>JAPDNY010000007.1:47692389-57692389 GCA_029375565.1 Gekko gecko | reverse complement strand
TCCAGTTATCTGCAGACTCTGTGGATAAAAGATTTTTTGCTTTATGGAATGCATTTTAAGACTTAACTGGATACTGTAAGAAGTAACTGAACAGACTATTACTATACAGACTCTGAAGATCCCCAACTTGTATGTGTGTTTTTTGTATGTTTTGTATATTTGTTTGTGATAAAATAAAAAAATTACTTTAAAAATTACTTTAAAAAAAGAAGAAGGAAAGCAAAAGGCAAAGGTGAAACGGAAAGATTTACCCAACTGAAAGCAGATTTCCAGAGAACAGCAAGGAGAGATAAGGAGGCTTTCCTGTATGAACAATGCAAAGTAATAGAGGAAAACAAAAGAATGTGAAGGACTAGAGATCTCTTCAAGAAAATTGGAGAAATCAAGGGAACATTCCATGCGAAGTGGGCCATGATAAAGGACAAAAATGGTAGGGACCTAACAGAAGCAGAAGAGATTAGAAAAAGATGGCAAGAATAGACAGAAGAACTATACAAGAAGGTTGTCCTTGATAACCATGACAGTGTGATCATTGACCTTGAGCCAGACATTCTGAAATGTGAAGTCAAATGGGCCTTAGAAAGCATTACTAAGAACAAAGCTAGTGGAGATTATGGTATCCTGGCTGAACTATTCAAAGTCTTAAAAGATGATGCTGTTAAAGTGCTGCACTCCATATACCATCAAATTTGGAAAATGCAACAGTGGCAACAGGATTGGAAAAGGTCCGTTTACATTCCAATCCCAAAGAAGGGCAATGTCAAGGAATGTTCAAACTATCACACAATTGCACTCATTTCACTCACTAGCAAGGTCATGTTCAAAATCCTACAAGCTAGGCTTTAGCAGTACATGGATAGAGAACTGCCAGAAGTACAACCTGGGTTTCGAAGAGATAGAGGAACTAGAGATCAAATTGCCAACATTCACTGGATTATGGAGAAAGCAAGGGAGTACCAGAAAAACATCTACTTCTGCTTCATTGACTATGCTAAAGCCTTTGATTGTATGGATCACAACAAACTATAGCAAGTCCTGAAAGAGATGGGAGTACCAGACTACCTCACATATCTCCTGAGAAACCTGTATAAGGGTCAAGAAGCGACAGTGAGAACCGGATATGGAACAATTGATTGGTTTAGTATAGGAAAAGAAGGATGTATATTGTCACCTTGCTTATTTAATTTATATGCCGAATACATCTTATGAAATGCCAGCCTGGATGAATCACAAACCAGAATTAAGATTGCCAGGAAAAACATCAACAACCTCAGATATGCAGATGATAACATTCTAATGGCAGAAAGTGAAGAGGAACTCAAGAGTGTCTTGCTCAGGGTGAAAGAGGAGAGCACAAAAGTTGGCTTGAAACTCAACATCAAAAAAACTAAGATCATGGAATCTGGCCCCATCACTCCTTGGCATAAAGAAGGGGAAGTCATGGAAGCAGTGATAGAATTCATGTTCCTGAGATCCAAGATCACTGCAGGTGGTGACTGCAGCCATGAAATTAAAAGACACCTGCGCCTTGGGAGGAAAGCGATGGCAAACCTAGGCAGCATAATAAAAAATAGAGACATCACCCTGCCAACAAAAGTCTATATGGTCAAAGCAATGGTATTCCCAGTAGTAATGTATGGCTGCGAGAGTTGGACTATAAGGAAAGCTGAGCACCGAAGAATAGATTCTTTTGAATTATGGTGTCGGAGAAGACTTTTGAGAGTCCCTTGGACTGCAAGGAGACCAAATCAGTCAATCCTAAAAGAAATCAACTCCGACTGTTCCCTGGAAGGCCAAATACTGAAGCTGAAGCTCTGACCACCAAATGAGAAGGGAGCACTCACTGAAGAAGGCCCTGATGCTGGGGAAAATTGAAGGAAAAAGAAGGGGACGGCAAAGGATAAGATGGATAGACAGTGTTATCGATGCAATGAACATGGAATTAAGCAAACTCTGGAGCATGACGGAAGACAGGAGGGCTGGCGTGCAGTGATCCATGGGGTTGCAAAGAGTCGGATTCAACTGTGCGACTGAACAACAACATCATACTGGAAATCAGTTGTAACTCTGGGAGAACTCCTGGCCCCACCAGTGGGGTTATTTTGTATCAACCACAATTATTTACATGTGCAAATAGTCCTGGATAATTTGAGAAAACATATTGTTTGTGTGTGAATTTGCACATTCATTGTGTCCATTCTTCACAAGTCATATTCATTCCAATCTAAATTTGCACTGATTTTTCTCACTCATTAGCAGATAAGATCAGGATGCAAATAACAGTGATACAGGCTGCCCTGGACAAACAATCTTTTGGCACAGGTCTCTCCAGCATTATAATGTGCTTTTCTCTGGAGAAGGGTCGCCAATGACTTCTGCTTTAGAAGCAAAGCACTAAATCAGGAATGCAGAAGTTCCTGTGCTTTTTTAAAAAAGGAAATACCTTAGCCAAATTCTTATACTCTGTCAGATATTGAAATTATTCAGGTAGCACATTTTAAAGGCATAAGTAATTGGATAATTTTCATTATCTTCCAAGTTTGCTTTGCTGTTCCACTATTCTCATAATTCTGGCCACATTTTCCAGCACATGCTATGCTTAATGGCAAAATAAAACATCTTCATAGACTAAGAACTTTTACACATGATTGGCCAGAGCAATTGATTAATAACTTTTACAGCTAGTTATGAAAATGAGATTACAATACTTGTAAAATTAACACTGCATTTCTAATTCTCCTGCCTGTGGACAATTTGCACAACAAGCAATTCAGCCGTTCATAATTAACTAGCACATTTCAGTTTCCAGTTTAATTTTCAGTGGCGCATCTTTCCAATTCATACATTAAAGCTGTACCATTAAAATGAACACTGAAATTTTATTTATTTGAATTATTTTTTTTCTTTAATAGTTTGGCTCAATTTTTAAAGTAAATTTTGCAGCTACTTCTAAGAATAGGATTCTTACTGCTTTTTACAATGCCTTGACCCAGGGCTGGCCCCAGGTGTCTGGGCGCCCTAGGCAGGACAGCCTGGGGCGCCCACCCCACCGGGGATGCCAACCTCCCGGTGGGGCCTGGAGATGGCCCAGCACCAGGAGAGCCGGGGAAGGGGCGCGCTTAGAACGCCCGCCCCTTCCCTCCCAGTGGCGGCGCCAGGTTTTCTGGGTGCCTCGCAGCTGTGAGGCACCCAGGAAAGCCGGGGCTGCTGGCGCTGGGCGGCCTGGGGGCTTTTCACGGGGGGGGGCATTTTGGTGCCCCTGTAGGGCCGGCGCCCTAGGCGAGCGCCTAGCTCGCCTAGTGGGTGAGCCGGCCCTGCCTTGACCGCACTTGAAATGTATGCTAATGAATTTAAATGCTGCTTTTAGAGGCAGAAATCATAAGGTGATGTACGGTTCAATGTTTTGAATCTGCAACCTCTAAGTCTGCATCAGGTTGCATTGCATGTTTGAGATGCAACCCTATGCAATAATCAGTCACTGGACTGATTTGGAGAGGTGGCTTTAGTGATTTAGTTAATCAGATCCACACATTACAAAATCTTTGTGGCTGCCAGAAGAATGTTGGGTTTCAAATGTGCTTGGAATTTCCAGGTGTACACAAGGATGATTCAGAAGAAGAAGAGGAGATTGGATTTATACCCTGCCCTTCACTTGGAGTCTCAGAGTGGCTTACAAACTCCTTTCCCTTCCCCTCCCCACAACAGACACCCTGTGAGGTAGGTGGGGCTGAGAGAACTCTAACACAAACTGCTCTTTTGGGAACAGCTGTGCCAGAGCTTGTAACTGACCCAAGGTCACATCAGCAGGTGCAAGTGGAGGAGTGGGGAATCAAACCCAGTTCTCCCAGATTAGAGTCCGCGCATTTAACCACTACACCAAATCGGATCAGGACTGCAGCACACATGGAGAAGGGACTTCAATTTCTATCCTGCACTGTTTTCCCAACATTAAGTAACCCAGGGAGCCGCTATTTATTCCACTGGAACTTTTATGTGCAATGATGGCTACATGCAATGCACCAAACAGCAGCTCCCCAGAGCCATTTTATTTGGGAAAACAGAGAGGCAGCCATCGAGGTTGAGCTCTTTCTTCATGCTTGCTATAGCTGAATTGGATTCCCACATTCTGGGAAGCATGGAACTCCCAGCTGCCTGAAGGACTTTGCATGGGTTGGGAAATACCTGGAGATTTTGGTCCTGGAGTCTGGGGAGGGTATAATCCCATAGAGTCCACTTTCCAAAGCAGCCATTTCTATAGGTGAACTGATCTCTGTAATCCCAGATCTCCAGCCACTACCTGGAGCTTGGAAACCCTGGTTTCTACCATATATCTGGCCTTCTGCTCCTGTACTTCTCCACTGACTGCTGATCTGCTAGGGTAACTGGCACAAACTGTTATAATAAGGTAACTGATAAGTGAAAAAAGGTGTTATTTTTTAGAAACGGGGGAGGTTGTGAAATCATCACACTCCATAGCTTTTAAAATATTTTATTTAGGAGTAACTGAGGGGCCATAGGTAATTGCCTAGTGGAACAGCCATAAGCACCTTGCTATTGGAGAGATGAAATTTAAAAAGGTGATATCTAAAACTATTCTTCAAAAGCTGCTGTAGATTTTCTGGGCTGTACTGGTCTTGGCATTGTAGGACCTGATGTTTTGCCAGTAGCTGTGACTGGCATTCTCAGAGGTATAACACAGAATGATGGAGTACTCTCTGTGTCAAGGTCTTCAAAAGGTCCATCAAATGTAGTTATCTCAGCTAGCAGAATGCCCTTCTCCACAAGTGAGACTATGTCACCATCTCTAAAGGCTTTCCTGAACAAATGAAAGATACTGCTTTTCTGGAAGACCTTCAAACTGGATTGAAACAATGGATGGCACTTTATACTCCAGTACTTTTGTTATTTAAAATATTCTGTGATGGATTATTTGAACCTTCTGAAAGGATCCAAGTGGGCTGAAAGAGATGACATACAGACATTCTACATGAACACATCAGATAGATCCATATCCCAATAAAGGGGTTAAATTAACTTAATAAAGGTACCAGTAATCCATTATAGCTTTTATTATTCAGGTGAGTAGCCTGAATGTATTTCTCCGGTCCGGGAAAAGGAGACGATGACTCTACGCAGCCAATCACCCCACTTCAAAGAAGAAAGATGCTATAAGGTCGCCTCCATGCTTGAGAGGAGAGAGATGGAGTGTAACAACAGAGTCTCAGTTAGTGACTCACAGCATTCCACAATTAAGAATATGTCTTCCCATTGATCTCCAGTTTTGATGTACTTATTTCCTTCTCTATGTCCCCCTCACTTAAACCCAAACAAATGGTAACTATTTGTATGCTAATTTACTGCTCACCTATATATATGGACTGATAATTTCCATTTCATTGTATATGAAGAAGTGTGCGTGCACACGAAAGGTTATACCACCACCACTACCATCATGACTACTGTTATGTATTGAACTGTGAATCAAGCATATTCTTTCTCATTTTAAGCTTGCTTCAGAATGTAGCTCCTCAGCTGTTGCATTACTATTGGTCGGTTTCTGCGAAACCAGTGTAAGTAGCCAATCACTATGTGATAATGTTGCAAAGAGGGAACAGTTCTGATTGGACTTTATCCCTGTGTTTTGATTGGTCCTTAACATGTTCTGGGAGTGGCTTTGACAGCCCCGGAGAGTTTAAAAAGCTGTGCTCAACTGTTTCTTGTGGTGTGTTCCTGAGTTGGTGTTGCCAAATAAAGCTGAAATCACTTGTTGAGCTTATTCTGTTGTTGAGTCTCATACTTAACAACTACCATCATCAGGACCATCACCACCAACCACTGCGGTGGTAAGGGGATGGCCCAATAAGACCACTATAGGATTATGATGGTCTAGTGCTGCTGAAATGGCCTTGAAATTAACATCTCTAAGCCTCCATTGTGACTAAATTACAGCAATACAATCACGGAGCACTTTATTAGTGTTAACTGGTTGTTTTTATTCTGATTTTAATGTTTTATTCCGGCACTTGGTGCCCTTATTGTAAGCCGCCCTGAGCCCGCTTGCAGGGAGGGCGGGATAGAAATGTAATAAATAAATAAATACCTTGAATAAAACTTTGTTAGTCTTAAAGGTGCCACTGGACTCAAACATTGTTCAGCTTTTATTACTATGATGAATACACACTGCACTTCATTGATCTAGAAACTGAGCCTTCCATAGAATAGCCAAATACTTCTTTTTACACTTTCTAGCACATTTTATGTTGAATTATATATTTTTTTCTGTTTCACACATGACCACGTCATATACTGAGGATGCACTTCATGCATGGAGATGACGGAGTGGATTCTAGTCCATGAATGCCTGAAATGCCACAACAACGGTGCAGTCCTATGAATCATTACTCCAATTTAAGCCTACTGAAACCCATGGACTTGGATTAACTCTGCAGTGCTGCAAATCGGTTAGTCTTTAAGATGCCAAAAGACTCCATTTTATTTTTTTCACCTTCTCTCTATGAGAGAGTACGCCTCCACACGAAGGCATCTTGCGCGCTACTTCAGGTTCCTGTTCTAGAGCTAAGAAAAAGACATAAGCCCATCAATAACAGTACTCTGCTGCAGGTCGCGTCTTAAGTGCAACCATGCGCGGGTTCATTTGAGGCAGTACACCACGAGAAGCGCGTGACAACGTTGCTGCGCAGTCTGCTCCGCCTTCGGCGACCTTCACTCTGGAGCCGGAAATAGAAAGCTGAGAGGAACTAGCACGTCCCTAGTTCTTTGGACTTTGGTGACGTCTATGAGGAAGAAAGACATCAGTCTCTACAGCGCATGCTGGGGTGGTACCGCGCATGGCATGCTGAGGCGAGGGAGTGGGTTTGTGGCCGATGAAGCTGCCGGTGTCATAAGTACGAGACGCGGTGGCGTGTCGCTGTAGCCGTCGGGATGTATCACAGCAGCACGCAGAGGCGCCACTGGACCTTCAGCAGCGAGGAGGACCTGAGTCGACGCCGGGCCGATGCCAACCGCAGGTTCCGGTGCAGAGTCGTGGCCAATGGGAAGGTACCGGCGGCGAGACAGAAGAACAGAGGAGGGCGGGGAGAGGGGTGGGCGTCAGGCTTGCGCTTCCTCCTTCCTCCCATGGACCGAATAAAAAACCCAAACGCAAGGCTAGCAGTGCAATGCCATCTTGTCTTTTCGGCGGTAAGACCCGCTGTAGTCAGGGGTGCTTATTCCGAGGTGAAAGTGCGTAACGTCCCAGCCTGTTTGTTCAGGAGCAAGTCCCACTCAGTACAATGTGATTTAGTCTTCGATGATAGAGACAGTCGCTGGGTGCAAGCCCCTCTGAACTCAGCGGAACTTATGTCTGAGTAAACATGCTTGAATTGGATTGCACTGCTCTCGTGTGTTAAATGTGTTTAGCACTGCAAGCAAAATCGCTTCTTCCTTGCCCCATTCTCTGTTAGGTTCAGTATGTTATGCATACAGGAGAAACAGCCAGTGCTTTCGTCAGGATTAATTTCCCATCACCTGACTGTGTAATAATAAAACTAATACTTAGTATTTATATGAGGCTTTTCAGTCCCTCAGTATTAATTGGTGGTGACATGAGATGCCAGTATACTGCATTTTGAAATTAACATTGCAGTCCCATGCAAAGTGAATGGGTTTAGACTAGAGCAGGTGCACAAAGTGCTGCTGTCAGACATTTAAAAGTATCTTTTATACTGGTGATGATACTTACTTTTCAAATAGTGTTTCCTAGCGTTTATAGTGCCATGACCAGGATAGCCAGGCTCCTCCAGGCTCATCAGATCTCAGAAGCTAAGCAGGGGTCAGCCTTGGCTAGTCTTTGGATGGGAGACCACCGAGGAATACCAGGGTCATGATGCAGAGGCAGGAGATGGCAAACCACCTCTGAAGGTCTAGAAAACCCTACAAGGTTGCTATAAGTCAGCTGTGATTTGATGGCAAAAACGACCAAGCGTTCATAGTGTTTCACATTTTTTCCCCTGTAATTATTGTATTAACATTGGCTTTTAAACACCCTTATGTCAGCACTGTGACAGGTCAGTGTTTTTATCCCAATATTAAAGCTGGCAGACTGAGAGATTAGCTTGGCTAAGGCCATCTAGTGGATTTGTGCAAGTGGTAAGATTCAAGTCAGGTTTGTTCTGATGTCTCACTGAGTTCAGTGAGGCTTACTAACAAGTAATTGTTTTTTTATGTATTTTATCTATATGGTAAGCTGCCTTGAGTTTTTTGTAAGATAGAAAGGCAGCTAATAAATGTTTTAGATAAATTGTGTATATAATCACAGCTAGGATCTTTTAGCTATTCTGCTACACTAGCTCCCTAGTGTTCAAAACCAAAGTGCATTTTATTGAAACATTTCTTAATTTAGTTAGTTTAATTTGTAGCTTCTATGTTTAATTTGTGGCTTCTATGCACCTAGGATGCTGGAGTGGAAAAAAGCTGTCCTTGCATATTAAAAACTGGCTGTCTGTGAAACAAATCCCGTTACATCCAATGTTAATTTTCTCTTCCCTTATTTCTGTTATGACTGCTTTGTTACCTAGAACCTTGTATTAGCTGGACTTCTTAAATCTATTTTCGTACTCATGCTTTTTTTGTACAAACATTTTAACTTGCATTTAAATGACTTCACTTAAGAATTCTGTCCTGTGCTTACTGAGTAGTTCTGATTTAAGGTGCCTTGTGTCCTTCCAAAAGGTTCAGCAGAATGACTCCTTTATTCTTGAGCCACATGAAGAGTTGACAATTTGTAAATACTATGAAAAAAGATTACTGGATTTCTGCTCTGTCTTCAAGCCAGTAATGCCCAGATCTGTGGTGGTAAGTCACTTATATTGGGTGCTCTTTCACATGTTTTAGAGGAAGTAACTTAGTCTTTTCCTGTTTTTGATAGAAGAATGTTCTGTGTTTAGTAACGTTCCTTCTCACCTTATAAATTCATCTCCCTGCCCTCACCCCATGAAAAATTTAAGTTCAGTTTATTACCAGATAAGTCCAGAATAGAATGCATGGCCCTTTGGAGCCAGGCTGATCTCCGCCAATTTTTTTAAAAAAGCACTGTGCCCACCTCCCTTGCTTGTGCTTTGCACAGTTGAAACACACTGCACTCCTTGTGACAGAAAGGTGCACTCAGTCCCCCCCACCCCGCTCCCCTGTTAGCCGGTCTTCAAAGGTAAATAATATCTTCATTCCTTGCTCCCCAGAAGACTTGTGCTTCCTTTGACGTAATCTGTGCCCAGGCTAAACCTGGCATTTGTGATGCAATAAAGAATACTGTCTGTGAGCATATGTAGGGTATCTTTTCTTCATATCTGAATAGGACTACTGGGGTGAGGGATTCCTGGGTAGATGGTGTGACTCTTGTGAACATTGAACCTGCTGTCTTTGCCCCCCCCCCAGCTGGAACAAATGACTCCTTACAGTAGGCAAATGACTTTTCATAACTTTCTTTCCACACCCCTGTCAGGATATTCACAGAACTAACCTCTTTTTAACTTTAAACAAAATGAAGCATTCAGAGTTGCAGTATATCAGCTTGATGGATTCCTGACACGCAGGTGAAGTAGGAGATACGAAGTTGCAGGGATTGAGATGAGAGACAGACCATTTCATAGGCAGTAGCTGCAAAGCTGAGTTTCCTGACCTGAGACTTTAGCTTCCTTCAGACTTGAGGAGGAACAGACTGCATGGATAACTGTCTTAACACCTATCTGGGTGAAAAATTAAGTTTCTCGGAAACAGTTCATTCATCTTACTGGATCTAGTAGCCAGAAAGCATTACAAGATTCATGGGGTCACCCTTGGAATCTGTGAGTCTTCACACTGGAAACAAATGCTGAGGGATTTGTGTTGAAAATGAACAGGTTGCTCTTGTGTCATTTGTATAATATGGATGTTGTGCTGGGGTGTGTGTGTGTCAGAACTTGTGTCTCTTGCCTGCAGAGAGAGTTATACTGTGACATACTGGAAATTCTGATTTGTGGGTATGAGTTTTCTTGCATTATGCAGAGGTGATAACATATTTCCCAAACCCTCTACAGATGTGGCCTTTGAATCACTCCTGTACATACTTGCAAAGTTAAGCATGAAATAAAATACTTGTTTCATTTATTATCTATCAGTGTGGCTGTTTATGCATCCACACAACCTTTCATTTTTTGTGCCAACCTTCAATATGTAAGTTTTTCTCATTTTCTGTAAGCCTAAAAAGTGGTTGGTTCTACACTGTTTGAGTATACAGATGAATATGTCTGAATTGAGCTATAATATGGGGTGGCATACTGTTTCATGGAAGTCATGCGCTGCTCAGAGCTCTGGAAGAAAGACTTCATAGTTTTTCTCTTCATCAGAAATAATACAGCTTGAATTAGGCTGTTGTGTTGTTCACTGTCACATGAATTAATACACATACATAAAAGCAAGAGCATCTTGTTTTACAGTGTTTTATTTTTGATGCATTTTGAGTTACACTTTTGAATCAAATGTTTTACAAATCTTAATATATCAGTGTGTCAATATAGCCAAATAAACACATATGATTTGATTATGCATCTAAACAAGTACCTGTGTGAGTGACTTAAACCACTGGAGTAAGCCAAAGCATAAGCATCATCTAGATTCACAAACATTTTAGACTTACAGGACTGAGCTGGCCTTATGACATGTAAATTATTTCTATTTAGAAAATAACTCTGAATATCAGATCTGTAATCATGAGAAATGGCAAAGGCTGTTTGGAGCTATCCAGTAGTCACAGTTATGCGCAATAGCTTAAAATGTTTATGCATTCCTTTGTTTAGTTATCAACCTTAAGCAAAACAAGGTAATCACTGCCTGCCCACGTTGACTTGCAGTGGAATTCTTGCAATTTTGCCCTCACAATGAAATATATCAACACCAGTGACCTCAAAAGAATTATGAACTTAAAAAAAGAGTTATTTCCATAAAGGCTATCCTCAGTCTTCAGTGAATGTGGTATATTTTCATGGATTCCCCTGAAGAAGATTTCAAATATACTGGGAATTATGTATCATATTAATAGTACCTTCTGGTCTTGCTGGACTTTTTAAATTGATTAGATCAACCAGCATACCAGTTTGCTATTGGCAGTGGCCCAAATCTGCCTGGCTCGACTCTTTTCTTGCAAAATTACTCATTTTTTATTTACTTGTTGTAACCACCAGCCTGCTTCTAGATGGAATGTTAAGAATGTAAAAAGAGCCTTGCTGGATTAGACCAGTGGTCCATCTAGTCCAGCATCCTGTTTCGCACAGTGGCCAGTCAGTTCCTCTGGAAGTCCAACTATAGGGCTTACTCATTAGTATTCCAAAAAGTGCAAACTTATTAAAAGGAAAATAAAACTTGTGTCTAGCCAGAGCAGTTTATAAGAAAGGGCATTTTGGAATGGGAGTACTGTGTCTGTGGAGTACAGTGCCTGTCTGGAAAATGGAACAGAACTAGGGCAGTTATATTTATTAAAATTCTCTGAGCTAGAACACATAACAAAATAAGATTCTAATAGCAGTTTTGCCCATGGATAGTTGCACCTGCTTTCAGGGACCCATTAAAAGCATTTTCTAGGTCTATATATTTATACTGTCTTACATTTGATAATTTTTAAAATATCTATGCCCATTTTGTGAATTAAGGTAAAGATAACGGTTTCCTTTGCTTGAAAGCTAGTCGAATCCGACTTTAGGGGGCAGTGCTCATCTCTGTTTCCGAGCCAAAGAGCCAGCGCTGTCCGAAGAATTCTTCATGGTCATGTGGCCGCCATGACTAAATACCGAGGTGCACGGAACACTGTTACCTTCCCACTGAAGCGGTACCTATTTATTCTACTTGGAGTGTCTTTTTTTCGAACTGCTAGGTTGGCAGGAGCTGGGGCCAGAGATGGGAGCTCACTCCGTCATGCGGCACTAGGATCTCTTTTTAAAAAAAAACAAAATTTTTATTGGGATGCACTCAACATTTTCAACAACGTTACCAATACAATTTGGAAAAATTTCCATCCCATCCCCCCCACCCCCCCTAATAGGCTTCCAACACTGCTAATAACAAAAAAGTATATATTAGACGGTAATCAAGTTTAGACTTATATGAATCGACAAACCAGGTAACACATTTCAAATATGTAAAACACCTAACTAATTTCAACATATTTTCAAATAACAGTATAATACAGTTCAGAATTCATTTCACTTCTCATTCAGTATCCAAACAAATCCAAATTATACATTTTCCCCTTCATTCTGTATTCAGTTTCCAAATACAATTTCAAACCTTCCCAATCTTTTATATACTGTTCTGCCATTTGTCCATTTAGTTTTTTTGTCATTTTATCCATTTCCGCTAAAAATAACAATTTTCTAAACCAGTCATGTATATCCGGCACCTTCTCCGCCTTCCATTGCTGAGTGAAGGCCATTCTCACCGACGTAATCATGTACCATGCGGCACTAGGATCTCGAACTGCTGAACTACAGACCTTCTGGTCTGCAGCTCAGCGTTTTAACCTCTGAGCCACTGCAGCCCTATTTTGTGAATTAGTTGTTGCTAATAGTCTTCTAAAATAAAACCAAGTAACAGAAGGAATATGCTGAAATTGGTGGCAATGAGGCGTCCTGATACTAAATTACTTCAGTCCAGTACATAAGTTACAGTGAACAAATGTACAGTCTGTGTACAGTGTGCAGTTGATTTTTTTATATGTGCATTAAGTAATGCTCATATTACATTCAACATATGTACCCCACATTTAACGAGGTGCTGGTCAGTGGTTGCATTTGTAAAGTGAATGTACAATAACTTTATTATGAACGGATGTATGTATGTACATGTGTTCCCTGTAATGTGTGAACAGGCCTTCTGTTTTTCATGTGTAGAATTGAATTGCCTGATATGTCATGCATTTTACTTTATCTTCTGTGTGTTCTGTATGCTAGCAGCTAATTCCTGTTAAACTATGGTACATAACTGGACTTTCTGACCTGAGTTTCCTTCTAGGGATCAGCTTGCATGTACTTCAAACGTTTTTATCTCAATAACTCAGTGATGGAGTATCATCCTCGTGTGATTATGTGAGTAACTGGCTCTCTTTGTCAGCTAATCCTAATCTGCAAGTTGTAAACTCTATCACATTTAAACTTGGGTGATATACATGGTTCTCCCACAACCTTTGTCCTCAACAAGCCTGTGAAGTAGGTTAGGCTGAGAGAGTGACTGGCACAAGGGCACAAGGGCAGTTTCATGGCTCAGCAAGGATTCGAAACACTACAACAGAACAGCTATAGAATGTAAAAAAAATATTTATTTAAAATGTTTTTATGCTGCCTTTCCACACATAAAAACATTAAAACATTTGACATTTACTATTATGAAATAATTTTAAAAAGCACAAATCAAAGAGATTCCCCCCCCTTAAGATATAGGTGAATGAGTTCTAAATGCTTTTTATTTTTGTCTATGTGCATATAAATTAATTACTGTAGAATAAACAGTAGAATCAAGTGTGTGTGTTTGTTTTTTAAGGTTAACTTGTGCGTTTTTGGCATGTAAAGTTGATGAATTTAACGTGTCCAGTGCACAGTTTGTTGGCAATCTTCGTGAAAGCCCAATAGGCCAGGAAAAGGCCTTGGAACAGATCTTGGAATATGAATTGCTACTCATTCAGCAGTTGAATTTCCATCTTATTGTGCACAACCCTTACAGGCCATTTGAAGGCTTCTTGATTGATCTGAAGGTAACTTAAATGTGTATTGCTTAAGAAATGTACCTTTTTGATGCAAAATGAGAGTAAAGTATTTAAAATATGAATGTTGTAAACAGGAATTATTAAGAGAAATCATTTCTGGATTTGGAGTAGCCTGTCATCAATGTGCTGACAACACCCAGCTCTGTATTGCTTTATCCAAATTTTCTGATGATGCTGTAGAGATCCTGAACCACTGCCTTTTACTGAAAGTGGTTAGATGGCTAAGGGTGAACAAGCTGACACTGAAGCCTGGCAGGACAGAGGTAATGCTGGTTGGAAAGGCTGCCCACCTTTGACAGGGTGATGCCCACCTTTGGTAGGGTCCACTTCATGCTCATTGACTGATGTCAGAGCCTAGGAGTTAAACTGGAACAAGCCCTGTTGCTGAAGAAGCAAGTTAATGTAGATGCAAAAAGAAATTCTGCAAAATTCATAAGATGCCCCCCTACCTTGACTTGGCTGATCTGGCCACATGGATCCATGCTGTACTTTGAGGGTAGACTATTGTAATGCACTGTACATATGTCTGCCCTTAAAGACAACTCAGAAACTCCATTTGGTACACAGCGTTGCAGTCTGGCAACTAGATGGAACATGCATGTCATTCCCAGTCTGCAGACACTCCATGGGTTACCAATGAACTAGTGAGTTCAGTCTCAGTTTTTGATTATTACTTACAAGGCTCTTAATGGCCTTGGTCTAAAGATACCACCCTGCGAATGGGTAGAATTGTCAGCAGCCTGTTCACATGCAGTGGTGGCTCCCACCTTGTGGAACAGCTTGCTTGAGGAAAAGAGGACGCTTCCCACACTTTGGTGTAGTGGTTAAGTGCGCGGACTCTAATCTAGGAGAACCAGGTTTGATTCCCCACTCCTCCACCTGCAGCTGCTGGATGACCTTGGGCAAGCCATAGTTCTGCCAGAGCTGTTCTTGAAAGATCAGTTCTCGAAAGAGCTCTCTCAACCCCACCTACCTCACAGGGTGTCTGTTGTGGGGAGGGGAAGGGAAAGGACTTTGTAAGCTGCTCTGAGACTCCGAGTGAAGGGATATAAATCCAATTTCCTCCTCCTCCTTCTCCTCCTGTGCTTCTGCAGAATGTGCAAAACAGTAATGTTCAAGATAGATTTTTTTTTAAAAAAGATTAGAATTGTAGTAAAATGAAACAGTCCAGGAAGGAACCTTTATAATGGAATAGGAGTGTAGTCCATTGCAATTATTATCGTATCACGTATTTTTACTGCATTGTCTTATACCTGTAGTCTACATTATGTATTATTTGCATTTGTTTGTTGTTTGCATCAGTCTCTAAATCTGTAATCCTAGTTCTGTTGCATTCTTCATTGTTTTATTCTGTCTGATTGCACTGCTTGATAGCCTGTAATCAGCCATGAGTCTTAGCAAAAAAGGTGAACTATAAATAAAGTAAATAAATATATTTATCCAATCCTAGCTGTAATGTTCTATTTGAGTTTCTGGGTGAATAGTATTTCTGGATCATGTAGTCATGATGGGATTCTTGAGAATCAGAGGACTGTTTAAGTAGTCTGTTTTGACAGTTCAGTAAGCAAACAATATCTCTTTTGATCAATGAACTTTTAAAACCTGCATATCTTAGTTAACAGTGATTCAGATACACCAGAAATGAATTAATACTTCAACAGCTCAGTGTATTATAGGGCTGTGCCGTGCTTTTTGGAGGTGAGGTGCAGGGGCCTTTTACGTCTCCATTATTTCATTAATGTGGGCTAATACTGCAATGAAGTGAAAGGTTGGGATGGTATGAACAGGAAAGAAGTTGTTGTCACCCTTCCTTGCAGTAACTCACTGCCACCTCAAGGTGGCTGTAGTATGTTAAGCTCTGTGTATGGCAGGAGTTGTGATGTAAATGATAGCCAGTAATGTGTTGGCACCAGATGGTGTGTTAAATATTTTAACTGATTTTAAAAAAACATGAAGGTACAACAGCGGGTTTTATTAATCTTAATCATCATTATAAAATGATGTTGAGATGTTTGGCAATATTATTCCCTCAGTTCATAAAACTCTGGTGATGGTTATTCCAGATGATGTTTTTATTTTTCTGTTTGCTACCTTTTATGTGCCATCTTTTTGTCACTGCATTCAAGGTGGTTTACAATTCAAATTATTTGCCTGGAATATAGTAGATATAATATATAAAGAAAGAGAGTCAGGAGAAAAGAACAAAACAATCAGATTGAGGTACCATATCTTAGATGATACAGATTGGACTTGGTGGGGGTAGACAGATGTCTTTGGACTCGCATTTATTATAAAGTGGTCTGTTTTTCTTTTTTTTAATTAATATTCATTTTAATCTTGTCGTAAACACTGGAATTATGAAAGTTCTAGCAGTATCTGAAGTTCAGACTTAAACCATTTTTCCCCCTAGACTCGTTATCCATCACTTGAGAATCCTGAGACACTGAGGAAAACAGCTGATGACTTTCTTAATCGGGTAGCTTTAACAGATGCCTGCCTTCTATATACACCTTCTCAGATAGCTCTCACTGCTATCCTGTCTAGTGCGTCCAGGGCAGGGATCAACATGGAAAGGTAGATAATATTTTGGATGCTTCAGTGATTAGTTTTTTCCCTCCGTTGTGTACGATTCTGCACATTAAACAAATTACCCTTTGTGCAGCTATGAAAGGGTGCATATACTACGCTAATAACACTTGATTGCAGCACAGAGAACAGAGTTGGTTATCATTATTGCTCTTCAAGCACACATATTCATATGTGGCTGGCCAGGCTGACTTCTTAGGCCTGTGTATGTGACACTGCTCAGAGAAGAACAGTTGCTTATGTTGGAATTCAATGTCCATTGCCTTTAAAATGATGGTTATGCATAGTTATTAATGTCTGTTACCATAAGTTAATGTTTCTTCAGTACATCTTTTAGTCATAATTCCATTGTTTTGCTTTTTGAACATTATCTTTCATGCCTGAGGGGTGTGGATGCTTAAAAGTTTATGACATTTCTGTAAAACATGCAATTCATGATCATTTTATCTTTTAAACATTATTATCAACTGGGTTTTAGACTTCTTTTAAATACCACATTTGTTTTCATATGCTGAAAACCGGCATTCCATCACATAACACAAAACATGAACTAAAATGTAATTCTCTGTATTGGCATGTATGTTAATTTAAATGCTGCTTGTAGCTGTTGTTGCATCCAAACAGTGGTAGTGGAATCTAATTTTCACAATCTTTTGACAGTTACTTGTCAGAAAGTCTAATGCTGAAAGAGAACAAAGCTTTCCTCTCCCACTTACTGGATGGCATGAAATGTAAGTAAAGCTGCTGAGAAGGAGATGGTGTGTACAGATTTAGTTTAAACTGTGCTGCATATCACAGAAATAAAGAAGCTTTGCAAAAGACTTGATAGCCATTTGAAAGAAAATAGTACCTCCCCTCCCAAAAATAGCTGCTGTACTACTTGTTCTTTGTTTCTTAAGCAATTACGAGGACACCTGTAATAACAAACTTTTATTTGGCTGATGATAAAAGAACCCTGAATGGTTGTCTTGTCTTGTTTTCGTCTTCCCTGCCCTGTGTAGGACATGAAATGACAAGAGCATAGCAAGATGTATAGTGCAGTGGTATGCCTTTTTTGTAGTCAGCCAGGCTCTCCTTTCAGAACGATGAAGAAACAAAGGTTTTTTCACTGATTCTGACAGCTAATAAAAATAGTAGCAATGGGTTGCATTCCAACAGGTTTTCTGCTGGTGAAAAAGGAAGGAGGGGTTCTCTGACCACCATAGTATATGCTGAGGATGTTGTGACCTGTATGGACAAAAGCCGTGTCGGATGTGGTCTGTAGTGAGGAGGGGAATTGGGTGAGACTGAGTGAAAACTGTCTGGATCCAGGCCACTGACTGGTGGAAGCCAACAAGTCCATCCCCTGCCAGCAAGGATTATATACACAGTCCTGTGCAGTGGAGAACAGGTGCATCTTTGAAAAGGTGCCTGCAGTGGAAAATTGAACTTTCCGCTAGGGATTGTTTGTGCCATTATTGTGATTCTTCAGTTTAGACCAGTAGAAACTTGTTGGCCACTAATTTCTTCATGAAGGGGAACAATTTAAAGCTGACTGAAGTTAACTACAGGCATACATTTATGTGTCTGTGCACACATATGGTGTATTAATTTTTTATTAGACCTGGTTGTTTTTTGGGGAGTATGTGAAGGTTGCCATCTTGAGTTGTGAAAGGATCTGTGGAAAACTGTTGCACCTTCCAGAGTTTGGCATATAATTCCCACCTGTTTAGAAGCATGGTTTTCCTCCCATTTGTTGTAGCACATGTTTAAAATATTTTTTCATTGTGATCCCAACCAGTGAGGCATTGCGCATTGGTGCATCATGGAGCCATGGATTATGTGATGTCACTAAAACAAATGTTGCTTTTACTCTGAATGGTGTCAGGATCTGGAGGTGGATCTCTGTTGCCTGGCAATTGTGCCAGTGTTCCTGTTGTGATACTCTACTTTGGCAGCTTCAGTGCCAGCTAGTGCTGCATCACAGGACTGTTGCTCTGATCCAGCTCTAGTTGTATGTAGTTATGCATCACTAGTGGGGTAGAATATGGAAGGCAATGCATCACCAACCATGTTCTGTCATCCCCGTCCCCCCCGACTCACACACTAGTGAAACAGGTATTACACTAGTGGACCAGGTATTACAGGTCTGTTGCCTCATCACCTGCCCAATTGCAGACTCTACAAAAGTGTGTGGAAAAAATTGCCAACTATTGCACTGTGGTGGTAGTGGTGGTGGAAAGGGGTGTCATAAAACAGATTTTGGCTCAGTATTTCCTAAAATATTTTTGTATTATCTTCAGAAAGTTTGGTCAGTTCATGAATTCACATGTTGCTCACTGCTGACCTGTGTGCTGATCCATTCCCTTTCTTCTCTGTGCCATGGAAAGAGTCATGAGATCAGTCTTCCCTACCTCTTTTAACTAATGGTTGCTAAAAGATCATTAGAGGCAGTCCCGTATTTCTGTTTCCTAAACTGATATGTGTAGGCCTAGATAGTCCTTCTTCCCCTCTTTCTTTAGATCAGAGTTAATATTGCTAGCATACCAATGCATCTGACACAAACAGGTTGCTTACCTGTAACTGATGATCTTCGACTGGTCATCTGTGCATTCACACCCATGGGGGATCTAGTGCACCTGCGCTGATCTGATCGGTGTTGTACAAAGCTCACAATGGGATTTTTGCGCCTCTGCCCTGAGCCCGCGTGGGAACCCAAGGGGGCGGGGCACAGACATCCCACCAGTTCCTTCTGACCACTATCAACCCAAGTAATGAGAGAAGAATTGAGGATGACAGCAGTGGGGAAGGATGGGCGGGCAGTGTGAATGACCATTCGAAGATCATCAGTTACAGGTAAGCAACCTGTTTATCTTCTTTGTGGTCTCTGTGCATCACAGAGCCAGTTTGGTGTAGTGGTTAAGTGTGCGGACTCTAATCTGGGAGAACCGGATTTGATTCCCCACTCCTCCACTTGCACCTGCTGATGTGACCTTGGGTCAGTCACAACCTCTGGCACAGCTGTCCTCTCAAGGACAGTTTCTGTCAGAAGTTCTCTCAGCCCCACCTACCTCACAGGGTGTCTGTTGTGGGGAGTGGAAGGGAAAGGAGTTTGTAAGCTGCTGTGAGACTCCAAGTGAAGGGCGGGGTATAAATCCAATCTCTTCTTCTCTTCTTCTTCTTCTTCACACCCATGGGAGATTAAAAAGCAGTAGCTCACCTGGAGGTGGGCGCTGTCAGACTCAGTGAGCCACAGCGGACAGGACCAAATGACCCAAGTCGCCCTTCTGTTGCGCACAAACGTCCAGAGTGTAGTGCTTGATGAACGTGGTTGGCGTGGACCACGTAGCCAGTCTGCAGATGGAGGACAGCGATGCACCCTTCAGAATGGCTGTTGAAGTCGCCATGGACCTGGTGGAATGCGCCCTCAAGTGAAAAGAGAAAGGGTGCTTTGATAAGGAATAGCACAGCCTGATTGTCCCAACAATCCACCTGGACAAACATTGACTCGAGATTTGCTATCCTAAGGAAGCGGTGGAGTAAGGCCGGAACAGGTTGTTGTCCCATCTGGTGGTCTGAGTCCTATTCAGGTAAGAAGAGGAGTGCCGTCTTGACGTCCAGAGTGTGGAGCAAGCGTTGCTCTTCCCCGTCCAGATGTGGAAAGAAGTCAGGTAGAAATATGTTTGAGTTGAGGTGCAACTCTGAGATGATTTTTGGTATAAAGGAAAAGTCCGGTACTAGACGTGCCCCGTTTGGCAAAAATACTAAGTACGGAGGGTCATGACGCAGTGCCATGAGTCTGCTGACCCTCTTAGCCAGCGTAATTGCCACGAGAAAGGCTGTCTTCCAGGCAGCATATTGCAAGTCACAGGTCACCATGGGCTCGAATGGTTTCCTGGTGAGGTGGCGGAGCACCAACGGTAAATCCCATAACTCTGTAGGAGCGCTTACAGGGGGATATAGCCTGATGAGATCTCTAAGGAACTTCTTAGACGTCGGGTGGGAGAAGACAGAGTAGCTGTCCAGCGTCTTGCGGTGCGTGGAGATAGTCGCCAGGTAGACCCTGATGGAAGAGTGGGAGAGGCCTTGATCTTTGAGTGACAGGAGGAAGTCAAGGACTCTGTCCAGGCCTATGGACGCTGGTGAATCTGTCAAAGTCTGAAGAAAGGAGAAGAATCTATGCCACTTCCTCTGATACAAGAGATGCATAGATTCCTTCCTCATGTTAAGGAGGACTTCAGAGACACGGTCAGAGAAAGTCATTGCTGTATTCGCCAGGCCATCAATTTCAGGGTGTCCACCTCTGCGTGGAGAAGCATTCTGTCCTCTGCCAGGAGGACATCCGGAACCTTGGGAAAATGGAGGTACCTGCCCCTGGCAAGATAAAGTAGAGTGGGGAACCAGGGTTGCCTGTGGCACCATGCGGTTATCAGGATGCAGTCCAGTAGGACCTTGGCCAGTTTGTGAACGACCCGTAAGATGAGAGGTAGAGGAGGAAACATGTACAGGAACGTTCATCCCTATGGATGGAGTAGGCCGTCTCCTAGAGAGAGCAGATTTGCTCCCCCCCGACTGTAGAAGAAGGGGCATTTCACATTCTTCCTGGTGGCGAAGATGTCTATCTCCGGAGTGCCCCATTTTTGAAAGAGAGGCTGAAGGTAGGACCAATTCCCACTCATGATGTTGCTTGAGACCCCTGCTGAGGAGGTTGGCCTCTACATTGCAAGACCCGGGAATGTGGGTGGCCACAGGGAAGACGTTGTTCACTACACACCAGTCCCACAGCTCAATCACCAGGCATCAGAGGCTTCGGGATACCGTCCCTCCCTGACAGTTGACATAGCTGAGCGCTGTGGTATTGTCCATCAGGACAGCTACGCAGTGTCCCTGAAGGATGGGCCGGAAGGAAGTCAATTCTAACTTTATTGCAAGCAACTCTAGGTAATTGATGTGCTTGGTTGCATTGCGGGCATCCCACTGGTACCCAACGCTGATGCCGTTGAGATGGGCTCCCCATCCCCCACAGGGAGGCATCGGTGGTCAATGTGAAACTGGGGCTCGGCAGATGGAAGGGGGCCCTTTAGGTAATATTGGGCGGTTCTGCCCACCATAGGAGAGAATCCCGCACATTTGGTGGAGAATTGAGATGTTTGGATTGTGGCATCTTGGACGGCTTGAAGCGACTCAAGAACCAAAGTTGAAGAGGTCTCGTGCAGTTTTGCCAGCGGCAGGATGGCTGTGGTGGCAGACATGTGTCCCAAGAGACCTGGGATCTGAAAGGCCGTGGATGAGACCCGAGTCCGGACCCCCATAGCCAGGGATGACAGGGTTGCAGCCCTGTCCGCGGGCAGATAAGCTCTGCAGGTCACCGTGTCTATGAGCACATCGATAAATTGCACTGTCTGGGAAGGTTGCAGATGCAACTTCCGGTGGTTGACCTTGAGGCTGTGGGAGGACAGAAGGTGCAGCATCTGGGAGATGTGGTTGTCCAGGAGCGCTGGCATATCTCCTATAGACGGAGATAGGCCGCCACTACCACCATTATTTTGGTGAAGACTCTTGGCGTGGTACACAGACCAAATGGGAGGCACCTGTACTGGAAGTGGAGGTCCCCTATGGTGAAGTGGAGGTACCTCCGGTGGGATGGATGGATGTTTATATGAAAATAGGCATCCTCGAGGTTGATGGTTGCCATCCAGGAGCCCCGGGATAGAAGAGGGAGGATAACCTTTAAGGACATCATTTTGAATTTGCAGTACTGAATGAAGATGTTTAGGTCCCGTAGGTCTAAGATCGGGCGCAAACCACCATCCCATTTCAGAACTGTAAAATAATGGGAATAGAAGCCCTTCCCTTCATACGCCTTTGGTACAGGTTCTATCGCATCTTTTTCCAGCAAAGATTTGATTTCCTGGAGGAGGATGGGAGAGGGAGGGGTGGTTTGGAAAACTGGGAATGTGGGTAAGTCCACAAACTCTATGACATATCCTTGGATCAGGATGAATAGGACCCAAGTGTCCGTGATAATATTCTGCCAGGCAGACAGGAACGGGTGAAGATGGATTGGTTGTTTCGAAACAGGGAAGAAGTAGTCAAAGTCCCTGCTTGGGATCCTGTTGGGTCTTAGCTCTAGGCTGCTGCTGTTGAGACCCATATCTCGACTTTGCCTGGTAGGTATACTGCCGGCGCTGCCGCACAGGGGATTGACGAGGTCTCCAATTACTGTCAGGGGATGGTTTGTTGGAGTACTGGAGTGCCGTAGTGAGACCATGACTATTGACGGTACAACTTTGATGGGACAGAAACACCCAAAGACCTGGAGGTTTTAATGCTCTTGTCCATTTCTTTCAATCCTGAGTTAGTCGAAGAATGGAACAGGCCTTCCCCATCGAACGGTAGGTCTTCAATTTATGCCCTGGTATCAGAGGGCAAGGAAGATGTCTGCAGCCAGGCATGCCTGCGAAGAGCCACTGAAGATGCCATTGTGGTGGAAAAGGTATTGAGGGTGTGTTTTGCAGAATTAAGGAGTTGCTTTGCCACAACTAAGCCTCCTTTCTGAACAGCATGAGCCTCCTGGATCTTATCATCCGGCACCAAGGGAAGGAATTCTGCTATCTTTTGCCAAAGGGAGTACTGGTACCTACCAAGACAGGCAATATAATTTGAGGCTTTTATGCCCAGGGGACCGGCAGAGTAAAAGCATCTCCCGAAGGCGTCAATCTTCTTACTTTCCTTATCTGAAGGAGCGATATTGGAATGCTTGTTTCTGGAGAGCCGGCCTCGTTTCCAGCACCGGAGGGTTCAGCTGCCTGGGTGGAGAATCTGTTATCTCGACTGGAGGATCTTAGGCAGCTCCGGTGTGGATCAATGTATTTGTAGGGATTGCGACTGCATATCAATTTACAGTGCAGAGCCCTTGGGAACTACTGCGTCGCTCAACTCGTGAGACTTATGCGAGTTCCCCAAAGTCGACTTATGGGCGGTATGCCTCTGTGACTTGTCCTTCTTGGCCTTCTTCACCGGCGTAGATACCGAAGAGACCAACTTTGAACGACATTTCTTCCTGGGGGCAGGAAGCCGTATCAGAAGCTGACTTGCCTGATCGAGGTGGCTTCGGCATCGGAGGCACCACTGTCTCCTTTGGCACCGACATCGACGGCTGGGAAGCAGTCGACGTAGACAGAACAGAAATCGGATCTGCCTCCATCAAGGGTACCAGAGGGGTGAGGGCAGACTCCCAGAGGGTGACCTTAAGTCTCACAGCCTTGTTCTTGTGCTTCTGGTTGGAAAACTTGGCGCAAAAGGAGCAGGAGTCTGGTCGATGACTCTTGCCCAGACAAATAATGCAGAGGGTGTGCTCGTCTCGAGGGGCTAGTTTGCTGCCGCAGGAAGCACACCTCTTGAAGCACCCCCACTTCTTATCCATAAACGGACTTCTACCTGAGGTAAATGAAGACGGAGGGGGCGACGGTCTGGAGACCATGGAAAGTCCCTTCGGGACACTTCCAGTCAACCTGTGAGGTGGAAGTCCAGATGGAAGAAAAAATAAAATAAGGAGATTTTTTTTTCTTGACTGAAGATTCCCAACTGTGAGGAAAAAAATTCTTGAACACCGACCAACGATTTAGCTGCTAACAGCGCGACAGTCAGAAGAGAACTGGCAGGATGTCCGTGCCCCACCCCCTTGGGCATGCGCGGTGAGGGTTCCGCACAGGCCCAGGGCGGAGGTGCAAAAATCCCATTGTGAGCTTTGTACAACACCGATCAGATCAGCGCAAGCGCACACCCCATGGGTATGATGCACAGAGACCACGAAGAAGATCTCTTAGTTACACCATAGGTGGGCATGAACAGCCCTTGACTGAAGGAAACTATCAAACAAAATTCATCTCTTTGTTACACTATGAGTGGGCACGAACAGCATTCAGCTGAGGGATGCTTGCAAACAAAATTAATCAGGAATGCTTTGTTTTAATTTTCAGGAAAATAGTGAAGGTATTCAGAGCAGGTGTTCAGAGCCACTGGATACCTTTTCAAATTGTTTTTGGCCTAGAACTAGTTTTGTTGAATCTCATGATGTTTATTTCCATTTATCAATTTTAAGCTTTTGATTTCTTCAGAACTCTTAATCCATCTTGATGTACAGTACAAAGAATGGACAGACAGGAGACACTTAATGGATCTGCCTTACCCGTGCTTTGGAGACCATGAGGGGATACCCTGATCCCTTTTGCTTGTATTTTATTTCTGCTCTGCTGACTCTGTTGATGAGACTTGTATTCTTTTGCTATTCTTGTCATCTGTTGTCATGTCTAATTTTGTGAGTTTTTTCCTAATATTGTATAGTTTGTGTTTGTTATTTTATTATGCTTTTTAAAAGAAGAAATGAAAAAGAGGGCCATAAGTATTTTACTACACAATGCTGTAAGCCACTTTCAGGGCATGGTTGAACCACATGGCGGGGCAGCAGTTATAAAAAAATACACAAAGGGAATGGATATATTAATATTGCCAGCACTGTTGCTGTCTTCCAGGATAGGTGAGACCTGAATTCTCAGTGATGCAAGCATAAAAGTTTCAAAGAAAATGATGGAAGATGTCTTTAGTGCCATCTCCCCCCATCCCTGTCCCCAGCCTTGTAGTAATACTAATAACCTTCAACCTGTGGTCCAGGACCCATGAAAAAATGTCAAAACAATAGTACCCAGTTTTGCAGTAGAATGCTGTTTACTAGTCTGTTCCTGACACTGCTTTTGTACTTGCATCAAAGACAACACAGCCTTCAGTTGATTTATGTTTTGAAGGTTTGATATGCAAAATGTGCCCGTGTGTCTTGACAGTTTCCCTGGGACAGCAGTGCTAACTCTGCATTCTGCATTAGCCTCAAGGAAATCCAAAATCATAATGCGAACAATCACTGTAGAGAAGTTCTTTCACTTTGTGCTTACGCTTGTGTCTTGACACTACTTAGAATAAATCCTCTGATGCAAGATGACAGCGAAGAGCCTTACACATGTAATCTTGGCTTCCATGAAGGGCGAAGAGTGTTATGTGGCAAATTTTAAGTAACAGTTTTGTTTATGAAACCTTTTGAAAGCAGTCTGGAGGGTTCTGCCCCCCCCCCCAATTTGCGTGACGAGAGGGCTTATTTACTAGGCTTAGCAGGAAATATCATGAAAATTTCTGAATCAATTTAATTTCTTTAATGGCTCTAGAATTGCTGGGTAAGTTAAACAGGCACTGCACTTCCTTAGTCCATTTCTAAATGTCATCATCTTTTACAAGTTGGATATGGAATCCTCCTTAGAATAGCTGAGTAAATGGACTTGTTTATTTTATGACTTGTTTAATTAATTAATTAAAAACATTTTATACTGCCTTTCCACCTGATCAGGGTCCACAAGGCAGTGAGCATAAGAAATATTAAAACATATAGGTGGTATGCCAGACAGAACAAAAAAGTATTCACCTGCTGGTGAAAGACATCAATAGAGATGACCATAGACAATAGAATAATCTCCCTCAAGAGGGTGTTCCAAAGTTTTGCTGCCATGATGGAGAAGAACCTTTCTCGGATTGCCACATGTCTAGCTTCAGATGGTGGGGCAACCAAAGCAGGGCTTCCAAGGATGACTGGAGTGAGTGGGTATGGGAGAAAGTGGTCCTTAAAATATGTTGGTCCTTGAATTGTACCTGGAAGCAAATTGGAAGCCAGAGTAGATGGAACATGACTGGGCTGATATGGTTCCTACAACCCACTCATATCAACACTCTGGCTGTAGCATTCTGCACCAACTTTAGCTTCCAGACAGTCTTCAAGGGCAGCCCCATGTAGAGAGCATTGCAATAATTGAAGCTAGATGTTACCAGGGCACACACCACAGTGGCAAGATCTTTTCTACCCAGGAAGGACCACAACTGGCTCACCAACTGAAGCTGCTGAAAGGCACTCCTGGTCACTGCTGCCATCTGTTTATCCAACAGGAGGTCCAGGTCCAGGAACACCTCCAAGCTATGAGCTTGCTGCTTTAGAGGGAAGCCAACCCCATCCAGAACAGGGCATAACCCATTTCCTGGGGCCCCCACCAGGAGCACCTCCATTTTGTCAGGATGAAGTTTCAGCTTGTTAGCCCTCATCCATTCCAAAATTGTCTCAAGTTACCTGTTCACAGTTTCCAGTCTCCCTGGGATCTGCTGGTAGCGTGAGATAGAGCTGAGTGTCATCAGCATACTGATGGCAGCTCAGACCAAATCTCTGGATGAATTCTCCCAGAAGCTTTACATAAATGTTGAAAAACATGGAGAACCTTGGATAATGCCAAAGGACAAGGGGCAGAGCAGCAGTCCCCCAGTCCTACCCTCAAGATAGGACGAGAACCCCCACAGAACAGTGCCTCCCAGTCCCGATAGGCAATCCAGAAGGATGCCATGATCAGTGGTATCAAAAGCCACCAAGAGGTCCAGGTGAACTAGCAGGATAGTGCTCTCCCTGTCCAGTGCATGTCATCCACCAAGGTGACCAAGGCTGTTTCAGTCTCATAACAGGGCCTCAACCTAGATTGGTAAGGATCCAAATAATTTGCTTCTTCCAGGTATCTCTGCAGTTGGGCAGCTACCAGTTGTCCAGTCACCTTGCTCAGGAATGGTAAATTTAAGATAGGACATTTGCTATTTAACCCTCCTGGGTCCAGAGTAGGTTTCTTTAGTAGTGTATGTGCCACTGCCTGCTTCAAGGCAGGAGTGACCACCCTTTCTCTCAGGGAGGCATTTACTGTCTCCTGGACCCCTAACCCCCCCCCGGCATATTTAAGCAGCCAGGAGGGGCAAGGGTCATAGGAACAGGTGGTAGGTCTCAAACTTCCAAGAATCCTGCCCACATCCTCAGACTGCACAAGCTATAATATATACCACAAAACTGCGATCATACAGTTGCTGCTGATGTAGAGTCCAAACTGGAACAAATGCAAGAGATTTTATCTGCAAAGTGTTTAGCAAAATGATCACAGCAGGCTGCAGAGCAGTCCATCTCCTCCCAGTGGCCAGAACCCAATAGGCCCCTGACCACCTGGAAGAGTTCTGCAAGTCTACAGAACTGTGATTTATTTGTATATCTCTATACATTTTTCTAAATTGTTTCTTGTCTATAATTTTTTAATATTTCTAGCAAACAGATGGTGTTACATATCACTCTGATTTAATTGTATATGTGCAATTGTGCTCTTTAGTATTTGTGGTTCCATGCAGAGTATTAGAGGAGAGGATTAGAGGAGAGCTGGTCTTTAAATATTGTAAATAAATAGCCATTGTTCTTCAGGTATGAAAAATCTGGTGAAGAAATACGAGTCACCATATCCAGAAGAAGTTGCTGTTCTGAAGCAGAAGCTAGAGAAATGCCACAGCCCAGAACTTGCACTTAACACGTAAGCACACTTTTAAAGCTATTATGGGAGCTCTCGTATTATGAGTTGTGGAAGGTGTCTTGTGTAAGGAACAGCAGCTACCTCTGAAGTCTTTACATTTGACTTCTAGGTAGGTCTGCTCAGAAATGCAGTGCAAAATTTTTTATGATTTAGTTTCTCTTTATCAGAGGTTTGAAGCCAGGGTCTCCTTCAAGAACTAACAGTCTGGTATTGTCTGTACCTGAGAGGCTACCTGTGGAAACAGTGTACTGTAAATTACAAGATGTGCTTCTGGAGCTGAGCTCATAGAGTGGGGTGTTCTTGCTCCTGCATCTGGCTGCTTCCCACTGAGCTTTATAAGGGAAATTGTTTAAAAAGCTAATCCATTCTTGCCAATAAATTATTAATTGTATCCCAAGATCAGTGGGTGATCAGGCCACTGTGTTTGAGGGAGCGGATTGAGGAAGGAACATAGAGATTGCAGGACCTTTGCTAAGTAAAGAAAAAAATTCAGATAAGTAGAATCCTTCGTTCCCATCCAGCAAGACAAACTCAGTCAGTCAGATGGCCAAAACTGACTGGAAGCTAATAATTGTTATGAGGCAGTTCTGATGGTTGCTTGTCACCTTTCTGGTGGAACAGAGTTTTGAATCTTGCCCTGTTGGTCTCCTCCACTAGTTTGGGGACTTTATAGTGTGACCTTTGAAGTTTCCCTGATGACCCCCTTTCATAAGCTTGCTCTGTTTCCTTTTATGGTAGTTGACTGTTTTTTGCTTATTCTTGCATTGGCTCCCAACTTTAAATTAATTAATTAATTAATTAATTTCATTAGATTTTTACCCCGCCCTCCCAGCAAAGGTTCAGGAAGACTAAAAATTGCTTGGTGAGCTTTTTGGTGGAATGGAGTTTTGAATCTAGGTCTTCACGGTCCTAATCTGATACTCTGATGGCTACACCACACTGGCTGTCAGTAGGTTTAAAACGATTGTAAAACGGAAAGGAAATGAAGTCAAAGCAAAACAATGACACTGAAGACTAACATGCTCACTATTTTGTATTGGGGGGTGCTAGGAAGAAGAGGAAGGGATATGAAGAGGATGAATACTTTACAAAGAAATCGAAAATGGATGAGGTCAGTAGATTTCCACACACTTTTCCTGGTCCACTTAAGTCCGCGTCCCTTGACCAACTGTGCCAGTTACAGCAAATGAACCAAAGTGAAGGTCAGTCATGTGGGGCAGAAAATTTTATGATGCTGTGTTTTTTAATGGAAAATTTTCTGCCCCACACGTGTAAATATATCGTCTGCCTCTAGTTGTCAGGGCTGTTATGCTACAAATCAATCATGTTAGATGGGCTAAATGTGGGAAATGAAGCATGGATCAACCACAGTGCTCCTACATGGTTTATTTGCCTTCTTTTGCTAACCAATTTTTGTATTTAAATTTGAATTTTCTGATTCAGATTTCCCTAGAAAACATAGGTCACTGGTAAGGACCATAGCACTATCAATGGAATTCAGAAATAATCTGGTGAAACCTGTATTAGCATAAGGATCACTGTCTGTCCTGCTTTCATGGCTTCTCGTGGAACTGCTGTAATCAACTGTGACCTGGTTGCACATTAGAGTTAGGATTTAGCTTATTCTCTGCAAATCACCTGCTTTGCAGCACTGCAAGTAGTTCTTACACATAGGATTTGGCTGCTGGAGGTGGGAGTATTGTATTTTCTCCAGCAAGCTTCACATTTCTTTATGTGGCTGGGGGATTTTGAAACCAGCAGAAAATACTGAACTGGAATGATTTTGTTCCCTAGAGCATGACACCTCAATTCATATTTATGTTCTGCCTTAAATCCGATGAAATATTAACTTTAATACACAAGCACAAAAACAAGTCAAACGTAGAAGCAGAAATTGTTCTTGGCAAATTGCTGCATAATCCTGTGAAGGCTGTTTGTATTCTTTGTTATGTATGCCACTTGGTTTTGTGGGTGGCATAAGCCAAAACCTATAATGGGAGAATGGCTTTGTGGCAAAATATGAGCTAATTACATAATGATCCCCGCACCCACCCTTTGGAATACAACTGTTTGTCATATAAAGCTGTCTTGTACCTAGTCAGACTACCCATCTCTCTAGTACATTATACTGCGAGACTCCTTCTGAAGAAGGCAGCCCTGGATTGAGGTGCTCTTGGTCAGTGGCAAAACTGCTTAAGGGACTGTAAAGTCATTCTTTGCACTTCCTTTGAAGGAACAAGTTTGTAGCTTGGGGGTGCTCCTAGATCCTGGCCTATGGTTGGAGGCTCGGGTCTCCTCTGTGGCACATAGTACCTCTGATCAGCTAGCTGATTCGCCACCTATTGCCATTCCTTGGAGAGCATGATCTGGCCACATTAATCCATGCTCTGATCACTCTTATGCACTCTGTTTGGGGCTGCCTTTGAAAACTTCAACCGATTCAAAATTTAAGTGGCCAGGCTACTGTCTGGGGTTGGTTACAGGGATATTGTCATCTATGCTGAAAGGTCTGCACTGGCTACCCATCTGTTTCTGGCCCAGTTCAAAGTTCTGGGTTTTATCTTTAAGGACCTAAATTGCTTGGGGGCAGGGTACCTCCCATCCTATCCAGTTAAGATTTGCTTCTTAAATACTGTTCTCTGCGCCCCCTCCCCCCCTTCAGAGATGTGACAGGTGATGACTACAGACATTTTATATGGTGGCATCTCACCTCTTCCCTTTGAGGCTCACCTAGTACTTACTTTAATCAGGCTTTTCACCCAGGCTTTCAGTTAGAAGTTTTATCATACCAGCTTTCCAACAATCTGCTCTTTTACAAGCACTTTTTATGCTACTTATGTCTGATGGCTTATTTTTTATGCTGTGTTTGTAATTGTAAGCTACCTCAAGCAAGACTCTGAAAAGGCAGCATAAAAACACTTGAAATAAATACTGCAAGTAGCTCTCCCTGGTATCTGCCAAAGGTCTTTTCCAGCCTGCTAAGAAACCTGCCTGGAATGGGCTCATCTACATAAAAGTTGTATGCTTTGCCCCTGTGTATTTATTGTATTTAGGTTTGCTTTAATTAAAATTGATACTATGTGACATATATTATACATAAGACTTTTGCAAACAGAATATCTAACTGGTAAATTTTGATTCCAGATACATCTGAAGCAGATTGTCAAAGGCAGTGTGGTTTGCTACATTCTCCCACTTTTTCTAGCAGATTGTTTGATAGCCTGTTTCTTAGAGAAACTCTACTTAGTAAAAAGAAAAGGGTTAAATCTTCAAGGAATATTGGAAGAAGGCTGCTGAGTGAGCGGAAGGGAGTCAGTGGATCAAACCTAAGGAGTATTGTGGTTTTGAATACTTCAGAAGAGGAATAACCTTGTTTGTGCATCTGCTTCCTTTGCTATCAGTGCTTTTAATTTGATTTCCTCCCCCTTTATTCAGGATGAATGGACAGATGATGACTTCATAGAATGACAGTAACAGTCCACGAAGATGAAATGTTGAATGCTTTAGAGGAGTCTAGATTCTTACAACTCATTGTATAGTTCTCCTATTGCTACTGTAATAAATAGCTTCTGTTATGAAGTGACCAGAGTAATTTACTTCGGTAGCACCACTGCTTATTTGCCAGTGGCCAGTGTGGTGTAGTGGTTAAAAGTGTCAGACTAGGATGTGGGAGTCCCAGGTTCAAATTCCCACTCGTGTATGGAAACTTGCTGGGTGACCTTGGGCCAGTCATTTTCTCAGCTTAATTTACCTTACAGGATTGTTGTGAGCATAGAATGGAGGCAAGAATGATTAAACTGCTTTGGGTCCCCATTAGGGATAAAAGCGTGGGGTATAAAAGAAATAAATTGGATTTTAATTAGTAATAGACAGCTTTTTTCAGATAGCCTCCTGTTAAGGCTATATTAAGTCTAAAGCTAGACATGGCTACATCTTAAGTCTACCAAAATGGCCCGAACTAGTACTTTTATCAGGTCTACCACATGTAGAACATCCTACAAACAGAAAATAAAGAACAAATTCTGGGGCAAACCAGGATCTTGTAATCTGTTGTATACATGGGTCCCTAACTGGCACAATAGAGACTAGAAAACAGAAAGATAGAAGGGAGACAAATACTTAAATCAGCAAGTAGGTTTATTGCCTTGTCTACGATACAGAACTCTAGGTGGGAAATCGACAAAAAGTACAAGACAGTGAGCAATTGCAATATTATCACAGCAATTTATGACTATCTAGTTGCATACTCCTGGTGTCTGGTTATATTATTTAAACAAAATACCCAGTTAAAAATTACTTAGTCCGAATTCTGTTCCTTCCACATAGCTAAATCCAGAGAAAACCAACTCAGAAAAAAGAGTTGATGGGTTGCCCCTAAGGGACGAGCAAGTAGGAAGGAAGGAATCCCTGGCCGGATGCAATAGGGCATGATGACTGGCAGTAAGACAGATCAGTCAGGCACAGCAGATGAGCTAAAGGGGCTGGGTAGAAAGATGTGGAAGGTGAAATTTGGGGGAAAACACTATCTTGAAGCAATTTTATGCTTGTGGTGCTAGAAAAAGTTTCTGAGGGAGAACCAACTTGAGATGCCTTTCTTAGGAAACTGGATTTACTGAGATGGCCTGATGGTTTTACATGGGATTATGAACAGATCACCAGAGAAGTTTGGATTGTGAGGAAGATTCTGGGAATGTTATTATCTTACAAACTAGGGTCAGTGCTTATGGTCACGGGTGCGAGAAGCTCTGAATAGTCAAATAAAGAGCCTTGGTTCATGTTCTCCTGGAACATTCAGGCATTCAGACTACTTCTCTTTGCGAATATGTAGGGGAATTCATGCCAAATTGAGAGTCCCTGCTTGAATATCAAACTGGATGGATTACACTCACACCTCTGACTCGGGGCACATAAATACAGGTCTTAGTAGGGAGGGGAAGCTCCACACTAGGGGTGTGTATTTGGGAATCCCAAAACGGGAAAAAACCCCAAAAAAGCATTTTCATTTTTTTTTCGGCTTTCGGGATCCCGGACAGGCTATTCACTGTAATCTTCGAATTCCAAAAAAAAAAAAAAAAAAATATTGGAAAATTCGGGATTTTTTCGGCAATTTTCGACATTGCCGAAAAACGGCATTGTGGGGGTTTTAAACTGTTAAAGGGCCCGGGAATTCCTTTTCCCGCCATTTCCCCCTTTCCCGCCTTTTCCTCCTGTTTCCAGGAGGGGGGGAGGCTCCAGACAGTCAATCACTGCAATGCATTGCAAAATGCATTGCAGTTTGCAAGTTTGCAAGGCTGTTGTTGCTGCCTGCAGCCCAACCACCAGTTTGCTCCTTTCCCAGGGAAGGAGCACTGTGGTGGCCAATAGGGTTCTGGCATCTGCTCTCTGGCCAATCACAGGTTTTTCCTTTTTGAAATCCTTCTGTGTATGCTCAGAGAGCATAAAAGGAGCCAGTCTCTGGGCTGACTCTCATTGCTGTGTTCCTGGATCCTGCTGGCTGGTGAGAGAGAGCTGCCTGGCTTGGCTGTTGGAGATTGTGGCTGGCTGGCTTCTGCTGCCCCTGCTCCTGAGTCTGCCCTGCTTTCCTCCCTGCTCTTTGTGGACCTCGGATCAATACCTCAGAAGACTTCAGACTGGTTTGATTTATTAGGGCACTTTTAAATTTAATTTCTTTTCTCTTTATTTTATTCTTCCTTAGGGTTGGTTTGGGAGAGACCTGGGGTTGGTGGGGTGGTGATTGCACATGGTCTGCTGCTGGCTTGGCAAACATGCCCCCTCACACCACCACCACACCTCTCATTTTTTTGTACAGGGAGAATCTGCTTGCCTGATCCATTCCCATAGGAAACAATGGAGAACTGGGGGCACCATCTTTGGATGCCCCTAGAATTGGACCCCCTGGTCCAATCTTTTCAAAACTTGGGGGGTCTTTTGGGGAGAGGCTCCAGCAGCTACAGTCCAAATTTGGAGTCTCTACCTCAACCCCTCCCCCCAGCCCCTGCAAACTTTCCAGAAAATTTTGCCATTGAAGTCAATGGCCCCATTGGATATAATGGACCCGAATTTTTCGGGAATCCCCAAAATTTTCGGATTTCAATGCTTTACCGGTATAGGTATTCGGGTTTTTTCAGGAATACCGAAAAAATTCGGGTCCAATATGCCCAAATCTGAATTTTACCAATTTTTTTTTTTGCACACCCCTACTCCACACAAGTTTGCTTGTGAAGAACTTGAAGATGCATGAAATATAGAATACAAGCTCCAAGCATGGAATGTGGCACTAATATCCTAGTTCAACTTCTTCACAAAAAAGTGAGGGTATCTAGCTAATATGGTTACATTAAAAGGCTTGCCTATGATCAGTGTTTAGTAAAAACTTTAGACACAGCCCATTTACTTTCAAGATGTGTATGTGTCTTAACTAGCTGCACATTAGATTTAAGACTTTTCTGTTCTAAATGCATTTCTCTATGGGGAACTTGACTGGTAATCAAGTTGGAACATGCTTTACAATCTTCTGGTACCTGTTTAATATTAAAGTACCATAGCACATTCCCTGAAGATCTAGACATTTCTTACTGTTCTCTCCCTATATGGGGAAAAAGTAACTGAAATTTATATGGCTTAAAAGAAGGACATGCTTTGGAAGTTAGTCATTTAGAGATGTTTGTCAAACCATTTCTTTGATTAAAGATGCAGATTTAGAAACCAAACAACTTTGGCTATGGTTCTTAACTAGGTCAAAAGAGCAGGGGCTCCTGTGTAAGCTCTTACTCCTCAGAATGAAAGCTTGATCCAATCATCATCCTTCTATGACAGAATTCTGTGAAAGGGGTTGTAATTTTGATGTGCAAATCAAATATGCAGCCCATTTTGCAGATTATAAAAAATTGTCAAGTGTAGAACTAGAATTCTGCCTGGTGATGCAAGTGTCTGTTAAATAACTGTGTATGTGAAGGCACTGCCATTTGTGACCCCTTTGGGTACCAAAATCTATTCTAATTGGTGCTAGGATCCTTGTCCTGCATGAGGGACTTGGAAATGGGTACTGGTGCATCTTTGGCTTATGGAAATCATTGGGCATTTAAGTCTTTTTAATGTCAGAGAAACAGGTTGCTTACCTGTAACTGATGATCTTTGAGTGGTCATCTGTGCAGTCACACCTATGGGATCCAGTGCGCCTGCACTGATCTGATCGGTATTGTAAAAAGCTCACAAAGTGATTTTCGCACCTCCACCATGAAGTCTGCATGGGAACCCCCACTGTGCATGCCCAGGAGGGTGTGATGCACAGAGACCACGAAGATTACGTCTACTGTGCGTCACAAAGATTTCCCATTTTCTCAGTTCTGGTTAGAAGAACTTAACCATCCAAGTAAGAATCCTCATAATTTTAGTTCCTGGATAAGAGGCCATTAGTGAGCTGGCCTTTTCACTTACCCTTTGCTATAAGAACTGTCATAAAAGAAGTCTATGCTAAGTATCAGTTCTGTTTCATATTTCTATTGGGTTCTAATCCCTTCTCAGAGCGGCTATGCATTGGGTATTAAGTACTGCTTTGTGATCTTTCAGGTCTTAATGGTATTCTAGGTTAAGTTTGGCATTTGAGGACAAAAACAGGTTGCTTACCTGTAACTGGTGATCTTCGAGTGGTCATCTGTGCATTCACACCCATGGGATTCAGTGCGCCTGCGCTGACCTGGTCGGTGTCTATACAAAGCTCACAACGGGATTTTCGCGCCCTCCACCCCCAGGCATGCGCAGGAACCCCACCGCGCATGCCCAAGGGGCGGGGGCACGGACATCCCGCCAGTTCCTTCTGACCGCTATCAAGCCTAGCCATGTGTGAGAACAGCTGAGGATGACAGCAGTGGGGAAGGATGGGCGGGCGGTGTGAATGCACAGATGACCACTCGAAGATCACCAGTTACAGGTAAGCAACCTGTTTATCTTCTTCGTGGTCTCTGTGCATCACACCCATGGGAGATTAAAAAGCAGTGGCTCACCTCGAGGTGGGTGTTGTCAGACTCAGGGAGCCGTAGAGGAGAGGACCAGACGACCCAAGTCACCCTTCTGCTGGGCACGGACGTCCAGAGCGTAGTGTTTGATGAACGTGGTTGGCGTGGACCACGTAGCCGCTCTACAGATGGACGAGAGAGATGCGCCCTTCAGAAAGGCCGTTGAGGTCGCCATGGACCTAGTTGAGTGTGCCCTCAGACGAGAGGGAGGCAACTTTTTGGCTAGCGTGTAGCACAGCCGGATCGTCTCGACAATCCACTTGGAAAGTCGTTGAGACGTGATGCGGAGCCCTAGGGAGGGCGAGCTGTATGATAGGAACAGCGAGTTGTCACGTCTGGTTGGCTGAGTCCGGTTCAGGTAGAAGAGGAGTGCCCTCTTGACATCCAGGGTGTGGAGCAAGCGTTGCCCGTCATCTTCTGGATGTGGGAAGAAATTTGGTAAGAGTATTTCAGTATTGAGATGAAACTCTGAAACAATCTTCGGAATGAAAGTCAAGTCTGGTACCAGACGTACGCCATCTGGAAGGAAAACCAGGTAGGGTGGATCATGGCGGAGCGCTATGAGCTCGCTATCCCTTCTGGCTGAGGTGACAGCCACTAGGAAGGCCGTTTTCCACGCCGCGTACTTGAGGTCACAAGTGGCCATTGGTTCGAACGGCCGTCTGGTAAGTTGTCTTAATACCAGTGGTAGGTCCCACAATTCTGTAGGTGGGGCCACAGGAGGGTACAATCTAATGAGGCCCTTCATGAACCGCTTAGCGGTTGGGTGGGAGAAAATTGTACGTCCCTCCAAGCCCTGGTGGTAGGCGGAGATAGCCGCCAAATAGACTTTGACTGATGAGTGGGATAGACCCTGGTCTCTAAGGAGCAGAAGGAAGTCCAGAATTTTGTCCAGGCCCACTGTGGTTGGATTGTCTGTAGACTTGTCCAAGTACGAGAGGAACTTTGCCACTTTCTGCGGTAAGATGAGCGGGTCGATTCCTTCCTCGCATTACAGAGGACCTCTGCAACCCGGGTGGAGAAGTTCAAGGTTGGAGCCTCCAGGCTGTTAACTTTAGGCTGTTCACCTCCGGGTGGAGCACCTTGTCCCCTTCGGTGATGAGGAGATCTCGCACTCTGGGGAAATGGTGGAATCTGTTCCCCGCCAGATGCAGTAGGGTGGGGAACCAGGGTTGCCTGGGCCACCACGGAGTCACCAGGATGCAATTTGGTCGAGATTTGGCCACCTTGTGTACTACTCTGAGGAGTAGGGGTAGTGGAGGAAACATGTACAAAAACGGGCCTGTCCAAGGTACCAGCAGACCGTCCCCTAAAGAAAGAGGGTCCTTGCCTCCCTGGGTGCAAAAATATGTGCATTTTGTGTTTTCTCGCGAGGCGAACACGTCTATCGTTGGGGTCCCCCAACGGCCGAAGAGTGGTTGGAGGTAGATCTGATTCAGTTCCCACTCGTGATGGTGAGCGTGGCCTCTGCTGATCAGATCCGCTTCGGTGTTGAGAACTCCAGGAATGTGTGTGGCCACGGGAACAATGTCGTTGGCAACGCACCAGTTCCAGAGGTCGATTGCAAGCCCACAGAGGCTCCTGGAGACGGTTCCTCCCTGTCGATTCAGGTAGCTGAGTGCCGTGGTGTTGTCGGTGAGGATGGCAACACAATGGCCCCGTAAGACGCGCTGAAAAGCTCGAAGAGCCAGAAAAATGGCCAGCAGTTCCAGGTAGTTTATATGCCTTTTCCTGGTGGCAGCATCCCACCGGTATCCCACACTGATGCCGTCGAGGTGGGCCCCCCATCCCCATAAGGAGGCATCTGTCGTTAGGGTGTGATGATGGGTGGGGGGAGAAAAAGGGGCACCTTTGGTAAGATTGGGGACAATAGTCCACCAGGTGAGAGAGTCCCGCACGGTTTGAGTTGGGATTAGGATTTTTGATTGAGGCATGCGGTGTGGACGGAAACTCTTCAGAAACCAAAGTTGAAGAGGCCTCATGTGGAGTTTCGCCTGCGGGAGGACCGAAGTTCTGGCGGACATGTGGCCGAGGAGGCGTTGAATGGCGTACACCGTCGAGGATGGAGAGTCTCGAACCGATGTTGCTAAGTTGGACAGGGTTTGGGCTCTGTCCATCGGTAGGAAGGCTTTGCCAGCCACAGTGTCGAGTAGCGCCCCGATGAATTGTACCCTTTGAGACGGGTGGAGACAGGACTTTTGCAGGTTCACCTGAAGACCTAGTGTTGAGAGGAGGTGCAGGGTGAGTGCAGTGTCCTTGCGAAGAGATATCGGGGAGTCGGCCACGAGAAGCCAGTCGTCGATATAGGGGAAGATGGTGATCCCCTGGAGGCGAAGGTGGGCCGCGGCGACTACCATGGTCTTGGTGAAGACCCTCGGTGCCGTAGATATCCCGAAGGGGAGACATCGATATTGATAATGATGGTCCCCTATTGTGAAGCGGAGATACTGCCTGTGGGAGGGGTGGATATTTAGGTGGAAGTAGGCATCCTGGAGGTCGATGGTAGCCATCCAGGCGCCCAGTGGTATCAAGGGCAGTAGGGCTTGCAGGGTCGTCATCTTGAATTTTCGGTACTTTATATAGATGTTGAGATCCCGAAGATCCAAGATGGGATGTAGTCCTCCGTCCCGTTTCGGTACGGTGAAGTACCGTGAATAGAACCCCATCCGTTCGGAGGTTTTGGAGACAGGTTCTATTGCCCTCTTCTTCAACAGGGAGTTGGTCTCCTGGAGAAGAATAGTAGAAGGAGGGGTGGGTCGGAAGGTTGGTAATGGTGGGAGGTCGACAAACTCGATGAAATAGCCATTGGCTATAATTGAAAGAACCCAGATGTCCGTGGTTATGGCTCTCCACGTCGAAAGAAAGGGGTGGAGGCGGGTCAATTCTCTCGACATCGAGAGGGTGGAGTCAAAGACCCTGCTTCGGCCCGCGGTTGGACTTGGGCCTTGCTTGTGGGTGTTGGGCACCCGATCTCGGTCTGGACTGATATGTTTGTTTATTGTAGCTTGGAGACTGGCGGGGTCTCCAAACCGCGTCAGGAGATGGCTTCGTTGGGTATGGACGACGGGGAGTATAACGGGACCACGACCTTTGCCTGTAGGATTTTTGTGGTGCTGAAACTCCCAAAGATTTTGAGGCTTTGATGTTTTTATCCATCTCCTGCAAGGCAGCGTCGGTGGAGGAGTGGAATAAGCCCTCCCCGTCAAAGGGGAGATCCTCAATATAGGACCTAGTGTCCTGAGGCAGAGAGGTGTTCCGGAGCCAGGCGTGACGCCGGATCGATACTGCCGAAGCCATCGACGTCGAGAAGGCGTCCAATGAGTGCTTTGCAGTGCTCAGGAGCTGTTTGGCAACAAGGAGGCCTTCCTTTTGGATGGATCTTGCCTCGGCACAATTGTCCTCCGGTAGAGATGGGAGGAGCTCAGACATCCTCTGCCATAAGGCATACTCGTACCGTCCAAAACAGGCCAAATAATTAGAGGATTTGATCCCCAAGGCTGCAGAAGAGTAAACCCTACAGCCGTAGGCATCGATCTTTTACTCTCTCTGTCTGACGGAGTAGAGTTAGAACTCTTGGTCTTGGAAGATGTGGAAACGACCAAGGAATTCGAGGCGAGGATGGAGATGGAAGAATGAGGTTCCCTCTTCTTGGACCCGGTACATGTGGTCTAAACGCTTGGTGAAGACCGGTGCTGACGATGGTTTAGCCCACGGGGACTGAACCGCTTTCAAAAGGTGTTTGGACATCGGTAAGGCTATCGGCGTAGAGGCGTCGATCTCGATGATATCATACACCTCGTCAGCTGCGGATGGTTGGGTTTGGACGATAGGCAGGGCAAGAGAGTGTGCCATACGCTTTACTAAGTCCCCGTATGAGGACATGTCCTCCGAGGGAGAGATCGGGCTGCTCCCGGAGATGGATTGCTTGGGGGGGGGTTCGACATTGGAAAGAACGTCCTCCGGATCATCGACATCGGAGTCACCCCGAGAAGAGGCGGAATTGGAACTCGACCCTTGAGGTCTCGGTAGCGGTGGCTCGGCCATCGGTATTGGTGGAGCAGTGGCACGATCGGAATGAGAAGGAGGAGACAGTGGAGGTTTCGACACTGTCGCCGAGGGCTGGTGGCGAGGCGAGCGCGAGCGGTATCGACAGGGTTCCCAAGGATCTGGGTACCCAGGGAAGTTCCACGGGCCCGAAGAAAACCAGTACGGCATCTCGTGCTTGCTCTCGAAGGGGAACTTCGGAGGTCGATACGGATAGGTTGCATGATACCTGTCATAATGTGGACCATAGGATTCCTGCTCACGGTGGTCAGGACGACATGGGGATCTGGAACGGTCCCGAGGGCGATGTCGGGATCGACCTGATTGATCACTGGCCCACGAAATTGGCGAGGGGGATCGAGACCCCATTGCCTGGACATTCGAACCCAGATCGAGGTCGGTAGGAGGTGGCGACATCGACTGGGGCGGATCACGACGCCGAGGTGCTGCCGACACAGGGGGTCCAGACTGACGTGGTGGAGAGTCCAAGATTTGTATCGGGGGCTCCACGATGATTCTCGTCAGTTCCGGCGTCGGATGGGACAGTCGTGGGGGTTGCTGAGGTGCGTCCGCACTAGCAGAGCCCCTAGGAGATCGAATGCCACTCACACCGTGAGATTTATGCGCGTCTCCCATCTTGCTCGAGCCTCGAGCCTTCGCCTTATCCCTTTTAGGCTTCTTCACCGGTGTTGACATGGATGAAGTCGCCTTCGATTTCGATTTCTTCGGAGGGGCCCCTCCGGTATCTGAGGAAGGTTTCCCTACCTTGGGAGGCTTCGGTGTTGGAGGATCCTTCTGTGTCGATACAGACGACTTCGATGTCGAGACAACTGGTCTCGCAGAAGAAGGATCAGATTCCATTTCGGGAGCTGGAGGAGCGAGTGCTGACTCCCACAACGCGACCTTCAGCCTAGCGGCCCTGTTCTTTCTCGTTTGGTTGGAGAAACGGGCGCAGATGGAACAGGCGTCAGGCCGGTGAGTCTCCCCCAGACAAAAAATACAAAGTGTGTGCTCGTCCCTCAGAGCTAGCTTGCTCCCGCAGGAAGAACACCATTTAAAGCAGCCCCACTTACGACTTTCCATAAACAATGGAAAGGGGCCCTTCCACCCAGCAGGATGAAGGGTGGTGAAGTGGGGGGGGGAGAAAGGTCCGTAGACCAGAGAGAAAAATCCTCCAAAAAGTTGTTGGAGTTGAGTTGGAACGATCCAAAAACAAAGAGGAAAAAAACTGAGGAAAATTTTGAAGAAAAAGTTGTGATTTTCACTGAGGTAAATCGCTCTCAGAGACACCAACGCAAGCTGCTAACAGCGAGGCGGTCAGAAGAGAACTGGCGGGATGTCCGTGCCCCCGCCCCTTGGGCATGCGCGGTGGGGTTCCTGCGCATGCCTGGGGGCGGAGGGCGCGAAAATCCCGTTGTGAGCTTTGTATAGACACCGACCAGGTCAGCGCAGGTGCACTGAATCCCATGGGTGTGATGCACAGAGACCACGAAGAAGATCAGGGCGGTACACTTTCAGAGGCTATGTCAAAAGCACTTCTGTCTGGAGCAGAAAGTGGCTGACCATGGTGGAGGGCTATCCTTGCATACTTTTTATAAACTGTTAGAGACAAAACTGTGCTCCAGCAGCTGCCTTAATCAGTAAAAGGAATTCAAGGAAGAACTGGAATACTTGGTTCATGCTCTTTCTCACTTGTTCATGATCTGTCAATTTCTATTCAACCCACTTAAAAAAATCAAGTGAATGTTTTTTGCCTAAAGGAATTTGGTTAAGTAGTGTCTAGGCTGCTCCAGTTCAATCATTAATCTGGTCTGAAGCCAATATGACAAGTATTAATACCTGGATGAACTAGATTGAGGCTTCCACCACAACTCAATTTTATCTAGATAAGTTACTCAATACAGCACTGATCAACATGACAGGAGAGAGGAACAGTACACAGCAATTTTTAAAGAGAACAAGAATTTGTATTCTGTTATTAATGTCTGAGTGGGTTATTCCTCATCCAAACTTCTTCCCCTATCAGCACTCTTGTCTAGTGTGGCATAGTGTTTGGAGTGACCTACAACCTAGGGCAAACAGGTTCAAATCCATGGTTACCATGAAAGCTTGCGTTGTGAGCTTGGACCTATCACACTATCTCAGCCCAGCCTACCTCACAGGGTTGCTATTGTGAAGATAAAGTGGAGGAGGGAGAAATATGTGATAACCTGCTTTAGAACTTGATTAGGGAGAAACACATGCATGGAACATGCCTTGCTTGTAGATTTGTTGCATTAAAAAAATAAAGCTTTGAGTCACTAATTATGCTAAAAAGCCAAGCCAATTTGTATGCTATAAAATTGTTTAATGAATGCATGCCTGATACAATTATCAACAAACTTACTGAATTCAATTTATTTACTGTTGTAAACATTTTACAAAAAGCATTGTGATTTCTGGATACAGCCCTTGATGGAACAAATTATTCAAAACAATCAATGGCACATTAAAAAAAAACAAAAAACACCCCAAAGCTGAGAAAACCTAGTCTGCCTCTTCTCTCAGCACTGCTCTAAACAAGAGAAATAGCATGGTATAAAAAGGATACAGCAAAGATTTTCCTATCAAACTCCAGAAGCTGTAAATAGAAATTAAAGTGGTCAAACAGTCTCAATAAGTGTAACCAGTCAAATTACAGTAAGAAGTGTTCACAATCCAGTTATACTTTGCTGTCGATATTTCCTTGGCAGTTGACTAGAGTTTTTTCCCCACAAGACAGAACGACTTTGGCAATTGGAGGTGTTGAAATAAAGTTCAAGAGACAGTCACAGCATTCTCTTTGTGGAAGGTGATCTGTACACCAAGGCTCAGAGGTTGTGAAAATTGGTTCCAAGTGGAAGAAAGTGCAAGTGTCCTGCACAGATAGCTTAAAGCTGCTGGTACAGTCTGTCACCAACAGGGTTTTTTTTTTTTTGCATAGTTCACACATCACTGGGTACGTGAAACGTGTGTGCTATTTTTGGCAAGAGCAAGAAGGAAGTGATATTGGTGAAAGTTATTGTATTGGACATGCTGGATCCATGCAGAGTTCAATGAAGGAAGCTGCTACCTGATATTGTTGGACACAGAATACTGATTTTGCTTTTGTTGAAGCAGTTCTGTAATAGCCAATAACTTCTTTAACACATGCTGTTGAACAAATGGCATAGATAATTAATGCATTAGCAGACTCATTCCAGGTAGAAGATGCATAATACAGCCATTTCAAGCAAAAGCCTCATGTGTGCTACACCTAAATTCCATAGAAGAAAGATGGGGTATACATGTAATAATACATTTTTCAATCCACTTAGATTTCAACTATCCATAGATTCTCTTGAAGCTTTAAACGACTTCCAGAGTTTTCAGAACACTTTAAAAATGTGAATTGTAGAAAGGGAGGCCTATAACACAACTACACTTTCTTAAATAGGTGAATGGGCTCTGAAGCTTTAACAAGTGAAATAAATATTAGAAATTGCTATTTGTTAGATAAAAACAGGATACCAAAGATTGTTTGGGAAATGTAGCTCTGGAATAGAACTGCCCTGAAAAATAACTACCCTGAAAATGCTGTGATTTCAACATGCACAGTCCTTTCCACCAAACTGTTTCATAATGGCTCTTCTACATTTGCTACCTTGCAGATCTTTATGCTGTTTCCATTTTCTTTAGCTTGCAAACTATGCTCTCAGATATGTAAATAAATATATCAGGTAATTTAAAAGAGGCAAGTTACAAGTATTAGATATACAATTAGTCCAAATGGAGCTTGTGAACCTACTCATAAAGCATAGTTAAGAATTTCCTTGCAAACATGAATGAAACGAGTCAGGAGAAGATGGTTTGGTAAAGACATCTTGATTTTTGAAAAAGCCTAAATATTCCTAATTCTTGATAGTTGTCAAAATGGCCTACTGTCTGAGTAATTTATTGGTTGTCAAGCACCATATCGCTTAGCTATTTAGAGTGCATAAATCCTATACCTGGAAAACCAACACAAATGGCAGGATTAAAACAGTCGTTAAAATGTTTCAAGAGCAACTTTTCTTCAGCAAAAGCTTAACTACTGGCTGACTGAACCCTGTACCAAACATGACGATCTGGACAAGCTACAAATTCACATTTTACATCCCAAGGGGGGTTATGTTCAGAATGCCATCATTACCCCCCCCCCAAAAAAAAAAAAAGCTTAGGTCCCATTTCATTTTGTTATGGTGTACTTTTTGTGTCTTGAGGTAATTATGTTTAAGGTAAAACTTGGATTTATAGTACACCAGAGTGTTTTCTCTAAAATTAGGGTGCAAGAGTTGGAGCCCATCACCTAACATTTTTCTATAAAATAAATGGAGCAGCTGGCAGCAGCTTAATATGAGAAAACTAGATAAGAGAAATCCCTCTTTTAACATAGCTGTTACCTGCATTGCCCCACGTTCATTGCTGAGTGTTCGAAGTTCATCTGAATGTGCCACACAGATCTCATGCAGGGCTGCTAGATCACGAGGCAAGTCAGTTCTACAAGGCTCTGTAATGTCTGGAAGTTCAGGTACATTCTTGAACGAGAATGATAAATATGTATTTATAAGAATCACCTACCACAAAAAACTGTACAAAGAAAATTATGTTGCAGTGTGTTACTGCCACTTCCTCACAAAACTTATACTTCCTACCCACGTGAAGAATGAGTATAGCTACTACCACTCTTACACCACATGCAGTGAATTCTGATGTGAAAATGCAGGACATTTGCAAACGGAATCTTCCTATATAGGTAATGCAGTGGTACCAACACATATTCATTTTCCATTCATCACTTCCCCAATCCATCTAGCAGATCTGCTCACAAGGAAGATGCCTAACCATTTACACATAGCAAAGTATGCTCCTTCCTTGCAAGCAGACCTAATAAGAAGGTGTCCAATTGGCTGCTCATCACGACTGGCTATGTGCCAGCTCCTCCTCATCTGAAAGTGTAGATATAGTGCAATCTCACACCTTCATGCAAGGAACTCACGAGTGGTATATGTGTGTGTTCTCCCCTCTGCATTTTACATTCTCAGCAACTGTGAGGTAAGTTGGGTGAGTGAGTAGTCCAAATGAAACCCTGCCATTCTGAAACCTAAGTCAGCCAATGTTATCAGGAATACTTGGGGGCGGGGGGTCAAATTGTATTTTAAAACATACTAAAGAATACTAAAAATCTGAAAAATATAAACATTACAATTTGAAATTTACAATTAAAGAGAACTGCATAAAGGAAGCCATATCCTAACATACTACTTACAGTTTACAAATAAATAGATTGGCTGTACCCAAAAGAAATGAAAAGCCTCAATGGATGACTGATGAAACTCTTAAAATTGCTAAAGACGGATAAGAAGTACAAGATGACAGAAACAGAATCAGAAGACTATATGCAGAGTACAGCAACTGACACTTAGAGACAATTCTAATAACCAGTGTAAAGAAACAGAAAAAAACAACAAAAGGAACCAGAGACCTGTTCCACAAGATCCAAGAAATCAATTTAAAACACAGAATAGTAGCACCTTTAAGACCAACAAAGTTTAATTCTGGGTATAAGCTTTCATGTGCATGCACACTTCTTCAGAGACATTAAAACAGACTTTGCCAACCATTACATAAAGGTTGGGGGGGGGGTTTAGCTGCCTGGAAGGGATAATTAGAGTCAAGATGCATAAGTGACTGAGAGATAAGTATAGCTAAGATTGGATTAAAGCAGTTGGTAAGACCTGTGGATAGCAGCATATCAGCATACAGATAATAAAAGTTAACAAACACATGTGAGTACTGAGTGACTTGGCATGTGTAGTAAGAACCTGAGATCTCTGTTAAGCCTGGGGGATTCCATTGTCCTGAGTGTTGCAATAACTTGTAATTCAGCAATCTCCCGTTCTAGTCTGTTTCTGAAATTCCTTTGCAATAAAGCAGCTACTTTGAGGTCTCCCACTGAATGTCCTGGGAGGTTGAAATGTTCTCCTACAGGTTTCTCAATTTTGTGATTCTTGATATCAGATTTGTGTCCAGTTTAAAACACATTTAGACATGAAAGATCAGCAAGGAAAAATATTAACTGAACAGGGCAAAATAAAGAAAACATAAAAACAATACACTGAATACGTAATAACTATACAGAAGAGATGAAAGGATGACAGATTCCTTCAGAGGAATCTTTTGAAGAACCACCTGCAGTTTTAGAAAGTGAAGTGAAAGCTGCGCTCAAAGCATTTGGGAGGAAGAAATCGTCAGGAGAACACTGGATATCAACAGAGTTATTTCAAGCCACCAAAATGGAGTCCATTAAAATCTTAAGAAAATACCAACAAATATGGAAAACAAAACAATGGCCCACAGACTGGAAATGCTCCATCTCCATTCCAATTTTTTTAAAAAATGGCATCAAAGATTGCAACAACTATCAGACCATCACATTAATTTCTCACAAGTAAAATAATTCTTAACATTTTACAAAGACTGTTACCATATATGGAATGAGAAATACCAGCTATTTAAGGGGGATTCAGAAAAGGAAGAGGCACTAGAGAGCATATTGCAAATTTATGTTGGTTACTGGAGCATTACTAGAGAATTTCAGAAGAAAATCAGTTTGTGTTTTATAGATTACATCAAAGATTTTGACTGTGTGGATCATGAAAACCTATGGTTGGTTTTAAAAGAAATGGGTGTGCTGAAACATCTGATTGTTTTGATGCATGACCTGTACACCGGACAAGAGGCTACTGTTAGGACAGAATATGGAAAAACAGAATGGTTTGTAGTCGGTAAAGCTGTCAGACAAGGGTGTATTTTATCCCCCTATCTCTTTAATCTATATGCAGAAAAACAGGTTGCCTACCTATAACTGATCATCTTCGAGTGGTCATCTGTGCAGTCATACCTATGGGATCTAGTGCGCCTGCGCTGATCTGATCAGTGTTGTACAAAGCTCACAACGGGATTTTCATGCCTCCATCCTGAGCCTGCATGGGAACCCCAATTGTGCATGCCCAAGGGGGTGGAGCTCGGACATCCCGCCAGTTCCTTCTGACCACCATCAACCAAAGCTATGTAAATGAACAACTGAGGATGACAGCAATGGGGAAGGATGGGTGGGCGGTGTGACTGCACAGATGACCACTCGAAGATCATCAGTTACAAGTAAGCAACCTGTTTATCTTCTTCGTGGTCTCTGTGCATCACACCTATGGGAGATTGAAAAGCAGTGGTTCACCTGGAGATGGGCGCTGTCAGGCTCAGTGTGCCACAGAGGACAGGACCAAACGATCTAGATCAACCTTATGCTGGGTACAAATATTCAGTGCGTAATGTTTAATGAACATGGTAGGTGTGGACCATGTGGCAGCTCAACAGGTAGAGGACAGCTATGCGCCCTTCAGGAAAGCTGTGGAGGTTGCCATCGATCTGGTAGAATGCGCCCTCAAGTGTACAGGGAGGGGGCGCTTTGCTAACAGGTAACACAACTTTATTGTCCCAACAATCCATTTGGATAGGTGTTGAGCCAAAATCCTAGACCCCAGTAAGGCGGTGGAGTACAAGAGGAAGAGAGTATTGTCCCTTCTAGTAGACTGAGTCCAGTTTAGATAGAAGAGGAGTGCCCTCTTGACATCAAGGGTGTGAAGAAGACATTGTTCTTCCCTTTCAGGGCGTGGGAAGAAATCAGGCAGGAAGATTTTGGAGTTTAAATGAAACTCCGAGACTATTTTTAGCAAAAAGGAGACGTCCAGGACCAGACATACCCCATTTGGCAAAAAGACTAGGTATGGAGGATCATGGCGTAGTGCCATCAGTTTGCTGATGCTCCTGGCCGATGTAATCGCCACTAAGAAAGCAGTTTTCCAAGCTGCGTATCGTAAGTCGCAGGTTGCCATAGGTTCGAACGGCTTCCTTGTGAGGTGGTGGAGCACCAATGGCAAATCCCACAGTTGCATCGGAGCACTTACAGGGGGATGCAGCCAAATGAGACCTTGGAGAAACTCCTTTGAAGTGGGATGGGGAAAAACAGAGTCACCATCCAGACCATTGTGGTAGGTAGAAACGGCTGCCAAGTAAACTTTAATAGATGAGTGGCAAAGGCCCTGATCTGAAAGTGACAGAAGAAATTCAAGGATCCTGTCCAGACCTACCAACGTTGGTGAGGTAGTTGATGTCTGAAGGAAGGAAAGGAACTTAAGCCACTTTCTGTGATAAGATAGATGAGTGGAAGCCTTTCTGGTGTTGATCAGCACCTCTGAGACACGATCAGAGAAGATTATTTCCCTATCCACCAAGCTGTCAATTTTAGGTTGTCCACTTCGGCATGGAGAAGTGTTCTGTTCTCCACGAGAAGGACATCCGGCACCCTGGGAAAGTGGTAGTACCTTCCTCTCGCGAGTCGAAGAAGAGTGGTGAACCAGGGTTGTCTGGGCCACCATGGAGCCACTAGGATACAGTCTGGCATGACTCTGGCTAGCTTCTGAACAACTTGTAGGAGGAGGGGTAGAGGAGGAAACATGTCTGTCCCCATGGGTAGAGGAGGCCGTCTCCCAGGGAGAGAGGGTCCGCCCCCCCCCCGCCCCCACTGCAGAAGAAAGGGCATTTTGCGTTTTTTCTGGAGGCGAATACATGTATCTCTGGAGTGCCCCATTTCTGAAAGAGGGGACGAAGGTCAGACCAATTGAGCTCCCACTCGTGATGATGCTGAGAAGGTCTGCCTTCACATTGCAGATTCCCGGAATGTGAGCAGCCACAGGGAATATGTTGTGCCCTACACACCATTCCCACAGTTCAATTGCCAGGCAGCAGAGGCTCCAGGATGCTGTCCTTCCTTGACGGTAGACATAGCTGAGTGCCACAGTATTGTCCGTCAGAACAGCTACACAATATCCCTGAAGAATGGGCTGGAAGGAGCACAATGCCAACTTTATTGCAAGCAGTTCCAGGTAGTTGATATGCTTGGTTGCATTGAGAACATCCCACTGGTATGGCTTATGCTGTTGAGATGGGCTCCCCATCCCCACAGGGAAGCATTGGTGGTCAGAGTGAGACACGGGTTTGGCAGTTGAAAGGGAGCACCCTGGATCAGATTGGGTGCCATTGTCTACCAGGATAGAGTCCTGAACATCTGGCGGAGGTTGAAGCCGTGTAGATTGTCCCAGCCTGTATGGTTTGAAGCAGTGCAGGAACCACATCTGTAGAAGCCTCATGTGCAACTTGGCCAATGGAAGCACGGCTGTGGTGGCTGACATATGCCTCAACAGACATTGGATATGGAAGGCTGTGGACCACGCATGTGCTCGCACATCCCTTGCTAGAGACGACGATGTTGCTGCCCTGTCTGCTGGAAGGTAAGCTCTGCATGTTAGAGTTCAGTACTGCACCTATGAATTGCACCCTTTGCGAGAGTTGAAGATGGGACTTCCGATGATTGACCTGAAGACCCAGGGAAGACAGGAGATGGAGTGTCCAAGAAATGTGGTCCTCCAGGAGCACCGAGGAATCTGCCACTAAGAGCCAATCGTCTATGTAGGGAAAGATGGAGATCCCTTGTAGGTAAAGATAGCACCCCCCCCCCACCATTGTCTTGGTGAAGACCCTCGGCACTGTACACAGGCCAAATGGAAGACACTTATATTGGAAGTGGAGATCTCCTATAACGAAATGGAGGTACTTCCTGTGGGAAGGATGAATGTTGAAAGTAGGCATCCTGGAGGTCAATGGTTGCCATCCAGGATTCCTGCTCTAGAAGAGGGAGGATTACTCATCATTTTGAATTTGCAGTATTACACAAAGATGTTTAGGCCCCACAGGTCTAAAATTGGGCGCAGACTCCCATCTAGTTTGGGAACAGCAAAATAGCAGGAGTAAAAACCTGTCCCCTCGAATGCCTTTGGCACCCGCTCTATCGCGTCCTTCTCCAAGAGGGAGTTGACTTCTTGCAGAAGAAGGGTAGAGGGCAGGGTGGTTAGAAAAACAGGTCGCGTTGGCAAGTCCACAAATTCTATTATTTATCTGTGGGTCAGGATGGATAAAACCCAACTGTCTGTAGTGATGACCCACCACACAGAGAGGAATGGGGAAAGGCGGGTGGATTCCCCTACAACAATCTGGGGGAAGTCAAAGGACCTGTTTGGTAGTCTTTTGAGCCTTCACCCTAGGATTTTGTTGTTGCGAACTGTATCTGGACTTTGCAAGGTACTGGTACTGCTGGCGCTGTCCCATGGGTGACTGGCGAGGTCTCCAGGTACCCTCTGGGGATAGTTTGCTAGTGTAAGGGTGTTTAGAGCCATAGTGGGACCAGGAATGCTGGCAGTACAGTTTGGAGGGAGCAGAGACACCCAAAGATCTAGAGGCCTTTATGCTCTTATCCATCTCTTGTAAGGCAGAGTCAGTAGAAGAATAGAACAGTCCTTCCCTGTCAAAAGGAAAATCTTCTATGTAATCCCTGGTATTGGGGGGCAAAGAAGTCGTTCGCAGCCAGGAGTACCAGTGAAGAGCAACCGCCAAAGACATTGCCGTGGAGAAGGTGTCTAGCGTGTGCTTAGCAGTGTTGAGGAGCTGCTTCACCAGAACCATACCTTCCTTTTGCCACAACACATACTAGTATCTACTCATGCATGCTATGGAGTTTGATGCTTTAATACCTAGGACACTGGCAGAATAAAAACGCCTTCCAAAGGCATCCAGCTTCTTTCTTTCTTTGTCAGATGGAGCGATGTTGGTGCACCTATTCCTTGAAGAAGACAAGACCACCATGGAGTTTGGTTTCGGATGTACACAGAGGAAACCTGCTCCTTCCTCTTGCACCCAGTACATGTGATCCAATCTCCTGGTCGATACCAGTGCAGATTATGGCTTCTCCCAAGGAGCCTTCACACCCTGAAGGAGGACCTTCGACATCGGAAGGGAAATCGGAAACCTCATCCAATATCGATGGCTGCAGTTGTATGATGGAAAGCAAATGAGCCATTCTCTTAATTAGATCCCCGTAGGAAGACATGTCCTCTGACGGAGAGATCAGGACGTCCTCGGAGACTTTTTGTTTCAAAGAAGTATCTCCAGGTGAGGTCTCATCCTCAGACTGATCGGCATCAGACATGTCCTGAGAGGTCTCCAAATATGACCCAGGTCCCTGGATTGGTATCGATTCAGATGGCTTCCTTGGCGATAAGAGGCAGCAAAGGAGCTTCCTTCGGCGGCAGCAAAGGGGGAGGTTTGGAGAGTGTCCCAGACAGTGATGGATGACGCGGAAAATGAGGCTGAGGCAAATAGCTTTCCCATTCATCCTGTCCCCTAGGCAGCAGCCACGTCATCGAAGAAAACCAGCACGACATATGCCGCTAATGATCCCATGGAGGGTACATCGATGGACCAAGTCTGTAACGGGAGGGAGAATCCCAACCATAGGTCGACTTGGAAAAATGCTCTTTCCTGGGCGAGGGGGATGGGCGGTGTTGATCACGACAAATCCCATTGAACTCGGTCATCCGGACAGAAAGGAGAGCAGGACCTATCCACCAGTCTGTATCGACAGTCACGATCTGAACGACTGCTAGCCCAGGAGGCAGCTGACGGAGAATGATGGCTGACGTCGGAACTTCCGAAATCAGCTCATCCTCGGAGACCAATATAGATTGAGGATGGTGAGCCAGGCTCATCTCCAACACCGGAGGGTTCAGCTGCCTGGTAGGAGAATAAAGTATTTCAATCGGAGGCGCTGACTGTATCCTAGGCAGCTCCAGTGTGGACTGGCATGCTGATAGGGAATGCCACTGCGTACTGACTGGCAGTGCAGAGCCCTTGGGGAGTGCCACGCTGCTCATCTCATGAGACTTCTGTGGGTCCCCAAAAGTCAACTTATAAGAGGTATGTCTCTGCAACTTGTCCTTCTTTGGCTTCTTTGCCGGTGTTGAGACGGAAGATATCAATGTCAAAGGACATTTCTTCGAAGGGGCTGGCCCCGTATCATTAGCAGATTTGCCCGGACCTTGTGGCTTTGGTGTCGACAGCGCCGCTGCCTGCCCCGACATCGACACAGATGATCGGGATACAGAAGACTTAGGCGGAGACTCTGATGACATCATAGATGAAGGAGGGGCAAGAGCCGATTCCCAAAGGGCAACTTTCAGTCTCGTGGCTCTATTTTGGCGCATTTAGTTAGAGAATTTGGCACAAAGCCCACAACCCTCCAGTCGATGACTTTCACCCAAACAGATTATACAGAGATTGTGTTCGTCTCGTGGAGCTAGTTTACTTCCACATGAAGAACACCTCTTGAAGCACCCCCACTTTTTATCCATAAAAGGATTCTTGACGTGAGGGAAGAGGGGGGGGGTGTCGAAGGGCTGAAGACCACGGAAAGTTCTCACCCCAAACACTCCCTGGTGATTCCATGAGAAGGAAGTCCGGCAGAGAAAAAAGAAAAATCCAAATAATTTTTTTTTAAAGGACCAAAGGATTCCCGATGTGAGGAAAAACCAATGTTCACCAACTGACAAAGAAAGCTGTTAACAGTGCGACGGTCAGAAGAGAACTAGTGGGATGTCCGCGCCCCACCCCCTTGGGCATGCGCAGTAGGGGTTCCCGCGCAGGCTCAGGGTGGAGGTGCGAAAATCCCGTTGTGAACTTTGTACAACATGGATCAGATCAGCGCAGGTGCACTAGATCCCATTGGTGTGATGCACACAGACGATGAAGAAGATCGTCTGTTCCTGGAAGAAGAAGAGACGACCATGGAGTTAGGTTTTGGATGGACACGTAAGAAGTCTGCTCCTTCCTCTTGCACTTGATACATGTGATCCAGTCTCCTGGTCGACACCGGTGCAGAAGAGGGCTTCTCCCAGGGAACTTTGACAGCGTGCAGGAGGACCTTCGAAGCAACGGGAGAGGCTTTGGAATGTGATGGAGATCTCTGGATAGGAATTGGCATTCTATGAAGCTCCTTCAATGGTGGAGGAGATGATGGGAGACGAGGCGAGACTTGCCTCGGAGGAGGAGATTTCGGTGGTTTAGAGAGGGATGCGGAAGCGGGTGGACAACGGAGAGTGGGAGAGGGTGGAATGGTGGCCCCAGTCATCCGGCCTCATAGGTGTTAGCCAGAGCATCGATGCCGATAGAGGGTAGGAGGAAAACCAGTACGGCATGTGATGAGAGTGATCCCACAGAGGGAGCATCGATGAGTGATGTCAATATCGAGAGGGAGAGCTCGGACCTGTAGGTGGGTTGGGCGACTAATCCCTGCTGGGTGACCAGGATGAGTGTTGTCGATCTGGACGGATCGAATATTCATCCCATCAACCTCGATCATCCACATGGATGGGAGATTGGTATCGGTCACTGGATCGGTATCAACGGTCAGGGTCGGAGCAGCTGCTAGCCCAGGATGAAGCGGACAGAGAGCAATGGCTGACACCGGAAGCTGCTATGACATCATCTTCAGCCTCAGAAGCCGATACAGATGGGGAGCGTCGTCCAAGGTTCCTCTCCAGTACCAGAGGGTTCAGCTGCCTGACTGGGGAGTCGAGAATTTCAATCGGCAGTGCCGATTGTATATCCCGCAGCTCCGGTACAGAATGATGCATTGATAGGGAATGCGACTGCGGTAATGTAGGCAGCGCAGAGCCCTTAGGGGTTACCACGCTGCTCATTCTGTGAGACTTCTGCGGGTCCCCGGCAGACGACTTATGAAAGCTGTGTCTCTCCGACTTACCTCTCTTCTGTTTCTTCACTGGTGTCGAGGCAGAAGAGACAGATTTGGAAGAGTGCTTCTTGGATGGGGATGGGCCTGTGTCAGAAGCAGATCTGATTGGTTGAGGCGGTTTTGGTGTCGAGAGGGTAGCTGTCGACCTCAGTGTCAATATGGACTTTGTAAGTGGGGGGTTCAGTTGATGCAGACGACTTCTGAGGGTCTTTGGTCGACGTAGTTGACGATGGAGGGGCAAGGGCTGTTTCCTGAAGAGCAACTTTCAACCTTGCCACCCTATTCTTGCGCGTCTCATTTGAAAACTTCGCATAGGGAGCGCAATCCTCTGGACAGTAAGATTCACCCTAACAAATTATACGGAGCGTGTGTTCGTCCCTAGGAGCCACCTTACTCCCAAACAAGACACACCTCTTAAAGCACCCCCACTTTTTATCCATAAACAAGTTCCTCAGGCGTGAGGGAAAGAAAGGGGAGGGGGGGGAGGTCCGAAGACCTTGGAAAGTTCCCACCCCACTACCTCCTTAACAGTTCTTGACGAAAGTCCAACAGTCCACGAAAAATATTTCAATTGAAGAAACCAAGAATTCCCGCAGTGAGGAGAAACGAACAATTACCAATCAACGAAAAAAGCTGTTAGCAGCACAGCGGTCAGAAGAGAACTGGTGGGATGTCTGTTCTCCACCCCCTTGGGCATGCGCAGTTGGGATTCCCGCACAAGCTCAGGGTGGAGGCATGAAAATCCCGTTGTGAGCTTTGTACAACACCAATCAGATCAGCGTAGGCACACTAGATCCCATAGGTGTGATGCACAGAGACCACGAAGAAGACCATATAAGAAAAGCTGGAATAGATTTAGATGAAGGTGGAGTGAATGAACATTAACAATTTGAGATATGCAGATGACACCCAATTACTGGCAGAAAACAGAGAAGACTAGAAACGACTACTAGTAAAGATTAAAGCAGAAAGTACCAAAAGAAGGATTACAGCTGAATATTAAGGAAACAAAAAGTAATGGCTATTGGGTAATTATACAACTTTTAAGGCTGACAGTGAAGAAACTGAAAATTGGTCAAGATTTTCCTTTCCTTGGCTCAATCATGAACCAAAAGGAAGACTGCAACCAAGAAATCAGGAGATTAAGACTGGGAATGACATCCATGATGGAGCTACAAAAGACCCAATGTGAGATGAATCGACTCAACTGAGAAAGCAAGGCTGTTAACAATAGGAAGTGCTGAAAGTCATTTATTCATAGGGTAGCCAGCAGAAGCAATTTGATGGCACTTAACACACACAGATTAGCTGTGTCTCAGAAATATACCACAAAATGCTGAAAACTACCAGTACTTATATGAATACAGGATTTACAGCTTTAGAAATTGATTTTAAAAAGGCCTTTTCCACTTAGCATATATTTATAAAAGACACTGAAGAAATAAGAATTCTTACCCCAAGTTCATCCAAAAACATGATCATCCGATGTTTGTTACTCTTGATGAACGGATTTACACCTTCCATATAGGGTTCCTAAAAATTAAAATAATTAGAAATTATATTGGTTTATTTATCCCACAAGTTATCTAGTGAAATGTGTGTATTACATACTAGAGATGTTTACAGTAACAAAACAACAAAAACACTGTGAAGATGCATACTGAAAGGCACAGAGACAAAAAAACTGATCATGGTGCTGTAGGCAGCACCCATAAACTCAACTCTGATGCCTTGGTGGTCCACATGTCAGACCAGGATCAGGGCAAACACTGATAATGGAATCAAAGTGATACAGAAATATGACAGATTCCACAAGGCACTGCTTCTTGCATTTCTGACAGTAAACAAAGGTATCTATCAAGAGGATGAGAACATACTATGGTTTACTAGATCCAAAGGTTAAACCCTGAAGTTCAAACCTCTTATTATTACACCACACTAACCTACAGTTAAAAAGGTGGTAAAACAATTAGCCTAGTGTATACTATGCAAATGTGCCAAAGACATCCACAGCCTCCAAGAATAAGTTACAAATATGCACTCTCCATTTTGAGTCCAAGCCTGCAAAAAGCCACTTGCCTAGTTTCCTGTCACCAGAAGAAAGTGGAAGTAGGCAAAGGCACTTTTGTAAACTTGCTCAGAATTGATTCCGCAAACAATTAACAGAGTTATATATAAAAAGGTAAAGGTTTGTGCGCACTTGTAAGGGTTCTTGCGCCTCAGCTAATTCAGAAATATTATAGAGATGCCCCCCATTAATGTTCAATGTTAGTGGTTGTGTTTGTTGTTATTTGTGTGTGTAGATTGTGTTGTTATGTATTTGGTGTGCTGTGTAATGTGTAGGTATGTCTTGGTTGAAAAATAATAAAAATGCCTCTTTTGGGGGGGCGCTTAAAAAAAAAAAGAAATATTATAGAGATGGACTAGAATGAGGTACAACAGCTTACTGTGACCTCTTTGTGAAGTCTGGCTCCTACTTTCAAAGCCCACCTTTTCAACTCTGCAAATGTAACAAAAAATCACAATATCAACCAAGATGCAAATCTTTATTTCCTATATTTCATTTATTGTCTTATCAAACTAATCCTAAAGTAGCTTGTTAACAAGTCTGGTATGCCACTGGCGACTAGAATGGGGCCTGTTGTTGGAGAACATTAAAACCTATAGTCAGTTCAATGCTAACTGAAACCTTGTCAGCTACTGAGCCAGCACTCTGATGCCCAAGATCCTCCTCCTTTGTCTTAACTGCTATTAGAAGTTTTTGTACTAATGAAATTCAGCATCACTGCACTGACCATGGAGATAGTATTTGCTTGCAGAGACTTAATAATAAGCTTCAGAAAGCTATTTATATTTCCCTGAATATCTGCAGCTGTCCTAAGAGAAAACAGTTTATATATGGAATTTGAAAACTGTGCATAAGTACTTGTGGTTTTCAGTTTCAAAAAAGGCTTTATTCAGCCACCATCTATTAAATAGTGTATTCTTGGGCTCAGCCCTGACAATAAAAACAAGCTCTGGCCTGCGTTCTAATGACCCCTGGCTCAAATTAAGGGGGTAGAAAAAAAAGAGGACATAGGATATATAATGAATGTTCACATACAAAGCCCGGTAGTTTTGTGAAAAGGACACCAAATTTGGGCAAAAAAGAATTTATTTTATCTCAAGTTAGAATTTCTTTATGGCAAATCATCAGTGAAAGCCAACTGTGCTCACTGTTTTTACATATGTGCCTTTAAACATTAAGCCTTTAAGGTGTCTATAAAGTAAATCTCATGAATCCAACACTTCACTATGCTATGCCTCTCACCCTGTTTCACATCAGCCCCACCTCAAACACACGTGGAAGAGATTTCACCTAATATATATTTAAATATTCATATTTACCTTAGCTCCAAACTCAACTAGATTAGCTAAATTCTGCACAGATTTGGCGACCAGCGTCAGTGTTCTTGCAGCAGTAGGAGAAGGAGAATCTGAGAGAAAAAAATTTAAAATTACAACTAACACTGAAGACTGCAATGGTTGGAGGGTCACAAGGATGCCTACAACTCATCCCTTTAATTTTATATTAAAACTTTATATTCTACTCCTATCATTTTGCAGGGAGTTCAAGGAAGCTAACAACATCATCAGCACAATATATTTACATTTACTTATGTATTAAGAACATAAGAGAAGCCAATGTTGGATCAGGCCACTAGCCCATCCAGTCCAACACTCTGTCACACAATTGCCAAAAACATTAGATGCCATCAGGAGGTCCAGCAGTGGGGCCAGCATGCTAGAAGCCCTCCCACTGTTCCCTCCCCCCCAAGCACCAAGAATACAGACCATCACTTGCCCCAGACTGAGAGTTCCTATCTATACCTTGTGGCTAACAGCCACTGATGGATCTCTGCTCCATATGTTTATCTAATTCCCTCTTGATGGGGTCCATGGTTATAGCTGCTACCACCTCCTGTGGCAGTGAATTCCATGTGTTAATCACTCTTTGGGTGAAGAAGTACTTCCTTTTATCTGTTCTAACCCAACTGCTCAGCAATTTCATGGAGTACCCACGAGTTCTTGTATTGTGTATTCTCTACCTGCTCTATCCCATGCATAATCTTATAAACCTCAGTCATGTCACCCCTCAGCCGTCATTACTCCAAGCTAAAGAGCCCCAAGCATTTTAACCTTTCTTCATAGGGAAAGTGTTCCAACACTTTTATCATTCTAGTTGCCCTTCTCTGCACTTTTTCCAATGCTATAATATCCTTTTTGAGGTGTGGTGACCAGAACTGTACACAGTCCTCCAAATGAGGTCGCACCATTGATTTATACAGGGGCATTATGATACTGGCTGATTTGTTTTCAATTCCCTTCCTAAATAATCCCCAGCATAGCATTGGCCTTTTTAATGCAGTTGCACACTGTCTAGACATTTTCATTGAGTTATCTACTCCGACTCCAAGATCTCTCTCTTGGTCAGTCTCTGCCAGTTCGGACCCCATCAATTTGTATTTATATTGAGGATTTTTGGCTCCAAAGTGCATCACTTTGCACTTGGCCACACTGGACCCCTTTGCCACATTGACACCACTCGCCCATCATCGACAGATCCCTTTGGAGTGCCTCACAATCCTCCCTGGTTCTCACCACCCTGAACAATTTCGTGCCATCTGCAAATTTAGCCACTTCACTGCTTACTCCCAACTCAAAATCATTAATAAATAAGTTAAAAAGTATCGGACCGAGTACTGATCCCTGTAGTACCCCACTGCTTACCACCCCTCCACTGAGAAAACTGCCAAATTAAACTCACTCTCTGTTTCCTATTAATTAGCCAGTTTTTGATCCACAAAAGGACTTTTATCCCATAACTACTGAGGATTAACAAAATATTAAATTTGTTAATCGCCTAGTCCTTGCAATGCAGGGCTCTGGGCGATTTGTATCGTTCATATAATGTACAAGGCTCACCACTGATCCTACAAGTAGATAAATGTAAATACTGAACACAAGACTCTGGATCTTTTAACAGATAAAAAAGACTGAAACTAATGAAGAGCCATTCCTTTTATCTCCATCAATCTCTCCAGTCACTGAACAAGACTCTGGTCCATTGTAACAAGGCCAGCACACAGATGCAACGGCAATGACAGAATTTCTTTAGCAAGTTGTAAAGCAATCTTTGCCTCAATGATTATATATACCAGCTGTATGCAGCAGTTCTGCCACCACCATCTTAACTTACCTTAATCTAAAACAGGGAGATGTGAAACAGGTCTAAAACCTTTGGCTAATGATGGTTTTCTTCAATACAAGCTTTACCACTACCTCCTTTGTGGGGAGGCAGTGGTTGCAACAAAGAAAACCTACTTCTCTGCTACCACTGCATCAGCTAGTTCTCACACCAGAGCAGTTGTTTAAGGTCTTTCACCACTAGGAATGGGCATGGACCAGAAAGACAAGAGGTTCATATTGGTCTGTCATTCATGGGTTTCACGGACCACGAATTTCACAAACTTTGTTTAACAGACCAGTCTGTGGCTTGTGCAGTCTGTGACTTCAGGACGTGCTGGACTGCCCCCCTCATGGGATAGAGACACCAAACTCACAGGGAGTCTCCAACTGTCTCTCCTCTACCTGTCTTCCAAGGAGGTACCCCCAGAAAAGTGCTCTTTGGGGAAATCCCAGCTGCAGGTTCATGGGTGTGTTGAATGCCCCCCCCCCAAGCTAGAAGCATCAAAGTCACAGTGGACCTCCCCAGGATGGCCCTCTACCTGCCCTCCAAGTTGTCTGAAGACTGGCACTGGGGGAAACGGAGATTCCATGGTCCAAGATGCAAAAGGGGAATGAGTCTGTTAAACAAGCTAGGGGCATCAAAGTCACAGCAGACCTCCCTCGGATGGCCATCTACCTCCTCTCCAAGTTGTGTGCAGACTGGCATTGGGGGAGGGGGAAAGATCCTATGGTCCAAGGTGCAAAAGGGAAACGAGTCTGTCAAACACCCCCCTCCATGCTAGAGTCATCAAAGTTGTAGTGGCCCTCCGTGGGATGGCCTTCTACCTGCCCTCCAAGTTGCCTGCAGATTTTCATTGTATGTGTGTGTGGGGGGGAAATCTTAAGGTCCAATGTGCAAAAGGGGAAGGAATCTGTCAAATGCCGCCCCCCCCCGAGGTATCAAAGTTAGTGCAGACCTCCCCGGGATGGCCTTCTACCTGCCCTCCAAGTTATGTGCCGCTTGGCATTGGGGGAGGGGGAAAAGATCCTGTCATCCAATGTGTAAAAGGGAAAAGTGTCTGTCAACCCTCCCCCCCCCAAGCTAGAGGCATCAAAGTTGCAGAAGAGCTGTAGAAGAACAGCCTGCCCCTCCCATGGTTGCCTTAACAATCAATGCCTCCACACTAGGTTGTCTCGCCTATAGACTGCCCCCATGGACCAAATGGACCTCATGGAAAAATCTGTGATCCGTGGGCGGTCTGTTGAAAACTGCGAACACATGGACTGGGCAAACTGACCACAAACCCCTCCTCCCAGTCAGTGATGAAATTAGGTCCGTGGTCTGGTCCATGCCTATTCACTACCTGTTGACTCTGAGTCTTTAGATTCTCAGGAACTGCTGATTACCTGTGATAATTTGGGAAAGTCTGTTATTTTACTGAGAGAATCTCAAGTACACCATCTGGCCTGTTTTTGGATCATTTTGATCCAGTTATCATGAGGGATGTTGACAGGATCTTGGAATCTCTGAAAGTCACCATAATACTCTGGATCCTTGTCCATCCTGATTGCTAAAATCATGTAAGGATCACAACAATGAATCCCTGATGCCCATCATAAATCAATCACTGATTTAGGACATCTTTCCTCAGTCTCTAAAACAGGCAGTGATCTGTCCATTACTTTAAAAATCAGCACCAGACTATAATGATGTAGCCAACTACTGTCTGATCTCTAATTTGCTCATTTCTGGGCAAGATGATTAAGAGAGAGGTTGCAGAACATCTCCAGATCTTCCTGGATGGCTCAGCTACTTTAGCCCCCTTTCAGGCTGGGTTATGGGACAGAGACATCACTGATAGCTTTAGTTGATTATCACTGTCTGAATATGGACAAGAGTTGTGTCTCTTTGTTGTTCTTACTAGATTTATTAGCAGCCTTTGATACTGTGGACCATGCCATCTTGTTGAGGCATTTGGAGGTATAAGTGGGGATTGAAGGATACACTCTGGATTGGTTTAATTGTTCCTTACAGAGAGGACTCATAGGATTGCTGTTAACCAGCTGTTGTCAGTGCAGGACTTGTCCTACCGGGCTCAGTCCTATCCCCTATGCTATTTCATCTTTATGATAAAGCCATTTGGATAAATAATTTGTGGTTTTGCAGTAAGTTGTCTTCAGTGCTGATGAAACCCAGTTCTAAATTTCTTATCCAAACAGCCTAGAGATGCTGAGAGGTCCGGAGGTGCTGTTTGACTGCTGCAGTTAAACAATGAACAAGATGAAACTGAATCCTGACAAGATAGCAAGCTGAGGTCTTGGAGGACACTAAACTTCTCACATTTGAAGGTCTAGCTGACACTCACTGACTCAGTCAAGAGCCTAAGGGTTATACTGGACCCAGAATTACTACTGGAGAATCAAGTTAACTGCAGCTGCAAAAAGTGCTGTCTAAAGTGCTTACCTGAGATGATATTAAACATCCTTGGATTTAGAATGGCAGGACAAATCAGCCGAAGAAAAACAAAGCCACTGAAAAGACAAAAATGATGTGTCTTTACTCAGTATCTCAATAACTAAATGCTATATAGTAATATAAAATTTGTGAAAATACTTGTTTAGGGTATCATTCTTTAAAAATAACACCATTCTTATCTCTTGGCTTCTTACTGCAATGAAGACAGCCATGGAATCTCACCTTCCCCCCAAAGTGGGATACATATAGATGACAATTTTGCCATACATCTGTACTCAATATTTGGTAAAATTCACCATACTGCTTAGCAGGATATAAAAGCCCACATGGATGTACCCATGTTGAACTTTTTTCCGTCAGAGTAGTTTGGAATTTATAACTTTCTACCAAGTAAAATAAATGGCCAACATATCCATTCAGCCAAGCAGTTTACAAAGCAGTTACATGTACACCATAAGTAACCACTTGGCAAATGGTCATATGAATCCACATAAAGATAAAGCATGTAAATTGTCCTTAGTTGTAAAAGCTGAATAAATTAGAGAATAATATCTAAGTATATAATTCAAATCAGCTCTGCAACATTCACCATCCTGAAGCTGAGGCACTGTACTTAAACCAAATAACCACACACCAAAAATCTCTTACCTAACCACTCTTGTTCTCATGGTGGTGTTAGCTGGCCACTTGTTCTGAACAGATTTTTGTAAACAACCATAAATATATCTTAATGTCCTGTCAAAAGAATGCAACTATGAGCTTTAAATATTACATTATTTTAGGTAACTACAGTATATAGAGGAAGGCATCCCAAATCCTGGTAAATATAATACCACTCTAAATTGTGCTTTCATTCAAAGTACTGGTTTAATTTTAGAGATCAGCAATGAAATCAAAGTTTCAGACACAAAATAATTTAAATAAAAAGTGAATAAAATTAAAGGGCATGTTTTATGTCACACATTAAAAGCAAATGTAAGTTAAGTTTGTTTGATTTTGATAGGACAGATTATTTGTATTAATGTATTGCTGATATATCATTTTGATTGTGCATAATATTGAGGTGGATTTTGTCATGCAATAAAACTTGATCTGACTGACACAAGAATAATTTTATCAAAATACAGAACTAGTACAAGGTATATTCCTAGAACTAAACTATGAACAAGAAGAAAACTACAATTACTTTTTAAAAACCTGTTCATGAACTTACGCTGGTAGTATCTCTGCAGCCATGAATATTTTCTCCACTAACTCTGAAAGTATGCTCAGCAAATGTGTTAAATTAGTATTTACATCTTCATTTTTTTCTAACTTTGAAGGATTTAACTGAAAAATATTATAAACATCAAGTTAAAATGAAGTTTAATGTTCAAATTATCATACTGTGATTAATTAGAAAAGGCTTCTGAAAGTGAAAAAAACTCTTAGAGTGACTAGCCCCAGGAATTACAAGCCTCTGTTCTGACAACCTAAAAGGCTCTGGAACATGGTCTAGCAAGTCCACAATGTCTAGACATGTCTGTCAATAATGACAAAATGCTTACTTCCCAATTTCATTCCAATAAATCTCTCACTGGACTTTAGATTAAGCATATACTGGTTTTATTATAACGATTTTAGAAGAACATTTCCAAAGCATATGTGCAACACTGTGATTAAAGCCTGATAAAAGACACAAACATGAACATAACCACTCAGGTAAGAGCCACACTGGTGTAATGACTCAAGTATTAGATCTGCATCCATGAAGCTGACTGAGCAACTGTGGCTCAGGTAATTTCTCTTAGCCTAACCTATTTATAGGACTACAGAGCAATTAAATTGCTGATCTGAACCCTTTAAAAGGAAGCACAGACATATAATAAAACATTTTTTTAATTCAACAAAATGACATTTTCCACGATAAGATACAGTTTCTCACCTCACAAGACTGCTTGCTCTCCATTATTTTTAAAATGGAGTCCTTTAGAGCATGGAGAACAAACTGTGTGGCTGTAGCTTTCATATACTGCTCCATAAGCGTACTTGCCAGCGTGGTGGCACGGAATAAAGTTGTGGCTTCATCTGAACAAAAACATACATTCATAAACTGGCATGTAAATATTAGTTTGCCACTATTTTAAATGTAAAGGTGGTTAATGGGGCCTTCCAGAAGAAAGTGTGTGTATGCATGTTTATGAGTAGCCTGGAAAATTACATTTAATAATACAATGAAATATTCATACACTACCTTCCATATTTATTTCCCTGTCATTTAGCGTTCGCAACAATAATGCTTGCAGATTTTCATGACTAAAAATCTTCAATAAAATGCTAGCCAGCAGTGTTCGATCTTGTCCGCATACGTGTGATAACGCATAGACCACATGTAGCTCTTTTTGCAGTACCAACTAAAAAGAGACATAACAAGGTTTTGTTGACAAAGATGTTGTACGTACCCCAAGAATTCACTACAAAATGAGGATGCTATTTTCCAAAAAATATATTTGCTTTAACAAACATCATGAACACAACTTGTTTGTCTCACAAATCCACCTTGAATACCTCCCGTGAAAGCAACACCACAATTGATGGAAGCTTCACAAGAGAATGGCTGTCTTGGAAGACTAGAAGTCACCAGTCTTCCTGGGTGATTTCTTTTGTATTAATATTTCAAACTACTGTAGTTAAAATGAAGATAATTAATACCTCTTTAAATTCACTGTACTCTTCTTCGGGCATTATTTTTTCCATGGAATACCTTGCTCGGACACGCAATGAGCCTGGTTCAATACCTTTCAGAGGTACATGCGAACTGAGTTGAAACCATTCATCCGTTGCCTGTCCTCTCTGTAGTCTGCTTAACTGGCATCTCATAAATACTTGAAACAGAATGGTAGAGAGATAAGTTAATCTTCCGGCAAAATCACAACACAATTAAAAACTGCCACTGTACTTTTCTAGATTGCAGAATACTGCATTTGATTTCATCATGACATAGGGCTAAACTGTAATCAAATCTCCCAGTGTATTTTCAATGTCCAAAAGCAGCTGGGTGTGTGTGTGTTTGGAATATCAATTTGGATCAGAAAAGCAGGTTGCTTACCTGTAACTGATGATCTTCGAGTGGTCATCTGTGCATTCACACCCATGGGGGATACAGTGCGCCTACGCTGATCTGATCGGTGTTGTACAAAGCTCACAACGGGATTTTTGCACCTCCGCCCTGAGCCTGTGTGGGAACCCTCACCGTGTGGGCCCAAGGCGCAGGGCACGAACATCCTGACTGCTATCAACCCAAGTCATGAGAGATAACAACTGAGGATGACAGCAGTGGGGAACGATGGGTGAGTGGTGTGAATGCATAGATGACCACTCGAAGATCATCAGTTACAGGTAAGCAACCTGTTTATCTTCTTCGTGGTCTCTGTGCATCACACCCATGGGAGAGTAAAAAGCAGTGGCTCACCTGGAAGTGGGCGCTGTCAGACTCAGTGAGCCACAGTGGACAGGACCAAATGACCCAAGTCGCCCTTCTGTTGCGCACGAACATCCAGAGTGTAGTGCTTGATGAATGTGGTTGGCATGGACCACGTAGCCACTCTGCAGATAGAGGACAATGATGAGCCCTTCAGAAAGGCTGCTGAAGTCACCATGGACCTGGTAGAGTGCGCCCTCAAGTGAGCAGGGAAAGGGTGCTTTGATAAGGAACAGCACAGCCTGATTGTCCCAACAATCCATTTGGACAGGTGTTGACTCGAGATTCGCGACCCTAAAGAAGCGGCAGAGTAAGACAGGAACAGGTTGTTGTCCCGTCTGGTGGGCTGAGTTCTATTCAGGTAGAAGAGGAGTGCCCTCTTTACATCCAGAGTGTGAAGCAAACGTTGCTCTTCCCCTTCGGGATGTGGAAAGAAGTCAGGTAGAAATACATCTGAGTTGAGCTGCAATTCTGAGACAATTTTTGGTATGAAAAAGTCCGGTACTAGACGTACCCCGTTTGAGAAAAATACTAAGTACGGAAGGTCATGACCCAGTGCCATGACTTTGCTGACCTTCCTAGCTGATGTAATCGCCATGAGGAAGGCTGTCTTCCAAGCAGCATATTGCAAGTCACAGGTCACCATGGGCTCGAATGGTTTCCTGGTGAGGTGGAGAAGTCTTCCACCCCTGCATGGAAAAGTGTTCCATCCTCTGACAGGAGGAGATCCAGAACCTTGGGAAAATGGAGGTACCTGCCCCTGGCAAGACGAAGTAGAGTGGGGAACCAGGGTTGCCTGGGCCACCATATGGTTATCAGGAGGCAGTCTGGCAGGACCTTGGCCAGTTTGTGAACGACCCATAACATGAGGAGGAAACATGTACAGGAACGTTTGTCCCCATGGATAGAGTAGGTCGTATCCTAGAGAGAGAGGATCCACTCCTCTCCAGCTGCAGAAAAAGGGGCATTTTGCGTTCTTCCTGGAAGCGAAGACATCCAGTTCCGGCGCGCCCATTTTTGAAAGAGGGGACGAAGGTAGGACTAATTCCATTCCCATTCATGATGATGCGCGAGACCCCTGCTGAGGCGGTCAGCCTCTATATTTTGGGTCCCTGGGATGTGGGTGGCTACAGGGAAGATGTCGTTCAGCACACACCAGTCCCACAGCTTGATTGCCAGGTGGCAAAGGCTCCGGGACACCAACCCTCCTTGACGGTTGACATAACTGAGTGCTGTGGTATTGTCCATCAAGACAGCTACGCAGTGCCCCTGAAGAATGGGTTGAAAGGATCTCAACGCTAGTTTTATCACAAGCAACTCCAGGAAATTGATGTGCTTGGTTGCACTGAGAGTATCCCACTGGCATCTTACGCTGACACTGTTGAGATGGGCTCCCCATCCCCAAAGGGAGGCATCGGTGGTCAGTGTGAAACTGAGGCTCGGCAGATGGAAGGGGGCCCCTTCGGTAATATTGGGCAGCTCCGTCCACCATAGGAGAGAGTCCCGCACATGTGGTGGAGGATTGAGACGTTTGGATTGTGGCATCTTGGACGGCTTGAGGCGACTCAAGAACCAAACGTGAAGTGGTCTCGTATGCAGTTTTGCCAGCGGCAGGACAGCGGTGGTGGCAGACATGTGTCCCAAGAGAACTTCTGGAGGTTGACCTGAAGGCCGAGGGAGGACAGAAGGTGCAGCGTCTGGGAGATGTGGTCGTCCAGGAGCGTTGGCGTGCCTGCCACCAAGAGCCAATCGTCTATGTATGGAAAGATGGCAATTCCCTGTAGACGAAGGTAGGCCGCCACCACCACCATCGTCTTGGTGAAGACTCTTGGCGCGGTACACGGACCAAACGGGAGACACCTGTACTGGAAGTGGAGGTCCCCTATGGCGAAGCGGAGGTACCTCCGGTGAGATGGATGGATGTTTAGATGAAAATAGGCATCCTCGAGGTTGATGGTTGCCATCCAGGAGCCCCAGGATAGAAAAGGGAGGATAACCTTTAAGGTACTGAATGAAGATGTTCAGGTCCTGTAGGTCTAAGATCGGGTGTAAACCGCCTTCCGATTTCGGAACTGCAAAATAACAGAAGTAGAAGCCCTTCCCTTCGTATACCTTCGGTACAGGTTCTATCGCATCTTTCTCCAGCAAAATTTGATTTCCTGGAGGAGGATGGGAGAGGGAGGGGTGTTTCAGAAAACTGGGAGCGTGGGTAAGTCCACAAACTCTATGACGTATCCTTGGATCAGGATGGATAGGGCCCAAGAGTCAATGGTAATATTTCACCAGGTAGACAGGAATGGGTATAGACAGGTCGGTTGTTCTGAAACAGGGTAGAATAAGTCAAAGTCCCTGTTTGGGACCCCATTGGGTCTTAGCTCTGGGCTGCTGCTGCTGAGACCCATATCTCGACTTTGCCTGGTAGGTATACTGCTGGCACTGCCGCACAGAGGATTGACAAGGTCTCCAATTACTGTCAGGGGATGGTTTGTTGGAGTACTGCCGCTTGGTGCCGAAGCGAGACCATGATAGTTGACAATACGACTTTGATGGAGCAGAAACACCAAGAGACCTGGAGGCTTTAATGCTCTTGTCCATTTCTTGCAACGCTGAGTCGGTCGAAGAATGGAACAGGCCTTCCCCGTCGAATGGTAGGTCTTCAATGTATGCCCTGGTATCAGAGGGCAAGAAGGTTGTCCGCAGCCAGGCATGTCCGCGAAGAGCCACCGAAGAGGCATTGTAGTGGAGAAGGTATCGAGGGTGTGCTTTGCAGAGTTAAGGAGCTGCTTTGCCACAACTAAGCCTTCCTTCTGAACGACGCGAGCCCCCTGGATCTTATCATCTGGCATCATGGGAAGGAATTCTGCCATCCTTTGCCAAAGGGAGCACTGGCACCTACCAAGACAGGCAACATAATTTGAGGCTTTTATGCCTAGGGCACTGGCAGAGTAAAAGTGTCTCCCGAAGGCGTCAATCTTTTTACTCTCCTTATCTGAAGGAGTGACGCTGGAACGCTTGTTTTTAGAGGACGAGGAGACCACCATTGACTTTCGCTTCAGATGGGTATAAAGGAAGCCTGCCCCTTCCTCTTGCACCCGGTACATATGATCGAGACGTTTCGTCAATACCGGCGCAAACGATGGCTTCTCCCAAGGAGTTTTAACTGCTTGGAGGAGGACTTTCTACATTGCTAGGGCAATCGGCGTTGATGTGTCCAATTGGACCACATCATAGACCTCATCCGACATCGAAGGTTGCGATTGAACGATTGGTATCCTCTTAATGTGATCACCGTAGGACGACATGTCTTCAGATGGGGAGATCGGAACGTTTTCGGAGACGTTTTGTTTTGGCGAGGGATCTCTGGGGGAAGATTCATCCTCTGACTGGTTGATTTCCGAAGTGCTCTGAGAAGTTTCCGAATGTGATCCGAGGCCCAGGGTTGGTATTGATGGTTTCTTGGGAGATATTGGTGGAAGGGGGTCAGTCAACAGTGGTGGGGAAAGCGGTTGTTTCGACAGAGTTGCAGATGGTGGTGGACGACGTGGGGGACAGGGGCAGGCGTCCCAGTCAACATGCTCCCAAGGCGGCAGCCATGACATCGAGGAAAACCAATAAGGCATACCTTGTTAGTGGTCGTAGGGAGGATACACTGGTGGTCCATATGGATATTCGGATGGGAAATCACGAGGTGGACGAGATAGACGGTATCGGTCATGACAAGAGCTGTAATCGTCCCATCAATCCCGATCATCAGGATGAGGAGAGCAGGATCTGCCTCTGGGTCGATATTGGCTACCGTGATTGGAGTCACTGCTGGCCCAGGAGGTGGTCGATGGAGGGCGAGAACCCACTGCCTGAGTCTCCGAAATCAGGTCGACCTCGGCCTCAGAAGCCCACACGGATGAAGGCTTGTGATCTGGCCTTGGCTCCAGCACTGGAGGGTTCAGCTGCCTGGATGGAGAATCTATTATCTCCACTGGAAGTTCCAGATGGATGTTAGGCAGCTCCGGTGTGGATCGATGTATTTGTAGGGATTGCGACTGCGTATCAACTAGCAGTGCAGAGCCCTTGGGAAGTTCTGCGCCGCTCAACTCGTGAGACTTATGCGAGTTCCCCAAAGTCGACTTATGGGCGGTATGCCTCTGTGACTTGTCCTTCTTGGCCTTCTTCACCAGCGTAGATACTGAAGAGACCAACTTCGAAGGATGTTTCTTCCTGGGGGCAGGCCTTGTATCGGAAACCGACTTGCCAGTTCGAGGTGGCTTCGGTGTCGAAGGCACTACTGTCTTCCTCAGCACCGACATCGATGGCAGGGAAGCAGTCAATATAGGTGGAACAGCAAGTGGATCTACCTCCATCAAGAGCACCGGAGGGGCGAGGGCAGACTCCCAAAGGGCGACCTTGAGTCTTGCAGCCCTGTTCTTGCGCATCTGGTTGAATAACTTGGCGCAAAAAGAGCATGCGTCTGGTCAATGACTCTCGCCCAGACAAATAATGCTCGTCTCGATGGGCTAGTTTGCTGCCGCAGGAAGCACACCTCTTGAAACACCCCCACTTCTTATCCATAAACGAAGGTAAACGAGGTAAACGAAGATGGGGGGGGGAAGAAGGGCGATGGTCCACAGACCACAGAAAGTCCCTACAGGACATTTCCAGTCGACCCGTGAGGTGGAAGTCCAGACGAAAAAAAAAATAAGAAAACAAAATTCTGACTGTAGATTCCCACTGTGAGGAAAAAAATTCTTGAACACCGACCGACGATTTAGCTGCTAACAGAGCGGCAGTCAGAAGAGAACTGGCGGGATGTCCATGCCCCGCCCCTTGAGCATGCACAGTGAGGGTTCCCGCGCAGGCTCAGGGCAGAGGCATGAAAATCCCGTTGTGAGCTTTGTACAACACCGATCAGATCAGTGCAGGCGCACTGGATCCCATGGGTGTGATGCACAGAGACCATAAAGAAGATCTGCCACATTGGGGGGAGGGGGTTAGCCTTCTTTTCTGTGCCATTTTTTGGAAACAGAAATCACTTCCCATGTACTGCTATTAGCCTCTGCCAGTAAAACCTGTGTTCTACCTGCACCCCACACAGAGGGCTAACAGAAGGGGCTAGTTTCCTTTAATCCTGTCAGGGGAAAAGGACAAAATTTCCCCATAACTGACAGCCACTCAGGGAAGCAGATTTTTGAGACTGAATAATACAAGAGAAAGTGTGATCCCTCCCTTCCTCCCTCAGCCTCAATCCACATAAGGGCACTTTGCAGCTGTTTTTACAAAACCAAGTGTAGTATAACACATCTCAAATGTCAACATAAATACAGTTTAAGAAGAGTTGAAATTATCATAGACTGGAATATCAAGACTATTTTCTTGGAGCTGCTACACACATTCTAAATTAACAGACTTTAACATACATGCATTATGAACATTATAGCATCCTGCACACATACTGACTGGGGGTAGAGGGGCACATTGTTCAGATATTTGGGTGTCCAAAATATATGTAGCATGAAAATATAATGAAATACAATGGGTGGTCTGGTTATCACTAGGTGAATCCATATAATAAAACCCATTACTGAATCTACTTGTACACATGCGAAAATGGATACAAAAGGTCCTGAGTAATTCCTATAAATATTTGATTATCAACCATTGCTGCATTTCTGCGCACTGAATTTTTGAAAGATTTTTAACTTCCAAATGAGGCTTTACTGACTTTGAAGACAGAGTACATTTTATTCTAGGGCAATAAGAATGAGGACATGGTTAACATGAAATGTGGCCTTGAATACATTTTCAGACAGGTGTGGTCATGACCCCAGTGTCAGTTTTTTAAAAGTTGTCTGTTGATGTATAATGATTACATCATGTAAAACAACTACAAAATTTCAGCAGTGTTCATTACTTGATCCAACCCACTTGCTGATTTGGCATGACATACCCACCCCTCCTCCCCACATGACATGTAGTTCAGGGTTCATAGTTGGAACAAGCAATACGGTTAATGCATCCCTTTCTACCCACACACTATGCTAACAAGAAAGTTAAAATACATCTTAAATTCTGCGTATAGGTTAAGTGATTTGAAACAATGATGAATCTTACACAAAACAAACATTATTTAATGAACACTTATCTAGCAAGATACATCATGAAACATACTGTGGATATAAGCAATGTTAGGAGCCAATACGAATTATAGTTTGACAGTAGTTTAGTCTTTATCAAGTAATTCCACTACCCCTTTTTCTCACAAGATAGAGAAAAAAAACAAAGAGAATTACCCAGAATGAAACAAAACTGAATTCTGAGAATGACTCATAACATGCACAACTGAAGAAATCCAAGGGGAGCTTGATCCTTATCAGATCCCCTGTACTTTAATGAGTAAAAACGTGACATTAAAATGGATGCAAGAAAGTAACTGGATTAATCTTTCAAGAAATAATTAATATATGCTTTAAATTTTATTTTAAAAACACTTCTAACTATGTGCACAAATAAAACAAAGCAGAAAAAAATATGAATTACAGGTAAATCCAAGGGAAATCTGTGGAAGTCAGGCAAATCCAACTATATGAATCAGCTCCCAATCCAAGTAATTGGCGGTATATTAGGACTGACAAATGCTGCACAAAATGTGAGGCACAGGGAAAGGCTACCTCCAACAGACTTATAGTCTAAAAGGCCACCATGAGTGTGCTGTGAACAATTAAAAAAAAAACAAAAAACACAGAATATTGCTGTAGCTCATGGGAGAAAAACAATAAAGAAACTGATTGTGTGCCCATGGAAAAGTTCCTAAGGTTGAGTGAGGCACAGGCCCAAAGTTTTTTTTAGTGAAAGAGGAGCTCTTTCCAGTAATGCTCACAAGTAACAGTTGGCCACTATAATGAAGATGTCTAAGGTGAACCCAGAAAAATGGAAGGGAAATTATGGGTGTATATTGGGCTTTTTTATCACTAGAAATAGCATCATCACAACTCACACCCTTCAGAAAAGCAGAACAAACTGAGGGGAAGTGAGTTCATGGTTGCTGGAATAGGGGGTATTTGTTTGCACTGCCTGGAAGAAGTAGCAACCACATCTACCTTTTAAAAATGCAGTGTATTCATGGTAAAAATGGGAAATAAGTAAGACTCTTGATTACTACAGGGAACACTGTATATGCAGAAGACAGATGTAGTCCCTGCTCTGGGGCCCCTCCCCAGCCAGCTGAGCAGGGACTTACTGGCAGCAAAAGGAGGCCTAGACCTGTGTTGCCAGCAACGTTGCTATGTAATTTCCATTGCTCATCCCTTCGCCAGCAACACTCTAGTATTTGGGCAAGAACTTTATGGTACAAATAACTTCTACCATACAGTTTTTGCCCAAATACCAGAGCATTCCTGTGTTATTGGTGGTGTGATGACAACACTTGCAGTGCATGCCAGAAGTGATGTCACTGACAATGTTGGCCTAGGCTTCTCTTTTGTACTGATGGCCCCTATTCCACCCCTTGCTGGTTGCCAGGGAACACCTGACAACCCTAAGTCACATTAATATGAAAACTGATTTTCAAAAAGTTTAATATGAGTCAATAAGTTACTTTTAAAAGATTAAAATGTCCATTTAAGTTTTGTAAGTATTTTTCCCCTTATGACTCAACCAAAATGAAATATGCAAAGAGGGAATACTACTATTTTTGTAATACGTTGCTTTCAAACAAGTACATACACACTTACATATATCTGGATCTTTACTTTTCTTTGTTTTGTTACTAAGACTTATTTCAAATCTGTTGATATCAGATGAGAGATCACTATAAAAAAAGAAAATGATTAGTTATACTATACTCCTACTTAGACATTCGAGCACAAGATTGCTATTTTCTAAATTTAATTCTATCAACTATTACTATTAAATTGGCTAAATTTTTTAGTTCAGGTAACAGAAACTGAAAATACCAGTTCACCAATTTTTAAATGTAACAATTAAAATCCTACATAAAACTTACTCAAAGACGAACTCCTCTGACCACACTGGGTTCTGTCCTTCTCGTACATGTGTTTTTGCTACCTGTACACTATTCAGGTAGATATTACAGTAAGGATTAGTAAAATGTTTTGCTGGAAGTGTATGGGCCTCTTCAACATGCAATATAAGGCTGCTGACCTAGAGAAAGTATACAAAACATACTTTGTTTTATACAGTGAGACTTCTCTTCGGTCCCAGTCTGAATAGAACTGTTTCTGTAGGCAAGTGAGGTATTTATATAAACAACCAACACAGAAGGGCATTTAACTTCTTTTACAACCAATTCCCTTACTACTTGAACAGAAAGGGAGAAGAGCATCTTGTTTAATTGTTAACGATGCCAAAACAAAACACAGAATACTTATTTACAACAGTCGGTATTTTGGTGGTCATCACAGCAATTACACATAAGTCAGCACCTACAGAACAAACCCCAGAAACTTTCTAGAAGCATGCAGAAGCAAGAGTGCCTTCTCTTGGCCTAGAACTCTAAAATGTTGCCAGGGTTTGTTCTGTATGGGTACAGACCCCCTTGTGGGATTGCAAAGAGTCCACAAAGAAAAGTGTCAATCAGATTTATTTATAAAATTGAAGCTGACTTTCCATTTCCTCGCAGAGCATAAACTGTACCATTCAATGTGGGCAAGATACTTGTAATATCAAATCTAGAACTAGCATCACCTATAAAACTGGGTGTGGTCTTACAAAGCCTGAATTCAGGTTCGTCTGTCAAGTAATAAGCAGCACATAATATAAATATCTAACACCTTTTTATTTATTTTCTTAATCTATTCCCCCCTTTCTCCCCAACAGGGAGAAATGGGCAACTCTTACTAGTCAATCATCTTTCAAGAATTTTTGTTTTTTGATTTTTGTGCCAAAGGGGACAGAAACATTGTACATATGTAGTCATATCCCAAACTAGAAGTATCATTGGAAAGGGTAGGACATTTCAGAAAGTTAGCATATGGAATGGCAGTCCTTCCAGCTGAAAACAAGACTAATGCCCTATTTCTGCAGAACATTTCAAAGGAAAATACTTGTATATTCACTGTAGTCAAATCTAATAATTCCACCATCATTGAAGTCCCCAGGTTGCAAGTTTAGCAAAACATTTCACATCACAACATATTTAAATAGTTCTGCCTATCAGCTTCACAGTATGAAAGATAAAAGACATTTACTTCAGGATTTGGAACTCATTTCCTTTCAATTTCATTCTTGGAAATTAGATATGAATGTCAGGAGTATTTCAGTGCCTAGTGCCTTTTAAAAACTGATTCCAGTCTGAGGAAAGATCTCTCAACATCTGACCCACTGGAGAGTGACAAGTAGAGAGGACAGCTTTTTCCTGAATGCTTGTATTCCATAGCCTAATTCTTAGTGAGGTGGGAGCCTGTGTTAAAGCTGAATTTTTTCACATTGCAGGCAGGAGTTAAGACTAAAAAATCTCTCTACATAGAAAATTAAATGTTGGGGTTGTCCTTTGCTTTCTGTCTAGCAACCACTTTTCCAGTCTCTAGCATCCACTTATCCTATGTAGAGGGATTTTTTTTTTAATACGGACCAGCAATCAGTCTAAACTGGTATAGACACAAGTTTGTCACCTCAGTCTAAATGAGACCTGCTTTGAAACCATCTGTGCACATAAATGGCTCAGATTATTACTTTGAATCATTCAGTGAAAAAGCAGAGCACTGTATTTAACATAGGGATGAGCAGATTTCTCCAGCGGCATCCCAATTAAGATTAGTTCTGTTTTTAATCCAAGGGTTTTGCTGCAATGATCTTCTGTAAACTTCAATGAAACTTCAAGGAGCAGACCCCAAGGATTACAGACAGAATGACTCTCCACATTTCTCTGGTGCCTGTGACGATTATAACCACAGGGGAGGGGCAGCTTCCCCCCCACCTCCGCGAGTCTCACATTTATTTCTGCAATCCTAATAATCATGGATCCTAGGGAATACGTAGCCATATGCTCCCTAAATTACCCCTTTGTATGCCAAAAAACAAATAATGTTTTTCAACATGGAAATGGAGTTTTGAAGGTTTTACTATTCTTGCTGATGTTTCTAAGTTACAACATCTATGTGTGCTTTCTGTGGGATTTTAGGATTACAGATATGATCATAGGACCTCAACTTCCCCCACCCACTCATGTCCACAGCCTAAATAGATGCCAGTGAAAGAATAAACACACCCAAAAGTGTGAACAGACTAAGGCTACATTGTGAAATCAAGGATTATTTAGTACAGCACAGTATAATAATAAAATTTGGGAGATCTGAGTTCAAGTACCCACTCAACCATGAAGCCTGCTGTGTTGACTGAGCCCGTCACCATCTTTTTACCTAATCTACCTCATAGAACTGCTGTGAAGAAAAAGGGGAAGGGGAAAAACCATGTATGCAACCATGAATTCCTTAGAAGGAAGAACAGGATTAAAATGGATGGATAAACAGAAATAAACTCTAACAGTATTTCAAAATCATCCCTAATTTGAACCATGAAGAAGTTACACTGAAGGAACTGTCACACTAACCATTAACTGAATGCTATATTTGCCCAGTAATTTCTTATTCATTAGTACTGAGTTTTCTGGAGCCATAATAATAATAATAATAATAATAATAATAATAATAATAATAATAATTAGTACAGCACCTTCAGTTTCCTATCTCTTATATACCAATTCTATGTACTGTACCTCCAGTAAAATATGTCTGGGATTCTGGCATACATCATATTTAATGACAGTCCAACAGCAATGATAGTACCGCATCATAAGCACTTACTGCAAAACTCATCTCAGGACTCAATCCTTAGCCAAAATCTGACTCATATAGTTATGAAATATTTGTGGTAACATTAAGATGAAAGAGCATTGTAATGATACATCTGTAGAAAGTAACAGAGTGCACCTGATATCAGATCACATGCTATTCCTTTGATATTCTGAATTATGTGACAAATTCTGATGTTCAGAAAAAGAAAAGTTTCTAAGGCTCAAGCTGGAAGAGAAAATATACTACAAGCAGTATTTTGAGGCAAGTTTAATGAATTACCACATTATCTCAGTTAACATGAAAATAAAAATATCACCAGCTTGGAGAGAATGCATAACTACCTGACGAAGACGTTTGTTAGATGTCCCTGGACTAGTTTTTCGTAAATTGCAGAATGTCTGCAAAGCTTTCATCCAGTCCTAAAAATATAACACAACCATTTGTGAATGGAATCTCCTCCATAACTTGCAATTTATTTAAAATTTAACTTTTTAACTATTTCAAGCTTACTTTACTTTATCTTAAGTTTTTTCATTAACCAGTTTCCTTTACACAAGCACATATCATTTTAATCAGAAGAATCCGGAAAGGATAGGGGAGAAATAAAATTTTAAGTATTGTGAAGTGATTCCATGACTATTATTGTCCTTAATACTTCATACACTACTAAATATATAATACTAAGAAATTGCAATGAGCATTACCAGTTTACCTTTCTAAGCACACATAATGAAGATCTTGTTGTTTCATAAGAAACCAGCAGACATGAATAGTATTCAGATAATTTATATACATCTAGAAAGCATGAAAACTTATTCCAAGCAAAAGTAAGCCACTTCCCAAAATGTTGGCCTTGGTTTTCCTATTTGTTAAGTTTGTGTGGTATCTCCATATATAAATTAATAGAAGTCATACCATTAGACCAGATCTTCTTACACTGTATCAACTCTCTGGAATAACCACTTTATACTAGTTCCATATTTACAACTTTTCAAATTATAAAAATCATGCACCATCTATAATCATGCTCTTTCAGTGGAACACAGTATTTTGTTAAACACTAGGAATAGGGCTCATTGCGGAAATAAATACAATAAGCTCTAGAAAGGGGCTCTGGGAGAGTGCTCCGGCCTTGGGCACTCAGTGCCAATTTGCTGTGACAAACTCAGCAAGGTATAATGACACAGAGTCCACCATTTTCTCCAGGGGAACTGATCTCTGCCATCTGAAAAGCAGCTGTAATTCTGCATGATCTCTGTCCCTCTCCTGGAGTCTGGCAACAATAGTTCCCCATGAAGGAATGGCTGGTTTCGAGGGTGGAGTCTATGGCACTGTACCTGTCTGAGGTCCTACCCTTCCTCAAACCTTACCCTCTCCAGGCTCCACCCCTCAAATCTCCAGGAATTTCCCTACCTGGTGTTGGCAACCCAATCTCACAGCCAACCATCAACCTACAGTTATCTGCCCCCTGGCTTCAGCTTTCCATCTCCTCTCCCTCTCTCCAAGAGAGCAGTTGTAATTCTGAGTGATATCCAGCCCCCACCTGGAGATTGGCAACAATGGTTCCACATGAGGGAATGGCTGGCCTGGAGCGTGGAGTCTATGGAATTGTACCTGTCTGAGTTCCAGGCCCTCCTCAAACCTCACCTTCTCCAGGTTCCATCCCTCAAATCTCCAGGAATTTCCCACCTTGACTTGGCAGCCCTATCAGGAGTGGCCCCAATGAGTTTTCTCCCAAAGGCCAAAACAGGTGTGGAAAGGGCCTTTTACTGACAGAACCTGGTTGCCTAGCAACAGGCACTGAGGAGAAAGCACAGTTGCCACCTCTGATTAGGGAAATACCTGGAGAATTGGGGGGTGGATCCTGTGGAGGGCAGCATGGGGGGGGATGGAAAGACTCAGCAGGAGATAATGCCATAGGGTCTACCCTTCAAAGCAGCCATTTTCTTCAGGGGAACTGATCTCTGTCATCTGGAGATCAATTGTAACAGCGGAAGAGCTTCAGGTCTCACCTGGAGATTGGCAACCCTAGGGGAAAGTCAGCCACACAGCAGGGGGTTGGTTTGATGGTTACTGGCCCACCTCATTAGCCAGTCAGCCATGGTGGAGCCAAAAAGGAGTGAGAGGCCTGTTAAACTTATTCTGAGAAGAAAGTGGCCAAGCGGGGGGGGGTGTTATGCTGAAAGTCTTTTGTTTTTTTTACTCACCAAAGCAAGCTTGGTTGTTAGGTTGCCTACCAACAGCCACTGAGGAGACAGTTAGTCACAGTTAGTCTCACACAGGAGCCAAGAGAAATATCTTCCTGAGGAGTGAGTATGGCTTTTCAGGAGCCACAGCTCGTTTCCTCTAGGCCAGACCCTCCCTGGCGCTGCTGCCACTGCTGAAGCAAGGCAGGGGAGCCTTTGAAAGGCGCTGGGCAGCCTTCTCTGCGGTGCAGGCCTTGTGGTCGAGGGAGAGGGGCAGCAAGGGGCAGCGAAGGTGAGTGCCTCCCCTGCTTGCTGCCATTCGCTAGGTCTGTCTCCTTCTCCCCCGTGGAGGGATTGCCACTCTCTCGGCAGAGCATCCATCCCCTTCGCCAGCTCCTTCCAGACTGAGAGCGAAATGCTGCCTGCCGGCTCAGTGGGCAGGGCCAAGCCAACGCAGCAAGCCAATGCAGCCATGGGATTGGGAGACTGTAAGAGTGGCATCTCAGCGGGCCAAAGGCTGTGGAAGCGTGCCCAGGAGGGACACCAAAACTCAAATATATATAAGGAGAGATTCTCATTATGGCTGTGATCCGACGTGCAGTTTAATCCATTGCCGTTGCTATTCCCTTATGGATTAAAATGCACAATCATGCCCAAGTCAGTGTTCCCTCTAAGCTGAGTTAGTGTGAGCTAGCTCACAGTTTTTTAGCCTCTGGCTCACACATTCTTGTCTTAACTGAGGAAGGATGGCTCCAGAACAAACTAATTATGCAGTAGCCAAATGTCTCACTCACAACTTTAATACCAGTAGCTCACAGAGTAGAATTTTTGGTCACAAGACTCCACAGCTTAGAGACAATATTGGCCTCAGTCGTCTGTGTCCTGTTCGCCCCTCCCTTTACTGCATGTTTATTTGATACCTGTGAAAGTTCGGTCCTTTTGGGCTGAGCTGGTTTCCAACCAGATTTCCTGTTGTCTGATCACTCTGTTGTGCACCCAAGCCATCAGGCAGGTCTGACTGGTCTCGTTTTTCAGCTGCCATTTTATTTAACTAGTTAGCGAAGTGTGCTCAACTACATATTCACACCTCTCTCTCTCTCCCCCTGCCCCACAGGGGCTGCTCTAAACTTTGTTTTCTTCATAAAAACTTTCAAATAAAAACTCCTCTGTACTTCAGCTTTTTCCTGTGCTTTGGGGAAGGGATAAATTGAAAAGTTTAGAAAGGGAGACTACATGTCCCAGCAGGCTGATTAGCAGTTCTGCGCAAGCCCACAGGACAAACTTTTTTAAAAATGGCCAACAACCCAATGAACTACATATCCCAGGAGGCACAGCAGGCTTGTGGGCATGCTCAAGAGAGAAACTATTAAAAAATGGCCAATGGCAACACTCCTTGACTCCCAGGTCTGATATGTGTCTGATTGCTCAAGAACGGGGTAAAAGCACTTTGAAGAGTGCTTAAAGGGTTGAGTCTGATCAGTATCCTCTGTTCCAAAATACTCTGGATCAATTAGAGGCAGGACAACAGTGGATTAAAATGCAAGTCTGACCACACACTATGAATAATTTGTGTACACTGAGAAAGTCTACAATATCTGGTATTTGTAACCAGTGTTTGATACAAATACTGTAACCCTCAAGAATAGCTGTGCTTCTAATGTCTGCATGTATTGTGGAGGTAGTTAGGGGACCTGCTCCAGATACAGATGCTTTGTCAGGTTTCTGGACATTCATGATTCATGACTTTTAAAAAGAGATGATGCTACGCAGAAGCATCATCAGTCAACTAATCCAATGAGATGACAATGACCAAGGTTATCTCAGGGTATCCATGATACATTTTCTTAGCTAAGTCTGTAAGGTACATAGAGTTACATTTGAAGCACTGATTACAGATGAATCCATTTGGCACTGTTCAGATATTAGTATATAACTATGGCGTTAACTGTGGTTACTAGTTTGTGAAACCAGGATTCCACTCAAAGATCATCAATTCAATTCTAGTTTCAGCATATCAGCTCAAAAGCCCTGCTTGCTATCCCAGCCTGCCTTGCAACTCCAGCATGAGAGCTAGGCTTTCCTGAAGATAATGCTGTGAAGACAAGGAAGTCAAAACCTGTCAGTCCAGAAAGCACCATCAGTTAATTTCTTAGCTATTCAGATTAACCCTCTACTTACACCAAACTGTAATACTACAGATGCACACCCTTTCATCCCCACCCCCCAATTTCAAGTTTTCAATTCCCTGAAGTTCCCCAATAGTCCTCCAGAACAGCCAGGTCTGACAGCCTTTTCTGAAGGATAAGGTGATCAGCATTTGGCACATTATTTCAGAGAGGCTGTTCCATAATGAAGGGAGAGGCAGCTATTTAAAAAGTCCAGTCTCTCACAGAGACTAATTGATCAGGGAGATTCTCAAGCTAACCTAAGCCCACACGTACCTGTATTCTGGGGGTAGGAGGCCCATAGATACGAAAGCCCAAAGTCATAAAGCATTTTGAAATAAATCCAGAAATCAAGACTGGAAGTGCAGCTACTTCAGAATTGGTCTTGAAAGCTCACATCTATATGTTCCTATAAGCAGATGATCAGCAGCATTTTGCACCAGTTTCCCAAACTGTCTTCAAAGGCAGCTTTGTGGTCTTAACAATGGTAGCAGAGAGTCTTACCTGTACTTGTTCTGGAGTTTCTCCTGCAAAGTAAAAGATGTAATGCTCTTCACTAAAGTGCTGAACTACTATCTGAAAACAGTTTGACCTATTTCAAGCAAAAAGGAAAGAACAATATTAGCAAATGGCAACGGCACCTAAAATTTTTACAGCTTTAATGAAATAGAACATTAAATTATCATTTATAACATAGTTATCAATAAAATTGCACTATTTGTCATATTTATGAAGTTTAAAAGCATAAGACTTAAAAGTACAAATGCCTTTGTTTTTACATCTAGTTTATTTTTTTTGCCAGCTGAAAGGTAAGAAAAAAATAAGTAGCATGCAAAGATTTTTTATAGTAAAAAAACAAGAATCTCATTTGGAGAGAAATAAGCCATAACAAGACAAGCAATCTGTTTGGATACATGTATATCATCACTGCACACAGTAAAGCATACTAAAATTTGGTTAAAATTAAACAGCAAATATATTTTTGAATATATAGAACAAACCATTATCAGGTCATTTCACAGATCTTCTCAGAACACACATTCTCTTCTTGAAGGTTATGCCATCCACTAGGCTCTGAGGTACTACACTGACCAGACAATGTACACAATTCCACCCTAATATGAACCCATTATCTGTGTCTACAGGATATGTGCGATGTCCAGTTTTTATTCACATTTGTGATTCAATCCATAATTTCAGTCACTGTGATGAATCCTGGTGCTAGTCAAAGGAAGCTTATTGTGTGCATATCATGATGAAGACTGATTTATGAAAATAAATGTTGATAATGTGTATACTGCACAAACATTTATGGTCAAGTTATTTCTTGGAAAAAATCTTGGGAAGTACAAATGCTTTCAAAGAAAATGAATGGCATATTGATACGTCAAACTGATAATAAACATAAGGGATAGGAAGACATTCTATCTGCTCAATTAACCAAGGCATACGCTTGGATGAATCACATTTCTGTCCTGGAAACTATTCACGTCTCTCAGTCTAAAAACCTCTAGTATAGACTTAGAAGATGCATGTGATTCATGCCAAATAAGGAAGGCACACCTCTACTTTCTCTTCCCCCTGCTGAATAATCTCCACAATCAAGGTTGAAAGCAGATGAAAGCCAGAAAGAGCCTGTACACATTGCTGCATATCTGTGGTACACCAACCTCACAAAAGTACTGTGAATGAGAACATGCAACCGTAAGCTCCTTGGAGAAAGGTTAAGAATGTACATGCTTTGCCTACTGAAAGACTTTCAATTTGTTTAACTTACAGCAACCTTCTATTTTCTAGCAGTTTAACACATGGCTTACAGAACTAGCCACTTGAGTCCAAGTAATTAGGCATGACTTCAGTCTGCCTGCACAAACCCACAGACTGTTGTGATGTGCTGAAGGCATGACCAGACTTCAACTAGAACCAGGGGAGAAACCAACTGTGTTCTATAACTAGATAATGATTCAGTAATGACAACATAAAGCCAAATAAACTGAATAATCAATTCACTCTAAACTTCATGTCAAAAAAACAACATTTAAACTGGCTGTCCTGCCTTCTCAAACTGAGAGGGTTCTGAGTAGAGACAACAGGTGAGTGGAGCGGGACACTTTTGAGCATATGCAAGACATAGATTAAACAGTGATTTAAGAGTCAAAACCTAGACTGACTCTAGATACCATACATCTTCTACGTGAAATTAAAAAACAGCCAGCTGTAGAATTTATGTATAGTTTGACACAGCACATTTAAGAAAGTATTAATGGTTTAATATATCTTAAACACACACCCAGTTTTCAATTTCAGTAAACTTAAAGAGTTATAATTTTCCAATACCACAGTACTTTCCCCTCAAAAGCATCCCAAAATGTAACAGCAAATGTATCCTTAACAGCCGCAGAGGGTGGACATGCAAATGAAAATAGACAGTATCTTGTAGCAACAATATTAACGTGAAGGGCAGCAACTGTCTTGGAACAAGGTTTCTTCAGAAGGTGAAGCCAGCATTATCTTTGAGGGGAGGGGCACACAGGGAAAAAGCATGTTATGCACACAGTGATATGACATGCCTTACATTTTTTTGAAGCTCTGTAATTATAAACAGTACTAATTGCCTTACCTGCCAAACAGACTCTCATGAACACCATAAACAGAACATACACTAAGATCTATTAATCCTTTGGGTTTTGTAGCTCGCTTTTCACTTTCAAAATAAATAAGTTGGGCATCATTGCCCTCTAAAATAAAGTACAAATTCTTCCACCGCTTTCCTTTGCCTGTAAGCAAACAAAAATTGAATGGATATGAGAAAAATATTTCATGCTCTTGACTGCCCACTTCTGATTAGTAGAACTCTGGTTCTTTTCTAAAATATGGGTTGGATACTACCAACATTTTCTCTGTACACAAGGAGGGGCCATTTTTGGTGACTATCTCCACATCCCACAATAGACCTCTAGCTCCTTTTCCCTGTTCCTGGACTGGAATATTATGGTGCATTCTAGGCAGCAACAGGAAGAAGCTGTAGGATGTGGTGTTTTTGTAGACAGAAATGCTTCCATCCATGGAAATTTTAGGCAAAACGAACCTTTTAATTTAAACACTATGTTTGAGTAGTCTCAGTACAGGTGAATATAAGTAAAACTGATCTCAGTATAATGAAGTATGCTTTATTCCCTACAGGTTACATCCTATAGAACCATGAACTGAATAAGTTTACAAAACAATTTGTTTCCCAGTCCTCCTTATTTCCCTTCATATTTGCCCGAAAATTTTCTGAGGATTTGGGGACCCTTACAAACAATATAGGATTCAGTACAAGAGGGGAGCCAAAAGGGGGGGGGGAGAAGAAGGAGAAGAGAAGAAGAAATTGGATTTACAGACTGCCCTTCTCTTGGGAGTCTCAGAGCAGCTTACAAACTCTTCTCCCTTCCCCTCCGCACAACAGACACCCTGTGAGGTAGGTGGGCTGAGTGAGCTCTTTCCAGAACTGTCCTTGGAGAACAGCTCTGACAGAACTATGGCTTGCCTAAGGTCATCCAGCAGCTGCAAGTGGAGGAGTGGGGAATCAAAGCCAGTTCTCCCAGATTAGAATCCGTGCACTTAACCACTACCCCAAACTGGCTCTCTATGGGGAGCCCATAGAAATTGCCCTGCAATTTGCAAACAATGGTGGATGTTCCCGTAACTCCTCCAATGGCACATCCCAGATTGTTCCCAAAGGTCTGATGACCCCCAGGATGCAAGGAGCTGCCAAGGAAAGGGGAAGATACAAAAAACTCAGCTGACATTTCTATGGAATCCAAGGTGTGAACTCAACAGCAGATCTAATAGAAAAACTTGCAGAATGCAAGCATTGAATATAACCAGGTCTCAAACTTGGATCAATCATCTGATAGCACAATTAGGAGGTTTAAGAGAGAGAACTCCATCCAAAGCTTTGGGGATGCCTCAATATATTCCTGGAACTTCTGCAGTAATTATACTTTAGACATCTAAAGTATCATTACTTTAGTTAAGTATAACTTCAACTGCACTAATCAGAAGAAAATGAAAGACAGGTGGACTGCAGAAGAAAGCTGGCATGTTTTGTGTTTTACAGGACCTGCTCATTGCTAGTGGCACACCATACATACATAGAGCTTGAAAGGGTGCAGAGCCTGAGAATCTGTAGTTATTTTTAACATAAAGCTCTGTCCCATACTTACTTTTCTTCAGAAGGTATCCTTTTTTAACAATATTTTTATAGAACGCATCCTTTGTTTTACGACGAATTGTATTGTAGATTTCTTTTCCATCCACTGTGTCATTAAGCACTTGTCCTTGATGCTGGAAAAGAAAAACATAACCATTGGTTTTAATATTTGAAACATCAGATGAATTTTGCAATTGAACTGGAACATCAAAAATACATAGAACCAGGGGTCTTTTCGGGGGGGAGCCCACCGGAGCGCAGCTCCGGGAGCTCAGAAGCCAAGCCCCGCCCCCAGCCGGCGTCCCGGAGAGTCTTTCAGGCAGCCGAATGTCAATTTCAGCTCCATTATATCCTATGGGCCATTGAAGTCAATGGTGAAAACATAGGGTATATTCTAGGGGCTGGAGGGGAGGGGGTTTGAGGGAGAGGCTCGAAACTCACAGGATAGCTGATGGAGCCTCTCCCCAAGATACCCACTAAGTTTCAAGAACATTGGACCAGGGGGTCCAATTCTATGGCCCCCTAAACAGGTTGCCCCTATTCCCTCCATTGTTCTCTATAGTGAGAAAAAAATAACTTATTTTCCCACCATAGAGAACAATGGAGGAAATGGGGCAACCTGTTTGGGGCCCATAGAATTGGACCCCCTGGTCCAATGTTCTTGAAATTTGGTGGGTATCTTGGGGAGAGGCTCCATCAGCTATCCTGTGATCTTGGAGCCTCTCCCTCAAACCCTCCCCTCCAGCCCCAGAATATACCCTATGTTTTCACCATTGACTTCAATGGCCCATAGGTATAATGGGGCTGAATTGCCACTGAATTTCTTTCATTCCTTCCTTTCCTTCTTTCTTTTTCCTCTTTCCCTCATTCTTCTCTTCTCTTCTCTTCTCTTCTCTTCTCTTCTCTCCTCTTCTCTCCTCTTCTCTCCTCTCCTCTTCTCTTCTCTCTCTCTTTCTTTCTTTCTTTCTTTCTTTCTTTCTTTCTTTCTTTCTTTCTTTCTTTCTTTCTTTCTTTCTTTCCCACCTTCTTCTCTTCTCTTTTTCCTCCTTTCCCTGTTTCCCTCCCTCTTCCCTCTCTTTCTTTCTCTCTTTCCTTCCTTCTTTCCTTCTCTCTACTCTCTCTCTTTCCTTCCCTCTTTCCTCCTTCTGTGGCCCAACTCTAGTGAGAAGGAGTTTAAACTTTAAACCCCTTCTCTCTTAGCTCCCCCACCCAGACCAGCTGGGGAAGGGAAGGGGAGGCTTTTGAAGATGCTTCCCCCCTTTTGCTTCCCCTTCTGACATCACTTCCGGTGATGTCAGGGGGTGTGGCATATGCTAATAGCCTAATAGCTCATTAGCATACCATATGCTAATGAGCTCCTGCAGCTGTTCTTCTACGAAAAGACCCCTGCATAGAACATTTCCTAACAACCTGTGATTGCTTTGTGTTGCTATAAAACAATCACTGAAATTGTTACAGCTTAGAGATCCTGGTAGTGCATGTTAAAAGGAATATGCAGGGGTGATCAGAATTGTGATAATCTGACAGATCTGTCAGTGCTACAGCAGTTCTCCCATTACATTCTGATTAGGTCAACCAGCATTTTTCAGCATCTTCCCTCCTCCATTCCCCAGCTGTTACTGCTATCAGATTAGAAATAGAATTTAAAGAGACATCAAAATGGGATTGAAACATTTGAAAAAGATCATAGAATCAGGAGATATAAATAGGTATAAATGCCATGAGAAGTAAAGAAATAAACTTTCTGCACACAGTGTCTCACCTGCATTGGGACAGGGTCTTTAAGATAGTAACCTTCAACAATTTGTTCTTTTCTATAGTGCTCAATGATGTCAGCAATACTGTTAAAAAACAAATGAAACAAGAAGCTCTGAATAAATGAATGCCATTTTACTACAGGTGAACATGAAATAGCTGATCTTCACATATATTCGGTATGAATCATAAGCCTTGCTTTCATTTGTGCTGCACAGTTTCCCATTGTGAGATGGGGCTCTGCTGTGAAGTGCTAGGAACTTCTTCTCATGCAAGACTAAAGTCTTTCACTAAGCTGACAAGCACCATTTGCCAGAGGAACATGCTCCACAGCAGAGGACCACCCTGACTACAGATGAGGTACAGCAAGCAAGGCTTAAGATCTTATTCATTTATTTGTGAATATGTTGTTAAAACAGAAACCAAAAATGTGTGTTTTGGACTTTGTTGAAATCTAATTTTTACAAAGATATGACTTTATTGATCCAAAGTTCAGCACTATATCAACACAGATGAGAGCTCCAGTAATAAAGACGATTCAAACTCCTGTTAGAATACACCAATATTCAAACGCATCAGTCAGAAACCAAGTTTCCTCATGTTCAAGTAAGGGCAAAAACACCCCCACAATTCCAGCAATGCTGAATTTTTTTTATTAGAAATAATTTCTCTGTAACTAAGGATGAGGAATGGGAGTCACTTTAACATGTAAAGCAATTTGTTTCTAAGAGGGTAGAAATAGAAAAGGACTTTAACACAGATTATGCAGACTACACTGTGAAATCACTAAACTATCATGTTAAATTAAGTATGCTATCCGTGGAGCTACTTTTCAGAGAAACCTGCATTCTAATTATCACATATGGCCAGTTTAAAATTACATTTGAAGGACACGTGATTGGAAGATTTACAGAGGAAGCCTAACATTCCACACATTTTACTTGTTTGTACATCATTCTTACTGAAACACACTTGTACAACATTATAGTGAGAAAGGCAATCTAGAAATAAATGAAATGTATGATGGATTTTGGTCAAAAAAGGTACCTATGATTAAATTTCTGGATCAAGTTACACTTTTCAAAAATGTGTTATCCTGATAGTCAAAATAAATAATGGAGAGATTATTTTAGCAAGGAAAAGGGTCAGCTCAAAAGATTGCTTCCAATTCTTTTGGCAGTTGTAGACCAATAAAAGCCAACTCTATAATCTGTTCAGAGGTTTATATTATATTCACCAGATATGATCTGTTCATTTTACAAATTGTATTCTATAGAAAGAACATGAAGTGCTTGATATTGCAAGAGTCAACACTACAAAGCAGTTGAGGATCTTGGAAAAGCTCTCGGCTACAAAAATCTTGGTTCAGATTCACTGATACATCTTCTAACTTGGCCTTCTCTTAATAATCAATATGGTTACAGTTGAGCAAAAGACGAAGGCTGAAATTTCTGGATGTTTATTTGTAAGCATCATTCATCCAAGATGTAAGAGTGTTATTTCTGTCAACTCATAGTTATCTTAGGAATGCTAACTGATAATATATTAACTCAAGTTTCATTTTGCTTAGAGCTATTTACAAACAAACTACCACATCATCAAGGTTACAAGTATCTCTGAAGAATACAAATATAATTGTTGCAAAAATAAAGGAACATCTCCAAAGAAAATTTATACGTCAATGATAAATACAGAAAAACTGAAAAAATAAGGATTCAAACAAATATATATAAAACACTGGCCAGCAAAAAATAACCTCCACAAAATTTTGGCCATACTCTAGTGAAAGTCAGTATGGTGTACTGGTTAGTGTCAGACTGGGATCTTGGAGACCCAGTTTTCAACCTCCAATCTATCATGGCGATTTGCTGGGTTACCTTGTGCCTATAACACACTCCAGGCTTAGCCTATCTTACAAGGTTGTTGTGAGAATAAAATAGAGGTGAATGCTGTAAGATGCTTTGGGTCCCACTGGAGAGAAGTATGGCACTCAAACCAAGCAGATACATACATTACTTCAGCTTTAGCATATAGCATTCCACCACATAATTTATACTGTATTAGACAGATACAGGGAATCATCATCTGTGCAAGAATATACTTACTGTGTGCATTTTCTGAGGTGGAAAATTGATGAATTCCACCACATACCTACTAAGGGACATGAACAATGCTCTGTGGTAACTGAGTGTTCTCCCTCTCTTTAAAATACAATTCAGAGATATTGCTAGTATTTCCCATTAGGAATAATGAAGACTTTCTAGAGCCAAAAAAATAAAAGCGCTACCATGTTAAAGTTACTGGTCAGGATGCTGGAAATGTCAGTCAAGTCTAAAAATGCTCAGTTTTATTAGCTATTAGTGTTTATATATTATACTACACAGTGATGATGACATTTGGAAGATCTTTAAGACAAATTATTTAATCTCAAATGTTTATTATGTGTTAAATAAAGGAGTGAAGAATAGTAAGGTGATCTGAATCTAATAAAAACTGATTTACAGTGTATACATGAATACATCTTCATTTAGTGAGCAGGTGATTTGTATGATGCAGAACAGAAAAGGAAATCCTATGGCTGGGATGCAAAAACCTACAACCAAAAGTTTATGCTTTATCATACACTCCTTCTGAGAGTCTTCATTTTTTTATATATATAGGGTCTTTAAGCGAAACAATACAAAGATATAAACACATATTTAAGCAACAACACATACATACATTAACTTCAAATTTGTGTCATAACACAGATGAGCCAAGCAATAATAAAACAGCTAGATCTTACACCACACTATCCACTAACTCCTATACCATAGTATTTGAAATATTCTTTATCTGAGTATACTCTTCTACCAACAATACAAAGAGTGACTTAACATGACTTATAAGTTACCCTATTTTTTATTTTTATTTTTATACATTTTTATTTGATATTAGTTTATTTATTCATTTATTCAATGCTGTTCTGCACTATATTTCCAAATCACAAGAAACGAGAGAAGACAAAGATATTTGATTTCCACTTTTCAAAAGATCAATAGTTCAAAAGTTAAACACAACTTTTTACTATTTTCAGCCCTTAAAATTTTAGAGATGTTAAGTCTATTTCATTCTCCCAAGGTAAACCTTTCCTGACTACTCCAACCCTTGCTTATTTCTCAACTATTTAATACTAACCCTGATATTACCTTTCTACCAGTTACCCATTCAACAACTAGAGCATCTAGAAGTTTACACCTTCACCAAACAACACCAAAACATTTATTAATCAGCTCATTTTTCTATCTAACCTTATCCCAAACTTACCCTAACTATCCCCATATATACACACATATATAAAATCTCAAACATTTCAAACTAATCAAGAATCTACCTACACCAAATTTAACCTATCACTAACTTAATCTATCTATTAACACACATTTTCACATACCTCTACCTTGGAAAATTTCCCAAGACTAAAAACACCACCATTTCATTCTAAACCTCTACCAACTTTCACCAAACTTAATTTATCAACATCTTGTTTTACTTATTACTATTTCATCATATCAGGTATTTCAAGGTCAAATTTTCCAGCTAAACATATTAAAGTAACTACACTCAATTTACACTATCATATAATTTAATCTGTTTCCTGTAAATTATAAGTCTGTGTTTGTTTGTTTTTTTGAACAACATATCTGTGTGTCTTCTTTCTTTAATGGTATGGAATTTTTTTCCTAGCCTCTTCCTTTTACCTTTCTGCCATCCTATCGTCAGGCTTTTCTTGTCCATCTTTAACTTCCTTCCATGACGTTTCTTCCTCTTTTCTTTTGCTTTTTCTTGTCTTTGCACCTTCTTATTTAATATCTCTGTTTTTAGATAGAAGGGCTTAGTTACTTTCTTTCTCTTTATTGATGTAACGTGCTTCAAGACATTCTGTATTCTCTAAACTTCCTGTAGTCTCTATGTTTCTTTGGGTAAACTGTCCCTCGTCTCCTTCTTCCTTGTTTTGAAATTTTGCACTAGAAGACTTCTCTATAAGGCTTTCAGTAACTTCTTCCTTAGTTAACATAAGTTGGAGATCAGTACACCTTTCCTTATTCCTAATTGTGGGTTATATCTTGTTTCTACATAGTCTGCCCAAGCTTTTTCCATTCCTTTTTGCAGCTGTTCCTTTAAAATCTTCAGAAACTGTTCTACTGAGAGGTCTACCACAAGTGTGTTCTCATCCATTTCAGCGTCTTCTTGTCCTTGCAACGCCATGTTAGTTATACAATTTAGTTCTACTCATTTAAGTTCTTATATTCGATCCAAATAGCTGGCTTTTTTCCTGTCCATTTAAGAAATCCTTGCCAAAGGGAAAAGAAAGCAAGTAAAAGTTCTCCAAAATTACAACCACTCCAAAGAAGAAAAACAAAACCTTTCATACCATGCCCCATCCTCTTCTGGCCGCTGAGCCTCTCGTTTTAGCGTTAATGATTTTAAGGAAATATCTGCAGCAATCTTCTTTCTTTCCCAAATTAGAAGTAGCTGTACTCACATATTTGTTTCTTGGGCATCTTCTGTGTTACCGCTTGAAAATTTAAGTCCAAATAGAGTTAAAACAAGTGGCGGCAGCTACGTGAAACATGGCGAGCCATGCTCCACCCCACAAGCCACTCCCCACATTTGCCAGTTATGTGGGGGGGGGGCAAAACAAAGCCCCCTGCTCCAGACCTCTCTCTGGGAGGTCTGGTAGAGCTTTCCCGGCAACCAGGAGGCTCCAAAGGAAGCAAAAGGGGGATCAGATAGCTCAGCACGAGCTGAGCCCTGCCTGTTGCCATGCCCTGGCTATCTTCATTTCTGTCTAGGAGTCTAGAGCTGCCAACTCCCTCCGTCTGACAGTCTTCTGTTTCAAAACCAAAACATCAGAAACACAAATTCAAAGCTTCCTATTTACATATTTTTTTGGATCATAGTCTGTTGATAGAATTGCAAGAAGCTGAAACCTGGATAAATGTCAACATTTACATATCTGTATGAACATTACTCCTGATTATATTAATAAAAGTCACCATGGGGTTGTATAGTGTTCCAGAGATGTAAAAAAATAAAAATCCATTTTGTTTTTCTTTATTTTAAAAGGAATATAGGATCAGTTCTGCTGATCATTCCTCACCATAGTTTTATCTTTAAAAATTTAAAAACTGGAATGAATACAGAAACGACAGTACTATATGCTCATGCTTACAGAGTCATAATAACCAAATATATTCTACAACTTCTTCTATCAATCTCTCATTTTCTATATACATAGGGGAAAAAAATACTAAAAGTACATTTGCTGTAAAATTTACCTCAAGTAGAATATATGGTAACCACCTTAAAATGTGATTAAGCTTTATAATTTATATACAGCAAATGATCCTTTCATAATGCGTCACTTTCAATGGCTTTTTTACCTGCAAAGCTGGATTGGGGGGGAAAAATCTGGGCAGACACATTCCACTAATGGCAGCACTGTCCCCTAGCACAGGAGCCTTCCTTTGCCACAAGAGTCTCTTCCATCAAGTCAAAATTCCTTACACCCAGGGAAAACACTGTCATTAACATAACAGATCCATAGGACAAAACCCATCCTACTATTTGGCTTAGGAGGTCATTTCAACACCCACTCTCCACTCATCATGACAGCTAGCTACTGAATGTGTTAAATTGTTTACATTGAGTAATTCAATTCAATTTCTGTAAACTGAACTGGCCCTGCAAAGCATTAAACTGCTAATGACCCTCCAAAATCCTCACCAACAATCCCTCCCCATCGCTAGACATTTCTCATTCCCAAAAAGTATGGTTACAGCGAATGATAAGTATGGTTACAGCTAATGAATAACTAAATGAAATTACTAAGCCCAGTAGCTCTCATGTGGAACTTGTACTTCTGTCCAAGAAACAGATTTTTAAGTTAACATGAATCTGGATTTCCTTGGGAAAACTGGGGGGAAAGACCTTGAAAAATCCTGGATATATTTGGGAATTATTGGTAGATCTGAAAACAGCAAGAGACAGGAGCAGATTGCTCCCGCCTCACAGCAGTTAGTCAGGCTCCTGCAGTCCCTTAAAATTTTAAAAAGGCTACAGAAGACAGTCCTTGCCAGCTCGGCTTGGGGCTGGGCTGGCTTTTCCTGCAGCCAAGTTTAAACTTGGCTGCAAGAGAAGTCAACCCAGGATCAGTTGTACCCACAGGGAACGCACTGCTGCTGGTGTGCAATTTTTCCCCTGGGGTTTTTCCTTTTCAGGTCTATGGGACCCACTCAAAAAAAAAATCGGGATTTCCGAAAAATCCCAGATATGATGGTAATGAAATCCAGGATTTTTTGGGAAACCTGAATTTTTTTCCCATGGCTCAATGTACCCGAACTGGGGGGGGGGGGGATTGCACACCCCTAGTTAGAACTCAATGGCTGATTAGTACAGTAGGTTTTTAATATAAAACAAGATTAAACATCCTATGGCATTAAAAGATGGTATTTTAGTGCTGCAACAATTTAATGTTAGCACATTTTTAGCACAACACAATTCTTGCCAGTTGTAACCTAACCATTCTGGAACTAATTGCCCTATGTAATATCAATTTATCATTTGATTTCTCCTTAGAACTCTTCTTTCTTCTTCCTCATATTTTTAGTTTATTTTACTCTGATTATGTTCAATTCTTAAGCATCTTGGGACAGTTTATCATGATTAATAAAATTATAAATATTTTTCCCAGTAAAACACTACAATCAGTGAAAAGACAACCAAATCTCCAAAGTAATCAAGTTTCATTTTGAATCTTCTTGCCCCCACCCAGAGTCAAACAGAAAGCTATAAAGTTTAAAAAACAGACAATGAAATAGTAATTTTTTCTTCCAAAAATTATTACAATTAATAATTTCACTGTCTCCTTTGGAAGGAGGGGAATGGAGAGGCAAAATGTTTACCTAAACTATCATGATACCATAATCGGATAGTTATATTTGAATGTGTCAGTTCAAAATAACCATTAAGCACACCTTCAGGTTCATCCATAAGTGATTATATCTATCAACTATACACCGTAATTCAAAATGGCTCCAACACTAGGAAGATAGAATTTGTTCTTTTTAACTCTTCTCTCACTATGTAAAATTATACAAATCCAATCCTATGGAATAGGATTTCTTTTGCTAGATCAATAACGTAACTTCTTGGAATTATGCCAAGGTTGTCAAATGGGAGGCTTCATTGCCATACCCCCAATAAACTAGACAACTAGAGAATGGGCGAAAGACAATTTACCTTCGTAAAGGCTGAAACTGCTGCTAGCTGGATTTTCAATGAGGATGTCTGGGGGCCAGACAGAATTAATGAAGAAGGTATTCAAGTAGCTGGTATTGGGATATGCAAAAGGATCCAACTGTTTAGCCTCATACCATCTTCCACTTGAAGTTCCTATGACAGTCCAATGAACTTTTCAGCTAGGAGAACTTGATACTTTCTCAGCCACACCAGCTGCAGGATCTCTAACCACTCAGAAGCCAAGCTGGAAGCGAGAGAAATTCTCGGTTGGGATGGATAAAAATGCCCTGGTTCTGGACAATCAGGTATGACAAATTCCATCATCTTTGGAAGAGGGAGCTAAACTCAGCCCTACTAAGAAGAGGTGTTCAAACACATTATGCTATAGATCATCACATCTTTTAGTTAGAACTTGAAATAAGATGCATTTAAAGATAGGCATGTATCAGTACACTCCTCATCTTAAGATTCCCTCTTACTTCTCACATTAAGAACTATGTTCTACACAAATTTACTATATCATAAAACAAAAAAGAAAAATTAGTTACTTTTTAGAAATATAGGGGTATTTTTCCTAGTAAAGGACTCATTCTTTTAGCAGGCCATGCCTTCTTTACAGTTTATCCCTACTGGGATCAGAAAGAACATGCATTCTTATTCATTTTATAGATCCAATTCCAATTTCACCAGATCCATACTTGCCAAATGCTGAACTTCTTGAATTCACAACTAAGAATAATTTGCTTTTCACTGGTTTAAACACCAAAAAAAAAAAAAGTTAGAATAGATGTGTACCAAGCCAACAACAAATACTGATACCCACAACAGCACTGAGCTTGCAGAAAGTTAAGATTTGTTTACAACTTACCTGTTATAGTACCTGCCCCCCATCATAAACTGGTTGTTTGGCGTTGGACATATTTTAAAACGCTGTATGTTTTCGCTTGTTCGAAAGTAGAGAGAGTAATCTCCAGGTGTATTATCAGAAGGTCTCACGAGAAAACTTGACACCTGACCAACTGAAAAAAATAGGCACTTAGTCCATCATCAATCATTTGTTTTCTCAGTGTCAATATAATAGTTTAATTGAACTCAACTGGAATTTGGAATTCACACAAGGAAATTCAGTTACTTGTACAAACCCATTCCCCACATTATGTGTTCCTATAAAGACAGACATGAGCCACTGATATCTTCTCGGAGTGTTCTAACCACCAATAGTTTCTTCTTCCTTGAAATTCTGAATTATAGGAGTCTTTTCTAAAAGAACATAAGCCAAGGCTATGTGATGCATGAAATGAATTCTCACATGTTGACAAGTATAGTATAACACTGAAGCTATACCTTTACCAAAACAGTACACTTTATAGTACACCATCTAAGATCGTAATATGTATATATTTACTTTTGTTTGAGGCATTTACCTTATAACCATATTATGACGATCCCACTAATTCTTCTGCAATCTGTTAATGCAATCAATTGAAAAGGAGCGCAGCCATTTATACAGTACATTCTGAGCACAGTACAAGTACCTGTCATCAGCAAGCTGTAAGCCTCTTGTTTGGAGATCTTCCCATGGAACCATCTTAAAGAATTGGATAAATTAGGAAATATTAGAAATAGATTCCAGTTTATTTGAATGATAGTACTATATTACCTAAGAATTATTCATATGATTTTATAATTCTAGTTCTGAAGATGGCCCCAGAATGTGATCAAAAACTGCACACAAAAATGCCATGTACAGACAGAAGGGGTATATATTTACTAAATTGGGGGAAAACCCAACCTTGCAGAAAAATCCAAAAGTTCAAAAATGTTTTTAAAAGAATCAAAAGAGAAGTAGTGTCTGCTTCTCTATCACAGGCCATTACAACTCAAATTAAAAAATGCCAAGGTGTCATGATATCACAATCAACATCATAACTGGGCATTTTAAAATTATTTATTTCTTATTTAGAAAGTGTTTATACTACCTCTCGTGGAAAGCTGCCTAAGCCAGTTTACAAAAAAACAGGTTGCTTACCTGTAACTGGTGATCTTCGAGTGGTCATCGGTGCATTCAAACCTCTGGGATATAGTGTGCCTGCGCCGTCCCCGATCAGTATTGTAGAAAGCTAAAAGGGATTTTCGTGCCTGCTCCCCGGTCATGTGCCAGGTTCCAGCGTGCATGACTAGGGGAGGGGCATGACAATCCTGCCAGTTCCTTCTGACCGCTGCCCTCAGTCATAAAATGAAAGGAAAGATCGAAAGCAGAGGGGAAGGAGGGTGGGTGGTGTGAATGCACAGATGACCACTTGAAGATCACCAGTTACAGGTAAGCAACCTGTTTATCTTCTTCATAGTCCCTGTGCATCACACCTCTGGGAGACTAGAAAGCAGTATACACCTACCTGGAGGAGGATGCTGAAGGTCCTAGATATGCACCACCTGCAACACAGCTCGTTCCACTGTCATACGCTGATGAAGACGTACATCAAGGGTGTAGTGCTTCACAAAGGTATGAGGAGTAGCCCAAGTAGCTGCATTGCAGATGTCATCAAACAACGCACCTTTCAGGAAGGCCATGGATGTCGCTGTCGCCTGGGTGGAGTGCGCTCAAAGAGGACCTGGGAGTGATTTCTTGGTGAGCAAGTAGCCAAGCTTGATCATTTTCATGATCCATCTGGACAGTCACTGAGAGGACAACTTCTTCCCTTGCACAGGCAAGGTATGGGAGATGAAAAGGGCCAGAGTCTTCCAGAAAGAGTGCGTCCTGTCCAGGTAGAAGAGCAAAGCCCTCTTCATGTCTAAAGTGTGACAACGGCATTCCTCATTGTTCTGTGGTGTTGGATAGAACACAGGGAGGACAATGTTGGCTCACAGAGGGAACTCCAAGACTACCATAGGCAGAAATGAAATGTCCAGGGCTAAGGTAACACCGTCATGATGAAATTGCAGGTAGGGGGATCACAGCATAGCATGGACAACTCGCTCACCCTCCTGGCAGAGGTAATAGCTACCAGAAAAGCAGTCTTCCAGGAAAGGAGTTGCAGGCTGCAGGTAGCCATAGATTCAAAAGGCTTACCCATCCGTTTGTGGAGTAAGGAAGGTCCCAGGCCGGTGTAGGACCATGAGACAGAGGAAAAAGGTGCCTGAGCCCTTTTAGGAACTGTTTGGTTCGTGGATGTAAGAAGACAGAGTGGCCATCCACCGCAGGATGATTAGCTGAGATGGCTGCCAAGTATGCTCTCAATGAAGTATAACTAAGTCCCAAGTCCAAACAGGACAGTAAGAAACCAAAAATCAATACCAGATCCACGGGAGGGGGGGGACCCCCAACGAACTAAGGTAAGAAAGAAAAACCTTCCACTTCCAACATAGGAAGCCCTAGTAGACGGTTTATGGCAATTCAGCAGCACATGTTCTAGCCTATCTCTGAGTCCAGCCAATGGATCTTCCATGCTGTGAGCTTCAGGTGCGGCACGTTGTGATGTAGCATCTGTCCCACTTGCGCAAGGAGATCTGGTGCTAGTGAGAAGTGAATGAAGGAGCCCTTGGATTCATGGAGGAGAGTGGGGAACCAGTGTTGTCTGGGCCACCAGGGGGTCGCCAGGATCAAGTGTGGTCTGTCCCGCAGGATTTTGTTTATCACTTTGGTGAGTAGGGGAAAAGGCGGAAACAGAAACATATAGATGTGGGTCCACAGGTAAAGGAGACCGTCTCCCAGGGAACGAGGGTCCTTCCCTGCCCTGGAACAATACAGATGGCACTTCTTGTTGTCGTGTGTCGTGAAGGCATCCAGTTCCGGGTGGCCCCATGTGTGAAAGACTGGCAGGAGATACATCCAATTGATCTCCCATTTGTGCCATGATACACTCCCTCTGCTGAGGAAATCTGCTTGCACGTTCAGGGTCCCAGGTAGATGGGTCGCTACAAGGAATGTGTCCCACAGCTGACCTTCGTTCCAAATATCTGCGGTTAGTCGACAGAGGCTTCTGGACACCGTCCCGCCTTGACAATTGAGATAGCAGAGCACCATGGTGTTGTCGGTGAGTACTACCACCTGATGAGTGACCAGATGACAGAACGACCGGATAGCATACTGAATGGCTAACAACTCCAGATAGTTGATATGATGGTGAGCCACGTGAGGTTCCCACTGTGTGCCCACAGGGATTCCATGGAGATGTGCTCACCAGCCCCAGAGTGATGCATCCAAGGTTAGAGTCATCTCTGGAATCGAAGGGTGAAGCAGAACTCTCGTTAGGAGATTTTGCGGGTCTTCCCACCAAAGGAGAGAGTTCAAGACCGACTCCAGAAGTGAAACATAGAGACTGTGGTGAGGGTGGAACTTCCTGACGAACCACAGCTGTAGTGGTCGCATCTGTAGCTTGGCAAACACGATGACCGATGTGGTGGCTGCCATGAGCCCTGGCAGTCATTGTAGCTGCCTCATGGAGGCTGTACCTTGATGTCTCAGGAGACCTATGAGGGAGATAATGTCATCCGCCTTCTTGGGAGGGAGGAAAGCTCTGCAAACCTCCAAGTCCAGGATCACTCCAATGAATTGCACCCGTGTAGAGGGTACAAGCATCGACTTTTTCAAATTCACTTTCAGCCCTAGAGCTTCCAGAATATTGAGGGTCAGGGTAATATGGTGGTGTAAAATGGTTTTGGTATTTGCAACTAGTAACCAATCGCCTATGTACAGAAATATCCATACACCTTGCAGATGGAGGTGAGCCACAATGACCATCATCACCTTGATGAAGACATGGGGTGCCGTGGATAGCCCAAAGGGAAGGGCTTTGTACTGAAAATATCCATCGCCTAATGTGAAATGCAGGAACATCCTGTAGGCAGGGTGGATAGACATGAAAATAAGTATCTTGTATGTCCAGAGTCTTTGAAAGCCTTTGATTGTGTGGATCACAATAAATTATGGCAGGTTCTTAAAGAGATGGGAGTACCGGACCACCTCACATGTCTCCTGAGAAACCTGTATAAGGGTCAAGAAGCAACAGTTAGAACCGAATATGGAACAACTGATTGGTTTAGCATAGGAAAAGGAGTACGACAAGGATGTATATTGTCCCCTTGCTTATTTAATTTATATGCAGAGTACATCATGCGAAATGCTGGCCTGGATGAATCACAAGCAGGAGTTAAGATTGCTGGGGAAAAGATCAATAACCTCAGATATGCAGACGATACCACTCTGATGGCAGAAAGTGAAGAGGACCTAAAGAGCCTCTTGCCCAGGGTGAAAGAGGAGAGCGCAAAAGTGGGCTTGAAGCTCAACATCAAAAAAACTAAGATCATGGCATCTGGCCCCATCACTCCTTGGCAAATAGAAGGGGAAGTCGTAGAAGTAGTGACAGACTTCACGTTCCTGGGATCCCAGATCACGGCAGATGGTGACTGCAGCCATGAAATTAAAAGACGCCTGCTCCTTGGGAGGAAAGCGATGGCAAACCTAAACAGCATGATAAAAAGCAGAGACATCACCTTGCCAACAAAAGTCCGCATGGTCAAAGCAATGGTATTCCCCGTAGTAATGTATGGCTGCGAGAGTTGGACTATAAGGAAGGCCGAGCGCCGAAGAATAGATTCTTTTGAACTATGGTGCTGGAGAAGACTCTTGAGAGTCCCTTGGACTGCAAGGAGATAAAATCAGTCAATCCTAAAAGAAATCAACCCTGATTGTTCCCTGGAAGGCCAGATCCTGAAGCTGAAGCTCAAATACTTTGGCCACCAAATGAGAAGGGAGCATTCACTGGAGAAGACCCTGATGCTGGGAAAGATTGAAGGTCAAAGAAGAAGGGGACGACAAAGGATGAGGTGGTTAGACAGTGTCATCGATGCAACGAACATGAAATTGAGCAAACTTCAGAGGACAGCAGAAGACAGGAGGGCCTGGTGTAATCTGGTCCATGGGGTCGCGAAGAGTCGGACTCGACTGTGCGACTGAACAACAACATGTCCAGAGTCACCATCCAGACTCCCTTCTCCAGGAGGAGAACAGATTGCAAGGTTATCATGCAGAATTTCTTGTATGTAACATAACAGTTCAAGTTTCTTAGGTCCATGATGGGATGGAGGCCTCCGTCTTTCTTGGGGACCGTAAAATAACGGGAATAAAAACCCTGGCAATGTTGCAGCATTGGAACGGTTTCTATGGCATCCTTGAGCAGGAGGTTCTGTATCTCTTCCAGTAGTGGGGGTGACAATGGAGTGAGAACTAAGTTTGTGTTGTCGGAAACTTGAAGAAACTCTATGAGGTATCCCTCCCGGATTATCATAAGAACTCACCCATCGATCTGATGTTACCTGTTGCCAGGCATACAGGTAAGGAGACAGATGGGTGGGAGGGAGTGGTAATGGACCCCAGTCAAAGGCCCTGCTTGGAGTTCTTCTGGGTTTTAGCCCGAGATTGTGTAGCTGAAGGGAATTTGGGCTTATTCCCATTAGAGCATCCAGAAGTGTTGCCAATCTTTGCCATTGCGGTTCTGGAGAGGACTTAAAGGAAGACCGGCGAGAACGAGGGTTTATTCCAGGACTTTCCTCTCGACTGTTTAGAGGTCATGGTGACTCCAAGGTTATGGAGGTTTTAATACTTTTGTCGAGGTCCTGTAGGACCAAGTCTGTTGTGGAACTGAAGAGGCTGTCACCTTCAAAGGGAAGGTCCTCAACCACTGACTTTGTGTCCTGTTGAAGAGCAGTAGAGTGCAACCAGGCGTGGCATCGTAGGGCAACCATTGAGGTGAAGGACGCTACATCCAGATTATGCTTGGCAGCGTTGAGTTGGTGTTTGGCCAGAAGCATACCTTTCTTCTTGATGCGTCTAGCACCCGTGCATGGTTCTTGTCTGCAGGAAGGGCTGCTATGAACTCCGACATCAGCTTCCATATAGGCTGCATAGTTGGAAGTCTTAATACCCAATGCCCCAGCAGAGTAGAATTTTCTGCCAAACGAGTCCAACTTCCGCCCTTCTTTATCGGAGGTAGTGGAATGGCTATGCTTGCCCTCTGACGAGGAGGAGATTACCACAGAATTCGGTTTGCGATGAACAAACATTCAGCTCCTCTTTCCTGCACCTTATACATGTGATCCATCCTTTTATTAGAGACGGTAATGGAAGCTGGGTGCAACCACGGTGCTTTAGCTGTCTGCAGGAGGACCGATGTCAGAGGCAGAGCAACCGTAGTCGAAGTGTCCATCTGACCAATATCAAAAACAGAGTCCGTGACGGTAGGAGGTGGCTGTATAGTAGGTAGAGCCAGGGTGTTGGCCATCCTCTTGACAAAGTCCCCATAAGACTTAACATCTTCAGACAGAGAAATGGGGAGGTCATCCCCTACTTGTTGTGGTGGAGATGGTTCTAATTGGATGGGAAACTCCTCATCCACGGAAAGTGAGGCATTGGAAACACTGGAGTGTTCTGATAGGTCTGAGAGTGGTATTGGAATACTTGATGTCGACAGCATCGATCCCGACTGGGTCTTAGGGCAAGTCAACATCGATGGCACGGGAGTATGCGATTTATTAATCGGTGCCGATGCATATGGTTTGGCAAACTCCATTGTCGGAGAGAACTCTCGATGTTGAGAAATTCGAGAGGAGGTGGATTGGCGATCCCACTCCATAGGAGGGCGTGGAGGAAGCCAAGTAATGCCCGGGAAAGGGTACGCCCCATACAAATATTGCCACTGGCGTTGGTTCCAAGTGGGCAGCTGAAAATGTCCAGGCGATCGATCCCGATCGGTTTGACCACACGGGGATGGAGGTGCCCCAGCATCTGCTCCTCATTCCGAATGCTGACTATCGACACTGGAAGAGTGAGAGGCCTGCGTCAGTGCCATGTCCTGTTCAGAATTGGTGAGTTGTATCGGGCCAGGAGAGGGTGGAGACTGAACACCCTGTGTCTGCCCACAGCCTGATGAGTCAAGCAAAGCAGCTCCTGACATCGAGGAGTCCTTTTTGTACTTCTTATGCTTGACAGGCTGATCGCCCTTACCCTCTCAACAATGTTTCGTGGGAATATGGGCATCGGACTGAGAAGCCAGGATCGACCATTTCAGCATCCATCGGTCGGCATCAAAGTGGCCCAGTGACGGAGAACATACGGCCATCAATCCCGACGCAGGGGTTGACATGGAGGCATGTCCAGAAGTGTCTTGTGATGACGCCATAGGTGAAAGAGCCAACTTGGTTAGTGCCACAGAAAGTCTAGCCACTCGGTTCTTCCTCGTTTGTTGAGAGAACTTCATGCAGTGGGCACAGGGGTCAACTCAGTGCGATTCCCCCAGGCACAATAAGCAAAGGGAATGTCCGTCAAGGGAAGTGATTTTACTACTGCACTTGCAGCACCGTTTAAAGAAGCCCCAACATGTGGCCATAGGCCAGAGGGGGGGCAGAAATTTCTGCCGAAGCAGTAACAAGTCCAAAACTACCTAACTAACACTAAATTGAAAACTAGCTAACTACAAGTCCAAGAAGTAAGGAGAAAGGCCAAAAGCCTAAAAATCTTTTACCAACCGAAGCGTAGGAGATCCTACCAGCGTGGCGGTCAGAAGAGAACGGGTGGGATCATCGTGCCCCTCCCCTAGTCATGCGCACTGGAGCCTGGCACGTGATCGGGGAGTGGGCATGAAATTCCCTTTTAGCTTTCTACAATACCGATTGGGGTCGGTGCAGGCACACTATATCCCAGAGGTGTAATGCACAGATACCACACCATTAAACTCAGCAGGAGGCAACACAGCAGTTGCTAGAGAATATGTATGGGTGATGGGTGATAGCAGCAGGTAGGGGAAGGGGAAGGCAGAGATGGCAGGAGATAGGTGGGTGGAGAAGGGACGGAGAAGACATTTTGTTGGCAAACTGGAAAAATGCCCCAATATTTTATTGCAGATTCCCACTTATCTCTTTAAGTGCCAAAGTGATCAGAAAAGTCTCATGTAGAAATAGCTAAATCATTAGAACAATCTGAAACAGATAATCTATATGCATTTGGGTAGTAATTATTGCTTGCCATTCTAGCAAGATCTGGTAGGTAGAATTCAAAGGCTGGAGGTATTTTCCACATCAACTACCTGTGAAATTCCTTTCACTACACTAGCAATCTGTTCACTAAACTTTTCTTGAATGTTTGGGAAACACTTCAATATTGCACGTACATCCCTCTTATACAGCTAATATATCCTGTTTTTATTTTCATAGGATTTGCTTTCTAAAACTTGTATGATCCTCACAGTTTTCTAATTTGTCCATATTATTCTCAAAACTATCTTGGCCAGAACTTAACAAAGCAATCCAGATAAAGTCTCCCAGTATGAATTAGAACAGTACCCTTCCTTCCTAAGTATCATAGGTAGCAAGGAGGGGATACACAGGGATGTATGGGGGCCTCTTATCCCACCCCCCATTTCTTCTTTCCCTTCCCTGAAAGCTCTCATAGCCTCACCCTTTCTTGCTTCCTTTTCTCCCACCCACCAGTGAGCCTTATCTTTTTTTGCCCCCCACCCAGGCTTGCTGTCTTTCCCTCCCCAAGCAGCTAGGAAAACTCTGGCTGAGTTGCCCAGTGACAGCTACCCAGCTCAACTGCACAGTGCCAGGCCCAGTTGTATGATGGCAGCCACCAGTCCCAGGTGAACTGTGGGCTACCCACAAGGACTTGTGAGGGGCATCTCATTTTCCCATTCCTCACACTATTTTCTCTTTCTCTCCTCCTGACAGCCACCATATGGTCTCACCTTTCCCTGTTTCCTTTACTATTTCCCATCCACCAACCATCTTCCGCCAAATTTATTTTTTTTTTACTTCATTTATACCCTACCTTTCTCCACAATGGGGACTCAAAGCAGCTTACATCATTCTCCCTTCTTCCATTTTATCCTCCCAATAACCCTGTGAGGTTAGTCTGAGAGTGTGTAAGAAGAAGAAGAGAAGAGATTGGATTTATACCCCACCCTTCACTTAGAGTCTCAGAGCGGCTTACAAACTCCTTTCCCTTCCCCTCCCCACAACAGACACCCTGTGAGGTAGGTGGGGCTGAGAGAACTCTAACACAAACTGCTCTTTCAGGAACAGCTGTGCCAGAGCTTGTGACTGACCCAATGTCACATCAGCAGGTGTAAGTGGAGGAGTGGGGAATCAAACCCAGTTCTCCCAGATTAGAGTCTGCACACTTAACCACTACACCAAACTGGCTCTCTGTAACTGGTTCAAGGTCACCCAATCAGCTTCTATGGGAGAATATGTATGTGAACCTGGGTCTCCCAGATCCTAGCCTGAAACTCTTAATCACCACACCACACTAGCTCTCATATGGTGGCTCCTGTTGAATAGCAGAGAGCAGCTGGGCCTAGACAAGTCATGAAAGTTGCACGGTAGCAAGTTTCAGACTTTTCTGCAAACATGGGGCTCTTCTGAGGTTTGTAGAAAGATCTGTCTTGTTCATCCATGGCTCCAATCTACAAATTTAAGTATTCACAGATGGACTCATGTTGTGAATTAGATATACTGACTGTCCTGTTTGTTACCTCAACAACACTAGCCTTTTATGACTCAGCAATAACAATGACTTGTGGCCCATGTCATATTTACAAAGCATAACAAAATTTCTGTAGTATAATGCTCAAGATGCACGGAACTGTCTGGAATTTTACTTTTCATAAATTAACTCTAAAAGAATACCTCTTCAAATATTAAGATCTGTCATAGATTTGTACCACAAAATATGTTTTCATTTTATCAAAACTTACATCTTTCCTTCATGTGGATCTTCTTCACGGCCCTAATGAAAACATACCATACACTTTAAGAATAAAGCAAGGCAACACAAGAAATAATTTTATAAAGTTCACACAATGCTTTATCAAGTATTAAAAATAATTCTGCAATTTGAACAGCTTTAATATTTGATATTATAGTTCCACTTATCTAACCCCTATTCTATCCAAGTGCCCAGGAAGATCAGAAAAATTCTATACATATCTCCTCCCTACAGAGAACTCCAATGAGACCACCTCTAAAGCAGCCAAATTCTGTGCTGAGACTATTAATAAAAAAGCAGATATTCAAAACTTTTAAATAACTTTAATGCATAATTAATTACAGCACAATAAGGGTATGAATTTTAATCTCTGTATAACCAGGGTCAGCCCCGGCTAGTATTTGGATGGGAGACCACCGATGAACACCAGGGTCATTATACAGAGGAAGGCAATGACAAACCACCTCTGAACATCTCTTGCCTTACCCTATGGGGTCACCATAAGTCAGCTCTGACGTGACAGCAATATATATATATACACACACACACACACATATATGTAGACTGTGCTTTGTTGTTGATTGACAGTCATAAATGTTGATTGGTATTTTAACACTCAGCAATATTATTAGGTTTGTTCAAGGAAACAAGCACGCAACTGAGAAAAGTTTGCTCTCAACTTTCAGAAACAACCTGCGTTAGAAATATAGACTGCTATCAAGTTTTCATCTTTTCACTAAAAACATGCCAAACTGTAAACCGGATAGCATGGTACTGCAAAAAGGCCTCCAATGGAGAGTACAATTCATCTGTCTTAACCACAAATAAAGTTATTATTTGAAAATTTAAAAAGATACTGATTACAGATGAGCACAAACCAGTTCACAAACCAAAACTTGGGCTGAACTTGGGCCTGTTCAAAGTTTGTGAATTAATGTTTAGGGAAGGTGCCTTCCCCAAACATTTACCAAACTTGTGGCCAGCCATTTAAACCTGACCACTGAATGGTGCAGGGTCAGGGTCCTGATAACCATTTAACCCTTTGGTTTTGCTTCCCCCCTGCCAGCCATTTAAATCTAACAGCTGATCAGCACAGGGGGTGAAAGGGAAGGCCCTTCCAGGGTGATCCCCACTCCATTTCACCCAGCCACAGCTTGCAGCAGCCGGGAAAAAGGGGGAACCAAACTCACCAGATCAGCTTGGTTTAGGTGGGGCCCTTTTGGGTTGCTTTGGGGGCCACTTTGAACCTTGAACTGCTTTTTTTGGGTTTGTGCCCATCCCTAATACTGACACTCAACCCTTCCACTTTCATCCCCGTCCTAGAATAGGTTCTCTATATCTGCTTCTATTTTTATGGCAGCTCTGTGGAAATTTTGATTACCATGTCTCCCTGTGTCTCGGATCTCAAATAATACTGATGCGTACCCTGATTAAAGACAATAGACCTATGAAACACAAAACCAGTATCAAATTTCAAGCCCTGGAAGGAAGGAAGGAACTAAAGATACTGGGTTTTGTTAATTCTCCCCTCCCTCAGACAAATAACTCAACCCTTATCCTATTATTAAAAGCTGGATTTAGAATGGAAGTTTAAAATGCTAGCATATATACCCCAACACAACAGGCGCATCAAAACAAAACCTATATGAACTCCTGTGTGAGAGACAGGAGTAATGCAGAACTGTAAAGTCAAGTTACATTTGATTAGTATTTTAAAGTGTCAATTACACAGAATATTTTGAGTTTGTTTCTTAAGCTGAGTGTTCAAGTATGGCTTGCATAAAGTGACTTACCACTTCCTCCACTAAGTCTTCTACTATAAGCCCCTGTTCATCTGTACGTAGGTTTGTAACCCACATCCATCCATCTTCTAATTCATTGTGGACAATAAACATGTCTCCTTTAAGGAAGCTAGAGGTAATTAAGATTATGACACAGTTCCAGTTAAACCAACAGTTTGGCAGACTAAATTAATCAAACATTTTTACATAACTCTGGACATCAAATGCACACTTCTGACAGTTACAAAAGGATAAGTGAACAAGAGGATAATTGAAGAAAAGATCTTCTAAACAAAGGCAAGCAAAAGTCAGTCTTTCCCCCAAACCACTGGTAAACATTGAGGGAAGCAGTTGAGGAAGTTCTACAGTTAATACTTATGTCTCTAGCATTTTCTTCAAAAGTACAATGGTCTCATTCAGAAGACAGTAGCTTTCACTGCAATCTTGTGCACATTTACTTAGAAGTAAATCCCACAGCATTTAGATCTGACTTTCATGCAAGTCTGAGTATGACTGCAGGCTTCTATTTTAAATAGTCAACTTTGTACAATTAGTGTTTCCAGTCAGACATACTGGGCTAGTTCAATCTATACACTTCTTACAGCTTGTAAGTAGGGTTGTATACCGCTGGCTGTATGCCGTGACAATAAAATTCATTCATTCATTCACTTCTTACAGTGTAAGTTAAGAACTTAAAAAAGAGAGAGAGATTCTTGGTCAAAGCAAGGGTCCTAAAAACACTGGTCCTTAGATTCCTTCATCTATGAGCTTTACAATAGTAACAATAACAATAACAATAATAATAATCAATCCAGCCAGGTAAGACAACAAGCTGTCAAATCTAGCACTGATTCCAGAAGTAGCTAGAGAGATTATTGTAATTATTCCCATGGCACCTTGAAAGCTAACAAATTTACTGAAGTATAGGTTTTTATAGATTGGTGTCTTCTACCTCAAATGTATGAAGTGTTATCCTCAAACAGCACAAACACACAAAAGAACATCTTTATATATTATATCTATTTGGTTTCTCCATCCATTAATAATTTTATGAACTTCCATTATGCCTCAGTCAGTTTTTACTAAACCAAGTAAAACTATTGCTACTGCTAATTTATTTATTTATTATTTATTTTGACACAGCTTTTTACACCAGTAACCAAAGCTGCTGGAATTAATTTCCTTATGAAATAAGCCCACTCTTGAAATGAAGAATAAACTGATAGCACCAACACTATTCCAGCAAATGTAATATACAAATACCAGGTAGAATGAAGAAATGGAACAGCTGCATGGAAAATGGAATAGCTGCATTGTAGACAGTTACAACTATAGCTGACTGCTTTGGCATTGCCAATATTTTGGATGCCCCAGTCTTTTAAAATATTTAACACTTGGGGGGGTGCATCTGGAAGCCCTCTTCTACAACAAATCTGATTCTTCAGTAATCTATATAATCTCAGGGGCTTCATCAAAATAATTCCTTGCATCTTTCTTTCACTCATTGACAACTCTCAAAATTCAGTACTCCATGAGCAGATCAAGACTATTTTTTTTTTTTTTTGGGGGGGGGATCCTTTTTCTTTTAATTACTTTACAAATTCAGTTTTTTCTGGACAGTACCCCAAAATATGCAGTAACCGCCTAACTTGTCTGTGAATGGCCTGCTTTCATGGGCAGCCACTTATTATTAGATCAGCTACCTGGTCATTCATTTCTTGTAATCTTTAATAATATCTTTGGTCTAGAACTTATTTTGTGCCCAGAAATGAATACGTCACTGAAATAGAAAATTATAATACTAGAAGATAGATCCAGTGGGTAACTGTGTTGGTCTGAAGCAGTAGAACAAAGTTTGAGTCCAGTGGCACCTTTAAGAGCCAGTTTAGTGTAGTGGTTAAGTGCGCGGACTCTAATCTGGGAGAACTAGGTTTGATTCCCCACTCCTCCACTTGCACCTTGGGCAAGCCATAGTTCTGGCACAGCTGCTCTTGAAAAAGAGCAGTTTCTGTCAGAGCTCTCTCAGCCCCACCTACCTCACAGGGTGTCTGTTGTGGGGAGGAGAGGGGAAAGGAGTTTGTAAGCTGCTCTGAGGCTCCTTTGGGTAGGGAAGGGCAGGGTATAAATCAAGTCTCTTCTTCTTCTTCTTTAAGACCAACAGAGTTTTATTCAAGGTATGAGCTTTTGTGTGCACTCACACTGTATCTGAGGAGGTGTGCATGCACATGAAAGCTCATACTATGAATAAAACTTTGTTGGTCTTAAAGGTGTCACTGGACTCATACTTTGCCATAATACTAAAGTAGCTTACAAGGTAGTTTAAATTATAAAGAAATTATTGTAGTGCTCACTACCATTTTAACTCTTTTATAAATATTAACAAACCTTTTTTTAAACACAAGTTTAAATGTTGCTCTCAAGTCACCATGCACAGTATTTGTAAGTATTATCAACTATACCTTATTTCATCTGTTTCTGGCACTTTAGTATATGGCAGAATGGCTCGGACTCTCCTGCGGTCCTCTACTGGCTATAAAAAACACAGGTGTTCTGTTACAGAGTAGGACTACAGATCTGAATTGCAATGCCAGCAATGCAGCTTCAAGACAAGTTACAGAAGAGCCAATGTACTAACTAGACTCTGAATTTTTACTGACTGATTTGTAGCAATACAAGAACTCAAGCTGATGATTATTTTAGTAATGCCAGCATTCTCATCTGGCAGCGCAATTCTAAGAACACTTTGCTGGAAGTAAGCTTCACTTAATAGGCTTGAGCAGGATGCTGAGTAGCCCTTTTTAGGATTGCACTGTTAATCTCTTCAACATCTCAATACGTAATCAAAATCATCAAATGAGAGCTTCCAGTTGCTTATTCATCAGTCAGGGCAGAATTAAACAGAAGTCTTTGCAATTCAGGTTAATTTTTAAAAAGTGGAACTGTTTTGCATTTTGGATAGACTAAGCAGCTTATTGGATTATGTCTCTAGTAAGAACACATGAAAAGAATAACTGTAGACATTGGCATGAATTTGCTGTGTTATTCACTAGCAATAGAGCAAAACAATTTTTCTAGGAAAAAAAGCACAGTACTACCTTGCTACATGTATATTTTTATCATTATGTTCATGGTTCAACAGAGTATTACTGAAATGGTTATAGCATGAAGTTTAAATTGCTGACATTTATAGTACAGCTCTGCTTTACAATTTCCACCCAACCTCCATAGCTCTTAAGTATTCTGCCTTCTTCTTGTGATCCTGATAGAATCAAATTTGATATGTATTCCACCACCACCAAAGGTTTAATCCTTGAAGAACTGAGAGGTAGTAACAGAAGAAAATACATGGGTTACAACACTGCTGGGGTGTGTTAGAAGGCTGTAGTTCCCTTCCCCACAGCACCTGCTTTCTTTCATAGGCGGAAGCAAGGGGAAGTGATACCCCATGATGTTTGGGGCCCAGCAGAATTGAGTCTTTCCTATTTTGCCATTATCCATGTAGGGAAGAAAATGGGCTACTTTGTTCCAAAGTCTTCTTTTTTTTTTTTTTTTTTAATAACATTTTATTAATAAATGCAAAAAAGGAAAATAGCAATTAACAAAACAGGTAAGTTGGAGTATACACGAAAAGAGTGTTAGAGTTACTAAAAAGAGTATTACATTTTCAAAGTTACAGTATCAGTTTACATTTTTCAAATCAAGGAGACATTCACATCTTACCATAAATTTAAGTCATTAACTGTAGTAGGGATTTCACCCTGATCAATTAAATATTCCACAATAGGGAACCAAATCATAGCGTGATCTAAAGAAGATTTGTATACATCTCTTCCATCTACATTTTCCGTTATTTTTGACATTATATAGAACTTCCAAAGTTTAGCATGCCAATGATGTTGTTGAGGACTTTTAGTGTCTTTCCAAAATAAGGCTACTGCATTTTTAGCTGCTGCCAACAAAATGGCTATTCTTTTCATAGTATTACTAGATTGTATATGCATTTGCCATCTATTTAGTAGTATATGTTCCACTGTGCATTGCAATTCGTAACCAGTTATATTTTTAACCTGAGTTATTATTTCTGTCCAGAACAGCTCTAGTTTTGGGCATTCAAGCCAACAATGGACATAATTTCCCACACCTCCACATTTCTTCCAACATGCAGGAGAAACAGCAGATGTTATATGCGATAATTTCTGAGGTGTTAAATACCAAAAAGTAAGTATTTTAAAAGTTTGTAATTTTATTTCTATAATATTCGTATTAAAGGGAAACGTCCTCCATATGTAGTGCCAGTCGTCATCAGATAAAATAGAATTACAGATAGAATGCCACCTTTTCTGATATGTCAATAAGTTGTGAGACTCTATTTCCATTAATTCTAAATATAGTTTAGCCATAAGTTGTCTTCTAGAGGTATTCATCCATTTATATATCTTTTCAAAATTTGATAAAGGACGCTTAATGATATTATTTAAATGTATTTGAGAACAAAAGTGGGATATTTGTAGAAATTGCATCCAAGAGATAGTAGAACCCAGTTTTGCTTCTAATTGAGTTTTATTCATTAAAATATTGTTTTCTACAATATCTTCAATTTTTGTAATGTTTGCTTTTTTCCATGTTTCCTGGTGTATTGGGAAATTTGGAGGTAATAAACTTTTTTGATTAAAGAGATGTTGGAATTTTGAAAGTCCAGGGATCAATTGTTTTCTTTTATTTTCCCAGGTGGCTAAGAAGGTTTGCAGGATCAGACTATCAGTTATTTTTTTGGAACGTTCTGAAGGTGTTTGCCAGATTGTTTCCGGAACATCATATGGGTAGGTATAGTGTGTTTGTATTATAATCCAATCCTTATTTTGGTAATCATGTAGCATTTTGAGAATGTTGGCTAGGTGATTAGCTTGGTAGTATTTATATAGGTCTGGAAAGCCTAGTCCCCCTTTAAGTTTATGCTTGGTTAATGTTTCCACACTAACCCTATGGCGTTTATAAGCCCAAAAAAAGTTTAATAAGATTTTTTGCCATACCTCAATTTGTTTCTTAGATATTGTTATTGGTAGAATTCTAAAAAGAAATAAGAACTTAGGTAATACATATGTTCGAATGATGTTTAGGCGATCATGCCAAGAAAGAGACATTTTATGCCATTGAGTAAATTTTCTCTTTAGTTCTTCTATTAAGGAATCATAGTTAACTGAATGTATATCTTTAAGTTGCAAAGGAATTTTAAGCCCTAAATAGCTCAAATATTTTGTGGTCCATTTATAAAGGACTGATTTTTTAAGCTTTTTCACAGTATCATCCTCTAAGTATATTGGAAAAATAGAGGATTTGGCAATATTGACTTGTAATCCTGATACATTATCAAACTCTTCCAATATTTTTTGAAGCGATGGTAAAGAAATTGTAGGTTTAGTCAAAAATAATAAAATATCATCTGCAAATAAAGCTAATTTAAAAATTTTATTTGCTATATGTATCCCATGTAGATTTGAATGCATTCTAATCCTTGAGGCTAAAGGCTCCATTACCAAAGCAAATAATTGAGGAGATAATGGGCATCCCTGCCTAGTGCCCCGTTTTAAATTAAACTTATCCGAAATAGAGCTATTTATACAAAGTTGAGCTGTAGGTTGATCATATATTGCATTAATTATGCGTATAAAGCTTTCACCAAAGCCTAAATGTTTTAGCAATTGTTTTAAATATATAAAGTTAACTGAATCAAAGGCTTTTTGTATATCTAAGGCAACACAAATGGATTGTAATTTATTTTGTTTACAAAAATTAATTAAACTCAGTGTTTTATAAGTACTGTCCGTAATGTCTCTATGGGGCATAAAGCCAACTTGGTCTTGATGGACATATTGCGTCACAAATGAGCTTAGACGTGATGCTATTATAGTGGAGAAGAACTTAAAATCACTGTTTAAAAGGGAAATTGGCCTGTAAGAGGCAACATCAGTCAAATCTTTACCTGCTTTTGGAATAACTATTATTGAGGCTTGCAGCCACGAAGGGGTAAAATTCCATATTGCATGACATAGTTGCAGGTTTTAGTAAAGGGTAAAGCTATGGTATCCTGATATTTTTTGTATAATTCTGAGCTAAAGCCATCCGGGCCAGGAGCTTTATTACACTTGGATTTTTTAATAGCTGCAATCACTTCCTTTTCAGTAATAGGACTCTCCATTACTGCTTTATGTTCTTCTGACAATTTAATATTGTTATAGTATTTTTCTAGATATATTTTAATTGAGGTTGCATTTATTTCTTTTGTTTCATATAATTGTTTATAATATTCTAAAAAAGCCTTTGTTATTTGCTGTGTTTCAAATAGTAGTTTACCTTGTCTGTCCTTTATTGAGGTAATTAATCTGGCTTCCCTTTTCTGTCTGACTCTTCTAGTCAAAACTTTCAGTGCCTTCGATGTGTTTTGCCATGATTTTTGTTGCAAGTAGAGTAAGTTTTGCTGTATTTGATTGATGTCAAGTGTGTCTAGCTCCCGTCTTATGGCTAATAATTTCTTGTATGCTTTTTTATTGCCTGTTTGTTTGTGTTTCATTTCCAGCACAGCTATTTCTGTTAACAGTTTTTCTCTTTTTTGCTTTCTTTGTTTGTTTAGATAAGCTGCCTTGGATATCAACTCACCCCTTACGACAGGCTTCATTGCATCCTAAATAATTGCTGGGGATACATCTTCTGTGTTATTGTCTATGAAATAATTTTTAATGACTGATTCTATCTCAGCTGCTATGATTTGATTTTTTAATAAATTTGTATTCAGCTTCCATGTTTTTTGTCTTACTTCCATACCTAGTTCTAAATCACAGCTGACCCAATGATGGTCAGACCATTGCAGATTCCCAATTTGGGCTGATTTAATTTTATTTATTATAGATGGTGAAGCTAATATGTAATCAATTCTGGTATAGGTTTTATGTCTCTGTGAATAATATGTGTAGTCACGTTCTCCTATATGTAACTGTCTCCAGATATCTATTAAAGAATATTGTTGGATCAACCTCGCAAGGGGGTTTGTTTCTTCTCAATCTGTATGCATTTTTTCTGCATCTTATTGAAGGAGGATCTATCCAAGGAATAATCCATAATACAGTTTAGATCTCCCCCGATTATTAAATCACCTTCTTGAAAGTTGGCTAGCTTATTTAGGACTTCAGTCATAAAAGCTATTTGATTTGTATTTGGTGCATACAAAACAGCTAGAGTTACAACAGTTGTATCAACACTTCCTACCACAAATAAAAATCTACCTACAGGGTCTTTGAGTATTTTCTTAAGCGTGAAGTTAGTATTAGCTGAAATTAGGATGGCTACACCTCGAGATTTAGAGGAGCCATACGACTGCCATTGATATTTGAATTTTTGTGATTTAAAAAGACATGGATACTTAGCAGTGTTGTGTGTTTCCTGAAGAAAAACAATATTTGGATGTTCTTTAGTTATTTGCGCAAAAATACGCTTACGTTTCACAGGGTTGCTCATGCCTCTGGTATTATAAGTCATGCATCTAAGTAGTTTTGACATTTTATAGAATCAACAAAATAACAATACTTTTGCACAGATGTAAATGGTATATCTTACATATATTCTACCTGATTATTGTATATAATAAAACAATGCGTGCAACGTAACCAAGGAATTACTATCACTCTTTCCTAGAAATGAAAAGTCAAGGAAAATATTACTTTTGTAACTAGCTTTAACTACTCTCCTGGAGACTAATACTGCCTTACCTGCCTTATCAACTGTGTAACAGTAACTTTACTTAACTTAACCTGTTTGGTAACTATACTCAATATCTAACTCTAATAACAACCCCCCCACCCCTAACTGAAAACACACACCAAAATAAAAAGACTAAGGGTAAAAGAAAAAGAACTTCCTGTAACCCTTCCCCAAATACTTGGGAGAGGTAGTGAGATTAAATCTCTCACTCCTTAGAACAAGGATCGAAGTTATGAATTTGAGACTATATCCAGACTTTAACTATAGAAGGAACTGGTGTGAATATTACTTGCTCCCCCTTCCCCCCCAATACCATATATGGTCTTTAGAATATTGTATACATATTTAACGTAATAATCTTTAAACCATTAGAATAAATGACCACTTTATGAAACCTTCATACAGCAGATAATTATACATTTACTCTCAGTGAGCTATAAGTCAAGGACGTGCCATTACTTTGTTTTCCTTATGTGGAGTTAGATTGTACTGCAGTCTTCTTTTAAAAGATTGTCTGTCAGTCTCCATAGATGGCTGGGTGATTTCCAGGAGTTCCAGTAATGTTTGACCAGATTCCAGGTCTGTAGCTGTGTACAATGTTCCTTTGTGCCATACTTGCAATTTTGCAGCAGCAGACCATCTATATCTTATGTTTGCTTCCCTGAGTTGCATGGTGATCGGCTTTAGAGTCCTTCTCTGTGCAATAGCATCCGGGGGTAAGTCAGGGAAAACTTCTATTTTAATATCCAAAAAGGGAAGATTTTTGTTTACTCTGGCTTCTGTTAGTATTTTATTTTTGGTTCTTGCATCCAGAAACGTTGCCAGAATATCTCTTGGTCCTCTACGCTTATCTTTGTTTTTCTGTCCCAATCTGTGAGCTTTTAAAATCATAGGGGCCACACCATCTTCAAGCTTAAGAATAGATGCAAGCCATTGTGCCAGAAATATTTGTAATTCACTTTTCTCTTCAGTGTCCTCAGGAAAACCGCGAAATTTCAAATTATATTGCCTGGTCTCCATTTCTAGAGCCAACAGTCTTTTTTGAGTTACTGTCTCTTCAGTTTTAAAAGTTTTAATTGCTTCTGCAGCTTGTAAACCTAAAGAAGTTGCATGATCTGCTTTTTTATCAACTTCCTGCAGAGCTTGTTTTATATCATTTAGCTGGGTCTGTATAGGCTCAAATAATGCCTTCATGGAGTCTAAAATTCTTGTCTCCATTTTGCTCATTTGTTTTAAAACATTTTGAGAGTCAATTTGCAAATCATCTGTACCTTGTTGCTGAGTGCCGTCAGCCATCTTGTCTTCAGTAGTTTTAGAAGCAGATCGGCCTGCAGTCGTTGTAGCAAGTTGGAAGTAGTCAGTAAGTGGTCGCTCTGTATCTTTTTTCTGGTTCCTGGGTCTCTCACTGGATCTCCCCATATATTTAGAGTCGTTTGCAATCAAAAGTGGTGCGATTTAGGAGGTATTGGGGCGAGAAGGAGCAGAGCTCTAGAATTGTGCAGCCATTCTTCTTAGTGTCAGGCCACGCCCCCTTCCAAAGTCTTCTAAACCTGGTATTTAATCTTAGATTTCCTTCCATGCAAAAAAACATCACAATACCCTCTACCATTACAAAACATATAAAAAGAAATCACTTATATGCCCCAACACTTACACAAGACATCTAAGGTGTTTAATAACATAAAATTAGTTTATATCCAAACTATTGTTTATATCCAAATCAAACGAGTATTTTTTTAATAAAGATCAATTTTTACTAAAAGGCAGAAAACAGGGTTTTTAAAATAACATACCTCTGGAGGTGCTACTGGAAACAATAATTTTTCCCCCTTAAGCAAACAAGACACATGGCTGTAGTAACCTATCAGGTCAGAAAGTGAAGAAAACCGTCGTCCACCAATGTAATAATCACCACACATAGCAATAATCCTGTTCAGGAAGATAACCAAACAATTAGAAACACTTTAACAAGATTATATAAATAAATTCAAAAGAGATATTTCAGTGCTAATCCACTGTGCACATTAGTTTTTAAAAACATGGTATAAATCTTACAGGAGCAGTATACACATTCATGTCGAACAAGGGCGTCCAAACTACAGCTCATGAGCCAATGTTAATCAGCAGAACTTTTTCATACAGCATGTGACATAAGGCTGGAGCTACCAGCCCTGTCTCTGAAGCAGCTCCAGTTTCACTTCTTATGGCTCCTGGTATACATGGGAGCTGTTGGATCCTGCATATACCAAAAGCTCTACATGCTAGGGCTCTAGTGCTGCTTAGAGGACAGAGCAAGGGGGTACACACAAGAGGAGAGACAGATAGGGAAAAGCTAACTGCATTTATCCTGGACAGATTCCACATAGTTCACAAGTGCATAGTTCACATTAACACTTCATTTTACTCAGTAAAAATGCTGAGCAGCATTTTATAGCAGTACTGTTACAGCACTACAGTTTGCCTGAGTTCAGCAGAGGATTTGTTTTCGTTGTTTTTTAATAATTTGGTGGTGGTTTTCATATAGTTCAAATGGCTTGCACAACTTCAGACCTTTGGAAGTGGTTGTTAAACCATTGCCATACTGAATTTTTATCAATACTGAGATAATGGCTCTTATAAAATCAGGCAAGCCCCAGCCCCACCTTAGCCCATCAAATAATTTCAGTATTTCAATGCATTCTCTTGGACCAAAAACTTTGGACATTCCTAATGGAGCCAGTATTATTGCTGGAGAAGAAAGTTAATTTAGCAGCAAAAAAATGTTATTGTACAATCTTCATTTAGCCTGGGAGAGGCTTCCTTTCATCGACCTGGCCAATCTGTCCACTGGACTATTTGCAATGCAATCTGCATGGGTCTGCCCTCAAAGACAACCTTGGAACTCTAGCTGGTACAGAATGCTGCAGCTCTACTACTGGAAGCTTGGCAAAACATGCATATCATCAGTATTTTTCAGTTGCTCCATTAGTTACCAATTAGTTTCCAGGTTCAGTTCAAGGTATTGGCTACAAAGCCCTTCATGGCCAAGAATCCACATATCTAAAGAACCACCTCTCCTGATATACCCCACTGTGACAGACAGCTGCATTCATCTGAGCAAAGTCTGCTGAAGGTGCCACCCTTCAGTAAGTTCAGCAACAACCTGGACCTAAGAATTCTCTACTGTATAGCGATGGGTCCAGGCAGGAAGTAAAGAGAAGGATGCGGAGAAACAGGACGGCTCGGCACCCTTCCAGCCTGCAACCCATCCCGAAGGTTGTTGTGTTAGGAGATGTACTTTTAAACTGCTTTTATTTTGCTGTTTGCTGACCTACACGCACATTTGAATGGTGCTTATAAGTGTCTTTGGTTTGGGAGAATTGTGTGCTTTGTTTGATGTGACTCCCTGCACTAGGAAGTTGCCATACCATCTGCACTTTCATGCTAATGAAGTCACACACACACACCTATGCACATACACCTACCCATCATGCACTTGGAAAAGGAATAGCATCTCCATTATGGTCTGCCAGAAGGATGACAAAAACAACAACATGCCTACCATCAAGGAATTCGAAGTCACCATGTAACCCACAGGATGCTTGGTTTTTGCAAGTGTTAAGACTGTTTCCTGTTGATGACTTGGATCAAGCTAGAGTCATTTGCAGTTCTAAGGTTTCCATGACAACTCACACCTTTGGACCAAATGTCCCCTTTAGTAAAAGGTGTAGATTTTCAATATTGCCCCCCCCTTCGTAGGAGGATACCCCACATCCTATAGGCCAATGGTATAGGAATGGGACGGACTGGAAGATTACCCTAATGCCAGCCCCCCAAAATAGCTGATAAAAAGCGATGTTCACCTTTTGTTCTGAGCTTCCTTCCCCAGCCAGCTAGCTAGTCACCCAACCTTACCCTGCTAACCCAGAGTCCATTATAGGTAACTCTGCTGTGCTTCCTTGGAATCGCGACCAAGGAGCCCACATGTGTTGGCTGGTTCCAACTGTGCATAGTAAGAGTTTCCCTTAGTTAGATCTCTACTCTTGTATTCTTCACCGTGAAGGTCGAGCTTCAGGAATCAAATAAGTATCACGTGATTTCCCTCTCCTAAATATCTTCTAGTTTTAAAACCCCATATTGTATTCCATTTCTATTGTATCTAAAGGAACTTGGTTGTATGTGTGTATGAATCTGTTTTGTTTGCCTGTGAATCAAAAGATATTATTCAGTAAAGAGAATAACTGATTTTACTTAAGAAACCTTGTCACGCGTTCTCTTTGGGAAACAGATTTTTTGGTGCGAAGCTGCTTTCTCTGTATACATAGACCAGAACTCAATATAATTTTAGTCCGATCAATGTGTAGATAAGCATTTCGGCTAACAGTTGGCAGTAAGGCTAGGACGGATAACCCCCCTTCGACATTGGTGCTGTGCAATGCCATATCTATAAATAATAAGACCATAGTCCTTCGGGACTTCCTGATTGAACAGCAGGCAGATTTGGCTTGCGTGACCGAGACCTGGGTGTGGGATGGGGAGACAGTAGGTCTCTCCCAGCTTGCCCCTTCTGGGTTCTCGGTCCTACACCAATCACAGACCAGGGGGCGGGTGAGAGGAGTGGCTATGTTCATTCGGGAGGCTTACTCCTCCAGGGCGCTCCCATCATTGGAGATCCCAGGCCTTGAGTGTGTCAGTCTGGTACTGTAGGCTGGGGAGAGAGTGGCGATTTGGCTGGTGTACCGACCATCTAACATGCCAGCTAATAGCCTACTGGCTCTGATGGAGGCCATATTAAGCTGGGCACTGGAACATCCTAGTCTGATTGTCTTGGGTGATTTCAATGTCCATGCCGATGATGCGACCTCCACTCAGGCAGCGGACCTGGTGTCATCCATGGTGGTGCTGGGACTCTCCTAACTTGTAACAACCCCCACTCACCAGGCTGGGCACACGCTCGATTTGATTTTCATGGCTGGGCTAACAGTGGACCAGATTACTGCTTCAGAAGTACCATGGTCGGACCACCATGCTCTGAGGGCCCATCTGAATGTTCCACCCCGACACTGTTTAGGAGGTGAGCAGATTTTAGCTCGCCTGCGGAGCCAAATGGACCCAATGCAGCTTCAAATGCCTCTGCAGGATCCGATGCCCCCTGGCAGCTTGTTGGATGAGCTTGTGGAGGACTGGCATAGCCGACTCTCTGCAGCCATCAATGAGATCGCTCCCTGGCGCCCTCTGCGCCCTTGCTCTAGGCTTGCTCCCTGGTATACCCAGGAGTTGCAGCTTATGAAATGAGAGCTTAGACAGTTTGAGAGACGGTGACGTCGTGCTCAAGACAAAGCAACAAGAACATCTTACAGGACGTTTATGAGATCCTATGAGATGGCAGTCAAAGCCACTAAGTAGGAATTCTATGTGGCTATGATTGCATCTGCTAGCTCGCACCCAGCTCAATTATTTAGAACGATTTGAGCTATAACAGTTCTGCCACAGGGCAGACTAAATCTTAGGAAATTAGACACTGGCTGTGAGGCATTTGCAAGCTATTTTGAGGATGAAGTCTTGGTGCTCCGCCGCGACCTCCCCACCACAGTTGATACAATGAGCAAACTTCAGGCCCCTTGCATGTCTTCGACTCCAGCTTTGGATTCTTTCGGCCCACTCAGCCTGGAGGAAGTCAACAGACTGCTCAAGATTGTACACCCAACCACATGCAACCTTGATCCGTGCCCTTCCTGGCTGATTAAAGCCGGCCACAAGGGGTTTCATGGTGCCCTTAGGGAGATTATCAACAAGTCCCTTGCGGAGGGACGGTTCCCGGGGACACTCAAGGAAGCGATTGAAAAAGCCATCCCTGGATCCGACTGAATTGGCCAACTATCTGCCAGTTTCCAATTTGCCCTATTTGGGGCGGGGGGAGGAGTGGCACTATTCATCCGGGAGGCTTACTCCTTTAGGGCGCTCCCGCCTCCAAGGATCACAGGCATCGAGTGTGCTGGCCTGGTCTGGGAGATCGGGGAGAGTTTGACGATTTGGCTGGTGTACCAACCGCCTAACGCACCGGCCAATAGCCTGCCGTCCCTGCTGGAGGCCGTAGCAGGCTGGGCACTGGAGCACCCTAGACTGATAGTCATGGGTGACTTCAATGTCCATGCTGAGGATGCGGCCTCCAGCTGGGCAGCGGACCTGGTGTCGTCCATGGCGGCACTGGGACTCTCCCAATATGTAACGACCCCCACCCATCAGGCTGGGCACACGCTTGATTTGATCTTTGCGGCAGGGGTTACAGTGGACCGGGTTACTGCCTTGGCAGTCCCATGGTCGGACCACCATGCCCTAGAGGCTCGCCTGAATGTGCCACCCCAACCCCGTTTAGGCGGCGAGCGTATTTTAGCTCACCTGCGGAGCCAGATGGACCCAGAGCGGTTCCAGATGGCTCTGCGGGATCCGATGCCCCCTGGCGGCTCGTTGGATGAGCTTGTGGAGGACTGGAATAGTCGGCTCTCCGCAGCCATCGACGAGATTGCTCCACGGCGCCCTCTGCACTCCTGAACGAGGCTAGCTCCCTGGTATACCCAGGAGCTACGGCTGATGAAGCGGGAGCTCAGACGGCTAGAGAGGCGGTGGCGCTGAACTCGTGACGAAGCTACAAGAACATCTTATAGGACGTTTATGAAAGCCTATGAGATGGCAGTCAAATCCGCTAAGAGGGTTTTCTATGCGGCTGAGATTGCATCCGCCAGCTCTCGCCCAGCCCAATTGTTTAGGATAATTCGGTTGTTAACAGTCCTGCCGCAGGGTAGACCAAATGCTAGGGAATTGGATATTGGCTGCGAGGCTTTTGCGAGCTATTTCACGGATAAAGTCCTGATGCTCTGCCGCGACCTCCCCACCACAATTGAAACAGTAAGTGAGCTTGAGGCCCATTGCACGTCTTCGGCATTGACTCTGGACCGCTTCAGTCCTCTCAGCCTGGAGGAAGTTGACAGTTTACTTGCGGCTGTGCGCCCAACCACATGCAGCCTCGACCCGTGCCCTTCCTGGCTTATTAAAACTGGCCACGAGGGGTTGCGAGGTGCCCTAAGGGAGATTATTAACAAGTCCCTTACGGTGGGACTGTTCCCAGGGGCACTCAAGGAAGCGATGGTCCGCCCTCTCTTGAAAAAGCCATCGTTAGATCCGTCCGAATTGGCTAACTATAGGCCGGTCTCTAATTTGCCCTATTTGGGCAAATTAATTGAGAGGGCGGTGGCGACACAGCTGCAGGGTTTTCTGGATGATGCTTCAGTGTTGGATCCCTTCCAGTCCGGCTTTCGTCCAGGTCATGGGACGGAGACGGCGCTGGTCGCTCTGACTGATGACCTCCGGAGGCATCTGGATTGAGGCGGATCGGCGGTTTTGCTGTTGTTAGATCTGTCAGCCGCGTTCGATACAGTCGACCACCAGCTACTAGTCCACCGCCTCGCCGACGTGGGAATCCGGGGGCTCGCCTTGCAGTGGCTTGCCTCCTTTCTCCAAGGTCGGGGACAAAGGGTGGCACTAGGGGATCAGCAGTCAAGGAGGCACCCACTTGAGTGCGGGGTGCCTCAGGGGGCTGTTCTGTCCCCAATGCTATTTAACATCTATATGCGCCCCCTTGCCCAGATTGCCCGGAGGTTTGGGCTGGGATGTCACCAGTACACTGATGACACCCAGCTCTATCTGATGCTGGGCGGCCAGTTGCGCTCTGGACCGGAAGATCTTGACCGGGCGCTACAGGCTGTGGCTGGGTGGCTCAGACTGAGTCGGCTGAAGCTGAATCCGGCGAAGACGGAGGTCCTGTGCCTGGGTCGGGGCGGTTCGGGGGTGGGGATTCCACTCCCGGCCTTTGGTGGGGCCCTATTGGTCCTGACGCCAGAGGTTCGAAGCCTGGGGGTCCTCCTGGATTCTTCTCTTACTATGGAGGCCCAGGTAGCGGCCACAGCCAAGTCGGCCTTCTATCATCTTAGGCTGATTAGGCAGTTGGTCATCTTCCTCGACCGGGCCGACCTGGCCACAGTGATCCATGCAATAGTCACCTCGAGACTGGACTACTGTAATGTTCTCTACATGGGGCTGCCTCTGTTGCGGATCTGGAAGCTGCAGCTGGTGCAGAACGCCGCGGCCAGGCTGTTGTTGGGCCTCTCCAGAAGGGAGCACATTCGGCCTGCACTAAGGTCTCTGCACTGGCTGCCAATAGCATACCGAGTCCGCTTCAAAGTGCTGGTTCTCACCTTTAAAGCCCTATATGGCCGGGGTCCAACATATCTACGGGACCGCCTTTCCCCGTACAGTCCCCAGAGAGCACTACGGTCGGGGTCACAAAATCGTCTGACCCTCCCTGGCCCACAGGAGGCCAGGCTAGCTGCCACTAGAGCTGGGGCATTCTCGGTGGCAGCCCCTACCTGGTGGAACGAGCTCCCGGAGGAGATCCGGGCCCTGCGGAACCTCTCTCAGTTCCGCAGGGCCTGTAAGATGGAGCTCTTCCGCTAGGCATTCAATTAGGGGCCGCCGCCATTGGAGTGCCCAGCCCATAATGTTACACCAGAGCAGCTGCCTGAGCAGGAACACCTAGTATCTATTACCAGGCTGGGGCCATTGGGGACCACCAGCTCTCCAACTATGGCGAAACATTGGCCAATGGTTAACAACCGCTTGCATCTTGCATTTTATTTGTATTGTAATGGTTTTAGACTTGTATTATAATATGTTTTAATTGGTGTATTTTAAATATGTTCTTTGTTATCTATATCAATTGTGAGCTGCCCTGAGCCCGCTTTGCGGGGAGGGCGGGGTATAAATCCCATAATAAATAAATAATAAATAAATAAATTAATCAAGAGGGCAGTGGCACTACAGTTGCAGAGGTGGCTCTGACATACAGGTGGCTCTGTATGTCAGAGAGGGTATACAGTCCAGTAAGACTGAGAGGGTAAGAGAATTGGATTCGCTTCTGGAAATGCTGTGGGTTGAAATAGTGGGTCCAAAAGGAGGCTTAACAGTGGGAGTTTGTTATCGCCCACCAGATCAAAAGGTAGAGGAGGATTATAAAATGATGAATGAATTAAAGATAGCGGCTAGACGAAATAACTGTGTCGTAATAGGCGACTTAACTACCCACACATTGATTGGGCCAATATGAGTTCTAGTCAGGAAAAAGAGATTGAGTTTTTAGACACTCTCAATGACGGTGCTATGGAACAGATGGTCACAGATCCTACCAAGGGAGAGTCAATCCTGGATTTGGTCTTAAGTAACACCCAAGACCTGGTGAGAGATGTAAAAGTTATTGCACCGCTTGGGAACATTGAGTTTAACATTTGTACAGATAGGGAGTTGCCCAAAAAGACTGATGCAACCACTTTTAACTTTAAAAGGGGTAACTTCTCTGGTATGAGGGGACATGTGAGGAAGAAATTGAAAGGAAGAGTGGAAAAGCTCAAAACCATTGGGGAAGCTTGGAGACTATTTAAAAATACAATCCTAAAAGCTCAGAAAAAATATATACCGCAGGTTAGGAAAGGCACAAATAGGTATAGAAAGAAGCCTGCATGGTTAACAAATAAAGTAATGGAAGCTGTAAAAGGTAAGAAGGATTCCTTTAAGCGGTGGAAAGCTAGTTTCAGTGAGGTTGATAAAAGGGATCACAGACTATGGCAAATAAAATGCAAGTCTGTGATCAGGCAAGCAAAAAGGGAATATGAGGAGCATATCGCAAAAAACATAAAGGCCAACAATAAAACTTTCTTCAAATACATTAGAAATAGGAAGCCAGCCAGGGAGGCAGTGGGGCCCTTGGATGACCAAGGGGTAAAAGGAGTAGTGAAGGATGATAGAGAAATGGCTGAGAAGTTGAATGCATTTTTTGCCTCTGTCTTCACTGTGGGAGAGGAGAAGTGCTTGCCCACTCCAGAAGCACCGATTTCAGGAGGGGGGTTGAAAGACCTGAATCAGATTGCGGTGACAAGAGAGGAAGTCCTACGACTGATGGACAATTTAAAAACTAATAAATCACCAGGCCCGGATGGCATTCATCCGAGAGTTCTGAAAGAACTCAAATGTGAACTTGTGGATCTCCTGACAAAAATATGTAATCTTTCTTTAAAATCTGCCTCCATTCCTGAGGACTGGAAGGTAGCTAATGTCACTCCCATCTTTAAAAAGGGCTCCAGTGGAGATCCAGGAAATTACAGGCCAGTCAGTCTGACATCAATACCGGGTAAGTTGGTGGAAACTGTTATTAAGGAAAGAATTAGTAGGCACATTGATGAACAAAAACTATTGAGGCAGACTCAGCATGGGTTCTGTAAGGGAAGATCTTGTCTCACTAACCTGTTAGTGTTTTTTGAGGGAGTGAACAAACATGTGGACAAGGGGGACCCAATAGATATTATTTATCTTGACTTCCAGAAAGCTTTTGATACAGTCCCTCATCAAAGGCTCCTAAGTAACCTCAATAGTCATGAGATAAAAGGACAAGTCCTCTTGTGGATCAAAAACTGGCTTATAAATAGGAAACAGAGAGTGAGTATAAATGGGAAACTTTCTCAGTGGAGGATGTAAGCAGCGGGGTACCACAGGGATCAGTACTTGGTCTGATGCTTTTTAACTTGTTTATTAACAATTTGGAATTGGGAGTAAGCAGTGAAGTGGCTAAATTTGCAGATGACACGAAGTTGTTCAGGGTGGTGAAAACCAGGATTGTGAGGCACTCCAAAGGGATCTGTCGAGGATGGGTGAGTGGGCATCAACGTGGCAAATAGGATTCAATGTGGCCAAGTGCAAAGTGATGCACATTGGAGCCAAAAATCCTATATATAAATACATGTTGATGGGGTCTGATCTGGCAGAGACGGACCAAGAGAGAGATCTTGGAGTCATAGTAGATAACTCAATGAAAATGTCTAGACAGTGTGTAGCTGCAATAAAGAAGGCCAATGCTATGCTGGGGATTATCAGGAAGGGAATTGAAAACAAATCAGCCAGTAGCATAATGCCCCTGGTGCAACCTCATTTGGAATACTTTATACAGTTCTGGTCGCCACATCTCAAAAAGGATATTATAGCATTGGAAAAAGTACAGAAAAGGGCAACTAGAATGATAAAAGGGTTGGAACACCTTCCCTATGAAGAAAGGTTAAAACACTTGGGGCTGTTTAGCTTGGAGAAACGACGGCTGAGGGGTGACATGATCGAGGTTTATAAGATTATGAATGGGATTGAGCAGGTTGAGAAAGAAGTACTTTTCTCCCTTTCTCACAATACAAGAACTCGTGGGCACTCCATGAAATTGCTGAGCAGTCGGGTTAGAACAGATAAAAGGAAGTACTTCTTCACCCAAAGAGTGATTAACATATGGAGTTCACTGCCACAGAAGGTGGTGGCAGCTACAAGCATAGACAGCTTCAGAAGGGAATTAGATAAACATATGGAGCAGAAGTCCATCAGTAGCTATTAGCCACAGGGTATAGATGGGAACTCTCAGTCTGGGGCAGGTGCTGCACTCTATTCTTGGTGCTGGAGGGGGCAGCAGTGGGAGGGCTTCTAGTGTCCTGGCCCCACTGATGGACCTCCTGATGGCACCTGGTATATTTTGGCCGCTGTGTGACAGTGTTGGACTAGATGGGCCATTGGCTTGATTCAACATTGACTTCTCTTATGTTCTTATGGATGAAGCTTCTGTATTAGATCCCTTCCAGTCCGGCTTCCGACTGGGACACGGGACGGAGACAGCACTGGTCGCCCTTACTGACGACCTCCAGAGGCATCTGGATCGGGGCGGTTGGCAGTGTTGCTGTTGCTTGATCTGTCGGCTGCATTTGATACGGTCGACCATCAGCTACTAACCTACCGCCTCGCCAACGTGGGGATACAGGGGCTTGCCTTGCAATGGCTTGTTTCCTTTCTCCAAAGTCGAGGACAAAGTTTGAAGTGTGCTTACACATGAAAGCTTATACCTTGAATAAAACTTTGTTGGTCTTAAAGGTGCCACTGGACTCAAACTTTGTTCTGCTGCTTCATGGATACCCATGGCTACCCATCAGACTGCTACAGAAGTTTGCCAAGGAATCAGCTCTTGCTGAACAGGTTCCCCTTTTGGTTCTATATCTTCTTCTGAGATGTAAAGGGTAACAGAAAAGGTGGGGATTGTAAAAAGGCACAATCCTGGCAAGTGCACACTCATTTACAACACGAGTATTTTTCAAGGTACATTCTTATGTTAGGAAAGCAGCGGTTAGGTTGCCTGAACCTGACTAGTGCTCTGCATAAATCAAGGGTACCCTAGAAAAAAGTGTGAGTCTTCGTCATAAACAGGGCTTCAGCAACAAATGAACCAATGCGGAAAGAGTACTTTTGAAGGCACAAAGTCCAAAAAGCACTGTTAAATGTATTGTGCTGCCCCTGAAATCCACAGCTCCTGTACTTACTATCTTCTTCTACCTCTATCATTCATAGCAATATTATGGCTTCTGCTCTAATAAATGTTGTGCCAGTCCTTTGAAGCCTTGAGTGAAAAAAGAAAGTATGCATCCAACTTTCATACAAAGGCATGCTAAGCTTCATAAGCAGTCTTTTAAAATGCTATGAATAGAGAGAACCAATTCTAAAAACACAGACACTCACCTAAAGTGGTTAACAACATTTGTTTTACTAAGGAATGAAAGTACAAATGATCCAGGCCTCCGATCGCTCTCTCGAATAAGGTAACTTCCAGGTTTCCCTGCTTGTCGAAGACGTTCTTCTGCAATTGTTCTGTCAAGTTTTCCATGATACCATCTGAAAAACAAAGTGTGAAGACAACACATGTTAATTTCAATGATTATATAGTGATACAGAGTTCCACTCGGGCCAGAGAAATTGGGATGACATCCACAACCATGAAGTACTTGGACACGAAATCTAAAACAGAGACCTAGGTGTTATTAAGATTTGGGGTGGAGGCAGGGAGAAGGGATAGAAGATTTTGCAGCCGGTCTGTGGTAGCTGCCACAAATAAACTAAATATTAAAAAGAACAGCAAACAAAGTTGCATGGTATAATTCTACTGGATTACCTGCCCTATGTACTGTACCCATCATCTGAACCTGCTCTACCTCCTCACCAATGTTCCCTCTAAGCTGTGCAGTCTTGTGAGCAAAAATTCTACTTTGTGAGCTACTGGCATTAAAAGTTGTGAACAAGCGATTTGGCTACTGGATAAATGAGTTTGCTCTGGAGCCATCCTTCCTGAGCTAAGACAAAAATGTGTGAGCCAGAGGCCAAAAAATTGTGAGCTAGCTCACATTAACTCAGCTTAGAGGGAACACTGCTCCTCACCTACCAGCCCTACTGTAACTGTTCCACTGTCTTAGCGTATCAGTGAACCAGAATCTTACTTGTTCACACAGGTAAGATTAATAACAACTCTGTCACACATGCATACATCCTCAGGTAATGGATATAAGAATGAAGTATGGGAACTGAGTGGATAATATGCTCTAGTAAGTTATGGAACTCAGTTTGCTTCTAGACTGCGAAACATGCTTCTGAAAGCATATATACTGAACTGTTGGTATTTTAAGTAACCAACTATATTTAATAGATTTTTGGTGGAAGATACTATCTCTACCCATATCCTTAGAAATAAAGTCATACTGTTTATTGTTTTATCAAAATCACCATTTCCAATTTAAATTACTAAAATGCAGTCATGGGCCCTTTCTACTACCCCACTCTCACATAAAATGCTCTATAGGTTTTTTTTTTAAAGACAGTTTTGTAATCAATCAAAAACGTCTATTGTTTTCAATTTATCATACAAGAAAAGGATCTCATGGCTTGATTTTTGTTAGGTGCAGTTAAGTTTTTCAATATGTAGACAATTCATACTACTTATAATTTTGGTAAAAAATGACTGGGAAAAATGGAACAAACCATGGAAATAGATCACAGGTAACGAATGCAGCAGTAAACTATTCTAGCAAATATCCTCAGGAAACTCCGGTAGATAACACAGTTCTCTAGAAAACAGGATACACACTGAAATGTCAGCTTTTGGACCAGCACTGAGGTGAACAAAGTTCTTTTTGTTTTCTTTGTGTGGGTAGAGAAAAGTGAGCTTCATTTCTAATCACAGAACTATGCCGGAGTACTACGAAGCAATATCATACACAAAACTAATACAGAAGAAGACAGTCTAACAATATGTTGTCAAAGGCTTTCACGGCCGGAGTTCATTAGCAGCTGTAGATTTTCTGGGTTGTCTGGCCATGGTCTTGGCATTATAGGACCTGACATTTCAGCAGAAGCTGTGACTGGCATTCTCAGAGGTATAACACAGAAACAAACCCACCAATTTCAATAGCACTTATTCCCAAGCAAATACATATAGTAACTAAGAACTTTGACTCTATGTACTCAGGAAAAAAATCCCATAAAAGGTTTAGGACTTGAAATGGTCTAACAAGTTCCACGTAGAGGAATTTACAAAGCTGGTCAGCACTGGGAACCACTGGAAACCCAGCATAAAGATTCACTGTGCTATTCAAGTGAACAGGTCTTCCACCTGAGCCAGAAGACCATTATTGGGTCAGAAAGATGTATTTTCAGTCAAGTGTCTCCCACTAGGAACACAATGCTGAGATACATGGGGCCCATTCTGGATTAAGTCCATTAGGAAAGGGGGATTAAACCTCCCCCCACACCCTTTTGCCAACCTGAAATGGCCCCAGGGACTGGACATGCACCAATGGGCTACACATGCAGCCACTAATAGGGAAGACAGCACAAACGTGGTGCCAGGTTCATTACGACCCATCTGAGTTTGAAGCATCAGGCGCCTCTGGATTTTGAAAACTGCGATCTGAAATTGGGATTGGTTTAAATAAATCTGATACAGAATTTTGCTCTTGATTTAAATGACTAGCACTTATGCACTCATTTGATGCTTTCGATTTAAATGGCTTATGCTTATGCACTTACACCGATAAAGAATGGAAACGAGATGCTAATCTAGGAATCTTGTCAGGATACAATCTTTGGAGCCATTTTTCTGCTATGATAGACCATCGTTGAAACTGTTTAGTTGGTCATAGAGCTAGGATAAGATTTTTGGAACAGTTTGTCAAATATTTTGGATTGAGTATTTCTTTCCACATGGAACTGATGTGGCAACATTGAAATCTAAGCACTGATATTGTCTTCAAAAATACATAACATAATATTTCTTGTAAAATATGTGTAACTTTACTGGTATTGTTTTATACAATCCATTAGATACTGAATATCGTAAACGGACAAAAATTCATTTTGGGTAATACAGCTTATAAAGATTGTACACGTAGTGTTTGTTTTATTTTGTTGTGGTACCTTGTACACTGTGTTCCTTTTTATTGTTACACTAATAAAGAAGGTAGCACAAAAGTGGTGCCAGGGAGAATCTTAAGCTACCTCTTCTTGCATACTGTGGTCCCAATCCTAATCAGGCTTCACTTGCCCTGTTGGGTTTCCAACAGGGAACTTGTGAAACAGCATCTGACCAAAAATCCTTGCGGCAGAACTAGATACAATTGTAATGTAAAGCTTGTCCCCAAGTGTTCTGACATACACTAACTCAGAAAGGAAGGAAAGGAGTGGTCAGCTTCTCATGCTGAGCTTAGGTAAAGCGCTACTTATGGTGTGCCTGACTTCACAGAAGGAAGGGGGATGAGGGTGAACCATTCCCTCCCAAAGTCAGAGGAAGCAACCAAGTACCCTTACATAACACCTGAAAAACCAAATACAGTATCAAAGGTATGGGCTTTGGAGAAAGTGGAAGCACACTAATTTCATGCAGGTCCTAATTCTGAAGCCATAATTTTTCAAAGGTCTCAGCAGATGACAGTGAAGTAAAGTGGAAAGTGTTTTATAGGATCCAGTCCTCTAAGCAAAAAGTAAGCTGAAATATCTGTAGCATGGTTCATTCTGGTGTATGGGAGTTTTTTCCTCTAAGGTTCTTTATTCTCAGCCTGTTTTGAAATAAGAGAACATCTGTGACAAACTGACCTCCAAAATCAGGATGCTTAGTGCATCAAACTCAGAGAGCTGGGAGATTAGGGGTTAATGCCTCATTGTAAAGCACAGTTTGATTGGCAGGCTACTGCCTGCATGCACTCCCTTCTCTCTGACTGGTCAGCACCAGCTGAGGAGAGCTTTCTAAAGTCTTGTCAGTCTGGTCAGAGGGAGTTAGTCCTCGGTGGACTTTGGCTTGGCAGTTGCCAGTCAGGAGGAGTGTGTGCTGGTCTGAGAGAAACAGACACGAAGAAGGAGGAGGAGGAGGAGGAGGAGGAGGAGGAGATTGGATTTATACCCCACCCTTCACTTGGAGTCTCAGAGCGGCTTACAAACTCCTTTCCCTTCCCCTCCCCACAACAGACACCCTATGAGGTAGGTAGGGCTAAGAGAACTCTAACACAAACTGCTCTTTCAGGAACAGCTGTGCCAGAGCTTGTGACTGACCCAAGGTCACATCAGCAGGTGCAAGTGGAGGAGTGGGGAATGAAACCCGGTTCTCCCAGATTAGAGTCCGCACACTTAAGCACTACACCAAACAAGTCACTTGGGCAGTGAAGGGACAGAACTCCTTGCCCTTACTGTGTACCAACATATTTCAAGAAAAGTTCAGAAAATAGAACTTAAAAATCTAAATGTCAGCCCTAGTGGATTTCCATTTATTCAGAGTGTCCAGAACTGGGGTTTAGGTTTGACAGAAGAGACTGGAAAGGAGGTTGAAAATTGCCTGACTAGCCAAACAGGAAAAGGATTATCACCACTAGAAAGAGGATATTTCTTACCAGTTATTCAGAGGGTTCAACTCAGAAGGGACACCTAGTTTGTGTGAAAAGGGAAACGATCTTAGACTCCTCCAAAGTATAAAAGAGAAAGTTATAATCCCATGAGGGAAGTAATTAAATACAGGAAGAAAGTACTAACTTCTGGAAAACTAAGATAGTTTGTGAAACTTTATTAAAACATAGTTGCTGAAAGAAATCTCCAAGACAAACAAACCTCTCACAGATAAGAACGGAGTCTAAGAATATAAGCTTCAACTATACTCTGTTGCATGTTCAAAATATTATAATTTGTATCAACAAAATTTATCTCAGCTTCTCATCCCCTGCCCTATTCCTAACTCAACTGTGCTTGTTCAATAAAATCAACCTTTTTGTTTGAACTTTACTTCATGACAAGCAGCATTTCAAAAAGGAATTTATAAGAGGGCTCTTGCTGAGCTACAAAAAATCTCTGGCCTGGGCAAAAGCCAAATAACTTCTCTATCACAGGGTGGGACACACAGAAAGTTATAATTCTAAAATTCAAATACACTACTAAGAGGCTTCTCAGTCAGAGTGGGGAACAGTGTTTTGGTGGGAAAATCTGCCTCACAGAGTCCCACTGATGGCCCTCCTGATGGCACCTGGTATTTTTGACTACTGTGTGACAGAGTGTTGGACTGGATGGGCCATTGGCCTGATCCAACATTGGCTTCTCTTATGTTCTTAAGAACCAGGGGTCCATCATAACATCATTCTAAAACGGCCATTTGGTGACATCTCTCTCCCCGCAAAATGGCAAAAACACAAATCTGCAAAGAAAGACTTTATTGTTGTGGGAAATTTAAGAGTGTTCTCATAATGGAAATTTATACTCATCATGGTGGGGAAATATTCTTACACCTTTTGTACCCAAAACTTAGCAATTCAGTTTTGTTAAAAAAAGGATCATCCCAAGGGGAAACCCCCCCAAATATTAAAAGTATCTAACTTCCTTCATTCTAAATACTAGAATTCAAATACTTGCCCTACAAAATGAGAATGGATACTACCAGGGTCTTTGGGGGGGACGGACAGCACACCGGAGCACAGCTCTAGCAGCTCAGGAGCCAAGCCCCGCCCCCAGCCGGCGTCCCCGGGAGTCTTTCAGGCAGCCGAATGTCAATTTCAGCTCCATTATATCCTATGGACCATTGAAGTCAATGGTGAAAACATAGGGTATATTCTGGGGGCTGGAGGGGAGGGGGTTTGAGGGAGAGCCCCAGAATATACCCTATGTTTTCACCATTGACTTCAATGGCCCATAGGATATAATGGGGCCAAATTGCCACCGAATTTCTTTCATTCCCTCCTTTCCTTCTCTCCTTTTCCTCTTTCCCTCCTTCTTCCTTTCTCTTTCTTTCTTTCCCTCCTTCTTCTCTTCTCTTTTTTCCTCCTTTCCCTGTTTCCCTCCTTCTTCCCTCTCTTTCTTTCCCTCTTTCCTTCCTTCTTTCCTTCTCTCTACTCTCTCTCTTTCTTTCCCTCTTTCCTCCTTCTGTGGCCCAACTCTAGTGAGAAGGAGTTTAAACTTTAAACCCCTTCTCTCTTAGTTCCCCCACCCAGGCCAGCTGGGGAAAGGAAGGGGAAGCTTTCGAAGATGCCTCACCCCCTTTTGCTTCCCCTTCTGACATCACTTCCGGTGATGTCAGGGGGTGTGGCATATGCTAATAGCCTAACAGCTCATTAGCATACCATATGCTAATGAGCTCCTGCAGCTCTTTTTCTACGAAAAGACCCCTGGATACTACAGACATAAAAGATTGTTGTCCTTAGTCAAAATGATTGCATGGTTAAGATAAAACATTCCTCTGGCCACCTTCTTCTCACCATGCACTCTCACAGTGGTTCCCTGCTCCTTGGCCTGCTTTAGGGCTTCTTGGGTTACTGAACTGATTTTATGGAGCAGCCTACCAGAGGAGGTTCTACCTTACTAGGTTAGACTTCTGTGTTTGTACACTGTCAAGCATTCCTTTTAGAAGATTCTCACACCCTCAGCACCAGGGAAAAAGTGGGTTGATATTCACTTTGGATCCTTTCTTCCACTTGCTTTTACAACCTACTGGAAAGAACCAAAGCACATTTTTCTTGGCTTGAGTCCAAACCTCCTATTAAAGGGCATACTAAAGTCATGCAAGCCCAGGAAACCCCTGGCAGCTTCTGACAGCAGATGGGGGGGGGGGTCCACCCAAGCCACAGCTGCCACCGAGCATGGAGATGCAGCAACACCATTATGCCAACTGTGCAGTGGCTTCCCATCTCCCTGTCCCAGAACTGACAGTAAATACAGTGTTGGGTCCTTCAATTTGGGACAGGTACCATTACTTCCTGACATACATGACCTGTTTCAGATACACCTGAAATGGACAGTGCTTTGTTGCAATTTTTTGCAGGCTGGCTTGCTGTATTTAGCACTGCTATCTATCTTGTTTACTGTAATATTTGCTGTTAATATTGTGCTAGTCATCTTAAATCCCCCAAAGGGACAGGTCAGTGGCAATTGTAAATAATAAAATAACGGCTGGAAGAGCAAGCCAAACTTTATGGATCTTATCCATATAGCTGCCACTTCTCTTACTTCGTAAAATTCTCCTGTACTGGAACTAAATGCTGAAACTAGAGTACATTTACATTCCAAGATTTCAAAGCACAACCTGTATTCAATAATTTTAAGACAAAAATCTCATATAATTGGAAAGATGCTTCTGATGATCTACTCTGTCCGCAGCCTCCATAGAGCAGAAATCACGACATGGCTATGAATTTACATCACAGCACTATATGGTAGTTGCCTATCCTGGATCCTCCCTTTTATCTTGGAGGACTATGGAGAAGGAAGCAAAACACAGGAGTGTCATGGAAAATTAAGAACACAAAATGTTCCACTCCTACCTAACTATACATATATATTTTTTGTCTGTGAGGGTCCCACAACCTTACTAATGACTTTTTATGGATCATAAATTAATGCTGGGAAAAGGGAAGATAAAGATTTGTATTTGCCAACAAAATGTCCACAGGACACAACCCAGTATCTTCAGTCACAGAAATTATACATTACCGAGTGCTTGTATGTTTGTATGTGTACTGATTCCTAAATGTTGCAGTATCTAGGGACTAGGATAAGCCTAGACTAGTCCTGCCCTACATATCAGCAAACAGGGCCTACAGCAGTCTGTCATTTGTCAAATTCACCCTTGCATTTATAGAAGTCATTTGTTAAAGCCTTTAGTTTAAAAAAAACAGAAGCTATCCTCCTAGACTCCTTGCTGTATCTTCTGCCCTGAAGAAAAAAGAGACCTCTGGTTTTCAACCAACTTGTATCTTTAGCCAGAATCTGGAGACATAAGAACATAAGAGAAGTCATGCTGGATCAGACTAATAACCCATCCAGTCCAACACTTTGTGTCACACAGTGGCCACAACCCATGTGTTGCCCTGCAAGGCTTTTTATGCCTTTCATGAACTGAAATAAAATGTGAACTATGCACCAAGCATGCTTACAGGAGCTGTACAATAAAATAGCCCCAATGAAGCCAGAGGAAACTGCACCCTGAGAGAGAAGGACACCTTCCTTTCTTCATTTGTTGTTCCAGTAGGCTCTACAAGGCTACCAGCCTCTTACCAGATGGAAGAAGGACCATTTCCACAGTATGCCTAAAGCACAAACGCCATGCCATGGCTGAGCATGAGGAAAAGAGAGCTCTTAACTGCCATTAAGAGAGCCCTTCAACTCATGTAGGCAACCCCCTTTCCCCCTCTCCAGCATACGCAGATCGACCTGCAGATCCAGAGACCATTCATGGTTACCTAGCCACTAATCCACTCAGCCAGGAGCTGGCTAATACAATCAGGATAACAATGACTGTGGCCAATGCAATCAGGATATTTATTTATTTATTATGAGATTTATACCCCACCCTCCCCACGAGACAGGCTCAGGGCAGCTTCCAATTGGTATAAAATATATAAATAAAACATATTTAAATACAACAATGAACAATACATTATAAATACAAATATAAAACAATTTACAAAATACAGGATAACAATGACTGTGGCTGATTCAATCAGAATCACAATGGAAGAGGCCTCTGACTCATCTCACCTGCCCCCAGGTGCCAGGCACAAGCTAAGTTTCTAGATCTCAAATATTGACCACTCCTCAGTTCCCCCTCCCCTGCTCCTTTCAGCCAATCATAGGTTTTCCGGGACGGACTTACCAAGAGGTGTAACCAGGGGTTATGGCCAGCCCCCACCCTCATGCATAAAAGGGGCAACCCAGCCACATGCTCTCTCTCTCCTCTATGACCCCTATTGAAGCTTGGACCCTCTTATGTCCAGCTTGCTATCCCCAACCCCTGCCTCCATCTTTAAACTCTGGTCTGCAGCTTGAGTTCCATGTGTTACCTGCTGGTTCAGGCCATGTGTCCCCTTTTTCTACCCCTCCATTCTTCCGTTGGAATGGCTCACACTTCAAGACAGGTAAATATATCCCATCAATGAATACCTGCTAGTGCAAATGTGCTTATATCTATTTCCTAGACTTGAGTAATTGTGTGTGTGTTTGTGTTTTGTTTCTGTGTGAAGAATAATCTAGTAAAATACTTTAATTTCAACCTTATAAAGTCTCCGTGTCTGTTTCTGATAAGTTCTGGAGGGGCAGGACCGCTGTATAAATTGGTGTTGCATCCCGCAACTGATTGCTTATTGATAAGAGCTAATATTCCCCATAATTTTATTAATAAATAAGAGCAATCAGGTTAACAAGCCCTCTGGGGCCTGATCCGGCCCCCGGCCCACATATTTGACACCCCTGGGTTAAAGCATGTGCAATGGGGTGCATGGTGGGAACTGAGCTTCTAAAGCCATGGGAGAGGAAGAGAAATATGGCTGCTGGGGTGAGGAAAGGTGCTGAGTGTTTGTGTTGGGAGGTGGCATGCAAAAGCAGGGGTATAGTTGGAGGCTGAGATAAGACAGGAGTCTTGAGAGACCTTAAAAACTTAACATTTTGTTGTATCATTTTTATTTGGAGGTGGATGTCTTTAAGTGAGGAAGAAACCTTGCTTCACACACAAAAATGGTTCCAGGGTTGCAGAAGGAAAAGCTGCTGATTTAGTGTAGAGTGAAAGGGTATTATGAGACAGGGAAGAGAACCTCTGGGATTACTTGTGCCATGAGGAGGGGTGGACAGGCGGGAGGTATACTCAAAGGTGGATTACACATAGTGAGTCGGTCAGCAAAATGGGACTGTCACACTGCTCCCCACCTACCAATGAAAGGGGGGGAGCAGCGTGATGAGTGCTGAAGGATAAACTTTCTGAAGTTGGCACTAGCAAATTTTACCAGTTTTTGGGTCTGAATTACCCCCAACATAAGGCTCTTGCTTCTAAAGTTTTGTTTGCAACAACAATCGTCTGTGAATAGCTCTTTTTTCTAATAAATCAGTTAATCAAAAGTATATTCTCAGCTCACAGATATATACCTAAACATCATACTTAAGATTGCTACAACACAGACGTTGACTCCAGATTTTGATGCACTAATTCAGAGCAACAGGTGTCAATTATCAAAGAAATAAAGGAAATACTGTAAGGCTTAATGTTTTAAGCATGTTTGTATTTTGAGTAAAAAATAATATTGCAAATTAGATTTTCCTGTGTTCTTTATGAAGTTTATATCTCTGGTACCTGGCATTACATTTTATGGCACATATGGCCTGGCCCGACAAAGTGACATTTATGTCAGAACCAGCCCTCATAACAAATGAGTTCAACATCTCTGGCCTAAAACCATTTTCTTCATTTCTTTCCCTGCAATTCCGTTTTGAGTGTTTTACTAATAAATAACAACAAAGTAAATCATGTGTTCCGATCTGGGGACAATTCTTCCTGAGGTTCTGTCACCCCAGGTTAATATTATGCTTATATCCTACCCTTCCACCAAGCAGCTAACAGATAAACTTAAAAACAAGTTAGTTGAAAACAATAATACAGAAATGTATTCAAAATATCTGCCTTTTTAGTAGCAATTTTCAGACTGCTCTTGTTTCCTTTACTTTGATTAGGCTATGACAGCTATGTCTGCTATTGGTCCAAGTATGTGCAACTAAAACCACAGAATTTTCATATTAACTTTATTTTCATTCAACTCTAACACAATAGCATACAGATGTAAGTACATAAGATCATCATAACAAGCTTTGAACAAGTTATCATGCTGACAGATTCAGGACAGCTTTTGCTGATTCTAGGTTTCTTTGGTCATAGACCAAATTCTGAACAAGGCCAAAAGTGAGGTTTGGTAAATCCACATATTAGGGTCATGTACAGAGAAGATTGTTCTACAAATGGGTGGGGAGACACAGTCCTAAAAAAAAAAAGAAACATTGACTGGACAAACACAGACAAAAGGGGGGGGAAAGCTTGGTAAGGCTTTAATAAGAAATGACCAAAGCTGCAGGGAAGGAAGAAGGTGGCAGTGGTGATTAGGGATGGGCACGATCCAGAAAAAATCCAGGTTCATTTTGGTTTGTGGAGCCACATGAACCTTTATGGACCTCCCCATTTTACGAACTGGTTCATTTCATCAGGTAGAACAGTTCCCCTGTGGGCTAGAGACACTGTGGGAGAAGAACCGCATGCAGATCCTGGGGTCAGCTTCTCATCCTGAAGCATGGGCAGAGAAGCCATGGCAGCCAGGATCTGCCTGTGGTGGGGAGATCCTGATCCTGGAGGTACTTCACTCCCACCTTGGGTTGCCTGGCACAGCCCCTTTAAACAGGCTGCACAAGGGAGCCCAAGAGTGAAAGCTGAGCCACTGGGGAGAGACTTCTCTGCACCAGCCCAGCTGTCTCGGGCTGCCTGTGGCAGCCCCTTCAAACAGGCTGCACAAGCGGGCCCGAGACAACTGGGCCAGCAGAAAGGAAGTGGCAAAGTGCCTTCCAGGGGACATTTCACCCCACAGCCAGCAGACAGGAGGGGGTGAAGTGCCCCCTTAGAGGCTTTTAGGCTGGAGAAAGCCATGGCCAGCAGAAAGGAAGAGGTGAAATGGCCTTGGGAGACACTTGCTCCCCCCCGCACACTTTGAAGCAACAGGGAGCAGAACCAGAGGGTTTAAATGGCTCCACCATGGCAGCCAGGTTCTGCCTGCAGTCAGGAGAGCCCTCTGTGCTGCACAAAGATCCTGAGGTCAGCTTTTCTTCCTGCAGCATAGTTTAAAGCAATACGATGGACAAGCCATGACAGCCAGGATCTGCCTGCAGCCAGGAGAGCCCTCCCCACCACATGCAGATCCATTTCAGTGTAACAGTGGAAATGGTGCACCCATCAGCTGTTAGGTTTAAATGGCTGCAAACCACTAACCTCTTGGAAGCAGGGGGGAGCAAAAGGGATTGCTGAAATGGCTTGCATCTATTTCAGCCTAATAGCTGATGTGTGGACCAGCCCTGCTGTTTGGCTGAAATGGATGCAAGGCATTTCAGCGATCCCTTTGCTCCTCCCCGCTTGGAAGCAGGGGGGAGTGAGAGTGATTGCTGAAATGGCATGCATCTATTTCAGACTGACAGGCATACCAGCCCCACTGTTAGGCTGAAATGAATGCAAGCTATTTCAGGGTTCCCTCTCACACCCCTCCCCACTTCCCACCACAAGCCACACAAACCTCCTTAAACAAACGTGATGGGTCATGGGAGGGTCACTGATAGGGATGGGCATGATCCTCAGTTCACAAACCATGACCCAGCAATTTTCGTGATGAATTTAGGTTTATGACAAGGTTCGTGCCCATCCCAAGTGGCAATCAGGACAACGAAGCTGCTCTGCCAAGAAAGCCAGAGAGAAAACTGAGCAACCAGAAGCAGAAGCAGCAAGGCTCGAGACAGCACAAACAAGCAAGTCAGGAGATGGCAGAAGAGATAGAGAAGAAAGACAGATGACCAGAAGACTAAGAGGAGTTGGTGGGAGAGTTATAAAGGTGGGGGGGGGGTCAGAAAGCTGCAGGACACAGTAATGAGAAGTTCCTTGCAGGTCCCTCCTTGAAAACTCTGACTGGCATGTCACCTTCCCTGAAAAAGCTAGTTATGTGCATAATAGAGAATAAGCCAGAAGCAACTTTTGCTATCTCCCCCAACCCACCAAAAAACAAATGCTTCCATATATAAATATACACAACATGAAAATAAATTGAACTACAGATGCAAACTGTTAACTCTTATGAATATACACTTCGTTTGATTAACTGGTGGATAACTTTTAATCAGCAGTCTCAATTTAAATGTTGCATCCCCCAAATCACTTAAGGATGCTTAGATCTGTTCTGTTCTTCTGTTCTTACTCTCTGGTGTTCTTTTGTTTGCTCACTGGGGCTGTCATCTCTTCGTACTCCTTTCTTTGTATTCCACTGGAAACATCATCCCACCTACCTTCTAAAAGAGGAACTGAATGTATGGGATATATCTGCAGTGACTAAGATCCAACTGTTTCTGTCCCACTACTCCTAAAGCAGCAGTTTACTTGAAATTTCTGTGATACAGAGTGGGCACACAGAAGCAGAGGGGGTTATATTTTATGGGAAGGAGTAGAAAAAGGATCTGACAACAATCTACATTGTTTCTTTTTTAAAAGACATGCACTTGTTCAAAACGACCCCAGTTTGAGATTCCTGAACTGTATTAGAGCACTGAATCTAGATACAGCCATATTTTTTTGTTTTGCTCTACTCTTTCTGTACCAAAAGGCTTGCTTCAATATTAAAAGACATGCTGCCCTTAGGTATATACATCAGTGAAGGACACAGACATGTTTAAGTAATATTGGAAGCAGAATACATTGCGTACATCATTTCCATAAGCCCCTTTTGGCATTGTACAATACTTAGGAGGTTGACAGCAAAGACAGAGCAGATTTGCTCCCTAATCTTGAGATACGCCCAGCACACAGGAGAAATTCCAGGAGAAAAACCCTCTTCAGAAAATCCCACAGAGGTAGAATTGCCCCTCTTCTAAATGCCCCTGGCTATTGACTAGTGGGGGGGGCTGAAATTAGGGGTATATAACCTGGCATGCATCCCAAGAGAAGGGTAGGTGGGTTCCTCCATGATCTCTGCATTGTTCATCTCAACACTAGGGGTGTGCAAAAAATAATTTGGCCCGATTCGGATTCAGCCAAATTGGGCAGGATCAACTTCAGCAGGCAGAAAGACTCCTGCATGTCAATTTCAGCAGTACTAGCTGATTGGGGAGTCTTTCAGCCAGCCAAATGTCAATTTGGGCCCCATTATATACTATGGGCCATTGAAGTCAATGACGAAAACATAGGGTATATTCTGGGGGTTGGAGGGGAGGGGGTTTGAGGGAGAGGCTCCAAACCTGCAGGGTAGCTTGCCCTTTTCTGCATTTTTTCCAGTGCTATATTCTTTTTGAGGTGTGTGTGGTATGAGTGGTCCAATGAGGTTGCCACAGTGCCACTTGTTCTGGAGTATGCCACTTGTTCTCATGGCAGACAAGCACCTCCCAAGACAGTTCACTTTCCCTGAGATTCTCTGGGAGAGTCTGACTGCTGGGTGCTGCCTGCTTGACTGCTTTAAGTGCTGCTGGCTGGGTTTCTCCATTGGAAACAATGGAGGTAATGGGGTAACTTGTTTGGGTGCCCATAGAATTGGGCCCACTGGTCCAATTGCTTTGGGACATGGGGGTTTATGTGGGGAGAGGGTCCCGTAGCTAGCTGGAAAATTTGGAGCCTCTGCCTCAAACCCCCTCCCTCCCAGAGCCACTAGAAGCACCATGGAGGAAAAGTAACTTTTCCCCCCACCACAGAGAACAATGGAGGGGATGGGGGCAACCTGTTTGGGGGCCTGTAGAATTGGACCCCCTGGTCCAATGTTCTAGAAGCTTGGTGGGTATCTCGGAGAGAGGCTCCAGCAGCTACCCTGCAAGTTTGGAGCCACTCCCTCAAACCCCCTCCCCTCCAGCCCCCAGAATATACCCTATGTTTTCACCATTGACTTCAATGGCTCATAGGATATAATGGGGCCAAAATTTCAACAGCAAACTGATTCAGATCAGAGAATCTGAATCGACCCTCAGCAGCCCAAATGGGGCATTTTCACGGGTGCATTCGGTTCAGACGAACCAAATGCACATCCCTACTCAACACCCTAGCCAAACTTTGTTAAGATCTCTATGTTCTATGTTTGATGTAAGCATGAATGAGGTTCTCGAGTTAGAACATCAGAAAGTGACAGGCCTCTTATGTGCCATTTCGGACAGTTGGATGTGCTCCAAGTGAGTCTTCTGCGGTCCGCTGTTGTCCTGGGTATGTGTTATCAACACACATTGTACATAATAAACTTTGTTAGTGTTTATTATGTATAATCTATCGATTCTGCAAAAGGGAAAAAAGATCATGCTGCCCCAGCAGTTTACAAGGCTGGTGAGAAGGAGAAGGCTGGGATTAACTGAAGCCTCCACTCATAAAGATACTTCTCAAAACCCATTTATGACACACTCTTGTGTAGTAAGTTTAAAACATTTATATATTAGTAGCAGAACAAAAATCTATCACCAACTGTATAAGATTATATGATCCTTGCCCTCTATTTCTTATCTTACCTGACTGTGTAGAACCTATATGTGACAAGGGTCCTAACTGTACACTGATGATTCAGTCAAAAGTTTTCACCAACCACCAACGAAGTAATTGTACTCATGGCTTCACCTTGTACCAAGTCAGAACATCTCTGGCCTGCAATAGCACTCCAGTGCCTTAGGCACCTCTAAAAATGTCCTCCCCACCCCCTGCAAAAAAAAAAATGACATTTTCCATATTTACAAAATATAGCAAACAAGTTAAGTCAAATCCAAGTCAACTGAGAACATGGAACATGGTTGGGTCCCTGCCCTCCAAAAAGGAAAATGCAACAATTTTCCACTTTATTGGTACATAAGCATGTGTCCACTATTCTCTTTATTCCTTGGTACCATCAAGAAAGACAACATCTGCAGTTTATATATTTGTTAAACAAACTTATTAGTTCCTCCAGACACTGAAAGGGGTCTACTGAGTTCCTCATTAAGAAACAAATCCTGTTGTTCTAATACACTGATGCCCATCTGCACAAAACAAGGATGTGCATGAGTCAGAAGAGAGAGTAACAAGCAAACAATTACAAATTTTACAAAAAACATTTTGAATACTGAAACTGCATAGCAATTTTACATCAAAGACTTAAAAGTTTAATTCTGCTCTATGGAAGATTCATAACTATTAAACTGAACTGAACTCATTCACAAAAATAGCATATACAGTATTTGAAAATATCAAGATCTTGCCAGGCAATCTCTCTTCCTGCCTCATTAAATTACCTCTGAAGGATGTTAGGGCATGTCAGTGCTTGCTAGGAACATGAGGAAGAGCACTGGAACAAAGAAGTCAAAAGAATTCTTGAAACAGTAATGGCTCAGAAATCAGGGCTCTGAAAATGGTATGTCTTTGTGTCACTATAACTTTTTTTTTAAAGGACAAATCAACTCTTGATTTTCTAAAGGAGGGAAAGCTCAACTGGCCTACAAGACAGATGCTGCCTGCAAAATAATTTTCTATCTAGCCTCCCAGAAGCCCAGCTTTTAACAATACAGATTTTTTTACCCCCAGTTGCCCTTGCTTTCAAAAGGTGATAGAGCTCAGGATAGAAGAGTTGCATATAGAACTCTGACAGCTAATATCAATGTCACAACTAATAAGTATTCAGAGAAGCAATACTTAACAATCTGATATATATAAAAGCCCTAATGAGTCGGCACTTTCTAGCTCTCCCATAAGCTGTGTGCTCCATCAGCTACTGGCCCATCAACTGCCACTCAAGAGTATTTGTGTGCCATTGGCTGGGTGCTGGGTCCACTCCTCTTCCCCGCCAATGCCACCTCAGCCACTGTTCCCTGTAAGAATAAACTCCCAAAATGGCTATTGAAGACGCTTCTGTGTCTGTCTGACTACTGAAATGACTGTTCCCTGTTCAGGAAGGTTTCTACTGCTGCCGCTTCTCCTGCTTGGCTCCTCCAAGGGTGGCTGGCTACTGAGGTGAATCAGTGGCCATCAAATCATCCCTTCTCGTCCTGCTGCTGAGCTAATTTTCCCCTCAGTTGCTGTTGCTAGGCAACCAAGCTTGGTTCTGTCAGTAAAAAGTTGGGGGGAGGAGACCCTTCCAGGCCTACTTTGACCTCAGTGGGGAACTCATTGGAGACAGTCCTGACTAGGGTTGACAGCTCCAGGTTGGGAAATTCCTAGAGATTTTGCGGTGAAGTCAACAGAAGCTAGAGTTTGAGGAGGGGAGAGGCCTCAGGTGAACAGAATCCCATAGAATCCACCACCAGGTATTTTCTCCAGGACAGAGAGAGAACTGTTGTCTGGAGTTCAGTTGTGATATCAGGTGATCTTCAGGCTCTACCTGGAGGTTGGCTACCCTAGGCCTGGCAGTGCCCTCTGGGTGACTTGATGACACCTGACTGGCATGACTTTATGAGACCTGACTGCTTGCTCCTGTTCACCAGCAGCAGCCCCCCAAGGCCAGTCAGTGTGGTGTGGCAGTTAGTGCTTCAGAGCAGGGTCTGCCAAACCCAGGTTATTGCTGTGAAAGCTGACAGGATGATTTTGGACCAGTCACAGACTTTCAGCTAACCTACCTCACAGGGTTGCTGTGCAGATCAAAAGGGGAAGAGGAGAATGATGTAAGCTGCTTTGGTTCCCACTGAGGAGAAAGACTGTACTTTTCCTCCTGGGGAACCATTGCTGCCAGTCTCCAGGTGAGGACTGGAGGTCATTCAGAATTACAACTGCTCTCCAGACGGCAGAGATCAGTTCCCCTGGAGAAAATTGTGGACTCTGTGTCATTATAACCTGCTGGGGTGGTGCAGGGTCTGCCAGACTCAGGTTCTTGCTGTAGAAGCTAACTGGGTGATTTCAGACCACTCACAGAATTTCAGCCTAACCTACATCACAGGGCTGTTGTGCAGATCAAAAAGGTGAGAGGGGAATGATGTGAGCTGCTTTGGAACCCATTGCGGAGAAAGACTGTACTTTTCCTGCAGGGAGCAGGGAGGAGTTGGAAACCTGAGGTCAGAGGGGCAGATAACGGTAGGTTGAGGGTTGGCTGGGAAGGAGATATGGTTGCCAACTCCAGGTTGGGAAGTTCCTGGAGATCTGAGGGGTGGAGCCTGGAGAGGTTGGGATTTCAGGAAGGGTGGGACCTCAGACAGGTCCATAGACTTCACCCTCCAAACCAGCCATTTCCTCCTGAGGAACCATCATTATCAATCTCTAGGGGAGGGCTGGAGATCACTCAGAATTACAACTGCTCTTCAGATGGCAGAAATCAGTTCCCCTGGAGAAAACAGTGGACTCTGTGTCATTATTCCCTGCTGAGGTCGCCACAGCAAATTGACACTGAGAGCCCAAGGCCGGGGCACTCACACAGAGCCTCTTTCTAGAGCTCGTATTTATTTCCACAATGGGTCCTATTCCTATTAATATATAAAAGCCAAGCCATGCTGGAAACAACTCACCTACTCTCCCACTGGCCACTGGGGAAGGTGCCTTGGCGCCTATTGGCCCATTCCACTGGCTGCTCCATTCTTATACCGCCACTTTTGACACACTGCACCTTGGGAGTTGTAGTTCTCAGCTGGCCTTATTGCAGTCATAGCAAAGGGAATCAGAACTACAGTTCCCAAGTTGGGAGTCCCAAGAGGCTGTGGGGCATTAGCAGGGAGTCAGGTTAAGTGTTAATCAGTTAAACTGTTAAACAGGAATCGGAGGGAAAGGAAAGGCCTGGATATCTCCCTGAATTACAACTGATCTCCACACTACAGAGATCTGTTGCATGGAGAAAACAGTTGCTTTGGAGCATGAGCTCTATGGCAGTATACTTCACTGAAGTAATTCAACTAACCTGACCCTCCCCTAAGAACTGCCAACCTCCAGGTGGCACCTGAAGATCTCCAGCTATTACAACTGATCTCCAGATGACCAAGATCAGTTCTCCTGGAGACAATGGCTGCTTTGGGCAGTGGACTCTATGGCATTATATCCTACTGAGGTCCCTCCCCAATCCAAACCCTGCCCTCCCCAGACTCTACCCCTCAAATCTACAGGTATTTCCCAACCCAGAACTGACAACTCTGTAAATGGCTGCAGTACTGCTTTCCAGATCCTTGGAACCCAGAAAACATGGCATAGGAGGATGTGCTTTTCTACCTTAGCTGCCACTGCATAGCCCCAAATCAACATTAAGTCAGGGTAGAGGGAACCATACCAGTTACCATGTGGCTCTCCTCCCATACTATCCACTTGCAACAGCAATATGACTTGAGACAGCACTGCCTTATAGCTAAGCAGAAGGAAACAAACATAGCTCACCTTCCTCTATTTTCCCTTTCCTTCTGCCACCCCACCAGCCACAGCGGGGACACTCACCTAAAGCCTCTTTTTAGAGCTTGTTGTATTTCTTCCCACAACAGGCCTTACTCCTAGTGTTTCCTGTCAGTATGCCTCCAGGAAAAATTTTTAAAATAATGCGCAGCCCCAACTGATGATATCATCTTGGATGAAAATAACGTCTTCTTAATTATGAGGGATGTAGCAGTATTATTCCGGATTCTGAGCAGCAAACAGTTTGCTTTAAAACCCAGCCACCTATACCAGTTCATATTACAACAGAACTGTTAGTCTCAATTTTCACAGCAGTTTGTTTTAATTCTTCTGGTATTTACAGCAATTTATACTAACCATGTTTTCCTCTTGTGGAGGGCATTCTGGCCAGTGGAAAAGGAAGGGGAATGATTTTGCCTCCTCCCACTGTAGACTACAAGGCAACCACTACACTGATCCCAGCGTTCCATCAACCACAGAGAATATGATTTCAGGGGGTACAGTGCGGGGGGGGGGGCAGAAAAAATTATTTTTGGAAAGGGTGCTCTACTCACACTAGAACAAAGTTTGAATCTAGTAGCACTTCTAAGTCCAAAGTTTAATTCTGGGTATAAGCTTTTGTGTGCACACTTCATCATGCACATGAAAGCGTATACCCAGTAGGGATGAGCATTTAGCATAAATCAAGCCAAGCTGATTTTAAACTGGAGCTGCTTTTCGGCTATCCAAAATGGCCAAGTCCCGAAAATATTTGGGATTTTTGGGACCACCGGACAGCTGAATGTAAAGGGCATTTAATGGGACTGCCGTACAGCTATCTCAAAAAATAAATGCCCCCCAAACCACCAGATACCCCCATAGCAACTCTCCATTATACCCCAGGGGGACCATTGACTACAATGGTTCCCATAGGGTATAACAGAGCCAAAAAAAATTGGCAATCCCAAATATTTTTTGGGTTCAATATACCTGAACCTAAAAAATACCAGGGTTGGGGGATTTTTTTGTACACTCCTAATACCAAGAATTAAACTTTGTTGTTTGTTCTTAAAGCTGCCACAGGACTCAAACTTTGTTCTATTGCTTCAGACCAACACAGCTACCCACCTGAATCTACTAACACTAGGTAAAACGTAATATCTTATAAATGATTCAAACCTCCATAGGTTTCCTTATCATTAAAACAGTCTATTCATCAACCTTTTAAAATATCTAATGTTATAACGTAAATAGAATTTAGTATTTTTTAATATTCTTTTTCAATAACCAATACTTAGCGCAGGCCACCACACTTATAGCCTGATCCTATGCATTTCTCTTTGTGTTCAGCTGGGTTTACCCCAGATTAATGAGTGCAGTGGTGGTCCTGCACACATAACTGCTCATTACTTCCTGGTGCTCCAACACAATGCTTCCAAGGAGAAAAGCTCAAAATGAGATGCAAGAACATAGCAAGGAGACAATATTTTCAGGACATACTGTTAAATTCTATACAAGTACAGAATTGTAGCCACCACCTTTAAGGAAAATAAATCAGAAGAACTGAGTAATCTGGTACCAGTAATGTGTTACTGAATAAACTGGTACTCCAAGACTCAGATATAGTCCAGACTTTTGTGGCAGTTAAAATGAAAAATGCGTATGTTTGTTAATGCTACATTAAATCAAATCACCCATGAACACAATTACCCCCATATTAGCAGAAGTTAAATGGTGTTAACTATTGATTGTCTGTCTCTGTGCTATTATATAAAAACCTGGAAATTTAAAATGGCATTTGACAATGGCAGCAAAAATATTTTTGAAACATTTAGCAACATCAATTATATGCAAACTATATACTGTTCTATGTTTTATAAAAGCATGGAAAACTAAGTAAAACATATTACTATATCTAATAATGAAGGGCTGGCTCTTAAAGAGATAACAAAATCTATGCAATGGAACTAGACTGGATTACCACTCAAAGTTTTGTAAACCTAGGAGACTCCCAGGTTTCAAGAAAATCCTTTGTTTAAAAGAATTTTAGGATAACCCCCCTATCAACCCTAACTAATCAATCTTTGTGATGTAGCACATCCATAAAGTGACATGCTGGAGTCTGGCCGCCATCTGGCATTGCCACAGCAACCCAAAATGCTTCACAAAAACATAACATTGGTTAGGAGGCAGTAAAGGACAGCAAAGAAGCTATGACAACCAGGAACAGATGTCAAGGAAAGAAATGAGATCTCTCCTCCCACATTATTCTTTATGGACCCCTGCCATCCTTGTTAGTTAATGCTAATGCCACTTGTTTCTTACACTTCTCAGTTAAAGACCAGGCAACCAGATGATTCCACACAATGTCATTTTCTACTCAGTGGTCTTCAGTGGCAGCCATAGTTCCCTCTAAGCTGTGCTAGGGATGCTGGCACACAAAATTTTAACAGGCAGCACAGGGATTTCTGCTTCAGCCCACAAGGCATTTTTCCTCCACTGGAAGCAATGGATGGGGGCACCTCCTTTTGGGGTCCATAGAATTGGACCCCTGGTCCAATCTTTTTGAAACTTGGAGGGGTTTTTGAGGAGAGGCACCAGCAGCTATGCTGCAAATTTGGTGCCTCTACCTAAAAAAAACAGGCCCCAGAGCCCCATATATCCTCAGATTGATTCTCCATTATAGTCTATGGGGCCTATTTGACTATAATGGTCCCCAAGGCTACAATGGAGCAAAAAAAAACCCCATTTTTTTGCACACCACTGCTATGCTTTTCAACATGATTTGTAAGCTGCCTTGAGTCACAGTAAAAGTGGGATATAAATATCTGAATAAATAAGTAGTTTGGGCAGGTTGATAACATTTTAGCAACTTCCTGTTTGTTAAGTTTGGCACGGTTCTGATAGTGGTTGTTCCTCCTTTGTTAGATTTGACCTGTAATGCTGGTTGTCATATTTCACTAAAAAAATCAAAATAGACTGCAAGAGTCCCCCTCCCCAAGTGCAGGTATGTTTTCTAAGGCTTAGCATAGGGCAACAGTCCAAGCCCAGGTCTAATGATACAGTGGACTGGGGCAAGTAGACCTGTTCTCTGGAGGCCAGGTCTAGCAATATAGTGGAAAGGGGTGGGTAAAATTTGACTTGATTCTGTTTTCTCTTATAATATTTAAATTATTCTTAAAATATTGTTTAAATATAATTTTAAATAATTTATTCTGAGATTTTTACAAGGTTATGGAAGTAATCTTCTAAAAACTAATTTATACAATAGTCAACTGTAGACTCGCTCACAACTTTAATGCTACTGGGGTTTTTTTCACTCACAAGGTAGAATTTCTGCTCACAACACTGTGGAGCTTAGAGGAAACATTGGTGGCAGCCTACCTTTTCTTAAAGAAATACCCTAACAGAGCTACTTTCCAGTAATAAGAGGTCATCTGATAGATAACAACAAGGTCCACATTCTGCAACACATCCAGATATCAACTTTGTCCTGTACCCCTTAAGGTAACACTATTACAGGACATCATGTCACAGGATTCACCTGTTCTTTCTCCAACAAGATATATGCAGACATCTGTCAACAACGTCCTACTGCAAACAGTCAAGTCTCTACTACAAATATGAACAGCTTGCATAAAAATCCATTAAAATCAGAAAAAAGGTCCCCTCCCAAATTTGAGTGTTCTAAAAAAGCTTCTACAAAATATTCTGTATTTTGGAATGAGTGAATAGTGAAGACAAGGTTGTGCTCACTCAATATGAGCATCATGATTTTTCTGGAGTAGGACAGTTTACAACAATAGAGAATGACAAGTGGAGACCCGCAAGAAACTTGCGGGATGGTCATCCCATTCCTCACACCTTTGCTTCCTCCCCTCTACCCTTACCTATCTCACACTCCTTCTCCCTTCTGGGGGTGGAGCCATGGACTCAACCCTCCAAAGCACCCATTTTATCCAGGGGAACTGATCTCTGTCACCTGGACAACAGTTGTAATGCTGGGTGATCTCCAGCCCTCACCCAGAGGCTGGCAATGGTAGTTCTCATGGAGGAAATGGCTGATTTGGAGGGTGGAGTCTGTGGCATTATACTGGTCTGAAGTTCCTCCCCTTCTCAAACCCCACCATCCCCAGGATCCACCCCTTAAATGTCCAGGAGTTTCCCAATCCAGAGTTGGCAACCCTATTTCCTTCTCACCCAACAGCCAACTTAACCTTTATCTGCCTTTGTCTGTCTTCAGCTTTTTGTCTCCACCCCCTCCCCCACAGCTTCTACCAAGGAAAATTACAGTCTTTCTCCACAGTGGGGACCAAAGCAGCTTACATTATTCTCACCTCCTTTTTATATGCACAACAACCCTGTGAGGTTGGTTAGGCTGAAAGTATGTGACTGGTCCAAAATCACCCAGTCAGCTTCCACCGCAATATGGGGATCTGAACCTTGGTCTTGCAGACCCTACTCTGAGGCTCTAACTGCTGCATCACTGCTGGCTTTCATAGGGTGGCTGCTGAACAGCAGCAAGCAGCCAGGCCAAGTTGAGTCATGCAAATTAGGTGGCATCAAGTCACCCAGAGGGTGCTGCCTAGGGATGCCAGCCTCCAGGTGGGATCTGGGGATCCCCTGGAATTACTGCTCAGCTCCAGACTACTGAGATAACTTCCCCTGGAGAAAATGGATGCTTTGGAGGGTGGACTCTAGGGTATTGTACCCCACTGAGGTCCCTGTCCTCCCCAGGCTCCATCCCCAAATCTCCAGGAGTTTCCAGACCTGGAGCTGGCAGCCCCACTACCCCATCCCCTGCCAGTGCCCGTGGGGGGACCTGGCAACCCTGCCAGGCCTAGGGTTGGCAACCTCCAAGTGGGGCCTGCTGGAGAGTGAACTCCAGAGATCTGTGAACAACAGAGATCTGTCTCCCTGGAGAAAATGGCTGCTTTGGAGGGTGGATTCTGTGGCATGATACCCAGCTGAGGCCTCTCCCTTCCCCAAATCCTGCCCTCCTTGCACTCCACCCCAAAACCTCTAGGAATCCCCCAGCCTGGCCCCAAGGCTCCCTCCCTCCCTCCCTCCAAGGCCGAAAGAGGCCTGGAAAGAAAGGGCCCTTCCCCCCCACCCACCCTTTGACTGACAGCCAGTCAGAAGCCTCTCCCACCCCCTCCAACATTCTAATCTCTCACCGTTGCTGCCTGGAGTCAGGTCCCTGCAGAGGCCATTTCAAAAGGCTTTTGGGGGGAATTCAACCGTCCCTGAAGGGATTTCCTTACTTTTCGGATTTTTCTACAAACCCAGGAAGTCTACTGACTATGTAGGAAAAGCTGCTGGGGGACAGTGAGGCCCCTGTTGGAGGGAATAGGTATCCGCACAGAAAAAAAAAAGTCTGGGATTAGAATATAAGATAATTCCAACCTATATTGTAGCCATACAACTGAGCTAATAGGGAGAAAAGGTGAATATAAATATTTTAACTAAATACATGTGACCAATTTTGGCAGTTAAGAACATACATATTATAGCATAATCTTAATAAAGAGTTCACTGTTTTCAGTGTTATAAATTTTAACGATATCCAACCATGTTGCAAGTCCTATGGCTATATAACACTGCTCAGTCCAAATAATACATGTTAGTATAAATTTGTTTCCTAATTTCAACTTTCATTTGCCCTACCTTTTAGATGTCAAAAATTAATATATATGGACTAAGGTAGCATAAATTGAAGCAGTTTGCAGCTTAAAGTATTGGATATATCAATTTTGCTATTAGAAAATGCCATAAATATGCTGAATATATCATTTTATATGCTAAGCTTTGCATTGTCATAGTAGTAACACAAGTTTCTCTGATAGGAAAATAATACTACATAGATTTTCCCCAAACATTTCTGGGGTTTGCCAAGGAACAAAATTCCCCATGGCTTACAAATGTACATATTTTTTTTCATCTGTAGTAATGTTTATAAAAGAGAGTAAAGGGATCTGACATAAAAATGGCAATATTAACAAACTAGCAGGAGCATATTTAAATATGCCACAACACTCTTGGTGACCTGAAAGTCATCATTCTTCAACAAAATAACTTCTGTGGGAAGCACCAGTATGAAGCTGCTGAATTAGAGTATATCAGTCAAGAGTATGCCTCATCTTGAATAAATTTCAGACATCTCTCACTACAGGTGGAAATGAACTTAACAAAATTATTACCACCATAGCTGCTGTTGTGAATGCTAATAATGCAGTCCTAAACCCTTTTAAGCCTACTAATTTAGAAGGGTATAACTCTGTTCAGTATTGTACTGTGAGTTATCTTTGACAAAATTTAGCTTCAGAGCCTCTACCTCTTAAATTTCATGGCCTTTTGACCTCACTGGCAGTGATTACCACATTTTAAATGGAGGCAAGTACCCATGGAATAAATTAAAGACCCCTATGTACTCTTGAATCACAGTTTAGACAAATTATTCCATGCTTCATTTCTGGAACATACACCACCACAGTTGTGGAACAACATTAACAATTTAACATTCACCACCAACAAATCTGAAAATATTTGCCACAGATATTTTAGTAGTATGAGATATATAAAATCATGTATTTAGAGTTATATTAACTCCATATACAAACCATATAGTTCCATAAATATTTATGGCAGTTTGTGCTGTTCAATATAAAAGAGACTACAGAATTTCTATGAGAAAAATGTATAATACTTACATTTGAATTTTAAAACAATTAAGATACACTTGATAAAACTTTGGGGGAAAGAATTATCATATATTTGAAAACATTTTTTTTCTGAAGTAATTTTTAAAAACCTCTTTTTTTCCAATTGCATATGCCCTGACCTGGACAGACCAGACTAGCCTGATCTCATCGAATCTCAGAAGCAGGGTGGGCCCTGGTGAGTATTTGGATGGGAGATCACCAAATAACATCAGGGCCCTGAGAGACTTGTTACAATTCTACAGAACCTGTAATACAGAGATGTTCCGCCAAGCATACAATTAGGACAGCAATGGTATTTAACAGCAATTGAATCTATCAGTTGCCTCCTCACTCTTCTCCTCCCATGTTAATGTTGGTCAGATTTTTATTGTGGTGCCATGTAGGCTTATGTTTTTATGATAGTATATTTGATTGTTCTATTTTTTTCCTTGTTTTAAATTGTTGTACACCGCTCTGAGCCCACTCTGCAGGGAGGCTGGTATTGAAATTCAATGAAATAACTAAAGAAGTCCAGGGTTGCTATGCAGAGCCACGCAACAGCAAACCACCTCTGAACATCTCATGCCTTGAAAACCCCAGGGGCTACCATGAGTTAGTTGTAACTTGACAGCAGTTTTCACTACCATGTTCCTTTACACTACAAGCCTCCAAACTCTACCACTACTCATTCAAAGTCTTATTTTTTCCCTATACAAAAGTAAGTGTTCCTTTACACATCAGAAATGGGCATTTTACACGCTACGAAGAAATCTGAATCTTATTTACACCAAAGAAATCCAATATGTTGTAAGATTCCAAAGATTTTTTAAAAGTCAGTATGGTTGATGGTATATTGCTGTTATTTATTCAAAGCCACTTCCAATAACTTTTTCACAGCATACTACGGTATTTTATCCCAAAGCCTCAGTAACCAAACAACCATTAAAACTTTCCTGTTGCTAACAATCAAGTTCACTGATCCTGCCTGCAGGTTTATTGAACACGTGATATGGTAATTTATAATTTATGTACTTAAATCTGGATTTTAATTGGACTATTATAATTTATGACCCTGCAATTTAGCTCTTGCATTGGTTGCCACATTCTTCACTGCCTTGAGTATGTGGTGGCATATTAGGGTTCTAAATAAATAAATAAAATTTTCAACTATATTGATCACTGAAAATAGTAAAAGCCTTTTTTAAAAAAACACAACAGGTGTTAAGAAATGTCTGTGTTACTTAATCTGCAGTAAGGATTACCCATAAGGGTTTTTAATTATTATTCTAGATCTGTCGTAACGTCTTTGAAGTTTCTATTCCTTGTTTCTTTACTATTAAATAAGGATAACTGACAATTTAAATCTGGATACAGCATCTAAGACAAGCTTACAAGAATGTGTGTACACATAAACAAAGCCATTTATGCAGCATCCTGAGATTTATAGTAAACAGACTATACCAGAATGTCATTATAGGACATCAAATATTGCTCAAGACCTAGCAATAATCAGGACTTCCATTGCCTTCTTTATTTTTACTCATGAAAAAAACGTTTGGATGAAAACAGACTTTTCAGTTTTTAAAAAAGAATTGTTTCCTCAACAGAATTTCACTCTGAGCTCAGGTGGCTTTTGCATACCAGTACACTATTTTTCACGTGTATTTGTACGTGAAGAAAAATAATGACAGTATTGACACATTCTGAGACAAAGAAAAGAAAAAAATAATATTAATATTTAAGAACCAGCACCCTGTATCCAATAAAAAATTGGATTTTTATGCTGCATTACATTCTCACACACATCCCTACTCCACATCCATTCCTATGCAGACTGATCCTGTAAATCCAACAAAGTTCATCAGGACATTCTCACAATTAAAGCACAGAAATCACAGCCCAAAATATATTAAAGTCCTCCCCACCCATGAATATGCATTGATGCCCCCCCATCGGTCTTTTCCCACCCTGCTTGTGAATACTTCTGGGCAGATTTATCCTGTCAAAAGTAACTGCAAACGGAAGAGTGGTTTTGAGTATGTATGCTTAAAATCTCCTGAAATACATCAGGGTATCAAGTCTGTGTGTGTGTGTGTGTGTGTCTGTGTATTTACGGGGCGGGGGGGTGACCAGTTGACAAGGACTAGATGAAACGACAGTATGGGGTATAACAACAGCATGCCAAACTTTGAGGAAACATCTCTTTGGGAATTCTCGGAGTTCTCCTGAATGAAAACCTGTCTCCAGATTTGCACCGAGTTGATTCTTAAGGGGGAGGGGCGATGTTATTCCCAAATTTTCGGCTCCCCCACCATGCAGACACCTAACCAACCAGGGCTGCTTGAAACTGGATGCGGGAGGCGAAAGAGGCGGGCACAGGGAAAAAAACTTTCAGGAGTTGCCCAGAGTTTGACACAGACATACACACACGCACGCAGGCACACATCCCGCCATACGCTTCCCGCTGGGTGCGGTGCCGGAGTGGGCTCCAGCCGAAAGCTGGCTCCCCTCGCCCTAGTAGCCAGTAGGGAGGCTTCTGGGGGCGATACTTACTGGTTGGCTGGAGGTGCATTCAGCGGGATAGCCACCTCCTCCTCTTCATACTCGGGCCCGTCCAGCGAGTCGCCCTCGTCCACTGTGCTGAGCCCCCCCGCCGGAAGCGGCGGCTGCGGGGGCGGCGGCAGCGGAGGGAACCCGCCTGAGGTGGTGGTGCCGGAGCCGCCCTCAGGAAACTGCAGGGAGAGTGGCGAACCCTTGGACATCTCCGCAGGGACAGGCCTGGAGCCCACCGGGTGCGACCCCGGCGCGGGAGAGGCGCTCAAGCTGCCCACGCCGGAGCCCCCCAGAAAGGTGCTCTTGCTGCTGCTGCTGCTGCTTCGGGCGGTGGCGGCAGGAGGACAGCGTTCTCCCGGCTCCCCGGCCGCTCCCGAGCCGCCTTCCTCGCCTCCAGCTTCGGCCGCCGCCGCCATCATGCTGCTCCGGCTCGCCCCACCTCTTCCCCGCCCCTACTGGGGCAACGCGCCGCCGGGAGGAGGCGACAAAGAGACCGAGGGAGGAAGGAAGGGCGGGCTAAGCAAGACCTGCCGCCTGAGGCAGTGAGAGGGAAACAATGGGAGCTAGAAGGCGAGTCTCTCACCAACCAGCCCGTCCACCCCTACTCAGTTAAGCCTCGAGTTCTGAGGAGCACCAACGAGCGAGGTGCCCATCGCCTTCCTTAAGTCAGGCGGCGCCGCCTCAGCCCTCACTTGCCGGCAGCGGGGCTCAGGTTGGCTGCTGAGGGCGGCAGCGCCTCTTTGGTTCGCGGCTTCTCCCTGCCTCCCCCTCGAAATGCGCATGCGCCCTTTCCGTAAGGCTGGTCCCGCTGGTTACTGCAGCCGAGCCTCTCACAGAAGAAGAAGAAAAACCTGGCTGTGGCTGAAATCCTATACCGGGATAAGCCCCATGGAATACAGTGGCACTGACTTTCCAGTAAACGTGCCTGAAGCATCCAACACGCCTTTTTAGTCTGTGACAGGAAAACTAAAACAGTTTTCTTATGACACCTTAAAAGCGAGCATATTTCTTGTGACATAGAACATGGTGGAATGCCTAATCTTGTACGAGTGTATGCATGTTCCCTGGGGCTTATCCCCAAGTAAGGATTTTTTAAAAATTTATTTGATTGATTGATACCCCACCCTCCCCGCCGGAGCAGGCTCAGGGCGGCTTACATAAGTAGCTAAAACAACAATATAAATAAAAAGCTTAAAAACACAACATAAGGTGCTAGTGAACAATTTAAGTGGCGATGGCAAAAGCACACTTTTGTGCAAGTAAGTTTCAGTGAAACTGATGGGCGGGTTGTGTATTACTAGCTGTGTTCTGAATTTGAAACAAACAGGGCATTTGGTAAATACTGTTTTAGCCCCTTCCTTTCTCTGTAGTACTAAACTGAATAGTTTTGCTAGCTTGCACTGAGAGACACTTAGGTGGTACATTGATAAAGGGTAGACAAATGTGTAAAAACAAACAAACAATGCAATTTTCTAGTCACTGGGGACATTCTGAAATTAAGAAATCCAGTGTGCTTCACTGATATGTGCCAGTTAGTACACTATTTGCTGCTGCAGAATGAGAAACATATATTTACTTACTTATTTCACATATCCCCACCTTTCTCCTCAGTGAGACTAGAAGATGTTGGCATCATTCTCCTCTCTTCCATTTTATACTCTCAACAACCCTGTGGGATAGGTTAGGCTGAGGGTGTGAGTGGTCCAACATCATCCAGCAAGCTTCTATGGCAGGGTGAGGATTCAAACCTGGGCTTTCCAAATCCTAGTCTAACATTGTAATCACTACACCACATGATAGGCTGTTTTGCTGCAAATGCCATGTATCATTCAATTATGTGATGAGAAACCTCAGTTGTGCTACCAGAAAGGTTTTATAGAATATGGGGTCAGATTCAAAAGTTCAAGAATTTTGAGCAAAATAATTAGTTATATATTAATATGCTTCTGGTTTTATAATTTATTAAGGGTAAATAATGGCCAGGACTTGAAACGTGGGAGTGGGATCGCTTCAGTGTTTTTCAATCTGGAATGGGGAGGGAATAATGAAGATAATGAACTGCTTTCCTCTTTTGTACTACATATACCTTCTGGAGGTTGTCCTTAAAAGTTAAGTTTTTGGGGTGGAAATAAAAGTTTCCATGTTTTCTGATGGCTGTCAGCTACAAAATTTTTCCTTTTTTAACTATCTTAGTTATCACAGTAGCAAAAGTGTTTCATGGGAATAAATACGTATAAAGGAAAGCTAGAAAGCACATTCATGTATGCAGAAAGGCGTTAAAGCAAAATGCATTTTTGCTGAAGAACTTGGACACAATGCACTCACCTTTTTCACTGCCTTATAACGGTTGATTGACACTGATTGAACATATAGTGTTAGATTGCATGACAGATGTCAGATTAGATTAGTTGGTGCCCATCTTAGTCAACAAAGTAGTTTTGCCATTTATGAGTGCAGCTGTTGCAGGAGGAAGGATTCCGTTTAAGAAAATTTGTGGGATACTTAACTACAACTTATCTGGAGTCCTGATTGTTTTCAAGTAATCATACAAGCAAACTGAACCTTTATTAGATTTTTGAGTATTAATGTAGTTCATTAGGCACTGAAAAGAAGAGGAAATACTTATACATATAGGGTTGGATCCAAAGTAAATTTTTTAGTGGCAGAATGGAACTTTCCTGCTTCCCCAATCTTACTGCAACTCACTAATCTCACAAAATTCTGCTCCTGGGGGATAGGGGAACTTGAGGAATGACTTAATAAACCTTTGTTTTCAAGAGTGTTTTATGCACTAAATTTTGGTCTACATGCTAAATTTTGAAACACTGGATTGGATCCAACCAGCTTTTTCTCTCAGTCTTATTCCATTTCTCTCCTTATTATAGCCCCCATCTCATGGTTTTTACCAATGCCAGGACTATGAAACCCAGTGTAGCTCTTTTGTTGGTCAAATGGGACCCCCTCCTCACTTTTACACCAGTGGAAAACATGGTTAGATCCAAACCAATGTATCTGTTTTCACTTTCTTATTATTATTATTAAGGCAGTTTAAGGAGTTTGAAAAAATGTATTTCATAAGCCTTTTGCTTAAAGTACTCTGTCTGCACACAAGTGACAGCTTGCACACACTGTTGCTTACCAAGATGTTTTCCTACTTACTGCAGCTCTTTCTTTTCACCTTTGAAACTCTGTCAAGGTATTGGGGATTTATTAGAAAGGGGTGCTGGAGGGAAATATTTTTTTTAATAATTGGCATGTGCACACACACAGACATACAAACCCATTGGTGAATTAAAGCCCAAAGATCTTTGTCAGAAAGGGCAGGTCCTATAACTATCTAGTTCACCCTGCTGTTTACTCTCCAAAATTAATGTTGATTTTCCACATATTTTTAAACAATCTGAGTTTTTTTTTAAACTTTCAATTTTATATAAACTAAAAATTGTCAAGTTGTAGTTCATGCTTCTTTTTCTAACAGATTTTTGCACAAGGAGTGTTTGTCCAGGCTCCTCTGAGAACAGCTTTTGGAATAGAAAACATTTCTTTGAGTCGCTTGATAAACCATGCCTTGATCTTTAACAATATAACCATTCTGATTTATAAAGATACATTATTTGCCTTTAAGCTTAATTTTCTTTTCTTCCATTGGTTTGATGTAAAATATTAATGCACATACCATTACATTTAATCATACCCCCATGGTGCCATTAAACTTTTAAAAGCACTGAACACTTCTGAGATGTTATTAATTATGTTACAGTTAAGTTGTGGTCCATTTAGTGTTCTCTGGAGATCCAATATGGCTGTTGTCACATGACTTCTAATAGATAATGTAGGTTGTCTGAATAGTCAGTTTGGGGAGTGTAAAAATACAGAGTAACAGGAAATGAATTCTTCATGAGAAGCTGTTTTAAACCACGATATGCCAAGGCCTTTTAAATCTGCAGTGGAAAAATAAACATAAGTACAAAAGTATAACTGTTGCCACAAAGTGCAAAGGAAATACTGGTAAGTGGTCAAGACTAGAATATTGATGTTTGAAAACCTAGATATTATAAAAGGATTTGCTGCATGCTATCACAAATGTGTGTTTCACTGTGTGTGCACAACACATATTGTCCAGGAGCCAATTTACTGCAATTTTCTACTAATTTATTACAATCTTATTCTATGTGCAGAATGAGTTCAGTTCCCTGACAGAAGCCCTCCTCACTTTTACATATTTCACAACACACTGCTTTTGAAAGTGGGAAGAATTTCAAAAGCAGTTGATAATTATGGTGTCAAAAAAAAGAAGCTATAGTACTGCTGGCTGTCCCAAAGCTCTTCTATATTGATAAAGTACCTTTTAGGATCTCAGTCAGGCAAAAGTATATTTTCATTAACATGCCTCACACTGATTACATACAACCCACAATGAGTCTGCCATGTCTTTACAGTTTGCAGAAACCTTTTAGGCACTTTTTGTTATCCTTTACAGGATGATGTATATAGGTGAAGGCAGATATAGGTGAAGGCAGATAGGTTCCAAAGAATTCCAAAAGCTTAATTACCAGACACAAAGGTGATATTCTTATCTCAGCATGCAGGCAAAAGGAGAATACTTCCTTTCAAATACCACTGCATGGCAGCTGTGACTGTTCTTAATGAGTGTTTAACTTAAAAGAGACAGAAACTGGGAAGGCTTCAGTGGGCATGATACCAAGGAAACAAACTATCTGGACAGATGGTGTATGTTTCCGAAAGGGGGGGAATCTGACAGAATCAAATAACAGCAATTAAGAGAAAACAAAAGGACAACGTGGGAACATTTATACTGTTGCAAAAAACAAAAAAGGCCACCCCTCTTGTTTTCCTCCATCCTACACACATAAGCATACATGTCTCATTATATCTGACAGACAAGTTGAGTATATTGGTATGGAACAGCTACATTTGTTATTATGCATAACTAATATTTCTGTTTCATATGAAACCTGATTCTGGTCTTCTCAAGCAAATATAATTCCTACGATGTAATCTAGAATAAAATAAATTTGCATTTTCAAAACACCTCTTCATCTCTGAACTAATAGTTTAATATGATGTTTCTGAATATTATTTAAATATAGCTTTGACTTTGCTTTCTAGTTTTATTGATTATGCTTTCTAGTTTTGTTTTCCCATAATGTGACCAAAGTACAATAGCCTCAGTTTGGTCATTTTAGCTGCTAAGTAGAGATGAGGCTTGATTTGATGTAGAATGCACGAATTGGTCTTTCTGGCTGTCCATGGTATCCATAAAACTCTCTTCCTATACCATATATCAGATGAATCAGCTTTCTTCCTGTCATATTTCTTCATTGCCCAAATTTCTCACATATACATAATAATGGGGAATACTGTGGTATGAATTATTTTGATTGCCAGTGACACATCCTCACAAGGATCTTCCCCAGCTCCATCATGGCTGTTTGGATTTTTTTGGTTGCACTCTCCATTTTGGTTGATGATGAAGCCAAGGAATAGAAAATCTTTTAACAATTTCAATTTCTTCATTGCCAGCTTTAAAGTTTTGTGATTCTCGAGAAATCATTACTTTTGTCTTTTTGGTATTCAACTGTAACCATGCTTTGGCACTTTCTGCTTTAACCTTCATCAGGAGTTGTTTCAAATCTTCGCTGTTTTCTGACGATAATATGGTGTCATCCCATATGCTTATCCCAAATTGTTAATGTTCCTCCCACCAGTTTTCACTCCATCTTTATCTAAATCTAATCCAGCTTTCCTTACAATGTGTTCTGCATATAGATTGAAAAGTGACTATAGCGCTTTTTAGTGGGGTATACTGATAAGTTTAAAAATCATTCCTGGAGGCAAATCTGAGGATGCAGACAACTGTGGACAACTGGGGAAGAAAGCAATTCTAGGGAAACAGAAAGCTTTGAAACCTCCAAAAAGCAAGATAGTGGCTGAGTTCAGACTGGCAGTTTGCTCCGGTAGCCAGTCATAGCAAAAAAGCCCCGGAATAAACTGTTCCGTGTTTTCCCATTCAGACAGCCTGGGCTGCTGCTGGAAGATGCGGGGCAGAGCCAGGCAGGAGCGTTCAGACTGCTGCGCGTGGGGGCGCGCTGTATTCGGTGTTTCCCCATTAATTCAGCTGTGGGTATATGTGTGCATGAGCGCTCATGCGCATAAGCGCATTTTGCCGATTGGGGGAGGACCCCGCAGCGCCAGCACAGCATTGGGCAGTAGAGTGGAGCATGGCCAATCATACCACTGCTACCTTTTGCCCAATGCAGGTTGCTCCCGGCTTTTTGGCTGCGCATTCAGACTTCCCAGAAGCGGAGAAATGCGCAACATACGTGGGCTTTCGGGTTTGCTACCAGTTTTATGAGGTATCTTTTTAATCCGGTGGTGAAGCGCAACAGCACAGGTTGGCTACGAGTGGGGGACGCCAGGTAGATGTGCCTGTGTGAACGCCCAATTTACTCCAGGATTGAATAGTCGCTGGCCCGGGTCCCTACCGGGGCAAATTGCCAGTCTGAACTCAGCCAGTGTCTTGACACTGTCAGAATTTATTTTGATAAAAATGCATCTCGAGGTGGAGAGACAAAGGTAGCTGTGGTCAATTTCAGGTGAAAAAAATTGACAAGGAAGCACCTCAGTCTCCCTTCATGATCTTCCATTCCAAATTAACCCCTCACCCAGCTGCTTTTCATTTTTGTTTTAACTAAATGGCTTGGCATTTTTATGTAGTTTGTTGCTTACCCAGATTACTTGGTGGGGTGTTCCAGAGGTTCCTGAGACAGATCAAGGATGAAATGGGAGGTCCATTTCCCTTCTCAGTTCTCTAATGTTATTTCACTAGTCATCCAATGCTATTTCACCTTTATCTGACCTTTATAAAGCCAGATAGGTCACTAAAAGCCAATTCATATTTTATTTAATAAAAGTACCTATATTTAAATAGTAAACTAGTAAAATTAATAACTAAGTGCAAACATTTGTACATGACTGGGGGTTCCTTTCAATAAATATTGAAACAGTGATCAGGAAAGGATTGTGTTCCCCTGTTTCCATGGGTATCATAGAAACCTGTGTATTCTTCTCAGTTTTTTTATTCATGTTTCCTTTTTAAAAGTTTTTTTTTTGTAAATACAATTTATTATTGGATATATCATAAGTTCATACAATTTAAACATACCAATACATACCCATTTTTCTTTTTTCCCTTTCTCCCCCCCACATCAGGCTTCCAGCACTGCTCCAACCCCATTAATATCTCTCTTATTCCATTACAATTACTTCTAAACTTATTTTCTCTTACTAACGGTAACAATACAAAAGTCTAATTCTCTTTCCGTTTCTTCTTAATAACTGTCAAAGCAAATCAAACCACTTTTAATGTCCCAATTTTTCAACAAATATTTTTGAAAGTCTTTCCAATCTTTAAAAAAAGTTTCATCTTCTTCGTTGTTTAACTTTCTTGTTAACTTGTCCATTTCCGCCAAAAACAACGTTTTTTTAATCCATTCCCATGTTTCAGGTACTTTATCTTGTTTCCAACATTGAGCAAAAGTCAGTCTTGCTGCTGTAATCAAGTACCATAATAGTGTTCTCTTGGCTACATTTATTTCTTCCATTTTAAGACCTAGCAATAACATCTGTGGGTCTTTCTTAAAAGTACAATTCAGAATTTTTTGTATCTCATTGTGGATCTCTGTCCAATACTGTTTCCTTTTTAAAAGTTAAGTTTGAATCAGCTCTCAGTTAAGGCTGGTTCAAGAGAAAGTTAGCAGCATCTGGTCTTGTTCAGTTCTCGCAACCCTCACTTGGAGGTGAGTGGAAGTGAAACTCACCACCAAGTCATCGTAAGGAAATTGAATTGAGTGCAACTTCATACCACTCAACATCCTGTCTGTGGTTGGGACCGTCCCTCAAGGGGGAGCATAATCATTACTCTTTGGAAGGTATGGAGGAAAGTAACTTCTGACCTTTCTTATAGAGGTTAATAAACCTGTGCATGGTATGGAGAAAGTAGATTCAGAGAGAATCCCTCCCTTTTTTATATGATTAAAAGTTGTGATCATTCTGTGAATGGGGAAAAGATTTGGGCCAAGTAAAATTCTGTCACTGACACAAGATTAGATGGCTTTAAAAAGAAGGCTAGGCAAAATAATTGAAGATAAATACATCAACAGCCAGTAGGCATTATGATAAATGGATTACATATTCAGAGGTAGTGTACGTAAAAATATCAGTTGGGGGGGGGGGTCATAGGGCTTCCAGAAGGTTTCCCATGGGCATCAGACTGGATACTGTACAAAACAGACTGCTGGTCTTATCATTCTTGTATGACCCTGAAGACTTCAACTGAGATATTTTAAGAGAAATCCACACATTCATTATAAATGTACCAGTTGTATGGATCCAGCATAGGATTCTCTCCCTCTCTTTCTCTCTCTCTCTCTGTCCCCCCCTTCCCTCCCTCTCTCCAGAGAAAGAGACTTCTTTGGAAACAGTTCCAGAAACTACCATTTCATTAATCTTAGCTTTCTCCCCAGATCACTTTTTGAAGATCTAGTAGGAGTTTAGAATTGTGAAATGGGTACCAGGGTGTTGTATTTAAAATTCAGATGTATTATTGTTAAGTATGAGATGTAAGTCTAATCTTAACTAGTGATTCAGCTTTATTCAATCAACAGTAAACCAACACAAGGAACAGTGGAGCAACAGGCCCCCTTTTTAAACTGTCTGGGCTATAGTAACCATGCCCTTAAACAAGTTAATAACCAATAACAAAAGAGAGATAACAAACAATAGATTTCATTCCCTCTGGAATAACTCTAGCTGTTCTGATTGGCTTGCTACGCAGAGCAGCCAATCAGAATGCTTACTTTTAGGATACCATCTGAAACCTCAAGCTCATACATGTTATTTATAATACATAACAATCCTCCCCCCTAAGAAAGAGCAAACCCTGAACAAACATACTCTTTTAAGTATGCTGGACGGCTACGGGTTCTTTGCAACCATCTTAATGGTTCTACATGAGGCTGTGCCTCTGCGTCCCTGGAGCTGCTGTTTTCTAACAGGGTGCTTGTTTCTAGGGGACCAGAATTGTTGGGCTATTGCCTGGTTCTCAGCTCTACGTCCTGAGTCCCAGAACACACTTCAGTGTTCGGATGTTCGATTTGTTTAGAAAGTGGGCTAGGACTTACTGTATGTTCTTCTGGCTGTGCCTCAGCCCAGCGCCATTGCAACTGGTCTATGTGCTGCTGTAGGGGTATGGACGACATATGATAATGTTCCTGCAACCTCACTGACGGTGGCTGGAATCCACAAGTGGCTTTCTCCATAGTTCGGTGCAAACACCGCATCGCCAACTTGTAAGGAGTGGGGTGTGTCCTTTGCCTCCGTCTTTGGTGGCTGGTCTGATGTGAGGTCAGGGTGCATCCTGTCCAGAAGCGAAGTCAGGTGACAGCCCATTGCTGTGTGCGGAGTGTTGCTGTGTGCGGAGTGATATGTTGATGCAACAGGAAGGATGATAGCTTCTGGTTCCAGTCGCCCTGTGTCATTCTGCGGAGCACCTCTTTTGTAGCCTGGACCATCCTCTCTGCTTGCCTGTTTGTGGCCGGATGGAATGGAGCTGATGTTATATGTCTGATCATGTTTTTATTTATAAAGTCCTGGAATTCTGAGGAGGTGAACTGCGTCCCATTATCAGATACAATGGTGCCCAGCAGGCTGTGTGTTGCGCTCAGGCAACACAATGCCCTAATCACAGTGGTTGAGGTCATTTTGGTCATCTGAATAACCTCTAACCATTTAGAGTAGGCATCCACAACTATTAGAAATACCTGCCCTTGGAATGGCCCCGCAAAGTCGATCTGTAAGCGGGACCACGACCTATGTGTGTTCTTCCAGTGTTGGATAGGTGCGTGTGGGGGATCGGGCCTAGAAAGTTGACATGGCTGACAAGCTTGTACCCAGTGCTCTATGTCTGTAACCAGCAGGAACCTTCGCCCATACATAAAATTGTGAAATTTTTTAATACTCACAACCAGGGCGAGAGCCTCTCTGTCAATTTGAGCATAATTTCATTTGGCGGGCGATAGCATCCTAGAATAATAAGCAACTGGCGCTTCCCACCCATTTTCCATGACATGGCTGAGGACGGTGCCAATGCCGAAGGGAGATGCGTGGGCAACCAGAACCAGGGGCTTGTGTTCGTCAAAGTGAGTGAGGACACTATTGGAAACTAGCAGCTCATTTATAGCCCTGAACACCATGTTCTGCCACACACCCCACCCCCATTTAGCCCCTTTCCCCAGCAATGTAATGGTTTGGCAACTGATGCCTTATGAAAGAAACGCATGGTAAAAATTAAGGATTCCTAGAAATGATACCAGCTCTTTTTTGTTTCTAGGTTTAGGTGCATGCTGGATCGTAGCTACTTTGGACTCGGTTGGGTGCACCCCCTTTTCGTCTATTAGGAACCCAAGGAATTCCACCTTTTTTACCCCTAATTGACACTTGTTCTTTTTCACCTTGAGACCTGCTTCTCTGAATTGACCGAACACAGCCCTGAGACGTCCCGCCAACTCTGTTTCATTTGCCCTCACAACCAGAACATCATCAAAATATGGAACCACCCCTGGTATGTCTCTGAGCAATCCCTCCATTAACCCCTGGAAAATCCCAGGTGCCACATTCACTCCAAATTGAAGGGGGTTAACTCAGAATGCCCCCCTATGGGTAACAATGGTTTGTGCCTCAGCTGCTACCGAGTCCACGGGCAATTGCTGGTACGCCTGAGCAAGATCAAGTTTTGCAAACACTTTCCCACCCACCAGCAATGCCAAAACATGGCTAATCACCGGCACGGGATACGCATGTCATTGTAGAGCCTGGTTGATGGTACACTTATAATTGGCACATATTCTGATAGACCTATCTGGTTTCACCGGTGTTACAATAGGCGTCTCCCACTTGGTGTGGGAGACTGGTTCAATTACACCTTGAGCCACTAGTTTGTCAAGTTCGGCTTCAATTCTTGATCTTAGAGCAAGAGGAACGCACTGATACTTCAGGCGAATGGGCCTGAGGGGTCCAAATCAAAAGTCACAGGTGGCCCCATATACCTTCCCAGTGACCAATCAAATACAGCAGGAAATTCTGCATAAATTTCACTCACTTTACTCAGGTTCACTTCATTCACCCCAGTAACAGCAATACCTAGGGCTTCAAACCAGTCCAGCCCTAAAAGACTGGACCTGCACCCTTCAGCAACCAGGAGGCTCAGTGTTCCTCTGAACCCCGTAAACTGTACCTCAAATGATGCTGCACCTGCCATGGGGATGCGTTGACCCTGGAAATCAGTTAGATGAACGGGACTGCTGGTCAAAACGACGATGGCTTCTCTTAGGAAACAGTCGCTGCAGTGTCTCCATTGAGATGATCATTGCCGACCCAGAGTCGACCTCCATCTCACATGGCTCTCCATCTAGCAGGACTGTCACCTTGATCTTCTTCTTTGTCCGCGTTCCGGTGTTCAGGATAGTCATGGGACAGGAGCAGCATGAAGTCTCGTGGCACTTCACAGGCTTGGGATGACTCTCGCCTTGCGCTCTTCGGTTCTGCCTCGGGGACAATGGGGGTGACTTTTTCTTTGGAGCAGCTCAGCACACTCAGGCCAAGTGGCCCCACTTGTCACAGTTTCGGCACCTTAGGTCTCGGGCCCAACAGCGGTCACGGTCATGGTTTCTGCCACAGCCTGCACAGGCTTGCCTTGGTTCTGACTTCTCACTATGCTACTTAGGCCTCATCACCCTGGTCTTGTGGATGTCCTCTGGCTCACCCTCAGAGTTGCTTGCAAACTCATGGTGCACAGCCTTCTTGGATCGCAGACTGGATGGACTGGTCGGCTGCCACACCTCTTCAGTTGACCTCTTGGCTGCTTCAGCTGCGATGGCTTCAGCTTATGCCACGGCATAGGTCAGCTCTGTCTTTGCAAATAACCTTTGCTGCAGCCTCTCATCCCTGAGGCCGCACATCAGCCGGTTGAGCAACACCACCTCTAGGTCGGGGAAGTTACACATTCCTGCAGCTTTCCGTAGTGCCATGACGTAGTCAGCCACCGGCTCACTTGCCCCTTGGTCTCTCTTGTAGAAGGCATGATGGCAGGCTATTTGAGAGGGCTTAGGAAAAAAGTGATTTCTAAGTTTGCTCTTAATGTCTTCCAAGGAGACCATCAGTATGTTGCAGTCGCCACCAGAGATCGTGCCACGTTGAAGACAATTCGCCCACACAAGCTGAGGAGCGTCTCTGTCTTTGTGGCTTCTTCATCAATCTGGTTAGCTCGCAGGTGGAACTCAAACTAGGTAATGTATGAGTCCCAGTCCTCTGGCTCCAATGCCTCGAACCTCGTGCTGGCTGCCATCCTTGTAGCCAGTGGTGGGATGGCAGGGTGAAGGTTTATGATGGCCGGGGTCCCGGATGTCTCCAGATCATCTGCTGTGGTGGCAGTTGCTCAGCGGGGTGGCCTACCCACTATAACCCAGATTCCATCCTCGTCACCAATGTTAAATATGAGACGTAAGTCAGATCTTAACTAGTGATTCAGCTTTATTCAGTCAACAGTAAACCAACACAAGAAACAGTGGAACAACAGGCTCCCTTTTTAAACTGTTTGGGCTATGGTAACCATGCCCTTGAACAAGTTAATAACCAATAACAAAAGAGAGATAACAACCAACAGATTTTGTTCCCTCCAGAACAACTCTAGCTGCTCTGATTGGCTTGCTATGCAGAGCAGCCAATCAGATTGCTTACTTTTAGGATACCATCTGAAACCTCAAGCTCATACATGTTATTTGCAATACATAACAATCATCATCCTGGATGCCAGGGTGTTGTATTTAAAATTCAGATGTATTATTATCCAACATTCCTGCTGATTAAGACAGGAGATATTCAAATGTTGCCTAATTCATGCCACCTTGTACAGGCTCTGCAGTCTTTTACTATGAATCAACTGTCTCACATTTTAAAATAATGCTAATTATATCTGACAGTTAAATTGTAATTCCAAAACACAATTTGTATTTAATCTTAGATTACTGACTTGCCAACTTTCATTTGTGTTCAGAATTCTGTTTCATGAAAATACCTTTGCAAATGATAGTCTTTACATTATAAAGGTTGCTGCTGAATAATCTTTGATGTGTCGTGATTAAATTATGACAATGTCATGGAATAATCTGAAACACTTCTCAACGTTTATAGCTGTAATGAGTGCCAGCAACAGCAACATGGTGTGATCTAGTACCTCAAAAAGTGGGTAAATTACAGTGTAATCCAATGAAGAATTACTCCAGTCTAAGCCCACTGACTCTCTTTTAGAGAACTCTGCTGTGTTTCCTAGATTAGAATAGTTATAACCTCCAGTTATTATGTGATTATGTGTCAGTATGTGCAACCTGATTATGATTTACATGGCTCTTATCTGGCAAGTATCTAGTACATGGTATTCTCTTAAAGCTGGCTTGCAGAAAGAGCTACCAGAGGAAGTCATGGAGAAGGAGAAGAGGAGAGCAAAGGGAGAGATACCCTGCATAAATGATCTATCTACATGGATCAAAACATACTTCTTTTTCACTGTACCTGCATTCTATTGAAACCCCAAGGAGGTATAGTGTATTGGATGAGAACCCAGGTGTAATAGACAGCAAATGGTTAATGTGTTAACCAGGTCTGAGAACCATGATTGACATGGGGTTCAAATTGAATTCTACAGTTGAGAGTGACAATTGAGAGTGGCAGTTAGAACAGTGAAGTTCAGTTAAGCTGGGTGAAAGGATTGAGGAAGATCCTGAAAAGAATAAAGAAACTAGGTGTTTGTATACTACCGCTATGCCAGTCCTAGGCAGCAACTCCCTTCCCTCATCATGCAGATTCTGTGAACTTAAGCAGATCATGAGATGGTGGGCAGGAAGCATTGTATCAGTACTTAGTTCTTGTGGCCCTTTCTTACATGCCCAGGTAAATCGCTGATTGCCACTTTGAGATCAGGAAGCATTTTTCTCCAGGCCAATTTAGCCAGGGATCCTGGAGGTTTTTTGTCATCTTCTGGGCATGGAACAGGGGCCACTGGGGTAAGGGTGGAGGTATTTCTGAATTTCCTGCATTGTGCAGGGGGTTGGACTAGATGACCCTGGAGGTCCCTTCCAACTCTTTGATTCTAGGGGAGTGGGACCAGAAGTTTTTCCCTGAAGGAAACAACTTCAGTAAAAAGAGGTGATCCCTGTCAAGAGTTTGAAAAGTGAAAAGTGAGTTTTGCGGCTCAGCATGATGAAATCAACTCAAGTTTATTGATTACATCAAAACTGAAGATAAACTAGTTGGTCCGAGGCCAGCTTATATGCGTGTCCATGCTCATACCCAACATACCCCCAATTCCTGTATAAGTTCTATTTACATGGCCCAGGTTCCTATAAGTCTGATTCAGGATCCAGATGAACTTACTGCTCTGCGCTAGGATCCGAGGTGGCTATTATGCTTAGGACCGAAGGTCTGCAGGTCTGTGCAACCACATGGCCTGGCTAGCTCGGCCATGGCCATCTTAATACATAACAAAAAGGAAAATTGGAATTTGTGGCCAACATGGCTATCCCCTTGAATCTAAGCTTATGCCTGTTTATTTAAACTGTGACTGCCAAGAGAACTCTGTTCACTGTTTTAAAAACATGTCTGCATAACAAAACAACTACTTTATTGTGACAGTCTCTTGTTTATATTTATTCAGAGTTACTTCATTCTTGTTGCCTGTTCACCTGTCAGATTTGAACCTGATACTTACCTGACCATTTCCCCATAGAAGTGAAATAAACTAGTTTGTTTTGAAATAACATCAGCCTCTTGTGTGCCATTATCAGACAAAAAATGAAGGATTATGATCAGTTCCTTAGGCTGGGTGAGCACATATCTATATACATTTAAACAACTGGGTGGGACAGACAGAGAAACAAAGAACAAGAGAAGGGACTGCTCAACTAAGAAAAAGAAAAAGGGAAGTAAGGAGTCATTATACCAGGTTCAACTCCTAATTGTGCTATAAAACACATTGTGTAGCCTTGAACCAGTCACTGTCCCTTGACCTAACATCACATGAGTGCTGTGAGGATAAAATGGGATGTCTGTCTGTCTAGATTTTTTTGTGAAGACCAAATGAACAAAAATCTATGCAAAGTCAAAAATTCAAAGTAAAAACCGCATCAAAAAGCTAGGGGAAAATCTAATAACATAGCAAAAGCCAACAACCAACGTTACTCACAGGAGGCAGCACACTCAGTTGCAAAGTACCAATAAGTTAACCTTAAAATTCTCTCATACGGAATTGCCTTGGCCAGACTCCTAAAATCTAAAGCCAGGTTGTTCCATAACTATTTGATGGTGAATGAGCTTTCAAGAAAACTGTCTATGTTTCTTAGAAGAAGAAGAGAAGAGATTGGATTTATACCCTGCCCTTCACTACTCAAAGAAGTCTCAGAGTGGCTTATAGACTCCTTTCTCTTCCCTTCCCCACAACTGCTCTTTTTCAAGAACAGCTGTGCCAGAACTATGGGTTGCCCAAGGTCATCCAGCAGATGCAAGTGGAGGAGTGGGGAATCAAACCTGGTTCTCCCAGATTAGAGTCCACGCACGTAACCACTACACCAAACTGAGATGAAGGTGTTAAGAATAATGTATATGTATAAAAAAAAGCCAGTGTAGCTCTTCTTAATGTGTGGCATTTTTGATCTGCAGTAGAATGCCTTATCAAAGCAAAAGCACTTCTATTTCCACATATACAAATAACTAGATATTAACTATTGGAACATGGTCCTTCTGATAGAATATCATTCCAGTCTCTCTGTCTTTGTCTCAGACTCTGCCTTCTGCCTGCCACATGTGTGTGTGTGTGTGTGTGTGTGTGTGTGTCCAAGAGCAGTAATTATGAGGATGGTATAAGCCATATGAGTTCTCTCTTCAAGGAAATGAAACCGAAAGGAGCCTTGGGCATTTCATTCACAGCCTGTGTTTTTCACATTCTCCTTGACACAATGAAGTGACAATTGGTAATGTCATAATATGTATATTTTTAACAGGGGTATATATTTCTTGACAACTTGCACTGTTTTAAATTTTGCTCTCTGTAACTCAATGGATTAAAAAAAAAAGATACATAAGAAATGAAAGAGGAGACATTTCATGTTTTAACGTCTTTATTGAGGGATACAGTAAGACTGCATGCAGGCTTGCTTCTTCCAGCATGAATGAAACCAGTGAAACTGATGCTCTGTGAGAATTGTCAACATATGTCATAAATATTCAGACCAAAGGTGCCGTACAGGAATTTGACAAAGAAGAATCTTAATTTTTTTTCCAGAAAGCAACCATCCAAAAATCACAGACAAAAGCACTGGAAGGAAGAAATGGATATAAAGACATTTATTAAAGCCTCTGAAACTCTTTGTTATGAAATTGTTGTGGGGGTTGCTGTCTCCTGGCTTACCAGGAGTTTGGATGGTCTCAACAGGCTTGGAAGAAGGCAAGGCTCCATCGTGCGGAAAGTATGACACGACCCAGAGACACTGGTCAGTTTGCACCTCTATTGGTACTACAGGGCTGTGGTTGACTTCACTCAGCCTCTTCTATAGAGTGGCAAATCCCATTACCTCCACCAACCACCCCCTGGAAAGCTACACCATGACGTTTAATGCTGGCTCAGCATCTGACCCCACCCCTGAGCCTCACTCCCAAGATTCTCTGGCCCACTCTGGCCCCCTTATCCCTAGGGGTATGCCTTCCATGCACAGGGCTGCTGAGGCCATTATCTAACCTTGGCCAACCAAGTGCATGTCAGGCCCGACAAACTCACCTGGACATCTTATTCTGTTAGCCCCTGGCAGGGTCCCCCACTGCTTGCGCTAGCAGGATAATCCAGTCAATGTCCCTAAGGTTTCTGGCCCATGCAGGCCCATCTGGTCCTTCTGCCACAGAGATATCTACTACATGGGCCTACATGTGTTAAGGTCCCCACTTACATGTCATCTAGTTCAGTGGTGCTCTACATGGTCACTGGTTCTAAATATTGGGAACCTTTCACACATACACAGAGAGAGGGGGGAGGGGGAGAGCAGTGTTATATATAATACAGGTTACTTCCAAAAGGTGGTTTTACACTGGTTTGGCATTCAAACTAGAGCAGGGTTGTTGTTTTTTAAAGCACCCTCACAAAGCTATCCCCTAACTGTCCATTATTGATGTTTCTCCATGCTTTACTCTGATATTTCGCAAAGCTGGTTTGGGAAACACTGTAGTCAAAATGTCTTTGGATACTGTGTAGATGGGAAGGTGCACATTTTTGCAGATCTCACCCACATCTAGGGATGGACATGAACTGGCTCATGAACTAAATTCATGACAAATTTTGGCCAATTTATGGTTTGCAAAGTGATGTTCATGGCAGGTCAACTGACATGAACTTTCCATGAACTTTCAAGCTATTTGTGGTAGTTTGTGAATTAATATATTTCCAGACAGACTGTATCTGCTCAAAGGAACAGGGGGACAGAACTTGGAGGACATGTACAGGAGCATGTCTCTAGCTTGCACAAGATCCATTCTATACACTCCTGCACCTCTTGAACTTGCACCTGTCAAAATGACCACCTGTCACAGGCAATCATTTTGACGTGCAGGGTCAGAAGAGCTAAACACAAACCTGCAGGACTGTCATTGGAACACCATATGGGCCTCACCGGTGAACTGCTCCTCGATATATAATATTTGCCTCCAATTCTTTAAGCTAGCATCAAGATGGTATCTCACTCCAAACCAACTACAGAAAATAAACCCAACCAACCGACTGTTATGTTGGAAAAAGTGTGGCCAAATAGGCACATACATACACTGCTGGTGGAAATGTCCAATGATTCTCCAATTTTGGGAAAAAGTAATAGCACAAATCAACCTAATTACAAACCAAACAATCCCTTGCATATCAGAGGTAGCACTGCTAAATTTATGGGATAGTTCAATAACAGGTGATACCAAGGAACTAACAGCAATACTACTAGCAACGGCAAGATTAACGATAGCAGCAGCTTGGAAGTCTACTTCACCACCCACAATAACAGCTTGGCAAGAAAAGATATGGGACCAATTTATAATGGCCAAAATAACAGACTCCATACACAGAACACACAAACCCTCTGTACCAACCTACTCTAAATGTGTACACATATGGGCACCAGTACTAGAATACATGATAATGCAGGACTTACTCCCACTAAAACAAACATGTCATAGTTGGTTATACCTCTATAACATAATAAACATAGAAGACTGCAAAACAAGCACAGCAATCTTCGCATCACTACAAAGAACAGTACAAAACTTACAGGAACAACCACTAAAACATGCTAAACACTTAACCAAAAAACCAGCAAATCACAAGGTGATAAAATTAAATTTATACTACCATAGAGAGAAATTCAGTATAATATGTATTCTTATTGGTTTACACTATTAGTAATATGTTGTATGTATCTTTTTTTTTTTTTTTGTAAAACTCTCTTAAAGAAGAGAGAATTTTATTCTTTTTATAAGAAAAGGGAAGGGTAGACAGATGGAAAAAGAGAAAGATGGAGTGAAAATTTTTTCTGTTAGTGAGGGTTAGTTTAGGTTAATAACCAATACCAATTTTGGCATCCATCATGGTTAGAAGATCTTCTTTTTCACCATCGCAAAGTCCAAAGTCACTCTGTTAATACAGTTAGTAAAGTCCATTGGGGTTAGTAATTAAACAGCTCCTTCCAGATGCTACACGAACAGTCCTCAAAGTATCTTCTTTTTAATTTTCTTCCAGTTATGGATTGAGTCCATTTTAACTTTGAAGTCTTCCGTTCCATCACCACTTTCCCCTGGGCTGCTGTCTTCTTCACTTTTCCCAGTTTTGAATGCTGCATCCTCCTCCCTGCTGGCGTGTCTCTTCAGAAGTTTCCGTATTTTGAAGATGAAATCTGTCTTCTTTCTTTTCTCTTTTTCCTTAAACTTCTGGCCTTCAAGCTTCCAGGGCTCCATAAACTCTTCAGATGAAATTAGATCTCCAGTTTGTCGCCTGCTATGCTCGACATCCCCTTCTACTGGCAGAGTATTTTCTTTTATAAAAGCGGAATAGGCTTTGGGAGCCTTATCCACCTCTTCTTTTAACTTTATCGCTTCACTGCCAGTTAGGGGTGCCAAGACATTTGTCAAGGTAAATCCGAGATCTTCTTTCTCTTCTTCTTTAATGCCCTGGAAACCTAGAATCAAATTCGATTTCTCTTCGATCTCCATCATCTTTCTAGTTGTTTCCGATATCTGTTTCTGTCGACTGATGAGAACACTTTCCATTTTGAACAGAGTTTCGTTGATTTTCTGCAATTGTTCCAGCAGGGGGCACAGCGTCTCCTTTTCCTGTTGATTGACAGCAAGCTTTTGGGGGGGGCTGTCTGGACCGGAAGTCCCTCCTCTCTTCTCTTCCGGTGTCTGCAGGACTTTTTCCATTATCGACATTTTGTTTTTTTGTTTACTTTTAAAAAGTTCGTGCCGCATCCCCCAGGAAGCTAAGATGATCGATCTTCCATGCAACCCCAACGGTACTTTCACCAACACTTTGTTTTCTCTCTGCCCCCCTTCGCGCTCCCTTTGTAGATCTTGCTTCTCAAAGGGGGTGGGAATTCCTCCCTCCTCCCAAAGCTTATACGCATGCAGGGGGGCTCCGATTTACGCTTCAAAATAGATCTTCAACTCACGATTCGATGCCACTTCTTCTTTTTATGTTAGACCATGGCGCTGTCTTCACTCCTGGAAATCGGTGGCGCCGCTAAGTCCCATTACGGGCACGCCGCAGCAGGGCCAATTGGGGTGGGGAGAAAGCCTCAATTTCCCGGCTGTCTGCCGGCAAAGAGGCTACTCCCCAAGCGCCCCCGGTTCGGAGCCTTTACCTAAGGCTCACTAGGGTCTTTCGCACATGCGAAGACCCCCCCTAACTGCACGTGGGCTAACTGCCTCCGGGAGCGTCCCGAGAAGCGGCCGCCATTCGCGACGCCGAAACCGAAAACCTTATGTTGTATGTATCTTAATCCATATCAATTTATACAAAAAGTACGCTGTCTTAATGTAATGCTCAAAATGCTTTATACGTATTAGACAAAACACTTTGTAATGTACGTAATAAATTAATAAAGTTAATTATCAAAAAGAAGTGTATAGAAGGGATCCTGTGCAAGCTAGAGAAGCTAAATTCACAGAGGATCTCCAGCTGACTGTCCTTTACCTGCCCTCCAAATTTGGTGAAGATTGGATGTCTGGGGTCCGAGTTATAGCACACAAAAAGGTGCCCCCAGGAAAGTGATTTCTAGGGAAATGACAGCCTGGGGGGGGGGGGACATTCTACCAGGTCATGAACCCTAAAAATTTGTGACAGTTCATGGCTTGCCAGCTGCATTTTCCCGGTTCGTGCCCATCCCTATCCACGTCAGGGCTATTTTCCTTGTCCCAGACCACTGTGGCAGCACCCCCCCCCCCATGCCACTGGAGGACTTTATTTGGGTTTTAAAGAAAAATCAGTAATTGACACATCATCTCACTGTTAGGCTACCATATGTCAATTACTGTACTACTATAGTTTAAAATCAGTAATCAACATATCATTGTAGCCTAACACTGTTGTGATATGTCAATTACTGAATTTTCAAAAAAGTTTTAATTTTATTTCTTTTATTTATAGCCCACCTTTCTCACTGAGACTCAAGGAAGATTACATGATATAAAATAATGCAATCAAATAGAATGATAGTATGAGATATCTAATAAACAGTGCAATAGGACTAGGGTTACAAAAATTAGAAACAATGCAAAAAGTATCAGACATGATACATCAAACTATAAAGATAAAGGAATTACTGAGTTAGAAGACAGTGTAGTAAGAAGAGCAGCATAATGCATACAATTAACAGATAATGCATACTATAAACAGTGACGCAGATTACAGTCTTGTTCTCTTAATAAAAACACTACCGGAACCATTCCATTATAGTACAGCCCTAATCACCTTGGAATAGTGGAAGGCAACCGGCCCCTTTTCTGTCTTGCCCTGACCTGGCCACTGTAATCCATGCAACGGTCACCTCCAGATTGGATTACTGTAACTCACTGATCTGGAAATGTTAACTGGTCCAGAATGCAGCAGCATGGATCCTGACAGGAATGCCACAGACAGCACACATTCAACCTGGGCTGTGCCAGCTGCATTGGCTTCCAGTGTACCGAGTACTGAATCAGGTTGAAGGTTTTGGTTCTGACCTTTAAGGCCTTGAGCGGTCTGGGACCCATGTACCTTTAGGACTGCTTCCTCTGGTATATCCCCCAAAGGGTTTTATGCTCTGCTGAGAACTACTTACTGGTTATCCCTAGCCCTAAATAATCCTGCTGTCCTTGACCAGAACCAGGGCTTTTTTAGCCCTGGATCCTACTTGGTGGAATTCTCTGACAAATAACATCCACACCCTGTGGGACCTAGTGAAGTTCCACAGGGTGTGTAAGGCAGATATGTTCCGCCAGGCTTTTGGTTGAGGACAGCAATGGGTATCATCACATCTGACACTCCCTTCCCTTCCCCCACCCTGCTTTTTCTCACTGACTTGTGAGACAGTAATGCAATTTGTTTGCTTTGGTGCCATGTGATGTTCTAATTTTTAGATTTTAAATTGTATAGTCTCTGTTGTTAACCCCCCTGAGATCTGTGAAAGAGAAGGGCGGTTTATTAATCTAATTATAAATAAATATAAATAAATTAAAAATGTTATCCTGAATAATTCTGTTTGTTTATGGAATGACAGAAGTGTGGGAGTCTTCCTTGTCTTCTCAGGCAGGCCATTCCACAGGGTGGGGGCCACAACAGAATGCAATGTACAGGCAGCTGTTATTCTCACCCATTTGCAGGGCGGCACCTTTATAAGGATGTCACATTGGAGCATAGCAAGAGAGGTGGTCCAGCAGCTATGAGGGCCCAATGCCATGTAGGGCTTTGTATGTGACAACAAGTACCAGAATTGAACCCAGTGATTGATAGGTAATCAATGGAGTGACTGCAGAGTGGGAATAGTATGCATACTTTCCCTAACTTCTCATAGCAACTTCTCAATGCAGCCTCTGAGTTGACTCATGTAGAGTACATTACAGTGGTCTAGTCCTGAGGTGAGACATTTGAAGGTAGAAATAGGTATCAAGGGTGTGCTTTTGATTGGTCTAAATCATTCCTTACTTATCAGATTCAGAAATCCCACTGGTTAGGAAGGCCGATGTCTTGAAGGACATGATGCTTGCCATATTTGATGTGGTCTAGCTAACCCTTGCTGACTCATTAAGAGCTTGAAGACTCTGGTAATGCAGCTGCAATGAGAATAATTGCTAGTAGGAGTAACCAAAAAAAACAAGATCTCTGTGGCTTCCTACATGAAAGAAACTTCTAAGCAGAAATTATATAAATTTGAAGTGGGTCATGTTTTTTAGGGGGGGGGTTTCCCCCAAGGAAGCATATTAAGCACTCAGAAGTTACCTACATGATATACAACAGTTCAGGTTCAATGTTATTGGACTTGCTAAAATCTCCGTAAGACTTTTTGAACCTTTCTTTGACAAGCAGGTTTGGTAAGAAAGAAAGTAGTTCTGCTGTTTCACATTCCTAACCCACAGATTTTATCATGCTCTTTCGAACAGGTTAATGTGTGAGACAATATGATAAATCCAAACTGGATGTGTTTGTTCAATAAACAATAACCTTATGAGGTTTTTATACCCCATGTTTCTCTACCTTAAGAAGTCACCTTTCGCTTCCTCTCCCCACAACAGTTACCTTGTGAGGTAGGTGGGGCTGAAAAAGTTCTGAGAGAACTGTACTGGCCCAAGGTCACCCAGCAGGCTTCATGTGGAGAAGTGAGGATTGGGAAATCAAACTCAGTTCCCCAGATTACAGTACAATGCTCTTAACCACTATACCACACTGGATACAAGGTGTTATACCCTTGGCCAGCATGTTTCCTCTTGTTTTGTATGTGTGGACTCTGAAAATAGAATGCAGCATGCATGCATTCAATGCACTGTGCAGATATATTCATTTCCCACGAATAAGCAGTTTATAGTAGGTCTTAAGTTTAGCTGTCTGTGCTGTCATTAGTATTTAAAGAGTGTGCATAGGGAGAGTGTGACCATTTGGACACTCCTTCAGATCCTAGGGCAGTTCTGCATTTGCTTTTCCCTCCATTGTTTTACCAAACCCACCTTGGAACAGAAATTGTCCTCTACACTGCATGCTGCTTTTACTTTCTTTGATCATCGGGTTTTATGGTACTTTCTGCATAGATTTATCATGGCCGTTTAGGGATGACTTCGCAGTCAGTACAGCATTGCCCCAAGGTATCTGAATGTGGTTTTGAGCTGCACCTTTTCCTCAGTGTTGAGAAAATGTGGAGTGAATGCCAGATGCAGAATCACCTGTCTGACACTTTAACAAGTATTGCTCCTTTTCCCACACATGCACCCTTTAACAATGGCAAGTCTTCTTGCTGCTGTGTGATAGAGAAGTGGCTGCAATTAAACGATTAATAAGTTAGGTTCTTCACAAATCCCCACCTATTAAACGGCTGGCAAAGTTCATCCTCCAATGCAAAATAGCAACCCGTTATCAACTTAACCTTTTCTTATGAGACAAATGAATTCTACATTCACCTTCACTTATCACCACTGCAAATATTTATGTTTGTATACTTCTTTCCTGCAGAATAGAAAAATGCCAATTGAAGCCTATTGTCTTACTACAGATTCCTATACATTATTTCAGCTTGGTTTTATAATAAGTGCTTTCAATAAGGAGGCACTGTTGAGCCCTCTGGGATAGTATTCAACATTTTAAATATTTAACTAGATTCACATTTCACATATTCAGTGCTTTTTGCCAATTAAAAAAAAAATTCCAGGAATAGTGGGAGGAAATTGATTCCCAGTTCAGATCCCTCTCCCCCCAGCAGAATTCTATTGATTTAGGGCACAATACATTGGATCACCTTCACAAACCCTAGTGAAGTGGATAGTTGTGGGAACAGTGCTTTGACCTGCCTAGGGATGAGAACTTTTTGGATATGGATACATTGAGCATTAACTTTCTAAGCAGCATTCTATTTAATCTAAATTTCATACCTGAAAGATAGGAGGAAAATTGGGGTCAGTCCCAGTCACATCAACTCAGAATTTAGGTTCACATGCAGATTTCCAGAAGAATAAAGCTGAAATGACCATGAGAGGACTACAGGGACAAAAACTTGAATAGGTAGATAGAGTAGGATGGTCCTTAAAAGAACACCATCATATATCTTTTCTTTCTCGAACCTGTGTTCTATAGTGGTTAGGGTGTAGGGCTAGGATCTGTGAAACCCAGGTTAAAATCTCCACTTTGCCATAAAGCTCAGGAGTTAACTTTAAACTGATCACTATCTCTTAGCCTGACCTACCTCACATTGTTGTTGAGAGGGTTCAATGGAAGAGGGTAGACTGGTATACGTTGCCTTGAGCTCTTGGAGAAAAGGTGGGATAAAATTTACTAAATAAACACTGAAGTTATTAGTAACTATTATTTACCTTGCTGTAAGGAATGGCCTAGTTTAAAGAATATGTTTGTGTGATAGGAAGGAGGAGAGATGCTATGTTGTTGTTGTTGTTCAGTCGCACAGTCGAGTCCGACTCTTCGCGACCCCATGGACCAGGTCACGCCAGGCCCTCCTGTCTTCTGTTGTCTGCTGAAGTTTGCTCAATTTCATGTTCGTTGCATCGATGACACTGTCTAACCATCTCAACCTTTGCCGTCCCCTTCTTCTTTGACCTTCAATCTTTCCCAGCATCAGGGTCTTCTCCAGTGAGTGCTCCCTTCTCATTTGGTGGCCAAAGTATTTGAGCTTCAGCTTCAGGATCTGGCCTTCCAGGGAACAGTCAGGGTTGATTTCTTTTAGGATTGAATTATTTGATCTCCTTGCAGTCCAAGGGATTCTCAAGAGTCTTCTCCAGCACCATAGTTCAAAAGAATCTATTCTTTGGCACTCGGCCTTCCTTATAGTCCAACTCTTGCAGCCATACATTACTATGGGGAATACCATTGCTTTGACCGTGCGGACTTTTGTTGGCAGGGTGATGTCTCTGCTTTTTATCATGCTGTTTAGGTTTGCCATCGCTTTCCTCCCAAGGAGCAGGCGTCTTTTAATTTCATGGCTGCAGTCACCATCTGCAGTGATCTGGGATCACAGGAATGTGAAGTCTGTCACTACTTCTACAACTTCCCCTTCTATTTGCCAAGGAGTGATGGGGCCAGATGCCATGATCTTAGTTTTTTTGATGTTGAGCTTCAAGCCCACTTTTGCGCTCTCCTCTTTCACCCTGAGTAAGAGGCTCTTCAGGTCCTCTTCACTTTCTGCCATCAGAGTGGTATCGTCTGCATATCTGAGGTTATTGATCTTTTCCACAGCAATCTTAACTCCAGCTTGTGATTCATCCAGGCCAGCATTTCGCATGATGTACTCTGCATATTAATTAAATAAGCAAGGTGACAATATACATCCTTGTCGTACTCCTTTTCCTATGCTAAACCAATCAGTTGTTCCATATCCAGTTCTAACTGTTGCTTCCTGACCCTTATACAGGTTTCTCAGGAGACATGTGAGGTGGTCTGGTACTCCCATCTCTTGAAGAACCTGCCATAGTTTATTGTGATCCACACAATCAAAGGCTTTAGCATAGTCAATGAAGCAGAAGTAGATGTTTTTCTGGTACTCTCTTGCTTTCTCCATAATCCAGCGAATGTTGGCAATTTGATCTCTAGTTCCTCTACCTCTTCAAAACCCAGCTTGTACTTCTGGCAGTTCTCTATCCACGTACTGTTGGAGCCTAGCTTGTAGGATCTTGAGCATGACCTTGCTAGTGTGTGAAATGAGTGCAATTGTACGATAATTTGAACATTCCTTGACATTGCCCTTCTTTGGGATTGGAATGTAAGCTGACCTTTTCCAATCCTGTGGCCACTGTTGTGTTTTCCAAATTTGTTGGCAAATTGAGTGCAGCACTTTAACAGCATCTTCTTTTAAGACTTTGAATAACTCAGCTGGGATACCATCACCTCCACTAGCTTTGTTGTTAGTAATGCTTTCCAAGGCCCATTTAACTTCACATTCCAGGATGTCTGGCTCGAGGTCAGTGATTATACCATCGTGGTTGTCAAGGACATCGAGGTCCTTCTTGTATAGTTCTTCTGTGTATTCTTGCCATCTTTTCCTAATCTCTTCTGCTTCTGTTAGGTCCCTACCATTTTTGTCCTTATCATGGCCAGCTTTGCATGGAACGTTCCCTTGATTTCTCCAATTTTCTTGAAGAGATCTCTAGTCCTTCCCAATCTATTGTTTTCCTCTATTACTTTGCATTGTTCATTCAGGCCTCCTTATCGCTCCTTGCTGTTCTCTGGAAATCTGCATTCAGTTGGGAAAATCTTTCCTTTTCCCCGTTGCCTTTAGCTTTCCTTCTTTCCTCTGCTATGTGTAAAGCCTCATCAGACAGCCACTTTGCTTTCTTACATTTCTTTTTCTTTGGGATGGCGGTGATTGCTGCCTCCTTTACAATGTCACGGACCTATGTCCATAGTTCTTCAGGCACTCTGTCTATCAAATCTAGTCCCTTAAACCCAGGGGTCTTTTCGTAGAAGAACAGCTGCAGGAGCTCATTAGCATATGGTATGCTAATGAGCTAATAGGCTATTAGCATATGCCACGCCCCCTGACATCACCGGAAGTGATGTCAGAAGGGGAAGCAAAAGGGGGGGAAGCATCTTCAAAAGCCTCCCCTTCCCTTCCCCAGCTGGTCTGGGTGGGGGAGCTAAGAGAGAAGGGGTTTAAAGTTTAAACTCCTTCTCATGAGAGTTGGGCCACAGAAGGAGGAAAGAGGGAAGGAAAGAGAGAGAGTAGAGAGAAGGAAAGAAGGAAGGAAAGAGGGAAAGAAAGAGAGGGAAGAAGGAGGGAAACAGGGAAAGGAGGAAAAAGAGAAGAGAAGAAGGAAAGAAAGAAAGAAAGAAAGAAAGAAAGAAAGAAAGAAAGAAAGAAAGAAAGAAAGAAAGAAAGAGAGAAAGAAAGAGAGAAAGAAAGAGAGAAAGAAAGAGAGAAGAGAAGAGAAGAGAAGAGAAGAGAAGAGAAGAGAAGAGAAGAGAAGAGAAGAGAAGAGAAGAGAAGAGAAGAGAAGAGAAGAGAAGAGAAGAATGAGGGAAAGAGGAAAAAGAAAGAAGGAAAGGAGGGAATGAAAGAAATTCAGTGGCAATTCAGCCCCATTATACCCTATGGGCCATTGAAGTCAATGGTGAAAACATAGGGTATATTCTGGGGGCTGGAGCGGAGGGAGTTTGAGGGAGAGGCTCCAAGATCACAGGATAGCTGTTATTTTTTTCCCACCATAGAGAACAATGGAGGGAATAGGGGCAACCTGTTTAGGGGCCCATAGAATTGGACCCCCTGGTCCAATGTTCTTGAAACTTGGTGGGTATCTTGGGGAGAGGCTCCATCAGCTATCCTGTGAGTTTCGAGCCTCTCCCTCAAACCCCCTCCCCTCCAGCCCCTAGAACATACCCTATGTTTTCACCATTGACTTCAATGGCCCATAGGATATAATGGAGCTGAAATTGACATTCGGCTGCCTGAAAGACTCTCCGGGACGCCGGCTGGGAGTGGGGCTTGGCTCCTGAGCTCCCGGAGCTGCGCTCCAGTGCGCTCCCCCCTGAAAAGACCCCTGCTTAAACCTATTCTTCACCTCTACTGTATATTCATCTGGGATACGATCTAGGTCAAATTTGAATGGCCTAGTGGTTTTCTCAACTTTCTTCAATTTAAGTCTGAATTTTGCAATGAGTAGCTCATGATCTGAGCCACAGTCAGCTCCAGGTCTTGTTTTTACTGACTGGATAGAGCTTCTCCATCTTTGACTGCAAATTATATAGTCAATCTGATTTCGGTGTTGCCCATCTGGTGATGTCCATGTGTAGAGATGCCTCTTAGGTTGTTGGAAAATGGTGTTCGCTATGACCAGCGTGTTCTCTTGACAAAACTCTGTTAGCCTTTGCCCTGCTTCATTTTGTTCTCCAAGGCCAAATTTGTCTGTTATTCCGGTTACCTTTTGATTTCCTACTTTAGCATTCCAGTCCCCTATGATGATGAGGACATCATTTTTTGGTGTTAGTTCTATGAGGAGTTGTAGGTCTTCATAGAACTGGTCCACTTCAGGCTCTTCTGCAGCAGTGGTTGGGGCATAGACTTGTACTGTGATGTTGAATGGTTTGCCTTGGATTTGGACCGAGATCATCCTGTCATTTTTGAGATTGTATTCCAATACTGCCTTTCTCACTCTCTTGTTGACTATGAAGGCCACACCATTTTTTCTACGGGATTCCTGGCCACAGTAGTAGATATAATAGTCTTCTGAGTTAAATTCGCCCATTCCTGTCCACTTTAGTTCATTCTTGCCATCTCATTTTTGACCACGTCAAGCTTACCTTGATTCATAGATCTTACATTCCAGGTTCCTATGCAGTATTGTTCTTTGCAGCATCGGACTTTCCTTTCACCATCAGACACATCTACAACTGAGTGTCCTTTCGGCTTTGGCCCAGCCGCTTCACTCTTTCTGGGGTTACTCGTACTTGCCCTCTGCTCTTCCCCAGTAGCATATTGGACATCTTCTGACCTGAGGGGCTCATCTTCTGGCGTCATATCTTTTAGCCTTTTGTTACTGTCCATGGGGTTTTCTTGGCAAAGATGTTGGAGTGGGTTGCCATTTCCTTCTCCAGGGGATCACGCTTGGTCTGAGTTCTCTGCTGTGGCCTGTCCATCCTGGGTGGCCCTCCATGGCATAGCCCACAGCCTCATCGAACCACGCAAGCCCCCTCACCACGACAAGGCAGTGATCCATGAGGGAGAGGGATGGTATAACTATAAGTAATTGCACAAGGACCAGACAGTGGTCTATGTGACTGTGGTATGTTTATCCCTGTGACAGACTGCACTTTTAAAAGCTTAGAAGTGTGCAAACAGATAAAGGACTGTGAAGGGTTAATTCTTCACAGAGCCAGAGAGCTTTGAGTGACAGGCTGTTCTAAGAGTTCTCATTGGTCAGCATCAGCTGAGCAGAGAGAGACTTCTGAAATGGATGCTGAGGAGAGAGTCAGTCAGATTTCTGCCTTGACTGAGTTGAGTCAAGTACTGACAGGTTCGGAATTCAGCCCTGACTGAGAGCAGTTTAACACAGACAGGGGAACTGGGGGGAAGTTGGCAAGGAAGTTTGGGAAGTAGGCAAAGACTCCCATTCAGGCCAAACGAAGGGAATAGATCTTCTAGTGCAAGGAGAATTTCCCTTCCCAGTCAAACAGGGAGTTAGCTCTGAAGAGTGAAGAGATCCCTCATCTGGTGGGGTTAGAAACTGCCTGTTTGTCCTATGTTGCCTTGATCTGTGCCCGTCGTGGCTAATTAAAGCTGGCAGTGGTGGGTTCTGAGGCACCTTAAGGGAGATTATCAACAAGTCCCTCATAGAGGGACAGTTCCCTGGGGTGCTCAAGGAAGCAGTGGTCTGTCCTCTCCTGAAAAAAAAAAATCTCTGGATCTGGCTGAATTGGCCAACTACTGATCAATTTCCAATCTGCCCTATTTAGGCAAAATAATAGAGAGGGCAATGGTAACCCAGCTACAGAGCTTTCTGGATGATGCTTCCATCTTAGACCCCTTGCAGTCCAGTTTTTGCCCTGGACATGGAACAGAGACAGCACTGGTCGCTCTCATGGACTACCTCCGGAGGCATCTGAATTGGGGCAGATCGGCAGTGCTATTGTTGTTGGACCTGTCGGCAGCATTCAACACAGTTAACCATCAGTTACTGATCCACCACCTCACTGACATAGGAATTCAGGGGCTTGCCTTGCAATGGTTCACTAGCTTTCTCCAAAAGGGTGGCACTAGGGAAACAGCAGTCCAGGAGGCACACACTGAATTGTGGAGTGCCTCAAGGGGTGGTGCTTTCCCCGATGCTATCTGATGTTGGGCAGCTGGTCTGACTCCAGACCAGAAGATCTGGACCAGGTATTACAAGACGTGGCTGGTTGGCTTAGACTGAGCTGGCTGAAACTGAATCCAATGAAGACGGAGGTCCTGTGCCTGAGCCAGGGCAGTTCGGGTGTAGGGATTCCACTTCCAATCTTTGATGGGGTGCCTCTGGTGCCAGCGCCAGACGTTAGGAGTTTGGGAGTGCTCTTGGATGCCTCCTTAACAATGGAAGCCTGGGTAGCAGCCACTGCCAAGTCGGCCTTCTATCATCTTTGGCTGATTAGGCAGTTGGTTCTCTTCCTTGACCGCAATGACCTGAGAACAGTGATCCATGTGATGGCCGCCTCAAGATTGGACTACTGTAACGCTCTCTACATGGGCCTGCCCTTGTTGCAAATTTGGAAGCTGCAGCTAGTGCAGAATGCTGAGCCAGGCTTCTGATGGGCCTCTGCAGCACATCCAGCCTGTGCTGAAAACATTGCACTGGCTGCCAATAGCATACTGAATTTGTTTCAAGGTGCTGATTCTTACTTTTAGAGCCCTATATGGCCACGGTCCAACATACCCAATGAACCACCTTTCCCCATAAATACCCCAGAGAGCACTACGATTGGGGTCTCAAAATCGACTGGTTCTTCCAGGTTCCAAGGATGCCAGGCTTGCTACTACCAGGGCCAGGGCCAGGGCCTTCTCAGTGGCAGCTCCATACTGGTGGAACAAGCTCCCAGAATAGATCAGGGCCCTGCAGGATCTTTTACAATTCTGCAGGGCCTGCAAGATGGAGCTCTTCCACCAGGCTTTCAACTAAGGAGCCACTGTCACTATTACCACCAACAATCTTAATTATAGAGTCCTGGCTGCTCGTATCAGGAAGATCATGGAGCAGAATGTTTAGTTAGACCTTTGTATACGCTCATATAGTACGCCATCTTTAAGCAATTAATTAAATATTGTCAGCACTTTATGATACTGAATTGTTTATAACTGAACTGTTTTTAGATGATTTTATGCAGATTTTAATTGTTATTTATGTACCAAATTGTGTAAGCCACCCTCACCCTGCATTTGAAGGGAGGGCAGGGTATACATTAATTAAGTAAATAAATAAATGTAGAGAACCGAAGGGCATTGTTGACATTTAATGGCATATACAATTGTATATGATTGAGAAATCGTATAAGATTGAGAAACCTCTAGGAGAACACTTCAACTTTTCAGGGCATTCAATGGGTGACCTCAGAGTAGCTGTTTTATTACAAAGGAACTTCAGGAACAGAATGGAAAGGGAAATTGCTGAATTACAAGTTATTACAACACTTGGAACAAAAACCTCCCCATGACTCAACAGGAATATTGTTTCCTTAACTCATTACATATGCTAACTCATTCAGTCCTTACATATGTATTCTCAACAAGAAGGACTATAAATCCTCTGTATTTTAGTGTATTTCTTTTTAAGAATAGTATATTATATAATACTGAATGCAATGCAAAGGATATTGGGATGTCTGCTGATATAACACTACATCCCCCTCAAAAACTGTAATTAAGTGCCCTCCACACCTAAGAGGAGAGAATTAAAATTCTCAGTTACTCCCTACAATTAGAAAATACACCTTTGGACATTTATCTGCTATTTGGCCTCTGGCCATACTTTTTGTTATATTTGCTACATGATGGCCTGTAGTTACCACCACTAGCACTTTAACTGTACTTATTGGTGAATTATTATCTGTAAAGTATATGAGTTTTATGATATGTTTCATATGTCATGAATTAATGTTTTAATGTATTTTAACTTTTTAATGTGAGCCACCCTGAGCCTGCTTCGGCGGGAAAGGCGGGATACAAATTGAATTAAATAAATAAATATTTTGACATACTTATTGCTTTACAACTTTTGACCTTATAACCTTGTTATTTAGTTAACAAAACTGTTGTTTAGCTTTTCCTTTGCATATCTTGAATAACATCATGTTACATGTTAATCTCTGGCTATAAGTTTGAACCTTACCTGTCATTCCAATGTATTTGAAAAACTGTGCATGGACACGAAAGCTCCTACCTTGAATAAACCTTTGTTGGTCTTAAAGGTGCCACTGGACTCTAAATTTGTTCTGTTGTTTCAAGAGAAGAGGTTTGGGTAGCAGAAAAAGTATACCAGCCTTCTGGAAACCAAAAGAATTAAAGAATACTCAATGAAAGTGTACTGAAGTGTTTGGGGAAAACACTGGAGGCGGGCTGGTTTTGCTTGTATTACTCAACCTGACAGCAGCATTCAACACAGTTGACCGTGACTTGTTAACTCACTGCTGATGTAGGAATTTGTGAGATAGCCTTGAAGTGGCTTACCTCATTCCTCCATCATGTCATGCAGTAGGCACAGGCAGGTAAGCCAGACATGTTCAGGTGCTCACACATAGTACAGAGTTCAGTCCCAGAAATCCACAATCCAAAAGTGCACAAGCCAAAGGGTATTTACGAGAAGGGGTGAAGCAGAGAGTGAAGTCAGGAGGTCCAAGGGTCACCCACAAGGCAGAGAGTCACAAAGCTGAAGTCAAAGTCCAAAGTCAGTCCAAAGTCACACAAAGAAAGCAGGGTCAGGAGTTGTAGTCACAGAATCCAGCAAAATGACTTGTTACTTCCACAACATACAGGCTTCCAGCCCTGGGTTTTATAGGCACTTTCTAACAAGCCCTTGTTAGCAGCCAGATGCTTGGGAGTACTGCTGCAACTAGTCCAGGCTGTCATCAGCAAGTAGCTGGCAATGGGCCAGGAGACATATCACTCTTCCTCCTTGCTTGCAGCTCCCTTCTAAGTTTCTGTCTCTGGCACTTGAAGGGGGAAGTGAGCCTGGTGGACTGGTCTTAATCACTTGCGTTTCACCTGCTGGGTGGTGACTCTCAATCAGCTGTTGGTGTTGAGTCTTGGTCAGCCTGCAACTGAAGGGAGCGGTGGCACAGGCAGTAAGTGAAGCCTGCACAACATCTGGCCAAACAGCTTTGGCTGTTCGAGCCCCACCGTGGCCGGAGGGAGCTCCCGGCCCTAGGTCCCAGCTCCCGCTCACCCAGCGGCTCGAAAGCCCGTTAAAAGGCAATTAGACAAAATGGGTACCTGCTCATAGAGCAGGGGGGCACCCGCCCTTGTGGCGTGGTGGCAGCGGCGTGAGCAGCAGCGGACGGCGAGTGACGGTGGCGGAAAAGTATGGCGGCGGCTGGCGAGGCTGGGCGAGTGAAAGGAGGCCGGGTCGACAGGCACGGAGGCGGGGCGATGTGACAGGCCAGAGCCGGATGGACAGAGGCCGTCAACGAGCATGCGCAAAGCATGCGTTTGACCCGAGCTCGAAAGATGTTGCAACAGCCACAAAAAGATCAGAAGAAATCAAGACCAGCACCAGGAGGACGTCGCCCGAAGGCAACAGGAAGTAACAGCAACAATGCGCTGCAATAAGGGTGCCTGGTAGGCTTGTCACACACACCCCCCCGGTATGTGGCCCTAAGTTAGGATTTGTGTGTTAATGAAATATGTGAACTGCTCAGAGCCCTCCGGGGGTGAGCGGTATACAAATTGAAAGATAAATAAATAAATAAATAAAATAACTAATCAGCCTGTTTGCTGGCTTCTGCTGACTCTGAGCCAGCCATGCATGGCTCCCCTTCTCCTGAGGAATCCTCTTCCCCTGAGTAGTCTTCCTCCCCTAAGGACTTCATGCTGAGCTCAGGATGACCCATGACACATGGTTGGGGATAGAGGGTGGCACTAGGAGAGAGGGTCTCACCAGGATACCCTATGGTATGTGCAGTCCCCCAAGGGAAAATCCCATCTGCCCTTGCCCAGCTGGTCCAGAGTTTCATATTGGGTTGTCATCAGTATGAAGATGACACCCAGCTTCATCTGTTGATGGCCAGACATCATCCCACCTATTCTGACCAAGGGTTTAGAGACCATGGTTGGATGGTTGAAACAGTGCTGGCTGAACCCATCTAAGATGGAGGTTCTGTGGCTAGGTGGCTGGGATTCAGGGTTAGGGTGCCAACTTCCGGCTCTTGACATCAGTGATGATTGTCAAAAGCCTGGATGTGTTTCTGGATGCCTCCTTATCAATGGAGACCCAGATCACAAATATTGCTAGACTGTTGTTCCTTCAGCTACATCAGATCAAGCAGCAGGTTCCCTGCTTACCTAGCCACAGTGATCCATGCAACAGTCACCTCCAAGTTAGACTACTGTAACTCATTCTATGCAGGGCTACCCTTGGGACTGACCCAGAAACTTCAACTGGTCCAAAATGTGGCAATGAGGGTTCTTATAGAAACACAATTGACAGCCCACATACAACCAGAGTTCTGTCAGCTGCACTGGCTCCAGGCTGAATACTGGATCAGGTTCAAGGTTCTGGTACTAACCTTTAAAGCCCTAAATGGTCTGGGACCAAGGTATCTACAGGACTGCCTCTTCTGCTATATCCACCAAAGAGCATTACACTCAGTTGAGAAGAACTTACTAGTGATCCCTGGCCCGAAAAGCATCTGGCTGTTCTCAACCAGAGCTAGGGCTTTTCCAGCCCTGGCACCAGCCGGGGGAACTCTCTGCCAAATGGCATCCATGCCCTGTGAGTCCTAATGCAGTTCTGCAGGACTTGTAAGACAGAGATGTTCCACCAGGCCTATCATTGAGGACTGCAACTTTTTCCCCATCTAGCCTGTCTCCTTCCTTCTTTTCCCCTCTACAGGGAAAGGACACTAAATTGTCTGTTTTGTGCACCATCTGTATATTGTCAGTTAAATTGTTAACCTTATTTTTAACTTTTTAAGCTTTTAAATTTTATCTGAATGTGAATGTTGCTATTGGAAATGTTGTTCCCTGTCCTGAGCTCTGTATACGGGGGACGGTGGGCTGTAAATCAAAATAAACAAACAACAAATAACAAAAACCTCTCAACATAAAGATTTAAGTCACTGTGAAAAGCTTAAGAAACTCTCATTTGTCTGAAACATAAGAACTAAAGTCTGTGCATGTACTGGTTTTACCTAAAATATTTCCACTCCTGATTTCACCTGACCTTTCCCCTCTATGTTAAATAAAATATTTTGCTATTTTTGAATTTCAAAACGCCTTGAGTGCCATTTAAGTTAAGTTACAGTTGGCTCCTGATCCTTCCCTCAGGTTCCTGGGCTGAGCCAACAGCCAAAATATTGTACTGTGATAGCAATAACAACAACGGCCCTGCAAGGCCAACTATATACACACCCTCCCAGCACACCCGTAGTCCCATTGGGGGGTTCAAATTTCCCGCCAACTCGCTATAGGTGGATGCTAGGGGGAACTAGGAGCCTTCGTTCTATTGTTCTAGGGAGCAAAGCTCCACACTGTAGCCATGGACCCCTGGTGGCAGCTGACATACATAACACCCCTCCCCCCATAGTTCTGACATCACCTATGTGATGTAATCTTTTAGATATGTGGGGGCTGGCGTTCCCTGACCAAATGCCAGGGGGCTGGCACTGGGTCGCTGACAGTGGCCTCTGGTTGTAGCCTGTGGTTGACTGGTGGTGACCAGTGGTTGAGGCGTCTGTGGGGTCAGTTAGGGCTGATCTCTGGTTCAGTTAGGGCTGGTGTAGGTTTGCTCGGCAAGGCAATTTCCTTGCTCAGGGCTTCGGGCTGGCCTCTGGCCTCTGGAGTGTAGGTGCCTGGTTCTACTGTGATCGGGGTGGGCTCTCCTACCTCCGGAAGCTGTTGCCTCCGCAGTTGGTCCACGTGTTTTTTGAATAGTTGGCCATCTTCCATAGAGACCTCGTACGAGACTGGGCCTGTTACTCGGATGACCTTGCCTGCAAGCCGGGGGGGGGGGGCAGACCCGTAGTTCCGGACAAACACTGGATCTCCTGGGAAGAACCCTCATGAAGCATCGCACTGTTCAACTGTCCTCTTGGAGTCCAGGGCATGGTCAGGGTGCAACCTGTGCAGCAAAGTCATGGGGCACCATCCCACGAGCAGCTCCACAGGGCTGTGTCCAGTGACGGGGTTCAGCATTGTCCTCTGTGTTAGGAGGAAGCGGGCTAGTTGGAGCTCCCAGTCCCCATCAGTTATCTGGCTGAGGGCCTCCTTTGCAGTGCACACCATCCTTTCTGCCTGACCATTGGTTGCGAGGTGGAAGGGGGCAGATCGGAAGTGCCAGATCAGGTTCTGCTGGAGGAAGCTCTGGAACTCCGCTGACGTGAAGGCCATCCCATTGTCGGAGACTATTGTGTCCAGCAGGCCATGTGTAGCAAAGATCTGATGAAGGGATTGGATAACTGCCTTGGTGGAGGTGGTCGACACCGGGCTTATCCCCAGCCACTTTGAGTAGGAGTTAACCATTAATAAGAACTGCAGTCCCTGAAATGGTCCGGCAAAATCGATGTGGAGCCGGGACCATGGTCTTCTGGTTGACTCCCATGGCTGCGTTGGTGCACTAGGCAGGTTTGGCTGGACCTTCTGGCAAGCCTGGCATTTGCGGACCCAAGACTTGATCTCAGCATCAATCCCCAGCCACCACATGTAGCTCCGGGCCAGTGCCTTCATCCGTACTATGCCTGGATGTGCTGCATGTAGCGCCGTGAGGACATTGGGCATTCAAAGTCACGACTCAGTCCCCCCATAGAAGGCACCCCTTGAGGGATGACAATTCATCCTTGTGAGTGACGTAAGCCATGAATTCGGGTCCCGGTGAGGCCTCACTACCCAGCCCAAGACTCAAGAGACGATGGGGTCATGGGAGGAGTGGGCGGCGATGTCAGCAGCTTGTAGCGTAGGGTCCGGAAGGCCTTCGAGAAGTAGCACTCCTGGTGCGGGGGCAGGTTCTGTGTACTTGCTAGACTGTAAAATGGATGCCAAAGGAGAAGCCCATAGAGAAGGGAAAAAGCTGTCTTTTTACTCTGAGGGACTCCATTGCATACCTGCCACATGTCACATACATGGATTAAGGGCCATACAGCAGACAAAGGACTTTTCCTCTGCCAGTCGTTTGCATGATGAGATTAAGTGCCTTCCCCACCCGAGCCATACACATGAACAATAGAAGAGCCATCAGCTACCTGGAGAAACCATCTGCCTGCCAGCCAGCTTCCTCTGTCCAGCCCCCAGGTATCCAACGGACAGTGTAGCCAATAAGATTTGAAATTGTCACTGACATAGCCGGCTGGGTGGGTCAGTAGGTGTACACCGCCTGGCCTTCTCCGCCCAACACCCAAGACGCTATAAAAACGCGATCTCTGGGTTAGCTCAGGTCGCTGCGTCCTCTCGTCGCCTGTCCCCCGCCGATCCACGCCCTCTGTCTGTCTGCTTTTATCCTCTTATGCCCCCATCCTATACCCGAACCCTTGCCTCGCTTCGTTCCAGTCTGCAGCTGGAATCATACACGTGTGTTATTAGCTGGTCTATACCATGTGTCCCTTCTTCCATCCTTCCTACCCACCCTAACCCCATTCACTGGAAGATTTAGGAGCCGCGCCTTGGAGGTAAATATCGCCCTCAACGAACCAACGTTTACCTGCTCATGCAACTGTGCTAAGTCTATCTATATTTCCTAGCTCTTGAATGTATGTGTGTGTGATTTGATATTGTGGAGTGTAACTGTTATTATAATTGTGTATTTAAGTAAACTAAAACATTATTCTGAGTCCTCTCGTTCGCCTCTTCACTGGGAAGGTCCCGCGGCAGCCCATTCCTCGTAGACATAGACCAAAAGATCCCAAAATTAATTATACCTGTTGCGAGGTGCTCTACCCAACAGTTCTGCTTTACAAGTGGGTGCCGGGGCCTCCACAATTGCCTTAACTTTGTCTTTTGCAGGATGGAGGCCAGATGTGTCGACTCTGAATCCTAAAAACCCCAATTCCGGGGCCCCGAGGAGGTATTTCTCCTGTTTCACTTTGAGGCCCACAGAGTAGAATCGATGTAGGATGGCATGGAGGTGGGAAGCAAAGTCATCAGGGGTGGCCACGGTGATGAGGACGTTGTCGAAAAATGGCGTCACTCTAGGGATCCCTTTTAACAATGAGTCCATTAATTGTTGGAAAATCCCTGGGGCCACACTCATACCGAACTGTAGCCTTTTCACCTTAAAAGCCCCCCGGTGCGTCACTATTGTCTGTGCTGTGGCTGTAGCCTCATCAACCGATAACTGTTGATAGGCTTGGGCTAGGTCGAGTTTTCCAAAAATCTTGGCCCCTGCCAGAGACACCAGTACGTGGCTCACTACTGGGACCAGGTATGAGTGGTCGTGGAGGGTCTTATTCAATGTACATTTATAGTCTGCACAGATGCGGACTTTGCCATTTGGCTTCACTGGGGTGACAACTGGCATCTCCCAAATGGCATGTGACACTGGTTCCAGGACCCCTTGAACTACTAGGCAGTCCAGCTCTGCATTGATTTTGGGCTTGAGTACTAACAGGGCCATGCGGAACCGTATCCAGATAGGGGCCACATTGGGGTCTAGTTGTAGGGAAATTGGGGGCCCTTTATAACATCCCAACACCCCATTGAAAACTCCTGGGAACTCCCCACACACATCAGCAAAGTCCCGCGCTACACATTTATTGACACCCACCACCGAGATGCCCAGTGGCGCAAAGCAGGCCCTCCTCAAAAGACTAATAAGGTCTCCCTCAACCATGATTAAGTGCAGAGAACCCTTGAACTCCCGGTATTGCAAAGGGAAAGTCCCCACCCCCCAGACCAGAACTGGGTTCCACTGAAAGTATACCAAACTGATGGGCGAGGGGTGTAAATGGGGTCCCCCGCGGGGGCAGAGACTGTTCAGCATGTCCACTGAGATGATGGATACCGCTGACCCCGAGTCCACTTCCATGGAGCAGGGGGACCCCTCAATCCTGACCTGGACTTGGATCTTTGGGGTAGCCGACTGGTTGGGGAGGCAAAGTACCTGAAAAGATGGCTGGTCCGTGAGGAGGTAGAGGTCAGCGCATCTCTCAGCATAGGTGGCAGTGGTCTGGCGTCATGGCTGAGTGGGCGGCTGCTGATGCCGTCTCCCTTTGGACCAGCAGACGCGGGCGAGGTGTCCCTTTTTTCCACAAGTGTGGCACATGGTCTCGGAGAACTGACATGTTTTCCTCACGTGTGCCTCCCTGCAGCTGGCGCACGTGGCATTGCCAGTGGTCCTCCCTGAGGAACTGGCAGTGGCAGCTCCCGGTGTCTTCCGGCGGGTGGGCTGTCAGACCAGGTGGAAGTCTTCCTTGTCAGAGTTTTCCGGCACCGAGTCAGGAAGGACGAGGTGCGCAGCAGTCGATGGTCGATCGCAATGTGAGGCCTTGTGCGCGATGGCAAATTGTAGGGCCTCGTTGAGCTGCATGCTGGTGGTGCTGATCACCTTCCGGTGAAGCTTGGCGTTGCTGATGCCCCACGTGAACTGGGTGAGGAGGTTGTCCTCGACCTTTGGGAAGGCACATTCTATGGCCAGCTGGTGTAGCGTGGCCAGATACACCGTGGCCATTTCCCCCAGCTTCTGGAGGCACCCCTGGAACTCCATGCACCTGGCGAGTGTCGTAGGCTTTGGTGTGAAGTACCTCATCAGTGCATCGATGATTTTTTCATACGATCACTCGAGAATGGACCTAGGGGCCAGGCGGCTCTTGGCTAGCCAGATGGTGCCTGTGCTGCAGGAGCTTAGGAGAAGGTTCCATCACTTGGCCCTGTCGGTTACATCGTGGTACACCAGGTAGCATGTCAGCTGGTCCATCCACGAATCCCAGAACTTGGGATTTGTGGAGTCGTACGTTTCGAGGTGTCCCTGAGCAGAGGCCATTGTCCAGTGCTGTGCAGTGAGCAGAGATGTGGAGAGCTGGGTGCGATGCGGTGCTGCTCAGAAATGATGCAGGGCATGGTGGCTTCCTCAGTGTCGGTGCTCATGGCTGCACCAGTAGGACATTCAGGCCTGGGCCAGGGATCCCATCCTCATCGCCACTGTAAAGTACTGGGTTGACTGCATGGAGTATGCAGACAATGACATGTGGTGTGATGCGTTTATTGGTACTTCACAACACAGCAACAACAACGGCCCTGCAAAGCCAACTATATATACACCCTCCCAGCACACTCACAGTCCCATTGGGGGGGGGGTTTGAATTTCCCACCAACTTGCTATAGGTAGATGCTAGGGGGAACCAGGAGCCTTCATTCTATTGTTCTTGGGAGTGAAGCTCCACACTGTAGCCATGGACCCATGGTGGTGGCCCACGTACATAACAGTGGAACAGCCAGAGTTCTTCAGCAAAGAAGAAAACACATTACTAGGGCAGCTCAGTCAGTAAAAGGAAAGAAAAATGAAGGGAAAATGTTGCCTCTGAGGGAGGGCGACCAGAGCCGGCCCAGCACACCCAAGACTGTCCTCTTCTGGAGCCACGCAGGTCCACTCGGGAGCAGCAGGACTATGTGTGCGGGAACGCCTGAACTATGTGGGGTGGGGTGTTATGTATTAGCCATAGAAGATGGCCTCCACGGGGTGGCCTGACCATGCAGTCCGACAAACCTCAGACCTTCGTTCCAAAGACAATAGCTACTTCAGATCCAAAGGAGCACCTGTGGGCTCCCCTGGATCCAAAAACAGACCTATTGAAGTGTTGACTTGTAAATAAGGCCAATCATGGGTGATGGGTGTGTGTGTGGGTGTGGTGTGGGGCACGCATATAAGCTGGTCACTGCCCAGCCAGTTTATCTTTTGTTCCTGATATAATCCAATAAACAAGAGCTGATTCACTATGCTGAGTCTCCAGCCTCAGTACTTTTCAGCAGAAAACAGGGGTTTAAAGGACTCTGAGTCCCTTAACCCCTTAGTTTCCATTCCCTGTAAAAGCTACAAAAACAGCTGAGTGGCTCAGCTGCTTTTTGGGCTTTCTGTAAACCCCCTTTAAAGGGACTGTGGTCCTTTTCAATGGAGTTTACAGGGCCATGAACCAGAAATTGGTTCACTTCATGAACAAACCTCCTGGTTTGGTTTGGGGTTCAGCCATGAACCAAACCTCATTTTCCTGGTTTATACCCATCCCCAGGGTTCTTTTTATAGCAGGAACTCCTTTGCATATTAGGCGACACACCCCTAATGTAGCCAATCCTCCAAGAGCTTACAGAGCTCTTCCTACAGGGTCTACTGTAAGCTCTTTGAGGATTGGCTACATTAGGGGTGTGTCACCTAATATGGAAAGGAGTTCCTGCTACAAAAAGAGCCCTGCCCATCCCTAGTGTCTTATTACTTTGAGTTACCAAAAGGGCTGCCACGATTGCACAAATAATGCTGCATAAACAGCCTCTCCATTTGAATGTAACTCAGCTTCCACCCTGGCCAGCCGTACATACTCCCAATGTTCTTTCATTCTTCTCTGATCTATTATAGACTGAATTCTGATGCATTGGCTGCAATCCTAAACACATTTTGCTTGGGAATAAATTCCATTGTCCTCAGTTGTACTTATTTCTACATATACATGGCATAGGATTGGAGACTCAGAGTATCAGAATGTTCCATATAAAGTAATGTTTGGGTAAAATATAAATTAATTTTCTACACAATTTACATTTGAGAGGGCTCATAACATAGTTAGGGTCCATTCTTTGCCTGCACAAGATCCCAGGTTCATCCCCTAGCACCTCCAATTAAAGGATCTCAGCCGCAGAACTGGGAGAGACTTTTGCATGAAACCTTGCATAGCTTCTGCCAGTAAGATGGATGTTTATTTGCTTACATGATATTTTTGTTTTGCAAGCCACTTTGGGTTCCCATTGGGGAGATAAGTAAAATATACATGCTTAAATAAATAAATATCACAAATTTTATGTTCTGGGTTTTGGAAGCTCCTCCCAAGTTCTTCCAAGTTTTGGGAACAACTTGTTGGACTTTGGGCAACAACTATTTTTGGAAGGACACTCAGAAAGTCTGTTGTGTGCTTAGAAGCTCACCCCAAATCCCCTGGTATCTTAGTCATGGTATTTTGGTCGGATGTGGGATGCCTCAATTTCAGTTCCTCCTAGTTCAGGAGCTCAAGTTACATCATCATACAAGAAATTCTCCTGTTTGTAAAATAGAAATACTGGTGAGTATCACAAGAGCTGAATAAGAATTGTAGTGTGCTATTTATTAATAAGAACAATTGAAAACAACAGCACGATGATGCTGTGAAAATACAATCAAGAGTCATATGATAGGATTAATAGAATTTTACCCAGCCATGGGCTAGATCCAGCTGCAGGTGAAAGGGGGAGGTGAGGTAAGCTTTGACCACCAAAAAGATTACACTGGAGATCATGGGCCCTGCACAGACAAAAGCAATGTGGAATGGGGGCTGTAATACGGAGGGAAATTGGAAATGATTGAGTTGAAAAGCTGGCTGGATCCAACCCCATCTTTGTAGTCACATTTCTGAAGAGTGTGCTGTATGAATCCTATGCTAAAGAACAAGAGCCACGTGGAGCAAAAAAGTGGCCAGAAAAGGCCATTATTGTCAAATACTGCTCTAAGGAATTTCTTCTATTCTAAATTTATGACATCTTTTTAACATGACCAGCAAACATTACATGTTAGGCTTCAGTGACTTGGTATATGTAAATAGAAACATCTGTGTAAAGAATAACAGCGAATGTCAACCAGGGGAACTTTGCTGCATAAAAATGAGGTGTATTAAGGTTAGAGATTTTTCTATTATTAATGAAATAAGGTTGTTCCAAGGAAATGGAGGTTGACAAGAGTAATCACCAAGTCATGAATTAAACAGTGGCTTAAAAGCAAGAGTAACCCAGCCCTTCTATGCATGTTGTCTTGCCACTGAAGTGTAATCTTTTGGGAATTTTAAGACAAGTATCACTGGCTTAAAAGAGGAAGAAATCAGGAGAAAATTATTTATTTTTCCTAAGTGTTCAGAACATTGTGCCATCCACCAAAGAACTTGGAGATGAGGTTTCTTTTCCTGACAAAGTAATTTTCTTAAATTACTATTAGATTTTAATTCATAAAAGACTGTTCACCTCATTTCATCTAGCTGGCATTCCTCATTAATTAATATTCATTCATAAAAAAATTCTCATTGCTCTTATTTCATATCATAGGAATAAGCAAAGAAAAAGGGAGTCAATTTAACTCTTTTAGTATAGAGAGTCATGGTATTACCATATCTTTTGTTTGGGAAACAAGTGCTTTTTGCCATCTAAGTCTGTTCTATACAGCACGGTTTTCATCAAAAATCTCTCTGATGGGCACAAACCCCCCATGTTAAGAAAGACTGTTAAAAAACACGTTCATGCTATTTCACTAGTGGTGATCTGTGGGCTGTGGGAAACAAGCAGCTGAAGCTTTTTCTGGCAAAGAGGTAAATAACATCACTTGGTAGATAACATCTCATTAGGTCTCTGTTAAAGGGACAGGGTGTTTTTGCTCCAGGTTGTTAGCATGCCTAACTTTTTAAGGGTAGAGATTGCTCTGAGTTTCACACATAGATGAGGCCACATCAACATTGCTGGATTGTTCTGTTTCAGTGCTTGAAATGATCAGATAATTTGCCTTCAAAAACAGTCACATCAGTCAATGAAAACTGTGACCCAAGCACCTGGGAATAATCTCTGCATTTTGAGTTTGTCTCTCCTCCCATTTGAGCCTTTCACGGTGGGAAAAGCAGGGTATAAATTAAATCCTTATATATAATTGAATTTTGATCACCAACATTCTATGCTTGCCATAATTGATTGGGCGCAAGAACTGGCAGTCAAGAGATGCTGGCCAAGGCTGACTGGCTGCTTGGTGGAGTCCCGTCCACGTCAGCCCCGGCCAGTGTCTTTGGCTCAGTCTGCTCTGGTCCTCTGACAGGAGAGGACCGTCTGCAGAGTGAGCGCAGGGACAGGCCCGCAAGGCCGAGGCAGGTGAGAGAAGCCTGTTCCGCCCACCCCACACCATCCTCTGGGCCTTCTATGGGCCCAGTAGGCCCAGAGAAGCCCATTCTGACCTCCCCCATCATCCTCTGGGCCTTCTATGGGCCCAGTAGGCCCAGAGAAGCTCGTTCCGCTCTCCCTCACCATCCTCTGGGCCTTTTATGGGTGCAGTAAGACCTGAGAAGCCTGTTCCGCCCCCACACACCATACTCTGGGCCTTCTCAGGGCCCAGTAGGCCCAGAGAACCCTGTTCTGCCCCCCACACACCATCCTCTGGGCCTTCTCAGGGCACAGTAGGCCCAGAGAAGCCCATTCTGCCCCTCCCACACCATCCTCTGGGCCTTCTCAGGGCCCAGTAGGCCCAGAGAAGCCCGTTCCGCCCCCATCCTCTGGGCCTTCTCAGGGCCCAGTAGGCCCAGAGAAGCCCGTTCCACCCCCATCCTCTGGGCCTTCTCAGGGCCCAGTATACCCAGAGAAGCTCATTCTGCCCCCCACACCATCCTCTGGGCCTTCTCAGGGCCCAGTAGCCCCAGAGAAGCCTGTTCCGCTCCTCTTCCCTTCCTTTCCCCCCTTTCCCCCCTTTCCTTTCTTCCTTTCTTCTTCTTTCTTTCACTCTTCCCCTCCTTCCTTCCTTCCTTCCTTCCTTCCTTCCTTCCTTCCTTCCTTCCTTCCTCCAACCCTCCCTCCCTTCCACCCTCCCTCCCTTCCTTTCTAGGGCCAGTTGTCTTCCTCCACAACGGACTTTGCTTCCTAGTCATAAATAAATAAATTTGCTGGGCCGTGGCTTTGGTGAAGGGGATCTGATTTTTGTGTCTTGTTTGACTTTCAAATTTAATCAACATATGTCTCATTAACACCTTTCCTCTTTTTCTGTCTCATATCCACAATCACATAAATAGCTTGGCTAATATGTGGCCCAAAATTTTAGCTATGAAACTACCTCATCCAGTAGCAGCAAATAATACCTACTGGCTCAGCTGAGATACCTGGTAGGCATGGTGCCAGTTAATTCAGAATCCCCTTAACTTAACAAAAACCATTGACCAATTAACCAACTGGGTAGATGATGCAAATCTCTTTTTGATTAAGTAACCTTTTGCTTCCATGCCTTTGTAAAAGTAATTCATGCTGCTGTTAGTATACATGGAACTTGTTCACTGTTTGGAATCAAAACTCCACAATTAAGCAAAAGTAACTGCTGAGTTCAAGGGATTGTAATACTAATCCCTGAGGACAAAACTCATTATATGGTCTACCAACACCATTCCATGTGGGTACAGGACCACTATATATGGATAGTCAGCCCTATTCATATTATAAAGGTAGGCAAACATTACACCACTGATTTATCTGTAAGTGGAAATAGCCTACAGACAGCATCTGCCAGAAACTGCATTTGTGGCAAAAACTGTCATCTACAAACATTATGGTGTCACCCCACATACACAAAACCAAAAAACAGGAGATTAGAATTGTACACCATGGAGGTGTCACAAAAATGGCATCCCTGCAGTGATTTCTCTCTCTTCCTGTCATAATACCTGGGTGTATTTGCCATGTCACAGAGAACAATCATGCTGTGAGTTATCCCACCTGTTACATACTACTGCTGCTAGTATTTTGAGCAGAGAAAATCTCCACATGATGCTGCTGCATTGTGTGGTGAATATTCCTAGATATTATGACAGGAAGAAGGGGAAATCACTACAGGGATGCCATTTTGGGTGGCATTCCCATGGCAAGTATACATGAAACCTTGCTCTTATCTCTATGTAGACAAAACATCATCTGCAAGCTCAGCCTCACTGCCAAGAAAAAAAGAAATTAGTATTTCCAGTTCATGTACCTGGAGCGTCTGGCTGAGAGAGAAGATAAGAAGAATGTGGTTACCTTCATATTATTGAAAGGCCACTATTCAGGATGTGAGAATAAACCCTTGTATGAACTAATTCTTACATCTGAGTTATTTGCTGAAGAACTGTTGTAGCACATTATGGCCAACCCTGCTATTACAGAGGGGAAAAGTAAATTCAGTATTACATGTAAAGCAAATGAAATCTTTGCCAGGCTGCAGAAAAATCTATATGCTTTATAAAAAAAAGAAAAGGGAAAGAAAAACAGCAAGCCACTATATGCATCACAGGAATATAATACATTTCCTTTGACTTGCACTCCTTTTCTAATGATGGGGGGGGGAGATTGCTGTTCTATTTTTCATATGAATGACATGCCACCTTGTCTTTTCAACTGCTCTGCTCATCTTCATCCCTCATATTCAATGACATTTTCAGTGTGGGCTTGTCATTTGAGTTCTTCACTGATCTTTTATATATTATATTTATTGAAGTTTAGTTCTGGATATGTAATAATACCATAATTTGAAGGCAGTCTGATCTCAGTGATCATTATTGTTATCACTATTATTATTTTATTTCTATAACTCCATGAGTGTGTACAGTGATTAACAGAACCATAACAAAAAACACCCAGCCCCCTAGATCTCTGGCTTGAGGCAATCTAAAAATTCAACACAGGAAACAGAAAGAGGGAAGAAAGATGGAAGTCAGGGTAAACAGAAAAATACTCCATTCTGTTACATGTACATAGGCTTAGTTTTGGGGCCAAAGGCTTCACAAACAGGGTGGATTTGGACAAGGTATCTGAGGAACAAATAAAGGCAGCATCAAACAGGTATTCTGAGAGAGAGTTTAAGGTGTAACAGACAGTGGGGGGAAGGCAAATTCACTAGAAGGATTGGAAAAACTTCAGATGACAGGGAGAGCTATAGCTGGAGAAACAAAGGAAACCCCAAAGGAGATATTGGCATGTGAAGAGAAGGCAAAGGCAAAACCATGTAGATCTTGCAAATTAAAGATCAGGAGTTTGTGCTGGACCCCTGAATGGAATTTAAGGAGGACTGTCACATAGAAGTAAATGAATTTGGTGGCAGAAGGCTGAATAGGGATGAGAGATGAGTGGCAAGGCCAAAGAGATTGAGTTACTCAAGGCAGCAGATTACTAGAATATGAACCAGAGTTTTTGCTGAGGGGAGGAGATAGTGCATTTTGTTTTTACAATGTTGTACAGGAAGAAGTGAGATGACTTCGTGATAGACTGAATATGGGGAGAAAATGAGAGGGAACAATCAAAGAAAAAAAAACTTGTGTGTTGTAAGTGTGGCTGACATGAGCTCAGAGAAATACAGTCCTGTGCCACATGCTCTGTCATCTAAGGGCAGTCTTGTAATGGGGCAACTAGGGCAGATGCCCTGGGTCTTGCACTGGGAGGGACTCCATGCTGAGGGACCAGGCAGCAATCAGTTGTAGGTTCAAGTAGAAACTACTATTAGGCTGTGGTCACACACACTAAATAATCCACTTTCAATGCACTTTTCAACTGGATTTTGCCAGTTCACACAGTAAAATCCAGTTGGAAAGTGCACTAAAAGTGGATTGAAAGTGGATTATTATTTAGTATGTGTGACCACAGCCTTGGAATGCTTTTCTAATAAAAGCAGATTTGTTTCTGATACTACAAAATTAAATAGAAGTATTTTTAAAAGAAATGGCATATTCTCCCCAATCTGCTTTTACTTCTGTGGGGGCATATCTTCATAAAACAAACAAACAAACAAACAAACAAACAAAGAGGTCACAGATATAACCTGCCAAATGTATAGGGACAAAAATGTTTTCACATGGTGACCATGAAGTCCTGAGTTGACTGTGAATGCACAGCACTCTAGACAGTTCTTGATTGGGATGTAGCAGTCACATTTTATGAACTTTATACATCATAGTATAGAAATTGTTGAAATGTGAAACTTGCAAGTGACAGGTGATTGCTTTTTCTTTTTTGCTGGCAAGTTGCAGCTGACTCATGGCAACCCTGTAGGATTTTCAAGGCAAGATAAATTCTGAGGTGGTTTGCCATTGCCTGCCTCTGCATAGAAACCCTGGTATTCCTTGGCAATCTCCTAACCAAATGCCAAACAGGGCTGACTTTGCTTAGCTTCTGTGATATGACAAGATCAAGGTAGCCTGGCCTATCCAGGTTAGGGCCACTTGCAGTTTTGGACAGCCTTAATCAGCAATGCTGTAAGGAGAATTCAAAAGGTAACACCTGGGACTTCCAGTCTAGGGCTCTCTGGCAATGTGAGTGTGTGAGATCGGCTCCACACATCCAGCCCTCTTCTAACCCCATTAGGCTATTCCAGCACCTCAAATTTCTTCCTTGTGGGGGAAGAGTAGCAGGGAGCATTTGCTCAAGGTGAGGGGTAGGCAGCAACCCCCCCTCATCCTTTTGGACCAGCTCTGAAACAAGGAGATAGAAGGAGCCCCAATGAGATGCATTCACACCGGGCAATCCAAGAGTCTGAAGAACCGACCGAGTCTGGGCAAAAGAACCATCGGCCATATGAAGCTAAATGTTGTTTATTTTTTCTCTTTTTTCATGTAAAACCCTTTCTTTTTTCCCTTGCAATTATTATATAGGTGGAAAATGGGAGGAGTGGAAAGTTATAAAAAGGAAAGAGGGAGGGAACACCCTTACTGCTTCATTATGCAAAACAGAAGAAGCTTTCCCCTAAGTGGCTAATTAAGTATAGGAGACAGTTAAGGGAAACAAACAAGAGAGACAATAGGGCAAAATATATAAAAGCAGAGACCTGCTAGTAGAAACAACGTTGTGTTTTGTTTGCTCTTTTCACTTTTCTTTTTTCTGTCCTAGTCATCGTGATGAGGTATCCCTTTAAGAGCAGTGGTGGCGGTGCACAGAGACAAAGAGAGACGAGGCTTGGAAGAAGACTGGTGACATCATAACAAGGAGATGACACAGAAGGGCGGGGAAGTGTGAGAGTGGAGAAGCGAAGGAGTGGAACAACATAAGAAATCAATTGGGAGACACTGGGAGGAGTCGGGAAAGAGCAAAGAATGACAGAAGAAGAAGAGAAAGGCGTTTATAACAGACTTATAACAGACTAAGGGGAACGAAAGAAAGAAGGAAAAGTCATAAATGGAAGGAGAGGAACTCTTTAAGTTAGAAAAACAGAACTAGAAGGGACATTACTAATTTAACTATAGTACTAATACAAGCAGAAAAATAGTGGGAAATTAAGAAAAAGAACACGGTTTAAGGAGGGAAGAAAGAGAGATAGGTATAATATAATTAAAAATACACAATTTAGGTATAATAATTATTAGTTGATGGCTTCAGGTTTCAGTGGTTCTAGAAAATTATCTATTCCATCACCTGGTCAGGAAGGCAATATTTTCCAGTTGAAATTAAACACAGTGTCAAACCCCCAAATGAGCAGTAAAGATTTAAGAGAATTAAAGACACTAATACAAGATTGTGTAGCCCAAACAATGAAATTACTGATAGACAATACACTGCCAGAGATAATAAAGAAAGAAATTGAACCTATCAAAACAAAAATGGATGAGATGCCAAACCAAATTGAACCATTAAAGTTAAAAAATGGATGAAATGTCAAACCAAATTAGATCAGAAACAGACAAAATAAAGAAACAAATAGGGGGAAATAAACAGGAGGTATTAAAGATAGCCACCAACAATTATTCAATTAAAAAGAAAGTTCGAGAACTAGATTATGAGGTCCAAGAACTAAAAGATAAAGGAGATAAAATGGAATAGACATTAATATCTTTAGGAATGGATAGAACTGCCCTAATACTCAGATGTCAAAACATCCCTGAGACAATTGAAAAAGACTTAAAAGAGGAAATGGCAGAAAATTTAGCAACACAATTAGGATTAGGAATGAAAGAAGAAATTCTACCAGAAATAGAATCAATTTATCAAAGAAATTCGGGTTATGCAAAAAAAAAAAAAAACATAAAATACCAAGGGAAGTTCATATCAAATTCCACAGAAGAGAAATGAAGGACAAAGTATTTAAAATGGCAAATCAAAACAAGGTGATAATACAGGAAAAAGAGATTAGATTTCTAAAGGAGATTCCCTGGAGGGTATGGGGAAAAAAACAGACTTAGGCTGTGTTCAGACACACTAAATAATCCACTTCCAATCCACTTTCAATGCACTTTCAAACTGGATTTTGCCAGTTCACACAGTAAAAATCCAGTTTGAAAGTGCATTGAAAGTGGATTATTTAGTGTGTGTGAACACAGCCTTACTTTGTACTAACGGAACTTCTAAAAACAAAGAACATTCAGTTTAGATGGTTGATTCCTGAGGGGGTCCTTTTTGAATATCGTGGAAGGAGGCAAAAAATTGATTCAGCTTTTAAAGTTGAAAATTTTCTTGATAGATTTGGAGAGGATTTAGGATGGCAGAAAGAAGAGGAGGAAGATAAGGAAGAAGAGTCAGACTTAGAAGAAGAAAAATTTAGAACAAGAAGCGGGAGAAAAAATGAAACTGCTAAAGGTAAAAAAGGACCAATTATTGCCTCCCAAATATTAACCAGTTACAAAGCCAGAGACAGAGAATGGAATATACTAAAAAAAATTAGATTTTATCCATCAACGTGAATGGCCTGAATAGCCCGCACAAAAGAAGAAAGATGTTCCAGCAAATGTACAAACAACATGTGGATCTAATTTGTCGGCAAGAAACACATATTAAAAAAATGAAGTAAAATATCTGAAAAACAAAAGATTAGGCACAGCCTTAATTGCCGCTGATGATAAGAAAAAAAGAGGAGTAGTAATATATGCCAAGAAACAACTACACCCAGAATAAATGTATGCATCGAATGACAGAATAATTGTTATAACCAGACAAGGAAGGAGCTGACCCAGCTGAGCTCTGAGAAGGAGCAAGGTGTTTGAGCTGCCAGAGGGGTAAGTGGTATTTTTATTTATTTACTTTCAGCTGAGGTGCTTTAGCTGAGAAGGTACTGTGTCAGGGACTGTATTTGGGAGTGTGTGGGTGAGTTGTAACAGACTCCTGGCTGCTGGAGTTGGGGTGTGAAAGGGGCTTTGTTTGACTGTCATTAAGTGCCTTGGGTGATTTTGAGTAGCTGCTGGCCACACCCTCTCCTGGGAGACAATTCCATTTAAGGCAGGAAGTTTGCAAGAGGCACGAGCCGAAGGGCGAGAGCAAAAGGGCAAGGCTCTTTGCCTGTGGCTCTTGGCCTAGGGGCTCTGTAAGAAGCCCAGGAAGAGACAGAAAGCCAGGACCTTGGCTCCTTGGTAAGGTAAGTAGACTCCTACAACAGGAGCCATATAAATACAAAGGGTTTTAAAAGGGGGTTATAGAAAAGTATTTGTTTAAAAACAATTATGAAGCCAGAATGCCAGCAGGGGGTTGGGGGCTATCCAGTGTTTTGCATGGAGTGTCACATGTATGACTATCTGCCCACTGGTCAGAAGTCTTGGGTGTGTGCTCGGTGCAAAAAGCTCCTGGTTCTCAGGGAGCGAGTTTGCTCCCTTGAGGCCAAGATGGCTGACCTGGAGAAGCAGGGACAGTCAGTTAGGTGCACGGGGAAGACTCTCGGGGACTTGTTAGATATGTCCCACTCTGGATCTGGCAGCCCGGCTGCTGCCAGGGAGCATGAGGGTCAAGGGGAAAAGGGGCACCATGCTGAGGATAAGGGGAATGTGCCCTCAGAAGGGACCTCTTCTTCAGCTGGTGAACGGGTATCCTTTCGTGCCACGGAACCGTCCCTGGGAAGGGGGGGAGGGGGGCTCTTGGTAGTTGGTGATTCGATCCTTAGGCAGGTAGACAGCTGGGTGGCAAACCCGCGTACTGACTGTATGGTGACTTGCCTGCCTGGTGCGAAGGTAGCGGACATTACGCGTGTTTTAGATAGGCTGGTAGATAGTGCTGGGGAGGAGCCAGTGGTCGTGGTGCACGTCGGCACCAACGATGTGGGGAAATGCAGTCGTGAGGTCCTGGAGGAGAAATTTAGGCTGCTGGACAGGAAACTCAAGGCCAGGACCTCCAAGGTAGCCTTCTCGGAAGTGCTACCTGTTCCACGCGCAGGGCCGGAGAGACAGGCACAGATCAGGAGTCTCAATGCGTGGATGAGACGGTGGTGTAGGGGGAAGGGTTCAAGTTTGTTAGGCACTGGGATGCTTTTTGGGACAAGAGGGAGCCGTACAAAAGGGACGGTCTCCACTTGTCCCGAGAAGGAACCAGGCTGCTGGCGCTCAAAATCAAAAAGGTGGCAGAGCAGTTTTTAAACTGAATAATGGGGGAAAGCCGACAGGAGATGAAAAATCTCTGCTTCGGGATGGCTCATCTCAAAGAGATGAAGGGGTAGCTATTACTTTTGTACAAGGAAATGGATTACAATTGTCCACTGAGACTGTGGCTAATGATAGGAACTGCCTGGCAAGGTCTCGAGGCAGCAAGAGGAAGGCTGTGGGCTTAACAAACATGGGAAACTATAAGTGTTTATACACAAATGCTAGAAGTCTCCGAGGTAAAATCGGGGAGTTGGAATGCTTGGTGTTGGGGGGGGGGAATAGACATTGTGGGTATTTCAGAAACTTGGTGGGATGAGGAAAATCAGTGGGATACAGTGATTCCTGGTTATAAATTATATCGGAAGGATAGGGGGGAAAGGGTTGGAGGTGGGGTGGCTCTGTATGTCAGAGGGGGTATACCGTCCAGTAAGATTGAGAGGGTAAGAGAATTGGATTCACTTCTGGAAATGCTATGGGTTGAAATAGTGGGTCCAAAAGGAGGCTTAACAGTGGGAGTTTGTTATCGCCCACCAGATCAAAAGATAGAGGAGGATTATAAAATGATGAATGAATTAAAGATAGCGGCTAGACGAAATAACTGTGTTGTAACAGGCGACTTTAACTACCCACACATTGATTGGGTCAATATGAGTTCTAGTCGGGAAAAAGAGATTGCATTCTTAGACACTCTCAATGACTGTGCTGTGGAACAGATGGTCACAGATCCTACCAGGGGAGAGGCGATCCTGGATTTGGTCCTAAGTAACACCCAAGACCTGGTGAGAGATGTAAAAGTGATTGCACCACTTGGGAACAGTGACCATAATGTCATTGAGTTTAACATTAGTACAGATAGGGAGTTGCCCAAAAAGACTGACGCAACCACTTTTAACTTTAAAAGGGGTAACTTCTCTGGTATGAGGGGACATGTGAGGAAGAAATTGAAAGGAAGAGTGGAGAAGGTCAAAACCATTGGGGAAGCTTGGAGACTGTTTAAAAAGACAATCCTAGAAGCTCAGAAAAAATATATACCGCAGGTTAGGAAAGGTACAAATAGGTATAGAAAAAAGCCTGCATGGTTAACAAATAAAGTAATGGAAGCTGTAAAAGGTAAGAAGGATTCCTTTAAGCGGTGGAAAGCTAGTCTTAGTGAGGTTGATAAAAGGGAACACAGACTATGGCAAATAAAATGCAAGTCTGTGATCAGGCAAGCAAAAAGGGAATATGAGGAGCATATCGCAAAAAAAATAAAGACCAACAATAAAACTTTCTTCAAATACATTAGAAGTAGGAAGCCAGCCAGGAGGCAGTGGGGCCCTTGGATGACCAAGGGGTAAAAGGAGTAGTGAAGGATGATAGGGAAATGGCTGAGAAGCTGAATGCATTTTTTGCCTCTGTCTTCACTGTGGAAGAGGAGAAGTGTTTGCCCACTCCAGAAGCACCGATTTCGGGAGGGGGTTTGAAAGACCTGAATCAGATCACGGTGACAAGAGAGGAAGTCCTCCGACTGATGGACAATTTAAAAACTAATAAATCACCAGGCCCGGATGGCATTCATCCGAGAGTTCTGAAAGAACTCAAATGTGAACTTGTGGATCTCCTGACAAAAATATGTAATCTTTCTTTAAAATCTGCCTCCATTCCTGATGACTGGAAAGTAGCTAATGTCACTCCCATCTTTAAAAAGGGCTCCAGGGGAGATCCGGGAAATTACAGGCCAGTCAGTCTGACATCGATACCGGGTAAGTTGGTGGAAACTGTTATTAAGGAAAGAATTAGTAGGCACATTGATGAACAAAAACTATTGAGGCAGAGTCAGCATGGGTTCTGTAAGGGAAGATCTTGTCTCACTAACCTGTTAGTGTTTTTTGAGGGAGTGAACAAACATGTGGACAAGGGGGACCCAATAGATATTATTTACCATGACTTCCGGAAAGCTTTTGATACAGTTCCTCATCAAAGGCTCCTAAGTATGCTCAATAATCATGGGATAAAAGGACAAGTCCTCTTGTGGATCAAAAACTGGCTTATAAATAGGAAACAGAGAGTGAGTATAAATGGGAAACTTTCTCAGTGGAGGGTGGTAAGCAGTGGGGTACCACAGGGATCAGTACTCGGTCCGATGCTTTTTAACTTGTTTATTAACGATTTGGAATTGGGGGTAAGCAGTGATGTGGCTAAATTTGCAGATGACACAAAGTTGTTCAGGGTGGTGAAAACCAGGGAGGATTGTGAGGCACTCCAACGGGATCTGTTGAGAATGGGTGAGTGGGCGTCAACGTGGCAAATGGGGTTCAATGTGGCCAAGTGCAAAGTGATGCACATTGGAGCCAAAAATCCTAAATATAAATACACGTTGATGGGGTCTGATCTGGCAGAGACGGACCAAGAGAGAGATCTTGGAGTCGTAGTGGATAACTCACTGAAAATGTCTACACAATGTTTAGCTGCAATAAAGAAGGCCAACGCTATGCTGGGGATTATCAGGAAGGGAATTGATAACAAATCAGCCAGTATCATCATGCCCCTGTATAAATCATTGGTGCGACCTCATTTGGAATACTGTGTACAGTTCTGGTCACCACATCTCAAAAAGGATATTATAGCATTGGAAAAAGTGCAGAGAAGGGCAACTAGAATGATAAAAGTGTTGGAACACCTTCCCTATGAAGAAAGGTTAAAATGCTTGGGGCTCTTTAGCTTGGAGAAACGACGGCTGAGAGGTGACATGATCGAGGTTTATAAGATTATGAATGGGATTGAGCAGGTTGAGAAAGAAGTACTTTTCTCCCTTTCTCACAATACAAGAACTCGTGGGCACTCTATGAAATTGCTGAGCAGTCGGGTTAGAACAGATAAAAGGAAATACTTCTTCACCCAAAGAGTGATTAACATATGGAATTCACTGCCACAGGAGGTCGTGGCAGCTGCAAGCATGGACAGTTTCAAGAGGAAATTAGATAAACATATGGAACAGACGTCCACCAGTGGCTATTAGCCACAGGGTATAGATGGGAACTCTCAGTCTGGGGCAGGTGATGCACTCTATTCTTGGTGCTGGAGGGGGCAGCAGTGGGAGGGCTTCTGGTGCCCTGGCCCCACTGCTGGACCTCCTGATGGCACCTGGTATATTTTGGCCGCTGTGTGACAGAGTGTTGGACTAGATGGGCCATTGGCCTGATCCAACATTGGCTTCTCTTATGTTCTTATGTTCTTATGTTCTTAAGGAATAGAAACCTTAATTATAAATATTTACGCTCCAAACCAAAGTCAAGATTCCTTCTGGAAAGCAATTAAGAAAGTACTATAGGAGACTATAATGCTGTATTGGACAAAGATCTGGATAATAAGAGTGGCAAGAACACTAAAAGATCAGGAAAAATTCTTACTAAAACATTTCTACTGATGGTAGAAGAATACAGTATGATAGATGCATGGAGAACTAGGAATATTACTAAGAAAGACTATACTTTTTACTCCTCAAGACACAGTTCCTGGTCTAGAATAGATACGGCGTGGATTACAACAACAATGGTAGCAGACTAGTTGGAAGTGGAAATTTTACCAAATACTTTTGCAGATCATAATCCTGTAATTTTGGCATTTAAAGAAGTGTGTAAGAAATCCAGATGGAAACTAAATATTGATTTACTCAGAGATCAAAAATTTGTAAAAGATATTAAAGTAGAAATGGTAGAATATTTTAAAAGAAACATCCAGTCAGACATTTCAATCCATACAGTATGGGATGCATTCAAGGTTTTCATTAGGGGATGTTTTATTAACCAGGAGGCATGGAAAAGAAAACAAAAAAGAAAACATATGAACAATTAAAAAATCAAATTAAAGTAGAAGAAGATACGATTAAAAATAATGTTAATATTGAATAATCAAAAATTGAGTTTAAACTATTACACCATAAAATGAATATACTTCTATCTCAAGAAATAGCCAAGAATATAGAATTTACCAAATTTTATTATTTCAAAAATGCAAATAAACCATCAAGGTGGCTATCCTATAGAATCAGGAAAGAAGGCTTCTGGTCGGAGTTAAAATGGCTAATTGACGCACTTTGCGATTTGGGCAAGGTGAACGGCGGTATCTGACGACAGTCTGGGCTCTACCTGGCCCAGCGCAGCACTCCCCAGGTGGGGGGGTGGCAAGCAAGCAGCCAAGCCTGAGAGGGAGTTGAGATCGGCGTGGATAAGCTTCGGAGGAAGCTTGTTTACATCTTGATCTCCTTCCGCGAAGAGGGCAGTTGCAAATCAGCTCTACAGATACCAGCCGGGCTGAGAATTCAGCATAAATCCGTCATCTACCGACCTCTTGAACATCAAGATTAACATCGTTTACAGAAGAAGCACTGTGAAACCCCGAGATTATTAGTAAGGTAACAATTGAACATTTGCTTACCGGTTTGAAGAAGAACGCAAAATCTAAACGTATGGATAAGCGTAAAAAGCTTTAAGGAACTAATCCGCTTGATTTAAAAGTAAAAAGAAAGCTTTCCTTCGGAGAAAATGGTGGAAAAGTGACTTTGTTTTGCATTCCTGTGGTCAGCTAAGACTAAACTTTGCATAGTAGAAACGAAACTAACTGTGATTCTATGATACAGGAAGTAGGCTAGAGTGGATGTTTTCGAAGTTGCTCTGCCGGATATAGACGGACGTTTTAGAGTGTGACACCGGAAGTTGGATTACCGTGACGGACAGCTAAAGCGGAAGTTTCAAAAGAGCCTACTCTAGCCAGTAAATCATAGAGAAATTGCGCCCGCCATTTTGAGGAGGACTAAATTTTAAAAAGTTATTTTTAAGCCGAAAAAGCACCGGAAAAAGTTATAAAGGTGGCGATTTGGCTTTAAGATTGATAATATAAGGATTGTTTAGTTTTGAATTTGCCTCCAAGACGGATTTGAGGCCAAAACCAAGGGCTGCCTCATCACTTAGTCCAAGAATGACTGCAAAGGAAAAAAAAGAGTGGCAGGCTGCCATGGAAGCGATGGAGAAAAGAATGACAGAAGTGGTGCAGAGTTTGGGAAAGCAAATAGAATCACAGTTGCAACAACAGCTACAAATTCAACTGGAGCAAATAGAACAAGTGCAAGTCCAAGTACAGAAAAAAAATATGGAAGAGTTGAAAGAACTGGTACTAACAGAAGTGGCAGGGATACAAAAAGATACGGAAGAAGTTAAAAAAGAGGTTCAAAGTCTGGTGACAAAATCAGAAGAAATGGAACAGAAAGTTAAAAGAACCCTACAAGAAAATACAAGACTGGAGTCCATGATGGAATATAGGGCTACTCAGAACCATCTGAGACTGAGAGGAATAGAAGAGGAGGAAGATCAGGACTTACGGGCTTTAGTAATTAGCACGTTGACAACTTATATAGGGGAGGATCAAGGAGATTTGGATCCAGACTTTGACCTAATCTACAGAGTAAACTCAGTTTATGCCAAGAGAAAGAAATTACCCAGAGATGTGATTGTTCAATTTGTGACTACAAAAATGAAAGAAGACATCTTCAAGAAGCAATTTACACAACCGTTGGAAATTAATGGAAAGAAAATAATAATTTTAAGAGAAATCCCGAGAATGATTTTACAAGATAGAAAGAAATTCAAGAAATTAACAGATAGGTTAAAAGAAATGAGCATTAGGTTCAGATGGGAGATTCCATATGGATTATCATTCTCTTAAGAACATAAGAACATAAGAGAAGCCAATGTTAGATCAGGCCAATGGCCCATCCAGTCCAACACTCTGTCACACAGCGGCCAAAATATACCAGGTGCCATCAGGAGGTCCAGCAGTGGGGCCAGGGCACCAGAAGCCCTCCCACTGCTGCCCCCTCCAGCACCAAGAATAGAGTGCAGCACCTGCCCCAGACTGAGAGTTCCCATCTATACCCTGTGGCTAATAGCCACTGGTGGACTTCTGCTCCATATGTTTATCTAATTTCCTCTTGAAACTGTCCATGCTTGCAGCTGCCACGACCTCCTGTGGCAGTGAATTCCATATGTTAATCACTCTTTGGGTGAAGAAGTATTTCCTTTTATCTGTTCTAACCCGACTGCTCAGCAATTTCATAGAGTGCCCACGAGTTCTTGTATTGTGAGAAAGGGAGAAAAGTACTTCTTTCTCAACCTGCTCAATCCCATTCATAATCTTATAAACCTCGATCATGTCACCTCTCAGCCGTCGTTTCTCCAAGCTAAAGAGCCCCAAGCATTTTAACCTTTCTTCATAGGGAAGGTGTTCCAACACTTTTATCATTCTAGTTGCCCTTCTCTGCACTTTTTCCAATGCTATAATATCCTTTTTGAGATGTGGTGACCAGAACTGTACACAGTATTCCAAATGAGGTCGCACCAATGATTTATACAGGGGCATGATGATACTGGCTGATTTGTTATCAATTCCCTTCCTAATAATCCCCAGCATAGCGTTGGCCTTCTTTATTGCAGCTACACATTGTGTAGACATTTTCAGTGAGTTATCCACTACGACTCCAAGATCTCTCTCTTGGTCCGTCTCTGCCAGATCAGATCCCATCAACGTGTATTTATATTTAGGATTTTTGGCTCCAATGTGCATCACTTTGCACTTGGCCACATTGAACCCCATTTGCCACATTGACGCCCACTCACCCATCCTCAATAGATCCCTTTGGAGTGCCTCACAATCCTCCCTGGTTTTCACAACCCTGAACAACTTTGTGTCATCTGCAAATTTAGCCACATCACTGCTTACTCCCAATTCCAAATCGTTAATAAACAAGTTAAAAAGCATCGGACCGAGTACTGATCCCTGTGGTACCCCACTGCTTACCACCCTCCACTGAGAAAGTTTCCCATTTATACTCACTCTCTGTTTTCTATTTATAAGCCAGTTTTTGATCCACAAGAGGACTTGTCCTTTTATCCCATGATTATTGAGCATACTTAGGAGCCTTTGATGAGGAACTGTATCAAAAGCTTTCCGGAAGTCAAGGTAAATAATATCTGTTGGGTCCCCCTTGTCCACATGTTTGTTCACTCCCTCAAAAAACACTAACAGGTTAGTGAGACAAGATCTTCCCTTACAGAACCCATGCTGAGTCTGCCTCAATAGTTTTTGTTCATCAATGTGCCTACTAATTCTTTCCTTAATAACAGTTTCCACCAACTTACCCGGTATCGATGTCAGACTGACTGGCCTGTAATTTCCCAGATCTCCCCTGGAGCCCTTTTTAAAGATGGGAGTGACATTAGCTACCTTCCAGTCCTCAGGAATGGAGGCAGATTTTAAAGAAAGATTACATATTTTTGTCAGGAGATCCACAAGTTCACATTTGAGTTCTTTCAGAACTCTCGGATGAATGCCATCCGGGCCTGGTGATTTATTAGTTTTTAAATTGTCCATCAGTCGGAGGACTTCCTCTCTTGTTACCACAATCTGATTCAGGTCTTTCAAACCCCCTCCCGAAATCGGTGCTTCTGGAGTGGGCAAACACTTCTCCTCTTCCACAGTGAAGACAGAGGCAAAAAATGCATTCAGCTTCTCAGCCATTTCCCTATCATCCTTCACTACTCCTTTTACCCCTTGGTCATCCAAGGGCCCCACTGCCTCCCTGGCTGGCTTCCTACTTCTAATGTATTTGAAGAAAGTTTTATTGTTGGTCTTTATTTTTTTTGCGATATGCTCCTCATATTCCCTTTTTGCTTGCCTGATCACAGACTTGCATTTTATTTGCCATAGTCTGTGTTCCCTTTTATCAACCTCACTAAGACTAGCTTTCCACCGCTTAAAGGAATCCTTCTTACCTTTTACAGCTTCCATTACTTTATTTGTTAACCATGCAGGCTTTTTTCTATACCTATTTGTACCTTTCCTAACCCGCGGTATATATTTTTTCTGAGCTTCTAGGATTGTCTTTTTAAATAGTCTCCAAGCTTCCCCAATGGTTTTGACCTTCTCCACTCTTCCTTTCAATTTCTTCCTCACATGTCCCCTCATACCAGAGAAGTTACCCCTTTTAAAGTTAAAAGTGGTTGCGTCAGTCTTTTTGGGCAACTCCCTATCTGTACTAATGTTAAACTCAATGACATTATGGTCACTGTTCCCAAGTGGTGCAATCACTTTTACATCTCTCACCAGGTCTTGGGTGTTACTTAGGACCAAATCCAGGATCGCCTCTCCCCTGGTAGGATCTGTGACCATCTGTTCCACAGCACAGTCATTGAGAGTGTCTAAGAACGCAATCTCTTTTTCCCGACTAGAACTCATATTGACCCAATCAATGTGTGGGTAGTTAAAGTCGCCTATTACAACACAGTTAATTCGTCTAGCCGCTATCTTTAATTCATTCATCATTTTATAATCCTCCTCTATCTTTTGATCTGGTGGGCGATAACAAACTCCCACTGTTAAGCCTCCTTTTGGACCCACTATTTCAACCCATAGCATTTCCAGAAGTGAATCCAATTCTCTTACCCTCTCAATCTTACTGGACGGTATACCCTCTCTGACATACAGAGCCACCCCACCTCCAACCCTTTCCCCCTATCCTTCCGATATAATTTATAACCAGGAATCACCGTATCCCACTGATTTTCCTCATCCCACCAAGTTTCTGAAATACCCACAATGTCTATTTCCCCCCCAACACCAAGCATTCCAACTCCCCGATTTTACCTCGGAGACTTCTAGCATTTGTGTATAAACACTTATAGTTTCCCATGTTTGTTAAGCCCACAGCCTTCCTCTTGCTGCCTCGAGACCTTGCCAGGCAGTTCCTATCATTAGCCACAGTCTCAGTGGACAATTGTAATCCATTTCCTTGTACAAAAGTAATAGCTACCCCTTCATCTCTTTGAGATGAGCCATCCCGAACCAGAGATTTTTCATCTCCTGTCGGCTTTCCCCCATTATTCAGTTTAAAAACTGCTCTGCCACCTTTTTGATTTTGAGCGCCAGCAGCCTGGTTCCTTCTCGGGACAAGTGGAGACCATCCCTTTTGTACGGCTCCCTCTTGTCCCAAAAAGCATCCCAGTGCCTAACAAACTTGAACCCTTCCCCCCTACACCACCGTCTCATCCACGCATTGAGACTCCTGATCTGTGCCTGTCTCTCCGGCCCTGCGCGTGGAACAGGTAGCACTTCCGAGAAGGCTACCTTGGAGGTCCTGGCCTTGAGTTTCCTGCCCAGCAGCCTAAATTTCTCCTCCAGGACCTCACGACTGCATTTCCCCACATCGTTGGTGCCGACGTGCACCACGACCACTGGCTCCTCCCCAGCACTATCTACTAGCCTATCTAAAACACGCGTAATGTCCGCTACCTTCGCACCAGGCAGGCAAGTCACCATACGGTCAGTACGCGGGTTCGCCACCCAGCTGTCTACCTGCCTAAGGATCGAATCACCAACTACCAAGAGCCCCCCTCCCACCCTTCCCAGGGACGGTTCCTTGGTACGAAAGGATACCCGTTCACCAGCTGAAGAAGAGGTCCCTTCTGAGGGCACATTCCCCTTATCCTCAGCATGGTGCCCCTTTTCCCCTTGACCCTCATGCTCCCTGGCAGCAGCCGGGCTGCCAGATCCAGAGTGGGACATATCTAACAAGTCCCCGAGAGTCTTCCCCGTGCACCTAACTGACTGTCCCTGCTTCTCCAGGTCAGCCATCTTGGCCTCAAGGGAGCAAACTCGCTCCCTGAGAACCAGGAGCTCCTTGCACCGAGCACACACCCAAGACTTCTGACCAGTGGGCAGATAGTCATACATGTGACACTCCATGCAAAACACTGGATAGCCCCCAACCCCCTGCTGGCATTCTGGCTTCATAATTGTTTTTAAACAAATACTTTTCTATAACCCCCTTTTAAAACCCTTTGTATTTATATGGCTCCTGTTGTAGGAGTCTACTTACCTTACCAAGGAGCCAAGGTCCTGGCTTTCTGGCTCTTCCTGGGCTTCTTACAGAGCCCCTAGGCCAAGAGCCACAGGCAAAGAGCCTTGCCCTTTTGCTCTCGCCCTTCAGCTCGTGCCAGAGGCTCGTGCCTCTTGGAAACTCGGTGAGATACACAATCAAAACGGAAGGAGACATGTACAGATTCAAAGAGAACAATTTTGATGATTTTAAAGACATTTAATTCAAAACAATGATGGATTACAAATTTTTATCTTGGAATGTGAATGGACTAAATTCACCAAACAAAAGAAAATTAGTGAATCATTGGCTTGAGAAACAAAAATGTAATATAATTTGTTTGCAAGAAACACATATCAGAAAACAAGACAATAAATATCTGATTAATAAAAAATTGGGAGAAGAATTTCATTCATTAGCAGCTAACAAGAAGAAAGGAACAGTGATATATATTACTAAAGAATTGGAACCTAAACAAATCTTCTCAGATAAGGAAGGAAGATATGTTGGCGTGGAAATAATGATGAACAGAAAAAGGACATTGCTTGTAAATATATATGCACCCAATGGTGCAAAAGAGACTTTCTTCAATGACTTGACAAAAGAGCTGGATTGCTTAAACTATGATCAAATAGTTTTGGCAGGAGACTTTAATGGTACGGTGAACAACATATTGGACAGAAAGTCTAATGCAATTGGAGAGGCGGTTGGAAAGCTGCCCAAAAATTTTTTCCAGCTGATGAAGCAAGAGAAACTAGAAGACGTATGGAGGAAATGGAATCCTAAGACAAAGGACTATACATTTTATTCTAACGGACATAATTCCTTTTCTAGAATTGATATGATTTGGATGGCAGAGGAGATGGCGCAAAAAACTTATAAAATCGAAATTTTACCAAAAAATAATTCAGATCATAACCCTTTACTTTGGATGTCTAAAGAAAAACCAAAACAACTATATTGGAGAATTAATGAGGATTTATTGGACCAAAAATTAATTAATGAGACATTAAAAAAAGAAACGAAATTTTTTTTTGAAATGAATCTAGACAAAGGTACTGATATACAGGTCGTATGGGATACGTACAAAGCGGTAATGAGAGGTTTGCTTATCTCTCTGAACTCTAAAGATAAAAAACAAAGGATGCAACAAGAAAAGGACCTCCACGAAAAAATTCGACAGAAAGAAAAGGAACTAAAGAAAAGACCAGGGAAGAAAAAGATTATCAAAGAGATTCATTTTTTACAGGATCAATTGAATGTTCTACTAAATAGAGAATTATACTGGAATCTGAAGAAATTACAACAAAAAGCATTTGAGGGTGCAAATAAACCAGGAAAATTTTTAGTGTGGCAATTGAAAAATAGAAAAGAAAGGAATTTTATAAGTAAGATTATTGAAGATGGAAAAGATGTTGTGAATCTGAAAGGCATAAAAAGAGCCTTTTTTAAATACTACGCCAAACTGTTTAAAAAGAAAGGAATTGATCAACAGAAAATTAAGAGATATTTGGAGAATATTGAAGTTCCAGAGCTGGGACAATAAATTAAAGAGCTATTAAATGGATTAGTAACAAAGGAAGAAGTAACAATGGCGATAGAAGATGCAAAGTTGGGCAAAGCTCAGGTCCAGATGGCTTTACAGCAAAATTCTACAAGAAATTTAAGGAGGAGCTAACCCCTATTTTAGTACTTCTGTCAAACGAGATAAGAAATACTAAACGGATCCCAGATTCATGGAAGGAAGCAAATATTTCACTGATACCTAAAGAAGGTTTGGACTTAACTAACGTAAAGAATTATAGACCAATATCGCTATTAAATAATGACTATAAACTATTTGCAAAAATAATTTCGGAAAGATTGAAAAAATATTTGAAAGATATTATAGCGGAAGAACAAGCTGTTTTTTTACCAAATAGACAAATTAGAGACAATTTAAGAGTGGTGATTGATGCAATTGAATATTACGACAAACATCCAGAGAAAGAAGTTGGATTCCTCTTTTTAGATGCGGAAAAAGCTTTTGACAATTTAAATTGGGAGTTTATGCTGCAAGTTATTGGAAAAATGGATATAAGACAGTCTTTTTTAAACATGATTGTGGCAATTTACTCAGAACAGAAAGCAGCTTTGAATATAAATAAAGAAAGAACAGATTTCTTCCAAGTTCAAAAGGGAACACGACAAGGATGCCCGTTATCTCTGTTATTGTTTATCTGGATATTGGAAATATTATTGACAGTGATCAGAAAAGACAATAGCATTGAAGGACTTACAGTGAAAGGCTTTGTTTATAAATACAGAGCATTTGCAGATGACGTAATGTTTATGATTCAAGATCCAATTGAGAATATACCACAATTGATGGAAAAAATTGAAGAATTTGGAACAGTTGCGGGATTCTACGTTAATAAAAGTAAAACGAAAGTGATGTGTAAAAACATGATGAAACAGAGACAAATTGAGCTTCAAGAGAAAATTCAGTGTGAAGTAGTTACAAAGACTAAATATTTAGGAATCGAATTGACTATGAAAAATATTGATTTGTTCAAAAATAACTATGAAAAGGTTTGGCACAGGATTCAACAAGACATGAAGAAATGGGATACCTTGAATCTATCGTTATTGGGAAGAATTGCAACTGTAAAAATGAATGTTTTGCCGCGTTTGATGTTTTTATTTCAGACTATTCCAATATTAAAACAAAGGAAAATACTGGATACGTGGCAGAAAGAACTATCGAAATTTGTATGGGCAGGAAGAAAGCCAAGGATTAAAATGAAAATTTTATGTGATGCAAAGGAAAGAGGAGGACTACAACTACCAAATTTAAGATTGTATTATGATGCCGTCTGCTTAACATGGTTGGAGCAGTGGATTAATCTTGAGAATAAAAAGTTATTGGCTTTAGAAGGTCATGACAACAAGTTCGGATGGCATGCATATTTATGGTATGGAAAAGTAAAAATAGACAAGTTTTTCAAACACCACTTCATAAGACGATCACTGTTCAAGACTTGGACGAGATATAGAAAATTCTTCTCGGAAGAAAGACCACTTTGGATAGTACCAGCAGAAGTGATTAATCCATATTCAAGAAGTCAGGGTTTAGATTGGCTACCTTACAAAAGTCTCTTAAAATTAGAAGGGAAAAACTTTGTACTAAAAGATAGAACTGATGTGGAATTTGAATATGACTGGTTGAAGTATAGACAGATTTATGACTTATTTAAGACCGATAAGAGAGAACATGGTTTTAGAGAAAATTATACTGAAATTGAAACTGTATGGGTTGGTAAGGGTAAAAAAATGATTTCTAAACTGTACAAGGTTTTATTGAAATGGTATACTGAGGACGAAATAGTAAAAGAGCAAATGATAAAATGGGCAGTAAATATTAATAATGAGATATTTATGGCATCTTGGGAATATTTGGGGAAAAAGTCAATGAAAATTTCAACTTGTGTAAATGTCAAAGAGAATTGCTATAAAATGATGTACAGATGGTATATGACGCCTAAAAAAATTGCTATTATAAATGAAAGTATGTCTAACAAATGTTGGAAATGTAAGAAACATGAAGGGTCTTTCTACCATATGTGGTGGACATGTGATAAAGCAGTAAATTACTGGACTGAGATCCACAATGAGATACAAAAAATTTTGAAATGTACTTTTAAGAAAGACCCACAGATGTTATTGTTAGGTCTTAAAATGGAAGAAATAAATGTAGCCAAGAGAACACTATTATGGTATTTGATTACAGCAGCTAGACTGACTTTTGCTCAATGTTGGAAACAAGATAAAGTACCTGAAACATGGGAATGGATTAAAAAGATGTTGTTTATGGCAGAAATGGACAAATTAACAAGAAAATTAAACAACGAAGAAGACGAAACCTTTTTCGGAGATTGGAAAGACTTTCAAGAATACTTGTTGAAGAATTGGGATGTTAAACGTGGTTTGATTTGTTTTGACAGCTATTGAGGAGAAGTGGAAAGAGACCTAGATTTTTGAATTGTTACCATTAGTAAAAGAAAATATGTTTAGTAGTAAATGTAATTGAATAAGAGAAATATCAATGGGTTGGAGCACTGCGGGAAGCCTTGTTTGGGGGGGGAGGAAGAAAGAAAAATGGATATGTATTGGTTTGTTTAAATTGTATGAACATGAAAATATATCCAATAATAAATTGTATTTACCAAAAAAAAGAATCAGGAAAGAAAAGGAAAAAAGAACGATTATGGTGTTGAAAAATGAGAAAGATGAAATAAAATACAAAATACAAGATTTGAGCTGAGGTGGCTCAAGTGGTTAAGACACTGAACTGCAGGCTCTGGAAGGTCAGTAGTTCAGCAGTTCGAGACCCGGGTGCCGCATGACAGGGTGAGCTCCTGTCTCTAGTTTCAGCTCCTGCCAACCTAGCAGTTCGAAAGCAAGAAATTGCAAGTAGATAAATAGGTACCACTTCGGTGGGAAGGTAACAGCGTTCCGTGCACCTTGGTGTTTAGTCATGCCGGCCACATGACCACGGAAACGTCTTCGGACAGCGCTGGCTCTTCAGCTTTGAAACGGAGATGAGCACCGCAACCCTAGAGTCGGATTCGACTGGCTTTCGAGCAAGGGAACCTTTACCTTTACCTTACAAGATTTGAAAATTATTGTAGAGGAATTTTATAAAACCTATATCAACAAAAAGAAGAAGACAAAGAGAAAATTCAAGAATATTTAGTCAAAAAAATAAAAATAAGTTTAATGAAAACCAGAAACAAATTCTGAATGACTCTATTATGATGTGTGAAATAGTAGAGGCAATTAGAAGGCAAAAGAAGACGAAAACACCAGGACCAGATGGCCTACTGATAGAATTCTATCAGAAATTCGAAGATCAGATAACATTACCACTAAAAGAAGTCTTACAAAATATTAGTAAAGTGGGTAGCTTAGCAGAGTCATGGAACTAGGCAATTATCACATTAATACACAAACCAGATTCAGAAGGAAACCAAATTCAAAATTATAGATCTATCTCACTTCTAAATGTGGATTACAAAATATTTGCAAATATTCTAGCAACCAGACTTTGATTCAAATTATCCATCCTGATCAGACCGGTTTTCTACCTACAAGATATATGAAAGACAATATAAGAACCATCATCAAAGTTCTAGAATACTATGAGATTCATCCAGAAAAACAACTGCTATTAATGTTTTTAGATGCAGAGGAGGCCTTTGATAATCTATTTTGGGATTTTCTATTACAAAAATTAGAAAAACGGGACTGTGGAAAAGATTTTCAGATAATGGTTGGTGCAATTTATAAAGAACAATATGCACAAATTGCCGTAAATGGAGACATAACTGTAAAGTACTGGGTTTCAGGCCTCATGACTCGGACGACGACATAAGAGAAGACGCGTTTATTCGTACTTCACATAAGACAAAGAACACACAGTAACGGCCGGAGGCCAACTATATACAGTTAGGGGGGGACGGCCCTATATTCCTATTGGCGGGTTTGAATCGCCCGCCAATGCTGCCATTGGTTCACTACTGGCGAGCTCAGGAACCTAGTCCCTATTGTTCTCAGAGAGCGAAGCTTGGCAGTGTTTCGCCAGCTCAGCCCTCTGATCCCAGGACACAACACCCCTCCCCCATGGTTCGTCTCCTATCAGGTGACGTAGTCCTTTAAGTATGCTGGTGGCCTTCTTTCCCTTAGCGAACGTCGGGGGGCCGGCACCGGACTGGCGGGGCCCCTGTCGGTTGGTCCACCCGCACAAGGAGCTTGGGCCTCTGGAAGTAGCCGAGGTGGTGACGGCGGCGGCTGTAACGGTGGCAGCATCGGCGGCGGCTGTTCAGTTGCTACCGGGGCCAACGGTGGCGGCAGCGGCGGCGGCGGTTCAGCGGCTACCGGGGCTCCCTCCGGATTCCGTGGACTCTCTGGCGCTGGCTCCGCTGTCGGTGCTTGCGGTCGATCGGATGATGGGGCGGGGGCGGCATTTCCTGGTAACTCGATCTCTCTATCGGGGTCTTGTCGCCTCCGGAGCTGGTCGATGTGTTTGCGGAGAACCCGGTCCCCATCGGTTAGGACCTCATATGACACCGGCCCGGTGGGTTTTAGGATGCGCCCTGCCACCCACTGCGGCCCCGCTCCGTAGTTCCGGAAGTAGACAGGGTCTCCCGGTAGGAAGCTTCGGGGCGCCTCCCTGTTCTCGACCAGCTTTCTCTCGGGAGCTCGGTCCGGGTGGAGTCTGTCTAATAAAGTGGTAGGGCGGCGGCCCATTAATAGTTCTGCGGGGCAGTGTCCTGAGATGGGGTTTGGGGTGGTGCGGTATGTGAGAAGGAATCGGGCCAGCCGGAACTCCCAGTCCCCCCCGTTATGCGGCTCAGGGCCTCTTTGGCGGTGCGTACCGTCCTCTCCGCCTGTCCATTAGTTGCCGGGTGGAAAGGCGCGGATCGTATGTGCCTGATGAGGTTCCTTTCGAGGAACGCCTGAAACTCCGCAGATGTGAATGCTGCCCCGTTGTCCGACACGATTGTGTCGGGTAACCCGTGCGTTGCAAATATCTTCCGCAGGGCCCTTATTGCCGCCTTGGTAGAGGTGGTAGACACTGGGCTTATTTCCACCCATTTTGAATAAGAGTCTACCGTTACCATGAACTGGAGCCCCTGGAACGGCCCCGCAAAGTCTATGTGCAGGCGTGACCACGGCTTGTGGGTAGACTCCCAGCTTTGGGTTGGCGCTCTCGGTGGATTGGGGCGGACCTCCTGGCATCGTGTGCACCCTCTGACCCAAGATTCAATTTCTGCGTCCACCCCGGGCCACCACACGTAGCTCCTTGCCAGAGCTTTCATTCGTACGATGCCCGGGTGGGCCTCGTGCAGCGTTTCTAGCACCCCTTGTCTCATGGGCCCCGGAATGATCACCCTATCTCCCCATAGTAAACACCCCTTCAATGCGGACAGCTCTTCCCGCCTGGCCTTGTATGCTGTGAACTCTGGCCCAGTCTGTTCCGCTGGCCACCCCTCACCACCCAGTTTAGGACCCGGGAGAGAATGGGATCTCGGGACGTGCGGGCGGCCACATCTGCAGCCTGAAGGGGGGTTTGGCAGTTCCTCCATCAGCAAGACAGCAGGGGCTGGGGCCGGATCTTCCCCTGTCTGCGGCAGCGGTAGGCGGCTCAAGGCGTCGGCATGACCCAGCGCCTTGCCCGGCCGATGCTCCAGTCGGTATTGGTACCCCGCCAAAAATAAGGACCAGCGCAACACCCGGGGCGACAAAACTTGCGGCGTTTGTTTGTCCGCCGCGAACAGTCCCAGGAGCGGCTTATGATCTGTTACGAGCGTGAAGGGCCGCCCGTACACAAAATTGTGGAATTTTTTTACCCCCGCCACCAGTGCCAAGCCCTCCCTGTCGATTTGGGCGTAGTTCCGCTCCGCGGGGGACAGCGTGCGGGAGTAATAAGCCACCGGGACCTCCCTCCCATCCGGTAGCTTGTGTGCCAAGACTGCCCCGACCCCATACGGTGAGGCGTCGCACGCCAGGATGACCGGGAGCTTTTCATCAAAGTGCGCGAGTACTGCGTTTGAAATCAAGAGGACTTTCACCCCCGAAACGCCGCCTCCTCCCTCGCTCCCCATGCCCAAGGTGTCGCCTTGTCCAGCAGCCTGTGTAGGGGTTCGGCCACGGCGGCTTTGTGGGGGAGAAAGGAATGATAAAAGTTCAGGAGGCCTAAGAACGCCTGGAGCTCGGCCTTGGACTTCGGGGCGGGGGCCTCCACGATGGCCTTCACTTTGTCCCTCGCCGGATGCAGGCCTGATGCGTCTACCCGGTATCCCAAGAACTCTACCTCCGGCACCCCGAGGAGGCACTTTTCTCGCTTCACTTTCAGCCCCGCGGCTTGGAAGCGTTCCAATACAGTTCGGAGGCGGGCGGCGAAGCTTTCCGGGGTGGTCGCGGCGATGAGGACGTCGTCGAAGAACGGCGTCACTCCAGGGATCCCTTTTAACAGATCGTCCATAAGATTTTGGAAAATCCCTGGGGCCACACTGACCCCGAACTGCAGCCGCTTCACCCGGAAGGCCCCCGGTGGGTCACTATGGTTTGCGCCTCGGCCGTGGCCTCATCTACCGGGAGTTGCTGGTACGCCTGCGCGAGATCCAGCTTTCCAAATATGCGCGCCCCTGCCAGTGTTGCTAGGACATGGCTGACCACCGGTACGGGGTATGCGTGCGCCTGAAGTGCCTGGTTAATAGTGCACTTATAATCCGCGCAGATGCGGATCTCCCCGTTTGGCTTGACGGGTGTCACTATCGGTGTCTCCCATCTGGCGTTCGGGACGGGCTCTAAGACTCCCTGGGCCACCAGCCGGTCTAGTTCGGTCTCTATTTTAGGGCGGAGGGCCAGGGGCACGGTGCGGAAGCGCCGACGGATGGGCGTCACGGTGGGGTCTAAGTGGAGCGACACCGGGGGCCCTTTGTAACAACCCAGTTTCCCGTCAAAGACCTCCGGGAATTCCTTGCACACCGCCCCCAGTCCCGCACCCCACATTTATTTATTCCCCCAATCGATATGCCTAGGGCCTCGAACCACGCCCACCCCAGGAGACTCGCGAGATTACCCTCTACCACCACCAAGTCCAAGTTCCCCTCAAAGTCTCGGTACCGCACTCGGAAAGTGCCGACTCCCCGGATGGGGACAGGGTTCTTTTGAAAATCCACCAAGCTTAGTGGTGATGGACGTAGAGGGGTCCCCCTAGTGGGCAAAGTCTCTTTAAAGTGTCCAGGGAAATGATGGACGCCGCCGATCCCGAGTCCACTTCCATGCAACAGGGGGACCCCTCGATCCGCACGGTTACTTGGATCTTCGGGGCAGAGGAGAGGTTGGGGTTGGGGAGGCGAAGTACCTGCAGTGGTTGGTCGGTGAGGTGGTACAACTCGGCGACCTCTTCCGTTGTCTCGTGTGCGGTGGACGATGCGCGGTACTGGGGGACCGACGATCTCGAATTCCGGGGGCCCTTGGACTGGCAGACCCGTGCGAGGTGTCCCTGCTTTCCGCACCCGTGACAGACAGCATCCCGGAACTTGCAGGATTTCCGTCCGTGGGCCTCCCCGCAGCTGGCACAGACGGCTCGGTTGCCGGAATACTTGGCTTGCTCCCGGTTGGCCTGCTGGAACGGCGCCGGCCGGCGTTGTTGGGGTTTGAGGGCGAAGACCTCGTCCGCCTCTTCGTTTCCGGGGCTTGGGCTCCTTCCAACCACCTGCGCGGCCGCGACCGGGCGATCCCCTTCTGCGGCCTCGTGGGCAGTGGCGGCGTCGAGGGCCTCGTCCAAGGTGAGCTTCCGGTGTCCCACCAACTTGCGCCGCAGCTTGGAGTCCGCCAGGCCCCACACGAACTGAGTCAGCAGGTTGTCCTCCACCTTCGGAAACCCGCAGTCCACGGCTAGCGCCCTTAGCGCGGCTAGGAAGTTGGCGATGGATTCCCCTCGGGTCTGGACTCGCCTCTGGAAATCCATCCTCTTGGCCAGGAAGGTCGGCCGGGGGCTGAAGTAGCCATTTAGGACGTCCAGGATTTCTCCAAACGAGCTCTCCAAGGCCGTGCGGGGCACCAAGAGGCTCTTGGCGAGGCGGACGGTTTGGGTGCCGCAGGCGTTCAGGAGGATCGCTCGTTTCTGGTCGGGGTGGCGGATTTCGTTGAGCTCCAAGTAGCTGATGAGCTGGTCGACCCATGCGTCCCAGGTTTCTGGCTGCGACTGGTCGAAGTGCTCCAGTGTTACGTGGGAAGCGGCCATGGTTCTGTCAGGAACGGCGCGCGTCGGGGCGAGCGGTGCGGTGCTGCTCTCGGGGTCAGCGATGCGATGCTCGGCGAGCGGTGCGGTGCTGCTCTCGGGGTCAGCGATGCGTTGCTCGGCGGTGTCCGTTTCGTCGTTCATGGAGTCACCGAGGGCGTTAGAATCCCATCCTCGTCGCCACTGTAAAGTACTGGGTTTCAGGCCTCATGACTCGGACGACGACATAAGAGAAGACGCGTTTATTCGTACTTCACATAAGACAAAGAACACACAGTAACGGCCGGAGGCCAACTATATACAGTTAGGGGGGACGGCCCTATATTCCTATTGGCGGGTTTGAATCGCCCGCCAATGCTGCCATTGGTTCACTACTGGCGAGCTCAGGAACCTAGTCCCTATTGTTCTCAGAGAGCGAAGCTTGGCAGTGTTTCGCCAGCTCAGCCCTCTGATCCCAGGACACAACAATAACACAAAGGATTAAAATTCAAAAAGGAACAAGACAAGCTGCTCCCTTTCACCGCTACTATTCATTTTTGCGTTAGAGACTTTAAATGACAAAGAATGGGACTGCTAAAACTCCTTTAAAAAGAACAATACATATTACCTGTGCTGCTGTCAGTGAAGGGACACCATTAGAAAAAAAAGGGGAAATTGCCCTTCTTCCTTGTCTCTGCTGACAGAAGAAGCAAGAAGGACAGTTTTGCCATTTGTCCCTTCCTCACTGTAGCCCTCCGACTCATATGGCTATTAGTCCATATGGGTCACACAATCTAGTGAATAAACTGGGGGAGGAGTTGGGAAGATCCATGTTCCTTAGTACCTCACACTGACAGATCACTGCATCCAATCCAGATGTGTACTGGCTAGAATGTGGAGTTTAGGAAAGTCAAGTTCAGATTCCTAATCATTGGTCACATGCAGGTTTGGGCAGAGCCTAACTACTTTGTTTGTTTGTGTTTGTGTGTTGAGGAAAGAGACAGAAACAGAAAAGTCAAGCATGAACATGCAGGTTTGCAATACAATTTAGAATAATGTATAGTTCTCAATAAAAATGTTTGAGAGTGCTGTTTCCAATTTATGACCAAATTGTGATTTGAGAAGAGAAGTGTTTACACCTCACTGGCCCTGATATTAACTAATTTTTGTAAAAGATCCTAACTAAGCAGTAAGCATTCTTCTCAACTAGTAAAACAGACCTCTCCTGGGAAACAGGGTGCTGATTACCATAACATTGACTTACTCCCACTCTCAGGCCCAGGACAGACTGGCAATTTGCCCCGGTATCGAGTCGCGGCAAAAAAAACCCGGAGTAAACGATACCGGGTTTTCCCGTCCACACAGCGGGGGCCTCTGCCGGAAGAAGCAGGACGGAGGCGCGCGGGACCATTCAGACTGCCGCGCCAGAGGCGCGCTATATTCGCTGTTTCCCCATTATTTCGGCTGTGGGCGTATGTGCGCATGAGCGCATTTTGGCAATTTTTTTTTTTTGCCCTGCAACGCCGGCACCGCATTGGGCAGTGGAGCGGAGCGCAGCCAATCACACCGCTGCTGCCTCATGCCCAACGCGGGTTGCTCCCGGCTTTTCGGCTGCGCGTTCAGACTCCCCGGAAGCGGAGAAACGCGTGACAAATGCAGGCTTTCAAGATTTGCGTCGGCTTTTATCAGGTGTTTTTTTAATCCAGCAGTGAAGCGCGAGAGCACCGGTAGGCTACGGGTGGGGGACGCCAGGCAGATGTGCCTGTGTGAACATTCCATTTAATCCGATATTGAGTCGTTGTCAGCCCGGGTCCCATCCCGCGGCAAATTGCCAGTCTGTCCTTGGCCTCAAATTTTGCTAACATTGCTTCTTGATTAAGTACCTGAAGTTTAGGGGATGGTTCGTTATATACAATTCTGATTTGTACCATAGATCATGGATTACTAAATGAACAGAACAATTCCTATGCAGATTAAAGTAGTCCAAAAAGTGGTTTGCTATCACCTGAAAAGGATATGACTGCACTCCTGTTAGTTAGGCTGTTAACATCCCTTTAAAGTTAATGAGTCAGTTTGTAGGATTATGGCCAATTGCAGGAAAACCAGGCTTCTAAAATTATTCACTTTAAAGCAGCAAAGTAAGCTAGGAAAATGTGTATAAATATTCAAGTTTCAGAATATTCCCCTATGAATTTAAATATTCATAGACTCACTTCTATCTCCTGCAACAAACTGCAATCATATGAAAGCAAATGTGATGTGTTTCTAAAGGATTTATGCATGGAGAGAGCTCATCCTATCACAATACTAAAGTGCTGTCTTTAGGACAGATGAACACTTCAGAGCTAACCACAGTATAGATAACTCTGAGGCTGTTTAGAAACTTTTAGCAGCTTCAGCCTTCACAGCGGGAGAGAGAAAAAATAGCTTATTTGGTTCATGCCTGTACTTAAAGAGGCGGAAATAATGTGATCTCTGCTGCCAGATTGAGTGATAAAATTCAGCTTGAAGGTGGGAAATATTTTGGGGTTTCTGAGAAGTTCAGGCACTAGTCTATGACATCAATCTAAAGATGTGATGAAAGGTTAACTCTTAGGAGCTTTGAGACAGAATGCATAAGATGAACACAACTTGCTCTCTGTGTATACATGTAACTTGGCACGTGCAGTCCTAAACAGAGCTACACTCTTCTAAACCCAGGGTTTTCAAAGGGTGCAGGTCTATTTAGGATTCCACTACAGTTCTCCCACTTTTAGGGGGGGGAAATCCAGTCTGAAGGATGTTCCTCTTTTTCCCAGTTCTGAACTGTAATATCCCAATCTTACCTTATATGTGGTCAATTTCAGCTTTGGTTTCCTAAACAATTATATTGTCAGTGGAAGCTATCTAGGAGCTGAGCTTGCTAGAGAAAAATAGAAACAAAACAATATAAAACGTGCAGCACAGAGTGGGCACTTTACAAAATGATTTTCCTCTTACAACACCTTTTGTTTGTTAGCTCCTTGTGGTGCATATTGCATTTCCCAAAGCACATCACAAAGTGCTGAGCACTGATTCAGAAACCTCAAGAACTTTTGACCTGGTAGAACTAGAACTGCTCTATCAGTGCTGAACACAACAGTTTTTGCCTACGAGCTGTTTGACAGCACCGTAGACTGAGAAGGGAGCAGTATGAGAAAGATGCTTTTTTGTGTGTCCTCCTTTTCAGCAGTGCCTCTTTCATTTTTCATCTCCACTTGGAGCTTCATTTTGCTGATTCAATATTTAGTGACCCTTCCCCTCCTTTTATTTCTTAAACCAGAAGTGCAGCTGAATAATGAGAGGAAAAGGCAGTGCTGAAGACATGGAGGCATGGACTCAACAGAGGGCACGGGGCCAGAAAGAGGAGAGGAGAGGGATGTAGACCATGAAGAGAAAGGGGTCACATTCTTCAAAAATATGGCACAGATGCTGTGGAGTCGCAGTGATCGCAAAATAACATGTTAAAATTTATTATTTTGGGTATTAGTTATATTTAAGTCAATAGAAATGTTACTCTGTCTCAGCTACATTTCTGTATAAATCAGATTGGGCAGGATCCAGCTGGAGAACTTACCAAAGGAGCTGGTGGAATAGATTTATCCCCTGCCTTCCCCCAGCAACTTACAAGTACTTAAATGTTTCTCTGATAGTCAGAGGATCTTCAAGAGCTGGGGTGGGGTGGGGCAGGTCCTCAGCTCCTCCCAATTCTCTGCCACTACTGAAAGGTCTGTGTGGGGGAATGCAACAGTCTCCTTGGCACTGTGTCACTTTTGGCACAAAACTGGAAGTGATGTAATTGGGTTGGGGCTACATTATTTCAAACTTGAGAAGAGCTCTAATTGAAAATTGAGGACAAGCATAATACACATTGGAACTCCGATTATAATAATTAGAATGCTTTTAGGAAAGCTCCATTGAACAAAACTTCCAAGTCAATCTGTTTAGGATTGTTCTGTATTTTCCACAGGGAGATATGAGGTATCTAAGAGTAAAACAATTAGAGGGGTTCAATCACCAGCCACTATCTTTGGTATTTTAAATGAAAATGTGCTCACAGGGAGTGTAACATTATATATAAAAACCTGGGAAAACAACAGAAGATGGTTTGATAGCCATGGTTCACTACTGGTAATGGAGTGTCTGACTAGACCCAAGCTTCATTTGATCTAGCAGATCCTTACATTCTTTGGTGTGTGGCAAATTGGCTCATTCTTTGTTTCTTTTGAGTTCAGAGCACTTCTTTTTCTTCTCCTGAGTGAAACAGTTTGGCATTTTAGAAAAACAGAAGTGCTGAACCACTTCTGAAAATGTTTTTTCAGATCACTGTATAGGTACAACTGTGGTTGTGTTATGACAAATGTTCATGATGTTAGATGTATAGTGCTAAAGTTGCTTATTTTGCAGCAGCTGACTCTTTTACCAAAGGACAAGCCATCCTGTGTCAAATATGCCTTTTCCTGTTGAACAATGACAGCCCCGATGGTTACTTGGTAATCTTTTTTTTTTTTGGTAGCACCATTGCCATAGAACTCCAATTATTTGCTTCTGGTTCCCATAACACTTCAGATTTTTCAGCATATCCTTGTGTTGTCACAGTAGCACGCAGCAATAACAAGCAGGATTTGCTTACAAAAGTATAACCTCCCCTGATGCTCAGCATTTGACAGAACATCAGGAGGAGGCTGGTCTCCTAGTTGTATTGTACAATCACCCACCTCATCATCGGCCATGCATTTATGAGAAGATGGTTATCACTACTGTCTATGTTAAGATCACTGCCTGTGTTAAGACCAAACCCAAACCCAGAGGGTAGGTTGCTTGCTGCAACCCCTCCCCCATGTCCTATACTGTTCCCCAAGGCCTTGGGATGTGGGACCACACAGTTGCATTTTCATCCACACTTATCTGACAGTGAGTACAACTGATCACAGAGGATATTAATTCTAAGTAAACAGGCATGATTTTGGGGTTGTCAGTTATAAAAGTGCAAAAGATAACTTTTATATAACATGCCACCATTTCTGACACTTTAAGATACTAATATTGTAATATGTACTTATCTGAAGATGAAATGTCCTGGAAAAAGGCTTTTGCAGATTGGCAGCATTAAAAGTACTGTTACAAACCTGTAAAGACATATTGTTTATGTTCCATGTTATAGGGGAAAGGAAACTTTTGAGCATGCTTTTAATATACTGTAAGCAGTACAGAACTACATATACAGAAGGACTGAACAATCCCTGGTGTTTCCTGTTGAAGGGTATTTCTAGGTGAAAGGTTCTGTGTTGCTATACTATGGAAGCATGCACTGTTGTTTTTCATGACCCTTGCTGATTAACTCTTCAAAGATTTGGGGTACCAAAAAAATCAAATGTTTGAATAACACAAGAAAGAAACTTATGGGAGGGTCTTTTTTAGTGCACAGATATTTGAGGAGTTTGCCTTCTCACTCAGAAAAACAAATGAACTAACCTTCATCAGTAAGGAATGTTAACTTCTTGACTTTCAAGGGCCCTAAGGGTTAATGAATTTCTAGTACAGACGCCAATTCTTGATTTTTTAAAAAATAACTGTAGTATTCATTAAGGATGTTGTGGAATGATTATAGGTCAGCAGTCATAACCTGCGTTGGCACAGTGACAGTTTGGTTCCAAGTAGAGTTACACCCTTTTAAGTTCAATAGGCTTCGAAAGGTGAAACTCTTCTTACAATTGCAGTGGCATAGACAGCTGAAGGCTCAGCCAGTTGTTAACCTGGCCTGATTGATTGCTTCATTCTGGCTGAGATCACACGGACCTTTAGATCTGACATAGGTGTGAATGCCTGACAGATCTAAAGAGAGTGATCAGACAGTGACAGCTGGGAAGCATCTTGCAGTCATCAGCAACCCGTGCTGCTCTGCCACGGAAGTGGAGTTAAAAGACACTGGGGAAAGTCCAGTACTAAACGGGTTGCTGTGGGCCATGGGCAGACTTTCCCCTTTCTGATCAGTCAAGCTTGCTCTCATGCTGTTAGGATAGTCTGATCAGGCCATCCCGACTCTGTGCCATTGTTCACCCCCCCCCCCACTTCACAGTATGTATATTATCACATACTTCATAGGGGGCCCTCAGTGCAGAGGTTCGAATCCTTGTTTATATGCAAGGGAAACAAACAGCAAAAAACCCAAACAAACCAAAAAAATGATTCACCCACAGTTGCTTTTGATCACACAATATTGGGCTAAGCCCACAGCTTCAAAGGGCAGTGTGATCTCGCAAATGCATGTCAAATTCCTCCGGAGGAAATAGCCTCACTTCCCCTCCACTTCAACTAGCGTGTGTGACCGCAGCCTCTGTATATTTATGCCAAAGGCAGTGAACTAAACACACACGTATTTAGAAATGGTGGTAGCTACATTAACCAAAGAATGGAGCGGAAACTCAAAAAAACTAAGGTCCGCTCAGGATACACATGTCATTGGGGATTAGTGATTGGATCCCTTGGTTTTGCCACAAGCAGAAGCCATAGGAAGTGTCCCACAGGGGCCACAACATTAAGGAAGGAGGGAAATCCCGCCCCCAGGTTTAAGCTCCATAAGATTAAAAACAAAACAGGTTTCTGTATTAGGCCTATCATTACCTGCATCTGCATTTGTATGTTTGCCCCCCAAAGGACACATGAACATAAGAACATAATAGCCCTGCTGGATCAGACCAGTGGTCCATCTGGTTCAGTATCCTAGTTCGTATAGTGGCAAACCAGTTGCCCTGGAGGGCCATTAAACTGGCTACAGAGACCAAGCCTTCCCCTAATGTTGACTCCTGGCACTGGGTTTCAGAGGGTGACTGCCCCTGGATAAGCAGACTGCTTTACTCATCATGACTCACCGCCCACCACTGATGAACCTGTCCCCCATGAATCTATCTACTCCCTCTGAAGTTAGGGCTGCCAACCTCCAGGTGGTGACTGGAGATTTCCTGCTACTACAACTGATCTCAAGGTGACAGGTCAGTTCACCAGGAAAAAAATGGCCACTTTGAAAGGTGGACTCTTTGGCGTTATATCCCATTCAAGTCCTTCTCCTCCTCAAACCATGCCCTCCTTAGACTCCACCTCCAAAATCGCCAGCTATTTCCCAACCTGAATCTGGTAGCCCTACCTTAAATCCATCCTTGCTCATAACCATCACTACCTCCAACAGCAGTGAATCCCACAATGTAATTAATCATTCAGTAAAGAAGTATTTCCTTTTGTCTGCCCTGTGCCTATCACCCATCAACCTGACTGCATGCCACCAAGTTCCAGTATCATGGGACAGGGAGGAAAAGCTCTCTGTGTGCACTTTCTCCACCCCATGTTTAATTTTATGGACGTAAATCATGTCTGCCCTTAGCCTTCTTTTTTCTAAACTGAGTCTCTCCATAGAAAAGGAGCTCCAACCCCTTGATCATCTTGGCTCCCCTCCTCTATACTTTTTCTAGCCCCACAATATCCTTTCTGAGATATAGTGACCAGAGCTGTATGCAAATAAGACCACACCATAACTCGTATGAGGGCATTACAATATTTTCTTTTCTTTTCTTTTTTATTATTTATTTATTTGATTTGTATCCCACCTTCCCTGCCAAGGCAGGCTCAAGGCAGGTTACGTAAAATATATTGAACAACTAAAACACAAAATTCAATAAAACCACAGAAAATGATTATAAAACATAGCATAAAGTGCTAAAGCAGGACAGAAACTTAACACTTCACTTTTATACAACAAAAATATAAGTTCAGAAATAGCTTCCTCACTACAGAACTATTTTAAAGACAATGCTGAATGTGGCATCATACATGCAACATTGTGGAATGCTATGAAGGTGGTAGCTAGAGGTAATATCATTTTGTTGGTCTTCTCCAACAAAAAAGAAAAAGAAAAAAGACTGGGAATTATCTCTAAAATAACTGATTTGGAACAAAAGCATAACACAACGGGCAGTTAAAAAATTATAAGCAGTTACAATCTGAGATAAAAATTTTAGAATCTCTGGAAACCACTAATATCCAATAAAACCCTTTTATACTTAAAACAGAGATGTTGGCATAATCATCCCAAATCATTGTGCCAGTTAGCCTGGAAAGTCAAACAAAAGATCTTAACACACTTCATTAATCAAAATTTGGGTCCTAACAACAAAATTATATCAACTTCAGCACAAATTCTGAACATTTTTGTTAAATATTATAGAGCTCTATATACATCATCCAATCCAAGCCTAAAGCAGGTTGAGGAATACTTAGTCTCTAAGTCTACCATACCAAAATGACTAAAAGAACATAGAGATCTAAGGGAAGCCCCTGCAACAACCCAAGATCTTCTAAACATTATTAAATCCTTGAAAAATAACAAAACCCCAGGCAGACATGGCTTCCCAACTGAATTTTACAAAAAGTTTACAGATATCCTAAAAGATCCTCTTTCTAAGGTTTGCAATGATGCCTTATTCTCTGGCTGTTGTGCAGGGGCTTAGTTTTATCTGTTTTAGCCCAAAACAGGTAAGTTGCCAGCAATAGAAAGCAACACAGACCACACTGTCTAGTGCTAACTATATACAGTTTATTTACAATATTTATATTATTCTGGTTTACACCATCAAAGTGTTTTGCTAGACAAGTCATTCAGGAGAAGGGAACAGCTATACAGTATCAGTACAAATATATGCATCCAACAGCCAATCAGCAGTCTCTGCTGAGTCATTCTTGCCAAGCATTCTAGCTCTTGCCAGAACTGGTCTGAGCTAGTTGCAGTGGCTGTCTGGTATTGCATGCCAACACTGGCTTGGTTCCTCAATCATGGTTGCTTTCCAGAATAGTAGTTATACCAAAATCAGATTAAGATCTAACCAATCCCAGCTCCTATAGACCAATTTCACTTATAAATCAAGATGCAAAAATATTTGCAGCCACCACAGCAAGCAGACTAAATACATCAGGGGTCCTCAAACTTTTTAAACAGGGGGCCAGTTCACTGTCCCTCAGACCGTTGGAGGGCCGCCGCGTTCGCCCCTCCCCCCCACCAGCCTGCTCGCCCCGCTGCCACGTTCGCTCCCTCCCAGGGGTCTTTTCGTAGAAAAACAGCTGCAGGAGCTCATTAGCATATGGTATGCTAATGAGCTATTAGGCTATTAGCATATGCCACGCCTCCTGACATCACCGGAAGTGATGTCAGAAGGGGAAGCAAAAGGGGGGAGGCATCTTCAAAAGCCTCTCCTTCCCTTCCCCAGCTGGTCTGGGTGGGGGAGCTAAGAGAGAAGGGGTTTAAAGTTTAAACTCCTTCTCACTAGAGTTGGGCCACAGAAGGAGGAAAGAGGGAAGGAAAGAGAGAGAGTAGAAAGAAGGAAAGAGGGAAAGGAAGAGAAGGAAAGGGGAGGGAAAGAAAGAGAGGGAAGAAGGAGGGAAACATGGAAAGGAGGAAAAAAGAGAAGAGAAGAATGTGGGAAAGAAAGAAAGAGAGAAGAGAAGAAGGAGGGAAAGAGGAAAAAGAGAGAAGGAAAGGAGGGAATGAAAGAAATTTGGCGGCAATTCGGCCCCATTATATCCTATGGGCCATTGATGTCAATGGTGAAAACATAGGATATATTCTGGGGGCTGGAAGGGAGGGGTTTGAGAGAGAGGCACCAAACTCACAGGGTAGCTGGTGGAACCTCTCCCCAAGATACCCACCAAGTTTCAAGAACATTGTATCAAGGGGTCCAATTCTATGGGTCCCTAAACAGGTTGCCCTATTCCCTCCATTGTTCTCTATGGTGGGAAAAAAATAACTTTTTTCCCCACCATAGAGAACAATGGAGGGAATAGGGGCAACCTGTTTGGGGGCCCATAGAATTGGACCCCTGGTCCAATGTTCTTGAAACTTGATGGGTAGCTTGGGGAGAGGCTCTACAAGCTACCCGGTGAGTTTGGAGCCTCTCCCTCAAACCCCCTCCCCTCCAGCCCCCAGAATATACCCTATGTTTTCACCATTGACTTCAATGGCCCATAGGATATAATGGAGCTGAAATTGACATGCGGCTGCCTGAAAGACTCCCCGGGAAGCCGGCTGGGGGCGGGGCCTGGCTCCTGAGCTTCCGGAGCTGCGCTCCTGTGCGCTCCCCCCAAAAAGACTCCTGCTCCCCCCCACCAGCCTGCTGCCCCGCCACCGCGTTCGCCCCCTCCCCCACGACCAGCCTGCTCGCCCTTCCTCCTCCTCAGCTCCTGGGCCCTCTTGCAGCCCCGGGCTGCTGGAGGAAGAAAGAGGCGGGGGGCTTTGGGGGGCGGCAAAACACTCGGCGGGCCGCATAAGTGTCCTCCGCGGGCCGCATGTGGCCCGCGGGCCGTAGTTTGAGGACCCCTGAAATACATTCATCACACAATACATTCTTCAAGACCAAACCAAGTTCATGCTGAACTGCAAGATAGCAGATAACATTCATAAATCACTTAACATCATAAATTATAATAGGAAAAAACAAACTGATTCTCTTATACAATTGACTGATATAGAAAAAGGCTTTGATGAACTTGAATCCAATTACTTAATTTCACTCTTGCATCACATGGAGCTTGGTGAAAGGTTTTTATGCACCATCCAAACCCTATACTCTTCACCTGTAGCCCAAATTTGAATAAATAACCTGTCCTCAAAAGATTTCCCACTATTACGGGGTACCAGACAGGGATGTCCACTCTTGCCTCTACTTTTTGCCCTTTCTATTGAACCCCTAGTCATAGCCATCCACAAGAATCCCCAAATCCATTGTATCATAATAAAATATAAGGTGATGAAAATCAGTTTATTCACAGGTGATGTAGTTTTATACTTATCAAATCCTATAAAATCTATCTCGGCAGTTGATAAAGAACTAAAACAATTCTCAAAGATTTCAGATCTCCAAATTAACCAAAATAAGACAGAAATATATCCTATACAACTCTCCCAATCCTGTACCACCCAGATCAAAAATTCTCTTGATTACAAATAGGTCTCTACATTTTGGCATCATTTGGGATTCAAAATTCCCCTGAATCTAAATGACCTGTTTAAACTTATTTTTTTATTTCAGAACTCTACCACTCCCTCTTCCAAATACTTTTCTCAAAAATGTTAAAAAAACAATTTAACAACTTTATTTGGAATAGCAAAAAAGCTAGGATCAGTTTTAAAACACTGAGTAAGCCTACAAAACAAGAAAGTCTTGGACATGCTGATTTAAAATTGTATTGAGATTCATCACTCCTAGCAAGTTTATTGAAGACCTTAAATCCAGTTTCAACCTTGGATTGGGTACAGATAGAGCAGAGTTTCGTTGGCCCAAAAATATTACTTGAAATCTTTTGGAACAATCCAAAAGAAAGGCCAAATACCACAGATAACAAGATGTTCCTATCAAATTCACTTCACCTATGGGATGATTGGCATAGCAAATTAGTACCCTCAATATCCACACTCTCTACTTTCATAGGCCAATCTTAGTTTGAACTAGGTTTGCAGTAGGATGACTCAATATACGAAATTAATTGATATAACCAAAATTAATACTGTTTTAGAAAAATGTGTTATAGAATCCAAAGTTAAAACAGATTCCTTGGTACCAATATTTCCAAGTCAGGCATTTAATCAGTAAATCTACTTGTTGAGACCTTTGACAGACTTTGAAAAAATACTAAAAACTCTTCCTACTAAAGACAAGGGAATCATCTCAAACATTTATATAGCCTTATTAACAGTTTCTAATAATAAATTAGCATTATATGACCTCATTTGGAATACTGTGTGCAATTCTGGTCACCACACCTCAGCAAAGATATTATAACATTGGAAAAAGTGCAGAAAAGGACAACTAGAATGATAAAAGGGTTGGAACACTTTCCCTATGAAGAAAGGTTAAAGCACTTGGGGCTCTTTAACTTGGAGAAATGATGAGTGAGGGGTGACATGATCGAGTTTTAGAAGATTATTTATGGGATAGAGCAGGTAGAGAAAGAAGTACTTTCCTCCCGTTCTCACAATACAACAACTTGTGGGCACTCAATGAAATTGCTAAGCAGTTGGATTAGAACAGATAAAAGGGAATGCTCTTTTACTTTTGGGGGGATTTAAGTATCCCCCCTATAGTTTTTTTTTTATAGATTTTAAATTTTTCTGCACATCTAGGGATTGCCCCAACTGTGCAGGAAAATATCTTTGCCCCCTAGGTGCCCCCGATGTGAGGATTTAGATATTCGCACGCAGGGGGCGCCTTGACTATTAGTATATAGATGGGGGGAGTTAAAAGAAACCAACAGCCTTATTAAACTGCAAATGAAAGACCGTCCTCGTCTTTTTAGAAATTTAAGAACATAAGAACATAAGAGAAGCCAATGTTGAATCAGGCCAATGGCCCATCTAGTCCAACACTCTGTCACACAGCGGCCAAAATTTGGTTCCTCTTTGATTTATACCCACACATACATTTACTTAAACAATACATTCAATCAGGGATTTGGCAGCCTTTGCAATTTTTTGTTTTGGAGGGGAAGTACAGTTTTATTTTACCTGACATGCATAACTCATTTATCATATTAGTATTTAAAAATAATGGAAATCCAGTAAGTGTTAGTAAAACCATGCCTGTCATTAGTGAAGATCTAGAATTAATGCAGAACTAGATTTACCTGTCTCTAGATCCTTATAATTAATTTTGTATTGTCTCTATATTCTGACAGTTTGCTTAGCAATTAAACCAGTAAAATGCATCAGTTTGTCAATTCTTCACAAGTAAATTATATGCCAAGCTGGTTAACAAGACATAATCACCTTGATCCAACTAGGATTTGTGCACATAAGAAAGAAAGCTTCTGCACATCTATTCCCACCTGGAAAGAGTACCACCTGCACAAATGAGCCTATATTTGTCATTTTCCTCCCCAGCCCAGCAGCTGGAGCTGTATGCAGGGAGCTTTAAAAAAACCCCAAAACTACCTCACACTCATCGGCCATTTGGGGGCAGGGGTGAGGGCAGATTTAGTTGACGTGGTCTTCCTTTCATGACAATCAGTGGATTTTTCACTTTTCAAAAAAGAGATTTTATGTTCATATATAACTGCTCTGTGCCTACTGTGTTGGATCAGAGACTTTAAAATGCCGAAAGTATGACTTTTGTGGTTCTACCACATCACCAGTGCACAAATTTTAAATTTACAAACAGGAGCTCACAAAGTTGTTTAAAAGAGATTATGAGGATGGATTGACATGTAGACATGAAAATTTGCAATGTTTTACAGTACTGCCCTAAGAACAGTTACACCCTTCTAAGTTCATTGAAGGCGATAGGCTTAGAACTCTGTTTAGGATCACACAGACTGAGAACTAATCCCCCCCCCAACATATTGCTGTGCATTGTGTCTAATAAAGTACCCCTTGCTTGATTTGGAGCAATCTGATTGTTGACACCGAAGGGCAGTTTAACAAGCAGCATTTGGAATCTGTGTCACACCCATTTGACAGTGAAAGTTCAAGCCAACATTGCCTGGCTCATGTTCCTCAGGGTCATGGTAAAAAAAGACCTGAATTGCCTTGCAAAAAGAATATTGAATCATTTTCTGTTAGAAAAACAGAGTTGCATCAACATAATGCAATCTTATATAGTATTGTAATATGCTGCATGTGTCCCTTTGATTTGGAAGTTGTCCCCGAGGGAATGCTGCAGATCTGATGGTAAAACTTCAAATGGCTTCAGCAATTTAGTGAGGTCACCCCTGCAGCCAATGCCTTATTGACATGAATCAGAATTAAGATTAAAGATTGGCTCACAAAGCAGTTTTAGGACCAGAATACTGGAATAAAATGACATTTCTAATTTTACTGCAAGTCTGCTTCATGATGACAAGATGGCAGTGGCCATGATTTGGATAGCATGGGTCAAGGTAAAGACCAAGACGAGAGAAAATGCATTTCAGGAGCCTTCTGCAAGCTGACATTCACAGTCTTCCTTTGAGTATCTCCACTTCTAGCTGTTTATAGTAGATTGATACAGAGGGACTGCAGAAACGAATGAAATTGCATGTCAGTTCTAATAACTCACTGCACAACACGAAAAGTTCAGAAATTATTGCCTCAACAAGGGCAAAAGAAGGGAAGCTAGAAGTTTATTTTAGAACAAAATTAAACCTCCTTGTACTGTTAGGTATTTAAAATAAGAAGGCACTACCAGGATCTGTAATTGAAAAAGGCTGCAATCTATCATGTGGCAAGGATATGCAGATGTATATAAAAAGCCATCTACATCTTATAGCCAGGACCTAAATATCACTCTTCTAAGAGTGCTTGTGAAAGTCCTGAAAATTTGCATGGGCAATGCAAAGTTTTCATTTCAGTTTGAAAGTAGGCTAACAAAGTAAACAGAAAAAACAGATTAAGATTGGGCGAAGCCTTGAGCTCAAATTCCAGCTCAGCCATGGAACTGGACAAGTTGCGAGCTATTGAAAAATGTTTGTTATGTACTGCTAATTTTGGAGAGATTTCCTTAGACCAAAGATTTGATTCACAATTCTGAGAGAAATTTATGAGTCTGAATTTAGAGAGAGCAGTCCTTGAATGGGGGTTACTGCCTCAGAAATGTCTCAGATTCTTGAAAACAAAGATGCACCCATGGTGACCAACAATTTATCTCAGCAATTCTTCTTTAGATTATCAGCTAAATGTTGATTTATTCCTAGTTGTTTCCATACATTCCATGTGATATAGGCCACACTAACTATATCCCTACTCTTTTCCAATCCCATTGTTCTAACCTTCTTCTGCTGTTCCAAGTGTGTAATATACAGAAAATGCCCTGCTTCTGATTTTTTCCCATGGCATAAAGATTCTCAAGAATGTAATAGCCCTAATAGATTAGATCAAATGACCATCTAGACTGGTATTCTGTTTCTACTACTGGCCCAGTCAACTGATTTTGGAAATTTTACAGGCAGGTCATTTGGAGTGGCTGCCTTGTTGGTGCATTATCCTATGTAATATTAGAACTTTCCTTAGTTCATCCTTCAACAAATGTGTGCCCCTAGGTCCAGATGGAGGCAGCCACTCAGAACACGGGGTATCAAGATTCTAATACTGGATCAAAGAGACTGCTTAATCTTTCCTACTGTGGCTGGCACTAAACACTGGGCATTTCCATGTTTTTCCCCCATTGGTACTCACCCTGTACTGCCACATGCATTTTTGTGCCTTTAGTTTTTGCTATGTTGTTTTTATTTTTGGTTTGTTTTCCCATTTCCCCATAGTTCTTTTGAGACCACTTTTACAGTAAGAGTTTGGATTTATACCCCACCCTTCACTGCCCAAAGGCATCTCAGAGTGGCTTACAAACTCCTTTCCCTTCCCCTCCCCACAACAGACACCCTGTGAGGTAGGTGGGGCTGAGAGAACTTCTGACAGCTACTGTCCTTGAGAGAACAGCTGTGCCAGAGCTTGTGACTGACCCAAGCAAGGGCGTAGACTTTGCAATTTCCCAGGGGGGGCTGGGGCTGGGCCAGAGGCATTGCTAAGTCATTAAAAGAACTGGGACCCAATGACATCATAGGGAGGAGCCAGTGACATCACAGGCCACTGTCACTATCTATGGAGGTGGAACTATGTGGCATTTAGGGAGGGGCTCCCCAGAAAATTAGGGTAGCCTGGAAACCCCCCTAGCAATGCCCCTTGGCTAGGCTAACTCCAGGAACAGGTGCCTTCTTAGTACATCCCAGTTGGTTGCCCCTTTGAAACTACCACACCATTTTAAGTAACAGCAAAACAAAGAGCATGAACATCACTTACCAATGTTCTCTCTAGACTGCACACAGATCAAAAAGAAATTTTAAAAGGCCCCTGATCTGCATGCCCCCCCATCTTGTTCATGCAGATGGGTTTACAATTTAAAAATGAAACGGAGATTGAAAGAAGAGCTTAGGAGTGGCTGAAGCAGCCCACCCCCCACTACCATGAAAAAAAAAAAACTGTTCTCAATCAAGTATATATAGACCCAAGTAAAATATACCCCTCCCCTCCTCCACGTGGCTGTTGTGCATCCTACATGAAGCAGGGTGATTCAGCAGATGCAAGCCAATGTCAGTGGTCTGCATCCACCATCTCATACAGAAGAACCAGAGCTTCCAGTTTCAGCACTGGAGCTAGGGGTGCCAGCCTCCAGGTGGGACTTGGGGATCCCCTGGAATTACAGACTACAAAATTTAGTTTCCCCGAAGAAAATGGATGTTCTGGAGGGTGGACTCTATGGCATTGTACCCCACTGAGGTCCCAGTCCTCCACAGGCTCCATCCCCATATCTCCAGGAGTTACCCAACCTGTATTGGGTCACCCCTCCCCCCCATCCCCCAGAGGTGGACAGGGGGAACCTGGCAATCCTAACTAGGGATGTTTTAACAAGGGAGAGAGGGAGGTGAGATGTGGAAAGAAAGCAAATAGATGGGAAGAGAGGAAAGAAGGAAGGAAAGAGGGGGGAGAGAAGGAGGGGAGAAATGAAAAGAAAGAAAATAGAAATCCCTCTCCATAATTTATCCAGGAGTTCAGGGGAGAGTTGGTCTTGAATGTATGCATTTAAACTCTTTGAGGTTTCACCTGCCCTCCTCCCCCTCCCCTCCCCCTCCCCCTGCATGGGCTGTGTGTGCGATTTCAGTGATTGTAAACTGCTGATTCCTGGCTTTCCTAATATTCTCTCTCTGTCAAGGGAAGGGGTGGAGCTCAACAAAGAACTCAGAAGAGTCTCCTCTTGGAGGAAATAAAGGGCTCTGGTTAAGTAGTGAACTTGGGAGCGGGAAAACAACAGCAGTGGCACAAGGCCGCAGGAAAGGTGCCCAGGCACCCAGCCTCCCAGAGATCCTCCATGGATGCTGGCCTCCCCCCATCCCGACCTCCCTGCATGGTTCTGCAAGGCAAGCCTTGTGTGTGGGGGGAAACAGAAGAACAAGGGCGCAGGGCACCCAGCCTTCCCAAGGCCAGCAATCCTCCATGGATGCCGCCCCCCCCAACCTCCTCTCATGGCTCTCTGCAAGGCAAACCTTGCAGAGAGTGGGAGAACAACAACAGCGGCATGAGGCTGCAGGAAAGGTGCCCAAGAGTCCAGCCGCCCCAAGGCGGGCAATCCTCCATGGATGCCAGTCTCCTCCCCCCACTTCCCCCACCTCCTGACCTCCCTGCAAGCCTTGCAGAGAGAGAGGAAAAAAACCCTAGAAGAACAAGGGCACAGGGTGCCCAGCCTCCCTGAGGCTGGCAATCCTCCAAGGATATCAGCCTCCCCCCCTCCCAACCTCCTTGCATGGCTCTCTGCAAGGCAAGCCTTGCAGGGAGCGGGAAAACAACAGCAGCAGCACAAGGCTGCAGGAAAGGTGCTCGGGCACCCAGCCACCCCGAGGCTGGCCTCAGCCAGCCATCTTGGGCACTCTCTGCCTAGTGCCCACCACCCCACCCCTGAAAACATCCCCCCACCATTGCTGGAGCCCCAGGACATCTCCTTACCTTTCTGCACAGGAAAGCTGAAAGCACTGAAAACATGTGCAGCCCCTAGCTCCACCAGGCCCAACTGAGGGTTTCTGGGAGCTGGGGGTGGGGTTTAGCTTTCAGGAAGCAAGCCCTGAGTTTCCTGCCACCCCACCCAAAGTCTCAGAAAGTGGAGGGAAAAAACCCTCTGCTTTCAAAATGGGTTGGGGGTAGCGTGGGGTGGTAGTGGCAAGGCTTGTGAGCCTGGTTGCCCGGGGGGGGGCTCAGTCACCCCTGGAAAATTTCGGAGGTAGCCTCAGCCCTCAAGCCCCCCTGAAGTTGACACCTATGGACCCAAGGTCACATCAGCAGGTGTAAGTGGAGGAGTGGGGAATCAAACCCGGTTCTCCCAGATAAGAGTCCGCACACTTAACCCCTACACCAAACTGGCTCTCTGAATTGCAGGTTCTCTGAATTGCCAGCTTTCATTTTTTAAAAAATTAAGTCTCTATGTCTTTCCCTTGAAAAGATATGTCCTTTTCCTCATATTTGTTTGAGAGAAGAAGCTAGAGACTTACTTTCTTTAAAAGAAATGAAAGCTGGCAATTCAGAGTGCCTGCTAAATCTATCATTACAACTGTATACTGCTATGACAATTATCTCAGGGCTAAGCATGTGTTCATTTTCAATCTGTTTTACAATTCAGTCATGATACTGATACATCGATATAACTATGCACAAAAAATAAAAGGGGGTGCCATGACACCACCTATGGCAACAGCACCTTCCCTTTAAAATCCTGATTATTTGAGGCATGTGTGGAAGAAAATAAATGGGCTCCACAACTGTGGAAATGCACAGGGAGGGCAGAGGTACTGATGAAGCATGCCCAAACTGATTCCACTGCTTGTGGATTGACTGACAAGAAAATCAGGAATCAGTCAAGTGCACATAAAATCCCAAAGCTGTCCCAGGAGCAACCAGGTTTTTGTGTTTCTCTTGCCAAACATACTTCATTTGTGGTGACTACTGCTGTGTGTAAGCTAACCCATATTGACCAGACTGCAGGTCATTTTTGAAAATTCACATTTTGCAGTGAGGGTTCATTCTCTTATGTAGTCTGAAAGTGGGACTGGGAAGACTGCTTTGACTCAGGAATGTCAGTGTATGAAGTATCTGTATTTTTTTTAATTACAAGATCCCATGCCACCATGCTTCCTTAGTCTGTCACAAACCATGTTGATAATTCCTGTTATTGACATTATGAGTCAGGGCCATAGAAATAACTATAAATAAATGGAACTGGCAAATCTGAAGCCTTAGTTTCACACAGAAGGGATAAATGAAATATGAATCAAAAATGTGATAGTCACTTCAGATTTATTCAATTTCCTATATAGCTCATGAACACCTTTAGCTCCTCATATTTGCTAATATTTCCATGCAGCAGTAGCCAATGTTAGTCAAATTCACATATGCATGCCATACTTGATAAATGCACATCAAGTGATGGCTTGCATATCTCAGCTGTATACCCCAGAATCACATACTATGCATGGAACTTCCTACCACTCCACACTCCACCTTACCTCAAGCACAGTGCTTTACAATGTTGTCATTCCACACATTCAGCTGTCAGTCTTCAAGTATACATAAATTCAGAGAAATAGTGTGGACACTAACTCACAGATTTCAGGTATTAGTCAGGTAGCATGTTCAACACTGATTAATACGACAATCAGCTATAGCCTGCTTCTTCATATCTCTGAAATAAAATTATAGGCCACAAGCACTACACTGTTCTTTGTCATTCTTAAAAGGACAGTAATTCAGAATAGAGGCCATGGCTGTGATCACACACACTAAATAATGCACTTTCAATCTACTTATAATGTACTTTCAAACTGGATTTTGCCAGTTCACAAGGTAAAAACCAGTCGGAAAGAGCATTGAAAGTGGATTGAAAGTGCATTGTGTGTGATTGCAGCCCAAGTGTGTAGATAGGGGAGTGTGTGTGTGTGTGGGGGTATTTCTGCCTAATTTCAGGGTAAGAATGTTCTTTGAGAAGACACCATTAAGCTCGTGCAACTTTCAATTTGCCTCGTTCAAACTGGTTGCATGGAGAACCATTGTGCTGAATCCAAACAGAAACAATCTTCTGCACATATGTGCAGAATTTCTGCTGGCCTGGAAATGTGGGTTCTTATAACAAGTATGTAATTTCTTTTTTTAGATACTTGCTGTGGGCATTTAAAAAAATGTTTCCAGAGGATACATTCTCAGCAAGGGACCACTAATTTGATTTGTGATTTCATCTTGTTCAGCCAGCATTCTTGAAGCCCGACTCCATGGTATCCTTATTTTTCTAAAAAATCATGACTCAGGTCAAGATTGGGGATATGTCAGTACTGGAGATCTTCTGTTGGATTATTTGGATAACCATAAGTAAAATAGGAACTGAAGAATTATGTCCCATCAATTCAAGGTAACACATCTTAGTCCCTTCAATTACTAGTTTTTCTAAGTTAAGAAATATTCAGTACTTCAACATCATTATATAAGGAGAACGTTGTTTGATGCATGGACCAGATACAAGAATACAGTTCCCGATGAGAGGCCTTTATGGATTGTTCCTGCTGCAGTTATTCATCCTTTTTCAGAACATAAAGATAAAGATTGGTTGAAATACCAAGAGTTGCTTCAAAAGGAAGGGAAAAAATATGTTTTAAAACCAAACAATGAATTAGCATTTGAGTATGGATGGTTACAATATTGCCAAATATGGGACATTTACAAAAAAGATTGTAAAGAGGTCGGTTTTAGAGCTAAGAACGATGAGTTTGAAGATATCTGGTTGAAAAAAGGGCGAAAAATGATATCTAAGTTGTATAAAACCTTGTTGACTGTATATACTCTGGATGAAACTGTTAAAGAGCAAATGATAAAATGGGCCATAAATATGAATAAGGAAATTTCTATGGAATCATGGGAATGTCTGTGGAAAAAAGCTTTTAAAATGTCAACCTGTGTTAATATAAAAGAAAATTGTTATAAGGTGATGTACAGGTGGTATATGACTCCAAAAAAGATTGCTAATATTAGTATGGATAAGAACTTGAGTATTAAGTGTTGGAAATGTAAAAAAACAGAGGGTTCTTTTTATCATATGGTGGTCATGTGATAAAGTAAAAGTATACTGGTCAAATGTACATTGTGAGATGCAGAAGATATTAAAAATTCCTATCAAGAAAAGTCTGGAGCTTCTTCTCTTAGGTTTGACAATGGAAAAAATTCCACAAGAAAAAAGGACATTACTATGGTACATGATCACATCGGCGAGAATGGCCTTTGCGCAACAGTGGAAAGCGGAGAAGGTGCCAGATATACAAGACTGGTTAAGGAAACTGCTGTTTATAGCCGAAATGGACAAAATGATGAAGAAACTAAATGGACAAACGGCAGAACAATATCTAAAAGACTGGGAAGGCCTGAAACTGTATATGGAAATTGAATATAGAATGAAAGGGAAAATGTACAATCTTGATTCGTATTGAAACTGAATGAGAAATTAAATGAACACTTGATTGTACTGTACCTTTATTGGAAACTATGTTTGAAAGAGTCAGGCTTTTACGTATTAGAATTGTGTTACCTGGTTTGTTGATTGTTACAAGTTTAAACTTGATTACCTTTTAACTCTATTTTTTTCTGTTATTAGCAGTGTTGGAAGCCTATTAGGGGGGTGGGGGATGGGATATAATCTTTAAATTGTATTGGTAACGATGTTTAACAATGTTGAATATACTCCAACAAAATTTTGTTTAAAAAAAAAAAAGAAATATTCAGTACTTCAAACATGAATTTTTATTGGAAGATACTGAAGAACAGTGATGTTATTCCTGCGTTAATTATTCCTTATATGATAGAAACTTTAAATAAACTAAATTGTCCACATCCACATCTCAAAGTCTCTGAGATGCTGATCTAAAATAAATAGCTTGTTTAATACAGATGATACGTTTTCTCCACGTTTCTATTAAACCGGGGGGGGGCAAACTGCAGCTTGGGAGCTGCATGCAGCTCTTTCACACAGTCTAATTTAATGTTAATAAAAAGCAGATTTGAATATTTTTCAATAAAAATGTGTGTGTAATATTTGTTCATGTCTTATGGCTCTCAAACATCTGATGTTTATTCTGTGTGGCTATTACGTTAAGCACGTTTGGCCACCCCTGCATTAAATTGTCTCAAGTCCAACTCTTTTATTTGTTTATTCATGTTAACACTAACAGCACAATTCTGTTCTTAATTTACACCCACTGGATGAGGCTAGGATTTCTTCTCTCGTGCCAGTGACCTGTCACCAGGGGTCTTTTTGTAGAAAAAGAGCTGCAGGAGCTCATTAGCATATGTATGCTAATGAGCTCCTAGGCTATTAGCATATGCCATGCCCCCTGACATCACCAGAAGTGATGTCAGAAGGGGAAGCAAAAGGGGGGGAGGCATCTTCGAATGCCTCCCCTTCCCTTCCCCAGCTGGCCTGGGTGGGGGACTGAAGAGAGATGGGGCCCACTAGAGTTGGGCCACAGAAGGAGGAAAGAGGGAAGGAAAGAGAGAGAATAGAGAGAAGGAAAGAGGGAAAGAAAGAGAAGGAAAGAAGGAGAAGGAAAGAAGGAAGGAAAGAAAGAGAGAGAAGGGAAGAAGGAGGGAAACAGGGAAAGGAGGAAAAAAGAGAAGAGAAGAAGGTGGGAAAGAGGAAAAGGAGAGAAGGAAAGCAGGGAATGAAAGAAATTCGGCGGCAGTTCGGCCCCATTATATCCTATGGGCCATTGAAGTCAATGGCAAAAACATAGGGTATATTCTGTGTAAATCAGGCTATTTCCAATGAAGTAGGGATATAATGGGGCTGAAATTTTATTTATTTATTTATTTATTTATTTATTTTCACCCCTGGCGGGCTCAGGGTGGCTAACAATCAGGGCACAAGTGCCAGTTATTAAAACAATAAAACAGTCAGGGCACAAGTGCCAATTATTAAAACAATAACACAATAAAAACAAAATAAAACAATCCATTTCACATATTACAGTAGAGGCTCTACCATGGCAGGGTGGCATCTTAGTCATTCAGGCTAATCCCTAATAGATGGCAACCATTCCAGGCAGCCCCAGCTGAAATTGACATTCAGCTGGCTGAAAGACTCCCAAATCAGCTTGTACGGCCGAAACTGACATGCGGGAGCCTTTCTGCCCTCCAAAGCTGCCAGAGCTGCACTCCGGTGCGCTCCCCCCCCAAAAAAGACCCCTCCCTGTCACTATGCCTTAAAGAACTACACGTGGATCACACCACAGTTTTATTGGTGTAACTGACACGTCAGGGGATACATGGGACAAACATAGATGGTGATAGGGAAGTAGGTATGGGAGAACCTCTGCTTGCCCAGAGGTTGGTTCCCCCCATGACAGTCTTCATCTACAAGAAAATTTGAAACAAACCAGTGAAGGTTAAGGGAAAGCCCAAAACTAATATCCCCAGTTCCTCCTTCTCTGTCCCCACTGACACAATAAAGGATATGGTTCCAACTAACTACATGGGACAAATTTTCACTGTCCTCATGTCTATGGAACGTAAATTGCACAAATGGGGTGTCTGGTGATATAAAAAGGTCCTTTGAACAAAAAGGCATTTTTTACACAAACAAATAGCCAGGGCCAACAAGTGGAAAGGATGTTCAGTTTGTACTTGTACGTTCAGAACCCTTACACTTGCTCTGCCTCAGGATTGTAGATAACAAGCACCCAACAGGAACTTTTAATCTTGCAGCGAGGGATGCAAAGGCAAAGCACCCTACATAAATAAGCAAGAGAATGATGATCCCAAGAGGAGAGACTGTCCCTCAAAGCAGAGTTCCTGTACATCCTTTTTGAGTGTCTACCCCCCAGCCTTTCCCCATACAATGGAAACTATGAGCTGGGAAAGCAGTAACTAGCTATAATCCTTTTTTACTTGAAAAGCAATATCAGTGTCTCTGACACACGGGCATAGGATAAGTAGTCCACAGACAGGTTTATTATTCAGTTGCACAGTCAAGTCTGACTCTTTGCAACCCCATGAACCACATCATGCCAGGCCCTCCTGTCTTCCATTGTGCTCCAGAGTTTGCCTAATTTCATGTTTATTGCCTCATTAACACTGTCTAACCATCTCATTCTTTGCCATCCCCTTCTTCTTTTGCCTTCAGTCTTTCCCAGTATCAGGGTCTTCTCCAGTGAGTGTTCCCTTCTCATTTGGTGGCCAAAGTATTTGAGCTTCACCTTCAGTATCTGGCCTTCCAGGGAACAGTTTTGGCTTGGGGAGACCCAGTTTAAATATCCACTTAACCATAAAACTCACTGGGTGACCTTGGAGGAGAGGGATTATTTAGCTGGAGTCTAGTTTCCTCATTGTACAGGAAAGGACAGGGGCAAACATTCAAAGGAGATATAAAGGAACCCTACTCTGACGTGTAGACTCACAGGACTGTTATATTCTAGGTCTTTCAACAAATAGTGCATTCTCTTTTTAAAAAAGATTTTAGCAAATTTCCATACTTTTTCTCTAAAACATACAGTATAGTTCAGGTACCAGTTTACTACAGGCATATTCTTGGGTTTCAAAGCCACCGCACACTTTTTTTTGGTCATTTCCTGATTTACACAGAATTCTGATCTTGCTGATAATGGAGGCTGTAACCAAACAGGTGTTCACATGTAACTAAACCAGTTCTAAATGTGTGCACTTACATTAGATTTAGGATGCTTTAATTTAGTGTGTTTCAGTGGATTTCTCATGACTAAAATTACATGCTGAAAATATGACATTTTCTTCCAAATTACTAGCTATTTCTGCATGACAATAATTTTAGCCCACTTCCTCCAATTCCTACATCAATCATGAGCAGGAGATGCAGACTGGCACATGATACCCTCACTTGTCTCTCATCGGAGAATAGTTGGTAGCTTTCCTGCTGATAAATTCATACTCTTCCTTTTTCCTGTTTTGAATTTTCATTGTATTATGCAAAAAAAGTGTCTTATGCTTTACAGTTTCCTTCTGCAGCCTTATAGTAACATAATAAAAACAGTCCTGTTATTGCCAAGTCTTGGAAGGAGACACAAGAAATGATATCATTGCATCTCTAGAGGTTTGTAGTAAAAGTAAAATAGCCATTAGTTTGATAAAAGGAGCTAAAATCTTTCATAGCACCACCTCTTTATGGGGGTGTCTTGTGTATTCTAAGCAACTTACATTTTGTTTGCTCAAGAAAGAATCAGAAGCTGTCATCTGCCTGCACAAACAGGGAATTCAAGGACAACTGAAATAACAATATTGGTACAATGTTTTTTCCCTGTCCTATTCTCTATCCCCCAAGCCCAAAGTAAGTTACAAATCCATAAAACAAAGCCAAGATCAATAAGAAAATAAAACCACAATACCCTTATTTCAAGTATATCAAAACAATGTTGATCATCCTGATTTACTGATCCTCTTTCTTCCATACCAGGGATGCGGAAAGAATTGTGTTGTCTACACAATACTACAGAATCCCACTATATACTGGCAGGAGAACCAATAATCTGCCTTCATCACACAGAAACTTGCATGGAATAAAAATAGATGTATTATTTATTTATTTATTTATTTATTCATCTAGTTTGTACCCCACCCTCCCCGCCAAGGCAGGCTCAGGGTGGCTTACAGACAATATGTTAAAACAGTTAAAACACCATATTTAAATAAAATCACAACAATACAGAATAAAACATATCATAAAGGGCTAGTATAATTCATAGCCAATGGTGGTGTTTGCAGCATCCATATGATCAGCTACCATTGAAGTCTGGGTTTTGTCAGGCTATTGATCATATTTTTTGAATTGGTGTTGGTATTGGGGCAAGGGCCTAGTTGTTGGAAGGGCAGCACCCTAATTGAAAGCCTGGTGGAAGAGCTCCATTTTAGAGGCCCTGGGGAACTGTAAAATGTCCCACAGGGCCCTGATGTCATCCAGGAGTTTATTCCACCAGTACGGGGCCACCACTGAGAAGGCCCTGGCCCTCGTCACAGCTAGCCTGACTTCTTTTGGGCCTGGAAGGATCACACAATTTTAGGACCCCGATCTTAGTGCCCTCTGGGGAACATGTGGGGAAAGGTGGTCCCTTAAGTAGATAGGTCCCTGACCATATAGGACTTTAAAGGTAAGAACCAGCACCTTGAACCGCATCCGGTATGCTATAGGCAGCCAGTGCAGTGCTTTTAGCACAGGCTGGATATGCTCCCACATAGAGAGATGCAACAACAGCCTGGCCACTGCATTCTGCACCAGCTGCAGCATCCAGATTTGGGACAAGGGCAGCCCCATGTAGAGAGCATTACAGTAGTCTAGTCTTGAGGTGACCATGGACCATGCATGGATCACTGTTGCCAGATCATTGTGTTCAAGGAAGGGAACTAACTGCCCAATCAGCCACAGGTGGTAGAAGGTTGACTTCGCATTGTTAAGGAGGCATCCAGGAGCACTCCCAAGCTCCTAATCTCCGTCGCTGGCCTCAACAGCGCCACATCGAAGGTCAGGAGTGGAATCCCTAACCTTGGACTGCTCCAACTCAGACACAGGACCTCCATCTTTGTCAGATTCAATTTCAGTCAACTCAGTCTAAGCCAACCAGCCACAGCTTTCAACGCCAGGTCCATATCTTCTGGACTAGAGTCTGACTGGCCATCCAACAACAGATAGAGCTTGGTGACAACCCGGTCCATGACTCCAAGCAATCTGGACAAGGGGACGCATGTAGATGTTAAATAACACTGGGGGAAGCACCGCTCCTTGGGGCACTCCACAAACCAGTGGGCGCCTTCTGAATAGCTGTTCCCCAACAGCCACCCTTTGTCCCCGGCCTTGGAGGAATGAGGAGAGTGTTGCCCTATGAGGCCCCTATTGTGCTTTTATGAACTCATAAGTTATGAAAAACTTGACCTGCGCTAGTTATGTGCAAAAGGGACTGAACTGTAAGGTGACTCCAAGAGATGCCAGCTACGGACACACACTCAGAAGAAGAAAGCCTTCCTGTGAAAGAGTGTGCCTATGATTCCTGCATGTTACCATCCCACTTTCCTGCAGCAAGGTGGATCAGTTCCCTGGCCATATATAGCATTGAGAAGTCAGGCAGCTGCTAGGCCAGGCCAGGGGACTCAAACGGCATACAGAGTCTCCTTCCTTGCACGTAGACAACATGTTTCTCCCCACCTAATACATAACTAAGTTGAAACTGCAGCCAGAAGACAACAAGGAAACAATGGCTCTGGCCAGCACCAGACATAATCCCATCAGATGCCATTGTCTAGACTAGTTTGTCATTAGGTCTAACATTGCCCACTCCCCAGACCTTCGACTCCAGCACCAGTCAGCATATTTTTGGGGGGTGGACTAACAGAAGGTGGGCTAAGAGAGGTGGCCAAGCTTAGCCCACCCCTCAACCTCCTAATAAAAGAGAGGGTCCAATGCCAGTTCTCTCTCTCTTACTTGCATTCTTGCCCCTTACCTGAACCCCTCCTATCCTTAGTCTCCAAATCTTGGTTGTGCCACCAGTGTCTCATCATGCACTTGCCCATTCAGGACATGACCATCTCCCCAACATCTCATAGTCCCCTCCTTTTTCCTGAGATTCACTTCATCCAGCTTCAGACAGGTAGAGTATCTTCCATCATCAAAATATCCTGCTAATGCTAATGTGCTATTTTCTTCTATCTATATTTCCTAGGACTTGTATAATTGTGTGTGTGCCTGTGTTGATGTATGCTTGAAATATATTCAGTAAACAAAATAATCTTATACTGGCGTCAATCTCAGCGTCTATTTGGTGGGTCTGGAGGGAACTGCACCCCTGTATACATAGATGCTTGCCCCCTTATCGCCTACTGCCTGAGGTAAGAATATAATTCCCCATTTTTGAATAACAATTGAAGGCAATTTGGCTAACAAGAGCCACTGCAAGACAAACCCCAGAATCCCAGTGGCGGTGAGGTGGTGGATCAGTAGCTGATGGTCAACTGTGTCAAACGCTGCCGACAGGTCTAACAACAACAATACTGCCAAACCGCCCCAGTCCAGATGCTTCTGGAGATCATCTGTGAGGGCGACCAGGACTGTCTCTTGTTAGCCGAACTGCTTATCTACGCAGTGGCTGACTAACTTTTGAGGTCTTTTTGCCAATGTATACAGAGAAACCGGTGTCCGTCGGCTGAGAAGCCTATTTCTTCAAGGAATTATGCTTGACAAAGGTTTCTTAATTTGAATCAAGATTCTCTTTACTGAAGGTTCTTATCATTACAGTCATACAAAAACAGATACACACACACATACATTCAAGTTCCTTTTAGATACAGTAGAAATGGAAAACAATATTGGGATTTAAGCTAAAGGTATGTCTTCAGGAGGGGGAAAGCAATTATACTTATCTGCTTCAGGAGATGCTGGTTCTTCCAGTGCTCAGGAACAAGGATTGTTTCTAACTAAGGATTCCTTACTTTTGCTACACACAGATAGGCCAGCTATATGTGTGATGGTTCCTTGGTCGCGACTCCAAGTTACCACAATAAGTTACCTTAGCTATCTTGTTGATATGAAGAAGGAGCAGCGGCTGCAGAAGTCAGAGCAAGCAAAAACCCCGCAACAAAAGGTTGCACCCCCTTTTATCAGTTAGTCTGGGGGCTGGCTTGGGGTGTTTCTGGGTCCATCCCATCCCTATACCATTGGCTAAAGGATGTGGGGGTTCCCTCCTCCTAAGGTGGGGCAATGCTGAAAATCTACACCTTTCTACAAGGGAGGATTTTGGTCCAGGTGTCAAGATAGGTTGGCATGGAAACCTTTAGGTATGTAGATGGATCTGGCCGGGTCTTTATACATGCAAATGCCAAGCATCCTGTGGGTACATGCGAGGTAGAGATTCCTCAATGGTGGAAAGTTGTTGTTTTTTTACATTCTGTGGAAGGGCTGTAATGGAGATGCTTCTTGTTCCCAAAGGCTGCTGGGTAAATGTGCAAGAGACGTCTGTGACCTCATTTGCATGGAGATACAGGCTGTGTGGTACCTCATTTTACAGAGAGAGTCACATTAACTCATGCATACATTCTCCCAAAGCAAAGACACTTGCTGGCACCATTCCTGGTGTGCATGCAGGTCAGAAAATAACAAATAAAAGCATTTTCAAAGTTCACCTCCTAACAGTCCCCCCTTTCATGGCTTCACTGAGTGAAACGGTGTGAACGCCATGACTTCCATACACGTGGGGTTGACGTGTGTAACGGGAACACGTCAGATAGTCCATGATGAAACAACAATAAAAGTCCAACAGTCCAGTATCGTTGGTAACCCATTGCTTGTGGCGATGTAGTCCCGTCTGGTCTGGATCCAAGTTGGAAAAGGTTTTCCTTCCACCTATGACCATCTATCTAGTCTACTCGTTGGGGATGGACCAAAAATTAAAAATGCCTAGCCCTACAAAAAGCCAAATTGTCACTGTGAATACCGGACACCGGAAGCAAACAAGCATATGACTTTTCCATAGGCTATGTGCATTAACACTGCTAAGGTGAGGCATAACAATTATGTGCTTTAAACCAATAGCATTAATGAGGTAGACTATTATTCATTACTATTTGTACCAAACATGTAAAACTAGAAAATTAGTTATAAAAATCAGTAGCATAAACTATACTGCATTGATACATATATCCCTGAGGGCAGTCCTCATTATGGGAGGTAGTTGTAAACATTTGAAATTATTTACAAACAAGAAAAACACGCAAGAAATACAATCATGTTTCTTCAGTGTTTAGTACACCATCTTCAATTCTTCAGATCACTTTTCTTGACATTAGCTGTGTCAACTCAAAGCGAACCAAGTTGGTTATTTACACAACAGGTAAACTGAAAAAGTCTTCAAGTTTCTTCTTTTCTTCCTACAAAAGAAGTTTCCATTCCTTAATGTTACTGAACTATGGCATGTCTGTCTAGAACTTGCACATGTTCAATGACAAAAGGAAGGGGGATGTCTTTGCATAGCAAACCAGTTTCTTCCTTCACATTGTTGTAACGCATTGTACCATAGGAGTACAGTTAGCAAAAATAACTGCATTTCATGAAATTAAACAAAGCATTTTGGCTGTTTTTCAAGCATTTTGCATTCATAAATCCATTCAGACTCATAATAAAAATTATTAGTGGTCATTCAAGCATTCATACACTAATATTGGCAGCATTTTCAGAAATTTTTACCCTGAGAAAATTCTGAATAAGTTAAGCTAAACAACAAATCCAAAACGTAGACCTTCCTATACACTTGTAACACATGGTATAGTCCAAAGAGGTCTTGTTTGTACTAAGATGAAAGCTAGACATGTTCTGGAAGAATACGCGTATAGATAGACACACTCTGCACATTGTCTTCTAGATTTGTGTAGCCAGACTTACAATAAGAATAAATGTTACTTGTTGTTTGTCTTGTTAAAAAAAATGAACTTCCATGCAAGGGTTGCTATTGGAGTTACAAAAATAACAAGTGAACTCTCTCCTTGCCCAGAAAAATTGGGGGAAAATGAGTAAAGCAGACTCCAGGCTGCTGACTGTATCAAGGGTTCCTTTTCCCAAAAGAAAGGGGGAAAGGCTGCATGTCCTTGACTTAAGTTGGCAATTCAAACCTGAGCCTTTTCTAATAAAGCAATTTCAAAAGTGAAAACAAAAAGAAGAGCAGTTTCTAAAGCTGCTTTCCTCTGGAAAGATAAAAGTTTCGTTTTAAAAAGAAAACTTTCCCAAAAATGAATGAAAACAAAAATAATTGTTTTGCAAAAAGATTGATTAGATAGAAATGAGATAAGAATGATCTCTAAGTTTCTAGTTCCCTCTAAGTTCAATGCTCACTGCTAGAACTTAAAATACAGAGTCCTCCTTTGGGTTTTCCCCTGGAAGGTGGCAAGTCAGCGGGTTCATTTGAATTTTAAATAGAGAGTGAGAGTCTTACATTTTCCTCTTCAATTTGAGACAGAAAAGTCAGAAGAAAATTAGTACACATTAATCATTAGTACATTCCCTACATATTAATACCTTTAGTAGTAATTAGTTAGAAGGACAAATCTTGATCAGTAAATGCTCTCTCTCTCTCTCTCTCTCTTGAAGCTGTATTCCTGCGCTGACAGGCATGGAGACAAAGTTGGGCTCGCCTCGAGGGGCATCTGGCTCTCTTTTTGTCTTCCTGTGCTGATCACAGTGAAGAAGGGGGGTCCGGTTGAGCGTGGGAAAACAAACGAGTTGGTTCCCAGCTGGTTGCTGTAAATGAAGTCAGGTTATTGAAAAAGGGGGGGGAATTTGCATAGTTCCCTGAGCTTTTGCTTTGCTGTGCCCAACCACAGAGAGAGAAAAAGGGACCTCTCTCTCCTTTTTTTCCTCACAGCAAAATCTTTTGAACGTTGCTATCTAAAGATTGGTGGGTTATCAAAACATGTCTCTTTAAAATTTGAAGTGAGCACAAAAACTTTGTGTGGGCGCTCTCTCCTTTTCCGTGCTGATGCACTCTTTGAATACAAACTCTGCAAGCATTTAGACCACATGGCTTGAAAGTACACCTTTTGCATTTCTCCTGCCCAGGAGATGGCATTGGCTTGGCTGGGGTCAGGACAGTCCGTGTGCCTTCCAAGCACGACAGCTGTTCCATTTTACCAGAAACCTTGTACTGCTGAAATTTTTGGAGGGATTCCCTGTGTTTAAAGGGGAGTCCCGACAATTGTGTTAAAGAAAAGATCTTGCAAAGACTTACAGTAACTGGCTGCCTGTCGGACTTCTGTTTGAACCAAGCTGCAAAACTTGAGTTCTTAGGCTGTCAGCTGTTCAAAATTACTGACTCAGTGAAGAGGGGGTGGAATTTCCTGTGTGCAATGTACCTTACCTGGAGATTCCGAGAGATTCCGGGAGATTCAAAAATTTAATTCTGCTGCTTCCCCCTTTGCTTGTGGTTGTGTCAGTGAGTGCCTTATCTCCCCCCTTATGACACTTTCTGATTTTTATATCAGGAAGGTGTCATTAAAGATAGTAGAGAGAAAAGTTTCACTCAAAGCTTCAAAGGGTGAAGTATTGTACACCTTAGTGGTTGTCAGTTTGCTCACAGGGTTCTGCTGTTGTTGCAGGGGCTGGGAGACTGGTTCTCCTTTCCATTCCTTGAGCTGTGAGGAATGAAAGAATTTTTCCCAGAACTGGCCATTCTTTCTTGGAATAGCTACCTTATACACAGCAGGGCTTATCCTGGCGACAATTTCCACCGGTCCAGCCCACTTAGCCATGAGTGCATGCTGTTTCCTTGAGAATTTTCTGTAGAACACCTGTTTTCCTGGATCCCAAATCCTTGGATTCCTGACCCATCCTAGCTTTTTGTCTACAGCAAGGGTGCTTCTTCCTATCTCTTTGGCAACCTGCAGGTGGATTTTTAATAGCTCAGCAAGCAGCTGGCTGATCCATTCATCATTGACAGCTCTGGTTTCTTGCTCTGGTGGCAGATCTGTCTCCATCCAGAAAGCCTCTGGTAGGCGCATTTTCCTACCAGTCATCACCATGTGTGGACTGTACCCGTGATTTGCCATGGTACCACGTATGGCCATGAGTATTAGGGGGAGTTTTTCATCCCAATTCCTTCCTGTGGACTTTACAACTTTAGAAAGGGCTTCTTTCAGAGTCCTGTTTGTGCGCTCAATAGCACCTGATGATTGTGGTCTCCCTGCTATGTGGAAGCGTTGGGTGATGCCCAGTGCCTTGCACAGTTCCTGGGTAACTGCCCCACAGAAGTGACTCCCTAAATCTGAATCTATTACCCTGGGTAATCCCCAGATTGGCGCTAGGCGGTTGAGTATTAGCCTTGCCGTTGTGCGAGCATCATTGGTCCTACAGGGGAGTGCTTCTACCCATTTAGAAAAAGGGTCTATGACCGTCAAACAGTACTTATTACCATTTCGAGTGCGAGGAAGAGGACCTATAAAATCTATTTGGATCCGAGCCCAAGGACCTTCCACTCTTTGGTGCTGAATTGGGGCTTTTGGGCCAGAGGAGTCGGCATTGACAGTGGCACACGCAAGACAATTGTCCACCCAGCGGTCCACGTCGTCACGGACGCCTGGCCACCAGCCTACTTCACGTACCCTTCCAAGTGTTGGCTCTTTGCCTCTTTGACCTTGCTCATGGATAAATTGTATAAGGTCTCCTCTAACTTCTACTGGCACTACCCAGTGGCGTTTTCCTGATGAATCTATAGCCCATATAACTCCTTCATGCTCTTCAATTTTAAGCTTACCCGTGGGATCTTTCCCTTTGGATAACAGGTCCAAAGTATCTGTGTCATTCCTCTGCAGTTCACCCAGGTCCACGTGAATGGGAGGGAGGGGTTCACGGTTGTGTTGGGACTTTGTCTTACTGCGTGTAATTACAGCAAAAATTGGCTGTGTGTCTGCTTCATCTGACAGTTCGTTTGACAGATGATTTGACAGTTCGTTTGACAGGTCTGCGGAGTCTGCGCTTGCTCGCAGCTCTGTGTGCTTCTCAAGCGGGGAGTTTTTATTTCAAGGCAGGCTGCCTCTTTCGCTAATTTATCTGCCTGCTCATTCCAGTAGGCAGTTTCGGTGTTTGTCTTTTGATGTCCTTTGACATGGGAGATCTGCGTGGGAGCCCTCCTTTCATGGAGGATGTCAGCTACTTCCTTCCATAAATCTAGATGTGCTATGGGCTTCCCTTCTGCATTCTTCCATTCATGCTTGGCCCAAAATTTTAGCCAAATTGTCGCTGATTTTGCGGCCCAATCTGAATCTGTATAAATTGCTAAGGGGCAATCTAGTGGCTCAAATTGTAAAACTGCCTTCAAGGCTGCGACCTCGGCTTCTTGGCTGGAGTGCAGGCGAACAGGGGCTTGTAAAGTGTACCCGTCATGAATTCTTACTGCTCCAAACCCTGTGTGTGCCTTGCCTGCTACATGGAAGCAAGACCCGTCACAAAACCAGCAGGTGAATCCTTGCTGCTTGGCTTCTTCAAGGCTTACTCCCCAGGTAGCGGGCCAAGGTTCGTGGTCCACTGTAGGTATAGGGCATTCATGTTCTTCCCCAGTGACTAAAAGCCCGTAAGGTGCTGGAGGCTCATTTTTCTCCTTTTTGTACTCAATACCTTTATTGACAAGCGCAAGTGTCCATTGGGCAATCCTGGTATTGGACACCTGGCCGTCTTGTACCTTCCCAGAAAGAATGTATTTTAGGGGAGTGTGCGTGGTTTGCACAATGACTCTGGCTCCTCCTATTATGAATTCCCAATGTGACAAACTCCAAACTAGTGCAAGACAGACTTTCTCACAAGGAGTGTATTTTTGTTCTACTGAAGAGAGATTTCTGGAGGCATAAGCAATGACTCTTTGTCCTCCATTTTTTTTTTTTTTTTTTGGTAAATACAATTTATTATTGGATATATCACATGTTCATACATTTTCAACCAACCTACATATCCATTTTTCTAATTTCCCTTCTCCCCCCCCAAACAAGGCTTCCCGCACTGCTCCAACCCCATTAATATCTCTCTTGTTCTAGTACAGTTACTTCTAAACTTATTTTCTCTTACAAACGGTAACAATTCAAAAGTCTAATTCTATTTCATTTTCCTCTTAATAACTATCAAAGCAGATCAAACCACGTTTAATGTCCCAATTTTTCAACAAGTATTTTTGAAAGTCTTTCCAGTCTTCAAAGAAAGTTTCATCTTCTTCGTTGTTTAACTTTCTTGTTAATTTGTCCATTTCTGCCAAAAACAACGTCTTTTTAATCCATTCCCATGTTTCAGGTACTTTATCTTGTTTCCAACATTGAGCAAAAGTCAGTCTTGCTGCTGTAGTCAAGTACCATAGTAGTGTTCTCTTGGCTACATTTATTTCTTCCATTTTAAGACCTAACAATAACATCTGTGGGTCTTTCTTAAAAGTACAATTCAAAATTTTTTGTATCTCATTGTGGATCTCTGTCCAATACTTTACTGCTTTATCACGTGTCCACCACATATGGTAAAAAGACCCTTCATGTTTCTTACATTTCCAGCATTTGTTAGACATACTTTCATTTATGATAGCAATTTTTTTAGGCGTCATATACCATCTGTACATCATTTTATAACAATTCTCTTTAACATTTACGCAAGTTGAAATTTTCATCGACTTTTTCCACAAGTATTCCCAAGATGTCATTAATATCTCATTATTAACATTTACAGCCCATTTTATCATTTGCTCTTTTACAACTTCATCCTCAGTATACCATTTCAATAGCACCTTATACAGTTTAGAAATCATTTTTTTATCTTTCTCAAGCCATACAGTTTCAATTTCAATATTCTTTTCTCTAAAGCCATGTTCTCTTTTATCGGTCTTAAATAAATCATAAATCTGTCTATACTTCAACCAATCATATTCAAATTCAACATCAAATCTATCTTTTAACACAAAATTTTTCCCTTCAGATTTTAAAAGATTTTTATAAGGTAGCCAGTCTAGTCCTTGATTTCTTGAATATGGATTGATCACTTCAGCTGGTACAATCCAAAGTGGTCTTTCTTCTGAGAAGAATTTTCTATATCTCATCCATGTCTCGAACAGTGATTGTCTTACAAAGTGGTGTTTAAAAAATTTGTCCCTTTTTACTTTTCCATACCATAAATATGCATGCCATCCGAATTTGTTATCATGCCCTTCCAGGGCCAATAGCTTCTTATTCTCCAAATTAATCCACTGTTCCAACCATGTTAAACAGACGGCATCATAGTACAGTCTTAGATTTGGTAGTTGTAGACCTCCTCTTTCCTTTGCATCACATAAAATTTTCATTTTAATCCTTGGCTTTCTTCCTGCCCATACGAATTTGGATAATTCTTTCTGCCACGAATCCAATACTTTCCTTTGTTTTAGTACTGGAATAGTCTGAAATAGATACATCAAACGCGGTAAAATATTCATTTTTACAGTCGCGATTCTTCCCATCAATGATAAATTCAAAGTGTCCCATTTCTTCATATCTTGCTGAATCTTGTGCCACACCTTTTCATAATTGTTTTTAAACAAGTCAATATTTTTCATGGTTAATTCAATTCCAAGATATTTAGTCTTTGTAACTACTTCACATTGAATTTTCTCTTGAAGTTCTGTTTGTCTTTGTTTCGTCATATTTTTGCACATCACTTTGGTTTTACTTTTATTAACATAAAATCCCGCAACTGAACCAAATTCTTCAATTTTTTCCATCAGTTGTGGTATTTTCTCGATTGGGTCTTGAATCATAAACATTACATCATCTGCAAATGCCCTGTATTTATAGACAAAACCTTTCACTGTAAGTCCTTCAATACTGTTATCTTTTCTTATCGCTGTCAATAATATTTTTGTCCTCCATTTTGAAACTGACTCAGTGTGGCTCCGATGCTTGTCTCTGAGTGAGCCAATTGAATGTAGAAGGGCTGTGCGGAATTGGGATGCGCGAGGGCAGGGGCTGATGCCAAACTGTCCTTGAGAGCGGCAAATGCTCGCTGCTGGTCAGGTCCCCATTGCCAAGAGGCATTTTTCCTTAGTAAGGCATAGAGAGGTCTTGCCTTATCTGCAAAGGATTCTATGAAGTCTCTAGAAAAATTAAAAGTGCCTAGCAGCGCCCTTAAGGAAGGAACATCTGTAGGGGCGGGCAGGCGTGAGATGACTTCCATTCTCTGTGTGTCTGGGGCTCTTCCGTCAGGTCCTAGTGCTAAACCCAAGTATTTGACATGCGTTTGAACTAGCTGCGCTTTCTGGCGGCTGGCTTTAAACCCAGTGTCTCTGATTATACCAAGCACTTCTCTAGTGATTTCCGTGGCTTTCTCGGCTGTAGGTGCGTGGACCAACACGTCATCAACATACGAGATAACGTGTTTGCGTGACTCGGGTTTTAGACGGTCCCACATCTGGACCACGTGTGAGTTGCATATTGATGCACTGGAATGGAACCCTTGGGGGTCCTTTTGAAAGTGTACTGCTTGCCACGAAAGGTGAAGGCAAACTTGTACCAGCAAGACTCGTGGAGCCTAATTGAATGGAATGCATTCGCAAGATCCACCGTGCTGTAATAGCGTGCTCCAGCTGCAATGGCGGCTAGGGTCTCGTTGTACTTTGCTACTACAGGGGCAACTGCAGGGGTTACAGCATTTAGAGCTCTGTAATCTACTGTCATCCTCCAAGTCACTCCGTCTGCTTTTAAGACGGGCCAGAGGGGTGCGTTGCAGATGGACTGCATTGGGGTGATAACATCCCATTTCAAAAGTCCCTGAATGGTTTTGGCAATTCCTTCCTCTGCGTCTGCAGGGAATTTGTATTGCTTCTGTGGTTTGGGGTCTCGACCTGTAATGAGAACACACGCGTCCTTCACAGTCCCACACTCTGCCTTGTCCTTAACCCATACTTCTGGGAATTCTTCCACCCAGGGGTCTCCAGTGATTGGGGAGAGTGGCATAGGGACTTTAATGGCTGAGCATCTGTGTATGGCGTTTATTTCTCTGGGTCCTTCCGGAATTTCCCATAAAAATCCGTTGGCTAGATCTACTGTGAAACAGTGCTCTTTCAAAAACGGGGCGCCCAAAATTCCATCACTGTCATCTTTGCTTGAGCAGGCAGAAATCCTGGTGGAAACTTTCCCAACTGTGAGGGGAATATTTTTCCAAATTGGGGCTTTCTGGCTGCCTCCAGCAAAACCTGAAAGTGAAACGTTTTTTCCTGTGGGCTCACCTTTCTTAGCCAAATGTGGCTGCAGAATGTTCGTAGCAGCACCTGTATCAACTAACAAAGTGGCAGGGGTCCTGTTCCCGAGATCGCCAATCCCTGCTTCGATCGTGGGCCTACCCCATCTGTCCGGCGTAAGTTTTGCCACGACATTCTGAGGGAGGTCCATGCGACTCGGGCACCTCTAGGCTGTGGGTTCGGGCGATTCCTTAAAGGGGTTTGTGTCCTCTAAGGGATGGCGCATTGCAATGGGAGTGTTCTGGTTCCTCCCAGCTCTCTCTTCCTCCGCAAGCGCTTGGAAGAGGATGTCATTAGGCTGGCCATCAAAATGAGTCATGTCATGTCCCCAGTCCTTCAGACGCATCCACGCATGCCAGCGAAGAGGATCCATGGTTGGTGGACAGCCTCCTTCTCTTTGGTCATACTGTGATCTGGTCTGAAAGGCTGATCGGGGAGGGGGAGAAGAGGGAGGGGGAGAGTTGGAAGATCTTTGGTAGGTTCCCTGTGCTTGGGGTTGGCTTCGATAGGACGAGGGCGGCGCGGATGGAAGAGGTCTTGTGTACCCAGCGTCTGGAGCTGAGCGCTCTCCCAGTTTACCGTGGTACACAGTGTCTCTGTCTCTCCACGAGCGACCGCGTCCTCTCTTGCCCTGGTACCCTTGGTTAAACCTAACCTTTTTGGTCCCTGGTTCCCCTGTGGGGCTGTTCTGGTTCTGTGGACCAGGTCCATTGTTGGCATACGTGACTGTAAAAATTGCTGCATCTTCCTCCTCCTTGTCTTTTCTTCTCCCTGTCTTGGGCGGCTTGAAATCGCCAGACCTTCTCATAATTGCTGCCACTCTTGCAATGTCTGCTCTTAACTCGTCCCAGGTTCCTTGCGCGATATCTGAAGTGCGCAGAGCTAATTGAGTCTGTCCATTGAGTCCCTTCACTAATGATTCCCGAAAGGCGGGTACATTAAAGTCAAGGGGGTCAGTGGAGTCATCAATTATGTTTGCCACCACCCCTAAGAGTTGTTTGCGAGCCATGTAAATCTCTGGATCCTCATTGGGACCTTGCTTTTCCAAATGAAAAAGGGCGCTAATGGTGGTTGCAGGATTTAAATAGCCTAGCACTTGTCTAAACCAATTGTACTTCGTCTCAGCTGTCAGATCCTTTGCTGCGACTGCAGAATTAACGGCAGCAAGGTGAGTTCCAGTGGCACATTTCCTGGCCACTTGCGTTAAGTCCTCCCCACTGAGACCTCCATATGCAATGTTCGCTGCGGTCATCCAGTGTACCACATTGTCTCTGTGAAGGGGGCCTAGCTCCTCTGCGACAGCTTTCACCTCCTCAGGGTGCCAGAGGCGATTTTCAACAATGGTGGTCGTGGTCGTCCGGCCATTCCCACGTACCATGCGTCTGGTGGTACTGACTGGGTTCATTGGTAAAGGGGCAGGGATTCCTAAACTGTGAGGGCTAGAGGGAGGGACCTCCTGGTTCCGAGGGGTTTCCACAACATGCGTGGGTTGCCTGACCTCGTCGGAGCCCGACTCCCAAACCTCTAAGTCCACCACCCCTTCAGGATGTATGGTAGAAATGATTGCTTGCTGGAGCCCTAGTTTTTACTTTAGGTCATTAATGGTTTTAAGACAGGCATCATGAGAAGCTAGCTCTCTTCGTTTCTGCATCTGTTCTGCGAGGTATTTGGCGGCCTTTTGGGCAGATGCAAAATTATCAGTCATGCTTTCTAATGCCAGCTCTGCCTCTGCTAGTTTCTCTTGTGCTTCTGAGGCAGAGAGTCTAGCTTCCTTCAAGGAATCTGCCATAATCTGTTTTTCCATTACTAAATTCACCCTGTCCGCCTTTAAGCGAAAGAGTTCTTCCTCTGAGGCTTTTTGGAGCTCTTCCATCTCTAATTGAAATTCTCCCCTTTTCTTTTCTAATATCATCTCATAATACTGTCTCTGGGAATCGATTTCGTGCACGTGTCCTGATCTTTGCTTTTCTGTGTCTGCCAAAATCGCATCCTTTTTCCTTTTATAGTTTTCCTTTAGTGACTCCAGATGTTTAGTCTGTTCTGCTCTCAGTACTGCTAATTCCGCACTGTGCGTGTGGTTCATTTGTGCGATTTCTTGCGCACGTTCTGTGATCTGTCTAGTCTGCAGTTCTAAAATCTTTTTGAGTTCACCTAGTTCCTTCCCTAAATTTCTCCTGGTTCTCTCGGCTCTGCGCTGGCATGCCATGAATCCTATGAGAAAGCATACCACTCCAGCTAGTCCATGCCAGAGAAACACGTTTCCCACTGAAATTACATCCTGCACATTTGAGTGTCCTCCCATATCATCTAGGGTGGATGCACCGAAATTCATTGTCCACTTCAGCATTTCCATGATGCTTGAGAGCAACTGTGCTCTGACAGGTCGCGACAGGGGCTCCGCGGAGTTTAGCTGCGGATCCTGATCTCGACCGGCTGGTCTTAGTTTTGGAGCGGGAGTTCCCGTCCGAGAAAAGGTGGGGGCCAAGGGTGAGCTGCAGCTCAATAACCCTTAAACTCCCGACAGGTTTTCACCCAAACAAACGCTGGCTTGGGAGGAGGGGCCTGGTAACCTTAAAGAAAGTGCGTTTGTGTGCAGAAGGACGCCTCTTCTGTCCCCTGTTGCTATAAAGGAATCTCACCTTCAGGGAGAGCGTGTTTTAGCTCACTCCTGTAGCAGGAGACCTTTATATGCAATCAGTAACAGGCCTGCGGTTCTGCCTCCACAAAGGCGAGGGCAGATTTTTGTGAAAGGATCTCTCCCTTCCGTGGTTAATCTGATAACCAAAGCTATAGGTTTTGGAAGTGGGGGCTCTACCTCTCTCACTTCTGGAGTACCTAGAAACCAGACTACAGGTTTTAGGGCTTTCCACCCTCTCTAGGATGACCTGGGAACCAAGATGCAGGTTTTTGCGGGGTGGGGACTGTCGTCCTTCCCACTGGCGCTCCTGTTAACCAAAAAGCTATAGGTTTTGGAAGCGGGGCTCTACCCTCTTACTTCTGGTTTACCTAGAAACCAAAGCTTGGCCACGGGTACCCTCTCGGTCCTCGCGCCGCTCAGTTCTGAGTACCTGGCCCCTTCCGTCCTGGTCTCAAGGCCTGTACTAGGGCATTCCAGCTCCCAGACAGCCTGGATGCGGGTTTTGGCTAAGCAGATTGATCAGATCTACCGCCTTTGGGTCACCCACTGAACCAAATGAAGAGGTTTCCAAAAAGCGACCCTCTGGCCACTTAGGAGGGGGACGAGATTTACCTCTCAACTCGACTTCCCTTCCTTTCCGTTCCTAAGTGCTTTTAAAGGGAGGGGGGGTTATATGTGCCTGCATGTATGTGCGTGTGTGAGCGTGTGTGCTTGTGCTTGTGCAAACATCGGGGCTTCGCCGTCTGGTCCTCTTCGTGGTCGCGCCTCGGTTCTACCCAGAGCGAAAGAGGGCGGAGTGCGGCGTGGGATGCTCCAGGGGGCAGAGAGAAAAGATGCGGAAACTCCAACCCACGATAGATTGCCTTTCTAATGGCCAAATACGCAGACAGAAACCTTTCACACTCTAGCTGACTTCTCAGCACGACGCGGTCTCTCCACGTCCTTAGCTCAGAGAAGGGGTGGGTCGGGTCACCTGTTCTCAGAGCTCAAGGGGCAAAACCTCAGAGGGGGCACCAATTAAATCTGTTAGCCGAACTGCTTATCTACGCAGTGGCTGACTAACTTTTGAGGTCTTTTTGCCAATGTATACAGAGAAACCGGTGTCCGTCGGCTGAGAAGCCTATTTCTTCAAGGAATTATGCTTGACAAAGGTTTCTTAATTTGAATCAAGATTCTCTTTACTGAAGGTTCTTATCATTACAGTCATACAAAAACAGATACACACACACATACATTCAAGTTCCTTTTAGATACAGTAGAAATGGAAAACAATATTGGGATTTAAGCTAAAGGTATGTCTTCAGGAGGGGGAAAGCAATTATACTTATCTGCTTCAGGAGATGCTGGTTCTTCCAGTGCTCAGGAACAAGGATTGTTTCTAACTAAGGATTCCTTACTTTTGCTACACACAGATAGGCCAGCTATATGTGTGATGGTTCCTTGGTCGCGACTCCAAGTTACCACAATAAGTTACCTTAGCTATCTTGTTGATATGAAGAAGGAGCAGCGGCTGCAGAAGTCAGAGCAAGCAAAAACCCCGCAACAAAAGGTTGCACCCCCTTTTATCAGTTAGTCTGGGGGATGGCTTGGGGTGTTTCTGGGTCCATCCCATCCCTATACCATTGGCTAAAGGATGTGGGGGTTCTCTCCTCCTAAGGTGGGGCAATGCTGAAAATCTACACCTTTCTACAAGGGAGGATTTTGGTCCAGGTGTCAAGATAGGTTGGCATGGAAACCTTTAGGTATGTAGATGGATCTGGCCGGGTCTTTATACATGCAAATGCCAAGCATCCTGTGGGTACATGCGAGGTAGAGATTCCTCAATGGTGGAAAGTTGTTTTTTTTTTACATTCTGTGGAAGGGCTGTAATGGAGATGCTTCTTGTTCCCAAAGGCTGCTGGGTAAATGTGCAAGAGACGTCTGTGACCTCATTTGCATGGAGATACAGGCTGTGTGGTACCTCATTTTACAGAGAGAGTCACATTAACTCATGCATACATTCTCCCAAAGCAAAGACACTTGCTGGCACCATTCCTGGTGTGCATGCAGGTCAGAAAATAACAAATAAAAGCATTTTCAAAGTTCACCTCCTAACACTCTGTCCCATGGCCTGGTCGGTAGCTGGACTGGGCGCAAAGCAAACCTGTGCAGATTGTTCAGACAGATCTGTAGATCCTCCCAGACCGCCTATCCAGACATGGCATCTTATATAGATCAACACTGCTAACATTTATAACGCCCAGCTCTTTATCATATGTGACATAGATCATGGAGCAGCTTTTTGCTCATGAGTACCTCTGGATGGAGTCCAATGTAATTAAAAAAAATAAAATGCATATATTATCCAGGTCTATTATCTCTGCTTGAGAGTAACCACTGTTCAGTGCTTGATGGATGACAATGGGACTTCCAGATTTTATTTGTTGTAGACAAGCTGAAAATATTAATTGTCCATAATTAACTTGTCATAAACATTCTGACCTGAAAGCTCAACTAAAAACAACACACACAGAAAGACTGGGCAGGGAGCTCTAGTTACTTCATAATACAACTTTGATTTCTACCACACCTGATTTGCAAGAGCAGGCCTTGGCATGACTATCAGCAAATGTGACATGACTCATGTTACAGGGCTTTGGAAAGCAGAAGGAATGTTTTAAAGTTCACATTATTGTGAAGCTATAATGGAACTTGGAGAGAAACTCCTCACACTCTGGTTTCTATTCCTACTCAAGACTCATGCATTTTAAAAGTTCATCCAGCATAATTAAAGCATCACAATAGCTCCAAAGTGCCTTGGTGACCTCTGGATTGACCCAGGACATCTGTTTTGGCTTCCTGTTATTTATCTAGATGGAACTTTTTTTTAAAAAAAAATAATAATGATAAAGATGATGGTTGCAAAATATTGGAGCAAGAGAAGTAGTTATCAACCCAAAGAGACATAAGAATCTGGCAAAATACTAGATATTAGAGATCTAATCTTGAATCAAAACTATTCCTCTTCTGTCACATTTGGACATGGTTTTTTTTTTGCCGTTATCTACTGCCCTCACAGATCTCACAATGCTTCAGAATCTCCAGCGCCTCCAAAGAATTAGACAAATAGGCAGGGATGGATGCCAATCACATTTGCAAGAAAAATGTAATGTTGAAAAGCATAGGACATTAAATCAGTAAGACATGAACACTTCACTGTTCAAACTGCAAATTCTAAGAAATCAAAAATATTCTATCTTGCATATGTCATAAATTGCAATGAATTGCAGGACAGCTTTCCTGCAGCTGTCCTTGTACCCATCCCCCCATCTGCCCTACATACCTGACAGAAACATTTTGAGTGTACTTGTTATGTACTGAAGTGTGAATCCATCCTATGTATTCTGATGTTAAGCTTCAGTGTGAATGTGGCTCTTCATCTGTCGCATTACCATTGGCTGGTTTCTGCGAAACCATTGTAAATATCCAATCACTGTGTGAAAATGTATCTAAGAGGTAACAGTCCTGATTGGCCTTTATCCCTGTGTTATGATTGGTCTTTAACTTGTTGTGGGTGTGGCTTTGACAACCTGGGATAGTTTAAAAAGGGAGCTGTGCTCCACTTGTTTGTGGTGTGTTCCTGAGTTGGTGTTTGCTGTTAAATAAAGTTGAAATCACTTCTTTGCTGAAATCCTGTTGTTGAGTGGCATACTTAACAGTACTGGTGTGAATAAAGTCTTCTAACTGAGATCAAACTGCTTTGAGTCTTCATGCACTGTCACTTGGGAACTGTAGATCAATTAGGGTTGCCAGTTCCCACCCAGCCACCAGTGGGGGATGAGGGTTAGAGGTGCCAAATCCAGGCTGAGAAACTCCTGGAGATCTGGAGATGGAGCCTGAGAAGGACAGGGACCTCAGTGAGGTACAGTGCCATAGAGTCCACCCTCCAAAGCATCCATTTTCTCCAGGGAAACTGAACTCTGTAGTCTGTAGATAAACTGTAATTCCAGGGGATTCCTAGGTCCCACCTGAAGGCTGGCATCCTTTGTCCCATAAATTGTGAAGATGTCAAGGGTGACTCACCCTTGTCCTGAGAAAATTGTTCCCCTTTCTTAAACCTGAGGCCCTGGAACAAGCCCCTCTGTTGATAATGTAACCAATATTACCTGGGTTTAGACAGTGAACTCACAGCAACACCACCACAAACCTATAGGTTTTATTATAAAGGAAGATTTTAAAACTAATATAGTTCTAGTTCACTTTGTTGTAAGAGCCTTTTTCAGTAAGTGTATTTAGGAAGTCAGCTTTATTGTTTTTATGTGCTTGAACATAAAAACAATAAAGCTGACTTCCTAAATACACTTACTGAAAAAGGCTCTTACAGCACAGATGTTAACTTCTTGAGAGTTTAGCAAATTCAGTTCAAAAGCAAGCAGCATAATCCAGGACAGGCATAATGGATGACATAACACAGCAAAAGCAAACATGGCAGGTGATGACAAAGGATTGGGAATAACAGATAAGGCCTAACAGAATAGTCTACATTTATAGCAAACTTAGGCAACTGATCTTCTTGACCTACTACAACCAATCAGAACACTGTCCCAAGAGAACTTTCTGGAAGATGAACAAACTTTCCCCTCCCATCTAGTCCAGCTGAAGCCAGTGAACTAATTAGCAGGAGTGTTGGTAACGGCCTGTGCTGGGGAAGGCTGCTTCTCATCAGTTGCTCACACCGTTCCCTGAGCTGCAAACAGCAGCTTGTTCCTTTGATGGAACATATGCTCACTAATGAATGCAAGCACAAAAACTGAAGATACCTTCAAAATGAAGTTAATTTTTAATGACCCTGGCATCAACACTGGCTTCACAACTAATCACCATGCTGGAAGGCTGTGCAGGTGAAAAACTAAGTACCACTCAGTTTACAGTGCCATCCTAAGGAGAGTTACAGTATTCTAACTTAGAATGGTATAATGCCACTTAGAATTGTGCTGTTAAAATTGGAAGAAATTATCCAGATATCTTATTAGCATAGATCCGATTTCCAGTTGATATAATGCAGCCTTGCAGTGCTCTCAAAGTCAAAGTCCACAAGGCAAAGCATTAACCTCCCAGCAGTACTTTACCTGCCAGAATGGACGCAAAGCACTATAATACCTCTCTATCAATGTGCATAGAAGGGTATAACTTTGCTTATGATTACACTGTAAATATACTGACATATTTTAGGTGTTTTCCAACCATGTTGTTACGTACTTGAGCCTTCATAGAAGGTCTCTTTTGTTGGTGGTGTTGATTCAATCTGTAGATTACTCTTTCACTATTCTTTATCTTACATGCCCTTTTCAATTTGGCATATGTCCCGGCCCCTTCTTTTCTATAATTTTCTATATGTTGCTGTATAAAGATCTTCCTTTTGCTCTTCTTGCTGGTAGGTGAGAGTACTCATCTAAATACATAAACGACTTAATAAGTAGATCATCTAAATTGGTTTTTCAATGTATATCTGCAGAACTCCATAAACATTAAGAATATTCTTGGGGAAAAGGGAACTATCTTCTAGAAATAGGTTGGAAGATGGAAATGGAGGAAAACAACTGACACATTCAATAGGATATTACTTAGATATAATTTTAAGCAAATCCCACATCCTGCTATCTGACAGTCCATTTTGAATGAATGTGGCAGGTGCTGCCTTTATAGTTATTGTGAAACTACCTAGAAGCCACCCTGGATTCCATGCAATTTATTTCTATTTGCAGTTTTTGATTATTCTCTACAGGTAGAAGAGTAGGAAAGAGCAGAGCCTTCTTCTGGGCAATCCAAACCTATTACAATCAATGGCAGTTTTGCTGCTGACTGCAATGGGATGCGAATTACATCTGCTGATCTCATTTATCTAGGAGTTAGTTGACATAGCCTTCTGGGAATACCTCTTGCATCAGCCCTAATGCATGTTGTGCGACATCACAGAGGCATGCTTGCACAACTGTTCTTAGTTTCTATGGGGCTTGTGCAGGAAATGTTCTTCATGTCAGTTTAGGCTCGTCTTGGCTTTGTGTTTTTTTCAGCTACAAACTTGTGACAGATTGGATGGGGATGGGGTCTTGAAAACACTAGAATCTCCACTTGGCCTCTGTTCCCTAACCTAGCAGGGTTTGTTTGTTTTTAATAGAGCTTGTGAGATTCTTGGAGTAGGAGGAAAATTCACTTGCCCAGTTGCTTTTAAAGTGCCACAAATTTTATTGTGGGGAAAAAAAGTATCTAGAAAAAAGATCACATGTCAAGGTAAAGCTCAAGGGAGGGAAAGCGTTCCAGTGATGGGATGTGCAAAGGAGATCTTGAGTAGGGTACAAGCATGACAACTAAACATCATATTCATCCTCACATGAACAATACTATGGCCGAGGACAGACTGGCAATTTGCCCCGGTATCGAGTCAGGGCAAAAAAAACCCGGAGTAAACGATACCGGGTTTTCCCGTCCACACAGCGGGGGCCTCTGCCGGAAGAAACGGGACGGAGGCGCGTGGGAGCGTTTAGACTGCCGTGCCGGAGGCGCGCTATATTCGCTGTTTCCCCATTATTTCGGCTGTGGGCGTATGTGCGCATGAGCGCTTGAGCGCTCATGCGCATAAGCGCATTTCGGCGATTTTTTTTTTTTTGCCCTGCAACGCCGGCACCACATTGGGCAGTGGAGCGGAGCACAGCCAATCACAGTGCTGCTGCTTCGTGCCCAACGCGGGTTGCTCCCGGCTTTTCGCCTGCGCGTTCAGACTCCCCGGAAGCGGAGAAACGCGCGACGAACGCAGGCTTTTGGATTTGCGAAGGCTTTTATCAGGTGTTTTTTTAATCCGGCACTGAAGCGCGAGGGCTCCGGTAAGCTCCGGGTGGGGGACGCCATGCAGATGTGCCTGTGTGAACATTCCATTTAATCCGATATTGAGTCGCTGTCAGCCCGGGTCCCATCCCACGGCAAATTGCCAGTCTGTCCTCGGCCTATGAACTGCTTTTAAAAAACATGAAGAGTTAAATAATATAATATGAACGACCACATCAGTTACTATCTGAGGTGTGGCAGGTGGTTACATGGGAAAGAGCATTTTAGGTGGCAGTGTGAAGTCTATAGAATTCTCTTCTTCATGACACTCCAGCCCATTTAGTTTTCAGAAGATTGATTAAAACAATGCTGTTTCTGTCTATTGGTTTTCATCAGTTGATCTTTATTATATATCTTGAATCATTTTTTAATTCTTATTGCTAGCCATGCAATAGGTCTATTTGAGTAAAAAAGTGCATTTTTAAAGACAAAATATTTGGTACATAAATGCTAACATGCAAGTTTATGTATGAAGCAATATTATCATCTGTGTAACAAAATATTCCGTTTTAATTCATTGGCCTACCAAACAAACAAATTAAAACTTGCATCCCTACTAAAAACAAATCTATCATGTGATGCTATCCAGAAAGTAATCTCATTATATTACTCTCAAGTGACTGTGCACATAGCCATAGCTTTAGGGAGGAAAATAGGTACCAAGTTTTCAGATTTAAAGCCAAAGAAGTAGTTTTGAATTTTATAATACTGATGGTCTTACACCAACAACAATATTAAGATGGCTTAGAGTTCCGGTTACTTTTTTTTTTTTTTTTTGGTGACTCGTTTTGCTGGTAATGAAAATATTAAAGATGTGAGGAAAGAGGAAGAAGGCAGCTCAAAAGTATGTATACTCCTCCAGCACCCACAGGAAAAGCTGTTTCAGCAGGTTAAAATGAAACTCTGCTAAATGCCTGCACTATTTATAGGCAATCAGACTGACAATGACTCATACTCGCCGTTTCAGGCTGAAAATTCTGAAAGCTGAGCTGGCCCACGTTGGACAGAAGAGGGCTGGCTCTCAGCATTCCATGGCTCAGGCCAGGCTGCTGCCTTGAAAGTATGGTGTTATAATGTTGAATTGTAAAGTAAAAAGTTGAGTATTATATTATTTTGGAGAAAAAAGATAGTGAAATTATTTCCATTAAAACATATTTCAGAGTTGCTTAAAATTCTGGGAAGGGTTACTTTAATTATTATTTGCCCTGTTAGATGATTAATTTAAGTGATTTTGTATTGATTAGAAATGGAAATAAATTCAAATGTAACTATAACACGGGAGGGAAGGTGGTATGGTATAACCCGATCGTGTCAGATCTTGGGAGCTAAGCAGGGGCAGAATTTGGGAGAGAGACCATCAAGGAAAACTCTGCAAGAGAAGGCAATGGCAAACCACCCCTGCTTCTCATTTGCCTTGAAAGCCCCTTGCTGGGATTGCCATAAGTCAGCTGCAACACAACAGCAATTTATACACACACACACAACTGTAAAATGACAGGATTATGAAAATAATCTCTACGCACAGAAGTGAGGGAAAGAACCCTTCTTAACTAACCTTTTTATATGACAGAAAACACTTTTGCAGGCGTGGCTGCTGTGTTTCTTATTTAAAACTTTTGTACTCTGCTTTTCTGCTAAGATTCAAGGCAGCTCACATAATCAACAACAAGCTACAATAAAAATGAAAAGAGTAATGCAATAAATTAGCACATCATACTATCAACAGAAGCACATATCAAGGGTGGGGGGGAATCACAGTATGCTGATGGCAGCAAGCTTGCTGTAACTAACAGCAATCTGTATTTACCGCATGTAAGAATCAATATTGAACGTGCAAATCTGTATGCACAGAGATTTGTGAAGTCATTGCAAACCATTAGAATCATGGGTTGATGCAGAGCCCATGCACACAGGATTCTGTGCATGCTGTAATCCTTCACAAGACTATTTCTGCTCTTGGTAGCTGTGACACGTCATTGGCATGAACCAACAAGTATTGCAGCTAGCGCCAAGTACATACATCTGTTTTCTTAAAGTGTGTGTGTCACCAAACAAAGGATAAATCAATGTCCTTGATTATTTTAACTATTCTTTGAAACACTAAGGTTGTTGCTGGCAGCCATAAGCAGGTTGTGATATTGTGATGTTTTAATAAAAGCCATCCCTTTGCTTGAACAAATTAAGGCAATAGCTATAAGGAATGAGAACTGTCTGCAAAGCGCAATGACAGAAATGAGAGATGTGGAACATCTATTACTGTATTTACATGGAAAGTTGTAACTTTGAGCATGATTGGCTTTTTATCTTACATAAGAACTTAATAAGTGCCTTGCTGGAAGAGACTAGTGGTCCTTCTGTTCCAGCATCCTGTTTCATTCTCAGGCCAACCAGTGGCCATGGAGGGCCAACAAACAGGGCATATGGACCAAGGCCTTCCCCTGAAGTTGCCTCCTAGCACTGGCATGCAGAGGTTTATGGCCTCTGGATGAGGAGGCTCTCTTTACTCTCCATGGCTAGTTGCCATTGATGGATCTATCCTCCTATTCAAGAGAGATTTTCTGTTCAGGTAATAAGTAAAGACAGAACAAAATGGTTCGCAAACTTACTTGTATAAGTGATTGGGACTTGTGGTCTACACTGCTGTGTACAGCTTATTGTAAGTAGGATCCTATTTATATAATTTCTGTACTGCTTAATATGTCATGTTATTACTTATGCTATACTTTCTGTTTCATTCTCGTGATTCCAGACTTCTCCTAATGCATTTGTTATTGAATGTCCCATTTTGTAGATTGTACTGACTCACTAAGTGAAATCCACCTTGTATCCTTGTGAAAATACATGCTTCCTGTGCCTAAATGTGTTAGAAGTAGAAGCTGGACCTATTAACGTGACTTGAAATTGATTAAAAGTGGAAACAATTTTAAAAAGGCCCATGTTTAAACTGCAGACTGCCAATAATGAAAGAAAATATTGTTTGTTAGGAATTAATGTTAATTGCTTCCTAACAGAAGAATTATAGGGTAACTGCCTCTCTGCTTATTTGTTTGATTGTTTAGAGGGTATTTTTTATGTTAATCAAGGAAATGCTCATACATTCTAGGGCTTTTCAATATGTACATGTTCATGCTATTCAGTGTGCAAGTAAACAATGACATTTTCCTCTCATGGCAGAAACTTGATAATGATACCAGGATATAAGGTTCCAACTTGTAACTTTCCACAGTTGGAACTGACCTAGTGTCAGAAGATAGTGTTGACCCTGTCACTCACTGAAAACCAATGTAAATTATCGAGAGCTCAAGAAAGCCTTGTCTACCAACAAAACAAATTTAATTTTGCTATTTATTTTAATATACAGTATTATTCTTACTGTACAGATTTAGTTCCTTGTCTAGTTCCTTTTGCATTTCTTGAATGAGAAATGTATTGCTGTTGCCATTTCAGGTATTGGTCAAGAGACCCACGAAAGTTCTCACACCTCAGTTTCTGTTCTCTGATGAAGTCAGAGGAAGAGAATGACAAAGGGGATTTGTATTTCAGAAATGAGAGGTGGATGTGGCCAAACACATCTTACTTTGTCATAAGCTCTCATATCACAAGAACATAGCTAAATCTCATACCTCAGTTTCCGTTATTTCTTGTACTCAGAAAGAATGACTGAGATAACTGTGTTTCATATATGAGCTAGGATGTGGTTAAACACACCACTGCATCATAAGCACTCAAGTCAAAGGAACATATTTCCTGCTGGATCAAACCCAGGTCAGTGACAGCCAGTGTGGTATAGTGTGAATAAAATTCTTTTTGTGAATAAAGCTTAGTTGGTGACCATGGGCTGTGTTGCCCTGCAAGGCATTTAATGCCTTTCATGGACTATAATAAAATATGGACTGTGCAAAGTATGCTTCAGGAACTGTACAGCATGGTAACCCACTATGATGCCAGTTGAGACTGCATCCTTGAGAGAAGGACACCTTCCTTTCTGTGTAGCTGTTCCAGTGGCTCATCAAGGTTACCAGCCCTCTTACCTGATGGGAGATGGATCGGTTCCATAGTCTGCACAAGGCAGCAGTTGCCATGCCATGCCATAACATGAGGACAAAGGACTCCAAACGCCATTAGGAGCTCCCTCCAACACACGCAGGCAACCCCTTCTCCTCCATTGACCTACAAAGCTGCACATATCTCAGAGACTCTATTCATGGTTGTTTGACAACCAATCGCTCACCCATCAACGAGCCAGCTAGGGCTATCAAGAGACAATAGCCTTAGCCTGATGACTCATCTCACCTGCATCCAGGTGCCAGACTCCAGTCTGAGTTGCTAGTTCTCAATATTGCCCACTCCCCTAGACCCTTCCCCCTTGAACCCAACACCAATCAGGATGTTTTGGGGATGGACTAGTAGGAGGTGGGCCAAGACATGTGACCAGCTTATGCCACCCCCAAGAGACATATGACTAGGACATGTGGCCAGCCTGGCCCAACCCCCCAAGCCCTAAAAGAGGGCATCCAGCCATATGGTCTCTCTCTCTCTCTCCCCCTGAATGATGTCTATATTCTTGAACTTGTGGTTACCTTGCCCTAAGGCTCTTGGACTGCAGCCAGAGTCTTCCATGTGCTTTCTGCTGGTTCAGTTTGCACTCCCCATTCTCCAAGCATAATTCTCATGTTTCTATAATTCCCTTATTTTTCCATTTGGAAGCTTTCATCTAATTGGAGCAGGTAACGTATAGCCCAACCAACAAATCTCCTGCTAATGTGAAAGTCTCTTGATCTCCCTAATTTTCCTAGAAACTGAATAATTGTGTGTGTGACTGTGTATTGCCTGTGTGTGAAGAAGACTACAGTAAAGACACCATTTTAACCTTACTTCAGCCTCTGTGTCTGTTACTGATACCTCTGGAAGGGCGGGACCTCTGTATACACTGGTGTTTGCTCCCTAATTTGCCTACTGTCAATTTATAATAATAATTTCCCCAATATTGATAACAAATCAAGGCAATTTGGCTAACAGCTGGTTACATGAAGCTGCCTTACACTGACTCAGACCATCAATTCATCAAGGTCAGTCATTAAGGTTTTTCATTCTACCTGCTGCCTGGTTCTTTAAACTGGAGATTCCAGGGACTGAACCTGGGACCTTCTGCATACCAAGCAGGTGCTCTTCCACTGAGCCACATCCCTTCATATCTCATAGCCTAATCTCATATCCTAATCTGCTTCACAGAGTTGTTGGGAGGATAAAATGTATGCAGTTCTGAAATAATCAGACAATGGGTAGGATAAAGTTTTATCTAGTCCAGAGATCCCTGTTGTGGAATCCATGGGTACCATGGCACCATCAATGTATTTCCTAGCACCTATTTGCTTCTTCATTGTCCCATATCCTGGAAGAGGAGAATGGAGTGTTTACACTATCCCAGACTTCCTAAGTATCTACCATATCCAGATTACCTTCTCACACATATCATATCTATATACTAATTCCACAGTTCCTTATGTGCAGATACTTATTTCCACAGATAGGGGGTATACTTACCCCAAACAAGTTTTTCTGCAAACTTGGGTGATCCCCTAGGTTTCAAGAAAAATCTGATTTTTTAAAAAAAATACATTAGGGGGGTTAAATTCCCTTTAAACAGAGGAGCTTTATCTGTGCATGTGCAGACAACACTTCTTCATTGGAGTGGTGGGAGGGGAAAGGCACTTCAGGCAGGCAATGGCTAGCAAGTGAAGTGAGGAGGGTGGGAGGGCAGAGCACCAGCCAGGGAAAGCCACAGCTGTCACATTACCTGGCTGGGAGAGGAGCCCTCAAATTCTGTCCCTTCCTACCAGTGCTGCCATGGTAGGCAATGCCTGCCACAGCTCTCCTCCTTGCAAGCACAGTCAATGCAGGTGCAGTGATGGTGAGGGTAGGATAAATGGTGGTGTGGTGGGAAAGAGGAATGACTGCCTACCATGCAGAGGAGCTTTACCCACTGTGGAGATTACCCCCTGCTCAGCCTGCCCTGTCTTTGAGGCCTTTCTTCTCAGCTGCTCAGTGGTGAGAATGGGGGAGGGGAGTGGGCAGGTAAGCAGCAAGCTGATGGGGGAAGGGGAAACACTAATGATGGTGGGAACCTTAACCAAGTGAGCACTGCACTGACAGGGGGGCGAGGCAGGAAACTGATGATGAGGGGCAAGAGGACAGAGCTCCAACAAGGGGGAGGAGCCAAGCAAGTGCTACACTGACAATGGGAGGGGCAAGCTAGGCAAGGAGCAAATAGAGGATGGAAGGGAGGTAAGTAGGCAGAGCTCCAATGACAGGCACTGAGGATGGAGGGGAGGTGTGTAGGCAGAGCAGCTCCCTTTCCAAATACCGGCATCTCCAGAATTCCAAAGTTCAGATCACATAAAGTCAAGGCAACCATATTCATGGGATAACAGAGGAGGAAGATGACCTCCTGTATTACATGCAAATTATTATTTTTAATTATGTACACAGTGATATCAGTATGTACCTCACAGACATTTACATGTAAAAATGAAATAGGCAGGTCTCAGACTGCAAGGCACTTACAATTCAGCAACAGACAAGGAGGCAAAGAGCTAGTAACTAAAGAGAGAGACAAAGATAACAGATGCACTTATAAGCCAAGGAGGGAAACAGAAGTGGCAGCTATATAATACATGACAAGCATTCACTGCGCTTCAGGACCTTTTCTGGGTCACACTGCCGTTTTGATCGGGATTCGCTGCTGTTTCCTTGCGCATGTCAGTTTCACATTCATACGCGCCAATCCGCCTCCCGCCCCGAAGCAGGCTTACTTGCGCAATGCTTCCGGGTTTTCCTGACCCCTGGAAAATCTAGTGTTTTCCTGGCACTTTCACTTTAATTGCGCGATTTCGCCTATGTGGACAGCCCATCTCTCGCAAGGATTGCGATTAGGGCCGTCTGAACGCTCTTTGTGGGTTTTTTTTTTTTTAAAGCTTCTGGTTTGAGCAAACATGCGCTTAATAAATCCATTTAACATTTAATAATGGATTTATTTAGCGCATGTTTAGTCAAGTGCTCAAACCAGAAGCTTTTGGAAAAAAAACGCACACAAAGATGGCCCTGGAGGTGGGAACGAGAGGTGGGGGCTCCAGCAGCCTGAATGGGGCTGGTAAGGAGGATGGCGGAGACAGCGGAGCCTATTTTCATGGGGCAATGGCGGCAGCGGTGGCGGCAGCACCCCCCCCCAAAGTGCCGGCAGGAGCTGCAGCCGCCCGAGCCTCCCCATGGCCGGCAGGATCGCCTGGAAGGACAGCACAGCAGCAGGCAAGAGGGTGCTGGGAAAGAGGGGCTGGCTGCATGTAGACAGCCCAATGCGAATAAAAATGTTCCCGATTTAAATAAACCGGGAACAAAGCGCATGTCATTTGCAGTGTGACCAGAGCCATAGACTCGAACTTAGAATTAGTGAGGGAATATTCCCGTGAGTTCCTCTCGGGTTCCCGCTTGTAAATCCTATTATATACATGCTTCTGGACTGTACAGAACTGTTTTCAACTAAATTTCCTACCAGAGTCTCAATTGCATGAAGTTACTCATATTTATCCAACTGAAATAAATTGTGGTATGTGTTCTCATTTACCATCTGCAAATCTTGAAGACAAACAGCAAGTAAAGACAGTTATGCTATCAACTGAAAATTTCCTTGGATCCCTTCAAAAATGGAAATATATTTTTAAGAACATAAGAACATAAGAGAAGCCAATGCTGAATCAGGCCAATGGCCCATCTAGTCCAACACTAGATTTTTACCTATGAATGTTTCATTTAATTGAAACTTAATAAAAATGTATGGGGGAGGGAACTAAGAATGGACCAGACCCCCTCCCCCATTACCACAAATATAGTTAAATATATTTCTTTCACCTCAGCCTAAACAACAACAACAAAAAATGATGATGATGATGCTCTTCCCCAGCAGCCATTAACCTTTCTCAAAATTCCCAAAGTGCACACAGTCTTGAAAAAAGTTAATCTGGTCCCACCATCCTCTCCAATAGGAGATCCAGGGGTCATTTCCTAGAAAAAGAGCTGCAGGAGCTCATTAGCATAAGGTATAAGGTATGCTAATGAGCTACAAGGCTATTAGTATAATAGCTCATTAGCATATGCCACACCCCTTGACATCACCCAAAGTGATGTCAGAAGGGGAAGCAAAGGGGGGAAGGCATCTTCAAAAGCCTCCCCTTCCCTACCCCAGCCAGCCTGCAGGGAGGGAGGAGGAAGTGTTGGGCAACAGGAGGAAAGAAGGAAGGAAAGAGAGGGAGAAAGTAGAGAGAAGGAAAGAAGGAAGGAAAGAGAGAGAGAGGGTAGAGAGAAGGAAAGAGGGGATAAAAAGAGAGAAGGAAAGAGGGAAAGAAAGAGAAGGAAAGAAGAAGGGAAAGGGGAAAAGGAGAGAATGAAAGGAGGGAAAGAAAGAGAGAGAAGGGAAGAAGGAGGGAAAGAGGAAAATGAAAGAACAAAAGAAGGGAAAGAGAAAAAGGAGAGAAGGAAAGAAGGGAAAGAGAGAGAGGAGGGAAAGAAGGAGGAAAAGGGAAAGAAAGTAAAGGAGAAAAGGAAAGGAGGGACAGAAACAGGGCAAAGAGATGGGGAGAAGGAGGAAGGCTCTCCCACCCCCTTCAAGCCTCCACCCCCCAGATCCCTTACTTACCTCCATCAATGCCTTCCCCCAGGCCACAGCGCTCGATCACAGGAGGGTGGCAACTGGCCTCTTCGGGCCACTCGGGGCCGCAGCACTGGAGCGTGGTCCCCAGGAGGCCGGTGACGGGCCTCTTTGGGCCATCCTGAGGCCGCACTGGAGCACGGTTCCCGGGAGGCTGGCCATGGGCCTCTTCAGGCTCCCCTAGGGCTGCAGCAGCACTTTGGTGTGGGGAGCTGGGGGTGGGGCTTGCCGCCACCTCCATTTGTCCCAGTGCCTGGGTTGCCGGAGCAGTGCTCTGGCACCCTCCAGCCTCAAAAGACCCCTGAGGAGATCTATATTCCAAAATGTGAATGTAAAATAGAGATACTGGTGACATAAGTGATTAACACAAGAGCAATTCTCTATAGCTGCTAAACTGAAGGGGAACAAGTAGCATGCTTCCTTTATCTCAAGGTGTTTTCTTGGTTTGGATAGTAGGTGGTGGTAATATTACCTAGAGATTCTTCAGTAGGAACTTTCTTTCTTTTTCCTTATCCAGTTGTGCCTCATTCACTATCTGCATGGGAGCCAAGGCTTTATTATTAATTTCTTCTATGTGGTAATTTGGAGGCAGACCACATGGCTCAGTGGTAGAGCACAAGCGTTGTATGCAGAAAGTCCTAGATTCAATTCTTGGTAAACAGAATAGTAGCAGAAGTTGGGAGAGATTTTTCTCTGAATGGAATGCACCCCTCCAAGTTGTGATGGCTGGTGAGAAAGGCAGTATATACACACACTTATATCTATCTGTCTGTCATTGACAATTTTGTGTACTTTAACCCAGTTTTGAATGCAATACACTATGTCATTGAATAATGAATGTACATTTCAAGAAGGGAAAGTTAAGTAACTTGATTCAAGCTTCTGGAGAGCTAGATAAAACAGTTTTGATGTAGTATGTCGATTCTAAACCACATAATTACTTAATAGCTTTGCATCAAACTGTGTTTAATGGCTTTTGAAGGCCAACAAAGAATTCTCATTTCCTATCACCAATAGATGTTGTTCCCTGAAAACTGTACCTCAGTAAGGCCACCTGGTGGCAATGTTTAACAAAGAATCAAGCATGACTCTATCTGAGCAATTGATCTGGACTGAATAGTGCATTGTGGTAACTGAGATTACTCTTTATGGCACTTATAGCTTCCTTGTTTGCAGTATTCCTTAGCTGCATTATATCTTAAACAATATCGCTTATTTTTCAAAGTGCACAAAGTTATTATATTTCATATTAGATCATATAAAGAAGCTACTGAATTAGGTCCATTCTGGATCAGCCACAAAGCAGAATTAATTTTCCATTAATTGTAAATTAATTTAATTGCTTATATATTGCTATGGATAATTCAACCACTCTTTATTTGTTACAATCATAGATAAGCCAAGATTGATAAGATTATATATAAATACAGTTATACCCTCTTGAGGTGCTGGAACTCTCAAGAGGGAAATGAAGTTTTTAATTTGTATACTGAAAACTCATGAACTTTTAAACATTTTTAAAAGAATTTTGTCGAAGAGGTTCCAGAACTGCATTTCGGCACATTCCCCAGAAAATGAACCCTGGTTATACCCTACTTTTTTCACCAATGGAGACCAAAAGGGACTTACAACATACTCATAGTTTCCATTTCATCCTCACATTAATCCTGTCAAGTAGATTACTGTCACTGTGACTGGCCCAAGGTCACCCAGCAAGCTTCCATGGTACAGGGGGAATTTCAGCATGGGCTTCCTATATCCTAGTTAGACATTCTAACTACATCATACTAGCTTTCAACATTCATCCTTAATATTTATTGATTTTTCTGCCACTGAATGAGTCTGCAATTGAATTGTCTAGTACCTATATTTATTTGCTACTTTTACATCCTTTCTCTCTCTTCTGTGGAATTCAAGGTGATATACTTCGGTTTCCACAAGGTCTCCCATTTAAGTACTGGCCCAACTGAGGCCTACTTAGCTTTAACAATGTTGCCACAAGGAACAAGAGGTAAGAAAGAGGATCAAAGGGTTATAAGGGATGGATGTTAAAAAACACACCTTTTGGAAACTTTTATTGGGATTTTAATGACCAGACAACCTTAAGAACATAAGAGAAGCCAATGTTGGAGCAGGCCAATGGCCCATCTAGTCCAACATTCTGTCACATAGTGGCCGAAAATACCAGGGGCCAACAGATGATCCAGCAGTGGGGCCAGGATACTAAAAGCCTTCCCACTGTTGCCCCCCCCCAAGCACCAAGAATACAGAGCATCACTTGCCCCAGCCTGAGAGTTCCTATCTATAACTTGTGGCTAATAGCCACTGATGGACTTCTGCTCCAAATGCTTATATAATTCCCTCTTGAAGCTGTCCATGCTTGTAGCCACCACCACCTCCTGTGGAAGTGAATTCCTTCTTCACTCTTTGGGTGAAGAAGTACTTCCTGTTATCTGTTCTAACCCAAGTGCTCAGCAATTTCATTGAGTGCCCACGAGTTCTTTTATTGTGAGAAAGGGAGAAAAGCACTTCTTTCTCTACCTGCTCTATCCCATGCATAATCTTATAAACCTCAATCATGTCATCCCTCAGCCGTCATTTCTCCAAGCTAAAGTGCCCCAAGCATTTTAACCTTTCTTCATAGGGGAAGTGTTCCAACCCTTTTACCATTCTAGTTGTCTTTTTCTGCACTTTTTCCAAAGCTATAATATCCTTTTTGAGGTATGGTGACCAGAACTGTACACAGTAGTCCAAATGAGGTTGCACCATTGATTTATACAGGGGCATTATGATACTGGCAGATTTATTTTCAGTTCCCTTCCTAATAATCCCCAGCATGGCATTGGCCTTTTTTATTGCAGTCACACACTGTCTCAACATTGTCAGTGAGTTATCTACTACAACTCCAAGATCTCTCTCTTGGTCAATCTCTGCCAGTTTGAACCCCATCAATGTGTATTTATAGTGAGGATTTTTGGCTCCAATGTGCATCACTTTGCACTTGGCCACATTGAACGCCATGTGCCATGTTGATGCCCACTCGCCCATCCTTGACAGTTGCCCACTCGCCCACCCTTTGGAGTCCCTCACAATCCTCCCTGGTTTTCACCACCCTGAACAACTTCGTGTCATCCTCAGATTTAGCCACTTCACTGCTTACTCCCAACTCCAAATCATTAATAAATAAGTTAAAAAGCATTGGACCGAGTACTGATCCCTGTGGTACCTCACTGCTTACCACCCTCCACTGAGAAAATTTCCCATTTATACTCACTCTGTTTCCTATTAATTAGTCAGTTTTTGATCCACAAAAGAACTATCTATATTCTTGTTCTAGGCCTGTAAATCAGGTAAGTATTATTGTCCCTTTACTGCAGAGTTGCCCTCACCTGGATGGCCCAGGCATTTGATTTCAGAAGCTAAACAGGGTTGGTACTGGTGAGTAATTGGATGGCAGACCACCAAAGAAATCCAGGGTCACTATGTCTCTTGCTGTGAAAACTCTACAGGGTGTTCATAAGTCCTCTGAGACTAAATTACACTTTACACATAAACACACACACTGCACAACTGGAGCTGAGACTGCCTTCATGGCAGAGGAGAAATTTGAACCAGGAGCTTCCAGATTAGTAGCTTGGTGCAATCCTAAACATATATACCTTTCTAAATTCACTGAAGTCAACTGGCTTAGAAAGTCTCTTAACTATGCTGTATCAGAAAATACTACATTTGCCCCATTCATTGAGTATTATTTCATCCAGGTAAACACTTGATGATATTTAACCTGTTCTGATTCAGGATGTTCACAAGCAGTAAACATTCTCTGTGCACCTGAGAAAAATGTGCATTTGCTGATGCTCAAAACACCAGTGAAGTGGAATGGCTCCAGATCTCTTTTTGCAAATTTAGGAAAATAAAGTAGGTACAGTCAGAGAAAGAAAGGTGTGCTGAAGTCCCATTGATTTATGGACCTTAAATGTACCTAGAACTCTGGATTTTGCCCAGTGCATGTAGCCTTCCAGGTATGCAATGCTGGCATGTAACCATTATCAGAGGACTTGGCAGCTCAAGATTCATCTGGTTGACATGTTGCTTGCACATGCTGCTATGAAGACAAGTGCCAAGTCATCAAGGCAAGGGTGGAGTAGCATTCAAGCACCTGAAAAGAAACAAAAAGAGCATTTGGGATAATTCACAAGTCATTTGGCTGTTTCAAACCAGGTAAGACAACATAAAATATATACAAAATCATAGGGGAAAGTAAAAAAGCAAAATATGTTGTCTCTATTACCAGTTGAGGGTTTGTTTGTCACATATCTATGAATAATGTGGTTTTTAGGAGGTAAGAAACCACAGCTATACCCCAGTTAGGATTTCTTTCCCCAAGCCACTGCCAAGGAAAGCTGTGAAATAGCCAGCCAGCCAGCCAAAAAAGAAAAAAAAGGTTCTCTAAAGCCACCTTTCTAGCATTCCCCTTGCCCTGTGTTTGACAGAGTTTACAAGAACTGAAAAATGCTTTTAATAGGGAGCATTATAAGCTGGTGCAGGTGCAGCTGTGGTTGGGTGCTACAGATGTATTCAGAAAAATATATCAGTGAGAAAGTCAAATTAACTTGTAAAATACAGAAAATGTGTCATGTATTTCCATTGATTCTGGCTTCATGCTGCTTTGGTTTACCCCTTGATTTCCACATGCATTTTTGTGCCTTTAGTTTTCACTTGAATCCCCTCACCCCCCCCAGGTTTCTTCCAGTTCTTTTGAGACCACTTTTACCCCAACATTTTCCTGGAAGCTGATTTTGAGTTATCTTTTTACTTGTGTGTAATGTTTCTGAATTTTTTTTGTCTCACCCACTTCCAGCTCACTTTTTGGTGATTGGACTGTCATCATTGTTAAATCACCCCTTGCCTTCCTCTGATCACGTGTGGTTTCATTTTGAACATTTTTTAAAAAGGCACTAAAATATCGATTTAGTGATAGTTTAAGCTGATTCTCTGATTTCCCAGTTCCATTTAGCATTTCCTGTAATTTAATAATTTCTTATGTTTTTGTTCTGTAACGATAGGTATTTGGACAATGTTGGTCAGCTGCCTAGCCCCTAGACCTGGGTATGGCTCAGGGCATGTGTGTGTGCACACAGATGTTTTGTCACTGGAAATGGAAATGAGAGCCATGCTGTAGGCCTAAGCATGATTGGGCCCTTGCATAATTTTAAATCACTTTAAAATGGCAGTGGTATCCTTGTGTCATGTCTAGTTTGGCCTTTAGAAATTAACTAATCCTTATATTTCTACAAGCATGTGACTTACTTTCATGTGAAAGAACTTTCTTGCAATATCTTTTTAAAGGTTTTGAATGCTGAGTGGTTTGAAGTTCTAATTGCTATTTACTGTATTACTGTGCCTATGGATTTTAAAAGTCTTTTCTGCCCACATATCTTTTAAAAGCTCTGTTGAGGCTTCATATGATGAACTTCCAAATGCCTTGAGGGCTAAAAGGAAACTATTAATTACTGTTCTCTTAACATTAATTTTCCTTTGGACTCTAAAGCAGGTAGCTGATGAATATAGATTTAATGATTTTTGAAAAATGTTAACAGAGAACCTTCTGAGGGTGAAAATGGAGCAGGGTAGTAAAACCTATGCTTGGCTCTCCAAATACCACACACCCAAATTAATAAAGAGGAAGCCAGAACTTGTTCAGCTACTTCCCCCTAGGCTCAGGCTTACTTCAGAAAAGTGGGTGGTGGTAGACAGGAGGTGGTGGCAGCTACAAGCATGGACAGTTTCAAGAGGGAATTGGATAAACATATGGAGCAGAAGTCCATCAGGGTATAGATGGGAACTCTCAGTCTGGGGCAGGTGATGCACTCTATTCTTGGTGCTGGAGGGGGTAACAGTGTCCTGGCCCCACTGCTGGACCTCCTGATGGCACCTGGTATATTTTGGCTGTTGTGTGACAGAGTGTTGGACTAGATGGGCCATTGGCCTGATTCAACATTGGCTTCTCTTATGTTCTTATGTTCTTATAATTATGGCTTCTCCAAGATGATCTGAATGTGAGAGATGCACGGTGCCATTCTAAGCAGAGTCACATCCTTCTAAGTCCACTGAAGTCAAGAAAGTGTGATGGCACTATCAGAGGACCAAAGAAGACACAGGAGATGGGCAGCTGTCCTTGATAATAGTTTCAATGTCCCCAGGAGTTTAGAAGCAGTAAACATAAAGAATTAAAAAAACACCTTTCCAACATGGAATTCCCAGGCAAGTGACAGGCATTTTGATGCAGGGTACACATTGATAAGGTTCCTCTTGCCCATCCCTACCAAGGGAGATTGTTCATTTCAGGATGAAGTACTGCCAAACTGCTCTGGGCAAAAATGAGTGAGCACCCCACCAGCACTTCTCCAGTGCCTGTTGGATTCTTACAGCCACTAAATCCATGAAGTAAGCAAATCTGGATTGTTTCTGCTAAATTCAGTCTGTGATGTAAAGCAGATCCTTGTAAGCTTAAAAAAGTCATTTTAAAAAACTTAAGCGACTTTTTTGCCAACTAATTCTGTGGTATACATTTTGGTAAAGTATTAGAACCTAAATGTTGAAGGCCAATATTCCTTGGAAAGTAGGTTATTTATAAACAAACCACAAGCCTAAACCACCTTAGTTGCCTCCTAGTGCTGGCAGTATTTTTTTGGCCATAAATTATTGCTGAATAGGGCCTTGCTCAGGAGTACAAAAGTAGCGTGATATGAGAATATAAACAGGATTATTTTCAAAAGTTTAAGCTTCTTTTAGTGATTCATCCTCAACCAGGTGTTCTCAAATTATACCTTAAATGCCTGAATTTAAGTGTTCCTGAAGTTGTACATTTTATTGGCAGAGTTTAAATACGCAAAGGAAGTGGAGCACTGTCTGTTTAGAGAAAAGTAAGTAGGTTTATTATAGACTAGGAATAAGGCCCATTGTGGAAATAAATATGAGCTCTAGAAAGATGCTCTGAGAGGATGCCCCGGCATGGTACAATGACACAGAACTTACTGTTTTCTCCAGGGGAACTGATTTCTGCCATCTGAAGAGCAGTTGTAATTCTGAGTGATCTCCAGCCCTCCCCTAAAGATTGGTTACAATGGTTTCCCAGGAGGAAATGGCTGATTTGGAGGATGGAGTCTATGGCATTGTACCTGTCTGAGGACCCACCCCTCCTCAAACCCCACCCTCTCCAGGCACCACCCCTCAAATCTCCAGGAATTTCCCAATCTGGAACTGGCAACCCTATCTCCTTCTCAGCCAACCATCAATGTACCATTATCTGCCCTTCTGACTTCCACTTTCCATCTCCTTCCCCCCTCCCTGCAGCCCCTACCTAGGAAAAGTACAGTCTTTCTCCACAGTGGTGACCAAAGCAGCTCACATCATTCTCCTCTCCCTCTTTTGATCTGCACAACAACCCTGTGGGGTAGGTTAGGCTGAAAGTCTGTGAGTGATCTGAAATCACCCAATCAGGTTTCACAGGAAAAACCTGGGGGCCCGGTCACACTGACGTTTTGATCGGGGTTTGCTGCTGTTCCCTCATGCATGTCAGTTTCACATTCACATGTGCCAATCCGCCTCCCGCCCTGAAGCAGGCTCACTCGCACAATGCTGCTGGCCCCTTGGAAAATCAGGTGTTTTCCTGGCACTTGTGGTTTGAATGCGCGATTTCGCCCATCTGGACAGCCCATCTTTCACAATGATCGCGATTAGGACCATCTGACCGCTCTTTGTGCGGGTTTTTTTTTTTTTTAAAGCTTCTGGTTTGAGTGCTTGAGCAAACATGTGCTTAATAAATCCATTTAACATTTAATAATGGATTTATTAAGTGCATGTTTAGTCAAGTGCTCAAACCAGAAGCTTTTTCTTAAAAACACACACACACAAAGTTGGCCCTGGAGGCGGGAACGAGAGGCGGGGGCTCTGGCAGCCTGGACGGGGCCGGTAAGGAGGATGGCAGAGACGGCAGACACAGCGGACCCTGTTTCTGTGGGGCAATGGTGGCAGCAGCGGCAGCAGCACCCCCCCCCAAAGTGGCGGCAGAAGCAGCAGCTGCCCGAGCCTCCTCCATGGCCAGCAGGATCACCTGGAGGGACAGCGCAGCAGCAGGCAAGCGGATGCTGTAAGAGAGGGGCTGGCTACATCTAGTCAGCCCAATGCGAAGAAAAATATTCCCGATTTAAACAAAGTGGGAACAAAGCGCAATTACCTTTGCAGTGTGACCAGGGCCTGGGTCTGGAAGACCCTGATCTGAAGCACTAACTGCTACGTCACACTGGCTGTCATGGGGGAGCACTTCAGCAGGGTATAAGTCAATCAGTCAGTAAGTTTATTATTACAGTCATTGACCAGTACATATCAATTTGAAAGACAATATAGAAAAATTTCAGACCGTATCCTAGTTGGTTATGAGCCAGAAAAAAACCCCTTAGTAACAGCATTTTCTCCAGGGAAACTGAGCTCTGCCACCTGGAGAGCAGCTGTAATTCTGAGTGATCTCCAGGCCTCACCTGGAGATTGGCAGCAATGGTTCCTCAGGAGGAAATAACTGGTTTGGAGATTGGAGTCCATGGCATTGTACCTGTCTGAGGTCCCACCCCTCCTCTAACCCCACCGTCTTCAGGGTCCACCCCTCAAATCTCCAGGAATTTTCCAACCTGGAGCTGGCAACCTTGTCCTTCCCAGCCAAGCATCAACCTAACTTTATCTGCCCCTCTGACTTCAGCTTTGCATCTCCCCACCACCACCTGTAGCCTCTGCCTAGGAAAACTACAGACTTCCTCCGCAGTGGGGACCCAAGCAGGAGGGAAGCGACCTCAGCAGGATATAATGACACCCTGCAAGGTAGCCGTTTTTCCCAGGGAAACTGAACTCTGCCATCCGGAGAGCAGTTATAATTTTGAGTGATCTCCAGGCCTTGCCTGGAGAATGGCAGCAGTGGTTCCCCAGGAGGAAATGGCTGGTTTGGAGGGTGGAGTCTATGGCATTCTGTTCAGCTGAGGCCTCTCCCCTCCCCAAACGCTGGCTTCAGTAGACTCCACCACAAAATCTCCAAGGATTTCCCAACCTGGAGCTGGCAACCCTAGTCAGGACTGGCCCCAATGAGTCCCCTACAAAGGCCAAAGTAGGCCTGGATAGGGCTTCCTCCTCCTTGCTTTTTACTGACAGAACCAAACTTTGTTGCCTAGCAACAGCCAACAACCCACATCAGGAGCCAACCAGAAGTAGAAGCATCTTTGTTAGGAGACAAACATCATGAACCAAGTCAAACAAAGTGCCCACTAGAGCTCATTCACAGTGATGTTTGTGGTCCAATGAGAACAGCGACCCCTAGTGGAAACAACTACATCTTAACTTTTATTGATGATTTCTCCAAATATACAGTTACTTACTTGTTCAGGGAGAAGGATAAAGTATTTGAGAAACTGAAAGCATATACTGCCATGGTTAACAACAGGTTCCAGAGTAAGCTGCTGGAGATCTGAACTAATGATGGAGGAGAATACATTGGACCAGGGCTTTTTTTGTAGAAAAAGCCCAGCAGGAACTCATTAGCATAATAGGCCACACCCAACAGCAGAAACTCATTATCATATTAGGCCACACCCATGACAGCACAGATAATTAGCATATTAGGTCACACCCCTATGTTACCAGAAGTGTAGTCATCAAGCCACACCCACCTTTTGCTTCTTATTCTGTTTACTTTGTTTGTTGTCAAAACACAGGGCTTTTCTTGTTGCAGGAACTCCTTTGCATGTTAGGCCACACACCCCTAATGTAGCCAATCCTAATGAGTTTCTGCTGTTGGGTGTAGCCTATTATGCTAATGAGTTCCTGCTGGGCATGGCCAATTTGGGAGTCAGCCGGAACTCCGTTCCTGTGCATTTCTGCCCCAAAATAGCCATGCATTGGACTCAACATAAAAAGGTATTTGGCTGAACAAGGTACCGATCACCAACTAATTACTCCATATTCCCCAAACCAAAATGGTGTCATTGAAAGAAAGATCTGATCTTTGACAGAAATGTGTAGGTGCATGCTGCTAGAAGCAGATCTACCAGAAATCTACTGGGGTGAAGCCATCAACACAGCCACTTATTTGCAGAACTGTCTACCTACAAAAGGTCCCAAAGGTATGCCAAATGAACTATGCTATGGACAAAAACATAGCATGAAGCATCTCAGAGTGTTTGGATCAAAAGCCTTTGCCTACATTCCCAAAGAAAAGCGGTCCAAGTTGGATTTAAGAACTGAACAAGGCATTTTCATTAGATATGCCTTGGGATACAAGGATATAGAATTCTTGATGCAAAAACACATACCATAAAATTCTGCAATGTTGAGCTACGCAAGTGAAAAAGAAAAATTCAAAACTGCAGAAAGTGTAGAAATCATTGGATCTACACTGATGGAACAAAAAAAAAGTACAAGAGCCAGAAGTACATAGTACCTGCTTCTAGGTACTATGAATTGTGAAGATGATGCACCAGGAGAAACACAGGAACCAGAAGGGGGTGCAAAACAACAGATCAGACAATCAACCAGAACCAATAAAGGTGTACCACTGAAGAGACTGAGACTGAACCCTCCATGTTCCATGTTTCCATGTTTCCACTAACAGAGGGCTCACTCTCCCCCAACAGCTTTTCCTACATAGTCAGGAAACTTCCTGGATCTGCAGAAAAATCCAAAAAGTAAAAAAAAATTCCTTCAGGAACAGTTGAATTTCCCCCAAAACCTTTTGAAATGGCACCTGTAGGCATCAATGGTGAGAGATTGGAGGGGAGGAGACTTCTAACTGGCTCTGTCAGTAAAAGTGTGGGGAAAGGCCCTTTCCAGGACTCTTTCGTTCTTTGAGGGAGGGACGGAGCCTTCGGGCCAGGCTGGGGAATTCCTAGAGGTTTTGTTGTGGAGTGTAAGGAGGGCAGGATTTGGGGAAGGGAGAGGCCTCAGCTGGGTATAATGCCACAGAAACCACCCTCCAAAGCAGCCATTTTCTCCAGGGAGACAGATCTCTGCTGTCTAGAGTTCACTCTCCAGGCCCCACTTGGAGGTTGCCAACCCTAGGCCTGGCAGCAATCTAGGGTTGACAGGTCCCCCCATGGACACTGGCAGGGGATGGGGGGTGGTAGGGTTGCCAGCTCCAGGTTGGGAAACTCCTGGAGATTTGATGGTGGAGCCTGGGGAGGTACAATGCCCTAGAGTCCACCCTCCAAAGCATCCATTTTCTCCAGGGGAAGTTATCTCAGTAGTCTGGAGCTGAGCAGTAATTCCAGGGGAATCCCCAGATTCCACCTGGATGCTGGTATCCCTAGGCAGCATCCTCTGGGTGACTTGATACCACCTGATTTGCATGATTCGACTTGGCCTGACTGCTTGCTGCTGTTCAGCAGCCACCCTATGAAAGCCAGTGTGGTGCAGCAGTTAGAGCTTCAGAGTAGGGTCTGCAAGACCCAGGTTCAGATCCCGATCTTGCAGTGGAAGCTGACTGGGTGATTTTGGACCAATCACATACTTTCAGCCTAACCAACCTCACAGGGTTGTTGTGCAGATAAAAAGGAGGCGAGAACAATGTAAGCTGCTTTGGTCCCCACTGTGGAAAAAGTCTATAATTTTCCTTGGTAGAGGCTGTGGGGGAGGGGGGTGGAGACAAAAAGTTGAAGACACATAAAGGCAGATAAAGGTAGGTTGGCTGTTGGGTGGGAAGGAAATAGGGTTGCCAGCTCCAGGTTGGGTTATTCCTGGACATTTGAGGGGTGAAGCCTGGGGAGGGTGGTGTTTGAGGAGGGGAGGAACTTCAGACTGGTATAATGCTACAGACTCCACCCTCCAAACCAGCCATTTCCTCCATGAGAACTACCATTGCCAGCCTCTGGGTGAAGGCTGGACATCACCTAGAATTACAACTGTTGTTCAGGTGGTAGTGATCAGTTCCCCTGGATAAAATGGCTGCTTTGGAGGGTTGAGTCTATGGCATGCTTGCCTCCCCAGTCCTCACTGTCCCAATGCTCCACCCCCAGAAGGGAGAAAGACTGTGAGACAGTGTCAAGATATTGCCCTTTAAGAACTGTAAGTATTTGCTGAAGCTAGATAGAGAACATGCTTAGCTGGACTAAGTCAGTATAGCAGCATGGCTATTGTAACATATGTTACCAGTTATCAGCTAGGGTAACCTGATGCAGCTGTGTACTGTCAGAGTCATCGTGACTCAGTGAAATCTTGACAGTAGATCATCTAGACTTGCCATGTGCTGACCACTAATTAGCCAGTAATTGGTGACACATAGATTGCTATTTAGTGAGAGGGGAGGAAGGGCAGTTATGTTTGTTCAAGGCTGAACTGAGAAGAAGCTGTATCTGCTCATGGTGTTGCTGGAGCAAGAGGCTGGGATGTCTGCTGTATTCTAGGTATCTTTATGTGAGATGCATGGGACCTTGGTGATAAGGCCATCAAGCCAGAAAGAGGGCTGCATTCCCTGGCCTGAGCCCAACTTCTCTGGTTGCTGCTGCTTGAAGAGTTGTTAGGATAAGTATCGTAGTTAGCTAGATAAGTTGTTTGTTTCTTTGTGTTGTATTTTGCACACTCCCTACTCCCCTACTTGTTTGGTTTTATTTGTTATTAGTTTTTGTAATAAATTATCTGTCTTTTAATTGGTTTGAGTCACTGACCCATAAATTCCTATTGGTGCTAATTGGGCTTTAGAAATACAAATGATAGCCTTTTCTCTCTTTATGCTGGTTTGGGAATGACCCTGAGCAAGAAAAAAACCCTGTAGTCTCTGTGGGTACCCACAGAGCCAATCAGGAGACAGCAAGCACACAATTTGAAAAAAGTGGGAAGTCCCTAGTCTAGCTATGCTAACTATAAGTCCTTCAGCTGTCCCCCTGTAGGATGATCGTCAGATATTCTTCATAAGGTTACACTATAGACCTTGCATATTCCAAAAACCCCTCTCAAAAACATTCATTCTTCTTCATAGCATCTGAAATTTGGCATGAGGAACTGGTTTGGAAAGAATATCTGCAATCATGTTGTTAGTGGAACAACTATATAGAAAAAAGGTATAGAAAAAAGCCTGCATGGTTAACAAAGTAATGGAAGCTGTAAAAGGTAAGAAGGATTCCTTTTAGTAGTGTAAAGCTAGTCTCAGTGAGGTTGATAAAAGGGAACAAAGGCTGTGGCAAATAAAATGCAAGTCTGTGATCAGGCAAGCAAAAAGGGAATAGGAGGAGCATAGAGCAAAAAACATAAAGACCAACAATAAAGCTTTCTTCAAATACATTAGAAGTAGGAAACCAGCCAAGGAGGCAATGGGGTAAAAGGAGTATTGAAAGATGATAAGAAAATGGCTGAGATGCTGAATGCATTTTTTGCCTCTGTTCACTGTGGAAGATGAGAAGTGCTTGCGCACTCCAGAACTGCTGATTTTGGAAGGGGTGTTGAAAGACCTGAGTCAGATTGAGATGATGAGAGAGGAGGTCCTACAACTGATAGACAACTTAAGAACTGATAAATCACCAGGCCCGGATGGCATACATATGAGAGTTCTGAAAGAACTCAAATGTGAAATTGTGGATCTTTCATTAAAGTAATCTTTCATTAAAATCTGCCTCCATTCCTGAGGACTGGAAGATAGCTAATGTCACTCCCATCTTTAAAAAGGGTTCCAGGGGAGATCCAGGAAATTACAGGCCATTCAGTCTGCGTAGATACCAGGTAAGTGGGTGAAAACTGTTATTAAGGAAAGAATTAGTAGGCACGTTGTTGAACAAAAACTATTAAGGCAGATGCAGCATGGGTTCTGTAAGGGAAAATCTTGTCTCACTAACCTGTTAGTGTTTTTTGAGGGAGTGAACAAACATGTGGACAAGGGGGACCCAATGGATGTTGTTTACCTTGACTTCCAGAAAGCTTTTGATAAAGTTCCTCATCAAGGGCTCCTAAGTTCAATAGTCATGGGATAAAAGGACAAGTCCTCTTAGGGATTAAAAACTGGCTAATTAAAAGGAAGCAGAAGGGCCCAGGTGGGCCGGGCCCGCCATTTGCGGGGACAGGCAGGGACAGCGAGGTCGCCGGCCAGAAAGGGGGGAGGGCCTGGTGCGTGGCGGGAAAAGACGCACCTCCCCCCCTTCCCCAGCCAATAGAAGGCAGGGGGTGGTCAGGGAGGGGGGAGGCGTTAAAAACTGAAGGGAAGCTGCTCCCCCCTCCCCACTTGACCACGAGGCGAGCCCGGTTTGTTGAGCCTGGCCTGTCCGCTAGCCTTTCAGGTAAGGCCTGGGCCCGCGGCTGGGGGGAAGGCAGGGGCGGGGAGGGAAGACCGATGGCTTTTCGCCACTTCCCTCCTGCTCTGCTGCCGGGCCAGCCATCAGCAGCTGTGCCCAGGGGACCCTGGCCGGTCCGAAGCGCCCCCGCGCTGGACCTTAGGCCTGCCCGGATGGTCGGGGGACGGGTGGGAGGGAGAGGCCTGCTTCCTCCCGGCTGCCTGCCCTCCAGGCACAGACTGGGAGCCGTCCACGGGGACGGCACCGGCGAGGGCTGCGCCAGGCGGCGTGGGCGCCCGGGCCCGGCTTCCGGCGGCCGGGTTGGGCGGCGTCCGGCCGGTCTGCTCGGGGGACCCTGGGACCGGCCCGCGCAGTCGGAGGGGATGGGGGAGAGGGGGAGACGAGGCCCACCTCTCCCCCGGCTCGCAGCAGGGCTCCCCGTTCCCTCGGCGCCTGGTGGGACACCGGGGCGAGCCCTGGCGGCCGTGGGGCGACGCGGAGGTGGCGGGACACGGCTCACCGCCAGGGACGGCACCGGGGGGGCCACGCCAGGTGGCACCGGCGGCTGGGCCTGGCTCCCGGCGGTCGGGACGGGCGGAGTTCAGCCGGTCCACCCGGGGCCGCCCGGGCGCTGGGAGGGGACGGGGGAGAGAGGGAGACGCGGCCCACCCGTCCCCTGGCTCGCAGCAGGGCTCCCCGTCTCGGCGGATCCGTCTTGGCACCCCGGCCTGCCCTGGCGGCCGGGGGCGACAGGGCTGGGCAGGGAGCGGCCACCGCCTTCCCGGCCCACGGGTCGGGCGCGGCTTTTGGGGTCGGCTTCGGCAAGCGCTTCGAGGGGCTTCCCCGGCCCGCAGCGGGTTTGTGCCGGGGCACCGGGCCTGCCTGGGGGCCTACGGGGGTGGTGGGAGGGCCCGCACCCCGTCCTTCCCTTTCCCAGCCCATTTGGCAGCTGGAGGGGCGCTTCCAGGGCCTGGGGGGGTCCAGGCGCCACGGCCGCAGTGGTGGTGGGGGCGGGTCACTACCACCCCGCATGATGGACCAGTGCGCCAGCCGCGGGACGCCCGGGGCTGCATAAGGCAGGCCAGCTCCAGGGGCGTCGTCCTTGTCATTTTCATGGGTTGCAGTCAGTTTGCCGTGGGGGGTGGGCTCAAGTGCGCACCAGATCCTGCCACGGTTGTGGCAGGCGGCCCACAGGCAGATTTTGCTTTCGCTTTCCATGCTCCGCAGCTCGAATGGGGCCTCCGCGGGCTGTAAGCAGAGCTTCACTTCTATAGTGAAGCAGCTTGCAGGTTCACCGGCCGCTCCCTGGTGCTGCCAGGGAAATTGGGAGGGGGGTGGTGTCCCCAGACCAAGCGTGGGACAGAGCCGGGGAAGGCAGGGACCTCAGAGGGGTACAATGCCACGGCGCCCAGAGCCAGGGAGGGTGGGGTCCTCAGAGGGGTACCACGCCACGGCGCCCTTCCTCCAAGTCATACATTTCCATCTCAGGGGGCGGTCCCGGTGCGGATATCAGGACACCGGCGGCCTGCGCGGACATCAGCACTAAGACTGCGGGAGTATTTATGACGGCTCCCCCTCCGTCGCCACTCAGCGGGTAGTTAGACAGGTAGGCTCAAGGGTTAGGCAGTCAGGAAGTTATCAGTCAGGTTAGGAGCGACCGATCAGTTGGTCCGCGCCGTGGCATACCCCCCAAAGGGCTATCCTGCCTCGCGCACACAACTACTTGCCTACTTGGGGGCGGGTAACGGGGAACCGGGGGTCTTAACGTGTCGTGTGTTGCTGTCCTGAGCAGGTATGAAGCCCCCATCACGCAGCACCCGGCGCGCGGGCAGTGTTGCTGGGGTAACACCCCGGTCAGCGCCCAAAGGGCGAGCACAACCTGCAGCAGTCAGACAACCGGCGGGAGTGACGGGGAAGAGGAAGGCGGTGCCACGCGGCAGAGATGGGTCGGACGGTGTCGCGGAGCTGGCCGACACCATGCGGGGCCTTCAGGAGGCTTTCGATCAACTCTCCAAGAAGGTGGACAAGATGAGCCAGGACCCGACAGCCAAACGAGCCTGGAGGTCTGGGGCTGAGGGAGGCTTAACCCAGCAGTGCGGGGGGGCTTCCTCCAGCTCGGCCAGTCGTCGGGCTTCACAGCCTGCAGCGCGCACCATGGATGGGGGACAGGAGAGGGGCAGCTCGGGCTCCTCCGCGCACTCACGCAACGAGGCAGAGGGCAAGGCCTCCTCAGGTGAGGGTGCGACTGCAGGGTGCAGTGGGCAGCCTCCGAGCGCTTACTGGGCAGCAGCGGCCCACGTGCCGGGGCTGCCTGCCTGGGCTCTACACCGCAGGGCGCTAGCCGCACAAGCCAGGTGGGAAGCCGGGCGGGGCCCTGGGGTGGTCTGGGATGACGTCGAGGTCTCTGATCCTTCCGCAATCCTCTCCACGTACTTGAATGGAGAGGAGCCGCCGGGGCTCCATTTATCGGATGAATTGAGGGATAGCATTCTGGACGGGTATTACGTTAACGTCTTTACATTGCTTCACAAACGGGGGGCCGAGGCACGCATGGCGAAATCTGAGAAGAAGGAGAAGAACGAGGAAGCAGAGCGCACCTTCCTCAACTGGGTTTCTGGTTACTTGGTGTATGCGGGGGTAGTCGCTACCGCATACCCGGAGAGGGCCTGGCACCTGCTCAACCACATGAGCAATGTAGTCGAGGCCAGGGTTTTGGCAGGTGAGGGGCCGGCTATCGATTACGATGAAACCTGCCACAAACTGGCGTCACGCAATGACAGGGCTCGTTGGGACTTGCTGCAGGACAAGGTTTGGCTCAGGGAGGTCGGCCCGTGCATTAAAGGGAAAGGGGAAGCGAGGACCGATCGCTGGGCTGTGCGCAAGGACCGGGCGCAAGGGGTCTGCTGGGAATATAACCAGGGCCGGTGTCGCCAGGCACGGTGCAAGTTCCACCATAGTTGCGAAGCGTGCGGGGGGGGGCACGGGCGGGTGTATTGCCCGCGGTCCACCGGCACTCATTGTATATTCGGAGGTCAAAGACAGACCAACTGGGAAAAGGGGCGCGCCTGCACTTGGGGCCACTACCGGGTGGCCCGTGTCCCGTGCAGACCACTCGAGCCTTTTTAGCAAGGTGTCCGGAGGGTGGTGGCCCCCTGCTTATCCATAGAGACGGGGCCCCATTGACCAGGTATCAGTTCACGGGGGTTTTCAGGTTGGCTCTGGGGGCTTTGGGCTTACCAGGCAAGGAATTCGGGCCTCACTCCTTCAGGATCGGGGCAGCCACCACGGCTGCGGGCATCGGCCTGCCGGAGGTACGCATACGGGCTACACTCAGCAGCCCTTTCGGGGCAGTAAACCCTTCTCCGGTGGTGCCAACACAAAAGGGGGAGGGGGATCATCTGGCACCGCAGCCGGTTCTGCTTCCAGACGTTAGTGCCCCACAGGACTGGTGGTCCTTAGCAGCCACCCCGGTCCGGGTGGACGCCCTGAGGCCACTATTAGCACAATACCCCTTGCGGGAGGCAGGACAATATATCTTGGACGGGTTCACGAAGGGGTTTCCCATTCCTGCCTGCGGCCCGCGCATTGCAACCGATTCCAACAACCTGAAGTCAGCTAGGGAGATGCCTGAGGTGGTTGCTGCGAAACTGGAGAAAGAATTGGCAGCTGGGCGCGTCGCGGGCCCATTTAGCACGCCCCCTATTGACCACCTGCAAGTGTCCCCCCTGGGGGTGGTGCCAAAGAAAACACCAGGCGAGTATCGCCTTATTCAGCATCTCTCGTACCCGAGGGGATCTTCGGTGAATGACAGTATCCCCCCCGAGCTTTGCACGGTCAAATATGCTTCCTTTGATCACGCAGTGGGACTGGTCAGGGCTTGCGGGCAAGGGGCACTCATGGCCAAGTGTGACATTCAATCAGCATTCCGACTGCTCCCGGTAAGCCCCGACTCCTTTTCGTTACTGGGTTTCAAGTTCCAAGGGGCATGGTACTTTGACAAGGCCATGCCTATGGGTTGTGCAGTGGCCTGCGCGGCATTTGAGACATTTAGTACTTTTCTTGAGTGGGCTGTGAAGTCGAGGACCGGGCTTACGGGGATTACTCATTACCTGGATGACTTCTTTTTTGTCGGCCCGGGGAACGACGAGGCTTGCGCGGAGTCCCTACGAGCATTTCAGAGACTTGCTGAAGAGCTCGGCGTCCCTTTGGCAGCAGACAAGACCGAAGGGCCGGCTACTAGTTTAACGTACCTGGGTATCCAATTAGACTCTGTAGCTGGGGCATCCAGGTTGCCGGAGGAAAAACTCTTTGCCCTCCAGGCGCTCATTTCCTTGGTTAGGGCTCGGGAGAAGTGCACGTTGAAGGAACTGCAGTCACTGATGGGACACTTGAACTTTGCTTGCCGGGTTGTGTCGCCCGGCAGGGGTTTCTGCGCTAGACTGGCCAGAGCGATGGCCGGGGTCAGGGCACCACATCACCGGGTACGGGTGACCAGGGGCATGAAGGAGGATTTAGGCGTGTGGCTCCGGTTCCTGGAGGGATACAACGGGGTTACCATTTGGCAGCACCCGATGGATTTGCAGGATGCCATCCAGATCCACTCTGATGCAGCGGGCAGCGTCGGGTTCGGCGTCTACTATGACGGCAAGTGGTGCGCACGGCCCTGGCCCAAGGAGTGGGAGGGTTCCGTAGTGCTCAAAGATCTCACCTTCTTGGAGCTCTTCCCAATACTGGTGGCAGTGATCATTTGGAAAGATCTCTTTAGGGACAAAAGGGTGCGGTTCTGGTGCGACAACCAGGCGGTGGTGCGGGTGGTGAACAAGCAAACGTCCAAGTCTGAACGGGTGATGCGGTTGGTTCGCCGCCTGGTGCTGGCCTGCTTGGCTGATAACATTACCTTTTCTGCACGTCATGTGCCAGGCGTGGATAATAGCATAGCGGACGCTTTGTCTCGCCAACAGGAGGAACGTTTCCGCATACTGGTGCCAGGAGCCAACCGCGTTTCAGACCCATTTCCGGAGGAGCTGTGGGAACTTGGGAAGGTACAATAAGGCGGGGCATCTACGGGTCCATTGCCCCCTCCACTCTCGCCAAGTATGCGAGGGCTATCGATGCCTTTTTTGACTTTACTGCGGGATTCGGGGGGCCGCAGACCTTGCCGGTGGAGGGGGAATGGGTGCTTCAGGATGTGGGCGTCGGCCTGCCGGAGGTACGCATACGGGCTATAGGCCACTGGCGCTCTACGGCCTTTAGGGCATACATCAGGCCACAGCTGGAGTCCAGCCAGTGACCGGCTCTCTGACTCCTCAGTTCCAGGACAGAGGTACAGGACAGTCTGGATTTTTGGGCACAGCATCGTTCATCGGGCAGGTTTGTATGCATCCTCATCGGGCTGGGGCAAAGACTTGGGCTTGGGAGGTGCAGCACACATTACATGGATGGCACAGCGAGGCATGCGATGGAGGTCCCTGTTGCCCTGGTTGGGGTGCGTAGCAGCGAGGCGCCCCCCTCCCGACATTCTGCTGCTGCAGCTGGGGGAAAATGATTTGACTGAGTGCCCCGGAGTGGCCCTCGAGCGCCAGGTACTGGCCGACCTGGCCTTAGTGCGTGAGATCCTGCCCGGCACTGTCATCTTCTGGTCGGATTGGTTGGAACGGAGGTCGTGGCGAGGCGCAGCTCATCCCAAGAAGGTGGACGTGGCAAGGCGGAAAGTGTCCGGCAGGCTGGGCCGGGCTGTCGAGTCGGCAGGCGGTATCTGGATTCACCATCCAGACATATCTCACAAGATGGAGGCCATGTTCCGAGCGGATGGCGTACATCTATCGGCCTGGGGAATGGATGTCTGGTTGCACGGAATCAGGCATAACTTGCTTTCTTGGCTGCAGCTGTAAGGGCGTTGGCGGGAACAGGACGAATGGGGGTGTCCTGTTCTTGTGGCGGTAACAGCATGGGGCCGGATCTGTTGGCGGAATTGGGCCTGCGAGCCAATTCCGGAGCTGGGGACCCTTTAAGGGTCTTGGCGTGAGGGCTGAACGGAGCTGGCTAGCTCAAGGAATAACAGTGCTTGCCCTCACAGCCAGAGGGCAGGGGAGCTCACAAAGGGGCAAGCGTCCGGGTGAATTCCGATAACCTGCCCTCCCGCCTTCTCTACCCAGGCCGGCTGGCTGGGTAACGGTTAACTCGGCTGGCACACGGGCCAGCCGATAGGTCGGATCCGGTGGACCCATGCTGTGCCAATGCTCTACAGCTGTAACCAATAAAAGTTGTGGCCAAGTTTATCCACCTAATTTTCCAAAGAAACTGGTTGTGTGAGTTCATTCAAAGGAGGGGGGGGTGTACTAGGCGAGCCGACCTCGGGGTCCCAAGTAAGACATGGAACCGCAAGCAGAAGGGCCCGGGTGGGCCGGGCCCGCCATTTGCGGGGACGGGCAGGGACAGCGAGGTCGCCGGCCGGAAAGGGGGAGGGCCTGGTGCGTGGCGGGAAAAGACGCACCTCCCCCCTTCCCCAGCCAATAGAAGGCAGGGGGTGGTCAGGGAGGGGGAGGCGTTAAAAACTGAAGGGAAGCTGCTCCCCCTCCCCACTTGACCACGAGGCGAGCCCGGTTTGCCCACCCATCCCTCCCCAAGTATTATGGTGCTGGGGTTTGGTGTTTGGAAGTTGAGGGAACGCAGAAGGGGTGTTTATTGGGTCTTTGTAGGTATGGTATTGTTAGTGTTTATTTACCGTTTTCATTGCACAATCTGTCACAACTTTCGGCGGTAACAGCATGGGGCCGGATCTGTTGGCGGAATTGGGCCTGCGAGCCAATTCCGGAGCTGGGGACCCTTTAAGGGTCTTGGCGTGAGGGCTGAACGGAGCTGGCTAGCTCAAGGAATAACAGTGCTTGCCCTCACAGCCAGAGGGCAGGGGAGCTCACAAAGGGGCAAGCGTCCGGGTGAATTCCGATAACCTGCCCTCCCGCCTTCTCTACCCAGGCCGGCTGGCTGGGTAACGGTTAACTCGGCTGGCACACGGGCCAGCCGATAGGTCGGATCTGGTGGACCCATGCTGTGCCAATGCTCTACAGCTGTAACCAATAAAAGTTGTGGCCAAGTTTATCCACCTAATTTTCCAAAGAAACTGGTTGTGTGAGTTCATTCAAAGGGGGGGGGGTGTACTAGGCGAGCCGACCTCGGGGTCCCAAGTAAGACATGGAACCACAAACAGAGAGTGAGTATAAATGGGAAATTTTCTCAGTTGAGGGTGGTAAGCAGTGGGGTACCACAGGGATCAGTACTCAGTCCGATGCTTTTTAACTTGTTCATTAATGATTTGGATTTGGAAGTAAGCAGTGAAGTGGCTAAATTTGAGGATAACACGCAGTTGTTCAGGGTGGTGAAAAGCAGGGAGGATTGTGAGGTACTCCAAAGGGATCTGTCATGGATGGGCGAGTGGGCATCAACATGGCAAATGGGGTTCAATGTGGCCAAGTGCAAAGTGATGCACATTGGAGCCAAAAATCCTCACTATAAATACACATTGATGGGGTCCGAACTGGCAGAGACTGACCAAGAGAAAGATCTTGGAGTCATAGCAGATAACTCAATGAAAATGTCTAGACAGTGTGTAACTGCAATAAAGAAGGCCAACACTATGCTGGGGATTATTAGGAAGGGAATTGAAAACAAATCAGCCAGTATCATAATGCCCCTGTATAAATCAATGGTGCAGCCTCATTTGGAATACAGTGGTTCTGGTCACCACACCTCAAAAAGGATATTACAGCATTGGGCAAAGTGCAAAGAAGGGCAACTAGAATGATAAAAAGGTTGGAACACTTTCCCTATGAAGAAAGGTTAAAATGCTTGGGGCTCTTTAGCTTGGAGAAACGACGGCTGAAGGATGACATGACTGAGGTTTATAAGATTATGCACGGGATAGAGCAGGTAGAGAAAGAAGTACTTTTCTCCCTTTCTCACAATACAAGAACTCATGGGCACTCCATGAAATTGCTGAGCAGTTGGGTTAGAACAGACATAGAATCATAGAATATTAGAGTTGCAGGTCATCTAGTCCAACCCCTGTGCTGTGCAGGAGTATAGCCAAAAGATAGCCCTACATACCTACAACATACCCAAAAGATGGTCATCCAGCCTCTGCTTGAAAACATCCAGGGAAGGAGCATCCACCACCTCCCGAGGCAGACTGTTCCACTGCTTAACCACTCTTACTGTTTGGAAGTTTCTCCTGAAATCTAGCTGGTAACGACTCCCTTGTAAGTTCCACCCATTAGATCTAGTTTTGCAATCTGGAGCAAGAGAGAATAGATCTGCTTCATCTTTTACATGACAGCCCTTCAAATACTTGAAGACTGCAATCATGTCCCCTCTAAGTCTTCTCTTTCCCAGGCTAAACATACCCAACTCTTTTCAGCCTATCCTCGTAAGACTTGGATTCAAACCCTCTCACCATCCTAGTCGCCCTTCTTCTGGACACACTTGAGCTTGTCCACATCCTTCCTAAAGTGTGATGCCCAAAACTGGACAGTACTCCAGGTGAGGCCTGACCATAGCATAATAGAACAGAACTACCACCTCCCATGATCTGGACACAATGCTTCTGTTAATGCATCCTAAGATTGCATTAGCTTTCTTCACAGCCACATCACACTGCAGGCTCATGTTGAGCTTGTGATCAACCAGAACACCTAGATCCCTTTCACAAGTGCTGCTGTCGAGCCAAGTCCCTCCCATTCTATATCTGCGCCTTTCATTCTTTGTGCCCATGTGTAGGACTTTGCACTTACCTCTATTGAATTTCATTTTACTTGTCTCAACTCGCTGTTCCAGCCTATCTAGATCATTCTGAATCCTGACTCTGTCATCTTCAGAATTAGCAATCCCACCCAGTTTTGTGTCATCTGCAAATCTGATAAGCATCCCCTCTATGTCTTCCTCCAGGTCATTAATAAAAACATTGAGCAACACCGGGCCGAGGACCGAGCCCTGTGGCACTCCACTCGGTACTTCCTCCACATAGACACGGAGCCATTTATGAGCACTCCTTGGGTACGATTTTTCAACCAACCATGCATCCATCCAATGGTTGCTCCATCCAGCCCGCACTTAACCAGCTTATCCTCAAGGATATCATGAGAAACTTTGTCAAATGCTTTATTGAAATCTAGATACACTATATCCACAGCATTGCCAGAGTCAACCATTTTAGTAACTCTGTCAGAAAAGGAGATAAGGTTGGTCTGGCATGACTTGTTCTTGATAAACCCATGCTGGCTACTACCAATTAACTCATTCTGTTTGAGGTGCTCACAGACAGAGCATTTGATAATCTGCTCCAGAATTATTTTTTTTTTTTGTACAATGAATTTTATTTTGTTATTTGTAAAGAGTACAAAAATAATAACATACTATAGTTGACTCAAGCGCCTATATTAGATAACAATATACAGTGCACAATAATGTGAGAACAATAAAGATTTTGCGAGAAATAAGTAGTGAAACATATCATCTTGTAGTTTAACTTATGAACAGTGAGCCTCGAAAGGAATGTAAACTGGTGAGTATAACAATGTAATTGACTTTACCATAACCAGAGATCATCAATTACTTTAGGAATGTCACTTTGTTCGGAAAGATATTCTAAAGTAGGAAACCATGTAGAGACAAATGTGGAAGTTGAGGGGAGCTTCTCAAATTGCGTAAGATTGTCCAAGAGTTTAGCCATAACAAGTGGAGCCCCGCAAGAAACTTGTGGGATGGTTAGCTCATTTGTCACACCTTTGCTTCCTCTGCTCACCCCCTACCTCTCTCACACTATTTCTCCCCTCTGCCCCCTTTTCTTACTCTATTTCTGCTCCATGCATGTGACTTCCTCTCTCTTTCTAATCTGTCATCTTTCTCCTTGTTTTTCTGCCTCCCCACTTCATCACTCTTTCTCTCTCTTTCTGCCCCCATCACTCTCCCAGCCTCCTGCCTGCTTCCTCCCCCACTCTGCAAAGCAGCAGCAACAGTGCTGGCAGTGCTCTCCGCCACCCACTTGCTTCGTCTCCCCCAGAGCAGCAGTGGCAGCGCTCTGGGAATCACAACAGATCTCCCAGCTACAGAGATCAATTCACCTTAGGGCTGCCAGGTCCAGGTTGGGAAATTCCTGGAGATTTGGGGGTGGAGCCTTGGGACAGTGAGGCTTGGGGAGGCAAGCAGCCTCAGCAGGGTATGATGCCATAGACCCAACCCTCAAAAATAGCCATTTTATCCAGGGGAAATGATCTCTGTCGCCTGGACAACAGTTGTAATTCTGGGTGATTTCCAGTCCTCACCCAGAGGCTAGCAATGGTGGTTCTTGTGGAGGAAATGGCTGGAGGGTGGAGTCTATGGCATTACACCAGTCCAAAGTTCCTCCGCTCCTCAAATCCCACCCTCTCCAGGCTTCACCCCTCAAATGTCCAGGGATTTCCCAACCTGGAGTTGGCAACCCTATTTCCTTCCCAACCAACAGTCAACCTACCTTTATCTGCCTCTCTGTCTTCTGCTTTCCATCTCCACCCCCCAGCCTCTACCTAGGAAAATTAGTCTTTCTCTACAGTGAGGGCCAAAGCAGCTTTCATTATTCCCTCCTCCTTTTTATCTGCACAACAACCCTGTGAGGTTGGTTAGGCTGAAATATGTGACTGGTCCAAAATTACACAGTCACCTTCCACTGCAAGATGGGGATCTGAACCTGGGTCTTGCAGCCCCTACTTTGAAGCTCTAACTTCTGCATCTCACTGGTTTTCATAGGGTGGCTGTTGATGAATGGTAGCAAGCAGCTGAGGCTAAGTGAGTCATGCAAATCAGGGGGGACCTGGCAACCCTAGACTACTGCCAGGCCTAGAGTTGCTAACCTCCAAATGGGCCCTGAAGACCCCCCAGAATTACAACTGGACTCTAGACAGCAGATGTCTGTCTCCCTGCAGAAAATGGCTGCTTTGGAGGGTGGATTCTGTGGCATTATACCCTGCTGAGGCCTCTCCCTTCCCAAACCCAGCCCTCCTTAGAGTCCACCACAAAATCTGTAGAAATCCCCCAGCCTGGCACTGGCAATTCTTGTGAGGCCCAGCCCCAAGGCTCCCTCCCTCCCCAAAATGCCAAAAGAGGCCTGGAAAGGGCCCTTCCCCCACCCTTTTAGGGACAGAGCCAGTTAGAAGCCTCTCCCCCCCTCCCCCACCGTTCTAATCTCTCACCATTGATGCCTGGAGTTATGTCCCTTTAGAGGCCATTTCAAAAGGTTTTTTGGGGAATTCAACCATTCCTGAAGGGATCTTTTTACTTTTTGGATTTTTCTACAAACCCAGAAAGTCTACTGACTATGTAGGAAAAGCTGTTGGGGGAGAGTGAGCCCCCTCTTGGTGGGAATAGGTATCTGCACATTTTAGCTATTAGTATAAGGATATATAAATCCCACACCTTTTTATGCCAAAGTGAAAGAATGGATGCCACTGTTGCTTTCCAGTAAGTGGCAATGACAGTATTAGTTGCAAAAAGCATAACAGAGACCGCTTCTTGGGAGAGGACGCCAAGCAGTGATCAGCCCATCTGCTCAAAAACAGGTGTTCTGGAGTAGGAAGTATGTTATCCCAAAAGGGAAGAATAATAGGACAGGATATCCAGCTATGTAGGTAGCTACCCATGTTACCCCATTTCTTCCAGAACATGGGGCTATATGTAGGGTTAATATGAGCTAATTTTTGAGATGTGAGATACCAATGTGACAGGATTTTAAAGGATTGCAACTTCATTGCTGTGATTTTAGCGTTGAATGAAAGGGTGGAATTACACTTCTTATTCCAGATAGTTTGGTAAGATAATGTCTTTTTGGTACTAAGTCTACTCAGTCTGAGCCAACCAGCTATGGCTTTCAACACCTGGTCCAGTTCTCCTGGACTAGAGTCTGACTGGCCATCCAACAGCAGATAGAGCTGGGTTTCATCCGCATATTGGTGACAGCCCAGTCCATGCCTCCAGGAAATCTGGGCAGGAGGGCGCACATAGACGTTGAATAACACTGGGGAGAGTACTGCTCTTTGGGGCACTCTGCAAATAAGCAGGTGCCTTCTGGATAGCTGTTCCCCAATGGCCACCCTTTCCCCCCAACCCTTAAAGAACAAGGAAAGCCATTGCAAGGCTAATCCCTGAATCCCAGTGTCAGCAAGGCAGCGGATCAGTAGTTGATGGTCGACCGTGTCAAATGCCGCCGACAGGTCTAACAACAACAGCACTGCTGTATCGCCTCATTCCAGATGCCTCCGGAGATCATCTGTGAAAGTGACCAGGACTGTCTCCGTCCCATGGCCTGATTGAAGCCAGACTGGAAGGGATCTAATATGGAGGCATCATAAAAAAAAAAAAACCCTGCAGCTGAATCGCCACCACTCTCTGTTTGCCCAAATAGGGCAAATTGGATACCAGCCGGTAGTTAGCTAATTTTAAAGGTAAATGTATATTGGCTTCATGTTAAAGTAATCTAACGTCATCTGCAAACTGAACAGAGCACACCCATAAGCAGCTGCTTTATTCCGTTTTGCAGCCTTTTCTCATAAAAAGTCTTTTCTCTAGTGCTGTATCTGCAGCTTTCATTATACTGCTTGCAATGCAAGTACATCCTGTGGGCAACTCTTAATTCCATTTGGCTGCAATTTAGTCCCAGTGGTTGTTTTGGCTGAGTTTTAATGCATTTCTAGCAGGTGTGAATGGTAGAATTTCCTTTTCGTGGAGTGTGATTTTTCTTGGGAACATGGTCCTATAGTTTCACCATTAGTTTTGCAGTGTGACATAACAACTGAAGCAGGTTTTCAGCCAGTAAAGATGAAAAGAATAACTGACATATCATTGCTATTAAATCTTTAGATTCAGAATGTTGGAATCCTAAAACAATAAAGTATAATTAATTCCTTTGTTGCCCCCAAAAGATTTCTTCTCTCAACCTGCAAACCTTCTGCAGTCCTTGAAGCAGCCTAATTAAGGGGAACAAATGTCCTGCAGTGTCCATCACTTAGGCCCTTTCTGCACTGATAGCTTGTTCTGGAAAATCTGAGGAGTCAGGCCTTAAGGGTTGACTTCACAGTCACATGCATTCCCTCTGCACTGGTTCCTTTCCCTCCGGTTTATTTATTTGTGTATTCTATATGCATTCTGCATCTACAAGCAGTTGGGGAGGCTGCCTCCAGAAAGCCAAGACCATGAGGAAGAAGAAAGAGAAGCAGGAGAAAACCACCATCCCATGCTTCAATTACCCGGGCATCATCAGCCCACAGTCCCCCGGCTGCACAGAAGGTCTCAGTAGGGCACCCCCCCAACCCACATGTGGCTTTGGGAGGTGGCAGGGGGATGGCAATGAGTATGGGGCCAGCCAGCTTGGAGGCAGCTGGCCCACCATGTATGCAGAGCATTAAAAAAATCCAATAAACTATTGATAAGGGAGGAGAGAGCTGTAGAGGTTCCTAGTTGAATGTTGCTGGCTTTTTCCTCTGACAGGGCATGAGAACACAGAGAATAAGTCTTCATTAATGCTCCCATTTGCCTGTCTATGGCATAACCAGACATGACTACCACTTGCGTAATTATCTTGGAATCCTGGTTTTAAACCTTTGTGTATATCATGTGCCATCAAGTAACAGCAGATGCATGGTGACCCCTTAGGATATTCATGGCAAGTGAGAAGAGGAGGTGGTTTGCCATTGCTTTCCTATGCAAAGTCTTCCATGGTGATCTCCCATCCAAGTACCAACCCTCTTTAGCTTCCAAGATCTGATGAGATTGGGCTACATTATGCTATACCATACCACACCACATCCCCCTGTGTATATGATAGCTAACTATAAAAGCTGAAAAACAATGAGACTTTTAAAGGTTTCTAAAATGTTCCAAGCATTTTAAAAAGGTCTTTAGCTGTCAAGTAGTTAACTAGAACTTGACTGTTGTTACGTGAGGTTTCAGGTCCAGGTATCTTTGAATGCAGAAATCCATTTATCCATGGTGAAAGGGCCTCCTTCAGAAACCAGGAACAATTTTCAAACTGCACTTTTTAGAACAAACTTCTATTTCAACTGTTATTTGGGTTGGAACACAAAGTGATTACATGAAGTGGGCAAGATTAAAACTGCCGTTTAACTCTCAAATGGCTCCCAGAACTGTCAGCTGTAGTTGGGGCTCCTACACTTGATGGCTGACAGGATTGCTGTTGCATAAGCAAGAACGTGTATTTGAGACTCTTAAAGGTCCAATTCAAGTCGTCTAACAGTAAACAAGAGGATTTCAATGGAGACATGTAAGAGTTGCCTGAGCCTGTGCTTTTGAAAGAAAAGAAAAGAAAAAGTAGCATTGAGGTTGTTAATGCACATCTCTTTTGCTGACAAAGGAACTGTTCCACATTCCTAATGGAGTATACCTTTGAAATGAAATTGTGATTGACTCAGACAAGGTTGGATTTCTTATAACCATTTAAACAGATGTGTATTGGGGGGATTTTAATTGACTTTAAATACCCCTGATCCCTGACACAAGAGGTTGGTGTCAGTGACTCTCTTCCTTCCTCTGACAACAGGAGTTTTCTCTGGTCATGTCCTCCTCATTCTGTCAGAAAAGGCTCCTGCTGACAGAGGACAACCCCACGCTTAGTTGAAAGGAGTCATTGGATCGAGCTGCATCATTTTCATAGCTGACATTTTCCCATATGATCCTACTCACGTATATGTGTGCTCACCATCATGTGGTGAAAGTTCCTCGTCAGCTGGCAGTGCACAAATACACTGTTGTAGCAAACACCTGCAATATGGTGATCATATTTGATAATGCCATATACCTGCAAATATTTGCTGCCATATTTGGAGTTCTCAGTGTAAGATACACTTCATGCTGACTTAGCAATGATGTATTGAAGCAAAGCAAGAATGGTTATGAGGGACAATGTGAAAAGTTCTCCACTCACCTAAGGACTGAAAAGTTCTGGGAGCACTAGTAGAGTGGTTAGCTTATTAGGATGGACAGAGCACTGGAGACTTACAGTGTTTTTGGACTATTTTCCATATTTACAAATATGCGATTGGAGCACAGAGGAGGTGCATGCTTCCCTACAAGCATGCCTGCTAGTAGTGCATCAGGTTTCCAGATCCCCAGCCTCTGGCATCCAGCTTCAGCTAATTACAGCAAAATCCTTTCCTGTTCTGTCATATGAACCCATTTACATCAGTAACAGCACAGTTCTGAGACATGAGCCAAAAGTCCTTTGGAAGCTAGGTATTATGCTGGTGGATGTCAGAGTTATGCTGGCATATCATATCCAAGGATTACGCTGGTAGACTTCCAAAGGTGTAATGGTGTGCTGATGGGCAGCTGGTAGGCCTCCACTATGGCAGGACAAAGAAGATATGGTGGTATACCCATTATCCAGTGTCAATAACCATGGTGTCTGTAACTGTGAAAAGGCTATCTTAGTACAATCATATAACTGTCACAGTCATGGGCAGAGTCTCTATATTTACCTGGACTTGCCCATTACTTTGATCAAACAGTTTTCTGCAAGTCATCTAAAATGTGAGTAGATAAAATGGGTACCTGCCCTAGTTGGCAGGGAGCGCCCCCCCTCCCCCCTCGGGGGGGTAGTAGAGCATCGGCGGCGGCGAGGCGAGCGGGCAGCAAGATGGCGACCGGACATGGCACCAGGCGAGAAGCAAGCGTTGATGGAGGGCGGAGCCAGGAGGGCGCAAGGGAGCGTGGAGGCGCAGGGGCGGCGAAGCCAATGGACAGAGCCGGAGCCGCACTGACATGGAAAACCACGCGCTGGATGGGCCTGCCGATCCGAGAGGAAGCCGACGAGGAGAAGGCGAAGGACTGGGGCCAGACGCCGAGCCAATCTGATCTAAGATGGAAAAAGAACTACAACACTCCACTGGGTGCCGGTAGGGCAGTCCCTCCCCCTGACTATATATGTGGCCTTAGATAGGGTTAACAAAGAGTAACTGTAAGCCGCTCAGAGACCCCTTTGGAGGTTCGAGCGGGATATCAAGCTGAAAGTATAAATAAATAAATAACCTTAAAAACACCTTTCTGTCCAAATTTAGCAGGAGCAGTTTTGCTCCCACCTCCCACAAAGAATTGGAGACACCAGATTTGGGGGGTGGAAAAAGGAAAAGCTTCATTGTACAGTGTAGCCCATTAGAGTGATAAGATCAGCAGGCTAATTAAAGCCCTTCCCTCATTGTTTGATGTGCTCTTTGTTTTTCCTCATGGCAACAGTGGGGTATTATCCACTTGCTTTGGAATTATTTGCAGGAATTATTTGGGTCCCTATCCGATTGCCTGTAATGAAGGATGGTAGTTTTTTGTTTTTGTTTTTTTTTGCTTGCTCCACATCTGTTGTTGCAGAGTGTGTTAGCAGTCAGGCCACTCCTCCTGCAGAGGGGCAGTTAGTGCATAGAGAGAAACAGGCATAAACACCCTTCATATAATATCACCTCAAAAAATCATAAATATAAGACACTGTCTGGCCCAAAGGGACACAAAATGGATGCCAGCAAGAATCCAGCCAGAGACAAGCCTGGGAAAAATTTGAAGGTAAAGGGTAGCTGACTGATGACCCTCTCCCCACCTAAGGAGATACATAAATAAAGGACATTAGGTTTGCCAAGAAGCCATGTCCTCACCTTGGTCTAATTCCATCAACTCCAGCCTCACCCATGTAACCTAAATTAGTAACACTTAACCCTGTTCACAAAACCCTGTAGTTTCCCATCCAGCAATCATCAGGTCATCAGAGAACATTTACACCTTTATTTCATCTCAGGAAAACTCATCAAAGTTCTCCCAAATCACTGTGTGAGACTCATCAAGCTTCTCTCAAACCTTTGCCCATCTCTGAAAAACCAATCAAGTTATTGTTTTGGGGGGAGCATAGCCCTAGGGAACATTTTCCCTATAACTGTAGCACTCCACTCCATTGTGGTGCATGTGTGTTCTTGGATCTAGACCTCATACTCCCACTTGCTTGTGGGCCTCCTCTCACTTGCCTCTCTGTGAAACATTGGTTGTTTCACTGCTGCCTCCATGGACCTTTCCAGGTGAACATCTGCCTGGTTTATTTCCAAGAGTTCTCTAGTAAATCCCAGTAAACATTGATGGAGATCCCAGTTACCCCCTCTTGAATGTCTTCTTTAAGGTAATTTCCCCCAATCAGTTAGGAGACCACTTCTTTGGGTAACAGGTTGGGTTATCTAAATTGTCCTGATTCTGAAGAACTGATGAGGCCCTCACTGGAGGTGGCAGGATTTGTGTGGGTTAGGTGTTTCCTATTAAATTAGATTGTCAAGCATCCTGAGGAATCCAAGGATGGAGGGAGACATCTGAACCAGTCCTGATGGCTATATCATCCCAGAGGGCTAGAGAGGGTTCATCTCTCAGTGCTGTACATCAAAACTTGAAGCTTTGCATTGCATGTTAGGGGGAAATGGGCTTAATAGGTAACTTCTTGCTGCATAAGTTTGGTGTAGGTACTTCTCAACCAAATGTGTGAGACTAGCACAGTGGTCCAAGGTAGATTTGCTGGAACAAAATCTGTTCTATGCCTGGGAGACTCTGCTCAGGCATCCAGACCATAAGTTTGTCTAATACGTGTCTTGCATAGAGTTTGCCTATGATGGAAAATAGACTAATTGGGCAAAAGTTTTCTGGGAGTTTAGGGTCACCTTTTTAAAAAATTGGCACTACTATGGCATTAGTCCATGATTCAGGAATGATTCTGAATATATCTATTAATGTGAAGAGGGTGGCAAGAGGAGGTGGCTTTTGGGCCCTTTCCTGCTTATATTAGTAACCATTATTTGGAGGTTGCTTCTTTCCTTGAGTAAATAAAAAGCTGCTTCTTTGTCCCAAATCTGAACGCCCTTTCTTTGATAACCTACAGTATCATGCTTTTGATGGCACCAGTTTTTTTTGCTCATTTCTTTTTTCTGCCTTTGCTTGTTCTTTCTTATAGACTACAAAATGATTTAAGAGGTATAAAAAAAGACACTGAAGGAACTAGCAGCTGAAGATTCTGGAGCCATTTTGTACATTACAAGCTCATTTAGTGGAATGGCCTGAGGATATATAAGAAAGTTGGAAAACAATCTGAATCTAATGGGCAGCAAGACAAGCAGCAATAGGAAATTAAATTGTTGCTCACAGGAAGGAAGGGGGGATGATGCAGCCAAGGATGCTCCAAGGCAAAGAAGCAAGATTGCAAATCCCCCAACCCACTCCACATCAATTTCCTTCCCTTTTAGCCATTCCTGTAGCTGCTTAGCCTTTCCTCCTTCTGTAATACATGCATGTGTGTGTGTGTGTATGAGCACCTCTAAATTATGCAAGATATTAGAACTGTATTTAGACAAATTTAGCTGGGTAGCCATGTTGGGATGAAGCAACAGAACAAAATTCAAGTCCAGTGGTACCTTTAAGACTACAAACTACAAAATGCTAACACTACACACTACAAACACACTATGAACACTAAACACTAAAGAGAGTAACAAGGTACTAATATGTGCTTACTATATGCTTTCAACCTTTTACTACATGGTATATAATCCATTTCCATAATCTGCTACTTAAAAATTAAACCAAAAAGAATTTGTTAAAGATTCTATCACCTCAGAGATTATAATCATACGTTTTAAATATACATATAGAAAATCTGAGTACTTTATTTAGAGGTCTTCTTATCCTTAAGTTTCTTCTTCTTTTGCCAGGGCAGCTGCACCCAAATCCGAATCCGTGTTAGAGTCAAAATCAGAGGAAGAAGAATTGTCTGTCCCAGTCTTTTGATGTCCGCTAGTTTCTTCTATTGCTTTCTCGCCCTCTGCTCCTTTCTTTTGTTTGCTAGACAGATGATGTTGCTTCAAAAATAGTTCCTCTTTCAGTAAAGAGTCAATCCTTTCTTTCTTTTCTTGGAAACTGAAGATGAGTCCTTCTGGTAATAGCCGTCTATATTGGACATCGTTCTTTTGAAGAAAATCTGTAATGTTTCTGTATTGCCTCCTTAGTTTCCGTATTTCATATGAAACCTTTCAAAACTTTAATCTCCTCCTCTTAGATTTTCACCTTTGCCGCAATGGATGCTTTAAGAATTAAATCTCTTGTTGCTCTTTTTGCAAATTTTACAAAAAATTCTCCTGGGAGATTATTTTTTTTAACAAACTCTGAGTATGTTCTGTATATCATGTCAATGTCCACTTGTATAATCTCAGGTTTGCTATTAATCAAGGGGGCCAGTGCTTAGCTTAAAATTTCTCTTAAATTCTCATCTTTTTTTCCTCTGGAACCCCTTGAAATCTTAATACATATAAAGACCTTTCCATTTGAAGTTGGAGTAACTGTTGTTTTGCAGATGTTCTTTATCAGCAGTGCCCATTCTTTGATCCAACTTTTTGGTCTTAGTTTCCATCTTCTCTGATTTTGCTGTTGTCTCTTTAAGATCTTTCTGCAAATTGTCGAACTTCTGGTTGAGATTCATCATCTGTTCCATCAGGGGGCACAGGGCTTCAGAAATTTTGCCAGTCAAATCACTGGTATCTTTCTATCTTGTGACTGGTGATGCTGTGCTAGCATTTCTGGTGCTGCCTCTGCCCCTGGACACCGTTTTTCCTGCACGCTGCCTCATTGTTTATACTTAGATAAGAGTCTGCAAAAAAGTTCACAGTTTCCCACAGAAAGTGAAGTTCAGTCCCGAAGTTTTTCTGCTAAGATAAGGTGAGGTTTAACAGCTTGCTCTTGGCATGCCGCTGCAATTTGTCTGTTGGGGGGGGGCTCTTCCTCTGTGGGTTTTCCCCTCACCTTTGCTCTATGCCACTTCACTATTCCTTCACCCTCTTTATTATCATATTCCTTTTTGGAACACCACTCACTTTTGCATGCATCATTGTACTGCTGGGTCACCATGTAGGGAGGATGCTTTCTTAAGTCCTTGTATGCTCTGGTCCATTAACATCTCTGGATGCCATTGCTGGCCTTGGTGCAGTAGGACCTTGTGGAGCAAAAGAAGCTCACTTGCCCAAGCCATGACTCTGGGGGTGGCTCCTCAGCACTCCAGGCTAGAAGCTCCCTCCAAGAGCTTCACAGGGTGGACGGAGCCAGCCGAACCCCCTCCCTGCTGCTCCGATCCAAATCGCCCCCATCGCAGCTCGATGGGATGTGTTTGGTTGTGAGTCGCTGTGACTGGAAGTCTAGACCAGCAAAGTTGAGAGACTTTGGAGTGTACTCAAAGTATAGACACCATCCAGAGTGCACACCTTGATGGCCATGTGCTTGGATGGATATAGACATTGGAGGACAATGTGGACCAATGGGAGGTATGAGGGGCTTGTCCCAGGTGAAGACAAAAGATTACCTGGACCAAATAGGGATCTCGGGGTGTGACACAAGGAGGAGCAAAACTTAGATGTGACCAATGAGGTTCCAGAGAGGCAGAGTCTGGATTCACAGAGTATTGATAAGATTAGCCAGGTGACTCTAATGAAGCTGGCTGAATGGGTTTGATGACCATTGATGGTCCTGCCCAGGCGGGTTGAATAGGTTCCCAGGTTCAGACAAAAGGTGGGAAAAGGTCCTTGATTAACATCAGGCAGGATCATTAAACATCTGAATGTTTGATTGCTTTATCTCAGTATCCTAAGGGATGGAAAAGGATTTCCACATAGACATAGGTATCACAGAACAGGGCCACGTGAAGTTCTGGAGACAGAAGGGCTATTTGCCAGGTGGCCACTGAATAGTTTTGGAAATGCAAATACCTTACCTGGTAGAACTCACCATTATTTCATATGCATAACTTGCTGGGTGGAGGGGGAATTCTGGAGATTTGCTTCAAGGGCTGCCTTGTGCAACTTGAAAATGGAAACCCTTTTCCAGAGTTTTTGACTAGCTCTGTGGTTCAGGTCAGGAGTGCTCTCCTTGGCCTGACTTTGTGGGTCTCTAATTCAGGTTGGAAATGGGGTGCCCTGTTGTTGGGGCTACTTGAGTGTAAGGCAGTGCCTCTGGGCTACAACTACATGATGGCAGCATAATGGTGGTGGGACTCCCTCAGCACCTGGGCAGGCACCTACTGAAACAGACCAACAGGAACAGATGGAAATTCCCTTATGACTGAGGTCCAAGGGACAGGGGCACATGGACAGAAGAAGAAGAGAGAGCGCTTCACACCTTTAGCCATACTGTGCACCTGGATAGGGGGTGGACCTCATGGTCCAATCCTTTTAAGACTTGAGGAGATTTTTGAGGAGAGGCACCAGCAGGTATGCTGCAAATTTGGTGTCTCTACCTCAAAAAACTATCCCCACCAGAGCCTCAGAAACCCTCAGATTGATTCTCCATCATAGCTACTTTTCAGTATTTGTAAGCTGCCTTGAGTCACATGGAAAAGTGGGAAATAAATATTTGAATAAATAAGTAGTTTGGGCAGGTTGATGACATTTAGCAAATTACAGCTTTTTAGATTAGGCAGGGTTCTGGCAGTGATTGTCCTGAAGAAGTGAGCAGTGGCTCACGAAAACTCATAAAAACACGAAAAAACACATATTTTGTTAGTCTTTAAGGTGCTATAGGACTCTTGCTCTTTTCTACTGTCCCTCCTCTGTTATACTTGACCTATAATGCTGATTGCCATGTTTCACTAAAAAAAACCCCAAAGTAGACTGCACAAGACCACCCCCCCCCCCAATGCTGGTATGTTTTCTAAGGCGCAGCACAGGGTGATGGCCTGAGGCCTGGTCTACCAATATGGTGGACTGGGCAGATAGACCCATTCTCTGGAGGACAGCTCTACCAATACAGTGGAAAGGGGTGGGTAAGATTTGACTTGATTATGTTTTCTCTTGTGATGTTTAAATTATTCTTAAAATATAGTTTAAATATAACTTAAAAGCATTTATTCTGAGACTTTTACAAGGTTATGGAAGTAATCTTTAAAAAGACTAATTTACATTATAGTCAAATGTAGACTTGCTCACAACTGTAATGCTACTAGTTTTTTTTCCTCTCACAAAGTAGAGTTTGTGCTCACAACACTGTGGAACTCAGAGAGAACATTGGTCAAAAGCAAACAGACAAATGATCCTAGCTGAGCCTCTTGGTTCAGACCTGAGCCATGTCAACAGTGACAATGACTGGCTTCTTCCAGGGTTGTTGTAACATTCCAACCTGACTCTGGTGGATATATTGTATCTTAAATGCAAGTAATGACATTTATTTTTTTTTTCAAGGGACAGACTTCAACATTTTTAGGCTCACTCTCTGCTAAATAATTTTGTGGTCTTATTTATTAAAAAAATAAGCAGAAATGCCAGGATCCAAAGCACTTTGCTAATTTATTTCACATTCCCAAGGCAACTTTTGATATTTTTTTAAATAGCAACATCTTTTGCTTTATGGAAATTCACTTTTGAGAGGAGTTTCAAAAACAGTTTGTGATACGGCATGGGGATAAGTTAAAAAAACAAAATAAAACCCAGATCTCATAGGACATGTCAAAGCCCTTTAGCCATGCCTTAAGTAACTCTTTGGAATGTTGGCCAGCATACATGGGTTTTATTTCCTTTATAGCCTAGCTTTTGTCAAAAGGAGAAGAACATACATACATACAAGCTGAAAAGCACTAAATGTGGACATACTTTAAAAATGTAAACCATATAAACTTCCTGCGTCTTCGGACATATATGATTTTAAATAGGTGACTAAAAACATTCTGGATAGATGTCATTTAAAATTCATGACTATCCATAAAATGTTTCTTGGAACACTTGGCATGGAAATGTGTTGTATGTTAGGGGGTTTATAATCATATCATTTGAAACAGTAAATTGCATCTTAACATTCCATGTGCTGAGAAGATATTGTAGGTGTTTAGCTTATGAGCATGTAATAAAAACTTCCAAATCATTAGCAAAATAGTTTCCATTTTTGTTTTCAGGATTACAGCCAGGCTGACTACATTAAAATAATTACTTTTATGGGAATACATGCACAGAGATGCATTCATATTTAGTCCTATTTGAATGGGAAGAATTAGTTGTGAAATTTGTACCTCACTAGTAGATAATACCGAAAGGATTATGATTATAAAGGGAATGCTTGCCAAATTTATCAGGAAGGGTAGGGGGATCCTATTTAGCAGACATTTGTCTACCAAGATATTTCCGTTGAGGGTCTTTCCACAGAAAAGGTGTTTGAAGAGAAAGTTGTTATTTGGTGTTTTTAGAGATATTAATAGGAGTTATAAATTATTTATTAAGATGAACTTTTAATCCTAATAAAGTTTGAAATGTTTGAAAAATTGAAATCAAAGTTGGAATTGAACAATTTAACCATGAAACATAAAGAATCAAATCATCTGCATATAGACTAATCTGACTGTCTACTTCAACAGTTTTAATACCGGAAATATTATGATGATCTCCAATAAGTATAGCCAGTGGCTCAATTACCAATGTGGATTGCAATGGGGATATCAGACATCCCTGTCTAGTTCCTTTCACTAGTGGAAAATATTCACTCATTTGACCATTGATTTGTAATCTTACTTTAGGGTATGCATATAAAGCCTCTATCATCTTTCTAAATTTTGGGCCAAATTGCATAAACTCCAATCATACATGTAAAAAAGGAAATTCCACGCTATCAAAGGCCTTTTCCAAGTCAATCGAAATTAACACAGATTCTAAAGAATGAAGTTGGGAATATCGAACTATATGTAAAATATATCTGATATTATCCATTAGTGACCTATTAGTGATGAAATCTGTCTGATTTGGGTTAATATAACTAGAAATTATTGTTTTCAAATGATTAGCTAATACCTTAGCAAAAATTTTATAGTTGCAATTAAGTAATGAAATAGGTCTATACAAGGCTGGAATATTCCTGTCTTTATCTTTTTTTGGAATATTAATTATAGTAGCATCATTCCAGGTTTTAGGCATATTTCCTGAATCCATAATCTATTACATCATCAAGTAAAAAAGGGTATTATAGCCATTTGAAAAGATTTTAAAAATTCTGGTGTAAATCCATCTTGACTTGGAGCTGTATTAGGTTTCATTTGAGGGATAGCTTTCTGAATTTCCTTTGATGTAATCAGGGCTTCCAAAAGCTCCCAATGTTGAGAAGATAAAATTTTACAACATTCATTTTGAGCAGAAAAGATCTTAATATCAGTAACCAAAGGGTTTGAAGATGTATACAAATTCACATAATAGTCTGAAAAGCAGCTAATAATGATTTTTTACCAAAAATTTGTATGTTCCCCTTTTTATAATTGCTAATATTTGTCTTGTCTTTTTTTTCTTCACTTGCCAGGCAAGCAATTTAAGAGTTTTTGGTGTTTTTTGCCACAACTTTTGTTTTAAATATAACATCTCCTTTTGAACATCTCTATTATTTATTATTTCCAAGGCCTTCCTCTCTGCTAACAAAGTTTTATATACTTTCTTGCTGCACGTTAAGTTTATGTTTATACTCTAACTTTTTTATATTGTCCAACAATAACTTCATTTTATAATCTTGTTCTCTTTTCAGGTGAAAATTGAATGCTATACACTTCCCCTCACAACCACTTTAAAAGTGTCCCAATTGATCCAAGTAAATTTTGATAAAACTTATAAGGACGCTAAATGCCAAATGAAACTCCTGCACCAAAAAAGCTTTTCAATGGTGGATAGATTATTATTAAAAGCTTTATATTGCCAAAATATTCATTTTTATTTTAGGGCATTACCTATCCATATTCCTAGGAAAAGTATAGTAAATAGAAATCGTCATTAAATAAGTTCTTTTGGTCATATAAGCCCCCAAGAATTAAATTCAGTATAGTTTCCCACCCTACTACTCAAGGAGGAGTGAACTTTCCAAATTTCCAAATTTATTATGAGGCATCACTTCTGACCTCAGAATTATCTTACTTAACTCTGATGAACAAACCAGTTGGCAACATATTGAGGAAGAATTTTCTGAGAATTGTATTATCCCTGAAACTTTTTGGAACATGGCAAAATATAGAAGCTCTCGAATTAAAAATAATGAATTTTAAAATGTATCCTTAAAAATCTGGGATAAATATAGTTTTTTTTCTGTTGCCACTTACTACCAGATATGCTTATTATCTTAACCAACCATAGTTCCCTCCAGGATTGGGTACTTCACCTTTTCAAAAATGGTAACAAAAAGGTTACACTAGATTGGTAGATTTTCTCAAATGGTCAAGTGGTCTCAAAAGTAGAATTGGAGGCTGTAATTTCATGGTTGAATTATTATCAAATTAGATAATTTAGGATTAATAAAGATGTAAGATATGCCACTCACACCCTTAGAAATTCTTTTAAAACATCAAACTCATAAAACATTAACTTACAAAGGGTTACTTTCTAAAATTTACAAATTATTGAGCCCTATGCTTAATAAGGATATAACAACAGTGGAGAAAAAATGGCAAAGGAACTGTGAAGGTAGAATAAAAAAAGATAGGGAAACAGCTTGGAAAAGCCCTAGCCTAAATTCTAAGATTCTGACAATTAAATTTAATTCTTTTAAAGTTTTAAACAGATGGTACCTTACACCTGTACAGATTTCTTGATATATTAGTGTGTGGGGGAAAACAGGTTGGAAGTGCTGTGGGTTATATGGAGATTTACATTATTTTTAGAGCTGCCCTGTGATTAAGAAATTCTGGAATCAGGTACTCCCACAAATAGAAGAAATCTCATGTACAACAATACCTTGACAACTTGAAGTAATTCTTCTGGAAATAGGCCAACTTAGATAAATCTAAACAAACCATGATAACAACTCTATTGTTGATTGCTAAGACAGAAATAGCAAGGAAATGGAGAAAGGCAACAGGTCCCTCTTTAATGGACTGGTACTATGCTATATGGACTTGTTTTGATTTGGGAAAATTAAACCAATCCTCGGGTCTGCAGAACTTAGATACCTATTACAAAAATTTCAAGCGGTCTCGTTTCAGGTCATACAGTTTCTTCAAGAAAAAAATTTATGTTGTCCAATCTTTTATTTCTTGAACTACTTTATTTTTAAAGAAGGCTTTTAGAACATATATGAGTATTTGTGTAGTTTGTTATGTACGTTTAGTTGTAATTATAGTATTGGAACGGGATTTGTTTTATCTCTCTGGTGTTAGTTATTGTATTGTTTGTATTTTCACACTGGTTTAATTCCATGTATTTTTTTGCTTCATACTTTAAAGTTTATTTTAAAAATGGTAGGTGGGAAATATTGGCTTTTATTTGGGTAGTAGCTGCATACAGGGACATCATAAGACAGCTGGGACTTGATGGCACTTTCCATCACCACCAATTGGTAAGTCGCTGGAAGAACAATTAAAAAGATCGAGGAACCAATTATGAGAAGAGTGGATTGAGTAATCACAGCCATTGGGAAATTAATGTTACTAGCACTTTATTGTGTTATTATTATTGTGTTGTATAGTTTAAATGATTTTAGAATTGTTTTAATCTAAATTGATATTCATGTTTTATTGTAAATTAGGTATTGATTTTATGTAAGCCTCTCTGAGCCAGCCTCAGCTGGGAGGGCGGGGTAGAAATCATCATCATCATCATCATCATCATCATCATCATCATCATCATCATCCGACCAAGGTATGCATGTGGCCAGTTGGAGACTGCATGTGTTTGTTTGTTTTGTATTTTTTATATGTACCTCTGTGTGCACCTGGAACTCACAGTGACCTCTGGTGACTGACCCCTACTGGGGGCCTGGAGGATATTCAGAGGGGTGGCTGAGTAAAGCCTGCCTCCACATCCCACTTCTGAAATTTCAAGGAGGTCTCCTATCTAAGTACTTGCCAGAGTCAACCCTACTTAGCTTCCAAGATCTGATGAGACTGGGCTTGCCTGGGCTATCCAGGTCAGGATGGGACTGGATGTTTATTTCATCCACCATGAAAAGGCAGAATTTTATCATATCATTCATGGAATAGTAAACTATGTACCCTCAACATGTTTCTATTCATTTTGTCAAGAATAGTTATTTATTTGAAACATTTCTATGCCACCTTTCTGCCCAAAATGGGTCCCAGAGGCACCAAGCATCAAATATGAAGCACTTCAAAAATGGTATTTCAAAATAACTATTTATAAAATATTTAAACAATTCAATAAAACATAAAGATTCCAAAGGTCAGTGATGCCACTGACAGGAGCACTTACCATATTAGCAGATAAATTATCTAATGCTATTTATCTACTTACTATTTACTGCTTTTCTGTTAGCTTTCCTGTAGCACAGAACAGTAATGTTAAAAAAACCACTTCCAGGAAAAACTCCAGGCTAGTGCATGATAGCTGCAATCATTATCTTTTATTACTTTCCAACTGTGATTATATGTGATTATCTTAAGATTTCAAAGGCCAGACTAGATTTCTTCGAAGTTTATGGCAAAATATAAAGAAGACTGGAAATGGCCAGTTTTGGCTATTATCCAGGATGTGTAATGTATTCATAGAAGCATCAACTGTCCAAAGACCTCTTAGAAGTATTAATTAGCTTTTGTTATATATCTCCTCTGTCTTCAGAACTTGATGTCAATGTTTGCCTAACAGGAGAAGTGAAATACTGCATTTATGGAAGTGGTATTGCAAAATTAAGATATTTGATACTCATTAGTTCCTGTGCAGAGAAAATGCTGTGGAAATAATTGTGACTCAACTTTTTAAAATAAAGACAGGGAGGTAAGAGACATTAAGTTGCTGCTGATGTCTCAATATAACAGGGTGGGAAAGAGTCAACTAACTCCTGCCTTATCCTCAATACCCTGGCTTTGATATAGATGGACACGGGGAGTTTGGAGCTCCCTCTACAGAAACAGAGAGAAAGAAGGAACCACCTTTTTTTGGTAGCAGTTTGTGCAAATATAGAGGAACCCATCTGGTCTTTAATCATTTTTGATATTTTTAAACATAAATGTTTATTGAATTATGCCACACAGCTTGAGCCCTTCTTGGTAGTTGCTGTAGAGTTCAAATTACGATTTAGAGACAACATTCTCTTATGTTTATCAGTGTTAGGGAACTGGCAGTGTGTGGCCTTTTTCTAAGATCACATGACCTTCATTCTTTCCTTGAACAAAGCTTATTGATTGCTGTCAAGATGTTTTTGTTGTTCTTTATCTTAAAGTTGTTTGAAACCGTTTCTCTTCAGTTGTCTTTATCAGTTGCCCTAGAAATATTACAGTTGCGTCTGCCTCACATCTTCCTTAGGGCTGCAAACAGGCCTGAAGAAAAATGTTTTGTCCCTTTAGCAGAGGCTTAATGTGCAGAAATGAGCCCCTTAACCTTTCTACGGCATGGAGGTTAATAATATTACCTGCTAAATAACATCCCATTAAGCCTCTATTATGGGGGCAGAGAATTTTTTCTCATACTCTTTCCCTTTTGTCATGGGAGTTTCCTCAGAGATAAAGGCCACCTGAAGCCTCATCTGTGAGCTCAAGCTCCCCCCACCCTTTGAATGTTTCCACAAACACAAATGTAGTATCACTGTGTAAAACAGTGGCAAACATTTCAGGCATCAAACCATTTCCCACAATCAGAAAAGAAACTATGACAAAGTGGTTGTTAAGAATCACAAGGAAGAAGCCAACAGGTAAATTTATTGTAACTGCAAAGATCTAAGGAACTTTAAACTCAACTGGCTACTGGAAGGCCCAAATTGCACTGGAAAGTGAAACTGCTTTTTCTAAGAAACTGAATTATAGTACGGCAAGCCAGAAGGGCTGATGCTATAGAGTGGATGAGTTCATCAGTCCAATGGGTCAGTTCACAGATTTCACATCTTAGATGCACATTTATCTGCTCAAATGTACTGTGGCTGTGTCTACATGACAAGAGAAGCTGTTTGTTTAATAAGCATTTCTAAAGTTAGAAATTCTACCTCTTCACTTCGGTTCTTTCCAGGTCCATCTGGCTGCCAGGAACTGAAGATACACCTTTCTAAATCCACCGAAGTTGAAAAGTACTGAGACTGACGAGTCCATAGAGTGAGATCAGCTCATACTTTTATTGAAGATCAGGAACAAGACATTTATTTATATATTTATTTATTTATAATTTCAACTTATATACCGCTCAGACCCCCTAGGGGGTCTCAGAGCGGTTTACATAGTGTATTAATATTTCCTAACTAGGGCCACAATTACAGGGGGAGGGGCATCCTATCGGCACCCTGAGCAGGGCAGGGCAGGGCTTCCAGTTCTTCTTCTTTTTCCTGGCAGGGCTTCAGGCGCGGGCTTTCGAGTCCCAGCGAAGAACTTCCATCCCTGGGCTAGGAGACTTCCGCGGCCGGTTTTTTCCTTTTTCAGTGCGGAGGCCTGCGTCGGCCCGGCTCTCGGTCCGCACTCAGCTGGCTCCATCGTGCCGTCACGCCGCCCGCCGTCCGCACGTCTCGGCTTTCGTCCGCGGCTCCGCCCACTGCCAGGCCTCGACCGTCCGCTGCCCGCTGCTGCCGCCGCCATTTTCTGCCACCGCCGATGTTCGCCGTTAGTTTAACTGCCGCTGCTCACCCCCAGAAGGGAGGGTGCCCCCCGCCTCTCTAAAGGCAGGTCCCCATTTATCTACTTGTTTTTTACTTTTGAACCGCTGGGTGGGCGGGAGCTGGGACTAGGACCGGGAGCTCACCCCGGTCGCGGTGGGACTCGAACAGCCATAGTGGCTGTTCGCTAGTTGTTACTGCAGGTGATTTTACTCCCTGCGCCACCGCTCCCTTTAGCCATCTTTAGCCAGCTCGCAGGCTAGCTTATATTCCCAAGAAAACCCACACCCCAACACACACAAACCCTGTGATTGGTCTATATACACTAATTGTATTATCTCCTCAGATCTTAGGTCCTCGATTGGAAGGAAGCCTGGATCCGACCGTCCATTCTTCTCAGGAACGAAGCTCAGGTGCTTTGCCCAGCCACATGTTGGACTGGCTGAAACCAGTCTGAACACATGGCTGGCCTGGACACATATACCACGCTGGATACATTACAGAAGTCAGTGGCCTCAGAAGGGTATGTAACAGGCCTTTTTATCTCCTGGGGAAATCCACGAAGCCGCATATGATCTGGGGGGAACCAGGGCTGCAGTCATGCACACTAAATAATCAACTTTCAATCCACTTTCAAACTGGACTTTTACTGTGTGAACTGGCAAAATCCAGTTGGAAAGTACATTGAAAGTGGATTATTTAGTGTGTGTGACCACAGCCTAGGTTTCTTTTAAAGCATAAATCTTCCCCTCATTTACCAGGTGTTCTAAGGTAGTAAGCTCATAGGCTTAGGGTTTGCTGCCGTGAGGTGGTGAGCAAATGGAATATGGAGATTACTGAGGCAGGAATTATAAATCAACAGCACAAACTATTTATTTATTTACAAGTTGGTTTCAAAGAACAGAGAAGCAGTATGGGATGCCAGGCAGACAAAGGAGAAAACTGGCTGAAGCTGTGGTCATACGTGCCAGTTGAAGCACAGGGAAATAGAGGCTATTTCCTCCGGAGGAATTTGACATGCAGTTGTGAGATCACACAGCCCTTTGAAGCTGTGGGTGCAGCTTGTCACTGTATGATCAGACACAACCATGGGTGAATCATTTTTTTTTGCTGTTTGTTTCCCTTGCGCATAAACGAGCAATTGAGGAATCGCACTTCTGCACTGAGGGCCCCCTCTGGAGTATGCGAAGATGCACATAGTGCGAAGGGAGAAAAAAAATGGCACGGAGTTGGGATGGCCTGATCAGACCATCCCAACAGCATGAGAGCATGCTTAAGCGATCAGACAGGGGAAAGTTCCCCCCGTGGCCTGCATTATCTGGATAACAACAGACTTTCCCCAGTGCCTTTTAACTCCACTTCCGTGTTGGAGCAGCACAGGTTGCTGATTACTGCGGGACATTTCCCAGATGTTGCTGTCTGATTGCTCCCTTTAGATCCATCAGGAATTTGCACCTATGTCGGATCTAAAGGAGCATATGATCACAGCCTGAGGCACATTAATTTAAACTAGTTATGACTTCAGAAAGTGGTTTGAATTTTCTTTTATGTTTTCAGATAGGGATGGGCATGAATCAGGAAAATGCAACAAATACGCACAGATAGACAAGGAGGCGTTGGCGATAGTGGCTGGGGTTAAAAAATCCCACCACTATCTATATGGTCGGCCCTTCATGGTGTTGACAGACCATAAGCCTCTCCTGTGTCTACTGGCAACAGACCATCAGATGCCCCAAATGGTCTCCCCCAGAGTCCTCTGGTGGTCCATCATCCTGGCAGGGTACACCTACACCCTCCTCCATCACCCCAGGAAAGCCATGGGCCACGCTGATGCCCTCAGCTGCCTGCCACTGCTGGTTATGGACTCTGACCCTACTCCCACCCACACAGCCGCCCTTTTGGAGTCACTTCCTGACTGCCCGGTCCATGTGTGGGAGGTGGCCTGTCTCTTGGGATAAAGTCCTCTGTCAGGTCCTGGACTGAGTGGGGAGGGGATGGCCTTCGGCCAAAGAAGGCCCAGAGTTTATGCTGTTTGTCACAAGAAAGGATGAACTATCATCATATAAAGGGTACTTGATGTGGGGAGGCTGGGTGATGATCCCGGCCCCGCTCCAGCAGTGCATCTTAGAGACTCTACACGAGCAGCACCCAGGGGTGGTGCTATTACAGGAACTATTACGGGATCCATCATGTCTACTTGGCTCTGTTCTGCCCCACCACCAATAGGCAGGCTGAGCGCATGGTAAGGACAACCAAAGATATGCTCCGCAGGTTAGACTTCACAGATTGGGACTACAAGTTGGCCTCTTTCCTTTTTGGCCAAAGAACCATGCCATACTCCACCATGGGCCGGAGCCCTGCCAAGTTGCTTCTGGGCAGATATCTCACATCGCGATTAGACCAGCTCCACCCAGACAGAGCACTCGAGCGAGAGCCTGCCATCAAAACTCCAGAAGCCGTATGAGGATTTTTCCCAGAGGATCCTGTTTATGCCCAGAACTTCACCAGGGGGCCCCCTTTGATTCCAGTGAGAGTAGTGAGAGTATGAGGGCCCCGCTCCTACAAGGTTGCCAGTGAGGATGGACAAATACTACATTGCCACATTGACCAGCTCCGCAGACGCACCCTGCCAGTGGAGCCAGAAGACTTTAAGGAGCCAGACACGCAGGAGACAACCGAGCTGGTCGCAACAACAGGCCTGCCGGATGAACTGTGCAGCCCAGCCATCGCCTGCCCGGACCCCACAGGGGAACCCCAGGGACCTGTCAGTGTTGTTCCAGCCCCACTGCCTTTGGACAGCCCGACACAGAGAACATCAGCGGCAACTCCGGTTCCAGTGGCATCAGACCCTGCCGCTCAACCCGAGAGCACAAACCACCCACATATCTGAAGGACTTTGTTTGCGGGTGTCTTTTGGACCAAGGGGGAAGGGGTGTAATGTACCCAAGCCAACCATGTGCTCCGACCGGTTCTAACCAGTCTGACATGTGGCCAGGCGAAGTGCCTGAGCTTGGACCTTGAGGATAATAGATGCTCGGATCCTGAGTCCCCTACAATCAGGGAACTAGAATCCGAGAGGTTAATACAATTACTGTAAATAGACCACTCACGGGTGTTTGGGGTGTGTTTTCCTTGGGGCATATAAGCTGGCCTATAAGCCGGCTACTTTATCTTGCTCCTGATCTTGAAATAAAATTATGAGCTGATTTCACTCTACCTGATGCTTCAGTCTCAGTACTTTTCAGGATCACTGGCTGGGAGCCACACAGTTTGTGTGAAAGAGCTGCATGTGGCTGCCCAGCCACAGTTTAGCCACCTCTGTACTTGACAAATATAATTTTTGCTAGTAGCTTCCCCTCCCCCCCAAAAAATACAAATAGTGTTTGGACCAACAAAACATGTAAAAGTGGAACACTTTGGACTTTTATTCATGAGTTGAAATGAGTAAGTAAAGTCAGCCTGTATTCCAGTTGAAGGGAGACAGTACTGTGGTACATAATTTGATCGGTTAAGTTTGGTTTCTCTAATCATTCAAGTGTCTTCTTTATACATCATTGTGTCTATCTCCACTGTTCTCACATTTTCCAGCTGTGTCTGATTTGACCCAGTGACTGATTTGACAGTGACCCTTTGCTAAGTTGTTCCAAATTACTTCCATGGCATGAAGTTTCCACAGCCAGTTCTTATACCTGCTGATAGTGACAAATGCATGAAGCTAGTGACTGTCATGGAAAACCCAGAAGTGGGCCAAGGACATAGGTTTAGTTTTTCCATTAACTGTCCTTGGATTATGCCATCACAGTATGTCTTTTCTTCCCTAGAAGGGCTTTGAACTGCATTTTTGACACCTTTGTTTTATTTTCAAGATCTGTGGTGACTTGGCATGCTGTATCCGAATATTTACTTGTGTGGTAGTCTCGCCTTTCTTTTGACTGCCAACTGCAGCAGTGAATACTCAGAAGAGTATAAATTACTATGTTTGTGTGTGCACATGCACACGCATGCACACACACATGGGTGTTGGGTGATATTTGTGAATTTTAATTCTGTATGAGTGGATGGTTAACATATTTATGAAACAGGAGAAAAGTGTAATTCGATATAAGATGTTTGTATTCTCTGACAGTCGCATGCTGAAGAATTAAAATGTCAGCAAAATGTCTTCATTCTTTGTTCCTGGAATCTCTTTTTTGCATTGGTGTACATTTCATAAACAAAAATTAATTAGATCTTCATATTGTAAACATTTTGGGTACACATTAAGGTGCAGGTAGATGAAATGCTGAAAACCTTGTGTGTGTGTGTTTAAGTTGTATATGGCCCTGTTTTAGGGGGGCAGTTTCAATTGGCAAAGTGATGGAAAGGAAGGGTTAAGTTTCTTCTCCCTCACACACTGCAACCCCACTCCAAACTGTGGACCCGGAATGGGTACTATTTTGACTTTGCTAGAAAGACTGGATGTTGTTTCTAGGGGCCTCCAAGTACCAAGAATAATAGGTAGGGATTCCATGTATCATATATGCAATGTACACAAATCTTAAAAATAACAGTATTTCTTCATCGCTTCAGTGGGTACTACCTACACATCAATTATCAAAAAAGGTATAACAGTTTCTGCAGCCCATTCACAGGTAACCTATGCAGCCAGGCTGTGAAGAAACCAGTCTGATATATTTTTATTGTTGTGGTGGTGGTGAAGATTACATTATCAATTTTGTGTGTGTGTAAAAAGGAAGATTAAAGTTCAAGTCCAGCACACTGAACATTTCACTTATATTCCACTTAAATTCAATCAGTAAGAGACACTGAAGTTTTGAAATTGCCCTGTGATGACCAGAACCTACAGGGGACTTCTAAAACAGGATTTAATCCCCAGACTGCAGGTTGTAGTTCCTTCTTTCATGCTATGCTTGACTTGACAAGTATAAATTACCTACAGCCTGTCTGAATGGATGCTGCTCAGTTCAATTCCAATAATTCCAATAATTTTTACTGCTCAGGAAGGATATGGAGGGGTGTAGGTGGCAAAGACTTTCACTCCTGATATAATGTTAATCTTAGCTGCTGAATGAGAACCAGTGTGAATATAATAGTAGTCCAAATATTGTAGGCCAGTAAAGGCAGGGGGACCACACTGTGAAAATTTACATATTTCAAGACTCTAAGTGGTTCTGTTAAGAACCATAATATTTTTTTCCACTGAATTTGTGGGTGGTCTATGCATTTTATCGAATGTTTTGTTTTCTTTTTAAAATGCCAGTACTCATAAATAAGGTTGCACTGATTTCCACCAATCCCCCTTTCAGTGCTTGAGAAAATACTACCCCCCAATTCCAGTACTTAGTAACACACACACCACACACACACACAAAAATCCCTGATTATTTCTGAGTACCTATAATACATACTGCCTATATGCTATGTGTGCCTGTCTCACTATCTTTTATTTTATTTTATTTTATTTTATAATAACCCTCCTAAAAAGGAGAGAATTTTATTGCTTTTTATACAGAAAAAAGGTAGGGTATATAGATGGATAAAGAAAAGAGTCGAGTGAATTCTCTGTTAAAATGTTAGTACTTTTTTGTTGTTGTTAGTAAAAATAAAGTTTTTGGCTTCTACCGTGGTTGAAAGATCTTTTCATCTTACCAAAAGTCCAAAATACACTTATTAGATAGATTAGTAAAGTCCTTTGGGGTTAGTTGATGATCAGCTCCATTCTGTCGTCTCACGAACAGCTGTTATATCTTGGGGTTTCTCCCTTTTAAGTCTCTCAGATTATACGACAGGCCCTCTTTTGCCTTTTTGTCTCCTGCTCCTGCTCCTCCCTCTTCTGGGCCGCTGTCTTCTTCGCTACTAAAAACTGTCCAATTAGCGAGTTCTGCATCTTCCTCTGAACTGGCGTGTCTTTTCAGAAATTCTTGAGCTTTGAAAACGGAGTCAATCTTCTCTTTTTTGTCCTTGAACTTGAACACTAGTCCTTCGGGGATCCACCATTTGTAACTGATTTGATGTCTTTGTAGAAACAAGGTCAGTCCTTTATATGCTTTCCTTTTCATCCGGATTTCATATGGAACATCTTTTAGTATTCTGATAGTCTGCTCTCTGATCTTCAAGGGCGTTGCTGATGCCGTTCGCAGAATTTGATCTCTAGTACGCTGCTTAGTAAACTTGACAACCACTTCTGCTGGCAGATTGTTTTTCTTTGTAAAACTGGAGTAGGCTCTGTAGGCCACATCCATCTCCTCTTTTAAATTTTGCGCTTCTCTGCCAGTTAGTGGTGCCAAGGCATTGGCCAAAATATTTCTGAGATCTTTCACTTCTTCCTTTATGCCCTGAAATCGAAGAGTCAAGTTTGATTTTTCCATCTGCAACATTAAAATTCTTTTTTCTTGCATATCTTGATGCTTTTCTAACTTGTTGACCTTTTTCTTAATTTTCTTGGTGTCTTCCGTCGAGACCAAACACTTCTGTGTGATTTCCTCCATTTTCTTTGCCATTTCTGTTAATTGTTTCTGTTGACTACTGAGCACACTTTCCATGTTACAAAAGGTTTCACTGATTTTCTGCATTTGATCCAGCAGAGTGCGCAGTGACTCACTTTTCTATTGATTGACAGCTGGCTCTGGAGGGAGGCTGCCAGGACTGGAAGTCCCTCCCACCTTCTTTACCAGCTTCTCTGGGACCTTTTTCTGCCCCAACATTTTTATTGTTTACTTTAACTAAGTTCGTGCCGCAACCCTCAGGAAACAAGCTTCTTTTTCTGGCTTCAATAAAACCCTCAAAGGTATCTTTTCCAATCAGCTTTTTTACTTCGCCCCCCTTCTCTCTTTTTTACCAGTCCTGGTTTCTAAGGGGGGTGGGGAGTCCTCCCTCCTCCATGCGCTCATACGATTATAGGGGGGAGCGCATTTATGCCGCTTCGAACAGATCTCCAACTCACAATTTGCTGCCAATTTTCCTTTTATTGATTCATATCTGCTGCTTCACTCCATGAAGTCGGTGGCGTTGCTACCTCCCATTCGGGCACTACACAGCGGGGCCATTGGGGCAAAGGGAAAGCCTCGATTTCCCGACCGTCAGGCCGGCAAAGAGGCTATCCTCCAAGTGCCCCCTGGTTCGGAGCTTTTGCCTAAGGCTCACTAGGGTCATTCGCTTGTGCGAAGACCCCCCCCCCGACTGTGCGTGGGCTGATCGCCTCCGGGAGTGTCCCGAGAGGCGACCGCCATTCGCTCTGCCGAAACCGAAAACCCCTGTCTCACTATCTTTACTTGTAAGAGGCAATACACAAATGAGGCAGAGGAGCAAAGTTTTTGCTAACTAGAAGGCAGATCGCAGCAGATGGTAAAGGCAAAGAAAATGGAGGGGAGAATGATGTTAGCCATTCCTGTTGGAAAAAAATGTGGGTACATATAGAAAGTAAATAAATAAAAATGCCCCCTACCTTTCAATGAAAGACAAACTGAGAGGGCCAAACCAAATGAGATGTGAGAAGTCAGTGATTTCTCAGAAGAATCTGATATCTCTTTTACATGGAAGTTAAGTAATGCATATTGAATGCCTGAGATTTAAAGCAGCCATTGGGGCAGGGCCGGCTCCAGGTGTCTGGGTGCTCTAGGCAGGACAGCCTGGGGCGCCCCCCAAAGGGGATGCCAACCTCCCGGTGGGGCCTGGAGACCGGGGGCAGTGGTGGGGCACTGGCTTTCCTGGAGGCTCCGCAGCTGCGGGGCCCCCAGGAAAGCCGGAAAGGGGGCAGGGGGTCTAGCCTCCACCCCCTCCCTCCCAGAGCCGGCTTTTCTGGGGGCTCTGCGGCTGCGGGACCTCCAGGGAAACCGGAAAGGGGGCGGGGGGTCCAGCCTCCGCCCCCTCCCTCCCGGCGCCGGCTTTTCTGGGGGCTCCGTGGCTGCGGGACCCCCAGGGAAGCAGGGAAGGGGGTGGGGGTCCAGCCTCCGCCCCCTCTCTCCTGGCACTGGCTTTTCTGGGGGCTCCGCAGCTGCGGGACCCTCAGGGAAGCTGGGATGGGGGCGGGGGTCCAGCTTCCACCCCCTCCCTCCCAGTGCTGGCTTTTCTGGGGCTCCACAGCTGTGGGACCCCCAGGAAAGCCGGGAAGGGGGCGGGGGTCTGGCGGCGGTGGAGGCGGCAGGCGCCCGGTTAGGGCGGCAGGGGGCGCTTTGCGGGGGTGCTTTTTGGGGGGGAGTGGGGCACCATTTGGCACCCCTGAGGCCGGCGCACCCTAGGCGGGCGCCTAGTTCGCCCTATGGGCAATCCGGCCCTGCATTGGGGCAGGCTAATTGCCAGAAATGTTATGAAGGGATGTTAGAATTGCCAGGACCACATGGTTCCAAGCCCCAAGACTCATTGGGTGGGGCCTTATGTCATGGGTCCAAGGATCATGGAGTAAGATCTGGTGATGTCACACTGAATAGCAACATAAATAGTAGTATTTTCACATAACACTGGGTATTGTACCACAGGGCCTTTGAAGGTATACAACCGAAATTTGATTTTTACCAGCCTAAAAGTATGGAAATTAAAGATGTGCTAAATGTAAAACATAGTTGACCTCTTATTGCCAATTATTGCCTTCCATTTCCAATATACATCTACAGCACCAGAAGATGGCATGAACAGAAGCATTAGAAGAAACCATATATTTGTAATATGGCATACCATCAGTTAACCAGGGCAAAGTAATTTGCTTATATTCATATTATGAGTTCTTTATCAATTTAATTATTATACCTGTATTCTTCTCTCAAGAGATGTTGTAGGGCATATGACTATGGAGTTGGGAAACCTGGGTGGGATTGGTGAGGGAAATGACAGTTAATTATTAATTTTTACATTTTTAATTTTTAAAATGAGAGATTCTAAAATTACCCCAGCCTGAAAATCACTGCCTCCAACCCTGAAGATATCTCCTGACACCAGCTATGTAGATACCTATGGCTATTGTACAATGAAGGAAAAACAGGCTCAGCATTCAGAAGAATGCCTTGTTTTTCTGTAGTGTGGAGGGGCTTAAGATCTGTTGAATATTATGCCCCTTCTATCCTTTGGCCTTTTGCAGCAAATTGCATCATTTTCTCTAGTGAGAGATTCTGAAGTTTAAACCTGCTCAAATAAATTTTATGTCTCTTCAGTCTTTTAGCCCTAACACCAGATTTTGGGAGAAATGAGGACAGGTCATTGACAGTGGTTATTTATGATGAGTAGAAGGCATTCTGCACTAGGGTTGCTGACCCCAACTAACCTTTGGTTGGTCAGCAGGGGGAAAATGCTGGAGGGGAAAATCTCCGTAACTTTACTGCATAATGTCATCTTCAGGGCAAACCTGGAAGTGATGTCACACCTCTCTAGGACTCAGTGGAAACTCTATGGTAAAAACAGAGTTTCATCTGAATCCTAGAGTGGCATGACATTACTTCCAGGCTTGCCCAGAAATTACATCAAGTCATTGAGTAACAGTGCCCTTCCTATGTTCTTGCCCTCTTCAGTCTCCTGCCAGGTACCAGGCACCAACTGGAAGCCTTATTCTGCGCATGCTCAGAGACAGATATTCTTTGACATAAGTATGTTAGAACAATGTGGCTTGCAAACAAATAGTTAAAATAGACCTTAGTCTGATTGAAACTGGGCATTCATTATGTGCTACTGCTTTCGCATGGTCTCACCTGAGGCGTATTTCCCATTGCATGCAGAGGAAGCCACATCAAAATAAAATAAATGTCATTCTGGGTTTTTGTTTTCTGCAATATTCTTAATTGGTGCTACCATCATTAAGGGAAGAGACATGCCCTTTTCCCATGTTACAGTGCAATGTACAATCCATGTACACAGTTTTTCGGATATGTGCTGAGTAATTCTCATATTACATTCAATGCCTGGGGGAATCTTAAAGTGCCATGCTAGTGCTAGTTGCCGGCAACCCTGTGTGGGACTGTGGTAGCTTGAGAAGAGGAAAAGGCATTCAAACTAATTTTAGAACAGAAGCAAATATGATTTGTGTATTCCCTGGGCAGCAAAGAACTGACCACTGTGGTGCATGCCCTGTTAATATCTAAATTAGATTACTTGTAATGCACTTTGCATGGAGCTGGCCTTGAAGACTGATCAGAAGCTACAGCTGGTACAAAATGCTGCAGCCAGAATGTTGAGTAGAGTGGGTCATAGGGACCATGTCTCTCCAGTCTTGTTCCATCTACACTGGCTCACAGTTAGCTTCCTGGATCAATTCAAGATGATGGTATTGACCTTTAAAGCCCTATAGGACTTGAGGCCAGCATACCTGAAGGACCACTTTCTCCTATATGAACATAACCATCCATTCTGGTAATTTTTGGAGGCCCTTCTTTGGGTGCCTTCGCCATCTGAGGCTATATGGGTGACAACACGAAAAGGGGCCTTCTAGGTCACAGCAACAAACTTTGGAACTCCCAGCCCAGGGTGATTTGTCAGACTCCCTCTAATGTCGTCTTTTATGTTTTGTTTAGCATAATATCCCCAGTTACTGTTACTGGCCTTCCTCTCTGGTTGTGTTCTGTATGTTAATATTTTTTTTAATTGTTAAAATATTTTATATATTCTCTGTTTTGAATACTGTTTTAATGTCTTCAGTGTTTCAACATTTTGATTTCACTGCCTTTGGTACTATTTGGGTGGAAAGGCTGCATAGAAATGCTTTAAATAAATAAATATCAATACATGGGTCCACAGAGAATGGGAGAGTTTGTTTTGAAACAGAAATAGAATACATGGGCAAAGGGAACCAAACCTGTCAATTCCCTTATTTTGCTGAATGAGCTTTGATTTTTAGAAAGATGATACATCAATCTTTATATAAATAACAGAAAAATTAAGTATATAATTATACAAGTATGGATGTGCACTCCACTATAACCAAGCCTTATTGGTATATTTCAAATATGTTGGGTCTCCCAAAATACCAAAAGATAGGTTTCAAAAAATCCTGGAAATATTCTATATTAGCAGTAAAGCCCATTGTGAAAGCAGTACAACGAGCGCTAGAAAGATGTGATGTGTAATAAATGCATAGGCTGGAAGGAGGTAAAGTAAATAACAGCAGTCGGTAATCGAAAGATACAAATGTGGAAGTAAAGTCTAACATACCTTATGGCATACAATAGCCCAGCGTCCAAGATCACAGAAGGTGAGCCAAAAAATTGTTGCAGAGATGGGTCCATAGAGTAGCATCAACAACCAGGCAGTCTGTGAAGTCATTTGATGTTGGATGTCGATGTCACTCAATGTGGTTGTGGTCACACTGTCCACCCTGTTACAGCAGAGGTCTCAAGAGAAGTAGGTTTGAAAGTGAGTGGTCATGATGAAAGTCTGAGTAGGTCACATGGGAATGAGAAGGAGGAGTCTTGGGAAATGAGTGTTGTGAAATGTCTATAGTTTTCATTGTGAAAAGGCATAGGTTTTTTGATACTTTGTAAGCGGAGTTGTACATTGAAGTTTAGGGTACACTTCCTAGGGTGTATCATATAGCTCGGCCCTGAGACAGCTTGGGGAAGTGGAGGTTTAGCACTGCTGCTGATCAATCATTTTATTTGCGAGTTTGTTTATAGTCTGCCTTTCTAGCAGAGACTCAGGGTGGATGACAAAATTTAAAAACAATGTAAAAAACAGTTCGAACCATACAATGAATGATGCAATAAAACTAGATTACAAAAATCAGAAAACATAAAAACAAGATAATATACACCATAAACAGGGCTATAGACCTTTCTGTTTTTTCTTTCAAAATCAAAACATCAACTGAAATCCCTTTATAAATTTTCATCCTGAACAATTAAATTATTTCAATGGTCATATCATCATCATTTCAATAATAATTCAGCAGTTCATCAAAAGCTTAGATGGACGGGCTTTACACTGGCTATATCAACATGTCTTTTTTTTTTAACTGCTGGTAAGTACTTAGTCCAGTATCTTTAGAAATTGTTTTTCTGCCTCTGGTCAAAGACACAGATGATGCCACTTTGGCTTCTTTAATTAATTTTCTCATGTACATCTTGAATTATTATGTTCTTTACATCTTTGAATTTTCCCTGTGGGATTCCAAGATGCAATTTTGAATACAAAACATGTCCTGTAACAAAATCACTCCAATAAGATTATTTACAACTGCATCCAAAATATGAAGAGGATTAAAACCCTACTGTGAATACAAGGATTTGTGGGTTTAAGACATTCCCCAACACCACATCTACTTGCATTCTCTAGAAATTAACTGGAGTGGGAAATCAGAAATAATGGTGTCAGCAAACTGTTAGGCAGTTATAGCACATTTAAGACTTTATGGATTGATTTCCTTGAGTAGCATGGTACATTGTCAAGGTAGAAACCGACTTTTATTGTTATAGCTGTACTCCACTTTGAAACAAGGTGCACGTAAACTGCTAGCTTAAAATGTTTCCTGTGTATAAAAGATGTTAAAGACATAAATAGACAACTTTAAGAAGCAATGAAAGCAGCTCCACTTTCTGTAAGAAAAATAGCACCTGGTACTTTTCAAAATAGCTCTCTCTTTTTAAAGTACATTACATTTATAACCTCAAATATAAAATTATAAATGACCCTGCCTTGATAGCAAATAAAAGATGGGTGTTTTTAAAAGATATTCTAACTAAATAATTTTGGATTACAAATCCCATTTTAGAAAAACTCAAGTGGGTAACCATGTTGGTCTGAAGCAGCAGAACAAAGTTTGAGTTCAATGGCACCTTTAAGGCCAACAAAATGTTATTCAAAGTGTAAGCTGTTGAGTGCAAATCACACACTTTGCACACAGAAGCTTACACTCTGAATAAAACTTTGCTAATTCCCATTGTAGTACATGCATATATTGTAAATTATTTAAAAAATCTATGCCAAGAAACCATAGGTAATAACATAACACTTTCAGAGAGTAGCCATGTTGGTCCACAGTAGAATAGATTCAAGTCCAGTAGCACGTAAGAGACCAACAAGATTTTCAATGTATAAGATTTCAGATCAGATGAAGGGAGCTTTGCCTTTTGCAAGCTTTTACCCCAAGAATCTTGTTGGTCTTTAAGGTGCTACTGGACTCAAATCTAACAAAACTCTTGTGCGTCCAGAGGTAGTCAGATAAATCATCCAACCTTCAAAGAGGTATTTCAGAATGCGTTCTCGCTGGTTCACAATAGGAATGAGATTTTCCCCATTTCCCTCATCCGTATTCAGCTCTGTGTGTGTTAAGTGCCATCAAATCACTTCCAACTTATGGTGACCTTATGAATTAATGACATCCAAGATGTCCTATTATTACCAGCTTCGCTCAGCTCTTTTTTTAAAAAATATTTTTATTTTGCTTTTAATTCCCATAATACAAGTTTATACAAAACAAAGGAAGGAATAACATTTAAACTAATTTATCAAGGATAACCTATAATATGCCCAAATTGGTTTGATTTCTAGTATATCTATTGTCCTAGCTTTATAATCCACTTGGGAACGTTCCCACAAACTTAATTCTACGTTCTGAAAATATATCATTATACAATTCATACATCTTTTGTTTTTCTTACCCCCCTTGACCCCAAATTATTTTTTTCAATTGCTATAGATTATTACTTGCCAATTTATTTCTTTACACTTCTAATGTATAATTTTATGGTGTAACTATTACAATTAAAGAAAAGAAAGAATTGCTGCTGAACACCAAATTTTTATTTTCTAGTGTTTATCTTCAGGACATGCTGCCCGCTCCAGAATATTTGGTTCCGCAAAGGACTCCCTAAAAGAGACCCACATTGGCAGGCTGGGGACCTTTGACATACAGTCTTACCCACATTGTGCAATATCCCAACTTACATTTAAGTAAAAGTTTTTATTCCAGCATTGCCTATTTCACATCCTTATCAAGTCTAGTCCTATGAGCCACCAGCAGCCTGTGTAATAGCCATAATCATTTCCTCTCCTGAAGGTACATCATGGGCTGTCGAAGTCCTTCCCCCTTGGGTAACTGTGAGAGGCAACCACTGATATGCTATTTTTAGTTCTATTAGTCTCTGTACCACTGGATGCATATTTCTTCAAGCTGTCAAGATTTCATATGGGCGATCTGGGAATATTTGGATGATAACATCATCTAGTTTCAAACCTTTTTTGCTATGAACAGTTTCTAAAATTAATTTCTTTGTGTGAACATCCACAATCTCTACAATAACATCCAGAATTAAGGCTGATGACCCGACTCTACTAGTGTTTAGTCTATATGCTGTTGTAACCACTGTACTCGGAAGTTTCAGCACCCCACTCAACCAAGAATTTAAAGCTGTAGTCAGGTTGGTATTCAATTCAAAGCTTGGTGGAAATTTTAATTTTCCCACAAATTTTAATTTTCCACTCACACACTCTAAGGTCTAAGTTAGCTTTAAAGTTTTACTAACAATAACTTACTTTTGGACCAGGATGATAACTTACTTTTGTTTGTTATTTTTCACTTCTGCTGCAGCTGAGTCTGCAACTGCTGTAATTTCTTCTGTGCTCTTTGTTAAATTATCTATTTTTGTAGTCATTGGAGTGATAAGACTCTTGATTTCTTCTTTTATTTCTTGTTTCAGTTCTGTAAAAAAAATTCTTGCATGTGTTTTTTTGAAATTGAACCTTCACATTTCCTTTTGCTGTCCCGAGCCTCCTCTCCTTCTGATTCAAGCGGTGGGGGGGAGTCTTCATTAGATAATTCGATTTCTTCCTTGGCTGGTGGAGGTCTCTCTGTTTTCTTCTTTTGACCCTTGGGTTGTCCCATCTCAGCCTTCAAGATTAGGAGTTATATTATTATTTATGGTAGACGTTTTAAATTCTTTTAGCTGAAACAATGCGGACACAGTGTCTGGTGCAAGCGTTCTAATCAACGTCTGCCAGAAGTCTCCCCATCTTGCTCAGCTCTTGTAAACAGTGGGCTGTGGCTTCCTTTATTGAGTGAATCCACCTCATATTGGGTCTTCCTCTTCTCCTGCTGCCTTCAACTTTGTCTAGTATTATTGTCTTTTCCAGTGACTCTTGTCTTCTTGTAATGTGACTAAAGTATGATAGCCTGAGTTTAGTCATTTTAGCTTCTAGGGAGAGTTCAGGCTTGATTCAGTCTAGAACCCACTTATTTGTCTTTTTGGTGATCCACAGTATCCATAAAACTCTCCTCCAACACCACATTTCAAATGAGTCAACTTTCTTTCTGTCACCTTTCTCCAGCCAGTGCAGTGTAGTGGCTAAGAGTGGTGGACTGTAATCTGGAGAACTGGGTTTGATTCCCTACTCCTCCACATGAAGCCTGCTGGGTGACCTTGGGCTAGTCACAGTTGTCTCAGAGCTCTCTCAGCCCCACCTACTTCATAAGATACTTGTTGTCAGGAGAGGAAGGGAATGTGATTGTAAGCCAGTTTGAGAGTTCTAAACATAGAGAAAAGCAGAGTGTAAAACTTCTTCTTCCTCTTCTTCCTTGTCCTCTTCTTCTGCTTCTTCATTACTGCCTATCTTTCATATCCATGCATAGTAATAGGGAATACCATGGCATGGATTAACTTGATCTTGGTCACCATAGTTGCTGCAGTCTTTGATGTCTCCTTTTTTCAGAACTGGCATATAAATTGAACATTTCCAGTCTGTGGGTGACTGTTTTGTTTTCCATATTTGTTGGCATAATCTTGTTAAGGTTTTGATGGACTCCATCTCTGTGGCATGGAATAACTCTATTGATATCCCATTTACTCCTGGTGATTTGTTTCTGCCAGTTGCTCTCAGTGCAGCTTTCATTTCACTTTCTAAAACTGTAAGTTCTTCTTCAAAAGATTCTTCTTGGAAGGATTATCTCATCCATTCATCTCTTTTGTATAGTTCTTCAGTGTATCGTTCCCATGTTTTCTTTACTTTGTCCTATTCAGTTAATGTATTTCCATGTTGAACTTTCAGCATGCCTAACCTGCTTTAAATTTCCCAGCTGGAGCCTCTCCTCATCTGGAATCAGGACTGGTGGCATCTTTAGCTCTTGCTTCTTTTCACTTCCTAACTCCAGGGTGCTGCTGAGATCAGCAAGTCAGTCAGTCAATCTCTCTCTCTCTCTCTCTCTCTCTCTCTCTCTCTCTCTCTCTCTCTCTCAGGCTGCTCTTCACCCTCCTCCTTTCCAGTTAAAGTTGGTGGCCTGGTGGGAGGAGGGCAAAGCAAGAGAAGAAAAGCCTATGCTGAAGAGTTCCCCAACCACATGTGGGAGGCCATGGTTCCCCATTGGCTGCCCTTTCTCAGGGGCTGCCTGCCACTGTCTTTCTTAAGTAGGAAACATGCCTTTCAGACCAGCCAATGGCAGGAGTCTGTGACCAATCAGAGAGAGCTCCCTTCAGACTTGCTGCTGGCTGGTTTCCCCAGCTCCTGAGACAAAGCAAGAGGCAGAGGAAGAAGACTAACAAGAGTGAAGGGTTCGGCTTGGTGGAGAATTGTGCCTTCCAAGCTCCCCCCTGGCTTCTGCTTATCAACTGACAGGCTGCTTAAGGCAAAGGACTTGGTCAATGGGTGCTTCAGAGGGGGAGGGGGAGGCACGGCTGTTTGAGGAGTGTGCTGGGTAGTTTTTTTGGGGGGGGGTTGGGGTTGGCAGGCACTCATGGGCATCCCTGTGCATATGGGCCTGGTCTGGTGTCTCCGCTGTGACCATTCCACCTTGAGTGACTCTGCTAGGAGTTTACTCCCCTTACTGTATTGCTCTGAGCTTTTTAACACACACACAAACCCCCTCACTACGTTAAAGTGTACATTCAGGAGGGGTGCATATTCAGTTATTATCCATTCTCTGATCATAGGCAGATTGGGTTGTTACCATGTTCTACACATGGAGTTGCCTTTGAAAATGATTTAGACAGAAGCTATTGCTGGTATACTAGCAATGCAATCCTAAGAACACTTTCTTGGGATTAAGTCCCATTGGCTAAACCTGAGAAGGATTCTGAGTATGCCTACTTGGGATTGCTGTAAATGACAGCTGGCTGATATAAATGATAGGGATTAAAAGCCTTAAAAGGATTGCATGGATTTATTTATTTATTTATAATTAAATTTCTAGCTCGCCCTCCCCACAAGCGGGCTCAGGATGGCTCACAAATAGGTCACAAATGCCAATACATAAAAACAAAATTAAAAACAAGATAAAACAATCATTTATGATATTATAAGTGCTCTAGATGTTTCAAAGTCAATCTTCAGTAAAAGGGTGGTTCAGTGGTATCAGCTCCACACTGCATTGTGCTTTGCTCATCACAGGGCCATCTCTACACCCCGCTGTTGCCCAAACCAGTTGTTGGTGGTGGTGATGGTAGTGGTAGTGGCGGCTCCGACTCGAAAGCCTGGCGGAAGAGCTCCATCTTGCAGGCCCTGCAGAACTGCCAGTTTGGTTCTGGTTTCAATTCACTTTGAACCCCTAACCTTAGGGGATCTCCTATGGCCATCCAATAGGTGTCAATTCTATTTAGTTTATGGACTCAAGTAGAGACTTTTTTCAACCTCAAGCCTTTACTGATGAGATTCAAGTGAGTATTAGGTAATCTTTTTGACAAAAGGGTGTTAAAGGCTTGAATGCCCACAACTACACAAAGGGAGCTTTGAACTTTTTCTTTTTAAACAACAAATTGCAGGGCAATTTTTAAAAAGCTGGGGAGGGTTTCAAAAACTTGAAGATGTGCTATTTAAAAGAAAGAAAAAAAGATTTCTTTGGACACACTTAAATAGCTCTTTAGATCTCAGCCCCAAACCAGCTAACACACTGGAATAGCTTTCAAAAGGAAAGTTTGATCATTATTCCATGTGGAGAAATAAATGCTGCTGAATACAATATAGGTTTGGCATTGGCATAGCAGCTTTCCTATATACACTGGGCTACAACAAATCTGTTGTAGAATTTTCTGATTTTTATATAATCTGAGATACTGGTATTTTCAAATACGTTTCATGTTAGAACAAATGAAGGATATAAAGGTAATAAAGAAACACACACACACACACTTTTCTTTGACTTGGAGAGGAAATCAATCTTCATTGCCACACAGCTTGGCAGAGATAAATGCCAATGGGAAGAAACAGAAGTTTTAAGATGCTCTTGAAAACTCCTCAGAAAAATCCAGACCCTTATCTGTGGTGCAGTACTAATAGTACTAATTAAAAATGCATAGCTAAAGGAACATTTAACAACATGCATGCTTCCCCCAACACAAGTATTAATACTAGCATCTGCAAGGAAAACTGCAAAGTGGTGAAGTGGCTTTTAGAATAAAGACCCAGCTTGCTGAGATTAGCAGGCACTCTCACAGAAAAAACTCTTCCATAAGACTTACTACTATTTCTGCTCCTTGTCATCCATAATATTTTATAACCTTTAAAATGGGAGCGAAACAACATGCTGCAAGCTGGAGATGCCAAGTGTATTCATTTTTATTAAGCATTTTTCACATTATATGTTGGTCCTCTCTCAAGAAGGCAGGGGCTTGTGGATCATTCTCTCCCTCATCAATACACGTCCAAATACTCTTATATTAGCCAGCTGTTCCACTCTGTGATCGCCACTTTTGTCCTCCCAGGGTTCCTGTGGCCTTCCAGAGAATAGTTCAGGCAGTACTGTAACAGTGGAACAGTATTCAGCATCAGGATGTAATTACCCTATGTTACCATCTGTTTTGTACCTGGCACAGAGGTCTCTGCAATAACTGAAGTTTGTGAAATGAAGAACCATGATGAACTTCCACTAATTTTGGTGCATCACCCTCCATTCCCCAAACTGAAACTTGCCCTTGAGAGTATACAGTCACCTCTAATTTTTCTCTGGAAGAGAAACAACAAATAGCAACTTTGACATGGGTGGAGAGGGAAGACAATAGGATGCTGTATTTTTGTCCAGAACAAGAGTGCCTGTGTGCACACGCAAAGGAGGAGGAAGAGAGGTGGGTGCTGGCACTGTTATTTTCCTTTCCAGAACAAAGGCATGTACATGTGTGTGCTTTCTTTTCCTTTGCACAAAAGAGCATCAGGAATACTGCTGCTGCAGTGGCTTCAAAGGGAAGGTGATTACAGCAGCACCAGAGGAGAGCTGGAGACAGACTGTGAGTTGCTTGGAAAGAGTGACTGATCACCACTCATGCTGTCACTCCTCCTAGATCACTCCTTCAATAATTTATTTGGAGGCTCACATCTGCCTTGTCCCTGTGGAGGTAGGTGCCTTACATGATTCCTTGATGCACACTTCTGCTAGTTTGCATTCCTATTGGTTTGGTAGACAGGCACAAAAGTACGGTCAACATGAAAAAGTGAAATTGCAACTTGATAAGATGACCATCATTTTATATGTTGGTCTTGCAGTAATTAAATTGCTCTCAGCTGAAAATAATAATTTTAATTGCCTAGATACTAACTGCCAGCTTTGAGTTTCCCCGTTCCAGATTATGCCAACTGGCTTTACTCTTATTCAGAATTGCTGTTACTCAGAAATTGGAAAGGAACTGGAGCTGTTTGTGATATTATATCCTTGACTAAGAAGGCAGATTAGCAGGGGCCTTGTGTGCACGCCTTTGTAAACTGGATTATGAATAAATATCACTGTTGAAGAAATCAGAACCAGTTATTGATTAATACTGAGTTCCTGCTTCATGCTTCAGGTAAATGGCCAGTGCAATCCTAAACAGAGTTGCAACTTTATAAATTCATTGAACTCTGGGTTTGTACTGTTAATCATCAGCTAATATATCTTCACAAGTGTCTTCTCCCTTATGGCTATCCTAGAGTTTCTAACTGGCTAGGAAAATTCCTGGAGATTTGGGGATGGAGCCTGGAAAGGGAGGGGTTTGGGGAGGGGAGGGACATTAATGGGTTATAATGCCATTGAATCCACCCACCAAAGCAGCTATTTTTTGTCAGGGGAGGCAAAAGAGAGAAGTGCAACTTTGAGGGATCCCCAGGACCCACCTAGAGGTTGATAACTTCTAGGGCATCCCCCTTTTAAGCTCAGCCAATGAAGTTCTGTTTCACATCCCGCTCTTATAGAAAGTTGGCAGGGTCTTTTCTCTGCATCACAATTCCGGGCATGTGGGTGAAAAGTTGTATAGGGCTGAGGATAGTCTGTCTTGTGCACTTCAGTATTTAAGTCTGTTTCATATCTCCAAAGTACTGCTATCTGCAATACAAATAAGCTTCACTGCATTGGGGACTTCATTGCAGAAGCTTTCAGGGGCCAGGTCATTTAGAAACAGATTAAACAATGAGGGGGCCAGGATGCAATCCTGTTTCACAACTTTACAGATTGGGATTTTTGGAGTTAGATTTCCCTGGCAATTGAATTTGACTTGGCATAGTGTGTGCATAAAGTTTTTTAATTAAAAAAAGTAATCTGGGCTCCATGTTCATTCTGGCCATTTTATCCCATGAGAGATCTCTTGGGATTGAATCAAACATCACTTTAAGATATAAAAGGCAAAGAAAAGCCAGGTTTCCCACTGTATTTGGCAACTAGATGTGACAATACTATACAGTGATCCAGTTTAGACTTTCCGAGATGAAACCCTATTTGTTCTGCGCCTAGTATGTTGTGGTCAGTCACCCACCCTTCTAATTATTTAGAAGATGTTTGGCATAAAGCTTGCCAATTACTGATAAAAGGCTAATTGGTCTGTAATTATCAGGTGAAGAAGGATTGCCCATTTTATAAATGGGGATGATGATTGTGTTTGTCCACGACTGTGGCATTATTCCTGTGTTATGTATCATGGAGAACAAGACAGCTAAGGGGGGGGGGCATTCAGGAGTAATTGGATCAGGGCCAGCGGCCTTTTTTGATTTAACTTGTTAAATCAAAGTAATGATATCCTCAGGAGACACAGGTGGCCACTCAGGCACCACAGAGTTATCAAATTGGCCACTCAGGCATCAAGTAGAATTGGGAAAACTAGCACCATCTTCATTGAAAAGATTTAGAAAATATGAAAACCAGATTTGGGATGGGATTGATGGTGATAAGATAAATTTCACCCACGAGATGCCTGAGATTAAGGCCCAAAATTTCCCACAGTCACTGGACCTAACTGCCTTGATCCCACTGGTCTCTGGCACACTGAAGCCTCTTGGCCTTGACTAGGTCTGATAACTGTTGTTAAACAATGAAATATTCCTTCAATAAGGAAGACTTTATTTGGTATATGGAGCGAAGAGTGGACTTCAGGCATAAACATTCTCCATTGTACCATGCATTATACTTGGGTTTATGTTTGAAGACTGAAATGGGAACAAGATTGAGTAAAGAAATAAGATTCGAGACTAGAGTGTCATATGAGGATATAACTTCTGCAGGATTTAAAGAGGTCATAAATGAGGAACGCAAGTCCTTAATTGCTTGAATGGTAACTAGTAGCTGGACTCTGTCTGAGAGATTCTGTGACCAGATAGATCTGGGAAGGAACTCAGGGGGCAGTTCATCAACTGAAGTGGCCAAATCAGATTCAAGATGTATCTGTGAAAAAACAAGAGAGAAATGATCACTCTTGGTACGGACATCAATATAAAAGAGGTCTAAGTTAGCTTTAAAGGATGCAATTTCTGGTGGATGCGAAAGTAAGTTCCCCAAAGGTGTTGCCATTATGAGAACCATTCAAAATCAGTTTATCAAATCTCATACAAAATTTAGTAAAAAGTATGCCTGCCTGATTAATATGAAAATCTTTGGAAGAACTAACAAGACTAAAAAAGTTTGGAAGAGAGTCATTAGGATCTAAGTTCAAAGCAGCCAGAAGGTTGAGGCAGTTTTTACCAATTCTGGCATTAAAATCACCAAGTAGGATAATGTCTACCATAGGAAAATGATATTCTAATTGTTCAAGATATAAAGTCAAATGGTCCCAAAGAGAACATAGGGATGGTTTGTCGGGTGTAGGAGGTAAATAGACTTTAACAACAATAAAAACAAAATCCTGAAGGCTAAAATGAAAAGCATGGGCAATAGGGTTACAAGCAGGTAATTCCAACAGTTTAAAGCTACTGATCCACTGCCTCACCGACACTGGAATTCAGGGGTCTGCCTTGCAATGGCTTGCCTCCTTCCTCCGAGGTCAGGGACAAAGGATGGCACTGGGGGAACAGCTATCCCGAAGGCACCCACTGGACTGTGAAGTGCCTCAAGGGGTTGTGCTGTTCCCGATGCTATTTAACATCTACTTGTACCCCCTTGCCTAGATTGCATGGAGACATGGGCTGGCTTGTCACCAGTATGCAGATGACACCCAGCTCTATTTGTTGTTGGGCAGCCAGTCTGACTCTAAACTGGAAGATCTGGACTGGGAATTACAAGACATGGCTGGATGGCTTAGGATGAGCTGACTGAAAGATGAAGATGGCGGTCCTGTGCCTGAGTTGGAGCGGGCTGAGGGTAGGGATCCCACTCCTGACCTTCCATGGGGCTCCACTGGTGCTTACCTTTAAAGCCTTTTATGGTCAGGAACTTAAATACCTGAGGGACTGCCTTTCCCCACATGTTCCCCAGAGAGCACTGTGATAAGGGTTCCAAAATTGATTGGCCCTCCCTGGTCTCAAGGATGCCAGGCCGGCTATAACCAGGGCCAGGGCTTTCTCAGTGGTGGCTCCTCTCCGGTGGAATGAGCTCCCAGAAGAGATCAGGGCCCTATGGGATCTCATGCAGTTTTGCAGGGCCTGCAAGATGGAGCTCTTCCACCAGGCCTTCAATTAGGAGTTGCCCTCAATAGCTGGAATGACAGAGAACCCTGTCCCCTGGAGTCATCATAAACAGCCTGTGCCAGCTGCACAAAGGTTAGATCTATGGGCTGACCACTAGGATATATCACTGAAGGTTGGCCGCCATCATCTAATAACCTAATAGTGTTAATTTATTAATATTATTTAATGTCTAGCACCTTTTAACGTTGGAGTGTTTTATATGGTTTTAGGATTATTTTAATTGCTTAATTGTGTGATTTTATTATTTTATGTAAGCCGCCCTGAGCCGGCTTTGGCTGGGAGGGCGGGCTATAAATCTGATCAATAAATAAATTTAAATTTGGAATGCTGGGAGAACAAAAGAGTTAAACCTGCTTGGAAATGACCCCAAGGATTGCTCTTGAACCCGGGCAGGGAGTGTGTTGAGAATCCTTTGAGGAAGATTGTATGTCTGTCTGTCTGACAGTTTGTCAAACACAGTTGCATGGGTGGTATGCTACATTCAGCATGTTGAGAAAAGCTGTTGGTGTGAGCATTGACCTCGGACTAGAATGACCTCAGACCAGTCATTCTCTCTCGGCATAAACTACCAGACAGGGATGCTGTGAAGGACAACATACCCCCATTTACCCTAACCTGAGCTTCTTAGAGGAAGCACTGGAAAATTATAATGATGATGCAACATTCACTTTTGAAACATGATTCTTAAAGCTTTGCAAGCCTTATGTCAGCTCTTCCCTATTTCAATTGTTCCTTCTTTTCTATGTCACAGACAAGCTTTTAAATAAAAGTAAATAAAAGCAAAAAAGCCAGACAAATGAGTTTGATCACTAATGCTGCATCTGGCTCAATCAAACTTTATCAGCGTTTAACTAACTTTGACATGCGGCTGCAGATGGAATAGCAGATGTTTACTTCACAAACTGTGAAAGCTGGCCTGAACTATGAGATGGTGGGTGGGGGACTGGCCCAGCTGTAGTGTGCATTACTTTGATATTAAGGATTCTGTGGCTGTAGAGCCAGACAAGCTCAAATGAAATTTTAAAAGGTTTAATTCACTCATACTTCAGCCCATGATTCTGTAATAGCTCACAATTACAGAGTAATTGTTTTGCCTTTGAAAACTCATATGTGCAATCAAAATACAATTGGCAAAGAAGTATTTACTTCTTTAAAATGTAAATTCAAGCCTTTTGTATTATGGCCCCTGAAGAGGCTTCCTATGGTTTCTTACAGTTGCTTTGATATGCAGTGAACTGGTTCAGCCTCCAAAATTTCAAAGGTGGCGCACTTAAGATCCTCATGTTTTACTACTTATGTTAAAATGGCTAAAGTAGTGGATGGATTCCTACTATAAAGAGGCCACTCTGCTTTAAAACCTCATGGATGCAGTACATGCTGATTTGTCCATGGAGACATGCATCTCTAGGCAGGTTTTGTAACATGCATAAATGGGCTTATGAGTGCATGCCACTTGCTGGATTTATGAGCATAAAGCCTTTTGAGCATTCACTTGAGCAAGGATGCAACTCTTAGTGGTTTTAAATAGGATAGCAAGGATTATATTGAGGGTTATACTAAGAACCTTTACTACAAACCTGAAATGTGGTGGAAAGTTTGGTCGAGTAGCAGCGAACTACAGGAGTTCGAGTAGCAGGAGGTCCCACTGCTGGACCTCCTGATGGCACCTGGTATTTTTGGCTACTGTGTGACAGAGTGTTGGACTAGATGGGCCATTGGCCTGATTCAACATTGGCTTCTCTTATATTCTTAACTTGTGGCATCTTTGCCCACATTCATTGCCCACATAGTCAAAAACTGGCTTATAAATAGGAAACAGAGAGTGCGTATAAATGGGAAATTTTCTCAGTGGAGGGTGGTAAGCAGTGGGGTACCACAGGGATCAGTACTCGGTCTGATGCTTTTTAACTTGTTTATTAATGATTTGGATTTGGGACTAAGCAGTGAAGTGGCTAAATTTGCAGATGACACGAGGTTGTTCAGGGTGGTGAAAACCAGGGAGGATTGTGAGGCACTCCAAAGGGATCTGTCGAGGATGGGTGAGTGGGTGTCAGCGCGGCAAATAGGGTTCAATGTGGCCAAGTGCAAAGTGATGCACATTGGAGCCAAAAATCCTAAATATAAATACACGTTGATGGGGTCTGAACTGGCAGAGATGGACCAAGAGAGAGATCTTGGAGTCGTAGTGGATAACTCAATGAAAACGTCTAGACAGTGTGTAGCTGCAATAAAGAAGGCCAACGCTATGCTGGGGATTATTAGGAAGGGAATTGAAAACAAATCAGCCAGTATCATAATGCCCCTGTGTAAATCATTGGTGCGACCTCATTTGGAATACTGTGTACAGTTTTGGTCACCACATCTCAAAAAGGATATTATAGCATTGGAAAAAGTGCAGAGAAGGGCAACTAGAATGATAAAAGGGTTGGAACACCTTCTCTATGAAGAAAGGTTAAAATGCTTGGGGCTCTTCAGCTTGGAGAAACGACGGCTGAGGGGTGACATGATCGAGGTTTATAAGATTATGAATGGGATTGAGCAGGCTGAGAAAGAAGTACTTTTCTCCCTTTCTCACAATACAAGAACTCGTGGGCACTCCATGAAATTGCTAAGCAGTCGGGTTAGAACAGATAAAAGGAAATACTTCTTCACCTAAAGAGTTATTAACATATGGAATTCACTGCCACAGGAGGTGATGGTAGCTACAAGCATGGACAGTTTCAAGAGGGAATTAGATAAACATATGGAGCAGAAGTCCATCAGTGGCTATTAGCCACAGGGTATAGATGGGAATTCTCAGTCTAGGGCAGGTGATGCACTCTATTCTTGGTGCTGGAGGGGGCAACAGTGGGAGGGCTTCTGGTGCCCTGGCCCCACTGCTGGACCTCCTGATGGCACCTGGTATTTTTGGCTGCTGTTGGACTAGATGGGCCATTGGCCTGATTCAACATTGGCTTTTCTTATGTTCTTATGTTCCCCACTCCAGGGTTTTCAAGGAAAGAGATGAACAGAGGTGATTTGCCACTGCCTACATCTGCATAGCAACCCTGGACTTCCTTGGTGGTCTGCTATCCAAATACTAGCCAGGGCCAGCCCTAATTAGTTTCCTAGATGTAATGAGCTCTCAAGCCTCACCTTTTAAACCAGATGAGATGCTGGATACTCCATGAACAGAGATATCAGCTTTTTATTCTTCAAACAGCAGGTGAGCAGGCCCCTGACTGTGATCAGAAGAACAACATGGGGGAGGGACATTTAAATAATTCATCCTGTACCATTTTCCCAGCCTGAAATGGCTCACGAAGCCACTATTTGATCAGATGGGGCAAACATACAGGTACGTATACAGATGTCTGCATATTTGCCCAGACAGGGTAAATAGTGGCTCTGTGAGACCATTTTAGGTCAGAAAAATGGCAGAGGGAAGAGATTAAAAATCTCTGTTTCTCACACTAACAATTTGTTGCCTGTTTTTTCCCCAGGCTCAATTCAAGGTGCTCATTCTTTCAAAGTTCCTCATGTCCTAAGGTCTGTACATCTGAAGGATTGCTTCTCCTTGTATGAACCCATGTACTGATTGTGCTCCCTATGCCAGTCTATCTGTTATTAGGGATGGGCATGAACCAGCTCACAAACTAAAGATCATCATGAATTTTGACCAGTTTGTGGTTCGCAAGGTGATGTTCATGGAAGGGTGTAAGGCACGAATATTTCATGGACTTTGGTGCTGTTCCAGGTGGTTCGTAGAGGTTCATAAATGGTTACATTTCCGTACAGACTGTCTCTGCTCAATTAAACTGTTTACAAAACTCCAAGGCAATGGGGGGGTGGAGTTCTCCAGCCTTGGAAACACCAATAGAAGACATCCTCCACCCCCCGTACCATAGGCCCCCATCCCCAGCAGCAAACCCATCCTTCCAGCCCACTGGAGCCCACCCTGAGCAGGATATCACTGGGGTCTCATAAGCCTCCATTCCCTGATCTGTTCCTGGGGCTCCCCACAGAGAACAAAGAGTTGTTAGCACTGCCCAGAAACCAGCAGTTGCTAACATTCTTTGTAGGAGGACTCTAGCTGTGATTTGGTGGGGAAGCATCCTTCTCTTCCACACAACTACATGTTGCTGCTCCTGCCCCGAGTACACCCTTCCTCAGCCCCTCCCAGCTCAGTTCCAGAAATCAGCTGTCCCTCCTCCCACTTTCTCCAGTAGTGGGGCCTGTTTCCAGCCCACACTTTGGAAACATTTCTGTACTCTCCCCAGTGATCCTTGTGTGGCACACCTATGTCTAGGTGTGCCATACCTATGTCCACAGGGATACAAACCCCCAACACTTGTCTTCCTCTGTTCTCCACAGGCACATGCAAAGGGTGCACCCCACTATGTTATCACCAGATGAAAAAGTGGAAGCCAGTAAGAGGAAGAAGAAGCTGACTCCCACTCAGCAGGGAGAAGCAGAGGGGAAGTAGGAGGCTTCTCCAAGAAGGGCTCCCTGCACTCAGGTTGTAGTGAGTGGGACATCAAGGCAGTCCACCCTCCAAGAGGTCATTCCCCCTGGGATGTCAACAGTGCCATTCAGAAGAGCTACATGGAGGACATAGACTTTTACCAGCTGCTGCAATACCTGGCTCCCTGGTACTCCATCCCCTTGCAGAGGACCATGAACCAATGAGTCTTGCCCTCCATGCACCACTCTGTATTGGCAATAGTCAAGGCTGAGCTCTCCAGAGTGCGAGGCAGAACCAGTTTGGTGCAGTGGTTAAATGTGCGGACTCTAATCTGGGAGAACCGGGTTTGATTCCCCACTCCTCCACTTGCACCTGGCTGGATGACCTTGGGCAAGCCATAGTTCTGATAAGAGCTGTTCTTGAAAAAAGCGCAGTTTCTGTCAAGAGCTCTCTCAGCCCCACCTACCTCACAGGGTGTCTGTTGTGGGGAGGGGAAGGGAAGGGAGTTTGTAAGCCGCTCTGAGACACCTTTGGGTAGTGAGGGGTGGGGTATAAATGCAATCTCTTCTTCTCTTTTTCTTCTTCTCATATACTTCACTGAAGACCTCTGAAGCATTCAGTGGCATAGCTGCCTCTCCCTCTCTGTTCACTGGTGGCAACCAGAGGACCTGTCTGTTCAGACTGTCAGCATACGGCCCAGTCCCCAAGAGGAGACAGTCCTGCCACCATCCACAGGGGATGGATGCAGACCACATGGCACAAAACATCACCACCATGATACGAAGTAGCTTGAGGGAGTGGGTGGGTGGCAGCAACATTGTCCATAGCTACATGGTCACAGACACCAGTGCCAACATGCTAGCAGTGGTGAAGGCTGTGACTCAACAATATTGTCTGCATGGCGCACACTCCTCACCTGATGGTGAAGGATGCTCAGGGGCTGGGGAGCACTGTCAAGGCCACCTGGGATGCTGCCACCCTTGAGATGCAGTCCTTGCTGGAGACCTGCTGGTGCCTGGCTGCCCACTTCTTACCATCTTCTGCAGCTCAACTTGGACTTACCCATTCACTGGAATGCCACTTCTGCCATGACTGCATGTTTGATGGAGCAGAAGAACACAGTGCAGGATGTCATCTCCTCCATGACCATCTTGCAGGAGGAAAAGGAGATCAGGATCAGCTCCACTGACTGGTTGACCCTCTCCCAAATGGTGCATGTCCTGAAGCCCTTTCAGGACATCCTTTCAGGACACCACTGACATGTTCTGCACCCATATGGCCAGCCTGTTGCAAGTCATCCCCCTGATTTGAGGGCTGGACTGGGTGTTGGCCTCCACACTGAAGCCAAGCCCTGAGGGGACAGCTGTTCTTCCACAGGTTAGGCCCTTAGCACAGAGGTTGCAGGTGGGCATCACCCCCAGGTTACATCTTCTCTGCAGGGAAGGGAAGTACAAGCTGGCCTCCAAATAAAAAGCAGCATTGCTCTCTGGAATGTAGAACTCATGCAGTGGAAGTGTGAGCTCTGCAAAGAAGTGTAGAGCCAGCAAACATAGCTAGAGGGAACAGTGGGTGGAAGAGGCGGAGGGAGAGGGAGGAGTAGCCACAGCCTGGCATCTCTGGCTCAGTAAGATCAGCCAGACAGAAGCCTCACTCCTGGTTGTCAGTGGTGAACTGGGAAGTCAGTAGAGGTGGGGCTGCCAGGCATGCAGTGGTGGAGGATTCGGCAGAGGTGATGGTTAGGGAGTATCTCATTGATGCTGAGTCTCCTAAGCCTGCCTCTGCCAATCCTCAGGAGTACTGGACATGCAAGCCTGTTATCTGGTCCAACCTCTCTTGCATGGCCACGAGTCTCCTCTCTTGCCCTCCTATCACTGTCCAGAGCGATTGGGTGTTCTCCCACCTGGGAGACATTCTGAGCCTCCATCACTCCCACCTGAACTCAGCCAGGGTGGACAAGTTGGCTTTCTTTAAGGTCAGCCTCCCCCTGCTGGGCTACCACTCTCTGGATCTTACAGGATAAGATCCAGGCCTCCTGTTGTCCCCTTGTATGTCCCCCCATTCCTCATCCTCTCTGGGTGATCGGGCATGCAGCATGCAGGTTTTGCCCTTGGTGCTTGGGTGGGAGGATGGCAGCTTCTGCCAGGTGGGGGTGGACTCCCTCACCCAACACCTAACTCACGAAAGAACATCTACCTCATAACACAACACCTCTTGGAAAAACATCCACCTCAGCAAACATCTACCTCTCTGTAGTGTATCCATCTCTCAGTACTTTTCACTCACAAACATCTGCCTGTACAAGCAAGCCCCCGTTTGACTATCCCTTTCCATTGTATTTGTACAATTCACAACAGGTGATCTCTTATCTGTACAATTTGTTTCCTGTGCAGAGTAGAAGAATACACCATGGGGAGGGAATGTAAGAGTTGTGGGCATGCTTCCCCTGCTTGTCTGGTGGGGCTGGGGTGCCCACACAGCTTTTATGGGGTTACTTTGGGGAGCCCCGTCAGAAGGCTTGTAATGTCTGCCTTTCTGTCATTCCAAATCTGCCTTTGGAGACTGGGGTGGGGGGCTGCAAGCATTGGGGGGATGCTTGCCTTCCTTCTAGTGTCTGCTGAGGGGAGGTCTGCCCACATGAAGCTTCCCTGTGAGTTTGGTGTCACTGGCTTGTTCCTGAGATATTCCATAGACTCCAGTAACTGCAGCTGTCTTTGCCAGAGAGCGCACTGGGGTGACATTTTTTAGGGGTCCATAACTGGGACCCCAGAAATGTAATCTGCCCCATCTTGGAGAGATCCTCCTTTGGAAAAAATGGAGGATGGGGCACCTTCTTTGGGAGGCCATAACCCAGACTGTGTAAATCCGATCTCCCCAGAGTCAGACAGAGGTCTGCTGTGAGTTTGGTATCTCTTGCTTGTACAGGATTCATTCTCTACACTCCTGAAACTGCACCTGTTATTTCCCCTGAAAGCACTTTCTGGGGGGGGCACCTTCTTTGGGAGACATAACTTTGACCCCATAAATCCAATCCTCACCAAACTTGGAGAGCAAGTAGAGGAGATTCAGCTGGAGATCCTCTGTGAGTTTGGTGTCCCTAGCTTCCCGAGGGCTATTCTACTGCATCACAAACCACACAAACTGAACAGGTTCATTTAGCACCAAAAAGTTTGTGATGGTCTGTGGTTCACGAATCAGGCACGCCATGAACCACAAACTGAACTGAACTGCATTGTTCTAGTTCATGCTCAAGTGCAGCTTTTCAGAGATGCGGCAAAATGAAGTATGGGAGCAGGATCACACAGATCCCCCGAGCTGCCATGCAGTTGCTCCCCGATGCTGTCATATGCTGAGGGGGAAGCAACGGGATGATGGGCGAGGTGAGGCAACTGTGCATTTGTGGGCATGCGCAGTTTGGCAGGGCCTCGCTTACAATTGGAGTCGGGCATGTCAGTGATCTCACGGGCGTCCTTGCTGCGGATCTTCAGGTAGGTACTGCATTTTGCCTAATACCTTTTCGATCTGTGTTTTTGGCTGGATGGGGCGGGTTAGGGGTGGGTGTGCGACACTTGCCAGATGTTGGCATCCGATTGCGCCGGTTTGATCCGCCCTTAATCCGTCCCATTCGTGTAGCTACTTTTCCATGTGACTGGAACCACTGTTCTTCTAGCATGCAGGAACGCTTGTGAGGCAATCTTTTTTCAAAAGACTTTGGGAAGATTTCTGGTTTGGCAAAGCAGTCTGTGAAGTTGCTTGTGCCATTAAGTAATGTCTATTACACAGTAATATTTATGCTATTCTTAAAATATATTTTAATGTGATTGCTTCTTTAAAAAGGTAGATTTTAAGCTGTTTTGAACTCACTTGGGAATAGGGAATATACATATTTTAACAAATTGTAAAAAGCTTCATTAACCAAATGGACCTTTCTGAATTGTGCTTTGACCGAGGCCTACATATGCTTCTAAGTAGTGGCTTCACTACCATGACCTGGATGCCACCAGCAACCCTGATCTCATCAGCAGATGGGAGCTAAGCAGTGTTGGCTTTGGTTAGTACTTTGATGGGAGACCATAAAGCAAGTGCAGGGTCACTATGCGGAGGCAGGCAATGGCAAACCACCTTTGAATGTCTCTTACCTTGGAAACCTTACAGATGCACCATAAGCTGGCTGTGACTTGACAGCACTTCCCACCACAAGTGAGCCTAACTTCTTCTCAACAACAACATTCTAGGCACTGAAATACTTTCAAACTCCTCTAGACATGGTCAGTTAAAAACAGGCCTCTCTATATCATTCTGACAGGCAAGTAAAGAGAGATTTCACTTGCAACCCACAAGATAGCTAAGGATGGAGTAAAGAAAGTTATTCCAAAGAGCTTTGTGTTCTCAGACCAAAGCTAATGGACCACAGCCATATAATCATCTAATCCACTGAACAGGGCAGAGGTCAGGCGGTCTGCAGGGATTCTTCCTGTCAGTTGAAGGCATTTGAAGTTCCTACAATGCAGTTCTGAAAACTATGAGACAAACTTTGTACATTGCTACAGAGCTTGCTGACTAGTTCACACTCTGACTCTGGAGACCCATGGTAAGCTATGCAGAAGAAACATTTCATTTCTTCATACTTGGCTGAAGAAGTAGTTGTTTTACAGAATTTGAAGATTTAGCCCAGAATCTGAGTTTTTAAAACACTTTCTATGTAGTTAGACTTCTTGTTTTTTTGACCTCTGACAGGGGCAACCATAGAGCAGTACATAAGAACATAAGAGAAGCCAATGTTGAATCAGGCCAATGGCCCATCTAGTCCAACACTCTGTCACACAGGGGCCAAAAATACCAGGTGCCGTCAGGGGGTCCACCAGTGGGGCCAGGACACAAGAAGCCCTCCCACTGTTGCCCCCCCCCCCAAGCACCAAGAATACAGAACATCACTTGCCCCAGAGTCCCTATCTATTACCTTGTGGCTAATAACCACCGATGGCCCTCTGCTCCATATGCTTATCTAATTTCGTCTTGAAGCCGTCCATGCTCGTAGCCACCACTACATCCCGTGGCAGTGAATTCCATGTGTTAATCACTCTTTGGGTGAAGAAGTACTTCCTTTTATCCATTCTAACCCAAACACTCAGCAACTTCATTGAGTGCCCATGAGTTCTTGTATTGTGAAAAAGGGAGAAAAGTACCTCTTTCTCTACTTGCTCTATCCCATGCATAATCTTATAAACCTCGATCATGTCACCCCTCAGCCGTTGTTTCTCCAAGCTGAAGAGCCCCAAGCGTTTTAACCTTTCTTCATAGGGAAAGTGTTCCAACCCTTTTATCATTCTAGTTGCCCTTCTCTGCACTTTTTCCAATGCTATAATATCCTTTTTGAGCGACCAGAACTGTACACATTATTCCAAATGAGGTCGCACCAATGATTCATACAGGGGCATTATGATACTGTCTGATTTGTTTTCAATTCCCTTCCTAATAATCCCCAGCATAGCGTTGGCCTTCTTTATTGCAGTTACACACTGTCTAGATGTTTTCATTGCGTTATCTACTATGACTCCAAGATCTCTCTCTTGTTCAGTCTCTGCCAGTTCAGACCCCATCAATGTGTATTTATATTTAGGATTTTTAGCTTCAATGTGCACCACATTGAACCCCATTTGCCACATTGACGCTCACTCACCCATCATTGACAGATCCCTTTGGAGTGCCTCACAATCCTCCCTGGTTTTCACCACCCTGAACAACTTCATGTCATCTGCAAATTTAGCCACTTCACTGATTACTCCCAATCCCAAACCATTAATAAACAAGTTAAAAAGCATCGGACTGAGTACTGATCCCTGTGGTACCCCACTGTTTACTGCCCTCCATTGAGAAAGTTTCCCATTTATACTCACTCTCTGTTTCCTATTTATAAGCCAGTTTTTGATCCACAAGAGGACTTGTCCTTTTATCCCATGACTATTGAATTTACTTAGGAGCCTTTGATGAGGAACTTTATCAAAAGCTTTCTTGAAGTCAAGCTAAACAACATCTGTTGGGTCCCCCTTGTCCACATGTTTGTTTACTCCCTCAAAAAACACTAAGTTAGGCAAGTGGAGGCAAATTAGCCGTTTTAGTATATTTGCCACCTCACCTATTTTATGATTCAGATTTACTACTGCAAGTTTGTGCTGGCAGTCAAGTCCAGAACAACAGCTTTGTTGCTTTAGGAGAAGTAGGACATTGGGGACAACCCCCCATTCAATACAGAGAAAAAAGAAAACTCTAGAATGAAATTTTTACCTTTTAGTGAGACTCCCTCTAGCTTCTGCTAACATTTTTTTTGGCCCCATGCAGAAACAAAGGATGAAATGTCCAAAGAAGGATCTTGGTATAAAGCCCACCCTTTCAAGAAGAATTCTTCTTAACCAACTCCAATCTTTTTTGGAGATCCAAGGATAGAAAAACCCACCCAAGATCACATTCTCCCTTTAAAAAAAAGTTCACCTGAGCATATGTAGCTGCTTTATGCTGAGTCAAGCCATTGGTTCATCAAGATCACCACTCCAGAATCTCAGCCCAGGTCTTTCACATCGTTACAAGGGGTGCTTTCACACATGCTAAATAATGAATTTTCTATCCACTTCAGTGACTGCTTGCGAGCGTATTTTCCATTTCACACAGTAAAATCCAATTGCAAAATTCCTTGAAAGTGAAAGTGTGTTATTTAGTGTGTGTGAAAGTGCCCTGCAAGAACCTTTTAAGTGGAGATGCCAAAGGATGGAAAAGCACTGAAAACAAAAGGTGTTCCCTGTACCAGTAAGCTTCACAGAACTCCTCAAGACAAACCAGAAGACTAAGTCCAGCCTCCTAACCCAGCCCTAAACTTCCCACATACTGTCACATGCACTCAGTGCTCCATATAAAATGAACTTCTCATTATTATTGGTGATGTGTGAGGTGGCAGCATGCATAGATGTTTCATATATTCTGGATTATGGATGAAACAACCAGGATGCAAAAGAATCCGAACAGATTATAGAAATGTTAGGTTTGGTCAAAGAAATAGCTTTGTGCAAAGACATTGTTCCTCTGGAACATGTAGTTCAAAATACTTAACAAGACGGTAGGGACACCAGAGTGTAGGGTTGGGAAGGGATTAGGGACAAACAGGTTTGGTAGAAAGACACTCCTAATAAATTTCTTGCTATATTATTGGTTAATGTTCTAGTACAGTGAATATTATCTACTTCAGTATAAATGGGAATAAGCTCAAGCATACCTCAGTGTCTGCACATTTGATGTGAACGCTTTCGCATGTGTGATGTGAAAGCCAACTATTCTTTATGGAACATAGGCCAAAGCCTTTCTGTACATTTGAAGAACTCTTTTTGAATCAGAGAATTAACCAAAGCAATAAACTTTCTCCTTTTACAGTACTAGATGCCTGTCTTCAAAACTTTTTTACTTGTATTGCATGAATATTACCTTTCCCCTCAAAACAGAGCTTAATATTTTGTTGTCAGAGAAGATGCAATCCTACCATTCCCTACCATTATAGAGACATTGATTATCGAGCTACTGGCAGTGGTTCAAAGCTAAAGTTCCAGGTAAAGCCAAAGGGTTTTAAATCACCTGGAAATACTTGAAGAAGACCTCAAGAACCTGTGTAAGCTTAATGAACCCTGTGATTATGACACTGTCCACACCCTTTATGAATGATCAGTGATAATAAATATATGGATGGTTCAGTTACTTGCATTTTCTGCTTATTACTGCTCTCCCTAATGCCAGATCCTATGAACAAAGGTGTCTCAGTTCAAACTGTCATTGCAACAGCTCACTCATTTTTTAGGATGCTTTCCAGCTGATGGTTAGATCTTTTTTTTTTTTGGTAGAATGTGGCAGAACAATGTCCTGTGCCTTAGTAGAAGTTTACTGTGACAAAATGGGCAGCTGAAACCTTTCAAAGCATGCAAGTAAATAACATTGCCTGGTAAATAATATCCCATTAAGCCTCCATTAATGGACAGGGTTTTTTCCCCCTCCAGCCAGTTAGCAACCCTAATGACATCTGAAGCCATACACCTGGACAAAATGTAATTTGTTTCCTCCTTTAAAAACTGGGATTCTTCACAGAGATCTATTAAAGAGTAGTTTCAGTTTGTGCTCTGATTTGCATCGGTTGGAATCAATGCTCCCTCTAAGCTGTGGAGTCTTGTAAGCAAAAATTCTACTTTGTGAGTTATTGCCATTGAAGTTGTGAGCAAGAGCTTTGGCTACTGCATAAATTAGTTTGCTCTGGAGCCATCCTTCCTGAGCTAAGACAAAAATGTGTGAGCCGGAGGCTAAAAAACTGTGGCTAGCTCACACTAATGCAGCTTAGAGGGAACACTGGTTGGAATCCTATATCCGTCTGTCAGTATTGGTAATCTGTCTTTGGCAGTAGAAAAGAGTAAGAGTCCAGCAGCACCTTAAAGACTAACAAAATTTGTGGTAGTGTATGAACTTTCGTGAATCATTGCTCATTGCTTCAGACACGTTGAAACAGAAGTCACCAACCATTACATATAGGTAGAGGGTGAGGATGTTGTTGCCAGGAAGGGCCAGTTAGAGACAAAATGCATAAGTAACTGAGCAGTAAATATAGCTAAGACTAGAGGAAGGCAATTGGTAAGACCTGTGACTAGCAGCAAATTAGCATACAGCATAATAAAGGAGTTTACAAACAGATGCAAGAACTGAATGATGTCAGCATATGTAGTGAGGTAAGAATCCAATATTTCTGGTAAGCCTTGGGGGGTTCCATTGTCTTGTGTGTTGTAATAGCTTGTACCTGAGCAATCTCCTATGCTAGTTTGTTTCTAAAATTCCTTTGCAATAAAACAGCTACTTTGAGGTCCCACCAATCAATGTCCTGGAAGGTTGAAATGTTCTCCTACAAGTTTACCTTTGTAATTCTTGATGTCAGATTTGTGTCTCATTTATCCTTTGGCATAAGGTTTGACCTCTTTACCCTATGTAGAGAACAGAATGGCATTGTTGGCATTTAGTGGCATATACAATGTTAGAAGATGAGCAAGTGAATGATCCTGAGATGGTGTAGTTGATGTTGTTAGATCCAGTGAGTGTGTTGTCTGGGTGTATGTGGCAGCAAAGTTGGCATCTGAGTTTATCGCAAGCTCTGGTACCAGTGCCTGTGCTGAAATTAGATCTTGTATTATTGTGGGTGAGGTGTTGTTTAAGACTGGGATGCTGTCTGTGGTCAAGAAAACGTTTGCCCTCCAGTACTTGTGAAAGAGGACTGCCATTATCCAGTAGAGGTTGTAGGTTGCTGATGATGTGTTGAACTGAGAGCTGTATGTGGCCACTAGTAGTGTTCTGTTATTGTGTCTTTTGGGCCTCTGGGTACTATTCTGGCTTTGTTAATCTCTTTCTTGACTTCATCAGGTAGTTATTTTATTTCCAAAAAGGTTTGTTTGCAGGATAGGGATGAGAAAGTGTGGCATGTACTTAATAGTAATATAGTAGCAAACCATTGTTAATACTATGAACAGAAGGTGGTGTGGGGGGTTTATATTTCCCCGTGATCTAACAAAGTAATGAAAGATGCTTCCACCGCCCTCTATTCTTTACATGCATGGCAGTGAAACAGTAATCTGTTTTAATGGCTATTTATGTGGAACAGAAGTTAGCATTTTCAGTTCAGGCACTGGGTTGTTATCATCAGTTCCTGAAAGATCTAATAACCCTTTGTAATGTCATTAAAAATTAGATGTATAACAATTGTCATACCCAGTCTTTCTCTCCACTGGGGACCCAAAGCAGCATGGTTCTCCTGTCCTCCATTTATCCTCACAACAACCCTGTGAGGTTGGTCTGATGGAGATTGTGTCACCCGGTAACCTTCCATGGCAGACTGGGAATCTAAGTATTAGAGAAAAATGATAGGTTGCTTAAAAGCTGTTATTACATGTTGCCTATCAGGAAAATAACCAGGGTATTCCAATTCTCTTCATTTTTGGTACTGCCACTCCCACCATCATTCTGGGGTTGGTGGCCAGTTTTCAAACATGTAGCATTATTTTTTAAGTTATGCCTGCCGCAGAGACCCTTCACTTCCATTTCCAATAGTTTGGTGTGGTTATGATTTGTCCAACATGGGCTAGGATTTTGTCATGCCTTTCAATTTGCCCCTGGAACTCCCACAATCATCCTGTAGCTGGTAGCTAATTTTGAGTCTTTGAGACCAATTTGGAAGCTTGCCAGGCAACTTTTGGCCACTCGCACACTCTCAACCTAATCTACCACTCAGGGTTGTTGTGAGGATAAAATGGAGGAAAGAAGAATGATGTAAGTTGCTTTGGGTTCCCATTTACAGTTGCCAGCCTTCAGGTGGCACCTGGAATTCTCTTGCTATTACAATTGTTAGGGATGGGAACAAACTGAACCACAAGACAGAATTCACCACAAATTTTGCCCTGTTTGTGGTTCAGGAACAGAAGTTCATGATGGGTCCACTGTCATGAACTTCCACAGACTTTTAAAGCAGTTTGTGGCTGTTTGTAGTGGTTCGTGGATGGAGCAGAAAGCAAGGAGTTTAAAGCTCCACTTTCTGTTCCCAGTAAAAGTTGCAAAAACAGCTAAGCAGCAGGAAGGCATTCCCCACCACTCAGCTGTTTCAGGATGTCTTATGAAGTCCCAATGGGATTGAACAAGATAGCCTGGAAAACAGCTGTGTGGACAGGAGGTGTTCCCTACTGCTCAGCTGTTTTGGGCTGTTTTGTGGAGTCCCTTTAAACTTTAAAAGGACTGCAGAAGACAGCCCAAAAACAACTGAGTTGGCAGGGAGCAATATCCCCAATGGTCATTTGTTTTGGGCTTTCTTGTGCAGTCCCTTTACACAGGCACATTTTAAAGGGGCTGCACAAGGGACACCAATACAGCTGAGCCCATGGGGAGAAATCCAGCCCAGCTTCAAGCTCACTTGAGCAGCTCCTTTAAATGCATCCTCTAAAGGGACTGCACAAGAGAGGCCAAAACAGCTGAGCAGTGTGGAGATTGCTTCCCACCAGCTCAGCTGTTTTTTGAACTGTCTTCTGCAGTCCCTTTAAAGTTTAAAGAGACTGCACAAGACAGCCTGAAACTGCTGAGCAGTGGGGAGCAAGCTGCTTTCTGCCCCTCAGGGTTTTTTGGGGGAGCTTTCTACAAACCCTGTTTAAAGGGATTGTGGTCCCTTTCAATAGGGTTTGCAGTGCCAAGAAACATGAACTGGCTCAGTTCATGAACAGTCCTTCTGGTTTGGTTCTGTTCTTGGGTTGGTTCATGGGCGGGCCATGAACCACCAGCTGAGAAAAACTGCATTTTCCCAGTTTGTGCCCATCCCTAATCACTGTCGCTCAGCCTAATCTATTTATTCATTTACAAAATTAGTACACTGCCTTTCTGCCCTGGGCCACCAAAGCAGCTAACAGTTTTTAAAAATAAATAGTAAAAACACATCTTAAAAACCACCAAAACCAAGCAAAAACACATCATTAAACCACTTAAACAGAGCTAAAAATATACATAAGATACATAAACAACAATCAAAACATCAGTCAGGAAGGAGGGATCACTGAGGAACAGCAAACAAAACATAAAAGTAGAAGACGGCTATCTCCCAGCTTGCCACTACCTAAACTCACAATGCAGGGTACTTGAGGCAAGGCCTCAGAAGATGATTGTAGTAGTTGGTAGGTTTGTAAGGGAGTAGGTTATCTGCTCTTCCCAAATTACATAGGGCTATAAAGGTTGACACCAGCACCTTGAATTGTGCCCAAAAACAGATTGGGAGCCAGTGTATATGGGCCAAGACTTAGGATATAAGGTCCCTATGACTTAACCTGTCTGCAGCATTCTGCACAAACTGAAGTTTCCAAACACTTCTCAAGGGCAGCCCCATGTAGGGGACATAGCAATAATCTAATCTAGTTGTAACCAGGGCACATATCACAGTGACTAGATACTTTTTTGCTTAGGAAAGGCTGAAGCTGGCTAACCAGTCAAAGCTGGTGAAAAGCTCACTTGGCCACAGCTGCCACCTGCTTATAGGTCCAGAAACCCCCCCCCCCCAAACTCTGAACCTGTTTCTTCAAGGGAAGTGCAACCATACCCAGAATGGGTGACAGCTTAAGTCCTGGCTCAGACTCTCCTCACACCAGTAGCACTTTCTTCTTTTCAGGATGAAGCTTTAGTTTATTAGTGTTGCACCTTCCTGACATTCATTTTGGATTTAACTGTATGGCTGCTTTGCTGAGGACTTGCCTTGGTGTTGTCTAGGCTTCAGATACTTCACAAATGAATAGAGAAAAAATGAATTCTACTAGGGCACTAAATAATGTTTTAAAAATACTTTTTTTGGCCTTCATTCCAAATAGTAGATGCAGAATATTTGGCTGGCATATGTGCTTCTATACTCATGGGGAGGAAGTATATGATGGAATTCATTTTAGAAAATATAAAAACATATAATAATTGCCTTGGTTTGCCAGTCTAAAGTTTCCTGTAGACTAGAACTTTTTCTTCAGTTTTGGACATCATGTTGCTCATGTTTACCTTAATGTTGATAACCATCCTAAACTGGTGAAATGGCCGGGGTATAAAAGAAAAGTTGACGTTCTTCAGTTCAGGTTTTGAATGGGTTCTTTTCTGTTTTGAATGGGTTCTTTTCTGTTTTGAATGGGTTCTTTTAGTGTACAGGATAAATTATGTAACTATACAATTTGGAATCCCAGCCAAAATTATGTTTATCAATGAAAAGCCTTTGGTACTTTTCTAGAAAATAAAGGTCACTAAAAATGATGCCAAAAAAAGCATGCAAAAACATCTGAAAATCAAACCAGGCTGGTTTCTAAGAAAAAGAAAGCATGGTATGGAAACATTCGTTCATGGTGGAGAAGGGAGAGTTTGTTTGCATGACAGACATAATAACCCCTTGTACTGAGAACAGAGGAGATAAAAACTGCACAGCAAGAAGAGAAAGTCTGCTTTGCCTTGTGGAGGGAAACCTAAACAATACAGGAAAAGCCAGCCCTTTCATACCTCTAGAAAGGACAAAAAAGAGAAGACAAGCAGCTTAAATATATTTTTTAAAAATTACATTTTTTAAATCAAGTTTTAACACAGACAGCTCAAAACTGAAGTCTAAATGAAAGATGATAAACACAAAACAAGCTTTTCAGTTCAAAGGAACACAGGGAGGGATGAAGCACGATTCCTTGAACATTAAAGACCCCCCCATTTTTTAAAAAGTTCATGTGCAGCCCCACTCTCTGGATTAGGGAAGAGAATAATTTGAGCATCACTCAGGTGCTCAGAGCTTGTTTGCATGCATGATTTGCCATCCAGCTAGGGAAATGTGCCCGGAAGCCTGCTTACATGTGCACCTTTCCCTTAACTGTGGTGGGCATCTTCCATAAGCCTGTTATATAAGCCAGTTTAACAACTGCTAAACAATCTCCCATAAACCAGTTTACTATCTTGTCTTTTTTATAGTCAAGGTGTGCTTTTACAAAGCTTGAACTGTATGCATATGGAAGTGTAGGCTCTCTGAATATTGCTGCCCTGTATCTAGTACTCTGAACATTACTCCATTACCAGGCCTTATGAAATACGTCTTTGAACTGCAAACCTCGGTTCCATAAACAGCCATTTATTTCACATTAGCTGAGAAATGGTAATATGGTTTCAGCTTGCATTACTTCTACAATAAACAAATGCCCAGGGCTACATTTATGCTGCTATCAGTAGCTCTATGCTAAAAGGGCATTGTAAATTACAGTTAATGACTTTGTCCCTGTTCTTTGGTATAAGGCTAAGTTTTCATTATGTATCACCTATCACCAATATCAAGCAGGGCATTTACCTTCTGGATGCAGCCTGTGAATCATTATTCCATCATCAGCGCTATCACTGCAAAGTACTAATGCACTACAAGGAACGCTTTACCCCTTGAAGCAATTTCATGTAAAAGTGGAAATCAATAGGAGTTAATCAAAGAAACACCTAAAAATAGCATGTGTATTGGAATATAAATTCATCCAATTTGTACTCAGGCACATGTTACAAACTGTACCTCTAATGAGCAGTGCATAAGATGAGTAAAATTCTGGTTCAGTGTTTGGCTAAAATAGGCAAAGATGTTGAATGAATGAATATTCCACCATTCAGGAGTTTAATGAGTCATGGTTCCATCGCATTATTTTGTCACTGTAATGCTGAAAAAATATTTTACCCCATATGTCAAGTTCACTTTGAGATGGTTCACTGGTAGTAAGTTCCTGTAAATGCACAGAAAGGCACAGGCCTCATGCAGCTCATGGGGCAGATGCAGAAGTCCTTAAAGTCAGATAGCCCTGTCATGTTAATGGAATGCAAGGGAAGTGCATCTGCCTCCCTCTCCTCTGAAAGTTCTCACACAATCTCTTATCAGGTCCTATTGACCTTGTTGCTCCTGCTGGAGAATTATACTGGGAACTATAATGGTTTCTGAAATGTTTTTGCTAGCTTGCCCGCTTCTACTGCTCCAGCGCGCAAAATGTATCAATTGGCTTCTGCTGAGGGGGGGTTGTTTGAATGTAGTATAACTTCGCAGGCGTTGTTGTATGTAGTCATTACAGACACAGGCCCAGGACAGACTGGCAATTTGCCGCGGGATGGGACCCGGGCTGACAACGACTCAATATCGGGGTAAATGGGATGTTCACACAGGCACATCTGCCTGGCGTCCCCCACCCGTAGCCTACCGGTGCTCTCGCGCTTCACTGCCGGATTAAAAAAACACCTGATAAAAGCCGGCGCAAATCTTGAAAGCCTGCGTTTGTCGCGCGTTTCTCCGCTTCCGGGGAGTCTGAACGCGCAGCCGAAAAGCCGGGAGCAACCCGCGTTGGGCATGAGGCAGCAGCGGTGTGATTGGCTGCACTCCGCTCCACTGCCCAATGCGGTGCCGGCGTTGCAGGGCAAAAACAAACAAACGGCAAAATGCGCTTATGTGCACATACGCCCACAGCCGAAATAATAGGGAAACAGCGAATATAGCGCGCCTCTGGCGTGGCAGTCTGAACGCTCCCGTGCGCCTCCGTCCGGTATCTTCCGGCAGAGGCCCCCGCTGTGTGGGCGGGAAAACCCGGTATCGTTTACTCCGGGTTTTTTTTGCCGCGACTGGCTACCGGGGCAAATTGCCAGTCTGTCCTGGGCCACAGACTGTACACGTGTTTTTAGTACTGTTCCATTATTAAACATTGTCTTCTGAAAAAGCTCTATGTTGTGTGACTGACTGAAGAACCTGACACTTAATGTCCACAACTTTGGTATTACTTTGGACATATATGGAGGTGGGGGGAGAAACTGCTGTTGGATCTGGTAAGGATGATCATCTCTATCCACATGAATGATGCATTTTCTGGGATAATTATAGCCTTGATGGAATCAGTCCCACAATGACAATTTTAGGGGTGGATGTTAAGTTGATCAAATTAAATTCATTTTTAAGTAAATACAATCTGGTTTTATAGTACGTTGTTCATTTTCTTTGTTTCTTTCAATAGGAGAAAAGTTTAGATAATGATCACTGGGTGCTAGACCCCCTGTAATTTTTAAAAGGAAAATTGGGTAAATGTAAATTACTTAGGAGCCTTTGATGAGGAACTTTATCAAAGGCTTTCTGAAAGTCAAGGTAAACAACATCTATTGGGTCCCCCTTGTCCACATGTTTTTTGAGGGAGTGAACAAACATGTGGACAAGGGGGATCCAATAGATGTTGTTTACCTTGACTTCCGGAAAGCCTTTGATAAAGTTCCTCATCTAAGACTCCTAAGTAAGCTCAATAGTCATGGGATAAAAGGACAAGTCCTTTTGTGGATCAAAAACTGGCTAATTAATAGGAAACAGAGAGTGAATATAAATGGGCAATTTTCTCAGTGGAGGGTGGTAGGCAGTGGGGTACCACAGGAATCAGTACTTGGTCTGATGCTTTTTAACTTCATTATTAATGATCTGGAGTTGTGAGTAAGCAGTGAAGTGGCTAATTTGCAGATGGCATGAAGTTGTTCAGGGTGGTGAAAACCAGGAAGGATTGTGAGGCACTCCAAAGGGATCTGTTGAGGACGGTAGAGTAGATGTCAACATGGCAGATGAGGTTCAATGTGGCCAAGTGCAAAGGGATGCACATTGGAGCCAAAAATCCTAAATGTAAATATACATTGATGGGGTCCAAACTGGCAGAGAATGACCAAGAGAGAGATCTTGGAATCATAGTAGATAACTCAGTGAAAATGTTGAGTCAGTGTGCGACTGCAATAAAAAAGATCAATGCTATCCTGGGGATTATTAGGAAGGGAATTGAAAACAAATCAACCAATATCATAATGCCCCTGTATAAATCAATGGTGCAACCTCATTTGGAGTACTGTGTACAGTTCTGGTCAGCACATCTCAAAAAGAATATTATAGCATTGGAAAAAGTGCAGAAAAGGGCAACTAGAATGACAAAAGGGTTGGAACACTTTCCCTGTGAAGAAAGGTTAAAACGCTTGGGGCTCTTTAGCTTGGAGAAACAACAGTTGAGGGGTGACATGATTGAGGTTTATAAGATTATACAGTAGGTTGAGAAAGAAGTACTTTTCTCCCTTTCTCACAATACAAGAACTCATGGGCACTCAATGAAATTCCCAAGCAGTCGGGTTAAAATGGATAAAAGGAAGTACTTCTTCACCTAAAGAGTGATTACCACATGGAATTCACTGCCACAGGAGAGGTGGCGGCTGCTAAGAGCATGGACAGCTTAAATAGGGGATAGATAAGCATATGGAGCAGAAGTCCATCAGTGGCTATTAGCCACAAGGTATAGATAGGAACTCTCAGTCTGGGGCAAGTGATGCACTGTGTTCTTGGTGCTTGTGGGGCGACAGTGGGAGGGCTTCTAGTGTCCTGGCCTCACTGCTGGACCTCCTGATGACACCTGGTATTTTTTGTTACTGTGTGACAGAGTGTTGGACTAGATGAGCCATTGGCCTGATCCAACATGGGCTTCTCTTATGTTCTTAAATAGCTCCATCCAGTCTTTTTCTTTAAATCACGAACCCTGAGCCTTCATTGTTCTCAAAAATCAGAAAAAAATAACAATGGAATGTCATGTGATATTGTTTCACCTTGTATAAACAGAATGGATTACCATTTTTTAACTTCTGTTTTTTTACTGCCCTAAACTTTCAGATGATTCTGCCAGCATTGCCCCCCTTCAGTATTTTATGCTGAATTTGGAATAAAATCTGTCCCTTCCAGATTTCCACAAGCAACATACTATGCGTGTGTGTACTCCAGTTCTCTAATAAAAAGTATATGCCCCACCCAAGTCAAGATAGTAATTCATTTAGGAAACTTGCTCTGTGATTTTATAAGACAGTAGATTCAAAAATGACTGTTTCAAAAACACAGAGAAGAAGGGGGTGGAGCTAGAATAACTAAGTTTTCTTGCTGTCAGGAGCTCCTGGCATTTGACGCCTCTGAAGCCTCCTTTATGTAGCTTAGAAAATACTTTCACCTCTCCTCTTTGACTGGATAGACTGAATTGTTTGAGCATGCTGATTAGGGGTAAGCCAGATCATTTCATTTTTATCAGCTTTCCACTCCTGGGAATTTTTCTGTAATTCTGTACACAAAAAACAAAATGTGCAATAAAAAAACTGCAAGAGCTGATTATAAGGCTTCAGACATGCAGTCACTGCTTGAAGAAACTCCTGAACCTGAGAAGCAAATGAACAATGCACTCCCTGTGCTTGTGTGACCGATCTTAGAAAATCCGTGCTCAAGGATTTGCAGATGACATCCCTTTCTCTAATCACTGCCCCCAGTCCATGTGACTGGTAGCAGTCCCGCCCTAGCTCTGTCCTCAGTCAGGTGTACAATCAGGTGAATGGAGAAAGGGATTTCAGAAAGAGTAGTAAGGGAGTTTGTCAGGTGACAGGCTTAGAGTGGTCTGGCATCACGTCCAATTTATCTGGGTTTCTTTGTAATGGACACTTTTGATCAGACATCCCCCCCTTAACTTGCCTCACTGTGCGTTCACCCCATGGTTGATCAATCAGATACAGCAGCCATGGAGTGGGGCAGTCAGGCAGCTTTTAAAATTATTTGTCTTCTGAGCATGCACATAAGTGCCTATAGAAATCAGGGCTTCAAACTCCTGACAGCATGGTGGCAGCTGGTAGCCAATGCTATTGCTGGAGGAGGCTGCTGGGATAAGTAGTGCAGCATGGTGGATGTGTTTTTGAAACTGTGTTTTTGAAAAATTCAATGTTTCAAATGGGGGGGGGGGAGAATAGAGAAGCCTCATCCTGTGTCCTGTGTGCTGCTGGCATTTATATTTAAAAGCTTGGAGCAAAGCTGGAGTCACAGGCATCGCTCTCAGACTGCCCCCTCCCTCCCTGATAAAACTCATATTTGCAAGTAACCCCTTCCCCACACCATGCACTGCAAAGCACAGAAGAAAGCTTAAGTACACAGGCATCCTTCTTTGGAATTTTTTTTTAAAGAAAACACAGTTTTGAGAAGCTCCTGTGAGACTGAGAGAGAGAGAGAGAGAGAGAGAGAGAGAGAGAGGTGCAAATATGCAGTTAGGTGCACTTCACTAACTGCCTCCAAAAAAAGTGACTCAAACAGGGAGGGAATGTTCAGGCTTTTGAAACAGCTTGAGAGCACGATGGATTGATCAGACTTCCAGAGATGCAGGATGAGACCTCTGACACCAGGAAGGACTGGATTTTCCCTGGTGCCAAATAACTTTAGCGTGAAGTCAGGTGAGAATGGGGTACCCACGACTGGGAATGGAAGACAGATGTTGCTGTCTGGGTATACATTTTAAATCTGGAAGGGAACAGCAATGACACCAGATCAAACAGCACATGTGATCACAGCCTATGTTTTAGCTGTTAGGTTAGAGAGCTCTCCTGGCCTGGTCAGGTAAGTTTGAGAGCTGCACTTTTGTTCACAAGGATCAGAGGCTTCTCTGAATTGTGTCTGTGGTCTAGTTTGTGGGTTGCACATTTTCTGGAGCCTAAAAACCAGGTGCAGGGAGATGTACTTCTCTACCTGAGTTATGATTACTGACCAGGCAGAGCAACACTTTGGATTTTATTTGTATTTGCTTATCTGTTCAACAAAAGAATATTAAATGTACCCACTTGACAGGAAATTTGAAACTCAAACTATGGCTCATCTTTCCTCTGTATTGAAATTTCTGAAATACCTAGGATTGGACATAATGCCCGCTAAACCAACTGTTTTTGGATTCTGTAATTTGTCCTATAACTGGGGCCAGAATCTTTCCCCAAAGTGCATTTTAACTGCTTCCACGGCACCTGTATTTGTGTTGCTATTTAGATTCCCATCTGCCACAGCAGCACATGGATTTCTCTTTTCCCCTTTTGGATTATTTACTGTCCATGTGTTTGAAATCCTAGCTCAGGGTTTGGAACTTTTCTTTCCTTCTCTTAGTCTGCCTCGTCTGCCTTTTGTCTCCTGTCTGTATAAGAATTACACAGGAATTGCACCTTGAAAGTGTCTGACTCTTTACATGTAGTAAGTCTTGATATTATTTTGATTTCTTGAGATCTTCTGATTCTCCAGCCTAGATATTTAAATTATCCCTCTTTATAAACTCTTTTTTACTCTGTCTGAATTCTCAGCATTCTTTCTGAGTTTGCAGAAGTGCTTCACTGCTGAGTCAAAAGACCCATGAATATTTTTGTGTGGATTTCTGGCTGGATTACTCCTTAAATTATGTTAAGAATCTAAAACAGCAGCTCTCATGTATCCGGGCAAACAGGATGGTGTATGTAATTCTCCCTTCCATTTTATTCTCACAATAACCTTGTGAGATGTTAAGCTGAGAAAGAGAGTGACTGGTCCAAGGCCACCCAGCAAGCTTCATGGCAAAGTGGGGATTTAAATCTATTTCTTCCAGATCCCATTCAAACATCCTAATCACTACACTGTGCTGTTTCTCACTCTTAGGAGTAAGAACTGGCAGAAAGAAGGTTTTTCTCCTTACACTCAGGCTACTTCAATCTTCTCTGTATCATTCCAGTATTAAGATATGTGCTGCTGAAGTGAACAAAGGCAATTTTAGGGTGGATTGGGCTTGAATTGGAAAGTTGGCTATTTTCACACCAATGTGTTTGTGGTATACATGTGTCATTCTGACCAGACATAGTAACACTGACTTTAAATAACTTTAGGTCTACTATGTCCTGTAGATCTGTGGCAAGCATTAGAACCTGAAGGGACTCCCTCATTAACCTTTCATCTTCAAAACTGCCATCTTTCAGCATCATACATGTCTCATTGCATTCACAGATGTGTGACCTTCAGTCAGTTACAAGTTATTTCAGAGCTGTTCTATCATGAGCAGTTCTCAAGAGACCTCTCTCAGCCCCACCTGCCTCACAGGGTGTCTGTTGTGGGGAGGAGGAGGGAAAGGGAAAGGAGTTTGTAAGCCACTGAGACCCTTTCAGGTAGTGAAGGGCAGGATATAAATCCAATCTCCTCCCCCCCCTCCTCCTTCTGGATGTCTGTAAATGTGTCATTCTCAACAGCAAATCCTTCAGTCACATTCAACGTGATGCAAATAAACAGCCAGGAGAAACCAGCCAATGTAGGCTTTCACTTAGTCTGCCACTGGATGTTAAAAACTCCAAGCATTCATTGCACAGTATGTCTGAATTCTGAATCCAACTTGATAAGGAGCAAAGCAAATTAGTTAATGTGCTACAGCAACTACCTGAGAATCTGTGTGTGAGAGGGCACACACAGTCTGAAGAACATTCCACAGATTTTGAAAATCCAAAACTCCCTTGTTATTTCTGATGTCCTATATTTTCCACATTAAAATAAAGCCAGGATCACACTCCAAATCGGCAAGGTTGCACATGGATAGTCCTGCATTCCAGCCCCTCTAGGGTACAATGGCAGCTGCATTGTGCAGTAGTTACAGATTCTAAACACTGCCCAAAGGCTGATACATGGACGCATCCCATGTAGTGAATTGATCAGAGTGTTCGGTTAGGACTAGAGAGATGCAGGGTCAAATCCTCTCCCTGCTTTGAAGCTCTCTGTCCAGTTAAACTGTCTTAGCCTAACACTCATCATAAGGTTTCTATGAGAACAGAGGAGGGGAGAATTATGTATGCAATTCTGAGCTTCTTGGAAGAAGTGCACAATAATAATGTCATAGATAGAATGGATCAAAGTAGCAAATTCTTGAGAATGCCAAATCTTGAATGACTGCTCCTATGTCCACAATAATGGTTATAGACAGAATGTATGCCATTGAGTAGCAACTGCCATTGAGTAGCTGCCATTGAGTAGCAACCAACTTATGGCAACCCCAGCAAGGGGATTTTAAGGCAAGTAAGAAGCAGAGGTGGCTTGCCATTGTCTCAGCACCAAGGAACATACTGCGGAGTCTTCCTTGGTGGTCTCCCATCCAAGTACTGACCCTGCCTAGTTTCTAAGATTTGATAAGGCTGGGTTATACCATGCACCTGCCTGCTGATATAGCTAGTAAACCATCAGAAAAGAATTTAAAAAATAAAGGCTATGATCACCACAGAATTTCGAGACCAATATGTACCCCTAGGATAGAATCTTTATCAACCAATGAATGGCATGTTTCATCACTAAAGAGATGTTCCCATTTTCCAGTCAGCAAGTTTTCCCAACTAATTGATTGTTTCTGGAACCCATTTGAGTTTATCTGAAATTTGCCACCTAAAATCCAGTACAGCATGGAAGTGATGTTTCCTGATTCTGATGCAAAATGAAAATGGAGCAGGATGTGATCATGATAAACTCCATTATAATTAGTAAATTCAAAGCAGAATTCTTCACTGATTATGAACTCACTGAGTTCATCAAACAAGGATGTACCGAGAAACATTATCAACTTTCACATAAGCCATACAATATAATTTTGGAAACTTTCTTAGACTATTAAAAATAGGATATTGGTTGTGATGGCTAAGCCAGAATTGGATGACAGTAGTTAAATAATGTATTAGAGATCCGATTGGAGATGAAGCTTAGGGTTTAAAATACACTATAGCCTTCTCTCAGTGCCAGGTATGAGTCATGCAGAAATTGAAACATCAAAATAAATAAATGATGCCACATCCTTATTAAAGTGCACTGCACTTATTGGATATTGTGTATATCTTATTCTCTACAAATAAAAGTGAATATTCTTCACACTTTCATGTATGCATTCTCAGAAATTCTTTGTTTCTTAGACTGAAGTGCAACTACCACTATACCATCTATCTTTTTATACATATACTGGGTCCAATGCCCTGATTTGGACAGCCCAGGCTAGCCTGACCTCATCAGATCTCGGAAACTAAGCAGAGTCAACCCTGGTCAGAATTTGGGAGGACTGTGACCTGAATAGCCCAGGCTAGTCTGATCCTATCAGATCTTGGAAGCTAAGCAGGGTTGGCTAGTATTTGGATGGGCAACCTCCAAGGAATACCAGGGGTGTGATGTAGAGACAGGCATCTCTGAAAAGTCTCTTGCCTTAAAAACAACTCTAGCTTGTCACCTAGTGGTGCATAACACTAAAAGAGCTAGAACTTCAGGTTGCCAGACAATTTTAGGATCTCCTGGCTAAGTACACACACTGCCATATGATAATTATTATTAATTATTATTAGTAGTATTTGGAAGGGAGATCACCAAGGAATATTAGGGTCATGATGTGGAGGCAGACAATGGCAAACCACCTCTGAATGCCTCTTGCCTTGAAAACCCCATGGGATCGCCATAAGTCAGGTGTGACTTGACAGCAAAAAAAAGAGGCTCTAATGATAAACCAGGGAAACAATGTGTGTCTTAATCAGGTTTTAACATCTTTCCTGTGTCTGAACCATATTAGTAAGTCATGAACTAATTAAAAATAAACTCTCACTGCCCTGTGAGCACATAGCAACCCAATTCAAGACTTTTTAAAAATCCCTATAAAATGCTTGTATTTGCACAATATAATGGAAAGGCATTGAAGACCTTGCTTGTTTTGTTGTGGTTACCAAGTTTTCATTCATGAATAAAGTATCTAGATAGCATTGTATTTCCAACTTTACAGGCTGCCACAAAGTGAAATGATGCTGGATAGTGTTTTAGAGTGAGCAGGGGTATAACTTTTTGAACATGGCCACTGGGATGAAGATTTACATCCATTGTTCAAATGCCCTTCTTTGAGATCAGTAAACAACTTTTACTCTCCGTACACTGTAATTTCATCCACATATTCTTTGTTCTCTGACAAGAACAGTAATAAGGAGGGAGGCTATGGCATAACAAAGTGCCCTGCTAAGGAAACCAGATTACCTTCCACAAGGACAGATACGATACATTAGATGTCTGAGCCCTAATTTCTGTTCATGGGTTCTTATCATTCTCCTTATCTAGCAGAGGTGAATACATAAATGCAGCCTTATATGTACTTTATTCCTAACCAAAAGCTCTGAAGTTCAGTAAACTAACTCTCAAAATTAATGGAACTCTTGGCTATTTGAAAGTTAATTAAATTAGGTCATGTCAATCATTACTGTTTGAGTTTAGTACAATCAGCCTGAAGCCCACTAGGAATCTGAAACCTGAAGAATGAAACCAGTCCTGCATTGCATTCCTCATAGATCTTAAACAACTATCCTACCTTTCCTTGTGAACAAAGACACTGCTTGGAGGCAGTTTTGGACTATGAGGCCCAACAAACTGAAACTCAGTCCTGGCAAAACAGATGTGGTACTGGTGGAGGAAGGTGTGACACAGGAAATGGGGTCCTTTTCTGGATATGGTTGCACTTTCCCTAAAGAAACTTGAGGGTACTGCTGGACTTGAGCCTCCTCTTGGATCAACCAGTAGATCAACCAGAGGTGGTGGTGATACAGTTGCAGGGCTTCATGGATGACACTTCCATATTAGATCCCTTCCAGTCCAGCTTCTGCCCGGGACACAGGATGAAGACAGCATTGGTTGCTTTGACGGATGACCTCCAGAGGCATCTGGATTGGGGCGGTGCAGCGGTACTGTTATTGTTAGATCTGTCAGCCCATTTGACATGGTCAACCATCAGTTGCTGACCCACTGCCTCGCCAACATGGGGATCCAGGGGCTTGCATTGCAATGGCTTTCTTTCTTTTTCCAGGGTCGGGGACAAAGGGTGGCACTAGGGAAACAGCAGTCCAGGAGACACCCACTGGAGTGTGGTGTGCCTCAAGGGGCAGTGCTGTCCCTGATGTTATTTAACATCTATATGCACCCCCTTTCCTTGATTGTCTGGAGGCATGGGCTGGGCTGTAATCAGTACACTGATGATACCCAGCTCTATCTGAAATTGGGCATTCAGTCAGACTCCAGACTGGAAGATCTGGACCGGGCTCTGCAAGCCATGGCTGGGTGGCTCAGACTGAGTCAGCTGAAGCTGAACCCAGCAAAGACGGAGTTCCTGTGCCTGAGTCGGGGCGGTTCGGGGGCGGGGTTCCCACTCCCAACCTTCGGTGGGGCACCATTGGTGCCAGTGCTGGGGGTTAGGAGTCTGGGAGTGTTCCTGGATTCCTTCTTAACAATGGAGGCCCAGGTAGCAGCCACTGCTAAGTCGGCATTTTCAGCTGATTCGGCAGTTGGTTCCCTTCCTTGGCCACGATGACCTGGCTACAGTGATCCATGCAATGGTCACCTCGAGACTAGACTACTGTAATGCTCTCTACATGGGGCTACTCTTGTTGCAAATCTGGAAGCTGCAGCTAGTGCAGAATGCCATGGTCAGGCTTGTGATGGGCCTCCCTAAATGGGAGCACATCCAGCCTGTGCTGAAGGCACTGTACTAGCTGCTGATAGCATACCGAATTCACTTCAAGGTTCTAATATTGACCTTTAAAGCCCTATATGGCCAGGGTTCGACATACCTGTGGGACCACCTTTCCCCATATATACCCCAGGGATCACTACGGTCAGGAACACAACATCGACTGGCTGTTCCAGGCCCTAAGGATGCCAGGCTTGCTGCCACCAGGGCCAGGGCCTTTTTAGTGGCAGCTCCATACTGGTGGAATGAGCTCCCGGAAGAGATCAGGGCCCTGCAGTATCTTTTGGAGTTCCGCAGGGCCTGCAAGATGGAGCTCTTCCACCAGGCATTCAATTAGGAGCCACCACACCACCACCAACAACATCCGTGGTTACGGGTTGGCTCCGGTCTGGAGACCATATCATATCATCGCACTATCCTGAAGATCACTAAGCTGGAAATAATTCTTAGTACACAATCTCATTTATTTCAAAGATGACACCATCACTAGCACTTTAATTATCGGATTGCTTTGATGTTTTAATACTTAATGTTAATGTTTATGTGTAAATGTTTTAATCTTTGTATATGGTTTTATGGTACTGGGTACCAACTAATGTAAGCCACCCTGAGCCTGTTTGTGAGGAGGCCAGGGTATAAATTGAAACAAACAGTTTCAGCTGGCAGGCCAGTTGTGGCCTCCTGGGCAGGAAAGTTACCACTATGATGCATCCCCTGGTAACGTACAGATTAGCTTACTGCAATGCATACTAAGTGAGACTGTCCTTGAAGACTGTCCAGAAGATACAATTGGTACAGAATGCTGTGGCCAGAAAGTTGACTGGAGTGGTCATAGGGACTATATCATTCCAGTCTTGCTCTGCCTACACTGGCTCCCAATTTGCTTCTGGGTTCAAGTCAAGGTGCTGGTATTGACCTTTAAAAACCAATACTGCTGGGTCCAGCCTGCCTTAAGGACCATCTCTCCCACACAAACCTACCCATCTACTCTGGTCCTCTTCTGAGGTTCTCCTTCGGGTGCCTCTGCCATCTGAGGCTAGACAAGTGCCAACCCAAGAAAGGACCTTCTCGGAAATGGAGCCAAAACTTTGGAACTCCCTCCCAGGTAGACTCATCTGTCTCCCTCAATCACTGTCTTCTACCAGTGGGTGAAGATTTTTTTGTTTTGTTTAATATGTCCTCAGTAACTTATTGGCCATCCCGCCTGGTTTTGGTGTTGTGTGTTTATATGTTTTTACTGAATTATTTTATATGCTGTTTAATGTTGAAATATTTTAATGTTTTGGCGTTCACTGTCTTGGGAACCCTACTTAGGTGGAACAATGGCACAGAAATGTTTTAAATAAATAATATACATAAAGTATACATATCTAGAGTGCTGCTGTTTATGGAAGTAACAACAGATTTTCCTAGGGTTCCCAGCTCTGGGTTGGGAAGTACCTGGAGTTCTGGGGGTGGAGCCTGGGAAGAGCAGGGTTGGGGGGGGGATTTCTGTAGCATATAATGCTATAGTGTCTACCTTCCAAAGCAGCCATTTTCTCCAGGAGAACTGATCTCTGTCATCTGGAGATCAGTTTTAATTCCAGGAGATCTCCTGCCCCCCACCTGGAGGTTGGCAGTCCTACATTTTCCACAGCCATCACTGCCTTCTTGAGGCTTCTGAATGGTTGAAAAATAGTGAAAAAGATAATGGAGGGGGTTTAAAATCTCCAAACTAAAATAAAAATAAGATCTGTCTAAGCTTGGGAGAATGGGAAAATAAACTTGTCGATTATGCAGTAATCACGAAATGAACAATTTATTTGAGAAACAGATCAGTTTTGAAATCTGAGGAGAGATGAAGTGTCCATTATGTAAGTAGGAGATAAACTCTGAATGAGAAACTGTTTAAAATTTAGACTGAGAAACAATTTTAAAATTGTATATAAATGTAAGAAAATAAGAACATAAGAGAAGCCAATGTTGGATCAGGCCAATGGCCCATCCAGTCCAATACTCTGTCACACAGTGGCCAAAAATACCAGGTGTCATCAGGAGGTCCACCAATGGGACCAGGACACTAGAAGCCCTCCCACTGTTGCCCCCCCCATCACCAAGAATATAGAGCATCACTTGCCCCAGACCGAGAGTTCCTACCTATAACTTGTGGCTAATAGCCACTGATGGAGTTCTGCTCCATATGTTTATCCAATTCCCTCTTGAAGCCGTCCATGCTTGTAGCCTCCACCACCTCCTGTGGCAGTGAATTCCATGTGTTCATCACTCTTTGGGTGAAGAAGTACTTCCTTTTATGTGTTCTAACCCGACTGCTCAGCAATTTCACTGAGTGCCCATGAGTTCTTGTATTGTGAGAAAGGGAGAAAAGTACTTCCTTCTCTACCTGCTCTGTCCCATGCAAAATCTTATCAAACTCAATCAGGCACAGATTCAAAAGGAATGAACTCCCTGCAAGTTACACACACCAGACACACAGGGCACCTATGTCAGTCTGCACAGGATTGCACTGTTCATTCCTAATAAGTATCCGTAGGATTGCAGTCTGTATCATTTTGTAACCATCCTCTGAATCCTCTGCAACTTGTTCACAGCCATCTTGACTAGTTTAGTTCATAAATGATTGTTGTAGCCAGTTCTGAGCAGAGTAGCACTATTAATTCCATATATCTGGGGAACAATGCTATTGTAAATATATACACTTGAATGTTATGATGCCCACATATCCTTTTGATGGGTTGAATCATCTTAGCCTATCACCACTAGATGCCAGTGTGGCTCAAGGAACAATGTGTTAGACCATAGTAACTTCCAAAGCTGAAAGAATTTTAGAAAACTCTATTGACTCAGACAGCTCCCATTTCTTTATGCTCTTTTCAACCAGCCACAACCAGGTTACTGATTACATTCTTCCATCTGTCGTTTTTCCCCCTGTAGAAGGGCCCAGATATTCTAAGCACTGGTATAACAAACAGATGATCACATTAGGGTTTCACAGAAGAATTTTGTTTTTGTCTGCACTGCGGGGGGGGGGAACCTGTTTAAAAATGTCTGCTTTTATATAGGATGGCAGAGATGCAACTTCCTCACTTACTTGTTCTCATAAAAGAGCATCAGCTAAGACTTTAGCAGCAGCATTCCATGTCAGTTTCCTAACTGGCCTTTTAAATCGGTTGGTTAGGAAACTGACAGTATGCTATAAACGATGTGACACTGACAGGATTTTGAAGTATTAGGAAGAAATTTATCTCCCTGCAGCCCATCTAAGTACAGTCAGGGAGCTTTCAAAACATGATTCCCGTACATGGAGTGAATGAAGGGCATACACAGATAAACCATTTATCTTTTCTTTTTTCCCTGTTGAACTATGGGAAGGCTGGAGGAAAGGACCACAGCTTGGAATGTTCAGAATTATGCCATGCAAAACAATGTAAAATATTGCCTTGGGAAACGTATCAGTGATGAGTTATGTTACAAACTAGCAGAAAATATGAACCAAGTATTCAGATAATTGAGAACTGGCTTACTCCAGGGAGATTCAGCATGAAGAAGAGAGTTATCAGGAGCTTACTAGAATTGCAGTTAACTTCTTTGGATTAGATTATATTTGGAGCACTAATAGTAGATACATTTACAGTGTACTGGAAATGATTTGAATATTGACTGTCCCAAATTCAAGTGCCTCAGGGTGCATCAAATGTGTCAGCATAAAAGCATTAAAAAGAGCACTGATGGATCAGACCAAATGTTTATCTAATCCAGCTTCATGTTTCCCGCAGTGGCCAACAAGCACCTCTAGGAAGCCCACAAGCATGGTCTGAAAGCAATAGCTCTTCCCACTGGCACCCACTAGTAACTAGTACTGAAAGAGGTATTTGGAGTCTCTGGATATGGAGGTTCTCTTCAGGCAGATAGCCTCACTTAAAACCATTTAAACTAAGGGCCATGACCACATTCTGTGGCAGTGAATTAATTATGCATTGTGTGAAAAGCACTTTTGTCTGTCTTGAATCACCTGCCTTTTAATCTCATTCAATCTCTGTTTTTTAGTATTATTTGAGGGGGACAAAAATATCCACTTTCTGAATACAACGCATGACAAGAAAATTCTAATACAATACATGGAATGCTGAAGCCAGCATAGCTTTGTGGAAATCAACACCATCACACTAGTTTAAGTGAATGCAATACCTGGCTTAAGTTATTTGTGGATTGCAGCTTTAAAAGCAAAACAAAGTCTGTTCAAGATAGGAATAAACAGCTTTTCTACCTATTTTGTTTCCAGAGAAGCATTTTCTTTCTCCTCTGACACAGAATCTTACATAATTGCTTGTCAAAATGCCCCAAACAAAGTAAATAATAAATGACTAATTCAGATTTACTGGGGATAAAGAGTTTTGGCATGTGAAGGAAAAAACAAAATGAAATGAAACAGGCTGGATGCTTGCAAAACAACGCTAGACTATGGGGGTAACACCACCAGAAGCTATTTTTTTCACAGCTTCACAATGAAGGTTGTTTTAATGGAACACAGTGTCCAAGAGAGATCTGCCTGGAGCATTAATAATTTGGAGAATAAGAAACAAAGAATGCCCGAGAAAGAGAAAGTTATGTGAGTAATGCATAGCACACTCTACTTGTTACCCAAAGAGGCATTCCACTAATTAGTTAGGTGAATTAGCTTAAAGGAGGCAGAGTGAGAGTGGTAACTGGAATTCTCCACTTATGTTTATGGGGACTTTTTCCCCTTAAGAGAACTCTTGAAATAAACTAGGCAGATATTCAACCAGAAAGAGTTTTATTAAAAAGAGAAAGAATAAAACAAAATGCACAAAAATAACACACATACAAGAACTACCTAAGAGAAACACAGGGAAGAAAGGAAGGAAAGCAATTTCAGGGAAGCCGATAATTACTGGTTTCAAAGAAAGAGGTCAATGGAAGCAGCAAAACAACCAGCATTTTGTGAGGAGAAGAGAGCCCAACAAAGTGGGGGTATATGTGCAGGATCCAAGGCACGTGCCACACACACTGCTGGGAAGCAGACTGCCTTCTGATATGGAGCAAAATGTACCCTCTGACAGGTATAACATGTTTGCCAGAAAAACAATAACTTAATGGGCTTTTCGGAGGTGGAGAAAAAAGATAAAAGAGGCTTGATGGGTTTTTCTGAGGTGGACTATAGGTGTGAAAGGGGCTTGATGTCCCTGCTAGTACTGGATGGGAAAAGCTACTAAATTTGGAGAATAAAATTAAGTGTTGCTTAATTAAGGCAAATGGGCACAAGGAAGTGAGGCTGAGTGTTGATGAGATTAGTCCAAAGTGAGTTAATAGAGTCTTGGGAGACTCATTGTCCAAAATTATGCATCTCTCCAAGGTGTGAAGGGACAGTAGACAGTCAGCTGCTCTTACACTTCTGAACTATATGTCCAGGCTGGTTTGTGACTTCTTAAAAGAAGCTTCTTTACTTTTCATAGCTTCTTTGACTTGCATTATTAAGCATACAGGCCTTCTTTTAGACTCAGACAGACTCAGCATGGGTTCTGTAAGGGAAGATCTTGTCTCACTAACCTGTTAATGTTTTTTGAGGGAGTGAACAAACATGTGGACAAGGGGGACCCAAAAGATGTTATTTACCTTGACTTCCAGAAAGCTTTTGATACAGTTTCTCATCAAAGGCTCCTAAGTAAGCTCAATAGTCATGGGATAAAAGGACAAGTCCTCTTGTGGATCAAAAACTGGCTTATAAATAGGAAACAGAGAGTGAGTATAAATGGGAAACTTTCTCAGTGGAGGATGGTAAGCAGTGGGGTACTACAGGGATCGGTAGTCGGTCCTATGCTTTTTAACTTGTTTATTGATGATTTAGAATTGGGAGGAAGCAGTGAAGTGGCTAAATTTGCAGATGACACAAAGTTGTTCAGGGTGGTGACAACCAGAAAGGATTGTGAGCACTCCAAAGGGATCTGTCAAGGATGAATGAGTGGGCAGCAACGTGGCAAATGGGGTTCAGTGTAGCCAAGTGCAAAGTGATGCACATTGGAGCCAAAAATCCTCAATATAAATACAAATTGATGGGGTCCGAACTGGCAGAGACTGACCAAGAGAGAGATCTTGGAGTCATAGTAGATAACTCAATGAAAATGTCTAGACAGTGTGTAGCTGCAATAAAGAAGGCCAACACTATGCTGGGGATTATTAGGAAGGGAATTGAAAACAAATCAGCCAGTATCATAATGCCCCTGTGTAAATCATTGGTGCGACCTCATTTGGAATACTGTGTACAGTTCTGGTCACCACACCTCAAAAAGGATATTATAGCATTGGAAAAAGTGCAGAGAAGGGCAACTAGAATGATAAAAGGGTTGGAACACTTTCCCTATGAAGAAAGGTTAAAACGCTTGGGGCTCTTTAGCTCGGAGAAACGACGGCTGAGGGGTGACATGATTGAGGTTTATAAGATTATGCATGGGATAGAGACGCTTGAGAAAGAAGTACTTTTCTCCCTTTCTCACAATACAAGAACTCATGGACATTCCATGAAGTTGCTGAATGGTTGGGTTAGAACGGATAAAAGGAAGTACTTCTTCACCCAAAGAGTGATTAACATATGGAATTCACTGCCACAGGAGGTGGTGGCAGCTACAAGCATAGACGGTTTCAAGAGGGAATTAGATAAACATATGGAGCAGAGGTCCATCAGTGGCTATTAGCCACAAGGTATAGATAGGAACTCTCAGTCTGGGGCAGGTGATGCACCCTATTCTTGGTGCTGGGGGGGCAGCAGTGGGAGGGCTTCTAGTGTCCTGGCCCCACTGGTGGACCTCCTGATGGCACCTGGTATTTTTGGCCCCTGTGTGACAGAGTGTTGGACTAGATGGGCCATTGGCCTGATTCAACATTGGCTTCTCTTATGTTCTTATGTATGTTATGTTACTTTGCAGTGCCTTTCCTAACCTGTCGAATGCATTCTACTTGGACTTCAGAACAAAGTTTGGGTGCAGTGGAACCTTTAAAACCAACAAAATTTTATTCAAGGTATAAGCTTTCGTGTGCAAGCACACTTCTGCTTCAATGAGTGTGTTTTTAAATAGCTTCCAAGCATCCTCTAGGGATTTGACTCTCTTGTGATTCTCCTTCAGCTTCCTTTCTACTATTCCCCTCATTTTTGTAAGGTTCCCACAATTTAGTGGATCAAGCATTTGGGTTAAGGTTCTATTTGCACAACAGTTGGAATGTGGTAGAAACCTAAGAAATAGCAGGCACTGAGGTACAATACTTTGCATGAAGTAATAGATCCACCATAAATACTATAGTTATATCTGCAGGAAATATCATTCTTGTGAGGCTTAGCTATGTCTAGGTTGGTTTTAATATATGTCTGTTTTAATGTGTATTTTTTATCCTATTGTTTATATAGTGTTCCTGTAAAGTTACATGCCATGAGTCCTGAGATGCTCAAGAAAAAGGCAGGTATATAAATCTTTTAAATAAAATAAAATTTAAAAATCAGAGATCCATGGCTCAAATTGCCCCCCAACCCAGGCATATAATGCTACCTATCACATATAGGGTGTGGTTTTTGGTACACCACTATACATATTCAAAGTTAGTCTTTGTGCTAGCATGTCAGAAGTTGAATCCTGTGAATAGGATTGTATGTATTAAACTGGCTTACTATGGAGCAAATGATACAGGCTTTCCTTATGTATTTCTCCAGGCATCCTTCTGAACAACCCTTTATGATCTGATCTCAGGACCTTTTCTCTAACGGCCAATGGATGTTTCCCATCCAGGTTCAAGATATGCTTGCAGGAAGTGACGTGTTTCCTGCTGATGTAAAACTATTGTAAGACATGCTGAATTCCAGTGCTTAAATAGTGTGTGCTGTAACTTTTGATAATTCTTACATTATCACCACATTGTCATTCCACCTTTCTTCTGAAAAGCACATGGTGGAATGCATAAGGCCATGCCATTTTCTCTTGTCAAGATAGAAAGCAAGAGAGAATGGCTTTACCACAGATGATGAAACCCAGCTTCATTTTTCTGGAGTTCAACAGGTCTATCCACTACATCATTATAGTTCTTTAACACAGTTCTTTTACAGATAGCTTTTTAAGAAGGGGTACCATTCTTTGCAGATAGATTTTACCCATTTTTTTTCTCAATTTAGGTCTTTTTCTATCTGTCTGGAATGAAGTTATGCATCAGAGCTGTCCTTTATTGAAGCACAGTTCACTCTCTTTGCATAGACAGTATTTTATTCATGTCTTTAGTTAACTGTTAAGAAAACCTTTCCAACAAAGGTTGATCAGCCACAGGAAAATATCAGGCAACCAGAGCTTCTGCTGCCTTCTCAGAACAAAAAGCTAGTCATAGGCAATCTTTGATGCCTGGGGTTCAAAGGTGGCTTGAACTTTCCCAGATGGCAGCTTACATACTGCTGCATCAGTATGCCAGGCTCTTATGCTAAGAGTGTTTCACCAGAATGAAATATTTTTAGATTTAATACTGGCAAGACTGTGTATATCTCCCCAGCTATTCAACAATTCCAGTGGAGGGTCAATATATGTAAACATGGGGAGAAAAAATAATCCTCACTGTCCAAACATTCATTGACTTGGTTTTATATAGCTATGAAGGCAGAAATACTGAAACCAAACTGCCCCCTGCTTTACTTGTATTGACATATTTCTAGATGTTCAGATAATAGAGGTGTATGACTATGGTCCTTTCCACACTTGGATCTCATCCCTGGTTTTATCAGAGTTCAACTCAGGACACAATACCTTGCATTTATTTTTGGTTATAACAGCATCCATTTATCCCAGGACAAGTGCGGAGCAAAACCCGGGTGACCTCAGTGTAATATGGAAACAAAAAAAATACCCCGAGATAATTACAGGGGTGAACTCAAGTCTAGTGTAGAATGTAAGTTTAGGGACAGGGTTGAACCAGGATTTAAGGTCTAGTGCAGAAAGGACCTGAGTCCCTTCCCATTTCTTTTGGCTTTTGTATGTTGATATTATTGCAAACCTTTACAAATGATAAACCCTTTTGTATAAGCAATGTTACTGTATCATCCTTGGTGACTGACTGGTTTGCTTATTCATTATTTAAATGATTGGTGGCTAAGTGTTATGCATCAAGAAGTCTGTTGAGGGGAGGAATAACTCTGAATTCTAGGGAGCTAAGCAAAAGTCAAGGATGGGCTTCAACAACACCCTCTTTATTTCCACCCAGTACATTATTCTGGGGTAAGGGAGTAAGCATTTATGATGAGAAATTAAAACATGAGATGCTGAATCAGAAGCAGCCACAAAAATGATACAAGGCTGTGAAATTCTGCTTTTTTCTGTTAAAAAAATCCCTGAAAGGGAGGGAGGAAAATAGGAGGATGGAAGCCAAATGATGCCATGAATCATTTGGGAATACTAGTTCCTGCTATAGTGATTGTGTGTGTGTGTGGCTTACCAATCCATCCTTTTGAGTGTGGAAACTGCACCCTATATTCAAATTGTTGTTGTTTAGTCGCACAGTCGAGTCCGACTCTTCGCGACCCCATGGACCAGATTACGCCAGGCCCTCCTGTCTTCCGCTGTCCGCTGAAGTTTGCTCAATTTCATGTTCGTTGCATCAATGACACTGTCTAACCATCTCATCCTTTGCCGTCCCCTTCTTCTTTGACCTTCAATCTTTCCCAGCATCAGGGTCTTCTCCAGTGAATGCTCCCTTCTCATTTGGTGGCCAAAGTATTTGAGCTTCAGCTTCAGGATCTGGCCTTCCAGGGAACAGTCAGGGTTGATTTCTTTTAGGATTGACTGATTTGATCTCCTTGCAGTCCAAGGGACTCTCAAGAGTCTTCTCCAGCACCATAGTTCAAAATTCAAATATTCAAATTAGGGATGTGCATTTGGATATACACAGGGGTCTTTTTTTGGGGGGAGCGCACGGAGCGCAGCTCCCGGAGCTCAGGAGCCAAGCCCCACCCCCAGCCGGCGTCCCGGGGAGTCTTTCAGGCAGCCGAATGTCAATTTCAGCTCCATTATATCCTATGGGCCATTGAAGTCAATGGTGAAAACATAGGGTATATTCTGGGGGCTGGAGAGGAGGGGGTTTGAGGGAGAGGCTCTAAACTCACAGGGTACCTGATGGAGCCTCTCCCCAAGATACCCACCAAGTTTCAAGAACATTGGATCAGGGGTCCAATCTTATGAGCCCCTAAACAGGTTGCCCCTATTCCCTCCATTGTTCTCTATGGTGGGAAAAAAATAACTTTTTTTCTCACCATAGAGAACAATGGAGGGAATAGGGGCAACCTGTTTGGAGGCCCATAGAATCGGACCCCCTGGTCCAATGTTCTTGAAACTTGGTGGGTATCTTGGGGAGATGCTCCATCAGCTCTTCTGTGAGTTTGGAGCCTCTCCCTCAAACCCCCTCCCCTCCAGCTCCCAGAATATACCCTATGTTTTCACCATTGACTTCAATGGCCCATAGGATATAATGGGGCCAAATTGCCGCCAAATTTATTTCATTCCCTCCTTTCCTTCTCTCTTTCCCTCCTTCTTCTCTTCTCTCTTTCTTTTCCATCTTCTTTTCTTCTCTTTTTTCCTCCTTTCCCTGTTTCCCTCCTTCTTCCCTCTCTTTGTTTCCCTCCCCTTTTCTTCTCTTTCTTTCCCTCTTTCCTTCCTTCTTTCCTTCTCTCTACTCTCTCTCTTTCCTTCCCTCTTTCCTCCTTCTGTGGCCCAACTCTCATGAGAAGGAGTTTAAACTTTAAACCCCTTCTCTCTTAGCTCCCCCACCCCGACCAGCTGGGGAAGGGGAGGGGAGGCTTTTGAAGATGTCTCCCCCCCTTTTGCTTCCCCTTCTGACATCACTTCCGGTGATGTCAGGGGGCATGGCATATGCTAATAGCCTAATAGCTCATTAGCATACCATATGCTAATGAGCTCCTGCAGCTGTTTTTCTATGAAAAGACCCCTGGATATACATATGTAGATAAGTGCCGTCGCAAGTGACTTGTAGCAACCCAAGCAAGAAAGAAGCGGAGGTGGTTTGACATTGCCTTCTTCTATAGAGCTTTACTTAGTGGTCTCCCATTCAAATACCAATCCAATTTAGCTACCATGTTATGACAAGATTGAACTATACCATGCCATATTCCCTCCTGTATTTGCATATATCTGAGCAAAAAATAAACCTGAAAATGCACTGCTTCTGGTCAGTCTGGAAGTATCCAAAATGATTCAAAACACTCCTGATATTCTGAGAGTAATGATAATTTATCATGTGGAATTTTGAGAGTGTTTTGGGGTTTGGGGAGGCACAGGACTGGGGCGGAAGAGGAAGAGTGCCCCAGCTCTCAGCTGTTCTGTGGTGCATCATCCCTGTAACATCTGAAGGACTGTTATTTTCTGTGAACTATAAAATGTAAAGGGATGATGCACCACTAAACAACTAGGGGATGAAGGTAGACCTTGCCTTAGAGGCCAGGAAATAATAAGGCCATTATTGCCTATGGGTGGTACACCTGGTTTCCAGAATTCAGAGGCCAGGTCTTCTCACAGAAAATAATGGCCTTTTAAAATTTAAAGGACATGTGAACTGCCAAACAGCTGTTTGTCAGGGCACGCTTCCCCTCTCTATCTCCCTCCCCTTTCCTGACTCCTCTGCGGGAGTGAATGGGTAAGGAAAAATGGTACTAAAAACAATTTTCTTGAAATTCAGTTGATAACAATAAAACTCCTGAAAATTTGGGACAACCAAAAACATTTGGCCCTTCCAAAACCCCAGAAGGAAATTTATACATTTTTTGAAGTGCACACCGTCATTCAAATGAACGAGGATAACTACATACAACTTCAGATAGTGGCAAATCTGTTTGTCTTCTTTTCCAATCAACATTCTCATACCATCTTTTACAGAACAGTTTAAAGACAATATGGACCAGTTTCTCTGAATTAAATAAGATGGTATGAGAACGAGAATGCCTGGTCTTAGATGTACTTACTCAGAATTAAATCCTACTGAGTTCAGTTCAATTTACTTCCTAATAAACATGATTAAGTGCTAGTAGAATCCTTTATAGATCTCTAAATCTATGCACACATATGTCTTAGAATAAGTCTCACTGAAACCAAGAAAAGCAACAGGTCTGGGATAAACAAGACAGACCATAACTTCCCTCAGCACAAATAATAGGACAAAGACCTGATGATTCTGCTGGGATTGCTTTGCTGATGAGGAAGCAGTGTATCCCAATCCTGGCTTGTAATTTACATTTGTGCTCAGAAGAAGGGGTTGCTTCTGCTTTTGTCTAAAAGCAGACCTAATATTTATTATGTGATTTTATTTTCCATTCGTAATACCAACATAGTCTCTCAGGTGGAATGATATATTTGTTCAAATAACCCCCCCCCCGGACTGGAAATGGGAACGTAGCATATACAGAAGATAGGCAGTAGTGAAAAATAGATGATTAGAACTATGGGAAACAACAGCATTGCAGATGGGCACATTGTTCTCAGAGCTGGCTAAATTTGGTCATTTTTAGATTTGTGGTTATTTACTCAGTAAACTATTTGAATAACTCTACTTTGCAACTATGCAGTTTATGCATTAGTGATATAAATTCCCTTTTTGAGATCTAAAATGGCCCCTGGGATTCTGGCTCCATTTTAAACAAATTGTTAGGATTTGGAACATAAAAGTTGTCGGGGATTTCCCCCCCTCCCAGTTATTGAAAAGCCCATTCCTACTTAATTTTTTGCAGGTCTTGCTTAACATAACTGACAGGAAAGAAAATTACAAACTGAATATCACTGAATGATGGGAGGGAAGAAAAGCCATTCAGCTAAACGACACTCCAGGAAATCCTGCAGTCCACTCAGTTAAGTTTTGCTTTGACAGTCTCTTGGGATATTTTTGAAAAGACTTTTCATTTAATACAAGTCTTATCACAAGAAACCAGGACAAAACATCAGAAAGAGACAGAACAGTTCCTTGAAAAGAAGGGGGGGAGGGGAAGCTTCCCATTGTGATAGTAAATAGCAAAGAAATGGCTTTTTTAACACTATGTTTGTGGATTTCTGGTGAGCATTATACTTCATGCTGTACTGTAACATGCCATGTTGACTGATAGAGACATACAAGCAAGGGGTGGCAAGGACTTGCTGAGGACATCCCAATGTATGGCAATCTGATGAAGGGAGCTTTAATTCTTGAAAGCTTATACCCATCCAAAATCTTGTTGGTCTCTAAGATGCTGTTGAAGACTTCCAAGGGAAATCCTGCACAATATAATAGTTCATTTTATTTTCACTTAGGCAGAAAAATCTGCCTAATCATCTAAATCTGGGTAACTGATTGGCATAAATTCAACAATTGTATAAAGGAGAGTGAAGATGGGGGATAGACACAAAAACACACCCACTGACAGTTTCCAAGGATGAGTCCTCTATTACCCAGGAAAAACCGAAGAAGACACGTGTGGCCTTCACATGTCTACCTCCACATATGGGTTACGGGACCTTTAAGGCTCATGTTTTTGGAAGTGATACTGAAGGAAATGAAGGGGAGGCAATTCTAATTAAGCAGAATGATTTTTATTGCCTACAGATAGGGCTGTCAGCTCCAGGTTGGGAAATCCCTGGAGATTAGGGAGTGGAGCCTGAGGAGGGCAGGGTCTGATAGTGAGAGGGATCTCAGTTGCATCTGGGTCCAACCTGGAGGTTGGCAATCCTAACTACAGAGGATAGGTGATTGGGGGAGACATTTCAGCAGGATTCTGAACATGATTGCCTTCATAGGGCAAGGAGCATAACTAGCAAAATTACCACCCCAAAGGAATATGTTGCAATGACTATACATTGGATCCAGACTATACATTGGATCAGTTAACCTCATCATGGTGATCTTTGTGACAAAGGAATATGTTGCAATGACTATACATTGGATCAGTTAACCTCATCATGGTGATTTTTGTGACAGTAAAAGAAGCATAATTAAAATTCTATTCTAGAAATGGAAACAAGGACATCTCTGCCTCTGCTATTGATATAGCAATAATTGTTGGAGAGGGTGTGGACAGGAACCCTAAGCACAGTTCTCTTTTGTTGTATGATCAGCTTTTTAGAAAGTTCAACTCTTGCTCCAGTACCCAAATGAAGACTTGAGACAACAGTGGGTTTAACCATTTTATTTAAATTTATTCAGATCTGCTGATCTACATAATCAATTAATTATGCTAATATTTAACTGAGGGTGGGCTGCGCAAGGCAGCCTATCCATGGCTGCCTTTGTTCTAGCAGATCCACCCTGGCACCAAACTCACCTACACATAGAGTGTTGAGAAGTGCCCAATCCCAGCCCCCTACTCAGATGTGCCATTAAACCACTACCAGGTTCAGAAAGATGTTGCTCAGCATGAAAGGTACTCCTTCCCAAGCCACATCCCACTGTCTAGCAAATGATAATCTGTTCAGGATAAGCCTTCCATCATGTCCAATGGCTCAGGGGTCTCACCACTTAACTCCTATTTTTGCTAAAATAGTTATGGCCTAAACAGTCAAAGACCAGGCCTACGTAATCCTAAATTCAATTATTTATTTAATTCTTAATCATTACTACCACCAGCCTGGACATCACAAAACAGGCAAAAAACGGCTCTGGCCAAGTGCCAGCCAGAGAGAGGGCTCCCAAAATTTATGCTTGGCCCCAAGTGGCGACCAGCTAGTCCCATGATATCAAGGGTGGGTGGGTGAGTCAGCAGCAAGTGGCAAAAGATGAAGCACAAGATGAAGGAGGAATAATTAATTGTCTTGCCTACCTGCCTTCCCATTGGATGGCTGCATCCTAGCTGGCCAATCCAGCCTCGAGCTTCCTTTGAAGCTGGACTAGGGCAAATCAATTTAAGGCTCTAATGGTTGTGAATGCCTCTCTTGCCCATTTCACCCCTCTTTTTGAACTTTCTAAATCAGACTGCCAGGCATCAGGAAAAGAAATTAAATGTATAGGATTCATTTGTTCACTTGCTCTTTTTAATATCAGGTCATTTTGCATTAGTTTGAAAATGAATGTAAATCCTTCTATTTGACTTTCTCAAACCAGTTACCTGGAGAGCCTATGAAGTTTTAGAACTCTTTAGGCAACCAAGGAACATTCTATAAGGAAATTATGCACAACTGGGAGTGTGTATGGGGGGTATTTGTAAATTTTCTGCATTGTGCAAGGGGTTGGGCAAGATGACCGTGGAGGGCCCTTCTAACTCTATGATTCTATGAACCCCATTGGAATGTAAGAGAAATGTGGATTATTTTCCATGTACAGAACTGCTCCTGTCTTTGGGGCCTGAAAAGGAATTACAGCCAAACTGATGTGAATGAAATGCTCAGATGCATGTACCCTAGAAAGAGCAAAAAGATTTCTGCAGCCAGATACTTACAAACATCCAAGTTTCAGAAGATTCTGGTAGCTTCAATAAATTAATGCTTAGCTAGTAGAGTCAGTTGACTTACAAATTTCATATTTAAAATGAACATTTTCAGACCAGCTATAATCAGATCATTAACAAGCTAAAAAGAACTGTCCATGGGTTAGTCACATAGAGCTCTGAAATGTGGACAAAAATCTTTGGTTTGTAGAAGTCACATAATTTTGATTTTGTCTTCTGATCCCTTCCTTATTTAAATGTTTGCTGGTTTCCAATTGCAATAAAACATTAATATCAGCATTCAAAAGCATCTTTGCTCTGAAAAATAAATTTTCTGTTCTATTTTGTTTTGAACAGATGTAGGGATGGATGCATGGAAAAACAGCAAATCTCTGATTTCTAATAGGGACACATCCCTTACCTTTTGTAGTTATATTACTGACAACTTTGACCAGGATAAAAACTCAAATTATGTGTCTGAAGCAGAGTCCTTTTCAACTTGGCAGAGAGTTGTTCTTATGCTTATCTTCTGTTTGAGTGCTTTTTCTGCCCACTCATTTCCCAGAACATGAACAACTTACTGGAAGGCACATTGGCAGAACATGGAAGTCAGATAAAATTCTGACAGGCAGATGCATTGTTGGTTTGAAGAGAAATAATAGTATTTAATAGCAAGTTCCAAGAAGAGGGACAGTCAATATAGTGAGCTTGTAGAAATCTTTTATCAGCAGAATAAGAAGTTCAAAATAACAGAGAACGAAACAGAAGAGAATAAAAGCAGCAACAGACACCTTTTAAATGGCTGCTTCAAATATTCCACCTTTTTCAAGTATTTGTTTTAGAGGGGAAAGGAGATGAGATGGCTGGAGAGCAATGATCAGGTCAGGGAAATTACCAAATCGGGATCTTGGACTATGGAGGAAGTGACCCTTTCTCCTCTGCCATCGTCATCCCCAAAGCAGCTATTTCCTCATGGAGAAAACTTACAGGTACCTGTGGCTGGAGAGCAAAAAGCGCCTTTGGGGGTAATTCAATGAGGAGATCTGTTTATTTATTTAGATTTGTATCCTACCCTCCCCACAAGCAGGCTCAGGGCAAGTGACAACAATGGAAGTACAAAATCATTGAGACAATTTAACAATAAGTAGGTAAAACAGTTAAAACAGTTAAAATAGTAGGTAATACAGTACTAGAGAATATATAAGGTTCTAGTCATACTGTGTTTGTACAGTGGAAAGATTTAAACCTCTACTTTCCCAGCATCACTCACTCAACCCAGTTCAGGGAAGTGTTTTTAACAAGGCTTCAAAACTTTAATCCTTTTCAGATGTTAAATTTGGTCAGATGCACAAGAAGAATGCATTACATACAATACTCCCAATGTGCAACTCTTCCTGCCCTCCCTCTCATGATCTGCCTAAGTTCACAGAATCTGCATTGCTGTCAGATGGCCATCTAACCTCTGTTTGAAAACCTCCAAAGAAGGAGAGCCCACCACTTCCTGAGGAAGCCTGTTCCGCTGAGGAGCCACTCTTAACTGTCAGGAAGTTTAGCTGAAAACTCTTCTGATTGGTTCTGGTCTGACTTTCTGGGGCAACAGAAAACAACTCCACACCATCCTCTATATGACAGTCCTTCAAGTACTTGAAGATGGACATCATATCACCTCTCAGTTGTCTCCTCTCCAGGCAAAACTTACCCAGCTCCTTCAACCTTTCCTCATTGGACTTGGTCTCCAGACCCCTCACCATTTTCGTTGCCCTCCTCTGAATACATTCCAGCTTATCTATATTGTTCTTAAATTGAGGTGCCTGAAACTGAACACAGTACTCTAGGTGAGGGCTAACCAGAGCAGAGTAAAGCATTACTTTGTGTGATCTGGACACTAGACTTCAGTTGATACAGCCCAAAATGACATTTGACTTTTTTAGCTACCGCATCACACTGCTGACTCGTGTTCAGTGTATGGTCTACTTTTCACACATATTACTGCCAAGACAAGTCTCCCCCATCATATAATTACGCATTTGATTTTTCCTACCTAAATGTAGAACTTTATATTAAAGCCGGTTAAAATCTATTTTATTTGTTTTAACCCACCTTTCCAGCCTGTCAAGATCATCCTGTATCCTGACTCTGTCTTCTACTGTATTTGCTAACCCTCCCAATTTAGTATCTTCTGCAGATTTAATAACCATTCCCTCTATCCCTTCATCAAAATCATTTATAAAGCTGTTGAACAAAATAGGTGCCCGGACAGATCCCTGAGACACCCTACTTGTCACTCCTCTCCAAGAGAATGAGAAACCATTAACAAGCACTCTTTGGGTATGATCTGTCAACCAATTACAGATCCATCAAACAGTCACAGGATCCAAATCACATTTTACCAATTTGTCAACAAGAATATCAGCATTACTGAAATCAATATAAACTATGTCTATAGCATTCCCCTGATCCAGCAAGGTAATAGCTTGGGGGGGGGGGCTTGAGGGTTCTCCTGAAAATTTCTTATGAAGATGCTCCACTCACTGCTTTAGGGAGCAGATTTCACAGAGTGGGAGCTACATTGGAAAAGGAATGAGCTCTGTTTGGTGCCAGGCAGGCCATCTTGAGTGTGGGAACAGCCAGGAGGTAGTAGCCTGAAGGCCATAATTGGCTCATAGGGATCAGATGGTCCTTTAGATATGTGAATCCTAGTCCATGAAGAGCTCTAAAGGTGATAACCAGCACCTTGAGTTGGACGGAGAAAGAAACTGGCAACCAATGTAGCTGTTTTAAGAGAGACAAGGTATGTTCCCAATGGCTAACACATGACAATAATCAAGCTGCTGCATCCTGAAGCAGAAGCAGTTTGGGGGTTATCTTCAAGGGCAGTTAAAGGAAGAGTCCATTACTGTAGTCCAGATGTGAGGTTATAGAAGAATGGATCAGCATGGCCAGATCAGCTGACTAATTAAAGATCAAAATTTCCAAATCTCAATTCTGAGGATAATTTTAGAGAACCAATTTATTTCATCTGGATTCTGAACCTAGAGTTCCAAACTTGATCACAGTTGGAGAAGATGCTTGGAAATGTGATGCCAAGAAAATATTTTATGTAGTTTTCAGAACTTGACAAATCCCCCCAGCCTCAATCAGATCATGCCATTTCCCCCTTCTGCTATAGGCTTGTCTGAAAAGAAGAGGAAAGCAAACCAAGAGTAACACACAACATTGATCTCATCCTTAGTAATGTGTCTGGAAACTCTCCTACTAAGTGCAAAAGACTTCCAATAACAACCCATGAGATCAAAGCTCCCATTAAAATGTCATCCTGACATTTAGTGCACTGAATTCAAATTATAAATAAAAGCTTACTGTTTGCCTCAAGCAGAAGCGGCATGTGGATGATGTGAATGCTGCCCAGCTAATTTGAAATATTAAACTCATTAAGACAAGGTATAGCTGTTTTATGTTAATTTATTGCCCTTTGATATAACAACAACACTTTGGCTTGGCTTCTAAGTGGACATAGGATAATTTTATGTATCTGCTTTATATAACCTCGTAGTTTAGTGACTGCACCTATTTGGTGACAGTGTTGTCCGTGCTGACAACAGCTTTCACACAGGTTATACTAATATTGTCATACCATAGATTTTATACCTGCTTGCCTTTCATAAACTGTAATTTGTGCACCATAAAACTGTGCAGACAGCACATTCTGACAATGTATTAATGCTGTATATTTTCTACTTGAGAACATGACACCCATCTGAGAAATCTCATTTGTATCTTGGTAAAAAAAGATATGGAAACAGGCAGAGCAGGTAAAAGTTATGATATGGTCATAAATGTTGTGGAGCTAATAAATGTGAACAATTTACTCTGCAGGAAATATTTATTATACATATATTTTTGTTTACTTGTTGGGTACTGATAATTTACTGTAACAATAAAACAGTGTTTTGCAGTCATGTGCTAGTAAGAGTCCTTAAGAGGAATGCTTGCGTTGGGCCTAGAAACAGAGCGACGAATCACCAGTTACACATAATGCTTATGCATTTTGGGGGAAATGCAAGCACGTTTGCTGTTTCTGCTACAAAATACTAAGTTATTTAACGTTAATAGCATTGGAGTGTTGTTGAACATCTGTGGTAGATGAACATTAAGATAGTGGGACAAGTCAGGGCTTGATAAAATGTAAGGAAAGTATTCCAGCAACAATAAGAACATTTTTTTAAAAAGCTGAGAGAGAGAGAGAGAGAGAGAGAGAGAGAGAGAGAGAGAGAGAGAGAGAGAGAGAGAGAGAGAGAAGGGCTCTGATCCACTAGAGAATTTCTGCAGATGGAAAGATCTCTGGTCACAGAGTGCAACTCTCCTGCCTCCCCCCCCCAACAGCAGTCTGAAATGCCCCTGAAATCCTGTTCCTGGGTGTCTCTTATTACTCAGGCACAAGATTTTCTAGGGGGAGGGGGCATTTCAGGCTGCTGGGAGGGGGAAGAAATGTGCATTTTGAGAGCACATCCTTCTGCCTATGCAAATGCTCTGGGGGAATCTATGTCAAGGATGTTACTGAATTTTGTGACTACTGTAGTTTGATCCAAAAGTCACTTTCATGTTTTCTAAACACTCAGGACCAAACTGCAGTTGTGCCCCTCCATATGCACACACAATTTGAAACATAAGACTGTTGTTAAAACTCATGCCTAATTTTGAAAAACAATGGAATATGAGACCAAAAAAAAAAAAGCCTATAATAGCAAACATGGCTTGAGATGAGTAAAACCTCCCCGTTTTTTCGCCACTGGGCAGAGAACAGGCTGGGAGGTGAAGTCTGTGCAATTGCTTTCCAGACATACTTCAGTGCACTTTCATTCAAATGATAATAGATCTAGCAGGAGAGATGATGGGCAAGGCAAATTTCCCCCTTCCTCCTAGCAGGGAACAGAGATTTGGAGGGATAAAATCCTAGATAGTCATCAGGAAGGAGATTCCTGGAGATCTTCAGGAAGCACCTCTTTGACCTGCCGTGACCTAGTCAGTGAGTGGAGAAACAGATACAATAAAAATTTCCTTGCCCCAGGAAGGAGCTCTCTTTTCTTGGGATGCTGAGCCCATGAGAGGATGCAGACTTCTCTTCTGGGAAGGCAGTCATTTTTGGACTATGTGCTGGCCTAAAGAGCTGGAGGGAGCTTCAAGGTAGGGGAAACTTTGAAAAAGGGGTCTGTCCTATTTTAACATCTGATAGGTCATGTATAGAGAAAGGGACAGAAAAATTGCATTTTCCCCATTTCTTCTGGTATCCCTTGCTCAGTCTGGTGGTGTGCTAAAAGTATACTTGTAAACATTTTATTTTTAATAACTACTTTATAACTTTTGATGTTGGGAGTGGTTCTCTGTACCACATAGACCTCCACCATCTCAGACACATTGTTTTAAAAGAATCGCTGGGGGGAAAGGCAGGCAGTTGGCAAATGGCCATTCTTCCAGGGTTTGTGAGGCAGTAAACTGTCCCTGTGGCAATTAGGTGCTAGGCCTCGGGAGACACAGAGGCAAGGCCTCAGAACTTGGAAGGCAAGCTGGGACTCCTGGCCCTCCAGTGGGCAATTCTCTACAATGGGCAGGTGGTGACGGCAGGCTACCCTGAGAGTTGAAGCCCCTCCAGATGTGGAGGGCAGGGCAGAGTAGGGCCTGCTGGCCAGAGCAGGCATGTTCTGCCACACATGGCATAAAAGATGGGAAAAAATTGTGAAAACTAGCAAAAAATAAATTAAAAGAAGTGGGGTAAAAATACAGAGATACTATGAATACAAAAGGAAATGAAAAATTGCACGTTCATTCATCTTTCGGAAAAAGCAGAATTACTTCTCGCCTTTGAAATAAATGGAAAAGCTTGCAGGTTCTGTAGCTTCATCTACAGCACTGGAATGGAACTGTGTTGAAATCAACTGGTTCTTTAAAACAAACACACACACACACCCTGGAAGATCCAATTCTCTTTATAGGTTGCATTTTACAGAATAGTTTTCATTTTATTATCTGTTGTTTGTCACTACTTATTCCAATAAAAATGTCTGAGCAAAAATAAAAAGAGCTGGTTCCATAACATATTAGGCAGTAAATGTAACATGAAGAAAAAAGTGAAGGATAAATTACAATGAACTGAGATGGCTGCATGAAGTATCATTGGGTGACTTTCTGGCAAGTTTTGGACAGAATTCTCTGTGGGAGTTAAAAATTAGTAATAGGAAAAGGTCAAGTGCCACTACAGCTTGCTTTGCATTACCAAAGTTTTAGTATTACCCTGTGCCATAAACTCCCTAGAATTTTATTTGACCAAAGATGATATTGTGCTATTGCAACAAAATTAGACAATGTATACAAGCAAAGCCAATGGTAAATAATAAGGTAGGCACTTGTTAAAGGACATTTGTTTAAATAAAACTTGTTCTTCTTTCCTTCCTTGTTTATTTAACTACATCACGTGTCATCTTTCCTCATACTGGCTTGGATCCCACTTAAATTTCCACGGTTGTGATATTATCTGATTCTTCCCCAGTGCAACAGCCCAAAACACACTGCAAAATACTGCTCTGGGGGGAACAGCTCAGGGGGAAATTGGATGTCTCCTGTGTGTGTGTGTGGGGGAATCATGAAAATTGCCCTCTTTGAACTAGCAGAAATCCAGGCAGGGTCCCAACCAATTACTTCAAAGTAAATCTCACTCAAAATTGAAGAGAATATCAGTTTCATTTATGAGTGCAGAAAGACTTTACAGTATAACATTTGCCTTGCACAAATAAAAAGGGGGGGGAGGGAGCTTGGATACAGTCAATGTCTCCTTACTTAGCAGAAGGGACTCTTTGGTTCCAGCTGAAATGCAGCAATTTTTAAAGAAAAGGTCAGTGGAAGGAGAGGAGGAAACAATTGAAATGAGAAAAATAACAGCAAACGGTTGCAGTTATTAACGTCATTGGCAACAATTGTTAAAATATAAAGCAGCATTAAGCTCTGTATCAGCATATCTGGCCAAAGCATCATGTTCTGACTCTTTTGATTTTCACCTTAATGGTTTTAATCACTGTTTTTCCGTAACCCAAATGTATTCACTAAGCTTCTCTAGTCACCACTGTTGTGTTAACATCTTTCCAGCCATCATCTTACCTTCGAGAAAATGATTATTTTAAAATCCAAAGCATATATTTTTAAAGCTGTGACTTGAGAGATAACTGCTTGGTCCTAGGAATTATGAGCACAATGCTTCTCCCACCCCAGAAGTGGATCTTTCCCACCTCCTCCTCCTCCCTTCAGCAGCCACCTGAGACTCCTGAAAAGCTGTTGCTGGAGCTCAAGCCAATCTCATGGCATGAGAGGTTGCAGTGGAGAGTGGGAACTCAATGTCATCTTCCCACTCCCATCTTCCTCTGCTGGGGGAAGTGAGGTGGAGCAAAGGGATGAGAGATAATATTGAATGTTTTACATTCAGAACTGCAGTATTTCTCAATGATTACATTATGCATGGTCAAAATAATAGGGTTATCTTCGGAGACCACCAGGATAACACATGACAGGACAGCAAATTCCGGTGCTCTTGGGACAGGGAAAGTTTAGCGGTGGGCTGAGGCGGGGCTTTAAGGGAAGGACGCAGAGAAACAGAGCAGCTCAGCAGCCTTCCAGCCTACGGCCCATCCCAATGGTGGCTGGCAGTGGGGTCAGATTGGAGAACTCCCCTCCATCACTGGTGTTGTGCAATGCCAGGTCTATTAATAATAAAACCTCAATCCTTAGGGATTTCGTACAAAATCAACGAGTGGACCTGGCATGCGTGACCAAGACCTGGGTGCGGGAGGGCGAAACGGTAGCCCTCGTTCAACTTGCCCCGCCTGGGTTTTCGGTCCTCCACCAGTCACGGACCAGGAGGCGGGGGGGAGGAGAGGCCATTTTCATTCAGGAGGCTTACTCCTTCAGGGTGCTTCCATCTGTGGAGATCACGGGCATAGAGTGTGTCAGCCTGATGCTGGAGGCTGAGGAGAGTTTGGCGATCTGGTTGATGTACCGGCCGCCTAACGCACTGGCCAGTGGCCTGCTGTCCCTGCTTGAGGCCGTATCAGGCTGGGTGCTGGAGCACCCTAGGCTGATTGTCTTGGGTGACTTCAACGTCCATGCCGAGGACGCGGCCTCGGGTCGGGCTACGGACCCCATGTCATCCATGGCAGCACTGGGACTCTCCCAATTCATCTCAGCTCCCACGCATTGGGCTGGTCACACGCTCGATCTGATCTTTGCGGCGGGGGTGACGGTGGACCGGATTGCCATAGAGGCAGTGCCATGGTCGGACCACCTGGCCCTGAGGGCCCAACTGAATATCCCACCCCAACCCTGTTTAGGCGGTGAGCAGATTTTTGCTTGCCCGTGGCGCCAGATGGACCCTATGCGGTTCCAGATGGCCCTGCGGGATCCAAGACCCCCTGGCGGCTCGTTGGATGAGCTCGTGGAGGACTGGCATGTCTGGCTCTCTGCAGCCATCGATGAGATTGCTCCCAGGCGCCCTCTTTGCACTCGTGGCGTCGAGCCTGCAACAAGGCATCAAGAACATCCTATAGGACGCTTATGAGAGCCTATGAGATGGCAGTCAAGACCGCAAAAAGAGATTTCTTTGCGGTCACGATTGCATCTGCTAGCTCATGCCCAGCCCAATTATTTAGTACAATTCGGTCCTTGATGGCTCTGCCACAGGGCAGGCAAAATGCTAGGGAATTGGATATTGGCTGTGAGGCTTTTGCGAGCTATTTTGCAGATAAAGTCTTGGCACTCCGCTGCGACCTCCCCACCACAATCGAAACAGTTAGAGAACTTGAGGCCCCTTGCTCATCTTTGGGGTCGGGTTTAGAGTGTTTTAGCCTGCTCAGCCTGGAGGAAGTTGACAGATTGCTTGTATCTGTGCGTCCAACCACTTGCGACCTTGATCTGTGCCCATCATGGCTCATTAAAGCAGGCCATGAGGGGTTTCGAGGTGCCCTGTGGGAGATTATCAACACGTCCCTCTTGGAGGGGTGGTTCCCCAGGGCGCTCAAGGACGCGATGGTCCACCCCCTCTTGAAAAAGCCATCTCTGGACCCAGCCGAATTGGCCAACTATCGGCCGGTGTCCAATTTGCCCTATTTGGGCAAACTTATTGAGAGGGCGGTGGCGCTGCAGCTGCAGAGCTTTCTGGATGATGCTTCCATCCTAGATCCTTACCAGTCCGGCTTTACGGAGATGGTACTGGTCGCCCTGACTGACGATCTCCGTAGGCATCTGGATCGGGGCGGTGTGGCAGCTCTGGTGTTGTTGGATCTGTCGGCAGCATTCGACACGGTCAACCACGAGTTGCTGGCCCACTGCCTTGCCGACGTGGGGATTCAGGGGCTTGCCCTTCAATGGTTTGCCTCTTTTCTCCAAGGTCAGGGACAGAGGGTGGTGATAGGGGGACAGCGGTCCCGGAGACACCCCCTTGAGTGTGGGGTGCCTCAGGGGGCAGTGCTGTCCCCGATGTTGTTTAACATCTACATGCGCCCCCTTGCCCAGATTGCCCGGAGTTATGGGCTCGGGTGTCATCAATATGCAGATGACACCCAGCTCTATCTGATGTTGGGGGGCCAGTCGGGCTCCACCCCGGATGATCTGCATCGGGCATTACAGGCCGTGGCTGGGTGGCTCAGACTGAGCCGGCTGAAACTAAACCCGGCAAAGACGGAGGTCCTGGGCCTGAGTCGGATTGGTTCGGGGCTGGGGCTCCCTCTCCCAGCCTTCAACGGGGTACCTTTGGTGCCAGCATTGGAGGTTAGGAGCTTGGGAGTGCTCCTGGACTCCTCTCTAATGATGGAGGCCCAGGTAGCAGCCACTGCCAGGTCGGCCTTTTTCCATCTGAGGCAGGCATGACAGTTGGCCCCCTTCCTTGGCCACGATGACCTGGCCATGGTGATCCATGCAACGGTCACCTCAAGGTTAGACTACTGTAACGCTCTCTACTTAGGGCTGCCTTTGTCGCAAATCTGGAAGCAGCAGCTAGTGCAGAATGCTGCAGCCAGGCTGCTGATGGGTCTCTCTAGGAGGGACCATATTCAGCCTGTGTTGATGGCACTGCACTGGCTGCCAATAGCGTACCTGTCATGCCAGAGGTACTGATTTGCAGAATCATCATGGATAAGATGCCTGTAAGTTTAGTCAGGATCAGCACATCCAGTGAGTTAAGCAAATGGGAGACAGCTGGGTCAAGGCAGCAATCTCTAATTAGTCTAGGACGGGGATTGGGGAAGTGAAAAATAAGAATCCGGTCCAAGAAGGCCAGAAAAACCAGAAGAACTGAGGAACTTGCCGGAACACGCACACATCTACGCATTTGGAGGAAGCTGTGAGACCGGAGGTTCTCGACAACTTGACGAATGCCAGGAATGCTGCACGTGGCCTTGAAGAGCCAGAGACTGTGGCGGGAATCTTCCTGAACTGCTCACCGTGAGGTATAGTCCGGGTGCAGGAGCTGCTCAGAAGACAGCCAGTGTCTGCAAGCAAGTGAGTCTTGGCAGTTCTGTGTAAACCCTGAAGCAAGTGGCTAAGCCAGAGGGAGCCGGACGTTCAGGGAGAAAGGATCAATAAACCGTCTGTATATAGTAGCTAGATAGTTAGGGTTAGTTTTGTCTATTGTCCGTTTTATTCCACAACTCCCCCTTTATCTGTTTTTACTTTTCTTGAATAAACCTTTATGGTTTATAAGCCGGGAGTCTGAACAAGTCTGTGGGCAGTAGAGACTGTTTATGTGCCCTCCTTGCTTCTCCTAAGCTGAGCCGACTGGCTCTGTAAATGAAGGGGACTCAGGATAAGGGAAGCACGCTACCAGAGTGACCCTGAGCCCCAGTTTAAATTGAGGCCCAGACCCAAGGGGTTGCCTGAGAGACATTGTGCCCAAACACTCACCTGGCACCCCAGGGCTCTGATAGATGAAGCATTTACAACACACGTATGTGATATGGTGGCAGATATATGACAGTACCGGATTCGCTTCAAAGTGCTGGTGATCACCTTTAAAGCCCTGTATGGCCAGGGTCCGGCTTACCTGAGGGACTGACTTTCCCTACATGTTCCCCCAAGGGCACTTCGGTCTGGGGGCCGGCATCTGGAAATTCCGGGCCCCAGAGATGTGAGGCTGGCTGCCACTACAGCCAGGGATTTTTCGGTGGCGGCTCCTACCTGGTGGAAGGAGCTCCCAGAGGAGATCCGGGTCCTGCGGGACCTTGTCCAGTTCCGCAGGGCCTGCAAGACGGAGCTCTTCCGCCAGGCTTTTGAGTAGGAGCCGCCACTGCCGCTATTCCACCTTCGAAATCCCACCTCGAAAACCATGCCATCGTATTCCTGTCATCTTGGTTTTAAATGTTGTGCTTATGTTGTATTGCTTGATTTTATAATTTTACCTGTTGATATTGTTTTATATTGTTTAAATTGGCATTCATGCCCCTGTTAGCCGCCCTGAGCCTTCGGGGAGGGCGGGATACAAATCGAAACAAATAAATAAATAAAATAAATTAATACGTCATATATACTACCTTTCTGCTGTTGTATTTTTGATGTAAGTATTGGATTTGGGGGGGGTCATAAGTATTTACAAAGCATGCCATGATGTATAAGAATATGTAAATAGGCATCTGAACCTTAAAGAAGCCAGGCCTCGGATGGGGCCAGAGCACTCTGGAGCAGCGCTCCGGGAGTGAGGTACCAGGGAGCGGGCACATGACGAAGCCCCGCCCTTTGCTCCCAGCCGTGCTCTGCTTCTAGAAACCCTCGTTTGGGCCAGGAGGAGGCAGAAGAAGGATGGTAAGTTGGCTGGTGGGGGTTTTCAGGGGGGGTAGGCCATGAGTGCTCTGGGTGCCATGGTGGGGATGGTGGGGGCTTTTTCTGGGGTGGAGGGCAGGCCGTGGGCACTCTGGGTGCTGCGGCGGGGGTGGCAGGGATGGTAGGGGCTTTTTCTGGGGCGGGGGGTAGGCCGCAGGCACTCCAGATGCCACGGCAGGGGTGGCAGAGGCTTTTTCTGGGGTGGAGGGGTAGGTCATGGGCGCTATGGTGGTGGGGGAAGGGCCTTTTTCTGGGGTGGGGGATAGGCCGCTGGCACTCCAGGTGCCATGGCAGGGGTGGGGGTGGTGGCAGGGACTTTTTCTGGGGCGGGGGGTAGGTCATGGGCACTCTGGGTGCCATGGCTCAGGTGGCGGGGGTGGTGGGGATGGCAGGGGCTTTTTCTGGGGTGGGGGGTAGGCTGCAGGCACTCCAAGTGCCGCAGCAGGGGTGGTGGGGATGGCAGGTGCTTTTTCTGGGGTGGGGGGGTAGGCCACAGGTGCTACGGGTGCCACAGCGGGGATGGCAGGGATGGCAGAGGCTTTTTTTGGTGCGGGGGGTAGGTCGTGGGCACTCTGGGTGCCGCGGTATGGGTGGCAGGGATGGCAGGGGCTTTTTCTGGGGTGGGGGGGTAGGCCACAGGTGCTCCGGGTGCCACAGCGGGGATGGCAGGGATGGCAGAGGCTTTTTTTGGTGCGGGGGGTAGGTCGTGGGCACTCTGGGTGCCGCGGTATGGGTGGCAGGGATGGCAGGGGCTTTTTCTGGGGTGGGGGTATGCCGCAGGTGCTCCAGGTGCCACAGCGGGGGTGGCGGGGATGGTAGGGTTTTTTTCTGGGATGGGGGGTAGGCTGCGGGTGCTCCGGGTGCCATGGTGTGGGTGGCGGGGATGGCAGGGGCTTTTTCTGGGGTGGTAAAGTAGGCCGTGGGCACTCCAGGCACCACGGCGTGGGTGGCGGGGATGGTAGGGGCTTTTTTGGGGTGGGGGGGTAGGCCATGGGTGCTCCAGGTGTCGTGGCATGGGTGGTGGGGATGGCAGAGGCTTTTTCTGGGGTGGGGGGGTAGGCCGCAGGTGCTCCGGGCACCGCGGCAGGGGCTTTTTCTAGGATGGGGTGGGGGTGGGGGTTTCCTCTGAGAGGGCAGATCTGCTTATTTTCCCCCCTCCTCCATAGCCAGTAAACCAAAACAGTCCAGTGGCACCATTAAGACCAAGTTTTATTCAGGAACCAGCTCTGGCTTGTCTGAGAGGGCAGATCTGCTAATTCCCCCCCTCCATAGCCAGTAAACCAAAACAGTCCCGTGGCACCTTTAAGACCAAGTTTTATTCAGGAACCAGCTCTGGCTTCTCTGTGAGGGCAGATTTCTCCCCCACCCCCATAGCTAGCAATCCAAAAAAGTCCAGTGGAGCCAGAGCGGTGGTTGGTGCCTTCTGACACACTTCCGGAGATGTCAGGGGTGTGGCATATGCTAATGAGCTCCTGCACCTCTTTTTCTACAGAAAGACCCCTGAAAGAAGCTAAGAAAATTATGATTAAACTGGTCAAGATATCTAGAAGTGTCAAATATTTGGAAAATGGGGGGATAGCTTATGCAAAGTAATTGTAATTTTTTTTAAAAGCCTGCTGTCTGAAGCAACATGCAAAGAAAGTCTGGAGTCAAATGGAACAGAAATGATTAGGGATTGCTAAAATCTTACTAAACACATTGCTTCACATGATATTATGCTTACCTTGTATAAGATACAGTCAGAACACATGTAGAAGGAACACTTACAAGAAGATGGTGCAACTGAACATCTGATCTCTCCATTGAAAAGCACTGGGGACATTTTCTTTTGTCAATGGAAGCTCAGAGCAATCCATGGAGAGAAGCCCAGAGAGAAAGATACAATCCCAAGAAAACAAGCTCAGTTCTATGCTCCCAAATCCACAGCAGAAGCTAACTTCCTCAATGCAACCCTAGAGATGACCAGACGTGCTCTTTGAACCATTGAAGAAATTTAATTAATTAATTAAAAGTACAACAAATGCTTTTAACACCACTCTATACTGGCCTATTCAGATAAGACAAGTAGCACTGAATGCTGTGGGTGCAGGTATAGGATCCAATTTCACATTTAGCTCTCCACTTCTCCACAAAGTGCCATCTCACATTTAAACATTATCACTGAAGTTTTCCTTATGGACCACTCATGCTTTGCTGCGTGATTTTGACATGTCAGCTCAGAAACTGGTTTCTGGAACAATAGGCATGTGAGAAGCAGAAATTCTTTTTTGCAAGGGATATCAAAAACGTTGGTTCTGATAACTCAGTATGTTCAGGTTCATAAAGCAGGCCTTTCTTCTCATGACAGATTGGATCTATGTGGAGCCTGCCTCGATATTTTGTATGAGCAAGATTAAAGTCCAGTGCACCTTAGAGACCAACAAGATTTCCAGAGTATAAGCTATCGAGAATTAAAGCTCCCTTTGAATGGGCAACTGGACTCAAATCTTCCACTTCTGCTGCAGATCAATGTGTCTACCCACTGAAACTATATTTTATATGTGACTGAAGGGAATCTTATATTCCTCCCTCCCCACCAAACTGAAGGACTAGCCAGGTCTCTCTCTCTCTCTCTCTCTCTCTCTCTGTCAAACAAAGAATACTACTGTCTGATATATTAAGGGTCGTCCCCCCCTTGCACATGCATATATAAAGGTACACACAAACTATTGCAATGCATTAATTGTTGTAGATCTTCCAGGCTGTATGGCCATGGTCTTGGCATTGTAGGACCTGATGTTTCGCCAGCAGCTGTGACTGGCATCATCAGAGGTATAACGCAGAAAGATGGAGTACTCTCTATGTCAATGTCCAAACACCAAGAAAAATGGTAGGCAGGTAATTTATATCAAGAAGAAGAGGAAGAGGAGGAGGAGGAGGAGGAGGAGGAGATTGGATTTATACCCTGCCCTTCACTCAGAGTGGCTTACAAACTCCTTCCCTTCCCCACAACAGACACCCTGTGAGGTAGGTGGGGCTGAGACAGCTCTTTCCAGAGCTATCCTTGAGAGAACAGCTCTGACAGAAGTATGGCTTGCCCAAGGTCATCCAGCAGCTGCAAGTGGAGGACTGGGGAATCAAACCTGGTTCTCCCAGATTAGAGTCCAGGCACTTAACCACTCAGGAAGGTGGAGTAGGGCTGTGTCATTATCTTGTAGGAGTTTTCCAGGCTGTAGCATGCTAATGGAGGAGCTTTCCTGAGGAAGTTCTTTTGGATATGGATTGGTTGTTGAAATTCTAATATTATCTGTAGTCCTGTTGTAAGATGTAGAGCATTTTGTGTTTTTTAGGACAGGAAACCATGCCCTATTTATTTTTAAACTCTCTTCTTTCCTGTTGAAAACGTGTTTGTTTATGAATTTATGAATTGGATGAACAACATATCCAATTACCATATCAGATTACACAGGAAAGCCATTTAAATTCATTTTTCTTAGTATAAATTATAGTGGCCAAGCAAAAACACAAGAAAGATACAGTAAGTCTGACTTAGCACAACTGGTGCTTGCACACCAGCTCTAGCTCAAGCAGAAATGTTACACTGGATCCAACCCATTGGCCAAGTAATCCATCTGCAGCACGAAAGGAGAGGTGCTAATGAACAAAGCCTACTTTCATATAAATGCATCCATGTGGGCTTCTTTCACTCTAAACATTCTTCAGCAGTATGTGAACGTGTGTGCATGTTTCATGAACTCAGAATTCAACCCCATTGGCCGCTGTGCATAAAGAATGTACAAACCAGCACGCTGCTTAATCTGGTTCTTAGGTAGCATGGTGTTTGGAAACAGTTCTCTCCTGTAAGAAGAGGCCATGAGAAAAGTTAGACTACATCAAAGGCTTATTGAATCTACTAACTACACATTCAGAACTTTGTCACTCAAAGACCTTAAAAGGCTTTGATTTGTGTCTTTTTTTCTAACCAGCTCAATAGTTCTTTCTAACATACATTATATGCTGACATCCTGGGATATTGATCTAAACATATTTTATTACTAAGAGAAAGTGATGTATTTAAACATCTAAAGATTTTGTTCTCAGCACATTTTTATCTATGAGTCACTGTTTCCAGTACCTAGGGTCTTTAATGGCTCACAATGCATCACCCTTCAGCAGTTCATTTCAGATATATACTAAAAAAGGTTTTTCATCTAATCTTTTCCTTTGGGTTTTTTTAACAACCTCTGTCTGGTACCTAATTAACTGGACAGGATCACTTCATTGTCTTCCTTGAAATAGTTAATAAAAGTCTCTCAAAATCCCCTAAACACTCACATCATGTTTTAGCCTCATTAAAATAATGAGGTTGGATACATTGTGATTTGTTGGTGTCTAATACCATGGATACATTTCTATTAGATACACTAAATAATCATGGGTTTAGATCCAAAGATCCCATTCATAGAAGCAGTCCTTTGATAAGTGGACAAACACTTTCCATGAGTGGAAGGACATCCTTCCATCAGGAGAAAAACACTTTTAGATCCAACCTCATAGTTTGGATCCAACTCAAAGTAGAAAATAAACCACCTTGAAATAGTTTCTCCAAAGTTGGAACAAGTAAACCAAACTCCAGATGTAAGGAATTTGTCTTTCACCCCAGTGTCATCGATCAATATGTCATCAGTCAATATGGAGAGCTCTGGCTGAAAAAAAAAAGATAAGGCGAGACCTGTGCTGCATCTTTTGTACCATTTAAAATGCACAGAGAATTTGTGAAATAGGAAGAATTTTTCACTCTGCTTTCACTCTCCAGTTACATTATTTTTAATTTTTCACATCTGTGTTGGAAGACGTACCTTACACTCAGAGAAGCCTGTGAAGAGGAAATATCATTATGACTGCATGTAGACATAGGACAAAAAGATGCCAGCATTGGGTTGGGGAATTCCTGGAGATTTGGGGAGTGAAGCCTAGAGAGGGTGAGGTTTACGGAGGGGAGGGAAATTAACAGGGTATAATACCACAGAGTCTACTTTGCAAGGTAGCCGTTTTCTTCAGGGGAGCTGATTTCTATAGTCTTTGTAATTCTGGGAGATCTCCAGGTCCCACCGGAAGGTTGGCAACCCTAAAAGTAATAGCTGTTGTACTGATAACAGAGGTAGAAATACTAGTAATGGGAACAATAAGTTTAAACTTGTGATTGTGCTGCCAATGTTAGTAGAACAGCTATAATCATTGTAGTGAAAACATTCCTGGTCCCCAGCTACTATACAGAGAATTTCTTAGACTGGTATATGTTCTACATTATGATTTATGGATGTCATTTTCGCTCTTTCAGGCAATAGTGTGATGGCTGATGCCACATCCAGACTTCTTCAACTCAGTCATTTCTTGATAGCCACACAAAATGTCAATTCACATAGTTGAATGTGGCATCAGTCTTCATACGATTATCTCATTATGTGGTACCTAAAAGCAGAAGTTAAGGAGAATACTATATTTATCTATTCATTCATATTTAATCTATTTGAGATCATAGTGCAGATTACTATGAAAGTTCCTGAATTTAAAATTAATTGCTGATCAATGTTTCTTGTCTTGGGTCCCATTCTTGTGTTCAACAGGTAGGTTTATAAATTATTTAAATACATAAACAAGCCTACAAAGAGCTAGCCAACCAGCCTTGCTCCTCCCACTATTACCAGTGAGTAGGCACTCAAATCAGCACTTATGTGTTTAGCTGAAATCCCTCTTCTGGTCCTCTAGAACTGCTAAGCTTCCCTTTTCTTTGATTTCTTACCTCACCCAAAAAGGAAGGAATATATTTCTCTAACCAAGAGGCAGAAGGGAATCTCAGTGCTACAAATCATGTCCTCCACTTCAAAGAGAATAAGAAAGGTAATTAGTAATGTTATTCGGACAAATGCAAGTGAGCTCACTCATCCCTTCTCTCATTCAAAGATAACCAGTGTCTCACTTAATTGAATTCAGCATCATACAACCACCAAAAGGATCTGTCAATGATTCAGGAAAGACACACCAACCCATTCATCTTGGAGGCTGTTACATTTATTTCCTTCCTCTATGTTTTGTCCAAAGTTCCATCTAACCAAATGGTGAAATTATAACTGATCTCCAGACTACAGAGATCAGTTCCCCTGGAGGAAATGGCTGCTTTGGAGGGAGGACTAGAGTGGCAGAGGTATTGAACTCATTTATTATAAGGGATGGATCTGACATACATATTACTTTGTTGGGCCAGGCCATGTGTACCATAAAATGTAATGCCAGGTACTGGAGATATAAAGTTTATAAATGTCACAGGCAAACCCAAGGAACGATATTATTTTGACTCAAAATAAAAACAAAAGCTATTGATTCCTAGGAGTGAAAGCAATTGATTTATTGGGGAATCCACAAAATCCCCAATATATGTTTTTTTTTTGTTGTTGTTGTTCAAAACCACATGGATAGTATAAATGTATTTAATCAAATGCAAAACTAGTTTTTTTCCCCCAAAGGATATCATAAAAATGGGGGGATGTTTTACATTTCCATATTTTTTGTACCTATAGTACTTTTAGGAGATGAGTCAGTTTCTCAGCACCCTCCCCCATATGCCTAGCTTCAGTAGCTAAGCATGGCTACAATCTGTCTCTCACTCTTTGTTTCTTCTCTTTCCTCATCCTACCTCTGAGGAGCTTGAGGAGGCACACCAGACTTCCCCTTCTACCGCCCTATACCCACCATCACCATCACAACCTCTATGCGGTGGTTCAGACTGAGCAATCAGCCCTGCGTGACCCAGATGAGGGTTTCCTGGCTCAGAGGGTCTGAACCGAGCTCTCCCATATCCTCACCACCAGTGCTTATCCCTCCTTCATTTCGCACAGAAGCAGTGGGACTGAGTGGAAGGCCTGAGAGGCTGTTTCTGAAACCTCCAAGGGATGCTTTTTGTCCTCCCACAATACCTTTTCCTTCATGGGCTGAGAACAGAAATGAGAAGAGAGGTTGCTGTCCCCCACCCTTCCTGACACTCACTCTGCCTCCTGGCTCTATGGCTGTTCAGATGTGCATTGGCGATAGTGATACCCCTTTCTCCCTTTGTTCCTCCACTTGCTTCTAATGCCAGGGCATCTTTCCCTTCTGAAAAGCACACACAAAACCGCCCAGTTGCCTTTCAATCCATGTGCTGGCCCTCCTTCTCCTCTCTCCCCTGCCCACCCCAGCCATTTGTTGGCAAACCGCTGCTCCACACACCCACTCTCACCAACCCTCCTCACGGTTGCCAATTGGTGTGGTGGTTGGAGCACTGGCCCCTTAGCTCTGCATCTCCATGTAGTGGCTTCACCGATCCTCTCTTATCTGCAGTTGGAGGAAGCAGGAGGCAGTAAAAACCATGCCTCCTTTTTTGTGGGGGGAGGGAGTGCCTCAAGGATCTGTCCTGGAATCTGTTTTGTTCAACAGCTTTATCAGTGATTTCGATGAAGGAATAGAGTGAATGCTTATAAATGTGCAGATCATACTAAATTGGGAGGGGTAGCAAATAAGGTAGAAGATAGAGTCAGGATACAGGATGATCTGGACAGGCTGGAAAACTGGGATAAAACAAATAAAATGAATTTTAATGTGGATAAATGTAAAGTTCTGCATTTAGGTAGGAAAAGTCAAATGCATAATTATAGGATAGGGGAGACTTGTCTTGGCAGTAGTATGTGCAAAAAGGATCTAGGGGTCTTAGTAGACTATACACTGAACATGAGTCGGCAGTGTGATGCAGTAGCTAAAAAGTCAAATGCCATTTTGGGTTGCATCAACAGAAGTATAGTGTCCAGATCACCTAGAGTATTGTGTTCAGTTTTGGGAACTTCAGTTTAAGAAGGATATAAGACAAGCTGGAATGTGTCCAGAGGAGAGCTACAAAGATGGTGAGGGATCTGGAGACCAAGTCTTCTGAGGAAACGGTGAAGGAGCTGGGTATGTTTAGCCTGGAGAGGAGACAACTGACAGGTGATACAATAACCATCTTCAAGTACTTGAAGGGCTGCCATATAGAGGATGGTACGGAGTTGTTTTCTGTTGCCACAGAAGGTCAGACCAGAACCAATGGGTTGAAATTAAATCAAAAGAGGTTTTGGCTAAACACTAGGAAAACTTCCTGACAGAGTGGTTCATCAGTGGAACAGACTTCCTCAAGAGGTGGTGGGCTAGATGGTCATCTGACGGCAATGCTGATTCTGTGAACTTAGGCAGATCACGAGAAGGGAGGGCAGGAAGGGTTGCCTCAGTGCTTAGTTCTTGTGGCCCTTTCTTACCTGCCCAGGGAAATGTTGGGAGTCAGGAAGCTATTGTTCTCCAGGCCAGTTTGGCTAGGGATCCTGGAGGGGTTTCCCCCCCCCCTTCTGGGCGTAGAGCAGGGGTCTCTAGGGGTGGGGGGAGGTATTTGTGAATTTCCTGCATTGTGCAGGAGGTTGGACTAGATGACCCAAGGTGTACCTTCTAACTCTATGATTCTCCAGCTTCACTGCCATTCCTTCAAACTATTTTACCTCAGCCTCATAGTCCTGTCCCTTAGCAATTTCCTTTCCATTTCCTGACAGCTTCAACTACACACACTTCACTGTATGTGCCTGCCTGCCTGCCACCCCTCGAGCAGCCTCCTGCCCTCCCTCCAGTTGTTTGTGGGATAGATAAGAGCCTTGGGCTGGTGGGTTCCAGGCCCTGGGCCATATATTTGACATCCCACTCTGTAGCATTATACCCTGCTGAGGTCCTTCTTCTAATCAAACCCTGCCTCCTCTGGCTCCACCCGCTAATCTTTAGGAATTTCCCAACCTGGAGCTGGCAACTCTAGAAAAAGCCTGTGCACAAATGGAGCCTGACTTAACAAGCCTGTATGAGGGAACAGAGAACAAACTCTGATTGGACAATTATAATGCTGCATAGGTACATTACTGGGAGAGGAAGCCACACATATCAGAGGGGATCATGAGAATAGGCCTACATATGTGCTAAGAAGAGGCTCACAGAGAAACAAATTCACTGGTGGCCCACATGGAATTGCCAAGATGTTCGTGTCCCTGCTCCATACACAAATTGGAATGCACTTGACCAATACATGTTACAGATCAGACCAAGGGAATGGTACATTCTGGAAGAACTTTCTATATTTTTAGCTGGCTTTATACTTGGTAATATTAGTACAGCCAACATAAAATGCCTGCAACTGTACGCAGAAAGGGGACTTATGAGCCAGAACATAGAACACCTAGACTTTCAATTATCCTGATGCAACTGAGGCTAGCAAAGGTAAAATTACTAGTAAGGGTTTATGTTCCTGCAAGTAATAAAACAGTGCTTCCTCGCATACAGTGAGCTATCAAAGCAAATTTCAACTTAGTTATATAAAATAAATGAGGTAAATAAGAAGGGAATAGATAAAGGTTCAGGCTCTTTTGCTCATAATATAACAGAGCTTGTACTGTTTCAGAATGTGCAATTAATAGTGCAAATGTGTTGAACTTTAAAATGCCAGGCTTGTAAGGTTATATGTGTGGGCTGTAAGAAGAAAAGGTTTTCAGCAATATTATAGTTGGAAGCAGGCTTGACCTTGAAAGGCTGGGGTTTTCTGGAAAATGTTCTTGCTTTTATAGAAACAGAAGTTTTGATTTTTGTAAAAGCAGCAACAAACCAATAATGTGGCTTAATAAATACTCACACAGCAATGCTTAGGTGTCCTTTCTCTCATTGCATCACTAAATTACAGTAGACTACCATTGTGCTAGAGAAGAAAAGAAGCCACTTTATGGGATGCCATTGGTCGCGTTCACACGGGCAATTTGATCTGTTGCCCTTGCCCATGAACTACAAATCCTTATGGATTTAAAGTGCACAATCAGACAGAAGAAGAACAGATTGGATTTATACCCCACCCTTCATTACCCAAGGGAGTCTCAGAGTGGCTTATAAACTCCTTTCCCTTCCCCTCCCCACAACAGACACCCTGTGAGGTAGGTGAGGCTGACAGAGCTCCGATAGAAACTGCTCTTTTTTGAGAACAGCTGTGCCAGAACTATGGCTTGCCCAAGGTCATCCAGCAGGTGCAAGTGGAGGAGTGGGGAACCAACCCGGTTCTCCCAGATTAGAGTCCACACACTTAACCACTGCACCAAACTGTTGTGCCCCAGTCATCTGAGCCACCCCCCCATGTGAGTTTCTTTGATACCTGAGAAAGTCCAGTCCTGTTGGTCTGAGCCAGTTCCAAAATGGATTTCTTGCTGTCTGGTCACACTCTTGTGCACCCAAGCCATCAGGCAGGTCTGACTGGGTCTCTTGTTTTCCAGCCGCCATTTTTAAAAAAGCTAGTTACCAATGATCGCATAACTACACATTCTCACCTTTCTCCCTCCCCTACAAGGGCTGCTCAAAACTTACTTTCTTTTTAAAAACTCTCAAAGAAAGACGTCTCTGTTCTTCAGCTTTTTTCTGTCTTTTGAGGAAGGGGTAAATTGAAAAGATTACAGGGAGGACGGCAGTGAACTCCATATCCCAACATTCTCAGCAAGCGCTTGTGTGCATGTTCAGAGGGAAAACTTTTAAAAGTAATGGCTGACAGACCCATGAACTACATATCCCAGCAGGCTCATCTCTGCTTGTGGGCATGTTTCTAAAACAAACTTTTTTAAAAAATGGCCAGTGGGCTGACTCCATGCTTGGTGCTGTCTGATCATTCCACAACCAATAAAATCACTTTGAAGAGTGCTAAAAGGGGTGAGTCTGGTCAGGACTGTCCATAACAAAATAATCTGGCTCTATTAGAGGCAGGGCAACAGTGGATTGAACTGCCCATCTGATCACAACCATTGAATTATATCCCACTCTTAAAACAGTGGGCTGGATCCTAAGTACCATTTTGCACAAATGAACTTTCCTATCTCTCCTCTTTCCACTGCATCTGGTGCTCCTTGAAATGCAGCTCCTAGTGGTTGGGGGACCCTTGGAAATATTCAGTGGTATAATGTGGGGATCTGCAGAGGAAGGAGGTGTACTAGAAATCGTGTGGAAATGGAAGTACTCCTTGCATGCATAGGACAAAACTTACAATGTCAGCCACCTTGGTGGCCCTAATTGGTCAGAAAGGTGGAATACAAAATGTTGCAAATAAACACAATAATAATCTTCAACATAGTTATACTCTTCTAAGGCCATTGAAGGTAATGGGCTTAGAGAGGTGTAACTCTGTTTAGAATGGCCCTGTTAGGGTCCACGTAATAGCTACAACAAAATACACAATGCTTCAGCCAATTAACTGAAAGGCTGCAGTCACACACACTAAATAATCTACTTTCAATCCACTTTCTGTGCACTGTCCAACTGGGTTTTACTGTGTGAAGTGGCAAAATCCCATTGGAAAGTGGATTGGAAGTGGATTATTTAGTGCGTGTGACTGCAGTCAAAGTCATTGATAGACATACATGAAAACTGAAGTACTCTGTACTGATTAATAACCATATGGCTTATTTAGGATTTTCTGCTACCCAGACATTAGGAAATACACCATACATTTTTGTGGATCTGAATAAAATCAAATGAATATACCTGTGTGAATTAAATTAGGAGATGTTTAAGAAAGGAACTGTACATTATGATATCTACAGGAGGGTTACAACTCCCCAGTTGACTGTGCATGTTAGTCAGAATAGTGCTTGCTGGGGATAATGGCAAGTGGGAGTAGGTGCTGAACCTATCCTCTGCCACAGATTATGCCCCGCGAAAAAAAGAAGCTTTTTTTAAAAATACAAAAAACTATTTTCCTCTCAGGCTTTGAGACTGGAAGAAGCCTGGCTTCAGAGGAATTTCACCTTTTGTAGGGGGAATTTCAGAAGAGCTGTTATGCCTGGCAAGAGGCAAGCACATCTCATGCTTTCGGCTGATTCCTTCTTCCACCCCATCTTGTCACATAAATGAGCAAATCATGGTAAGAGAAAATGCCATATGTAGATTTTCTCTACGTACCTCTTGACACACTGAGATGTTAGTATCTTCTACTAAACTCCGAAGAACATCTTCAATCTACTCCAGAAATATTGTTTCATTGAAGTAAATTATTTGTCTGTCTGCCAAGATCCATCTAATACATTTTTATCTTGCCTTTCCATGAAGGAGCTCAGGACAGCATGCATGGTTCCCCTTCTTCATTTTCTCTTCTCAACAGTCCATTTAGCCTGAGATCAAGAGACTGGCCCAAAGTCAACTGGGAAGCTTTATGGCTAAGTGGCGGCTTGAACCTGTGTTTTCCAATCCAATACTGTAACTTCTACACCCTAAAGATAATTGACATGGTCATCTTTGACACTGAAGAGCACCTCCTTGGATGAGAAGAATGAGCCAGCTAACCTCATCTATCCCTTTTGCTATGTATTTCAAAGTCCAGTATTTTAAGCAGACATACACAGCAAATACTAAAGTTATTCTGACCTTTGGCATTTTTTACAGTGTGCGACCTGCCCTGTGGGGTCCCACAAGGTTCAGTCTTGTCCCCCACACTATTCAATCTCTATGTAAAGCCCTTAGGAGAAATTATCTGTGATTTTTCAGATAGGGTGCCCAGCTCTACGTTTCTTTATTCAAATTGCCTGGTGATGCTGTAGTGACTTTGGACAATGTCTGTCTACTGTAGGTAAATAGCTATGGGTGAACAAGTTGAAACTGAATCTTGACAAGACAGAGGTAATTTTAATAGGAAGACGGAAGTCCTGAAGGATACAGTTGTTGTTCAGTCGCACAGTCGAGTCCGACTCTTCGCGACCCCATGGACCAGATTACGCCAGGCCCTCCTGTCTTCCGCTGTCCGCTGAAGTTTGCTCAATTTCATGTTCGTTGCATCGATGACACTGTCTAACCATCTCATCCTTTGCCGTCCCCTTCTTCTTTGACCTTCAATCTTTCCCAGCATCAGGGTCTTCTCCAGTGAATGCTCCCTTCTCATTTGGTGGCCAAAGTATTTGAGCTTCAGCTTCAGGATCTGGCCTTCCAGGGAACAGTCAGGGTTGATTTCTTTTAGGATTGACTGATTTGATCTCCTTGCAGTCCAAGGGACTCTCAAGAGTCTTCTCCAGCACCATAGTTCAAAAGAATCTATTCTTCGGCGCTCGGCCTTCCTTATAGTCCAACTCTCACAGCCATACATTACTACATATATATATAAAAGCCCTAACATGTTGGCACTTTCCAGCTCTTCCACTGGCTCTGCTGTGTGCTCCATCAGCCATTGGCCCATCAGCCATCATTCAAGAGTACATGCATGCCATTGGCTGGGTGCTGGATCTGCTCCTCTCCCCCACCCACTGCCAGCTTGGTCACTTCCCTGACCGAATAAACTGCCAAAATGGCTGTTTCTCCTGATGAAGATACTTTTCCTGCTTGGCTCCTCTGGCTGGCTACTGGGGTGAGCTACCGGCCCTCAAACTATTCTCTTATCTTCCTGCTGTGGGGCTAACTTTCCCCTCAGTAGCTGTTGCTGGCAATCAGTTTTGTCAGTAAAAAGGCAAGATAGAAGGCCATTTCCAGGCCTACTTTGGCATTTGTGGGGAACTCACTGGGGCCAGCCCTGACTAGGGTTGCCAGTTCCAGGTTGGGAAATTCCTTGAGATTTTGTGGTGGAGTCTATGGAAGTCAGAGTTTGGAGAGGGGAGAGGCTTCAGCTGAATAGAATGCCATAAAGTCCACTTCCAAAGCAGTTGTTTTTCCTGGGGAACCATTGCTGCCAATCTCCAGGTGAGGGCTGGAGATCACTCAAAATTAAAACTGCTCTCCAGATGGCAGAGATCACCTCCCCTGGAGAAAATGGCTGTGTGGCAGGGTGGACTTTGTGTCATTATACCCTGATGAAGTTGCTTCCCTCCTGCTTGGGTCACCACTGTGGAGAAAGATTACTTTTCTTAGGTAAAAGCTGCAGGTGGGGTCAGGAAGGAAAGCTAAAGTCAGAGGGGCAGATAAAGGTCATTTGATGGTTGGCTGGGAAGGAGATAGGGTTGCCAACTCCAGGTTGGGAAATTCCTGGAGATTTGTGGGGTGAAGCCCAGAGAGGGTGAGTTTTGAGGAGGGGTGGGACCTCAGACAGGTGCAATGCCATAGACTCCACCCTCCAAACCAGGCAAAACTCACATCTAGTGTTATTGTCAAGTCCACCCCTTTAAAGCTTTTTATTCCTTTGCATGCAGAATGTTAAATTGGATTTTTATATATCTCTACTCTTTCCCCCCCTTCTTTTCCCTTCCCCCTTTGTGTGTGTGTGTGTGTGTGTATATATATATACACACACACACACACAAAAACCCCTCTTAAAAACTAAAGTTTTTTATTCCTGTGGCTGGCACTACATCCTCTGGCAGCAAATTCCACATTTTAATCTATTTGGGACAACAAAACTGATTGTCTTGTTGCCTTAGACCAGGGGTGTCAAACATAAAGCCTGGGGGCCTGATCCGGCCCATCCAGGGCTCTTATGCAGCCTACAAGCAACAGGTGCAAGGGAGGAAGTGCTGGGGGGAGTGGGCAGAGCCAGTCCATTGTGGCTTCAGCACAGCAGAGCAACCTTATCTGCAGCGATGTGGGAGCATTTGTCCAGTGCTGCACTGCTGCCTCTCCAGTCTGCCTGTGTGGATTTTCCTTTGCACCCTCCTCCCTTCCCATGGGGCTTTGCAGTGAGGATATACCAACTCAGAGTTTACTTTTATACATTTTCCTTTATAAAGTTTCTATCTCTGGTACCTGGCCTCACATTTCATGGCACACATGGCTCGGCCCAACAAAGTCACATTTATGTCAGATCTGGCTCTCATAACAAATGAGTTTGACACCCCTGCCTTAGACAGTTATATTTGCTTACTCCCCCTCCCTCCGTTCTTTGATCCCAGCCCTACTGATTTACTGGAAGCCTTGCTGTTAGATTCAAATGTTGTTATCATATTCTGTAATCTGCTTGTTGATAGACTTAATAATTTTTTAGTCATACTTGTAGCCTGGGAATCTAAGCAGGGTTGGTCCTGGTTAGCATTTGTATGGGAGACCACCATCAAGGTAATCCAGGGTCATGATGCAGAGGCAGGCAATGGCAAACTACCTCTGAACCAATGTTCCCTCTAAGCTGAGTTAGTGTGAGCTAGCTCACAGTTTTTCAACCTCCGGCTCACACATTTTTGTCTTAGCTCAGGAAGGGATAGCTCCAGAGCAAACTAATTGATGCAGCAGCCAAATCGTTCGCTCACAACTTTAATGCCAGTAGCTCACAAAATATAATTTTTGCTCACAAGACTTCACAGCTTAGAGGGAACATTGCTCTGAACATCTCTTGCCACCATAAATTGGCTGTGACTTGGCAGCACTTTCCACCACCAATCTGCCTTGAGTGCTAGTGGGAAAGGAAAACTATTAACAACAAAACAACAATACAGGCATTTTCTGGAAAATAAATACCTAATCGACGAACCTAATTTTGCAGTTTCAGTTTACTGCCCGAACTGTTAGACTAGAATCTAGTAAAGCAAATCAAGAAATTCAGAAAAGACTCACATCTAGCGTTATTGTCAAGTCCATGAAGCCTAAACTATATAAGTCGTTTGGGGAATACTTTTGTCTTTTTTTCTTAAGCCTAAATTTTTAGCTCACATTTTGTTCATTGGGTAACATCATCCGATGCATTTTAGTGACTGAGACAGGTAGTGTAGGTGAAATATACAAAATAAAAAGAATTAAGTGTCTTTTCTTCCGACTTGCAGTAAAAGTCCCATAGATTTTAAATACAAGTACTTTGCGAGTGATTTGTCAAGCAGGCATTATGGAGATAAGTTAGAGGGAAGTCATTAATGTATGTTTAAAAGAACACAATCTAGATAGGAATCCTATTGTAAACCATTCTTCTTATTGTTCTTCAGTCTAATTTGTTATTACTTAGCAGCATGATCTATTTCCTAAATAAATGAACTCAAAGTAAAATACTGATTCATTCTGAGAGGAGAGAAGGAGTTTCATTTGTACAGATAATGTGATTCAAACTCTTAAGAACTCTTCTGGGTCTGTTCTTCTGAATCTGAATTGTTTTTACTATTGACTTGACTAAACTTATTGTGCAAGACTGACTATGTCCAGTGAGATTATATGTATGTTGTGTTTGTAGAAAAATGGCTGGTTTGCTCTGGGTTTGACTCAAGTTTGTGGACCAAACTGGACATGCTGTTTTCCCATGAGTTCTGTCTGGCTTCCCCCAACCTGACTCTCATACTCTTACAATCACATGGCAGTTTCTGGGAACTTATTTCCCAAATACCACAGAGGCCCAGTTTGGATTCAGATCATGCCATGGGGGAGAAGAAGGCACTTCAGTTTTCTCCCTGTGCCATTCTCCTAACCCAGAATGGCCACAGGGGGCTTTATTTGTCAGGGGAGAGGGTGCGATGCACGTGCACTGACTACTTATTGAGGCAGTTAGTACTGTTGCTCTGTGGTTGAGTCTGGTTGTTCAGACAACCATATTTTTCACATAGTAGTTACCATTGCCACTCAGCAGCCTGATCATTTGACTATTGCTTCACATGGCGACGCACTATAAATGTTTAGTCTTCTTCTAAAAGCAGTATTTTATTTATTTAAAATACAACCTCTCTATCAGAGTGTCTGGTCCACAGAATAATAGTCTTCTTGCATCCCCACAAATTCATAAACCCTTAAAACTGCACATAGCAGCCAAGGAAAGCTAATTAAAACCAACAGCAGAGAAGAGCCATCACTTAATTAAAAGCAGGCTGAAATAAACACACCTTGGTTGCACTGACAGAAAGATAATGATGGCAATACATACAGGGAGAGGACATTCCAAAATGAGGGTGGCAGGCACTGGGAAGACTCCACCCCTCATGGCTACCTGCTTTGTCTCAGAAGGCAGGGAAACATGGAGAGACTGAGATGAAGAGTGCAGTGTCTGGGCCTTAGGTACCCAGGTCCTAGATCATGTAGGGCTTTGTAGGTGATTTGGCTCTATAATCAACAAGCAGCCAGAGAAGGTCTTCCAGCACTGGTGAGGTATGCTACCTGTAGTCCAAGTCAGCTAGCAATTCTGCTTCTGTATTCTGAGCCAACTGAAGCTTTTGAAGCATCTTCAAGGCCAGTGCCACATAATAACAGTCAGTCCTGGAGGTGATAACAGGTGCATGCTTCTCAAGCCAGGGTCACGGCTAGTGAAAAAGCCAAGGCTGGTTAAAACTCTTTAAGTCTGGAATGTGAGCAATTCAGTCTGCAAAACCTGCCCCAGTGAGTTAGGGAAAATAATCAGGGTTAACATTTAGAAGACCCTCAGTACTCAAGACAGCTCAGCTGGAGGGCTGTCTGCAGACCACAATGATGGCAGTTCATAACCTACACATTACATTGCTCATGAAAGTGTGCTTGTATGAGCCATTTCTTTGTAGGCTGCTGACTCGTGAGAACCAGATTCTCTGTCAACTGAAAATTCAGTTTACCATTTCTTCAAGGCCTTGGAACCCAGAAGGCCCGAGCAGTTGATATATATACAATAATAACTCTTGACAGAGTAATAGCGTAGGCACAGGTTTCTTCAGCAAGATCAGCACTAGCTATATATTTGTAGAATTCCTCTGTGTACATTTCAGACTAAAATAACCCAAAACAAACAAGAACTGAAGCAATCTGGACAATGTGAACACCACGAATACATTTACGGCCCTTTCTCTTCTGATTTGTTTTGTTTGGCAAGTGTGCTCTTCATACATCCTAACCCAACAAGTGGGCAAAGCTAACAAAATAACCAAATAAAAGGAACAGCTGAGCAAAAACAATGAGAGAAGCATGGTGCAACACAAATTCTGGCTCATTTGGGCTATCCAGTGGTCAGTGCACATGACTCTACATTACCATTTACCAGAGAATGAATGAAGGCTTTCTAAACAAAATTATTAGAAATTGTCAATCACTTAACTGTAATTTATCAAAAGGACTGAAGAATTGGAATTTATTTAGGAAACAAATGGACTGGTTGAATTCAGTTCTGATGTGAATTCACTGACATTGAAGACCTGTACTTAAAAGCTTGGAAAGCCAAAGTGTTCAATAGGTTATAAATTGATCAGGTTGCAAATCCTTATTTCTTATTATTGATTTTAAATTTTATATCCTGCTTTTCAGCTTGCACCATATTTCCATCATGTTTTCAAATACATCTCAAAAAGAAACCAATAAGTATTAAACATACAATAGCCACTGAACAAAACCATCAGAAGATCAATCAAACACATTACAGACCATTAAAAACCTGGGAAAGCAAAACATTGTTCATCTAGTATCTCAAATCTATCTTTGTAGGCAGCAGTCAGATAGATACTGGGAAAGAGTTCCACAGACAAGGTACTGTTATTAAAGGCTGGTAGATATACCTTATATCTGAAGGGAAAGGAGCTGTGGGTGACATTTAACTGTCATTTAGCCATTATTGAACACTTTGCTAAACACCCTGGAAATCTAGATCTTCTGTGTTGTCTGATCCTCCTGACTGAAAGAGGCTTTCCAAATACTTTAAAGAACAAGTTTTTCCCCCATTCACATCCCTGTTTCACTTTTCAATAGCACTTTATTATTTTCACAACCAAGCTGTCCATTTTGGTTTTTTCCCTCCTACTGTCAAAATTAACATGTGGTAATTAAGGGCAGTAGTTGAGTCCAAATAGTCTGTGCATCAACAGCACCACAAATAAAATGTGTCCCCCTTACAAGCTAGAGAGCATTTCTCTAAGAGCAAAAAAAGAAGAGCTCACTAAATTAGGTATTTTCAGATGGGTAGCTGAGTTGGTTTGCAGTTGAAGAGCAGTGCCAGGCTGGGGGCGTAGCCAGCCTATTTAGGCTCGCCCTCTGCCCCAGCAATTCTTTGGCATGCTTGGAGTGAGTAGCAGCTCTGAGCATGCTGTGTAACAGTGCGGACCAGGGCCTTTGTAGACTTCTGGCCCAACAAGAGACAGGTGGCGGCATCCACATGACTGGCCTGTAATTTCCTGGATCTCCTCTGGAACCCTTTTTAAAGATGGGAGTGACATTAGCTACCTTCCAGTCCTCAGAAATGGAGGCAGATGTACCTCAGCAGCTAGGACTTAACCACTCCTGCACTGCTCCTGAGCAAAATGATCTAATGTGCTGTTGTTTTGGCACACATGCCAGGCATTGTCTATTCCTGTCTTAAAGTAAAATGGATGGCCACTGAAGACAGGGCCTTCTTGGTAGTGACACCTTAGTTATGGAATGCCCTTCTCAGAGTACATGTTGAACAAATAGACTCCAAGTTAAAATATCTCTGTGCACCAAGGCTTTTGGTTTGGGTTGATTTAATTTTTTTCTGCCATACAGGTGTTTTTGAAGTGTTGAAGACTGTTGTAAATGTTATAGATGTTAGTGGTTTTGTTTAAGAAACTGTTTTTTCAAATTATTATTGTTAGCTGCTTTAGACACTTTTTATGTTGCAATATAACATAAATAAGTAAATCACATCTAGCATCCCATTTTCCTCAGTGGCCTCCAGTAATAGCACAAGAAGGGAGAATAGCTTTCCTGCCATTTGCTGTCCCAGTCCCCGCCTGTAACTGGCCCCAAGTGGCATGCTGTGTCTGAACATGAGGTTCAGTTTAATCACCATGGCTAAGAGCTGTTGATAGCCCACTTGAGAGCAATCCTAAGCAGAATCCTACTTAGGTCTATTGAATGGGGTTTACTTGTAGAAGAGTGTTCTCAGGACTGCACTGATAGTCCCGGCTTGTAGACCTGTGGAGGAGAAGGATGCCTGGCCAGATAACCTTTCACACACTGCCTGCAGATTTTAAATGCCTTTCAAAATGATATTCAGAACCCCTTAAACTCCTCTGAAAGGAGCATTTACAAAGCACATATTATCTGACAAAACATTATCTCTTAGAAAGGCAGGTTTTAGACTGAGGATTTATTCTGCTGTGTAATAAATCACTGGAAAATGAAGCAAAGGCAAGATACAATCTTACTGGCAGCTAACATCCACAGTACTGTTTCACAAAGAATTTTTATTAAAATGACTAAACAAGATAAGGTGACAAAACCTACAGTGTTAATGCATCAACAGCAGATGAATGTATCAATCTGTGTTGTGCACTATAACTTGCATGTACGCTTAAATGCAGGGCATTTTTGCTGTTGATTGGATCTGTACATTAAGTCTCTCTGGTGGATTGTAAGAGATAAAGAAATGGTTGTTTTCTGAAAGGATGAGAGAAAAGAAGATAGCATGTCATGAAAGTTCTTTCAATACAAATAATGAAATAAAAATCAGACAATGGCTGTAATCGAAATATGGTGAGCAGAGCTCTGCTCATGGAATGGGGCGTTTCCTGATGATGCCTACTGCATCCCTGAAAACTGCCTGCAGGTGACATCTCACCCCAGGGGCAGCTGTGGGTGGGATGAGGGGAAAAGGAGGAATGGAGGGGCAAAATAAGCCCCACCCTTCCATCAGTGGAAGTGCTCTTCTACTAATGGAAAATGAGTGTTGGATTCAGAAAGAAGTTAATTAAAATACAATTGAAATAACCTCATTAACCTCAACATTAACTCATTAATCTGAATGCAATTTTCTTCAGCTTTCAAATCTCAATCAATTATGCCAGAGCTGGCCATTTTTTTCTCGTAGTGCCCCAGTATCTGTGCCTGCATTATGCTTTCCTTTTCTATTTCCTCAAACCTTGATGAAGTGTGCATTTGAGGGCTAGTGAGGTGATAGAGTGACTTTGTATATATGGGCCTGACAGGCAAGTTGGCCAAACAAACACTTAGTCCACCTACCACTCTATAGCATTGCCCCGATTGACATTTCTGTGCACAGCATTTTGTCCAGTCACATCATCGCCTTACTGCTGGGAGAAGGCTCTCATTAACACTTTGCCAGAGCCACTCCAGCTATTGGGCTTGAGCCTGATTACAGGGAGGACAGTATTTTGCTTGTACCCACTGGGAAATGGCAGGGCAGATAAAACCAGATGGAAGAGCACTTCCATTGATGGAGGGGAGGGGCTTATTTTCACCTATTGCCCCCCCCATTCCCACTTTCCCTCTCATTCTGCCCCACCCCAAGCCTGACATCTGTCACCATGTAAAATGGGGAACTTTGATCCCAATGGAAATGACTACCTAATTAAATAACCTAGGGGCCAATTTACATGTTACAAAGCCCTCACGCCTGTTAGACCTGGGTTTTTTTAATCAGTTGCTCAGTGGGAATTTTGGTCTCCGAGACTCATGCATGCCCTTTTCTCCTCAGGACCTCAGGCCTTTTACTAACACATAACCCACATATAACGTTCAATGTTTTTATAATAATGAAATTAGCAGATACATGACTGTACAGGGGAACAAATTGGTCTTAAAATGAGAAGAAAGAAATCTGATTAAATAACATGTCATTCTAGAGATTGATTGAGCAGCATGTTTCCATCAGAAAAGCAGTTCTGAGGTAAAGATTCAGGATTAAAGTTAGAGTGGTTTTAAAAGAAACCTGGCCATTATTTCTAATTACCAAAGGCAGTTGTAACATCAAAGTTTGACAAAGTTTCTCATGATATCCTTGAGGATAAGATGGTTAAGTGTGGGCTGGATTGTGCAACCATTGGATGGATCCATGGTTGGTTGAAAAATCGTACCCAACGAGTGCTCATAAATGGCTCTGTGTCTACATGGAGGGAAGTCTCGAGTGTTGTTCCTGAACCCAGTGTTGTTCAATGTTTTTATAAATGGCCTGGAGGAAGACGTAGAGAGGATGCTTATCAGATTTGCAGATGACATGAAGCTGGGTGGGATTGCTAATTCAGAAGAAGAAGAGGGGAGGAGGAGGGGAGGAGGAGGAGACTGGATTTATACCCCACCCTTCACTACCCAAGGGAGTCTCAGAGCGGCTTACAAACTCCTTTCCCTTCCCCTCCCCACAACAGACACCCTGTGAGGTAGGTGGGGCTGAGAGAGCTCTTGACAGAAACTGCCCTTTTTTCAAGAACAGCTCTTATCAGAACTATGGCTTGCCCAAGGTCACCCAGCCAGGTGCAAGTGGAGGAGTGGGGAATCAAACCCGGTTCTCCCAGATTAGAGTCCGTGCACTTAACCACTACACCAAAGACAGAGTCAGGATTCAAAATGATCTAGATTGGCTGGAACAGTGGGCTGAGACAAATAAAATGAATTTCAATAGAGATAAGTGCAAAGTCCTACACTTAGGTACAAAAAAACAAAGGCACAGATATAGAATTCCAAAAACACATGCAGTAAGTCTTACTAAAGTTCTGCAAACAGCTGGTTTAATATTTTCTGAACCTAGCTTTTATCTGTTCAGTCATTTGAGACTCAATATAGGGTTGCATTACAAATAGAGAAAAGACCATATTTCTGTACAACAGCAAATTATTTACTTGTGATTGATTTATTTAGAAAATGTACAAGAGTGGGACCCTTAAGAACCTGTGGGGTGCATCTCATTTTCCCTTCCTCCACAGCCAGTTTGGTGTAGTGGTTAAGAGCATGGACTCTAATCTGGGAGAACTGGGTTTGATTTCCCACTCCTCCACATGCAGCTGCTGGTATGACCTTGCGTCAATCAGAGCTGTTTACTCAAGGGCAGTATTTGAAAGAACTCTTGCAGCCCCACCTACCTCACAGGGTCTCTGTTATGGGGAAGAGAGGGTAAAGGGATTGTAAACTGCTCTGAGACTCCTTCAGGTAGTGAAGGATAGGGTATAAATCCAATCTCCTCCTCCTTTGCTTCCTTCTGTCCTTCCCAAACTACCTTATTTGCTCCCTGTCTTCAGTTATCCTTCCTTCCCTCCCCTTGGGAGCCACTATATGGGAAAACTATGCCTGAGTTGCATTGCATGGGCTGATGGTCTGGCCTAAGTTACATGTTACCAGACACTGGATCCAGTGGTGAAGAATCTGCAAGGATTTTGAGGGGAATCTTATTTTCCTCATATCCTCTCCCCACATTTTCCCATTTCCCTCTTCCCAGCAGCCTCCTGCTTCCTTGTCTCCTTCTCACCTACCTACCTACCTACCTACCTACCTACCTACCAACCAACCAACCTTTCCTCTGTCCCCCATCTTCAGCTATATTTATTATTTATTTACTTCATTTATACCTCATCTTTCTCAACAATGGAACCAAAAGCAGCTTACATCATTCTCCTTTCCTCCATTTTATCCACAAAACAACCCTGTGAGGTGTGTTAAGGTGAGAGACCATGACTGGCCCAAGATCACCAAGTGAGCTTCCTTGCAGAGTAAGGACTGGAACATGGGGCTGCCAGATATACCTCACTGTAGCAAGCAGACAGTCCTGGATGACTCATGCAAGTCATGTGGTATCAAGTTGCCCTGTGATAAGTCCCCTCTCAAAGGCCAAAACAACCCTGAAAAATGTCCTGCCCCATTCCCTATCAGATACCAAGGCTTGAAGGCTGGAAATACTGTTGTGGTTGCCTAGTACTGGCTACAGCGGCCAATGAGGGTTTTTTTAAGCTACAGGTTTCTATTATTTGGGGGCTTTTTAAACTCACTCCAAATTTCCTCTTTCCTTTTCTTGAAAGCCTCATAACTTCTCCTATTTCTGCTTTCTTCTCTCCTTCCCACCCAGCAGCCACCTTACCTTTATCTCCCCCCCCTTCAACTTTCCCTCCTTCCCTTCTCTTGCAGCCCCTACCCAGGAAAACCATGTCCCAATTATGTAGTGCCTGCCACTGAGTAGAGAGACCTGAGGTGAATTCAAGTTTTCATTTATGATGTAGGTGTATGTCAGAAGAGCTGTTTATTGCTTGACTTAATTATAAAATAAGGGTAAGAGAAAGAAACCTGCTAATTCCACAGTGTGAATTATCATACTAATGTTATTGGCAGAGGAATGTAAATCCAGCTTGTTAATTAAGACTTTACATGAAATTACTAAGAGGCCTGATTTGTAAGGGATGGTTTAGCCAGTAAGGATGTAAAATTCACTCTGGATATGTAATGCAGTTCCAGTTTTAATTCTGTCATGAAATGATTAAGTATAAACACACACACATACACCATGAGGAAGAGAAAGAGAAAGAGGAGGCATAGGGGAAAATAGGATGTGGCTCTGATGTACAGGTTAAATTTCTGAAACAGTAAAGGCACTGTATATTTTATAGGAACACTTTCATTTTATGAATATTTTATATTCTAATTCCCACATGTGCCCCCTGTCTGCAGATAGCTAAATCTACAGTTAGGTGACACACAGAGGCTGAAGAGATTTTGCAGAATAATCTTGGTTTTTTTAAAAAAAAAACATACAGGGGAGGTTTAACCCCCCCCCCAAATTACAAAAGCATTCTCTGTGCATGCACAGAGAACATATTTACTGTTGGGAACTGCAGCGGACCTTGGTGGTGGCAATTGCAAAGGAGCCTGGAGGCTGTGAACCATACAGGGCTTGCTGCTGTTGTCTGGGGGGAACCTTGGTGGGCCCAGTGGTAGCTTAGAAGTGCTGTACAAACAGAGTAAAGGACTGTGAAGAGTTAATTCTTCACAGAAACAGAGAGTCTTGAGTGACAGGCTGCTACGAGCAATCTGATTGGCTAGCATCAGCTGAGCAGAGAAAGTCTTGAGAGAGCTGCATGCTGAGGAGAGATTCAGTCAGATTTCTGCCTTGGCTGAGTTGAGTACAGAGTCTGATTTCAGCCTTAGCTGAGAGCAGTTTAACACAGATATGAGAACTGGAAGAAAATTGGCAAGGAAGTTTGGGAAGTAGGCAAAGACTCCGATTTGAGGCAAGGAAGGGGATAGATCTCCCCTACCCAGTCAGACATGGAGTTAGCTGTGAAGAGTGCAGTGATCCTGTAAAATACTGGGTTTGAGACACGTTATAGTGAAATCAGCTCATAAGGTTCATTTGAAAGCACAAACTATAGACAAAATAGATAGTCTGAAGACTGGCTTAAATCCCCCAATAAAACCACACCCCACTCCCAGTCTATTATTATACACCCAAATCCCATAGGTCCTTTCCTGAATCCAAGCCATCCTATTGGTCCATTCTAGGATCGGTGCTCAGCATTGTTCCCTGCTGCGAAGCTACACCCGTTTGCATGGTCACATGTAAACCCTAACTGCGTGTATGGTCTATGTTAGTATACAACAGATCCTGTTGTGTATTGAAAGGTGAATCAAGCCTATCCTTTCTTATGTTAAGCTTGATTCTGGAATGTGGATTCTAAGCTGTCACATTCGTATTGGTCGGTTTCTGCGAAACCAGTGTAAATAGCCAATCACTGTGTGATAATGTTGCAAAGCGGGAACAGTTGTGATTGGACCTTAACTCCGCACTGCCATTGGTCCGTTAACTATTTCTGGGTGTGGCTTTGACAGCCGGGAGAGTTTAAAAAGGAGCTGTGCTCCACTGTCTGTTGTGTGTGTTCCTGAGTTGGAGTTTGCTGTTGAATAAAGCTGAATCACTTGTTGAGCTTACTTTGTTGTTGAGTCTCATACTTAACAATTGGCGATGAGGATGGGATGCTAGAGCGGGTAGGCAGCCCCGCTGAACCGAGATCGCAACGGCAGACGAGGACACACACCCGGCCGAGCCGGCTGAGGCTCCATGAGTAGAAGTGGCAGCACCGACAGCCCCGATGGCCGTCAACCCGGCGTTCGAAGCGTTCGACCCGGCGACGGAGGACTGGGACTCTTACCTGGCACGGTTCGAGTTCCACCTCCAGGCGAATCAGATAACAGATGAGGCGAGAAAGAAGGCGACGCTCCTGAGCTCGTGCGGCAAGGCCGCCTTCGACATCGCCCGGTCCCTGGTCACTCCGACTGAGCTGAGTGCAGCAACGTGGGCTGAGATCACGGCCAAGCTCAAAGGCCATTTCTCGCCACAACCATCTCGGATCGCGTGCCGGCACGCCTTTTACAAGCGGTGCCAAGGGCCTTCCGAGTCTATCGCTGAGTTCGTCACTGCCTTGCGGAAGGCAGCAAGGCCATGTGAGTTCACAGATCTGGAAGACGCCCTCCTCGACCGTTTGGTGTGCGGCCTTCGAGACGAGCACCTTCAACAGCGTCTTTTTGCCCGCACCCAACTGACGTATGCGGTTGCCTATGCCGAGGCTATCGCAGCAGAGGCCACGGACAAGTCGACGCGAGAGGTTCGACAGCGGCAGACCCAGGTCAGCAAGGAGCCTGCAGTTCACCGGCAGTCCGCCTGCGAGTCTGACAGCGATGCCGACGGCGTGTGCCGAACTCAGGAGACACGCCCACCCGCGGACCAGACCGAGAACTTCGACGACCCGTCCCTGCGCAGGCTGCGGCGGTAACCACGACAGAGACCTCTGTCGGGCTAGAGAGCTCATCTGCCACTCCTGCGGGAAGCGAGGTCATCTGGCTCGAGTTTGCCGGGCTGCGAGGAAATCGCCACCGTCTTCGCGACGAGCAGACCCCAAGGTTCGGCCTTCAGATGACAGCAGAACGTCTGATTGCCACCAGACTGACACCTGCCCTTCGACCGTCCTGGCGATCGGTGACAAGGCCACTCGGAAAATTCACGTCACGCTTCGGCTGGATGGCGTTCCGTGTACGATGGAGGTGGACTCCGGCTCATCCGTCACCGTCATCTCCACCGAGACGTGGCAACGCTTATTTCCGAGGAGGAGCCGACGTCGCCTGTCTCCAGTAACAACGCGTCTCACCGATTTCCAGGGACGACGCATTCCGTTGGCGGGACGAGCTACCTTCCAGGTGGAGTTCAAGGAGAGGAAGGCTGTGCTGTCCCTCCTGGTTGCAGAGGGTGAGAGGGTCAGTTTGTTGGGCCTTGATTGGTTCGAGGCTCTGGGTATTGCCATCTCTGGCATTAACAGCATTTGCGACAATAAAAGGGAGTCCTTGTATCAAGAGTTCCCTGAAGTCTTTGGGGAAGGGCTTGGGTTGTATACTGGGCCCCCGGTTTCTTTTGATTTAGACCCTTCAGTGCGTCCCATACGGCTGAAGTACAGGAAAGTACCCCTCGCTCTTAAAGCGAAGATCGAGGCAGAGCTGGACAAGCTAGTTGATCAGGGTATCCTCGAGCCGGTGCCCTATGGTCGGTGGGAGACTCCCATAGTAACGCCCGTAAAAGCAGACGGGTCGATACGCATATGCGCTGATTATAAGTGTACAGTGAACAAAGCGCTCCAGCAGCACTCCTACCCAGTGCCGGTCATCAGCCATGTGTTGGCTTCACTGGGAGGAGGAAAAGTTTTCGCTAAACTTGACTTAGCCCAAGCCTATCAGCAGTTGCCCGTAGACGATGCAACTGCTGACGCCCAGACCATAGTGACCCACAAGGGGGCATTTCGGGTCAAAAGACTACAATTTGGGGTTAACGTAGCCCCGGGCATTTTCCAGGGCTTGATGGAGGGGCTCCTGCGCGGGCTACCTGGAGTCGTGCCCTATTTTGACGACGTTCTGGTGGCAGGCTCTGACGAGTGCGAACTCATGGCTCGGCTCAGAGCAGTACTAGGCCGGTTTAAAGAAGCCGGGCTGAGGGTCAAACGCTCCAAATGTGTGGTTGGAGCAGACAGAGTGGAGTTCTTGGGATTCCTGATTGACGCAGATGGAGTCCATCCTACACCGGACAAGGTATCCGCCATCAAGAACGCGCCCCCGCCACGGTCAAAGAAGGATCTCCAGTCGTTCCTGGGGATCCTAAATTTTTATCATGCCTTCCTGCCCCACAAGGCATCGGTTGCAGAACCCCTGCATGCTCTGCTCCACAAGAATGCAAAATGGGAGTGGGGAGAGCGGCAGGAACGAGCGTTCACGGGCGTTAAAGAACTCCTCTCGTCTAGTGCGGTGCTGACCCACTTTGACGAGAACAAACTCTTGGTACTTGCGGCTGACGCGTCACCCTACGGGGTGGGCGCTGTTCTCAGCCACCTCATGCCGGATGGGTCGGAAGCACCGATCGCTTTCTACTCGCGATCACTTACAGCGGCGGAGAAGAACTATGCCCAGATCGACAAGGAGGGCCTCGCCTTAATCGCCGGAATTAAAAAATTCCATGACTTTGTTTATGGGTGGAGGTTCCTCCTTGTAACAGATCACAAGCCGCTTCTGGGCATCTTCTCCCCGGACCGGCAGACGCCGAACATACTGTCCCCCAGGATGTTGAGGTGGGCAGTATTCATGTTGGCGTATGACTTTGAGCTTGAACACCGCCCGGGGAAGGCTATCGGGCATGCCGACGCCCTGAGCCGTTGCCCCGCACCACTGGACAACAATGAACTCGAGCCAGAGTTGGACATTTTGGCTCTCGAAGAGCTCCCGGAGGCACCAGTAACCTCCTCAGACATTGCCGCTGCGACGGCTAAGGACCCTGTGCTTGCCCGTGTCCTTAATTGGGCATGGAGGGGGTGGCCGGCAGGGAAAATGGCGCCTGAGTTCAAACCGTTCGTTTTGCGCCAGAACGAACTATCGGTGACGAAGGGCTGTTTGCTTTGGGGGAGTCGGGTGGTGATTCCCGCCAAGCTGAGGGAGGATGTTTTGGAGGCGTTACATGTGGGCCACCCTGGCATGGTTCACATGAAAGCCCTCGCCAGAGGGTACGTGTGGTGGCCGAAGCTGGACGAGGACATTGAGGCCTGGGTAAGGCAGTGTATGGAGTGTCAACAGTCCCGTCCAGAACCACCACAGGCTCCCATTCAGCCCTGGGAGAAAACGAGGAGGCCCTGGTCACGCCTCCATATTGATTTTGCGGGACCATACCACGGGCAAATGTTTTTTATCTGTGTTGACAGCTACTCTAAATGGTTAGAGGTGGTACCCATGAGGTCAACAGGGTCCGGGGCAGTCATCAACGCCCTCCGGAGGTTGTTTTCGACCCACGGGCTGCCGGACTGTTTGGCCTCGGACAATGGGGCACAGTTCGTGTCAGCGGAATTTGAAAAGTTCCTTAAAGACAACCTCATCCGCCATGTGACTTCTGCGCCGTTGCATCTGGCCTCCAACGGTCAGGCCGAACGGATGGTACGGACAGCGAAGGAGTCACTTGGGCGCCTGACGTGTGGGGACTGGAGCCAGAAGATTGCCTCTTTCCTCCTGAGGCAACACATCACCCCCTGTTCAACAACGGGGAGGAGCCCAGCTGAACTTTTAATGGGCCGTAAGTTGGCTACCCTACTGGACCGACTGCACCCTGACCTTGACAGGTCCAAGCAGCGGTCAGAGACCCCAGAGCAGGGAAGAGTGTTCTTGGTTGGGGACAAGGTGTTTGCCCGCAATTATGCGGAAGGTCACAGATGGCTACCAGCCGTGGTCACAAAGGTGGCAGGGTCTAGGTTGTATGTGGTCCGGCTTCCCAGCGGACGGGAGATACGCCGCCACATTGACCAGCTCAGAGAGCGCTGGGCAGACTCAAGCGCCGAGTCAGTGCCCGAGCCTGAGCTGGTCCCCGTCCAGGAAGGGCCTCCCGGCGAGGAGGTGAGTACTGCGGATCGAGATTCAGAGTCTGGGGAGCCCCCAACTCCAGTGCCTGAGACCCCTGTATTAATGTCCCCTGACTCTCCTGCGAGAGAGACCATCGGAGTCCCCGAAGAGTGTGCCGCTCCACCGCCATCGGAGCAGAGACCGCTGCGCCGGTCAAACCGAAGCCGAGGTGCCCCTCCCTACCTGAAAGATTATGTTTGGAAGGGAAATGCTCCATCTTAGGGGGGAGGAATTTGTTGTGTATTGAAAGGTGAATCAAGCCTATCCTTTCTTATGTTAAGCTTGATTCTGGAATGTGGATTCTAAGCTGTCGCATTCATATTGGTCGGTTTCTGCGAAACCAGTGTAAATAGCCAATCACTGTGTGATAATGTTGCAAAGCGGGAACAGTTGTGATTGGACCTTAACTCCGCACTGCCATTGGTCCGTTAACTATTTCTGGGTGTGGCTTTGACAGCCGGGAGAGTTTAAAAAGGAGCTGTGCTCCACTATCTGTGTTGTGTGTTCCTGAGTTGGAGTTTGCTGTTGAATAAAGCTGAATCACTTGTTGAGCTTACTTCGTTGTTGAGTCTCATACTTAACAGATCCCTTGTCTGGTGGGGTTAGAAACTGTCTTTAGATACCTTAAGAGTCAGTTAAAAACTGAAGATGAGTATTGGTGTTTCAATAGAAGGGGCTTGGATACTGGAAAGAGTGTACCAGCCTTCTGGAAACCAAAGGACTCAAAGAAAACTCAAAGGAAGTATACTGGAGTGTTTGTGGAAAACACTGGAACAAAAGCCTCTCAATATAAAGATTTAAGTAACTGTGAATAGCTTAAAAAACTCTCATAAGCCTGAAACATAAGAACTAAAGTCTGTGCATGTACTGGTTTTATCTCAGAAATTTCAACCCTGGATTTCACCTGATCTTTCCCCTCTATGTTAAATAAAATATTTTTTTATTTTTGAATTTCAAAATGCCTCAAGTGCTATTTAAGTTGTTTAAGTAAAAGCAGGCTCCTGATCCTTCCCTCAGGTTTCCTGGCTGAGCCAACAGCCAAAATAGCGTACTGTGACAGGGTGGGACAGCCAGGGGAAAAAAGAAAACACATTACTAGGGCAGCTCAGTCAAAGAAAGGGAAAGGAAAGGAAAGTGGATGGGCCCATCACAGCGGGCAATTAAGATGAGAAGATGAATCCCCACCCCCCGCAAATCTCTCAGGTCTCCAGTTGTCATTTTGGGTTGCTGAATATTTTTTATGCTGTTTTTATATCCTCAAACACTTGAAGCTGGCTTATATTGAATCAGATCATTGGTCTATCAAGGTCAGTATATATTTATTTACATCATTTATAACCTATGTTTCTCACCATTGGGTATCAAAAGAAGCTTTCATTGTTCTTCTGTTTGGCAACAGCTCTTCAAGGTCTCAGACAGAGATTTTTCACATCACCTACTACCTGTTTCTTTCAAGTGGAGATGCCAGAGATTAAATATGCGACCTTATGCATGCCAAGCAGATTCTCTACACTCAGCCAATTCTCTTCCCTGGCTTGCTTTATATTGATAATTTTTTATTCTTGTTTTTTATTTATTTATTTCATTTTTGATTTTACTGAATTGGTTTTACTTTGTAAGCTGCCTCAAACAGGTCTCTGAAGATAAATGTTTTTCCCCCCTCAAGGGGAGTAAATTGATACATGCAGATGATCTATAGAAGTTACATTTCCCAATATTTATGTAATTCTACAAAATTGCTAATAGCCTCAGTTTCCAGTCAGGGTGGGGAGCTTTGGGTCATGATTAGAGCCTTGCTGCTTGATTCTTTATTTGCTTATATTGAATTGATTGTACATGCCCAGTCATATTGGGCTAATGAGAGCACATATGATGGAAAGAAGTTGGGTCACAAGGCCTTGGCTAGCACAAAGGGGGAATACTAAAACCATAGTATGGAAGGCCCCAAAGGGTCCAGATGAGGAACTAAGAGGAAGAAAAGCAAAAGTTAGGAGGAAAACAGATGCATGTCTTCCAGGTGTCGAGGATGTTATGGAACATGACTTAGGGGCATGAGGCACAGCCCATAGGCCTCATGACTATTTCATAGAGTAAATCCACCCCAAATGGGAAGGGAAGGGAAAGAATATAAGAAACAGGGAAAATAAGAAGTTGGCAGATAACCTTTCTTTTGGGGTGGGTTTTCTCCTGATCAATCAGAGAGCCAGTTTGGTGTAGTGGTTAAGTGCATGGACTCTTAATCTGGGAGAACCGGGTTTGATTCCCCACTCCTCCACTTGCAGCTGCTGGATGACCTTGGACAAGCCATAGTTCTGTCAGAGTTGTCCTTGAAAAAGCAGTTCTTGAAAGAGCTCTCTCAGCCCCACCTACCTCACAGGGTGTGTGTTCTGGGGAGGGGAAGGGAAAGGAGTTTGTAAGCTGCTCTGAGACTCTGAGTGAAGGGCAGGGTATAAATCCAATCTCTTCTTCTCTTCTGCTGCTAGCCAACTGGTGGGAGAGAGTGTTTAAGTGGGTGTGCATGTGAAGAAATGTATGCTAGGGTGATTCTGTAATCAATGAGGCTTTATTTTGGCCCCAGTCATACTTGGGCCCTGTCTGCTCTTTTGGGTACTTGTAGCTCAAATGACGAATCTTGTACTAAATTGGTAGGGTCTCAGGGAGCCTGATCATTTCCTTCTTAATCTTTACCACCTCTAGAATTTATAACACTTCAGATGCAAGAGTGAAGGCCTTTTGAATATAATGGCTGTTTATACAGAAGCTTGAGTCTTGAGTAGATAGGCTGAAGCCATTATGAAATTTAAAAAGCTGATAATAATTTTGCAGGGTTACATAAATACTGGAAAAATTAACTTCTATAGCTTAGCTGCACATACTGCATGTCAATTTACTCTCCTTAAGAAAAATAAGTTAAATGATGTTGCACATTAGTGTGACTCTGGTGGTCCCCCATTCCCCCCTAGCCTCTGAAACAGCAATAGGGAACAGAGGGTCAATACCCTGGAGGTGTGCCACTATAAAGGGAGGCTTGCTCCCCCATTATGATGCTTCCAGCAATGATAACAGTTAGTTTATATTAGTGTGTTTCCTTATGATAGCCAAAAAAACACTGCATACAATCTCTCAGTGAATCGTACAGCAATTCTATAAGACTGGCTAAAAATGTCATCCCTACACCACACACAAGGGAACTGAGAGATAGTGCTTTGCATAAATCCTGGGTTCTTAACATGAGGTAATTATGTCTTTGAGGAGACAGCAAACTGACTAATGGTTCTAATAAAATAATTAAGTGTGTTGCTGTAAGTGGATTACTGTGAGTGGATTGCAGGCCCTGCCCCCTATTGTGCTGGGCTCTGCTCTGCTGAGCGGGAAGGGGCCTCTTGTAATAAAGGGCTGCTCCTCGTCCTGTGGCTCTTAGCCTGTGGGTCGCAGCCTGTGGGTCATACTTGGAGGCCTTGTAAGTGCTTGAGTAAAGCACTGCTTCTGAGTCCAGGAGGTAGACGTTCTGGTGAGATAGACATTTCGTCAGTCTCAAAGTTTTCAGGGTACATCACAAAAGAAGAGTTTACATCAGAGTTTGAGGGAAGTTCCTGAAGCTGTAGAAGAAAGCATAGCTCCTGGGATAATGGATAGCGAGGGATCTACTCCAGTGACCTGCCTGGGCTGTGCCATGATTATTTTTCTGCCACGCCAAGAAATGAATTATACATGCTGCAAGTGCAAGCTTGTAAAAATGCTTGAGGAGAAGGTGGGAGAACTTGAGGCACAAATCTGTGCACTGAAGAACACCAAGGAGGTAGAAAGCTTTTCAGACATGACAGAAGAAGAGCCCCTGAAATAACAGCAAGAGGAAGGAAGTAACAAGGACCACATAGGTGAGTGGAAGAAAGTAACTTTGAGGAGTAAGATACTCAGAAAACAATCACAGCCAGTGGAGCAGCAAAATTGATACCAGCCACTTCTGTTGATGGAAGACCGGAACGGCACACTTTGTGATCGAATGGATGTGACTGGCACACAAGCACATAGGCAGAGAGGGAACCAAACCATCCCACAGAGGAAGAGATGAGTAGTGGTGGTTGGTGACTCCCTACTGAGAGGGACGGAAGAAGGTGTCTGCAGACCGGACAAGGAATCTCGAGAGGTTTGTTGCCTTCCTGGAGCATCCATCCAAGATGTGATGGAGAGAATTCCAAGACTGATCAAGACCTCTGATCCCTACCCGCTCCTTCTGATCCACGTGGGAACAAACGATACGGCTCAAAGAAACCTTGAATGGATCTCCAAAGACTATGAGGCTCCGGGCAAGAAGGTGAAAGATCAGGGGGCTCAGGTGGTGTTCTCCTCCATTTTACCTGTTGAGGGCCATGGAGCTGGAAGGGAGAACAGGATACTGGAAGTGAATGGCTGGTTACGTAGATGGTGCCGTCGAGAGGGCTTCGGCTTCCTGGACTATGGTATGTACCTCCGACATGAAGGACTGTTGGCAACGGATGGGGTGCACCTGACAAAGAATGGGAGGAATGTCTTCGCTGGAAGACTTGCGAACCTGATCAGGAGGGCTTTAAACTAAAGACATCAGGGGTGGGAAGAAAAAGCGGCATCCCCAACACTAAGTTCAGGAAGGGGAATGACCAGAGAATAAATGAATGAGAGAGAGGTGAGTTTAGTAATCTTCAGGTAAATTTGAAGGGACCTACGGTAGGAAGGGATGTCTGTAATCTGAGGTGTCTTTATACTAATGCACAGAGTATGGGAAATAAACAGGAGGAACTTGAACTCCAAATATTGGAAAATAGGTATGATCTGATAGGTGTCACTGAGACTTGGTGGGATGACTCTCATATATGGAGCACAGTGATTGAAGGATATACCTTGTTCAAACGGAACAGAATAAACAAGAAAGGGGGTGGGGTGGCACTATATGTCAAGAATGAATATGCTTGCACTGAAATTCAGGATTTTGAGAGCTGCCCTGTTGAAAGTGTGTGGGTAAGGATAGAGGGGGAAAAAGAAGGTGATATTGTTGTGGGGGTATACTACAGACCTCCAAATCAACTGGAGGAACAGGATAATGCATTTGTACAGCAGCTTGCTAAACTTTCACAGAGACAGGATGTAGTGGTTATGGGAGATTTTAACTATCCAGATATTTGCTGGGAATCTAACTCTGCTAGACATGGGACATCCCGCAGATTCTTGAATAGTCTTGAGGACAACTTCATCTCTCAGAAGGTGGAGGTGGGAACCAGAGGATCTGCTATCCTAGATTTAATTCTGACTAACAGGGAAGAACTGGTTGATGAAGTGAAGGTGGTGGGTTCCTTGGGGAATAGTGACCATATCAGCTTGGAATTTGGCATAGAGAAGACTGTGAAACCAGGACGTAGCAGAACTCATATCCTGGACTTCAGGAAAGCTGATTTCAATAAACTCAGAGATCTAATAGGTAGGATCCCATGGCTGGAAATGCTGAAGGGAAAATCTGCACAGGAAGGATGGGTGATGCTGAAAAATGAAGCGCTTAAGGCACAATCTCAAACTGTTCCGGTAAGAAAGAAAGGTGGGAAAGGTAATGAAGCCCAGGTGGCTGAACAAGGAACTCTCTGAGGAGCTGAAACTAAAAAGGGAAATGTACAGGAAATGGAAGGAGGGTCAGATTACTGAGGGTGAATACAAGACACGAGCACAAATCTGTAGGAATGGTGTCAGAAAGGCTAAAGCACAGATGGAGCTGAGGCTTGCAAGGGATGCAAAAAAATAACAAGAAAAATTTCTATGCCTATGTTCGGAGCAAAAAGAGGAACAGGGATGGAGTAAGCTCATTGCTAGGGGAAGATGGTCAAGCCTTAACAAGGGATGAAGCCAAAGCGGAATTACTCAACTCTCACTTTGCGTCGGTCTTTAACCATAAAGTGAGCTGTATACAAACTGAAGAATGCAGGGCATATGAAGGAAAGGGGAACTGCCAGTTCAGAATAAGTAAGGAAATGGTTAGAGAACATCTAGCTGCCTTAAATACTTTCAAATCTCCAGGGCTAGATGGCTTGCATCCGAGGGTGCTAAAAGAAATTGCAGATGTTATTTCAGAGCCTCTGGCTATAATCTTTGAGAGGTCCTGGAGTACGGGTGTTGTGCCGGAAGACTGGAGAAGAGCGAATGTTGTCCCAATCTTCAAGAAGGGGAAAAAGATGGACTGGGGAAATGATAGGCCTGTCAGTTTGACATCAATACCTGGGAAAATTCCGGAGCAGATTATTAAACGCTCTATCTGTGAACACCTTGAACAAAATGAGTTAATTGGTAATAGCCAGCATGGGTTTATGAAGAATAAGTCATGCCAGACTAACCTTATCTCCTTTTTTGACAGAGGTACTAAAATGGTTGACTCTGGCAATGCCGTGGATATAGTGTATCTAGATTTCAGTAAAGCATTTGACAAAGTTTCTCATGATATCCTTGAGGATAAGCTGGTTAAGTGTGAGCTGGATGGCGCAACCATTGGGTGGATTCATGGTTGGTTGAAAAATCGTACCCAACGAGTGCTCGTAAATGGCTCTGTGTCTACGTGGAGGGAAGTCTCAAGTGGAGTACCACAGGGCTCGGTCCTAGGCCAGGTGTTATTCAATGTTTTTATAAATGACCTGGATGAAGACATAGAGGGGATGCTTATCAAATTTGCAGATGACACGAAGCTGGGTGGGATTGCTAATTCTGAAAAAGACAGAGTCAGGATTCAGAAGGATCTTGATAGGCTGGAACAGTGGGCTGAGACAAATAAAATGAATTTCAATAGAGATAAGTGCAAAGTCCTACACTTAGGTACAAAAAATCAAAGACACAGATATAGAATGGGAGGGACTTGGCTTGACAGCAGCACATGTGAAAGGGATCTAGGTGTTATGGTTGATCACAAGCTAAACATGAGCCTGCAGTGTGATGCGGCTGTGAAGAAAGCTAATGCAATCTTAGGATGCATTAGCAGAAGCATTGTGTCCAGATCACGGGAGGTGGTAGTTCCGCTGTATTCTGCTATGGTCAGGCCCCACCTGGAGTACTGTGTCCAGTTTTGGGCACCACATTTTCGGAAGGATGTTGACAAACTCGAGTGGGTCCAGAGGAGGGCGACAAGGATGGTGAGAGGGTTGGAGTCCAAGTCTTATGAGGAAAGACTGAGAGAGTTGGGTATGTTTAGCCTGGGGAAGAGAAGGTTTAGAGGGGACATGATTGCAGTCTTCAAGTATTTGAAGGGCTGTCATGTAGAAGATGGAGTGGATCTATTCTCTCTTGCTCCGGATTGCAAGACTAGATCTAATGGGTGGAAATTACAAGGGAGTCGTTACCGACTTAATATCAGGAGAAACTCCCTGACTGTAAGAGTGGTTGAGCAGTGGAACAGACTGCCTCGGGAGGTGGTGGATGCTCCTTCGCTGGATGTTTTCAAGAGGAGACTGAACAACCATCTTTTGGGTATGTTGTAGGTATGTAGGGGTTTCGGCTGTGTTCCTGCAGAGTGCAGGTGGTTGGACTAGATGGCCTGCAAGGTCCCTTCCAACTCTAACATTCTATGATTCTATGATTCTAAGTTATTCACTGAAAATGCTATTATTACTGCTGTTATTATCAAGGTTTTTGTTGTTGTTGTTGTTGTTCCATTATGGATAGTCCTGTTAGGCAAAGAGGTATTTCCCCACCAGGCCACTCCATGGCAGTGTGGTTATAGGATTCCATTGTTCTTTATTTTTTATAGGGCTATTCAAAATCTAGGAGGCAGCAGATTTCTTCATCATTACAGTATGCTAAGAAGAAGAGGATGGCAAAGGATTAGATGGTTAGACAGTGTTATTGATGCAATGAACATGAAATTGAGCATAGTCCGGAGGACGGCAGAAGTCAGGAAGCCCTGGCGTGATGTGGACCATTGGGTTGTGAAGAGTCAGACTCGACTGTGCAACTGAGCAACAATAACAAGGCTTAGAACAGATAAAAGGAAATACTTCTTCACCCAAAAAGTAACTAACGGATGGGATTCACTTCAAGAAATGGTGGTGGCTACAAGCATAAACAGCTTCAAGAAGGGATTAAATAAACATTCGGAGAAAAGGTCCATCAGTGGCCATTAGCCACAAGGTATAGATGGAACATTATGTCTGGGGGAGTGATGCTCTGTATTCTTAGTTGGGGGGGGGGCAGTGGGAGGTCTTCTGGAGTTCTGGCCCTGCAGCTGGATTTCCTGATGGCACCTGGGTTTTGACCACTATGTAACACAGAGTACTGGCCTGGATGGGCTATTGGCCAGATCCAACATTTATTTATTTATTTATTTATTTATGTATGTATGTATGTATGTATGTATTTCTATTTTTACCCCGCCCTCCCTGTCAAAGCAGGCTCAGGGTGGCTCACATAAAACCAGTAAAACAATATATATTCAATACAAAAATATCTAAAACACTGCATAATACAATTTAAAACCATTATTATGGATAGTGGTTCTCTGAATAAAGTGTGTTCACATGCTGTCAACTGTACTACCACTCTGGAAAGCTTCAGCTCTAGGTTGGCCCAGAGATTATCGGAAGGCCTGCCAGAAAAGCTCCATTTTCATGGCCCTGCGGAACTGTGAGAGGTCCCGCAGGGCCCTGATCTCACCAGGGAGCTCGTTCCAGTAAGCTTCTGGAAGTTCCATGGCTTCTCTTATGTTCTTATGACTGCCAGTTCTGAAACTGTTGACCACAACTACCTATGTGTTTAAGACAATGGATAATTTCTGGAATGGATGAAAGTAGCTGGCATATGCAGGGGTATAAACTTCAGCGGGCAGCAGGGCTCAAGCCCCTTCTGGGATTTCACAGTGCAGACATTCTTAGGAGGGCCAGGCCTGGTTTTTGTTTATTTGTTTTTCTAAAGATAAGGAGGGGCGGACCCTCAGTGTATAATGCTGTCTGTGAAGCAATAAGAGAGAGAGAGAGAGCACCAGCCTGGAGGGGAGGGAAAGTAAAGATTAATGAAACTGATGAACTTCATTTGGCAATCAGGAGGCCTCAATGGCTGGACTGAAGAATGTATTTCCTGTAGCCTGCAACACAAACACTGATGTACATAAGTGATAAACAGAATGATGGGGTGCCTTCACAGATGGGGTAGTAACAGTTGAAATATTACGTTGTCCTGGTTGGCCCTGTCTTAGACAAAAAAACCTTTAATGGTGGGTGGGTGGGGGAGAAAAGCTGGTTCCCCAAGCTATTCTACAACTCAGGCCCTCCTTTAAATAAATAAATATTTTCATCTCCCTTTAATATTTAGTCTGGTGTTTTTAGCTGGGTTAGGCAGGTGCAAAAGCCTGTTGCCAAATATTGGAATCTGCACGTTGGGAGGAAGTGAGCAGAGCCCTGTGCCCCAAATGGTGCAAGCTGACATTGGGCTCTTGGGACCTACTTTAGAGAAAAGAAAATGGGACTATTTCTGTCTTTTACCATTTTTGTCTCTGTGTGTATGTACATGAGAGGGGATAGATATAAAGTTGGTTCCCCAAATATGTAAAGTGAGGTGTGTCTGCCGTATGTTCTCATAGTTTCAGACCAGGGTATCTGAGAAGCCAGGATTTATTCTGGATTCATGTGGAGATTAATACTGAAAATCTAGTATATGGCCGAGTTCAGATGGGTGGTTTGCCCTGAGATAGGCATGTTTCAGCAACATTTCACAAATGGATTAAAGGGGCCATTCACACAGGCACATCTGTCCGGGGTTCCCTAGCCGTACTCAACCCGTCTTGTAATGCTTCCCTCCTGAGTTTAAAAGACACCTGGTGAAAGTGGTAGCAAACCCTGGAAAGCATGTGTATCCCGCGTCCATCCCACACCAACAAAGTGTGAATGCTAAAAGCCGCAATTTTTGATTGTGTGCTTATGCGCATAAACACATAAGCACATATCTCTGGGTTACAAAAAAGAAAGCCACACCTTACAGCCGCACCTCCGTCAGGGGCGGGCCAACAGTGTGAACGCTCCCTTGTGCATCCTCCCTGATATGCTCCTGCATCAGTCTGTGCAGTGTAACCGGGAAAACCCAGAACACATTGTTCCGGGTCTTTTTTGCCATGACTCTCTTGCGCTTCAAACTGCCAGTCTGAACTCAAGCAATGAGTGGTGTAGTTGTTAGAGACCTAGGTTCAATTCACTTACCCATGAAGCTCACAATGCGACCTTGGGCCAGTCACACACTCTCAGCCTAACCATCAGCCTAACAACTCTCATTGTGTAATTGTGAAGAAAAGAGAGATGGGGAACAAGTACTTCCTTTCATACACGAATCAAATATTTACTCTGATTGTCTCAGTGAAGGAGTTCATTGACATCTTTCCTCTCATTTTACCGAGTTCTCTTTCTTTGATTGAGAGTCAGAATATAACATAGAGAAAATATATGTATTTTAAAACCACATGATTGTTGATAGCAGGTAGCTTTTGGAAATATAAATGATTTTATATTGAAATAATTTCATAAAGGTTATGAAGTATGGGCCTTGGCAAGGTTCAACCCCCAACACCATCCCCGGGAAATTGACGAGTCTACGCCACTAGGCATATGCACTGATGGGGACCATCAGTGATGAGTATTCATTTTGCATTCCCAGTATTCCTAATGCAAGTCTGCACAATTTTATATCCACTTACAGCATACTTCCTTGGTATGCTTTAGCCATGAAGGCACTTCCCCTCGGTTTCATCAGTGTCTGTTCTGAGACTATTAACATTGATAATAATGTCCAAGGCAATGTCATAAACTCCAGAACTGTGTGAAGTGAGTTAGAGTAAATTCAGTATACTCCTGTTCAGGGCTTTTTTTGTAGAAAAAGCCCAGCAGGAACTCATTAGCATAACAGGCCACACCCAACAGCAGAGACTCATTAGCATATTAGGCCACACCCCATGTTACCAGAAGTGTGGACATCCAGCCACACCCACCTTTTGCTTTTTATTCTGTTTACTTTGTTTGTTGTCAAAACACAGGGTATTTTTTGTAGCAGGAATGCCTTTGCATGTTAGGCCACACACCCCTAGTGTAGCCAATCTTAATGAGCTTCTGCTGTTAGGTGTGGCCTATTATGCTAACGAGTTCCTGCTGGGTGTGGCCAACTCAGGAGCCAGCCAGAACTCCATTCCTGTGCATTCCTGCCTAAAGATAGCCCTGCTCCTGTTTCATGCAGATGTTTGCCAGTTATCACAGAGGGAAGTCTTAAAGTATTTGCTGGTGCTGAGAGAAGAAATCACCATGTGCCTGGAAATGGGAAGAACTGTTAAAGAGCAATAATTTCACATGAAGATGCCAGGTCATACATTAATTCTAAAGCTGGCCTATTGTTTGTTGCAGGGATCCATCAGCGGAACCTTCCACAACAAGGAAACATGGTAAATACTCTCATAGCACAAGGTTGCCAACTTCCTTTGCAAGCACCAGCTCTACTAATGTAGAATTCGGGTTGATGATGTCTCAAGATGATCAGAAATGACAATGCTGCTTGAGGTAGCCAAAAATAATTGGTCATTTGCTAGCAATATAATTTGGCACTTACTTTCCTTTCCTTTTGTATCCTTAGAAGATTCACGAATCTTGAGCAACAGAAGACACTTATTTCTTATTATTTAGATGCAAGGGCTAAAAGTACTGAAATTTTGCAGTTGCTAGAGTGATCTTAGGATCCTTATCACTGAGCAAAAGAGCCAGGGCTTCTAGAGTATAGGGGAATGATTGGCTGAATAAAGGCTTAATATCGTAATCCCTCATAATCTCAAAAAAATCTGCATTCCAGCAGGGCAAGAAAGGATGCATCAATCCTGTTAAGGCCACAAAGGCAAATTCGGTCAGTGTAGGGCCTATTCAAAAATCTCCCTTGCAAAACCATTGTGGGTATAATGATCAGTCTTGCAAACAAAAAAGCTCTGCAATAAACATGGGATGGTAAAATAGGGAGGTAAAGATTTTGGGTAAGAAAGCCCCTCAAACAGGAATAAGCATACTCTGTGGGCTCTCAGAATCAAACTATTAGGGTCAGTTTCCAGGACTCGCTTTTTGATCAAAGAAAATGCTTTGGTTTGCCCATCTCAAAAATATCATCAATCAATATTCCAGCTTTCATCAGTTCTCATCTACGGCTTTCATCCAAGTTGATTTGTAGGTATCCTGATTTAAAGCAGCTAACAAACCATCTTCAGCACAGAGCTGTTTTAATCTCATTTTGAAGGCAAATAGCCATGCTCTTGCTTACAAGGATATCTGTCCAAATTCTGCCCATCAGGCACTTACTTTCCATGACACAGTCCATCAATGGATAGTTCACTGGTCTGGAACACTCTGTGTGATGAATGCATTGATTCTGAAACCTCTCCTGGCAGAGGGAAAAGTCAACCAAGATGAGGTTATCATGGCAAATTCTTTGATTTGGTAGCACACTGAAACCAGACTTTCAGGATTCTGACCTGGTAATATTTGGGGCAAAAAGATGGTGAATATCCAGTTTTCAGTGTCAGAGCTCTTATAGTCCAGAAATAATTTTTCACAATATATTATTGTGAGGCTGGCTTTTCTACAGTGGTTGCCATTAAAGACAAAGAAACAAATTTGTCCAATTCTTGTCACACCCAAATTAAACTATTTTGCTAGTAATGCTGTTCTATAAAAAGAAATATAATGATAACTATATAATTTGAGCAAAATATGTATTATTGTTTTAAACTCTTCATTATTGATATATGACTGCTGCAGCCCAGGAGGAAAGTCTCTTCTTAGGTAGAGGACAGAGAGGAAAAGATTTATGCCAGCTACCCAAGGAGGCCTCTGGCAAATCTGCTATGTGATTTTTTTTTTTTAAAAAAAATAAAATTAACTATGCTGAACACCATTTTATCTACTCATCCACACTAAAAAAGTGAGTTTCCTTTCTTCCCCATCACCAGTTATACTGGGCTTCATATTTTCTTTCAAGAAACCCACTAGTTTAGCAGAATAAAAAAGAACTCACCCTGTTTAGAGTGAACAATAGAATGGCAGCAAGTAGGAATTTCAGTGCCAAGGAACACAAAAAGCTTCCGACCTCAATTCAAAAATCTTCCATACTGAAGCCTTTAGCTGTACAACATCCTACAGATAGGCATATAGCCACTTGAACAACAGGAGGACTATCAGTTCGAGGCCCTGCCTAACAATCTTCCCTGCACCTCCTCTTTCTTTCAGTTTCTCCAAATATATCTGGAACAGATAGGAGCCCCCACCATAGCTCAAAAAAGTCTCCTGAGTGCCTGATGACTGAGCCACTTATTTTGAACCAGGTTTTCATTTGTTTATTTATTTTTATGTGTTCATTGGTCCAGGTTCAAGACAACCAAGAGATTTTGGATTTACATTCATTCCTGGTTCATTAAAAATTCTTCTCTGAATTGACTTTTTGCTTCAGGTTCAATTTACCTTTCTCCTTTTGGCACCAACCTTTTTGAGTCTTCACATGGAACATGTATGCATGAGAATGGTAAACAGTTTATGTATGCATGTAAAGTGTCATCAAGTCTCAGCCAATTTATGGAGACCCCATTGGGTTTTCAAAGCAAGTGATTTAGCAGAGGTGGTTTGCCATTGTGTTCCTCTACAGAGTCATCCTTGGTTGTCTCTCATCCATGTACCAACCTTGCTTAGCTTCCAAGATCGGGCTATACTATACCAAACTGTTTATACATCATTATAATTAAACAACCCACAAGACAAAATCTGATTAGCATTTGCATCTCCCTCATTCTCAGTTACTACTGATTGTTCATTCAGAATGTGCTCAATGGTGCCCATGTCACATTTTCTATGATCCTCGAAAAGGCTGTCAAAGCCAAAATGTCTACTTCCTAACATACTCTTGTATTATTTTATTTACATATTTCTACTCATGTCCAAAATCGCTTCTCATAAAACCAGCGTCTCTATAAAAAAGATGTTCCACCATTTTGCCAAAGTGTGCTTTGAAAGAATAAAGCTAAAAGCATTTGACCCCTGAATACTTCACTGGATCATTGAACTGTATGCCACCAGAAAACATTATTTTTAAAAAGAAAGAATGAAAAAAAATGGTGGAGAAATGTTATCAGTTAATAGAACTCAGAAGGAAACTAGTTCTTCTGTAAATGAAAGATGAAGTCCTACCTATAAAGCAAGAAACTGTGATTATGGTTTAAGACTATTACAGTTAAATCTGCTTCTATAAATCATGTCTTGTACAATACTGGAGGGCTAATTTTTGTCTTAGAGTCCACTTAGATCTGTTATTGTTTGGTTTAACAAAACGATCCATGGTAGATGGCAGTCTTTTCTTATTTATGTGCTGACAGCAATGCAACAGATGGGGGGTGGGTTACAATGCAATCCTAAACAGTTACACTCTTCCAAACTGTTCACTTTATATGTCTGATGAAGTGAGATTTAAGTCATGAAAGCCCATGCTCCTCCTGTTTAATTTTACCAAGCACCATTCATCTATTAAAATCTTCCTGGTATTCTACAGAGGATGTTTTCAAAAGAATAACTGCAAAATTTCACACTCCCCTTTAACATGCAGCCTGTTAAAGACTTCTAGAGAATTTGAAATCTTAGCTTGCACACTGCTTTGTAATTTTGGTTGGTCTTAATAAAAGGTATGACATGCTTTTTGTGTTTTGTACCTCTATGTTTCCCTCATGCTCAGAAGGTTGGTGGTTGCACTGCTTGGTGAGCGCTGAAAGAATTCAGAATGTTTCTTTCCCTCTTGCTAGGCACTGGAAACCAGTCCCTTCACTTTACAAACTGTGGACAGCCAGAGCAGGAAAGTGGGAGTGAGCAGCCATTAATAAAGGTTTCCCTTGCTCAAAAGCTAGTTGAATCTGCTCATCTCCATTTCTAAGCCGAAGAGCCAGCGCTGTCTGAAGACATTTCCATGATCATTTGGCCGGCATGCTTATCTATAATTTGTAATCCCTTTTAAATTACAACTACATTTTATGCATTAGGGAACAAAATTGCAAGCCAATTTTATGACAGTTTACTTGAAAAGTAATTTCTACTGAACTCAGAGGGATGTATTCCCAAGCAAGTATGCTGAATTGCAATCTAAATAATATGTACTAATAGCTATGAATACATATTAAATAATCCCTATAATAGCACAACATGATTCAAAAAATAGGGTCAAGAAAATATTAAATTTAAATGTATATTTATTGAGGGTGGGAATCATACCTCATTCCTTGCCTTCATCATTTGGGTTACTTCATGAAATCCCTTGTACTACTATAGGATGGATTTATGATTTCTTGCAAAGGAGGGAACTGGCAGTGCTGATGTGTCTCCCTCTTTTAGTCCAGACATTTAAATACATGTACATAGTTTCTGATGAATCCTGTTGCTGCTGCCTGGCTTTGTTGTTGTTCAGTCGCACAGTCGAGTCCGACTCTTCGCGACCCCATGGACCAGATTTCACCAGGCCCTCCTGTCTTCCGCTGTCCACTGAAGTCTGCTCAATTTCATGTTCGTTGCATCGATGACACTGTCTAACCATCTCATCCTTTGCCGTCCCCTTCTTCTTTGACCTTCAATCTTTCCCAGCATCAGGGTCTTCTCCAGTGAATGCTCCCTTCTCATTTGGTGGCCAAAGTATTTGAGCTTCAGCTTCAGGATCTGGCCTTCAAGGGAACAGTCAGGGTTGATTTCTTTTAGGATTGACTGATTTGATCTCCTTGCAGTCCAAGGGACTCTCAAGAGTCTTCTCCAGCACCATAGTTCAAAAGAATCTATTCTTCGGCGCTCAGCCTTCCTTATAGTCCAACTCTCACAGCCATACATTACTACGGGGAATACCATTGCTTTGACCATGCGGACTTTTGTTGGCAAGGTGATGTCTCTGCTTTTTATCATGCTGTTTAGGTTTGCCATCGCTTTCCTCCCAAGGAGCAGGCGTCTTTTAATTTCATGGCTGCAGTCACCATCTGCAGTGATCTGGGATCCTAGGAACGTGAAGTCTGTCACTACTTCTACGACTTCCCCTTCTGTTTGCCAAGGAGTGATGGGGCCAGATGCCATGATCTTAGTTTTTTTGATGTTGAGCTTCAAGCCCACTTTTGCACTCTCCTCTTTCACCCTGAGCAAGAGGCTCTTTAGGTCCTCTTCACTTTCTGCCATCAGAGTGGTATCGTCTGCATATCTGAGGTTATTGATCTTTTCCCCAGCAATCTTAACTCCAGCTTGTGATTCATCCAGGCCAGCATTTCGCATGATGTACTCTGCATATAAATTAAATAAGCAAGGTGACAATATACATCCTTGTCGTACTCCTTTTCCTATGCTAAACCAATCAGTTGTTCCATATCCGGTTCTAACTGTTGCTTCTTGACCCTTATACAGGTTTCTCAGGAGACAGGTGAGGTGGTCTGGTACTCCCATCTCTTTAAGAACCTGCCATAATTTATTGTGATCCACACAATCAAAGGCTTTAGCATAGTCAATGAAGCAGAAGTAGATGTTTTTCTGGTACTCTCTTGCTTTCTCCATAATCCAGCGAATGTTGGCAATTTGATCTCTAGTTCCTCTACCTCTTCGAAACCCAGCTTGTACTTCTGGCAGTTCTCTATCCACGTACTGTTGGAGCCTAGCTTGTAGGATTTTGAGCATGACCTTGCTAGCGTGTGAAATGAGTGCAATTGTGCGATAGTTTGAACATTCTTTGACGTTGCCCTTCTTTGGGATTGGAATGTAAACTGACCTTTTCCAATCCTGTGGCCACTGTTGTGTTTTCCAAATTTGTTGGCAAATTGAGTGCAGCACTTTAACAGCATCTTCTTTTAAGACTTTGAATAACTCAGCTGGGATACCATCACCTCCACTAGCTTTGTTGATAGTAATGCTTTCTAAGGCCCATTTAACTTCGCTTTCCAGGATGTCTGGCTCGAGGTCAGTGATTATACCATCGTGGTTGTCAAGGACATCGAGGTCCTTCTTGTATAGTTCTTCTGTGTATTCATGCCATCTTTTCCTAATCTCTTCTGCTTCTGTTAGGTCCCTACCGTTTTTGTCCTTTATCATGGCCAGCTTTGCATGGAACGTTCCCTTGATTTCTCCAATTTTCTTGAAGAGATCTCTAGTCCTTCCCAATCTATTGTTTTCCTCTATTACTCTGCATTGTTCATTCAGGAAAGCCTCCTTATCTCTCCTTGCTGTTCTCTGGAAATCTGCATTAAATTGGGCAAATTTTTCCTTATCCCCATTGCCTTTAGCTTTCCTTCTTTCCTCTGCTATGTGTAAAGCCTCATCAGACAGCCACTTTGCTTTTTTGCATTTCTTTTTCTTTGGGATGGCGGTGAGTGCTGCCACCTTTACAATGTCACGGACCTCTGTCCATAGTTCTTCAGGCACTCTGTCTATCAAATCTAGTCCCTTAAACCTATTCTTCACCTCTACTGTATATTCATCGGGGATGTGATCTAGGTCAAATCTGAATGGCCTTGTGGTCTTCCCAACCTTCTTCAATTTAAGTCTGAATTTTGCAATGAGTAGCTCATGATCTGAGCCACAGTCAGCTCCCGGTCTTGTTTTTACTGACTGGATAGAGCTTCTCCATCTTTGACTGCAAATTATATAGTCAATCTGATTTCGGTGTTGCCCATCTGGTGATGTACATGTGTAGAGACGCCTCTTAGGTTGTTGGAAAAGGGTGTTTGCTATGACCAGCGTGTTCTCTTGACAAAACTCTGTTAGCCTTTGCCCTGCTTCATTTTGTTCTCCAAGGCCAAATTTGTCTGTTATTCCGGTTACCTTTTGATTTCCTACTTTAGCATTCCAGTCCCCTATGATGATGAGGACATCATTTTTTGGTGTTAGTTCTACGAGCTGTTGTAGGTCTTCGTAGAACTGGTCCACTTCAGTCTCTTCTGCAGCAGTGGTTGGGGCATAGACTTGGATTACTGTGATATTGAATGGTTTGCCTTGGATTCGGACCGAGATCATTCTGTCATTTTTGAGATTGTATCGCAATACTGCCTTTCTCACTCTCTTGTTGACTATAAAGGCCACACCATTTTTTCTACGGGATTCCTGGCCACAGTAGTAGATATAATGGTCTTCTGAGTTAAATTCGCCCATTCCTGTCCACTTTAGTTCACTGATTCCCAAGATGTCAATGTTCATTCTTGCCATCTCATTTTTGACCACGTCAAGCTTACCTTGATTCATAGATCTTACATTCCAGGTTCCTATGCAGTATTGTTCTTTGCAGCATCGAACTTTCCTTTCACCGTCAGACACATCCACAACTGAGCGTCCTTTCGGCTTTGGCCCAGCCGCTTCACTCTTTCTGGGGTTACTCGTACTTGCCCTCTGCTCTTCCTCAGTAGCATATTGGACACCTTCCGACCTGAGGGGCTCATCTTCCGGCGTCATATCTTTTAGCCTTTTGTTACTGTCCATGGGGTTTTCTTGGCAAAGATACTGGAGTGGGTTGCCATTTCCTTCTCCAGGGGATCACGCTTGGTCTGAGTTCTTTGCTGTGGCCTGTCAGTCCTGGGTGGCCCTCCACGGCATAGCCCACAGCCTCATCGAACCACGCAAGCCCCCTCGCCACGACAAGGCAGTGATCCATGAGGGAGCTGCCTGGCTAAGTGTTGTCATAAATGTGTTTCTCCTGATGTTTTGCCTTGCATAAATTCTCATATCCATAACCCATAATTCCATTACTGTCCTGTGGCTGTTATTTTTCTCCCTGTGTTTGATTATTTAGCCATTTTTATTTTAAAACCCAAAATAAAGTTTTTAAAACACTCTCCCCATCTTTTTTCCGCTTCTTCCCTCATTTACTTTCATTGGGGCTGGAGAGTTGGAAAGGGCTTATTTGGCGGAAGGAAGGGATGTGTAGAGGAAAAACTGGGGAAGGAAGAGGAGGAAGAGAGGGGTAGACATAACAGTTCTTTAAGGAGGTCTTTGCCTCCCAGCTTTCATCCTGTTCAGTCCTAAATCCTTCTGTTGGCTGCTGGGTGTGTGTGAACAGAAGAAGATTTCAAACAGAGAAAAGGGCATTTATTTGGGCTTTTTTCCACCTTAGAAAAAAATATAAACATTAAGCAATCTCACTTTGAATTTTCAAAGCCCAGCTTGCCTGGTTGTCCAAGCTGCAAAGAAGCTGCACTGCCACTGGTTGGCTATTGGGTACAATCCCAGTGCTGCTGTCCATACCAACAAACTGTAGGCTGCTCTCCCCCCAGCCCCGATGAGGAGTTCAAGAGCAGGGGAGGTGGTCACATGCAGCTACTCTATTTTCTTGTATTACAGACATTTCTTTTAAGTGCATTTAAAATAAGGCATTGAAAGAACAATCATAAAACACTTGCCTTGCTCATGTCATATGCAGTGACACAGATCTGTGGCATTAAAGTACAATGTAAATAATCCTCCTTGCACAATTCCTTTTTCTGAAAGTGTTCACAGAGCCTTGTAACAAAGTACCATACCAGCTTCTAGGCACTTTTTATGGCTTATTCACCATTTTCCCTCAAATGCCACTTTGTGGATTCCTAGGCTTTGCTGTGATGAACTAAATATTTACCATTTGAGAAACTGAAAAATGAACAAGGTATAATTTGCGTGGTAATATTCACAGGGAGTTAGGAACCAGTTGAGCTTACAGTCATGACTGCCCTCATTTGGAGATGTGATCATCATTTTCTCTCCTGGGTTTTGAAGCCCTTTCTGAGTAGATTGTCCTTTAATAGCAGCGTGTGCACTGTAGCTTTAAATTGCTTCTTATGCAGAATTCCAGGAATAAAAATAAAGAACCAACTAAAAACTGCTTTTCACCAGGTGCCTACAAAATGTACATTTCGCTACAGGGTAGACATAAAAAGCTTCTTAGCAAATCTCATCATAAATGACCCATGTAGTATAGTTAATTTTACAATAGGTTGGTATGGAGGCACCAGGCCAAATAAATCAAAGGGAACAAGGCAGTAATTGTTCCTCCTTTTAGATAATAAAAAATAAGAAAGTAATGAAGGAACTGTGCAATTAAAAAAAATAACATTCTTTATATTAACAGTAGACTTTTTGTTTGTGCCTTTGGAAAACGTTTGGCGTGCACATGGAAATCATTGTCCTTGTGCTTTTAAGCTTGACTTAAAATGATTAATACTGACTGATTTATCTGTATGTATGTCTATTTGCTTGATACATTTGATGATCCACAAATACGGATGCAATATGGCTGGCACCCAGAAATTCATAATGCCTAGCAAGAAAATCCTCTAGTAACAACAACTGTAGTAGTAGAAATGTCATCAGTGAAATGTCCTTTTTCAAAATGGTGCCAGATTGTATTAATCTATGACTGGGGAAACCTGGGGTCAAATGCCTATTCAACTATCTTGTTCATTACTAGTGGCCTTGCATTAGTCATTCAGTCTCAGCTTAAGATACCTCACAGGATTGCTGTGAGGATAATATGGAGGATGGGGAATTATGGACACTAGCTTGAGCTCCATGGAGGAACGTGAATAGGGAAAATGAATAGACTAAAGCATCACTATTATGGGTTGGAGAGAAGGGGTTAATTCAAATAATCTTCCATCTCTTTGGCTGTTCATCACCCAACAGTGGATACAGAAAGGATGCATTTTGTCCATGAGGAGGAGACGAAGTGCAAGAGCTTAATCTCACTGTGTTTTAGAAGCAGTGGTTTGGATCCAGAACTAAACTTTCCACTAACAGAAGGGATGAGATAATTTTAATTAATTCCCATTTCCTGCTGCAGACCACTGATTTGGCTCTCATGCTTTTCTTGAGAGTCCTCTGTCCTGCAGAAGCAGCATTTTGAAGAGATCAGTATCAAGATGGAATCACTCCATAAGTTCTCCCTTTTCTCCTCAGCAAACTTGAGCCACACAAGAGGTATAGATTTTTTTTTTATCTATTGAGGCACATTACAGTTTCCCCCACAATCTACTCCTGGGTGTGATGTCAAAAGCTCTCTTGAGCTCTATGAATGCGTTGTACAATTGACCTCTAGGTGGGGAGGTGTATTTTTCAACTAAATGGGTTAAGATCAAACAGTGATGTTAGCCAGAGGCACTGCCTTACTACAGGGTAGCCCCAACAGCAGGGACACCCCACTCCTGATCTGAATCAGATACCCACAAAAGTCAGACCAAAGAAAGCATTCTCAGCCTGCACCACAGAGCAAGCCAAAGCTCTGGGAAAAGAGTCTCCATTTTCAGGTTTCATAAGGCAGCCCTCAAAAAGCAATCTCCAGTTCTTCCCCTCCACCCAGTAAAGCTAAGAAACAACAGCAAGTTCCATCAGGTATCTGCATTTCTAAAGCCACCTGGCACATTGCTCTTCTGTCTCCAACTCTGCAAGGAGTCGTTTTTGTGATTCCTATAAATCCTTTGTCCAACACCTGTCCTTCCTGCCCCATCCCTCAGGATACCGAGATAACCAATCAAACATTCAAATTATTAACGATTCTTCCTGGTGTCTATCAGGGACCCACTTCCAATCTTTTGTCTAAATCCAGGAATCTATTCAACCTGCCCTGGAAGGACCATCAGTGGCCATCAAAATCCATTCAGCCAGCTCCAGTTGACCTGGCTAAGCCCATTAACACTGTTATGAATCCAGACTCTGCCCCTCTAAAAGCTCATTGGTCACACCTAGGTATGGCTCCTCCTGAAGCTGTACCCATTGCTTATTGGTCAAGGTAATCCTTTGTCCACCTGGGACAAGCCCCTCAAGGTCTCCCATTGGTCCGCATTGTTTTCTTATGGCTATATCCATCCATGCACATGGCCTCAGAAGGTGTGCCCAGATGGTGGCATCTGCCCTGATGCCAACTGGCAGCCAACCCCCAAACTTTTGTTTGGGCCACAATCCCTTCTTCATGGCCTTCTGCACATCTGAATGCGTAGCTATGGAAACCCCCCAATACATTGCCCTCTTTTGTCTCTGATCTCTTAAGATCGCCTCAACCCTTATTTCCTAGCTATGTGTATGTCTGTGATATTTTTCTTAATAAATGTCATAAAAAGATATTTCCTGTCTGTCATCTGTGCTGCTTCAAGTGAGTTACTGACTGTGGTATAGTTGGACTATGGTCCCCAGGGTCTCTCAGCTATTCCTCATAACATCTCATATAGAGATCCAGGTGCTGCAGCTAACAATGATCTTTGAAGTGCAAAGTCCTTTCTAAAGCCGCTTTGCTCCTACTAAGGCTGCCAGGTCCCCCGGGGAGTGGGGATTTGCCCACTCTAGAGGCCCCAACCCGCCAGCCTGGATCTGGCCACTGGGGGGGACCCTGCCCCCAAAGTGCCAGAATTGGGCCAATGAGATGATGTCACCCAGAGGTGACATCATCACACTGGGCATGTCATCAGGGGATGCTCTAGTGTTCAGCATTAAAACTCTATGGTACCATAGAGTTTTAAAGCTGAATGCTAGAGCGTCCCTCAACAGTGTGCCTGGCACAATGACGTCACTTCTGGGTGATGTCATCATGGCACATGCATGCTAAGTGCATGCGCGAATCTCCCAGACATGAAACTTCCAACCCCTGCTGGATGCCAGGTAGGAACCTGGCAACCCTAGCTCCTACCCAAGGATATTATTAGAGGTTATCCATTCTTCTAATATGAGGTATAAGTATGAAGTAAACAACTCTTTGCCACTGATGAAAGATGACTGATAGGGCTGTAGTTTGCTGGGCTCAGGGCAGGTAACATCATATCAGTAATACAATAGATACAGTTAAAAATTTAAAACACAATAATAAACATTAAAAGCAATGGTTACAGTTCGACAAAATCAACTGGCTGTGAGAGGTCCCCTGGCATATTGTTTGGCTTGGTAAGTGGGTGACAGCAATACATGGACGCCCCACGGCCTCAGCTAAAAGCCTGGTGGAACATCTCTGTCTTCAGGCCCTGTGGAATTGAAGAAGATCCCATAGGGCCCTGATCTTGACAGGGAGCATGCTCCTCCAGGCAGGGGACAGGGCAGAAAAAAACCCTGGCCCTGGTCGAGGCAAGACAGACCAGGTGTTAGTTATGTTTTATAAAAATCTATCATAACTTATTTCTGCAAACCAGCTCTAGGAACAGAGGTTCAAAAGAGCATTTCCTAGCTTGTATTTTTTAAAAGTATTCTTTTGTGCAGATCCTGCCACTCTTTCATACAATTAGTAATACTGTAACTGAACTCCTTGCTCAGCTGCAGCTGGTGATCCACATGCATTACATCAATGGCACTAACATATCATCTTCTTTAAATACTGTAATTCTAAAGCAAAGGACAAGCAAAATATTGACAGGAGCTGATTATGAGTGAGCAGTGTTTCATTAATATGTTACAATCTCTCTAGCCTGAATGACCTGCCAAGTAATTCGGGATAGAAAAACTAAAGCAAAAGAAAAACCCTTCCCTTCCCAGGAAGAGAAAAATTTAGGGCCGCTTCTCCAGCTCTAGGTGAAAAACATGCATGTGTTTCTCAGGGTTGCTTTTTGTCATTTAATTGTATTTAATCTCAGAACTGTGCTCACTTTTTGAGTTAAGGATGTGTTAAGAAAAGAAGCAAAATGCCTCCCATTTTGGCCTTTTAATTAGACTCATTTTTGAGAAACTTATTTTAAATGTAGTAGAAGTGGGAAAGTGGCTAGAGAAATAGTTGGACCATGAGATGACAACTTTGCAAAAGGATTAGCAACAAAGAAAAGAGTGAAATTCAGAAGAGTGAAATTCTTCACATTTATTTTCATTGTGGAAGATATTGGACCGATACACATGGAATTCACTGCCACAGGAGTTGGTGGCAGCTACAAGCATGGACAGTTTCAAGAGGGAATTAGATAAACATATGGAGCAGAAGTCCATCAGTGGCTATTAGCCACAAGGTATAGATAGGAACGCTCAGTCTGGGGCAGGTGATGCACTCTATTCTTGGTGCTGGGTGGGGCAGCAGTGGGAGGGCTTCTAGTGTCCTGGCCCCACTGCTGGACCTCCTAATGGCACGTGGTATTTTTGGCCCCTGTGTAACAGAGTGTTGGACTAGATGGGCCATTGGCCTGATTCAACATTGGTTTCTCTTATGTTCTTATGTTCTTAAACTGTTGCTGGAGGTGGAGGCAGCATCTGAATATCTAAGGCAAATAAAAGTGATGAAAGATTAAGTTCTGGGCTAAAGTAAAGATCTGATGGGCAACAGAGCAGAGAGACATCAACTCAGTCACTACTAGGGATATGAATTTCAAAAATTTTCCTAAGTATTTCAGATTTGGTTTCAGGAATCTATTTTCATTATCCTCATTTTTCATACGTGTTGTTATCTGTTTGGGATTTCTCTTCCAGGTAACTTTTTTTTTTGCGTACAGAAAATTCAGGACCATTATTTTTGTCACACATTCCCTCTCTGAGCCAACAGAAGCAGGAAAGGAGGAAAGGAAAGAGAGGAATCCATCCTTGGTTTTACCATGCCATTATTTTTCTTGCTGGTGTCCTGTGAGGCTTGACTGTCACAGAGGCTGTTTTCTCCCTCGCCACTGTTTTTTTATTTTTTAAATCAGTAATTGAATAACTTTTTATCAATATAACAGTATAGCAATACACATCCCAGGTTCTCTGAACTCTCTACCTCCTTCTGTTGGGACATACAAAGAAATAGGCATATCTCTACAATTGAAAGAGTTAGAGACTTCCTTTTAAAAAAATTAAAGCTAGGAATTCAGAGAACTTAATACATGTATTGCTATAAAAAGGTAAAGGTTTCCCTTACTCAAAAGCCAGTCGAATCCGACTCTATGGGGGCAGTGCTCATCTCCATTTCCAAGCCGAAGAGCCAGTGCTGTCCAAAGACATTTCCATGGTCATGTGGTTGGCATGACTAGGTGCTGAGGCTCACGGAATGCTGTTACTTTCCCACCAAAGTGGTACCTATTTATCCACTTGCAATTGCTTGCTTTTGAACTGCTAGGATGGCAGGAGTTGGGACCAGAGATGGGAGCTCATTCTATAATGTGGTACTCAGGTCTTGAACTGCCAAACTACCAACCTTCTGGTCTACAGTTCAGTGTCTCAACCACTGAGCCACCACAGCCCCTGTGTTGCTATACTCGTACATTAATATAACCCTGTTAGAAGATAACAATCCTCCATAGTGAAATGGTCGCTGCAATAGCCAAGCCTCACAGGAGTCTAGAAACCCATCAGACCATCCACTATTTTCTGTCTGAAGGGGTCAGTTCTACTGCCTTCAGTCCTGACATTAGAGAGAAGCCTCCAGCAGAGACAATGTCAGCATGGTTATGTCTGGGGCAGTTCAGATCTTTTCCTTTTAAAATTTGAAGGGCCATGGGTGGATGCCAGGTCTACCTGACCATCAGCTGTTAGTCAGCTTCTCTCTTGCTGTGTAACAGCTGTTTCCTGGGCTGGCTTCCTTTTTTTCTCTCACCACTCCTGCAACTCTTGAACCCACAAAACACTACTGAAATTCCAGGAGATAAATTTTTGTTACTCTCAGAATTGTGAGAATAATTTGAGTCATTTCAGGTATCCCTGAGCTGACTCGAAACTTCTGCTTTCATGTATAATTTTGAATCAGGTATATTTGAATGCATGTCCTAGTCACTATACAATCCTTAATTATCTCAGGGTCACACTCGAAAGGAGAAAACAAAATGGTACAGATGAGCAGCAGAGAAGCAAGCCTTAGTGGTTGTAAACTACAGAAACAGTATAAAGAAAGATTCTGACTTTTTTAAGGATTAGGGCACAATTTTTGTTCAGGGGTGGCATTTTTGGTCCAGGCATAGTAAGAATAAACAGACCACTTTTCACCACAAAACAAAGCAAGCTGTGCTCCTCCCTAGTTTGTTTTTCATAGTTTTATTTAAGATAAATGATCTGGAATCAGGGTTGACAACTAAAGAGAATATAATATTAATAATATAGGTAGCGAAGGTGAATACAATATTCTACTTTTCACAGGGCCAAACCAGATGTGATGTTTTCCTAAGAGTCAGGTGCTGGTTCCCCAGTATTCAATGTACATACAAACCCCAAAAAGGGCAAATAATGTCCCTAAGGCTGCTTTGGGTTGGAAAAATGGCATGGGGGAGAGGCTGAAGTCTCTCCTTTTCCTGCACTATGGTCCCAATCTGAACTGGGCCATGTAGACCTTGGGATTGGGAACAGTTCCCAGCAGCTGCCATCTGACTGTAAGAGTATGACTGTTAGGGCATGGGAACCCAGATTGGATTTGCAGAACAATGTAATGCCTAGTTTGATGAGCATCAGGTTCAGATTCCATAGAACATGTTCAACAAGATGGATCTTTTTATTCCAAACAATTCCGGTCTTACAAAACATGGGCATTTTTAAAGAATTGGATGGATTGGTGAAAAACTTTATCTGGCAGGGGAAAAGACCAAGAATTAAATTAAAGGCTCTGCAAGATTTGAAGGAAAGAGGCGGACTTCGACTCCAAACTGGACTCTATATTATAGAGCGTCTGCTTTGGCCTGGATTAGAGAATGGATTATGATGGAAGATAAAAGAATATTAAAATTAGAATGGCATGATCTGTAACTAGGTTGGCACGCTTTTGTATGATATGAGAAGGCTCTATCTCATAAATACTTTAAAGAACATTGGTTGCGAGCAGCTCTAATAAAAGTGTGGTCAGTGGTACAAAAGAGTTGGTTTAGAAAGAAATCCAGGTTAATTGCACCATTGGAGGCATTTACATTCCGTAAGACGTATGAAGAGGAGACACCAAAGAGATATTTAGATATAATAGACTCGAGGGGCAATCTTAAATTAGATGAAGACTTGTCGTGGTGGCATCGAATATAGCTAGAGTCAAGATCTGCTAAAGTTAAAAAGGTTGGAGTTTATGAGAAACTTAATGAAATGAAAAAGGTTCTGATGGCAGAGGAGAAATTTATAAAAAAAATGTATGTAATATCATTGAAAGAAGAGATGGCTGATGAAATTGTTAAAAATAATATGATTCAATGGGCTTCAGAATTTAGGGCATACTATTGACTTGGAGCAATGGGATCAGAAATGGTGTAAGAATGTTAAAATAACGAAAGCAGTGACTTATAGGAAAAACATGTATAAAATGTTTTACAGATGGTATGTTACCCCTGAGAAAACTGCAAAAAATGATAAGAATTGTTCTAATCAGTGCTGGAAATGTGAGAATAAGGTGGGCTCCTTTTTTCATATGTGATGGAGTTACGACATTACTAAAAAGTATTGGAATTGGGTTCATGATTTAATTTAAAAAATTGTAGGGAAGGTAATCCCTTTTAAACCAGAAGTTATGCTATTGGGTATATTACCGAATGACTTGACCTGGGAGGATCGTTATTTGTTGATATACCTAACTACGGCGGCGAGGATTACATATGCACATTATTGGAGATCTCCCCAAACACCGAGGAGGGAAGAATATATCGCAAAGATATTGGAGGCGGCCGAGTTGGATAAAGTGACATTAACTCTAAAAGGTCAATCAGAAGACACGTTTTTGAACACATGGGGTTGTTTTTATGATTGGTACAAGACAATTAAGTAGAGGTAGCTAAAGGGATAATAAGATAGCTTTGAGTCTAAAAGAAAGTTACATTTGGTATTGAAAAAAAAAGCTTAGAGATATAGCAAAGATATAGCAAAGAAGGCTTGTAGAAATCGAGATAAGATTTAATCGAGGTGTTTAAAGCCCCTCTGTAAATGCTTAATGTTAGCTTAGATTGTTAGTTGTTGTGTTGTGGTGTTTTTGTATGTAGATTTACTGTACTGTGTGTGAACTGTGTACTGTGTGGGTATAAAATGAATAAAAAGTGGCCTTTTAAAAAATGTTCAACATTTAATTTAATTTATGGAATTCACTGCTGCAAGATGTGGTGATGGCCACTAGTTTAGATGGGTTCAAAAGGTATGAGGCAAATGCAGTCACTATTAGTTATGGTAATTTAATGGAACCTCCATGATCAGAGAATGCCTATGGATACATAAGAGAAGCCAATGTTGGATCAGGCCAACGGCCCATCCAGTCCAACATTCTGTCACACTGTGGCTACTTGGGGCAGAGGAGTGAAAGCAGGAAGGAAAAAGGGCAGTATCTTCAGAAACATCCCTGGGGAAAGATGCCCTTGTTCAAAACTTGTACTTGCTTCACGACTTTTCTCACAGAGCAGGGCATCATCGGGATTGTAAGAAAAGAGTGCACATCAATCATGAACTTTCTCTTGGTGCTTCTTCTGAAAATAGCCACAACAAACTAATGTGCAAGTGTGATGATGAGGGAACAGTCAGCCTCTAATTGTACATACCTATGCATACTACATATAAGCCTATGCATACATACTACTAAACACAAAGGAACATTATCACTGGTCAGTTTAGCAGTGCAGCCTTAGTTATGTGTGTCATACATTCTAACTGACCATCCACCAAAGCTCAGTGGCTGCGAGGATGCATTGATAGGGATGAGGAGCTACAAATAGGAGATTCTCTTCCAATCCCATGAATTAGAGCAGAGAGGCAAATTATGTGTGTTGGAGTTTACTAACCAATTGTAGGCTTCTGGCTTCTTAAGAACATAGGAGAAGTCAATGTTGGATCAATGGCCCATCTAGCCCAACACTCTGTCACACTGGCCAAAAATACCAGGTGCCATCAGGAGGTCCAACAGTGGGACCAGGACACTAGAAGCCCTCCCACTATTGCCCCCCCAAGCACCAAGAATACAGAGCATCACTTGCCCCAGCCTGAGAGTTTCTATCTATACCTTGTGGCTAATAGCCACTGATGGACTTCTGTTCCATATGCTTATCTAATTCCCCCTTGAAGCGGTCCATGCTTGAAGCCGCCATCACCTCCTATGGCAGTGAATTCCATGTGTTAATCACTCTTTGGGTGAAGAAGTACTTCCTTTTACCCATTCTAACCTGACTGCTCAGCAATTTCAGTGAGTTCCCATGAGTTCTTATATTGTGAGAAAGGGAGAAAAGTACTTCTTTCTCTACCTGCTCTGTTCCATGCATAATCTTATAAACCTCGATCATGTCACCCCTCAGCCGTCATTTCTCCAAGCTAAAGAGCCCAAGCGCTTTAACCTTTTTTCATAGGGAAAGTGTTCCAAACCTTTTATCATTCTAGATGCCCTTTTCTGCACTTTTTCCAAAGCTATAATATCCTTTTTGAGATGTGGTGACCAGAATTACACACAGTACTCCAAATGAGGTTGCACCATTGATTTATACAAAGTTCTTGTAAACTTGCTAATGCTATCTATTTCTGCAATAGTTCTGCAAAATACATCAAGGTAGCATTGTGGGGACATCTTCCTTTTAAGAACTTGCAGGTGTATTCTTGTTGTGTAAGGACAACACATTTTATTTCAATGATCACTGAGTGACAGCATGAAAAGATGATCTGAGGTGTAATGTATCCACTTGAGAACATGGGCTCCGGGCAGCCATGTGCTTGGACTGGTTCTAACCGGTCCACCATGTGGCCAGGCGAAGGGCCTGAACTTCGCCCCGAAGGACAATGGACTAGTGGATCCTGACTCCCCTCCAATGGAGGAGCAGGAGTTAATCCAATCAATGTAAATAGCGAATCACCGGGTGTGTGTGTGTTTGGGGTGTGGGTCACTTGGGGATAAAAGCCGGCCTGCGAGCCGGCTTAGTTGTCTTGTTCTTCATCTAATAAAGTATGTGAGAGCTGAAATCACTAGTAAGTCTCAGTACTTTTCACTGGCGACGAAGGTGGGATGCCAACTCCCTCCATGAACAACGACCACGAGACGAGCACCGCTGACCGCCTCAACGCCGAGAGCACCGAACGCCGCCGCCGAGCTTTGTGTCCGCCTCTTCGGTTCCTGGGCACCGCACCGCTCCCTAGCACCGCTGACCCCGAGAGCAGCCTCGCTTCCAACGCCGCCAACTCTACGCCTGAATCGCGACCTCCACGGGTGAGCACCATGGCCGCTAGCAACGAGAGCTTTCCTGCCTTCGACATCTCTCGTCCCGCACACTGGGAGACCTGGATCGAGACGCTGGAACGTCACTTTGAGATCCATGGCATCACTGATGCGGGTAGGAAGAAGGCCTATCTCCTGCGCTACTGCGGCATTGAGGCACACCTCCTCCTGAAGGACCTGGTGAACCCCCTCCTGCCAAAAGACGCGGCCGCCACCTACGACATGCTGGTCAAGACGTTTACCGACCACTTGGCCCCAAAGCCCACCAAGTTCGCGGAACGAATGGAGTTCTTCGCGAGAACGCAGGGCCCCGACGAAACATCTCCGGAATTCCTGGCCAGACTACGCCGCGCAGCCACAAGGTGTGCCTTCCCTAACCTCGCAGATACCCTCCTAAACCAGTTCTTGGTGGGGCTGAAGGAGGCGAAGCTGCGCCGCCGGCTCATCAGCCGGGACGACCTCACTCTGGAGGCCGCCATCCAAGAAGCGGCCGCTTACGAGAAGTCCCATGCGGATCGCCGGCCAAAGACGGTCCATCGCCTCCAGGACTCCGGCCCCTTGGATGACTCGAACGACGAGGAGGTCCTACAGGTGAACTGCCGATCACAGCCACGCACCCAATGCAACAAGGGATCCCCCGCAACATCAACCCAGCCCAACACATCTGCCTGTGCCAGCTGTGGCGACGCTCACGAGCGCCGGACCTGCCGTTTCCGGGACGCCGTCTGCAGGACCTGCAACAAGGCCGGACACCTCGCCCGAGTCTGCCGCTCCAAGGGCAAGCGCCTGGGATCCACGGCCCAGCTGGACGCCGCAAGCCTGCACACCGTGACGACCCAGCGCCGGCAGACGGTATGTAACTTGCCCCCTGAGAGCCCGGACAAGGTGCATGTGACTGTCCAAATAGAGGGGTCCCCCTGCCAAATGGAAATAGACTCAGGGTCCTCGTTCTCTATAATCTCCGCAGAGACCCTTAAAACGCTATGCCCAAAGGGGGGACCCCGACTGCACAAGCCACGGGGTTTGAAACTGATGGACTTTAACAAGAACCCGGTGGCAGTCCGTGGCTGGGGCAAGTTTCATGTCCAATTTAAAGGGTTCTCGGGCTTGCTGGACCTGCTGGTTGTGGAGGGGCGCCTCTCGAGCCTCCTGGGATTGTCGTGGTTTGGGCCTTTGGGACTCCAAATAGCGGGTGTAAACCACCTCGGGGCCGCAGACTGGGAGGCGGTTTGCCGGGAGTTCCCCAAAGTATTCGACGGGACCCTGGGGAGGTACAATGGGACCCCGATTTCGCTAGATCTGGACCCTAACGTATGACCCATCCGCATAAAGGCACGGCCCCCTCCCATAGCCATGCGGGAAAAAATAGAGGCCGAGCTCGACTGCCTGGTCGCCCAAGGAGTGCTGGAACCGGTCGCATCAGCACGCTGGGAAACCCCCATTGTAACGCCTATTAAACCGAATGGGGCTATACGCATTTGTGCAGATTACAAATGCACCATAAATAAGGCCTTGCAGGACCACGCCTATCCAGTCCCGGTAGTGAGCCATGTCCTGGCCTCCCTGACGGGGGCCAAAGTTTTCGGTAAATTGGACTTGGCGCAGGCTTACCAGCAGCTGCCAGTGGACACGGCCGCTGTAGAGGCGCAAACCATCACCACTCATAAGGGGGCTTTCCGGGTCAATAGACTGCAGTTTGGGGTTTCAGTGGCGCCAGGGATTTTTCAATCTTTCATGGATTCCCTCCTGAAAGGAATTCCAGGGGTCCAACCCTTTTTAGATGACGTCATCATCGCGGCACCGGACTCCACCGCCTTCGCCGAACGGCTGCGTCGGGTCCTGCAGCGGTTCAACGATGCCGGCCTCAAGGTGAAGAAGGAGAAATGCCTCCTGGGGGTGCCCCGCATCGAATTTCTGGGTTTCGCAGTTGATGCACAAGGCATCCACCCCACAGACGAAAAAATTAGAGCGATCACACAAGCCCCGGTCCCCACGTCCAAACTGGAACTCCAGGCCTTCCTAGGCCTCTTAAATTTTTTACCATGCATTTCTGCCCCAAAAGGCAACGGTGGCTGAACCCCTCCACCGGCTGCTGGACAAGGAGGCGCTGTGGGCCTGGAAGCCGGAGCATGCGGCGGCTTTCCAGGCGGTAAAAGACTTGTTGGTCTCCAACGGGGTGCTGCACCACTTCTGCGAGGCTTTACCTGTGGTTTTGGCATGTGATGCGTCGCCCTACGGGGTGGGGGCGGTGTTGGGGCATCGATTGCCGGATGGCCGGGAGGTCCCGGTCGCCTATTATTCTCGGACCCTGTCTTCTGCGGAGCGTAATTACGCGCAGATAGACAAGGAGGCACTAGCGATAGTGGCGGGGGTTAAGAAATTCCACCATTATCTCTATGGCCGCCCGTTCGAGATCCTTACAGACCACAAGCCTCTCCTGGGTCTCCTGGTGCCCGATCAACAGACGCCACAGATGGTCTCGCCCAGGGTTCTCCGCTGGTCCATATTCCTGGTGGGGTACTCTTATACCCTCACCCACCGGCCGGGGAAGGCCATGGGTCACGCGGACGCACTCAGCCGCCTCCCGCTGCCCGTGACGGACCCAGATCCGGCCCCCACCCACGTCATCGCACTCCTAGAATCGCTGCCCGATCGCCCGGTACACGTCAAGGAGGTGGCCCGCCTCACGGGCTGTGACAGGGTTCTCTGTCGGGTTTTGAACTGGGTGGGGAGGGGGTGACCGACAGCTAGACAAGACCCGGAGTTTGCGCCTTTTGTCACAAGGCGCGATGAGCTGTCGACCTATAAGGGGTGCCTAATGTGGGGAGGTAGGGTGGTCATTCCGAAACCACTACAGGAACGGGTACTGAGGGACCTTCATGAGCACCACCCTGGGGTAGTCAGGATGAAGGCTCTGGCGCGGGGGTATGTCTGGTGGCCAGGGTTAGACTGGGATATTGAGGACATTGTAAAAAGGTGTCAACCCTGCCAGGCCTCCTGACCCGCACCCCCCACGGCCCCAGACAGGGCCTGGGAATCCTCTCACCGCCCCTGGTCGCGCCTGCACCTCGACTTTGCGGGCCCGTTCCAGGGGCAGCTGTTTTTTATACTTGTAGACGCCTACAGTAAGTGGCTAGAAGTAGAGCCGGTACCATCCACCTCCTCCCGGGCGGCCATCCGAGCGATGTGGCGGATTTTCAGCTCGCACGGACTCCCTGACACCCTGGTCACCGACAACGGGACGGCCTTCACGTCCGGGGAGTTCCAGGAGTTCACCCGCCAGCACGGGATTCTCCACATCAGGTCGGCCCTGTTCCACCCCGCCACCAATGGCCAAGCCGAACACATGGTGAGGACGGCCAAAGAGGCGCTCCGTCGGACCGACGGAACGGACTGGGACTTCAGGCTGGCGCACTTCCTGTTCGGCCAGAGAACGACGCCCCATGTGACAACCGGCCGAAGCCCGGCGGAACTACTGATGGGCCGACGCCTCAGCACCAGGCTAGACCGGTTGCATCCCGATCGAGCGCCCGAGCGGGAGCCTTCCACGGAAACTCCAGCAGCGGCACGAGGGTTTTTCCCGGAGGATCCGGTGTACGCAAGGAACTACGTGAGAGGGCCTCCGTGGATTCCCGCCCGAGTGGTTCGGGTCCGAGGCCCCCGGTCCTATGAAGTCTCGGTAGAAGACGGCCAGATCCTGCATCGCCACATCGATCAACTACGCCACCAGGTGCTACCCCTGGAGCCGGATGAGGGGGAGGAGTGGAACGAGCCAGCTCAACCAGACGCGGGGGCGGACGCACCAGAAGAAATCCCGGGGGACTTCAACTCCGGACTGACAGCGACCGCAAATGACACACCGGCCGAGATGGTGAGCCCAGCCCCGCCAACACCAGAGCGGCCACCAGTCCCCACAGCCGCCCGGGAGGCCATCAGTTCCCCCATGCCAGAGCCCCGCCACTCCACGCGAGAGCGGCGGACCCCCAGCTATTTGAAAGACTATGTGTGCGGGTGTTTATCGGACCAAGGGGGGAGGGGTGTAATGTATCCACTTGAGAACATGGGCTCCGGGCAGCCATGTGCTTGGACTGGTTCTAACCGGTCCACCATGTGGCCAGGCGAAGGGCCTGAGCTTCGCCCCGAAGGACAATGGACTAGTGGATCCTGACTCCCCTCCAATGGAGGAGCAGGAGTTAATCCAATCAATGTAAATAGCGAATCACCGGGTGTGTGTGTGTTTGGGGTGTGGGTCACTTGGGGATAAAAGCCGGCCTGCGAGCCGGCTTAGTTGTCTTGTTCTTCATCTAATAAAGTATGTGAGAGCTGAAATCACTAGTAAGTCTCAGTACTTTTCATGAGGTCTCTGTTGTTTGTTTGCCTCCCATCTCTGTCTGTTTGGCTTTTTTGTTCATGAGCTCATTAGAGTGCTTTGTGAGCATTGCAAGGAACTTTGTTCAAAAGTCATTAACTTCCCCACCGTGAGGAATACCGAGGGGAGACGAAGAAGAAAAAAACCAACAGGCAGTTTCTCCCAGGGCTTCTCAAACAGAAAACCTTATTAGACCAGCACAACATGACTCATAAAGCTAAACACACTCCCTCCAGTCCTGTATCACAGCTCACCAGTGGCTTGATAAACTTCCTGTTTTGTTCTTTGCCTATGTGTAAGAATATGAAGGCTGTCACGATACAGGCTGGTGGGTAATGCTTGGTGGGGCAGAAGTGTTAAGACTTGATCTAAAAATGCAAGTTTGATCTATCCTTTGAGGGTCTAGACTATTCTTCTACTAAGGCTCATGTGGAAAATTTGGTGGTCTAATATATGACTGCATATATCAAGAGAGATCCACCCATATGCATTGCCTTGAAGGTGAACATCTGGATGCATGGCTTCATCTGTACTGTGAGGCTCAGCTGGACCCCTTTGAAGTGCCTAGATGTGCCTTTTGATGTAAATGGAGATGTTCATTCACATCCAATGATACCATATGTTACCCGAGATTAATTGCTCATGACCATCTTTATTTTCAACCTAGAGCTGAGCTTTGGTTCACATCTATTTTTAAGCTAATTTTCCTTCCCTTCCCCCTTTCTAGACCATCACAGCTCTATAAATTTAATGGATGAACATCATGTAAAGCTACTAAAGCGCCAAAGCATCTTAAGAAAGGTTCAAATTACACAGTCAGTCCCTAGTAGCTAATGAATCATATTCACAACATGTAAAGTGTTTTGGGAGCCTGTGGGGATGAAGAGCTCAGTACAATCAGGCATCATTATTATTCTCACTTGCAACTGTGTAGCTGCTTCATTCACACAAAAGAAATGTCTCAACAGATTTTGTATAAACATTCAAGAAGTGCCGTTATAAAATATCCAACCAAACTGACATCCAAATTGTCCTTATATATACTAAGGATTAACAGAAAATTCCTTTTGTGTGATGTTCATGTTCCATGCATGACCTACCTAGGACTTCACAAAATATTTTTAAGTTCAGACAGTTCTTCAAAACAAACCAAGTTGTACACCTGGCAAGACCAGATAAGATAATTATATGACCAGTTATGTAGATGCATAGACCCCAGTTCAGATAAAGCTGGTCATTACCATATTATTTATTTATTTTCTTCAGTTAAACTTTCCCTTTGTCCCTCTGCAGTGGGACCCAAAGCAGCTCACACTGCTCTCCTCTCTTCCAACATGTACTTCCTACACTTCAAGATCTAGCACAGATAACCTTTTGGTACTTCTATTGAGTTAGGAACCATTATGAATAAGGCTTTCTCAGTGGTGGCTACCAAATTATGGGACTAGTTGAATATTTTATCAGATTCAGACTTTGGTCCTCTTAAGTGGGCCTTGAAGATTTCTTATTTCTTTTCATATATTTTACAAAGATAATAAAGAAACAGAAAGAACTATTAATTGACAAATACACCACCAAGAATTGATGAGAATCAACTTGTCTGGAGTTAACACCCTGCACTTACTGTGGGAGCTGGAGTCTGTCACGCCCAACCTGATCAGCCCAAGCATGGCTTTGGGGGAGCCAGCAGCTGGAGCATTGATGAAGGAGTGGCTGGAGTCCGTCACACCAGCCAGGCAGCTGGAAGACACTGCAGCAGTGCCAACTGGTAAGGCAATGAAGGCCAGACCCACTTGACAGCTGGAGAATTTTGAAGCAGTGGTGGCAGGCATGGCAGTGAAGACAAGCCTGGTTTGACAGTACCAGACCCACTGGAAGCTGCCCAGATGAAGGAAGTATGTGTGATAGGGAAGTGCACAGCACAAGGGCAGTCACTTCCTCAGAAGACTGCGGGGCAGGCAGAGCAAGATCCCAGCGCCTGGTGGCCTCAGGCAGACTTTCAAGTTATAAGAACAGAAGACAAGCCATGTTGGATCAGGCCAATGGCCCATCCAGTCCAACACTCTGTGTCATACAGTGGCCAAAACCCAGGTGCCATCAGGAAATCCACCAGGAGGGCCAGAAGTCCAAAATGTAATGGGAGGTGAGAAAGAGGGGCCAGGCTCCATGGTAAGCTATTCCACCAAAGGCAGCCCACTGCAGGTTCCAGCGCCAGAGGGGAAGACAAAGAGAAAGTCATTTCAGCCTCCTTCTGCTTGCATGGGCCAGAAGCAAGGCTTTTTTGAAATAAGTGGGCAGATGCGGCAGAAGGGGTGGGCACCCTACTAGAAGACTCATTAGCCATAGGCCCAGTCAGTTGGTTGAGAACCATTAAAGAATGGCCAGGCCACTCTCCAGACTACTGGGAAGAGGACTGTGGCAGTCAGAAGAGAGGGAGAGTAGATGAGCAACAGTTACTGCATTCAATACAAGATCTTGAAATTTGTTAGGAATTTCTGCTACATATTTAAGTAAGCATAGCTCAAGAACAACAGGTATTTTAAATCCAATACCGTCTGAAATAAATTTATCCACCTCTTCCCAAAAGAGAGCTGCTCAAGGGCATTTTCACCACATATTGCAGTGTTTGCAGTGCCAACATTTACTATCCATTGCATGACAATTTTTTAGCTAATGCCACTGGAATACTACATAGATCTATTAACAAATAATGTAAGTTGGATAGCAATTCCTTACTTTTTGTTAATAATATCTCACAGTGAGTTGTATTTTTCTTAATCTTTCTTGTCTCATATAAGTAGTCAAAACACTTCTCAGTTGTAAATATTGATATACAGTTTACCACCACAATTTTGTAAAATATAATAAACATCCTTTTCATTGTGAACAAGGGAGTTATAATTTAAGCAATTTAGTTCTTCCAGTTCAATAAAATTCCAAACCATAAATTTAAATTTAAGCCTTGAAGACTTCCTATATATTCATGGTTAATAACCCATTTGGTTTTATCAATTACTATATTTGTCTGTTTATTACCTCTTTCCAATAGTATTTTTGATGTTTTAATTATATCTTGATTTTGTTTGATCTCTGTCTTGAGAATTGTTATATGGAAATATGGGCTATACATATCCCAAATAAATAAATGGTCATGGCTAGTATGTAGTGCTGGTGGTGTTCTGCTCATGGAAGAGTGCTTTCTTTCTTTTTTTTTTTAGTAAAACTCTCCTAAAAAGGAGAGAATTTTATTCTTTTTATAAGAAAAGGAAGGGGTAGACAGGTGGAGAAAGAAAAAAAGATGGAGTGAAGTTTTCTCTGTTAAAATGGGTTAGTTTTAGTTAGTATTTAATACCATTTTTCGGCATCCATCATGGTTAGAAGATCTTCTTTTTAACTTTGCAAAGTCCAAAGACACTCTGTTAATACAGTTAGTAAAGTCCATTGGGGTTAGTAATTGAACAGCTCCTTACAGATGCAACACAAACAATCCTCAAGGTGTCTTCTTTTTAAGTCTCTTCCAGTTATGGACTAAGTCCTTTTTAACCTTGATGGCTTCCTTTCCTTCACCTCTTTCCCCTGGGCTGCTGTCATCTGCACTGCTTATCATAATTTTAAGTGCTGCGTCTTCCCTCACGCCGGTGTGTCTCTTCAGAAATCTTTGCATTTCAAGGATGTAATCTTTCTTCTTTCTTTTCTGGCCTTCAGATTTCCAGGGCGCCATAACCACTTCGCAAAAAATTAGATCTCCGATGTCTTGCTTGCTATGCTTGACCCCCCCTTCTACTGGCAGAGTGATTTCTTTTATAAAAGCGGAATTGGCTTTGGAAGCCATATCCACCTCTTCCTTTAATTCTTTCGCTTCACTGCCAGTTAGGGGTATCAATACATTCGCCGAAGTAAATCCGAGATCCTCTTCCTCTTCTTCTTTTACGCCCTGAGAACTTAAAATCCACGCTTTCTGTTCAATTTCCGCCATCTTCCTTGTTGTTTCCAATATCAATTCCTGTTGACTGATGAAGACACTTTCCATTTTAACCAGGGTTTCATTGATTTTCTGCATTTGCTCCAGCAGAGGGCACAGAATCTCATTATCCTGTTGATTGACAGTAAGCTCTGGGGGGGGGCTACTCGGACCGGAAGTCCCTCCTCCCTTCTCTTCCGGTTTCTGCAGGACTCTCCCTGTTGTCAACATTTTGTTTTATTGTTTACTTTTAAAAAGTTTGTGCCGCATCCCCCAGGAAGTTAATAAGGTCGTATTCTTCTATGCAACCCCAAACGGTACTTTCACCAACAGTTCTTTCTCTCTTCCCCCCTCCGCGCTCCCTTTGTAAATCTTGCTTCTCAAAAGGGGTGGGGACTCCTCCCTCCTCCCATACGCTTAAACGCTTGCGGGGGGATTCAAATTCACGCTTCAAAATAGACCTTCCACTCACGATTCGATGCCACTTCTTCTTTTTATATTAAATCATATCACTGTCTTCACTCCTGGAAATCGGTGGCGCTGCCGGCAAAGAGGCTACTCCCCAAGCGCCCCCGGTTCGGAACCTTTGCCTAAGGCTCACTAGGGTCTTTCGCACATGCGAAGACCCCCCCATCTGCGCGTGGGCTAGCCGCCTCCGGGAGCATCCCGAGACGCGGCCGCCATTCGCAACGCCGAAACCGAAAACGGAAGAGTGCTTTCTCATTTCAGACCTTGAAAAACTTGCATATGAGGGTTGGGGCTCCATCCTCAATAGTGTGAGATGTGCCCTGGGCTGAAGAGAAAAAGGGGAAATCGGCAAATATTTATATTTATATTTTTATTTGATTTGATTTGTATCCCACCGTCCCCACATAGCAGGCTCAGACACAATAACCAATATACAAAGAATTTAAAACAATTAAAGACCCCAATAAAATAGAACAACATTCCTATGGTACAAATCATGGTCAAAGCCTCACAGATTTGTGTGTGGGGGGGTAATTCTATCTTAACATTCTTAATAATTTAAAGATATTAAATGTTTTTTTTCAAAGCCTTTAGATATTTATAGAGAAATATAGGTATTCTAATCCAGTGAAAATTAAAATGAATGTAGATGGCCTCCTGAAGGTGACCCTGTTAATACCTTTAGGACAACCAATTTGGTGTATATCCTTTGGGAGATGTACACTGTCACTTACCAGATGCTGGCTAACCATGTAGAACTTGTTCCTGTCCAAGTGACCTTTTCAAGGATGAATGGAGTGTAAAGTATGGTAAATGAGTTGTGCTCCCTCATTTGGTGTGGCAGATGTTTTGATTTTCTTGGCATTTGCAGGAATGGACAAACAATTACAACCAGCACAGCTTATTTGTCAAGAGTAAAGCAGCTACCTTTCAGGGTGCATTAACTATCATTTCAGCAAGATGAATCTAACTGTTCGTGTTGCTCTCACATAACTTTATCAATATTTGGGAAGCCATAAGCACGGCAATGCTGTTCTGGGAAAAGGTCATTCCTTCTGGACGTGTTTTACTCCTGTTCCATCAGGATGATTTAAGGAGCTTTTCGAAATCAACATCTACTGCAAATCATAAAAATAAGTAGAATTTTAGCTGTGTGCTGCATCATGGCTGGACTGATTTGTTTAGTTTCAGGTGCTTGTGCAAATCATCAATTGCCCACAAACTGGCTTTTTACTAGCCAAGATAGGAGAGAACATTGCCCAGTGCCATTTGTTCATTCATTTTTATTTCTTACTCATATTTATTTTGATGTATTTATTCTGAAGTTTGTGACCATCAAGAAAGACAGGGTTTTCTAGATAGCTGAACAAGGCAGAAGGTTTATAGGAAAACCTCACAGAGAACCTAAGGGTGTCTAGAAGAGGGACTATAGCCCTTTCCAATTGTTACTAGAAAGAAGGACTGAAGCCCTTTTCAGTTGTTACATTAAACTGTGCATATGAGACAAACATACTACATGTGATCCTCTCAATATGCACAATTGCTATTGCTTCTGAAACAGGCAACGTACATATATTCCAATTTTGGAACATAATTCCAGATTAATCTGGCATTTGGTAGGCATATACCATGGCAGAAAATCCATACTACCCCTTCCAAAAGAAATAGCAATCACACACATTAAGAGTTTCATGTGTAATGCTTTTTGTTCTGTACATCTCTGCAAGGAATATGACTGAAAAAGACGTTTGTTAGTGAAGGGCAAATGTGAGCTTAATAAAAGATGAGGGCAGTAAACCATCAATGTGGAATGACAGAGAGGCCAGGGGAAGAAAATTAATTTGAGATAATCTGGAAGATTGCAACATACATTTACTTCACAACCATCAAAGTACAAACTGTGACCTTCATTTAGAACAACTTGTATGTTTCTGGCTGCTGTGAGCTGGAAAAAAATGCAGTGATTAACGTGTCAGAGCCCTTTCTCTGTGAGGGAAGGCTAAAAACGTATGGGGCCTCTTCATTTGGAAAAATAAAGACAAGCAAGGGGGGGATAGGATAGACTTCATAGAATTAAATGACGTGGCTCAAGAAAACATTGTGATTATCATCAATGTAGCATCAAAAACATGGGGGCGTTCTTGGAAGCTGCAAGTATTTATGAACTACTCTTCTTGTGATTCACAACCTATTTAAAAAGCAGTCCAAGAGCTTTCTATTTTAATAGAAAATGAGTGGTTTAGGTAAAGGGAAAATATAATTTCTTTGATACATATTTTTGCTGTTTAATATTCCTTCTCAGTTCCATCTCAAAGTATCATGCGGCCGACAAAATGGTAACCATCTTTTTCAAAGCACATTTCAAAGTGCTGGTTTCCTAAATGGCTTGGAACTGAGTGAACCTGAAGGACCAGCTCCTCTTGCACTATCGAGCTCACCACTTATCTGCCACCCAAGCCATACGCAAGGATGAAGTTCATTTCCCCCTGTATCCCCTGAGGTTCATTTTCCAGTTAGAACAGATAGAAGGAAGTACTTCTTCGCCCAGTGATTAATACATGGAATTCACTGCCACAGGAGGTGCTGGTGGCTACAAGCATGGATGGCTTTAAGAGGGAATTAGGTAAACACAAGTGGAGACCCGCAAGAAAGTTGCGGGATGGTTATCTCATTCATCACACCTTTGCTTCCTCTCCTCGCCCCCTACCTCTCTCACACTATTTCTCCCCTCTGCCCCTTTTCTTACTCTCTGTTTCTCCTCCATGCATATGACTTCCTCTGTCTTTCTGACCTGTCATCTTTCTCCTTGTTTTTCTGCCTCCCCATTTCATCATTCTATTTCTCTCTTTCTGCCCCCCACCACATTATTCTTTCTTTCTGCCCCCATCACTCTCCCAGCCTCCTTCCTGCTCCCTCTCCCACTCCGCAGAGCAGCAGCCACAGTGATGGTAGTGCTCTCAGCCACTCACCTGCTTCCTCTCCCCCCACAACAGCAGTGGCACTCTGGGAATCACAACGGATCTCCCAGCTACAGAGATCAATTCACCTTAGGGCTGCCAGCTCCAGGTTGGGAAATTCCTGGAGATTTGGGGGTGGAGCCTTGGGACAGTGAGGCTTGGGGAGGCAAGCAGCCTCAGCAGGGTATGATGCCATAGACTCAACCCTCCAAAACAGCCATTTTATCCAAGGGAACTGATCTCTGTCGTCTGGACAACAGTTGTAATTCTGGGTGATCTCCAGTCCTCACCAGGAGGCTGGCAATGGTGGTTTTCATGGAGGAAATGGCTGGAGGGTGGAATCTATGGCATTACACCAGTCCGAAGTTCCTCCCCTCCTCAAATCCCACCCTCTCCAGGCTTCACCCCTCAAATGTCCAGGGATTTCCCAACCTGGAGATGGCAACCCTATTTCCTTCCCGACCAACAGTCAACCTACGTTTATCTGCCTCTCTGTCTTCTGCTTTCCATCTCCACCCCCCAGCCTTTATCTAGGGAAATTACAGTCTTTCTCCACAGTGGGGACCAAAGCATTATCTCATTATTCCCTCCTCCTTTTTATCTGCATAACATCCCTGTGAGGTTGGTTAGGCTGAAATATGTGATTGGTCCAAAATAACACAGTCACCTTCCACTGCAAGATGGGGATCTGAAACTGGGTCTTGCAGACCCTACTTTGAAGCTCTAACTGCTGCACCTCACTGGCTTTCACAGGGTGGCTGCTGATGAATGGTAGCTAGCAGCCGAGGCTAGGTGAGTCATTCAGATCAGGGGGGACCTGGCAATCCTAGACTACTGCCAGGCCTAGAGTTGCCAACCTCCAATGGGAACTGGAGACCCCCCAGAATTACAACTGGACTCTAGACAGCAGAGGTCTGTCTCCCTGCAGAAAATGGCTGCTTTGGAGGGTGGACTCTGTGGCATTATACCCTGCTGAGGCCTCTCCCTTCCCAAACCCAGCCCTCCTTAGAGTCCACCACAAAATCTAGAAATCTCCCAGCCTGGTACTGGCAACTCTTGTGAGGCCTGGCCCCAAGGCTCCCTCCCTCCCTCCCTGAAAGGCCAAAAGATGCCTGGAAAGGGCCCTTCCCCCACCCTTTTACTGACAGAGCCAGTTAGAAGCCTCCCCCCCACAACGTTCTAATCTCTCACTGTTGATGCCTGGAGTTAGGTCCCTGCAGAGGCCATTTCAAAAGGTTTTTTGGGGAATTCAACTATTCCTGAAGGGATTTTTTCACTTTTTGGATTTTTCTACAAACCCAGGAAGTCTACTGACTATGCAGGAAAAGCTGTTGGGGGAGAGTGAGCCCCCTGTTGGTGGGAATAGGTATCCACACATTTTGGCAATTAGTATAAGGATATGAAACAGAAGTCCATCAGTGGCTATTAGTCACATAGATAGGAACTCTCAGTGTGGGGAAGTGATGCTCTGCATTCTTGGTGCTTGGGGGGGGGCAACAGTGGGAGGGCTTCTAGTGTCCTGGCCCCACTGCTGCACCTCCTGATGGCACCTGGTATTTTTGGCCACTGTGTGACAAGAGTGTTGGACTGGATGGGCCACTGGCCTGATCCAACATTGGCTTCTTTTATGTTGTGTTCTCTTCCCCAAACTAGCTTCTTTCCCTCTTCCTGACAGCCTCCATCTCTCTGCTTTCACTGCTCCGTTCTCTCCTTCCCACTCACCAACCTTTTTACCTGCCTCTCCCAGTGTATAGCTGTATTAGTTATACCCCAACTTTCTCCTCAATGGGGACCCAAACCAGCTTACATCATCTCCTAGCAACAAGCCTGTGAGGTAGATTAGGCCACGGGACTGTCACAGGGCAACCCAGTAAGATTCTATGGCAGAATGGGGATTTGAACCCGAGTCTCCCAGACTCTAGTCTGACATTTCAACTACCACACCAGCTTTCCCTTCCCCTGGAAGCTTCCCTAAGGGAAAAATCTAACCAAGATGTAAAAATCATGTCGTTGCCAATGCTGGACCAAGCCACACAAATAGTGCAGTGACCCCAGGCACGGATGAATTGTGTGGCATCATATTGTCCAATAGCCACAATCACACCTCAGTTGTGCAAATTGCATGGCAGCAAGTTGCTGGGGGTTGCTGCTGGATCGGGCCCTGATGATTCCTCCCATCAGGGCAGGAAGGTGTGAAGCAGTGATGGACTGGAAAAGTCTTCCCTGGCAGAAACCAGTGTTTGAAGATCGGCAATATTGTAGTGGCTGCCTAGCAATGCACAAAATGGCCATTGAGATCTCAGAGGATGCTAATTTCTTAAAGGTACACACACTGCTCCGATTTTGTACATATTTTTCCTGAAAACCTGGGACTTTTCTCATGTTTGGAGAAAGATGTCCTGACTGTTCATGGTTCCAATCTCTGGCTTCAAGCACCCACAGATGGGGCCATATCAAGAATTATATATTCTGATGTGAACCCAAGGCATTTTATTACATGTAAGAACAGCACTACTAATGACTCCCATGAAAACCATATTTAACTAACTCCATCCAGTATCAATCCCAGTAAACACCTGTGATAGAGACCACCTAGGAAATGTGAGGTGGATTACTTAATAGTATCCATTAGTGGCATGATTTGTCTTTCTACATAGGATTCTGTCACAATCAGCCAATGTTTCTGAAAGTGATTCTTGCAAGCTTAGATTACTTTTGCTATTATTGTTAGTGCAGGTAATATAGGAGTCCCTCAGCAAGGGATGAACTATTCCAGGATTTAGAGAGTGAAGACAGGTTTTTACCCCACTCCCCAAAACAGTGCCTCTGTGAAAAGCACTTCACTATTCCCTGTAAGGCTGCCCTTAATAATGAAGACATGGTGTTTAGGGTGCAAGTAGTAGTACTGGAAGAGCTGCGGTGTCTCAAGTGGTTAAGACACTGAACTGCAGGCTGTGGAAGGTCAGTAGTTCAGCAGTTCGAGACCCGAGTGCCGCATGACGGAGTGAGCTCCCGTCTCTAGTTCCAGCTCCTGCCAACCTAGCAGTTCGAAAGCAAGAAATTGCAAGTAGATAAATAGGTACCACTTCGGTGGGAAGGTAACAGCGTTCCGTGCACCTTGGTGTTTAGTCATGCCAGCCACATGACCACGGAAATGTCTTTGGACAGTGCTGGCTCTTCGGCTTTGAAACTGAGATGAGCACCGCAACCCTAGAGTCAGATTCGACTAGCTTTCGAGCAAGGGACGTTTTACCTTTGCTTAGTAGTACTGGGCTAGACATATAGATTATGATGAGCCCAGTGTTTGGTCATAGCTTCAGTAGCTGTTAAAATATCTGGTTTGTTAATGAAATGGCAGATTTTCATTAGAGTCATTTATGTATTATATTTTATTTAGCAAGTTATTTTATGTTTGCGAGTGTTGCCATAAAAATAGGTGGCTGTGTTAAAGTTATGTATCAGTTACATTTATGTACGGTAATAAAATTTTTGAAAGTAGCTTAAGGGGGTATTACATTCAAGGTTGCCTTTCCTTTCAGTAAACATATTTTTTTTTTAGAATCACAGAGTATGGCTAATTTTTTCACATGACAAACTGATTTTTCTGTCATCTATAAATTCCCAGAGGCAAACTGATAATCTTTTAAACCCAAACTCTGAACTATTCCTTTCCTTACTACACTAATAACAAATAACAAGCAAGCACTAAATGTTAACCAGGCTCATTGAGTGGGCACTCAATGAAATTGCTGAGCAGTCAGGTTAGAACAGATAAAAGAAAGTACTTCTTCACCCAAAGAGTGATTAACACGTGGAATTCACTGCCACAGGAGTTGGTGGTGGCTACAAGCATGGACGGCTTCAAAAGGGAATTGGATAAACATATGGAGCAGATGTCCATCAGTGGCTATTAGCCACAAGGTATAGATAGGAACTCTCAGTCTGGGGGCAAGTGATGCTTGGGGTGGGGTCAACAGTGGGAGGGCTTCTAGTGTCCTGGCCCCTCCTAATGGCACCTGGTATTTTTGGACACTGTGTGACAGAGTGTTGGACTGGATGGGCCATTGGCCTGATCCAACACTGGCTTCTCTTATGTTCTTATTTGTAGCTGTCCCAAATCCTCCGGCATACATCAACCTGCTGCACACAATGAGAACCAGTCTGACCATCAATGCTGCCATTCATTCTGCTAACTAAACTACCAATACCCATCAGTTCCCTGTACCTGCTGCAGAAGCACCCTCATGTCATGCTTCAGGGTCCTATATTCTCCAAGAACAGCAATTCATGGAGATCAGTGGATAGAAAGAAACCAGAAAATTCCATCCCATTGTTTCCAGTTGCTGTTTTACAATCACAGCTCTCTGTAAGCAAAATAAAGTTCACTGCAGTACATTTTATATTTAACTTTTATTTACACACATATCCAGTGTGGGTAGATATTGGTTGCTTTCTTCTGAAGGAAAACTGTTTGTAGGATAATTTCCACCTCCAATCTGAAAGAAAAAGAAATGTCAGGAAAACTGAGACACAGCCCTTTTAGAATGCGGTTTTTAATCTTGCAATTTGATCTAGGAAAATCATCAGAAAGGGCCCAAAATTGCGAGGTGTGGTACAAATTTGGAAATACGACCACACTTGGATTGCAGGCTTACATCCTAAGTTTAAAATGAGACAAAATAGGAAGAAGAGGACAACTTAAATAGAAGTGACATCAGTCAAGAAAAGTCAAAGAAAAAAGACAAGTCTTAATGAGAGACCTGAATGTAGAAACAAAAGGGATAACTAAGTATTAGGAAAATGGACATTCAAGTGGTAGGTGACAACAGGGGAATGGATATATAGGTGGTAAACAGAGGACAAGATTTGGTTTTGCTGAAAGGACCAAAGAGGAGCACGTACAAAAAAAAAGAGGAGATACGTGGAGGAGCAACAGATGGCAACTCATGAAAATACAAGAAGTTTAACATGAAAACAGGATATTGGCAAGCAAAGTCCAAGAGCCTCTCATTACGTCATAACACTGCTACGGAACAATGCGGAAAAGATCTCTGAAGAAACTAGTCAGTTTTAATTATTACATATAGAAAAAGCCTTCTGTTTGAAACCATGATAAAGAAATGGAACATTATGCCACATAAATGCTTCTAAAATGACCTGCAGTTTGGAGTTATAGGATTGGATCCAATGAGAAAGCATCCTGAAGAAGCTACCTGAGGCAGATGTTCACTGCCTTCCCCTTACTTTAGCCACTTCCCCCTTACTCCGCTAAGTTTGAGCAAAATAAAGGCCAAATACAGACTACTAAAGACAACCCCAAATAATAATTACCTGTTCAGTTCTTCAATAGCTGGTGTCTTACTAACACAAACGGAGCGGTAATCGCACTTGCCATGAAGACTGTCATTACTGCCAATAATCGCCATTTATTTTCCACCGAAAAAGGAAGGTTCTGGAGGTACAAGAATTTTGAAGATATGTGTTAACAGATATAGTATGTTATTATGCAAGTGTTAGTCTGCCTTGAATTCAAAGGAAAGCAATGGAGCCTAAACCCACATATTTGGCTGGATTATATCTAGAATTCCATCCATGCAAGGTGAGGGGACATTCACCTACCCCCGTTCCCCCGCCATGCAGATGTCCAATTCCTACAAGTTATTTCAGGTCTCCCTCACTCCCCAGGAGCAGGATGTCAGGAGACATTTCAGACCGCAGCAGGCGGCAGGGGAGCCATGCTTCCATGGGCAAAAATCATTATAGAATCATAGAATCACAAAGTTAGAAAAGGTCACAGAGGCCACCTAGTTCAACCCAGGATCATCCTAGAGCATCCCTGGCAAGTGTTTGTCCAGATGCTGCTTAAATCCATGTAAATTCAATCCATGCAAATTGTAAGCAATATACAAGCTGTTAAATGTGCTAGTCTGATTTCTTGTAATCGTAGAGCAGCTACGGCAGCACACACACACCTGGCCAACATTTTAAAATCATCTGAGACTCAAACATACTTGAAACATTTCTGGTTCAAGTACACAGGACAGCTTTTACAGCATGAAGACAAAGGTGAGAATGTGGCCTTGATCTCTCCAACAAAATTTAAAGAGGCTTCTTCTAAATACAGATTCATAAAGTAAAAAGGTACATCAGAAAGCGTTTACAGTATCATCATTATTCATACTGTTATGTTCTCATCATCTGTACCATTAGAAGCTAAGACAGCAAGGAAGGAAAGCTGTATCAGGCAATACACTGAAACACAAACCTTCCTTGCACTGAATCAGACAATTGGTCTATTAAAGTCACTACTGTGTATAGTGATCTGGGTCTTGCATATTGCCTACTATTGCTTTTAACTAGGCGTGCTGGGGGATTGAACCTGGGACCTTCTACTTGCAGAGCAGATGTTCTACCACTGAGCCACAACTCCTCCTCACACACCAGTTCTGAAACAGGACTGTGTACTCAAGAGCTACAGTTAGGATCCAGAAACCTGCATTACTAGTTCAATTTACACATCCAGTAAAGCTTTGTGTTTCTCCAATTACAGCATCCTCTCCTGTATCACAAAGCAATCTGATTTTGAAATGGCGGCGGGGTGGAGTGACAAAATTTGTGACATGACACTGGCGACCCCTTCCATAGTTCTGCAGTTCCTTGACCGCGAGGTACACTGTGACGTGAAAACCTCCATGTTATTCCTGCAACTATATTATAGCAAGGTGCGACGTTTAAGATTAATCTTCCGCATCAACATGATTAGGCGGCCAGGCCTCATCGAGCAAAATAAAAATACACAATTCCCCACCCCAGCGAGCCCTAGGTACAGAAAAATTAAGATTCCAACAGGCCCAACCAACCCGCAGAGATCTCTGGCGGGGCTCCTTGGCGCCGACAACCACATTTCCCCGGTCCAGGCGTTGGTCGTGTCTCGTTTATTTAAGAATGTCGGCATACTATTTCACGTGCTAGTCCCCGGCATTCAAAACCGAGCCGCAGCCTAAACAAGCCCAAATCGAGAGGCGTGATCTGACCCCTAGAGAAAACAAGAAGCCTCAGGGGACTTCTACATGGCCTGTATGGCTTCGGGAGCTCCCACTCCGGCGGGTGTTAACAAGGAAGCAGGACCGTTTATTCCCCCTACCCCATACCTTTCCCGGACCATCTTCATAGTGCACACGGCGAACGGCCGAGGTAGTGAAACGGCGGACGCTGGCACCCAACATGGCCCCGCGAAGACGAACTTAAAGCTGAAACTAAGCCTTCAACACGACCTTCAACAGATGCGCAACCACCCAGGTCCGCGATATTATGCGAGAAACTACGGTGACCGAAGGAACATCGCTGCTGGAGCATCATGGGAGTTGTAGTCTCTTTCTTAGTTACTAAACCGGCAATGTGGGATCGTTCAAGGCATGCCTGACAGATCAGGCTTGAGAAATAACAACGAAAGGAGTTACTTTGCGCACACGCTAATCTATAGGCTTTCCTGAGAGAACGGAGGATACCAGACTTAATTTAAGCAATGTTAGGATCGTTTGTATTAACTGGGTTTCAGTTGTATATAGAGTTACTTTGGAGCGTTTCAGAGGTCTTAATAGGGTTGCCATCTCTGGGCTGGGAAATAGCTGCAGACAGGGCCGGCTCCAGGTTTTTTTGCACACTAGGCGAGGCCTCCTTCTGGCGCCCCCCCCCCACACACACTTGCAGCCACCAATTTTCAAACATAAATGCATTTTAGGAAGAATGAAAAACACAAAATTCGAATTTGTTAATTTTAAATTGGCTTACATTTTTAAACAATATGGTTTTATTCTGGTTTGAATGGCTTTTAAGATGTGTTTTTGTGCTCTGACCATTAGGAGCTGGAAAGCCCACAATCCCAGTGTCTTTCCTCCTGATCTGGTTCTATAGTATCAATTAGCACAGTAATACAATCAATAAACATAAAAAGCCAATGAATCAATAACAGGTCCATTAACAAAGCCAGGAGTTATTATACTAACATGGCAGGTTGTGAAAAGATCCTTATAATAAGAAGCAGGAAGAGGAAAGCAGGTGTAACTAGACTGAACATTAAATCCCCCTACTTAGCCTTCCTCCACCAGTTCTCCTTTTAAATCAAAGAAAAACAGGTTTAGCTTTTCCTCTGCATCCAAGGGAACTGCTTGCAATGAGCATCTCTTTATGTAGACGTTCCCAAGCAATTTGCAGGCTTCCAGTGTTCCATGCAGGAAAATATCCCCCACAGAGACACGGACAGGCATACTTGAGAGGGCTGTAATTCTGCACCAAAGATAAGAAGCTTAAGATCTTAGAAAGTCCCCTCCCGGAGCTCCCGTTTTAATATTGCTGTCCCTGAGAGATCATTCGCTCTCCACAGCAGGTGGTCTTTTAGGTTCTGCTGAGGCTCCCTCAGTCTCAGAAAGGGCAGGTTCAATGGGCACATTGTTTCGAGCCCAGAGCCATCCTTTGGGGAGCGAACAAGGAAGGAGAGACGGAGCCTGGCGGCAGCAGCAGCAACAACACCACACTTTAGGAAGGATGTTGACAAACTCGAGCGTGTCCAGAAGAGGGTGACCAGGATGGTGAGGGTTCGAATCCAAGGAAAGCCTGAAAGAGTTGGGTCTGTTTAGCCTGGGAAAGAGAAGGCTTAGGGGGGACGTGATGGCAGTCTTCAAGTATTTGAAGGACCTCATGTAGAAGACAGAGCAGATCTATTCTCTCTTGCTCTGGATTGCAAGACTCAATCTAATGGGTGGAAATGACAAGGGAGTGGTTACCGGCTAGATATCAGGAGAAACTTCCTCATTGTAAGAAGAGTGGCTGAGCAGTGGAACAGTCTGCCTCGGGAGGGGGTGGATGCTCCTTCCCTGGATGTTTTCAAGTGGAGACTGGAGGACCATCTTTCAGGTATGTTGTAGGTAAGTAGGGCTCTCTTTCGGCTCTGCTCCTGCAGAGTGCAGGGGGTTGGACTAGATGACCTGCAAGGTCCCTTCCAACTCTAACATTCTATGATTCTATTCCCCCCCAGCAAACCTGGAGCCTAACAGGGGCTCTTAACCTCCAGGTGGGACTCGAGTCCCCCCAGGACTCCTACAGGCCCCCTCCAGCCGAAAGAGATCAGTGGTCCCCCCCACCACCCGGGAAGAAACCAGGGCACGGGAGGGAGGGAGGGCTCTCTGGCCTGGCTCCCCTCTGCGGTCCCGCCCCCGACCCAGACCGGGCCTTCCCGGGAGGCATGCAGCCCCCCTCCCCTGCAAATGGGCAAGCGTGGCCGAGCATGCCCACCCCCACCCCCCGCGGGACCCCCGCGTCCGACACGCCCAGCAAAGAACCCCCCTTCTCCCCCCGCCTGCTGCGGCTGCGTGGCTCCTCCCCCTCCCCCCATGCGGCTTCTCCTTCCCCGCCCCCCCGCAAAGGCAAAGGAGCCCCCCCCGCCCCCCTGGCTCGGCCGCCTGGGCGGGCTTAACCCCTTCGGCGCTGTAGCAGGGGAAGAGTGATCCCTGCCCTCGCACGCAGCTCTCAGTCAATGGGGCTACTCGGGAGGAGGGCTACAGCCGGCGCGGGGAGGTGGGGGGGGCCCAGAACCCAGGGCGGGGGGGGGGTCTGTCTGCGAGATCTGGCGGACAGACTCGGCGGGGGGGAGATCTCCCTGACTCCGGCTCCACCTGGAGAGGGGAAGTGCCCCCCCCGCCATTGCTTACGCTTTCGGAAGGGGGGAGGAGGAGGAGGAGAGCCAAGTCCTCCTGCTGCGGCAGCGGCCAGGGGGAGAGCTCTGCCGCTTCTGCGCCCGCCCCGTCTGGTGCTGTGTGTGTGTGTGTGTGTGTGTGGGGAGAGGCAGAGACCTTGGGGACAGGAGGGCCTGGTGCCCCCCCCCCCAGTCCCGCTGGGCAGCAGAACCTCCCAGTGGAGAGGGGATCCCGCCCAGGCGCACTGCGGGGGGGAGAGACACGCCTGCTGCGGGTGGCCCGGCGAGGGCCCTTCCCCTCCCATGGTGGGAGGTGGCAGCCGGGCGTGGGGGGGAGCAGGAGGCGGCGGAGCGCAGGCGCAGTGGGGCACAGCACAGGGCCAGAAAGGGCGCCCCAGACAGGCTCCGCCGGGTGTTGCAGGCGCGGGGACACAGCCTGGAGGGCGCCGGGGCAGTAGACGCGCCTCTGTGGTGCCTGGGGAGGGAGGCGTGGCAACAGTCCTGGTGGGTGGGAGCGGCCCAGAAATGAACACCGGAGGGCAGGCCAGTGCCCCCTGCAGGCCAGCGCCCCAGGCGGCCGCCTAAATTTGGCCTATGACGGTCCGGCCCTGGCTGCAGATGTTGAGAGTGGAGCCTGGGGAGGGCAGGATTTGGGGGAGAGACCTCAGTGGGGCACATAATGCCATAGAGTCCACTGTCCAAGGCAGCTATTTTCTTCGGACTGCCAGCTCTGGGTTGGGAAATACCTGGAGATTTGGGGGGTGGGACCTGGGCAGGGGAGGGGAGGGACTTCAGCAGCATACAATACCATAGACTCCACTCTCCAAAGCAGCCATTTCCTCCATGGGAACTGATATGTATTGCCTGGAGATCAGTTGTAAGAGCAGGAAATCTCCAGACCTCACCTGGAGGTTGGCAACTGTACTTTTATCCAGGTGAACTGATCTCTGTAGTCTGGAGATCAATTGTAATAGGAGATCTCCAGGTAGGGCTGCTACATCCCTCCTGGCAACCAGGAGGAGATGGGGGGGGGGGCTTACCTGCAGAAAGAGTAAAGCCCAGGCCTTGTTTGCCAGTGTCCCACAGGAGTGACATCATCCTACCAGTGAATAGTTGAGGTTCTGGTATTTGGGCAGAAACTCTTATGGAAAAACTGGCTTCTACCATACAGGCTTTGCCATAATATCAGAGCGTCACCTGAATGTTATTGGTATGATGACATCACTAACTGTGCAACGCCAGCAAAAAGGCCTAGGCCTTTCTTTTCAGGTAAGTCTCTTTGCTGGCCAGCTGATCAGCGGCTGGGGGGCAGGGCCTGGCAGTGGGGACTCCCGCTTCTGGGAGTGGGGGGCTGGAGACAACTCCTGGCCACACATGGAGGATGCCAATTCTGGCTGTGAGTGGACTGGGAACGGGTTGATGGGGAGAAATGGCCCTGCTAAAGGGAGAGAGCACCTAACCTGCCAGCCCAGGTCAGCACATACATGGCCAAGGCATCTAGGTGCGGTAGCCTTGATCTTTGCTGCAGTGAAGCTGGGTGGGAGGTCCTGTCCTGACCTCACCAGGTGAAGTTAGGCTGGATGGGACAGCCATGTCCCTCAGCAGGCAAAGTTAGGGGAAGCCCCAACCTGCCTTTTGCTGGGAGAGGTGAGGCCTGGTGGATGGGAGGGGTGGTCCTGTCCCTCACTGTGGTGAGGCCTGGCCATGCAGCCCTGTCCCTCTCCAGTATGAGGCAGGCCCATCTCTTGCAACAGTGACACTGGGCTAGACAGCACCATCCCATCCCTTGCTGGGAGAGTTGAGGACAGGTGGGGCAGCCCCTTCCTTTACCTCACCATAGTGATGCCAGGTGGAAAGGCCACTTCCCAAGGCAAGGCCAGCTGGGGCAGCCTCATCCCATCCCTTGCCAGGCAAAGTGAGGCCATAGAGGGCAGCCCCATCACTCATTGCAGAGAGACTGGGCTGGGCGGTCCCTTCCCTTGCCTGAGCATCTAGCCTCTTCCCTCACTGGGCAGGGTGAAGCTGGGCGGAATGCCCTACCCTCTCTCATTCCTGGAGAGGTGAGGCTGACTGGGGTGGCCCCTTCCATCCCTGCTGGGAGAGGTGAGGCCTGGCGGGATAGCCTCTTCCCCTCTCTTGCTGGCAGAGGTGAGGCCATATGGGGTGGTTCTGTCCTGTTATGACCAAGAAGGCACTTTCTTGGGTAACCACCTGTCTAGTGTCAGATGGCAGAAATACCTGAAGTACCGCTCAACATCACCTGTTTCTTTTTGCACTTTTCACAAGTATAAATCTTGCTCAGGGACTGTTATGCCATTCTGGGGGCTGTCCTTCCAGTACCAGAGTGGTTTTGCTACTCTCAGAGACTGCCATTCCACTTTGGGGGCTGCCATTCCAGGCTCAAAACAAGTTTCTTTGCATCTGGTCCTCATTTTCATTGTAACTTTTGTTTGCTGTTATGTATTTCAGTGCCCTGACTTGGATGGCCCAGGCTAGTCAGATCTCAGAAGCTAACCAGGATCAGCCCTAGTTAGTAGTTGGATGGGAGGCCAACAGGGAAGTCCAGGGTTGCTACACAGAGGCAGGTAATGGCAAAACACCTCTGAACATCTCGTCTTGAAAATTCTCTGGGGTCGCCATAAGTCAGGTACAGCTTGACATAACTTTCCACCACAACCATTTGAATGGAATTCATGCAAGTCAATTGGCATTCTGTCTCCCATTATATCCAATGGGCCTTCAGGCATTCGTCATTGTTCCCTGTGGGCTTTCCTGTAATTTATTTTGGTACATTCTGATGTCAGACATATTCATAATAACATTAGCCTGTTTTGTTAATATGTAAAACAAAATAAATGGGAATTGTGGTAAAAGTCCTAATTTCAGGAGTTCTTTTAGATTATAGTGAAGATGTCTTGATAAATAGTATGTATTTATCCATAGTTAATTGTCCCATTAAAATTCTGTCTCACTTTATAACTTTAAATCACAGTGTAATTAGGGGTGTGCAAAAAAGAAAAAAATAATTCAGCCCTATTTGGTTCGGTGGAATCGGGCACAATCAGTTTCAGAGGGCAGAAAGGCTCCCGCATGTCAGTTTCGGTAGTACAAAACCAACCAAGAGTCTTTTGGCCAGCAGAATGTCAATTTCAGCCCCATTGTATCCTATGGACCATTGAAGTCAATGGCAAAAACATAGGGTATATTCTGGGGGCTGGAGGGGAGGGGGTTTGAGGGAGAGGCTCCAAACTCACAGGATAGCTGTTTGAGCCTCTTCTCAAGATACCTACCAAGTTTCAAGAATATTGGACCAGGGGGTCCAACTCTATGGGCCCCCAAACAGGTTTCCCCCATCCCCTCCATTATTCTCTATGGTGGGAGAAAAAGTTTCTTTTTTCCCACGGCACTGTTAGTGGCTCTGGGGGGGGAGGGGGTTTGAGGGAGAGGCTCCAAATTTTCAGGGTAGCTTTGGGATCCTCTCCCCACATACACCCCCATATTACAAAGCAATTGGACCAGTGGGCCCAATTCTATGGGCACCCAAACTGGTTACCCCCATTACCCCCATTGTTTCCAATGGGGAAACCCAGCCAGCAGCACTTAAGTCAGGCAAGCAGGCAGCACCAGCAGTCAGACTCTCCCAGAGAATCTCAGGGAAAGTGAACTGTCTTGGGAGGTGCTTGTTTGCCATGAGAACAAGTGGCACACTCCAGAACAAATGGCACTGTGGCAGTGCAAGCATGCCACAGTACCACACAGAAACCCTAAAAGACCAACAGGAACAACATTTATACAGGTATAAATTGATGGTGGAACCTCATTGGACCACTCACACCACACACACCTCAAAAAGAATATTTATAGCACTGGGAAAAATGCAGAAAAGGGCAACTGCTATGGTAAGAGGAGGACACTTTCCCTATGAAGAAAGGTTATCGCGCTTGGGGATCTTAGCTTTGAGAAACAGTGACTGAGGGGTGACAAGATAAGAGGTTTACAAGAGTATGCATGGGATAGAGCAGGTAGAGAAAGAAGTATAAACATATGGAGCAGAAGTCCATCAGTGGCTATTAGCCACAGGGTATAGATGGGAACTCTCAGTCTGGGGCAGGTGATGCACTCTATTCTTGGTCCTGGAGGGGGCAGCAGTGGGAGGGCTTCTAGTGTCCTGGCCCCACTGCTGGACCTCCTGATGGCACCTGGTATATTTTGGCCCCTGTGTGACAGAGTGTTGGACTAGATGGGCCATTGGCCTGATTCAACATTGGCTTCTCTTATGTTCTTATGTAAGTACTGTTCACCCTTTCTCACAAGACAAGAACTCGTGGCCACTCAATGAAATTGCTGAGCAGTCAGGTTAGAAGTTAGAACAGACAAAAGTTTTTTTGGTTCTTACAGGTTTACAATAAAAAGTTCTGCTGGTTGCTGTTGCTTGGTTGGGGGGGGGTTGGTTTGTTTTTTTCCTGTCTGCTCCAGCCTCCATACGTTTGTCAAATTCCATCTGGAAGCTGTTCATGCCAGCCACCACCACCACCACCACCACCTCCTGTAGCAGTGAATTCCATGTGTTAATCACTGTTTGGGTGAAGAAGTACTTCCTTTCATCTGCAGTTGCCCTTTTCTGCATTTTTCCCAGTGCTATAAATATTCTTTTTGAGGTATGTGTGGTGTGAGTAGTTCAATGAGGTTGCACCATCAATTTATACCTGTATAAATGCTGTTCCTGTTGGTCTTTTAGGATTTCTGTGTGGTACTGTGGCATGCTTGCACTGCCACAGTGCCACTTGTTCTCATGGCAAACAGGCACCTCCCAAGACAGTTCACTTTCCCCGAGATTCTCTGGGAGAGTCTGACTGCTGGTGCTGCCTCCCCCCAGTACTCCCTCCCTTGTATCAGTTGCTTGCGGGCTGCATGAGAGTCCTGGATGGGCCTGATCCAGCCCCTGGACCTTATGTTTGACACCTCTGATCTAGACAGTGAGTGATGTCTGCAACCTTTTCACCAGGCAGGCAAGTCACCATGTGGTCAAAATGCGTCACAGACCCCACTCTCTATATTCCTAATGATCCCATCACAGACTGTCAGGCCCTTGAGTTAATCCACTCTCAGTCGTTTATGAAAGCTTTATTAGAAACAGAGATTTAGATGTGCACAAGAGAGATCTCTTGTTCAGACTAAAGAACAGATCAAGGGTTAGGTATTGTATAGGCAATAGGTCAGTATCCCACAATGCAGTGGGCATTCACTCTCTCCCCCTCTTTCACTCCCCCCTTCATTGCTACCCAGCACTATAAAAGTTTATTATCCAGCAATCAATGTTTCGCCAAGGATGAGAGGCTTTCAGTGGCCAGACATCTTGGGGCCCATTCTCATGGGAAAGTTGTTACAAGCAAAGCTAACCTAACATACACACAGATATATGGCAATCACACCTACTCCTCCCATCCCTGGAATTTATGGCAGAGAGGGCTAGAAAGGGATGAGACCAAATGGTCATAACGACCTAAAAGTGAAAGTACACTACAAAGATGGAAACAAAGGAAACAAATGGAAACATTAGTCAACATCAAGTGGAACTTCTCCCCGGCTTGTCAGGGTATGCTCCATGGAACCCCCGAAGGAAGTGGGGAGCATGCAAATGGCAAGAATCAACCCATTGATTCTCCCCAGGTCCAAAATACTTCCATTGGATGAAATATTGGAGTTTGCCATTGTGGATTCGGGAATCCAGGATCTCCAGAACCTCCTAATGAGGTTCCCCATTCATCCAGAGGGGTTGTGGAGTCGGAGGATGCTGCACCCAACGCAAGGGACCAGGATCCCTTTTTAAATAGCTGAAATGAAACACAGAATGCAGGAACCGCAAAGAGATCAAACTCTACAGCAACTTTATTTTATCACTCTAAGCACCTTAAAAGGTCCTACATGTTTCCAGCCCAAATTGCGGTGTGGCTGCAACCCTTTTAGGTTCTTGGTAGACAAATAGAGTGAGTCCCCGGCTTCAAATCCCATTCCGGGGATTGTTTCGCATCAGCATACTTCTTATAGTCTTGATTAGCCTTGTGTAAAGTATTTATCAGCATGTCCCAATTCTCCGTCACATTGGACCACCACAGTTGAGCATCCCCCTCTACGGGCTGGGTGAGATCCACTACCGGAAGGGAGAACTCCCTCGTAACCATACACTACTTTAAATGGGCTCATCCCAATTGAACTATGGAGAAAATTATTATACGAGTATTCTGCAAATGGCAACAATTGCACCCAGTCATTTTATTGATGATTAATGTAACAGCATAGTACCTGCTCCAAGATTTGGTTGGTGCGCTCTGACTGGCTGTCAGTTTCGGGGTGATAGCTGCTACTCACCCCCCTTTCTATGCCCAATAGCTTCATGAGTTCTCCCCAGAACTTAGAAAAAAACTGAGAATCTCTGTCTGAAATTATTTTGCAGAGTAAACTTTGCAATCATACTACATGTTGCAAGAACAGGGCTGCTAATTGCTTGGTTGTGGGGATAGACTTGCATGGTACAAAGTGAGCTTGCTTCGAGAACAAATCCACTACCACCCACACCACAGTCTTCCCCCCCACTCTGGGGCAAATCGGTTATAAAGTCCATTGAAATGACTGACCAAGGGTGCCCTGAGGTTTCCAGCAGCTGGAAGTGCCCTGGCACCTTCCCTCCATGCCGTTTGCACATCAAACAGGTTTGGCATTTGCTCACAAATTGGGAAATGTCCTGCCTGAGTCCCAGCCATCAGAACTGCCTCTGGAGCAAGTGCAAGGTTTTCAGGTACCTGAAATGTCCTGCAAGCTTACTACAATGACACTGCGACAACATTTCTCCCCACAGTGATTCTGGTACATAAATCCACCCTCCCCTTGTCCAACAGCAGGTCTCCTTATGTTGCAGTCCCTCTGCTACAACCGCTTCCAGGTCTTGAGGGGAGAATGCGGCTGTAAAAGTCTCTAGCCAGTCCGAATCCTTGTCTGGCTTTTTGCTCTCTCTTGCTTTGCTACGGGTGAGCACTGCCCCTCTTAACTGCGCTGGGAAAAACACAGTGTCTGTCACCTCCTCCCTCTGGCTAGCATGCTGCGGAAAGCGCGATAGGGCATCAGCGAGAAAGTTTGAATTGCCAGGCAAGTACTTAATTGTGAACTGGAATTTAGAAAAGAATTCTGCCCACTTGACCCGCTTTGCATTTAATCGCCAAGGTGTTTGGAGAGCTTCCAGGTTTTTGTGGTCAGTCCACACCTCAAACGGCATCCTCTAGCCAGTGGTGCCAAGTGCTCAGGGCTAACTTAACCCCCGCCGCTATCTTGTCCCAAATGGCCCAATTACTCTCAGCCCCCGAGAACTTTTTTGACATGTATGTTAAGGAGTGCAACCTCCCATTGGACCCCTTTTGTAAAATGGTGCCACCCATCACAACATCAGAGGCATCGACTTGTACAACGAATTGCTTACTTTCATTGGGACGATGTAAAATGGGCTCAAACGTGAATAATGCTTTTAGTGCTTCAAATGCTTTTTGACATTCCCTCGTCCATTGCAGTTTGCAAGAGCCTTTGGTGGCACCAGGGCTCTTCCCCTTAGTCTAGGGGCAATGCCACTTGGACAAAGTTTTGAATGAAGGCTCTATAAAAATTGGAAAATCCTAAGAAACTTTGCAGCTGCCGCCGTGTCTTCGGGGTTTTCCACCCCAGTACATCCTGAACCTTTTTAGGATCCATTCCCAGTCCCTGCTGAGTTATGCGTACCCCAGAAAACCTATCTCAGTCTTGTGGAACTTGTAATTGGACAGTTTGGCGTAGAGGTAATTGTCATACAATGCCGTCAGCACCTCGTGCACTAACTTCACATGTGAGTCCATATCTTGCGTGAACAAGAGAATGTTGTTCAAGAACACCACCACCCCTTTGAACAAATGCTTGTGAAGCACCTCGTTTATGAGGTTCATAAAGACGCTGGGAGCGCCAGCCAACCCAAATGGCATCACTAGGTATTCAAATTGCCCCAGTGGCGTGTTGAATGCGGTCTTATGTTCATCCCCCTCCCTAATGCACATCCTGAAGTAAGTGTCCTGCAGATCCAGTTTGGTGAAAAATCATCCCTTTGTGGCCTCAGTTAGCAAATCCTTTTTTTTTTTTTTTAAATTTATTTATCATTTCATTATAATACATATATTCACAATGTTTAAAGGCAAAACCGTATCTTGTCGAGTCATTTTTTCTTTCTCCTTTTACACATCTGTTCCAACCATATATACAACTTTGACCATCTTTTTTCAAATATCTCATAATCTTTACCTTGTAACAATATACTTAGTCTATCCATTTCCGCCATTGACAGTAATTTATCGACCAATTCTTCCTGGGTGGGTACACTCTCTCCTTTCCATCTTTTAGCTAGTAGAATTCTCGCTGCGGTAAACACATATACTGTAAAATACTCATCTTCCTTACTTATCCTGCCTGGTATCAGATTCAATAGAGCGCATTCCGGTGTGAAAGGTATTTCATTTCCCAAAATTTCATGTACTAGATTAAACCGTCCAAGAACTTTATCAACCACGCATTAAGAGGATCCTTAATGAGAGTATGGAAGGAAATCAGGAATAAGCAATACTCAAAAACTCCCAGATGGATTGCTCCTATAGAAGCTAACACAAAATGGACGCTGATGGAAAATGACAAAAAAGTGAAATATAATGACCTATTAGATAAACACAATAATTTAAAATCAGAAGAGGAATTGACTGCTTTGAATATAAAACTTACTTGGTGGGATTATGTACAAGTAACATCGAGATTTAACAAAGATAAGAAAGCGGGTTTCTACGATAATAAGAATGAGCTTGATAAAATATGGCTTTCCTCCAACGATAAGCAAATACAAAAAATCTACATCTTGTTACTAACAGGGCATTTAATAGACGAGACAGTGAAAAAGAACATGGTCACTTGGATGAAGGATTTAGAACACACTATAGAGATAGATCAGTGGGCAAGGATCCCGAGGGCAGTCAGCATGATGAGAGCAATTCCGTTTAAAGAAAATATACTTAAATTGTATTATAGATGGCACTGGACACCAGCTAGGAATGCAAAATGTTATGAGGGCACATCGATAAATTGCTGGAAATGTAAAAACAATGTTGGCTCATATTTTCATATGTGGTGGCGTTGTGAAAAAATACAAAGATATTGGCACACTGAGTTAGCAAATCCTTAATCAAGGGGAGGGGGTAGGCATTTGACATGGAGACAGCATTTAACCCACAGTAATCTGTGCACAGTCTCAAACCCCCGTCTTTCTTTTTCCTGAACAAAATGGGCAGAGAGTGATGACTTGGCAGGGCGGATAAAACCTCTTTCCAAGTTTTTGTCAATGAACGTCCTAAGCTCCGCCTGCTCGGAGGGATTCATAGCATACAGTTTCCCTTTTGGCATTTTGTGACCCAGGAGGATTTCTATAGTACAGTCAGTTTTTCTATGGGGTGGTAGCCTGTCTGCCTCTTTCTTCTCAAAGGCCTTCCTTAGGTCACGATACTCAGGGGGTATGGCATTCAGCTCTTCTCACGCCGGGCATACACACTCTGGCACCGGGGTTGGTTCTGTTCCCCATTTAGCATACCACTTGTGCACCTGACACCGGAAGTCTAAGAAAGTCAAACAGTCTTTGCTCTGCTGCACGTATGGGGCGTGCCCCCCAACCAGGGTTTCCCCAACACCATCGGGAACTGAGCCATGGGGTGCAGTATAAAGTCCCTCAATTCCCAATGGTCTTCTGCCCCCATGGGCAATTCTACAGTCCAGTACTGGCATGACTGCATGGTGGTTCCATCCACCTAGGAGAACACCACCGGCTTGTCCAATTTACCTACTGCTGCCCCAAGTCCGGTTACTAATGAGGGGCCGATGAGATCACGGGAGCACCCTGAGTCTATGAGGGCATGTACTCGAATAGAGGTGCTGGCCTTGGGGTTTAATACAGTCATGGTAGCAAAAAACAAGGAAGAACTATTTCTCACCGAGTCTTTCACAGCAGGTCCCTATCATTTTCCTGCACCTGAGTCTCATCCCTATCGCTGGAGGAGGGGGTGTTGGAGGACATGAACTTGGCAGCTTGCAATGCCCGGGGCAACTTCGGCCGCTTCTCGGGCATCTTCCCTTTCTTGCCTCGTTCCTTCCTCTCTTGCCACTCACCCTGTGAACTCGCCTCCGCATTATGACTGCAGGTGCACTCTGATGTGAAGTGCCCCAATTTTCCGCATCTGAGGCAGAGTCCCTTCTTGAGTTGGTATTCCCAGTCACCTCCTCCTGGAACCCCCGGCTTCTGGCCTTGTACTCCACACTGTGTGATGGCTTCCTGAGTAGGAGCTTTCTGGCAATATAGCTTCACCAAATCCACCCTGCCAGGGTTAGTGGGTTATCTTGGGCTAGGGCCCTCTCCAGGATGACGGCATTCAGCCCCACTCGGTGGAACTCTATTAGTACTTCTTCCAGCCAACCTAGCAGCTTGGTGGTCATTGCTTTGAACTCATCCGAGTATTCTTGCACCAATCTGGTCCCTTGGTGGATCCCACGCAAATGGGTGCAAGCTTTCTCAAGTTCAAGCGGGTCTTTGAACTGTTGACGAAGGATTTGCATGAAATCATCCACATTCTTCAGCTCCGGGGTAGCCATATTATACAGTCCCACGAACCAATCGGCTGCTCTATCACAGAGTCAGGATCCCACATAATCCACCCGCTGCTCATCTGTGGCACCACTCGCGCAGCATTTTCTCACCTGGATGGCGAAAAAGGCCAATTTGGCTGGTGTCCCATCAAAGTTAGCTTCTAGTGCATTGCGAGGTCATTCGCGCTCCTTGGCCCTACGGTGGGGTGCTGGATGAGGGATTTCCTCCTCTTCTTCTTCAGTCGCTTTTTCCTCTTCAGATGAGGATTCAGCCATGTCTTTTTCCAATAATGCTTTCATCGCTCTCAGCAAGTTGTCAATCAGGAAACGGTAGCTGTCCTTCAGCTCCTTCATGTTGGCACAGAGGGTGGCTAGGGTCTTGTTGGAGGAGGATTCCTCATCCCATGCCTCCTGCATATGTCCCAGCTCTGGGTCATCTTGGAAGGCTCGAGACGCATGCCTGCACTCCCTATGTCCTCTCATTCCTCGTAGCCCTGGGGTGCTGCTTAGCCAAGTGGGATTGTCCCAGCACTCGGAGCCTTGGAACAGCACTTGCTTCTTCAGCTTGGCTCCTCCAGACTTGTGCGTATTCTTTTTGGCATCAGGTGTGGGCACTTCAGTTCCTGAACTGCCACTGGCACCATTACCATCGTCTCCGTTCCCCATAGTGGTGGTAGGGGACTGGGTCAAAGAAATTAGGAGTCTGAACAAACTGTCAGGCCCTTGAGTTAATCCACTCTCAGTCTAATAGCCGTTTATGAAAGCTTTGACCGATTCTGCGCAATCACTTGCCCCAGTGTTACCGCCTGATAATATCTGGGGAAATTGATCAGTTCCCCACATGTTGTCCTGGATCGGCAATTGACCCAATTCTAATGGTGTTTCCCCCTGGATTTTCCATCTCTGCCATTTTCAGGATTTTTTCTTTACTACAGGCTTGGAGTTGGGGCATTCTAGTGGGGAACTCTTGAATCGCAGCTGTCCTCTCTCCACCCCTTTAACGCCCCTCTGCTTTTCCCCCTCCCCTCCCCTTCCCACCTTCCTGCCTTCCTGCCTTCCCACCTCTGTTCAATTGTTCTGCTTGCCCCCACTTGGTGCTCATTTTTGGTTTGTTCCCCTGCATTGCATTGCAACGCAATAATGACGCATCATCAACTGGCGTTTAAATGTCCTTTTGCACCCCCCCTCCTCCTTGGCAAGCGTGTACCAAAAGAAAGTCACAAACGCAGGGACGCAGCTCTGGGAAGCTGATGGCAAATCTGATTTGCCTCAACAATGGTGTATGAAATACAAATGCTGCTCAGTGATAGTATTAATTTATAAACACATAAATACATGAAAAATAAATTATGAACTGTTTTGGTGTTGAGATGTGGAAATTAAGAGTTACTCTACAAGCGGGTCGCTGGCTGCACCAGTATTCAATGGAGTTCACATTTTTCGTGGGCAAAGAGGTTTAAAGGCACCAGTATTACGTTGCAACGTAACAATGCATGCACAAGATGTACATGTACCAGCCCACGTGTATTAACTCTTCATCCCATTTTCCCGGGGAATTAAATTCAAATCTCTCAGCGGCCAATGATCAGCCGGTAGCGTTGTAACATAACCACACATGTGCATATTTGGTTTTTTGGGTGTGTGGATATGTTACAATGCACCCACCCAGGTAACCATAGAGCACGCCTGTGGGCGGTGCGTCACAATGCTATCACACCTCTGTTAAAAAAAAGGGGGGTGGGTGGAGGGACCATTAGGTCCAGGGTAAGGCAACATGCAGAAATGAACACCCGGAACAGGTCAGATAATGTAATACAGAAATGCCCGCATAGAATCGGGCCAATTAGATCCAGGGGAAAAGGGGAGTAAACTGTTACTGCAGAATTGGCTTTTATTAGAAACAGAGATTTAGATGTGCACAAGAGAGATCTCTTGTTCAGACTAAAGAACAGATCAAGGGTTAGGTATTGTATAGGCGATAGGTCAGTATTCCACAATGCAATTGTCATGCAGTGGGCATTCACTCTCTCCCCCTCTTTCACTCCCCCCCTTCATGCTACCCAGCACTATAAAAGTTTATTATCCAGCAATCAATGTTTCGCCAAGGATGAGAGGCTTTCAACGGCCAGACATCTTGGGTCCTGTTCTCATGGGAAAGTTGTTACAAGCAAAGCTAACCTAACATACACACAGATATATGGCAATCACACCTACTCCTCCCATTCCTGGAATTTATGGCAGAGAGGGCTAGAAAGGGATGAGACCAAATGGTCATAATGACCTAAAAGTGAAAGTACACTACAAAGATGGAAACAAAGGAAACAAATGGAAACATTAGTCAACATGACAGTCAGCAGACCTCCACCCAGCATATCCTTAGTACAAGAGAATATCAGTCTGTTGCCCAAGGAAGGGGCTCCTTCTAAGGGATTGCATCCCACCTCCTCAGACTGATGTCCTCCAACCTTGAGAGTCTCACTCTCCACATCAGCAGAAATGCTGTCAGCACAGGAGTGGGACTATTCTGGTAAGGCCCTGAGGGTCTCTTCCCCAAAGCTCTCTCTCTGCCTCAGCTTCTCCAGGTCAGCAACCCTAGCCTCAAGGGAATGAACTTGCTCCCTGCGAGCCATGAGTGAGCATACAGTGAGCACACACCCACGATTTCCATGCAGTGGGTAGATAGTCGTACATGTGGCACTCTGCAAAACACTGGATTGCCCTCACTCCCCTGCTGGCTTTCTAACTTCATGACTGGTTAGTGGTTTAAAGATATCGAGAGTGATGCAGGGTCCGCAGGCCTGACCCCAGGCTAAGAGTCACAGGCCATGAGCCCTTTGACTCTTGCCCTTCAGGTTGCACCACACGCTTGCACCTCTGCCTAGGAGGAGCCTTACACGCCAGAGGCTCACAGCCCCCAACTCCCAGCAGCAACAGCAGAGGGTGGGGACTGCAATCAGCCCCAGGCAAACAGACCTTGCTCAATAAGCAACAGACCAGAGAAAAGACCCAGACTCAGACAAGAACACCACTTTCTAGCAGGCTATAAGTACTCACCCTCAAACTCTGTCCTCTCACAAAGCAACCTCAGTGAATGCTCCCCCAGTAGTTTAGCAGTTTAGGAAAGGCAACCACCACCATTCACCTTCCCAGCAGCTCTCCCCTGGGTTCTTTCTCCCCGCCCAGCTGGCTCAGTTCTGCCTCTGCTGGGGAGGAGCCCTACAGTTTTTCTTGACATTAAAAATTAGCATATAACTCATTTATACTGAGAAGAAAATACCAGTGTATTTTATTTTTATGAGTGCATTTTATTTACTTCTGCTTTTCTCACTGACACACAAGACAAATTACAGAATAATAAAAAATGCAACATAGACCATTATGATACATGCAATAAACGATGTGATAAAAGCTGTGTTATAGCATTAGGTAATGGACAGTATGGTAATATTGTATTATACCATTAGAGAAGAATGAAATAAAAACAGCATAATATTATAAATAATGCAGTAGGAAGAGGGAGGAAAAAAGAAGAAACTGCTTAAAGTTTCCAGACAATTTGAACTACAAACCTATTCCTTTATAAAAAGTGCCGTCTTGTACCATTTCATTTTGTCACATTCCTATTCTCTTTATAAAAATGCCCTCCTTCTATAATGCATTATATATTGCTTTTATGGTGCATTTGGCAAAACAGATGTGCACTTTCCCTCACATAAAACAGCATTTTTTCCCCATACCAGTGATATTAATACACAGTGACATCCCAGTGACATAAAATACATGCAGGAAAAACAACACATGCAGCCTTGAGACTTAAAAAAAGGGACTGAATTTTACTTGCCAGCAGTAACACTTCCTCAGGACTAAACTGCTAGGCATTTCAGACAAACTAGAGATGACTGCTGTGATGAAGGCATCGTGTTGGTAACAGATGAAGCAAACTGGTAAATTCAAAGAAAAGAAATTCTGTATCCAGTCTGTGTTACTTTAGGTGTAAGTTACTGTCATGCTTTCGCTGTGCCCCGGGTGTTCCTCCGCCAGTGGCTGTGGGGTCAGGCGTCGAAGCCGGGAGTGCGGTCTTGGAAGCTGGGGTGGGTCCAAGGTTAGAGGAGACATCGAGGCCTCAGACTGGCAGGGGACGGGGGTTTCATCACCCCTTTAGTCCCTCTGCCCCATGCCTTGGAGTCAGCCTTGCTGTGCTTCCCTCTCTCTCTCACTCGCTCTGTCAGCTCACTTGTCCCTGACACGTTCTTCCTCCCTGGCCTCTCCGCCTCCCTTTATCTTCCTTGCCCCACTCCCAGCACCGCCCTTGCTCCCTGCTGCCCCCACCCTTCGTTAGGCCCCACCCCCCTTGATAAGCCAGGACGCCCTCCTGGCATCCAGGGCATGGCTGCTGCTGTGCCGGCAGCAGCCTTGCTGGCCCGAGGGCCGCACCACCAGCGCCGCCATCTCGGGCTTCCAGGGGCAGGGTTCCTGGTCCGTCGCCTCTCTGTGGTGCTTCTTGCGGGCCGCGGCTTCGGGGTCTTGCATGCCCAGCCGTCATCTCCAGCTGGGTGGTGGGCTCTCTTCGGGGTGAACGGGGCCGCCTCAACTCCTGCCGGGCTCCGCGCCCCTTCCTGGGTGAGTGCTGTGGTCGGGTCATGGTTGGGGGCGTGGACCTCATCCCGGGCTGTTGCCAGAGGCACTGCCTTTTATTCTTGGGTAGCCCCAAAACAGGGGTGCCCTCAGGGGTCTTTTCGTAGAAAAACAGCTGCAGGAGCTCATTAGCATATGGTATGCTAATGAGCTATTAGGCTATTAGCATATGCCATGCTCCCTGACATCACTGGAAGTGATGTCAGAAGGGGAGGCAAAAGGGGGGGAGACATCTTCAAAAGCCTCCCCTTCCCCAGCAGGTCTGGTTACTTTTTCCCCACCATAGAGAACAATGGAGGGAATGTGGCAACCTGTTTAGGGGCCCATAGAATTGGACCCCCTGGTCCAATGTTCTTGAAACTTGGTGGGTATCTTGGGGAGAGGCTTCATCAGCTACCCTGTGAGTTTGGAGCCTCTCCCTCAAACCCCCTCCCCTCCAGCCCCCAGAATATACCCTATGTTTTCACCATTGACTTCAATGGCTCATAGGATATAACGGAGCTGAAATTGACATTTGGCTGCCTGAAAGACTCCCCAGACGCCGGCTGGGGGCGGGGCTTGGCTCCTGAGCTCCTGGCTCCCCCCAAAAGACCCCTGGGTGCCCTACTTTCTAACCTGAAGTCCAAAAAAAGCCAGGCACTCTCAGCTTGACCACAGAGTCGGGCTGCAGGTGGTCTGCAAAAGGGATTTCATATTCAGGTTTCATAAGGTGACCTCAGAGCAAGCCTCCAGTCTTCCCCCTCCACCCAGCAGAGATTATGGAATAACAATGAGTTCCAGAGGTAAGGTCTTTAGAAGCCACCTGGCACTCTCCAGTACCTCACCAAGCCTTTTGTGTCCTATGTGTAAATTCTTTGTCTGCATTCTTTGTCTTTCTTGCTCTGTCCCTCAAGATACCAGGATAAACCAATCAATCATTCAAATGTTTAGCAATTCTTCCTGAGCTAATCAGGGATGTCTCCTACCTTTTGTCCACCCAGGGCCAGGACCATTAGTAAGTCAGATAATCCGTTTAACTAGCTACCCAACACCTGACTTCTATTGTTAAATCCAGACCCTGCCTCTCTGGAAGCTCACTGGTCATACCTAAGGTCTGCCCCTACTGGCATCACACACCCCTGGGACTCATCATTGGTCCAGGTAATCTATTGTTCTCACCTGAGACCAGCCCCCAGGGCCGCCCATTGGTCTGCATTCTTTGCCAGTGCCTATATCCCAGCACACAGTTGGCCTTAGACCGTGTGTTTTCTGCCATGATCCAAAATGGCAGGCCACCCCTGAACTCTCTGAGTTTAGGCCAGAATCCATGGACCTCTGCACATCTGGACAGGTTGTATCACCCCACTATAACCCATCAATCACCTCTGCTTCCTTAGTGCTATACTGTGTGAATATTGTGTGTATGCTTGAGAATATTTAGTAAAGAAACCATTATTTTAGCCACCCAGTTTCTGTGTCTGTTCCTGGGTGCTTGGGAATTCTAACTCTGGTATACACAGGTCAGATCCTATAGATAAGCCAATTGCATATTAATAATTCTCCATCTCTATTAAATAATAGAGCAATTTGGCTAACAGGGCCTACAGGACCAGGACAGTTATTGGCTAAGCACGGGCTGGCCATGTAAACCAGAGGATCGTGAATATTGTGTTGAATATGACAGATTAGTATGTGGGAGTAAGATAGATTCAGGTGGGTAACTGTGCTTGTCTGAAGGAGCAGAAAAAGTATGAGTCCAGTGGCACCGTTATGACCAACAAAGTTTAATTCTGGGTATAAGCTTCTGTGTGCACTCAAAAACCTGCGGCTTATACAGCTATGAAACATTTTGAGTCTCAGGTGCCTGTTTGGAGAACTGGGTGTAAAAACACCCAAGACACACTGAAGAGAACTTTCCGATCTTCAAGAGAATCTCCATTTGCCTGGATTGAGTATTAGTTTATTGGATCTTATCCAGCCCATTACCAGCTCTTAACGTATCTATTCAAAACATCCATTGCTTCAGCTGAATTGGATGAAAAGGAGAAATAAGGGTTTGGTGTCATTAGTTAATTTGTGGTACTCACTTTATGGATGAACCTCCTCTGTCATTTCATGTAAATGTTTAACAACATGGGAGATAAGATGCAACTTTATAGCACCCAGCATTACTTTGTGGAATTGATTAATCAGAAAGGAATTGAACAACTGATGTTCAATGGCCCTGACTGGTGATACAGAAGGATACCCAGTTCTATGTACTGAAAGGCTCTGAGATGTTCAGGAGATCTATCAGGGCTACATTTATAAGTTGTGTGTGTGATTTAAATAGATCTAGTTAATCTGGAGTGGGATAGCTACCACCTGCTTGAATACTTTGCTACTGAGGGGATATTAGCAGCCAGCCAGTCACTGGAAAAAAAAAACTTGTTTGGTTCCAGGGAAAACCTTTAAAGGAACAGCCTTGCAACTTTAGTTGTAGATATTCTGGGCTGTATGGCCATGGTCTTGGCTTTGTAGGATCTGATGTTTCGCCAGCAACTGTGACTGGCATCCTCAGAAGTATAACACAGAAAGATGGTGTACTCTCTGTGTCAAGGTGAGAAGAAAAATGGTAGGCAGGTAATTTATATCTGCTCAGGAAGGGGAGGGGTAGAGCTGAATCATTATCTTGTAGGAGTTCCCCAGGCTGTGACATGCTAACGGAGGAGCTTTCCTGAGGAGGTTCTTTTGCATATGGATTGGCTGTTGAAATTCTAATCTTATCTGTAGTGCTACTGTAAGATGTAGAGCATTTTGTGTTTTTCAGGACAGGAACTTCAAAGCTGTTGTGACCATACCTGCCCTTCAGATAGGCTTCAGTTGTCTTCTTAACCCAATCTGTCACTTGATGGGATTATTTAGGTAACATGAGCAGGACAAATACATGTGGTAATCTGTTCTCTTCTGAAGCATCTTCTTAATTTCCTCATGCTGGATGTAAATTGCTCAGTCCACTGGGACTGTTAATATATATAAGACTTTAGTTTTAGGATCAGGCCTTACACTCACATAGATGGGACTGTATTGATTTAAAAATGAAAATAGCACCCCCCCATACACACATATAGTCTAGAAATAATCCTTTCCTTCTTTCAAAAAATATTCGTTAAGAGGGCCTAAAGGGCTGACAATTTCAGCAGCTAATCATCCAGGTCAGTTTTCTGCTTCATAAAAATGAGCAACATTGTAAACGATAGCTCATTGCATTTTGTATGCAGGTAGTCGTATGTGGCAACCACTGAGGTTGCAAAAGATTTTTCTTCCTGCACAAGCTGAAGCGCTGCACAGAATTTCATTTCACAGTTGGACCCCCCCCCAGAGCTGTGTGAAACTGCCAATTTTTTGCTCTGAGTATCTGAATGCAAAAATGGGTAGTTTTGCAAGTATGCATTAACCACATGTGCGATCCAACCTGAGAACAACACAGAGGGAGCAAACAGAGTTTTTGCCTGCTGAATTAGCTGTATCTGACAAGTCTGAAATCTGTCTCAAGCAGAACACCTCGGTTTCCATTAGTTTCGATTGCTTCTAATGAGACAACTTTTACTGCTGTAAAAGGCAAAACAAGCAGACAAAACTAGAGTGTATTAAATGGACTGATGCTGTGAATCTAGTAAATTCATCCAAATGCAGGGCTTATGTGAGAGTTTGTTTTTCTAGCTGAGCTATGTGAAGTTGTATCCCCAGGATTCCCTGAACCAAGCCTGATCAAGCACAGGAGAAGAAGAGGGATATTGACAAAGGGAGACCGTAGTTGCATCTTAATATTAAATAATATTTTGGGCCTATGAAAAGTTTTATGCACACTAGATGCAGAGTGTGCTTCTACTTCCACTAAAAGGTCTGTTTGTGTAAGATCAATGGTTTTCAATGGACCCGTGCACAAATGGAATTTTTAGTGGAAGAGAAAGCACACTCTGCAGCAGAGACTGGCACACGTGGAACTCATTCATTGGATCTGAGCCACTATTTATGGTCTCTGTAGCATTATAATAAATGCAAGACAAATTAGCTGGATGTATGCTCATGTAGACCTCCACTTACAATCCAAGAGCATTTCAGAGGCAGAGCCCAGGAAGAGAGAGTGCTATGAACATCTTGACATCAGCACAGTGTCAGGAGTTTTGTAGGACTTCCTCCAATCTTTTTGGTAAATATACCATAGAGATTCCGGAAATCACTAGAATGTCACTGACACCATGATGCCACTTCCACCCATTCAACTGGAAAGGATGTCATGGTGTCTTGCTAATGTTGCTCGCCCTCTCCCCCCCCCCTCCACAGAGTGAGAGTTGAAGCTGGAATGTAGGGGTGGGAGGTTGCCCAACACGGTGGGTGAACTGTTGAGGCTATGTAAATGCATCAGAAATGGTGCAAGACTGCCAACTCCTGATCCCCAAAATCTTCAGTTTTTACTACAGTAAGCTAGGAAGTTATTTAAGAGGCATAAATTCTCATTTTATTTCATAGTTATTTTATTCTGCCAAGTTTTAGATGGCTTTTATATTTTAAAAGTGCTCAAAAAGGCTTACAGAAAATAATATTGTTATCAGTATGAATAAATCACAAAAAAATCAAAATCCATTCAATCACATAAAGCCATCAGAGTAAAATATATGTTAGCATTGCAACCCCTTACACTCCTAGGGCCTGTGCAGCCCTATATGGCTATACCTATACACCATTTTGGATGAGACCCAAAAACATGATAGGAATTAAGTGCAACAAAATGCTATTTCCTGATGAGACAGCAATGCCTCCACGAGGAACTGTCATGTCCCTTAATCAATGGCTGGTCTTGTAACCTCATGAGATTTTCCCACAGCTAGACTACAATAATTGGCCAGAGCTTTCAGGACAATAGGTCTATATTCCATCCTCCCCACAAGAATGTACCTTATAATACAGATGTGTCTGGTGAATGAACCAAGTTCTTGTTCACCAGGATATCGTCATTGGTGTTGCAATTAGATATCCACTAGCGTTGCAATTAGGATGCTGTCAAAACTGTCCATCCATGCAACTTTTGAAGGTACTAAAACACCCCAACCTGGGAACTGACCCAAACAAGCACACATTTGTATGTCTGACAAGTTTGTACCTGTGGTACCTGCTTCACTTGTACCTGTGGTATTTTCTACTGGTGGAGGGTATGTGGATGTAGGACCTTGCCTTTGGACAGGAGTGGACAAAATAATTCTGCTTGCTTCAAACATTATAATTTTACCAATAACTGTATAAAAATGTTGTCTGTAAAACACATCAATACTCCCTCTAAGCTGTGGAGCCTTGTGAGCAAAAATTTTACTTTGTGAGTTACTGACATTAAAGCTGTGAGCAAGCAGTTTGGCTACTGCATCAGTTAGTTTGCTCTGGAGCCATCCTTCCTGAGCAAAGACAAAAATGTGTGAGCTGGAGGCTAAAAAACTGTAAGCTAGCTCACACTAACTCAGCTTAGAGGGAACACTGGTGCACATCACTAAATTCTTCTGATTGTTATGTGGATAAATGGTTTCAAAGGAATGATTTGGCCTTTAGGGCCCATAAATGTGGTACAATGTTCACAATATCTTATACTTTTAACAAAGCCATTTTTAAGCATGACCTTATTCTTCCGATAGAACCTTGTCAGCCTGAAGGAAAGAGAGGCTTGCAACAGTAGCTTTGATAACTTGAATAGAGCTATATTGTATGAAAGGCAGGATGTAGACAGGAACATCTGGATTTATGGTGATTTTATAGTGGAAAATCGTGAAGATACACTCTTCCTGGAAGATCAGCATTAGTGATCCAAAGTTTACAGCAAGTCAGGGAAAATTTCTTAGAGAACCTTATATAAGATGCTGTTTTGGGATGAACGTTCAACATGCTTCCACAGCATTTGGCTCATTGACCTGTCATTCCAATGGTGTGCCAATCCAGTGGCTGTGTTGCTGGAGTCCCACCCACAGAATGGGTGGCCAGCGTCTTGGCCTCAGCATCTTCCCCATGCCTGGCCTTGACGTGGTCTCTCCAAGACAGCGGGTGGGAGCCTACCCCACTTGGCCTGGAGAGACAAAGGCTCTCAGTGCACAGACTGGCCCAAGCAGGCCTCCCCAGACTGGCAGAAGCCTGGTGGCGGCCCACACACATCCAGAAACATGTGGCCGGAGAGTGAGAGGCAGTGACATTGCTCTGAATGAGGAAGGGGTGCCAGAATACGTGCCAGGTCATGCCACTTGCCTCTTTGCCGCAGCTCGCTTGGAGGAGGCTGAGGCCTCCTGGAGACGGCGGCGACAGCTCCACATGCCTGCGGGGGGCCTCTTTCTAGAGCTCGTTGTATTGCTTTCATACAATGGGCTTTGTTCCTAGTCCTATATAAAAGGGAAGCTATGCTGGTGACGACTCACCTACTCTCCCATTGGCTGCCGGGGAAGCTGCCTTGGTGTCCCATTGGCCCGCCCCTCTGGTTCCTCGATTCTTACATCCCCACTTTTGACATTTTGCACTTTGGGAGTTGTAGTTCTCTGCTGGCCTTACTGCAACCGTAGCAAAGGGAATTAGAACACAACTCCCAAGTTGGGAGTCCCAAGAGGCTGTGGGACATTAGTAGAGTCAGTTAAACTGTTAATCAATTAAAAAGTAGCTTTGGAATTGAAAGGGTTGGGGGAAAAGGGAAGGCCTGGACATCTCTCTGAGGCTGTAGGAATTAGCAGATAATTGGTTAAACTATTAATCAGTTAATCAGGAAGCAGCTTTAGAATTGAAAGGGGTTTGAGTGGGAAGGGAAGGTGTGGACATCTCTCTGAATTGCAATTAATCTCCAGACTACAGAGATCAGTCTCCATGGAGAAAATGGTTGCTTTGGAGGGTGAGCTCTATGGCATTATATCTCACTGAAGTCCTTCAACAAACCTGTCCCTCCCCTTAGTACTGCCAATCTCCAGGCAGCACCTGGAGATCTCCAGCTATTACAACTGATCTCTACTTTAGCTGCCACTGCATAGTCCCAAATCAACATAAGTCAGGGGTGGAGGGAACCATACCTGTTATCATGTGGCTCTCCTCCCATGCTACCCACTTGGGGCAGCAAAATGACTTGAGACAGTCCTGCCTTATAGCTAAGCAGAAGGAAATAAACATGGCTCACCTCCCTCTATTTTCCCCTTCCCTCTGCCACCCCAGCAGCCACAGTTGGGACACTCACCTGGAGCCTCTTTCTAGAACTTGTTGTATTTCTTCCCACAATGGGCCTTACTCCTAGTCAGGGGTTTTTCGTAGAAAAAGAGCTGCAGGAGCAAAAGGTACACTAATGAGCTACTAGGCTATTAGCATAATAGCTAATTAGCATATGCTACACCCCCTGACATCACCAGAAGTGATGTCAGAAGGGGACACAAAGGGGGGGAAGGCATCTTCAAAAGCCTCCCCTTCCCTTCCCCAGCCAGCTGGGAAGGGGAAGGGGAAGTGAAGAGTTGGGCCACAGGAGGAAAGCGGGAAGGAAAGAGAGAGAGCATAGAGAGAAGGGAAGAAGAAAGGAAAGAGGGAAAGAAAGAGAAGGAAAGAAGGAAGGAAAAAGGGGATAGAAAGAGAGAAGGAAAGAGGGAAAGAAAGAGAAGGAAAGAAGAAGGGAAAGGGGAAAAGGAGAGAATGAAAGGAGGGAAAGAAAGAGAGAGAAGGGAAGAAGGAGGGAAAGAGAAAAAGGAGAGAAGGATAGAGGGGAAAGAAAGAGAAGAGGGAAAGAAAGAGAGAGAAGGGACAGAAAGAGGGCAAAGAGATGGGGAGAGGGAGGAAGGCTTTCCCACCCCCCCATCAAGACCAGTGATGGGGCTCTTCAGGCTGCCCTAGGGCCACAGTGTGCCAGCATGGGCCCTGGTAGGCCGGGGCCAGGGCTCTTCAGGCTGCCCCGGGGCCACTGTGCACCAGTGTGGGCCCTGGGAGGCCAGGGACAGGGCTCTTCAGGCTGCCCCAGGGCCACTGGGCTCCAGCACAGGCCCTGGGAGGCTGGTACTGGGGCTCTTCAGGCCGCCTGGGGCCACAGCGCGCCAGTGTGGGCCCCGGGAGGCCGGGGCCGGGGCTTTTCAAGCCACCCCGGAGCTGCAGCACACCAGCGTGGGCGCTGGGAGGCCAGGGACGGGGCTCTTCAGGCCACCCCGGGGCCACTGTGCACCAGCGCGGGCCCTGGGAGGCCTGGGATGGGGCTCTTCAGGCTGTTCCGGGGCCACTGCATGTATTCCCTGGACTATTCAATGTGCATCTTTTGCAGCTCTCCAGTTTTACACCTTTTCCTGGATCAATATACAATTCCCGATAGAGAATGCTGCAGCCACCAATTACATAGAGAATATAGGATCACTACAAGAAGATTTGCAAGAGAAAAGATGGAACAAATAATGCCTTCCTTCAGGAAAAGAGAAATCCACTTGATGTAATCCTGAAGGACATGGAATCAGCAAAGTATACCTAACATCAGGGATCATGCTGTGCATTGTATTGTGAGCTGATCCACAATGGGCTCTACATTCCTTCCCTTCTCTTGGCAAGTGCCTTATGAAGACAAGAGGCATTTGGTTGGTAAGGTGGATTGCTTTCTGTAAAGTGGCCTAGAGGAGAAGCTAAGCAGAATCCTAAGCAAAATTCTGCTCTCCTAAATCCACTGAAATGAATGGGCATAGAACTGTATTTAGATTACACTGTGAGGCTTCTGTCCCTCCCTCCCTCTTTTAAGCACAAATCCAGTCCAACAGCAGGGTGTTCTTACAGAAATGATATTAAACCACCTTTAAGGCAGTGATAGGCTGAGTTCAGACTGGCAGTTTGAAGTGGGAGGGAGTTGTTCCAAAAAAGACCTGGAACAAATTGTTCCGGGTTTTCCCGGTCACACTGCATGGACTGAGGTGGGAGCATACCAGGAGGAGGCACAAGGCAGCGTTCACACTGTTGGCCCACCCTTGGCGGAGGCGGACCTGTAAGCGGCATTTTCCTCACTCCCGGCAGGTGCCTATGTGTATCCCCGCGGGCACAGCCAGCACACGGTATGGATGCGGGTTGTTCCTGGCTTTTTGGGTTAGCGTTCACACTTCTGGGAAGTGGAATGAAGTGGATAAACGCACTCTTCAGGATTTGCTACCACTTATATAGTTAGTGAATGGAGGTATGTGAAGAATGATGAGGAGAGGAAATCTGGCATCTTGATTCTCAGCTGCAGCTGCTTTGGTGATTTGGGGTGGGGGGTGGGGTGATTTTTAATACATAGTCAAAGTACATCTGACCTAAGCAGTATAACCCTACCAGGTCTTCAACACACATAGCCTCTTTGCATTTATACTACAGATCAGGAAAAAGTACTTGAGCTAGTCTGGCAATTCTTCAGGACTTGATAGATAATATTGATGTGGGATCATTTCAGACCTCATCCAATTGTTTATTATTACACTGAACAGGAAATCTCCATGAAATGCTTTTTAGGTGCCGTATTCCAGCATTTTAAATGCTCCCCCTGTAACCTTTTACGGTGGAAATTATGAGATCCCCTGAATTTCAGATTGATGAGCAGCCAACAAAGCTATTACTTTGTTGCAATATGCTAGTTCAATTCTGGGAATCATGAAGAAAAAAAAACTCTGAGAAAACCAATTAAGTGGTACTAAACTTTTTACTACATGCCAGATTGAAAATTCTTTTTCTTTATTTTGCACACTTCACTGCCAGAAAATGGAAATGGTAACTTTTGTGAGCTGCATCAGAGAGAATGGCAACAATTGTTTTTGTTTTGTTGTCTAAACAAATGTGACAATCCAAGATATGCTCTTTGAACATTTTAACTGGATCTGCTTCCAGGGATGAGGAGCCACAGACTAATTAAAGGGGCAATCCAACTGTATTTCCATTTGAAAATGTATAGCTGAAAAACATGATCAAAACTCACAGGGTGTAAACATATATTTTTACCTGAGCTGTACCCTTTCAGATAGCAGGAGCCAGGATGGACTTGCATGTTCCATGTAAAAAACTAACCTGTCACTATGGGCCAGTCCTCCTCTCTGACATTGTAATTTTGTATGTGGAGGAAGCATTAAAATGTGTGTTTCCTTCTTGTAGACTGAAATGGAACAGTCCAGCAAAAACTGCATTATGTGACTATTTGGGTTATTTCTTGTAGGTCTTGAGGGAAACCAGTAAGCCAGGATTGAAGGAATTTGAGATGCCCTTATAAATATTTTACTGCTTAATAAATATTCCAATAACAATATAGGATTTTAATGGAGTGTCTTCTTGGCATCCCCCATGCTAATTTACAAGATTTATAATTATTACCATACTTGGGGAAGCCAGAAAACAATATATTATTTTGTGGTCACATAGAGAAGGCTTTGAAAAGATTTAACAGGTCTCTTAAATTGAAGTATCTGACTGAAATATCATTTGAACAAGATGTAAAATTCAAGTGCCCTGTCATCCCTGACATTCATAAAAATAAATTACTGTGCATTGTTTGCCGCTCCTTATTATTTTTGAATGCTGAACATTTTTTTAAAAAAAAGAATGAGATGCCAATTTGACTGTTGTTTCTGTGAGTATGTAAGCTGATTTTTCTAGACCAAGAAAATAAAACCGACATCCAAACAATGGTTCAGAAAATAAGTATCCTTTCTTTAACAAATGATGGATAACTATGAGACACACTGCAAAACATCTTCCTAATGGGTGATATATATGAAAGTAGTTTGTTTAAACCATAATTGTACTAATTTTCTTTCTACTGTCAATGAAGTAATATGATTCCTTCTCCTCAGCAAGTAAGGATGTCACTTGTCAGAGGATCCAAAGGTGCTTAAGGCAAGATGGTGTTTTAGCCCTGTGGTCAAAATTCTACAAGTGATCTTAATGCTGAGAATGTGTGCACATATTGATATGGTAGTTCCCATATGCCCAACTGGGTACGGTAGGGATTAACCTGAGCATGTTGATTGTACAGCTGTCACTAATACCACTGCCCCAGCAAGTTCTATCACTATTCGTAATTACTGTTTCTTAGTATTACTACCTGCAATTGTTAGGAAACAACTAGATGTGTTTGAGCAAGGATGTCCATTAAGTGTCTGTACAGCTCCAGAGCATGCAGTAACTCATTCAAACACAGAGAGCTGTGTTTCTCATTCATTTGAGAGCTGACCCAGCTGAGCTCTGAGAAGGAGCAAGGTGTTTGAGCTGCCAGAGGGGTGAGTGGTATTTTTATTTATTTACTTTCAGCTGAGGTGCTTTAGCTGAGAAGGTACTGTGTCAGGGACTGTATTTGGGAGTGTGTGGGTGAGTTGTAACAGACTCCTGACTGCTGGAGTTAGGGTGTGAAAGGGTCATTGTTTGCCTGTAATTAAGTGCTTGGGTGAAATTGAATAGCAGACTCCTGGCTGCTGGAGTTGGGGTGTGAAAGGGTCATTGTTTGACTGTCATTAAGTGCCTTGGGTGATTTTGAGTAGCTGCTGGCCACACCCTCTCCTGGGAGACAATCCTATTTAATGCAGGAAGTTTGCAAGAGGCACGAGCCTCTGGCACGAGCCGAAGGGCGAGAGCAAAAGTGTGAGGCTCTTTGACTGTGGCTCTTAGCCTAGGGGCTCTGTAAGAAGCCGAGGAAGAGCCAGAAAGCCAGGACCTTGGCTCCTTGGTAAGGTAAGGTAAGTAGACTCCTACAACAGGAGCCATATAAATACAAAGTGTTTTAAAAGGGGGGTTATAGAAAAGTATTTGTTTAAAAACAATTATGAAGCCAGAATGCCAGCAGGGGGTTGGGGGCTATCCAGTGTTTTGCATGGAGTGTCACATGTATGACTATCTGCCCACTGGTCAGAAGTCTTGGGTGTGTGCTCGGTGCAAGGAGCTCCTGGTTCTCAGGGAGCGAGTTTGCTCCCTTGAGGCCAAGGTGGCTGACCTGGAGAAGCAGGGACAGTCAGTTAGGTGCACGGGGAAGACTCTCAGGGACTTGTTAGATATGTCCCACTCTGGATCTGGCAGCCCGGCTGCTGCCAGGGAGCATGAGGGTCAAGGGGAAAAGGGGCACCATGCTGAGGATAAGGGGAATGTGCCCTCAGAAGGGACCTCTTCTTCAGCTGGTGAACAGGTATCCTTTCGTACCAAGGAACCGTCCCTGGGAGGGGGGCTCTTGGTAGTTGGTGATTCGATCCTTAGGCAGGTAGACAGCTGGGTGGCGAACCCACATACTGACCGTATGGTGACTTGCCTGCCTGGTGCGAAGGTAGCGGACATTACACGTGTTTTAGATAGGCTGGTAGATAGTGCTGGGGAGGAGCCAGTGGTCGTGGTGCACGTTGGCACCAACGATGTGGGGAAATGCAGTCGTGAGGTCCTGGAGGAGAAATTTAGGCTGCTGGGCAGGAAACTCAAGGCCAGGACCTCCAAGGTTGCCTTCTCTGAAGTGCTACCTGTTCCACGCGCAGGGCCGGAAAGACAGGCACAGATCAGGAGTCTCAATGCGTGGATGAGACGGTGGTGTAGGGGGAAGGGTTCAAGTTTGTTAGGCACTGGGATGCTTTTTGGGACAAGAGGGAGCTGTACAAAAGGGATGGTCTCCACTTGTCCCGAGAAGGAACCAGGCTGCTGGCGCTCAAAATCAAAAAGGTGGCAGAGCAGTTTTTAAACTGAATAATGGGGGAAAGCCGACAGGAGATGAAAAGTCTCTGGTTCGGGATGGCTCATCTCAAAGAGATGAAGGGGTAGCTATTACTTTTGTACAAGGAAATGGATTACAATTGTCCAATGACACTGTGGCTTATTATAGGAACTGCCTGGCAAGGTCTCGAGGCAGCAAGAGGAAGGCTGTGGGCTTAACAAACATGGGAAACTATAAGTGTTTATACACAAATGTTAGAAGTCTCTGAAGTAAAATCGGGGAGTTGGAATGCTTGGTGTTGGGGGGGGGAATAGACATTGTGGGTATTTCAGAAACTTGGTGGGATGAGGAAAATCAGTGGGATACGGTGATTCCTGGTTATAAATTATATCGGGAGGATAGGGGGGGAAGGGTTGGAGGTGGGGTGGCTCTGTATGTCAGAGAGGCTATACCGTCCAGTAAGATTGAGAGGGTAAGAGAATTGGATTCACTTCTGGAAATGCTATGGGTTGAAACAGTGGGTCCAAAAGGAGGCTTAACAGTGGGAGTTTGTTATTGCCCACCAGATCAAAAGATAGAGGAGGATTATAAAATGAAGAATGAATTAAAGATAGCGGCTAGATGAAATAACTGTGTTGTAATAGGCGACTTTAACTACCCACACATTGATTGGGTCAATATGAGTTCTAGTTGGGAAAAAGAGATTGCGTTCTTAGATACTCTCAATGACTGTGCTGTGGAACAGATGGTCACAGATCCTACCAGGGGAGAGGCGATCCTGGATTTGGTCCTAAGTAACACCCAAGACCTGGTGAGAGATGTAAAAGTGATTGCACCGCTTGGGAACAGTGACCATAATGTCATTGACGCGACCACTTTTAACTTTAAAAGGGGTAACTTCTCTGGTATGAGGGGACATGTGAGGAAGAAATTGAAAGGAAGAGTGGAGAAGGTCAAAACCATTGGGGAAGCTTGGAGACTATTTAAAAAGACAATCCTAGAAGCTCAGAAAAAATATATACCGCAGGTTAGGAAAGGCACAAATAGGTATAGAAAAAAGCCTGCATGGTTAACAAATAAAGTAATGGAAGCTGTAAAAGGTAAGAAGGATTCCTTTAAGCGGTGGAAAGCTAGTCTTAGTGAGGTTGATAAAAGGGAACACAGACTATGGCAAATAAAATGCAAGTCTGTGATCAGGCAAGCAAAAAGGGAATATGAGGAGCTTATCGCAAAAAACATAAAGACCAACAATAAAACTTTCTTCAAATACATTAGAAGTAGGAAGCCAGCCAGGGAGGCAGTGGGGCCCTTGGATGACCAAGGGGTAAAAGGAGTAGTGAAGGATGATAGGGAAATGGCTGAGAAGCTGAATGCATTTTTTGCCTCTGTCTTCACTGTGGAAGAGGAGAAGTGTTTGCCCACTCCAGAAGCACCGATTTCGGGAGGGGGTTTGAAAGACCTGAATCAGATTGCGGTGACAAGAGAGGAAGTCCTCCGACTGATGGACAATTTAAAAACTAATAAATCACCAGGCCTGGATGGCATTCATCCAAGAGTTCTGAAAGAACTCAAATGTGAACTTGTGGATCTCCTGACAAAAATATGTAATCTTTCTTTAAAATCTGCCTCCATTCCTGATGACTGGAAGGTAGCTAATGTCACTCCCATCTTGAAAAAGGGCTCCAGGGGAGATCCGGGAAATTACAGGCCAGTCAGTCTGACATCGATACCGGGTAAGTTGGTGGAAACTGTTATTAAGGAAAGAATTAGTAGGAACATTGATGACCAAAAACTATTGAGGCAGACTCAGCATGGGTTCTGTAAGGGAAGATCTTGTCTCACTAACCTGTTAGTGTTTTTTGAGGGAGTGAACAAACATGTGGACAAGGGGGACCCAATAGATATTATTTACCTTGATTTTCAGAAAGCTTTTGATACAGTTCCTCATCAAAGGCTCCTAAGTAAGCTCAATAGTCATGGGATAAAAGGACAAGTCCTCTTGTGGATCAAAAACTGGCTTATAAATAGGAAACAGAGAGTGCGTATAAATGGGAAACTTTCTCAGTGGAGGGTGGTAAGCAGTGGGGTACCACAGGGATCAGTACTCGGCCCGATGCTTTTTAACTTGTTTATTAACGATTTGGAATTGGGAGTAAGCAGTGATGTGGCTAAATTTGCAGATGACACGAAGTTGTTCCGGGTGGTGAAAACCAGGGAGGATTGTGAGGCACTCCAAAGGGATCTGTTGAGGATGGGTGAGTGGGCGTCAACGTGGCAAATGGGGTTCAATGTGGCCAAGTGCAAAGTGATGCACATTGGAGCCAAAAATCCTAAATATAAATACACGTTGATGGGGTCTGAACTGGCAGAGACGGACCAAGAGAGAGATCTTGGAGTCATAGTGGATAACTTGCTGAAAATGTCTAGATAATGTGTAGCTGCAATAAAGAAGGCCAACGCTATGCTGGGGATTATTAGGAAGGGAATTGATAACAAATCAGCCAGTATCATCATGCCCCTGTATAAATCATTGGTGCGACCTCACTTGGAATACTGTGTACAGTTCTGGTCACCACATCTCAAAAAGGATATTATAGCATTGGAAAAAGTGCAGAGAAGGGCAACTAGAATGATAAAAGGGTTGGAACACCTTCCCTATGAAGAAAGGTTAAAATGCTTGGGGCTCTTTAGCTTGGAGAAACGACGGCTGAGAGGTGACATGATCGAGGTTTATAAGATTATGAATCTCACAATACAAGAACTCGTGGGCACTCAATGAAATTGCTGAGCAGTCGGGTTAGAACAGATAAAAGGAAATACTTCTTCACCCAAAGAGTGATTAACATATGGAATTCACTGCCACAGGAGGTCGTGGCAGCTGCAAGCATGGAGAGTTTCAAGAGGGAATTAGATAAACATATGGAGCAGAAGTCCACCAGTGGCTATTAGCCACAGGGTATAGATGGGAACTCTCAGTCTGGGGCAGGTGATGCACTCTATTCTTGGTGCTGGAGGGGGCAGCAGTGGGAGGGCTTCTGGTGCCCTGGCCCCACTGCTGGACCTCCTGATGGCACCTGGTATATTTTGGCCGCTGTGTGACAGAGTGTTGGACTAGATGGGCCATTGGCCTGATTCAACATTGGCTTCTCTTATGTTCTTATGTAGAAAGGCTGTTGCTTGTATGGAATGAACAGGCTTCTCATGGGACAGAAACACTGGCTGTTATTTATTTCTATTTCATTTGAATGCTTATAGCACTAAACTTGTCTTTTGACTAGGATTTGAGAATTAAATAAAAAAACAAAACTCTTTTTCCATCCATGTATCCCTCTCTCCATTCACAGAACAAGGGATGTCTCTGTTTCAAAAACGTTCTTATAATGAACAGAGTATAGTATAGGAACATGATGCATCCCTTTTGAAATTTCACAAGTTTCATTGTACCTTTTGGAAAGGGGATATGCTCAGTGGTAGAGAACATACTTTGCAGAAGGTCCCAAGTACAATCCCCAGCTTCTCAAGTAAAAGATCTCCAGCAGAAAGCATGAGGAGCTGCTGCCAGTCAGAGCAGGCTATACTGAGCTTGATAGACCAATAGCCTGACTCAGTATAAGACAGCTCAAGATGTTTTGTTTAATGAAGAACAATTGCATTTATTATGAATGTTTCATAAGCAGAGGTATTAGACTTCATTTAATTGCAGAGATGAAGTAGATACATGTGAAAAAAGATCACTAGTATTTAATAGTTTAGCTGTCCTTGGATTTACAGTTCATCTTAAAGCAATGGTAAACCACTTCTGATTATCTCTTACCTTGAAAAACCTATTATAAGACTATCCAAAATGAAAAAAAAGATATAATGCTCAAAGACATGACCTCCAGGTCAGATGGCACTCCATCAACTACTGGGGAAAAGATGAGGACAAGTATGAGTAGCACTATTCTTAATGGTGCTCCTGGAGTAAAGCCAAAAGGACATTCAGTTGGTGATGTGAATTGATTCAAATGGAAAGTCCAAAGCTATTTGACACATATAATTGGAATCAAGTATGAATCAAGGTAAACTCAAAATCATAAAATGAGAAATGGAACCTTTAAACATTGCAATCCTGAAGAAGTGAGCACTGACTCATGAAAGCTCATACCATACCACAAATTTTGTTAGTCTTTAAGGTGCTACTGGACTCTTGCTCTTTTCCATTGCAATTCTGTGAGTGAATGAACTAAAGTGGACTGGATTACAATATTTTCAGTCAGAAAATTATAAAGTGTTTTACTTGGGAAATGACAAACAGTTGCTCTTTTATTTGTGAAAGGGAACTGTCATTATACAGTAGAGGTTGTAAGTTGTTGATGATGTGTTAAACTGCTTTGAGTTGAGAGCTGTGTGACCACCTGTGGTGTTCTCTTGGGGCCTGTCTTGCAAAAGGTTTTCTGTGTACCATTCTGGCTTTATTAATCTGTTCCTTGACTTCATCAGATAGATACTTTAGTTCCAAAAAGTTTGTTGTAGATCCCTCAGATGAGAATCTCTCTCTGTAAGATTGGAGCAGATGCAGCTGTAGCATAGAGCCTGACTATATACAATGGATTGTATGGTATGTTTAGGATAGTGGCTGGAGGCATGTAGGTATGTTTGTCAGACAGTAGGTTTCCATTATAAGGTGATATCTATGCGTCCATTGTGTATTTTTACAGCAGTGTCCAGAAAATGTATTTCTTGCATAGATTGGTTTATTGTCAGGTTGATGGTGGGGCAAAAGTCAATGAAAGCCTGGCGGAATATGTCCAGGACTTCTTTATCATGTGTCCAGACAATAAAAGTGTCAACATGCAATTGTTGAAAACAATTTAAAAAGATTTAGATAATTGGAAAAAGCTTCAAATTTCCTTCATGGGTAGAATAGCCACCATCAAAATGAACATCTTACCAAGATTGATATTTTTATTTCAAACAATACCAGTAATTCAAAATCAAACTTACTTTAAAGAAGTGGACAAATTGATGACTCATTTTATCTGGCAAGGAAAGAGACCAAGAATAAAGCTTAAAACTTTGCAGGATTTAAAAGAGAGGGCTTGGTTTGCGCTTCCAGATTAGACCCATTACTATAAATCGGCAGCATTGGCTTGGATTAAAGACTGGATTGCACTGGGTAACCAAAGGTTATTGAAACTAGAAGGGCATGATATGTTATTAGGATGGCATGCTTTTTTATGGTACAGGCAAACTGATTCCCACAAATATTTTAAACAACACTTAGTGAGAGCTCCCTTAATGAAAGTTTGGGAACTAATTAGAAAACAGTTTTATTCTAAAATCTCTAAACTGGTGGCTCCCTTAGAAGCATTCACAAGCCCGAAGACATATCAAGAAGAATTAGTTAAACTGAATCAAGATATACTAAAGATAAAGCGATAGATTTTTATCAAAATTGGTTAGAAATTGATAAGATATTGTTGCTGGTTGAACAGAATTTTATAAGAAAAATATATGTTCTGTTATTGGATTATAAAATGCATGATGAAACTGTTAAGAATGTTATGATACAGTGGGCCCAAAATTTGGGCCACAGTATCGAGTTAGATCAGTGGTCGCAAGTATGGGGGAAAAAACTAAGATTACGAAAGCAATTTCCTATAAGGAAAATATTTATAAGTTGTTTTATAGATGGTATATAACTCCAGAGAAATTGGCCAAATTTGATCCAAAATGTTCAAATAGATGTTGGAAATGTCAAAACAAAGTGGGATCCTTTTATCACATGTGGTGGGTATGTGAGAGAGCAAAGAAATATTGGGTGTGGATTCATGAAGTAATGCAAAAATGTTGAAATGCCATTTACCCTTTACCCCTGAAATATTTCTTTTGAATATTTTGCTGGAAAATTGTAAAAGAGATGACTCCTATCTTATATTGTATCTGACTACATCAGCTAGAATTTTGTATGCTAAATATTGGAGGAGCCTGGAAATGCCAAGTAAAGAAGAATTTATTAACAAAGTACATGAAGCAACGGAAATGGATAAACTTACTTTATTCTTGAAAGACCACACAGAAAATACACTTGAAAATACATGGGCAAGATTTTACACTTGGTATGAGAACTATAACTTTAACAAGATAAGGACAAAAGTAAGCAATATTACATAGAAGAGGTTATAGACTAGAAAAATCTTTATTTTTATACGATTTTTGTAAAAAAGACCATATTAATTTTTAAGGACTTGATTTGAAACTTGTATGGAAAAGGCCTTAGAAGTTAAAATCATTTATAATTTACCCCCTTTTCTGTGTTTTATATGTGTTTATTTTTGTGTTTGTGATTGAAAATAAATAAAATAATTTAAAAAAGAAAAAAAGAAAAAAAGTCATCAATGTATTGCAGGTATAAGAGAGGTGTGAGTGGGTAGGAATGTAGGAAGAGTTGCTCCAAGTCGGCCATAGAGATGTTAGCATACTGTGAGGCCATGAGGGTGTCCATGGCTGTACAATTGATCTGTAGGAACAAGTTGTCACCAAATTTAAAGTGGTTATGGGTGAGAACAAAATGGCACAATTTGGTGGCAAAGTCATTTTGGTGTTGTCAGAAATCATATTCCTTATGACTTATAATCCATCTTTGTATAGGATGTTGATATACAGAGATTCAACATTCATGGTGGCTAAAATAGTATTTTCTGGAAGGTTGTTCAAAGATTGTATTTTCCTCAGAAAGTCTATGGTGTCATGCACATAACTGGGAGTGCTATTGGCATAGGGTCTTAGAACAGAGACCATATATCCAGATACCTCCACGATGATAGTGCCTGTGCCTGAGACAATGGGGCATCCTGGGTTGCTGGGTTTATGCATTTTGGGCAGAAAATAATCTTGTTTAGTTCTTTTTTGTATTCCTGTGTGGGAAATGAGCATAGTTGTTAGTAAAAAGCAGAATTTCAGAGTTGTTTTTGAGCATCCTGGATGTAATCTGATCTATTCATGATGACAACAGCTCCACCTTTGTCAGCCTCTTGAATTATAATAACTGGGTTGTTCCTGAAACTTTCTATGGCTTTCCTTTCAGCATGGTTGAGATTCTGCTGTATGCAATGGTGTTTGTTGATCACATTGGTTTGTACTCTATGGTGAAAGCATTCGATGTGGAGATCCAGTGTGGCATTGCAACCATCAGGAGTCTCTTTTTTTGTAGCATTGTTTTGATGGTATGTGGTGGTAAGTATCTTGTTCATTGGTGGGCTGGAGGGATGGTAGTTGTTCTCCAGTATATTTTTTGATGGTATGTTGTGAAGATGTGGCTTGTCTTGTGTATGTTGAAAGTACTCCTTCAGGTGTAGACAGCGGGAAAAGGCTTCCAGGTCCCTGCAAAACTGAATTATCTGTGCAGATTTCGTGGGGCAGAATGAAAGTCCATGTTGTAATATACTGGGTCCGATGCATGAAGTAGTGAATCAGTTCATAACTTTATTCAGGAACAAGACAACCTAGCCGGCTTGGAGGCCGTTTTATAACCCCAAGACCAACCACACCTCAACACACCCCAATACCCATGATAGGTCTATTTACAGTATCAGTCTTTCATAGGTCAAATCTTGGATCCGATTGGAGCAGGCTAGGATCCGCTCGTCTATTGTTTGTCTGTGCGAAGCTCAGGCTCTTTGCTTGACCACTTGCGGCCCTGCACTCGCACGTGGTTGTCTCAGTACACAACACCCCTCCCCCCATAGTCCAGAGCACACCGACAAACATAGTCCTGGAGATAAGTCGGTGCCCTTCATACTCTCGTGGAACGGCGAAGTTCGGGGGTCACCTGAGCAGGGCCCTGATTGCTTGGCTGGGCAACCAGCTGCGGTTGCAGTGGCAGGGCCATTTCCATGCGCTCCACCGCTACAACTGGGCTGTTGGAGGGTCAGTCTGCTGGGACTTCTGTGGTTTCGTTCAGAGGAGCAGGCCATGGGATCTAGTGGAAGTACTCGGCGGTGCAGTTGATCTATGTGCCATTGCCAGAGTTGCCCATCCTCGCACGAGACCTCATAGGACAGGGGCCCTGTGACGTGGACAACCCTCGTGAGGATCCATGGGGGCCCCCAAGCATAATTCTGGACATAGACCAGATCCTCCGGAAAGAACCCCCGCAGCACCTCTTGCTCCTTGGGGCTGGCATTATGGTCCAGGGCCTGATCCGGGTGCAGACAGTCCAGCCTGGTCTTCGGGCGGCAGCCTAGCAAGAGCTCGGCTGGACTGCACCCTGTCATGGTGTGTGGGGTAGTGTGCTGGCCAAACAAGAAGGTGGCCAGTTTGAAGTCCCAGTCCCCGGAGTCCATGTGGCGGAGCACCTCCTTGGTTGTCTGGACCATCCGTTCGGCCTGGCCATTGGTTGCGGGATGGAATGAAGCCGATTGGATGTGCATAATGCCATGGTAGTCCATAAACTCCTTGAACTCAGCCGAGGTAAAAGCCAAGCCATTGTCAGTGACCAAGAAGTTGGGGAGACTCTGGGCACTGAAGATCCGCCACATGGCCCGGATGGCATATCGGGAGGAGGTGGAGGGCATAGGAACTACCTCTAACCATTTGCTGTATACATCCACAAGGATGAAAAACAGCTGACCTTGGAAGGGCCCCGTGAAGTCCAAGTGCAGTCTAGCCCAGGGTCTGTGCAACGATTCCCACAGGCGCACTGGTGCGTATGGGGGTGCAGGTCACATCAGCTGGCATGGCTGGCAGTGTTTGATGGTGTCCTCGATCTCTCTGTCAATCCCGGGCCACCACACATAACTCCGGGCCAGCACCTTCATCCTGATGACCCCGGGATGGGTCTTGTGAAGGGCTGTGAGCACACAGTTCTGTAATGGGGAGGGAATCACCATCCAACCACCCCATAATATACACCCCTTGTAGCTCGAGAGCTCGTCCTTCCAAGATGTGAATGCTGAGAACTCCAGCCCTCCCAGGCCTGTGGGCCACCCCCTCCCCACCCAGTCCAAGACCCAGGTGAGGATGCGATCCCGGGCCATCAGGTGAGCAACTTCCCACACCTGGACTGGTTGGTCTGGAAGGGCTTCCAGAAGGGCAACATGATGGGCTGGGGCTGGATTGGGGTTGGAGGAGGGCAGTAGGATGTGCCACATGGTGTCAGTGTGGCCCATCGCCTTACTGGGATGGTGGATGGTGCACCCCACCAGGAAAATCGATCAGCGGAGCACCCTGGGAGACAGCATTTGTGGGGTTGGGTGGTCAAGAGCCAGGAGATCCAAGAGTGGCTTATGGTTGGTGACAAACAACAAAAGGCTGGCTGTAGAAGTAGTTACGGAACTTCTTTATTCCTGCAACTATAGCCAGGCCCTCCTTGTCTATCTGCATGTAATTGCGCTCTGCCAAGGACAAGGTGTGGGAATAATAAGCCACAGGGACCTTGCGGCCATCCGCCAGGCAGTGCCCGAGAGCTGCCCCCACCCCGTATGGAGAAGCATCACATGCCAACACCACCGGAAGCTTCTCATCAAAATGTGTGAGAACCGCATTGGAAGTCAGGAGACCCTTTGCAGCCTGGAAAGCAGCATCGTGCAAGGTGTCCCAAACCCAGGCAGTGCGCTTGTCCAGCAATCTGTGGAGTGGCTCTGCAACTGCCGCCTTGTATGGCAAAAAGGAATGGTAAAAGTTCAACTAGCCTAAGAAGGCCTGTAGTTCAGACTTAGAAGCGGGGATGGGCGTGTGGACGATGGCACGGACTTTCTCGTCAGTCGGATGGATGCCCTGGGCATCGACAGCAAAACCCAAGAACTCTACCTGAGGCACCCTGAGGAGGCACTTGTCCCTCTTGACCTGCAGACCCGCTGAATCGAACCGCTGTAGCACCACCCAGAGCCGGCAGGTGAATGTCTAGGGTCTGAGGCTGCACTCAGAGCTGAACTCCAGGGATCCCTTTAAGGAGAGAGTCCATGCAACTCTGAAAAATCCCCTGAGCCACACTGACCCCAAACTGTAGCCAATGTACCTTGAACACCCCCTTGTGTGTCTCAATAGTCTGCACCTCGGCCGTGGCCGTGTCCCCCAGTAGCTGCTGGTAGGCCTGGGCCAAGTTCAGCTTTTGAAAAAACATCGCCCCCGCCAGGGTGGTCAGGACATGGGCTACCACCAGTACGGGGTACGGGTGTGCCTGCAGTGCTTTATTGAGAGTGCATTTATAGTTGGCACAAATGCATACATCCCCATTGGGCTTGATTGGCATGACAATCAGGATCTCCCACCTAGCGTGCGAGACCTGCTCAAGCACCCCCTGCTCCATGAGGTTGTCCAATTCGGCTTTGATCTTTGGCCTTAGCATCAATGGCGGGTGGCGGGCCTTCATGCGGGTAGGCCACACAGCCGGGTCGAAGTCGAGTGTGACCACAGGACCAGAGTAGCGGCCAAGAGAGCTGTCAAACACCCTGGGAAACTCCTTGCAGACCGAGGCAAAGTTCTGTGCCATGACCCGTTTCACCTCTGTCACCTCAAAACCCAGGGGCCCAAACCAGGAAAGTCCCAACAAATTTTTGAGTCTACCCTCCACCAGCAGCAAGTCAAAAAGCCCTTTAAAGCCTTTATACTCCACACTGAACTTGCCCCAGCCTTTAATGTTCACTGGATTCTTTTGGAAGTCCCGTAGCGATAGTCCCCTGGGCTTCTGCAGACAGGGTCCCCCTCATGGGCAAAGCCGACAGAGGGTGTCCTCAGAAATGATAAAAAAGACACCCCAGTGTCCAGTTCCATACAACATGGGGACCCCTCTATGAGCACCATAGCGTGCAACTTATTAGGGCCATCAAGGGGCAAGTGCTTTACCTGGTGGTGGTGCTGATGGTAGACTGACAGGGTGTGCAGATCCACTGACTCCTGGTGCACAGACATTTTCTTCGAATCCCCCTGGGACCTGCAGACCTTGGTGATGTGCCCTTGTTTTCCGTAGGACTGGCATATAGCATCCCTCAAGCGGCAAGTCCGGCATTCATGTGCCTCTCCACAGCTGATGCAGGAAACGGTGACCTTCTCAGTTGGCGGAGCTGATGGAGCTTGGGAGCATGGGCCACGCCTGGATGGCTGGCGTATCTGGAGCACTTCCTCCTCATCGGAGACTTCGGGGCTCTGGGTTGCACTGGTGTAGTGAATCAGCTCATAACTTTATTCAGGAACAAGGCAACCTAGCAGGCTCCCAGGCCGGCTTATAACCCCAAGACCAACCACACCCCAACACCCATGATAGGTCTATTTACAGTATCAGTCTTTCATAGGTCAAGTCTTGGATCCTAGCCTCCCGATTGGAGTGGGCTAGGATCCACTTGTCTACTGTTTGTCTATGCAAAGCTCAGGCTCTTCACTCAACCACGTGCGGCCCTGCACTTGCACGTGGTTGTCTCAGTACACAACACATGTGGAAGAACTGAGCTGGGCTGAGGCTGACAATATTGTTGGAGGATTTCTTGTTAAGATTAGCAGCCTGCAGGTAGAGAGTTTTTATTTTTATTTTTTGTTGCTTCAGCAGTGGTTGAGGAAATTCTGTTTCATTGTATCTGAGGAAGTGTGTTTACATACAAGTTTATACCTTGAATAAAATTATGTTGATCTTAAACATGCCACTTTGTTCTGCTGCTTCAGACCAACACAGCTACCCACCTGAATCTATCAGTTGTCCTAATAGTTGTTCTAATAGTGAGGTGAGATGTAGCACAAGCAATCACAGGCTATAATGCAAAGTCTGACTAAACAGTATCAATCAGACCACATGAAAAGCCTATCAACATAAGCCTATTAACATAACCATCCTTCAAGTTTACACCCCAACTACAGATGCTGAAGAGGAAGAAATGGAAAGCTTTTATGCAAGTGTCTGGGGAAAAATTGATCACACACCTAAACAAGATGTGCTGATAACTATAGGTGACTGGAATGCAAAACTGGGAAAGAAATGGTCACATTATGAGAAGATAAGAGTCACTGGAAAAGACAATCACGCTTGGAGGAAGGCAGCAGGAAAAGAGGAAGACCCAACACGAGATGAATTGATGCTATCAAGGAAGCCACAGCCCTCAGTCTGCAAGACCTGAGCAAGGATGTTTGGGAGGTCATTAACTCGTAGGGTTGCCATAAGTCGGAACTAACTTGACAACACTTTGCATGCACACATACAAAGAGAAATTTTTATATTTTTTTTTCAAATGTTGCTTTAGGCAAAATTTCAGTCATAGCTCTGATGGAGTGTATGAGTGTTCTGCATTTGGAAAGTGTTATATATTCTAACTAGGAATAAGGCCCGTTGTGGAAATAAATACAACGGGCTCTAGAAAGAGGCTCTGGGAGAGTGCCCCGGCTTTGGGCACTCAGTGACAATTTGCTGTGGCAATCTCAGCAGGGTATAATGACAGAGTCCACCATTTTCTCCAGAGGAACTGATCTTTGCTACCTGAAGAGCAGTAGTAATTTTGAGTGATCTCCAGCCCACCCCCAAGATAGGTAACAGTGGTTCCCCAGGAGGGAGTGGCTGGTTTGGAGGGTGGAGTCTATGGCATTGTACCTGTCTGAGGTCCCACCCCTCCTCAACACTCACCTTCTCCAGGTTCGACCCCTCAAATCTCCAGGAATTTCCCAACCTGGAGTTGACAACCCTATCTCCCTCCCAGCCAACCATCAACCTACCTTTAGTTTTCCATCTCCTCCCCCATCCCTCCTACAGAGCAGTTGTAATTTTGAGTGATCTCCAGCTACCACCTGGAGATTGGCAACAATGGTTCCCCATCAGGGAATGGCTGAATTGGAGGGTGGAGTCTATGGCATCGTACCTGTCTGAGGTGCCACCCCTCCTCAAACCTCACCCTCTCCAGGCTCCATCCCTCAAATCTCCAGGAATTGCCCACCTGGAGTTGGCAACCTGATCAGGACTGGGCCCAATGAGTTTTCTCCCTAAGGCCAACATAGGTGTGGAAAGGGCCTTTTACTGACAGAGGAGAAAGTACAGGTGCCAACTCTGATTAGGGAAATACCTGGAGATTTGGGGGGGTGAATCCTGTGGAGGGCAGCATTTGGGGTGTGTGTGGAAGGACTCAGCAGGGTATAATGCCATAGAGTCTACCCTCCAAAGCAACCATTTTCTCCCGGGGAACTGATCTCTGTCATCAGGAGGTCAATTGTAACAGTGGGAGATCTCCAGGTCCCACCTGGAGATTGGCAACCCTAGGGGAAAGTCAGCCGCACAGCGGGGAGCTGAAGAAAATGGTCTGATGGTCACTGGCCCACCTTGTTAGCCAGCCAGCCAGCCAGGCATGCTGAAGCTAAGCAGGAGAAAGAGCCTTTTCCCATTTATTCTGACAGGAAAGTGGCCGTTGGGGAGGGGGTTATGGGCGGGGGAGGGGGTTAAGCTGAAAGTCCTTTGTTTTTTTACTCACAGAACCAAGCTTGGTTGCCTACCAACAGCCACTGAGGGGACAGTCCCTCGCAGGAGTCAAGAGAACTGTCTTCCTCAGGAGAGAGAGCTGTCTGCCAGGGGGAGTGGGTGGGGAAGAGGAGCAGACCCAGCACCCGGCCAATGGCACGCGAGTACTCTTAAGTGGCGGCTGATGGGCCAATGGCTGAGGGAGGGCATTTTACAGCCAATGGGAGCGCATGGAATCTTGCAAAACCAAAAGATAAATATTTATAAGGAGAGATGAGTGTTTAATGTGTGAATATTAGTTATGTGTTATTATAGAAAATGGTTATAAAACTGGAGCCAGTCTGAAAGAAACAAATATGGGCTATGAGTCTTCGATTGATGGTCTCTTCACAGTACTTTGTTGCATGAAGGTATACCACACGTTGCCTCCTTCCTGAGGGCAAGTGAAAGACAGTACTGCTCACAGTACTGTTGGAATTTAACTTGACCTGTCTGGTGGCAACATGGATCTGGAAGGCTGTCTTCTTTGTTACCACTGGTGGATTCAGGCCAGCTAAATCCTAGTAGCATTACCAGCACTAGAGAGGTTCTACTCAGACCTGGGCAGTGGTATGGGCCTGGAAGGTGATGATGGACACAGGTCATATCCATCAACTCCTCCCATAACACCAGTAGTCAGGAGAAAGGTGAGCCATATCAACATGTCAGTGCTTTCTTCATTGTATTGCCCCAAGTAGTTGATTGGGTTGGAAGAGCAGAAATCCAGTTTGTTATATTTTATTATCTTTAAAATATTTGAATGCTGTCTTAACTCCTTTTCAAATGTTTATTTCATATATGGAATTTCTTCAACAGGTGGTGTGCGTAGACCAGAACAGTATTTTGTATAATATCAAGTTGACTCAAGGAAGTTAGGCATGTCATTGCACAAATTAAAATGATTTGTGTGTGAAACCTCCACAGCTGTGTGATTTTCCCACCCAGCTTCAGCACGATGACAATAGCAATTTATGACTCTTTGAGTCTGAAGCGAAATTCTGGCTAGCCAGTTGTCTAATGCTAACCATTTATAAGCACAGCATGAAGGTTAGTATGATTACACTAAGAAGGTTGTTAGCTGTGTATCTATAAATACTTTTCTTAAAAGACTGAACTTCAAAGCCAAGATATACTGTTGTAACTTCAAGATTTTTTTTTGAGAAATCTTGAAGAACAAGAAGAAGAAAAAGAAGAAGAAGAGATTGGAGACTCCTTCACTTGGAGTCTCAGAGCAGCTTACAAACGCCTTTCCCTTCTCCTCCCCACAACAGACACCCTGTGAGATAGGTGGAACTCTACTTGTGTTAACACAAACTGCTCTTTCAGGAACAGCTGTGCCAGAGCTTGTGACTGACCCAAGGTCACATCAGCAGGTGCAAATGGAGGAGTGAGGAATCAAACCCGGTATTCCCAGATTAGAGTCCACGCACTTAACCACTACACCAAACTGGCTCTCTTCTTGACAACTAACAGTTTAGACATGAACTTTCAGAAGTAACTTCCTAGGCTGTGATCACATGCTCCTTTACATCCAACATACGTGCAAATGTTTGATGGATCTAAAGGGAGTGATCAGACAGCAACATCTGGGAAGCATCCCGCAGTCGTTGGCAACCCATGTTCCTCTTCCACAGAAGTGGAATTAAAAGACACTGGGGAAAGTCTGGTGTTATCTGGATAAGGCAGGCCATGGGTCGACTTTCCCCTCTCTGATTGCTCAAGCACACTCTCATGCCATTGGGATGGTCTGATCAGGCCATCCTGACTCTGTGCCGTCTCCCCCCCCTCACAGTATGTGCATCATCACATACTCTGTAGGGGGCCCTCAGTGTGGAGGTGCGATTCCTCGTTTATGCACAAGGGAAACAAATGGCAAAAAAAGGCTGACTCACCCGCAGTTGCGTCTGATCACACAGTGACAGGCTGTGCCCGCAGCTTCAAAGGGCTGTGTGATCTCGCAACTACATGTCAAATTCCTCCAGAGGGAATAGCCTCGCTTCCCCTCTGCTTCAACTGGCACGTGTGACTGCAGCCCTATTTTACCAAATTCATAGAGTGAATTAAGGCAGTATATGTATGTGCATATAACTGATAATTCAAGTGTCTCTTTTTTACCTAAACAAAGTAAAAAGTGTGTGAATTAAAAGATATGAAATGTTTTCTTAGAACAAGTAGCGAGAGTTTACCATATATTTAACCTTGTCACTCAAATTAGTGGGATTTCAAAGTGCTGAAATTAACTTGGATCATGCCCTTACAGGAAATAAGCAAGACTGTTAGACTGTACTGATACGGCAGATGTATAAGGCTATTAAACTAGTTTAGACTAGCCTGATTTCATCAGATCTTGAGACCTAAGCTGGGTTGGCCCTAGCAAGTACTTGGAGAGGGGACCTCCAAGGAAAACCTCTGAAGCTCTCATGCACCAAAAGCCCTGCAAGGTCACCATTAGGGCTGGGCACTATCTGGCTCACAAACTAAGTTTGTGACAAAGTTTGGCTGGTTCGTGGTTCACAAAGTGAAAGCTGTGGCAGGTCAACCAGCACAAACTTTTCACAAACTCTCAAGCTGTTCATGGACGTTTGTGCTGGTTCATGAACAGGTACATTTCCAGACAGTGTCCGCTCAATCTAAGTGTTTACTGGACTTCAAAGCAATTGGGGGGGGGGACTTGGACAGCATGTAGAGGAGCACCTGGGGGAGGTCCCCTGCAATTTTGATGTCTTGCACAGGATCCATTCTATACACTCCAGAACCTCCTGCACTTGTGCCTGTCAAAATAAATGCCTGTCAATGACAGACTATCATTTTGATAGATGCAGGTTCAGGAGTATATAGAATGGATCCTGTGTAAACTAGAGATGCCAAACTCACAGGGGATCTCTGGCTGACTGTACTATAGCTGTCCTCCATGTTTGGTGAGGATTGGGTTTACGAGATCTGTGTTACAGCCCCCCATAGAAGGTGCCCCCAGGAAAGTGCTTTCTGTGGAAATGACAGGAGGACATTTCCCCAGACAGCACTTTCCTGGTGGCACCGGGGTGGGTGGGGGGAATCTTGGACTCCATAAATCCATCTTCACCATACTTGGAGGCCAAGTAGGGGAGAGTCAGCTGGAGATCCCCTGTGAGTTTGGTGTCTCTAGCATGCCAGAGGGGCCATTCTACTGGGGTCACAAACCTCATGAACTGAACCAGTTCATTTGCCCTTAAAAGTTCATGACGGTTTGTGGTTCGCAAACTGGGTACACCACGAACCATGAACTGAACCAAACTGCATTTTCCCAGTTCGTGCCCTTCCCTAGTTGCCATGAGTCATGTGTGACTTGGCAGCACTTTCCACCACCAGCTTGCATTGCTTCACCAACTCCAGGAATGTCAAGAATTGTCCTATAGCCCCTGAGAGTATTAGAGAGTACTCATAAGCAGGTCTACTCAGAAGTGAGCCAGTGAGTCTCATTCCCAGCTAAATGTTCTTAAGGACACTGACCTTAAAATATGCCTGTGAAGTAATTCAAAGAATCTTTCAGTGATTATCCAAGCTTAAGATTATGCTGCAGACATATCTCATATTCTTTGTTAAAGGAAAGAAACAAAATTGAGAATGATTGCCTTCCTTTGCTTTCCTTTCGAGGAACTTTTCTTGAGAATTTCAAATGAAGGAAAATGCTGTAAACATTCAAAGCCCTTGTTAATAAAATGTCCCTGGCAGATTTTATTAACTTAATTTTAAGCACATTGTGTTTTGCATTTTTATAAGTCTAATGGGTATTGTTTGCTAATTCATTGGAATGAAGCTTCATTCTAGTCTTACACATTTTAAACCTTTAATTTATGGTCCACTTTTCCAACACTGGGGCCATTTGTTCTTTTATGCCTCTGTATTTATGGGTTGCTCTGCTTACTCTCGTGTCTGTTAACATAACATCAATAATGTGCAGTCCAGTTGACTTTCTGTTTCTGGAAGTGATTCAAATAAAAACAGCTAAGGAGTGGAACTTGAGAACAGGTAGAAGAAAGAAAGATAACTTGCTAAAAGATGGCTATATAAACAAATAAAAAGCCAGAGTCACTAGGCTAATTTTGCAAGTTCAAGCCCATTTGTATAAAAACTTAATCAGCCTCATAAAAGCCCTTCATGTATTTAATCACTTAAAACTAAACTGTGCATTGTGATGTACAATAATCCCACTGGCCTTTATCTTTGAAGTTCATTGGACCCAGTTTATCAGAAACATTACCACATGATACAAGTTCCTCTGAAACCAAAGGGAGTTTTGTAAGACCAGGCTGTGGTTTGGATCCTAAGCATCATGAATGGAGACACAGTGGAAGAAGGCAGTTTCCCCACCTCCCCCTCTCACAACAGTCTTCATTTTCGCCCAGAATTGGAAAGTGGCAAGGTGGGGAAAGGTTAAACTTCCATTATAGCTGCAACTCCCTCTCCTGTCTCATGACTGTCATTTTAAAAAAGATATGGGAGACCCTTTAATTGACGTATGGATATCAGATCAAGTTTCACTAACAAAGATCAGGACTGTGCCACAAAATGTAGAACAAATCTGTTTCTCTGTAAAAACAAATCTATTGTGTATAATTGCACACTCATAGACCATGTAAGTGGATTTTGTGGAGAACATGAAAGTATGGCAAGAATTACACATGAAGGCACCATGGGCATAATTGGTGGTACATTTCTTGTGATAGCCCTTAATCTGACATTGCCACAGGAAGTACACAGGAGAGCACATTCTCTCAGTACTCACAGTCACCATTTTGTGTGAATGTGGTAATGTACATCATTTTCCAGCTTTGATGTACTCTCAGAAATCTGTGTGATTGTGGTGTATTAAATGGAACTCAAAATGGTGACTGCACAAAACAAGAAGGTCATGTGTAGTACACTCCCTGTATAAGGTAGTATCATCAAAATCATAACAACAGAAAGGGCTAAAAACCCCATGTATCCAAATTGTCAAAAGATTAAATTAAAAGATAATCAACATGAGACTCATGGGAAGAGCCCTCCACAGTAAATGGAAAATGATGAAGGTATGCTTATGCTAGCACTTTATTATTGAAAACACCACTGGACACCTGTAATGCTCTGTGGTACATATTTTGCCAGTGGTAGTAAGGTGATAAATTGGCAGTTCAATCCTATGCAGAGTTACTCTAGGGCCAATTCCGCATTAATGGTTTGCTTTCATTTACCTGCACATTCCAAAGGTCTGGATGTGATGCACAAGTTCTGCACAGCAGTTAATTGTCTGCCTTTTGTGGTCGTTCTGTGTCAGATCTTGATTTCTGCATATGCTATACTTTTCTGCCTTTCCCCTTGAGTTGCTGCTCCTCCCCCTTGTTTTCCCCCTCCCCTTTTTTAAAAAATGCATGCGTGGTTGCATTGTGATGCACCACCAAGGGGAGTAACCATAGCACATGCTTGGAAGCATGGTTTTCATTTGGTTTTATTTTCTTCATCACATCCTCGCCCTGTTCTGCTCCTGTGCTTAAATTGGGGAGGGAATACAATCTTCCTCCCTCTTGCCCAGCCTAATCTGTCAAACAACCCACCCCTGCACCTGTAGTGCTCCATGGCCTTGGCCAGCCCAGAGCAGCTGTTGCCTTTTGTGGAGGGGGGGAAGAGGCCGCAGGCAGCCCATGCTGGGCAGAGGCCATCCGAGGTGGCTGGGGAGGGGAAGAATCAATGTCCATGGAACAAGTGGGTGAATCGGCTCAGAATCCAAGCCCATGCCAGGCTAGTGAAGGGACGCCCGCGCTTTGCTGGGTCCTGGGGGGACATTCCTCTGGGGGATAGATCTATGGAGGTAAACTGGCTGTGCGACACCTCTCCTCCGCCTGTGACTGCCTTGGCGTTTCTCTGCCCAGCTTTTGACTGTTGCTGTGTCCCCCTGTATGCACACCCTGACTTCAAACGAGCCTCCGAGTGGACTGGAAGTGTCCCGCCCTTCGCTCCCTGTGATTAGCCAACAAAAACAGGATGGAGGAGGGAAGGGGCGGGACAGGGGCATGACTAGGCAAGTGCAAATCCTGACTGAGTTCCCCATTGGAATACCCCAACTCCAGCACTGAAGCAAAAAAAAGATCTTGAAAAAATCAGAAACGTTAAACTGTGTGTGGGGGAGAAGCACACGGGATTCAGGCCAAAGACAGACCCTGTGGCACCAAATGCAGAAAGGATGCTTTGCCACGATTATTACCAGGGGGTGAAATCGGGGCAACTATTTGTGCGGAATCAGCCTAGGGAAATCAATGGATTTAAACTGGAATAATTCTGCATAGGATTACACTGGTGATGGGTGCTACTGTCAGAAAGTTTAGTGTCGAATATTCCAAGGAATTTTATTCTAAATGTACAGTGGAAGTTACTCCAAGTATTCCAATTAATTGCTACTGCCATCTTGAGTAGGAGGAGTTACTAGAGTGTCTTTACCAAACACACTGGGAGGGAGAATGGGAAAGCCCCTCTCAGCTAAATAGATAAGAATGGAAAATAGTACAAATGGAGAACATTTTTAGGACTGTTCCAAATAGTCTCCAGTTTCAGTTCAAGTGTAAATTATCAGCTTCAGCAGGGTAGATATTCTGCCCAAACCCACTATTCCATTTACCTGAAAGGTAAGACTTAGGGTCTTATTTACTAGACCCCCCCCTCCCCCACATGCACTGTTAAAAAAAAAGCTGGGCCATCTTAAAGTCACATACAAGTTACAGTGATGTTGAGTATTTTAAATCCTTTTGTCTATAGCCCTTTTTGGAAAGGGGGGTCATTCTTACACTCAGGCTCATCTTTTCAAGCAAGTATGGGAGTATTCACTGGATAAAAAAATTCTGTACAGTGTTATTTCTTCCCAGTCCTCTGGCTACTCTATCTTTCTCCTATTTGGATTGATAGCACCTAATTTGTATCTCACAATGAGCATGATGACATCACTGTATTATGGAATAAATCACATTTGTTTACACACTGTAGACCATGGAAATTAATAAACAAATGTTCTTACAAGAATTGCTGAAAAATCCGTAGACTGAGAATCTTTTCGGGAGTGCAAGAAGTGTTTGTAAAAACCTGAGTCATTTTGGCTCAGGTCTAGTTACCTTAGATGCTAACACATAACTAGATTCAAATATAATTAAGAGGGTGGTGGAATAAAAGATGTATGTATAAATGCATCATGCAAATTATTTTTTTTGCTGCAGCCAGACTAGATCTTAGTTTAATCATAGTCCTGGTCTCAACTGGGAAATTCATTATTCAACTCCAGTTAAGTTGCCCTTTCTTCCTCTGAAACTCATTTTCAGTGATCAAACTGAATAGGACACCCCCCCCCCCTTTGTGCAGGTACTGAAAATTCTTTGAAAGGGAAATTAATTACAAGTCTCATAATGGTAGACAAATTGAAATACAAGTGACATACAACATTTCTGACAATTTGAGAATGACCTGGCCACCAATCAGCTTTTGTATAGCTCTATATTTAATTTAGAAGTATGAGGTAATTTTCTTCATTCTGTGCCTTTAATGTCAGTTCACCAGTTTCTCTTTCTCTCTTTCTCTTTTGGTTCTGCTTTGTGACAAACCCAATGAAATACACTCAAGTTACAAATGAATTTAGTTATCCACAGTCACTCTAGACCCACAATGACAGTTTTGGAGTAATTGACAATTACATTCTCTTGAAATGGGTAGACAAAAATCCACCATCTCCTGATTTGGGTGGTGGTGGTGGAAAGTGCCATCAAGTCTCTGCCTACTTACAGCAACCCCGTGGGGCTTTCAATGCAAAAGAGACTCTGGACTTACTTGGGGGTCTTCCATCCAAATACTAACCAGAGCCGACCCTGCTTAGCTTTCAAGATCTGAAAAAAATTGGGCTAGCCTGGGCTATTCAGGTCAATGACTTCTGGAATTCTGAAATACTGTGAACAGGGATCATTTCCTGCTGGAGTGCACTGGAGTGGCACTCCGGCAGTAACAAGCCCAGCAAGCCCCACCCCTGCCTTCCCTGGCCTGCCTGCCTAAGTGGTCAGGCTAGGGAAGACCTTCCAAGCAGCGGGGAAGCATTTAAATGCCTCCCGGTGCCTTCCCCTGCCCTGCAATCACATATCCACCCTCTCAGCCACATGCTTCTCCCCCATTTTTAAATCCAACCCCGTTCCCCCAAATTGCATTCTGATTTTCCCTTTTGCACTTTCTGCTGCCTTCTCCTCTCCCTCTCCCCTCCCCTCCCTGCCCGCTCCATGAAAATGCTGCTGGTGCACTGGTTCTGACTGCTGATCCTGATGGTCTTCCTGCTGGCCACCATGGTCGACCTGCTGCCAAAGCTGGAGAGGCTGTTGGTTGTGGGCAGCAAGGCAGCAGTGGGTGGAGGAGCAAGTAGTGTTGGAGGTGCTTTGGCTGGCTGCTCCTGCTCGCATGCCAAGCTGCCAGCTGAAGAGGCACAGGACTGGGCAAAGAAGCAGCAGCAGCAGCAGCCACCACTGAAAGGTGCCTCCAAGGCCATGGCAGCAGCAGCGGTGGTGGGCTGGCCTAGCAAGCACATGCTGCACATCCTGCAGGATTTCAGCAGTGAGCCCAGCTCCAATCTCAGCTCGCACTCAGCCAAGAAGGGCGCAGCGGCAGTGGGGCTGGGCGTGGACAGACCAGGCAGCCGCAAAGTGCTCATCCACAATGCTGGAGGAGGCGGCGGCAATGGAGGAGGAGGAGGTCTGGCTGGGAAGCAGCTCCAGGCTGGCTGGCAGCCCTCAGGTGGTAGTGGCGACAGCGGTGGCAGTGGAGGCCTCCAACAGCCACAGATGGGCCACCAGGGCTCAAAACTGGTGGCCTTGTTCCAGCAGCCACTCTACCAGCTGGCCATGATGCCCCTGGGTGACCAGGATGTCTTTGTCAACAGCGATATCTGCTTCAACCCCAAGGCAGCTGAGAACCAGGACTGGTGAGTAGCTCTTCTGGGGGTGGGGGTGGAGGAGTGGGAGTCCCCCCTGATTCAGCAAAACTTAAAGCATTAATTAAAGATTTGTCTTCTTTCACCCCCCGGTAGAAATTAGGTGAGGATCTGTTTCAGGAAGATGTGGCCCTCCTCAGTGATCCAAAGACCCCAACACAATGGGTCCTGCATTCAACCCCCCCCCCAGTAGGAGGCTGATGGAGTCCCCCCAACCTAGCAAAAAAGCAGCGTGGGCTGATTTGTGTTCTTACATCCCCACCCCGGAAAGAAATTAGCTGAGGGTCTGTTTCAGGTTGCATGAGAAGATGTGCCCCCCCACTACACACACCCCTATAATAGGTCCTGCATTATCCCCCCCAACTGAAGTTATTTTTTAGATAGCAGATTTTCCCCAATCCAACACAACCCAATTACTTTGAGAGTAGCCCTGGTTGATTCCCACCCCACACAAATTAGGGTTAGGGTCTTTTCCAGGTCACAAAAATAAATAGCAATACTAACTTGATCTATATTTTCATGCTTGTTGTAGGGTAGCTTCTGGTGATGTCAGGGACTGTGGCATATGCAAATAAGTTATGCTAATGAGTTATGCTAATGAGCTCCTGCACCTCTTTTTCTTCGAAATGACCCCTGACTGTGATCATTCCCTTTTGAGAGAAAATGACATTGTACTTATGGGGAAGCAAACTAGGTTTGATTAAGGTAATAGGGAGGGATAAGTGGGATGATGGGGAATAAGTTTCTGATGATATGACAGTGGTGATATAGATGGAGCAATAGCTTGTTTTCATGTTTTCATATGGAATTATGTTCCTCAGACATCCTCTCATCATTATCTTTTTTAACATTTTATATTTAAATAATAAAGTACATATCATAACATCAAAATACAATTTACATTAAAAACAGTTTCTTCAGAAAACTACCTAACTAAAATGAGGCAATTCAGTAACTTCTGCAATACTCCTACCCTTTATAATTTCAGTGCAACACTAATATGTTGACCAGATGGGATGACTCTCTTGTTAGCGAAATATTGTACGACCGGTTCTCAGATTTGCTCATAATCTAAACGTCGCTGCACCAAGTGAGTCAGAACAATTTGCAACAAATTTTATAAATAAATAAAGAAAAGAAAGAAAAGAAAAGGGGGTTATTCATAATCTTCCCCATAATAAATTGCTCCCATAAATTTACTTGCCATTTTTGAATTGTGGGACCTAAGGCACACTTCCACTTTTTAGCTATGACCTATCTAGCTGCAGCCACTAATATCAAAATAATTTTTTTGTTGTTGTTTTGGAGGCTGTAGGTCTGCCCAAAAATCTAGTAGGACAAATTCCAGCGAATATGGAAGAGAAACGTTCACAACTCCACAAATTGTCTTATGAACTTTTTTCTAAAAAGTTTAAATAATGTTACATTCCCACCAGTTATGGAAAATAGTCCCTACTTGATTACATTGTTTCTAACATTTTGGGTTAAAAGTTTTGTTCATCAAATGGATTTTGTGAGGTGATAAATACCGATTTGAAATCAATTCATAAAATTAGATTGAATATTACATATTTTAGATTTATTTGAAGGGGGATTTCCAAATTCCAAAACACTCTTCAAATTTCTAAAGTGTTATGCTGTAAGTCTGAGATTGTGAGCTATATCTGAAAGTTTGTATACTCATTTCAGAATTTTGGCTGATTGCTGTGAAGTGCTGCTGGATTTAGAAAAGCAATTCTGCCTTTTGAAGAAGCTTTGTGGAAATGTGGCTAGTTTTTAGCTAGCTTGCCCATCAAGTTGGGACTATGTTTTGCAACGAAAAGAATCTTATTTACAAACTAAACAATCTTATTTGGAAGTTTAAAGCGGCATGTGTCTGCTACTGAGAACGCCATTATTTTGAATTCAATAATCTATATATCTAATTCCCAAGTGGCCCCCTGTGTGTGGATATCTAAATCTGCACATTGGGGGCACTTGAGGGGCAGGGAGATTTTCCTGCGCATGTGGGGCAGTCCCCAGGTGTGCAAAAAAATCTAAAAAGTTGAAAAAGTATATGGGAGATATTTAAATCCCCCCAAAAGTAAAAGAGCATTCCCTGTGCATGCCTTCCACTGCTGGGACAGGAGGGCAGGAGAAGGCTTGGCGGGCCAGTTGGCTTCACTGCCGCCACTGCGGAAGAAGGAAGGGGGAAGTTTGGTGGGCTGGCTGGCCTCGCCTCTGTTGCTGCCACTGGGGAGGGAGGAAGGGGGAGTCTTGGCGGGCTGGTTGGCCTCACCGCCACTGCTGCCGCTGGGGAGGAAGGAAGGGGGAGGCTTGGCAGGCCAGTTGGCCTCGCTGCCACCGCTGGGGAGGGAGGAAGGGGAGGCTTGGTGGGCTGGCCGGACTCACCTCTGTTGCTGCTGCTGGGGAGGGAGGGAGTCTTGGCGGGCCGGTTGGCCTCGGCCTCACCGCCGCCACTGGGGAGGGAGGAAGGGGGCATCTTGGTGAGCCGGTTGGCCTCGCTGCTGCCACTGCCGCTGGGGGAGGAAGGGGGAAGCTTGGCAGTTTGGCCAGTCTCACCGCTGCTGCTGGGGAGGGAGGGTGAAGCTTGGCAGGACAGCCGGCCTCCCTGCTGCCGTGCTGCTGCTGCTTGGGAGGGAGGAAGGGGGAAGCTTGGTGGGCCGGCCAGCCTTGCTGCCGCCGCCCCCACTGCTACTGGGAAGGGGGAAGCTTAACAGGTTGGCTGGCCTCACCCCTGACACCGCCGTGGTTTGGGGGAGGGAGGGGGAAGCTTGGTGGGCTGGAATACTCCCCCCCCCGCGAGTATTGTGGGTCCCACCTCTTGCCATCTCTATTTTCGTCCATTGCACAGCCTTGGGATTTACTAGTGAGTATGGAATTTACAAAATGCTGAGGAACATTTTCTATGGACTGCTTTTGAAAACATTGCTGATAGTTGAGCCGATTTCTATGGATTGTTTTTGAAAATATTGCTGGTAAGTGGAGCTGTGAGAATTATCTTATTTTTCTTATTAATAAACACACATTGTATATTTGGTTATTAATTCATTGTTATTAGTTATTCACACAAGTAATAAGATTATATACACATTTTTCTATTTTGTCAGAAACTCCAGGTAGGGCCTGAAGATCTCCCAGGATTTTAACTGATCTCCAGACTACAGAGATCAGTTCCACTGGATAAAATGCCTGCTTTGGAGGGTGGACTCCATGGCATTATATCCCACTGAGATCCCTAAATCTCCTGGAATTTCCCAACCCAGAGTTAGCTCCTTTACCTCCCAGCTCCCTGGTGACTACTGTGGGCCTAGTTTGACTCTTTTTCCTCTTTACAGGGGGGCTTTCACCCTACAAGACTTCTGATTGGCTATTGGAAATTAGGTGGGCTGTGCAGGTTTTAATGAGGTTGCTTTGGCAGCAGTTGCCACTACAACACAAAGATCTTCACTGTGCAACTGAAGGAAAGCTGTAGCAGCCATTTTGTGGCTGGCTCCAGCTCTTGTGCAGCCATTTTGTGGCTGTGCCCAGCACATTGTGTCAGAATTTCCAAGATTCCTGCAGGCTCCAAAAGTTGGGGATCTGTGTTCTAAAGCTTCTCAAAACACAAGCACCACCTTGTGGGCTTTATGGACATTGATAGGGATGAAACAGCCCAATTTCCTGTGGCAGTGCATTCCAAAACATCAGGGCTACAGCCAAGAAAGCCCATTTGAATCCTTCTAAGGGAAAGGAGTGAGAGGAAGAGATGGCATGATGAAAAAAAGCTAATCTGCAGATCCATGCGGGCAACAGCCAGGGATAAATCAGTGTCTGGAAAACAGCTGTTCAAAAACAGTACTTGCACAAAGCCTGCTTTCTTTTGAGTTGAGTGCCCTACTGGATCACACTGATGATTTGTTTGCCATTTAAAATGAAGTATTGTGAGGAACAGTACCATTGGTGCTAAACCACATGGTGGATGGCCAGGGTACTGCTGTTGGCTCTCCCTCACAATGTATTGACTTGCTTGGATTATGTATGCCCCAAGGCCATCATGGGCAGGTCATGCATCACTTATAGTGATCATTGGACTGCATACACTGCTTTTGAACCTGTGAAGTTGGCAATGGCATGTGTGAATCAGTTGGTGGCAATCATGTGCACAAAGAATTTATTCTCCATTGTAAAGCACACAGTGAATACAAACATGCTTGGCTTTGGGAAACAGAAAGACAAAATAGAGTAAAATACTATGGCCAAGTTCAGACTTGATAATGTGCACCGGTTGATAATGTGCGCTGGCTGTTCCCACAGGGATGTGCATAAGCGCCAATGCGCACAACCGTGCCCGCAGGACGCTTCCGCCTCGTGGAGTTAAAAGCTCCATGCAGGCAGCCTCCTGGGAGACAGGGGAGACTCTATTTGCTGCTGCGCCTATGCGCCTATGCACCTGCCGCAGAGCAAGGAAGAAGCCGCTTACAGCCGCGCCTCCAACAGGGATGGGCCAACAGTGCAAACGCTCCCTTGCACCTCTTTCCCGGTATGCTCCCACATCAGTCGGTGCAGTGTGACCAGGGAATACCTGGAACAGTTTGTTCCAGGTCTTTTTGCCACAACTCCCTTGTGCTTCAAACTGTCAGTCTGAATTCAGCCTATATGAGCATTCCACACCGCTTCCACCTCCCTCAGTAATAAACAAGGAAAGCACATCTTTTATAAGGCATTTTTATTCTATCCAGGTGTGTTGGCAGTCAGGGAGGGAAGGGTACATCCGTGGCAAAACAATGCATGACTATGAGTAAACTTAATCCAGACTGAAATGGCCACATAAATTTTCATGGACTCAGTCATACAAAATGGGCATGGCTTGAATAGAAAGACAAGCCATGCAATTTTCTCCTGTTTCCTGTCAGAAATGAGACCTTCTTTTGAAGTCATTAATGACAATATGTATTTGGTGCACAGCTGTACAGGGGACAGCTACAGTAAGAGAACACAGATGCACAAAACATTTTGGAAATATAAAATAGAAGATATTCAGTTGTTTAATAAACACTGGGGGGGGGTATTGCAGGTTGCTACTTCCCATCTGCCCTGACCTTGTTAGCCCAGACTAGCCTGATCTCGTCAGACCTTGGAAGCTAAGCAGGGTTGGCCTTGGCTGCTATTTGGATGGGAGACCTCCAGGGAATACTAAAGTTGTGATGGAGAGCCAGGCAATGGCAAATAACCTCTGAATGTCTCTTGCCTTAAAAACCCTATGGGTAGCCATAACTCAGCTGTGACTTCATGGCAACAACAAGAACTTAACATCTGTAGTTTGAACAGAAAAGTTATCACTCACATTGTCAATAAATTATAGAATAACTTGCCAAATTCTATACTTTGATTTCTCTAAAGGCCCTAAATCCCAAAGAATCCATAACTGGAAATAATGGAATAGACCCCGATTATGAGAATATACGTCTGAAGGGTTGCAAACAAATTCAAAGTCAAATGCTTGGTCTGAGAACTCTCCTCAAATTTCTTTCAGCTTGTTTCAAAAGCACCTGTTTTTTTCTTTGTAGTGTGAATTGAACTCAGCAGCCATTTAAAATAAAATCAGTAAAAACAGACTGGGGAAAAAAAACAGCTAACTTGTTGGGGGGGAAAGAAAGAAAAGAAACATACAATTCTTTCATCTTGAATGACCATATTACAGATAAAGTACAGTTTATCACAAGTGCAGTTAAATACAGCCACACTTATCCAAAAACAATTCAGGTGAGAAGTTCAACAAGCAGAAGTTGGATATCATTACTTGCAATCATTTTGGCACCAACCTAAGGAAATGAAAATAGAAGTCCCTTTATATTGAATAAGGGAAATGGTCTATTGAGTCCAGGACTGAAGTAGAACTCTTTTCCCATGGCACTGCTTAACAGCTTTTAGAATGATGGCACTGGGCTTGAATCAGGGGCTACAGCTCTACTGCTGAGCTATGGGCTTTCCCAGGGAATAAAGAATTACAAATCATTTGGCTAATAGAGATTAAGAAAGTAGAGCAGTGCTCCAAAACTTCTTATTCAGCTGTTTTGTGCTCTGAAGCCATTGAAATGGGTAGCACAAGTCTTCAATCACAATATGCCTCCACTAGAATGAAAGTAACTTTAACCTGAAAAGGATCCTTAGGTTTTCATCCCTCCTACCATTGCAGGTATTAATTGGTATTAAAGCCACTTTGGCACCAATTTTGGAGAAGTATAAGAATACTCATTTATATATAAACTAGCCATAAAGCCCATTATAGAACTCTAGAAGGATATGATAGCAAGCTGCCTTCTCCCTCCTCCCCAGACCCCAGGCTGTGGACCAGCAGAATGGGCCGCCAGTGCCTAAAACAGAATTACTATATTGGAGAGATTTATGCCCCATTTTCCTTCCCAACAGTAACCCAAAGCAGCAGGTGACATCATTCTTCTGTCCTCCATTTTATTTTCACCACAACAACCCTGTGAGGCAGGTTAGGTGGAGGAAGAATGAGTGCCCAATGTTCAAGGAGCTTCCATGGCAGAGCAGAGATTTGAATCTGGGTCTGGCACTCTAAGCACTGCCTTGTGCCAGCTTGGGAAGCAGTGCTGTCTCGCTCTTGAGTGTAGTGCAACTGTTGACACTGAATTTAGTGGAGGAGGCCATCAGGAGCCCTCAAGGTAAACTCTCCAGGCCCACCAGATCAAAAGACAGAAGAGGATTATAAAATGATGAATTAATTAAATATAACTGCTAGACAAAAAAACTGTGTCATAATAGGTGATTTTAACTACCCAGACATTGATTGGGTCAATATGTATTCTAGTCGGGAAAAAGAGATTTGAGTTTCTAGACACTCTCTTTCCCCCAAGTTTATTTATCTTATTTTCCACCAACCATTACATCTTACATACAGATCATGTACATATGTTTGAGTCTATTGTTTCCAAACCTTCATTATCCATTTGTACAGACACGTCCATCGTTCATTGAAAGTATTTTCATCCTTCTCCTGAAGCAACAAACTCAACTTATCCATTTCTGCTATCTCAAGTAATCTAATTGCTACTTCCTCTTTTGTAGATAAACCATCTTGTTTCCAATATCTGGCCAGTAAGATTCTAGCAGTTGTAACAATATAAAGTAACATGTATTTGTCCTTTTGATTATAGTCATCAGGAAGCATATTTAATAAGAATATTTCTGGAGACAAAGTAAGGTTAATATTGGTAATTTCTAGTATTATCTTTTGGATCATTTTCCAATAGTGTGAACCTTTTCACACAGCCACCACACATGGAAGAAGGTACCTACATTCATTTTACATTTCCAACAGTTTTTAGAAAGTGAGGGGGATCATTTAGCTCGCTGGTCTGGGGACCAATAGCAACGGTGGAACACTTTATAGATACTTTCTTTATAGTTTGTAGCTCTCATGTATTTTAAAGATTTCCAAGTAGTTGCCCACTTTCCCATAGCTACACTCTGACCAAAGTCCTGCATCCATGATACCATTGTAGAGCTAACCTCTTCATCGCACATGTAATCTTCAGTAAGTGCTTGTAGAATTTCTGTATAATTTTATCGCTTGAAGAAAGCCAGATCTTATCTAGTTGTGTTTTAGATTCTTGGAACCCTACCCTAACATCTTTAGTGTATCTTGACTGAAGTTGCAAAGTTTCCCACCAATCTAGTTTAATCTTGTAGAGTAGTTGTAGATTCTCTTCTGTTTTTAGTTTGTTGTTTTCATCTAACAGTGTCTCATAACTTTCGCTATTGCATGCATTTATGAGGGAAGGTTTTACAAATGCTTCAAGCGAGGATACCCACATAAGTATGTTACTGTAGTATCTTTCTTTCATTTCGTTCCAGATCTTAACCAAGGCTCCCCTTATAATATGATGTTTAAAGTTAGCATGGATCTTATCCTTCCCGTACCATACATACACATGCCAACCCATTCTAAGATCATGTCCTTCCAAGTTTAAAATTCTAGTGTTCTCTGATCTAATCCACTCTGTTATTCAATTTAAAGCTGACGCTTGGTAATACAACTTCCAGTTGGGTAACCCATACCCGCCTCTTTCTTTTCTATTCTGAAGAGTCTTCCCTTTAATCCTAGACCGTTTTGGGTACCATATAAACCTTTTAACAATTTTCTCCAACTCCGTACAAAACGTATAGTTTTTTAATATAGGAATGTTTTGTGCTAAGAAAAGGAATTTTGGTAGAATACTCATTTTAATAGTCGCTATTCTACCCAGCAAAGACAGCTGTATATCTTTCCATCTTGATAGGTTTTTATCAATTTCCTTAAGGAGTTTATAATAATTATCTTCTATCAACGAGCTATTCCTATTAGATATTATTATGCCCAAGTATTTGACTTTCTTAACTATTTTTACTTCAGTTAATTTTTGTATTTCATGCATCGTACTTGGTAAACAGTTCTTTGTCATTATCTTAGTTTTCTTCAAGTTCATTTTTAGCCTGGCCACTTGACCAAATTTTTGAATTATTCCTAATAACTGTGCTAATGATCCTACTGGGTTTTCTAGTATAAAGACAATATCGTCTGCAAAGGTAAACAGTTTAAATTCGTGTCCCGTCACCCTGAGCCCGTGTACATGTATCAATTCTCTAACTGTATCATTTAATGTCTCGAGGGCAAAAATAAACAGTAAAGGGGATAAAGGGCAACCCTGTCTTGTGCCCTTCTGGATCTCAATACTTGCTGTCATCTCACCATTGAAAAAAACATTAGCATATTGCTTCTTATAGATTGCCCTAATCATTGTTAGAAATTGAGTTCCACAACCCCATATTTCTAACTTTTGAAGTATAAATTCCCACGAGATGTTATCAAAAGCCTTCTAGGCATCGAGAAACAATAATGCCATTTGTGTCTCTGAATGGCATTCATAATACTCTAAGACATTTAAGATGGTCCTCATATTATCTTTAATTTGCCTCCTAGGTAAAAAACCTGCTTGGTCTTGGTGAATTAACTGAGCTAATACTTTTTTTAACCTAGCCGCCAAAATACTTGCATAGATCTTGTAGTCTGCGTTCAACAAAGAGATCGATCTATAGTTTTTAATCTCTTTATCGTCAGAGTCAGGTTTGTGTATCAAAGAAATGGCTGCTTGACACCATGAGCTAGGTATCACCCCGGATACTCCTATACTGTGAAGGAGTTGTTTAAATGGCATACTGATCTGGTCTTCAAAAGTCTGGTAGAATTCTATAGGTATACCATCTGGTCCGGGTGCTTTTTTCCTTTTTTTGGTTCTTAATTGCTTCAACAACTTCACAATATGTAATTCTTTCGTTTAATCTTTTTCTGTATTTTTCTTCAAGCTTTTTCTGGGTTTTATTTTGCAAGAATTTAAAAATTTGATCCCTCTCTTGGGGGGCCTGCTTGTATAAGGCTCTATAGAATTTTTCTATAATAGCTTTTATATCCTGTCCACCAAATTTAGTTTCTCCCTGATCATTTTTTAAGGCCAATATTACCCGTTTTCGTCTTTCTTTTCTGAGTCTATAGGCCAACCATCAACTTGTCTTGTTCACATTTTCAAAGTAATGTAGTTTTGCATATTCTATATTCTTTGCTACCTCATAGGTTAATATTAGATTCAATTCGTGTTGTAGCATCCTAAGTCTATCCCTCCCTTCTTTAGATTCTGCCTCCTTAAGCTTATCTTCTTCCTTTTTGATTGATACTCCTAATCTTACATAGGAGTCTTTCCTTTTCTTCCTTCTCCAGACCTCCTGTTTAATACACCATCCTCTTATGTACACTTTAAAGGCATCCCAAACTATCCCAATAGATATTTCCGGTTGCAAATTGCTCTTGAAAAAGTCTAGGATTTCCTTCTTAGTACTCTTCCTAAACTCACAGTCTCTTAACAGACCTAAATTCATTTTCCAATGGGTTTTTCTCTTAGTTTACATAAAAGACACTAAAACAGGGTTATGATCGGCAAATGTTTTTGGTAATATCTCTGCTTCTATTGTCTCCCTAGCCCAATTGTCCGAAAGCCATACCATATCTATTCTGGACCAGGAATTGTGCCTAGCCGACTAGTATGTGTAGTCTTTCATCCCTATATTCCTAGCTCTCCAAATAGCAATTAAATTATATTCTTCAGCTATATCTAAAAAGGCTTTAGGTAGTGTCTGGCCCATTTTCTTCTTCCTTAGATATGGTTTCCTGTCTATTCCTGGGTTAAAGACTGCATTAAAGTCCCCCAGGATACATATATTGTCAAATTGCTGGCTGTTTACAACCTCATACAAAGTTTTGTAAAAAGGTTCCTGATTTTGGTTTGGGGCATATATATTTATTATCAAGTTCTGTTTATCTTGTCTCTTAATTTTGATTGCAACAATTCTCCCATCATCAGTACCAATTACAAGTTCTGGGAATAAATGTTCTTTCGCATAAATTGTTACTCCACATTTCTTTTTATCGTTCAGTGCCACAAATTCATTCCCTAATTTTCTAAATTTCAAATATTTACTGTCCTCTTTTTTCATTTGAGTTTCTTGGAGACAGATCACATCTAATTTAAGCTTTACTAATTGATGAAAAAACTTTCTCCTTTTCTGAGGGCCGTTGAGACTGTTCACATTTATCGAGGCAATTTTAAACTTATTTGTATTTGCCATCTTTATTTTTTAAAATCCAATTCTTTATTCTTATATTAAAATCTCGTTAAAACTTGTAAAGGGTTTATTATTGGCACTCTTCTCCCCTTTTTTCCTGTCTTGGGTATCTTTTCCTCTTGCTCTTGTTCTGGTCTATCTTCCTCTATTTCAACATCTAACCCTTCTTCTTCCTCTTCGTTTGTCTCTTCTTTTTGCCTAACTCTTCTCCATATTGTTCTAAAAAAATTCCTATTTTAAAGATAGAATCTATCCTTTGTCTTCTACTCACATAATTAAACAATAAACCTTCCAGGAGCAGCCACCTATAGGTAATAGCATTCTTTCTCAAAAGATTAGTCAGAGTTCCGTAACTCTGCCTTTTTTCCGTGACGCACCAGGGTATTTCCTTCAGAAAATTTTTCTCTGAGTCCTGAATTGTAACTTTCTTTTCGTTGGTGGCTTTAAGTATTTTATCTTTCATTCTTCTTCTATAGAATTTTATGTGAACTTCCCTTGGTTTTTTGTTCCTTCTCGCATATGTAGAGTTCCTTCGGTATACAGCTTCTATTTCATTAGCAATTTCCTCTTGGGGACCTATGTCCAGCTGTTCTGCCAGAGTTCCTACCAATACATCTTTTAAATCTTTTTCTAAATTTTCTGGGATATTCTGGCATCTTAAGATTAGCGCTGCCGTATCCATTTCCAGATGTATAAGGGACTCTTCTATCTTGTCATTTTTTAATTTTAGTTCTTGCACCTCATATTCCAAATCATTCACTTTTTTCTGTCTTATAGTTTTTGTGAACATTTTTTTGAATTTCCTGTCTATTTTCACTTATCTGTTTCTTAATTTTGTCTGTCTCACTTTTAATTTGATCAGTCAGCGCATCTATCTTGTCATGTATTGGGTCTATTTCTTTTTTCATTGCTAGGGCCACCGAGTCTTGAATCATAGCTTTCAGTTCTTTGATAGACAGCTGCGTGATGCTCATGGTGTTGAGTTTCAGCTGTGTTTGCCCATCTGATTGACTGGGAGATGGTACAGATGTCTTTCTACCACAGCTACCACCTGCCCTCACTACACTTTATCTTTGCTACACTTTACTACTCAGTAAATAGATACTTTCTTATAGATAGCCTAAGCTGTCCACTCTATCTTTGGTAATTTTCAGTTCTTACAATATAATCCAGCAAAGTATCTTTACACAGTCACCTTCAGGAGCACTTACACACAAAACAAACAAATAAACAAACATACAAACAAACTTGAAAGTTGGCAGTACAGTAAACCAATCAAAATTAGGTAACAATGTGGCCATATAATGATGTATTACCCCTCTTCAGATCCACTCTATACAGATCCAATGTTGAGCTTTCTATACTCCAGCCTCTTCTGGGTACTCAGTCACTTCAACTCTTTTCCCGTCTGTCTCTTTCTTCTCTTCTTGCAGTCTTCCTGTGGTTTTCCTTTAAGGTTCTGCTTGCCCCTCTAGGGCACCGCCCCCCTTACCACTCCTCTCCAGGTGGGTCTACTCCCTCATCCTGGCTTCCAATCCTAGCACCATACCGACTCTAACTCCTAGAGAGAGCTCTATTGCTGCTTTCAAAGCCTTTCCTTTGCTGGTGCTGTCCCTCGTTGTGCTTCTAGACCATTGTGTTGAGCGTCTCCTCCCATGTCTTCACACTGTCTTCCCATCTCATCTCCTTCCAGCCACGCTGACCTTCCAGACTTGATGCTTCCTGGTATCTTCCACTTTACTTTAGTTGACTTGGAGGACCTCCCGTCTCATTGAGGTGCACCATCACCAAAATGGATCCCGACTTTTCTTAAAGGCACACTGCCTCATTCGGTGAAGAGGAGCCAATATAGAGGGAAAAAAAACACAAAAAAACCAACGTTTTATTGCAATACCGGCTATAAAAGGTACCAACAACCACTTTATTATTTATCACACTTGTATACTTTCTGCTTCCTTGAAAAAGCTTTAATTTCTGTTCAGTAGCCACCTTCAGGAAGCTTTCTCTCTGATAACCATTCCCAGCACTGTGAGAGAAATTTTACTCCCGACCTCATAACACACACATCCAGATACCATGTAGAGAAACAGATAATAGATTAATTTTTCACTTAGCTTTGTTTAAGGTTCTTCTGGTGCTGAGAAGTTTTAGACTCCTTTCAGTTTCTTGGCCCCTCTAGCACTCGGCATCTTGGGCATCGAGCCTCCAGCAGCTACCCGCTTCAAGGACTGCTAGACATTTCAAGGGTTAGGCAAGGTACCCCCGAAGTCAGCAGCTGATCCCCTTGCTAAGCTCTCTCTTTGGGAGAGCTTTCCCAGGCATTATTATAGCCAAAGTAGCTGTAGGATGGGCTGTTCCGAGACGAACTCTTCACATACAGCCCCTCTTCGTGGATCCAGGCACCGAATTTCTAGACACTCTCAATGACTGTGCTATGGAGCAGATAGTCATGGAACCTACCAGGGGAGAGGCAATCCTGGATTTGGTCCTAAGTAATGCCCAAGACCTAGTGAGAGATGTAAAAGTGATTGCACCACGTGGGAACAGTGACCATAATGTTATTGAGTTCAACATTTGTATAAATAGAGAATTGGCCAAAAAGTCTGACCCAACACTTTTAACTTTAAAAGGGGTAACTTCACTGATATGAGGAGACATGTGAGGAAGAAACTGAAAGGAAAAGTAGAAAGGGTCAAAACCACTGAGGAACCTTGGAGACTATTTAAAACTACAATCCAAGAAGCTCTGAAAAAATATATACCGCAGGTTAGGAAAGGCACAAATAGGTATAAAAAAAAGCCTGCATGGTTAACAAACAAAGTGATGGAAACTGTAAAAGGTAAAAAGGATTCCTTTAAGTGGTGAAAAGCTAGTCTCAGTGAGGCTGATAAAAGGGAACACAGGCTGTGGCAAATAAAATGCAAGTCTGTGATCAGGCAGGCAAAAAGGGAATATGAGGAGCATATAGCAAAAAAATGTAAAGACCAATGATAAAACTTTCTGCAAATATATTAGAAGCAGGAAACCAGCCAGGAAGGCAGTGGGGCCCTTGGATGACCAAGGGGTAAAAGGAGTACTGTAGGATGATAGGGAGATGGCTGAGAAGCTGAATGCATTTTTTGCCTCTGTCTTCACTGTGGAAGAGGAGAAGTGCTTGCCTACTCCAGAACCACTGATTTCGGGAGGGGTGTTGAAAGACCTGAGTCAGATTGAGGTGATGAGAGAGGATGTCTTATGACTGATAGACAACTTAAAAACTGATAAATCACCAGGCCCAGATGGCATACAGCCAAGAGTTCTGAAAGAACTCAAATGTTAACTTGTGGATCTCCTTACAAAAATATGTAATCTTTCATTAAAATCTGCCTCCATTTCTGAGGACTGGAAGGTAGCTAATGTCACCCCATCTTTAAGAAGCGTTCCAGAGGAGATCCAGGAAATTACAGGCCAGTCAGTCTGACGTCGATACCGGGTAAATCAGTGGAAACTCAAAAACTATTGAGGCTAACTCAGCATGGGTTCTGTAAGGGAAGATCTTGTCTCACTAACCTGTTAGTGTTCTTTGAGGGGGTGAACAAACATGTGGACAAGGAAGACCCAATAGATGTTGTTTACCTTGACTTCCAGAAAGCTTTTGATAAAGTTCCTCATCAAAGGCTCCTAAGTAAGCTCAAAAATCACGGGATAAAAGGACAAGTCCTTTTTATGGATCAAAGACTGGCTAATTAATAGGAAACAGAAAGTGAATATAAATGGGAAATTTTCTCAATGGAGGGTGGTAAGCAGTGGGGTACTGCAGTGATCAGTACTCAGTCCGATGCTTTTTAACTTGTTCATTAATGATTTGGAGTTGGGAGTAAACAGTGATGTGGCTAGATTTGCAGATGACATGAAGTTGTTCAGGGTAGTGTAAACCAGGGAAGATTGTGAGGCACTCCAAAGGGATCTGTTGAGGATGGGTGAGTGGGCGCCAATGTGGCAAATGGGGTTCAATGTGGCCAAGTGCAAAGTGATGCACATTGGAGCCAAAAATCCTAACTATAAATATGGGGTCTGAACTGGCAGAGACTGACCAAGAGAGAGATCTTGGAGTCGTAGTAGATAACTCACTGAAAATGTCGAGACAGTGCGCAACTGCAATAAAAAAACCAATGCTACACTGGGGATTATTAGGAAGGGTATTGAAAACAGATCTGCTGATAGCATAATGCCCCTGTATAAATCAATGGCACAACCTCATTTGGAATACTGTGTACAGTTCTGGTCACCACACCTTAAAAAGGATATTATAGCTTTGGAAAAAGTGCAGAAAAGGGCAACTAGAATGATAAAAGGGTTGGAAGAAAGGTTAAAACGCTTGGGGCTCTTTAGCTTGGAGAAATGACGGCTGAGGGGTGACATGATAGAGGTTTATAGGATTATGCATGGCATATAGGAGGTAGAGAAAGAGGTACTTTTCTCTCTTTCTCACAATACAAGAACTCGTGGGCACTCAATGAAGTTGGTGAGCAGTTGGGTTAGAACGGATAAAAGGAAGTACTTCTTCACCCAAAAAGTGATTAACACATGGAATTCACTGCCACATGAGGTGGTGGCGGCTACAAGCATGGATGGCTGCAACAGGGAATTAGGTAAGCATATGGAGCAGAGGTCCATCGGTGGTTATTAGCCACAAGGTATAGATAGGGACTCTAGGGCAAGTAATGCTCTATATTCTTGGTGGTTGGGAGGGGTCAACAGTGGGAGGTTTTCTACTATCCTGGCTCTACTGATGGCCCTCCTGATGGCACCTGGTATTTTTGGCCACTGAGTGACACAGAGTGTTGGACTGGATGGGCCATTGGCCTGATCCAACATTGGTTTCTCATGTTCTGATGTTCTTATGCTCTGTCTCTGAGTATTTGGGGACTGGGGGTGAGGGGACAGTGCTTTCCTGTCCTTCATGTCCACAGATGTGGGAAACCCAGAGCTGGGATGGCATTAAGGCTTCACCTCATCTCCTCCATTGGTGGTCCACCTTGCTCCCCAGGACTACCCTGGGCACCCTTGTGGTGGCAGCAGCAGGTCAGTGGCAAGAGCTCTGGTGGCTCCCCACCATCCCCTCTTCTTCCCAGGGAGTGATCCAGCCTGGGGACTTCTCTGGTGGAGAGTGGAATTCAGTCTGCCTGGGCTGCCTCACCAGGCTGGTGGAGACTCAGGCAGAATGTACAGAACAGTGAAGGTGGGAGGGACAGCTGGCCGAGGGAGCCTGTTGGAGCTGCATGCTGCTTGTGCGCTTGCCGAGGTTGGCTGCGGCTGAGGGGGAGTTGAGCCATGGGGGGAGACTGTGTTTTCTGTTTTGCTATGACGGGTTGAGTGCACCACAGAAATCCCCCAAGAAATCCCCATGCCTCCACGCACATGCCCTCCTGAAGGCTGAGTTTTGTTGCTGGGAGGCAGGTGTGAAAGACACAGCTCTGATTAATGGAAAAGAGTAGCTGGTGGTTAAAAGGGGGAAGGTGGAACTGGAGGCTCCAGGGGAAGTGGGCCCAGGGGAGGTTTATAGTCAGTGTCATCCGCTGGCGGGCAATGGAGCAGGCATGTGAGGCGGAGGTGGAGGAGAAGTGACCAGCCGGGGCAGCGGCGGTGTGAGGGGGGAATCAGCTGCCGGGTCCTTGCTCTATTTATGGAGCATGCAAGGGTTGGGGGGCCTCAGGAGAGGACCATAGCGAGGACCCCCTTCCCGACCCTCCTTCCCGACCCCCACCCCCGACACTGGGCGTTAGCTGGAGGGAAGGAGGCCCCAGCCCTCCCCAGGCCTGTAGAGAGTCCCATCTGTCCCTTCCTTTGGCTCAGAGCGCAGGGAGCTCGAGCCACTGGCTGCGGCTTCTGTGGATGGGACTCCACAATGCTGGCAGCCAATGCAGCCAGCGCCTTCTGAGTGGCAATTCAGGTGGCCAACTGATTTTGGCGTGCATAGAACATTGCCATACAAAAATGCTTTTTTATATATAAGGAAGGATTATTTTCCTTCTTTGTTTATTTATTAAAAATGCATACCCCACCTTTGCCATGTGGACTCAAGATAACTTACATTAGAAACCACAACTGAATCACTAACAATCCCACAAGATTTTACTCTCTGCAATCCCCACATCTTGTTAAGTGCCCTGATGAACAGTAATACCTGGTACTATATCTGGTGAAGGCTCTTTCTGTTTCTTTCCAAGGAGCCTGTTCTATAAATATAAGACACCACTGAAAAGGAGCAGGCTCTGGTGGATGCCAGATGGGAAACCCTGAGAGGGGTAACAGCTAGAAGAAGCTGTTCTAATGAAAGCAAGTGGAACATGTGGAGAGAGGCATTTCTTCAGATGTGTGGCACCCAGGTTTTAAAGACAATAACCAGCAACTTGAATAGAACTCAGAAACAAACTGGTAGCCAATATAACTTCCTTAACACAGTAATATAGGTTTGTACTGGCTAATTCCTGACAATAACCAGGATGCTGCATACTACAGTTGTACTTTCTGTGCAGTCTTCAAGGGCAGCCCCTTGTATAGTGTATTGCAGTGTTCCAGCCATGAGGTTATAAAAACAGTTCAGCATGGTTAGCTTGGCTGAATTTAAAAAGGACCAGACATGCAAACTAAAAGCAGCTGATAAGAGATTGGTTTCTTTTTTTCCTTTTTTATAATTTATTTATGAAATTTGCCATTTTATACTGCCACATATTTGACACTTTCTTCAGATTTTCAGAGTCTTTTACATAAAGGTATTTTCCCACCATTTATGCACTCTTAACCATCTTTTTTGGAATAGGGTTTCATCTTTCCCATGAATTAACATAGTTAATTTGTGTCCAGCAGTTTCAAAGCTATTTCCTGTCTAGACGGTAGTCTCTAATTTTTCCAATATCGGGCTAATAATATTCTTGATGATGTTAGGATATAAGTTAACAAGTATCTTTCTTCCGGCTCGTAACAATCTGGAATTATATTTAGTAAATATATTTCAGGTAGTAAGCGAAGATTGACATTCAATATTTCTAATATTGTCTTTTTTACAGATCTCCAAAATTTTTGCATTTGTTCACATTTCCACCGCATATGAAAAAGGATCCTGTTATTTTTACATTTCCAACCATTTTTAGAGATTGTAACCGAACATTTAGCAATTATGTCAGTTGACCAGTACCACCTATGAAACATTTTATAAATATTTTCTTTAAATGATCTTGAGTTAATAAATCTCATTATTTTCCATATTTTAGTCCATTCATCAATGTCAATATTTTAACCTACATCTTGCATCCACGTTACCATAGAGGATTTAACAATCTCATCCTGCATATAGTTCTCCAACAGAAACTTATTTATCTTTTGAATTAATTTATCCCTGGATGAAAGCCAGATTTTATCTAATTCATTGTTTGATACATAGAAGCCTAAGCTTTTATCTTTACTATATACAGATTTTAATTGTGTGTTTTCCCACCAAGTCAAGTTTATGTTTAGTGATTGTAAATTTTCTAGAGTTTTTAGTTCATTATTTTTATCTAGTATATTTTTATATGGCATTTTCTTGATTTCAGATAATAAGGTGGGTTTGATAAATGCTTCTAAGGGGGATACCCATCTGGGGGTTTTCATGTAATAATTTTCTTTTAGATTTTGCCAACATTTTATCAGTGCACTTCTCAAAATATGCTGATGAAAGTTGGAATGTATTTTTTCTTTATTGTACCAAAGACAAGCATGCCATCCCATGCTGAGATCATGCCCTTCCAGATTTAATGTTCTTGTATCTTCTAGTATTATCCATTCTTTTATCCATACTGCCGCTGCAGCTTGATAACTCCCAATTAGATAACCAAATCTGCCTCTTTCTTTTTTATCTTGTAATGATTTCCATTTGATTCGTGCTTTTTTGGGGTACCAAATAAATTGTCTAATCATTTTATCAAGCTCCACAAATTGATGTTTTTTTTCTTCAAGATTGGTATATTTTGGGCTAGAAATAAAAAGTGAGCCAATATATTCATTTTTATAGTAGCTATTTTGCCCAATAATGAGAGTTGAATATCTTTCCACTTCAGTAGATCTCTTTTAATTTCTTCTATAAGTTTTTTATAATTGTTTTCCATTAGAGCACTGTTCCTGTTTGTCATTGTTATACTTAAATAATCTATTTTATCTGTAATTTCTATTTTTGAAACATTATAGATCTCCTGCTTTGCTTCTTGGAAACAGTCTTTTGTTAATTTTTTAAAATGTTTATTTAAGTCCAGCTGCGTCCCTGTATTTTTGGACTGTATCCAGTAGTAATGAGATGGATGATAAGGGATCTTCTAGTATAAAAACTAGGTCATTGGCAAATGCTTGTAGCTTAAACTCCTCCCCTTTTACTTTCAATCCTCTTATCTGTTCACTAGCTCTCACCATATCATTTAATGATTCTAACATGAAAATAAGTAATAGTGGGGATAAGGGACATCCTTGTCTTGTTCCCTTCTGTATCTCTATATTCTCCTTCATGTCCCCATTGATCATAAGAACATAAGAACATATGAGAAGCCAATGCTGAATCAGGCCAATGGCCCATCTAGTCCAACACTCTGTCACACAGTAGCCAAAAATACCAGGTGCCATCAGGAGGTGCAGCAGTGGGGCCAGGACACTAGAAGCCCTCCCACTGCTGCCCCCCAGCACCAAGAATAGAGTGCATCACTTGCCCCAGACTGAGAGTTCCTATCTATACCTTGTGGCTAATAGCCACTGATGGACTTCTTCTCCGTATGTCTATCTAATTCCCTCTTGAAACTGTCCATGCTTGTAGCTGCCACCACCTCCTGTGGCAGTGAATCCCATGTGTTAATCACTCTTTGGGTGAAGAAGTACTTCCTTTTATCTGTTCTAACCCAACTGCTCAGCAATTTCATCAATCATAACTTTTGCATATTGTTTCTTATGTATTGCTGCTATCATAGAGAGAAAACTTGGTCCACAGTCCCAGACTTCCAGCTTTTGGATCATAAATTCCCAAGAGACATTATCAAATACCTTTTCAGCATCCAGAAATACTAAAGCTAGTTGTTTCTCCAAGTGTATTTCATAATATTCTAAAACATTAATAATGGTTCTTATATTATTTTTAATCTGCCTCTTGATGAATTATTTGCGATAGTACTTTTTAAAATCTTGATGCAAATATATGCACAAAAATTTTGTAGTCAGCATTCAACAATGGGGCGATAGTTTTTTATCTCTTTTTCATCTGTTTTTGGTCTGTGAATTAATGTAATGAGGGCTTCATTCCCTGAGCTCAGAATCTTTCCTTCTTTAATTATATTTTGTAGTAAGTCTTTAAATGGTATAAATATCTGCTCCTCAAATTCTTGGTAAATTTCTGCTGGGAAACCGTCCAGACCTGGGGATTTCTTTTTCCCCTGTTTTTTAATTGCCTCTGTAATTTCACGTGGTGATATAGGGTTGTTTAAAATTTTCTTCTGTTCTTCATTGAATTTCTTGTGGTTATTTTGCAATATTTTTTTTCTATTTGTTGGTTAACCTGCAATTTATGTTGATATAAATTTTATAGAAATTTTCCACAATTTTTCTTGTCATGAGGGCAGTGCTTTATTTCATTTTTATCATCTTTCAGAGATTTGATTATTCTTTTATCTCTTTCTTTCCTAAGTTTGTGGGCCAACCATCTCGTAGGCTTATTCGCATTCTCAAAATAATATTATTTGGTATTTTCTATGTTTTTGGCTATTTCTTGCATAAGTAAAATGTTCTTTTGATGCTGTATTTATTGTTTCCACATCCAGCAAAGTCTTCATTTTATCTTCTTCAATCTTGATTTTTTTCTTCAAATTTTCAAATTTTCCCTTTCTCTGCTTTGCCTTCCAAGCATTTTAGTTAATGAGCCATCCTCTCAGAAAGGCTTTAAATGCATCCCAGACTACATTTATTGAAATTTCTGGTTGCAGGTTTCTTTTGAAAAATTCTTGTATTTCCGTTTTTGCTACCAGTTCTCAGTCTCTCAACAGTCCAGTATACATCTTCCATCTGGGTTTTTTTTGTATTACATTGAGTGTCAACAAAAGGGGATTATGATCAACAAATGTATTTGGTAATATTTCTATTTCTTTAAGTTCTCTTATGATTGGAGATGTTATCCAGGCCATGTCTATCCTGGACCAGGATTTATGTCTAGATGAGTAAAAAGTATAATTTTTCCCATCTAAGTTTCTGGTCCTCCAAGCATCTATCAAGGTATGTTCATCTGCTGCTTGCAAGAAGATTTTAGGTATGGTCTTTCCTGTTTTAATATTCTATTCTATCAATTTTCAGATCAAAAACTTCATCAAACTCACCCAATATACATATATCTTTGATGTTCTTCTTAGCCAGTATGTTGCGTATTTCCATAAAAAAAAAATCTTGGTTTTGGTTAGGAACATATATGTTTATTATTATCATTCCCCCCCCCTCTCGCATTATTGTAACTGCTACTATTCTTCTGTCTTTTGACCTATAAAATAACTCTGGGTGCAGAAAGTCTTTTACGTAGGTTACTACTCTTTTTTATCATCTGCTGCAATAAATGATTCTTCTAATTTTCTATTGATCAGGAATTTTGTATCATTTTTCTTGATATGGGTTTCTTGGAGACATGTTACGTCTGAATGGTATGTTGTTATTTGATGGAAGATTCTTCTTTTTTGGGGACAGTTAAGACCATTAACATTTATCGATAAAATGTTCAAATGTCAATTTACCATTGTTTGTGTTTGTCTGTGTTTTTACTACTGTATTGGAATCTGGTGACTACTTGCAATAGGGTTGTTTTTTGGTTCCCGCTCTCTTTTTATGCGCCAGTTTCTTGGATTTCTCCTTTTCTTGCACCTGACCATCATTTTGTGTCTCTGCCTCTTCTTCTCCTTCCTCTCCTTCCTCTTCTTCTTCTTCTCCCTCTTTCTCTTCTTCTTGTTGCCAACCCAAATCTTCTCCGTATTTCTCCAGGAAGTTTTCCACCTTGAAGACAGAGTCTATTCTTTGTCTTCTATCTTTATAATTAAATAATAACCTTTCTGGTATGGTATATCATTTTCTCTCAAAAGATTGGTCAGGGTGACATAGTTCTGTCTTTTCTCACGGACTCTCCATGGCACCTCCTTTAGGAATTTAATCTCTGTTTCTTTTATAACCATTTTATTTTCATTGGCAGCTTTTAGTATTTTATCTCTAGTTTCTTTTTTATAAAACTTTATATGCATCTCTCTCGGTAGCTTGTTCCTTTTCACGTATGCTGAGTTTCTCCTGTAGACAGCGTCCATTTCTGCTACTAGATCCTCTTTTGTTCCTATTTTTAGCTGATCTGCTATGTTATGGGCTAAGTCTTCCTTTAGATTTTTGCCTATTTCTTCAGTTATATTCTGACATCTTATTATTAAACCAGCTTTGTCCATTTCTAAATTGATTAGTGCTTCCTCCATTTTATCACTTTTGACTTTTAGTTCCTGCAATTCCTGCTTTATGTCTTGGACTTTTTCTTCTAGTTTAAACGCAGTTGTCATAATATTTGTTATTTCTTTCTTATTTTCCAAAATTTGTTTTTTTCTATTTCCTCTATTTCATTTTCTATTTGATTAGATATTTCTTCCATTTTTTCCTGAATGGGATCTATTTCTTTCTTAATTAATGCTGGCAAAGTAGTTTCTGTTATCTGTTGCATTGTCTGTGCTACACATTCTTGAATAAGGGTTTTTAGGTCTTTGATTACCATTTGTGCTATGCTCATCTTTAATTGACTAGTTGTACCTAATTGCCCAGGTGATGGTATAGAATTTCTCCTAATACTGCCAGATCCTGATGCCATCAGTTCTATTTATCTATTTGTTTTTATTTGCTTTGTCCTATTTGTCCTATACCATATATTAAATTTTCTTGTCTTTCCTATCTTCACTTTTTATTATGTATACTTATTTATCCCTTGTAGGGTCACCATCGGTATTATTTAGTCCTGGTATAACTTTTTCTTACTATTCTACATCATTTCTATTACTGTTACTATTAGAGTTACTGTTACTGTTCCTAGCTTTTTGTTATTTTATTTAATTAGTTAATGTCTCTTTAAGAGTCTTCTTCTTCTGCTTTCCTCGGTTTTTTCCTCCATCTTGTTGTCTCACCATGATTTAGTGGATCATCTGCATTCAGTCTCTTCTGTTGTTCAGTGCCACTCTCAAGCCTTTTTCCTCTTTCCTCTTGCTCTCTTGCCTTCCTCGTCTCCCCCGTCCTCCATCCCATCCCAGTTTCAGAAGGGCTTCATCATTCCACGTCACTCTCAAGCATCTTTTCTTTTATCTCCTTGCCTCTACACCACTGTCTTCATATCAATCTCTTAAGGGGGCAGTAGGGTCTGAAGGGAGGAGAAAAGAAAACAAAAGAAATTATGCAGTATCCCAAATTTATCCATCCTAAGCTGTTCTCCATAAAATTAAGGATTATCTGAGCTATGTTATTTATGTAGCCGCTCTTTGTTTCGCCTGCTCTGTCACCTCCCAGAATGTCCCATGGTTACCTAGAGCTCTACTCTTTTTCAAGTGTTTTCCAATTGCCCCAATTTGTTTTACAACCTTGTAAATAAAATTTAATGGTATTTAGCTTCACTTTCTGCTGCAGTTGTAGTTGTTTAGAGTTCCTTCATTGTAGACATCTTTTTGGTTCTGAAAGGCTTGGCTGTTGCACACACAAATGAGCCTCATTGTCTTGGGCATCCAAAAGGTTTCTTGCTTGGAGCAAACCTAACAAGCTAGAAGAGTCACCACCCTTTCTAGCCCAGATTATGAGCCCCTTGCAAAGTCTTTCCCTCCGAGAAAGAACTTTAGGCTGGTGAAATTGCCTAAAAAAACCCCCTTTGGAATAGCAGAGTGAGCAGAGCTCCTTTGCACACATCTGCTCTCGTCAAGCCTTGAACTGGGAGAGGGTTGGTTTCTTTTTAATACTATACCAACTTGCTTTTCAAATAACATGGCTTGGTAGTAACCCCCCCAAGCTCTTACTTGATTTGCAAAACTTAACTCTCTCCAAGATGAGTAGGTCAGTTCCCTCTAAGGCATTAACCTTCCCAATCAGTATCACCTCTGGTCTGTCAGCTTCAGATTGTTGTGCCTTAGCCACCCGACAATAGTTCAAGGCATCATTTCAGACCTGAAATGGCTACATCTAGAGGCTGAGTTCTGGTCTACATGTTCAGCACAATGAGGTAATAATGTGGTGGCAGGAATGCTGAAATGGAGAGTTACACTTCAGACTACATGTAAGAAATTACAATTTAAAATTTTCCTCATGCTAATAATTCCCTGTAAGAATCCCTGCTAGGCTTTTTCTGCAGCTGCTCCTGTTTTATGAAATAGTCTTCTTGAAATTATTAGGAAGTCTTTCATTTTATTGAGATTCTGCAAGATGAGCAAGGCAGAATTATTCTGAAGGACTTTTGACACTGCATTCTAATTTTTAATAACACTATTTTTTTAATGGCTGTTTAGTTGCACAGTAGCCTGACTAGCCCAGTATGGCTTGAGCTTATCAGGGTATGGGAGCTAAGCAGGGTTGCTCACTGACAGTACTTGAATGGGAGACCACCAGAGAAGATTGAGGTTGCTATGGCATAGGAAGGCAGTAACAAACCACCTCTGCTCATCTCTTGCATTGAAGACTCCATGGTTGGAGTCACTATGAGTTGGTTGCTACTGGGTGGCACATTCTTCTTCTTAGTTAGATATTATTTTTATAATCTTTGTAAACTTCTGAATCTGGTTTTGGAGAAAGGGGGCTAAAATGCTCTGAACAAATAAATCATACTAGCACAACATTCTAAGGGGTCGGCCAGCAGGCTGGGAAAGGCGAGGGGAAGCTTCTGGGAGCGGGGGGGCAGGGCTTGCTGCATGTGCCCACCCCCTGGGCTCTTTACTGCTGGAGCTTTGCTCCTGTGCGCTCCTGCAGGAAATGAGCCCTGACTCTATCAGCAAGCAAGTTGGAAACATCCTATAGACACATCATCCGTAGCCAAATAAAGCTTCCTGAGCAGAACTATGTTCTTCAGAGTTTTCCGGAGAAAACTCCCCTCCTTTGTTAAAGAGTTGATAAGGAGCCCCATTATCATTTAGCAATAATGTTCGCTATGTTAAAGAACAGAGATATAGTTTCGATTTTGATCAACCAATATCCAAGTGCATACCCCTAATAGCTACCTAGTTTTTGTTTTAAAAACACTAACTTCTGAGTATTTAATACTAGACTTGAAAGGTTTTCCTGGCAGCATTTTTTCTCCATAAAATGTGGCAATGTGGCTGCAGTTCTACTGGGACATAAAGCAATCAAAGCAAGATGCTGAACTTTTTTTATGTTGTGTAGCATTTTCACTGATCATACCACTTTACACAGACAGCAGGCAATTTAACCTTGAGCTGTTAAGCTGTATAGACTGTTATTTTCTTTTTTTCTCTCCCCCCCTCCCCAGCCTTCTTCTTGCTGGTAGTTGGAGTTCTTTTTGGGATTTGACAAGGAGAAGTGCTAGAGACTTCCAAGAAAGAATGAAAAGGCTGAAGCTTGACAGGCTTGTCCAAGCTTTTAACTTTTCAGTTTTTCTTGTTTCATTTTTCCTTTAGCTTGCTTCTTAGAGCCAAGCAGAAACACATAAGTTACTTTGGTCATCAGTCTCAGGACAGAATTGGATGAAACAGCAGAAGACCAGATGACAAATAGAGAGCTGTTTCAAGTGGGAAAATGAGAGAAGGGCGGCTGGACCCTCCCCCTACTGGCCACTATCCCTTTCATGACCCTCATGCCCAAGCTGATTTTTCTTCTCTCTGGGTTTATATTTGGGCTCAGAACCCGACTAGAAGAAAAGGCTGCAGATAAGGAATTAGAGTAGAAAAGATAGTGGGCAAAAGTGTTCACTTCCCACTGACTGTTTTTCAGTGGCTTCTTCTATTCCAACTCCTTTTGACGAAATTTTTGGCAGTTAACATGTTTGAGGACATGTCTTGGTTCCCCCCCCCCGCATAGTTCTGTCCTCAGCTAGTTGTGCCAAAATTTGACAGATAGTGAGGTTTATTTGGAGGGATTCAAGACATTTATTTGTTTCAATTTATATCCCACCCTTCCTGCAAGTGGGCTCAGGGCAGAATACAACAATAAACGTGGTTGGGCAGTCCCGTGTACTAGAAGAGTAAGGCCAGACAAATGTGCTAGAACCCCTCAGACTAGGTCTGTATATTTCTGCAATGGTGTGCCGTTCTGTATTTGTCTAGTCAGGTAGGAAGGCAAAATGGTCACAGACCATGAATAAGCCAAGAACATAAGAACATAAGAGAAGCCAATGTTGAATTAGGCCAATGGTCCATCTAGGCGAACACTCTTGTCACACAGTGGCCAAAAATACCAGGTGCCATCAGGAGGTCCAGCAGTGGGGCCAGGACACTAGAAGCCCTCCCACTGCTGCCCCCCCCAGCACCAAGAATAGAGTGCATCACCTGCCCCAGGCTGAGAGTTCCTATCTATACCTTGTGGCTAATAGCCACTGATGGACTTCTGCTCCATATGTTTATCTAATTCCCTCTTGAAACTGTCCATGCTTGCAGCTGCCACCACCTCCTGCAGCAGTGAATTCCATGTGTTAATCACTCTTTGTGTGAAGAAGTACTTCCTTTTATCCATTCTAACCTGACTGCTCAGCAATTTCATTGAGTGTCCATGAGATGGAACTGTTTGTTGAAGCAGGAACTGGAGTTGTAGCAGGATACTAGGGACTGCAGCAAGTGCTTGGAAAGCTGAAAGCCTTGCAGTCCAGGCTGAAGGAGGAGCTCATTTTTAGAAGCTGTTGAACCTGCAAAGGTTAGAGCCCAACTGAGTGGTCCACCTATTCTTGTAGGGACAATAGGGAGCCTGATCCTGCCAAACTGTAGAGCTTTGTGCTCTTCTGAACAAGACTGGAATATGAGAGGCCTTGAGCTGCCAGGCATAAAATATCTGACGATATCTGGCCTTTGCATCTGGCCCTCTGCCTTTGTTGCTGCTGGGATCCAGACAGATGGTGAGGCAGAAAGATAATGAGATGGATGTGCAGGAGAGAAAATCTTTGCCTGGAGTTTCTCAGGTGACTAGCTGTACTCCTGGTAGGCTTGGTAGGGTTCCCATTCTCCCATGGAGGCTTCCCAGCTACTATTGCTTGCCACTGCTCTGAGCAGTGGGAGAAGAAAAATGTAAAAACCAGCAGCAGCATGTGTGGTGCTATGTCAGTTCTAGTAAAGACCTGGACATGACATAATATAGCTCTAGGAATCACTGGAAATTTGTAAAGCTACCCTACAACACTACCAGTTTTTTTCTGGAAATGACACAGTGCTGGAGGCTGCATCACATAGCCCATCATGTCCCCACCCACAGTTCTTCTGCTGGTTGTGGTTTGTTGTGTTTTCTTATTTAAATAACCAGTTATGGAATCAATTAAAAATTTATAGAAAACATCCATATATTTTTATGCATGAAACAAAATGTGATGACAAATACCATGGACCTAAGAATAAGCACATGCTTGAGTCACAGCCAGATCTCTGGGAAACCCTAGCTTGGCTGCTATGGGAATTGTTGATCAGAATGTGGTTCTTTTATGTCTTCTCCCCCCCCCAAGCTGCTCTTGGAGACCTCCAAAATGCCACTGCTGGAGGCTGTAAGACTCATGTGGCAAAAATCCACACAGCCCTCAAGGCTGCTGTGTAGAGGAGGAGCCAGACAAAATCACCCTCCCCTTCAACACTAGCAATTTCATTGCTGCAAGAGTGTTGGCAGCTTGGCTCCTACTTCACAATACAACTTCTTCCTGTGCAGGTCCTACAAACTCCAGCATCAGTGTTTAGGAATTCACAGGGAGCTGGGGTGGGGGGAAGGCTGGCAAAGCACTGCTTCTCTGTGTATCGTTACATGAGCCCTCCATATGATTCAAGGCCCCATGATCTTGGTTTTCTCACTCTTCCTTTAGTACTGGATTTAATTTGAACCAGAGGTTAGCTCCAAGTCTTGTTTTTGATGTCAAGACTCAGAACTGTAAAATGTGAGTCAGTGATAAAGGTTTTATAAGCTTGTACCGACTGCCTCCTGTGGCATTTAGGCATTAGCTGGGGAACATACTGCAGGTTGTGCACGGTATACTTCCTATATGACCCGGGGGGGGGCTTAAGAAGGCTCTGAGGGAGCAGGGTGCATGACAGCCAACCTCAGGGCTGATGCATTGACCATGCACCCCAGAAGGATGGTGATGGGTAGGAATAGCAGTATCCGCTGTTTCCAGGCCTAATACTTCCCTCCGTTACCCCAACAGGCAGGTTGGGGAAGGTGCTGAAAGCAGTTGGACTGTTAATCCCATCCACTGTCCCCAGCCTATGCTGTGCCGAGACCTGCAGAACCTGTAATCAATAAAGCTGTCCCATGGTTCTTCTCAGCATGGTTTGTCTGTGCCATCCTTGGGGAGGGCGGGATACAAATCCAAATAAATAAATAAATAAATAAATAAATAAATATGCTGGTCCCCACTCCAAGTACAATGCCTTTCCCTTATTATTAAGTAATCACAAGTCCTTAATCTTTTTTTAAAAAAATGCCAGAGGGTATAACTTCTATGTCACATAGGCAAACCAGTGTTTTCTTGATTTCTTTCTTTATCTTGTTTCACATGACATCAATGATGTAAATGGCTACAAACTGCCTCAACTCCTTGTTTCAGTACCTTTTTCTAACCCTGGGGACAGATTTTCCTTTTGTTTGTTTTTACCTCTGTTGATTCCAAGGCAATCATGTTGGCTCTTCTTCTGGGTGGATGATCTAGTCAGACAATCTAGTCAGATAACTTTTAATAGCTGTCTCCCAGTGTCCATAATTGGCCACCTGTATGATGCATTAGAACCTATCCTTAGCTTTAACCCTAATTCTTAGGATCATATTCTTCTGGGTTTTTCCCCCCTTGACTAGTTCACTTTAATAAACTGAATAAAATGTGTTTTAATACCATCACTGTTCATAACAAACCACATGTTTAGGAAGATTCATCATTTAGATCTGTGAATGGAACCTACCTATGCTGATTAAACTTTGCATGGGATTTACTGATAAAATATTACCAACAGAAAATTCAGCATGGTAGAGAACTTCCTGAAGAGGGCAGTGGTGTCTAATGTGACACAGCTTCGTAGGGTTTTAGTGGGGTTTTTTTGCAATGAGATAATGTTTATTTCTCACTAAATCTCCTTTGATAGATAATCTGAAAGTCTTCCTTTTCTGTTTTAGAAATGCTTTATGCAATTACACTTTAGAAAATGGTATTCCTGTACATTAGTTTCAAGGAAAGATCTGGGCTTTGTCCACTGGTGCATCACAGTATTTTTTAAATTAACTGCAAAGCTGACTTTAGTTGAATTGGAATAACTCTTCAAAGGTCCCTTTCCTTACTTGTATGATTCAAGATTGGGCTATTTCCATTATCTTTGTCATTTGCTCATATTTAATAGTATTAATTAAGTTGCTATTAACCCAAGGTTGTCAATAACATAATAGAGAGCATTTTAAAAATCCTACCTTTCTTTCATGATAGAATTCAAAGTAGCACACATAGTGTTCCCAAGAGGCCAGGCACTGACCTGTACAGTTTGAGTCAGGTTGCTGGATCATGGGTGCACATACACTAGGCCCCAATGAATCTGTTCAGTAGACAAAACTATTCCCATCACCACATCTTCATGTCAGCTGTTTAATTCCTATCCATCATACATATGCTAAAAGACTGCATAAAACACAGTAAGAAACACAAATAGCCAATCTATGTTGCTGCTAACCTCACACTAAGATTAATGCAAAAGTTTATACAATCATTTGTATGATTACAAAAATGCAAATGCTTTAACTCAGCAGATTCTTAGAGAAGAGGAGCTCCATCACAAAGGACTTCCCCATTCATTTCAATGAAACTGGCAGATCTGTGTGCTGATTTGTTTGCTGATGCTTCCTTCATTGGCATTAATGGGGCCTCTGAATACTTGATGGGAAGTAGGGCAAACGAATGAAATCATGCAGCTTTTGGATTACTTCTACAGGTTTTAAGAAGGGCACCAGGAGTCTGAGGAAGGGAAGCTGATAAGGTATGGTCTGATCTTGTCAGCTGTTAGATGCCCTGACTCCTGTTTGAGGGAGAGGGAACGGGATATAAATTTGATAAATAAATAATCTTGGAAGCTAAGCAGAGTTGGTACTTGGAAGGGAAACCAAGAAGGAAGACTCTGAAGAGGAAGGCAACAGCAAACCACTTCTGCTTCTCACTTGCCTTGAAAGCTCATTTCTGGGATCACCAAGTGTTAGCTGTGATTTGATTGCACTTTATTTTTTTTTTGTAGTAAAACTCTCCTAAAGAGGAGAGAATTTTATTCTTTTTATAAGAAAAGGGTAGGGTAGACAGCTGGAGAAAGAAAAAGGATGGAGTGAAATTTTTCTGTTAATAAAGGTTAGTTTTAATTAGTATTCTTTTTAGCATCCATCATGGTTAGAAGATCTTCTTTTTAACAATCCGAAGTCCAAAATAACTCTGTTAATAAAGTTAGTAAAGTCCATTGGGGTTAGTTATTGAAAAGCTCCTTCCAGATGTTACACGAACTGTCACTGCTCAAAGTGTCTTCTTAGGTCTCATCAACTAAGAGTTGAGTCCTTTTAATCTTAATGACTCTCGTTCCGTCACCCCTTTCCCCTGGGTTGCTGTCTTCTTCGCTACTTGGATTGATCCAGGTCTTGAGAACTGCTTCCTCCGTGCTGGCGTGTCTCTTCAGACGTTTCGTTGCTTTAAGAATGGATTCCATCTTCTCTCGCTTTTCTTTTTCCTTAAATTTCCGACCATCAATTTTTACGGGCTCCATACTCACTACAGATGAAATTAGATCTCTGATGTATTGCCTGCTCAGCTCGGCAACCCCTTCTCCTGGCAGATTATTTTCCTTTATAAAAGCGGAGTAGGCTTTGGGAGCCATATCCACCTCTTCTTTTAAATCATTCGCTTCACTGCCAGTTAGTGGTGCCAAGTCATTCGTCAAGGTAAAACTGAGATCTTCTTTCTCTTCTTCTTTCTCGCCCAAAAAGATTAGCGTCAGATTAGCCTTCCTTGTTGTTTCCGAGATTTGTTTTTGCCGACTGATGAGAACACTTTCCATTTTAAACAAAGTTTCGTTGATTTTCTGCATTTGCTCCAGCAGGGGCCGCAGTAGCTCATTTTCCTGTTGATTGACAGCAAGCTCTTGGGGGGGGGTTACCCAGACCGGAAGTCCCTCCCCTCTTCTCTTCCGGTTTGTGCAGGACCATTTTCAGCGTCGACATTTTCTTTTTTATTTACTTTTTCAAAGTTCGTGCCGCATCCCCCAAGAAGCTAACAATGTCGTAATCGCCTGCAAAGCCCCAACGGTACTTTCACCAACACTTTTTTCTCTTTACCCCCCTCTTCGCGCTCCCTTTATAGATCTCGCTTCTCAAAAGGGGTGGGGACTCCTCCCTCCTCCCTTACGCTTATACGCTTGCAGGGGGGTTTAAATTCTCGCTTCAAATTAGATCTTCAACTCACAATTCGATGCAATTCTTCTTTTTATTTTAATTCATGCCGCTTTCTTCACTCCTGGTGGAATTCGGAGGTGCTGCTAAGTCCCATTACGGGCACGACGCAGTGGGGCCGATTGGGGCGGGGAGAAAGCCTCAATTTCCCGGCTGTCTGCCGGCAAAGAGGCTACTCCCCAAAGCGCCCCCGGTTTGGAGCCTTTGCCTAAGGCTCACTAGGGTCTTGCATACATGCAAAGACCCCCCCAAACTGCGCGTGGGCTAGCCACCTTCGGGAGCGTCCCAAAAGGTGGCCGCCATTCGCAACGCCGAAACCGAAACCCCTGATTTGATTGCACTTTATACACACAGACACACCAGAGATTTGTCAGCTTCCATTTATTTCACAACAGTGGATGTTGTTGTTGTTGTTGTTCAGTCGCACAGTCGAGTCCGACTCTTCGCGACCCCATGGACCAGATTACGCCAGGCCCTCCTGTCTTCCGCTGTCCGCTGAAGTTTGCTCAATTTAATGTTCGTTGCATCGATGACACTGTCTAACCATCTCATCCTTTGCCGTCCCCTTCTTCTTTGACCTTCAATCTTTCCCAGCATCAGGGTCTTCTCCAGTGAATGCTCCCTTCTCATTTGGTGGCCAAAGTATTTGAGCTTTAGCTTCAGGATCTGGCCTTCCAGGGAACAGTCAGGGTTGATTTCTTTTAGGATTGACTGATTTGATCTCCTTGCAGTCCAAGGGACTCTCAAGAGTCTTCTCCAGCACCATAGTTCAAAAGAATCTATTCTTCAGCGCTCGGCCTTCCTTATAGTCCAACTCTCGCAGCCATACATTACTACGGGGAATACCATTGCTTTGACCATGCGGACTTTTGTTGGCAAGGTGATGTCTCTGCTTTTTATCATGCTGTTTAGGTTTGCCATCGCTTTTCTCCCAAGGAGCAGGCGTCTTTTAATTTCATGGCTGCAGTCACCATCTGCAGTGATCTGGGATCCTAGGAACGTGAAGTCTGTCACTACTTCTACGACTTCCCCTTCTATTTGCCAAGGAGTGATGGGGCCAGATGCCATGATCTTAGTTTTTTTTGATGTTGAGCTTCAAGCCCACTTTTGCGCTCTCCTCTTTCACCCTGAGCAAGAGGCTCTTCAGGTCCTCTTCACTTTCTGCCATCAGAGTGGTATCGTCTGCATATCTGAGGTTATTGATCTTTTCCCCAGCAATCTTAACTCCAGCTTGTGATTCATCCAGGCCAGCATTTTGCATGATGTACTCTGCATATAAATTAAATAAGCAAGGTGACAATATACATCCTTGTCGTACTCCTTTTCCTATGCTAAACCAATCAGTTGTTCCATATCCGGTTCTAACTGTTGCTTCTTGACCCTTATACAGGTTTCTCAGGAGACATGTGAGGTGGTCTGGTACTCCCATCTCTTTAAGAACCTGCCATAATTTATTGTGATCCACACAATCAAAGGCTTTAGCATAGTCAATGAAGCAGAAGTAGATGTTTTTCTGGTACTCTCTTGTTTTTTCCATAATCCAGTGAATGTTGGCAATTTGATCTCTAGTTCCTCTACCTCTTCGAAACCCAGCTTGTACTTCTGGCAGTTCTCTATCCACGTACTGTTGGAGCCTAGCTTGTAGGATTTTGAGCATGACCTTGCTAGCGTGTGAAATGAGTGCAATTGTGCGATAGTTTGAACATTCCTTGACATTGCCCTTCTTTGGGATTGGAATGTACACTGACCTTTTCCAATCCTGTGGCCACTGTTGTGTTTTCCAAATTTGTTGGCAAATTGAGTGCAGCACTTTAACAGCATCTTCTTTTAAGACTTTGAATAACTCAGCTGGGATACCATCACCTCCACTAGCTTTGTTGTTAGTAATGCTTTCTAAGGACCATTTAACTTCGCTTTCCAGGCTGTCTGGCTCGAGGTCAGTGATTATACCAGCGTGGTTGTCAAGGACATTGAGGTCCTTCTTGTATAGTTCTTCTGTGTATTCTTGCCATCTTTTCCTAATCTCTTCTGCTTCTGTTAGGTCCCTACCGTTTTTGTCCTTTATCATGGCCAGGTTTGCATGGAACGTTCCCTTGATTTCTCCAATTTTCTTGAAGAGATCTCTAGTCCTTCCCAATCTATTGTTTTCCTCTATTACTTTGCATTGTTCATTCAGGAAAGCCTCCTTATCTCTCCTTGCTGTTCTCTGGAAATCCGCATTCAGTTGGGCAAATCTTTCCTTTTCACCGTTGCCTTTAGCTTTCCTTCTTTCCTCTGCTATGTGTAAAGCCTCATCAGACAGCCACTTTGCTTTTTTGCATTTCTTTTTCTTTGGGATGGCGGTGATTGCTGCCTCCTTTACAATGTCACGGACCTTTGTCCATAGTTCTTCAGGCACTCTGTCTATCAAATCTAGTCCCTTAAACCTATTCTTCACCTCTACTGTATATTCATTGGGGATGCGATCTAGGTCAAATCCGAATGGCCTTGTGTTTTTCCCAACTTTCTTCAATTTAAGTCTGAATTTTGCAATGAGTAGCTCATGATCTGAGCCACAGTCAGCTCCAGGTCTTGTTTTTACTGACTGGATAGAGCTTCTCCATCTTTGACTGCAAATTATATAGTCAATCTGATTTCGGTGTTGCCCATCTGGTGATGTCCATGTGTAGAGACGCCTCTTAGGTTGTTGGAAAAGGGTGTTTGCTATGACCAGTGTGTTCTCTTGACAAAACTCTGTTAGCCTTTGCCCTGCTTCATTTTGTTCTCCAAGGCCAAACTTGTCTGTTATTCCGGTTACCTTTTGATTTCCTACTTTAGCATTCCAGTCCCCTATGATGATGAGGACATCATTTTTTGGTGTTAGTTCTATGAGCTGTTGTAGGTCTTCATAGAACTGGTCCACTTCAGCCTCTTCTGCAGCAGTGGTTGGGGCATAGACTTGGATTACTGTGATACTGAATGGTTTGCCTTGGATTCAGACCGAGATCATTCTGTCATTTTTGAGATTGTATCCCAATACTGCCTTTCTCATTCTCTTGTTGACTATAAAGGCCACACCATTTTTTCTATGGGATTCCTGGCCACAGTAGTAGATATAATGGTCTTCTGAGTTAAATTCGCCCATTCCTGTCCACTTTAGTTCACTGATTCCCAAGACGTCGATGTTCATTCTTGCCATCTCATTTTTGACCACGTCAAGCTTACCTTGATTCATAGATCTTACATTCCAGGTTCCTACGCAGTATTGTTCTTTGCAGCATCGAACTTTCCTTTCACCGTCAGACACATCCACAACTGAGCGTCCTTTCGGCTTTGGCCCAGCCGCTTCACTCTTTCTGGGGTTACTCGTACTTGCCCTCTGCTCTTCCCCAGTAGCATATTGGACATCTTCCGACCTGAGGGGCTCATCTTCCGGCGTCATATCTTTTAGCCTTTTGTTACTGTCCATGGGGTTTTCTTAGCAAAGATACTGGAGTGGGTTGCCATTTCCTTCTCCAGGGGATCACGCTTGGTCTGAGTTCTCTGCTGTGGCCTGTCCGTCCTGGGTGGCCCTCCACGGCATAGCCCACAGCCTCATCGAACCACGCAAGCCCCTCGCCACGACAAGGCAGTGATCCATGAGGGAGACAGTGGATGTAGGAATCACTTAATTCTGTTCTGGAAAATATGGAGCATACCTATTTTTTTTCTGATTTCCACCAAAACCTTGAGGGTGGCTTCCATGGTCCATTTCAGTGTGCTTCATTCCCTAGCTGCTCATGCATGGAGGCCTCTGATGCATTTTCATATTATCCAATATAAGATATAACATTTCTGTCTAGAAATCCAAAATGGAAGCTACCAAATTTTAAATCAATAAACGCAGTCATTGGGCAGTCAAAATTGACAGGTAAAAGCGGGGGACACACAAGATTCACAGAGCGGAATCCCATTTCCCCTCCATCACTGAACCTGGTATGTCTCCAGGACTCACCACCCACCTTTGAGCCTGGCTGCAGTGGCAGTTTTGTCTGGGAGCCACTCCAAGCCTGAAGCACCTCATGAAGTTCACTACTGCCAGGCCTGGATGGGCTCCCAGAGACAGCCATTGCCAGCTGTGCCGAACCAAGGTAATTGCTCTTTTATAGGGGAGGGTATTTTTAAAAGATTTCTGATTTTTCTGCAAACCAGGGGTACCCCAAGGTGGTAGGAAAACCTGTTTAGTGTCAGGGTGGCTCCAGCCCATGGATTTAGATATCCACAAATGGGATCCAGACTTCACCACTTGATAGATAGATAGATAATTCCCAAGTACTACATTTGGCAGTTGTGTCTATGAATTGTTCAATGAAGTTGTTGAAATGAATCACCTTTAAAAAAATCTATGAGAAAAACAAATGCATAAACACCTATCTGTGCAGTGTTTGGAAGAAGTAGGCGCAGATTATTGGTCCCATGAAGCATGACAATAATTTGTCTGCAATTCAGATCTTTGATTGAGTTGTCACCATTCCTAGTAAGTTAATTGTTGTGCTTTTGAATTACGTTAATAAAATCTGCAAATTAGCCATGGCCTTCCAGCTTATGTTAAAATGTTTTTAATGTGGACATTGGCCCTGTTTGAAGTGAACACTCTCCTGGAGTTAAAGAGTGAAATGACTAAGGAAGGGGAATTTTGGTGGAAAATATAATAAAACAAATTGCATTTTTGTTGTGCACTTTTCCGTGCCAATGTTTTTGCAGCATTTAGTGCCTTTGTACACCAAGCGATTTGTTCCTGACACATCTATTGCATTAATTTATAGGCTTTAAAAACAACTACCAAAATATTTTTTTAAAAAATCAGCATTCCATCATACTGTGTGATGCCTTAACCCAAAAGGCACATTTAAACTATACTGTTTCATAATATGATGATGGCACAGTATACAATTTCATTTTGGGGTGGGGGAAGCCTAAAAGGTTTTTCTGCTTACAGGCCAAGTCGACTGTGGAGCTCTTACAAATAAGACAGCAACTTAACTGAAATTTTGCTCACAAAGTTGATTACATTTTCAAAAACAACCAGACTGGCAAAGAGAAGAAATCTTTTGGAGGCTTTCAGACTTAAATTACTGATGTTTCCATAGAATATTTTTGTTCAGCTCATGTCATAATGTAATTCTTTATTATTAGCCTCACCCTCCATCTTTGTTCTTTTGAAATAAAATGTGATTTAACTGACATGGAACATGATCCTAGGTATGTTTATTCAGAAATAAGTTCCACTGAATTGAATAAGGTTTAATTAAGTAAAGTAATGTTGCTCTACGTATTTAAAGTATGTGTGTTTAAAGAAAATCTAAACATGGCTTTAAAAAAAAGGAGGTGGGAGTTTCAGCTTTTGAGTCTGTCAGAGAAGAGTCCCAATGATGCCTGATTTCAGGTTGATGTCTGAACTCCAAACGAAATGTATTTACTGAAACCAAGAAAAAAAATCCAGATTGGTAAATGTGTTGTCCTGACCAGAGTAGGTCAAGCTAGCTTGGAAGCTAAGCCGGGTACACCTGGTCAGGTCAGTACTTGGGTGGCAGGACACCAAGGATGTCCAGAGTTGCACCATAGAGGCAGGCAAAGGCAAACCACCTGTGAATGTCTCTTGCCTTGAAAACCCTATGAGTCAGTTGCAACTTTCCCAGCCTGGATAGCCCAGGTTATCCTGATCCTGTCAAATCTTGGAAGCTAAGCAAGGTCAGCCCTGGCTAGTATTTGGATGGATGACCTCCAAGGAATATCAGGGGTATGATGTAGAAGCAGGCAATGGCAAATCACCTCAGAAACATCTCTTGCCTTAAAAACAAGTCTGGCTCACAATCTAGTGGTGCACAACACTAAAAGAACTAGATTTTAGGATCTCCTGGCTATACTACACACACTGCCATACAACTATTGATTAATTAATTCAGCTGCAACTTGACACCACTTTTCACCACCATATGTGTTAGTCTGTGGCAACAAAAGAAAACAGAAGTGTAGTAGCACCTTGAAGACTAAGGCTGCATCCGCACAGCAAAGACTCTCCAGTTTGCATCCATTGTTGCAATGAAATGCATTGAAAGGCATGAAATGAAAAGGCATACACACTGGAGCTTTTGGCATACTTTCTTCCATCAGCCATCATTTCCCCTCTTGCAGCACCAGAAGTCTTTTTGTGGACTTAAAGAAATCAGTAAATGGTATAGTGTTATGGTTTTAGGGTGCCATAACATTTTTTAAAGTCCCCCAAGTGGGCATGGTAGGGAAAATGTTGGCCACGAGGGGCTAATGGATGGGAAATGGTATCAATGTGTGTGGGATCTTTGAACATGCATATCGTCCATACAGATAGCATGATAACACACCTGATCTGTGTTCTTCCCAAAAAAGATGGTAAAGGTAAAGGTTCCCTTGCTCGAAAGCCAGTCAAATCCGACTCTAGGGTTGCGGTGCTCATCTCCGTTTCAAAGCCGAAGAGCCAGCGCTGTCCGAAGACGTTTCCATGGTCATGTGGCCAGCATGACTAAACACCAAGGTGCACGGAACGCTGTTACCTTCCCACCGAAGTGGTACCTATTTATCTACTTGCAATTTCTTGCTTTCGAACTGCTAGGTTGGCAGGAGCTGGAACTAGAGACAGGAGCTCACTCTGTCTTGTGGCACCCGGGTCTTGAACTGCTGAACTACTGACCTTCCACAGCCTGCAGTTCAGCGTCTTAACCACTTGAGCCACCGCAGCCCACAAAAAAGATGGTAGCAAAGCAAATTTGGGGCGGGGGGAGTGAGGTGTTTTCATGTAATTATTTTGGTCAGAGAAGCTATAATGTCAATGCCTGAGGTAGTGAGCTAAGCACCAGAGCGATTTATTTCATGAACAAATACAAATACATTTTTTATGTTCTCCTTAAGGCTTAAAAAAACAAACAAACCCTCCAAACTAGGGATACTCAGACACCTACTAGTTTGACTTACATTCTGTTCACGAATTGCTAATAGGGAGCCAATTTTTCAGTCAGACTGTTTGGCTGTTCATTGACCCATTAGTGGCTGTTTTGACAGGTGGCTCCACTATATTCCTTCCTAACTGTGTAGTTTTTGTATATGTGTCTTCACACACAGCCTGGTTGAGTTCTACTTCTCCCTACCACATACCTAGAGGGCATTTTCAGTCTCTTTTAAAAAGTTGCTGTTGTGCTAATGTGCACTAATATTCTAATGACCTATTGTTGTGACCTGCAAGCTTCCATGATTTCTCAGCTTTCAAAAGTTTCTATCCCTTTTTGTTATGACAGTATTAGGGAAAAGATGCACTCTCTACAATGAGATTGGCTTAGGCTGAGCCGGCTGAAATTGAATCCAACAAAGATGAAGGTCCTGTGCCTGAGCCGGGGCAGTCTGGGGGTAAGGATTCCACTCCCAGCCTTCGATGGGGTGCCATTGATGCCAGTGCCAGAGGTCAGGAATTTGGGAGTGCTCCTAGATGTCTCCTTAACAATGGAGGCCCAGATAGCAGCCACTGTCAAGTCGGGCTTTTACCATCTTCAGCTGATTAGGCAGTTGGTTCTCTTCCTCGAACGCAATGACTTGGCAACAGCGATCCATGCAATGGTCACCTTGAGATTGGATTGCTGTAATGCCCTCTACATGGGGCTGCTCTTGTCCCAAATCCGGAAGCTGCAGCTAGTGCAGAATGCAGCAGCGAGGATGTTGTTGTGTTGTCCTGTGTGGGAACACATCCAGCCCTCCGTAAAAGAACTGCACTGGCTGCCTATAGCATACCGGATTCGGTTCAAGGTGCAGGTTAATACCTTTAAAGCCTTTTGTGGCCAGGGACCTGCAAACCTGAGGGACCGCCTTTCCCCACATGTTCCCCACAGGGTGCTGTGATCGGGAACCCAGAATTAGGAGGTTACAATATCAATAATGGAGTGTTTACCAGAATAAGGAATAAACATCATAATTAAGTATCTCCAAATTAAAAGGTCACAGTGACGTTTTAGCATCAAGGTACCTTATGTAAAAGTGTTACACAAGGGACCCAGGCCTAGACCATACATCGATGGGTCATAATGACCAATTAGCAGCTGGGAAGTAGAGAAATTCCAAAAATGGAAAACCCCGAAAAAACCAACTCTGAGAAAAACAAGATAAGATTAACAATCACGATTAGTTACGAAATAATTTACAAATGATTTAAAGGTCAGCGTTTCTGATTGGTCAAACAAGGAAACAGGATAGGCAAGGAAAAAGGTATAAGAAGAGAAACTGGGTGCCATGAAGGTGGAGTCAAGAGAGAGAGGGGTATGCGCCTATCTCCTTGCTCCAACTTCTGTTTCCATAGGAACCCAGAGGGCTGTCATTCCCATCTCTTCTCCAAGCTGCTTCAAGAGTGGTAAGGCAATATGCCATTGCTGTGTAAACCTTGCTTCTGGCTCATCTTGTTAAAATTGAAATAAAGACGTTAAAGGGCTATGCATGATGTAATTCTTTTAAAAATCCTTAAATGTTAATTTAAGGCTGTTATTAGAAGTTATGTTAAATAAAATTTATATCCTCACAAAAGTGTCTGGTCTTTCCTGTTCCCAAGACAAGTTCTTTCGCAAAGCATAACCAAAAAGTTCTCCTCTCGCTAGCCAAGAAGTTTAGCTAGAAGGGACTGGCTAACAAAATGATCTGAAAAAGTGAGAGTGTTGCTGGATTCAGAGCCACTTTGCACAGATTTTTTTCTCCTGGCCATACAGTGTGCTTAATGACCAATATAGCAGGCCACATGTTTCGATTGCTCTAATGCAGGGCAAGATCAATTTTCAACGTATTATGGGGAACAGACACTTCTGAACATGAATTGAAAATTAATTAGCTCCATAATGGTGTAATCAGACAACCATTTAATTGCATGGTCAACTGTAATGCATATTGAACTCACTGTACAATTGGGGCCAAAGTTTTGACTGTCAAATTACCTTTCAGTTTCATCTCTAAATTTATGTAATCTTCCAAATCTTGTCAAATTGTACAAAACAATATTCTTCTGGACTAACAGCATTTTGAGCAGGGTGTGTGTGAGAGAGAGGGAGAGAGAGAGAGGGAGTGAGAGAGGCAGCATGTGCTTCATGATGAAGCATGGATCATGCAGAGTATGTGTTTTTGTTCAAGAATATTATTTCTATCATTATGAAGTTCAACCTAGAGATCCTCACTAGTATTTAAAATGTGTTATTTTGCTAACATATTTATTTAGACATAGGTATTCCCCTACTCCTCATTCACACAACCATTTAAAAATATTTTGTTCAACGTTCCAATTTACTTAATATATTTATGTGTGGCTTCTTCTGGATGCAGGGGGGAACTAAGCCCATTATTGAAATATGTCAACACCAAAGTAAAAAGCATCTTCAGAAGTGTTCATAGTGATGATCGAACATTTAAAGTATTGATCAGTGCTCTTTTTGTAGCAACACACTCCTAATGTAGCCAATCCTCCAAGAGCTTACAGAGCTCTTCTTACAGGGGTGTGTCATCTAATATGCAAAGGAGTTCCTGCTACAAAAAGATTGGTTTTGATTGAAAAGAACAAAGAATGAAAAAGAGAACTGAGAGACACACAAAGTAGTTTGAGCTTAACAAAGCCTAGTTTTTAGTAATGGGTGAATACATTAATCTACTGCTTAACACAAATTCAAAGAATGATCCATGTTCACAGCAATGTAAGCTTCTGAATAACATGGAAAATATCCTATATTCCCACAAGGATAACCATTACTGGATTTATACTGGCATGAACAAGTCACTATCCAATTAGCATCAGTGTTTGTGGGGGGATAGTCATCATTTAGCTGTCACAATTGAAAAGATAGGGATACATGATTTCTAGAAGTGTAACAGAAGGGAAAAGTTGGAACTACATAAAGTGAGGAAAGAAAATTAAATGCAGTTCTTCTTAGGAGTGAAATTGACTAGATCAGAAGTGATCTGTGATTTAGCATAGTTAATATCAACAGTCCATACAGCCAGAAGTAGTAGTCAAACTTTTCCTTTGTAGAGAGCAGGGCTATTTTTGGGCAGGAATGAACAGGAACAGAGTTCTGGCTGGCTCCAGAGTTGGCCATGCCCATCAGGAACTCATTAGCATAATAAGCCACACCCAACAGCAGAAACTCATTAGGATTGGCTACCTTAGGGGTGTGTGGCCTAACATGCAAAGGAGTTCCTGCTACAAAGAAAGCTCTGGGTTTTGACAACAAACAAGGTAAACAGAATAAGAAGCAGAAGGTGGGTGTGGCTGGATGACCACACTTCTGGTAACTTCTGGGGTATGTGGCCTAATACGCTAATGACCTGTGCCATCAGGGGTGTGGCCTAATATGCTAACAAGTTTCTGTTGTTGGGTGTGGTCTATTATGTTAATGAGTTCCTGCAGGGCTTTTTCTACAAAAAAAGCCCTGGTAGAGAGTTTTTTAATCATCTCTTGTAATTGTTCAGTTATTAGTGCACTAATGATGAACCAGACTTAGTGTCACAACAGTGGTAAAGGGAAAGCCACCCCTGCCTCTCTAATAAATTATCCTCTTTGCATGGTCTGTTTTCAATTTGCTTGTTTGTTGCACGGGGTTGTTAAAGTGTTCATTTGATTGAGGCAGCAGTCATAATGGTGTCATACATTATATGAAGTTTTCTGGTTTGGAATGAATCTTTCCCTGGATAAATTGCTGCATCTTCTCTGCACCTGTGATGTAGAACAGGGCAGAGGCAAGTGCACAATAGATATTGTCTAATCTGTGGGTAGGATCTTTAGTGTCCTCACCTGTGAGTGCTGAGAGCCAAGCACATGTGGACCCAGTTATCTCACTAGGCTAAGTCCAAGCCTCAGAAATGGTTTCAGACAATGATAACCCATGTCTTTGTTAAAATTACTTTTACTACCTGTTGATCTTCCAAGAGGTACCTGTTTGCCTACTTCTCTTTCCAATGGCCTATGCTTAGTTAAGGTCAAGGGCAAAACTTCCAATGACTTCAATTAAATTAGGATGTTAACTATGATATGTAACTTGTTTTCTTAATGCAAGCATCATGTTTCTAGCATCTTAAACTGAATGCTGAATGGCCAGCATGAGACATCTTAAAGGAGATACTGAGAAAATGTTGCATATTGTCCTTGACGAAACCTACCTTGTAATGTGAGCTCTGTGGCTCGTTTCATACAAGTCTTAGCAATCCTAGGTGTATACTCAATAATAATAAAAATATGGCAAAAAAGAAGTGCCAGCCTTGCACTTTGCATTTAGAGAGAACACTAAATAACAAACTTTCCTGGAAGTGTTGTCCTTTACCAAGGGGAAATAGTTTATGACTTATGAAGGAAGACCTTGTAATGCCAATCTCAAAAGCAGTCACTTTTTGGGGGATGGGGTGGGGGGGACAGAGGTCCCATAGATTCCCAGCCAAAACATATAGGCCTGTATAAATGTTTAGCAAGTAGGTTCTTATTCAAGGGCACAAGTATGGGTTTCATTGCAGTGGCTGTCAGTGCATTCACTCACATACCAAGCTTTATCTATCATTTCTGTACATGAGGGAAATCTAAGTTTGTGTTTTATTTTTCCAAATGCACATGGTTCTCAAAGGCACCATTTCATTTGCAGAGTACTGGATTGTATTTAATTATATATACATAATTTGTTCAGTAAATATTTTTGGTGGCAGTTACAGTTGTTGACGTAAGTAGTTCTCATTTTACTAAGCACTTTTTCAAGGTTCACTGGAAATATTTAAGTCAACTCTAGGTTTGTCCTGAATCAGGGACTATGGTTCCGATACTCTACAGAACATAAGGGCATGAACTATGTGACTGAGCCACATCTGTCCAGTTTTAATTTTGCAAAGCAAGCAGATTATGTTTCCATCCACACGTAAAACCTGGACATCCTATATGTGCGTGAATGTTTACCTTCAAGAACATAGGCAAGTAAAATGAAAGAGAATATAGGTCAGGGCTTCATGGTGTGCAGCTAGTCAACAAGACTTCATTTATCTTAGAAATGTATCTGCCTTTGGCTTTTTATAGTGTGGTCAGTCACCTAAATGCTGGTTCTATTCCAATGCTTGTTCTGTGCTTGTTTCCAAAACTGATTAGCAATAAATTCCTTCCCAGTAGCCTCCAGCTGGCAAGCTCTAATGATTTCTGGTAGCCAAAGTAAGAGATACATAAGATAAATGTGTTGAAATATACACAGGCTGCAATGTGGAAGTTCATTTTGGAAGATTTCACCTGGGTGCAAAGATCTGGGTTCTAGGATACAGGAGATGACCAGCATCCCACTCAGGTGTCCAGACCTATGTGCTACCATAACATAATCCTCAGAGGCATAAAAGGTTCACTTCTCATATAAGTAGCAATGACATGTGTCTGTATCTTAGATGTACAATACACTTTTATGTTTGTTCTGTTAATTCCCATAATGCTTATATATCCACTTTCAATGTGACCATACATTTGAGTAGTCTATAAATAAAATCTCACAGGGCAAGATGTCTTTGGGACAATGCTCAGGATAAGTGATTGGAAAAGCTAAAAAAAAAAAATGCACCACACAGCTTTAAAAATTAATCTCTTGGATAACTGAGTTTTTTTTATAGAGAAGGCTGGTAAGAGAAGAATTATGAAGCATCTAATCAACCTAAGAGTTTTAAATTCAAAACATTGCTTTATAACGGAGATTGAGGGTCATTTATGTGGGAGAAATCTCCCAATATTTTCCCATTAAAAAAACAGCCATGGGAGTCCCTAGTTCAGATCAGAACTGTAGTACTGGGACAAGGGGCTTGACCTTTACTCTCTTCCTAGTTTCTTTTTTAGAAGACCCCCCCCCACACACACACATTTCTATTGGTCTTAGTAAAAAAACAGACTGGTACCCATAATGGCACCCATAATGTACCTTTTGTAGAGATACGGCGTTAAGAACATAAGAACATAAGAGAAGCCAATGCTGAATCAGGCCAATGGCCCATCTAGTCCAACACTCTGTCACACAGCGGCCAAAATTTACCATGTGCCATCAGGAGGTCCAGCAGTGGGGCCAGGACACTAGAAGCCCTCCCACTGCTGCCCCCTCCAGCACCAAGAATAGAGTGCATCACCGCCCCAGACTGAGAGTAGATGACTACAGAAGGTTGGGAGGTTGGTGTTTCTCCATGCCATCTTTCCAAACTAAACATGCATGCACACAAGACACTTCTTTACACTGAATCAGACCATTGGTTTATGAAGGTCAGTATTGTTTACTGGAACTGGCAATGTCTTTTTGGGGAGTCAGTTTTTCATATTACCTGCTAACAGAGCTTCTGAAGTGGCGAAGCCAGGAATATGTGCATCTGGATATATCTGGCCTGACTATGTCCCTTACCAGTATTTTTCATGTATTTGGGCATCCAGAAGATATTTGGAGGTTTACTGGATACAGATTAACTAGGTTCCATAAAATCCTGAAATATTTGGGTATGTCTGGGAATATTCAAGGCTACCATCGCAACAGTCCAAGGCCTGATTTTCTTACATTTTTCTTCAATTGTACTCCTGGGCAACAGGAGGGAGGGGGGAAAGGAGGCAGCTCTTCCAGACAATGGGTCCATGCCTTGGAGGAGAACTAGAAATGCCTGCTCATTCATGATTATTCTCTTAGCCCTCCATGGCTGTCTGAGCATAGGCAAAGAGGATAAAAGGCATGCCACTGGACTCGGTTTCATGGCTAGATCTTTTGTGGACAGGCAGGATTACATTCCCTGACACCCTGGTGTCATTTGCTTGAAAAACAGTCATTGCATCCCCCACCCCAGAAGAATACCTTTTAGGAAACAAGCGATTAAAAAAATTCAGCCCCAAACAGAATGGTAATGGAGGAACTGAATAACCTGGAATGCTGGTATTTATATCCTTTCCATGACCCAAATCTGAAAAATACATTTTCCCCCCCAGGTGCACACTCCTAGCCAAGATTTAACCTTGATCCTTTTTTTTTTCTTTTGCTAAGGATGAGCTCTGTAAGCACTAGCTGGGGAAGAGTGGATGGCCACTACTAGGGAACTGGGGCAGCAAAAGTGCTGGGAAACCAGTCATGTGATTGTTCTGTTGTGGTGGTGCTGTATCAGCAACAGTACCACCAGCAACAGGGAAACCACAGAAGCCTGTCCTTGGTCGCATCTGCATTTGCATTTAAAATCAGTTGCATGCTGCTGTGACACTGTCTTCTTCTATGCTTGATGGCCCAGAGTATTGATTCTCAATACCACCAAGACCAAGGAATTGGTGGTGGACTACAGGAAGAACAAAACGGAAATTAAGCCACTGTTTATAGGCGGAGAATGTGTGGAGAGGGTGGCTACTTTCAAGTTTTTGGGAGTGACTATTAAGCAAGATTTGACTTGGAGCGTTAATATCACTGCTCTGGTGAAGAAGGCCCAGCAGAGGCTTTATTTTCTCAGACTCTTAAAGAAAAACAACTTGAGTGAGAAAACACTGACGTCTTTCTATCGTTGCTCAATAGAAAGCATTTTATCATACTGTGTCTGTGCCTGGTTTGCCAGTTGTACGGCTGCAGATAGGAAGGCACTCCAGAGAGTTACCATCACAGCTCAGAAGATCATTGGCTGCCCTCTCCCATCCCTGGAACAACTGTACAGTTCTCGATGCTTGAAAAAGGCAAAGAACATTTTGCAGGACTCATCACACTCTGGACACTCCTTGTTTGAATTGCTGCCTTCGGGCAGAAGATACAGGACAATTAAAACAAGGACAAATAGATTAAAAAACAGTTTTTATCCAAGAGCCATTATTGCCCTAAATGCTGCATGAGATTGGACATCAGTGGTCTAGTTGCTATGTGAACTTTAGGGGAGCTATGAAGCAGTTCTGAATGGCTGTGTGAGCGCGCATGATTATTGTTGTAGATCACTGAAATGATTGCACTTTTAATTTCGTTGTACTATGTACAATGACAATAAAGTATATTATTATTATTATTATTCACAGCAGCCCAAAACTGATTTAAAAATGCAAAATCAGATACGACCCTTTTGTGGAAACCACCTGAGGTATGATCCCACTTCCACTGGATGAAAAACAAAGTGGTCACAGCAAGAAGTTTTCCTACTGAAATCAATAAGCATGACAATCGATATAATAACCAGAATGAACAGGTATAATGAATATAATATAATATAATGAATATAAAGGCAAATCAAAGAAATGGTGAAGAGTGGGAGATAACTTCCTTTGTCTCAGAACCATGATCTTAAATCCAAATTATTCCCCATGCTGTTAGTTTTTAAACATTTTTTAAAAAAACAGGAAATTCACAGGACTCCCGCATAATGTGTAGTTTGACTCTCAGAAGTCTAACCTAATCAGGTTGTTGGGCATTATCAGTGGACTAGGGAGCAAAGCCCATTGTGGTGGAAGACAATGGGCCCTAGAAAGGAAGGGAGGGAGGTGGAAGGGAGAGAGGGTTGGAGAAAGGAAGGAGGGGAGGAAGGAAGGAATAGGGGAAAGAGTGAAAGAAAGGAGAGAGGAAGAAAGGAAAAGGGGGAAAGGAAGGGAAGAGGGGCAGAAAAGGGCTTCTCTGGGCCCAGAGAAGGCCTTTTCTGTCCCCACACCATCCCCTGGGCCTTCTATGGGGGCAGTAGGCAGTGTGTGGGGAGAAAGGGCTTCTCTGGGCCTACTGCCCCCATAGAAGGCCCAGGGGATGGTGTGTGGGGGGCAGAAAAGGCCTTCTCTGGGCCTACTGCCCCCATTGAAGGCCCAGGGGATGGTGTGGGGGGGCGTAAAAGGCCTTCTCTGGGCCTAGTGCCCCCATAGAAGGCCCAGAGGATGGTGTGTGGGGGATGGAAAATGGCTTCTCTGGGCCTTGCCCCCATAGAAGGCCCAGGGGATGGTGTGTGGGGGGCGGAAAAGGCCTTCTCTGGGCCTAGTGCCCCATAGAAGGCCCAGGGGATGGCGTGTGGGGGACGGAAAAGGCCATCTCTGGGCTTCTAGTGCCCCCATAGAAGGCCCAAGGGATGGCGTGTGGGGGACGGAAAAGGCCTTCTCTGGGCTTCTAGTGCCCCCATAGAAGGCCCAGGGGATGGCGTATGGGGGATGGAAAAGGCCTTCTCTGGGCCTAGTCCCCTCATAGAAGTCCCAGGGGATGGTGTGGGCCCCCCCCCCGAAAAGGGCTTCTCTCACTTGCCTCAGCCTTGAGGGCCTGTCCCTGCGCTCACACTCCAGACGGTCCTCTCCTGTCGGAGGACTGGAGCAGATTGAGCTGAAAACACTGACCGGGGCTGACGTGGGTGGGACTTTGTGAAGCAGCCAGTCAGCCCTGGCCAGCGTCTTCTGACTGCCAGTTCTTGAGCCGAATCAATTATGGCAAGCATAGAATCTTGTGGAACCAAAATTGAAATATATATAAGGACAGGATAAGATCTCCTGAACATAAAATGTCTTGTACAATTCCATGGATTTGTGCAGGAGAACATCCCACTGGATCATACTCATTATTTTGAAATGGGAAAATGGGGTATGTCAAATTGAGCAAAAATAGAAAGCTATTTATTCAGTATCCTGCATATGGATGCTAATAGAATATGGCTCCTGCAGGCAAAATGTGCATTGTCTGTCTTCCCTCCAGCATCAAGAGCACTCAAGTGCTTATTTAAATGAGGGAAATAATCCTTATGAAGTTACTTAGGCAATATTATTCTCTTTATTATTGCCCAGCTTCTTCTGCCACTAGTGACTTGGGATAATATGCATATTTAAGCAGCTGTACCCTTTCTCAAAAGTTTGAATCCTACAAATAATTCTTATTTGATAACCATAAGGATGAAAACTGCTTCACACAATACCCTTTTAGTATTTTGAAACAATTTATGCATTGAAACCAAATGGGGCTGATTTCAAATTTCAAATCCCTGCTATTTTGACCTGAAATTCTTGATTTTGATGTTGACTGTCTCTTGTGTGAACTGAACCCAAGAATTTTCATTTACATGCCATTTTCTTATTCTTCACATCATTTCCCCCATTTTCAATTAGCATTTTACATGTTTTACACACACCTCAAGTTCATATATATGTAGTGTAGATATATAAATTGCTTTTAAAAATCATATGCACGTATACAATACAAATAAACCTACAAAACTGACAGTAAAAAGGCAAAGAGCAAAAACCACTGATAACAATACAACTGAATATAAAATAAACAAAATTGAGGCTTAGGCTCAGTGGCGGATCATCTGCTTGGCATGCAGGTTCATTCCATGGCATCTCCAGTTAAGAGGATGATGTACAGGTGATGTGAAAAACCTCTACATAAAACCCTGGAGAGCCACTGTCATCCTGAGTAAACTTTGTCACAGCAGGCAGTTCCCTCACATGGGCACTGGGATGCCAACCTTTTCTTGCTTATAGCCTGCTAACCTAAAACAACTTCTCAGCTGATAAACTAAGCAGTAACATGGACTCTGGTGCCAAGGCCAGCAACAAACCAAGATGTGAACTTTGTTCTCATATAGATCCTAGCAACACCATCACTGGACCCAGCAACATCAGCCATACCATCTCAGGTTCATATTCCTCATCATACTCTTATGTGATTTATGCCATCATGTGTCAGCAGTGGCATACCTAGCCTATTTGGCACTTGGGGTGGATAATTTTTTAACACCCCCTCCTCTATTTTCTTTTTGCTCATCAAGTCACAGCTGACTTTCAAGGCATGAAGTTGTTTGCCATTGCCTGCCTCCACGTTGGCCCTGCTTAGCTTCTGAGATCTGATGAGATTAGGCTAGGCTGGGGCTATCCAGGTCAGGGCCCCTCCTCTATACAACAAATTCATTTTCAGAAATAATTATGAAATAAATCATGTAATAATAATGGCCAGAAAATAGATTCAGGTGGGTAGCTGTGTTGGTCTGAAACAGCAAAACAAAGTTTGGTCTTAAAGATGCCATTGGACCCAAACTTTTTTTTCAATAGCCAGAAACTTCATATATATAATCATGTCAGTAAAAAATTTCAAGTTTGAACATGCTATTGCATCATGAGACCCAGCATGGCATAGTGGTTAAAGTATCAGACTAAGATCTGGGAAATCTAAGTTGGAATCCCCACTTGTGCCATGGAAGCTTGATGGGTAACCTTGGGCCAGTCACATTACTCTCAGCCTAGCCCTGACCTGTATAGCCTGATCTTGCCAGATCTTAGAATATAAGCAGGGGCAACATGGAGGCAGGCAATGGCAAACCACCTCCAAATGTCTCTTGCCTTAAAAACCCTACAGGCTCACCATAACTGTGACTTGACCTGGGGGGGAGGGGAATTCATCAAACAATGTGTTCTGAGGAGCAGTTGGAAGTGCTTCTGTTCTTCATTTTGAATTCCAAGAGTTGACCATCCCAAATATCTACAAGGCATTTATGAGAGCTAGGAGTCTGCCTTTGTACTAACTTTTACTAACACTAGCCAAAGCATCACAAAATAGTGATTGCAAGCTTCACCAGATTGGATGTTAAAAAACACACTACCCCCTAAAGAAAGTGCCCCCATTCTTCACTGGTTCCAAAGGACTAAAGTCAAACCAGAGAATCTCTGCAGTAGAAACTGAAGGGGGGGGCATTTTTGCAAGCACAGCAAAACCAGTGCAATGCACAAAGTACCCAGAAGTGCCAGTGAAATCATGGGGTGCCCAGCAGAACCCAGGGCCATTGTGGCAATGCCAGCTGATGTCAAGCATAGAATCACAGTCCAAGCAAGGGAAGGGGGGCTAGAAGCCCAGCAGAATCAGTGCAATGTAGAGTGTCCAGCAAACCCAGTGTCTGTCAGGCTCATTAGTCAGGTCACACAACACAGGGCTTCATCAGAAGAAAACTGTTTATTGGTGAATCAGAACTAAAGACATGTGTACTGCTTGTGTCAGGAATGCCTGGGAACAATAGGGCCTCCTGACATACTAAAATCAAACACCCCCCTTACAAGCTGAAGCCAATGAGTATAGTTCACGCACATGGGAAAACAAGCAAGCTAAACTAAAAGCCATTGGTTCCTAGCCCAGGAGTTCTGCAGCTGGAGCATCTACAAGGTCAAGTAAGTGATAACACACAGACAGTGAAACAGTGAGGCTCAGAGGCAGGCCGAGGAAGAGTATCCCTCCACATTCCAAAACCATGACAGGGCTACCTGACATCCTGCCCTCCCAAGTGGCTCCCCCTGGGTTTATCAGGGTAGCGGCGGTGGAAGCATTGAAGGAGATGGGGGGCCCTGAGGTGATCCACTGCCACCCACTCTCTGTGTTGTGGCCCAAAGTCAACCCACTCAACTAAGTAGAATAACTTGTTTCATTTAAGCTTAGAGTCCAAAATGTCAGCAACTTCATAATGCAGTTCGCCTTGCACCATCAGGGGGGGAGGCTGTGCTTGCTGGGGTTGCCATGCATTAGGCCCAGGGTCCTGATGAAGGAGGCTAAAATGGAAAATGGAATGCAAATGTATCAAAGTCTTTGGCAAATCAAGTTCAACAGTAACCTCATTGATTTTGCGTTTCACTGGAAAAGGTCCCACATATTTCCAACTGAGTTTATGACTAGGCTGGATCCCCTTGATGTTTCTGGTAGACACATAAACAGAGTCTCCAGGCTGGATGTCCCAGCCAGCCATGAGTTTCTTATCAGCTTGGACTTCATAGGCCTGTTTAGCCCCATCCAATGTTTTACACAGAACCAGCCAGGCATCCTGCAATCGTTTACACCAGTCTCCCACCTCCCTCTCTGGCAGGGCCAAGTTGGACAGGAAACGGAGAGGTGGAGCCTCGTAACCATAGGCAGCCATAAATGGGGAGACTCCTGTGGATGAATGACATGCATTGTTGTAACAAAACTCTGTGAAGGGAAGTAACCCCTCCCAGTCATCCTGCTGAAAATTAGTGAATCCCCAGAGGTACTGCTTGAGGGTTTGATTGATGCGTTCCATCTGGCCGTCAGTTTCGGGGTGATAAGCACTGCTTAAACCCCATTCCACTCCCATGAGACGCATCACTTCACCTCAAAACTTGGAAACAAATTGTGAACCTCGGTCAGAAATTATCTTCTGGGGTAAAGTATGCAGTCTAAACACCTGCTGAATAAATGCTTTTGCCAGTAAGCGAGCGGTTGGTAGGGACTTAAATGAAATAAAGTGTGCTTGCTTAGAAAACAGATCTACAACTACCCAAATGACTGTTTTTCCTCGACTGGGGGGCAAGTCAGTGATAAAGTCCATCGAGATTACTTCCCACAGTCTATCAGGTGTAGGTAGTGGTTGTAGGAGCCCAGGCGGTTTCCTGGGTCTTGGCTTGCATATAATGTAGATTTGGCAAGATTGGACAAACAGAGAGAGTTCCTTCCTCATCCCAGGGCACCAAAATTGGTGTTGTAGCAAATGCAATGACTTTACAAACCCCAAGTGCCCTGCCAACTTGTTGCCATGTACTGTTGACATGACTTCACCCCGCAAAGCTGATGGCACAAACAGCTTTTGGCTGCAGTACCAACAGCCATTGGCCTATTCCTCAACCTCCCCCTCTTTTTCTAGTTCCAGCCGATCACTATCAGAGAGGGCAGAGGTGAACTTCAGTTCCCAGGATTCCTCATCCTCCAGGGGCTGGGCTGTCATTTGGCTGTGAGTTAAGACAGCCCCTCCCAACTGAGAGGGCAAGAACATTGAGTCAAGCACCCCCTCCCATCGGCTGTTCTGCTGGGGGAGGTGGGACAACGCATCCGCTAAAGAGTTAGCTTTGCCCAGGAAATGGTGGAGGGTGAAATTGAACTTAGAGAAGAAATCTGCCCATCTGAGCTGTTTAGCATTGAGGTTACGGAGCGTTCTGAGTACTTTGAGGTTTTTGTGGTCAGTCCATGCTTCAAATGGCACTCTGGCCCCCTTCAGCCAGTGCTGCCATGTAGAGAGCACTAATTTAATAGCTCCTGTCTCCTTGTCCCAAACTGACCAATTACGCTCAGTATCATTGAACTTCCGGGAAACATACGCAAGATGGTGCATTTTCCCATCCTCCCCTTCCTGCAAAATGGTGCCACCCATAGCGACGTCTGAAGCATCCACTTGAACAATAAATTTCTTGAGTTCATTTGGGTGCGCTAGCACAGGTTCAGATGTGAACAGAGCTTTTAAGCAGTCGAACGTCTCCTGGCATTCATTTGTCCAAGCTACCTTAGCGCCGGGCCACGTGCTCTCAGGAACTTTCCCCTTTGTGTTTAAGAGATCTGTGAGTGGTAAGCCCACCTGGGCAAAGTTGGTGAGAAAGGCTCTGTAAAAATTGGCAAATCCTAAGAATGCTTGGAGTTGTCTCTGGGTCCAAGGAGGTTCCCACCCCACAACATCCTGAACCTTGGCTGGGTCCATCTCCAAGCCCCGGGGGGAAATATGGTAGCCCAAGAAGTTTATTTCAGTACAGTGGAATTTGCATTTTGATAACTTAGCAAAGAGTTTGTGCTTGTGCAATGTTTGCAGGACTTCCCGCACCAAGTTCACATGGGAAGCCTTATCGGGGGAATCCCGGGAATCCCCTCCACATTCCAAAACCATGACAGGGCTACCTGACAGTGTCTTCTGTTCATAATATTAACAAAGGTTTGCTACTATACTATTTTTAAATATATTCTGTCACCAAGCAGGGTAGAGATGAGAAAGTCTTGAGGCCAAAAAGTGAAAATGGAGGGGGGGGCATGGAAAAATAGGTGAAGAGAGACAGAAATGAATGAGCAATGTGTGGAAAAGAGGGAGAGAAGTTAAAAGAGGAAAATGTTGCTTTATCTCACTGCAAAACCCTAACTACTGCTTTGCAGGCTCTCACTGAGCCAAGCGCAAGGAAAGGAAGAGAGAAAGGCTAGGCAACTGGAGAAAATGACCAGCAGGCTGACAATTACTGTAGCAGCGATCAGCATGCTGGCTTAGTTGTACAGTCTGTTAAGCAAGTTTGCTTCAGTCTTGGAGAACAGAAAGTCTATCCCAGGGGTGGCCAAACTGCAGCTTGGGAGCCACATGCAGCTCTTTCACATGGTCTAATCTAATGTCAATAAAAAGCAAATTTGCATATTTTTCAATAAAAAGTGTTTGTAATATTTGTTCATGTCTTGCAGCTCTTAAACATCTGATGTTTATTCTGTGATGCTGTGAAGCAAGTTTGGCCACCCCTGGTCTAGCCAATCCAAGAGAGCTTTTTACTATGCTCAGATTTTTCTGTGGCCCTAGTGGCTGCAGCCAGAACTGCATTAAAAAAATAAAAGGAAAGATGTTTGGCTGGGTGCAGCATGACACTGGCTTCAAGGGCCCCCTTCAAGGGACTTCCTCAAGCTGTGTCTGAGGTGGACTGCACCGCTGTCTCACCCTTGGTACACCACTGCATGTCAGCAATGCCTTTCCACCCTCTACATTGGACAAACAGGCCAGTCTCTACAACAAAAAATAAATGGACTTAAGTCTGACATCAGAAACCACAACATTTAAAAACCAGTGAGGGAACATTTTAACCTCCGAGAACATTCAGTCGCTGACCTAAGAGCAGCAGTTCTCTTACAAAGGAATTTCAAGTGAAGATTAGAAAGAGAGACTGCTGTATTGCACGTAATAATGAAGCTCAGGACAGTGCATCCTCTTGGACTGAATCAAGACCTAGGTTTTCTGTCTCATTACTAATGCTGATTACTCCATGACTACTACCTCTCTGCATATCACACCTAATCCAATCATGCCTGCTATTGTCAATTACATGCTACTGTCATTTCCCTGCTATTGTCATTCCACATCTGAAATAACTCCACTTTCCAAGATACTTATTTATTTGATTTATATCCCAGCCTTCCCGTTGGAGCAGATAAAACATAACGAGTATAAATATAAATCACAACATAAAGTGTTAGTATGCCATTTGTGTAATACTGGCATGGCAATAGTAGCAAACTATTATGATTGACTCACATTCTAGCCATATCTGAAGAAGTGAGCTCATACCCTGCCATTAATTTTTGTTAGTATTTAAGATGCTACTGGACTCGTGCTCTTTTCCACTGCTATGGACAGATTAACAGGCAGAGGTGTACATGTGTGAAGGTGCTCCCCATTCTTTCTTTCCTCCTTCCCACCTATTATTTTGGGTTGCTGCCACCCAAGCAGATCCACCCTTAACTCATTTACCAGCATCTTAGGTCCCTGGATGGGCTTTGCGTGTATGAAAGGACTGTGGATGTTCCTAGCTCCCCCCCCTTCTGCTGTTTGCTCTCCAACCCAGCCTAGCTTGGAGATTGTAGCATACACATTGAAGAAATGGCTAAACACACAGGTGAGGGTCCTTGAATACAGACTGAGTTCCTTAAAAAGAAAGATATTTATTCACTACAACACAGCTACAGTCTATCACACACTTGCATAGAAGAAGAAGAAATTGGATTTATACCCTGCCCTTCAGTACACGAAGGAGTCTCAGAGCAGCTTACAATCTCCTTCCCTTCCCCTCTCCACAATGGACAGCCTGTGAGATAGGTGGGGCTGAGAGAGCTCTTTTGAGGACTGCTCTTGAGAGAACAGCTCTGAGACAACTTGTGACTGAACGAAGGTCATGTCAGCAGCTGTATGTGGAGGAATCCCATATCAGAGTCCGCGTTCCTAACCACTACACCAAACTGACTCTCAAGGGAAAAGATATACCACAGCACTTAAGACTATTGCAGAACTAAGAAAGAAAACAATACTTGAGTTGAGTCTAATCTTCGGAGACATACAAAAGGAAATTCTTCTCTGATCAATGAGTAATTAAATTGTAGAATTCTGTGCTACTGGATGCAGTGATGGCCACAAGTAGGGCTGCCAGCTCTGGGTTGGGAAATACCTGGAGATTTGGACAGTGGAGCCTGGGGAGGGTGGGGTTTGGGGAGGGGAGGGGAAGGGAAGGGAAGGGAAGGGCCTCAGTAGGATATAATGCCATAGAGTCTACCTTCCAAAGTAGCCATTTTCTCCAGGAGAGTTAATCTTGGTCATCTGGAGATCAATTGTAACAGCAGGAGATCACCAGGGGCCACCTGAAGGTTGGCAACCCTGGCCACAAGCATAAATAGCTTGAAAATGGAGTAAGACAGATTCATGAAGGAGAGGTCTGTCTGCAAGAAGAAGAGGAGGGGGAGGAGATGGCTTACAAACTCCTTTCCTTTCCCCTTCCCACAACAGGCACCCCTTTTCAAGAACAGCTCTGACAGAACTATGGCTTACCCAAGGTCATCCAGCAGGTGCAAGTGAAGGAGTGGGGAATCAAACTCCATTCTCTCAGATTAGAGTCTGTGCACTTAACCACTACAACAAACTAGCCAATGAGTAAAGGGACCTTCTTTATATAGAGGGAATAAATGAAATGAATGACACCAGTGCTAGGAGGCAATAACAGGAGGAAGCCTTAGCCTCCATGCCTCATAATTGACATTCCAGGGCAACTGGTTGGCCACTATGTCAAACAGGTTGCTGAACTATTGATCTAATCCATCAGGGTTCTTCTTATCCAATCCCAGCTGCATTCTGGTAGTTGTAGTCTGGCTTTCATTCCTGCTGCAGAATTGCTCAGGGAATTCAGTGGTGAAACATGAAAAGTGTTTTCTGTAAAAGGGACTATTTGATTTCATTTGATGCATTGAGTTCTATATTGTATAAATGAAAAATTACTGGCTTAAAATACTGCTCAACTTTAGATTGATTTCTCTCACATTAGACTGTCTGTATGATGTTTGTGATATAAAGTGAGCCATACTTCTTTAGTTGTTCCCCCACTACTTTATCCCTTGCTCTTATTTATTTCAATCTCAGAGATCTTTTTTTCCTGAGGTAGTGTTTTCCTTCTCTAAGTCTGTCTTTATGTCTGTCAGCATATCTTCAACTCTGTGTACAGACTTCAATTCACTTAAACCAGCATCCTTAATCTTAGACTGATTTGAAAAATATTAATAATAATATAATATTTATACTATATAACAATAACAATACTGTGTTTATGCTATATAGTTACACCACAGCTTGGTTTGGATCCAATGGAGCATTTATGCAGGAAGAAGGACTTCTTTGTATGGAGTGCTATTTTCTTGTCTTCCACTCCTGCTGCTGCTCCAAAGGCCCTTTAGAATGTTGTTCTTGGAGGGCATTTGGCCTGCAGAGTCAGGGGAAGGTGAGAAATTCATGCTCCACTCTACTGGCAGAAATCTTTCCATCTGTGGAAACACTCCGCCAGATCCAAGCTAATTTCTGCACGGCAGACTTCCTTGGAATGACAGGTGCTACAATCCACTTGTGGGTAATGATACAATGCTTCACAATGGCTTATAATTAGGTAAGAAGTTTGGGTAATTTCTGGCTTTTGCCCATTCTCACTAATCCGTAATGAGTCATAGAATCATAGAGTTGGAAGGGACCTCCAGGGTCATCTAGTCCAACCCCCAGCACAATGCAGGAAATTCACACCCCCACTGACCTCTGTTCCACACCCAGAAGATGACAAAAAACCTCCAGGATCTCCAGCCAAAATAGCCTGGAGAAGAATTGCTTCCCAACCCCAAAGTGGCTATCAGCATTTCCCTGGGCATGTAAGAAAGGGCCACAAGAACTAAGCACTGAGGCAACCCTTCCTGCCCTCTCTCTCATGATCTGCCTAAGTTCACAGAATCAGCATTGCTGCCAGATGGTCACAGAAGGAGAGCCCACCACCTCCCCAGGAAGCCTGTTCCACTGAGGAACCACTCTAACTGTCCGGAAGTTCTTCCTAATATTTAGCTACTGATTCTGGTTCAGCCTTCTGGGGCAAGAGAAAACAACTCCACACCATCCTCTAGATGACAGCCCTTCAAGTACTTGGAGATGGTTATCATATCACCTCTCAGTTGTCTCCGCTCCAGGCTAAACATACCCAGCTCCTTCAACCTTTCCTCATAGGACTTGGCCTCTAGATCCCTCACTATCTTAGTTGCCCTCCTCTGGACATGATCCAGCTTGTCTATATCCTTCCTAAATTGTGGTGCCCACAACTGAACATAATATGCTAGGTGAAGTCTAACCAGAGCAGGGTAAAGCGATACCATCACTTCATGTGATCTGGACACTACTGTTGATATAGCCCAAAATTGCATTTACCTTTTTAGTTACTGCATCACGCTGCTGACCCTTGTTCAGTGTACGGTCTACTAAGACCCTTATATCCTTTTTGCACATACTACTACCAAGACCAGTCTCCCCTATCCTGCATATTAATGCTGCACATTGCAGCAAAAAATATGATTCCTTTTGGATGGCAGGACCCACCTGACCTTTCCAGCTACAGCAACACAAGACCCTCCTTTCTCCTCCATGACAACAGCAGACAGCCAGGACAACCCTCTTGCTCCACTAGCCAGGCCATGCTCCATTGATCAGGAGTGAGGCTGGCCACCTACCTGACCACCCACCTGAGCCGCAGCACAACCAGGGTGGGCTTGTGGGAGGTGGGGCTGCAGGGATGGTTTCTGAGGAAAGAAGCAAGCTAAGAGGCCACTTGTGGGGGTAGGGGTGTAGGTGGCAGGTGGGGCTGGCCTCTGAAGTAAGAGGCAGCTCTCTAGACAGGTACTGGAGTTAGCCAAATTGCCTTTATTTATTTAATAAAGATGAGGAATTATGAATATTATTAATATTGGCAGTTGGCTATAAGGGAGCAATGACCTGTGTATACCAGAGTTGAGTTATTCAGATTCCCAGAAATAGACCAGAAGACCAAATCTTGAATAAAATAGTTTCTTTACTGAAGAAATTCACACTCACATACAATAAATCAGTTACTCATTCAATCAATACAGAGCTATGGAAATTAGATAGAGTAAATAGTGACAGTTGCATGAGCAGGATGGATTGTTGGTGGGGTGATCCTTTACCTTCTGACATGATGAGGCAATCCTGCAGCGAAAAATGTGGGAAAATATTAGGGAAGGGGAACTCTGTGATGGCCAGTAGCACATGTGAGGGAGACTTCAGGTAGCACTAAGATTGAAGTCGGCTAGGTAGGATGGTGTTAGGTAGGAGAAGAGAGAGGGACAGAGAGCATGGGCAGAGGGGCTTGGGGTAAGAGCCACCAAGTATGTTGTTTCCAGGAACATGCTAGACACTGCTAGTGGCTTAATGGGCTAAAAGAATAGGATTAAGTGTTGGGCAATTGACATGACATTTAACCCTTTGAGACTGGACAAAAAAAAGAGTCCATCATTCCCGGTGCCTTGTCAGTCAACGATCCAGTGATCTGCATCATCGTTATCTTGATGGGCGGCATGTGTGCTTAGCTGCTCAGGTGATCCTGTCACGTCCAAGTTCTATTGTTTAACTTGGGATGAGTATGTGCAGTAAGGTGGGGGTGGGGAGGCTGCCTGTGTGCTGGAGAAGAAGTCCTTCAACCGAGTCTTCTACAGGAAAACTCAGGCTTCTGATGCAACGCATAGCTTCTGCTTGCTGGCTGCTGCTTGATTCTGGTACTGGGGGTTTGATTCATCTCCTTCATGGATGCAGGGGTGCAGGTACTGGGTATGTCCTTTGGTCCACATCTGTCTAGTGCACTGCTTCCTTGTCAGGCTTCCCTTGTTTGGGCATGTATACAGTCAGGACGTTGGCACAATCATTGGGCTACCATGCAGTTCAGTTCCTGGCACATTTATTGCACAGTTCAGCTTGCAGCCATAGTCTATAGAAGTAACACGAGGATTTTGCAGGGCAACACTGGCAAAAGGCATTTGGGATAATGCCAGATGGATGGGGGGGTTGGAGGAACCTGCTCAGGCCAATGAGGGCTTTCCTCCAATCCTCAGTACTTCCTGCTCACTTAGGTGAGGTGAAAATGGCCATGTGGAATCTATCTGGTTATTTAAAGAGGGCCCAGAAGCCAGAGCTCATTTCAAAACATACTTCATGACCATGGATTTTGTAGCTGATCCTGCTCATAGCACTAGGGAGCAGAAGTCAGAAAAGAGGAGGAAGGTGGGCTAGCAGGTCTTCTAGCAGTAAGAGTAGTGACAATGAAGGGCTGAGTGAGCTCACAAGATGGTGCTGGGGGATTGCTGGTCAGCCCCTTGACCTTTAGCCTATGAGGTCCCTCAAGGTTCCATTTTGTCCCCTATGCTTTTTAACATCTATCTGAAGCTGGGTGAAGTCATCCAGCGATTTAGGCTGCGTTGTCACCAACACATCGATAATTCTCAGCTCTATCTAGTCCTTCCAGCTGATCCCAGGGAGGCTGTATAAATCCTGAACCAGTGTCTGGAGACACTTTTAGAATGGAAGCAAACTAAGGTGCTTGCTGCGGGAAGAGGAAGGGAAGGCAATTGTAAGCTGCTTTGAGACTTCTTAGGGTAGAGAAAGGTAAAGGTAAAGGTTCCCTTGCTCGAAAGCCAGTCGAATCCGACTCTAGGGTTGCGGTGCTCATCTCCGTTTCAAAGCCGAAGAGCCAGCGCTGTCCGAAGACGTTTCCATGGTCATGTGGCCGGCATGACTAAACACCAAGGTGCACGGAACGCTGTTACCTTCCCACCGAAGTGGTACCTATTTATCTACTTGCAATTTCTTGCTTTCGAACTGCTAGGTTGGCAGGAGCTGGAACTAGAGACAGGAGCTCACCCTGTCATGCGGCACTCACGGGTCTTGAACTGCTGAACTACTGACCTTCCACAGCCTGCAGTTCAGTGTCTTAACCACTTGAGCCACCGCAGCTCCACACAGGGTAGAGAAAAGCAGGGTATAAAACCAACTCTTCTTCTTAATCCTGACAAGACAGGAGTGCTACTGGTGTGCAGAAGTTCTGACCTGGGATTTAAGGTGTCCCCTGTTCTGGATGAGTTTGTACTCCTATTAAAGAAACAGGTCCAGAGTCTGAGGGTGCTCCCGGATCCAGGCCTACTGCAGAATAAGCAGGTGGCAGTTGTGGCCAAGGCTACTTTTTACCAGCTTTGACTGGTCAGTCAGCTGTGGCCTTTCCTGGTCAGAAAAGATCTTGCCACTATGGTGCACACCTTGGTTACATCTAGATTAGATTACTGCAATGCACTCTACATGGGGCTGCCCTTGGGAAGTGTTCAGAAACATCAATCGGCACAGAACCCTGTAGCCAGGATGTTGACCTGAGCGGGTGGTAGGGACCACGTCCCAATTTACACTGCCTCCTAATTTATTTTCAGGCACAATTCTAGATGCTGATTTTGGCCTATGAAGCCCATAGCCAGTTTTTTTTTTGTTTGGGGGCATTTAATTTTTTTAAGGGGACAGTTAAATTATAGTTAATTAAATTAATCTGAATGCCTGTCTTTAAAGGGGGAGGCTCCAAGCCTTTTCTAGCCCATCCTTCCAAGTGTGTCAGTTCCTAGGAAAAAACAGTTCAGAGGACATTTAAATGCCTTCAGAAGGCACTTAAATGTCTTTTGAGTTCCCTTCCACAGGGCAAGAAAGCTTAGAAGGGCACTCAAGATTGGTACCTTCAGTACATCTCCAACAATCCCCTTTCTGCTAGGCCAGTCCAGCTGTATACCACCTAAGTCATGGTGAGTATTTCAAAAGAATTCCCATGAGCCTTTGGGGAAATGCAATTAAATGCCCACTGAGCTGTCTTTTCCTAGGTCCCATGATGCCCCCCCCCCAATTCCACAGTGGGAGAGGAAAGCTTGAGGGCAAGCCATGGTGCTCTCACCCTGACTGCTGCCAGCAGCAGGAAGTGGGGGTCTTTCCGCTTCCTCCTGGAGGTTTTCCAACAGAGGTTAGATGGCCCATCTGTCAGCAATGCTGATTGTGTGAACTTAGGCAGATCATGAGAGGGAGGGCAGTTCTTGTGGTCCTTCTTACATATCAAGGGAAATGCTGATCACTGCTCTGGGGCCAGGAAGCAATTTTTCTTTAGGCCAATTTGGCTGGAGATTGTGGAGGGTTTTTGTCATCTTCTGGGCATGGAACAGCAGTCACTAGAGGTTTGGGGGGTGTTCCTGCATTGTGCAGGGTGTTGATGACCCTGGAGGTCCCTTCCAACTCTATGATTCTATGATTCCTCAAAAATAAGGTTTTGGGCATGGCTATTTGTGGGGCAGGTAAGGTGCAGGGCCCCTAGATGCTCCACTTTAGCTAATGGCCCACCCTATATGGTTTGGGAACAGCATACCTGAAGGACTGCCTAATCCCTTATGAACCCACTGGACCACTAAGGTGATCTTCAGAGGCCCTGCTTCCGGTGCCCCTGCCTTCTGAGATTAGGCAGGTGGCAAACCAGGAAAGGGACTTCTCCGTCACAGCACCAAATCTCTGGAACTCTATTTCCAGGGAGATTCATCTGTCCCTTCTGTTGCCATCTTCTGCCAGAGGGTGTGGACTTGTTTTGTTTTGTTTTGTTTGGAATTCCCTCACTGATCCCTCCTTCCTGGTGGATGTTTTAATTGCTGTTGTTATGTCTTTTTACATATTACAACTCTGCTTTTTAGTTTGTTTTAGTGCTGTGTGTTGGGGTGGGGGAGTGATTCTAATGGCTTTAAGATGTGGTTTTATCATGAATATTTCAAATTGTTAGCTACCTTGCAGGCCCTTGTAAGGTCCGAAAGGCAGAATATAAATGCTATTACTATTATTATTATATTTTTGAAAAAAAATCAGCTGAAGTTTTTGTTCTCCTCATTTTATCAACTATGCAATGAGTACTTAATGTTTCTTTACATATTTATTTATTTACTTATTAATTTATGTTGCTGTCAATGCAAGGCCAGGGCAGCTGGCATTGCCAGCTGGAAGCTGCAGCTGATCTCAGAGGTCAATGTTTTCTCCCTTTTCTTCTTCTTTCCCTTTAGACAATTCCACATACATACAACTTTTGGGCACCATTCATTTAGCTAAAGATATGTGTTATTATGAATACTGTTTGGAAGCAAAATGCTGGTTAAGAAAGAGCAGCCTCAGAGAGTTTCCATCTTTCCTTCCTGACAGAAAAAAACTTTGTTCAGCTGCTATCTGTCCAGAGATTGCGTACACCAGTGGAAAGATACTGCATTGTTTTTACCTGTTCTATACTGCCATAGAGTAAGTTTAATTCAAAGGTAGAACCTAATTTTAAAAATGGATACATACATTTTAATTTTAGTCAGTATGGATTTGGGGTATTTAGCTTACTATAAAGAGTGATCGATTCACCCTATTTTGCTAATTCAGGAACAACTATGTGAGGCTAACATCCACTCTGTTGGAGAACTACTGTGTTGACTGGATCTGTGTTCTTCAATACCATGCAACACATACCTATGTTCTCAGAAACTGGGTCTTCTAACTTCTGTTTGCAATAATTCCTGTGCCTCTCTGCTGTTTGTAGATTTGGGTATGTATCTTTTTCGACATTTCCTTTATCTGACAATGTGCACAAAGTTGCTCCATATAAAGGATTTTGTAGCATGCAAGCCAGTCCAAAAGGTGAGATGTGCAAGGATTCTAGAGGCAAAAGCACATTACCTATCAACAGAATTTTAGAAAATAATTAAATGTCTAGTAGAGATGAACCAAAAGTTCTTTGTGATTTGATGCCAAACTTACGCATGTAAAAAATGTTTCAACAAACAGCATTCTTCTCAGTTCACTTTCTTTTTATGATCCTGGCTAGTGTTAGTAAGAAAAAATCTCTTAATTTCTCTTTACTCAAGTCCACTCTAAATTTCAACAATCCTTTTAATTTCCTTTAAAAAAAGGAATTTAGAAGCTTGTTGAACCAATTCCATTTTGACTGAAGAGAAATTTGAAGATAGGAGGTATGGGAAGAGCATAGGGTAGTTCAGTGATGCTCTCTCCATGGCTCATACAGAACCACATTTGCAACTGCTATCAGGCAAAAGATCCACAGCTATCCTTGGCATGATGCCTACAGCTCAGAGTGGCTCACAATTTACCTGATCATATGGTAGTGGCTGTTTCTAAGGTGGGAACCAGTTGCCAACCACAAGTATCACTAGGCAAAGATCTTGCCCACATACCTGAAACACGGCACAAGTGCCATACTGAGGAATGGTGCTCAGAAGAGTCACAGATGGCATGCCAAAGAGCCCCATGGGGCTCCTGAGACACTGAGTACCACTGGAACAGTGCCTGCATATTTCATTTTGTTTTCATCTCTTCCTGGAAGAAGAACATACAGGGGCTGAAAGACTGCAACACCTGGGAAGAGCTGTTCCAATAATTCCCATATTTTGTGTTTCTCAGGCTTGGTCACATAATTAACCTACTCAATATGGCCTCCCCCCCATTCCTATGCAGGCTGGATTGTCTCATTGTACTGCAGACAGGAGCTGAAAATTTTGCATTCCTGCTGTGACAAGGTTTACTGAACAATTTCAGTTTCTGTGAATGGGCACCTGAATTAATTGACCGATTTAGTGACCATCACAGGCAGCTCTCACAAGCAGGATTTCATTTACACTGCCATTTCATTTATTGCTGGAGACAATAAAGTTGCAGACTCCATGATCTATTTATTCTGCAGTGGAAGGTAACATTTGGAACCCTTTACAGGTACAACCTTAACAGCAGTTTATAACATGGTACATTACTTCCTTGGGTAAACAGCTGATACTCATCTCAGAATTATATGTGATAAGTTTTACTTATGAGAAGAGAGATGTGTTGAAGGGATGAAAACAAAATGTTGAGACTAAAAAAATAAAATCTGTCAAGGAGTGTTTCAAATATAACACCTAGTACATAAACACCTGAAGGCTAGAACTTCAATCTGTTGATTGACGTTCTGTTGGTTTCCAGGCAAGTGAAGGATGTAGCGCCACAGATAAGATTGATGTGGTTATGGGAGAAGTTATTTACTCCATGAATAAGCACACCTTTCAGAGCAGCCAGATGTAATGAAAGAGCCAGGAATGGAAACATGATTTTTAAAGAAGGGGGAAAGTAGAAAGAAATTGAGAAGAAGGGCATTTAAGCATATAAAGTTTATGGTTACAATTCAGTAGTTCTAACACAATATAGGGCTTTCAGGTTGTCAGCCATGGGATGGGAAACTGTATCAAACACTCATGTCCCCCCCCCGTTCAGATTCAGAAATGGCACAACCGTACACTTATGGGACCTGAACTGCAGTCTTTTAGCCAACTGCTGTTTCTCAGGCTGATTCCTTCCCACTGAAGTTAGTTCTGTTATGATTAATGCAATTGACTGCACAGCAGTGAAAGCAGCATGTACATTCTCCAGCAGCTGGTTTTAAAAGATGCATGACCTGCCCTGGATGACCCTAGACATACGTTAGCCCAGCAAGCCCAGGAAACTGTGAGAATGCTCACCAAGAAGGAATACCCTGCTGGCTACTAGCTTGAATGCTGCCATAGCACAGACATAAAACCCCAATGCAGCTACTTTCAGATTCCATGGGGCCCTTTCAGGGATGAAAATGGCATAGAAAATGTCTAAATTGTCAGACCACATTTTAATCTGAAGCAGACCATTGTATGTCTATTATTTTTTTCTGGGTGGGGGGGTTGATTTGGTCTACTTGGCTTCAATGTTTTTTGTAAGATAGGAAAGAAGGGTTGCAGACAAAAAAACACCACACAACACCAATTTCTTGGTTGTACAATTTCAGACTGCTGATAGAGGACTAAATGTTTGAATGCTGTCCCATGAAACAGTTGCTTGCACAAAAGAAATGTCCATCTAGAAGAATGACAGAATTTTTCTTCCTGGCATTACATTTACTTATAGAAATAGTTGTTTGTTTCATGGCAGAGAATTCAATCATGCAGCTACTCACAGTCTGAAATAATATTGTCCAGAAATAGTTTTAACCTGAGTTGCTGTTGGTAAGACTGTCCCTCAGCTGTCCTGCTTGGAAGTTGAGAAAAACAAACAACCCCCCCACCCAATATCGACTAAGGCTTTCCCACACAGTTTTACTCTACTTGGGTTTTCAGACTGGGGCAGTTTTTTGCCCATATCCTGTACATTCTTCTTTAAACTTGCTGTATTTGGATTATTTTGGAAAGAACTTTGTACATGTGCTACAAAGGAACTATTCACAACAGTGTAATTTCCCCTCAGCAACTTTTTGCAGGTGACCAGGTTGCACTCATAGGGTGGCAAGCAGGAAATGGAGGGGGCAAAATAGCATCCAACAATGCCATGATGTCACTTCCAGCTGTGTAACTGGAAGTATTGACAACATCATTGCAGGACACTGTAGGACTTCCCAAACACTCTATGGTTTATTATAATGTTTCAGGGGAATCGCAGAGCATCCTATGATATGGTGATATCACTTCTAGTTAAAGAGCCAGAAGGGACACCACAGCATCACAGGATGATGTTTTGGGAACCTTCCGCACACCGGGTCTCCTGGGGGTTGAAGGTGCCATTTTCCTAACATTTTTCTTGCCATGCCACCATGTTGCTTTTTTAAAAAAAGGTAGTTGCAATTATGATACATTGCTATAACAATCTACCATAACTTATCTATTTAATTTTCAAATTTTAGTTGCTCTGAATTCCTAGTTTTCATTTTTAAAAAAGTCTTCGGCACCTTTCACTGAGGAGATTACAGGGGAAAGGTATGCTTATCCCAATTTTCTTGTGAGCAAAAATTCTACATTGTGAGCTACTGGCATTAAAATGATGAGCGAGCGATTTGGCTGCTGCATAAAATTAGTTTGCTCTGGAGCCATCCTTCCTGAGCTAAGACAAAAATGTGTGAGCCGGAGACTAAAAAACTGTGAGCTAGCTCACACTAACTCAGCTTAGAGGGAACATTGATCATGATGATCACACTCTTGGGAGCCAATGTAGATTCCCTTTGGAGCACATGTGAAAAGGAAAAGTCAGAAAAAGGCATATGAGAATGAGTGGAAAACTCCCATATGTAAAAGCTTCATTTTCATACACATGCTTTTGCATTTACAGTGGTGATGACAGCAGTGTGGGGAATTCTTTCTATATGGAACCAGCGTAGATTACATATACAAAAGAAAATGGTTCTAACAAAAGAATGAAAGGGTTTAAATACTAGAAATCTTTCACTCAGATATCTTTTAGTATCTTATCTTGTGCATTTATACTGATGAGTCACAGATAACTTCTACTGGAATAAACAACAGTCAGTGAAAATCTTGGTTGTCATAGCAATAAAGTTGCAGGAATATGTTACTTAATTAACAATTTTGCTGACCCTGGGGTGTGGAAAGTAATCCAAACATGGCAATTGCTTAAAGGCACGAAGGTGTTTTTTTACTCTATATATGCAAACTGATCAATGCTGTTTGAAAATGTTTGTTGTTTGATTCAAACATTCATCAATGCTCAATTAACAGGAAAATCAAAAAGAGGGAAAAGGAAATCATATCCTTTGAAAGATAAAATTGGATTTACTGTGGGAGCACTCTTAATCAGACAATCAGCTGGTCAGAAACATCTGAAATTTGATCACAAAGTGCACTTTTGATTGAAATAATGTGTTCTTTCCTCTTTTCCTCTCTTATCAGTCACTCTTACCCAAATAGGCAGTCTCCTATTTAATTGGGGAAATTAACTTTAAAGGAGACAAAGCGAGAGGGGTAACCTGGAGTCTCCACCTATGTATACGGGGACCTTTTCCTTAGAGACCTCTCGAAATAAACCAGTCAGAAGTTCAACTGGAAAGGGTTTTATTGAAATAGAAATAAAAGGGCAATACAGACATGCACAAGTATACAGAAAACACACAAGCTAGCTATGAGGAAGTCAGGGAGGAGATGGCAGAAAGTAATTTCAGGGAAGGCTATAGTTACCAGTCTCAAAGGGTGAGGTCCACAGAGGCAGCAGCAAAATGACCAGCATTTCATGGAGAAAAGGAGAAGGCCCACATCAAGTAGGGGTGTGAGATATGGCACCAAGAACACACACACAGCCTGGAGAGCTTAATCAGTTGATAAATGTTATGTAGCTTCTCCCTGTTTCTAACTTCTGCTTCCTAACATTACATGCCCGAGTAGATCCAGGTGGTCAGCCATGTTGGTCTGAAGAAGAACAACAAATTTAGAGTCTCTTTAAAACTCTATGCCTGAGTAGGGAATTGAGGAAGACACTGCTGGCAGCAAGATAGCAGCGCAGCAGCTATCTAGGTTGCCCTTGGGTGTGAACTTTACAGTAAGTGGCAAAGGACTCTTGGCCATCTTTGCCACTTGCACTATGAAACCTGTGATAGTCAACTGTCTGTTTTTGTACTTTGAAACTTTATTCCTTTGTTCAAAGCCATTTTTGGAGAAAAGGAGCCTTCCCTTCCTGCTACTTCTAGTCTTTAGTAAGTCAATCTCTTATAAGGTTTTCCTATAGGAACAAAGCTGGACATGTCTTTGCTCATATTCTATACAGATCTGTCAGCCCATGATTACATCCTAGGATTACTCTTAACTTATATAATACTCTAAGAAGTAGTAGGATGGGTTGTAGCCATCTATCTTTGGTAATGTAAACTGTAGAAGGAGCTTCCAAAAAAGCAAGTGTCTAGGTAGATGGCTGCATCTATCTATATCTCTGCAACATAGTACTAGATCCCAAATAGGCTGTTAAAAAGAAATTAAAGGTAAAATCAAATCTGGCCTTAGCTGACAGGAGATATGCTCTTTATTTGTTTCTGTGTCTCTAAGCATTCTGACATTTCTGGGAGCCAGAGAAGATGGTGGTGCTGGCAGGAGCACTTTGGGTTCTGGGACTTTTCTTAGAGAAGGCCTTCTAGCACATGATGGGCTTCACCTCTCAAGGTCAGGGAAGAAAACGTTCAGAAACAACCTGGAGAGCTTAATCAGGAGAGCTTTAGACTGAAACTTCAAGGGGAAGGGGACAATCAACATGGGGACTTCAATGAAGAAGTGAAAACAGTGGGGGCCCACCTGGGTAGGACAGGTCAAACAAAGGTACAAGGCTACAAGTGCCTAGATACCAATGCCCATAGTATGGGTAATATGAGATTCTTTTGCAAACAGAGGGCTACGATATAATAGGAATCACTGAGACTTGGTGGGATGATTCTCATGACTGGAATGTGGTAGTGGATGGGTATGAGTTGTTCAAGAAAAACCAGAAGGGTAGAAGAGGAGGCAGAGTGGTGCTGTATGTGAAGAGAGGGCTATATTGTCAGGAAGTTTTGGTGAATGTGGTTGACAGGCCTGTGGAAAGTATATGGATGGAAATAAGGGGAGGTAAGACAAAGGGTATTGTTTATTTATTTATTTGGATTTATATCCTGCCCTCCCCTTAACATGCTCAGGGCAGGTTCCAACAGTATAAATATATAATACAACGATATAAGATACAATACAATTAAAACCACATTAAAACACAATGGGGAATTTCAGACAGATGATATAATCCGGAAGAGGAACTGTTCCCAAACGGTTTCTGGTCTGGCATTTCAGACAGAACCGTTTTAGAACCGGTTCCCTACTGGAATATATTTGTAATTTCACACAGAATCGCTTCTGTCCCGTTCAGGAAACGGGGCTGAAGCATTTTACCTGTCAACTGCTTCCAAATAGTCGTCAGTTTCTTCTCCTGGATCTGATACGCTTTTTTCCCACCTTTTTTCACCCGTGCAGGCGATCTCTGGCTTTTTTAAAAAAAATATTTGCTTTAGAGCACTATAACACTATAACGCTATAGCGCAATAGCATTATAGCAACCCCATTGGAATGTCTGGAGTGTTGTTTTATAGCACTATAGCGCTATAGCGCTCTAAAATGAACATTTTTTTTAAAAAAAGGCACGGTGGGAAATGGCAGGAAAACAAAGCGGTGCAGTCTGAATTGCCAAACGGCTTCTGATTCGGCTCTTTTCTGGTCAGGGAAAGCCATGTGTGAAATGGCAGCCCTGTACCGGTTTACTTCAAGACGAATCAGAAACGGCTTCAATCCGGCAGAATCTCGGTAATGTGAAATTCCCTAATATAAAATAAGATAACTCATATATGCCATATTACTCTAGTAAAAAGCCATATACCTCAGTGGTTGATAGTACTAGAAATTAAATTTCCCAGAGTTCTATAAAATTTGAGATCTCAGACCGAGGCTACAAATGGACCCAAGGATGCGGATGCCTGCTGCTTCAATCAAAAGCCTGGTGGAAGAACTCCATCTTGCAGGCCTTATAGAATTGTAATAAATCCTGCAGGGCCCTGATCTCACATGGGAGCTCATTCCACCAGGTGGGGCCAGGGCCAAAAAAGCCCTAGCCCTGGTCAAGGCAAGTTGGATGTCCCTGGGCCCGGGGAACATCAGAAGATGTTGATTGGTGGACCTTAGTGTGTTGGAGTCTGCTACAGACCACTGGACCAGGGACAGAAAATGGATGCTGCCCTCCTTGAACAGAGTGATAGAGTATCCAGACATCAGAACCTTATAATTACGGGAGACTTCAACTTCCCCGATGTGTGCTGGGAGACAGGCTCAACAAAGCAACACAAATCACACAACTTCCTGACCTGTCTGGCTGACAACTTCCTTTTTCAAATGGTGGAGGAAGCTACAAGGGGCTCAGCCATACTGGACTTAATATTAACCAACAGGGAAGAATTGGTAGACAGTGTATAGGAAAAAGATTTTCCTGGTCCATTCATACTAGGCCCAAATGGCCTAGCTAACAACATGTCCCTGTGACTTCTGTCACCTGCACAGATGGCATGCACAGATGCCAGGCCTAGATATCCATTTCAAAAGCCACTTTGGCACCTCTGAGGGGAAGACCAGACATTGAGACTCTTCCCAAACTTCAAAGCGCAGCAGACGTGCCTTCAGCACATACACAATGGCTGCTCCTACATAGTTAGACACACCTTTCAGCCCTGTCAGGATTGGGTAAATGGCCATGCTCAGTTGTGACAAGGGTAGGAGGGGATTATCTTCAGCCTATGAAAATAGAGACAGAACTCTCTTGGAAGAGGGCCCCTTTCTAAGAGTTAGTCTCTGTTTGGATTACAAACCTGCAACATGGAATTTGACTAGTGGGCAGTGTAGCTGGACTTAATTGCTCACAGCAAACATGGTTCTCATCTTGAAGATTCCCTGGCTCCACAAAGCTCAAATGAAAGACTGGTAACTATACCATATCTCTATGTGTAGTAAGAGCTGTGTAAAGACATAGGCCTTGTTCTTTGCTTTCTAATCTTTGCAAGTCTCTTGTCATATCTCTGCTTTGCTTAATAAAGATTTAATATAGATTAATCTCATCTGAGCTTGAATTCTGTATTGCAACTGGATCTCTAAGTCTAGATCTGGGGTCTATGCTGCTCGCCTAGAAAGCTACTACTGTGTGTTCATTAATTGCTCTAGCCCAGAGCAAGTTGTTAATTCCCAGAAACCTGGCAGGAGGTGGGACCTATCCTCCTGTCCGAGTTGGGAATGTCCTTAAATAGGTCCTGGTGGCAGAATACTGATTTCAGTGTTCCTGAAGCATGTGGGTCTTTGGCATCTCTCATTCCTGGAGGGGCATGGGAGATTAGTGAGATTCTGCACGTGCTGGCATAGTAACAAGACTTGGACCTTCCTTATCTCCTGGACTGGATGTGAGAAGGTACCAGAAACCTGTACAGACAGGGTGAAGGTGGTGGGGACCTAGGGGGAAGTGACCATGTCCTCCTTGAATTCCAGTTGCTGTGGGGGATCAAGGAAGTTCATAGCAGACTCATAGGTTAGATTTTCATAGGGCCAACTTCAACAAACTCAGAGGCTTGATCGGAGTCATTCCATGGGGAGTGTGCTGGAAGGGAAAGGAGCAAGTGAAGGCTCAAGCCCTCACTGTTCCAGCAAGATGAAAACATGGTAAGGGCTCCAAGAAACTGATGTGGATGAACTGAGAGCTCCAGAATAAGCTAAGGAAATGTTAAATGGAGGGAAGGTCAGACCTCTAAAGAGGAGTATATGAGAGTTACTACGTACTGCATATCAGCCATCAGAGAAACCAAAGCTCAGTATGGGTCTGGCCAGTGTGGCTCGCTACAGTAAGAAAAACTTCTACAGGTATATGATAAGCAAACACAAGGTAAAAGAGGCAATTGGACTGGTTTTCTGGGAATAGAAGGAGAAACTCTGGTAGAGGACAGAGAAAAAGCAGACAGGCTTAATGATTTTTTTGCCTCTGTTTTCTCCCTGAAGAACTTGAGCCCATCTTGAGATGGTAAAGGACAAGAAGGACACCTGGGTGTCCAGCTGATATTGACAGGGAGATTGTGGAGAGGCATCTGGCTGCACTGGATTAATACAATTCCCCTGGGCCAGATGGTGTGCACCCAAGACTGCTCAAAGAGCTTTCAAATGAACTTGCAGAGCCTCTGTCCAGCATCTTCAAGGCCTCCTGGAGGTCTGGGGATGTGCCACAAGATTGTAAAAGAGTGAATGTTATCCCAATCTTTAAGAAAGGGAAGAAGGATGACCTGGGAAACTACAGGCTGGTCAGTCTGACTTCTGTTGCTGGAAAGATAATAGAGCAGATTTTAAAGGGATTGATCTGTAAGCATCTGAAGGACCACTTACTGATCCAGGGAAGTCAGCATGGTTTTGTCCCCAACAGATCTTGTCAGACCAACCTGATTTCCTTCTTTGATCGTGTGACGAGTTTACTGGATTGTGGGAACTCTGTTGATGTGATTATCCTGGATTTCAGTAAAGCTTTTAATAAGGTTCCTCATGATTCTGATGGGAAAACTGGAGGACTATGGACTGGACTATAGGACAGTTCAGTGGATAGGGAACTGGTTAGAGGACCGCACCCAAAGAGTGGCGGTCAATGGCATTTCATCAGATTGGAGGGAGGTGTCCAGTGGGGTGCCACAGGGCTTAGTTTTGGGTGTGGTATTTTTCAATATTTTTATCAATGATCTGGATGAAGGGGTAGAAAGGCTACTCATTAAATTTGCTGATGATACCAAATTGGGAGGAGTAGCAAACACCCAAGAAGATAGAGTTAAAATTCAACAAGACCTGAATACTCTGGAGAAGTGGGCAGTTGCGAACATGATGCAATTCAACAAAGATAAATGCAGAGCATTACATCTGGGCTACAAAAATGTCAAGCACAAATACTGGATGGGGGATATGTTTCTGGGGAGTTGTGTATGTGAAAGAGATCTTGGGGTAAGAGTGGACTGTAAACTAAATAAAAGCAGTCAGTGTGATGTGGTGGCAAAAAGGCCTATTGGGCTGTATTAAAAGGGTCATAGCATCAAAATTGCAGGAGGTCATAGCCCCTCTGTATACTGTCTTGTTCAAGCCACACCTTGAGTACTGTGTGCAGTTCAAAAAAGGCTGGAGGAATATTTGGCAGAGATGCTTTAGGCTGGTCTGCATTGGGCAGGGGATTGGACTAGATGGTCTGTATGGCCCCTTCCATGTCTATGATACTATGATTCTGTACTGCTGCAGACAGATTAACATGACTACCCATCTTCATCTAGTGACCAACCAGTTCCTCTGGACCTTCCCCTGAAGTTGACTTCAGGTTCTGGGATTCAGAGGTTTAATGCCTCTGAATGTGGAGGCTCCCCTCAGCCACCATGGCTAGTAGTCACTGATAGACTTATCCTCCAAGAATCTATCTAATCCCCTTTTAAAGCTGTTCATTCCTGTGGCCATCACTACATTTTCTGGCAGCAAATTGCACACTTTAATCACTCTCTATGTAAAGTAGTATTTCCTTTTGTCTGTTCTGAACCTACTGCCTGTCAACTTTATTGGATGCCCTCACGTTCTAGTATTTTGGAAGAGGGAGAAAAAACTCTCTTTGGCAACTCTTTCTACCCTGTTCATAATTTTATAAACCTCTATCATGTTCCTCTCTAAGTTTGTTTTAGAATAATGGAATCATAGAGCTTCACAATGAGTTATAATTTCTGGCTTTTGCCCATTCTCACTACCCCCTAATGAATCATAGATTCATAGAGTTGGATGGGACCTCCAGGGTCATCTAGTCCAACACCCTGCACAATGCAGGAAATTCACAAATTCCTCCCCCCCCCACGCCCCCAATGACCTCTGTTCCATGCCCAGAAGATGACAAAAATCCTCCAGGATCTCAAGAAAAACTGGCCTGGAGAAAAGTTGCTTCCTGACCCCAAAGTGGCGATCAGCATTTCCCTGGGCATGTAAGAAAGGACAGGACCAGAAGAACTAAGAACCGGTACAACCATTCCTGTCCTCTCATTCCTCTCATGATCTGCCTAAGTTCACAGAATCAGCACTGCTGACAGATGGAGATCTAGCCTCTGTTTGAAAACCTCCAAAGAAGGAGAGCCCACCACCTCCTAGGGAAGCCTGTTCCACAGAGGAACCACTCTTAACTTTCAGGAAGTTCTTCCTAATGTTTAGCCAAACACTCTTCTGATTTAATTTCAACCCATTGGTTCTGATCTGACCTTCTGCGGCAACAGAAAACAATTCCACACCATCCTCTATATGGCACCCCTTCAAGTACTTGAAGATGGTTATCATATCACTTCTCAGTCATCTCCTCTCCAGGCTAAACATACCCAGCTCCTTCAACCTTTCCTCATAGGACTTGGTCTCCAGACCCCTCACAATCTTCGTTGCCCTCCTCTGGATACATTACAGCTTGTCTATATCCTTCTTAAATTGTGGTGCCCCAAACTGAACACAGTACTCTAGGTGAGGTCCAACCAGAGCAGAGTAAAGTAATACTATCATTTCACATGATCTTGACACTATACTTCTGTTGATACAGCCCAAAATCACATTTGCCTTTTTAGCAACCACATCACATTGCTGACTCGTGTTCAGTGTATGGACTACTAAGACCCCTAGATACTTTTTGCACATACTACTGCCAAGATAAGTCTCCCCCATTCTATAATTATGCATTTGATTTTTCCTACCGAAATACATAACTTTACATTTATCCCCACTGAAATTCATTTTGTTGTCTAAGGCTTTCATGACCGGAGTTCATTAGCTGCTGTAGATTTTCTGGGTTGTGTGGCTGTGGTCTTGGCACTGTAGGACCTGACGTTTTGCCAGTAGCTGTGACTGACATCCTCAGAGGTATAACACAGAAAGATGGAGTAGCATTCAGACAAGAATAAAAGAACATGAAAGACACTACAGACTTGGCCAACCTGAAAAATCAGCAGTGGCTGAACATAGCCTAACTCAAACAGGACACAGTATTTTGTTCCAAGACACTGAAAGGCTGGACAACACTTCCAAATGACCATGTCAGATTACACAGGGAAGCCATTGAAATTCATAAACATAAACACAATTTCAACAGGAAAGAAGAGAGTTTTTAAAAATAAATAAATAGGGCATGGTTTCCTGTCCTGAAAAACACAAAAAGCTCTACATCTGACAATAGCACTATAGATAAGATTAGAATTTCAACAGCCAGTCCACATACAAAAAGAACCTCCTCAGGAAACAGGAAACCTCCTCAGGAAACAATCCATATAACAAAAGAACCTCCGCAGGAAAGCTCCTCCATTAACATGTTTATAGCCTGGGGAACTCCTACAAGATAATGACTCAGCCCTAGCCCACCTTCTGGAGTAGATATAAATTACCTGCCTACCATTTTTCTTCTCACCTTGACACAGAGAGCACTCCATCTTTTTGTGTTATACCTCTGAGGATGCCAGTCACAGCTACTTGTGAAATGTCAGGTCCTACAATGCCAAGACCATGGCCACACAAACCGGAAGATCTACAGCAACTAAAGAAATTCATTTTATTTGTTTTATACCAGTTTTCCAGCCAGTCAAGATCATCCTGTATCCTGACTCTGTCTTCCACCCCTCCCAATTTACTATCATCTGCAAATTTAATAAGCATTCCCACTATTCCTTCATCGAAAACATTTATAAAGATGTTGAAGAAAATAGGTCCCAGGACAGATTCTTGAGGCACTCCACTTGTCACTCCTCTCCAAGAGGATGAGGAACCATTCACAAGCACTCTTTGGGTGTGATCTCCAAAACACATTTTACCAATTTGTCAACAAAAAATATTATATGGAACCTTATCCAAAAGCCTTACTGAAATCAAGATAAATTATGTCTACAGCATTCCCAGATCCAGCAAAGTAGTAACTTTCTGAAAAAAAAGAGATAAGGTTAGTCTGACATGATTTATTCTTGAAAAACCTATGCTGGCTCTTAGTAATCACAGCTGTCCATTCCAAATGCTCAAGGGCTGTCTGATGATTTCTTCTAAAACTTTCCCAAGTATAGTCGTCAAACTGACTGGTCGGTAGTTACCTGGATCCTCCTTTTCCCCCTTTTTGAAGATTGGGACAACATTTCCCCACCTCCAGTCTTCTGGCACCTCAACTGTTCTCCAAGAATTTTCAGAAATAATGGACAGAGGCTCAGAAATTACATCCACGAGTTCTTTTAGTACCCTTGGATGCAGCTCATCGGACCCCGAGGACTTAGTTTCATTTAAAGAAACTAGGTGTTTATGTACTACCCCCTATGTCGATCCTAGGCTGCAACTCCCTTCCCTCATCATGTGTTCTGTTTTTGCCATGTTGAGCACCGTTTCCCTTGCAAGAGAAGACTGAGAAAAAGTAGGAATTAAGTTCTGCCCTGTTACAATTTCACTTTCCAGTCCCTGCAATGGGCCTCCCATGTCCTTGTTCTTTTTCTTACTGTGATCATAAGAAAAGAACCCTTTTTTGTCATTTTTAGCATCTCTCGCTAGCCGGAGTCAGACCAGGGAAGGAATCAAGGCAGGCTTCACAGACAAGCCAGGGAGCAAGGAAGCAGCACAGTGCTGGAGAGGGTGGCAGAGTGCTGTTCCAGGAGAGGAAAGGAGGGACCTGCAGTGCCAGGCAGCATCCTATCTTCCCCAGTTCTGAGGCCTAAGGAGCTCCAACATGGAAGGCATGATGGCAGAAAGGGGAGGGGGAAGAGGACCTCGTGGCAGGAGGCATTACCTTGCTAAGGACTCTACCTTCCATTCAATTGCCTTGCTGAATGTTGTGGAGGTCAATTTATTTTGCTTCCTTGGCTTGTGTATTTTGTACTTTTTCTATTTCAATCAACAGCCCTTTTTACAAACAAACCTGGACTCATCTACAATCCAGGTTTACAAAACAATTGAGATATTTTCTGTCTAATTCACTGCTAACGTGTGGTCTGTGCTTTAAGTAGCATTAGAATGTTGCACTAGCACTAATTTCCCCTTTGATCATTTCAATTAGCCAGAGAAGAGAGCTCTGGCAAGCAATTAGTTTTCAAGTAAATGAGGCAGCTCATTAGCTGCCAGGGATCCTATTTGAATTTATGGTGTGCGTGCATGTGTGTGCGTGTGTGTAAAGAACAAAAAAAATGGCTCAAAAGGACAGAGGTTTCAGAACAGAAAAGGGTCACTGAAGAATAAAGGGAACAAGTAGGTAGGCAATACCTCATAACACATTTCAGTTGGTGAGACTTTTTCTTTGGCTGTACGCCATAAACTATTTACTCCCAAACAGGCCCATATATTCAAAGGGATTTCAGTAGGATTACAGCAGAATAAACAATTTGTGGATGCAGCCATGTGTCAGCATCCGAGACTTATGCAATATTTAACTTTTAATGGAATTTCACAAACATAACGCAGCAGAAACTATTGAGAGGAATCTTAGAAACATAATTGTCAGTTCTGTCATAGCCAGTCAGTTGCTTGGAAGATGGCCAATGTTGGTTCACAGACAAAAGTTGTGAAGCGCTCACCACATACACACACATTTCAGGACACAAAGACTTCTAATGACCTCAACTAAACTGATCAGTGCTGTAGATTGGACCCAGCCAGCTTCTCTGCTGGTGAAAGGGGGAGGGAAACCTGCTTCCCCACCAAAAAGCCATGTAGAATGGTAACTTTAATAAGGAGGAGAGCTCCATATCCAGAATATATTTGGGGGGGGGCAAAGGAGCAGTTTAGTAAAGTGGAGCTGACTACATCACATGGTTGTTGTTGTTGTTAAGGAAATATAGAGGAGGAGAAGCATGGCTAGGTAAGAGCTGACAGGTAAAAATGGCGGGGGAGAAGCAGTACCCGGGGTATAGAGCTGCCAGATCCCCCAGGGGGCGGGAGTTTTCCCCTGACCCAGTGGCCTGGATCTGGCCAGCAGGGGAACCCTGCCTCCAAAGTGTCTGGATCAGGCTGACATGCCCAGCATGATGACGGCACCTGGAGGTGACATCACCGCACCGGGCACATCGCCGGTGGGTTGCTCTAGCATTTGGCCTGAAAACTCATTCAGGCTGAATGCTAGAGGGTCCCCCAGCGATGTGCCCAGTGCAATGACATCATTTCCATTTGACATCATCACAGGACGTCTGGGTGTGAAAGTCCTAGACCCGGAGCTTCTACCCCCCACTGGAAAGAGATAGGGACCTGGGAACCCTACCGGGGTAGTTCAGAAATAATAAAAGAAGGTCAGGATTTGTGTCTGGGAGTTGTATTCTCTCTGAAGTGTTGTGCATTGCTTTGGAATCAAAGCCTATCCCCAAAAGATCCAAGATGTCTGGCAAGCATTGTTGAAGGAACTGGGAGTGCCCCTCAGGGTTTTACAGGCATAACCTGGTTCCTTTGGCTAGCTAGCAGCAGCAGGACAATAACCCCCTGAACAGCCCCTTAACCCCTGGTGCCAATGGATTATTCTCCTTGAGTCATCTTCCTACACCCCTCTCCCTTTGCAGGCAATCTGAGAGGAGAGTGAAGACAGGAACTTCAGCTTGTACCTCCCAAATCAGCTCAGGCATTATAATTGCACGGGCAGCAAGCTGAGCACGGGCTGAGATGTGCTTCCACTCCCCTGACAAAAGGCATTTCACAGAAAGGGGGAAAGGGGGAGGCACAGCTGTTTGGGGAGGGTGCCGGGCACTCATAGGCACCTCCATGTGTATGGGCCTGAAGAGAATAGGCAAAAATGCTGATTATTGCTGATGGTTGTCTGTGTTGCCCTGCTGTTTGGCAACCGTCCTTTGACACTGAATTCAGGGTTTTCCCCCAGGCAACTATTTTTCTTTCTTTGCATGCAGGACCAAAGCAGGAGGAAGATATAGTTTACTAGGACCTGAAGGTGAGAAGGGAGCTCTCCAGCTTGCAATCCACTCATGTCACCATGATATGGCCCTCTTATGTTAATTTTAAAATGAAAGCATTTTTTTCTTTACAAGATTCATGACAGAATGGGATCGTGGTGGTGGAGCCTGCATGAAAAATCCAAAGAAATTGTGCTTGGAATTGTTCATGTGTGTGCTAGCATTGCAAATCTCCCAGTGGTTTCCAGTTCTGGGATACACAAGAAAGTAGGAAATAATACTAGGGAGATCCCTGTTATGTACCCTCCTACAGCTGCAGTGACTCAAGTGTTTAAGATGCTGAACTGCAGGCTGTGGAAGGTCATTAGTTCAGCAGTTCAAGACCTGGGTGCCGTATGACAGAGTGAGCTCCCGTCTCTAGTTCCAGCTCCTGCTAACCTAGCAGTTCAAGAGCAAGAAATTGCAAGTAGATAAATAGGTACCACTTCGGTGGGAAGGTGACAGCGTTCCGTGCACCTTAGTGTTTAGTCATGCCGGCCACATGACCACGGAAACGTCTTCGGACAGTGCTGGCTCTTCAGCTTTGAAACGGAGATGAGCACCGCAACCCTGGAGTCGGTTTCGACTGGCTTTTGAGCAAGGGAACCTTTACCTTTACCTTACTACAGAAGTGAGAAATTAAAAATACCTGCCTCTAAAGAGGAAGGAGTGCTCTTCCTGCCTCCAACATTTTATCATTTTGTCTGAATAGAGAGCCAGTTTGGTGTAGTGGTTAAGAGTGCGGACTCTAATCTGGGAGAACCAGGTTTGATTCCCCACTTCTCTACATGCAGTTGCAGGTGTGATCTTGGGTCAGTCATAAGTTCTTTCAGAGTTCTTTCAGAGCTGTTCTCTCTCTCAGCCCCACCTACCTCACAGGATGTCTGTTGTGGTGAGGGAAAGGGATGGTAAGCTGCTCTGAGACTCCTTTGGCTAGTGAAGGGCAGGGTATAAATCCAATCTCCTCCTCCTCCTCCTCTTCTTCTTCTTCTGAATAGGGCAATGCATGTATTTTCCAACTGTGGTATGTCTGAACCCATTTGTGCTTTCAAAAAATATGGGTTTCCACCCTGGCAAGAATTTGGGTGAGATACCTCAAAAGAATACCAGGGCTGGGAGGCAGAGGTGAGCTAATAATCCACTTCTTTGAATGTCCTCCATGCCCCAGTAGGAGTCATCAGAGGTTGCCATGACTTCCAGGCATGGGCACACACACATATACAAACATGTGTGTGCACACACAGTTTGGTGTAGTGGTTAAGAGCGGTGGACTCTAATCTGGAGAACTGGTTTTGATTCCCCACTCCTCCACATGCAGCCAGCTGGGTGACCTTGGGTCAGTCACAGATCTCTCAGAGCTGTTCTTTCAAGAACAGTTCTCTCAGAGCTCTCTCAGTCTATCTCTCAGGGTGTCTGTTGTGGGGAGAGGAAGGGAAGGAAATTGTAAGCTGCTCTGAGACTCCAAGTGAAGGGTGGGGTATAAATCCAATATCTTCTTCTTCTTCTACACACAAGGAAAAGCAGAAGAAGAAGAAGAAGAAGAAGAAGAAGAAGAAGAAGAAGAAGAAGAAGAAGAAGAAGAAGAAGAAGAAGAAGAAGAAGAAGAAGAAGAAGAAGAAGGTTTCCAACTGCACAGACCGGTACTTGACAATAGTGGGTTGCCCTATTCACACAAAATGCTGATCATGAATATCAAGAGTATTGTATGTAATATGATTGCCCCTTATGGGGAGTTGTATTGCCAAAATTGTAACAACTACAAAGGGATAGTACGTTTGCCTATTATAACCTGCCTAAATAATTATTCACAAATGGGCAGGATTTCCTGTGATTTCTAAAGAAAAGCCTAGGATTCTTTCTTTGCAAGTCCCAAACCTTACCAAAACAAAGTTTGAGTCTAGTGGCACTTTTAAGACCAACAAAGTTTTATTCTGGGTATAAGCTTTGTTCTGCTGCTTCAGACCAATGCGGCCACCTACCTAAACCATGCCTTACCAATGAGTTACACTGCATTGGGAATATTATCAGTGCTGAGAAAACTATGGACATTTGCGGCTAGTATGGCTGCAAAAACATTGTACAATGCTGATCATGTTGCATTGCAGGTTTTATCACTTCAATCATGTCTGCCAGTAATAGAGTGAAAGCAACTTACAACCACTGAAATAATGAATACCACATTTGCTTGCTTCTGTGAAATAATGGTGGAGGGTCTTTGTTTTTTAGTAAATTATAAAGATAAATTATGGTGTCATCAAGTTAAAAAGAAAATGTGGTTTCAGCATATACTCAAAAATCAGTGTGGAGACAGCTAATAAATATTAAGTTTACTATCCTTTTTTTCCCTCTTAAAAATAATGGGTGAAGCTTACATACAGTAACCAGCCAACCTGATGCCTGATAAATTATTACTTTGTCCAGTCGTATATTGGGTAAAGCCTTAAATATGGAGGTAATGAAATATAACCTTTATGAGCAAATCAGCCATTGAAAAACTATACATGAGCCCTTTGGGATCATTATTCTTTCCATGTTTAAAAACAGTATTCCTTTATTATAAAGCATTTATCTTGCCTACAAAGAAGAATGAAATGAGACTTTAATCAGTTTTTAGGAGAGAGGGCAAGAGAAGCAAAACAGCGTTTATTTTCTCACAGCATCTGACAGGAAATTGCAGCATTACAGGAAAGTAAATTTGTAAGTTTTTTTAAAAGGAAAAATCAACCTCTGGAAATCAGACTATCACTTTAAAAGCTGGTTTACAGTTCCAGACAAATGAATTATGCCACCAAACATGTTGATCAGGTATCAGTTGGTACAATCCATCCCTTCCCATATAGAGTCTGTCAAGCTGTATTTCATTTGTTTCCCTGCCCTGGGCAGAGAATGGACTTAAGCCAAGTTTTTATAGGAGTTAACATTCAACTGCATCATTTTTTGGAAAAGTGTGTGTGTGTGTGTGTGTGTGTGTTTTTAATGCCCCCCGAAGGGAATTTTATTGATTTTGCTTTACTACGGGATATGGGGAAAGGTTGCTAATCTCTACTTCTAAAAATTTGTGGGACATGGGTAGGGAAAACTAATACACAAAAAAAACTCTACCAGGATGGGGGAAGGAAACTAAGCCCTACTTCTAAGGGAAAAAAAAACAAACCTACTGGACACGGGGAAGGAAAGACTAACAAGGTGACACGATCTGGTTACATTTGTATCATTTGTCACCTGGTGTTACAGAGCCTTATAAAAAAGTTAACAAAAAATTATAAAAGTAAAAAATTGTAAAAACCCCTTAGTTAATCAAAAACTGCATCTTCCACGGTTATCTTGGTCTGAGGGTCTCTTCTTCTTGTATTTCTTCTTTCCTTGGGGTTTGGGAGCGGCTGCTCCTTTCTCTGATTCCAATGTGCCTGAAGAACTAAAGAGTATTGGACTACTGCTTTCTGAATCCTGTGAGTAGGATTCCTCTTCTTCCTCTTCAACTTTTCTTGGTTTCTTGTCTTTGTTGTGCTGCTTTGGATTCAAGTGTTGCTCCACAAATTTTTTAGCCTTAGGAACAGAGTCAATATTGTATTTTCTGTCTCCATATTTAAAACTCAGTCCTTCAGGAAACAGCCATCTGTACGGGACCCCCTTCTTCTGTAGAGAGAGAGAGTAAGCTCCTTGTAGAGTTTCCTCCCCTTTCTAATTTCGAAGGGGATATCCTTCAAGATCCTTATTTCTTCATTCTTAATTTTTAGAGGGCTCCCCTGTGTGGCTTTTAGTACTTGATCTCTGGTAGATCTTCTCGTGAATTTCAAACATATTTCTCCAGGGAGTTTATTCTTTTTGATGAAATCTGGATAAGCCCTGTAGGCCCAGTCCATCTCCTTCAGTAAGTCTTCCTGTTTGTAACCCATTATTGGAGCCAAAGTCTCTGACAAAATGTTCTTCAAATCCTCATTCTTTTCTTCTGGAACCCCTTGGAATCGTAGAATGTGCATAGATCTTTCCAGCTGTAGCTGTATTAGTTCATTTTTACTGGAGAGTCTCTCCTTTTCTGCTTCATCCTCTCTTTTATTAATACTCTCAGTCTGTTTTTCCATTTTTTTTAAAGTCTTTCCCATTGTTGAGGTCCTTCTATCCATTTGAGTCATTTGCTTTTGCAAATTATCCATTTTCACGTTGAGATTAGTCATCTGCTCCATTAGGGGGTTCAGTGCATTCACCAGCAATGTAGACATCTCTGCAGCTACTTCCTGGTTGTGGGAGGGAGTCATTGGTATACCATTTCCAGTTAACATTTTTTTTCTCCAGACCTGGCTTCTGCCCTCTCCCAGCCATAATATCAACAAGAAGTAAGTTTCCCAAAACAAAGTAAAAGTTAGCAGAAATTAATCTGCTTTTCTTTATTTTGCAGCTTTTGTTTTCGCCAATCCTTTTATGCACATAGCTTAATTCCAGGTTGTTCTTAAAGATCGCTTTAAAACCGTGTTGTTTCAAAAGGGGGGGTGAACTCTTGAGCATCTCCCTCCCCCCTGCTGCTTTGCCCTTAGGCACTTCTGATTACTACCAAGGCTTTTGCTCGCTTAAATCACCTGGACAATGCTTGACTCACGCTTTGCAGCCTTGGAGATCTTTTAGAAGCTTTTCAGCAGCTGTTGATCGTGTCCGCTGATCCGGCAGTTGTCTCTCGGCGCCATGCTGGCTCTTCAGTGATGGAACCTTTCGGAGATAAAGGTGAGCCTCAATTCCTTGGCCGTCGCCTTGGAAGAGGCTCTCCTCAGCTCTCCAGGCTGGGGGTCTCCTACAGAGACCCCGGGAGGGTCCGTGACCTTCTCGGACCCTTCCCGTCAGTCGAGTCTCGGCACAACCCCATCGGAGTGAGACGGGGATGTGACCGAGCCGCGAAACGCTTAAACCGGAAATCCTATGTGTGTGTTTGTGAATGTATGCACACATGCATGCATACACTGCATCAGCATATTGTGTTTCCATTTTTTAAATCTCAAGTATCCTCATGAGCACATGTGGTAACTCCATCTATTTCATAAGATTTTCAACTTTTTCTTTACATTCCTAGTATGATTCAATTCCAGATAATCATTTGAAATACAGAAAAATGTTCCCCCACTAATGTTCATCTAAAACTGACACAGGTACTTTTTAGAAATTACTTTTCTTCAGAAACAGTCATATTCAGTAGCTTTGATTTCTCAGAATTTTCTTGTCTAGATATATTAACATAGCAATATGCAATACTTTTTGTTTATTCAAAAGATGGAAAGAAACATAACACTGAACAAAAACCTCTTGTGCCGTTGGGATAGAGGCAGCATGGAAGGTGGTTGGCTTTTTTTTTTTTTGCTTTGGCAAACTGCCAGCATGTGTGTGTGTGTGTGTGTGTGTAGCCTTCAGGCACTACAGCCAATGGCTATCCCAGAGCCTTTATGTTTGCTTTCTGTATCACAGTGGAAAGACAATGGACTGCAATGACAAAAGAGAATAATGAACACATCAGAAAGGAAAGATGCTGAGTAGCTTTTGATTTCTTCTCTAGATAAGTTCATGTAACAATATGCAATGCTTTTCCTTACCCTTTTCTAATATTTTCCTAATGAGCCTCTGTAAATACAGAAAAATCTCCTCAAATTTCCTCAAATGTTCAGATTCTGAGCAAGAGGCTATCTTGCCAATTCATTCCACAATGGGAAAAAAATACAGGAAAAAGTAGTTTAGGAAAGAATGGGGAACAAAACAAGGAAAGACCAGGATAGCACAGGGATGTTAGTGAAGAACACAAGGACATCCCCCTCCCTCCGATAACACTGGGGACTGGAAATGGAACTTTAAGGCAATCTGGAAAATGCCAAAGTCAGACAGAAGACAGCCAGCTCAGTGATGCCACATGACTTCTCTCCTACACTTTTACCTCCTGCTTATGCTGGTTCCCTGGTCATGGGTAATAGGAGGTGGCAGAACAAACCTGAAATTTGATTGTCAAAAGTGGGATGTTTGGGTGGGAACAGGAGCCTAACTGTGGCATAAGTCCCTTTAACACAACCAGTGTGTGTGTATTGAAGCTGTGGGGGAGGGGTGAATAATAGGGATAAATTCTACCCAACATGCATCGATTTGTCCATGTAATCAAGGGTCCTGTTTCATTTGTTTGTTTTGGTAGGGTTTCCATTTGTGTACATGAAGCTAGGTTCTAGTGATACAGTATACATAGGGACAGGGACTGTCACCATTATCCTGACAACTCCTCCCATGTATATTCTGTATAGATTGAGTGCTTGTAAGAGAAAAACTGGAATCTCAAGACTCCACTGTTGAGGAGAGTCCAATCTTCAGGGTTACCAATCTTCATGTGAGGCCTTGAGTTTCCTCAGAATTATAACTGATCTCCAGACTACAGAGATCAGTTCATCTGGAGGAAATGACAGCTTTGATGGGCAAATGCAAATCCTAGAGTGACACATCTGTGCTGAACTTCCTCCCCTCCCCAAACTCCACCCTTCCCAGGCACCATTCCTAAATACTCAGGAATTTTTCAAAACAGAGTTGGCAACCTTTTTGATAGACCATCTGCTAAGCATGTGGAAGATTCCACTTTAAATCCTTGGCACCTCCAGTTAAAAGGATGAGGTAGCAAGTGATGTGAAATATCAGCACCTGTATGCAGACAATGCCGTGGTTCTCTCTACCACTAGAATAGGACTCAAGCGCATTTTCCTCCTACTGTAAACAGAACTCTCTTAAAATTAATTATAGGGAAACAAACCCCTAGTTTTCTCCAAGGTATGGAAAAGCAAATTGCGGAAAATTGATGGGAGGGAAATTGAACAAGTCAGATCCTTTAGGTATCTGGGGTTTTTGTTTCATTATAATTTAAAATGGTCCAACCAATTGCTCCTATTCGCTAAAAACAGGATTTTGACTATCACTCATTTTTTATCACCGACAAGGAAATCAGTTCGTTCTGGCTGATCTTCAAATTTTCCAGGCCACAGTAGTCTCTTGCCTACTGTATGGAATTCCTATATAGATCCAGAGACTCAACAAAGAGATCGATCAAATTTATGTAGTCTTCTTGTGATGCATTCTTGGATTACCTAACTCTGTTACCTATTATTCCCTCTGTCCTGGACTGGGCCTCCATCTTCTAGACTAGCAGGCATAGATCACTACTATTCAATATTGGTTTTGCATTCATTTTAGTGCCCCTCAGAATAGCCTTATTACACACTTGACTATGGCCTCATATATATCCAATTAGGCACAGGCTATAACTTCTAAAATACGTTCAATTGGCATCAACTTGGATACTTCAATCCAGGCAGGTGCTGGGGGCACTTGTTCCCCCCTTTCCCTTGGCCTCAGATATGTCCCAAACAGTATGGCACAATATTTCTCTAATTTGGTGATCCCGCTGCAACGCAGAGCCTTTATGTTAGCCAGATTTAATGTTTTTCCCTCATCTTGGGTCTCAGGTAGATATAGAGGCATCCCAAAATGTGACAGGATTTGCAATTGTCCACTTAGAGAACCTGATATTTTAGATCATATTCTGCTATGCTGCCCCCTTTACTCACATCTCCGGCTACTTCTGATTAAGCCTTTACTGCCTAGAAGTGACTGTACAGAAGTGACTGTACAGACTGCTGATTTTCTGTCTAAGATTTTGATAGCAAGGAACTATTCCTAATATTGGTGTTTTAAGACTTATAGATGTAATTTTACCTTGACAAAGTTTTATCTTCTTGTTTTTATATGCCAATAAAGGTTGTGAGTGAGTGAAATACCAGCACCTGAGACCTTGGAGAGCTGCTCCTCCTCAGAGTAGACAGTTACGACCTTGGTAGACCAAGAATCTGACTCAGCATGAGACAACTTCATGTGTGTTCAGTCTTACCTAGTCAATCCAGTTGCCTCTCCTAGTCTTACTAGATTAGAGGCTAAACTATGAGGGGGCATAACAAAGGTAGAAAGAGACATATCTACTACCGTGTCTCCAAAGTATTACTATATCATCCATTGGTCTTGATTTATAACACCATTTAAAAATCATCATCAAGGCTAACTTGTGTTACATGAGCAGAACTCATAATTATGACATTGTCATTATCATTATCATCACCATCAGTGGCAGCAGAAGCAGCAGCAGCAGCCAACATTATTATTCCCAAATTGGACATGGCAGGCAGAGGTTGAAAGGAATAATTTCCTTATGGTCCTCTAGGGATAGATGCAAGTTTTGGAAAAGGAATTTTGAGATACCTGAGCTCAGCTAGTTTGTTGCTTCCACGGGTATGTCAGATTTTCATATTAATTCATATGAGCTCACACAAAACTCCTGTTCATGTTAGAGTGAACACACGTATATCCTGCAAATAAATGTATGCATTTCTTTGAAATAAGGAGATAATGGGCACTTACTTTATATATGAAACTTGGGACCAGTATATGGATAAAAATGTGGGTTATTCACATGTTTATTTGTAGATGCACTGAATATAATATGAAAATTAACATACTCATAAAGGGGAAAAAAATCAGGTGTACACTGCATATGCTTTGTATGTAAGGTTTGGTGCAGAATGCTTACAGTACAGTATGCAGTTACTTCTGTCTAAGCCCAACAATGCGTTTTGTTGGGATTTGCTCTGTAGGATTACATGGTTAATCAATCTACGCTAAACAAATGTATGGCCTCTCAATGGTTAGATTTTCTCAGTTTCGTTGGAAGAAATAAGGTTGCCTTGTAACGTTATTGTACAAACTAAATTTGATTTGGAGTATGTTAAGGCAAGGCATAGCATATATTTTAAGACACATACTGGAGTGCAAATATATTCTGTTACCATACATCTTGTCTGTCTGTTTAAGACTGCAATCTGAGGTGCACTTACTTTGCAGGCGTATTGTGATGCCAAGAGACTTCTGACTAAACATGCAGAGAATCAGGCTGCACAACCTTATTTCCTATTTATACTTAAAAAAAACTTCTAAAAAACCGAGAGCTTTTCAAATCCCATGGGATTTTTGTCACTGATTTTAATGGGACATGGATTGCCCTGCTAGTCCCAAATCTTGTGCTCAGTGAAGAGCTCCATGGGTCAAGAAGGACATCAACATGCAGGAAAGCTATAAAGATGATAGAAGGTCTTGGAGGCAAATCATATTAGGAAAGGCTGAAGGAATTTGGTATGCTTAACCTAAAGAAAAGAAGATTAAAGGGTGGGAAATGTGCTGACAGTTCTCAAATATTTAAAAGCATGCCAGTAAGAAGTGGGTGAAAAATTATTCACCTTTCCAATGAGGATATGACAAAAAGCAATGAATTTCAACTACAGGAAAGCTGATTTATGTTAAACTTCAGGAAAATTGAATCTCATCCCTGGATGCTTGCAGTGGGAGGCATTTTCTGGTAATGCTTTAAGAAGAGTACATCCTACCTTAAAGCAGGGAGAAGGATCACATAGGGTCAATGTCTTCTTTCTTTCCCACTCTCCCTTTAGTTATTACCAGGTATTAAATGCTTTAAAAACATATATTTGCTGGACAATGATCAGGGTCTGTTGATATTCTAGGGAGAGTGGAATGTGTTTCAAAACTGGGTTGGAGCTGTCAGGGACATTTTTTCAAGTGACCTTATCAATCATAGTTGAGGCTGTGGCCATAGAAGCCAGGAATCCTAAAACTGGAAGGGGCCTTCCAAGTCATCTAGTCCAACTCCCAGCTCAGTGCAGGAGATAAAAAACTAGGGCATCCCAGATAGATGGCTGCCAATCCTCTGCTTGAAAGCCTTCAATATGGGACAGCCCTCTCTCCCACCTAAAAGGTCCCATTTTCAATCTGCTCTTACTGTTAGGAAGTTGCTCTTAATGTTCAGCTGAAATCTACCTTCCTGTCACTTAAGCTCATAAGATCCAGTCTTGCTATCTGGTGCAGCAGAGCACAAGATTTTGCCCTTTTCTGGATGACAGCGCTTCAGGTATTTGGAAAGTGCAAACAGGTCTTCCATAAGTCTTTTCCAGGTGAAACATAACCAGTTCCTTCAAGCTTAAGAAATATTACTTATTTCCCTTTCCTCTGGTCATCTTTGTTGTACTGTGAAGCATTCCAATGCAATTGCCATATGGGAAGCTGCAATTCTTGACATTGTGCATAAGAAGTCAAACCCAGAAGGGAATTTCTAAAAACATAACCAAGAAATAATGTGCCACTGAAGGATGATTCTTTCTCTTTCCTTGATGCAATATTATTTATCATGTTGCTGGAAACTGCCTCTAGGATATAACTCTTAAGAGCTGAGTTTTGTACATGCCATTGTGCTTCATAGCTGATAAATTCTAGTCCAGAGCTGTCCATTGGGAATGCCCTGCCAAGAAGGTATTTCTGATTAGTCACAACAGTGATGATGGGATATAGAAAACGAGGCAAATAACATTGCTGCATTCTACTGTGAGTAGCTCTTTGATTTTGGTTTCCTACAATCTTCAGGATGGAACCAGTCTGCTTGGGGATTTTGGGCATAACTGATATTGCCCGAAGAAGGCACATTGGGTAGGTAACCAATTGGTCCCTTCAATCGCTAGAAAATCTTCACTGTAATGAGGTTAGTAAAATATTTTAACACGGGACTTTTTCAGAATTTAAAAATCCAGATTACTCACTCCAGATTATTCAGACACATTTAGTACAGCTTTTCACCCTCCATGTGAATCTCCTTCATCATTACTTGTGCAAAGAAATTAATGATCCTAAAATTAATTTGAAGTATAGAGAGCATATGTTTCCATGACTAGTTGTAATATTATTCATTCAAACACAAGAAAAACAAAGTGTAAGCAGAAAGAAGGGGGGGTGAATATATATTTACAGCTTCCAACTGGAAAAAAGTGTCTGTGCCTAATTAATTTAATGGTTGCACATATGTAGATGCCTGAGAAGCTCAACAATGTAATTAATCATTCTATAAATAGGCTAGAAGACAAAATAAAAGTTTGCAGTAAGGTAATTATTAGGTACATATATACTACTTAAAAAAAAACCTTTCGCCAACAGGATAGATGTCATAGGTTGGAGACATGTTCTGTTTATTTCTAGAATGAACACCATTCATAACAAATCTGACCTTGAAACGAATGTATTCTTAAATACCCCAAATTTAACCATGCTTGAAATTCCTGAAATAGCCTTTGCAGACAGTCCATTTCATTCATGTGAACTAGAAGCTCACCAGCTGTGCATATCATGTGGGTCTCTGTGATGCAACCAATCTGTGTGGCTGCAGTGGGAACTGGGAAAATCAAGGTTCTAGTGCATACGAATAAAAGCTCCACTTTCATGAAAAATCTACTCAATCCACTCACAATATTCACAGCTGGTGTTTTTCCAGTTTGTGTGAATGCAATGTCTGTAGATGGGACATCCTTTCTTTTTTGTTGCCTCATATTAACTTAGTGAGAGACATAGTGATAGTTAGAATATGCAGTGCTACTCAAGATCCAAACTGAACTGTGCCTCATTTGAAATTTTATATATAGTAAGTGCTCTGAATCTAAATATGAAAGTGGTTGGAATCCCATTGACCTGACCCCAGGGTTGCTAGACCCACTGGTGAAAGAACTACTAGGCCCTGCCCCTCCCACTGCTGATCAGCTGGCTGATGGGGGGACTTACTAAGAGAGAGGGGGAGGTCCAGGCTAGGTTGTCAATGACATGGTGATGTCACCTCTAGTGTGCACCAGAAGTGATACCATCATGTCAGTGGCATCTGGGTGATGCTTTGGTATTTGGACAAAAACTGGATGGTAGAAGCCATTTTACCATATTTTGCCCAAATACCAGAGCATTTCCACAACCAGTGTTCCCTCTAAGCTGAGTTTAGCCTCCAGCTCACACGTTTTTGTCTTAGGTCAGGAAGGATGGCTCCAGAGCAAACTAAACTATGCAGTAGCCAAATTGCTTGCTCACAACTTTAATGCCAGTAGCTCACAAAGTAGAATTTTTGCTCACAAGACTCCACAGCTTAGAGGGAGCATTGGCCACAATATTGCACCATGATGATGTCACTTCCAGTGCATGCCAGAAGTGACATAACCACATTGCCTGCAACTAGGGATGAGAACAAACAAGCTCATGAACTAAAGTTCATGGTGAATTTTGGCTGGTTCATGGTTCATGAACTGAAGTTAGTGGCAAGTCAACTGACATGAAATTTCCATGAACTTTGAAGTAGTTTGTGGAGGTTTGTGAACTGATAGATTTCCAGACAGACTGTCTCCACTCAAACAAAAGGGTGCTAAAATACATGAAACCACTTCAAGCATCGATACTATTAGTCCAGGAAACACATGCTAGAAAAAACACCGGTCCACTTTTAAAATCTCCATTATACCCACTGCAATTTCAGGCACCAGGGTCATCTAAGTCCCGAGGTGTGGCAATTTTAATATCAAAAAATGTTAACTTCATTTTGAAAGACTCCAAAGTAGATCCTTCAGGGAGATTTTTATTTGTGAAGGGACCAACCAATGGCCAAATGATCACTTTGGCAACAGTGTATGCGCCAAACCAGAATCAATTTAATTTTTTACAGGATATTCTCACACTTCTGACTTCCTTTAAGGAGGGCGACTTAATAGTCGGTGGTGATCTAAACCTCACAGCAAACAACACCCTGGATAGGTCGAACAAGTCTTTGAAGCACCAGAAGTTAGTCAATTCAGGAACACGCCTGGCTAAACTGTTTGACAAACACCAACTCTGTGATACTTGGAGAGTTCTTCATCCTATGGAAAGGGACTACTCCTTCTTTTCAGTGAAACACAAAACTTTCTCTAGAATTGACTATCTCCTAATATCTAGATCACTTTTGCCAAGGCTGAAATCAGCAAATATCGGCGTACGACATTTACAGATCATGCATGGATCGATTGTTCTATTCGGAAAAACTCTGCAACATATGCAGACAGGCAGTGGGTGCTAGACACAACCCTTTTATTAAAGGAAACAACAAGAAACAATATAAATGAACATCTCAAGAGATTCTTCGAAGAAAACCTGGTCTCAGACAAAACTCCAGCCAATGTCTGGGACACAATGAAGGCAGTGATTCGGGGGTCCATCACATCATTAGCAGTGCACCTAAAAAAAACACGAGAGAAAGTCACGCTGGAAGTCTCCCAAAGGATCGCAAAGTTAGAAGAAGAACACAAACGCACAGGAAACAAGAAAATCTATGCTTAACTCCTATCTGAACGGAAGATCTTGGAATCATTGGAGACCACACAAATTCAACACAATCTACTTTATATGAAACAACGTTACTGGCAAAGATCTCCAAGAAGTATACGTCTCTTGTCCTGGAGAGTAAAAGAAAAAAAAAGAACATTAGCTGTGACATCTTTGAAGAATCAATCTGGTACCCAATCTACAGAACCCAAGAAAATTGCACAGATTTTTGCATCGTTTTATAAACAACTGTATACATCCAAATCTCCTGACATCAGGAATATAAGACATTATCTTAATCATTTAGGGACAGTCAAACATCTCTCCTCGAATCACTCTGCCCTCATGGAAAAACCGATATCGCATCAAGAACTACAAGATACCATCAAGACCTTAAAAACCAACAAGTCGCCCGGAATAGATGGTCTACCAGCCGAATTCTATAAAGCTAGATGGTCTACCAGCCGAATTCTATAAAGCTAACACCATCGTTGCTTCAGGTATGCAACACAATCCTAGATGGCCAAATTCCAAATTCTTGGCTGCAATCCTCGATCATAGTGCTTCCTAAAGAAAAAAAGGACCCATCGAATCCAGCCTCGTATCGCCCAATTGCGCTCATCAACAACGACGCAAAGATATTTACAACAATCCTGGCAAACCGTCTGAAGTCCATAATAACAGAATATATACACCCTGATCAGACGGGGTTTATTCCCACCAGGCAACTAACTGATAATATCAGAATGTTTACCAAACTTCAAAGCAATGGCATTCCTATGTGTTCCAGTCCCATTTCCTACAGAGCTTACAAAATCCCACACCCCTTGCTTGGATTTGTTGCTCTGTGCTTGAGATTAGTCCTCTCAAGCTTGCAATTCCAGTGGCACTGAGTCTTGCACATTGTAACTGGTTGTTCTGGGCTTGAAAAAATACCCACCCCCTTCAGTTTGTACTGCAGGGATTCTCAGGTTACTTCTGCAGGGATTCTCTGGTTGTCTCTCTTACTTATATTGCTACAGTGGCACTGAGTTCTGCTGGGCAGTCTGTACACTGAACTGGTTGTGCTGGGTTTGCAACCCCACCTTGCTTGGATCATGATTCTGTACTTCACATTAGTCCTGTTGAGCTGGCATTGCCACAATGGCACTGGACTCTGCTGGGCACTCTTTATATTACACTGGTTCTGCTGGGCTTGCTAAAATGTCCTCCATCACCTTCAGTTTCCATTGCAGAGATTCTCTGAGACTTTGATTTTGTTGAAAATATTAAAAGAAACAGAGTGTGGGGGGAAAGTTTAATTTCTCTTACCATCTTTTGTAAAGAAAAAGTTCCCCCACCCCCAGTTCGATCATTCCAAGAATGAAAAAGAAACATGGGTTGTACTAAATCAGTAATTGCTGTGGAAATTTAAAAGAAAAATTGTCTATATAACAGGAATGCTTTCTCCCTGCATTCCAAAATCTGAGAGGTGGATCTTTTGGGTAGTGGTACAGTCCTCAAATTATTATCCCAGTTGTGTGGGTAGGGAAGTGTACTTCCTAGTGAAACCAATGGAAGGGACAATCAAATTATCTCCTAACGTGGCTAACATCAGTTCCAATTTTACATGAACTGCTTCATTTTTTTAAAACCTCACACAATCCTATTCTTTCCATTTTCACACCTTCTGCTAGATGTAGTAGTGAGGTTTGGACAGAGAGACAAGATTCAATTTCCCATTCACTGAGTGACCTTGGAAATGCATTTATTTACTTCCCAGGTTGGCTGTGAGGATAAAATGAGATATAATATGAGATATACAGAGCTATTGACAAGTAGATTCTCTGTACATCATTTTGAAGAAAACTCAAGTCCCTCTGAAGGTACCCAAAACACTCATTTATTTACTGGAAATATTTATATACACTATCTCCACCACAAATGTCTAGCAATACAATTCAATTTAAATAGCCCAAAGACCATTGCAATCAAAATAAAGTTACAAAACTCAACCATACTACCTAAAAAAACCTCTACATACAATATTAATTTAAAAAATAATCTGAAGAACTAAAACAGTAGTAACTGTTTATGGTGATTGGTTCTGTGATTTTACTGGGAATGGGCTGTGGCTTAGTAGTAGTGCATTTGACTGCCATGCAGAAGGCCCCAGGTTCAATCTCAGGTTCAGTCTCAGCCCCAGGTTTAATCTAGTGAAAAGGATCAAATTATTGGTGATATGAAAGCCTGGGACCATGGGCCATGGTGAGTCTGGGGAGACAATAGCAACCTTGATAGACAACTAGGATCTGATTCAATATAAGGCAGCTTCACGTGCTGGTGTGTGCTCATTATATGGAGGGGCTGTAGCTCAATAGTAGTGCTTTTGCGTGGCATGCAGAAGGTTCCAGGTTCAATCCACAGCATCTCCAGGGAAAAAAATTGATGTGAAAGACCTCTGCTTGAGACCCGGGTGAGCCCCTGCCATTCTGAATAGACAATACTGATCTCGACAGACCCATGGTCTGATTCAGCATAAGGCAGTTTTGTGTGCTTTATTTTTACTTTTTTTTTGGCTGCCTCATGCAGGACTCGGGAAAGGCAGTTTAGCATTTTTCTGAATAAATAAATAAAATCTAAAGCCAGTTAAAATAAACAAGGCATCCCAAAACCCAGAGCGAGAGGTAAAACAAAAAGCATACACCAATCAAAGAAAAGCCAGCTTGGGGAGGGAATTTTGGCCAGGCACCAAAAAGCATTCCAAAATAGTGCCAGGTACAGGTGGAGGGAAAGGGGTGACTGTTGAAAACACCATGTCCCTCATGGCCACCTGCTTTAAGTCAGAAGGCAGGTAGACATGACAAAGGATCTGAGATGATGAAGGCATTGTACAGGCAGTATACTATGGAGCCTATGGTCTAAGTACCCAGTTCCTAGGATGTATAGTGCTTTATAAATCAGAACCAGGCATAACAAACAGTAATTCATGACTTTTCAGCACCGGTGTAATATGATGTCTTGTAGACCACTCTAGTTAGCGTTCTTGCCACTACATTCTGTACTAACTGAAGTTCCAGACTGTCTTCAGGTCCACAGTTTTAAAATGTCTCTTCAATAGTCTCTGAATCACTTGTGGATGATGGGATCACTGGGAAAGTTTTACATATCTTCTGGGGGGAAAGGATATTACCACAAGAAATGGAAACGAGAAAAAAAATCCAGTTTATGAGGTTGGCAGTACATGTGATTATAAATATTTTAAATAAATCATTAGGTGACAATCCTCAGGTTGCTTAATCTCAAGTCAATAGGACTACTCTGGAGTTAGCGGTTGGTGAATTGTTGCCGACTCTGCTTGAAATACAGAATGAAGTGTCTGCAAAATGTAACACTAATTTTACTTTTAAGACTGTCCTAACACTATGAAAGGAGCTGCGGTGGCTCAAGTGGTTAAGACGCTGAACTGCAGGCTGTGGAAGGTCAGTAGTTCAGCAGTTCGAGACCCGGGTGCCGCATGACGGGGTGAGCTCCTGTCTCTAGTTCCAGCTCCTGCCAACCTAGCAGTTCGAAAGCAAGAAATTGCAAGTAGATAAATAGGTACCACTTCGGTGGGAAGGTAACAGCGTTCCGTGCACCTTGGTGTTTAGTCATGCCGGCCACATGACCACGGAAACGTCTTCGGACAGCGCTGGCTCTTCGGCTTTGAAATGGAGATGAGCACCGCAACCCTAGAGTCGGATTCGACTGGCTTTCGAGCAAGGGAACCTTTACCTTTACCTTTACTAACACTATGAAAAAAATTAGCCAACTCCCTTTTGGCAATTCACATCTATTTGTTTTTAAAATAAGCTTTTAACAATTGAGTTAATATTTCTAATATTGTGGATCTTTGTAAAGTCTTTTTTGAAGATGCTACACAGCTGCTCATTTTTCTACTCCCTAATGAGATTAACTGTCTGAAAGCTCCAGTCAATATTTCTGCTTTCATCAAATTAGTATCAATTGTGTTTTAATAAGGAGTAAAACAGAAAATCCATACTTGTTCTTACACTGGGAGCTGTCAGAGTTACCATGAGATATACCAAATGAGATCACCAGTATTGCTTCCTAACAATAAATATAACATTAACGTTCGGAATATCATTTGCTATTAGATCCACATGTCCATTTCCTGGAGTAGTAAATGCACAATTCATTCTCTGAATAAATTAGAATCATTCAATAAAAGGAATACACACAAATCTTGAATGCCCACATTTTCAGGAATGACAAGTGATTAGAGTTCAAGCAGCAATATACATACATTTCTCTGCTGAATCTGAAGTTTGATTGCTAATTGGGAATAGCACCTTTGAATGATCAAAATAATGGTCACTTTTTTCGAGCACTCAAAATTGTTCTAAATTATATTGCAAATATTTTGCCATGCACACTCTTATATGGCTGGTCCCAGCCTTATTTCTTGGCCACTGTCTGTCCAACGGGAGAGAAGTAACTTACAAAAGAAGTACTTTTTTAGTGGTCTTGAACCTTCCAGGGTGGTGGCGGGAAGCTTCCCAGTTTTTCTTTTTAGTATTTCAGTCTTTCTTATTTCATTTATTTTTATTTTATTTAAAACATTTCTATGTCATCTTTCCACCCAAATAGGGTTCCTGTGGTGGTGAATATCAAAACATTAAAGCATTTCAACATTAAATAACATTTAAAATAAAGTATATGTACAATAATTCAATAAAGCATATAAACACACAACATCAAAACCAGGGAGGCCAAATCGGTTCATCTGCCTGAGTCCCCAGAACAAGTGTGCTTGTGTTCAATGAATACTCTAAATTGGATCACAAATATTTTATAGAAACTTGAGCAGCTGCCTGAAAACTGTAGCTGGATCAGGTACCTTTTCCATAGTTCCCTCTAAGCTGTGCTAGGGGGTGCTGGCCCACAAAATTTTAACAGGCAGCTCAGGAATTTCTGCTTCAGCCCACAAGGCATTTTCTCCTCCACTGGAAACAATGGAAGATGGGGGCACCTTTTGAAATGGGAGGGGGTTGAGGAGAGACACCAGCAGCTATGTTAGAGGTAGGTGCCTCTACCTAAGAAAACAGCCACCCAGAGCCCCAGATACCCCAGATTAATTCTCCATTATAACCTATGGGGCCTATTGGCTGTAATGGTCCCCATAGGCTACAATGGAGCTGGGGAAAAACTCTTTTATTTTCCCACACCCCTATTATGCTTTTCAGTATGATTTGTTATACTTGACCTGTAATACTGGTTGTCATATTTCACTAGAACAAACAAACAAACAAACAAAAAACAGACTGCAAGAGCTTTCCCTCCCCAAGTGCTGGTATGTTTTCTAAGGCTCAGCACAGGGTGATATAGTGGAAGGGAGTGGGTAGGTCTACCAATATAGTGGAAGGGAGTGGGTCAACCTGTTCTCCGGAGGCCAGGTCTACCAATATGATGGAAAGGGGTGGGTAGACATGTTCTCTAGAGGACAGGTCTACCAGTATAGTGGAAAGGTGTGGGTGAAATTTGACTTGATTCTTTTTTCTCATGCAATGTTTAAATGAAGAAAAAGAAGAAGAGAAGGAGGAGGAGGAGATTGGATTTATACCTGCCCTTCGCTACCCAAAGGAGTCTTAGAGTGGCTTACAATTTATTGTAAATTGTTCTGAGATTTTTACAAGGTTGTGGAAGTACTCTTCTAAAAAAACTAATTTACATTACAGTCAAATGTAGACTCACTCACAACTTTAATGTTATTAGCTTTTTTCACTCGCAAGATAGAATTTCTGCTCACAACCATTGTACTCATTTGCCTCACCCCCATAAAAAATTTTCTGGCTATGGGCCTGGCTCAGAGGAAGAAGACTTCTGTGTGAGACCTTGGAGAGCTGCTGCTTGCCAGAGTACAGAATGAACACCCTTGATAAAGCAGTGAGTAAGGCAACTTCATGATTTCAGGATGTGAGGTTGGTAAGAGCTTTTTTTGTTGAGGATCCCACAATCCAGATCAGCTAACTGAAATTCACCCTACTTTGCCAAGATTCAGAATGAGTTTTGAAACACTTTTATTCAGATGAGTAAGTTGCATCTGATTTGTTCGCTTTAAAATTTACAGTGTGGATGTTTATTGACAGATTTCCGGGGGGGGGTTGGGGGGATGCATATGCTTTTTATATGGAATTTGATAAATGAAGTGGGTTATAGTGAATTAGTTGTATGAATTGGCCGTATATGAACCAAAGGAAAACTGCCAGCTGAACTGTTTTCACTCTTGTTCATAGTCAAATATACCATGTCTTTCCTTTTTCAGCTTCCTAAATCTATGGAATTCTTTTAAGAGGCCAAAGAAAAACAGGAAAAAGTGTGAATCCTAGAAACTTGTAACTTTCACACACTACTACAAGTGCAGTATCAACCAGTCCAGAATGATTCTCTCTCTCTCTCTCTCTCTCTCTCTCTCTCTCTCTCTCTCTCTCTCTCTCTCTCTCTCTCTCTCTCTCTCTCTCTCTCTGTGGGGGGGAGCATTGGGGCCCTGTCACTCTGGAGACTCATTTCTTGACTGCCTGCAGCCATTACCTACTGGCCTCAGAATTAGGATGAGAGGAGGCTAATAACAATATCACCAGTCCTCTCCACAGGCTGTGAGAAAAAGAACCAGAAGAGGGAAGAGGAATAAGGTGGCTTCTGATACCTTATTCTGTCTCCCCTTCCCTAGCAGCCAGCGGGATAGCCTGGTGACATTCTCCTCATTCCCCTCTCAGATGCTTTTAAAGGTGCACTGACAGGTCACATATGCTCCCTGCCTTCCCCTGTCCTCACACAGAGATTTATCTCTCCACTGTGGGAAAAGCTGAGCCCTTCCTGACCTGTTCTGAGCCATCACTGCACTGAGAAGCTTCAGACTTTGGTGGGGGGGACTGTTCAGTCTTTTTTTTTTCCAAATGGCAAATGCTGGCTTGAAAATATCTTGTGTATGTACATTCTCATTTCTCCAGTTCTTGTCCTCATCCATCACCTTTGTCACATGCTCCCAAAGCCAATCTAAATTATTTTAAAAAGAAATTTCTCAACTTTTATTGGAAAGAGAGAAGCTACATGGCTTGTTTCTCTGTTATAGCCTTGCCAGTTTTGCCTGCCTGACTCAGTGTTCCTCAGGTCTGGGTGACACATAATTTGCCACAGCTCTTCTCCTACTCCAGCTATTCTTCCCTTCAATGTACCTGATAGGGGGGAAAATCCCTTTCAAAAGTGGGTTTTTCCTTTGTTGTCTGCTGTATTGGGGAATGGAGGGATTGCATATTTAGCCTTTCTGCCTAATGCCCAAAGCTGCACCTGTAATGTCTGCATTTGGCTTCATTGGCTCTCACACTGCTACCTGGCAACTATAGTTCAAAGCAGTCAGTTCCAGCCAGCTCAAGGACAAATAAATTGCACCAACTGCACAGGTGCAAAACAACCCTTACAATCTACTTAGCTGATGTTGATTTTTATAGACTGCATTACTTATTGAGACTCAAGGTGGATTACATGATGTAAGTCAGTACAATCAATCGGACAAGGAGACATCTAATCATATAATAGGACTAAGATTGCTGCAGTCTGAAACAAGGCATAAGTATTAAACATGACATGTAAGACAAAGCAAGAAATGGTATGTAAGTAGTAATTTAATGCAGTGAGATGAAGACAAAACGATACAGTATCAGATAATACATATTAATAGTATAGTCCATACTCCCATTATCTTCATTGAAATTATCCTGAATATTTCTAATGCAGTACCACTCCTTTGTAAAAATGTCCTCCTGAACAGTTTTCTTTTACATTGTTTGCAGAAAGCCAAAGTCTGTGAGCTGTCCTGACCTCCTTGAGCAGAACAGTGCATGGCCTGGCCATGATGTCCATGGGATGTCCATGGGATGTCCATGGGATGCATGCAATTCAAGAAAACCAGTGAATTATGAGTGTGTATCAGCAGCAGCTGCCCAGACAGCTGTCATTCTGGATTCTGCCATTGTACAGGTGCAAAAGTAAATTACAAAGACATTACAAACAAGGTACATCTGAATGTCAATCTTTTTTTTGGGGGGGTGATGTTCTCAGCTTCCTAAACCAAATAAGCTGAACATTTTTTTGTTCGGTGAAGACAGAATTTCTGTGCCAGACAACACATATTAGGTTCAAGTCTGAGGCTGGACCTCCTTACTGCCAATTTGTTTGAACACTGGCACAAATTTGTGTGTTTAATCCTTTCTTCCACACCATTTTTCTAACACATCTCTGCTGCCTGAGCAAACTGGTGCTTACCCACAACTGCATTTCAGTAATAACTTCATATGGGGAATCATTCAACGGTCATCTGCAAAATGGATATTTTGGTCTTCTAACTTCACCAGAGAAACAAATTCAGAAACCAAGGAGAATTCAGGAGTAAGGCCTATGTTGCTACCCTTCTCCACTGGCCACAGTCTCTCCTTTCTGTGCTGAATTATAGGTACAAGTCATTTCTCTGGAAGACAAGCCTGCTGCTGTCTTTTTACCTTTAAAGCGGGGTACCAGAGACCAGATATCAAGACACTAAGTCTTCAATCCCACTACGTGACCTAGTCCATTCATTGGACCAAGTTAGTTACAACTAGTATCATTATTTTCAGTGGGTCTTGTTCATTGCAATGGGGCTAATGGGCTGGATCTTACCAGCTTTTCCGTTGGTGAAAAAAAGAAGCAGAGGTCCCCTTTGGCCATCCAAAGAGGCTATGCTGGGGATTACAGGACCTGCATGTACAAAAGCCATGTGGAATAGGATCTATAGTAAGGAGAAGAACTGAGCAAGATTGAGTGAAAAAGCTGACTGGATCCAACCCAATCTGTTTTGCTCTTTGTGAAAAACAGTAATATGATATAATTTTTAGATATCGTATTATATTCTGTTTTGTCAGTAAATCCCCTATGTTGTTCAAAAATGCACACTTTTAGGTCACTGAACTTCATCAGATAGAGATCTTCTTGTTAAGTCTTGATCTGTGATTTACTTAAATTGAAAACGGACCGTTTGCCTCTTTCATGCCAGTTGCTATGGTGAACTGAGACTGTTATTTCATGTTGATTCTTTCTTGGAATGAAATAACTGCAATTTGGTATTCCCTCTCCTGTGATTAAATTATTAAAATGCAGTTAAGCTAAGCTTTTTTTTGCCATTCCACTTTTTTTTTGCTTTTGTATTGAGAAAGGTTTATTTTTCTGTTGCCAGGTTAAAAAACTGAGCTACATAAATACAAACAATCAAATACAGTAATAATTGAACTATTTAGCCAGCATAATAAGGTTCTTAACAAGCCCATTAGAAAAACAAATGGAAGCAGATGGAAGTTGAAACTGTTCATGAACAGTGAATATGGAACAAATGAGTGCACATATGAATATGTGTAGCTGCCTTACACTGAATAAGAACATTGGTTGATCAAAGTCAGTATTGGTCCTTTCTACACTAGACCTTAAATCCTGGTTCAACCCAGTCTCCAAACTGACATTCTACACTACACGGGAGTTCATCCCTGTAATTATCTCAGGGTATTTTTACATTCTACACTACACTCGAGCAATGCTCCCTCTAAGCTGCGGAGTCTTGTGAGCAAAAATTCTACTTTGTGAGCCACTGGCATTAAAGTTGTGAGTGAGCGATTTGGCTACTGGATAAATTAGTTTGCTCTGGAGCCATCCTTCCTGAGCTAAGACAAAAATGTGTGAGCTGGAGCTAGCTCACACTAACTCAACTTAAAGGGAACACTGCACTCGAGTTCACTCCTGTAATTATCTCAGGGTATTTTTTGTTTCCACATTACATTGAGGTCACCCCAGTTTTGCCCCACACTTGTCCCGGGATAAACAGATGCTGTTATAAGCAGGGATAAATGCAAGGTATTGTGTCGTGAGTTGAACTCTGATGAAACCATGGATGAGATCCAAGTGTGGAAAGGACCATTGTCTACTGGCAGCGGCTGTTCAAGGTTTCAAGCTCAGGTCTTTCACATCATCTATGGTACTGGGTCCTTTTAGCTGGAGGTGCTGGGGATTGAACCTGGAACCATCTGAATATCAAGCAGATGCTCTACAACTGAGCTGCAGCACCTCCCCTGTAAAGTGTAGTTTACCAGCATCTCTTATTTCATGGAGTGTACACATGTAGCATATACTTTTTTCTGAGGATTCTTTGTAAAACAAGAGTCAGTGAAGACATCTAATTAATTATTGCCCAATCCAGTTTTGTTACTTTTGTTACAGATGTGCCAGAATTTAGGCATGGGAGATACATACTTGAATGTGCATCCTGTTGAAAGCAACAGACAGCACCCACAGTAGGCTGCATATTCCAATTATGTCTATAGTTCTTGTAGTGCAATCCTAAATCCTTTGAAGTCAGTGGATCTAAAAGGATGCAACTGTGTTTAGGATTGCACTGCTAATCTGGCAAGCATTTTGCATATGGATATCTGCTTATGCATACAGATATACTTAGCTGGATTGAGACAGAAGTGATTAATGTGTATCACCCTGGCAAGATGGTTGCAAAAGAAGCTGGGTGGCAACTTCCTAAGCAATTTTATATTCTTATTGTAATGAACAAATTTAACGCTTGACTGTGCCCCAGAAATAGTCATCCCAAGGCAATTTTATATTCCTGTTTTTGTGAATGTTTGATGCATGAATGTACTCTAGAAATAGAAGTGGTTGGAACAGAACACACAAAATTTAAATTAAAAAGTATTTAATCCAGCAGTAGCTGAAGACTCTTGAAATGTAAATAGGATTCTGCGGAGTGAAGAAATGGTTGCTTAAAAATGGTAAAACCAATATCTGGTTACCACTTTTTCTTCCAATGCTGCTAAAATCTGAAGTGGAAAGAAGATGGAATCAACAAGAAGGGATGCTATATCAAAGCCAACAAAACACTAAGAAGTTCTTCTGCATAGATCCCAGTCTAATGAGTTGTATTATGATCACTACCTTTCATTTCAATGGGAGGCATGCAAAAGAATGCCCATGAATTGGCTCAAAATAAGTGATTACTGAGAAATAATAAGTGATTACTGAGAAAGTGATATAGAGTAATGTGACAGCACTTTTCTACTGAGGGGACCCACACAGCTTTTTATGCTTTTGGGGAACCTCGGCAGGAAGGGTGGGGTATAAATCAAAGTAATAATAGTAATAGTAGTAATAATAGTAGTAGTAGTAGTAGTAGTAGTAGTAGTAATAATAATAGCTGTTGTAGATTTTATGGGTTGTTTGGCTGTGGTCTTGGCATGTTAGGACCTGACATTTCACCAGTAGCTGTGACTGGCATCCTCAGAGGTAGCAAATGTAAAGTCTTTGGGTTTGCTGCTGTGAGGTATGCTTCGAGGTTAGCAAATAGAACACAGAGAACATTGAGGCTGGAGTTGTATATAAATAACAAAGAAGATTTATTTATTTTTCAAAGAATAGATCAGCACCAAAGGTCTCCAGGTAGTCAAAGGAGAAACCTGGCTGAAGCACATAAATTTAAGGCTTCAGAATGTGGTTTGAATTCTCATTAATGCTTTCAGGCACAAACAAAATTTTACTAACTAGACACTAGATTGAATCCTCTCTCTCACCCACACCAGCCTGCCCTTTCCCAAGAGTCAGATTAAATGGTACAAGTCTGCTCATTACCAGAGACGGGCCTAACAATTGAGTACTCTATTCTCTCCCAGAGGTAGTGCCAAACCACTCTGCTGTACTTCCCAGCACAACTATCCTTCACTCTGTCTGCTCTTTCCCTGCGCCAGACCTGAGTTATCACTGCTCTCTCCCTGAAGCAGACCTGAACTCACACCTCTCTTTTTCCCTCCAACATTCTATCACCCTTCTGCAATTTGATTGGATGCTGGACTAGTACTCCCATAGGCTCATCTGAGTAGCTGTTTTCCTTTTCAGGGCAGCAAAATAACATAATGAAAACTCCAGCTGCTGTGGCGCAGTGGATAATGTGTTCAACTGGACTGATGCCATTCTCTTGTAAGGCTCCTGATCAGCAGGCAGGACTGAAACATGTGAAGCTTTTTTCAGAAAGGAGACATCATAGAAAAGTTCAAAGCTGTTCAGTTTCTAAGTGTCATACTGTTTGATAAAGGTACAAAAATTGTGGCAAAAATTCAAAGGCAACCTGATTTCAAATTCCAGCTCCTTGGTCTCTCAGCCTCAAGTCCTCCTCTGGAAAAAAATACAAAGAGTTAAGTGTAACCCTTCTACTGAAACTAAGAGCCAAGGTCAAAGGGTTACCTTTTTATTTTCTAACCCTACTGGCTTCAAGTCCCAGCCAAGAGACATGAATAAGTGGTTCTAATCTTACCACTCTGATCAACAAAGTCTGGAAAGGGTTGCCAAGTCCAACTCTGGCAATATCTGAGGACTTTGGGGGTGGAGCCAGGAGACTTTTGTGATGTCACTTCCTGGTCAAATGGCAAGTGATGTTGCTTCCCCTTCTGATGATGTCACTTCCAGTACACTGCACTGTGGTTAATACAGACAGGCAGCCAGAAACATCCCTTCTCTCCCTCTCACTTTTTTTTTTGGGGGGGGGAGCGAAAGGACACCCTGAAATGGCTGCCTGCCTGCCCTTTATAGTGAGCAGCTGATGGTTGAATTGCAGGTCACATGTTAGCAGTATAGACCACAGTCCCTACTCATTTATCCACGGAACTCTGTAAACCATTTTCTACAGTGGAACCCTATTGCCTGTGTAGAAAAGCCCTCTTCAATAATTCAGTTTTGCATCATTTGTAGAAACCTGGGAGAGTGGGTGTTTCAAAAATACATACTGTAGATCAGGATCATGCAGTTACTACAACACTTTGCTCACCAGTCCACCCAAAGAAGGTGCTCCCTCTAAGCTGTGGAGTCTTGTGAGCAAAAATTATACTTGGTGAGCTACTGGCATTAAAGTTGTGAGCGAGCAATTTGGCCACTGTATCAATTAGTTTGCTCTGGAGCCATCCTTCCTGAGCTAAGACAAAACTGAGTAAACCGGAGGCTAAAAAACCGGTGAGCTAGCTCACACTAATTTAGTTTAGAGGGAACACTGGTTGGATCTAAAGGTCTAATTATCAACCATGACAAGCATAACAGATGTTATATAATACACAAACTGGATTAAGCGGTTTTCAAAAGTGAGTGGATTTTGGACAACTCAGTCTGTGAATTCCTGCTTTAAAGATAGCCAGTACACAGCACTTTGCTCAATTGCACAGGCTCTTCAGAGAGTACCTGTGCATGCAGATTTTGTTTTAAATCTGCCAGCCAGCATCTGTGCAAGCACAGTGCCCTAAAGGTTCAAGCTTTGAGGAGCTGGGAGTGCACCTCTCATTCATCTGAAAACATGCAACTGCCCATTGTGTTGGCTGTCACAACAAGTTGGTGAGGGAGGTCACCATCCTCAAAAGGAGCAAAGGAGCTCGGCTGTGGAGGTGTGTGGAAACCACCAACGCCGTACAAAAATCCTGCCTGAAAATGGGTGTGGATTTTTCTTTCTGTTTCACTTGAGCGAACCCTCTTGGTGTTGTTTGCAAACCCTGAACAGGGAAAAGCCATTTGCACAGCCAGGAGTGGTGAAAACTAAGTCTTGCTATTAGCTGTAGAAGCTCAGAGTTTAGGGAAGGAGCACCTCAAAGGGAAGAGCCACAGAGGTTCCACTTCCAGTCCGCCAATCCGCTTTCCCAAGCCGATTCCCCCTAAACATTAACACACAGTCATTCCACAGTGAGGCCTGTGATTCCAGTCCAAGAACACTCCTGCTACCCCCTGGGGCTGTCATTCCACTGTAGGGCCTGTTATTCCACCATCAGAACACAACTGCTACCCCCAGGAACTGTCATTCCACTCTTGGGCCTGTCATTCCAGTCCCAGAGCAGTGTATTTAGGACCAGAGACTGTTAAGTATGAGACTCAACAACGTAGTAAGCTTAACAAGTGATTTCAGCTTTATTAACGACAAACACCAACTCAGGAACACACAACACAAACAGTGGAGCACAGCTCCCTTTTAAACTCTCCCGGGCTGTCAAAGCCACACCCATAACAAGTTAAAAACCAATGGCATTGCAGGGATAAAGACCAATCAGGACTGTTCCCTCTTTGCAACATTATCACATGGTGATTGGCTATTTACACTGGTTTCGCAGAAACCGACCAATACGAATGCGACAGCTTAGAATCCACATTCAGAATCAAGCTTAACATAGAAAAGAATAGGCTTGATTCACAGTTCAATACATAACAAATTCCTCCCCCTAAGATGGAGCATTACCCTTCCAAACATAATCTTTCGGGGGGGGGGGCACCTCGGCTTCGGCTCGACCGGCGCAGTGGTCTCTGCTCCAATGGCGGTGGAGCGGCACACTCTTCGGGGACTCCTTCGACTTCTCTTGCAGGAGAAGGAGGAAAACTAACAGGGATCTCAGGCACTGGAGTTGGGGACTGCCCAGACTCCGATTCCCGTTCCGCAGCACTCACCTCCTCGGCAGGAGGCCCCTCCTGCTTGGGGACCAGCTCAGGTTCGGGCACCGACTCAGTGCTTGAGTCTGCCCAGCGCTCCCTGAGCTGGTCTATGTGGTGGCGTATCTCCCGTCCGCTGGGAAGCCGGACCACGTACAGCCTGGACCCTGCTACCTTGGTGACCACAGCTGGTAGCCACCTATGACCTTCCGCATAGTTGCGGGCAAACACTTTGTCCCCAACTATGAAAACTCGCCCCTGCTCTGGGGTTTCTGACCGCTGCTTTGACTGGTCGAGGTCAGGATGCAGGCGGTCTAGTAAGGACGCCAGCTTACGGCCCATTAACAGTTCAGCTGGGCTCCTCCCCGTCGTTGAACATGGGGTGATATGTTGCCTCAGGAGGAAAGAGGCAATTTTCTGGCTCCAGTCCCCGCACGTCAGGCGCCCAAGTGACTCCTTCGCCGTCCGTACCATCCGCTTGGCCTGACCGTTGGAGGCCAGATGGAACGGCGCAGAAGTCACATGGCGGATGAGGTTGTCTTTTAGGAACTTCTCAAACTCCGCTGACACGAACTGTGGCCCGTTGTCCGAGACCAAACAGTCCGGCAGCCCGTGAGTCGAGAACAACCTCCTGAGGGCATTGATTACTGCCCCGGACCCCGTTGACCTCATGGGCACCACCTCCAACCATTTGGAGTAGCTGTCAACACAAATAAAAAACATTTGCCCATGGTATGGGCCCGCAAAATCAATATGGAGGTGGGACCAGGGCCTCCTCGTTTTCTCCCAGGGCTGAATGGGAGCCCGTGGTGGTTCTGGACGGGACCGTTGACACTTCATACACTGCCTTACCCAGGCCTCAATGTCCTCGTCCAAATTCGGCCACCACACGTACCCCCTGGCGAGGGCTTTCATGTGGACCATACCCGGGTGGCCCACATGTAATGCTTCCAACACATCCTCAGTTTGGCGGGAATCACCACCCGACTCCCCCAAAGCAAACAGCCCTTGGTAACGGACAACTCATTCTGGCACGAACAGAAAGGTTTAAACTCAGGCGCCACTTTCCCGACCAGCCACCCCCTCCATGCCCAATTAAGGACACGGGCAAGCACAGGGTCCTTAGCCATCACAGCGGCAATGTCCGAGGAGGTAACCGGTGCCTCCGGAAGCTCCTCAAGCGCCAGAATGTCCAGTTCAGGCTCAGAGTTATAGTCAGTCAGTGGTGCGGGGCAACGGCTCAGGGCGTCAGCATGCCCGATAGCCTTCCCCGGTCAGTGCTCGAGCTCAAAGTCATACGCCGACAGGAAGACTGCCCACCTCAACATCCGAGGGGACAGTATGTTCGGCGTCTGCCGGTCTGGGGAGAAGATGCCCAAGAGTGGTTTATGATTGGTCACAAGGAGGAACCTCCGCCCATAAACAAAGTCATGGAATTTCTTAATTCTGGTGATTAAGGCGAGGCCCTCCTTGTCGATCTGGGCATAGTTCTTCTCCGCTGCTGTGAGTGATCGCGAGTAAAAGCGATCGGTGCTTCTGAACCATCCAGCATTAGGTGGCTGAGAACAGCGCCCACCCCGTAAGGGGACGCATCAGCCGCGAGAACCAACAGTTTGTTCTCGTCGAAGTGGGTCAGCACCGCACTCGACGATAGAAGGTCCTTCACAGCCGTGAAGGCTTGCTCCTGCCGCTCTCCCCACTCTCACTTTGCATTTTTGTGGAGCAGAGCATGCAGGGGTTCGGCAACCGATGCCTTGTGGGGCAGGAAGTCGTGGTAAAAATTGAGGATCCCCAGGAACAACTGGAGATCCTTCTTCGACCGTGGTGGGGGCGCGTTCTTGATTGCGGTGACTTTGTCGGGCGTGGGATGGACCCCGTCCGCATCAATAAGGAATCCGAGGAACTCAACTCGGTCCACCCCGACAACGCACTTAGAACGCTTTACCCGCAATCCTGCCTCACCAAAACGGCCCAACACTGCTCTCAAGCGAGCCATCAGTTCACATTCGTCAGCCCCAGCTATCAGGACATCATCAAAATAGGGCACTACCCCTGGGAGCCCACGCAGGAGCCCCTCCATAAGCCCTTGAAAAATACCTGGGGGAACATTCACCCCAAACTGAAGGCATTTGACCCTGAATGCTCCTTTGTGGGTCACAATTGTTTGTGCCTCAGCAGTTGCGTCATCCACCGGCAACTGCTGGTACGCTTGAGCAAGGTCGACCTTGGCAAAAACCTTGCCCCCTCCCAGCGATGCCAGCACGTGACTGATTACCAGCACCAGGTACGAGTGCTGTTGAAGGGCTCTATTTACTGTACATTTATAGTCAGCACATATGCGTATCGACCCGTCAGCTTTCACGGGCGTCACGATGGGGGTCTCCCATCGACCATAGGGCACCGGCTCGAGGATGCCCTGGTTTACCAATTTGTCAAGCTCGGCCTCGATTTTTGCTTTCAGAGCGAGCGGTACCTTTCTGTACTTCAGCCGTATGGGACGCATTGAAGGATCAAGATCAAAATAGACCGGAGGACCAGTATACGTACCAAGCCCTTCCCGAAAAACATTAGGAAACTCTCTATACAATGAGTCCCATGTATTATCACAGATCTTATTTGCACCAGTAATAGTAATGCCCAATGCCTCGAACCAATCGAGGCCCAATAGACTGACTCTTTCCCCCTCAGCAACTAGAAGGGACAACTCAGCCTTTCGATTCTTGAATTCATCTCGGAAGGTCGCCTTTCCTGCCAATGGAATGCGCCTTCCTTGGAAATCAGTCAGGCGGGTCGACAAGGGTGACAGCCGGCGGTGACTCCGTGTCAGGAACAGGCGTTGCCACGTTTGTGTGGAGATGACTGTGACGGACGATCCGGAGTCCACCTCCATCGTGCAAGGAATGCCGTCCAGTCGAAGTGTGATGTGGATCTTCCGTGTGGCCTTGTCATCGGTTGCCAGGACGGTCGATGGGCAGGTGTCAGTCTGATGACAGTTGGGCGTTCTGCCGTCATCTCGAGGCCGAACCTTGGGGTCTGCACGTCGTGACGACGACGGTGGCAATTTCCTCGCAGCCCAACAAACTCGAGCCAGATGACCTCGCCTCCCGCAGGAGTGGCAGATGAGCTCCTTCACCTGACAGAGGTCTCTGTCGTGCTTACCGCCGCAGCCTGCGCAGGGACAGGTCGTCGAAGTTCTCGGTCTGGTCTGCGGTGGGCGTGTCTCTCGAGTTCGGCACACGCCATCGGCGTTGCTGTCAGACTCGCTGGTGGACTGCCGGTGAACTGCAGGCTCCTTGATGACCTGGGTCTGCCGCTGTCGAACCTCTCGCGTCGACTTGTCCACGGCTTCTGCTGCGATGGCCTCGGCGTAGGTGACTGCATACGTTAGTTGGGTGCGGGCGAAGAGACGCTGTTGCAGGTGCTCGTCCCAAAGGCCGCACACCAAATGGTCGAGGAGGGCGTCCTTTAAATCTGTGAACTTGCGTGGCCTTGCCGCCTTCCGTAAGGCGGTGACGAACTCGGCTATCGACTCGGAAAGCCCTTGGCACTACTTGTAAAAAGCATGCTGGCATGCGATCCGAGACGGTTGTGGCGAGAAATGGCCTTTGAGCTTGGCTGTAATCTCAGCCCACGTTGCTGCACTCAGTTCAGTCGGTGCGACCAGGGACCGGGCGATGTTGAAGGCGGCCTTGCCGCACGAGCTCAGGAGCGTCGCCTGCTTTCTCACCTCGTTGGTAATCTGGTTCACCTGGAGGTGGAACTCAAACCATGCCAGGTAAGAGTCCCAGTCCTCCGTCGCCGGGTCGAACGCCTCGAACACCGGGTTGACGGCCATCTCGACTGGAGGGTTGACCACTGCTTGTGGAGCCTCAGTCGGCGCAGTGGGTGTGTGTCCTCGTCTGCCGTTCTGCGTTGGTTCAGCAGGGCTTCCTACCCACTCTCAGCATCCCATCCTCGTCGCCAATTGTTAAGTATGAGACTCAACAACGTAGTAAGCTTAACAATTGATTTCAGCTTTATTAACGACAAACACCAACTCAGGAACACACAACACAAACAGTGGAGCACAGCTCCTTTTTAAACTCTCCCGGGCTGTTAAAGGCACACCCATAACAAGTTAAAAACCAATGGCATTGCAGGGATAAAGACCAATCAGGACTGTTCCCTCTTTGCAACATTATCACACAGTGATTGGCTATTTACACTGGTTTCGCAGAAACCGACCAATACGAATGCGACAGCTTAGAATCCACATTCAGAATCAAGCTTAACATAGAAAAGAATAGGCTTGATTCACAGTTCAATACATAACAGAGACCTTAATGGAAAATCCATTCCACATTTTCTTTGCAACTCTTCTTGAGCTGTAATTTCAATGGAGCCCATGCAAGTCAATTGGCATTCCTGGTTCCCATTATTTCCAATGGGCCTTCAGGTCTCTCCCATTATTTCCAATGGGCAATCCTGTCCTTCCTTTTAGTACATCCTCATCATCTGTGGAGGAGCTCTGTGGAGGACCTCCACTTGAGCAGCTTGGAGCATCTGGGCTTAGTGAGAATGAAGAGCTCTGTGGCAGTGTGGTGGAATGCTGTTGTTCGGTTGGGAGTAGTTTATGAATCCTTCAGTCAACCCCCCCCTGCTATTCTGCTCTCAGCCGGCAGCCACTTCCTTTTGGTGTGCAGAGTGGCTGGAAAGACAGGCACAAGTGGAAACCCAAAGCAGCTGCTGGGCTGTGCGATTAGCGCCACTTCCCCTCACAAAGGAGAGAGCAAGAGAGGAGTGCGCCTGGTTGCCTGTTGTAGGGAGGGGTCTGTTGTGGGGAGGGGAGGGGAAGGGAAGGAGTTTGTAAGATGCTCTGAGACACCTTTGGTTAGTGAAGGGCAGGGTATAAATCCAACCTCTTCTCCTCTTCTCTTCAGCGGGGGCTTGGCAAGCCTACGTCTGGAGCCTCCCCCTCCCACCTTCTTCCAATTTAATTAGCTCCTCCTCTACGAATGCATTTCCATTCATGCATCCCAGATATGACAAGAACAAAATATATTTATTCAAGCATGGGAAAAAAATAGTAATAGGAGAAACCATCAGTTAAAAGCAAAGGTATCCCATAAGTACAAGGAAGCCTTTCCTCAAAATCTAGATGCACCTTTAAAAATTCATACTCTGAATTCTCCTCACAAGTTATCCTGGGGTTCAGTTGCTCTTTTGGGGTAGGGTGTTCTAACGAGAAATCCTAGCCAAGGGATACAGGAGAAGAGGGGCCTCTCCAGAACAATGTTTCTTGCTCGGGGATCAATTAATGAATTGAAACATTCCTTTGCTGCTCTCTCCATGAAATGCACAAGGAGGCTCATCATGTCATTAAAACCTCACCACATCATCAGATATTAAAACATACAATTTGAACAACAATAAAAGCAGCACGTAAAAGGGAGCACAAACAGAAAACACTCAACAAAATGCCTCTGCAAGTCAATAAATGTGCTTCTGGCATTCCGAGCTCAATGACTCTGGAAAACTACTGTGAGAAGGGCATTCCACAGTCCAGGCACCATCATAGGAAAGGCTATCTCTCTGGCCTCCTTAGATGGTAGCTGTGCAGACAGTAGAGTCTCTGCTACTAATCTTAACTGGCTTATAGGAGATCAGGGTGTCTTTCAGTCACACTGGTCCCAAACCATTTAGGACTTTAATAGATCCAGCATGCTGAGTTATGCCTGGAAATGACCAGACTGCTTGTGAAATCTATATATCTATTGCTCAAGTGTGAGCAGTTCTACAGATATCTAAATCCACATATTGGGCCAACACTGGGAGAGAGGAGGAGGAGGAGGAGGAGGAAGAAGAGATTGGATTTATACCCCACTCTTCACTCCCTGAAGGAGTCTGAGAGTGGTTTACAATCTTGTTTCCCTTCCCCTCCCCACAATAGACACACTGTAAGAACATAAGAACATAAGAACATAAGAGAAGCCAATGTTGAATCAGGCCAATGGCCCATCTAGTCCAACACTCTGTCACACAGCGGCCAAAATATACCAGGTGCCATCAGGAGGTCCAGCAGTGGGGCCAGGGCACCAGAAGCCCTCCCACTGCTGCCCCCTCCAGCACCAAGAATAGAGTGCATCACCTGCCCCAGATTGAGAGTTCCCATCTATACCCTGTGGCTAATAGCCACTGGTGGACTTCTGCTCCATATGTTTATCTAATTTCCTCTTGAAACTGTCCATGCTTGCAGCTGCCACGACCTCCTGTGGCAGTGAATTCCATATGTTAATCACTCTTTGGGTGAAGAAGTATTTCCTTTTATCTGTTCTAACCCGACTGCTCAGCAATTTCATAGAGTGCCCACGAGTTCTTGTATTGTGAGAAAGGGAGAAAAGTACTTCTTTCTCAACCTGCTCAATCCCATTCATAATCTTATAAACCTCGATCATGTCACCTCTCAGCCGTCGTTTCTCCAAGCTAAAGAGCCCCAAGCATTTTAACCTTTCTTCATAGGGAAGGTGTTCCAACCCTTTTATCATTCTAGTTGCCCTTCTCTGCACTTTTTCCAGTGCTATAATATCCTTTTTGAGATGTGGTGACCAGAACTGTACACAGTATTCCAAATGAGGTCGCACCAATGATTTATACAGGGGCATGATGATACTGGCTGATTTGTTATCAATTCCCTTCCTAATAATCCCCAGCATAGCGTTGGCCTTCTTTATTACAGCTACACATTGTGTAGACATTTTCAGCGAGTTATCCACTACGACTCCAAGATCTCTCTCTTGGTCCGTCTCTGCCAGATCAGACCCCATCAACGTGTATTTATATTTAGGATTTTTGGCTCCAATGTGCATCACTTTGCACTTGGCCACATTGAACCCCATTTGCCACGTTGACGCCCACTCACCCATCCTCAACAGATCCCTTTGGAGTGCCTCACAATCCTCCCTGGTTTTCACCACCCTGAACAACTTTGTGTCATCTGCAAATTTAGCCACATCACTGCTTACTCCCAATTCCAAATCGTTAATAAACAAGTTAAAAAGCATTGGACCGAGTACTGATCCCTGTGGTACCCCACTGCTTACCACCCTCCACTGAGAACGTTTCCCATTTATACTCACTCTCTGTTTCCTATTTATAAGCCAATTTTTGATCCACAAGAGGACTTGTCCTTTTATCCCATGACTATTGAGCTTACTTAGGAGCCTTTGATGAGGAACTGTATCAAAAGCTTTCCGGAAGTCAAGGTAAATAATATCTATTGGGTCCCCCTTGTCCACATGTTTGTTCACTACTGTGAGGTAGGTGGGGCTGAGAGACATCTTTTGAGAATGGCTCGTGAGAGAACAGCTCTGAAAGAACTTGTAACTGACCCAAGGTCACACCAGCAGCTGCATGTGGAAGAGTGGGGAATCAAACACAGTTCTCTCAGATTTGAGTTTGTGCTCTTAACAACTACACCAAACTGGCTCTGGAGATTTTTCTATATATTCTATTGCAGTGAACAATCTCGTTCACGTCAAGCCATCTGAAGTTTCTGAACAGTGTTCACAGGCAGCCTTAGGCAGCTCATTAATAAATGTGTCCATATTTAGGATTTTTGGCTCCAATGTGCATCACTTTGCACTTGGCCACATTGAACCCCATTTGCCACGTTGACGCCCACTCACCCATCCTCAACAGATCCCTTTGGAGTGCCTCACAATCCTCCCTGGTTTTCACCACCCTGAACAACTTTGTGTCATCTGCAAATTTAGCCACATCACTGCTTACTCCCAATTCCAAATCGTTAATAAACAAGTTAAAAAGCATTGGACCGAGTACTGATCCCTGTGGTACCCCACTGCTTACCACCCTCCACTGAGAACGTTTCCCATTTATACTCACTCTCTGTTTCCTATTTATAAGCCAATTTTTGATCCACAAGAGGACTTGTCCTTTTATCCCATGACTATTGAGCTTACTTAGGAGCCTTTGATGAGGAACTGTATCAAAAGCTTTCCGGAAGTCAAGGTAAATAATATCTATTGGGTCCCCCTTGTCCACATGTTTGTTCACTACTGTGAGGTAGGTGGGGCTGAGAGACATCTTTTGAGAATGGCTCGTGAGAGAACAGCTCTGAAAGAACTTGTAACTGACCCAAGGTCACACCAGCAGCTGCATGTGGAAGAGTGGGGAATCAAACACAGTTCTCTCAGATTTGAGTTTGTGCTCTTAACAACTACACCAAACTGGCTCTGGAGATTTTTCTATATATTCTATTGCAGTGAACAATCTCGTTCACGTCAAGCCATCTGAAGTTTCTGAACAGTGTTCACAGGCAGCCTTAGGCAGCTCATTAATAAATGTGTCCACATCTCACTTTTCAAAGAATGGTCACAATTGGCCCATCAATCAAACTGTGCTGTCTCTCTCTTTCTATACTAGCAGTAAAGCCTGTTGTAGAAGCAATACAATGAGCTCTAGAAAGATATGATGCGCAACAAATGCATAGAAAGGTACAGAAGTGGAAGTAAAGTCTCTCACACACAGCCAGGCAGACTTTGGCTCTCCCAGCCCCCAGTTCAAGGCCCCTGTGGCCCAGCCAGGCAGACTTTGGCTCTCCCACCCCCCAGTTCAAGGCCCCTGTGGCCCAGCCAGGCAGGCCTTGGCTCTCCCACCCTGCCATTCAAGGCCCCTGTGGCCCAGCCAGGCAGGACATGGCTCTCCCACCCCCATTCAAGGCCCCTGTGGCCCAGCCAGTCAGGCCAGCCTTGGCTCTCCCACCCCACTGTTCAGGGCCCCTTGGCCCAGCCAGCCAGGCAGGCCAGCCTTGGCTCTCCCACCCCCTGTTCAAGGCCCCTGTGGCCCAGCCAGGCAGGCCAGCCTTGGCTCTCCCACCCCCCATTCAAGGCCCCTGAGGCCCAGCCAGGCTGGCCTTGGCTCTCCATCCCCCTGTTCAAGGCCCCTAAGGCTCAGCCAGGTGGGCCTTGGCTCTCCCACCCCCCCATTCAAGGCCCCTGTGGCCCAGCCAGGCAGGACATGGCTCTCCCACCCACCCCCATTCAAGGCCCCTGTGGCCCAGCCAGGCTGCTCATGGCTTGGCTGCCTAATTACCTTGGGGAGTCTTCGGAGCTCTGGGAGCGGCCAGGACAGGCAGCGGTGTGGAGGGGCAGTAGGCAGCAGCCTCAGTGCAGGCCAAGGCCAGGCTGGGAGCAGAAGCAGTGCAAGGTGGCAGGGCCAGAGTCACTGGGAAGTGAGAGGGCTGGAGTCTCTGTCCTGTCTCCTGAGGTGAAATTGTCTTCTGAGGTGAGTTTTGGCTCCTGATTCTTCTGTGGGTGGGACTCAGGCAACTCAGCCAATGCCTAGGGAGTCGTTCTGAATGACAGCGAACTGATTTTGCCAAGCATAGAACCTTGCCAGACCACTACACATTTATATAATAGGACAGGAGATTTATATATATATATATATATATATATATATATATATATATATATATATATATATATATATAAAAGGCAAGCCATGCTGGCAACAACTCAACTACTCTCCCATTGGCCGCTGGGGAAGCTGCCTTGGCATCCTTTTGGGCTGTCCTGCTGGCTCCTCCATTCTCACACCTCCACTTTTGACATGTTGCACCTTGGGAGTTGTAGTTCTCAGTGGCCTTACTGCAACCATAGCAAAGGGAATTAGAACTACAGTTCCTAAGTTGAAAGTCCCAAGAGGCCATGGGACATTAGCAGGGAGTCAGTTAAACTGTTAATCAATTAAAGAAGCAGCTTTGGAATTGAAAGGTTTGAGTGGTAAGAGAAGGCCTGGACATCTCTCTGAATTACAATTGATCTCCAGACTACAGAGATCAGTCCCCATGGAGAAAATGGTTCCTTTGGAGGGTGAGCTCTATGACATTATATCTCACTGAAGTCCTTCAAAAAACCTGCCCACATAGTATTGCCGACCTCCAGGCAGTACCTGGAGAACTCCAGCTATTACAACTGATCTCCAGATGATCAAGATCAGTTCTCCTCCCACTTCCGGTTTAAGCGTTTCGCTGCTCGGCTGCACCCCATCTCACTCTGATGGGGAGAAGCCAAGACTTGGCTGATGAGAAGGGTCTGAGATCATCCTGGACCCTCCCGGGTCTCTGTAGGAGACCCTCAGCCTGGGGAGCCAAGGCAAGCCTCTTCCAAGGTGACGGCCAAGGAATTGAGGCTCACCTTTTCCCTTGAAAGGTCCCATCGCCGTAGAGCCAGTATGGCGCTGAGAGACAACTGCCGGACAAGTGGACACGGTTAAAAGTTTTGAAATGCTTCTAAAAAGACTTCCAGGGCTTCAAAGCATGAGTTAAGCAATGCTCAGGTGATTTAAAGCGACTACGAGAATCTTGGTAGCAATTAGAAGCGCCTAAGTGCAAAGCAGCGGGGGAGGGGGAAACTCAAGACTTCACCCCCTCATTTAAAACAAGGTGGTTTTAAAGCACAAATAAAGAACTCTAAACTCTAAGAACTAAAAATGAAAGTAATCTAAATGCATCAGATTACTAATGAAATCAAAAGCTGCATAAGAACGTTAAGCGGATTAAATTCAGCTAACTTTTACTTTGTTTTGGGAAACTTACTTCTTGTTGATATTATGGCTGGGAGAGGGCAGAAGGCGGGATTGGAGAAAAAAATGTCGGCTGGAAATAGCCTTCCAACGACTCCCTCCCAGAACCAGGAAGTAGCAGCAGATATGTCTGCACTGTTGGCGAAAAACTGCCCCACCTAATGGAACAGATGACTAATCTCAACAACAAAATAGATAATTTGCAAAAACAATTCACTCAAATGGACAAAAGAACCTCTGTAACTGAAAAGACATTTAAAAAGATGGAAAAATAGACGGAGAGTATCAACAAAAGAGCGGATGAAGCAGAGAAAGAAAGAACCTCCAACAAAACACAACTAACACAGCTCCAGCTGGAAAGATCCATGTACATTCTACACTTCCAGGGAGTGCCAGAGGAAAAGAACGAGGACTTAAAGGCTCATCTAGCAAAGTCTCTTGCTCCATTAATGGATTACAAACAGGAAGATTTATTGAAGGAGATGGACTGGGCTTACAGGACTTATCCAGACTTTATTAAAAAAAAAACAAATTCCCAGGAGAAATATGCAAGGAATTCACAAGAAGGTCTACCAGAGATCTGGTGCTGAAATCTACACAGGGGAAACCTTTAAAAATCAAGAATGAAGAAATAAAATCGTGAAGGATATCCCCTTTGAAATCTGGAAGCGGAGGAGGCTCTACAGGGAACTTACTCTCCATCTACCGAAAAAGGAGAGCCTTACAGATAGTTATTCCTGGAAGGACTGAGTTTTAAATATGAATATAAAAAATTAATATCGATACTGTTCATAAGACAAAAAAGGTTGTGGATCAATATTTCAATTTAGTGCAATGCAAGAAAGATAAGAAACCAAAAACTGATGAGGAGGAAGAAGAAGAAGAAGAATCCTACTCACAGGACTCATCAAATGATAGCTCTAAACTTTACAGTTCTCCAGAAACTTTGGAATCAGAGAAAGGAGCAGCCGCTCCCAAACCCCAAGGAAAGAAGAAATGCAAGACAAAAAGACTCTAAAACCAAGGTAATTGTTGATAATGCAGTTTTTGATTAACCAGCTAACTAATGTTTTCTTTTCTTTTTTTTTTACCAATTTTTGTTAAAATTTTATAAGCAGCAACATTTTTTGGTACTACTAGGTGACAAGCATATATATCTATGTAACCAGATCCTGTCACCTTGTTAGTTGATCCTTCCCTATATCCATTAGTATGTTTAGAGGTAGGGTCTTAGTTTTCCTTCCCCATTCCAATAGTTGATGGTGTATTTGTTGCCCTCTCCCATCTCTCACAGAATTTAGAGGCAGGAAATTAGTATCCCTTCCCCGAACCCCATAGTATAGATATTAGAAAATGCAATAAAAAATCCCCTTTGTGGGCCTAAAAAAAAAAAGAAGGAAAAAAAAAAGATCAGTTCTCCTGGAGAAAAGGGCTGCTTTGGAGTGTGGACTCTATGGCATTATACCTTGCTATGGTCCCTCCCCACCCTAAACCCTGCCCTCCCCAGGCTCTACCCCTCAAATCTACAGGTATTTCCCAGCCCAGAGTTAGCAACCCTGTAAGTGGCTATGGAACCACTTTCCAGACCCTTGGAACCCAGAAGACATGGCATAGAAGGAGGTGCTTTTCTACCTTAGCTGTCACTGCTTAGCCCCAAATCAACATAAATCAGGGGTGAAGGGAAGCATACCTGTTACCATGCGGCTCTCCTCTCATACTACCCACTTTGGGCAGCAAAATGAGACAGCCCTGCCTTGTAGCGAAGCAGAAGGAAATGAAACATTTTGAATGTGAGCCTGGATTTGCAAGGTTTTCTAACATTTCATGAGGCAACATGGTCCGGTGTTTCCATGTGGGAATGAATAGGAGGTAACCCAAACAGTTAAAAAACAAACAAACAAAAACCCCAATCCTGAATAAAAATGCAAAGTGTAATCGTTCGTAAAATCACTTGGCATGGCCAAAGCATCTATCCACACAGTCATAGAAGTGTCAATTTTTAATTGCTTTCTTCCTCAGTTGGATGGCAATAAACACTTATTAGCATACCTCACATTCTCAATTTCAAACCTGCATCAGTGAACAGTGAACAGTGACAAGTTCAGATCAGTGGTTTCCACCTCTGTGCATTTCTGAACAAGGCTCACTGGGGTTTTCAAACTCCCAGTGGGCTCTCAAAGTCTCCAGGGAACCACTGCATCTGGCTGCCAACTGATATCACTTGCTCTACATACACATGTGACCTCAAGATACAGCCTCAATGGTTTACCATCACAGGTACTTCTCAGGGCAAAAAAGACAGCTCACACCAAGCAAACACATTGATGTATTTCTTCCCACAACGGGCCTTATTCCTAGGCTTTCATAAGATATTTACTGGTGTGGGTTGATGACAACTAGCTCACATGATGTTCTTGAGGCTTCTGTGTTTGCTGCATTCTTCGTAGCAAGGACTGGGCCAATTTCCTGCCTCTTTTTGTCACTGAAGGTTATTTTGGTTGGCAGAAATCATGTCAGATGAAACACTGGAAGGAATGGGAAGGATCAAGAGTGATCAACCTCATGGTCTAGGGACAGGGGAAGGAAAGGTGGTGTCATAGGAGTCAGTTTCACATTCAGAGTTATTGGCCAAATCTCCCCCCTCTCCAAAAGCAGAGGTTCAAAAACTGTGTTTCTTGTCCCCTTCCTAACAATTATAAGTAATAACATCCCAATTACCTGGTCAATTTGAATTTAATCTATATTTATTTAATCTATATATATTTAATAGCAAAGATGCCCTCTCTGTGTAGATATCTAAATCAACACATTGGGAGCACCTAGAGGGTAAACAAATTTTCCTGCACACTTGGGACACTCCTCAGGTGTGCAGAAAAATCTGAAATGTAGAAAAAATTTTATGGGGGAATACTTAACTCCCCCCAAAAGTAAAAGAGTGTTCCCTGTGCATGTGCAGAGAACGCACTGGGAACTGTGCCTTGAGGCTGTTGCATCGTGTGGGGGGGAGAAGTCTTGGTGGTTCCCTGCCTGCTGGGCTCACCTGTGACCACTTCCTCCTCCTTCATGTGGAGCTCCTGCTGCTTCAACTGGGGAGCCACAGGGAATCCCCCCCCCACACAAGTATCGCACGTCTTTGCTTCTTGTTGACTCTTATTGGGATAATCCCAAACTGTAATATTTAAGCTTAACAAAGTTGTTTCCACTTAATTAAAAAACTAAAACTTTAAGGGATGGCTTCTGCAAATACTGCATAGTGAGTGCAGCATATAGATTAATGCTCATGGAATTTGAAATGAAACATGCAAGTTGACGGCTCAATTGATCACATTTATGTTCTTTCTTTGATGAGGAGATCTAATACAGTGATCTCAGAAAGAACACCCAGGATCAGACAAAATACATCTTTATATGATACTTTGGGAGGTACAGAGACACCCTCCTACACATGTCTGTCTTTAGCCCCAGCCTTAGACTTGTGATCCACAATGTAGTACCTGTGGGTAGGGATGGGCATGAACTGGGAAAATGGAAGTTTGCCCCAGTTCATGGTTCATGAGGTCCCACAAACCATGAACCAGGATGAACCTCTGCCAATTCATAAAGCGGTTCAGGTTTTTGAGGTTCATGGATCTTTCCTCCCTCCTTTCTGCTGGTGGTGGCTCCCCAAGGCCAGCAGAATGGAGGGGGGGAGATCTTCCAAAACTCATTTAAAGGGAGTATTCTCCAGAACCAATCCCAGGGTCTTGCTAGATGAACTGGTTCACCAGGTGGAAGCCTTGTGTTGCCAGCTCCCTCTCCTGAAGCCTGGCCAGCCCCAGGGATAAGGGTCTGGTACTGCTTGAGGAAACTGGACTGCAGAGTACTAGACACTATGTGATTTTGGTGGTGTTATGTTCAATTACTGGTTACCCATAGACCCTCAAATTGGCTGTGAATTGGAAAGAATGGTATCTGCAGTGCCCATGTGCAGAAAATGGTCCTGAAAACATAAAACATGAAATCACTATACAGAGTTCTAACACAAACTGGTAATACTATGCCTGAAAAATGCAATCACTGTAAAAATCCACCTGGAGCCAAAACTGTAACAATTTTTTTTCTCCGCGCATACACCTAGTGACAAGTGACAAAACTGTCAAAATAGTTGCAGCATGTCATGTGGTCACTCATTTGTATCTGGTTCCCCAGATTTCTGAAGAGAACCATGAAACTCTGAATACATTCAGATAATACCCTCCAGGGCTCTTTTTGTAGCAGGAACTTCTTTGCATATTAGGCAACACACCTCTAATGTAGCCAATCCTCCAAGAGCTTACAGTAGCCCCTGTAAGAAGAGCTCTGTAAGCTCTTGGAGGATTGGCTACATTAGGAGTGTGTCGCCTAATATGCAAAGGAGTTCCTCAGGGCTCTTTTTGTAGCCTCCATACACAGCCTTACTCATGAAAGATCCTCAGCTACCCAAAGTAAGGATTTCATGCATTTTGTAGTCATTAATATAACTGACAATAAAAATGGCTCCACTTGCATTTAATACTTATGAGATTGGTTGGCATTTTTTTAGACGCTGGAAAATTTGGTCCATGATCACTCCCAGTGTTGTTTTGACAGTGACAATGGCAGTATGGTCAACTGTCAGTATTGTCAGGGTTCTCCTCATAGGCTTTTTACCTGCCTGAACTTTTGCTTCAAGGCACAGTTGCCTGACAGAAACAATTATCAATGTTGAAGCAACAAGAAAAAAGAAAAGAAAACCTTTCCCCATCTCTTGACACTTTCCCTAATTTTCCATTCCGTTGCAGCCCTTCATGCCAACGACATAAGACCTTTTATTCTACAACAGAAATTAAAGGGCCTCTCAGAACAATGTCTTTATCAGATCTGAAAAAGCTTATACCACGTTGCATGTCAGATTCCAACAGTCAAATTATGAGGTCATTTAAAACTATGAATTTTAAATGGTTGATAAGCTCAAGTTTTTCAACTAGGTTATGGGGACACATCTAAAGGAGTCAAATGGTACATTGGTTACTATCTTCTTCTTCATTAGCACCTGTACAGGAACTATTTAAACTTGCAAGAAATATTTCAAAACTGGAAAATGAATTTACAGTTTATGGTCTTTATCTTAAGCTTCTCAGTAGTGCTTGAAATTACACTGTCTGTATGTGATTTTAATTTAGATTAAGTTACAGGGCTGCATGTTAATTAGATATGCAATGCAAACATTTTAGCTGCAGTCTTCTTACCCAGGAGTCATCCCACAGTGAGTAATTTAAATGAATTTATAGGGTGGTAGAACCAGTGTAATTCATAGTCTCAGTAGTTCCTCAAGTCACACCAGGCATACATGGAAGTAGCCTGGTTATAGAGAACATTTTTTCAATGGGTCGCCGCTATTGTTCCAGACTATTCTAACCATATATAGGGTACATTTTCCTTTCCCTTTCTCCAGCTGACTTTGCTACTCCCAACAAGTTATGCCATGTAAACTCTAGTGTAGTAGCAGTCACCTTAGTGGGATTGAAGGATTGCTATTAGAAAAGCAACATCTATAGCATAATATCTAGGGGTACAAAACCCATCAAAATCAAATCCACAAATTTCTATGATAGTTTTGGTGAATTTCTGGATAAATTATCAATGATTAGGAGGCTACTTGATCCGAGCATGCAGGTTTTTTGGTTTAAAATAGCATGCTCTGATAACATCATCTCATTCAACCATAAGACTTATCTGTGCCTTACTGGGCTGGATTGTGAAGATTTAATTGGCTATAATGGGTACATCCATTAATTTCCATGGAAAGGTTTTAAGAACAGAGCTGTCTGGATCCTACTGTGTGTTAGTAGTTGGGAAAGGAATTTATCTCATCAGAGATAAACCCAGTAGGGGTTTATTTTTATGTTTTTGTTTTGTTTTCCTATGGAACATATGGTTTGGCACGTTTGCTTATGTGAATTGGCACTTCCTGCTCTGCAGGCATCTGCTACTTAGGATGAATACAGAACAAACAGTGCATTGGAAGAATGAGGCCAATAAAACAAGTTTCGAATAACAAGGGTTATATATTTGTAAACACTGTATATTTGGAGGGATGAAAATAATGTATATTTCATGATACAATGTCAGTTAGTGAAGTCAAGTTTCCAAATCTCAGTAGTACAAACTGGAAGTATTTTTTTTTTTAAAAAACAAAACTTTACATATAATCCATACAGAAATCTCAGCACTGGCACACATTTTATATGTGTGATTTCAATGGCCAAGTGATTTCCTGATCAAATAGTCAATGTGAGTGATACATTGCACATAACTGCTCCTGTTATTGAATTACAAATTGTATTTCATTGTTACAGACAATTACTATTTACATACACATTAATTGGAGTTTCTAGGGAAAAGTTGTGTTACTATTGTTGTGTAGTGAGAGCTCTGAATGAACAATCATTGTTCAAGAGTCTCCTTGCAGCTACATTCAGATTGGCTGCCCTTGCTGAGCCGGCCAATCAGGTAAGAGCATTTCTGATTTGACTCCATACCTTCCTGGGTAGTGGTCAAGCACAAAATGTATCTGGATTAGGCCCTGCAAGACCTCTAGGTTATGACACAATGGCATCATCATTGCTATGCAAGAGCATACATATCTCAGTTCCTACTGTAGTTTTTATTACTATTAATGTGGCCCTCCTCAACTTCACTACCACTACCACTGGAGATATGGTTAGGACTCGGAGGACTCCATTTAGGGTTTTCAGGAAGCACTTGGCTTCTCAGTAGTGCTTGAGGGTTGTAGATGGAAACAGGGAGGGCAGCTTGCAATGCTGGCTGTGGCACTAGTAAAAAACCTGCAAATGACATAGGGTAGCTTTAGGAATTTCTGGAAACTCCATGGTAGAATCATAAATTTTTGAGTGATTTCTAAAGCTATCATATGTCATTTTCTATTTTATTGTTACCAGAAGTGATGTGAAGCTGAATGCTTAAAAAAAAATCTCACAATTGCTTGGAGTGAATGCAGGCAATGGGAGCAGGATGCAAGGAATCCTCAACGCCCACCAGGAGAATAGAACCCCTAACTCTATTGATCACAATGAAATATCATATTTTGTCTTGTCCTGGTTGCTGGACTGAGGCCTCATGTCTCCATTTTACTCACGTCTACAAATTTCTAGAAGAATCTGATGAACATTAAAATATAATACATAGCTTTATTGCCCCCCCCCAAACACACACACTGATTTGGAGCAACAAGTTCTAATAATGTCTCCATAAAATATTTTTTGGAAACATTTCCTTCTGTTTTAGAAGAAAAATCAAGCTGTATGGGTGGCACAGGCTAATACAGACTTTTGGTCACTTACCTGAACAGAACTGAAACTCCACATCTTTTGAAGCACAACCTGAGTTATGCTTCATTGTTATCTCTTGCCAAAAGTACCGTGCAGAGGAATACTCTGTAGAACTTTCAGAGGGCTTATTAATGTAGCAACATTTAGTAGAGACATTCACTTATTGTTATGAAGACTACACACACACACAAAAAGTGCCTTCGAGTGAACAATGCAATAGGCCTAGCAGGATACGTTCTCACTTGGTAGGAAGAAGAACAGAGCTCCAGAAAATGGAACTGAACATTTGCAGACAGTTAATAGAGTTACTTAGCTCTGTGAGATGATTCTCCCGCTGAGGGCACTTCACTGTTGCATACCGCAAAACACTCACCCCTTACTGAGAAGGGACACACTAGAAACTTTTGAAGCATGCCATGCTTGCTTCCCCCCCCCCTTCCTATTTCAAATTCAGTCTGGACTCATTTTGGCCAAGTTTTCCATTACTCAAAAAATAAATCTTGTTCACTCGTCAGTGAATGACTTTTTTAGGACCAGTGAACACAGCCTTTCCCTAGACAGTAAAATGGATGACACCCGTGATTTTTTAAAAGACAGTAAGTGAATTTTGTGCAATTTTTGGTAGCTTAAAATTGTCTGCTAATTTGTTGTAATGTTTTATCTGATCTCCAAAGGAAAATGAAGATTTCCATGAAGCATGATTGGTTCATATTTGTAGTGTTCATATGACACATATATATGTTGCATGCATGGAAAGGGGAAGGGGGATCAATATAGGGGAGTTCGTTGTCATTGAAACAAAAGGTATATTTTCCCTTTTAGACTCATGAAAAACATTGCCCCAACAGCAACACTGGGGAAAGATCCTTCCCCCTCTTTTTTTTTTTTTCCCAAGCGTTTTTCATGGGAAAAATAGGCTGCCCATAAATGGGACATGGATGCAAGATAATGTCATATAGAAACAAAAAAAGGTCCATGATTCAGGAGGCTGAAATGAGGAAAAACTTCCATTTGAAATCAGCCCTGAACTGGCAAAGCTTAGTTACTCTTGTCAGTGAAAAATTGAATGATTTGTGAATCTGCCTTAGGTGTCTGTCTCCTCTTCCAATTGAAAGCAAAAGAAACCCAAACTCTTCATGGGGAGTTTGTAATACCCTGTTTCAACAACAGTAGCACATAGGGTCACCAGCTCTGGGTTGGGAAATACTTGGAGATTTGGGGGTGAAGCCTCTGGAGGGCAGGGTTTGGGGAGGGGAGGGACTTCAGCAGGGTATAATGCCATACAGTCTGCCCTTCAAGGTAGCCAATTTATCCAGGTAAAATTCTCTGTCTCCTCCAGATCAGCTGTAATCCCAGGAGATCTTCAGCCGCCACCGGGAGGTTGATAACCCTAGTAGCGCAGTCCCATTTACACAGGCAGTACCACAGAAATGGATCACAGACTAAATGATAAAATAGTCTAAATGATGCAGCACATAATTCAAGGTGTAACTGACAATTCTCAGAGTGAGAAGAAATGTAATTTGTGCAAGGAAAGGTCAAACAAAGCAAAAATCATACCAGTTCTTGCGATCAGCCTGAGTTAGAAATACAAAAGGACGGACATGGCCATTACCATAAATGAAATATTGCTGTTAAGGACTGTTCTCTTTGCAAATGGTTTCACGCTGTGCTCATTGGCACAAATTCATTTTTGCCCATTATAATCAAAGTGTTTCCAAGATATACATTCTCTAAATTTCAAAATTATGATATACATTTTCTTTTCCTACTCAGGTTCAAGTATAAATAACTTATAAATAGTAAAAAAAAAAAGTATGCATGAGTCAGTATTTGGTTGTGGAGGAGCCTTTGGCTGAAAGGCTTCAAGAAGCAGGAGGCCCGGGTCAATGAGGCCCACCATTTGCGGGACTGGGTGGGGGAGGGAGAGGTTGGCTGGACACTAGGTGGGGGTCTGGTGAGTGGCAGGAAGAGCGGTGCCTCCCTCCCCTCCATGAGCCAATGGCAGGGTGACGGGGCGGTCAAGGGAAGGGGAGACTTTAAAAATGGGTGGTGTCCCCACTCACCATTTCCCACCCCAACTGATGGAGCCAGGAGATCAGCTTGTACAGCCTGTGTGCAGGTACATGGGCCTGGATAGGCCCAGGGAGTAGGTCCCATGGTCTACAGGGTGCGGGAGCTGGGGGAGGTCTTTGCCTGCACAAGGATGGCAGGTGCAAGCTCCCAGAGGGACAACAGGCCTGGGGCATGGGGCAGGAAGATGATGGGGCCCCTCATGGATCTCGGCTGGCACATGGTGATCCTAGGTGTGTCTAGCTGAGGGGGCAGCCTTCTGAAGCTGCAGGATAGGGCCCAGCCTTTGGGTTGGCAGCGGGCCCAGGGCATGACCACCGGGTTGACACGAAATGGGTCTGGGGGGGAGATTTCTGCCCAGCCCTGGGAAAGTGGAGCACAGTATTCTCCCACCCCACAATCAGGAAGATGCCCGAAAAGGCCTCCTGGGGGCTCAGCTTGCAATTCGCACCCTGGAGGAGAGATCGTGGGGTGAGACATGGCAGGCAAGTGGCTCATGTGGGAACTTTTGCCCACAATCCAGTCCATCTGAGGGTTGGTGTGGGGTGCCAGGGGTGGCCATGCCACAGCTCATGGGCCCTAAGCAGGCAGACTCTGGCTGGCACGGGAAAGCCGAAGTCGAGCATGTGGCCAGCGGCGGCCCCCAGCTGGTGCTATGGATCGCCAGTAGGGCGCAGTGAATTTGGCAGCCTCCATCTTTGCAGCCAGGTGGTCCTTCAGGATGGGGGGGGGTCCTTTCAGGCATAGTGGGCCTTCGATCACCCCCCAATCCACCATGGCAGGTGCTGACTGGCTCACCCCCCACCTCCCAGGCCTCTGTAATTCACAAAAGCAGCAGAGGTTCTAGGTAAGAGGTGTGCAGCTCTGTCAGTCCATGCAAAACTGAATAATAAAAAAAGAGCAAGGGTACCCCTCCGTGGGCATGCACACTGCTTCAGGTACAGTGGCTAGCTGTTGTATTTGTTTGCTTTAACTGCCTTCTCCTTTCCAAACAACCACTTATTATGCCAACTATTTATTCAAATTGTGCCTTTGGTAGATCTGGTTTTAGAAGGGTTATTTGGCTAACAGGGCCACTGCGGAATGGAGGTTTTAACCTAACTTGAATGCTCACGTACAGCAAAGGGCACTCTCTTGACTCGTGACCTTTCTGGAATGATGAATCTGCTAAGTGCATGAGGATATTACTATGGGAGGGACTTCTAGTTGGTACACCTCTGTCTCCTTCAGGAGGAGGGCTGCCTTTTCATGGGACAGGTAGTTAGGCAGTTAGGTGCATGGGGTTCACAGTTAGATAGGTAGGGTTGCGGTTACCTCCTCTTTCCTCTTTCTGCCCCCAGTCATTCTATACCATGGCAGGGATGGTCCAGTCTTGTTGGACCCTGGAAGCTACGTGGGGTCAGGCCTGGAGTGCATTTGGATTCAATATAGGGCAGCTTCATTGGGAGGGCATCTGCTTTGCATGCAGAGGGTTCCAGGTTCAATCCCCGGCATCACCATTTGAAAGGACCAGGCAGGAGTGATATGTATGACCTCAGAGAGACCCTGGAGAGCTGCTGCCAATCTGAGTGGACGATACTGACCTTGATGGGTGTAAAGTACTGGGTTCAGACATGTGATTTCAACTCATAGTTTATTTTCAGCTCAACTCAAAGACAAACTAGCCTGTCCCGAGGCCAGCTAATATCCATACAGCACACCATACCCACACACACCCCATTCCCCGTGATAGGCTATTTACAGTGTCCGTGTTCTCTATAACTCTGCTCTAGATAAAATCTTGTCACTCTGCTATGACCTCCCTGCCACAGTTGAGACAGTAATGGAACTTGAGGCTCCATGCGCATCTTCTGGTCAAGTTCTGGATTATTTTGATCTGCTCAGTCTAGAGGAGGTTGACAAATTGCTCTCATCGGTTTGCCCAACCACCTGTAGTTTGAATCCATGCCCTTTGTGGCTGGTTAAGGCTGGCCATGATGGGTTATGAGGAGCACTAAGGGAGATTATCAACACATCCTTTATGGAGGGATTGTTCCCTAGTGCCTTGAAGGAGCCAGTAGTATGCCCCCTGTTAAAAAAGACATTGCTTGATCCGGCTGAATTAGCCAATTATGGGTCAGTATCCAACCTACCCCACTTGGATAAACTAATTGAGAAGGTGGTGGCAAATTGTTTGCAGGGCTTTTTGGATGACGTCCCCATATTAGACCCCTTCCAGTTCAGCTTCTGACCTGGCCATGGGACAGAGACGGTCCTGGTTGCCCTTACAGATGATCTCCGGAGGCATCTGGATCGAGGTGGTATGGCGGTGTTGATGTTGTTAGACCTGTCGGTGGTGTTCGACATGGTTGACCATCAACTACTAGTCCACCGCCTCACCAACACAGGGATTCAGGGGTTTGCCTTACAGTGACTTTCCTTGTTTCTTCGGGATCGGGGACAGAGGGTGGCAGTTGGAGAGCAACTGTCCAGAAGGCACCTGCTAGTGTGTGGAGTGCCCCAAGGTGCAGTGCTCTCCCCATGCTGTGTAACAACTATATGCGCCCCCTCTCCCAGATTGCCTGGAGACATGGGCTGGTTTGTCATCAATATGCTGATGATCCCCAGCTCTATCTGTTGTTGGACAGCCAGTCAGACTCTATCCGAGAGATCTGGACCAGGTGTTGAAGCCGTGGCTGGTTGGCTTAGACAGAGCTGACTAAAATTGAATCCAATGAAGAGGGAGGTCCTGTGCTTGAGTTGGAGTGGGCCAAGGTTAGGGATCAATCTCCCAGCCTTTGATGGGGCACCGCTGGTGCCAGCACCAGAGGTTAGGAGTTTGGGAGAGTTCCTGGATACTTCTCTAACGATGGAGGTCCAGGTAGCAGCCACTGCAAAGTTGGCCTTTTATCACCTATGGCTGATTAAGCAGTTGGTTCTCTTCCTTGAACGCAATGACCTAGCAACAGTGATCCATGCATTGGTCACCTCAAGACTGGATTACTGCAATGCTCTTTACATGGGGCTGCCCTGTCCCAAATCCAGAAGCTGCAGCTGGTGAAGAATGCAGCAGCGCGGCTGTTGTTGTGTCTTCCTGTGTGGGAACACATCCAGCCTGCTCTAAAAACTCTGCACTGGCTGCCTATCACATACCGGATATGGTTCAAGGTGTTGGATCTTACCTTTAAAGTCCTATATGGCCAGGGACCTGCTTACCTGAGGGACCACCTTTCCCTGCATGTACCCCAGCAAGCACTAAGATGCGGCTCCCAGAATCACTTGGTTCTCCCTGGGCCTAAAGAGGCCAGGTTGGCAATGATGAGGGCCAGGGCCTTTTCTGGGGTGGCCCCTCACTGGTGGAATGAGCTCCCAGGGGACATCAGGGCCCTGCAGGATCTTTTACAGTTCCTCAGGCCTGCAAGACGGAGCTCCTCTGCCAGGCTTTTAAGTAGGGATCACCTCGATTTTACGGCCCTGGCCCGATTACCAACTACTACTAACAGTACCAACAAGTGTACCATTATTGGTACTGCCAGTGTCAATGGTGCCACCAAACTGAGGCCCTATAGTTGGGGACGAACCTGGGGACACCATTCAGTTGACAGTGATTGGAAGATTTGCCATCTTTCAGTATAAGTTATGTGCTGATGTATGATTTTATATTGGTTAATAGTTCTAAGGGAATTTTAATGTATATGTATGTATGTTGTTAGCCGCCTTGAGCCTACCGGAAGGTAGGGAGGGCGGGATATAAATGTAAATATAAATAAATAAAAAATCTGGGTGAACCAATTGCTCCACCTCAGGATCCTCCACGGCTATTGTTTTCCCTCCTGAAAGTGTGCTAGACAGCATGGTCTTGCTAGTGCAGTTGTGCTCCTTAATAGTAGTCCATATCGATGTGCTCCTTTGTAGTAGACCAAATTGATACACAACAATGGACCAGTGTTTTACCAAGGAAGTCCAAAGCTGCTACACATAGGTGGGTGATGGCGAACCAATTCCCGGCAGGGTGCTTGGACATAAGTGTTGGGGGAGTGGGGTCTCATCTCATGTGTTTCTTTAGTATTTTCTGAGTAAGTATGAAGCCTCCATTGTGAAGCACACACCATTCGGGCCTAATTGCCAGGGCTTCATCGTGGTCATCAACCAAGAGGCAAGCCAGGCCAGTGGCAGTCAAGAGACCAATGGACAGTTGGGCAGTTCCATTGGGAAGTGGATCAGCCTGCGCAGTGAAGCTGAGTAGGCAGTTCTTCACATCCAAGTGCCCACCCTAAGACCAGGGGATGGGGCGGGGTTGCTCGGCCTCCTCAACATGTCCCCAAGATGAGATGGAGAGCAAGGACTTGACAGGTGAGGCTTCATCTGAGGATGACACCAGGCCGCCTCCGAGTGATTACTGGGCAACAGTGGCTCATGAGCCAGGGTTGCCGGCTTGGGTGATACACTGTAGGGCCTTGACTGCTTGGGGGTGGTCTGGGCTGATGCAGATGTGTCTGGTCCTTCTGCCATACTATCTACTTACTCGAATGGGGAGGATCCTCCAGAGCTTCACTTGTCGGATGAGGTTCGGGACAGCATTCCAGACAGGTTTTATGTCAATGTGTTTATCTTGCTCAAAAAATGGGGGCAGAGGCCTGCATAATGAAGTTGGGCAAGAAGGAGAGGAAGGAAAAGGGGGAGGAGGTTGAGTGCACCTTCCTCAACTGGGTCTCCAGCTACTTAGTATATGTGGGGGGGGTGGCAATGGTGTACCCGGATAGAGTTGGCATCTGCTGAACCACATGAGCAATGTGGTCAAAGCCAGGGTTTTGGCTGGCGAGGGGGCAGCAATTAATTACAATGAGACCTGCCATAAACTGGTTTTGCGCAATGATAGGGCTCAGTGGGATCTGCTACAGGACAAAGTCTGACTCCTGAAAGTTGGCCCTTGCATTAAGGGGAAAGGTGAAGTCAAATCCAATTGGTGATCTGCATGGAGGGATCAGTCGCAAGGGGTCTGCTGGGAATAAAACCAAGGGTGCTGCCATAGGGCATGGTGGAAATTTAGTCACAGTTGCGAACTGGGGGGGATGGAAGGGTTTATTGCACACGGTCCTCAGGTGACCAACAGCCCTTTTGAAGCAGCAAGCCCTCCCCCAGTTCTGCCAACAAAAGAGGAGGAGGGTCTTCGGGCACCTTAGCCGCTTCTGGTACCTGGCTGTCACCCCTGTGTGGGTGCTGGCTGTTGGCTGTCTACCCCTTATGGGAGGCTAGCCAACATATCTTGGAGGGTTTTACACAAGGCTTTCCTATCCCCTTCACCGGACCACGCATCACCATTGATTCTGACAATCTGAAGTTGGCAAGGGAAATGCCTGATGTGGTGGCTCAGAAGCTCCAGAAGGAACTGTTAGCGGGTCACATTTTGGACCCATTTAGTGCTCCCCCATTAGTGAACCTTAGGGTATCACCCTTGGGGGCAGTACCAAAGAAGACACTGGGCAAGTATCACCTGATCCATCATCTCTCATATCCTAAAGGCTCTTTGGTGAATGACATGATCCCTCCTGAGCTTTGCTCAGTCTAGTATTCCTCTTTTGATCACACTGTTGGGTTAGTCAGAGCTTGTGGCAGGGGTGCATTGATGGCCAAGTATGATATCCAATCGGCTTTCTGGCTGCTTCTGGTGCACCCTGATGATTTTTGCTTGTTGGGTTTCAGATTCCAGGGGCTTGGTATATCAACAAGGCCATGCCCATGGGCTGTGCAATGGCCTGCACAGCCTTTGAGACTTTTAGTACCTTCCTCTATTGGGCAGCGAAGTTGCAGACTGGCACCTCGGGGATCACTCATTATCTAGATTATTTTTTCTTCGTGGGCCCAGTGGAGGATGCCACCTGTTCAGTGGCTCTTCAGGTGTTTCATGGACTCGCTGAGGAACTTGGGGTTCCATTGGCCATGGATAAGACCGAAGAGCTGACGACAAGGTTGACTTATCTAGGTATTCAATTGGGTTCAGTTGAGTGGGTGTCTCAGTTGCTAGAGGAGAAACGCTTGGCCCTTCAGGCACTGATCACATTGGTGCAGGCATGGTCCAAGTGCTCCTTGAGAGAGATACAGTCATTAATGGGACACTTGAACTTTGCTTGCTGGGTAGTTTCGCCAGGCAGGGACTTTTGTTTCTGGTTAGTCAGGGTGACTGCGGGGGTCAGGATGCCTCATTACTGCATATGGATGACCAATGGCATGAAGGAGAATTTGGGCATGTGGCTTCAGTTTCTGGTGGGGTACAATGGGGTCACCATTTGGCAGCAGCCACTGGAATTGCAGGATACCATTCAGATACACTCGGATGTGGTAGAAGGTGCTGGGTTTGGGGTCTTTTATGATGGCTGGTGGTGTGCCCAGCCTTGGCCTGAGTCCTGGGAGGGATCCGATGTTCTCAGGGATCTCACCTTCTTATAGCTCTTCCCAATAGTAATGGCGGTGGTGATTTGGAGGGAGCTTTTTCAAGACAGGAGGGTATGCTTTTGGTGTGACAACCAGGCAGTGGTGAGGGTGGTGAACAGGCAGTCTTTGAAGTCTGAGCAAGTGATGTGGCTAGTCTGCTGACTGGTTTTAGCCTGCCTGGTGAATAACATTACATTTTCAGCCCATCATGTTCTGGGTGTGGATAACAGCATAGCAGATGCTTTCTATCGCATACAGCAGGAGCAGTTCTGTGCCCTTGCTCCAGAAGCCAACCGTGTTTCAGACTCATTTCCAGAGGAATGTTGGAAATTTAGGAAGGTACAATAATGTGGGGCATTGATGGCTCTGTTGCCCCCTCTACCTTTAACACTTATGTCAAGGCTATAGACACCTTCTTTGACTTCACGGCAGGCTGTGGGGGTCCACAAACCTGGCAGGTGGATGGTGATTGGGTGTCGTGGGAGCTTCTGGCGTTGTGTTGGTCCCCATATGAGACTGCGCTGTTTGAAACTGCATTTGTTCTAGCCTTTTTGGGGGCCCTGCGGGTTGGGGAACTAATGGCAAGCTCTAGGACATCATTCACCAATATGCCCCTGGGGATTCAGGATGTTTCCTTTGGGGCAAACGAGGTGGCACTGTTTATCTGGAGGTCAAAAACTGAACAATTGGGAAGAGTGGCAAGTTTACACCTGGGGCCCCTGTTGGGGGGAGCATGCCCAGTTCAGATCACAAAGGCATACCTGGTGATTAGGCCTTGGAAGGGGGGTCCCCGGCCATCCATAGGGACGGGGCCCTAATGACCTGGTATCAGTTCACAGGAGTTTTCAGATCTGCGGTGGGGGCCCTGGGCTTGCCCTCCATGGAATTTGGGCCCTATTCCTTTAGGATCAGGGCTGCAACCACGGCTGCTGACCTCAGGCTTCCTGAGGCTCATTCAAGCCATAGGGCATTGGTGCTCGAAGGCCTTCAAGGCCTACATCCTGCCGCATCTGGAGGGTGACCATTGAGGGTATTTTGGACTACTCAGTTCCAGGGTGCTCACACAGGACAGTCTAGATTTTTGGGCACAGCATAATTCATTGGGCAGGATTGTATGCCTCATCATCCAGATGGGGAAAGGACTTGGACTGGAGGTAGTGGTGAAAATTACGTGGATGGCCCAGGGGGGTATGTGGAGGAGGTCATTATTGCCCTGGTTGGATTGGGCTGGGTCTCGGTGCCATCCTCCGGATGCCTTGGGTCTGCAGCTCAAGGAAAATGACTTGACAGAGAGAACTGGGGTGTCCCTTGAGCATCAGGTGCTGGCTGACATGGCCTTCTTGTGGGAGGATCTGCCCGTTATCATTTGGTCAGATTGGCTGGAACTGAGAGCTTGGCGAGGAGCTGCTGATCCCAAGAAGGTGGACGTGGCAAGGCACAAGGTGTCGGGTAGATGGGGGGGCAGTTGAATCAGCTGGCGGTGTTTGGATACACCACCCTGACATCTCCCAGAGGATGGAGGCCTTGTTCCAAGTGGATGGAGTGCATCTATCTGTTCGGGGTATGGGCATTTGGCTACATGGAGTCCATCATTCCCTACTCTCTTGGCTACAGCTGTAAGAGCGTTGGCGGAAGCAGGACAAAGGGGTCTATCCAGCTCTTGTGGCAATAACAGCATGGGGCCGGATCCATTTGCAGAAATCGGCCTGCGTGCCATTTTCCAGAATTGGGGACCCATGAAGAGTTTTGGCGTGAGGGCTGAAGGGAGCAAGCAAACTCAAGGACCAACAGCAGTTGCCCTAACTGCCAGATTGCAGGGGAGTTCACGATGGGGCAGGCGTCCATGTGAGCCCCAGCAACCTGCCATCCTGCTAGAGCTACCCATGCTGGCTGGCTGGATAGAGGATACATCGGCTGGTGGAGGGTCCAGCTGATGGGCCGGATTCGTTGAACCCATGCTGTGCCAATACTTATTACAGCTGTAACCAATAAAGTTATGGCCAATTCTATCCACCTATTTTCAAAAGAAGCTGTTGTGTAAGTAATCATTTTAAACATGGCAGAATAGGTCTGGCCAAAACTCTCCAACCCAAATACTACCTGGAACTGCAAGTAAATGTATTATTATTATTATTTTAAAAAGAGACTTATGCAAGCTGTTCATTTGGAACACCCTTCTTTCAGGAACCTTGAATGAGGGTGAGATACTTGATAACCAACCCTAGCATATCAATCATGGATTCTTTCAAGCAGAAAGCCAAAAGAATACAAGTGTACCAAGCCACCAAATAACCAATCCAGCAAGCTTAGTCATATCAAGCTAATTTTTAACTAGTTTTAATCCTTATTTGAAGAAAGGTGCATTCTTTCAGAATGATATAATGAGAGCATACATGCACTGATGATTCTGGGAATCATAGATATGTATAGGGCACATCTTATTGCCTTACACTGGTGTCTCCAACATGGTACCCATGGGTGCCATGGAACCTATTGCCACTTTTCTTGGCACCCATGAAGTGTTTTTAGAAAGTCCAGGGGGCCAGATGAAGCTTTTGCCCAGCAAGACTTCTGACTGGCCACTGCAGATTTTTTTTTAAAAAAACGCTCTCCTAAAAGGAAGAGAAGTTTATTGCTTTTTTGTGTGTGTGTGTGTGAAAAAAGGGTCGGGTATATAGATGGATTAAGAAAAGATTTTGAGTGAATTTTCTGTTAAATGTTAGTTTTAGTTAGTACAAGTAGAGTTTTTGGCTTCCACCGTGGTTGGAAGATCTTCTTTTCATCCTACCGAAAGTCCAAAATAGATCTATTAGTTAAATTAGTAAAGTCCTTTGGGGTTAGTTGTTGATCAGCTCCCTTCTGCCGCCTCACGAACAGCTGCTATATCTTGGGGTGTCTTCTTTTTAAGTCTCTCAGATTATACGATGGGCACTCTTTTGCCTTCTCGTCTCCCGCTCCGGCACCTCCCTCCTCCGGGCCGCTGTCCTCTTCGCTGCTTAATACTGTCCAATTGGCGAGTTCTGCATCTTCCTCTGAGCTGGTGTGCCTCTTCAGAAATTCTTGAGCTTTGAAAACGGAGTCAATCTTCTCTCTTTTATCCTTAAATTTGAACACCAGTCCCTCGGGAAAGCACCATTTATAAATGGTTTGGTGCCTTTGTAAAAACATGGTCAATCCTTTATATGCTTTCCTTTTCATATGAATTTCATATGGAACATCCTTTAAAGTTCTGATAGTCTGCTCTCCAATCTTCAAGGGCACCTCTGAAACTGCACGCAGAATCTGATCTCTAGTACGCTGCTTAGTAAACTTGACAACCACTTCTGCTGGCAAATTATTTTTCTTTGTAAAGCTGGAATAGGCTCTATAGGCCACATCCATCTCATCCTTTAATTCTTGCGCTTCTCTGCCAGTTTGTGGTGCCAAGGCATTTGCCAGTATAGCTCTAAGATCTTCTTTCTCTTCTTCCTTTATGCCCTGAAAGCGAAGAGTCAGGTTTGCTTTTTCCATCTGAAGCATTAAAATTCTTTTTTCTTGCATATCTTGATGTTTTTCTAATTTGTTGACCCTTTTCTTAATTTTCTTGGTGTCTTCCGTCAAGACCAGACACTTCTGTGCGATCTCCTCCATTTTCTTTGCTGTTTCTGTTAGTTGTTTTTGTTGACTGTTGAGAACACTTTCCATGTTACAAAGGGTTTCGCTGATTTTCTGCATTTGATCCAGCAGAGGGCGCAGTGGCTCGCTTTTCTGTTGATTGACAGCTGGCTCTAGGGAGAGGTTGCCTGGACCGGAAGTCCCTCCCCCTTCTTTACCGGCTTCTCTGGGACCTTTTTCTGCCCCAACTTTAACAAAGTTCGTGCCACGACACCCAGGAGACAAGCTGGCTTCTTAATCTTCAGTAAAACCCCAAAGGTACTTTTACCAAACCACTTTTTTTGCTTTGCCCCCCTTCACTCTTCCTTTAACAGTCCTGTTTTTTAAAGGGGTGGGGATTCCTCCCTCCTCCCATGCGCTTATACGTTTATGGGGGGGAGCGCATTTATGCCACTTCAAAACAGATCTCCAACTCACAGTTCGCTGCCAATTCTTCTTTTATTAATTCATTCCGCTGCTTCTTCATTCCTTGAAGACGGTGGCGTTGCTACTTCCCATACGGGCACAACACAGCGGGGCTGACAGGGGCGGGGAGAAAGCCTCAATTTCCCGGCTATCTGCCGGCAAAGAGGCTATTCCCCAAGCGCCCCCGGTTCGGAGCCTTTGCCTAAGGCTCACTAGGGTCTTTCGCATGAGCGAAGACCCCCCCAACTGTGTGTGGGCTAACCATCTCCGGGAGCATCCTGAGAGGTGGCCGCCATTCACTCCGCCCGCCACTGCAGATTTTTGATTGGCTGAAAGGTTTTTTAAAATGTTGCTTTGGCAGCAGCTGCCACCACAACACAGGATCTTTGCTGTGTGAGTGAAGGTATGCTTTGGCAGCCATTCTGTGGCTGACCCTGCCTCCTGTGGCAGCCATTTTGTAGCTGTACCCACCACAGAATTCCCACAGGCTCAAAAAGTTTGGGGACCTCTGCCTTATACTGCCACAGGAATATGCTGGGTCCCAAGCAAACAACACAATCGACAAGGAAACTATAGAATTAATGCAACTATCATGGTTGTTTTGCTTCTGTCCCCCCCCCCATTCCCTTTCCAGAGAATTTTCTGTACTTCCTATTGTGTGCTACAGAGCTCAGCAATGCAAACAAGTACCTTTTTAAATTAGAAGTCCCATTCAAAACACAGTTGACACTTGTGGCTAGGCATGGGCATGAACCAGCTAACAAACTAAAGTTCATCCCGAATTTTGGCTGGTTTGTTGTTCACAAAGTGATGTTTGCAAACTGAATGACAAGGTTGGGGTGTAGAGGGAGGGAGGCACAAATGGGAAATGGTGGAGGGAAATAAAGGGAGAAACTGGGGAGGAGGCGAAGGCCAGCTCTTAGCTCTGCTGTGGGAAGCAGGGTCAGCCCATGAAGAGGAGACTGAGGGTGAGCTAACCTCCTCCATTCAGAAGCAGCAGCTCTGAGGCCCACAGAGAATCAAGAGGGTGGTGACAGTGGCAAGAGCATAGGCAGGGCTAAACTTGACAGCTCTATAATAGCAACAGGAGTCCAGTAGCACAAATATGACTAACATTTATACCTGCATATTAGTTAACAATGTCTCTGAAGTAAAGTCACTTACCACTTACAGTTTCTTTCTATAAACACACACACATTCCTGGAACTCCCTCTTTTTCTAAGGTGCTTTAATATTCAGTGAGCTAATGAGTGGGACTCCGTACCCATTACAGGTATTAGTTACTACTGAATGGTCTCTGTATTTTTCTTGGTTGGACAGGCCCGTAGCCTGCGTGGGGCCCTGGGGGCCCAGCCCCCCTGTGAGTTTTGCGGGGCCCCTCCCCCCTCCTGTGCTCCCCCCTCCTCTCTCTGGCCCCCTCCCCCCGGCCCTCTCCAGGGAGCTGCAGCTGGCACCACCCGCTCCTGCTGTGTGCCCGTGCTGGCTGGGACACTTCTGAAGCTGGGCGGGGGGGGGATGAGGTGGGGAGGCATGGTGGCCAGCGGGGACTCTCTCCACCGCCGCCGCCGCCCCTCTAAGCACCCGCGGGGGCACTTCTGAAGCTGCCGCTGGGCTGGGAGGGGGATGAGGCAGGGAGGCATGGCAGCCAGCAGGGACTCTCCCCGCCGCTGCTGCCACCGCTGTCCCTCTAAGCACCCGCTGGGGCACTTCTGAAGCTGGGCTGGGGGGGGATGAGGCGGGGAGGCATGGCAGCCAGCGGGGAGTCGGGGACTCTCCCCGCTGCCACTGTTTTTCTAAGCGCCCGCAAGGGCGCTTCAGGACTCCACAGCTTCGAGGGAGCATCACTTGCCACCCCGTGTCTTGAAAGCCCCCCTCCCGGGCCTGATCTCTCCCATTTAAGCCTCTGACTGCAGTAAGATAGGAATAGCGATGGGATGCTTCTCCCGAAGCCAGCGAGCAAAGCATGGGCGCCTGACCCAGGGAAGCCCTAAGGACGCTGGAAGGGCCCTGGGCCAGTCAAACTCAGACGGAGGTTTTTGAGCCCAGCACTCTCGTGCAATCCCAGGGGATGCCTGCGGAGGCCCGCAAGCACCGCCTCTCCTCTGGGTCTGCCCTGCAGGGGGGAGAGGGGGGTGGACATGTGGCCAATTTGCACCCCCCCCCCGCAAGGATCCCAGCAACCCGCCCTGCTGCCTTTGTCTCATTTTTTGTCTCTGCTCTGCCAAAGCAGGACTGATGACACTTCCTGGGGGGGACCGTCGCTTCCGCCTCCATCTTTCCTCAGCTGGGCTTGAGCCTGTGGCCTTTGGCTCCCCAGACAAAATCAGCACGTCCCACCCCACCCCCCTTGCAGATCTAACCCTAGTTCAGCCCTGAACATTCCTTGGGACAAAAGTCTGTCTCTCTCTTGGTCTCACTTCCCAATCTAAAAAATGGTGGTAATAGAGAAGCAGCTCAGGAAGCTGTTGCTCCTCTCTTCCTTAAAGGGCTTTTGTACAGGGATGCCAACCTCCAGGTGGGGCCAGGAAGCCTCCCAGAATAACAACAGAGTTCCAGAGCAGCTCCCCAGGGTGAAATGGCAGCTTTGGAGGGTGGGGTCTGTGGCATCGTGCCCTGCTGAGGCCCCTCCCCTCCCCAAACCCTGTCCTTCCTGGGCTCCACCCCCAAATCTCCAGGAATTTCCCACACCAGAGTTGGCAACCTTATATGTAACCTGTAACATTCCCCAGAAAATCATAATTCATTGCCTGAGTGCCCGCATGACCCGCCCCTCTCAGACTGAATGGCGGCAGACATTCTTCCTCCTCCTCCTCTTCTTCTCCTTCCCCTTCCTCCTCTTCTTCCTCCTCCTCCTCTTCCCCTTCTTCTTCCTCCTCCTCTTCCTCTCCTTCCCCCCTGCACCTGCTGCCTGACTCGGCTGAAGCTGGGGGGGGGATGAGGCGCCCGCCCCCCTTCCTCCCAGCCTGGAGGTTGGCAACCATTAATTGGTTGGCTGGGGGGAGGCACCAGAATGTAGCCTCGCCTAGGGTTCAGAAAACCCTTGGGCTGGCCCTGGGGGGGGAGTGGGGGAAGCTGCCAAAACTTCCCTGTTTCAAAGCCGGTCCTGGTTAAGCAGATGCTGCCTTCAGGCAAGAAACCACCCTGCTCTGCTCTCCAGTCACGGCTCTTCTCCTCACCCCCCCCTCCACGCCCCCTCCACTTCCAGGCAGGGGCTTTGCCACAGAGTGATTCCTGGTAGCCTTTTTCTTTCTCGGGGGGGGGGCAGTGTTACCTCTAAGCTGAGTTAGTGTGAGCTAGCTCACAGTTTTTTAACCTCCAGCTCGCAGATTTTTGTCTTAGCTCAGGAAGGATGGCTCCAGAGCAAACTAATTTATGCGGCAGCCAAATTGCACTCTCACAACTTTAATGGCAGTAGCTCACAAAGTAGAAGTTTTGCTCACAAAACTCCACAGCTTAGAGGGAACATTGGTGGTGGGCCCCCTGAGAAAAACATGGGCCCCCTGAGCAAAAAGTTGTTAGCTATGGGCCTGTGGTTGGATTTGAGTTTCACATGCTATTTCACACTGTGTTTCTGCATTTCATGGACCCTTGAGTCTGCTTTTTAAAAAAAAAAAAAAAAAAAATACTTCTTATAGCTGCATAGTATGGATCTATTCTAAAGAAGTGGGCTCTACTCTATGAAAGCTTCATGCTGGAAAAAAGTTGTTAGTCTTTAAGGTGCCCAAAACTTCTAAAAGTGTAATGTCATGATAAGTTATGCAGTACTTTACAAAATACCTGTGTGCTCACAAAGCGTTTGAAGCGGAAAATAGATCATTCCAATTATTCATGTTCTTTCCCCCCCAAGTGGATATGATAGATATCTCAGATATAAATATTGTAACAGATAAATTACAATGCGACTATTCAGACTTAATGCTTTCATTCCATACTAAATGAATACCTTCAGTTTTCCCACCAAATACATTTAAAAAAAAAACCAAAAAACTTCTGAATGTAGGAGACTCATGTAAACGTTGTTTAGACTGGCATGGACCCAGCACCAAATGAAATGCCCAATGAGAATGTTATATTGCAATAAAGGTATAGTGTATGCTATATTCCCAAAATCTTTATCACACCAGTTTTTCCAGAATATATATCCTTCATAAAAATGCATGACTGTCCAGAAAAATAACTCTTTCTGGGATTGTGCTGTTAGCTACTTAAAGACTAAGAGATTAGTTGGGTTAGAAGACTTCACGAGCTATAATCTGTTGATGAAGATTATACTACAACAATTCTGTAGTCTCTACAGAGCCACAAGCCTTCTTTTTGGTTCTACTGTAACTGTCTAGCATGGCTACTCTAGCCTCATTTGAATCTCTAAAATCTAGATCTCCATATACTGACAATATTTTGCACAAAAGACCACAACAACTTTCTCCTTTTGAAGTGATACAGCTCAGAGATAGAGGTCCCACTACAGTGAAATCTAGGCCTATTAAGTTAGTATTTCCTCCCCCATCACTGCCAACCTGCAGGTGGGGCTTGGGGATCTCCTGGAATTACAACTGATCTCCAGATGACAGAGATCAGTTCCCCTGGAGAAAATGTCTGCTTTGGAGGGTAGACTCTATGGCGCTGTGTACTGCTGAGGTCTCTCCCTTCTCTAAACCCATCTTCCCCATGCTCAACCCCCCAAAATCTCCAGGAATTTCCCAACCCAGAGCTGGACACACAGCTTGAGTATGGGGATGTGCCATCTTGTTTTTTTCTACTTCCCTGGATGCAGAACCACAGGGACTGTGACCCACAGCAACTTGTTATCTTCAGAAGCAAGAAAGCAAATGGAGTGTAAGCATCTGACCTATTCCAAAAAGTGGTGCAATCATTTGCATTCCTTGATCTGTGAAAAGGACAAAATACTCTTTGTGTGAAAGAATTCACTAGCATCTTCTCTTATGTTTTATTACTAAAGACAGATCTCTCCCCCCCTTTCCATTTGTGTCTGCTTAGATTCAATGCTAAATATAACCTGTGAAATGCAGGTGGGGAATTAAATGGGAAAGGACAAGAGGGGAGGGAGGGGTAAAAAGCAGGAGCACTTTGGGTTCAGTTGCCAGGGAAACTGCTCCTTTTCAGTATGTTGAAAGTGCCAACCCCAGCCAGACAAGCTTTAGATATTTGCTTGGCAGAATGCCATCAGCTACAACTTATTTCACTAAACAACATTTTCTCTTCTTTTGGAAAGGAGGTTGCAAAGGAAAACAACATAGGCCCAAACTATTTGGTTTTCTCAGACATAAGAATGCTGTGGTGTTATGACAACTGGCAGCAACGATTCTATTTGCCACTTCAGATCTGCGTCCTCATAAAATGTATTTTGCTGCCTTGGCTGAACAAATTAATTTTGTCTTGGGTGGGTGATGTTAGATTATTTGGTACTTTTTACAAATATTCATTTGGATTTTACACTCAGTCATTTGAATATGTATCAATTCTCCTCCCTTCTTAAAGCTACACACTTTTAGCAGGATAATGTTTTCCTACACTTTGTGTCCACCCTTTAAAAATATCCTTCTTAGTGTTTGATTAGAGGCCTAGAGAACATGGATTCCTAAATCATGCAGTCAAACTCTAGCCTCATTTGCCAAGAAGAAAGTCCCACTGAGTTCTCACCAAGGCGGTCCATCTGCCTCTGAGCAGCACCACTTCAGCTGATGAGAGTATTCATGGGATTAGATGCAGACTAAATTGACAATTTCCCCTGTTTCCTCCTTCCCACTGCATATTCTTATCATGTCATTCTTCAGAGTCCCTTCTCCCCCACTAGCTGTGTGTCACTGAGATCAGTGGGCTGCAGTGGGAGGGGAGAGGCAGGCTACTTCCGTTCCAATGTTGGCAAATTTAGACTGGTGTGAAAATGCTTTTTGAACTGCAGAGAAGTGAATATACAACTTCTGCAAATCTGGCCCAATCATAAAGTGGGAATATATGGTAAGAACAAGTTGCCTTGCCTAGACTGCTATTATGCAGGCACGAGGCACTCCCTGGACTACCAAAACAAGACCTATGCTTTGGATTTGAATGTTACACTGTTTATTTCTTAATCTCATTAATAACATGTATGTATAAAAACAGGCATTGTGGTTGACACCAACAGATGTTGCTAATCTCGAAACCTCAGCACAGGGATTTTCATAGTGGTAAAAAGAAAATGGTACAAAAACTAATTGGGTCAAACCCCGACATTTGGCAAGTGTAATTGTGAACCTTTAAAAGCCTACCATCTGCCTATGTCATTGCATGGTGTGTACTGAATAAATAATAAATAATAGGCTCTGTGAACAGATTAGTATTCCAGACCAAACAGTTGTGCAATGCTTCCCAACAACTGCCAGGGTAGTAATATATTCCTATTCCCTATATTAGATAAGAAGCGAGCAAACATTCTGCATGCTTCACATTTAGTTAACAAAAAGTGTGAACCATATCACTGCTGCTTGTGAAGAAGTATATAGTACATACTTATTTGCATTTGTAGTCTGCAAGTTGTGTGTGTGCTTGTGTGGTGTGTGTGTTGTCAGAATACAAAGTGGTTCTGCAGAAGATAAAGCTATCAGTGAAACGCATTAGTTACACCAAGCCTTGTGCAACTAAAATTGCACCTCCTAGTACTATATTGTCAAACATATTACTTAACCTTTAGGCTAAAGTCTAATAGGAACAAGTGATGTAATAATACTATGGTATGGTGATGTCAGAGATTATTTCCTGTTTTGTCTCAGAATTCTCTGTTCTAGTCTCTCTTAAGGTAGACATTACATTGGGCAGCTAGTCAGTTATGGGGATGCATTGGAGAAGAGCCATAGAACACATAAGGCCAAACTGGTCAAGGGCCCCAAAGAACTTCACAGTTGCTTCATACTAAGCAGACTGATTCTATCTGTTAAAGAGTCACTACTCTCTGCAGTGGAATTCACCAGCAAGGAACAAGAAATGGAATCATGAAATAATATTTCCTTTTTTGCCTTTGAAGTCCTTTAGAAGTCACAATTTGGCCTTTTGACTACTTGTATCTAAAGCCTTTGACTTCATTAAAAGTGCTATTACACAAGTTTACATGTGTTTTCTTGTAGATTTTTCCCTAGTATTTGAGTTTTTGGTGACTGGATTCTTTTCTCTTCTGTTACTTTGACATATACTCTGCCCTTTACTTGCTGCCTGTTCCTTGTCTCTTTTCTGTTTATTGATTTTCAAGATCTGCAGTGTCCCTGAACTTCTACCAGAATACAGATCTCTGCCTTGGTTGCAGTCCTCTCTACCAGTTCTGAGATTGGTTCTAACACTTGCAAATCTTCTGTTTTTACCTGAAAGAAACATGACCCTGTATGCAAGATGACCCCCATTGTTATACAGAAAAGTATTCAGCAACTTGCACCCCACCATTGAAATCCACCATCAGGATTTTAAAACAGCAACTGACAGTGTAAAGCCAGTATCTTATATTCTAATACAGAAATCAGGATATCTTTGGATACTTAAATCCAGTGACTGGAGCTGTGAATGGACAAGACAGATCTTTCTACAAACCTGAAAAGAGACCAAGGTTTGTAGAAAAATGTGAAATCTTTAAAAGAGCAGTTTTTAAAAAAATCCAAAAATGGGGGCGGGGGGGGAATGCCTGTAGCTTTAAGTAACGGATCCTGTCATGGCTGTTCCTAGGCAACCACAGTATTCCATTATTCAGTTTCTGTGAATAAAAAGGCAGGGAAAGAGGGCAGAACCCTTTCCAGGCCCATTTTGGCCTTTGAGGGAAGATTCATTGGGGTTAGGCCTAACTAGGGTTGCCAGTTCCAGGTTGGAAAATTCCTGGAGATTTTGGAGAGGACAGGGGGAAGACTCAACTAGGGTTGCCAGGTCCAATTTGGGAAATAACTGATGACTTTGGGGGTGGAGCCAGGAGAAAGGAAGTGACATCATTTTTGTGATGTCATGTCCTGTGGTGTCACTTTCAGGTCAAAGGTCAAATGATGTCACTTCCCAAGCTCTACCCCTTATGATGTCAATTCCAGCACACTGCACCAACCCCCCCTCTTCCTGTGATGTTATTTCTGGGCACTCTCCTAAATCTGCCTCTTTTTCTGAAGTCACTTCCTTCTTTCAAAATTAAGATTTAAATACCCAGTCTGCTATAAGGGGGCTATCCTCTGGATGGCCATAAAGGCCATCTAGTCAAATCCCCTACTCAATGCAGGATCAGCCTAGAGCATCCCTGACAAGTGTCTGTCCAGCTGCTCTATGCAGAAGAGTCACAATTGTCTTTTTTAAAAAACGTGGCTAGGATCCAGAGAACTAAGTTGTATTTGAATATATACATTATGCATAATCACATCTGCCCAGGGGCTGCTTCTATATGAGCAAAGGACAATTTGATCTCCCCCCCCCTTATATGATGGGGAAAGAATGGAGCACGGCAAAGCTGGACTCTGACTCTTGGGCTGCCTCTCCAAGTGATGCAAGTAGCCCTTCATGCTTTACAAACCATGAAATCAAAGATTCTGCCTGTATTCCCCACACATACCCTGCCTTCTTCAAGTGGGTACAAACTAAGCTTTGCCTGTTGTTATGAGCAAGATAATTCCAAATAGCTGTATTGGCTTATGAAAGGAGTACTGCAGTTTATGAAATATAAGGATCCTTCCCAAGCCAATAAGCCAACAATGTGATAACAGAGAACTTGTATGCAAAATTGCCCATCAGGATGACGCTGTGTGGCACAAACACGAGTTAAGTGTTAAGTATTCTGGCTGGATGGTGTACATATCAACAACATATCTGATGCCATTCCCCTCTCTTCCTGCTCAGCACCCAGGGAAACAGAAACCCTGTTCACATATTACAATGAATATATGTACATCTTGCATGGAAGTATAGAATCATGGAGTTGAAAGGGACCACCAGGGTCATCCAACCCCCTGCACAATGCAGGAAATTCACAAGTACCTCCCCCCCACACCCCATTGACCCTTGCTCTATGCCCCAAAGAGGGCAAAAAACAACAACCCCAAAACCCTCCAGTATCCCTGGCCAAATTGGCCTAAAGAAAACTGCTTCCTGACCCCAAAGGGGTGATCAGCATTTCCCTGGGTGTGTAAGAAAGGGCCATGAGAACTAAGCACTGAGGCAACCCTTCCTGCCCTCCTTCTCATGATCTGCTTAAGTTCACAGAATCAGCATTGCTGTCAGATGGCCATCTAGACTCTGTTTATAACCCGGGTTTTTTATGAAAAGGACAACCAGCTGAAAAACTGGTAGAGTCCAAACCCTATTTGGTCTACAGCCAAGCCTTTGGCCAGCTCCCCCAAGTCAATACCTGAATCTTCCTCATGAACACATGTTGAACATACAAATTCATGAATTTGCCTAATACTGAATCTGGCCATTGGTCCATCAAAGTCAATATTGACTACTCAGACTGGCAGTGGCTCTTCAGAGTCTCAGGCTGAGATCTTTAACATCACCTATTACCTGATCCTTTTTTCGTTGAAGAGGCTGGGACCTCCTGCATGTCAAGCAGATGCTCTATCACTGAGCAATGGCCCAACTGAATCCTTCCTCATATTGGCAGAATATGAAGCACTAAATGCTACACAAATGCTAAATATTATTTTCATATCATAAGAACACGTGAAGCCCTGTTGGACCAGGCCAATGGCCCATCCAGTCCAACACTGTGTCACACAGTGGCCAAAACTTCAAGCACCAAGAATATACAGCATGACTGTCCCAGACATAAGAACATAAGAGAAGCCAGGTTGGATCAGGCCAATGGCCCATCCAGTCCAACACATAGTGTCACACAGTGGCCAAAAACCAGGTGCCATCAGGAGGTCCAGCAGTGGGGCCAGAATTCCAGAAGCCCTCCCAGTCTTGCCCCCTAAGCACCAAGAATACAGAGCATCACTGCCCCAGACAGAGTGTTCCATCTATATCTTGTGGCTAATAATAGCCACTGATGGACCTCTGTTCCATCTTGTACCACAATTTTTTCATTATTCCTCTCAACCTTTGAAGGGTCCAAGCAGCCTCTCTATAGAGTTTAGAACTTTGGAACTCCCTCCCTAGGGAGATTCATCCATCTCCCTCTATCAGTGTCTTCTGCCAGTGAATGAAGATGTTTTTGTTGCATTTAGCATAACCCCAATAATGGTTATTGGCCTCCTCTCTAGTTCTGGTATTCTTTATGCATTGCTATAGAATTATTTAATAATTCTAAATGTTGTTCTAATATTTTAATGTGTGTCATCTTCAAGACCCTGGTCAGGTGGGAAAGGCAGCATAAAAATATTTTAAATCAAGTAAATTGAAATCCAGAAAGGGGGGTGTGGTTTGTCTGTCTATTACTGCTCATACACCTATTGCCTTGACCAGAAGGTAGATGCAATATGTCAGGAAGGACAAGATTGCCCATTGGAAACAATGGGAGCCAGGAATGCCAACTGACTTGCATGGGCTTCCATTGAAATATATTTCAGTACAAGTGGAGTTGCAATAAAAATGTGGAATGGATTTTCTATTAGGGTCTCTAGGCCCAAATAGACTACTCTGGGACTGGAATAACAGGCCCCAGCTTGAAATGACTTTGTGTCCATTTTGAAACTGTGAGGTTTGTGCTCCAAGAGAGTGAAATTGTTAAGTTCCTGAAAGCATTGTGTTTTGAAGCACTGTGAAGGAACTGCACTCCAACTTTGTGACTTTATGAGAGGAAACTGATCAAGGTAACTGACGATTCATGACAAAGATGGATGAAATAGGCATTTACTAGAATTCTGTGGAATTGTGGTACCTTGTTCTTTGGTCTTTTGCTTGGAACAATATGCTGGATTGACTTTGAGTTGTTACATGGATGTAGGAAGTCCCTGGCATCAATCTGGTAAGTGCTTGCAGCTTGGAGTTCAGGCATGCAGCCAGCCATCGCTCTCCCTCCCTTCCTGCAAGATTTAAAGCCCCCCCCCAAGTGGTCAGCAAGCCACGTGCTCCCACCTATCAGCTGGAAGACCCTTTAAATCTTGCAGGAGAGAAGGGAAAGAGGTAGCTGCTGGTGGTCCCTGTTGGGGCAGAACTTCCTCTGCCAGTCAGCTGGCTGTGGGGGGGAGCAGGAGCCTGCCAAATTGGGGGATCCCCAGCCCCCACCTGGGGACTGGCATCCCTATTTATAAATGAGGCCATTTGCCTCATTTCCATTGGTTGGGGCATGAGGAGTAGAGCTTGAGATGTGTATCAACTTGCAGCCCAGACAGTGTGAAAGGATATGTTGAAAAAGAAAATGAACTATAGAAATTAAAATTGTATGGACAAAGTCAAAATGTCCAATATGTCCAGTACTTACTGTATGGTCCCATGAATTCTCAAAACACATTGCATAAAACTGGAACTTAAGGTGGAACTGAATAATGAAGATAACAGATGACTTCCACCCCAAAGCCTCTGTTTCCCATTTTCATCTCACTTAATAAGCCCTCCTAAATATAACATATGAAAGTAATTGAGTTTTCCCAAGTTTCTACCAATGGTAGTCAAGGAATTGTATTTTGAAATTAATTAGTTCTGAACTGTTACTGCAGACCCTGTGAAAATGATTCACTCAGTTGGCTTGCTCATTATCATCCCATGAAGCTTTGACTCCTTTATTAAAAACAATAACAACACAGAATTATCAAGAGTTGAATTGTACATGATCCCAAATCGACACACCAACAACTTTAGAGCAAAAAATTCCCAGATGCAAAAAACCAAACCAAACCAAATTAAATAACTACTTGCTTGGGAGTGGGGGCCCTGGCAAGGAAACTCTTAAAACAGCAACACCACATCACATATTATAATTTATTAAATGTTACTTATTTATGACACATAGCTTTCACAGACATATATTCTTTGTATTGTCTAATTCATACCTTAGCTAGCCCATTGCTTGAACTTACTAAGAAATGAACCCTGTTTGTTCAAATATGCCCTCTGAGTTCTCATCATACCATGTCCTTAATCAAATGCTAGGTATGTAATGGAGAGAAAGTAAAACCTAGTACCTTATCCAAATCTATGCTTTCCAGTATTTTCTGAGATTCCATAAGATGAGATGATCCCTTAGGGTGAATAGACATGTGTTTTGGAGCCAAGGCAAGAGCCATCTGAGATTGCATTATCTACCTGTGTACCAAATATATACACAGGTGGATAATGCAATCTAGGATGGCTCTTGTGCTCAGCTCCAAAAGGGACATTTTCCTATACACTTGATTAAGCTTTCAGCTTCCTTCAATCTCACGACAGAAGATTAATATATTGTGTTGAGTGGCACCAGGCATAGCAAACCAATATGCTTAATACAATGACCTTATCATTTCTTCAAAAATGAGTTTGAATACCTTTTCTGCTGAATAGCCAGGGTCTGGAAAGTGCAGGCATTTTATATTTGCAAATACAATGAGTTGGGGGGGAAAGAGAGAGAGTGCTTCACAGAGTAGGTGGTCCAGGGTGAAACAATTACTTAATGATGCAATTCTGAAATTTCAATCATATACAGGAACATTTATTCTATTCAGTTATTTAGCATATTTCTAGAGCATCTTTCAACCATGTATGGTCTCCAAGGAGGGTAACAATATAATGTAAAACCCAACATCATCATTACAAATAAATAAATGAATAAATAAATAAGAGCACAGGGAGGGGGTTGTTGGGGAACATCTTGCCACCTGCACAATATCTCAGCTGTGTTTTTGTCTCCTTTCTCATGACAAATATTGAAGCCAGAGGCATATGCCTTCAATGCAAGGTGATGGGCAAGACCCAAATGTCCCTTGGCTCTTAGTCTGGAGCTTGCAGCCTGTGGCCACAGAATAGTCTGGCCATCAAATTCAGAACATGACCAGGTTGTGGCTTTGTCATTTTTGTGTCTCTTTGTGTTTTGCTTGGCTAATTGCTTATAGGAATTAGGCGAGTGAGAAAAGTGGGGTAATAAGTTACCCAAATTAATAAATAAGTAATCATCCTGCCAGTAGTGCCAACATCTAGTTTATATCACAATGGGTGCGTTTAGACAGCGTGCTGGAGCGGTTTAAACTGCTCCGGCACGATGCGTTTTTTTTTAAACTGGAGAATCGCGCTCAGACTCACCTCCTCCTTCCGAGTGCCGCGCCGTCCTCCTGCAGGTGGGAGGGGTTTCCCCCTCTCCTTTGAGCATGCGCACAGGCAGCCCTCTTCCGAACAGGAAGTTTGGCCGGTGTGAAGAAGAGCGAGCTCAACAGGTCCCTTTAAAGTTTAAAGGAAGAGTCCTTTTAAAAATGGCCTCCCCGAGATCCCGGACTCCTCTAAATGCCTAAACTAGGCACCAGTAAACCTTTTCTTTTTTTTACCTAAGTGCGGAGCTCCGCTCAAGCGCACACCGGTAAGGGGGAAAAAAAAATGGAGGACTAAAACCAGAAGCTGGAGGCAGCTTCCCAGAGGGGAGGGGGGGTTGAAGCACCCGGAAGTGGCTGGATGGAGCGATCAGACAGGGAAAAGTGCGGCTTGAAACGGAGAATCATGGAAAACACCGCTTGGGTAAGTGGTGCCAAAATACTCCGTTTCAAAGGGGGTTTGCTCCAGAAAGCGACGGCTGGGGACGGTGGGCAGATGTTGGGTGTGTGAACGCGCAGGGAAAAGCCGTTTCTGAGCCGTGCTGAAAACGGCTCAAACGGCGCGTCTGAACGCACCCAATATCCCATCAGACTAAATCAAAAGACCTTCCAAACATGTAGGCCTTTAAAGCAGAGCAGAAGTCTCCCAGAAATGTAGTCACTCTCAACTCCTGGGGGAGGGCATTGGTTGGGGCTGGCAGGGTTTGAGACCTAATAAACTGAATATTAGTTATATCTAGTTGCCTAAGTAAGCTCCTTTATGAGCATTTCAAGTCCAGGCTCAGACAGTATGGATGGAGACAGTCCATTAAGTATTCAGGACCCAAGCCATTTAGGGCTTTAAAGTTTAAAAACAGTACCTTGTTTTAAACTCAGAAGCAAACTGGGAACTGATGGAGATGGCATAACACTTAATGTCATAATTAAGATGGCTTCATATAATTACAGTGGTGCCTAAGGGACCTTAGCTGTTGCATTTTATACCAACTGTAATTTTCTAACCATCTTCAAGAGCCATCTCATGTGGTCCAGGCTATAGCAGTCATGTCTGGATGCTACTGAGACATGTATAACTTCCAGAAGGTACTTTTCTAGCCATTAATACAGCTGGCAAACATGGTATCCAGCATGAGACAAGAACACTTCAGCTTCAATTTTGATCCATGCCTAATCAAACATTGGCCCTCCATTCCCCAAAATTCAAATCCATCAGTCTCTTTGCTAGAACACAATAATATCATTCTCTCTTGATCTACACAATAGCATTTGAAAAGGAAAACAAAGAAAGATCAGGCGTAATTCACACAATGTTTGGGGGGTTTTATATGGAGGAAGTTACATATTAAGGGAATGTTTGTATGTGTTGAACTTTATTTTGAGAATGGCTCAGCACATCCAGATATGGATTCTAATCTTCATGGCAGCCTACATTTTCAGGGCTTTTCAGAACAAACTGTATAATGGGGATGGTCTCTGAAGTGGTCCCCGCACCATTTTACCATCTCCTGTCATTATTTCGATCTTCTGTCATTACTCAAAATGGTGACAGTATTCTAACTGAACCTCAAAAAAAGTGAGTGCACAAAAAAAGAGGATAAGAAATACTTAATGGACTTGAGATTTATGATGAAAACCTTCTAAAGTCATAGGTAAAATGCTGTCTGAGTGGTTTTAGGGTATGAGGTATAATGTTGATTGTAACATATAGAACACTTGCTACCATCAAAGAAGTGGAGGGAATATCTCAAAGCTCCATAGGAATTTAAGGAAAAATTTATGTATTTATTCTATTTAGGTTTTTATACCTCACTTTATAGTCCTTTTTACAGTTTAGAAGACTTTTAAAATGAAGGATAATTGAAACTTATCAGGTTTCCTACAAGCCGTCTTCACAATTTCTGCATCTATTCCTATTTGCAAAAAACTGCATTTGGTAGGAATAATGTGTATGCACAATGGTAAAATAAGCCAACTGATGTTTCTTCCTCTGTTTCCACTCCAGCTGGAGATAGAGGCCTGAAGATTAAATGGGGATAAAAAACAAAATACCACAACAGGATGTGGTCACTGGTCTGATGGAGAATTTTCTGAAATCTGATCGATTGGGAGGTGAAGGTACTCAAAGAGAAGTAAAGAATCAAAATAGACTGAAGGCTGCTCTCTCAGTGCCATTTTCACTGTAATATTTCAGGTTATGAAGAGTCACAAAAAAGTCATAAAAACTCATATCTCCTGTATCTGATGGTTTTCTATAAGTAAGAAACCGAAATGTTACCAGCTTCTAGAGACCTTCACCATCATCCCTGCATCTCATTTTCTTATGTGCTCATTTTGACAATGTTGTGTATTGCATGATATTTTCCACCATCTTGCCTAAGCTCATTTCCAAAATGACTCTGAGAAGTGTCAGAAGTGAAGCAGTGTAATAGCATGTACAGAAATCAGGGAGATTGACAGTTGGTGGGTTATATCCATGTCCCAAATCAGGGTTGAGCAGGCTTTAAGCTATTTACTATCTAAATGATTTACTACCTGCTCCTGGTCCCCACCCACTGCAAAAAAGTGAAAGCTCCAGTGTGGTAAAGCTCTTGGAAATGATACCACTATGGGGACCTGTAGAGGGAAGAAGGCAATATGACTCCTTTGCATTTTAACTGCATTTGAAGAGAATCAGGTTGTCTTGCTGATATGGTAAGGTAGTATCTGGGCTGCATCAGGTAATATTTCTTATAAGCAATACAATAAGCAGGGAGTAGGCTTATTTGTCTTTCAGTTGGACAATGCCTTGTAATGGGGACTTGAAGTGTAATGATAGGAAGAACTGAAAGAATCAATGTCTAAGGAACTGCTAAAACAGCTGAGAAATATTGGTGTGGTGCAACCAAAAAAAAGTGATAGGGGAAACATACACAAAGAGTGGCTGCTATGTCATATGGTATTATTTTAGAAAGGTGTAAACAACCACATCCTGTCAATTATAAAAAAAAAATATTCAAGTTCTTAGGGGGGTTAGGAAGTTAAACATGGAAATATCCCAGTAACAAGGTTTCACTGGTGACTTCACCCACCCCAGGGTTGAGGAGAGGGAGAGAGGGAGAAACTAAGTTTACAAGATTATGAGAGCCCTCATCATTCTAACAGCCCATGTTGCTGGGTGAGGTGGTAGGGGTGAGGACAGAACCCAAATGGAATTTTACAGCCTGCAACCACCTTGCAGCGTTTGATGCAAGTACTGCACTGAGGCATACTGAAATTACCCTGATGTGAAGGGTGGTGTGGGGGGGAAATGTAGTATCAAAACTTTCCCTGGAAATAAGACACTTTTAATTGCTAAAATGTATTTGTGTAAACATTCAAAAATGCCAAATGATGGTCTGTGTGAGCTCACAGAAAGCTTGATCCCACAGAAAGCTTGATAGCTCTTCATATGCATGCATTTGGGGGAGGGAGAATAACTGTTTCACTTACAGAAAGCCCTGCAGCTACAGCATGGAAGACAGTAACTGGAAACATTACCATTATCTGATTGTTGACCAGTCTGAAGTATGAATATTTCTCTAATTTCCTATGCAGTTTTTGTAGCTATCTATTTCCTATACATATCATCACTAGGTCTCCTTTTTTCCTCAATATTTTGATTTGTTCTGTGTTGAATGAGAGATGACAATGCCACTGATCTTCTACTTAATTCATGTTTTCATAGTTGGAATAAAGGAATGGTGTTGGGATGATTAGCAGACAACAAAAACCTTGTCAGCACTGCCTTTGATAAAAAGCAGGTGAAGCAATAGTTGAACAAATTGAATACTCTCTCTATACAGATCAGCAGTTCTGGGTATAAGTAGCTAATAAACTTAATGGAACTCTTAAAATTGCTGAATTGTATCAGAGAACAATTGGCTGGCAGAAAGAAAGAATAGAAGGCAGTATATTTACTGTCATATTTTTAACCAGCAATGCAGTACTTTCCCCCACTTAATGTATACTTATCACTTCTATGAGCTGTAGCTGTACTGAACAGTAAAAATAGTCAGATCAATGGTAGTGCTTTTGGGGTAAGGTGGGTGCCTGGGGACCTGCCCCCTTGGGAAACTGTTGCTCTTGGCTTTTGTTGGCTCCTGCTGTGATAACTTGGTTTATTAATGTAACACTGACTGCACCAGACAGCAGCCTGGCAGTATTTTTGCATCTCTATCCTGCAGTGTCTCTTGCTCATTATGATGGCACTTTAGATCCAACCCTGGCTGCAACAGAATACCACGGGATTGCCAACCCCCCGCTGGCAACCCCTGGGAGCAATGTTGGGTTGGAGACGTCAAAAACTGACAAAGTGCAACACCATTTTTTTTGTTTGCCCCATTTTGCTCTTGCTGCTCTGCTGAGAGAACAATCCTAAGCAGGTCTATTCAAAATCCAGATCTATTCAATGGGGCCTATGGCCAGCAAAGTATTCTGTAATTTTGGCAGCTCCTGATAACACAGAATATGGTCTATCTACGATCTCAGCCTTAGGTCGAGCTACTGAAAGTTAGCTCTGAAACAAAATTGCCTACCAAAAAGGTAAAGTTTGCTCCTTTTTGTATATAATAAATGCAGGGGTCTTTTCGTAGAAGAACAGCTGCAGGAGCTCATTAGCATATGGTATGCTAATGAGCTATTAGGCTATTAGCATATGCCACGCCCCCTGACATCACCAGAAGTGATGTCAGAAGGGGAAGCAAAAGGGGGGAAGCATCTTCAAAAGCCTCCCCTTCCCTTCCCCAGCTGGTCTGGGTGGGGGAGCTAAGAGAGAAGGGGTTTAAAGTTTAAACTCCTTCTCATGAGAGTTGGGCCACAGAAGGAGGAAAGAGGGAAGGAAAGAGAGAGAGTAGAGAGAAGGAAAGAAGGAAGGAAAGAGGGAAAGAAAGAGAGGGAAGAAGGAGGGAAACAGGGAAAGGAGGAAAGAAAGAAAGAAAGAAAGAAAGAAAGAAAGAAAGAAAGAAAGAAAGAAAGAAAGAAAGAAAGAAAGAAAGAAAGAAGAGAGAGAGAGAGAGAGAGAGAGAGAGAGAGAGAGAGAGAGAGAGAGAGAGAGAAGAATGAGGGAAAGAGGAAAAAGAAAGAAGAAAAGGAGGGAATGAAAGAAATTCAGTGGCAATTCAGCCCCATTATACCCTATGGGCCATTGAAGTCAATGGTGAAAACATAGGGTATATTCTGGGGGCTGGAGGGAGGGTTTGAGGGAGAGGCTCCAAGCTCACAGGATAGCTGATGGAGCCTCTCCCCAAGATATATACCAAGTTTCAAGAACATTGGACCAGGGGTCCAATTCTATGGGCCCCCAAACAGGTTGCCCCATTTCCTCCATTGTTCTCTATGGTGGGAAAATAAGTTATGTTTTTCCCACCATAGAGAACAATGGAGGGAATAGGGGCAACCTGTTTAGGGGCCCATAGAATTGGACCCCCTGGTCCAATGTTCTTGAAACTTGGTGGGTATCTTGGGGAGAGGCTCCATAAGCTATCCTGTGAGTTTGGAGCATCTCCCTCAAACCCTCTCCCCTCCAGCCCCTAGAATATACCCTATGTTTTCACCATTGACTTCAATGGCCTATAGGATATAATGGAGCTGAAATTGCCATTCGGCTGCCTGAAAGACTCTCCGGGACGCCGGCTGGGGGCGGGGCTTGGCTCCTGAGCTCCCGGAGCTGCGCTCCGGTGCGCTCCCCCCCCCCAAAAGACCCCTGAATAAATGTATTGTGGAAATATCTTGTCACTTTAATGTATTTGGTAAAGGGTGACTTATTCATACCATATAAATAATATAATACATACCAACAACACCATTTCCCTATACTGGTCAGTATGCCAGTTTATGTAATGATGACCGGCACTGAGAGAATTCCTTCCCCAGTCTCTTGTGCTGGCCAGACCAAGGTGTCTGCTTTGGTAACCTCCTCTCAGCCACAAGATGTTTGCTCATCTGATTAACTTCAATCAGAAAACCCTCACTAACCCTTTGTTAGAGCTTAACCAATCTTTGCTAAGACCAGGCCTGCACCAACAACTGCAAGAGCCTACTGAGACAGTTTGTGGACTTCTTTGCAGATATAATTATTTGCATCTATTTGTATCCATTCTGATCCTGATATTGAAACTCATATAGAGGTACCAAGTGTTGAATCAGTTTCAATTGTTGATAGCCAAGTATGGTGCTATTCTTCAGATGTGATGCCTTGACTTTTACCCATCTTGGCTGGTGTTATCTTCTAGCAGTATGTGGGCAGGGGTAATCTATGTGCTAGAAGAGTTATTGTTATGACCCTTTCAGACAAAGAGTTCAATGATTCTGTCCCAGTCAGAGGCGAAGAGATAGTGCATATCCTTACTCCCTCTTCCATCTATACTTTAGCAGCTGCAGCACAGAAGCCTGTGCTGTAATACCTAAAAGTGACATTTCTCTCCTTTAAAAATGTTTAGTTTGCCAGGCAAAGTTACACTCGAGATGGAGAGACAGGGTTACTTCAGTGGTTCTGAGGATGCAGCATAAGGAACTGATAGTGGCCCTTCACCATTATCTCTATCTTGAAAGGCTTTCTTGTGTATTGTGGCTGTGGTATGGGCAAAGCTACATGCTATTAGAGACATGGAGTTACACAGGATTTTTTATGATCTTGTAAGTCTAATACAAAATATAGAGTGATTTCATCTCTAGGTGGGTCTCCCCATCACTGCCTCACCAGCCAATGATGAGGATTGTAAGGATGCAAAGTCATATATTATTTAAATTAGATGTTACAAGAAAAAGAGAATAAAGAGATCTGCAATAGCAGTAGCTCCGTCTCTCTTATCACATCTAGTTTATGTAGAAGTATCTGTGGAGTATTGGTGATTCATTCCCAAAGGTTACTAGTGTCCAAGCAAAGGGTGTGGAGCTGAAAGACTGGCATTGCTGTGCTTTTATACCATTGCTGCTGCACCACAATTACAAGAGGCTTAATTCAAGGTCAGGGTATTAGAACTGTCTAAAGAACAATGAGTTACTACAGGGAGTGAGACTACATTAAATGGAACAAATTGTGATCAGCCTGTACATGGATAAAATTAAGTGGACAACTACATTTCTGAATTTGTATTTAACAAGGGACTGTGAGCCGGGGGGGGGGGCTAAGTGTATGCCTGTCAGTTCAATCAAAATATGCAGGGCTGGCTCCAGGTGTCTGGGCGCCCTAGGGGATGCCAACTTCCTGGTGGGGCCTGGAGACTGGGGACGGCGGCGGGGTGCTGGCTTTCCTGGAGGCTTCGCAGCTGCGGGTCCCCCGGGAAAGCCAGGGAAGGGGGCGGGGTCTAGCCTCCACCCCCTCCCTCCCTGTGCCAGCTTTTCTGGGGGCTCCATGGCTGCGGGACCCCCAAGGAAGCCGGGAAGGGGGTGGGGGGTCTAGCCTCCACCCCCTCCCTCCTGGTGCCGGCTTTTTTAGGGGCTCCACAGCTGTGGGACCCCCAGGGAAGCCAGGAAGGGGGCAAGGGTCTAGCCTCTGCCCCCTCCCTCCTGGCGCCGGCTTTTCTGGGGGCTCCACAGCTGCGGGACCCCCAGGGAAGCCGGGAAGGGGGTGGGGGTCCAGCCTCCACCCCCTCCCTCCCAGCGCCGGCTTTTCTGGGGGCTCCACAGCTGCGGGACCCCCAGGGAAGCCGGGAAGGGGGTGGGGGGTCCAGCCTCCACCCCCTCCCTCCCGGTGCCAGCTTTTCTGGGGGCTCCGCGGCTGCGGGACCCCTAGGAAAGCCAGGAAGGGGGTGGGGGTCCAGCCGCCACCCCCTCCCTCCCGGCGCCAGTTTTTCTGGGGGCTCCGCAGCTGCAGGACCCCCAGGAAAGCCGGGAAGGGGGCGGGGGTCTGGCGGAGGCGGTGGGTGCCCAGTTAGGGTGGTGGGGGGCGCTTTTCAGGGGGGAGTGGGGCACCATTTGGCGCCCCTGAGCCCGGCGCGCCCTAGGCGGGCGCCTAGTTCACCCTATGGGTGATCCGGCCCGGAAAATATGTGTTCATAATTTTTTCTCCCCTCCCTCATCAGAGCATCTGGTAACAAAGGGCACTGCTAAAAATTGACAGTTGGGGTACTCAAGAGTTCAGCTGATACAGGCAGGTTGATTCTGCAATGTTCTAAAATGTTTCTCTCTTCCATCCCTGTTTTACATACCTTAGATGCAATTGTTTAATCTAATTATTCTTAGTTACGTAGATAGCATAATAAAACATTTCAGTGATCGAGAAGTCTAGAGCCTTCTAACCATGTTTATGTTAGGGCATGGATTTTGTTTCAGGAAATGTAGTTCACGACTTAGGTCAAACACTGATATTTGGAAATCCCTGAAGCTAAGAGGAATTTGTGAACTCTCTTTATGGACCAAATCCAGTTCAGAAGGGCCAGCTAAAGTGAATGTGGACTTCAGATTAATCAGATTGTGTTAACTCAGGGTTAAACTCCTGTGAAAATATGTCCCTGTTTTTACAATAGAACAAGTTTGAGTCCAGGGGCACATTTAAGACCAACAAAGTTTAATTCTGGTATAAGTTTTCATGTGCATACACTGGACTTAAACTTTGTTCTGTTGCTTCAGACCAACACAGCTACCCACCCTAACCTGCTTTTACATAAAGAGAGATAAATTTTCTCCCCTGGAAGAATGTCATTTGAAATAAAAAACCTGATAATTGTTTTGAGTGCATATGTTAAATTTTATTGAAACCAAATTCATTAGGTTTGAAACAAAAGAAGAAGAAATAACAGAAGTCCACCAGATCTCTGATCTGATTTCCACACATCAGGACTGAAGTCACAAGATAGTAATCTCATATGGGAGCCTACAGTCATTAGAAGGGGAACAACAACTACACTAGCTGGAGAGAGCTATATTTCTGTTCCCACAGTCTACTACACTATAGAGTCAAGTAACCATCCGTTGGCATGTACTGTTGTGATTTTTTTTTTTAAAAAAAAGGAAAATATCAACACCCTCTAAAATACAACAGTAATATTCTGTTTCCCACCCCCCCTTTAGTGATATGTGGCTTGGGACTGGTGTATCTGAAGAACCGTCTTCTCCCATATGTTCCTGCCTGGGTACTAAGATCACAGGGAGAGGCTCTCTTGACTGTCCCATCTCCCATAGAAGTTCACCTGGTCCTGGAGGGTACACAAGGGAGGGCATTTTCAGTGGGAGCCCAGGGAGGTGCATCTGAACCCCACACTCTCAACCTTTAGGAGGCAGCTGAAGACAGTTTTATTCATGATGGCATCTGATTAATGTTCTTCCTACTTACAGTTTTCACTTATTGGTTTTATATGAGTGATTTAATGGATTTTACTGTGTTTTATCATTGTTTACATTGTAAGCTGCCTTGAGTTCCTAAAAGGTAGAAAGGTGGCTAATAAGTATTTTAAAGAAACAATGTAAAAAAAAAAAATAACAATTGCTTTCTTACACAGCAGATAATTTCAGCTCTGGTGTAATTCTTGAGGTAGTTGGTTGCATGCATGGAGTTATTCTTACCACTGGTGTGAATGCCATTTAAAGCAATTCACTCACAGATCTGCTATAACAACTCACATGTGTACATTCCCTACAATAATTTATAGGATCAGTATGCTGTCAAGGGCAGCACTCTGTGCTCTGAATGCAAGCAGATGTCCAGGGTCCCAGATCTCTCACATCACCTGCTACCTGATCTTTTAAACTAGAAATAGTGAAGACTGAAGCTGGGACCTTCTGCATGCAAGGCAGACGCTCTGCCACTGAGCCATGGCCCCTAATGTGTCTCTAGATTAAGTTCAATAGTTGCATTTGTTTTTGCGAATTGTTAACAGCACAATCCTAAGGGAAGCAGGTGGCAAAAGAACTCAGTGATTCAACTGATCTTTGCATCAACATATGTCTGAGATATACCAACATAAGGGCCGGTTAGAATGGCATTGGCCCCTAGCACCACTCCATCATTTTCAGGTGCTGGCAGAGGCCAAAAGCAGCCACTTGTTGGCACAACCAAGGTGCAGGTCCCTGTAACAGCATGGTTGTGGTGGGCAGTTTTGGGAGTTTGGCCAGAGTTAGTTGTCTTTCTGAGCCCTTGCAGCCTGGGAACAACCCCTGCCAGAGGCAGAAAGTTATGTGAACAAAAATCATGGTGCAGCCCATAGGTGCCAATTGAACTGAAAGATCACCCCCCCCCCCCAGTGCAGCCACACCCATTAGGTTCAGAGGAGATCAGGATGCTGACTATAGACTTGGACAATCTCCCTCCCCAGAGCAGCTAAGCTCCCTCCCCAGCACCCAGTCATGCCCCCCCACCTTACAAAAACTTCAGCCAGGACATTTTACAACTCAGTAGTTAGGGTGTACTGACCCACAGGCTTCTAGTTTCAAGTAGCATCTGTTCCCCAAAAGTGTCAGGCAAGAGGGCTTTTCAAAGGCAAAGTCATTCAGTCCAGAGGTCAGGTTTCCAGAAGTCAAGCTAGGTAGTTATCCAGTCCAAGGGTCATGTTGCAAAAATCAAGCAAAACCAAGCCAGTAACTTAACAACTATCACACATGTTGCTTCTACACCTAATGGCCTTCCTTGGCTGTTTTTTATAGCCACACACCTAAAGGTCATGCTTGCAGCCAGCTGCCCAGTTATTTTTTCCCACCATAGAGAACAATGGAGGGAATAGGGACAACCTGTTTAGGGGCCCATATAATTGGACCCCCTGATCTAATGTTCTTGAAACTTGGTGGGTATCTTGGGGAGAAGCTCCATTAGCTACCCTGTGAGTTTGGAGCCTATCCCTCAAACCCCCTCCCCTCCAGCCCCCAGAATATACCCTATGTTTTCACCATTGACTTCAGTGGCCCATAGGATATAATAGAGCTGAATCTGACATTCGGCTGCCTGAAAGACTCCCAGGATGCCGGCTGGGGGCGGGGCTTGGCTCCTGAGTTCCCGTAGCTGCGCTCGGTGCGCTCCCCCCAAAAAAAGACCCCTGGAAAAAACATTTTCTTACCAGAATAGTTGGGAGCAAGACTGTAGTAGATCTATATCAAGCCAGCAATGGCTATCTATTTGGAATTCTTCTACTTTGCAGTCTCATTCTATAAATATCAAAATGCAATCATTTAAGATTCTAACTAAGTGCTATCTATCACCTCAGAAACTGCATTATATATACCCCTCCACAGCTCAATGTGCTGGAAGGACTGTGGGTCAGCAGCATCCTTTATCCACTGCTGGTGGTCATGTCCACAAATAGCCCAGTTTTGGAGTTTGATAACTGAACACATTAGAGATATAACAGGCTGTCTTATACCAAACAAACTAAGATTATTGTTATTAACTTTATGGGAAATTTGTGAATTACGAAGTTCAAGGAAAATGTTAATTGACTTCCTGCTGGGAGCGGCTAGAGCCTCAATTGCTATTAAATGGAAAAATATTCAGCGTCCTACAATTACTCTATGGTATGATAAGATCTGGCAGTTCTATGTTATAGAAAAGATAGTATACAAGAATGTTCAATTTGACAATGTGAAGCAAAAAGATCATTTCCTAGCAATTTGGTATCCACTATTGGAGTATATGATAACAGCAGACAAAGTGTCAAAAATGTATATAATAATATACATTTTATGCAGCTGGTTGCTGCATTGTATAGACCTGCTACATCTGTAAGGTTGATGTATCTTTCCTATATTGTAATTTTAACAGTAGTAGCTTTACAAGTTTTTCAAACCAACTGCAAGTTAAGAAACCTCTGTATTTATTGCAGAAATTATTTGTATTCTGTCCAGCTTCTATATGTTCAATAAAATTGCATAAATTAAAAAAAAGAAAAAAAATGGTCCCCCATGGGGTATAATGGAGAATTGTTCTGGGGCTCTGGGGCTATTTTTTGAGGCATAGGCAGCAAATTTGCAGCATAGCTGCTGGTGCCTCTCTTCAACCTCCCCCAAGTTTCAAAAAGACTGGACCAGGGGGTCCAATTCTATGGGCTGAGGAAGAAGGTGCCCCCATCCCCATTGTTTTCAATGGAGACAGGAAAGCATTTAAAGGGACTGCTGTTCCTTTAAATGCCTTCTCCAAGTCATGCAATTCTGTGGCAAATGAACTCTGAAGGCATTTAAAGGGCTTGCAGTTCCTTTAAACACCTCCAAGCAGCGAATTCACACAGAAGTTGTTTAAAGGGACTGCAAGCCCTTTGAATACCTTCAGAATTCACTTGCCATGGAATTGCATGGCTTGGAGAAGGCATTTAAAGGGACTACAATCCCTTTTTAATGTCATTTAAGTTTGGTGATTGGGTAGTCCCAAAAATCCCAAATATTTTCAGGATTTTTGGGGCTTGAACATTTTGAATAGCTGAATTGCAGCCCCAATTTAAAACCAGTTTAACCCCCTCCCCCCAAAAAATACCAAGTTCTTTGGCTTGGTTTATGCAGAATACACACCCTTACTCTATAGAGTGTAGAGATCCCTGTTCTGGTGTGGTTAGGAACTGCTTTAGAGACCTTAAGAATCAGTTTAAAAACTCAAGACAAGTACTTGTGTTTCAAGAGAAGGGGTTTGAGTACTAGAAACAGTGTGCCAGCCTTCTAGAAATCAAAAGAATCAGAGAATACTCAAAGAAAGTGTACTGGAGTGTTTGGGAAAACAATGGAAGAAAAGCCTCTCAACATAGCTTAAGAATAGTTTAAGAAACTCTCTTTAGCCTGAAACTTAAGAACTAAAGTCTGTGCATGTACTGATTTCACCTCAGTTATATATATGGAGTTACCTTAGAAATTTTCAACCTCTGATTTCACCTGACCTTTCCCTTCTATGCTAAATAAAATATATCATTATTTCTGAATTTCAAAATACCTCAAGTGCCATTTTAGTTATTTCAGTTAAAGCTGCCTCCTAATCCTTTCCTCAGGTTCCTGGGCTGAGCCATTTTTTATTTATTTTTCATTTTTCATTATTAATATTTGTATTCCACCCATCCTGTGAATGGGCTGAGGGGGGGTAACAACATTGTAATGGATACAATCAAAATTTAAAACATAGAGCAATATTTAAAACACAAAATATTAAAATTGGTAGTTACAACTAAAACAAGAAATCAGCTGGCTACAAGGATTCCTGGCCCATTGTTATGCATGGAATAATGGCCAGCTATCAGTATGTAGATGACAGCAACCTCAGCCAAAATACTGTACTGTGGCAGGGTGGGATAGCTAGAGTCCTTCGCAAAGAAGGAAACACATTACTAGGGCAGCTCAATCAAAGAGAGGGAAAGAAAAATGGAGCGAAAATCTTGCCTCTGAGAGATGGAATGGGGCCATCATAGTGGTTCTGGGCTAGATGCATACTCCCAGCCTAACCAACCTCACAGGGTTGTTGTGAGCATAAAACAGAAGAGAGGGGAATGATGTAAGCCACTTGGGGGTTAAAGGTCGGAAATGAATAAAGTGAATGAATGAAATTCATAACTGTGTGTCTGTTCTAGGAAGGGGGTCTTCTTTCACCCAGGGAGAAGACATGTATAAAGGTAACACTGACAAGGCAAGGGATCACAGGGTGCCCTGGAGTCTGTGGCTAGGGGGGGAGCCAATGCAGTGGGTGAACTTGATGGGGTTTTTTTGGGGGGGTGTTGGTTGTATGACCATTGGACATATAGCTAGGAATGCCAAATGACTTGTATGGTTTCTATTGCAATACATTACTACTACATTATTACGCATAGGCCATCTCTGCTCCATTGAGAAGGGAATTGGGGGATCTGAGGGTGGCACTGCCCTTTGGGGGATCTGAGAGTGATGCTTCTACACTGTGGGGATCCTGTGCTCAGTGTGGACATTCAGGCAGCTGTGGAGTGGACAGCTCAAACCCCTTCCCCACTATCAGGTGCCTGGATTTGATGACAGGAATTGTTTCCTTTAAGGGGGTGGGGCGTGTACTGCTGACAACGAGTGGAACTCCTGTTGCCCAACCCTCTCTGTCCCCTGTCTGAAATGGACAATGGACTCCACTCTCTTGCCAAATGGCCTCTAATTGGTTCTGGTGGCCCTATCCATCATAGTGCCACTGCCTCCACACAATGCCTCCACTGACCACAGCAGCGTGGTTGTTATGGAGGCTATCCCAGTAATGATCTAGAAACACTGAGAGCCCACTGACTTTGTCTGCTGGCTGCTGCATAACTTATGCCCATAGGGAAAGGGCTAGCGCTGCTGTAGTTATGCAGTGGCTGGCCACCGTGGCACAGGTGTGGCACAGATTTGCTCTGCAAAAATGCCTGAAAGATTTAAACATGAATGATTTCCTTGGATTTGTCACATGACTTGAATTGCAGCTGCAGATGTGGAAACACATTTAATCGGTTGCAGGGCAAAGGCATCATTAGCAAGCACATAGTTTATTTATTACCTTCTGCAATTAAAGAAACCTGCACAAACTTAGAATTTCAGTTCCAACCTCAGTTCAATAAGAAGGAAATTTAAGAACACTGGTCTGTTTTTATAAGCTAGACATCTGTCAACTACTCTTTCAAGTGCCTTTTCTTTTAGCAAGTTGTCTGCAAATCAAGCAGAGATTGAGGACATATGTGAAGAGCAATATTTCATATTGTTGACAAATCCTACTAGTTAAGATTTCAAAAGGCCAGGTGTCAGTCAGAAAGGGGACTGCTTGTCAGCTATCACCCAAACAGTTGCTGCTGTCTTGTCTTTTTAAACAAACGTTTATATTTCTGGGATTCTTTCTGAAAGCATAACAGAATAATAATAAAAAAGCTTCAGAAAGTGGGCAATGTTGCCTTGGTGTGCAACAAAACCTAACAAAATAGACTGAACATTTTTTATTCTAAACCTCACTATGGATACAGAAAGTAGCCATTTGGTATTCCATGTTTATCATACAAGTAAAAGAATAAATAAGCCTCTTGAAATTGTGGTGCCGCTGCAGTGCTGTGTAACCTGACAGACTTAATATTGCTGTGGAAAAACATCTTCATCATTTACTGCTTGTTATTGGGGATGTGAGAACAGGAGAATCAATACATAACTGGGCAACTGGACTTGGACCTTTTTGTTTGCTTACTATAATACCACTGAGATAGCAAACCTCTGTTTGTGGCCATTATAACAATCCTAGTACCATCATTGTACAACCATCCTAGGACACTGAAATAATTTTGTCTTTATCCTATTTTAATGTGGTTGAGACCTCAATATAAAAGAAGGTAGCCTTCAATGCCCACTTCTTTAAGGTAGAAAAATCACCAAGAGGTGAATATTTCCCCAGAAAGGTGGCTTGTTGAATCTGTTGCAAGGTGAAAAGATCTTGTGAAAATGCTCTCTCCTGAAGAGATATCAGCTAACAGTGCTTTGGATGTGGTAGGTGGTCAGCTTACCATTGACAGATTTCTGTCTGAAAGCTGAAGGGATAAATTGTGACAATTTGTTCACCCTTCAAAAATATTGCTGGAATCTGAATGAAATATCTACAAAAAAGGCACAGGCTGCTTTCCTTCTTCAAGTAGCTAACGAGGAAGGTGGTTAGCCTTCTTTTTTGACATACCAGTATTTCAAATGCAGAGTATTTAACATTTATACTCTGCATCAGAACTACCACCTCTACCCTGCAGTCTAAGTGGTACAACAATAGAAGAATCATAACAATGGCAAAAGCTTTTTCTGTGTATTTGAAACTGGTTTTAAGTTATTTGTTAAGCAGTCATAATTGTACATGTGAACCTGCCATTATCACTCACATTATCTTTGAAAGCTATGGTCAAAATGTATGTCTGATACAATTTACAGCCATGAAACACAGACCCTTCTCGGTGGAACTTGCCTGTGCAACTCCCTGTTGAAGTCAGCTCATTTGGCTCTGTTCTTGTGTTGCCCAGAGTAAATGGGGTGTTCTTTTGTTCTAAATGAAAATAACATCTATACACACCAGTGTCCCCTCTAAGCTGAGTTAGTGTGAGCTAGCTCACAGTTTTTTAGCCTCTGGCTCACCCATTTTTGTCTTAGCTCAGGAAGGTGACGCGGGTTTGAACAGCGGAAGTGGTAGGCACGGAGGGGGCCAGAAGAGAGTGCGAGTATCCAAATAAATACTGGAGGCTTCAGCTAGGTGCAACGTATATACATTTATTTACACACCACAGCCACCATCAAACAGAGTGTCAAAGTGCTCTGCTGCAATCATACAAATGAGGAGGAGAAACTGTACATCACTCACTGTACATTTATACAAACACTAACCAATCAGGCTTCAGTGCTGAGTCACTGTGATAGCACTGGCAAGACTGCCCTGAACCAGTTATAGTCAGCTCTTACAGAGATTCCTAGCTGACAGCTACCTGTCACCAGATCAAATACATCTAGCCAGACTTACAGAACATGTGGATCTCAACAGAAGGATGGCCCCAGAGCAAACTAGTTTATGCAGCAGCCAAATCACTCGCTCACAGCTTTAATGCCAGTAGCTCACAAAGTAGAATTTTTGCCCACAGGACTCCACAGCTTAAAGGGAGCATTGATACACACACGTAGCAACTAGGGTTGCCAGGTCTGTCCTGGCCACCGGCAAGGGAAGGGGGAGTAGGGTTGCCAGATCCAGGTTGGGATACTCCTGGAGATTTGGGGGTGGAGGCTGGGGAAGACAGGGACCTCAGTGGGGTACAGTGCCATAGACTCTACCCTCCAATGCATCTATTTTCTCCAGGGGAACTGATCTCTGTAGTCTGGAGATGAGCTGTAATTCCAGGGGATTCCCAGGTCCCACCAGGAGACTGGCATCCCTATGTAGCACCCCCCAATGTCCAGGCATGATGAGTCACTCCAACACAAAGAAGAAGAAAGAAGATCCTGCAGGCAGGAATGAAGGGCTTCTTCTTTGACTGCAAAATGTTACTCTTAGGTTTTTTTTCTGGAAGAGTCAAGAACTCTCTCAGCTAGCAAGACAGGTTTATCTCTTTCCTATCCAGTGGATTAGGTTTTTTTTAAACTTTTAATCAGTTCGGTGTCCTGACTGCTGCATAGGCATCTGCCAAGAGAAATGAAAGGCATTCAACATTTTGCACCCAAGTTTTATCCCAAGAACAGAACATGGATCTGTATATCTAATGAAGGAAAATATTATTCCTTTGTTCATAATTCTATGTCTCTGCCTCTGCAGTTATCAATATAATTAAATAAATATTCTGTGAACCAATGATTTAAAAACGAGACATTTTGTTATTAGACAACATCAGCCCCTTTCAAGGAGTCCAAGGTTGAATCCCATGGGTTCCCAGGGCTGATGTATACAAGTAGCCAAACTTTTTTAAAGAAATTGTATAAAATTTTATTTAATATCTTTCACAATAAAATGTTCAACCTACAGGCAACACAACACTCTAAAATCATGCAGTAAGAAAAACAAGAAAAAAAATCAGCTTAACTATTTACACATTTCAAGACCTGCATAGCATAAACCTTAAGTTCAAGAGTCAAAGGCCACAGCTTATGTGTTCTTTACATTGCTGTCTAGTTAAGTAAGAGCATATTATAGTCCCAGGCCTAGGGTTGCCAGATCCCCCCCGGGGAGGGGGGTTGCCCACTTTAGGGGCTCCTGATCCACCGTCCTCAATCTGGCTGGCAGGGGGAACCCCACCCCAAACTGCCTGGATTATGCTGGGCACATCGCTGGGGGGACACTCTAGCATTTGGCCTGAAAACTCTATGGTATCATAGAGTTTCTAGCTGAATGCTAGAGTGTCCCCTTGGCAACGTACCTAGTGTGATGATGTCACTTCCAGGTGATGTCATTGCAGCAAATGCATTTATGCACACACGCTAGAATATCCTGGGAAAGGAGCTTCCCCCCTCCCACTGGCAATGGGGCGGGGGGGAACCCTGGCAGCCCTACCCAGGACTTTAGTCCATCAGAATCCAAGTTAGCTTCCTTTCTCCAGGCTGTTAGCTTAATTATAGTTTTTTTAGCCAAGCAGCATCAGATGATGAAGACACTCAATCAGGACTCATTCTTGCTGGAACCATCTAGAGCCAGTTTGGTGTAGTGGTTAGGAGCATTGAGTGTGATGTGGGAGAACTGGGTTTGATTTCCCACTCTTCCACATGCAGTTGCTGGTGTGACCCTGGGCCAGTCACAAGTTCTCTCAGAGCTGTTCTCTCAAGAGCACACATCTAAAGTGCTTGACAAACACCTGGCTCCCTGCTCAAGCCTAGTGAGCAGGACATGAGCAGCCACTCCAACATGCTAGTTACATTCTGGGACAATTTATTTATTTTTATTTATTTACATCATTTACAGTCCACCTTTCTCATAGTATTTCAAGGTGGATTACACATAGTGAGTGAGAACACTTCCCAAAATGGGACATTCAGTAACCAATGCATTAGGATTTTAGAAGTCTGGAACCACCAGAAAAAACTGAAGCATAGCATAAGTATTCACATGACACATTAAGCGGTACAAAAATTACATAATAAGATCCTAGTTAACAATAAACGATATGCAGCAGTTTAGACCACATTCTCAATCATTTATCCAAGTAAGTTTGTGAACCCTTCTGTACCGTGCAGCCTTATAGTTCAGTTTTGCATAGTTTGTGAAAGTCCAGGAGCGTGGGAGCTTTCCTGACCTCCTTAGGCAAACTGTTCTACAAGGTAGGAACCACAATGGAGAAAATGCATGTGAGGGCAGTTGTTGATTTTTTTTTCCATTTGCAGGTTGGCACCTGCATAAGCCCTGGCTGACATGAGCAAACTTGTTGTGGCAGAGCATAGGGAGAAAAGTGCTCCTGCAAAGAAGAGGCTCCAAGGCCATGAAGAGTTTTATATGTGATACCCAACAGATAATTAAAGGCTCCAGGTTTTTTTGCACACTAAGTGAGGCTACCTTCTGGCGCCCCTCCCCATGCAAAGCATGAGTGGATACTCATTTAATAAAACAAGCACCCAAGCATAAATCCACAAAGTCGCTGCAAAGCCCCAAATGTAGTGAAGAGGGAGGAGTTAACCCTACCCTGGATAGAATAGCCTATAAAAGGAAGATATAGAGGGGTAAAGTGACAGCTCTGGCGGGAGAACTACAACTTAGCTGAGTGGGGTGTGCACTAGTAAGAAGCATGCAACTTAACAGACTTTCAGAAACTCCAAAGAACTTTTACCTTTAATGTACACAATGTTGCATTGGGCTGAAAAAATGGCATCCAGGGCAAAACCTTCTTCAGGAACTGCCAGCTCAACTACTCTGGTCTCTAGACCAGAACCACAGACTTTTCTAAAGTGGTTGCTGCAGCTCTGCACCCTCTGCTGGACCAGATAACTAATCTCAACAACAACTTTGATGCTCTTCAAAATGAACTAAAAGAAACTGCCATAAGAACAGAGAAGACAGCTAAAAAGCTGAAAAAGGTTGATGATATGACAAACGCATTGAATCAAAGACTGGAGGCAGTGGAAAAAGAAAAGTCCTTCGAGAAACAAAAGCTGTTACAACTGCAGATGGAAAAATCATCATATGTTCTGAGATTCCAAGGTATCCCAGAGCAAAAAGGTGAGAACCTGAAAGAGATTTTAAACAAAGCTCTAGCTCCTGTGGCAGATTGTAAAGTGGAATCATTACTAAGTGATATGGATATGGTATATCGAACCTATCCAGAATTTGTTAAGAAAAACAAACTGCCTGGTGAAGTATTTGTGGAATTCTCTAAAAGGTCAGCAAGAGACATGATATTGAAAGTGACTAATGGGATAACTTTAAAAATCAAAGGAGTAGAAGCAAAAGTCTTAAAATATGTTCCATTTGAGGTGAGAAAGAGGAGGAGGCAATATAGAAACCTGACATTATTTCTACAGAAAAACTCCACTCCCTACAGATGGATAACACCTGAGGGATTTATCTTCAGCTTCAAAGAGAAGAAAGAAAAGATTGACACTGTTACAAAAGTAAAAGCATTTTTGGAACAGCACCAAAGTCCAGTGAAAGAAACAGGAAAAGCAAAGGACAATATTGCTACAGAAGATAATAGCAAACATGGATCAAAAAGCAGTAGTAGCTCTTTGGGTAGCTCTTCAGAAGAAGTTTCTGACTCTGAATCAGAATTAGGAGCAGTTGCTGACCTTTGATAAAAAACAAACATAGAGGACAGAAAGCTGACAAATAGCATAACTCTGAAAATCTGTGTTTTTTTGTATTAATATCTGAATTACTATGATTCACCTGCTATGACTAACCATGCTTGTATTTGTTTGAATAACTAATAATGTTAATAGCCAATCTCCACTTTTTTGAAAGCCAAACAGCAAGGAAACACCAAGAAACTGATGCACAGACTGTTTAAGGCACTTTTGAGGTGACCCCACGTAAATCACAGCTGGCTGGGCTGCTCAGGATCCTCCTGCACCTCGCAGAGCTGGGTGCTGGCTTGGGGGAGGGCCCGGGCTGATGGAGGCATGGACTGACAGCCTGCAGATGAGAGGGGCAGTGCTGGGGGAGAGGGGGAGCCGGGTGAGAGCAGGAAGAGGGGGGTGGCCACTGGGGGCTTGGTGGGGGTTGCTTATCCTTATTCCCCCCAACAGGCTCCCACATGGAGGCAGCGAAGTAGTGCCAGCCAGAAGAGAAGGCAGGGGGCAGTGAACTCCCCCTCCCCATGGCTTTTGGTGAGGTGAGGGAGGGGAGGGTTTCCTGGCAGAGACAGTGCTGTTTCCTGGCAGAGACAGGTGACCTCATGGCTGATCCCCATGGTGCCTTCAGCTCCCTGGGTGAGGGAGGGGTGGGGCAGCAGGCCAGAGGGGGCACCCCCTCTTAAGGGGCCACTCCAGGCCACTACCTAAAAATTCTTTATGATGGACCAGCCCTGATTCAAGGTGTTAACTTGATCTTTTAAGCAATAAAATTGTTTGGGCCCACAGTACATAAATAATTTTCTCATCCCATATAAACCTGCTAAGCTCTGGGATCAATGAATGAGGTTTTTCTGTGGAAATCTCTTTTGTATGAGGTAAGGTTGGCAAGGACTCATGGGAGGGTACCTCCACTTGCTGCCTCTGCAACATGGAACTCCTTCTGCCAGTAGATAGTGGTGCTAACTCTTCAGATCTTTCAGAAAAAAATAGAAGGCATTTATATTACAGAAGGCCATTTAGTGTATTCCTAAGCACTGTCTGACTGACTGATGGTGCATTGTTCCTCTTCTCCTGATTCTATTGTGTCCTTGTACAGTTTTTCAAACATTGTAAATTTTAGCATTATTTTTAAATTGTCATGAGTACTCTTAGGAGATCTAGATTGCCCTGAAGATAGCATACAAATTAGCTAACTAAATAAACTGAGAAAATAATAGACTCACCGTACCCTTCTGTTAGGACAGCTTAAGTGGAAACTGTATGAAAGACAAAGCTGGATTTATGTGTCATTTAAATAAGCTACAGTTTATAGCCTCAGATAAATAGAGGCTGAAGTGTGGAAAATAACTCAAAAGTACTAAATAACCATTTTGGTGGTATTGCTATGGGGCCTCTTGAACTTGACAGAGCCTAAGGCCTCAACATGTCTTAATCTTATCCTGATCCAAATCAGTGGTAGGGACATGGTATAGTGGTTACAGTGTCAGACTAGAATCTGGGAGGCCCAAACTCAAATCCCCAGGCTGCCACAGACACTTGTTACTAACCTACCTCAAAGAGATGTTGTGAAGATCAAATGGAGGAGAGGAAAATGACTCAAACTTCTTTTGACACCCATTGGGGAAAAAGCGAGGTATAAATGAATTTTGTATACATCCACCTCTATGTAATTTCCTTGTCTTAGACACTAGGATCAGTTATTGGTCTCTTGGCATTTCAGGTAGTAGTACTGAAAAAAAGGTTTGTTAGTCTATGGCCAGCAACCATCAGGGAAGGGAATGAACAGGGAGAAATGCCGGTGTGCTTGCAGCACAAATAACTTTGGATGAATACTGGAAGAGACACCAGGGCTGAGTCCAGACTGGCAGTTTTACAAGCAGGGCCGGCCCCAGGTGTCTGGGCGCCCTAGGCAAGACAGCCTGGGGCGCCCACCCCACGGGGATGCCAATCTCCCGGTGGGGCCTGGAGACCGGGGGGGTGGAGCGCCGGCTTTCCTGAGCACGCCGCACTAGCGGCGTGCTCAGGAAAGCTAGGGAAGGGGCGGCCGTTTGAACGGCCGCCCCTTCCCAGCCCCAGGGCCGGCTGGAGACGGGGGGGGGGGGTGGAGCGCCGGCTTTGAACGGGCGCCCCTTCCCTCCCAGCCCCAGCACCGGCTGAAGACGGGGGGGAGCGCCGGCTTTCTGAGCACGCCGCAGTAGCGGCGTGCTCAGGAAGGGGCGCCCGTTCGAACGGGCGCCCCTTCCGCCGGCTGGAGACGGGGGGGAGCCAGGGAAGGGGCGCTCGTTTGAACGGGCGCTCCTTCCCTCCCAGCCCCAGCGCCGGCTGAAGATGGGGGGAGCGCCGGCTTTCCTGAGCACGCCGCAGTAGCGGCGTGCTCAGGAAAGCCAGGAAAGGGGCGCCCGTTTGAACGGGCACCCCTTCCGCCGGCTGGAGACGGGGGGAAGCCAGGGAAGGAGCGCCCGTTTGAACGGGTGCCCCTTCCCTCCCAGCCCCAGCGCCAGCTGAAGACAGGGGAGCGCCGGCTTTCCTGAGCACGCCGCAGTAGCGGCGTGCTCAGGAAAGCCAGGAAAGGGGCGCCCGTTTGAAGGGGCGCCCTTCCCTCCCAGCGCCGGCTCACGGGGGCGGGGCGGGGGCGCTTTGGCGCCCCTGTGGACCCCAGCGCCCTAGGCGAGCGCCTAGCTCGCCTAGTGGGCGAGCCGGCAGTGTTTACAAGCGGATTAAAGGGGGCATTCACACAGGCACATCTGCCTGGTGTTCCCCACCCGTAGTCAACCTGTGCTGTTCCGTTTCACTCCCGCGTTTAAAAGATACCTGGTGAAAGCGGTATCAAATCCCTGAGAGCCCGTTTATTCCGCTTCATTCCACTTCCGGGAAGTGTGAATGCCAACCCAAAAAGCTGGGAACAACCCACGTTGCGCATGAGGCAGCAGCGATATGATTGGCTGTGCTCTGCTCTACCGCCCAGTGTGGTGCTGGCGCAATGGGATCCTCCCGAAATCAGCTGTATGCGCTCATGCACACATGCTCACATAGCCAAATTACCAGGGAAAAGCTGTTTACAGCCGCATCTCCAGGCCAGCAGTCTGAACACTCCCATGCGCCTCCTCCCAGTATGCTCCTGCATCAGTCGGCGCAGTGTAACCAGGAAAACCCGGAACAGTTTGTTCCAGGGCTTTTTTGCCACAACTGGCTCCCGCTCATGTTGCCAGCATGCTGTTTAGTTGATGCTCAAGGATTTGGGCAAAACTCTTTAGTAAAATCATAGAGTTTTGTTCGAATTCTAGAGTGTTGCCTCAGTTGCATGTTGGGCTGGCAGGCACTTGGTTGAATAAAACCTCTTACTAGCCACCTGCTAGGGTAGGATAATCAAATAACTTTCCTTCTTAAATGGTTAGTCCTTTTCTTGCTTGCAAGCTGCAAGAAAATGCTACTTATGCATTTTTTAAAAATTATCTCTTTGCAAAAATTAGTAACTGCTTTGCTAATTATCACATTTCTCTAGGTGATAAAGCTGCATTCCAAGCCTTAAAAATGTCACAAATGGGTAAACTGAATTGTACATGGCCTATGTATAGTCAGTGGCTTGGAATACTTCCCTCCCCCCAAAATAATAAGGTCATTAGCGTCTAATTAAAAGTAAATTTACAGATGTAATTGAAGCCTTGTTAAATAATGATAAGGAAAAGATGGGGTGCTCCTTCTACACATACACTCTTCTAATGCCCTGATCAATCAATCAGTGTTTGCTATTAAATTGTTGCCTTAATTGTTACACTATAGTGTACTTCTGTGGTTTTAATAACCTCAGAAAATCCATTAGCTTGTTGCTGCTTTTCTGAGCTATGCATGTGGCTTTAATTAAACAAATATTTCATTTTCCAGAGCCTTATCCAGTGAACACACAGTTCACAATGATGATTAGGTTTAATTAGTTTAAGAATGATTTCTGCATTGAGAAGAACGTACCCTCTGAGAATTTCTATTGTTCAGTGTTTTTTTAGTTTCCATTTTTAACACATAAAAGAAAAAGGGAAATTCAAAAAAGCATGGAAACTTTCCCCCATTTCTTTGCTTTCCAGTGTACACATACCTCCTGCCTCTTCTCGTCAGGACCCCCCTCTTTTTAAAAGGCAGTTTAGTTCAAGATGTCTCTGGAGTCATGAAAACATTTACTTTTTTATTCCACAGTGGAAGCCTTAAACCCCTGAAGTGACAAAGAAGGTCTGGTGTTTTGTGATGCTTAAATATTTATACCAGAGATTAGGTTAAAGTGCGCAAGGTTTTTCTCCCCTTTACATTCTTCGTGTGGGCTTGAGAGCTTCATATTTATTGATCATGTTTCAGGTCTAACTATTGCTTAGGGAGCCGGTAGTCAAACGCAAGTGTCTTGAATTGTAGTTAGATTCCAAATGCTTATGTGCATGGGCAAAACTCTTGAGAGGCAGTATGCTGGAAGGAACAATCCAATCTTCGGTTTTATTGGCTGGCTGAACATTATGAACTAATAATATCATCCAAGTGTCTGTGTGGGGTCTCCTTTAAATTCTTCCCAGAATGAAAGTGAATGTTAATGAAAAGAAACAAATAGTGTATCTTGCCATTGTTCATCAGGTTTGCAGTTCATGAAGCCCTCCCACATGGATTTTGATGCTAAACCTCTGCGAAGAAAGTGGTGGATGGATCTGCAGGCTACTGCCAGGGCATGTGTATGAATGTCCAGGAATATTAAGGCATCACCTAGTACACAGATTTCTATTGCCCAGACTGTTGGCTGGTAAGCCTTTTTTTAAAAAACAAAACAAAACAAAACATTAAGTATGGTTGGATGTCACAAGGCAACTATAAGTGTATTTCTTGTCTAACCAAAAGAAAAAAAAATCTTTGTTTTAAATCACATGACCAACCATAGGCTTCAAAAGGCATTGCTTGATGGACTAACCTCTGCAGCTGCTTTTTATAGAGGGACAATCTGGGATTTTGTCTCAATTTCTCCTTTCTCTGTAGGCCAATCTGGCTTCATATGTAAGCAGAGCCTTTGTCCTTACCTTGTCTCTACTGTAGATATAATGCTCTCATACTCCCACACTCATGATACCAGATTAGTCGGCCATTTGTGATAGGGAAAGTACTCTTTAGATTAGGCCTCTCTCTCTCCTTTCAACTGCAACTTGAATGTGAACGGAATCTACTCAATAAATGTAAGTTTACCTTTTTTGCAGTATACTTTTTGGGAGATTTATTTACTGTACTCAGTATCGCATTTCTATGACTGGGCAATGCTCTGTTATATTAACCATATTCAATAAAAACACTGTACACAGAAATACCAATAGGGATGATCTTCTTTTGAGGGAAAATAAGGCAATAATTATGGTTGGATGACTTCCCTATCAGGTGCATATCTGCTAAATTACTTTCTCCATTTACTGTCCTTCCCATGTTCTCCTGCCTAGGAAAATTAAAACAGATAATGAGTCACTGAAACATCTGTCTGTTCAGAAACTGCCTTACTACTCTCAAATGTCAGAAGTACTTCTGTTTAGTTACAAGTACGGAGCTCCCGCCCGCCCGGCGACACCACTGGTGGGTGGGGGCTATTTTGCCACCCTGAAGAATTGGGACGGCAATGGCGCAGGATGCAATGCGCAGGACATCCTGATGAGGCGGGGGCGGAGCCAGCCAATTTTAAAAAGGGAAGAGGCTCCGCTCCTCCCTGGCAGTTGCTCCACGTGCTCACCCACCCGCCCACCCTGTTCTTAGTGTAGGCTGAGGCTGGTTGCCAATGGGGCCGGGTAGGAATTTTTCGCTTTCACTCAGATTGGCTGAATGGGTGGGGGTGTTTTTGCCTACCTTACACTGAGGACAGTGGAATGAGGGGATTTTGGGGTGGACAATGTTTTAAATAGGTCAGTCACTTGGCAGGTTTGTGCAAGCAAGAACATGGAACTGGTGAGCACCTTACGGCATATCCTGTTAGGGAACAGGCGGTCATCAGGAACTGCCTTCGGATTTCAGGGTCCGGGGTGGGGAATGTTGATCACCTCCACTGGGAACCTTTTAGGTCAAGCTCCTCCCTGCAAGTTGGAAGGCTTCAGGGGTAGGCGCTCCTAGCGGGCAACTAGTTTGCTGGGCTGCTGGTCAAGAGCAAGAGAGTTGGCTCATGATCAGAGCTGGGGGGCCTGCCCTTCAAGGGCAAGGGGGTTGCCTGTTCCATGCTTGCTTAGTTGTGGTTGCTGCAATGTTCTGTTAAATAGTTAATAAAGTGGCCCTTGTTTTATTCCAAAACCATTGTCTGTCTCATTATTCTCGCTGAGGGGGGGGGGGCAAATTATGATACATACTAATCGCTTCGGTTTTGGATGGATCTTGATCAATAAGTGTTCAGCTGCACATCCCTCTGATGGTCTATGATAGTTACAATACATACTATATGATAAGCTGTTAAATGTCTAAAATTCAACACTATATTCAATTATTTGATTAGAAGAAAATATACTACTTCAAGAAACCTGTATTTTATAACAACACTAAATCAAATCTGAATTTGTTGCCTCTTTGAATATCAGAGCGGTCATAAGCAGACTCACTCCCTTCTATGGCCATTGAAGTCAATGGGCTTAGAAGGGAGTAGCTCTGCTTAGCATTGCCCTATATATCACTTACAAACACAGGAGTGTTCTATTACCAATACAGTCTAGGATGAGCTACATAAATGTTAATTTTTTAAAATGGCAATAATGAGTGGCTATTACACTTACTTTAAAAGAAATTCAGCTGTGACATTTGTTCTCTAAAAGTGCAGCAACAGGTGAATCTGAATTTGACAGAGTATAGTTATAAGACATAATATATAATATATATTTTTAAAGCTCATCAGTTTTACCTGTGGCAATGCAGCTGTCAGGAGCAGCTGCACAACCAGGAAGATTGATTAGCTGTAGGCTGTAGTAGTGCATCTATTGAATTTCCTTCTCTTGGCTTCAATTGATAGGAGCAAGAGAGCACCTTTGATTTGAAGAATAATCTAGATTTAATTGAGAATGGTAAACTTGTTGCGCAGTTCATTTTTGTATGCTTGCTAACCCCCTTGCTCTTCCTTAACACTGTCTGTTCTCCACACACTGTGTTCTACAGAACTCTTTGATGTCTCTATCAGAATTGCCTGCCGAGCAATGGTTGCTAAGCAGAAGATGTCTGGTTCAGTAGACAGGCCCGGAATGTATGCTCAGGTTCCAAGGGCAACATAACTCAGCCAAATCACTGGAAGTAAGCAGGAGCAGAAAAAGGGATCCCTAACAAAGTGTCAGTTTTGAAAGCAATCCACTGTTATTTGTTATCCATTGACTGCTTTTCTTTTTATTATTCTGACGCATCCCAAAGAATTAGGGCAAATAAGAGAGGGTTTTTTTTTTAACGTAACTAAGCAACAGAAAGAAATGTTCCCTGAAATAATAAAAAATACAGTGACATAAAATTACACCACACTACCGCATCTTGTCTGTTGAAACAAGATTTTGCAGTATCTCTGGGAAATCCCCAGATTCTAGATAATGCATGTATGAAACATGTTAAACATTTAGAAAGTATTACATTAATGCAAAGTGTGATACTGGTGATTTAGACTTGAAAAGCAGCAGTGGAATATTGTAACTTTTTGAAACAGCTCTTGGCTGTTATTAGAGAAATTATGGTGAACCTATGAATGAATGACCTCCAAAATGTCCCATCGTTAATAGCCTTGCTCAGGTCTTGCAAACTGAGGGCCCTTGTGGCTTCCTTTATTGAGTCAATCCATTTCATGTTGGGTCTGCCTCTTTTCCTTCTGTGTTCAATTTTTCCTGGTATTTTTGTCTTTTCCAATGAGCCTTGACTCCTCATAATATGATAAAAATACGATAGCTTCAGTTTGATCATTTTAGCTTCTAAGGGGAGTTCAGGCTTAATTTGATCTAGAACCCACTTATTTGTCTTTTTGGCAGTCCATGGTATCTGTACAGCTTTCCTCCAACACCACATTTCAAATTAATCAACTTTCTTCCTGTCAGCTTTCTTCACTGTCCATCTTTCACACCAGTAGATAGTAACGGGGAATACTATAGTGTGAATTAACTTGATCTTGGTCTCCAGTGACACATCCTTACCCCCATAAGTATCTTCTAGCTCCTTCATGGCTGCCATTCGCAGTCTCCATCTCCTTCTGATTTCTTGGTTGCAGTCTCTTCTTGAAGTTCAGGTGTAATCCCTCTTTGGCACTTTCTGCTTTAACCTTCATCAGGAGTCATTTAACATCTTCATTATTTTCTGCCAGTAATGTGGTCTCATCTGCATATCTCAAATTATTAACCAGTTTTCACCTTCATCTAAATGTATTCCATCTTTCTACATATAGATTGAAGAGATAGGTTGATAAAATACATTCTTGTTTGACACCTTTGCCACTTGGAAACAATTCTGTTTCTCCATATCCTGTCCTAACAGTAACCTCTTATCTGGAGTATAGATTGCGCATCAAAACTATCAAATGTTGTGGCACACCTTTTTCCTTTTAAACACAACCATAGCTTTTCATGATTGGCAGTCAAAACCTTTGCTGTAATCTATGAAACAGAAGCTGATTTTCTTCTGAAATTCTCTCATATGCTCCAGTGAGCAACATAAATTTGCAGTAAAATCTCTAGTACCTCTATCTTTTATGAATTCAGCTTGAACATCTGGCATTTCTTGTTCCATATATGGTAACAGTATTTGTTGTAAGTTTTTCTCCATTACATTACTGACATGAGAAATTAATGTGATGGTCTGATAATTGCTGCAGTCTTTGACATCTGCTTTTTTTCAGAACTGGAATATAGATTGAACATTTCCAGTCGGTGGGCCATTGTTTTGTTTTCCATATTTAGTTTATTCTCTCTCAGGATTACGTTTAAATGTTTCATTTCTCATTTTATGACCTTGCGTTTACCTTGATTCATGCTTCTCACATTTCATGTTCCTATTATACGTGTCAAACAGCTTTGGATTTTCCTTTTGCATACATTCACATTAACAACCAAATATCCTTTTGGCTTTAATCCAGTTGCATCATTAAGAATAGTGCTACTTGTACTTGTCCTTTCCTCTTCCCCAGTAGCTGTTTGAGTGCTTTCTGGCCTGGGGATCCTATCTTTCAGCACTATATATATTTCCCCCCATTTTGGAATGTCTCATCATAGGGTTTTAAAGGTATGAGATAAGAGGTTTACCTTTGCCTTCTTCTGTGCAGTACCAACCAAGGTTAGCTTAAGTGGCACTGATGTTGTCTATGGTAGATTGTCTGCCAGTCTCACCTTCCACTACTGCTCCTGCCCAGTAGCTTCCCTATTCCTCTGCCCCCATAACCATTGGAACTGTCTGTTCTGCTGATGTGGCTATTGATCCCTGAAGGGGATATATGTATCTTAGTCTGGTGTCTCAGCTGTGACCATTATGCCTTGAGTGATTCTGCCAGGAATCTGGCTTCTTGGCAGAGTCTAAACTCCTTGTGGTATTGCTCTCAGCTTCACTGACACACACACATAACCCCTCTAACCACATAAATACCATGCAACCTCCCTAGGTAAACCACATAAGGTAAACCACATAAAAACCATATGCATCCAAGAGGGGGACGTTATGTACAATCGTATTTATCAAGCATACCAATAAAAAAATTCACAATATTCAATATGAAAAGTTTTTGTTGGGGTGCTTGAGAAACATGATTGTAAGAGGAAGGAGGGCATGGAGCCAGCAGGAAGGGAGGGAGTCAGACTAGAGTACCTTGCTGGTGACTTTGTTCTTTGCTTTACAGACTCCTCCCTGAAGTTCTCCACTTTCTTGAAGGAAGAAGGAGCTAGCAAGGTCCAGGTGGGGCACTGATCAGTTTTTGAAGGACCAATTGGGTAGTGGACAGTGCAGTCAGAAAAGGCACCCACCCGACAGGGATGGAATGTTGTAAATTTTTGCTCAACAGTTGGCTGGTTGCTTTTTCTTCTCCCTTCCCTCTCCTTTTCCCACACACGGAGATAACAAATTTACAACAAAGGCATTGCATCCAAGTCCCCTCCTCCTTCCCAACCCCAGGCTCCTTTTGCCCTACCTTCCCCTTTGATCCTATTGGCTGGAACACATGTTATGAAGCATGTTGAGGAAGGCCATGAGGAAAGGAAGGGCACTGAAGTCTTCTTAAAGGGCCCCAAACTTCCACCCACAGCATTTGCAAGAGTAAAGTACTCATTGGTGGCAGTTCTTTGGCAAAGAGAATGGCTGCATGCCCCAGGCTTCCTGCCTCTCCTGACCCTGCTCTGACATTGTGCTGGCAGGGGCACGAAAGGGTCAGTGAATGGCAGGGGAGGGATAAGGCACATTTGGGAGGGAACGTTCACCTCAAATGCCCCCCATGGCTATGGGCCTGGGCAGAGCCAGCTGAAATTAAATCCATCAAAGATGGAGGTCCTGTGGCTGAGCTGAGGAGATCCCAGGTTGGGATGCCAACCTCCAGCCCTCAGTGGTGTGCCATTAGCATCAAAGTCACTTGTGAAGAGCTTGAGTGTGTATCTAAATGCCTCCATTTCAGTGGAGGCACAGATCACAAATTTTTCCAGCTGCGCCTGGTCAAGCAACTGCTTCTCTTCCTGTCTCTCCTCTACTTAGCCACAGTGATCCATGCCAGATTGGCATTTTTCCACCTGCACCAGGTCAAGCAACTGGTTCCCTTCCTGTCTCTCCCCTGCTTAGCCACAGTGATCCATGCTGTGGTCATCTCCAAAGTAGATTACTGTAACTTTCTCTATGCAGGGCTACACTTGAGATTGTCCCAAAAACTCCAGCTGGTCTAGAATGTGGCACTGCATGTGCTTACAGGTATACCATCCAGACTCCATATACAACCAGTGCTCTGCCAGCTGCACTGGCTCCAAGTTGAATACCGGATCAAGTTCAAGGTCTTGGTTTTTACCTTTAAAGCCCTACATGCTCTGGGACCAACATATCTTCGAGACTGCCTTTCCTGGTATGCTCCCCACTGCACTCTATGGATTATTATTTCCTAGCCATCCCCAGCCGCAAAAGCACTTGCTTAGGCTCTGGCTCCAGATCTTCCAAATGAGATCCAGGTCCTGAGGAATCTGATGCAGTTCCACAGGGGCTGCAAGACAGAAATGTTACATCAGGCCTACAGGTGAGGCAATAAAGTTTCCATCTGAATTGGCCTCCTCCAGCCCCTTCGCTGCCATCCACCTCGTCATTGTATTAATTTTTATCCATCAGCATACAGGCTGCACAACCTCACTTGAATACTTTATGCTATTTGTGCCTTGTATCGCCACCTGAGGAAGCTGCGGTGGCTCAAGTGGTTAAGACGCTGAACTGCAGGCTGTGGAAGGTCAGTAGTTCAGCAGTTCGAGACCCGGGTGCCGCATGACAGGGTGAGCTCCTGTCTCTAGTTCCAGCTCCTGCCAACCTAGCAGTTCGAAAGCAAGAAATTGCAAGTAGATAAATAGGTACCACTTCGGTGGGAAAGTAACAGCGTTCCGTGCACCTTGGTGTTTAGTCATGCCGGCCACATGACCACGGAAACGTCTTCGGACAGCGCTGGCTCTTCGGCTTTGAAACGGAGATGAGCACCGCAACCCTAGAGTCGGATTCGACTGGCTTTCGAGCAAGGGAACCTTTACCTTTACCTATCGCCACCTGACTTGATTTTTAAACTTATTGTTGTGATAATAGTTTTTAATAATTAGTTTATGGTATTGTTTTAAGAGTGTTATTATCTACCCTGAGCCCCGCTGTGCAGGGAAGGGTGGGCTATAAGTCCAAACAAACAAACTGAAACTCAGTGGGTATTTTAACCAAATCAGACTATTATCGTACAGGTCTATTGTGAGAACAAAACAGAAGGTTTAAGGATGCTCCTGAAAAATTTCTCATCCAGATTATTCCCTGAATTTTTAAAAAAATCCAGATTCCATATTCTTTTTGATTTTAAGTGTAACTGGTACATTAGGGATTATTTTTTTTTCATTTCTGAATTTTGAATGAAACACAGAATATGCACAATTTGACATAGCTTCCTATTTCTAAAATTGATTTGTATTTTTTTGCTCTATACTACCCATATACAAAAAAGCAGTTTTGATATGATTGTATCTATGCTTGTCAGTGCATAGGAATGCACATATGCATCAGTAAAGCTCCGGGGCGGGGGTGGGGGGAGGAGACCTGAAACCACACACACAATGGTATCATTTTTTTTGCAATGTGCATCCACCAGGAACTCAGGATGCACTCACACCCACACCAATGAACCAGAAGGGCCAAAGGCTGTGGCAAACTGCTCATGCTCCAATGCTAGAATTAATATTATAAATGTTACTAGTTAAACCAGAATTCAGAGGGAGTGAAATGTAACACAGAGCAAAACTCTGAAATAAGAAAAGAATGGGGAAAAAGGAAACCCACTCTTCCCTGCAGGACTGAAACCATAATAAATCAATGCTCCACTATTTTTGTGACCTGACATTGAGTCAGGCTGGATTTGTAACATTCCTTAAATGCTATCCATTCTGTACCTTCAGGACAGCATACCAACCAAATAATTAAATACCTGCTTTGAAAATATGTTTTAGCTGGCATTTTAATGATCAACAGTATCCTTTTCATTTTAAATGGTGAAGGTTAGATGGATCTCCATTGGTCACTGAGTGGGATAACATTCCGTGAATCTTTAAAAGAAATAGATTGCTCCCCAAAGCAGGCATAAAGGTTGTGTGTATAGTAATGCAGGTTTTTTTTGCAGATGACCTGCTTCTAGGCTTATGGTTCTTTCTTGAACACTGCTCATTGATGTTGTCTTCCTACACCCTCATGATATTGTTTTACTATGTTTTATTTTAAAAGAAGAATTAAGGCTCTTTTCAGATTTGTTCAAGAAACATGGGCACTTGAAACTTCCACATTAACCTACATACCATGTAATCATAAGCAAGACATTTTTATTTCAGGCACCGTGCTTCCTTACAGCATCCACACTTAATCTTTCAGTCCAATACCCTTCACTGCAGGTCGTAGGCACCACTGAAATTACTGATGATAATGCAATATCTGTTGAATATATGTTTGATTACATGCCTAAGTTAATGATATAGAATGCTCTTCCAAAGGATATTTGAAACTTGTCACACCTCATTTATTTATTTATTTATTTATTTGGATTTGTATCCCACCCTCCCCGAAGGCTCAGGGCGGCTAACAACAAGGCACACATGCCAACTTTAAAACAAGTTCAATAGTATAAAACCAGAATATAAACATATAAACAATACATAAACAATATAAAACATATACCCACCGAGGGGAATGCCACCTTCTGCTGTTGCTCTCCTTGCATTGGGACACTCTCAAGGCCTCAGAACAGGAGGGGAGGGGACAGGAGGGGAGGGAATTCACTCACCCTTGGTCTCCTCCTCTCAGTTGGAGTTCCACCAGCCACAGCCCTGACATCCAGATTCTTTTCCACCTTGGTCTTTTGGTCGAAGCCCCCTTTTATTCCCTCCTCCCTTTCTCCTGTGCCTGCCCTGGTCCCTCCTAAGGGAGATGCCTCCTGTCTGTTAGAGCAGTGTGAGGCCCATTGGTGTGGAGCTGCCCTGCCCTGCTTGGCTGCCCCATCTCCCTGTCTGTCACTCCTCCATGTAGGGCAGGCATACCCCAGTGGCAGTCGCTTCCCAGCCAGGCTCATGGGGGCCACCTGCATCCCCACACCCCCGCCATCCCATCATGGCCCTGCCACCTCCTATCCTACACTTCTGGAAGCTGGTCTTCCCTCCCTCACTGCAAGTGCCCCTGCCCTCTAGGGCACGGGGCTCTGCAGCATGGCTCCCAGTGACTTCTGGGCTGCCTCCTGCTCTGTCCTCCTGGGAGCTGGACTTTTCTCTCCTGTCACTGCTGTTGCTGCCTGCTAGGGAGCTGGGCTCTGTGGCACTGCTCCCAGCACCCTTGGCCTTGGTCTTCTCAACCCAACTCATGTTGCTTCCACCTGGGGCATCCCCTGTCTCCCCCAGCATTGCTGGTTGTTGGCCAGGTGAGTGGACTCTGTGCTGCCCAGCCATGGGACTGGGGCTTGGGACTTTGCCTCTCTGGGGCCCGGGGGCTGCTTCTGCCGCCATGGGAGATCTTTTCTCTGCCTGCAGCTCTGGACCTGGACAAAACTACATCTCATTTTCATTCTCCAAGCCCAAAAAGAGACCATGAAAGAACATATTGGAGCCACATTTTGAGACTGGAGCAGGGCTGTGAGCGTAGAATTATGAAAAAAGTCCCCAGGAAGGTAGAATAGGAGAAATGACAGGGAATATGCTACAGGGGTTTAAGCAATTAAAAGCAAATGGGTTCAAGAATAGGGGAATGTCAGTACAGACTGGTAGAATATAACAACATTCTGGAGCAAAGAAGAGACTGGGAAGAGTGATAGGCCATCACAGCTTATGCTGATGATGTACCCAGGTCTTATTCCTTGTTCACTGGTTGCTCATTCCTTGGCTGAGTTCAGATTGGCAATTTCCCCCGGTAGGGACCCAGGCCAGCAACAATTCAATCCTGCAGTAAACTGGGCGGTTACACAGGCACATCTGCCTGGTGTCCCCCACCCGTAGCCAACCTGTGCTGTTGCGCTTCACCGCCAGATTAAAAAGATACCTCATGTAACCAGTAGCAAATCCCAAAAGCGCACGTGTGTTATGCGTTTCTCCACTCCCAGGAAGTCTGAATGCTCTGCCAATAAGCCAGGAGCAACCTGCATTGGGCAGAAGGCAGCAGAGGTATGATTGGCCGTGCTCCGCTCTACTGCCCAATGCAGTACCGGCGCTGCAGGGTCCTCCCCAATCGGTAAAATGCGCTTATGCGCATGAGTGTATGAGCACATGAGTGCTCATGTGCACATACACCCATACACCTGCAGCTGAATTAATGGGGAAATGCCGAATACAGTGAGCCTCCGGGGCAGCAGTCTGAACGCTCCTGCCCGCCTCTGCCCCATATCTTCTGGCAGCAGCCCAGGCTGTCTGAATGTGAAAAACCGGCTTTTTTGCCGCAACTGGCTACCAGAGCAAACTGCCAGTCTGTCCTCAGCCCTTGTTAGTTCACCACCTCTCTTGCCTCTTCTTTTGAAAATATACACACACACACCCTTCTGAGATTCATATATAGCTTCTTGTATTGGCTAAGCCTCATGTATTCTCTAGGACAAAAGAAGTACTTGAATAATGGTGGAGTACTGGGAGGAGAGCACTGTTGAGGAGTAAGTTTTCACTTAGAGCTGGGACTCAATTCTGTGAGAAAATAATGGGTGCAATTGTGCTAAACAAATGGGAATATGTGAGTTCAGTGGAATGATGGGATAAATTTCATCATAAACTGGAAATGACAAGGTTCTGGATGAAATGTTTATATGCCTCTCTGCAGGGGAGGGAGTTGTAGTTGCAATACTTTAAAAGAAGCAGTTGTAAGACCACTCTTGAAGAAGACATCCCTGGACCCAAATGACCTAAACAACTACCTCCCCGTGGCTAATATTCCATTCTTGAGCAAACTGCTGGGGCAGAAGTCAGCTTGGTTGACCTAACTTTGCTGGGAGAGTGGTGTGTGTGTGTTCCTGTTGATTCTCTTGGAACTCTCAGTCTTTCAATACCAGTAGCCATGGTATCCTTCTGGAAAGGTTGGCTGGGCTGAGAGTATGGACACCATCCTTTGGTGGTTCTGCTCCTACTTGACCAACTGGTTCCAGAAATTGTTGCTGGGGGACTGCTGTTTGGTTTCATGGCATTTAAGCTATGGGATCCTGAAGGCTCCGTCTTGTCCCTTATGTTATTTAGCATCTACATGAAACTGCAGGGGCAGGTCATCCAGGGATTTGAAGTGAGGTTCTACCAATAAATGGATGACACCCAGCTCTCTTTCTTCTTAACAACAAAGCTAGGTGGATCTGTGGTAGTCCTGGAGAAGATAATGAGATGGATGAGGGCCAGTGAATTGAAGCTCATTCCAGACAAGACTGAGGTGCTGTTCGTCAATGAAGAAACTGCTTGAAGACTGAAGGGTCAGCCTGTGCTGGAGGAGGTTACACTCCCCTGAAAGAGCAGGTTCATAGCTTGTGGATCCTAACCTATGCTTCAAGGCTCAGGCTACCTCCATGGCACATGGGACTTTTATCAGCTCCAGCCAGTTTGCCAGCTATGGCCATTGCTGATCTGGCCACAGGGATCCACGCCCTGATCATATCCAAACTAGGTTACTGTAATGCGCATTATGCGGGGCTGCCTTTGAAAATGGTTTGGAAACTTCAATTGGTCCAAAATGCAGTGGCTAGGCTACTGTCATGGGTCAGTTACAGGAATCATACCAGGACTGTGTTGAAAGAACCACACTGGTTTCTGGACAAAAATCAAAATGCTGGGGATTTTTTGCAAGTGTCACTTCTTCCATCATGAAAGAGTTAAGTTGTTATTTTAGTATGCTAATGTTAGTTAGTTAGCACAGGGCCAATGAGAAGGGGATGTATTATTCCTAATGAGACAAGCTTTACTAATTCTTAATGAGACAAGGTTGACTATTGGCTAATCGATATACTGGGTGATGATACATGCTGTGTGATGATACATACATGGGTGGAGATTTGGGGGGAACTTCCTTTCCCTCTGTTCCACACACCACATGAGTCTGAGCAAACAAACAAGCAGCATGTAGAACTAGATAGTTAGGATGTTGTTTTCCTACATGTAACCTTTCCCTGGTTTTATGTAGTAAACTTTCTTTTTCTTATAAGCTAAACACACATGTCTGAGCCTACTTTATTTCCACTGTGCAACATTGCTCTGCTAAATTATCCAACATTACCTTTAAGGCCCTAAATGGCTTGGAGCCAGAATACCTGAAGGACCATCTGTTCTGATACTATCCATCCCACCAGTTAAGATCTATCTGTCTGGCCCTGGTCTCTGTGCCACCACCTCCAGAGAGGTGGCATCAGGGAGAATGGGTGGAATGAGCGCAATGACAGGCTATACAGGGATTACTGCAGTTACTAGTTTGTTTGTTTGTTTCACCCAGACTAGTTACTATGTGAAAAAAGTGAGTGGACAGGTTTTCACAACTTTTCACTGTTGCACTCTGAACTGTTCCTCTTCTTGTTGTTTGGTCTTTCCATCTCTATTTCCCATTTCAAAAGTAAGAGGGGTACAGTACCCCATCTGAAGTTCACCCAAACCTGACCCATCTGGCCTTTAGAAAGACATTTAAGACATACTGATACCTACATGCCCTGTTTAGTACATCATAAAGGAAGAGTTGTTTTGCTGATAGTGATTTGGCTATTGCTGTTTGTATATGTGAGTGGTTAGGCCCAGTAAAAAAGAAGGAAGAGGCCTAGTATACAAAATTGGTTTGAAGCTTGTGTTTTAATCCATGTTCTGCTTTTGAAATGTTTTAGCACATGTTGTTTTGGAGCTATGGGATAAAAACATGTTTCAAATAAAGAAAATAAAAATGTAACCCCCTTGTTTCCATTGTCATCTCCCATATGTCATCTCCCATATGCTTCTTCATTCATATGTCACATCACATGTCAAACAGTAGCTATCTTTGAAATTATATCCTTGAATACATATCACTCATCAGCCTTCTTCCCTCAAGTAGGCAGAATAGAGCAAATTAGCCCTAGGGAATTTTGTATCTCTGATTTCTCCATCCCATCCTTCATCCCAGCAGCCAGACTTTTCTTGCTGTCATAGTCTTATAAACTGGGCTTCTTAGTTGCTTCTCTTCTCCTCATTTTCAGTCTCATAAATGAAGCTGCTTGTTCTCTTGTGCCTCAGACAGCAAAAAGTTCAAAACCATGGTTCAGTCCTGCTTGGGTCCTACTTGGTTCTCTGGGTTACAGGCTGGTTGCTACCCACTGGATGCTCCTTGAGACTGCTCCATTTCCATGCCCAGGCTGAACTGCTTATATGCAGCACTAGGTACTGAACTCTTTCTGTAACTTTACTATAAATCACTGAGACTGATGCATTGCAGAATGATTTCAACCTATATTGCTTACAGTCAGATCATGAGAGAAAGAGAGCCGGCCAGTGGCCAGTTTATATTCCCTTTGTAAACCACACCCAACACACACAAACACATGATATGCTATTTACAGTGCTCTTACATTCCATAGGTCCTTTCTTGGATCCTAGCCTTTCTATAAGTGTAGGCTAGGATCTGTTTAAGCTATTGTCTTTTGGAATGAAGCTTGGGCCCTTCGCCTGGCCACCTGTGTACCCGACCATGCGTGTGGTTGGCCTGGGTACATAACACCCCTCCCACCTTGGTCTGGAGTGCCCTAGCTGACATAATCCTTTAGATATGCAGGCTTCCTCCACTCTCGAGTGGAGTGGTGAACTTCTGTAGCTAGGGCCATGCTTTCCATGGTTGTTCTTTCTGGCACCGGAGCCAGTGCCAGTGCTTCTCCTGGTTGTTCAGCTGGGATGGGTGCATTGCTTGGTCCCTGGTCATTGGTTGGTTCCATGGGATGATTTCTTCTGCCTTGGGTAACATACTTGTGGCTGGTTGTGCGGGAGCAGTTGCCTCTTGTTCTCTCAGTCGGGGCTCTCATAGTTACTGTCATCAGGGTCTGCCGGGAGTAGGCGGCAGTGTTGATGGCCCAGTCACCTGGATCACCCTGGCTGGGATCCATGCGGGGACCCTCGCGTAGTTCTGTGCATGCACAGGGTTCCCATGGAAACCCCCCATGTGACCTCTCACTCTTCAGTGCCCGGGCTGTGTTCTGGTGCCTGGTCTGGGTGAAGGCGATCCAGCCACATCATTAGATGCTGGCCCAGGAGTAATTCGGCTGGGCTCCACCCAGTTGTGGTGTGGGAGGTCATGCGCTGGCCAAATAGGAAGGCGGCCAGCTTATAGTCCCAGTCCCTGGGGTCCATGCGATGCAGGGCTTCCTTTGTGGTTCTGACCATTCATTCCACCTGGCTATTAGCTGCTGGGTGAAACGGGGCAGAGCGGATGTGCCTGATCTCATAGTATTGGACAAACTCTAAGAACTCAGCAGAGGTAAAAGCCATTCCATTGTCTGTGACTAGGGTGTCTGGAATACCTTGGGCGCTAAAAATCTGCCACATTGTGTGAATGGCCGAGCAGGAGGAGGTGGAGGGAACTGGTACAACCTCTAGCTATTTTGTGTATGCATCTACTAGGATGAAGAAGACTTGTCCCTGGAATGGTACCACAAAGTCTAAGTGTAACCCTGCCCAGGGTTTGTGTGATGACTCCCATGGTTGCACCGGGGCTTTAGGAGGCTCAGACCATGACTCCTAGCATTTCTGACATTGCTTTATCTTATCCTCTATCTCACTATCTAACCCCAGCCACCACATGTAGCTACATGCTAGCGCTTTCATCCTGACAATTCCTGGATGTGTTTCATGCAGGGCAGTTAATACCCATTTGTGTAGTGGAGTGGGATCCACCACCTGGCTACCCCACAGCAGGCACCCTTTGTGGGAGGGCAGCTCATCCCTGCATGACAAGAAAGCAGTAAACTCTAGCCCCACCTGGTCTATGGGGCACCACCTCCCCACCCAATCCAAGACCCAGGAGAGGATATGATCCCAGGCAGTGTGGCAGGCAACTTCTGTGACCTGGACTGGTCTATCGGGCAGAGATTCCAACAAAGTGATGTGATGAGCTGAGGTGGGGTCAGGATTGGTGGACGGTAGCAGATGGTGGCTCAGGGTGTTCACGTGGCCCATTGCCTTGCCGGGGCAGTGGAGAAGAGAATATTGATACCCCACCAGGAAGATCAACCAGCACAGCACCCTTGGAGACAGCATTTGTGGGGTCTGGCAGTCGGCGGCGAGGAGGCCTAAAAGAGGCTTGTGATCTGTTACCACTATGAAGGGCCATACTCGCGAAATAGACCATGCGGCTGCAGTGTTCTTGATGAGATTTCTTGTATGCCATGGCTTCTTTGAGGGCTTTGTCGAGGGTCAAGTCATTGTGGCCAGCAAGCTTTCAGCATAGCTTGGGTTCCCAAAGGCCTATGATGAACTGGTTCATCAATGTGTTGCTGAGGCTGGGGAACTCGCATCGGGTGGCTGCTTGACAGAGGCCCACCAGGAAGTCATTGGCTGTTTCATCTGGGCTCTGGAGGCATGCAAAGAAGTCTATGCACTCGGCTATTTTTGTTGGCTTTGGCGAGAAGTGATCCATGAGTGCCTTCTCAATCTCTGTGTAGGTGGCCTCTTTTGGGGTCTTCGGGGCTATCAGGTCCTTCAGTAGCTGGAGGGTATCGATTCCACAGAAACTAAACATTAGGGATTTCTTCTTCCCCACTTCTATGATATCATGGAAGTCGACATAGTACTCCAGGTGCTCGAGCCACATCTCACACTTCTCTGGATGTGCTGCATCGAATTCTGGGATGATTTCTTGGGTGGCCACCATGACTTGGGCAACACGTGGCATGGAGTTACTAAGAGCAGCACAGGGTGCGGTGACCAGGGGATCAGCACTCAATGTGGTGCTGGATGCAGGGTCAGTGATGCTGGGCGTGGCTTCCTGGAGGCCGGTGTGTGGTACGGTGCTCTCGTCGGTCTCAGGTTCTGAATCACTCATTTGGATCCCACCTTCATTGCCAGTATAAAGTACTGAGACTGATGCATTGCAGAGTGATTTCAGTCCATACTTTATTGCTTACAGTCAGATCGTGAGAGAGAGGGAGCCAGCCTGTGGCCAGTTTATATTCCCTTTGTAAACCACACTCAACACACACACACACACACATGTGATATGCTATTTACAGTGCTCTTACATTCCATAGGTCCTTTCTTGGATCCTAGCCTTCCTATAGGTGTAGGCTAGGATCCGTTTAGGCTATTATCTTTTGGAACAAAGCTTGGGCCCCTCGCCTGGCCACGTGTGTACCTGACTGTGTGTGCGGTTGCCCTGTGTACATCACATTTACATTTTAAAATTATAGATTTAGTTCCCCTGGAGTTTTTCCACAAGGAGAAGGACGGACACTTGTGGAATGCAACTTCCTCACTTCTTCCCACCCATGGCAGCCTGAATTCACCTCATTCCTGTTCCTGGGGGGTATTTCAGGCTACTGCAGAAGGAAAAAAAGAAAGAACATGCACTCCATGAGTAGATATCCTTCTGCCTGCAGAAGAACTCTGGGAGATCTAGCCATATATTATAACAACAACATGAATTCCCCACTGAAAGTAATAATTCCAGACTGATAGAAGTAACTTTCCTTCTATTTGGAGGGAAGCACTAATTATAATTTTGATTACCAACACACATCTGTAATTATTTAAAGCAGACCTTTGAGACAACAAATTGTGTGATGGGCCTTTCCTATCCTTCTAGTGCTGTTGCTTTCTTCCTGGGTAAGGCTGAACTCCTGGATGTTGGAAAATGCTGCAAAATAATCCATCACTATAATCAATTCACTATAGGAGGTAAACGGGAGGGTTAGGGCATTCCCATTCTCTCTGTTCTGCCGCTAATAAAAATATCACATAAGGATAAAAAGAATATTCTGGTTTAACAGGGAATGTGGTATGTCTTAACTATAGAGTCATCCCTGGAATGTGTCAGTCTGCATTATTCTCCTTTAAATAACATGGATACTGGAAAATATGATAACTGAAGCATAAAGTATTTTTTATGATACTGAACATGTACTTTGGCATCATGCTTGAATTTTCTGAAGATTTCTACAACTCCAGAGAAATACATTTTATCTTTCTTTCTATTGAACAATAACGAGTAGGCAACACCCAGAAACAACACCTGCTACAATTTTACACTGCTCTAACAGTGCCATTTTAAAGTTGATTTCATTGAAATATGGGTAGCTTATACCCTTCACCTAAGATTTTTTTTCCCTACACCAGCTCCTACAGTGATAGAAAAAATGAAAAGGCATGGAATTCCATTCCAGAGAATGTGACACACCTTAGCTATAAAGTCACTCTCGCCGTTGCATAATAATGGACATTTAAGTGACATACATTTGGCAACCAATTTAAGCCAAATCTATACTAACTATGCAGCTATTGGGGCTGTTAATTAGCTGTAGGCCATTTCATCTACAGGGCAATGGTCCAAATCTAGTGCAAACAAGCAGTAAATGAAAATTGTCACCACTTGATAGCTTTTAAGTGAACTTCAGTGAATGAGCTTGGAGAATTAGGCCAGTTCCTAGTGGTTCACAAAACAGCAAAATAAAAAATAAAAAAATAAAAAAATCCCATGACAGTTGACACTAATTGGAATCCTTACAGGTGGTCGCAGTAGAGAGGTCAAAGAATGAATGAGCCTGGAAGTTAGTTTAGCCCTTAGGGATATACTTAGGCCAAGTTTTCTGTGCATTTTTATGAAACAATGCATCAAAGAATTGTAATGGTGTGACCTTTGTTAACTTGCACTTAGGCTAGAGTTCATAGAGTTATTATTGGGACTGTGTTTTTGTAAGGGAAATAAAAAAGGAAAATCTATGTTATTTTTATGAACATTTTCTCCACAAGCAAAAGTTAAATAACTTTTAGTGTACAATCTCTCTTTTGAAACATCTTAGCTCTATATATAATAATTCTGTTTTGATCATGGACTCTCCTGAACATTCCACATGCTCCCAAATCAGTTGGCTCCCTGATCTGTCACTCAGAAGCTGTCCCTATCCACTGACTGCATTGCCTGAGTCTTGCCTCCAATATTCTAAACAGTTTGCTGTTCCTCTCCCCCCAAAAATAGTTTGTTGTTGCTGTTGGGAGTCATTGAACGTGTTCTGAGGTAAAATACATATCCCAATCTTCCCTTAAACAGTCACTGGAGTTGCCAGTCTCCCTGTGGGGCCTGGAGATCTCCCAGAAATCACCATTTCCCCAGCCACAGCACATCATTTCCTCTACAGAAAATTTCCCAGCTATTACAATGGCTGCTTTGGGCAGTGGACTCTATGGCATTATACACTGCTGAGATCCTTCCCCACTCCTGCCCTTCCCAGGCTCTACCCCTCAAATCTACAGGTATTTCCCAATGCAGATTTGGCAACCCTGTAACTGGCTATGGAACTGCTTTCCAGACCCTTGGTACCCAGAAGACATGGCACAGGAGGAGGTGCTTTTCTACCTTAGCTGCCACTGCATAACCCCAAATCAACATAAGTCAGGGGTGGAGGGAACCATACCTGTTATCATGAGGCTATCCTCCCATACTACCCATTTGGGGCAGCAAAATGACTTGAGGCAGCCCTGTCTTATAGCTAAGTACAAGGAAATAGCCATGGCTTGCCTCCATCTATTTTCCCCTTCCCTCTGCTGCCCCACCAGCCACAGCTGGGACTCTCATCTGGTGCTTCCTTCTACAACTCAATGTATTTCTTCCCACAACAGGTCTTACTCCTAGTCTTATATATATAAAAGGCTTAGTAATTTATTCACAATTCCAGGCTCTCCCATTGGCCCTTAAAGAGTACTGCATCACCTGTTGGCAGATGAACTGCCACTTAAGAGTAATCAGTTGGCATTGGATGGTGTTGTGTCTGCTCTTCTCTCTCACCCACTGTGGCCTAGGCCACTCTTCTTTGATTGGGCCAGCATATCAAGGTCATTTGCATATGGAAGCTGATTAGACCTCATTCCATTCCACACCTCAAACTCACCCCCCAAGACAGTTGGAACTGTCAGCTGCATATGCAACTTGGTGTATCCTGAGGCAAAATATGTCCTCACCCACAACACATCACTTCCCCTTCAAAAGAAACAAACCCAATAACACAGCCATGCCATACCACAAAAAAGACAGATCACACCACAAGCAGAATACCACAAGACAAAAAAAAAGATAGGAAAAGATGCCAGCAGTTACCCTATTACTGCCATAGATATGTACCTGAGAGCACTTCAGAGGATGGTGTGCAGGTCCCAGGTTCATTTTATAAAAGCTTCCTGGGGGATTATGGAGCATTCACAGTCTTTCAGCCTAACATACCTCACAGGGTTGTGGTGCGGATCATATGGGGGAGAGGAGAATGATATCAGCTGCTTTGGTTCCCACTGCAGGGAAAGACTCCCCTTTCCCTAGGTAGAGGCTGCAGGGAGGGGGGAGGAGATTTAAACCTGAAGACAGACAGGCAGGTAAAGTTAGGCTTGGTGGTTGCCTGGAAAGGACATAGGGTTGCCAACTCCAGGTTGGAAACTTCCAGGATATTTTAGGGGTGAAGCCTGCTAAGGGTGGGGCCTGAGGAGGAGGAAGAGGGGGCCTTCAGACAAATACAATACCCTAGGCCTGCCAGCACTCTCAGAGTGACTTCATGCCTCCTGACTGGCATTACTAGCCCTGGTTGCTTGCTCCTGTTCAGCAGAAGGCTCCCTATGGAAGCTGCCTGGGTGATTTCAGAACATCCACAACCTTTCAGCCTAACCTACCTTGCAGGATTGCTGTACAGATCACAAAGGTTAGGCAGCTGACTCCCTACTTGTCTCGCCTTGACCTAGCCATGGTAATCCATGCAACGGTCACCTTCAGGTTGAACTACTGTAATTTGCTCTACGTGGGCCTGCCCCTGTGCCTGCCCCAGAAGCTTCAACTGGTCCAAAATGCAGCTGCGTGAGTCCTCACAGGGACCCCTCGTACAGCACATATTCAACCAGTGCTGCGTGAGCTGCATTGGCTTCCAGTGGAGCACCGGATCAGGTCCAAGGTTTTGTTTTTGACCGTTAAGGCCCTTAGCAGTCAGGGACCTACATATCTTCAGGACCACCTCTCCCAATATGCCCCTGAAAGGACATTGTGCTCAGGAAATAAGAACTTGCTTGTGGTCCCCAGCCCGAGAGAGGTCCAACTGTCCTTGACCAGGGCCAGGGCCTTTTCAGCCCTCGCCCCTGCCTGGTGGAATGCTCTGCCAGAAGACATCCATGCCCTGCGGGAGCTGTTACCTTTCTGCAGGGCATGCAAGGCAGAGATGTTCCATCGGGCTTTCAGTTGAGGACAGTGATGAGACCTCTTCCGGCACTCGCATGTGGTTCCTCATTCCTCTTGGCCCCTCCCCCCAGGTAGACCAAGGAGTTAGGTTTTTCCACCACCTTAAGTGTTATTGTATACTAATTTTACAGTGATTGTTTATTAAACTATTTTAATGTAGTTGGATGTGAATGTTAATATTGTTGTAAGCTGTCCTGAGTCCTGCTTGCAGGGAGGAGTGGCCTATTAAATCCAATTTAATAAATAAATAAATAAAGCTGAAGAAGAGACTGAAGTAAGCTGCTTTGCTCCTTACTAATGAGAAAGACAAAACTTTGCCTAGGAAGAGACTGTTGAGAAGGGAGGAGATAAAGTTGCCAACTTTAGGTATGAAAATTCCTGGAGATTTCAGGTGTGGAGCCTGGAGAGGGTGGGTTTGAGTAGGGGTGGGACCTCAGACAGGTATACTGCCACAGACACCACACTCCAAAACTGTCAAATGTGTCCAGGACCACAGACAACAATTACTCTCTACCAGGGGTCTTTTGGGGCTGGAGTGCGCTGGAGCATAGTTCCGGCAGTCCAGGTGTCGGCACAAAGGGTGGTGGCAGCAAGCCCCACCCCCAGCTCCCTGCCCCCAAGTGCTGCAGCCCAGGGGAGGCTGGAGAAGGCCCATTGCCAGCCTCCTGGTGCCCACGCTGGAGCACTGCGGCCCTGGGAAGGCTCGAGGGGGCCCACCGCCAGCCTCCCAGGGCCCGCACTGTAGCACTGCAACCCCAGGGAGGCATGAGGAGGCCCGCCGATGGCCTCCTGGGGCCTGTCCTGGAGCACTGCAGCCCCGGGGAGGCTCAAGGAGGCCCGCGCTGGAGCACTGCGGCCCTGGGGAAGCAAGAGAAGGCCTGTCTGGCCTGCTGGGGCCCACGCTGGAGTGCTGCGGCCCTGGGGAGGCAAGAGGAGGCCCATCGCCCTGGGAAGGCTTTGATTAGTAAGTGAGGGATCCACAAGGCTGGGGGTGGTGGGAGCTTGATGGGGGGGTGGGAGAGCCTTCCTCCCTCTCCCCATCTCTTTGCCCTCTTTCTGTCCCTCCTTTCCTTTTCTTTCTTTCCCTTCTCCTCCTTCTTTCCCTTCTCTCTTTCCCTTCTTTCCTTCTCTCCTTTTTCTCTTTCTTCCTTTTGTTCTCTCCTTTCTCTCTTTCCCTCCTTTCATTCTCTCCTTTTCCCCTTTCCCTTCTTCTTTCCTTCTTTTTCTTTCCCTCTTTCCTTCTCTCTTTTTATCCCCGTTCCTTCTCTTTCTTTCCCTCTTTCCTTCCTTCTTTCTTTCTCTCTAGTCTTTCTCTCTTTCCTTCCCTCTTTCCTACTTCTGTGGGCCAACTCTAGTGATAAGGGGTTTAAACTTTAAACCCCTTGTCTCTTCGCTTCCCCCCCACACAGGCTGGCTGGGGAAGGGAAGGGGAGGTTTTTGAAGATGCCTTCCCCCCCTTTTGCTTCCCCTTCTGACATCACTTCTGGTGAAGTCAGGGGGTGTGGCATATGCTAGTGAGCTATTATGCTAATAGCCTAGTAGCTCATTAGCATACCTTATGCTAATGAGCTCCTGCAGCTCTTTTTCTATGAAATGACCCCTGCTTTCTACTACCATATGGTATGCTGTTCTTCACTCCCACATTAATTCTTTACACTGCAAAACACTACTCTGTGTTTACTCTGCCTGCAAGATACAAAATTATTGACCCCACCCTCTTTCTAGAGCTCATTGTATTTCCCCCCCACAACGGGCCTTATTCCTAGTCTTCAATAATTTTCAGTTAGCTCAGAACATTAAACTTCATTATTTAACCCTGCTGTCTACATTTAATCATAAAAAAAAATTCACTCAAGCAATGCCACGGGTCTTTGACCCAACAGTCTCAGTTCTCATTTAACTTCTCACTTATATGAATCAAAATTTGCTATTTTAAAATTAATTTTCAGTTGCTTCACACTAAGTTTTCCTGAAAAATGTATACATTTTTCAGCATTATAAATGATGATGCATGAATGCATATATACATTATACATACATATTGTAAATAAGACACATATTGCCCAAATACTATATACATGGAATATAAAACTTATACAACATTCTTAAACACTTAAAAGAAAAATTGCACTGTGAGGCTGAGATTCTGCACTCAGAAGTGGTTCCTCAGGGGCGTATCTCCAAGGCGGAATATTTATGTTATCTTCCAATTCCCACTCAAAGATTCACTTTTCCCTTGCGATATCAAATGTTTCCCATCTGCAGAAATAACAGGGCATTTTGCTCAAATTTTCTATTCAGATAGGCTCTGTGCACATGAGTCTGGTGTGATGGAGACCTTGGCTCATTTGTTATTGTTTTGTCTCAGTGTACTGCTTTTATGTTCTATTGCAGGGGTCCTCAAACTTTTTAAACAGGGGGCCAGTTCACTGTCCCTCAGACCGTTGGAGGGCCGCTGCGTTCGCCCCTCCCCCCCACCAGCCTGCTCGCCCCGCCGCCGTGTTCGCCCCCTGCCCCCCACGACCAGCCTGCTCGCCCCGCCGCCGCGTTTGCCCCCTCCCCCCCAGCCTGCTCGCCCCACCGCCACGTTGGCTCCCCCCCAGCCTGCTCGCCCCGCCGCCGCGTTCGCTCCCTCCCCCCCAGCCTGCTCGCCCCGCCGCCGCGTTCGCCCCCTGCCCCCCCAGCCTGCTCGCCCCGCCGCCGCGTTCGCCCCCTCCCCCACGACCAGCCTGCTCGCCCCTTCCTCCTCCTCAGCTCCTGGGCGCTCTTGCCGCCCAGGGCTGCTGGAGGAAGAAAGAGGCTGCGGGGGCGCTGCTGCTGCGCTCCTCGAGGAGGCGGCGGCTCCGGGTGGGGGGGGCAGGCATAAACACTCGACGGGCCGCATAAATGTCCTCGGTGGGCCGCATGTGGCCCGCGGGCCGTAGTTTGAGGACCCCTGTTCTATTGGGTGTTTCCCATTCTACTTAAACACCATCTCCCATTGGAGCCACAGGTGATTTCTTATTTACTGGTTGACAGTGAACCAGAAATAACTGTCTCAGTAGAGAAATATTTGGCAATCATAATCTCACTGAAATGCCAAAATTAATCTTAAACTAATTATCCAGGAGAGATTTTATGTTGTTATCCACATTTGGAATTTGTAATATATTTGATTTTTCTTTTATATCTAAATGTTGGATCTTAATCAACAAGATTTTATCATTTGTCTATTTTTTAAACATTTTATTGTTACCTTTTACTTTTGTAAACCTTGTATCTTAATGTATTGCTGTTGGGTGATTGTACATTATATTTGATTTTAACCATGTTTAATTAGACTTAAGGTCATATAAGCTGAATAAATTTACGATGATGAAAAGAAAAATCAACAAAACCAGTAGCTAACAGTGGAGTCTCCAAACCACTGAGAAAATCATTGCTGTTGTTTGTTAATATATAATTCATAAAGAATGTTCTGATTCACACAGGAACTACACTAATTAATGTGTTGACTTGCAACAACCCTGTATATGCTCTGTCTTCCTCCGCATAGGCTTCCTTGGTGGTCTCCCATCCAAGTATAGACCTTGCTTGGCTTTCAAGATTTGACAGCCATGACAACCAAGATCCCTCCAACCATGTAAAGTAGCTCAGTATTATTCTTACCTTATAGACAGACAATTAATGCTGATTCAAGCAAAATTAAGCAGGAGTAAATAATGTTAATTTCAGTGGGAGAATAAACTTGGGTTTCCCAGGCTTAAAGAAGTGTTACTTGGAAGTAGAAATGCTCAGTTACTTTGTGCTTCAGCTTACAGCATGCACAGCAGTCATGATCAGCAGTTTTGGAAATGCTGTCTACTCACCACCCATCCCACCTGCTGCTACCTCAATTGTTGAAACAGACATGGTTAAAGGAGAAAAAAGACTGAGATATTTAAAACTTCCTACTTTGATGATTTTGTGTGCTCAGTGACACCATTACTTTGTGCCTGCCCATAAACTTAGACTAATTTTGCAATCGGATCTATTATTGTTTCAGAACAGATGTTGATTGTGTTAGGATTTTAAAAAGTGAGTATACCTTCTGTAGGGTTATTTGAAGGATGTATTCAAATGGCCATGCACAATGACAGGGGTGATCTCTAGCTATTTCTCTAGTTGACAAGTAGATCACTTTAATGAGTAATCATGATCCTGGGTGGGATACATGTCTGTTCTCTGGTGGCTCATAAGAATGACTTTGTAGATAGTTCAAGCACAAAAGTAGCCACAAGCTGCAAAACAAAATTGCTACTTATTACAAGGCAAAAGCACTGGGATCAGGGGAGTCACAGACCTGATTCCCCACACTGTTGCAGGAAAACTGAACAGACTGCAGGCAGAGAACTGAGAATAAGCCTCTCAATCCAATTCTGGATCTTTCAGAGAATTATCAGATGAAAATTACTGGGCTTCGAAATGCTATCGAGAAGCCTTTCTCTGTGTCAGATATTGCCTGTCTGATCAGAAGGCAGGAAAATCGGATGACTTTTAGGGCTGGCAATATATGATTACCCATTCCTAAAATAAACACAGTAAAAAAAAAGTTCTACCATTTGATGCTTGTCTAAGTTTGTTATTGATGTTATTTTGTAGATATAAATTTTTGCACAGTCTTATGGGAGCCACAGTTCCTCCCTGCATCATTTTTCTAATTGACTTGATTTTCTGTGATACTGAGGGAGGAGTCAGTTTCATTTATGGTGCAGATAAAAAGCAGCTGCAAGGCAGAATGACGGAAATAGCTGTTCGGCCACATAGTTGTTCGGCAACTGCTCAAGTTGGATGACAGTAAAATGGGGTTCAGCTTACAAGTGATCATGGCTTTTAAAAGCTGTATGTTTTCCTGCCAAACATGTTTGCTGTGAAGTTCACAACACTTCTAGTCATAGTGGCATAAAATGAAAATAAACTGAGTAGGGAAAGAAAATGAGAATTCAGTAATTAGAATCATCTATCATACATGACTAATGGTTGTAAATCTTAATTATCTAGCCCAGCATTTATTAAATGACTACTAAAATTCATTCTGTTGTCCACATCCTCCTGTTCACTACTGCTTTTGAATGATTTATCAGCATTTCAGCTTTATGTAGTGAGATAGATGCATTTAATCTAGTAAACTCCATTCAAGTTACTCCAGGCAAAACAGAACTTACTGTAGCCACATTATTATAATATTTAGCTTTTTGGATTTTTTTTAAATTTTCTTGGGCTGTGGTTCTCTTTTTTCCACAGGGTTCCATAATGGCTAATGCAGCTTTTATCATTTGCCTTTTGTCAACCTCCAAGCAGTTTCTTGCTCTGCTCCAGAAAATCAGTTTATGTGAAAGATTCTACAGAGGCAAATGTGTAAATACAAGGGGCTCTTGGCTGCCCTGTTTGCATTTGGTCAGTGGCCTCATTTTTTAAACAAAACTGCAAGCATCCCAGAGGGACTTGAGGGAAAGCAGGAACACGGGTTTAGAGTAAAGACATTAAAGAAGAAAGATTGTGTAAAGTATTGTTTGACACATTTAGAATTTTTGTATGAATGTTGGAGAATCTCAAGGAATTGGTGGACATCATGAGGAAATTGAATGATCAGGAAATATTCCCTATGTTTCACTTGCTTTTATATTAAGTTGTAATTTTTGTCAAAGATTTTGGTTCCCTGTTGCCTTTGTAGATTAAGCTGTATTGAATATGCTTGTTGCATGTATTAATTTATTATTTGAAATATTTATAATCGATCATTTGCTATGTGGCATGGGGGCTTTGTTCAATGCATACATCAAGCATTTCTTTAGATCCAGGCCATATAATACTTAGTCCATTTTTATACTACATTCTCATTGTGCTTCTTGAGGCCACTTAAAAGCCATTACAAACTCAACACCATAAATTAAGCAAGAAATCACTCCATAAAACAACAATTAATATATCACACATTACCAACAGCCAACAGCAGCAGCAAAATTTAAAAAGGAACAGACAACCTTTAGTTTGCACAAGGTTTTTTTGCAGGTGCTAGCAAAATCCGTAAAGTTATTTTGAGTGGTTCTTAAATTTAATATACTATTTAAATCTGAGATATCTTTAATCAAATTTAAATTATATTTTTATTATCTGTTTATTCTTTTATATATAAAATTGACTATAAACAAACAAACAAACAAATAAATGCATGTATATGATTTATGTTGATCTTTGACCGATTTAATAAATCTGAATCTGAATCTGTTAACCTTTAGTTCAGCATCATTCCCTAATAAAGGCACAGGAAAGCCATGCTTTGAATTTATTTAAATTGTTGATCTATGACATAACTGTATTACCATAATTAATGGTGGGATGCACTATGCAGCCCTGAGCCCTCATCATTTTGGCAATCCTACCCTGGCTCCAAAGTTGGCTGGCCATTTTTGCGGACTTTGTTTATCTGTGCCTGCGGCCTGGTTGAAGATGGCTCATCTCTAAGGTAAAGGTAAAGGTAAAGGTAAAGGTTCCCTTGCTCGAAAGCCAGTCGAATCCGACTCTAGGGTTGCGGTGCTCATATCCGTTTCAAAGCCGAAGAGCCAGCGCTGTCCGAAGACATTTCCGTGGTCATGTGGCCAGCATGACTAAACACCAAGGCACACAGAATGCTGTTACCTTCCCACCAAAGTGGTACCTATTTATCTACTTGCAATGTCTTGCTTTCGAACTGCTAGGTTGGCAGGAGCTGGAACTAGAAACGGGAGCTCACTCCGTCATGCGGCACTCTTGGGTCTTGAACCGCTGAACTACTGACCTTCCAAAGCCTGCAGTTCAGCATCTTAACCACTTGAGCCACCACAGCTCAAGAGATCACATCTCTAAGAGATGTTAATATTCTAGAGGGAAGTGGATTAAGACTGGCCACTGAGAGGGTGACAAACAATATTGATTGCCTGGCAAAGTCTAGAGGCCACAGGAGGAAGGTTGCAGGCCTAATGTGTCTGGGGAATTATAGAAGTTTATATACAAATTAAGCAGACTCTGGAGCATATCGGAAGACAGGAGGGCCTGGTGTGATGTGGTCCATGGGGTCATGAAGAGTTGAACTCAACTGTGTGACTGAACAACAACAACATATGCAAATAGAAGAAGCATCTGAGGTAAAATGGGGGAACTGGAATGCTTAGTGACAAAGGAAAACAAAGACAGTGTGGGCATTTCAGAAACTTGATGGGATGAGGATAATCAGTAGGATACAGTGACTCCTGGATATAAATTATGCTGAACTGATGGGGAGTGAAGAGGCAGAGGTGGAGTGGTTCTGTATGTCAGAGAGAGTATACAGTCCAGTAAAATTAAGAATTTCAGCTAAATAGATTCACTTACAGAAAAATTATGGGTGGGAATAGTGGGCCCAAAAGGAAGTTTAACTCTGGGAGTTCATTACCATCCATGAGATCAAAGATTAAATAATGATTTAAAAACAGCAAAAGAATTAAGGATAACAGCTTGATGAAATAACTGTCATAATAGGTGATTTTAACTACCCACACTTTGATTGCGTCATATGAATTCAAGTCAGGAGAAAGAGATTGGGTTTCTAGATACTCTCAATGACTGTGCCATGGAGCAGATGGTCACAGCACCTACCGGGGGGTGGGGGGAGGCAATTCTGGACTTCATCTTATGTAATGCCAAGACCTGTTGAGAGATGTAAAGATGATAGCACCATTTGGGAATAGTGACCATAATGCTATTAAGTTTAGCATTTATATAAATAGGGAGCTGCCTCAAAAGACCAATACAACCACATTTAACTTTAGAAGGGGTAACTTTTCTCCAATGAGGGGGCTTGTGAAGAAAACAACTGAAAGGAAAGGTAAGAAGGGTCAAGTCCCTTTGGGAAGCTCAGAGACTATTTAAAACTACAATACTGGAAGCTCAGATACAATCACTGTTCCTCTGAACTGAGTTAGTGTGATCTAGCTCACAGTTTTTTAGCCTCCAGCTCATGCATTTTTGCCTTAGCTTAGGAAGGATGGCATCAGAGCGAACTAATTTATGCAGTAGCCAAATTGCTTGCTCACAATTTTAATGCCAGTAGCTCACAAAGTAGAATTTTTGCTCACAGAACTCCACAATTTAGAGGGAGGAGGGAGCATTGGATACAATGTATACCACAGGACAGGAAAGGTAAAATAAGTATTTAAAAAATCCTGCATGGTTAATGAACAATTATGGAAGCAGTAAAGGGTAAGAAGGATTCCTTTAAGTGGTGGAAGACTAGTCCAAGTGAGGTAAATAAAAGGGAGCACAGGCTTTGGCAAGTAAAATGCAAGTCGGTGATCACACCGGTAATAAAAGACTATGAGGAACATTTCCAAAAAAAAGAACAACGATAAAAATTTCTTCAAATACAGTAGCAGCAGAAAATAAACCAAGGAGGCAGTGGGGCCCTTGGATGACCAAGGGATGAAAGGATTACTAAAGGATGATAGGGAAATGGCAGAGGAGCTGAATGCATTTTTTGCCCCTGTCTTCACTGTGGAAGATGGGAGATGCTTGCCCGCTCCAGAACTGCTGATTTCAGGAAGGGTGTCGAAAGACTTGGGTCATATTGAGGTGATGAGAGAGGAGGTCCTACAACTGATGGACAAATTAAAAACTGACAGATCACCAGGCCCGGAGACACCTTTGGGTAGTGAAGGGTGGGGTATAAATCCAATCTCTTCTTCTTCTTCATAATGCACCTACTAATTCTATCTTTAATAATGGATTCCACCAACTTACCCAGTATCATTATTAAATCAGCCAGCCTGTAATTTCCCAGATCTCCCCTGGAACTTTTTTTAAAATGGGGATTACATTAGCTACCTTCCAGTCCTCAGGAATGAAGGCAGATTTTAGATTGCATATATTTCTCAGGAGATCCACAAGATCCCATCTGAGTTCTTTCAGAACTTTTGGATGTATAGAAGAGAAGAAGAGAAGAGATTGGATTTATGCCCCACCCTTCACTACCCAAAAGTGTCTCAGAGCAGCTTACAAACTCCTTTCCCTTCCCCCTCCCCACAACAGACACCCTGTGAGATAGGTGGGGCTGAGAGAGCTCTTGACAGAAACTGCTCTTCTTCAAGAACAGCTCTTATCAGAACTATGGCTTGCCCAAGGTCATCCAGCCAGGTGCAAGTGGAGGAGTGGGGAATCAAACCCAGTTCTCCCAGATTAGAGTCTGCACACTTAACCACTACACCAAAGTGAACAAAAGCTATTGAGGAAGAATCAGCATGAATTCTGTAAGAGAAGATCTAGTCTCACTAACCTTTTAGAGTTCTTTGAGGAGGTGAACAAGCATGTGGATAAGGGTGACTCAGTAGATGTTGTTTTACCTAGACTTCCAGAAAGCTTTCGATAAAATTCTTCATCAAAGGCTCCTAAGTAAACTCAGCGGTCATGGGATAAGAGGATGTCCTCTTGTGGGTTAAAAATTGGTTAATTAACAGGAAACAGGGAGTGAGTATAAATGGGCAATTTTCACAGTGGAAGGTGATAAGCAGCGGGGTACTCCAGGGCTTGGTACTAGGTCTGGAACTTTTTAATGTGTTCATTAATGATTTGGAATTGAGAACAAGCAGTGAAGTGGCTAACTTTGTAGATGACACTAAAAACCAGGGAGGATTGTGAGGAGCTCCAGCAGGATCTGTCAAGGCTGGGAAAGTGGGCCTCAACATGGCAAATGAGGCTCAATGTGGGTGAGAGCAAAGTAGTGCACTTGGAGCCAAAAATCCTAACTATAAATATATGTTGATGGGGTCCGAACTGGCTGTAACTGACCAGGAGAGAGATTTTAGAGTTATGTTAGATAACTCACTGAAGATGGCAACTCAGTGTGTAACTGCAATAAAAAAGGCAAATGCTTTGCTGGGAATTATTAGGAAGGGGATTGAAAACAAGTCAGCTAGTATCATAACACCCCTGTATAAATCTATGGTGCAGTCTCATTTGGAATATTGTATACAATTCTGGACACTGCACCTCAAAAAAGATATTATAACATTGGAAAAAGTGCAGAAAAGGGCAACTAGAATGATTAGGGGAATAGAACACCTTCCCTATGAAGAAAGGTTAAAGAGGTTAGAGCTCTTTAGCTTGGAGAAACCACAACTGAGGGGTGACTAGATAGACAAAATTATGACATAATTGACTAGATAGACATAATTACAAAATTATGCATGGGATAGAGAAAGTAGAGAACAAAACACTTTTCTCCCTTTCTCACAATACAAGAACTCATGGGCACTCAATGAACCTAATGAGCAGTAGGCTTAGAACACATAAAAGGAAGTACTTCTTCACCCAAAGAGTAATTAACATGTGGAATTCACTGTCGCAGAAAGTGGTGGCAGCTACAAGCACTGACAGCTTCCATAAGCATATGGAACAGAGGTCCATCTTTGGCCGTTAGATGGAACACTATGTCTGAGCAGTGATACTCTGTATTCTTGGGTGGCAACAGTGGGAGGGCTTCTGGAGTTCTGGCCTCACTGGTGGACCTCCTGATGGTACCTGGGATTTGTCCACTGTGTGACACAGAGTGATGGACCAGATAGATCATTGGCCTGATCAACATGGCTTCTCTTATGTTCTCATGTTATGAACCAAGAGGCCAAGGGGAACTGAGGTTATCTCCCTCACACAGTGTACTTCATAAACCATCCAGGGTTTAGTTGATGCTGCTAAGCACCAGTGGTGTTCCCTCTCACATTGCATGACACTTCAGGGTGCTCACCATACCTATTATGAGAAACACATCCTTTTCCTTCAGTCTCTTTTCACAGTGTAACCAGTTAAAGGACCAGTTCTTTTTATTCTCATTCTTCCCAAGACAACTTGAAGTAGGTGAAAAATGATCGCTTACCAATAACATTTCAATCGTAGAAAATCCAAAAAAAAATTCACTTTGTTCCAAAGCAGCCAGCTAGTCCTATGTTCCCCCTAGAAAGAGTGGGTGGGTCAATGGCATGGGACCAATGCCTGCATGGGAAAGGCAGGAAGTTGTTTTTATAGCTCTCCCAGGAACTTCCCCTACTGGCTAAGCATTTTACTGCCCTACCTATCAGGTTCCATGCCTTATGTGAATTCTTATTGTTCTAGCATCCATGGATCCAATGGCCATGAATGAATTTATCTGAAACTGAGAAAAATTAAAACCAAACAAGCAAACTTGGTTGTTGTTCAGTCACACAGTCGAGTCCGACTCTTCATGACCCCATGGACCAGATCACGCCAGGCCCTCCTGTCTTCCGCTGTCCTCTGAAGTTTGCTCAGTTTCATGTTCCTTGCACCTAAACCTCATAAGAGTAGACAGCAGGAAATTTGTGCAGGAAGATGATTCTTAAGCTTATGCACTGTTTTGTTTCTTTTGACTTTGTACTATGCTTTAGTGTGTTTGTGTTTTTTTTTAAAAAAAAGCCACACAACTTAGATTTGGATTCTTTATGTTTTGGGTTCTTTTTATTATTTAAATTATTATAAGGAGAGCCAGTGTGGTGTAGTGGTTAGAGAACTGGACTAAGGTGGTAGAAACACAGGTTTAATCCTTAGTATTAGCATCCAAACTAAATTTTCCAAAGGTAAAACACAACTTTCTTTTCTCCCCTCCCCGACTGCAGCTCATTAATCTCCACAAAATCCTACTCCTGGGAGATATGGGGATCATGATGACTGACATGAGGGGAGTCTGCAGTGGGAAGAGAGAATACATGGAAATGTGCTACCACAGTTGAGGAAGTAAAGGGATGTGCAGACAAACATTAACTAGAGGAAATCTGGACTGAATTCTCTCTTAAGGTCCCTAGGGTTGGATTCAGACCAAATTGGCAATTTCCACTTATTCCCCTTTTCCACTGCAGACCGCCCCCCCCCCCATGAAAAAGCCCTGCAGGTATCATATAGACCAGGTGTTCTAATGGTAATCTCTATCATTGTTTAGGTTCACATGGACATAGTTATTAAAATCCTCTGATCACCAACCATTTAGGGCTTTAAAGGTGAGTATTGACATTTTGAATTGTGTCTAGTAACAAACTGGCAGCTAGTGAAATTCTTTTCAAGATGAGTCCTCAATAGTCTTTCCCAGCCATCCTGAAACCAATTGCAAATAGTCATCAAAGGTAGCACAAATACCTAGAGGAAATGACCACAATTTCAACAAGAAATAAAATGTCCAAATAAACATTTTTTTATTAAAAGAAGGGAGATTTATAGGAAACAGTGAGGGAAACAAAAATGGGAAAGAAAGGCGTAGCTGAGGATGGCTATAGCTCTTCACCCATCCTTCAACATATTCCCATGCAGGATCATAGCTTCTTTTTACTCAAGTGCTTTTATGTAGGATGGCTGGATTTGCAGTTAAGTACACACTTATTCTCTATCCGTGTACATCACATTTCCTGGCTAGCTGTTCACAGATCTAAAGTATCAGGAAATTGAATTTTCCAGTATTTTTGCAGGATCTGCCTTTTTATATCCTGTGTTGTTCATCTTAGATATTCTTCTTTATATAGCTTGCTGGAACAAAATGAACTGGCTTATTTTCTGTGTGTTGATGCATCCTCAGTACTAAATTAATGTGTAGCATCAGTAAATATGTTTGACTAGGAATAAGGCCTGTTGTGGAAATAAATACAATGAGCTCTAGAAAGAGGCTCTGGGAGAGTGCCCTGGCCTTGGGCACTCAGCGTCAATTTGCTGTGGTGACCTCAGCAGGGCATAAAGACACAGAGTCCACCATGTTCTCCAGGGGAACTGATCTCTGCCATCTGAAGAGCAATTGTAATTCTGCGTGATCTCCATCCCTCCCCTGTAGACTGGCAACAATGGTTCCCCATGAGAGAATGGCTGGTTTGGAGGGTGGAGTCTATGGCATTGCACCTGTCTGAGGTCCCACCCCTCCTTAAACCTCACCCTCTCCAGGCCCCACCCCTCAAATCTCCAGGAATTTTCCAACCTGGAGATGGCAACCCTATCTTCCTCCCAGCCAACTGTCAACCTACTGTTATTTGCCCCCTGGCTTCAGCTTTCCATCTCCTCCCCCTCCCTCCTAGAGAGCAGTTGTAATTCTGAGTGATCTCCAGCCCCCACCTGGAGATTGGCAACAATGGTTCCCCATGAGGGAATGGCTGGCTTGGAGGGTGGAGTCTATGGCATTGTACCTGTCCCACCCCTCCTCAAACCTTATTCTCTCCAGGATCCAGTCCTCAAATCTCCAGGAATTCCCCACCTGGAGTTGGCAACCCTATCAGGAATGGCCCCAATGAGTTTTCTCCCAAAGGCCAAAGTAGGTGTGGAAAGGGCCTTTTACTGACAGAACCTGGTTGCTTAGCAACAGGCACTAAGGAGGAAGTACAGTTGCAAGCTCTGATTAGGGAAATACCTGGAGATTTGGGGGTGGATCCTGTGGAGGGCAGCATTGAGGGTGTAATGTATTGAAACCCAACTGCATGCGAGGCGAGTCTCCACATGGTCAGGCATAACCTCTGAGTTTTGCTCTGGGAGACAATAGCCCAAACAGATCCTAGCTCACACCAATCAGAGGGCTAGGCTCCTGGTCAGGACCTATGGAACTCTCGGCCACTGCATATAGCCTATCACAGAGTGTGTGGGAGGGGTGTTTTGGGAGTTCACGGAGCATATAAGCTGGCCTGCGAGCTGGGCTATCTTGTCTTGTTCTTCTCTTGAATAAAGTATGAGAGCTGAAATCACTTGCTCTGAAGAGTGGAGAGATCCCTTGTCTGGTCTAGTTGGAAATTGCCTTGTGAAGGAGCCAGATAAAATTCAAGAAGAGTACTGGTGTGTTTAGAGAAGAGGGTTGGGTACTGGATAGAGTGTCCCAGCCTTCTGGAAACCAAAGGAGTCTATGAACATTCAAAGAAAGTGTACTGGAGTGTTTCAGAAACACTGGAACAAAAGCTTATCATCTTTTTAAAAAAAATATTAGTTTATATACAGAAAGGGGGGAAGGGGAGGAAGGAAAGAAAAAGACAGTAATATTAAAATTTGCAGTTTAACATTCTGCTTGCATATCTTCTCATTACAATTTCACAACTACTTCATCTATCATTCTTATTATTCTTCACTTAATCTTATTTTCTCAATATTTAAGTTTTAACCAATCATAAATCGCCCTCCAGGGCCCCATAAATTCTTCTTCCATTTTTTCTTTTAATATATTTGTCAACTTGTCCATTTTGGCACATTCCATAATCTTCACTATCAACTCAATATCAGTATCAACTCATGTAGCATTGGAATTTTCAATGTCCTCCATGCCATTGCAAATAAAATTCTGGCAGCTGTTATAACATGTAACATAAAGTAACTATGATTCTTATTTAAATCATCTGGTAAACAGTTTAACAAAAATATCTCTGGTTTAAAAGGCATTGTGATATTCAAGACTGGTTGTCAGAAATTATGCACTTCAATCCTGAATTTATGTATCTTTTTACATGTCCACCACATACTGTAATATGACTCAATATGGTTATTACGTTTCCAACACATATTACTCAAGTTTTTATACATTTTAGCTAATCTATCTGGGGTTAGATGTCATCTATAAAACATTTTATATTTCTTTGACTGAAACAGATTTAGTCAACTTAATGTTCAATTTCCATATTTTACTCCACTGTGACAGATTTTAAAGATCCTAAGTCACTAAGAAAAGCTTATGAAACTCTCAGTAGTCTGAAACATATGAACTCAAGTCTGTTCATATACTAATTTACATCAGAGTTCTATGTTGAGTTATCTCAGAAATTTTACTCCTGATTTCACCTGACCTTTGCCCCATATGTTGAATAAAATATTTTGTTAATTTGGAATTTCAAAACACTTTGAGTGCCATTTAAGTTTAAGGGGGCTCTTCCCTCAGGTTCCTAGACTGAGCCAGCAGAAAGATATTATACTGTGACAGAGTAGGACAGCCAGATTTCTTTCTTTCTTTTTTTAAGTTTTTTACTGCACAAATAATCACAAACAGTTAAAATTATGTACAACAAATTAACAAAAACTACCAAGAAATAATATCCAGTTTCAAATGCTTACACTTTAAAAATTAAAAATTGAAACTAATCTATATAGATCCGGCATTTAAAAAGATTTCACCATGTTGCTCTAAATAGTTCAATATAGGCCCCAGTCACATGGAGCATTTGCCCCGCGAAAGGCACGATAGTCCAGCGGATTTTCTGGGAGGGATCACAACGGAACATCTGGGAGGCGTAGCGCACCCGTGGCCAACCTGTGGCGTGACACCAAAGATGTACATTTAAAAGGTACCTGGATCAACCTACTGGCAAATGGTTTGCCACGGGCTGCCTACAGACTCCCATGGTGTGATCACGCTGGAGCGCAGCTATTCCCCTGGGTTGTCCTCTTTGCTGTGCGCGCCGATGGAGGAAGCTCTGGTGTGCTGCCATCATGTCTGATCACCTAATGGCAGATCAGATTGCAACGGCACAAGTAGCCACCCCCCCCCCACGTTATCTGGCCCATGTGACCGGGGCCATAGGGTACCAAATAGACTCAAAAGCTGATTTATACTTCTCTACAGATTTAAAATTCAACTGTGGACAGCCAGATTTCTTAAGGAAAGAAGAAAATGAGCATCTAGGGTGGTTCAGTCAGAAAGGGAAAGAAAAACAGAGGGAAAATCTTAGGGAAGGAAGTGGATGGGGGCATCATAGTGTCACTTAAGAATTATATATTTCCATCCCCTAACTAGATCAGGTCTCACAGAGGTGGAGAAATTGGAATGATATTTGAGCCATAGGATTAATTTTCCTCTTTGAAATTTTCCCCAAGAGGCTTGATGTTCAGTGTAAATTAGATGCTTTTACTTTGGCTAGTAACTTCCCTTAGTCTACTAAGAATTCAGTCAAAGCTGCATGAGGGGGTGGGGTGGTGAAGAGGCAGGGTGAAGGGGCTTTCTTTAGCCTCAGATACTTTAACAATAAAGTATGAAGATCAACATTTTTTTTAATTTAGTTGATTTATATCCCACCCTCCCACACAAGTGGGCTCACAATGGGTCACAACATGTCAGTAAATACATAGAATTAAAACATTTAAAACAATAATAACCCAAATTAACAACTAACAATAAATGTACTAAACAAATCCAAGATAGCAGCTATTCCAGGACTTCAGGTGCCTCAGGTGCAAGACATTTAAGACAAACACACACACACACACACACACACAACCCTTCCATATTGTCAATTTCCTCTTTAAAATGTTTAGTGCTGGAGTGACAGAAAATGAGGGAAAGTGAAAGAGAGAGGAAGAGTACACTTTTGGATGAATGAATGAAAGGGATTCTTTCCCATTTGCTTAAAAGCCCTGCTTAGTCTTGTGTGCATAAACAGTAGACTCTGAAGTCTAATGGCCACTCCCTACATTGCAGAGCTTTGCATCAGATGTTCAATGGGAATTTGGTGCCTCCCATACATGTGCCGTTTTCCCTTGTAACCACAAAGTGGCTTTAGCCTCCCCGCACCTGTGTGCCATTTTCATTTCCTTAAATTGCCCCATGGACTTGCCATTGGCTGCACTGCAGAATACATGAACCACAGTTGTACTTGGCATAACTGTGACAAAAAACCTTGAAATGTATACTGAACAGCCATTGTTAGCTTGCTGAAATGAAAGTGAAGCCTGCATATGGGAAAACTGAAAGTCAGTCAATTTCTTTGCTATTTAAATTGACATAGTAAGACCTTCAGCCAATTTACATATGACTCATATCTCACAGTAAGAGAAAGACAGTTCCCACTGTGAGATGTCTTGTATGTAGATTTGTTAATACTTCTTCCACAATTTGACCTACATTTAAATGACTTTAAAGAAATAAACGATCCAGAAGCCTGGCCATATATCTGTGTTCATCTCAATTAAGAATTCCATGACTGAATTTTCCATATTAAAACTTATATAAACTATAAGTCTGCCAATGTTCATCTGCCTAACTCATCTTGAAAAGGGTTAGAGAGGAGCTGGCACATCCTGGGCATGTCAATAAGAAAGCTGAGCTACTGATAAGTAATATGAATCAGTATATGCACATTCTGTCAATTTCCACATACCCATAAATTTGTGAGTGCATCCCAGCATGAACTGAGTTTTCTCCCCTTCCTATTTTACACAATGGTTATTTTTAGAATTAAATATTATTCTCAGAGAACAGCCTTCTGTGCAGTTTATAGGAAGCAATCAACACCAAAGTGCTATTTGGAGTATATTTGCAAGAAGCAGCCGCACACACACACACAAAAGCCTTAAAATCATGATTATCCATCTACCTTCCATAAAATGCCTTGGAATGAATCTGTATTTTGGCAAGTATGATTATTTACTCAGCAGCCTATGGCATCCTGTAGCCCCATGATCAATTTTCTGCTGCTGACATAACAAAGACAGCAAAATAAGATACAGTGTGTGAGATGGGTAGTAAGGGCTGATGATCATAGGGAGCAGAAAGATGGATTGGTCTTTGGATTTCTTGTCTGCTCAGCACCTACTTTACCATAACAGGGTTTCACACAAGAAAAAGCACACATTTTTAATTTTTTTAAATTTTTTTTATCATGTGTGCTTCTCATAGTGGACTAAAAGGCAACATTCTGATGTGCAACAAGATGAGAAAGGAGGGAAAGGCTTGTTCTGCTAGCAGAAGTACCTTTTATTTCTATTTACATTTAATGATAGCCCACCTTTCTTGCTGAGACGCAAGGAGGATTTGGCTTGCCAGCCCCCAGGTCCAGGCAGGGGATTTCCCAGAGAGCTCAGGACTCTGATCTGCATGCATGCTCTCCGGCTGTGTGAGTGGAACAGGTGGGGGGGGGATGGCCAGTGCCCATAATTCACTTTGCCATGGGGGGAGGATGTGGTTGGGCTCGGGCCCCTTGCCACCAGGCAGCTTAGCTGGGGGGAGGGGAACTGACCTGTGGCCATGCCCTGCAGGCAGTGTGGGCAGGGGGATCTGCCAGTGCCTGTGCTTTGCATCATACCCCCCAGCCCAAGCTGTGCTTTGGTTCTGTGGGAAGGAGGCAGCAGGATGGGCATGGGTTCCCCTGCTGCCAGCCTGCCTGGGAAGCTGCCTGTTGCCCTGCCTGTGAGGTAGGAGAAGGCAAGAGGAGGTGGCCAGCATCTCCTTCCAAGAGCAACTCCAGACCATGGCCTGGGAGATGGAGGAGGAAGGGAGGAAAGAACACCCCCACCAGCTCTTGTCCCAACTTGCCCAGGAAACCAGCGGTTAGGAAAGCCTTGCAATCCCCTCCTATGCTATGACACTTTGGCCTCTCACGTTTTGGCTGCTTTTACCACATTTTTTAAATAATATATTTATTAAGTCATGCCAGCTGGTGAGCAAGTGAGCAGCCAGCTCTCTACTTGCTGGCCAGGCACCAGATCTCCCCTGCTTCCCAACAATTGCAGCCATATGTCAGGTCTGTTTGTTATCTGACAGTATTTCTCTCTCCTCCCCAAGCGTGGAGGTTGGGACAGGGGAAGGAATGCCAGGGCGTGTCTCTTTTCATATATGCAAGCTGTGTTTCATAGTGGGATGGGAAGGAACAAGCTTGTATTGCCATAATTTTCTTTGTAAATGAGGCAGTTAATTAACTGCCCCCAAAGAAGAAGGGGACAGCAAAGGATGAGATGGTTAGACAGTGTTATTGATGCAACGAACATGAAATTAAGCAAACTCTGGAGCACGATGGAAGACAGGCGGGCCTGGCGTGATGTGGTCTATGGGGTCACGAAAAGTTGGAATCAACTGTGTGACTGAACAAGAAGAAGAAGAAATGTAAACACCCCCATAAAAAAATAAACACCTGGCTTTCTAAGGATCTGGGAGTTCTCATGGTTTAGTTTTGCTCCTGAATGTCCTGTAGCCAACGCCAATCGAAGGCATGAAAGGTGACCATCACTTTCCGGAGCTGGATGTGGCAAACCTAATTACAAAGTGTAACATACATAAATTTGACCAGACAGCATAAGACATCCAAGAAAGTATGCAATAGGAAAACCTCTCTAAGGCTTGACATCCCATGACACAGGAAGAGGGTTACAAAGAGAGAAGGCAGTGCAGTAAAAGCAGGGTGATATATACAATAAACATCACAACACACTTCAACCCTGTTCCCTTATGAGAGCAACCTCCTCAGCTGTTCCATTATACAACAGTACCAGTAATGCTGTTCCATTATACAACAGTACCAGCCAGTTTGGTGCAGCGGTTAAGTGTGCGGACTCTAATCTGGGAGAACCGGGTTTGATTCCCCACTCCTCCACTTGCACCTGCTGATGTGACCTTGGGTCAGTCACAAGCTCTGGCACAGCTGTTCCTGAAAGAGCAGTTTGTGTTAGAGTTCTCTCAGCCCCACCTACCTCACAGGGTGTCTGTTGTGGGGAGGGGAAGGGAAAGGAGTTTGTAAGCCGCTCTGAGACGCCTTTGGGCAGTGAAGGGCGGGGTATAAATCCAAACTCCTTCTTCTTCTTCTTCATCTTTAGATATATCCCTGAGAGTTTTGAAACATATTTACTTTTCATATTTATTTTTATTAGCAACCTGTGACAACTTTGCCATTCTGTTGTGTAATTAGGTAAAAGGTCAAATGGTAACAGGACATATCTTAGATTAAGATAAGTGGGAGGCCTGCAAGATTCATGGGTGGAATCCCATCTCTCCCCCCTAGGGCTGCCAAATCCCCTGGGGGGGTGGGAGAATTGCTCACCCAAAGGGCCCCAACCCCACCGGTCCAGATCAGACTGGCGGGGAGAACCCTGCCCCCAAAGTGCCCGCTTCAGGCTGACGTGCCCAATGTGATGAAGTCACCTGGAAGTGACATCATCACTTGGGGCATGTCATTGGCCGATGCTCCAGCAATCAGCCTGGAAACTCGATGGTACCCAGGCAGGGACCAACTCTCCCCCACTGTGCCAAGTAAGTGACTTGGCAACCCTACTCCCCCCATTGTGATTCCAGGCCCCACCACCCAGAGAAGCTCCCGGTGTCCTTCAGCATCACAGCCAGCCCCAGAGACTTTCCTAGAGTCCTCTGCCATGAAGCCAGGCCCAGAGTGGCTCTCCAAGTGCTCCACTGTGGCAGCCAGGCTTGGAGTGGCTCCCAGAGTGCTCTGGTGCCCTGGCCAGGCCCAGAGTCTCTTCTGACACCCTCTGTGATGGCAGCCAGGCACCAAGCCACTCCCGGAGTCTGCTGCCATGGCAGTCGGGACTGTAGCTACTCCTGGCATCCTCTGCCATGGTAGCCAGGCCCGGAGATGACACATTTGCAGATAACACTTTTTTGAACAGATCAGAGGATGGAGGTGAACATTAAGGAAAAGCTATGATAAATAGTTCAAGGATTGTGGGAGGGACAGAGGCAGCCAAGAGCCTATGGGACAGAGGAAAAGCAGATCTGAAAGGGGCAACAGGGAGAAAGTGGAAATGGGAGGGTAGGGAGGGTCAGTTACTCAGAAGGAATGATTTCTATGTTGCTGAATATTATTTTATATTGCTGTTTCCTTGTGATTTTTTAAAAATATAAACTGATCCAAGTATTTGCTAACATTTACACACTTAATAGTAAAACAATGGTATCATAATAGCCTTTTGTGACTGTCCATGGGGTTTTCTTGGCAAAGATACTGGAGTGGGTTGCCATTTCCTTCTCCAGGGGATCACGCTTGGTCTGAGTTCTCTGCTGTGGCCTGTCCGTCCTGGGTGGCCCTCCACGGCATAGCCCACAGCCTCATCGAACCATGCAAGCCCCCTCGCCACGACAAGGCAGTGATCCATGAGGGAAAGATTGAAGGTCAAAGAAGAAGGGGACGGCAAAGGATGAGATGGTTAGACAGTGTCATCGATGCAACGAACATGAAATTGAGCAAACTTCAGCGGACAGCGGAAGACAGGAGGGCCTGGCGTAATCTGGTCCATGGGGTCGCGAAGAGTCGGACTCGACTGTGCGACTGAACAACAACAACATCATAATAGCTAGCTTTCTTTACATGTCATCAAACCAGAGGTGGCAAGGTGGGATAACTTCACACATATGCAAGAATGGGCCTTTTGCTTTTCCTACATCTGTAATTTAAATGTAAACATGTATTGATACTACAATCCAAATCCTATTTCATTGTCCATTGAATGTCCCATCCTGATTGACTTAGAGTACTCTGTGTAATTCACCTTGAGTCCCAGTGGGAAAGGTGGATTATAAATGACATATAAATAAATAAACTCTTCTGATGTCACTTGTTTCCATCCATCCACTTACAGAACATTTCATTTCATTTTTGTGGAGAATGGAAAGAGTGATCTAGCAACAAGCAAATTCAGGTTAGAATATTTATAAAGGAAAAGTTTAAATCAGTAATATAATTTTTTAAAACCCAGAATCACTGTGCATATTGGGCACCTTGTACATCCCGCAGGATAATTTCTTAGAGAATTTCTTAGATAATTTCTTAGAGAAATCCTTTCAGAATAAGTTGGGCAGGATGGAGACTTTCATTTGCTTAATGAAAACATTATCTAGCATCAATATGTCACTATATCATGCCACCACTTTGTAAGCAGAACTTCCTGTTGAGCTCAGTGGGGAGTGCTGCTTTACAAATGATAGCATGCTCTTCCCAATTAGATGAAATTTCCTTTGATCTCCAAGTACTTAGTAAGTTAATAAATGGCAGAGATTTTGAAGCCATAATTAAATTCAACTTATTACTGTGGCCGCTTTAATCAACAGGGCAACTACAATAAAATCTCCATGGGGGACAGAGGAGATGGAGATCTGCCATATTGCTATTTCCACCAATCAATACTCCCAGCATTTAGCGAAAATATGTTAATTGAGTTCTCCAGTAATAGTCCTCAGCCCACAGCTTGTGTCTCATAGTAAGGCACTGGAGCTAGTCCTGAGAATGGATATTGTTGTAGACAGTAAATGTCATTGGCTATTTCAATACACTATAAACATGGCTACACTAAAGTATTGTTAAACTACTTGTTTATAACCAATGCAGTTAGCATCTATACTTGTTTTTACACTGAAGCTCTAATATGGGAATGCAAAAGAAAACAAAAACAATTCACATGTGAACTAGAAACAAGCAAATTTAGATCATATTCTGATATTCTTCCCTCTGAGCTACTATTTCATAGCTGTTAGAATTAGATGACCCAGAATCAATATATCTAGTCTCGCATCCTGTCTCACACAGTAGCCAACCGGTTCCTCTGGATGGCCAGCAATAGGGCATAGAGAGGCTGAGACCTTCCCCTGATGTTGCCTCCTGGCTCTGGGATTCAGAGGTTTAGTGTCTCTGAATGTGGAGCTTCCCCTCAGTCACCATGGCTAGTAGCTACTGATAGACCTATCCTCCATGAATCTATCTAATCTCCTTTTAAAGCTGTTTATTCCTGTGGCCATCGCTACATCATCTGGTAGCAAATTCCACATTTAAACACCCTGTGTGTAAAGAAGTATTTCCTTTTGTCCATCCTGAACCTACAGCCTTGCTCAGGTCTTGCAAACTGAAGGCCATGGCATCTTTGACTGAACCAATCCATCTCACATTGGGCCTTCCTCTTTTCAGGCTGCCTTCAACTTTTTCTAGTTTTATTGTCTTTACTGTCTTTCCCTAGCATTATAGTCTTGTTATTATTGTATCAAAAGCTTATCCCCCACCCCCAAATCTTGTTGGTCTCTAAGGTCCTAGTGGACTCAAATCTATCTCAACAAATATATTATTAGTACATCAGACTTTCAAAATATGGAAGCTGGATGGGTGAACTGGTATCCCACTCACCAAACCGATAGCTCTTTTAACTCCTAAAGGTCTGCTAATTATCTATACTACCTCCCTATCCTGAGCTAAAAGCTTGGGGGGGGGGTCCAAAACCTGAACATGCACGCAATCACATTGGGACAGCTTTTGAGAATATTTTATGTTTGCTGCTTCTTTTGAAATCGTGATTTTTCTTATCAGCAGTGCTGTAAAGCCTTAACAATTAAGCAAACTCTGAACCATGATGGAAGACAGGAGGACCTGGTGAGATGTGGTCCGTGGGATCGCAAAGAGTCAAACTCGACTGTGCAACTGAACAACAACAACAACAAAAAAGCCTTAACTTGCTCAACCCTTTCCCTTCTGTACTGGTCATGATCCAAGCCATCCCCTTCACCGACCTCCAGTATAGAGATCTGGAAAGGTGGTTGGGAAGGAAGTGGAAATCTATACAGGAGTTTGCCTTTTTCAAATTTTGTCCCAGACTGGATGCACCAAGGAAGCAGGTCTGCCACTGCTGTATAAAGCAGACTTCCATTTGCAAACTGAGTGTCTACCGGAATAATTGGAGATGATTCTTTTAAAAATTATTATTATTGAAGTGAAAGTTGCATAAAACCCCAGCACTAGCTACCTTTTTCCTCTGGCACCTTTTCCTGCTTGCAATTCTACTTTAATGCCATATAATTATACCAATATCTGGACAAAAAAAGTCCTACGTACAACTGTTGTGCCAGCACAGGCTCCATTCAAATGAATTAGAGGTCTTAAGGCTGAGCTGTTTGACAGTAGATGGTTAAACCTTGTTTTCAAATATCTTTAAGTCCTTAGCCATTTAAATCCCTTGCGGACTTTTTACATTCTTCTTCATGATTCTTTTAAAATTAGCTAGTATGCAGTTGTGCTACATCAGTTTCAGCTATGAGGCACATATACAGAATCAAGCAGAATAATTCATTTCCTATGGTTCTGTCTTGAGGACTCAAGGAAAGAATCGCAGAGCAAATATTGGTGCATCCTGATTAGCTTTTTCTCTCTATCTGTAGCCGGTGGAAGGCACTTTGACATTTTATGACTTAATAACCCAGTGCTCTCAAGCAAGATTGTTTAAAGTTTTTCACCTGTCTAGAATACATGGTTCATGCCAATATTATCATCTTTTGCTGCAAATTCACTTCAGTCTTGGTGTGAGCTCTTTCTTTTCTGGAGAAATGAAAACTGTCTTCTTTGAGTCACACTCTTGTGACACCTATTGCCACAGCCTTGAACACATTGTATGGAAATAAACCCTGCCAATTGAAAACAAAACAAAGCATGATGCCAGGCTCATACAGGTTCCATTGGAATAACTGAATCCAGATGGCCCAGTTAAAATTGCAGAAGTCAAGAACAATTTACAATGACTTGATGAAGTAGCTTTTGCCAGCAATAGTGAAATGGTCTTTTGAATACATTGTTGTGGCATAACTTAATTATGGAAAACAATGTGTGGAAACTGGTGGTATCTTTTTAATGTCAGTAGTAAGTGTGTGCACAGAAGTGATTGTTAAACGTCTATTTGAATGGTACTAACTGAACTGCTAGAATTTTATTTCTATCACATTTTTATCCCACTATTCCTTCAAAGAGTTCAGGACTGCTTAAACAGTTCTTCCCACCTCTATTTTATTGTTGCAGCAACCCTGTGAGGAGGTTAGGCAAATAAAGAGTGACTGGCCCCAGATCTCCCAGTCATCCTCATTGTTGGGGGTTCCCACCTACAGTGTGCGTCTTGTCTGTTCCTCTCACCTGCTGCAGCCTGAAATGTCCCCCAATGACCTGTTCCTGTGGATTTTCTTGAACACATAGGCTGCGTTCAGACGGCCAGTCAATCGCGCCATGAGCCCTCCTAAAATTTTATCCCGATTTTTTTAATCCAGCCTAGCACGACCAGACGCCCCCCCATGAAATAGCCTCACCGCGCATTGTTCCCACCGTGATTTGTCTACACGGCATCCACCGAGGATTTTTTTTAAAAAAGTTTTGTACATTCGCATAGGCAAGGCTGCGCCTCCTTGGAGAACTGAGGCGATCGCGGAGGGTTTTCAGCAAAGTCCCGGTCCTCCCCCTTGCCATTGCCATCATGATCAATGGAGGGACTATTTTGCAAGTTAGAACAGTCCTTCCCCCCCTCCATCTCCCATCGCGGTAACATCTTGTCCCTAAAAGAAATAAGCATGAATATTACATTCCTCGTAGTGCTTATCGCTGAATGCATTTCCTCGTTAAAGCGCACATGGGGTTTCAATTTCTTAAAAATCGCTCCCCCGTTGGCTCGGTCTGACGTCAGACCGAGCCGACGGGAGCATCGCACGCTAATGGAGTGACCAGACGGAAGAAAGTCTGCAGTTGTTGCGCGGGTAAGCGAAAACCCTACATTGAAACTGCTACTTTTTAAATCAGGATTGGAGGCGCAGCAGAACGGGATGCCTATGGGACCGGAATATTTCCCAGATGTTTCTGTCTGGTCGTGCATTTTTGATCCGCAAGGGAGTCGTTCCTATGGCAGATCAAAAGATCCGTCTGAACACACCCATAGAAATACTACTCTGAATCCATCACTATTTGACTCATTGGGGTAAACATACAGGTTCTCATATCTGTTCAAGTACTGGGTGATTATTATTGTCAGGCAGCACAGAACATTTAAATAAACAACCAAGCTTTTCCAGAGAGAGAGTGGGGGGAGGGAGAGAGAAATTTTTTAAAAAAGAAAACAAAAAGCAGTTGGAAAGAGTGATCCTAGGAAGCTCTAAGCCAGCCCACCCTTTAACATCCCCTCGAATTCTCTGCTGCTGCTTTCCCTAGTTCCTCCCCATTTGCAAATATTTCTTGCCAAGAGGGAGAAAAGGGGAACTGGAGGCATGATTAAAACTATAGGTCCCAGCATGCCTGGTACAATTGGAGGCTTCTACAAATGAAAAGAATTTTGCTTTTTGTTGCCAAGATCACTCAAAATGAAAACTGGGCTGACCTCAGTATTTCTTAGCCTCATTTTCCCTTATTTCAACAAAAGTTTGGGAAAACACAGAAGGAAAAGAAGAAGAAAAGATTGGGGGTGGCTATCTGTGAGGCAAACGTATTACGAGGGAGGCTTGAACACCTCTGTTGGGTTCATTTCCCATTCACTGGGGCAGTCAGAGGGCTGAATTAATTGGCAGTCTGTTCAACTGGGCTGCTTTCACATGGAAGATCTTCCCCATTTGAGACAAACAATTGGTACATTTTTTTCTGTTTCCATGCAACATTGTCCTAAACTCATGTTCAAATCAAGAACAGCATGTTCTTTCTGCAACTCCCCTACCCCTTTCTTTTAAACCTGTAAATAAACTGGTGTTTCCTCAGGAGGACATATCGGCATGAGTTGTTTCTTGTGCTTGAAAAAGAAATTATGCCTTGTGTTTGAATGAAAGGAAATGCCTCATCCCCCATCATTCCCTTACTTCTTCTGGCTGGTGAAGTGCTCTGTAGCTGCTCCCTCTACACACACACTACCTGATATTGTTGGCACCAATAAATCTTTTTTTTAAAAAAAAATGGGGCACGGTTATATCAGAACAATGTAATAGTAGCATTGTTTCCACAGGACAGAGCCACTGTTCTAGTTTTCTACAGCACTCTGTCAGTGTCTGTGAAATCTGTGGGTATGTTTCCCTTCCATAATTTGTCCTGTTTTTTTGGGGGAGGGGGTTTTGCAACATAGGGTTGCCAGGTCTTACCTGGCTTTTAGCGGGGGCCTCCCAGGTCTATCCTGGGATCTTCTTACCAGTAACCATAGAGTTTTGGCCAAAATCAGAAGACAGTTTGGTGTAGTGGTCAAGAGTGGTGGACTCTAATCTGGAGAACCAGGTTTGATTCCTCACTCCTCCACATTCAGCTGCTAGGTGACCTTGGACCAGTCACAAGTTGTCTTACAGCTGTTCTCTCAAGAGCAGTTCTCTCAGTGCTCTCTCAATCCCACCTACCTATAGGGTGCACTATTGTGGGGAGAGGAAGGGAAGGAGATTGTAAGCCACTCTGAGACTCTGAGTGAAGGGCAGGGTATAAATCCAACTCTTCTTCAAAATACTAGAGCATCACCACGCAGCATACCTGGTGTGATGATGTCACTTCTGCATGATGTCATTACACCAATGATGTCCATATGGGAGGGGGCTGTTCAGGGTGGGGCTTCCCCACCAGCCAGCTGGCCAGTTGTGGATTGGGCCCCCCCAAATCAGGGGAAATCCTACACCGCCTGGGGGTCTGGCATCCCATTGTTCACATGTATTGCAGAAAAAGATCATTTGCAATCATTAGAAGCCAGTTGATAAGGGATAACCTGGTCGTTGGCTTCTTATCAAACGTTGGGAAAATTTTGTTCTCTATCCAGCAAAGATTTTTTTCCCTCACAGTGGTGGAGATCAGCTAGAAGTTGAGTTCTTCTGATCTCCCACCCTGAAAACTTTGCTGCATCCCACACTTGCTGAAATGTAGCAAATTGGGGGGTGATCAGAAACCTGTCTGATTGCCTTTCTCTTCTCCCTACCTCAAGCTGTCAGGTTGGGTTGTAAAGAAAATGAGGAGATCACTGGTGTTCTCTGCAGTACAAGTTCTTATTTTAGGGTAGGGAGAAGAAACAGATCACTTCCCTTCTCTCCAGCTCAAGCTGTCAGCAATAGATAGATCAGAAGCCAGTCACTTCTGATTTCTAGCTTCACTGTGTAGCAGTTTTTCGGAGGGGGGGGCGCGGTGCTATGGGTTGGAAGCACTTCTAGCTGATCCCCCATCAGCTGTGATTTGGATTCATGTTAGCCCTGAAGCTTGTGTCCCAGGAAACATTTGTATAGATCCCTTGGTACCTTGATTATTGTCATTCTGGATTACACATGTACCCATATAACTTAATGAATTTTTCTTGTTTGCTTGATTATTCTCTCATCAATCTTTTTGACAATTGTGAATTTTTGCAAATGATCCAGAGAAATTATAATGATGACCTAAATTTGTTAGCCTCTATATGAATATCAGCTGTCTCTGCCTGTTTGGCTAGATGTGTGGATCAGGATTTAGCTTCAAGCTACTGTTCTCCTGCATATTGGTAATGTGGAAAGCCAATCTATAAAAACTGAAAGTCAGAAAGCTTGCATTTTCCACTACATTTATATTCTTCAAGAGTGAAGTCAATTTTTACTATGCAGATCATTGATATACAGTTTAAAAGGTTTAAAGGATGTTCAGACATTAATTTCTGTGATTCAGCTTCCATTTCAGTATTCTTCTGCTAGTTTATCTTAATTATCAGCAAAGAGTAACAATTAACAGAGAAAGAATATATATAAATGTTCCAGTGAATAATCTATACAGGCAGAGTAAAATCTGCATGATAATAGTTAGCTTTTATATGAAACTTCAGACTATTTTAAGTGGTTCAGATACATTATCTTCTTGTAATCCTTACAACAATGGTAGGTCATTATCATTATCCCCATATGGTTGCTGCTAGACAAGAGACTGAGGGTGATTTCCCACTACAGCTGCCTCGGGGCTGCGCCGCCATTTGCCCCGATAAAATTCATCAATTTCACACCCAAAGCCACGGGGCTGCATTTTGACCCGCGGCTCGCCTGATTTCCCCCGCAGTTTCCTAATCCTGTTTTTTGAGGATTACGAAACTGCAGGGGAAATCGGGCGAAGCCGCGGGTCAAAATGCAGCCCCGTGGCTTCAGGTGTGAAATTGACAAATAGTAGCGGGGCGAACGGCAGCGCAACCCCGAGGCAGCTGTAGTGGGAAATCACCCTGAATGAGATAAAGTGGCTATCTAGTCAGTTCATGGCAGAGACAAGATGTGAGGCAGAGACTTCCTGGCTTCTAGTTCGGGGTCCTGATCTCAGCACTACACTTCATCAAAATCACATGGTAAAGCATAGCATGGGCAACCCAATCCTGAGAGCCACTGCAGCACTGGCACCCTGCCACATAGGCAGCCATAGTGCTGTTGGTCCTTCATGTCCCCTCTGTTCTGCACTCAGAGATGCTGTCACTGCCATCAGTTCCCCCTCCCACCCTCAGGCCCTCGCCTCCTCAAGCTACATGACTTATTAGATGCCAGGAGTGCCTTGGGGGATGGTAGGACCCAGAGACCTGCCCCCCCCCGCAAGAGCATAGATTTCCCCTCTTGGACCATCCCCCATGCAAGAAGCACATAGTAGGCAGGCAGCAGGATGTGTGAGTGAGAAGGGGATGGGGACTAAAGAGGGGTGACCCTATCAGTTCATTTTAGGTATCTGCAACACATCTGAAGAGGTGAGCTGTGACCCATGAAAGCTCATATTGCAATGTATATTGTTAGTCCATACAATATTACTGGATGTTACATTCTTCAGCTAAACAAAACAAAGAGCCAGTGGCATCATAAAGACTAACACTAGCTTCCCTGCATCAGAGCTCACCCTTTTGAATGTGTGAAGGGAAATCATTTGGGAAGCCCTATAGGGAAATTACAGAAGGGAGGAGGAAGAGTTGGGGTGGAGAGAGGCAGGGAGGGGGCAGGGAGCAAGCCCCATCCACCCAACAACAAACAAATAGGGACACAGTCGTGAATAATTCCAGACTTGAGTAGCAGCAGGGAACATAAGAACATAAGAGAAGCCAATGTTGGATCAGGCCAATGGCCCATCCAGTCCAACACTCTGTGTCACAAAGTGGCCAAAAATACCAGGTGCCATCAGGAGGTCTACCAGTGGGACCAGGACACTAAAAGCCCTTCCACTGTTGCTTCCTCCAAGCATCAAGAATACAGTGCATCATTTGCCCCAGACTGAGCATTTCTATCTATACCTTGTGGTTAATAGCTACTGATGGACCTCTGCTCCATATGTTTATCCAATTTCCTCTTGAAGCCGTCCATGCTTGTAGCCACCACCACCTCCTGTGGCACCACCACCTTCTGTGGCAGTGAATTCCATGTGTTAATTGCTCTTTGGGTGAAGAAGTACTTCCTTTTGTCTCTTCTAACCCGACTGGTCAGCAATTTCATTGAATGCCCATGAGTTCTTATTTTGTGAGAAAGGGAGAAAAGTACTTCTTTCTTTACCTGCTCTATCCCATGACTAATCTTGTAAACTTCAATCATGTCACTCCTCAGTCGTCATTTCTCCAAGCTAAACAGCCCCAAGCGCTTTAACTTTTCTTCATAGGGAAAGTGTTCCAATCGTTTTTGGCCTTACTTGAAGCCCTATAGATATGTGAAGACAACTGAAAAGTTTTATTACTGTTCTTCAAAACAGAATGGGATGTTCTTTTTTAGTGTATTAACTTTAATGTATTACCATCATTTATTAAAGTCTGTTTACATACTCCTTATTCTGTCCATGAAAGTCTTGACCAGTCTTGATCACAATTTTGCATGCATAAATATGTGATATCAAGTAGAAATCGATGGTTCTGCTATAACTCATGTGCTTGCAGAAGCACTTTTTTCAGCTGTCAAAATCATGTTGTGTGGATGTCTAGTTCACACATTTCTCCATGTGAATACACCCAGTGTGACATTTGGGCTGGTTGTGTGGGCAGAAACATAATTATCAACTAAACCAACTCTAAAAGATAAGATTAATCTGTCACACTTGTACACTGCAGAAAGAACATAACAGTCTTGCCGAGCAGTTGGGGGGGCGGGGGGGGGCAACAACCTTGCATTTTTTTTGCATGCACTGCAGTTTAATACTAAGTCTTATTTCAAATAAGGTCCATTTTGTCCCTGCAGGAATATATTTTGTTCTGACAATAGACTGTAAACTGTTCTTATGTTATGTGGCTAACTAATCAAGGGCTAGGTCCTCTAAAATATGAGTCTGTTCTTCCTAAATTATTCCACTTCTGTTTGGTCCTACATGTTAATGTTATAGGTTAACAATCCTGTTCTATTTTTAAACATATTTGAATTCACTTAATGCAGTGATGTATAACTTTAATTAAAGAATATGCACAGAAAACTGGCATGAAAATTAACATCTAAACATGGGTGGCAAATAACCTTAAAAACAAGAAGGGAGCAGCATATAATGGTGCTAATTATTGCTGTCAAATTCAGCTTTTTGAAGGACATTATTTAGTGGTCATTCTTTAACACACAATATAACATTTACAAAGAATTAGTACTACAAATTAATATGCTTCTCAAAGGATTTACTGAACTATCATTGGGAAATCTATGTACATAGAATGAAGTGACTTGATCCCTATTACAATTCTATCATTAAATGACAGTATTTTGTACCTTGCTTGATCTGAACATGTTTCTATATGTTCCTTCAGAGTTAAATCCCCTCTGTTCAACGTACTTCACAAACTTGAATATTTAGGCAAGAAGTTAATTTTGTATAGTACTTTTGAAAATCCTGACACTCCAACTTTGGTAAGCTTCCAAGGTAAAGAAATTGAGCCTTCTTGTTTACTACTTTATGCACAGGTGGTGTGTTCACACCACATTCTACCTTGGGATGCTTGAACAAGCACCAGTTTAGCTCATGGCCTGTTTACCAGTTGTGAACAAGAAGTGATTTTTTTTTATGACCAGTCTGAAATTTCAAAAACCCATTCATGGCTATTGAGTAGGTTCCTTCACTGAATTCTTTCTTGACTGTACAGTAGTGCCTTCACCTGGATAGCCTGGGCTAGCCTGATCTTGTTAGTTCTTGGAGGCTAAGCAGGGTCAGCCCTGGCTAGCAGGCCCATAGCCACGGTGCACAAAAGGGTGCCCCATCAATCCTTTGTCATGCCCCTGCAGTCAGCATTAGGGGTTAGTGTGAAATCTGTCACAGTGTTTCAGGTATAAATTCTCAATGTAAAAAAGAAAGGAGCTGAGGTAAAAAGTGTGAATCCTGTTATCAATCTTCCAAGAGTGAATTCTCTATGCAATTGGATAGAACAGAATATGGAGTTAGCAGGGCTGAAGAGTTCTGATTTTAAAAGGCTGCAGGGGTGGGGAGAGTGAAATCATGTTGGAGTAAGTAAAGAGAGAGATTAAGGAATGAACCATTGTTTTCATTTTTTTTTGTAATCCCATTTTCTTCATTGCTTGACATAGAATGTTTGATTTTTTTTTGCATTTTTGTGATTTTTGTAAACCTAGTTTACAAAATAAATAATATTGCATTATTTATTAGATCTTTTATGCTGCTTGAATACAATGTTCTATAACATGTAATCCATGTTGAGTCTCTCAAGTAGAAAACTGGTAAAAAAACTAATATTATAAATAATAAAGTAAATAAATAATGATGGGCTTACCACCACTGTACTCATTCCGCCCCCCAATTATTTTTCTGGCTATGGACTTGCTGGCTGGTATTTGTATTGGAGACATCTAAGGAATACCAGAGTTGTGACATGAAGGCAGGCAATAGCAGACCACCTTTGAATGTCTCTTGACTTGAAACCCTGTGGGATTGCTATAAATCAGCTGTGGCTTGATAGCAAAACAACACAAACAATTGGCTTTTTAATATGCTGTTGAAAGCTTTCACAGCCAGAGTTCATTAGTTGTTGTAGATTTTCCAGGCTGTATGGCTGTAGTCTTGGCATTGTAGTACCTGACGTTTCACTGGCAGCTGTGACTGGCATCATCAGAGGTATAACACAAAAAGATGGAATACTCTTTGTGTGGCTTTTTGCACATGTATGTTATCACACAGCCCAGTTGAGAATTTACCCCTGTCCCCAAATTTACTGTGTAACTGACTCCATTTGCTAAGAAATTGTTGCATAGACAAATCAATCACAAATCATATAAATCTGTCATAAATAAATGCTTTGGTTTTCATCTAAGCAAGTCTAGTGATACTAATGGCTGCCATTCAGGTTGAATAAAGCACCATTTAAACTCAAAGCAAACCTGTCAAGTAGATAAGATATTCATGGCTCTTTGGCATGAACTAAGCAGGCTAGGTTAGCTCATGTCTGATTGACTCCTTTAAACACAGTAAATTCAACTGTCAAATGTGGTCATGGCGAAATTTGTAGCATCCCTAATGCTACCTTATCTGTGCAGTAAAACTGTAAAGTGTGCCTTCCTTACCTCTCCAGGCAAAAGTTTCAGCCAGGTTTTTCCCCCTGAGATCCAGAGATCATCACATACTTTTACAGTGGCCATGCAAAATCAAGATATGAATAGTATAAGGTCAGCACAGTCTAAGGGCTGTAGCCATGGCATCCTACACTTCCACATTCCAGAGGGACTGCTTCATAGAATGTGTCTGCATTGTCAGATGGATATGGTATGCATATCGGCATGATTTGGAAAAGACATCCTACAGTTATTATCCTGCGATACCCACATATCAGCTAGACTGCCTCTCCCAACACGCTCAAACTGTGGCATCTTCGTTCATCTGATCAAAGCCTTCTGAAGGTGCCATCCTGCAAATGGATAAGGTTGACAGCTGCCTGTACCCAAGCATTCTCTGTTGTGGCTTTCATATTTTTATCGTTCTGTAGAATGATGAAAATGGGATTATTTGGAAAGAAATTTTTAAGACAGGGAACAAGGCCATAGTCAATGGGTGAGACACTAGGCAGTTCTTATATATATTGCACTGTTTGTATTGCATTCTTCTGCAGTTTTGAATGCAGCTCTGCTGCATTGTTTGTATGTATTATAACATGTTTAGTGCATTGTTCTTTAATTTTTAATCCAATATTAGTTACTGTTGTTTGTTTTTTTTATACTGTTCCTATTATATCATTTTCAATGTATAATCTGTCTTGAGTAAGTGAGACAGGTGGGATGTAAATGAAATAAATAAATAGTGAGTCAAAGAAGAGGCAACATGCACACACAACCACTTGGGGCTCGGTCAATTACAAGAGGCGAGTTTTCTTCAAAGTTTATTTTTTTCCTCTGTCTGTTATATTAATGACTGCTTATGAATCACTCTGTGTAGGAAATGATGAGAAAGGGCATAATTATGTACAGGAATTTCCCCTTAATAAAAAGTAGCATTGTGTTTAATTTAAAAATGTGAAAATGCAATGCCTTAGAAAAAAAGCAATTAATATTACCCAGGTGATGATGGCTTTGTTACTGACAGTACGTGCTCAATTAGTTATTAAACTAGCCTGATACCTGTGCTTCACTATGGTATTTAAGTTCCATAAACCCAGTTATAAAACTGATGATGTGAAATGTGAAATGTGACATTTGTTGTAGGAATTCTAATGGTGAAGATCGTAGTGTATGAAATGAAGTGAGATGTATGTACCTTCCCCTTCTCTACTGAAGGACCTCTCTATAGACCACATTGGTGGTTCTGCCCTCAGGTGCCGGGACCACCAGGCTGCTTGATGAGCTTGCTCTGGAGCAGGCCACATAGAACTGTCCATTTAAGAAGCAGTCATCTGTTAAGTCAGCTCCTGCTACCTTCCATGAAAGTGATGGCCTCTCTACTTGTGTTCCTGGAATGTTTTGCTCATATGGAAACTGTGTTGTTCTGAGCACCTCAGGGTGATCTTGCTGGTACTTGGCCTGTGCAGCTCAGTGCACTGCAGGAGTACTATGTGCAAATGTCTTTTCCACATTCCTAAGTTGCCTCCTCCTTGTAGTGTTGGTATATCTGGCTCGACATTTGCCAGGAGCTTTCTTGGGGGTAGTAAGAGGTGAGAGGTGTGAGGGAGAGTTGGTGTGAGGGAGTGGTGATGTGGTGGATATTTCTTCAGGTTCATGAGGGAGTCATGCATCAAAATGGCTCCTAGAAATGTCCTTTACTATCTCCCCATAAACAATCATACCCTGGCCCTGCTCCTAGACCTGACAGACACCGGCCTGTCTGGTGTTGGGGGAAATTGTATTTAAAGGCATTGGGGAGGCTGAGCCAGCAACAGTGCTAAGGCAATCCTGCTGAACAAACCTCTCTGGTGGCTGTAAGCATCCCACCTCCTCTCCTACACCTGACAGGAGTAATAGAAGCCACAGTGGAGGCGGGGCTGGCAGGATCACTAAGGCGTTATGGCTGGGGCAGACTCCCTTGTGGCTTTAAGCACCCTGCAACCATTGCTGCACCTGACAGACAACCCGCCTGTTGTGTTGGAAGCCATCCCACCTCCTCTCCTACACCTGACAGGCAGTTGCCTGTCCAGTGGAGGAGGGGGAGGGGATGTCAGAATTGATGTGGTGGCGAGGAAAATACTGGATACGTGGCAGAAAGAACTATCGAAATTTGTATGGGCAGGAAGAAAGCCAAGGATTAAAATGAAAATTTTATGTGATGCAAAGGAAAGAGGAGGTCTACAACTACCAAATTTAAGACTGTATTATGATGCCGTCTGTTTAACATGGTTGGAACAGTTGATTAATTTAGAAAATAAAAAGTTATTGGCTCTAGAAGGGCATGATAACAAGTTTGGATGGCATGCATATTTATGGTATGGAAAAGTAAAAATGGATAAATTTTTCAAACACCACTTCATAAGACGATCACTGTTCGAGACCTGGATGAGATATAGAAAATTCTTCTCAGAAGAAAGACCACTTTGGATAGTACCAGCAGAAGTGATTAATCCATATTCAAGAAATCAAGGGTTAGATTGGCTACCTTATAAAAGTCTTTTAAAATTAGAAGGGAAAAACTTTGTGTTAAAAGACAGATTTGATGTGGAATTTGAATATGATTGGTTGAAGTATAGACAGATTTATGACTTATTTAAGACCGATAAAAGAGAATATGGTTTTAGAGAAAATAACACTGAAATTGAAACTGTATGGCTTGAGAAAGGTAAAAAAAATGATTTCTAAACTGTACAAGGTTTTGTTGAAATGATATACTGAGGATGAAATTGTAAAAGAGCAAATGATAAAATGGGCGGTAAATATTAATAATGAGATATTAATGACATCTTGGGAATATTTGTGGAAAAAGTCAATGAAAATTTCAACTTGTGTAAATGTTAAAGAGAATTGTTATAAAATGATGTACAGATGGTATATGACGCCTAAAAAAATTGCTATTATAAATGAAAGTATGTCTAACAAATGTTGGAAATGTAAGAAACATGAAGGGTCTTTTTACCATATGTGGTGGACATGTGATAAAGCAGTAAAGTATTGGACTGAGATCCACAATGAGATACAAAAATTTTTGAAATGTACTTTTAAGAAAGACCCACAGATGTTATTGTTAGGTCTTAAAATGGAAGAAATAAATGTAGCCAAGAGAACACTACTATGGTACTTGATTACAGCAGCTAGACTGACTTTTGCTCAATGTTGGAAACAAGATAAAGTACCTGAAACATGGGAATGGATTAAAAAGACGTTGTTTATGGCAGAAATGGGCAAATTAACAAGAAAATTAAACAATGAAGAAGACGAAACCTTTTTCGGAGACTGGAAAGACTTTCAAGAATACTTGTTGAAGAATTGGGATGTAAAACGTGGTTTGATTTGTTTTGACAGCTATTGAGGAGAAGTGGAAAGAGACTCAGATCTTTGAATTGTTACCATTAGTAAAAGAAATATGTTTAGTAGTAAATGTAATTGCATAAGAGAAATATCAAGGGGGTTGGAGCAGTGCGGGAAGCCTTGTTTGGGGGGAGAGGGAGAAAGAAAAATGGATATGTATTGGTTTGTTTAAATTGTATGAACATGTGATATATCCAATAATAAATTGTATTTAAAAAAAAAAAAAAAAAGAATTGATGTGGTGGCGGACTTCCGGTCAACAGCGTGGCAATGGCAGCCACTGCTCCCGAGGCTCGGGAGAGTGGCTAGCACATCAGCGGTCTGGAGGGGGGCTACAGAAGTGGCCCCTCCATGGAACCCTGGGGTAAAGGTTCCTAGCCAGAGGGCTTTTAAGGAGTTGCCTCTTCAGTGGCAGAATGCCACGGAATTGAGGCACTCCTTTGCCCTAACAGTCCTGCTGCTGGTGGCCGAATGGCTCTAGCTAGGCTAACCGAGGCAAGCGAAGGAGATCGAGTGAGTTGCGACAACTGTGGTGAGGCTGCAGGTAGCCAATGATGAACATGAGTTCAATGCAAACGATTTTATGAAGAAACGGCGGATTCCCTGCCCCTTTGCTTTATCGGTTTGGAGGGAGCTCCCCCCACATGAGTGACAAATAGAAGAAAAAGGGTGGGCGCAGGGAAAATAGAAAAGCTGTTTGGTTTTGAGAGACTTACCAGAGCGGATTTTACGCATAAGCGAATTTCAGAGGTGGTGAAGGAGCGGTTGGTTTCTGTAAACAATAATCCAAGATGTCGGGCGTCGGGAAGAGGGTGGCAAAACCGAAAGCTCCGGGCGGCCAGAGTCCTAAGCTGGAGGAGGAGGGGCCGGATGTCATAAGACTACTAGCGGATACGCTCAAGCCAGTCATGGATCAACTTGCTGGTATTAACCAGCAGTTAGACATCTTAAACCAGACAATGGCAGCGCAGCAGCTCCAAGTGGCGGAAACGGTTAAACAAATGGAGCAGACGATTGCAAAAGTGAAGGTGATGCACTCCGAACACAGAACATTGAAGAAAAGAGTGGATCAAGTGGTGAATAAGCAAAATCATCAAGAACATAGGCTTTTGTCCTTGCAAATGGAGAAAGCTAATATGATCCTCAGATTTCAAGAGGTGCCAGAGTCTTTGAAGGAAGATTTAAAGAAGCTCCTTAGTGATCTTCTCGCACCAGTGGTAGGCTTAAAAGCAGAAGAAATTATGCATGACATTGAAACAGCGTATAGGGTGTATTCAAATTACACCAAAAAGAATAGCCTACCTGGTGAAATATCAGTCAGATTTTCAAGAAGACAAACTAGGGATGCAATTCTACGAGCAACCTCGGCAGCTCCATTGAAAATGGGGAATGAGAGTATTAAGGTTTTAAAGGACATACCATTCGAGATTCGTCAGAAGCGGAAAAGTTACAAGGACTTGATACTCTTTCTCCAAACCAACCAAATCGGATATAAATGGGTGGTCCCAGAAGGAGTGATCTTTAAGATGAATGAAAAGAGAGAGAAGATTGACTCTGTGTTTAAAGCCAAGAAATTTCTCAAACGTCACCTGGGGACTAAAGAAGATGGTGAAACTGGTTCGAGTGGCTCTGCTCCCTCCGAGACGGATGAGGACCTGGCGGCAGAAGAAGGCGCTGATGCCCAAAGACCAACTTATGCACTTAGGGACAGGAAACCTAAGTAAAGGCAGAAGGACTCTGAAATTGGCCTTTATGAAGCGAGCTTGAGAGATGCTCTGGAATACTCTCATAACAACTAATTAGCTAATTCTTAAGTAGGGAAAGTTAGACAGGAACTCGCGGTATTCATGATATTCTAACTATGTAATACTAACATAGATACTAACGGGGTGGAAGATCTCCTACTCTTGGGTTTTTAGTTTAGCGTAGGTTTGCTTTTCTTTTTCCCTTAGTGTTAGTTCCCCCTCCTCTTTTCCTTTAGTTTGTAGTCTATATAAAATGCAAATAAATAAAAAAATCCCCTTCGGGGGGCCAAAAAAATAAAATTGCTGCGGTGGCCTGCCCACAGTAGAAAGTAAGGGAGTGCAAGTATCAAATGAAGACTTGAGTCCAAACAGCTTAGTGTAAAAGTATTTACATTTATTTACACCAGCCTTCACCACAGAAATTGGACACAGTGACAAAGTGCTCCGCGTACACCAGGTTCCCATCAAGGGCAAAAACTGTACAGAGTATGACTGCACATATACATCCATTGTCCAATCAGATCACAGTGCTGAGTCACAGTAAGTAGGTTAATTAGTGCCTCACAGAACTGCACTAAACCAGTCAGAGCCAGCCAGATAGAGCTCTGAGCTGTCAAATAGATCAAACTCATCTATAGCCACACTTACTTGAACACAGTATAGTTGACAGGGGGAGGAATATTAGAAGCTACTGTGGGGGTGGGGCTGCACCTGACAGACAAACACCTGTTAGGTGTAGGAGGTTGGGGTACCGTGTTGGAAGCCATCAGAGAGGCTGGGCCAGCAGCTTTGCTTCACCTCACAGGTGGTTGTTGGCCACTCCTGATTTCCTCAACTGTCATTAGCTCTCTGCAGTCCCCTGTAACTTTTTTTTTTTAACCTCAGAACACTGAGCTCTACAGCTGACCAATCAGAGAGTGGGGGGTGCCTGGCAGCTGCATAGGAATCAATGAGGGGAGCATATTTTACCCCATTTGACCCACTTAGGGGTCGAATTTCTAAAAATCCCTTCTTAGCAAGCACCTACATCATGGTAGGAGCACTCTCCCCAAATTTGGTGTCTCTAGGTCCAGCAGTTTGGCCTGGGCATTGATTTTATGGTGAGGGGACTTGATAGATAGATAGATGATGATAGATAGATAGATAGATGATAGATAGATAGATAGATAGATGGATGATAGATAGATAGATAGATAGATAGATAGATAGATAGATAGATAGATAGATAGATAGATAGATAGATAATGATGATGATGATGATGATGATGATGATGATGATGATGATGATGATGAATGATAGATGATAGATAGATAGATAGATAGATAGATAGATAGATAGATAGATAGATGTTTAAACCAGGCAGAAGGTGCTGAACATCCATAAGCGTGCTTGGGCTGGGATCATTTATAATATATATACACTAGGGAGCAAAGCCCGTTGTGGAGGAAGACAATGGGCCCTAGAAAGGGAGGGAGGGAGGAAGGAAGGAAGAGGGGGGAGAGTGAAAGAAAGAAGGAGAGAGGAAGAAAGGAAAGGGGGGAAAAGAAGGGAAGAGGGGCAGAACGGGCTTCTCTGGGCCTACTGGGCCCATAGAAGGCCCAGAGGATGGGGGGGTGCAATGGGCTTCTCTGGCCTACTGGGCCCATAGAAGACCCAGAGGATGGTGTGTGGGGGGGCAGAAGGGGCTTCTCTGGCCTACTGGGCCCATAGAAGGCCCAGAGGATGGTGTCGGGGGGCGGAAGGGGCTTTTCTGGCCTACTGGGCCCATAGAAGGCCCAGAGGATGGTGTGTCTTCTGACTGCCAGTTCTTGTGCCAAATCAATTGTGGCAAGCATAGAATGTTGTGGAACCAAAATTCAAATATATATAAGGACAGATATGGCTACAGAGAACATTCCTCCCATAAATTTTGCTGACCAGTAGTGTGAGTGAAACGAAGTGTCAATTCCAGAAGGGGGGAAAAATGGCAGAGAAACACCTGCAGATTGGGGAAACTATGGCAAATAGGATGGTGGGAAGCTGATATACCAGTCATGTACTTCCTTGGAGATATGTGACCTGACCAAAGTTATATAAGCTCTAATAACTTCTAGACTGGACTGTTAAAATGCTGTATATGGGGCTACTTTTGAAAAGTTCTTGGAAAAATCTACTTGGTCAAAATAGTTGCTCAGTCATTATTTAGGGTGAGTTGGCTTATCATCCTACATTTACTCGTGCCTCAGCATCTCTTTGCCCACTTCCAAATGCCAGAAATAATTGTTTGACATTACATGCATTAAAAATGTGTCCAAATTGGGCATTCCTTGGACTGTGTCATGATTACTAAAATTCTAACTGTGGCCCTGGCCTGGATAGCCCAGGGAAGCCCAATCTCTCCATATCTTGGAAGCTAAGCAGGGTCAACCCTGGCAAGTACTTGGATGGGAGACCTCCAAATAATGCCATGGTTGGGAGGCAGAGGAAGGCTATCAAGCCACTTCTCTGAACATCCTCTGTGCCCCAGTAGGAGTCGCCAGAGGTCACCATGACTTCCAGGCATGGGCATGCACAAAAATGCACAATTGCAAAAATACAAAAAAAAAAAAAATTCTGACTGCGCTTCACTAACAGGACCGTGAAAGAATCACATAGAATGAATTTACAGTACCATTACATATGCCAACCAGAAAAGAATACTTCATATGCAAACATTCTTAAGAGGTAAATCAGGGAGCATGAGGGTCGAGGGGAAACAGGGCACCGTGCTGGGGATAAGGGGAATGTGCCCTCAGAAGGGACCTCTTCTTCAGCTGGTGAATGGGTATCCTTTCACACCAAGGAACCATCCCTGGGCAGGGAGGGAGGGGGCTCTTGGTAGTTGGTGATTCAATCATTAGGCAGGTAGACAGCTGGGTGGCAAACCCACATAATGACCGTATGGTGACTTGCCTGCCTGGTGCAAAGATAGTGGACATTATGCATGTTGTAGATAGGCTGGTAGATAGTGCTGGGGTAGAGCCAGTGGTCGTGGTACATGTTGGTACCAACAATGTGGGAAAATGCAGTCGTGAGGTCCTGGAGGAAAAATTTAGGCTGCTAGGAAGGAAACTCAAGGCCAGGACCTCCACAGTAGCCTTCTCAGAAGTGCTACCTGTTCCACATGCAGGGCTGGAGAGACAGGCACAGATCAGGAGTCTAAATGCATGGATGAGACAATGGTGTAGGGGGGAAAGGTTCAAGTTTGTTAGGCACTGGGATGCTTTTTGGAACAAAAGGGAGCTGTACAAAAGAGACAGTCTTCACTTGTCCCAAGAAGGAACCAGGCTCCTGGCACTTCAAATCAAAAAGGTGGCAGGGCAGTTTTTAAACTGAATATTGGAGGAAAGCTGACAGGAGAGTAAAAGTCTCTGGTTTGGGATGGCTCATCTCAAAGAGATGAAGGGGTAGCTGTTACTTCTGTACAAGGAAAAAGATTAGAATTGTCCACTGAGACTGTGGCTAATGATATGGGCTGCCTGACAAGGTCTCGAGGAAGCAAGAGGAAGATTATGGTCTTAACATGCATGGGGAACTATAGGTGTTTATAAACAAATGCTAAAAGTGTCCGATGTAAAATCAGGGAATTGGAATGCTTGGTGTTGGGGGGAAAATAGACATTGTGGGTATTTCAGAAACTTGGTGAGATGAAGAAAATCAGTGGGATACAGTGATTCCTGATTATAAATTATATTGGAAGAATGGGGGGGAGGGTTGGAGGTGGGTGGCTCTGTATGTCAGAGAAGGTATACAGTCCAGTAAGATTGAGAGGGTAAGTGAATTGGATTTGCTTTTGGAAATGCTATGGGTTGAAATAGTGGGCCCAAAAAGAAGCTTAACACTGGAAATTTGTTATTGCCCACCAGATCAAAAGATAGAGCAGGATTATAAAATAATGAATGAATTAAAGATAGTGGCTCGATGAAATAACTGTGTCATAATAGGTGATTTTAACTATCCACACATTGATTGGGTCAATATGTGTTCAAGTCGGGAAAAAGAGATTGAGTTTCTAGACACTCTCAATGACTGTGCTGTGGAACAGATAATCACAGAAACTACCAGGGGAGAGGTGAACCTGGATTTCGTCCTAAGTAATGCCCAAGACCTAGTGAGAGATGTAAAAGTGATTGCACCACTTGGGAACAGTGACCATAATGTTATTGAGTTTAACATTTGTATAAATAGGGAGTTGCCTAAAAAGTCTGACACAACCACTTTTAACTTCTCTGGTATCTTCTCTGATATGAGGGGACATGTGAGGAAGAAACTGAAAGGCAAAGTAGAAAGGTTCAAAACTATTGGGGAAGCTTGGAGACTATTTAAAACTACAATCCTAAAAGCTCAGAAAAAAATATACCATAGGTTAGGAAAGGCACAAATAGGTATAGAAAAAAGCCTTTATGGTTAACAAACAAAGTAATGGAAGCTGTAAAAGGTAAGAAGGATTCCTTTAAGCAGTGGAAAGCTAGTCTCAGACTGAGTTCAGACTGGCAATTCGTTTCGGGAGCCAGTCTCACGGGCAGTCTGCTGCAGGAGCTTACCAGGAGAAGGCGCGCTGGAACATTGACACCGCTGTCCTGGATTGGGGGAGCTTGGCGCAGATCGCCAATTTGGGGAGAATCCCAGCACTGCATTGGTTGGTACAGTGGAGCACGGCTAATCAAGCTGCTGCTGCTGTTCTGGCTTGCTCCTAGCATATCGGCCACATGGTCACACTGCCAGGAAGAGGACTAACGTGGTTTAATGCCACTCTGCAGGGATTTGCTACCCCTTCAAAGAGGTATCTATTTAACATGGGCAGAAAGCGGAACAGCACGGGTTGCCTACAGATGGGGGACACCAGGCAGATGTGCCTGTGTGAACGCCCCCTTTAATGAGGTTTTGAAGCGTTGTTGAAACGCTCTACCGGGGCTCTGCGGGGGCAAATTGCCAGTCTGAACTCAGACTCAGTGAGGTTGATAAAAGGGAACACAGGCTGTGGCAAATAAAATGCAAGTCTGTGATCAGACAGGCAAAAAAGGGAATATGAGGAGCATACAGAAAAAAAAAATATAAAGAGCAACGATAAAACTTTCTTCAAATACTTTAGAAGCAAGAAACCAGCCAGGGAGGCAGTGAGTAAACTCCTGTGCAGATTATTTCAATGCAGATGTTCTGCATGTAAAAACAAATGTTGCTTTCAACAAACAGCCTTTAAAGGGAAATTCATTTGGCTCTGCTTGAGACACAGATGTTGTTGTGTCAGCTCCTCTAGCTCAAATTTAACATGAGGTATCACTGCCTGGAGAAGGAAATGGCAACCCACTCCAGTATCTTTGCCAAGAAACCCCCATGGACAGTGACAAAAGGCTAAAAGATATGACACTGGAAGATGAGCCCCTCAGGTCGGAAGGTGTCAAATATGCTACTGGGGAAGAGCAGAGGGCAAGTACAAGTAACCCCAGAAAGAGTGAAGCAGCTGGGCCAAAGCCGAAAGGACGCTCAGTTGTGGATGTGTCTGACGGTGAAAGGAAAGTCCGATGCTGCAAAGAACAATACTGCATAGGAACCTGGAATGTAAGATGTATGAATCAAGGTAAGCTTGTCGTGGTCAAAAATGAGATGGCAAGAATGAACATCGACATCTTGGGAATCAGTGAACTAAAGTGGACAGGAATGGGCGAATTTAACACAGAAGACCATTATATCTACTACTGTGGTTAGGAATCCTGTAGAAAAAATGGTGTGGCCTTTATAGTCAAGAAGAGAATGAGAAAGGCAGTATTGGGATACAATCTCAAAAATGACAGAATGATCTCAGTCCAAATCCAAGGCAAACCATTCAACATCACAGTAATCCAAGTCTATGCCCCAACCACTGCTGCAGAAGAGGCTGAGGTGAACCAGTTCTATGAAGACCTACAACACCTCATAGAACCAACACCAAAAAATGATGTCCTCATCATCATAGGGGACTGGAATGCTAAAGTAGGAAATCAAAAGGTAACCAGAATAACAGAGAAGTTTGGCCTTGGAGAACAAAATGAAGCAGGGCAAAGGTTAACAGAGTTTTGTCAAGAGAACATGCTGGTCATAGTGAACACCTTTTCCCAACAACCTAAGAGGCGACTCTACACATGGACATCACCAGATGGGCAACATCAAAATCAGATTAATTTGCAGTCAAATATGAGAAGCTCTATCCAGTCAGTAAAAACAAGTCCTGGAGCTGACTGTGGCTCAGATCATGAGCTACTCATTGCAAAATTCAGACTTAAACTGAAGAAAGTTGGGAAAACCACTAGGCTATTCAGATTTGACCTAGATCGCATCCCCGATGAATATACAGTAGAGGTGAAGAATTGGTTTAAGGGACTAGATTTGATAGACAGAGTGCCTGAAGAACTATGGACAGAGGTTCGTGACATTGTACAGGAGGCAGCAATCGCCACCATCCCAAAGAAAAAGAAAGGCAAGAAAGCAAAGTGGCTGATGAGGCTTTATAAATAGCAGAGGAAAGAAGGAAAGGCAAAGGTGAAAATGAAAGATTTACCCAACTGAATGCAGATTTCCAGAGAACAGCAAGAAGAGATAAAGAGGCTTTCCTGAATGAACAGTGCAAAGTAATAGAGGAAAACAATAGAATGGGAAGGACTAGAGATCTCTTCAAGAAAATTGGAGAAATCAAGGGAACATTCCATGCAAAACTGGCCATGATAAAGGACAAAAATGGTAGGGACCTAACAGAAGCAGAAGAGATTAGGAAAAGATGGCAAGAATACACAGAAGAACTATATAAGAAGGAACTCAATGTCCCTGACAACCACAACAGTATAATCACTGATCTTGAGCCAGACATCCTGGAATGTGAAGTTAAATGGGCCTTAGAAAGCATTACTAGCAACAAAGCTAATGGAAGTGATGCTGAGCTATTCAAGTCTTAAAAGAAGATGCTGTTAAAGTGCTGCACTCCATTTGCCAACAAATTTGGAAAACACAACAGTGGCCACAGGATTGGAAAAGGTCAGTATACATTCCAATCCCAAAGAAGGGCAATGCCAAGGAATGTTCAAACTATCACACAATTGCACTCATTTCACATGCTAGCAAGGTCATGCTAAAGATCCTACAAGCTAGGCTTCAACAGTACATGGATAGAGAACTGCCAGAAGTACAAGCTGGGTTTCAAAGACGTAGAGGAACTAGAGATCAAATTGCCAACATTCACTGGATTATGGAAAAAGCAAGAGAGTACCAGAAAAACATCTACTTCTGCTTCATTGCCTATGCTAAAGCCTTTGATTATGTGGATCACAATAAACTATGGCAGGTTCTTAAAGAGATGGGAGTACCAGACCACCTCACATATCTGCTGAGAAACCTCTATAAGGGTCAAGAAGCAACAGTTGGAACCGGATATGGAACAACTGATTGGTTTAGCATAGGAAAAGGAGTACAACAAGGATGTATATTGTCACCTTGTTTATTTAATTTATATGCCGAATACATCATGCAAAATGCTGACCTGGATGGATCACAAGCTGGAGTTAAGATTGCTGGGGAAAAGATCAATAACCTGAGATATGCAGACGATACCACTCTGATGGCAGAAGGTGAAGAGGACCTAAAGAGTGTCTTGCTTAAAGTGAAAGAGGAGAGTACAAAAGTGGGCTTGAAGCTCAACATCAAAAAAATGAAGATCATGGCATCCGGCCCCATCACTCCTTGGCAAATAGAAGGGGAAGTCGTAGAAGCAGTGACAGACTTCACATTCCTGGGATCCCAGATCACTGCAGATGGTGACTGCAGCCATTAAATTAAAAGACGCCTGTTCCTTGGGAGGAAAGCAATGGCAAACCTAAACAGCATGATAAAAAACAGAGACATCACCCTGCCAACAAAAGTCTGCATGGTCAAAGCAATGGTATTCCCAGTAGTAATGTATGGCTGCAAGAGTTGGACTATAAGGAAGCCCGAGCGCTGAAGAATAGATTCTTTTGAATTGTGGTGCTGGAGAAGACTCTTGAGAGTCCCTTGGACTGCAAGCATATCAAATCATTCAATCCTAAAAGAAATCAACCCTGACTGTTCCCTGGAAGGCCAGATCCTGAAGTTGAAGCTCAAATATTTTGGCCACCAAATGAGAAGGGAGCACTCACTGGAGAAGACCCTGATGCAGGAAAAGGTTGAAGGCAAAAGAAGAACGGGATGGCTAAGGATGAGATGGTTAGGGGCCAAGTATGATTTTTTAAAAAATCGCTATCATATTGGCTCTGAAAGAAAATCTCTGCTTTTTTCCTACTTCATGTTGTTCCTAGGTGGTTGTTTTTAAATCAGCCTGGTGTTTGACTGGCTAGGCCAAGGCCTCTTAACATTTATTGGCCTGCAGGCACCTTTGGGATTCTAAAACAGAGCGGTGGCTAGAGCTACAAAAGGGCTGAGGCAGAAGGTGGAACCAACCACAAAGTGACTGCCACAAAATGTCAGGGAGCAAGGCCATGTACAACCTCAACAGAGAATCTTCAGCATTTCAGGCTGAAGCCGTATTTAGCAGGATGCCTTTTTAAAATGAACCTACTGTTCAAAAACATTTTCTTGAACACACAAGGTACCTTGAGTCATGCAGAGAGGATCCTTGTGTTGTGGCAGAAACTGCTGCTAAAGCAGCTGTAACAAAAAAAAATGGCACAGCCAATAAGATCTTCTGTGGCCAATAAGAAGGTCTGCTTGGCAAATACCACCTGGTCCATATCTCACTTCCTACCCAAAACACCTGAGCACCAGGAAAGTTGCCAGTGGATGCCATGGTGTCCATGAGCACCATCTTGGACTAGGCATCTCTCTACACAGTTATGGAGCAGGCTAGGATAACAGCTAGTGCTAATATCAGACAGGTTTGAATCCAAGATAGTATTGCCCCCAAATGTTCACAGCCAAAGTGCTGCCTTAACAATATGTTGTACCTTAAGCTAAATGAATACTGTGATGATGTAGATCAGCCATTGAATTAATGATATCTAGTTTTACCTGTATAATGTCATCTCATGTCTCCATTTCAAGGGTGCTGGAACAACGAGCTTTATAAAATAACTTTTCTCATTTTTTTTCTTGAGGCTCAAAGATTTTAATTTTAATGTCAATGTGATTTTGTACAATAATGAACACCTTTAAAATCAATACTTTCTGGGCATCTATTTCAAACCATTAATCTTTTAAATGTAACAGAGACATCGCAACACAATGTTTTTTAAAAAATCATTTGAATATAATCTGGGAATGGCATTGATTTGCAGATATAATATATAAAGAACACAGAATATACAACCTGCTGTAATAAAGTCCCCCCCCAATCTTTATAGTGACAAATACTTCTTAACAGTTATAGGATAGGCTTAGATCCATACTTTATGCAAATAGGCTCCCATGATGCTGAACAGATTTACAGAATCTTTTTATTGCACTTTCTTATTTTATATTCTAATCCCAGACTTTTTTTTTTCTGTGCGGATACCTATTCCCTCCAACAGGGGCCTCACTGTCCCCCAACAGCTTTTCCTACATAGTCAGTAGACTTCCTGGGTTTGTAGAAAAATCCGAAAAGTAAGGAAATCCCTTCAGGGATGGTTGAATTCCCCCAAAAAAGCCTTTTGAAATGGCCTCTGCAGGGACCTGACTCCAGGCAGCAACGGTGAGAGATTAGAACGTTGGGGGTGGGGGGGAGAGGAGGCTTCTGACTGGCTCTGTCAGTCAAGGGTGGGGGGAAGGGCCCTTTCTTTCCAGGCCTCTTTCGGCCTTGGAGGGAGGGAGGGGGAGGGAGGGAGCCTTGGGGCCAGGCTGGGGGATTCCTAGAGGTTTTGGGGTGGAGTGCAAGGAGGGCAGGATTTGGGGAAGGGAGAGGCCTCAGCTGGGTATCATGCCACAGAATCCACCCTCCAAAGCAGCCATTTTCTCCAGGGAGACAGATCTCTGTTGCTCACAGATCTCTGGAGTTCACTCTCCAGCAGGCCCCACTTGGAGGTTGCCAACCCTAGGCCTGGCAGGGTTGCCAGGTCCCCCTACGGGCACTGGCAGGGGATGGGGTAGTGGGGCTGCCAGCTCCAGGTCTGGAAACTCCTGGAGATTTGGGGATGGAGCCTGGGGAGGACAGGGACCTCAGTGGGGTACAATACCCTAGAGTCCACCCTCCAAAGCATCCATTTTCTCCAGGGGAAGTTATCTCAGTAGTCTGGAGCTGAGCAGTAATTCCAGGGGATCCCCAGATCCCACCTGGAGGCTGGCATCCCTAGGCAGCACCCTCTGGGTGACTTGATGCCACCTAATTTGCATGACTCAACTTGGCCTGGCTGCTTGCTGCTGTTCAGCAGCCACCCTATGAAAGCCAGCAGTGGTGCAGCAGTTAGAGCCTCAGAGTAGGGTCTGCAAGACCCAGGTTCAGATCCCCATATTGCTGTGGAAGCTGACTGGGTGATTTTGGACCAGTCACATACTTTCAGCCTAACCAACCTCACAGGGTTGTTGTGCAGATAAAAAGGAGGTGAGAATAATGTAAGCTGCTTTGGTCCCCACTGTGGAGAAAGACTGTAATTTTCCTTGGTAGAAGCTGTGGGGGAGGGGGTGGAGACAAAAAGCTGAAGACAGACAAAGGCAGATAAAGGTTAAGTTGGCTGTTGGGTGGGAAGGAAATAGGGTTGCCAACTCTGGATTGGGAAACTCCTGGACATTTAAGGGGTGGATCCTGGGGATGGTGGGGTTTGAGAAGGGGAGGAACTTCAGACCAGTATAATGCCACAGACTCCACCCTCCAAACCAGCCATTTCCTCCATGAGAACTACCATTGCCAGCCTCTGGGTGAGGGCTGGAGATCACCCAGCATTACAACTGTTGTCCAGGTGACAGAGATCAGTTCCCCTGGATAAAATGGGTGCTTTGGAGGGTTGAGTCCATGGCTCCACCCCCAGAAGGGAGAAGGAGTGTGAGATAGGTAAGGGTAGAGGGGAGGAAGCAAAGGTGTGAGGAATGGGATGACCATCCCGCAAGTTTCTTGCGGGTCTCCACTTGTTCAGCTTATTTTCCATCATATTTCACCTTTATCTTGCGCTGTAGCTTACCTAAAGACACTTCTCAAAAAGAGATGGCTTTTTTCCCTTTTCATTTACTAGCACAAATATGTCTCTCAAATAACTGCTTGACAAAACTCTCTTGAATACCAAATAAAAACACATTTAGGTATAATACAGAGTAGTTTCATAATCATCTTTGTATACTTGCAGAGCAATTATCAAGTATCCATTAGAGCTTACATTGATTTAAACCATAGTGAGGCCTGATTAAGGCATTATCCTGGTGGTATGGTTGGCAGTGGCAAACTGAATTTTGTGATTGCTGGTCTGTATGTGTATGGCTCATGGTTCATGTTAGGTGGGTTCAGTTTACCAACAAAATAAAATGCTGAACTGAATTGAAAACTGTTTCACTTAAATATTAAATCTAACTTGAACAAGATGGATGCTATTTTACATGAATGTCTAACTGCAGAGTGTGCCACCTATATATCCCATACTGGGATAACCAATGAGTTAGGCCTCACTGGAACCAAAATCTAGTTTGCGGCCCCAACACCAAGGGGAGGAAGAAGGTGAGCACCAAGGCAAGGGGTTCCCTTATGCCCAATTATTAATCCATTTACAAGTCCAGTTGAAATAACACACACACAGTTTTTTTTTTTCAGAAAAGTGGAATAAAATTGGTCACAACTTCATTGGTTACAGCTGTAGTATGCTTTGGCACAGCATAGCATACCAGATCCTGTCCATCAACTGACCCTGGAAAACTTGGAATGGCAGATATGGATCTCACAAGAGCGGTTGCCCCAAAGTGAACTCCCCTGCCACCTAAGTGTGAGGGTAATCTCCAGCTGTGCACCTGGGCTGGGTGTACCACTTGACCCTCATGCCAAGATCTCTTAAGGGGATCCCCACACTCAGGAAAATGGGCACTCAGGCCAGCTTTCCCAAGAAAGGATCCGGCCCCATGCTGATACCACTACAAGATCTGGGCCTCATGACACCGGGTTCCTGCCAATGCTCCTGTAGCTGTAGCCAAGTGCGCAGGCCATCCCTAATGCCATGCAGCCAAATAGCCATTCCCCAGCAAAATAAGTGAACCCATCAGGTAGAAACAGGGCATCCAGGTATAGTGAAATGTCTGGATGGTAAATCCAGCAACCCCGCATAGCCACTATGGTCCTACCCAGCCTCTTGGTCAGCTTCCGCCTCACTAATCTGACCTTGTCTGGACAGTGTGCCCCTTGCCAGCCCCTTGCCAGCCATCATCACTGCAGCCAATCAGACCAGAAAAGGGTCATGACTGGGAGTTCACTCCTCAACCTATGCAGGTCCTCCATGGCTCGGTGCACCAAACTGAGTCCAGAGCAGGCCCCTCAGTCATTCTCACTGAGTTGTATCACCAGCATGTCCAGAGGCCCATGATCAAGTAAATGGGACCACACCATAGGTAGAGGGGTGTCCCACTTCATCCCTCCCTTACCCAACCAAGTGACTCCCACCTCACCCTGCAGGTTGAGGTCCCTGCCCCAACCAGACAAGGTGTCATAAATGCTTGCCCAATGTATAATGCTGTGTCCACCAATCTAGGCCAACCAGTGTCATCCCCCTGAAACCAAAGGAGTCAATGTTAAGGAGTCAATGTTAAATAGCAGGCACCAGATGTGGATGAAAGTATGTCTAGTAGGCCTCAGAACACAATCTTCCGATTGCCTGGATGCTTGCAGGCTTCATGTCCAGTCTGGAGGCTGCAGTTGCCACCCCAGTATAGAAATAATGGGGCCCAAAATCCCCCAGGGAAAGTCTCAAAGTGGCCACACCAGTTCTCAGAACCACAGTGAACTGGTATCTCATAAGGGCAGAACCATCCCTAAGGATGAATAGGGGATCTGACACATGTGGCCGTATGACCACAAAGGTCCTTGTGGCCCACACCAGTCATGAGCCACCCCCTGGAAGCCTGGCCAATCTTAAATGAGTCCCCCCGTGGCCTTAGACCACCTTATGGTCAGCAAAATTCCTGTACTGCTCACTGCAACTAACATCTAGTTTCTCTACGTTTACAGTAGCAATGGGATCACCAGGCTTTATCATCTTTTCCTTGGATATACTAACCATCCATTATGGCATAGTTCTCAAAACATGACAACATGCTGCATGTAATAGAATTAATAGTCTTGGTATCATTTCCTAGTTGTTTTCACAGTACTAAATGGGCTTATACAACTGGTTGTTCAGGAATATGGTTGATTCTGGCAATGCTGTGGATATAGTGTATCTAGATTTCAGTAAAGCATTTGACAAAGTTTCTCATGATATCCTTGAGGATAAGCTGGTTAAGTGTGGGCTGGATGGTGCAACCGTTGGATGGATTCATGGTTGGTTGAAAAATTGTACCCAACAAATGTTTATACATGGCTCTGTGTCTACGTGGAGGGAAGTCTCAAGTGGAGTACCACAGGGCTCGGTCCTAGGCCCGGTGCTGTTCAATGTTTTTTATAAATGACCTGGAGGAAGACATAGAGAGGATGCTTATCAGATTTGCAGATGACACAAAGCTAGGTGGGATTGCTAATTCTGAAGAAGACAGAGTCAGGATTCAAAATGATCTAGATAGGCTGGAACAGTGGACTGAGACAAATAAAATGAAATTCAATAGAGATAAGTGCAAAGTCCTACACTTAGGTACAAAAAATCAAAGGCACAGATATAGAATGGGAGGGACTTGGCTTGACAGCAGCACATGTGAAATGGATCTAGGTGTTCTGATTGATCACAAGCTAAACATGAGCCTGCAGTGCGATGTGGCTGTGAAGAAAGCTAATGTAATCTTAGGCTGCATTAACAGAAGCATTGTGTCCAGATCATGGGAGGTGGTAGTTCCTCTCTGTTCTCCTATGGTCAGGCCTTACCTGGAGTACTGTGTCCAGTTTGGGGCACCACACTTTAGGAAGGATGTTGACAAGCTCAAGTGTGTCCAGAAGGTGAGAGGATGGTGAGAGGATGGTGAGAGGGTTTGAATCCAAGTCTTATGAGGAAAGGCTGAAAAAGTTGGGTATGTTCAGTCTGGGAAAGAGAAGGCTTAGAGGGGACATGATTGCATTCTTCAAGTATTTGAAGGGCTGTCATGAGATGGAGCAGATCTATTCTCTCTTGCTCCATTTTGCAAGATGAGATCTAATGGGTGGAAATTACAAGGGAGTCGTTACTGGCTAAATATCAGGAGAAACTTACTAACTGTAAGAGTGGTTGAGCAGTGGAACAGACTGCCTCGGGAGGTGGTGGATGCTCCTTCGCTGGCATTTTTAAGTGAAAGCTGGACAACCATTTTTCAGGTATTTTGCAGGTATATAGGGCTATCTTTTGGCTACGCTCCTGCAGAGTGCCGGGGGTTGGACTAGATTACCTGCAAGGTCCTTCCAACTCTAACATTCTATGATTCTATGATAAGTCATCATTCGGATTTTACTTCCATTGCAGGGATGGTGCCTTTTCTAGTACTCAACTTTAATTGCTTCAGAATTTTATGCATACCCTCCATGCAAATCATTTTTCAAATACTGCTCATCAGGACTGTAGTAATAAGAAAACAAAATCTGTGATAAACACTTGCTGGATTTTAAATACAACCAAATTAACTTTACTTGCCTCCATTTCTCCCTTAAAATTCACAATCATATTTTAATCAGTTTGTGAGATTCTGTGTTTGTATATTTAATTTCTGTTGACTGGCATGAACACAAGGAGGCTTGTGACACATTTTCTTGTGACCAGAACTCATATTACGGAATCTGACAATCTGTGTTTTTTTCCTGGGATTCCTGTCAATTTGAGACATCTGAAATGTTAATCCTATTAATCCTAAACGTTAATCCTCTTGGTGGAAAGAAGATCCTTTACTCTAGACATGATGCCATTCATGACTTACTCATCCTTGGTTGGTTTTTCCACATGGTATCACCATGTGAGATCAGGCTGTGATTGGTTTAATTTTCCTCTGGTACCAATATGGCCACAACTAGTGAAGAGGGTTTTTTAAAAAAAATATATTAAAATGTGATCTTTCCCAGAGATATTCAAATTTCCAGTTCTAGCTGGAGTTGAATTTCCTAGCCAAGGATTTTCTTGCCTTTTTATAGTGCAGTCCTAAGCAAGGTTACAACTTAGCTTTGAAAAATGGACTTTGACTCCTATTCAACATCTCAGGCTTCCGGATACAACAATGGCGTTTAGACATTTTAGAAATCCTTCCTTCCTTCCTGCTTGCGCCAAATAAGCTTTGATTTCTTAGAATAAATACAATGTGTCTATTGGAAGTATACCTTTGAAGTTTACCTGGTATGTCTGATTGCTACATGGGACAGAAGTCCTCAATAGCCTATTGTTGAGGTTGAGACCCTTTAGGAAAGTGGCTGAAAGTGCATTGTGAAAATGCAAGCCTGTTTAAGAAAAATTAAACCACACCTTGCTTGGCTGTGGGTTTCCAGTACAATGACCCATCTGCCATTCCCTCTGCTAGTGCTTCTTTCAAATATCTGACACCTTCAAATATCTGACATTGGGCATTGCTTACTTTGAAGTGATATCTCTTATTCCACAGCCATAAGAAAATAAATGTGTAAGTTGGTGGCTATAAAAGGGGAAATAACTTAGAATGAAAAGATCAGAAAAGGTAGTGAAGGGAGTGGGAGTTCGATAGGTTATTATGATTTTTATAAAATATTAGATTTATAAAGTTTGCTGGAGATAGAGAGTCTCTGTGTGTTGTTTAATTGCCCTGTTAAGATTCCAGTACCAAAGAAACTAGATTATAATCTTATCTACCATGCTGCTACTGTTAAATCATATTAAATCCTTCCTCTAAACTTATACATAATGTAATGTTGGTCTTATCTGGAGCTGTACTATCATTAGTTATACTACCTGAAAAAACTTTGTCAGCCAATTTTCTAGTGGCAAATTGCAAATTCTAGTAAAGTTTACCATCAGTTCTCTAAAGCAAAACTAAAATGATGTAGATGGCCAGATTCTGTGTGTTTTATACAAGGATGCAGAGAGAAAAGAGAGATGATTATCGAAATCTATCAAAACCAAGTTAGAAGATGGGTAGCATGATCAAAAAGTTTCATTTGCTAGAGATCATGGATTAGAACTTGTAATAGCACTGGAGGCTGATTTTTGTTCACAAAGTGTAGCAAGGGCTAAATCAATTTGGTAAGATTTGGACTTGAGAGGATGGGTGTATCTATATACACCTCAGGAACATTGATCCATTCCCTAACCCCTAGGGCTTAATGAGAGTGGAAGGGAGGATCCCACTTAAACAGGCTCCATCATGGCCTGAACTGCAGTTTCAAATGAGAACATCAGTTTTAGATAGGCTAGTCATTTTGTCGGGGCTCTGCTCAATCAATAAAAGTGAGCATTATAAGTTTTTAAATAGCCTCAGCTGTTTCTGTTCTTAGCCACTACTTGAGTGAACTGAACCTCTCTCCCTTATGGAAGCAGCACAACCTTTATTTATTTATATAAAACATTTTTATGCTGCCTTTCCACCAAATCAGGGTTCACAAGGCAGCAAACATAATAACATTAAAATATTTACGCAATTAAAATACAGTTAAAATATAAAATTCAACTAAAAACACATGAACAACACTAGAAGGTCAAAAAACATTATTAGGAGGATGCCAGACAAAGCAAAAAAAGTCTTCTCCTGGTGGTGAAAGACACCAATAGAGGGAGACAGACAAATCTCCCTGGGGAGGGAGATCCAAAGATTTGGTGCCATGATGGAGCAGTCCCTTTCTCGGGTCACCATACATCTTGCCTCAGATGGTGGGGGCAACCAGAGCAGGGCCTCTGAGGATGACTGGAGTGAACAGATAAGTTCATATGGAAGAAGGCAGTGCTTAACGTATGTTGGTCCCAGGCCATACTGCACTTAAAAGATCAATAGAAGCACCTTGAATTGAGTCCAGAAGCAAACTGGAAGCCAATGTAGATGGAACAAGACCAAAGACCCAACAACCCATTCTAGTCAACACTTTGGCTGCAACTGTAACTTCCAAACATTTTTCAAGGTCAGCCCCACGTAGAGCATATTGCAGTATATATATAACTTAGATGTTACCAAGGCACACACCACAGTGGTGAGGTCTTTTCTGTCCAGGAAGGGCCACAGTTGGCTCACCTACTGAAGCTGCTGAAAGGCACTCCACCACTGCCACCTGTTTAACCAACAAGATCCAGGACAAGCTACAACCTACTCCTTTAAGGGGAGTCCAGCCCCATCCATAATGGCATAACCCATTCCCTTCTCCCTACCAGTAGCACCTCTGTTTTGTCAAGATTAAGTTTCAGCTTATAAACCTTCATCCATTTCAAAACTGCCTCCAGGCACCTGTTTCCACGGCCCCCCTGGGATTTGCTGGTAGCACAAGAAGAGCTGAATACAGTTGGTGGCAACTCAGCCCAAGTTTCTGGATGACCTCTCCCGGTGCTTTACATGATATTGAAAAGCATGAGAGACAAGATGGAATCTTGCGGACCTCATAGGCCAAACATCAAGAAGTGGAGCAGAGTCCTGCAGCACCACATGCTGAAACCTACCCTCAAGGTAGGAGGACCAGAACCACAGTAGAACAGTGGCTCCCAGTCAGTCCCAAAAGGTGATAGGACACCATAATCCATGGTATCAAAAGCCTCCAAGAGGTCCAGAAGAATTAGCAAGGTCATATTCCCTCTGTCTTAGGGTTGCCAGCTCTGGGTTGGGAAATACCTGGATATTTGGGGGTGGAGCCTGGGGAGGGTGGGGTTTGGGGGGGAGGGACCTCAGCAGGTTATAATGCTATGGAGTCCATCCTCCAAAGCAGCCATTTTCTCCAGGGGAACTGATCTTGGTTGTCTAGAGATCAATTATAATAGTGGGAGATCTCCAGGTACCACCTGGAGGTTGGCAGCCCTACTCTGTCCATCTTCCTAGCACATGTCATGCACCAGGGTGACCAAGGCTGGTTAAGTCTCATAACCAGGCCTGAAACCAAAATTGAATGGATCTAAACAATCCACTTCATTCAGGGATCTCTGAAGTTGGCCAGCCACCATTCGTTCAGTCGCCTTGCTCAAGAATAGTACATTTAAGACTGGATGGTAGTTATTTAACTCTCCTGGGTCTAGAGTAGGTTTCCTTAGGAGTGGAAGAACCACTGCCTGCTTCAAGGCAGGAGTGACCACTCCATCTCTCAGGAAGGCATTCACTGTCTCCTAGACCCAGTCCACCAGATTTAAGCAGCCGGGAGGGACAAGGGTCGTACAAATAGCTGGTAGGTCTCAAATGTCCAAGAATCCTGTCCACATGCTCAGACTGCACAAGCTGAAACACTGCTGGACAAATCAAAATCCTGGGACCATCCATTCCTGTTGCTGCTAATGTACAGTCCAAGCTGAAACAAATGCTAGAGCTTTTATTCACAAAGTGCTTAGCAAGATGATTACAGCAGGCTGCAGAGCAGTTCACCTTCTCCTGCTTGCCAGAACCAAATAGACCACTGACCACCTGGAAGAAAACTTTATAGTTCTTCTTTTTCACCTTTTCACATTGCTTGTATCAGGGGGGTATTAGGTAGTTGAATAGACCTGCTTTATACTGTTGTCCAGAGTGGAAACATGGGGGGAAAGTCTTGGCCTCTGTGCCCTGTTGTTGGCTCTCCAGAGGAACTGATTGGCCACTATGTGAGACAGAATGCTGGACTAGATGGACCATTGGTCTGATCCAGCAGGGCTTTTCTTATGTACTTATACTGGCTATACCAAAGCTAAGTGTTAGGCAGGATTATTCCAGGCTAGATTTTTTCAACCGTATTAGATTGGCAAACACCCTGAGGCATCTGTGGATGGGACAAACTGACCAAATCAGACATTATTGGCTGACCAGCCTATTGGAGAAGTGACAGCCTGCTAAGAGTCTTGTTGTTGTTGTTGTTGTTATTTTATTAGACTTCTAATTTGCCCTTCTCTGCACAGCAAGGCACAGGGTGGCTAACAACAAATTAAAAAAAACAACATATCATAATTAGCCACCCTGAGTCTGCTTCGGTAGGGAGGGCAGGGTATAAATCAAATAAATCAAATCAAATCTAGCTATTAAAACAATTTAACGTAATACAGTCAGATAAATTAGATGGTGACATAGGCACTAATTTAGTTTATACAAATAAGGTTGTACAAACCATGTGCTTAAAGCTGGTATACAATGCAGTGAATGGTGGGAAGGGGAGAAATGGGGAGGCCTATATAGATGGAAGTTTGTTATCTCAACCACATGCCTGGCAGAATAATTCTGTTTTACAGGCCCTGCAGAACTAGAGATGTGAAGGCCTGGGAAAAAAAACCTGGAAAAATTAAAAAAAACCATGTTTTTTCTATTTTTTTTCTGAAGCTTTTTTTTGTTTTTTTTTCCCGAAAAATTGAAAAAAAGGAAAGGAAAGGGGGAAAAAATGATTATGGAATGTGATAATGACAGACACAACAGAATAGCTGCAGAAGCAGAGACTGAAACTGATAATTACAGCTCAGAAAATGATTCTGATTAAATTTCATGCCCATTCATTGAAACTTAGTCCCACACTTCCTTCTATACACTTCCCCCCTCTTCAATTCTTTTTATGAGAATGGGTTTTTTATTTTTATTTAACACTGTGGAGAGGAAATATGAATAACTGTTACTTCTGGATTTTAAAAAATTGTTTTGTGGAGTTTTTTTTTACTGTTCCACATAAACTAGTAAACAGTTCAGGAGGTTGCTCCATTTGTTACAATTACAAACAAATATTATTTAAAAAGTAAATTCTGTTTGTAATAATTGTTTGGATACACTATATTTTTAATATGCTAGTTGTGATAATTTCATGCCAAGTAAAATTGTCCATAGTCATATTTTATGTTCCTAAAGTAACAGAATGACTGGAAAAGAAAAAAAGAAGTGCTAATGTAGCATTTTTTTTTTCATTTTTTACAAAAAAATCCATTTTTTTCTGGGGGGAAAAAGGAAAAAACCTGGTTTTTCCCAAGCTTCAAAATTTCCAGAAATTTTACATCTCTATACAGAACTGAATCAGGTTCCGCAGGGCCTGGATCTCATCTGGAAAGTCATTCCATCGAGAAGGCTCTGGCCTGGGTTGAGGCAAGATGAATATTTGAGGGGCAGTTACTGTAAACACTTCTGAAAGAGTAGTTTAGTCCACTTGTAGCCTAGGGAGAGCTGTGAAGCATTCTCTAGTGTTTAAGGCAGTGGTGGCCAAACTTGCTTAATGTATGAGCCATGTAGAATAAACATCAGATGTTTGAGAGCTGCAAGACATGAACAAATATTACAAACATGTTTTTATTGGGAAATATGCAAATATGCTTTTTATTAACATTAAAAGAGACTGCCAAAAATAAAAACAAAAGGGATAAAAACAGATACTGATGATGATATTTATTTGTCCAATGATATTTGTTTGCTAATGATATTTTTGGCCCCCCAAGCCAGGATAAAGAGACAGACAACAAATTGGGTACTAACAGGCCACTTTATTTAACTAAACCAAACAGAAAAACGGGAAGGGCAGGACATGGCCGAGGCCAGGGAACTCAAGACCCCTCCCTCACCATAAGAACTAGGGCGAGCCACCCAGCCCCAGATGACAGCCAAGGGAATATGGCTTGCATCCAGTCAGCATGGCAAGTGGATAATTACCAGGGAACCACCCCTATGCCACAAGGCTCAAAGGGAGGTGAATCCTGGCAATCCCGTAGGCAGTCTGCTTTCCCCACCCCGGGTCGCATGGTCCAAGGACTGTATTGGCAAGACCCCTATGCCCCCAAAGGGGTTATCAGCTGGTGCTCACTGTGCTGCAATCTGTATCAAATTAAAAACTGCCAAATAAAGTGAGCAACCTATTTAAAACTCGGCCACACCAAACCAATTTCCCAATCCACAACAGCAGTATAAGGTAGGCGAAAACACCCCCTCTCCATGCCAATCCAAGAGGGGGCAAAAAATTCCTACCTGGCCCCCAAAAGGGATGACCAGCCAAAGCCTGAACTGCCAGAAGAGAGGGAGGGTGGGCCGAGCGTGAGGTGAAGAATGAGGACAGGAAGCAGGAAAGGCTTATAAAGCCTCCGGCCCTGGCCCCCTTTCCCCAGATGCGGTTTTGCTGCATCATGCCTGCCTCCTCTCCTTACTGGAAGAATGAAAGAAGTGGAAAGAAAGAATGAAAGAAACAAAGAAAGCAAATAGATGGGAGGCAAGAGGGAGGTGAGAGGGAGGGAGGGATAAAAAAAGGTGGAAAGAAAACAAATGGGGGAGAGAGGGACGGGGGAGAAAGAGAGAGAGAGAAAGAAAGAAACAAAGAAAGCAAATAGAAGGGGAGAGGGGGGAGAAATACAGAAGGAAGGAAGAGAGAAAGAAAAAGGTGGAAAGAATGAAAAAGGTGGCAAGAAAGGAGAGGGAGAGAAAAAGAGAAACAGAGACAAAGAAAGCAAATAGATGGGGGAGGGAGGGTGGAAGGAAGGAAGAAAGAGAGAGAAAATGAGAAAGGAAGGGAGAAAGAAAGAGAGAGAAAGATGAAAGAAAGCAAATAGATGAGGGAGGGAGGGGGAAGAAAGAGAGAGAAGTGAAAAGAAAGCAAATAAATTGGGGAAGAGAGGAAGGGAGGGAGAGGTGGAAAGAAAGCAACTGTAGCTTTAAATGCATTCTCCAACCCCACCCCTATGCCCCCTGCCAGCCACCTTGGCTTGGAGAAGAGATCTAAAGAAACAAATGCCTTCTCCAAGCCAAGCCAGCTAGCTTGAGCGGCAGTGTGGTGGGGCTTGGATAACACATTTAACTTTAGATTGGGAGGGAGAGAGGGAGAGAAAGAAAGAGAGAGAGAGAGAGAGAGAGAGAGAAAGAGAGGAAAAGAAAGCAAATAGATAGGGGAGGGAGGGGGAGGGAGGGATAGATGGAAAGAAAGCAAATTTAACTTCAAATGCATCCTCCAACCCTCCCCCATGCCCCCATGCCAATTGGCTTGGCTTGGAGAAGGGATTTAAAGAGACAAATGCCTTCTCTAAGCCGGCTGGTGTGGGGGGGCTTAGAGAACACATTTAAAGTTGCTTTCTTTCTCTCCTCCCCACCACCTCAAATCTACCCAGGGAGGAGAACACTGGCTGAGGAAGGGAAGACCAATCGGGGATGTATGCTTCTGCTTTGCTTCCCCAGCTGCCCTGCCAGGAGCCTCACAATATGTGTGAAAGATCCACATGTGTCTCCTGGTTTAGGGTTTATTGAACATTTTTCTCTTGCAGTTCAGCCTACCCATTGTTGTTTCTCTCTGTGTTGTGCTAGTGCTTGTGCTCTGAAGGCCTCTCTGTTGCATTAGTGGCATGAAGTCAGGTATTATCTTTTTGCAAAATCCTATTGCAGTAAATTCATTGAAAGCAAACTCCAAGGTGTGGATTGGATTATTTCCTGAACTCTGCCAACATGGCCCACATGCCTGAGGAAGGAACTCTCTCATGGCTTTAGTTGTTGTAGATTTTCCAGGCTGTATGGCCATGGTCTTGGCATTGTAGTACCTGACATTTCGCCAGCATCTGTGACTGGCATCCTCAGAGGTATAACATAGAAAGATGGAGTACTCTCTGTGTCAAGGTAAGAAGAAAAATGGTAGGCAGGTAATTTATATCTTCTCAGAAAGGTGGGGTAGGGTTGAGTCATTATCTTGTAGGAGTTTCCCAGGCTGTGACATGCTAATGGAGGAGCTTTCTTGTGGAGGTTCTTTTGCATATGGGTTGGCTATTGAAATTCTAATCTTATCTGTAGTGCTGTTGTAAGATGTAGAGCATTTTGTGTTTTTCGGGACTGGAAACCATGCCCTATTTATTTTTAAACTCTCTTCTTTCCTGTTGAAATTGTGTTTATGTTTTCGAATTTCATTGGCTTCCCTGTGTAATCTGACATTGGATGTGTCGTCCAGCATTTCAGCGTCTTATTTGAGTTAGGCTATGTTCAGCCACTGCTGATTTTTCAGGTTGGCCAAGTCTGCAGTGTCTTTCATGTTCTCTTATTCTTGTCTGGATGCTATGCTGTGTGGTCTTGATGTAAACCTGTATACACCTGCAGGGTATGCGGTATACTCCTGAAGAAGTGAGTTCCAACACATGAAAGCTTATATTGGAATAAATCATAGAATTGGAAGGGACCTCTAGGGTCATCTAGCCCATTCCCCTGCACAAGGCAGGATATTCACAAATACCTCCCCACCACACGCAGTGACCACTGTTCCATGTCCAGAAAATGACAAGGATCTTTGGCCAAACCAGCCCGAAGAAAAATTGCTTCCTGACCCCAGATGTTAGACTTTAAGGCCCCATTGGACATCTGTTTCATTTTGTGAACTGCCCTTTCTCAGTGATGAACTAAACCATCTAAACCATGCACTTCAAACAAATGGTCCCTTCCAACTCTATGATTTTATGATTCTATGATTTATTCCAGTATAAGCTTTCATGTGTTGGAGCTCACTTCTTCAGGTAGATGCCACTAAGCCACATCTGATATCAAGGTTATAGACCCCTGCGGCTTCTTCACTGTGAGGCAGATTTTCCTACCAAAACACTGTTCCTTCACTCTGACTGAGCACCTCTTAGTAGCATGTTTTAATAACAGAATTATAACTTTCTGCATGTCCCACCCTGTGATTAATTTGGCTTTTGCCCAGGCCAGAGATTTGTTGTAGTTAATCAGGAGCTCCTCTAATAAATACCTTTGGAGACTGCACTTGACACGAAGTAAAGTTCAAACAGAATTTATTGAACAGGCACAGTTGGGGATGAGAAGCTGAGGTAAAATTTGTTGTTTATACAAATTGCTTTTCCTTATTTTTATTAGATTTTCACACATAATAAAACCAAACAATAAAGGGTAGGAAGGGTAATGATTATGGAATAAGAGATACAGGGAAATTCCTTCAAGTTTATATTATAGCTGTTATAAGTTTCTACTTCTATTTACAATTTCCTTTCTGTTATATAATTACTAAAATTATCAGTTAATCAATTCACTGAAATTTTCTCTTATGAATCCTAAAAAAAGAAAATTAAGCTTTCCACAGTTCAAACTAGAGTTTCTCTAAGATTTTAATATTTAGTTCATTATTCTTGATCTTCAAGGTTTCTTTCTACCGAGTCATTAAATGGTATCCAATTAACTTTCCCATTTTGCTTACTTCTGTCTTTCAAATAGTTCGATAGTATGTCCATTTCTGCTGTCTCAAAGATTTTTGTCAAAAAGTCACTTTCCAGTGGTATCTCTGATTTCTTCCAATGCTTAGCATATAGTATTCTTGCTACCATGACTATGTATATAATTAAGTGTTTAAGTTGATTATCTGTAACATCAGGCATAATATTAAGTAAGAACATTTCCAGTTTAAAAGGTAAGGTTACCGAACATATTTTTTGGTAACATCTCATGAACCCTTTTCCAATATAACATCACATCTGTTATTTATACAAATTGTAATATATTGAACAGGCAACAGAGAATAGTTGAAGCTTATATTCTTAGAGACGCAGTTTTTAACTATGAGAGCTTTGTCTTGGAGATTTCTTTCAGCAACAATGTGTCTTAATCAAGTTTCATATAACTGACTTTCCTGGAAGTTAGTACTTTCTTCCTGTATGCCCTAAATATCCCGCTTTTGAAGATCAGTTCATCACACATGCCATTAACTACATCTGATATCAAAGTCTCTACCCTACGTCACCATTGTCTCAAGCTGGAGGAGGGACAAGGGAAATCTATGTGTTGTGATGTCACAATGCAGCATAAATGATATAGTGCCACTGCCAGGTAGGTACCACTAGGCCTCAAGCACTCCTTTGCCAACTCGGCAGGAGGTTGGGTTGGAACCCTGACAGGCAGAGCAATCTGATTAATATTAACAAAATCAGGAGTCAAGTTCCTCCTAAACCATGACAGGCTGCCACCAGACCTGCTTCATCCTGGAACACGAGGCACAGGTCAACCCTGCTTCCTTTAGGACTTTGAGCAGAAACCCAAACTCTCTCCAGAGTCAGGAATTCCACACAAAACATTGGTAGGGTCAAAAAGACAACTAGAAAAAGCCTTCTGCAAACCCCCAACAGAAACACACCACACAGGTACATAACTAAAAAGCTTTATTTTAAGGTGCAATGCAATACCAACACAATGTGCACAGAAAACAAAAAAGGTTTTTAATATCTCTTGCTAAGTTATCTTGGATTTTATGGCACCAGTATCAGCAGCAGTTCTTGAAGCACAACAAAAGTAAGCTGCTTATAGCAGTTCAGCAGGGCAGACCACAAAATCTCAGTTCTCCAGCAGAGGTTCAGGGTTTCCCCAAATGGAAAAACTTTAGCACCCAATAGCATACCCAGCTACAGGTCTAAAGTTTGACAAAGCAAAGAGAGAGAGACTTCATTTTAAAATATTTCTAGGAACACCTGACCATAGGCACTAATTGGACCTTACAACCAGATTCACCTGATCCCGATACCAGTCACAGAGTTTGACATATGCAAATAAGTTGACTGATGTATTCAAAAACTGAACTGGTTAACATTCATGTGCTCGGCCGTTGCATGGGAACCCCAACCAGCCTCAGCTGTCCAAGGCCAGTCCTAAAAAAAAAAAGTCTTCATGGTGTCAGTGCTAGGGAACCCAAAGCTAATGGTCTGCAGGTGGCCTTATCAGCACCTTTCAGTCTCAAGAACACAAAACCAAACACTGGGCTTCTGCAAGGAACTAAATACAATAAACAACTAAAAAAATAAAATAGCCCCCATTTACTACAAATGATCTTACACATTCTGAAGGAGTGGGAGAGACCTTGATATAGATATGCTATTGATAGCATTCCAACTGACAGATCCATCAAAAATACATTAATAGATGTGGGAGAGGTGCTGGGAAGTGGTGCCACAGTTCTTTCCTGTCACTTGCTTGACAGAGAAGTCTTTCTTAGGGATAGGCATGAACTGTATTTTTGCAATTTGGTTCGTGGTTTGTGGCTTAACTGCAAACGGAACCATAAACCTATATGAACCAATATGCCAGTTCACAAATCAAACCAGTTCATATATATTTGTGAGCCATTTAAAGTTTAAACCCTTGCTTTCTGCTCCCTGCAAAGTGGCCGTTTAAACCCTCCAGTTCTGGTCTCCACTACTTTGAAGCCCTTGATATGGCAAGGAGCAGATTAGGAGGTTTTAAATGGCTCCCAGCCATTCAAACATCCATTTTTGCTCCTCTTGTTTTTTGCTCCTCATGAATTGCCATGAACTGCCATAAACTGCATCAAAGTTTGTGGTGGTTCCAATGAACATGGGTTCATGAAGTGGCCAGATTTCATCACAAACTTTAGTTCATGAGCTGGTTCATGCACATCCCTAATTTCCTTCTGGTTAATTTCTCTCAGTATGAACAATTTGGAGTTAAAAAACACAATATGGTCTCTTAAACTGAGACAATTGTTTGTGTGAACATCATTAAATAGGTACTTCAAATCATTCTGACAAAAGTCAAGCTTATCAGTATTACACTTCACCAGGTCTGACTTTGGTTTGTCAGGTTTTGCATTACAGCAAAGTATCTCCTGCCGGCACCCCTCCCCCTCGCTACTGTTTTGCTGGCTGATGGGAGAAAAATAAATTTTAAAATTGCCACTGGAGCGATGGCATTACATCACTTCCAGGATGGAATAGAGGGAGACAAAAGGCCCACTGTTGCAATTCTGTGTCCTTCCAAGCAGAATTAGGAATTAGATAAAGCAGATGCTGTTTTTGAAAGGAATGAATGCATACTTCATGACACTGGGGTCTGTCTTTGCTTGAAGTCTGCTTATTGTGTACACAGCACTGCCATAAATTACAGGGACAATGATTCTAGCATATACATGGCTCTGAGTAATGAAGCAGAACATATTGTTCCTTTGAATGCTCCTGCACACATGATTTAGAATGATACCAGCATCACTTTTGACAAATTATGTGGAGGAAGTGCTAGTTTTCAGCATTTAAAGCCATTCATTATGAGCCAATAGTACTACATTAAAAGGGTTCATTGGTATTGTTAAAACAGTTTAAATGGAATACTTTGACTCATAATAGCAACTTGACTGTCTGTATTGCTGTCATATATTTAAAGTCTGTGAGTAAGTTTGGTTTAAATTTAAAATTCAAATGTGAAATATAAATAGTTCATAGACCAAATGTAATACAATTTAGGTTCATTTGGACTTTTTATCTTTTACATTCTTATTTTATCTCCACATTTCTTTGCCTTTCCTTGATAGTGCTAAATGTGAGTTACATCAGAGTTTTGTGGAAATATGCACATTGTGAGAGGTATTTATTCATACTATATTCAAAGAACTAAATAGAAAACAAACAGTTTGTTTAACATTGTAAATGAATAAGTCTGTCATCCTTCTGCGTCAGGGTAACTGCATAAACAACAAATCCATAGGAATTAAGTCTAACTTGGTTATTAGGAATGTACCTTATAGATGTGTACAGAAGTTGTTTTTAGGAACTAATTTAGAAAGCCAGCATGGAGACCCACGGTTGAGTTTCCACTTTGAAAGCTTGCTGAGTGACATTGGGCCAGTTACATGCTCTCAGCCTAACCTACCTCATAAGAACATAAGAAGAAGAAGAAGATAAGAGATTGGATTTATACCCCACCTTTCACTACCCAAAGACATCTCAGAGCAGTTTACATTTGAGCAGTTTCCTTGCCCCTCCCCACAAAAGACACCCTGTGAGGTAGGTGGGGTTTAGAGAGTACTCTTTCAAGAACTGCTCTTGAGAGAACAGCTCTGAAAGAACTTTTAATTGACCCAAGGTCACACCAGCAGCTGCAAGTGGAGGAGTGGGGAAACAAACCCAGTTCTCCCAGATTAGAGTCTGTGCTACACTACTACACCAAACTGACTTAGACCAGTGATCCATCTAGTGTACCATCCTATCTCACACAGTGGCCAACTAGTTCCTCTGGAGAGCCAACAACTAGGCATAGAGTCTGAAGCCTTCCCCGATGTTTCCTGGCACTGGTAGTCAGAGCTTTACTGTCTTTGAAAGTGACAGTTTCTTTTAGTCACCATGGCTAGCAGCCAATGTTCCCTCTAAGCTGAGTTAGTGTGAGCTGTCTCACAGTTCTTTAGCCTCCAACTCACACATTTTTGTCTTAGCTCAGAAAGGATGACTCCAGAGTGAACTAATTTATATAGTAGCCAAATCATAACTTTAATGCCAGTAGCTCACAAAGTAGAATTTTTGCTCACAAGACTCCACAATTTAGAGGGAGTATTGCTAGCAGCCACTGTTAGATTTATCCTCCATTAATCTATCTAATCCCCTACTAAATCCATCTAGGTCTGTGGCCATCACTAGATCCTCTGGTGGTGAATTCCACATTTTAATCACTTGTATAAATAATTATTTCCTTTTGTCTTTCCTGAATTAATTGCCCATCAAGTTCATTGGACATCTCCAGTATTGTGGTAAAGGAAGAAAAAGTTCTCTTTGTCCATTCTTTCTACCCCATACTTGATTTTATAAATCTCTATCATTGCCCCCCTAGTTGTCTCTTTTTAAACTGAAAAATATCAGACTCTTCAGCATTTCTTCATAGAAACGTGTTTCAGTTTCTTGATCTTCTTTGTTGCACTCTTCTGTACCTTTTCCAGGTCTGTAATGTCCTTTTTTAAGTATGGTGACCAGAACCACACACACTATTACAAATGAGGCTGCAGTATAAATCTATTCAGGGACATTTTATTTTATTTTCAATCCCTTTCCTAAGTCTCAAGCACCACTCAGAACTAAATCCAAAATCACTGCCCCTCTGTTTGGCTCTATGACCAACTATTCCAGTGCATGGTTATTTATGATGTCTAGGAACTGTTAGCCAAATTGTCTTATTTCTTATTAATAGCTTGGAGAATTATGAATATAAAATGGCAATAGGCATATAGCGTGGATCATGACCTGTGTATACTGGAGTCAGAATTCCTAAGAACCCAGTAATAGACGCAGAGACTGGGTAGCTAAAATAATGATTTCCTTACTAAATATTCTCAAGCATACAAACAATAATCGAACATATTCACACACAATACAGAACTAAGAATGCAGAGGTGATTGATAGCTAATTGAGGGGTCATTTATGGGGTGATACTACCTGTCCAGACATGCAGAGGTCCATGAAGAGGAGATTTATGGCCCAAACCCAAAGGTTTGGGGGTGGGCTGCCAATTGGCATCAGGGCAGAGGCACACAGTCTGAGACCATGTGCCTGGACAGATATAGACATTGGTAAACAATGCAGACCAATAGGAGGTTTTGAGGGGCTTGTCTCAGGTGAAGACAAAAGATTACCTGGGCTAATGATGAGGCCCAGAGGTGTGTGGCATCACGATGGGCAAGGCCTAGATGTGACCAATGAGATCCCAGAGGGGCAGAGTATAGATTAACAATAGAAGCCAGGTGTTGGATGTCTGTACTGGGGCTAGCTGAATGAATTTTATTTCCATTGATGGTTCTGTCAAGGCAGTTGAATAGGCTCCCAGATACAGACAAAAGATGAGAGTTGAGTCCCTGATAAGCATCAAGAAGGATCATTACTAATTGGAATGTTTGATTGGTTTATCTTGGTATAAGAACATAAGAGAAGCCAATGTTGAATCAGGCCAATGGCCCATCTAGTCCAACACTCTGTCACACAGCGGCCAAAATATACCAGGTGCCATCAAGAGGTTCAGCAGTGGGGCCAGGACACTAGAAGCCCTCCCACTGCTGCCTCCTCCAGCACCAAGAATAGAGTGCATCACCTGCCCCAGACTGAGAGTTCCCATCTATACCCTGTGGCTACTAGTAGCCACTGATGGACTTCTGCTCCATATGTTTATCTAATTCCCTCTTGAAACTGTCCATGCTTGTAGCTGCCACCACCTCCTGTGGGAGTGAATTCCACATGTTAATCACTCTTTGGGTGAAGAAGTATTTCCTTTTATCTGTTCTAACCCGACTGCTCAGCAATTTCATGGAGTGCCCACAAGTTCTTGTATTGTGAGAAAGGGAGAAAAGTACTTCTTTCTCAACCTGCTCAATCCCATTCATAATCTTATAAACCTCGATCATGTCACCCCTCAGCCGTCATTTCTCCAAGCTAAAGAGCCCCAAGCATCTTAACCTTTCTTCATAGGGAAGGTGTTCCAACCCTTTTATCATTCTAGTTTCCCTTCTCTGCACTTTTTCCAATGCTATAATATCCTTTTTGAGATGTGGTGACCAGAACTGTACACAGTATTCCAAATGAGGTCGTACCAATGATTTATACAGGGGCATTATGATACTGGCTGATTTGTTTTCAATTCCCTTCCTAATAATCCCCAGCATAACGTTGGCCTTCTTTATTGCAGCTACACACTGTCTAGACATTTTCATTGAGTTATCTACTATGACTCCAAGATCTCCCTCTTGGTCCGTCTCTGCCAGTTCAGACCCCATCAATGTGTATTTATATTTAGGATTTTTGGCTCCAATGTGCATCAGTTTGCACTTGGCCACATTGAACCCCATTTGCCACGTTGACGCCCACTCACCCATCCTTGACAGATCCCTTTGGAGTGCCTCACACTCCTCCCTGGTTTTCACCACCCTGAACAACTTCATGTCATCTGCAAATTTAGCCACTGCACTGCTTACTCCCAATTCCAAATAATTAATAAACAAGTTAAAAAGCATCGAACCGAGTACTGATCCCTGTGGTACCCCACTGCTTACCACCCTCCACTGAGAAAGTTTCCCATTTATACGCACTCTCTGTTTCCTATTTATAAGCCAGTTTTTGATCCACAAGAGGACTTGTCCTTTTATCCCATGACTATTGAGCTTACTTAGGAGCTTTTGATGAGGAACTGTATCAAAAGCTTTCCGGAAGTCAAGGTAAATAATATCTATTGGGTCCCCCTTGTCCACATGTTTGTTCACTCCGTCAAAAAACACTAACAGGTTAGTGAGACAAGATCTTCCCTTACAGAACCCTGAAGGATGGAGCAAGGAAGGACAAGTATTGAGACAAAGAATTCACACATAGACATGGGATCACACAAAAGGGCTGGGTGAGGTTCTGGAGACAGCAGGGCTATTCACCAGGTGGGCTCTGAATAGCCTTTAGAAATGTAGGTGTTTTACCTGGTGGAACTGCCATTGTTTCCTATGCATATCTTCCTGGTTGAAGGAGAAGACTGGAGGTTTGCTTTGAGGGTTGCCTTGTTGCCACCTGAAAATGAAGACCCTGTTTCCAGAGCTATGGTTTGCTCTGTGTTTCAGAACCAGGAATGTCTTCCTTGGCCTGAGTTTTGTGGGCCTATGGTTCAGGTTAGAAAGTGGGGTGCCCCTGCTATTTACCCATGAGTAAAGGTTGGCTCTGGGCAATGGAATGTAATTTCTACATGTTTACCCTGTCAGTGTGAGGGTACTTGAAGTCACCAGTATCATATTATCTGATTTAATTACCTCCCTTATTTCCTTCTCCATTTTGAGATCATCCTCAATGGTTTCATGAGATGGGTGACAGGTCACTTTTAAGTAACTCTTAGGGCCTAGTATCTCTGTTTGCAATTATTCTGTCAGAATGTAGACCCCTTCATGTTTTCTAGCTTTTCTTTTATGTTGTGCCTTCTTTGATATGCAAAATAACATGCCTCCCATCATGTCTCTCCCTATCCTGTCTATACAGCTTATACCAGGAGTAGCCAAACTGTGACTCGGGAGCCACATGTGGCTCTTTCATACATATTGCATGGTTCCCAGCAGGGCGGCTGAGGAAGCTAAATATCATTAGCAAACAAATATCATTGGACAAATAAATATCATAATCAATATCTGTTTCTACTACATTTGTTATTATTTTTGAGAGTCTCATTTAATGTTAATAAAAAGCAAATTTGCATATATCCTAGTAAAAACGTGTAATATTTGTTCATGTCTTATGGCTCTCAAACATCTGACATTTATTCTATGTGGCTCTTATGTTAAGCAAGTTTGGCCACCCCTGGCTTATACCCAAGGACAACCGTATCCCATTGATTTTTGCCATTCCACCCATACCTCACAGTGTTGTTGTGGGGATAATGTGGAGAAAAGATGAACAATGTGCTTTGGGTCCCACAGAATTTGACTGTTTGACTTGGACAGGGTTGAGATGAATGGATCCAAGTTTCAGCTCATGGGTGACTGCAGCTGCCAAACATGACATGTTGACCAATCAAACATGGCTACCATGAAGTTCATGACATCTGTAATAGGCATTATCAAAGAAAGTGATAGAGTGCTAGGATGATTTTTGTTGTTGTTCAGTTGCACAGTCGAGTCCGACTCTTCGCGACCCCATGGACCAGATCACACCAGGCCCTCCTGTCTTCCACTGTTCTCTGAAGTTTGCTCAATTTCATGTTCGTTGCATCAATGACATTGTCTAACCATCTCATTGTTTGCCATCCCCTTCTTCTGTGACCTTCAATCTTTCCCAGCATCAGGGTCTTCTCCAGTGAGTGCTCCCTTCTCATTTGGTGGCCAAAGTATTTGAGCTTCAACTTCAGGATCTGGCCTTTCAGGAAACAGTCAGGGTTGATTTCTTTTAGGATTGAATGATTTGATCTCCTTGCAGTCCAAGGGACTCTCAAGAGTCTTCTCTAGCACCATAGTTCAAAAGAATCTATTCTTCGGTGCTCAGCCTTCCCTATAATCCAACTCTCGCAGCCATACATTACTACTGGGAATACCATTACTTTGACCATGCAGACTTTTGTTGGCAGGGTGATGTCTCTGTTTTTTATCATGCTGTTTAGGTTTGCCATTGCTTTCCTCCCAAGGATCAGGCGTCTTTTAATTTCATGGCTGCAGTCACCATCTGCAGTGATCTGGGATCCCAGGAACGTGAAGTCTGTCACTACTTCTACGACTTCCCCTTCTATTTGCCAAGGAGTGATGGGGCCGGATGCCACGGTAGGATGATAGATCACATATTAAGTTGTAATTGTGTTTCAACCCATGTTCCTGTATATACATGAGAACAAAAAAAGAGGGGGAGGGGGAAAAAAACTGAACCGAAAACCTATTTGGGACTTCCACTGGCACAACTGCAGTAGTGCTCGGCACCATCGTCACAGGAGGCTTCTTGTCCTCCGTTTGCTGGTCTTCCTTGATCGGGAGAGTGTCTTCTTCACCGTCACTCATTTTGGGAGCAGCAGGTTTCAGACCAGTCCCGACTAAAAGTGATTCTTAACAAACTGTCAGAGTCCTCAGTTAGTCAGCCAAACACCAGGCCTTATTCATTGAAACAAGAATAGTGTTTATTAAGCTGCAATACTAGGTCACTAGAACAGAAGCATTGTTAAGAATAACTTGGATACATGAAGCATTGAGTTATACTCTAAGGGGGGGGAAAGGGTCCCCACCTTTCTACCAATAGATGGGTAGCGCACACGCGGGAACACCAGAAAGCAGTAAATAATCGTATACCCGCCACCCCACCTTTCCCAGGCCTAGCTGTTGTCTTTAGAAAGCGATAGGAGAGTCACAGCCTGGCATTCAAGGCCACGTCTGGCCTGGGAGAAGAGATATAGCCCGGTTGCCCAGGCAACATCGGCATCTCCCCACATTCCATCCCAACAGTCCAGAGACATCAATCAGCACACTACAGTCCCATCCTCCCCCCCTCCTCCATCCCTATGGTAGGGATACCTGACAAAGCCCTTGTGTTTTATCGTTTGATACTTATAAATAATATGAGACTGGGCCCTTATATATTTTTAAAGTTGTGTTTAATAAATACATGTATTTTTATATTTCCTTTATCAAGTTTTTAACATTGGCCCCCTTTCCCACATTTGACTAACCTTTGTCAGGTTCTGGATCCTGTATATACATGACACATGAATCTTTCTTCTCTGTTAATATAAAGATACCCCTTCCCCAAATATGTATTAAAAAGTAAAACAATGTGTGAGTCCAGTGGCACCTTTAGAACCAACAAAAGTTTTATTCTGGGTATAAGCTTTTGTGTGCATGCACACTTCTTTAGTAGAGTATGTGAGACTTTATAATGCCTCTTATACTCTATGGAGCCTTGATATATCATGTTGTAAGACCTCTGAGGGTAACTTTGGAGTTTACACGGCGGAACCAACAAGGGAAGCTCAAGTGACAGTTCCCAATGCAGTTTGTTGTGTCCAAGGGACATAGGCAAAGCCTCAGGAGTGTAGCCCTTTACAGGGGCCAGCAAGTTTGTTATTTTTCATCAAAGCATTGTTTGTGCGCGTGTACGTGGAGGAGTGCAATTAACCAATAAATGTTACAGTTTTCTATATTTTATTTTAAACTGTAATTTTCATATTAGGTTTTTTTAAAAATTTACATGTCCTTGAAATAGACCCTATTTCAATGCTATGGCTTCACATCATGCTGATTCAGTGAACCAATATTCAAAGCTGAAGTACAGTTTTTTTTAAAAAAATCTGTGTGATTCATTTCAGCTTCACTGTTTTCATTCTCGTGTTTGAATAACAATTAATTCCCAATTCTTTTCCATTTCTTTACTTCTCTTAGCAGCTGACAATTTTCTGGCTTTCTGTATCTAATTTGAACATCTTTTCCACTGTTCCTGTCTCATTATATTTTTCTGTTTGTGCAACAAATCTATATATATTTTTCTTCTGCCTGCCTTTGTGTGCTCTTGCCTGTATTTTAGTTTGTGTACATTTTCCTTTCACAGCTTATATATATTGCTGGGCAGAGATGCTACAATTTCTTAAGAGCATGCTTCTTTTGAGTATGTCAGGCTCCCTCCGCCCCTTGATATTTTTTTCTTTTTTCCTTCTTCCTTTCATTTGTGCTGGTGGATAGAGCTTGAAAACTGGCAATCTCTCATGGTATAAGGATCCAATAATGTCTTGTCATGATTCACAAAAAAGGAAATATATGCCATAATCAGAAATTCACTTCATGTATGATCCTATATTTTGCACAAGTTGGGTACAGGAGCAAGCTTTAGGACTCTGAACCCTCCCCATACTTGTATGTGAACCAAGCTTGATATGCAGAAACACGCAAGAAAACATCTATCCCTACCAGCCCCATACCCAGAAAGTTGGGGGTGCACCAAGGTGTCACCTGGGGAGGGTGGGGTTTTGGGAGGGGAGGGTCTCTGCAGAGTGTGTGTGTGTGTCATTCTGGGCACTGGTCTCCTTACTGCCTTTGGAGCAGGTCACGCAGGGCTGGCTTGGCACTGGCCTTTCTCCCCCACCCTTCAGAGCCCAGTGCCTGCAGGGTCAGCATCAGGTAATCCTCTCTCTGAGCCTTTTCCCCTGCTGCAGCAGTAGCCTGGATAGTTGCCTTGCCTTGCCAGTGTCCTTCACCTGCCGGCCATCCCCTTCTTAGCCTCCTTATCATTGCCATGTCACCTCCCCCAATTGAAGAGGAACAGGCAGTTGCCTGACTGAAGCCAGCTGGAGTTCAGAAGCACCCAGCCTTCCTGGCTGGCTGAGTGAGTCTCTCTTGTGTGCTCCTCCCTGACCCAACCCTTCCCTTCCCTCCCCCCACTGCCCTCTCTCCCTTCTTGCCCTCTTAGTTACCCTGCTGGCCAAGGAAGCCTGGCTGAGTGAGCAGTGCCAGCATCATATGACAGCACTGCCGAGTACCAGGAACCCTTGTTGGACTGTGTTGGAAGCATGGGAAGCGGAGAAGGAGAAGGCAAGCACAGCTGTTTGGGGAGTGTGCTGGGTTGTGTGGGGGGGGTGCTGGGCACTCGTGCCCCCATGCGTATGGGTCTGATCCTTACAATTGGTTATCTGTGAAAAAGGGTAAGGCCTGGTTCATATAAGGCCCAGTTCACGTGGAAACTTGGACACATAGTGGGGAATGAGAGGTTTAAGCTCCTCTGAAATGAACAGCTGCATTTTTTACTCATCTCCTAGCCTCCATCTTAATTGTGTCAGGGGGCGATTTGAGGAGCTGTTCCACTGGCTCCTAAGAAGTGCTGTACATGAGCCTGTGGCTTCTCAGGAAATAGATCTTCCTGCTGGTTTGGTGTAGTAGTTAAGAGTGTGGACTCTAATCTGGGAGAATCTGGTTTGATTCCCACTCCTCCACATGCAGCTGCTGGTTTGATCTTGGATCAGTCATAAGTTCTCAGAACTGTTCTCTTAAGGGCAGTTCTCAAGATAGCTGTCTCAGCCCCACCTACCTCTCAGGGTGTCTTGTGAGGAGGAGAAGGGAAAGGGATTGTAAATCACTCTGAGACTTCTTTGGGTAATGAAAACTGGGATATAAATCCAATCTCCTCCTCCTCCTGTCTCCCACCTCACAATACCACCTGAAAAGCTACTTCTGAGGGTCAGGGAATGCTTGAGAACAACACAGGTTACAATACAAATGCCTTCTGCTCAAACCTTTGCATTCAAACCATTGCTAGTTTATGCCTTTTACCTAGAATATCTTGCATCTGTACCAATAGCTGCCTTACTATACTAACATTTTAATTAGATTCTAGTAAGACATTAAGGAGGTTAATACAGTTGAGAAGAAAAAAGAGGGAAAGTGTTTGAGAAGCATCCAGTACTTGCTACTTAATGCAAAAGGCTCTATTCTCCTAACTTGGTTGGATTGCATGTTTTACTATTTGTTATCTTCAAAAGAAAATGAACTGAAACAAAACATCAAGCTTGTTCTAATTGCCTCTTGTCATTGCATCATCACCTTTTCTTTGCCAGAGGCAACTCTGTCAGCATTGCTAGATGAGATGGATGAATTAGAAGAGTTTCTAGGTCTCTCGAGGCTATGTCCCACTGTAAAACAAAGTAAAAAGGGGTGGGTGAGGGAATGCAACAATCCTGGTCCATGGATTATTTGATGGTTTTCTTTATGTCATTGGCAAAAAACATACTACTAGAGGAGGCATGTTAGCTATCATATGTAGCAATGAATCATCTTTTCATGGGATTATTATTTATCCAGTGTAATTCTTGTACATGGTATGTGAACAGTTCAAACAAAACCAGCAATTTCTTTTAAAGAAAGCTTTTGAATATAAATTTTAAAGGAAAAAACGGAAGGGAAGAGAGAGGTGGGTAAACTATGGCTTGGATCCAACCAGCTTGCCTACAAGTGAAAAAGGAAAGAGGGGTTTCCTTTGATCCCCAGGGAAAGTTAGGCTGAGGATCCTGTACCCTGCATGCACTAATGGCATGTAGACTGGGAGCTGTCATAAGGACACAGAATGAGAATGATTGAAACAGCAGGCTGGATTCAACCCAATATTTGTTTAATTTTCTTCTTTTTTGGTAGTTATTTGCTGACTTGTGTGCTAAAATTGATTAACAGAAAAGTGATATCCATCTTTTAAAATAAATATAAAGATTGTATTGCTTATAACTACTGTTAGAACTGAGGATATGCATGAACAGACAGGCATTTTTCAACTTATTTCCACCAGAAACTGCAGCAAAAAAGAAGCAAGAAAGTCATCAATGTGGTTTTGACCAGAGGAACCATAATCGGGCAGGGTAGCCATGGTGGCAGTTGTAGAGAGATAGACCTAATGTAAAACAAATAGGGCTGTCTACTGGACACTTTTCCATGAGCAGGTTTTCCAAAGTTGACAGGAATATTTTTTTTCTTATAATGCAGGAAATAGGACAGAGGTCATTCTAAAAAAAAGTCTTTATTGTTTTCCTCATTACTAAGAACTACTCAAATGATTTTGAGTTAGATCAGAGAGCTAGATCCTCTGACCACCCAAAGTCACTGAAGTCATTGGTCATGAGTGTGGGCTTGAAAAACATTTGATTGGCTTGCCTTTTGCCCCCTCTTCCCTCTTCCTCTTCCCTTGGTGTTACTGAAAGTACATGGTGATTTGGGTGAGTCCTGCACCTTGCAACCTTCCAAGGTCTGGGAACCCTACATGTAAAAAAGAGAGTTCCATCAGTTCCCAGTGTTGCTACAAGATTAAGCCTCTCCTCCACCAGAGGATAAAGAGATCTAAGGATACACAGAATCGATAGGGATAGTTCTCCCATTTATTGATTGATTGATTGATTGATATAATCTATGTTGATTTCTCATTCTCTACCTGAGTGTGCATGAGCACTAAGCAGCAGAAGCTCTGGTTGTAGTAGATCAATATACTCCCATTGTATTGAGTTTAGGAATATGATTATGCCAATGAAATTCCCCCTTCTCATGAAAATGCAAAATGCCTTCAGTGGCCAGCATAGTAATTAGTATTGCAATCCTAAACCAAATCATGTTGACTTTGATGGACTGGAAGGGGCCAACTCCTTGGGATTGCACTGTAGATCTGCGCTGCAACACAAAGTTGAAAAGAGAAGATCAGCATTCCCCTGGCTATGCCACTCACTGACCTTGTGAAGGAAGAAATGGCAGTTAGGGATGGGCACAAACCAGGAAAATACAGGTTGGTTTGTGGTTCATGGCAGACTTAGAGCAGTTTATCTGGGCCCAGAGACATTAACTGAAAATACACTCCGCATTTTCATTGCACCTGTTTTGTGCTGTAGTGTATTTTAGTGGAGCCTATGCAAGTCAATTGGCATATCTGGCTCCCATTATCTCCAATGGACATTCAAGCCTTCCTCATTGTTTCCATTTGGCAATCCTGTCATTCATTGTAGTACATACCCCCAGCAGAACTCAGTACCACTGTCGCAATGCAGAAAATAACAACTGTGCACTGCCAAAACCCGCACAAAAGCTTACAAAAAGAGACTTCAACACAATAAGTGATTCAACACATGTAATACATCATAGGAAAATATTAATGTCCACTATATCCCAAAGGGGAAAAAAACAAACTCCAGAATAGAAGGAGGCATGTTTGGTCCAACTTACATAGTAGCAACCTTTGCAGGTGCTTTCTAAAGCTGAGGAGACCTGGCCCACATAGAAACTGAATAACGTTTACCTGTTAAGAAATGGCAATGAGACTTCCTATAGTGGCTTCTAGTTCCTTAGGAAGGACCTGAAGTTCGAAACACTGATCCATACCTAGGAAAAGTGTTGGACATCTATTCCAGAATTCATTGCTTCCCTTTGAGAGATTTCTATTCTGGACTTTGTTTTTTTCCCTTTGGGATATAGTGGACATTAATATTTTCCTGTGATGTATTACATGTGTTGAATCACTTATTGTGTTGAAGTCTCTTTTTGTAAGCTTTTGTGTGGGTTTTGGCAGTGCACAATTGTTATTTTCTGTTTTTTCTTTATCATTGCTTACTGTGGACTGTATTATTGTTGTTGTTACTGTCACAATGCAAGCAAAAGAAGACTAATATGAAACCAGAGAATCGCTGCAGTACAAAATGAAGGGAGGGCATTTTTTTGAATGTGCCCAGCAGACTCAGTGCCACTGTGGCAGTGCCAGCCCAACAGGACTAAGGACAAGCCAGAGAATCTCTGTAGTAGAAACTTAAGGGGGGCATTTTTGCAAGCCCAGCAGACAGTGCAATGTACAGAGTGCCCAGCAGTATTAGTGCAAAGAAATGCAATGCCAGCTCAACAGGACTTGATGTCTAGCACAAAATCACACTCCAAGTGTGAGTGGGGGGGATTTTTTTCAGCTTTGTGCAAGAAAATGGAAAGGGAACCCAAACCAGCAAAGTGGGGGGAAACCCCTCTTGAAACTGACAAGCAGCTATGACACCGATGTAAACTGAAGACACAGAGAAAAAGGGAAGAAAGAGTCCAATGCTGGAGAATCCTGCCCACCTTGTTGCTTTGAAATTCCTCCCCTTTGTTGCCTTGGAGTTTTGTAAAAAGTTTAACTGACTGGTGACAGTCTGTCTGGAAATGTATCCATTCATGAACTGCCACAAACCATTATGAACAGCAACAAAGTTCATGGAATGTTTAGGCCAGGTGCCCTTCCATGAACATCGCTTTGTAACCCACCCAAAATTCTTCCCCCCCCTTTTTTATAAATTTTGTATTGTTTTATTCTAAAATTTTGTATTTTTATTCTAAATTTTGTATTTTTATTCTAAAAACTACATGGAAAACTACATGGAAATTGTAAGGGAGAAAAGAAAAGAAAAGAAAAGGAAAGGAAAGGAAAGGAAAGGAAAGGAAAGGAAAGGAAAGGAAAGGAAGGAAGGAAGGAAGGAAGGAAGGAAGGAAGGAAGGAAGGAAGGAAGGAAGGAAGGAAGGAAGGAAGGAAAGAAAACCACTAAAAACTCAAGTGGCAATGGTCAGTAGCTTATACAAATGCTAATAAGAAATTCTTTTCACTTAAAATCATTTGGTTACATTGAAAAGGAGTAAGTAGTTAATTTCTTCAAAAGAAAACAGAAAACAAACAAACAAGAATTACTTATAACCAGGGGGCCAGAGTGCACTGCAGCACAGCTCAGACAGCCCAGGTGTCAGTAAGCTCCACCCCCAGCTCCCCAACCCATGCAGCGCTTTTGCGGAGAGACAGGGTTTTTTAAAAAAAATCCCTGGCTTTCCTGCCCAAGCTCCTTCAGGTGTCCCACAGCCTAGAGAAGCTGGGGCAGGGAAGCCAGGCGTGACTGCCTCCGTGCCCTCCCCATTTCCAGCCAGCCTGGCACAGTGAGTTGGCTGGAGACAGGGAGCACACAGAGGCAGACATGCCTGCCTTCCCCCTGAGCCTCTCAGCTTTTGCGGAGTGACTGGGGGGGGGGTTAAATTCCTGGCTTCCCTGCTGGAGCTTCTCCGGTGCCCTGTGGCCACCTCCTCTTCAATCCATGATCCAAGCCCTTTTCAGGCTTCTCCCCCCCCACAACCTGCGGGAGCCCAGAGTAAGGCTGAAAGGGGCTTGAATCTAAGAGATCCAAGCCCCTTTCAGCCTTCTCCCTCCCAAGCCCACAGGAGCCGATGGCAAAGCTGAAAGGGGCTTGAATCTAAGGGATCCAAGCCCATTTCAGCCTTCTCTTCCCCCCACCCAGCCCTGGGGGCCGATGGCAAAGCTATGTATAATGGAACAGTCTGCTCTTCCCGTAATATCTGTGTGATTTAGTTTGGTCCTCTTGGAGCTCTTGTTTCACTTTCATTTTTATATGCTGAATGGACCTGAGAATGGGTGGCTGAGTGAGTACTCTAGTCTGGGAACTCACAGCCAAAGGGGAACGTTTCAAATGTAAGCCTTCAAGCTCCTTTTTAACTGCTGGTGGGGGAATTTAGAACGTGGGGAAAGCAAACATACACAGAGGCTTTCATTTTCTTTCCCTTTCTTTCCATTTTTTTCTTCCCCTTTCTTTCCAGTTCTTTGCTCCCTTTCTTGTCCTTTCCCCCATTTCTTTTCCTTTCTTTCCTTCCTTCCCTTTGGTGTAGTGGTTAAGTGCACGTACTCTAATCTGGGAGAACCGGGTTTGATTCCCCACTCCTCCACTTGCACCTGCTGATGTGACCTTGGGTCAGTCACAAACTCTGGCACAGCTGTCCTTGAAAAAGAGCAGTTTCTGTCAGAAGTTCTCTCAGCCCCACGTACCTCACAGGGTGTCTGTTGTGGGGAGGGGAAGGGAAAGGAGTTTGTAAGCTGCTATGAGATGCCTTTGGGCAGTGAAGGGTGGGGTATAAATCCAATCTCTTCTCTTCTTCTTCTTTCTGTCCCTTTCTTTACATTTTTTCTTTCCCCTTCCTTCCTTCCTTCCTTCCTTCCTTCCTTCCTTCCTTCCTTCCTTCCTTCCTCCCTTCCTCCCTTCCTCCCTTCCTCCCTCCCTCCCTCCCTCCCTCCCTTCCTTCCTTCCTTCCTTCCTTCCTTCCTTCCTTCCTTCCTTCCTTCCTTCCTTCCTTCCCTCTCTCTTTCAGTTAATGAATTAGGCTATAACCAGCTGAAATAAAGGTTAACAGTCAATAAACACAAAATGTGCCAAACAAAGCTTGAGTCCAGTTCCACCTTTAAGACCAACAGAATTTAATGCTGTGTCTAAGCTTTCATGTGAATAAACTCTGTTGGTCTTAAAGGTGCCACTGAACTCAAGCTTTGTTCTGCTGCACTGGAACAGATATTCTTAAGTACCACTGCTAATGAAACATTGAGCTGCTATCCTACCTTAAGCATGTGTGGACAGGAGGTGTTGGGTGTACCCTAATAATTTGTTCAAATAACTTTGTGAAGTCTTTTGTACAGTGTAAACCCTATTGACTGTGTAGAAGAGCCCTCTTGAATAATTCTGGTTTGCATAGATTCAGGTGGGTAGCCATGTTGGTCTGAAACAATAGAACAAAGTTTTTGTCCAGTGGCACCTTTAAGACCAACAAAGTTTAATTCTGGGTATAAGCTTTCGTGTTCATGCACTCATTTTCAGATACATTGAAACAGAGTCATCAACCATTACATGTAGATAGCAAGTGAGGAGGATGTTGCCCATATCTGTAGACTTCTGCAAATGTGGGAACTGTAGCCTCTGTTCATAACTGGGTCACTGGTCACTTCTTCAGCTATGATGTATCTGTAAAAGAGAACAGTGACTCACAAAAGCTGCTCCCCTGCCATGAATTTTCATTGTGCTTTTGTGGTTTTGAAGCAGTTTTTCTCCAGGTAGGCTTGCCAGCTCTAAGTTGGGAAATATCTGGAGATTTTTTGGGTGGAACCTGAGCGGTGGGTGTTGCCTTCTGACACACTTCTGGTGATGTCAGGGGGTGTGGCATATACAAATAAGTTATGCTAATGAGTTATGCTAATGAGCTCCTGCACCTCTTTTTCTATGAAATGACCCCTGCTTCTAGCTAAGAGAAAAGTGTCCAAGTATCTAAAATGAATTTGCTTCAGCTCAAGTGTAAGAGAAACAGTTAAAGTTTATCTAAGTTTTTTCTTTCTTAAGTCATAATCTTATTTGATTACAAGATCGGATTTGGATTCTTCTCCAGAAGATGTTGCTGAGGAGGTTCCATTGCTTCCCATCTCACCCTCATCTTCTACTGCTTCCTCTTCCTCTCCTGGTCTTGGTGATTTTTCTGGATTTTGAAGCTGCTCCAGGAAAGCTTTTCCTTTAGTAACAGAGTCTATTCTTTCTTTCTTGTCATTGTATTTAAAGATGATGCCTTCTGGTATAATCCGTCTATAGGGTGTGGCTTTTTTCTGTCAGGTTTTTATATGGTCTCCTCTTTTTCCTTATCTCGAATGGAATGTCCTTTAAGACTTTTATTTCTTTATCTTTGATTTTTAGGGTAGTCCCTTTTGTAGCTCTAAGTATCTGGTCTCTTATATGTCTTTTGGAGAATTTCATGAAGTTTTCACCAGGGAGATTATTCTTCTTGATGTATTCTGGATATGTTCTGTAGACCATATCCATCTCACTTTGTAGAGACTCTGCTTTTATATCGTCACTGGTTCTAATGCTTTGCTTAAAGTTGTTTTGAGGTTTTCTCCTTTCTTCTCTGGGACCCCTTGAAATCGCAGTACATGCAATGACTTTTCCATTTGCAATTGTAACAATTGATGCTCAACAGAGAATGTCTTCTTTGCCACAGTCTCTAGTCCTTTATTAAACTTTTTTGTCTTGGCATCAACGTTCTTTAACGATTTGGAGATTTGCTCTGTCTTAGTATTAGTCTCTTTTAGCTGTCCTTGAAGGGTTTCAAAATTGTTGTTCAATGTAGTCATCTGATTCAGCAGAGGACTCACTGCAGCTGCTATCATATTTGGGAAGTCTATGGCTGCTTCCGGTCCCGTGACCGTAGCAGCTGGACTAGCTTTGCCTAGAGTAAGTTTAGCTTTTGATGGCATTCTCTTCCCCGCCATTATGCTTTTGTTTACTTTAAGAGAAAATTGCTGAAGGTCCCTATGACTTGAAAAACCAACCAGAGTTTTCTTGGTTGCACTCTGCCTTAGTTAGTTCAAGTTTTGCTTTCTGTCCCCTTTCTTTGCTATCATTTTAAAATGTTTTTCTCTTCTGTGGGGTGGATCCTCCCCATTATCGGTTCAGTTTAAGGGGACATACTTGTTTAAACTCTTGGATACTTATCTTGTTTTTCAACTCATCAGAACTCACAATTCATCTAGAGTCATCCATCAGATAAGGAAAAAAATGCCTGATCGTCTGCCTGCTTGTCCTGGTGTGCGTTTCTGACACCATTGCTGGTCTGTGGTGGTGGGACCTTTGGAACAAAGGAGAACCTCAAGCCCTTGGCAATCAGCCTTGGGAGAGGCACTAATCGTGTTCCATGGCTGGGAGCCCCCTCCAAAGGCTCCAGGGGGTCTGGATCAACTGAGACCTCTCCCTACCATCACAGCATGGTCACATCCCTTGGAGCTCCGAAGGGATGTGTCTGCCATTCAATTAGCCAAAACCAGAAGCCCCAAAATTAATTCCTATTCATTATTTATAGTTTGTATATCTTAAACCATGTTGGGAAACAATATGGCTGAAAGGTGGTCTAAAAATATAAATAGACAAGGATCCACAATGGGTATCTCATTTTTTCTTCTACTATTTCCTCTTTCCCTGGCCTGAAAGCTCCCATAGTCTCCCCCCTGCCTCCTTTCTTCTCACCCACTAGCCAATCTAACTGTATCCCTTGTCCCATGTTCAGTTTTCCTTCATTTTCTATCCCTTCCCTGAGAAAACTCTGGCTGAGTTGTGTAGTGTCAGCTGGCATATCAAGTTTAGTTGCATGGTGAGAAACCCTCAAGCACTTGCATAGGCCACCTCATTTTCTCCTCAATCCTCCTTCCCACACTATGTTCTCTTTTTTCCTTCTCCTGGCAATTCCCATATCTTCACCTTTCCCTTCTTCATTCTCTCCTTCCCACATACTAAATAGCCTACTCTTTATCTGCCTCCCATATTTCAGCTATATTTATTATTTATTAACTTCATTTATCTCCTACCTTTCTCCACAATGGGGACCCAAAACAGCTGACATCATTCTCCTCTCCTACATTTTATCCTTCCACAACCCTGCAAGGTAGGTTAGGATGAATATGTGTGATTGGACCACAGTCACTCAGTGAGACCATGGCAGGCTGGGGATTTGAACCTGGGTGTCCCAAAGCCTATTATTTATTATATTCAACTTTTATACCACCCGCTCCCCAGTAGGGTTCAGGGTGGTGCACAACAAAACCAAATTTATAACATACAATTTAAAATGAATAAAAATCACATTAAAATTGCATAGTAGCAAAATTCTTCATTTTCATAGTAACAATGCAGTTTAAAAAACAGATGGAGATCAAAGTTCTAATTGTGCTATTGCCTTGCAGAGGGGACAGGGGAGAATGCCTACCCTGAGTCTCTAACCACTACACCACACTGGCTTTCCGGGGTGGCTGGTGTTGAACAGTAGCAAACAGCCAGGCCTGGGTGAGTCATGCAAGTCATGTGGTAGCAAGTCATCCAGTGGTTGCTGCTGGCCCTGGCCCTGGCCCTGCTGAGCCATCCATTAAAGGCCAAAACAGCCTTTCCCATCCCCCTGCCTCCAAAAGAAGGCTTCAGCTGGCAGCACTGTTCTAGTTTCTTAGCATCAGCCACAGAAGGTATTTGTTTCTTAAAAGCTGCAAGTGCTGCTTATAGTGTTTTGGAAGGTTTTAACACCCCCAGTGTAATTTTTTTTTAATAGATTTCAGATTCTTTTGCAAACTTGGGGCTGTTCTAAGGTTTGTAGAAAGATCTGTCTTGTCTGTTTATGACTTCAGTCTCTGGATTTAAGTATCCACAGATTTGGCCATGTTGAGAATTAGACATATTGATACATAAATAATCAAGTATTCATAATTAAGGCAGCAGGCCTTCTTAGGTTTTTTAATTTGGTGTTGGGTGCAACAAAAAAGAGTACAAAATTAGCCATCACATTTATAGTTATTTACTATTTCCTGTTTATCTAATTAAAAAAGTACAGAACTCAGATTTTAGAGGGTTGACAAAAACACCCTGACTATATTCCAAAGATCTCTGTAAACATTCATTTCCTTCCACAATGAGAAAAATGGATGGGCTATCATGTTTTCATTTACCTTGTGTGTGTATGTGTGTGAAAACATCGCCTTTCCCAACAGACATATCTGAATTAGGATGGCTCCTTGACATAGCCACTATGGCTGCTTGGGTGCATGTCACAGGAACCTTGAGGCTAGACTATGTGTTAACACTTTGCATGCATCTGCCCTTGAAGACAGCTAGGAAATTTCAGCTGGTACAGAATACTGATAGTTTGATTGCTAACTGGAGCTGCAGTCCTTCCATTGATTACTGATTAATTTCTGGTTTCAAGTTACTGATTAATTTCTGCTTTCAATTCAAGAAACTGGTTGTTACTGAAAGTAATGTTTTATAACCCATTCTATTGTTTTGTTTACTATATGTATGTTTTATCACCTTATTTCCTAATTTTGTAATCCAATTTCACAGTATTGTTTATTGTATTTATCTTTTTTAATCTTTCTCTTTTTTAAAAAAGTGTAAATCAGCTTAAGTCTCAGAGAGAAGGGCAAACTACAAACAAACACATAAATAAACATCTACATCAAATCAGCACTGACTATGTGCTGGGCATTGTATACTTGTCCTCCAGTTGAGATATAGCAACCAGCAGCATTCTTGTATCCAAAAGCAGTAACTATCCACAGATAGCATTCAATTTCCAGCAGCAGATCACTAATGCTGGATCAGGATAATTGACAAATGAATCTCTTGGAATTATTCTTATGTATGCCTTGCTTAAAAAACATTCATAGTCAGATCCTGTCAGCAAAACACCAGCAAACAGTATCTAGAAACACTGTAAATGAAATAGGCATAGACTGATTTTGCAAAAGTTTGCAATGCTTTGGGATATCTTATCAAGGAAATAGTAATGAGGCACAAACAAGGGATGGCTGAATGGAAGCTTTTTGTAGATTTCACTGTGTGCTTCACCTGTTGAGACAGGAGCTCCATGTGAAAAACAGTATGTGCCAGTGCATAGAAATCAGTGAAATCAGTAGCAACAGTAAGGACATTAATTTGGGCTTCTGTAATTCCAATGCAAGAGACAGCACTAAATGAAAAAAAAAAAAAAACTACATAAAACTGTTAATTTGTGTCTGAATCCAGGCTGATTGGAACAGCAAAGGGATTGGTGCCTAGGGTACTTTTGATGAAAATTTAATGATTGGTTAGTTTGCCTGGGGCAATCAGCTCTCCCAGCTAGTCATTAATCCCAGGAAATGCTGTGAGCTTTGATTGTCATTGTTTAATTAAAATATGTCAGCTTTAGAGGAATGCTATGAAGATAGAATACTGTAAAATTGATCATATGAAGATATTTTTACATATTCTGAGTAAACTGTGGCAACCAGATTACCAAAATGCTTTTTAAGACAACTATGAAGACTTGGGTCTGAAACAAGTCATTGTTGTTAATCTAATATTACACCTAGAATGACTGGAACATTGTAAAGGCTTTGTTGGAGCATCACAGTGTAGGAGATACCCAGGGTTCAAATGATTTTCTATTCTATTGCTGATTTGGGAGGAATTCTCTGGGACTTTCCTGGAGAATTAACATGTTAGCCACTAAGCAGAATTATAAAAGCAGGTGGTTTAAATAACTTTAATTGACAAGGGAGGTTTTTTTCCCTAACTAGGAGTATTTGAGTTTTAATGAACAGGTGTTGTTATGTCACCTTTTTAATTGAAGATTTATGAGACCCTCTCTACTTCAAAGGCTGAGCTTAGGAGATGGTTTCAGCTTCTGATTTTTTGGTAATTCTAAATAAGTTTGGAGTGTTTTAATATATCAATATTGAACGGTGGTACAGTGGGTAAAATCCCCTGCATAACTATAACATCTGAACTGCCAAGCTTTGTCAGTTCTAGCCCCGCGCTGGTGTGAGCAACCAAGCCTTTTCCCTAGCAATTTGAAAGCTTCAGCAAGTAGATAAACTTGGGGACCACTTGCTAGGGGTGGGCACACCAATCCCTTTGGGGAGGTGTTAGCTGCCATTGGAAGACATCTGCTGCGCTGTGAGATCAAAACGTGGAAAAATCTGTGTCGGCATTTCCTGCAGTGGAGCAAATCGGCCAGGCGGTGGCAGTGTGACAATATGACATCATGAGTCCTGACGTCATCAGCCAGCCGACAAACAATGCTGTCGGACCACGTCTGATACAGCCTGCAGATGAATCCTCCAAAGCAGCTACAGTGTGTGATTAAATAATTGTATGTGTTGTCTCCCTTATCCCCCATGAATATTGTTAGTCCAATTGTCAATGAGTAACTGTAAATCACTCTGAGCCCACAGGTGTCCAACTATTGGAGTCTATTGTTCAGATGCACAGTCGAGTCTGACTCTTCACAACCCCATGGACCAGATTACGCCAGGCCCTCCTGTCTTCCACTGTCCACTGAAGTTTGCTCAATTTCATGTTTGTTGCATCGATGACACTGTCTAACCATCTCATCCTTTGCCATCCCCTTCTTCTTTGACCTTCAATCTTTCCCAGCATCAGGGTCTTCTCCAGTGAATGCTACCTTCTCATTTGGTGGCCAAAATATTTGAGCTTCAACTTCAGGATCTGGCCTTCCAGGGAACAGTCAGGGTTGATTTCTTTTAGGATTGAATGATTTGATCTCCTTGCAGTCCAAGGGACGCTCAAGAGTCTTCTCCAGCACCATAGTTCAAAAGAATCTATTCTTCAGCACTTGGCCTTCCTTATAGTCCAATTCTTGCAGCCATACATTACTACGGGGAACACCATTGCTTTGACCATGCGGACTTTGGTTGGCAGGGTGATGTCTCTGCTTTTTATCATGCTGTTTAGGTTTGCCATTGCTTTCCTCCCAAGGAGCAGGAGTCTTTTAATTTCATGGCTGCAGTCACCATCTGCAGTGATCTGGGATCTCAGGAACATGAAGTCTGTCACTACTTCTACGACTTCCCCTTCTATTTGCCAAGGAGTGATGGGGCCAGATGCCATGATCTTAGTTTTTTTGATGTTGAGCTTCAAGCCCACTTTTGCACTCTCCTCTTTCACTCTGAACAAGAGGCTCTTTAGGTCCTCTTCACTTTCCGCCATTAGAGTGGTATCGTCTGCATATCTGAGGTTATTGATCTTTTCCCCAGCAATCTTAACTCCAGCTTGTGATTCATCCAGGCCAGCATTTTGCATGATGTACTCAGCATATAAATTAAATAAGTAAGGTGACAATATACATCCTTGTCGTACTCCTTTTCCTATGCTTAACCAATCAGTTGTTCCATATCCAGTTCTCACTGTTGCTTCTTGACCCTTATACAGGTTTCTCAGGAGACATGTGAGGTTGTCTGGTACTCCCATCTCTTTACGAACCTGCCATAGTTTATTGTGATCCACACAATCAAAGGCTTTAGCATAGTCAATGAAGCAGAAGTAGATGTTTTTCTGGTACTCTCTTGCTTTCTCCGTAATCCAGTGAATGTTGGCAATTTGATCTCTAGTTCCTCTACCTCTTTGAAACCCAGCTTGTACTTCTGGCAGTTTTCTATCCACGTACTGTTGGAGCCTAGCTTGTAGGATCTTTAGCATGACCTTGCTATTGTGTGAAATAGGTGCAATTGTGCGATAGTTTGAACATTCTTTGACATTGCCCTTCTTTGGGATTGGAGTGTAAACTGACCTTTTTCAATCCTGTGGCCACTGTTGTGTTTTCCAAATTTGTTGGCAAATTGAGTGCAGCACTTTAACAGCATCTTCTTTTAAGACTTTGAATAACTCAGCTGGGATACCATCACCTCCACTAGCTTTGTTGTTAGTAATGCTTTCTAAGGCCCATTTAACTTCGCATTCCAGGATGTCTGGCTCGAGGTCAGTGATTATACCACCGTGGTTGTCAAGGACATTGAGGTCCTTCTTGTATAGTATTGCCTTTTGTAGATTATTCTAAATAGAAAAGACTCTGTTTTATAGACAGAGTCTGTTGTATAGACACTTACATGAACTTGACTGGTGTAAAAGCATTGCAGTAATTAATTTTCAGTTAAGAGATTGATGTTCCATCCTTTACTTCAAAGGAATTAATCAAAATGTTGTTAGCAAAGCCTAAAATTGAGGTAAAACAGAGGACAGCTATATACTGTAACAGAGAGAAATCCCTTCTCTTGATCTGTTGTGTGTGTTTTTAGAAGATATTTGTAAAGACAGCAGCTAGCTAAAATATTATTTACCAAGATTATGGTATAACTCTAGATTTTGTGTAAAGCTGAATAATTTCTCCTGCCAAGTTTAGTTTTTAAAGGCAGAGGGACATTTGCTTCAGACACTCAGAACTAACCTGGCAAAGATCCATAACTACTAACAAGTAAAACATTAGAAGATGATCTAGAGCTGGCCAGGTGTGTAAGGAGCCCAGCCAAAATTGAAGTCATTAATTATGGGTCTCTCAGTTAAAGAATCTAATTAAAAGGATATTCCATAAGTTATTGTGTGCTTTTACGTTTTTAACAAGCAGAAAGTTGGGAGATGTTCCAAAAGGTTTAAGAAAACAAAATAATAAATCATGGCACCTGGAAGCCAATTAAAAGGGTCAATAAAAAATGCAGAACTTGTATTATAAAAGGGTGACTCCTACTGGTTAAAATAAAATAACATATTTTGACGAAATAAGGAAGTTTAAATGTTTAAATATTTTGTAAAAATATTCTGATGGACCAAAATAAAAACTGATAGATTCAGTGCATCTACAAGAGCTTTATGCCATAGACTACTTTGAAACACTAAAAGAATTCATGCAAAGGGTTTAATCCTTTAGAATGTCATTGTAATGATATACGTTTTCATATTTTGTATACCTTTTAGTGAAAATAAGCTTATAAAATGCTTTAAGAATATTGTTATACTTTTATATGCATATATTAATGTAAAAGAACATTTTTTTCTTTTTTTATTAACATTTTGAACAAACAGAGATTAAACACAACACATTTTACATAACATAGGCCATGGTCACGCAGGCCAGATAACATGGGGGGTGGCGTGGCTTTTTGTGCTGGCACAGTTTGACCTGCCTGAATGTGATCAGATGTGATGGTGGGGAATCGGGGTTTCAGTTCGATGGCCTGTGTTTCTGGTGTGCTGCAACACAGAGAGCGGAGCACGCTGGAGAAATCAGATGGAGGAAGTCTGTCTGTGGCCCGTCGCAAGCATTAGATAGTGGACTTTCTCCAGTACCTTTTAACTCCAGATCTTTGGCCGGATGCAACGAGTTGGCAACAGGTGTGTGACACTTGCCAGATGTGCTCATTTGATTGCATCTGTAAACTCTGCCTTGCATCCGTGAGTATCCCTCGGCAACTTCTGCATGTGATTGGGGCCATACACAACTTTTTTAACCTACAGTTGGTTTGAGAAACTAACAGAGCCATATATAAAATAGCAAGGATATATCAACCTTACATTTTTGTAATGAAAACATCTAAGTTTTGTACTAAAAATGAATTTAGCCTGAGAGTTCATTCAAAGGTGAAAGGAGTCTGGGAAGACAGCCAAAAGAGGTAAAAAAATACATATAAATCAACATAATGAGCAGTGCACCTGCCTTGTAAGAGTCGAGATGCGGCCAAGTAACATCCTGTTTGTCAAATATGTGATTGATGACTGACCAGACAAAGAAATCTGAACTGAGCATGTCTAAAGGAGCAAAAAGAGTATATAAGCAAGCTCCTGGCTGTAACACATTGAACATCTATGAACTATTAGATGTTCCTTTATTCAAATAAACTCTTTTGTTACCCTTTACTGCCTGGATGATTGTTTTAACTGTGTGGTATATCAGCTAGCCGCACAAGTCAAAGAATCTTAGCACCCTCGGGGTGTTGGCATCAACAGGATTCTTTGAATGATGCACAGAAGGTCTATAATCCTAGACATAGATAATGAAGCAAAAAAGACCTTTGGTCAGAATTTGACCCACCAAAGCAACAAAATCAGCATAATCACCTGATTTTGGCTAAAAGAAGGAACTAGGGGGATAGAGGTCACACCATTTAAAGCAAATTCCATAGTGGGCTAAATGATAATCCCAGACTAAGGCCTAGTTCACACATGGAGGAGAAAGAGGCAGTATGATCTACTGTAACACTTCAGACTGTAGGTGAGATTCTGATGTTTATTATTCATCTGCATGACAAACCTATGCAAATAGAACATAAACACAGCAGAGAGAATATGGCCCAACCAGGTGGCAGCCTTTGTGGTTGCTTTAGAATAGTGGGCTTCCATAGAAGGAGTAAAAGACTGATTGGGGAATTCCCACCCATATGGGTATCTTCACGGGCGGAGCCTTTGATTTAATTTGCTCTTCCTGCCCCTCTACCAGGCAATCTTTGCATTTCAATTGGCCCACCTGCCCTCCCTTCTATAATGTGGGCTTTTGCTGGTCACCAACTTTGGGGCCAGGTAGGAATTTTTTGCCCTCTCTCAGATTGGCCTGGAGAGGGATGTTTTTGCCTACCTCACACTGTATGATGATATTTAATAAGGAATGATGAATTTAATTAGGTTCCCCTTCGCAGGTATCTTGGACGATTTAGGGTTGTGTGGATTTGGCCTCCCCTCAAGTTCTGTGGCTTAAGGTAGCTGGCTTCCTTTCAGGGGGTTATTCACATGTCTTGCCACCTGGCAATGGCCATGCTATCATTGGCTTGTGCCGAAGGCTCAGCCATTTTTGGCCAGGGGACCAGGGTGTGTCCCTTTTCCTTGGCTTATGTTTTTAGTTGGCCCTTGCTGAGTTACAGTTCATTCACTTAAAGTTAAATTTAATAAAGCCATCTATTATTGTTGTTGTTGTTGTTGTTGTTGTTGATTTGTTAATCACCCTATCCCAGTTTACCCTGGGCTCTGAGTGATGTACAAGGGGAATAATGCCATAAACATATACAATACATTAAAATTTAGTATACAATTTGATAAAAACTAAAAGAACCAAAATGAAAAGATCCAAGATGTCATCCTGTAAATTTTCTATCCCAATTCTGTACTACCTGTCCATTTTCTGGGCAAGGGAGAGGAAACTCAGAGCAAAAAAAATGCAGAGGGGGAGGGAGGAAGGGTGCCAGTCAATGAAAAAAAAAAAAACATTGCTGCCCTCAACCAAAAGCCTGGCGGAACATCACAGACTTACAGGCCCTGTGGAATTGCACAAGATCCCACAAGGCCCTGGTGTCATCTATATAGATGTTAAATAAGAAATGAGGAAAGCCATTGAAGAGCCATCCCATGGTCTTCTACGTCAGTGAGGCAGTGAGGCAGAAAATCATAAATGACTATGTTGAATGCTGCTGTGAGGTCAAGCAACACCTTGATCCAGCTATCTCAAGAGATCATCTCTCAGGGTGACCAACACAGTTTCCATCCCATAGCTGGGGTGGAAGCTGAACTGGAACAGATCCAGCACTGATGTATCATCCAGGAAACCCAGGAGCTGCTCAGCTACCGCTTTCTCAATCACCTTACCCAGAACCAATAAATTTGAAACTGGGCAGTGATTGGCTGGATATGAAGGATCCAAGGATTTTTTTCAAGAGCGGTAGAACCATGGCCTCCTTAAGACCCTTTAGAAAGACCCCCGTCTCCAGGAACAGATTGACAATGTCCAACAGAGGACCCCATGTTCCCTCTAAGCTGAGTGAATGTGAGCTAGCTCACAGTTTTTTAGCCTCCAGCCCACACATTTTTATCTTAGCTCAGGAAGGATGTCTCCAGAGCAAACTAATTTATGCAGCAGCCAAATTGCTCACTCATAACTTTAATGCCAGTAGCTCACAAAGTAGAATTCTTGCTCACAAGAATCCACAGCTTAGAGGGAGCATTCCTCTCATCGCTGGCCTTAACCAGCCATGAGGGACATGGATCAAGGAAGCATGTGGTTGGCTTAACAGCACCCAGGACCCTGTCAACATCAGCAGACTTGTCTTGGCTGTAATATGTGTGAAAAGGATCGAAGGGTCTTAGTAGACCATACACTGAACATGAGTCAGCAGTGTGATGTGGTAGCTAAAAAGGCAAATGTAATTTTGGGCTGTATCAACAGAAGTATAATGTCCAGATCATGCAAATGATTTTTTTTTTTTTAGATTTTTGAGAATACTAGTATTCAGGTTCTGTGTATTTCTGGAAGTATTTGTGAATATGCCCTTCCCAAAGTCTGAATAAAAGAAATAATCCCCCACCCCTGGTCCACATCCCCAATGGTGCATTCTATTCAACCACCTCAGCCTTCTACCACCTCATTCCCACCACTTTCTATTGCACTGATGAAGCCAGGCTACTCTTCCAAGTTAGGGATGCTCACAGGTTTGAGTAATGGGCTGATGATGCAAGGCTTTACTCTGCTCTGGTTAGACCTCACCTAGAGTATTGTGTTCAGTTTTGGGCACCACAATTTAAGAAGGATATAGACAAGTTGGAATGTGTCCAGAGGATAGCCATAGACCAAGTTCTATGAGGAGATGTTGAAGGAGCTGGGTATGTTTAGCCTGGAGAGGAGACAACTGAGAGGTGATATGACAACTATCTTCAAGTACTTGAAGGGCTGTCATATAGAGGATAGTACAGAGTTGTTTTCTGTTGCCCCAGAAGATCAGACCAGAACCAACGGGTTGAAATTAAATCAGAAGATTTTTCAGCTAAACGTTAGGAAGAACTTCCTGACAGAGCAGTCCCTCATGGAACAGCCTTCCTCAGGGGTTGGGGCTTTCCTGCTTCGGAGGTTTTCAAACAGAAACTAGATGGCCATCTGACAGCAATGCTGATTCTGTGAACTTAGGTAGATCATAAGAGGGAGGGCAGGAAGGGTTGCCTCAGTGCTTAGTTCTTGTGGCCCTTTCCTACACACCCAGGAAAATGCTGATCGCCACTGTGGGGTCAGGAAGCAATTTTTCTCCAGGCCAGTTTGCTCAAGGATCCTGGAGTTTTTTGGTCATATTCTGGGTGTGGAACAGCAGTCATTGGGGGTGTGGGGGGAGGTATTTTTGATTTTCCTACAATGAACCAAGACCTCTTCCCACTGCCATACCTCCCTCTGCCCCTGACTACTGAGATCCCCAGCCCAGGGCTGGCACCCAACAAGATATTCTCAGAATCCATCCTCCAGTTCCTCTTTCACCCCCACCTGCCCCCACAGCCTGGAATGCAACAGAATTTAAGTACCAAATAATAACATTAATTACAATCAGTGATCTAAGAAACATACACAAACTGATTAGACAGGTAATGAATAACACCCCTACTAATAACACTCCCACCCAAACCTCTCTACTTACTATCCCCTCCCTCCCACTAGTGAGACTAAACAATCCCCTGCCCCACCACTAAATAATCCTAAACTCTGAGCTCCTGAAGAGATAGTCCAAGCCCAACCACCACTTATGCACGTCTGCACATACGTGGACACCCATGGATCTTTGGGCAAAGCCAAAACCTCCCGGTGCTACCAGAGTCAGTACCAGGAGCCAAGGTGTGCCCAAACAGTCTACCCCTTCATCAGCTGCCCTGGGCCAGGTAAAGACATCATCGGCACAGTCTATCCCCCCATCTGCAATGCAGCACCAGCACACATGTGTAAGTCTTTTTATCCTGACTATGGGGGCAAATGTTCTGTTCCTCCTCTTTGCTTGCTATGCTGATTCTCTGTCTGCAGGAGTTCTTAACAGTGGGGAACATTTCAAAATATAATTCTCCATATTCCTCTACCTGCTGTCTGAAGTGGTGTATAGGGATGTGCACTTGAATATATACCTGAAAAAGATAGTATTTCTGGGTATATTTGGGTATCTGGAGAGGTATTTGGGATTTTTGAGAATACTAGTATTCAGGTTCCTTGTATTTCTGGAAATATTTGGGAATATGCCCTTCCCAAAGTCTGAATAAACGAAATACTCTCCCCGGTGCACATCCCCAATGGTGCAGTCTATTCAGCCACCTCAACCTTCTACCACCTCATTCCCACCGCTTTCTCTTGCACTGAAGAAGCAAGGCTAATCTTCCAAGTTAGGGATGCTCACAGGTTTGAGTAATGGGCTGAAATCCTATGCTTACTGATCAGAGGGAGACTTACATCTGAGTCATCATGCATAGATTTGCACTGCAAAAGACCTGCCTTTGCTGACTACAGACCACCTTTGCTGACAGTTTCCCAACAGCAGTGCTGTATCCATATGCCACCCTGAGCTACTGGATAGGGCGGGGTATAAATCCCAAAATAAATAAATAAATAAATATGGAGTCGCCACAAAATATTTCACCCACATTCATCACTGAATGTACTGGGGGGGGGGTGGAATGTGAGATCTGATGTAATCACTTCCCAGCCCACCAGACTATTTGTTTCTGTTCTGCTTTTTTTGTATAGGTTTTTTTTTTTCCTGTTCAGCCGCATTCCTTTTTTGGGTTTCATGACAAATAAAGCTGTGTTACTGCAAAGCCTCAGGGATCTCTGTCTCAGGAACAGCAAAGGTACAGGCCATGATGTAGCAGGACTGCGCTGTACTGTAGCAATATTCTTCTTTTGAGGGTCCTGATATGGCATTCATTACCTTGCTATTGGGACTGCCCCAAAGCATTACAATTAAGTCTCATAGGATAATGGATTTGGAAAGTGGATGCTCATCCATTGGAACTAGCAACGGTAGTAGCTACTTAACTGCCATTCTGTGCTGAGATGAGACAAAGGAAGAATAATAACGGCTTGGATTTTCATCCTCCTGAGAGGCCTGTCATTCATTATTTATAGAACAATATTTTCTGATTGCTGTTTCTCCTTATTGTGAAGGAAGTCGGGTTTCATTCATCATTTCTGCCCAACTATTTGTACTTGAGTCCATTATATTTTTTTAACCTGTGGTTTTATTATAAGGAAAGTAGTTCTTGCAGCATTACATTGTGTTCTTGAATATATAAAGAAAAAAAATTAATTACTTCTCTTAGATTTGCAAGAGTCCTAACTATATGTTGTTATTGTTTTCCCCCTGCCTGGCACAATACATTACATTGCTGACTGAATGAAAATCTAGCAGACAATAATTGTTGGCACCATCGTGATTTTTACTAATTCTATAGAGAAGGTGTTCTGACTGTTTTTTTTTTTTTTAAAAAAAGCATCTTCAAAGCAATGGTGAGGCTGGATGTTAGAGTCTCACACTGGCAATCTCTCACAGGGTACACATTTTCATAGCATATAAGACTCCTACATTCATCTCACAAGACACCCACTGTTCTCCATGTTATGCCTGACCAACATGAACTTCTGAAACTCCTTTATATGACTGTTTCTGCAGTATGGGTTTAGCTTTCATAAGCCTCACAGCAAAATACTGTGAGTCCAAGCCCCTCGTTCTGCAGTTTGGCTTTCCCCACAGTGTTTCATGTCAAGTTACATATTTATACACTCTAAAAGTTTGGTAATTGCAGTATAGATTTATTCAATAAACAAGGTCATAGCATGCCTCGTCCACAAGAGAGGAAAAATAGATTTAAATAATAAAGTCAATACTATTAGAAGAAGGTTATGAAATGTTGACAGTCTGGAACAGCAATTTCAGGTGAACTCCACATAATGTAAATTCTAATAAAGGTAATCATTTCTCCAAAAATTTAGAATGAAAGTGGTTGGTTTGCATTAAAGAAATTCTGTTGGTATTTTATCCATTATAAGATGACGGCAATTTTCCCTACACTATTGTATTTTTAATATGGAAAGTTTTTTTTTTAATTTTTCAGCGAGAAAATAGAAAGACTACAATAACAACAACAACAAGAGAAAGCAGCAACAAACAGCAACAAACAATAACGACACAGTTGGAGTCTGTACTAAAATCTCTTTTACAAAAGATCTAGATTAAATCTTGTCTAATTCACCATTATCTGATTAAACAACCTTTGGGAGGCATATTATCCATTTTTTTTCCCTTTGTTGTTTTCATGGACTGTTTTTGTATGTTTCTATCCATCTATAAAATCGTGACCATGTCTTTTCAAAGGCTTCTTCTTGTTTCCCTTGTAATTGTAAAGTTAATTTGTCCATTTCTGCTGCTTTTAGCCATTTACATATCGTCTCTTCTTTCTTAGGTAATTCAGTTGATTTCCAATATTTTGCATACAGTATCCTAGCAGCTGTCACTACATGTACTATCAAGTAAATATTTTGTTTTGTAAAAGTTTGTGGTACAATATTCAATAAAACCAATTCTGGATTAAATGGTACATTAGTGTCTAACATTTTTTGTAATATTTCTTGAATCTATATTCAGTATGTTTTAACTAACTTACAAGACCACCACATGTGATAAAATGAGCCTACTTCTTTCTTACATTTCCAGCATAAGTTTGAGACATTTGAATACCATTTAGTTAATTTCTCTGGAGTTACATACCACCTATAAAACATTTTATATACATTTTCTTTGTATGAAACAGCTTTTGTAAACTTCATGTTCACTTTCCACATTCTAGCCCAATCTTCCAGTTGTATATTATGGCCCAAGTTTTGAGCCCATTTAACCATAGACTCTGTTACAATTTCTTCTTGCATTTTCATATCTAGCAACAGAGTATAAAAATTTTTATGTTTCCCTTTGGTTCCTAGCAATATTTTATCAAGCTCTATAGGTGTATCATAAAAGCCTGTTATCTGGTCTTTCGTGTACCTAGAATCAAGTTGTGCTCTCTCCCACCAATTCAGGTTTATACCCTTCCCCTTAAGTTCTTGATCATATAGTTTGTTTTGATTGTTTAGTAAATTCTAATATGTCCGGCTTAAGTCTTTCATTACTATTTTAGGATTAACAAAGATTTCTAGAAGTGACACCCATTTGGGAATTGTAGTGTAACAAAGTTTCTGTATTTCTCCCTATGGTTTCAAAAGGGCGGCTCTTACCCAATGTTTATTAAAGTATTTATGTATATGGCTGTTCCCATACCAAGTATAAGCATGCCACCCTAGTTGTAAATCGTGTCCTTCCAGTTTTAGTAATCTCGGATTTTCTAGTATAATCCATTCTTTCATCCATGTCAGTGTCATAGCTTGATAATATATTTTCCAATTCTATCATGCAAAGCCTCCTCTTTCTTTAAAGACTTGTAACACTTTCAGCTTTATTTTAGGTCCTTTCCCTTGCCATATAAATTGTCTCACCAATTCGTCAATTTCTTTAAAGTATTGTTGGTTTTTTATAATTGGAATTGTTTGGAACAAAAGGATAAATCTTGGTAAAATATTCATCTTTACTGCAGCAATTCTTCCCATAAAAGACAATTGTAGGTCCTTCCATTTTTCCAAATCCTTTTTGACTTCTGTTAGAAGTTTTAGATAGTTCACTTTAAATAAACAGCTACATCTGTTAGATATCTTTATTCCTAAATACTTAATTGACTTTTGCACTTCAATCCCTGCCTCCTCCTGCAGTGCTTGTATTTGTTTTTTAGTACAATTCTTAGTTAGGATTTTTCTGTATTTTTTTAAATTAATTTTCAATCCAGCTTGTTGGCCATATTCTTTTATTGTCAGTAAAAGTGGATTAATTGTTACTCCTGGGTCCTCCATAATAAATACCAGATCATCGGCAAATGCTTGTAATTTGTACTCTTCTCCTTTGTGTTTAAGGCCTTTGATTTCAGTGTGACTTCTTAGCATATCATACAAGGTCTCTAAAGCAAAAATAAATAAAAGAGGTGATAGTGGGCAGCCTTGTCTAGTCCCTTTCTGAATCTCAATATTCTGTGTAAGGTCCCCATTCACCATAATTTTGGCAGATTGTTTCGTATATATAGCTTTTATCATTGTATAAAAGTGTTTGCCACGTTTAACAGCCAACAGTTGTTCCAACATGAAGGACCAGGCAAGATTGTCAAAGGCTCTGTCTGCGTCAAGAACATTAATGCCATTTGTTTTTCAGGATGTGCTTCAAAGTATTCTAGTATATTCAAAATTGTTCTCACATTATTTCTCATATGTCTCTTTGGTAGAAACCCTGATTGATCTTGATGAATTATCTGGTTTAATAGCGTCTTTAATCTATTTGCCAATATGGATGCAAAATCTTATAATCCACTTTAAGAAGTGAGATTGGTCTGCAGTTTCTGATTTCTTTCTCATCCGTATCTGGTTTATGGATCAAAGTAATTAGGGCTTGGTTCCAGGTTTCTGGGAGTTTTCTTTCTTCCACTATACTTTTTATAGTTAGTTTCAAAGGGAGGGCAATTTGATCATCAAAGACCTTGTAAAATTCTGCAGGAAAGCCATCTGGCCCTGGTGTCTTCTTCTTCTTCTGGTTTTTAATTGCTGCAATTACTTCAGAAAATGAGATTGGTTCATTTAAGACTTTTTTTTTCGTTCTACTGAAAATCCCTTCTTATTATGTTTCCTTAAAAATTCTCTAATCTGTTCTAGATCAATATTTCTCTGACAGTACAGGTGTTGGTAAAAAGCTTCTATAATTTTTTTCAGGTCTTTATGTGTGTTCTGTTCTTCATCTTTATCATTTTTCAATATTTTTATTTGCTTTTTTCCCAAATCTTTTCTTAGTTTATATGCCAACCATCTAGATGGTTTATTTGCATTTTAAAAATAATTTTGCCTTAAAAACATTGTTTTCTTTGCAATTTCTTGTGCAATCAATTGATGTTGCAGATTCTTTATTTTAAGCCTTAAATATTCTGTTGAAGGTCCCATCTTTATTTTTTTTTCTTCCTGTGTAATTTGATCCTCAATCTGGGCAAATCTTTGTTTCCTACTTCTTCTCATCCATACATCTTGTTTGATACACCAGACTCTTGCAAAGGCCTTGAAGGCATCCCATGCAATGTCCATAGTAACATCTGTTGAATGTTCAATTTAAAGAATTCTTCAAATTCTTTTTTAAATTTATTCACAAAATCCAGATTCTTTAAAAGCCATGTATTCAAAGTCCATCTATTCTGTTTTGGAGTGTCATACAATGTTAGAAGCAGTGGATTTTGATCTGTGAAAGGCAAAATCTCCACTCCTGTGATTTCATTAATCATACCTGTCGAAACCCAGGCCATATCCAGTCTGGACCAAGATTTATGACTTGCTGAGTAGAATGTGTAATCTTGTTTGTTTATATTCCTAGTTCTCCATGCATCTATTAGAGAGAGTTCTTCAATTAATTTTAAAAAGGAGATAGGTAACTCATTACCTTTTTTCTGTTTTCCTGTATCAGTCTTTCTATCAGTGGATTTATCAAGGACCGCATTATCATCTCCAATGACGCATATCTCTTCATAAGTTTGTCTTGACAGAAATTCACATAGGGTTTTATAAAACTTTTCTTGATTTTGATTTGACACATAGACGTTCACTATCAAAAAAGTTTTAGACTGCCTTTGAATCTTTCCAATCAACACCCTTCCATCTTGGGAGTCATAAACTAGTTCTGGGTGAAGATGTTTTCTTGCATAGATTGCTACTTCTTCTTTCTTTTTCTGATTATCTGCAGAGATAAATACTTTTCCAAGCTTTTTAACTTCCAGCAGCTTTTTGTCGGATTCTTTAATATGGGTTTCTTGTAGACAAACAACTTCTATTAGCAATTTTTTAATTTGTTGAAAGATTTGTCTTCTTTTCTGTGGGGCATTCAATCCATTAACATTTATAGAGATTATTTTCAATCTTTTTTATCCATCTTTATGATCTTTTTTTGGACCATTTTTTTTTCTTGAAGTGGAATCTTGTTACCATGTGCCGTGGTAGGATTGTGGATTTTTTCTTAGTAGTTCCTGTTTTATGACCTGTTGCCCCTTGGGGCTGACCTCCTCCTCCTCCTCCTCCTCCTCCTCCTCCTCCTTCATTTTTCTCTTCTTCATCATCTCATTCTTCTTCTTCCTCTTCTTCCTAAAATCCCAATTCTTCTCCATGATTTTTCAAGTAGTCTTCTGTTTTAAATATTGAGTTGATCCTAAACCTCTTTCCTTCGTAGGTAAATAGAATTCCTTCTGGAAGTAGCCATCTGTAGTTTATTTCATTTTCTCTTAAATAGTTGGTAAATTGGACATAGTTCCTTCTCCTTTTTCTTACTCTCCATGGGATTTCTTTTAGAATCTTAATTTCTGTCTCCTGGATCTTCAGTGGGTTTTTTTTTGTTTGCTATTCTTAAGATAGTGTCCCTACATCATTGTACTGATATAGGTGGAGTTTTATTTTTCCAACTTGAAGCTATTAAGGATTTTGGCTGCTACAAGTAAGATCACTATTAAGTTTTTCTTTATCTCAGTGATGTCCCATTCATCCCAGGCATTTAAGAGTATTGTCTCCGGGATCTTGTTCCACATTATTGACTGCTGCTGCTGATAATGGGAAAACACATCCTATGATGCCATAACCAGAAAGCTGATGACAATTTTAAATCCCAAAATCTGAGATCATTATTAAAAATTAATAGTTTTAGATGAATCATGGCCTGAAGAAGAATCACTTTACTGGATGAATTTACACATAAGAACCATGGGCCATTTGGGTTCCAGAGAACCACAGAGGTAATTCTGCCATTAAGTGCAGTTTCAAAATGGTAAAATCCATTTGTAAACAATCACTAAAGTTCATATTCCAAACAAGAGCTAAAATAGTATGATTTTTCAGTGGAGTTTGGACCCAGCAACAGCAAAGCAACAGCCATCCAATTCTTGCTTCAATTTGTTCAAGGAAGAATTAAAATCAAAACAGGAATCTTGGTGTCAAAAAGAGCAGGGATGAGAAATCTGAAATTGTTCAAATGTTAAAGGTATATGCACAGCCCTGGCAGGCAGAGGAGAGATCAAGCTAACCTTGTGTAGTACACTGTGGATACTTTGGGCTGGATGGAACCATGTGGGCAGGTGCTGCCAGAGTCTAAGTACTAGGATGTAGGTGGCAGTTTTTGCAGTTGGCTTTAGCTGCAGTACCACAAGTGAAGGGGTATGCATTTCTCTAGCTAGAGATGACATACAACATCAGACTGCTGGCTGTTTGGATTTTAGTAGTGGTGTACGTTCAGATGTCAGGAAGCTGTTAGTGTTACATAGAAGTGGATGGGACCTTCAGACTCCATCTTGTACTTGTCTAACAGTTTGCAGTATTCCCTCCCTTTTTTGTTTTTCTCTATACTGGCTTCTTTCCTATAACACAGAATAATGTGTGACTAGGAACAGGCTGCAGAGTAAAAGGCAGAAGCAACAGCAGAAGCAGTACCTGAGTGGCACAAGAAAGAATCACCATCTGCATGGCCACAGCTAATAAATATCCTGGTAGATTTGCAGTGACAGAATATTAAGCACTTCTCTTTTCCACTTCTTTATGTCGACCGTGTTTTATTCTTTGCTCTTTAGCCTATGGTTTAATGAATTTAGCTTCAGTTTTGAGTGCTCTGCATCAATAGCCCTTCCTATCTGATCAAGGACCAAACTGTATGGGAATGCTGGTGCCCATGATCAGATTCCCTACCCCCCCAGCAATGTAAGTTAGCTGCAAAAAGTAGATGAATAGTGGAGAATTTGACTTTTCATCCTGTAACATTTCCTTCCCTGAAAATACCACAGATAGCTTTGATCACCAGCAGCAAGAAAGGCAGTCATTTGGGGGCTGGGGAAATCATACAGCAGAAAGAGTTAACATCCCCAGCCCCAGCTTTGATTCATATATCAACACAGAGACCCATACCAAGGCTGCTTTTTTGTGGCTAAAATACACGTTGGATGATCCAGTCTCAAATTCACAGCACAAGTGGGAACACAAGCATTGCCTTGCAGATTCAGACCAAGATACATTTAACCCAGCATTCCATTTCCAGTAGTAGCTGACCTGGTGCCTCTGTACGTTTACAAACAAGGTGTACAGGGCTGGCTCTCCCACTGTTTGTCCCCAGCATCTAGAAGTAAACTGCCATAATACATGGTTGTTATAATGGCTCATAGCCACTGAGAGGCCCATCTTCCATGAATCAGTCTAATCCTTTTTAAAAAGCTGTCTGAGTTAATAGACATTGCTAATCTTGTAACTGAGAATTCTGAGTTAATTATATGTTCTATATGCTAATGTCATGAGCTAATATTAATTCTGGCATTGAATTTTTGTATTCTTAGTTATTTAAAAATTACTACTAATATATTTTTTAAAAACATTATAAAATAAAAAATGTTATTTAAAACGTTGGCTAACACATGCCAGTTTCCATTCTAGCCTTTTTGGGGCAAAGTGCTTGAGATGAGTGGTAGTTGAGCAGGAGATGTTCCTGGATGACTTACCTGCCTTTATTCCATTTCAGTGTGGTTTCAGATTTGGCTTTGGGACTGAGACAGCATTGATCACTTGGGTGGATGATTTCTCCTTATAATGGGATAGGATAATGGATCTATTTTGATCTTGCTGGATCTATGAGCAGCACCCTTCGATACAGCTGACAATCATATCTGATTGAGGCACATAAAAACAGAGTAGGGGTGAGGAAACAGTTTTTTCTATCTGATCAGATTCAAAATGATGCTTGGGTCTGCTGAATCAACAGCTTAGCAGTTGGCCTGTGGGATGCTGTATAATTCAGTCCTATTAATTAAATCTGGTGAAGGAGCTGGCAGACTGGGTTCAAGAGACAGTAAATGCCTCCTGTGGCAGAACATGCTTGCTCTGGCATGCAGGCCCCATTTCTGCCCTGCCCTCCTAGGGGTTCCCAACTCCCTGGAGTGACTTTTCGTTATCTCTACGGTAATATGCTGCCTCCACCACTTGCCCTTTATAAAGAATTTCCCCCTGGGAATGGCAGAACTCCCAGTTCCCCTTGCCTCTGTGTCTCCTATTGTCCAATGCTTGGCTACCACGGAGACAGTTTAATGCCTTGGGTGCCCTTGGAGGGATATTCACTTGCCAACCCCGGGAGCCCATTTTAAAATAGCATGTCTGAAATGGTGGAGGTCTATGTGGTACAGAGAACCATTCTCTACATCAAAAGTTTAAAGTATTTATTGAAAAGAAAATGTTTATAAGCATACTTTTAGCACACTGCCAGATTTGAGCAAGAAAAACAAAAGAAATGGAGGGGAATGCAAATCCTCTGTCCCTCTCACAATACATGCCCAATCTGATGGTAAAATATAGGACATGCTCTTTAGCTTAGCTATTCTAGTTCTCTGTGGAGTTTCCATTACCTTGAAGCTTGCACCCAGTCTCACAGGTGGTCGATATGGCTGCCACAGGAGTCAAGAGTCCTGTGTCCTCTCATCACCTGAGCATCCCAAAGAAAAAGAGTTATTTGTGGTTGCACTGAGATTTTATCATCTCTGTCTCCCTTTCCACTTAACCCGGTCAGACCAGAGAAGCATTTCCTCCAGTCCCTTCCTGGAGATTTATCCCTGGAGTTGTTCTAGTCCTCAGTCCTGCAAACTCAATTCCAGGTCTAGAGAAGGGAGGGGAGGAGAGAAGTAGGAAGCTTGACCATTCAATTGCCTTTCCTGCTAGATCTATTAGCATTTGTAAGAAGGTGGGTTGAGGCACAACTGAATTGACTTCCCCTCTCCCCCTTCCAGCCTGTTCCCTGTCTAGAGAAGGGGGGGGGGAAACACTTTTACACTTTTAAACACCAAGTAGAAATTTGCTGCTTGCCAGCCTCCCAAGAGAAAATGCATTTTATCATACCTTCCTAAGAGAGGGGGTGGTCACTCTTGCCTTTAAGAGGACAGTGATGCATCAGCTCCAAAAGAAACCTATTCTGGACCAAGAAAAATTGAATAACTACCATCCAGTCTCAAATGTACTGTTCTTGAGTAAGGTGATTGAAATAGTGGTGGCTGGCCAACTTCAGGGATTCCTGAATGAAGAGGATTATTTGGCCCCATTTCAATCTTGTTTCAAGTTTGGTTATTGGACTGAAATGGCCTTGGTCACCCTGATTAGATGACATGCATCAGGGGAAGTGAGACCATGTACATTCTCCTGGAACTTTCCTGGGCTTTTGATAGCATCGATCATAGTATCCTTCTGGATTAATTTTTGTCATTGGGACTGGGAAGCACTGTTCTGCAATAGTTCAGGTTTTATCTTGAGTGTAGTTTTCAGAGTGTAGGTTTCAGGGATTGTTGCTCTGCGTCTTGGCTTCTGGGATTTCCTAAGGTTCTCATCTACCATGCTTTTTAAGAAGAAGAAGAAGAAGAAGAAGAGTTTGGATTTATACCCCGCCCTTCACTGCCCAAAGGCATCTCAGAGCGGCTTACAAACTCCTTTCCCTTCCCCTCCCCACAACAGACACCCTGTGAGGTAGGTGGGGCTGAGAGAACTCTAACACAACATGTCCTTGAGAGAACAGCTGTGCCAGAGCTTGTGACTGACCCAAGGTCACATCAGCAGGTGCAAGTGGAGGAGTGGGGAATCAAACCCGGTTCTAAGTCCACGTACTTAACCACTACACCAAACTGGCTCTCTTAACATCTATATAAAGCTGCAGGGAGAGGTCATCCAGAGGTCTGGGCAGAATTGGCACCAATATACAAATCCAAAGAACCCTCTAAGCTGTGGTGTCTTGTGAGCAAAATTCTACTTTGTGAGCTACTGGCATTACAGTTGTGAGCAAGTGATTTGGCTACTGCATTAATTAGTTTGCTCTGGAGCCATCCTTCCTGAGCTAAGACAAAAATGTGTGAGCTGGAAGCTTAAAAACTGTGAGCTAGCTGACTTTCGGTTTCAGCGGAGCGAATGGCGGCCACCTCTCAGGACGCTCCCGGAGATGGTTAGCCCACGCGCAGTCTGGGGGGGTCTTCGCATGTGCGAAAGACCCTAGTGAGCCTTAGGCAAAGGCTCCGAACCGGGGGCACTTGGGGAGTAGCCTCTTTGCCGGCAGACAGCCGGGAAATTGAGGCTTTCTCCCCGCCCCAATCGGCCCCGCTGCGTCATGCCCGTAATGGGACTTAGCAACGCCACCGACTTCCAGGAGTGAAGAAAGCGACATGAATTAAAATAAAAAGAAGAATTGGCATCGAATCGTGAGTTGAAGATCTATTTTGAGCGAGAATTTGAACCCCCCCGCAAGCGTATAAGCGTATGGGAGGAGGGAGGAATCCCCACCCCTTTTGAGAAGCGGGATTTATAAAGGAAAAGCGAAGGGGGGCAAAGAGAAAAAAGTGTTGGTGAAAGTACCTTTGGGGTTCTACGGAAGATTATGAGCTTATTAGCTTCCTGAGGGATGCGGCACGAACTTTGAAAAAGTAAACAAAAAAAAGAAAATGTCGACGGTAGAAGTCCCGCAGAAACCAGAAAAGAAGAGGGGAGGGACTTCCGGTCCGGGTAACCCCCCCAGAGCTAGCTGTCAATCAACAGGAAAGTGAGATACTGTGCCCTCTGCTGGATCAAATGCGGAAAATCAACGAAACTTTGGTTAAAATGGAAAGTGTTCTCATCAGCCGACAAAAACAAATATCAGAAACAACAAGGAAGATGGAGGAAATCGCACAGAAATCTAATCTGACTCTACGTTTTCAGGGCGTGAAAGAAGAAGAGAAAGAAGATCTCAGATCTACCTTGGCGAGTGTCTTGGCACCCCTAACTGGCAGAGAAGCGAAAGAATTAAAAGAAGAGGTGGATATGGCCTTTAAAGCATATCCCGATTTTATGAAAAAAAATAATCTGCCAGCAGAAGGGGTTGTTGAGCTTATCAAGCAGTATACTAGAGATCCAATTGCATGTGTAGTGTTTGCGGAGCCCGTGAAAATTGGAGGGCAGAAATATAAAGATAAAGATAAAAGAGAGAAGATAGACTCCGTCTTTAAAACACAAAGATTTCTGAAGAGACACGCCAGCACAGAGGAAGACGCAGCACTCACAATTTGGACAGATTCAAGCAGTGAAGAAGACAGCAGCCCAGAGGAGGGAGGTGCCGGAGCGGGAGATACCAAGGCCAAAAAGGGCTCAGCTTATATTTTGAGAGGCTTAAAAAGAAGACATTTTAAGAAGTAACTGTTCGTGTAACATCTGAAAGGAGCTGATTAATAACTAACCCCAATGGACTTTACTAACTTTATTAACAGAGTTATTTTGGACTTTGGAAAGCTGAAAAGAAGATCTTTCAACCGTGATGGATGCCAAAAACTGTATTAAATACTAACCAAAACTAACTTTTTTTAACAGAAAAAAAATTCACTCCACTCTTTTTTTTACTCCATCTATATACCCTACCCTTTTCTTATAAAAAAACAATAAAATTCTCTCCTTTTTAGGAGAGTTTTAACAAAAAACAAAACAAAACAAAACTGTGAGCTAGCTCATACTAACTCAGCTTAGAGGGAACACTGACACTCGGCTTCCTGTTGGATAAACAGATGGCAGAGGTTGCTAGGGGTTGCTGGTGAGCCATCTGCAGCCCTTCTTGGGCAAAAAAAGGATCATTCCACTGTGGTACATGCCCTGGTGACACCTAGAGTAGATTAATTCAATGCATGCTACATGGGGCTGCCCTTGAATACTGTCCAGAAGCTACAGTTGGTACAGAATTCTTTGGTCAAAGTGTCAACTAGAGTGGGTCATAGGGACCATATCACTCCAGTCTTGTTCTATCTACACTAGCTCCCAATTTGCTTCTGGGCTCATCAAGGTGCTGGTATTGACATTTAAAGCCTTGTATGGCATGGAACCAACATACCTTAAAGACTACCTTCTTCCGTATGAACCTACCTATTCACACTTGTTAGCCCAAGCCTCCCCTTGCCACATGAAGGATAGTACTTCAGCCAGGTTAGGGCCAAAGCTGGCGTAGGGCAAGTACAGCCCTCTTTGTGTGCAAAGCCAACTAGCCCAGACATGTGCTCAGGACCACCTCTCTGAAGCAGTCAGCCATCAGGTTCAGATACAGCAAGCATCTGTAATTGTGAAGGGACAATGCTTTAATTTCACAGAGATGGAAGATACCTCCAGGGTCATCTATTCCAAGCCCCTGCATAAGGCAGGAAATTCACAAATACTTTTTCCTCCACACCCACAGTGACCACTGTTCCACGCCCAGAAGATGACAAAAGACCAATCAAGTTTAATCTCATTAGGCAAAATTTTTAGATATAAAGATCTTTTAGATGATAAAGGACTTTTAAAAACTAAGAATTAATAAAGTAAGGGGTCAGTCTGGATTGGTGGGAAAGGGCCCAGATTGAATCCAGATATGATAAAGATAGAAAAGTTGGTTTTTATTCTGGACAAAGTGCATTTGAGAAGTTGTTATGCACATCCAATGATAAGCTGATCAAGAAAATGTATGGTTTTTTTAATGCAAATGAAAATGGAAGATGAAGTAGTTAAAGATTGTATGGTGAAAAATCTAGATTATAATATTGATTTTACACAATGGAGTAAACTATGGAAAGTGAATGTGAAAATAACTAAATGATGGCATTTAAAGAGAATCTGTGTAAGATGTTTTATAGATGGTATCTAACACCAGACAGATAAGCTAAAATGTACAAAAATATGTCGAATAATTGCTGAAAATATAGAAGAAGAGGAAGAAGAAGAAGAAGAAGAAGAAGAAGAAGAAGAAGAAGAAGAAGAAGAAGAAGAAGAAGAAGAAGAAGAAGAAGAAGAAGAAGAAGAAGAAGAAGAAGAAGAGGAGGAGGAGGAGGAGGAGATTGGATTAATACCCTGCCCTTCACTTGGAGTCTCAGAGCGGCTTACAAACGCCTTTCCCTTCCCCTCCCCACAACAGACACCATGTGAGGTAGGTGGGGCTGAGAGAACTCTAACACAAACTGCTCTTACAGGAACAGCTGTGCCAGAGCTTGTGACTTGACCCAAGGTCACATCACAAGTGGAGGAGTGGGGAATCAAACCCAGTTCTCCCAGATTAGAGTCTGCACACTTAACCACTACACCAAACAGGCTCTTTAAAACTGGGTATGTTTTACCATATGTGGTGGACATGTGATATAGTGCATAAATTTTGGGTTATGGTACATACTTTAATACAGACAGTTTTGCAGATTTCAATACCTTTTCGACCAGAATTGTTTTTATTGAATTATATATCAGAGAATGTTGATAGAAATCAAAGATATTTTATAATCTGTGTAGTAACTGCAGCTAGAATTTTATTTGCATCTTACTGGAAACTTGCCCCCCCAGTCGGAATAATGAGACAGACAACAGATTGGAATTAAACAAGGGCCACTTTATTAACTATTTAACAGAACATTGCAGCAATAACAACTAAGCAAGCATGGAACAGGCAAGGTAGGCGTCACTTCCCTGACCAATCCCCTTGCCCTTAAAGGGCGGGTCACCCAGCTCCAGCCGTGAGCCATTTACTCTCTGGCTCGTGTCCAGCAGCCCAGCAACTGGTTGCCTTCTAGGAGCGCTTACCCCTGAAGCCTTTCAACTTGCAGGGAGGAGCCTGCCATAAAAGGTTCCCAGTGGAGGTGATCACCATTCCCCACCCTGGACCCTGAAATCCGAAGGCAGTTCCTGATGACCGCCTGTTCCCTAACGGGATATGCCGAAAGGTGCTCACCAGTCCCATTTCTTGCTTGCATAAACCTGCCAAGTGACCAGACTAATTAAGTGCTCCCACAATAATTCCCTTAAAACCACTGCCCTCAGTGCAAGGTAGGCGAAAACACCACTACCACGTCCGCCAATATGGGTAGAAGTGAAAAATTCCTACCTGGCCCCTTCAAAATGACAACCAGCCAAAGCCTGCACTGATAACAGGGTCGGAGGGTGGGTGAGCACGCGGAGCAACTGCAAAGGGCGGGAGCGGAGCCTGGCCCTTTGAAGCAGCCAGCTCTGCCCCCCGCCACGTCGGGATGCACAGCGTCCCTATCCGTTGCCGTCTCCCTTCCTTGGAGTGGCAAATGAGCCCCCGCCCACTAGCGGCGTTGCCGGGCGGGCGGGAGCTCCGTTGCCCCCCCAGTTGGAATAATGAGACAGACAACAGATTGGAATTAAACAAGGGCCACTTTATTAACTATTTAACAGAACATTGCAGCAATAACAATTAAGCAAGCATGGAACAGGCAAGGCAGGCGTCACTTCCCTGACCAACCCCCTTGCCCTTAAAGGGTGGGTCACCCAGCTCCAGCCGTGAGCCATTTACTCTCTGGCTTGTGACCAGCAGCCCAGCAACTGGTTGCCTTCTAGGAGCACCTACCCCTGAAGCCTTTCAACTTGCAGGGAGGAGCCTGCCATAAAAGGTTCCCAGTGGAGGTGATCACCATTCCCCACCCTGGACCCTGAAATCTGAAGGCAGTTCCTGATGACCGCCTGTTCCCTAACAGGATATGCCGAAAGGTGCTCACCAGTTCCATTTCTTGCTTGCATAAACCTGCCATAGCCAAGGTCAAGCCTCTGCTTTGGTCTTTGCTCCCCACTCAGCAACCTAGTGCCGACCTAATTCCTTGCTGCAAGTCCTGTAAAAAGATCCTATTGCCCTTATCAGACAAGTGCACCCCATCACCCTAAACAGGTCTAGAACCAGACCCGTATGGCAGGGTGCAGCAAAAACTACCCTGAACCACCCTCCACAAACTTCCTTAGCTGATGGTTAGGCTTTACACCTAGCAAGGGTCTCCCAAAATTGTGCCATTCCTGGCGGGGCTCATCATCTCACCCCCCAGCCTGCAGCACCTGAAAGAAGAACCACATTAATAACATTAAATTTTCAATCCCGCAGGACCAGCCCTAGGCCAGATACATCCTTACACGACTTCACAACTAGTTCCCTGATCTGCTGTGCCCGAAGGCTTACCAGCCCTCATATAAGCTCCCCAGGTGGAAGGGGTGAGAGCATCCAACCAGGGAACTGGCCAGCCTCTAGAGGACCAGCAAAGGCAGATGTAACCTGCCACTTGGCTTCGACCAGAGAGTCCTCCCACCAAAAATACCCAGTCGTATGAATTCAGAATTATTCCATACAAACTTGTCTCATATCCCCTGAGGACCCTAGTCCTATAGTATGTTAGGCTCAAGCCCTTCAGGGACTCAATAGTCTTATAACAAATGCCTGGCTGGGCACCACAACTTTGCATGCACAGTCGAGGCAGCCAACCAGCTGCTGCAGCTCCAGCAAAGTAATCTTCTTCTCCCTGGCCGTGTCAATTAAATGTCTGGTCAGTAAAATTCACACTGCCCTGCATCTTTCCTTCTTACCCATAGGCAGTCATCAAAATAATGGGCAGCACTGCATAGTCCTGTCCTGCAGCACAAGGTCGATTCCAAAAAGGAACTGAACCTCTCGAATGCCAACATGACACCGAGCATCCCATGGGAAGGGTCCTATCCATGTGGAATTTGCCCTCTAAAGCACCACCCAGCAGCACAAAATCTGGTAGGTAGACTGGGAGGTAGAAGGCTGACTTGATGTCCCATTTTGCCAATTCCACACTCTGTCCACAATGGTGTGCCCTCAGATGGCCTGATCAAATGACATTACCTAACTGAACATAACTCTTCCGGTATCGCGTCGTTCCACAACTCCCCACGTGGGCATGACAAGTGGTGAATGAGGTGATTTTTCAACACAACTCCCATTGGGGAAACCCTAAGATTGGTAACTGGGGGGAATGGAAAGGGGCAAGGACCAATGCCCCAGTAAGCTGTGAAGTCCTGTGAGCAAAAAATTCAACCCTGTGGCCACCAGCATCAAAGCCGTGAGCAGGCGACCCGGCCACCACTCAACCAGCCTGCTCGGAGCCATCCCTCCCGAGCCAAGATAAAAACTGTGTGAGCCAGAGGCCCAGAAAACCAAGCTAGCTTGCACCAACACAGCTTAGAAGGAACACCACCAAGGCTCCGCCCTCCTTGCATTGCTTGGCAATTTCCCCAAAGTATGTTCTCACTCCCCATAACTGAGTTCAAGTTGTTGTTGTTGTTGTTGTTGTTCAGTTGCACCGTCGAGTCCGACTCTTCGCGACCCCATGGAGCACTATAAAGTCACCTTTTTCCGGCTAAGGTAACCTAAACCTTAAAGCAAAACCTTCCAAGAGGTAAACGTGAGCCTGTCAGCTGGGGTAATTCCTCGCCCCATGCTCCAGAACCTTAACTTGAATTGGGCTGGGACATTATGTCTGGGGGAGGGGGTTGTAGCCACACCTCCTCCTGAACACTTACCTCCCCAGCCCCCTATGCATGGGACCTCCCAGCAAATGGGTACTGCTGAACCGCCCGCCCGGGCATGGGTACCTGCCTGCCTTGGGATCACTGAACTGAATGGCCACTACCAGACCTCATTACCAGATCTGGGCTCTGCCCCCACCCCCTTTTTGGGTTATGATGGAGCAATGAACAGAATCATGAACAAGTTCTTCAATGTCACCCTTAAAGTTGTGTAATTCTCCAGTAGTCAGTACTTTGTCTCATTAATGGTCAGCTGTAATCCAACTAACAGCATTTTCTGCCAATAATGTGGTGCCTTCAACCTAAATAAAGAAATACATTTCTCAAACTGTTAATGTGCCTTCCACCAATTGTTACTGCACCTTCACTTCAGTCTAATCCAGTTGTCCTTATGACATGTTCTGCACATAGATCAAGAGAGAGATAAAAGACATTAATCTGACAGTTTTGCTGATTGGAAACCAACCTGTTTGTCCCTATCCAGTCTTAACAGTACCCTCTTGCCCAGAGTACAAGTTTGAACATCCCAACAAAACAATGTATGGGACATCCATCACTTTTAAAACTAACACCAGCTTGTCAAGGTTTACACAGTCAGAAGCTTAGTGGTAATCCGTAAAACACAAGCTGACACTTTTGCTTTTAAATTCTCTTGTAATTCTCAGTAACCAGCATAAATTTTGGCAATATGATCTCAGTGCCTCTTCCCTTTCTGTATCTGTCTTAAACATCTGTAAAAAGACACAGGAGCCAGGATGATTAAAGGATTGGTGTGCCTTTTGTATGAAAAGATGGGACCTTTCAGTTCAGATAATGGCCCCTTATGCACACACATCTCACTGCAGTTTCAGCACAGCAAGCCCTCAGTCCTGACTTCAAACCCTGCACCAGCCACATGCATCATTCCCTTTCTCCCGGTGCAGTTATTCTGCAGCCACAATTATTATGTAACATATAGCAATGTATTTTTAACAGATAAACTCAAATACACCTCCATGGAAACCGATCACTTATCTGTGGTGTATTACTGATTACTGATCTGTGGTGTAGCACTGAGAAGCCACCTAGTTAAAATCTGATGTTTTATGGACTGGCACCTCTGAAGACAGAGAGTAAAAGAAGAGATTGGATTTATATCCCACTCTCCACTCAAAGTCTCAGAGTAGCCTACAAACTCCTCTCCCATCCCCCCATCACAGCAAACACCCTGTGAGGTAGGCGTGGCTGACAGAGCTCTTTCAAGATTTGAAATGTGACTAGAAATAAATAAATAAAAGCTGCCCTTTAATGGACAGCGCTTGTCAGAACTATAGCTGGCCCTGCTCCCACCAGAGGCTTTTTAGTGCCTCAAGCCCTTGAAGAATCACTGGGCTGACAGGGTCATCCCACTCATGATGGCTGCCCCCATGAGCTCCACTCAAGATGGCCACCTCCACAACTTCAAATGGCTGCCTCCTGAAGTATCAATAATACTAATAGGCTACCCCATTGCCCAGTTGTCTACAAATGGCACCAATTGGTGCCCGGAGGGGGGGGGAATATGGGGGGAAGGAGGGAACTGCGCCCTCGCTACCCAGGGGCCTACTAAGAACTCCCCCTAACCAAAAGTGTGTTGTGTGGTTAGTTTTTTTTTGTTGTTGTTGTTTTGTAATAAACGAGGGTGAAGTGCCGCGGCCAGCAATTGCGCTGCCGCCTCATGGTCCCAAGGGTCTGCCTCCATAGGCTGCCCTTGGGAATGGGCTGCTACCGCCACTGCTACTGGGAGTGGACGCGCCCACTGGGAATGGGCCACCACCGCCACCACCACTACCAGGCAGGGGCTGCCGCCGCTGGCGGAAATGGGCCACTGCCATCGGGAGTGGGCCGCTGCATCAGTAGTGGGCCTCCGCCACAGCGAGCAGGCCTCCACCACCACCGCGAGCGGGCCTCTGCCACCGCGAGTGGGCCGCTGCCACTGCCACTGCCGCTGCGAGTGGGCCTCTGCCACCACTGGGCCTCTGCCACCACCAGCGGGCCTCCGCCGCCACCACTGTGAGCGGGCCTCCGCTGCCGCCACCACAAGTGGGCCTCCGCCTATACACCCCTCCTCGAGCACGCGGAGCAACTGCAAAGGGCGGGAGCGGAGCCTGGCCCTTTGAAACAGCCGGCTCCGCCCCCCGCCACGTCGGGACGCACAGCGTCCCCATCCGTTGCTGTCTCCCTTCCTTGGAGCGGCAAATGAGCCCCCGCCCACCAGTGGCGTTGCTGGGTGGGCGGGAGCTCCGTTCCATCAATACCTTCTGAACATGACCTAATAGCAAAGATTATGGATTATGGAAAGTGCGGAAATGGACAAATTGACCTCTATGTTAAAAGGGCAAATTTTATAATTGGATAGGAGAAAAATATAAAGATATGAACTTCCTAATATCATAATATTAAGAAGCTTTTATAAACTTTTAAAATATCAGTGTCTTTGTATAACATGAAATGATAGGTAGAGGAAAGTTACATGCAGAAAATTATTACTTTTGTTCTTCCCTCTGCTCTTCCTCCTTTTCCCCTCCCCATCATTGTGTATTCTAAAAACTTAATAAAACTCTATTTTTAAAAAAATGACAAAAAACCTCCAGGATCCCTGGCCAAACCAGCCTGGAGAACAATTGCTTCCTGACCCCAAAGTGGCAATCAGCATTTCTCTGGGCATGTAAGAAAGGGCCACAAGCACTGGTGTAACACTTCCTGTCCTCCCCCTCATGATCTGCCTAAGTTCACAGAATCTGCATTGCTGTCATCATTTCAAAGGTGTCAGCATACCTGCATTCCAGCTCTATGTCTCATAATGAAACCTCCAGACTTTGCCTTCGATACTAGGACCACCCCGACCATGGTCTATTGTTGTTATTCTTCCTTTGATAGCCCAGCCATTAATGGAGCCAAGCATCTGCAATTGCCCAAATCCTTGCTAACAAAGCCTTTTGAACCATTACCGGCCATTGTGGTCCATCCCTATTGTGCCCATTGCCCTGGAGGCACAATTTTCCTGTATCTGGGCTCCAAACCCAGCCATCTTTGGTTCAGTCTCCTGGGACACATACCAGCTGGATCCCCCATCTCTCTTGGTCTCCAGCCAAGCAGTCTGTTCCCTTTCACCGCGGACTCTTCTCTTCAGATGGTAGCTATAACCCGCATTAATGCTTTGCCATCTTTTGTCTCTTAAGATTGCTTCACCCCTTTATTTCCTGACTCTTGTGTGTGTGTCTATGTGATATATTTTATTAAATTAGCTGAATATACTATGGATATTTTCTTAATAAATTTCATAAACATATTTCCTGTCTGTCATCTCTGCTGCTCCAAGAGGCTTCTGACTCTGGTATAGCTGGGGGGACGATGCCTAGTTTGCGCACCTATTAAACAAATGGTCTCTTAGCTAAATCCCCCCATCATAATTTAAACAGAGACCCTGGTGTTGCAGCTAACACACTGCTCATCTCTGGAAGCTCTGCTTTGGTTGCCCTGTCATCTGAGGCTATGGGTGGCAACCTGAGAAGAGCTTTCTTGGTCATGGTAACATACCTTTGGAGGTCCCTTCCCAGGAGGTCCCTCCATCAGTGTGGTTTGCCACTGGGTGAAGACTTTTTTTTTTTCATTTGGCAAACCCTCCATAAAGATTATTGGCTCTTCTCTCTGGTTCTTGTATTGTTTGTTTGTATTTTATAGAATTATTTTATAAGTTTCAGCATTGCTTTTAATTGTTCAAATGTTTTTTATATTTTTATGTTTGCCACTTTGCAAATGCTGGTCAGGTGGAAAAGCAATATAAAATGTTTAAATAAATAAATATTTTACTGGGATCATAGCTTTGCATTTTTATATCATCAATATGCTGATGTCACTGGTCTTTATATTTCACTGACAGAGGATGCAGTCCCAAGCACAGTTACTAGGGAGTAAGTCCCAATTCACTTAGTGGAATTTATTTCTCAGTGCACACACATAGTACTTCATTGTAAACTTCTGGAAGTTCTCTATCCTAGCCCAGTGCCTGGATATAATGGCCAAATGGCTGAGGAAGCACAAACTAAATAGTGAGTCTTGGAATATCAGTCAACATCTGTCAATAGATTTGGTCAGATAAATGCAATATAAAAGGGATGATACTGTGCTAAATTCAACACAATGTCAATTTCTACACAGCTTTTCTGAATTTTTCAAAGTATCATGGATATAGAGTGACTGTTTGAGTTAGTGGTGTGATTGCTTAAGTGGTTAAGTTAGTTATTGCTGAATCGTAGGCTCAAAATCCCCACCTCCATCAAATCTTTTATAGAAGGTGTTGATGTCCACTAATCTATACTCCATGTCTCACACTGGTACTGACTTGGCTACTATCAATAAAAGGTGGCTTTGAGGTTTGGGTTAGGGTTTGGATGCAGACAATGGGAATAAGTAGGAAGAGAGAAATACTAGCGTAACACATGACTTTGATTTCATGTTTATATGGAAAACCCATTAATTTCTAGTAGATGGGACTTTGCATGATTGGTGGTATGTGCTATAAACATGGTAGTGCAAGGACAGTGCCATGTACTACATTTATGCAAGCTAGGGTTGGAAATAATAAATGTAATAATTTTAATGCTAATTATAGAATCTATGAGCTGTTCAGTAAAACTTTGAGGTCTGGATTGAAAAATAGGGAAGAGTGTTTCCCCCCTCTTCTTCAGTACAATGTGTCCATTATTCTAAAAATTATTCCAGCTAGTTCATTTTTCCATTCTTACAACCTTTTGGCATTTTTCCAATGATTTAAGAAATTGTTAGTAAAGTGCAGAGGTTGAGTCGTGCCTTACATAATGAAGGAAGAACTGTTAGCAACTCATATTTAATTAGAAAATTAATGCACTGATAGTCAGCATGGCAGTCACTTTCTCATTAGCACTGTGTAATACCCACACATCCAAGTTGACAGGTATCACACAGTCCAAGAACTGCTCTTCAGGTATCTCAGTAGGAGTTTGCTTTTATAGTTTTGACTGTTCAGAAAGAAACAGCATCGTTATCTCATGACTCACATCTGGCATGGTAATTAACTTTCACCTGAGTTCTGTTTTCAGGAAATGCCCATATATTAAGGACTACTCACCAGGTCTGCATTATCATGGTGAGTTGTGATTCTCTTAGACAAGCCTGGTCTTTCAAATGGTTGGGCCATAGCTTGTGTAGGTAGGAATACTGTGAGTTGCTTCAGCAGGCAAAGTGTCATGAATCATCTAAAGACAGGGGGTCCAAACCAGCCTATCATTGGCTTGAACAGCAGAGTGGATTGGGAGTGAGAGTATCCTTGGAGGCTGATTAGCATCAACCAAGACCTTAGTTACTTGAGAAGCATGTGGAGGGATGGAGATGAGACTTTATACCTGTCAGTAATGTTTTATGTGCAGGTTGATAAATGAAGTCAGCAACAATGCTGACTGTTTGGAGCTTATTTTGCACCCTAGGTGATGATCCCTTCTGGCATCCCCCCGTGTGCCACCCCCCTCCCCCTGTGCACTGCCCCCCATGTGCCACCCCCCTCCCCCCAATGCCAGTAGCTCAGAAAGTAGTATTTTTGTCTCATGAAAGTTCGGCCTCCTGCTGGGACTGTTGTCCGATGGTGGTTCTGCGCCTGGTGAGACTCATCGTGAGAAAAACCAACCTGTGTTGGCCCTTCACAGTGGAAGTCTGGCACAGTCCCCTAGGGCATGGCCTGGCATGCTTTGGCTCTCACTGAGGGGGGTGCAGCAGCTGCTGACTGAGAGAAGGACAGGGGCCTTTCTCACCTCCGCATCACCCGCCAGAGGAAGGCCACTGGAACGGATTCCCAGAGCGAAGTGGCGGTGGGTGGAGAGGGACTTGGGAGGCTTGGGCTGCTTGGTGCAGGGAAGGAGGTGTCCAAGGAGCCCTTCAGACGCTCCACCCAGGTGCAGCTCAAGGGGGTTCTGTGCAGTGGGACAGAAGCAACAGGGCTGCCCCCTTCCCCTCTGGACCCAGGGCATGGGCTGGGCAGTCAGAGGGGGCCCATTTTCTGAAGGGAGGAGGAAGAAGGATGGTGTGAAAACCAGGGAGGACCCCTCCGAGCCTGGACCAAAATTGGCTGGACTGAGATGAGGTTGGTGGGTGCCTCAGATGCTGGATCCCGCCCTCTCCACCAAGCAGCAGCCAGGTGTGGGTTAGGAGGAGGGAGAGAGGTGTGGGGGGGGGTCGTGAGTGCCCTCCCAGGAACACCCACACCACTCCTTGCCCTCAGAGGCTGTTTTCATTAAAAAGAAATCTGGGAACAGGCAGTCCCCACTGGCACCAATGGGTTGGCCAGTGCTGCTGCTGCTGGGATGGGGGGGGTGGACCAGGCACCCAGGGGGTGCCATGCACATCCTTTGCAGCTGGGGGAGGAGATGGCCTTGGCTCTGAAGCCCGGGCCCCACATCCGATGCTGCTCTGGGGCTTTCAGGCCCAGTAGCCTGGAGCCATTCAGAACCAAGCCGGAGACTCACTCGCAGCAATTTTCGTTTTTGCTGCTGCCCATGTTGCCTCTGCCTGGGAAAGGGCTCTTCGCTGCTGGGCCTGGCTCAGAGCTGCAGGGGTCAGCCCGGCTGGAGACAGGGCATCTGAAGCGGGAAAGTCACACATCCTTTCCAAAGTGTTCTGTGACTTTCGTTTGGGGACTTTGTGGCCACCCAGCACAGACCCAGGACTCCTCAGTCCCGCTGAAGCACCGACCCCTTCATGCCTGCCCCCCCCCAACCAAGTAACCAGTACCCTGGGAGTGCTGGGAGTAACTGGCACAGTTGATCCAACATCCGGTCTTGATTTAGCAGAGCACGCCTGGGTTGCACGCCACAGAATCCCTTCCTTCTCAGTGTGCTGGCAGAGTTAGGAGGTGGCAGTGGTCACCTGGTCAGGGCTTTTGGTGGGGGAGGGCTTTTGGCACTCTTTTTTTGGGGGGGGCGCAGGTGCAGTTTGGTGCCCTGAGGGCTGGCTCACCTTAGGCGAATGCCTAGTTCGCCTAATGAGCGAACCGGCTCTGAGTACAGTTGCTAGACTGGAGCTCAAACAGTTGGAGCTTCTGGAGAGCTGAACCCTTGGGAAAAAAGGATTGCATATGTTGCAACATTACTTTTGCTGAAAACCTAGAAGTGACATCACAGTCCTTACTATAGGGATTTGGGGATTCCTAGAGTTTTGTGGATGCCTGTGATGTCATTTGGGGGGAGGGCCTCCCTGGCAGAAGCAATATTTCAGTGCACTCAACATACTTGGCATTGTCCCTTCCATTTCCTCCCGCTGCAGGAGGTGGAAAGCATAATCAATTAGTAGTCAGTGTTAGCCCACTAATCTATACTCCATGTCTCGCACTAGTACAAAGAACACTTCCAAGCATGGGTAAAATGTCCCAAAAGCATTCCAAGTTGCACTCTACATTATCAGTGACAGAATCAGATAGTCCCAGGGTGCCAGTTTGTCCAGTTATGTTGGATACATTTCAGCTTGTTCATCTTGAGGGTATATTTAGCTATATCAAATGGCTGGTGGTCTCTCTTGCAGCTCAGTTTAAACTGAGCTGCAATAGGAGACAGCCCAGGAATGGCCAGGGCAGTGGGAGCTGAGAGCTCTGTGCCATCCTTAGCTGGGGCTGGCTCCTTTGGCAGCTTGGTTTAAATCAAGCTGCAAAAGGAGCCAGCCCCAGCTGAGGTGGTGCAGAGCTCGCAGCTCCTGCTGCCCCAGCAAATCCTCTCTTGGCTCCCTGCTGCACGCTCATCCTGGGATCAGCTTCTCCTGTGGCACATGGTTTAAACCACATTGTGGGAGAAGCCCTTCCATCCCGGTTTGTATGTGGGGAAGCCAAGGCAGCCTCAGGGTTTTAATTGCTATTTTTCTTCTCGAGTCTATTGGACCTGGAAAAATTCAGGATTTCTGAAAAATCCCGGATCTGAATAACATATCAGGGTATTTTTGCGCACCCCTAGTCAGGAATAGATAGAAAGCAAAATAGATATAAAGCAGGTAATTGGTGGGGTAGTCAGCAAGACTGTAGACAAGTTGATCCCACACTGGCTGGAGTGTCTCTGCAGCCTCATGTAGGGAGTTGTCCCAAAGGTGTTTCTAGTTCCCATGTTAGGCTCTTCCCTCCAAGCTGACTCAGCTCCTTTACCCTTGAGGAGTACTGACCCCCAGATCCTATGATGACTTCTTGGTCTCTTCCAACAATTTCTTAGCAGAGGGAAGGCTGTGGGCTGCCAGGCACACACTTTTGCACCTGGTTCTCATCCCTAGCCTTTCATCTCTTCTGTTCCTGAGGTGTTTTGGAGGGTCCATGCTGGGGCTCTGCTGTGTCAGGGAATGGTATCAGTGTTGAATCAGGGTTCCTTCAGGAAGACCCTGAGATCACAACCTCACAGGAAGGATCAGCCAAGGCAAGGCTTTGGGATGAGATGTACTTCTCTTTGTCTGATGAGGACTCATCCTCCCATGCTGGTCTGGGCCTCTTGGGCCTCTTGGCAGCCATTGATACCATTGATTATAGTGTCCTTCTGGTTTGGGACTGGGAGGCACCATTTTTGATACCATTGATACCATACAGTAGCCCCTGTAAGAAGAGCTCTGTAAGCTCTTGGAGGATTGGCTACATTAGGGATGTGTTGCCTAATATGCAAAGGAGTGCCTGCTACAAAAAAAGCCCTGCATACATACATACAGGGCTATTTTTGGGCAGGAACGCACAGGAACAGAGTTCCGGCTGGCTCCCAAGTTGGCCACGCCCAGCAGGAACTCATTAGCATAATAGGCCACACCCAACAGCAGAAACTCATTAGGATTGGCTACATTAGGGGTGTGTAGCCTAACATGCAAAGGAGTTCCTGCTATAAAAAAAGCCCTGGGTTTTGACAACAAACAAGGTAAACAGAATAAGAAGCAAAAGGTGGGTGTGGCTGATGACCACACTTCTGGTAACATGGGGTGTGGCCTAATATGCTAATCAGCTGTGCTGTCAGGATGTGGCCTAATATGCTAATGTGTTTCTGCTGACGGGTGTGGCCTATTATGCTAATACGGGCTTTTTCTACATAAAAAGCCCTGCATGCATACACACGTACATACATACACACACACATGCAGCTGTAAAAGATTCTTAGTATCCCCTGAACTCCATGGGCTAGGTAGCTACTTAAACAATGGAATATTCAGATCAGTCCAATTTACGTTCCTGCTTAACAAATACTGTCCTTCCCCTGCTAGTACTCAGGTTAGGTGCACAGTTAAGACATAAATCCATTTTGCATTCTAGATAATTGTTGTGACCATAGCTAATACAGTAGCTCTGTTCACGAGTTATAGAGAACACATGCAGGGCATGTATCCACTGTGACTAGTGTCTTGACATTCTTCCAGTATTAATGACATTTGCCACTCAATGGCCATACGTTTATTAAAATGATGGCAAAGAGAACCATCCATATCACTACAAACAGCTGACAGAAGTACTTATTGCTACTCCATATGAAGTCAATGAGTTTATAGGTAAAGGATGATCCAGGGACCACCAAGTAGATTAAGGATAGACAGAGACAGGCTTTGGTACTAGGGATATATGAATATGCACTTATTTGTTTCTTTTTGTTTTTGTATGTTGACAAGACTTTCAGTTTTGCTGATTTTTGTTGCTGGTGTTCCTGATTGACTTGGATAATTTCTATTTATTTTAGATTTTGATTATGCCATTTATGTTAAATGTCATACAAAATAACCTCACACACTGAAATTCTGTACCCATAATGGGGGGGGGAAATGCCATGAGAAAACAGAGTTCAAAGAAAGACTTATGAGTTTGATTTGCACAAAGTAGAAAGAACATTGGAATGGAACTTTACAAGTTGATACAGTAGAGGGTTGAAATTGGAAATAATTTCTTGCTGGTACCAGCATAGCTTAAAGATGAAGTATGTGTAGAATGTAGGGCTTGGGTATGATCTGCTGACACTTCAAATCCTTCCTTTGATACTACTGTGTAGAAGTACATAATAGGATGATTCAGCAAGCGTTTCCATTGGCTGAATCCCATTATGTAAAACCATCTGAGTCACCACTCATCAAATCAAGCCATGGCATGGTTTGCGGGAATGCATACAATAATGTTCAGTGTGCTTAGCACTAAACTCTAAATGGTAGGATTAGCCAGATAGTATTTCTGGGTCAGTTGCTAACAGCTGTGATGGGTTTCATTCATGAACAACTGCATAACTATGACGCATAAATGGATGCCTTGCCCAAGCATTGAAGCAACTGGTGCATATACAGTTATCCTGCTACAAATAGAATGAATTATCATATATGGTTCAGGAGAGGTTTTTCTTCTCATGTTCATTGCTAAATTTCGCCATTTATCTCGTTTATCTCATCCTCTTCAAACTACAAGGGCTGTGGATTCTTGGTGTTAACTCTGAATGCTTTGGCAAACAGCTGTAAATAATGTCCTTTTGCCTGCAGTGTTTGTGTAAGTAACAATTTTCTCCTTTGTAACCTCCTGTGTGTCAGCAGTTCTCTGAGATGGAACAAGTGTGCTCCAATAATGCAAGCTAAATGTTGTAATTCTGAATGGTAGTTTCCAGGTCATTGCACAGAAGCATAGCCAAGAGATGCTGGACCAGCAGAAGGAGGTACATTTAAAGATGTTAATCCAGTATCAGTTGGCTAATTGTCAGCCCAAAGGGCTTTTTGCAGGTAATAAGTAGCACAACATGCTGAAGTCAGGGAGATATTTGCAGACAACTTCATGATAATCTTGGTGATGATATCTCTTAAAGCAGATCCTCAAGAACAAATGGTTTCAGAGACAAAGAGCAGGAAGTGTATATTGTCATGGTTTCTATAGGGAAGGTTTCTTGATAGTATTAATTCATCCTTTTTCACAATATACCAGTCTTCACAGTCCTTCCTTTTTGCACTTTATAGATCTCCAACCTATCTAGCCTTCTTGTCTGTAAGATATATAGGCTATGTGTCCCATATAAATATGCACTGCATGTGTTTAGATTAAATACTAATTCTCAATAAAGAAATCTTTCCCAATATGCGTATTGCTCGCTTTGAGATATGAGTTACTTCTATTCATCTTACTTTTTCCGATGTTAAGTTATACAGATAAATAGCAAAGTGGGCTGAAGATATGCCTTGGCATTCCTAAATTAGGCTGATGACTTTCTTCAGCACTGAAGCTACAGCTTGATAATGGATTTTTTATGAGCTGAAAGATAAAGAGAAGTAAAGAATCTAGTAGGAACTGCTGTTTTTAAAATGTATTTCCATTTGAAATGGAAATTTAAGCTTGAGGCCATTTGTCATTACATGAGTATATGATTTTTACAAATGAAGTTTTGCAGAATTAATTCATTTAAAAATGAGCCCCCCCTCCGGTAACTGGAATCTGAAGAGAAAATTTGTTCTGTGATAACATGAGTGGGGTAAATTGTTGGTAAGTTAACCCAGGGTCTACACTTCCAAGAGGCAAAAATGCTTCTTGAAGAATCAAACATATGCACATGAGTTAAAACAAAACGAAGCAGGTCAAAACTCTCCCAAAGTACTCAAATTTACACTGATTTAGTAAAAATTCATATCTGAATTTCTGAGATGGAGGACTGTATTATCTCAGTTGGTTACAAGCAGGAGGCTTCTCAGTGGCTATTTCCAAACATTCTTAAACTGTGTAGAAACAATACTTGGAGAAGGAAGGTCAGCTTCTGCCCTTCCCTCTACTGTGCTTGTAGTGGTATCAGAACACTTGCCTTCAAGAGTCTTCTGCTGCCAAAGCTTCAGCCAGAACAGAGGGAGACCCAATACTGAGACCTGGCCTCTTCTGTGACTGAGACCAGGCCTTAAAAATAGTTGGTCTAGGAGAAAGGAAGGCATGGGAAATGAAATGGAATGATGGGCATCTCCAAAAACCAATAGCCAAAGGGCTGAACAGAAATCTCCCAGCATCACTTCTGAAACTTACCCGTCATATAGGATGGAAACCAGTCTACAACAGCAGAGATGCTATCTCTGCTAAAATGCAAATAATTGTTCATCAGAGACTTTTATATGCTTATTTGAAGTATTTATACCTGCAGCCTTCACTTCCATGGTGGTTTTAAACTAATAACCATTATAAAACAATTAGAAAATCACGGGGAAAAAAATCTCAACAAATAAAAAGTCCAGCATGGCATGATCCAGTCATGATGCCCACCATAAATAAGTTATCTAAAAAACCTCTGATTTTAGACAGATAATACTGAAGAAGCCCAAAGCCCTTTTGGTCTGGGGGAAAAAAAAGATTGATATGCTAATATGAGAGATTTCACATGAAGATTTTGAACAACATTAGCAGTACTTTGATTCTCCCTTGTTCTGATTTTTTTTCAGATATTTCATTACTGCGTGAAACACCTTGTAATGGTTTATAATTGCCTGATGCATAGACCAACTGTTTACTGGTTGGAGAAGATGATTTACTGTTTCTGGGCAACTACCAAATGTTTATTTTGTTCTTTCCTCAGTTACAGCAAAGCCCCCATCCAGGGCAGAAATTTGGTATCAAGAAACAAACCTGATTGTCAACATATTTACAGCTGGCATTCATTATAACCTCAGCTGTCAGTCAAAGTAAACATATATTCTATGCTGGGATGAAGTTTAAACATATTATAAAGACAAGAGGAAGGGTTTTCAAATTTCCTCACCCAAGGTATCATTTCCTGATTGAGTTGTTTACTGAGGTGGGCTGGGCACATGTTGTTGTTCAGTCGCACAGTCGAGTCCGACTCTTTGCGACCCCATGGACCAGATCACGCCAGGCCCTCCTGTCTTCCGCTGTCCGCTGAAGTTTGCTCAATTTCATGTTCGTTGCATCGATGACACTGTCTAACCATCTCATCCTTTGCCGTCCCCTTCTTCTTTGACCTTCAATCTTTCCCAGCATCAGGGTCTTCTCCAGTGAACGCTCCCTTCTCATTTGGTGGCCAAAGTATTTGAGCTTCAGCTTCAGGATCTGGCCTTCCAGGGAACAATCAGGGTTGATTTCTTTTAGGATTGACTGATTTGATCTCCTGGCAGTCCAAGGGACTCTCAAGAGTCTTCTCCAGCACCATAGTTCAAAAGAATCTATTCTTCGGCGCTCGGCCTTCCTTATAGTCCAACTCTCACAGCCATACATTACTACGGGGAATACCATTGCTTTGACCATGCGGACTTTTGTTGGCAAGATGATGTCTCTGCTTTTTATCATGCTGTTTAGGTTTGCCATCGCTTTCCTCCCAAGGAGCAGGCGTCTTTTAATTTCATGGCTGCAGTCACCATCTGCAGTGATCTGGGATCTCAGGAACATGAAGTCTGTCACTACTTCTACGACTTCCCCTTCTATTTGCCAAGGAGTGATGGGGCCAGATGCCATGATCTTAGTTTTTTTGATGTTGAGCTTCAAGCCCACTTTTGCACTCTCCTCTTTCACCCTGAGCAAAAGGCTCTTTAGGTCCTCTTCACTTTCTGCCATCAGAGTGGTATCGTCTGCATATCTGAGGTTATTGATCTTTTCCCCAGCAATCTTAATTCCAGCTTGTGATTCATCCAGGCCAGCATTTCGCATGATGTACTCTGCATATAAGTTAAATAAGCAAGGTGACAATATACATCCTTGTCGTACTCCTTTTCCTATGCTAAACCAGTCAGTTGTTCCATATCCAGTTCTAACTGTTGCTTCTTGACCCTTATACAGGTTTCTCAGGAGACATGTGAGGTGGTCCGGTACTCCCATCTCTTTAAGAACCTGCCATAATTTATTGTGATCCACACAATCAAAGGCTTTAGCATAGTCAATGAAGCAGAAGTAGATGTTTTTCTGGTACTCTCTTGCTTTCTCCATAATCCAGCGAATGTTGGCAATTTGATCTCTAGTTCCTCTACCTCTTCGAAACCCAGCTTGTACTTCTGGCAGTTCTCTATCCACGTACTGTTGGAGCCTAGCTTGTAGGATTTTGAGCATGACCTTGCTAGCGTGTGAAATGAGTGCAATTGTGCGATAGTTTGAACATTCCTTGACATTGCCCTTCTTTGGGATTGGAATGTACACTGACCTTTTCCAATCCTGTGGCCACTGTTGTGTTTTCCAAATTTGTTGGCAAATTGAGTGCAGCACTTTAACAGCATCTTCTTTTAAGACTTTGAATAACTCAGCTGGGATGCCATCACCTCCACTAGCTTTGTTGTTAGTAATGTCTTCTAAGGCCCATTTAACTTCGCTTTTTAGGATGTCTGGCTCGAGGTCAGTGGTTATACCATCGTGGTTGTCAAGGACATTGAGGTCCTTCTTGTATAGTTCTTCTGTGTATTCTTGCCATCTTTTCCTAATCTCTTCTGCTTCTGTTAGGTCCCTACCGTTTTTGTCCTTTATCATGGCCAGCTTTGCATGGAACTTTCCCTTGATTTCTCCAATTTTCTTGAACAGATCTCTAGTCCTTCCCAATCTATTGTTTTCCTCTATTACTTTGCATTGTTCATTCAGGAAAGCCTCCTTATCTCTCCTTGCTGTTCTCTGGAAATCTGCATTCAGTTGGGCAAATCTTTCCTTTTCACCGTTGCCTTTAGCTTTCCTTCTTTCCTCTGCTATGTGCAAAGCCTCATCAGACAGCCACTTTGCTTTCTTGCATTTCTTTTTCTTTGGGATGGCGGTGATTGCTGCCTCCTTTACAATGTCACGGACCTCTGTCCATAGTTCTTCAGGCACTCTGTCTATCAAATCTATCCTTGACATTGGGCACATAAGGATCTATCATTATAAATCAGCTCCCTGGACTCAGATTCCTTAGAGGATACACTGCCACCAACTCCTGATTCACTGTCATGCAGACATCACTTCCTGCCTTCTTTCTCTGGGAGACATTCCAGGGGCCTGTGAGGTGATCTTCTGTCTCCTGTGAGACAGACATCAGGGAAGCAGTGGAACACAGTTCTTCTAGTCCTGCCAACACCAATGGGGATTATCAGAACATAGAGGCCTGATCTGCATCTAGCATTTGATCCGCTGTTTTACCAAATCCACACTGGAACAGAAATTCCCATCTACATTGCATGTCACTTTCACTTTGATTGAGTGTCGCATTTTATGGCAGTGTCCAGACTGCATGCTGCTTTCACTTTGTTTGATCTCTGGTCTAATGGTGGCTGTCTGCATAGATTTATGGCTGTTTTATGGCCATTCGGGGGGGGGTGACTCTGCAGTCAGCACAGTGTTGGCCCAGGATAGCTGAATGTGATTTTGAACTGCATCTTTTTCTGTCCCAGTGTGGGTTTGGTAAAAATCCTAAATGCAGATTGGCCCATAGTGTATGCAGTAGAAAGGGATTAATTTCTCTCCCTTTTATTTATTTATTTATTTATTTTTGTGTGTGGAGGAGAGGGTTTTCTGCTTTCTGGGGTCCCTGTAGTCTTGCAGAATCATCTTCACTTGTACCTGGCCCTATTGTGTTGATTTTTTTTTAATCTTCAAGGCTCAGAATTAGATATAAGAAGGTCAAAAACAGCACGTTGAATTGTGACTGGAAACAAAGTGAAAACAGCAAAGTTCTTTTGATCCTGGCCACATAAAACCAGATTGGTAAATCCCAGGTAATAACTTGGCTGTCACATCCTGAAACATTCAGTTTAAATAATGAAAAATTAAATTAAATCCGAATATTCGTATCATGTGGATTCCCCAGATGTTGTGTGCAAAGTAATTAGTTATTTGGATTGTGACTGTGGCACGCATGAAGAAGGGGTTTCATTCTTCCCCCTGTGTTAGTAGTCAGACCCATACTCCCTCTGAAGGATTAGTTTAGTGCACAGAGAGAGATAAACACCCTCCAAAAATCATACATATGAAACACTGTCTGGCCCAAAGTGGCACAAAAAATGAATCGGGGTCAGGCCAGAAACAAGCCTGGGAAAATATTTCTTTTTTGGGAAGGTGAAATCACAGTGGCTGGCTAGCTAATGACTTTCCTCCCCACCCCAGAGAGAGGCATACTTCAGGAAAAAGGGGTTCCCAGAAATTATTACCTCAACCTCATTTCCCTCCTGACCCATTTGCCTGGAATAAGCAACAACCAATCCTATATTCTATATCTGATAGTTTTCCCATCCAGCATTCATTGGGGCATCAAAAAACATTTATGTCTTTATTATATCTCAGAAAAATCCATTGAAGTTCTCCCAAATCATGGTGTGAAACACATCAAAGCCTCTCCAAAACAGTTCTCTAAAGGAAAGATCTTGGTATACATTGGTGGATATCCCAGTTACCCACCTCTTGCTCTGTCTCCTATAAACTGATCCCCCAATTAATTAGGAGACTGCCTATTTGGGTAACACCTGTGCTGTTTTCATGAGCTGCAGTGGTCCTGGGTGTGTGTGTTATTTGGTCCACTGGGGAAACCCTTGTGGACACTTGGAAGTTTCCCCAGCAAGCAAAATAGTGCCCTCCAGTTCATTTTATTTCAGAAAAATGAGGAAGGGGTTAAACCCATTTCCCCACAAATGACACAGTGGCGGATTCAGACTGGCAGTTTGCAGCGGGAGCCAGTCATGGCAAAAAAAGCCCTGGAATAAACTGTTCTGGGTTCTCCCGGTCACACGGGGCCGACAGATGCAGAAGCATACCGGGAGAAGGCACGCAGGAGCGTTCAGACAGCTGGTCTGGAGGTGCGGCTGTAAATGCCTTTTTTCTCTATGTGTGTATGGGTGCATGGGCGCATATGCACTCATGCACAGAAGCACATCCGGCTGATTTGGGGTGGACCTCATTGCACCAGCACCACATCGGGTGGTAGAGCCAAGCACAGCCAATCCAGTCCCTGCTGCCTTATACGTGGAAACACCCGGTGCACACTATAGAAGCAGGTTGCTCCTGGCTTTCCGGGTTCACGTTCACACTTTCAGGAAGTGGAATAACATGGGATAAAGGTGCTCTCCAGGATTTGCTACCACTTTTGTCAGCTATCTTTTTAATGTGGGAATGAAGCAGAACAGCGTGGGTTGCCTATGGGTGGGGAACGCCAGGCAGATGTGCCTGTATGAACGTCCCCTTTAATCCACTTGGGAAACACGGCTGAAAACTTTATTTATTTATTTATTTATTTATTTATTTATTTATTTATTGCATTTTTATCCCATCCTCCCCACAAGCAGGCTCAGGGCGGCACACAACAAGGGCACCAAGTGCCAAATAAGTGGCTATAGTGGGGCAAATTGCCAGTCTGAACTCAGCCAGTCAGAATCCAAAGTGGGTACCACAAGCATGATAACTGGGGACAACTGGCAAGTCATGTGCAGCTGTTTCACAGATCCTGGACCCAACTGATATACTCTATAATCTGTGGAGAGATTCTTGGAACTAAAATAAAGAAACTGTAAAGTTAACCCAGTACTGGTTTCATTAATCTTATTCATGTTGTAGTTAAATAAAACAAAATTGTATTTTTTTTTTGGTTAGGTTTAACACATAGGAAGAGTGCCTGCAGAGAAGACAGTGTGATGTGTAGGAAACAAGTGTCATACTTCAGGTTTGGATAAGAATTTTTCCTCAGGGAAGCATGAGGTAGTGGACTCACTCTCCACATTTCCCAAAGAAAAATAAATACACGACTAGCTCTCATTTTAATGAAAGCTCTGAACTTATGAAAATGTTGCCAGATTTTCTTTTTTTTACCTTTACAAAATTAAGAATATAGTAGAACTGTTCATTGCATGTATTTATGCTATGTTTCTTAGTTCCTGTTTTTGATCAGCCTGGAATACTGAGCACATTAAGCTCCATTTAAAAAAAATGAGGGTAAGGCCTCACATTGACTAGAACATTATGATCTCTCTCTCTTCCCCCTTTCATTTGTCCTAATGGAGAATACAAAAAGTACTTTACTTCAGCTGCCAGTTGTACTTGTTCATCTAGCATGTTACTATGATAACCAGATATGTAGAATAACATAACTTATTCTAAAAAAAATAGGCAAGAATTAACAATGGATGGTATCAGTCTAGGACATTCCAGCTCACGTTGTGAAATGTCTGGATTCTTTGGCACCTTCATAATGCAGCTCCTAATCCAGGAGATTATTCAAAAGTAATCCACTGTTAGTGTAATGGAGCAAATGTAACACTGACCTTGGGATGCCAGTCCCCAGGTGGGGTTTGGGGATCCCCTGATTTTGGGGGCTCCTGCTGGCTGCCAGCCAGCTGGCTGATGGGAAAGCCCCACCTCCAACAGTGGACACCCATGGCCACCCCGCTCCATCCCCACCTGCCAGATTGAAAGGGCCCCAGCTGATCAGTGGGAGCACATGGTCTGCCAATCAGCTGGAGGGCCCTTTAAATCTTGCAGAAGGGGTGGGAAAGGGGCCGCTGCCAGTTCCAAGCAGTAATTCAGGTGTGCACAGCCCCCACTCTCCAAAAGCATTTAAATTTACCACTTGGGATTCAGTTGCCTCCCCAATGTGATGGCATCACTTCTGAGTAACATCGTCCCACTGGGAACATCCCCTCCCCCTCTAGGAATGTCTACTAAAGTCCCCTGTTAAGTATGCAACTCAACAAGGTATAGATTTCAGCAAAGTGATTTCAGCTTTATTTAACAACAAACTCGAAGATCAGACAACACAGCAACACACACACAGAATAGTGGAGCACAGCTCCCTTTTTAAATGATCCAGGCTGTCAAAGCCACGCCCATACAATAGTTATTAACCAATAGGAAAACATGGATAAAGATCAATGAGGTCTGTTCCCTCCAACAACATATGTACAGTGATGATTGGTTATTTACAAGGTTTCACAGAAACCGGCCAATGGGAATGTTACAGCTTACAATCCCTTCTTATGTTTGAAGCTTAACATAGGAAAAGATAGGGCTGATTCCAGCTTCAGGACATAACATCCCCCACTGGAGATGAGTCAGGACCTGGCAACGTAAAGGGAGGAAATGCTTCAGACATGGGAAGGGATAGAAGCAAGTTACAAGCTTTCTTGGGTCTAACTTCCAATGTACAATTTTCAGGAGGTCTGTCCTACACACAGACCTCCTGAAAATTGTACATTGGAAGTTAGACCCAAGAAAGCTTGTAACTTGCTTCTATCCCTTCCCATGTCTGAAGCATTTCCTCCCTTTACCAATACAAATCATGGTTAACATAAACTGGGCCACATTTAAACTATAGTCCCAACCTTTGATGCACAAGGGAACCATGGGTTGCAGTAGCCACACAGCAGTGCATATGTAATACAAATCCATGTTTAACTGCAGGATAAAACCTTGGGAGAAATCACTCCCAAGACTAGGGGTGATAGAAGAGACCATGCTCCCAGGGTATTCCCACACCATAGATGCAGCAAATCATGATTCTATCTGCATTGGTTCTTAATCAATAAAAACCCTTTAAAATACAGGGTTTGTACACACTATCTGTATATAAAATTGTTTGCAAATAATAGTATTGCTGTTTATGGTCTAATCCTCTTTTCTCTCCCCTTTCTTCCCAAATACCAGAATTTTCACAGCAAAAGAAACAATTTTGTACATGAAGTTTTTAAATTGCTTGGGATCCTCTGGGAGGAAAGATGATTCTGGCCTTATGGCTCATGTAGTAGTAGAAGAATTATTTGCAATAGATACTAGATAGGGTCTGAAGGCTGTAGTCTCCTGCAGGGAGCCTTTGAAATCCTCCAGGAAATCAAGGATAATCTACATGACTACCATATAATAGCAAAGTGCAGAAGTAGGTAAAAGGCCATTATCTTCAGGGATGTACTAAACCTGGAAACTATAAAATGACAGATGGTAAGAAGGGAAATTGTAAAAAGGGTTATGCATCTGTGACTTTCTTTCCAACAGCCATTGAGATTATAGACAATTCAGCAGAAACAGAGTCCCATTGCAGCCTCTGAAAAGATAGCCCATGTAGGTACTTCAATTAGTAAGAATAGAAACAAGAACATCTATTTTTATCTATCAGGCAGCCGGTATGTATGCATCACAATCTGCTTGAAGAAGGCAATATAAGAAATGAGAATCATTGTTAACAGGAAAACAAAACAAAATGCATGGGTTCAGGATTGTTGGGGAGAACTGTCAGTTCCCTAAGAGTGGCAGATGGATTTTTAGGGAAATAGCTGTTAGTGCAGATTTCCAAAGGTGCTCTCAGTGTGCAACTGGGAAAAAAATAAACCATAACTGCAAAAATAAATGTGCAACTCAGACTTCGTATTTGTTAATCCTCAGGATGCAGAAAAGCAGCCTCTTCAGAGATGGCCATTTGGTGCTTGAGATTTGAATGCCTGTAGCAGAAAATGCAAATAGCTTGCCATTGACAGTAAAAATAGAAACAAAATAATTGGCAATTTGTTACCCTTTAATGGTATCCCAAGGGTGTTCTTAAGATGGGCACCCTTACCCACTGTCTAATGCTATGCTAGGCTGGGAGCCTCTTTGACTAAGTTTTTCATAACATCTATTTGTTCCATTTATTTTTCAGTTATATTTTTGTTTTGTTGCTGTTGCTCAGTTTGAAGTCATTGAACAGTTTCCATACTGTGTAGAAACAGATAAAAGCAGGTACATAAACTCTTCTCCATTCATCTGCTGTAGCTGCAGACATTCTGCTGTGACCTCAAATGAAAGTTTATCTAGCTTCACTCCATTCCCATGTCACTAATTCTTATTTGCCTCTCTGTCTCTACAAGACAAGGTATCTGGAAGCCAGTGTTTTGGCTGCAAGAGTATTTTCATATCAGGCTTCTGGCTGTTTGCTTCCCATTTGTGTCCATTGCTAATGATTAATGATTTTTGCCAAATTGCCCAATGATTGCCAGTCTCAGGCCAGCTGTTGAATAATTTTTAAGAGCAATTTAATTGAAACTATATATCTACTAGCGGCAAGGCCCGTTGCGTGGCAGGATGCAATGGGCTCTAGCCGTACCGTGTCTGGCGGCGATGGCCCCCAGCGAGGCAGCGGCAGCCACTGGGCAAGGCCAGGCCCGGCTCCCCTTCCTGGGCCATTCCTGCAGTGGCGGAGGGGTGAGCGAGGGAGGCCATCTCCCTCTCAGGGGCAGCCAGCTCCGCCGTGGCCTCCCCGTTGCATCAGTCACATTGGGGCAGGAGGCGAGCCCCGGCGCCCCCACCACCACCACGCAAGGTGTCCCTGGCTCCAGTGACTTACTGGGGGGGGGGTTGGCCATGGGGCAAGGGAGGCCACAGTCCAGCCTGAGCATGCAGCTGCCCGATTCGGCAGTTGGAGGGAGACGGCGGCGAACAGGCTGAAGAGGCCGTGAGCTGACTGTGTGGGTGGGACTGAGCCCACGCAGCCAGGCACACCAGCCAATGGGCAGAGTGCAGTGGTGAGTGGCAGCCCCCGCAGCGAACCTATTTTGCCGCACATTTTTACCTTATTTGGGCATGCCACTCGACCACTACGCTTTTATATAATAGGGAAAGATAGTGGTATGATATCTATTTATCGCTGAGCATCAGTCCACAATAGACACAAACAAATTCAGATTATTCAAACTCATTAAGAACAATTGTATTTGGCAAAGTTTCAGTGCAACAACTTTGTAGAAGGATTTCTGATTAGGCAGATACCCTCCAAAACAACAAAATGTCCTTTATTTTTACAAGGATACCCAGGAGGTGGGCTGGAATAATAGCTGAAGACAGAACTGGGAACAAAATACTACATAATAATTTTCAGAACTGCAAAGGCCCCTAGCCCCAATCCAGAGACGTCGGAATGGAGCAGAAGTTTATGGGCTCATGATTATAATCAAGAATGTCTCTTCTACTCCTTTCTGAGAAAGCACACTAAGAGTACACATGTGGCAATGGACCCTGCACATATGTTCCAAATTCAGAATCAGGACTACTTTATGTTTCTCTTTCAGTAGCACAGGTTTCCCCTTTTTAATTCTCAGTAGGAAAGAACCTAGATGAGATGCTTCTTTCTGCTCCCATATTCTAATACTATGATAAAATTTCACCTCTGGATATTATGTAACATTTCAACACTTTGAACCTTTGTGCAAGTACCAAAGAACACAGCCTTAGAAGAAAGGGTGGCTAAAATGTCATAACTTCAGGGATTTGTGCCATCATGGTGTGCCATCCTATAACATAGTGTAGATGCATAGTGTAGATGCAGATGCATTCAGAAAGCTGCCTTTTATAGCACAAAAATGGACCCACAGCAGCTATGTGGGGCTTGTAGCAAAGCCCCATCTTGAGATGTCTCCCTTAGGTGTTTCATTAAAGGATTTTTCTTTCCTCACACTGGAAATTAGGGCAAGAAAGGACAGCTTTGACAGAACTATGGCTTGCCCAAGGTCATCCAGCAGCTGCACGTGGAGGAGTAGGGAATCAAACCCAGTTCTCCCAGATAAGAGTCTGCACACTTAACCACTACACCAAACTGGCTCTTTGCTTCTCTTTGGGTATCTAAACTGCCACCAGATGGTCATTTAGATTATCTCCTGCTAAGAGGGCAGCACTCCTAGCACTCAATCTGCACTGCCATTTACAGGATCTGCCTAGGGTCACTGTCTTCTGCTGACTCTGTTTAGCTACCAAAGGGATAGTGTAATACACTTGCAACCCCAGGGACCTAGGGATATATTTACTAAATGCCTATCTTCTTTGGTATCTTTTTAGTAACACATTCAAGTGGAACTTAATGTGGTTTTGGAGAAAAAATTTTCAACACTCAAAGTAATAAGAATATGTCTGCACAGCAATTGATCAAGCAAGGGTACAAAATAAGCCTACATACCTGTAGTCCTCTGTCCCTCCTTCTGGACATATGCTGCCTGTTGTTATTCTATTTATTCATAAAGTTACAGTGTTACAGGGGCCAGCATACCTCCAGGACCACCTCTCTTGATATACCCCCTGAAGAGCATTGCACTCTGAAGAGCAAAATCTCCTGGTGATCTCTGGCCTGAAAAATATCTGGCTGTCCTCAACCAGAGCCAGGGCTTTTTCAGTTCTGGCCCCAGTCTGGTAGAACTCTCTGCCTGGTAACATCTGTGCCCTGCAGGACCTGGTACAGTTCTTCAGGGCCTGCAAGACAGATATGTTCCACCAGGCCTATGGTAAGAACATAAGAACATAAGAGAAGCCAATGTTGAATCAGGCCAATGGCCCATCTAGTCCAACACTCTGTCACACAGCGGCCAAAATATACCAGGTGCCATCAGGAGGTCCAGCAGTGGGGCCAGGGCACCAGAAGCCCTCCCACTGCTGCCCCCTCCAGCACCAAGAATAGAGTGCATCACCTGCCCCAGACTGAGAGTTCTCATTCTATACCCTGTGGCTAATAGCCACTGGTGGACTTCTGCTCCATATGTTTATCTAATTTCCTCTTGAAACTGTCCATGCTTGCAGCTGCCACGACCTCCTGTGGCAGTGAATTCCATATGTTAATCACTCTTTGGGTGAAGAAGTATTTCCTTTTATCTGTTCTAACCCGACTGCTCAGCAATTTCATGGAGTGCCCACGAGTTCTTGTATTGTGAGAAAGGGAGAAAAGTACTTCTTTCTCAACCTGCTCAATCCCATTCATAATCTTATAAACCTCGATCATGTCACCCCTCAGCCGTCGTTTCTCCAAGCTAAAGAGCCCCAAGCATTTTAACCTTTCTTCATAGGGAAGGTGTTCCAACCCTTTTATCATTCTAGTTGCCCTTCTCTGCACTTTTTCCAATGCTATAATATCCTTTTTGAGATGTGGTGACCAGAACTGTACACAGTATTCCAAATGAGGTCGCACCAATGATTTATACAGGGGCATGATGATACTGGCTGATTTGTTATCAATTCCCTTCCTAATAATCCCCAGCATAGCGTTGGCCTTCTTTATTGCAGCTACACATTGTGTAGACATTTTCAGCGAGTTATCCACTAAGACTCCAAGATCTCTCTCTTGGTCAGTCTCTGCCAGATCAGACACCATCAACGTGTATTTATATTTAGGATTTTTGGCTCCAATGTGCATCACTTTGCACTTGGCCACATTGAACCCCATTTGCCACGTTGACGCCCACTCACCCATCCTCAACAGATCCCTTTGGAGTGCCTCACAATCCTCCCTGGTTTTCACCACCCTGAACAACTTCGTATCATCTGCAAATTTAGCCACATCACTGCTTACTCCCAATTCCAAATCGTTAATAAACAAGTTAAAAAGCATGGGACCGAGTACTGATCCCTGTGGTACCCCACTGCTTACCACCCTCCACTGAGAGAGTTTCCCATTTATACTCACTCTCTGTTTCCTATTTATAAGCCAGTTTTTGATCCACAAGAGGACTTGTCCTTTTATCCCATGACTATTGAGCTTACTTAGGAGCCTTTGATGAGGAACTGTATCAAAAGCTTTCCGGAAGTCAAGGTAAATAATATCTATTGGGTCCCCCTTGTCCACATGTTTGTTCACTCCTCAAAAAACACTAACAGGTTAGTGAGACAAGATCTTCCCTTACAGAACCCATGCTGAGTCTGCCTCAATAGTTTTTGTTCATCAATGTGCCTACTAATTCTTTCCTTAATAACAGTTTCCACCAACTTACCCGGTATCGATGTCAGACTGACTGGCCTGTAATTTCCTGGATCTCCCCTGGAGCCCTTTTTAAAGATGGGAGTGACATTAGCTACCTTCCAGTCATCAGGAATGGAGGCAGATTTTAAAGAAAGATTACATATTTTTGTCAGGAGATCCACAAGTTCACATTTGAGTTCTTTCAGAACTCTCGGATGAATGCCATCCGGGCCTGGTGATTTATTAGTTTTTAAATTGTCCATCAGTCGGAGGACTTCCTCTCTTGTCACCGCAATCTGATTCAGGTCTTTCAAACCCCCTCCCGAAATCAGTGCTTCTGGAGTGGGCAAACACTTCTCCTCTTCCACAGTGAAGACAGAGGCAAAAAATGCATTCAGCTTCTCAGCCATTTCCCTATCATCCTTCACTACTCCTTTTACCCCTTGGTCATCCAAGGGCCCCACTGCCTCCCTGGCTGGCTTCCTACTTCTAATGTATTTGAAGAAAGTTTTATTGTTGGTCTTTATGTTTTTTGCGATATGCACCTCATATTCCCTTTTTGCTTGCCTGATCACAGACTTGCATTTTATTTGCCATAGTCTGTGTTCCCTTTTATCAACCTCACTAAGACTAGCTTTCCACCGCTTAAAGGAATCCTTCTTACCTTTTACAGCTTCCATTACTTTATTTGTTAACCATGCAGGCTTTTTTCTATACCTATTTGTACCTTTCCTAACCTGCGGTATATATTTTTTCTGAGCTTCTAGGATTGTCTTTTTAAATAGTCTCCAAGCTTCCCCAATGGTTTTGACCTTCTCCACTCTTCCTTTCAATTTCTTCCTCACATGTCCCCTCATACCAGAGAAGTTACCCCTTTTAAAGTTAAAAGTGGTTGCGTCAGTCTTTTTGGGCAACTCCCTATCTGTACAAATGTTAAACTCAATGACATTATGGTCACTGTTTCCAAGTGGTGCAGTCACTTTTACATCTCTCACCAGGTCTTGGGTGTTACTTAGGACCAAATCCAGGATCGCCTCTCCCCTGGTAGGATCTGTGACCATCTGTTCCACAGCACAGTCATTGAGAGTGTCTAAGAACGCAATCTCTTTTTCCCGACTAGAACTCATATTGACCCAATCAATGTGTGGGTAGTTAAAGTCGCCTATTACAACACAGTTATTTCGTCTAGCTGCTATCTTTAATTCATTCATCATTTTATAATCCTCCTCTATCTTTTGATCTGGTGGGCGATAACAAACTCCCACTGTTAAGCCTCCTTTTGGACCCACTATTTCAACCCATAGCATTTCCAGAAGGGAATCCAATTCTCTTACCCTCTCAATCTTACTGGATGGTATACCCTCTCTGACATACAGAGCCACTCCACCTCCAACCCTTTCCCCCTATCCTTCCGATATAATTTATAACCAGGAATCACCGTATCCCACTGATTTTCCTCATCCCACCAAGTTTCTGAAATACCCACAATGTCTATTCCCCCCCAACACCAAACATTCCAACTCCCCAATTTTACCTCGGAGACTTCTAGCATTTGTGTATAAACACTTATAGTTTCCCACGTTTGTTAAGCCCACAGCCTTCCTCTTGCTGCCTCGAGACCTTGCCAGGCAGTTCCTATCATTAGCCACAGTCTCAGTGGACAATTGTAATCCATTTCCTTGTACAAAAGTAATAGCTACCCCTTCATCTCTTCGAGATGAGCCATCCCGAACCAGAGACTTTTCATCTCCTGTCGGCTTTCCCCCATTATTCAGTTTAAAAACTGCTCTGCCACCTTTTTGATTTTGAGCGCCAGCAGCCTGGTTCCTTCTCGGGACAAGTGGAGACCGTCCCTTTTGTACAGCTCCCTCTTGTCCCAAAAAGCATCCCAGTGCCTAACAAACTTGAACCCTTCCCCCTACACCACCGTCTCATCCACGCATTGAGACTCCTGATCTGTGCCTGTCTCTCCGGCCCTGCGCGTGGAACAGGTAGCACTTCCGAGAAGGCTACCTTGGAGGTCCTGGCCTTGAGTTTCCTGCCCAGCAGCCTAAATTTCTCCTCCAGGACCTCACGACTGCATTTCCCCACATCGTTGGTGCCGACGTGCACCACGACCACTGGCTCCTCCCCAGCACTATCTACCAGCCTATCTAAAACACGCGTAATGTCCGCTACCTTCGCACCAGGCAGGCAAGTCAAATGGTTGAGGACAGCAGTGGTCTACCACCAAGCCTGGCCTCCATCTCTCACCGTCCCATCCCCCCCTCCACAGGGAGGTTACACACTGTCATCAGATGCCATCAGACAAGTATATTGTTGTACTGTATTGTTTTAATTGCTTTTATTGAAACTGTTTAATTTATTGATATGTTGGTATATGTTGTACACCGCCCTGAGCCCTCTGGGGAAGGGTGGTTTATAAACTTAATCAATTAATCATTTAGCATCTTTGCTCTCTCCTAGAAGGCCAGGGTGGGGATGGCCTTTTGATTGTGTTCTGCTGGCTAGAAACATTTAATCAATTTTAAGCACTTTGTACTTGTGAGAGCCATCTCTTGGATGGGGGATGCTTGAGAGCAACTAATCTCTCTCCCATTTCCTATCCTTTTACCAACAGAGACACTTCTTGGAAAGTGGGGTTTTTGCAGCCCTCAAACTCCCAATAGCATGATGTGGCCCAAAGTGGAGGCAATTCTCCACATGCTAATTCATACAATTTAATCCATTAATCAATTAAAACTCATGTTATTAATTGGCAGAGTTTATTTACATCATTTGGTCCCCCTAGCATCACTGGGACAAAATTGGTTTATTTTTAGGTATTATTTGTTGTTGTTTTAAAATCTGTACTGCAGATTGAGCTGCCAGATTTTTTTAAAAAAAGAACAATTATCATGAATTATATTTCAGAACAATAATTTGTAATATTGTTAGGATGGAAAATATGTCACCTACTATAGCACATGAATTTATAAATAAACTTGTATATCCTGCTAACATAAGTTATTACAGCAGATTGCATATGTTGTTGGAGGTAGTTGTAGGGGAAGCAATGGCAAATGCATATTCATTTCTGGTATTGCTTCCATGTTCTTTTCTTATAACCGGTAAATAATCTCTCAGCAGAGTTTCTGAAGCAATATGCTCAGCTTTTCTATGTTTATGATCCAGTTAGAAGGGTCCCAAATTGAAACCACTAATCTACCAAGCTATAAATTATCAGGATATTCAAATACAAACTTTGTAGCTGGAAACTGCAAATGTCTTCAACAAGAATTTCTCAATATTCAGGGATGTTCAGAGCTAGCTTTAGGCCAAAGCAATGAAAATGTACATGCAGCCTTCTCTTGGCTGAGTGTTAACCCACAAAGAAAGATCATAGAAGCTTGGTTCTGTGGTTGTGTGAATTATTCTTGCTGGATTTTAACTAAGTTACTGTAGTTAGTATAGGCTGCCCTGAGATGGATGGCTTAGGCTAGTCTGATCTCATCAGATCTTGGAAATTAAACAGAGTCAGCTCTAGTTAGTTGTTGGAGAGGAGACTACCGAGGAAGTTGCTATGCAGAGGCAGGCAATGGCAAATCATTTCTGTTCATCTCTTGCCTTGAAAAAGCTATAGGGCTGCTATAAATTGGCTGCAACTTGATGGTACTTTCTACCACTACCACTAGAGGTTGGCTGATGCTCATGCTACTTGCTTGATCCCAACTTTCAAAATAATTTAACAGTATGCTAATATCAATTGCAAAAATGGAGATTAGATCCCAGCTAGCATTTTTGCAGGTGCCAAGACTTCTGTTTATGGAACATGCTTTTCCTGCTTTTCCCCTACTCACAGCAGCCCCAAATATCCCCTGAATTCTGGATCCTGGAGATAGAAGGTCTGACAAATATGATTTGGGGAGACATTCTGGACTTCCAGGGGGGGAGGGGGGCGGCGGAATTGTAATCCACAAGTAGAAGTCCTTGCACACATGGAAACACTTTGTCAAGAAGAAGAAAAAGAATTGTTTTCTCTTTTCTCTACCTTAAGGGGTCTCAAAGCAGCTTACAATCACCTTCCTCTCCCCACAGCAGTCACCTTGTGAGGTAGGTGGATCTGAGAGGGCTTTGAGAGGACTGTGACTGGCCCAAGGTGACCAAGCAGACTTTATGTGGAAGAGTGGGAAATCAAAACTAGTTCTCCAGATCAGAGTCTGCCACTCTTAACCACTGTACCACACTGACTCTCATCCAACATCCAAACAAGTAGAGGAAGTATGCATATACTTCTAACATCCTACTTTAGCTTGCAGTAGGAAAGTGTGAAGTGTTACAGGAAAGCAAAACCAACCCAAAATGGCTATTTATGATTTAGGCTAGTGCTTTTTGCTAGGCATTATACTATAAATTGCTGAAGATATACAAGCCATGGATTGTGATGCAATCAAGGGACTATACTTAGTCAAATACAGGAGCTGTGTCTCTATGTGGGAAAGTCCTGAAAGCTAATTTCCCCTGTTCCCCACCAACTTGAGGAGACGGGAACATATGTAGACAGCACATAAGGAAACTTTGCAGAGAATGCAAAGTCTCTGCACCATTTCTCTAGCCACATCCAGCTCTCCTACCACTCAGTTATGCAGCGTGAAGATCAGGGAGAATCCTGAATTAGGGAAGTTGGAACAGTAGTCCTTCTCTGAGGAAAATAGTTCTTAGTAAAGGGGATGGAATCCATTCAAAGTTTATGCCAGCTTATTCAAGCAGTGACTGCCAAGAGATTTTTTTCCACTGTTTTGAAGACCTGTCTGTATAAGAAAACAGCCACCTTATTGCAACAAACTATCTGTTGTATCAAGTTATAGAAAGATACCTCATTCCTATTGCCTGCTCACCTGCCAAGTTCAATTCTAAAACCTTCCTGACAATATAACTTGACCCTTTCCCCTCAAAAGTGAAATAAAGCAATTTGTTTGCTTTGAATTATCATCTGCCTCTCTTGTACCATAATCTGACATATACAAATGAGGGTTGTATATGTATGTGTGTGTATATATATATTTGTGTGTATATACACATATACACACACTTCCCAAATTCAGGATCTTCCCTGATCCCTCACTCTGCTTAACTGCTTGGCCCAGAAAAAGAAAAAGGGAAGTGGGGAATCGTCATTATAAAGGTCATGAGGGAGGCAGCCAAGACAGAACAGAGCATGAGTTGTATGCAAGCACAGGTGCAGGCTGAATAGTTGTTGGTTTTCTTCCCTAACTCTCACAGGGAGCTGTACAGGCTGGTATGCAAGCTGGTTTTACAGTGTGTTGAACCAGCAGAGATTAGAGTCTGTCTGAAGAGTAATATAGGGAACTGATAGCTTAATTCCTCCTTTTGCCAGAGTTCCTGCCAGGGCTTCAAGTGCCATGCTCTCCTACTGAGTAGAACTGGCTTGTAGAATACCTAGAGCTGTCAAGCACATACTTCTCTGCCTGCTCTTTATTGGACCTCTAACTTGGAACCTGTTGTTGTAGAATGGTCATGGGTATCTATATATCTAATTCTCAACAGTCCCCTCTGCCTGCAGATATTTATTTCTGCAAACAGAGGCCACACTCTCCTCCAACAGGTTTTTTCTAGACTCAGGGAAATCCATGGTCTGCAGAAAAATCCAAAAAGTTAAAAAAAAAAAAAAACTTCAGGGAGGTTTGCATCCCCCCCAATACCTTTTGAAATAATCTCTGCCTTTTTTTGTCAGAAACAACAATCCCTCATCAGTACCATACAGAACAATACAATGCCAAAAATGCCTCAAAAGAGAAGATGCCCTGCCAAAATGAGAAAATCCAAAACACTAACAAATTGCTTACTGCAAGAAAGCCATTTAAACAGTAACCAGCTATACTATGAGAAATACACAATGTTAATAATATACGACATTTTGTTGCGGGTCCCCACTTGTCTACATATTATTTTTTCAAATGTGTCCCCTATCTATGGATATCTAAATTTGTGGATCAGGGCCACATTGCAGAACACAGACCCCAAGGCTTGCAGAAAAATCCTAAAGCTACTAAAAGGGTGGAGAAGAGAAAAGAAACCCTTGAAAGCAGAGAACAGTTGACTATGCAAGTGCAGAGAACTATTCTCTGAATGCAGGCAGGTGCATGAGGGTGAAAGTGTAAGGGAAGAAGTACAGTCACACCTGCCTGGCCACCAGAGACAAGAAAATGAGGTCAGCAGCTGCTATTGCTGGCTCTCCCCCTCAGGCAAGTTTCAGGCAGATGAAGAAGAGTCTTGGCTCACCCCACCTAGGGGCTGTAGGGGGGAGAAGTAGTCATAGTGACTCATCCCCCCCGGGCAACAATGATACAGCTGTGGCAGAACCCACTGCAGCTGCACTCCCTCAGCATAGAATTAAGGCAAATGGAGGAGAAGGAAGAACCATTGCTGCCTCCAACTGCCCCCTTCCATCAACGTAAGAAAGTACCCCCCCAACTTACTGGCAAATAACGCTCATCTGCTGACTAGAAGCAGGCAGGGGAGGGGGAGGGAAAAGTCAGGAGCCAAATGTTTAGTCTGTGTTTGGATTAGAAGCAGGAAGGATGGGGATGGCAGCAAAGGGGCAGTTGGGGGAGACAGAAGCAAGAGGGAATGAGTGACAGGGAAGAAGGCACGGTGGGAGATAAAAAGTGGGGAGGTAATGAGTGACAGCAAGAAGGGTTGGAGGGAGACAGAAAGAGGAGGGATGAGTGACAGGGAAGAAGGGGTGAAGGAGACAGAAAGTGAGGGGGCATGGGTGACAGGGACGAAGGGATGAAGGTAGACAGAAAATGAAGGGGCATTAGTGAAAGAAAAGGGATGTGGGAGAGGGGAGGAAGGAAAGACAAGGGGAATGGGATGCCCCCTCCCCACAAGTTCCTTGTGGGTCCCCACTTGTTCTATCAAAGGATCACAAGGTGCTTGAAGCTTTGGGCCTGGTAGGCATGGGGTTTCCCTCTGGAGATACTGAGGTACTTGGAGCCTCAGGTGTAATGTGTCCAGGAGGGGACCACTCTCTCTTTCTGAAGACTCTCTCTCCCATTACAAGGCTTAGCCAGGACCAATGCTCCCTGTAAGCTGAGTTAGTGTGAGCTAGCTCACAGTTTTTTAGCCTCCAGCTCACACATTTTTGTTTTAGTTCAGGAAGGATGGCTCCTGAAGAAACTCATTTATGCAGTAGCCAAATCACTTGCTCACAGCTTTAATGACAGTGGCTCACAAAGTAGAATTTTTGCTCAGAAGACTCTACAGCTTAGAGGGAGCATTCGCCAGAACACCACGAACTTCTCATTTTCTGCAGAGTCATTTTGCAGTGCTTGCACAGGAGGAAATGGCCTCTATTGAGTCCAATGACACTTCTCCACAACTAGGAACTGTGCCCAACCTTTGCTGAATTGAGGCTAAGATGCCCAGATGTTTGATGGAAATTGACAATATATATAAAATTGTGGGGCTAGTGCAGTCCCTAAATGCTTAGGCTGTAGCAATAAATATCTTTATAAGTAAAAAAAAAAATAAAAGTATCTATAAATATCTCTATGGACTGGGAAATACTTCAGTACAAAAATTAAATGGCATTTAGATTAGGCAATAATTTACTACATAAATGATATTTAGAAAACTTGAATTGTGATATTCTAAACAGCTGGATAGCACATCGACTAATATGGGCCAGATGAAAAGGTCACTGTCACTGTTTAAAAAAAGAGTAGTATAGAAATCCACCACAATTTTAATCATTGTAGATAAATTCAGAGTGCTTCTTCCACTGATTCCCTCTTATAAAGCTGCTCAACTGAAGTGGTGAAATAGAAGTTGCCTGGGAGAAAAGAGAAAAAAAGAAGACTCAAAAATCAAAGGAGTTAAACCAGCATGAAACCAACCTTCTCAAGAGCAAACAAATCAGCTACTTGCCAGGCACACAAACTTGATGCCTCTTGGTGGAGGGGGGGGAGGAGAGCAAAGGAAAGACTACCATAGTATCACACTGTAGAATTTCATATAGCTTGAGAAATGTACCCAGACATCTTCTTGTAATGTGTAGTCTGAGTCAGAGAGAACACATCTGAACAGAAATCAGCTTTAAGCCCTGCATGGGGCAGAACATGTTTTTATAAGTTTCAAACATTCTCTGTGTTACCACTCTGGCATGCAGCACAATTTGTCAATGGAAGAAACTAACAGTTCTTTCCTAAACAAAGCTATACCATTCTCCACTCACTGAAACTGATGGATTTAGAAGGGTTAACTATGTTTCTGAAATCACTTTTGTGAAGAAAGGCATTTTTCCTTTGGAGGTTTGAAATGAGCAAAACACTCTGAGTTTTAAAAGTCCCCCCTCCCCCAGGCAGAGAACAAGCAGGGAGGAGGAAGTCAGTCTATGGCTTTCCAGGCTCACCTCAGCTACCTTGTAAGAAATACTAATAGATTTAGTAGGAGAGATAATGGGTAGGTCAAACTCTCTCCCTTGCCCAAGCAAGGAACAGAGATTTGGAAGAATAAACTACTAGAGAGGCTTCAGGAAGGAAAGTTCTAGAGATTCAGGAAACACTTTTCTGACTGGGCCTGACCTGATCAGTGGGAGGAGAAAGGGAGAAGACAAAAACTCCTTGCAGCAAGGAGGAGGTCCTCTTTCATATGGGGTCCATCTTGGCTGAACTCTGGGGAAGCCAGCCATTGACCATGTGTTGGTCCAGAGAGCTACAGAAAGCTTCAAGGTAATGGGAACTCAGTAGAGCTTGTCCTGTTTTAACATTCGATAGGGCATGTATGCAGAGAGGAACAGAGGACCTGTGTTTTATCCATTTCTTTTTAATCCCTTGCTCAATCGGGTGCTGTGCTAAACGTAGGCTTCTGAACATTTTCTTTTTTTAATAAATACTTTATAATTTTTGATAGTAGTGGTTTTCTGTACCACATAGGCCTCTATCATCTTGGACACACAATTTTAAAAGGAGCGCCGGGGGAAGGCAGACAGTTGGCAAGTAGCTATTCCTCCAAGGGCACACAAGGCAGTAAACTGTCCCCATGGTTACTAGGTGCTGGGCAGTAGGAAACACAGAGGCAAGGCCTCCAAACTGAGAAGGGAAGCTGGGAAACCTGACCCTCCCAGTGGGCAATTCCTACAAAGGTCAGGTAGTTGATGGTGGGCTACCCAAGAGAGAAAGAAAAGGTGTTGGGAAAACTTTGGAAGGCAGGGCGGAATAGGGCCTGCAAGCCAGAGCAGGCCCATTCCTCCACAATTGTAAATTTCAGAAGAGCTCAAAGAGAAAAGTTGGTATAGAGCTGAAGTCAGAAGAAAGGTAACAAGCAAGGACTGAATGTATGAACAGGAAAGAGGGAATGTCATCTGGGAAAGTCTCGGAAGGGGCAAGAAACAAACCTGGGTAAAGGTGAACCAAAAGAGCTATGTTATGGTTTTGAGAAATAAACTTGTATTCTCTAGTAACCTTGCCTGTTGATTGACTTTTTATTATATAAAAGGCTTGTTGAATGTGCCCTTCCCCTCCTTGCATTTCTTATTTTTGTCATTTCCTATAACCTGCAGAGCCATCTTCATTCTCTCCCTAAGCTCTTATATCTGCATATAGAAGAAGAGGAGGAGGAGGAGGAAGAAGAAAAGGGGGAGGAGGAGGAGGAGATTGGATTTATATCCCGCTTTTCACTTGGAGTCTCAGAGTGGCTTACAAACTCCTTTCCCTTCCCCTCCTCACAACAGACACCCTGTGAGGTAGGTGGGGCTGAGAGAACTCTGACAGAAACTGCTCTTTCAAGGACAGCTCTGACAAAACTATGGTTTGCCCAAGGTCATCCAGCAGTTGCAAGTGGAGGAGTGGGGAATCAAACCTGGTTCTCCCAGATTAGAGCCCGCACACTTAAACCACTACACCAAACTGGTATAGTGGTTAAGATGCACTGATTTCTTAGAAAATGCTTGATACGAATCAACACTTAGCCACAGAATCTAGATTTGATCCATGCCAATGCTGAATCTTAGAACATAATAAAGAACAAAATGTTTCTGAACATATGCAAAGTGGCTTTTCTTCACACTAGGCAACCATGACTAGTCCATATACATTCTAGGTTTTAATTGAAAGGCTTTGAGGGCATGGCAGGGGTGTGGCACAAGACTTAAGATCAAGGTTACTTCACCAAGCCTGGGAGTAAGAGTGCTTTACTCTAGCAGGACTCGGATGCCCAGGTAGTGGCTCCCACCATGTTTGTTCTCCTTTTAACTTTATCTTTCTCAATACAGTTTGCTAACCACAATTGTTAGCTCTGGAAGTTGCTTCTTCTGCAAACAAGTCATGTTTCCTTACCCACCGCTATACATCATATTATTACATTACAGTGTTTTCTCTACTATGCTGGGAAAAAGAAAAAGAGCCGTTATCTTTGTGTTCAGGTTACTGCTCTGTAATTTTAAGCAGACTCTTGTGTCTTGTTTATTTCCTTTTTACAATAATTTTACAGCCAGGCACTGATATACTGATGTTCTTCTTTCTTGTTACTGATGCAGAAGATGTTTAGAGATGTCTGGAGGTTTTGTAATAGACTGCCACATCCTGAGAGCTTGTTTTGTTTAAAACCAATAAAAACAGGAATGAATTGGATCTACTGAATGGGGAAAAACACACCAAATCTCCATCTGTGCAGAGTCCCAGAAATTCCATGCCAAGATCTCTTTATATTGCACCATTCAGGTTACCTGCAGTTTATTTTTATTTTCAAAAGTCAATTGGTACAGAGTCAACATCAAGTATGTCATTCAGGGTGCAAAGAACCAGTTCCTTATTCTGAAAGAATCCCACTGGTTTTAGCTAATCTTGCTGATGTAGATTATTTACCTGATGCGCACCTTCAGTCTCTACAGCCATGAGAAACAAGCTGTGAAAACATACACACACACCTCTTACATAAGGTTTGCCTGAGTTCAAAAGCAGTTTCCATTAAAGATACTTGGACAAAGAACTTGTTGAACATAAAGAAAGTGAGTCCCAAAGAAAGATGGTGGAAAAGAATGCTTCTTTATATATTCTTGGTGATGTAGAGAGGGGACAGTGCAGTACAGTTGGTATGACTGGATGATATCATCCATTTGTAGCCCTGAGAGGTTTTGTGGAAGTGCAGACTATTTATATATGTTTCCCCCCTCTACTTTTCATGCTGTCTAAGCTGTTCTCTATGTAACTTTAATTACTCCCTTTTTAGAATATGCATAGAGCCCGAATACACCTCTGTATGCAATTATAATGAGCACATATTTGTTGTTGCTGTTGTTCAGTCACATAGTCAAGTCCGACTCTTCACGACATCATGGACCACATCACGCCAGGCCCTCCTGTCTTCCATTGTGCTCTGGAATTTGCTTAATTTCATGTTCATTGCATCAATAACACTGTCTAACCATCTCATCCTTTGCCATCCCCTTCTTCTTTGACCTTCATTTTTTCCCCAGCATCAGGGGCTTCTCCAGTGAGTGCTCCCTTCTCATTTGGTGGCCAAAGTATTTGAGCTTCAGCTTCAGTATCTGGCCTTCCAGGGAACAGTCAGGGTTGATTTCTTTCAGGATTGACTGATTCAATCTCCTTGCAGTCCAAGGGTCTCTCAAGACTCTTCTCCAGCACCATAATTCAAAAGCATCTATTCTTTGGTGCTCGGCCTTCCTTATAGTCCAACTCTTGCAGCCATACGTTTCTACTGGGAATACCATTGCTTTGACCATATGGACTTTTGTTGGCAGGGTGATGTCTCTACTTTTTATTATGCTGCCTAGGTTGCCATCACTTTCCTCCCAAGGAGCAGGTGCCTTTTAATTTCATGGCTGCAGTCACCATCTGCAGTGATCTTGGATTCCAGGAATGTGAAATCTGTCACTGCTTCCATGATTTCCCCTTCTATTTACCAAGGAGTGATGGGGCCGGAGGCCATGATCTTAGATTTTTTGATGATGAGTTTCAAGCCAACCTTTGCGCTCTCCTCTTTTACTCTTAGCAAGAGGCTCTTAAGATCCTCTTCACTTTCTGCCATTAGAGTGGTATCGTCTGCATATCTGAGGTTGTTGATGTTTTCCCCCAGCAATCTTAATTCTGGCTTGTGATTCATCTAGGTCGGCATTTCACATTATGTACTCTGCATATAAATTAAATAAGCAAGGTGACAATATACATCCTTGTCATACTCCTTTTTATGCTAAACCAATCAGTTGTTCCATATCCTATTCTAACTGTTGCTTCTTGACCCTTATACAGGTTTCTCAAGAGACGTGTGAGGTGGTCTGGTACTCCCATCTCTTTAAGGACTTGCCATAGTTTGTTGTGATCCACATAATCAAAGGCTTTAGTATAGTCAATGAAGCAGAAGTAGATGTTTTTATGGTACTCCCAGGGTCATAAATACACATGAAACTGCCTTATACTGAATCAGATCATCAGTCCATCAAAATCAGGACTGTCTACTCCAACTGGCAACTGTTTTCCAGGGTCTGAGGCAGAGGTCTTCCACATCACCTACTATCTGATCCTGTCAGGGATTGAACATGAGGCCTCCTGCATGCCAAGCAGATGTTCTACCACTGACTCATGGCTTGAAGCAAAGCTCTTCTATGGTTGATACCTTCCAAACGTGCATCTGTCCATTTTCCCTTTGCAAAGACTTCCTATCCACATTGTCAATGGAGGCAGTAGAATGCTGTGTGAAATATGCTCATGTGACTCCATGTAGTTTAGCACAAACAATCTTTTAATATGTGGGATGACCAGATTCAGAAAATAATGCTTTTAATTATTTGTTGTGTGAGTAGTGCATCATTTTCACATTCCACAGCAGGAGTTCAATTTATGGCACTCTGAAGATTATTCAAGTGTGGACATTCAAGTTGTAGAGCCAGTCTGGTGTATTGGTTAAGTGTGTGGACTCTAATCTGGGAAAACCAAGTTTGATTCCCCACTCCTCCACTTGCACCTGGCTGGATGACCTTGGGCAAACTGTGGTTCTGATAAGAGCTGTTCTTGAAAAAGAGTAGTTTCTGTCAGAGTTCTCTCAGTCCCACCTACCTCACAGGGTGTCTGTTGTGGGGAGGAGAAGGGAAAGGAGTTTGTAAGCCGCTCTGAGACTCCTCTGGGTAGTGAAGGGCAGAGTGTAAATCCAATCTCCTCTTCCTCCTTACAGAAAATAATGTTTTAAAAATCCATTTTCATTATTAGTTAGAAGAGTAGAGTTGGTTTTAATACCCAACTTCCCTCTCCCCTAAGAAGTCTCAAAGTGGCTTACAATTGCCTTTCCTTCCTCTCCTCACAACAGGCACCTTGTGAGGTAAGTGGGGCTGAAAGAGTTCTGAGAGAACCATGATTGGCTCAAGGTCACCCAACAGGCTTCATGTGGAGAAGTGGGGAATCAAACCCAGTTTTCCAGTTTAGAGTCCACCGGTCTTAACCATTATACCATGCTGGCTCTGCAAAGGGTTAATCTAAAAGGTGCAGCACATCTCCAGTTCTAAGAACCAAACTCTCCAGTTCTAAGAACCAATCCAAGTGATTTAAATAAAGGAGATTGGAAAAGATGGCTCTTCCTTTCTTTTTAGATTCACTAGAACAATATTTGATTTATGATTTCAGCCCTAATAAGTGAATCAAAGATTTTAGTACAAATAGAGGTGGGAAAATGTTATCTTTCTGCTGTAGTGACCCCTATACATAAAGAGTAACTTTAAAAAATACTCATTACTTCCTTACACAGTTTTTCAACAGCTGCCTAATGTTTAAAATAATTCAGTTCCCCTGTGCACCAAATAACCTGCTAATATACATCAGATATAAGTATCTAATAATGAACTCAGCATAAGAAGCCCTGTGTTTTGGGTAGAAAAGGTCCCATAGCATATTTAAAGTTAATACGAAATTACCATTTCATACTGAGCAAAAGGCTACAGCAGATTATTTTTCAGAACATTCTTACATGAACCCTGCAGCCTTGCTGTGGAAAACATTCACTATTTAGAAAAGTTGAGTCATCCTGCATACCATTTCCATTTCCATTAAAAAAGCATTTAATTCCAGCTGAGTAAAAGTTCCATAGCTGAGGTCTTTATGAGTTATAATTGTTTCTTATGCAAACCTGGATACCAGGGGTTTCTTAGTAGCCAATTAGTACTGAGATGCATGGAATGGTTTCCATTAGAGAGGCAAATTCCCTGATAATCCTGAGGCAGTTTCTACAGACCATATAGCATGCACTGAGCCTCCAAACACATACAGATTTGGGGATAACAATGCATAGGTGCTGGAATTAGGGGAAAGAAATAATATACTTACAATGAAATCTTATGTAAGTTATTTCAAGTCTAAACATGTTGGTTTCAATAGGCTTAGACTGGAGCAGCTCTGCATAGGATTACACTGTAAATCCAAATTTCAGACCACTGAATCAACTGATCACCTGGGGTGCCAGAGCTGGAGGTGCCAGGACAGTCAGCCTGCTGAACCATCCACTCAAAGGTGGAAAGAAACAGACATACCAGTCATTAGCCCTTGTCAAACTGGCAACACTGATCTGCATTAGCAGTATGTGTTATTATTATTTTTTAATTAGTAGGAAGTTTTACCACCTCTGTGCCCATTCAGCAAACAGTAAGCATGTGAATCACCGTGATATTGTTGATGCCATAAAAATACTCATGAGAGTATTAAATGCAAACATCTTTTAATTTGTTTATATTTGTAATGAATGAATATGGATTTACAGATCCTAGGATTCAAATCTGTGTTCTTACATGAAGGGGATAAAAAAATGAATGTAAATCATGCATCAGAGTTGGGAAATAGGCTATAAATGCAATCTCCCTATATTATAAAATCCAAATGGTGGTGGCACTCTCCAGAACATTCCACACAATCCAGAATTGGTTGGTTCCCCGGAGTCTCACTCAACTGGTCTCTCCTTCTGTTGGCTTCATGGCTGCCTGCTTTGTCAGAGTCCCACCCACACACATGCCGATCAGGCTCTCACTTTCAGTGTGCTTGCAGCCAGTGGATGGGTAGGACACTTCAGTGGCTGAGCATGGCCCGACTGGCCTCAGGGAGGGGGGGAGAGGGCCACACCGCACTTCCCTGGGCCGATGTGGCCTGGCCCAGGGAGGCCATGGGCTCTGCTGGGGGGGGTTGGGCTCTGCCAGGCTTTCCTGTGTCACCCCAGCCTGGTGGTGTGCCCCACCTGAGCTCAGGGAGGGGCGAGAGAGCCACACTTCACTTCCCCAGGCCACCACAGCCAGACCCAGGGAGGCCAAGGCCCTGCTGGGGGGGTTTCGGGCTCTGCCAGGCTTCCCTGCGCCAACCCCAGCCTCACTGGTCTGGCAGCGTGCCCCACCTGAGCTTGGGGAGGGGGGAGAGCCACACCATGCTTCCCTGGGCCCTGCTTGGGAGGGTTCAGCCTCCGCTGTGCTTCCCTGCACCGCCATCACTGGCCTGGTGGCACACCCCAACTAAGTTCAAGCAGGGGGGAGAGAGCTGCACTGTGCTTCCTTGGGCTGCCATGGCCTGGCCCACGGAGGCCAAGGGCCCTGCTTGGGGGAGGGTTCAGCCTCTGCTGGGCTTCTCTGCACTGCCCCTGGCCTTGCTGCCCTGGTGGTGCACCCTGACTGAGCTCGGGCAGGGGGAGAGGGCCATGCCACGCTTCCCTTGGCCAGCACAGCCTGGCCCAGGAAGGGCCCAAAGAAGGGCCCAGAAAGGGCCCAAAGACGGGCCCTGACAGCCTTCCCTGAGCCACCCCCCGGCCTTGCTGGGCTGCTCCGACTGGCCTCCAGGAGGATGGGACTGGGGGGCACTGCTGCAGGCCAGAGCACTTGCCCACACCCTCTCTCTAGGGTCTGTTGCATTTTTTCTCCACAATGGGCCTTATCACTAGTAATAAGATATTACAAAGTTGAACATACAAGGGCTGGAGGAAAGTTAATGATTCACTTTCCCAGGGGGTGTAATTTGGTTTAAGATTGATCCTAATATTACAGGTATAGTGGCCAAGTTTCTTGCCGAAGTAGTCAAAGTTAGATCTATTCTAGTAAAGGATTGATTCATATTGTTTATTATGTTTTTTATATCCATACCATGTTATTGTACATCTATGTATCTTATTGCTATGCAATTAAAGGCATTTGACTTTGACTTTGGTTTAAGATTGACCCAGGCTGTGCTTTGTCATCATTCTTAAGACTGTTTCCAAAAGAGGACATATGAAGATGCTCTGGAAAGGTTTTTTTAATCCCTTTAAAAATATGTTATGTTAATTAAACTGTCCTTTTTAACCTACCCTCGGTTATCACTACATCTAAAACTGAAGTGCTACTCTCCTCTCTTTGCAGATAGCAAAATCTACACAAATGTGATAGGCATGTAGGGGAAGGTTTGGCATATTAAAGGAAAACTCTAGTTTTGCTGAAAATAAGACTTCCCCCAACACCCCCAATTTTGGGGCAGGTATTTCAGCAGTCTTCATATTTCATAGAATCATAGAATGTTAGAGTTGGAAGGGACCTTGCAGGCCATCTAGTCCAACCCCCTGCACTCTGCAGGAACACAGCCGAAATTTCAGTGACAGTCCTTTTTTTACACTGATGACTAATTCTCACTCTACCCCAAAACACTCCTGCCTAATGCCACTTATTTGTACACAAGCCCTGGAATTACATTGGTTCAATGCTGGCATAGTTTGCTACAGAATGGCACCAGTATATTTCTAAGATGCACCATAAGTGATACACCAGTATATTATTAAGATACTAGGGAGCAAAGCCCATTGTGGAGGAAGACAACAGGACCTAGAAATGAAGGGAGGGAGGGTGGAAGGAAGAAAGGAAGGAAAGAAGGAAGGAAGAGGGGGGAAAGTGAGAGAAAGAAGGAGAGAGGAAGAAAGGGAAGGGGGGAAAGGAAGGGAAGAGGGGTGGAACGGGCTTCTCTGGGCCTACTGGGCCCATAGAAGGCCCAGAGGATGGTTGGGGGGGAACAAGCTGCTCTGGGCCTACTGGGCCCTGAGAAGGCTCAGAGGATGGTTTGGGGGGATGGAACAGGCTTCTCTGGGCCTACTGGGCCCTGAAAAGGCCCAGAGGATGGGGGGGGCAGAACAGGCTTCTCTGGGCCTACTGGGCCCTGAAAAGGCCCAGCGGATGGTGTGGGGGACGGAATGGGCTTCTCTGGGCCTATTGGGTCCATAGAAGCCCAGAGGGCAGTTTTGGGGGGGCGGAATGGGCTTCTCTGGGCCTATAGAAGGCCCAGAAGACAGTTTTGGGGGGTGGAACGGTCTTCTCTGGGCCTACTGGGCCCTGAGAAGGCCCAGAGGATGGTGTGGGAGGGCAGAATGGGCTTCTCTCACCTGCCTCAGCCTTGAGGGCCTGTCTCTGCGCTCACTCTGCAGACGGTCCTCTCCTGTCAGAGAATCAGAGCAGACTGAGCCGAAGACACTGGCCGGGGCTAACGTGGGCGGGACTCCGCCAAGCAGCCAGTCAGCCAGCCCTGCCAGTGTCTTCTGACTTCCAGTTCTTGCACCCAATCAATTGTGGCAAACATAGAATGTTGGTGGCCAAAATTCAATTATATATAAGGACAGATAGTTGCCTTCAGAAACTGTATGGAGGTGGGGCTTTGAAAATGCACAGCTTAGAAACTTGAAATTAATTTTTTCTTCCTAGTTAGCGCAGTATACAGCTGCAAGATATATAGAATGAAAAAAGGGGAAGGGATTGTCCTATGAAAAGCAAGGAAAGAGAAGGAGATGGAGGAATGCTGTTAACTACACTGATGACACTCAGCTGTATCTGTTGGTGTGTGGCCAGCCGGATACCACTCCATCAGTTTTGATGATATGATTAAAACAGAGCCAGCTGAGAGTGAATCTTACTAAGACTGAGGTTCTGTGGCTGGGCAGGGAGGATTCAGGGTTACGGTGCTGACTTCCAGCTCTTGATGGCGTGCCCTTAACACCAGCTTCAACTGTCAAGAGCTTGGGTGTGATTCTGGATGCCTCTTTATCAGTAGAGGCCCAGCTCACAAATGTTGCCTGACTGGCATTCTTTCAGCTATGCCAGATCAGGCAACTGGCCCCCTACCTGTCCCACCCTGATCTAGCCACAGTAATCTATGCAATGATTACCTCCAGTTTGGACTACTATAACTTGATGTGCTTGGGCTACCCTTGAGACTGACCCAGAAACTTCAGCTGATCCAGAATGTAGTGGTTTGTGTCCTTGCGGGGACCCCACAAACAGAACACATTCAACCTGTGCGTATGAGCTGTACTGGCTACCAGTTGAGCACTGGATCTGGTGGTCTGGGACTCACATACCTTCAGGACTGCCTCTCCTGGCATATCCCCTGAAGGGCATTATACTCTGCTGATAAGAACTTCCTTGTAATCTCCAGCCTGAGACATATCCGGGTGTCTTCAATCCCAACCTGGTGTAGTTGATGTTGGTAGGTTCAATGACTGTGTTATCTGGGTGTATGTGGCAGCAAAGTTGGCATCTGGGTTTGTTGCAAGCTCTGATTTGTGTCCATTTATCCTCAGATCTGACATTGGGAATCACAACATTGAGAAACCTGTAGGAGAACATTTCAACCTTCCAGGACATTCAGTGGGTGACTTCAAAGTAGCTATTTTATTACAAAGGAACTTCAGAGAGTGGAAAGGGAAATTGCTGAATTACAAGTTATTACAACACTTGGAACAAAACCCTCCCCAGGACTCCTCTTTCAAGGACTGCTCTTGAGAGAACAGCTCAGAGAGAACTTGTGACTGACCCAAGATCACATCAGCTGGCTGCATGTGGAGGAGTGGGAAATCAAACCTGGTCCCCCCAGATTAGAGATGCAGTTCCACGGGGCATGTAAGGCAGAGATATTTTACCAGACATTTGGCTGAGGACAGCAATGGTGTCCATTCTGGCTGACACTTTCATCCTCCCCCCCACACAAGGCGGTAGCATAATTGGAAATCTTGATCACTATCTGATTTAATTTGACTGAATTTTATTCTAATTTAAATGTTTTATTTGTTGTGTTATCTATTGTTTTTCACCACCCTGAGCCCTGTTTACAGGGAATAGGTGATATAAAATAAAATTTAAGAAATAAATAAATGAATGAATGAATAATAAACTATACCAAAGCTGCACATGCCATCTAACTTTCTGCTTTTAAAAGAGATGTTCTGTAATGACCAATGGTACAGTAACTGAGTGACCTGTGTGGTCAAGCATTACCTAGCCATCATGCTGAATGCTGCCACTGTACATATGAAGATTTCTTTTAAGCAAATATTCAAGGTGATGAAAAGAGAGGGACAACCTGACAAAAAGTGAATTTTGAAAAAAAGATATGTCTAATTATTGGCCTCAGTTTTCCTAGGAGCTTGGCATCCCCAATAAATTAATGAAAACCCTTGAGAAGTGATATAGTGATGTAGTAAATGTTCTTTTTCTGTATTTCCCTTCATGCTACCTATGAAGAAGCAAGCACACTTTTAAATATACATGGGCAGGATTTATGTTCTTTACTTATATAATTGTCAGTGGGTGCCTTGGCTTTATATTGCCCAATGCTGCAGATTATTATATACATGTTTCAAAACCTCCACTGTGCCTGTTAGAAAAATACTGGACTGAAATGAAAGCTATGTTTGGTGCAGAATGATTTCTTCCTGCTTTCCTGTGAATATTTTATACTGGAAATACTCTGATGACAGTAATTGCAGGTTGTGTTCAAAGACACTTTCAAACAGGCATACATAAAGAAGGCATATTTTTAATATCAAAAGTGTCAGCCACAAGCACAGGTATACAGGGATCCTATCTTGCAGTGGATGGTGTAAGGCTGTCCAATACATGATTCATAGTATGCATTGAAAGCAAAGTGTGCCTTACATTAGCCTTTCTACAATTATTACATTGCATCCTTAGATCTATAAGATATATTAGTTTGACAGTGTGTGTTGTTGTTGAACAAATGCATGAATGCATGTGCTACAAGAGGAAAACACATAAGAACTCTCAGGAACCACCCCTCCTCTCCCAGCTCTGGCTTCGCCTTGCTGCTGGCAGCTCTTCTTTCCCTCTCACTGTCAATGGATCCCCTTCATCATGACTGTCAATGGTGTTGTCACTGCTGCTGGTTCTCCATCCCCCTTCCTCAGTTCTGGCTCATCTTTTTCTCTGGCTCCAGTACCCACTTCCTAGGCTCCTTCTGTTTGCAGCTGCCTGCCTGCAGCCACTGTTTGCATACTATTTAGATTGCTATGGAAAAACCAAAGGCTGAGCCAGACTCTAGTGTTTTATTTTTGTGATATCTTCTCATGCAAAATATTGCTGCTAACTTGCTGGTGATGGGTAGTTCAAGATTAGGATTTTTAAAGTCAAGGTGGGTTGTTTTTTTGTTTTTTTAGAAAACAACCCTGAAGTTTTCCTGAGGTTTGCATAGCCCTAAATATTGCCATGGTTGGCAGTGTTATATGGATTTGCTTATCTACGCAGGGCTAGTCCTTGGGTATTAAATATAATCTCGAATATGATGGTTGTCCAGTACAGCTATGGAGTCACTCCCTATGGATGAACAAATATTCATACAAATGCATAGAAAGAGATGTCTCCCTACCACTATTCCTGTTTCCCTTTGACTTAGAGCTCCTTGCATTTGCAGTCTTCATTCAACCCTTCACCATTAGCAACACAAAAGAACCATGTTTCCTCCTTGACTGGAAAGCACTGTGCCACCCTCAGCTGGACCCTCTTGGATGCATGATTTATGGGAGCAAAACAGCCCCTCTCATTGTCATTCATGTCAGAATTCTCTAAACTTCTATTTCTTTAGGCAGTATGACACTTAACAAAGCCCTAAAAGTGAACTTTTAACATGTTCAAGGGACCCTTGTTTCTTTTATAAAAATCAAAGTTTGAATCAAACCAGAAAACATGTAAAATTATTCTATATTCCTAGCAAACACTGAATATAGTGTAACAGTACCAACATGTCAGCACTCAGATGTAATTGTATGAATTATTTGAGGACCTTTGCCATTTTTCTATATGTTCAGAGAGCCAGTTTGGTGTAGTGGACTCTAATCTGGGAGAACCAGGTTTGATTCCCCACTCCTCCACTTGCTGCTGCTGGATGACCTTGGGCAAGTAATAGTTATGTCAGAGAGATTCTTGAAAGAGCAGTTTGTGCTAGAGTTCTCTCAGCCTCACCTACCTCACATGGTGTTTGTTGTGGGGAGGGGAAGGGAAAGGATTTTGTAAGCCACTCTGAAACTCCAAGTGAAGGGCAGGGTACAAATCCAATCTCTCCTTCTTCTGTGTTGTGTACTGAGTTCACCACGTGCGAGGTCAGGTCCGCATGCAGTCAAGCAAAGAGCCCTAGCTTTGCTGCAAGAGACAATAGCCAGGGTGGGGGGGTATTGTGTTCTGAGTTCGCCACCTGCGATGTCAGGTCCGCACGTGGTCAGGCGAAGAGCCCTAGCTTTGCTGCAAGAGACAATAGCCAGAGCGGATCCTAGCCCACTCCTATCAGAGGGCTAGGATTCAAGAAAAGACCTATGGAACTCTTGCCACTGTAAATAATCCTATCACGGGTGTGGGGTGTGTGTTTGGGTGTGGTTTTGCCTTAGGATATAAGCTGGCCTGCGGGCCAGCATTCTCTCTCTTGTTCTTCAAGAGAGACAGTTTGGTGTAGTGGTTAAATGTGCGGACTCTAATCTGGGAGAACTGGGTTTGATTCCCCACTCCTCCACTTGCACCTGCTGATGTGACCTTGGGTCAGTCACAAGCTCTGGCACAGCTGTTCCTGAAAGAGCAGTTTGTGCTAGAGTTCTCTCAGCCTCACCTACCTCACAGGGTGTCTCTTGTGGGGAGGGGAAGGGAAAGGAGTATGTAAGCCGCTCTGAGACTCCAAGTGAAGGGCAGGGTATAAATCCAATCTCTTCTTCTTTTTCACTTCCAATAAAGTATGAGCTGATATCACTACCGATGCAGCCTGCTCAGTACTTTACACTGGCAACGAAGGTGGGATACCGATGAGGAGGCCTGACTCTCCCACCAGCGCAGCACCAAGCGCTGATCCAGAGGAAGCCACTGTGCCCCTCCTGAGCAGCACTGCATCACACCCGGCTCTCCCTGACTCCGCTCCCCACCCTGCGCTAGAGTCATGGCAGCTGCTCCGATCCCTGCGCTTTGCACTGCTTCGCCACAGAGCACCATGCCCTGCACCTCTGACCCTGGTTCCAGCACCGCATCATGCCCCACTTCTCTGATCCCCAAAATGAGCACCATTCCATTGCCTCGTGGAGTCGACAAGATGGCCGCCACCCAAGATATCATCCCCGAATTTGATGTCACCTGACCCGAGCAGTGGGAGACCTGGCTCGAACAACTGGAAAACCACCTCAATTTCCACAACATCACGGAGGCCAGCAAGAAAAGATCCCTGTTGCTGAGTGCCTGTGGAATCAACGTGCTATGGTTGCTCAAATACCTGATTGCCTCAAAGATTTGAGGTCTTGGTGAAGGCGCTTAATGACCACTTTGCGCCCAAACAAATGAAAAATTGTGGAGCGCATCGACTTCTTTGCATGAGTCCAGGGCCCAGATGAATCTGCCACCAACTTCCTGGTGGAGCTTCGCCATGCAGCCACCCGCTATGAGTTCCCCAGCCTCAGTGATACCCTGATGAACCAATTTGTCATGGGCCTCAGGGAAACCAAACTGTGCCGCAAGCTAGCCAGCCACGAGGACTTGACCTTGGACAAGGCTTTGAAGGAAGCGGCAGCATATGAAAAAGTGCACCAAGGGACTGGTGGCCGGGTGGTACACCTCGCCACGCAGCTCGGGGTTCCAACATCTTGGATGAGGAGGAGATCCTGCAGGTGCACCACTTGTCTCGCCACACCCCATGATCGCAAGCATCGGCAGCTGCTCCATTGGAGAAGGCCTCCACACCTTGTACCAACTGTGGAGAGGCACACGAGCACCAGACCTGCCGCTTTTTGGATGTCATCTGCTGGACCTGCGGCAAGCAAGGGCACATCACCTGGGTCTGCTGGTCTTGGGAACTGTGCAGGAAGACATCTGGTCTCCAGGAGTCCATGGATCTGCACACCCTCATGGCCCACCACCACCACCACCAGGTAATGAACTTGCCCCCTGACAGCCCCAACAAAATGCACGCCACGGTTCTGATAGAGGGATCCCCATGTAGAATGGAGCTGGACACTGGGTCATCTTTCTCTATTATTTTGGCAGACACCCTATGTATGCTCTGGCCCCGGGGGGGGACCCCTCCTACAAAAGCCACTGGGTTTGTCACTGCGGGACTTAAAAAAAAAACACATGATGGCCATTAAGGGCTGCGGCACGTCCTGGGTGCAGTACAAAGATTTTGACAGACTGTTGGACTTGCTGGTGGTGGAGGGATGGCTCACTAGTTTGTTAGGGCTCTCGTGGTTCAGGCCGCTGGAGTTTAAGGTGATGGGGGTAAATTAGGTCATGCCTTGGTCTTTCACCTCGGTCTGTGATGAGTTCCCTGGGGTGTTTGATGGCATGCTCGGCTGGTACTCCAGACCCCAGTTTACGCTGGACCTTGACCCAGAGGTGCAGCCCATTTTCATGAAGGTCAGGCATCCTCCCTTAGCACTTAAACTGAAAATCAAGGCGGAGCTGGAATGCCTCGTGGACCAAGGGGTGCTGGAGCCTGTCACCCATGCTTGGTGGGAGATGCCTATAGTAACCCTGGTGAAGCTGAATGGGGATGTGAGGATTTGCACGGACTATAAATGTACACTGAATAAGGCGCTCCAGGCACACGCTTACCCAGTGCTGGTGGTCAGCCACATCTTGGCCTCCCTAGCGGGGGTGCAGGTTTTTGGGAAATTGGACTTGGCAAAAGCCTACCAGCAGCTGCCGGTAGACACCACCACTGCCAAGGCACAAACTATCATTACCCACAAGGGAGTGTTTAAGGTGAAAAGGCTACAGTGGGGTGAGCATGGCGCTGGGGATTTTTCAAAGCTTTATGGACTGTCTCTTTAAAGGTATCCCAGGAGTTCAGCCTTTTCTAGATGATGTGCTGATTGAGGTGCCTGACTCCGAGATGTTTGCTGCCTGTCTTAGAACGGTGTTTCAAAGGTTCAATGCCACGGGACTCAAAGTCAAGAGGGAAAAGTGTCTCCTGGGGGTGCCGAGGGTGGAGTTTCTGGCGTTTTTGGTTGACACCCAGGGAATTCACCCCACAGATGAAAAAATTTGGGTCATTGTGCAGGCACCCCCCCCCCTCATCCAAAATGGAGCTCCAAGCCTTCCTGGGGCATTTGAATTTTTATCATTCCTTCCTGCCCCACAAGGCAGCAGTCATGGAGCTGCTGCACTGCCTCCTGGACAAATGTGCCCCCTGAGCTTGGGGCTCCATGCACGATGCCACCTTCAGGGTGGTAAAAGACCTATTAACATTGAATGCGGTCCTCGCCCATTTTGACAAGATCTTGCCGGTGGTGCTGGCATGCGATGCGTCTCCCTGCGGGGTGGGGGAAGTCCTGGGACACCAGCTGGCAGATGGCCATGAGGTCCTGGTAGTGTACTACTCCAGGACTTTGTCGGTGGTGGAGCAGAATTATGCTCAAATCGATAAGGAAGTGCTTGTGATTGTGGCAGGGGTTAAGAAATTCCACAACAACCTGTATGGCCTGCCCTTCACTGTAGTTATGGGCCATAAGCCCCTCTTGGGACTCCTGGACCCCAACTGCCCAACCCCACAGATGCTTTCTCCCCGGGTACTGCGCTGGTGTATTTTCCTGACAGGTTACAGCTATGAGTTCAAAATCAAAAAGGGGGCAGAGCAGTTTTTGAACTGAATAATGGGGGAAAGCTGACAGGAAATGAAAAGTCTCTGGTTCGGGATGGCTCATCTCAGAGATGAAAGGGTAGCTATTACTTTTGTACAAGGAAATGGATTAAAATTGTCCACTGAGACTGTGGCTAATGATAGGAACTGCCTGGCAAGGTCTCAAGGCAGCAAGAGGAAGGCTGTGGGCTTAACAAACATGGGAAACTATAAGTGTTTATACACAAATGCTAGAAGTCTCTGAGGTAAAATCGGGGACTTGGAATGCTTGGTGTTGGGGGGGGAAATAGACATTGTGGGTATTTCAGAAACGTGGTGGATGAGGAAAATCAGTGGGATACGGTGATTCCTGGTTATAAATTATATTGGAAGGATAGGGGAGGAAGGGTTGGAGGTGGGGTGGCTCTGTATGTCAGAGAGGGTATACAGTCCAGTAAGATTGAGAAGGTAAGAGAATTGGATTCGCTTCTGGAAATGCTATAGGTTGAAATAGTGGATCCAAAAGGAGGCTTAACAGTGGGAGTTTGTTATCGCCCACCAGATCAAAAGATAGAGGAGGATTATAAAATGATGAATGAATTAAAGATAGCGACTAGATGAAATAGCTGTGTCGTAATAAGTGACTTTAACTACCCACACATTGATTGGGTCGATATGAGTTCTAGTCGGGAAAAAGAGATTGAGTTTTTAGACACTCTCAATGACTGTGCTATGGAACAGATGGTCACAGACCCTACCAAGGGAGAGGCAATCCTGGATTTGGTCCTAAGTAACACCCAAGACCTGGTGAGAGATATAAAAGTAATTGCACCACTTGGGAACAGTGACCATAATGTCATTGAGTTTAACATTTGTACAGATAGTGAGTTGCCCCAAAAGACTGATGCAATCACTTTTAACTTTAAAAGGAGTAATTTCTCTGGTATGAGGGGACATATGAGGAAGAAATTGAAAGGAAGAGTGGAGAAGGTCAAAACCATTGGGGAAACTTGGAGACTATTTAAAAAGAGAATCCTAGAAGCTCAGAAAAAATATATACCGCAGGTTAGGAAAGGCACAAACAGGTATAGAAAAAAGCCTGCATGGTTAACAAATAAAGTAATGGAAGCTGTAAAAGGTAAGAAGGATTCCTTTAAGCAGTGGAAAGCTAGTCTCAGTGAGGTTGATAAAAGGGAACACAGACTGTGGCAAAAAAATGCAAGTCTGTGATCAGGCAAGCAAAAAGGGAATATGAGGAGCATATCACAAAAAACATAAAGGCCAACAATAAAACTTTCTTCAAATACATTAGAAGTAGGAAGCCAGCCAGGGACGCAGTGGGGCCCTTGGATGACCAAGGGGTAAAAGGAGTAGTGAAGGATGATAGGGAAATGGCTGAGAAACTGAATGCATTTTTTGTCTCTGTCTTCACTGTGGAAGAGGAGAAGTGCTTGCCCACTCCAGAAGCACCGATTTTGGGAGGGGGTTTGAAAGACCTGAATCAGATTGCGGTGACAAGAGAGGAAGTCATCTGACTGATGACCAATTTAAAACCTAATAAATCACCAGGCCCGGATGGCATTCATCCAAGAGTTCTGAAAGAACTCAAATGTGAACTTGTGGATCTCCTTACAAAAATATGTAATCTTTCTTTAAAATCTGCCTCCATTCCTGAGGACTGGAAAGTAGCTAATGTAACTCCCATCTTTAAAAAGGGCTCCAGGGGAGATCTGGGAAATTACAGGCCAGTCATTCTGACATTGATACTGGGTAAGTTGGTGGAAACTGTTATTAAGGAAAGAATTAGTAGGCACATTGATGAACAAAAACTATTGAGGCAGAGTCAGCATGGGTTCTGTAAGGGAAGATCTTGTCTCACTAACCTGTTAGTGTTTTTTGAGGGAGTGAACAAACATGTGGACAAGGGGGACCCAATAGATATTATTTACCTTGACTTCCAGAAAGCTTTTGATACAGTTCCTCATCAAAGGCTCCTAAGTAAGCTCAATAGTCATGGGATAAGAGGACAAGTCCTCTTGTGGATCAAAAACTGGCTTATCAATAGGAAACAGAGAGTGAGTATAAATGGGAAACTTTCTCAGTGGAGGGTGGTAAGAAGTGGGGTACCACAGGGATCAGTACTCGGTCCAATGCTCTTTAACTTGTTTATTAACAATTTGGAATTGGGAGTAAGCAGTGAAGTGGCTAAATTTGCAGATGACATGAAGTTGTTCATGGTGGTGAAAACCAGGGAGGATTGTGAGGCACTCCAAAGGGATCTGTTGAGGATGGGTGAGTGGGCGTCAACATGGCAAATGGAGATCAATGTGGCCAAATGCAAAGTGATGCACATTGGAGCCAAAAATCCTAAATATAAATACATGTTGATGGGGTCTGAACTGGCAGAGACTGACCAAGAGAGAGATCTTGGAGTCGTAGTAGATAACTCAATGAAAATATCTAGACAGTGTGCAACTGCAATAAAGAAGGCCAACGCTATGCTGGGGATTATTAGGAAGGGAATTGAAAACAAATCAGCCAGTATCATAATGCCCCTATATAAATCATTGGTGCGACCTCATTTGGAATACTGTTTACAGTTCTGGTCGCCACATTTCAAAAAGGATATTATAGCATTGGAAAAAGTGCAGAGAAGGGCAACTAGAATGATAAAAGGGTTGGAACACCTTCCCTATGAAGAAAGGTTAAAACGCTTGGGGCTCTTTAGCTTGGAGAAACAACGGCTGAGGGGTGACATGATCGAGGTTTATAAGATTATGAATGGGATCGAGCAGGTTGAGAAAGAAGTACTTTTCTCCCTTTCTCACAATACAAGAATTCGTGGGCACTCCATGAAATTGCTGAGCAGTCAGGTTAGAACAGATAAAAGGAAGTACTTCTTCACCCAAAGAGTGATTAAATATGGAATTCACTGCCACAGGAGGTGGTGGCAGCTACAAGCATGGACAGTTTCAAGAGGGAATTAGATAAACATATGGAGCAGAAGTCCATCAGTGGCTATTAGCAACAGGGTATAGATGGGAACTCTCAGTCTGGGGCAGGTGATGCTCTCTATTCTTCGTGTTGGAGGGGGCAGCAGTGGGAGGGCTTCTAGTGTCCTGGCCTCACTGCTGGACCTCCTGATGGCACCTGGTATATTTTGGCCGCTGTGTGACAGAGTGTTGGACTAGATGGGCCATTGGCCTGATTCAACATTGGCTTCTCTTATGTTCTTATGAGTTTGTCCACTACCCGGGGAAGGCGATGGGCCATGCCAACGCCTTGAGCCACCTTCCGTTGCCCTCCTCGAACCTTGATCCTGCCCCAGCCCATCACATTGCCCTCCTGGATGCCCTCCTGGATCATCCAGTCCTGGTGGGGGAGGTTGCTCGGCACACAGGCTGGGATCACATCCTCTCCTAGGTGTTGGATTGGGTGGGGAGGGGATGGCCCACGGGCATGGGGGGGCCTGACTTCATGGCATTCTCCTCCCACAGGGACAAGCTGTCCTCTCACAAGTGATGCCTAATGTGGGGTGGTTGGGTGGTGATCCCTGAGCCCTTGAAGAAATGGGTACTCGCAGCCCTCCATGAGCCTCATCCCGGGATCATCCAGATGAAAGCGTTGGCCAGAAGCTATGTTTGGTAGCCAGGGTTAGACTGGGACATAGAGGATACAGTAAGGCATTGTCAGACATGCCAAGAGTCACAACCGGCTCCCACCCAGGCACCGGTGCGACCATGGGAATCGTCACACAAATCCTGGGCCAGGTTACATTTGGACTTTGTGGGGTTGTTTCAGGGACAACTTTTATTTATTCCGGTAGATGCCTACAGTAAATGGCTCGAGGTAGTCCCAGTGCCCTCCACCTTCTCCCGATCTGCCATCCAAGCAATGTGGCAGATCTTTAGTGCCCAAGGCATCCCCAACTCCTTGGTCACTGAAAATGGCTCAGCTTTTACATCTGCAGAATTCAGGGAGTTTATGGGCTATTATGGGATAAAACACATCTGCTTGGCCCCATTTCACCCGGCAACAAATGGCCAAGCCAAATGCATGGTGAGAACCACCAAAGAGGTTCTCTGCTGGATGGACACAGGGGACTGGGACTACAAACTTGCCAGTTTCCTGTTCAGCCAGCGCACAACGCCTTACACCGCTACCAGGTGCAGCCCAGCTGAGCTCCTTCTGGGTAGGCACCTGAATACAAGGTTAGATCATCTCCACCCAGACATGGCACCTGAATGCAACCCAAACCCTGAGGAACAAGAAGCACCCTGGGGTTTTTTTCTGGAGGATTCGGTGTACTCCCAGAACTATGCCTTGGGCCCGACATGGATTCCTGCTCGGGTTGTAAGAGTAACAGGGCCCCTGTCATATGAGGTCTTGAGTGAAGATGGACAACTCTTGAAGTGGCACATCAACCAGCTGCGCCACAGGGTCCTTCCGGCTGACCCAGACAACAGCGAATATGAGGACCCTGACACACTGGAAGCCACGGTGCCATCGCAGACAGGGCCCTTTCCAGGGACGACCATGGCAGCCTTGGAAGACCAGGCACCAGACAGCATGCTCATTCCAAGCAAGCATGCAAGGGAAGCAGTGTCACCACAGACTCCATCCACTGCTCTTCTGAGTGAATGGGCCCCAGCTTCAGAAGCCCCGGAACTTCGTCACTCCTCCCGGGAAAGGAAAGCACCTGCATACCTCAGAGACTATGTCTCCTAGTGCACTCTGTACTAAGGGGGGAGGGGTGTTGTATACTGAGTTTGCCACGTACGAGGTCAGGTCCTCACACGGTCAGGTGAAGAGCTCTAGCTTCACTGCAAGAGACAACAGCCAGAGTGGGAGAGGGGTGTTGTGTACTGAGTTCACCACATGCAAGGTCAGGTCTGCACATGGTCAGGCAAAGAGCCCTAGCTTCGCTGCAAGAGACAATAGCCAGAGCAGATCCTAGCCTGCTCCTATCAGAGGGCTAGGATCCAAGAAAGGACCTATGGAACTCTTGTCACTGTAAATAATCCTATCACGGGTGTTTGGGTGTGGTTTTGCCTTAGGATATAAGCCGGCTTGTGAGCTGGCATCCTCTCTCTTGTTCTTCACTTCCAATAAAGTATGAGCTGATATCACTACCGATGCATCCTGCTCAGTACTTTACATTCTACATACCTTCATTTGAACCGTCAGTCGACTATCCAGTTTATTAGTCTCCACATCTCTCCAAGAGATTATCTGAGTCCATAGATGTGTACAAATGTCCCTATGGTGAAGTCTCTGGCTTCAAGGTAACTTGGTAATATATTTCATCCTGACAAGTGGTAAAGAAGATTTTAGCAAAAATCTGGTGTGTATATACAGTAAAATGTGTTGAATAGTGACCATATATATGGGTTTAGGTTTAGAGGGGGAATTCTAAAGCTTACACTTTGAATAAAACTTTGTTGGTCTTAATGGTGCCACTGGACTCAAATTTTGTTCTGCTGCTTCAGACCAACACAGCTACCCACCTGAATTTTTCTTTTTTCTTTTTTCTTTTTTTTCTTTTCCAAAACTACAAGAAAATAAGGAGGGGGAACTATAAACCACTGGAGAAAGTAAAGATAACCAGTAAATACCCAAGAGGTGGTGGTCATATAATGGTTACAATATACATGCTTTAAATGAGGGGGAAAAGTAGTTTGTTACATTAAAAATGATCATTAAGACTGCCTATATACTTCAAGTCCAGATAATCTGACTTAGTAAAGAATAATACAAAAGAACGGTTAAATGTCAAAAAGAAAAATAGACTTTAGAGGGAATTGGCAACTCATTTGCCTCTTCTTCCCCTTCTTTCCCTCCGTTGATATCCTTCCTTGGGGGCTGCCGCCCCACATTCCGAGTCCGAGTCTTCTCCAGTAGGTTCTCCATCGTCACTTCCCTTGTTGCTCTCCTCATCGTCTTCTCCTGTTGGTCCAAGTTGTTGCTGCAAAAACTCCTGTGCTTTCATAACAGAGTCATTTTCCCCCTCTTATCTTTGAATTTGAAGAGTATGCCTTCGGGTACAATCCATTTGTAGGGTATACTTTCCTTTTATAAAAACAAAGCCAAGTCTTTGTATTTTCTCCTTTTTTCCTTATTTCAAATGGAATGTCTTTCAAAATCCTTATCTCCTTGCCATCAATTTCAAGAACAGTTCCATTTGTTGCCTTTAAAATCTGATCCCTCACATATCTTCTGGAGAATCTCACCACCACCTCCCTGGGCAGATTATTTTTCTTTATATATTTGGAATATGATCTATAGATCACATCCATCTCATTTTGAAGAACATCCGCTTTCAAATCTGCAACTGGTCCCAAGGCATCACTCATAATCTGTTTAAGATTCTCCCCTTTATTCTCAGGAACCCCTTGAAATCTCAAAATGAAGCTTGATTTTTCTGTTTGAAGCTGTAAAAGCTGGGCTTTGTCAAAGTTTCTCTTGTTTTTCATCTCCTGCATTTGCTTTTTAAGCTTTTTGGTACTGGCATCCACTTCTTTAACGCTCTCCACATTTTGCTGTTTTTTTCATAGTCTCGTTTATCTGGCATTGCTGTGCAGCAAAGTTTTGATTAAGTGCCGTCATTTGCTCCAGCAGGGGTTGCAGAGCGTCTGTTAGCATCTTAGAGAAGTCTATGGTTACATCCGGTCTCATGACTGCACTCGCTGGGCTAGCACTTCCTGAAGGAGGCGTAAGTATCGGTTGCTTATCTTTGTCCATCTTCTTCAGCGACATCTTTGAGAATGTTTACACTTAAGGAAAATTGCCAAAAGCCACTAAAGCCTACAAGTCGCTTGTAAGTCTCTTGGAAAGTCCTTACTGAAGTCTCATTCTGCTTTCAGATCCGTTCCCCCTCATGCTTTGAATCCATTTTTATTTTCTTGGGAGGGGTTCCTGACCCCGCTTGCTTGCTTTGGAGGGAACTTTTAGCCAAAGTCTCTGGTGCGCACTTCAACTACAACTCATTTTAATGTAGATCTAGTAGATCTCGCCATTAGTCATGTAATGCGCTTGACCTCCACATGCTTGCCCCAGTGTGCATATCTGAGTCCAGTACTGGAACACAGCAGCGAGACTGTCAGGGCATGGAACCACCTCAATCCGCTGGCAACATGCCGGTGGAGAGGCGATCCTTAGTGCCCCATGGTTAGGGACCCATTGCATGGGTCCCCAGGGGGCACATACAATCACACCCCCTCCCCATCCTCTGGCTCACAGATCCCATTCTCAACAGCTCTTGAGAGATGGGTCCACCATCGCCAAAACCAGAAGCTCCCATCTAAATTTTTCTTCATGGAAGGCACCGCATTAAGCCTCATGGATTGGAACTCTATCAACCTGACAAAGAAATTTGCACAAGTACATACAGATATTTCTTTTCTTATAAAATGCAAACACCTGGACATTATACCTAAGGGACTGAGAATTAAGAATCCTCTACAACCCACTTATCCTACGAACTATGCAGAGAAACTGTGTCTCACATTCTCCAAGAAACTACTCAAACATCTGATCAGTGTCCTGTACTACAAATAGAAACTGATCAAGGAGAAACTCTCTGAACTGGATATTGCTACAAGGAATCAATCTACCTGGCAAAAATTACATACACAAGAGAAGACAAGCCATCTACCACTCTCAATTGAAGTTGCTGAATCAACAACAACAAAACTCTCTCTATCCTGCAGACTGCTAATCTTAATAACAAGAATCCCTCCAACAATATTGTCAACCTATCACAGAACAGACTCAGCCCGGCAGAAGAATCAGAATAATAATTTCATGTCAGCTTTCATTCTGCCAGACCAAATCAACACAGATGATTCAGTTCTGCGGGGATCTGGGAGCTTTTTTCCATCATCATTATAAAGGAATTGCCCATGCACATTCAGGAACAAATCTTTTCAGACACACCATAGTAACCTCAACCAGGTACCTTTTATCTTCTACCCAAAACACACAAAGCCCCATTGTCTCAGGCATAGGCACTATCATCGTGGGGGTATCTGGATATATGGATTCTGTTCTAAGACCCTACGGCACCAACACTCCTAGTTATGTACGTGACACAGGCATTTTTTCTGGGCGGATGCACCAGAATTGAGTTCTGGAACCTCTTCAACAAAATTCTTTTTAAAATGTTTAAAAGTTCATGAGTTTTCAGTATACAGATTGCAAACTTCATTTCCCTCTTGAGAGTTCCAGCACCTCTTTTGAAAAAAAAAAAAAAGCCCTAGCAACACCACAGACTTTCTAAGGAAAATACAGTATTTGAACAACCTTCCAGAGAGTACTATTTTAGCCGTGATGGATGTGGAATCTCTGTATACCAGCATCCCATACAAAGATGTATTACAAGCCATAAAGAATATTATTTCTAACTACACCACAGCTGACTTTGCCACTAAACTGTGTCACTTTGTTCTTGCCTATAACCACTTTAAATCTGGTGAAAATTTGTACAGCCATGGATACTCATATGGCCCCACAATATGGTAACACCTTTATAGCCAACTTGGAGCAATGCTTCCTAAACTTTCTATGAATTTCCCATTGAAATTCATAAACATAAACACAATTTCAACAGGAAAGAAGAGAGTTTAAAAATAAATAGGGCATGCGGATGACACCCAGCTCTATCTGATGTTGGGCGGCCAGTCGGACTCCGACCCGGAAGATCTTCACCAGGCTTTGCAGGCTGTGGCTGGGTGGCTCAGGCGGAGCTGATTGAAGCTAAACCCTGCCAAGACGGAAGTCCTGTGCCTGGGTCGGACCAGCCGGGGGCTGGGGCTCCCACTTCCGACCTTCGACGGGGCATCGTTGGTGCCGGCGCCAGAGGTTAGGAGTTTGGGAGTGCTCCTGGACCCCGCACTAACCATGGGGGCCCAGGTGGCAGCCACTGCCAAGTCAGCTTTTTACCATCTTCGGCTGATTCAGCAGTTGGTCCCATTCCTCGACCGCGAAGACCTGGCCACGGTGATTCATGCAATGGTCACCTCGAGGCTAGACCACTGTAACGCCCTCTACATGGGGCTGCCTTTGGGGCAAATCCGGAGGCTGCAGCTAGTGCAGAATGCTGCAGCCAGGCTGTTGACAGGCACCCCTAGGCGGGAGCATATCCGGCCTGTGCTGAAAGCACTGCACTGGCTGCCTATAGCATACCGGATTCGCTTCAAAGTGCTGGTGCTTACCTTTAAAGCCCTATATGGCCAGGGTCCGGCATACCTGAGGGACCGCCTTTCCCCATATATGCCCCAAAGAGCACTTCGGTCCGAATCTCAACATTGCCTGGCGGTCCCTGGCCCTAAGGAGGCCAGGCTAGCGGCCACGAGGGCTAGATCGTTTTCAGTGGCGGCTCCTACCTGGTGGAATGAGCTCCTGGAAGAGATCAGGGCCCTGTGGGACCTTTCGCAGTTCTGCAGGGCCTGTAAGACAGAGCTCTTCCGCCAGGCGTTTGAGTAGGAGCCGCCGCTTCCCCTCCCCCTCTTTGGCCGCCGCCCCCTCCACTGCTAACTTTACCAACTGTGTGGCGGAGGAAGGGGACAGCCGAGTTAAGTCCTTTGGGGCCCGCCATGACCAACATTGCTATGTCTAATGATTATTTGAAGCCATCGGTCTGAGACAATAGAGGAATTATAGAGCACTTTATGATGTATGTTTTAGTATGTATGATGTATGTTTTAGTACTTTATATGTTTTAACTTGTTTCTCTTGGCACTGGTTGCCCTATTGTAAGCTGCCCTGAGCCCGCTTGCGGGGAGGGCGGGGTAGAAATGGAATATATAAATAAATAAATATAAATGGTTTCCTGTCCTGAAAAACACAAAATGCTCTACAGCTGGCAATAGCATGACAGATAAGATTAGAGTTTCAATAGCCTTTCTATACACAAAAGAACCTCCTCAGGAAACAGGAACCCTCCTCAGGAAACAATCCATAGTCAAAAGAACTTCCTAGGAAAGCTCCTCCATTAGCATGTTCATAGCCTGGAGAACTCCTAAAAGATAATGACTCAGTCCTACCCCACCTTCCAGAGTAGATATAAATTACCTGCCTACCATTTTTCTGCTCACCTTGACACAGAGAGTACTACATCTTCCTGTGTTATACCTCTGAGAATGCCAGTCACAGCTACTGGAGAAATGTCAGGACCTACAATGCCAAGACCAGGGCCACACAACCCGGAAAATCTACAGCAACTAGCTTCCTAAACTCCCACCCACTCCCACCTCTCTTATACCTGCAATATATTGATGACATTTTTATTGTCTATACACATGGTAAAAAAGCCCTGGACATATTCCACCAGGCATTCAATAACTTTCACCCCACCACCAACATGACAATGAACCAATCTATGTAAGAAATATATTTTCTGGACACTGCTGTAGGAATACACAATGGATGTGTAGACACCACCTTATACTAGAAACCTACTGCCCACCAAACATACCTATATGCTTCCAGCCACCATGCTAAACATACCAAATTATCCATTGTATACAACCAGGCTCTACACTACAGCCACATCTGCTCCAATCCCACAGACAGGGGCTGCGATCATACAGAAGGGGGAAAAGGTGGGCAGGAAGTGAGGCTGTTTGCCCCACCTGCAGTGACGCGCGTTTGCACGATCAAACTTCCCGCCGCGCACCCGCAGTTCCCCATACTACTGAGTTTTCAGCAGTAGCTTTTTTCCACACTACTGTTGCATGCAACGACGCCCCACCAATGACTCTGGGATGCCAGACAGATGTGTCTGCCTGACCACGTCCCTTTAATCCGCGGGGGAATCGCATGGCTGCCGTTGCTTCTAGTAGTGATCGCACCCAGAGATTCTCATTTGAAGGATTTACAACAAACTTTTTTGGACCTAAAGTATCTACCTGATGAAGTCAAGAAACAGATTAACAATGCCAGAATGATACCCAGAGAAAAACCTGTTCAAGACAGGTTCCAAAGAGACAATAAAATAATACCACTATTGGTCACATATAGCCCTCAACTCAAAAAACAGTTCAATGTATCATCAGTGACTTACAACCTCTGCTGGATAATAACAGTTCTCTTTCACAATTACTGTTTGATGAAAGCCAGTTTGGTCCAGTGGTTAAGAGTGTAGACTCTAATCTGGGAGAACCATGTTTGATTCCCACTCCTCCACATGCAGCTGCTGGGTGACCTTGGGTTAGTCATAAATTCTTTCAGAGCTGTTCTCTCAAGGGCAGTTCTTGAGAGAGCTCTCTCAGCCTCACCTACCTCACAGGTTGTGGGGAGGGGAAGGGAAAGGGATTGTAAGATGCTCTGAGACTCTTTCGGATAGTGAAGAGTAGGGTATAAATCCAATCTCTTCTTCTTTTCAGTTTCTTCTACTGGGGGACAAACCTTTTGTAGTGTACAGACAGCCCCCCTGTCTCAAAGAACTCCTCACCCACAATAATGCAATGTGTAATTTAAACATAGACACTGGTACCAGAGCTTGCAACAAACCCAGATGCCAACTTTGCTGCCATATACACCCAGACAACACAGTCATTGGACCTGACAACATCAACTATACCATCTCAGGCTTATTCACCTTCTCATCTTCTAACATTGTATATGCCATTAAATACCGACAATGCCCCCCAGTTCTCTACATAGGGCAAACAGGTCAAACTCTACGCCAAAGGATAAATGGGCACATATCTGACATCAAGAATCACAAGACTGAGAAACCTGTAGGGGACATTTCAACCTTCTAGGACATTCAGTGGTTGACCTCAAAGTAGCTGTTTTATTGCAAAGGAATTTCAAAAACAGGCTGGAATGGGAGACTGCTGAATTACAAGTTATTACAACACCGAGGAAAATGGAACCCCAAGGGCTTAACAGAATATCAGCTTCTTATCTCACTACACATGAGAAGTCATTCTGTTCTTACTTATACAGAGAAATTAAACTTTGTTAGTCTTATAGAAGCCACTGAACTCAAACTCAGTTTTCACATCTGTTGTTAACTCCTTTATTATCTGTATGCCAACTTGCTGCTATTTACATGTCATACTATTTGTGTTATTCCAATCTTAGCGATATTTATTGCTCAGTTACTTATGCATTTTGACTTTAATCAGCTCTTCCTGGCAACTAACCCTCCCCACCTGCATGTAATATTTGAGGAAATCTGTTTCAGTATATGTGAAGAAGTCTGTACATGCTGAGACCCTGTTCTCCCATGTACACAAGGTTGAGCTTGGTTTGTCTTAGGGGTATTGCTGGACTCTAGCTTCATTCTTACATCTTTTTGTTAACTCTTGCATTTACATGCTGATTTGCTGCTATCCACTGATTTTACTGGCCACCTGATCCAATATCAGCTCTGCATATGCATCTTGGCTCTGAGCGGCCCCTCCTAATGGCTGCTCCCCACACTCTTTTTTCCTATAAGTAACTTTTGAGGACAACTTATTCCATTTGTCTGAAGAAGTGTACTTTGCACATGAAAGCTTACACTTCGAATAAAACTTTGTTGGTCATAAAGGTGCCACTGGACTCAAACTTTGTTCTAAAGCCCATCTGTAATTCAGTTGCAAGTTACCAGGTTTGAATGTAATTTACGACTTCCAACACTCTCAAACTACTTTCCCCTTTCTGATCAAAATCTAGATTTTAAAAAAATTTGTACCTTTTTAGTCAAAAACAGGAAAAAAAATTAACTGCTTCCACTAATTTTATTTTTTTTCTCACTCATTACATCTTCTGTCTTGACATACTCATGGGTTTTCTCACATTTTATGATGCTGAAGGTGCCAAAGGCACAAGATCTTTAACTAGATCCTTTTAAGAATCAAAGAGTTTCTGGTTCTCCTTGGTAAAACACCACAAAAGGCTGGGGGAGAGGGAGACTTCCCATGGTGGGGCAAACTTATGGCTAGTGACATGTTGAATTGTAACCTGATCACAGAGGGGTAATACTGACTCAAGACAAAGTTACTATATGACAATTGATGACAAAGTTTCCTGATTGTTGTTGTTGCTGTTATTGTTCTTATTTTATTTATAGCCCATCTTTCTCACTGAGATTCAAGGTGGATTATAAAGTATGAAAAGCAATTCAATCGGGCCGCAAAGACCTCTAATAAACAACAACACAGTAGGATTACAGAACTGGGACAGGGACGAGGGCAGACAAAAACTGGGCCAAGGCATGACATGCCATCTTGACCTTTTGATCTTGAACTTGTCTGTATGTGTTGGCCCTAGAAACAAGATTCTCCCCCTCCCTTCACATACATAGTTCTGAAATATTGGTGATTTTAAAACAACACTTCAATTCTAGATAACTGTAAGCTTGCTTGTACTTAGAACAAAGTTTCAGTCCAGTAGCACCTTTAAAACCAACAAAGTTTTTATTAATAGTATAAGCTTTTATGTGCAAGCACAGTTCCTCAGAAACAGCAGAACAGAATCCCTTCAACCACTACTTATAGGGGGTGGGATGGGAGTTGTTGTAGGGAAGGGCCATTTAGAGTAAAACCATTACTTATAGGGAGAATTAAAACATTACTTATAGGGTGGGGGTTGTTGTCAGGAAGAACCATGCAGGGTCAAGATGCATAAGTAGTAGAAAAAGAAGACATTGGATTTATATCCCACCCTTCACTTGGAGTCTCAGAGCGGTTTACAATCTCCTTCCCTTCCTCTCCCCACAACAGACAGCCTTTGAGGTAGGTGGGGCTAAGAGAGCTCTTTCTAGGACTGCTCTTGGGAGAACAGCTCTGAGAGAACTTGTGACTGACCCAAGGTCACCCAGCAGCTGCATGTGGAGGAGTGGGGAATCAAGCTCAGTTCTCCAGATTAGAGTCTGCCTCTCTTAACCATTACACCAAACTGGGTGATTACAGCTGAGGTTGGATGTAAGAAAGATCTGTGACTCAGAATTGAACATTTTTTGTCTCATAGTTGCCACTGGACTCAAACCTTGTTCCCACATCTGTTTGTCAACTCTTGTATTTGTATGCTAATTTATTGCCATTCACAGATCATTCTTATATCCAGTTTCAGCTATAATCACCCAGTACTTATGCATCTTGACTCTAAATGGTCCTTCTTGACAACAACCCCCACCTCACCCCCTATAGGTAATGGTTGAAGAGGTTCTGTTCCAGTGTATCTGAGGAAGTGTGCTTACACATGAAAGCTTATACCATAATAAAAGTTTGTTGGTCTTAAAGGTGCCACTGGACTCAAAGCTTAACTTCAGACCAACATGGCTACCCCACCTGAATCTTGCTTGTATTTAATTAGAATTATGAGATAGTTTGGCAGCACAGCACTGGATAACTCCACTAAAGGAAATAACATTTTATACTAAATCTCCCCCCCTCCTAATGACAGAATATTTAGGAAGGCAATCTTCTTGCTAGGTCTTCTGGTGCCCTCCTGATGGAGCTTATGTGACTTTAAACTACTTCAGCAGAGCAATGTAATAATGAGGTCATCCACAGTCAGGATTCTAAATCACACCTCTTACATTGCTTGCAACACAAAGCACTTCACAGAATAATTCAGCCACTGTAGTCTAATCACATATGCCAAGTGAAAGAAAAAGCAGAGAGAAAGGGAACTGCAGGGAGGAAAAAAAATATAGCCCTTGGCAAAGACTGAATGTACTTAACATTTTAATATTCAAAGCATGTACATGAAAAAATACTTCCAAATGAGGACTAACAGTACTGAAGTATAAAAAAATATTTGTCTTTTTTGTTATGAGACAACAGAGACTGTCAGCAAATCAGATGAACTTCATAGATATGGGATCAGGCGAGGTGGATTAATAATCAATAACATAATAGTGTGCCCCAGTGAACTCAAATAATAGCAATCCTAGTGGCCTCGATCAAAAGGGTACAGGAAATAAGCCACACGAATGCATGCAGAATTAGACTGAAATAGTAAAGGGACAAATAGCTCTTGGATATCATCTCTGGATTATTAATGAAGTAAAGCACATGTTAGCCTTAAAATTCAGAGACAATGGCTTTTATAAAACCCCAGCTTTTGTTAGCTGGTTTTATGATTTGGTCAGCTGACTTGATCAAATTCCATTTTATATGCAAGCCAAGCTCCCTTCCTGATGCACATCAGTAACTTGTCTGCTGAAGAATGTTTGAATGTAGAACTTCCTTTGTGGACGTAATTTGGCAGCAAAAACATTCATTCCAGTCTTGGCCAAGTCACCCCACAGAAGACTGGGAAATGGTCTATATCATTCTATAGTTCAATTAATGGTCCAGACACCCTCAGGCATTTCATAGAATCATAGCGTTGGAAGAAACCTCCAAGGTCATCTAGTCCAACCCCCTGTAGAATGCAGGAAATTCACAAATACCCCCCCCCAGCCCCCAGTGACCGCTGTTCCACACCCAGAAGATGACAAAAAAAAAAAAAAAAATCCTCCAGGATCTCTGGTCAAACTGGCCTGGAGAAAAATTGCTTCCTGAATCCAAAGTGGCAATCAACATTTCCCTGGGCGTGTAAGAAAGACCCAAAAAAGAACTAAGCACTGAAGCAACCCTTCCTGTCCTTCCTCTCAGGATCTGCCTAAGTTCACACAATTAGCATTGCTGTCAGATGTTTGAAAACCTCCAAAGAAGGAGAGCCCATCACCTCCTGAGGAAGCCTGTTCCACTGAAGAACCACTCTGTCAGGAATTTCTTCCTAATGTTTAGCCGAAAACTCTTCTGATTATTTTCAACCCATTGGTTCTGGTCCGACCTTCTGGGGCAACAGCAAACAACTCCACACCATCCTCTAGATGAAAGTCCTTGAAGTACTTGAAGATGGTTATCATATCACTTCTCAGTCATGTCCTCTTCAGACTAAACAGCTCCTTCAACCTTTCCTCATAGGACTTGGTCTGCAAACCCCTCACCATCTTCATTGCCCTCCTCTGGACATGTTCTAGCTTGTTTATATCTTCTTAAATTGTGGCACCCAAAACTGAACACAATACAGTAGGTGAGGTCTAACCAGAGCAGAGTAAAGCAATACCATCATTTCATGTGATCTGGACTTCTGTTGATACAGCCCAAAATGGCATTTGCCTTTTTAGCTACTGCATCACACTGCTGACTCATGTTCAGTTTATGGTCTAGTAAGACCCCTAGATCCCTTTTGCAAATACTACTGCCAAGACAAGTCTCCTCCATCCTATAATTATGCATGTGATTTTTCCTATCTAAATGCAGAACTTTACATTTATCCCAGTTAAAACCCATTTTATTTGCTTTATCCCTGTTTTCTAGCCTCTCAATTTAGTATTATCTGAAAATTTACTAAGCATTCCTTCTATTCCTTCATCCAAATCATTTCTAAAGATGTTGAACAAAACAGGTCCCAAGACAGCTCCCTGAGACCCTCCACTTGTCACTCCTCCTCAAGAGGATCAGGAACCATTCACAAGCACTCTTTGGGAGTGATCTGTCAACCAGTTACAGATCCACTTAATAGTAATAGGATCCAAACTACACTTTACCAATTTGCCAACAAGAATACTATGTGGAACCTTATCACAAGCCTTACTGAAATCAAGATAAACTATGTCTATAGCATTCCCCTGATCCAGCAAGGTAGTAGCTTTCTTGAAAAAAAGATAAGGGTAGTCTGACATGACTTATTCTTGGGAAACCCATGCTGACTCTTAGTAATCCTTTCTAAATGCTCAAGGACTGTCATGAGTACTGCTGAGGATGAGCTCCTGGCCCCAGCAGAACCCACACCTGACCTTGATGAAGCCCCAGAGCCAGTTTGGTGTAGTGGTTAAGTGCATGGACTCTTATCTGGGAGAACCAGGTTTGATTCCCCACTCCTCCATTTGCACCTGCTGATGTGATCTTGGGTCAGTCACAAGCTCTGGCACAGCTGTTCTCTCAAGGACAGTTTCTGTCTGAAGCTCTCTCAGCCCCACCTACCTCACAGGGTGTCTGTTGTGGGGAGGGGAAGGGAAAGGAGTTTGTAAGCCGCTCTGAGACTCCCTTGGGTAGTGAAGGGCGGGGTATAAATTCAAACTCTTCTTCTTCTCTTCTAAACCCTTCTTTTACTCTGAAATGGGTTATTCGGTCTTTGTGAATGTAGAATATCTAGGTGACTTTTTGCCATGGCATATTCTATGGGATGGGTACAGGCTTGGTGAGATCAAACTATAATTCCTAGGGAATCATAGGGCAGTGAGCATGGCATGGAGCACAGCACAATCAAAGCAATAACATTATGAGCTGAGGAATAATTTGTATATGAAAAGAGGCTTTTTTGCCTCAAATGCTCTTAATGAAAGCTATTAAATGCTCCCTATTTTATACTAGTGAGATTGGTATAAATGAAAATATTTTTTGGTCATTTCTACCTGTACTTCTAAAATTTAGAAACTGTTAGATATAATTATACACTATTTTCAATAGTGTATAGATCCAGAAATCTTCAGCTTTGAAAAACAGGATTCTCCCATGTTTAGTGTTATTTAATTGTTTGTGCCCTAAAAAAATTGAACTCAATTTTAAGTTTCACTAAAAAACAAGGGCAGTGTATATTTCAGAGTTCATGGCTGTGAGGAGCAGTACATGCCAAGTGAACATCCTGAGGTGGCCACAGGGACAGTTGAGGTATTTCCCACACCAGAAGAGGTCATAGACACTGGTCCATCCACCCCTTTGTGGGTCTTTAAAATGAAGGGAAGAAGGGTTCGAACCAACTGGACTCTCCATCTCCTACTGGGTTGCATAGATCAGAGCAGCCCCAACTGGATTGTCCTCAACTCAGGGCTTTGGGGCCTTATGTAGCCCAGGCCAAATTCCCTGTGTTCCAGCACCCACCCACTTCATGTATTTTGACTTTAGATGTGGCAACTGCTGTTGTATGTGTAGAAAATTTTATGGAAAAAAAAATAAAAAACCAACCCTCTCTTTTCAGGCATTTTTGAGCCTCTTCACAGCCATTGTTTCAATGATCTGTGAATGATTCAGTGCCATATCTTTTACCTGAAGGGATGTCTTCATTGGCCCATCCTCAGGCAACATAGCTATGTAGAAGCCAACACATGTAGAGGATGGGAACAATGGGGAAGATTAGCATTTCTGATTATGTAGGCATAGCCATCTCATGTTCTGTTTCTATGTGCCCACCTCCCCACATTTCAGTAGCCAGTTGCATTCAGTCATGCGTGGGGACATTACAAAGGGGTCAGGGTTCTTGTCTCTTCATGTGTTGACTTCTACCAAGGCATATCATCTGAAGAGAGCTATTATATGATCCTTACCAGTCAAGTATCAAGTACTTAACTTATTGTCATCTCACCACCACCTCATATTTATTAATATTTTGGCTTTATTAAGATATTCCACAGGGCACATAAAATCATCCAAGTTGTCACAAAGATGAGAGAAAAGAAACACCTACATGTTACCCAGGCAGCAGACTGACACCCCCTTTCTTGCTGTGTTGTGTTAGGAATTTCAGTGCTTATGGGTGCTGTTTGACAAGTTGTTTGCCCCAGTCCAATAATCACACATCATACACAGCAACACATAGTTATTCAGGACAGAATGTTAACACAGAAAAATATTCATGTGCATATTCATATCTGAACTTATTTTCTAGAGAAATTAATACAGCATAGATGGATAACACCTATATTCAAATAGCATCTACCTGCCCTGCAGACAATGGGGTGTGCATTCAGATGCACATATCCATATACTGCTTCAGTTACAGTGTCATTCTAACAAGGGTTACACTCCTTGAAGTCCCATTGACTTCAGTGGACTTAGAAGGATATAACTGCTTAGGATGGCACTATGGTATTGCCATTTTAAGCATGACAACTCAGAATCCTTCTCAGGTCTGTTCAACAGGGCTTACTCCGAGGAAAGTGTTCTTAAGATTGTACTGTTAGTAAACTAACACATAACTCAGCCTACACAGTGACAACTGTATTTTTACTCTACCACCCATGTCCTTGTAAATAGTTTCACATCTCCCTACAAAGGAGATTAAATGTACTGAGTTCGGACATGTGGCATAGTGAATTCAGCTCATAGTTTATTGGTAGAGTAAAACTAAAGACAAACTAGCCAGTCCATGACCTGCTTATATCCGTGAACACACACACTCCAAACACCCTCCCCCCCACAGTGATAGGTTCTATTTACACTACCTGGTCCCCATAGGTCCAACCTAGGATCTGTGCAAGCCCATTGGTCCTCATTTGGATCTGACTTGTCCATTGTTCTAGACCCAAAGGTCTGCTAGACCGCATGGCCAGGCTAGCACTGCCATGGCCATCTTAATACATAACACCCTTCCCTCCATAGTTCCAAAGGACTCTCTAAGATACTCTGGACATCTCCACTCTTGAGTTGACCGGCATGGCTCTGTTGATGGCCCACAGGAGTTGCCATTCCTGTCAGCAGACCTTGCAGGTAGTTTGGGGGCAGCACTTGGCATTGCCCCAACTGTTGGGGTAGGGCCAGGAGTACAGTTAGGAGCAGGGTCAGGAATGGGAGCCAGAACTGGGTCGGGGATCGCAGGCTCTGATGTGTGCCTGTCTGGCTCCGGCTCTTCTTCACTGTCCTCGGCCTCTTGGTCCTCTGGTTTTTTCAAGGGAAGAAGGCATCAGCATAACTGGTCCACGTGCCTTCAGAGGAGTTGGCCATCTTTGGTCGAGACTTCATAGGAGAGAGGTCCTGTTACCCATACTACTCTGGCTGGAATCCATGGCGGTCCCCACGAAAAGTTTTTCACATAGACGGGGTCCTCTGAGAAGAACCTATGGAGTGCTTCTTGGGTTTTGGGGGCCAGGCTGTGGTCTGCGGCCCGGTCTGGGTGCAAGCAATCCAGCCAGGTCATGAGACGCCAACCCATCAAGAGTTCCACTGGACTGCAGCTGGTGGAGGCATGGGGGGTCATCTGTTGACTGAACAGGAATATGGCTAGCCTGTGGTCCCGATCCCTGTGGGTGATCTGGCAGAGTGATTCTTTAGTTGTTCTCACCATCCATTCCACCTGTCTGTTCGTGGCTGGATGGAAGACTGTAAAGTGGATGTGCTGAATTCCATAGCATCACACAAAGTCCTGGAATTCTGTTGAAGTAAAAGCCATTCCGTTGTCGGACACCAGAGTATCAGGGATGCCATGTGTACTAAAGATCTTCTACATGGCCCAGATAGCTGCCCGGGATGATGTTGTGGGGACCGGGATAACCTCTAGCCATTTTGAGTGCAAGTCTACCAGTATGAAGAATATTTGTCCCTGGAATGGCCCCGCAAAGTCCAGATGCAGGTGGCCCCAGGTCTTGTGTGAAGATTCCCAGGGTCACACTGGAACCCCTGGAGGTGCCAGCCATGTCTCCTGGCATGTTTGGCAATGGTTCACTAGGTCTTCTATCTCTGTGTCCATGCCCGGCCACCAAACGGCCAGGGCCTTCATGCACACAATTCCTGGGTGGGTCTCGTGCAGAGCAGCGAGTACACAGTTGTGCAGGGGAGCAGGGATGACCACCCTGCTGCCTTAAAGCAGGCAGCCTTTGTGAGCCAACAACTCATTCCACCAGGAGGAGAGCGTGGCGAATTTGGGGCCCACTCAGCCAGTGGACCAACCCCTTCTCACCCAGTCCAGTACTCGGGAGAGCACACGATCCCTGCTGGTGAGATGGGAGACCTTGTGCACCTTTATGAACCTGTTGGGCAGGTCCTCGAGCAGCAAGATCTGGTGTGCTGGAGCAGGGTTGGGGTTGCGGGGGGCAGCAGGAGGTGGCTGAGTGTGTTGGCATGGCCTGTGGAGCAGAGCGTATTGGTAGCTGGCCAGGAAATTGGACCACTGGAGCACTCTTGGCGACAACATCTGAGGAGTTTGCCAGTCCGAGGCTAAGAGGCCCAATAGCGACTTGTGGTCTGTAACTATGGTGAAGGGCCGCCTGTATAGGACTTCCAGTTTTTGGTGGCTTGCTCTTGGATGTTTCTCATCAACCCTCTGATGGAGAATAGCTATATTTGAGTCCAGTGGCACCTTGGAGACCAATAAGATTCTTGGGGTATTAGCTTTCAAGAATCAAAGCTCTCAAAAGCTTATATGTCTCAATCTTGTTGGTCTCTAAGGTGCTACTAAACTCAAAGTTAGCTCTGGAAAGGTAATGTTTGTTTGCATTCAACCTTCCCATTAAGCATGTTTAGAATTTCACTGATAATTATAGAACCCAGTTGTCCAAGAAACATCATAAATAGGTAAAGTTAATGTAAAAGTGGACATTAGAGTTTGTGACTTCTTAAAGATTACCATGGCATCACTTTACACTTTCATTTTTTTCTCCGTAAAATTTGGATACTCAGTGACCACAAAACTGTCTTCTGCCATTTAAAGTACAGTTACAAGAAGACATAAATTTTAATACTCACTTAATAGTTTTACAACTTTAATAGTATTGAAGCTGTAGCGTCTAATGATATTTTGGCAAATTAAGAATTCAGTTCCAATTGACTTTGACAGACAGGTGACTCCATTGTGAGATTAAAAAGAATAGTGATATTCATAACAACCATATTCATGTTCATCAATATTCATATGGTCATATTAATAGAGCACATGCTTTGCATGCAGAAAGTACAAAGTTCAATGCCTGATAAATATAGTTAAAAGACTTTCAGATGGCTGGGCTGGGGAATATCAATGCCAGATGGAATAGACAGCAGTAGGCTACATAGGCCAATAATGGGATTCTGTCAGTATAAGGAAGCTTCACATATGCTAGCCTTCTGAAAGCAGTCCTACTTCCTCGTATGATAAGTAGGTAGCAATACAGTCAAGCACTGCAGTGAAGTTACTGAAGAATTACTAGAACACTGATTAATAGGAGAGCAGGAGAGTGGCACCATTCAGACCTCCAATAGGAACTCTTTTCAGCAAGAAATTTTAGACTTCACCTCGATCAACTTCATTTTGGAGGTGTATTTCCAGAAATCAGTACAGAAAATGAGATTTATCTGATGCTATGCTCTCTTCTCTTCATTGTCCTCGCTCAAATTCTTTTTATACTGATTCTTAAAGTAAATTGATCCTTTAAAAGTGCTTTTAAATACAGTGTGCTTTAAAAACGATTTACAACAATAAATTTCATTTATGAATCAGGAGAAAAGAACGTAAGTAAGGAGAGTGGATAAGTAAAAACATTATATCAGATAAATCTTATTCTTTTACACATTTCCAAGTTTTTTTAAAAAACCCAAAACTATTCAATAGACATCACTTTATTGTGTAACACTGGTTAATTGCAAAATATGTGGCTTTTCATTATATTGTGTATTAAGAAAGAGTAAGTTTTGTTCATCTTTCTTTACCTGTATTGTTTATCTTGCACTTTTAAAGTAAGGAAAAAATATCTCAGTTCAACTCCAAACATGTGGGTATTCAAACCTTACAGTTCTTGATGGACATGAAAGTTGTGTGAAACTATATGGATACATAACAAAGTTTTTGAGTCCAGTGGCACCAAAAAGCTGTTTGGTAGTGTCTCCCTCTCTTTAAATTTGAAAGGGACATTTTTTGTGTGTGGGAGGCCAGGTCTTTCTGTAGAAAGTAATGCCCCTTTTAAATTCACAGAGCAGAAGACACCACCAAACAACTTTTGGAAAAACCATTTATCTCCCCCCCCAAACTCTCCCTCTCTCCCTCCCTCTCTCTTTCTCAGCTCCTGGTGCCCCAAATTAAAGACATTCCCCGAAGTCCAGGAGACAATTTCTTTTGTTACTCCCAGATTTTGGGAGTGTTTTGAGTCATTTCAGATATCCCTGAGCTGACAGGAAATAGCTAATTTCTGGTCTGTTTTCAGCTTGGGTATGCCTGAGTGTATATTCCTAGTCTTATTTTAGGCCTTTTTTATTTGAATTAAGAACATAAGAGAAGCCAATTTTGGATCAGGTCAGTGGCCCATCCAGTCCAACACTCTGTGTCACACAGTGGCCAAAAATACCAGAAGGTCCATCAGTGGGGCCATCAAGCCCCTCAAGCTCTTGTGATAACTCTGGAAGCAAAGAAATTCTGACCTTGCTTCCTTTCTCCTTTAAAGTGAGAATCAAGGCTGAGAGGAAGGGCCTAAAGGAGGAGAATAGGCTCAGTCACTCAGTACCTAAAAATATGTCCTCCAAGACTGACTCCTCCCTTAGTCCTTTAAGCTGAACAAGTGAAATCTATCTCGGTCCTCCTAGGAAGAACAATTTCATGCCTATCTTCTGAAGACAATTTTTTCCTGTCTTCTGTCTCCAATCTGACAATACCTTAAGTGCATTCCAGTTCAGTTCTATAATTTCATCTGTTGTCGATGTATGTTGGCACTACATAGACAGTACCAGGAGTTTCTGATCTGATGGTTCTGACATTTCAGTAGGAGGCCTGAGTGGCTGGACCAAAGAGGAGAGAGAGAAGTTCAGCAATTTATGCATTACAGGGACATTAGGAGTAAAATCACCTTGACTAATGTTTTTTGTGCTCAGTATTTCCACTTTCCACTAATGACTGAACCAATTCACTAGCTTTGGGAGGGCTTTCTGGTTGTACACAACCACAGGTACTGGTTCCCTGAGCTCTCAATTATCTGGGATTGTATACATGCTAGGCAGACAGGGGGGAAGGCTTTGCCTATATTCACAGGCCATCAGGCAGGGCAGATGGGGAGTAGGGCTGACACAGAGGTTAAAGCTTGCTACCCTCTGATAGTTTTGTAGTGCTATCATGCATCCATGCTCTGCTGTTTTCCACAAACACTCCATGTTTTTATAGTCCCATGGATCCTTCTGCAACCAGAAAGAGATCCATTTTTTAATATCAGACCAGATAATCTTGACCAGGGTATGTGCAATCAGAGGTTAATGCTCAAGGAAGCACCCTGATTCTGGCACATTAATAAAGTCTGGGATTCTCCAAGGCCATATACAATCACAGCTATAATTAATGACCAATGTTTGCAGAACAGTAGTCCCGCATCACAGGATGGTCAGGAATATCCCTTACCATACCAACATCTCCAGAAACCTAATCAAATGCTTAATCAGGCAGGATAGAACCATCCTGTAGCCCATCAACACTGAACATGAGTCAGCCACCTTACCTCACCAGAGCCTCAGCACCTTCCATTGTCAGTCATCCAAGGTACCCAACAAGGGATTTTATCCTATGACATTAGACTAATATGTGTCTGGGGATGCTTGAATACCCACTGGTCTGGCTTATGTCCTATTCATTACTCCCCCAAAAAAAGTTGGCTCATTGACTGTGAGTTCAGCTATTTGTTGATATGTTTGTGGTTGTTTGAAAAGTTTCTTCACTGTATTCTTTCCTAACCATGCAGCACAGCATAATTGTCTTTCACTCATATACATTCTCAGACAGCCTGATTGATATGTTGTATCTCCCCATACTTGCAGCATAACTGTTCTACTCAGCTGGCAATTGTTTAAATGGACAATTAAATCAGTCATAAATCATATAAATCAGACATAATTAAATGTTATATTTTTTCCTACTCTTTGGTATTCCCCTATTCAGTCCCTACCAGTGCTAATAGATGCTTCGAGCCATTTAAAACCTGCTTTCTGCTCCTCATGAAAAGCTGCAGGGAGTAGAAAGCTGGAGTTTAAACTTTAAATGGCTCACAAACTGATACAAACCAAGTCAGTTCATGAACCAACCTCAGTTCATATGGGTTTGTGGTTCGGTTCATGGTTCAGCCATGAACCATGAACCAAATTGCAAAAATGTGGTTTGTGCCCATCCATAGTGTGCCTAAGCCATCATGAACCACTTATGTAGTATGAGGAGTTCCAGGGTATTTGAAATATTTATATATCCCCGTGCTGCATATTAACCAGTCCTAACTCAAAGCAGAGTAAGAAATAGCTCTGAAAATGTGCTCCAACAACTGTTCCCTTTAAGTTTTAATGGTGACAATTTTTTTAAGTGTCATCCCCTCCTTAACTCATTGGCATTCATGGTAATTGCACTAATCATAATGAATTCATCTGGAATTAATGTAGGTCTCATACATACTTCTGCAAGGAATTTACTGCAATCCAACATTAATTGAATGTCCCATTAATGTAAAGTGTGACTATTTTAAATTATTTCCTATTACTTTACGGTGTACTCTGTAAAGATGACAGGTCTAGAGACACTCTCTAGGGAGGACTGATAATCTCAGCTAGAGATTAGTCAGTGGGTTTTATCAGGGCTTTTCATGTTTTACTGAATATTCCTTCAAAATATAGGGAATAACTAAGTGAAATGTATCATGACAAAATTACTGGTATCTGCTGAATATTGTCTGTCAATTAAACAGGCTATATCTAAAGCTCAGTGCCATTTAAGACACACAAACCCTTTTACAAGTAGATGTTCAATAGCTGAGGAATGCAACATCAACTTTTGACTTTCATGTATCATTAAGTAGACATCATACGTCAAACATCAGACAGGATTTATACCCAGTTTCATATCTCCTAAAACCCAGCAGTTTTCAATGAGGTTAGTTCCAGTATCCATGTGATCCTGATGAATTATCATGAGAAATCAAGTTTCGTGTTCCAGAACAGTAGCTGTGTTAGTTCGTGTCAGCAAGAAGTAAAAGGTGGTGGTGGGGGGAGAGAATATGCTGGCATCCTAAAGTCAAATGGATTCATTGTGGTCTAATATTTCATGGGCTGAGATCAGACCGGCAGTTTGTCCTGCTATAGCCATGTTTCAGCGATGTTTTAAAAGTGGATTAAAGGGGGCATTCACACAGGCACATCTGCCTGGCGTTCCCCACCCATAGGCAACCTGTGCTGTTCTGCTTCGCTCCCACATTTAATAGATACCTCATAAAAGTGGTAGCAAATCCCCAAAGAGTGCCTTTATGTCGCGTTTGTCCGCTTCCCAGCAGTGTGAACACTATGTGGAAAAGCCGGGAGCAACCCGCGTTGTGTATAAGGGAGCAGCAATATGATTGGCTGTGCTCCGCTCCACTGCCCAATGCAGTGCCAGCGCAGCAGGATTCTCCCCAAATTGGCTGGATGCCTATGTGTGTATGGGTGCATGGGCACATGAGTGCTCATGAGCTCATGCACCCATACACACATAGGCATCCAGCCGATTTACCAGGAAAAAAAACGTTTACAGCCGCGCTTCCAGGCCAGCAGTCTGAATGCTCCCACGTGCCTCCTCTCAGTATGCTCCCGCATCAGTCCAAGCTGTGTGACTGGAAAACCCAAGACTTTTTTGCCATGACTGGCTCCCGCTGCAAATTGTCAGTCTGTCCTCAGCCATGGACTCTTTCATCAGCTTCATAAAGTGAATCTGCAGCCTACAGATATATGTTGGTACGGGGGGGGGGGAATGGTGGGACCAAAAAGCAAAGTGATGCAAGAAGTACAACTGTGTCATTTCTATACAAGACTGAGCTGCATACAAGGGGTGGACTGCACAAGGCATTTTCCTGAAGCTCAAGTCACTTCTTGAAATTTCCTTACAAGAGCTGGGCAGCTGTTCGCTGACTGCACATTCCTTTTGCAGCCCACTGAGCTCCCTGAACACTGTTCAGGAGGAACAGGTGGCCCACAGGCAATGGAATGGGGATCTGCAATAAGAGGAACAAATCTGCAAAACAAAAAAAAGGAAAAGGAAAAAACCCCTCAAAGCTCACTTTCTATTGGTAGGAAAAACAACCTGTGGATTCAACCCATGACAAGCCCACTTACCATTTGCAACAGCTGTAATAATATATATGTGTTCCAACTGATCCTCATTCTAAGATGTTGCTTAAGATTAGTAGGTTTAGGGTAAAATCCATGATGAAACCACCACCATACCCCATTTATCAGCTACTAGGAAAAGATGGTTTCCAAAAAGTCACATATCTCCTACACAGGGGTCTTTTCGTAGAAAAACAGCTGCAGGAGCTCATTAGCATATAGTATGCTAATAAGCTATTAGGCTATTAGCATATGCCACGCCCCCTGACATCACCGGAAGTGATGTCAGAAGGGAAAGCAAAAGGGAGGGAGGCATCTTCAAAAGCCTCCCTTCCTTTCCCCAGCTGGCCTAGGAGGGGGAGCTAAGAGAGAAGGGGTTTAAAGTTTAAACTCCTTCTCATGAGAGTTGGGCCACAGAAGGAGGAAAGAGGGAAGGAAAGAGAGAGAGTAGAGAGAAGGAAAGAAAGAAAGGAAAGAGGGAAAGAGAGAGGGAAGGAAGGAAGGAAGGAAGGAAGGAAGGAAGGAAGGAAGGAAGGAAGGAAGGAAGGAAGGAAGGAAGGAAGGAAGGAAGGAAAGAAAGAAAGAAAGAAAGAAAGAAAGAAAGAAAGAAAGAAAGAAAGAAAGAAAGAAAGAAAGAAAGAAAGAAAGAAAGAAAGAAGGAGGGAAAGAAGGAGGGAAAGAAGGAGGAAAGAGGAAAAAGAGAGAAGGAAAGGAGGGGATGAAAGAAATTTGGCGGCAATTTGGCCCCATTATCTCCTATGGGCCATTGAAGTCAATGGTGAAAACATAGGGTATATTCTGGGAGCTGAAGGGGAGGGGGTTTGAGGGAGAGGCTCCAAACTCATAGAATAGCTGATGGAGCCTCTCCCCAAGATGCCCACCAAGTTTCAAGAACATTGGATCAGGGGGTCCAATTCTATGGCCCCCCGAACAGGTTGCCCCTATTCCCTTCATTGTTCTCTATGGTGAGAAAAAAAGTTACTTTTTTCCCACCATAGAGAACAATGGAGGGAATGGGGCAACCTGTTTAGGGGCCCATAGAATTGGACCCCTGATCCAATGTTCTTGAAACTTGGTGGGTATCTTGGGGAGAGGCTCCAACAGCTACCCTGTGAGTTTGGAGCCTCTCCCTCAAACCCTCCTCCAGCCCCAGAATATACCCTATGTTTTCACCATTGACTTCAATGGCCCATAGGATATAATGGAGCTGAAATTGACATTCGGCTGCCTGAAAGACTACCCGGGATGCGGCTGGGGGCAGGGCTTGGCTCCTGAGCTCCCGGAGCTGCGCTCCGGTGCACTCCCCCCCCAAAAGACCCCTGCTCCTACATAATAATCCTGTTTGGGGGTGGCAAAATTCCATGCTTGCCCTCAGCCATTGGCCCATTAGCCGCCACTCAAGAGTACTCACATGCCATTGGCTGGGTGCTGGGTCTGCTCCTCTTCCCCGTTCACTCCCCCTTCAGCCACTGTGCCCTGTCAGAATTACTGGCAAATAGCTTTCTCTCTTGATGAAGACACTTTTCCTGTGTGGGACTAACTTTCCCCTCAGTGGCTGTTGGTAGGTGTCACAAAATGGCAATTACCTGTGTTTGTAAGATGGCTGTGGTTATTTGTTTAAAATGTCCACCATAAGGTTTAATTGAGCTGTAGTTCCAGAGAAGGGCCTGCAGGGGTTGAATGGGGCTTTCCCATTTGCTGGCCTACAGTTCCCAGCTACCCTAAGGCCAAACATTATGGGAAAACAGGGACTGTCCCATGGCAGTCTTCATCCCTGGGAGCAGCAGAAATTCAGCCACTCCACAGTCGGCTGGACTGGGGAATGCATGGAAATTTCACTGCTCTCTTGGGCAAGAGAGAGAGTCTGAAGTACAGGTGAACCCACAACCTCCAGAGGCAGAGAGTATTGTGTAGGGAAAGAGGATTGTGTTTAACCCCTGTTGATTTATGCCCTGTTGGTTCATAGTGTGTGCTTCGTCCTACAGTGTGTGAGTGCTCCGTAACTCTGTAAATAGTTAAATGAATTCTTTAATTTGGGCTAATAATCTGTGTTGTGCTCTGAACACATAGTCTCACTTGCTCTGCACAGTACCAAAAGGAAGGGGTAGCCCAGGGAAGCAAGGAAACCCTTGAGTTGAAACTTTCCAGGGATCCCCCAAAGATTGGGGATTCCATCTCCAAATAGGGAGATTTGGCCAGAGGGGTCTCACTGTCCCTTTAAAAAGGCAGTGACGATTCAGTGAGTGGTGGCAGCAAACTTTAGGAGTGAGATATGCCCATGGGATGAGGGTGGGAGGCAAACAGCTGGAGCCCGTTTCACCACAGTAGGCAACCAAGCTTGATTCAGACAAAGGAAACCCTTTGCAGGCCTTTCTGAGGAACTCATTGGGATCAGTCCTGACTAGGGTTGCCAGCTCCAGGTAGGGAGATTCCTGAAGATTTTCTGGTAGAGTCTATGGAAACCAAAGTTTGGGGAGGTGAGAGGCCTCAGCTGAACAGAATGCCATACAGCCCACCTTCCAAAGTAGTTATTTTCTCCAGGGGGAGAGATCTGTTGTCTGGAGTTCAGTTGTGATACCTGGTGATCATCAGGCACCACCTGGAGGTTGGCTACCCTAGGCATAGCAGCCAGTGCTTCAGAGGAGGGTCTGCTAAATCCAGGTTCTTGCTGTAGAAGCTGAGTGGGTGATTTTGGACCAGTCACAGACTTTCAGCCTAACGTACCTCACAGGGTCGTTGTGCAAGTCAAAAGGGGGAGAGGAGAATGATGTAAGCTGCTTTGGTCCCCATTGCAGAGAAAGACTACTTTTCCTCCTGGGAAACCATTGTTGCCAATCTCCAGGTGAGGGCTGGGGATCACTCAGGATTACAACTGCTCTCCAGATGGCAGAGATCAGTTCCCTTGAAGAAAATGGTAGACTCTGTGGCAGTCAGGGCTTCAGAGCATGAAAGAGGCTGCAGATGTGTGTGTGGGAAAAATGGAAAGCTGAAGAGAGAGGGGAAATAAAGGTAGGTTGATGATTGGCTGGGAAGGAGATAGGGTTGCCAACTCCAGGTGGGAAATTCCTGGATATTTGAGGAATGGAACCTGGAGAGGTTTGAGGAGGCATGGGATCTCAGACAGGTACAATGCCATAGACGCCACCCTCCCAACCAGCCATTCCCTTCTGGGGAACCACTGTTGCTAATCTCAGGAGAGGCATGGAAATCACTCAGAATTACAACTAATTTCCAGGAGGCAGGGGGGAGGAGATGCAAAGCTGAAATCAGAGGGGCAGATAATGTCAGGTTAATGCTTGGCTGGGAAGGAGATAAGGTTGCCAACTCCAGGTTGGGAAATTCATGCAGATTTGAGGGGTGGAGCCTGGAGAGGGTGAGGTTTGAGGAGGGGTGGGACCCCAGACAGGTACAATGCCATAGACTCCACCCTCCAAACCAGCCATTTCTTCGTGGCTGGAGATCACTGAAAATTACAACTGTTCTTCAGGTATGAGAGATCAGTTCCTCTGGAAAAAAATGGTGGACTCTGTGTCATTATACCCTGCTAAGGTTGCCACAGCATATTGACGCTGAGTGCCCAAGGCCTAGAAAGAGAGTTTCTTTCTAGAGTTTGTTGTATTTATTTCCATGACGGGCCTTATTCCTAGTTTTGATTATAAAGTGGAAGGGCATTCACTTATTTACTTACTTCATTTATAGACTGTCTTTCTTACTGAGATCAAGGCAGATTATACAAGTAAAAAAATGCAACAAGTAATATGCTACACAAAAACAAGGCACAAAATCTAGATTATGAAAGTAAAGAACAGTGCAAAATGGCATATACATACAACAAGCAATATGAAAGGATAACAAAATCAGAGAACAAGCACTAAAAAGAAACACACACACACAGAGACAGACACAATAATACATCTATGAATTTTCAGACACACATAGAAGTAGTTTCCTGAACAATCCCATTTTGCCTTTTATGTGGAATGATAGAAGAGGGAACCTTCCAGACCAAGTGGGAGCCACAACAGAAAATGTTTGGATATGAGCAGCTGTTCATCTTACCTGTTTTTAGGGTGGCACCTTCTGTGCTTCTGTGGTTAGACATGTTTCAAGAAGCAAAGCATTCTTATCAAAGCAGCAATTCAGATATGGAGAAATCCAATAGCATTACATTGTATGTAATCAACACTTTTCTGTAAAAAGAAAAAGTATCATGCCATACCACACATCGAAGTGTAGAGGGACAGAGCAAAAGAGCAGGGGACAAGCTTATTTCTCATCACCAGCATTATTAAAGCAGTTTCTAGTGCCCCAATGGACATCTGAAACAGAGTTTCTGATCTAATTCCTCTCTGAGGGGGACAAACTCTTGCCGAGCCATTGTGGTGTATTACACTTATAATGGGAAAGCTCAAGGCTAGAAACACCATTTCGGTATTTCCACCTCAATACAAATCATCCCCATCTATACTCTGCTACAGATTTAAAGCCCAGAAGAACATTTACAATTGTGAATCTTCTCCCTTGGTAGCTGCTCATATTTGATGGCTGCTAAGTGGAAGGACTCCTTTTCCTTGCACACTGCTTGTCCAGCTCTTCTTGTTCATGGGCAGGTAGTATAGACTGCAATGCTGCTACATTGCCCCCCTAGTCGGAATAACGAGACAGAAAACAGTTTGGAAGTAAACAAGGGCCACTTTATTAACTATTTAACATAACATTGCAGCAAGGGACCAGCTAAGCGAGCACGGAACAGGCAAGGCAGGTGTAACTCCCCTGACCAACCTCCTTGCCCTTTTCTTGGGCGGGTCACCCAGCTCTGGTCTTGAGCCATCGGTCTGGCTCGTGACCAGCAGCCCAGCAAACTGGTCACCACCTAGGAGCGCCTACCCCTGAAGCCTTTCAACTTGCAGAGAGGAGCATACCCTAAGAGGTTCCCAGAGGAGGTGATCACCGTTCCCCACCCTGGACCTTAGAGATCCAAAGGCAGTTCCTGATGACCCCCTGTTCCCTAATGGGGAAAATGCCGTAAGGTGCTCACTGGTTCTGGTTTCTTGCCCGCACCAATCTGCCACAGCCAAGACCAAGCCCCTGCTTTGGTCTTTGCACCCCACCAAAAGGGCCAAGGCTGACCTAATCCCTTGTCACAAGTCCAGCAAAAATAACCCATAGCCCTTGTCTAATAGGTGCACTCCATCAGCCCCATACAGGTCCTGAAACCACCCCCCGGGCCTTCACCATCTGGTGGGCAGCCTTATGTCATGTGGGGTCTCCTCAATTGCACCATGACTGGTGGGGCAGAATAACTGACCCCACAATCCACACAATTATGCCACTTTGCTCTCATCAAGGCAAGGTCAGCCTCCATTTGTAACACCAGGCCATGCCCTTCATAGCGAGTCAGAATAGTCAACCAGAGTATCGACACTCTGAGCCACCTTGCTCTTCTCATCACAAGGTCAGTCTCCAGATGTAACACCAAGGGCCTTGCCCTTCATAGTGAGGCAGAGTAGCCCAACAGACTATCTGCACACCAGGTCACCTTGCTCTTATCATCGCAAGGTCAGTCTCCACTCAAAGCACCATGTCCTTGTCATTCTTGGCAAGGCAGAATAGCCAGCTAGACTATACGCAAGCCTCCTTGCTCTTTTCATCGCAAGGTCAGACTCCACCTGCAGCACCCAGGCCTTATCCTTCATGGTAAAGCAGAATAGCTGACCAGACTATCCGCACTCTGGGCCCTCTTGGTCTTATCATTGCAAGGTCTGCCTCAGCTCGTAGCACAAGGGTCTTTGCAGCCAGTGTGTCCTCCTCGTCCGGTGGGTGGCCCAAATAACTATGCTGTGGCTGCCAACAATGACTCTTTGTCCTGCCTCACAGTCCACGGCCTCTGAAAGAAAAATCTCAGAAATAATTTAAAACTTTGCAATTACAGTCTTTGAACGCTAGGAAAAAACCTGCCCCTAGCTCACTGTTCCACAGGCCACCCCCAAAACTGAAGTGCAATGACCAAACAAAAGTCTCGATCTGAACAAGGTTCCACTGACACCACCACACAGCAAGGGAACCCATAGCCCAGGGCAGCTGCAGAAGACTGAACCGAGAAGAGTGAATTCCAACTTTACTCCCAGAAAGGCCAACTTGCCCAAAGCCAGAGTGCAAACTGTTGCAAAGCGAGGTGCCTGATCATAGAAGATCCATCCGCATGCCTAAAGCAGTAACTGCCATAACTTGAAGTGCAGCAACACCCCAGGTTGCAAAACTGACCCTTATTTCCCTGCCAGATAAATAGGATGCCTCTGGTCCTCTAGAGCTCCCTGTCCTGAAGACCTTCATAGAATGCTATAGAATTCCACTACATCCCCACAGCAATGCTTGCATTTGCATAGCCATGGCGATCAGCAAGGCACTGCCCAACGATCATAGGGCCTATGTGTGCCCTGATCAAATGACCTACCTTATTTATATTCCCGTACCAAAGGAAGCCCCCTCACTTTAAAGGGATGTTAATTATCAAGCGATGTTATTTACCTCCAAACCAGGAAAAACTACAGCTGTGCCTTTCCATGCCATAAGTCTCTATTAAACCAACAAGACTCTTTTGCTTCAGATCTACTGAACCAGCATCTTGAAAGATAGGCAACTAAGGCCCGGAATTGTCACTAGCCGAAATCTATGTCGGAAGAGAATCACTCTGATCTAGTCCCAGAGTCTCTGAATAGACAAATTGTGGAAACAACACTGAAGGAGAACTGGAACTGTCGTTTTAGCCCCTTAGCGTTCTTAAAGAACTATATCGACTATCGCCAATTGACCTAAACAGGCAAGCATCCATTGTTTTAAAGTCAAGTGACCGTCCCAATGAGGTATTATGAAATGCATCTAGCTATATGAAATGCTTCTTTAACAACCACCAAGAAACATCCTAGCCAACCAGCGAGTTCGGCTTTAAAATTGCAGTGTTGCCAATTTACTATGTGGTGTCACTTTAAACCTGTATAATTTAATTTTATTTGCTTGTTTGGTAGTTATTTATTATTTATTTTATTATTTATTTGTTTAATACATTTATTTATTTATTTATTTATTTATTTATTTATTTTTAAAAAGTACCCTTAAGAGTGCACAGTACCTGTCATTTCTTAATAGAAACTGGGTTCCTATCATAAAGACTAGGACAAGCACACAGAAATGTTCATTGGCTCCTTTTTACCCTCAAGGTATGCGCAAACATGCAGGTAGCATGCTCACACGCCATAACATGAAGATGGCTCCAGCGGCCCCATTACCTAATGTAACTAAGGCCAGGTCGTCAGGTCTAGAAACAGTTTCATTCCCAAGAGCATGTGCAGAACAGCCGTCAGGCCTTCCAAACCATTCTGATCCTCTGGTGGGTCTTGCTTAACCCTTGCCCTGACTGGAACCTAAGCTGAAAAAAGGGGGAAAAGGGAAGGGGAAACTCAACCCAAAATGACACTGCGAACCAAGGGGGCCAAGCTGACTAATATAATGTAAACATACAAATTTATTAAGGTATACACTTGTTAAAATAACTTCTGATTAAAATTTTTCCAGTATCAGACATATAAAAACATACAAATGTTCATACAAAAGATGGGTCAACACTAAACAACTGAAGACCAAACGTGTTTTGGCCCCAAAGGGCCTTCCTCAGTGGTCACTAATACAGATATATCATTGACACACATTCATAAACATATATACATATATTAACCCAGGTGTTGTATCCTTATATGATTATACAGCTATTGCTGGAATTAGTACTGGGCCATAGGTATATCTGTTGCAGTCTCACCAGTACTTCTGGTAATCAGAATTTTGTAGTTATGAATGTGTGCCACTCCATCAAAGCAAAGATACTGTTACTGTTACAAAATTCTGATTACCAGAAGTACTGGGGATCGACACCGAGATTGAGTCTTGAGTCCACAAATGCCAGGCCTGCCAGGAGATCCAGCCAAACCCACCTAGCACGCCAATGCAGCCATGGGAGTCAACCAGAAGACCATGGCTCTGGCTTCACATTGATTTTGCTGGACCATTTCAGGGACTGCTATTCTTAGTAATGGTTGACTCCTACTCAAAGTGGCTGGAGATAAGCCCGGTGTTGACCACCTCCACGAAGACAGTTATCCGATCCCTTCATTGGATCTTCGCTACACATGGCCTGTCAGACTCGATAGTCTTCGACAATGGGACAGCCTTCACGTTGGTGGAGTTCCAGGGCTTCCTCCAGCAGAACCTGATCCGGCACATCCGATCTGCCCCCTTCCACCCAGCGACCAATGGTCAGGCAGAAAGGATGGTGCACACTGCAAAGGAGGCCCTCAGCCAGATAACTGACAGGGACTGGGAGTTCCAACTAGCCTGCTTTCACCGGCCCCCCATATATCTAAAAGATTACATCACCTAGGTGGGGTCAGAACTATAGGGGGAGGGGTGTTGTGTATGTGGGCCGCCACCAGGTGTCTGCAGCTACAGTGTGGAGCTTCACTCCCAAGAACAATAGAATGAAGCCTCCTAGTTCCTCCTAGTATCCACCTATAGCAAGTTGGCAGGAAATTCGAACCCCCCAATGGGTCTGAGGGTGTGCTGAGAGGGTATGTATACAGTTGGCCTTGCAGGGCCATTGTTGTCATTGTGTTGTAAAGTATCAATAAATGTGTCACACTGCATGTCATTGTCTGTGTCCTCCATGCGGTCAACCCAGTACTTTACAGGAGTCATTACCGGCTAAATATTAGGAGAAACTTCCTAACTGTAAAAGTGGTTGAGCAGTGGAACAGACTGCATTGGGAGGTGATGGATGCTCCTTCACTGGACATTTTTAGCTGAATGACCATCTTTCAGGTATGTTGTAGGGCTATCTTTTGGCTATGGTCATGCAGAGTGCAGGGGGTTGGACTAGATGACCAGCAAGGTCCCTTCCAACTCTAACATTCTATGATTCTATGACTCTAATGGTTCCTATAAGGTATAATGGAGCTGAAAAAATTCAGAAATCCTGAATATTTACCAAATCTGAATACTATACCAGCATTGGGATTTGGGAATATTGGGAAATATTGATATTTTTCGGATTCAGTATACCTGAACCTGAAAAATTCCATTTTTTGCACAACCCTTATCTGATGTTGGAGTGAATTGATTGAAGAAACAGAAGAAGAAGCCCACTTAAATTAGACCCAGTGGCCCATCTAGTCTACCATCCTGTTTCATACAGTGGCCAACTTGTTTCCCTGGAGGGCCAATAAGCAGGACATAGAGGCTATCCTTAATCTGCCTCATACCTTTTAATGCCATCTATGCTTATAATAACACCCAGGCATATTTTATAGGAATGCTTATAGTTATTCTTCTACTCAGTGATCATTTTGTTGCTAAAAAAAGGTTGGAAGTGGCTAGATCAGGCTTGCCAAAAATGTGTATGTGGGAGAGTATGTCAGAGAGGAATGTGAGAGAAGAAAAGTGATGTTTTTGAATGTAGCACAGCCTCTTTTGGTACTGAAGGAAGCATCCCGTCTTCTAATGAGGCATTAATAATCCTGGCCAAGAATTCCTCCAGTTTAACCAGTCATAATATGCAAGAATTCAATTTTTATGCAGTGGTTTTTGCAATTCCAAGCAATTTGTCAACACTAGAGTGAGTAACCTGAAATGATCTGAGCAAGTGGTTGCTTTAGATACTGCCAATATAGAGTCTGTAATTAATGTGGATTCCAAGACAAACTGAATATGAGCAAAGAATAAAGCAAATGCATCACAACACACACTAGGTTGTTTGCCTTCCGTTGGCAGAAACCTAGGATTTAAGGGATCTCAAATCATGTGGAAGAGTGCAGCTGATACAGTGGTGATGGAAATATATATATATTTTTAAAGATTTCTACTGCTTTTACCACTCATAGGACTGCAAATTGGTCAGCTTCAGTTACCATCACTGTAGCTGGGAAGTCAAAGGACAGCAAAGAATATATATCAGAATCTACTTGTCTGGGACCTAAGATCAGTGTTCAAAGCATGAGTTTGTGGGAAAGGAAAAAATGGTGCTTTTCGATGTAGCTAGTCAGAGAGAAATAAACTTTCTGTTGTATGAAAAAGAAAAAGATCACAAGGGGAGGGGGGGAACAGAATCAAACCCAGTTCTGAGTCTTCTATAAGTTCTAAAGAATGATGTTCTTTCAGGATGAGTACAGTTATCTAGTAGCCACTGTCTGGATTTCTGCTTGCTCCTTCCTGCTCAATTCCTTTGTAAGGTGATATACAAAACCAATATAAAACATTGTAAGGATTACAAACAGAGAATAAGAATGTATTTCATTTAAATACATTTGATGAAATCAAGTCATAAAACAAACCAAGGACATTTTGTACAGAACTGATGTGTGCAGTTCTCTGTCACATTGTCTTTTTGAATGACAATTACATTTTTTTAAGAACTCAAAAATCTAAATGATGGTTAGTAAAGATGATTAGTGCATTACACCCTTTTAGGAAATTGGAAATGGGTGCTGGATATTGGAATTCCATATTTGTAATTTGTAATATTATTCAATTGGAATTCAATTAGAATGAATTATAGCAATTATAGTGGTGATTGGGGATCAGCGGTCCCGGAGATATCCCCTTGAGTGTGGGGTAACTCAGGGGGTGGTGCTGTCCTCGATGTTATTTAACATCTATATGTGCCCCCTCACCCAGATTGCCTGGAACTATGGGCTTGGGTGTCACCAAGTATTTATATATGACATTTGCCTCCATGTTTTATTGTCAATGTATAGCTTTTTGCCTTTTGTTCGCCGCCCTGAGCCCACGTTGGAAGGGTGGGATATAAATCAAATAAATAAATAAATAAATAAATAAATAAATAAATAAATAAATGTCTTAGAATAAGTTAAAGTAATTATAGATTATATATCAACAAGTTTGATTACTGGAAAGACACTAACAGAAGCCCTGTTCAGATGTTCATAAAGCTTACCAATGAATGTGCAGAGGAGTGGAGAGTAAGGAGGTGTCTGCTGTTTTCATCCCCACCCACCAACATCTCTTTTTATTTGTATGGGGGCTTATATGCAATTATACATGAATAATCCATACTCCCATTTTTGCATAAGGAACCTACATAGAGAAACAGATATAGGATATGAATGTGATGTTGGGTGGGAACCTCAGTGGACATAAATGTTTGTATACTTTGCAAATGTGTACACAGATTAGAAGGATAACAAATCAGATGTTTGGCATAGCAGTTCATTGCACTGAAAACCCTGACTTCAAATGGAACCCATTAAGAGTTTTGATAGATAAAGCATACTGTGGAATATTAGTAAAGTTCATACAGTTGATTGTAGCAGAATCATCACAGACAATATACACAAACCTGTACTTATTTTTGGGTACCATTTGTTAGCATATCTTAGTTTAATGGGAAATCAGGCAACCTGCAGTTGAGAAAATGGTCTACTGCATATTATTGAAGTTGGGCCTGGTTCATACATTTCCAGAAGTGTACCCATTCAATGTGGGGGGGGGGTGATCACAAAGGCCAGGAACAGCACATGCGTATGATCATATCAATTTTAGCATTCCCCTACCCACACACAGCTGGGCTTCATATCTATGTAATCCTGAGGATTCAATATTATTTGGGGATGGAACCCATGGATGGTGGGGGAGGGAAGGCACCTCTGCAGAGCATAGTGCCATAGAATTCATCCTCCAATGCAGCCAGGAGAACTGGTCTCTGCCATCTGGAGAGCAAATGTCCTGCTTTAAAACATTATCAGGGAAGTATGGGATGGAGAAGGCACAACTATTTATTTATATTTATTATTAATTTGCAAACTTTATACTCCACATTTCTGCCCTCATAAGGGCCACCAAGGTGGCTAAGAGGTTAAAAACAGACATAAATACATCATAAAAACAGACATAAATACATCATAAAACCATCAAAACTAAACAACAGTACATCATTAAGACAATTAAAACCAAAAGTAGAACACAGAGATAAAAAAACATGAGAACAGCAATTAAAATATTAGGCAGGAATGAAAAGTCATTGAGGAAATGACAGGTCTTCATCTGCCATTGACAGAAGACTGCAACAAGGGGACAGACTCTTATCCCTGGAGAGAGAGTTCCAGAATTTGGTACCACACCTGAGAAGGCCCTCTCCTGAGTTGACACTCACCTAATCTCAAAAGGAGGGGGAATCTGAAGAAGGGTCTCAAAAATGAACATATTGGACAGGTAAATTTATATCCCATTCTGGTAGCACATAAACCAAGAGAAACAAAAAATTAAGGCAGAATTAGGCTTACACAATTTTTATTGGATTAAGAAATTGACTAAAAAGATCATAACACAAGAAAGAAGTCACATGATCCGAGATGGACTTTTGAAAATATGGTTTACATGCCAGAATTTATTGAGCCCCTCAAACTCTCTCTGCCCCAATAGAAGCTTACCATGATAAGAACACAAGAAATAAAAATGATTTTTTTAAACATATGGCATGATGATAAATACTGAGGGGGGAAACAAGTCTTGGCAAGGTATCAAAGATCAAGGTATAAACATTCAGAGATTGCTATATTATCAATCAGTCTCAACACTAAAGGAGATCATGAGCACTGAAGGTCTAAGAGATGAGATTGAATTTGAACAGCTGATTATAAAACAAAAAGGGCATTTACTACAATGGATATATAAGATTTTACTCCAGCTAGAAACAGAAGATGAACATGTGAAAAAATGTATGATTAGGTGGATGAAAAACTTTAATGAACAGATATCTATGCAACAATGGGGATGACTATGGGGAAAAGATATCAAATTTACAGTCAGCCACACACTAAGAGAAAACTGGTACAAAATATTTTTTTAAGTGGTATATAACTCCAAAGGACATTGAGAAAGCAGATAAAAACTACAAAGGAAAATGTTGGAAGTATCAAGGCAAAGATGGAACCTTCTTTTATATGTGGTGGAATTGTGAAAAAGGAAAAAGATATTGGAAGGAAATACACTGAAAAATGCAGAACATATTTAAGTTCAAATTCCCAATGGAAGCCAAGAGCACGCTATTAGGTGTTCTGCCTAACAAATGATGAAAAATTTCAGAAGAGATATTCAAATACATGGAGACAATTGCTAGAATTATTTATGCAGCAAAATGGAAACTAGACGTGTGTCCACATTTAGAACAATGGGAAAATACACTTGCTGAATATGCAGTAATGACAAAATGTCGATTACAAAATATGAGGAGAGGTGGAGTGTGTATTATGTTAGCAGGAGACAAATTTAGAACAATCTAAATTATTATATAAAATGTATGATAATGAAATAGAAATATAATTAAATCCTGCTTTAAATGCAATATCTCAAATACAAATATGTGTAAGGAAGTGGACTTTGGAGAGAACTGAGAAGTGATATCTTCTGTTTTATTGTTATGAGATACATAATAGACATTATTTTGCACTTTGATACATTACTCATCTGTTAAAGATTCAAAAGAATATGTAGAAGTGATGAAATATGTAATAATGAATTTGCAGCAATTAGGGGTGTTGATTTGGATATATTGAACAATCCCCCCCCCCCCAAGATTCCTGAAAAAAACCTGAATTCCAGTACTGGTATGGTATTCAAATTCAGTTTTGGGTGTTTTTTTTTCCAGAAATCCCAATTTTTTTCAGCTACATTATACCCTCTGGGACCCTTATAATCAATGGGGAACCTATCTGGGGGTATCCAGGAGGGCTGTTTTTTGAGGTAGAGGTACCAAAATTTCAGCGCAGCTTCTGGTGCCTCTTTTCAAAAGACCCCCCCCCAAAGTTTCAAAAAAGATTGGCCCAGGAATCCAATTCTATGGGCCCCAAAGAAAGTGTTCCCATTCTCCATTGTTTTCAAAGTGAGTGGGGGGGGGCGGACCCAAGGACTAATATCAAACCAGAGAGTCTCTGCAGTGGAAACTAAAGGTGGGGAAATGTTTTCAAGCCATGCAAAACTAGTGCATGTACAGAGTGCCAGCAGAACCAGTGCCACTGCAGCAATGCCAGGTCAACAGATCCAAACAAGGGGGGGTGCAAGCCCAGCACAGACAGTGCACATACAGAATGCCCAGCAGAACCAGTGCTACTGTTACAATGCCAACTCAACAAATTCAAACAAGGGGGGGTTACAAGTTCAACCCAGCACAGCACATGTACAGAATGCCTAGCAGAACCAGTGTATGCACAGAGTGCCCAAAGAAGGTGCCCCCATCCTCCATTGTTTGCAATGGAGGAGAGGAAAGAAAGCATTTAAGGGAAGCTACTGGGTTTTACTGGGCCCTAGTACATTGCACTGATAGTACTCAGAACTTTGTACATGCACTGGCTATGCTGAGCTTGGAACCCTCCTCCCCTTACTTGGATATGTTGAGCTAGCATTGCTACAGTGGCATTGGTTCTGCTAGGCTTTCTGTACATGCACTGGTTCTGCTGGGCACTCTGTATGTGCACTGGCTGTATGTCAAGCTTGGGCATTACTTGCCAAGTATTTCCATATGGATTCACATGTATTTCTACAGTTCTCATGTAACCTTGCTCCTTTCCATTCCTGTTTACCTTTTCTGGTGAGCAGTCTGGGAACTGGGGCAGGGGGGAGTGACTGGGTATGGCTGTCTGTTTTGCTTGGTTAGTGCTACCGTGTAACAGTTCCCATTAAGGGACCTCCAGAGTGTGCTGTGAACATCTTGGGTTGAGTATGATCTCACTGTTCAGTGTGACCTTATAGTTTGCAGAGCTTCTAGATAATGTAACCATTAGCTTGCAGGTGCTAGGGGGCAGTCGTAGGGGCAGTGGCAGACATGTGGCGGGCTGAATAAGAGAAGTGATTGATCATTTGGTATCTGTGGGTTTTCCTGCTTTTATTATATTGGGGGGACTGGAATTTGGAACCGAGTTCTGACACAGAAGCTCTCCATGTTTGGAAACTTTCTGTCTCCTAATAAAAAAATCTTGCTACTACAAGAGTGTTTGTGGGAGTAATTGCGTCCAGGACTTGACATTATGCTAGGCTTGCAAACCCCCTCCCCCTTGCTTGGATTTGTTGAGCTGACATTGCCACAGTGGCATTGGTTCTGCTGGGTGCTCTATATGCACTGGTTTTGCTGGGCACTCTGTACATACACTGGCTGTACTAGGCTTGCAAACCCCCTCCTTTACTTGGATTTCTTGAGCTGGCATTAGCACAGTGGCATTGGTTCTGCTGGGTACTCTGTACATGCACTGCTTCTGCTGGGCACACTGAACATGCAGTGGCTGTGCTAGGCTTGCAAAAAAAATCCTTGCTTGGATTTGTTGAGCTGGCATTGCCACAGTGGCACTGGCTTTGCTAGGCTTGCAACCCTCCCTCGTTTGGATTTGATGAGCTGGCATTGCCACAGTGGCTCTGCAAAAATGCCCCCCTCCAGTTTTTACTGCAGAGTCTCTCTGGTTTGAAATCAATCCTTGCTTGTTTGCTGCTTTTCTCCTCCATTGGAAATAATGGAGGATGGAGGCACCTTCTTTGGTACCCTGTGGTCCAATCTTTTTGAAACTCAGAGGAACTTTTGAGTAGAGGCTTCAAAAACTGTGCTGAAAATTTGGTGCATCTACCTCAAAAATAGCCTCCCAGATCACTGCATACCCCTGGATAGATTCACCATTATAGCCTATGGGGATCATTGACTGTAATGGTCCTCATAGATGATAATGGAGCTGAAACCATTTAAAGGTGTTGTGGTCCCATTTAAAGGTGTTGTGAAGCTGCAGCTTCACCCAGAATGACATTTAAAGGGAGTGCACTCTCTTTAAATGCTGTTTAACTGTGGCTTTCCTGTTTTCCTAGATAATTCAGAATTTTTTTCAGGATTATCCAGGATTGACCATGCTTTATAGCTAAAAACACACACCCTCTACATCCAGCTGAAGAAATAACCAATAAATACCAATAAGGTATTTTCTGGCTATAATTCGACTTAGATAGAGCTGAATGCACACTCCTAGTAGGAATGATGAAACTAATGATGTAGTTGCAAAATAGATTACTTGAACTTTGAAACCTAAAATGTTGAATATCATTGTACCCCAAGAGAAGTAAGAACTATTGTATTTTATAGACAATACCTTAAAAATTATAATGAAAGGGATTTAAAGGATAAAATTCATGTCTTATACATTGTAATATATAATGGTCTCCAACAAAAGCAATTATGTTGTATAACCCCTTTTTTCCTTTCCTTTTTCTTTTCTGTATCTCCACTGTTTTCTTTAAAGCAATTATTTTTAAAAATTAAGGCAGAATTCAGGGGAGGGGCTGTGGCTCAGTGGCACAACATTTGCTTGGTATGCAGAAAGTTCTAGGTTCAATCCTCAGCATTTCCAGTTAGAGAGATCAAATCATAGATGATGTGAAAGACTTCTGCCTAAGATCCTGAAGTTCTGCTGCCAAACAGAGTAGACAATACTGATCCTGGTGGACCAAAAGGTCTGATTCAATATAAGGCAGCTTCATGGATTAAGGAGGTAAAGAAACTAAGCCTTTTGTTTTGTTTTGTTGGAATATTTATTTAACCTACACTCCATGGGGATCTTCAAATGAACCTCCTGGTCATTTTAAACAGGTAAATAGCCTCAGGGAATATTGATTTGCACTAGTTGGGGGGGGGGGAAGTTTTACCTTTTGTGCCATTTTCCTCACCTCAACCTTCCTCTAGAGCTGCTGTGTATAGCAGGTAAATAGCAGTTTTTAGGTAAACAGTTCTGGAAATCAGTTCAAAGTCAGGAAGATGATGCAAGGGAAGAGTTAAACACCTTTTACTGCTCTATGACTCCAGTTTGAATTACCCCTCTCCCTTGACCATGTGCTATTGACTGGTTGAAAACACCAGCATTTCATGTAGTTTGTTCTTTTGTCAACATTTCTCCAATGCTTTCTTGAAATTTCAAACAGCCTAGCAACTCCATTAAAACTTAACTGAATCCAATTCATTTCTGGGAGCCATGGAATATCATTGTTAGTTTATTCATTTAAGATGTGTAAAGAAATTGTTGTGTATTTGACACACTCCATCATTTGTCGGGTGTTGAGAATCTGTTTTCTTGAAAACATACTCTAATTGGTAAGGATACTTTGAGTTGCCAGGAGACTACTTTTCTCATTTCCTATTTATCAATTTGCTATCATTTGCCAGGTGCAGGTAGCACAGTGTGCACAGACACCACTCATCTTGATTTGGGGGAACAGGGAAGAGTGTGATTTATATTACTCAATGGCAATGGCTGAGAACACAATCAAATGAAATCTGAAATCCAACAAAACTTTATGTCTGCAACTTGACATTTAAGGTGACATTTGAACATCTGTCTTATGTTGGATCTGCATGTTCACTTTTGGGAAGCTGAGGGTAGGCTGGAGTCAATGTTCAGCAGTGTGTTACCTAAAGCCTTGTTACTACAATCTCTGTACTTAGAACTGTATAAATAGCAGAGTAAAAGAATGCATGTATATATCCTTCAGACTTTGAACCCATGAAACTGCCTTATACGAAGTCAGAACACTTGCCCATCAAGGTCTATAGTTTCTATTCTGACTGGGTCCCAGGTAAATGTTTCAAACAACTTGTGAGTAGTGTTGTTAGGAGAAATTCTCTTGATTCTTCTTGACCCAATTTCTCCCTGAAATCCAACAATCCATTTCTTTTCCTCTTTTTAGGAATTTGGAGCCAGTTCCTAATCAGTTCACATTTGATTAAAGAGAAATCCAAAGAAAGTTAAGGCAGGAAGAGAAGGGTCTGCAAAATTTCAGAATTTCTCTGTTTATTTATTTATTGTTTCAATTTCTATACTGCTCCATCCCGGAGGCTCTGAGCGGTTTACATAGTGATTTTATTACCTAGCTAGGGCCACACTTGAATGGGGAGGTGAATGCCTACCAGGCGCCCTACCGGCTTGTTGTTTCTTTCCGTGGTTCCTCTGCTACGGTGGCTCAGCATGGTCTGGCTTCTGCATGATGTTTTTCTGGCACGATCCGGTTCGATGTGGCTCTGCAGCAGCTCCTACTGGGCTGGTTCCACAGTCCGCAACTGTGTGACGAATGCTGCACTAGCCTCCGTCCTGATTGGCTCCAGCTGTGCTGCATCGGCGCATCGCCTCGTCTCTGGCCAGTCCCGCCCAGAATGCTCGCTCGGCAGATGTCGATTTGCCATCATGTTTTTTTTTCCCAGCTGGAACGTCTTGCCGCCCGTTGCCGCCACTGGTACTGTCGCTTCTCCTTGCCTCTCCTCACTGCCGGAAGGTGGGTGCCCCCCTGCACCTAGGCAGGTACCCATTTATCTATTTGCTAGGCTTTTGAACCACTGGGTTCGAACCGCTGGGGAGTTAGGACAAGGGCCGGGAGCTCACCCCAGCCACGGTGGGACTCGAACAGGCTTATGGCTGTTTGTTGATGAATTACTGCAGGCGTTTTACTGCCTGTGCCACCGCTCCTCTAAGTTGCTCTCTGTAGTTGCTTAGAGGCAGGCAATATCTCCCAAAACTTTTCTATCCTCCTGCTAGAGCAGCGCTGTGCAGTGTATAACCTAAAAAGACTGCAAGAGCTGAAATTACAAAAGTGTGATTTTTTTTTTACAAAGAGAAATCAAAGATAATCCCTTCTTTTAAAAGGGAAAAAGGAGAATAAGAGGAATCAATGGTGTGAGGACCCCACCACCTCCTCCTCCAGCTGAGATCCCCTTGGATAGTAGGGTCCCTCCTCTTATTTTAGACTTCGTTGTTTTAATAGGCACTCCCTTTTACAGCCTAAGTGCCAAGGGAATCTGCAACTTGGGGAGTCTCATAAAGGCACCTGGGTACAGCTGTGACACTGGAACATCCTGGGGAAGAAGAGGAAGGGTGTGATGGAATTAGAAAAATGTTCAAGTGCAGTCCCCAGCTCAGGGTTATATCATTCTCAATAACAAAAGACCCAATATCTTGACATATCCCAGAGATGTCTACCCAGCCCAAGGACATCGCTGTTTCATTAACCAATGCCCAATTCCTCTTTTTTCATTCTTTTAATGTTTCAGGAACTATCTTTTTTTTTTTGCCCCCACAAAGGGGATTTTTTAATTGCTTTTTATATAAACTACAACAAAAAAATGGGAGGGAACTACAAACTAATGGTGAAAGTAAAGAAAACCCACTAAAAACCCAAGAGATGGTGGTCATATATAATGCTTGCAGAATCAGCTTATTAGCTCAAAGTTACAGTTAAATTTCATTGAATAAGTTCATCTAATAGTCTATTTAAACTAAAAAAATACAAAAATTGTAAACTCCCCCATGTCTGCCTTCATAAAGAGCAATGTAAGAAATAGTTATACAAAATAAAAAAACTTTAAGACATTTCAGAGTGCAATAACCACTCATATTTTGTCCTTTTTCTTTCTCAAATGATAGCTTGTTTTTGAGGCTGCTGCCCCCAATGCTGAATCTGAGTTCTCATCAGAAGATGCCACTGCTCCCTCGTCATCACTTTCTTTGGTGCTGTTGTCTTCCTTCTCTTCTTCTCCTTTTTCTGGATGACTATGAAGATGCAAAAACTCATGTGCTCTTTCAACAGAGTCAATTTTTTCTTTTTTGTCCATAAATTTGAAGATTATGCCTTTGAGAAGAGTCCATCTGTAGGTGACATTGTTTTTCTGTAAAAATAGAACCAAGTCCCTATATTTCCTTCTTTTCCTTCTTATTTCAAATGAAATATCCTTCAACACTTTTATTTCTTTGTCCTTGATTTTCAAAGTAGCTCCGTTTGTCACTGTAAGTATTTGATCCCTCACTTGTCTTCTGGAGAATCTCACCGTAACTTCCCCGGGCAGATTACTTTTTCTTATGAATTCTGAATACAACCTAAAGATTGTATCAATTTTGCTTTGTAATATATCTGTTTTAACATCTGCAATCAGGCCCAAAGCATCACACATAATCTGCTTCAGATCCTCTCCCTTCTCTTCCGGGACACCTTGAAATCTTAGGACATAGCTTGCCCATTCCATTTGCAGCTGTAACAAAAGGGATTCATTGGTTTGTCTCTTTTTCTCCATCGTCTGCAGTTGTTTTTGAAGCTTCTTAGTATTGGCATCCACCTCTTTAAGCTCTTGCTCCATTTTTTCTGTTTTTTTAACTGTCTCATTCAATTGAGTTTGCTGTGCATTGAACTTATGGTGTAATGCCGTGACTTGTTCCAGCAGGGGTCACAATGCTTCAGTCAGCATCCTTTGAAGCTTTGTTGTTGAGTCCTGTCAAGGGACAGAACTCGCTGGGCTGGCATTTCCAGCCAGCAGCTTAGGTTTTGTTTGTTTATCTTTCTCGTCCCTCCATAGAGGCATCATGTTGAGAAATTGTTTACTTTTTGGAAAAGTTATCACAGTCTCTAGAACTCTTTGCAAAGCCTGGTAAGTTCTTTATTTTAGTTCATCTTGCTTCTATAGCCTACCCCCCCTTAAGTCCGTGTTTGAAAATATGTTTGCTTTCTTCTTATCGGGGGAGAGTTCCCTCCCACCCCTCGCTTTTAAGGGGAGGTTTTTGGCTAGATCTTTGGTGTTTCTTGCTTTCACTTAGACTCACATTTCAATGATATAGCCGTTTTCATCTGCTTTTAGCTCATACACTCAGCCACCAAATGCTTGTTTCGGTGTGCGTTCTTAGTTCCTTTCATAGACGCTCTGCGGTGGGACCTTCGGGGAATGGAAGACCCCCCCCCTTTACTGGCTAGTTGCCAGAGAAAGAGCTCTCCTAGTACCCCATGGCTGGGACCTCAACACAAGGGCTCCGGGGGTGGTGTGGACAATCGCACCCCCTCCTAGCTGCAGAAGCTGGCGCATGTTTCCCAGGAGATTGGGAAGCCATGGCCACCATAGCAGACACTAAAACTAGAAGCCATTTCAGGAACTATCTTGACTCACCAAACTTTTGTGTCTATGTAGATGAGGCTGTCTTTAACCTAATTAAAATGTTAATTATGTTGCTGTTAGAATCCTGGTTAAATCAGTTCTCAATACCACTCACTTCGAAGAAAGTTTAGTTTATTGATACGTTGATAGATACCATACTGGACATGAGCTTTGTTAGGACTGAAGGTGAAAGCACAAAGATTGCAGATATATTATGTTCAAACACTTTACAAAGGCACTAAAGATCAGGACCCAATCACCCCATGGCATTTGCCTGCCAGAAATAACAGTCAACTACACTCCCCCCACTAAGCATGTACCCCTCTACAGAAATAAAACAAAAGAACAGGTCTCTGCAACACAGTGTCTGGTCCATCAAAGCATTTAGGAAAACAAAAGGATTTGGTTTTCACACCCCTCTCCCCCTCCTCCTTCCTCTATGGCAGGTGAACTATAAAATGCATACTGAGCCTGACAGTTGCCTTACCCAGGCTCTTTGTGCTTATGCAAATTTGGCTTATAATTCAGGTATTTTCCTTCTTTATAACTGAGGTATTTGCCTTCCTAACTGAGGTATATTCCTTCTTTTTTCCTACCAAACTCTGACAGCAGTTAAACAAGCCAGTGAGATTCAAACTTTGTATCTTGATCCAATCCAAAACCAGGATGACCAGCTCCCCCATACCCTGGGGATTTTCTATCCATAAAAGAAAGGGCCCCATGCCATAGCAAATGGTTCCTCAAATCCCTGGTTCAGATCTCTGGTAGTTGGAACCAAAAGCCAGTTTGGTGTAGTGGTTAAGTTCGCAGACTCTAATCTGGGAGAACCGGGTTTGATTCCCCACCCCTCCACTTGCACCTGCTGGATGACCTTAGGCAAGCCATAGTTTCTGTCAGAGCTCTCAGCCCCACCTACCTCACAGTGTGTCTGTTGGGGAGGGACTGTGGCTCAGTGGTAAAGGCTCTGCTTTGCATGCAGAAGGTCACAGGTCCATTCTCCAGCATCTCCACTTGAAAGGGTTAAGGTGGTAACTTAGTGATGTGAAAGACCTCTGCCTGAGACCCTGGAGAGCCACTGCCAGTCTGAGTAGACAGTACTGACTCTGATGGACCGATGGTCTGATTCAGTATAAGGCAGCTTCATATGTTCATACCCACTGAAATTGTAAGAACACCTAGGAATACAGCCCTCCTGCATAACAGGACCAAATTAACAACTATGTTTAGAAGGAGTACATTATAGCCATCCTCTGCTGTTTTTCCTTAGATAGTTTCCTTACAGCCAAACTATACTGCATCCTGGAGTCCACCATGGAAACCATCATTTTAGATCCTTTTTTTAACTTTTAAAAATGTTGTGGGGGCTCAATCCTTCTAGGGACTGTGAAATAGGGGATTGTGGAATGGTGGCTATTTTGGCTCTTGGAAACGGTGTAGGGGGAAAGACAGGAGCCCTTTACCCTCCACACTGCAGTCACCAGCAGGATTGTGCCCTTGTGGCATTTTTAAAAGCACACAAAAAATCTGTGGTGCACTTAGGGATGTGGTATCATCTAATTTAACCCTAAAAATCAGGTACTAAGGATAAAGAACAAAAGAAAGGCTTTTGACATCATAGTGTGCTCGTGAGCTTCCAAGAAGAATCTGGTTAGCTGCTCTTAGACTAAAACATTGGACTGGATGAACTTTTGGTCTTAAATAAGGTATTTCCCATAGTTCTGGATGTGAATGTGCATGCAATTACATCCTTAGGAAAAATCAGCCTTTCTAGCAGCGATTCAAGTACACCTTTGTTAATTGTGTGCACGTCTGATGGTATTTCTTATTTTGATCCATAGTACAGCAACAATAATTGGAATGGAACCTAGTATCTCTAATGTCAGTATAGTCTCTTCGATGAGTTAGAAAGCAGTGTGTACATTACAAAGACTTTCATTACACATGAGGCCACAGTAGGTACTTAATCATGTTTCAGGATCCATTTATCATTTCACATATGGTTTGTTATGAGGTGCTTACCTCTTCAATAGTAATGGGCCCTCAGTGTTTTATTATTAATCCCACTAATGTTCTTTACTCTCAGTTTGAGTAAGAGGTGATGGAGGAAAGTCACACTGGAGCATCCTATTAAATATTAAGTTAGCTGTGCTAATCAAGATATGAGTGTGGGGGGGGGGTGATATGAATAAAAGGAAGTCCTTCAAACAGAAAGGGAGAAGGATTCTAGCCTTGCCCTTTCCCTGACATGGTAATTTTCTACATGAAATGGGCTGGGTTGGGGACATGGAAGAGTAATGCACCATGTAGCTTTCACTTGTGCTCTGGAGAATAGCATACAGCCTACAAGGGTAATTGTGAAAATAGTGGCAATTTTGCAATAAACATCATGGACTGATATTTTGCTTTACTTTCTAAAATACACTCATAGATAAAAGATTTGTCTCCTTTTGCATGCAACTATGACACAGTATAATAATAAAAATTTTGTTTTTATTTCCAAATAGCCATTTTTCATTTCACATTGTAACTTTTTTTTAATATTTAGAGGTTGTTTCTTGTAGTTTAGTGTGAGGTGCTGCTCTTTGGGGAAAAAGTAAATTAAGGTTCTCCTGCATGTACAGTCCCCCCCCCCGTCTTCTGAGGGATCAGAGGTCATAGCAGTACATCTGTCTCTTTGGCTTCCATCCTGCTTGCTGCTTGCAATCAGGGAGCTGATTGTTTGGCATACTATTCAGATGTGTGAGAATAAATTTGGTTGTATATGTGCATGTGATTAGGCTGCTTTCTCATACAATCAAGCAGCATTTCCATATGATTACACTGTTTTCTTGCAGCAATTTCCCCCACCTGCTGCCACCTCCAACTGTTAAATAATTCATAGTTAAAATGGGGGGGTCTATTAAGATTTTTCAGTTGAGCCTTACTACTTAGATGTCTTTGTCTACCTTCAGTGCCTGTTTGCCAATAAACCCAACTAATCTTGAGAATAGATGCCACAGACTATGCAGGCACAAGAAGCAGGCAATCTAATATATCCACTCAGAAGGATATAAACTATGTCATGGAAGGCAGATAGAAATCCCAGGTTTATTCAGACAACATCCAATTAAACTCCAATAGGGCATAAGAATGTTTTATTGCTGCTCCTTGTCTAGTTCGCAGAGTATAACTGAATACTTCCCAGCTTGATCAGCTCCAATTCATAGAGATGTCCAAATGATTGTGCTTTTGTGAATTGGAATTATGCTATTTTAAGGGGGGGTTGAGGTTTAGCATTTTGGGCTTTGCTTGAACTAAACAAAGTCAAATTCACCAGTACACCTGCACAGTCACCTGAAACGTAGTCAAGCCATGAAGTTTTTATTAAAATCCATGTGCTAGAGTGGGAGGAATGTGAGAGGAGTGAGGACATGCACAAACTCAGCCGTAAACTGTTTGTACCCAACACCAGTTTAATTGTAGTTGTTCATGATGCTTGAATGCAATCCCACTCAGTGATGAAGTTCATTAGGAAAATGACTATCAGCCAAACTGATCTCATCAGCTAGCTGTGATGATTAAAAGCTGCTCTGAGAACCCAGAGAAAGGTCAGATGCAATTTAAAATAATAGCAAAAGACAGTGTGTCAAACGTGTTAAATCCACTGTAGAGTTTGGTTGTTGGAAGCCCAGCATCAAAAGCCTGCTCAGCCATGAAATTCAAAAATGGTTTTGGTCATATCTAAAAGGGATGATTCCAGACAACTGTGAGTAGAACTATGTCTACCTCTTCCTGCCATCTGCTTAACCTCCTCCACCAGTAAAAAGCTGTAACCAAGAATTGGGGGACCATCATGAACAATATGCATAGAGTACAGCATGAATGTGAAATCTATGGAAATCTCAGACCCTTAACGTGTCCATTCTATACTCGTACAAGGGCACCTTAGGATTCAGCCCTAACTCTAGCATGCATTTACTGTGAGGCAAGCAACCATTGATGTTTCCAGCATAAGTTTCTTTTCCCTAAGGAAAAATGGTGATGTGTTAACTCTGATGGTATATTCTTCATTTCATACTATAAGCAACATGTATGATGAGACAAATGCTGGAAGAACAGTAGTGAATTAATCACTCCATCTCTGAGCTTTCGGACTTTTACCTTATGACCTTCTTCTGATTCAGTGACATGCAAATCATTTCAAAAGAGCTGGATTGCTCTGTCACTCATCTGTTTGCTCACCCTTTACTGCCAAAAAGACTACCCTCACCCTACAGGTCAGGGCTGCTGAAATCCAGATACTAAAGTCTTATAAAAATTTACACAGTGCCTCAAATTGGAGTTAAAATACAAGGCTGAGTAAGCCATTGAAGCAAAGAGTCAGATTTTTCCAAACAGACGTGCTGCTACTTCTATGGAAAAAAGAGACATTTGCAAATGTGACCATTTATATATATATATATATATATATATATATATATACACATACATCTTTCTATATGCTTCTGCTTCAGAGAGTTCCTTGGGGAAGCTCATAAAAAAGATAAAAACATAAAAAAGACATTCAAATTATCAGTCTTTAAGAACCAGCTGATATAAAATCCAGAAGAATAAAAGCACACAACAACTCAGAAGCATATATGAATTCTATTTGACTTACCATATAAGGATTTCTTACCATATAAGCAGTTTCCCTCCACACATTATTCTTGAAATTTTATTTACCCATTCAAATATTTATTTGGATAATCACTGCTTTTTGAATCTTGACAGCTAAAAATCCACTTCAAGACACTTTAGATTGAAATAAACATAGTGAAGTTTTGGAGAAATGTTTTGAATAACTTAACAAGATGTATTAAATGTTTTTGTGAAGGGTCAGTCAGAGTCAGTACCATCTTGTTCACACAGCCTAAACTTTCTTTTCCTTTCTTTCTTAGTATCAAATTTTATGGTAGCCTTGAGATTTGGTCCAACAGTGTTTTCATGGTGGAGAACATCACAATTACTTATCTGTTACTTATTTTGGCAACCTATGGTATGAACTATCTTCAAATAACCATATATTTCGGATGATTGGACACATGTTAAAATATGATCTGGTATACCAATATAAATATCCTGTATCAAATATCATAGACTATTGTAATCTTCTAGTTTCCTCAGATTTTGAATGTTAACTGAAGTGACAGATACAGGAACAGATGTCTGTGTGTAACCTCCTGTCTTCAAGCAGATTGAATCTTTCATTAGTGCCATTTGCAGGCTATTGTATTCAGCCGGCTCTTCTATAATTTCCTCTGCGACATTTAAAACTACATTTTATCACAGATATAGGTGGGTGGGTATTGTAATTAAATGTCTTGATACTTGACCTCCCTTGAGCTATCTGTATAAAATTTAATTAAAATAACTTGGAAGTTGAGTCTCAATGCATTCTTTTGATGATTCCAGAATTATCCATGTAACTTATTTTGGGTCCTTGATTGACTTTGCTTTGTCTACCTTGGGTTTTCATCATGCTAAAGAAGATGGAGATTTGACAAGGAACAAGCTAAGGTCTTAATAGGTACAGGCAGCAATGGAGCAACACTAGCCGCAGGACTGGTTCAAAAGGTTTCAGTGCCAGCCTAAGCACAATTACATCCCTCAAAGTCCATTGTTGACGTCAATGGGCTTAGAAGTTAGAACGATGTAATTCTGCTTTGAATGGAACTGTTAGTTATCTGACGTATAAAAAATAGGGGTGAGACTGTGGTTCCATGATAGATTGCATGCTTTACAGAAGATTCAGTATCTGCAGTTAAAAAAATTAGATGGCAGATGATGTGAGATTAACCCACCTACAGTGGGATCTCAGTTTAGTTAAATGAGCATTTTGAATTTTGCAGTGCACAAAATGATCCCCCAAAAAGCAGTTCTTAAAAATTCTGATCAAGAAGAACACATGAAACTCTTTATATTGCTGCAGGCAGGGCTCTTTTTGTAGCAGGAACTCCTTTGCATATTAGATGACACACCCCTAATGTAGCCAATCCTGTAAGCTCTTGGAGGATTGGCTACTTTTTTGGGGGGGGAGTGGCCTAGTATGCAAAGGGCCTTGAAGTGCTTGGTTTTAGGCCCTCTTGGGTGGTGGTGGCAGCCTTATTGCAGCGGCTTTTATTTTAGCAGGGCTGCTAGGAGTGGGGTAGCACTTTTGTTTGCTCCCCCTTCCTGGGCATTTGGGTTTGTCTTGGCCGCTCGGGCACGGTTGGTTCGTGACTTCAGTGGCCCACCCAGGAGGACCAGGTGTCTGGGGTTTGGGCTTGGCCTATAACTCCCTGGCACGTGGTGGCCGTTTTGGTGGGAGACCACCATTTTAGGTGCAGCAGTGGCCATCTTGTGCAGGCAAGCCCATAGCTGGGCCTGATCTATATTCAGTTTGGGGGAAGCTTGTGTGCTATCATATTATTGAGAGCCATTCTGGTCAGTTTTTCACTTCAAGACATAGTATGGCACCTAAGAAAGGCACTGGGCATGCCAAGGGCAAGCAGCCGGCACCTATGGCCCCACCCAAAAGACCTGCACCTGCCCTATCTTCCTCTGAGGACGAGGGTGGGGATGAGGTGCAATAAGCCATACTGGCACGTTTGCTTGCAGTGGGACAGGCCTCAGGAGTGGCTACCCCCTGCACCCCACCTTCACAGGGTAGAGCGGGGAAGAAGGAAACCTGATCTTTGGCTGCCAAGTGCTTTCAGGCTGAAGTTCTAGCACGTTTATCTTTGGCTGAGGGCAAGGTTTCCACAGGCTCGGGGTCTGGTGTTGGAAGACCAAGCCAGCAGGATGAGGCAGATGCAGGCGCGTCTGGGTCCGGGCCATCTCAAGGAGCAAGCCAACTCTGGGCCAGCCATGGTACCAGCAAATGACACAGTTGGTAAGTCGGGTGGGGGTCCCCCGGCAGAGGATGCATGGTCTTGGGGCCCCTGCGAGGCTTCATCCACTTCAATTTCAGGTACGGCCAGTACACCTTGCACACAGGGCAATGGGCAGCAGTGGAATTCACCATCTGTGCATTACACTGGGTCTGGGCATCAGTGCAGTTGTATCCAGCCTCCCGCCTGCACATACCAGTATGGGGGCTCCCCACTCCCTTGTGTGGCATCCTATGCTGCCACCCCCATGTCAGCACTCCCTTATGGAGACGTGGCGATGTCCTTGGGGGATCACTTGTTACCGGCAAAAAAAATTGCAGGGGAGACTATGTCGACATCTTTACACTCCTTTTCCGAGAGTTAGAAAAGAAGGACAAATATGACGATGACAGAGACAAAGAAAAGATCAGGAGGATGAAGGTGGATCAAACTTGGGCCAATTGGGTTGCTGGGTTCGTAGTTTATGCCGGAGTACTGTCAAAGGTGCAGCCCTTGTGGGCAATGTCTTTGTTTAAGTATTTTGATATCATTTATAAGGATTATGCAAACTTTACTGGACCTGCTTGGCTCCAGTATGATGGAGAATTTTGAACGCAGGCGGCCATGAATCCTTCTATGTGCTGGGACCAGGTGCACCCCCAACTGTGTCTTCAACGTATGTCCCCAGCCTGCCCTAATACTGGCGACAGGTCACATAGTGGACACCCTATCAGCAGTTTCCAATCCCCCACAACATTGTGGGGCAGGTGGTTCAACCCCACCAGATATGTTGGGAGCTTGGGGCACAGGGTACATGCAACAGGAAGATGTGCCAGTTTTGGCATTAATGCTCCCTGAATAGCGGCCCACATCCCTTCTTGCCTGTTTCCATGGCAGGCCCCGCAAGGGCCAGTGGCAGCCAGAACAAGGGGGGCCAGGACCTGCTGGTGGTAAAGGGTCCCAATCCCATAAAACAGTGTAACAGTTTTTGCATTTTTACCCTAAGCGAGATGACAGTTTGTATTTGTTACAAGGTTTTACATTTGGTTTCCACATTCCTTGTCAGGGTCCCAGTGCTCTGTTTATGGCACCCAATTTGGCATCCATTAGGGGCCTGGAGCACATAGTGAGGCAAAAATAGAGAAGGAGAGGTTGGAGGGTAGGGTCTTGGGACCCTTTCCTGCCCCACCTGTGGCCAACTTGCGGATATCCCCTTTGGCCATTGTACCTAAGAAGGCCCCGGGGGGATACCGGCTGATTCATCACCTCTCCTATCTGTATGGGGCCTCAGTTAATGATGCCATTCCTGAATCCCTGTGCACTGTTAAGTATACCTCCTTCGACCAGGCTGTGAGGGTTGTGCGCCACTGTGGGATCAGGGCCAAGATGGCAAAATCTGAAATTAAGTCAGCATTCTGGCTTCTTCCTGTGTACCCCAGTGACTTTGAGTTGCTCGGGTTCTGTTTTGAGGATTGATTCTATATGGAGCAGGCTTTACCCATGGGCTGCTCAGTGTCTTGTGTGGCCTTTGAGCATTTTAGCTCATTTCTGGAGTGGGCCCTCCGGCAGTACACAGAGATCCCTACAATGGTTCATTACCTGGATGATTTTTTACTTGTGGCTCCTGGAGGTTCTGGGAGTGTTCATTTCTTCTTCAAGGGTTTTTGGACTAGGTGGAGGAATTAAGTGTCCCCTTAGTGCATGAGAAGACTGAGGGTCCCGCCCAGAAGTTGACTTTTCTGGGAGTTGAATTAGACATGGTCGCGCAAGCCTCAAGGCTTCCTTTGGCCATGGTGGAGGAGCTGTGAACCAGGTTGCTGTTTTGATGCAGAAAAAGAAAGCCATTTTGAGGGAATTTCAGCAGCTTGCCGGGCACCTCAACTTTGCTTGCAAGGTGGTTGCCCCAGGGCGGGCCTTTTTGCGGTGGCTGTGTGATGCTTTCAAGGGCTTGCGCCTTCCTCATTATAGAGCCAGGGTTACGGCAGGAATGCAAACTGACCTGGGTGTGTAGCTTGAGTTCTTAGGCTCCTTCAATGGGGTTTCTTTTTGGAGGATGGAGCTGCAGCTGTGGTCTGGGCTGCAGATCCATTTGGATGCAGCAGGATTGCTTGTATTTCCAGGAGCATTGGTCACTGAGGAGTGGCCTGACGATTGGAGGTTGAATGGCTTTACATGCGATCTCACATTTCTGGAGTTCTTCCCCATACTGGTGGTGGTTTAGCTGTGGGGGGACATGATGGCTAATCACACTGTGCATTTCTGGTGCAATAATATGGTGGTTGTTCAGATAATTAATTCCCTCACATCCAAATTGCCCCAGGTCATGGCCTTGGTGTGGGCATTTACACTGCGCTACCTTCGGTACAACATCCTGTTTCTTGCCAGGCATGTGACCGAGGTCGACAATGGTATAGCTGACGCTCTGTCTCATAAACAGATGGGGAGATTCTGTCAGCTGGCTCCAGAAGCTGACCTGCAGCCGATTTGAATGCCGCAGGAGCTGTGGTTGATTGGAGGGCAGAGGTCCATAGAGCAATAGGCATGGCCATCATGCCAGGTACGAAGCAGGTGTAAGACCATGCAGTCCGCCAGTTTTCCAAGTTTAGGAACCAGGTAGGGTATCCCATGCTGTGGCCAGTTCCTGTGGACCATCTCTTACACTTCTGTGTGGTGATGCGAGGTAAGGGGCTGGCAGCTGGTTCCATCAAGGGATTGCTATCTGCAGTGACCTATGCCAGCAAAGTCAGGGGGTTTGTAGATATGTGAAGTGATTTCCGAATCCAGAGGATGTTAGAGGGCTGGATGCGTGAGTCTGGTATGCGTGCTGACAATAGACAGCCTATTTCCCCAGCAGTGTTGAAGGGTCTTCAGGCACTGCCACAGGAGGTCGTGGCAGCTGCAAGCATGGACAGTTTCAAGAGGAAATTAGATAAACATATGGAGCAGAAGTCCACCAGTGGCTATTAGCCACAGGGTATAGAATGAGAACTCTCAGTCTGGGGCAGGTGATGCACTCTATTCTTGGTGCTGGAGGGGGCAGCAGTGGGAGGGCTTCTGGTGCCCTGGCCCCACTGCTGGACCTCCTGATGGCACCTGGTATATTTTGGCCGCTGTGTGACAGAGTGTTGGACTAGATGGGCCATTGGCCTGATTCAACATTGGCTTCTCTTATGTTCTTATGTTCTTATGCACTTTGGAAGGATATTTGTGCGTCTCAGTATGAAGCACGCCTTTTCCATGTGGCTGCACTAACTGCTTTCTTTGGTGCCCTTCGCATTAGCGAGCTGGTAGCCCAATCTAAGGAGGATAGCTCTGGCTGTGTGCTGGAAGTTAGAGACATTCACTTGACGGGTGACAGGGTTCTTCTTTCCCTGCAGCATTCTAAGGCTGATCAGCAGAGGAGGGGAACTGTGGTAACAATTGAGCAGTGTGATGACAAGGAGCTGTGCCTGATTTCTGCTTTGGAGACATACCTTGTGGTAAGGGTGTGGGAAGCCGGGGTGTTATTTAGGCACCAGAATGGCAGCCCCCTGACCAGGCACCAATTTTGGGCTGTTACTTCAGCAGCCCTGGGGCAGCTGGGGATGGCTGGAGCGCGTTTCTGCACCCATTCATTTCGGATCAGAGCGGCATTCACAGCTGCTGCCATGGGATACCTGGCCCGGGATATACAGTGTCTGGGCAGGTGGTGGTCTGCGGCATACAAATCATATGTGTGCCCTGTGCCAGGCCTTTAAGGTGTGTGCTTGGCTGCCTTTTGTTGGATTCTTGTACTGTTGCTTATTGTTTTCTCATTACAGATCTGGTTGGCTGACTGGAGTGGAAGCAGATCCTGATCTGTGGGCATCCTTTTCTTATATATAAAAGTGTAGTGGTTGCCTGGCATGCCCAAATAAGGAGAAAATGCGCTGCAAAATAGGTTGGCCGCGGGGGCTGCTGCTTGCAGTTGGGGCCTGGCCATTGGCTGGCATGCCTGGCTGCATGGGCTCTGTCCTGCCCACACAGCCAGCACGCGGCCACTTCGCCCCAGTCTGCCTCCAGCTGCCAGGCCGGGTGGATGCTCCGGTGGCTGCACGCTGCTGGCCTCGGCTCGATGCTGGCCTCCCTTGCCATGGTGCCTCCGCCCCCCCCAGTAAGTGACTTGGCCCAGCCACGCCTTGCGCAGCAGGGAGGAGGTGGCAGGGCTGGACTTGCAGGGCAGGTGCACCCAGGGGGAGGTGACAGAGCTGGCTGGCCCAAGGCGGGAGATGGCCTACCTTGCTTGCCACTCCGAAAATGTGGGGCCGAGTGGGGGGGGGCCTGGCCTCACCCTCCATGTGCCAATGGACCTGGGGGGACGGGACTCCAGGGGGAGTCCAGCTAGCACCCATTGCATCAGGCCATGCAACAGGCCTTGTCGCTAGTAGTTATATATTTTGGGCAGCACATTGTGCCAAATGAATGCCCATTGGCTCACAGTTGGGGCTTAGCCAGGTGGCCATGAATGAATGGCTTGTGCACCGTAGCTTGCAGTGGCCTGGTTTGTTGCAATGGCTGTTTAATGGGAGGGTTGGATCTCCTCCTGATGTATTGTTGATTCATTTAGGTGTTAATGACCTGGGCCTGATTAAAGGTAAGGCCCTGATTTTGCAGGCCCAGGCAGATTTTCAGCTCCTTAAACAGCGGTGGCCAGGGACAGCGATTGTGTGGTCTGCTATGGTGCCATGCTTGGTGTGGCGAGGGTCCTGCGATCCTTTGGCCACTGATAAAACTCACCGGAAGGCTAACTGTGAAATCCGAAGGGTGCTGGAAGTGGGCCTGGGCACTTATCTGCATCATCTTGGGATATCTGCTCATGCTCTGCACCTGTACAGGAGCGATGGTATACATCTATCTGAGAAGCAGATGGATATTTTTCTGGAGGACCTATGACAAGGGCTGTGGGGGGCTTTAGGCCTTTCCATGGGAGCAAGGGCCTAAGCAGAGGCTTGGCCTTTGCAGTGGCAGGATGTCATTCAGACAGATTGCGGCTTGGTGACCACCAGTTTATAACCCCCTTTGGGGATCAGGGGTCTTGCTGGTACAGTCTTTGGGCCTTGCGGCCCAGGGCGAGGAAAACCGACTGCCTAAGGGATTGCCTGGGATTTGCCTCCCTTTGAGCCCTGAGGCTTGGGGGTTGGAATATCCTCGACAATTACCCATTTGCAGTTCTGGCTGGATGAGAGCCATACTCCTTTGGCTATCATCCGGGGCTGGGTGGCTTGCCCTAGTCCAAATGGCAGGGGAGGGGTCTTGGCAACCTCTGGCCTTGCCATACTGCAATCTGTCCTGCCCTTGCTGTTTGCTGTTTGTTATTAGAATTAATAAAGTGGCCCATTTACTATCCCTGATGGTTGTCTTTCTTTTCTTCTGGATTGGTGGGCAAATAAATATATGCTTGTTCTAAACAAACATGTTATCTCTAATTAGCACAAAGGAGAAAAATGGCCACCAGGATGCATTGAGACCACAAGTCATGTTTAAAATTGTTGTACACTTTCATTTATTTCAAGTAATACATGCTTGTCAAGAGGGAGCTCAAACATTTGAGCTATCAACAACCTTTGTCTTCCTCTTTTAATGATGATGCAGTATGTTCTCAAATCTCAAAACACTGATTCAAAATCTAGAGAGGAATGCAAAACAGTTTAGAAGAATAATGGCTCTTCTTTCCCTGTGATAGGGCAAATAGCATGGTCCTGCATTAGATGGTAGGAAACAAGCCCTTTGACGAAGCAAATATTATTTGAAAAATTCAGTCTCTGAAGCACGCATCTGGGTATATTTGGCTGAGTTATCAGACTGGTGATAATTTTAAATTTCTCAGACCTGAAAATATCCTTTGGGCTTTGTTTCTCTCATGAGTATATTGAACCTATAATAATTTATTTTCACATCATTTTCTGGTTCCACATTCAGAATTATTCTAGTAAAGATATTTTTCAATGTTATTTTGCATAAAGAAATAAGCAATGTGCCTCTATAAACAAAAATGTACTTTGTTTATATAAATAATGTACAAACTGAAGAACTATGTAATGTGCACATTGCAAACAAAACCAGAAAAGGCAACAGTGAGAAGTAAAGATCCAAAACTACTGTGATCAAAATGTCAGGGCTGGCTGGAGAAGGGATAAACTATTAATCACACTTACTAACAGCAGCCATTGACTCTCTGCTGCTGCCAAGTACTAGTTATCCTCCTTTCAAAGAATGCCAGAACGAAAGCATGAAGCTTTGATCTCACCTCATTTTAGTTTGAAAAGTCATCATGTAGCCATATTTCATTTTGTACGTGGACTCATCATGAAACTAAAGCAGAATGAGGGCAATTGTTTCCTGCCCTCATTCACTTTCAGCTTCCTGACAGCGATACATATCTAATGAGATTCAGAAATGTGACAACTTCTGAACTGAAAACAGCGTGTCATTCCTTCCATTCCATATTCTAGTACAGGTGGGGAAAATAGCTCCAATAGTGTAAAATGTTGCTGGAAAGTGTTGTGAAATGGTAGTGAGAGTGTCATGGATTAGCTAGACACAGTCAGCCCTGAGGAGGCAGCAGGCTCGGAGGAAGGGGAAGGAGCTGCTGAAGCAGGTCCCAGCCCACAGTCAGCTACAAACAGCCTGCCACCAAGTTACTGCTACTCTGCCAAATAAGGAGTTTCCATCAGATAGCAGTGTCCCAGCTGTCCAGGCCCATCATTCAATATCAGACAGCATCCCACCACCCACTTCACCTCCTCCATCTCCAGAGCCACTGGAGCACAGACAGAGGAAGGTTTGGAATGAAATACTGGGAAGGAGATGGGGTGCACATTTAGCAACCCAAAGACACCTGGATCTAATTGGTATGGAGGAGTGCATACACATGGGCCAGATGCAACCCAGCTGTGAAACAAGCATCTCGGCTATGAAGGACAGAAAGAAAGAGAGATCAGCTGTGGAAGCAACAAATCAAACTACTTTTGATCCTGCCAGCACTGATCCTGTCTCTTCCTCAGTCCAGTCACCCATCAGACTGTTTCTGGACTTCAGTTTCTGGGCTTACCTTGAACCTGCTCTAGTGACATCCCTCTGACTCCGTGTATGATCTTAGGACTGAATTCTCACTATGCTGTATTGGTTTGCACCTTCCCTTTGCCTTACTTGAATAGTAACATCTTTGTTTTTTAAAAGTATTTTATTTAGATTTTCAAAAAGAAAGATAACAAGGATAAAACAAGAAAGGAGAAAAAACTGTATTAACTAAAAGGAGCCTTTCAATTTTCTCCATGACAAATATAAGTATGATTGCAAAATTTTCTCTTACTCTGGCTGAGTTCAGACTGGCAATTTGCCCTGCTATAGCCACGTTTCAGCCACGTTTCCCAAGCGGATTAAAGTGGGCATTCACACAGGCACATCTGTCTGGCATTCCCCACCCGTAGGCAACCCGTGCTGTTCCGCTTTGCTCCTGGCATTAAAAGATACCTGTTGAAAGTGGTAGCAAATCTCGGAGAGTGCCTTTATCCCGCTGCATTCTACTTCCCGAAAGTGTGAATGCTCAGCCAAAAAGCTGGGCGCAACCCGTGTTGCGCAAAAGGCAACAGCGATATGATTGGCTGTGCTCTGCTCTACTGCCCAATGCAGTGCCGGCACAATGGGATCCTCCCCAAATCGGCATATGCACTCATGCACTCATACACACATAGGCATCCGGCCGATTTACTAAGAAAAAGCCGTTTACAGCTGTGCCTCCAGGCCAACTGATGCGGGAGCATGCCTCCTCCCAGTACGCTCCCACATCAGTTGGCCCCGTGTGACGGTGAAAACCCGGAACAGTTTGTTCTGGGACTTTTTTGCCATGACTGGCTCTCGCTTTACACTCCCAGTCTGATGGGATTCCGATGGGATTGCTATGGCGCTGTTTTGACATTGTGTTATAATGCTATAGTGCTCTCAAGTGAACATCCCCCCCCAAAAAAAGCAGGAAATCATCTGTGCGGGCAAAAAATGGCGGGAAAAAGCATTTTGGATCCGAGAGAAGAAACTGAAGACTACTTGGAAGCAGTTTACAGGTAAAACGCTTCAGCCCCATTTCCTGAACAGGACAGAAGCATTTGTGTTTGAAAGTACAAATATATTCTGGTACGGAACTGGTTCTAAAACGGTTCTGTCTGAAATGTCAGACCAGAAACTGTTTGGGAACCGTTCCTGAATTGGAGTATATTGCCTGTCTGAAATCCCCTATTCTCACTGCTGTTGATTTATATAAAAACAATGTTCCATTACTTTTTTCTAACAGTGTCCATTAATCCCAAATTCAGTTGTATATTAGTCTTTAACATTTTCTGAATAATACTTGTATTTGTATCCAGAATTTTTTTTCTTTGCTATCTTATGTGTCCATCACATATGGTAAAGTGTTATTTCATGTTGTTTAACATTTCCTTTACACATTTTGGCCAATTTCTCTGGAGACATATATCAACATACATTATTTTATAAAAATTATCTTATGGTAATGTCTCTGAACTGCCCAGTACCCAGGGGGACCTCAGGTAGAAAGGAATAAAATAGGTAGGGTTGCTAGATTGCCCAGTTGGCCAGGTTTTACTCAAACTACGGGCATGCCAACTGGTATGAAGTTGGTCCATTACCTAATCTGTATTCCCAATTCTTTTTAAAAGCAAGTCTTCAGGCCTTTCAAATTAGTAGATTAAAGGCAAAACATGAATATAGTTTTCTGCTTACTTTATGCAGAGGAAAAAGGCCTGCTGTCTTCCCTTGGTTCTGTGCAATTATGGCTGTGATTTACAGGGTCTGTAGCAGAAGTCAGTAGCTGCCTTTGTGTTCTCTGCTTTCTATACTTTAGCTGGCTATTAAAAGGAAATAATTATATGGAAAAGTATACCATGCTTTCTTTTAAATTCTTAAATTCTTCCCCAAACACAACATTAATGCAATTAAAGTCTCCAGATCCAATTCAAAGTTAACCTTTAAAGCCTTTAATAGTCTGGGACCCTCATACCTACAGGACTGCCTCTCCTGTTACAATCCACCACTCTCCTTTTGGTTGTCCTCTGGGGGCCTCTTGCAGGTGCCCTGCCCCAGAATGACTTGGTTAGCTGTCACCAGGGGAAGGGCCTTCTCAGTTCTGACCCCTATTCTGTAGAATGCACTGTCAGATGACACCCATGCCCTCCCAGACTTGTTTAGTTTAGTTTTGCAGCTACAGCTGCAAAAAGAAAAGTGCATTGGATTTAAAGCACTGGTCAGTTAATTTTCTTTGGTTGGGGGTTCACTTTTGCTCAGTTAAACTGAGTTTTAAATTTTAAATAACTCCCATCATTTTTGTGAACTCAGCTTTATGGATCAGAAATAAACAACAGAATTTGTACTCTCCAATTATTATAAAGGGAATTCTGTAACAGCAGTAGCTGTCTTCATCTGGGTTAGCAATGCTTCCATCTGCTAAGGGGATATTTTCACTCCCAGTTCTCATCTAATGCAGTTTACAGACTTTGTCTGCTCCGCTCCCTGATTTTCTCAGTCATTGAATCAGATCTTTGACATTAGTTTCATACACGGCTTATCTGATTGCATGACAATAATAGCCTAATCTTTTCATTAGCAAAACAGAATAGGAACTGGAAAGAGACAATTTCAAAAAGCTCAGCAACAGTTACACTGGCTGCTGAAAGACAAGGATTGCACATGCTCATGTTAAAAAGAGGAATCCATCCATGTATGAAATTTCAAGGTACGATTTAGACAGATACGCTGTTAAATTGTAAAGTGTATTCCAAGTCCCCAAAACATAATGATGGTAGTTGTTGCTGATACCTCGTATTCAAGTGGATAAGTTATTAAAAAGACAATTCTTTGTCCATTGTGTACTTTAGATTCTACTGGCATCAGTAATTTTGACATTACCTGTACAAGATGCAGGTAAAACATGCATTCTCAGGTAATAACAGGCCCCACACTGTGCAGGTCACACTTTTGATGCAGTGTTCTGCTCTAGGCAGGAGGAAAGTGATTTGAAGGTGAGGGGATTGAAGACCGTCCCCTTGCCATGGACAGATTACTACTTCCTGGACTTTAGACCTACAGAGATAACAAGACTCCACAATGGTGGGAGATCAATTAAGATGATCTGCTCCCGCTGTCTAATGGATCTGACTGAATGTCAGATGGTATTATGTGATTTTTCTGTTGATGTGGTCAGTGTTTCTATCGATATCCTGGTTGATCTCTGGAATGAGTAGATTACTTGGGCAATTGACCTGATTGCACCAAGTGCCTTCTCTCAGGTCTAAGAGCCCAGACAATCCCTCAATTTATTGAGGGGTTGTGGATGATGAAAAAACAAGGGAGATCGCTAGAACAACAGTGGGAAAAGACTCTTGAGGAATCTGACAAGGCACAGGTTAGAGTTCATTTTAAAGTAGGGTTGCCAGGTCCCCTCATCAGGGGATGGGTGGGTATAAGAAAGGACCCCCACAAACAGCAAAGGATTGCTTCTGCTCTGGAAGGGTCCCCCTAACATCAGTCCACACTTCTTATCTGCAGCTACAAGAGCTCCCTAGGTAAATATACTGTCTCTGCATAGGAGGGAAGGCAATCTCATCCAATACTAGAAGCTAAGCAGAATCAGTCCTGGTTAGTACTTGGATGCAAAAACCCCAAGGAAAACTGCAGAAGAAGGCAATGACACCATTCCTCTTTCTTACTTGCCTTGAAAGCCCATTGGAGTCATCATAAGTCAGCTGCAACTTGATGGCACTTTACTCTCCCTGTCTGTTTGTCTTTCTTCTTGGTCCAATCTGGGAGTCTGTGGGGGGACGACTGCTTTTAATTGCTTCTTATCTATTTTTAACTCTGCTTTGAATGACAGACTGTTTCTGTAAATTTCCTGGGGCTTAGAGAGAGAATGGTAGAATGCTTACAAACAAGATCTTGCACCTCTCTGTCCTCCCTTCTATGAGACGGCTGCATCTGTGTGACTAGACCTTTGAGAGGATATTTCTTCCTATTTCAGGAGAAGTGTTAACTACACTCTGCAGGCCATGCCTGCAAGGTATGGCAGGACCCCAAAACACCCTTTTAATTTGACTGGCTATAAATATTGCTGTGAATTTCATTATGACCACTGTGCAATCCCTGGTTGGCTGAGTTCAGTGAAGGGAGAATGAAAGAGAACAATAGCCCCGAAGCAACAACAGTGGAGAGACATAGTGTAAAGTAAACAGAGTTGTTATAAGCAACAGAAGACACAAGAATGATGTAAGCTGCTTTGGGTCCCCATGAGGGAAAAGGCAGGATATAAATGAAGTTAAAACAAACAAACAAACACACTGTGAAAATATGTGGGAAAAATTGATCAAGGGTTTGGATAAAAGGACTAGTTGGACCACTACTAACAGTAAAATCGAGCTTGGAGAACACCAGCACTGTTTCCTGAGGCTTCCACTGAAGTTAGTGCAGGGCTTTTCTCCAGGACTCACTTACATCATGATCCGTTACCAATGTTTAGTGTTTTATGCATGTTCAAATTTAGATGTAGGGATGGGCATGAACCAGGAAAATGTGGTTTAGGTCATGGTTCATGGTGTGCCTTGTTCATGAACCATGAACTGTCATGTAGTTTTAAAGGCTAAATGATCTGGCTTGGTTCATGAGGTTCATGATGCTGTAAAATGTCCCCTGCTATGATAGAGATAAAATGTGTAGAGGATCTCTGGCTGACCCTTTTCTACCTGCCCTCTAAGTCTAGTGAGAATTGATTTACAGAGTCCAAGTTACTGCCCCCCAAAGAAGGGCCCCCAGGAAAGTGCTTTCTGAGGAAACAATGGGCACAGATTCAGAAGGTTCAGGGCTGTATAGAATGGACCCTTTGCAAGCTAGAGACACCCAGCTCACAGGGAATCTCTAGCTGACTCTCCTCTACCAGCCCCACAAGTTATGTGCAGATTGGATTTACGGAGTCCAATTTACAGACCCCCAAAGAAGGTGCCCCCATTCTCCATTATTTCCAATGGGGAAAGCAAAAAAAAGCAGGGACAATAGCAGATCACAGAACAGGACCAAAGTCTCAGAGAATCTCTGCAGTAGAAACTAAAGATTGGGGGGAGGGGATTTTGCAAGCCCAGCAGAATCAGTACAATGTGCCTAGCAGAACCAGTGCTACTGTGACAGTGCAAACCCAACATGACTCAGGTCAAGCCAGAGAATCTCTGCAGTAGAAACTGAAGGTGGGAGGGCATTTTTGCAAGCCCAGCAGAACCAGTACAATCTACACAGTGCCCAGTAGTACCAGTGTAATCATAGAATGACTAGCAGTGTAATCACAGAAACCAGTGCCACTGGCATTGCAATCACAGAACCCAGTGCCACTGGCATTGCATGCTTAAAAGAACTTCTCTCAAAACACAGAACTGTAAATCCAAGCAAGGGGGGTGAGATTATGCAAGACAGGGATGCCATTAAAGATGGGAGGATGCCTCTTGAAACTTACATGGCTAGTTTGAAACTGACAACAGTGTTTCCAAGGCTGGAGAATTCCACCCACCTCCCATTGCCTTGACGTTTTGGTAAACATTTTGTCCAGTCAGTCTGGAAAGGTATTCATTCATGAACTGGCACGAAATACCAGGAAGAGCTTGAAAGTTCATGTCAGTTGACCTCCCATGAATTTCACTTTGTGAACCATGAATCATCCAAAATTCATCACAAACTTTTAGTTCATGAGCCAATTTGTGCCCATCCCTTTTTAGATGTTCTGCATTTGACACCCAGCTACAAGAAGATGCTGCCTCAAACAAGAGTGATATGGTATCATGCATTCACATACTGTTTTGTGATTCCCATATGGCAGTGATATACAAAACAACCATCATTCCCCTTTCCCCTTCTCTCTTTCTCACACACACAAACACCCCCCCCCCCATGTCTTAACATACAACTCAATTGTTCCAATGATTTACTATTATTCTGGCACTAGTAACACTTTCACAGAGTGTTGCACTAAATGTTCCCAGGCTAATAATCAGTGCATACAAAACTTTGTGGGGGGAGGGGAAAGTTAGGACCTTTCAAATATCATAAGCTTGTATTTGTGGCAAAATAAACCAAACTGAGGCAGCCATTTGACCATGTGCTTGCCTGAAGAGCTGGAGAGAGCGTCAAGGTAATGCAAAGTCACTAGTGATTTGTAACTTGCTACACTTTAGGAGCCTTTCCTATAATTTAATGTTTGATAGGGCATGTATAGAGAAAGGGACCGAGGATTTGCATTTTACTCATTTCTATTGAATCCCTTCCTAAATCTGGTGCTGTACTAAAAGGACGCTTGCAAACATTTTCTTTTTAATAAATCTTTTTAAAACTTTTGATGCTGGTAATGGTTCTCTGTACCACATAGACCTCCACCATTTCAGACATGCTATTTTAAAAGGACCACCAGGGGGAAGGCAGGCAGTTGGCAAGCGGGTATTCCTCCAAGGGCGAACAAGGCAGTAAACTGTCCCCATAGTGACCAGGTGCTGGGCAGTGGAAGACACAGAGGCAAGGCTTCAGACCTTGCAAGGGAATCTGGGAGTCCTGACCCTCCCAGTGGGCAATTCCTTACAAAGATCAGGTGGTGGTGGTGGGTTACTGGAGAGAGAGTAAAGGTGTTGTGAGAACCTTGGAGGGGAGGTAGAATAGGGCCACCACAGGTTATTAAAATTGTCCTGCTCAGAGCCACCCTGACCATGGGGGTGGTGGTGCTGGCTGTTCACATTGACACTGTCATTTTAATGTGTAAAAAGATAGGTGAGTTACATATAAATATATATATATTAGTTATTAACATAGGTGTTTTCAATCAACTACTAATTTCAAGAACATTTGAAAGTTTCTAATATTTTTATCAGTCCTTTGCATGACTGGCTGAACAGACTTCATGGCAAATTGATCCACATTAAGTATGATATCTGGAAGGCCATTTCTTTTTTGCAAGAAATACTTGCTTGATGGTTTATGATATTCGTTTTGCTTGAAATGTCAATTATTTCTAATAGGATTTTAATTACATCAAAACATTTTAATCCACATTAGTTGATCTGAAAATACTGCAGAGAATAGATTTTAAAAAACCACAGAGAGAGAGAGAGAGAGAGAGAGAGAGAGAGAGAGAGAGAGAGAGAGAGAGAGAGAGAGAGAGAGAGGCTGATTGCTAAGCTTCAGCTTTCTAGGGCCTGTCTATTGTGGAAATCTCCAGCTTCAGCTCTTGCCTTGACCTTTGGATCCTGCCCTGCTTTCTTGCCTGCCTGTTTACTTGTGATCCTTGAACCTTACTGCTAACTAGCAAGAACAGGATACATCATGGCATCATGTGATGCTTTAGGATTCCCCAAAAGTCTATAGTTTTTCCCCATAGTGTTTTGGGGAAATCCTAGAGTGTCCCATACTGATATTACTTCTGGTTAAGCAGCTGGAAGTGATGTCGCAATATCACAGGATACCATTTTGGTAAGCCTCTGCCTCTTTGCTCTACTCTGTGCCACTTCAAAATGTAATGAACTTTGAGAATGCAATTCATACATCTTTTTAGAAACTTCTTGACTGGAAGATAGGCTAAATGTATAGTGATCTGTACTCTGATCACATCCAGAATAGATTACTGTAACACACTTTTAGATGCGACTGCATTTGAAAACTATTTGGAAACTCCAACTGATCCGAAATGCAGCTGCCAGGTGACTGTTGGGGGCTGAACAAAGAGACTATTTCACTGAAATGCTGAAAGATGTACACCCATTTGTTTATGGGCACAGTTCAAAATGCAGATTCTTATCCTGAAGACCTAAAATGCATTCAGGCCATGGTACTTAATGGATCACTTCCACCTGTATTGTTCTGCCTGGCAGATTAGGTCCTCTTCTGAAGTGCTGTTCCCTGTACCCCTGACTGCAGAGATGAGGTAGGCAGTGACCAGAAGTCAGTGCTATTCCAACGATGGCGCATCACTTTTGGAATGCTCATCCTTGAGGTTCACCTGGTGCCTCCTACCTTACTTTCTTTTAGGCACCAGGCCAAAACATTCCTTTTACCTAGAAGTTTTATCTATTTTGTAAGTTTTGTGTCTGCTCCTGGCCTGAGGACAGTTTTATCAGCATCATTTTAGGTTGTTCAGTGTTTGTCGTATCCTGTTTATATGCTGTAGCTTGTTTTACTGGCTTATTTTAAATGTCTTGTGGTTTGAATTTTAATGTCTGTGTTTTAATTGATCTGTTTTATTGTTTTAATTGTAAGCCTTCTGTGGTGTACAACCTTTTTAAGAGGCTATTACAGTTAGGGTTGCCAGCCTTCAGGTGGGGCCTGGGGATCCCCCACTTTTACAACTGATCTCCAGCTGACAGAGATCAGCTCCCCTGCAGAAAATGGCTGCTTTGAAGGGTGGACTCTATGGCCTTGTACCATGCTGAGGCCCCTCCCCTCCCCTCCCCAAACCCATCCTCTCCTGGATCCACCCCCAAAGTCTCCAGGTATTTTCCAACCCAGACCTGGCAACCCTAATTCCAGTAGGCCTCAGAGCAAGCAGGAGAGTAGGAGTCCCCCTGCTAGCAGTCTGCAGGAGTGCAGGGCCTACGAAGAATCTGCAGAACCAGGCCCGTACCACACTGGCCTAGAGCTCTAGAAATAGCTTAGTTAAGTGTTGTTGATCCTTATGCCAATAGCCAAATTACCTGCCCTACAGTTACTGTGAATAAAGAGGCCTTCAGCCAAATGGAACTGGGTGTTTGTTGTTTGCTCCATTACACAAAACCTCCTTCATCAGTTGATACATTTTCCAATAAATAAATAAATATGTGTTTGTTTTCTGGTTGGATAACATGTCTATGCTTATTCACTTGGAAGAACAACAGAGGGCTAGAGGCAGAGGCTGGGTCATTCTCTGATAGGCAGCCTGCCTGATTAGGAGAGACCCTGTCCCTGGAATCTCCCCCCCCCGTAAGTCTCCCCCCATATTTAACATATCTTACTGCTCCTAGCAATTGTCATGCATTTATGCTAGATACACTGAATGCTTTGCCCACAGCCTCTGTCATTGTGCCTCTGGTATGATTGTGATCACTGATTACATTTTGTTATTCTGTGACCAATGGTCCTCACTGCGAGAGCCTCATTGGATTTACCCCATTATGGCCAAATATCAACTTGTCGTCTGACAGTAGACCTGCAGTTACCCAATCTGTGGCCAAATTCTTGCCTATTATAATATTTTTGTAACAATCTCTTGCTACGTATTAATCTGACAATTGTGCAATTTTATTAGAGCACCATTTTATTTTGTCATCATTCTGTAACTGTTGTTGATATCTACACTGTGATTTTATTGTATGGCTCAAGACCCCCAGTCGAAGGAGCTTATTATTAATTCAGCAGTAGGCAGACTGCTGAAGAAAACATGGGGTTGGGGCAGACAATGCTCCTCCCCAAAGGAAATTCTGGACCAACCCAGACCACAGCAAGAGATCTGTGATGAGCATCTGAGATCTCTCGCCCTCCTTCCCCCTACATGGGAGAACAAGGAGCAACTTTCTGGTATCTGTTGTCATTACTAATTTCATGAAAAAGCAGCCATACCCCTTCCCTGAACCAAAACTCTCCCTTCAGAGGAAAATGACAGGCAACTTTCCATTCATATGTAAAGAAAGAGGTGTGTGTGAGAATATGCTATTTTTAAACAAAATGAAGCAAATGGGCAAAAGGACCAAAAGTTGCACAGTCCTGTGCTATATTTCTGTGCTTTCTCCCAGCCTACCTAACTTCTAGAACAGATAAAACGAAGTACTTCTTCACCCAAAGAGTGATTAACATATGGAATTCACTGCCACAGGAGGTGGTGGCAGCTACAAGCATGGACAGTTTCAAGAGGGAATTAGATAAACATATGGAGCCGAGGTCCATCAGTGGCTATTAGCCACAAGGTATAGATAGGAACTGTCAGTCTGGGGCAGGTGATGCACTCTATTCTTGGTGCTGGGGGGGCAGCAGTGGGAGGGCTTCTAGCGTCCTGGCCCCACTGCTGGAACTCCTGATGGCACCTGGTATATTTTGGCCGCTGTGTGACAGAGTGTTGGACTAGATGGGCCATTGGCCTGATTCAACATTGGCTTCTCATGTTCTAATATCAAAGCCTGACTGGGAGAAAGATGCTGGAAGCTCAGTGAGTTAAGGATGACATTGCCCAGACCACAAATAGCAAAGCTAGAGAAGATCTTTGCTTTGGATTACAGAAGTTGCTACTCAAGGTAAATGGTAGTGGGCTGAATGGACTAACTGCAAAACTTAGGAGAAGGATGGGAATACAGATCAGCAAAGCACATAGAGATTTTCTTACCTTTAGAAAAAATTATACAGCTGCTTGACACTAACACTGAATTCTCTTCAACTGGGGTGGATTAGATATGAAGTGCTGCTTCTCTCTCATTTCATTAAGATGTCTTAATACAAAGCTCTTCATATTTCAACTGTTGAGTGAGACAAGTTCAAAATATAATTGCTGTCTAATGTCAGAACCACATTACCTTTCATTACAAGGCTTATTGACTGTAGCTACAATGTGGGATGTCTCATCGTCCTTCTCCAGTTAGCAAACTTTTTTTAAAAAAAAATAGAGCTTAATTATTTTGGACAACTGGAATGGTCAGTGTTAATTACAAAAGGCAAGCAGAAGTTTTTAATCTTGACAGAAAAGAGAAATTTTACAAAGACCATTTTAAAAACAACATTGTCCTGCAAAACAACACAAACTATAGTGCTTTCCCTTCAAGAATGGTTTTTCCAAAAGCTAACATCCTGGATAGCCCAAGCTGACCCCATCTCATCAGACCATGGAAGCTAAGCACTGTTGGCCCTCATCAATATTTGTATGGTAGACCTCCAAGGAATACCAAGGTTGCTACATAGTGGCAGGCAATAGCATGACACCTCTGAATGTCTCTTACCTTTAAAACCCTACCGGAGGTCTCCATAAATTGGCTATGACTTGTTACCGGGGGGGGGAGCTAACATCCTTTCAACCTAGATTTTCAGTACAAAGGTTAGTGGTGAACTGCCAGCCAAGGAGCCCACCTTGCTGTGAACCTAGATGGTGTCAGGTCACATGTGGGTCAAGAGGAGAAGAAAAGAGTAAATGAGGAGCGATCTATGAGATGACTAAATTTAATGGAAGGCTAATATTATTTTCACAGAGCTAACTGCCTACCCTGTTTTACTGTTGTTTGGCATCCTATTGTATTCAGGTATTTTATAAAAGGAAATTCAGTTCCATAGGGGATTCCTCTGACTCAGAAGTGAAAGAAAAATCTTTCTCAGTCCCCCCCCACCCGAAGATACTGAAATATAGTTTCTCATTCATGATCTCTGTGTAGAAGTGGTAACATGAAAGCTACAACTGATGATTTCTCTTGTGTGTCTCAGAATGCCTAGAATTGTATGTGAAGATTTGACACTTACACTTACAGATTTGGTTCTGCCAAGCTGGAGTACAGGGACAAGGTTTCCTCCATGCTGGCCTTTTAAACTGATCAGTTTCATCTCTGCAAAACTTCTGTGACCCTTGAAGCACAGATGTGACCACAAATATAGACTATCTCTGATGAAGTGATCAAAGGGCAGATGATGAACATATTGTATTCCACACAGAACTCCTACCTGGAGCAAGCTTTTGCTAACAAAAACCACTTAACGATAGGGGGATAAATTAATTGAACCTTGTCTAGGGTTTAAAATAAAAGTAAACTATGCACATAAGTCAGAAAGAAGAAAAACATCAATGACAATGCCCTCCTCCAGAGGCTAATTTAGTTAGGCAGATTAACAGGGAGGAAGGAGTCAGTTAAGTGACAATTTAATTTAATAAACCATTAAGCCAAAGTCACAAAAATGAAGGGCCATTGAAAGCCATCAATGCAAATCTAGTATAAATCAATAGGTGTCCACACAGAAAGACCATATAAAAAGACCCTCGAGCCAGGCTATTACATTTCTAATAGGCTGCATTAATTAATAACTCCAGTCATTAACCCCTACCCATGGGGGAGCACATTTGTCTCTTTTTTTTGTAGCTGGGAAATTAACACAATAATACCAGTTCAGTATATTTTGCATTTCAGCATATCTTTATTACAGTTAACAATTCATATACTGAGAATTGGTTGCTAGAATAGAAAGCTTATCATTAACAGTGCATTTTCTCTGTGAGGCTTTATCATTATGAAAATAGGTCTTGTTAGTCTATTCCTACAATTTCTGAATAGCACAAAAAAAAAAGTTCTTGCCACGATGAAAGAAGTAGACCTTGTAGGAACAGAATGAAGCAGCTTTATAGCAATATAGATGTTATTTGTCATTGCAAAACTAGCAATGTCATAAAGAGGCTTTTAGGTGACACTGTGAATACTGTCACAGGAAGTACAAATGTAAGATAATTAGCTGTTTCTTTTCAGCAGAGTCAGTTGTATTCAAACCACCATAATGATTCCGGAAAGAGGAAGAAATTTAATTTAATCAGTATATTTGTAACTGGAATAATTATTTTCATAAAAAATAAGGGGGATGCAAACTAATTCAGCTTTACAAATACAATGCACTAGAATCTAGATAATGCCTACAGCATCAATGTTAACCATTTCTTTTGCTGCAACATAAAATCTGAAAGTCAATCAATAATAAGAAATCTTTGAAGCACACAGTTTCCATAAGATCAAGTCCACAGGAAATAGTGAAACAGTATCCCATACAGTACTACAAAATTGTCTGGATCAAATGTAACTTTGTTTTTCAACCACACAAAAGCACTGTTTAAATATCATTATGTATTTTTACATAACTATCAGTGAAAAAAGAGCCAGCAAAAAGTAATATTCTACTTTTCTTTGTGAATCTTTTCCCTGGTGTATTCTCCCATTAGGAACCAGTGAAAATCTCTAGTATATGGAAATTTGCTGAAAGATAGCCTACGAAGAGTCCTACTTTGAGTTTGTAAGCAGGTTGGCTGAGTTTTCTTCAATATGTCTTCATCCCAAATATACATATTTCCAGGGCTTTTTTTCTGGGGGAATGTACCCATACAGAGTTCTGGAACCTCTTCAACACAATTGCCCCTTTATTCAGAATAAAGAATTGGACATGTTGTTTGGATGAATTACGGGCCACTTTATTTAACTTGTCAACTTGAAATCAATGGCAAGGACCAAATGTGACCTGCGGCATGATCCAGGCCAGGGTCACCCAACCCCTCCCCAGTTGTATAACGGGGATCCACCTGCCCCCAACTTGAGCCAGCATTTTGGCTCACACCATTCAGGCATGCCAAGGCAATGCCCTGGAGATCCAACCACCAAGCTGTATAACTTAGGTGGCTGATCAATCCATGCACTCCCAAAGGCAGTCTGCTATCTTTACCGCAGGTCGCGTAACCCAAAGGCTCATCCAGTCAGACTCCCCTCCCCCAAACCGGTGTCATTGATTGGTCCTCCACCTAGCCGCATTTCATTCACCAGCACCCAATCCAGCCATAGCTGAGGTCAAGCCTCAGCTTAGGCTGATGCTCCCACCTGAAAGCCCAAAGCCTCCTGAAGCCCTTGCTGCATATCCTCCAGGAAGATATCATTGCCCTTCTCAGAGAGATGCATCCCGTCCTGCCAGTAAAGATCCATGAAGTCTGAGTAAATCTGTGGTTGTAGCAGATAGTGACCCAGCCCTGTGTCCAATGTTCTCTTGAGATCATGAGTAGCCTTTCAGCAGGCATGGTCAATCCCTAAAGGATTCCAAACATCATGCCAAACTCAGCATGGAACCATTGCTGACCACACTATGGTAACATCAGGCCACCTGGCCTGAATAACCTGAAGATCTTCCACAGCCTGAACCACCAAGGCTTTCCCCTTCACCAGGCCCAGGTTGTTACCCCCCAGGTGAATCAGTAGCATGTGGGGTGGCAGGGGAGAAAGCTCTGAAACAACAGTGGCATGAGGCTTGACCTCATTCAACATTAGCCCATCGGCTGAGCCCTAGCTGGGATCCGACTGAAGTTCTCTGAGCATGATGAGCAGCCCAAAATACAAAACTGTGGCCACAGATAAGAACTCATCTTCTCTCAGTGGAAACCACAACACCTAAAAGGAAAACAACAGCCCAACCAACACAATTATGAGGAAATAAATGGGCGAACATATGACCTGTAAGCAGCTGAATGCCACCTGCCGAGGTGTTGACTATCCTGAGATGAGTAGCCCATTACTGTGGCTGTAGAGGCCACCCCTATCCAGAAGGAATGAGTGCCAAACTTCACCCCCGCTAACCCCAATCAGAACAGGGCCCATGTGGCCACTGCCCACAATTGACATTTGGTCAAGGAAGTACCATCTGAATGGCAGAACAAGAAACTGTCACCCCAGCCTCGAACTGCCAGGTAACATATGAGGGCTGAAACTGGGCAAAGCTCAGGATCAGAACATGGATCTAAGATCAGCACCATACCCCGCTGGTGTTGATTGACCTTTGAGCACTGTACTGTAATGTGTGCCCTCCCCAATGCCAACTTGAGGTCTGACACCATCAAAGCCTGCCCAGAAAAGTCCTCCCAAGACTGAGTGACTAACTTGCTAACTCAGAGGGCCCCAAAAAAGGCAACCAAAGCTGCTGCATGAAAGAGGCAAGCTTCAAATTCCAACACGCAAACCTCATATCTGTCAGAGAAGACTCAGACAAGACCAAGGGGACAAGACAGAATCACTAACCAGAAGTATAAGTCAAGAGTTCAGTCTAAAAGTCATACACAAGGGAATCCAGCTGAGGGTCCAAGAAACAGATTTCTAGTGGGTCTGAGAGGCATTGTCAAGCAGGTCCGGGGTCAAAGCCAAAGGTTCAGGAATAGCAGCCAGAAACAGGTCTGGGTGGTGTGCGTGTGCATCACTGTATGGATTGTAGCCTAACTCTCAGACTGCCCTGCCTCTGAGACCAGAAAAGTGCAATGCAATTCTAAATATTGTTGACTCTGTAGGAAATCTTTCTCTTTACAAACTTCTTAACATATGAATTCTGTGTTGTAAGTTGGTTCCCCCCCCACACTGCATTTATTGACCTTGAAAACAATAAAAGAATCCTCGGAATGTCTTTTTAACAATTTTTAAGCATCCCCCCCAGTTTTAAAAGAAACAAATATAATAGTTAATTTATCTGCATGTTTACCTAGCATTCCTCAGCATAGCCACATCTAATATCACTGACAGAATCTTTAATTATACCAACACATTTCAAGAAGAGGAGCTGTTAAATTATTATTAGTTGACTCATTCACTGTGACTATATCACAGAAGAGCACACATTATTGTCAATCCTGTGCCCCATAAATACTTACAAACGGTATTTTCTCTTTCGCTTCTCACAGCAGCATACTAGTGTTCGGGCTTATTTAAGCAAATGTTTATCATTCCAAAACTTTATAATATTTCATATACTGTTGTGCAGATAAATATGTCTGGTTGTCCCCACACAAAAAAACAAATTATGATCCTAGCATGATCACTCCTGTGTGAGTGTGAAGTACATAAAACACACCATAAAGGAGGAACATAAAAACACTAGCTAAACCACATTCATAAAAGTCCAGCAAAAGAAATGATCCACAGCTTTTTTGGACTCTGGTTATTTTTTTTACCCGTAAGTCATCAAATGAATCCAAGTGGGCATGTCTTATAGCCAATTGGCACATATTTAGATTGTTGGTTTAGTGGCTTTAGGTTGTGTAGAAAAGCAGGGAATACACTTGGAAATAGTCTCTCTGGTCCTATGGCAATACCATTGGGATTTGGATTTAATGGAATAAGGTGGAAAACCCTGATCTGTTTAGAACCTGCTACATAGCCAAGTGCAAGTTATGATTTTCTGAAACAGTTTTCCATATGCTTGCTCTGAAAATAGACTGCAATGAAATTTTCACATTTAAAGCTCTATAGCAATGACTAGCATTGGGAAAAGTGCATAATATCCCATCTATCTCATATAAATTATTTTTATAGTCAAAAACAAAAGGAATAGTGACCTTTTTCAGCAGTAAAAGAGACCACTGACAATGATGAATCTTTAATAATGATTCCCTTACGTATTGGCCATTTTCAGTTCTCCCATTGGCTGAGCAGTGTGCTCCATCATCCAATCAACTACCACTCAAGAGTAATCATGTGCCATTGGCTGGGTGCTGGATCTTCTTCCCCACCCACTGCCACCTCAGCCACTGTTCCCTATCAGAATAACTGCCAAATGGCTGTCTCTCTGGACGAAGACACTTTTCCTGCTTGGCTCCTCTGGGATTAACTTTTCCCTCAGTGACTGCTGCTAGGCAAAGACAAAGGGATGAAGCCCTTCCCAGGCCTTTGTGGGGAACTCATTGGGACCAGTCCTGGCTAGGGTTTCCAGCTCCTGGTTGGGAAATTCCTGGAGATTTTGTGGTAGACTTTCAGAGTAACCATCTCCCCCACCCACTGCCAGCTTGGCCACTTTCCTGTCAGAATAAACTGTGAAAATGGCTATCTCTCCTGCTTGGCTCCACCATGGCTTGCTGGCTACTGAGGGAGGCCAGCAGCTATCAAACCATTCTCTTTAACCCACTGCTGTGTTGCTAACTTTAACCTAGGGATGCCAATCTCCAGGTGGGACCTGGAGATCTCCCACTATTACAATTGATCTCCAGATGACAGAGATCAGTCCCCCTGGAGAAAATTACTGCTTTGGAGGGTAGACCCTATGACATTATACTCTGCTGAGTCCTTCCCCTCCCCAAACACTGCCCTCCACAGGATCTGCCCCCCAAATCTCCAAGTATTTCCCTACTCAGAGCTGGCAACCCTACTTTCCCTTGAATGGCTGTTGCTAGGCAACCAAGCTTGGTTCTGTCAGTAAAAGGTGGGGGGACCCTTTTCTATGCCTATTTTGGCCTTTGGGAGAAAACTCATTGGGGCCAGTCTTGACTAGGGTTGCCAGCTCCAGGTTGGGAAATTCCTGGAGATTTTATGGTAAAGTCTACGAAAGCCAGTGCTTAGGGAGGGAAGCAGCCTCAGATGAACAGAATGTCATAGAGTCCACCCTCCAAAGCAGTTATTTTCTCTAGGGGGAGAGAGAGATCTGTTGTCTGGAGTTCAGTTGTGATACCAGGTGATTCCACAGCCAGTGTGGCATAGCAGTTAGTACTTCAGAGCAGAGTCTGCCAGACTTAGGTTCTTGCTGTGGAAGCTGACTGGGTGATTTTGGACCAGGCACAGACTTTCAGCCTAACCTACCTCACAGGGCAGTTGTGCAGATCAAAAGGGGGAGAGGAAAATGATGTAAGCTGAGATGTCCCCCCTATGACAGCCAGTGTGATGTAGCAGTCAGAGCTTCAGAGCATGGTAGAGGCTGCAGGTGTGGGGGGAGATGGAAAGCTGAAGTCAGAGGGACAATTTTTTTTTACATACTTTTAAATTATTTTTAACTGTACACTACAAAACCTACAAACTACTAAAGAGTGTAACAAGGTACAATGATACTCTATCAAAATGCTTTAGATAGTTCTCTACATGGTTTGCCTTGAATTTCATTAGTATCATTCTCAAATATAACAAATAAAAAGAGATTATTAGTTATTATATCACATCTGGAAAGTAGTAGCTTTTAGCATAAACATGCTCAACCCTTCATTTTGATGTCTTCTTATCTTTACATTTCTTCTTCTTTTGCCAGGGAAGCTTAACCTTCATATGTCTGAGTGCAGTTGCACCCAAATCAGAGTCAGTGTCAGAGTCAAAGATTTCACCCAGGGATATCGAGGTGTCAGTAGAGGATGAGATATCCGCATCGGTCTTCTGTTGTTCACTGGTTTTTTCTGTTTCTTTTAAATCCTCTGCTCCATTCTTTTGTTTAGTCAAAGTTTGTTGTTGCTTCAAGAATAAATCTTGCTTTTAATAAAGAGTCAATCTTTTCCTTCTTCTCCTGGTAATTAAAAAATGAGTCCTTCTGGTAGAATCCATCTGTATTGGACATTGTTCTTTTGAAGAAAAACTGTAATATTTCTGTATTGTCTTCTTTTTTTACATATTTCATATAGAATGTCTTTTAGAATTTTAATCTCCTTCTCATGGATTTTAACTGTTGTTGCAATAGATGCTTTCAATATTAAGTCTCTTGTTGATCTTCTTGCAAATTTTACAAAAATTTCTCCTGGGAGATTTTTTTTTGGAATAAGTTCTGTAAATCATGTCAATCTCCATTTGCATTATATCAGTTTTGCTATTGATCAAGGGGGCCAATGTTTCACTTAAAATTTCTCTTAAAGTTTCCTCCTTTTTCTCAGGGACCCCTTGAAATCTTAAAACGTATAAAGATCTTTCCATTTGAAGTTGTAACAACTGTTCTTTTTCAGACACTCTTTCCTTCTCCTGGCCAGTGGTTTAAATTGTCAGTCTGGAGAAGCCTCCCATCCAAGTCTGCATGTGGTGGTGAGTGAACTTTCAGGGGTTTAAAAAGACTGTGATCTATTTAAATGCATTTGGAGTTCACATTTCACAAAATGCATTTGACTACAATGGTCCCCATAGGGTATAATGGAGCCAAAAAATTCAGCAGCCCTGAATATTTCCTCAATCCCAACACCATACTAATATTGGGATTCAGGAATATTGGGAAATAATGATTTTTTTGGATTTGATATACCCGAACCTGGGGAAAACCTATTTTTTTTTTGTGCACACCACTAGAAGCAACTGTTTTTTTAACCTTTCCAACCATCCTTTACAACAGGTAACTGAGGGAAAATACAGTTCCTCCTGCACTGACCCCCACTTTGTGACATTTTGCTTTATTTCCAGGGAAGGAAAAAATCTGTTCCTTTTGGGGAAGGCTGTGGCTCAGTGGTAGAACATCTGCTTGACATGCAGAAAGACCCAGGTTCAATGCCCAACATCTCCAGTTTAAAGGAGAAGGAAGTAGGTGACATGAAAGACCTTTATGAGAGACACTGGAGAACCACTGCCTGTCTGAGTAGAATATACTGACTTTGATGGACCAAGGGTCTAATTCTGTATAAGGCAGCTTCGTGGTTTTATGTGTTCATCCACTGGCCATCCCTCTGCTCTCGCTTTAACCCCTTCCAGAGTCTTACCCATTTTTTCCTCTGCCCTCCCCTGCATCTGCTGGCCCAGTCCACCTTCTCTTCTGCTGCTTGTCTCACCTGCTTTCCCACTGTTAAGTTTCTCCTGCACAACATGCACTATGGTTTCTCCTTTCCCTCCTTCCTCTTCCTCTTGTTGCTGAGTACATTTTGTGTTTGCTCTGAAATCCAAAACAGCACTCTGTAGGTGATTTCCCACTAAAGCTGACTCGGGGTAGCGCCATTTGGCCCGATACTATTAGTCAATTTCACACCCGAAGCCGCGGGGCTGCATTTTGACCCGCGGCTTCGCCCGATTTCCCCCGCAGTTTCGTAATCCTCAAAAAACAGGATTACGAAACTGTGGGGAAATCAGGCGAAGCCGTGGGTCAAAATGCAGCCCCACGGCTTCGGGTGTGAAATTGACTAATAGTATCAGGCCAAATGGCGGCGCTACCCCGAGTCAGCTTTAGTGGGAAATCACCCTATGTGTTTTCTTCTTCTTCTCACCACTGTCTGTATATGTGGGGGATGTGCTTTTACAATTTTCTGGCTGCTTTCAGCCTTCCAGAGCTTTTTGTTTAACTTTTCAGATTTTGTTACCAGTCAATAAAGCTGAAATTCTGTTTTCCTAAGCAGAGTTAGACCCAATCTGCATCTGGCATTTGCTCTGCTGCTTTACCAAACTCACACTGCAACAGAAAAATATACAGCTCCATGAAATTGCTGAGCAGTCGGGTTAGAACAGATAAAAGGAAATACTTCTTCACCCAAGGAGTGATTAACATATGGAATTCACTGCCACAGGAGGTGGTGACAGCTACAAGCATGGACAGTTTCAAGAGAGAATTAGATAAACATATGGAGCAGAAGTCCATCAGTGGCTATTAGCCACAGGGTATAGATGGGAATTCTCAGTCTGGGGCAGGTGATGCACTCTATTCTTGGTGCTGGAGGGGGCAGCAGTGGAAGGGCTGCTAGTGTCCTGGCCCCACTGCTGGACCTCCTAATGGCACCTGGTATTTTTGGCCGCTATGTGACAGCTTGTTGGACTAGATGGGCCATTGGCCTGATTCAACATTGGCTTCTCTTATGTTCTTATGTTCAGCTCAAAACCACATTCTAATACTCTGGGTCAATGTCGTACTGACTGCAGAGCCACTCCTGAGTGGCCATAAAACAACCATAAATCTATGCAGACACTACCATAAAACTGAGGGATCAAATAAAGTGAAAGCCGTATGCAGTCTGGACACTGCCATAAAATCTGACAATCAATCAAAGTGAAAGTGGCATTCAATGTAGAGGGGAATTTCTGCTGTAATGTGGGTTTGGTAAAACAGCGAAGCAAATGCTAGATGCAGATTGGGCCACATACTGTTCTAGGTCCATTGAAGCCAATGGTCTTAGAAGGGTATAACACCTGTCCAGTGTAAGCAGGAGGTACATTATTTTGTCCAACAAAAACTAAGGCAGCCACTTATGGAAGGTGAGTAAATTCTAAGCAATCATCACTCTTTTTAGTCAACCTCTTCTTCTATTCATCACTCTTTTTAGTTAAGCTCTTCTTCTGTACATTTATGAAGACTCAAATACTATTATTCTAGTGTGCTTAACATTTTCCCATGGTTGCCTTACATAGTACAGAGCAAAACCATATCAAAACAAATGATTGTATCATATGTTGGTGTAATTTATGTACTCTCAAAGGACTATTCTTTTCTTTGCTGCAGTTTAGTTCTATTTTAAGAATATGATCTTATCAACAAGAAGCTTGTTGTTATTCTACTGTCTTGGTTTATACAAAGGTATGTAGTTATTCAAATTTAATCATAGCTGTTTATTGAGTCTATATTTATGTCAATTACCAAAAAAAAAACAACCCAACCCCCTTACTATTCCAGCTAAATGATTTTGAGGATCCAGTTTACACAGAGGGCATTACAATTACCAGAGTCTTTGTTGTAGATTAATTTGTACAAAGTAACTATGTTCAAATTCTATTGGAAACTCAAAGAAGGATTCCCAATGTTGCTGTCTTCCAGCTTAATGCAAAATTTCCTAACCACTACCTATATTAACTGACATACCCACTAAAGTAATATTTGAAGACCATGCTTGCCTTCACCGGGAGGGTGGTATATAAATTAAATAAATAAATGCTTCAGATGCCCCTACCTTCTGAGATTAGAAACTTTAGAAAGGGCCTTTTCAGCTATGACATCAAAACTATGGATCTTTATTCTCAGAGATATTCATTAGGGATGTGCATTCGGCTTTCCTGAACTGAAAAAAATACTGAATAAATACCTTATTGGTATTTATCGGTATTTTTAAAGCTGATTGCAAATTCAGGAATCTTTTCAGCTTCTGAATACAGTTTCCCAAATTTATTTGGCTTTTTTGGCTTTCGGGTAGCTGTGTTAGCCTGATTGCGCGTTATTATGAATAATAACGAGGGGAATTTGATTGATTATTAATAAGCAATCGGCTGCGAGAGCGAAACACCTGTGTATACAGAGGTCAGCCCCGCCGGGGGGTGTTGGTAACAGACCAGGAGACTTTTTATGGTTGAAAATAAAGTCTTTTACTGAAGTTCTGCACACGCAAACAATTACACAAGCTCACACACAATTATTCAAGGCCTAAGAAATACAGAGAGAGGCAAAGCACATTTGCATTAGCAGGTAACTTGTTGGTGGGCAATACTTACTGGTCCCTTTTGTGCAGAGTGTTCCTCAGGAAAAATGGAGGGGAAGGAAACTAAGAAAAATGGGGAACCATGTGGCCTGACCGGCAGGTAATCGCATGGGAACTCTGGCTGCAGACCAGAGTTTAAAGATGGAGGCAGGGGTGGGGATAGCAAGCTGGACATAAGAGGGTCAAAGGTTCGATAGGGGTCGAAGAGCAGAGAGAGGGCCTGTGGTCTGGCATCCCCTTATAAGCAGGAGGGTGGGGGCTGGTTACCTCCCTGATTCCCACCTCCTGGTAGTCCGTCCCTGAAAGCACCCTATTGGTTGGAAGATGTAGGGGAGGTGTGTGGAGGTGTGCCTGAGGGATGGTCAATACTGAGAGCTAGAAACTTACTCATGTCTGACACCAGGTGATAGCCAGGATGAGTCATCCGGCCACTTCTATTGTGTTCTTGATGGCATTAGCCCGGCTGTTGATGGCTCTCAATCAGTAACTAGGCAACGATGAATAGACCCTGCCAGGCTACGTGAGGTCTTGCAGGTGAAGGTGGGGGGAGGGAAAGAGGCTGCCTGCTGTAGAAAGAACTCTCAATGGCGTTTTTGGAGTTCCTATTTCTGGTATTTTATCAAGACATGTTACTGTGCTTTGGTGTATACTGGTTCTGCTTCATATTTCCTTCATGAGAAACAGGCTGGTAACCTCTGTTGGGCACTGGAGCTGCTGGGCTGGTCAGGAGAAATGTCTCTTGCCTGGGTGCAGTCTCTGCTGGCATCTGGGAGGGTCACCATGTGGTTCAGTTCCTTACACACGCACTGGCACAGTTTATTATTTATCACAGTCCAAAGAGAGGCTCAAAAGCCTTGCAGGGCAACATTTCCCCCCCTTGGGACCCTGGAGACGTCAGGCGAAAGGGTCACACAATCAGGAACGGATGTCGTCGGAGGCAGTGATGTCATCGTCCGCCGGAGGGTGCTGTCACCTGGGTGCCACTGCCTACTCTATCAATGGGACGGACTTAAAAAAAACTACCCTATCAAAATGCCAAATTGCCTTTGGAACACTCCACACAACCGGGGCTGACAAGTATGACCCGGAGCTAGCTTATCTAACCTTATAAATGATTAACAATACATTCATTATATAAAAGAAGTTAAAATAGACTTAAAACAGGCTTAAAAAAAATCCTTAATCGCTAATAAAATTAAGCTAAAAGTAGTCTTAAAATCTTAGGCGCTACTAGAATAAATCATTAAAACCTAGGCATTGATTAAAGAAAGGCATTAAATGCATAAAAGTTCAAGTGCACTTGAAAGCAAGTTAAAATCATTAGAATTGAAGTTTCACCAAAAAGAGGTATTGTCTCTTTAAGAGAGTTGATTTCATGACATTAAATGCAAGCATTAATTTATAAAAACACATACAATTCATATAGGTACAAAATCTTCGTCCTTCCTCTCAGGCTGTTTAGTTTTGCAAAGTCTCTTATGCGCAAAGGCACCCCATTCGTAAAACGAGAGGAAGGCTCTCTATACATTGTAGCTACTATCTTTTATCGGGCTGCCGTCGGGGACCACGAGAGATCCCGATCTTCTTCGGCTGTTCGGCTTTGGTGGCTCTCGTCCTCCCTCGGCTCGGACACGAGTCAGTCTGGTCGAGGGGGAGGAGGGTGATCTGCATAATGGGGCGGGAAGTCCCCCCCTAGCTTCCTACAGCACTTTGGGTGTGTGGTTTTCACCTGAAGCGGCGGCTACCGGAGCCTCCAAGCATGTGTGCCTTAAAAGAACACAGCAAGCCTGCATGGAGGTCACCGATGCCTATACAGGGCACCTGGAAGAGGGTTGGTTAATGATCGCCATAGACCAGAAAGAGGTTGCAATTTGGGGCTTTACTGTTCCCTTGGCTGGCCTGATAACTCTCCCTCCCTCGGGGGGGAGGAAAGCATTGTGCTGGCTTGGGCTGTCCCTCGAACCCGGGCGTCAGGATGAAAACGGCGCCAGTAAGCTCAGGGCTCGAGGAACAGCTCGCAGCCATTGGCTTTTTAAACAGGAGCCATGGTGCTCCGGAGGGAACGATGTCAGGTCGTACCTCTTTTAACCCAGGCGGACCCTTACGGGGGTTCCCCGATCATTGTAGTAACAAGAATAGAACACAATACACACGAAAAACAGGGGTTCCCCTGTGCCCTAAACATGGGCTGCTCCAAGGGCTCTCCTTTTATGGAATGGCTCATCCCTGGGGTTCAAGTCATTTACGGTCGGAGGCTCTTGAATATGCAAAACTCCTTTCCCAAAAAGCATGCTGGGTAACCCGGTCTTTTCCAAGAAGAAAAATTTATTAAAAATATTTAGAGACACTTTTTCAGAGGCGAACAAGAGCAGGGTGAGGCTAGGCAGAGTGGGCAAGGCATGGGCACCGATTGCTGGGGTGCTACCTTTCTCCCTGCAACCGTGAGGGTGGAGGGGGAACAAGGCGTGCCGAAGTTGGAGCGGTTGTTGGACAAGCAACGCTGCCGGGCGTCTGCCGGGCGCTCTGAGCATTCTCCGCTGCTTCCATAGCAGAGGGAGGACTAACACGCTCAGTGGCTCCAGGGCTGTTCTTCGAGCCCTGTGCCTACTCGCGCCATTACAAGGTGTTGCAGTGGCAGCGAGCGTGATCAGACGCACGGGGTGCCTTATCCAACAAGTGCATCCAAACATTTTGTCCTGACCCTCGGTTCGAATACAAGGGTCTACCTCGGGCTCTTTAGCCCACCCTTTTCTTGGTTAAAGAATAGAATTAGATACACCTCTGTTTGCAAGTATCTACTATGCTGGGGAGGACCCAGTGAGTTAGAGAACTTGGAAAAGTGGGAGAAAAACTCAAGAAACTCATTGTCAGAGATTGTCTCCCGGGCGGGAGATTCCCGGAGTTTCTGTTTTATCTCCCGGGCGGGGAGTTGGCAAGCAGCCTTTTAGGGGGAAGGAAGGTGATTTACATATCGGGGTTGACGTCTTTTGTTTGCCACAGGGGTCTATGGGTAACACACGAAACGGGGGGGTCCTGCACGCCTCTGGCGGTCCCCAGAGTCTTGGAACTGATTTTATTGTGTTTTTGGGCGGCAACCCTTCCCAGCGGTGGTGCCATTCATGGATCGCCTAATTCCTAGGTGTCACCATGATTGGCAAAGTGGTTGTGGCTCAGCTCATGGCTGCTGCTAGCCAGATTCCAGCATCCATTGCTGACACCCATCTCAGATTCCCCTCCGAGCTCAGCACCTCCCACACAGGATGTGTTTCCTGGTGGCTTGCACAGGCGCTGAGTTTAAGGGTCTGAGATAGGGGAATTTTCCCTTTTTAGCAGGGGGCTTTAACGCCTCCGTGGGGACTCTAAGTAGGAGCACCCATTTTAACCTGGGACCCCCTCTGTGGGGTCCCTACCTTTCACAGTTATAAAGATAGAAACCATAAGCAAAAAGGAGAAGGAAGAGGGGAAACATAAAACAATAAAAGGTTGGCGGAAGGCCTTCCGAAGCCCCCCCTTGAGCAGGGAAGGGCATGCGCAGAATGTCTAGAGAGGCACTTGTGGTAAGGGCTGGGACGTGCCCTTACTCTAGGTCAGGTGGAAGCGTGCATGCAAATGTACGCACGCCCTGTGCATGCTGGGTTATAAACTAAATCTCACCAAAAAGTGGGTAAAAATGCATTAAAAAAACTTTTAAAAGAGTCCTGCTGATTGCTTTGAGCAAAACCCGTCCTCCTTTTGCTCGGAGAAGAGGGTTTGCGTAAGACTGGGCACTCAGCATGACCTAAAAGAGGGTGAACTGAGGTTGGGTAGGCCGAGGTTGCTCCAGGCAGGACATGGCCTACCAAGCTTTCATGCTTGGGGTGGAGCAGGCGAGAATTCTGGCTCTTGTAGCCGGGCTTACACTCTCGCTCTGTCTGTCTCATAGCCTTAAACTCAACGCCTTTGCAAACCAACTGGGTTCCTCAGGAGGAGGTAGTGGGCCTTGCAATCTTGGTCTCACTGGACCCCACACTGACGGTGACCCCATTGGTGGCCCCAGGGCTGACAGTAGGTACCGTTGCTAGCCCTCTGCATTGTACTTGCAGAGGATTTAAGACGCCCTTCCGTACGGTCGTGCTAGCTAGTCGTGTTCCATCCTGTCCCTCTGGGAGGCATTGAGCTCGGGCTTTGAGTAACCACCTTAATTTTTGACTAGGGCCTGATGAGGTCCACCCTTTCCTCAGTTCAAGAATAGATTTCAACATACAAAGCAACACACCAGGTATAGGAAAGTTAAAAGTCAGAAGATAGGAGACAGTTGCCTTTATTATGAAGCAAGAGTAGAAAAAGGGAGGGGGTTTTAGGGAGAACAGACTTCAGATTTGAGGCATCTGAAGGTTGGGTACTTGGCAATATGGGTGAGGGTTTCTATTTGGTTCACTTGTGTTGTGACCCAACACCCTATACAAATTAATGCAGTACTCAAAATAACTTGAAATCCCACAGTGATTACCATGGGGTGCAGGGCTAGATTTAAAAAGCCCATTGCCCTTGGACTCCAGCTGAGAATTGTTTAAATTCTTTGCCTAGATCTGTCATTTCCTTGCCATTATTTGAAATAACCATGGAGGATGTGTCTCCATCCCTTTTTGATGGCTTGCAATAAATGCTGTAGCTGGGGTTGTGTTAATAATTCATAAATTAGTTCCAGACCCATTCCAAAGAAGATAGGCACCACATCTTTGTATAAGGAAGGGGAGATCAGGATGTCTTCCTGGGTCCAAATAGGGGCAGCATACAGGAAGTCACACCCTGTCACCATAGACAAGCTGCAGAAGCACCCATTCATTCTAGGGAGTATGGGCCGGATTCAAAATGGATTTAGAACAATGGACTCACAAGGAGTTCTAATGCACACACAACCCCTGCCCACATATACTATAGCAGAACCATTTTCTTGAACTAAAATGTAATGGCATTGGTTAGCAGAATCTAGTTGGGGAGTCAGGCATGGATGGCGTGACTCAAAAGCATGGTCTTCACATATAAAACCTACATTTTCCCTGTGCTTAATTGCCAGGTTCATGAGTAAGTTCCAATACCAGGATGCCCATGGTATGAAACTTTATTACTATAGGCCTGGCCTGGTGACTGGCTGGTATGGTTTTGGATAGAAATCCAGTCAGGTGGGCCTTGTTTGGAAAGGTCCTTTTTCAGTTACAAAACGGTTCTTGTATAAATGTCTTTATACATAATTTAAAAAAATTAAAATTTTAGGCCTTCAGGCTGAGGAGAAGAGAGATACCACTTCCCCCCCCCTTGAATCCATAGGAATCCCTGTGGATTCATAAAATAATTGCCATGGCTGCCAAAGGCTGGGAGGCAATAAGTAGCAACACACACATACACAAAGGAATGCACTGTCCCCGGCACAAGGTGTGTGTGAACAAACAGTCCCTCTGAGCATGCGTAAAGTTCCTTTTCTCGCTAGGGGGAGCCAGGCAGAAGGGGGTCTGTGCATGCAAAAAAAAAAAGAAATCAGTCTATGGCAGCTATAAAGACTTCAGACGAAATAGCGAGATAGCTAAAATGATGGTGTAAACGTTCTGTGGCAGCTACATTATAAACTGGTACCAAGAGTAAAGAAATGTCTGAGCCCTGAAGGTGGGGCTTTAAGAGAACTGTGGATCACAAACTAAACAAAGTTGTGTTGTCATAAAATAAATTTAAAATGAGACGTAGTGATGCCATACACTACATCTGGAGAGTACAGGATTCCTAATATGAGATATGCTCCAGAAAATTACAATGAAAAAGGGATGTAAAAAGGGGAGAAACATTTTGTTTTCAGAAGGAAAAGATTTCAATTAAAAGAAAACAAAATCACTACATAAGCTATTAAGCGGCCTATTATTTATAAAAAAATTAAAAGCTGTAAAAACAATATAAGCAGCAAAAAGGACTTTTCTTTAAAAAAAAAATGAAATTTGCAAAAATGGACCTTAAAATAGAGGTTGTCCAAGGCAGAGACTAGATGTAGAGTTAAAATTTAAGAGGAAAATCCTTTAAAACAAACAATGTATTGGACTTCTGGAGAAAGAAAAAAAACTTTCAACTTTAACGGCCCTTTTTACAAGACAAAGGCTTGCAAACGACAGGGTGGGTGAAGGAGAAGAGTGATCTCCTTTAAGCCTACAATGAGACAAGGAATTGCACATTCAAGAGGGAGGAGGATATTATTACTCCCAGAGCATTGTAAAATAAAGCTTAGGGTTGCCACCTCCAGGCCACGTGTTCCTGGATATTTGGGGATGAAACTTATGGAGAACATGGCCTGCAGGTCACTGTATATAGGATGCACTTTTCCCCAGGGACACTGACCTCAGTATTCTGGAGAAAGGCTGTAACTTTGGGGGATCTCCAGGGCCCACCTGGAAGGTGGCATTTCTGCAATAGTGACTGCATTTTAGTTTTTCAGAGAGCCTTCATAGTTGCTCCTCTTAACTGGGGCTACTGTAATACTTATAAAAAGCCCAAACATGAGAGCATATGCTCCTTGTCCTGGGAAGGTTTTCAGAGAGACAAAAAATCTGAAGACAAAAAAGAAAATTTTAAACAGTGCGCCATATTGCTTCTGGATTGGATCTTGCTATGCCTTGGGTGGCCGCCAGGGGCATACAAGACAAGTGGGTTGCCAGATCTAAACCTAGAGATTTGGGACTGGGTTCTGGAGAAGCCAGGATTTGGGGATGGAACCCATTATGGAAGTGAAGTCATGGATTTCCTCTGTGCAAAGTTGCCCTTTCTCACCAGGGGAGACTGAATTTAGTCTCAATTCTGAGAGGATCTCCAGGAGCTCCCTGGAGGTTGGTAGTCCTGTACTAGTGGCTGTTTCTAGCCTCTATATTCATTCCTATGAACTCATGTTGATGTCTTATCCATAAAAGACATGAAAGCATAGTCTCCCTTTTTACCCAGGCATTTTCCTAAATGGAGAGGTCTCTCAGATAGACTGCCTCTGTCTGAGGAGGCTTGATCACAAACTATGTGCCACATGGCCAATTTTGAATTTCACCATGAGTTTCACTGTGCCCTCTCCCCCAGTTCCAAAAGGGAAGAGTAACAATCACTAGCATCTCTCTATCTTAATTCCTGCCAGTAGGTCTTTTCTTATGCAGAATTGGAACAGGGGGAAACACCAAGCAGTTTGCTGTGATGCAAATGTCTGGAGGTTTAAACTTAACGTTTTTCCACATTTTTAGGTAAGGCTGGAATGGGCTCAATTTTTCCTCGAGGGCAGGTAACACTGAATTTAAGTTCTGTTGGAGGTCTGCAGAATTCTGGTTTAAGAAAGCACTGGAGGCCAGGCTAGGAACAGGAAGTTTTTTGTAATTAAAAGGGAAGCTTGCCTCTGCAAAGACATCTGTGTCAAGCCTTTCTCTGCCAGGGGAAATACCTTGGGCAATAGGTTTGGAACTTTGTGTAAGCTCAGAGACTAGGTTGGCTGCACTAACTATTTTCTCATTTTCATGGGGAAGAGATGAGGTTTGGGTTTGCACAGCTTGATCTCTAAAGATGCTGTGTTTTCCTTCACTCAGTTTTTCCAGTATTTTTAATTCCTGGTTTGTGTTTTGCGCTAAAATGGATGGTTGTCTTAGCTGAGTCTTGACGTTAGCAAGTTCCCCTTGGAGTTCTTCTTTCTCTCTAAGACTGGTTTCTAATTTTTGTTGAAGTTCCTGATTCTTCCTGGTAAGTTGTTCAATTTCTAAATCTTTTTCTCTATTAAGGTTTGTAAGTCCTCTCATTTTCTCTTGAAGGGGGAATTTTTCCCAAGTGGGGAAACTTCTGCTTTCCCGCGCAAGCTCTGTTGCAGTGAGAGGAAGGTCTCTGTGAGAGGTTGGATTGGGGTGGAGCTGACTGGCTCCTGTGTCTACCAAAAGGGTAGCAGGTTTCAAATTCCCGAGAGTCCTGACCCCTGCCTTCATGGTCGGCCTCCCCCAAGGGTCTGGCTTAAGTCTTGCCAGAACTCCTTTGGGGAGTGCCTGGGACTCTGGGCACCCCTATGTGGTAGCCTTTGCTACGGCATTTACCAGCTCCAAGGGAGCCACCACCGGGTGAGTTGGGTACTGGTCGGCCTGCTCACACTCAGTGAGGGCCTGGAACAGGACAGAGTCTGGCTGCTTATGGAACCTCTCCATTTCGTAGCCTCGCTCCTTTAAACGCATCCAGGCGTGCCACCTTAATGGTTCCTGGCCGTCTGGCGGGGCTTGGCAGGGCTGGTTTCCCTGGTAGTGGGGTGCAGGGTTCGGCTGTGGCAACGGAGGGTAGAGGGGTGTTGGCTGTGGCTGAGAATAGGGTCCCTGCTGATAGCTGTCCCTGTATGGTGCTGGAGGGGCAGAGGGCTGAATGTATGCCTGAGCTGGAGCAGGGCCATTTCGATAGTCCCGTCCATTCCTTCCCTTTTGGAAACCTCCTCCTCTAGGTCCTTTGCCTCCTTCTGAGCACCTGCCATCACCTCGAAAGTGGCCAGTGGCAGGATACTGGGAGTGAGGGCCGTTGTTAGCATAGGTGACCGTTTGTATAGGTTCGTCCTCGCCTTTGTCCCTGGTTTTCTTTGTCCCTTTAATGGGTTTCAGAAGACCAGTACTGCGGAGCAGTGTGGCAACGCGCCTTATTTTGCGCTCCAATTCGTCCCAGGTGCCTTCGTTGGAGTCAGTGAGATTCATGGCCAGCTGGGTTTGGGCTTGAAACCCTTGTACTAACGTCTCCCTAAACTCCCTGTCCTCAAAATTAGGGAGGTGAGTGGTATCATCTACGTCCACTGAATCAGATAAAATGGCGAGAAGCTGTTTCCTGGCCATATATGCCTCAGGATCTTCACTTGGCCCTTGTCTTTCCAAAAGGAATAAAGAGGTCACTGTTCTATGGGGATTTAGGTACGTGAGGACCTCTTTCATCCACTGGTATTTGTTAACTCCTACCAGGCCTCCTGCCGTGATGGCAGAGTTAAGAGCCACCAGATCTGAGCCTGAAGCGCATCTGCGGGCTAGCAGTGTAAGGTCATCCCCATTAATGCTATAATAAGAGTTGGCCACATCTGTCATCCACTGAACAGCGTTGTCCCTGGTGAAAGGGCCAACCTGTTCAGCAATGGCCTTCACCTCGTCCGGCTTCCACAAGGCCGTCTCCGTGACAGTCTGAGTCGTCGTCTCATCCCCCGCCTTCGTGACCGTCCTTTTAATCCGCACTGGGTTTAGTGGAACCGCCATATTAGCAGAGCACTGGAGTGGAGCGCTGGCTTGCACTTCTCCTGCCTCACTTTCAGGTGATTCCACTATACCACCAGGGTGGATGGCAGAAATTACTGCCTTTTGCAGACCCAGCTGGCTTTTTAGGGATTCAATCTCTCTCCTACAAGCCTCATGGTTAGCGATCTCACGCTTTTCCTGGGCTCGGTCCGCTAGGTATTTAGCGGCTCGGTGGGCTGACATTAAGTCTTTCTGGGCTTTATCCAGGGCAGCCTCAGCCTCGTCTGCTCTCTCTGTAGCAGAAGCGGCTTCTTTCCTTGCCTCCTGCAAAGAGTCTGCAAGCCCCTGCTTTTCTAAGATGAGGTTGAGCCTCTCTGTCCTTAAGCGGAGACTCTCCTCCTCATAATCTCTGCGCAGCTCGCAGAGCTCACTCTTATGGAGGTCCTTCTGTCCCTCCATTTCCTGAGTGACCTGGTCCAGTCTCTTCTGGACCTCTTGAGTCTCGGCCTTAAGGGCAAGACTCTCTGCCTCATGCTCTGCCTGTTTGCGGGCCAAGGCTTCCTCGTGCTGAGCCCTGAGCTTCTCTAGTTCCTGGCTATGTTTTGCCTCTAATTCTTTGTTAGCGGCTTCTTGTGCGTCGAGGGCCTCCTGTTGGCGCTTCAGGAGAAACGATGCGTCCTGGAGCACTGTGTACAGCGCCCAACACCCAAAGCGGTCCTTCGTGGACGCGTTGGGCTTTTTCTGGTCGCAAAAGTCCTGAAAGACATCTTTTGCGACCTTTAGAGGATCCGGACCCCGGAACGATCCAGGTTCCCATGGCGAATCACCTCTCTTAAGGAGCCACTTTTCCAGATGAGGCACGGGGCTCATCTTACGAAACATGGCTTTGGGCTTCCCTGGCTTCCTATTTACTTTGGGGAAACCTTTTTAACTCTGAAGGTGCCTGTCTGGGCTCTGGGCTCAGACCTGCACGTGAACAGGGAACTTCTTTACTCCCCATTCCTGGACTGACCTTCTCAGTCCTGGAAAAGGGCACCTAGCCTATTTAGGTTTTGGGAAGGAGAGTGATCAGCTGCTCGATTCCCTAACAGGGTAACCTATTGAACCTGTTCCTGGGGGTTTTGAGCTCTTGGCTCTGACCAGTGAACCACACCAAACCGGTTTAGGTTTTGAGCTTTCCTACGCTCTAGCAGGGATCACCATTAAACCTGCAGAATTTTGGGCTTCTCTGGCCCTGGCTGGCATACCCCGAACCAGCAGAGTTTCTTGAGACACTGTGCCTCAGTGAGATTTCCCCCGAACTCGCACTGACTCACGCTTTAGCCGTGAGGCAAAGCAAAACAAAAAATATGGCTTTCAAGGCTGGAAGGGTTACAGAGTCGCGGCTCTTTAACAAGCACGTCTCTCAGCTGTTGTGGCAGTTATTTTTGGCGGGAAAGGGGATGGCGTAGGGAGATGTTGATGCCGGCTGTTTCCCTACACTATCGTCTCCAGGGTCCCACCCACAAGATAGACCATAAGATGGCTCGAGATAGCCTTGGGGCTTCGTGTGGGAGATCCCTTGCGTTCGGAACACCGCCGGTCACTGGCTAGTCCTAGCAGTCGGGTCCGGTGCGGCTGATCTCCACGACTCTCTGGTGCTTAAGGCACAGAGTCTCACACGGAAAGAGGTGAAGGGGTAAAGCCTCCCAGATAGAGTGCTTGCTAGAGCCAATCACACAGACAGAAACCTTGCACACAAGCCTGTTCCAACACTCCAGCGGGGGGTTTCCTCCACGTCTGACCGTCAGAACGACACACGTCGACTCTCGTGTGCGTTCAGACGTTCAGGGTGCTGCGTGCATTCCTCCACCACTTTGTTAGCCTGATTGCGCGTTATTATGAATAATAACGAGGGGAATTTGATTGATTATTAATAAGCAATCGGCTGCGAGAGCGAAACACCTGTGTATACAGAGGTCAGCCCCGCCGGGAGGTGTTGGTAACAGACCAGGAGACTTTTTATGGTTGAAAATAAAGTCTTTTACTGAAGTTCTGCACACGCAAACAATTACACAAGCTCACACACAATTATTCAAGGCCTAAGAAATACAGAGAGAGGCAAAGCACATTTGCATTAGCAGGTAACTTGTTGGTGGGCAATACTTACTGGTCCCTTTTGTGCAGAGTGTTCCTCAGGAAAAATGGAGGGGAAGGAAACTAAGAAAAATGGGGAACCATGTGGCCTGACCGGCAGGTAATCGCATGGGAACTCTGGCTGCAGACCAGAGTTTAAAGATGGAGGCAGGGGGTGGGGATAGCAAGCTGGACATAAGAGGGTCAAAGGTTCGATAGGGGTCGAAGAGCAGAGAGAGGGCCTGTGGTCTGGCATCCCCTTATAAGCAGGAGGGTGGGGGCTGGTTACCTCCCTGATTCCCGCCTCCTGGTAGTCCGTCCCTGAAAGCACCCTATTGGTTGGAAGATGTAGGGGAGGTGTGTGGAGGTGTGCCTGAGGGATGGTCAATACTGAGAGCTAGAAACTTACTCATGTCTGACACCAGGTGATAGCCAGGATGAGTCATCCGGCCACTTCTATTGTGTTCTTGATGGCATTAGCCCGGCTGTTGATGGCTCTCAATCAGTAACTAGGCAATGATGAATAGACCCTGCCAGGCTACGTGAGGTCTTGCAGGTGAAGGTGGGGGGAGGGAAAGAGGCTGCCTGCTGTAGAAAGAACTCTCAATGGCGTTTTTGGAGTTCCTATTTCTGGTATTTTATCAAGACATGTTACTGTGCTTTGGTGTATACTGGTTCTGCTTCATATTTCCTTCATGAGAAACAGGCTGGTAACCTCTGTTGGGCACTGGAGCTGCTGGGCTGGTCAGGAGAAACGCCTCTTGCCTGGGTGCAGTCTCTGCTGGCATCTGGGAGGGTCACCATGTGGTTCAGTTCCTTACACACGCACTGGCACAGTTTATTATTTATCACAGTCCAAAAAGAGGCTCAAAAGCCTTGCAGGGCAACAGCTGAAAACTGACTTCCCTACTACTGTGGCTTCCCTAGTCAATTTCACTATCTGCCAGTCACCTGTGGGAGTGAAATTGACCAGTGAAAGCCTCCTCTCTATTTTCCCTCCTCCAGCTGCCCCAGAGCTTCTGTAGAAGCACAGACAGAGAGCCCAGCCATGTTTAAATGCCTTTCTTTCCCTCTCCCACTTCAGAGAGGGAAAGAAAGGCATCTAAACATGCCTGGGTTTCTTGCCTGCACTCCTCCAGGGGCAACTGGAGAGGGGCAGGCAAGAAGCCCAGGCATGCTGCCCTGTGTTTTCCCTGTCCCCCCACCGCTGCGGAGAAGCTTGGGGGGGAGGCGAAAAACATGCCTGGTTTCCCTGCCTGTGCTTCTTCAGGGGCCCTGTGGCTGTGGGGCAACTGGAGTGGGGAAAGCAAAGAGCTCAGGCATGCTTCCATGCCTGCCCTGTGCTACCTACCCCTCCCATGGTGGGAGGGCTAGGAAAGCACAGGGCAGGCATGGAAGCATGCCTCTTTCCCCCCTTGAGCTTCTCGCTGCTGTGAAGAACCTCAGGGGGGGAAGGGGGAAAAAAGAAGGCATGTTTAAATGCCTTTCTTTCCCTCCCCTCTTTTTAATATGCATATTAGTTTTGGTTTTAATTGTTTGTATTAATTGCTTTTATGATATTTTTACAATGTTATATTTTAATTGTTAGCCATTGTGGTGGCCCTCAAAGGGAAGAAAAGCTGCCTACAAATTTTGTAAATAGATTAAATAAATAATATATACTAATATATGACCCTAAGAGAGCAACCCTAAGCAGGTCTAGTCAAAATCCCCCTCAGGTCTTATTCCTCAGAAAGAATTCTTAGAATTGCATGTTGTGATGGATTGTGAGATAAGAAAGACTGTTCTTGTTTTTGCAAGAAAATAAGGAGGATGTTTATTGATTGGCTAAAGAGGCATACAGGATGAAACAGAGAAGTATGGTTGAGTCATTTTTTCTGCATTAAACAGGAACCCAACTGCCGCAGAATAGTGAGGATAGTGAGGATAAGTGTCTAGAGGAGAAGAGACCAGAATGGATGCATTTTGCAATGGCACATTTATTTGGCACAGTCTCTAAACAATAAGGGACATTGCCCTACCCCCTGAAATACTGTATTTCCCGCTATGCTGGGGCAGGCATTTTCTTTTGGATCCAAGTGCTGCAAAACATGCAGTGTCTACACGTGAAGATGTGGATTCACTGGCTATATACACTCATAATAAGCCAATCATCAGTAGTGCTGCCAGATTCTTAGGGATTAGCCTTTGACTAGGCTAGTGGCTGTGAAAGTCTTGGAGGGATGATGGGCATAAGCCATGTCTGTTGCGTTCTTCTCCACTTCTGGCTCCAGCAGTGCTGCCATTGTTTTGGTGACCTGAAGAGAGATCTGCTAAACAAAATGGGCTGGTATGCCGATGTTGGCATGCATGCTGGGGGTTGCCTACCCTTTCTGTAGTGGCTTGCAGTTTTATGTTGTGAAAGATATTGAGGTGACCTTTTAATTTAAAATTGTGTTGACCTTCCAGCTTTTCTAAGGTACTTTTGTCTTGAATATAACATCAAAGCAATGGGCTTGTTTCCACAGAACTTGGGATCATACAAATGTTTTATACCCTGCAGGACAATAATCAACATGTAATCAAAATAATGATTGTTCAAGACAACATTCTGGGGCTCTGATGAAACTGAACATATCATAGAATCATAGAATGTTAAAGTTGGAAGGGACCTCGCAGGTCATCTAATCCAACCCCCTGCACTCTGCAGGAGCATAGCCAAAAGATAGCCCTACAACATACCTGAAAGATGGTCATCCAGCCTCTGCTTGAAAACGTCCAGGGAAGGAGCATCCACCACCTCCCGAGGCAGACTGTTCCACTGCTCAACCATTCTTACAGTTAGGAAGTTTCTCCTGATATCTAGCCGGTAACGACTCCCTTGTAATTTCCACCCATTAGTTCTAGTCTTGCAATCTGGAGCAAGAGAGAATAGATGTGCTCCATCTTTTACATGACAGCCCTTCAAATACTTGAAGACTGCAATCACGTCCCCTCTAAGTCTTCTCCTTCCCAGGCTAAACTTACCCAACTCTTTCAGCCTTTCCTCGTAAGACTTGGATTCAAACCCTCTCACCATCCTGGTTGCCCTCTTCTGGACACGCTGAAGCTTGTCAACATCCTTCCTAAAGTTTGGTGCCCAAAACTGGACACAGTACTCCATATGAGAAATGTGGGGCTGGATGCATGACAATTGTGTTTAAATGCTGAAAACTTCCCAGTCAGCCTTTTAATGGGAAGGAGCATACGCAGTCCAGTCCACTCTCTTTCAAGCAGCTGATTTACATGAATTTGCTATATTTAAAAGGCTACACAGGCATACAGCAAACTATGGAGCTGGGCAGGCATCATGCTTCATTGCTCGTTTGTACACATAATCGCCCTTGACCTGCACATGCAGCAGCCAGTTTCAGTGTGTGTATGGCATCTTTATTAGATCAGAGCAAGGACATTCACCACGACTCTGGGTGAAACATTTCTAAATCTTCTTGGAAGCAGAAAGCACTCGCTTGTTACATAGAGAATTCAGGATAAAAATGCAGAACTCTTTAACAAAAATCATATGTTTTACATAATTGCACATTCTAAAAATAATCCTGTCTTTAGATTTCAGGAGGGGGAAAGTACCACTGCACAACTAAAGCAAGCAACCATCCATTCACAACTCAAACTGACCACTCCTGTACTTTTGACTTCATAATGAATATTTCATGATTACAGTTATTCCTTCTGGAAAATACATCAAAGAGACATTTACAAGGGCACTTCACATGAATTACTTATCACTTATCATGTACAAAAATCCTTTTCTTAACAATCGAACTCAGAGTAGTTAAATGCTAGTAAAAAGTGCCACTGCCTTCCAAGCTTATAAAAATATTTTAAAGGATAGAGTGGTCATTGTGACAGAGTTGTAAAATGCAAGGATTATTTCAAAGGTGTAACCCCCCCCATTGCCATTTCAATTTGGTTTCTCCCTTGTGTATGTTATTAGGCCTCCAGGGTAACTGCTTGGGCACTGTGTAAAACAGTATGCTGCACTAGATAGACCCTGGTCAGATCCAGAAGGGCTTCTGAACATTGAACTGATAATTATGTTCATGCATTTTTTTCCTCGTACTCCCCCTCCCCATATATTTGAGAGAGAGTCAGATGTTGATCACAAAATCCAAGTGTCCTGAGAATATATATATTAGGAACAAGAAGGAATGACATCCAAAACCATAGGATCCAAATATTCACAGTGTTTAACGCAATAATGGCTTGTATTTCTTTGCTGTAGTGACTTTTCCATCTACTTTGTGCTATCTTCTCCAGTCTACAAGAAGCCGTTTTTCTTGACAAATCTAACATTTATATTCACTCAAAAAAGGGATACTTTTCCATTAGTTTACCTGGCCTTTTGTAATATAACAATGAATGCCTGCTTTCTTCTATGAATTAAAATAGATATTTGTAGCTGGCACAGATTATTTTCTTCAAGCAGGTTCAGATAAAGCAAGCTGCTTCTTTTTTGGATCCCCCCCCCTTGCAGCCATTTAAGCATACCTCTGCAATATAGCTGCATTCTTTGCTATATTTTAGATGCCAGTTTGGTGTCACTGGGTGTCATGCCTAGAAGAACTTGCATTAGAAATGCCATAGAGTTAATGTCTGGAACTGATCACAAGCAGTTTCTGCTTCAAGGCTGAATTAGTTGTCAGACCCATAATATTGCCCAGCTTTTTCTTCTGACTCTCTTTGATATCTAGTGGCAATTCAAAGTTGTTCAAACATACATTTAAACAAATAGCAGATACTAGTGGAATTGTTTTAAGTAATCTTTTCACTTGTACAGCTGCCCTTCTCGCTACACTTCTCAAAAGAAGAACTGGATGACAAAGGAATGGGGATAGGTAGCAGAAGTGAATAGGATGATGAGGCCTATGATGTCATTTCCTCCATATGAAGTTGAATAAGGCTACTAGAGATGAAATACTAGTCACTAACTGTGACAAAGACTTCCTGAACTTAGGGGTCAGGATGAAGACCTACAATGAGAGAGCCAGCGTGGTATAGTGGTTGAGATTGGTGGAGAACTGGGTTTGATTCCTCACTCCTCCACATGAAGCTTGTTGGGTGACCTTGGGCCAGACACAGTTCTCTCAGAATCCTTACCCCTGCCTACCTCACAAGGTGCTTGTTGTGGGGAGAGGAAAGGAAGGCGATTGTAAGCAGCTTTGAGATGCTTTAAAGTAAAGAGGGGTATTAAAAACAATACTTCTAAACTGAAACATCAGTAATATTATGAATATTGCTTACATTTGAAGGGGTTTATGAATTGTAGTACATAGTTTATAAAAAAAAATCCTCAGTGATGTTTTCTAATTAAGGTTTCCACCTACACTCATATTTGACAACAGATGAAGTAGGAAATAAATTTCTTACTTTGCTTTGATAATTGATTTCCTCATTTTCCTTGGTATCTGCACAGCTTGTATGAAATGCTACTTAATAATCAGTCTCAGCTTTACAGACAGTACTGACTGCTCAATGTGGTAAGCTTCACATTAGTGCTTTTGAAATGAGGAGAGATTGATGTGGCTTTAGCAAAAATATTTTAGCTTCCACAAATTAGCCATCAGAAGCCTTGAACTAAATTCTTGCACATAATACAGTTACACAGTGAATGATTCCAGTAACTCTGCTTAGTTTGATAAGCTGGTTTGGAACAGTCTATTTCCCCCTTTTGATTGATGGCTTTTGCTTTTTTGGGGGGGGGAGAGGGGAGAGTTCAAATTTCTTGATCAGAATATTCAATCATTTCAAAGTTTCCCTCAAGGCTGTTCTGGTCAGCAGAATCAAAGGAAGACAGTCAACTAGTGGAACAACACTATATGCAATTGAAGCCAATGAATACTTTAAGTAACTGTTGCAGAATAAAGATGTGACATACATCTGATTAGTTTGGCTCACTCAATGTGAAGTCTTGAGCGATGTGACAGAATGTTTGCAATGCTAGGAAAGCACAGAAGAACAGTGTCTTTGTTGTTTTTTAGTCATTCACAGTATTCCATGACATAAAATTAATAAGTCATGTACCACTTTATCTGCTTATAGCGGCTTTTAGGCATATGTGTAATGTAGCACATATTCAAAAAGTTTATATAGTCAATCCTTTATTTACTTAAATGGGGCTGGAATCTGCTGGAATGCTTTTACATGGATCAATACTATGTTTTATAAGCTATGGTCAATGGTGGATGCATGGGGTGATTCTTGACAGCCTGCAAACCCAGCCACCAGAATCTCACTCATGTGGTCTCAGATGGAGAAGGGAGGAAGTATGTAGACATCCTTTTTTTCTGCCTCTTTTTATTTTTATTTATTTATTTATTGGATTTTTACCCCGCCCTCCCAGCAGAGCCAGTTCAGGGTGGCTTACACAACTTTCTAACTCTCTCCCACAAAGACTGGAATGGGTAGCCAATGCTCACATCATAGGCCCCCCCTCATGCCCTCAGCTTGTCCCGCCCTCTTATGAGAATGCTTCTCCTTGCAAGAGGCAGGGAATTACTTGGTCCATGGTGGTGGCTGTTACCTAGCTCTCCATTAGCTATCCAGAGATGCTGCTGATTAGTTCTTACAGCACCAGCTCTTAAAGGAGGTTCTCTCTTTGGTAGCCTTTCTTTCAACCTATAGCAGTCCTAGTTGCGGTCAAGAATCTCCCCCTCCCCATAGGTCACATTTGATTTCCTCAAAATATCTAATCTGGCCCCATCACATGCAAAGACGATAATCCTCATATTAACATACTCCAGCATATGCATAATCACTCCTAAAATACCATATCACTCTCCTTACTTGTCAGTTTTTGATTGTGACTGCTAAGTAAGGGAAGAGATAAGTAAGATGAATACTCTAAACTGGAAGCCACTGCCAGCCATTGGTAATGTATATTCTCCACATAGTGAGCATATATAAATTCCAGTGAGATCAAGGTGCCTAGTGCACCTCCACAGTGTACTTCTGGAGATTCGCATATTGAGTTATTCTTGTTCTTATAGTGACAGGTAAGACCAGCACCTTAAATTGAACTTGGAAGCAAATGAGTAAGCAGAACAGCTGTTTTAGAATTGGTGTAATATGGGTAAAGTGGCAATTCCTTGTAAGAATGTGTTCTGCTTCATTCTGCACAAGCTGTAACTTCTACATTGTCTTTGAGGGCAGCCCAATGTAGTCTGTATTGTAGCAATCTAATTTAGTGACTACAATCAGAATATCCAGGTGAACAGTCAAGAAGGCATCATAATTTACAGATCAAATGTAGATGGACTAAAGCACGTACCCCTAACTCCTAGCAATAATTCCAACCTACTTTTCTAACATCACAATTGGTCCAAGAATACCTCCAAGATCTTTATGTGGTCTAAAAAATCCCAACAATCCTTCATCCACTGTTGGCATATCAGTCTCCTTCAGAGTTTCCCCAGCCAACATCACTTCCATTTTGTTTGGATTTGAAGCCAGAAAGCATTTGTTCAGGTTTTGCCTTCCCACAGTTCTAGGTGATGTCTGAAGGGAGAATACGTCAAACAACAGATGATGTACATTCATCCTATGTTAGATATCATAATGCATTTCTATGTGGAAGGGATATGCATCTCTCCCCCTGGAAAACACAGCTATGAAGTCACTCACTCTCTCAGCACTCCTGGAGCATGTCATAAGCAGACTGCAGAACAGATTGAGTAAGCACTATTACAGTATTTTTCTCTAGTATTACCGTCAAGAAACCATTGCTATACCTCATGAGCTGAGTCCATTATATATTGTCAAATCAAAATGTTGTTTTATGGATAGTACACACACAACATATTGATTTTCAGAAAAAGAACCACTACCTTCTTGCTGTCTGACTCTTTATTATACTATTTTGCTGCAATATGGATCTTTTATTTTTATTTTCCAAGAGCAGAGATAGCATCACTTCATACTATGGGAATACATTGTTTCACTACAATAAGGCATAAATCATGACACAGAGAAATCATTATACTATTAACATAAATTTACTAAACATAATGACTCCTATAAGTCAGGTTAAGAAAAACAGCATTTCACAAAACTCATAGTTCTTTGTGTCTCCCCCCCTTAAAAATGGTTACATCTGGACAGAAAATTTCTGCTAATCGAAGTTCATGAAAGTAAAATTAGCCAGCAGCCTGATTTTGCCATTCCCTTAGATTTTATATCTTCAATGAAGTCTGACAATGCAGTCAGAAATCATTAGTTACAGAAATGATGAATTTGATTCATTATTCAAGCACTAATATGATTTATCTACTTTCCTGCACTCAAAAATTCATAGCGTGGAGAGTCAGTATATGAGTTACAGATATGGTATAAAAGAAGGCAAATTCCATGGATTGCATTACATGGATTTTTGTAGCATAGAAAAACTATTTTAAAAATCCTGTTCCTCAAGTCTGAAACAAACACTGATTGGTGGCATTTCATGGGGGGGAAAAAAAGTAGCTTGCAGCATTTAAAAGAACACCCTAAAAGTGGACACCTTCTGGAAACAGGAGGGAGGAGACAGAATCTCACAGCAGAACCAATTTTCATTTCAATCAGCTATGTTGCTAACAGGAGTCTGAGATCACCCTATGTCTAGGGTACACATATCTTTTCATGGTGCATTTTTTTCCATTGGTGTGATAGAGCTTGTCAAAAGAAAAAAAAAATCATACGTACTATACTGACATAGTCCTCCCTGTCTATATTCTTATTGTTATTTTCCTTAAACAGTCCATCAGTCACTGAAGCAGGGAAGGGGGCACCCTTTTCACCTGGTCCATGCAAGTTGTATTAATGGTTTTACTTATTGATCCATAAGTAGGGAGGAAGGGATAGTACAGGTTCACTGATGAAAGTCAGAGATAATTGGCAAGCATCCTAAAGTTAAAGGCTCATTCATAAAACTTTGTTCATCACAAATTTTGGTCAGTTCATGATGCATGATGTGATGTTTGCAAACTGAATAGCCACTGTGAACTTCCACAAATGTTGATGCAGTTTGTGGTGGTCTGTGAAGAGCAGAAAGCAGGGGGTGAGATGGCTGGGAGGCTCACCACCAAAAGCCACAGTGAGCAGCAAGCAGGGGTGAAATGGCTCCAAGCCATTTAAATCCTACTTTCTGTTCCCTGTGAAAAACAGTGGCGAGCAGAAAGCAGGGGGTGAGAGAGCAGAGGCAGGGAGTGATTCTTGACAGCCTGCAGTTTGTGAGCCATTTAAACCCCTGTTTTCTGCTCCTCGCTACTTTTTGCAGGCAGCAGAAAGCAGGGGTTTAAACTTGAAATGGCTCACAATCTGATATGAACCAGTTTGGTTCATGACCTATCCTATCAGTTTGTGGTTTGGTTCATGGTTCAAACCATGAACCAAACTGCAAAAATGTGGTTCATGTCCATCCCTAATCAGACTAAGATTACAGAAATTTGAACTAAAGTATTAGGCATACGTTAACAGTGCAGAAAATGGTATTAGATAAATAGAAGAAAACATGGTAGGAGCAGGATAATACATACAACAAAAATATAATACGTTCTATATATACTGGGCTAGTCCACAATCTAATTCTTTGTACAATCACCTTCCTGAACCATCCTGTTGTAATCCAGCCCCATTACTTTTATAGAAATGCCCTCCTGAACAATTCTGTTTTACATAATTTGCAGAAATATAGAGGTATGGGATCCTTCCTGATTCCTGTGTACAAGCCATTCCACAAGGTGGGTACCACAACCAAAAATGCATGTGCATGGGCTGTTGTAGGGTGTACTTTGTATTATGAGATCCCCAGAAGTTTCTGTGTAGATGAACAAAGGTATCATAGCAGAGCACAGGAAGAGAAGCAGTTTGCAAATATAGAGGTCCAAGATCATGAAGTAATCTGTATGTGATAGTCAGTACCTTAAACTGAACTCAGTAAATGATAGGTAGCCAATATAGTGACTACATAATGGGTGTGTATCCATACTCTGCATAACTGGGTTGTTGTTGTTTTTTAATAGTGGATGGATAACTGCCTCTTTGGTGTTTGAGAGGAGGCACCTTGAGTCATTTACTGATTTATGATGAACATCAAGGGCTTGTGGTCCTTACTAGGGATGGGTACGAACCACAAAAATGAGGTTTGGTTTGTGATTCACCCACAAACCATGTACCCTACAAACCTTTCAGATGCATATGAACCAAACTGGTATGTGAGGTTAGTGCCCAAAACAACTGAGCTGCAGTAGTTTGCTCCTCAGGGCTAAGCTGTTTAAAAGGGCTTTCTTGGGCAGCCAGCCATGGGGCTGACTCCAAAGAGAGCCCCTTTAAACAGCTGAGCCCTGCAGGCAGCGGGAACATACTGCCCTTGCTGCTCAGCAGTTTCCCATCTAAAGAGCTGAACTGCAGGGGCTTTCTTGGGCAGCCAGTCCCTGAAAGCTATCACTCTATCCCACCTGTTGTTGTTGTTCAGTCGCACAGTTGTGTCCAATTCTTCGTGACCCCATGGACCACATCACCCCAGGCCCTCCTGTCTTTTGTCATGGTCTGGAGTTTGCTTAATTTCATGTTCGTTGCCTTGATAACACTGTCTAACCATCTCATCCTTTGCCATCCCCTTCTTTGACCTTCAATCTTTCCCAGCATCAGGGTCTTCTCCAGTGAGTGCTCCCTTCTCATTTGGTGGCCAAAGTATTTGAGCTTCAGCTTCCATATCTGGCCTTCCAGGGAACAGTCAGGGTTGATTTCTTTTAGGATTGACTGATTTGATCTCCTTTCAGTCCAGGGGACTCTCAAGAGTCTTCTCCAGCACCATAACTCAAAACAATCTACTCTTCAGTGCTCAGCCTTTCTCATAGTCCAGCTCTCGCAGCCATACAGTACTACTGGGAATACCATTGCTTTGACCATATGGACTTTTGTTGGCAGGGTGATGTCTCTACTTTTTAATATGCTGCCTAGGTTTGCCATCGCTTTCCTCCCAAGGAACAGGTTCCTTTTAATTTCATGGCTGCAGTCACCGTCTGCAGTGATCTTGGATCCCAGGAACATGAAGTCTGTCACTGCTTCCACAACTTAGCCTTCTATTTGCCAAGGAGTGATGGGGCTGGATGCCATGATCTTAGTTTTTTTGATGTTGAGCTTCAAGCCCACTTTTGTGCTCTCCTCTTTCACCTTGAGAAAGAGACTCTTTAGGTCCTCTTCACTATCTGCCATTAGAGTGGTATCGTCTGCATATCTGAGGTTGTTGATGTTTTTCCCAGCAATCTTAATTCTGGCTTCTGAATCATCCAAGCTGGCATTTTGCATGATGTACTCTGCATATAAATTAAATAAGCAAGGGGACAATATACATCCTTGCCATACTCCTTTTCCAATGCTAAACCAATCAGTTGTTCCATATCTGGTTCTAACTGTTGCTTCTTGACCATTACACAGGTTTCTCAAGAGACGTGTGAGGTGGTCTGGTACACCCATCTCTTTAAGGATTTGCCATAGTTTGTTGTGATCCACACAATCAAAGGCTTTGGCGTAGTCAATGAAGCAGATTATGTTTTCTCCATAATCCAGCAAATGTTGGCAATTTGATCTCTAGTTCCTCTACCTCTTTGAAACTTGGCTTGTACTTCTGGCAGTTCTCTATCCACATACCGCTGACGCCTAGCTTGTAGGATCTTTAGCATGATCTTACTACCATATGAAATGAGTGCAATTGTACGATAGTTTGAACATTCCTTGGCATTGCCCTTCTTTGGGATTGGAATGTAAACTGACCTTTTCTAATCCCGTGGCCACTGTTGTGTTTTCCAAATTTGCTGGCAAATTAAGTGCAACGCTTTAACAGCATCATCTTTTAAGACTTTGAATAGCTCAGCTGGGATACCATCACTTCCACTAGCTTTGTTGTTAGCAATGCTTTCTAAGGCCCATTTGACTTCGCATTCCAAGATGTCTGGCTCAAGGTCAGTGATTACACCATCGTGGTTGTCAAGAACATTGAGCTCCTTCTTGTATAGTTCTTCAGTGTATTCTTGCCATCCCCACCTATATTCCTGCTACTCTCTTTATTTGCTATTTTTGATATTGTAGGTGTGTTGCCTCTTGAATGCATTTTGTATGTTCGTACTGTCATTTTCTCTTAAATAAAATCAATTTCTATTTTCAATTTGGACTGGTTATTTTGAGAGTTCTCTAAAAGGGAAAGATCTCTGTAAACTCTGGTAGGAGAATCTTGCTAGTTGCCCCCTTCTCACAAGTTTTTCTGTCTCCTTGCTAGTTCCCCTAATAAACAGGATTCAGCCTTTGGGGGCAACACATAGCATTGAGGGTAACAAAACAGCTGAGCAGTGGGGAGCTGTGTTTCGTGAATAGCAGAAAGCAGGTCACCCAGCTCCATAATAAATCAAGGGACCACATGACCAGTCATCTTGTGTATTCATGGGTAGTGGTGAATATTGATGGTAAAAAATAAAAATAGAAATAGAGATTTGTAAATGTAACAGTATGATTTTTAACGTAAAGTAAATTAATTGTATTATATAAGCATTAAATACATTTAACATCTGTCATGGAAACCACAACAATTAATGAGCTGAAAAATATGAGAAGCATTCTTATGTAAGATGTGTCTAAGCCCCCCAAACATCACTATAAACACGAACTTAGCTATCAAAGACTTATCCAAAGGACATCTCAAAGTTATCAACAGATTAGAAAAAGTTGATAGAAGTGGTCCACCTGAGACATCACCACACAATTTATAAGCAACCTGTCATATATTTATGTTATTTATAGTCCACCTTTCTCACAGGGCAAGTCAATGCAAAGCAATTAAAAGTATATGCCTGGGAGGGAGCATGTGAAATTATTGCTTTATTTTAAAATTATTACCTAATTAGTATTTGATCTTGTTCCAATAGACATAATTATATATATATATATATATATATATATATATATATATATATATATACATATACACACACACACACACACACACAGGGGTCTTGGGGGGGGAGCACACCGGAGCGCAGCTCCAGAACCTCAGGAGCCAAGCCCTGCCCCCAGCCGGCGTCCTGGGGAGTCTTTCAGGCAGCCAAATGTCAATTTCAGCGCCATTATATCCTATGGGCCATTGCAGTCAATGGTGAAAACATAGGGTGTATTCTGGGGGCTGGAGGGGAGGGGTTTGAGGAGAGGCTCCAAACTCACAGGGTAGCTGAAGGAGCCTCTCCCCCAAGATACCCACCAAGTTTCAAGAACATTGGATTAGGGGGTCCAATTCTATGGGCCCCCAAACAGGTTGCCCCCATTCCCTCCATTGTTCTCTATGGGGGGGGGAGTTACTCCTTCTTCCCTCTCTTTCTTTCCCTCCTCCTTTCCTTCTCTTTCTTTCCCTCTTTCCTTCTCTCTACTCTCTCTCTTTCCTTCCCTCTTTCTTCCTTCTGTGGCCCAACTCTAGTGAGAAGGAGTTTAAACTTTAAACCCCTTCTCTCTTAGCTCCCCCATCCAGGCCTGCCTCCCCCCTTTTGCTTCCCCTTCTGACATCACTTCTGGTGATGTCAGGGGGCGTGGCATATGCTAATAGCCTAATAGCTCATTAGCATACCATATGCTAATGAGCTCCTGCAGCTCTTTTTCTACGAAAAGACCCCTGTATATATATATATGTGTGTGTGTGTGTGTGTGTGTGTGTGTATAATAGCTGTTTGATTCACATAATCTAGGACTGGAAAAGTAGAATTGTATTGAGTTATTTCCTGTTGATATCACTTAATTATAATTATTCAGAAATGAATATTTGCTTTGAAAAAAAGTAAGAGTTCAATCATATTTATGCTAACTTCAGTGATGTTTATTACTGTTCTGTTATCTGTATATCAGTCTGAAACTCAGCGAAGCATAACAGCATGATGTTCAGAGACTTTTTGAAGCCCTGCCCATCAACAGCGTCTATCACAGTCTGTGGTTGCATTGAAACAAGGTGTCTAAGCAGGAACATAAAAGGATCTTTCATTTGTCTGTTCAATTCTAATTTTCCAGCAATGCTAGCATTTAATTTCCAACAAATTCTATAGTAGTTATGCAATATTGAATGCAGATCTTGCATTTTCTGGCATCATGTTGGTGCTTTTTCACTCTTTGGAATCTCCTGCCCTCCATCTAATGATAGTTGTTGTATGCCTCCTTAGACTCTTCTTTAGGTGTGGCCTCATGCCCCAGCACCCCAAATAAAGATACAAGACTAGCACAGATTTTAACTCATTTATTAAAATTAGCTGATCTACTTCATTATTCAATATGCTAACGTTTAATGGGGTAGACTTAGCTAGGCAGCCTGCCATGGCTCTTTGTTTTGGCAAATCCAGCCTGGCTCCATATTCAGCCAGAAGCTTCTGCCAGGCTCATTTATCCTCAACTGCACATATTACACTAATAGGTGCCAAGTTCCATCCCCCTTCCTTGGTATGCCATAAAGCCACTACCAGGTTTGGCAAGATGTTGCTCAGCACTGAAGGTGCTCCATAATGTCAGCGATGGTCTGTTCAGGATATGCTCTCCATCATGCCTAATAGCTCATGGTGCTTGCTGCTCTTCTCTACCTATCCTGAATAACCTGCCCTATCCCTGTCAAAATCGTTATGGCCTAAACAGTCCATGAACAAGCCTAATTAATATCAAATTTATACCCTCAAATGTCAAATATTGCAAAGCAGGCAAAAAAGGCTATGCTCACCACCAATCAGGGAAAAACAAAAACCTGCTTGGCTCCAAATGGTGGCCTGCTACTCCCACAATATTCGGGGGGTCGGTAGTAGGTGGCAAAAGCCTGCTATGAAGGGGCAAAGCTTAGATATACAGCCCCCTTTTTATGACTTCCCATTCAAAGGCTAGTTTTCAGCCAACCAATTGCCACCTTGTGCCTTATTTGAAGAGGGGCTGGGGAAATTAATCCATAGCTTTACTGGCATGAATGTCTCTTTCCTGGCTGGGAAGATGGTTAGACTCTCTTCTGCATTTGCTTCACATTTTTCAACTGGGAGGAAAACATGCAGCTCAAAACCACATTCAAATACCTCAGGGCAACACCATACTGAAAGTCACTCCTAAACAGCCATAAAATGGCCATAAAGCTATGCAGAAAGTACAATAAAATCCTATGATCAAAGAAAGTGAAAGTGGCATAGAGTGTGGAGGCTACCATAAAACCTGATGATCAAAGGAAGTGAAAGCAGCATGCAATGCAGAGGGGAATTTCTGTTCCAATGTGGGTTTTGTAAAACAACAGAGGGAAAAGCCAATGCAGAAACAGCCTTTGTTGTTTCTAATTACTTCAGTGGTGAACTGTGGAGCAATCGGCTTTAGAAAGAGATTGTTGACTTTTATTGCTAAAAGTTCTACATCCCTCTGAAAAAGTCCCCCCCTTGTTTAAAACTCCTTGAAATTCTAAATCTTACCTGTCTTTTCTACCTTGAAATTTGGATCTGATCCACGCTTGTTCCATTATAGAAACTGCTGAAACAATCTAAAGGAGTTAATAGCACACATTAGGCAGAATGAAAGCTTGATTTTGAAATGCAGTTGCCAGGGAAAGCATTTTGAAATAGCTTTAATAAATAAAACAAGTACATTTTATCTGAGCTGACATTCTGTTTTTAGCTAACAAGGAAAAATAGCTAAATGGGCAACAATGAAAAAAGGAAGGTTTTTATGGGTTGATTCTTATATAGTAACAACAGAAAAGCCTCTCCCCAAAGTAACTTCTGAGGAAGATCACATGTAATGTAATCTCATTACCGGCCTCTCCTATGCGATTACACTATTCTATCTTACTAGAATTGTTTCAGACAGGAACATGCTCTCCTTGCTTCTCATCTCTCCACCTCTTCTTTCGCTCTCCCCTCATCAAAATGAAGATATTAAGATAAGACTTTTGATTGTTACACAGTGATGCAGAGGGAGGAGTGGCATCATTCGTTCTCTGCTTTCCTTCTTAAAATCCAAAGTGGAACCCTGTGAGGTAGGTTAAGCTGAGACCATGTAACTGGCCCAAGGTCACCTAGCAAGCTTCTGTGGCAGAACCTGGATATCCTATATCTCAGTCTGAAACTCTAACCAGTATACAACACATCTGCAACTCACCCTTCAGGAAAATATGCAGACTTGCACAGCTCTCCACAGGTACCAAACCCAAACCCAAAGAAACCTTTCATTTGGCACAAGACAACAAACACAGAGAAGAAAAAGCTTTTGCTTCCTGTGTCTCTGCATTTCAGAATACTTATAGTGACTTCTACCTGAAACTGTATGCTCATTCTGAACTGACTCAGTTCTATTTTGCTTGTGCAGCACAAATTTAACATTGCAAACATATGGAGTAGCTTTTTATGGTATTTGTATTCTTAGTTTTAAAAGAATTCTTTTAAAGAGCACCATTTAAGCCTTGCCAGTAGACTTACAGTACAAAATAGCATGCATAAGCAAGTGACAAGCACCCATATTGGAAATGTATAATAAATAAGAGCCATCTGTCTGTCCATGTCATGCATAACTCACCAGAAATTTAAGGTAGAAGTCTCAAAATCAACCACTGGATTCAGCATAGTCATGGGAGTTTCAGTGACAGACCATGAAGGAAATCAAGGCATCCTGGTTACCACCAGCCTGCTTTTGCATTTGAAGCTATGGTTGTTTTTGGCAGGCAGAACTCATCAGAAAATAAAGTAAGGATTTGAAAACTGGTGGCCACTAAGTTCAGGATGATGATGGGAACTACAGTGGCAAAAATGAAGGGAATCAGGACATGATGTCCCAGGTTATCTCCAGAAGCCCCCCCAATTTACTTATTTCAAATATTCATACCTTTGAATGCTTTGAACTCAAAGCAGCTTACAGTGTAAATAATAATAAAACACAAGAAAACACACACAAACCACTATTTAAAACTACATATTTAAAACTGCTGACAGAGAGATAAATTAATCAGCTAATCAATTGCCATCTCTCTATATATATATAAAAGAAAGTCCCCTTACTGTAAAATCAACGCCCAGGCCAAACCCCTGGACCTAGAAACATGAAATTCCGGGGGAGAACTCCTACCATGACGTAGATAATTACTAAAAAGGGATTTTTGGAAATTCGACCCCTGAAGCGGTCAAAAGGGGTAAAATGTGCTCCCTCCATTGCTTCCTATGTGGTTGCCAGGCTACTGCCTCCTTTTACCCCCCACTCTCTGATTGGTCAGCTGCAGAGCTCAGTGTTCTGAGGTGGAAAAAAAAGCAGTTACAGGAGACTGCAGAGAGCATAAAGAATTATTTTTTTTTTTTGAAATAACTCTCCTAAAAAGGAGAGAATTTTATTTTTTATAAGAAAAAGGTAAGGTAGACAGATGGGAAGAGAAAAAAGAGCGGAGTGAGTTTTTTTTTCTGTTAGTAAAGGTTAGTTTTATTTCTTCCAGTTGTCGGCATCCATCACGGTTGAAAGATCTTCTTTTCAGCTTTACAAAGTCCAAATCAATTCTGTTAGTAAAGTTAGTAAAGTCCACTGGGGTTAAATCAAATCTTTTCAGATGTTACACGAACAAATTCCTTTTTAAGTCTCTCCAATTATCATTAAGTCCTTTGAGCTTTAGTGCCTCCCGTTCCGTCACTTCCTTCCCCCGAGCCGCCGTCTTCTTCAAAAATCCAAGTTTTGAGTGCTGCTTCCTCCTCTATGCTGGTATGTCTCTTCAGAAATTTTTTAATCCATCTTCTTTCGCTTCTTTTTTCTTGTTGTTTCTGGCAGTCATTTCTCGTTGGCTCCATTAACACTCAAGTTGAAATTAGATCTCCATTACTTGCTAAGCTCAACACCCCTTTCTACTGGCAGAGTATATCCTTTTTTTTAAAGGCGGAGTAGGCTTTGGGAGCCTTATCCGCCTCTTCTTTTTATTTATTCGCTCCACTGCCAGATAGAGGTGTCAAGACTTTCGTCAAAAAAAAATCTGAGATCTTCTTTCCCTTCTTCATCCATAACTTGGAACTTTAGCATCAAATTAATTTTCTATATATTTTCTGCCATCAACCTTATTGATTCCAACATAGGTTTTTACAGTCTGATGAGAACAATTTCCATTTTAAAAGCGTTTCATTGATATTTTACGTTTACACCAGCAGGTGGCGCAGTATCTCAGTCTCTTGTTGATTGACAGCTAGTTCTGGGGGGGGGTTGACTGGAGCGGAAGTCCCTCCTCTCTTCTCTTCCGTTCTAAGCAGGATTTTCCCCAGCATCGACATTTTATTTTTTATTTACTTTTTCAAAGTTCGTGCCACATCCCCCAGAAAGCAACTAAAGCCGCAATCTTCTGTAAAACCCCAACGGTACTTTCACCAACATTTTTTCTTGTTACCCCCCCTTCATGTTTCCTTTAAAAATTCGCTTCTTCGAAGAGGGTGGAAGCTCCTCCCTCCTCCCATATGCTTATCCGCTTGCGGGGGGGTTTTAATTTTCGCTTCACAATAGATCTTCAACTCACGATTAGATGCCATTTCTTCTTTTCATAGTAATTCATCCGCTTTTCCTCACTCTTGGAATTCGGCAGGGCTGCTAAGTCCCATTTGGGATGCACTACGCGGCGGGGCCGATTGGGGCGGGGAGAAAGCCTCAATTTCCCGGCAGTTTGCCGGCAAAGAGGCTACTCCCCTATGCGCCCCCGGTTCGGAGCCTTTGACTAAGGCTCACTAGGGTCTTTCGCAAACGCGAAGACCCCCCCCATTCCGCGCGTGGGCTGACCGCCTCCGGGAGCGTCCCGAGAAGCGGCCGCCATTCGCAGTACCGAAACCAAAAACCAGCATAAAGAATTATTTATATGAGACTATTACCTTTGATGGAGGTGACACACATCCTGATGAATGGGATATTCGATACCAGAATAATTTGGTGAATTTGCATGTATTTCTGGATGTCTGTCATTGTAAAATAAGGAATACTGACCACTGAGGAAGGCCCGAAGGGGCCAAAACGCGTATGGTCCTTAGGTCAAATGTCTGACCCATCGATTGGATATGTATAACAATCAGTTCTGAATGAAATATGTTCTTTGAGTCTGATATTTAGACTATTTCTTTTAACCTTTCATATGCTTTACTTATAAGCACACCCCAATGAACGTTTGTATATTTTTTATATTAATTTACCTGTAGCTTGACCCTCTTAGATCGTAACTGTTATTTGTATACACCATATTGTAGCTGTTTGCACACATTTGTTTTGTATAAATATTCTTTTCTCTTTTGCACATCAGTATAGTGCCCTGGATTGCATTATTTATACAGTGCCTTTTTCCATTTATGTATATTTTACTGTGTTATCACTTTTGTATTTCAAACACATTCCCCCCACCTCCTAAACCTGCGAGGAAATCTATGCAACTCCATATCGTGAGAGGGGTTGGTGTGATGTGGCCTTCACATCCTTGCATTTTGAATCAGTGCCAACAGCCGTATTAGCCGGCCACTACAGTAGAACACCTAAGGAACAGCGTTTTTGTATTTGTGGCCCCTCTGTTACTGAGGATCTTCCTCATTATATTCTTGAATGCTCAATGTATGCCCAACCTAGGTTAAAATTTCTCTCCAGGATTCTATCAGACTTACGTTTCTAGTCAGATTCTGAGAAGACTGTATTCTTGTTAGCTGATTTCAATGTCAACATATCCTATAGAATGTCTTTATATGTCTTGGCTGCAAAGAAAATACAGGTTAACACTGTTCTTATTGCAACTAATTAATATTGATCTTAACAGATACCTTTTTATTCAATTTTATTCTGATTGTATGGTTTTATTATATCTTATATTTTACTCTAATCCTTGGTTTGAAATGGCTTATGGCTAAATACAAATAAATTTCTATTTGCAAAAGACCTCCTACACCTGACAGGCAGTTGTCTGTCAGGTGCAGCAGTGGATGCAGGGTGCTTAAAGCCATCAGGGAGCCTGACCCAGCAGTAATGCCTTAGTGATCCTGCCAGCCCAGTCATCACAATGGCTTGCAATATGCCACCCCTCCCGCTTCTACACTGGACAGGCAGCTGCCTGTCAGGTGTAGGAGAGGGGGGTGGGATGCTTACAGCCATCAGGGAGGCTTGCTCAGCAGGATTGCCTTAGCACTGCTGCTGCCCCAGCCTAACTGGTGCTTTAAACATACTCCCCCCGCAACACCATACAGGCAGCTGTCTGCCAGGTATAGGAGCAGGGGCAGAGCATTGAAAGCCACCAGGGCGGCTGCCCAAGCAGCAGCTCCTTAGCAAATGTATTCCCCCAATTGTTTTCCATGTGCCTGGCAGGCTGCTGCCTCCCCCCCCACTGGTCAACTGTGTAGCTCAGAGTTCTGAGGTAAAACCTGCCTGCTTGCATTCACCTCCCTCTGATTGCTCAGCTGTGGATCTCAGTGTTCTGAGGTAAAAAACACAGTTAAAAGAGACTGCAGGCAGTTGAGTACAGTTACTGAAATCAGCAGTTCAAAATTCTTGAATAGATATTTCTCATAACAGCCAGTATGGCAACTGAGTTTATGAATGCTCATGGGGAGATAGTAAAGGACGGGTTTCATTTCGCCCCAGAGCTCACCGGAGTGACACTCCACCAGAGAAGAGGCCAGGGGGTGGGGACATGTAGCAAGTCCCACCTCCTGCTCCCAGAAGCCCTCCCCTCAGTCCAGCCATAAGGAGAAAGAAGAAGGAAAGTAAGTTCCTCCCCTGCCTTTCCAGGCCCTGGAAAGGCAGCTGGAACCCCCAGTGTTCCAGGCCCACGCTAAGCGCATCAGCCTGGAATGGCCTCCGGACACCCCCCCCGCCACCTTTAAAAATCCCTATTAAAGGAACTGGACTAGCACCCCAGAAATTAAGGCACAAGAAATGAAGGCATTGTGTTAAATTATTTAAATGGCTGATAAACATCAAAGATAAGTGATTTTTATAACATTTAGAGATGTGTTCTTCACCTGGAAAGCTTTGTGCTTTGGAAATAGTTATGTAATTTATTTCCTTACAGAAGAGACCCTTGCAGGAGAACAGTTTAAGACACTGGCATGCTGAATCATGTAATCACTTATATGTTGTGTTCTTGGTAGCAAACTGCTCCCCCCAACATTCTCTCTCTCTCTCTTACTGATATTGTGTGCTGCAATTGATAATGGGTTTGTGTGTGATGGAATGGCACAATCCAAAGTGTCTATGCAAGCATCTTTTTTACTTTATTTCATAAATTTTGGGTTTACAGTCTGTGAATGATCAGAGGTTAAACTCATACAGGCTTTACAGGGAGTTTGGTTAAAAAAGAAAAAAAAGTTCTCCCCTCCCCAACCCCACTTCTGATTTCTTTCTGGATTCCAAGCAGTACATTTGGGTAGTTGAGCCTGACATCAAAGACACAATAGGAGTCTTCCACCCTCAAAAGGGCAAACTTGTTCTAGCTTTTTCTGCACATCCCTGAGGAATTTACAGAGGGAATCATTTGGGGAGGGCACTGGGAAGAAAAAAGAAGGAGTGTTAACTGCCAACATTATGCTTGTACCAAGCTCACAGAAATGATGCTTGGGCCCTGTGTGTGTATAGGAGAGGGGCTGTGACTCAGTGGTAGAGCATCTGCTTGGCATGCAGACAATCCCAGGTTCAGTCCCTGGCATCTCCAGGTAAAAGGACCAGGTTGGAAGTGATGCAAAAGACCTTTGCCTGAGATAGGGTTGCCAGGTCCTAGTAGGGCCTGGAGATGTAGAGTGGCAAACTCCAGACTGGAGATTTGGGGAGTGGAGCCTGGGGAGGACAGGGGACTCTGTAAGGTACAATGCCATAGAGCCCCCTCCAAAGCATCCATTTTTTCCAGAAGAACTGATCTCTGTGGAGTCGTAATTCTGTTAGAACCAGAGACCCTGGAGAGCAGCCACCATCTGCAATAGTCTGAGTCAGGAGGAGGCAGATTCATTTGTCCATAGAAAGAAGGGACAGGTCTCTCCAGCCTGCTTTCCACTTCGGCTTCTGAGTCCAATAGAGAAGGTTGACTTGCTATCCTGCCGCAGCTGGAGTCTCACTTTGTCTTTATGTCCTCAATATCTGGTCCTGATCCTGATTGTCTACTTGTTTGAATGTGCATCTTGCATCTCAGCCTACATTCACCATGACATCTTCCAATTATGCCATTTTTTGATGGGGGCAGAAGGGCATGGCTTGGTCTGGGGGAAGGGGGAAAATGGGACAGTGCCTTGTCAAACATCTATCACACCTCTCCAAACAGTTTTCTTTAGGCAAAAAAAAATAGCAGATGTTATTTCGTTGTTGTTCTGGATCCAGATTTGTCAACATTATTTATTTAAAACCTAAGAACATAAGACAAGCCAATGTTGGATCAGGCCAATGGCCCATCTAGTCCAACACTCTGTCATGCAGTGGCCAAAAATACCAGGTGCCATCAGGAGGTCCAGCAGTGGGGCCAGGACACTAGAAGTCCTCCCACTGTTGCCCCCTCCAAGGACCAAGAATACAGAGCATCACATGCCCCAGCCTGAGAGTTCATATCTATACCTTGTGGCTAATAGACACTGATGGACTTCTGCTCCAGATGTTTATCCAGTTCCCTCTTGAAGCCATCCATACTTGTAGCCACCACCACCTCCTGTGGCAATGAATTCCATGTGTTAATCACTCTTTGGGTGAAGAAGTACCTCCTTTTATTCTTTCTAACCCTACTGCTCAGCAATTTCATGGAGTGCCCATGAGTTCTTGTATTGTGAGAAAGGGAGAAAAGTACTTCTTTCTCAACCTGCTCTATCCCATGCATAATCTTATAAACCTCAATCATGTCACTCCTCAGCCGTCGTTTCTCCAAGCTAAAGAGCCCCAAGCGTTTTAACCTTTCTTCATAGGGAAAGTGTTGCAACCCTTTTATCATTCTAGTTGCCCTTCTCTGCACTTTTTCCAATGATATAATATCCTTTTTGAGGTGTGGCAACCAGAACTGTACATGAGGTCACACCAATGATTTACACAGAGGCATTATGATACTGGCTGATTTGTTTTCAATTCCCTTCCTAATAATCCCCAGCATAGCATTGGCCTTTTTTATTGCAGTTACACACTGTCTAGACATTTTCATTGAGTTATCTACTACGACTCCAAGAACTCTCTCTTGGTCAGTCTCTGCCAATTCAGACCCCATCAATGTGTATTTATAGTTAGATTTTTTGGCTCCAATGTGCATCACTTTGCACTTGGTCACACTGAACCCCATTTGCCATGTTGACGCCCACTTACCCATCCTCGACAGATCCCTCTGGAGTGCTTCACAATCCTCCCTGGTTTTCACCACCCTGAACAACTTCATGTCATATGCAAATTTAGCTACTTCACTGCTTACTCCCAACTACCAATCATTAATAAACAAGTTTAAAAGTATCGGACCAAGTACTGATCCCTGTGGTACCCCACTGCTTACCACCCTCCACTGAGAAAATTTCCCATTTATACTCACTCTCTGTTTCCTATTAATTAGCCAGTTTTTGATCCACAAGAGGACTTGTCCTTTTATCACATGACTATTGAGCTTACTTAGGAGCCTTTGATGAGGAACTTTATCAAAAGCTTTCTGGAAGTCAAGGTAAACAACATCTATTGGGTGCCCCTTGTCCACATGTTTGTTCACTCCCTCAAAAAACACTAACAGGTTAGTGAGACAAGATCTTCCTTTACAGAACCCATGCTGAGCCTGCTTTTCCTCTCTGAAAGTGACCTTGTTGTAGCTGACAAAAATGACAGTGATATAAAACCCACAGTCAACTATAACAGAGAGGAAGGCTGCCAGTCAAACAGAAAAGGAACACTAAAAGCACCTCAACCATCAATGCCAAGGAGAATAAAAATATATTGACCTGGTATCCTCCCTCTTTACCTGACATGGGTGGTTTGTTTGTTTTTCCCCATGTGTGCCATCAGGTAGGCTCACCAGCTCTGAGTTGGGAAATACCTGAATACTTTTGGGGTGGAGCCTAAGCGGTGGGTGTTGCCTTCTGACACACTTCCCATGATGCCAGGGGGTGTGGCATATGCAAATAAGTTGTGCTAATGAGGTATGCTAATGAGCTCCTGCACTTCTTTTTCTACAAAATGACCCCTGAATGGAATCACACCATGTTGACCTGGCTTATCGCCAGAGAACTCACCTCCCATACTATTGCCAATGGAAGCTATGGTTGTTTGACTTTGGCAGACATAACACATAAGAAAATAAAGCAACAGGTCTCAATACTGGGCACTTACTTATGAATGATGATGGGAGTTGCAGTGCCCAAAATGAAGGAAACTGGAACATCCTGGACTAGATTATATCTACCCTCCCCCATTTGCAATGGAAGCTAAGGCTGTCTTTGTGGAAGGCTGAAGGATGCTCATGAGACTGGCAGTGCCAGAAATGAAAGGAATTGGAACATTCTGGCCCAGTTTATAACCAGAAACTCCTACACACACATCCATGCTATTGGCAATTGAAGCTAAGGTATGGAAGCAAGGGTTTACTCCCAAGAAGTCAGGAAAGTGTGAGTAACACAGACTGGGAGGGTGGAACATGTTCCTCTGTGACAAAACAAAATGGTTAATGACTTCCTTGACCTATCAGAGTCTGTGTAGTATAATGGTTAGACAGTCTGACTAGGATTCAGGAGTACCCCAGGCCCATAGCCAGGATTTTTTAATTTTGGGGGGGCTTTAAATAAGTCAAGGGGGCACCCTCACACACCCAAGCAAGCACCATAGATAAGATTTAAAAATTGAAAGTTAGGAGGCCAGGGCTGGATGGGGCTTTTGTGGTAAGTCGGGTGGCCAGGCCCCAAGATGCCCCACTGTAACTACAGGCCTGAAGTACCCAACCTGCTATGGAAGCTAATGTAACTTCTAAGGTTGTTGTAAGGATAAAATGGAATAGAGGAGTATGATGTGAGCTGATTTGGGAAAGCCAGTACAGAAAAGTATGGAACACATACCTTCCCTTACAAAACAAAGGGAGTTTAAGAACCTCCATGAACTATCAGAGCCAGTGTGGTATAGTGGTTAGAGCTTGCTGGGATCTAGGAGACTACTTGGTCTAATCTCACATGTGCCATGGAAACTTGTTGGGTGGCCTTGGGCCTGTCACACATTCTTAGCCAAACCTGTCTCTCAGGGTTGTTGTGAGGATAGAGGAGAGGAGAACATTACGCATCCCCGTTAGGGCAAAAGGTGGGGTATGATGTTTGCTATAAATATAATTTTGACTACAGTTTGCAAAGAAAGTATGATCACTCTTGCTTCTGCTTCATGAAGTATTGCTGCAGCACTTTTGGCAGGAGGTGGAAGTGCTTGTTCAGCATTCAAATACTGTTTAAAAATCAAAACTGAGTGAGTGGACACACCTCTAGTATTACACATATGAATTAAAGATTCTTCAAAAATAAATATTTAAATAAGTTCATTTGAATAATAAATAACCATTATTTCCTCAAGAGTAAATTGCTTTCAGCCACCGATATCACACCAATACCCCCATTTCAATGGCTACAGGGAAGGAGAGAAAAAAGATTAATTTGAGGAATCCATATCAGGCCCCCATTTGTGGAAAATTAGGCATAATTTTCTGCAAGATGATTCATTTGACTAGTGTAACCTTCCTTGGAATAAAGCATATGGGTACCATCACCCTCAGCTCTTTGATTCCACTCTTAGAATCGGCATCCTCCTGAGATCTGGTAATCATCTTGGGAAACAGATAATATGCTTCTGTTTTCATCCATGGCCATACAAATCTCCCCTTCCAGCATGAGCCTTTGTAGTTTTGTGAGTAGAATAATTGCTAAACTAGTCCCCACTTTTATAACAGGGTGAAACCCACTTTTATAACATGGGAAAAGATCCGGATCCTTGTCATGAAGCTCACTGATAATTCAATCTTTCTCAACTTGACCTGCTGCATAGGGCTTGCAGTAAATATGAAAAAAGGGCAAGTTGAGCCATGTTCTATCATCCTGAGCACTTTGAAGACAGTGTGGAATAAAAATATGATAAAAATTTATTCAATGAGACTGGATATATTCTTTGGGACAACTTAAAAGTGAGGTGGATTGTAACAGATGCATTTGAAAATCAGAAAGGGTGAAGGGAATTTATTTATTTATTTATTTATTTATAACCTGCCTTTCCTGTGCAAGCAGATTGTCTCATTTAATGTGTTACTTAACTACTGCTTTTGACTTCCTTGATAAAGATGAAACATCCTCCATAGCAGCTTGCCATAAAAATTACACAAAACCAAGGCACATAATTGTGTGTGAAAATCTCTCTCTCTGTGTGTATAAAAACACTGGTAGAGGGACACTGTTTTATCCGGTGTGTAATTGAACTTCACATTTTTTTTAATGTGAATTATTTGGTGTTGTCCCAGAGGCATCTCTTAATTCATCTCTGATTTAAGATAATTTATAGACAAGTTCAAATTATACCAGTTTCAGTGAAGGTTCCTTATGGGAGGCCATCGCTTACTTCCCTTCTCTCCCTTGTTTTATTTATTTATTTATTTATTTATTTATTTATTTATTTATTATGGGATTTATACCCCACCCTCCCCGCAAAGCAGGCTCAGGGCGGCTCACAAACAATATAAATACATACATAAAACATATTTAAAATACATCCGATAAAACATATTATAATGCAAGTATAAAACCATTACAATACAATACAATACAATTTACAATACAAAGATGTTAGCGGCGGTCAACCAATAGGCCAATGTTTCATCGTCTCTGAAGAGCTGGTATTCCTTACTCGCCAACTTGGTAATAAATACTAGATGTTCCTGCTCAAGCAGCTGCACCGTTGTAGCATTACGAGCTGGGCACTCCAACGGCGGCGGCCCTTAACTAAATGCCTGGCAGAAGAGCTCTGTCTTGCAGGCCCTGCGAAACTGAGAAAGGTCCCGCAGGGCCCTGATCTCCTCTGGGAGCTCATTCCACCAGGTAGGGGCCACCACCGAAAATGCCCCAGCTCTGGTAGCAGCTAGCCTGGCCTCCCGTGGGCCAGGGAGGGTCAAACGGTTTTGCGACCCAGACCGTAGTGCTCTCTGGGGTATGTGCGGGGAAAGGCGGTCCCGCAGATATGTTGGACCCCGGCCATATAGAGCTTTAAAGGTAATAACCAGCACTTTGAAGCGGACTCGGTATGCTATTGGCAGCCAGTGCAGTGACCTTAGCGCAGGCCGGATGTGCTCCCTTCTAGGGAGGCCCAGCAGCAGCCTGGCTGCGGCGTTCTGCACCAGCTGCAGCTTCCGGATCCGCGACAGAGGCAGCCCCATGTAGAGAGCGTTGCAGTAGTCTAGTCTCGAGGTGACCATTGCATGGATCACTGTGGCCAGGTCAGCCCGGTCGAGGAAGGGGACCAACTGCCTAATCAGCCTAAGATGATAGAAGGCCGACTTGGCTGTGGCCGCTACCTGGGCCTCCATGGTAAGAGAGGAATCCAGGAGGACCCCCAGGCTTCGAACCTCTGGCGTGGGGGCCAGTAAGGCCCCGCCAAAGGCCGGGAGCGGAATCCCCACCCCTGAACCGCCCCGACCCGGGCACAGGACCTCCATCTTCGCCGGATTCAGCTTCAGCCGACTCAGTCTGAGCCACCCAGCCACGGCCTGCAACACCCGGTCAAGATCTTCTGGTCTGGAGCGCGACTGGCCACCCAGCATCAGATAGAGCTGGGTGTCATCAGCGTACTGGTGACACCCCAGCCCATACCTCCGGGCAATCTGGGCAAGGGGGCGCATATAGATGTTAAATAACATTGGGGACAAAACAGCCCCCTGAGGCACCCCACACTCAAGTGGGTGCCTCCTTGACTGCTGATCCCCTAGCGCCACCCTTTGTCCCCGACCTTGGAGAAAGGAGGCAAGCCACTGCAAGGCAAGCCCCCAAATTCCCGTGTCGGCGAGGTGGTGGACTAGTAGCTGATGGTCAACCGTATCGAACGCAGCCAACAGATCTAACAACAGCAAAACTGCCGATCCGCCTCGATCCAGATGCCTCCGGAGGTCGTTAGTCAGCATGACCAGCGCCGTCTCCGTCCCGTGACCCGGACGAAAGCCGGACTGGAAGGGATCTAACACTGAAGCATCATCCAGAAAACCCTGCAGCTGTGTCGCCACCGCCCTCTCAATTAATTTGCCCAAATAAGGCAAATTAGAGACCGGCCTATAGTTAGCCAATTCGGCCGGGTCTAACGATGGCTTTTTCAAGAGAGGGCGGACCATCGCTTCCTTAAGTGCCCCCGGGAACTGTCCCACCGTGAGGGACTTATTAATACTCTCCCTTAGGGCACCTCGCAACCCCTCATGGCTAGATTTAATAAGCCAGGAAGGGCACGGATCAAGGCTGCATGTGGTTGGGCACACAGCTGTGAGTAAACTGTCAACTTCCTCCAGGCTGAGAGGACTGAAGCAATCCAGAATCAATGCCGAAGACGTGCAATGGGCCTCAAGCTCACTTACTGTTTCAACTGTGGCGGGGAGGTCACGGCGGAGCATCAGGACTTTATCCGCGAAATAGCTCGCAAAAGCCTCACAGCCAATATCCAATTCCCTAGCATTTGATCTGCCCTGCGGCAGAACTGTTAACGACCGAATTATCCTAAACAATTGGGCTGGGCGAGAGCTAGCGGATGCAATCTCCGCTGCATAGAAAACCCTCTTAGCAGTTTTGACTGCCATCTCATAGGCTTTCATAAACGTCCTATAAGATGTTCTTGTAGCTTTGTCGTGAGTTCGGCGCCACCGCCTCTCTAGCCGTCTGAGCTCCCGCTTCATCAGTCGTAGCTCCTGGGTATACCAGGGAGCTAGCCTCGTTCGGGAGTGCAGAGGGCACCGTGGAGCAATCTCGTCGATGGCTGCGGACAGCCGACTATTCCAGTCCTCCACAAGCTCATCCAACGAGCCGCCAGGGGGCATCGGATCCCGCAGAGCCATCTGGAGCCGCTCTGGGTCCATCTGGCTGCACAGGCGAGCTAAAATACGCTCGCCACCTAAACGGGGTTGGGGTGGCACATTCAGGCGAGCCCCTAGGGCATGGTGGTCTGACCATGGGACTGCCAAGGCAGTAACCTGGTCCACTGTAACCCCCGTCGCGAAGATCAAATCAAGCGTGTGCCCAGCCTGATGAGTGGGGGTCGTTATATATTGGGAGAGTCCCAGTGCCGCCATGGACGACACCAGGTCCACTGCCCGGCTGGAGGTCGCATCCTCGGCATGGACATTGAAATCACCCATGACTATCATAGGGTGCTCCAGTGCCCAGCCTGCTACAGCCTCCAGCAGGGACGGCAGGCTATTGGCCGGTGCGTTAGGTGGTTGGTACACCAGCCAAATCGCCAAACTCTCCCCGATCTCCCAGACCAGGCCAGCACACTCAATGCCTGTGATCCTCGGAGGCAGAAGCGCCCTAAAGGAGTAAGCGTCCCGGATGAATAGTGCCATTCCTCCCCCCCGCCCCCTAGTCCGGGATTGGTGGAGGACTGAAAACCCAGGTGGGGCCATCTGGGAGAGAGCCACTGTCTCCCTCTCTCTCACCCAGGTCTCGGTCACACACGCCAGGTCCGGATTCTGCTGCTGCAGAAAATCCCTTAGGGTTGAGGTCTTATTATTTATGGACCTGGCGTTACACAACACCAATGCTGGAGAGGGGGTATAATTCCTAGCCCCACTGCCAACATGTCTCGGGATGGGACGCAGGCTGGAAGAGGGCCGAGCTTCGCCATTTCTCCGCCCTCTTCGCATACTACTCTGCCTGCTCCCACCGCTATACTTCCCCCTTCCCAGAAGCACCGGTATTCCCTGGCCCACATCGGTGCCCTCCGTGGTCTCTGCAAGCTTCAGACCACCGGAAGGGCCTCAAGCCGGGCGCTCGCTAAGTGCTCAGATTGGGACAGTGGGGTGCGCAGTGGTATTCCCCCTCCCACTCCAATTGCCCGGCCAATCCTACTCCCCATTCAATTTACAGTCTTCTATGATTCAATCACCCACTAACTAACTAACTTACTCAATCTACTTCTTCCTATCTTTATTTTCCTGTATGTTATATTTTTCTAAATTTTTATGAGTTACTGACCAATAAAATAACAATTCCATTAGTCATCAGATAATAGAATTATCTGCATTAATGCCAGGGAGCAGTTTGCCCCAGCCTATTGGAATTCAAAGGAAGCATGAAGCCTCGTTGGTATTGAAAAAGACTGGCAGCCAAGAAGGAGGCCTGACTGTTCAGCTTATATTTTGGCCATGCCTCCTCAGAGTAGGCTTTTGCTGCTGGCTGTTCCCCACCTGCCCTCTCTTTAGTCATCATGGATTAGCCGGTTGCCAATGGGGCCAAGCAGAATTTTTTTTTGTTCCCTTAATTGGTTTGGGGGGTGCTTTTTTTGCTTGTATCATGATGTCAGGGTGAGGATTGGTTAAATAGGCCTAGTCACTGACTGTAGGCTATAACTAGTTTTGGCAGGGTTTGGGCGGTCTGATCACAATAGGCAGGGATGACTGGCAAGCACCTGAAGACATCCAAAGTGGTGGAGGCCATGTCTAGAACATAAGAACATAAGACACAGAAGCCAATGTTGGATCAGGCTAATGGCCCATCTTGTCCAACACTCTGTCACACAGTGGCCAAAAATACCAGGTGCCATCAGGAGGTCCACTAGTTGGGTCAGGGCACTAGAAACCCTTCCACTGTTGCACCCCTCCAAGCACCAAGAATACAGTGCATCACTTGCCCCAGACTGAGAGTTCCTATCTATACCTTGTGACTAAAAGCCACTGATGGACCTCTGCTCCATATTTTTATCTAATTCCCTCTTGAACATCCATGCTTGTAGCTGCCACCACCTCCTGTGAAGAGAAGATCACTAGAAGATCACTGGCTGTGTGGTGGGGTGTGGCTGGGAAGGAGCAGCCCTTGGTGCTGAGCAATATCAACCTTGGTAGTAGTTGTGTGGCACATTGTGTACAGGTGATGATAAACAAAGCCAGCAGAAGATGATGTCACTTCTGGTGATGTAAGGGGTGCGACCTAATATTAAAATTAGCTAATATTAAGTATGTATACTTTTACTACAGCTTAAGGTGCTCCATCCTATCTAAAGAGCCTTCTTCCAAATTAAATGGCCCTTCTGTTGGGGAACAGTTGCTTAAATTGGAAGAAGTCTCCTTAGGTTGGGGAAAGACTTCAAACTTTGCTAAGTGGAATGGAAGGAAACACACTTCTGACTTACCTACTGTGAGGAATAATATGTCATGGGCATAATTTTAAGGAAAATTGTTGGAGGGTATGTATGCCTGCAGTCATCAGACATGTTTAGTGATTATGGGTTATGATCCAAGTCATATCCTTATAAATTGTGGTTCTGAAACTGCAACTTCAGGAAATTTCTAAAGAATACAGCAGTACTACATATGCAGTGATGATAATGGGACCAATTCATCTAACAGTTTAGTATTTTGCACTTTGACATTGATTATCAAACAAATTATAATCTACAACAGACTCAGATTTGCAAAACCAAAATACCAGTAAACAGATACATTATTCTTGCAGTCTGTGTTGGATTACATCAGTATAGTAATAATGCTGGCTTACATTAGTACAATAACTTTTATGCCAAGCCTATTGAAAAGCTTTTTAATCTTCACTTAGCATCTTGGCTTCATTAGGGAGATAATTTTTTTGTTGTGGGAAAAATACAGTGCACAGCTATAGAAATTCCAATGTCTAGGTGATCTTGGTTTTCAAATGCACCCAGTGAAAGAGTGTTTATTCACTACAGACTTGGAAAAGCAGAACAATCATTTCAAACAATTCTAGCTGGAACAAATGCTAAAGATTTTACAGCAAGCAGGTGATGTGATCTTTAAGGTCATCCTCATTTTTAGCCCATTTCTATGCAACATTCCCTACAAAACGCTCTGGCTTATCAGACAAAGGGAGCTTTGAGTCTCAAAAATGTGGGTCTTTAAGGTGCTACTGGATTCTAATCTTGCTCACCCCGTCTGAGACACTGAGAGGTTGGTCTCAAAAATCTGTTTCCTGACCCAAGGCAGTTTATGGAAGAATAATATATTTAATAATACATAACCAATTCCATACACATGCTCACTGAAGGAAGACTGGAACAAAATGTGATAAACAAAACACAAGTATTTTGAACATTTCCTGAGCTTAATACAAACTCTCTCTATGGCTTTAGTATTCAGCCAGTATCATCACAAATGAATTACTGGAATATTTTCCAGTTTGGTTACCTACTTCTCTTATTCTCATTTTAATTTCAGAATTAAATAATAGAAATGCTGGAATGGATCTTAAATGCTATTCTTATCTGTCCACCTGCATCTTAAATAGGCACAATGATAGTAAAGTTGGTGTAGAGTAGCTTGATAGAGTTACTGATTCAAAGAAATGAGGTGACAAGAGTTTAATGGTCTTATCTTGGAAACCATTTTATTATGTGTTATTAACCATGTAAGAAGTCACAATGAAGGCAACAGGGCTACTCAAGGCATTAAAATTATGTGAGCCTATAAATGTTTCCTTGGTTCAAAGTCTAAGTGACATACTCAAGGTCATGAAGTGCTGACAAGTTAAATGTAGCACTTTGATTGCTCCTTTGTCTGTCCCAGGTAGTGCTCACCCAGCTTTATGACAGTATAAAATGGGAATCAAATGGTGGACATCAAAGCTTTTTATTATGTATTCTGAACATCCGTTATAGGAAGTCTATTAGTTGAGTACGGTTCCCACATAAATATAACTTTGAAGCACATTAAAGTACAATGTATCGGTAAATTTAGATCAGCCACTCAGTTTCATGAGATAAACAATGAAGTATTATATTAAAAAAATTAGTAGAGATTTGTGTCACACCTGGCAATTTTACTATTAAATTCTCTTCCAGAAATGTTATACATGGTTACACAACCAGGGCCGGCCCTAGGGTTCTTCGCGCCCTAGGCGGGCTACCTTCTGGCGCCCCCCCCCCCGAGTGCCGAAAGCTGGGCCGCGGCTTGGGAGGGCTATGGGGGGGGGAACCTCTTCTCTGCCCAGAGGTGGGCTTGGGAAGGCCGTGGGGGAGGGGGAGAAGCCGCGCTGCCGCCGGCCCCACGGCCCAGCCCGGACATCCCAGCCCCGGCCCCACGGTGGGCTTGGGACTGGGAGGGCCGGGGGGGAGAAGCCGCGCCGCCGCCCGCCCCACGGACCAGCCCAAAAATCCCAGCCCCGCGGCCCAGCGGTGGGCTTGGGACTGGGAGGGCCGTGCGGGGGAAGAGGCTAGGTGTTTCCGGGGGAGACGCTAGGTGTTTCCCCCCCCTTCCAGTAAGCCGCGCTGCCGCCGCTGCCCAAGGCAAGCGAGAGGCAGAAACCCACGGCGTGATCAGAGCACCTCTCCAACCTGCCCCGCCCCCGGAGAGTCTCCCAGCCTGGATTTGGCAGCGCCCTCCCCAGAGGGCGCTCCGACCCCCCTCGCTCCTCGCCTCCCTGGACAGCTGGGCCGGGCCCCACGCAGAGGACCACCCCTTCCAGGGGGCGGGCGGGGGAGCCAGCCAGGGAGGGGCCGGGCCGGGCGGGCGGACAAGCGCCTCGGCGGGGAGAGCAGAGTGGGCCGCGTCCCGCCCGTCCCGCCCATCCCTGGCTGAGAAGCCATGCCGCCGCCTGCCCACCCACCCCAGGGCCAAGCCTCATCCTGTTCAGTGTTAGTTTGGTATTGAGCGCCCGCTAGGGCGCTCTTCGCTAGCGGTGCTAGTGCCGCCCACATCTCCTCTCCCCCGCTCCTGAGCCGTCTCCTGAGCCCCGGCAGGGCCCTCGGGGAGGTGGCGGGAGAGGTGGGGGCGCTTTTCGCGGGAGGGGCCGGGGCGCACTTTGGCGCCCCAGTGGCTGGCGCGCCCTAGGCGAGTGCCTAGCTCGCCTAGTGAGCGAGCCGGCCATGTACACAACACCCCTTTACTTAGTTTCTTTCTTGTGTCTCTTCCCCTTTCTTCCTGGCTCTTCTCTTTGTTGCAATATGCCCTCAGGCAGACATATAGCCTGATCTCATCAGATCCCAAAAGCTAAGTAGGGTTGGTACTTGTAGTACTATTCTAGGAATTTTTTTTTCCTGAGTATAAGTCTCATTAAATAGACCTGAGTAGATTCTGAGTAGACCTGTTTAGGATTGCTCTGTGAATATATGTAGTGTCTTTCTACAAAACCTATATCACTGAGGTTTTATTTTACTTTTGAAGTAAATATAACATGTTTTATATACCGATTTGTTACTAAAAGCAACAATAACAAAAAATCCTCTCATGAATTTTGAAACTGAACTTTGTGAATATTGTCTCAATCTAATATAAAAATGAAGGACCCTGTTTGCCTCTATCTTTTTTTTCAGACTTTTCAAAGTAAAGTTTGTTTTTGTTCTTATATGTATTTATAGTCCACCTTTATATGTATATATGTATGTATTTATAGTCCACCTCTCTTACTGGGACTCAAGGCAGATTACAAGTATGATGGAACTATCCAATTAGTCAGTAAGCTGATTAAAATATGATAACATTTGAATAATAACAATATTTGAATCTAACAGCAAAGATTTCTAGTAAAGCAATCAGCAAGCAAATTACAAAATATGATAACATTTGAGTCTAATGGCAAAGGCTCCTGGTAAAACAACATGCTATGCTGTCTTCTGTTCCTGCAAACATTGAACTTTGTATTTTGCTGCTGGCCATGCATATGGATGCAATTATATTACCAAGGCATCAGCTTGCCCATAGGCTAACTAGTTTTGAAGTAATTTACTTGAATTACATTATTTTTTGTATTTACTGAATGAAAGAAGGTCAAAGTTGGGAGCTTCTTACTGGAAGTTTCTGATTAAAAAATGTTTTAGGGGAGATGCATTCTAGGTATATAGAACGGACCATACCAAGGTCAAGAAAGGGAGGCATCAGAAATGAGGATATCATTTACTCTACTGCAAGAGATAGTTATTCCTATACTATCTCCAGAACAGTACCTTGATTAAAACCAGTCAAGGGTACTGTTGTGTGAGAAGTGATTTCAGGGATGATACAAGGCTACTTTCCCAAGCAATTTTTGGAGAAAGGGAGAGTTAGAAATGAGATGTTAGTAAGATAAATGGTTGGTAAGGTCAAGAGACTTTTCAAAGGAGTTGTAATTCCAGATATTGTAAATCTTTCTCTATTCTGTCCCTTTTTTGGGTATTGTAATTTAATAACGTTAAACAGTCCCAAAAAAGGGAGAAAAAAAGATGTCTTACCAGGTGGATTATTGAATATATTCGTATGAGAGAAGATGATGGGATAAAAATCAATACTGACAATAGGGGCTGTTTAAGGGGGAAGGTCAAAATGATGACAGAAGTAAGCTTTCAAAAGAGTTATATTGATTTCTAGGGAAAAACATTTAAAAAAATGAAGCTGAAGTCCCATTGAAAACTCTGGAATAATTAAAAAAAATTAGCCAAAACTCTATATCTTATTTTTCATGTGGACAACACCAGTGGGACTAGACGAACATTACATAAATATGTGCTATTTGCTAGTAAGAAAGAATAGACTATTCCATCCATCTATCTCTCTGTATGGTCCATCCATACATTTGCCTGCCTGCCTGTCTCTCCATCTCTCTGTCACCCAAATGTATTGGAGCTATGCCACTTCAGACTGCCAGTGCATGCTATTCAAACAAACGAACAAAATCCTAGAAAACTAGGATGTCAGAAATAATATCTGACTAGAACATTTCTCCATGACCTCTAGGTTTCTACATGCCATTTTTAAAAAATCTGGTGGATCTATTCTCTTGTAACACTGCCCTTCCCCCCCAATTTACCATCTGAAATGGTACAGTCCAGCGCTCTCTTTCTCTCTCTCTCTCTCTCTCTCTCTCTCTCTCTCTCTCTCTCTCTCTCTCCCTTGCGTGACTTTCCTTATGTTGACGGTGGGTGCTACTATAGAATTAAACAGAATTGTGATGTTATAAGGTGGGGGATCCAATGGGTGGTTCTGTGCAATTTGTGTCCTTAAATAGAAAGACTAGGGAAATGCAGGAATGTTGCATCAACATTCAATATTTAATTACCATAATTCCTTTCATATGTTTACATATAGGTATTTCTCTAAAGATAATAGTAAGGGGCTATATTCCAACTGGAGGATTACTTGGAAGAAGTGATTAAAAGAACAAAATTTGCTGAACTGTGAAGCAGTTATCTGGGGAAATGGAGAGATTAGAGAACATTACTAAAGGATTATAAATATCTAATAATACTGAACTAGTTTTTATTACAGCATTGGGACTTTTAAAAGAAAACTACAGAATTATTAATGATAAAATAAATAAAAGGCCACCTCATTACATGGATAATCACAAAAGCAAACCCAGTGTACACATCCCCTCTCTTTAGCTTTAATATTTTGGTCATGAATTATCTCTCTCCTGGATATTTTGCTCACTTTCTTTTAAAATGTTTTTGTGGAGGGTCATACTAGATTTTTTTTTGTGTATTTTTGCATTTGTGTGTGTGTGCGTGTGCACCCATGCCTGGAATTCATGGCAACCTCTGGTAATGTTCAGAGAAGTGGCTTGATAGCCTGCCTCTGCTTCCCAACCTGGTATTCTTTGGAGGTCTCCCATTCAAATACTTGCCAGGGTTGGCCCAGCTTAGTTTCTGAGATTTGACAAGATCGGGCTTGACTGGGCTATCCAGTTCACGGTGAGGCACATACTAGATTGGGTAGTAATTGTCTCACTTGTCAGGAAACAGAGTCTAAATAGTTTGTGAAACAACAATATCAGACCTAAAGCAAGTCTTCCTGGCATTCCCAATGGCATTTGACGCTTCATTTAAGAAATAAGAATGTAGGAACCTATGAGGTACCCTGCTGTATCAGAGTGATGATCCATCTAGTCTAGCATTTCATTTCACACAATGGTCAACATTTCCTTGAAGGGCCTAGAGCAGGAGTGGCCAAACTGTGGCTCGGGAGCCACATGCAGCTTTTTCACACATATTGTGTGGCTTCTGGCAGGGCAGCTGGGGAAGCTAAATATCATTAGCAAACAAATTATCATTGGGCAAATAAATATCACTGGACAAATAAATATCAGTATCTGCTTTTACCACTTTCGTTATTATTTTTAGGAGTCTCATTTAATGTTAATAAAAAGCAAATTTGCATATTTCCCAGTAAAAATGTGTAATATTTGTTCATGTCTTGTAGCTCTAAAACATCTGACATTTATTCTATGTCGCTCTTATTTTAAGCAAGTTTGACCACCCCTGAGCTAGAGGCTCGATGTTGCCTCCTAGTATTCAGATGTTTACTATATCAAGATGTGGTAGTTCCCTTTGCCCATCCATAGATGGTCCTGTACTCTATTAATCTACCTAATCCCCTTTTAGAGCCATCTAGGTTTGTGGTCCCTTCAGCTTGTGAGATTTTGATACACATCAAGGTGTACAGGATCTAGACTCTGCCCACAGGTCCAGAATCCAGACGCTGCCTCCATGTACAGGTATCTTAGTACACTGCCAATAGGCACAGGTTTCTTTGTACACTGCCAACATGTACAAGACCCTGATGCTGCCAACAAGCACCGGGTTCTTGCCTCTTGCACCCCCCTCCAGGAGTGAGAGAGCGAGCCAAACCCCACATGCTTTTTAAGAGCACTGAAATCAGTGTTCTGCCACCAGGACCTATTTAAGACCATTCCCAACGCAGACAGGAGAATAGGTCCCACCTCCTTCCTGGTTCTTGGAACTTAGCAACTTATCAGCTCTGGGGTAGAGCTGCAGATGATTTAACACACAACAGTAGCTTCTAGACAAGCAGGTAAGGCTCTGGAATTAGCCCTAGAGTTCAGGTACAATATTGATCCAAACCAGATCAGGTTAATCTATATAAGATCTTTATTAAATACAGCAGGTATATGACATGAGACTTACTCAGGACAGAAAATAATAAACATTCCTACAGTTCTGTAGAGCTCTGACTAAAACATACAAAAGCATCATAATTACCAATCCTTGATCCAGAGAACAGCCAAAGCAGAGTCTATTCTCCAAGGAATCTTAAAGATGAAATCCATGCTTGCAATGGGCAATTAAGGTCAGCGTGTTGCCCCCTTGCAAAACTCAGTGTTGCCGGTAAGTAATCCAAACAGAGACTAACTCTTAGAAAGGGGCCCTCTTTCCAAGAGAGTTCTGTGTGCCTTTTGATAGGCTAAAGACAACTCTCCTCCTACCTCTGTCACAACTGAGCATGGCCAGTACCCAATAGCGACAGAGCAGAAAGGCGTGTCTACTCTGTAAGTGCCTCCATAGCTCACGTGCGATGATACACGTATGCTGGGGCTTTGAAGTTTGGGACAGAGACTGAATGTCTGCCCTGTCCTTCAGAGGTGCCAAAGTGGCCTTTGAAATGCAGAACCAGGCCTGCCATTTGTGCCTGCCATCTGGTAAGGTGTGAAAGTCACAGGGATCTGTTCCCAGCTGAACCATGTGAGTTTAATCACTGAATCAGAGAAATAATTTTTCTATACACAAGGATTTACCAGTTTCTCACTGCTGAGGAACACTCCATACATCCAACAGTTCCCTATAGCCATTTTCAACTTTTTAGAATACCTTTACTATACACATATATCTTTCTTTTCCCTTGCTATTGCTATACCATTTTTTTTTCTTCAAGTCATCTGATTTGCAATTTACAGCTCTGAAGGCAGATGAAGTCTCCTTTGAAAAGCCTAAGAACATATTTGTGTCCCTTTTTACTTTTGTGGCAAAATGATTTCCTGAGAAAAACCCAGGAATGAAGAATATAAGAAGAGAAGCAAATACCAGAGAGCCAATGAAATCCAGAAACTGGGCCACACAGTTCTCTTATCCAGTATTCCTTCTTGGCAAATCAGCCACAGTAGCCATCAAGGCACAACCTGATGTGGAATTTACACGTGACTCCTTCCAATATTTCAGTTATTATCATAAAACAAATAAAAAGATCTGCTTGGCTTCAGGAATCAGTCAGGAGGGGGGATGCCTCTATTTAAAAACTGCCAGCTGTTTTACTCATCTTTCAATACCATGCACATATATTTAGGTGTACACTAACAGTGATAGTCCTGTGAAAAAACAACTATAGATGCTTTGTTTCTGCATGCAGTAGGTTGAAGTGATGTTAGAATTGGGGTTTCAGAATGGCGTGCACCATTTTAACTTCCTACTGTGAGAATCACAGCTTTGAATGTTCCCCTACAATTAAAAAATGCCACAAACAGAAAATGAGTACATGGGAGGTTAGCTAGAACTTCTCTTCTTGTTGTGCCGTTTAGCTTGTGGTGTGCTTTCTTTTTCCTTTTTTAACAAAAGGGAGCATTCGGAACTGGCATTCCCTGCCAGCAGCCTAAAGTGGCATCACTCTACCACTTCAGAATTCTACAGCTTTATTATTCTGCCTGTCTCCAAGTTAGCCTTAAGAACATTGACCCCCTGAAGCTGCCTCATTGAAGTCACTACTGAATTATGGCTGAAGGTGCTAGCAAAACATTTTCACTGTCATTCTACTCAGAGTTATACCCTTCTAAGTCTATTGAAATCAACTGGGCTGAAGAAGGAGGAGGAGGAGGAGATTGGAATTATACCCCACCCTTCACTCGGAGTCTCAGAGCGGCTTACAATCTCCTTCCCTTCCTCTCCCCACAACTGACACCCTCTGAGGTAGGTGGGGCTGAGAGAGCTCTGAGAGAAAATTTCTTGAGAGAACAGATCTGAGAGAACTATGACTGACCCAAGATCACCCAGCTGGCTGCAGGTGGAGGAGTGGGAAATCAAACCTGGTTCTCCAGCTTAGAGTCCACTGCTCTTAACCACTACATCAAACTCACTTAGAAGGGCATAACTGTGCTTATATCACAAATAAAACTTTGTTGGTCTTAAAAGGTGCCAGTGGACTCAGACTTTGTTCTTCTGCATTGAACTGTTCATAATTTAAATGTTTATATAAATAGTAATTAATATAATTGTCAACATGATAACCCTTGTCTCCAGACACAATTTGGCATAGCATCTAGGCAGTACTGGATTTTTTTTCTTGTTAAAACAATTTGCCCAAAATAAATGGCTTTAAAATTAAATAGGGCTCAAAGCAGTTCAAAACAAAAACAAAGAAAAAATGTCCATGCAATTACAAGGCTTCATTAAGTTCTCCTAATCTTTACATTTACCAGCTTAACTGTGCTAAATAAAGCATTTCATTTTATTAGCAAAGCCTCATGTAAAAATTACTTACCTATTAGGAACACTTCCAGTTTTTTCAGGTTACCATGATAGATCCATTGGCATACTTCAAAACAATTTCTCCCAAAAGTGTAGAAAATCCATATGTATCTATATTGGTTTGTGAATGGATATCAAGATATATGCACTAGCTTCACATCTGGCCATGTTTATGATAACTTTCCCTTATTAACCCATTTTGTATAGGGCAAACATTTAAATAAATGGACTCCTAATATTACCACAGGATTAACCAGAATTTAAACAGAATTTCAAGAGGTTTATATACAATAAAAAGGCATCCCCACCATGATGCCTTCCAATATCTTTCCTGGTGTTCACCAGATATTTTTTAGAAAGTGGATGGGCCAAGTGGGCTTTTGCCCAGCATGACTTCTGATTGGCCATTGCAGATTTGATTGGCTGGTTTTTTTAAAAAAAGATGTTGCATTGGCAGCAGCTGCCACATAGTACAAAGGACTTCTTTGGCTGAGTTCAAACTGACAGTTTGCCCCATTATAGCCACGTTTCAGCCACATTTTACAAGTGGACTAAAGGGAGCATTCACACAGGCACATCTGCCTGGCGTTCCCCACCTGTAGTCAACCCATGCTGTTCCACTTCACTCCCATGTTTAAAAGATACCTGGTAAAAGTGGTAGCAAATCCCTGCGAGCCCGTTTATCCCACTTCATTTCACTTCTGGGAAGCGTGAACGCCAACCCAAAAAGACAGGAGCAACCCATGTTGCGCACAAGGCAACAGTGATATGATTGGCTGTGCTCCGCTCTACCGCCCAATGCGGTGCCAGCACAATGGGATCCTCCCCAAATCAGCCGGGTATGCTTATGCTCATAAGCGCATATGCGCTCATGTGCACATAGCTGAATTACCAGGGAAAAGCTGTTTACAGCCGCACCTCCGGGCCAGCAGTCTGAATGCTCCTGCGTGCCTCCTCCCGGTATGCTCCCACATCAGTTGGCACAGTGTGACTGGGAAAACTTTTTTGCCATGACTGGCTCCCACTTCAAACTGCCAGTCTGAACTCAGGCTTTGTGTGACTGATGGTAAGCTGAGGCAGCCATTTTGTGACTGGATCTGTCTCCTGCTGCAGCCTTTTTGTGGCAGCCATTTTGTGGCTTGTGCCTCCCACACTGAATCATATTTCCACACTTCTGGCATTTCCTACCTGAAAAAATCAAACTGATTTGCAATTCATAGTTTCTTTCACTGTGCTATATTTGCCAATGTCTTATATTTATCTCTTTTGGAGCAGAATTTTGGGGAAATTATAAGAAAAACTGGGGGGAGAAGTTTCATTACAACATAGTTATGGTTATGACACATTTGCAATTCTCTTCTGGTAATTCTAAACAATGCAGGTTCCAGGTATGTTTTGAAACAAGGAAAAAAACACTTTAAAGAATACATGTATCAGAATTTTTTCTCCCTCCAAGAACCCCCAGGGGCCTAGAATCAATAATTAACAAGTTTTTATGGGTTTACTCTCTCTTTTTTAAAGAATCCAATTTGTTATAAATTTAGGGTTGCATCTACTTTATACACATCTTTAATGTCATTTTCACAATGATTTAAAAAAAAAAAAATCTAAAGGATTTTTAGCCATGTATCCTCACAAAGAAGGACCCAGTCCTCCTTGCAAGAGACAGATAGCTATACCAATTTGTCACTGAAATACCTGATATAATTTCTGAGGAATAAACCATGCCTTAATAGTGATGCTGTGATGCTCACAGATAATATGTTTGAAAACTGAGCTTATTCTCATAGCAGACCCATTTTCCATTGAGCCAAGAACCCCATATTCTTCTAATGATAATATGCTCCCAGTATAAAACTAGCATATATGAGTATATTTGCATATTTGCGGTTGATGGCATTCATCATCACATAGGCAGCCATTTGATGGCTGTTGTGGGTGAGCACTTAGAATGTAATAGATTTTATTTATCTACTATAATTTATATATCATGATTCTACAGGACTACACAGTGCAGCCAAGGTGATTGGGATTGCTGGAGTTAATGGAAATTCTAAAATTCTCAGACTTCCAATTCAATTAGACAACTGCAAAAAATGCAGTTCACATCAGCCCTTTCAGGAAGTCATCCTGAGGAAACTACAAAGAGTAATTTATAGAAGAGATAGCCTAATCCCTTGTTTAGGAAGCCGCAGCAAGTTAACCCACACACACGGATCCCCCCAAAAAAAGATGATGTGTGACATAAAAATGGGAGAGGTGGTGGGAAGGAGAGACCGGAAGACAAAGGATGGTCAATGGTGTGTTTGTATGTATGTACCTGCACACATTTGGTAAGCATCCTACCAAATAGTCACACAAATGCTAATGGGGGGGTGCTAACAAAAATATATAAGCAGATTTCAGTTTGATTGGGGGTGCTAACAGAAATATATAAGCAGATTTCAGTTTGAACACAGATCACTCATTGGATGTATTCATCAATACATATTACATGCTAATTTATGCTAACAGTAGCCCAGTAATTACGATTAAAAACCAAATGGAGCATGGAAAACATGGATGGACCAAGGATTAATGTTCATTGCTTCTTCTCTGTTCCCAATTTCACCCTTCTGAAAGCTTGGGGGAGCAACAGTGGGAGGGCTTCTAGTGTCCTGGCCTCACAGCTGGACCTCCTGATGGCATTTTGCATTTTTGGCCACTGTGTGACAGAGTGTTGGACTAGATGGGCCATTGGCCTGATCCAACATTGGCTTCTCTTATGTTATTATGTTATTGTGTACTTTTTCATAAAACATAGTGGCATTGGCCTATCATTACATGCATTTACATCTAATCTGTAGTTTAACCTTCTGTCTCATTTTAGGCCGAGTCTAGAGTTAAGTTTAAATAACAGTTGCCAGAGCAGCTTTGGGAGTTTCCTCTAAGCTGAAACAACAGAGGAATGGCAAGTGAAACTAAAAGTTTACTGATGAGGTGAATAACTTTTCTCAGAGGGTTCTCCTACATCTCTACGTTAGAGTGTTATAATTTGAACAAATTCAAAAAAGCACAAGTGAGTCATGATTTCTGTATTAATATGAAACAAAAGGAGGACCTACATATCCTACTTCACTGAGATGCATACAGTCTGTTTGTACTGAAAGATTTTAGAGGGGATGTTTAAGTCCTTGCTTTGGACATCAGTGACATATGCATTCAAGAATGATAACCCACTCACACTTCCTGTACTTGCATCTATCAGTAACATCTGAAAATGCACGTAGTTTAATTTGGAAGTAGGCAAAGCTCTGTATTCTTTGCACTCTATAGACTTAAACACAGAAATGACTTGCTTGTGTCAGGTGTAACCTTCATCCTTCTACATCTTAGTGGTGGCTGGCATGACATTGATTAATGAGGGATCAAGTTATGTGTGGCTTAGCAGGCTTTCAATGCCTATGGGTTGTAGACCAAATGCACATGTAATGATTATTTTTGTACTATTCATTTGCCTTGATATTTACATAAATGTTCTTATTTTTGTGCCAGACAATAAACCGTATGCTCATGTGCATGTAATAATAGCCTCACCCTTACCCACACTACCTTGGAAGTTTTTGTTCATGTTTATTTAGAAAGTGTAAACATCTCAAACATGGAATAAAGAAGGAGGAGAACTGAGCCCTTCATTTTCCCTAGCGAATCCGTACTCAATTTTCTAACAAAAAAGCCTTTCATGTGTACAGAATCATTCATGACATAAATCCCAAGGCACCTTGCAGTACAAGCTTTTTCACAGAGAATATGATAATCGCACGCTAAAGACAGGGAAAGATTTAAAACCAGAATCTATTTTAAAAGTACTTCTTGTAGCAGGATACAAATTGACAATACATAGAACTACAAGACTATTCAGTGGAAATGTTAATATATTTATATATATCTACCTATGTAGATACTAGAAAAGAGTTTGGAAAAAAGAAGGGGTCCTGCAATACCTCCTCCTGCTGTTCCTAACCTGAAACAGTCTCAACATCGAAGGCAATTCCCTTCCCTCCTGTAATTTCAGGAGTGCTTTGGTTTGTTCCTGGTATTCCCAACCTGAAATGAAACAGGCAACATCAGGGATTGTTTTGGTTCAGGAATATCCAAGTTCACACCCTGAATTCAACAACTATAAAACACAAAGCCACATCCAGTGGACTAGTTTTTTCAGGGGCCATGAGCTGTAACGGGCTCATAGACAATAGACAAAAACCATTTGGCTTTTGACAAAAGGCTAAAGCCCCTGGCTAGGTTCAGAATTTGTACCTGCAGGAAGGTAGGAAGAGAAAGAGGAAAAAAAGAGAAAGAGAAAAAAATAGGAAGAGAAAAATTCAGCCTTAAAGTTGTACAGCTGACAGCCTTGCTTCTAGGTTTCTCTCCCAGTAGCATTACTTTGTTCAGTATCAGCTGCAAATGTCATTCCTTTTATTGTTAGAACAGGTGTGTGGGCATTTGCATAGATCGTTGTAATTATATGTTTTTATTATTATATGATCCACTGCCAATTAAAACTACTTATTTAGTTTTACTGTCTTATTTTTGTCTTTTTCCATAGAATAGCATTTTTTATTTTAAATGGGAAATACATTAAATCACTTTGCAAAACATTGATTTTGCTCTGATAATGTGCAGCACTGTAATACTGAAAGTAATGGTGAAGGAAAAGAATTTTCTATGGTTCAATATTATTTTACTCTGTTGAAGGCTTCACTACTTTATGGCCTAATTCAGACCCATAGAATTCAATGAGACAAAATGATCCTAGCAGAACTGCACTGGCTGAAGTGCATAGATCAGAGCTCCATCTGGTTCTCTTGAATATGAAGCTAAATAAGTAAACAAACAAACTTAATTGCTGTCTACGAGGCAGAAAGAAAACCACCAAAGGACACAAAGATGGATTTATTAAGTACATCTATGATGACAATCAGCCCTTCTTCAAGGAAATTGTCTGTATTTTGAAAATATAAAATTGGAAGAAGACAATCAATACAACTTACAGTCATAGGTATGCCAGTTCCTCCCTAGCCACCAGAGGGGCCAAAGGACATCATCAACAACATTTCTAAAACTCAAAGAAAAGTTATCCTTAGGCAAAACCTCTGTTGAAAAGTGGAGGGCTCTTTCATGAAAAAAAATTCAGGTGGGTAGCTCTGTTAGTCTGAAGCAGCGGGACAAAGCTTGAATCCTGTGGCACCTTTAAGACCAACAAAGCTTTATTCAAAATGTAAGTTTTTGTCTGAGGAAGTATGATTTGCACACAAAAGGGTACACTTTGAAAAAAACTTTGTTGGTCTTAAAGGTGCCACTGGACTCAAACTTTGTTCTGTTGAGGGCTCTATAAACATGCCAAGAGAAGGTAGGGATTTCATTAAGATTTACTACAACTTTGTATTTACAAATTAAAAACTTGATTGCATTTCAAAGAGTATCAGGAGAGCCTACAGCAAAAGCAAGCAGTCTGTGAATAGATACCATATATCTTCCCCTTTCTCTGCTTCCTTCTCTCCTTCTCACCCACCAAACAACTAACCTTTTATTTGGTCCCCTTCTGCAATCTTTTTTTTAATTTATTTACTTTATTTATATCTGCCTTTCTTTGCAATGGGGTCCCAAAGCAGTTTACATAATTCTCTTCCCCATTTTCTTCTCACAACAACCCTGTGAGGTAGCTTAGGCTGAATGTGGCCCAGAGTCACCCAATCAGCTTCCAAAGCAGAGTAGGGATTTAAACCTGAATCTCTTATATCCTACTCTGAAACTCTAACCTCTAAATGAAACTGGCTTTCATGGGACAGCTGCTGTTGAACAGTAGCAAGCAGCTGGGTGAGTCATGCAAGTCACATGGTAGCTAGTTGCCCAGTGGTTTGGTTCTGGTCCTGGCCCCATGAGTCCTTCCTCAAAGGATGAAACAGTCCTAGAAAATGTCTTGCCCCTTCTTTAAATGACAGAAACAATGCTTGAAGGCTGGCAGTACTACTGTAGTTGCCTAGCAATGGTCACTGAGAACATCTGTTTCTTAAAGCTATAGGTGCTGCTTTTATCATTTGTTGTTGTTGTTAACCCTCCTGAGATTTTTTTTCCAGATTTCCATTTTTTTTCCTGCAAACTTGAGGCTCTGCTCAGGCTTGTAGAAAGATCTGTCTTGTCTGTCTATGGTCGAATCTGCATTTGCATTTTTTATTATTTTATTAACTGAATTGGGCAGTTTATTATTTTTTAAAAGTAACACACACAAAAAAAAGAGGCATACATTTTACAATAACTAGCCAGATATCTTGCTCACATCATCACATTTACATATACATTCCCATATCCCCCCTTTATTTTAACTTATATTGAATAACGGTCTCTTCCCATTATGGAACTAATTCATCTAAACTCTATCTGCTGTATTTCATTTTATCTATATTCTGCTATTATTACTCTATTTTATAGCTATGAAAACAAAGAATAAAGAACACAGGCATTACTTAGCAATATGACTATGCTAATAAAGGCTTATATTTCTACTAAATTAACAATCTGGTCCCTTTATATAATCTGCCACATTCCCAATACTGTTAGATTTCAAAATCCCATTAACTCAGGCCTAAACACTGTATTTTCCCTACAAGCCTACTCTTCCACTAACAAAGCAAAATATCTTTCCCCTTTCTCTAAAATTTCAGGCTGCCCATTCTTTAGCTTTCATTAAGAAGTCAAGTTAATATAAAGATCAACATACTTTGCTTTAGTTTATATTCATAAGTCAGTCAGATATCAAATAATTGTGTAATCATGTACAAATCAAACAGTAAATAAACAAATCTCCACTTAAAAGTTCCGGTTTTAACGATCTTTGTCTCTTCAGCTAATAAAAACTATGTTGACTGTCCAAAGATGCTGCCTCCATTTGTTTATAAAGCTTAAATTTCTCTTGCTTCCTTTGGAAATGTCTCATCAAAATCGTTATTCTTTTGTGCCTTTGATTTTTGAATGTCCCATTCTCTGGTCTATTTGTGTGCAAAGGCAAACAGTGTGCATCATTTATATTATATCCAATCGGCCCATCATTTATATTATATCCCATCAGCCCATCAAAACAGTACTTACAGAAATTTCTCATCTTGGATGTCGAGTGTTGAAGCAGATCCTGTTGTTTCTCATCTTGTGTAGAAGCTGACATCATCTGACTTTGTGTCTCTGTGGTTTCTTCTTCAAAACAATCCCAACACTGTCCCAAAGCTTCAATTACACCCTTTGCATTGTTTTTTTGCTAGTTGGCTTTTAAAATAGTCCCATTGATCATTTGTCTTGTATTTCTTTGCTTCAATTGGAGCCGCAAAAGCCATCTCCCTCCTCAGCAGACACAACATTCACTGCAAGAATGTGTGTAGAAAGATACAAAGGGGAAGAAAACTGCTGCTTGGCACCATTTTGGCTAACTTTTAGCCTGTTTCCCTTTCTCTAGTTCCAACAAAGTTCTTTAGGAGTGCAATAATCCTGTGTCAGTATTTTCCAAATAGCAGGTAGAACATTTCAAAGTATTATTTTTCCCCTGTGTGTTTGGTGTAATAAGAGTTCCCAAGACTTTGTTTAGGCATCTGTCATGGGAGTTTTTACCTTCCTTTGCCACTGGGATAGATTTATAGGGGCAATTAAGTATGTGTTCCAAGCTTAGCAATTAAAGTAGAAGATAAGATTGCTTACGGATTCTTTGCCAAGATGATTTGTGGCAAGGCATGAAAGGCTCTTGTTGGAGCTTGGAATGTAGCTTTCCAGCCAGCAGACTCCTGCGGCCGGCCCTTCTGATATCTTCACCTGCTGTCACCACAAGTGGGGAGCTCAGTATAAGTCTTCTGCTACCAGTTCTTACTCCCAAAGAACTGGTGGACCCTTGTCAAATCCAGAGGAGCCCAGAAATGGCAAGAAAGTCCCCTAAAAAGACTCCAAAGGTTGGTGAGATCCAGAGAGCTCTGGATTCTCAACCACCTCGCTACTCCATCGCTCCGCCTCCCCTGCATTTGCATTTTTAAATCAGTTGCGTGCTGCTGTTACACCATCTTTCTCTATGCTTGTTTGAATGTTGTTTGGAGAAGATTCGTTTAAAGCAGTGCAAAGGTGCAATGACAGTGGAGCTGCCTCGAAAGGAAGATAAACATATGTGGACATGCAAAAGTATGCTATCACTGTTGAGGTGTGAAAATGACACCAAATGTGGACAGCTTTTTTGAAGACAGAGTCAAAAGGTGGGGATGCTAGTGGGAAAGCCAAATACAGATTTGGCCTATGACTCCACTCTTCAATTTAAGTATCCACAAATGGGGCCATGTTGAGGATCAGATATATTGATGTGACTTCTTTAGATGTAAATCTTATTTTCAATGTAATAGGCAGCACTGCTACAGAATAATGCCTGTAAGTTGAATATACCAGAGTCATAACTATATATGTGTGTGTGTGTAGCCTTAATAATTACTGAATTTATGTTAGTATCCATATAATGGCCATTTTAATGCAGTGCAACTATAATTCAAGCACAGTTTATGATATAAGTATAGCTTTGCAGAAGATCTTAACACCACTCTTAAAAACTAAGGATTAATTGAATAAAGATATACTTCAATTCTTTTAATAAAATACTTTAAATTTTATTTTCAAAGCACATTAACCAGCATTTAACCCACACCATCAATTTGTGAACTATCTACTTAGGCAATTGTGTTACATTCTTTCAAAGATAAGTATCTTCTGCCTTTTCCCAACCTTTTAACCCTTGCACCACTTGGGAACAGTGACCATAATGCTATTGAGTTATTGAGTTCAACATTTCTATAAATAGGAAGGTGCCCAGAAAGACCAACACAACCACTTTTAACTTTAAAAGGGGTAACTTCTCTGAAATAAGGGGATATGTGAGGGGGAAAATGAAAGGAAAAGTAGTAAGGGTCAAAACCATTGGGAAAGTTTGGAGACTATTTAAAACTACAATCCTAGAAGCTCAGAAAAAATAGGTTAGGCAGGGCACAAACAGGTATAGAAAAAAGCCTGCATGGTTAACAAAGTAATGGAAGCTGTAAAAGATAAGAAGGATTCCTTTAAGTGGTAGAAAGCAAGTCTCAGTGAGGTTGATAAAAAGGAACACAGATTGTAGCAAATAAAATGCAAGTCTGATCAGCCAGGCAAAAAGGGAATACTAGGAACATATTGCAAAAAAACATAAAGACCAATAATAAAACTTTCTTCAAATACACTAGAAGCAGGAAACTAGCCAAGGAGGCAGTGGAGCCCTTGGATGACCAAGGGGTAAAAGGAGTACTGAAGGATGATAGGGAAATGGCTGAGAAACTGAATGCATTTTTTTTGCCTCTGTCTTCACTGTGGAAAATGAGAAGTGCTTGCCCACTCCAGAACCACTGATTTCAGGAGGAGTGTTGAAAGACCTGAGTCAGATTGAAGTGATGAGAGAGGAGGTCCTATGACTGATGGAAAACTTAAAAACTGATAAATCACCAGGCCCAGATGGCATACATCCAAGAGTTCTGGTAAAGGTAAAGGTAAAGGTTCCCTTGCTCGAAAGCCAGTCGAATCCGACTCTAGGGTTGCGGTGCTCATCTCCGTTTCCAAGCCAAAGAGCCAGCGCTGTCCGAAGAGGTTTCTGTGGTCATGTGGCCGGCATGACTAAACACCAAGGTGCACGGAATGCTGTTACCTTCCCACCGAAGTGGTACCTATTTATCTACTCGCAATTTCTTGCTTTCGAACTGCTAGGTTGGCAGGAGCTGGAACTAGAGACAGGAGCTCACCCCATCATGTGGCACCCGGGTCTCGAACTGCTGAACTACTGACCTTCCACAGCCTGCAGTTCAGCATCTTAACCACTTGAGCCACCACAGCTCTGAAAAGAACTCAAATGTGAACTTGTGGACAACCCTAGGCCTGGCAGTAGTCTAAGTGTTAAGTATGCAACTCAACATGTTTTGAGTTCAGCAAAAGTGATTTCAGTTTTATTATAACAGCAAACTCAACTCAACAACACACACACAGAAGAGTGGAGCGCAGCTCCATTTTTAAATGATCTGGGCTGTCAAAGCCACACCCCCAAATAAGTTAACCAATAAGCAAACAAGGATAAAGACCAATAAGGTCTGTTCCCTCCAAAAAGCTATGTACAGTCAGGACTGGCTATTTACAAGGTTTCACAGAAACTGACCAATGGGAATGAGACAATTTACAATCCCACTTTATGTCTGAAGCTTAACACAGGAATAGATAGGACAGATTCCAGCTTCAGGACGTAACACTAAGGTTGCCAGGTCCCCCCTGATTTGCATGACTCAACTAGATCTGGCCATTTGCTACTGTTCATCAGCAGCCACCCTGTGAAAGCCAGTGAGGTGCAGCAGTTAGAGCTTGAAAGTAGGGTCCGCAAGACCCAGGTCCAGATCCCCATCTTGCAGTGGAAGCTGAATGGATGATTTTGGACCAGTCACATACTTTCAGCCTAACCAACCTCACAGGGTTGTTGTGCAGATAAAAAGGAGGAGGGAATAATGTAAGCTGCTTTGGTCCCCACTGTGGAGAAAGACTGTAATTTTCCTAGGTAGAGGCTGTGGGGGAGGAATGTGGAGGAGTGTGGAGACGGGCAGACAGAGAGGTAAATAAAGGTAGGCTGACTGTTAGGTGGGAAGGAAATTGTGTTGCCAACTCCAGGCTGGGAAATTCCTGGACATTTGAGGGGTGGATCCTGGGGAGGGTGAGATTTGAGGAGGGAAGGAACTACATACCAGTATGATGCCATAAATTCCACCCTCCAAACCAGCCATTTTCTCCACAAGAACTACCATTGCCAGCCTCCAGGCAAGGGCTGGAGATCACCCAGAATTACAACTATTGTCCCAGTGACAGAGATCAGTTTCTCTGGATAAACTGGCTGCTTTGGAGGGTTGAGTCTGTGGCATCATACCCTGCTGAGGTTGCTTGCCTCCCCAATCCTCACTGTCCCAAGGCTGCACCCCCAAATCTCCAGGAATTTCCCAACCTGGAGCTGGCAGCTCTAAAGTGAATTGATCACTGTCGCTGGGAGATCCATTGTGATTCCCAGAGCACTGCCACTGCTGCTGTGGGTGGGGGGAGGAAGCAGGCAGAAGGCTGGGAGAGTGATGGGGGCAGAAAGAGAGAGTGATAGAGTGGGGAGGCAGAAAGAGAGAGAAAGAGTGATGAGGTGGGGAGGCAGAAAAACAATGGGTCAGAAAGAGAGAGGAAGTAATATACATGAAGGGGAGAGAGCGATTAAGAAAGGAGGGGCAGAAGGGGGAAAGAGTGAGAGATAAGTAGGGGGAGAGGGGAGGAAGTAAAGGTGTGAGGAACAGGATAACCAACCTGCAAGTTTACTGCAGGGCTCCACTTGTATTTATTCTGTTCATTATAATGAAAGGTTTGCTTGTCCCCTGATATTTGTGTGAGTTGGTTTAGTCTCATGAGGTGGAGTTCCTGTTAGTTCTGTCTGTTAGCTAGAATAGACTTCATGAGGCCCCTTGTTCTAAAACCAGTTACTGTCATACCTGTAGCTTCTTGTTAATAAATTGATGTTGTTTTGTGCACACCTGCCTCTGCTGTATGAACCTAAGAGCAAGAACCTGAATGAGTATCCTTGTTCTGAATTATAAGCAAAAGAGAACATTACATTCAGTTATATAATACTATCATGAGATCGCTTTACTTTTGAACCACTATGTGATAGCTACAGCACTATGCATGAAGACTGCCAACAGGAAAAACACTTTCATCTACTTAAGCTGGGATTTAGGTGCCAAAAGCACCACATATGGGCATCAGGAGGGGGCGGGGCCAAGAAGGCTCTCCTCCTCAACAGTCCCGTGCAGTTGTTGGCCCACCCTCACACCCTTCTTGTAGTGCAAGCGTTTGCTGGTCACCCAGTTTTTCGGGGGCTGGGTAGGAATTTTTCGCCCCTTCCTCTTTTTTTTTGGCCCCCGAAGGGGATTTTTTTTATTGCATTTTCTAAATATCTACAGAAAGGGGGAAGGGTACTAACAAACACAACTACAAGAAAGGAATGATAGAAAAGAAAATCCAAGGTGTGATGATTGTATACAATGCTTACAAATGTGGCATTAACAAATAAAAACTTTCAGTTATTGGAGCTCCTGGACTCCCGCCAAAGGCAATGGAGTCCAGGGGCTGTTTTGCTGCCCTAAGGAATGACGGGGCAGCAGTAACGTCAGGGCGCAACGCTCCATAACGTGGGCAGGGAGGAGTCAGTCCTATTTAGGATGGCTCCGCTCCCGCCCAAAGCAGTTGGAGCCTCGTGCTTGGGCTAGATGGCTGGAGGACTGTGGTGCCTGCAGACCGCTTAGGTCTGCAGGCCTTGGGGTGGCACGGGCTCAATCGGAGCGTTTGAGGGTGGAGGCTTGTTGTTGCAGCCACTGCAGTGCTTATTTGGAGGACGGCGTCAGCAGATCGCGCACGGAGGCTTTTGACACGGCGGTTTTTTCCCTGGAAGGGGGGTGGTGGTCATTCGAGGGGCCTCTAGTCGACGCGTTCTTCCTCCGGCGTCTGTTTGGGGGGTGGAGTCCCTGGCATCAGCGCACTTGGGGCAATAGCATTACTTGCCAACCCAGGGGTTTCAGTTTATATTTCACGGCAGCCACGCGCGCGTAGAGGGCGCCTTTTGGAAGTGGGGTGCGTTCTGTGCCGGGGAGGGGGTTGTTTTCCCGGTTTAGCTTTTGGCATTCAATTCCCTACATTCCAGATTATTTGAATTACCTGCTCCCTGATTTGGTTGGTGACACTCTCCCTGGTGGTTACTTTAATTACTGGGGAAAGCAGTTAGAGCGGCCATCTTTGGTGTGGCTGAACAAAGGTTCTGGCAACTGCAGTTGGGCGGCCATTTGGGTTGCTGGCTAGGGCTCTTTGTGACAGCGGCCATTTTGAGAAGGGCTTCTTTGTGCTGCTGTGCAGGGCAGCCATTTTGTGGATTACATTGCAGGGAGGCCATTTTAGGCTGATAGTGGGGGTTGGTGTATTCTCCCCGATCCCCCCCCCTTCAATACTTTGACACCTTGGCAGGAATTTCATTACATTAATTCATTTAGTTAGGATGGCTCCCAAAAAAGGTCAGGGCAAGCCTAAAGGCAAGCAGCCTGCACCTAAGTTGCCTCCAGTCGCACCAGCACCCCCGACCTCTGACGATGATGATGGGGATCCCATTAATGCTGCTATATTGGCTAGGCTAGATGCTCTGGAGAAGCAGAGGGTTGGGCCTCCGCAGGTTGATTCTGCCCCATCTTTGTCCAAAAAGTCCAAAAAATCTGGTATTTCTTCTTTTCAGGCACAGGTATTGGCTCGACTGGCACTTCTAGAGGACGGGCAATCGTCTGCCTCGGGGATTGGTGACATGGAGACTGGGACGGCACATGACGGTGATGGGTCTCACCAGTTGGAGCTTTACAAGGGTCCTGTACATCCTCCTCGGCAGGATGGTAAGGCGGGTGCTGTTAGTCACGATGATACATCGTGGCCTTGGGGTTCAGGTAATCAGAATTCAGCTGGGGCTTCCTCTTCAGGCAACGTTTCTGCAACTGGAGCTGGGGCATCCTCATCGCTCAGTGGCTGGCACTTTGTGCCACCTCCAGTTGTTGGGGGAACCTCACAATATTCTGGACAAGGTGGGTGGTATCCATCTACTCCATCTGTTCCGTCGGGATATTCCTACGATCAAGCCCCAGCCAAGATGATGCCTGTGGGTGATATAGCTTTGCCACTGGGAGATCACCTTTCCCTGGCTACTAGGGAAAAAATTCTTAAAGGATCCTATGTGGATGTTTTTACTTTGTTATATCGGGAATTGGACAAAAAAGACAAAGAAGATCTAGACAAAAGGGATAAGGAGCGTATTAGGAGGTGTAGAGTAGACAGGACCTGGGGTAATTGGTACCCGGGTTTCCTCATTTATTCTAGTGTGATAGTGTGTCACCAGCCCTGGAGGGCATCAACACTTTTACAATATATGGATATAATTTACAAAGCCTTTACGGGTTTTTCAGGACATGCGTGGTTGGAGTATGATGAGGGTTTTCGCGCAAGGGCGGCTATGAATCTGTCTTTGCGCTGGGACCTTATTCATCCCCACCTCTGGCTACAAGTTGTGTCTGCACCTAAATCTCTGTATTCTGAGCATTCTGACAGTGGTCACGTAGTGCAGTGGTTGCAGAGTCAGAACCCTACACGGGTGCAGGCTGGGACTGCGGTACAGAGGCGTCCCCTATGTTGGGAATTTACATCAATGGGTACATGTGGAAGGAAATCTTGTTCCTTTCAACATGAGTGCCCTCTCTGTGGGGGGCAGCATGCATTGTCTGGTTGCCCCAAGCCTAAGGGACGTTTCGGAGCAAGGGGAGGCAAGCGTCCCTGGGGAGGAGGAGGTCAAGCTGCATCTAATGACAAAGGGGCCCAGCCCAGTTAAGATGCAAGTGTTAGAGGGATTTTTGAGAGGTTACCCAAACAAAAAAGATAGTAGGTATTTAATTGATGGGTTTTTGTTCGGATTTCGGATTCCTTATCAAGGTGAGAGGGCCCCATTTTGGGCCCCTAATTTAAAGTCAGTCATAGGGATGGAAGACATAGTACGAGCTAAAATTTGAAAAGAATGTAAAGAGGGGAGAGTGCTGGGCCCTTTTCTTTACCCCCCAGTGCCTAATCTACGGGTGTCTCCTTTGGGCATTGTACCAAAGAAGGCTCCTGATGAGTATCACCTCATTCATCATTTGTCATACCCTCGGAGCGGATCGGTGAATGATGCTATACCTGATGAGCTTTGTTCGGTTAAATATACGTCCTTTGACCAGGCCATGCGGATTGTACGGGGTTGTGGCCCCGGAGCACTGTTGGCTAAATGCGATATCAAATCTGCCTTCCATCTCTTACCTGTACACCCAGCTGATTTTGATTTGTTAGGTTTTGCTTTTGAAGGTCATTACTATATAGATAGGGCCCTTCCCATGGGTTGTTCTGTGTCCTGTGTGGCATTCGAGAGGTTTAGTTCCTTTTTGGAATGGGCCTTGTGATTCAGGACCGGATTGGGCTCTACAGCTCATTATTTGGACGATTTTTTGTTCGTGGGACGGGAAGGGACTGGGCAGTGTGAATTTTTACTGACATGGCGGCTGAATTGGGAGTTCCCCTAGCGGAAGAGAAGACTGAAGGTCCGGAGTCTGTTTTGACCTTCTTGGGTATCGAGATAGATACGGTTCAGCAGTGCTCTAGGCTACCTCTGGAGAAGTTGGATAGCCTTCAGGTTTTGATTGACAAAATTATAGTTTTGAAGAAGATATCATTGTGGGAGTTGCAACAATTGGTGGGCCATCTCAACTTTGCATGCAAAGTTGTGGCTCCCGGTAGGGCTTTCGTCAGGCGTCTTTGTGATGCTATGCCTGGGCTTCACTTCCCACATCATAGGACTAGGGTGACTAACGGGATGCGGGAGGACCTTCTGCTCTGGAAGGAGTTCTTAAAGTCATTTAATGGGGTTTCCTTCTGGAGAGAGGAATTGAACTTAGAGGCTGAGTTGCAGGTGACATCAGATGCTGCAGGCTCCTCAGGTTTTGGGGTGTACTTTAGACGTCACTGGTGTGCTGAGGATTGGCCGCAGGACTGGTTCCAGGTGGGCTGGGTCAAGGACCTAACTTTTCTGGAGTTTTTCCCAATTGTTGTAGCAGTGGGGATTTGGACGGCTGATTTCGCTGGTCGTTCGGTCCACTTTTGTTGCGACAATCAGGCTACAGTACACGGTATAAACATTCAGGTCAGTACAGGTCATGAAGTTAGTTAGGGCATTTACACTGATCTGTTTAAGGAATAATATATTATTTTGTGCAAGGCATGTTCCGGGTGCAAGTAATGGGGTCGCTGACGCTCTCTCTCGGAAACAGATGGAGAGGTTCCGTCAGCTGGCCCCGGAAGCGGACGAGCGCCCGGTAAGGATGCCCCCCAGTTTTTGGCAGATTAGAGGCTTGAAGCTGAGCAAGCGATAGGTATGGCCCTCGCCCCTTCAACACGTAAATCGTACATGAGGGCTGGTCACCAATTTGTTGCTTTCCAAAGGGAGGCCGGATTACGGCATGAGTGGCCTATTCCAGTCCATCAATTGATGCAATACTGTGTTTATCTGAAGGGCAAGGGTTTGTCGGTTCGCTCTATAAAGGGCAGGTTATCTTCTCTAGCTTATGCAGGTAAGGCTGCTGGACATGAGGACAAGACTAATGATTTTTGAATTAAGAAAATGCTTGAAGGGTGGTCTCGTGAGGCAGGGCAGCTGCCTGATTCCAGGGAGCCATTGACTCCTTCAATTTTAAAGGGCCTAAAGGTGTTGTGGCCGGACCTTTGCTCTGATGAATACGAGGCCGCTCTTTTTCACTCAGCATCTTTGCTGGCATTTTTTGGAGCGCTCCGTGGCAGTGAGCTTGTCCCTGCTTCGCGACACGATACTTCTAATCGGGCTCTTAATTTGAGTGACATCCGGGTTACTGCAGACCGTGTTGTCATTCATATTAAGTGGTCGAAGACTGACCAGTTGGGTAAGGGCTCAGCGATAGAATTGGGACGTTGCTATGAGTCGGATTTGTGCCCGGTATCAGGTTTACATCGTTACCTGCAGTGGCGGGGGTCCGACATTGGGGTCTTATTTCGACACAGAGATGGTTCACCTCTCACAAAGTTTCAGTTTTGGGCATTGACAAAATGGGCGCTTGATGCTTTGGGTTTAGGGGGCTTCCGTTTTGGGACCCATTCATTTAGGATTGGAGCTGCTTCCACGACAGCTTCCATGGGGTACTCTCAAGAGGACATAAAGGGCATAGGGCGTTGGAGAACTCGTAGTTTTAAAAGTTACGTTAGTCAGTGTAATTTTTAAGCAGTTCATGTTACTAAAATAGTTCTTTTTCAGGTGCTGTGGGCCTGAAGGCGCGACGGAGAGTCATATTATGCGGCCACAGTATGATTTTTTGGGCGGCTTGCCAGGCCAGGAGGACGTCGGTTGGTTCTCAATTAGGCTTGAGTGAGTTTGCTGTTGTTGAATGGTGGGGACGGCGGGGCATGCATTGGCCCAGATTGCTCCCACTTCTGTTTGAGGAACGGCATGGGCCGCCTCTTGACGTTTTACTTGTGCACTTAGGTGGCAGTGATCTTGGCCTGATGAAAGGCAAGGCCCTGGTGATTCAGGCTACACACGATCTGTCAGTGATCCAGAGAAGATGGCTTGGGGCATTGATAATCTGGTCGGAGATCTTGCCGAGGCAGGTATGGCACAACCTGGGGGATCCCAGGTGCATTGACCAGGCTTGCCGCAAGGTTAATCGACAAATGAAGAAAGCTATGAAGGGTGGCCTGGGTCAGTTTTTACCACATCCTGGAATTGTGGTAGGAAACGTTGACTTCTATAGAGAAGATGGTATTCACATGTCAGACAAGGGCAACAAATTCTTTTTGGAGGATATTCAGCAAGGGATTAGGGCTGCACTTGGCTTGGAGGCCGCGTCGGCCAAAGCAGAGGCTTGACCTCGCTAATGGCGGAATAGTGCAGGGATTAGAAAGCGGAAATTGGTGAGCACCTCAAGCCATTCCTAGTTTGGGAACATGGGGTCATCAGGAACGGCCTACAGGCTATTAAGGCTCTGGGTGGTGAATGATGATCCCCTCTGGGAACCTCTTGGGTAAGCTCCTCTCTGCAAGCTATATGGTTTCAGGGGTAGGTGCTCCCGGGAGGCCACCAGTGGCTGGGCTGCTGGTCGCAAGCCAGATGAATGGCTTAAGATTGGGGTTGGTGGCTCGCCCGTATCCTGGACAAGGAGGCTGGTCTTTCCGACACCTGCCTTGTCTTTTCTGCTGATTAAAAGTTGCTCACTTGCTGTTTTAGTTGGTTAACTGTTAGGTAGTTAATAAAGTGGCCCTTGTCTGATCCAAAACTGTTGTCCGTCTCTATTCCGTCTGGGGGGGCAATAACCTTGAAGGTGACAGTTGAGTACATCACTTATGAAGTTCTGGCTCATACAGACTGTTTGGAGTATACTTCTACAATACACTAAAATTTCTTTTATGCAAAATCAGGCCTTCTCATCATCTAGTTACAACAATTTCTGCCTATCTGGCTATTACTTTCTGCCCATCTTACTCTTTAAGGTTTTTTATCAATCATTACATGCAATCCAGCATTATTTAAGTACAGTTGTTAAAACCATCCAAGTTAGGTTTAAGTATGCTTCTCTTAAAAACTCTCTATTTACCCTCTTATTAAAAAAGAAAAAAAAAACAGACAAAAAGGAACCTAAATATGCATCAAATAACACCCCCTTTCCCTCTTCCTTTTATGGAATTAGCCTAAATTAATAAAATGCATTTAAATTTAATTTAAACATTCATTATCAATTTCTGTATAAACCCTTCCCCTTAATTTTATCCTAGCATCCCCCCCTCAGCCAAAAATCTTATCTCTGGAAAGGATCTTCGCTGTAGAATCTTCTCCTCGATCTTTAGTTCATAGTCCATATTGTTAATATCTTCCAACATTCCATTAGCTTTGTCCCCCCATCAAAATATATAATAACTTTATTTTTTAGGAGGGTTTCCCCTCCCCCCCGCTTGTCGTAGGAGAACATAGCTGCCTTGCTGTCCCACCAATCTTTCTCAGTATAGTTTATTGTTCAGTTACTTTCGAATTCCTGAAGAAGACTCAGTTTCGTTTTAATTCTTTCAACGCAACAGACGCCATTTCCAAAGATACCATTCCCAGAGCTAGAAGGTCTGTTTATCTTCTTTTTATTACCAGATCGCCAGGGTCCCATAAATCCATCAAGTCGTTTCGTCGCCTCTAAAAATTCTCTAGATCTATCAATCTTATTTCCAGCTCATTCCAAATTATTTTATTTTTAAGAGGGGGAAACTCCCCCCCCATTCAACATTTCACAGCCACCACTCACAGAAGTGTTTAGAGTTTCTTTAAGGAGGAAAAGGATTCTTCAATGCCTAAAAAGGTTGTTTTCAGATGTTTACACAGTCACTTTGTCTTTTGAGAGGGGGGATTTCCCACCCTCTGCCTGCTAAAGGAGGGTTCTACATAATTTCCAGACAATATTCAGAAAACACTTCAAACTATCGTAACTTTCCCATTCGTTGCTTTCTCTCTTTTCTGGTATTCTCTTCACTCCCCCTACCCCCTGAAAGCTTTATTTTTATATTTTTATATTGTTATGCGGGAGGAGGGCATTCCCTTTCCCCCCCGCTTCTTTTTTGAGGGGGAGGGAGGACTTTGTTCCACTCGGTCTCTTACTGTGATGTTAAAAGTCTTTAAAAGAGAAGATTCTAATTCTTCCTTCTAGCCATTTCTAGCTAGCCATATAAAGCGTTTTCAATTACTGTTTTTAAAGTCCCAAATGTTTGCTTATGTGTTACCCGGTTCTTAGATCTCAGTGTTCCTCCATCACAGTCCCTTCATGTTCCATTTATCCAATAGTAGTTTCCTTTATCTGATCATCTGGGGGGGGGGGTCTGTAATTGTCTCCTCCACCCATGCTTGCAGGGATATACTCTTCCCTCTAGTGCTTCGTTAACTTGTACTCACACTTCTTCAGTCACTTCATCGATTCAGCCAGTTGCTTGGTCAAACCTTGATCACTGCCCGCTTGGTTTTCCAGTACGCAAAACCTCAGCCATTACTGGAACACAGCAGAGAGACCGTCAGGGCAAAAGGACACCCCCACCCCCAGGCTAAAACCTGGGGGGGGGTGAACCTCAGCGCCCCCTGACTCAGGGCTCATCTCGAGCCCTGGGAAGAAGCGTACAATCACCCCCCCTCTCTACCCGCTGGTCTGCAGTCCATGCCCCCAGGAGAAAGGGAAAACGGCTGCCATCAGCTTGCCAACCCGGAAGTCGAGTGGAATTTTTCGCCCCTTCCTGATTGGCACTTGGGAGGGGTGTTTTTGCCTACCCTGTATTGCAGCAGTGATACAGGTGTTTATGAGGGTGAGTTGGTTAGTTAGGTCGGTCACTTTTGTTCTGGCAGGTTGCTATGTGGTATACAGATTGCAGTCCGGTGAGCATCAGCTGACACCCCTCATTTGGGGTTGAAGGGGTCGGGACGGCCCTGTTTAGGTCCTCTCTTTGAACCTTGCGGCTTGGGGGATGGGGCTACAGGGTTGTCCTGTAATGGATAGCCGACTGAGTGGGAGCCCCTGCAGTGGGCTTGCATCCGGGGCAGGGTGGCTCGCCCTATTGAAGAGGTAAGGGAGGGGTCCTCAACCTCTGTCCTTGACCATACCACAATGCTGTATTGCCCTTGCCTTTGGTTCCAGTTAAGATTGTCAATTAATAAAGTGGCCCTCTAGTTAAACCCAACATTTTGTCTCTACCTTGTTATTTCGGCTTGGGGGGGGGCAATGTGCAATTATTCCAAGGGCTACTTTTCCTTTATGGGAATGTCAGTTTTCCTGCCATGATTAAATTTTATTACCTTTTCTGCTTCTTCAGAGTTTTATCTACTGGTAGAATAAGCTAATATGTTAGTCAATAAAACTACATGAACCCTAAGGCTTCTTCTGATACAAAAGGCAACAATTGCTAGTATTCATCTGAGAATCTAAATAATGTACTCATAATTTATGTATTACATTTGTTGTCATATCCTTCTTTTAAAAGCTTCAGATAGCATACGGTTTCTCCTGCCCTCCAGTTTAGAGCATTCCAGTTCCTATGTGACACATTCCAGGTGGCAATGGGTACTATTTCACTGAAATTCTCATTAAAAGATTTGTGTGACAGATGAATCTAATCCTACTGATGAACCAAATCTTACAGATTCCTGTAGCAGTACTTAGTAATGACTAACTTTTGCAGGGTTTTGCCTGTTGAGTTAAGAGCAGCTACTGGGATATATTTTTCCTAGCACTATAAAACACTGCTGCAAATTTATTGTTCTTTAGCAGGTCCCTACTGAGAGAAGGAAAGAAAATAGACTATTAAACCTGCAGCCATCAAACCACTTACATCATGAACTTCAGTGGGACTGTACCAGAATTCATAGTCTGACAATTGCAGCTTTACTTCTGGCCCTCTAGTACCAAGGTGCCCCTTTGGTAATCTTGCAATTTGTTATAGCTGTTGAAAGACACTATATTCTGTCAGACAATATCCCCTACCATCTGGGCTCTTGAGACTCTTCTTTGAGCCTCTAAGCAGAGACTGGGCATAGATGAGAATCCTCCACACATTCACAGGGTTTTTGTTTAAAGGTAGTTTCATTCTAAATACCCATAGGCCAGCTACATGCTATTTCTGAGCATGAATTTCAGCAGTTACTTGTAAACTGATTCATGCAGGAAGACAGAAATGTTAATTTTTCAAGTACTAAGTAGTGTGTCACAGAAATCTGGATGCTGTTACTTATATGTAATGTTACTTACATGTAACATGCTAGTTTAATCAAATTCAAGCCAGTTTACTCAAAGTCAGGTAGCCTTGCTAGTCCATTTTGACAATGTCAGTAAATGTATTTATTTATTTGACAATGTCAGTAAATGTATTTATTTATTTATTTATCTATCAAACTTATACCCCGCCCTCCCCATATAGCAGGCTCAGGGCGGCTTCTAACAAGCATAAATATAATTATTTAGGAACACAACTTATAAAACAATTGCATGCAGCCCTAATTAAATTATTTTATTGACCCTCTGAGCACTGGTTTAATGTTATCCTTCAACTAATATAAGCCAGTGACACCTAATGATTTATATTTTATAGGTGATGATAAAAAAAATCAAGGCCTGGATGTGGAAGGTATGTGGCAAAGCTAGAAGTGGTAAATGAAATTATACTTGGGGTGAAGTTCCAAGCACTAAATGAATTCCAGCTGGGATTTTAATTTTACATTGATTATGCTAGATTGCACAGTAACTTGCAGATTTCATTATATTTTGTAGCAATGACCATAGCGCCTCTTGAATTTACATCTGTACTGTAATAGGGGTACCATATATTGTGTGAGTAGCAGAAGACTACTTCCCATCTTAGAAGCATGAACTGGCTACTGCAAAGGCTGTAAGCTCCTCAGGAAACAAGCTAACTTTAATGCTGGAAAGATTCCACACCAGAATTCCTGTGAGTTAAATTCCTGTGGGTGAGATGCAAGAGTTCATTTTCACAGAGTACAACTAGACACAGTATATTACGAGTATGGCTGAGTTCAGACTGGCAGTTTGCAGCGGGAGCCAGTCATGGCAAAAAAGCCCTGGAATAAACTGTTCTGGGTTTTCCCGGTCACACGGGGCTGACAGATGTAGGAGCATACTGGGAGGAGGTGCACAGGAGCATTCACACTGCTGGCCTGGAGGCGCGGCTGTAAACGGTTTTTCCCTGGTAAATCGGCTGGATGCCTATGTGTGTATGGGCGCACGCGCACATAGTCTCTAAGGTGCTACTGGACATGACTCAAATCTGGCTCTTCTACTGCAGACCAACATGTCTACCCTCTGAAACTGTTTTCCACTGGGCCATTTTTCTGATGTTTTTGTGGTGGATATGGAATAGGTATGAAACAGACTGTAGTTGGTGGCACTCCTTCTGTTGGTCCTGAATTAAATCACCATCATATTGATACTGGCTTTTATAAAGGATCTCCTACTATAAGCTACATTCCACGGTTTTCAAGGTTCCTGCATGCTATATAAAGTATTGTTACAATACTAACAAGTAATTCCTTGCAAGGGTGGAAGATCTAATGCATAAAAACAACTCCCTTGCCTACAAAGCCCTTGTTCATTCAATGCAGCATAGGGCACAGGTCTAGGAGGAGAGTTGGTTTTATACCCCAGTCTTCACTACCCAAAGGAGTCTCAGAGCAGCTTACAATTGCCTTCCCTTCCTCTCCCCACAACAGACACCCTGTGAGGTAGGTGGGGCTGAGAGAGTTTTGAGAGAACTGTGACTGACCCACGGTCACCCAGCTGGCTTCATGCAGAGGTGTGGGTAATCAAACCCAGTTCTCCAGATTAGAGTCCACAGCTCTTAACCACTATACCAAGCTAGAAACTGGAAAGGCTGCTCAGACATAACATCTAGAACTCTGGATAAACAGCATTCCCCCTGCAAGGTACTGCCTATAAGGTAAATTTGAATGTATTTCAGACTAGTTTGGTTCTAGCCCATGATCCTCTATGGCTAAGCAATGAGAGATCTTCATTCCTTTAATTAAAGCAAGACTCCATAATTTATGGGAAAGAAGTCATAGGATCAAACTTGTATTTTAAAAAATATTTTCTTTTTCAAGGAGAAGGGAATACGATAGTAAGATTGGTTTGATCTCTTGAACAAAATAACTGACAGTTAAATAAAAAGTACACATCAATCTAGCTCTAGCACTGCATAAAAATGGGGTTTACGCACGGCTGGTTAAATGTATCACAATAGGGATGGGGATACATTTTTGAATGCATATTCCACTGGAAAGAATTCAATGCAGATAGACAACGTCCAAGTCCACATGTACATTATGGACATATATCCTGTTAATACTCATGTTTCTTGATGCAGTAATTGACACATGTCAGAGAAATGGCTCTTATACACAAAATGGCTCACCTGGCTGGGATGATGATCTTTTGCTTGCATTATGTTTTCAAGTCATGTACGAGGTTCACTGCAGCCAATGCCATTATTTTGTAGTGCAAGAAAGTTTAACTATTCCCTTTATCTTTCTCAATTTCATGTTTGTATTAAAGGTGTATATTATATAGAAACTAGTTTAATAAAAGTCTGTGTCTGTTTTCTGAATGGGAGAACTGAGTCTTTGTTGCTTTTTTTTTTCTTTAGAATCCCTCATTTCCATTTTATATGGAGGTGATTTGACATTAGCAAAGTCTTTTCCTCAAGGCATCTCTTATTTTACTTTTTTGTGCCTCTTTTTAATTAAGTTTTCTCAAATCTCATCTCGTTTAGTTATCTAAGATCACTGATGAGAGTCTAATTTTTTTAATACTTCAGATGAGAAAGGCAAAGATGTTATTGGAACATTTCTCAATAAATGGATTTTTTTTAATAAAAAGAGAATCATTAACTTCAAAGATCAAAAATCTTTTGGATTGATGGAAAGACTGTCTTTTTTGCTTTTCATAATTCATGTGGGAAGGTAAATTTTCTTTTTGGAACCTGAATAAAGTTATTAGAGGCAGCAGCAGGTATTTTATCATTGTCATCAGTGGGTGAAGGATTAATTGCTGTCACTGTTCATACTATGGCACCTTGTGGGGTACAAATTACATTTTTCTAACCTCAGGACCTTAATCAAAAACAACACGATCAGCTCTCATTTTAATCTGTTGCAGCCAGCAGCAGCCTTCTCATTGCAAAGGGATGCAAGGTCAGCAGTGAGGACTTCTGAAAAAGAGTAATAGACTTATCAGCAACGTACACATGGTGTGGTCCAGAAGCAACAACTTTGTGAAAATCAAGCAGACACCAAATGAAAAGACACATTCATTTCAATGGCCTTTCAGTCAATTTGCTAAAAGCTGAATCAAATCAGTTGTGTGCATTTTTCTCTTTTTAGGTCCACAGAGCCACTGGAATCTCTCCAGCATGGAAATGTTGATAGGAAGGGGAAGAAAATATTTGGACTTTTGTCAAAATGGTTTCCCATTCAAAAGTACAGGTATGCTCTCAATGGCTAATTTCTAAAATGAAACTTGCTGAGACTTCTTTGAGCTATAGAATTTGAAGTTACCTCAGTCTAAGGTCAAAAATATGTAGGGAAGAAATTGACATAATACTTTCAGACCTATCAGTTTGCAGCCATCTTGGGACTGAACCACTCTCAGAAAGTGAGTGGAGGATCACACTTGAGGGGGCGGCAGATAAAAAAAAAGCCCTCCTGGGTTAGGGAACCTAGCATATTAGGGGATGAGCAAGTATTTGTTTTTAATATGGAGAAAGATTCAAACACTGATTCCTCACTTCTAGCTGAAAATTTGTGCAGATTTACCACTTTCATGTGCTTTGAATGTATAGCTGTGAATGGAATTTATGTGTCATTATTACTACTTTATATAACCAAGGATGAGCTATGGCATTCAAAACCGGTTTTAGGGCAGAGTCCTGTTGTAGCTAGGCTCTCTGTTCTCTGTGAACACAGATGATGATGATGATGATGGATCACCCATTCATATGCTAGTAATTCATATTCTTTTTCCTGTTTATCTCTCTGTAAACACATTATGACCAAGAGAGACATCATGGCACAGTGGTTAGAGAACTGGACTAGGTCCCGGGGAAACTGGGTGTAAATTCCTGCTCCACTAAGGAAACTCACTGGGTGACTGTGTCTGTCACCCTAACCTATATCATTGGACTGATGTTGTGAGACTAAAGCAGAGGATGGTAAAATTATGTGATAAGCTACTTAGGGTCACCATTGCAAATAAAAATGGAATATAAATAAAAAAGCATAAATAATTTACCAATATGGAAACATATTAGCTGGGGAAATGATGATTTCATGTCAGCTTGAAAGTGGAATGACTCAGGCTTCACAAATGATTATCTCATGATTTTCAGAAGAAAAATTAAATTGAATATACAGATTGACTACTGAACCTTCAAAATGAAGAAATGCAAAGTAGATACAATTATTTCTCTAACAGTACAAAAATTATGTTATCTTAAACATATTGTCAAGAGGGAATTCTACGCAGCTACGATTGCATCTGCAAGCTCACGCCCAGCCCAATTGTTTAGAACAATTCGGTCTTTGACAACTCTGCCGCAGGGCAGATATAATAGTAGGGAATTGGAGATTGGCTGTGAGGCATTTGCGAGCTATTTTGCAGATAAAGTCTCGGCGCTCCGCCGTGACCTCCCCGCCACACTTGAAACGGTGAGTGAACTCGAGGCCCCTTGCGCATCTTTGAGCTTGGGTTTAGAATGTTTTAACCGGCTCAGTCTGGAGGAAGTCGACAGATTGCTAGTATCTGTGCGCCCAACCACGTGCGACCTTGACCCGTGCCCCTCCTGGCTCATTAAGGCGGGCCACGAGGGGTTTCGAGGTGCCTTGGGGGAGATTGTCAACAAATCCCTCTCGGAGGGACGGTTCCCCGAGGCACTCAAGGAAGCGATGGTCCGCCCCCTCTTGAAGAAATCAATCATGGACCCGGCGGAATTGGCCAGTTATTGGCCGGTGTCCAACTTGCCCTATTTAGGCAAGCTGATTGAGAGAGCGGTGGCGACTCAGTTACAGGGCTTTCTGGATGACGCTTCCGTCCTTGATCCACTCCAGTCCGGCTTCCGCCCGGGCTACGGGACGGAGGCAGCTCTGGTCGCCTTAACGGACGACCTCCGGAGGCATCTGGATCGGGGTGGTGTGGCGGCACTGTTGCTATTAGATCTGTCGGCTGCATTTGATACAGTCGACCACCAGTTGCTGATCCACCGCCTCGCCGACGTAGGGATTCAGGGGCTCGCTCTTCAATGGCTTGCCTCTTTTCTCCAAGGTCGGGGACAGAGGGTGGTGCTAGGGGGGCAGCAGTCCCGGAGGCACCCGCTTGAATGCGGGGTGCCTCAGGGGGCAGTGCTCTCCCCGATGTTGTTTAACATCTATATGTGCCCCCTCGCCCAGATTGCTCGGCGGTATGGGCTGGGTTGTCACCAATATGCGGATGACACCCAGCTCTACCTGATGTTGGGCGGCCAGTCGGACTCCGACCCGGAAGATCTTCACCGGGCCTTGCAGGCTGTGGCTGGGTGGCTCCAGCAGAGCCGATTGAAGTTAAATCCTGCCAAGACGGAAGTCCTGTGCCTGGGTCGGACCGGCCGGGGGCTGGGGCTCCTGCTTCCGACCTTCGACGGGGCATCGTTGGTGCCGGCGCCGGAGGTTAGGAGTCTGGGAGTGCTCCTGGACCCCGCACTAACCATGGGGGCCCAGGTGGCAGCCACTGTCAAGTCGGCTTTTTACCATCTTCGGCTGATTCGGCAGTTGGTCCCGTTTCTCGACCGCGAAGACCTGGCCACGGTGATTCATGCAATGGTTACCTCGAGGTTGGACCACTGCAACGCCCTCTACATGGGGCTGCCTTTGTAGAGGCTGCAGCTAGTGCAGAATGCTGCAGCCAGGCTGTTGACGGGCACCCCTAGGCGGGAGCACATTCGGCCTGTGCTGAAAGCGCTGCACTGGCTGCCTATAGCATACCGGATTCGCTTCAAAGTGCTGGTGCTTACCTTTAAAGCCCTATATGGTCAGGGTCCGGCATACCTGAGGGACCGCCTTTCCCCACATATGCCCCAAAGAGCACTTCGGTCTGAATCGCAACATCGCCTGGCGGTTCCTGGCCCCAAGGAGGCCAGGCTGGCGGCCACGAGGGCTAGATCATTCTCAGTGGCGGCTCCTACCTGGTGGAATGAGCTCCTGGAGGAGATCAGGGCCCTGCGGGACCTTTTGCAGTTCCGCAGGGCCTGTAAGACGGAGCTCTTCCACCAGGCGTTCAAGTAGGAGCCACCGCTGTCCTTTCCCCCTCCTTGGCCGCTGCCTGCCCCCCCCCCACTGCTACTTTACCAACTGTGTGGTGGAGGAAGGGGATAGCTGAGTTAAGCCCTTGGGGCCTGCCACGACCAACCCTGCTGGGTTATATTGCTGTGTTTAATGATCATCAGAAGCCATCGGGTTGAGACAAGAGCTCTTTATGATGTGGATATGTTTTAGATATTTATATGCCTATATGTTATGTTTTAACTTGTTTGTCCTGGCACTGGTTGCCCTTTTGTAAGCCGCCCTGAGCCCATTCGCGGGGAGGGCGGGGTAGAAATGGAATGTATAAATAAATAAATAAATAAATTGTCTGGGATTGACTTTGCCCCTCCTCCCCACACTTACCACAGGGGGAGCAGACCGATCCTTCCCTGAGGGGAATGTCAAGCAGACCCAGCATGAGGGGAAACTCCCAGGAAGCTCAGGAGGGCAGGGGGTGGCAGAGAGAGGACCAAGTCTGGCACTGCCACATGATGTGGCAGGGCAATCAGCATTGGTGCAGGCAGTGGTGCAGCATTAAGCACAGCTACCCAGCAAGGAAGGTTGTTGGAGAGAAGAAGAAAGCAGGCAGGCAGGACTGTATGTGGCAGGCTCCACAGGCTGAGGCAGACCTGTAGGCAGGAAATTTTTATTGGGGGGGGGGCACAAATGAGTACAGTGGTATTTATTTATTTATTTATGGATGAGCTATGTTGTAGTTCTAAGTCTCTACAAGTGTTCATTCTGCAAAGAAGGGGCTGTCATTCCAGTCCCAGAACACAGATTCTACTGCTCGGGACCATCATTCCACTCTGTGCCCTGTCATTCCATTCCCAGAATGCTTCTGCTACCCCCAGGGGCTGTCATTCCACTCTAAGCCCTGTCATCCCAGTCCCAGAGCACATATTCTAATGCTAGGGAACCCCATTCCACTATGGGGGTTGTCATTCCAGTACAAGAGCACTGTTTCTATTCCTAGGGACTGTTATTCCAATCTGGGGCTTGTCATTCCAGTACCAGAGTAATCTATCTGGGCCAAGAGACCTTAATGGAAAATCCATTCCACATTTTCTTTGTAACTTTTTTGTGCTGCAATGTATTTCAATGGAGCCCATGAAAGTCAACTTGTATTCATGGTTCTAATTATCTCCAATGGCCTTCAAGTCCCTGCCATTGTTTCCAATGGACAACCCTGTCATTCCTTTTAGTATATCTCCCTCGGGGTGCCTGCAGCTAGACACTCTACCCCTTCGCTTGGCTTTATTCCTGGGAACACCCACCTCCAGCCCGGGGAAGCCCACCTTCCCTGTTTCTCCTCCTGTGCTCACGAGGCTCCGGCTTGGCTCACACCTTGCAGGCAAGCAAAGGGGCGGGGAAGAAAACAAAAACACAAAAGGCATGGCAGTTTGGTGAGGGAGGGCAGGGCAAATTTGGGGTGGGGCATTGCCCATTGTCAGCCCCCCATGACTATGGGCCTGGGCTGGGGGCAGGCTTTTGGGAGGGCTGATTGTGATATGCTGGAAGGAGTGGCATGATGAAGAGAGGAGAGTCCTGTCCTTTCTAAGCTAACATAAGAGAACATAAGAACATAAGAGAAGCCAATGTTGGATCAGGCCAATGGCCCATCTAGTCCAACACTCTGTCACACAGCGCCCAAAATATACCAGGTGCCATCAGGAGGTCCAGCAGTGGGGCCAGGGCACCAGAAGCCCTCCCACGGCTGCCCCCTCCAGCACCAAGAATAGAGTGCATCACCTGCCCCAGACTGAGAGTTCCCATCTATACCCTGTGGCTAATAGCCACTGGTAGACTTCTGCTCCATATGTTTATCTAATTTCCTCTTGAAACTGTCCATGCTTGCAGCTGCCACGACCTCCTGTGGCAGTGAATTCCATATGTTAATCACTCTTTGGGTGAAGAAGTATTTCCTTTTATCTGTTCTAACCCGACTGCTCAGCAATTTCATAGAGTGCCCACGAGTTCTTGTATTGTGAGAAAGGGAGAAAAGTACTTCTTTCTCAACCTGCTCAATCCCATTCAAAATCTTATAAACCTCGATCATGTCACCTCTCAGCCATCGTTTCTCCAAGCTAAAGAGCCCCAAGCATTTTAACCTTTCTTCATAGGGAAGGTGTTCCAACCCTTTTATCATTCTAGTTGCCCTTCTCTGCACTTTTTCCAATGCTATAATATCCTTTTTGAGATGTGGTGACCAGAACTGTACACAGTATTCCAAATGAGGTCGCACCAATGATTTATACAGGGGCATGATGATACTGGCTGATTTGTTTTCAATTCCCTTCCTAATAATCCCCAGCATAGCATTGGCCTTCTTTATTGCAGCTACACATTGTGTAGACATTTTCATCGAGTTATCCACTACGACTCCAAGATCTCTCTCTCGGTCCGTCTCTGCCAGATCAGACCCCATCAACGTGTATTTATATTTAGGATTTTTGGCTCCAATGTGCATCACTTTGCACTTGGCCACATTGAACCCCATTTGCCACGTTGACGCCCACTCACCCATCCTCAACAGATCCCTTTGGAGTGCCTGACAATCCTCCCTGGTTTTCACCACCTGGAACAACTTTGTGTCATCTGCAAATTTAGCCACATCACTGCTTACTCCCAATTCCAAATCGTTAATAAACAAGTTAAAAAGCATCGGACCAAGTACTGATCCCTGTGGTACCCCACTGCTTACCACCCTCCACTGAGAAAGTTTCCCATTTATACTCACTCTCTGTTTCCTATTTATAAGCCAGTTTTTGATCCACAAGAGGACTTGTCCTTTTATCCCATGATTATTGAGCTTACTTAGGAGCCTTTGATGAGGAACTGTATCAAAAGCTTTCCGGAAGTCAAGGTAAATAATATCTATTGGGTCCCCCTTGTCCACATGTTTGTTCACTCCCTCAAAAAACACTAACAGGTTAGTGAGACAAGATCTTCCCTTACAGAACCCATGCTGAGTCTGCCTCAATAGTTTTTGTTCATCAATGTGTCTACTAATTCTTTCCTTAATAACAGTTTCCACCAACTTACCCGGTATCGATGTCAGACTGACTGGCCTGTAATTTCCCGGATCTCCCCTGGAGCCCTTTTTAAAGATGGGAGTGACATTAGCTACCTTCCAGTCATCAGGAATGGAGGCAGATTTTAAAGAAAGATTACATATTTTTGTCAGGAGATCCACAAGTTCACATTTGAGTTCTTTCAGAACTCTTGGATGAATGCCATCCGGGCCTGGTGATTTATTAGTTTTTAAATTGTCCATCAGTCGGAGGATTTCCTCTCTTGTTACCGCAATCTGATTCAGGTCTTTCAAACCCCCTCCCGAAATCGGTGCTTTTGGAGTGGGCAAACACTTCTCCTCTTCCACAGTGAAGACAGAGGCAAAAAATGCATTCAGCTTCTCAGCCATTTCCCTATCATCCTTCACTACTCCTTTTACCCCTTGGTCATCCAAGGGCCCCACTGCCTCCCTGGCTGGCTTCCTACTTCTAATGTATTTGAAGAAAGTTTTATTGTTGGTCTTTATGGTTTTTGCGATATGCTCCTCATATTCCCTTTTTGCTTGCCTGATCACAGACTTGCATTTTATTTGCCATAGTCTGTGTTCCCTTTTATCAACCTCACTAAGACTAGCTTTCCACCGCTTAAAGGAATCCTTCTTACCTTTTACAGCTTCCATTACTTTATTTGTTAACCATGCAGGCTTTTTTCTATACCTGTTTGTGCCTTTCCTAACCTGCGGTATATATTTTTTCTGAGCTTCTAGGATTGTCTTTTTAAATAGTCTCCAAGCTTCCCCAATGGTTTTGACCTTCTCCACTCTTCCTTTCAATTTCTTCCTCACATGTCCCCTCATACCAGAGAAGTTACCCCTTTTAAAGTTAAAAGTGGTTGCGTCAGTCTTTTTGGGCAACTCCCTATCTGTACAAATGTTAAACTCAATGACATTATGGTCACTGTTCCCAAGTGGTGCAATCACTTTTACATCTCTCACCAGGTCTTGGGTGTTACTTAGGACCAAATCCAGGATCGCCTCTCCCCTGGTAGTATCTGTGACCATCTGTTCCACAGCACAGTCATTGAGAGTGTCTAAGAACGCAATCTCTTTTTCATGACTAGAACTCATATTGACCCAATCAATGTGTGGGTAGTTAAAGTCGCCTATTACAACACAGTTATTTCGTCTAGCCGCTATCTTTAATTCATTCATCATTTTATAATCCTCCTCTATCTTTTGATCTGGTGGGCGATAACAAACTCCCACTTTTAAGCCTCCTTTTGGACCCACTATTTCAACCCATAGCATTTCCAGAAGTGAATCCAATTCTCTTACCCTCTCAATCTTACTGGACGGTATACCCTCTCTGACATACAGAGCCACCCCACCTCCAACCCTTCCCCCTATCCTTCCGATATAATTTATAACCAGGAATCACCGTATCCCACTGATTTTCCTCATCCCACCAAGTTTCTGAAATACCCACAATGTCTATTTCCCCCCCAACACCAAGCATTCCAACTCCCCGATTTTACCTCGGAGACTTCTAGCATTTGTGTATAAACAGTTATAGTTTCCCATGTTTGTTAAGCCCACAGCCTTCCTCTTGCTGCCTCGAGACCTTGCCAGGCAGTTCCTATCATTAGCCACAGTCTCAGTGGACAATTGTAATCCATTTCCTTGTACAAAAGTAATAGCTACCCCTTCATCTCTTTGAGATGAGCTATCCCGAACCAGAGATTTTTCATCTCCTGTCGGCTTTCCCCCATTATTCAGTTTAAAAACTGCTCTGGCACCTTTTTGATTTTGAGCGCCAGCAGCCTGGTTCCTTCTCGGGACAAGTGGAGACCATCCCTTTTGTACAGCTCCCTCTTGTCCCAAAAAGCATCCCAGTGCCTAACAAACTTGAACCCTTCCCCCCTACACCACCGTCTCATCCACGCATTGAGACTCCTGATATGTGCCTGTCTCTCCGGCCCTGTGCGTGGAACAGGTAGCACTTCCAAGAAGGCTACCTTGGAGGTCCTGGCCTTGAGTTTCCTGCCCAGCAGCCTAAATTTCTCCTCCAGGACCTCACGACTGCATTTCCCCACATCGTTGGTGCCGACGTGCACCACGACCACTGGCTCCTCCCCAGCACTATCTACCAGCCTATCTAAAACACGCGTAATGTCCGCTACCTTCGCACCAGTCAGGCAAGTCACCATACAGTCAGTACGCGGGTTCGCCACCCAGCTGTCTACCTGCCTAAGGATCGAATCACCAACTACCAAGAGCCCCCTCCCACCCTTCCCAGGGACGGTTCCTTGGTACGAAAGGATACCCGTTCACCAGCTGAAGAAGAGGTCCCTTCTGAGGGCACATTCCCCTTATCCTCAGCATGGTGCCCCTTTTCCCCTTGACCCTCATGCTCCCTGGCAGCAGCCGGGCTGCCAGATCCAGAGTGGGACATATCTAAGAAGTCCCCGAGAGTCTTCCCCGTGCACCTAACTGACTGTCCCTGCTTCTCCAGGTCAGCCACCTTGGCCTCAAGGGAGCAAACTCGCTCCCTGAGAACCAGGAGCTCCTTGCACTGAGCACACACCCAAGACTTCTGACCAGTGGGCAGATAGTCATACATGTGACACTCCATGCAAAACACTGGATAGCCCCCAACCCCCTGCTGGCATTCTGGCTTCATAATTGTTTTTAAACAAATACTTTTCTATAACCCCCCTTTTAAAACCCTTTGTATTTATATAGTTCCTGTTGTAGGAGTCTACTTACCTTACCAAGGAGCCAAGGTCCTGGCTTTCTGGCTCTTCCTGGGCTTCTTACAGAGCCCCTAGCCGAAGAGCCACAGGCAAAGAGCCTCGCCCTTTTGCTCTCGCCCTTTTGCTCTCGCCCTTCGGCTCGTGCCAGAGGCTCGTGCCTCTTGCAAACTTCCTGCCTTAAATGGAATTGTCTCCCAGGAGAGGGTGTGGCCAGCAGCTACTCAAAATCACCCAAGGCACTTAATGACGGTCAAACAAAGCCCCTTTCACACCCCAACTCCTGCAGCCAGGAGTCTGTTACAACTCACCCACACACTCCCAAATACAGTCCCTAACACTGCCCTGAAGCTCTGGCCTTCTTAAAGGTGTAGTGGGAGGAGGGAGAAGCAGGGGCCCTTAGATGGCTTCTCATGGGCCTAGGAACATAGCCTCCCAGGAAGGGAGAGTGGAAGATCCCAGAGAGGCTCTGCCCCCAGGTGTGCCTTTAAAAGATGTGTTGGAGGCAGGCCAAGGATGAAGGGCTAGGCTATGGCCCAGAAGTAATTGGGGACTGTCCTGGAATAAGCGGGGGAGAAGGAACTGGATGAAACCAAACCTGTCTCCCCTTTTTGCTTTCTGAGACCTGTCCGGAGACCTGCCAAGGAAAAGGAACCCTGGGGGGCTCAGCCTCGCTGGACTCATTCCTAGAACTCCCAGACATCAAGACATATGTAAGACACTAAGTCTGTGGTCACATGCACTAAATAATTCACTTTCATTCCACTTTCAATGCACTTTCCAATTGGATTTTGCCAGTTCACATAGTAAAAATCCAGTTGGAAAGTGCACTGAAAATGGATTATTTAGTGTGTGACCACAGCCAATGGGTAGATTGAAACAATATGGTCTTTCACTGCTTTACATCTGACTGAAGTTTTACAAAAGGGTGACTAAACCATCAGTCTTGCACTGAATGTAAAATAGTACATATTTTCTGTGAAGGAACAGGCTCACAGGCCCTTACATGTTTCTTCTGATTAGATTAGATCCTGGGTGGTCAGAAGAACCCTTGGGGTGCCAATTACTACCTAGGTAACCAGCAACTGCCACCAGTTGCTCTTAGGAATATTTCCTGCCAGACAAAGTCATGTGCCCAGCACTCTGTACTTGTGTGGCTGTTTAGAGGTCCAGTCTAGCTGCTGAGCTTCTCACTTCCCTTCTACATGCAAGTGTGGTGGCTATCAGTCACAACTTTGCACTATAGAGCTATCATCAGGGGTCTGGGGGGGAACTCACCAGAGAACAGCTCCGGCAGCTCAGGAGCCACAACAAATGGCAGTGGTGGCAAGCCCCACCCCCAGCCAGCATCCCCGGTAGGAGTGTGCAAAAAATAAAATAAAATAATAATTCGGCCCAATCGGTTTGGCCAAATCAGGAACAAGCACTTTTGGAGGGCAGAAAGGCTCCCACATGTCAGTTTCAGCAGTAGGAGCAGACTGGGGAGTCTTTCCACCAGCCGAATGTCAATTTCAGCCCCATTGTATCCTATGGGCCATTGAAGTCAATGGTGAAAACATAGGGTATATTCTGGGGGCTGAAAGGGAGGGGGTTTGAGGGAGAGGACCCAAACTCACAGGGTAGCTGAAGGAGCCTCTCCCCAAGATACCCACCAAGTTTCAAGAACATTGGACTAGGGGGTCCAATTCTATGAGGCCCCAAACAGGTTGCCCCCATCCCCTCCTTTGTTCTCTATGGTAGGGGGGGAAAGTTACTTTTTTCCCATGGTGCTGTTAGTAGCTCTGGGGGAGAGGGGGTTTGAGGGAGAAGCTCCAAATTTTCAGGGTAGCTTTGGGAGCCTCTCCCCACATAAACCCCCATGTTCAGGGAAGGAAGTCCAGGGTTTGTTGTGTATTGAAATGTGAATCACTGCTATACTTTCACATGTTAAGCTTGATTCTGAATGTGGCTCTTCAGCTGTCGCATTACTATTGGCTGGTTTCTGAGAAACCTTTGTACAGAACCAATCATCTTGTAAATATGTATCAAAGCGGGAACAATTGTGATTGGACCTTATCTCTGGTAATTCTATTGGTCTTTAACTTATTTTGGGAGTGGCTTTGACAGCCTGGGAGAGTTTAAAAGAAGGAGCTGTGCTCCACTGTTTTGTGGTGTGTTTGTTGTGGTGTTCTGAGTTGGAGTTGCTGTTATGAATAAACTGAAATCACTTGCTGAAATCATTTCATTGTTGAGTTCCATATTTAACAGGGTTGCTACATAGAGGCAGGCAATGGCAGGCCGCCTTTTTTCATCTCTTGCCTTGAAAATCCTATAGGCCTACCATAAGTCTATTGCAACATGATGCCACTTTCCACTTCCATCTTGGTCACAAGTAGAGTCAACCTACAGCTTTGGCATGTCATTTCTTAATTTACATTGAAGAGATCTGAGATGCTGTTAAAACACACACATACACACACACACACACAAAACCTTGCAGCTTATTCTCATGGCCACCAGTAGAGAGAGCTTCCACAGAGACAATTAGAATGTGGCAAGAGAGTTTTATGCAGTGCTGGTCTTCTAGAGCCCCACTGAAATCAATGTGACCCTTTCTCAGGTAAATGTGTTGAGATTTAAACTTATTTTATTCCTTTAAACTGTTTAGGGAAATGACCTCATATTCACTGATGTAGCTTTCATCTTCAAGAATGATCTGTATTCTCCCCATGTTGTACCTCAGTGTTTAGATTTTCAACCTTTTAAGCACTTCAAGTATGCCTCTCTCTTTTTTGGTAAAGCTTCATTTGAGGGTGAAACCTATTTATCAAAGTCTCCTGAGTTGCCTGTGAAATTGAGGTGAGATGAAGTCACCATGAGTTTGTAGAAATGGAGTGCAAGGGCCCTCTTGCAAGCTATGAATTCCCTTCCTCTTTTCAGATAAATCAGGAAACACTATCAATTCCAGAAGGAATGTTTCACATTCACTAAACGTTCCTGGAACAGCAAGATAACCACTACAGTGTGCTGAACTATTAAACTTCTTGTTGATTCATTCTTTCCCCTCAGTTCAAATGTGCCTTGTGGCACATAATACCTATGCCAATCTAAAAGGCTTTAGAATAGGCCACTTATTTGGGTAATGCTGACTATGCAAGTCCTTTGTGAAATTTCAGGTTGAACACAAAAATAAGACCACAAAAGTTGCTTCTTCCCCAGTGTTCATCAAGACCTTATCAGAAAGTACAAACTAGGAATTCAATGGCTGCTGATTCAGTATGCATTGGCTCCATACACTTTCGTGTTGGCTTTTATGAAGCAGCTGGGGTCAGAACATGACTTGGAAGCAGTATTTGCTCCTACTTTCATTGTTTCTACCTTTACAAATTAACAAGGGCTCATCAATTCATAATCCTCCAGAGGTAGCCTGATACCAGAATATAATCAAAGTTTTCACTTTTGAAATTAAAGATTTCCATCATTTTTTTGCAACTCAAAAGAAATGTGCTGCTTATACCCAAGAAGAGAACAGTCAGTGATTGTGTTACAGCAATGGAACACATTCAGTACTGAAGTATGTACAATATACTCTTTATTATGAAAAAAATAACACCTATGCCAATTTCCTTAAAAAAAATCCCTTTTAAAAAGAATTTCCTCTAAGAAATCTCAGAAGGCTGAGTCCTAATGTAGCTGAACAAGGGCAAGAGCTCCAGGAAATCTGGCAGCCTTGTGACAGTAATTAGATGCGGCCTCTTGAGTTACAGTTCTGTCTTGAATCCCTCTGAAACAACTACAGTGCTTCTTAGGGTCACCCAGTATAGAGTGGAGGGTTCACTTGGGCTTAGCCACTATAGATGTAACTTGCAGAGACTGTTGTGCTGTTAGTCACCTCTCTGCTATCTGAATTGTACCAGCTTCTGATAAGCTGTCTAGCAGCCTGGAAGAGCTACTGAGTGGCAGCTTGGAAGAGCTGGCCTAGGACTCAATCCTCTCCTCCCGTGTACCTGCTTGAAAGATGTTGAGAACAGCTGGCTAGGAATATAATTCTGGGACAAATGAGTAGTTAGCACCAGCTATTAAAGGCTGTCACTGTAGTGCCAGTGTGGGGTAGCAATTAGAGTGTTAAACTAGAAGCAGATTTGAATCCTCACTCTACCATGGAAGCTTGCTGGGCAACCTTGGGCCAATCACACACTTTTGGCTTGATCTACTTCACAGGGTTTTTATGAGGATAAAATTAAAGAGATAACAACATAAATAACTTTGGGTCCCCATTGGGGAGAAATGTGGGGTATAAATGAAGTAAATAAATAAATAATCCCCTACTTGTTTACTAACAAGTGGCTACTGGGCTACAAAACTAAATGTATCCTACAGTCTCCCAGTCAGCTAAACCCAAATCCCAATAAAATTTCTGTATACCTTCCCATTCTACAGAGTGTAAATTAACTCTAGCTTGTATTGCTTTATGTTTGTTTCTCTAGCCAGTCCTGCTATATATTTCCTTTGCTATACAATACACCCTAACTCTCTGTCCTTCCTACTTAAATGAGGCTTACAGCATAATAAAGCTTTTTTAGAAACCAAAAACAGTGATCCTTGGAAAAGACAGACTGCATTTCATAAAAGACTCCAACCATATTCACCCTTAGCTTGCTTAGAAATCATACACATACATTGAAAGTCCTGAGATGACAACTCTGTCTCTAGACAGAGACACCCAGAAGAGAGGAAGAAGCAAGAAACCGGGAAGAATTAGCTCACCTTCTCCCTCTCACATGTGCACACCTAGTTGAGGTGGACCCAGGGCCATCTCTTCCGGGAACACCGCCTGTGATAGACTGCACTTTACAGGTTTCTTAATGCAGCACTTTCAGAAAGCTGGGAGGTGAAGAGTTAACTCTTCACTGGAATGGAGAGCTTGAGTGACAGGCTGTTCCCTCCTTCTCCCCTTACTCTTTAATTGGCTAGTGCTAACTGAAGAGAATGATAGGATTAGCTGAATGGTGAGGGCATGGTCTTTTTGGAATCTTTCTGCCAATTGGTCTTTCAGAAGTCAGACAGTCAGTTGGCTTCTGACAGCCTGACAGAGTCAGTCAGACAGGTTCAACTTTGGAGTGAAGGGAAACGACTCCTTGCCTTAACTGTTTTCTATCAGTTCTGAGGAAGAATTCAGTATCAGAATTGAATATCTGGGTTTTGGTTTCAGCAATTCAAATGGTGGGCATGCTCCTTTGGAGCTCCCGTGACACGGTGGACAGGAGGGGTACTAGATGATTCTGGACCCCCCTGGAGTCCTTGGAGGGGACTCCCAGCCTGGGGCATAAGAGATGCCTCTTCTGAGGCCACAGGCAAGGGATTGAGGCTCCTCTTTGCCCCATAAGGTCCTGCTGCCGCGGTGCCATCATGGCATCAAGAGGTGCACACCAGATGAGCAAACAAGTGATCTAGCAAAATTACAAAGCTCTCCCTACCTCTGCAAGCTGGCATGGAAGGAAGCATGAGTGTTATTTCTCTCTACCTGGTTACGTGGTTAAACACCCATCCGAAGTCCCAATCTGTAACGACGGAGGTGGAGGGAGTCTGCCCCCCCTCACAACTTTGAACGAACCATTTAAGCAATAGAAGGGGCTAGGAGCAATGGTGATTTGGGATTGAATCAAGTAAAATACAGATTTAATTGAAGCGACTTGATAAATAAACTTTCTCTGAATTTTAAAAATTTTCCATAAATTGTAAACAATGACTGGTTGGACAGAAAAGATGGCGACGAGACCAAAGCAGTCTCCTGGAACTACAAGATCGGCATATCCAGCTGGTAAACTGGAAGTAAATACTGACTTTCCCAATATGCTGGCAACAGCATTGAGCCCTCTGTTGGATCAGATTACTAATCTTAACAATAACTTTGAAGCACTCCAAAACCAGCTGGAAGAGACTAATTTAAAAGCAGTGGAGATGGCAAAATCAGTGAAAAAGGTTGAAGACAAGACAAAAGCAATTAACCAAAGACTGGAGGTAGGAAAAAAAGAGAGGACCTCTGTCAAAGATCAACTTTTAAGATTTCAAATGGAAAAATCAACTTTTGTTCTGAGATTTCAAGGTGTTCCTGAACAGAAGGGTGAGAATCTGAAGAAAATCTTAAGTGAAGTGCTGGCCCCAATAACAGGTTTAACTGTGGATGGATTACAAAGCGATATGGATATGATCTATCAGACATATCCGGAATTTATCAAGAAGAAAAACCTGCCTGGGGAGATAATGGTGAGATTCTCGAAGAGATCTACAAGAGACATGGTGCTCAAGGCCACAAACAGGACAATCTTAAAAATCAAAGACGATGAAATCAGAGTGTTAAAAGATATACCATTCGAAATTAAAAAAGAGGAAACAGTATAAAGATTTAACCAGCTTTCTGCAGAAAAACTCCACACCATACAGATGGATAATACCTGAGGGACTTGTCTTCAACTACAAAGATAAAAAAAAAAGATAGACTCTGTCTTAAAAGTAAAGATGTTTTTGGAACTGCAACAAGGATTAGTGAGTGACAAGAAAACAACAAAGGAACAAGACATGGAAGAAGAAAGCAGCACTTATGGGCTGGGAAGTTTGGAAAGTTCGGCAAGTAGTATCCCAGATGAGGACTCCGATTCTGAAAATGGGACTGTGGCCCCTGAGCTTCTGAAAGTCCAATGGAAATTTGATAAAAAGAAACATAGAAGAAAGAAATGAAATGAAATAACTTAATCTCATAAACTTGAAAGTTTAAATTGTTTAAACTGTATTTACCTGATTTAATCATATAATTACCAGTGAGTAATAGTAAATGTAAGAAATAGGTACATTCCATTAACCTTATTATAGAGGGAAGTTTGATTAAGCTAATGACTAATTATTTTGTATGATCCCTGTGTAGCTTAAGTTTTAGTCTAGTGTTTTAGTGTTTGTAGTGTTTGTAGGGTGAAAATAATAAAAAGTTTATTTAAAAAAGAACTGAACATCTAAGAGTTAGCCTAAACTGAAGTCTGTTTTACACAGACATCAGAACTGGGATTGAGATTTTGGCAAGGACGATTGGGTAGTATGCTGAAACTCCCTTTCAGGCAAAAAGAAAAGGGTTATATCTTCTAAGGAGGAGGAGAAGAAGAATTCCTTCCCAGTTACATGGGGAGGGGGGTTGCTTTGAGAAGAACCCTGGTCTGTTGTGAAGGGAATTGGATTTAGACACCTCAAGTTATAGAACTAAACTGTGGTTCTATATCTTGATAAAGAACTGATAAAGAACTATCTCCAGGAAACCTGAAGAATCAGAGGAAACTATATGAAGAAATATTGTAACTATAATTAAAACTCAGTCAAACTCCTCTCACTGTTAAGATTCAAGAATATATGAAAATAATTTTCAACAACACTGTTTTTATTGTTAAAAGAAGTATCATCTGTATTAACAACAGTTTTACCTCAGCATTTTTAGCTCCTGACTACACCTATTCAATACCTGTCTGTTACATAAAGTCATTATTTCTATTTGAATATTATACCATCCCAATTATCATTTGAAATGGAAAAAGAAAAGATCTCCTGCATATCAATAGGAACTTGATAGTTCCTGGGCTGGGCTAAAAAACAAATTAGATTTTCTTGATGGGGTGGGACAGACAGACTTTTTAAAAACAATAACTACATCCATGCTATTTGGGGCTGCACAGTCACAGTTGGGAACAAATTTTTGGTGGGAAAACCTGCATAATAGCGGGGAAGTGTCAGGGGTCTGTCATACCTCCCTTACTGGAATTTCTCAGGTGTTGGGGGCTGTTACCCTGGTTTTGATCTAGTTTGAGTTAAAACTGAATATTTTTACACTACAAACCTAGCCTCTTTGGTGCCTTTGTTCAAGCCCAAGCCCAGCAGTGGCAGATAAAAGAGACTGAGCTGTGTGCCTCAAGGGGCAAGATACATTACAATTCCTACCTGTTGGTTGATTATAAGTGTTAACTTCCCCCCCCCCATTATCATAATACACACTACACTTGAGCTTAGCCAAAAAGTAAAGAAACATAACACTACTTATATACACAGTACCATAATACTAGAACTCACAGGGAGCCAATGGAGTTGATATACAGTAGATTCAGGATGGACAAAAGGAAATACCTCTTCACACAAAAACTAATTGGCTTGTGGAATCTACTCCCATGTGGTAAATGATTTAACTCATTTTTAGAGAAATTAAGCAAATTCATTGGGATCAATCCCTCAATAGCCATTAGCCATGATGAGAAAATGGACTCCCTACGTTCAGAAGCAGTAACTCTCTGAATAACTGAGCTGAGGGGCAACCACATGGGGGACCTTTGTACCTTGTTTTTAGATCTGATTGGCCTCTGTGTGTAAATCAAAATGTAGGACCAGAGAGATATCATGACTACTCATGACTTTAAGCAGCTGAAGTGAGTAGTAATGTATATTTTCCATTAAACTTCTAGATAAATGTTGACAATTCTGGATAAATGAGATACAAATATCAAGCAAATATATATACATTTGTCCATTGGCCAGGCTGTGAGTTATAACAGTGACCTAAATGTCTGTCAGTAATCAATAGCTTACCCCTACCTTTTCATTACTGTATCAGTTGTGATTACCAATGTATGTCCAGAAACAATTAATATTTTATTTCACACAAACAAAATATAAAGTCTATTTTGTGAATCATGAAATACTAGTTTTAATAGGTTTGTACTGATTTAATAATGCCTAACTTTTGCCTAGTTTTGAGAAGTTCCATGTGGTAAAATGTGGGTAATTCTCCCCACCCCCAACCACTATTATTCTCTTTGATTAATACTGATATTTGTGAGCACTAAAAATGTGCTGATTCTCCAGGGTTAGATATTCCCAGTTTCTCCTTGTATTTCTGTTGTTTGTCATTGCAAGCTCCTATTGTGTCTATGAAAAGCACTTAAATTAATATTTATAGTAGCTTTTAAAAAAGTAGACTAATTAGAAACTGTCACATTGTCTTCTGTTAATGTATTCCCTTACACAGCTTGAGATTGCAGGGAATGTTAATGGAAATGAAAACTGCTGGCTTTGTGGTTTGAGAAAAATCTAGCTGCAATGAGTAGGGATGGGCACAAACTGGCTCAGGAAATAAAGTTTGTCTTATGGTTTGTGAAGCGGTGTTCAAGAAAGGGCACCCAGCAAGAACATTCCACAAACTTTGCTGTTCTTAGCAGTTTGGGAAGGTTTGTGAATGAGTACATTTCCAGACAGAGTGTCTCTGCTCAATTAAACTGTTTACAAAACCCCAAGGCAACAAGGAGGAGCAGAATTCTCCAGCCTTGGAAACACCGAGCTTAATAGGCACTGCTGGCTGCCAATAACAGAGTTCCCATTCTACTCTATGGGATCCAAAAGCTATATGTATGCTAATCTCTGCTCCAAACCCTTTTGTCTGTTGGCTGTTCACAGTTACACAGATAATATTCTGGAAAGGTATGTGATCATGTCTCCGCATGAATGCCAAAATTTATGACTACATATAGTTAGATGTATTTTGTACAGTGGGAAGCAACTGTGCTGGAGGAACAATTTTTTGTGTGTGCAGATGTCATTTGGGGTTTAATAGGGAGCCAGGGGGCACAGTGGCTCAATGGTTAAGATGCTTAGCTGCAGACCGGAAGGTCAGTAGCTCGGCAGTTTGAGACCCAAGTGCCATGTGATGGAGTGAGCTCCCATCTCTGGTCCCAGCTCCTGCCAACCTAGCATTTCGAAAGAAAGAAATTCCAAGTAGATAAACAGGTACCGCTTCGGTGGGAAGGTAACAGCATTCCATACACCTTGGCATTTAATCATGCCAGCCACACGACCATGGGAATGTGTTCAGACAGCGCTGGCTCTTCAGCTTGGAAACGGAGATGAGCACCTCCCCATAGAATCGGATTTGACTGGCTTTCAAGCAAGGGAAACATTTACCTTTTACTAGGATGCTTCTGGGGGAATATATGGATGAGAAAAAGTACTAAGAAAGAGAAGAGGAAGACAGCCTTTCTCCGTCATTTTCCTCCCTTCCCTCCCTTCTTCCCTATTTTATTTTATTTTTCTTCTTTCTACCTGTTAGTCAGAAGTAGGATTCATAGCAAATTATACTGTGGGTTGTTTTGCCCTGGCCCCCAACTTGATTCAAATGAAGCACAAGGCTCCATTGGCTGTGGGGAAAGCAAAGCAGCCAGTCATATAAGGGCAGCTGGCTGTTTTGCTCTGTTGCTTCCTCTCATCTTCAGCCTTTTTGCTGCTGCTGAGAGAGAGGATGGATCCTGTGAGAATGACACAGAAACAGTGTGTGTGCTCACAAACTGAAGTGGGAGGAGTGATGCACTGGCTGCTTAGGCAATGGGGGTAGGAGCCTAGAACAATGCCTGCAAGAAGCCACTGAATTCCCAGACTGAGAGACCCAACTCCCACCAAGCCTGCACTGGTGGGAGGGGGCTGTTTTGCCTCCTCATGAGAAGGGCACCGGCACTGCAAGAAGCGCAGCACCAGGCAGGGGGCAGAGCCAGCCTATTTAGGCTCGGCTCCCACCCTCTGCCTCAGCAGTTCGTCAACACACTCAGGATGAGCCGAGCACAAGGGCTGCACTGCTGGTTGGCTTGAGGCTTAGTGGCCTAGGAAGCAGCAGCAGCATTGGCGGCAGCAGGGCGGTTCGCAACAGTGGCGAGATTTCTGCTGTGGTGGGGGCAGCGAGATTGCAGCAGTGGTGAGATTGCCACAGTGGTGGCAAGATTGTGGCAGCGGCAGTGAGATTGCCACGGTGGTGGTGTGATTGCTGTGTCAGAGGCACTGGTGGAGTCTCGGCAGCAGTCTTCTGTGGGTAGCGGCGGTGGTGTGGTGGCAGCAACAGCTTAGCGGCATCTGGGAAGGTTCCTCAGTAGCGTGTGTTGGTGGCAGCAGGCCCTTGGCTCAGTGGCTGCCTACCCTGCTCGTTTGGGGGAGGGATTCTCCCACTTCTTTTTTCCTAGCCTTGATCTGATTGGGGGAGAGGGAATCTCCCATTTTCATCCCTGGCCCCACTGTGCCTGGCAGCTTTTAGAAGGGAGACTGAGTGTAGGTTCAGCTCAGAGATGTGGGTGGCAGTTTGGCAGCCATTTTGTGATGGCAGTGCGCGGCCGACATCTTAATGCACTCATCTGCCCTTTGGTCTTATTTGCTGGCCTTCTTAACCCCCCCGACACCACTAAAGCAGTTGTCACCACTATCACCCATTTGTAGGGCTTGCATTCTGGAACCTGTGTGGCAAGGAAGAGTCTAGTTTAGAAGAGTCTAGAAGAGTCTTCAGGGTTGCCAGAAGATCCAAAGGGAAAAGTCTTGTCTGTTTAATAGGGACATAATGCATGGAAATGCACAGCTGTAGTTTTTCATGGCATGGAGGTAAATAACATCACTGGATAATTAACATCCCCTTAAAGGGAGTGGGCTTCCTTTGCTACTCAGGAATTTCACTAAGTTATTTAAATTGAACAGGGCAAACATAAGCCCTATGAACATTGGGCAGTGCTTTGCAAATCACAGAGACTATGCAAATGCACACATTGCTGTGTAAACGTAGTGGAATTACTAAAGCATTCTATGATGGTCTTGGGAAAAGGGACCTCTAGAGGACCAGAGGCAACCCATTTCCCTGGCAGTGAAAAAGGGTCATTTTTTGCGACACCTACATTGGGTGTCACTGCACTTCAAATTAGAATGACGGTTACTGCTTTAGGCATGCGGATGGCACTCCGCTGACCAGGCACCAGTTTGTGGCAGTTAGCACCTAGGCTTTGGGCAAGTTGGGCCTTTCCCGGGGTGAAGTTTGGAATTCACTCTTCTCCGTTCAGTGCCGCTTCCACTGCAGCTGCTCTGGGCTTTGCATTCCTTTGCCATGTGGTAGTGTCAGTGGGACTTTGTTCAGGTCAGGACCTTTGTCCAGTCACTGCACTCCTTTTTTGGGGGTGGCACTGTGGATCAGTGAACTGTGGCGGGCTTTTGCCTATAGTTCGAAGAATGGAATTGCAAAGTTTTAAGTTATTAATGAGGTTTTTCCTTCAGGTGCTGCTGGCTGCGGGGCGAGATGAAGAATCAACATCTGCAGCCACAGCATGGTCTTTTGGGCCACCCACTGGGCCAAGAGGATTCCCTGGCTGGGCAGGCCCTTGTGTTACAAGCTGAGGCTGACCTTGCGATGATAGGAGCAAGGCGGCCCAGACTGCAAATAGCTGGTGGCTATTCTGCCTCACCATGAAGGGCAAGGCCCTGGTGTTACAAGCGGACCGGTTGCCTGGGGTGCAGGCTCAACATGATGGGCAAGGTAGTCCGGAGTGCAGATGGTCTGTTTGGCTATTCTGTGTTGTCATGAAGGGCAAGGCCCTGGTCTTACAAGTGGAGACTGACCTTGCGATGATAAGAGTAAGGTGGCCCAGAGTGTGGATAGTCTAGTGGCTATTCTGCACTGCCAGGTTGGCACAATTTTGGGGACCCCGCTAGGCATAAAGACAGCCAGTTGCCTGGGCTGCAGCTAGTCTTGTCTGTAATTGGGCTGTGCCAGGTGTGGTGTAGCCTAGGGGTTCCTAGGTGCTTGGGCTGGGCAAGACAAAATGCCAATTGGCAACTTAGAAATGCCATGGAAGGTGGCTTGGGCCTCTTCTTGTTGCACCCTGATATACAGGTCAAGTTAACAGACCTGTATAGGGGGGAAAGGGTGCACCTCTATAACAAGGGCAACACTATATTTCTGGCAGATTTGAGGTGAGGGGTGCTGTTGGTGTGGGATCGCTTGGCGGGGGAGAAGGCCTAAGCAGAGGCTTGGCCTTTGCTATGACAGGGTAGCACAATCAGGAAGTTGAAAACGGTGAGCACCTGGGCATCATTATAAAGGAATTAAAGGGTCCTCCAAGAACGGCTTTTGGGCCTTTGTGGCTCAAGGCCAGGAAGGGGTGATCTTCCTTGGAACAATCTGGCCCAGCCTATCTCAGCAGGCCTTATGGCTTCTGGGGTGGTGGACCCAGGGGTTCTCCTAAATATGCCAAGTTGCTGGTTGAGAGCTATATTGGGTGGTTCGATATTGGGGAAGGTGCATCGCCCAGAAGGAGATGAAGGTGGTCATGAGTTTGACACCAGTCATATTCCTCAGTACATTTTAGCAGCCCTTCACCAGTTGTTTGATTATAAAGAATTAATAAAATGGCCCTTGTTAAATCCATATTGGTGTCCATCTCTTCATTCCGATTATGGTGGCAATGCGAGCTCCAACTCCCGCCAAGTCTGCGCTGTCTGTCTCTTCATTCTGATTGTGATGGCAAATCTAGAACCAATTCCTTACCTTTAAAAGCATATTTAAAGGCTTTCTACCCTTTGTACTTGTACTAGATTTTTGGTATGGGGTAAAACAACACAATCCTACTTAATTTTCAGTATTACTGTCATCATCGTAATGTGAAAACTTCTATCTCCTTTATTTTGATAAAGGTTTCCTTTAATATGCAAGTTTTCTTTCATAGAAGAAAGGGAATCTTAATAAACATAGCTACTTTTTAAAATAAATAATTTTTGGAGGTTCTGAAGATGAGAGCATTTAGGCATCTTGATGAAATCCACAGCAGGCTGCATTGTTTATTAGCAAAACCAGTAAAATGTCAGCATGGCTTGAAATTAGAATTCTTTCATATCTGTAGACACCTTGGTTATTTTTCTCCCCCTCATAAATACTCGTGAAGTGAAAATAGCTATTACTCCTGTCAATCTTGGAAGGAAATCACTTGCTATTGCTAGTTTATGCAATCTGTGTTGGTTGCTGTGAGGCAGAGGCAGATGTTGTAAAAGCAGCAACAGCAGGCTTTCCTATAAGAAGCATCTGCATTAGAACGGTGTGATACTAAGAAACCAAGGCCAACAAGTTTCCTTTGATGTGGGTTCATGCTTCATCAAATGGGCAACAGTTTGGAAAAAAATAAATACCTCCTCTTGTATTTATTAAATTGATGATTCATAAGCAAACAGCTCCTATGGAATTCAATCTGACAGGCAATATATGCTCTGGATGGTACAAGTTATAGTCTGATCTTGTCAGCTCTCAGAAGCTAAGTAGGGTTGGCCCCAGCTAGTATTTGGATGGGAGAACTCCAAGGAAGTTGGATGGGAGAACTCCTCTGAATGTTCATGCTTCAAAACTCTACGGGGTCACCATAAGTCAGCAGCAACTTGATAGCACTTTCCACCACCACCATACTGAATATACCACCCATAGGTCCTCCATGTGATTTACCATTTTGGAGTGGGAAATCTCATTCTACCCACCTGTATAATACTAATTCCAACTACCTTTTGTTATTTATTTATTATTTAAAATATTTATATAACACCTTTCCTTTATGGCTCAAGGTGGCAACTTCAAATTCAAATACTACAAATACTACAAAGACATGCCGGTAGCTGAAATCCCATTAAAAACCCAGATAAAATAGATGGACAGCACATCTTGAAAACTTCTAAGAAAACTTCCTTTTATCTTCACTGGGACTCCATTTCACAATGTGAGAGCTACCACTGAAAAAGACCAGGCTCTGGTCTGGTAGATGATGAGTGAGTAAACTTAATCAGCTGGGAGAAGTAGAAGGTAGCAGTTAATGATCCATAAATGGTGCACAGAGACATGTGAGGAAAGATACTCCATTTATATGGGTTCTAGGCTCAGGCCTGTAGCCAGGATTTTGTAATTCAGGGGGCCTTTAAATAAGTCAAGGGGCACTGACGTCACAAAATAATATATATATATATATTTAAAAACCTCACTTTTGCAGTGTTTGCACTCTGTTTGCCTACATGGGGAAGCAAGCCACACTTGGGGAAGGGGCGGCAGTGGGGAGTCCTCCAGGTGGCCCAGAGTGCCTGAGTCCTCTGGCCAGCCCAGAGAGCTGGAGGGACTGGGGGCTCAATGAAAGTTAGGGGGCCTTGGCCAGAAGTCAGGGGGCCAGGCCCTGAAATGACCCACTGTAGCTAAAGGCCTGTCTAGGCTATGAAGTGTTTTAAAGGTTTCCAGCCTCCACCAGTTAAAATGCAAAGACCCACTACTCAACACCTACCTCTTCTTTCTGCTTATCTCCCAGCCCACCTGTTTGCCAGTTGCTGCTATTTATTTCATAATTCAGCTTTAGACACTCATGTTAAGCCTCTGGACCCCATGCATAATTATAGGATGGGAGAGACTGTCTTTGCAGTAGTATTTGCAAAAAGGATCTAGAGGCCTTAGTAGACCATACATTGAACATGAGACAGTAGTGTGATGCAGTAGCTAAAAAGGCAAATGGCATTTTGGGCTGTATCAACAGAAGTATATTGTCCAGATCATGCAAAGTGATGGTATCCCTTTACTCTGCATTAGTTAGAGCTCACCTAGAGTATTGTGTTCAGTTTTGGACGTCACAATTAAAGAAGGATATAGACAAGCTGGAACAGGTCTGGAGGTCAAGTGCTATGAGGAAAGGTTGAAGGAGCTGAGTATGCTTAGCCTGGAGAGGAGACGACTGAGAGTTGATATGATAACTTTCTTCAAATACTTGAAGTGCTGTCATATAGAGGATGGTATGGAGTTGTTTTCTGTTGCCCCAGAGGGTCAGACCAGAACCAACGGGCTGAAATTAAATCAGAAGAGTTTTCAGCTAAACATTAGGAAGAACTTCCTGACAGAGTGGCTTCCTTAGGAGGTGGTAGGATCTCCTTCTTTGGAGGTTTTCAAATAGAGGCTAGATAGCCATCTGTCAGCAGTGCTGATTCTGTGAACTTAGGCAGATCATGAGAGGGAAGGCAGGAAGAGTTGCATCAGTCCTTAGTTCTCGTGGACCTTCTTACACACCCAGGGAAATACTAATCACAACTTTGAGGTCAGGAAGCAATTTTTCTCCAGGCCAATTTGGCCAGGGATCCTGGAGGGTTTTTTTGTCATCTGGGCATGGAATAGTGGTCACTGGGGATGTGTGGGCAGGTATTTGTGACTTTCCTGCATTGTGTAGGGGGTTGGACTAGATTATCCTGGAGGTCCCTTCCAACTCTATGATTCCTGGAGCATGTATCCGAGATGTGACTGAGAGAATTCCAAGACTGGTCAAGATCTCTGATCATTACCCACTCCTGCTGATCCATGTGGGAACAAATGATATGGCCCGAAGAAACCTTGAATGGATCTCCAAAGACTACGAGGCTCTGGGCAAGAAGGTGAAAGATCTGGGGGCACAGGTGGTGTTCTCCATTTTACCTGTTGAGGGCCATGGAGCTGGAAGGGAGAACAGGATACTGGAGGTGAATGGCTGGTTATGTAGATGGTGCTGTCGAGAGGGGTTTGGCTTCCTGGACCATGGTATGTTCCTCTGACGTGGAGGACTGTTGGTGACAGATGGGGTGCACCTTACAAAGAATGGGAGGAATGTCTTTGCTGAAAGACTTACGAACCTGATCAGGAGGGCTTTAAACTGAAGACATTGGGGGTGGGAAGAAAAAGCCTGATGTTGTGCAGCATCCCCAACACTAAGTTTAAGAAGGGGAATGACCAGAGAATAAATGAATGGGGAAGAGGTGAGTTCAGTAATTTTCAGGTAAAATTGAAGGGGCCTACTGTAGGAAAGGATGTCTGTAATCTGAAATGTCTTTAGACTAATGCACAGAGTATGGGAAATAAACAGGAGGAACTTGAATTTCAAATATTAGAAAGTAATTATGATCTCATAGGTATCATTGTGACTTGGTGGGATAAGTCTCATATATGGAGCACAGCGATTGAAGGATATACCTTGTTCAAACGGAACAGAATAAACAAGAATCAATACGCCTGCACTGAAATTCAGGATTTTGAGAGTTGCCCTGTTGAAAGTGTGTGGGTAAGGATAGAGCGGGGGGGGGGAGAGAAGGGGATATTGTTGTGGAGGTATACTATAGACCTCCAAACCAACTGGAGGAACGGGATGATGCATTTGTACAACAGCTTGCTAAACTTTCACAGAGACAGGATGTAGTGGTTATGGGAGATTTCAACTATCCAGATATTTGCTGGAAATCTAACTCTGCTAGACATGGGCCATCCCGCAGATTCTTGAAAAGTCTTTCAGACAACTTCATCTCTCAGAAGGTGGAGGAGGGAACCAGAGGATCTGCTATCCTAGATTTAATTCTAACTAACAGGAAAGAATTGATTGATGAGGTGAATGTTGTAGGATCCTTGGGGAATAGTGACCATGTCAGCTTGCAATTTGACATAGTGAGGGATGTGAAACCAGGCCATAGTAGGACTCACATCTTGGTCTTCAGGAAGGCTGATTTCAAAAAACTCAGAGAAATATTAGGTAGGATCCCATGGCTGGAAATGCTGGGGGGGAAATCTGCACAGGAAGGATGGGAGATGCTGAAAAATGAAGTGCTTAAGACACAATCGCAAACTGTTCCGGTAAGAAAGAAAGGTGGGAGATGGGTAATGAAGCCAAGGTGGCTGAACAAGGAACTCTCTGGAGAGCTGAGACTAAAAAGGGAAATGTACAGGAAATGGAAGGGGAGCCAAATTACTGAGGGTGAGTACAAGAAGCAGGCTCGAATCTGTAGGGAGGGTGTCAGAAAGGCTAAAGTGCAGATGGAGCTGAGGCTTGCAAGGGATGCTAAAAATAACAAGAAAAAAATCTATGCTTATGTTTGGAGCAAAAAGAAGAACAGGGATGAGGTAAGCTCATTGCTAGGAGAATACGGTCAAGTCTTAACAAGGGATGAAGACAAAGTGGAATTACTCAACTCTCACTTTGCATCAGTCTTTAACCATAAGGCAAACTGTATACAAACTGAAGAATTCAGGGCATGTGAAGGAAGGAGGAACTGCCAGTCCAGAGTAAGTAAGGAAATAGTTAGAGAGCATCTAGCTGCCTTAAATACTTTCAAATTCCAGGGCTGGATGGCTTGCATCCCAGGGTGCTAAAAGAAATTGCAGATGTTATTTCAGAGCCTCTGGCTCTAATCTTTGAGATGTCTTGGAGTACTGGTGTTGTGCCAGAAAACTGGAGAAGAGTGAATGTTGTCCCGATCTTCAAGAAGAGGAAGAAGACGGACCCGGGAAATTACAGGCCTGTCAGCTTGACCTGGAAAAATTTTGGAGCAGATTATCAAACGCTCTGTCTGTGAGCACCTTGAATAGAATGAGTTAATTGGTAGTAGCCAGCATGGGTTTATCAAGCATAAGTCATACCAGACCAACCTTATCTCCTTTTTTGACAGAGTTACTAAAATGGTTGACTCTGGTAATGCTGTGGATATAGTGTATCTAGATTTCAGTAAAGCATTTGACAAAGTTTCTCATGATATCCTTGAGGATAATCTGGTTAAGTGTGGGCTGGATGGAGCAACCATTGGATGGATTCATGGTTGGTTGAAAAATTGTACCCAATGAGTGCTTGTAAATGGCTCTGCATCTACGTGGAGGGAAGTCTCGAGTGGAGTGCCACAGGGCTCGGTTCTGGTCCCAGTATTGTTCAATGTTTTTATAAATGACCTGGAGGAAGACATAGAGGGGATGCTTATCAAATTTGCAGATGACACAAAGCTGGGTGGGATTGCTAATTCTGAAGAAGACAGAGTCAGGATTCAAAATAATCTAGATAGGCTGGAACAGTGGGCTGAGGCAAATAAAATGAAATTCAATAGATAAGTGCAAAGTCCTACACTTAGGCACAAAAAATCAAAGGCACAGATATAGAATGGGAGGGACTTGGCTTGACAGCAGCACATGTGAAAGGGATCTAAGTGTTCTGGTTGATCACAAACTCAACATGAGCCTGCAGTGCAATGTGGCTGTGAAGAAAGCTAATGCAATCTTAGGATGCATTAACAGAAGCATTGTGTCCAGATCTTGGGAGGTGGTAGTTCCGCTCTATTCTGCTGTGCTCAAGCCTCACTTGGAGTACTGTGTCCAGTTTTGGGCACCACACTTTTGGAAGGATGTTGACAAGCTCGAGTGTGTCCAGAAGAGGGCAATCAGGATGGTGAGAGGGTTGGAATTGAAGTCTTATGAGGAAAGGCTGAAAGAGTTGGGTATGATTGCAGTCTTTAAGTATTTGAAGGGCTGATGTAAAAGACAGAGCAGATCTATTATCTCTTGCTCCAGATTGCAAGACTAGATCTAATGGGTGGAAATTACGAGGGAGTCGATACCAGCTAGATATCAGGAGAAACTTCCTAACTGTAAGAGTGGTTGAGCAGTGGAACAGTCTGCCTCAGGCGGGGGTGGATGCTCCTTCCCTGGACGTTTTCAAGCGGAGGCAGGATGACCATCTTTCGGGTATGTTGTAGGTATTTAGGGCTATCTTTTGGCTATGCTCCTGCAGAATGCAGGGGGTTGGACTAGATGACCTGCAAGGTCCCTTCCAACTCTAACATTCTATGATTCTAAGTATTTTATTCGGCCAATGACAAGTAGAAATCAATAATAAAAACTTTACATTAAAGTCATGAGAAAGTAAAATTGGTCTGATCTATTGGCATCAATTAGATAAAATCTGGCTCTATGATTCTATGATTCTAAGTCCGTTGGCTATGTTGGTACCTACTCTACTGGCAGGAATAAGGACATGTCTACATAACCAATCTATATTGGTTTTATACCAACTTAGCTTTGGGATTCCCCAAAGAATCCTGTGGACACTGAGCATTCTTTATTAGGGGTCCCTCCCCTCCCCTCCCCTCCCCTCCCCTCCCCTCCCCTCCCCTCAGAAAACTAAAGTTTTCAGAGTATTTTACATTCAGGTGGGTAGCCATGTTGGTCTGAAGCAGCAGAACAAAGTCTAAGTCCAGTGGCACTTTCAAGACCAACAAAGTTTTATTCACGGTATAAGCTTTCGTGTGCATGCACACTTATTTTATGGTGAGGGAATGGCTAGTGTCACTGGTGACCTGCCTGCTTTGCAATCAAGTTGGTAATAAATACTTATCTGTTGATGTCTTCTCCCTGGGATCAAATAGATCCACCCCCTTTCTGAATGGCTCATTTACCTTCAGGGTCTGAGGCTGTGCAAAGGGGGAAGTACAAGAAAGAAAAGGAAGCATTTAGCAGCTTGAATATAGACAGAAATAGAGGTAGAGAGATCAACATTATGAATTTAGCTGGACTAGAAATATTCACGCTGCTCATAAAATAAATAAATCTTCTGAATTAGAGAAGTTATACTATTGTTTTGGGAATCAGATTTAGAATCAGTAGTTCTGCTGCTTTATGTAGGAGTAATTTTGCTCCACTATGTTCTGATACCATATTTGTAAACAGAACTCATATTACAGACGCTCCATAAATCTCCACTTCTAGTTCATCTGAAAGGATACTAAATCCAGTAATGATGTTTCTGGACTTCTTTCACTTCAGATAATGGGTATCAAATACAAATACATCTGCAGTGTAGATATGTCTTAAGGGTGCAATATCAGTTTATGTCTTTAAGAAGAAATCACAGCCTCCTGCATCCCATTCCAGCCAAAACCTCTCAATTTCATTCAGTTTCTCATATAGCAAGACATGATGTAAGGTGACTCCATTGGTAACAGAATATTTGTGTGTTCACATAGCCTCTGTGTACTGGCTTAATTTCCAACCATGATGAAAGCCTTAATGAAAGCTAAACCCTGAACATATGTTCTCCTGAACTTACAGCATCAGAATGCTACAGAAATGTACATCTAGACAGGAATGTATGAAGCTGCTTTATATAAGCAGACTAGTGGTTTATATAGCTTGGCTCTATTAGTCACTGGGTTGTTTCCTGGAGTGAGGGTTGCCAGCCAAAAATGATGTCACAGTGTCACATGGTGCTGGCTACTCCTCTTCCTCCCATTGATGAAAAGAAAATTCAGTACAACCAGAGGTCTAGTGTGGGATACAGCTGGGCCAACTGTTTTAAGGTCATGGGAGGCCCGCAAGTCCTGTGGAATTCCTATGGAATGCATTGTTTCAGGTGTGTGATAGAAGAGAGGGGTATCTGTACCTGTCCTTAACCATAAGGAGCATAAAAGTCTCAGCCAAACACAAAACTCAAGAATGTACTATAAACTGCAAAACAGCTATTACTAACTGATCACTGGTAATCTACACAGATTAACAGCAAAAGAGACACAATAACCAAGGTGTTAAAGTTATAAAGGCAATATCAGATCTCCCACCTTTTTGATGAAGTTCCTATTCAACTTACAGTTTTGGAGTTGATCCTGGGGAAAATGGTCATCTGAAAGCCACTGTGAGGCTTGCATTGCTATCAATATCCATTGCAAATCATTTGATATCACTTCAGGCTTTGATGATGGCATTTTTAAAAGAGCTAATTGTAAGCAATCTTACCAATAAGTAAGCCCAATTGAACTCAGAGAAATTTCATGCTTATTTTCAAAGGGCTGTAAGTGATTTCCCAAGATGGTCTAATGTAAGTAATATTTCCTTTGTTTTAACTTATACTTTAGCAATATACACAAACTGTGTTATATTAATTACTGTAAATAAATAACAAGCCACAACTCTGTTGCTTCGCTATCATAAAACTTCTCCAGCACTGTATAGTGGAGGAATGGTCATTACTAATTCATCTAATATTCATTAAAACTTGTGTGAATTCATTTTATATTCATGAAGTTGCCACAGATTATATATGCCCAACAAAAGTTGATTGTAGTAGCAATGATATATAGTGCATTAAGTTTGAAAAGGACAAGAAGTGTTAACCTTTTCCATGCACAAATTTAGAATACAAAAATAGCATGGGACAATCAATAGAGGAAGATGGCAGCTGGCCTGATGACTGTGTGTGTATGATAACATATATATCTCTCTGTGTGATTACTGCTTACCCAGTCATAGTAAAAGTGGGAACTGATTTCTTTCACTTTTGCAGATATTTTCATTTTTGTAGGGTGATTGATTAAAATGATATCACTTCAGAAGGACAACATTTTGTATTGTCTTTGCACTCATTCTGCTTGTTTATGTAATATGTATTAAAACAGGGAGAAAATGTCAGAAGGCCTAAGACTTTATTTATTTATTTATTCAAACAAACTAACCCAGAGATAAAGACAGGGGCATGGGAACTGTGATCAGGATAGCGTTCCTTGACTGTTGACCTACATTCACTCAGTCTGGTGTATCTGCTACATGCACATTAACTGTACACACCAGTCTTGTTTGATAGCTCGAGTACACAAATGAGCCCTGTAAAGATGTCCGGTCCACACAGGGAGAGACCACAGGAACGGGCACTCTGGCCTGCCCCTGCATGATTGCTAAGTCAATTGCACCACGAACACATACAGAGGGGCACTTCCTCTGCATGTTTGTACTATGAAGATGATTTATTTATTTGTTTGTTTGTTTATTTGTTTAATTAGACTTATATCCCACCCTCCCTAGATTGTAGGCTTTGTACAGAGGCAGAGGGCAGGGCCAGCATATTCATGCCCACTCTTCTTCCCCAATACAGTCAGTCAGCACATGGACGGGTGATTTGTATCAGGCTATACACAATCTGTGTACAGCGTACCCTTGATTTTTCTTTGTATTTATTTTTGTTTATATTATTTATAGACTGCCTTTTTTTACTGAGACTCAAGGGATCATACAATAAATATGTAACTCATACTGTGAGGAGACATAACAAATAATAGGATTAGGCCAGTGCAAGAAATCCTATTAAGTAAGAACAGATATAGGACTTTTCCACACCAGCTTCCCCCCACTCTCGTGGTATATTTCTCATTCTGTAGTGCCTCCTGTTTTCACCTTGCATTTGCATCAGGTTTATTTTTACTTCTGCATTGCTCGACTCTCAGTTTGGTTTGGTTTTGCTTTTCCCCCAGTTTATATGGATGCTGTTTTTCCCCCAAAGCAAGATAAAAACATATAGGAACAAATCTCTCCTTATAATAATTATCTTTTGGTTTCGCAAGATTCCATGTGCTCCCATTGGTTGCAAAATGCCCTCCCTCAGCCATTGGCCCATCAGCCGCTACTCAAGAGTACTCGCGTGCCATTGGCCGGGTGCTGGGTCTGCTCCTCTTCCCCACCCACTCCCCTTTTTGCATGTCAGATTTACTGGCAGACAGCTCTCGCTCCTGAGGAAGACAGTTCTCTTGACTCCTGTGAGGGACTGTCCCCTCAGTGGCTGTTGGTTGGCACCCAAGCTTGGTTCTGTGAGTAAAAAAACAAAGGACTTTCAACATAATCCCCTCCCCCGCCCATAACCCCCTCCCCAATGGCCACTTTCCTGTCAGAATAAACGGAAAAGGACTCTTTCTCCTGCTTAGCTTCAGCATGGCTGGCTGGCTAACGAGGTGGGCCAGTGACCATCAGACCATTTTCTTCAACTCCCCGCTGTGCGGCTCACTTTCCCCTAGGGTTGCCAATCTCCAGGGGGGACCTGGAGATCTCCCACTGTTACAATTGACCTCCAGATGACAGAGATCAGTTCCCTGGGAGAAAATGGTTGCTTTGGAGGGTAGACTCTATGGCATTATACCCTGCTGAGTCCTTCCACACAAACCTCAAATGCTGCCCTCCACAGGATCCACCCCCCCAAATCTCCAGGTATTTCCCTAATCAGAGTTGGCACCTGTACTTTCTCTTCTGTCAGTAAAAGGCCCTTACCACACCTATATTGGCCTTTGGGAGAAAACTCATTGGGCCCAGTCCTGATCGGGTTGCCAACTCCAGGTGGGCAATTCCTGGAGATTTGAGGGATGGAGCCTGGAGAGGGTGAGGTTTGAGGAGGGGTGGCACCTCAGACAGGTACGATGCCATAGACTCCACCCTCCAATCCAGCCATTCCCTGATGGGGAACCATTGTTGCCAATCTCCAGGTGGGGGCTGGAGATCACTCAAAATTACAACTGCTGTCTAGGAGGGAAGGGGGAGGAGATGGAAAACTAAAGGTAGGTTGATGGTTGGCTGGGAGGGAGATAGGGTTGTCAACTCCAGGTTGGGAAATTCCTGGAGATTTGAGGGGTTGAACCTGGAGAAGGTGAGTGTTGAGGAGGGGTGGGACCTCAGACAGATACAATGCCATAGACTCCACCCTCCAAACCAGCCACTCCCTCCTGGGGAACCACTGTTACCAATCTTGGGGGTGGGCTGGAGATCACTCAAAATTACTACTGCTCTTCAGGTAGCAAAGATCAGTTCCTCTGGAGAAAATTGTGGACTCTGTCATTATACCCTGCTGAGATTGCCACAGCAAATTGTCACTGAGTGCCCAAAGCCAGGGCACTCTCCCAGAGCCTCTTTCTAGAGCCCGTTGTATTTATTTCCACAATGGGCCTTATTCCTAGTAATCCATATTAGTAGAATAGTCCAGAGTCCTATTCTCTCTATTGAAACAAACTTCCTGAATCACTGTGTTATGATGCAGTCCTCCTGAATAGTTCTATTTTGCAGAGTTCTTAGGCAGGCCATTCCATACTGTGGGGCCACTACAAAGAATACATGTGTATGAGCCATTGTTTTACTTCTCTTTAATCGGACCTGGTAACTAAGGGGTAGCCAATGGAATGATCACAGAATGGGTCAGGGCTTTTTTTGTAGAAAAAGCCCAGCAGGAACTCATTAGCATAATAGGCCACACCCAACAGCAGAAACTTACTAGTATATTAGGCCACACCCATGACAGCACAGCTCATTAGCATATTAGGCCACACCCCCATGTTTGCCAGAAGTGTGGTCATCCAGCCACACCCACCTTTGCTTCTGATTCAGTTTACCTTGTTTGTTGTCAAATCCCAGGGCTTTTTTTTGTAGCAGGAACTCCTTTGCATGTTAGGCCACACACCCCTAATGTAGCCAATCCTAATGAGTTTCTGCTGTTGGGTATGTCCTATTATGCTAATGAGTTCCTGCTGGGCGTGGCCAACTCGGGAGCCAGCCGAAACTCTGTTCCTGTGCATTCCTGCCCAAAAATAGCCCTGGAATGGGTGTAATAGGCATATACCACCTAGTTCCTGATAATAATCTAGCTGTGGCACTCTGCTCCAACTGAAGTTTCAGAGCTGATTTTGAGGGGAGACCTATACAGAGTACATTACAGATGTGTTTAGTAATTTTCATGTTATATTCAATGCACATGTAACCCAGCAGAAACTTTGTTACATATATTCCACTCCTAAATTATTTTTTCCAATGGGAGAGTTGGGAGTGGGGTTGGAATTCAAATCAATAAATGATAGCACCATTATGTTTTGTCAAGGAATTTACAAAATTGTTTCAAAAATAAAATGTTCAAAATACTATATAGAAACTTTTACAGAGATCTCCCAGAGCTACAATTGATCTCCATACTACAGTTCCCCTGGAGAAAATGGCTGCTTTGGAGGCTGGGTTCTATGGCATTATACCTTACTAAGATCTCTGTCCTTCCCAAACCGCATGACCCCAGGCTCCACCCCCAAGAACTCAAGGTATTTTGCAACCTGGTGTTGGCAATCCTTGTGCCCCGTAACAACAAGAAGAGGAGGAGGAGGAGGAGGAGGAGGAGGAGACTGGATTTATACCCTGCCCTTCACTTGGAGTTTCAGAGCAGCTTACAAACTCCTTTCCCTTCCCCTCCCCACAACGGACACCCTGTGAGGTAGGTGGGGCTGAGAGAGCTCTTTCCAAAGCTGGCCTTGAGAGAACAGCTCTGACAGAACTATGGCTTGCCCAAGGTCATCCAGCACCTGCAAGTGGAGGAGTGGGGAATCAAACCCAGTTCTCCCAGATTAGAATCTGCACATTTAACCACTACAGCAAACTGGCTTACAAAACAGCAAGTACAAAATGTTCACCTAAAGAAGTGCAGGGCTGCTTTGTCCACTGTGCACTCTTCAACAGCTTCTGCTGCTGATCTTCAGAGACACTCAGGCTGAGTTCAGACTGGCAATTTGCTGCAGGAACCAGTCGCGGCAAAAAAGCCCTGGGGTTTCCCGTCCACACAGCCCAGACTGCTGCGGGAGCATACCAAGAGGAGGCATGCCGGAGCATTCAGATTGCTGCCCTGGAGGTGCACTGTATGTGGCGTTTCCCCATTAATTCGGCTGTGGGTGTATGGGTGTATGTGCATTTTGCCAATTGGGGGAGGACCCTGCAGCACCGGCACCACATTGGGCAGTAGAGCAGAGCACAGCCAATCATACCACTGCTGCATTCTGCCCAACACGGGTTGCTCCCGGCTTATCGGCGGAGCATTCATACTTCCAGGAAGCGGACAAATGTGGGACACAGGTGCTCTTTGGGGATTTGCTACCACTTTTATGAGGTGTCTATTAAACACAGTTAGAAATTGGAAAGGCCCAGGTTGCCTACGGGTTGGGAACACCAGGCAGATGTGCCTGTATGAATGCCCCCTTTAATGCGGTTTTAAAGCGTCGCTGAAATGGGGCTCTGCCAGGGCAAATTGCCAGTATGAACTCAACCTCAATGAAGTTGTTGGGAAATAGGTTCAGGACACACAAAAGGAAATACTTCTTTACTCACTGCCAGTGAAAATAGTTATGGCCATGGATAGCTTTTAATGGTGGTTAGACCAATTCATGGAGAGGGGTCCATCAGTACAGAGGCAGTAAATAATCTGAATAGCAGCACTGGGAGGTAGCACAGGGGGAGGGATTCATACTCGAAGCCCTTTTTCTTTGGCCTGCCAGGGCAGCTGTTGGCTGCTATGCTAAACATTATGCTGAAGTTGATGGACCACACTCTGATCCAGCAGGCTCTACTTATGTTCTTATAAAGATTTCAGTCCAGCAATTTTCTTCCTACTTCACTTTAAAAATGTTTTGAAGTAATGGTGTTACTGCCAATGGCCTGCCTCATTGTTGGGGAAAATTAGCTATGCAACAGGGAAGGCCAGAGAGGTACCAGGGATCACACACCTGTGTATACCAAGGTCCAGTACAGTAGGAAGACTCCATATCTGAAGAGTAAATTAAATGGTTTTTATTGAAGAACTAAGAATAAGGCCCGTTGTGGAAATAAATACAACGGGCTCTAGAAAGAGGCTCTGGGAGAGTGCCCCAGCTTTGGGCACTCAGTGACAATTTGCTGTGGCAATCTTAGCAGGCTATAATGACAGAGTCCACCATTTTCTCCAGAGGAAAATGATCTTTGCTACCTGAAGAGCAGTAGTAATTTTGAGTGATCTCCAGCCCACCCCCAAGATTGGTAACAGTGGTTCCCCAGGAGGGAGTGGCTGGTTTGGAGGGTGGAGTCTATGGCATTGTACCTGTCTGAGGTCCCACCTCTCCTCAACACTCACCCTCTCCAGGTTTGACCCCTCAAATCTCCAGGAATTTCCCAACCCTATCTCCCTCCCAGCCAACCATCAACCTACCTTTAGTTTTCCATCTCCTCCCCCATCCCTCCTAGACAGCAGTTGTAATTTTGAATGATCTCCAGCCCCCACCTGGAGATTGGCAACAATGGTTCCCCATCAGGGAATGGCTGGATTGGAGGGTGGAGTCTATGGCATCGTGCCTGTCTGAAGTGCCACCCCTCCTCAAACCTCACTCTCTCCAGGCTCCATCCCTCAAATCTCCAGGAATTGCCCACCTGGAGTTGGCAACCCGATCAGGACTGGGCCCAATGAGTTTTCTCCCAAAGGCCAACATAGGTGTGGAAAGGGCCTTTTACTGACAGAGGAGAAAGTACAGGTGCCAACTCTGATTAGGGAAATATCTGGAGATTTGGAGGGGTGGATCCTGTGGAGGGCAGCATTTGGGGTTTGTGTGGAAGGACTCAGCAGGGTATAATGTTAGCCGAAATGCTCTGATCTATAATTAATAGAGCATTTGGGACAGGTTTTAATATTGGGATTCTTTGGTCTATGTATACGAAGGATGGGCTGGCACACTATTTCCCAGTAAAGAGGCGAGAGACAGGAGTAAAATAAATCTTTTGTTTACTGTGTAATAATATTCAGCAGAACACATACAATCACACACACACTGGCATACAAGAGACTAAATAAAAGCAGGCAAGATATAAATAGCACATTCGCATGAGCAGGTATTGAAGCGATGATGGCGATAATTACCTCTGATGTGCAGCTCCTGAAATCTTCCAGTGGGAGGTAAAAGGGGGGGGGAAGAGTATGGAAAGAAAATGGGGAGCACGTATATTAGGCTGGCTAAGCACGTGTGTTACTCCAGCTGCAGACTGGAGCCTTAAAGCGAGGTAGGGGTTGGGGAGAGTAAGCTGGACGTAAGAGGTACAAAGCAGGTATAGAGAGGTCGTTGGTGGTGGGGGGGTAGGCGAGGCGGAGAGAGAGCTCTGAAAAGCGTGTGTGTGTGTTTAAAACCTCTCAAGCGATGGGCGTGGAAAGCCAGGCGGCTTAAACCTGAAGACACTCCCTGTTGGCTAGGGATTGGTTGTTTAGGGTCAATTTCAAATACTAGTGGCTATCTTGACCATTGGTCACCTGGGTGCTGGAAAGGAGGAAGTTGGAACAAAGAAGAATGGCTTCTTCAGTTGGATCCTCCATGAGGACCATGTGCTTTGGCACATAGGGGGGTTTAATCCCTTTATACTGGAGACAGCAAGTCTGGCCTGTATGCGAGAGTCTTTTGTTTGAATGCAAACCTGTGACTGTAATATGTGACACCCAGCAAGCAAGCTATGGGGACCCTCTGAAGTGATTTTAGCCAGCATCTCATAGTCTTTGGCTGGTTTCTGTTTTCCTCTCTGGGCTTTTCCCCATGGTGCTTTATTACAGTCTCTTGGCTGGCACACCATCAGGTTCATAACAGCATAAAAACAGTCCAGAAAATAGCCCAATAAAAGGCAGCTGGGCTAACAATAATGCCATAGAGTCTACCCTCCAAAGCAACCATTTTCTCCCAGGGAACTGATCTCTGTCATCTGGAAGTCAATAGTAACAGTGGGAGATCTCCAGGTCCCACCTGGAGATTGGCAACCCTAGGGGAAAGTGAGCTGCACAGCAGGGAGTTGAAGAAAATGGTCTGATGGTCACTGGCCCACCTCGTTAGCAGCCAGCCATGCTGAAGCTAAGCAGGAGAAAGAGCCCTTTTCCGTTTATTCTGACAGGAAAGTGGCCATTGGGGAGGGGGTTATGGGCGGGGGAGGGGATTATGCTGAAAGTCCTTTGTTTTTTTACTCACAGAACCAAGCTTGGGTGCCAACCAACAGCCACTGAGGGGACAGTCCCTCACAGGAGTCAAGAGAACTGTCTTCCTCAGGAGAGAGAGCTGTCTGCCAGGGGGAGTGGGTGGGGAAGAGGAGCAGACCCAGCACCCGGCTAATGGCACGTGAGTACTGTTGAGTGGCAGCTGATGGGCCAATGGCTGAGGGAGGGCATTTTACAGCGCATGGAATCTTGCGAAACCAAAAGATAATTATTTATAAGGAGAGATTTCCCTAATTAAAAGCACACTAAGCATTCAAGGAAGAGCAAGAAATTCAGAACTAAGAAAGCAGAGGTGCTGATAGCAAATAGAAGGGTCAGTTACAGGGCTTATATTACTTGTCCAGACTTGCAGAGGTTCTTGAAGAGAATAGCACCACTGGCCAGCATTATGCGCTATGGAGAAGGCCCGAAGGAGAGACTTTGGGAGTGTACTCAAAGTATAGGTGCCATCCAAGTGCACACCTTGATGGCCATGTACACAATGTAGACCAATGGGAAGCCTTGATGGGCTTGTCTCAGGTGAAAACAAAAGACAACCTGGACCAGTAAGGGGTTCCAAGGGGTGTGCCACCAGGGGGAGCAAAACCTAGGTATGACCAGTGAGGTTCCAGAGGGGCACAGTCTGGATTCACAATAGTGTTGATGGGATTAGCCAGATACTGGATGGCTTTACTGGAGCTGGCTGAATGGGTTTGATGACCACTGATGGTCCTGCCAAGGTAGGTTGAATAAGTTCCCAGGTTTACACAAAAGGTGGGAAATGATTCCCTGATTAGCATCAGGAAGGATTACTAAACATTTGAATGTTTGATTGGCTTATCTCGGTATCCTGAGGGATGGAGCAGGGAGGACGGTTGTGGAGACAAAGGATTTCCACAAAGACATAGGTATCACACAAAAGGGCTATGTGAAGTTCTGGAAACAGAAGGGCTATTCACCAGGTGGCCACCAAATAGCTTTTAGTAATGCAGATACTGTACCTGATGGAACCCATTGTTATTCCATACACATACCTTGCTGGGTGGAGGGGGGAAGATTGGAAATTCAAGGGCTGCCTTGTGCAATCTGAAAATGGAAACCCTTTTCCAGAGCTTTTGGCTAGCTCTGTGTTTCAGGCTGAGAATGCTTTCTTTGTCCTGACTTTGTGGGTCTCTGGTTCAGGTTAGAAATGGGCTGCCCCATTGTTGCAGCTACCTGAGAGTAAGGCAGCACCTCTGGGCTACAATGGGTAGAAATTGTCAGGTTCCCTCTGGCCACCAGTGTGGAATGAGGATTAGGGTTTCCAGTTCCAGGTTAGGAAACTCCTGGAGATTTGGGGGTGGAACCTGGGAAGACAGGGAGCTCTGTGGGGTACAATGCCATAGATTCCACCAGGCCCTTAGCTGGGGTTTCTTGTGTCAGGGGGCCTTTAAATTTCTCGGGGGGCACCTTATTGATTTGGTTAAAGCAAGTTAAATTAAGTGCCCCTTTCACCCAGCTGCATCTGATGGCCTCTTCCTCTCCTTCCCCGACAGAGGGGGCTTCCCCAGCCTGGACCCCTCCCCACTCACTACCCCCCCACACTCACTCACCCTGTAGGCAGGGTGGGAAGACAGTGGTAGAGGAGTGCACTGGTGCACTCACCCACTTGGAGAGCCCCCAGCCAGCCACCCACCACTTTCCCTTTTACAGGGGCCAGGTGGGGAAGGTAGATTGGAACGTGAGGTTGTGGAGGAGTGTGCCAGAGCACTTGCCTGTGCCCTGCTAGGAGACCCTTCAGCCAGTCAAGGCTGAACATGACTGGCCTGGGATGGAGGCGCGCTCATCTCGTCTCCGCTCTCCTCCATGTGCTCTGATCGGCAACAGCGTCACTGCCATCTCCCCACTCCCTTCCCAAGCAACAGCAGTGGAAGGTCCAGGCCTGTAGATGGCTGTTTTCCCATTGTAAGAGCTGAGGGGTGTTGGGAAGGGAGTGTGCTGCCACGGGAGAGAATAGAGCCACCTGGAAGTGAAGGGCAGGCCCCCTCCTCCTCCTCCATTGTTTCTCCTCAGAGGCAGCACTGCAGGCTCTGTCAGGTGGGCGCCAAAGTCAGCAAGCACAGAGAGGGGCAGGCAGGTGTATAAAGGTGACTCTGCAGCCCCCAATGCCCACTCACTCTCCCATCCCGTCCTGACCTTCAGCATGAAGGCAGGCAGGCAGGGGCGCTTGCTCTGCCCGGTGTGGGATTGGGGCTGGAGACAGTGAGGCAGTCGCCGGGGGTGGAGCACCATGGGGTGAAGTGAGGCAAGGGAGGAGGGCCACGTTGGGTTGCTGGCTACTATGCCCACTGGCTGGCTGGTGAGAGCATCTTGTCGGGGCCCGCCTGGTTGCCTGCCTGTCCAGGGTAGTAAGTTGGGGAGCCCTGATGGAAGGTCGGGTGGCCAGGCCCTGAAATGATTCAATGTAGCTACGGGCCAGGATTCCACCCTCCAAACCAGCCATTTTCTCCAGAGAACTGATCTCTGTAGTTTGGAGATGAGCTGTAATTCCAGAGGATCTCCAGGTCCCACCTGGAAACTGGCATCCCTAGAAAAATCCAAAATAAAATGTCCATGTATAAAACCAGCCTTAATTGCACACAGTGAAGCAACCTGCCCATATCATTCTATATAAAATCATATATTTTTAAGAATCTGATCATCATATAAATAATACTATCAATCATTATATAGCCCTTTCAAATGTTCAAACTGCTGTAATTGCATTATCTAGTTGGAATACTCCCATATAACGTAGAGCAGTACAATTCTCCCAAATTTGCAGTTATGGGCTAGGCATGGGAGAGACTAGCTTGCCTCAGGATGAGATTCTGGATCCATATCTCAGTCTCTTAACCCACTATATTACACTAGCTCTCAAAAGCCTTTGTGCTTTGTCCCTAAGCCTATGTACTTCTGAAGTGGTAAATATTTCCCCTTCCAATTATTTTTATCTCAAAGCACCTCAGGTAAATTTCATTTAAAATTTATAATGGTTAGCATAAGGAGCAGGCGAGTAACCTTGAGTAAAGTACCTCAGGGGTGACATAATCCCAAATAAATGACTACAGATTGCCAGCTCTGTAGAAAGTTACCGCAGAGAACATTTCTTTTTTTCTTTTTGCAAAGTAAAGCACCGTGGGGGGAAATCCCAATTCTTAGTGATAATAACATGCCCTTTTGTTTCTCTGTCTTTGGGGAGCAAAAGTTCCTAAGGTTTTGTTGCTTAGACTACTTTTTAAAAAGTATTAAGATTAAACTACAACACCACCCAAGTATTTCTGGAGATTCTCATTCCTGTCTTATTTTACTAAGATATGAAGATGACCTAATAGCAATCCCCCTAAAATAAGCTTTCACTCTTTCCCATATACAAATCTGGAAACTCTTGTCTTGGCTGTTTATTTTTTAAAAATCCTCAAAATTTTTAAAAAATCCTCAAAATTTTCCCTGCCAATCTCAAAATTGATAATTATTTATCAATTCATTACTTAGACACAAAGTCTTCTTCAGGGAATATAGGTATCTAGTGGTTAAATAAATTGGCCCATAGTCTGCATATATGAAACTACCCATTGCCATGCCAATTCTTTTTGCTTAAGCTCTTGAAATCAGAAATAGATCCATCCTACAACAGATAATGTAAACATGGGAGAAGTATGTAAACCCTTCTTGGATAGTGCAACCTGAAATTATGTATGAATTGAAAATAAGCCAGGGTCTTCTGGATATTTCATTGTTGTTTTGTACTTAGTTTCACTGTCAGCATTTTCTAAGTGGCTCAGTAATATAAACCAGTAGTTTAAATTATTGAGATATAAAACCTAAATTTATTTGAGCAGCATTTACTAAGCATTCAATGGAGAGAATATTCATATGAGCAGCAAGGAAAGAATGAGTCTGTGTTCCTGGATCACAACTGTGGAGAGATGTATCCATTCTAGATGATCTCCAGAAGTCACAGATCGCTCTGTACTTACCTGTGGGGTAAGCAAAGTAAATTTTCATATCTGTATTGCCATATGGGAGGAGAGGGAGAGGTGTAGAAACATAACCTGGACAAGAGAAAATTTAGTCATTGATAAAAAGGTAGAAATCTAACATTTTATTGGACTAGGGACCATAAGAATAACTAATAATAAAAGCCTTTTTTTTTCAAATTCTTTTCAAATTTCATCTCATCTCATACTGTTTCATTTACAGAAGTACATTTAGCAGATTGCAAACCTCATTCATCTCATAATGATTCAAAGCCAGCCTTGTCACATATCAGTTGTTCAATCGCACAGTCGAGTCCGACTCTTCGCAACCCCATGGACCAGATCACACCAGGCCCTCCTGTCTTCCGCTGTCTGCTGAAGTTTGCTCAATTTCATGTTCATTGCATCGATGACACTGTCTAACCATCTCTTTCTTTGCCGTCCCCTTCTTCTTTGACCTTCAATCTTTTCCAGCATCAGGGTCTTCTCCAGTGAATGCTCCCTTCTCATTTGGTGGCCAAAGTATTTGAGCTTCAACTTCAGGATCTGGTCTTCCAGGGAACAGTCAGGGTTGATTTCTTTTAGGACTGAATGATTTGATCTCCTTGCAATCCAAGGGACTCTCAAGTGTCTTCTCGAGCACCATAGTTCAAAAGAATCTATTCTTCGGCACTCGGCCTTCCTTAGTCCAACTCTTGCAGACATACATTACTACGGGGAATACCATTGCTTTGACCATGCAGACTTTTGTTGGCAGGGTGATATCTCTGCTTTTTATCATGCTGTTTAGGTTTGCCCTAACTTTCCTCCCAAGGAGCAGGCGTCTTTTAATTTCATGGCTGCAGTCACGATCTGCAGTGATCTGGGATCCCAGGAACGTGAAGTCTGTCACTACTTCTACGACTTCCCCTTCTATTTGCCAAGGAGTAATGGGGCCACTGTTGTGTTTTCCAAATTTGTTGGCAAATTGAGTGCAGCACATATCAGCACATATCAGCCCCCTCCTCCAAATCTCCATAGTCCTACAAGCTTACTGACTTTGCCAGAGGCAAGAAGGTGGCATATTGTTCCCTGCCAATCTGAATTTTTGAAAGTCTTAATTGCAGGGATCTGGAAATGCAACGGCCTAACCACACATTATTTTCCCCCTCATATTCTCCACAGGTCCTGGTGATCAAAGGTGGGTTGTGAGGTTCCTGATCATTCAATTCCCAGGTATTTGGAGGACAATTTGAACCAGATGCTTAAGTTTTCCATGCTGCTCTTCGCCATTTTCCTAAAGTGAAAATCCTGTGTGTGTGTGTTGTACAAATAAATTTCCAGTCAAGAAATGGAGTCGGGAGTTGTGGTTAGTGGCGTGGTGATGGCAGTCGCTCTCCCCAAGGCTTGGGAGAGCAATTTGCACACCAGCAGTTTGGAGGGGAGCCACTGATGCAGCTCTCCCATGGAACCCTTGGGTAGAGCTCCAAGCCATAGGGCTTGGGGTGGGTAGCCTCTTCAATGGCGGAATGGCAGCAAATTGAGGCACCCACCTGCCCTGACAGTCCTACCGCTGCATGGCCACGTGGCACTAACTAGGCTGGCTGGGACAAGCGCTGGAGATCGAGCGATCAGCGGAATTACAAGTGAGGCCAAAAGTGGTCAACAATGAACGTGAGTTGGATATAACCAAATTCTAAAATAACCGGAAAATCCCTTAGCCCCCCAATATTGGCAAACGGAGAGAGGGGGAAATCGCCCCTGTGAGCGAGAAGAGTAGCAGAAAAAGAGAGGGGGGAAGGGAAAAACTGACTGTTTGGCTTCTTTGGTGAGACCTACCAGAGTGGATTCAAAGCATAAGCGATTTTCAGAGGTGGTGAAACAGCGGTTGGCTTTTGTAAACAACCAACCAAGATGTCAGGGGCAGGGAGGAAAGGAACGAAACCAAAACTTATGGGGGGTCAAAGTCCGAGGCCGGAAGAAGAGGGAACGGATGTCATGAGACTACTAGCGGATACACTCAAGCCTGTTATGGACCAACTCACTGGTATTAACCAGCAGTTAACTGTTCTCAACCAGAGTTTCACAGTGCAACAGGTCCAGCTGGCTGAAACAGTTAAGTAGACGGAGCAAACAATGGAAGTAGTGAAAGAGATGCACACCCAAAATAAGACTTTGAAGAAAAGAGTGGACCAAATAACAAATAAACAGAGTTACCAGGAAACTGTTGTTTCTACAAATGGAAAGAGTGAATATGATATTCAGATTCCAGAGAGTTCCTGAACAACAAAAAGAGGATTTGAAGAAACTTTTAAGTGATCTTATTGTGCCAGTAGTAGGCTTGAAAGCGGAAGAAATAATGCATGATATGGAGGCAGCGTATAGGGTGTATTCCAATTACACCAAAAAGAATAGCCTACCTGGAGAAATATCAGTCAGATTCTGAAGAAGACAAACCAGAGATGCAATTTTAAAAGCCACATCAGCAACTCCACTGAAACTGGGGAATGCTACTATCAAGACTTTAAAAGACATTCCATTTGAAATTCGACAAAAATGAAAGACTACAAAGATTTAATTCTCTTTCTGCAAACTAATCAAATTGCATATAAATGGGTGTTCCCAGAAGGGGTCATCTTTAAGCTACACGATAAGAGAGAGATAAGATTGACTCCGTATACAAGGCTAAAGAATTCCTGAAATGCCATCTGGGAACCAAAGAAGATGGTGAAACTGGTTCGAGTGGCTCCACACCCTCGGAGACAGACAAAGACTTGGCTGCAGAAGAAGGTGCTGCTGCCCACAAACCAACCTATGATTTTAGAGATAGAAAGCCTAAGTAAAGGCAGAAGGACTCTGAAAATTGCCTTTATGAAGCGTGGGAGATGCTCTGGAACTCTCCCATAACAAGTAACCAGCTAACTTCTGATCAGGGATAGATAGTACTCACAGCATGCATTGTTTATTAACAACATGATACTAACATAGATTTTAATGGGGTCAATGATCTCCTACTCTTGGGTTTTTAGTTTAGTGTGGGTTTACTTTCCTTTCTCCCTAGTTGTTAGTCCTCTTCCCTTTTTTTCGTTGTAGTTTTAGTTTGTGTTACAAAAAAGCAATAAAAAATCCCCTTCGGGGGCCCAAAAAAAAATGGAGTCACAAATGAGGAGGAAGATCTTAGTGTTTTAATTGCAATCAAAACATCCAAAAACAGTTAGGCTAGACAGCCTATTCAAAATTCACTGCTTTCTGAGCACAACCAGGAAATACATGAAATTTTATAGTTCAAATGACATCATCACACTATCATCAAGAAAATAATATTCAAAAAGCATAATTGGTTACAAAAAATTAAACATCATCTAAATAAAAATTCCCTCATTGGTCAAATATAAAGAAAGGCGTGTCTATGCAACAGCATCAATTGCTTACATAATCTAACCTAAACACTATCAAGCAAGATTTCTATGCACCCAAATAAAGGTGTTTTTCTCTGATACGGAGCTAAAAATCCTTTTTGACCCAAACACTGTGAAATTGTAACCTAAACAATTAAAACCCATGAACTTTATATCTAACTTTCTTGTCTGCTGGCATCAGCTAGAAAAATTAATCCAACCTGGAAGAGAAAGGCCTACTACTTAATAGACCTATATTACATCCTAAGAAAATCTTGCTTATGAAGAAAACCCTATAAAACCAGAAGAATATGAATAATCGAAAGGAAATAAATGTTATAATCAGATCTATATGACATGTGTGTGTGTTATGTGCCCCAGCAGGAAAACTTATGTGCAATTTGTTTATTTCTTTTTAATTTTTTCTCCTTTATTTAGTAGAAAAGGGAGCATTAACAACCAATCCATACAATCTAATACACATGTTATTACTTCAGATTTTTCCATTATTAAGTTAACATAAAGTTATAAAATATGAAGCCACAAAAAAATAAGACAACTATATTTAACATGAGGTAATCAAAAGCTGTATTCAACTGGATCTGTTTGCCAATGTACTTCAGGCTAAGAACATAAGACAGTGAGGCTTCCAAACATCACATACACTCTTGTAGAGAATAGACCTTGGCTTTTTATATCCATACAAAATTAGCCATATATAAATTAGTAGGACTATATTGTCCATCTACGAGCTGAAAAACTGACCTGAAAGTAATCTCCAAAATTGGCAGCCGTACTGCTAACTAAACAACAACCTTAAACCATAGTGACCAGTCTTTGGGGATATTATCATTGGGACTGCGTAAATTAATCTCAGCAAACAGAATGGAATAATTAAAGCAAAATAGGGCAATGAGAGGAAAAGAGAATAAAATTTTAAAAAATGAAAAATAAAAATTGAAAAATCATATCAATCAGATACTAGGGAACCCCTAGACCTGAACTAGCTGTTACTTATTCATCTACATAGTAAACCATTTTCAAGGCCCCTTCTGCTATTATTTAGTCATTAATGAGTTCAGAGCAACTCTCCTCAGGCTCTGATTCTTGTGATGTTTCCTCAGATGCGCTGTTTTGGTATGCCTGTCTTGTTTTCGTCACAAAATGAAACGTCTCCATAAGAGTCTCCCTTATGGTCTCTGTTAGCTCTTGGGTCTTTAAATTTAAATTGTCTTCCTGCTCTGTTGTGGCAGGGCATTCAGAATTCAGCTGTTCCTCTGGATCCATAGGGATCTCCTTTGGGGTCTGTGCCTGTACAGGTTTCTTGAACCCTCTCACCCCCAGTCCAGGGGATAAGAAAGGTCCAATTCCTGTTACTCTGCCAGCACATACAAGATCTTACTTCTCTCACACACAAGTCCAGGAATGAGAGATACCAAAATCCCACATGCTTAAACAAACCCAAGAGTATGTCTGCACACCCTCCTGGCTTAGTAGTAGACTGCCACCAAGAACTCTTGCATTAGTGCCCTCACCAAGGTTCAGAAGCAGAGATCTAAGCATCTGCCTGGTCTAGAGGACTTACCAGGTTTACCAGCTCTGTGCCAGAGCAGCAAACAACTATTAATAATCACAGTGGTAGCCACATCAGCTGAGTAGCCCCAGGCAACAGGATTTTAGCCTTAGACCCTAGTTGCAATACAGGACTCAAACTTAGCTAATATTAATCTATATTTTATCTTTATTCAGCAAAGCATGCATATAATCAGACTTGCAAAGATTAGAAAACAATGAACAAGGCCTATAGTTTATTTAGCTCTGACTACACAAAGAGGTATTGAGCAAACTTCAGCGGACAGTGGAAGACAGGAGGGCCTGGCGTAATCTGGTCCATGGGGTCGCGAAGAGTCAGACTCGACTGTGCGACTGAACAACAACAACAGCAACAACACAAAGAGGTATTTCATAGTTACCAGTCATTCAATGTTCTTTGTGGAACCAGGGAATCTTCAGGATGAAACACATGTTTGCTGTGGGCAATTAAGTCCAGCTTCACTGCCTACTAGTCAAATTCCATGTTACAGGTAGGTAATCAAAACAGAGACTAACTCTCAGAAAGAAGCTAATCTTTCAAGAAAACTCTGTCTCATTTTCCATAGGGTGATCACAACTCCCTCCCTCTCCCATCACAATTGAATATGGCCATTTACCCAATTGCAAGGGAATTAAGAGGTGTGTCCAAGCGGACATTGCTGATGCTACTAAAGGCACATCTGCTGAGCTTTGAAGTGTAAATATCTTGGGTCTAGCTCTTCCCATGTGTGAGAAGGCGCCTGAATGTCTCCTAAAGGTGACAATATGGATATGAAGCTTGGCCATCTGTGCAGGCCATCTGCTCAGGTGACAAAAGTCACATGGATATGTTAGCAGCCAGACCATTTGGGCCTATCAAGAATGAATCAGGAAGGTCTTTTCCTATACAGTGCCAACTCCTTAGCCTCCAAGTTGTTTTCCTGCCCTTTTGTTTTGGTTTTTTTAAAAAATATTTTATTTTGCTTTTAATTCCCATAATACAAGTTTATACAAAACACCATAACAAAGGAAGGAATAATATTTAAACTAATTTATCAAAGATAACTTACAATATGCCCAAATACAACTTTTGTCCTATCTTTATAATCCACTTGGGAACATTTCCACAGACTTAATTCTACATTCCAAAAATATATCATTATACATTTCATACATCTTTTGGTTTTTTACCCCCCTTGACTACAAATTATTATTTTTTACTTGCTATTAATTACTATTTGTTGATTTATTTCTTCACACTTCTAATATATAATTTTATTATATAACTATCATGATGAATGGAAAGCAAGAATTAATGCTGAAGACCAAAATTTTTATCTTCTAGTATTGTTCTTTGGGACGTTCTGCCTGCTCCGGAATCTTTGGTTCCCCAAAGGAGTCCCTTAAAGAGACTCGCCATTGGCGGGCTGGGGATCTTCCCCATACAGTCTAACCCACGTTGTGCAATATCCCAACTTAAATTTAAACAAAAGTTTCTATTCCAGTGCTGCCTATTTCACATCCTTATTAAGTCTAGTCCTATGAGCCACTGGCAGCCTGTTTAATAGCTGTAATAATTTCTTCTCCCAAAGGTACATCATGGGTTGTCCAAGTCCTTCCCCCTTGGGTAACTGTGAGATGACCCAGAGGTAACCACTGATATGGTATTTTTAGTTCTATTAGTCTCTGTACCACTGAACACATATTTCTTCAAGCAGTCAAGATTTCATATAGGAGATCTGGGAATATTTGGGTGATAACATTATCTAGTTTCAAACCTTTTTGGCTACAAGCAGGCTGAGTTCAGACTGGCAGTTTGCAGCAGGAGCCAGTCATGGCAAAAAACCCTGGAATAAACTGTTGTGGGTTTTCCCAGTCACACAGGGCTAGTAGATACGGGAGCATACCAGGAAGAGGCTCATGGGAGCATTCAGACTGCTGGCCCAGAGGCACGGCTGTAAACAGTTTTTTCCTCTATGTATGTATGGGCACATGGGCACTCATGCGCACAAGTGCATCTGGCCAATTTGGGGGGGACCCCATTGCGCCGGCACTGCATTGGGTGGTAAAGCAGAGCACAGCCAATCTGATCGCTGATGCCTTATGCACAGAAACACTCGGCGCACACTATAGAAGCAGGTTGCTCCTGGCTTTTTGGCTTCATGTTCACACTTCCGGGAAGCAGAATAACGGGGGATAAAGGCACTTTCCAGAATTTGCTACCACTTTTGTCAGGAATCTTTTTAACGCAGGAGCTAAGCTGAACAGCATGGGTTGCCTACAGGTGGGGAACGCCAGGCAGATGTGCCTGTGTGAATGCCCCCTTTAATCCGCTTGGGAAACGCATCTGAAAAGTGGCTATAGCAGGGCAAATTGCCAGTCTGAACTCAGCTGCAGTTTCTAAAACTAATTTCTTTGAATGTCCACAGTCTCTGCAATAACATCTGGAATTATGGCTGGTGTTTAGTCTGTAATCTGTCATAACCACAGTACCCTGAAGTTTCAGCTCCCCATTCCGCCAAGAATTTAAAGCTGTAGTCAGATTGGTATTCAGTTCAAAGCTTGGTAGAATTCCATGAATTTTAATTTTCTATTCACACACTCTAACTTACTTTTGAACCAGGCTTCATAATCACATAGCTCCAAGATAGCTTGTTTGTTATTTTTCACTTCTACTGCAGCTGAGTCTGTAACTGCTTTAATTTCTTCCATGCTCTTTGTCTATTTCTGTTGTCATTGGAGTGATAAGACTCTTGTTTTCTTCTTTTCTTTTTTCAGTTCAGTAAAAAATTCTTGCATTTTTTTTTTTAAATTGAGCCTTCACATTTCCTTTTGCTGGCCCAAGCCTCCTCTCCTTCTGATGCAAGCTGTGGGGGGGAGTCTTCATTACATAATTCTGTTTCTTCCTTGGCTGGTAGAGGTTGCTGTGTTTTCTTCTTTTGACCCTTGAGTCATCCCATCTCAGCCTTCAAGATTAGAAGTTCTATTATTATTTATGGTAGGTGCTTTAAATCCTTTGTTTGAAACAAGGTGGAGATAGCATCTGGTGTGGGCATTCAAATCAACATCTGCTGGAAGTTCCCCCTACCCTTTTGTGACAGGACTTTCACAGTTCAACTGTTGCTCTGGAATTTCTTGGCTAAGTTGACTATCATTAAGGTCTTCAATTCTGTAGTCTTGTGGGATTTTGGCTTTCATAGGAGAAGATGAGTGTAGGTAGCTAAAAAGGTCAGTCAGGGTCTCTGTTGTGCCTACAGCTCTCACCCTTTCCTATTTGATTTCAGTTTTGTCCAGATCCGAATTCACTGGTTGGGGTTTCACATATATTATCTCCTGGACTTGAGAATTCTTAAAATACCTTTGAAACCAGATCCCAAACTCAGCATAGTAGGAGGGATGTGCAAACACAAGGGTTGGTATTCGATTGGAGCGAAATCGTAAAAGACCCATTCATAAGAATGTAAGAACATAAGAGAAGCCAATGTTGGATCAGGCCAATGGCCCACACAGTCCAACACTCTGTCGCACAGTGGCCAAAAATACCAGGTGCCATCAGGAGGTCCAGCAGTGGGGCCAGGACACTAAAAGCCCTCCCACTGTTGACCCCCCCCCAAGCACCAAGAATACAGAGCATCACTTGCCCCAGAATCCCTATCTATACCTTGTGGCTAATAGTGCAGAGTGCAGAGGTCCAGTAATTCATTCCACCTTACCAAGGTCAACAAGAAATAGTTCTGTTTGTTAAAAAAAAGGCCAAGTGTTTGCTGGCCCATTGCTTGGTGGACCAGTTGATGTATCTGCCTCAATAAAGGAAGTCATTGATTACTAGACAATTGGGCTCATAAATTAGGGACACGGCCTCCTTTAATCTTTAGGCAGTAATTTGTTGGTTTTTTAATGAGGCAAATAGCAGCCTCCCGGTAGCATTTCAAGTTGAGAAAAAGGTATGGGTTAGTGGGGCTTAAGGCAACTCTTCCTATGTGCCATATGTAGTGTTCTCTGGTTGGTAAATTATTCTACAATGAACAATATGTTAACAGTATTAAATATTTGAAGAGAGCCCTTATGTTGGCTCTCTTGAGGTTCTTCTGCCTGATAACCACAGCCCTCCCTTGGTCTCTCTTTGGTTGTTCCTTCCCACTCATGTCTTAAATGTATGTTATCCTCATTCCTTGAGTACCCTGGGAACTGAATTCTGAGCACAGAATTTGCAGTGCATGTCTGATCATCAGGACTCAGGAAGATACAAGGGAAAGCAACAAGTAATTAGGCCATTAGGGAGAATTATTTGTTTTTGCAAGCAGTCCTCTTCCTCTTCTTCCAGTAATCCATCATTTTAGAAAAGGAGAAGATACATTTTCAGAGGAAAGGGCTGGCAATTGTTGAGGAGCATCCCTCTGGGAACAGTCTTTCTGAGCTTTGAAGAATTCCTAGAGAAAGCTTCAGCTTTTTTTTTTTTTTTAAAAAGAATCCAAACTAGTATATTCTGAACGGAGATAGGTGAATTTCATGTATCGCTGTTAGTAAGTGCTTGTACTTTGTACTTGCTCATTTCTGTGTGATATATATGTACTCACTGTTAGTATCCCAGGAGCAAGATTTACTACCAAAGATACCCAGGCACTGTTTACTAAGGAATAAATAAAGTTAGGTCATCAGAAAATTAGTAGCGAGCTTCAGTAATTGAAAGCTCCGGATAAATATGACATATTCTAGAATTTGGTTAGATAAGTCATGTAACCTGAGCATGAATGTTACTGAAAATATTTGATTCTGCTGTACAGATTCTGTCAGTGTGAAAAGAGAGATTTACTGGCTTAATGAAAAAAAAAAAATGAGCAGAGGCTTTGTCTCTAGAAGACTGGTGCTATTACCACCCAAACTTCAGTGGTGTCACCTTAATGCATAATTTCAAATTTGATCATGTTTCACCATGATCCATCCATCCATATGTGTGTGCATGCTGTTTATGTTTCAGTTCAATATAGATACTCTAAGCATTATTCATTTATTCAATTATATATTAGAGTCCCTCATGTACATCTGTTTCACAACAGCCTTTTCTCCTGTATTTCTTTGTCAAGGCTACCTAAAAAGGAACCACACTGTGTGGATAAACATTATTAACTCTCAAGAACAATATGTTGTCAAAGGCTTTCGTGGCCGGAGTTCAATAGTTGTTGTAGATTTTCCGGGCTGTATGTCCGTATTCTTGGCATTGTAGGGCCTGATGTTTTGCCAGCAGCTGTGACTGGCATCCTCAGAGGTATAACACAGAAAGTTGGAGTACTCTCTGTGTCAAGGTGAGAAGAAAAATGGTAGGCTGGTAATTTATATCTACTCAGGAAGGTGGGGTAGGGCTGAGTATTTCGTTTATGTTGTATCTCAAAAGGGACAAACTTATATGAATAAGCCAACACAGAAGAATTATAGGTATTTCTCTCTTTCTGGTAAGCTTTTCTTGAAAAACTAAGAATATGGTCCATTGTCTCTCCATCTCCAGATCAATTCTTATACCAGCACTGGCCATTCCTATAATCCCATCCCAGAGCTATGCACAGTAGGAGTGTGGAGCTGGATATTGCTGACCCAATATTTTGAGTATTGGATTGGGTCACACACCCCAGCTGTCTCCCTAACATGACTCCTCAGTCTGGTATTGTCCCTTCCAATAATATCAGAATTGGGCAACCTTATTTGTTCTTTTATTACTTTACCATTTGATTTTTTTTTTCAGAACAACTTCTGATTCTCATTAGCACGTCTATTCCTGTTTCTGAGTATGGTAGGCACACAAACTTATAATATTTAGTTAACTGCTGTGGAATGGAAATCAAGTATATTAAACCCACTTTTGTTAGGCATCCAAGATGACCTACAGTCAATTCAAATGAAATACAGCTCATGAAAAGTAGGAATCAGCTGAAATTGTTATCCAGGGGCCAGAAGCATAAATGAGATTGCTGTTTGTACATTTCTTTCCTTTGGGGGAATGTGACAAATTAATGTGTCAGTCTACCTGACAATAACTCAGAGAACAAACTGCAGAATTACAGCTATTACACATTTAACAAGTAAGAGCTGTAGAGTCCAGAAGTACATTTCAGAACATAAAGCGTATTATTTTGCACTAATAAATATCCACTCTTCTTACTTTTTTTGATCATATCAAGTTATTTTCAAGGGCACTATGGTGATCATTCTTCCTGGATATGACTCATAAAGTTGTTTTAGAAGTATATGGATCATTCTGATTTCTAATTGTTTATGCTGCTTCAGGAAATAATTTCACAGTACATTAACAGTGTTTACATTGAGATTCGCTGCAGTATGTCTTTCTCACAAGATATAGAAATAGGCAAATTGACATGTAGATATGTCATGAAGGCTTTCACGGATGGAGTTTATTAGTTGCTGTAGATTTTCCGGTCTTAACACAGAGAGTACTCCATCTTTCTGTGTTATACCTCTAAGGATGCCAGTCACAGCTACTGGCGAAACGTCAGGTCCTACAATGCCAAGACCATGGCCACACAACCTGGAAAATCTACAGCAACTAATGACATGCAGATACTTCGGATGTGAGTAAAGATTCATAATTATACTTGCTGATGGAACCATAAAATGTCATATATATTGTATTTACATCTTGAAGTAGGCAGAGAATTGTCTAAACTGATTGGTCCTGATCCCTGAATTATGTTTTTTAAAAGTATAATTGCTTTCTAAAGACTGAGAGTAGTACGTTGCCATGCACCTATAAGTGGGTCCACAGATGTATATTTTGACTTCAAAAAGAAGCACACGGTAATCAGTGTTCTGATAGAGATCAGTGCTGTGGCACCGGGCAAGGTGTGGAAGTCAACCTTTTGCCCTTTCACCATTTTCTCAGTTAAAAGTGCTCTGCCTGGGCTGCTTTAATTCTCTTGAGGGAGAAACACAAGAACCTATATTATGCTGCACTGTCAAATTCGAGAAGCACTTTGGGCTGAGAGTCTGGAAAACCCAGCTATTGTACAACATTAGGTGGTTCTGCTATGATTAGCAGGAGGGACACAACAGCCCCTCTTCCAACAAAGACCATGTTCCTTTGCTGTGAGCTGTATTACCCAAATGGCCTACTTCTGCGTGGCTCCCAACACTTGTGACATCCCCCTTGCATGTTATGAGCACACACACAGGTAGCCAGGTAAAATTAAATTGGGGACCACTGTCTATGTATACCAAGGTTCAGAATTTGGTAGTAGTGCTCACTATGGGAATAGGGAGGTTCCCAGAAATAAAGCAGGTGGAAAATAGAATCAGAATCTAACAGAGCAATCCTGGGGAGTGGTGTAACTGGGAGTTTATGGTCCCACAGGGAACTAGTGATGCTGTGCCACTGAGTCTCACTGGTGCAAGAATGCCACAGCTGCATGTTGGTGGAGCAATGGCACGAACCATGCCGCCAGCTTAGATGTGGGCATTCCCAGGGATGTGGAGCAGTTAGGCAACTTCCAAAGTATTTCAACATGGGAATACCTCCCAGAGCAGCCACAAAGTTGCACTGGCAAAAAATGGCATTGTAACCCATTGGTAGCCATGGTAACTTCAAAGTCACCCTCCACAGCTGCAGCCATGCCCACAGGACCCCAACCAGCTCAGGATAGTAAATGCACACCCAATCAGCACATTCCACTGCTCCAGCCGCTCCTCTCCTTGGGACTCAATCAAAGCCCCGCCCCTATAAATGGTTCCAGGAAGTCACCCCAGAAATTCCGAGGTAAGGTGGCAGCAGCAAGGAATCCTGTGTGACAACTCCCTATTGTGTGGACTTAAAGCAAGTGCACATGCATCCCCATGGTGGGCACAGCACAGACAGGGCACCAAGCATCCCTGGGTGAGCACTGGGGGAGAAGACACCACAGCACAGGGAGAGCATAGTCTGAGCTGATCTTTCCCAGTTTTTGGTCCACAGAGGTACAGTAGGTCCTTCACCAGATTCCCAAGGAGCAGCTGCATGTGAACAGGTAAGCATGGCTCCTAGTCCCCCATAGCCGTAGCCCCCGGGCCTACTGGACATGGTGCCACCCCCTCCCAACAGCCATGGGGGCAAGCAGCAGGCCCCCAGATACACATGGATAACACACACCAGGCAGTTAGGTGCATCAGGTCCTGTTCAAGGGGGGGCTTGAGTGTCTGGGAATCAGCACAGGATTTTTGTACCATATTGTATTTTAATGTATTTTAAATGCTACTTGATTCATTATTCATAAATATTGTTGGCCACTATGAATGTAAGGTCATGTTAAAAGTCTAAATATATACTAGGGTTGTGCATTCAGCTCTATCCAAGCTGAAAAAATAGCAGTATTTATTGGCTGTTCTTTCAGCCAGATATACAGGGGGGTGTATTTTCGGCTATTGAGCATAGCCAATCCTGGATAATACAGAAAAAAAATGAGTATCTGGGAAAACAGGATAGCCACAGTTAAACAGTGTTTAAATAGATTGCACTCCACTTAAACACCATTCTGAGTGATGCTGCAGCTTCATGAATGCAACTAAAAGGACTATAACACCTTTAAATGCCTTCAACTCCATTATAGCCTATGGGAACCATTATAAATTATCCCCAAAGGCTATAATGAGGACTCTATCTGGGGGTGTGGGGGTCTGGAGGGCTGTTGTTTGAGGTAGAGACACTTAATTTTCAGCATAGCTACTGTTTCTTCTATTCAAAAGACCCCCTCCAAGTCCCCCCCCCCCAATTTCAAAAAGATTGGACCAGGGGGTACAGTTTGATGGGCCCCAAAAAAGGTGCCTCCATCCTCCATTCTTTCTGATGGAGGGAAAACACAGCAACAAAGCAGGGACTGGTGTCAAACCAGAGAGTCTCTTCAGTAGAAACTGAAGGAGGGGGAGCATTTTTTTGCAGAACCAGTGCCACTGTGGCAATGCCAGCTCAAGAAACACAAGCAAAAGGGGGAGGGTTGCAAGCCTAGCACAGCCAGTGTGTGTACAGAGTGCCCAGCAGAACCAATGCCACTGTGTCAATGCTAGCTTAACAAATCCAAGCAAACCAAGCAAATCCAAGCAAATCCAAGTTTAGCACAGTCAGTGCGTGTACAGAGTGCCCAGCAGAACCAATGCCACTGTGACAATGCCAACTCAACAAATCCAAGCAAAGCATAGCAAAGCCCAGCATAGCTAGTCCATGTACAGAGTGCCAAGCAGTACCAGTGCAATGTACTAGTGCCCACCAAAACCTTCCCTTAAATGCTTTCTTTTTCCCCTCTATTGAAAACATGCACTGGTTCTGCTGGGCACTCTATACATGAACTGGCTGTGCTGTGTTTGCACCCTCTCACTTGGATTCATTGGACTGGCATTGCCACAGTGGCACTGATTCTGCTGGGCACTCTGTACATGCACTGATTCAGCAGGGCACTCTGTACATGCAGTGGTTCTGCTGGGCTTGAGAAAAAAAAACACCTTCAATTTCTACTGCAGAGACTTTCTGGTTTGACATCAGACTTTTTTTTTTTTTTTGCTATTTCCCCCCACCATTGGAAACAAAGGAAGATGGGGCACCTTCTTTGAGGGCCCACAGAATTGGACCCCTGATCCAATCTTTTTGAAACTTTTGAAGAGAGGTACCAGAAGTTACACTGAAAATTTTGGTGCCTCTACCTCAAAAACAGCCCCCCCCGACCCCTGGATACCCCCAGATAGATTCCCCCTTGACTATAATGGTCCCATAGGGTATAATGGAGCTGGAAAATATGGGATGTCAGAGTCCCGAGTCAATCAAGCTCAACAACAGTCCTTCAGAAGAGTGTGGTTTATTGAGAAAGGTACTCAGGTCATCATACAACATGCTCCGTGTCAGGAATGGGGGTTAGGCGGGAATACAGACAGTTATACCCAGTTCTTACAGGTCCCCCTGATGGGCATAGACCAATAAGCAGGGGCACATGAGCACACTCAAAAGAAATAGCCCCTGGCTCCCAGCGGGAAAAAGCGGCGCAGCAGAGTACAGCTTCAATGCCACAGAAGAGATAATGGGAAGAAACCAGGAGTGCATACCAGCTGGAGGGGAGAAGTGCCAGGAGGGGGAGGGGAGTGGCCAGCAAAGAGCAGGAGGGGAAGCTGGCAGGGAAGTGATGGGAACACAGCCCAAACATGGTGGCGTCAGCCGACATGGGATTTCCAAAAAAATCCCCAAATCTGAATACCATACTGGTATTGGAATTTGGGTTTTTCAGGAATCACAATTTTTGGCCAGTCCAATATATCTGAATCCAAAAAATCCCAAATATTTTTGGGGCACACCCCTAATACATACCTTAAAATCAGGCACAAAGATTGAGAATGCAGTACACTTGTGCCCTGCAAATGTATCTTAAAACATCTGTCCATGTTAACTTATGACGAATGGAAATATTTGCTGTCACAGCTCAATATTGTTTCCCCACAAGGTTCACTGACTCCTGTCTTTTAGTGTCATTGGGCAAACAGGCAAACAGACAATTCTGTCACTTAAGAAATCAATGGACTTTGGTGCAACATACAGTTCAAATGTGCTTGCACATTTGCTTCTGGGTTCATTGCTTGTGTGGGGTTTTGTTGTTTTGGTCTTTTTGCACCACAATTACTGTACCATTGACAGCATAAGATCCCAGTGTTCTCTTTTTAGCTTATCACCCCAGACCGTGTCCTTCACTAATACTATGGGTTGTTTAGATATTGTCACAAGGCAAATATCTAACAAAGTTAATTGATTAGCCACAATTTGTATGTATCTGATCCATAATATAGTTCATCTGGAGTTTCACATGTTAATGCTAATTCTGTTCTACTGAAGTTAATGGGATATGCAGTATATTTTCAAACTACAGTGCATTGGCAATTCTTGTGCTGGGGACTTAAACATGAGCCATCTAGATTCACCAATATGTAAATTATTTTGGTTTTTGACAAAATCATGTACAGTTATATTTTATATCTTCTGTACTCTTTTAAGGCAATAAGTGAAAACATCTTAATAAGTTTAAGACTAATACAATGGAATAATGTAAAATTATATTTAGTAGGTTAAATAGAACTCAGAAAGATGTATGTTTCCAAGAGAATGCAAATACATCATAGTATTTTCAGACTGATATAGTATTTCTGCTTTCAGAAAGCAGCTATATTACTTGTAACAGTTTCTATTTTCCTTGCTATTGAAGCTTTGTAGTCTCAATCAGCCTCATCTGATGGCTGAGTTGGTTGTCTCAAGATTGTAGTATTTCAGTTGTTTTTTATTTTAAAATATCTGTTAGCACAAGGAAGAGTGTGCCAGGAATATACATATTTCAAGGCACTGGGAAAGTCTTACAGTAAAAATCATAGATTTGAGGCCACAATGGATAGTATTGATTGGATTCCTTATAAGACTAGGAATTGAGCTGGAATTATGTTTAAACATATGGCTTAATTGGATCCCTCCACATCCTTTCAGATTTTAAAAAAACGATGAGGAAGAATAATAGGGATTGATGCCATAGCATTAGAACAGAAAGGGTTTAATCCTTTCACCAGTGGAGATAGATTGCCTGCTATCATGCAGCTTTGCTGGCTGAACAATCCTTTGTTATATGGATGACTCAGAACGGTAATGCAGTGCTTCTTAATTGTTTGTAAGTTGTTAGGAAATACATGTTTGTGACTGTAGAAGGGAAGCAATTTTTTTTAAAAAAATGTTTGTTTAAAGGAAATCACTTTGCCATCTGTTTGGGATTTTCTATCTTCTTAAATAATTTCTTAAACCATTAAGATCTTAATAAGAATATCCCAACAAATATGGAAACCAAAACAATGGCCCACAGACTAGAAAAGCTGCATTTCAGTTCCAAAAAAGAAGACATCAAAGACTGCAGCAGCTATTGGATGCTCAATATCTTACAACAAAGACTGTTACCATATATGGAACAAGAAACGCCAGATGTTCAATCTGGATTCAGAAAAGGAAGAGGCACTAGAAAGGAAAATGTACATTTGTTACTGGAGCATACAGGGCAATTTCAGAAGAGAATCAGCTTGTATTTCATAGATTACATCAAAGCTTTTGGCTGTGTGGATGATGAAAGGCTATGGTTGGTTTTGAAAAAATGGGTATGCCACAACCTCTGTTTTTATGTACAACCTGTACTCTGGATAAGAAGCTACTGTTAGGGCAGAATATGGAGAAACAGAATGGTTTCCAATTGTAAAAGGTGTCAGACAAGGATGTATTTTATCTCCCTATCTGTGCAATCTATATGCAGAACATATTATAAGGAAAGCTGGATTAGATTTAGTTGAAGGTAGAGTGAAAATTGGTGGAAAGGAACATTAACAATTTGAGATGCACAGATGATACCACTTTACTTGCAGAAAATACTGATGAAGGTTAAAACAGAAAGTGCCAAAACAGGATTACAGCTGAAGTTGAAGAAGATAAAAGTAATGACTACTGGGAAATTACTCAACTTTAAATCTGACAATGAAGAAACTGAAATTGTTCAAGATTTTCTATTCCTTGGCTCTATCATCAACCCAAAGGGAGATTGCAACCAAGAAATCCGAAGGAGACTGAGAAGGGCAACCATGAAGGAGCTAGAAAAGATCCTTAAGTGTAAGGATATATTGCCAGAGACTAATTGATATCATACTATTCCATATTACTATGTATAGATATGGAAGTCGGACAATGAAGAAAGCAGACAGGAAGAAAATTGTTTCATTATGTTGTCGAAGGCTTTCACGTGGAATTCATTAGTTGATGTAGATTTTCTGGGTTGTGTGGCCACGATCTTGGCATTGTAGAACCTGATGTTTCACCAGTAGCTGTGACTGGCATCCTCAGAGGTATAACACAGAAAGATGGAGTACTCTCTGTGTCAAGGTGAGCAAAAAATGGTAGGCAGGTAATTATCTACCCCAGAAGGTGGGGAAGGGCTGAGTCATTATCTTGTAGGAGTTCTCCAGGCAATGGACATGCTAATGGAGGAGCTTTCCTGAGGAGGTTCTTTTGTCTATGGATTGTTTCCTGAGGAGGTTCCCTGTTTCCTGAGGGGGTTCTTTGTATGTTGAATGGCTATTGAAATTCTAATCTTATCTGTAGTGCTATTGTCAGCTGTAGAGCATTTTGTGTTTTTCAGGACAGGAAACCGTGCCTTATTTATTTTTAAACTCTCTTCTTTCCTGTTGAAGTCATGTTTATATTTATGAATTTCAATGGCTTCCCTGTGTAATCTGACATGGTAATTGGAAGTGTTGTCCAGCCTTTCAGTGTCCTGGAACCCAATGCTGTGTCCTGTTTGAGTTTTGCTACTGGCAAAACGTCAGGTCCTATATTGCCAAGACCATGGCCACACAATCCAGAAAATCTACAGCAACTAAAAATTGCTTCATTTGAAATGTATTGTTGGAAAAGAATTTTATGGATTTTGTGGATGCCTAAAAAGAGAAATAAGTGGGTTCCAGATCAAATGAAACATAATTCAACAGCCCACGGCCATTCTGGCTGTTGGGCTGGGAGGGCAACTTTGCCTCCCAGCCAGAATGAGGCAGGCTGGGATTTAGGCACCAAAAGTGCCACATACAGCCATCAGGAGGGGGTGGGGCCAAGAAGGTTAAAGCCATGCCCTGCATATCCTCCTCAGCAGTCCCGTGCAGTCGTCGGCCCACCCTCCCACCTTGTTTGTAGTGCAGGCATTTGCTGGTCACCCAGTTTTGGGGGGCCGGATAGGAATTTTTTGCCCCTTCCTGGTTGGTACTTGGGAGGGGTGTTTTTGCCTACCCTGTATTGCAGCAGTGATGCAGGTGTTTATGAGGGTGAGTCAATTAGTTAGGCCGGTCACTTTTGTTCTGGCAGGTTGCTATGCGGTATACAGATTGCAGTCCGGTGAGCACCAGCTGACACCCCTCATTTGGGGTTGAAGTGGTCCTTTGAGTACAGTCTTTGTGCCTTGCAGCATGGTGCGGGAAAAATGGACTGCCTTCAGGACGGCCCTGTTTAGGTCCTCTCTTTGAACCTTGTGGCTCGTGGGATGGGGCTACAGGGTTGTCCTGCAATGGCTAGCCGGCCGGGTGGGAGCCCCAAGGTGGGCTCATATTCGGGGCAGGGTGGCTTGCCCTACTGAAAAGGTAAGTCCTTGACCTCTGACCTTGACCATACCACAATGCTGTGTTGCCCTTGCCTTTGGTTCCAGTTAAGATTGTCAATTAATAAAGTGGCTCTATAGTTAAACCCAACATTTGTGTCTGCTTCGTTATTTCGGCTTGGGGAGCAACCTGAATTCTCCCTAGAAGCTAAAACAACTAAACTGAGGCTATTAAATTTTAGTCACATTATGAGAAGAGTCACTTAAAAAGACAATAATGCTAGGAAAAGTTAAAGGCAGCAGGAAAAGTGAATGACTCAATTTGAGATGGATTGACTCAATAAAGAAAACCATGGCCCTCAATGTGCAAGACTTTTTGGAGACATTTTGGAGATCATTAATTCATAGGTTCACTATAAATTGGAAGTGATTTGATGGCACTTCACACACACGTACACACACAAATAATTTCTTAGCATCTGCTAACTTAGGTACTTCATTATTTTACTTCATTATTTCTCCAGACCATTTATTATAGAATTAACTAGTGTAACTCCCAGTATGAATATTTGAAGACTCTGCTGTTTACTTCCTTCTCTTTGAAAAGTATCCATTTATTCCTGTCCTTGATTTTTAATGAGCTTCCAGTCTATGAGATCATATCATCACACCTCACAATTGCTAACTTTTCCTAGGTTTATTGTCATTTGAACAGTTGGCAAGTATGTAGACATTGATATCTGTCTGGGGTTAAAAGGCAGCATTTTCCCCCCAGTTTGCAGCCCTTTTTCCTGTCCATTATTTTGTTATGTTGATTATGCAGAATATCAGATAATGCATTCTCAATATTAGGAGATTTTCTTAATTATTAGGAGATGAGTCCCTGGTAACACCTCCCCCCATATTTGCATGATACCAGCTGACACAGTTTATACACAAGAAAATACAGTCAGTTGGAAAATGCTAAATATGACAGGTGTAAACTAGTCAACTAATATCTGACAGACCAGTCAAATTCAGATTAAAAAAAAATCAAGTGGAAGAAATCTAGATTATTTGAACCTCAGTGGCCCCACTGCTGGACCTCCTAATGGCACCTGGTATTTTTGGCCACTGTATGACAAAGTGTTGGACTGAATGGGCCATTGGCCTGATCCAACATTGGCTTCTCTTATGTTCTTATGTTCAGTGAATTCATAAGAACATGCTCCACAGCTGAAATGGATACTTGGTCACCAAACTGGATTCTTCTAACATCTCAGTTTTACAGTAATCTAAGACTACTAGCATTTAAATAATAATAAAGTTGATCTCAATTATTTTGTAAGGAAGCTTTTAAGTAGATTTTGAAATATTTTTTAATTAAACTTTTTGTGTGAGTATACTCCCTTTTTCTAAAATGGTATCTTATTGGCAGTAACGTCTTCCTTCATCTGTTTTTATTATTTCTTTGTTGCTTGTCTATCAGGAGGCCCCCATGCTTTGTTCTTCTTCAGCTCCTTTTTCTTTTGTATTTGAATTGTGGATCCCCCCCATGTTATCACATTTAGAGTGAAAACCTATATTCTTTCTAAATAGCTTGCCCATATCCCCAGTAGCAACTGACAGGATAAATTGAAAATTCCAGAGCAGATGACAACTCAAAACAATAGATGACTATATTTTTGCCAGCTAGTTCACTGTGTCAGATCGAAAGCTTCATTTCTCAAGAAGAAGGCTTTTTATGAGTAAGACGACAGATAAATAGCCTAGACATATTGTAGAGATATCTTATGAAATCTAGTCTTCTATTAATCTTTATTCTTAAGTCACTGCATTATGTAGGCATTGCAGGGAAATTCTGTCAGAGGTTTATGATAATATATGGGACATTTGTGATTAAACGCATAGCATGTGAGGTAGACATTAAAAGTTTAATTTGAGCTAAATTGCATTTCTGTCCACTGGGAAATATTAGTGAGAGAAATAAGAGGCACACAATAATATACATTGATTTTGCATCATATCTTTCCCTGATGGTTTCTTTTTTTGACATATACATGCCCTGCCCTTTAATTTTTTTAAAAAAAACCCACTAACAACAGCCTTCTATTTTATTAATACAAGTTGCCTAGTGATTAGAGGCATTCCTAATTTCTTGCAAGGGCTTCCCTGTGCAGCAATAAAATGGCTTAATGAAAAGATTCAAGGGGGAAAAAATCTTCTGACATTAAGTTTTATCTTTCACAGCAAGAGTTACGAAAAATCCTGAATTGGCAGTTACAGGCAGATATGCTATATGTACATATTAGGAAACACATGCTTTCTTTGTGTATTCACATCTTGTCAGTTCAGTGACAATCAAATGCTCACAAGCCACATTCCCATTCTCTGTCTCTCTGTCTTCTACCCCACACTCAGAATTCCACAATAGCCATGTCTCTACCAATCAAAACTGCCATCATAAAAAAAACTACTGAGGTGATCAGTTGAACAGGAACAGTCTATCCAGATAGAAATACAGAAGAACTATCAGTTGTGTTTAACATCAAAGCTGCAGTTTGCCACACTGTTTCTTGGTGTTCATTGCAATGTCGATATAGTATATTTTATTTATTAATTTATTTTTCAAAATGTATATCCCACCTTTCTGCCCACACAAAGGCCACCAAGGTGACTAACAAATTAAAACACACATGATAAAATAACATTTTAAAACCATTAAAATCAGCCCTTACCCTAAAAACTTCATTAAAACCTTAAAAACAGAGGTAAAGTATATGCAAGAAACATAGAAACAGCAATTATAACATTGGTCAAGAAGGACAGATCACTGAGAGAATACCAAACCAAACAAAAATGCTGAAGAAATAAGAGAGGAGAGGGCAAGAATTCTGTGAAAAGCAAAGCTTCCCACCAGCAATATAGCACATAAGGAGATAAACACCATCAAGCCCCTTAATGCAGATCCAGACATCATTATTCTACCAGTTGACAAAAGCAATGCCACGGTGCTCAGGAAAACAGAAGAATACAAAAATAAGATTAGAGATCTGCTGGACCCTGCCAGTTACAAAAAACTAAAAAGAGATCCTACCTGCAAAATCACCAGACAAACAAGTTCACTGATCAGGAATTCCTCACTTCATCCCAACACACATAAAAAACTATGCACAGCCACCACGACTATATGAGTGCCATTGGTTCCCCTATGTATGAATTAGCTAAATACCTGGGCAATCTTCTACAGAACCACATCAGAAAAACCACATCATACATCAAAGATTCAACACATTTCATCAACAAAATCAGTTCTCTGAAACTTAACCCACAGGACTTACTTGTCCTTTTTGATGTGGTATCTCTTTTTACCAAGGTTCCAGTAAAAGACTGCGGTCGAATCTGCATTTTCATTTTTAAATCAGTTTTCATGCTGCTGTGATGCCATCAAGAATAGAGAAAGACAGTGTCACAGCATCACAAAACTGATTTAAAAATGCAAATGCAGCATGAAGCTGATTTAAAAATACCACACTCACACTTGTTAATCAGATTTTTCCAGATGACATAACAGCCTTATTCCACCATTGTTTGACAACCGGTTACTTCCAATGGGACAACAAATTCTATGAGCAGATGGATAGGGTTGCCATGGGAAGCCCTCTCAGCCCTGTTATAGCAAACTTCTACATGGAACACTTTGAAAAAAACAGCTTTAGAATTTGCACCCCACAAACCAACTGTCTGGTTCCAGTATGTAGATGATACCTTTATCATTTGGAGTCATGGAGAAGTAGAATTGATGGAGTTTTTAGACCACCTCAACAACATCCACCCCAACATAAGATTCACCATGGAAAAAGAAGTTGAGGGTAAACTCCCATTTCTAGATATCTTGGTCATCCGCCAAGCTAACCTTCAATTAGGTCACAAGGTCTACAGAAAACCAACTCACACAGACGGTTATTTACACAAAAACTCCAATCACCACCCTCGGCAAAAAAGAGGCATAATCAAAACATTAGTAGACTGTGCAAGACGGATATGTGAACCACACTTTCTCAATGACGAACTAAATCATCGTAACTACGCACTTCAAGCAAATGGCTACTCTAAGAATGAAATCAGAAGAGAGGTTAAACAAAAGGTAAAACAAACAATGGAGGAAAAACAGTCTCCCACAGGAAAAGTGGGAATCAAAGGAATCACTGATCTGATGGGAAAACTTATGAAAAAACATAACCTACAAACAGGATTCAGACCCACCAGAAAAATACAACAGATGCTATGATTGGCAAAAGACAGAAGAGACCCCCTCACTTCTGCAGGATGGAGAAAGTCCTCTTCCAGCAGGCCCATAGCTATGGTGGGGCATTTTGGGGCTCTGCCCCCTCAAATGTGCGGCATGCTCCACAACAGCTGCTGCCCCTTTCACCCTCCTTTGCTCCTTCCCCTCCCCCCTTCCCGGGACATTAAAAGGGCCCTCCAGCTGATCAGCAGGAGCATGTGGCCCACCAAACACCTAGAGGGTCCTTTAAATTTTGCAGGAAGGGAAGGAGAGGGGCAGCTGCATGCCTTCCCTGAACTCCAAGTGGTGATTTCGCCACTTTGAATTCAGGCATGGGCAGACCCTACTTGAAAAACACCATTTAAAGGGAACCCTTTAAATTTCCCCATGCCCCACCAACCCAACATTTCTGGCTATGGGGCTGTCTCCCAGATTGCCATTCTCCTAATCCCAGAAGCTGAGGGGGGATAAAGCAAGGCCTTCGAAAATGACTGTACTGGTCAGGCAGGCTCATAAGGGAGTGGGCAATCCTTCAGGTATGTTGGTTCCAAACAATTAAATTATTATTTTTTATTTTATTAAATTAGATTTATTAGGCTGCCCTTCCCTGCAAGCAGGACTCAGAATGGCTTAGAACAGAGCAAGTTCAATAAATAATTCAAGTTAAAATACCTATAACATATCAGCAAATAAAACAATACACTTCCCAAGATGGTGGAAAAGAGATTTTAATATCCACAAACCGCCTAGGGAGGAAGGGGATTGCAAAGGGTGGGGGTGTTTGAGATTGCCATATTTTATACTGTCCCATAGTCCACCCAAATTGGCCCAGCGCTCCATTCCTATACTTTTATATGCTGATGATGCTGTTATTCTTTCCAGAACCCCAATTGGCCTGAGAAGGGCATTAAAGAGGTTTGCCAGTTATTGTAGTGAGCAGAAATTGATTATTAATTATCAGAAGATGAAGGTGATGGCCTTTGGTAGGAGACCTAAATTAAGAAAGTGGAGTGTAAATGGGCAGAATCTTGAACAGGTAACTAATTTTCGCTACCTTGGCATGATTATCCAAGCCTCGGGCTCTAAACTTGCTCACAGTCAGGCAGCAGCATGCACGGGTGATAAATCCGCCCAAGGTATACTCAAGTTTTTTCGCTTTTCAGGGGGCCATTTTGTGCCAGCAGTTCTGAAACTTTTTAAGGCTAAAACATTAGCCCAGATGCTCTATGGGACATTACTTGGAGCGCCACCCTCGTGTTATGCCCCGTTAGAGTTGGTTCAATCGAAATTTTTGAGATCAGTGCTCCAAATTCCAAGGTGTGTTACCAACGCAATGGCATGGCTAGAGACTGGTATGATGAAAGTTGAAGCCAAGATTACCTTGCACTCCATTTTTCTCTGGTTAAAGATAAATCGAAATCCATGTGGCCTAGTGCCCTTAATCCTGACTGATGACTATCAATCCGAATGGCTGACTTCCACTATTCGGAAAATTATGTTATTAGGGCTTTCCCCTCAAGAGCTTTTGGAAATGGGTGGCGATCAAGCCAAGCTAGCAATTAGGCAGAGGATTGAAGACACCAAATGCCAATTGGACCTACAGGCGACCCCCGCCTTTATAGCGCCATATAGTAGCAAATATATTGTTGCTCAAGCCTCATATCTATCTGTTCTGGAGTCTAATAAACTTAGGAGGGCATATACTTTGGCTAGATGCTCTGCTCTACCGTCTGCAGTTCTTGAGGGTAAATTCAAGAAAATCCCCCGAAACGAGAGGCTATGCATGTGTGCGTCTGGGGAGATCGAATCTCAGGAACATGTGCTCCTGAGGTGTCCATTATATAGTGAAACTCACAAAAAGCTCATTGACCCTCTCTTGGTTGGCCCCTCAGATCAAGATAAGATAGAGAAACTGTTATCTAACTTTGACCATACAGCACTGCATCAGATAGCGAAATTTTGTCTCCTGGTTGTAAAAGCTCATCAGCGTCCAGGCAGCCATTTGGGTTAGGATTACCCGATCCTAATTTTACTGGTTTTATTTTTTTATCATCATTATTTTATCCTTTTTAAGATCTAATTTTGTCCCACACTTCATCGAACCTTTGGTTTTACTGATCAAAATGCTTGTGCAATTTTATTCTTATTAACCTTGTCTTATCTTAACAGTAAAAGCTCATCAGCGTCCAGGCAGCCATTTGGGTTCGACTACCCGATCCTAATTTTATTGGTTTTATTTGTTTATCATCGCTATTTTATCCTTTTTAAGATCTAATTTTGTCCCACACTTCATTGAACCTTTGGTTTTATTGATCAAAATGCTTGTACAATTTTATTCTTATTAACCTTGTCCTATCTTAATAGTTTTACCATCTGGGTACTATTTGTTTTTGTAATTTATTGATATGGTAATTACTTGTAAGTAGGGTTGTATACTGCTGGCTGTGTGCTGTGACAATAAATTCATTCATTCATACTGTCCCATAGCTGTCCTCAACCAAAGACCTGGTGGAACATCTCTGCCTTGCATGCTCTGCAGAAACATAGTAAAACCTACAGGGCATGGATATTCTCCAGAAGAGAGTTCCATTAGAGAGGGGCCAGGGCCAAAAAAAGTCCTGGCCCTAGTTGAGGACAGCCAGATCTTCTTGGGCTGGGGACCAATGTTCCCTGTAAGCTGAGTTAGCATGAGTTTCCATTGATTCCTATAGAGATGTGTTGTCACTCTTGACTGAAGGCACTCCCCATGTCTCTGCCCCTCCTGGCCTCCCTCCAGCTACCAGATGCTGGCTGGCAACCGTAACTTTAACTTAACACAGAAAACCAAATGTCACATCCACACATCAATGCTGCTACTTATATATATTCTATATGCAATATCTTGCAGAAAATATCCACCAAAAGCAAGTGAGCTGCATGGTAAACTGAAACTGTGCAAAACAACAGACCAAAATAATATACAAATCTATATAAATAAATTAAATGTACAATATTTTTATAATGTTTGTATATAACATATGTGAATTATTAAAATACTCTCAACTATAAATATATATCATGATATGAATTAACAATAAACTCAAACTATAATTGGTGCAAAACAAAGTAGTTGTGGCATTTTTATTTTTTTTTTATAAATAGAACAGAGTCCTCCAATCCACTGGCAACTTCAAAGAGAAATGCTGAGGAATGAATGAATATAATCAATCTATTTTACATTTCCATAGGTTTAATTCTCATGGGCTCTGTGAGCAACATATCAAGGCAATCACACCAGTGTTTCTTGCAGCAGACCACAAGAAACATGTGAGCCTGCTACTCAATCCGCATTTTGCCCAAGCTTCTTCAACATCAGGAATGTTTACAGAACAAAGAAGCCCTTATCAATATTTTAAACATTCTTTCAACAAGTGCTGATGCATCCACAGTCTTAGGGACATCTCCAAATTATTACAGCAAGCACAAGGTCAAATAAGCTTCAGAGTATGGATGGCTTATGTTGCTCTAGCTCTGTTTGAAACTGCCAATCTGATTATCTTCAAAGGGAAAAAGAAGTTAAGTTGTATCTCGAAAACAACATGGAGTGTGGAGTGCCTTCCCATATGATGTGGGATGCAATGAAGGCAGTGGTAAGGGGGAAGGCGATAGCCATCACAGCCTTCTATAGGAAAGAGAAGGAAAAACTCAGGTTAGATTTGTTGCAGACAATTCAACGTTTGGAATATCAGCATAAATCCACCTGTAGTCCAACAATCTATAAGCAGCTTCTGGCGGAAAGGAAAAAATTAGAAGCCCTTGAGGTTAACCAGATTCAAAACAACCTTTATTTATTTATTTATTTGGATTTGTATCCCGCCCTCCCCGAAGGCCTTCTTTTCTTGAAGCAGTGTTATTGGCTACGCAGACCCAAACAACTGAAATTGCTAGCATGGATGGTGAAACAGACTAAATTATCCCATCAAGTGCAAGCAATTCGAAATCAGCAAGGTGTCAGAGTCATCAGACCCCAGAAATCCTAGAGACATTCCATGAATATTATGCTTCTCTTTATACATCTTTGAAGCCAAGACACAGAGACATCACAGCTTTTCTACAGCAGCATGTTCCCGGTAAACGCCTCCAGGAAGAACATGTGAAGATTCTAGATACCTCTATGGTGTGTCACCAGCAATGTCTTCAGGAAGCACACACATATCCAGTAAGTCTCCCATCTGTTGCCAACCTCAAGCTGGCAACCCTACTGCCCAACCAGCATTACTTCCATATTGCCGAAGTTCAGTCCAATCTTAACCATTTAACCACAGCAGTCAGGCAGGGATTCAAGACCTCTACCACATCACCAGGAGAGATATAGAGCTGGGTATCAGCATAGTGATTCCAAAACTATTAATGGTTTTTCCTAATGTATAGAGATTGAAAAACATGGTGCCACAGCATAAATCCCACAGTGATGACAACCGGTGTCCAATGGCAATCCTTTGAGTCCAGTCCATAAGGAATTATTTAAACCAGTCCAAAGCACATCACCTAACACCTACTCCCCTCCCCACAAACATTTTAGCAAAAATGCCATTGTCTGCTGTGTCAAAGGCTCTATGGTTTTACACAGATCCAGTAGGAACAGGAAGGAGGCATGGTCTTTGTCTCCATTCAGATGAAGATCATCACCTAATGCCTTCAGCATTGTCTCCATCCCATAGCCAGGCACTATGTTTCTCACTTTCAGTGGGGTCCAGCTGACCCTTGCTGACTCAGTAAAGAGCCTAGGGGTTATACTGAGTACAGCAATAATTCTAGAAAGTAAGCAATGCAGCTGCAAACATTCTGCAAACTTCATTTAGCCTGGAATATGGCCCCCTACCTTGACTCGGCCAATCTGGTCACCTGGATCCACACCAAGGTAAGATTTATTATTTATTTATTTGGAAGAAGAAGAAGAAGAATTGGATTTACACCCCACTCTTCACTTGGAGTCTCAGAGTGCCTAACAATCTCCTTCCCTTCCTCTCCCCACAACAGACACCCTGTAAGGTAGGTGGGGCTAAGAGAGCTCTGAGAGAACTGCTCTTGAGAGAACAGGACTGAGAGAACTATGACTGACCCAAGATCACCCAGCTGGCTGCAAGTGGAGTGGGGAGTCAAACCCGGTTGTCCAGATTAGAGTTTGCCACTCTTAACCACTACACCAAACTGACTAGCGGTCTTTCTTCATTGTGTAACTCAAGGTGACTGACAATATAAATAAAACATTATTTAAAACAACAACCTGGGGAGGTTGTTCCATAGTTGTGGGGCTGCCACTGTGAAGACCCCGACCCAGCCAAGACCCTCTCTCATTTTGGACTTAGTTGTTTTAATAAGCACCCCCTTTTATAGCCTAAGTGCTAAGTCTCCAAGTTGAAACTTGGAGAGTCTCATAAAAGCACCTGGATAAAGCCATGACATTGGAAAACCTCAGGGAAGAAGAGGAAGGGTGTGCTGGACTTGGAAACCAATTAGGTGCAATCTTCCCCAGCTCAGGGTAATATAATTCTCAGTAATTTTAGCCAAATGTACCCTTAGCCTGGTGTGCCAACACCTAATGATGAACACTACCAGTGAGATTCTTGAAGTTGACATGACTTTATTGCAATAAAGGAGATATTGGCAGTAAAAAACCTAAGGACTCCATTACCAAGGCACCAGCATTAGTCTTTTATACAGTGTAACAAAAAACTCCTAGACATGTACAGATGACTTTACAGAGGTGGTATTTCCAGTGTTTGTATATAAGTGCAGTTGCCAAGCATATATCTTTGTACCATATTTGGAATAGTCATACATCTCCTGAGCTTTGCAAAACAACTTCTGTATTTTTAAAAACAACTTTTGCTTAACCAGTCATGTTCTGGAACATCTTTGCCTCATACCCAGTTTGCCACATCCTGTTTTGCCCATTTTGCAGTTGCTGAAATTAGCCTAGCCTGCACAATGATAAGAAAATGGCATTTGTCTGTTAGCTTGCCTATCAATAGCAAAAGACTTTTCAACACAGACATCACCCAATATCCCAGAGCCATCTGCCCAACCCAAGGAAGTTGCTGTTTCATTAACCAGTGTCTGGTTCTTCTTTTTCATTTTCGTACTCAATCAAGACAGGCACTCAAGTCATTAATCTGTGCTTTATCCTGTTTCAGGAGCTATCTTGACTCCCCCAAACTTTTGTGCCAATGAAATCTGGCTCACTTCACCTTAAAGTATGTTAGTCATGTTGCCTCCCCTTCACTGGGTCCAGTTTGAGTAATACCACAGCAAAGGCCATCTCTTGTATATCCACCGAACAAGTGTCTTTAATTGGATTGTTGGATTTCAAGGAAAACTGGATGAAGAGGAGTTAAGAGAAACTCTCTTAGCAGCACTACCTGCAAATGGACAAGATCAATAACAACCCATACATCTGCACTCTTTTGTGGCCTCCACCTTGTGCAATAGCCTGCTTGAGGACATTAAGAACTGCATGGTAACAATTGTTCAGGAAGGCACTTTTATAAAGGGGGGAATGCTATATTATATAAAAGTGACCCAGGAAGATGTTTTTATAAGGAGAACAGGACTGTGAACTATACCACTGTGTATAGCATGTATTATTTGTTTTACATATTTTATTATCTCATTGCATTGTTTTTTACACTTTTGTAACTCTGTTATCTGCATTTTTAACATAGCATGTTTAACATATCATCTATATGCTTTTTTTCAGATTGCTATAATTGTAGTCCTGTTATACCCAGGCCTGTAGCCAATGTTCCCACTAAACTGTGGAGTCTTGTGAGAAGAAATTCTACTTTGTGAGCTACTGGCATTAAAGTTGAGAGTGAACAATTTGGCTACTGCATAAATTAGTCTGCTCTGGATCCATCCTTTCTGAGCTAAGACAAAAATATGTGAGCCGGAGGCTAAAAAACTGTGAGCTAGCTCATACTAACTCAGCTTAGAGGGAACACTGCCTGCAGCTACTGTGGGGCCCATGGTGCCTACCCACCCCCTGCAGTTTTTACAGGCTCCTCCCCAATCCTTGGCTCCCCCTCCTTCCCCCCACCCTTGCTGCCCTCAGCCCAGCAGACAGTGACTCCATGCTGCCTGCTGCTGCCCCAGCCATCCTTGCTGCTGCTGGGAGGTCAGAGGGGAGGGCTCCTGAGTGAGGACACCTGCCATCCACCACGCCTCCCTCCTGGGCACCTGCCTACCTCCCTTCCTGCCACAGTCGGCTGGGCTCCCACAAGGAGGAGGCACCCTGCTCTCTGCAGACCAGCCAGGGGGCTCCTCTCCTCACCACCTTGGGGGCAGGTCATGCAGGGTGGGCTTGGTGCTGCCCTTTCTCTCCCCCCACCACCCTTACAAGGCCAGCAGTGCTGGTGAGGTCAGCAGTGGGTAATCTTCTCCGAGTCTGAGCCTTTTCCCCTGTGGCAGCAATAGCAGCCTTGCCTTGCTGGCATCCTGGACCGGTCCTCCATCCCCTTCTTTGCCTCCTTTCCCTTGCCATGTGGCCTCCCTCCCCAGCCAAGAGGAAGGGGCAGCCACCTCACTGAAGCCATCTGGGCTCCAGAAGCAGCCAGAACTTTGCCAGGCAGGAGTGTGTTGAAGGTGATGCAGAAACATACGTGTGAAATCTATAGGGACACTACATCCACCTCCAAAAAATGCTGTTATGTCAACAGACATCCTAATATCCATTGCATACATTCAGTATTCTAATATACTATCCTGAAAAAGAAATACACTAAAATATATTAAAATACAGAGGATTTACAGTCCTTCTTGCTGAGAATACATATGTGAGGACTAAAATATGCAATAAACCACTTGTATTTATTATTTAGTTATTATTTAGAAGTATAAGCATGGCATGGCAGTACCACACAGACATATAATGGCAGGCCCCCCGAGCAAAAAGTTGTTAGCTACGGGGCTGGTCATACTGTTTATCGGAGGTCTCATCCTATTGATTGCATTGACTTCCATTGTGTGATCTACCTTGAGTTTTTGTGGGAAAGGCAGGATATATAAAAATGAATGAATAAATAAATAAATATTTGTAAAAAGTTTTCTTGAAAAGTTGATAAAGAAAATTGGGCCTGTTCTGTCTCTTTTTCTGTCTGTATTGACACCACTTCTTAATTTTGGCAAATGGATTTAATCTTTCATAAAAGACTTAACTGTTTTGTGAATAGATACTAATTATGTAACAATACACAATAAAAATATCAGTTGAATCACTGAGATACTTATTTTGGAAATGTACTGCTGTTTTAGGGACTGTGACCTTTTCCAGTTGTTTAGTATCAATCTTCCATTGGCTCTTGGAACATACATTTCCTTATTTACAACAACTTAAAAGTTTCCATCCTAAAAAGTCTTGGAAAGTTTAAATAAGGTAAAACATTTTATATCCATATTTATGCAGAATAATTTTTATAGATAATATTAATCAAACAAATTGTTTATATTTCCTTTCTTTTCTTCCCAGGCAATTACAATAAAAGACTGCATGGAATCCGTGTATGTGGTATTAGGACAGAATAAGAGATCTTTGCATGTAACAGAATGCTCGGTCAGGTTGCTCTTGTGTTAATTACATTGGTTAAATCTCACTGAAGTTTAAACTACCCTGTTAAACTAGCCATTGATTTCAATAGGTTTAAGTGTGGCTAATTTTAGCTGGAGTGGGGGAATGGGAGTGGGAATCTAATACAACTTGATGGCCTGAGAAAATACATGATCCCTGACACCACTGCTCTTTGATGTTAATTCATTTTTAGAAGCTCCAAGACAGGGGTCTTTTTGTAGAAAAACAGCTGCAGGAGCTCATTAGTATATAGTATGCTAATGAACTATTAGGCTATTAGCATATGCCATGCCCCCTGACATCACCGGAAGTGATGTCAGAAGGGGAAGCAAAAGGGGGGGAGGCATCTTCAAAAGCCTCCCCCTTCCCTTCCCCAGCTGGCCTGGGTGGGGGAGCTAAGAGAGAAGGGGTTTAAAGTTTAAATTCCTTCTCACTAGAGTTGGGCCACAGAAGGAGGAAACAGAGAGTAGAGAGAAGGAAAGAAGGAAGGAAAGAGGGAAAGAAAGAGAAGGAAAGAAGGAGGGAAAGAAAGAGAGGGAAGAAGGAGGGAAACAGGGAAAGCAGGAAAAAAGAGAAGAGAAGAAGGTGGGAAAGAAAGAAAGAGAGAAGAGAAGAGAAGAAGGAGGGAAAGAGGAAAAGGAGAGAAGGAAAGGAGGGAATGAAAGAAATTCGGTGGCAATTCGGCCCCATTATTTCCTATAGGCCATTGAAGTCAATGGTGAAAACATAGGGTAAAAAGTAACTTTTTTTCTCACTATAGAGAACCATGGAGGGAATAGGGGCAACCTGTTTAGGGGCCCATAGAATTGGACCCCCTAATCCAAAGTTCTTGAAACTTGGTGGGTATCTTGGGGAGAGGCTCTATCAGCTATCCGGTGAGTTTGGAGCCTCTCCCCCAAACCCCCTCCCCTCCAGCCCCCAGAATATACCCTATGTTTTCACCATTGACTTCAATGGCCCATAGGATATAATGGAGCTGAAATTGACATCCGGCTGCCTGAAAGACTCCCTGGGACGCCAGCTGGGGGCGGGGCTTAGCTCCTGAGCTCCTGGAGCTGCGCTCCGGTGCGCTCCCCCCAAAAAAGACCCCTGCTTAAAACCATTACTAAAGCATCTGGCTCTACCAAACAAGAACTTCTGTATTTGTCTCAGAGAGAAGAAAAAATCTTTGTACCTCTCAGCATACTGCAAAAGAGAGAAGGAAGGAAGGAAGGAAGGAAGGAAGGAAGGAAGGAAGGAAGGAAGGAAGGAAGGAAGGAAGGAAGGAAGGAAGGAAGGAAGGAAGGAAGCTGTAATGTAAACCAAGGATAAAGAAGGGCTTTTACCCTCCAGTTACCAGTGGGCAAATGCAGACTTTCTTCCCATTTCCTCCGCCCTTTAATTTTTTTCCTCTGTAACAGCTGGGAGACAAATGCCCCATGCCATATTGAGAGGCAGTTTCTCCTGCTGCCTTCTTATTTTCAACACAGCTTACCATACTGGATGGAGTCGAGTCTGCACATATTGATTGAAGAGGCATGTCAAGCTTTCAGAGTTGATTAATCCATTGATTGGGAATGAACGCTAATAGTTGGAACTAGGGATTATCACTTGATGGAGGATATGTCACCTTGCTTCTTATGCCAGCCCAAGCAGCTGCTTGTGTGCCTTGTTGGAGAAATGGCCCTGTTTCAGACTATCAGTATCACTATTTCATTTTGACAAAGTAGGAGTTATATGTATTTAAACTACTGGACCTAAACTCACTCTTGAACCCCATCTAACAAAAAAACTGTTTTAAAAGTTGTTTCCTATTTTATCACTTCACCAACCATGCCCAAATCAGTACCCCCCCCCATTTTAAGAGCACCATTCTCATTTTCTACTGAGACCTGTATGAGTTATCAAATCTCGAAGGAATGTTTAAACCCCTTTACAAGTGCATTTCCCAAGGATAAGAAAACAGCTATTTAAAACTTTATAGATCTCTGCCATTGCTTTAATGCTTTTATACAGAAGATGAGGCAAATTGAACTTTCATTCAAGAGTTCAACTAACAGAACAGCTCCTCGTATTTTACTCTTGTAACCAGCAAAAATATTGGGTAAGCTGTTCTTTATTACAATGTTCATTTTCCTTGTACTGCAGTGCCCCTGGCCTTGGCATATTTCTTGTGAGCTGTTGCTAGAAAATTCTCTGTGCTTGGCAGGTCAAGAATTTATGACATGCCTCTGAGCAACGTGGTGGCAAACAGCAAAAAAAGTCCTTATTCTCCCTAGTACATTCTTGCAAGGCTGACTATTTGAATGTGCACTACATCTGAAATTTTTAGCTTACGGTTCAATATTGGTTCACCATTGCCTCAGTATCAGAGAATCCCCATCTCATGTCTAAATTAAAGATGCAAGTCATAGCTCTGATGCAATGATTCACGTTTGTAAACCAACTGCAAAAAATAATCCTTGCCCTTGTTAAGGCACAACTCAAATTCATATTATAATTGTGGCTTTTCTTTATTAGGTTAGAATAGATCAGGAATTCTGTTTAGCAGCAACTACACTGGCTGGCAGTGACAACCTCGTGATGGATGCTGATGAATCTCCATGGGATGCCTGCTATTCAGAACATAAAACAGGCAGAGTAGAGCCTTAGGAGATGAAATAAGATGAGAATGGATGGTGTTTGTAAATCTTAACTTCTCCTCTGCCAGTCCCTGCATACAGGTAATTTGACACTAGAATTACCAAACATCTCTTAGCAAGCTTCCTCAGCATCTTACAACTAGCATCCAATCTGCATGGAGCTGTAAGTCTTCTGTAGGTTTAATTCCTAACAAAAATAAACTTTCAAATACTCAGAGTATGTGAGCTGGCTTCCTAGAGCAACTCAAGAAATCCTTTGACCATTCAGCAATACTACCTTACATGAACCAATTGTGTCTGCTACCAGCAGACATCATTCTCATCATCTGTTGGATGAGCTGTAGGATCAGAGTAGTATGGAGGAATGCTTAATCACTCCCCTGTTTGGATTCCAATGTGATCATAAATTGTGAGTGGCACTCTCTTATGCTCAGAAAAAGTGATTGTTTCTTTGAGTGTTTGAAATTTGATCATAAATGCTTTGCGTATGTGCAAAGTCACTCTGCTTTGCCCACTCCCATCTCTCATGTGCTATCTTTGTGATGTATTGAAAAAAAATCAATAAAAGAGCAGTGACTGCCCCTGGAGCAGGAGCAGATGTTTGCCTGCCCCCCCACCTTCTTGAAGGAAGCATGTGGATGGGAGCAAGCCAATCCTGGCTCAGCATGGGAGTGCTGGCCAATCAAGGGCGAGCTGGCCAGCCAGGTCTGGTGGCAGCTGCCCTCCATGCACAGATCAGCCCAGCATGTGCTCCCCACCCGCCCGTCCTCTTTTTTTTGGGGGGGGGGCATGTGGGATTAGCTGGTCCCCGTTTCCAGGGCCGAGCAGGAATTTTTGGTCCTCAGGTTGGCTGAGAGGGGGGACTTTTTTTGTCTGCTTCACATGATCAGAGGGGTGTGGATCAGTAGGCCTTGCAAAGCTGGTTAGGCCCTAACTGGGAAGGCAAGGAAAAACACGGGTTGAGGGGATGTAGAACTGGCAAGCACTCTGAGATATCAACGATAGGAGGGGTCCTCATACTGGGTGCCTATGGGCTTTGCAGTCAGGGTGACTCAGTTGGGGGAGTCTTTGGGAGAGCATATGATGGGCCTTAAGGCTTTGCAGCCATGGGCTGAAATGTGACCTTCCCCCCCACACACACACACTGATGTGCAGGCCATGAAGAGTAAGGTCCAGAATGATTCTGGACCTGACTCTGAGCCAGGGCAGGTTTGCCCTGTCAGGAGGCTTGCTTTGCAAGCCCATGGCAACCTGTGCTTTAATATATTGGTGCAGATCAGCTTATATATAAATAAAACTCCCAGTTTAACCCATAACTTGTATTGTTTCATTCAAGGGGTGGGTGGGCAATAAAAAGGTGCTTAAATCCAGTTGGGGTTTGGGGTGGGAGAGTAAGCTGTGTGGCTTGTCTCTCTATTCTAGCCAGTTTGGCTGGCTAGCCCAAGATGGGGCTTAAATACATGTTACTCTTTTCAGGACTGCTCCAGGTCCTATCACAATACCTTAAGCACAATCCCTCCTTCTGTTTTGGTGGTCATGGACTTCTTTAAGAAACAAGATTTATTGTAAAAGTTAGTTGTTTTAATAACAAACAGTTAGTAGAAATGCCTACAGGCTTAGCAGGGACAATGGAGTACAGTTTCTCTTCTGTCAACTCCGCATTCTAATTAAAAATCATTTAAATATAGCCCACACTGTGGAGACAAAGGGATCATCTAGTTTTGTATCTGATGATCCTGAGATTATGAGGTTGCCTTTAAACAAGACAGAAGAGGAGCATGAAAGGAGACAATTCAACCCTCAGAAAAAAACAAAAAAAAAAAAACCACTTCAAGCTGCAGTCACACACACTAAATAATCCACTTTCAAACTGGATTTTTAATGTGTGAACTGGCAAAATCCAGTTGGAAAGTGCACTGAAAGTGGATTATTCAGTGTGTGTTACCACAGCTTTAGTTAGCCCATCAAATTCAAATGCCACAAAAGACTTGGAGCTTCAGTGAAGGTGAAGTGATACATATTTTTTTTTCAAGATTTAATTTCTCAGGAACGAATAAAAAGAGCTTAATATATATCATTTTAAGAATGCTAAGGAGAGAGGGAATATCAGAGACAGTGGGATTTTGCAATGGAATCTGAAATTATTTTGCCAATTAGTTTCTGAAGGTCAGGTTACCACATGGATTTCCTTTGCAATGTGATTACAACTTTCTGGTTGCTATTATCATGGTGAATGAGGAAATATGTGAGGATGCAGTACGGGGTTACTGATTTTGTACATAGTACCAAATTTCAAAAATCATGTTGTATTTTAGATATGTTGAGGTAACATAAATTACTGTTGAGTGATGTGCCAGTTCACATGATTGTATGCAGATGCATATTTTTGGCGTGAATGCATAAAGAAACCTGAAAAGATGCTGGTATGAATCAGCTCCTGTGTGGTCTAAACTCACCAAGCACTCATGATATTTTTCACAACTGGATCCTAAACTTCCTTAACTCAACATATGAGGCCACATATATGAGGCCCTTTGTGATAATACAATTAAATGTCAGTCTCAACCTGTGGCACTGATGTCACAATCCCTTTCTTGACACTGCATCAGCATGGGACATGGGGTAGTATTGTTGTGCAAGAAATAGCCCCCACTGGCAAATGCAGTACAGTAATGGCCCAGAAACCTAACACAGAAACAGTCTGCTACATGGTTGGGATGGATTAAAACTAGAGATGAAACTCTTAAATGCCAGCCTTTTGGCAAGGATAGAACTCTCTGTGATATGGGCCTTCCACTTAGCAATAGTGTCCTGAAGTATTTCCATTACTGCTGTAATTCCGAAGGAAGCACAGTGACAATGGAGCCTCCATATGGTGTCCCTTGCTCCACTTTCCTCATTCCTGTAGTGGCTTGGTGATGCATTTTCTGATGATGTGGGGTTTGTTTGTTTTTTAATTGTCTTTTAGTAAACATTAAATGGATATATTGAATATGAATTTCATTGATTGAGCAACTGGTTTCCCACCTCTAAAATCATCCTACCTTTGATCTTGAACCCTCACGAGTGATTTTACACTCCCCTAGTAGTTTATTGCTCCCTAATGGATCACTGCCTTGTCATGGCGAGGGGGCTTGCATGGTTCAATGAGGCTGTGGGCTATGCTGTGGAGGGCCACCCGGGCAGACAGGCCACAGCAGAGAACTCAGACCAAGGGTGATCCCCTGGAGAAGGAAATGCAAACCAATCCAGTATCTTTGCCAAGAAAACCCCATGGACAGTAACAAAAGGCTAAAAGATATGATGCCGGAAGATGAGCCCCGCAGGTCGGAAGTGTCCAATATGCTACTGGGGAAGAGCAGAGGGCAAGTACGAGTAACCCCAGAAAGAGTGAAGCGGCTGGGCCAAAGCCGAAAGGACGCTCAGTTGTCAATGTGTCTGACGGTGAAAGGAAAGGTCGATGCTGCAAAGAACAATACTGCATAGGAACCTGGAATGTAAGATCTATGAATCAAGGTAAGCTTGACGTGGTCAAAAATGAGATGGCAAGAATGAACATTGACATCTTGGGAATCAGTGAACTAAAGTGGACAGGAATGGGTGAATTTAACTCAGAAGACCATTATATCTACTACTGTGGCCAGGAATCCTGTAGAAAAAATGGTGTGGCCTTTATAGTCAACAAGAGAGTGAGAAAGGCAGTATTGGTATACAATCTCAAAAATGACAGGATGATCTCGGTCCAAATCCAAGGCAAACCATTCAACATCACAGTAATCCAAGTCTATGCCCCAACCACTGCTGCAGAAGAGGCTGAAGTGGACCAGTTCTATGAAGACCTACAACAGCTCATAGAACTAACACCAAAAAATGATGTCCTCATCATCATAGGGGACTGGAATGCTAAAGTAGGAAATCAAAAGGTAACCAGAATAACAGACAAGTTTGGCCTTGGAGAACAAAATGAAGCAGGGCAAAGGCTAACAGAGTTTTGTCAAGAGAACACGCTGGTCATAGCGAACACCCTTTTCCAACAACCCAAGAGGCGTCTCTACACATGGACATCACCAGATGGGCAACACCGAAATCAGATTGACTATATAATTTGCAGTCAAAGATGGAGAAGCTCTATCCAGTCAGTAAAAACAAGACCTGGAGCTGACTGTGGCTCAGATCATGAGCTACTTATTGCAAAATTCAGACTTAAATTGAAGAAAGTTGGGAAAGCCACTAGGCCATTCAGATTTGACCTAGATCGCATCCCCAATGAATATACAGTAGAGGTGAAGAATAGGTTTAAGGGACTAGATTTGATAGACAGAGTGCCTGAAAAACTATGGACAGAGGTCCATGACATTGTAAAGGAGACAGCAATCACCGCCATCCCAAAGAAAAAGAAATGCAAGAAAGCCAAGTGGCTGTCTGATGAGGCTTTACACATAGCAGAGGAAAGAAGGAAAGCTAAAGGCAATGGTGAAAAGGAAAGATTTGCCCAACTGAATGCAGATTTCCAGAGAACAGCAAGGAGAGATAAGGAGGCTTTCCTGAATGAACAATGCAAAGTAATAGAGGAAAACAATAGATTGGGAAGGACTAGAGATCTCTTCAAGAAAATTGGAGAAATCAAGGGAACGTTCCATGCAAAGCTGGCCATGATAAAGGACAAAAATGGTAGGGACCTAACAGAAGCAGAAGAGATTAGGAAAAGATGGCAAGAATACACAGAAGAACTATATAAGAAGGACCTCCATGTCCTTGGCAATCACGACGGTATAATCACTGACCTCCAGCCAGACATCCTGGAAAGTGAAGTTAAATGGGCCTTAAAAAGCATTACTAACAACAAAGCTAGTGGAAGTGATGGTATCCCAGCTGAGTAATTCAAAGTCTTAAAAGAAGATGCTGTTAAAGTGCTGCACTCCATTTGCCAACAAATTTGGAAATCACAACAGTGGCCACAGGATTGGAAAAGGTCAGTTTACGTTCCAATCCCAAAGAAGGGCAATGTCAAGGAATGTTCAAACTATCGCACAATTGCACTCATTTCACATGCTAGCAAGGTCATGCTCAAGATCGTACAAGCTAGGCTCCAACAGTACGTGGATAGAGAACTGCCAGAAGTACAAGCTGGGTTTTGAAGAGGTAGAGGAACTAGAGATCAAATTTCCAATATTCGCTGGATTATGGAGAAAGCAAGAGAGTACCAGAAAAACATCTACTTCTGCTTCATTGACTATGATAAAGCCTTTGATTGTGTGGATCACAATAAACTATGGCAGGTTCTTAAAGAGATGGGAGTATCAGACCACCTCACATGTCTCCTGAGAAACCTGTATAAGGGTCAAGAAGCAACAGTTAGAACCGGATATGGAACAACTGATTGGTTTAGCATAGGAAAAGGAGTATGACAAGGATGTATATTGTCACCTTGCTTATTTAATTTATATTCAGAGTACATCATGCAAAATGCTGGCCTGGATGAATCACAAGCTGGAGTTAAGATTGCTGGGGAAAAGATCAATAACCTCAGGTATGCAGACGATACCACTCTGATGGCAGAAAGTGAAGAGGACTTCAAGAGCCTCTTGCTCAGGGTGAAAGAGGAGAGCACAAAAGTGGGCTTGAAGCTCAACATCAAAAAAACTAAGATCATGGCATCTGGCCCCATCACTCCTTGGCAAATAGAAGGGGAAGTCGTAGAAGTAGTGACAGACTTCACGTTCCTGGGATCCCAGATCACTGCAGATGGTGACTGCAGCCATGAAATTAAAAGACGCCTGCTCCTTGTGAGGAAAGCGTTGGCAAACCTAAACAGCATGATAAAAAGCAGAGACAAAAGTCCGCATGGTCAAAGCAATGGTATTCCCTGTAGTAATGTATGGTTGCGAGGGTTGGACTATAAGGAAGGCTGAGCGCCGAAGAATAGATTCTTTTGAACTATGGTGCTGGAGAAGACTCTTGAGAGTCCCTTGGACTACAAGGAGATCAAATCATTCAATCCTAAAAGAAATCAACCCTGACTGTTCCCTGGAAGGCCAGATCCTGAAGCTGAAGCTCAAATACTTTGGCCACCAAATGAGAAGGGAGCACGCACTGGAGAAGTCCCTGATGCTGGGAAAGATTGAAGGTCAAAGAAGAAGGGGACGGCAAAGGATGAGATAGTTAGACAGTGTCATTGATGCAACGAACATGAAATTGAGCAAACTTCAGCGGACAGCGGAAGACAGGAGGGCCTGGTTTGATCTGGTCCATGGGGTCGCAAAGAGTCGGACTCGACTGTATGGCTGAACAACAAAAAGTAGTTTATTGAGTCTCTTATTTGGCTAAGGTGTATGGTGAAATGTGCTGCATGGTGGCAAATAGTGGAGTATATAGATCATGATCTCTTCTCTTAGCACAAAATGCCACATTGTGGTGGAGGCCATACTTGTGATCTTGAAAAGTACCCTCAGTTTGTGCAATGTGCTTTGTAACAACCTCTGCCAGTCACAGCAAGGACATAGCTGAACTGCCTAAAAGGTATTTCTTCTAGGTATTCTATTATGGCATCTGTTAGGTTGCTCTGGTATGCCCTAGCTGAGGCTGATGTCACCCTTTGCTGGTGGGTGTACTCACAAAGCAAAGAAGCAACAAGTGGCAGCAGAACTTCATTCTGCTTGTTTGGTATGAGGAGCAACAGATGGAGAGCTTTCAGATGACCAGTTCTATACTCTTTGAAATCTTGAAAGTCCTCAGACTGTGTCTGCAGCACCAGACAACTAGAAACCCTAACTGGCAGGAATAGAATGGTTATAAGTGTGTGGTACCTGGCACATCAAGGAAGTCATTATACATTGAATTTGAAAAAGTGGAAAAGCATAGCAGAGGCTGTGATCACACGCAGAATTAGCCGTGCCATAGGTGTGAATGCAGGGTGGATTTTAAGGGCACAATCAGACACAAACATCTGGGAAGCGTCCCGCACTCATGGGCAACCCATTTTGCTCCACCACAGAAGCACATTACAAAAACACTAGGGACTTTCCTTGTGTGATCACGCCAACGTGCTCTCATGGCATTGAGATGGTCTGATCAGGCCATCCCAACTCCATGCCATTGTTCTCCCCCCCCCATTTCAGTATGCACATCATCGCACACTGCACAGGGAGCACTCAGTGCGGAGATGCGGATCATCGATTCCCCATTGAAGCGCACTGGAAACACGCAGCAAAAAACTTGATTCACCCACGGTTTGCATCTGATCACACAGTGGCGGGCTGCCCTCGCAGCTCCCAGAGACTGTGTGATTGCGCAACTGCGGGTCAAATTACTCTGGAGCAAATAGTCCCGCTCCCCCCCCCCCCGTGTTATCTCGCAAGTGTGACCACCACCAGAAAGGGGCTGTGTCTTGGTGGTAGAGCAGCAGCTTTTCATGTAGAAAGTCCCAAATTCAATAATTGGGAATTCCAGAGAAAGGATCAGGTAACAGGTGATGTCAATGACCTCTGAAAGTCTGGAGAGCTGCTGCCAGTCAGAATAGACAATAATGACTGTAATGGACCATTGATCTTGTTGGAATAAACAATGCCTAAAGAGAAGACAATTAGGATAGCAAGGTCAGTACCTTTTCTCCTTTTAAGTGTCATTCCTTGTCTGCCTCCAGATTGCTACCCTTAGGGCAATATCCTGCTTCTTCTCGGAAGTTCCACACTTAGTCTTAACCTCTCTTTCAGCTAGAAATGTAGTTTGGACCCTATTTCTGTCTTTCCTCTTTAGTATCAAGTATATTAGTTCCTAAATAAATCTGTATCTACACTTTGATCTGCACCATTGCTGTTAATTACTCTGCTAATAGATCTGACTCTGAATAAGGGAGTTTCATGTGCTTGGAATGGATTTATCTCACTAGGGCAATATAGCATGCACCAAAATAAAATGTACCTGTATCTCTTTGGTAGCATCCATAAGCTAGGGCTGACTCTCTCTTTTTGGTGATGGATCTCATACATACATGCACATCACATAGTACTCTATTTTAAAAAAACATGTACACAGGCCTTATTTTTTTTTAAAAAAATCATTGAAGTAATCAATGGAAACATTTCTCTTTGTTTCTGAGTGCTTCCACTAAATCTAATCTCATATTTTTAATGAGAATCGAGGTCAAGAGTGATGTGATTGTTCAGAATGCTAAGTTGTTTATTTCACTGACCACTTCAATTACTTTCTACCACTCCAATTCAAGCCTGTCTTTGTTCAAAAACTGACTGATTTATCAATAAATCTCCTTTCCTTGACAGCTACTGTCCATTCTTTTAATCAACATGTATTATTTTTTCTTTTATTTCTAGATCACTGCCTGATACAGTGTGCCCTTTTGGGGCGGGGTGGGGGGGGAGAATGTGTGATTTGAAGGTCAATAGTTGCAATCTGGGATGACAAAGCTCCGACTCTGGAGAACAATTTTAGTAGGTTAACACCACTTAACAAGCCTGCTGTTCATTTGCACCCCATTCACAAATATGTTAAATTGGATAATTCCAGTTGTTTCAGTAACTTAGCAGTAGAGTTGCAATGGAATCTACCTATTATGATGGCTTATTATATCTCATTATATCAGTGTGTTCACAGTTAAACAAGGTGGTTCAGGTGCTCATCAGATCCTCTTTCTCTGTTTCTTTTACTGACAACTTGATGTTTTCATTAACATCTCTGGCTTAATTGTCTCTGATCCCATTATTAATATTCTTATTTCCTCCCATATGACAACCTATGTTTTGTTTTGTTTTGTTTTTAAATGTGTATAAGCTCCACTGACCTCCAAGTCCAATTCTGCTTTGGGTCCTCCAAGAGTTCAAAATAATTCAGTGGCAGTACTCAATCTCCATTTGGCAGTGCACTGTTCTACACTGTCACCAGCTGGTCTTTTAGAGCAGAGGTTCTCAACATTTTTTTTGCTCATTTCCCCCTTCTAAGCCTCATTTACCTCTATGTCCTGACTCCCCCCCTTGTAGTTACTGTTAGCTGGAAAAGAGGTACTTCACCATCTGCACTGTTTATTAATCTAAACTATATCTTTTAAATGCAGTTTACATGGCTGCATGTTCTCATTTGAAAGTGTTGTTGTTGTTGTTGTTCAGTCGCACAGTCGAGTCCGACTCTTTGCGACCCCATGGACCAGATCACGCCAGGCCCTCCTGTCTTCCGCTGTCCGCTGAAGTTTGCTCAATTTCATGTTCGTTGCATCGATGACACTGTCTAACCATCTCATCCTTTGCCGTCCCCTTCTTCTTTGACCTTCAATCTTTCCCAGCATCAGGGTCTTCTCCAGTGAACGCTCCCTTCTCATTTGGTGGCCAAAGTATTTGAGCTTCAGCTTCAGGATCTGGCCTTCCAGGGAACAATCAGGGTTGATTTCTTTTAGGATTGACTGATTTGATCTCCTGGCAGTCCAAGGGACTCTCAAGAGTCTTCTCCAGCACCATAGTTCAAAAGAATCTATTCTTCGGCGCTCGGCCTTCCTTATAGTCCAACTCTCACAGCCATACATTACTACGGGGAATACCATTGCTTTGACCATGCGGACTTTTGTTGGCAAGGTGATGTCTCTGCTTTTTATCATGCTGTTTAGGTTTGCCATCGCTTTCCTCCCAAGGAGCAGGCGTCTTTTAATTTCATGGCTGCAGTCACCATCTGCAAGGATCTGGGATCCTAGGAACGTGAAGTCTGTCACTACTTCTACGACTTCCCCTTCTATTTGCCAAGGAGTGATGGGGCCAGATGCCATGATCTTAGTTTTTTTGATGTTGAGCTTCAAGCCCACTTTTGCACTCTCCTCTTTCACCCTGAGCAAGAGGCTCTTTAGGTCCTCTTCACTTTCTGCCATCAGAGTGGTATTGAAAGTGTAGTCATACATATTAGACACATTGGCATCATACTGTTCTGTAGTGATGCAATAAAATTGTGGGCCAGATAATCAAATATTGCTGACATTTTTTCTTCACCACACAAGCCATGACTAATCTTAAAAAAAAAAAAAAATCACACAAATAATGATTTAGCAAAAAAAATACCCTGGTCTATATACTACCAAAACACTATGAATATAAAATTTCATTTTTTACAGACTGCCTTTTTCATTAAGATATTATAGTTGTAGTAATTGTAATAATTTTTAATATTTATGCTGCTGAAATTAGCACAGAGAATGAGATGTAAAAATTATAACAAACTGATCATAAGTTTGTGTTGTGGGTGGGAGTGCAGGGGTACTTCCACTGGCTGCTGCCACTCTGGTATGGATTTAACCAAGGAGGGCTCAGAACACCCTCCCCACTTTCTCTTTAGGCTAAGTTGGCCCAATGAGGTGTGAAGACCTAACAGAGTAACAAAAATATGATTTATTAAACTGATTTGATATTAACAGGCAGGGCTATTTTGGGGCAGGAATGCACAGGAACAGAGTTCCAGCTGGCTCCCGAGTTGGCCACGCCCAGCAGGAACTAATTAGCATAATAGGCCACACCCAACAGCAGAAACTCATTAGGATTGGCTACACTAGGGGTGTGCTGCCTAACATGTAAAGGAGTTCCTGCTACAAAAAAGCCCTGGGTTTTGACAACAAACAAGGTAAACCGAATAAGAAGCAAAAGGTGGGTGTGGCTGGATGACCACACTTCTGGTTACATGGGGGTGTGGCCTAATATGCCAATGAGCTGTGTGGTCATGGGTGTGGCCTAATATGCTAATGAGTTTCTGCTGTTGGGTTTGGCCTATTATGCTAATGAGTTCCTGTTGGGCTTTTTCTACCCAAAAAAGGCCTGTTAACAGGGATGGATTAAATTAGATTAGGCAACATACATGGCCATGAATGCAGCTGGCAACAAAACAACAATCCCTAATGTGTCTACCTTTTTACTTCCCATTGCACTAAGCCCATTGCACTAAGCTCAAGGATAGACCCACTCTGTGGGTGAGGGGTCACGCTGCCTTCAGTAGCTTCCCTCCAGATCTGCTTCCAAGAGTACTACAAGGCCTTTTGTGCTTTTTGCTCAGGCACCACCTCTTCAATGGTGATTGGCTTCTTTTCCCCTCTATTTCTCCCTTGCCCAATCACAAAGCACAGAGAGAGCCTGGGAACTGTAGGTCCACAGCCTAATCTAGCTGAAGCTTTCTGAAGCCTGCAGGCCTCAATCTTCCTTGGCCCAGGTCCAAGATCATGACAGCCTGGCAGTTAAGTTTGGTGACCTGCTTAAAAACTTATTATGCCCTCCTAGAAATATACCATAGCCCCTGGGGGACCATACGACCCACACTGAGAAACATTGTTTTAGAGTATCTTCTGCTAAGAGAGCCAGGATTCCCAGAACTCTGTTCACAGTGCTGTTTATACATTCTGCCTAGTTCCTGCATCTCCCTCTCGCTCTGATTAGCTACTGCGGGGACAGATTTCCATACTTACACACATCATGGATCTAGAACTTTCGGTTTCAGTGGAGTGAATGGCGGTCGCCTCTTGGGACACTCCCAGAGGCGATCAGCCCACGAACAGTCAGGGGAGTCTTCGCACAAGTGAAGGACCCTAGTGAGCCTTAGTCAAAGGCTCCGAACCAGGGGGTGCTTTGGGGAACAGCCTCTTTGCCAGCCTGACAGTCAGGAAATTGAGGCTTTCCCTCTGCCCCAACGGCCCCACTGTGTTGTGCCTGTATGGGATGCAGCAATGCCACCGACTTCCCAGAGTGAAGCAGTGGATGATGAATTAATAAAGGAAGAATCGGCAGCAAATCGTGAGTTGGAGATCTGATTGGAAGTGGCATAAATGTGCTCCCCCATATAATCATATAAGCGCATGGGAGGAGGGAGGAATCCCCACCCCCCCAGAAATTGGGACTGGTAAAGAAAGAGAGAAGGGGGGCGAAGTGAAAAAGCGGATTGGAAAAGATACCTTTGGGGGTTCTACTGAAGCTAAAGAAATTAGCCTGTCTCCTGAGTGTCATGGCACGAACTTTGTAAAAATAAACAATAAAAATGTTGGGGAAGAAGAAGGTCCCAGACAAGCCAGTAAAGAAGATGGGAGGGACTTCTGGTTCTGGAAGCCTCCCCCTGGAGCCAGCTGTCAATCAGCAGAAAAGTGAGTCACTGCGCCCTCTGCTGGATCAAATGCAGAAAGCCAAACCCTTTGTAACATGGAAAGTGTGCTCAGTAGTCAACAGAAGCAATTAACCGATACAGCTAAGAAAATTGAGGAGATTGCACAGAAATGTTTGATCTCGACGGAAAACACCAAGAAAATCAAGAAAAAGGTCAACAAATTAGAAAAACATCAAGACATGCAAGAAAAAATAATTTTAATGCTTCAGATGGAAAAATCAAACTTAACTCTCCGTTTTCAGGGCATAAAGGAAGAAGAGAAAGAAGATCTCAGAAGCATTTTGGCGAATGCCTTGGCACCACTAACTGGCAGAGAAGTGCAAAAATTAAATGAGGAGATGGATGTGGCCTATAGAGCCTACTCCAGCTTTACAAAGAAAAACAATTTGCCAGCAGAAGTGGTTGTCAAGTTTGTCAAGCAGCGTACCAGAGATCAAATTCTATGAGCGACATCAGCAATGCCCTTGAAGATTGGTGAGCAGACCATCAAAATTTTAAAAGATGTTCCATATGAAATTCGTATGAAAAGGAAAGCATACAAAGGATTGACCTTGTTTCTACAAAGACATCAAATTAGCTACAAATGGTAGTTTCCCGAGGGACTGGTGTTTAAGTTTAATGACAAAAGAGAGAAGATTGACTCCGTTTTCAAAGCTCAAGAATTCCTGAAGAGACACGCCAGTTCAGAGGAAGATGCAGAACTTGCTAATTGGACAGTGTTAAGCAGAGAGGAAGACAGCGACCCAGAAGAGGGAGGTGCAAGAGCGAAAGACGAAAAAGTAAAAGAGGGCCCATCGTACAATCTGAGAGACTTAAAAAGAAGACACCCCAAGATATAACAGTTGTTCGTGAGACGACAGAATGGAGCTGATTAACAATTAACCCCAAAGGACTTTACTAATCTATCTAACAGGTGTATTTTGGACTTTCGGTAAGGTGAAAAGAAGATCCTTCAACCACGGTAGAAGCCAAAAACTTTATTTGTACTAACAAAAAACTAACATTTTAACAGAGAATTCACTCACTTCTTTTCTTTACCCATCTATATACCCTACCCTTTTTCTATATAAAAAAGCAATAAAATTATCTCCTTTTCAGGAGAGTCTTATATAAAAAAACCCATCATGGATCTAGAGATCTACTGATGAACCATCTCCCTTTATATATGTTGTCGAATAACATCTCCCTTTCCTTTGTGTTTTTTTTAGTAATTTTTTTAGTAATGTTTTCAAGCAAGGTTTAACATGGTTACAGAGAACAGACTTCCAGCATTCAAAGTAACAAGTAATGTATTTTCAAAAAATGTCCTCACTCAGCACAGCAAGGGTACAAACTAAAGGTGCATATATACAGATCTGTCTGTCCTCTAGACATAGCTTGCCTGTTGTTATTCTGTGGTAGACTATTTACCCTTAAAATTATAACATTCTATTAGTCATCCATTAACTTGAGTTTTTGTCCAGGCTGCCTGCCTTTTGTCAGCCATTCAGATGGAGCCCAGCGGAGAGATCTTCTTCATTCAAGTTATCCCTAGGTGGAATCAGCCAAACTGGATCTCTTTCCCTTCATGTCAAAGGAATCTTCTTCTCTGTTTTCTTAACCCCCATTGGGCTGGTCCTTATCATCCTGTTATTCTTAGGATGAGGTACAGTCCAGCAATTGGCACCCCCACATCTCGGTCTCCTCCTAGGTGTTACAAGCCTACCAGGGTGTGAGATGGCCCTTTGATTGTTTTCTGCTGTCTAGAAGCCTTTGAATAACCAGACCTTAAGTCCTGGGTTCTTGCAAGAGCCATTGCTGGGATGGAAGATGGTTGAGAATAATTAATGGTCTCCTGTTTCCTGTCCTTTTACCAACAGAGAACCTTCTTGGAAAGAATATGACATTTTTGCAGCCCCAGAACACCCCATAGTGTGATAGAACCCAAAGTGGAAAGAATTTCTCCACCGTTATACATGGAAAATGCTTGACAAACTGTGACAAACTTCCATGAATTTTGGTGCAATTTGTGGTGGCTCTTGGCAGTTCATAAATAGTAGAAAGCACAAGAAACACCTGAGTGGCTAGGAGCCCTCCACCGCTCAGCTGTTTGGTTTAAATGGCTCAGAGCCATTTAATCCACCACTGCTTTCTGCTCCCAGCTGCTTTATGCAGGGAGCAGAAAGCAGGGGTTTTAATGGGAGCCATTTAAACCCTGCTTTTAACTCCCTGCAGCTTTTCATGGGGCTCAGAAAGCAGGGTTTAAATGGCTCAGAGACATTTGAACCAACAGCTGAAAGGTGGGGAGCTCCCCACCCCACAGCTGTTTGGTTTAAATAACTCCAAGCCATTTAAACCACCTCTGTTTCCTGCCCCCCATGGATTTTCATGGGGAGTAGGAAGCAGGGTTTAAATGGCCCAGCTTCTGGCTCTCTTGTGCATCCTCTTTAAATGGGGCTGCAGAAGACAGCCCAATAAAACTGAGCCTGCAGGGAGAAGCCGCCCCACTGGCCCAGTTTTGGGGTCCCTTGTTCAGTCCCATTTAAAGGGGCTGCACAAAGGAGCCCAATGGAGCTGAGCCCACAGAGAGAGGTCTCCCCACAGGCTCAGCTTCAGGGTCACTTTTGTATTCCCCTTTAAAGGGGCTGTGAAAGGGAGCCCAATCCAGCTGGGAACGTGGGGAGAGATCTCCCCATGGGGTCAGCATTGGGCTCCCTTGTGCAGTCTCTTTTAAAGGGGCTGCACAAGGAAGCACAATCCAGCTGGGATCACAGGGAGAGGTCCCCCTGCAAGCCCAGTTCTGGACTCTTTTGTACAGCTCTGTTTAAAGGTGCTACAGAAGGGAGCCCAATAGAGTTGAGCCTGCAGGGAGAAGCCTCCCCATTGGCCCTTCTTCAGACTTTGTTCTAGGGATAGCCATGGCCAGCAGAAAGGAAGAGGTGATTTGCTTCTCAGGGGGCATTTCAATTCCTTTCTGCTGGCTGTGGCTCTCCTCAGTGAGCAGAAAGGGGAGGTGAAGTTCCTCCCAGGGGGAGCAGAAGCAAAGTGTTAAATAAGCCAGTAAAGACTTACCCACACTGCAGATATGGCACCAAGCTAAAATTACATGACTGATCCATATTTCCTTTAAAAACAGAATCCTATTGAAAGCAGAACTAAAACAAAAACTTCAGCACAATATCCTTTAGTAACTTTATCTTCAGCATTACCACATGATGACTCAACTTCATCTCCCACCTCTCCTGCATACCCGAGTTGGGCTTTGAAAGATTGCTGAGCATCTCAGATTCTAGTAACAGATGTCTCATTGCAAAGCTATATGATATCTTACATCATTCAGATGACAACATTTCTTTGAGCTACCAGTCTCTGTGGCAATGTGATTGCAATCTCAACCTGTCTCATGACCATTGGGTTGCAATCTGGTCTTCTTCTTTGTTCACTTCCAGGGCCAGCTCGAGGTGTTTCTGTGCCCTAGGTGGGTGCAGATGTCAACCTCCCGGTGGGGCCTAGAGACCCCGCCATGCCGCCCCCACCTCCTCCCCCCAGGGTGGAGGGCAGGCGAGCTAGCGGGCAGCCCCCGCTGGCCACCACCATGCCGCCCCCAACTCTCCCCCCAGGGGGCAGGTGAGCCTGCCCCTGCCCCCCTGAAGCCCTTTCCCCGTGGCCCCGCTCCTCTGCCCTGCCCCCTCTGAAACCCCTTTGCCCGATCTGCTACCATCAGCCCCAGGGGAAGGCTGCTCTTCTGAGACACCCCCACAGCTGCCTGCGACTGACTCAGGGGCCCCGCCTGGTCCCTCCATGCATCAGCTCTCCCCATGACTCCCTCCATGTCCTGCTCCTCTGGACCACCTCAGCCCGCCCCCCCGGCCAAGCGGAAGCTCCACTGCCAAAGAGGCACGTCTCAGAAAAGCCAGGCAGAGGCCGGCTGGGTTTTGCGCACCTGCCTGCCCACCTGCCTGCCCACCACAAGCTCGGTGCTTCCCTTCCCTGGGACAGAAGTCCCCGGTGGAGAAAGAGGACCGGCTCCCTCCTGAGCAGTGAAACTGCTGCCATCACCACCACCACCTCTTCTCACGGGCAGCCCTGTCAGGAGCCAGGGGGCTGGCTGGCAGCTGCGAAGGCTGAAGAGAAGAAAGGAAGGAAGCTCGGCCAGCTGGCAGGACAGTGAGCAGCAGCAGCAGCCACCCTCGAAAGGCAGTCAGCTAGTGGTGACTGCCTGGCTGGCAGGCAAACTGAGTTGGGTCCGTGTCTGGCAGGCCAAGCAGGCAAGCCCTGGAGCTGGTGGTACTGCAGCGTCTCTCCTCCTCCATGGAGCCGACTGGGCACCCCAGCCGCTCTGGCTTCCCTGCCCAGGGCTGCAGCTTCAAGAGGCATGGCGGTGCTCAGCCCACACCCAGTGCTCCTATGGGTGGCAGCCACGGCACCCGCCACCCTCCTTGCCATGCCATGCCGGGGGGGGGCTTGTGCATGACGTGGCTGCTGGAGGTGGGGGGCTGCTGCCTTGCCCACGGGCTTTGGAAGGCAAGCGCAGTGACAAAGGGCCCGGGAATGTCCCCCTGCGGGGGGAGGCTTTGGGTGGGGGGGCGCAGGTGCACTTTGGTGCCCCTAAGGGCCGGCGCACTTTAGGCGAATGCCTAGTTTGCCTAGTGAGTGAGCCAGCCCTGTTCACTTCCTCAGTTATCTCCACCAAGATGCCACTCTTAACCACTACACCAACTGGCTCTCAATGGCTAACAAACCTATACAAATCAGTTTGGCTTGGGGACCAAAATATCTGTCTGTAGGTTCATAGTTCAGTTCATGGTTCCGCTATGAACCACCAACCAAACCAACTAAACCAAAGAATAAAAATGTGGTTCATGCCCATCCCTAATAATGAGATATAATAATGATAATGAGATATAATATGGCAGCATACTAGTTCTGTCCTTAGTTCTGTCCTAATACAAAATAATGGACAATCATTAATTTGTGAAACCACAATCCACCTCACAGACAACCATTCAAATCCTGGTTTGCATTTTTTCTCAATTTCCCCTGCAAATACCTGGGTGGTGTCCCAAGACTCCCAACATGTATTGCAGTGAAGGAGGTACCAAGGAAAAAGCTAGCATTTCAGCCAGGACGTCTGTGTTTATATATAACACAGAACCACAGTTAAGAAAACTAATCAAGCAAGGATCTGAAGGCATAACTTGATGTTAGTTTATTAATCACAGGTCTTCACTACGATGAATAAACTAAGGTCAAGCCATGGTTTCAGATCTTTGTTGGACATACCCTGACTAATTGTATCTAATGGAGCAATGTTTCACTGATAACACAAACCAAAGTTTAATTAAGCCATGGTTATGTGTGCCATCTGAAACACATCTTTATGTTCTTCCACAGAGAAGGAACTGTATTTGGCCACTTATCTACTGACTTTCTAATCAATTATTTAACACACAATATAGATGCTAATTTAACATTTTATATCTCCTGTTGTTTGTGTGGCTATTGCTATACAGTCAATGGACCAGAATGTTCATATTGGAATAAATATTCATCCACATGGGACAGGCTATTTGTTACCATTACATTTTCTCCTACAGCACAATGCCTTTTTAACCTTAAAATGTGATGACCATAGCCTACCACGAGTATCAACTGTCCAAACCCCATTGAAAAGACTGGAAGCATGACTGTACTCTTGAGCAGTTTCCATTTGTTTCAACGAGAACTTTTTTAAAAAGGGAAGTTCCCAGTGGAATGCCTATAATATATCTAGAACTATAATACAGCCGCAGGTGCAAAATGTCTTGAACAAATATAATGGCAAGTAAAGGAAAGGGTTTTTTTAATATTACCATTTGCGAACTGCTGACAAGTAAGGAGGGTTAAATGTTTTTATATTAAATGATTTGCATTTAAACTTGCTCTTCAGAAGAATGCAGACTCCTAAAGTACTTTTGGTATTCATTTTCTACTGTTTTTGTCCTGGTAAGAAAATTATCTCAGAAGCTTGAAACTGAAATTAATTTCCCCACTATACTTATCTCAAGCTTTTCAAAAAGAAGAAACTGAAGCTTTGCATCCAGGTTCTATTGTAATAAGTATGCATTTGAAAATAATGATATACTAATGTATGTTAGAAATGTATTACTACTACCCTCTAGATATTAATCTTTTTAAATGAAAAACCTGGTGATTACATTTGAACACTATTCCCTAATGATAAAATGTTGCAAACTATGAAATGTTTATGAGACTGATTACAATTTTTAACAAATAAGTTATAAAATAGGAGGGGTTGTTCCTAATCTTTGCTTCTCCTTTAGAAAAGCAGCTTTTCCTCTCAAGTGGATTATTAGTGTGAAACATTCATGTAATTTAAACTGTAACTAAATAGAACATGTGATTACTTTCATGCTCATCTTCTTGTTCAGTATGGAGTGCACATAGTTGCATTCTAAAATCGATCCCATATGACAATGTTTTCTAATGTATGTATCCAGTAGGGAAGAATACTGACTAAGGAAACACAAGAGATGGACCTATGGGAAAAGGGAAATCTCATCCCTGCATCATCTCTTGCTGATTTCCTCCCCAGCAGCTCCAGCTCACTCCCACATCTCCTCTGGCTTCTAGCCACTTCCTTGTAGTTATTTTCCCAGTCACTGCATTTTTCCATATCATTTTGACTTGCAGCCCCAAACACAGCCTAACTCTCACAGTTTTGGAGGATGTTGTACAAATTAATTTCTAGTCAAGAAATGGAGTCAGAAATGAGGAGGAAGTTCTTAGTGTTTAATTGCAATTAGACAGGGGAAAACAGTTGGACCAAATGCCCATCAAAAACTGACTGCTTTCTGAGCATATTCAGGAAGTACATGATCTTTTATACATTAACTGACATCATTAAGAAAACAATATTCAAAAAAGTATAATTGGTTACAAAAGACAATGGTCATTCAATAAGCTTTTGATGTGTCAGATGTAAAGAAACATATCTATGTCAAATGTTCATATCCCAAACAAAAAGGGTTTTTTCTGTGATACGAGACTAAAATCTTATCTGACCCAGACATTTAAGGTTTTGTCTTTAAGAACTACAGAATCATGAACTTTATACGTATTATCTTGTCTGCTAACAATAACAAGAGTAAAGCCTTCTAGGCGCTCGTCTAGGGTGCGCCGGCCTCAGGGGCACCAAATGGCACCCCACTCCCCCCCAAAAAGCACCCCCGCCACCCTAACCAGGCACCCGCCACCGCCGCTAGATCCCACACCCCTTCCTGGCTTTCCTGGGGCCCCCGCAGCTGCGGAGCCCCAGGAAAGCCAGCGTGGGAGGGAGGGGGCAGCAGCTAGACCCCTGCCCCCTTCCCGGCTTCCCTCCGGGTCCCGCGGCCACAGAGCCCCCGGGAAAGCTGGTGCTGGGAGGGAGGGGGCGGCAGCTAGACCCCCCGCCCCCTTCCTGGCTTCCCTGGGTGTCCCGCAGCTGCAGAGCCCCAGGAAAACCAGCGCTGGGAGGGAGGGGGCAGCGGCTAGACCTCCGCCCCCTTCCCAGCTTCCCTGGGGCCCCCGCAGCCGCGGAGCCCCGGGAAAGCTGGTGCTGGGAGGGAGGGGGCAGCGGCTAGACCCCCGGCCCCTTCCCTGGCTTTCCTGAGGGCCCCGCAGCTGCGGAGCCTCCAGGAAAGCCAGCGCTCCGCTGCCGCCCCCCAGTCTCCAGGCCCCACCGGGAGGTTGGCATCTCCAGTGGGGGAGCCCCAGGCTGTCCTGCCTAGGGTGCCCAGACACCTGGAGCCGGCCCTAGCCTTCTATATAACAGGCCTTCTTTATATCCTAATAAAATATTACTTAAAAGAGAAATCCATAAAACCAGGAGAAAATAAGAATATGAATAATAAAAAAGAGGAAAAAACTATATAAAAGAATCTTTATATTCCCATTCATACTACAAGGAGGAGTTAACCCCAAATTTGGATTTATGTTTCCCTTCCCAATTAGGTTTTCTTTTAAAGCAAGTTTTCTGTGCAAACCTGGGCATTCCCTTCCCAGACTTGGAGAATCCTAACTGATAGCCATGGCCATTCCTGTTTTACAGATTTGCCCACCTACAATGAGACTAGACATTGGCTATAGGATATAAAAAATGTTATACTGATTTTGCAGGTATGTGTGTATGTGTGTGCACTGTGAAATTTGCAGCAAATTCATAATAATCCCCTCAAACTTAGACATTTTAATAAAAGAGTGGGTCTCATATTGCGGTGAAGCTATATAACTTGTAGAAGCACCCAAATAGAAAAATGACTTGCCAGGTGGAAAGAATCTTGGAGAAACAAGGGACAGGGATTGGTAATTTACTTAGTTCATTTATTTCATTCATACCCAACTTTTCTTTCCAATAGGGACTCCAAATGGTTACATTGTTATCTGTTCCTTCACTTTATCCTCTCAACAACCCTGTGATGTACATTAGGCAGCAAGTGTGTGACTGGTCCAAGATCACCTAGCAAGCTTCCACAGCAGAGAGTGGATTCAAACCTGGGTCTCCCAGATCCTAGTCTGACACTCTTAAAATTACACCACACTACGATATAGAAAAATGTTATGTTACAATCTTGGTCCACAGAGAAATTTTGACCCTAGCTCAGCCCCTCAATCACATGAGGAGGACCCAGTTATGTTGCTCTGTTCCTGTCTGCAACTCTTGCATGTACTTCTGCCAAGCAGAAGGTCCCAAGTTCAGTCAAGGGTCAGGTTGCCCACCCTTTGTCAAAGGAATTGAGGGTGGCTTTAAAGCATAAAGAGAATATGATCCTGGCTCCCCTCAGTCCTAGTTCAACATACTAACTCTATAACACACTGGTTCCTCTTCATCTCTCATACCTTCATGGAGGCTTGTTAGAACAATGAGTAGTGCTGAGTTGCCACCAAAACAGCAGGCCAGATTACCAGAGGGATTGTTCCTTTTAGTTCTGCAAATGTCAGGTGGTACAAGAAAGTCACTGAGGTTGTACCTTTATAGAAAACCATGTTCTGGCCTGCTGCAACTCATTATTTAAACTTTTCTCTTACTATCCATAGTCACTTGCCCAATTAACATTTACATTCCCTCAAAACAATCAGCTTCAAGAGCTTAAACACTAGAATATAAGCTAAAAGGAAACGTTCCAGTGGTCCAAGCAACACCTAGAACCAAACCCCATGTACTACATATTAAGAGCAACCAAAATAACACAAAAAATAGTGTACAAGCTTTCAAGTTCTCCACACATCTTCATCAGACTGGGTGTTAATGTTGGAGTAAGGCAACTCAGCATGCCTGGACAGTGGGAGGCACTATATGTGCATATGTGTTATCTCTTAATGAATGGGATGCCTCTTTTCATCTCACCTGGGAGCCTCTCTTTGACTATTCCTTCTCTTCCTGTGCCCTTTATTCTCTCTTTCCTCTTGGACCTGCAAGGAGCAGGACACATCTACAGGTCTCGTTTGTAGAAGATATGTCATCTTACTTGCACATACATGATGCTGGATTAGCTGGCCACTTATGATAGAGAACAGTATTATTTAGATTAAGCTTCTCTTTCTCTCCTTTCAACTGCAACATAGACATGAACTGAATCTATCTTGATATAACTTTTACCTTTTTTGCAATATGTTTATTTGGAGTTTATTTACTGCACAAAATATCATGCATCTATGATTGTGCAACTTTGCTATATTAATTAATACATAGTCCCAATAATTAAAAAACTAAACATGGTTGGTGGGTACTTCTTTCTTGTCATGATATTAAAGCCTCTTTGTTGTAATCCACAGAATGTCTGGCGAATGTCTGGAGAAATTGTACACTGTTTAGTGTCTTTTTGACTGGTCTTAGAGTCATTATACAGCTTTTCATTTTACATTAGATTATAAATTGTAAACTTTGAGTTTTTTTTTACATTGGAGTAGTTTAAAAAGAAGTGCTCTAAAACAATATCAAGGACTTATTTATAGGAAACATCAGAGACTGCCTACTAGTAACACCAGTATTCTAGTGTACCTTATCCAGCAAAATAGTTTTTTATCCAGAACACATTACAAAAGCATCTTCCTTTTTGAATTCAGAATCTGCTGTGTAGTAGTGATTTCAAATAACAAAATAGTGTAGTGAAAATCAATATAGATTTCAGCTTGCAAGGCTATTTGAGGGGAGCTGCTGCTGTTTTTAATAGCGGGATCATTCGTCTAACTCTTCAAATATAATGCAGCTATGTATCTCTTTTACAAAATCAATACATTCCCAATTTATGGCCAGCAACTTTCTGAAGGCAGGGTACAAAATCTACCATTATGTTCCATACATATATCCAGATACAATGTGGTATAGCACCTAGGCAGTACTGGATTTTTTTTCTCATTAAAATAATTTTCCCAAAAGACACTGATAGCAAAACAGGAATGCACACTCTACATAACATATGTGATAGTCATTTTATTTGTGGATCTACTTATAAGGCTTGCCTTTGCACATTTATTTTCTTTTAGGTTTTTAAAATTTTTATTTTACACAGTTATAGTTTAACTTTTCCCCAAGGGCCCATTGTGGCTTACAACAAATAATAACAGTAGTCATCAATACCATCAACAATTAAAATAAGTGATTGTAAACAGTACTAACCATTATTAATAAGAATTATAAGAATTCAACTATTTTCTGAACTCAGTAATCCCTCATCCAAAAAAAAAAGGGCAGAGCCCTACAGATCTTTGGCAGACCATTTCAGAAGGCGGGGTGTTTGTGTGTGAAAACACCTGTATTAACAAGATGAGTACAATTGGTACAGCGACTCATACAGGGAGAGGTGGTCCTTGTGTGCTTCTGAATAAATTGCAGAAGGTTAAATGTAGCAGCCCATCAGTAGAAGGGAGTGGATTTCCAAAGTTCTGTTCCTTTATTGTTCCTTGGGTTCATTCTGCCCTGAATTCTATTTTTCTTGAATTTCATTTCCAATATAACTCAGAGACTTTCCAAAATTAATTCCAGAAATAGTGCATGAACAGTTCAGTTTTTCTTTCAGTTCTCTAATTGAATTTCTGTCCTTTCCATTTTATATATATCAATGTGTATATCTGCATTGGGGGAGAAGTTGGTATGGTATGGCCCAACCTCATAAAATCTCAGAAGCTAAGTAGGGTTGGTACTTGAATGGGAGACTACCAAGGAAGCCTCTGCAGAAGAAGGCAATGCAAACCACCTCTGATTCTCACTTGCCTTGAAAGCCCCTTGCTGGAGTCACCATAAGTTGGCTGTGACTTGATGCCACTTTATACACACACATATTTGTACTGTTAAAACATCTATGGATGTTACCAAATTTTATTAAAACACTTTAAATTTAAAAGGCCCACTTTCTGACATGGATTCTCTCTATTTGGAATGAAAAAACTTTTTTTTGGCATGAACTATATTAATACAATTTGGTGTCATTATTATCATTAAAATTAATGGCAGTTGATTAATCAATGGTGCAAAAGTGGTTCATAACATATAAATCACATAAAAGCAACATAAAAAGAAACAAATATATCAGAAACACCAACAATAAACATGGACAGAAAGGAGAGGCTCACAACAACAGCTTTAAAACAGCGTTAAAATATTGCTTTAAAACAGTGAAAACAAACAGTCTGGTTAAGTGTATGAGTGTATCAAAATCCTTCTTCTCTGGCATTATATTGAGGACAGAGAAGACTTCTTGTATGTCAGGAATTCTGCATAAAAAGAATTTGATTATACATCCAAATACGCAATTACTTAACCATGCTGGAAAATTCATAGATAATTAGCAACTGGAAATATAACACAAGTGAACTGAGAGAACAAAAAACTTCAACAAGCCATGCTTGCACAGAATGGGATTTTCCAGACTTTAAAAAAAAAAAAAAAATCAGTTCTGGCCCTATACTGCTTCAGTTTATCCACTGATTTCCACACACATGTTTGTGCCTTTAGTTTTCATTTCGGGTTGCCCCTCCCCCCTTTTTTCAGTTCTTTTGAGACCACTTTTACTCCAATGATTTTCTGGAGGCTGATTCTGAGTTGGCTTTTTCCTCATGAATAATGTTTCTGTCAGTTTTCTTTGTCCTATCCACTCCCACCCACCTCCAGCCCACCGTTTGATTATTGGACTGTCATGATCAAACCATTCCCTCTCCTCCACCCCCCACACTGAAGATGAGTGGTTACTGTTTCTTTTCTTTTTAAAATGGCACTAAAATTTTGTTATATAGACGGAGCATTGTAATAATAGGCTTAGGAGGTTCTCTGAATTCCTAGCTTTCATTTAAAAAGTGTCTTCTTTCCTCATGGAGATATGACTTTTCTTTATATCTCCACACGGAAAGAGGTTAGAGACTTACTTAAAAAAAAATGAAAACTGGGAATTCAGAGACATTCCTTGTTGCAGTACTCCAGTGGTCAATATTTTTACTGACATTTTTAGAAAGGTGGGGTGCTGTGACACCACTGACAACAACAACAACACCCTCCCTTGAAATCCTCACCTAAGGCTGAGTACAGACTGGCAGTTTGCTCTGGTAGCCAGTCGTAGAAAAAAAAAAACAAAAAACGGAATAAACTATACCGGGTTTTCCTGTTCACACAGTGGGGCCCGCTGCTGGAAGATATGGGATGGAGGCGTGTGGGAGCGTTCAGACTGCCGCGCCGGAGGCATGCTATATTTGCCATTTCCCCATTAATTCGGCTGTGGGTGTATGGGTGTATGTGCCGATTTTTGTGTGTGTGTGTGCTGCAACGCTGGCACCGCATTGGGCAGTGGAACGGAGCACAGCCAATCACGCCGCTGCTGCCTCGTGCCCAACGTGGGTTGCTCCTGGCTTTTTGTCTGTGCATTCAGACTCCCCGGAAGCAGAGAAACACGTGACACATGCGGGCTTTCAGATTTGCTACCACTTTTATGAGGTATCTTTTTAATTGGCAGTGAAGCGCAACAGCACAGGTTGGCTACGGGTGGGGGGACACCAGGCAGATGTGCCTGTGTGAACGTCCCATTTACTCTGGGATTGAATCGTCGTTGGCCCGGGCCCCTATCAGGGCAAATTGCCAGTCTGAACTCAGCCTCAGTCTTATGATAATGGAGAATTTAGTGGTGGTAGTAGTGGTGGGGAACATCACTGTTATAAGAGGAAGATTGAGTTGACTTCAGCTGGTCCAAGCTTCTCAGTGTGATCACCCTCCCAACCTCATGATGATTACCCCATGACCTATAGGATCCATTTTTCAGAGCTCTTAGAAGACTGCTAGGTGCAAGGCAGGAAAAGATATGTGTCCATGAGCACCTGTGCACTTCTTTGCATTCAAGAACTTGCACTTGATGTGTACAGAAATTTAATTTGAATTCAGATCTCTTTGTTCATTACATAAACTGCTTAGATTCTTTAATACAGTTATGAGTTCAGAGTCATTGTATATAGGGTACTTTGTTTCAATAGCAAACACATCCCCACATATGACTTTTATATCTCCCATTTTCTTGCAATTTATGAACTGAAATTTTATATCACATATTCTCAATAAAAATACTACCAAGGCAAATTTCAACATTTTTAAAAAAGTAGTCTGCAGTTCTAAGAAGAATAAAAATCCATATAGGAGCAATAAAGCTATTAATAAAAGTTCAATAAAAGAGAGTATGCATTAAATACGAGAGAGCTCTACATTACTCTAACCCTGGTAATCAATATAGCAGAACATCATTGTAGTGCAGTTGCAGGCTACAACACAACAAATTTGGTGCCAGGTAACTCCACATTCTCAGGGATTGTGCCCTTTACCCAAAGGAGCCATCCTCCCAAATTTCAGACAGATAGGAGATAACATTTCTAGAGGCAATGAATGGCACAACACACTTCTGGATCTATCCCTTGTTCAATTAGAATAAAATTCTCAGGGATTCTTGCCCTCACCAAAGGGATGCTTACTGGGGGGAGGGCAGATATAGAAGAACAAGGGTCCCCACTGGAAGGTCATTAAAATTCTTCCTTGTAGAGCTGCACAGGGTTGTGTGATGCTGAATTCATACTCCATCCTTTCTAACTACTGGGAGCCTGCTGCGAACATGGTTGGAGGTGGGAGATTATTTTTTAAACAGAAATGGTGCAGGATGCTAAACTGTGCATATAAACATAACCCTTTGTTAGCCTTATTTGTGTCAGCATGTTTCTTCCAGCCATTGCCTAACATAACTTATTTTCTGGTATCTGTTAACAAGCTGGTGGACTTTCTTGGAGGAAATTAAATGCGTCAAAGAATGGAGCACAGTGTGATAAGGTGCAAAAGAGTGAAGGCTCTACTTTGATTCTCCCGTGTGCTCTGTTTTGAAAAAAAGAAGAGAAAAAGAAAGTGAGAAATAACACCTACCTCCTTACTCTGCTTTATATATAAATGGACAGACTTGTGCATAATTGATATCTCAGGGCTAGTGCAGATGAGGAAAGAGAATCATAAAGATGAAATGATTGCTTTTAGGTTGTGTGGTTATGGTGGGGTATTTTTTCCAGAATTCACTCTTTTTAAATATAGCCATTGATTCCACTTATTATTTTTTTCTTTTCTTTTTGGCCCCCCGTAGGGGATTTTTTGTTGTGTTTTCTATAAACTACAAAGAAACAAGGAGAGGTAACTACAAACTACATGTGAAAGTAAAGAAAAAAACACTAAAAACCCAAGAGATGGTGGTCATACACAATGCTTACAAAATTAGCTTATAGTTGAATAAGATTATACTTAGATACGTTAAGTGAGTACACGATTCTCATTGCTTATACTGCAATCACCAACAGATCTGACAATATAAAGAGCTCCATAGAGAAATACTTTGACTTCATTTAAAACAGAGTCTAGAGACAATCACAACTCATCCCCCCCGCCTTGTTTCTCGATAGCTTAGTTTAGGGGCAGCCACTCCAAGTTCAGAAAATGAGTCAGCATCAGAAGGTGCCAGTGCTCCTTCTTCTTCACCTCCCTTGCTGCTGCTATCTTCACCTTTATCCTCTTCTCCTGCTGGACCAGCGTGTTGTAAAAATTTGTGCGCCTTTGCAACAGAGTCAATTTTTTCTTTTTTATCTTTACATTTGAAGAGGATGCCTTCCAGAACACATCATCTGTAGGGGACATTATTTTTCTGTAAAAACAGCACCAAATCTCTACATTTCTTTCTCTTTTTCCTGATTTCAAATGGAATATCCTTCAAAACCCTTATTTCTTTGTCTTTGATTTTCAGGATGACTCCACTTATTGCTTTCAATATTTGGTCTCTTACTTGGCTCCTGGAGAATCTCACCACAAACTTGCTGGGCAGATTATTCTTTCTTATATAGTCAGAATATGACCTGTAGATTGTATCTATTTCATTTTGTAAGAAATCCGCTTTTAAATCTGCAACTGGCCCCAATGCATCGCACATGATTTGCTTCAAATCTTCTCCTTTTGCTTCAGGGACCCCTGAAATCTTAAGACATAGCTTGCCTTTTCCATTTGCAGCTGTAAAAATTGAGCCTCGTCAGTTGCTCTCTTTTTTTCCATCACCTGCATTTGTTTTTTTAAGCTTCTCTGTGTTAGCATCCACTTCCTTAAGCTCTTGCTCCATTTTCTCTGTCTTTTTAGTAGTTTCATTCAGCTGGCTTTGCTGCGCATCGAACTTTTTATGGAACAATGTCATTTGTTCCAGCAGAGGGTGCAAAGCCTCAGTCAGCATATTTTGGAAGTCTATAGTAGTGTCCTGTCTAGGAACAGAACTCGCTGGGCTGGCATTTCTGGCAGGGAACTTCAGTTTCAATTACTTGTCCTTCTGCTCCCTCTTCAGAGATGCCATGTTTGAGAAAAAGTTATCAAAGTCTCAAGATCCTTTAACAATGCTTGTTAAGTTCTCAAAAGTTCCTTATTATAGTATAGTTCTGTTTTATAATCCACCCCCCCTTATAACTTCATTTAACAGTTCAGCTTTTTTTTCTTTTCAAGGGGGAGTTTCCCCACCCCGGTTTATTAAGGGGAGGCTTTCCGCTTGTTTTCTGGTGTCTTCACTTAACAGTCACTCACATTTCAATGTAGAACTCGCCTTTCATGATTACCTCACCTGGCTACCAAGCGCTTGTCCCAGTGTGCGTCCCTGCGCCCATTTCTGGAAATCAGCAGCAGGACCATTGGGGTAGGGAACGGCCCCCCTTCGCCAGCTGGTTGCTGGAGGAAGGGCCCTCCAAGTGCCCCCTGGCTAGGAGCCCAATGCAAAGGCTCCAGGGGGGATGCATACCATCACTCCCACTCCCATCTGCTGATTCAAGGCACATGTCTCCCGGAGCTCCAGGAGAACACAGCCGCCGTTAAGGGCACCAAAAACCGGAAAACCCACTTATTATTTTTTTCTGTTAAAAGAAGGATTTCTCTTTGAAGAAAAATCAGTGCATCCTTTTGTAACTGCAGCCCTTGCAGTTGTTTTATTTGCATACCCAGGATGGTGCTCTAATATAAGGATAGGAATTTTTAGGAAGACATTACCTGCATCTGAGCATCTACAGAGTGAAAGTCTGCAGAACCTCCCTTTCTTCTCCTCCTCTCTTTGAGTTTATCTTTGATCAAAAACTGAATTGATTAGAAACTGAATCAAATTCCTTTTTAAGAAAGGGGGAAAATAAGATTGTTGGATTTCAAGGAGAATTTGGGTAAGAGAATTTCTCTTAATAGCCCTACTTTTTGGAAGTTGGAAATCTGAAAAGCTGGGTTAACAGGATGAGGAAGGAGAACGGAGCACAGGAAGACTGGCCTTGGGCTTTTTAAGCTGCTGTACGGATAATTGGCTCTAGTGGATAAGACACTGAACTGCAGGTTGAAAGGTCGGTAGTTCAAGAGTTCGAGACCCAAGTGCCGCATGACGGAGTGAGCTCCCAGCTCCTGCCCCAGCTCCTGGCCCCAGCTTCTGCCAACTTAGCAGTTTGAAAGCAAGAAATTGCAAGTAGATAAATAGGTACCACTTTGGTGGGAAGGTAACAGTGTTCTGTGAGCCTCAGCATCTAGTCATGCCGGCCTCGTGACCATGGAAATGTCTTCAGATAGTGCTGGCTCTTTGGCTTGGAAATGGAGATGAGCACCGCAACCCTAGAGTCGGATTCAACTGGCTTTCAAGGAAGGGAAACCTTTACCTTTACCTTACAGATAATATAAGCACAGCCTTTGTCTCTGCCCAGAGATGATAGTTTTGGGGTGGAGTCAAATTGGACTAGGCTGTAGAAATCTCTGCTTGCCTCTTCCCCTGCCCACTCCTGCAATCAAGCTAACAGTTGAAATGTCTTTTATAGGATGAGAACTCTTCATCAGCCACTGAACCAGCTGGGCTTGCCAACCTCCAGGTGGGGCTTGGAGTTCTCCCAAAATTGCAACTGATCTCAACACTACAAAGATCAGATTCTCTGGAGGAAATGACAGCTTTGGAGGGTGGATTCTCTGGCATCAAATCCCTGCTGAGCTCCCTCCCCTCCCCAAATTCCACTTTCCCCAGGCTCTGCTCCCAAATCTCCAGGCAGTATGACTGGGCAATTTAATCTTGTGCAGAATGGTGCGAGCATTCTGGCTGTACAGCATTTGATACCTCTGGAAATTAAATCTTCCAGGCACATGTAGACTTCTGGGGGGGGGAACCATGAGATTTCAAATACGCAATTTTCTTCCACAGATTGATATAGAAGAGGCATTGGTCATCCTTCACTGACATCACCTTAATCTAGTACCTGAAGAAAGAAATGTAAGCACAAATGTAAACTCTGCCATGGACATTTTGAGGAAATTACATTTGGTGCTACAGAACAGATGCCTCATCACCACCCCATGGCTTCATATGGCTGCTTGCAGCTTTTAAATCTTAACTTTCTATGTGTTAACTTTCTATACCTTTAAATCTGGGCTGGAGGAGAAGCAGGGCCTCAAAGGGGGGGCTCAGATTTAAACTTCCTTTTTTTCATTTGATAAGTTTCACAGCTTGTTTTGATGTGCATCTCTATAGGACCAAACTGGGACAAATGTAAGCCACACGTAAAAGCCAATAAGAAATGTGATTTGGTGTTTTAAAAATGTTAACTGATATGGATTTTGTCACTGTATTTTTTGTACCATCGCTTTGATGTGTTGTATTTTTTTTTTTTAAAAAAAAAGATGGCTATGGGCCTTAAAAGCTGAAGTGGCCCAAATTTTTCTGTATTTCTGAGAAGTCCATCTTTGACATGTCACCTTCTTTTATATCCCATACAGAAATAAAAAGCTGCAAAAAACTGATTGCATCTGGTAAATAGGACTCATCACTTGTGTAACATTCAGTGGAAACAGGATAGAAAACATAAATTTTCATGAATTTTCATGAGATGCCAGTCACCTTGGCAAATAGAAGAACACCCAGAAAGTGTAAACTATGAAATATTTTTTCCCCATATTGTGCCAAGGAAGTCACACATGCACATTTCTGTAGTTTCTTCATTCTTTCATATTCTGTCTGAAAAGATGCTTGACAATCATTTTAGGTGTTTGATGCATAGAAAATAAAACTGAAATTGCTCAAGTCAGCAATGAAAGCTTGTTCAGCCTACTAATATGTTTAAATCTCAGAGTTACTCCATCTGAGATACTTTAAACTGGACATTGGGATTATGGACACACTGAAGATGACTGGGAAGATAAAATGTAGGTTTGTTGGTGGATATGAAAGACAGAAACAGGGAAACCAGGGAAAGGGGAGGATACGAAGGCTGCCAGGAAGAGGGAAAGAGGAAATAGTATGAGGTGGAGATACAGGAGAAAGTAGGGTACCCCCCACAAGGTCTTGCGGGTTCCCCACTATGCATCTGGGCCCAGCAGTCAGCACTAGGAATGGGCATGAGCCAGGAAAATGGAAGTTCATCCCAGTTCATGGTTTGTGGGATCTCATGCATATAGCCAAGTTTGTTTATACTGCAAGGACAGCTTTGCCACATGAATGAAGCAGCCCAGATAGTCTTGTATCATTAGAGCACTCACCTGAGGACAAAATCTGATAATTACAGATGAATAGTTAAATTACAAGGCTTTGCAATGAATTATTAAGTAGAGTGGGATCTCACAAACCATGAACCTTCACAAACCTTCTTGTTTACTGAATCGGTTTGTTTCGTGAGGTTTGTGATATGGTAGAATGCCACCCCATGAGCTACAGATGCCAAACTCACAGTGAGTCTCCAGCTGACTCTCTTCATCCTACCTTTTTCCTTCCAACTCTGTGATCCTCAACTTCCAGGCCTCCTGGGCCCCCCTTTTTTTGGCCTGACCTCGTCTGCTGGCCTCCACAGGCTGGTTTCCCAAAACTCCTGCCGCTTCTGCCAAACAAGACCAACCTCCCATTTCCTTCTGACCCTGTGATCCTCAACTTCCAGGCCTTCTGAGGTCCCCCTTTTTGGCCTGGCCTCATCTGCTGGTCTCCCTCTGATGAGGGCCACTGTTGGTGTTTCCAGGGCTGCAGACAGGCCCGCAGCCAGGATTTTTTGGCTAATGGGGCATATTTTTTTTTTCTTTTAGGGCAGTCACCCAAAATAAAATAAAAACCAAAGGTTCACTTTCAACCCCCCCTCCTTCTTCTGCTTTCCTCTAGGGGTGTCGATTTGGGAGCTTCCAAAAAGAGCCAAGGAAGAGGAGGATTATTTGCAGCAGGTCCTCAAACATGAATTATTTTTAATTATAGCCAGCTACAATAAATTTAAATTTAAATAGAGTGCAACCTGTAGACCTAGGGAAGGGGGAAGGGGAAATAATGTGTATGGGAAAGATTAGCAGACTTAGTGTTAATGTCACCAAAACCCACAATCCCCAACCTCCCCCAAATCACTGAAATCAGTTTCATACCCAGCCAGCCAGCCAGCTTTGGGATCAGCTGCCCTGCCACCACCAAGCCGAGCTGCTTGAGCGAGCAGTTCTTCACACCTGGTGTGGGAATGGGAACAGCCGGGGAGGGTGGAGCTGCTGGCAAGGTCATGGGGTGTACCAGCAGATGGTGTGCAGGACCAGCTGGCAGGGCATAGCTGCAGTGAGAGAGATTAAGTCGCAGGACCACCAGCCAGCTAGGCTAATCATGGCCTAGGCTCAGTGCAGCACAGCATGGGTATGTGCAGCTGTAGTAAAATACAACTAAATACAACAAAAAAATAAAAAGGGTTTTCCACAATTGAAACTTGTGAGTGGGGCCTGTAAATGAGCGGGCGGGCACCTGAAATGCCTCAACAGGGCTGAGGGGTGACATGATCGAGGTTTATAAAATTATGAATGGGATTGAGCAGGTTGAGAAAGAAGTACTTTTCTCCCTTTCTCACAATACAAGAACTCGTGGGCACTCCATGAAATTGCTGAGCAGTCGGGTTAGAACAGATAAAAGGAAGTACTTCTTCACCCAAGGAATGGTTAACATATGGAATTCACTGCCACAGGAGGTGGTGGCAGCTACAAGCACGGACAGTTTCAAGAGGGCATTAGATAAACATATGGAGCGGAAGTTCATCAGTGGCTATTAGCCACAGGGTATAGATGGGAAGTCTCAGTCTGGGGCAGGTGATGCACTCTATTCTTGGTGCTGGAGGGGGCAGCAGTGGGAGGGCTTCTAGTGTCCTGGCCCCACTGCTGGACCTCCTGATGGCACCTGGTATATTTTGGCCACTGTGTGACAGAGTGTTGGACTAGATAGGCCATTGGCCTGATTCAACATTGGCTTCTCTTATGTTCTTATGTTCTTATGTTCTTACCATAGCTATAAGCCCGGCTGCAGAAGTCCATCCCCAATTGCTTTGACAAATAATTGGTTGGTGCCAGCATGTCTGCCACATGAACCACCAACACAAACTGCACAAACTGCTGTAAAAACCATGGTGGTTCATGGGAGGTTTGCTGCAGGCACAATCACATGACCCTCGGCTCACAAACCATGAACTAAACAATTTTCGTGATGAACTTAGATTCATTACAAGGTTCATGCCCATCCCTAGTCAGCACTGCACAACTGGGCCATAGTTTTCCTGGATAGAGGCTGTCAAGAAGAAGGAAAGAGGGAAAACAGGGTAATGAAGCTGAAGAGCCTTGGGAAGAGCAAGATTGGTTTGTTGGTGGGAGAGAATGAGAGAAGGAAGCAGGAGAAGGGGGAAAGCTGTGGGTGTTTTCAGGGAAGGGAAAAATAAAATAGTGGGGAAATGAGACACCCTACATGAGTCCTTGTGGGTGCCTTGCATGTGTTTTATAAAGCCTGTACATTCTAAAATTAAACAGATATCAGAATTTCTTTAGTCCTCAGCTTTGTAGAAAGCAAAGGGTCAATGCATTAAACAGTTTAATGCATTATTTTGTACACTGAATACCATCCTTTTTTCCTCTAGCATGAAAACCAATTTAATGAGATAATTATCATTGACATTCATGTTTCATTTCCATAATTATTACAAAATGTGTCTAAGCATGTAAAGAAATTAACCTTGAGGAAGTAATTATTCGCCAAAGAAATCATGAAACTTTTAAATCCATATTAAAAGTACTCATCAAACCAGTTTCAGCTATGCAATTATTTTATAGGATCTTAATGGAATCTACTGACTACTCAGAGCTGACTAAGAATTAAATGATGAGGGGGAACCTCTGTGAGAATATTTTATGTATTTACCTACTTCATTTATATCACACCTTTCTCCCCAATGAAGACCTGAAATGGCTTATATCATTCCATTCTCCTGTTTTCCATTCCCCCCCCCCCACTACAACCCTATGAGGTAGGTTAAGGAAAGTGTGTGTGACTGGCTGAAGGTCACCCAGCAAGCTTCCATGGCAGAGTGGGAATTTGAGCCTGGGTTTCCTAGATCCTAGTTTGATGTTCTAGCCACTCCACCACACAGGCTCTCTCTCTATCCTGTGTAGTCTAAATGACCAATCCCAATTATGTTTATTTAATTATATTCAGTTTCTAATGTCCCTTTCCCAATAAAGCCATAGGTGTAAAAACAGACAGACACACACACCAAAGTACTCTCATAAAACACAGTTAAATGAAAAATAAAGCCACATAGATAGTAGCAGTAATTAGAATTAAAAACCAAAACAATTAAAAGCACAGATTTATCTTGCCAGAAAATTAGATCTAGAATACTATTTAAAGCACAAGAGAGCATTCTCTTCCTAGATTTCAATATTAAAAAGAAAAGAGTGAACACAGATTAAATAAGACTTTAGTAAGATTTAGTAAGTATGTAGATGAGGAATTTTACTACATCAAAAAGGTTATACAGTCCAAAGATCTTGTAGAGTGATTCTTACATTTCTGAAAAGCTCAGACTTATTTCTGTCTTATGGACACTAGTAGATCGGATGTTTCTGAAATTCCCTCTCTCCAAATTGATCTTCAGATGCTGAGGTTCTGAATAACTGTAATGGAGAAGAACTAAAATTAACAGATGAGCATCATTGGGCTCTTTAATAAATTTCATTTAAACAGAGTTTATAGCTAATCTGTTAATGCAATCTTGCACATAATTGCAAGATGAAACAAATGAGAAAATTAGTTGAAAATATTTATCTTTCACACATTGTACCTTCCCTCTTACACATTTCTTATAGTTTAATAAGCCTTTTAAAAATATAGCCATTACTGGTTGCACATTTGGATACCAAACTTCTTATTCATATTGGGGTGAAACTATGAAACTGGTGTTAAATACGTAGGAGCCAGTGTAGTGCAATGGCGAGAGTGTCAGACTCAGTTCTCTGAGATCCAGGTTTAAATCCCCACTCTGCCACGGAAGCTTGCTGGGTGACCTTGGACCATATCTGGATTTTTCAGATCCAGATATCGGGGAGCAAAAAAATATTGCTATTCATGGTTTTCCAGGTACCAAATACTGGTTTGGTATTTGGAACTCGTTTTTTTTGGAGGGGGGAGGGTTCTGATACTATTTGGCCCAATTATTGCCTATGGAGGATATTTCTGGAGGGCTGGAGGTGCTTTTTTAAACAACAACAACAACAAATAGCACTAAAACTTCAGTGGTGCTACTGCTGCCTGTCTTTTAAATACCTCCCAAATTTCAAGTGAATTGGACCAATAGTCTAATTCTATGGGCCTCTGAACAAAGTGCCCCTAGCCATCCACTATTGCTTGCTGGAGGGAGGAGAGAATTCCATTCTTTCTGCATGGCAAAGAATAGTCAGAGACACAAGAGCAGGGCCAGCTCACCCACTAGGTGAGCTAGGCACTTGTCTAGAGCGCGCTGGCCACAGGGGCACCAAACTACGCTCACCCCCCTGCGAAAAGCCCCCTGCCACCTCCCCACTGCCACCATCAGCACTTAGATGAAAGAGACAGGGGTGTAAACCCCCCCCCGCTTCTTCCCTGGCTTGCCTGGGCGCCCCACAGCTGCAGGGCATGCAGGCAAGCCATGCTTAGAGGGAAGAGATGGGGGTGTAAAACCCCCACCTCTTCCCTGGCTTGCCGGCATGCCCTGGGGGGGAGAGAGGAGGGGGGGCAGCAGTGCAAGAGGCCAGTAACACAGGCTATAAATTTTTGCAGCACACCTTGGAGGCTGCCCACATTCCTCTGCCGCCACCACCTACTCCTCCTCCCTTGCAGTGGCAGAGGGGGGCTTGAGCCAGGGGGCTGGGCGGGTGGGGGGCCATCCATCAAGGGCCTCATGACTCCGTGCTGCAGCAAATGGCTTGTGTAAAGAGGCCAGCGAGGAGGTGGCATTGTTATCCTGTTCAAATGATGCATAATATTAGGGTTAGGGCTTAGATCATCACATGCTTTTAAAATCATTGCTGCCAGCTCATGGAGGAGGGACTCGGAGGGGGCTGGGGGAGACAGGTCAGCACTGCGGGCTGCTTCCACCCCCAGAAGAGAAGAAGGTGGTGGGACAGTCTGAAGGTGGCAGAACGGATTGAGGGGGGAAGAGCAGCAACAAACCAGCGCGTCAAGGGAACGGGGCAGTGTCTTGCTAAGCTTGGTGTCTTCTGGCTGGGACCTATGGGGGGGGGGGGCTTAGCATAGGGGAACATTCAAAAATCCCTCCACCTTCGGATGGAAGTGATGCCATCTCTGGTGGAGCATGCCTGCCCTCCCCCTCCCCCCTTGAGGGGAGGGGACAAGGGCAAAAGGCCCCACCGCACTTAGAGGGAAGAGACAGGGGTTTAAACCCCCACCTCTTCCCTGGCTTGCCTGGGTGTCCCGCAGCTGCGGGGCACGCAAGCAAGTGGTGCTTAGAGGGAAGAGATGGGGGTTTAAATCCCTGCCTCTTCCCTGGCTCGCCTGTGCTGCTCCCTGTTTCCAGGCCCCACCGGGAGGTTGGCATCACCAGGGGGGCATGGCGCCACAAGCTGGCCTAGGGTGCCCAGACACCATGGGCCAGCCCTGCATAAGAGCAAGCAAAGCAACCCAAGCAAAGCAAAACAACTGCTAGCAGACAGAACCAATAAATCCAAACAACCAATGCAGGAGCAGGAAATCCTGGCAGAATGGTGGGATAATGTGGCAAGCTTAATACAAAAAATGTACAACCAAAGAATCGAAAGCAATGTCAAACCAGAGAATCATTTCAGCCAAACAAGATAGGAACACTATTGCAAGCCTAACAAATGTAAAAATCAGAGAATCTGTGCCAATGTACAACCAGAATTGAAGGCAATGTTGAACCCAAAAATCCACTGCAAACTGCAGATCTGACCCGAACCAAATTTCACCAACTATACAATGCTGCAGGTCCAATTAAACCAATTTAAAAAGACAGGCTCAAAGTGAAATCAATACAGCAAGCTGATAACAAGCCCTGGAAGACACAGGCCTATTACACAAGCACATCTTACTGCAGATTTCCCAAGCAGTGAGTCTTTAACCTTAACTTCAGATTCTGTGCCCACCTTACATACCATTCTTTTTCTTCTGGTGTATTTATTCTGTAGCTACAATTTAAAAAAAAACAGTTAAATTCTGTCAATCACAAGGAGGGCACTATGTAACAGCCGCTATTAGACTGTTTAAAGCGAAATCACTGGCCCAGCTATTATATGGAACTATTTTAGAGCCCCCATCCTTTTCCTTCTCTCCACTCGAGAGAGTGCAGTCTAAATTCTTAAGGGCAATACTGCAAGTCCCCAAATGTGTACCAAACTCCTGGGTTAGACTAGGGACTGGAATGATTCGGGTCGAAGCAAAATTCTGTATGCTATCAATCTACAAATGGCTGTCGGGGAACACTAATCGACAAGTGTTGTTCCCTCTAACTCTCCAAGACTTTTTTCAATTCAGTTGGCAGAAAGCAGTTTTGGGAACTATAGGAAAACTAGGTTTATCTCCCCAAGAACTTTTGAACCATGGGCCAGATCAAGCCAAACTACTTACTAAACAAAGAGTGACAGATATAGAAAGACAAACAGATATTCATAGAACTCCAGATTTTATCTCTCCTCCAAATTCAAGATTTGTTGCTGCTCCTGTTGCATATTTATATTTTCTTGAATCAAATAATTCCAGAAGGGCCTTTACATTGGCAAGAAATTCAACTCTACCTTCTGCTATTCTGAAAGGAAGGTTTAAATGCATAGGCTTTGTTCTTGTTCTTTAAAGGAAATTGATTCAATAGAACATATTTTCTTTAACTGTTCCAGGCACGAAGAAATTTGGTCAAAATTTATTGAGCCACTGATCGGAAATTTCCCTGGCAGATCAAACAAAATTAAACTTGATTATCTTCTGTTCAATGTAAACCATGAAAAAACCCAAATAGTGGCTAAATTTTGTGCACAGGTGTAAAAAGATTGGAAAATGCATACAGTTGCTTAAGTGAAATTTTTAAAGTTGTGAAATTTGATCATTTGATTTTATGTAAACTTTTGTGTATGCTGATCATTGACTGTAAGATAAAATGGTTGCTGTTGAGGGCTTATGGATATGACCTGGGCCCAGATGTTCTGATTAATTTATTTTTTTTGCACTGCAATTATCAAGAAACTGGCCTTGTTTTTTTTATAAAGATTTATTTTTTGTAGTTTTTCTATATATTACATAATATATTTCGTCTCCTTACTTTACATAACTCGATAGGTTCCCCCCTCCCTCCCTCTACCCCTTGTTTGTTGATCCTTTATTCACAGCCACGGGCACAAAGTCTGAATCTTCCACCGAATGTCCTGTCTTCCTTCCACTGTTATCCACTTTAGATAGGTCTTCCATCTCGCTTTAATTTCTTCAACTTTATCCTCCCATGTGGTCTTCTGGCGCAATTTCTTGATGATGTCCGACTGCACAAATTCAAACAAATAAGTGTGCCAGGTATCTATTGTCCATTTGCTCTTATCTTTCCAGCCCAGAGCTATCACTGCCTTGCCTGCTAACACCATAGCTTTGAGTATAGCCTGGGTTTCCTTATTGACTACCTTATTTCCTAATATACCTATTAACATTAGTTTAAAGTCTACATTCAATGAGATTCTACATATTTTCTTTATAGTTTGTATTATTTTTAGCCAAAAAACTCTCACTTCTGGACATTCCCACCACATATGGGAGAACCAACCCTTACATTGTTTACAGTGCCAACACATCGGACTTGATCTGCACTGGTGTTTTATACCACTTTGTGAAAAAATTATGTTCCAGTTCATTAAATTTAATTATTTTGGTTTCTTCTATTCCCTTCATTGTTCTATTTGCATCATTTCCCAATATCTGGCCTTTCTTACTCCATGTTTTCTGTAAATATAGTATCGCCTTATCTTTATTGGATAACATTTTCGTGTAAATATATCCTGCTAATCCTTGTTTAAATTTTTGCATCCTATAATGTATTTCTTCAATTGGTTCTTCTGTTCAAATATTTCCTTTTTCATTAGCTTCCTTAATCCTGTCCTTATATATATTTGAATTTTGGTTCCACAAGATTCTATGCTTGCCATAATTGATTCGGCTCAAGAACTGGCAGTCAGAAGACACTGGCCAGGGCTGACTGGCTGCTTCGTGAAGTCCCGCCCACATGAGCCCCAGTCAGTGTTTTCAGCTCAGTCTGCTCCAGTCCTCTGACACGAGAGGACCGTTTGGAGTGTGAGTGCAGGGACAGGCCCTCAAGGCTGAGGCAAGTGAGAGAAGTCCTCTTCCGCCCCCCGACACCATCCCCTGGGCCTTCTATGAGGGGACTAGGCCCAGAGAAGGCCTTTTTCGTCCCCCACATGCCATCCTCTGGGCCTTCTATGGGGCAGTAGGCCCAGAGAAGGCCTTTTCCGCCCCCCACACGCCATCCCCTGGGCCTTCTATGGGGCAGTAGGCCCAGAGAAGGCCTTTTCCGCCCCCAGATGCCATCCCCTGGGCCTTCTATGGGGGCAGTAGGCCCAGAGAAGGCCTTTTCCGCCCCCCATGCCATCCTGTGGGCCTTCTATGGGGGCACTAGGCCCAGAGAAGGCCTGTTCCGCCCCCACACGCCATCCCCTGGGCCTTCTATGGGGGCACTAGGCCCAGAGAAGGCCTGTTCAGCCCCCGCACGCCATCCCCTGGGCCTTCTATGGGGGCACTAGGCCCAGAGAAGGCCTGTTCTGCTCCCCCATGCCATCCCCTGGGCCTTCTATGGGGGCACTAGGCCCCGAGAAGGCCTTTTCCGCCCCCCACATGACATCCCCTGGGCCTTCTATGGGGGCAGTAGGCCCAGAGAAGCCATTTTCTGCCCCCCACACATCATCCCCTGGGCCTTTTATGGGGGCAGTAGGCCCAGAGAAGCCATTTTCCATCCCCCACACATCATCCCCTGGGCCTTCTATGGGGGCAGTAGGCCCAGAGAAGCCCTTTTCCCCCACACACTGCCTACTGCCCCCATAGAAGGCCCAGGGGATGGTGTGTGGGGGACAGAGAAGGCCTTCTCTCAGCCCAGAGAAGCCCTTTTCTGCCCCTCTTCCCTTCCTTTCCCCCATTTCCTTTCTTCCTCTCTCCTTTCTTTCACTCTTCCCCCTATTCATTCCTTCCTTCCTTCCTTCCTTCCTTCCTTCCTTCCTTCCTTCCTTCCTTCCTTCCTTCCTTCCTTCCTTCCTTCCCTCCAACCCTCTCTCCCTTCCACCTCCCTCCCTTCCTTTCTAGGGCCCGTTGTCTTCCACCACAATGGGCTTTGCTCCCTAGTCATTCTATAAAGGCCTGTAATTTTTAACCCATATTGCTTGCCTATCCCCTCGATTAATTCTTGTGCTGGTTTTAGAGTGCCTCCTCTAAATAAGTCTCTTAGCCTATAATATCCCTTTGATCTCAGGAGTTCGCACCATTTATTTTCTTCTGTTTCGTTATAGAGGGACTTTAGTGGTACCCACTTTGAGATTCTTTTAAGTCATGAAGGCTGTCACTTGTTCCACACTGTTAGTGTTGAATTCCTAGGTCCCTTAACTTGTGTAAGATCTTTGTCATTTTGGAGAATACCCCAAAACTCCCTATGTTATTATTGATTTCATTCTCAAAACTCACCCATTTTAGTCCCTCTCCATCGCCTATCTCCAATATCGATTTTATTTGGAAGGCTTCATAATAACTAATCAGGTCAGGGACTCCCCATCCCAACTCTGATCTATGGCTGTAAATTATCTTTCTCTGTATTCTGCATTTTTTACTGCCGAAAATCTATTCCTTAATCACTCTGTTCCATTGGTCTAGTTTTTTGGTATACATTCCTAGCGGTATTGTCTGGAAGAGGTATATTAATCTTGGCAGCCAAAACATTTTAACACTTTTGATTCTAGTAGATATATTCATTATTTTATTTTTCCACTTTTTCATATCTTTTTCTATTTTCTTCCAGACCTTGTTATAATTGTTCTCTGATATTTTATCAATATTCTTCTATAATATAATACCTAAATATCTGAATCTTTGGTACCCATTCCAATATTAGTAATCCCACGTATTTGTTCCCTTTCCTCTTTAGTCACATTAAGATACATAATTTCTGATTTAGCCATGTTCACCTTCAGTCCTGAACATTTTTCAAAGTCCTCTAATATAATTTTTATTTCTTTTATTGCCTCTTTGGGGTTTGTCATAGCAATTATAATGTCATCGGCAAATAAATTGATTTTCATTTCTTCCTTCCTTACCCTGTATCCTTCCACCCTTGCAGAACTTCTTATTCTTTCGGCTAGCTGTTCTATTGCTAGTATAAATAGGAGGGGCGAGAGCGGGCATCCTTGCCAGACTCCTCTTTGAATCTTTATTTAATAAAACTTTTATTAACAGGATATATTAACACGCTCCATATCTCAAAGTACTTTTGAATACATCCTTTTCATTTATCCACTCCCCCCCCCCGGCTTCCAATGATGCTCTGCCCCGCTTATTGTTTCATTCAATATTCAGCAACAATAAAAACTTATCCCATATTCAATTCTTGCTTTAAAACATATTGATACATATAGTCTAATCCTTTGGTAACACTTTAACTAATTGTCAATCATTACTTCTTTTTTCTATTCTTAATAGTTGTCAAAGCAGAGTAACTTATTTCTTACATCCCAGTTCGTTTCGAGATAGTCTTTAAACTCTTTCCATTCTATAAAAAATTCTTCATCTTCTCTACCGTTAAGCTTCTTTGTTAGTTTGTCCATTTCTGCCATAAAAAGCATCTTCTTTATCCAATCCCATTTTTATGGTATTTTTTCTTGCTTCCAAAATTGGGCAAAAGTCATTCTTGCTGTTGTAGTCAGATACCACAATAATGTTCTTTTTTGGGGGTTATCTCTTCCATTTTCAAACCCAAAACTAACATTTCAGGTTGTTTTTTCAAGGTACACGTCAGAATCTTCTGAATTTCATTATGAATCTCTGTCCAGTAGGCTACCGCTTTATCACAAGTCCATCACATATGATAAAATGAGCCTTCCTTTTTTTACACTTCCAACATTTGTTAGACATGTTCTCATTCATTTTAGCAATTTTTCTAGCTGTCATATACCACCTATACATCATTTTATAACAATTTTCTTTCACATTGACACATGTAGAAATTTTAATTGACTTTTTCCACAACCCCTCCCAAGTTGACATATCTATTTCTCTATTTACATTTATAGCCCATTTTACCATCTGTTCTTTTACAATCTCATCCTCAGTATACCATTTTAATAAAACTTTATAAATTTTTGAAATCATTTTTCCCCTCTTCCGCCCACACATTTTCAATTTCATTATTCTCCTTCCTGAAGCCACATCTCCTTTTGTCAGCCTTAAATAAATCATAAATCTGTCTTTAGTTTAACCAATCATATTCAAATTTCAGTTCCTCTCTAGTTCTCATCGCAAAACTGTTCCCTTCTACCATCAAAATATCTCTATAAGGTATCCAATCTTCACCTTTATGTCTTGAAAGTGGTTTAGTTACTTCAGCCGGTACTATCCATAGTGGTCTTGAATAAAAAAAAAAAATCTTTTGTATCTCATCCAGTCATAAACAATGATCTTCTTATGAAGTGGTGTTTGAAAAAATTATCCATTTTGCATTTTGTCATACCATAAATAAGCGTGCCAACCAAATTTACGGTCATGTCCTTCTAATGCCAATGTTTTTCTATTGTCCAAATTAACCCATTGAGCCAACCAAGTCAAACACACCACATCATGATACAGTCTGAAATTAGGAAGTTGGAATCCTCCTCTTTCCTTTGCATCACATAGAATCTTCATTTTAATCCTCGGTTTTCTTCCAACCCAGACAAATTTTGAAATTTCTTTCTGCCATGAGTTCAATACTTTACAGTCCTTCACTATCAGAATCATCTGAAATAAAAACATTAAATGCGGTAAAATATTCATCTTAACTACCAAAATTCTTCCCATTAATTACATTTTTTTATATCTTGTTGATTTTTTTTATATCTTGTTGAATTTTACTCCGAATCTTTTCGTAGTTGTTCTTAAAACGATCTATGTTCTTCATTGTCAACTCAATTCCTAAATATTTTGGTTTGTTTACCACTTCACATTGTATTGATTCTTGCAACTCCTGCTGTTTCTCTTTTGTCATAGTTTTGCACAACACCTTTGTTTTGTTCTTAGTGACATAAAATCCCACCAAATCTCCAAATTCCTTGATCTTTTCCATCAACAATGGTAAATTAATTACTGGATCTTCAATCAAAAACATTACATCATCCGCACATGCCCTATATTTATATGTAAAACCTCCGATTGTAAGTCCCCTTATATCCTTATCTTCTCTTATCTTTGCCAAAAGTACCTCCAAAACCCAGATAAACAATAAAGGGGATAGCGGGCAACCTTGCCTAGTCCCTTTTTGCACCTTGAAATAGACTGTCATCTCTTTATTTACGTTTAACGATGCTTTCTGTTCTGAATAAATCGCCCTAATTACGTTTAAAAAGGGCTATCCAATATCCATTTTCTCCATCAGTTGAAACATTAAGTCCCAATTTAAATTATCAAAAGCTTTCTCTGCATCTACAAATAGGAAAGCAACCTCCTTTTCTGGATGTTTATCATAATATTCAATAGCGTCTATCACCGTCCTTAGATCTAATTTGTCTATTTGGTAAAAAAAACCCCGGCTTGTTCTTTGGTTATAACATCTTTCAAATAATTTTTCAGTCTTTCTGAATTATTTTGGCAAACAACTTATAGTCATTATTAAGTAAAGAAATTGGTCTGTAATTCTTAACATCTGTTAAGTCCTGTCCTTCTTTTGGTATGAGTGATATGTTGGCTTCCTTCCATGTCTCGGGTATTACTTTAGTCACCTGTATCTCATTTGCTAGAAGTTCCAATGTTGGGGTTAGTTCCTCTTTTAACTTTTTATAAAGTTTCACTGTAAATCCATCTGGGCCTGGAGCTTTCCCCAATTTAGCGTCTTCTATTGCCTTATAAACTTCTTCGTTTTGGATTGGACCATTCAACATTTCCTTAATTTTTATTTCAATCTTTGGAATTTCTACCATGTCCAAATATTTTTTAATTTTTTCAGAGTCTATACTCTTTTTTTGAAATAACTTTGCATAATACTTAAAAAAACCTCTTTTTAAACCATTCATATCCACAATTTCTTTACCTTCTTCAATAATCTTGTTTATTAACCTTTTCTGTCTTCGATTTTTCAATTGCCATGCCAGAAATTTTCCTGGTTTATTTGCTCCTTCAAAGGATTTTTGTTGTAATTTCTTTAAGTTCCAATAAATTCCCGATTAAGTATCATATTCAATTGCTCTTGTAAAATTTGAATTTCTTTAATAATTTTCTTTTTTTCCAGTTCTCTTCTTCAATTCTTTTTCTTTTTGCTGAATTCTTTCTTGCAACTCCTTTTGCTGCTTTATATTCTGTTTCTTATCCACCATGTTCAATGATATAAGTAATCCTTTCATCACAGCCTTGTATGTATCCCAAACAGTCTGTATTTTAATGTTTTAATTCAAATTCAATTGGAAAAATGACTGAGTCTCTTTACGTAATATCTCAATTATTTTCTTCTTATCCAATAGATCTTCATTTATTCTCCAATGAAACTGTTTAGCTTTTTCTTTTAACGTCCAAATCACCGGGTTGTGATCAGAATTAGTCTTTGGCAAAATCTCCACTTTCTGGGTATTTATTTATTTATTTATTTATTAGGCTTGTATCCCGCCCTCCCGCCGAGGTGTCTCAGGGCATCTTACAACAGTAGACTAATATACAATACAGCCACAAAATACATTAAAATACATTATAATACATTTAAAATACATTAAATACATTAAAATACATTTAAAATACATTAAAATATGGCAGCCTTCTTATAAAGTGCTGTATGGGATGTTGGTGCCAATAGGCAAGCATATCAAATGCCTGTGCTGGAGCTATTGAGGCGGTGCCAATGTGGCCGCATCTCAAAATGCTTGTCGGAAGAGCTCAGTTTTTACCGCTCTACGGAATTGTTGTAGATCACGTAGTGCCCGGATCTCAACCGGGAGCTCATTCCATAGCTTTGGTGCAGCTAACGAGAACGCCCTGGATCTTGTTGTTACTAGCCTGGCGTCTCGAGGGCCAGGAGGGACCAAGCAGTTTTGGGTCCCTGAACGCAGTGCTCTCAGGGGAATGTGCGGGGAAAGGTGGTCCCTCAGGTAGACAGGCCCCAGACCATTTAGGGCTTTAAAGGTCAAAAACAGCACCTTGAAGCGTATCCAGAATGCTATTGGCAGCCAGTGCAGCTGCCTCAGCACAGGTTGGATGTGTTCCCACATGGGAAGTCCCATCAACAGCCTGGCTGCCACATTCTGCACCAGCTGCAGCTTCTGGAGTTGCCCCAAGGGCAGCCCCATGTAGAGAGCATTGCAGTAATCAAGCCTCGAGGTGACCAAAGCATGGATTACTGATGCCAGATCATTGCGTTCGAGAAAGGGGACCAACTGCCTGATTAGCCGAAGATGGAAAAAGGCTGCTTTGGCAGTGGCTGCTACCTGGGCCTCCATTGACAAGGAAGCATCCAGGAGCACTCCCAAACTCCTAATTTTAGTATATGTGCTGCCGAAGCGAGCACACTCCCAAACTCCTGACCCTCGGTGCTGGCATCAGAGGCACCCCACCGATGACCGGGAGAGGGACCCCTAACCCCGTACCGCTCCGATTCAAGCACAGGACCTCCGTCTTCATCGGATTCAATTTCAGGCGACTCAGCCTAAGCCAGCCCGCTACGTCCTGCAGTGCTCGGTCCAGGTCTTCCGGGTTAGAGCCAGACTGGCCGCCCAACAACAGATAGAGCTGGGTGTCATCTGCATATTGGTGACACCCTAGCCCATGCCACTGTGCAATCTGGGCAAGGGGGCACATGTAGATGTTAAATAGCATCGGGGGCATTTAACAACATTTCACCTGACATCCAAATCATATCTATTCTGGAAAAAGAATTGTGACGATTGGAATAAAAAGTAAAATCTTTAACTTTAGGATTCAATTTTCTCCAAACATCTTCTAGTTTCTCTTGTTCCATCAATTTAAAGAAATTTTTTGGTAATTTCCCATCCTCCACATCCTTCTTTTCAGATTTCCTGTCCAATTTATTATTAACCATACCATTAAAAATCCCCTGCCAAAATTAACTGCTCATAATTCACTTGATCCAATTTGTTTGTCAAGTCTTTAAAAAAAATTTCTTTAGCTCCATTAGGCGCATACAAGTTAACTATCAAAGTCTTTTTCTGAAGCATTGTAATTTCCACTATATCTCCCATCTTTATCGCTAAAAATTTGTTTTGGGTCCAATTCTTTGTTTACATAGGTCACAATTCCCTTATTTTTTTTTCTGCCAGTGAATAAAATTCTTCTCCTAATTTTTTGTTAATCAAATACTTATTGTTCCATTTTCTAATATGAGTTTCTTGCAAGCAGATAATATTAGCCTTTTGTTTTTGCAACCAATAATTTCTCCTTGATCTTCTCCCAGATACTCCGTCAAAGCAGTTGTCACTATCATACGTATATCTTCATCTGCCTTTTCTTCAATCCCTCTTAGCCTCAGATGGTTTAACATCGCTCTATACTCCATCATTGCCTCCAATTTATGATTTTCCTGAAGAGTTGTTTCCATTTTTTTGTCTATATCTTGTGTTTTTTGCTCTAATCCAGTCGATTTTAATACCAGACCTTGCACTTGGCTCTTTGTGTCTGCTACTTCTTTTGTAATTACCACCACCTCTACTACAACCAATTCTTTGAGAGCTATCACATTCTTTTCTTGGACTTCTTCTAACTGCTCCAGCTGTTCTTCCATTTGCTTTTCTAACTGTTGTTCTATCTGTTTCACCAGTCCTTGAATCGCCTCCAGCATTCTCTTTTCCATTGACTTCATTGCAGCTTGCCACTCTCTTTTTTCCTTCCCTGTCATACTTGGACTCACGGACGAAGCGGTCCTTTGTCGCTGTTTTGGATTCATTTTGAAGTTTCTAAAATTAGTCCAAATTCATGTATTCCGGGTCCTCTTTTTGTCTTCTCTTAAATTGTTGCCTTTTCGCCACTCTTTTGAAGCAATTCCAGTGATAAAATTTGATTTTAAAGTTCAGTCCTCCTAAAAATGGCGGGCGCAATTTCTCTATAGTTTTTTGGCTAGAGTAGGCTCTTCTTGAACTTCCTGTTTCCTGTCTGCCTCAAAATCCTTCCTACCGGAAACTTCATTCCGCCACTTTTACAGCCCTCCGGAAGCCACTCTAGTCCTTATACACAGTACTAGCCGGACACAGATAGCTGCAACACCTTAGTCTCGCGATTTCTCTCATTAGTTTCAGTCTTAGATTCCGCTCCAGCTCTTTCTAACTGCAGGAATGTTAAACAATGTCTATTTTTCTCAAATTGCTCGCTTTGACAAACTCTTCTCAAATCCTCAATGGCCCGATTATTCAAGATTAATTCTTTTATGCTTATCCGTGTTTTTCAATTTTCATTAGATCTTCATTCCGGTAAGCAAATTGTTTATGTTACCTTGCATGCTTATCTTGGAGCTTCGCATCGCTTCTTCTCACTTTCGACTCAACTCTCTTTTTTAAGAGGTCGGGAAATGACGAATTTAAGCTGGATTCCCAGCCTGGTTGGCTTCTTTAGTGGTCTCTTGCGTACGCCTGCTTCTGAGAGGGGATCAAAGTGTAAACAAGCCTCCTTCAAGACTTATACACGCCAATCTCAACTCTCACTTGGACCTTGATGCTTGCTTGTCGACCCCCTGCCTGGGGGAGGCTGCGTTGGGCAATATAAATGCCCAAACTGTCGGAAGAAGCCACCGTCCACCCTGCGCGATTGCAAGGTGCATCAGTTCGCCATTTTACTCTGATTGGAAGCCCGACTCCTCTTTGAATCTTAAGGGGTTGTGAGTGTTCTTCGTTAACTCTCAACACTGCTGTCCCTTCTCTGTATATTTCTTGGATCGCTTTTATATATGGCTCCCCCATCTTGTATTTAGTCATTATCTGCCACAGAAAATCCTGGGAGAGTGTATCAAATGCTTTGTAGACATCTAATTTCAGGAGGCCTAGCTTTTTTTTGTGGCCATGTTGTAATACATTTATAATATTCCTTATGGGGTGGGCTATATTCCTGTCTTTTACAAATCCATATTGGTCCTCCTTTATTATGTTAGGTATGATCTTCTTTCATCTATTTGCCAATAATTTTGCAAAGATTTTATAATCCTGATTTAGTAAACTAATACGTCTATATGAGCCCACTTCCTCTGTATGTGGTTTTGGGATTACCGCTATTTCTGATTGCCTCCACGAATCTGGGGCTTTTTTCCCTTTCAGTATTCAATAGTAAACTATTGAGGCAGACTCAGCATGGGTTCTGTAAGGGAAGATCTTGTCTCACTAACCTGTTAGTGTTTTTTGAGGGAGTGAACAAACATGTGGACAAGGGGGACCCAATAGATATTATTTACCTTGACTTCCGGAAAGCTTTTGATACAGTTCCTCATCAAAGGCTCCTAAGTAAGCTCAATAGTCATGGGATAAAAGGACAAGTCCTCTTGTGGATCAAAAACTGGCTTATAAATAGGAAACAGAGAGTGAGTATAAATGGGAAACTCTCTCAGTGGAGGGTGGTAAGCAGTGGGGTACCACAGGGATCAGTACTCGGTCCCATGCTTTTTAACTTGTTTATTAACGATTTGGAATTGGGAGTAAGCAGTGATGTGGCTAAATTTGCAGATGACACGAAGTTGTTCAGGGTGGTGAAAACCAGAGAGGATTGAGAGGCACTCCAAAGGGATCTGTTGAGGATGGGTGAGTGGGCGTCAACGTGGCAAATGGGGTTCAATGTGGCCAAGTGCAAAGTGATGCACATTGGAGCCAAAAATCCTAAATATAAATACACGTTGATGGGGTCTGATCTGGCATAGACTGACCAAGAGAGAGATCTTGGAGTCGTAGTGGATAACTCGCTGAAAATGTCTACACAATGTGTAGCTGCAATAAAGAAGGCCAACGCTATGCTGGGGATTATTAGGAAGGGAATTGATAACAAATCAGCCAGTATCATCATGCCCCTGTATAAATCATTGGTGCGACCTCATTTGGAATACTGTGTACAGTTCTGGTCACCACATCTCAAAAAGGATATTATAGCATTGGAAAAAGTGCAGAGAAGGGCAACTAGAATGATAAAGGGTTGGAACACCTTCCCTATGAAGAAAGGTTAAAATGCTTGGGGCTCTTTAGCTTGGAGAAACGACGGCTGAGGGGTGACATGATCGAGGTTTATAAGATTATGAATGGGATTGAGCAGGTTGAGAAAGAAGTACTTTTCTCCCTTTCTCACAATACAAGAACTCGTGGGCACTCTATGAAATTGCTGAGCAGTCGGGTTAGAACAGATAAAAGGAAATACTTCTTCACCCAAAGAGTGATTAACATATGGAATTCACTGCCACAGGAGGTCGTGGCAGCTGCAAGCATGGACAGTTTCAAGAGGAAATTAGATAAACATATGGAGCAGAAGTCCACCAGTGGCTATTAGCCACAGGGTATAGAATGAGAACTCTCAGTCTGGGGCAGGTGATGCACTCTATTCTTGGTGCTGGAGGGGGCAGCAGTGGGAGGGCTTCTGGTGCCCTGGCCCCACTGCTGGACCTCCTGATGGCACCTGGTATATTTTGGCCGCTGTGTGACAGAGTGTTGGACTAGATGGGCCATTGGCCTGATTCAACATTGGCTTCTCTTATGTTCTTATGTTCTTATGTTCTTAAATACCTCTTGGAGCTCTGGGGCCAATATATCTGGGGATTTATAGAATTCACTTGTGAAACCATCTAGGCCTGGGGATTTGCCCTTTTTCAATTCTTTAATTACATCTTTTATCTCCTGTAGTGTTATTTCCTTCCTTAACATAATTTTATCATTTTCTTTAAGTGTTGTTCTTATATCTTCCTCATATATGACTATGTCCTTTTTTTTAATACAGCTCTTGGTAAAAGGTCTCAAAGGCTTTTACTATATTTTTTGAGTTGCCAGTTCTTTGGCCATTCACTTTTATATTTTCTATCTTTTGCCTTACCTTCCTGTTTTTCAAATAGTTAGCTAACCTGGCCGAATTAATACTATTTCTATGGAAGTCATTTCTTACCATTGCTTCTCTCTTCCATAATGTAACTGAGTCCAACTCATCTAATTGTTTTTTTAATTGTTGTTATCTGACTCTGTACTTTTAAATCGTGATTATTGATTTGTTCCTTTTGCAACCTCTCCAGTTCCTGAATTTTAGATTGTCTTTTTTAGATAGCATTCTCTTTTGATGTACTTTTCCTTATTTATGCAGTGTCCCCTTATCACCGCCTCTGTGGCATCCCACAGGGTATTAGTTGGGACAGTCCCTCTATTCTCCTCAAAGTATAATCTTATCTGCTCCATAATATAACTCCTATCTTCCTCTTTAGCCATTATTAAATTATTGTACCTCCAAGTTCTACTTTTTGGCTTTTGATTACCTTCTATTTCTATAGTGATTGGTGCATGATCAGATATCCAAATTGGGTGCATTGTGGCTTTTTTAATAGTCAGATTACTGCTTTTTTCTACAGTTATGTAATCTATGCATGATGGGGTTTTGTGCCGGCTGGATACATAGGTGGGGTTTGGCTGCTGTCCTATCAATTCATGTGCTTCCCTCAAGTCCCAATCTCCTATTTTAATTGCCTTATTCTTGGTCAGATCCATATTCAAATTTCCTGTCATAATTAATTCTCCCTCTGCAAATTGCTTAGTGTTTTTAAATAGCCTGGCTAAAAATTTCTTTTGTCCTTTGTTGGGTGCATATATATTTACCAATGTAAATTTCTTCCCCTCTAATCTGAGTTTAGCCATCACATATCTACCTTCCCTGTCTGTCTTTCTTTCTAGTACCTCTACTTATGAGTCATTATTACTACTCCTCTGGCCTTGGTCTGGCTCCTAGCTTCCACTAACATCATCCAGGTCAAGTCTTTTAGCAAAGGCTTGTTGTCATTTCTTTTCTTATGTGTTTCCTGTAAACACAGATCATCTTTTTTTTTGCTCTCTTGCCAACTTGGCTATCCTAAATCTTTTAATTTCTGATGTTAGACCATTGACATTCAGTGATAAAATTTTTATTGTTTTATCCATATCCCACATCAATTAAGGCTTTGACATCTCGTGGCTGTGAAAAATTTGAATGGTTAATTAGTTTACCCTTCCCCGTCCCTTTCCCCCCTGTCGTTGAGAGTGAAAATGGAAAGAAAATCATGAAAAATATTGACTTGTTTAAAAACAATCATGAAAAGGTGTGGCATAAGATTCAGCAGGATATGAAGAAATGGGATACTTTGAATTTATCATTGATGGGAAGAATTGCGACTGTAAAAATGAATATCTTGCCGCGTTTGATGTTTTTGTTTCAGACTATTCCAATACTAAAACAAAGGAAAATATTGGATTCGTGGCAGAAAGAATTATCCAAATTTGTATGGGCAGGAAGAAAGCCAAGGATTAAAATGAAAATTTTATGTGACGCAAAAGAGAGAGGAGGCTTACAACTACCAAACTTAAGACTGTATTATGATGCCGTCTGTTTAACATGGTTGCAACAGTGGATTAATTTGGAGAATAAGAAGTTATTGGCCCTTGAAGGACATGATAATAAATTCGGATGGCATGCATATTTATGGTATGGAAAAGTAAAAATGGATAAATTTTTTAAACACCACTTTGTAAGACAATCACTGTTCGAGACATGGACGAGATATAGAAAATTCTTCTCGGAAGAAAGACCACTTTGGATTGTACCAGCTGAAGTAATTAATCCGTATTCAAGAAATCAAGGGTTAGATTGGCTACCCTATAAAAGTCTTTTAAAATTTGAAGGGAAAAATTTTGTCTTAAAAGATAGATTCGATGTTGAATTTGAATATGATTGGTTGAAGTATAGACAGATTTATGATCTATTTAAGACCGATAAAAGAGAACATGGTTTTAGAGAAAAGAATATTGAAATTGAAACTGTATGGCTTGAGAAAGATAAAAAAATGATTTCTAAACTGTACAAGGTGTTATTGAAATGGTATACTGAGGATGAGGTTGTAAAGGAGCAAATGATAAAATGGGCAGTAAATGTTAACAATGAGATATTAATGTCATCTTGGGAATACCTGTGGAAAAAATCAATGAAAATTTCAACGTGTGTAAATGTTAAAGAGAATTGTTATAAAATGATGTATAGATGGTATATGACGCCTAAAAAAATTGCTATTATAAATGAAAGTATGTCTAACAAATGTTGGAAATGTAAGAAACATGAAGGGTCTTTTTACCATATGTGGTGGACATGTGATAAAGCAGTAAAGTATTGGACTGAGATCCACAATGAGATACAAAAAATTTTGAAATGTACTTTTAAGAAAGACCCACAGATGTTATTGTTAGGTCTTAAAATGGAAGAAATAAATGTAGCCAAGAGAACACTATTATGGTACTTGATTACAGCAGCTAGACTGACTTTTGCTCAAGGTTGGAAACAAGATAAAGTACCCGAAACATGGGAATGGATTAAAAAGACGTTGTTTATGGCAGAAATGGACAAATTAACAAGAAAATTAAACAACGAAGAAGACGAAACCTTTTTCGGAGACTGGAAAGACTTTCAAGAATACTTGTTGAAGAATTGGGACGTAAAACGTGGTTTGATTTGTTTTGACAGTTATTGAGGAGAAGTGGAAAGAGACTCAGATCTTTGAATTGTTACCATTAGTAAAAGAAATATGCTTAGCAGTAAATGTAATTGTACAAGAGAAATATCAAGGGGGTTGGAGCAGTGCGGGAAGTCTTGTTTGGGGGGAGAGGGAGAAAGAAAAATGGATATGTATTGGTTTGTTTAAATTGTATGAACATGTGATATATCCAATAATAAATTGTATTTTAAAAAAAAAAGAAAATCTCTTCCCCTCTCTCCACTGCATGGGATGCATGCACCCCCCCCTCCTTCTCGATACTGTAAAAAATAATATTACCAATAATAATCATTAGCTCAGTCAATAAAGGTATACCTCCCTTAATTGGTTATTGGGAGCTGGTCCTGAGGCGTTTCCCTCCTCTCTCTGAAGTTCCTTCGTCACCATCTTCAGGAACCCCCGGTTCCTCTTCCATTTCTTGCTCTCCCATGTCTTCTGTGTTGATTCCTAATTGTTTAAGTAGTTCCTTTGCCTCTGTAGTGTTCCTTGCCATAAGTTGCTTTCCTTCCCGAAATATGATTATAGAGGATGGATAGCCCCATGAAAATTTAACATTGTTTGCATAAAGCTTTTGAGCAAAGGGGTGCATGACATTTTTTTTCCTTAAGATCTCTTGACAAAAATCTTGTCTCACCCAGACTTTTCTTCCTCTAAAAGTCCGGTCTTTCCTCTTCTTTAGTGCCATATATATTTGCTGTTGAATTTTCTCTCTGGCAAATTTAATTATTACATCTTTAGGGGCCCCTCCCCTCCCATTCCTTTGAAGTCGATGCACTCTTTCAACATCCTCTGCTTTTACCTCTACTTCATTTGTCTGCATCCACTGTATCAGGGATTCGTCCAGTTTATTTATGGAAATTTCTTCGGATATCCCTGATAAGATAAGGTTAGCTCTCCTATTTCTGTCTGACAAGTCATTTATTTGGCGGGTCAGAGAGGTTATTTTTTGTTCATTAGCTTCAGCGAGCTGTTTGGCTGTCACAGCCGTCTGCTTTATAGTGGCTATTTCTGTGCCTATTTTGTTAACTTCTCCCCGTAATGAGTTTAACTCACCACTAATTTTTTCTTGAAAGGCGAGGACTGTGTTTTGGAGTCCTGCAATTTGTTCAGATAGGTCCTTAATTGTCTTCACCATATCTGATTCAAAGTTTTGGGAGTGGCCTTAAGAATCTCAAGGCTTTCCTTTCAAATGCAGTAATAAATTAGGTTGTTACCACTCTGAAGATGTTCTAACCAGCTGCTCCCTGGTTATCAGCCTCTTATCTGGGTTTGCGTAGCGTTTACAAACTTTGAGCTATAAATTCTTTTGTTCGAAAGAGGAGCTCAGAGGAAACACAGCCGGCTTGGTTTAACGCATGCGTGCAACCCCCAAGAAACCTGCCTTGTTTAACCATTTCTTGGCCTTCCATAGTTTGGTTCAGGCTTTGGGGCCTAGTTAAGTTACTGTAGGCTCCTATCTGAGAAATTAATGTCACCATGACTTGCAGTTTTCAGAGAGATAAGGATGATGTGGAGTCAGACAAAGGTGCAAGTGAGGGACAAGAGACTTAAAGGGAGTTTTGCACTCACATTCCATCTAATTAGTGCACGAAGTCCTGGCCATGGGAAAGTTGCTCGACATGAATACATGTCTGCTGGAGAGATATGTGGTCACGTTCCTTGGCATCACAACTGACTGGTCGAACAGGATCAGGCCAGTGACGGGCAGTCTGTCATGAAGCATGACCATTCATTCTAGTTTGGCACTTCTTGACATCCTTTGGACTGTTTGTTGGGACTTGTGTGACTAGAAGACTTGCTTCTTGGATTTTGGACACTGGAGTTCTATCTGGACTTTGTTTCGTCAGTGTGACCAGATAAAATCTGGGTCAGAGGACTAAAGCCTGAACAAATATTCTAGGTCAGCTATTTATCGTCTTCCTTGTTTTGCATTGCTTCTGTATTTGTATACTTTTGCACATTTCTTTTAATAAACCTTATTAATTATACTCCTGTGGAGTTATTTGGATTTTGGGACTTCAATCTAAATCCAGTACCTTGGCCTATTTGGACTACAACTACCAAAGTAATTTTTTTAGAACTCAGCTTGCAAGTGTCTTACTTTGCAAGGCTGACTTTTGATTAACACCTAGTAGGGCTGAAGACTCAGTTCCTCACTCTCTCAGCTGAGGGTTAGCTTAGAGAGTCTGGTGGTGGCTCATTACCTTGGGCAGTGAGGATTCACTCCCCAGTTTTCTGTGTTTTTGGCCTTTAGCCAGAGCCTTTTTGTGAAACAAAGGGGCTTTGACAGCAATTCGTATAATTATCCTGAACTTGGTGGCCAATTCTGAAACCCCTAGCTTATGGTAGCTACAGACAGCTTTAGCTTCTATTGCAAATAGCATCATGGGACTTCTAGAGGTAACCTGGGCCAAGATGTCCTGATGCCCTTCATGTTCGGCATTGCAGCTCCCATGATCATCCTGAAGTAGGACAGGTGGCCAATTTTGAGACTCCTAGTCAAATTTACTGCTGACTTATATGTGCCACAGATGACAGATGGATCCTTTTATCATTATAGATTCATTTCTTTGTGAATTTCTATACCACTTCCCAGAGAAGCTGCTAGAGTCAGTTTATAAATTAAAACACAGTAAAAGCATAAAGCACAATAACATTTGTTAATTGTTAACTATCAAAAACTCAGAGAGGTTCAATTATGTTTGGTATTATGACCATATTTGTATCAAACTTCTCAGCATCCCTGCTCTAGACAATGATTATTGGGAAAAATCAAACATTCTGATGCAGGGAGATAATAGGAAATGTGAGCCTCACTTGGCAAAGTTAGAAGCCATATATTTTGGGAGATTATCAAAGTAAGTTTGGTAACAGGAAAATGTTTTGTCTTTACAATATAAACAAAAGTTCAACAGATTTTTTTTTTTTTAAAAAAAGCCACGCCAATGTCTGAAAAAATCCTAATACTGTATTTTTTTATGACTCATGCTCATTGTTTTACAGCTGCGATATAAGGATTTACTTTTCTGACAATTCAGGGTTTGAAAAGAAAAGTTAATTGTTAGCACTGGTCTAGGGAAAAAAAGATGTTGCCAATTATTTTTAGTGTAAATATATTCTGACATATCTAAGGACACATGCTGCAATTCTCTTAACAAGGAGAGAATAAATGTTCTGAATAATGAAATGATGTTATGTAAAATAATGATATACTAGTGAAGCACAGTATTTCAAGTGTCTGGCTTAAGACATTTCATCGCAAACTATTTCACATCTTTCTTTCTACATCTCATCTCAAACATCAGTGTTGAAATCAAGTAGTAGGAAAGTGCAGTCAGAAATTTGCTAACCAAGATCCACCTCAGGCAATATCCATTGAGAACTATCAAATGTATTCATAATCCAGGATGCAGGTTGTGTCAGATACTTCATTCTCCAGAACTAGTCAGGGGCAAAGTTTTTGCTTTTCATGCTGTAAGGCCAGCCAGGTGTATTAGAGGCATAGGCTTGGCCTCATGTTACATTTCTTTTCCCCATCCCCCATGATAACAACCAATAGCAGTGGAAAGATGAGAGACATTTCTTACACTGCAGGCAAAATTGCAGAGTCAGGGGAGTAGGGTTCAATTCAACCAATAATAGGAAGGTCTTATCTACATGAAATATGTGATACGAGTCAGTTTTGGGGTCTCCCAACCCAACTTGCAGTTATATGTATCATGGGGAGACTCACCTTTGAAAGTGTTCCATTGCTCAAAGCAGCTTGGGAGTGCTGCATGAGGGGAAGGGGGGCTTTCAGCTTCTCTTCCACACCATTTTCCTAAGTAGAATTGGCTACAAGGGTCCTGTTTGGCTCTATCTTGGGCTCTATGTGTCATAAGAACCTAAGAGAAGCCATGTTGGATCAGGCCAATGGCCTAACCAGTCCAACACTCTGTGTTACACAGTATCCAAAAGACAGGTAGCATCAGGAGCAGTGTCAGCACTCCAGAAGGCCACCCACTGTTGCCCTGCCAAGCACCAAGAATACAAAGCATCACTGCCCCAGACATAGTGTTCCATGTATACTTTATGGCTAATAGCCACTCATGGACCCTTGCTCCATACATTTATCCAATCCCCTCTTGAAGCTGCCTGTTCTTGTAGCCACCATCATTTCTTGTGACAGTGAATCCCACATGTTAATTACTCTTTGGGTGAAGAACTACTTCCTCTTATCTGTTCTAAGCTTACTGCTCATTAATTTCATTGATTACCCTTGAGTTATTGTATTGTGAGAAAGGTAGAAAAATATTTCTTTCTCTACCTTCTCTATCCCATGCATAATTTTGTAAACCTCTATCATGTCACACCTCTGTTAACCCAAATGGACTGAGTTGCCCCCAAACAGGGCTATCTCCTATTTTAGTTGGGGGAATTAGCAAGGAGACAGTGGCAGTGAGGGGGTAATCAAACAGGACAGGATACCCGTGTATACTGGGATCTTTCCCTTAAAAGAATTCTCAATAACCAGTCCAAAGTAAAGCACAGAAGTATTTTATTAAATAGAAAATGGAAGGCCACACATACAAGATCAATTTAGAAATAAAAGGGAATAGTGGGAGTAAAAAGGGATTGTTGGGGAAGAAGTATAGCTACATGTCCAGGAGAGCAGCGATCCAGGGGGCAAGAGCAAGACGTCCAGCATCCTGGGTGTGCAGTTCAGATCCAGGAAGACACACACACAGCAATAGAGCAAAAATGAGACTTGAGGGCAAGCTAATGTGATTGCCCCTTGGAACAAAGTGTTCATGAGTTTAACTAAAAGTACAACAATGTGTTGGGGAAATTATGAATGGGGTTCTCAGAAACTGACAAAGAAAACAGGAGATGTCTTGGGAGAAGTTCTTTGTATAAAATTAAAGCTTAAATTGAAACTCTGATAGCTTCCTCTCATAATTTGGAGTATTAATGACTGTCTAATTAAACTAATTAAAAAGCAAAAATACTGTTTGATGACCCTCATTTTGTGTTAGGTGGGAAAGCAGTAGGTGTTGGGGGTAGTTTTTGTGACGTAAATGTGGGAATGGGGAAAGTGAGGCAGGGTTGATAGCATTAACGATCCAGGTAAATAGCATGATGAAAAGGCTGACAAGGCAAGGTGAGATGAGTCTATTGTTTTAGCATATGCAAACCTGTAGAATGGGTGGAGAGGTCACAGCATGGTAAGACCAAGTTTATTACACATTTCAGGGTCCTTTCCCAGTCATGGCATCCTTTTTGTGTACAGTTTAGCCAAACTGCCTGGCATATGAACTCCTAGAATGCTATTTAATGGAGGGTTCTGGCTTCCAGCTTACACTTCAGCAAAGGGGTATATTCAGCCTGCTTATACCTCAATCAGGGTTTCTCCAAATTAAAGAGAAGAAAAGAGATGAAGAAGAGTTTGGATTTATACCCCACCCTTCACTCAGAGTCTCAGAGTGGCTTACAATCTCATTTCCCTTCCCCTCACCACTAACCCTGTGAGGTAGGTGGGGCTGAGAGAGCTCTTTCAAGAACTGCTCTTGAGAGAACAGCTCTGAGAGGACTTGTGTCTGACCCAAGGTAACACCAGCAGCTGCATGTGGAGGAGTGGGGAATCAAACTCAGTTCACCCAGATTAGAGTCCGCACTCTTAACCTCTACATCAAACTGTCCTTAACCTCTTTAACCTTTCTTCATAGGAAAGGTATACCATCCCCTTAATCATTTTAGCTGCCCTTTCATACACTTTTCCAAGTGCTGTAATATCTTTTTTGAGGTATGGTGACTGGAACTGTACGCAATATTCCGAATGAGGCCACACCATAGATTTGTACAGGGGCAATATGATACTGGCTTATTTGTTTTCAGCTCCCTTCCTAATAGTCCCTATGCTCTCTGTGTCCTTATTAGGAGAACACTGGCTGCCTTGTAAAAGTGAAACCACTACAGGGCAGAGACTGCAATAATGAAAGACACCTGAATAAAACAAAAGAGAATCATGTGTTTTTTTCTTATAGGCTAGACGTTGAATTTGTTTAGTTTTCATATCAATTGTGATAATTATGAAACATCCCACTTTGGAATTATTATAATCAATAATGAAAGAAGTACAAGTTTGCCTAGTACACTTGACTAAGTGGTTCCTACATAATGGCAGTTTATAAACTACAGATGGTGTCAGTTTTATGGTTAGTGGAAAAGCCTTGTACATAGATATAATTCATGCTACCCCAACTACAGTAAAAAAACAAACACCCCCTCACACAAAGGGACCAATGCACAATTTAATGGCAAAAAAATTATATCTCCCATATTTAAAAACATTATGTATTCTACCAAGGAATTAGGGAAAAAAAATAAAAATGTATTGTTTTCTGTGTATTGTCCTTCCTTGACTTAGAGTGTATTTAAATTTCTCCTCCTTCTTAAATTCCTGAAGGATATAACATTAAAAGAGTTTGAATGTAAAAATGAGGTGTAGGTGCAAAGTGCCATCTCAATTCTTAAAGAAATTTCAGCTCTCCTGTAATGTTTCCTACTAGGATAACATCTGTCTGTTGTGGGTTGGATCATTTTAAAAACTACAAAACATTCTGATAAAGTGGGAAAACACAATTCTCATCCAATGATGGATCTGGAATGTCTTACTTAGAACTGACTAGATGAACTGGAAGGAGTTAATGCCTTGTCCCCCAAGTTACTTGGTACAACACAAACTAGGTTTGATCATTGAGGGGGGAGGGGAGTAGCAATCATTCTTGTCCAGTAGGGAGGGGAATTTTATTGTCATCTGCACTCCTTAAGTTGGTCTCAGATCTGTTACCACCAATGGCCTGCCTTGTTGTTTGGGGAAATTAGCTATGCTGCAGGGGAGACCAGAGGAGTACAGGGATTGTACACCAATTGTATACCAAGGTCTGGTACAGTAAGAAGACTCCAGATTTAAAGAGTAAATTAAATAGATTTTATTAAAGAATTTCCGTAATTACAAGCATACTAAGCATTCAAAAACAGCAAGCAATACAGAACTAAGAAAGCAGAGGTGATTGATAGCAAATAGAGGAGTCATTTATGGAGTTATATGACCTGTCCAGATATGCAGAGGACCATGGAGATGGGATTGTGACCCAAATAAAAGTTTTGGGGTGGACGACCAGTTAGCATCAGGGCAAATGCACACACTATGAGGCCATGTGCCTTGACAGATATAGGCCCTGGAAAACAATACCAACCAATAGGAGGTCTTGAGGGGCTTGTCTCAGGTGAAGACAAAAGATTACCTGGGCCAATCATGGGTCCCAGAGGGTGTGGCATCGGGGGGGCAGACCTAGGTGTGACCAATGAGATTTCAGAGGGGGAGAATCTGGATTAGCAATAGCAATGATGAGATTAGCCAGGTGTTGGGTGGCTGGCTGAATGGGTTTTCTGACCCCTAATAGTCCAGTCAAGGCAGTTTGAAAAGGCTCCAGGTTTACACAAAAAGTGGGAGATGGCTTAGTATCATGAAAGATCACTAAACATTTTAATGTATGATTGGTTTATCTTGGTATCCTGCGGGAAGGAGCAGAAAAGACAGTTGTGAAGACAAAGGATTCTCACATAGACATAGGTGCACACAAAAGGGCTGGGTGAATTTCTGGAAACAGAAAGGCTATTTGCCAGGTGGCCTTTGAATATCCTTTAGAAATGTAGATACTTTACCTGGAGGAACTGCCATTGTTTACCTTTGCTGGGTGAGGGAAGAAGACTGGAGGTTTTGCTCTGAGGGCTGTGTTATGCCATCTGAAAATGGAGAGCTATGGCTTGTTCTGTGTTTTAAAACCAGGAGTGTTTGCCTTGGCCTGAGTTTGTGGGTATCTGGCTTAGGTTAGAAAGTGGGGTGCACCTGCTGTTGAGGCTACCCTTGAGTAAAGTAGTGCCTCTGGGCACACAATCAAAATTGTGGATTTTAGCATTCACACTGTGTTGGTGCAGGATATACACAGGATAGACACACTTTCCGGGGTTTGATACCACTTTTAACAGATATCTTTTTAACTCAGGAATGAAGCATTACAAGATAGGTTGAGTACGGCTGGGAAACGCCGGACAGATGTGCCTGTGTGAACACCCCCTTTAATCCCCTTGTGAAATGTTGCTGAAACATGCCTTTCTCGGAGCAAACTACCAGTCTGAACTCGGCCAAGATTTGCGCATGCTCAAAGTCTGCAATTTTTTCCCCTGTCATACATCTTCACTGTCTCCTTTGATTTAGAATGTTTCAAACAAGGTGGTGAACTCAGTGCTTAAGATACTGAGAATAAGGCTAGCACAAAGAATATACTATAAATGAAAAGACTCTATACCAGTTCTTATGTACATATAAACTCCACAAAAATTACATTTCATATGTGAAATCTGTTGGTTGCCTTTGGTCCATTTACAAGTTTAGGAACATTTCCATTCAAATTAATTAGAAAATAATCTTTTCTACAGCAAGTAAAGTGCTACACACAGTTCCATTACCAAGAAGGTATTTATTTTGAAAGTTTTATGAAAAAAAATTAAATCGTGCTTATTAATATAAATGAAGAGTAGCAGCACTGTATGACAAATAATTCATTAGTCCAAAAGCATGTAACAAATACCATTAATCAAAACAGCGTAGGATAGAAAAAATTATAACCCATGCTGTGCGTGCTGAGATAACAAACCCATAACACATATTTCTTGCTGTTACTAAATATTTGGTGTGTACTATTACAGTTTCTGAACATTATAAATACATTTTTGTTATAACAACATCTGCTTTGAATGAAAAAGGCCTGAAATGTTTTGTGAAATACGCAATTTATCCAGAAAGTTGAGTATTAAAAACAAGTCTGGGCACTTGCAGAACAAGACTACATTACTGTGCAAGAAATGAGCTTAAAATACTATTAAAATGAAAGAGGATATAGCATTCCAGAGCAAGGGAAAAAATGGCACATATGTTTATGTTTCTCCCTTCTACATCAACTGAACTCAAAGGACCTTTTGTTTAGCACTTGGGCAGAGCAATCCTGAGCCATGCCCATGCTGCAACGGCTGGCTGTGCTGCATCTGTGGTGCCACTAGTCACTTCCCTAAGGAGATAATTACACCACAGCCAAATGGGAAAAAGATGCCCCAACAGTGTTGCCAGCTGTTGCCACGGCAGTGTCCATGGTGATTCTGCCACAGTGTTCCATTCTTGTATTATTGCGAGGCAAGGGTGGCATGATAGACAGGGCAGGCAAGACCAATGAGAATCATGGGTCAAGGAGGCCGAGGCAAGTGTCTGTCACTGGCGGGGAGGGAGAGGGTGCTCCTCCTCTGCTGCACACACCCCGTTAAAGAGACCAATTCCCATCAAAAGCCCTGGACATCACCCATTAGCCTCATTGGCACCCCATGGAGAGTACACAGGGCCACAGAAAGTGATGGCAGACAAGAACATGGATGTCAGGGTGCCCCCACTCACTGCTGGCCAAAGCAGCCAAAAGACCATCCATGCTATCAGGGGCATCCCCATTCCAACCCATGCTGGAGGTACAGTGGGAGGAGGGGTAGGGGTGCCAGGAAGGCCCAGAGAGACTTTGAGAGGCCCCCCAGGAGCCTCTCAATGTGCTCCTGTCCCTCACTGGCATCCCTTACAATGGCAAGATGCTTTTCCAGATGCCCAGCAGCCAACATTACAGATGCTGCCAGCCCCTCCATCCATTGTTGTCCCCTGGAAAAGGCTTCCCACCACTCACAACAGCTCTCCAGCTGCTCCCACTTGACTGCCACCCACATCTGCATGGGGAGTGCTGCCAATGGCTGGGACATGCATCCTGGTGCAACGGCACCACCTTCAGCCCCTTCCACCAGCAGCTGCCTTGGAAAGCCCCCTGATGCACAGAAATGCCTGGTATGAGGGACCGTGTGCATCTGGGATTTACCTGGTTTACTGAGTTCCTCAGAAGGAAGGGGACAGTGACCAGGTGGTTAAAAACGAAGCACAATAGTGTCATACACCACTGATACATCACTCCTTAAGGGATCTGAGAGAAGTGGTTTAGTGAGGGCTGAGGAAAAGGTCTGAGTCGAGTCAGAAAATTGGTTGGTGGCCAGTTGGACTCAAAAGGGGCCAGAAAACCAAAGCCAAAAGTTAACCACGAATCAGTGCAGGAGGGTGTGATCATCAGAGAGTGTAGTGAGCTATTTAACATCTGTGTAACTGAGAAAAAGAAACAAGCATTCTAACTAAGTAAAAAAACAAGATCAAGAGTTCAGCCTGAAAAGCAACAAATTAATCTCCATGTAAAACTTCCATTCCCCTGTGGTGATGTTTGTAAATAAAGCCTGTTCAGTTTTAAAGTTAATAAGCCATGGTGCCTATCTATTTAATGGTAATGTAAATAGCAGTGGTCCTTACAAATATCCCTGACCAAAAAGAAATAAAGCAAATACCCCAAAGAGACTATTGCAGATCTGTATAGAGGACTGATCAGGAAAATTATACGCAGTTCTGACCAGGCACAACATGCATACCCTCATGGTACCCTGTGTGTATAAAGGGGATGCATGTTATATTGGTTGCTAGCATTGGGATTTCGAGAAAATACCCCAAAAGAAGCATAAGGCAGGCACAAAAGAAGTAAAAGGACACTACTGTATAAAAAGTGTGACAGTTGGAAAGAAAATTCCTGTCAGAAATGGCACCCCCTCAGAAAACAGCTAAAGCCACTGGTGATGGGCAAACACAAGGAGGGATTTCTGAGGAAAACCCTAGTCCAAATATTAAGAAAAGGAAATTACAGTTGGAGCTAGCCAGAATTGAAGCAGAGAAAGAGATCCAAATGGCTAGACTTCAGGCTGAAGGAGAGGAAAATGCAGGTTGAAAGAGAGGAAAAACAGAGACAGGAGAGAAGACAAATGGCCAAGATACAAAGAGAGGCAGAGGAAAGACAAAAAGACAGAGGGCTTGAGAGACTTAAAATGGCAGAAGAAAAAGGACTTGAAAAACTCAGTAAACCAGATTATTCCACACAGAGCTACCAAGCTAGAGCTCCTTCAGTTCGCTGACAGACACCCTGTTAGCTTTCCATCCAACAAATAACTGCTGCTTCTCAACTGCCAATTCCAAACTGATTGACCGTTCTGTTAAACACCAATCACAGAGGGTTCTGAGCTAAATGGCCTCCTCTTCACTCTGTCATGTGACTCAGCAGTGTTCTGTGTTTACTTTCTGCTGGTCCCAGACCTTTAAGTCCATCACAGGAGCCAACAGGCTGTTGCAATGCCCTCTAGCATGCTCACATTTCTACCAGTGCAGAGATTTGTGTCGTCACTCTGCTGGTGTGCACCAGTGGTGCAGTTGTGCCAGTGCAAGTGTGCTGCACAGCGCCACTCATGCCCTCCACCAACATAAATGCCCCTCATACTAGCATATATCAGGCTGAGTTCAGACTGGCAATTTGCCCTGCTATAGCCACATTTCAGCCACGTTTCCCAAGCGGATTAAAGGGGGCATACACACAGGCACATCTGCCTGGCGTTCCCCACCCATAGGCAACCTGTGCTGTTCCGCTTCACTCCCAGGATTAAAAGATACCTGTTGAAAGTGGTAGCAAATCCCAGAGAGTGCCTTTATCCTGCTGCATTCTGCTTCCCGGAAGTGTGAACACTCAGCCGAAAAGCCAGGAGCAACCCGCGTTGTGCATAAGACAGCAGTGATATGATTGGCTGTGCTTCACTCTACTGCCCAATGTGGTGCCAGCACAACGGGATCCTCCCAAAATCGGCTGAATGCCTATGTGTGTATGAGCGCATATGTGCTCATACACACATAGGCATCCAGCTGATTTACCAGGAAAAAGCCGTTTACAGCCGCGCCTCTGAGCCAGTAGTCTGAACACTCCTGTGCACCTCCTCCTGGTATGCTCCTGCATCAACCAGCCCCATGTGACTGGGAAAACCCCAAACAGTTTGTTCCAGGGTTTTTTGCCACGACTGGCTCCCGCTTCAAACTGCCAGTCTGAGCTCAACCTCAAAGTTACGCTGGAGTGGGGGTCAGTCAGCTCCCTATTCTGATTCACCCCCCCCCAACACAACTGCTCTGTTAATCACCAGCATTTAATCTAAGGTTCTTGTAGGGGTTGGTTACCACATAGTTACCATGTGCACTTTCTCTCTCTCTCTCTCTGGCTATGTCAATGGTCACATGGTACACTTTCAATTAGTTGCTAAGAGAAATTCTCTTAATTCCTCTTTAGACAATTTCTCCCTGCAGTTCTCTTCTCCCCCTCTTTTTAGGTCTGTGGAGTCTATTTTAAATCAATTCTGTGTTGATCAACAAGTAATTTGAAAAATAAAAGGAAAGGCAGGAGGGGGAGGGTCTGCAAATTTCAGAATTTTACTCTGCAGATGTTCAGAGGCAGGCAATATCTTCCCAAGCCTTTCTGTCCTCCTATTAGAGCACCACACAGTGGTATGGAACACAGAACAAATGCAGGGGCTGATGTTACAAAAGGGTGCACTGATTTCACTGATAAATCAGAGAGAAATGAAAAAGAAATCCCTTATTTAAAAGAGAAAAAATAATAAGAAGAACAATCAATGACCATATCTGAAAAGTAATTCCTTTTCTGTAGCAATGTGGGCCCAAACTGAAATGAGCTACTTTAGTTCCACTGCCTCTCCCTAGGAATGGGCAGAATTCTCACTAGGGCCGAGGACAGTCTGGCAGTTTGCCCCGGTAGCCAGTCGTCGCAAAAAAAACCTGGATTAAACTATACCAGGTTTTCCCGTCCACACAGCGGGGGCTGCTGCTGGAAGATACGGGACGGAGGCGCGTGGGAGTGTTCAGACTGCTGCGCCGGAGGCATGCTATATTCACCGTTTCCCCATTAGTTCGGCTGTGGGTGTATGGGTGTATGTGCGCATGAGCGTGGTAGTTGGTGATTCGATCCTTAGGCAGGTAGACAGCTGGGTGGCGAACCCGCGTACTGACCGTATGGTGACTTGCCTGCCTAGTGCGAAGGTAGTGGACATTACGCGTGTTTTAGATAGGCTGGTAGATAGTGCTGGGGAGGAGCCAGTGGTCGTGGTGCACGTCAGCACCAACGATGTGGGGAAATGCAGTTGTGAGGTCCTGGAGGAGAAATTTAGGCTGCTGGGCAGGAAACTCAAGGCCAGGACCTCCAAGGTAGCCTTCTCAGAAGTGCTACCTGTTCCACGCGCAGGGCCGGAGAGACAGGCACAGATCAGGAGTCTCAATGCGTGGATGAGATGGTGGTGTAGGGGGGAAGGGTTCAAGTTTGTTAGGCACTGGGATGCTTTTTTGGGACAAGAGGGAGCTGTACAAAAGGGATGGTCTCCACTTGTCCCGAGAAGGAACCAGGCTGCTGGCGCTCAAAATCAAAAAGGTGGCAGAGCAGTTTTTAAACTGAATAATGGGGGAAAGCCGACAGGAGATGAAAAGTCTCTGGTTCGGGATGGCTCATCTCAAAGAGATGAAGGGGTAGCTATTACTTTTGTACAAGGAAATCGATTACAATTGTCCACTGAGACTGTGGCTAATGATAGGAACTGCCTGGCAAGGTCTCGAGGCAGCAAGAGGAAGGCTGTGGGCTTAACAAACCTGGGAAACTATAAGTGTTTATACACGAATGCTAGAAGTCTCCGAGGTAAAATCGGGGAGTTGGAATGCTTGGTGTTGGGGGGGAAATAGACATTGTGGGTATTTCAGAAACTTGGTGGGATGAGGAAAATCAGTGGGATACGGTGATTCCTGGTTATAAATTATATCGGAAGGATAGGGGGGAAGGGTTGGAGGTGGGGTGGCTCTGTATGTCAGAGAGGGTATACCGTCCAGTAAGATTGAGAGGGTAAGAGAATTGGATTCACTTCTGGAAATGCTATGGGTTGAAATAGTGGGTCCAAAAGGAGGCTTAACAGTGGGAGTTTGTTATCGCCCACCAGATCAAAAGATAGAGGAGGATTATAAAATGAAGAATGAATTAAAGATAGCGGCTAGACGAAATAACTGTGTTGTAATAGGCAACTTTAACTACCCACACGTTGATTGGGTCAATATGAGTTCTAGTCGGGAAAAAGAGATTGCGTTCTTAGACACTCTCAGTGACTGTGCTGTGGAACAGATGGTCACAGATCCTACCAGGGGAGAGGCGATCCTGGATTTGGTCCTAAGTAACACCCAAGACCTGGTGAGAGATGTAAAAGTGATTGCACCACTTGGGAACAGTGACCATAATGTCATTGAGTTTAACATTTGTACAGATAGGGAGTTGCCCAAAAAGACTGACGCAACCACTTTTAACTTTAAAAGGGGTAACTTCTCTGGTATGAGGGGACATGTGAGGAAGAAATTGAAAGGAAGAGTGGAGAAGGTCAAAACCATTGGGGAAGCTTGGAGACTATTTAAAAAGACAATCCTAGAAGCTCAGAAAAAATATATACCGCAGGTTAGGAAAGGTACAAATAGGTATAGAAAAAAGCCTGCATGGTTAACAAATAAAGTAATGGAAGCTGTAAAAAGTAAGAAGGATTCCTTTAAGCGGTGGAAAGCTAGTCTTAGTGAGGTTGATAAAAGGGAACACAGACTATGGCAAATAAAATGCAAGTCTGTGATCAGGCAAGCAAAAAGGGAATATGAGGAGCATATCGCAAAAAACATAAAGACCAACAATAAAACTTTCTTCAAATACATTAGAAGTAGGAAGCCAGCCAGGGACGCAGTGGGGCCCTTGGATGACCAAGGGGTAAAAGGAGTAGTGAAGGATGATAGGGGAATGGCTGAGAAGCTAAATGCATTTTTTGCCTCTGTCTTCACTGTGGAAGAGGAGAAGTGTTTGCCCACTCCAGAAGCACCGATTTCGGGAGGGGGTTTGAAAGACCTGAATCAGATTGCGGTGACAAGAGAGGAAGTCCTCTGACTGATGGACAATTTAAAAACTAATAAATCACCAGGCCCGGATGGCATTCATCCGAGAGTTCTGAAAGAACTCAAATGTGAACTTGTGGATCTCCTGACAAAAATATGTAATCTTTCTTTAAAACCTGCCTCCATTCCTGAGGACTGGAAGGTAGCTAATGTCACTCCCATCTTTATAAAGGGCTCCAGGGGAGATCCGGGAAATTACAGGCCAGTCAGTCTGACATTGATACCGGGTAAGTTGGTGGAAACTGTTATTAAGGAAAGAATTAGTAGGCACATTGATGAACAAAAACTATTGAGGCAGACTCAGCATGGGTTCTGTAAGGGAAGATCTTGTCTCACTAACCTGTTAGTGTTTTTTGAGGGAGTGAACAAACATGTGGACAAGGGGGATCCAATAGATATTATTTACCTTGACTTCCGGAAAGCTTTTGATACAGTTCCTCATCAAAGGCTCCTAAGTAAGCTCAATAGTCATGGGATAAAAGGACAAGTCCTCTTGTGGATCAAAAACTGGCTTATAAATAGGAAACAGAGAGTGAGTATAAATGGGAAACTTTCTCAGTGGAGGGTGGTAAGCAGTGGGGTACCACAGGGATCAGTACTCGGTCCGATGCTTTTTAACTTGTTTATTAACGATTTGGAATTGGGAGTAAGCAGTGATGTGGCTAAATTTGCAGATGACACGAAGTTGTTCAGGATGGTGAAAACCAGGGAGGAGTGTGAGGCACTCCAAAGGGATCTGTTGAGGATGGGTGAGTGGGCGTCAACGTGGCAAATGGGGTTCAATGTGGCCAAGTGCAAAGTGATGCACATTGGAGCCAAAAATCCTAAATATAAATACATGTTGATGGAGTCTGAACTGGCAGAGACGGACCAAGAGAGAGATCTTGGAGTTGTAGTGGATAACTCGATGAAAATGTCTAGACAATGTGTAGCTGCAATAAAGAAGGCCAACGCTATGCTGGGGATTATTAGGAAGGGAATTGATAACAAATCAGCCAGTATCATCATGCCCCTGTATAAATCATTGGTGCGACCTCATTTGGAATACTGTGTACAGTTCTGGTCACCACATCTCAAAAAGGATATTATAGCATTGGAAAAAGTGCAGAGAAGGGCAACTAGAATGATAAAAGGGTTGGAACACCTTCCCTATGAAGAAAGGTTAAAACGCTTGGGGCTCTTTAGCTTGGAGAAACGACGTCTGAGAGGTGACATGATCGAGGTTTATAAGATTATGAATGGGATTGAGCAGGTTGAGAAAGAAGTACTTTTCTCCCTTTCTCACAATACAAGAATTCGTGGGCACTCTATGAAATTGCTGAGCAGTCGGGTTAGAACAGATAAAAGGAAATACTTCTTCACCCAAAGAGTGATTAATGTATGGAATTCACTGCCAGGGGAGGTCGTGGCAGCTGCAAGCATGGACAGTTTCAAGAGGGAATTAGATAAACATATGGAGCGGAAGTTCATCAGTGGCTATTAGCCACAGGGTATAGATGGGAACTCTCAGTCTGGGGCAGGTGATGCACTCTATTCTTGGTGCTGGAGGGGGCAGCAGTGGGAGGGCTTCTAGTGTCCTGGCCCCACTGCTGGACCTCCTGATGGCACCTGGTATATTTTGGCCACTGTGTGACAGAGTGTTGGACTAGATGGGCCATTGGCCTGATTCAACATTGGCTTCTCTTATGTTCTTATGTTGTTATGAGCGCTCATGTGCTCATGCGCATAAGCGCATTTTGCCGTTTTTTTTTTTTTTTTGCCCTGCAATGCCGGCACCGCATTGGGCAGTGGAGTGCAGCCAATCACACCACTGCTGGCTCGTGCCCAATGTGGGTTCCTCCCGGCTTTTCACCTGCGCGTTCAGACTCCCCAGAAGCGGAGAAACGTGCAACGAACGTGGGCTTTCGGATTTGCGACGGCTTTTATCAGGTGTTTTTTTAATCCAGCAGTGAAGCGCAAGAGCACTGGTAGGCTACGGGTGGGGGACGCCAGGCAGATGTGCCTGTGTGAACGTTCCATTTACTCCAGTATTGAATTGTTGTTGGCCCGGGCCCCTTCCCGGGGCAAATTGCCAGTCTGTCCTCGGCCTAGGAGTGGACTTTTCTCAGGGAACAGAAAGCAGAGGTTTAAATGGCTCCTACCCATTTAAACCAAACAACTCTGTGGTAGGGAACTCCTTGCCATTCAGCTGTTTGGTTTAAGTGGCTCCCTGCTTTCTGTTCCCAACAGTTCTTCACTGGGGGGGAGGGGCAGAAAGCAGGGGCTTAAATGGCTCAGAGCCATTTAAACCTATGCTTTCTGCTCCCTGCAAAAAGCAGCAGGGAGCAGAAAGCAGGGGTTTAAATTTTAAATGTTTCACAGACAGATATGTACTGGGTTTGTATGGGTTTGTGGTTCAGTCACAAGCCATGGACTGAATCAAACGGCAAAAATGCAGTTCATGCCCCTCTCACAACTCTACTAAAAAACCCCTGCAGGCTTCAACATTCCACCTTTATTAGGGAACTCAACCTCTCCAGGCAGTGACCCACACATACAGCAATAAAGAGATTTACTGATAATGAAAATACACTCTTTTACTGTTTTGGAGGGAACAATAAGAACCTGGATATGGTGAAATCATAGAGAGTTTATTGTGGGAAATAATTAGAAACTCAAGCAGACATGATACCAAGCATTACACAACAAATGGCTAATTGGGAATGTTTATACGGAGTGTGTGTGTTTGCACGGGGAATTATGCCAAAAATGTGGGGCAAGAGGAGAAATCTAGCTGGTTATAGTTACATATGGTCGCAGGCCTGACATTGGTGTATTTCACAAGCAAGGTTACAAACACTGTAACAATTAACCCCCCTATCATCTATAGGCAGATGGTAACACTTATGGAAAGTTAAGATCCAAAATAGGAACCAAGCAGTAATCCAGGCAGAGATCCAGAGGAAGAGAGGCTGGGAGTCAAGTGATGTGTGTCAGGAAATGGGCTTTTCTTTTCACAAGACAGGTGTAGTTTTATACAAGCCAAAGCTTATGCCTGCAAGCATAACTTTGGTGTTTGGGCTACTTTATTTGAACATGAATGCTGTCCAGTATGGGAGAAGATAAAGTCTCAGTTCTTCTCAGTATAAAATTTGGTTTGCACAAGGAATTGTGTCGTGACAGTACTAATGGGTTCATCTCTGACTCAGGGTGGGTTTGCCTCTAAAGCTGGCAGCTCCAGGTACTCAGGGAGTGTTTAATAAGTTGTTAAAATCACAAGTTAAGAATAAACCCTATATATCTTATGTTATGCTTATGTCTTTATTTTGTATGTGGGTCACCAGTGGGGGAGTTTGAATCCTGTGAAATGGGTAACCAGTGGCATGGCATTATCACCATATATCATATTAGTCAATTTATATTTTAGTGTTCTTTCTTTAAAAAAAAATGTAATATATGATGGATGCATTGTATTTAATATAATAGCTGTTGTTTATAAGTGACAAAATGCCAGTGTGTTGGGTAACTAGAGTAGTGGAATAGCGTTGGAGAGGCTTGGGTTCAAAGTCCTGCTCAGCAATGAAACTCACTGGCTGCAATCACACACACTAAATAAACTGCTTTTAATCCACTTTCAATACGCTTTCCAATTGGATTTTGCCAGTTCATGCAGTAAAATCCAGTTGGGAAGTGCATTGGCTGAGTCCAGACTAGCTATTTGCCCAGCTATAGCCATATTTCAGCAATGTTTTACCAGCGGATTAAAGGGGGGTTCACACAGGCACATCTGCCTGGCGTTCCCCACCCGTAGTCAAGCCGTGCTGTTCCACTTTGCTCCCACGTTTAAAAGATACCTGGTAAAAGCGGTAGCAAATTGCTGAGAGCCCATATATCCCGCTTCATTCCGCTTCCAGGAAGAGTGAATGCCAGCCTTCAAAAGCGAGGAGCAACCTGTGTTGCACATAAGGCAGCAGCAATATGATTGGCTGTGCTCCGCTCTACCACCCAATGCGGTGCTGGCGCAATGGGATCCTCCCCAAATCGGCCAGATGCCTATGTGTGTATGAGCGCATATGCACTCATGCATACTTACACATACAGCTGAATTATTAGGAAAAAGCCGTTTACAGCCACAACTCCAGGCCAGCAGTCTGAACACTCCCGCACGTTTCCTCCCGGTATGCTCCTGAATCAATCGGCACAATGTGACCAGCCAAACCATTGTTTGCGACAACTGGCTCTTGCTTCAATTTGCCAGTCTGAACTCAGCCATTGAATGTGGATTGAAAGTGGATTATTTAGTGTGTGTGATCACAGGCATTAGGTGGTCTTGAACTAGTTACAATATCTTGGCCTAGCCTACTTTGCAGGGTTATTGTGGAAATAAACTGGAAAGGAGGAAAGCCATTTATGCCTCCTCAGATCTTTGGAGGAAAAATAGGATAAAAATATAACAAGTAAAACATTTCACCTGTGCCTGGTTCTGTCACAGAGGAAGCCTGATTAATTGCTGCTTGATCCCTGCTACTACCAAGAAATCCAACTATATGAAAAAAGTCTTAATTCATTCTTTAGGGACAATCCTACAAAAAGCATATGTTTCATTTGTGTAGATGAGCAGCATGGTTCTTTGTGGCACTCCCTGGGGAGAAAAACCTTCTAAAACAATTAGAATATCACTCATCTTTTGTCAGGAAGAACATTTGAATATGTCAGTGAAATTAGAGGGGAAAAATGGTTTTCTTAGTGGGAGTGAATAAATAATGAAGTCAAGAGCTGGCTAATCCACAGACAGTATGAAACAAAGCATTGTTTCTGCTGATGGGCAGCCCAACTTGTACTCATTCACCAGATGGATTGGTGAATTAAAACCCTATTAACTACATTACATTATATAGTCTTGTTATGAGCAATTATCAAAATCAATTTGCTGTTCTAATTGCATGACCAAACCTTCAGAGAATCTTCAAAATTTGAGTAAAGACAGACCATTAGAGCAGAGTGTATCACAGAGTTATGTTTTTATCATATTTTTTTCCTATGCTTTCTCTAAGATGTGCAAAGTAGCACTCAAACAATTACCCATTTTGTACTCACAATTTATTTATTTATTTAGAAGATTTATACTCCAGTCTCATCAGAGCAACAAGACAGCTAACAACTAAAACCAGAGTGGAATCATAGAATCACAAAGTTGGAAGGGATGTTCAGGGTCATCTAGTCCAACCCCCAGCACAATGCAGGAAATTAAAAAATATCTCCCCCCTACACCCCCAGTGACCACTGTTCCAAGCCCAGAAAAGGTCAAAAAACCTCCAGGATGTCCAGCCAAACTGGCCTGGAGAAAAATTGCTTCTTGACCCCAAAGTTGTGATCAGCATTTCCCTGGGTGTGTAAGAAAGGCCACAAGAACTAGCACTTACTCAACCCTTCCTGCACTCCTTCTCATGATCTGCTTAAGTTCACAGAATCAGCATTGCTGACAGATGGCCATCTTCTGTTTGAAAACCTCCAAAGAAGGGGAGCCTACTACCTCCCAAGGAAGCCTGTTTCACTGAGGAACTGCTCTAACTGTCAGGAAGTTCTTCCTAATGTTTAACCGAAAACTCTTCTGATTTAATTTCAACCCACTGGTTCTGGTCTGACCTTCTAGAGCAACAGAAAATAACTCCAAACCATCCTCTATATGACAGCCCTTCAAGTACTTGAAGATGGTTATCATATCACCTCTCAGTCGTCTCCTCTCCAGGCTAAACATACCCAGCTCCTTCAATCTTTCCTCATAGGACTTGGTCTCCAGATCCCTCACCATCTTTGTTGCTCTCCTCTGGGCACATTCCAGCTTGTCTATATCTTTCTTAAATTGTGGTGCCCAAAACTGAATGCCATACTCTAGGTGAGGTCTAATCAGCACAGATTAAAGCGATACCATCATTTGCGTGATCTGGACACTATACTTCTGTTAATGCAGCCCAAAATTGTATTTGCCTTTTTAGCATATCATAAAACAAATTTAATCCCAAAATCCCAGTACACACACACACACACACACACACACACAAAGGAGGGATTATTGAGTGAATGCCAGACAAAACAAAAAAGTCTTCACTCACTGACTTGGTAGAAAGGAATAGATTAATATACTTGGGGATGTAGTTTCCCAGTCTTGGCAACACAACTAAAAAGGCTTATTTTGACTTACTGCCATCCTAACCTCAGACGGCAAGGGCACCTGAAGGAGACCACTTACCCGATTTAGATTTTTCTCATTAAATCCATAACTAAGGAAAAGTAAGAAGAGACAAAATTTGTCTATTACTGCATGACTGCATGCTTTGGCACTGAGCGTTTTCAGAGTATTACTAAAAAGTGCATATTCTTGATTTCCCCATATCATCTGCAAAACATAAATGCATCAATCATTGTGAGTATCTTTAAAAGAACAGAAAACTATTGGTCAGGTAGATTTGTTTGGAAGTAGGTGGTTGGCAGTGTTCCCTCTAAGATGAGTTAGTGTGAGCTAGCTCAGTTTTTTTAGGCTCTAGCTCGCACATTTTTGTCTTTGCCCAGGAAAGATGGCTCCTGAGCAACCTAATTTATGCAGCAGCTGAATCGCTCAATCACAACTTTCATGCCAGTCATCACAAAACAGAATTTCTGCTCACAAGGCTCCACAGCTTAGAAGGAGCATTGGTAGGTAGCTGCAGTGCCTGAAGCTGCAATATCTATTCCGTTTTGTCAAATTTGCCAGAGAGTTCATGTAAAAGGTTAGCCCTACTGCTAGCCTTTGTAACTTTCACGTGAGAAGCCTACAAACCAGAATCCTGACACAGTCTCATATTGAAAATTATGGCTTGCTCCATGATTTGTGGCTTGCTCCATTCGCTGCTTTGGCAGTTCTGCTCCTGAAGCTTGGACCCTTCTCTTCTGCAGAAGATTATGATGCATGAACTTTCACTATGATCTAGACCAGGCTTTGGGACAGAGATGGTACTGGTAGCTTGATTTGATTATCTGCATTTGAATGCAGACAAAAGCTTGTATAACTCCCTGTTGCTCTTGATCAGCCCTACCCAGCTTGATACTGACACCCACGAGGAACAAGGGTTAAGCTTAGACATAATAGTGTGGCAGCAATTATACCTGTTGGTGGTCTTAGCAGGCAAAGAAATGTTTAGGGTTCCTACAGAGGTTTGTGGATTTGAACTCCATGTAAACTGCACACAGAATTACAAAAATGCATATTTAGGATTAAATATACCATGTTTTGAACTGAACAGGTTCCAGGAGCACCTTAAATATGAACACAAATTATTTCAGCATATGCCTTTCTAAATCAGGGCTCACATCATCAGTATATAGACCATCATTTCCAAGTAGCCAAAGCAATTCAAGCAACAGAAGAAGAGGTGAGATTTATTTATTTAGACTTTTAGACCATCCTTCCCTGCAGGCAGGGCTCAGGGCAGTTTACAACAGGATAAGAACAATAGAAAATTTAGAATAAGTTAAAACCATAATAAAATACCATACAGATCAATAGATAAAAGACAGTCTGTTCCAAGATGGCAAAATAAATAAATAAATAAAATGCAGCTTCCCCATAGCCTACCAAGAGGGTAGATGAGGGAAGGTGGAAGTTTGAGAGTGCCAGATTATTTGCTGTTCCATTGCGGTCCTCAACCAAAAGCCTGGCGGAACAGCTCTGCCTTATAAACCCTGTGGAAATGTGATAGATTTCACAGGGCATGGATGTTCTCCAGGTGAGAGTTTCACTAGGTGGGGGGCAGGGATGAAAATACCTTGGCCCTGGTTGAGGACAGCTGGATCTCTCTCAGGCCAGGGACCACCAGGAGGTTTTTACTGCCAGAGCATAACACCCTGCTTGGGACATACTGAGGCCGAGTTCAGACTGGCAGTTTGCCCCACTATAGCCACATTTCAGCCACGTTTTACAAGCAGATTAAAGAGGGTGTTCACACAGGCACATCTGCCTGGCATTCCCCACCCATAGTCAACCCGTGCTGTTCTGCTTTGCTCCCACATTTAAAAGATACCAGGAAGTATGAACGCCAACCCGAAAAGCCGGGAGCAACCCGCGTTGTGCATAAGGCAGCAGCGATGTGATTGGCTGTGCTCCGCTCTACTGCTCAATGTGGTGCCAGTGCAACGGGATCCTCCCCAAATCAGACAGATGTGCTTATGTGCATGAGCACATATGTGCTCATGCGCACATAGCCGAATTACCAGGGAAAAGCTGTTTACAGCCACGCCTCCAGGCCAGCAGTCTGAACGCTCCCGCGCACCTCCTCCTGGTATGCTCCAGCATCAGTTGGCATAGTGGGACCAGGAAAACCCGGAACAGTTTGTTCTGGGGCTTTTTTGCCATGACTGGCTCCCACTTCAAACTGCCAGTCTGAATTCAGCCTGAGAGAGGCAGTCTTTTTTTAAAAAAAAAATATTTTTTTTATTATATTTTCAATGGAAAACAGAATTCAACAACATTACATACAAGGTTTCATGCAGCAACGTGGAATGAAATGAAAACAGTGAGAATGGATACAAGCAAGTTAACAATAACAATGAGCAAGTTGTCAGAAATATGTATTACTATTTCGGTGAGAGAAATGAGATTACAGTAGGCAAGTGTTTCTCGTATTCTATCAGAGACAGTTAACGTCAGAGGATATCTAAGCATTGTGTACTCTTTAATGTGAGGTCAGTTAGTGTTTCAAAATGTTCAGATATGAATGGTTGGAAGGTTGCAGATCAGAGGCAAAAAGATACTCCATGTAGGGTAACCATTTTTCTGCAAAAGTGGATGTTCGGGGATAAATTTCTGCATGGCGAAGATGGTCTGTAATCTTTTCTAAGATCAGATGATCCCACACTTTGTTGAGCCAACACAAACGTGTCGGGGCCTTGTCGGCTTTCCATCTAGATGCAATGGCTGTTTTGGCAGCCACAATAAGGCTGGTGATTAGTTCCCGTTGAATGGAAGATATTTCTAATGAGTTCCATAAGTCCAGAAATAGTAATGTTGGGTCAAATGGTATTTCATAGCCTGTGATTGATTTAATTTGTGCCAGGACATCATGCCAAAACTGCTGGATATGAGCACACTGCCACCAACAGTGAGCAAAGGAACCGATTTCTCCACATTTCTTCCAGCAGTAGGGCAAGTGTGTTGAAGTCATCTTGGAGAGACGTTCCGGCGTTAAATACCAGCGTGTGATGATTCTGTGGGTCTTTAATTTTGTTGAGACAACTGGTGAAGTCATCAGCTTGGATTTCCATATTTGTAACCATTGTTGGGGTGTAATAGGTGTACCACAGTCCTGTTGCCATTGTAATTGATGTTTCATTGGCAGTTCGTCTTTTTGTTGAATCAGGATATCATATGTTACAGAGATTAAACCCTTAGATATTTCATTTTTCGGATCAATGAGTTTTTCAAACGGGGTCATAGGTTTCTTCATGAGTTGAGTGAGGCCCATGTGTTGTACCATATGGTTTAGTTGAAGATAAAAGAACCACGGCATAGATTTCTTTAACTTTTGATCTAGTAGCAATTTAGGGGATAAGCCGTCTTTGCATAGAGAGAGGCAGTCTTGAAGGTATGTGAGCCCCAGACTGCCAAGGGCCTTAAAGGTCAAGACCAGGACCCTGAACTTGATCTGTTGCTCCACTGGTAGCCAGTATAGTTCACACCACACTGGTTGGATGTGTGCCCTCTGAGGGGTCCCAGTAAGGACCCATGCAGCTGCGTTCTGGACCAGTTGGAGCTCAAGGGAAGGCTCATGTAGAATGAGTTGCAGTAGATGCCAATGTAAAACAAGAATCAGGCCATTCTGAGTGAATTAGAACTGCTTCCCATACTTAATTCTGCTTAAAATTTGGCATAGAAATTTTGTCATAAAAAGTAGAAAATAAATGTCAGAAAAGATAGTTGGAAGCTTAAATTCTGTATTACTGATCACTGCCAGTGACAAATTTCTGTAAGGTTCAACATTTACAATTATAAGAAATGCAATGTTCAGCTATTTCCCCAATATATACCTGAGAAGTGCTTCCAGACTTATTTCAGTTTGGATTTTTTTAGATATTCATACCAAACTTTTCGCTTCAAAGCAGCTGACAACATAGTTCCTCTCTCCTGTATTTTATCAACATAGCAATAATCCTGTCAAGTATATTAGGCTGAGACAGAATGCCCAGCCCTTAGTCACCCAGCAAGTTTCCATAGCAAAGGAGGTATTTTAACCTAGGTCTCAGAGATCCTCTTCTAACATGCTAACACAGCATGCTGGCTAGATACAACCCTGCGAAAGTTTTTCAGTTTTAAATTACTGAAAGTCTTGTCATATATAAAGATGTTTATAAAATTACTAGGAATAAAGCCCATTGTGGAAATACATACAATGAGCTCTAGAAAGAGGCTCTGGGTGGGTGCCCTGGTCTTTGGCACTCAGCGTCAATTTGCTGTGGTGACATCAGCTGGGCATAATGACACAGAGTTTACCGTTTTCTTCAGGGGAACTGATATCTGCCATCTGAAGAGCAGTTGTAATTCTGAGTGATCTCCAGCCCTCCCCTGGAGATTGGCAACAGTGGTTCCCCCAGAGGAAATGGATGGTTTGGAGGGTGGAGACTATGGCATTGTACACGTCTGAAGTTCCAACCCTCCTCAATCCTCAGCCTGTCCTGGTTCCACCCCTCAAATCTCCAGGAATTTCCCAGCCTGGAGTTGGCAACCATATCTCCTTCCCAGCTAACTATCAACCTACCTTTATCTCCCCTTCTGACTTCAGCTTTCCATCTCCTCCCCTCTCCCTCCTGGATAGCAGTTGTATTTCTAAGTGATCTCCAGCCCTCCCCTGTAGATTGGCAACAATGGTTCCCCAGGAGGAAATGGCTGGTTTGGAAGGTGGCACTGTACCTGTCTGAGGTCCCACCCCTCCTCAAACCTCACCCTGTCCAGGCTGCACCCCTCAAATCTCCAGGAATTTCCATACCTAACATTGGCAACTTTATCTCCTCCCCTCTCAGCAGCCCGCCGCAGCCTCTTCCTAGGCAAAGTTCTGTCTTTCTCATTAGTGGGGAGCAAAGCAGCTTACTTCATTCTCCTCTTCTGCTTCGTGATCTATACAGCAACCCTTCCAGGTAGGTTAGGCAGAAAGTCTGTGGCTGGCCCAAAATTACCCAGGCAGCCTCCATAGGGAGGCTCCTGCTGAACAGGAGCAAACAGCCAGGACTAGTGAAGTGATGCCAGTCAGGAGGCATGAAGTCACCCTGAGAGTGCTGGCAGGCCTAGGGTTGCCAACAAAGACAGACTGATGCAAAGGATGATGGGAAAATCTCCATATCTTTATTTTGCCTTAAATTTGTTTTGATGCCAGCAGAGTGAGAAAATGTCAGAGGCTCTGGATGGATGCCCCATGGTAAATGAACAATTCCTAAAGATTTTCCAAAACACTACTCTGTCCACATTCATTTTCTACACTCACATCATCCAGAACACAACACATCCCCAGCACTTTGAATTAGCACCAGAGCTTTAAGAGCTCTCCTGCTGTCACCTGGAGATTGGCAACGGCTTGTTTGGAGGGTGGGATCTATGGAATTGTATCTGTCTGAGGTTCCCCTCTTCCTCCTCCTCAGACCCCACCCTCAGCATGCTTCATCGCTAAAATATCCTGGAAGTTTCCAACCTGGAGCTGGCAACCCTATGTCCTTTCCAGGAAATCAAAAGGACAAAAAGAACTGTGAAAAGGCTACAGAATTCCAATACAAATTGTGCTTTTAACAATGTATATGTTATTTTTAGTAACAACAAACAGTTTTAAACTGAAAAACAGCTGACTAAAAATGCAGAGTCACATGCAGAGTCGCAACAGTGTCCTCCGGAATGATTAAATCCATTTCAACCAATACAGTGGTCTTTCTCCAGCCTTAAGACTCTATAAAGTTCATATAAAAATTCAATATACATACCTCATCATATGTGCAATTCATAAACATTAATCATATAATAACAAAAAACTTACTAGCACAGCTTCCTAGTTTTAAGATCTTACATCATCATTGGCAATGTATGCGACTCTGCATGTGACTCTGCATTTTTAGTCAGCTGTTTTTCAGTTTAAAACTGTTTGTTGTTACTAAAAATAACATATACATTGTAAAAAGCACAATTTGTATTGGAATTCTGTAGCCTTTTCACAGTTCTTTTTGTCCTTTCAATTTTATCAGCAGAACTGTGACCTCCTTTGTATACTTTCCAGGAAATCATCAGTCTACTTTATCTGCCTGTCTTCAGGTTTATATCTCTCCCCCACCCCACAGCCTCTGCCTAGGGAAAGGGCAGTCTTTCCCTACAATGGGAACCAATGCAGCTGACATCATTCTCCTCTCCCCTGTATGATCCGCACAACAACCCTGTAGAAAGTTTGTGAATGGTCCATAATCCCCCAGGCAGCTTTTATAACATGAACCTGGGACCTGCACACCATCCTCTGAAGTGCTCTCAGGTACATGTCTGTGGCAATAATGGGGTGACTGCTGGCACCTTTTCATATCATGTTTTGCCTTGTGGTGTTCTGCTTGTGGTGTGATCTGTCTTTTTGGTTGTATGGCATGGTTGTGTTATTGGGTTTGTTTCTTTTGAAGGGGAAGTGATGTGTTGTGGGTGAGGACATATTTTACCTCAGAATACACCAGGTCGCATATGCAAACGGTGGGGGGGGAGAGTTTGAGGTGCGGAATGGAGTGAAGTGCAATCAGCTTCCATATGCAAATGACCTTGAAATGCTGGCCCAATCAAAGAAGAGTGGCCTAGGCTGCAGTGGGTGGGCAAGAACTCAGGCAACGCAGCCAGTGAATAGAGACACCTTGTGATTGACATATCACAGAGCCAACTGATTTTGACAGGCATAGAATGTTGCCATGTGAAAATGCTTTTATATATAAGGACAGGATGCATGGGGTAGAAAGTGGTGACAAAGAGAAATTTTTCTCCCTCTTCCAAAATACTACAACTCAAGGGTATCCAATGAAGCTGATGGACAGTAGGTTCAGGACAGACAAAAGGAAATACTACTTTATACAGAATGGTTAAAATGTGGAATTTACTGCCAGAAGATGTAGTGATGGTGCAGGAATAAACAGCTATAAAAATGGATTCTTGGCAGATAAGTCTATCAATGGCTACTAGCTGTGGTGACTGAGGGGATCCTCCACATTCAGAGGTACTAAATCTCTGAATCCCAGAGCTAGGAGGCAATATTAGAGGAAGGCCTTGGCCTCTATGCCCAATTATTGACCCTCCAGAGGAACTGGTTGGCCACTGTGTGAGACAGATTGTTGGAGTAGGTGGACCTCTGGTCTGATCCAGCAGGGCTGTTCTTATGTTCTTAAGTTAAGCCTCTTTCAACAGCCTGAAAATATGTTTCTACTTTGCAAGAATTTACACAAGCAGTAAGGAGCTGCAGGCTACCTGACATTCAGTCTACTGGTATACAGTAGATTAGGATTGCCAAACTCCAGACAGGATGCTGGACAAGACGGACCATGGTCTGATCCAGCAAGGCTCTTCTTATGTTCTAATCATTAGGTTCTATAGTTGGTGGAGGTTTAGGTATAGCTAAAAGAAACATAGAAGGAATTAGCACTTCGCAAATAGTGAAATACAGCTCTGAGCAAATTTCAGAGGGTAGCTGTGTTAGTCTGCAGGAGAGCAACTAGATATGAGTCCTGTAACACCTTAGAGACCAACAAAAATTTTGGAGCATAAGTTCTTGAGAGTAAAAGCTCCTTTTGTCTGCATCTGCTGAAGGGAACTTTGATTCTCAGATGTTCATACCCACAAATGATTGTTGGGTTTCTAAGGTGCTACTGGACTTGTATCTAGCAGCCCTGAGAAACAGTGACCTGACATTGACTGGAATGGTGAACTGCATGCACAAGGGACTCAGCCATTGGATTAAAGGTTATTTTAAGTATACATTAAGACTTCTGTACATGTGGGTGGGCTCTGTGCTTCCAAGGCCTGACATTTATTTTCCTGTCTATTTCAGCTTGTTTTCATATATCAGGGGTTTTTGTTTTACTTTTAAGGTAGAGGGTTTTTTAAAAACAATAATTAAGGTATGATGAGTTAATTACTCCACATAGACAGAAATTATTGTGCTTCTGAGAGATGTCGTATTGCCCACAAAGTACGAACTTGAAGAGATTTTAAGTTACTTTGCTATAAATTGGATGATTCATTAACTGTCATCATCTTCTTTAAAAAAAATGGGGGGGAACAGTATGCTGATTTTCTTCTTCATCTTCTTCTGCAATAAAACCTAAAAGCTGATTTGGTTTTTTCATAAAAAGAAAACAGAGTTCCATTACCTCCCCCATCTTTATCTTGCACTGATCTATCTATGATTCTTTACTGAATAGTTGATAATCTCTCAGATAAGTACTGAAGCTAAACTAGTGACATACAGCAAAATCTGGAATATGAATACCAAATTTGTCTCAAAGAATAGGCTGGCTGAAAGCCAAACTGAGTTTCCCTATAATTAAGATTTGACTTTGTGGTTTATTGATTCATATCCCATCCTCTTCTGTGCTTGTCTAGAAGACAATATTGTTCTGGATTACACTGATATCATTCCATGCTTACATGCACAGCATAATGACTCTGCGGCATATGAATAGTGAAAGCTACAATCTGATTTACATTCCTATTAGATGAAGTTCATTTGTTGTAGTTGTTGCTACATAACTTTCAAGCAATCTAGTTATGAATTCATCTTGCATTAGCAAGCAATAGAAGGTCATGTTTTACTTGGTCTGCCCTTGATTCTCTGGTAACATGTTGTCTACAAACTGAAAATGGAGAATAAATATGTAGTTTGTGCCAACCTACAGAAGAAGACTAAATATAATTAACATTTTATAATGTCTTTTCTATTTGTATCTAAACATATAAATGGAAACCAATAAATACTTTTCACATTTCTTGTTCTTCATGGGCCAAAATACAAATGGCAGAGGCCATGTGTTCATCCCGTGGCCACCAACATCTTTTAAAAGCATTTGTAGCTGTTAAAAAATTGCCACAAGGCCCCAATCTAGATTGAGTGTGTGGTGCATCAGCCCTAGGAACTCTTGTTTTCCCCACCATGCCATGTGCAGAAACAGTCCCCTCCCCGCTCTTTCTATACTTGAAAAGGCAGGGGAAGGAAAAGAGCTCCTGGAGCTACTGCACAGCATGCAGAATTGAGGCAATTGTTAAAGAACTACAAATCCTTTAATCTGCTGTCAGTGGCCATGGTTTTGACCTGTGGCCACTTGTACTTTTGTTCCATGTTACAAAAGCATGTGTTCTCTAATGTGAGAAGGATGTTATAAGTTAATTAATTAATATCATATGGCAGTGTGTGTAATATAGCCAGGAGATCCTAAGATTGGCTGGCAGCGAGAAATTCTAGCTCTTGTAGTGTTATGCACCACTATGTGGCAAACTAGACTTGTCTTTTTTAAGGCAAAAGACATTTCAGAGGTGGTTTGCTATTGCCTGCCTCTGCATCATGCACCTGGTATTCCTTGGAGGCCACCCATCCAAATACTAGCCAGGGCCTACCCTGCTTAGCTTCTGAAATCAGACAAGATTGGGCTAGCCTGTGCTATCCAAGTCAGGACTGGGTGTTATAAGTGTTGTCAGGAAACCCTACATGGGATACCGCCTTTAGGTGTGCATTCCAGTCACCCAGAATAGTTTCTGATACAACTAGGATTAAACTCACATATACTAGCACTAACATGGTGATGTGCTGCTAGTGTCTGTGCAAATGTGTGGAGGGGGATAACATCTTGGAACACATGAGAGAGTCTAGAATATCTAAAGTATTTACTGAAAATATTTTTATAACAACACTTCAGAGACTTGATGAAGGTGGCTCACACTATAAAATATAAAGTCATAAAACAAAATATAAAATAAAATGAACAGACATTAATGAGGCAAGCCCAACCAAGGATGTCTCTGGGATGAGGATCTGGGTGCCCAAAGAATTTTGTACCTTGGGCTTGGGTTGTGGTCTCTGAGGACATATCAGCTAATCATTACAAATGTCTTCAGGGACTAGTTTTCCTCTGAGGAGTCAAGAATCAAGATATCTATAGACTATAATCAAAGTTGTGCTGTTGCTGAGGGGCATGGAATGATTTAAGAACAAACAACACTATTGGTTATGTAATAAAACTTAGTCATGAAAGATGACATAATAGTTCCCCCCCCTTATTCTTCTAAACTAATTTTACAAATCTGTATGTATGTACTAAGATTTCTTTCTTTACTTTTTTTTAAAGAATTTTATTATTTTTTAACAGAAAATAGACAGAAAAACAAGAAAAACAGTTAGGTGCTGGAGTCTATACTCTACATTTACTATAAATCATATGCTTATTTCAAATCAATTTCATTTATATCATTTGTTGATTATTGTTAAGATCTAACCTGTAAGTTACCCTGATATTTTTGTAACCATTTATAAAGTCTCTCCCATTTTTTTCAAAATCACTTTCAATTTTTTCATGTAGCTGTAGCATTAATTTATCCATTTCTGCTGCATCCAACAATTTAAATATCAATTCTTCTTTTCTCGGGACCTCCTCTTTCTTCCAATATTTTGCATACGAAATTCTGGCTGTAGTAACAACTTGTACAATCATTTATATACACACACACACACACACACACACTAGGGAGCAAAGCCCGTTGTGGTGGAAGACAACGGGCCCTAGAAAGGAAGGGAGGGAGGTGGAAGGGAGAGAGGGTTGGAGAAAGGAAGGAAGGAATAGGGGAAAGAGTGAAAGAAAGGAGAGAGGAAGAAAGGAAAAGGGGGAAAGGAAGGGAAGAGGGGCAGAAAAGGGCTTCTCTGGGCCCAGAGAAGGCCTTTTCTGTCCCCCACACACCATCCCCTGGGCCTTCTATGGGGGCAATAGGCAGTGTGTGGGGAAAAAGGGCTTCTCTGGGCCTACTGCCCCCATAGAAGACCCAGAGGATGATGTGTAGGGGATGGAAAAGGCCTTCTCTGGGCCTACTGCCCCATAGAAGGCCCAGGGGATGGCGTGTGGGGGCGGAAAAGGGCTTCTCTGGGCCTAGTGCCCCATAGAAGGCCCAGGGGATGGTGTGGGGGGGCAGAAAAGGGCTTCTCTGGGCCTAGTGCCCCATAGAAGGCCCAGGGGATGGCGTGTGGGGGCGGAAAAGGGCTTCTCTGGGCCTAGTGCCCCATAGAAGGCCCAGGGGATGACGTGTGGGGGGCGGAAAAGGGCTTCTCTGGGCCTAGTGCCCCATAGAAGGCCCAGGGGATGGCGTGTGGGGCCGGAAAAGGGCTTCTCTGGGCCTAGTGCCCCATAGAAGGCCCAGGGGATGGCGTGTGGGGGGTGGAAAAGGGCTTCTCTGGGCTTAGTGCCCTCATAGAAGGCCCAGGGGATGGCGTGTGGGGGGCGGAAAAGGGCTTCTCTGGGCCTAGTGCCCCATAGAAGGCCCAGGGGATGGCGTGTGGGGGAGGAAAAGGGCTTCTCTGAGCCTAGTGCCCCATAGAAGGCCCAGGGGATGGCATGGGGGGCGGAAAAGGGCTTCTCTGGGCCTAGTACCCCATAGAAGGCCCAGAGGATGGCATGTGGGGGGCGGAAAAGGGCTTCTCTGGGCCTAGTGCCCCATAGAAGGCCCAGGGGATGGCGTGTGGGGCCGGAAAAGGGCTTCTCTCACTTGCCTCAGCCTTGAGGCCCTGTCCCAGTGCTCACACTCCAGACGGTCCTCTTCTGTCGGAGGACTGGAGCAGACTAAACTGAAAACACTGACCGGGGCTGACGTGGGCAGGACTTTGCGAAGCAGCCAGTCAGCCCTGGCCAGTTTCTTTTGACTGCCAGTTCTTGAGCCGAATCAATTATGGCAAGCATAGAATGTTCTAGAACCAAAATTCAAATATATATAAGGACAGGATATATATATATATCTTGTACATTAAACTCTTGTGGTACAACATTCAATAAAAACATTTCTGGTATAAATGGAACAGTTTTTTCTAGTATTTTTTGTAATATTTCATGCAACTTTATCTAGTATTTTTAAACTGCATCACAAGTCCACCACATATGGTAAAATGAACTAATTTTAAGTTTACATTTCCAGCATAAATTTGACATATTTGGATACCATTTAGCTAGTTTCTCTGGTGTCATATACCATATATAAAACATTTTATACAAGTTCTCTTTATATGATGATGCTTTAGTAAATTTTATGTTAACTTTCTAAATTTTTCCCCATTGGTCTAATTGTATATTATGACCTATGTTCTGGTATGTACTAAGATTTCTTAATGGACTTATGATGACCTCAATGACAGACTTCCAAGGCAAGAAGTGGTTTGCCAGTGCTTTCCTCTGCAGAGTCTCCCTTGGTTGCCCCCCATCCAAGTACCAGCCCTGTTTAGCTTTGATATCTGGCGAGATCGGATCATACCATACCATTCCAACAAAGGGCCAACAAACACAGCATAGAAACCAAGGCCCTTCCTTGATGTTGTTGGCTATTATTTATTTATTTACTTATTTACAATATTTTTATTACACCTCCATAGGATCTTGCTCAAGGCAGATTACAAAGCACTGATATTCAGAAGTCTGCTGCCTCTGAAGATGTAGGTTCCCTTTAGACACCATAACAAATAGACATTGATGGACTAATCCTCCATGATTCTGCCTAGTTGCCTGTTAGCCAGCTATGCTTACAGTCTTCACTATATCCACTGACAGCAAATTTTACAGTTTAATGATTCCTTGAGTAGAGAAGCATTACCATTTGTCTGTCCTGAACCTATTTCTTATCAACTTCATTAAATGACTCTGAGCTGCAACATTATGAGACAAGAATAAAAGGCTCTCTCTATCCACTTTCTTCATCCCATAATTTTATAAACCTTTAATTGTCTTTCCCCCCCTGAACTTTATCCTTTCCCCATAAGAAAGCACCTATGACCCTTTTATTACCTTGTTTTCCCACTTCTGTACTTTTTCCAGCTCTGCAATATCTTTTTTGATATATGGTAACCAGCACTACCCTCTCATGGATCACTGCCTTTTTCACGGTAAGGGGGCTTGCATGGTTCAATGAGGCTGCAAGCTATACTGTGGAGGGCCACCCAGGATGGACAGGTCACAGTGGAGAACTCAGACAAAATGTGGTCCACTGGAGAAGGAAATGGCAACCCACTCCAGTATCCTTGCCAAGAAAACTGCATGGACAGAAACAAAAGGTTAAAAGATATGATGCCAGAAGATGAGCCCATCAGGTCGGAAGATGTCCAATATACTACTGGGGAAGAGCAGAGGGCAAATACAAGTAACCCCAGAAAGAATTAAGTGGCTGGGCCAAAGCCAAAAGGACATTCAGCTGTGGATGTGTCTGATGGTGAAAGGAAAGTCTGATGCTGCAAAGAACAATACTGCATAGGAACTTGGAATGTAAGATCTATGATTCAAGGTAAATTGGATGTGGTAAAAAATGAGATGGCAAGATGGAACATCAAGATCTTGGGAATCAGTGAACTAAAGTGGATGGGAATGGGCGAATTTAACTCATTATATCTACTACTGTGGCCAAGAAACCCGTAGAAAAAATGGTGTGGCCTTCATAGTCAACAGGAGAGTGAGAAAGGCAGTAATGGGATACAATCTCAAAAATGACAGAATAATCTCGGTCTGAATCCAAGGCAAACCATTCAACATCACAGTATTCCAAGTCTATGCCCCAACCACTGATGCAGAAAAGGCTGAAGTGGACCAGTTCCATGAAGACCTACAACACCTCCTAGAACTAAACCAAAAAAAGATTTCCTTATCATCATAGGGGACTGGAATGCTAAAGGAGGAAGACAAAAGGTGACCAGAATAATGGACAAGTTTGGCCTTGGAGAACAAAATGAAGCAGGGCACAGGCTAACAGAGTTTTGTCAAGAGAACACACAGGTCATAGCAAACACCCTCTTCCAACAACGTAAGAGGTGACTCTACACATGGACAACACCAAATGGATAACACTGAAATCAGATTGATTATGTCATTTACAGTCAAAGACGGAGAACCTCCATACAGTCAGTAAAAACAAGATCAGAAGATGACTGTGGCTCAGGACATGAGCTACTCATTGCAAAATTCAGACTTAAACTGAAGAAAGTTGGGAAAACCACTAGGCCATTCAGGTTTGACCTAGATCACATCCCTTACGAATACACCATCATCATACATAGACCTTTATTGGCATGACACAGCAGAGAAGAGAAAGCAATACAGCAAATAGGATGATGAATATACAGTGGATGTGAAGAATAGTTTTAAAGGACTAGATCTGATAGACAGAGTGCCTGAAGAACTATGGATCGAGGTTTGTGACATCGTATAGGAGGTAGTAATCAGCACCATCCCAAAGAAAAAGAAATGCAAGAAAGCAAAGTGGCTGTCTGATGAGGCTTTACAAATAGCTGAGGAAAGAAGGAAAGTAAAAGCCAAAGCTTAAAAGGAAAGATTTACCCAACTGAATGCAGATTTCCAGAGAACAGCAAGGAGAGATAAGGAGGCCTTCCTGAATGAACAATGCAAAGTAACAGAGGAAAAAAATAGCATGTGGAGGACTAGAGATCTCTTCAAGAAAACTGGAGAAATCAAGGGAATGTTTCATGCACATCTGGCTAAGATAAAGGACAAAAACAGTAGGGACCTAACAGAAGCAGAAAAGATTGGGAAGATGTGGCAAGAATACATAGAAGAACTATACAAGAAAGATCCTGACAACCATGACGGTGTGATTGCTGACCTCAAGCCAGACATCTTGGAGTGCGAAGTCAAATGGGCCTTAGAAAGCATTACTAACAACAAAGTTAGCGGAGATGACAGTATCCCAGCTGAGCTATCCGAAGAACTAAAAGATGATGCTGTTAAAGTGCTGCACTCAATATGTCAACAAACTTGGAAAATGCAACAGTGGCCATAGGATTCGAAAAGGTCAGTTTTATGAAATGTTTTTTTTCTTTTTTAATTACTTGCATTGAGAAATCTTTTTTTATATAAGGCTTAAAGTGAAACCATGTACTACGTATTATTACCCCCCATATGTGTTTGTGTGTGCATATGTGTTTGTGAATGTATGTTTGTATTTAGAAAAATATTAAAAACTTTTAATAAACCTTGCCCTTATTGGGGGCAAGTGGGGGGGGGGAAGGGCATTCCAATCCCAAAGAAGGGAAATGCCAAGGAATGTTGTTTATTTATTTATTATTTATTTATTTGTTCAATTTATACCCCACCCTCCCCGTTGAGGCAGGTTCAGTGTGGTTCAAGCTGTTGTATAATTGTACTCATTTCACACACTAGCAAGGTCATGCTCAAGACCCTACAAGCTAGACTTCAGCAGTATGTGGACTGCCAGAAGTACAAGATGGATTTCCAAGAGGTAGAGGAATGAGAGATCAAATAGACAACATTCACTGGATTATGGAGAAAGCAAGGGAGTACCAGAAAAACATTCACTTCTGCTTCATTGACTATACTAAAGCCTTTGATTGTGTGGACCACAACAAACTGTGGCAAGCCCTTAAAGAGATGGGAATACCAGACTACAGGTAACAGAAGAGGAGGACGGCAAAGGATGAGGTAGTTAGACAGCATTACCGATGTGACAAACATGGAATTGAGCAAACTCCAGAAGATAGTGGAAGACAGGAGGGCCTGGTGTGATGTTGTCCATGGGGTCGTGAAGAGTCAGACTCAACTGTGTGACTGAACAACAGAAAACCAGAACTATATGCAGTATTCCAAATGAGCCTGTCCCATAGATCTATACAGAAGGTTAACAATATTGGTCATTTTATTTTCAGTACCCTTCCTACTTATCCCTCATTTGGAGTTTGTCTTTTTCACCGTCATCACACACTGAGACATTTTCCACAGGGATAGCTTTCCATGCCCCTACATTTGTATACCTCTGGGGCTCTCCTTCATTTCCACAAATGTTTTTGCAGTTTCAGGAGCAAAAACAAAGTTTGGCTGAGTTCAGACTGGCAGTTTGAAGTGCGAGGGAGTTGTGACAAAAAGACCTAGAACAAATGGTTCCCGGGTTTTCCTGGTCACACAGCACCGACTGATGCGGGAGCATACTGGGGAGGATGCGCAAGGGAGCGTTTGCACTGTTGGCCTGCCCTTGGTGGAGATGCAGCTGTAAGCGGATTTTTGTAATGGAATCTGACAATATACGCTTATGCACTTATGCATATAAGCACTCATGCGCATAAGAGCATCCCTACCGGAACAGCTTGTTCGCATTCACACTTCTGGGAAATGGAATGAACGTGGGATGAATGTGCTCTCCAGGGTTTGCTACCACTTTCACCTCGTATCTTTTAAACTTGGTAAGGAAGCGTTACAAGACAGGTTGAGTATGACTGGGGAACACCGGACAGATGTGTCTGTGTGAACCAGCCTTTAATCCATTTGTGAAACGTCTCTGAAACGTGCCTAACTGCCAGTCTGAACTCGGCCTTTGTCTCATTTTGTCTCACAACATCAGACTTCCGTGTTTCTGGGAATTCCCATGCTGCACCACAAGAGGGGGCAAACTTTGTTTTTGCTCCTGAAACTGCAAAAACATTTCTTGAAATGGAGAAGAGCCCCAAAGGTATACAAATGCAGGCACATGAAGAGCCATCCCTGTGGAAAACATCTGAGTTTACATTTTCTTTGAGCACTATCCCCTACAACACCAGGATCTCTTTCCTTTTAATTTTTGGCTCCCATCGGTATATATTTTAAAGGACATTGTGATAAACCTGTCTTTCACCATTCTTTCACCATTGTTGTTTTTTTAAAGTCAAACATGGGATGGCCTTACTTTCATGAATTCTGAAGATGGCAGACAGATAGATTTTCGAGGTTCTTCCATGGCAGGAAGAATGTTGTATTTGAATTGAAAGCTACTGCAGTATTTCAGGTCTCCAGAACAGGTTTGTCTCCATAGAGGGCAAGGAATTCAGAGATGATATGAGCTCTTCTAGTTTGCTGGGGGTTCCAAACTCATTTCAGATCAATATATTCATTCAGCTGTTGTTTTGGGCACACCATTCATACAGACCAGTCAACAGAAGGATTTTTATACTAGATAAACCAGAATACCTGGATTTTGACTAATTGAGATTCACCAAATTCAACAGTATATCAGTTGGCTCATGTTGTTGCTGTCTCAGGTGCCAAATCTCCTGATTTTCTTCTGTATATAAAGAAGTCTTTGGGCAGCAGTTTAAAAACTATTTGATGCAGCTTTCTTCTGACAAATGGGTTTCTTAAATCACAGGCTGAGACACAGATATATCTCCTCCTGTAAATACTTTTAATACTTCATTGATTATAGAGTTCATCAGGTCTTTGACTCTATGTCATCACACACAGTTATTGTAGTGTACATTATTCACATTGGAAATTAAAGACAAACAAAGGGTAGTCTTTGGGCCTTGATCTGTGCAGAAATCTGGTTTACAAAGCAAGAGTAATTAATGCACAATGAAGCTACATTACCACAAGTCATTCAGTATTATTTAGTAAGAACTTATATTAAGTCTGAATCACAAGAGTGTCTCAATGGGATCTTAACTCCCCTGTCAATAAAAACAACTAAGAGCAAAGGTGAACTTGTGAAATTGATATTTTCTGCTTCCCTGTGCTGCAAACCTGCTCCTCAGGGTTGAGACACTCTCAGGAGCTACATGGCCCAATCTCCCCCCCCCCGCTTGCTTACCTTGCTGGGGGGGGGTTCACTGGTGATATAATGACATCACACCCTGTGTACCAGGAACTAATTGCCAGTGCATCACCAGGGAAGCTCTGGCATTTGGGTAAAACCCAGCAACATGATGACATTACTTCCAAGAGTGATAATAATAAAATAATATATAACATAATGATGCGCAGACTGCGTAAGCAATGTGTAGCCACCTGGAGCCACCAGGATTGTGCAGCAACTCTAGCACTTTAACAGGGTAACTGATATATAGCACCACACAGAGTCAGAGCTGTGGAAAACTATATACAGTGCTTATTCACAAGGTACACCAACAAACGCCAGACACACACACTGAGAGAGGAAGAACTGTACAGTACAAGATATTTACATTTATACATATGACAACCAATCAGCATCATGCTGAGTCATTGCCCACTGACCTCATACCTGGGCCAGTCTGAACAGGTCAGGACTTGTTCCATGCAGCTTGCCAGCTGTCAGTTAGATCATGCTGATCTAGCTGCTGGATATTAACAACCAACACATAGGGTATAAACATACAACACCAAGCCAGGGAGGAGGGCAATTAAGAGTTATCAAAGTTATGCCAAACAAATCAACAAAAAAAACCCTTCACCCACTAGTGGAAGACAGCAATAGAGGGAGACAGCTGAATCTCCCCAGGGACAGAGTTCCAAATTTTGCCATCAGTGATTTCTTTTTAAAAAGAGTACCATTTTTTCATTGTGTTTTAAAAAGTCTTCTTGATTGAAAATTGTGATAAAAGAGAATGCAAACGACAAAATTGCTTCAATGTTGCTTTTTCTTTATAACCACATGACTCACACATTGCCATACAAGGGTAAATCCCAGTAGGGATCCACATAAATGTCCAAGGAGTAACACTGAATCTGGACCAGAAAGGGAACAAGAGAACTGCAGCAGGAGGAGGACTGTGTCAGGATTCTAGAAATGCAGCAACTTGAGGTAGAGCTGTCATGTCCTGTTACAAAAAGGGATGTGTCCATGAGTCAAATCTAATATGATCTTGTCATTACTAAAGCAGGACCTGCAACATTCTACATGGGACCTGCTCTATTTAATAAGAGTTTCTTCCAATGTAATGTGGTTGGAAGCATAGATCAGGAAGTGTTCCTCAGTCAAATAACAAAACAGAAAATACTGATTCCCCAGTTTTTGTGAGGATACATAAAACATGGTAGCATATTTTTGGTTTGTACAGATACTATTGCTATGTGAATTGAATGAATTCCAGTTTTAAATCCAAACAACAAATTTCAAATATTAATACTAGTTAAAATTAGACAAGCTATTGTATCAGTGACATTTGTGTATGAAGACTTTGATCACAGTAAAATTATCTGCTGAGGGAAGGGTTTCCACCATTGACTTCTTTGTCTCTTCTTCTTCCTGCAACCCCACATGCTCCCCAATATAGCTCCTGGGAACCCCCAGGAACATATGAGGGGATTCAGAAGGGCCGACCATAAATCTGGGGTCACAGGATAAGTAAAAAACTGGCTACAGAGGGGAACGGGTGTTGGCATAGGAATGTAAAATATATATATATATATCTTTCAAGGATGAGCCACCCTGAAAAAAGTCCTTTGTCTATATGGTAGAGAGGAGTTTTCCTTTTGTTCATGGAAAGTGTCAAAAATATTTCTTTGAGTAGTTTGGGAAGTTAGAGCTGTGGCTAGGTATTTGTCATGATTGGGGAAGAGCAGGAATCTTCCTGTCTGGTCATTGAGATATGGAGGAAATTGCAGGAATCAGCCCATTGCTTATTGTTTTGGACATCTGGGTTGTTAATTAAGATCAAATTATCTGGGAAAAGGCTCCAGGATCCATGGGGGAAATGGCCCTTTATTGAATCCCTTTTAGAGTGGGTTTTTGCATGACTGATAGAGCATCTGCCTTGCATTCCTTCCCTCCTATGGCATGACTTACTGCCTCAGGGGCACTGCTTGAGCAGCAAGGGTGGATGGGTGGAGATCTCAGTAGAAAAGATCTCTTTTCTCAGGCCTCACATAGGATCCTTGCCCAATGATAATACATTAGTCAGCTGCTGTAATCAGCTGAACTAGCATAAATAAGCAAAAGTGAAGAAACCTTTCTTTTTTTTGATTGTTGAGATTAGTGGAAACTTGGTTTAGCACACATAGTAATGAAACAAGTCCCAGAGTCTCAACATTTTTTAAAATTAAATTTATAAAAAATATACAAATATGTAACTTCAACTGTAACCTCAACACACACACAATACATACACCAACTATATATCAACTATAATCCCAACAACCCAGTGGATAACACCAGGATAGCCTTTTACAATTCCTTATCCCAGATTAACATATGAACAGCAAAACCAGACAAAGATGTCCATGAGAAATCTACCGCTCCCTCCTTCATGCCCCATATCACCCTAAAAAAAATAAAAATAAAAATCAAGCCATGGAAATTTGGATTTCTCAGAAGTCTATCCAGCTTTTTCAAGAAAGAGACAATAGAAAACCACAAAGCTACAAACCTATGTTGGTAAATTCCAATATTTAGTATAAAAGGTTGTTGAGATATTTTTCCCAGAATAACATGTTGCCACAGCTTTTGTCCCCACTCCTGTATAGTTGGAATCTTTTTAGTCTCAACATGATGCTTAACAAAATCCTTTGCTAAGACATCCTTATGTTAAAATAGAATATGCGGAGAAACCATTTATCTCTTTAAAAGCTTATCCCATCATTGAAAGTTATTTTCAAATAAGGCACTATGCTGGAAAATCATGAGGCAAAACTTGTCCTTGTGAGAATTTGTATAAGATTTAAAAGCCTATTACGGAAAAATATTACAAGGGAAACAAATAATTGAGCAGTGCAATGCCAGCATGAGCTAGGAAAGAATGTGTAAAATGTGCCACTTCTCTAACAAGATTTTCCTTTGCTATGAGTTAACACTTCATGACACCCCTTTTCCACTCATACAGAGTGCCTATCATGCTCTAAAAACTCTCTCTCTCTCTCTCTCAGGTTCAGGATACATGTAGTTCAGGATGTCACACTCATCACCTTTTTCACCTCTTTTAAAATATACAGACAGTCATGACCACTTCATGACCTCAGCTCCTCTTTCTCACTCACAGAGAAATCAACAGGCAGGGTAGCCCAGCTCCCTTTTATAACAAGCCCTCACTCACCCAGAGTTATTGGTACTGTGGGTTCAAACACTTTTCCATTCACACGTTGCCACCAGTTATTAACATCCTTTAATACATATATACATATATACACCGAGATATTAACTTGTGTGTGTATGTGTGTTTCTTTCCCTGAGACACAGCCCATAGGATTAAACAAAACAAGAAGTTAACTTTTATTTATGGTATGAAGATAACACTGAAGAAAGTAAGGTAGACGTTCCAATGTTTTGCTTCCACTGAACTTTTGAACTGTGGTCCTATTACCACAATTGGGATCCTTTGTTACAAAATGTCTACTTTCAGTCAGCTCTAAGCAGCTCTTCTCCACAGTTTCACTCCTCCAGACATCCTTTTTTTCCTTCTTAACTTCTTAGCTGCCAGCTGCCAGCTCCTTTCTTAACTGCTGTTTTCCCAACTCTCTCTCCCCAACGTTCTGTCAGCTCATTTGGCCGCTCATAAGTAGAAGTGGAACTTAGTTTGTCCATCCCACAATCATTCCAAAATTGTTGCTTTATTATGAAGTACAGAAGCTTCTGATGTAGCCAGCTTGAATGAGATTTTAGTGGCCATGAGAAAGAAGAAGAAAATTTTATACACTAAAAATAGTATTATATGGTATTGCACCACCTACTTCGCCAAGCAATGGGATGTTTTCTTTCAGAGATGAAAGTATCAGCCTTGCTGACTCAGATCAAGGAGCCAAGTAGTTCTGCACTTGATTTTCTAATAGTGGCTGAGCAGATATTTGAGGAAACTTATCCACAAACAGTACATGAAGACAACAGTGCACTACTTTTATCCAAGTATGTGTCTTTCTGTAATCAAGGCATTCAATAGACTAGTGTATGGAACTTTGTTCCATTCCTTTTATTTTCATCATTAATCTCCAAAGGGACTGTTTTGTTATTGTATTGTTTCAAGCAGTTTTGTTTTCTCATTCTTTTTTTCTTTTTTTAAAAAAACCTTAGATATTGTGACTTGGTCAAAAATGGACAGGCAGGGGTCTTTTTTTGGGGGGGAGCGCACCGGAGCGAAGCTCCGGGAGCTCAGGAGCCAAGCCCCGCCCCCAGCCAGCGTCCCGGAGAGTCTTCCAGGCAGCCGAATGTCAATTTCAGCTCCATTGTATCCTATGGGCCATTGAAGTCAATGGTGAAAACATAGGGTATATTCTGGGGGCTGGAGGGAAGGGGTTTGAGGGAGAGGCTCCAAACTCACAGGATAGCTGATGGAGCCTCTCCCCAAGATACCCACCAAGTTTCAAAAACATTGGATCAGGGGGTCCAATTCTATGGGCCCCCAAACAGGTTGCCCCTATTCCCTCCATTGTTCTCTATGGTGGGAAAAAAGTAAGTTTTTTTCCCACTATAGAGAACAATGGAGGAATAGGGGCAACCTGTTTGGGGTCCCATGGAATTGGACCCCCTGGTCCAATCTTCTTGAAACTTGGTGGGTATCTTGGGGAGAGGCTCCATCAGCTACCCTGTGAGTTTGGGGCCTCAAACCCCTCCCTCCAGCCCCCAGAATATACCCTATGTTTTCACCATTGACTTCAATGGCCCATAGGATATAATGGGGCCGAATTGCCGCCAAATTTCTTTCATTCCCTCTTTTCCTTCTCTCTTTTTCCTCTTTCCCTCATTTTTCTCTTCTCTCTTTCTTTCTTTCTTTCCCACCTTCTTCTCTTCTCTTTTTTCCTCCTTTCCCTGTTTCCCTCCCCTTTCCTTCTCTTTCCTTCCCTCTTTCCTCCTTCTGTGGCCCAACTCTCATGAGAAGGAGTTTAAACTTTAAACCCCTCCTCTCTTAGCTCCCCCACCCAGACCAGCTGGGGAAGGGAAGGGGAGGCTTTTGAAGATGCCTCCCCCGCTTTTGCTTCCCCTTCTGACATCACTTCTGGTGATGTCAGGGGGCGTGGCATATGCTAATAGCCTAATAGCTCATTAGCATACCATATGCTAATGAGCTCCTGCAGCTGTTTTTCTACGAAAAGACCCCTGTGGACAGGTAATACAGTTTACCACAATATCTGCATGTAGTAATGGAGGTATTCCTATTTTTCATTTCTATCAAACAAGGAGTCTTGATTGATACAAAGCTATAGAGGGAGAGAGGAGAAGAGAGAAGAAGAGGTTAGATTTATACCCCACCCTTCACTACCTGAAGGAGTCTCAGAGCAGTTTACAATCCCTTTCCCTCCCCCTCCCCTCCCCCTCCCCACAACAGACACCCTGTGAAGTAGGTGAGTCTGAGAGAGCTCATTCAAGAATTGCCTTTGAGAAAACAGCTCTGAAAGAACATGAAACTGAGAATTAATATGAAAGATTCCAAACAGTAACATAGCACTGCAGCCACTTATTTATTTATTTCATTTATTTCTAGTCCACTCTCCCCCCCCCCCAAAGGTACAGGACAGTGTACAACACACTTAAAACACACAATACTTAGTTAAAACATCAGCAATCAATAATTAGAATAAAACCATTGACAAATCTATCTTCAATGGTGTTCAGTGTGTAGTTTTTTCCTCCATGGGGTGGGTCATGGGCTGAATGCAATGGAAAACTGTTGCTGTCCTCAACCATAGGCTTGAAGAACAGTAGCAGAAGGAAGAGGCAGATTAACCAGGCAAGGCACTTTGGTGGCACAAGGTGGGTAAGCAGGGCTGGCCCCAGGTGTCTGGGCGCCCTAGGCAAGACAGCTTGGGGCGCCCCCCACCGGGATGCCAACCTCCCGGTGGGGTCTGGAAACAGGGGGGGCGGCGGAGCGCTGGCTTTCCTGTAGGCTCCGCAGCTGCGGGGCCCCCAGGAAAGCCAGGAAAGGGGCGGGGGTTGCTACCTTCTGGCACACACCCCCATGCCAGCCCTGCACACACGTTATCTCTACACCCCATGGAGGGTGTGGGGGGGCAGGAACCGACCTTCTCCACCTTGGCTTTCCGGGTGTTGTGGACAAAGCGGTGGCCCAGCTTGTTGTTGTACCAAATGGAGGCAAACATTGTCCCCGGCAAAGCGAGGCACGGAGCTCCCCCGGCCGCTGCGAACTTCCTTCCCCCGGAGCGCCCAGAGCGAGGGGGAGTCCTGTCACCCGCGGCTGCCCCGGCTCTCCTCCTCCGCTAGTGCTCTGTGGCAGTGGCTGGCTAGCTGGCTGGCGGTCCAGCCGAACCCTCCCCTGGGCAGGTGGAGAACGGGCACCAGCCGCAGGAGCAGTGAGGCACCTGGGTGCCCAGGGCATGCACCTCCCACCCTCTGCTTTGCAGGGACCCCAGAGTGCCTTAGATGTGCAGGCAGGCACTGCAGTCCCAGCAGCCGGGCGGAACGCTCCCCCCCGCCAGCCAGCCGGGTGCTCGCTTGCTGCCATCCCCGTGCCTCGCTCTTGCAGACAAAGGGGGTCGGGAGATGGAGCCACCAGATGCAAAGAGGCAACTTAGGCAAGGCTTGCGGGGGGGGGGCAGATGGGGAGCCAGGCACGTGCTCGGAGTTGCCCCCCCGGAGGACTCTGGTGGACTCCTCAGTGGCCATATTGGCCAAGAGCAACTCCCCATGTGGCCATTTTGATAGGGGAGGAGCCCACGAAAGCAGCAGTGGGTGAGTTTGGGAGGGCCATCGGGGGTGGGGGCCTCTTCCCCTTCAGTGCCGGTTTGCTGTTGAGCACCCACCTCCTCTCACCCCCGGGCAGCGGGGGGAGGGGAAGGGCGGGCAAGCGCCCAGGACACGTGCCTCCCGCCCGCCGCTTCGCAGGGACCTGCGAGCACCTTAGATGCACAGGCAGGCGCCGCAGTCCCAGCAGCCGGGTGGAGTGCCCCCCTCCCTCCAGCCAGCCAGGCGCTCACTTGCTGCCATCCCCATGCCTCGCTCACTCTGCTGCTGCCTCCTGAGCCCCGCTGGGGTGCTCTTCGCTGCCGGTAGCAGCGGGGAGGCGGCAGTGGGGGGCTTTTTGCGGGGGGGCAGGGCGCAGTTTGGCGCCTCTGTGGCCGGTGCGCCCTAGGCGAGCGCCTAGCTCGCCTAGTGGGTGAGCCGGCCCTGTGGGTAATGCATCTGTGTAAACAGGCAGCAGCTGGAGGAGATTTAGGAAGATTTGCTTGGTCAAGCAATGAGGTTTGGAGAGCAGCAGTCAAGAAGTGGGAGGCCAGAGTGCAAGGGAAAATCTGTCACAACATTGGAAGGAGAGAGGATGCAACAGTCCCATCCTGTATCCTTCAGGATTGGAATATCTCACATGCATATGTAATTCTAGTGGCTACAGCTCACAGATCATCAAGAAACCTCAGAGCCTCTCTCCCCATTCCCCTATGTGCTCTCTCTATGAGCACGAGGGGAGACCCAGAATGAGGTGTACAACAGGCCCGCAGTCCCCATCTGAGGCCCATACCAAGGAATGGTTTGTGCTAGGTGCACCAAGCCCCTGAACAAGAGGGGGGGGTGTCTGTCACTTAGTGTTCCCCCTCAAAACAGAAACAGAAACACCAACAAGGGTCAAGCCTCTGGCCCAGCTGGGAGCCCACCCCTGATCTCTCCGCTTGATGAGCAGCCCAGTAAAATCATACTGTGACTCGCTATGAGAATCTGGAGCCTCTGCACAGGATCCAACAAACCTAAAACCCAAACAACAACAAGAGAAATATTAGAGAAGAACAGCAGCACTTTGGTGCTACCAAAGGCTGAACATAGGTCTTGTTAGCTGCAGAGTGCCATCGCCCCACCTTCTGAATGGCTTTACCAGAGTAACCCATGGCTGCAGCAGTGGATGCAGCCCCAGTCCTAAAGGAATGAGTGACAAAATGCACACCGGACAGGCCCAACTTGTTCAAGGCCCTCAATGTCACTGCCCAAAATTGGTATTTGGTCAAGGGAGACTTGTCCAAGTGATGGGATAAAGGGCCCTCCTCCATGCTACACTGGTCAACATACTGATGCAAAGCCTGGACAGGACACAAGTTTCTATCTGTGCGAACTCCCAGAGAGACCTTGTTCCCCTTTCCCTTCTTGTCAGTTTTGGACTGCCTCACAGTGATCAAAATCCCATCACTGCTGAATGAAAGATCACCAACTTGTAGGGCCCTCTTCAAAGGGTCTGACCAGGATTGCTGGACCAGCTCAGTGACCCATAAAGCACCAAAAAACACGGTCAGTGTGGCAGCATGAAATAAAAAGATCTCAAAACCCAAACTACATACCTGAGTCCATGTGTCAAACAGCCCTTTCAACACCACAGGCAAAATGGGTTGCCTTTAATCCAATTGCGAGCCAGCCCCCTGAGCCCAGCTTTCAAGCATTTTACACAACCAAAAATCAGAAGCTAAAATCCAAGAATCCTTGGGCCTTACTGTGAAAAGCCAAACCAGCAAGATGCAACATAAGGGATTTAATAGCCAAGCTCTTACTTTTCAGCATAACACAAAATTGGAGCAGATGGTCCACGGATATTGGCCATACATCCTGGAGCCCTACCTGCCCCCTAAATGCCAAAAACTTTTGAACTGCATGGCCATAAGCTCTCTGTGTACTTAGTGCTAGAGCCAGTTTGATTGCCCTGTTAGCCTCAACCTGCCAAGCTGCCAAAGTTCCTGGGGCATCCTGGTTGGGTGTAAATCTGCCACTGGGGCCAGGTGGTGAAATCTCTCCATCTGTTTATGAGACAGAGTGTACACCACCCTGTTATTCACCCCTGGGACATGCTTGGTGAGGAAAAGAATGTTCAACTGCAAACAGTGCAATGTGAAAAGGTGAACAAGGCCCATGACTCTTGGAGAATTGAAGGTCAGAGAGTTGATTACTTGAACCACTGCCAAGTTGTCACACCGGAAATGTACTGAACTATTGGCTGGCTGGTCACCCCAGACCCATAAAGCAACCAATCTTCAGGCCATTCAGCAGCACACTAGTGTCCCCTAAAGTAAACTCCAAAGCCCATGGAACCAGCCAGGTCAGAAGTCACCTGAAGACCCCTTGCAAGCGCAAATCCCTCCAAAAGGAAACCCCATTAAACCTGCACAAAAATATCTCCCAAACCACCAGGTCCTCCCTCATACCCCTACTAATCCTTTAATGAGCCAGAGGAACCCCCAGCTCACCGGCTAGCTGTATGAAAAGAATGAAGGAGGTGATGACACCATCCAGACCCCACCGGCCCAACAAACAGCAAATCATCCAAGCAGTGAGCTGCATCCTTTAAGCCAGACTTAACCTTCAGGGCCCACTCCAGGAAAGAACTGAAATGCTCAAAAGCTGAACAAGAAATTGAGGAACCCATTGGGAGTGCCCTATCCATGTAAAACTGATCCTCAAAGGCAAAACCCAAAAGCTCAAAATCCCTGTAGTGAACAGGCAGCAGGCGAAATGCTGACTTGATATAGCACTTTGCCACTTCAGCCACCAAGCTATACAAGTATAGCACCTGTATGGCCTGGTCAAAGGAAGTATACCTAACTGAACACAGGTGGCCTGGGATGGCATTATTAATGGAGTCACTTCTAGGAAAAGAAAGGTGATATATTAATTGATACTCACCCTCAGCCTTCTTGGGCACCACCCCCAAAGGTGAAACCCTTAAAGTAGGAACTGGAGGAGAGGGGCCAAGGACCCTACCCTCTCTGCATTCCTTTGCAATCTTGTCCCTGACCACCTGTTGCATCCCCACAACAGACTCTTGTTTTGCTAGCTTTTTTCTTTATTAAAGTCAAAAGGGGGGAGGTTTTCAAGTTACGGGCTTTTAAAAGACTAATAGATGACCGCATTCAATGTTCCATAGGTGTAAGCCTTAATTAAGAAGCAAAAGCCATTCTTTTTATAGGGAAGCAGTTTGTATGACCGCCATCTCTTGGGATTTTAGTGGGTTTTCTTTTACTTTTCCACATAGTATGTAGTTACCCCTTCCCTTCTTTCGTTTGTAGTTTTTAGAAAATGCAATAAAAAATCTCCTATGGGGGGGCCAAAAAAAAAAAAAGAAAGAAAATTTACTAATCTGAAATATATATACTATTTCAGAAAATTCAGATTACACCTATTAATATGTTCAAATCTCTGTGAGGCTTTCGTCTTTGACTAGATAAATTCATCAAATATATCTCAGTCCTATAGTTCATGTACTCAGATCAGGAGTGGTATAGCCCTCCTGGGATTGTACTACTTTAGGAAGCAGATGGAGGACTGCATGTTTGAATGATTCTCTGCATCAAAAACTGCACTCAAGAAACATCAGGGAAAAGGCTAGGTGAGAGTAATTCTGTCTAATACAACAGCTTTCCATGGCCAGGTAGTTTGACTTGATCACCGTATTAATGTCACTTATTAAGATACAGCCAGTTCCAAAGAAGGAATCACATGTGGTACTCCTGTTTTCATAATCTTTTTAATAATTACATATTAAGTATATGGCATGTCACTTAAGTTTTAATTATAAGGAATTGTATTTATTAGTTAGGAATGTGCATTGGAAAATATTTTAAATTCTATATTGTAATTTAATAAAGAGAAAGTGTATCAGTTTTAAGAATCCTCAGAAATCCTTTCATATTGTAAAGACATTTTGAATTCTGTTTCCATTAAGATCAGATTGGTTGTCTGCCTGTGGCTTTCCACGTGGAGAAAATAGCAGATTTTCCTGAGAAGGCATTTTCTTTCCATATTATTATTATTATCATTATCATTTAGATTTTTATCCAGCCCTTCTGATATCAAAATATCAAGGAACCTAGTCCACCTTCTCTTCTAAAGACTCCTCAAGTTTCAGGTGGCTTGGACAAAGGGGACAGCCCCTTGAACAAAATGTCCCCAGCCATTCTCTCTAGCTATTGGGAAAAGGAACAAAAACAGATGCCAGTTTCTTGAGTGTTTATTTTTAAAACAAACAAACTTTGTAACTTCAAGTGAGAAAGGTGGAGAATAAACAAATGAATAAACAAACAAATTAGAAATTGTGGAGAAATAGGAGTATTTTAAAATACTGAGTGAGCTCATGTTGTATTGGAATTGATTTACTGAGAGCGTGAAGGGCACAGGGACCACATCATCTTTCTTTGCAGAGGCATGTGCTGCAGAAAATTTTCATTCTTCTGCAAAGCAATAGAGGGGAGCCACACAAACAGCATGAGTGATGCTTTTCTAGACATTTGGGCATCAATAATATACAGACATTTTTTGTGCATTGGAAATGAAATGCACGCTTGTCAAATTCTGCTTCTCTTCTGCTCCTCTTGAGAGCCAGTCTGGTATAGTGATTAAGAGCACGGACTCTAATCTGGGAGAACCAGGTTTGATTCTCCACTCTTCCACATGCAGCCAGCTGGGTGACTTGGGTCAGCCATAAATTCTTGCAGAGCTGTTCTCTCAACAGCAGTTCTCCGAAGAGCTCTCTCAGCCTCACCTACCTCACAGGGTGTCTGTTGTGGGGAGGAGAAGGGAAAGGGATTGTAAGCCACTGGCCTTGAAATCCCCATGGGGGACTGCCATAAATTGGTTGCAATTTAACAACACTTAGTTATTATTCATCTCAATGCTATTACATGTTATGTTACTATTCTAAAATTAAGTGTCTGAAATATTAAAAGCTCTCAAACAGTAAAACTTACCTAAAGTAACCCAAGGAAAGGGAGCTTACTTATCCAAACCTAAGTAATGAAAAATGTAATGTTACTCAACATCATCAGTCCACAAAAAGGTGGAAAACGGGCAAGCCGCTAAAATGAGGGCAACCAGAAAGGCCAGCAAACTAAGAAAAATGAACCCCAAAAACAACAACAACAAACAAGAGACAAACTCCTCAGAAGCACAGAAAAGGAAAAGGCAGAAGATCAATAGAGACCAGGAATTAATCCATACAGCACCCAAAACAACAATGAAAATTCCACCTCTCCCAAACTGCCTCAGCCCCAGCAATCAAATGTCATTCTCTCTTACTAACCCCCCTAGGGGAAAAGGTCAAAGAAAAGGTTACTGAGCAGCAATAACTTAATAATCAAAATGAATCAAACCAGTCTGTTGAGAAGAGAGTCCCGCACAGGAACTGTTCCAGCTATTCAAGGCATCTCTCTGAGGATACAAGAGGCAGCACAGCACAAAATGGCAAATGTAACTGACAGCTGTCATTTAAAATTTCCCTCCCTTCCAAGAAAGATCATGTGATTCGACAAGGCAGCTGTCCTGAACAATCTCAGGGCTAAGATTGTCTGGGAGAAATGCTGTTTCCTGAGGAACGGGAGGCAGGCAGGCAGGCAGGCAGGCAGGCAGGCAGGCAGGCCTTGTTTAATTCTTGACAATTAATTCATGATTTGAACAGATTCAAGAGTTTTTCAGTAAGGCTTTGAGACTGCATTGGATATAGCCTACCTGATCTGATGCCAGGTAAATTAGATTACCTTTTGGGTTGTCACTATCTGACCGCACACTCCTACTGTTAATATATATTCCCAATCCTAACCCAAACTTTAACCCTAACACCTCCCCACATAGCTTAATGTCAGCTTTAAGAAAAAGTAAATAACTTAACATGATATAGAAATAAATAAGGTACAACCTAGAAATAAAAGTAACCAAAATTGTCAAGGTACTGATACTGAAAACATTCAGTATATTTATTTTTTATTAAAATATTTGTATGCTCACATTTTCCCCAAGAATCTCAGGACACGAAGTGGGCAAAAACAATGTAAAAACAATGTCATGAACAGATGTTAAAACAGTTGATCAGTTGTTTTTGTTTAGTGGTGATATGAATCTATCAAGATTTCTGGACTAACAAATGGATCCCATGTAAATAAAAAGAAAGAGAATTCAAAACAATAAAGGAATGATTATAAGGCATCAGGCATCTGAACATTTTCATAAAAAAGAAATAAAATAATAGCAATGAATAGATTTCTCTCATTCAGTATAGCGCCATAGATTTGCTCAGCTTTTCGTATTTATTCTTATGTTTATGACAATCTTTATAGAGTTCCTTAAGGCAGCTTATAGTTCCAGATGAAAACAACACCCAATATAATAAAGTCTCATTAACCCCTCTTCCAAATAAAATGCTTGAAACTTTGACACCATTAAATGCCCTAGATATCTAAGGATGCTGTCCCCTTCCTGCTTTCCTTCTGATTTAATATGGACATTTTCTTGAAAAAAAATTGACCAATATGCCAAGTCTTCTCTCATCATCTATCTAATAGTTTAAGGGTGCAATCTAAAGATATCTAAATCTGTGGATTGGGCCCATTTACACAGAAAGAAGGGTTTTCTACAAACTGGGGTGACACCCAGATTTGCAGAAAAATCTGAAGGGGGGGAATTGAAGGAGGGTGTAACCCCCCCCCCCATAGAGAAGCATTATCTGTACATGTGAAAACAATGCTTCTGCTACGAGGGGAAGATGTTGTAGGTGTGTTACCTGGCTTTGATTATGACAGTGCTCCCCGGCCCAGTGCTATTCCCACTGTCAATACTTAGCATTGCTGCTGCAGCCTCCAGGCCCAGCACTGTTCCTGGTGTTACTGCCTCAGCCCCTGGGCCAGTATGGCTTCCGGCATTGCTGCTGTTGCCCTTGAGCTCTCCACTGCATTGCTGGCACTGCTGCAGCCAGGACAAGCCTGGCCATGTCCAGAGACAAACAAAGAGGCTGGCCCATCCTCCCCTGGGATGGGGGGAGATGGCCTGGCACAGCACTGAAAAGGAGACGAGACCAGCAGAGTACCAACAATAGGGTAGGAGTAAGAATAGTGGTAGTGGGTGAGAGAGAACTAAATAAGGAAAGGCAAATGGAGGTGGTGCCAAGGATGGAGAGAGGGGTAAGTGTAGTGAGGGTACAGGTAAAGCAGTGAGGATTGTGGTGGTGTAAGGTAGATGGGAGAAAGGAAAGTCAAGGGGTATAGGATACCCCCTCCCCACAAGTTGTTAGTGGGTCTCTGCTTGTATATTATAATAGCCAAGTCAGCTAAATCTGAGGATACTTAAATCCAGAGTATGGACCCATGAATGGACAAAACAGATCTTTCTACAAACCTGGGAAAAAAGACTCCAGATTTGTAGTAAAATTTGAAATCTATAATAATGATAATGATAGAAATAATAGAAATGTTAAGCATCAGCAAATCCATAATAATGTTTAACATAGAATCATAGAATGTTAGAGTTGGAAGGGACCTTGCAGGTCATCTAGTCCAACCCCCTGCACTCTGTGGGAGAATAGCCGAAAATTACCCTACATAGCTACAACATACCTAAAAAATGGTCATCCAGCCTCCACTTGAAAATGTCCAGGGAAGGAGCATCCACCACCTTCCGAGGCAGATGGTTCTACTGCTCAAACGCTCTTACAGGAGTAGTGAAGGATGATAGGGAAACGGTGCCCTCCCCTTATCAACATAAAGCTTGTAAGTCTGTTTGGCTTTGTCCAAAGTCTTTTGGATGAGACTCCACTGCTCCTCCAGCCCCTTCCACCAAGAGTTCAAATTGCCCGGTGGAGTGGTGGTGGAGGATGCAGTTGGAAGGGGGGCCCCTTCATAGCCATGCAAAGCCTTAAAGGGAGACATCCCAGTCGAGCTGTGAACTGAATTGTTGTAACTATATTCAACATAAGGAAACAGGTCCACCCAATCATCCTGCTGGTAGTTGGTAAAGCAGCGAAGAAACTGTTCAACCACTTGATTAACTCATTCTGTCTGGCCATCGGTCTCTGGGTGGTATGCACTACATAACCACTGTGAGACCCCCAAGACCTGCAGAAGTTCCTTCCAAAACTTAGCAACAAACTGAGGCCCCCTGTCAGAAATTATCTTGCTGGGGGTCAAGTGGAGTCTCACCATATGCAACATGAACAGCTTAGCAAGGGCTTTAGCAGAAGGGACCTGTTTGCATGGAATGAAATGAGCTTGCTTGGTGAACAAGTCTACCACTACCCAGATTACTGACTTCTCTTTGCTAAGGGGCAAGTCAGTAATAAAGTCCATGGAAATAACATCCCAAGGCCTGACAGGAGTTTCTAAGGGCTTAAGCTTCCCCAGTGGTTTTCCAGGTCTCCATTTGCTCATTAAGCAGGTTTGGCATGATTCCACAAATAGGGAGACATCTTTACTCATGAGGGGCCACTAGAACTGTCGCTGCAAAAGGTAGAGTGTTTTTAAGAACCCATAATGTCCCATCAGATGAGATTGATGCCCCAGTTTCAGGATCTTGCCCTGGAGACTTAAGAGAACAAATAGCCTCTCTCCCCAGCACCCATTGTCATGCAGCATGACCAAGGGATCGTTCTCCAATTCTGCTTTGTCAGAGTCAGTGAGGGCGGCATGGAATTAATCAACCTAGTCACCCAGCCCCGCTTTTGCACCCCTTCTCATCTGTGCCCACATCATTATGGCCCCACCCAGCTGAGAGGGCGTGAACATAGTGTCTATGACCTCCTCCCTCTGACTTGCATGTTGGGGGATGCATGAGAGGGTGTCAGCAAGGGAGTTGGCTTTACCTGGGAAGTGGTGGAGAGTGAAACTGAATTTGGAGAAAAACACCCATCACAACTGTTTAGCATTCAGATGGTGGGATGCACATAGCTCTTCTAAGTCCTTGTGATCAGTCCACACCTCAAATGGCACCCGCGCCTCTTCTAGCCAGTGCTGCCATGTAGCTAAAGCAAGTCTGATGGCAGCTGCTTCTTTATCCCACACAACCCAATTACGTTCAGTCGCATTGAACTTCCGGGACATGTACGCCAACTTCCAAGGGGTGCAACTTCCCATCCTCCCCCTCTTGCAGAATGCCCCCCTCATTCATTGCCACATCCAAGGCATCGAACTGTACCACAAATTTCTTATTTTCATCTGCATGATGGAGGATGGGATCAGAGGTGAACAAGGATTTCAGTTTCTCAAATGCCTCCTGGCATTCGTTAGACTACTCTAATTTCGCCCCCAGCTTGGTCCCTTCAGGCCCTTTTCCTTTGTTTTTTAGCAAGTCTGTGAGGGGTAGGGACACCTGGGTGAAGTTAGGGAGGAAGGGCCTATAAAAGTTCAAAAATCCTAAGAAGGATTGGAGCTGCCTGTGGGTTTTGGGGGGAAATCCGATATCCAGCACCTTGATGCTGAGAAAATGACCGTCCCCTTGCTCCACCAAATGTGGGAGTCGTGGTCCCTAAGCCACATGTTTCCCAGTACCAGGGAGAATTGGGCAAGCGGTGTAATTACAAAAATTCTTTGTTCCCAATGGGATCCCGCCCCCATAGTTACTGGCATGGTCTGGTATTTACACGGTTCCTTCATGGGCAAGCCATCCATCTGGGTGAAAACTAGCAGGTCCAGGAGTTTCTGGAAAGCTAGTCCTAGCCCCATAACAATAGAGGGGCTAATAATGTCTTGGGTACAACCAGAGTCTATTAGTGCTTGCACCCTGACTTGCATCCCCATCTCAGGATTAATTAGTATTACAGTCACAAAAATTGGGGGGGGGGTTGCTCATTGCTTTTGGTGCTGCCTGGGTTTGGACCTGCTTGCTCATGCTGTTCACAGCAGGTCCTGGCTTTTCCCACTGGCCGAGGCACCTCGTCTTTGTTTGAAAAGGTCTTGATGGGCACTACTCCCACTTGTAGGGCACGGGGTTGCTTGGAACAGGCTTCTCCACTCTTCTTTGGAATCCCTCTGGTGCTGTTCTTCTCTGACCCCTTGGGTCCACTCAGTGGAAGTGTGGTGGGGCATGATGCAGTGTAATGGCCGGGTGCTTCACATCTGAGACACAGTCCAAGGCGCATCCACTGCTCTTAGGCTGGCTCAGGGGGTTTCAGGCATGGGCTTTTCTGGGACCCCATTCCCAGCTTGGGTCTCCCTTTTCCCCCAGGGTACGGATCATCAGAAATCAGCTCTCAGCTTCATCAGCTTCATGGATCCAGGCCGTCAAAGTCTGGGTTTTTTTGTTGTGCAGCACCCCTTCCAGGATTTGGTGGTTGAGACCCAGATGATACTACTCCATCAGGACTGTCTCAGGCCAACCCTGGATCTTGGATGTGTGCCTCTTGAACTCTTCAGAATACCTTCTCACCATGCAACTACCTTGCTTCAAGGTGCGGATGTGGGTTCCAGGCTTTCTCTGTCTCCATGGGGTCCTCATACTGCCTTTGAAGGGCCTACATGAATGCCTGCACATCTTGGGGCTCTGCACATGATTCAGGGTGTGAGATGGGGCACCCCAGGGCTAGCCCAGAACTTGCCAGACAAGCCCGCCCATCAACAACACTGTCTCCCCATGGTGCTGTCTGGTGCCCCAACTCACCAGCAGAGATGGAGGAGTGGGAGGCAATGAGAACGCAGACCCACAGTGACAAGGGGAAGCACCAGCTGAGAACCAGGACTGACCATAGGGCAAGATGATGGCCGAGCATGGCCCCTTCCCTGCCCAGCGGTCCAGAGCCTGGTCAGGCTGGGGCGAAGCCAGATGAAAGGAGGGCCAGCAGACAGAGAAGCCGATGACGAGGGAGGCCAGCAATTTCTAAGGACCCAGAAGTGGACTCGGCATCCTGAACTTTGAAGGGAGGCGGGGCCCAGAATGGAGGGGTGGAAAGAGTGTGGGGGGAGTAATAAAAGGAGGAAGCTGGGAGCAGGTCGAGGAGGAATGACCACTGATATTGACAGGGCAAAGAGAGAGATGCCAAGAAAGGGAAGGGAGTCCAGGTGGTCACGAACATGGCCACGAGTCAGCAAGTGGAGATGGGGAGCGAGATGAAGGAACCCTCTCAGTGAGCCATCTTTCTAAGACCCCTCAAGCTCCCACTTCAATGCCTAGGTTACCTCCCCTCGCCCTGGGGAATTGCCCTGAAGGGGACCTAGAGGAGAAGATGGAACAACGGGGCCGCCTGGAGCCTGACACATGGCTATGAACTAGTCAGCTGCCTGTTCATGCAGTTTGCCCCCGATGTAATCCACATAGTGCTCATCAGTCGGGAACAGGTGGCCCCAGTCTTATAGGAACTTGTGCAGTTGGAGGGTGAAGAACACCAGTTTGTCTGGTTCACCATTGAAGGTCGCATCCAGCAACTCATTCAGGAGTTCTAGGGCAGGCAACAGAGCCAGTGCTAGTGTGGGACCTGCAGGTAGAGCTCCCAGCACCACCTGTATCAGAACAGCTGGCTGACCCCCAGGCGGGGCTTGTCCCAGGACCCCAGCCAGGACCACAAGGGCTTTCACGGCTGCTGGTTGGCCTGCAGGAGGGGCAGCTAGAGCTCTTCCAGTGGCAGGGTACCGCAGTCCCACTTCATATTCCATGGTGTTGGACACCATCTGTGGCAATGCCATCAGTGCTCCCATTAGCTCTTGGCGTAGTTCATCTTGCTTGGACAACACCAAATTCTGGAGCTGCTCCAGATGGTCTTCAGTTGGCTCTCTGGAGGCTGCAGTTCTCCTTGCTGGCATGCCTTCCATTCCCCAGAAAACAGCAGTCATTCGCGGCCTCATTGGGGTGTTCCACGTCTCTCGAGTCTCTTTGGAGAATCAAGCCCAGGCATACAGTTGGGGTTTGTCCAGAACCTTCCTAACACAGGGGGCTCAGAACCCCCCATGGCTCCGGTAACCATCACTGGTGGAGTGGTGGTTACAGGTGTCTCTTCCTCAGTTGTGAGGGGTACAGTCCCATCTTCTTTGCCTGCCATTGCTAGGTGTGAGATTGGGGACTATAGTGAGTCTTAACACTGTCAGACTCTGGCAACAATCAAATCCAACAACTTTCTTCTTCAGAAGTGTAGTTTATTGGTACAGTATTGGCAGAGCATCTACGTTTCAGGATCTGTGTTAAGACAAAAGAAAAAGGTGCGGGGATGTGAGATATACCAGGTTCAAAGGGGCACCCTGATGGCACGTAGCCAATCAAGGCATCAGGAATAGCCTGCCAGAACTAACAGGCCAGAGGGAGGAATGGTTCCCAGGAGAATGTGTTACAACCAGACACTCAAGGTCAGGCATATAAAACATATAGATAACAGAGCATTGTCAGGCAAAGAAGAAACAAAAGGCAGGGGTCTCCACCCCACACACAGCTAAATGGCAGCTAGCTGACATTGCCTTACCTAATGTGGGACTCACTTGGGCCAGGTACCGCCATCTGCCTCATCTTGCCTTGTGTGGGGCTCAGCTGAGTACTGCCAGCTGCCTTACTTCATGCCAGGCAGATGGAGAAGCCTGGCCTGGCTGAGCCCCACACAAGGCAGACAGCTGTGCCTGGCCAAGGCCAGCCTTGTGAGAGGCAAGGCAGATGGTCATGCTTGGCTGGCTGAGTCCGGTATGAGCAAGGCAAGTCATAGGGCTGTGCCCAGTTTGGCCCAACCCTACATGAGGCAAGGCATGGTAAAGGGCAAAGCCTGTCTGAGCCCCACATGAGGTGAGGCAAGGCAAGGCAGAGGATGGTACCTGGCCTGGCCAAGACCTGCATGAGGTGAGGCAAATGTTGGTTCCCAGCCCAGCCCCACACAAGTGACATTCGTTTCCTAGGTAGAGTAATTGCTGGTTCCCACTTGTTTGGTCTCTAGTTCACCAATGCATGCAAGCACTTGTGTGCATCCATAACCTGCATGGAATAACATGCATATTAACAGAAGGAAATGAAATTTGGGCATGTGTAATGTTCTGTATAGAGTCTGGAAACAAAAAAAATAATCAAATTGTTAATGCACTCTGCAAACAAAACTAGTTAAACTGAAATCCCAAAATTTAAGAAGAAATTCACACAGTGGGGATCTTATATTAGTGGTTAGTATCTTGGATGAGGGCTGTAGAAACCCAAGTTCAAATCACCATTCGTCAGTGAACGTCATTGTTTGGACTCATTTTCTATGTGAACTACCTTGCTCGGTGACTGTGCAGGTAAATTAAGGAGGAGAGAACCATGTATCTTTGGAGAATAGTTAGGGTAAAATATGTGGTAGATTATATTAGTCTCTAAAAATAACGCAAGTCTCTAAAAATAACCTTAGATAAAGTAGTAAAGCCATATAATCATTGCATTCATATGGTACATTTCAAAAATGAGTATTTATTTTACCTGTCATAAAAATGTGTTTCCTGTTTATTGTCCTTCCCCTCTCCTCACACATTTGTTATTATGTACTTAAGAAATCCAGATTGAAAGAGTAACAATTTCAGCTACAGATTTGTACTGCCACTAGCAGAGCTTAAAATCGTCTCCAGGCTTCTGAGAAATTATCTGTAGTTGGAACCATTTTCTTTTAACTATTGGAGTTAAATATCACCTTTAAATCAGTTTGTAATTTTTAGTGGCTTTCTTTCAATTTTTTTGGTCTATTTATGCATTTGATTACTTCTATCCTTCTCTGTCTAAACAACAAGCAAACAAAACACTTGAGGCCGCTTACAGACATTACAAATAAGAGAAATAATTATAAATAACCATTATAAACATGATCACATATTAAAAATACTTAATCAATAGAAATATTGAGTAAGTACACATTCTATTTGGTTATTGATACATGTATATACTGCCTTTCTGATGCTTCATTTAAGGCCCTTTACAATTATAAATAATGGTATACAGTATAACAATACATATAACGTAAAATGAAAAACAGAAGGGAAGAGCTAAACAAGCAGATTTAAATGTTATTAGGCAATGGATGCAAATATTTCATTATGACTAGAGAGAATGGTCAATGCAGGAAACAGCTCTGGAAAGGGAGGAGCCAGCTGGACTCAAGCAAACCAGTGGAGGCAGCCTCCCTCCCTCACCTGTCCCTCTGATGCAAGCAGATATAATGGGCTATCATTAGCTGGCAGCAGAAACTTGCATCATCCAAATATGTACTGAAGGGTGTGTCACAACCAAGGCACCACCAACCACAGCACAATTCTCCCTGCCATGGGCATTTATCTTATTTTGTATAAGAGTGGCATACAGAGCACAGTTGCAATAGGACCATTTTCCAAATATTCAAGGTTGGCAATAGAAAAGGGAAACCAGTGAGTTCAGCCAACAAGGCAGAGAACATTTCATTGGTTGCTTAATTCAAACATACCTGAAATGAAACTGAGGTAATAGTGACAGAATTTCTACTTTAAACACATTCATTTTTTTTTCCAGTTCAGAAACTTTACCTGGTAAAGTGTGGACCTGACATAGGATCACATGACCTTAGTAAGCTCTAGAATAAATTTTACAGACTGCATATGCCTCTTGTTAGCCTCCCTGAGCCTACGGGGAGGGCGGGATATAAATGTGAAAAATAAATAAAAATATATATGATGGTTCAGTTCCTCTTTACAGTAAAGGTGTGTTAAGCCACTCTTCATTCTCTGTGTCAAACATATAGCCTGAAGGTTGGAACTGGCCCCTACAGGGCTCCTATCTGGGCCACAAGCAACTGGATCTCTCCTGCTTCCTTCCCTGGGGCTGCTGCACCTTTCACCCATCTCCCTCAATCACATGGTGAGATACAAAGCCAAGCCTCTATTTGCTCCATTGGCTGAGGTCTCCTCCCCCTCCTACTTCTTTGGGGAAGAAGAGAGGGGAAGGGAAAGAGCACCTGCATATGAGAGAGAGAGAGAGAGAGAGAGAGAGAGAGAGAGAGAGAGAGAGAGAGAGAGAGAGAGAGAAGTTGGAGTCCTCTGGCACCTTTAAGACCAAAAAAGCTTTATTCCAGGTATAAGCTTTTGTGTGTATGTACACTGCTTCAGAAAGAGGGAGGGGATTTTTCTGACAAGCACAATTTACATTGAGATCACCCTGATCTGCTGTTTACTTTGAGACCTGATCATACATACACACTGGTTAAAAAAGAAGGGGGTAGGAAAGGGATACATATAGAATAAGGGGAATTAAAAGGAAATTATTTTTGCTTATTCTGAAAAGTTTTTATATATATATTAGATTTCTCTGTGCCTATCTGGGATTTTATTTCCTTTCAAAAGGACCCTGATTAGGAATTATGACACTTGGATTGGATTCCATTGTTTAATGACTGGAAGTAGATAGCTAAGTATTTAAAAATACATCTATGGTTCCAACATGTCTCCCTCTCTCCCCTCCCACCTCACTGACTGTCTTTGCTTTTTTAACTGTTTCATTATCATCACTGTCACTGAAGGGATTTTGCAAAGTCTGAAATATACACTTTATTTCACTTGGAGCAATCCCCCTTTCCAATTCTAACAGATGGGTGGGGGGGACCTAACAACACAGCTTGCAATCTTTATTAGTGGAAAGGAGTGAGTCCAGTAGCACCTTGATGACTAACTTTTTTTTGGCATAGCATGAGCTTTCATGAGTCACTGCTCACTTTTTCAGATACAGCTAGAATATAGTATATCAGTCCTTATATCTTGAAGAATGGAGTGATTTCAGATGCAAATGACAATGGCATCCATTGGTAATGAAAGAAGGAACCTACGTCTCAATTTAGTCCAGGAAGATACATTGTCTGTTGCTTTACACTGTAAACTCTATGTCAGAGAGAGACATCAGCTAATTTTTCCTTTACTTGCCCAACTTAAACCCTTAGACAAATACTTGAAATTTGCAGATACTGTGCTGCTAAAATATTTGTTGGAAGACATCAAGAAGTTGGTAACTCTGGTAGTAGCAAAATATTGTGTTTTAGTAATAAATAAGTGAAATTTTTTAACAAAAAGCACAGACTGAGGAGAATTTTAGACAAGACTTAGAATGTGGGGAATAGAATTACTATTTTAATAGCGGTTTGTGGCTTGTAGTATGCTTGTACTATTGTCTGTGATTGTACTATTTTACTATTGTACTATTTTACTGCACTGCTGGTCAATTGGCCATAATAATAAATTTGATTTGATTATCTGTTGCAATTCAGCAGTCTCTCTTTCTAATCTCCCCTTGAAATTCCTTTGTAAGAGAACTGTTACTTTCAGGTCAGCAGCTGAATGTCCTGGAATATTAAAATGTTCTCCCACCGGTTTTTGAATGTTGCAGTTTTTAATGTCAGGCTTATGTCCATTTATTCTTTGCATCCTCCTGGACTGAATTCAACCTGGACCAAATTGAGACCTAGGTTTCCTGTCTCATTACCAATGCTGCATTTTCCATGCCTACTGTCCCTCTGCATATCACACCTATTCCAATCAAGCCTGCTATTGCCATTCAGAATCTGGAATCATCTTTATAAAGTTTCTGTCTCTGGTACCTCATGTTATATTTTATGGCACACATGGCCTGGCTCAACAAAGTGACATTTCTGTCAGATCCGGCTCTTGTAACAAATCAGTTTGACACCTCTGGATTAGAGTGTCAGCCTAAGATCTGGGACACTCAAGTCTGAATTCTGAATCTGCCATGGAATGTTATTGGGCAATCTTGAACCAGTCACACACTCAGGCTAAAATACTTCACAAGGTTGTTGTGAGGATAAAATGGAGAAGAGGAGAATGATGTAAGTACACATTGGGTCCATATTAGGGAGAAAGATGGGATACAAATAAAGTAAATAATCACAAAGTGGAGACCATAGATAATCTCATCTGGGCTAGGGAGAGAGCATGAAGTACTTTTCTGTCTCTGCTGCTCTTTGACCAACAAATAAGAAAATATTCAAAGTATTATACAGATACCTCAAAATGCAATCTAGTGATCCTACACAGAATGTAAAACAAACTTAAGAAGTAAAGAACAAGTTAAGAAAATAAACAAGAATTTTAAAAGATACTTCACAAATAACTAAACTGTCACTCCCACCCCCCTGTACATAACATTTTGAGCAATTATGATAAATAGGCTGATTACTTTAACAGCTTTCTAAAGCCTTTAATTATCTTCAAATGTTATTTTGAGTAATGCATAATTCTGGTATGATATTTTACTAAAGGTTTTAATTAATGACTGATGTATGAACATTGAAAATAAAATGATCCATTGTAGAGTCTTAGCAAAAAAACAACCATGAAGTTGAAGTTAGATTTATTCTTATAAAATAATATATTCAGACATCACTGTTTATTGTAAGATGCCTACTGTGTCAGACCAGTAGTCCACCTAGTCTGCTGTTTTCTTCCTTGACTGATCATACCTCTCCAAAGTCTTTCTTAGTCTTTCTATTTGAAAAATTTAAAGCAGAAATGCCAGTACTTGTGAATTAATATATGTAAAACTTGTACTCTGAAACAAAAATGTAGCCCTCATTTGGATGAGAAGATATTCCTTTGCCAAATAAAGACCAACTATATTTCCTACTTTAGTTCATGTTCTGATATTGTTCATATATATAAATATATATTCTTCATATGTTGCCCTAAAGTTAAAAAAGCCTTTCCAAAAACCTTTCTTTTACCTCTCTTTGGCTTCAAGCTAAAAAGGCAGCATTTGGATTCTTGAAGAGAACTATTGAAGTAAAGCTACTTAGAAAAAAAAAATGCCAGAAACAACAAAAAGAAAGCATTTTAACAATCAAATTCTTTTGAAAAAGCATATAAACCAGAAGGTCTAGTTGGGAAACGAGGGTCAAATGATACAGTTGGGAATTACAGTTAGATGCCATCAGAGATCATCATCAACATTATAAAAGAAACTCTATTAAAATTATCAATAAAAGAAAATCAAAGGTCTATCTGGAACATAAATTAATGCATTCCTAACTTCTCTTCATTTAATAAGCATTCCACATCAAATAGCAAAATGCATGTGGAAACAGAACTTCCAATTTGGTATTAGGTCTCCGTTATTTCGGTAGTGGGATCCACACCCCCCCCCATCGGGAACATACAGTGGAACTTAAGCGTCAGTCCAGGGGTGAGCTGAAGGCAGCGATAGGAAATCTGGGTGAATAGAAAGTAAAACAGCTTAAAGCAAAAAAGCCCCGATGAACTATCAGCTTGTTTAAGCAACTATTGACTTGTGTAAACAATGTCTACAAGAGAGAAAATGGCAGCTCAGTGAACTCTACCCTTGCTCCGGAAGTAGTTACAGACTTCCCAACTATGATGGCAATGGCATTGCACCCTCTGTTGGACCAGATGACTAATCTCAACAGTAAACTGAACTGTTTCCAGAAACAAATGATGGGACTAAAGAAGAGAGCAGATGTAACTGACCAAGCTGTCAAACAGGTTGATGTTAAGACAGAATCTATTAAAAAGAGACTGAAGGAAATGGAAAAAGAATGGTTCTCCAATAAAGAACAATTATTACAGCTACAAATGGAGAAATCATCATATGTCATGCATTTTCAGGGCGTTCCTGAACAGAAAGGGGAGAATTTAAAATAACTATTAAGCAAAACATTTGCACCAATAGTAGGTTCTAAAGTGGAAATAATGCAAAGCAAACTGGACTTGGTCTATGGAACCTATCCAGATTATATTAAGAAAAATAACCTACCTGGTGAAATTTTTGTTAAATTCTTGAGATGCAATCCTTAAAGTGGCAAATACGAAAGCACTGAAAATTAAAGGAGAAGAAGCGAGGACCTTAAAAGATATTCCATTTGAAATATGAAAACGGAGATGACAATATAAAAATCTAACTGCATTTCTACAAAATCATTCCATCCCCTTCAGATGGATTTTCCAGAAGGACTTATATTCAACCATAACAGTAAAAAGATGAAGAGCAACTCTCTACAGAAAGCAAAAAAAATTCTGGAACAACAGTTGAAACCGGAGGATAAAGGGAAAACAGAGGACAATGCACAAGAAAAGAAGGGTTCACAAGACTCAGAAGACAGTTCAAGTGTACTTGACAGTTCCTCAGAAGATTCTGATGATAAAAAGGGGCAGCTGCCCCTGAAATTCTCAGAGTTAAATTGGACTATGACAAAAAGAAAAATAAGAAATGAAATTCTGATAGTTCTTTTGGACTGTAATCTATTCAAAAACTGATTAATGTTAGCTTAAATTATATCTAAATATGACACATAGTATCAAATCTTTTTTAATGAAATTTTGCGGGATAGAATAATTAGAAACTATGAATGTATTTGATTCTTGCCTTAATTTCAGTTTTGTTGTTGTTGTTCAGTCGCACAGTCGAGTCCGACTCTTCGCGACCCCATGGACCAGATTACGCCAGGCCCTCCTGTCTTCCGCTATCCGCTGAAGTTTGCTCAATTTCATGTTCGTTGCATCAATGACACTGTCTAACCATCTCATCCTTTGCCGTCCCCTTCTTCTTTGACCTTCAATCTTTCCCAGCATCAGAGTCTTCTCCAGTGAATGCTCCCTTCTCATTTGGTGGCCAAAGTATTTGAGCTTCAGCTTCAGGATCTGGCCTTCCAAGGAACAATCAGGGTTGATTTCTTTTAGGATTGACTGATTTGATCTCCTTGCAGTCCAAGGGACTCTCAAGAGTCTTCTCCAGCACCATAGTTCAAAAGAATCTATTCTTCGGCGCTCGGCCTTCCTTATAGTCCAACTCTCGCAGCCATACATTACTATGGGGAATACCATTGCTTTGACCATGCGGACTTTTGTTGGCAAGGTGATGTCTCTGCTTTTTATCATACTGTTTAGGTTTGCCATCGCTTTCCTCCCAAGGAGCAGGCGTCTTTTAATTTCATGGCTGCAGTCACCATCTGCAGTGATCTGGGATCCTAGGAACGTGAAGTCTGTCACTACTTCTACGACTTCCCCTTCTATTTGCCAAGGAGTGATGGGGCCAGATGCCATGATCTTAGTTTTTTTGATGTTGAGCTTCAAGCCCACTTTTGCGCTCTCCTCTTTCACCCTGAGCAAGAGGCTCTTTAGGTCCTCTTCACTTTCTGCCATCAGAGTGGTATCGTCTGCATATCTGAGGTTATTGATCTTTTCCCCAGCAATCTTAACTCCAGCTTGTGATTCATCCAGGCCAGCATTTCGCATGATGTACTCTGCATATAAATTAAATAAGCAAGGTGACAATATACATCCTTGTCGTACTCCTTTTCCTATGCTAAACCAATCCGTTGTTCCATATCCGGTTCTAACTGTTGCTTCTTGACCCTTATACAGGTTTCTCAGGAGACACGTGAGGTGGTCTGGTACTCCCATCTCTTTAAGAACCTGCCATAATTTATTGTGATCCACACAATCAAAGGCTTTAGCATAGTCAATGAAGCAGAAGTAGATGTTTTTCTGGTACTCTCTTGCTTTCTCCATAATCCAGCGAATGTTGGCAATTTGATCTCTAGTTCCTCTACCTCTTCGAAACCCAGCTTGAACTTCTGGCAATTCTCTATCCACGTACTGTTGAAGCCTAGCTTGTAGGATTTTGAGCATGACCTTGCTAGCATGTGAAATGAGTGCAATTGTGCGATAGTTTGAACACTCCTTGACATTGCCCTTCTTTGGGATTGGAATGTAAACTGACCTTTTCCAATCCTGTGGCCACTGTTGTGTTTTCCAAATTTGTTGGCAAATTGAGTGCAGCACTTTAACAGCATCTTCTTTTAAGACTTTGAATAACTCAGCTGGGATACCATCACCTCCACTAGCTTTGTTGTTAGTAATGCTTTCTAAGGCCCATTTAACTTCGCTTTCCAGGATGTCTGGCTCGAGGTCAGTGATTATACCATCGTGGTTGTCAAGGACATCAAGGTCCTTCTTGTATAGTTCTTCTGTGTATTCTTGCCATCTTTTCCTAATCTCTTCTCCTTCTGTTAGGTCCCTACCGTTTTTGTCCTTTATCATGGCCAGCTTTGCATGGAACGTTCCCTTGATTTCTCCAATTTTCTTGAACAGATCTCTAGTCCTTCCCAATCTATTGTTTTCCTCTATTACTTTGCATTGTTCATTCAGGAAAGCCTGAAATTCAGGAATTTCAGTTTTAGAATCCTTGTATACCCATTTCCTTTGTAGAGACTGTAGTACGGAAAAAAATAATTACAAAATTAAAAAAATATATATTTAAGTGGAAGAAAATGAGGACTGTGTTATATTCTCCACTTGATGCTTGTGGGAATTGCTAGCTGTAGACTTATCACAGATATGAGAGCAGCAGTGAGGTTGGCAGAGGAAATTTTTATTCCCATCCAGATACCAAGTTTTCCTTTTTGGACTTGTACAGGGAGGGAGCAGTTCAACTAATCTTGGAAGGCCTCTATCTCTTCCTTGATAATCTCTGAGCTATTTCCTGTGCTACTGGTTGACAGTGGGGTTAGGGGAGTTTGGCAAAGCAAACTCCTTCCTGTGATTGGAACTGTGTTGGCTTTTGCTCAAGTGTAAAATGATTAGAGAGTACCCTGAGGCATCAGGATGGGAAGAGGCTTCCCAGACTGGTTGGTCATGGCTTAGTAGTTGAGAATATGGAAAGCCCCACTGGGAAAACCCCAATATTTGCCAGGATGGTGTCCAGCACCCCTCTGCCCATGGTCCATTCTGAGTGTGGTCCTTCCACTGTTACCACCCCATCAAGGGTTGAGTCTGTTGCCATGCTCTCCTTGCCTGCTGTCTGCCTCCCAGTTGGCCTGCCTTCCCCCCATGTCATCTCACCAAGCCTTCTGCCCTCAGCCTTGTTCCTGTTTGCCACTGCTGGCTTACCTGTGTAATTCCCTTCCTTCCATGACTGTCCTACTGCTTCTTCACAGTCCTCCTTTAAATCCCAGGAAGGGCTGACTGACTTTCACCCTCCTGGTAGCAGCCCCCTCAAGACCAATCATTGTTCTTCCTGATGGGGCCAGGTGAGGTGCCCATCCACTGCATGGGGCTCACAGAGTCAGCCACAGGCCCTGGCGAGTCACCCCACTGTTGCATGACCCCCTGGGCCCTGAACTCATAAGCTTTATTTTAGCACAGAGTTGGACCATAAGAAAGGACGAGCACTGAAGAACAGATGCTTTCAAATTATGGTGATGGAGAAGACTCCTGAGAGTCCCTTGGACTGCAAGGAGATCATATCAGTCAATCCTAAAAGAAATCAACCCTGACTGTTCCCTGGAAGGCCAGATACTGAAGCTGAAGCTCAAATAATTTGGCCATCAGATGAGAAAGGAGCATGCACTGGAGAAGACCCTGATTCTGGGAAAGACTGAAGGTCAAAGAAGAAGAGGATGGCAAAGGAAGAGATGGTTAGACAGTGTTATCGATGCAATGAACATGAAATTGAGCAAACTCCGGAGGACGACAGAAGGCAGGAGGGCCTGGCGTTATGTGGTCCATGGGGTCACGAAGACTTGGACTCAACTGTGCAACTGAATAGCATCAAAGCACATGGCGGTGGAGTAATAGGGCACTTGAGGCCTTTAATCTAGCTCATAGTGTTAGAGTAGTAGGCAACCTGGGCATTTCTCTATGACGGGGCAATGACATGGGCTTTAGTGATCTTAGAACCACTGATGCACATATTACAGCTTCCTACCGAGCTAAGCTTTCTGGCTCCTGTGGCACTTAGGCACTGTCTGGGGACATAGTACAGGGTGTGTAGTGGTGGGTTCCCTGCATGACCCTAAAAGGGAGGTCCCCTTAAGGGGTGCTGGGGGTTAGGAACCTGAGAGCCACCTTTGGGGCTGGCATGTTGACCATGCCCCCCAGAGGCTACTAGTGGGCAGGAACAGGGTGTTCCTCTGCTTCTAGCCCTTAGCTCTCTTTCCTTGGTTGCACCCAACAAGCAGGTTGAGGAGTGGTGGTTCACTCTCAGCAATTGAACTGTCAGCTGCACCCATTGTGCCCAGTCAATGCTGTGCCAAGACCCGAGGAACCTATGATCAATAAAGACTGATTTCCCCCCTAGTCTAGTGTGTCTATGTCAGTCTTCTTTCTCTCCCTTTCAAGCTCATCTCCAGTCCAAACACATATTAAAAAGTCCCTACTTAATATAAGTATAGTGTTTTATCTTCAACAACAAGTGGAAATAGAACCAAGTACATTACAGCCTCTTCAGTAATAGTTTCCTAGAAACTCAATAGTGGAAAGACTTTGCCATACTTTCTGTCAATTTTTGTAGCCTTTGCAATCAATAAAATGCACAACTTTTAAAGTTGTTCAGTCTTCAGATTTTCATACACATCACTGGCAAATGCTTTGGGGACTTTTCCTCCCCTTTGTCTTGATTCATTTCCTGTGAACTGTAGTGTGGCATTGCATGACTTAAGCATATGATCACATTAATCCATCAAAACAATCTGCGGATTTTTAGCTTTATTTATCTTGGTTTTTTTTTCAGTAAAGGTCCTTGGATATTTCACATACAAAGATTCCACAGTTAAATAAAATGTATCTCATCCCCTTTCATGGAGAGAGACATAGCGTGAAATATTAGAACAGAGGATTCAGCATGTGTGAACAGTATAAGGAAACAGACCTTCATTTCATACTCTTAGAAACCCAGTAATAGAACAAGGCAATGTTCTAGTGCCCTGAATATCTGTAACCTGGCCAGGAATTGGTAGGTACATTAGACGCCCATTCCCACTCTCATATACAGTTGATTTACTTACTGCACCAAGAACAGAAAGTGTTCTATGTTAGGAGAGCCTGATATGTGATTTCAATCTACCAGTAAGTAGGGATGGGAATGAAAAGAGAAAAAAAAAATGTTGTTTGTGTCAGGTCGTGGTTTGTGGCTGAACCACAAACCAAATCATGAACCAAATCAAACTGGGAGGTTCATTCGTTCATTAACTGAATGAGTTTGTTCCCCCACAACTCCCATTGAATGGGACCACAGTCCCTTTGAATGGGGTTTGCAGAAAGCATGAAAAACAGCTGTTAAATGGACTGCACAAGAAAGTGTGAAATAACTGAGGGGGGAAGCAGGCTGCTCCCCCCCACTCAGCTGTTTTTGTGGCTTTCATGGAGAACATAACTCAGAGTCCCTTTAGAACAGATAGACTCTGTTCTATCAACAATCTGGGTAAAATTCATACAGAATTTTGCTTTGTGGCTCAGTTCATGCCCATCCCTACCAGTCAGTCTGACACAAGCATGCTTTAATCATTTTGCTGGGCCAACTGTGGAAAAAGCTGGAGTGGTTCACTCACAAAAACATTGGGATGGATTCAATGGCTACCTGCTATTAAATAGGGGGGTCTTGGTGTGGTGAAAGAAGACTTATGCTATGGTCAAGCCTCACCTAGAGTACTGTGTCTAGTTTTGGGCACCACACTTTAGAAAGGATGTTGACAAGCTCGAGCGTGTCCAGAAGAGGGCAACCAGGATGGTGAGAGGGTTGGAATCCAAGTCTTATGAGGAAAGGCTGAAAGAGTTGGGTATGTTTAGCCTGGGAAAGAGAAGGCTTAGAGGGGACATGATTGCAGTCTTCAAGTATTTGAAGGGCAGTCATGTAGAAGATGGAGCAGATCTATTCTCTTTTGCTCCAGATTGTAAGACTAGATCTAATGGGTGGAAATTACAAGGGAGTCGTTACCAGCTAGATATCAGGAGAAACTTCCTAACTGTAAGAGTGGTTGAGCAGTGGAACAGCCTGCCTCAGGAGGTGGTGGATGCTCCTTCACTGGGCATTTTCAAGCGGAGACTGGACAACCATCTTTCGGGTATGTTGTAGATATGTAGGTATGTAGAGCTATCTTTCGGCTATGCTCCTGCAGAGTGCAGGCAGTTGGACTAGATGACCTGCAAGATCCCTTCCAACTCTAACATTCTATGATTCTATGATTGTTATTTGTTACTTAGTGGAAAGGAGTAATTGGATCCAACTCATTGATCATAACCATTTTTAACAAGTAGGAAAAATATTTTGCTTTACCTGCATGGGAGATGGGGACTGTAAGATATCTTGAATTGATGCACTTTTTGATTACCAGCCTGACAAGAACAGTTTTTAAAATCCCAACTCAGTAATTTTTGGCAATCAAACATTCTGACATGTGCTCACCCTTCCCAATATTAGTCTCCCTAGAACTGGTCCTTTCAAAGATCATGAAGTATAGCAATTTTTGACAACCAGTCAACACATTTGCTACATAAATTTGGAGAGTTCTGTTGAAGTAAAACTCCTGAAGAAAGTTGGAGGTAAATGGATTGTACTGTAAAACACAGTTCTGCCCCCTCATTTGGAACAGCCTTCCAGGGGATGCGAGAAAGAGTTCTACCTTGCTGGCATTCTGAAGAAACTGAAAAACTGAAGAGGGCTGTTAACAGCTTTAACTTGGCATCAGGATTATCCATTAATATTTGCACAATCAAAATTTAGCAACCTGGATGAAATTTAAGCCTTTCTTAAGTCCAGAGTTTTCTCCACTAACATCCTCTTTCTTTAATGAATAAATCAAAGTTGCATGTATATCAGGAGATATCTTATTTCAAGAAAGCAGTGAATTTTGACTGATCTAGTTAAAGATGGGATTTTTTAAAGTTATAATTTAATACCAAAATTGATAATTCAAGGAAAAATACTTTCTTTTCCAATTTTTTAAAGTAAGATATAGTGTTCAAGTCCATCTAAGGAAATATGGTGCTCTTATTAAATAAATAAATAAATACATATGAAAAGGTTTATTATATTATTTATTCAATTAGGACTGGATCACTGAATTCCTATATTTGGGGGGGAAATTAGAAAGTATAATGATCAAAATATTTTAGATTCTGGTTAGAAATGGATAGGGAACAATGTTCCCACTAGATTAATTGTAGCTCATTTAAAAGAAAATGTCATCAAGTATCAGTAAACAGTATTTGACATCATACAGAATAGATATATATAAAACAGATAATGATAAACGTTTGAGGTACCATATTAATAACATGGATTTTAAACCACCTTTTGGACATGTCCTTAAACTCAGGCTTTTTAGACTGATATTTTGGACCAAATATCTGAAATTGCAAGCTTCAGTTTGCCAATAAATCCTGTAGGAATATTAATATCCTATCTGAAAAATAAAGTATTTGATGTCAATTTGAAAACAGTTATAAATCTGCTGACTTTGATAAGAATGTGTACTGTGCTAAATTGGAAAAGTGAAAAAGCACCAACAAGATCAGAAGAGTTTAATAAGGTTTGGAAACTAAGTTTAATTATCAAATTAACATAATATGTACATGCTCCCAATTTTTTTCTCAGTTTTCCCCCAATAATACTAATTTGAAAACATACACCCATAAAATATACTGGAATTTGACTAAAACAGGTTTTTCCTCCTCTAAGCAGCAGTGGCTAACATTACTAGTCAGATTCCAGTACTGCTACACACTTCCTTCATAAAAGCATACATTCCTTTCTGATTTATGATGCATAGTCGCCTGTATCTAGCTGGGCTATTTCATTTCATCAGGCATGGTGGTGACATTGGGATCTGACGAGATACATATCACTATGAATAGTGGTACCAGGTCAATGATATGTCCTTCAGTTTTGCTTCAGCATTGACCTTCTGCAAGGCTGCTTAGAATTTACAAGGAGTAAAGCTTCTTCCCTGTTGGTGTATGGAGAATACATCCATCTATGCTGTTTTGAAAAGCCATACAGTGTATAATAATGTGTCATCTGCAAGAATTTTACAAAACTTTCTGATACTTTATCAAGCATTAATCTGAACAGTGCCTAAAACTTTCTTTTAACCTGATGGTTGACAATCAAGTTTATCTACAAAATCTTGATTTTTCTAGATCTTCACAGTTCCAAAAATGAAGATTCATGGCAGGTCATAGTATGCTGATTGGTACACTTTCATTGTATTTATCACCTACCCTGTCATATGCTTTCCTTATACTTGCTTCCTGTTTACATAGGTGCCCACAGCTCCAATAGAGCAGATCCCAGAGGCCCTTATCTCCATTTGGATTGGAATGGTGATTCATAATTGCAAGAGCCCCATTTCTCACCAATGCAAAACTGACTGCTGCTGTTGCTACTTCCAAAAATGCCTAGCTGGATATTAAGTTCTTCTGGATGTTGGAGGTTTGCAGAATATGTCTACAGAAACAGCTTAGCCAGAATTAGGTCTGCCAGGGTATTGGAATGGAATATCTAAGTCCTAAGTATTCTTGTCTAGTTCTCACTGAGATTCTACACCTGTATCTGTACTGTACCATTTCAGACTCTAGCTGTGGATTCATATGACTGAATGTTCCTTGAGACAAACAAAATTCTCTACAAATAGGAAACTAGCATTAACAGGTCTATTTTAGGTTTCTCTAGAGATGCTAGTTTGAACTATGGAACAATATACTTGCCTTTCAGCATGGAGAGTGGTATGAGATGACATCTATTTCCATCATATTCTTTAGTTTCCATTCAGTTTATTCCTAACATGAAATTCAATGTTTGTTTGAGTTCTGGACAAAGGCTGGAAACATGAATCATCAAATATGGTTTCCATGGCATTAAAAATATATACAAGAATTGATGTAGTATACTGGCTATGAGTCAAGAAAGTGCCTAGTTCAAACTTGTCTGCGGACATGAACATCTGGTTTGTACAAGGCCTCATTTATCAATACCAACCACCATCTCTGGCAAGGGGATAATAAGGCTCTCCTACCATGCAGGGGTTTTGTAAATATTCCTAGTATAGTGTATATGAGTTCTGATTTCACCTCCTTACATAAAGCCATGGAAGTGCTGAATATAAACACACCTGCTTGCTTTAAAAATACTTTTAAAGATATTTGATATGTAGAATAGTACCATAGCTATACTTTGGTTTGTCACCCAGTACTATGACAGGATTCCTGCTAGTGAAATTAGACTGTAAAAATGCTACGTGAGAAATCACTCTGTTGTAGAGATCTCCAGGGGCCAAATTAAGTGTTCATGTAGTGCTACAGCAGTGAATGAAATTACACAGCAGGAACTGGTCTAACATGTTCTAATGGCAGATTTTTTAAAGCATGAAAAATAGGGTGGAAAGGTAAAAGCAATCACACTAAGCTCTGTTGCTTCCCCCATACAGGGAATCACTAACTTCTGTTGGATTTTTATCCTCATTTTTATTTAGATGAAGAAAGGTTTGCTTTTTGGAGCAATGGGTGTGAAAATTAAGCAGGCAATAAAAATGCATTTTAAATTTCAAATCTATCCCTTTCACAGACTCCTGGTCTGTGTAATGAGAAACATTTGCTTTGTTCTACCTCCAATCAATAGAGCAGTAATTCCCAAACTAAGTGCCGGGTTACAGTAATGGGCCATGAGAGAACCATTGGTGCACTGTGAGGAATTAATTAATTAATGGAATGCTCTTGTGAGTCTAAAAAGCACACCTAAGAGGAAGGTGTCCCTATTGTAAAGTTTGGAGTCCACCCCACTGCCTTACATGAACTGCAGAACACAAAGCCTCAGCCAGGCACCTGCTGTGTATTAAGATGTAAAAGATGGCCACGGCCTGCCAGCCAGGCCATGCGGTTGGACAGACCCTTGGACCTTCAGTCCTAAAGACAATAGCCACCTTGGATCCTAGAGCATGCCAATGGGCTTGCCTGGATCCGAAAGGGAACCTATTGAAAGAAAGACTTGTAAATAGAGCCAATTACTGGTGATGGGTATGTGTGGGTGAGGTATGGGTGTATGCATATAAATCGGGCACAGACCGGCTAAAGCATGCTTCATTCTGCTATGTGATCATAGCCTTTGTCCAGCCTTTGTCCTCCAGCCTCAGTGCTTTTCAGCACCCATCTTGGAATCAGGCCTCATCTAATCCCACCTTCCTCAGGAGCATGCCTTGTCTGACTAGTCAACAAAAAGCATTTGCCGCTCAGCCACCACGGTGGCAACTAACAGGAATAGATTCTGTCTAGCTTTGTCCTCCTTCCAATCTTGATCTTTCTAGGGATAGGGATTCCATAGTGATGCAGCATAATTTTCCTTCTCTGGAGAGAATGTATTTTAAATGTATGGATTAGTATTCTGTGCTTGCCTCATTTCACTCAGAAGGCAAAGTGGGGATTTACACAGAAATGCACTGGGCAGGTAGGTTCTTCTAAGGCTGAGTATTTTTCCCCCCGTTTTTGGTTCCATTCACACACACACACACACACACACACACACACACACACACACACACACACACACACACTGTTCCAAGCCTCCACGAATTATATTTTTGTAGCATTAGTCTGATAATGTTCTACTAAAAAAAGTGAATGTTTCAAAGCTTGTTCTCTTGTTCTGGGTAGTATTACTGTGCTGATCTCATACAGAGTAAGAACCATTTTCATTTTAACAAGGCTTTTAAGTGGACACAAATATGTCATGTCCCAAGAAGCACAATAGCATAGTTTTGACACTACTATTTTATTTAAACAGACATTTAGTGAAGCTGGTTTTATTTTATTTTCATTGAATATTCAGAGAAGCATCTCCACAGGCATGCTGTGACATTGTTTAGTCTTGACATTATAATATAATCTACATAAATTTGCATAAAGTCATTAGGCAATGTGGTGAATCACAAGCAATCATATGTATGTGCTCTGTACTCTCACCTCTGCTGACAAAATCTATATACACTTCATCTCATCTCTGTTTAAAAAGGCCATAAAGGAAATGAAACTTTAATTCTAATATCTCTTTCCAGAGATGGAGTCTATATTGAACATGGCCTTCTCCCTTTCATGATACTGAAAGATGATTTTGTATCTGTTGTGGATACAACCAGGTTCAAATCCTCGCTTAGCAATGAAACTCAGAGTCATTTTGTAGAGATACAAGGTTAGATTCAGACTAAGGATTCCTGCCTTTTTACTTACCACTGTGGCCCACTGATCTCCCTGAAATGCTGCTCCTGGAGATAGTAGGCCCTCAGAAATGGCCTGAAGGACCAAACTGGATGTTTGGAGCAGGGAGGGAGAATTGGCAGACATTAACCTCCCCTTCTGGTAGTGGAAAATAGACTCTGGAACCAATCTATAATGGAAAGCACCTTCAACATTGAAACGGCCCCCTTCTGTTCTATGGTATCATAAGCAAGGCTGGTTGCAAATCTAGAAGGAAAGAAGTATGTTAAGCCTCATATCAACATATGGCTTGTGGCATAGGTCACTTGCAATGTCATTCTAAGCAAAGCTGTCCCCTTTTAAAACTATTTTCTTCCATGAACTTAGAAGGGGTAATTCTGATGAGGATTAAACAGCTGAAGCCTCAAAAGTCTAAGACCTGGCACTGGACTCTCAGAATATCTCACAAGTTTTATCTATGTAATTGCCTAGAATTTTCCAGCAAGAGGCTTGAGATTTCACACATTCCATCAGCTGGCACGAGGAGAATTTGATGATCACCATTTTTTCCCCCTTGTCACTATGCACAGGCACTTTCATGTGCTCACACTTCCCCCTTCACTCACATTTGTGATATGAACAGTGTTGTATGAAGCAACAGAGGAAGAAGCAGAAGTAGAACTGTCCATCCTTGTAGCTGCCACCACCTCCTGTGGCAGTGAACTCCATATGTTAATCACTCTTTGGGTGAAGAAGTACTTCCTTTTATCTGTTCTAACCTGACAGCTCAGCAAGTTCATGGAGTGCCCACGAGTTCTTGTATTGTGAGAAAGGGAGAAAAGTACTTCTTTCTCAACCTGCTCTATCCCATTCATAATCTTATAAACCTCGATCATGTCATCCCTCAGCCGTCGTTTCTCCAAGCTAAAGAGCCCCAAGCATTTTAATCTTTCTTCATAGGGAAGGTGTTCCATCCCTTTTATCATTCTAGTTGCCCTTCTCTGCACTTTTTCCAATGCTATAATATCCTTTTTGAGGTGTGGCGACCAGAACTGTACACACTATTCCAAATGAGATTGCACCAATGATTTATACAGGGGCATGACGATACTGGCTGATTTGTTTTCAGTTCCCTTCCTAATAATCCCCAGTATAGCATTGGTCTTCTTTATTGCAGTTACACACTGTCTAGACATTTTTATTGAGTTATCTACTACGACTCCAAGATCTCTCTCTTGGTCCGTCTCTGCCAGTTCAGACCCCATCGACATGTATTTATATTTAGGATTTTTGGCTCCAATGTGCATCACTTTGCACTTGGCCACATTGATCCCCATTTGCCACATTGACGCCTGCTCACCCATCCTCGACAGATCCCTTTGGAGTGCCTCACAATCCTCCCTGGTTTTCACCACCCTGAACAACTTCGTATCATCTGCAAATTTAGCCACTTCACTGCTTACTCCCAATTCCAAATTGTTAATAAACAATTTAAAAAGCATCAGACCAGGCAGTTCCTATCATTAGCCACAGTCTCAGTGGACAATTTTAATCCATTTCCTTGTACAACAGTAATAGCTACCCCTTCATCTCTTTGAGATGAGCCATCCTGAACCAGAGACTTTTCATCTCCTGTCGGCTTTCCCCAGGGGTCTTTTCGTAGAAGAACAGCTGCAGGAGCTCATTAGCATATGGTATGCTAATGAGCTATTAGGCTATTAGCATATGCCACGCCCCCTGACATCACCGGAAGTGATGTCAGAAGGGGAAGCAAAAGGGGGGGGGAAGCATCTTCAAAAACCTCCCCTTCCCTTCCCCAGCTGGTCTGGGTGGGGGAGCTAAGAGAGAAGGGGTTTAAAGTTTAAACTCCTTCTCATGAGAGTTGGGCCACAGAAGGGGGAAAGAGAGAAGGAAAGAGAGAGAGTAGAGAGAAGGAAAGAAGGAAGAGGGAAAGAAAGAGAGGGAAGAAGGAGGGAAACAGGGAAAGGAGGAAAAAGAGAAGAGAAGAAGGTGGGAAAGAAAGAAAGAGAGAAGAGAGAGAAGAGAAGAGAAGAATGAGGGAAAGAGGAAAAAGAAAGAAGGAAAGGAGGGAATGAAAGAAATTCAGTGGCAATTCAGCCCCATTATACCCTATGGGCCATTGAAGTCAATGGTGAAAACATAGGGTATATTCTGGGAGCTGGAGGGGAGGGTTTGAGGGAGAGGCTCCAAGATCACAGGATAGCTGACGGAGCCTCTCCCCAAGATACCCACCAAGTTTCAAGAACATTGGACCAGGGGGTCCAATTCTATGGGCCCCCAAACAGGTTGCCGCATATCCTCCATTGTTCTCTATGGTGGGAAAAAAAGTTATGTTTTTCCCACCATAGAGAACAATGGAGGGAATAGGGGCAACCTGTTTAGGGGCCCATAGAATTGGACCCCCTGGTCCAATGTTCTTGAAACTTGGTGGGTATCTTGGGGAGAGGCTCCATCAGCTATCCTGAAAGTTTGGAGCCTCTCCCTCAAACCCCCTCCCCTCCAGCCCCTAGAATATACCCTATGTTTTCACCATTGACTTCAATGGCCCATAGGATATAATGGAGCTGAAATTGACATTCGGCTGCCTGAAAGACTCTCCGGGACGCCGGCTGGGGGCGGGGCTTGGCTCCTGAGCTCCCGGAGCTGCGCTCCGGTGCGCTCCCCCCGAAAAGACCCCTGGCTTTCCCCCATTATTTAGTTTAAAAACTGCTCTGCCACCTTTTTGATCTTGAGTGCCAGCAGCCTGGTTCCTTCTTGGGACAAGTGGAGACCGTCTCTTTTGTACAGCTCCCTCTTGTCCCAAAAAGCATCCCAGTGCCTAACAAACTTGAACCCTTCCCCACTACACTATCGTCTCATCCACACATTGAGATTCCTGATCTGTGCCTGTATCTCCGGCCCTGCACTTCTGAGAAGGCTACCTTGGAGGTCCTGGCCTTGAGTTTCCTGCCCAGCAGCCTACATTTCTCCTCCAGGACCTCACGACTGCATTTCTCCACATCGTTGGTGCTGACGTGCACCACGACCACTGGCTCCTCCCCAGCACTATCTACCAGCCTATCTAAAACACGTGTAATGTCCGCTACCTTCGCACCAGGCAGGCAAGTCACCATACCGTCAGTACGCGGGTTCACCACCCAGCTGTCTACCTGCCTAAGGATTGAATCACCAACTACCAAGAGCCCCCCTCCCACCATTCCCAGGGACAGTTCCTTGGTATGAAAGGATACCCATTCACCAGCTGAAGAAGAGGTCCCTTCTGAGGGCACATTCCCCTTATCCTCAGCATGGTGCCACATTTCCCCTTGACCCTCATGCTCTCTGGCAGCAGCTGGACTGCCAGATCCAGAGTGGGACATATCTAACAAGTCCCTGAGAGTCTTCTCTGTGCACCTCTGCTTCTCCAGGTCAACCACCTTGGCCTCAAGGGAGCAAACTCGCTTCCTGAGAACCAGGAGCTCCTTGCACCGAGCACACACCCAAGACTTTTGACAGATAGTCATACATGTGACACTCGATGCAAAACACTGGATAGCCCCCAACCCCCTGCTGGCATTTTGGCTTCATAATTGTTTTTAAACAAATACTTTTATACAACCCCCCTTTTAAAACCCTTTGTATCTATATGGTTCCTGTTGTAGAAGTCTACTTACTTTACTGGGAACCCAAGGAGCTGAAGTCCCTGGCTTTCTGGCTCTTCCTGGGCTTCTTACAGAGCCCCTAGGCTAAGAGCCACAGGCCAAGAGCCTCACCCTTCGGATCATGCCAGAGGCTCGTGCCACTTGCAAGCTTCCTGCCTTAAATAGACGTATCCCCCAGGAGAGGGTGTGGCCAGCAGCTATTCAAATTCACCCTAGGCATTTAATTACAGGCAAACAATGACCCTTTCACACCCTAATTCCAGCAGCCAGGAGTCTGCTACAACTCACCCACACACTCCCAAATACAGTCCCCCTTCTCCACACAGTACCTTCTCAGCTAAAGCACCTCAGCTGAAAGTAAATAAATTAAAAAAAAAAAAACACTCACCCCTCTGGCAGCTCTAACAGCTTGCTCCTTCTCAGAGCAGTTGGGTTAGAACAGATAAAAGGAAGTACTTCTTCACCCAAAGAGTGATTAACATATGGAATTCACTGCCACAGGAGGTGGTGGCAGCTACAAGCATGGACAGTTTCAAGAGGGAATTAGATAAACATATGGAGCAGAAGTCCATCAATGGCTATTAGCCACAGGGTATAGATGGGAACTCTCAGTCTGGGGCAGGTGATGCACTCTATTCTTGGTGCTGGAGGGGGCAGCAGTGGGAGGGCTTCTAGTGTCCTGGCCCCACTGCTGGACCTCCTGATGGCACCTGGTATTTTTGGCCGCTGTGTGACTGAGTGTTGGACTAGATGGGCCATTGGCCTGATTCAACATTGACTTCTCTTATGTTCTTATGTTCTTAAGTGGAGTAGCAAGTCCTTTTGGCTGACTGCACCATCCTTGTGTGAACTAGTTATTTGGAGGCTAACACTGGAAGGATCTACTGGAGGGTGTTTGTCTCCTTGGCTTGGCTTTACTGTAGCTCAGCACTCACCCACCTTCCCATTCTTTTCACATCAGGACTAGCCAGTTACTTTGAGTTGAAATAGGAATTTTCTCCTTGTTGACAAAAATTCATGCAAGTCAAAATGTTTTTTTTTTTTAAGCTACTGTGTACTATATGGTGATTCTAATTGTGATAGATTACCTTAAATGGGCATTTAAACAGATCACAAAAGTCAGGGACAGTGTGGGTAAAATAGGAGGTTTATAAAATAGCATGTGTTAGTAAGAGTCTCAAGGCATCTCATTGAGGGTAAAGGAAGTTTCCTCAATCAGCCTCTCGGAGCTACAAAGTTCAGTGAAACATGGGGCATTTATCACCTTGGCTTTTAGTACCTTACTTGCCTAGATCTAAGGCACCTTTGATGTGTGACTGTATAAGGCACAATCTAACACATTTGATGTATGACCATGAGGAACCTAAAGTAGCTACGGTAATCTGGACTCAACAGGGTGAGTTTGTCCATATATGAGACAAAGCAGGGAGACCACTGCTCAAACCAATTTAGTGAGTCAGTCTTTGTTACAGCCTCCAGGTCCACTGGTCATTCAGAAGCATGAAAAAAGCCTCCTCAAATTACCTACATAAAATCTAAGCACACATCAAAATCAATTTAGTGCACATCTACACTGGTGGTTGAGAAGTTCAATATATTTGTACAATTATTTTTTTCTCCTGTTACATATCCTTTAAAAATTAACAAATGGCCCCGGTCACACTGGGGGGAAAGGCGCAGCTGAAGTGTAGCTTTTTAGAGCTACATCAAAAAAAGAAGTGCCACAGTGGGATCAGGTGGATCCCCCGAGCCGCCACACAGTTGCTCCCTGGCATGATCAGATGTCGGGGGGGAAGCCACGGAAAGGGGAAGGAGGCGAGCCTGCTGTGCATGCCCGGGCATGTGCAGTTCAACAGGGCCTGGGAAGCTGCGTGGAGAGGGGCGCAGCAGCGATCAGATGCCCGCCCCTGCTGCACGTCAACCAGTTGGTAGCACTGTTTTGGTGCTACCTTTTTGATGTGCGGTTTTGCCGGGATGGGATGGATCAAAGATGGGTGTGCTCCACTTCCCAGATGTTGTGGTATGATCGTGCCTGCTTGATGCACCCCGATCCGTCCCTCTTGCATGGCAAATCCTCTCGTGTGACCAGGGCCAATGTTGCCCCAAACTTGCTACTCTTATACTCTTCCTTCCTTTATCATGTGAGATGATAAAGGAAGGAAGAGTATAAGAGTAGCAAGTTTGGGGCAACATTTGTTAATTTTTGTGTTACTAGCCTAGTGATGGAGATATCACATTTTAGAGAATGATTTTATTACTAAACAGATATTTGAATCTGTCTCTCTAGGCCAGTACTCTGATTCCTATTCCATACTGCATTATCCTATATAATGTTCATAATCCCAACCCAATTTCAAATAGGCATGTTCAAGCAACCATCAGTTTGCCAACAAAGAGAAATCTGATAATTTGGGGGCTGCTCTGATGTGTCCAAATAAATTTGAATGTATCTGTTTGCATGATTATGCTGCTTTCTTGTAGAATTACAGGCTGAGTTCGGACTGGCAGTTTGAAGCGGGAGGGAGTCATTTGAAAAAAGACCCAGAACAAACTGTTCCAGGTTTTCCCAGTCACACTGCGTGGACTGATGCGGGAGCATACCGAGAGGATGCACAAGGGAGCATTCAGACTGCTGGCCTTGAGGCGCAGCTATAAAAGGCTCTTTCCTGGTAATTTGGCTATGTGCACATATGCGCTCATGAGCATAAGCACATCAGGACAATTTGGGGAGGATCCTATTGTGCTGGCACCGCATTGGGTGGTAGAGCAGAGCACATCCAATCATATCGCTGCTGCCTCTCTAGGGCAAGCAAGTGCACCTTATGCACAGAAACACCCAGCGGACATTATTACCATGGGTTGTCCCCAGCTTTTCGGGTTAGCGTTCACATTTCCCTGAAGTGGAATGAAGCAGGATAAAGGCACTCTCTGGGATTTGCTACCATTTTCACCAGGTATCTTTTAAATGCAGGAGCAAAGTGGTACACAATGGGTTGACTATGGGTAGGGAATGCCAGACAGATGTGCCTGTGTGAATGACCCCGTTAATCCACTTGTGAAACGTTGCTCACACGTGGCTATAGCAAACTGCCAGTCTGACCTCAGCCACAGTGCTTTCCACAGATGCTATCCCTTTGTTTGCTACATCTTTCAATTTAAAAATGTATATAGAAAAAAGGAGACAATCCAATGAGATTTTTGAGTTGAGATTTACTGCTAGTGTTTCTGTGTGTCTTTAATGTCTGCCCATGAACCCAGTTAATCTTGCAAATATTTCTTGCAACCACTTTTCAAATAGATTGCAGTCCATGCAATCTAGCATTTAAAGAACTCATCCATCTGTTGAGGTGAAACAATGGTGATTCCATGATTTATAATACAAGTAGGTCACTTCAGTACCCAACCATGACTCAAGGAGGCAGGTGCCTTATTTGTCTATTGAGAAAAATTAGTTTTTAGGCTGGGCAGAAACAACCACAGGATGCAGCAGCCAGTACAAAGATGCTTGGGATAAACTTACCTTTGAGGTGATCCAATTAGGAGCATGACTCCTCAGTAAACAAGGGAGTTGAACAAGGAATGCACACTTGGCAATTGAATTTTTGTCAAAGTTCACAATATGCTTAGTGTTGAGCCATTTGCAAGTTAGGTAATTATACTTTCCACAACATCTAACATATTGATTAAAATGCTCTTTATATCTGACCCTGTAAGTAGTCTGATAGAAGTTACCTTAAACACGTCTGATAGAAGTTACCTTAAAACTTCTTATCTTATTTTATATGCGAGGACTTTGTGTAAAGTTAGATTTTATGCTGTGTGACCCTAAACTGCAGGGATCTTGCCTGTGTAAAACAGACAACACATTAAGCAGAAACAAAACAGTTAATGTTTAACAGTTAAACAAAACAGTGTAATTACATATTTAATGCCATAGTGAAGGGAAAATGAACAAACAAACAAGTCCATGCTCGCAATTATTTATCTTTCTGTTCCAGGGAGAGTTTTTCAAAGTACTTTCAGATATCTCTTAGCTGAAATACAAAGTTACTCTAGAAGGCAAAAAAAGATGTTTATCATCATGAAATTAATTTATTTGGCTATCACCGGAGCTTTGAGGAATGATTTCCTTTTATCACAGCCTATTTCATTTAAGAAGATGATGCATTTCTCAACAAACAAAGATAATTTCTGAAAGTAAAATTGGCCTACGTGAGAAATATTATAAGAACTACAATTACAGTTTGTTCCCTGTTTACTTGAGGGAACTTCTAATACCACAAATGTTATAAAACTGCCATTGTTGTTTCTACTTGTCTATAAATGATTCCTATGTTGCATTTTCTTTCTTTGACTATAAGTACAATCTAGCCATAATGTCCTTGCATGTGTGTGGAGACTTAAGGAAAGAGTCATGCAAGACAACCATCTCAGTTGTGGTTGCTGCTGCAGTTACCTCAATTGCTTCTGTCTGACTCTACTGGTTTCAATTTTACAAGGCTGCCAAAATTTTCTTAATAAGGGCTGTGTACTTTAAGGAGAAGGAGGAAAGAGAAGCTTTCTGACTGCAAGCTGTAGCCATTAGTATTACATGCATAAGGTATTGCAGTCCTGAAGACTATGGAGTAGGACTTTGCCATCCTCTCTATCCCAATGCCTGCACTCATGAGCAAATTTCCCTTTCAGTCTGAACTGCTGTGATTGTCTGCTGGTCTCCAATAATTGTTTCCATCCGATCAAGTCTACCTCAAGGTTTTCCTGCTGTTGTCCGCTTTCCCAGATGCCTTACCCTACTTGTGCCATCAAATGCCAGCCCCTTGCCTTGTCAGTCTGGCTCTTTTTTGTGCTACTGTCCTTCAAGCTAACTGGCTGGTGTATCAAATTCCCTCACTGAATTGTGCTGCCTGTGTTACTGTCTGTATAGAATATTTCCTATCAGTTCTCCCATAGACTTTAATGTTAAGTATGGATGGCTTTTGCCTCAAAAAGGGGACCCCTTTCTTCTATCTGCCTGAAATTTGGCAGCGTCTATGTCTAGGGTAGTGCTACTGTCAGGTACCCCTGCCATAAGGATGGGGGGGGGGGCGGATGAGACCGTAATTGATGTATCTGTGCTGTTGGTGTGGAATGTGGGGAGGTGCTGAGGTTGCCTGGGAGACCGGGCCATATCTCACCTCGGTAGGCCAGAGATGGCCTTGGGAGCCAGGCTGTTCGTCTCCTTTCGATTTCTAAAGACAACAGCTAGGCCTGGGAAATCTTGGGGTGGCGGGGGTTTAGTAATTTAGTGCTTTATAGTTTTCCCCCGCGTGCGCTAAACAGCTATTGGTAGAATCGTAGGGGGCTCTTCCCCCCCTTAGAGTATAACCCCAATGCTTCATGTATTCAAGTTATTCTTAACAATGCTCCTGTTCTAGTGACCTAGTATTGCAGCTCAATAAACACTATCCTTGTTTCAATGAATGAGGCCTGGTGTTTGACTGACTAACTGAGGACTCTGACAGTTTGTTAAAAATCACTTTTAGTCGGGGCTGGTCAGAAACCCGTTGAGCCAAAATGAGCAACGGTGAAGACGACACTCTCCCGATCAAAGATTCTCCGGAGGACCAGAAACCGGAGGACAAGAAACCTCCAGTGACGACGGTGCCGAGCACCACAGCAGTTGTGCCCTTGGAAGACCCGGGTACATATGTGCCGGTGACGTGGGGCGTGGAATACGACTTAGGGGGACCCTACGGGGACCCTTATGGAGCAGCATATGGCGGAGTGACCACCCGCCCCAAACATCGACGGGACTGGGTGAAGCCGCTCGCCGAGACGCATGAGATGTGGTTCCTCACCCCGTGAGCATTGGTGAGGGAGAGCCGGTTCGAGAGGTCGGTTCACCAGTTGAGCACGGCAGAAGGGGCGGAAGACTTGCACAGGGAATCGAGAGGCGGGGAAGGGACCGTGGTGAGCCGGAGATGGAGTGGCGACCCGAGCCACGATCGCCTAGTCCGTCTGCTAGATGAGTCCCTCTCCCGCATCCCAAGATGATCTTGGACGGCATCCAAGAGGAAATGGACAGGAGGCAGAGAGAGACGCTTCCTGATCAGCAACCCCCCGACCAGAGGATCGTGCCAGCGGGGCCACCTTGGGGTGTCCCTGGGCAACTGGGGGCACCCGCGGACCAACCAGTGGGCCCCCACCGCAGGGGCCGCTGGTGCCATGACCACAACGACCCTGGGGGTTCCTCCCACCGAAACCAGCCGAACTCCTTGACGCGGATTTTGACGGGACCCCGGAAAAGTTCTCGTTCTTCCTGGTGAGAACCGAAAAATTCATCGAGAACTGGGGACACCTGTTCCAGAGTGAAGACCGCATGGTAGACGCGATTGCATCCCACCTGAAGGAGGCGGCGGCGGACTGGTATGTAGCTCTGCACCAAGCAGACGGGCGGGAGCTGCGGGAAATTGACGCCTTTATGTGGGCCATGAAGGAACAGTTCGAGGATGTCAACGCGAACAAGACCGCCCGTGATTTCTTACACGCCTTCAAGCAAGGTTCCAAGTCAGTGAGGGAGTATATGGCGGAGTTCTGGAGACAAGCCACGAAGGTCCGGGGGTGGCCAGATGGGGTCCTGGCGGAGCAATACTGTCTGGGGCTCAACTCAGAGATCCGCCATACCGTGATGCATGGACACGACCCGGAGACATTGATGGGCTGGATGCAAGAGGCGATAGCCACAGAGACCCGCCTGAAAACCATCCGTCTAGACTACACGGCTGCATTGGGAAAGGGAGGCCCAGTGGGACCAACCCCGGCACCCCGGGGGAAGACCCAACCGACGACTCCCCGACCCAAAGACGGCACGCAAGAGACCAGGATGAAGCAAGGGCTATGTCTGAAGTGCGGCGAAGTGGGCCACTTCGCAGCGAGCTGCCCTGGAGCAACCACCCCACCCGGAGGGATGAAAGGAGCCAAGAAAAAATTCGACACATCCACACCCAAGCCAGTGGCGAAGCCGAGAGGTGTTAGAGCTCTGCAAATCAACCCGCTGAGCGAGACCTCTGACTTGTCGGAGGAAGAAACCCCGAAGGCGGGAAACGAGAAGGACCTGCTGTAAATAGCGCTGAACAGCAGGTCCCGGACTCACAAGTGCTGAACCCGGTGAGCAGATCCTCATCCCTTTTCTTTCTTACTGTGACTCTGATGGACCCGGGTCTACAGACCCATGTGAGAATGTGAGCTCTCATTGACTCTGGGTGTGGGAAAGACATTATCAATCCTTCGCTAGTGACAGGGCTGGGGGCGAAAGTAGTCAAACTGGCCGAACCCCTAGTCTTCACCCAGATGGACGGCTCAACGATGAAGGAGCCATGTAAATACGAGACTGTGCCGTTACGCCCGGGGATTGGGGACCACTGGGAGACTAGACCATTCGTGGTTACCCCGGCGGCCTGTTTCCCTCTGGTCCTGGGGAGTGTGTGGTTTTTTGATCATGACCCCACACATTTTGTGGGAAGAGGGGAAAGTCAACTTCATCTCCGCAAAATGTAGGGATCACGGTCGGCGAGAAGGCTGGGGATCCATTTGGCTGGGCAGCAACCCTGTGCTGGTGGGGGTGGCGGAGGCGGAGCTGGAGGTGATCCAGCGGGAATACCGCGACCTAGCAGAAGTCTTTGGGGAAGAAGAGGCGGATGAGTTACCCCCCCACAGGAACTCTGACTGTGCAATTTAGATTTTGCCAAATCAAAAGCTGCCTAAGGGTAAATTGTATTCCATGAGCCCGGCTGAGAAAGTGGAACTGAGAAAGTTCATTGACAAAAACTGGGAGAGGGGGTTCATCAGACCCGCCTCTTCCCCGTTCGCCACGCCCGTTCTATTTCGGAAAAAGAAGGACGGGGGGTTGCGGCTGTGCACGGACTATCGTGGGTTAAACGCTGTTTCAGCCACCAATGCCTACCCCTTGCCCCTGATCAAAGACCTCCTAGTGGCGGTTGCTGGGGGGGGAATTTTTTCTAAGCTTGACCTTAGAGATGCCTACTTTCGGGTACGCATCAGAGAAGGGGATGAATTCAAAACTGCTTTTAATACTCCCCTGGGACAATTTGAATACTTGGTTATGCCTTTCAGACTTCAGGGGGCGCCAGGGGTATTCATGAACTTGATTAATGAAGTGTTGCATAAATATTTGTTCAAGAGGGTCCTTGTTTACCTTGATGACATACTTCTGTATTCCCCCAACCGACGTTCACACGTGAAACTGGTGAGGGAGGTACTTCAGACGTTGCACAAGCACAGACTTTTTGCCAAACTGTCTAAATGTGAGTTTCATAAGTCGGAAATCGCCTTTTTAGGCTACCGCATCTCACAGAAGGGAATTGAGATGGACCCTGACAAAGTTAAAGATGTGGTGGGGTGGGAACCCCCCAAGACGAGGCGGCAGCTCCAAGCATTCCTCGGATTCACCAGTTTTTATAGATCATTCCTCTTGAACTTTGCTCAGGTGGCCCTTCCCCTCACTGACCTACTCAAAACTAAAGGGAAAAGCCCTGACTGCACCCGACCGGGTGCGCACCTTAACTGGACCCCAGAATGCCAACTTGCATTCGAACGCCTGAAGGCTCTGTTTACCTCGGAGCCCGTGCTGGCTCATCCTAACGAACTAAACAAATTCATTGTCCAAGTTGATGCCTCGGACGTCGCCATGGGGGGGGGGCGATCCTCCAAGAGGGGGACGATGGCAAGCTCCACCCCCTTGCTTATGTCTCTAAAAAGTTTAATGACACTGAACGGAATTGGTCGGTGTGGGAAAAAGAAGCAGGGTCGATCCGCTTGGCACTGACAACATGGCGGCACTGGCTAGAGGGGGCTCAAGTTCCTTTTGAAGTGTGGACTGATCACAAAAATTTGGAACTCCTTTGTTCGCCCCGCGCATTAAACGCCAAGCAATTGCGGTGGGCTGACTTCTTCTTGAAGTTTAATTTCACCCTGCACCATTTCCCAGGGAAGGCCAACTCGCTGGCCGATGCTCTGTCCCGCCTCCCACAACATGACAGCAAACGGGAGGAGGTCCGTGACTCTGTGTTCACTCCCTCCCAACTGGGAGGGGCGGTAACCACACGCAGACAAGCGCTACACCCCTCCCCTACGTCACCCCCCCCCTGGAATTCGCGTCTGCTATGTCTCAAGCGGATAGGGAGATGCTAGAAGGGGAAGAGGGGGTGGTGAAAGATGCACAAGACTGTTGGCGGAAAAATGGAAAACTGTTCGTCCCACTTTCACTCCGGGGGGAAATGATGGGGTGGGCTCACGGCTCTAAACTAGCTGGGCACACAGGCTTTGTGAAATCGCTTCAACTCTTGCAACGGCAGTTTTGGTGGCCGGGACTACGAAAAGATTTATCTTTGTTTACTACCGCCTGCCAAACGTGCTTGATGAGCAAGCCACGGCCGGGAAAACCCCCTGGTGCGTTACAACCACTCCCCACTCCGACCCAGCCGTGGGAGGTGATCTCCATGGATTTTATTACTGATCTACCACCGAGTGGGGGGAAGACTGTTATTTGGGTTGTTGTGGATTTATTTTCTAAACAGGCTCATTTTGTCCTGTTTTCTTCCATCCCCTCCGCGAAGAAACTAGCTACCGCTTTCCTACAGCACATAGTGAGACTACACACTTTGCCGACTAAAGTGATCTCAGACAGGGGGTGCAGTTCGTCTCCCAGTTCTGGGGAGAGTTGATGTCACTGCTAGGGGTGGAGAGGGGGGTCAGCAGTGCATACCACCCAGAGTCCGATGGGCAAACTGAACGGGTCAACCAAACCCTCGAACAATACCTTCAGTGTTTCACTAACTTTCAACAAGATGATTGGCATTCCCTGTTGCCGCTGGCTGAGTTTTGCTACAATAATACGCATCACTCCTCCACAGGGATGTCTCCGTTCTTGGTGGTGCACAGCTATGAGGCCCCACCGTTTCCTTTCCTGCACTCTCCCGACCTCCCGGCGGGAGATGCAGGGGACTGGTGTAAGAGGTTCCAAGTGGCGTGGCCCTTGCTAGTAAAGACGCTTGAGGGGGCCAAGTCTGCCTACAAAAGTCCAGGCTGACAAGAAAAGAGACCTTTCTTGGACCCCTAAATGTGGAGACTTTGTTTACCTCTCTACGCAAAACTTGAGGGGCGTGCAGCTGAGCCGCAAACTCGGTTGGAAATATGTGGGGCCTTTTAAAATTGTACATGTCATCAATAATGTCACTGTTGAACTTGAATTGCCTAAGTCACTGAAATCTATTCATCCTGTATTTCATGTCAGGCTGCTACGCTGTGCGCCTGCAGAGAATGTCTGGAGACCCCAGTGCCCCGCTGCCACTAATGGTGGGGGGAGAACCGCATTATGAAGTTTCCCGGATCCTCGACTCGAAGATGTCACGTAATCGATTGTATTACCTTATCGACTGGGCAGACTTTGGGCTGGAACAGAGGGAGTGGGTTAGGGCAGAACATGTTCTTGCCCCGAAACTGGTCCGCGCGTTCCATAAATTGTACCCTTTGAAGCCGGGAGGGTAGATCTGTTATCAGAAGGGCAGGATGTCAGGTACCCCTGCCATAAGGATGGGGGGGGGCAGATGAGACCGTAATTGATGTATCTGTGCTGTTGGTGTGGAATGTGGGGAGGTGCCGAGGTTGCCTGGGAGACCGGGCCATATCTCACCTCGGTAGGCCAGAGATGGCCTTGGGAGCCAGGCTGTTCATCTCCTTTGGATTTCTAAAGACAACAGCTAGGCCTGGGAAATCTTGGGGTGGCGGGGGTTTAGTAATTTAGTGCTTTATAGTTTTCCCGCACGCGCGCTAAACAGCTATTGGTAGAATCGTAGGGGGCTCTTCCCCCCCCTTAGAGTATAACCCCAATGCTTCATGTATTCAAGTTATTCTTAACAATGCTCCTGTTCTAGTGACCTAGTATTGCAGCTCAATAAACACTATCCTTGTTTCAATGAATGAGGCCTGGTGTTTGACTGACTAACTGAGGACTCTGACAGCTACAATGTCACTAAACTTTGCCTAATTGGAATGGGAAACCAATATGACCTAAGTGATGAGGGTTGTTATTGTGGTCCCTCTGCATGTAGATACTTATTTCCACAGAGGGCACACTCTCCCCACCAGGTTTTTCTACAGACTCTGTGGACTCCGTGGATCTGCAGAAAAATCCAAAAAGTTTTTTAAGAACTCAGGGAGGGTTGGCTTCCGGTCGGAGTTAAAATGGCGAATTGACACACTTTGCGATTTGTGCAAGGTGCACAGCAATATCTGACGACAGTCTGGGCTCTACCTGGCCCAGCGCAGCACTCCCCAGACGGAGGGGTGGCAAGCAAGCAGCGAAGCCTGAGGGGGAGTTGAGATCGGTGTGGATAAGCTTCGAAGGAAGCTTGTTTACACTTTGATCTCCTTCCGCGGAGAGGGCAGTTGCTAATCAGCACTACAGATACCAGCTGGGCTGAGAATTCAGCATAAATTCGTCATCTACCGACCTCTTTTACATCAAGATTAACATCAATTACAGAAGAAGCACTGCGAAACCCCGAGATTACAAGCAAGGTAAGAAAAGAACAATCGCTTACCGGTTTAAAGAAGAACGCAAAATTGAAACATACGGATAAGCGTAGAAACCTTTAATGAACTATTCCGCTTGATTTAAAAGTTAAAAGAAAGCTTTCCTTTAGAGAAAACGGCCGAAAATTGACTTTGTTTTGCATTCCTGTGGTCAGCTAAGTCTAAACTTTGCGTAGCAGAAACGAAACTGACTGTGACTCTATGATACAGGAAGTAGACTAGAGTGGATGTTTTTCGAAGTCGCTGTACCGGAAGTAGACGGTTGTTTTAGTGTGTGACACCACCACCACCGGAAGTTGGATTACAGTGACGGACAGACAAACAGGAAGTTCGGAAAGAGCCTACTCTAGCCAGAAAACCATAGAGAAATTGTGCCCGACATTTTGAGGAGGACTAAATTTTAAAAAGTTATTTTTAAGCCGAAAAAGCATTGGAAGAAGTTACAAAGGTGGCGATTTGGCTTGGAGATTGCTAATATAAAGATTGATTAGCCCGGAAGTCACTTTCAAGACGGATTTGAGGTCAAGACCAAGAGCTGCCTCATCACCCAGTCCAAGAATGACTGCAAAGGAAAAAAAAGAGTGGCAGGCTGCTATGGAAGCGATGGAAAAACAGATGACTGAAGTGGTGCAGAGTTTGGGAAAGCAAATAGAATCACAGCTGCAACAACAGCTGCAACAACAGCTGCAAATACAATTGGAGCAAATAGAACAAGTACAAGTCCAAGTACAGAAAAAAAATATGGAAGAATTAAAAGAACTGGTACTAACAGAAGTGGCAGGGATAAAAAAAGATACAGAGGACGTTAAAAAAGAGGTTAAAAGTCTGGTGACAAAATCAGAAGAAATGGAACAGAAAGTTAAAAGAACCTTGTCAGAAAATACAAGATTGGAGTCCATGATGGAATATAGGGCTACTCAGAATCATCTGAGATTGAGAGGAATAGAAGAGGAGGAAGACCAGGACTTACGGGCCCTAGTAATTAATACATTGACAACTTACATAGGGGAAGATGTTGGAGACTTGGATCCAGACTTTGACCTGATTTATAGAGTAAACTCAGCTTATGCCAAGAGAAAGCAATTACCCAGAGATGTGATTGTTCAATTTGTGACTACAAAAATGAAGGAAGACGTTTTTAAGAAGCAATTTACACAACCGTTGGAAATTAATGGAAAAAAAATAATAATTCTGAGAGAAATTCCGAGATCGATCTTACAAGACAGAAAGAAATTCAAGAAATTAACAGACAGATTAAAAGAAATGAGTATCAGGTTTAGATGGGAGATTCCATATGGATTATCATTTGTCTACAATTCGGTGAGATTTACCCTCAAAACGGAAGGAGATATATGCAGATTTAAAGAGAACAACTTTGATGACTTTAAAGACATTTAATTCAAAACAACTATGGATTACAAATTTTTATCTTGGAATGTAAATGGACTAAATTCACCAAACAAAAGAAGATTAGTGAGTTATTGGCTAGAGAAACAAAAATGTAACATAATTTGTCTACAAGAAACACATATCAGAAAACAAGATAATAAATATTTGATTAATAAAAAATTGGGAGAAGAATTTCATTCCTCAGCAATTAATAAGAAAAAAGGAACAGTGATATACATTGCAAAAGAATTGGAACCTAAACAAATCTTCTCAGACAAAGAAGGAAGATATGTTGGCGTGGAAATAACGATGAATAGAAAAAAGACATTGCTTGTAAATATATATGCACCCAATGGTGCGAAAGAGACTTTTTTTAAAGATTTGACTAAAGAGTTGGACTGTCTAAATTATGATCAAATAGTCCTTGCAGGAGACTTTAATGGTACAGTGAATAATGTATTGGACAGAAAATCCAAAGCAACTGGAGAGACGGTTGGAAAGTTGCCAAAAAAAATTTTTCAGCTAATGAAGCAAGAGAAACTAGAAGATGTTTGGAGGAAGTGGAACCCCAAGACAAAGGATTATACGTTTTATTCTAACAGACATAACTCCTTTTCCAGAATTGATATGATTTGGATGTCAGAGGAGATGGCGCAAAAAACCTACAAAATACAAATCTTACCGAAAACTAATTCAGACCACAACCCCTTACTTTGGATATCTAAAGAAAAGCCCAAACAATTATATTGGAGAATTAATGAGAACTTATTGGATCAAAAATTAATTAATGAAACTTTGAAAAAAGAGACAAAAAGCTTCTTTGAACTGAATTTAAACAAAGGTACGGATATACAAGTTGTATGGGATACATACAAAGCGGTAATGAGAGGCTTGCTTATCTCTCTGAACTCTAAACATAAAAAACAAAGGATGCAACAACAAAAGGACCTTCATGAAAAAATTCGGCAAAAGGAAAAGGAATTAAAGAAAAGACCAGGGAAGAAAAAGATTATTAAAGAGATCCACTTTCTACAGGATCAATTGAATGTTCTACTCAACAGAGAATTATACTGGAACCTGAAGAAACTACAGCAAAAAGCATTTGAGGGTGCAAATAAACCAGGAAAATTTTTATCGTGGCAATTGAAAAATAAAAAAGAAAGGAATTTTATAAATAAGATTACTGAAGATGGGAAGGATGTTATGAATTTGAATGGCATAAAAAGAATCTTCTTTAAATACTACGCCAAACTGTTTAAAAAGAAAGGAATTGATCAACAGAAAATTAAGAAATATTTGGAGACTATCGAAGTTCCAGAGCTGGGAAAACAAATTAAAGAGTTATTAAATGGTTTAGTAACGAAGGAAGAAGTCACAATGGCGATAGAAGAGGCAAAGTTGGGGAAAGCTCCAGGTCCAGATGGCTTTACTGCAAAGTTCTACAAGAAATTTAAAGAGGAGCTAACCCCTATCTTAGTACTTCTGTCGAATGAGATAAGAAAGACTAAACGGATCCCAGATTAATGGAAAGAAGCAAATATTTCATTGATACCCAAAGAAGGTTTGGATTTAACTCATGTCAAGAATTATAGACCAATATCGCTATTAAACAATGATTATAAATTATTTGCAAAAATAATTTCAGAAAGACTGAAAAAACATCTGAAAGATACTATAGCGGAAGAACAAGCTGGTTTCTTACCAAATAGACAAATCAGAGACAATTTAAGAGTGGTGATTGATGCAATTGAATATTATGACAAACATCCAGAAAAAGAAGTTGGATTCCTCTTCCTTGATGCGGAAAAAGCTTTTGATAATTTAAACTGGGAATTTATGCTGCAAGTTATTGAAAAAATGGATATAGGACAGTCTTTTTTAAACATGATTGTGGCAATTTATTCAGAACAAAAAGCGACTTTGAATATAAATAAAGAAAGGGAACACGTCAAGGCTGCCCGCTATCCCCATTGTTGTTTATTTGGATATTGGAAATATTATTGACAGCGATAAGAAAAGATAACAGCATTGAAGGACTTACAGTGAAAGGTTTTGCATATAAATACAGGGCATTTGCAGACGACGTAATGTTTATGATTCAGGATCCAATTGAGAAAATACCACAATTGATGGATAAAATTGAAGAATTTGGTTCAGTTGCGGGATTCTATGTTAATAAAAGTAAAACCAAGGTGATGTGCAAAAATATGACGAAGCAAAGGCAAACAGAACTACAAGAGAAAATTCAATGTGAAGTAGTTACAAAGACTAAATATTTAGGAATTGGATTAACCATGAAAAATATTGATTTGTTTAAAAATAATTATGAAAAGGTGTGGTACAAGATTCAGCAAGATATGAAGAAATGGGACACGTTGAATTTATCACTATTGGGAAGAATCGCAACTGTAAAAATGAATGTCTTACCGAGTTTGATGTTCTTATTTCAGACTATTCCAATATTAAAACAAAGGAAAGTATTGGATACGTGGCAGAAAGAATTATCCAAATTTGTATGGGCAGGAAGAAAGCCAAGGATTAAAATGAAAATCTTATGTGATGCAAAAGAAAGAGGAGGTCTACAATTACCAAATCTAAGACTGTATTATGATGCCGTCTGTTTAACATGGTTGGAACAGTGGATTAATCTTGAGAATAAGAAGTTATTGGCTTTAGAAGGGCATGACAACAAGTTTGGATGGCACGCATACTTATGGTATGGAAAAGTAAAAATGGACAAATTCTTCAAACACCACTTTATAAGACAATCACTGTTTGAGACTTGGATGAGATATAGAAAATTCTTCTCAGAAGAAAGACCACTTTGGATAGTACCAGCAGAAGTGATTAATCCATATTCAAGAAATCAAGGGTTAGATTGGCTACCTTATAAAAGTCTTTTAAAATTAGAAGGGAAAAATTTTGTGTTAAAAGACAGATTTGATGTGGAATTTGAATATGATTGGTTGAAGTATAGACAGATTCATGACTTATTTAAGACCGATAAAAGAGAACATGGTTTTAGAGAAAATAATATGGAAATTGAAACTGTATGGCTTGAAAAGGGGAAAAAAATGATTTCTAAACTGTACAAGGTTTTATTGAAATGGTATACTGAGGATGAAATTGTAAAAGAGCAAATGATAAAATGGGCGGTAAATGTTAATAACGAGATATTAATGACATCTTGGGAATATCTGTGGAAAAGGTCAATGAAAATTTCAACTTGTGTAAATGTTAAAGAGAATTGCTATAAAATGATGTATAGATGGTATATGACGCCTAAAAAAATTGCTATTATAAATGAAAGTATGTCTAACAAATGTTGGAAATGTAAGAAACATGAAGGGTCTTTCTACCATATGTGGTGGACATGCGATAAAGCAGTATGTTATTGGACTAAGATCCACAATGAGATACAAAAAATTCTGAAATGTACTTTTAAGAAAGACCCACAGATGTTATTGCTAGGTCTTAAAATGGAAGAAATAAATGTAGCCAAGAGAACACTATTATGGTACTTGATTACAGCAGCTATACTGACTTTTGCTCAATGTTGGAAACAAGATAAAGTACCTGAAACATGGGAATGGATTAAAAAGACGTTGTTTATGGCAGAAATGGACAAACTAACAAGAAAGTTAAACAACGAAGAAGATGAAACTTTTTTTGAAGACTGGAAAGACTTTCAAGAATATCTGTTGAAAAATTGGGATATTAAACGTGGTTTGATTTGTTTTGATAGTTATTAAGAAGAAAATGAAAGAGAGTTAGTTTTTTGAATTGTTACCGTTAGTAAGAGAATATAAGTTTAGAAGTAATTGTAATAGAATAAGAGAGACATTAATGGGGTTGGAGCAGTGCGGGAAGCCTTGTTTGGGGGGGAGAGGGAGTAAGAAAAATGGATATGTAGTGATTTGTTTAAATTGTATGAACATGTGATATATCCAATAAAAAACTGTATTAAAAAAAAAAGAACTCAGGGAGGGTTGAATCTCCCCATACCTTTTGAAATGGCCACTGCAGGGATCTACTCCAGGCCCTGCCACATCAACAGGGAAAGTTAGACTGGCTGATAGCCAGAGAGAGGGAAAGAGACAAAGAGAGGAGGAAGCAAAAACACAACTGAAGCTGGGACTGGGAAGGATTCCTCCTGCAGTATGAATGGCTAAATAATCTAAGCTTTTCACCCCTACCTCTTTTCCTGTGGGTCCCACTGTCCTCTTAAAATTCTCAGGGGATGGTGGCTGGTTCTGTCAGTAAAAGGCAGAGGAAGGGGGAAAGGCCCTTTCCTGATCTATTTTGGCCTTTCAGGGAGAGATCCTTAGGGCCAGGCCTAACAAGGGTTGCCAGTGTCAGGCTGGGAAATTCCTAGAGAATTTGTGGTGGAGTCTAAGGAGGGCTGGGTTTGGGGAAGGGAGAGGCCTCAGTTGGATATAATGCCACAGAGTCTACCCTTTGAAGGAGCCATTTCTCCAGGGAGACAGATCTCTGTTGTCTATAGTTCAGTTGTAATTCCGGGGGATCTCCAGGTTCCATCTGGAGGTTGGCAACCCTAGACCTGGCAGCACCCTCTGAATGACTTGATACCCCCTGACCTGCATGACTCAACTAGGCCTGGCTACTTGCTGCTCTTCAACAGCAGCCACCCTATGAAAGCCAGTGTGGTGCAGCAATTAGAGCTTCAAAGTAGGATCTGCAAGACTCAGGTTCAGATCCCCATCTTGCAGTGGAAGTTGACTGGGTGATTTTGGACCAGTCACATATTTTCAGCCTAACCAACCTTACAGGATTGTTGTGCAGATAAAAAGGCAGAGAGAATACTGTAAACTGCTTTGGTTCCCATTGTGGAGAAAGATTGTAATTTTCCTAGGTAGAGGCTGTGAGGGAAGAGGGTGGAGATGGAAAGCTAAAGACAGAGAGGCAGATAAAGGTAGGTTGGCTATTGGGTGGGAAGGAAATAGGTTTGCCAACTCCAGGTTGGGAAATTCCTGGACATTTGAGGGGTGGAGCCTGGGGAGAGTAGGATTTGAGGAGGAGAGGAACTTCAGACTGGAATAATTCCATAGACTCCACCCTCCCAACTAGCCATTTCCTCCGTGAGAACTACCATTGCCAGCCTCCAGGTGAGGGATGGATATCACCCAGAATTACAACTGCTATCTTAGGGTCCGGTCACACTGCCGTTTTGATTGGGATAAGCTGCTGTTTACTTGCGCATGTCAGTTTCATGTTCACACACGCCAATCCGCCTCCCGCCCCGAAGCGGGCTTACTCACGCAATGCTTCTGGGTTTTCCTGACCCCTGGAAAAACTAGTGTTTTCCTGGCACTTCCACTTTGATTGCACGATTTCACCTATGTGGACAGCCCCTCTCTCACAAGTATTGCGATTAGGGCTGTCTGAATATTCTTGGTTTTTGTTTTGTTTTTTTAAAAAAAGCTTCCGGTTTGAGCGCTTGAGCAAACATGCACTTAATTAATCCATTTAAAGTTTAATAATGGATTTATTAAGCGCATGTTTAGTCAAGCGCTCAAACCAGAAGCTTTTTTAAAAAAATGCACAACGACGGCCCTGGAGGCGGGAACGAGAGGTGGGGGCTATGGCAGCCTGGATGGGGCAAGGAGGATGGTGGAGACAGTGGAGCCTATTTTCGTGGGTCAATGGCAGCAGCGGCGGCGGCAGCACCCCCCACCCCAAAGTGTCGGCAGGAGCAATAGCCGCCCAAGCCTCCCCGTGGCCGGCAGGATCGCCTGGAAGGACAGCGCAGCAGCAGGCAAGCGGGTGCTGGGAAAGAGGGTCTGGCTGCATGTAGACAGCCCAATGTGAATAAAAATGTTCCCGGTTTAAATAAATAAACCGGGAACAAAGCGCATGTCAGTTGCAGTGTGACCAGAGCCTAGGTAACAGAGATCAATTCCCCTGGATAAAATGGTGGCTTTGAAGGGTTGAGTCTATGGCATTATAACCTGCTGAGGCTGCTTCCCTCCCCAAGCCTCATTATCCCAAGGCTCCATAAGAACATAAGAACATAAGAACATAAGAGAAGCCAATGTTGAATCAGGCCAATGGCCCATCTAGTCCAACACTCTGTCACACAGCGACCAAAATATACCAGGTGCCATCAGGAGGTCCAGCAGTGGGGCCAGGGCACCAGAAGCCCTCCCACTGCTGCCCCCTCCAGCACCAAGAATAGAGTGCATCACCTGCCCCAGACTGATAGTTCCCATCTATACCCTGTGGCTAATAGCCACTGATGGACTTCTGCTCCATATGTTTATCTAATTTCCTCTTGAAACTGTCCATGCTTGCAGCTGCCACCACCTCCTGTGGCAGTGAATTCCATATGTTAATCACTCTTTGGGTGAAGAAGTATTTCCTTTTATCTGTTCTAACCTGACTGCTCAGCAATTTCATAGAGTGCCCACGAGTTCTTGTATTGTGAGAAAGGGAGAAAAGTACTTCTTTCTCCACCCCCAGATCTCTAGGAAATTCCCCACCTGGAACTGGCAACCTAAAGTGAATTGATCTCCATAGCTGTGAGATCTGTTGTGATTTCTGGAGAGCTGCCACTGCTGCTGTGTGGGGAGAGGAAGCAGGTAGCTGACTGGGAGTGCCGTCACCACCACTGTTGCTGCTGCTGAGTGGGGTGGGGGAGGAAACAGGCAGAAGGCTGGGAGAGTGATGGGAGCAGAAAGATAAAGAGTGATGAGGTGGGGAGGCAGAAAAACAGAATGATGAGGGGACAGAAAGAGAGAGGAAGTAACATGCATGGAGTGAGAAAAGGGGGAGCAGAAGGGAGAAAGAGTGTGCCTCCCTACTTGTATATACCTTACACTATGTGTATTATAACAGAAACACAACAGGATCCAATCCAGCTAACTTAGCACAAGGTCTACTTACCATGACTTTGTTGTGCTTCCACTGATACCAAGAACTCTTGTGTGAATGGAAATCTCCAATGGGATCCAACCCAGTATCTATCCTAATGTAGTGGTTAAGAGTAGTGGACTCTAATTTGGAGAACCAGGTTTTATTCAGCACTTCACATGAAGTCTGCTAGGTGACCTTGTGTCGGCACAGTTCTCACAGAACTCTCTCAGCCTCAAGTACCTCACAAGGTGCCTGTTGTGGTGAGAGGAAGAAAAGGCGATTGTAAGCCATTTTGAGCCTCCTTAGGACAGAGAAAAGCAGTGTATAAAAAGCAACTCTTCTTCTGGCTTTATAATTTATTTATTTATTTATTTATTTATTACACTTCTACCCCGCCCTCCCCGCAAGCGGGCTCAGGGCGGCTTACAGTAAGACATCCAAGTGCCAAGACAATATCTTAAAAACATATAAATCGATAACATTTCTATAGCTGTTCTATTATCTCAGTCCGATGGCGTCGGATAAGAGTTTAAACAGAGTGATGTCAGGGCAAAGTCTCCCTCAACTGCCCCCTCCCTCTACCACATGAGATGGTAACAATTGGCGGCAAAGGGTTAGGGCTGGCGGCCTAAGGGAAAAGGAACCGGAAAAAGGAACCGGAAAAAGAAGCGGCGGCTCCTACTCGTAAGCCTGGCGGAAGAGCTCCGTCTTGCAGGCCCTGCGGAACTGTGAAAGGTCCCGCAGGGCCCTGATCTCTTCTGGGAGCTCATTCCACCAGGTAGGAGCCGCCACTGAAAATGACCTTGCCCTAGTGGCCACCAGCCTGGCCTCCTTAAGGCCAGGGACCGCCAGGCAGTGTTGAAACTCGGACCGCAGTGCTCTTTGGGGCATATACGGGGAAAGGCGGTCCCTCAGGTATGCCGGACCCTGGCCATATAGGGCTTTAAAGGTAAGCACCAGCACTTTGAAGCGAATCCGGTATGCTATAGGCAGCCAGTGCAGCGCTTTCAGCACAGGCCGGATGTGCTCCCGCCTAGGGGTGCCCATCAACAGCCTGGCTGCTGCATTCTGCACTAGCTGCAGCCTCCGGATTTGCCCCAAAGGCAGCCCCATGTAGAGGGCATTACAGTGGTCTAGCCTTGAGGTGACCATTGCATGAATCACCGTGGCCAGGTCGTCGCGGTCGAGGAATGGGACCAGCTGCCGTATCAGCCGAAGATGGTAGAAAGCTGACTTGGCAGTGGCTGCCACCTGGGCCCCCATGGTTAACGCCGGGTCCAGGAGTACTCCCAAACTCCTAACCTCCGACGCTGGCACCAACGGTGCCCCATCGAAGGCCGGGAGAGGGAGCTCCAGCCCCCGACCGACCCGACCCAGGCACAGGACTTCCGTCTTGGCAGGGTTTAGCTTCAGTCGGCTCAGCCTGAGCCACCCAGCCACAGCCTGCAGAGCCCGGCTGAGATCTTCTGGGTCAGAGTCTGACTGGCCGCCCAACATTAAATAGAGCTGGGTGTCATCCGCATATTGGTGACAACCCAGCCCATGCCTCCGGGCAATCTGGGCGAGGGGCGCATATAGATGTTAAACAACATCGGGGAGAGCACTGCCCCCTGGGGCACCCCGCATTCAAGGGGGTGCCTCCGGGACTGCTGCCCCCCTAGCACCACCCTCTGTCCCCGACCTTGGAGAAAGGAGGCAAGCCACTGGAGGGCAAGCCCCTGAATCCCCACGTCGGCAAGGCGGTGGATCAGCAACTGGTGGTCGACTGTATCGAATGCAGCCGACAGATCTAATAGCAACAGTGCCGCCACACCACCTCGATCCAGATGCCTCCGGAGGTCATCCGTTAAGGCGACCAGTGCTGCCTCCGTCCCGTAGCCCGGGCGAAAGCCGGACTGGAATGGATCAAGGACGGAAGCGTCATCCAGAAAGCCCTGTAGCTGAGTCGCCACCGCACTCTCAATCAGCTTGCCCAAATAGGGCAAGTTGGACACCGGCCGATAGCTGGCCAATTCCGCCGGGTCCATGGTTGGTTTCTTTAAGAGAGGGCGGACCATCGCTTCCTTGAGTGCCTCGGGGAACCGTCCCTCCAGGAGGGATTTGTTGACAATCTCCCCTAAGGCACCTCGAAACCCCTCATGGCCTGCCTTAATGAGCCAGGAGGGGCACGGATCAAGGTCGCATGTAGTTGGGCGCACAGATACTAGCAATCTGTCGACTTCCTCCAGACTGAGCCGGTCAAAGCATTCTAAACCCAAACTCAAAGACGTGCAAGGAGCCTCAAGTTCACTCACCGTTTCAAATGTGGCGGGGAGGTCGCGGCGGAGCGCCGAGACTTTATCTGCAAAATAGCTCGCAAATGCCTCACAGCCAATCTCCAATTCCCTACTATTATATCTGCCCTGCGGCAGAGTTGTCAGAGACCGAATTGTTCTAAACAATTGGGCTGGGCGTGAGCTTGCAGATGCAATCGTAGCTGCGTAGAATTCCCTCTTCGCAGCCTTGACTGCCATCTCATAGGCTCTCATAAACGTCCTATATGATGCTCTCGTTGCCTCGTCGCGAGCACGGCGCCACCGCCTCTCTAGCCGTCTGAGTTCCTGCTTCATAAGCCGCAGCCCCTGGGAATACCAAGGGGCTAGCCTAGAGCGGGTGCACAGAGGGCGCCTGGGAGCGATCTCGTCGATGGCTGCGGAAAGTCGGCCATGCCAGTCTTCCACTAGTTCATCCAACGAGCCGCCAGGGGGCATCGGATCCCGCAGAGCCATCTGAAGCCGCACCGGGTCCATTTGTCTCTGCGGGCGAGCCAAAATCCGCTCGCCGCCTATACAGGGTTGGGGTGAGACATCCATACGGGCCTTCAGGGCATAGTGGTCCGACCATGGGACTGCCGTAGCAGTCATCCGGTCCACTGAAATCCCCATTGCGAAGATCAAATCGAGCATGTGCCCAGCCCGGTGCGTGGGGGTCGACACACATTGGGAGAGTCCTAGTGACGCCATGGACGCCACCAGGTCCGTAGCCCGGCTGGAGGTCGCGTCATCGGCATGGACGTTGAAATCACCCAAGACCATAAGCCTAGGGTGCTCCAGTGCCCAGCCTGCTACGGCCTCCAGCAGGGACGGCAAGCTACTATCCGGTGTGTTAGGCGGTCGGTACACCAGGTAGATCGCCAAACTCTCCTCGGCCTCCAGCACCAAACCAACACATTCAATGCCCGCAATCTCCAGCAAGGGGAGCGCCCTGAAGGAGTAAGCCTCCCGCACGAATATCGCCACCCCTCCCCCCGCCCCCTCGTCCGTGATTGGTGAAGGACCGAGAATCCAGGTGGGGCAAGCTGAGTGAGAGCTAACGTCTCTCCCTCCCGCACCCAAGTCTCGGTCACGCACACCAGGTCTACCTGTTGTTCTGTAATAAAGTCCCGAAGGACCATGGTCTTATTATTTATAGACCTGGCGTTGCACAACACCAATGACGGAGGGGGGTTACTCATCCTAGTAATAGTCACCTAGTAGTGTTTTTACCATTTAAGACTTATTTAGTCTTTATAAAAGGATGTATTTGCATCCTTAGAGGTGAAACGGATTTTGGTTAGCAGCTTTCTAAAGAAACAGCATCCAGCTAGTTTGATCCCAGTCATGTTATTTCTATTTTAACCTCAATTATTATGTATATTTTAATTCACTGCTAGAGGTGGATGACTAAAAATGCCTATTTTTTCCATCACAAGAATCCTATTACTGTTTGGATCCTATTACTATTAGGTGGATCTGTAACTCGTTGACACCCAAAGAGTGCTTGTTTGGTGTAATGCTTAGGATTCCCCACTCCTCCACATGCAACTGCTAGTATGACCTTGGGTCAGTCACAGTTCTCTCAGAGCTACTCTGGAAAGAGGAATTCTTGAAAGAGCTCGCTCAGCCCCACCTACCTCACAGGGTGTCTGTTGTGGGGAGGCCAATGGAAAGGATGACCTTGGGTAAGCCATAGTTCTGGCACAGCTGTTCTTGAAAAAGAACAGTTTCTGTCAGAGCTCTCTCAGCCCCAGCTACTTCACAGGGTGTCTGTTGTGGGGAGGGCAATGGAAAGGAGATTGTAAACTGCTCTAAGACTCCCTTGGGTAGTGAATGGCATGGTATAAATACAATCTCCTCCTCCTCCTTCTTCTTGGCTCCTCATTCTGTTGGAGAGTACCTCAGGGATCTCTTTTGTTCAACATCTTTATAAATGATTTGGATGAAGGAATAGAGGGAATGCTTATTAAATTTGCAGATGATACTAAATTGGAGGGGATAGCAAATACAGTAGAAGACAGAGTCAGCATACGGAATGATCTTGACAAACTGGAAAACTGGGCTAAAACAAATACAGTGAATTTCAGCAGGGATAAATGTAAAGTTCTGCATTTAGGTAGGAAAAATCTAAGCTGTGAAGTCTTGCGAGCAAAAATTCTACTTTGTGAGCTATTGGCATTAAAGTTGTGAGTGAGCGATTTGGCTGCTGCATAAGTGAGCTTGCTCTGAAGTCATCATTCCTGAGTTAAGACAAAAATTTAGCTGGAGGCTAAAAGAGTGTGAGCTAGCTCACACTAACTCAGCTTACAGGAAACACTGGGAGTGACTTGTCTGGGCAGTAGTATGTGAGAAAAGGATCCGGGGTCTTAGTAGACCATACACTGAACATGAGTCAGTAGTGTGATGTGGTAGCTAAAAAGGCAAATGCAATTTTGGGCTGTATCAACAGAAGCACGGTGTCCAGATCACATGAAGTGATGGTATCATTTTGCTATGCTCTGGTTAGACCTCACCTACAGTACTGTGTTCAGTTTGGGGCACCACAATTTAAGAAGGGTATAGGCTAGCTGGAACATGTCCAGAGGAGGGCAATGAAGATGGTGAGAGGTCTGGAGACCAAGTCTTATGAGGAAAGGCTGAAGAAGCAGGATATGCTTAGCCTGGAGAAGAGATGACTGAGAGGTGATATAATAACCATCTTCAAGTACTTGAAGGGCTGTCATATAGAGGATGGTGTGGAGTTGTTTTCAGTTGCCCCAGAAGGTTGAACCAGAACCAGCAGGTTGCAATTAAATCAAGAGTTTTTGGCTAAACATTAGGAAGAACTTCCTGACAGTTAGAGTGGTTCCTCAGTGGAACAGGCTTCTTTGGGAGGTGGTGGGTTCTCCTTCTTTGGAGCTTTTAAAACAGAGGTTAGATGGCCATCTGACAGCAGTGCTGATTCTATTAACTTAGGCACATTGTGAGATGGAGGGCAGAAAGAGTTGCATCAGTGCTTAGTTCTTGTGGGCTTTTCTTGCATGCTCAGGGAAATGCTGATCACCACTTTGGGGTCAGGAACCCATTTTCTCCAGGCCAATTTGGCCAGAGATCTTGGAAGGTTCCCCCCCCCCTTCTGGGCATAGAGCAGGGGTCACTGGGGGTGTGGGGGATATTTGTGAGTTTCCTGCATTGTGCAGGGGTTTAGACTAGATGACCCTGGAGGTCCCTTCCAACTCTATGATTCTATGAAAATAAAGAAAAGATAGATGCTTTTTGCACTGTCAAAGAAGGCCAGTTTCTCCATGCAGTTATGTGAACTGCTTATGTTATGGGTGAAGGTTTTTTTACTTATAAATTGGGCTCCCCAGTTAACTAAATAATAATTGAGACATTAACTTGTTTAATCTTATAAAGAATATTATAAAAGTCTTTTTTATACTTATGTCTCTGCTCAGATTATAAATCATAGTTAAATGTTATGCTATGTGTATAAAAAATTGTTTTTCAAAGCAAGTTCCTGTCCAATATTACCTTGTCTGATAAACAACACTAGACGGTTGTTATTTACACTATATAGGATTGCAATACAAATCTTCTCAGAAACTTCATTTAGTTCCAGTCTCAGTCTTGGGTAGAACAATCCTGCTGGCTGCCATGATGGAGGCAACTGGTGGTCCATTCCATATGGACATGCTGCAGGGGGAATCACAAAATGCACCCATCTGCTAGGCACAGACAGTAGAGCAAGTCTGCTGGAGTCCCTGGCAATTCTGGCAGTACGCACCAACCAGGCTGCAGCACATGATAACCACCTGCCAATCGAGCTACTGCCTCTTGATGACAGTCTGTCCCACAGAGTGCCAGCAGACAGGGAGATAAGAGTCAGGTCAAATCTGCATTTGCATTTTTAAATCAGTTTTGTGCTGCTGTGATACCGTCAAGCCTAGAGAAAGACAGCGGCACAGCAGCACGAAATTGATTTAAAAATGCAAATGCAGATTCAACCTCCGTGACAGCACAACCCCCAGAGAGGCATGTGACTTGAGCTCCCCGCAAACCATAGGGAAGGGCACAGATGTGGCCAACAAGATAACTACCTTTCATCAAGGGTCTGACTGGCAGAAAAAAATTGCAGCCCACAGAGAATCATCCCTGCTTGAAGCCACATGCACCCTTCCTCTGAAATAGTACAACAAAAAAAGAAAAGAGAAAACACATTGAGCTACATTGAAATCAGATGTATTAATGTCTCCAAAGTACAGTCACTTACTGCAACAGTTTTATTTCAGTTTTATAAACTTAGTGTATAACCTGGATATAAACTTGGTGTATGACCTGGAAAGCCCAGGGTGGCCTCATCAGATCTTGGAAGCTAAGCAGGATCAACTCTACCTAGTATTTGGATAGGAGACCACCGTGGAAGTTTAGGGTCATGATGCAGGCAACGGCAAATCACCTTTGAACATCACTTGCCTTGAAAACCCTACAGGGTGACCATAAGTCAGCTGTGATCCTTCACCTTCAGAAACATAGCAGGTAGTTGATGGAACATGGTCTCCCTGCAGGTGGCATTGATTTTGTGGAAATATGCCCTACATGAGGGTTTTCTGGCACTGCCCCTGTTAACATTGTTTGGAAACTGGTTGAGACAGTTTTGTAAATGTGAGCTTTAAATTTGAGCTAACATTTGATGGTGTAATACTAAACTCACCTTTCTTTCCTAATTCTGCTATTTTGCTGGAGTGTTCTTCATGTTTATAATGTGTTTAAAATGTTTTGTTATTGCGAGCCACATTGAAATCTTGTGCCTAAAACTATGGCAGACATATTTTTATGTGTGTGTGTATACCAGAAAAAGTCAGTTAGGGAAATAAAATGCATGTAGCTTCTAGATGCACAATTTAGGAATCTGAACAGGTGAAAATATATTGCAGAGATTCTCATCTATTTTAGCTACTAATAAAACTGCATCTTTCCCTGCATTTGCAAATCCCCTTTCTATACTTCTAAACAGCATAAGTAATTGGATTTTCAATTTTTCCCCTTGGGAAATGATTCCAAAGTAAAACAGAAATACTGACAGAAACTTTTCCCCCTAGTGTTCAAACACTGGCATATTTCATTCCCAGACATACATCTTTCTTATCTCTAGATTAAGTATTAGGTTTTCATATTAAAAACCCAACCTTAAATGGTCCTGATGGACTGGAACAGGAAACCTTCTAGTCTAACATCCTGTTTCCAGTAGTGAACATCTAAGATGCTTCCAGGAAGCTTTGAAGCACAGCACAATGATAACAACCCTGCACATTTTTTTTTTTTGCCTGCTAAGCATCTGAGCAGAAGAGATTAGGAAAAGATGGCAAGAATACACAGAAGAACTATACAAGAAGGACCTCAATGTCCTTGACAACCACGATGGTATAATCACTGACCTCGAGCCAGACATCCTGGAAAGCGAAGTTAAATGGGCCTTAGAAAGCATTACTAACAACAAAGCTAGTGGAGGTGATGGTATCCCAGCTGAGTTATTCAAAGTCTTAAAAGAAGATGCTGTTAAAGTGCTGCACTCAATTTGCCAACAAATTTGGAAAACACAACAGTGGCCACAGGATTGGAAAAGGTCAGTTTACATTCCAATCCCAAAGAAGGGCAACGTCAAAGAATGTTCAAACTATCGCACAATTGCACTCATTTCACACGCTAGCAAGGTCATGCTCAAAATCCTACAAGCTAGGCTCCAACAGTACGTGGATAGAGAACTACCAGAAGTACAAGCTGGGTTTCGAAGAGGTAGAGGAACTAGAGATCAAATTGCCAACATTCGCTGGATTATGGAGAAAGCAAGAGAGTACCAGAAAAACATCTACTTCTGCTTCATTGACTATGCTAAAGCCTTTGATTGTGTGGATCACAATAAATTATGGCAGGTTCTTAAAGAGATGGGAGTACCAGACCACCTCACCTGTCTCCTGAGAAACCTGTATAAGGGTCAAGAAGCAACAGTTAGAACCGGATATGGAACAACTGATTGGTTTAGCATAGGAAAAGGAGTACGACAAGGATGTATATTGTCACCTTGCTTATTTAATTTATATGCAGAGTACATCATGCGAAATGCTGGCCTGGATGAATCACAAGCTGGAGTTAAGATTGCTGGGGAAAAGATCAATAACCTCAGATATGCAGACGATACCACTCTGATGGCAGAAAGTGAAGAGGACCTAAAGAGCCTCTTGCTCAGGGTGAAAGAGGAGAGTGCAAAAGTGGGCTTGAAGCTCAACATCAAAAAAACTAAGATCATGGCATCTGGCCCCATCACTCCTTGGCAAATAGAAGGGGAAGTCGTAGAAGTAGTGACAGACTTCACGTTCCTAGGATCCCAGATCACTGCAGATGGTGACTGCAGCCATGAAATTAAAAGACGCCTGCTCCTTGGGAGGAAAGCTATGGCAAACCTAAACAGCATGATAAAAAGCAGAGACATCACCTTGCCAACAAAAGTCCGCATGGTCAAAGCAATGGTATTCCCCGTAGTAATGTATGGCTGCGAGAGTTGGACTATAAGGAAGGCTGAGCGCCGAAGAATAGATTCTTTTGAACTATGGTGCTGGAGAAGACTCTTGAGAGTCCCTTGGACTGCAAGGAGATCAAATCAGTCAATCCTAAAAGAAATCAACCCTGACTGTTCCCTTGAAGGCCAGATCCTGAAGCTGAAGCTCAAATACTTTGGCCACCAAATGAGAAGGGAGCATTCACTGGAGAAGACCCTGATGCTGGGAAAGATTGAAGGTCAAAGAAGAAGGGGACGGCAAAGGATGAGATGGTTAGACAGCGTCATCGATGCAACGAACATGAAATTGAGCAGACTTCAGCGGACAGCGGAAGACAGGAGGGCCTGGCGTAATCTGGTCCATGGGGTCGCGAAGAGTCGGACTCGACTGTGCGACTGAACAGAACAGCAGCAAGCATCTGTTATTCAGAGGTGTAATGTCTCTGAAAATGAAGGTACCATATCTAATAGCTAATACCCATTGACAGATGTATGCTCCATGAATTCATCTAATTAGGAATGCTAGTGATTTTGTCAGCTTGCAGTTTGATTAGAATGCTCCTGTTTTGACATTGCATCTCCCTTCTGCAAACTGAACCCCTTGAGTCCTTATTTTCCCCCATTTTGTACCCTGCCATTATTTTTTTTTATATTCCTATTCATAAAAATATATTAATATCTCAATGTAATCCATGAAAGAGTAGCTCAGCATCATTACATGAAACAACAGGTGAACACACCAACATTTATGAAAGATGGAAAACCCCATTCCTTCCCTGACAGTTAAAGTGATTGGAAAACCAAAGCGGGTAGGTAGATAGAAAAGTAAACAAGCAAAGTAGTAAGGAAAAGCAGAGATAAAAAGCAAATAGAAAAGAAAGTTGTTGGGTGGAATTAGAGCAAGGAATAAGGATTCTATCCTGTAAGGATTCCATCCTATGCTGATCACCACTTGGGGGTCAGGAAGCAATGTTTCTCCAGGCCAGTTTGGCTGGAGATCCTGGAGGGTTTTTTTTGTCATCTTTTGGGTGTGGAATGGCGGTCACTGGTTTGGGGGGGTTGGACTAGATGACCCTGCAGGTCCCTTCCAACTCCATGATTCTAAATATTCCCATCTGCAACAAAATGCCATGGAGTATTTTTTCCAGTTTGTTTCCTATCAGTTTCATAATTTACCATCCACACAAAAGTTAATGTACTTAATATAAGGGGTATTTGAGAAACAAGCTAAAAACACTGCAGCAGTTCATTGTGAGTCCTAAATTGTTGTCTGTCTATCAAGTAATTGTTTATATTGACCCCAAAGCCTATATAGAACTACACTTCCTGAGGGCATTATGCCACTTTGAGGGTATTATGGAAAACCATAAGGGTTGAAAATAAGCAAATAAATTAAGCAAATACATTTATTCTGCCCTAATTATCTGAGCATTTGGGAGGTTTTCCAGATCAGTGAAAATGTTGAGTTTAACATTTGTACAGATAGGGAGTGAGTTTAACATTTGTACAGATAGGGAGTGAGTTTAACATTTGTACAGATAGGGAGTTGCCCAAAAAGACTGACGCAACCACTTTTAACTTTAAAAGGGGTAACTTCTCTGGTATGAGGGGACATGTGAGGAAGAAATTGAAAGGAAGAGTGGAGAAGGTCAAAACCATTGGGGAAGCTTGGAGACTATTTAAAAAGACAATCCTAGAAGCTCAGAAAAAATATATACCTCAGGTTAGGAAAGGTACAAATAGGTATAGAAAAAAGCCTGCATGGTTAACAAATAAAGTAATGGAAGCTGTAAAAGGTAAGAAGGATTCCTTTAAGCGGTGGAAAGCTAGTCTTAGTGAGGTTGATAAAAGGGAACACAGACTATGGCAAATAAAATGCAAGTCTGTGATCAGGCAAGCAAAAAGGGAATATGAGGAGCATATCGCAAAAAACATAAAGACCAACAATAAAACTTTCTTCAAATACATTAGAAGTAGGAAGCCAGCCAGAGAGGCAGTGGGGCCCTTGGATGACCAAGGGGTAAAAGGAGTAGTGAAGGATGATAGGGAAATGGCTGAGAAGCTGAATGCATTTTTTGCCTCTGTCTTCACTGTGGAAGAGGAGAAGTGTTTGCCCACTCCAGAAGCACCGATTTCGGGAGGGGGTTTGAAACACCTGATGTTGTGTATGCAAGCTGATCACTACATCGCTGTCTGTGGTTTCTTTATGCGTCTAACCCACTATACAACAATGGCGACGAGGATGGGATCCTGTTGAGCGCTCCAGCCGGGCTGTCGGACAACGCTACCGAAGACTCGCTCCACCACTCCACGGGCATCCTCCATGAGCGCCGCCGAGGGTGAATCCAGAGCCGCGTCGTTGCCGCCGACTAGCACAATGGCCATCGCTCCAGGATCCGGGCTGATACCGCCGTTCGACGCTTCCCAGCCCCGACGATGGGGAGCCTGGGTCACGGGTTTGCGGCAAGCCTTCGTGTTCTACCAGATCACGGACGAAGACCGTAAGAGAGGACTGCTGCTCTGCTCTTGCGGCCCCGTGATCGTGGATCTGGCCCAATACCTTCTCTCTCCCAAGAAGGTGGAGGAGTGCACGGTCGACGAGATTGTGAAGGCCGTGCAGAACTACTACTCCCCGAAGCCGTCGGAGATGACCTGCCACGTGGTTTTCCAGCATAGGAACCAGCAGGGCAAAGAAACCGCCGCGGAGTTCCTCGGAGAGCTCCGCCGCCTGGCGGCCGACTGCGCTTTCGGAGAGCACTTGGAGATGGCTCTCCGCGACCGTTTCGTCGCTGGCCTCAGGGACGAGAAACTCCAGCGCCGAATAATGGAGGGCGAGAAGGTGACCATCACCTCAGCGTTAGCCACCGCCACTGCATGGGAGAGGTCACATCCGACCACCACCACCGCGACGCATCGTGTGGCCTCCCCCGGAAACAGCGACAGCGACGACCCCGAGGTACACCGCACACTAGCCCAGCATCGCCCGCCAGCACCGTCCGCTAGCTCCGCACGCAAGCAACCCGGCTCGGCGGCGCAGGAGTGTGCCAGCTGCGGAGGGCAGCATGAGAGGAGATCGTGCCGGTTCCGGGACGCCACATGTCGGGACTGCGGCCGCACGGGCCACATCGCAAGGGTTTGCCGGTCCAAGCCATCACGCGCAGCACAAAAACCGCCCCGCCGCAGGTCTGAGGCGCATTTCGAGGACTGCGCGGCCCCGGAGGCAGACCTATACCAATTGACCAACGCGCCGGCCGCCCGAACACAGGTACTGAAACTCCCCAGTCAGGCCTCTACCCCAAAAATATACGTACGGATCAAAGTAGAGGGGGCCCCCTTACAAATGGAACTCGATTCGGGCTCCGCCTGTTCCATCATTTCGGAGGCCACATTAAGACAGATTTGCCCAAAGGGGGCCCCCGCTTGCGGCCATCACCCGTGACGCTCATGGACTTTCAGAGAAACCAAGTGCCAGTGAAGGGGGTAGGGAGTTTCAGGGTGCAGTACCGGGGCTTCAAGGGTCACTTGGACTTGCTCGTAGTTGAGGGCGACCTAGTTAGCCTCCTGGGGAGGGCTTGGTTTGGACCCCTAGGAATCGCGATAGAGGGGGTCCAGCATTGCGCAACCCGCGACTTCCAGGAAGTGTGCCGCGAGTTCCCATCCGTTTTCGATGGGTCCCTGGGCCGATATACGGGCCCCCCGGTCTCGCTACAACTCAACCCCACAGTGGCCCCTATCCGCATGCGTGCCAGGTCCGTTCCGTTTGCCTTAAAACCAAAAATAGACGCGGAACTGGACCGACTGGTGGCGCAAGGGGTTTTGGAGCCGGTCTCTCACGCAGTGTGGGAAACCCCGATCGTGACCCCCATTAAACCTAACGGGGATGTCCGCATCTGCGCGGATTATAAATGCACGATAAATCGGGCATTGCAGGACCATGCCTACCCGGTCCCGGTGGTGAGCCATGTTCTGGCCACCTTGGCAGGGGCCAAGATCTTCGGCAAACTAGATCTGGCCCAAGCGTACCAGCAGCTGCCTGTCGACGGGCCGACCGCAGAGGCCCAAACAATTGTAACGCACCGGGGGGCCTTCAGGGTCAATCGCCTGCAATTCGGGGTGAGCGTGGCACCCGGAATTTTCCAGCAACTGATGGACTCTCTCCTCAAAGGGATCCCCGGCGTCACACCATTCTTCGATGATGTGATGATCGCCGCCGCCACGCCCGACGAGTTCGCCTCCCGCCTCCGCATGGTCCTCAGCCGTTTCCGGGACGCCGGCCTCAAGGTCAAGCGCGAGAAGTGCCAGCTCGGGGTGTCATCCGTCGACTTCTTGGGCTTCACGGTGAACGCAGAGGGACTCCACCCGGCCCGGGACAAGGTGAAGGCCATCGTAGAAGCGCCGCCCCCGACCTCCAAAGCCGAGCTCCAGGCTTTTCTCGGACTCTTGAACTTTTACCACGCCTTTCTCCCCCACAAGGCGGCGGTAGCCGAGCCCCTCCACAGGTTGCTCGACAAAAGGGCACCCTGGGTCTGGGGCCCGCATCAGGCTGCTGCGTTCCGGGCCGTCAAGGCCCTGCTCATTTCGAACGCGGTCCTGGCACATTTCGACGAGACCCTGCCCGTGGTCTTGGCTTGCGATGCGTCTCCATATGGGGTGGGAGCCGTGCTGGCGCACCGTCTCCCGGACGGCCGGGAGGTCCCGGTCGCGTACTACTCGCGGACCCTGTCTGCGGCCGAGCGGAACTACGCCCAGATAGACCGCGAGGGACTGGCAGTCGTGGCCGGGGTGAAGAAGTTCCACGACTTCGTCTATGGCCGTCCCTTCACAGTCGTCACAGACCACCGGCCGCTGCTGGGCCTCTTCGCGGCGGACCGCCGGACGCCACAGGTACTCTCCCCTCGGGTCTGGCGGTGGTCCATCTTCTTGGCGGGCTACAACTACACGCTCCAGCACCGGCCAGGCAAGGCAATGGGACATGCAGACGCGCTGAGCCGCCTCCCCTGCCAGACGAAGGGGAGGACCCGGCCCCAGCTCATCATGTCCTCCAGTTGGAGGGTCTTCCAGACGCCCCTCTCCAGGCCACGGACATCGCCCGCCGCTCAGCCCGTGACCCCATCATATCCCGGGTTCTCGGCTGGGTGGTGAGGGGATGGCCTACGGCCTCGGCGGGCCCTGAGTTCAGCGCATTTACAACACGGCGCGAGGAACTATCGGCACACAAGGGCTGCCTGCTGTGGGGGGACCGGGTCGTAGTCCCCAGCGCACTCCAGCAACAGGTCCTGCAGGCTCTGCACGAGGCACACCCCGGCATCGTGCGGATGAAAGCCCTCGCCAGGAGCTACGTCTGGTGGCCAGGCATCGATGGGGAAATAGAGGCCTGGGTGAAGCGTTGCCAGATCTGTCAAGAGGTCCGGCCAAGCCCACCATGTGCACCCCCCAGGCATGGGAGTCAACAAGGACCCCGTGGTCCCGGCTCCACATCGACTTCGCCGGACCCTTCCACGGGTTAACATTCCTGGTCACCGTGGACGCATACTCCAAGTGGCTGGAGGTGAGTCCAGTCTCCTCCACCTCCGCAAGCGCCACCATCCGAGCCCTCCGGAAGATATTTGCCACGCATGGCTTGCCGGACACCATCGTCTCCGACAACGGCCCGGCGTTCACATCCGAGGAATTCCAGCGGTTCCTGCGGGACAACTTGATCCGGCATATCAGGTCAGCACCCTTCCACCCTGCCACGAACGGCCAAGCGGAACGCATGGTACGCACGGCTAAGGAAGCTTTAAGCCGCCTGACCGAGGGAGACTGGGAGTCACGCATAGCCCGGTTCTTGCTGGCGAACCGGACAACACCCAACCCGGTCAGTGGCCACTGCCCCGCGGAGCTTCTCATGGGCCGGCGACCCGCCATCCTCCTGGACCGCCTGCACCCCGACAGGGCTCCAACAGGACGGAACTGGGTCGAGGACCGGGAGGCACCACGGGGCTTCTTCCCAGAGGACCCGGTGTTCGCAAGGAACTACGGCCGAGGCCCGGAGTGGATAGCAGGAAAAGTAATCCGCCCCACCGGCCCGGTCTCTTATGAGGTGTCGACAAATGACGGGCAGGTCCTGCGGCGCCACGTGGACCAGCTGAGGCGGCGCCTACTTCCAACGGTAGGAGACCGGGGTAACCAAGGGGAGGTGGAGCAGGCCCCACGAGAAGCTGAGGGAGAGCCCGAGGCGGAACGAGACTGCAGAGAGGCGGACCCCAGCGACGGCCAGCTCAGTATGCCCGAGGCCTCATCAGCCGAGGGCCAGACGGCGTACCCTTCCCCAGCGGAAGGAGGTGAGGGGCAGGCCCCGCCACACCACCAAGACTTGGCCGCGGAGAAACCCCAACGCCTACACCACGACGGTCCATCAGGGAACGCAGAGCCCCCGCATACCTGAAGGACTATGTCACCTAGACAGGATCGGGACTATGGGGGGAGGGGTGTTGTGTATGCAGTCAACATAGTGCCATCAACGAAGAGCCAGAGCTTGAGTACCTGAGAACAATGGGACTGAGGTTCCTGGCTCCCGCGTAGGGGGACCAATGGGAACGGTGGCGGGAATTCAAACCCGCCAATGGTACCAGGGGGGCGGCCCCTCCCCAATGTATATAGTTGGCCTCCGGGCCGGTTATCAGTGTCTCGTGTTGTATAATAGCGAACCATGCTGATCACTACATCGCTGTCTGTGGTTTCTTTATGCGTCTAACCCACTATACAACACCTGAATCAGATTGCGGTAACAAGAGAGGAAGTCCTCTGACTGATGGACAATTTAAAAACTAATAAATCACCAGGCCCGGATGGCATTCATCCGAGAGTTCTGAAAGAACTCAAATGTAAACTTGTGGATCTCCTGACAAAAATATGTAATCTTTCTTTAAAATCTGCCTCCATTCCTGAGGACTGGAAGGTAGCTAATGTCACTCCCATCTTTAAAAAGGGCTCCAGGGGAGATCCAGGAAATTACAGGCCAGTCAGTCTGACATCGATACCGGGTAAGTTGGTGGAAACTGTTATTAAGGAAAAAATTAGTAGGCACATTGATGAACAAAAACTATTGAGGCAGACTCAGCATGGGTTCTGTAAGGGAAGATCTTGTCTCACTAACCTGTTAGTGTTTTTTGAGGGAGTGAACAAACATGTGGACAAGGGGGACCCAATAGATATTATTTACCTTGACTTCCAGAAAGCTTTTGATACAGTTCCTCATCAAAGGCTCCTAAGTAAGCTCAATAGTCATGGGATAAAAGGACAAGTCCTCTTGTGGATCAAAAACTGGCTTATAAATAGGAAACAGAGAGTGAGTATAAATGGGAAACTTTCTCAGTGGAGGGTGGTAAGCAGTGGGGTACCACAGGGATCAGTACTCGGTCCAATGCTTTTTAACTTGTTTATTAACGATTTGGAATTGGGAGTAAGCAGTGATGTGGCTAAATTTGCAGATGACACGAAGTTGTTCAGGGTGGTGAAAACCAGGGAGGATTGTGAGGCACTCCAAAGGGATCTGTTGAGGATGGGTGAGTGGGCGTCAACGTGGCAAATGGGGTTCAATGTGGCCAAGTGCAAAGTGATGCACATTGGAGCCAAAAATCCTAAATATAAATACACGTTGATGGGGTCTGAACTGGCAGAGACTGACCAAGAGAGAGATCTTGGAGTCGTAGTGGATAACTCGCTGAAAATGACTACACAATGTGTAGCTGCAATAAAGAAGGCCAACGCTATGCTGGGGATTATTAGGAAGGGAATTGATAACAAATCAGCCAGTATCATCATGCCCCTGTATAAATCATTGGTGCGACCTCATTTGGAATACTGTGTACGGTTCTGGTCACCACATCTCAAAAAGGATATTATAGCATTGGAAAAAGTGCAGAGAAGGGCAACTAGAATGATAAAAGGGTTGGAACATCTTCCCTATGAAGAAAGGTTAAAATGCTTGGGGCTCTTTAGCTTGGAGAAACGACGGCTGAGGGGTGACATGATCGAGGTTTATAAGATTATGAATGGGATTGAGCAGGTTGAGAAAGAAGTACTTTTCTCCCTTTCTCACAATACAAGAACTCGTGGGCACTCTATGAAATTGCTGAGCAGTCAGGTTAGAACAGATAAAAGGAAATACTTCTTCACCCAAAGAGTGATTAACATATGGAATTCACTGCCACAGGAGGTCGTGGCAGCTGCAAGCATGAACAGTTTCAAGAGGAAATTAGATAAACATATGGAGCAGAAGTCCACCAGTGGCTATTAGCCACAGGGTATAGAATGGGAACTCTCAGTCTGGGGCAGGTGATGCACTCTATTCTTGGTGCTGGAGGGGGCAGCAGTGGGAGGGCTTCTGGTGCCCTGGCCCCACTGCTGGACCTCTTGATGGCACCTGGTATATTTTGGCCCCTGTGTGACAGAGTGTTGGACTAGATGGGCCATTGTCCTGATTCAACATTGGCTTCTCTTATGTTCTTATGTTCTTATGTTTTTTAATAAATTTAACTCTTTTATAAATGCATTTATATTCATATTTAAACAGAATTGTGATGTGCAAATGTTTATTGAGAATGTCAATATATCTAATTCTCAGTATCGCCTAGAGTTACCAGCCCCCAGGTGGGAGAAGAGTATCCCCTACTTTCTTGGGCTTCTGCCCCACCTTCAACAGCCACAGCCTGGTGTGACATCCCAGTGTGATAACATCACATTGAAATGACATCATCACTCTGGGGACATAACATGGCTATGCTCTGGTATTTTGGGCAAAACTTTATGGTGACCATAGGGTTTAGCCCAAAATACCAGAGCATTGCCACACAACATTCCCAGTGTGATGACATCATTTATGCATGATGTCATCATGTTGAGGACATCACACACGGTGACATTACCCTACTCTCCACTCCTGGAGAGCTCCCTCCCACCACCAGTGAGGAGGTAAGACCTGGCAACCCTAACATGGCCCAGTCTGTGAATATTTAAATCCAGAGAATGGAGCCATGAACAGAAAAACCTGAGAAATGCCCTAAGTTTGCAGAAAAATCTGAAATCTAAAACAAACAAATAAATACATGGCAGGTTAACTCCCCAAACAATAGAAGCAGCACATGTAGCTTTAAAAAGTGAATGCTCTCAGTGGCCATCACTAGGTAATCATGACAGCACTGCCAGCCTTCAACCCTTGGTTTCTGTCAGTAAATTGCAGGGCAAAGTCCTTTCCAAGTCTCCTTTGGCTTTTATGGGAGGAATCATCAGGGCCAGGTCTGGCAGCAACCATTGGTGACTTCCTGTCATGTGACTTGCCTGACTCACCCAGGCCCAGCTGCTTGGCACTATTCAACAGCAATCATCCCATGGAAGCTAATGTAGTGAGGTGGTTAGAGTCTGGAGATTTGAGCCTGGGTCTCCCAAATCCTAGTCCAAAACTCTAACCATTCTGCTATGGAAGCTCACTGGGAGACCTTGGGCCAGTTACACTTTCTCAACCTAACCTGCCTGACAGGTTTGTTGTGTAGATAAAATGGAAGAGAATACTATAAACTGATGTGGGCCAGCATTGTGGAGAAAGGTGGAGTATAAATGAAGTGAGATAATAAATGTAGTTGAAGATGGGGGCAGGATGGAAAGATGAAAAGGAAGCATGGAAAGGTGAGGATATGGGAGCTTCAAGGAAGTGGGAAAAAGAAAATAATGTGGAGAGAAAGAGAGATACAGGGGAAAGTGACATTCCCCAGCAAGTCCTTACAGGTTCCCTTTTGCATGACTGGGCCTGGCCTAGTGGATGGCCTGGTGCAACTAGTCCTGGTCTGTTAGTTGGTACCATACAACTGGGCCCAGTCGCCTGCAGCATGCAGAGTTTTCTGATGGAGACATTACCAGGAGGGGGAAGGGGGGAAGGGGGGAAAGCTGAAGACAAGTGGGCAGATAAATGTAGTTTGGCTTGTGCATGGGAAGGACAGATGGAAACAAGAAAGGGGAGAAGCTGTAGGGGCCTTTGGGCAAGGGAAGAGGAGATAGTGAGGGAGGGGGAAATGAGATACCTGTGCTTCTAAGAAATGAATGCCCTCTGTAATTGTTATCATGGCGGTTCTTACGCAACCACAATAGTACCACCATCCTTCATGTCTTGGCTTGTGTCTGTAAAAAGCAGAGGAATGGCAGGGTCCTTTTCAAGGCTGTTTTGGCTTTTAAGAGAGGACTCATAGAGGTCATACCTGTCAGCAACCACTGGCAGACCCAGTGCTATCATTCTGGGCAGACCCAGTTTTATTATTCAGCAGCAGCAGGTTTTAGTTTCAGAGTAGGATCTGGCAGGCCAGGTTCAAATCTCCATTTTATAGTGGAAGCTCATTGGGTGACTTTCGGCCAATCACAAATTCTCAGCCTAACCTACTCACAAGATTATTGTGGGGATAAAATGGAGGAAAGAGTCCCCAGTGGGGAAAAGCAGGGGTACAAATGAAGCACATAAATACTAAATATAGATATAGGTGAGGGGGTGGCAGATGAAAGGTGAATTGGCTGGTGGGTGGGAAGGAGAGAAAGGAAGCAAAGAGTGGATGGAATAACAGTGGCCAGTCCCCTACCTGTCCTTTCTAATTTAGTGATCTATCCCTTTGGTATTTCCACAGTAACTTGTATGAATATGCTGAAGATGAAGGGTAGGCATAGTAACAGAAACAAACAAATGCCCAGCATGACTGAAAGTTATATCAGCTATTTAGAACTACCTGTTACAATAATTATTTTTAAAAATATGTCTTCTTTTTTATGGGACTATTCTTTGCATGATCTAAAGGTTAATATAAATTGCATAGTTACCCTTCAACTGACCCATAATAATTATGAGATGGAGTTCTCATATCTGTCCACCACATAAAGGATGTTGCTTACTGCTACATAAAGTGGTTTTGAAATCAGACACATCAGGTAATACTATTCAAAAGGTTTCATAGATAATTTTGATATATAATTTGCTAGTGAAACATCTTGAACCACTTGATGTTGTAGAATTACCAAGGCTAAATATGGGTGCTGAAACTGGTCAGTGTTTGGATGGGAGCTGCTCTGAGCTTTTGAAGAAAGAATGTTTAGAACAGGACTTCAGAAGCTATAATCCTGCTTTATTTCTAAATCTTACAGAGTCCTAAACCTGCTAAAGTCAACACCTATCAACATCTATGGGATTATAACAACACTCTTAGGATCCATATATGTGGCTACCTGTATTAAGGAATAGTGTCAGTTTTTCTTCTTGGTCACAGGAACACGGAAACAATTGTTGTTTCTTAGCCCATTCTATAGATGCCAACAGTCTCTGCAGCCTTATGTTTCACCAGCTCATAGAACTGAGTCATAAATTAGTTTAATCTAAGTATGTCGTTTAGTTTGTTTATGGATCAGATTGTGTGTGAGTGTGTGGTTAGCTTCCTCACTGCTGCTCTTTTAAACATCTTATTTCAAAATGATGCATCTAAATTGACAGGGTACATTTTAGCTATGATCTAGAGCCTTGTATACTAATGCTTCAGAATTAGTCGCAAACACACTAGCTTTTTGCCCTCTGCCACAGCAAGCAATAGAAAATCTTTGTGCATATGCTTAGAGCTGCTTCATTATACCTTTATCATCATGACTGTTGCATGAAACTGAAGTTAGCCACATTTCATATGTTATCTCTAGGGATGCCAGACACCCAGTGGGGGCAGGGTTCCCATGCTCCCAGGCCCCACCTCTCTGTCACTGGCAAGGGGGACTTACTGCAAAAAAGGGAGTCTCACCCGACATTGTTAGCAACATCCTTAACGTGACTTCAGGGTGACCCCGAAATGATGTAGGCAGGTCAGGTATGTCAGGGTGACACTCTGGTTTTTGGGCAAAAACTATCCGGTGGAAGCCAATTCTACAAGAGGGTTTTTGCCCCCAAACCAGAGCATCGTCTCGACATCCCTGATGTGCCTACATCACTTCTGGGTCACCCTGAAGTTGCATCAAGGATGTTGCTAAAAATGTCAGGTGAGACTCCCTTTTGCAGTAAATCCCCCCTGCTTCTGGGGACTTCACATTGGAAGTCACATCAGGGACATTGCTAAAACATTGGGTGAGACTCCCAGCTCCCAGTAAGCCCACTCCCCATCCCCTGCTGGTCTCCAGGAGGTAACTGGTAACCCTAATTATGTCAGTGTTGAAGTTAATGCATTGGCTGTCTATTTGTTTCCAAGTCCTGTTCACGGTGATAGTTATGACCTAGAAAGCCCTTGATTGGTTTACAGCCCACATATCTTGATGACTGTCTCTCCCAATATACTCCAGAGAGAACTTCATTTATCAGATCAAGGCTTGCATAAGAATTCCGTCGTGCTGGCAGATGAGATGTGCATCAGACCTCTCCAAATGTTTTTCAGCAGTGGTGGGGTGGAATCCTACACAGAACAGGAAACCTCCCACATTGTTAGTATTCTGATTGCTATGTAAGACTGAGTTATTTAGATAGGTAAAGTAGATAAAAGTTTTCTGGGTGCCCAGTAATTGTTTTATTCTGGTGTACTTTAAAAAATCATTGTAACCCTCCTTGAGAAACATTTAGAGAAAAGGTGGGCAAAAAGAAATCTTAAATGAATGGGAGAGCTTTATCAGAGGAACCAAGCCTAGAATGTATAGCTTGAGTCACAGGCCTTAAATGTGACTATACAAAGCTCAAGACCAACTTTCTCAGAAGAACTCTAAAGAGTCAATCTGTACTTACTCAGGATACAATATGATAGTAATTAGTTGTCTGGAAATGGAATTTAAATCAAAGTCCTCCTTGGGGGTAATCAGGTGTGACAAAATCATCCACCAAATAGAAGTCACTATTGTCATTTTCCCTAGGAAAGAAGAATCAAATTTAGAAGTACTTGCCAAGGGAAAGCCATTACAGTAAAGCAACTTCTCATTCCAGAGCAGTCAAACCTAATTTAGTAAAGTGATTGGAGGAAACAACTGTAAGGGTATGTATCCTCTAAATAGGAAGGAATTGTCAGGTATTAGAACGTCTCTTCCCATTGCAGAGTGTTCTTTTTGTGATCACAAATCTTGGCTTTAATTTACCCACAAAATTTGGATTTTTGACTCTTTCTTAGGAGTAAAGTAAAACAACCACAACAACCACAACCCAAAACCAGGCAGCACCAATTCCAATTTTACTGGAATACTGGACAGATACAGCCTGATATCAGTTCATGAAGGATCAAATAGCTAATTTATGTTTATCAAGGAATGAGCTATTGGACAAGGCACAACATCTGGTATTAAACCAAAGAGCACCATGTTATTTTTGTCATTTTGAAATCTATGCAGATTTTTGCACACTAGTGACAAATAATTCATTTAAAAATACTTCAACTAAAGAAATGAATTAACTTATGTGCAAGTGCATTTTAAAGAAAACGTTATGGTTGTTTTAAAAATTAGGCAAGGTTATCTGAGGATTTTCAGAATATTCAGGTTCTGTATGAGTACTACAGAAGTAGGAATTTTTAATCTATTTTCTTGTGAACATATACATATCAATCTTTTTTAGAAAGTTGTCGGGTACTTTAAGGAGCATAACAGTGCAATACTAAACTGAATTAGACCCTTCTATGTCCATCAAAGTCTTAGGCTTAGAAGGGTGTCACTGTGCTTAGGATGGCACTGTAAAGATGGAACAGAGGCTGTAATCACACACACTCAATAATCCACTTTCAATGCATTTTCAAACTGGATTTTTACTGAGTGAACTGGCAAAATCCAGATTGAAAGTGCATTGAAAGTGGATTATTTAGTGTGTGTGATCGAATTGCCTAAATAAATAATACCTGGAACCAGGGGTTTTTTTGTAGAAAAGGCCCAGCAGGAACTCATTAGCATAACAGGCCACACCCAACAGCAGAAACATATTACCATATTAGGCCACACCCCTGACAGCACAGCTCATTAGCATATTAGGCCATGCCACACCCCATGCCTTCCCTTGGCTTGCTCGGGTGCCCCGCACCTGTGGGGCGCCTGGGCAAGCTGGCCCTTGGACAGGCCAGGGAAGGCACAGGGAGGCATTTAAAGGCCTCCCCAATCCTTCCAGGGCCCCCCTGGCCTGCTCACCTCAGAGATGCCAGGTGGGTTGCTCTCCAGGCCTTCCCTCTGTAGCCATGCACGCAGAGGTTTTGGTTGTAGTGGGCATGGCCAACTCTAAAGCCAGCCGGAACTCCATTCATGTGCGTTCCTGCCCAAAAATAGCCCTGCCTGGAACAGCTTATATAGGACCCGCATTGCATCTGCAGATGAACAAGAGCTCCCTGGTCATTCACCAGGCACAGTGGGTTAGATTCAGTAAGTTCCTACCACTAAGTGAAGAACAGTTTCCTATTCCATACTGGAGCTAAGCCGGTATGGAGCTGATTATTACTTGGATGTTAGTCCTTTGCTGAATGCTAACTGTGAGTATGTGAGATACAAAGTGCGTGTGCATGAAATAATTATTTTTAACCAGTGAAGTTGTTCAAATCCTGTTTGTAGTGTTTCATTTATCCTGAAGTTTCTGCCTAAAGCTGTCTCTTTGAGACAAAGCTATGAGATTTTCGGGGGGGGGTGATGACTGATTCTTCAAAAACTTTCTGGAACATTTCATAGATATATAATAAATTACTGGCCCATCACACTCTGTAAAATGAGTTATGCTTGGATTTAGCAACAAGACATTAGCAATGATCTGTGACTGTGACATTCCAGGATACTTGGGTCTCAGTGAGGAAGCTGGACCATAAATAAAACAGCTAAACTAAACAGAGTTTTACCATAACAACAAAGCTATGCCATGTATAACCTCCAATAATCTTCTGAGTGTACACTGACTGGCTTTCTAAAAGAGGCTTAAAAAATCTTTGGGTCATAGAATTACATCTGAGTGTAGCTCATCAGCAGGCATATGTACATGTTTTTCATCTGAACACTAAGAAGACAAATAAGGCATGGACTACCAAGGATTAATGTCTAACAGAGTTTGAGAACCTCTGAGTGACAGGCTGGTCAAACAGAGTTCTGTGGAGAGTGTCAGTTAAAGAATGACAGTTGGGAACTGACAGTTGAAGAAGAGACAGTTTAGCACTGACTGAGGACTGGAAAGGAGGCAAAGAGGAGTGGAGGATGATGGAAGATCCCTATTCAAGCCAAAAAGGGACAGTGCTTCTAGTGAAGAGAAGTAATCCTTGCCCAGTGAGAAGGGAAATAGCTCTAAAATGAGGAATGATCCCTGGTCTGTGTATATAGAAGGATTTGGGGAATTTTGTTGTATGCTCCTGCTGTCTAAATGTGAAGTGTCAGTGAAACTCAGAAACCTATGCTTGCAAGTTAAAGCAGAAACTGAAAAGAAAGCCTCTCTCCTCAAAGTTTCTTTTTTTTTCTTTTTTACTTTTTAGGAGTGTAGACTCACAACACAACAACAAAGTTTCAAAGACCTTGTAGAAAAGCAAAAACACTTACTTGCTGGCAACATGTTATCTGAATGTAGTGTGATCACAAAGTTACCTCATTTTTTATTGGTTCACCTCATATATCCTACCCCTGATTCCATCTGACCTTTCCTCCAAAAGGTTAAATAAAATACTGTCATAGGCCAGCCTGAGTCTAGCATCGCTGCAGACTCATCAGGAGTTGAGGAGCCCTATGCAGCCAGCTCTGAACCAGTTTCAATTAGTGAATTAGAGATTAAGGAGCCTCAAGATTCATTGCCAGCAGCTGATCTTGACCCACCCACACCTAGCTCTGAAGTAGCCAACAAAGCATAGCTGCAGGAAAGTAGCCCACCTGCTCCCCCATTAATTGAACAATGAGGGGAGATGCTCTGGCAAGAATTAAGGATGCACAGAGTACTCACCTCTTGGCTCAGCACCAGCTGCTCAATGATAGCAGTTCTGAGCAGATGGCAGTAAATCAGGCTTTTTAAGGAATGCCTCTATAAATCAGAACTAGAGAATTGCAGATTGTGGAAGTAACACATCCCTGTGAACTTTGCAACCACAACTCTGGACTCTGTCTGCCACCTGTGACTTTCAGACTGACCATCAACTCTGCTTTTTGGACCTGCCTGAGCCTTGCTGATCGATGACCTTGGACTGCCTTTCCTGAACAACCCATGAACTCTGTCTGCTGCTAAACTGGTATTTGATCTCTGGGCTGTACTCTTGACTATGATTTAGCTCTGTTGCCTTGTTCTACCTGCAGTCCAGGACAAATACATTGTTTGTTTTTGAACTTTAAAAGGCATCTTGTGTGCCATTGTAGGTGTAGAATATTAGTAGGTGATTTTGTCTCTTCCCTCCAGTCCCTGGGCTGGGTCAGCATTGAACTATGTAATAACATGACAAGATAGAACAGCCATAGACCAACAAATAAGAAGAAAATAGATATAGGGGCTGTTCAGCAAGAAAGAAAGAAGGGAAAATCCTGTGTGTGAAGGAGGGAAGAACATGAGACTACCACAGTATGTGTTTCACATAAGGACATATGTGAATTAAAGTTCCATTTGCATGAATTTTCCCCTTTGAAAGGGCAGAAAGAGATTACGTAGACTTGGGTATATCAAGGAAAATTTACCTCAGACATTAACCTTAGGAAATGGTGTTTCTTGCTTCTGCAGCATGCATAGATGATTGGGATCAGTTACATATGTAAACTGGCTCACTATCAGGAATTTATTTATTTATATTATTTATTTATTACTTTTGATTTATATCCCGCCTAGCCAGGAACCGGCTCAAGGCAGCGTATAATAGTTAAAATATCATAAAACCATAAAATACAATCCATACAATAAAATTCAATAAGCAACAATTACATAAAGTGCTAGTGTAACAAAGGCGATTCCTATATCGTACTGAATTATACAGGAAGAACTCAACCTGTGCAAAGATTTGGCCTTTTCTAGTTTTTTTTAATTATGTTTTTTATTGAGTATGCATTTCATACCCTTATTTCATACCCTTATATATTATACTCCATTTCATAATTTAAACAAAAAAAAGAGGTAACCAATAAATTAAACTTAATCCAGATCCAGTTTGTATCCTCTTCTTTTTCTTATTCCCATATCCTACCCACATAGAAAACTACCATACAACTCCCTTTAAATCACGTTCTGACCATTAAAACATCCTTTAATTCTTAGATAATTGTTACTCATCCTTCTAACTTCTGTTCTATGCACTCAGTCTCTATTATTCTATCTTCTTCTATACCTAAGAAGGAAAGCTGGATGGGGTTGCCTCTCATACTTGGGGCTGATGAGGGAACCCTCTTCAGCAGGAGAATGTGCCTCCTCTTTGCTACCAGAGGTCTTGGGGGGAGCACATCCTCCACCTCCTTACCATGCCCTCTAGCTATCACAATTCTACTTCTATATTGGTTATCGCTTTATGTACTATTACTGAATAGTTGCCGCTTAAGATATAGTTCTAAATTCTCTTCTTATACTCATTTAATTGCTCTCAACATGATCTATTATACTGTTTGTCTAAACAAACTATCTCATTTCAAATGCCTCCATCTGTTTGTTTAATCACTGCTTCCAGTAGCTTCTTCCCAGTATTCTTGTTGTGTGCTGTGAAAGTTTTGCCATTTAAGTTGACCACTAGGTGCCCTAGTGCAGCCATCAGAATTGAATTCCATGTTCTCTCGGTGTCTTTGTTGTATCTCAAAGCTTCCTTCTCACGAGAAGTATCTCAGCTGGGACATCGGCAAATAGGAAAAACAATAATGTCTTCAAGGCACAGACCCTCTTTTTCTCTCACAATTTTAAAAAGTTTATTTTTGATCTGTACCTCCATGAATTCAATCAGGATATCTGGTGTGGCATCTTCAGGAGCTCTTTCCGATACATTTAAATGGAAGGCAGAGATAATGATTCTTTTGGAGGTCCCTGATTCCCCTACTAAGTGAAGTATCTGCCACAGCCATTTATTTAAAGATGCAGTAAGATCTTCTGTTTTGGAAAATTTTAATGAGACCCCATGAAGTTTGGCCTTCCTTTCTCTTAGTTTAATCTCTTGGAGTATGATTTTATTTTTGGCCCAAGCCTCAAAATCCTTTACCTCCTTCATTTCGTCTGCTGTTTTCTTCACACTTTGGTACGCTGCTTCAGCTTTCTTCTCTGTCGTCCTCATTGCTGTGGTGAGTTCATCAGGTTTCTTATTTATTGGCTCTATTTTTTGTTTGAGCTGGCCAAATTCTTTTTTCAGTTGTCCAACATCCCTGCTCAAAGTCTTTATTTAATTTTTAAGTTCATTTTTTATCTCTGTCAAAGCATGCAGAATCATAGTCTGGTAACTTGGGTCAGAATTGCTTCCTCCTGTCACCATATCCTCTGGCAGAAATGTCTCTTGGTCTTCCACACCTTCTGAGTCTGTATTAGTCTTCCCAGGCGGTCTGGGGGGGGGGGTTGCCCCTTCTTCCCCCTATTCCTACCCATACCTGGCATTAAAAATTGTTTCCATTTTTTTTTAGAGCAGTTTTGATATTCCTCAGTGGGAATAGCAGAAGTGTGAAAGGGATGCAGCCAGCTGGAAGCTCAGCCACCACGCCCCCCCTCCCCGCCTTTTCTAGTTTATGACATTTTAATTTTAAGAAGCCGCCATATATACCAACTACATTTGTGGGGAAATCTCAGGAAAATATTAAAACATTTTCTCCACCACAGAGGATGGTTAACTTACATTATCCTGAAACAATTATAAATAATAAAATAATAAATTTAAAATAGCATTGCTACACAAATAATTCTTCAAAACATGCAGTGGTCACATTTTTATTACATATAGTGTTTGTTCTGAATGCTTCTCCTTTCACTAATAATTATGTTTCAACTATTCAGAGCAGTTATGCCATCTGCTTTCAACTTTAACAGCACATTCCATTCTCAATGAATTGCATACAAATATTGATTTTCCTGACTGTTTAACTTCCAGAAAACTGAAAGTCTTCGTTATCAACTGTTGAGGATTAGAAATATATTGTTGTAACTGTTTTTTATTCTGTGGTAATTGAGTCTTTTACATTTGTGCTGCATTCAGCTAAGATGACAACTTGAACAGAAGAAAAATGCAGCTTATAATATGGCAAAATAATATGTGAACTTGAGATATCAAATTCAATTGTAGAAGAATTTTCAGGAGTTATGGACCACAAGACATATATACATCCCAATTTTTACTCCATCATCTATAAATGCAATGCCTGAACTGTACAAGAAAACATTCACAAGAGAAATAATTGAGTAATTTATTTGAAGAGATCAAGAGATATAATTTATTTAATGATTTTAGAATGATGCAGCTTCAGCATCCGGAAGCCATCTCATTTTTGGACCTGCTTATCAAATGAAGCAGCAAAGCCTAATTTCTGTTTTAACAGATTTCCCTTCCTCTTTCACAGTACATATTTAAACCTGTCAGGAAGATACATTTGTTTTGCCAACAGCTAATTAAATAAAGTAGAATTAAAATAGCTGTGCAACATCAATAATTCAGTAGAAAAACAGTGAGTTAAATCTAAAGCAGGGCTGTCTGGCTTTCTCTAGGTGGAATTGCCTTGACCTATATTTTACTAAATGCTCATGAACTTTTCTATTTGACAGGCTCTTTTCATGTAAAATGTATAAGGTTCATATTACCTCATCCAGACATACAATCTGCTTTTACTATGGCTATTTCTGCACTCTCCTTTTAATCCATGTTCACCATGGTGTCCTCAAGCAATTCTGCACTAAAATTGAATTTAACCTTCTTTTTAATCCAGGTTTCCCCCCCATTTTGCATTACATTACCTCCCTTCAGTAGTCAGCCCAGTTTCACCCTGCGGCTATTTGGATGCTGTTTTGTGGTGGACTTAAACTACCTTGATGTGAACACTAAGAAAATCTGGAGTGGCAGGCAAATGTGGAAAGAACCTGTGCCAGGGGTGGCCAAACTTGCTTAATGTAACAGCCACATAGAATATATGTCAGATGTTTGAGAGCCACAAGATATGAACAAATATTACACATGTTTTTATTGAAATATGTAAATTTGGTTTTTATTAACATATAATTAGACTATTAGTTGCTGTAGATTTTCTGGGTTGCATAGCCATGGTCATGGCATTGTAGGACCTGATGTTTTGCCTGTAGCTGTGACTGGCATCCTCAGAGATATAATACAGAAAGATGGAGTACTCTCTGTGTCAAGGTGAGCAGAAAAATGGTAGGCAGGTAATTTATATCTACCCTGGAAGGTGGAGTAGGGCTGAGTCATTATCTTGTAGTAGGTCTCCAGGCTATGAATATGCTAATGGACGAGTTTTCCTGAGGAGGTTCTTTTATCTATGGATTGTTTCCTGAAGAGGTTTCCTTTTTCTTGAGGAGGTTATTTTGTGTGTGGAATGGCTATTGAAACTCTAATTTTATCTGTAGTGCTATTGTCAGCTGTAGAGCATTTTGTGTTTTTCAGGGCAGGAAACCATGCCCTATTTATTTTTAAACTCTCTTCTTTCCTGTTGAAATTGTATTTATGTTTATGAATTTCAATGGCTTCTCTGTGTAATCTGACATGGTAGTTGGAAGTGTTGTCTAGTCTTTCAGTGTCTTGGAACAAAATGCTGTGTCCTGTTTGGGTTAGGCTATGTTCGGACACTGCTGATTTTTCAGGTTGGCCAAGTTTGCAGTGTTCTTTTATTCTTGTCTGAATGCTACGCTGTGTGGTCCTGATGTAAACTTGTCCACAACTGCATGGTATGTAGTATACTGCAGAAGTGAGGGGGTCTTTTCTGTCTTTTGCCAATTGTAGCATCTGTTGTATTTTTCTGGTGGGTCTGAATACTGTTTGTAGGTTGTGTTTTTTTCATAAGTTTTCCCATCTGATCCTTTGATATATTGCAAAAACACTTTTCCTGTGGGAGACTGTTTTTCCTCAGTTGTTTTACCTTTAGTTTAACTGCTCTTCTGATTTCATTCTTAGAGTAGCCATTTGCTTGAAGTGGGTGGTTAAAATGATTTAGTTCGTCATTGAGAAAATGTGGTTCACATATCCATCTTGCACAGTCTACTAATGTTTTCATTATGCCTCTTTTTTGCCAAGGGTGGTGATTGGAGTTGGAGGTTTTGTGTAAATAACCATCCGTGTGAGTCAGTTTTCTGTAGACCTTGTGACCTAATTGAAGGTTAGCTTTGTGGATGACCATGATATCTAGAAATGGGAGTTTTCCCTCAACTTCTTTTTCTATGGTGAATCAAATTTTGGAGTGGATGTTGTTGAGGTGGTCTAAAAACTCCATCAATTCTACTTCTCCATGGCTCCAAATGATAAAGGTATCATCTAATACTGGAACCAGACTTGGTTTGTGGGGTGCAGATTCTAAAGCTGTTTTTTTTTCCAGAATGTTCCATGTGGAAGTTTGCTCTAACTGGGCTCAGAGGGCTTCCCATGGCAACCCCATCCATCTGTTCATAGAATTTGTTATCCAATTGGAACTAAATTGTTAATCAGCTTGTTAATCAGCTTTTTCCAGATGACATAACAGCCTTATTCCACCATTGTTTGAAAATCAGTTACCTAATGCATCTTGAATAGACCCCATAGGGCTTGGTTTGTATGATTCAAGGGTCCTTTCCACATTTGCCTGCCACTCCAGATTATCTCAGTGTTCAAGGCAATGTCCACAGCAAAATGGCATCCAAATAACCCAAGACAACAGCAGGCTGAAACTGGGCTGACCACTGAAGGGAGGTAATGTTCTGCAGAATGGGGGGGGGACGACCCAAAATAAAAAAGGATGAACTCAATTTTAGTGCAGAATGGGAAAAAAACAACAACCCTGGATTAAAAAGAAGGCTGAATTCACTTTTGGTGCAGAATTACTTAGAGGACACTATGGTGAACATGGATTAAAAAGAGAATGCAGAAAAGGCCTATGCCTAAAATAGTGCAAATCTACCAACATTCAACTACCCTGCAAGCTTTCTTTCTCTGCTCCCACCACCACCTCAAGCCTACCCAGGGAAGGGAACACTGGCTGGGGAAGGAAAGACCAATCAGGGAGGCATGCCCCCCCTTCGCTTCCCTGGATACCTGGCTGGGAACTACACAATATATGTGAAACAGCTGCATGTGGTTCTCGAGCCACAGTTTGGCCACCTCTGCATTAATAATAAGCCATCTAATACTGCGGCAGGTTTTCTGAACCTTGGACCTTTTTTATCCATATAATCAGCTGAGTACTTTTTTTCTGTGGAATTTCACATTACCCTTTTAAAGCCGGTTTTAAGCTGTTATTGAGTCAACCAGTACAGGGCTGCCATTTCACACAAGCCTTTCTCCTACTGGTAAAGAGCCATCTCTGAAGCAGTTTGACATTTCAGACTGCACTGCTTTTCCCCGCCCTTTTTTGTCCATGCGGGCGATCTGTCTTCTTTTTTTTTTTTAACGGTCACTTTAGAGCGCTATTGAGATATGGCACTGTAATACAACATCAAAACAGTGCCATAGTGATCCTATTGGAGTGCCTGGACTCCACTGGGATACATGAGATGGCTACATCTGCCACCTGGAAACAGGTACCCCATTGGATACAGCCTTCAAGTGGAAGATCAGGATATCACTGATTGGTGAGACAGATGTTGTTAACCAAGCCTGATGTTCACCCATCCATGTCAAGAGGCAATTGGTTGGGAATGACTGGCACAGAGCTGGGTCAGGTATAAAGGGCAGGGAGGCAAGCCCCTTATCTTTGTGGGCTGAAGTTGGTGAGTGGTAGGCTTGTCTGGTTACAGTAGTTTCGTGTGACTGTGTGAGAGGCTACTGATCTATTAGTCATGGTCTCTATAACTACCTTGTTGCAACTGATCCTGGAGGTGTTGCAGATGATGATCAGCAGCACAGCAGCTTTAAGTGAGGTGCTTACACACTTCCTTCATCTCTCTAGGAGGAGGGGGGGAGGAGAACTGACATGCCTGTCTTGGGAAGTCCCAGCATTCAGCTCTAAAAGGAAAAAGCATCAAAGCTGTTGCTAACATGCATGATAAAGATTGAAGGAAACCTTTCCTCTGTCTACAAGCTGCCGGTTGCATGCATTCCAGAGTATTTACATGTAAATAGCCCTGCTTCTCTTTCTCAGCCATTCCATTGTATTGCAATGCAAAGTTACACTCACAGACACTGTCTGCCTGAAAACACTGACAGACGCTTGCTCATCTCAGTTCAGTTCCTATATTTCTATATCTGCCTGAAGCACTGAGAACTAACCTCCTAAACAGAAAAGTGTTAGGCACAGCAAGTCCCAAAGCAAAGGCGGGACTTAGCAGTCAGCCTTGACCGTAACAGGAGCTACTCAGTTTAAGTGGCAGTAATAATAGAGAGCAAATGGGCTCAGGCAACAGCATCTAGTGGCAGCCAGCATAGCAAAGGTGTAGAAGCCCCCTGGTGGCAGAATTAGGAATTGCAAGAAAAGCAATTTTGGTGCAAGTCAATGCGCTCAAACAAATAAAGTGTCGTCAAGTCAACAGTGTTGATGCAATAGCACCACCCAGTGGGTGGGATCCAGTACTGCAAAGCTGAACAAATTTTAAGGTCTTTTTAAAAAATAAAAGAAAAGAAAATGGGAGAAGCCTCAGGCAGCATAGTAGACCCCAATGCTGACTTAATTGGAAGTGCAAGAGTCGAGGATACATACATTTCCTGGAGATGAGGCACAAATCCTACCCCTGACATGTGCAAATATTTGCTTGTCCAGAAGACAAACTTGTACAAGAAGTTGAATAAGTCTTGGGAAAAGATACAGAGGGACATAGATGCAGCAGCCAATACAACCGGTCTGACACATATGTGCATGACATGAAAAGCCCTGACAGTTCACTCCGTAGAGTGGAAAGACTCCATGAGATGTATTGTGCACATTCTGGATCGGTTGAACACAGCTGAAAAGCAGTGCCTTCAGAAGGACATCCAGGCAGGGGAAGAGGCCTGCGACATTACTCTGGAAGACTTAGGGAAATGCATTGAGGAAGAGAGGCATCTCCACTTGGTCGAAAGTGAGCATGGTAGCAAAGATGCTTCCAACCAAGAGCACAATCCTGAGATCTCTCACAAGTCCCAGCACACTGTGGCCTCCAACAAGTCCTGCCATTCAGAGGTTTCTCACAGGTTGTACAGGTCTGAAGTCTCTCACAAGTCCCAATGCATTGTGGGCTCCAATAGGTCCCATCATTCCAGGTCCTCCTGCCATTCCATGGCCTTCTGAGAGCTACCTCCATTTAATTTCAGCAGCAATCTTGGCAGGAAAGGAGGAGGGGGGAGAGACTTCCAAAACTTCCACATGCATTCCTCTCAGGGAGGGAAAACAAGTTTGGAACTTTCTCCCTTTTTCGTCGTGTGAAGCTTCCCAATGCCGCTGCTGCCCTGTCTTTGCAGAGCCAATTCCGGACGAGCAGAAAGGAACATGGGTTTCCCCCCCCTCTTTTTTAAAAAAAGATCCAGTTTGGGGGTTGCAAGCAAAGAAGGGGCTGTAGGCAGAGGACTGGAAACTTGGGTGTCCCACCACCAGGAAAAGGGGATCACCTCTCTCTCTCTCTCTCTGGATCTCCCCCCCCCATCATTCACATTCCCTCCCACCGCAAATCTTTTGCAGCTCCTCTAAGACACCCTCAATACTCACATCTTCTATAACTGCCCCCTCCCCAAATCATCTCCATTTCTTCCTTTGAAGCTGGCTCCCCACCTTCCTCCTCTCCCCCCACCTCACAATGCCAAGTGAGGAAAGGCCACCAACAGCGTCACGTCAGCTGACTCTGTGTGGCAGCAGGGGGTGGGTGACAAAAGGCGCACCCTGCCTCCATTGAGCTGTAGGCATTGTTGGGTGGCCACAGCCCTGAAACCCCATCCTTGCCTTCCTGCCCCTCCAGGACTTTGCTGGAGTTTCCTTGGGGGCAGAGGCAGCAGCTGCTGGGCACCTCGTGGCTGCCAGGATGCATGCTCGGACAGTCAATCACAGCTGCTGAGAGAATCAGCCAGAGAGCAGGGCCAGTGTGTGTCTATATTGGCAGGCCAGTGGCACCCCCTGGTGGCGGTGCCCTAAGGCAGCAGCGCCCTAAGGCAGCAGCCTCAACTCGCCTCTATGAACCAACCTGCCCTGGTTTCCTGAATGGGACAGAAGCATTTCTGTCTGAAAGTGAAAATATATTCCGGTAGGGAGCCGTTATTACAATGGTTCTGTCAGAAATGTCAGACCAGAAACCATTAGGGAACTTTTCCTGTACCAGAATATATGGGCTGTCTGAAATTCTCCGATTCATGTCCTTTTCTCCAAGTGTAATTTCTGGGGTGTTTCAAGACTGTACTGTTCATTCACGTTTTAAACCTGATGAGGTCTATCTAATTGCTTTTTGCTGATATAATCAGTTGTTGCTAGCCCTGAGTTATGCACAGCTGAATTTTTTCATCTTCTAGCCCCCTGCTGTAGTGATAGAGGTTCTGCTTTGTTTTGAATTTTAAAACATCTGTAAGAGAAAGAATTAATGGAGGATGTATAAAAATATTATAATTCTCAATGCGTTGCATGGAAATATGGTCTATTTTTTCAATAGAAAACATAACGTGTTTGAGTTGGGTGTTACAGTCTCACTCACTGGTCCCACACTCACAGAAATATGATGTCTAAGTATGCTGGTTCCTCTGCTGATGGTCTGTAATGGAAACTGCTGGATGGCCTTGGGCCAGTCATATACTCTCAGCCTAACTTCTACCACAAGCAGGAATAGGTAAGAACTGGGAGCATGTGGTTTGGTTTGTGGTTTGTGGCATGCATGGTTTGTGAACCAGGGAATGCTGCAAACATTTTTGCCCTAGATGAACTGGTTCAGTTTATGAAGTTCATGATGTGGTAGAATGACTCACCAATGTGCTAGAGATACCAGACTCACAGAGGTTCTCTGGCTGATTCTTTTCTACCTACCTTCCAAGTTTGAGGATTTAATGTATGGGGACTGAGTTATGAACCCCCCCCCCACGAAGGTGCCCCAACCTCCATTGTTTCAAGAGAATCTCCTTGTAGAAACCGCAGCTAGGAGGCATTTTTGCAAGCTCAGGAGAACCAGAGCAATATGCCCAGAAGAATCAGTGCCCACTGTGGCATTGCAAATCCAACAGGACTAAGGTCAAGCCAGGAACGTGCTTTGGGGGAATATGTCAGTCACAGGTTCAAAAGTGTATAGAATGGATCCCCTGCAAACTACACATACCAAATACACAGGGGAACATCATACTACTGGCCATTCCTCTACAATCTTTGCAAGTTGGGGGCAGATTACATTTCTGGGGTTCCAATTATACCCCCAAAAAAGATCTCCCCAGTGCTGTCTCTGGAAAAGACAGCTACAGTTACCAGTCTATGGAATGGCTCAGGAATAAGCCAGTGACAAACTCACAGGGAACCTTCACCTGGGCAGACCCCTCTCAACAGACACTGGAAGCAAGGCAAGCATTCTCCCTTATGCTCGCAGCCCCCTCCCTAAGTTTCCAAAGGCTTGTGAAGGAAAGAAAGGCAGACATCCCCAGAGTTTTGACAGGGGTTCCCCAAAGTTATGCCACAACAATTTGGCAGGCAACCCAGACCTACCAGACCAGTGGAAATCAGAGCTTTCCATTTAAAGTGAATAGTGATGCAATTATAGAAAGGCAGACATGATAAGAGACTTCTGACAGGGGCTTCCCAAAGTTACCCCATGACAGCCAGTTGCAAGCCTTTTCAGTGACCAGTTTCACTCCCCCCTGATTAGAAGTGGGGAGGAGTGAAACTGGCTTTAAAATGCTTGGCAGCCATTTGAGTGGTCCCTTTCATGTCTCCCTAGGGCTGCACCTAACACCCCCTAACCCCAGCAGGGTAGAGGAGGTCCCACTCATGAGGGAATGTGCTCTGCTAGTTCACTTTTAAGAAGGTCCCTGCCTCTTTCTGTAACTGCGAACAGCCAAGAGAAAAGAGGATGCAAAGCAGAGAGTATATATATAGCTTTCTGATCCCATATAGCAGAATGGCAGCCAGAACTGCCTGTTAAGCTTTGGAGTGTTTCTATTGGTGTTTCCAAGGCTGCAGAATCCCTCTCCTATTGCCCTGGAGTTTTGTAAACAGTTTAACTGAATGGAGGCAATATGTCTGGAAAATGTAATCATTCACAAACTGCCACGAACAACACAAAAATTAATGAAATGTTTGGGTGGATGCCCTTCTATGAATATTGCTTTGCAAACCCACCAAAATTCATGATGAAATGTAAGCTTCATAGAGTCCTCATTGGGAAGAAAGGTGGGGTATAAATGAAGTAAACATGTAAAAATAAACAATCTCTCTGTTGTTGAAGGCTTTCACGGCCAGAAAATCTACAACAACTAACAAACAATCTCTTAGTTTTATTTTAGTGAAACCCTGGGTACTAGCTGGCTGTTTTCTGCTTAGATCAGGAAAGGGGAAATAATATTTTTTTTTTCTGAGTAGGAATAAAGGGAAATTCATACTAACATCACATAATTTAATTGATACAGAAAATGAAAGAAGGAAGCTAGTTAGGTTCTAATAACAGGTATTTTCTGCCTTCCTGAAGAAATCTTGAATCACATAGAAAGCTCCTTCATTTTGTGCTCTCATTTACTTTCTACCGAACTGTGTCAAACAGCAAAGCCTCCGTTCAGTATGGGAATGTACTGAATTGTACTAGATTGACTAATAATGTTAACCTGTAGAGTAAGCCAGCCTATACGTAAATGGGATCCTAGTGGTGTGGATAGCCTAGTGAAGTGTATGAGTTCATACGAGCTTCCCTTGCACTTCCCATATGTGATGCTTAGTTTACATATATCAGTATATTCATTATACTGGATGTCAGAACAGGCATTCCAACATTATCCAAATAAATAGTCTTGAGGATTAGTCATAAATTTATCCAGAAGACATCATTTTCTAACTGCTTATAAAAAATGGGTTTTTGCCATTCCGCAGGTTTTTAGTCCAACAAAGTAGCTTAGCCAGACATGCTTCTATTTATTTCTGTGCTATTGTTGTCAACTGAATATTTCTGAACCTTTGATCTTACTCTTTTTCCTAATTACTGCACCGGCTAGAGCAAGCCAATTTTGTTTTGTTCCAAGTACTTTGTGATTATCTTCTAGTGGCATGCATGCTGGCCCAGCCAGGGTACACAAAGGCTGATAAATGAACCATTTATTTGATACAATAATAATCTGATTGATCAAAGGCCTGTGCATTGGCTGCTTTACAGCTGTATTAAGCAGTTGCCTCTAGCTGAACTTTGTCAAGGTGACAACCTGCTATGTCCTTCCAGAATTTCCATGTTCCTATATACTGCATATAAAACTATGATATTCATAGTTGCCTGAGTTCAGCAAAAATATTTCTCTTTTAATATAGTGTAATGCAAAGGATTTAGAAAACAGAGCTGGTGTTGGATGTGTGTCCCCCATATTTAATTTCTATACCTATACTTGTTGTTTGCAAAACAATTAGGGGGTTGAGACCATGGCTCCAACCATGTGCTGCAGGCAAATATACCTTTTGGTAGTTGAAATCCCACATGAGCCAAGGATCAGATATCCTGATCTCTCTGCCGTCTGATTCAGAAAGGCCAAAGAGCTTTGTGGCTGCACAATAACTTAAGTAGCTGATATGTGTTTCTTTCTGATTTGCAGCCTTCTTTGGAAGTTGCACAGTTAAGGATATCAGTGTCCCCCTGGGTCACTCTTGGGTCATGTTGTTTCAGTGCACAGATTACTCAGTGTGCCACCTCTTGTGTAGATACATGATGCTGGCTAATCAACTGCCCAATAAAGAATAGGCTTCCTGCTTGTGATGGGAGCCAAGCCAGCAGTTGATCAAGCACCCCTAAATATAATAGTAAGCTTAATGTTAAAGTATACAGGAGTATACACAGGATTGTGTTTTGAAGAGAAAGTGACTGGGCTTTGCTTTGGCCAAAGGCTTGAAAAGTATGATGTAGATCATTAATTTCATCCTTTTCAGAGTGACTGAAATCCAATTCAAAGGAAATTTTGCCCCCAAATCACAGGCATGTACAGAAGTTCAGGTGCTCAGAATTTCCAGGGGCTCCCTTTACACCCTGTGGGAGTGGTGCAGCAAGCCAGGCACAACACCATTGCTCTGTGGTACACCATCTTCTTCTTGGGGCCCATGTGGCTTTCATGGGCCCCTGCAACCCTGTTCACCCATCAGCCAATCAGAAGGCTGGCTGGGTTGCTTGGTGGCAGGCTATGGTAAGTGGATCATGAAGGCCATTTATCTCTCTGGTCTGCCTGTCCAGAATGTATAGGACCACTGGTGCAACAACTGCAATCTCCCTCTGGATCCATTTGGAGGAAAGATTGGGCTTGTGTCCCGGTCATCTCAGTTAGCAGCCCCCTTAAGGAACTGTAGGGGTGGAGGATTTGGGACACATGCCCAGCTCAATGGCTGTTGTGCTTTCCTTGCCAAGGTGGCAGGTAGAGCCCACAGTGGCCTGTGCCCATATGTTTCCCATTTGTTTTGCTACCCCAGGGTTTTCTCCTCAGCTTTTAATTGAGTGGCAAGCCAGCTGCCCAGTGCTTGGATCCATTTCCACATGCCAAGTCAAACCTCTACAGCTGTGATCAATAAAGTTGTGGCCACTTTATACCCCCCAAAATGGGTTGCCTCCCTTGTATCAGCTCCTATCTCAACCACCCATTTACCGCTGAGGCCATAAGGTCTGCATGTTTCCTTCAAGGGTTCAAAGAGCAGTTCTGCAGCAGGGCCAAGTCATTTATTTCATTCTGAACTCAGGGTGCTGAAATACAAAGGGTCATGCATTGAAATTCGGAGGCTGCTGCTTCTCATCACAAATGATTTAACCCTGATTTTTACCCCACCCTGAGCTGGCCTTGTTGGGAGGACAGAGTAAAAATCTAGTAAATCTAAGAAATGAATAAATATAAACCCACTGTTCAAATGTTGAGGCTCTCAGTTTACCTTTGGTGCAGTGTGTGGTATGTAGCCAGAAGAGGACACTGGCCCAAGTAAGTACAACAAAGTTTCTGGGCACAGAACTTGGGCACAGGAGTCCACAGGACTCTTCTGTTCTCAGTCTTAACATTCTGATGATGCCTTTTGTGCTAGAATCATTGCAGATCATTTGACAGTATGCTGTATTTAGTACTAGAAGAATCACACACAATAAACACTTATTTCACGTCTTTAAACAACCAGAGTTTTAGCTACTAATGCCAAAACTCTGTGACTGCAGGAAAGATTTTTGGGGGGTCTAAAAACAGAGAAATGCTTCAGATACATATTTGATATTGGCAAAATAACAGTGCTTTGTCTTCAATATTAATACATTTAATGAGTAATACAGAATTAAATCTTGGTCCACACTAGTTTTTTCCTTAGCTTATTATGAACAAAAGAAGAATGTGACAGGTTTTATAATTACTTTGATTGTTTCTTATCAAAAAATTTACAAGGCTTTCAAAGCAGAAAGAAGTAAGTATTTGTTGGAGGCAGAACTGAAATCCTGCCTAGATCAATATTTCTCAGTCAATGCTGAAAAAAAAATCATAAGCAAATGAATCTCATAAAAGCAAGAGATCAATTCTCAGTACCCAAAGAGCAAAAGCATGTGTCATATAATAGCTGCAAATGTATACTCTGAATATAAAATTTAATCAGGTGAGGTATCACAGCCCTGTTCAGTTGTTCAAGGTGTGTACAGTCTATGCATGTAGAGTAATGGCTGTATTGGCCCTCCCTTGAACATATGCACAAACAGATGAATATCTACAGGGAATTCTATGTGTGTACAAGTTTACATACATAGGCTTTAACTGTACAGTTGTGATTTGCTTTGATCACCATTACTAACTCAATTTCCAAAGGCCTCATATAATTAGATAGCTAGAGCAAGTTTGGCAATAGTCTTGTGACAAAGCTGCAAGAACATCCTATAAGTCGTTTATGAAATCTTATGAGATGGTGGTGAAGACTGCTAAAATGGAATTCTATTCAGTCTCCATCACACCCACCAGCTTTCATCTGGCACAATTATTTAGGACAATTAGGTCTTTAATATCTCTTATGGAGAAAAAAATGTTAGTAATCTGGCAATTAGCTGTGAGCCTTTTGCAATTTTTTTTTTGTGGATAAAGTTTTGTCATTCCACCATGACTGCCTGCCAATATTGATACATTAAGTGAACTGGAGGCCCCTTGGCCAGCCTTGCATTCAATATCTGACAACTTCAGCCAACTCTCTCAGACTGACGTTGACATGATTCTAGGTGCTGTTAAACTAACCACTTGTCAGACCTATGTCCATCATGGCTGGTGAAAGCCAGGGGATATGGGGGGCCCTAGTGGTTATTATTAATCTTTTCCTTAGTTCAGGAGTCTACCTGGGGGAATTAAAAGACCCTAGAGATCCCACCAATTACTGTCCAGTCTCAGATCTCTCATTTCTAGACAAAGTAATTGAGAGAACAGTGGTGGAAAATGTTCAGGGTTTCCTGGAGGCCCTAGACCCATTCCAGTCTGGCTTCTTCCCTGGCTGTAGAATGGAGACAGTGCTGGTTGCCCTCACAGATTATCTTCTCATGTAGCTGGATAGAGACAGGTTGGTGCTGTTGTTATTGCCAGACCTGACAGCAGCATTCAACATGGTCAGCGACAATTTGTTGATCCATCATCTTGCTGAAGTAGTAGTTTGTGGAGTAGCCTTAAAGTGGCTTACCTCATTTTTTCCAGGATTGGGGAGAGGTGGTGCTTGGAGGCTGTGCCATGAATATTTTTCTGCCATGCCATGAAATACATTATACATGCTGCAACTGCAAGCTTGTAAGAATGCTAGAGGAAAAGGTGGGAGAACTCGAGGCACAAATCTCTACACTGAGGGACATCAGGGAGGCAGAAGGCTTTTTAGACGTAAAGGAAGAAGGGCTCCTGAGAGAACGGCAAGAGCTAGCAAATCCTCTGCAAGAGGAAGGATATGAAGAGGAACAGGTGGGTGAGTGGAAGACTGTGACCTTGAGGAGTAAGATAATCAGGAAACACTCACAGCCAGTGGAGCTGCAGAATCGATACCAGCCACTTCTGATGATGGAAGATCAGAATAGCACACACCAGGATCAAAAGGATGTGTCTGACACACAAGCACATAAGCAGAGAAAGAACCAAGCTATCTCATGGAGAAAGAGATGAATAGTGGTGGTTGGTGACTCCCTACTGAGAGGGACAGAAGAAGGTGTATGCAGACAAGACAAGGAATCTCAAGAGGTTTGTTGTCTTCCTGGAGCATGTATCCAAGATGTGACTGAGAGAATTCCAAGACTGGTCAAGACCTCTGATTGCTATCCGCTCCTGCTGATCCATATGGGAACAAATGATATGGCCCGAAGAAACCTTGAATGGATCCCCAAAGACTGAGGTTCTGGGCAAGAAGGTGAAAGATCTGGGGGCACAGGTGGTGTTCTGCATTTTACCTGTTGAGGGCCATGGAGCTGAAAGGGAGAACAGGATACTGGAGGTGAATGGCTGGTTATGTAGATGGTGCTGTCGAGAAAGATTTGGCTTCCTGGACCATGGTATGTACCTCCAAAATGAAGGACTGTTGGTGACAGATGGGGTGCACCTTACAAAGAATGGGAGGAATGTCTTTGTTGCAAGACTTGCGAACCTGATCAGGAGGGCTTTAAACTGAAGACATCGGGGGTGGGAAGAAAAAGCCTGATGTTGTGCGGCATCCCCAACACTAAGTTCAAGAAGGAAAGTGACCAGAGAATAAATAAATGGGAGAGAGGTTAGTTCAGTAATTTTCAGGTAAAATCAAAGGGACCTACTGTAGGAAAGGATGTCTGTAATTTGAAATGTCTTTATACTAATGCACAGAGTATGGGAAATAAACAGGATGAACTTGAATTTCAAATATTGGAAAGTAATTATGATCTGATAGTTATCACTGAGACTTGGTGGGATGGAGCACAGCAATTGAAGGATATACTTTGTTCAAACAGACCAGAATAAACAAAAAAGGTGGTGGGGTGGCACTACATGTCAAGAATGAATACACTTGCACTGAAATTCAGGATTTTGAGAGTTGCCCTGTTGAAAGTGTGTGGGTAAGGATAGAGTGTGGGGGGAAAGAAGGGGATATTGTTGTGGGGGTATACTACAGACCTCCGAACGAACCAGAGGAACGGGATGATGCATTTGTATAACAGCTTGCTAAACTTTCACAGAGACAGGATGTAGTTCTTATGGGAGATTTCAACTATCCAGATATTTGCTGGAAATCTAACTCTGCTAAACATGGGGCATCCTACAGATTCTTGGATAGTCTTGTGGACAACTTCATCTCTCAGAAGGTGGAGGAGGGAACCAGAGGATCTGCTATCCTAGATTTAATTCTGAGTAACAGGAAAGAGCTGGCTGATGAGGTGAATGTTGTGGGATTCTTGGGGAATAGTGACCATGTCAGCTTGCAGTTTGACATGGTGAGGGATGTGAAACCAGGACATAGAAGTATCCTGGACTTCAGGAAGGCTGATTTCAAAAAACTCAGAGAAATATTAGGTAGGATCCCATGGCTGGAAATGCTGAGGGGGAAATCTGCACAGGAAGGATGGGAGATGCTGAAAAATGAAGTGCTTAAGGCACAATCACAAACTGTTCCAGTAAGAAAGAAAAGTGGGAGATGGGTAATGAAGCCAAGGCGGCTGAACAAGGAACTCTTTGAAAAGCTGAGACTAAAAAGGGAAATGTACAGGAAATGGAAGGGGAGCCAAATTACTGAGGGTGAGTACAAGAAGCAGGCTCGAATCTGTAGAGATGTTTTCAGAAAGACTAAAGCACAGATGGAGCAGAGGCTTGCGAGGGATGCTAAAAATAACAAGAAAAATTTCTATGCCTATGTTAGGAGCAAAAAGAAGAACAAGGATGGGGTAAGCTCATTGCTAGGGGAAGACGGTCAAGTCTTAACAAGAGATGAAGACAAAGTGGAATTACTCAACTCTCACTTTGCATTAGTCTTTAACCATAAGGTGAGCTGTATACAAACTGAAGAATGCAGGGCATATGAAGGAAGGAGGAACTGCCAGTCCAAAGTAAGTAAGGAAATGGTTAGAGAGCATCTGGCTGCCTTAAATACTTTCAGATCTCCAGGACCAGAGAGCTTGCATCCCAGGGTGCTAAAAGAAATTGCAGATGTTATTTCAGAGCCTCTGGCTCTAATCTTTGAGATGTCCTGGAGTACTGGTGTTGTGCTGGAAGACTAGAGAAGAGCGAATGTTGTCCCAATCTTCAAGAAGGGAAAAAGGACGGACCCAGGAAATTACAGGCCTGTCAACTTGACATCAATACTTGGAAAAATTCTGGAGCAGATTATCAAACGCTCTGTCTGTGAGCACCTTTAACAGAATGAATTAATTGGTAGTAGCCAGCATGTGTTTATCAAGAATAAGTCATGCCAGACCAACCTTATCTCTTTTTTTGACAGAGTTACTAAAATGGTTGACTTCGGCAATGGTGTGGATATAGTGTATCTAGATTTCAGTAAAGCATTTGACAAAGTTTTTCATGATATCCTTGAGGATAAGCTGGTTAAGTGTGGGCTGGATGGTGCAACCATTGGATGGATTCATGGTTGGTTGAAAAATCGTACCCAACAAGTGCTTGTAAATGGCTCTGTGTCTACGTGGAGGGAAGTCTCGAGTGGAGTGCCACAGGGCTCGGTCCTGGGCCCGGTGTTGTTCAATATTTTTATAAATGACCTGGAGGAAGACATAGAGGGGATGCTTATCAAATTTGCAGATGACACAAAGCTGGGTGGGACTGCTAACTCTGAAGAAGACAGAGTCAGGATTCAAAATGATCTAGATAGGCTGGAACAGTGGCCTGAGGCAAATAAAATGAAATTCAATAGAGATAAGTGCAAAGTCCTACACCTAGGCACAAAAAATCAAAGACACAGATATAGAATTGGAGGGACTTGGCTTGACAGCAGCACATGCAAAAGGGATCTAGGTGTTCTGGTTGATCACAAGCTCAACATGAGCCTGCAGTGCAATGTGGCTTTAAAGAAAGCTCATGCAATCTGAGGATGCATTAACAGAAGCATTGTGTCCAGATCACGGGAGGGGGTAGTTCCACTTTATTCTGCTATGGTCAGGCCTCACCTGGAGTACTGTGTCCATCGCTACTAAGGAACAGAGCTGACTTGAGGTGATGAGAAATGAAGTTCTAGACCTATTGGGGAAATTAAAAACCAGTAAGTCTCCAGGTCCTGTTGGCATACACTTAAGAGTTCTTAAAAACTGTTGACCTGCTAACCAGGTCACTTATCACTATATTTAGCCACTGTATCAGAAGACTGGAAAGTAGCAAATGTTACTCTAATTTTTAAATGGGGTCCAGAGGGGATTCAGGAAATTACAGGCCAGATAGGCTAATGTCTATCCCCACAAATTAGTTGAAACTGTAATCAAAGATAGAATTACTAGGTACACAGGGGAACAAAGTCTGCTGAGGAAAAATCAACATGGGAGCCAGTTTGGTGTAGTGGTTAGGAGTGTGGACTCTAATCTGGGAGAACCAGGTTTGATTCCCCATTCCTTCACTTAAAGCTGCTGGGTGACCTTGGGCAAGACGTAGTTCTTTCAGAGTGGTTCTTTTTTTTTTTCCTGCTTGCCCCAAATAAGGCAAGGTTTATTTTAAAAAAATTATTATTTTTCTAATCACAAACATACATTCACAATTCTAGCAGTAGTTGTTATATAAACAATAAGATAACGATCATCCTTTTTACATAAATAAGGGAGAATATCTAACAGTATTTAATCTTTTTCTGCAGTTGAAAATACGACTTCTGCTGAAGTAATAAAGCTTGTTCATTTGTCATATTCTTTGTCATTATCTTTGTTTTAGTTATGTTCACTTTTAGTCCTGCTACTCGCCCATATTCCTGCAGTTTTTCCTTCAAAATTTGTATTGAATTGAGGGGGTTCTCTAAAATGAATACAAGATTGTCTGCAAATGCCAATAGCTTATACTCTTCTCCATGCACTTTAAGAACGCTTACTTGATCACGTGATAAAGGTGATAAAGGACATCCTTGTCTTGTTCCCTTTTGTATATCTATGTTTTGAGACCGATCACCATTAATTGATATCTTAGCTGATTGTTTCTTATATATGGCACCAATCATTCTGTTAAATTCAGGGCCTGTTTGAGCCTCTTTAAGTGCTTCCCCCTCCCAGCTAAAGTCCCAGCTAACATTGTCAAATGCTTTCTCGGCATCCAAAAAGATTAATGCAATTTGTTTTTCTGGATGTGCTTCATAATACTCTATAACATCTAAGATACATTTCTTATTTGTCTTTTGTGAAGAATGCCTGCTTGGTCTTTATGTACCATTTGAGACAGAATTTTTTTTTTTCATTCTGGAAGCTAATATACAAGCAAATATTTTATAATCCACATTTAATAAAGAAATAGGCCTATAATTTTAAATTTCCTTTTCATCAGTGTCTCGTTTATGAATAAGAGTTATTATAGCTTCAGTCCATGAATCTGGCACCTCTTCTTTATCTACTATATTTCTGCAAACTTCTTTGAAAAGAAGTCATAGTTGTTCTTTAAAGGTATAGTAAAATTCTGCTGGTAAGCCATCCGGTCCAGGTGCTTTCACTTTTTTGTTGTTGTTTCAAAGCTTCCACCACTTCTACCATTGCAATTGGTTGATTTAAGATTTTCCTTTGCTCTTCTGTAAACATTTTGGGTTTATATCTCTCTAAATATTCCTGTATGTAGTCTGGGATGGAATCCATTTTTTAGTAAAGTTCTTTATAGAAGTCTTCCACAATAAGTTTCATATCTTGCATCTTACTTGTTCTCCATTTCTATTCTTTAAGATCTTTATATATGATTTTCCCCATTCTTTTTGTGTTTTATAGAGCAGCCATCTTGTAGGCTTATTTGCATTTTCAAATAATTTTGCTTAGCAAACATTATCTTTTTCGCTAGTTCTTGTGTGAGCAAACAATTCATTTGATATTGTAAAAGCCTATGTTTACTTTTCTTATTTCCAGATGCGGGATCTAGCTTTAACTTATCTTCTTGTACTTTCATGGCATTCTGGAATCTTGTATACTCCTCTTTCCTTTGTTTATTTACCTTGGTTGATTCCTTAATCATCCATTCCGTCATAGAAGCCTTAAAAACATCCCAAACTGTGTCTGGTTGTATATTTTCCTTGAAAAAAAATTAAACTCCTTTTTTGTATCTCTTACAAATTTCTCATTTTTCAAGAGTGATGTGTTTAATGTCCATCTGTTCCTGGGTTTTGCATCTTTTAACTCCAAAGTAATTGGATTATGATCTGCATATGTTCCAACTGAAATTTCTGCTTCTAACAAATTCTTAATAGCTGCTGAAGAAATCCAGCACATATCTAATCTTGACCAGGAATTATGTCTGGCTGAGTAATATGTAAAAACTTGCTTGTGAAGGTTCCTTACTTTCCAAGCATCAACCACCTTTAATTCATCCAATAAGTGATAAGGTAAAGAAGGAAATTTATTTCCTCCTATCTTTTTCTTTCTCTTTTTTCGTGTTTGAACATTTGTTTTTCTATCACCCTTTTCATCAAAAATAGCATTAAAGTCTCCAATAATACAGATTTCTTGAAAGTCTTGTTTTGTGATTAGTTCTTGAAGTGTTTTATAAATATTTTCCTGATGTTGATTTGGAGCATAAATATTTACTATTAACATCTTTTTAATCTGTCTTTGTATTGATACCATTAAGATTCTCCCATCTTGCAAGGCATATATCAAATCCAGTTAAAGATGCTCCTTTACATATATGGCCACACCTCTTTTCTTTTTTTCCTTGTCTGATGCAGCAAAGACTTAACCTAGTCCTTTAACTTGGATATATTTTTCATCCATTTTTTTAATATGGGTTTCTTGAAGGCATGTGATATCGTAATTCTTTTTTCTTAATTGGTGAAAAATTCTTCGCCTTTTCTGAGGGGCATTTTAAACCATTTACATTCATCGAGATAATTTTCATTTTCCCTTTACTCATTTTGGTTTTGTTTCTTTGATTCCTGTTGTTCTCTTGTATTTCAGAGCTGTTCTTGAAAGAGCTCTTGAAGCCCCACCTACCTCACAGGATGTCTGTTGTGGGAAGGGAAAGGAGTTTGTAAGCCGCTCTGAGACTCTGAGTGAAGAGTGGAGTATAAATCCAATCACTACTTCTTCTACCTCACAAAAGACTCTGAAGTAAACTTAACAGTCATGGGATATGAGGACAGGTTCTCTTATGGATTAAAACTTGGTTAAATTACAGGAAACAAAGAGTAGGAATGAATGGACAGTTCTCGCAATGGAGCTAAGTAAGCAGTGGGGTCCCACAAGGATCTGTATTTACTATTTAATCCTATATATAAAAAGCCCAATGTACTGGCACTTTCTGGCTCTCCCATTGGCTGTGCTGTGTGCTCCATCAGCCATTGGCCTATCAACCACCATTCAAGAGTACTTGTGTGCCATTGGCTGGGTGCTGGGTCCAAACCTCTCCCCTGCCCACTGCCAACCTGGACACTCTTCCCTGACAGATTCAACTGCCAAAATGGCTGTCTCTCCTGATAAAGATGCTTCTACTTCTGCTTGGGTCCTCTGCCACAGGCTACTGAGATGGGCCACTGGCTGTCAAACCATTCTTTTCTTCTCTTGCTTTTCCCTCAGTGGCTGTTGCTAGGCAACCAAGCTTGGTTTTGTCAGTAAAAAGGCAAAGGCAGGAGGCCCTTTTGCCTTTGTAAGGAACTTATTGGGCCAGTCCTGGCTAGGGTTGCCAGCTCCAGGTTGGGAGATTCCTGGATATTCTATGGTGGAGTCTATGGAAGCCCGAGTTTGGGGAGGGGAGAGGCCTCAGCTGAATAGAATGCCATAGAGTCCACCCTCCAAAGCAAATATTTTCTTTAGGGGGAGAGCAGGGCTGGTGCCAGGTTTTTTTGCACATTAGGCAAGGCTACCTTCTGGCACCCTCCCCCCTATGCGCTCACCAATTTTTAAACATAAATGCATTTTAGGAAGAATGAAAAACACAAAATTTGAAATTGCTAATTTCTTTCTTTTTAAATTGTGAGAACAAGTAATACAATCCCCAATTTTCTCTCTCAAACAGAAAAACACAAATCACAAAGCATTTTGGAGAATCCTGTTAATTGTGATGTTGAGATTTAAGTCTCTTTAATGTTTCCATTTCACCATTGCCTCAGATTACAAGAGACACACTGATTCACTCACTCAAGTTGATTGGAGTTGGAGTTGATTTCCTTCCAACAAAGGCATGCTCAAGATGAGGTTCATGATCAACAAGCCACTCAGCCAAGCTGATGGCTACTATACAAGGCAACTAATTCCCAATCCTGTCCATTTGCTCACAACTAAGGCCCCACTGAGTCATACACTGGTCATAGCGAACACCCTTTTCCAACAACCTAAGAGGCATCTCTACACATGGACATCACCAGATGGGCAACACCGAAATCAGATTGACTATATAATTTGCAGTCAAAGATGGAGAAGCTCTATCCAGTCAGTAAAAACAAGACCTGCAGCTGACTGCGGCTCAGATCATGAGCTACTCATTGCAAAACTCAGACTTAAATTGAAGAAAGTTGGGAAAACCACAAGGCCATTCAGATTTGACTTAGATCGCATCCCCGATGAATATACAGTTGTTGTTCAGTCGCACAGTCGAGTCCGACTCTTCGCGACCCCATGGATCAGATTACGCCAGGCCCTCCTGTCTTCCGCTGTCCGCTGAAGTTTGCTCAATTTCATGTTCGTTGCATCGATGACACTGTCTAACCATCTCATCCTTTGCCGTCCCCTTCTTCTTTGACCTTCAATCTTTCCCAGCATCAGGGTCTTCTCCAGTGAATGCTCCCTGCTCATTTGGTGGCCAAAGTATTTGAGCTTCAGCTTCAGGATCTGGCCTTCCAGGGAACAGTCAGGGTTGATTTCTTTTAGGATTGACTGATTTGATCTCCTGGCAGTCCAAGGGACTCTCAAGAGTCTTCTCCAGCACCATAGTTCAAAAGAATCTATTCTTCGGCACTCGGCCTTCCTTATAGTCCAACTCTCGCTGCCATACATTACTACGGGGAATACCATTGCTTTGACCATGTGGACTTTTGTTGGCAAGGTGATGTCTCTGCTTTTTATCATGCTGTTTAGGTTTGCCATCACTTTCCTCCCAAGGAGCAGGCGTCTTTTAATTTCATGGCTGCAGTCACCATCTGCAGTGATCTGGGATCCTAGGAACGTGAAGTCTGTCACTACTTCTACGACTTCCCCTTCTATTTGCCAAGGAGTGATGGGGCCAAATGCCATGATCTTAGTTTTTTTGATGTTGAGCTTCAAGCCCACTTTTGTGCTCTCCTCTTTCATCCTGAGCAAGAGGCTCTTGAGGTCCTCTTCACTTTCTGCCATCAGAGTGGTATCGTCTGCATATCTGAGGTTATTGATCTTTTCCCCAGCAATCTTAACTCCCGCTTGTGATTCATACAGGCCAGCATTTCGCATGATGTACTCTGCATATAAATTAAATAAGCAAGGTGACAATATACATCCTTGTCGTACTCCTTTTCCTATGCTAAACCAATCAGTTGTTCCATATCCAGTTCTAACTGTTGCTTCTTGACCCTTATAGAGGTTTCTCAGGAGACATGTGAGGTGGTCTGGTACTCCCATCTCTTTAAGAACCTGCCATAATTTATTGTGATCCACACAATCAAAGGCTTTAGCATAGTCAATGAAGCAGAAGTAGATGTTTTTTCTGGTACTCTCTTGCTTTCTCCATAATCCAGCGAATGTTGGCCATTTGATCTCTAGTTCCTCTACCTCTTCGAAACCCAGCTTGTACTTCTGGCAGTTCTCTATCCACGTACTGTTGGAGCCTAGCTTGTACGATCTTGAGCATGACCTTGCTAGCGTGTGAAATGAGTGCAATTGTGCGATAGTTTGAACATTCCTTGGCATTGCCCTTCTTTGGGATTGGAATATACACTGACCTCTTCCAATCCTGTGGCCACTGTTGTGTTTTCCAAATTTGTTGGCAAATTGAGTGCAGCACTTTAACAGCATCTTCTTTTAAGACTTTGAATAACTCAGCTGGGATACCATCACCTCCACTAGCTTTGTTGTTAGTAATGCTTTCTAAGGCCCATTTAACTTCGCTTTCCAGGATGTCTGGCTCGAGGTCAGTGATTATACCATCGTGGTTGTCAAGGACATCGAGGTCCTTCTTATATAGTTCTTCTGTGTATTCTTGCCATCTTTTCCTAATCTCTTCTGCTAGATCCTTACCGTTTTTGTCCTTTATCATGGCCAGCTTTGCATGGAATGTTCCCTTGATTTCTCCAATTTTCTTGAAGAGATCTCTAGTCCTTCCCAATCTATTGTTTTCCTCTATTACTTTGCATTGTTCATTCAGGACAGCCTCCTTATCTCTCCTTGCTGTTATCTGGAAATCTGCATTCAGTTGGGCAAATCTTTCCTTTTCACTGTTGCCTTTAGCTTTCCTTCTTTCCTCTGCTATGTGTAAAGCCTCATCAGACAGCCACTTTTTTTTCATTTCTTTTTCTTTGGGATGGCGGTGTTTGCTGCCTCTTTTACAATGTCACGGACCTCTGTCCATAGTTCTTCAGGCACTCTGTCTATTAAATCTAGTCTCTTAAACCTATTCTTCACCTCTACTGTATATTCAATGGTCAAAGCAATGGTATTCCCTGTAGTAATGTATGGCTGTGAGAGTTGGACTATAAAGAAGGCCGAGCGCCGAAGAATAGATTCTTTTGAACTATGGTGCTGGAGAAGACTCTTGAGAGTCCCTTGGACTGCCAGGAGATCAAATCAGTCAATCCTAAAAGAAATCAACCCTGACTGTTCCCTGGAAGGCCAGATCCTGAAGCTGAAGCTCAAATACTTTGGCCACCAAATGAGCAGGGAGCATTCACTGGAGAAGACCCTGATGCTGGGAAAGATTGAAGGTCAAAGAAGAAGGGGACGGCAAAGGATGAGATGGTTAGACAGTGTCATCGATGCAACGAACATGAAATTGAGCAAACTTCAGCGGACAGCGGAAGACAGGAGGGCCTGGCGTGATCTGGTCCATGGGGTCGCGAAGAGTCGGACTCGACTGTGCGACTAAACAACAACAACAAAGGCCCCACTGAGTACTATAACATTTTTCAGTAAGAATTCCTAGTACTTCAACCAAAGGTGGCTCGTAGATAATATTTTAAAAGCATATAATGCACATTTTCTAATTTCATTTTTTTAATTAGAATATTTAAAAACATATTAGGTATATGGTTCAAAAATAACTCTCATCTTAAGAACAAACTCCAAGAAAATCTGTGTAGTCTGTGCACACACGTACCCATCACAGATTAAAAACCATTTTTTTAAATACCCTGGAAGCCTAAGTTTCCTGGGTTTAACCCCCCCTGGATTTTTAAGTGTGATAGAGGTTTGTTGCACACCATATGCATATCTTTACACATTCTTAAGACTGGGAGGCTCTTATTTGTACACCTGTGTGTTGTAAGGAGGGGAGATCACAGTACAATCATAACCGAGTCACACCCTTCTAAACCCACTAAAGTAAATCGACTTAGAATGGTGTAATTCTGCTTAGAATTCCACTGCTAGCATCTTTATTCTACTTGCAGATCTCAGATTTACAAGCTGTCTGGCATTTTGTAAAGAATGGAAAGTGGGTGACAAAGTAATAGAACAGATGAGGGGAAAGGTATAAAACTGCACATAGATAGTAAGGTGGAGGGTAAAAGGAGAATGGAGGAACAGCAATCATAGGAGAAGCAAATATAATCTTAAACCACTTCCCCTTTAGTTTGGGCTTTCATATCTAAGCCCCATCCTTTTAAATTTCACTGCAAATCAATTAGGCTATTTTAAAAAAAGAAAAGAAAAAAGAGATATTCAGGATTCTCTGTTCACAAGCTTTTTTAGTATGAGCCAACTTCAGTTCACCCAGCACTCCTTATACTGTTTCTCCCTCAGGATAGAACACTCTGAGGTGGAGCAAACTGGGCTTTGGGGGCTCTTATTCCTATCTTATGGAATGGCCTTCTGGACATTGCATGCCAAACAGCTTTTTTAAAAAAAATTCTAGGGAGGACCTACAAGGTGACAAAGTGCATTGTAAGACTGTGGTATACTATTGGGTATACAGCAGAGTTTTGAACATGATTACTGACATTGTTTAAGCTGTTAGCCAGCATGACCCTTTTTGGAAAGTCAGGTTAAAATAAATTTACAGTGATCCTCCGGACACAGAGGAAACGTTGTGCAAATCTCAAAGGAAGTGAAAGGAGCAAAAAAGAAAAGCAAACGATGCACACACTGTCATGACGGGAAGCTGCAGGAATGGCTATGCTGCTTGCTTTCCTTCCTGGTTGAAGCCAGAATGCTTCCTCTCTATATGGAATATGAGATTTGCCTGGATTACAACTTCCTTGCCAAACTTTCCTGGGGAAAGGGAAAGAAGGCCATAATCGCCCCCCGTAAGAGACAGAGCTAACAAAGGTTAAAAAAACCCATCATCACATCACCATAATGAATTGCTCGCAGCTGACAGATGGCGGAATCTTGCAGAAACAAACAGGGTGACAAGCCTCATCAAGCTCTACCAAAGAGTGGCGGGGGGAGGAGGAGGAGGGGGGGGAATAATTCCAACCACATAAACAAGTTAAAATGCCATTTGCAAAGACGAGCAAGTGACATTCTTTGGAGTTGAACTCTCCTTGCCGTCCCTTCCCAAGATCCCCCAACGCCAACTGCAGATTAGGAGAAGCCAGATCTCTTCCTGCCTGTGAAGAAGAAGGAGGCAGCAGTGAGAGAGGAGAAACCTGATTTCAGCACTGACTTAGTAAACAGGAGACAGGGAGGGAGTGGAGCTGTGCCAATCAAACTCACCAAGTGATACCACAGCCCCCTCCCACCAGTGGGCCAACTCCATGCCCTTTCACACTGCTTGCCTTGCTAAATGGGAGAACTTGGCTGGGCTTCATGGATGGGAGGGAGGCGAGTGGCACACATGTAGGTGTAAACATCCTCCAGCTTTCCAAACAAGCCTATGACAGAAGCAGGCCAGGCTCTGAGGGCAGTCTGGGACCCCAAGCAAGGGGAGCTTGCCTACCTCCGGGTGATCTGCACACAGCTTCTGAGGGAGCAATTCTTCTCCCCTACACCAATGGTCAATGCATGGCCCTACACCCTCTTGACCTGCTCCCAAGAAAGCCAACAGAGGAGTCAGGCATGTTAAAACAGCCACAAGAAAGTGCATCCAGCCTGCCCCATGCCGTCAGAGCATCACTCCCATCCAAACCTGGGCCCATTTTCGTCCATCCCCCTCCTGGAAAGTGGCCAACAGAAGGGAGCAGAGGTGGGGTGGGGCAATGACAGCAATACCTGTATGGAGTAGCAGCCCCAGGCTGAAGAAGACAACAAGGACTGGCAGGGGCAAGGCTGCGGGGAGCAGCATCAGTGGTGCTCTTGCTCAGCCCTGGTGGGGGCAGCACAGAAAGGGACTGCTCAGTGCTTTGTTGTGGCTGGCGAGGGATTGGTAGGCGGGTTATCAGCAGGCCAGAGCTCTTCATGAGGTAGCACTCCAGTCAACTACCTAACTCACCTCTATGGAGGCACCAGCCCTGAGGGAGAGTGATTTGTTGTCTGGAGTTTTGTTGTGATACCCAATGATCTTCAGGCTTCACCTGAGGTTCACTACCTTAGGTGTAGCAGTTAGCACTTCAGAGCAGGGTCTGCCAGACCCAGGTTCTTCCTGTGGAAACTGAGCAGATGTTTTCAGACCACTCACAGACTTTCAGCCTAATCTACCTCACAGGGTTGTTGTGGAAATCAAAAAGGGGAGAAGAGAATGTTGTGACCTGCTTTGGTCCCCACTGTGGAGAAAGACTGTGCTTTTCCTAGGTAGAGGCTGTGGTGGTGGGGGGGAAGAGATTGAAAGCTGAAGTCAGAGGGGCAGATAATGGTACATTGATGGTTGACTGGGAAGGAGAAAGGGCTGCCACCTCCAGATTGGGAAATACCTGGAGATTTGAGGGGTGGACCCTGGAGAGGGTGGGGTTTGAGAAGAGGTGGGTCCTCAGACAGGTACAATACCATAGACTCCAATCTCCGAACCAGCCATTTCCTCCTGGGGAACCATTGTTGCCAATCTCCAGGGGAGGGCTGGAAATCACTCCATTTCTCAAACTGTATAATGTATACCCCACGCACGCACACGCACACGCACACACACACACACGCACAAATAGAGTTTGGACAGAGAGTAGAATAAAATCTCCCTCTCCACCTTAGGATTCAAGAGATCAGGAATTCCATCAGTAGGATTTATTCTCTATATCCCAAAGTCTCAGTTTACTGTGGCAGCGTCAGTGTGGCTCCTGGGCCTGCCGCTGAGGGGGCATGGGCCCTGAGAACGCTGGGTGAAGAGTCTGTGGCCTAGCATCTCCTCTGGCCTCTGGGGTGGACAGGACTCATGAACGACTCTGCAAGTGGCGAGTTGCTGGGCCCCCTTTTTTCCCCCAGGTGAGCCTTATTGGGTGGCAGGGTTGCCTAACCACTCCCCCTCCACAGGCTTTGATTCTTTGGGGAGTCCCCGGGGGTGAAGGGTGATTCGGGAGAGGAGAGGCTCTGGCTTCATGGTGGAGCATCCACTTGCTGGGAGGGAGGTCACAGATTCCTTCCCAGAATCCCTGGGGAGCAGCTGAGCTGGGGAGGGGGGCTTTGCCTAGGACCTAGGTGCTGCCACTCTGAGTGGACGAGTCTCATCTTGATGGGCCAGTTATCTGATTCAGTATAAGGCAGCTTTATGTATTGCATTGGGGTTCAGCAATGTTCCCCAAGCCAAGGTGACAAAGTGCAAGAGGGATGATGCGGCTACCTCGAATGCTGCTTCCACACCCAAGCGCACCAGGGCTCCAGCCCGTAAACAGGAGTTGCAGGCTCTGTATACTTGGCTGGCACAGCTGCAGGAGTTGGATGATGAAGGGGACAACCAGTGATCACAGGGTGAGGCAGTGACGTGGTCTCCGATGGTGACAGGTGAGTTGACAGCACCTCGGGGGAGGTCGACCCTGGCGAGGCATAACAAGGCCTAGCTACGGCTGGTGTCCATCAGCAACTGGTGGGAGGTGGGTCTGGGGTCACAGGGGGACAGAACCAGCCCACACCAGATGTGGGGTTGGCTGGCCCTCAAACAGGTGGGCCAGGGCCAGCCAGCACGGGGCAGGTTTGGTGGGGGCCACCACAGCACCAAGATTCTGTGCCTGTGGCAGACCAACATTCCCATGGCTTGGTGCCTGGGCCAGGGGGCCAGGTTCCCTCTTGGAGTGGGGGCCCTTCCAACCCAGCCACTATGGGGGTAGGGACCCTCCTGGAGTGGGGGCCCATACAAACCAGCAGCGGACCTCCCCCACGTATATATGGAGCATTCCCTGCCACTAGGGGACCACTTGCTTCAGGCCACAAAGGCAAAGATTTGGTGGGGGGAGTATGTGGAGATGTTCACACTGCTGTTCAGGGATGTGGAGGTGAAGGCTAGTGTCTGGGATGATCCCAGGGGAGCTAGAGAAGATTTGGCGCATGCAGGTTGGTAAGAACTTTTTCAATTGGCTATCGGCCTACACCATTTATATAGGAGTGGTATTGCAGGCCTACCCGGAATGGGGGTCACTGCTGGTGAAGTATCTGGGCCAAATTCACCATGCCTATAAAGAATAAGAACATAAGAGAAGCCAATGTTGAATGAGGCCAATGGCCCATCTAGTCCAACATCCTGTCACACAGTGGCCAAAAATACCAGGTGCCATCAGGAGGTCCAGCAGTGGGGCCAGGGCACCAGAAGCCCTCCCACTGCTGCCCCCTCCAGCACCAAGAATAGAGTGCATCACCTGCCCCAAACTGAGAGTTCCCATCTATACCCTGTAGCTAATAGCCACTGATGGACTTCTGCTCCATATGTTTATCTAATTCCCTCTTGAAACTGTCCATGCTTGTAGCTGCCACCACCTCCTGTGGCAGTGAATTCCATATGTTAATCACTCTTTGGGTGAAGAAGTACTTCCTTTATCTGTTCTAACCTGACTGCTCAGCAATTTCATGGAGTGCCCACGAGTTCTTGCATTGTGAGAAAGGGAGAAAAGTACTTCTTTCTCAACCTGCTCTATCCCATTCATAATCTTATAAACCTCAATCATGTCACCCCTCAGCCGTCGTTTCTCCAGGCTAAAGAGCCCCAAGCGTTTTAACCTTTCTTCATAGGGAAGGTGTTCCAATCCTTTTATCATTCTAGTTGCCCTTCTCTGCACTTTTTCCAATGCTATAATATCCTTTTTTGAGATGTGGCGACCAGAACTGTACACAGTATTCCAAATGAGGTCGCACCAATGATTTATACAAGGGCATGATGATACTGGCTGATTTGTTTTCAATTCCCTTCCTAATAACCCCCAGCATAGTGTTGGCCTTCTTTATTGCAGTTACACACTGTCTAGACATTTTCATTGAGTTATCTATTATGGTTCCAAGATCTCTCTCTTGGTCAGTCTCTGCCAGTTCAGACCCCATTGACATGTATTTATATTTAGGATTTTTGGCTCCTATGTGCATCACTTTGCATTTGGCCACATTGATCCCTATTTGCCACATTGACGCACACTCACCCATCCTCGACAGATCCCTTTGGAGTGCCTCACAATCCTCCCTGGTTGTCACCACCTTGAACAACTTTGTGTCATCTGCAAATTTAGCCACTTCACTGCTTACTCCCAATTCCAAATCATTAAGAAACAAGTTAAAAAGCATTGGACCAAGTACTGATCCCTGTGGTACCCCACTGCTTACCACCCTCCACTGAGAAAGTTTCCCATTTATACTCACTCTCTGTTTCCTACTTATAAGTCAGTTTTTGATCCACAAGAGGACTTGTCCTTTTATCCCATGACTATTGAGCTTACTTAGGAGCCTTTGATGAGGAACTGTATCAAAAGCTTTCTGGAAGTCAAGGTAAATAATATCTATTGGGTCCCCCTTATCCACATGTTTGTTCACTCCCTCAAAAAACACTAACAGGTTAGTGAGACAACATCTTCCCTTACAGAACCCATGCTGAGTCTGCCTCAATAGTTTTTGTTTATCAATGTGCCTGCTAATTCTTTCCTTAGTAACAGTTTCCACCAACTTACCCGGTATCTATGTCAGACTGACTGGCCTGTAATTTCCCGGATCTCCCTTGGAGCCCTTTTTAAAGATGGGAGTGACATTAGCTACCTTCCAGTCCTCAGGAATGGAGGCAGATTTTAAAGAAAGATTACATATTTTTGTCAGGAGATTCACAAGTTCACATTTGAGTTCTTTCAGAACTCTCGGATGAATGCCATCCGGGCCTGGTGATTTATTAGTTTTTAAATTGTCTTCAGAATTCTATAAACGTTTCGCTAACACATTGGCTAAGCCCCTAGCTGATGCCTGCAATAACATAATGACTTCTGGACAAATCCCACCATCTTGGAACTTAGCCTCCATAATAACGATTCCTAAAGCTGGAAAGGACAGCTTAAATCCAGCTTCTTACCGCCCCATCTCGCTCCTGAACCAGGACTATAAAATCTTTACATCAATTCTGACTAAAAGACTAAACTCATTCATATCAGAGTATATCCAGCAGGATCAAACGGTTTTGTACCTGGTCGTGATATAACAGACAATATCTTCAAAACATTGAATTTAATCTCTACATGTGAAAAATCGAAATTGGAATCTATTCTTCTATCACTGGACATAGAAAAAGCTTTTGACTCTCTAGAAACATCTTATCTAACCGCATTACTACGTCATATGGGGTTTGGCCCTATGTTTCTTAGAGCCATCTCAACAATATACAAAGCACCAACTGCTCAAATCAAGATAAACGGGCTGGCATCCAGAAATATCACTCTCAAAAGAGGCACCAGGCAGGGTTGTCCGCTGTCACCGATCCTCTTTGCCCTGGCTTTGGAACCCTTAGCATCTGAAATCAGAAACAACGGCAAGATCCAGGGAATATCAGTGGGTCCCCATACCTTTAAACTCAGTTTATTCGCAGATGACATGCTTGTCTACCTAACCAACCCAGACACATCTTTGATCCATCTCCAAAAAATATTGAATCACTTTGGCACAATCTCAGGACTCAAGATTAATCAATCTAAATCTCTCATAATGCCGGTGAACCTGTCATCAACACGAGAGCTTGCCCTAAAAAAACAATACGAATACCAATGGGCCAAGGATTCCCTTCAGTACCTAGGAATTCACATACCAAGTAAGCTTGTTGTTGTTGTTCAGTCGCACAGTCGAGTCCGACTCTTCGCGACCCCATGGACCATTTTACGCCAGGCCCTCCTGTCTTCCGCTGTCCGCTGAAGTTTGCTCAATTTCATGTTCGTTGCATCGATGACACTGTCTAACCATCTCATCCTTTGCCGTCCCCTTCTTCTTTGACCTTCAATCTTTCCCAGCATCAGGGTCTTCTCCAGTGAGTGCTCCCTTCTCATTTGGTGGCCAAAGTATTTGAGCTTCAGCTTCAGGATCTGGCCTTCCAGGGAACAGTCAGGGTTGATTTCTTTTAGGATTGACTGATTCGATCTCCTTGCAGTCCAAGGGACTCTCAAGAGTCTTCTCCAGCACCACAGTTCAAAAGAATCTATTCTTCGGCGCTCGGCCTTCCTTATAGTCCAACTCTCACAGCCATACATTACTACAGGGAATACCATTGCTTTGACCATGCGGACTTTTGTTGGCAAGGTGATGTCTCTGCTTTTTATCATGCTGTTTAGGTTTGCCATCGCTTTCCTCCCAAGGAGCAGGCGTCTTTTAATTTCATGGCTGCAATCACCATCTGCAGTGATCTGGGATCCTAGGAATGTGAAGTCTGTCACTACTTCTACGACTTCCCCTTCTATTTGCCAAGGAGTGATGGGCCCAGATGCCATGATCTTAGTTTTTTTGATGTTGAGCTTCAAGCCCACTTTTGCACTCTCCTCTTTCACCCTGAGCAAGAGGCTCTTTAGGTCCTCTTCACTTTCTGCCATCAGAGTGGTATCGTCTGCATATCTGAGGTTATTGATCTTTTCCCCAGCAATCTTAACTCCAGCTTGTGATTCATCCAGGCCAGCATTTCGCATGATGTACTCTGCATATAAATTAAATAAGCAAGGTGACAATATACATCCTTGTCGTACTCCTTTTCCTATGCTAAACCAATCAGTTGTTCCATATCCGGTTCTAACTGTTGCTTCTTGACCCTTATACAGGTTTCTCAGGAGACATGTGAGGTGGTCCGGTACTCCCATCTCTTTAAGAACCTGCCATAATTTATTGTGATCCACACAATCAAAGGCTTTAGCATAGTCAATGAAGCAGAAGTAGATGTTTTTCTGGTACTCTCTTGCTTTCTCCATAATCCAGCGAATGTTGGCAATTTGATCTCTAGTTCCTCTACCTCTTCGAAACCCAGCTTGTACTTCTGGCAGTTCTCTATCCACGTACTGTTGGAGCCTAGCTTGTAGGATTTTGAGCATGACCTTGCTAGCGTGTGAAATGAGTGCAATTGTGCGATAGTTTGAACATTCCTTGACGTTGCCCTTCTTTGGGATTGGAATGTAAACTGACCTTTTCCAATCCTGTGGCCACTGTTGTGTTTTCCAAATTTGTTGGCAAATTGAGTGCAGCACTTTAACAGCATCTTCTTTTAAGACTTTGAATAACTCAGCTGGGATACCATCACCTCCACTAGCTTTGTTGTTAGTAATGCTTTCTAAGGCCCATTTAACTTCGCTTTCCAGGATGTCTGGCTCGAGGTCAGTGATTATACCATCGTGGTTGTCAAGGACATCGAGGTCCTTCTTGTATAGTTCTTCTGTGTATTCTTGCCATCTTTTCCTAATCTCTTCTGCTTCTGTTAGGTCCCTACCGTTTTTGTCCTTTATCATGGCCAGCTTTGCATAGAACGTTCCCTTGATTTCTCCAATTTTCTTGAAGAGATCTCTAGTCCTTCCCAATCTATTGTTTTCCTCTATTACTTTGCATTGTTCATTCAGGAAAGCCTCCTTATCTCTCCTTGCTGTAAGTAAGCTAGATGACCTGAAATCTAAGAACCACCAAGCAAAATTCTCAGAAATCAAATCTGAACTCAACGATTGGGGGAAATCACAGCTGACCTACATAGACAGACTACATCTAATCAGAACATTTGTTCTCCCCAAACTTCTGTTCTTATTTCGTATGATCCCAATCGAACTACCAATTGATTTGATTAGTAGATGGCAACAGACACTCAATGCATTTCTTTGGCAAGGTAAACGCCCAAGGACCAGATTTGCAATACTCAAGAAAAGAACATCGCAAGGAGGTCTAAACTATCCTGACCTGCTGACGTATTACAAAGCAACATTGATGACTCCTATAATCAAGATGCTGCGTCAAGGAAACAATCTAGACTGGGTTAAACCATTAGTGCCTTTGATAACCCCTCTGTCTATCCAAGAGGTCATATGGAACACACCAAACAGTCGTCCCCACAGTGTAAAAACACATATGTTCCTGTTGGCCGTTCTTAAAAACTGGGACACATGTCGGTCATTACTACTTCCTAAATACTCCAGGTTTTCTTCTTATCTCTCTCAATCATGGTTCCTCCCAGGATGTGTTACGGAATTAAAGGAAAGCTTGAAGCAAGCTAACTTGGCATGCTTAAATGACATCTTATGTAAAGACGGCCTATCCCCGAAATTGCTACTAGAGCAAAAGCTAAAGAAACCTATTCTGTGGGTTTTTTTATCTTCAACTGAACCATATGGTACAGCATATGGGCCTCACTCATCTTATGAAGAACCCTCTGACCCCGTTTGAGAAACTCATTGATCCAAAAAATGAATCATCTAAGGGCTTAATCTCTGCAACTTATAACATCCTGATTCAACAAAATGATGAGCTACCAATGAAACATCAAATACAATGGCAACAAGACTGTGGCACATCTATTACGCCCCAACAATGGTCCCGAATCTGGAAATCCAAGCTGTTGACTTCTCCTGTAGTTTCAACAAGATTGCAGTCCCACAGAATCATTACGCGCTGGTACCTAACGCCGGAACGTCTCTCCAAGATGACATCAACACACTCGCCCTACTGTTGGAAGAAATGTGGAGAAGTCGGTTCCTTCGCTCACTGTTGGTGGCAGTGTGTTCATATCAAACAGTTCTGGCAAGATGTTCTGGCGCAAATCAAAACTAATCACAGGCTTTGACATACCATTTGACCCGACCTTACTGTTTCTGGATTTATGGAACTCAATAGAATTATCTCCCATTCAGCGTGAACTAATCACCAGCCTTATAGTGGCTGCCAAAACAGCCATCGCATCTAGATGGAAAGCTGACAAGGCCCCGACAATCTCGTGCTGGCTTAACAAAGTGTGGGATCACCTGATCTTAGAAAAAATTACAGATCATCTTCGCCACTCAGAATTATATCCTCAAATGTCTACTTTTGCAGAAAAATGGCTACCCTTCATGGAGTTCCTCTTTGCCTCAGATCTACAACCACCCAACTACACATACCTAAACATTTTGAAACACTAACTGATCACACATCAAAAAGTACACATTGCCTAGACAATCTCTGCTGCAACCTGGCTCTGATGAATAAGAGAAATATTTGTCCTCCGTAATCTCATTTCTTTCTCTGAAATGGTAATTCATGTATCTGGTATCATGCTTATTGTTATTCTTAGCTTGCTAGTATGCATTCTTATTGCTTACTTCTCATTCCACGTTGATGTATGTAACCCTGTATGTTATGTTGTTAAATTCTGTTCTTTTTTCATTGAAAATAATAAATATATTATTTAAAAAAAATAAAAATTGTCCATCAGTCGGAGGACTTCCTCTCTTGTCACCACAATCTGATTCAGGTCTTTCAAACCCCCTCCCGAAATCGGTGCTTCTGGAGTGGACAAGCACTTCTCATCTTCCACAGTGAAGACAGAGGCAAAAAATGCATTCAGCTTCTCAGCCATTTCCCAAATCCTCCTTCACTACTCCTTTTACTCCTTGGTCATCCAAGGGCCCCATGGCCTCCCTGGCTGGCTTCCTACTTCTAATGTATTTGAAGAAAGTTTTATTGTTGGCCTTTATGTTTTTTGCGATATGCTCCTCATATTCCCTTTTTGCTTGCCTGATCACAGACTTGCATTTTAATTGCCACAGTCTGTGTTCCCTTTTATCAGCCTCACTGAGACTAGCTTTCCACCGCTTAAAGGAATCCTTCTTACCTTTTACAGCTTCCATTACTTTATTTGTTAACCATGGAGGCTTTTTGTGCCTTTCCTAACCTGCAGTATATATTTTTACTGAGCTTCTAGGATTGTCTTTTTAAATAGTCTCCAAGCTTCCCCAATGGTTTTGACCTTCTCCACTCTTCCTTTCAATTTCTTCCTCACATGTCCCCTCATACCAGAGAAGTTACCCCTTTTAAAGTTAAAAGTGGTTGTGTCAGTCTTTTTGGGCAACTCCCTATCTGTACAAATGTTAAACTCAATGACATTATGGTCACTGTTCCCAAGTGGTGCAATCACTTCTACATCTCTCACCAGGTCTTGGGTGTTACATAGGACCAAATCCAGGATCGCCTCTCCCCTGGTAGGATCTGTGACCATCTGTTCCACAGCACAGTCATTGAGAGTGTCTAAGAACGCAATCTCTTTTTCCCGACTAGAACTCATATTGACCCAATCAATGTGTGGGTAGTTAAAGTCACCTATTACAACACAGTTATTTTTTCTAGCCACTATCTTTAATTCAGTCATCATTTTATAATCCTCCTCTACCTTTTGATCTGGTGGGCGATAACTAACTCCCACTGTTAAGCCTCCTTTTGGACCCACTATTTCAAACCATAGCATTTCCAGAAGTGAATCCAATTTTCTTACCCTCTCAATCTTACTGGACTGTATACCCTCTCTGACATACAGAGCCACCCCACCTCCAACCCTTCCCCCCATCCTTCCAATATAATTTATAACCAGGAATCACCATATACAATGGGGCTGCATGGCTGCACTATGACAGGCTGTTCTGTGCACAAGTGGCTCTTGATCTTATTCTGCCTTGGGACTGGGGGCATCAACAGCTGTGGTCCCTATGCTTGGGGCCAGCTGGGACCATCACAGGCAGGTATGCAGATAGCGGCCACATGGTAGCACACTCACAGGTGGACTCGGGGCGAGGAAGCAGCAACAAGCAGTGGGTTCAACCTCACCTCGTCTGCTGGGATTTCAATGCCATGGGGTGCCATTGGAGACAGTGTACGTATAGGCACACCTGCAGCTCTTGTGGGGGCTTCCACTCTACATCATCTTGTAGGAGGGGTGACGGGGGGCAGGGCGGTCCTAAAGTCAATGGGGGTACCAAGAGACCGAGGGACAGGACTGCTGGCAAGGGTGCACAGCCCAATCAGGCTTGAGGTTTTACAGGAATGGCTGCGGAGGTACCCCCAGAGAAGGGAGGTGGCATACCTGAAAGAGGGGTTATGGAAGGTATTCTGTGCCCCTTTTAAGGGCAAGTAGAAACATTTCATGGCTTGGAATTTGAAATCAGTGGTGGGGTTGGAAGCTGTGGGATGGCAAAAAATTGATAAGGAGGTATGGGAAACCTGGGTGTTGGCCCCTTTGTGGAGATGCATATGCCAATGCTCCACATCTCCCCATTGGGTGTAGTACTGAAGAAATCACTGGATGAGTACCGGCTGATTCATCATTTATCTTACCCTCATGGGAGGCCTGTCAATGATAGGATTCTGGGGGAACTTGCCACAGTGCACTATACGTCCTTGGACAGTATGGTGCACATGGTGGCCAACTGTGGGAAGGGAGCGCTTATGGGGAAATGCAACATCAAATCAGCCTACGGCCTTTTGCAAATATACCCAGGGGATTTTGACCTGTTAGGCTTTGTGTTTGATGGCCAGTTCTACTATGACATGGCCCTGCCCATGGGATGTGCAATCTCCTCTTCGGCATTTGAGATGTTCAGCTCCTTCTTGGAGTGGGTGGTGTAGAAAAGGTTGGGGTCAGACAGGGTTACACACTATCTGGATGTCTTCTTGTTCATGGTGGGGGGGACTAATTCATGTCGGAGTTCCAAGGATATTTTTCAGGACATGGCTGAGTTGGGAGTACCCTTGGTGCACAAAAAAACCTGATGGACCAGCCACCAGTCTGACCTATCTGGGAATTTTGATCGACACCAAGAAGTAGCTTTGCACCTTGCCCACAGATAAGGTGGCAGAGCTGGTAACCTTACTGGAGCAGGCTTGCTTTCAGAAAAGCCTAACCTTACAGGAGTGGCAAACACTGCTTGGCCATTTGAATTTTGCCTGCAGGGTGGTGGCCCCAGGATGGGCTTTTGTCTGTAGAATTTGTGACTCACTGGGGGGAGTCTCCCTACCTCATCACCGGGTCCGAGTCTCAGGCAAGATTAAGGTGAACATGTACATGTGGCTGGATTTCCTTAAGGGGTTTGATGGGGTGTCATTTTGGTGCAGCGTCATGCTCCTGGAGGCATCCTTGCAGATCTCTTCTGATGCATCAGGCAGCATGGAGTTTGGAGTCTTTTTTGGGGGGAGCTGGTGCACCCAATGCTGGTGTGGGGGCTGGGCTGAGTCTGGCCTTACAAAAGCTCTCACCTTCTTGGAATTCTTTCCTATGGTGGTGGCAGTCCACCTATGGCACACCCAGTTAAAGGACAAGGTGGTCAAGTTCTGGTATGATAACCTTGCAGTGGTGCAGGTTGTCAGTAAACTGACTTCAAAATCCCCCATGGTTATGCAGTTGGTGCGGGCATTTGTGCTACATTGTTTGCAATACAATATACTGTTTGTTGCAGAGTACATTCTGGGGGTATACAGCAACATTGCTGATGCGCTGTCTCATTTTCAGGAGGTTAGGTTCTGGGATCTAGCCCCAAGGGCAAAACTAGAGTTGGAGCCGATGCCAGTGGCCTTGTGGAGCCTTGGCAGTGTGAGGTCAAGATGCATCATTAGCACCAAGTATGACACTGTACAGGGGGCACCTTGAGACTTTTCGCAGGTTCAGGAGGGATTCTGGGCTCAACAGCTCTGGGCTGTACCAATTGAATACCTGCTCCAGTTTGCAGTTGCCTTGAGGGCAAAGCACTTGACAGTCAACATCATTAAGGGGTACATGGCTGCGGTGGCATTCCAGTCAAAATCTTGGGGGTTAGTAGACAGCACAGGGGATTTCAGGCTACGACGCATGATGGAGGGCTGGCTTAGGGAGTCACCACTAGCACCCAATACCAGACAGCTGTTTACCCTGGACATTATAAGGAAGTTGGTCAGCCTCTTTACAGGCCTATGCTTCTCACAATGGGAAACAGAACGATTCTGGGTGGCAATGCTGGTGGCACTTTTCAGGGCTTTTTGGATAAGTGATCTGCTCATCAGGTCTCAGTGGGATGGTAGGAATAGGGCCTTACTCATAGTGGATGTGTGAGTGAAGGTGGTTGCAGTTATGTTTCAAGTCAGACAGTCTAAGACAGACCAGGCGGGTGTAGAGCAGCTAGTTACCCTTCACAGGAACCTGGAGGCGGCTTTGTGCCTGCTGCAGGGGATGGTCCAATGGATGTTGTGGGTGGCATAAGAGAGGACTCCCCTTGACACAGTATCAATTTTGGTCTGTGCTACGCTGGGCCTTGGACATGGCGGGATTGGCTGGGGGGCACTTTGGTATTCACTCATTTCACATCGGGGCAGCTTCAACAGCTATGGAGCTGGGACTTGGTCCCTCTGAGCGTTGGCACTTCCAGGCATACAGGGGCTATGTACATAAGCGCTGATGGCTCATGGTGTGTCTCTTTACAGGGTTTGGCACAAGGACAAAGAACAACAGCATTTTGATTTGCGGTCACTCGGTCATATATTGGTCGGGTAGGAGAGCTGGCTGCTCTAGCATGGGTTCCTCTGTTGAATGGCTGGGGATAAGGGGAATGCGTGCTCCCCCTGTTTCATAGTCGCAGGTCAACAGGCATGCCCCTCAAGTCATGGTTGGGCACTTGGGTGAGAATGACCTGAGCAGTAGGTCAGCAGTCTTCCTGTTGGCAGATATACTGTGGGATTTGTCTAGATAAAATTATCCAACTTTAAAAAACTAAAGTGTGAGTGGGGGTGGTTCTTGAGTTCTCTGACACATTTTAAGGATCACAACTCTTCATCACAACAATTAAATCAATTTAATATGATTCTACCACTCTATCAATTTAATCTGTATTAATTAAGTTATTAAAATAATTTATGAGGCCTACACTTTAGTTCATGAAGAAATGCCTTCCCTAATGGAGAAGAATCTCAGTCTGTATGTCTCTCAAGTTCCTTAGATATATTCCAAAGTAATTAAAGTAAAAACTAGACAATGGGTTTTTAATTTCTGTTTACAGTTGTGTGTGTGTGTGTGCATGTCTATGTGTGTGAGAGAGAGAGTGGGAAGAGGGAGAGGGAGAGTAAGTGAAAGGCTCTGTGACAATTTAGTCAATCACATTCTGTTCATTTGCATTTTCACTCCATCCTTGATAATGAATTTGCTTTGCATGAAGAGAGGTGACAGGAGGAAGCCTTCATTACAAATGGAGTGCTGGAATTAATTATGTAAGTGTATATAAGGAAAGAGGAGGTTTTATGAAAGTGGTTCTCTATTTAAATAACTGAAATGTAATTCCAGAATGGCAGTTCCTTTAGCCTGTTGCTGCAAAAAAAAACCCCAGATACCCTTTTGGCCATAGGCGTCATCTTCAGGGGGGCTGGGGAGCTCAGGCCTCCCCGAAAGTACTGAGCCCCCCCGGAGGCAACTGGTGTCAGCCAGAGCCTTGCTACCCCCCTCCCGTCCCCCACCCCATTTTGAAAGCGGAGGGTTTTCCCCTCCGCTTTCTGAGTCTGTTTGGCTGGGCTAGGAATGGGACGGAAGTCAAGGGGGTGGGGGCTTGCTTCCTCCTGGAAGCTAAGCTCCACCCACAGTTCCCAGCAGCTCGCCTGGAGAGCAGCACGTGGAGGCTGGCTTCGAGGCAGCACATGCTGCCTCTGCTTGCTGCAGCCACCAGCCTGAAGGGTAAGTAGGTGGGGGATTGTTTCAGGTGGGGTGGGGTGGGTTGGGTGGGAGCCCAGGGCTGCAGCCACCCAGCCATCCTGCAAGTCCAAGCAGGGGAGCTGGGCAAGAATGGAGGGAGGGGGAAGGTGGGGGGGCCCTTCTGTGGCCTCTGGTTGCCCCTGCCATCAGTGAGTGGCTTGCTTTCTCCTGCAGTCCAGTTTAAACTAGGCTGCAGGAGAAAACAAAACCCAGGAACCCTTGTGCTGCACGGAGCACATTGCTCCAGGATACAGAAAATCCTGGGCTCACTTTCTCCTGTAATGGGGGGGAAGGGGGGGCTGCGCTTTCTGTCCCTCTCTCTCTTTCTGTTTCTCTTTCCCTTTCCCTTGAGATGTGTGAGAGCTGGAAACGTTGGTGAGCTCCCCCACCCCCACTCAAGGCTGCTTCCCTTGCAGTCTGACTTTCTTCCCTTCCCTCTGTCTTTCACTTCTCTCTCCCAATCTATATGTTTTTCCCCCAGCTTCCCCCCTCTCCCTTGCTAAAATAGCCCCAGTTAGGATTGCCAGGTACCCCCTGGCCACCTCTGGGGGATGAGGGGAGGGTGGCCCAATCCAGGTTAGGAAACTCCTGGAGATTTGGGAATGGAGTCTGGGGAGGACAGGGACCTCAGTGGGGCACAGTGCCATAGAGTCCACCCTCCAGAACATCATTTCCCCCCCAGGGAAACTGATCTCTTTAGACTGGCAATGAGCTGTAATTCCAGGGGATCCCCAGGTCCCACCTGGAGGCTGGCATCCCTAGCTCCAGTGCTGAAATTGGAAGCTCTGGTTCTGCTGTGTGACTTGGTGCATGCAAACCTCTGGCATTGGCTTACATGTGCCAAACCACCCAGGTGGAGGAGGGGGGGTGTCATTCTACCAAAAATGAGAGTGTTTGGGTTTCTCTGTGAGTTTGAGGACTGGAACTGGCACTGGGGTGAGATTGGAAAAGTGTGTGTGGCTTTCTGAGAACCCTTGTGTTACCGTAATAATTATGCTACAATACAGTTTGTTTGTCCTAAAGGTGCTACTGAGTGTTTTACTATTTTGTATGCTATGGCAGTGATATGAGAGCCAATTGAGCTGTGGGTCCATCTCATGCTACTGACAGTAGTTATACATTACACCTTGCCCAAATGGTTCTGGGCATTAAAGCGCACTTACCCTGGTGTGATGTAAAATGCTAGCAAGTCATAGCCAACTCATGGTAACCCTGTAGGATTTTCAAGGCAACAGACATTCAAAGATGATTTGCCATTGCCTGACTGTGCATCATGTCCCTGGTATTCCTTGGAGATCTCCCATCCAAATACTAGTCAGAGCTGACTCTGCTTAGCTTCCAAAATCTGATGAGATCAGGCTAACCTGAGCCATCTGGGTCCATGGCATGGTGCTGTGTGGGGGCTTCCCAGGCAATCATCTTCAACCTATTCTTGGGAGCCACAATCATTAGGAAAGAGCCATGTGATAGAAGTGTAATAATAATTTACTCATAGTTGCAAGAGCCAATAAGATTTGAGTTTGATGGGGGATTGGGCAAATTGATCTAAGGAACTGAAAGAAGAGAAAGTATTAGCAAGCTCAGTGGTTAAGGATTTGAGTAGAGCTCTTTATAGTCCAATCCTGGGAGGAAGCCCCCTTGGATAGACCTCAGTAGGATGCCTCTGTTAGACTGATGAGGAATTGTTATAGGAAGGGGATAAGCAATTAAAATATATGAGAAAGAATGTCTGAAAATGTCATACAGGTTTCTGTGGACCTTGCAATAGCATTGTAGCTAACCCCAACTAAGAAACTTCCATGCTGTTTCTATAATTTCTCAAATGTACTTCACACCAACTGTGCATCTCCAATCCTTTCTAATTCCTCTCAACTATGTACAGCTTTTTGTGTTGTGCTTCATTTGGACTGCTTTGCTTTCTCAGTTCCTAGCCCCCTTCTTTTCTATAACCATGGATCTACATCCCCTTCCTCAAGCCTTGCTGCTTGTCCCAACACTCTAAAGTCAGACCAGTTTGGCCAGTGGCAACCGAAAATACATCTGTCTGTCCAGGAAGTTCAACTAAATGCCACTAGAGGTTTTGTCACCACTACTACATCACTTAATGCATTACAATATAGGTTCATGTTCAGGCTATAATTTATGATGTTTTAGTTTGGGAAGATCTGTGTTCTTGGTCACATCAGTTGGTGCTATTTTTTTCCTGTAAACTCCTCTTCCATCCCAATGGACTCTGCTGCTCACATGTTGTCTGTCAATCCCCTCTTTATTCCACCCTTCCTCCAGTCTCCCTTCCCTTATATTGACCTCACAACAATGGCAATATCACCCAGCCTGATGAAGGGGGCTTTGACTCTTGGAAGCTTATTCCCTGAAACTCTTGTTGGTCTCTAAGCTGCTCCTGGACTCAAATCTAACTGTCCCAGTATCACCGAGTAAGTATCATGCAAAATGTAGATCTGAACATGGGTCTCTTCAATCCACACTGGTCTTCATGCCATTGGTCCATCTACTTCAGCATGGTCTGCTCTGATGCAGGTGAGCTCTACAGGCTCAGACAGAGAAAGATCCTTTCCAACAGCTGTTCTCTTTGACCTCCTCGGTTTAAACCTTTATCCTTTGGCACGCTAAGCATGGTCTCTCTACCATCAGTGTCATCATTGTCTGCTCAGACTGGCAGTGGTTCTCCAGGGTTCTTTGCAGAGGATTTTGCCCATGCCGTGCTTTGTTTCTGAGCCATTGGGGCGGGGGGAGGATGCAGGCGGGCTGCTTTTATTTGTAACACAAAAGTATATTACCTCTTTCTAACAATGTATGTCCATGCAAGATGTACATATGTTCACTGTAATATGTAAACAGGGCTTTTGTTTCCCTGAGTGGTGAGCAGGAAGAGAGGGAAATGGCAACAGATATGTTCTTGGTATGTACACCATCCAGGGAGAACACTTAACTCATGTTTATGCCACACATCATTATCCTTGATTGGCATGCAGATCAGAGGCCTTTTAAAATTTCCTTTTGCCCTGTGTGCAGTCCAGAAGGAACATTGGCAAGGAATGTACACTCTATATGTGTGGTACAGTTTCAAAGGGACAACTAACTGGGATGTATAAAAGAAATGACAGGATTGCCCATTACAAACAATGGGAGAGACTTGAAGGCCCACTGGAGATAATAGGAGCCAGGAATGCCACATGGCTCCGCCTCCATAAATAGTGACAATGGCCTGTGATGTCACTGGCTCCTCCCTATGATGTCACTGGGCCTGGGTTCTTTTAAGGACCTAGCACAGCAATGCCTCTGGCCCAGCCCCAGCCCCCCCTGGGAAATTGGAAAGTCTACGCCCTTGCTTTTGGCATGTTAAAGACTATAAAAAAGAAGAAGAAAGAATGAATCAGGATCTATAAAGCCCACTTCTACATTTGTGTGTGTGTGTGCACATGTACATGCACACACTGAGGCAGAGTTCAGACTGGTAGTTTGGCTCAATATAGGCACATTTCACAAATGGATTAAAGGGGCTGGTTCACACAGGCACAGCTGTCAAGTGTTCCCCAGCCATACTCAACCCATCTTGTAACGCTTCCCTCCCGAGTTTAAAAAGTACCAGGTGAAAGTGGTAGCAAACCCTGGAGAGTGCATTGATCCTGCTTCCTGGATGTGTGCATGCTAAAAGCTGCACAAACAAGCTGCATTGATAATTGCTGCTGCACCTATGCACCTATGTGCATAGGCGCATGTTGCTAGAGTGAGAAAAAGCAGCTTACAGCCAGGGGCGGGCCAACAGTGCAAATGCTCCCTTGCACCTCCTCCCCAGTATGCTCCCACATCAGTCAGTGCAGTGTGACTGGGAATACCTGAAACACATTGTTCTAGGTCTTTTTGCCACGACTCCCCTCGTGCTTCATACTGCCAGTCTGACCTCAACCTGAGAAAAAGAATTATTACAGTTTTGGATTTGGGCTTCAAGAAGCAAAAGATTACCACAATTGCTTTGTTTGGGTACAGTGTTACCAGTTTGGGTTTAAATCTATGCCATGTTTTTATGTTCTAGATTTTGGGAGCATTTTATGCTCATGTGCACTACAGCTATTTTTCCCTTCAACACATAGCCAATTCATGGATCTCACACACAGCAGTCATGGTAAATAAAGACACCAAAATCCAATGGAATGCAGTCCTCCCTCTCCTCTCCAGACCCCCTAAATCTCAGCCACAAAGCAGCTCCTTTTCATCAGGCCCCCCCAAAGTAGCTGACTTCTGCACATACACACTGCATTCCCTTTCTGCAGCTTGCCTTCAAAGGTGATTGGCTGGGGGCACTAGATCCTTAATAGGATCCAATTGGTTAGAAGAATGCTGTTTGCCTGGAAAACAAGCAGATCCAAAAAACAACATGACAAGTGTATGCTGCCTTGGTAAGCATCTAAACTTGAAACAGATTTGGGGAGGAGGGGAGTTTTGTTTCATTAAGAATTCCTAAAATACTTCCAGGGTTCCCTTCATGAAGACAGTTTCAAGTGGGTAATCATATTGAAGTGCTGCTGTCAGAGCAGACAATACTCTGCTAATGCAGTTTTGTATGTGTATAGTTTTAAACTATTTTGCCCTGATGTACTAGTGTATCAGGCTTGGACCAACAAGATAAAATGAACTGTCATTTTATTACTGCCTCATAGATTATATAACTTTTGAAAATAAGGAGTCTAAAAATGAATGGTTAGCCTAGCTGAGAGTGTCTCCCCCCCATTTGTGGTATTACAACAGAAGGAAAATCCAGCTGGTGATGTATTGATCTTCTGTCATCCTAAGACATGTTTACAAAGTGGAAAGCAGCAAAGTTCTTCTCATACAGATTTTTCTCCATTTTCAGGTTGAAGGGATGGTCCTGAAATCATACAGAGCCATTGCCTGCCCTTCTTACACAAGCTCTTAATGGAACAATAGGAAACAGAAATTGTGCCTTTCTTTAGTCAAACTATTACTGGGTAAGTTGGTCCCACCAAAATAGAAGCCTTGCTTTCAAGGGACAGGGCAGTGAGTGCACTAATTCCTCGGGGTGGGGGGAACAGCTCGGAAGACATTTAATTGCTTTCAGAAGGCAATTAAATTTCTTTCAAGTTTGGTGTAGTGGTTAACTGCATTTGGTGTAGTGGTTAAGTGCGTGGACTCTAATCTGGGAGAACTGGGTTTGATTCCCCAATCCTCCACATGCAGTTGCTAGATGACCTTGGGCAAGCCATAGTTCTGGCACAGCTGTTCTTGAAAAAGAGCAGTTTCTGTCAGAGCTTTCTCAGCCCCACCATCTTCACAGGGTGTCTGTTGTGGGGAGGGGGAGGGGAAGGAGTTTGTAAGCTGCTCTGAGACTCCGAGTGAAGGGCGGGGTATAAATCCAATCTCCTCCTCCTCCTCCTCCTCCACAGGGCAAGAAAACACAGAAGGGCACTCAAGAGTGGTACCTTCAATACATCTCTGACAATCCTCCTTTCTGCTAGCGCAGTCCTGCTGTATACCACCTAAGTCATGGTGAGTCTTTTGCAAGCATTCCCATGAGCCTTTGGGAAACATGCAAATTAAATTCCTTATGGAAGGGAACTCAAAAGGCAATTAAATGCCCTTTGAGTTCTCTTTTCCTGGGACCCATGATGTACCCCCAAATTCCATAGTGGGAGGGAGAGGGAAGCCCGAGGACAAGCCGTGGCATTGTCACCCTGGGTACCTCCTCAAAAATAAGGTTTCTGGCATGGCTACTTTTGGGACAGGGCTTTTAATTAAGGGGCAGTGCCCTGAAATGCCCCACTGAAGCTACGGGTCCCACTGAAGCTATGGGTCGTGTGAATGGCACATGTTTTTATTATTCAGGAATTAGGGATGCACAAAACTCCCCTGAAAATATTTGCTTATCTAATAGAAGGAATCATAGGAAAGCAACTCATAATAGACCCAACGCAGGGCTCCCAAAGTGGCTCTCCAAAGCACCAGCCATTTCAGTGAACTGATTCTTAAGGAGAACTGGTTAACAGCTGGCCCCAGATCTGGGCATGCTTTGAGTGTGAAAATGTACAGATGCATGTGATGGAGTCAGAGCCATGCCTGAGAGATTTGAAGAAGGTGCATCAGTTTTCCCTATCTGGGATATGGACTTTTCTCCACAGCTTGGTGGACCTTTAGTGGCTGCACGTGTTGTGCTTGAGGTTCTTGTGAGTTTGACAGAGCGGAAAAGGTGGTAAAATCATTTTAGACTGGGCAGACCTCAGGAGCTCTGGGAGGGGGGCAGCTCCATGGGGCTCAGGTTAGGCTGCAGCCCATGTCATAGTTGACAGTACTTCACAGCCACCACCCCCACACACCAGCCCTGCTGCAGGAGGGTTGGGACACGTAGGGACATTAAAATAAGCTTGTCATTTGCCTGCCAGTACTGAGTAAACCCCTAACCTTGGCCCCAATCCCCTGCCCTTAAGAATTTGAGGAACTGGAAAATGGCCTCCTTAATAGTGATGGTCTAGTAATTTCCCCATGTCCCTTCTGAGGCACCACCCTGAAAATCTTCTGATATTTATTAAGGCAATGCCCTGCAATCCAAGTTCCACAGGAAGCTAGAGATGGGCATGAACTGGTGGATGAACTAAAGTCTGTCACAAATTTTGGCTGGTTTGTGGACTGAAGACCCATGATGAACTTCCAAAAATTCTGGTGTAATTCATGTTGGCTTGTGGTGGTTTGTGAAGAGTGGAAAGCAGGGGTTACCCCTACTTTCTGCTCTTCACACACACAAAAATCAGCTGAGCAGCTGGGAGCTCCCCACCATTTAAACCAAACAGCTGAGAGGTGGGGAGCTCCCTGCCTCTCAGCTGTTTGGTTTAAATGACTCTGAACCATTTAAACCTGCTTTCAGCTCTCTGCAGCTTTTCAAGGCAAGCACAAAGCAGGTTTTAAATGGCTATGAGTCATTTAAATCACCTTTGTTTTCTTCCCCCCATGGCTTTTTTTGGTGGAGAGCAGAAAACATGGGTTTAAATGGCCTGGCTCTGTGCTCCCTGTGAAAAGCTCTGGAAGAGGGCAGAAGGCAAGGTTTAAAGGCTGGGTGTGCAAGGGAGCTGCCCAAGGGAGCCCAATAGAGGCTGTGATAGGGAGCCCAATAGAGCTGAGCCCTCAAGGAGAAGCCTCCCCACTGGCCCAGCTTCAGCCTCCTTTGTGCAGTTCCATTTAAAGGGGCTGCATAAGGGAACCCAATGGACCTAAGCCTGCAAAGAGGGGTCTCCTGTGGGCTCAGCTTCGGGCTCCCTTGTGCAGTCTAATTTCAAGGGGCGGCACAAGGGAACACATTCTAGCTGAGACTGCAGAGAGAGGTCTCCCTGCTGGATCAGCTTGGGGGCTCTTGTGCAGCCCTCTTTAGAGGGGCTGTGCAAAGGAGTCCAATAGAGCTGAGCCCACAGTAAAAATCTTCTTCACTGACCCAACCCAGAGCTCTTTTGGCCCGGGAAAACTACAGCCAGCAGAAAGGAGGGGATGCAGTGTCTCCTGGGGGGGGCATTTCAACTCCTTTCTGCTTGCCTTGACTCTCCCTGGCCAGCAGAAAGCAATGGGTGAAATGCCTCCTGGAAGGCACTTCACTGCCATATGTAAACCTCTGTTTTTGCTCCCCCCACATCAAGCTTCCCCCACATTTAGGTTCATGGTTTGGTTCATGGTTCAGACACAAACCCATTCCTATGGTAAGCTAAGCCAAAAAAAACCCTACAATTCTGGTAGCACCGCAGGACCTTGTGGTACCAGTGGTGACAATGATGTGGGTTTGCCTGTTTATCCTGTATCCATTTTTATCAGGGCCACAGCCCAGGTCTTTTTGTCCCCTGTCAGGACAGTGACCCACTAGGACATTTCCCAGTCAATTTGCCCCTGGGAGAAAGCTGGAAAATTTGAGAGGAAAATAGATCAAGTCTAAAATACCAGTTTCAGAACTGGAGCATAAATGTTTGGATTCATTTGAATTTCCCCTGCCTTCCTGTGTTAGCGTAATCCATGCACTCATCGATAAAATACTGGTTTAGGGTTCATATGACTATTTGTAAGCTTGCATCAATATTTTGTTTCTGTGTGTAAAAGAGAGGTACTTACCTATGCATAGGAATATATTAGTAATATACTGCATAAGATATTCCTTATGTGGTCATATGAATTATCATATCAGAACTTTTTTTGCAATCTTTTATCGATGAGTGTATCAGCTATGAATAGGTGGGGGGGAATAAATTAACCAAAGCACTGAAAGCTATGACAAACTGCACCTGTACAGCACAAGATGTGTAACTAAAAATGAAACAAAGGAGTGTAACTAAAAATGGAACAAATATTCCTAATGCATTCATTCTACTTTGGATACAAGAGTGAGTAATTAGGAGCTCCAACATGCAGGGAGGGGTTCCAATGAGGAGAGTTTTAGAATTATCTCTTCTTATGTAATATCCGGGTCATCAGATCACACTTTGAAAGGTATTTTTAATTTTTTCCCCCAGAAAGTGAATTGTTGTGATCTTATTGCACCACAAGCTGCAAAAGACAATTCCCAACAAATATGAACAAGGAAATATGCCTCCTCAAGTTTGCTATTACGAATGTATGTGTTGTAATTTGAAATGGATTAAAAAGTCTCAGGGGATGCCATGGAGAGGTAGGGGTCACACAATTAGACCCAAGTAATACATTGAGCTGCGGTGGCTCAAGTGCTTAAGATGCTGAACTGCAGGCTGTGGAAGGTCAGTAGTTCAGCAGTTTGAGACTAGGGTGCCACATGACGGAATGAGCTCCCGTCTCTAGTTCCAGCTCCTGACAACATAGCAGTTCAAAAGCAAGAAATTGCAAGTAGATAAATAGGTATCACTTTGGTGAGAAGGTAACAGTGCTGGCTCTTTGGCTTTGAAACGGAGATGAGCACCACAACCCTAGAGTCGGATTCAACTGGCTTTCAAGCAACGGAACCTTTACCTTTGCCTAACACATTTATCTTAATATTTGCCTCTAGGATGAAGTCTATGGCAAGGGGCAAGAAGAAAGGATAGCCAGGAAGACAACTTTTCAGTGTGCAACCGCGGCTTGTCCAGTAAACATACACTCTAACATGCCATTCAATATTTAAACCATTATTTGTGGTCTTATAGTTTATATATTACATACAATTTATATTTATATACAGAGAGGAAAACTAGTTAACCCAAAGGCAATAAATTGGACAGACAGACACTCTATGGCAATATGAAGTGTGTATGCACATGAAAGCTTGTACCCAGAATAAAACTTTGTTGGTCTTAAAGGTGCCACTGGACTCAAACTTTGTTCTGCTGCTTCAGACCAACACAGCTGCCCAACTGAATCTATCTCTATGGCTTCAGGTGGGTAACCATGTTGGTCTGAAGGAACAAAACAAAGTTCGAGTCCAGTGGCACCTTTAAGACCAACGAAGTTTAATTCTGGGTATAAGCTTTCATATGCAAGCTTAAACCCAGAATTAAACTTTGTTGGTCTTAAAAGTGCCACTAGACTCAAACTTTGTTCTATCTCTATGGTTGTTATTCTCAGATTTCTTCAGGGCACATTTTCCTAAGCTATTTGTGGTGAGGAAATAAGAGTGCCTGAGATTGTGGCAGCATTTTAAACCATTTTTAAACAGTGGTAGTATCTCCATGATGTCATCCCATCTAGTTTGGCCCTGAGATAGGAGGCGGGGGTTTGGCACAGTGCTATCAGTATCTCCTAGGAGTTGCTCCTGAAGGAGAGCCGAACCATTCAGTTTCTAGGTCCTAGGAGACCCCAGGACTTAAGGAGACCCCAGGAGAAGAGTCTCCAAGCAGAGGGCTCGATGTAAAAGCTCTCCCCAGGTGGCAGCTGTGGGGACTGAGCTCTCATCATCTGCCCTGAAGCACAGACTGGCATGGGAGCCATGTTTTGGCACACAGCTGTGAACACCCCACAATGAGAGAAGTGAGCAGATAAAGCACTGCTGTTTTAAAGAACTTCCTAAATGAGTAAGTTTGTTTCCTGATTAAAGAAGATCTGAACTAAGAGACTAATTTGAGATTACAAACCTGCCCAGCCAGACTGTGGGAGGAAGGAGGGTGGAAGGTTGAAAGTCCCCAAAAAGATCCAGTTACAAGAAGAGCCCTCTGAGACTAAAGCTCTTCTGAAAGGTCTTGTTTGATATATAAACAAAAGACACAATTTCCCAGAGTCATTTTGCTTAAAGAGGATTATAAATAACATGCTTTGTCTTCACTGTCTTTGAGATTTATGCTTATTGGCGGGAGAAGCACATGGATTCATTTTTTTTCTACTTCCAACATGATGTGAAATTTGCCATATAAGGACTAGCTTTGTTATGTCAGAGTGAAGAGGAATACTAGGTATTTTAAAACTGATTTAAAAACTGGAAGACAGAAGAGGCTTTGATGCCAAAGAGGATTATAAATAATATGCTTTATCTTGACTGTCTTTGAAATTTATGCTTGTTGGTGGGAGAAGTGACATGGATTCTTTTTTCCCTACTTCCAACATGATGTGAAGTTTGCCATATAAGGACTAGCTCTGTTATGTCAGAGTGAAAAGGAATACTAGGTATTTTAAAATTGATTAGAAGACTGGAAGACAGAAGAGGTTTTGATGCCATTCTTATCTATAGAAGTGATTTACAGACTGTGAATCAGAGAACACTTGCTGTAAGACTATTTAGTTGTTAAATATTGGGCTGGGGAAAAAAGAGAGGGGGGCTACATTATAATCTTGTGAAAGCTTGTAAAAATCTGACTTGTCATTGTATTTTGGGATTGGAACATGTGCATGTATTAACTTTTAATAGTTTTAGAAATATTGACAAGTCAAATGAAATGGTAAAATAATTAATCCATTTAAGATAAACTTATATTATAATAAATATATGAATATGGGCAAAACTGGCAAGACAGATAGGCCCTCCCCAGGCCAAACCAAATCAATGGGAAATATGTTAACACGAGATGCCTTAAAAGAAATCCAGGCAAGTTTGCAAGCAACTTTTCTAATTGGGTTGAGTCAAGTACAGAACAGTTTAACCCAGTTAACAACCCAGATTAAAGATATAAATGATAAAATGAAGGATTTTCAAAACCAGCTTAAGGAAAATAAACAAGAAACCACTAAGTGAAGATTATAAAAAAAAAGATGAAAGAACAGAAAAGAATCAGCAGAAAGTAAACAAACTAGAAGAAATACAACAGTTGTCAGATGATAGAATGATTAAGCTGGAAATGGATAGAATGGCTTATATGCTGAAGTTCCAGAACATTCCACAAAATAAGGAAGAGGACCTGTGCTCTTTATTTTTTTTTTGTAAAACTCTCTTAAAAAAGAGAGAGTTTTATTCTTTTTATAAGAAACGGGAAGGGTAGACAGATGGAGAAAGAGAAAGATGGAGTGAAATTTTTTTCTGTTAGTGAGGGTTAGTTTAGGTTAATAACCAATACCAATTTTGGCATCTATCATGGTTAGAAGATCTTCTTTTTAACTATTGCAAAGTCCAAAGTCACTCTGTTAATGCAGTTAGTAAAGTCCATTGAGGTTAGTAATTAAACAGCTCCTTCCAGATGTTACACGAACAGTCCTCAAAGTATCTTCTTTTTAAATCCAGTTATGGATTGAGTCCATTTTAGCTTTGAAGTCTTCCGTTCCATCACCACTTTCCCCTGAGCTGCTGTCTTCTTCACTTGTCCCAGTTTTGAATGCTGCATCTTCCTCCCTGCTGGCGTGTCTCTTCAGAAGTTTCTGTATTTTGAAGATGAACTCCGTCTTCTTTCTTTTCTCTTTTTCCTTAAACTTCTGGCCTTCAAGCTTCCAGGGCTCCATAAACTCTTCAGATGAAATTAGATCTCCAGTTTGTCGCCTGCTATGCTCAACATCCCCTTCTACTGGCAGAATATTTTCTTTTGTAAAAGCGGAATAGGCTTTGGGAGCCTTATCCACCTCTTCTTTTAACTTTATCGCTTCACTGCCAGTTAGGGGTGCCAAGACATTTGTCAAGGTAAATCCGAGATCTTCTTTCTCTTCTTCTTTAATGCCCTGGAAACCTAGAATCAGATTCGATTTCTGTTCGATCTCCATCATCTTTCTAGTTGTTTCTGATATCTGTTTCTGTCGACTGATGAGAACACTTTCCATTTTGAACAGAGTTTCGTTGATTTTCTGCAATTGTTCCAGCAGGGGGCACAGCATCTCCTTTTCCTGTTGATTGACAGCAAGCTCTTGGGGAGGGCTGTCTGGACCGGAAGTCCCTCCTCTCTTCTCTTCCGGTGTCTGCAGGACTTTTTCCATTATCGACATTTTGTTTTTTGTTTACTTTTAAAAAGTTCGTGCCGCATCCCCCAGGAAGCTAAGATGATCGCAGTCTTCCATGTAACCCCAACGGTACTTTCACCAACACTTTTTTTTCTCTCAGCCCCCCTTCGCGCTCCCTTTGTAGATCTTGCTTCTCAAAGGGGGTGGGAACTCCTCCCTCCTCCCAACGCTTATACGCATACAGGGGGCTCCGATTTACGCTTCAAAATAGATCTTCAACTCACGATTCGATGCTACTTCTTCTTTTTATGTTAAACCATAGCGCTGTCTTCACTCCTGGAAATCGGTGGCACCGCTAAGTCCCATTACGGGCACGCCACAGCGGGGCCGATTGGGGCGGGGAGAAAGCCTCAATTTCCCGGCTGTCTGCCGGCAAAGAGGCTACTCCCCAAGCGCCCCCGGTTCGGAGCCTTTGCCTAAGGCTCACTAGGGTCTTTCGCACATGCGAAGACCCCCCCCTAACTGCGCGTGGGCTAACCGCCTCCGGGAGCGTCCCGAGAAGCGGCCGCCATTCGCGACGCCGAAACCAAAACCAGGACCTGTGCTCTTTATGAGCACAAACACTTGCATCAGAAATGGAGGCTGAAACTGATGACCTTCAAAGAGAAATAGACCTGATTTACAGAGTGAACTCAAGCTATGCCAGAAAGAACAAAATACTAAGAGGAGTTTGTGTGAAATTTAATAAAAGAGCAGTGTCAGATGAGGTACTGAGGAGAATGAGAGACAAAGAGTTAAATATAAAAGGAAATGTGACTAAAATTCTGAAAGAGGTACCATGGAGGATGAGACAGAAGAGGAAAGAGTATGATTCCCTCTCATCAGTATTGAAAGCCAATGACATTTCTTATAGATGGCTGATACCAGGTCTCTTCTTTTCATACGAAGGCCAGAGATATAGAATAAACTTGACATTGAAAGTGCAAGGCTTTTTGAAGAATCATGGAAATGGCTTTCATCCAATAGGGAAAAGTCCAAAGAAGAGGAATCAGATAAAGAAAAAGAAGAAGACTTAGAGACCCTATCACATGGCAGCCAGGGAGAATCAGATATGAAATGAGAAGAAGGGGCCAAAGCAGCACCACGAATGGAAACAAGAAAACAGACCAAATATAAGTAAGCTGATAGTAAAGACATGTGATGGATAGAGAACAAATTAGAATCCTTACAATTAACATGAATGGACTTAATTCACCACAGAAGAAGAAAAGGACATTTTTACAGTTGTAAAAATTAAATTTGGACATAATTTGCCTGCAAGAAACCCATATTAGATGAACTGATCAGCAATTATTAGAATCTAATTTATTGGGGAAAACTTTTATAGCTTTGGATCCAAAGAAGAAAAAAAAAGAGGCGTAGTATCATATATTAAAGAGAAGCTCAACCCTAAATTTACCTTTGCCTCTGAAGATGGTAGAATTTTGATGGTGGAAATCCAAAGAGAGGGGAATTTTTTTTTTACTGATTAATATCTATGCACCAAATGACCACCAAGAAAAAAATTATAAGGACCTGGAACAGGAATTAGCACCCCATGAATATGAAGAACACTGTCTGATTGGAGACTACAATGCAGTTTTTGATAAAGTACGTGATAGAAAAAACAACTAAACAAACTAAAAAACCTGGAACACTTCTACCAAAGATATTTCTTCAGTTAACACAAGAATATAATTTAGTTGACACTTGGAGAACAAGAAACCCAATAACAAAAGACATTACCTTTTATTCCCAAAGACATAAGTTCTCATCTAGAATTGATATGTGCTGGGTCTCAGTGAACTTGATGAAGAATGCAGGAGAAGCAGACATTTTACAAAAGACTTTTGCAGATCATAACCCTGTATTTTTGAAAATGACTGACGTCTCTAAGAAATTTATTTGAAAGCTGAATATACAACACTTAAAAAATAAGAAGTTTGTGACGGAGACAAAAAAGAGCTAGACCATTTTTTCAAACTAAATATACAACTGAATATCTCTATAAATATGGTCTGGGATGCAAATAAGGCTTTCTTCAGAGTTATGGCAATTAAATTTGCAGCAAAACAAAAGAAAGACAGGCTGAAGAAATTTTCAGGAGTTGAAAGATCACTTAATAAAGCAGGAAGAAAAGCTGAAAAAGTACCCAACGGTTAATGAGTTGAAAATAAAAATACAATCGATACATCAAATTAATGTTGTATTATCTGAAGAAATTGCTAAGAAAATTAAGTTTGCAAAACAAAATTATTCGAAAATGCCAATAAATCAGGAAGATGGTTGTTATACAGACTTAGGAAAGAGAAAGAAAATCTTTAATACATGTTCTGAGAGATAAGAATGACTCAGAAAAGTATGAACAAGAAGAACTCAAGATAATAGTACAAAACTTCTACAAAAAACTATACCAGGCAAAGAGTATCCCTGTAGACAAACAGAGAGAGTACCTTAAGAAATACAATAATATTAAACTGAGCGAAGAACAGAAAGTAACATTAAATGGACCTATAACAGTTCAAGAAATTGTAGATACAATCAAGAAACAAAATAAAGGAAAAGCGCCTGGACCAGAGAGACTTCCAATAGATTATTATAGCACTTTTGAAGATTGCTTACTAATATCATATAAAAAGGTGTTGGAAAATATATCGGAAGAAGGGAATGTACCACAATCATGGCAAATCACTACTGTCTCTTTGATACATAAAGAAATACAGACTTTAAAGAAGTGAAAAATTATAGACCTATTTTGCTTCCAAACATGGATTACAAAATCTTCACTGCTATTTTAGCACAGCGTCTAAAGAAGGTATTGTTGTTGTTGTTGTTCAGTCGCACAGTCGAGTCCGACTCTTCGCGACCCCATGGACCAGATTATGCCAGGCCCTCCTGTCTTCCGCTGTCTGCTGAAGTCTGCTCAATTTCATGTTCGTTGCATCGATGACACTGTCTAACCATCTCATCCTTTGCCGTCCCCTTCTTCTTTGACCTTCAATCTTTCCCAGCATCAGGGTCTTCTCCAGTGAATGCTCCCTTCTCATTTGGTGGCCAAAGTATTTGAGCTTCAGTTTCAGGATCTGGCCTTCAAGGGAACAGTCAGGGTTGATTTCTTTTAGGATTGACTGATTTGATCTCCTTGCAGTCCAAGGGACTCTCAAGAGTCTTCTCCAGAACCCTGAACAGCGAAAAAAGATGGCGCCGGGCTCGTCGATGATGGGAGTGTGTTAATCACGCTCCAGCGTCCTTTGACTTTCCTAGACTGTTTTAACGTCTCAAATTCTTCGGGAGAAGAAGAATTTGGCAGGGGGCTTTTTTGGCACAAGCCCGAAGAGGGTGGCGACCCTGGAGTTTGATGCTGACTGCCCTGAAGCAAGAAAGTCAATAGAACAAACGGGAGCCGCGACGGGACTTCAGAATCGCGTCGGGCACAAGAGGAGCAGCGGAAGACCGAAAGAGTCGAAAGGAGAATTAAAATACGTTTATAAGCTAAGTACCTTAAGAAATAAGAAGGGCAGGGAGGGAGAAGTATTTGTAGCCGAGAAGGGAAAGGTCCAACATAGTAAGGCACAGTAATAAATAAAAGCGGCTAGGGAAACGTACCAGTTGCAGTGAGAAGGCGCAGGGCTTAAGTATCTGCGCGGGGCTGAACGGACGGGGACAGAATTGGGTAACAAGCGGAAGGAAATTGTGGCTGCAAAAGGTTTGTGTTTGTTTGTTTTTCTCTCCTCTTATTAGTTGTGGCAGTCAATTGGCTACATACCTCTTTAAGAAGGCCGTCGGATCGGGGTCGGAGAGAGCTGACGTTGCAGAGTGGACGAGGAGAGAGAGGAGGAGGCTAGCTGCACTGGGACGTGGAGTGCGACGGACGAGACGACGGGGAAGAGCGACGGGAGGATCGTGCAGACGGGAGGGGCCAGGAAGACGAGGAGAAGGAGACAGACATAACTGCATCGGAAGAACAGATTGCAGCGCAGTGGGAAGAGACACATAGTAGAAGAGACTTTAGTAGGATATTAGGATTAAAGAAAGAACTGGAGATTTGTAGAAGCACCCAAATATAGCGATTGAAGTGTTTGTTGAAAAGCTGGCCAAAAGGGTTTTATAGATAGGTAGCCGTGTTCCGGAAGAAATTTAATTAATTAATTAGTTTAACTAACTGATTAATTGACTGATTTATTTGATATTGAAAAGGAAATAAATTTATGGCTAGTAGGAAGCCATCACTATCCTCGCCAGGGCAAATAGTAGGAGTGGGACAATTTAAGACAGCAGTTATGACCACCCCACAAATATCAACGAAAGAACTGAATAAGTTGATTCACGAAAGTGTGACACAGGCCGTTTCTCAGGCAGTTAAAGCCACTGTAGAACATACGTTGCCTGCATTGATTAAAAGAGAAATTGAGCCGATAAGAATAAAAATGGAGGAGCTAACAACACAAATTAAAAATGAGACTGAAGAAATAAAAAAGCAAATAAAAGATAATAGACTTGAAATTACAAAAATGGTAACCAATCAGGGAAAATTAAAAGGAAAAGTCCGTGATCTTGATTTAGATGTACAGGAAATTAAAAGTAAGAGCGAGAGAATGGAGGAAACGCTCATAAATTTAGAAATGGACAAGGCTGCATTAATTTTAAGATGCCAAAATATTCCAGAGACATTGAATAAGAATCTTAAGGAAGATCTAGTGAACAATTTGGCGGAACAGTTGAACATAGGAACGAAAGAAGAACTAATGGAAGGAATTGAGGCAACTTATAGAAGAAATTCGGCATACGCAAAAAAATATAAGAAGCCGAGGGAAGTACATGTTAAGTTTTATAAAAGAGAGATGAGAGAAAGAATTTTGAGAGCATCAAATGAAACCAAGGTAACTATACAAGGAGAAGAAATATTATTTCTAAAAGAGGTGCCTTGGAGAGTCAGGGAAAGAAGGATGGCATATACAACCCTAACAAATCTCTTGAAAAGTAATGGAATAATGTTTAGATGGTTGATCCCTGAAGGAGTGTTCTTTACATACAGCGGCCAAAGACATAGAATTGATTCTATGTTCAAGGCAAAATTTTTTCTAGAAAAATTTGGAGAAGAATTAGGGTGGCAAAAAGAAGAAGAAGAACAAGAAGAGGAAGGTGAAAAAGAGGAAGAAACGGAAGAAGAAGAGGAAGAAACGGAAGAAGAGAAAAGCAAACACGAGATCCAGAAAGATAAAGGGAATACAATAAGAAGAAGTAAGCAGAAACCGAATAAAACAACATATCAAATTTTAACTAGGTTCAAATACAAAAACAGAGGGAAAAAATATTAAATAGCAAGATGTTACCCATTAAAAAACTTAGAATAATATCTATAAACATAAATGGCTTAAATAGTCCGCAAAAAAGACGAAAAACGTTCCATCAATTACAAAAAATGAAAATTGACATAGTATGTTTACAGGAAACGCATATTAAAAGGGAAAATGCGAAATATTTAGAATGTAAAAAGTTAGGTAAGGAATTTGTGGCCTCGGCAAAGGAAAAAAAACGAGGAGTGGTGATATATGTGAAAGAAACATTAAACCCAGAGATGATATATAGTTCAGAAGATGGGAGGATAGTGGCAATAACATTGGTAAGAAATGGAAAAAAAATGTTATTAATAAACATTTATGCCCCTAATCAAAGTTATAACCAAAAAATATTTTTTCAGGAATTACAAATAGTTCTAAACTCAATAGAGACAGATAATATATGCATTGTGGGGGATTATAATTCTGTGGTTGATCCGCAGATGGATAGAAAGACAAATAGGAAAAGGCGAAAAAATGGAAATATTATACCAAATTCCTTTTTACAAATAGTGGAAGAATATAGCTTAATGGATACCTGGAGGGTTAGAAACATAGGGAAAAAAGACTTTACCTATTACTCGACCAGACATGGTTCCTGGTCCAGGATAGACATGGTTTGGATGTCTACCAATTTATTGAGAGAAACAATGGAATGTGAAATACTGCCGAATACTTTTGCCGACCATAGTCCCGTTTTATTAGTGTTAAAAGAGGGTAATAAAAATAATAGGTACTTCTTGAATCTAAAATTACTAAGAGACCAGAAATTTATTGAGAAATGTAAGAAGGAAATTTTAGAATTCTTTCAGATAAATTGTAATACGGAAATACCGTTGGAAATAGTTTGGGATACTTTTAAAGCTTATATAAGAGGCATTTTTACTAGTCAAAGTATATGGACAGCTAAGATGGGAAGATTAAAATATGAGCAAACTCTTAAACAAATTAGTGTACAAGAAAGTAATATGAAGAAGGGAAGGGATATGGAAACAGCGAAAAATAAATTAACACTGTTACACCATAAGTTGAATTTAATGTTAAACTATGAGTTGGAAAAAAAATTAGAGTTTACCAGACAGTATTATTTTGAGAATGTAAATAAGCCCAATAGGTGGCTGGCATATAAAGTGAGAAAAGAAAGGGAAAAACGTATGATTTTGCGGTTAAAAGATGATAAAGGTGAAATCAAAAGTAATATTCAGGATTTGAAAGGTATAGTAGAAAAGTTTTATAAAAATTTGTATCAACGGGAAGAACAAGAGAGGGAGTTAATTATAAAATATTTGGAAGATAACGGGAATAAATTTAGCACACAACAAAGAAAAATTTTAAATGATCCAATAACAATGTGCGAAGTAGTAGAAGCGATTAAAAGACAGAAAAAAAGAAAACACCAGGTCCGGATGGTATTCCAGCGGAATTCTATCAAACTTTTGAAGAGCAAATTTGTATCCCATTTAAAGAGGTAATCCAACGAGTAGGTAATCAGGGGAAAAGTCCAGAATCATGGAACCATGCAATAATTACGTTGATTCCTAAACCTAATTCAGATCAAGACGATATTAAGAATTATAGACCTATATCCTTATTAAATGCGGATTATAAAATATACGCAAGTATCTTGGCAGATAGGTTAAAAAAAGTATTATCACAAATTATACATCAAGATCAGATGGGGTTTTTACCTAGAAGACAAATGAAAAATAATTTGAGGATAATAATGGACGTGTTAGAGTATTATGAGGAACACTCAGAGAAAGAGCTAATGTTAATGTTCCTCGACGCAGAAAAGGCGTTTGATAATTTGTCTTGGGATTTTTTATTGGAAAAGTTGAAGAATGCTGACTGTGGACCACAATTTTTTACCATGGTTAATGCTATATATAAGGTTAACTTTGCAAAAGTAGTTATTAACGGAGATACAACAAACAATATAGAAATCCAGAAAGGCTCTAGGCAGGGTTGCCCGCTTTCGCCGTTGCTGTTTATTTTTGCACTGGAATCCTTAAATAATGCAATTAGGGGAAACCCACTAATACGTGGTTTAAAAATAAGAGGGGAAGAATACAAGTTATTAGCGTTTGCGGATGATCTTGTATTTATAATGGAGGACCCGGAGGTATCAATTAAATATTTGATGGAATCTATTAAAAAATATGGAACAGTGGCGGGACTTAAGATAAATTATAAAAAATCCAAAATACTTCCGAAAAATTGTTCACAGAATTTGTTACAGAAGATAAAAGAAAGTAACCCGATGGAAATAGTAAAGAAAGTAAAGTATTTGGGAATTAATTTCACCAATAAGTGTAGCTCATTGATAGAAGATAATTATAATGTGTTATTGGAGGAAATTAGAAAAGATTTGCAGAAATGGAAGAAGATACCTCTTTCTTTTATGGGTAGAATTGCACTGGTTAAAATGAATATTTTGCCCAGATTTCTATTTTTAGCACAGAGTATCCCGATTTTGAAAAACCAGAAATATTTTGAAGACCTAAGTAAAATCACAAGACAATTTATATGGTTGCATAAAAGACCTAGAATAAAATGGAAAGTTCTGCAGGACAAAAAAGAAAGGGGGGAATGAATGTACCCAATTGGTTTATATACTACCAAGCGGCCGCCCTGGTTTGGATAAGAGAATGGCTAACGTTGGATAATGATAGGTTACTAAAATTAGAAGGCCATGATTTGTATATGGGATGGCACGCATATATTTGGTATGGCAAAGATAAAGTCCATTCAAATTTTGGTAGACATTTGTTAAGAGGTGCACTAAATAAAATATGGTCTAACATAAAAGAAAGGTGGTATAGGCAAACTCCAAGATGGGTCTCTCCCCTCGAAGCATTTATAGCGCCATCATTGTTAACTATGAATAAGAAGGAAAGTTATCAAACTTTGTTAAGTAAAAATAATAAATTGAAATCTGAGGAAAAATTAGCAAGGGAAAATAACTTAACTTGGTGGGAACAGGTAATGTTGCGTGATAGGTTTCAAAAAGATGTATCAAAAGGGTTTGAAGATCAAAACAATCTTGATAAGATTTGGCTCTCGTCAAATGATAAATTAATACAGAAATTATATGGTTTTCTGTTGGATGATTATGAGCAGGATGAGATAATTAAATCAACTATGGTATCTTGGATGAAAGACCTAGGCGAAAATGTAGATATTGAGCAGTGGAATAAGATTTGGAAATCAGCTAGGTATATGAGAGCTATTACGTATAAAGAAAATGTATATAAAATGTTCCATAGGTGGTATTGGTCCCCGGATAAATTAGCTAGATGTTATCCTGGATATTCCAGTCAATGCTGGAAGTGTAAAGCTAATGTTGGGACCTTTTACCACCTGTGGTGGAAGTGTGATAAGATACAAAATTATTGGAGAATGGTGAGGAGAATGATTCAAGAGATATTGGAGAAAAATGTTGCATTGAAACCTGAAATATTTTTGTTAAACATGTTACCGAATGGATATAATCAACAGGAAGTGTATTTGTTAACATATATAATAACAGCCGCTCGCTTATTATTGGCAAAGAATTGGAAGATTGATAAAATACCCTCAAAAGAAGAACTAATAACAAAACTGCTTGAGTTAGCACAATTAGATGATTTGAGCTTGATGTTACAAAGTAAACATGAAAAGGTACATAATGAAAGATGGTTAAAGGTGTATAAGTGGTTAGATAAAATATGAGATGTATAAGACTCTAGTGTATAAGAAAGTTGTATAATTGAAATGGAATGTAATGATGAGAAAATGAAATAAAAAGAGTATATATAAAAAAAAAAGAGTCTTCTCCAGAACCATAGTTCAAAAGAATCTATTCTTCGGCGCTCAGCCTTCCTTATAGTCCAACTCTCGCAGCCATACATTACTACGGGGAATATCATTGCTTTGACCATGCGGACTTTTGTTGGCAAGGTGATGTCTCTGCTTTTTATCATGCTGTTTAGGTTTGCCATCGCTTTCCTCCCAAGGAGCAGGCGTCTTTTAATTTCATGGCTGCAATCACCATCTGCAGTGATCTGGGATCCTAGGAACGTGAAGTCTGTCACTACTTCTACGACTTCCCCTTCTATTTGCCAAGGAGTGATGGGCCCAGATGCCATGATCTTAGTTTTTTTGATGTTGAGCTTCAAGCCCACTTTTGCACTCTCCTCTTTCACCCTGAGCAAGAGGCTCTTAAGGTCCTCTTCACTTTCTGCCATCAGAGTGGTATCGTCTGCATATCTGAGGTTATTGATCTTTTCCCCAGCAATCTTAACTCCAGCTTGTGATTCATCCAGGCCAGCATTTCGCATGATGTACTCTGCATATAAATTAAATAAGCAAGGTGACAATATACATCCTTGTCGTACTCCTTTTCCTATGCTAAACCAATCAGTTGTTCCATATCCGATACTAAATATGCTAAACCAATCAGTTGTTCCATATTACTAGATACAATACATTGCTAAAGAGACAACTGAGAAACAACATGAGAATAAAATATTTTGGAATATTATGAAGCACATCCAGAAAAACAAATGGCATTAATTTTCTTAGATGCAGAGAAAGCTTTTGACAATGTTAGCTGGAGCTTTATTATTGAGCAATTACAAGAGATTGATGCTGGAGAAGAAAAGATGATTCAAGCCATTTACACTCAACAAAGTGCCAAAGTGAGAATCAATGGAGATCTAAAAAAAAAGAGATAGCAATTGAGAAGGGAATGAGACAAGGATGTCCGTTATCTCCATTATTATTTATTCTCACTTTGGAAGTATTAAATAACTTGATCAGAGAAGATAAAAATATCAAATCAAATCAAATTTATTATTACGGTTCATGACCAGCACAAGATCAGTTACAACAATGTACATGAATCTAATAAGTTTTAGGAAATATACAGTATTTAAAATTACTGAATGGCCTATGCATTCTTAAAATCACAGAACAGATTGAACAAAACATCTGCATTTTATGATTCAGCTACATTCTGTGTTAATTCCCTGTGAATTCTGCATGATGCTGCAAGAACTCTGGCAGAGGGGAATGTGAGCTGAGGATTTGGTTGAGTTCAGACTGGCAGTTTGCTCCAGTAGCCAGTCGTGGCAAAAAAGCCCCATAATAAACTGTTCCGGGTTTTCCCATTCACACAGCCCGGGCTGCTGCCAGAAGATACGAGGCGGAGGCACGCGGGAGCGTTCAGACTGCCGTGCCGGGGGCACGTCATATTTGGCATTTCCCCCATTAATTTGGCTATGGGTGTATGTGTGCATGAGCGCTTATGCACTCATACGCTCATGCACATAAGCGCATAAGTGCATTTTGCTGGTTGGGGGAGGACCCCGCAGCGCCGGGCCCACATTGGGCAGTAGAGTGGAGCATGGCCAATCATACTGCTGCTGCCTAACGAGGGTTGCTCCCGGCTTTTCGGCTGCGCATTCAGACTTCCCAGAAGCAGAGAAATGCGTGACACATGCGGGCTTTCAGATTTGCTACTAGACTTATGAGGTATCTTTTTAATCCAGCGGTGAAGCACAACAGCATGGGTTGGCTATGGGTGGGGGACACCAGGCAGATGTACCTGTGTGAATGCCCAATTTACTCCGAGATTGAATCGTCGCTGGCCCAGGTCCCAAATTGCCAGTCTGAACTCAGCCTTTGTGTCTGAATTGAACTTCCTATTAGCCACAGGGTATAGAATGAGAACTCTCAGTCTGGGGCAGGTGATGCACTCTATTCTTGGTGCTGGAGGGGGCAGCAGTGGGAGGGCTTCTGGTGCCCTGGCCCCACTGCTGGACCTCCTGATGGCACCTGGTATATTTAGGCCGCTGTGTGACAGAGTGTTGGACTAGATGGGCCATTGGCCTGATTCAACATTGGCTTCTCTTATGTTCTTATGTTCCTCATAATTTCAGATTCAGAGCAGGCAGCAAACCTCCCAAGAGGAACAAAAATATGTGGAGAAGAATATGAAGTACAAGCTGTTGCAGATGATTTAGCTTTTATCTTAGAAGATCCCAGCACTTCTATAGACAGCCTGAAGAAGAACTTCATGGAATTTGGAGAGATGATGGGAATGAAAGTGAACAGACAAAAGATTATTACAAATAATATAACACAATCTATAGCAAAAAAAGCTGGTTGAGAAAATGGGATTTCAATTAGAGACTAAAGTGAAATATTTAGGTATTACCTTGACAAATAAATGTAGATAATTATATGAAATTACTTAAAGAAATCCAAAAAGATTTGGTAAAATGGGATAATTTGCAGTTGTCATTTATGGGATATATTAATGAAACAATCATACTTCCAACAACTGAATAAAATAACAATGACATTTATATGGTAAGGGAAGAAACCTAGTATAAAACTGAAGGCATTGTAGGATTTTAAACAGAATGCAGGCTTTGGTCTTCCAGATTGGGGAACATATTATAAAGCTTATGTACTGACATGGATTAAAGAACGGATAACAATGGAAAATACAAGACTGTTAAAATTGGAGGAACATGATTTAAAGATGGGATGGCATGCCTATCTTTGGTATCAAAAAGCAGATAATCACAAATATTTTAAAAACCACTTGGTGAGGAAAGCATTGCTGTTAGTATGGGAAAGAATCAGGCATAAAATATCTGCGAAGATCCAGAAATGGGTCTCTCCAGTGGGAGCATTTACTCAGATTACTGGAAAAGAAACTAGTATTTAGATATGAAGACTTATTAGGAAAGGAAAACAGGTTGAAGTCCAAAGAAGAACTAGAGGAACAAGATATACATTTGGATTGGTGGACAAGAGTACAGTTAGAATCTAGATATGCTGAAAATAAACCTCAAGGTTTTGTTGCAGAACAATTGGAGTCTGACACACTTTGATATGAAACAAATGATAAACTGATTAAGAAACTTTATGTGTATTTGTTATGGATAAGAATGTATGTTAAAATGAGCCCCAAATTTTGGTTATAATATTGATCTTGACCATTGGTTGCAAATATGGAAAACAAATGTTAAAATAACAGAATCGGTTGCTTTTAAAGAGATCATGTATAAAATGTTTTATTGGTGGCATATAATACCAAATAAATTAGCCAGAATGTATCTTGCAGTGTCTGATAAATGCTGGATATGTAAGACACAGGTGGGAAGTTATTTCCATGTTTGGTGGAAGTGTAAAGAGGTGATGTTATATTGGAGAAGGGTTCATGCAGGGGTCTTTTCGGGGGGGAGCGCACCGGAGCGCAGCTCCGGGAGCTCAGGAGCCAAGCCCCGCCCCCAGCCGGCGTCCCGGAGAGTCTTTCAGGCAGCCGAATGTCAATTTCAGCTCCATTATATCCTATGGGCCATTGAAGTCAATGGTGAAAACATAGGGTATATTCTGGGGGCTGGAGGGAGGGGTTTGAGGGAGAGGCTCCAAACTCACAGGATAGCTGATGGAGCCTCTCCCCAAGATACCCACCAAGTTTCAAGAACATTGGACCAGGGGGTCCAATTCTATGGGCCCCCAAACAGGTTGCCCTATTTCCTCCATTGTTCTCTATGGTGGGAAAATAAGTTATTTTTTCCCCACCATAGAGAACAATGGAGGGAATGGGAGCAACCTGTTTAGGGGCCCATAGAATTGGACCCCCTGGTCCAATGTTCTTGAAACTTGGTGGGTATCTTGGGGAGAGGCTCCATCAGCTATCCTGTGAGTTTGGAGCCTCTCCCTCAAACCCCCTCCCTTTCAGCCCCCAGAATATACCCTATGTTTTCACCATTGACTTCAATGGCCCATAGGGTATAATGGGGCTGAATTGCCACTGAATTTCTTTCATTCCCTCCTTTCCTTCTTTCTTTTTCCTCTTTCCCTCATTCTTCTCTTCTCTCTCTCTCTCTCTCTCTCTCTTTCTTTCTTTCTTTCTTTCTTTCTTTCTTTCTTTCTTTCTTTCTTTCTTTCTTTCTTTCTTTCTTTCTTTCTTTCTTTCTTTCTTTCTTTCCCACCTTCTTCTCTTCTCTTTTTTCCTCCTTTCCCTGTTTCCCTCCTTCTTCCCTCTCTTTCTTTCCCTCTTTCCTTCCTTCTTTCCTTCTCTCTACTCTCTCTCTTTCCTTCCCTCTTTCCTCCTTCTGTGGCCCAACTCTCATGAGAAGGAGTTTAAACTTTAAACCCCTTCTCTCTTAGCTCCCCCACCCAGACCAGCTGGGGAAGGGAAGGGGAGGCTTTTGAAGATGCTTCCCCCCTTTTGCTTCCCCTTCTGACATCACTTCCGGTGAGGTCAGGGGGCGTGGCATATGTTAATAGCCTAATAGCTCGTTAGCATACCATATGCTAATGAGCTCCTGCAGCTGTTCTTCTACGAAAAGACCCCTGGGTTCATGAAATGTTACAGAAAATATGTTTGTTACCACTACCATTTAAACCTGAAGTGTTCTTGCATAATATTATGCCTGATGTAAAATACAAGAAAGTTAAATATCTAATTATACGTATAGTTAGGGCAGCAAGAATTCTTTATGCTAAGCACTGGAAGAAAGCAGAGATACCAATGGCAAAAAAAAATTGAAACAGCAGAAATGGATATACTGCCAAACCTGTTGAAGAACAGAAGCAAACAAAATGTAAGAAACAACTGGATACTATTTTATGACTGGGTGGAAAGAAACTTTGAAGACCAAGAACAATGAATATGTATAATATAAATCTGGAGAGACTCAAACTTGAACTATATAGAATTTGACTCTTGTCAGGAAACATAACAAAAGATTTTAATGATTTGATTAAGTGATGCTAGCTTTAATAATTTTATGAAGAAATAGAACTGGAAACAAAGAGCGAAGATTGAAAACTTGTAACAGCTATTATACAAAGTGGATGGAATTTTCCTATATGTCTTACCCCATACCCTGTACTCTCCCTACCCTAATATTCTTGTCCTATAATATGCTAAAATCCAATAAAAACAATTTTTAAAAATAGTTTGGCCCTGAGATAGGAAGAAGCATTTGTTCCATTTGAGTCAGATCTACATAGAAAGCAATAACATGGATCATAAGTTGTTCACACTTGACTTCCATCAATGTAATGTACTCAATGGGTGGCCACTGCATAAACCAGACTTATGCATTTCTTTGGTTCTTAATTGCAGTAAGTATGAAAATTGGTGTTTCATAGTTGCCATTATTGATTGAGAACACATCCCTTGTCTGAACAACCTATAAGGAAAATGGCCTTGCACTCTTCCTCCTGCTACTGTTCTTAAGTCTAAGTGCTTACAGTTTGTGTTACAGTTTGGAATCTTTCCTATCAATTCGCCCATAGACTTTAATATTAAACAAAATTATGACAACCAAATCACAACTGTGAAACAAACAAAACATCTGAATCCTGAAAGAGTCCCTTGAGAATGAATAACAAAAATGAAACAAACTCCCTTGTACAAGTCTTGTGTAAATTAGCTTGCAATAATGTGAAATACATTTCCCAGCAAGCATGCACAAGCAGTCAGTTTTTACCTTTGTTTTGGGAAGGAAAATGTCTGGTAGAGGGAGCACTATGTGCATGAAGTACTCCAAGTGGAAACTAGAAGGCAAAATTCAGAGTTCCATGTACGAAAGGATCACTTATAGCCAACTATGGCAGACAGAGGTCTGTGAGCATACAAGAACATTTTCTACTCATTGGCTTGGATCCAGCAACACTCAAGTGGAAACAAATGAATTTAGCTGTTCTGTTTGTACAGGATCTTGTGCAACACCTAGCACTTGCATTTTTATATATTATATTGCTCTGAAATCTGGTTGTATAATATCTGTCAGTCTCCTGGACAAAGTTATTCTCAACAACATTCTCTGTCAGTGATTTGTTTATTGAGAAATAAAGATGTTTCAGGCCAGACCAGTACTGTGTCAGAACTGGGGTTCTGGTGGGAGAATCCAAAGATATAAGTTCAAACAAGCCCCCCTGCTTCAGCACATCCAATCATACTCCACAATCATCCCACCTAGCATTCACGCACTCTACACCTTCACCTGTGAATATACAGTTTATCTATAACAGCGAAGCAGGCACACAGTTAGGCTCCAAGGTCATCCCTGACAAGGGAGGTATCTTAGGAAGAGTTACATCACCATTAAAACAGAGCTTACAGACTCACACCCCTCCCTCAGGAATTTCCCTCCCTCTGCAGGCCCCACACACCCCAAAACATGCAAACTAGCGTCTGAGTTTGACAATATCTTGCATAAGCAGAAATCAAGTGAGGATACAGTAAATTTGACTTGGCACAAGTGGCTACCATGGTCTTTCCTTGCATTTCTGCTCGCACAAGAGCTCTAGCGCAGGTGGACATTTTGTGCTGGATCCAACTCATCCTGTCCTTATATATATTTGAATTTTGGTTCCACAAGATTCTATGCTTGCCATAATTGATTCGGCTCAAGAACTGGCAGTCAGAAGAAACTGGCCAGGGCTGACTGGCTGCTTCGCAAAATCCTGCCCACATCAGCCCCGGTCAGTGTTTTCAGCTCAGTCTGCTCCAGTCCTCCGACAGGAGAGGATTGTCTGGAGTGTGAGTGCAGGGACAGGCCCTCAAGGCTGAGGCAAGTGAGAGAAGCCCTTTTCCGCCCCCCCCCACACCATCCCCTGAGCCTTCTATGAGGAGACTAGGCCTAGAGAAGGCCTTTTCCGTCCCCCACATGCCATTCCCTGGGCCTTCTATGGGGCACTAGGCCCAGAGAAGGTCTTTTCCGCCCCCCCACGCCATCCCCAGGGCCTTCTATGGGGGCAGTAGGCCCAGAGAAGGCCTTTTCTGCCCCTCACACGCCATCCCCTGGGCCTTCTATGGGTGCACTAGGCCCAGAGAAGCTCTTTTCCGTCCCCCACACGCCATCCCCGGGCCTTCTATGGGGCACTAGGCCCAGAGAAGGCTTTTTCCGCCCCCCCACACCATCCCCTGGGCCTTCTATGAGGGGACTAGGCCCAGAGAAGCCCTGTCCCCCACACACTGCCTACTGTCCCCATAGAAGGCCCAGGGGATGGTGTGTGGGGGACAGAAAAGGCCTTCTCTGGGCCCAGAGAAGCCCTTTTCTGCCCCTCTTCCCTTCCTTTCCCCCTTTTCCTTTCTTCCTCTCTCCTTTCTTTCTATTCCTTCCTTCCTTCCTTCCTTCCTTCCTTCCTTCCTTCCTTCCTTCCTTCCTTCCTTTCTCCAACCCTCTCTCCCTTCCACCTCCCTCCCTTCCTTTCTAGGGCCCGTTGTCTTCCACCGCAATGGGCTTTGCTCCCTAGTTGTTTATAATGGAAAGGTTCTGAATGGGAATACAACATGATCACTTTGTTTAACAACCAAGCCATTATATTTTTCTTCTACTATTGCTGAGGCATATGTGTCATGCATAAGGAATTAACTGAAGGAATGAGAATGAAAATGCACAAATTAACAGCTGCAATTGGTTCTATAAATATGATTTGAATTTAAAAAGTATAAAAATGTGAGGTATTCATATTTAGAACAAGTACAAATATCAATTTTTCATACTATGATTAAAATTATTAATGGAGGTTCTTTATGTTCTGAGAAGAGTTATGGAAGTTCCAGTGAGATAATAAGTGTGCATGTGTTTCTCAAAGATCTCAGCAAAATAATTATTCTTTTTTTTTAACTCTTATATTTTGCCAGCCAAAGGGAATTAAATTTAAGTGTGATTAAAAATACATTCAATTTAAGATAGATATAATTAGTTCATGTCTTAGTGTAAAAAAATCCTAGCTGAATTAAAGAAAATATACAATCTAATCTAAAACTCTGGGGAAAAGCTACTTCTCTGAGTGGGTCAGCTATGTATGGCTCCTTTGTATCACTGCTGAACTGGTGCCTGGAGGCAGTTTTAGAGTGGATGTAGGTTAATAAACAAGCTTAATCTCAACAATATGGAAGTGCCTCTGGCAGGTGGAAAGTCTGACCTGGGATTTGTCACCCATTCTGGATGAGTTGTGCTCCCCGTAAAGAAACCTTGAAGGTACTCTGGGGATTCTCTTGGACCCAGGTCTACTGTTGGATAAGCCAGTGGCAGCTATGGCAGGATTGCCCTTTAACAGCTTCAACTGGTTAGCTACCTGTGCCTTTTCCTGGGGAGAAATGGTCTGACCACTGTGATACGTGCCCAGGTTACATCTAGATAAGAATACTACAATGTGCTCTACGTGGGGCTGCCCTCAAGAAGTGTTTGGAAACTTCAATTGGTACAGATTGCTGCAGCCAGAATGTTGCCTGGAGTAGGTCATAGGGACCATATCACTCCAATCTTGGCCATCTATACTGGAATCCTAGTTTGTTTACAGGCAGAATTCAAGAAGGGAGGGAGGAGGTCAATTCAATTGCTTTCCAGCCTCACCTCGGCTACCCTTTTAGAAATGCTAAAGAGCAAGAGACAATCAGATGGTCAGGCTCACCCCCCCCCCAGTTAGATGAGTGATATATAGCAGGGAGCAGAGATTTGGAGGATTTAAGGTGCTAGAAAGGCTTCAGGAATTTTTTTCCTGAAGACTTCAAGTTTAGGAATGTATAGAATGGATCTTGTACAAGTTAGAGACACCAAGCTCACCAATGGAGGAAAAAAACAGTGAAAGAGCAAGGGGAATAGAAGCCCAGCAGAACAGAATCGAAGTCCCTGAGATTCCCTGCAGTAGAAACCGAAGGGGCATTTTTGCAATCCCAGCAGAACCAGTGGCAGTGCAAACCCAACAGAACTAAGGTCAAACCAGAGAATCTCTACATTAAAAACTGAAGGGGGGGGTTATTTTGCAAGCTCAGCAAAAACAGTGCAATGTATAGAGTGCCCAGCAGTACAGTGCAATTAAAGAGATGCAATGTCAGCTCAACAGGACTGACATCTCATACAGAATCACACTCCAAATATGTGTGGGGGGTTGCAAGTTCTGTGTAAATAAATGGGAAGGGAACCCAAGCTGGCAGAGCAGGGGGGGCTCTTGAAACTGATGAGTAGCTGGGAAGCTGATAGAAACCCATGAACAGAAAAAATTAAGCAGTCCAAGGCTAGAGAATTCTGCCTGCCTTGTTGGCTTTGAAGTTCCTCCCCTTTGTTGCCTTGGAGTTTTGTAAACAGGTTAATTGAGTAGTGGCAGCCTGTCTGGAAATGTATCTATTCACAAACCGCTGCAAGCTGCTAAGAACAGCACCAAAGTTTGTGGAATGTTTGTGCTGGGAGCCCTTCCACAAGCATCACTTCATGAACCACGAATCAATGAAAAATCATGTCAAACTTTACTTTGTGAACTGGTTCATACTCATCCCTAGTTGGCATTGGCCCTGAACATGGCCCAACCATATGACTAACCCTTTTATGAACTCCTAAGTACATGGTGGGGCACTGCCAGAAGGATTCAGCTTCATAGTAAGAAGCACTCTGCCAGACAGTCATATAATTAAACCTCTTAGGCAGAAAGAGAAATCTGCCTAAAACCATTAATGTACTTCCTACTTTCAATTTCTATGTTACTTTTTCTGACCTTTCTGCTATTCAATTTCTGTTAAGGGTATACAAAGATACCTTTTTGTTGTTGTTTCTTTTTATGTTGCTGCATAGTTAAGAACCTTTTTCATCTTGTCTATTATTGTCACTATTCCCTATACTTTTATAATGTTTCTAATTTATGCAAAAACAGATCTCAGTTTTAATAGCAATAGTTCTATGATATATCCTCAGCATAATTCTGAAGAAAGATTACTGCAGTTTCCTCCAGAAAGGGGAGAACCCATATCAGAATTTGATTTCCCCCCTAATCAAAACAGTGTGGTCATAAATTTAGTAACATCCCAAATTAGTTCCTGTGACCTTGGGTTCCAGTTCTAAGAGAGAAGAAGGAAATGTTTCTGCCTTCAGCTTAGCATATATATTCTTACTAAATTGTGGGGCTCTAGGCACAAAGAGTTGAAATAGAAACCATAAAAGCCATTATCGAAAACATATAATTAATTAATTAAAATCAAGTGGTGAAATGTTGTGGTTTCCTCCCATTTTTGGCCTGTGGATGCCTCATGGGTATGGGGGTGGGAATTAGATCTTTCAGGATGACAGAGATGCAGGAAGAGTGCCAGCCATGATGTAAGTCATCAGTGTCCTCAACCAGATGCCTGGCAGAACATTTCTGCTTTACAGGCCCTGTGGAATTGTGTGAGATCCCCCAGGGGCCTGATGTTATTTGGCAGAGAGTTCCACTAGGTCAGGGCTAGAGCTGAGAAAGCCCTGATCCTCGTCAAGGACAGCCGGATATCTTTAGGGTCAGGGACCACCAGCAAGTTGTTCTGTGAAGAGCATAATGCTCTCCCAGGGGTATACTGGAGGAGGTGGTCCCGCAGATACATTAGTCCCAGACAGCTCAAGGCCTTAAAGGTCAAAACCAGAACCTTGAACTTGACTCTGTGCTCACTGGAAGCCAGTGCAGCTAGCAAAGCATGGGTCAAATCTGTGCAGTCCACAGTGTTCCTGTGAGGACTCGTGCTGCCGCATTCTGGATCAGTTGGAGCTTCCGAGTCAGTCTCAAGGGCAAGCCAGTGTAGAGTGAGTTACAGCATTCTGGTCTGGAGGTGACCATTGTGTGGATTACTGTAGCTAAGTCAGAGCACGACAGGAAAGGGACCAGCTGCTGGGCCTGGTGTAGATGGAAAAATGCCAGCCTGGCTGTATGTGTGACCTGGGCCTCCATATTTAGAGAGGCATCCAGGATCACACCCAAACTCTTGATGGAGTGTGCCATTACCAATGGTGCCCTATTAAGAGTAGGTAAGCTGAACCCAAGCCCTGAAAGCCCTCCCCCCCAGCCACAGAACTTCCATCTTTGTCAGATTCAGTTTCAAGCTAGAGCCTTAAATGTTTTATGTATAATTGCAAGGTAGATATCTTCCCAATGATTATCTTGGCTGAAATTTTCTGTACTTTTCTTGAGTTTTTTTGTACACAGTATTCCAAATGTGGCCATACTATTGACACACAAGGGCATTTTGATAATAGCACTTTATTTTCCTTCTTTTTCATAAGGATTTATAATATCAAATTTCCCTTGTTTTGTGTATCAGTGTTTTCAGTGAGCAATCATGGCTCCAAGATCTCTTCCCTGGTTAGTCACAATCAATTCTGACATCATCACTATAATTGTGAAACTAGGATAGTTTTGTTGTTGTTGTTTTTGTCTCAGTGTTCATTGACACCAAGTGTTGCTCATAGAACAATATTCTTAAGACTTTCACCTACATGTCAGAAAGTTCTGAAAGCAGAAAAGGCACCTGATGGGCAGAGTTTAGAACTCTGAGAACTTCACGACTCCTACTGTGTGTGTGTGTGTGGGGGGGTGTTTTTTGTTTTCTGTCAGGTCATGTTATCCTGTACTTCTTCCACAGAGTGAACCTCCTACTGGTGTCAGTAGGGGATTTGTACCTGCCAAACATAAAAAATGCACTTTTAGCTCCAGGGGAAGAGACTCCTTAAGCAAAGAAATTGTGAAGGGTAATTTAACTGCTCAGATCCAAATAGCAGGTTGAAACACTGAAACAAGCATAGATTAGGTGACTGTCCTAATCAGGATGAATGTCAGCTTGTGTTTGCTGTCATTTTGATGATCTGACCAGCTACACAGTTTCATTCATTATGTGATGCCAAATGCAGAGGTGCCTTGAGAAAAACATTTGAATTATCTACATTAGTGGATTTCTTGTAGCCCAAATAATGGTAATGGACCATGGCTCAGCTCTTCAGGTATGATGCAGAGATATTTCTGTCTAGAAGCTCTAAACAGGAGCCAACATTTTCAATGATATTAGAACATATTTGAACAGGAAATATTTTTATAGTTAGGCAGCAGTATTAATTGGGTTGGATCCAGCCAGGTTTTCTGTTGCTGAAAAGGGAAGAGAGGTCCCCTTTGACCACTAAAGAAAGCTATGTTGGTGATCAGAGTACCTGCATAGAGAAAGGGGCTTGGAAGGGGGGGCTATAGTATGGATGGGAAATGGGTGAGACTGAGTGAAAAAAGATGGCTGGATACAACCCACTGATTTTAACTGAGACACTATTTTATTAAATAAGAACATAAGAGAAGCCGATGTTGGATCAGGCCAATGGCCCACCCAGTCCAACACTCTGTGTCACTCAGTGGCCAAAAGTACCAGGTGCCATCAGGAGGTCCAGCAGTGGGACCAGGACACTAGAAGCCCTCCCACTGTTGCCCCCCAAACACCAAAAATACAGTGCATCACTTGCCCCAGCCTGAGAGTTTCTATCTATACCTTGTGGCTAATAGCTACTGATGGATCTCAGCTCCATATGCTTATCTAATTCCCTCTTGAAGCTGTCCATGCTTGTAGCTGCCATCACCTCCTGTGGCAGTGAACTCCATGTGTTAATCACTCTTTGGGTGAAGAAGTACTTCCTTTTATCCGTTCTAACCCGCCTGCTCCGCAATTTCATGGAGTGTCCAAGAGTTCTTGTATTGTGAGAAAGGGAGAACAGTACTTCTTTCTCTACCTGCTCTATCCCATGCATAATCCTATAAACCTCAATCATGTCACCCCTCAGCCATCTTTTCTCCAAGCTAAAGAGACCCAGGCATTTTAACCTTTGTTCATAGGGAAAGTGTTCCAACCCTTTTATCATTCTAGTTGCCCTTTTCTGCACTTTTTCCAATGCTATAATATCCTTATTGAGGTGTGGTGACCAGAACTGAACGCAGAACTCCAAATGAGGTTGCACCATTGATTTATACAGGGGCATGATGATACTGGCTGATTTGTTTTCAATACCTTCCTAATAATCCCCAGCATAACGTTGGCCTTTCTTATTGCAGTTGCACACTATCTAGACATTTTCATTGAAGTATCTACTACAACTCCAAGATCTCTCTCTTGGTCAGTCTCTGCCAGTTCAGACCCCATCAATGTGTATTTATATTTAGGATTTTTGGCTCCAATGTGCATCACCTTGCACTTGGCCACACTGAACCCCTTTTACCATGTTGACGCCCACTCCCCATCCTTGACAGATCCGTTTGGAGTGCCTCACAATCCTCCCTGGTTCTCACCACTGTGAATAACTTTGTGTCATCTGCAAATTTAACCACTTTACTGCTTACTCCCAACTCCAAATCATTAATAAACAAGTCAAAAAGCATCAGACCAAGTACTGATCCCTGTGGTACCCCACTGCTTACCACCCTCCACTGAGAAAATTTCCCATTTATACTCACTCTCTGTTTCCTATTAATTAGCCAGTTTTTGATCCACAAGAGGACTTGTCCTTTTATCCCCTTACTATTGAGGAACCTTTGATAAGGAACTTTATCAAAAGCTTTCTGGAAGTCAAGGTAAACAACATCTATTGGGTCCCCCTTGTCCACATGTTTGTTCATCCCCTCAAAGAACCCTAACAGGTTAGTGAGAAGATCTTCCCTTACAGAACCCATGCTGAGTCTGCCTCATTTTGTTCATCAATGTGCCTACTAATTCTTTCCTTAATAACAGTTTCTACCAACTTACACGATATTGATGTCAGACTGACTGGCCTGTAATTTCCAGGATCTCCTCTGGAACTCGTGAACAAATTAAAGCCAGTCCCTCAGTATGAGTTTTCACTTAGACTTCAGTGAAATTTGGGATCTAGTTACCCCCTACAGTAACTCATCACATCCAGGGCTGGTGCATCCATATAGATGACTTAGGTGGCTGCCTAGGGTGCCACCTGCTGAGAAGCGCTGGCCTGCAGGCTGTAACCTACTCTGCGCCCTCAGCACAGGGCAGAAAACAATGTTTGTGAGAGCTGAGTCACCTGGGGCACACTTAATTTCCTGTAGCAGGAGTTCATTTGGCCAGCTTTTGTGCCTGGCAGCTTGTGGCACACTTCGCCCTCAGCTGGGATGTGAATGACTCTGCTTGAAGCTTATGGAGCATGCAGCTGGCAACCAGCCAAGCCCCACAGGAAGTCGTTTGCCTACAGGCGAAATGTGTCCCTTCTGCTGGGTTACAGGTGCGGGGCACCATTGTGGAACAGTGGGCAGGTGAAGAGCCCTCCTTCCCACTGGCTATAATCTGCTGACTGCGAAGGTGAATCTGAGAGATCACTGGAGGAAAGCAATGCCGTTGCCAGCAGGGTGGGGGAGTGTAGCCTATTGGGAAGAGAAGGCTCCAGTGGTTGGAAGGATAACCTCTCTGGGACAGAGGACGGGTGCTTCCGCAACCCCCTGGTTGGAAAGGCTGCTGTCCTTTCTTTGGCGTGACACCAGCGGGTGGCAACATAGCGTGAGCCTGGGAATGGTGCATGCCAAAACCTGGGGAGGGCAGTGATGGACTCCAAAGCACCACTGGGACATGTGGCTGAGCTGGGCAAGGAATGGAGACCCAGCTGATGTTGGGTAGCTGTCTTGATCAAGTCAAGCAACACATGTACATTGTTTTTGTACACTGGCCCCAGCCCTGCCTCCTTCCCTAGGATGCCGACATAGCATACACAAGAGCATGACCACCAGTTTCATTTTTGTAAAACAGCACTGAGGGCAGTCAACATAAAATTGAGCCATACACATCACTCAACACCTTCTGGTAGTATCACACGTTATATTCCTTACAATATAGTCCCTTAAGCAAAGCCTCTTGAATTCATTTCTTCATGCATATTTTGGCGTCAATTGGTGTGGTTTCCACTTATCAAGCAGGTGACTGAAGGTGAGTTCAAATAGTGGCTTCTCTATGGTGGGTTTGGGTGCCATATTCCCTGTCATGTCAGGGACATGATCATGGGGAAGGCATCACAAGCCCCACAACATTCCAATTCTCTTCTATGAATATTTGACTTTCATTTAAAAACAGAACTGGAATTTTAATAGAGTCAGACTTGTTTAATCCTTTACTTGATTCTTTCCTAGGTCTGTAGCCCATTTACTTGTGAGGAGTATTTTTTTAAACCCAATCCAGTTTCCTTAGTAAGGTATAATGACCCTGCCTTATACTGGCTGTATTGGTCTGTCTAGCCTAATACTTTCCACTGCTGTAACAGGAAGCAGCTCTTCTGAGGCTTAGGGAGAGAGATCTTGCCCAAGGATGCTATCTGAGCCCTTTTAAATGGTGGTGTTAGGGACTGACCTTTACACCTAAGGCACATGGTCTTGCCCTAGAGCTGTAGCCCTGACCCTCTTCTTCCCAATTAATGTGCTTGCCCTTTTAAATTTTTTACTATAATTCTATTTTATTCTTTAATAAGTATTGCAGTATGTGTTTTTCTGTTTGAGAGAGAAGATCAGAGATTGTATTACGTGTTCTCACAATTTTTTTTTTAAATGTGGTTTTCATTCTTCCTAAAATGCTTTTATGTTTGAAAATTGGTGGGCGCAAGATGTGTGTGGGGGGCACCAGAAGGTAGCCTCACCTAGTGTGCAAAAAAACCTGGCACCCACCCTTATCACATTGATTGCTTGCACATCTTAGCATACGCTAAGGATAATTTGCCCAGTATGTCCATTCAGAGTACAGAAGTGAGTTGAAGGTTTGTCCTCTGTGTCAGCCCCTGCTAGGGTGATGCAGCTTCTGAGAGACAAACAAAAAAGTCACTCTGGCCCACTGCTCCCTCTAAGCTGTGGAATCTTGTGAGCAAAAATTCTACTTTGTGAGTTACTGGCATTAAAGTTGGGAGTGAGCGAGCTAAGACAAAAATGTGTGAGCTGGAGACTAAAAAAACTGTGAGCTAGCTCACACTAACTCAGCTTAGAGGGAACACTGCTCTGGCCCTAGTCAAATTTCTATCAATCGTTGTGGCTCACCATATAGCTGTTCAGAATGGATAGGTTGATGGAACAGTAATTTTATCATGGGTCTGCCCAGTATTAACATTCTCCCAGCCCAGTCACTCCTGGCTTTCTTTAGCCAATCACAAAAGAGACATAAAACAGCTAATCCCCAAGGAGCGACCCCCTTTATTTTCCCTCTAACTGATCAGACCCCAAAATTGGATTGGGTAATTTGCTACTGTGTCAGGGTGCCTACCATTATGATCAGGGCTGGCCCCAGTTTTTGTTTGTTTGTTTGTTTTTGCACACTAGGCAAGGATATCTTCTTGTGCCCCCCCCCACATCCACCATTTTTTAAACATAAATGCTTAGCTTCTCTATGGTCTCCCATCCAAATACTGAGCTAAGACAAAAATCTGTGAGCTGGAGGTTGAAAAACTGTGAGCTAGCTCACACTAACTCAGCTTAGAGGGAACACCAATGTAAATGTGTTAACCTGGATGGCCCAGGCTATCCTGATCTGGTCAGACTGTGGAAACTAAAAGGGGTCAGCCCTGGTCAGTATTTGGATTGGAGACCTCAAAGGCATACCAGAGAAGCTAAGCATTTATGTTTGAAAATTGGTGGATGTGGGGGGGATGCCAGAAGGTATCCTCGCCTAATGTGCAAAAAAACCTGGGGTCGGCCCTGTCTCCAGATCAGACTGCTGCAGCCAGCTGCTCTCCCCTTTGCAAATCTGACCGTGGCCACTGCTGCATGGTCTCCTGCATGGATTGCAAACCGAGGGGAAATACCTGGGGATTGGGCCGGGGGGAGCTTTCCTGGTTGCTTTCTTTCTCTGCCTCGATGTCTCCCGTTGGCCATGGAGCCGTAGGGCAAAGGGAAGGGTCTTCCCGCCCCCTTTCTTTGCCTTCTTCAACTGGAAGGGATTCTGGGCCAGGTTGAGGCCAGTCGCATGAACAAATCACCCAGCGGGGGCAAGGAGGGAGGTGATGCCAGATGCGCCGATGGATGTTCAGAGGCTGCCGCCAGAGTTATCCCCATCGAAGCGTGGAGGTGACCTCGGATCCCAGGCTGGCCCGCTCTCCCTCCAGCAGCCTCCAGAAAGGTGGGGAGGCTCAGGTACCTCGCCCTGATCACTTTCACCCAGGTGCACTGGACTGCCCGGTGCCCAAAAAGGAAGGAGGGAGGGTGGTCAGGGGGCAGTTCTGGCAGGCTGTGGGTGGCACTGGCAGGAGGCAGTGGTGATTGGGATGAGGACGGTGGGGGAGAGAAAGAGGCAGCGGCGGCTGGGTTAGGGCGATGCAGGGCTTTTGGCAGGGCAGGGGGCTTTTGGTGGGGGGCACAGTTCGGCACCCTCATGATTGGCCCACCCTAGGTGAAAGTCTAGTTCGCCTAGTGGATGGGCTGGCCCTGATTATGATGTACACTGTCTAACCCATGTTATTTCAGCATGCTTGAGCCTGCTTGAGCCTGCAACCAAAAAATGGCCAGGCCAAGGAAAATTACCCTCTGCTACCTACATGCAGAGCAAATAAATTGGCCCCATCTACTAGTCAATCATGGAATGGAGCCCAAAGACATTCCTGCTGAGTCTCTGTGTGACCAGTATTTTTTTCCTCTGCAGTGTAACTGTTGAGAAGAATTATTGCTTCTGCAGTAAAGAAAGGCTATAGCCTCATGAATGCAAATTCTTAAATATTATCAAAAACCCTTACAGGCTGGGCTGCACAAAGAACTTGGCGCAGAGGCCCTATCATACAGGTACTACATTCTTCTCCATAGGATGACATAAACACCCCATTCTACCTGCAGTGGCTAAGCTCGCTGCAGTTTCACAGTTGCTTTGTGGCAGCTGTGCTACAGTTGAAAAACTGTGCGTCAGAACAGAGTGCTTTTAATTTCAGCCAGATCTTTTTTCATTGATTTGAAGGAACACTGGAGCAGGCTGTGCATTTATAGAACAAACTCCCCAGGGAGGTGATTCTGCCCCCTCACTTTCAGTCTCCAGTTTTATGTATGACTGCATTTGACTAATGTATTGGCAGTCCTAATCAGAAATTTTAAATTGTGATCTTGTATGTGTTTTTATAATTGCTGTTTTATTTCTATTTCTATTATACTTCTATTGTTTTTATATATTATATTGCATATTTATATTGTTTTATTTATACTGAGGTTCACAAAGTAGAAAGGCAGTGAATAATGGTTTTAATAAATAAATAAATAACTGCATCTGGACTTAGATCTGTTTTCTTACATGGTCTTTTTGCCTGAAATTTGTACCTAGGCTATACTGCCACTAAATCGTTTCTAGTTAAGCATATGAATGTCTATTGTGTGCTATAACCACAACAAAATAGTTAGACTGAAATTTCCTTAGGAAAGAATTCCATAACTTCACTAATTGGATCTTCTTAGCACTGGCACCAAAGTTAGGAACTTCTGCCCCAGGGAAGTTTGCTTTGCTCCTTCCCTGTTAACTTTCAGATGCAAAGGAAATTGAGTTTTTCCTAATAAATTAGTTATCTGAAATTGGGTAGTTCTTGAGCAGAAGTGTTTTTCTATTATATTTCTAATCTCTGGCTTTTCTCTCTCATTTAAAACATTATTTCACTGTCTTTATTTCTTTTATTTGTCCCTTGGGATGATCTTTTAGTACCAAGCTATGTTCCCTCAAAGGCCCATTGTGATCTATAACAGAATTTCAACAAAAGTGGTTAACCATGCCTTTGTTAGGTTAATGGCTAATGGTTAGCAGATTTTTTTCAATGAATGTTAATTGTTTATAGGTAACCCCCCCACACACTTTCTGTTAACTGTCCATGGAAACTTGAAGAAGGCCATTCCTCCCTATTGAAGGATGGGGGGAAGTGAACATCTGTAATGTATGGAAAAGAGCAATAAATGTAGTGTCTAATTAAAGCTTAATCAGGTCATGTTGATTGATTAAAAGCCTTGAGTATCTACAAATAAATAGTTTGATTTCTAGAAATTGATTTCTAGGTGATCCCTAGACCAAAAGACTTCTGGCTGTCCTTAACCAGAGCCAGGGGCTTTTTAGCCCTGGCTCCCACCTGGTGGTACTCTCTGCCAGATAACATCTGCATCCTGTGGAAACTGGCACAGTTTTGCAGGGCTAGCAAGGCAGAGATGTTCCATAAGGCTTTTGGTCGAGGACAGCAATAGTACCATCCTCTCTGGCACTCCCTTTCCCTCCCCCATCCTACTTTTTTATCTATTTGTGAGGCAGTAATGCAATTTGTAAATTGATTTTAGTGCCATTTGAAAATGTTTTTAGTTATTTTAATTCTTTGGATTTTAAATTGTATAGATTTTCTGTTCTTAACCACCCTGAGCTCTGGGAAATCAGAGAAGGGCAGTTTATAAATCAAAATTATAAACAAACAAATAAATAAATGCAATAAAAGAAGAGGAGGAGGAGAAGGAGGAGGAGAAGAATGGTGTCCAAACATTAATTCTAAGTGTGGACTAGTTAGTCAGTTAGCAATAAGCCCTATTAATTTCCAAAGGAGAGATTAGTATTGCTGTAAGAAGGGCACGAAACCATGCAGTATAATGCCAGGCCATTCACATCTCTAGGAAGGAGAGGTTTTTTAAAACAAACAAACAAAAAAAAACAACACTTCACATAAAGGAACACATTTTGGTTGACTAAAAACTGGATAACCAGAAGGTTTTAAACTGATGCTTTAAAAGCACACACAATACTTGTATAGAAGAACTACCAACAGCTGCCTGAACATTAAAGAACCCCCAAAGAACCAAATTTATAGGTTCATGTATCCTTCCTTAGGATACTGTATTCCAGTAGAAAAAGTACTGTGATTTATTAATGTTGAGGACATAGTGATGAATAGTCACCTTGAACTTCCATGAAGGTAAAAAGAGACAAATCACCATCCACTGTTGTATATAGTTAAAGGAGCCTTCTTGTTTGTTCTATGTATCCTGGATAGTAACAGAGCTCCTAATTCCACATACAATATACTTATACAAAGTTACTGTATTTTCTATAATTTACTTGTAAAATATGTAGTTCCCTTTTTCCATTGACTACACTGTATTGTTTTTATCTCAAAATAGCACTTGTTTACTATCTGCCTTACAATGCAATCCAGAGGGATGCTGTGGTATTGGTGGCTTGCCACCAATGCATAATCAGCATGCTGCTTCTATGGACGTTCCACCAAAGGGCAATAACAACATGTGCCCCTCCACAAGGTACAGGCAGTGTAACAAATATACTGGAGTTCATACCAACCCTGGCAACACCAACCAATCAGACAGTAGCAGCCAATGATGGTTTTGTCAGTAGCACACACAGACAAAGCCAATCACCACCCATCAATCCAGCTACTGCTCCTTAATGCCATTCCTACCTCCCATGGAGAGCCAGTGAACAAGGAGGAAAGACCTAGCAACAGCTCAATCATAACAGAAACACATTTTCTGAGCATGCCCCCAACCCATTGGGGAGGGGCACCTGTGAAGTGGACAGGATGCCCAGCCCTTCTCCAGCAAGGGTCTGACTGGGAACAAAAGTGCTGCCCACATACAACTATCCCTGAAAGATACCTTTCCCTGAAAAAGTTAAAAAAAGAACAACAAAAAGATGGAGGCCAGACACAAACCCATAGCGCCTGCACCCAAGACTAGCATCCTAACCACTGGACCAAGAGGGTGAGTTCAAAGGAGGCATGTCATTAATTATTATACATTCCACTGCAGCTCTGGCATTACCAACAGCCACAGTAGGTGTGATGGACAGTAAAGGGTTAATGTTGTAACCCAGTCTGAGAACCCTAAGTGACAGGGGATTCAAATGGAATTCTTCAGTTGTCAGCGAGGAGTGGCAGTTAAAACTGACAGTTGAAGTAAGGGAGTGAGAGGATCAAGGGTATTCCACTAACACTTATCAGAAATAGGTTTACCATTGATATATCAAAGTTTCTTTCAGTGGCCTTTTTATGAGGGAGAAAAACTTCCCTTAAAGACAATGGATGGCCTTTTTGGTCTAGTAAGAATAAAGAACAGGAAATATCAGTGATACACCAGTGTAGCACAGGACTGGGAAACCCCTGGGACTGTTGCAGCCTCTGGAAACCTCTGAGAGGCCATGGATTGTCATTTCAATGGATCAATGGGAGGACTGTGATTTGGGTGGTAGTGGACCTTTTTTCAAAACAGGCACATTTCATTCCTTGCAAACAGCTGCCTTTGGCTAAAAAACTAGCACAGCTGTTTATGCAGCATATTATGCGGCTACATTCAACACCCTGGAAGATCATATCCGATAGGGGCACCCAAACTGTGGCAGGGTTTGGGAAAGAAAGTTACTAGGGATGGAGCAAGGGCTCAGCAGTGCCTACAACCCAGAGACTGAAGGTCAAATTGAGAGAACTAACCAAGTTTTGGAACAGTTCCTGAGATGTTTCATCAATTACCAACAAGATAACTGGGTGGATCTGCTCCCCTATGTGGAATACATTTATAACAACTCTGTGCATAGCTCTACAGGGGCCACCCCTTCAATTATTTATTTATTAGTTATTAGAGCCCCCCTGCTAGTTTGTGCCTTCCATAAACACTTCCCTCAGAAGCCAGGAGGGTGAGGGATCTTTTTTTTTTTTGGGGGGGGGGCAGAATGTCAAAATCAAGACCTTGTTTGACATGGGATCTTATGTTCTGTCTTCATTTTCCTGTAACAATTCTGTATCTGGGCTATTGGGAGGGGCAGTTGGTGAGTGTGTGGATGTGTGTGTGGGAACCTGCTTCATTTAGCACTGCATAACTGTTTTCTTAAGGAGGCCTCCCGTATGGGAAGAATGCGAATATCCTTGACCATCTCTGCTAGCTGGCTGTTGTAGATAATGAAACTGTTAGGTTCACAGGTGTGTGTGTGGGGGGAAGGAGCACATGCTAGTTTAGGTGGGATGGATTGATTGGATGGGTTACTGGGGGGGTTGTTTGAATCATATATAACATCAGACCTGGCACCAACCCACTCGTTTCAGCCCACTCAGTCTGGAGGAAGTCAATAGATTGCTCATATCTGTGCACCCAACCACTTGCAGTCTTGATCTGTGCCCCTCCTGGCTCATTAAAGCAGGCCACGAGGGGTTTCAAGGTGCCCTAAGGGAGATTGTCAACAAGTCCCTTTCTGAGGGGCAGTTCCCTGGGGCACTCAAGGAAGCGATAGTCCTCCCTGTCTTGAAAAAACCATCTCTGGACCCAGCCAAATTGGCCAACTATCGGCCAGTGTCCAATTTGCCCTATTTAGTCAAATTAATCAAGAGGGCGGTGGCGGTGCAGCTACAGGGCTTCCTGGATGATGCTTCCACCTTAGACCCCTTCCAGTCCGGTTTTCACCCAGGGCACAGGATGGAGACAGTGCTGGTCGCCCTTGCTGATGACCTCCAGAGGCATCTGGATTGAGGCGGTGTGGCGGTATTGCTGTTGTTAGATCTGTTGGCTGCGTTCAATACAGTCAACCACCAGCTGTTGACCCACTGCCTTGCCAATGCGAGGATACAGGGGCTTGCCCTTCAATGGCTTGCCTCTTTTCTCCAGGGTTGGGGACAAAGGGTGGCACTCGGGGAACAGCAGTCCCGTAGGCACCCACTTGGATGTGGTATGCCTCAGGGGGCTGTGCTTTCCCCGATGTTGTTTAAGCCATGATCATAAGCCATGATCCAAAAAAAACCCAAACCTTTCCTGGTAACACCATGCTTGAGTCGTCTCATCCATGGGGGCCTGAGAATTTTTCTTCAAGCTTTGGGGAGGCTGGGGGAGTTGCTCTTGTTCCAGTGGTCCAGAATCAATATCTATAGGGAGATTCTGGAACCGATTGCTTAGCAACAGAGACTCAGAATGTCTCCTGATTTTCCTGCACCTGTGGGTTACTTTCTTCCACACACCCTCCTCCTGTGTTGGGTGCTCTTACATTTGCTGAGCTACCTTTCCTTCTTGCTCCTGTTGCTCTCTCAGGAGTGCTTCATGTGTTCTGTCCATTAAATCTTCATCTTCCCTTATAATGGAGTGTGGAGAAGTGTGCCTTAAGTTTCCATATCTTCTCCTCTAGTAGGGCTATCAACTTACACTTGCTGCAAGTGTAATTTGCTGTTACCCTCAGGTAAGAATACAAACATGCCACAGACTTTTCATGTCACTGCTTCATCTCCCTCACCAGCCATGTTGCTGCAATCCATTGCAGAAGTGGTTCAGATTATCTTCATGTCCCTGATGACCCCCTGCCAAACTGCCTCACAATATTTGCAAAAGGTTTGCAGAAGCAAAAAAGCTTAACACACAGCTTCTTACCTCTGTAGCTTAACACACACCTTCTTACCCCTAGGCATGACCCCCCAGGCTAAGAGCCACAGGGCAAGAGCCCTTTGGCTGTTACCCTTCAGCTTGTGCCAAAGGCTCATGCCAGAGGCTCTGGCAAGGAGAAGCCTCACAAAGTTCAAGGTTCACCCAGCAGAGGGCAAAACCAGCAATCACCCCAAGGCAAACCAGCTAAAACCACTTCAGCAGCTCTCTTCCCTACTCCTTCTCAGAGCTCAGCTGACTTTGGCCAGACTTTACCCAGACTTGTCTCTGGTTTGACTCTTGCTGGCATCCATTTTGTGTGGCATTTCAGGCCCGACAATGTCTTATTTCTGTGATTTTTTGAGGTGATAATTGTATGAAGGGTGTTCTCCTTCTCTCCAACATTAACGATCCTTCTGCAGAAGGAGGGGTCTGTCTGCTAACAGTACTACCAAAGATTCTAATGCCACTTCCTCTGGATTCCATTATGTAACAACAGCATAGGCATGATAATACATATTTGGTGGCAGTGTCCACAAGAACATAAATTCTGGACTGATGCATCTGAGGAAATTAATGAAATATAAGGTTCAGGATACCTTAAGATCCTAAGATATTGTTTCTTAGCCTTTTCCCTGAAGGCATGCAAGATAAAACAAAATATTTACTTTAAAGCTCCTGACCATAGCAAAGTAACTACTTGCACAAGACTAGAAGCAGGAGACATTGCCTGAATTAGAGGTATGGTCTTGCAAGATATGACATATTGTTTTAATGGGCAAAAATCTGTCTGTCTAGGCAATGCAACAAGGGAAAAGTGGAGATCAGGAGAAATTCACTGAAAATTGTTTTTGTGTGTTAAGTACCATAAAGTCATATCTGACTTATGGTGACCCTATGAATTAATGTCCTCCAAAATGTCCTATTATTAACAGTCTTGCTCAGGTCTTGTAAACTGAGGGCAGCAGCTTCCTTTATTGAGCCTGAGTTTAGTAATTTTAGCTTCTAGGGAGAGTTTAGGCACAATATGATCTAGAATCCACTCATTTGTCTTTTTGGTGGTCCATAGTATCCATAAAACTCTCCTTCAACACCACATTTCAAATGAATCCAATTTCCTCCTGTTAGGTTTTTTCACTGTCCAGCTTTCACACCCATATGTTGTGATGGGGAATATTACCCTTCCCAGTCTCAATTTCCTTCTAATTTTAGGTTGTAGTCTCCATTTCGGTTGATGATGGAGCCAAGGAATAGAGAATTAAAAAATTAAAAGTTGTGTAAGTCCCCAGTAGTCAGGTTAAAAAAAAATCATTATGAAATATATTTTGTCTTCTTGATGTTCTGCTTTAATCCTACTTTGGCACTTTCTGCTTTAACTTTCACCAGGAGTTGTTTCAAGTCTTAACTATTTTCAGCAAGTAATGTGATGCTATCTCCATATCTGAAACTGTTATATGTGCCTTACACCAATTTTCACTGCACCTAAATCTAATCCAGTTTTCTTTATGATATGTTCTGCTTATGGATTTAAGAGATACAGAACTAAAATACATCTTTGTCTGATAACCTTTGCCAATTGGAAACCATTACATTTCTGTCACTCTGTCCTAACAGTGGCATCCCTTTATTTTGTATTGGAATAAAAACAAACTTAAGGAACAGGTAAAAAGAAACCATTATGAAATATATTTGATTAAGGAATTCCTAGGTACATCAATATTATAGATTGATTTCTAGTAAACTGGTGTTGTTTCAATTATTATTGTGTAATTGTAGCCACCAAGTATACTGTTAAAATTGGTAATTGAATTTATCTGTCAATTTGTTTGTTTATAAGTTGTATTAAATTTCTTATTGTAAATATTTAAAAAAAAAAACTTGAAAGGAGTATTGTTGCTAAAATTGGTACATGTTTTTGTATCAATTGCAAATAAACAGTAGATTAAGTAATAGTGGCATAAAAATAAAACCATAAAACAAACAAATATTATTCTATGGAAAGTAGATGGTCCAGAAATGGTCTTCCAAATCATACATGAACATTAAAACAAACAAAATACTTATCTATATATCCCTCATATATTCTTCTATTTTGACATTCTAAAATAAAGGGTATTAGAATCATAAGAAACACTGGAAATGATACATTTGAATATTTTAGCATACAAGTATGTTGTAGATAAATATTTTATTTAAGTTTCTCAGAATTCATAGCTGGGAGGTCTGGGCCCACCCAATCCCTCTATGGAAGCATGCTTATAATATATTTTCTTCAACATATCAAAATAATTATGATTTCACTGAATGTAAAATGCATGAATTTATATTTGCCTAACAAATAAGGATGGACATGAACCAGCTCGTGAACTGAAGTCCGTGATGAATTTTGGCCAGTTTGTGGTTTGCAAAATTAAGTTTGTGGCAGGTCAACCACCATGAATTCTCAATGAACTTTCAAATTGTTCATGGCAGTTTGTGCTGTCCTGTGAACAGATACATTTCCAGATTGTCTCTGCTCAATCTAAATGTTTACCAAACTTTAAAGCAATGTGGGGGGAGGATTTGGAGGGCATGTTAGAGGAGCATCTGGGGGAAGTCCCTTGCTACTCTGATATCTCTAGCTTGCACAGGATCTGTTCTATACAGTCCTGAACCTGAGACTGTCAAAAATTACTGCCTGTCATTTCCCCCAGAAAGCACTTTCCTGGGGTCACCTTCTTTGAGAGGGGGTGTAACTCACATCCTGTAAATCCAGTCCTCACCAAACTTGGAGGGCAGGTAGAGACGAGGCAGCCAGACATCTCTTACGAGTTTGGTGTCTCTAGCTTGCATAGGAACCACTCTATAAACTCCTGGACCTCCTGATAGATGTCCACCTATCATTTTTGTGGAAAACACTTCTGGGCAATGCTCCCTCTAAGCTGTGGAGTATTGTGAGAAAAAATTCTACTTTGTGAACTACTGGCATTAAACCTGTGAGTGAGCAATTTGGCTACTGCATAAATTAGTTTGCTCTGGAGCCATCCTTTCTGAACTAAGACAAAAATGTATGAGCCCAAGGCTAAAAAACTGTGAGCTAGCTCATACTAACTCAGCTTAAAGTGAAAACTGCTTCTGTGGGCACCTTCTTTACAGACCCTGTAAATCCAATCCTCCCCAAACTTGGAGGGCAGGTAGAGGAGAGTCAGCTGGAGATTCCTGGTGAGTTTGGTTTCTGCTGTGGAGGGTGTTCTACTGAATCACAAACCTCATAAAAAGAGCCAGTTCCTTTGGTGGTTAAAAGTTCATGATGTTTCATTATTCGTTAACTGGGCACACCACAAATTGAACAGAAAAACAGGTTATTATTAGCTGAGCATAATGCTTTTTTTTTGGGGGGGGGGTTAACAGAAGACGTAGTCCTGAAGGTATGCATGTCCTCAACCATTTATGGCCTTAAAGGTTAACACCAGCATCTTGGACCTGATCTGGTACTCCACTGGGAGCCACGGTTGAATGTCTGCCATTCATGGGATCCTGGTAAGGATCCACGCTGCCACATTCTGGACTAACTGGAGTTTCTGGGTCAGTCTCAAGGGTAGCCCTGCATAGAGCAAGTTACAGTAGTCTAATCTGGATGTGGGCCAGGTCAGGGCGAGACAGGTAAGGATTAGAGATGTGAAGGCCCAGAAAAAAAACGGAAAAATTCAGAAAGAACCCGGGGGGGTTGTTGTTGTTTTCCTGAAGCCTTTTTTTGTTTTTTCCTGAAAATTTGGGAAATTGAAAAAAGAAAAAAAAAAGAAATTGATTATGGAATGTGATAATGACAGACACAACAGATTAGCCGCAGAAGCAGAGACTGTAATGATACTGATAATTGCAGCTCAGAAAATGATTCTGATTAAATTTCACACCCATTCTTTGAAACTTAGTCCCACACTCCCTTCTATGCACTTCCCCCTCTTCAATTCTTTTTATGAGAATTTTTTTTTAATTTTTATTTAATACTGTGGAGAGGAGATATGAATAATTGTTACTTCTGGATTTTTTAAAATTGTTTTGTTGTGGGTTTTTTGTCTGTTCCATGTAACTAGTAAACAGTTCAGAAGAAGAAGAAGAAGACAAGAGTTTGGATTTATACCCCACCCTTCACTACCTGAAGGCATCTGAGAGCAGCTTACGATCTCCTTTCCCTTCCCCTCCCCACAGCAGACACCCTGTGAGATAGGTGGGGCTGAGAGAGCTGTTTCCAGAACTGCTCTTGAGAGAACAGCTCTGAGAGAACTTGTGACTAACCCAAGGTCACACCAGCAGCTGCAAGTGGAGGAGTGGGGAATCAAACCCGGTTCTCCCAGATTAGAGTCCATGCTCCTAACCACTACACCAAAAGATTGTTGCTCCATTTGTTTCAATTACAAATAAATATTATAAAATAAGTAAATTCTGTTTCTAATAATTGTCTGGATACACTATATATATATTTCTTTTTTTATCAAAACCCTCCTAAAAAGGAGAGGAGTTTATTCTTTTTATAAATAGAAAAAGGTAGGGTATATAGAGGGATAAAGAAAAGAGCGGAGTGAGTATTCTGTTAATCAAGGTTAGTTTAAATCAATATAGATACAGTTTTTGGCAATCTCCATGATTTGAGAGTCTTCTTTTCATCTAACAAAAATTCAAAATAACTCTGTTAATGAGGTTAGTAATGTCCTTTGGGGTTAGTTGTGAGTCATCTCCTTTTTGATGCTTCCCGAACAGTTATTTCTTAAGTTGTCTTCCTTTGGTATCCCTCAAATTATAGGATGGGCCACCTTTGTTTTTCACTTCTCCCACTCCGGCACCTCCCTCCTCTGGGCCGCTGTCATCTTCACTACTCAAATCTGTCCACGTTGCGAGTACTGCCTCTTCCTCTGGACTGGCGTGTCTCTTCAGAAATTCCTGCGCCTTGAAGATGGAGTCAATCTTCTCTCTTTATCCTTGTACTTGAACAAAAGGCCTTCAGGGAAGGTCCATCTGTATATAACCTGTCTTCTTTGTAGAAAAGTGGTCAATCCTTTATAAGCTTTCCTTTTCATCCGGATTTCGTAAGGCACATCTTTCAATATTCTGATGGTCTGCTCCCCAATTTTCAAGGGCACTGCTGCAACTGCACGCAAGATTTGATCTCTGGTACTCTGCTTGACAAACTTGACAACCACTTCTGCTGGCAGATTATTTTTTTTTGTAAATGTGGAGTAGGCCCTATAGACCTTATCCATTTCTTCTTTTAACTCACGCTGATCTCTGCCAGTTACGGGTGCCAAGGCATTCGCAAGTATAGATCTGAGATCTTCCTTCTCTTCTTCTTTAATGCCCTGAAATCGAAGAGTCAGATTCGATTTTTCCATTTGCAACATCAAAATTCTTTTTTCTTGCACATCCTGATGCTTTTCTAACTTGTTGACCCTTTTCTTCACTTTTCCGATGTCTTCCGACGAGACCAAACATTTCTGTGCGTTCTCCTCCATCTTCTTTGACGTCTCTGTTAGTTGCCTCTGTTGACTGTTGAGAACACCTTCCATATTAGTTAAGGTTTCGCTGATTTTCTGTATTTGGACCAGCAGAGGGTGCAGTAGCTCGCTTGTCTGTTGACTGACAGTCGGCTCTGGAGGGGGATTATCCGGACCGGAAGTCCCGCCTCCCTTCTTCTCCGTTTTCAAAGGGACCTTCTTCATGGCTGACATTTCTTGTATTTGTTTACTTTATAAAAGTTCGTGACGCGTCGCTCAGGGGTCCCGCTAACTCATTTGCTTCAATGGCACCCCAAAGGTAATTTCACCAACCCTTCTTCCCTTTCATCCCCCTTAGCTTTCTTATGCAAGTCCCGCTTCTCAGTGTGGGGGGGGATTCCCCCTCCTCCCAGCCGCTTATTCGCTTACGGGGGGAAGGGCTCGGGTTTCGCTTCAAATTCAGACCTCCAACTCACGGTTCCTGCCGTTTCTTCTTTTTGCTTTAATTCATCGCTGTTCCTCACTCCTGTTGGAAATCGGTGGCGTTGCTAAGTCCCATTACGGGCACACCGCAGCGGGGCCGATTGGGGCGGGGAGAAAGCCTCAATTTCCCGGCTGACTGCCGGCAAAGAGGCTACTCCCCAAGCGCCCCCAGTTTGGAGCCTTTGCCTAAGGCTCACTAGGGTCTTGCAAACATGCAAAGACCCCCCCAAACTGCGTGTGGGCTAACCACCTCCGGGAGCTTCCCGAAAGGTGGCCGCCATTCGCAACGCCGGAAACCGAAACCTGGATACACTATATTTTTAATGTGCTAGTTGTGATAATTTCATGCCAAGTAAAATTGTCCATAGTCATATTTTATGTTCCTAAAGTAACAGAATGACTTTCAATCTAGAAAAGAAAAAAGAAGTGCTAATGTAGCAGTTTTTTCAATTTTTCTGAAAATTTCCATTTTTTCCCGAAAGAAACCGAAAAAAACCCCGGGTTTTTTTCCGAGCTTCAAAATTTCTGGAAATTTTACATCTCTAGTAAGGAGCCAGTTGCTTGGCCTAGCATAGCTGGAAGAATGCCAGTCTCCCAACATTTGTTCTGGGCCTCCATTGAATAGGAATCATCCAAGATGACACCTAGGCTCTTGACGGTTGGTGCTGGTGTTCAGGCCACAACGTCAAGAGCAGGGAGTCACTATAAGGTTTTCAATGAGTCAAGCACTCAGAGAAAATTTATACAAGATGTTCTACCATTGGTATATTACTCTAACATGGGTATATTGAGAAGACTGATAAAAATTATAAAAGAAAGTGCTGGAAATGTAAAAGAGACGGATGGTACCTTTTACCATATGTAGTGGTCCTGCAAAAAGACCAACAAATTCTGGGTAGAAATACATACTGAAATGCAGAAAATTTTGAACTTAAAAGTTCCCATGAAACCTCAAACTATGCTATTAGGAATTTTACCATCCAATATAAACAGATTAGAGTATGAACTGTTCAGTTATATGTTAACTGCAGCACAACTAGCATTTGCAACAAGTGGAAGTCTGAAATCTGCCGAGTTCTTGAGAACTGGGGAGACAAAATGGAAGGATATGTTACTATTGGCAAAAATGATGACTTAAAAAAAACAAAACTTAAAGCCAATCACTGAATTTGAGAATAAGTGGAGAGCCTTCTAGAATTACTATAGACAAACTACATAGATTAGAGGAGTTGTCAGATCTTGGAAGGCAAGCAAGTACTTGGAAGGGAGACTTACAAGGAATACCAGGATTGGGATGCAGAGGCAGGCAATAGTAAGCCACCTCTTTGAAATATTTAGGCCCCACTAGAAGTTGCCAGAAGTCAACCATGACTTCCAGGCGTACACACACAAAAAAAAATACTCACGAAAAAAAAATACTTTTCCCTATTTTGTATATCTAGCTCAGAGGTGTCAAACATATAGTTCGTGGGCTGGAACTGACCCGTCCAGGGCTCTTATCCGGCTCATGAGCAACTGATGCTGTTCTCAGCCTGCAAGGGGAAAAGGGCCACGGGAGTACAAAAAGTCCCCCCTGGAGGTTTTAGAAACAGCCTTTCTGTCAGGCCTTCTTCTTAGCCCTGCCACTTCTGTGGGTAATGCAGGAGGGAGGAGAACTGGGGGTGGGGGGATCTGGGATAGCCAGGTTTTTGTGGGTTCCCTAGTAAATCAATTGCTTTCACAGTTAGGAATTAATTACTTTTCTTTGTATTTTGAGTAAAGAAATAATATCATTAATTGGGTTTGCCTGTCTCCTTTATAAAATTTTTATCTCCAGTACCTGGTATTACATTTTATGGCATACATGGCCTAGCCAGACAAACTGACATTTATGCCAGATCCAGCCCTTATAACAAATGAGTTTGACACCTCTGATCTGGATAGTGCTTTTCCTGATCTGGATAGCTGAGGCTAGCCTGAACTCATCAGATCTCAGAAGCTAAGTAGGGTTGGCCTTGGTCAGAATTTGGATGGAAAACCATCAAGGAATACCAGGGTCACTACACAGAGGCAGACAATAACCAACTACCTCTGAATATCTTGCCTTGAAAACCCCATGGAGTTGCCATAAGTCAGCTGTGACTTGACAGGGGGAAAACAGATAGTGCTTAAAATGCTGTGTGACCTGCAGAAAGTGAATAACCTTCTGGTGACATTTACAGAAAATGTTAAACTCTTAGGACATTGTCCTTTGCAGCAACCTTCATTTACTGGTTTACAAAGGAAAGAAAACAGTGCAGAAATATTTGGGTTGGATATGCCTGAGGCCTTGTGCATATATGAGCTTGTAGTACCATTTTGCTTTGGAGAATTTGAAGCAGAAATATCTTTTTAAAGGTCACAAAGTGCAGAAGCAAACACTGTAGTTCACTCAGACTTAATGACTGTGTCTATAGCAGATTGTGAAGCGTTACAAAAGACTTCCTTAAAACAAGGAGGATAAGCAAAAATGGCAGCTAAAGTTCAATTTTGATACATGCCAAGTGAAGCATGCTGGGGAAAAATTATCTGCTCTCAGTAAGGGTTGGGCAATATATTAGTTCTGTCACTCTAGAGAGCTTTAGAAGAAAGGAGACAACAATTGACTTTGAAGGACTATGCATATCTGAATTATATAAAATTATGAGTTATATAAAATTATATAAAATTATGGATAGTAAAAATAAATACTGGAGTCGACACACCAAATTAAATGAGAATTCAGCAGACTGAAGTCAAACATTATTTCAAGAAATGCAGAGCTGACCTTTGGAGCCACAGTAACAGCCATCAGTAAAAGTAGGTAATTGATATGATCTCTTTGATACTTAAAATGATATTCCCAGTCCTTAGACATATCAGGGGAAGGGCAATCCAGAGAAAATTGAGGCCATTTTAATCTCATTTATGTGTAGCTTCCAGCTATGTGTTGAATTGAAGATTACCGTACCTAATACTTGCCAGCATATGCCCAGCACTGGAGGCACCTGTGGATACAGGCAATTGAAATTTTCTGCCGTTTGTTGCCGTTTGTATGAATTTTTACTTGTATTTGGATTTACTATTATATTTGTATTTTAACTGTTGTTACCCACCCTGAGCTCGCTTGTGGGGAGGGCAGGATAATAACAACAACACAAGCAGGAAAGTCAATGAGTTTCTAAGGATATAATACTGCTTAGCACTGCACTGTAAATCCCTTTTGTACTACTGGAAACCTTTGCATTAGAAGCATCCTACATTTCAAGAAGGAGGCATCCCATTCCCCCTGACTTTACTTCCTGCACTCTTTCCCATCTCTTCTCTGACACTCATACCCCCTCTTTCTTTCTCCCTCACCACCTCACTCATTGCTCTCTTTATTTTGTCCCCCACCCCTTTTTCTGTCACCTCAGTCTCTGTTGCTAGCTGGAGGGTAGCGATGGCTCCCGCACCACCTGCCTCCAGCTTTGGCAACTCTGTGGGGAGAGCTATGACTCCCATGTCCCCCTGCAGCTTCCAACTTTGTCAGCTCTGTAGGGGGAGCAATGACTTCCCTGCCCCCCATCAGTGTTCCTAGCTTGGTAGGTAGTAACAACTCCCCCACCCACCCCATCTTTCTCCAGTTTTGCTGCCTCAGCAGCTGAGGGAGACAAAGAGCAATTATTCCTGTTCTTTATCCCACCTTCTTCTTCCTCACACATGGCAGTGATTTGCCCAGACATCTACCCAGCTACCTCAACAAAGGCAGCAGCACCCCCCACCAGTGTATCAGAGCATTGTCTGCCCACACAGAGAATGTTATTTTCTGGAGAGGGTGGTAAACACCTCCCTCATTTAAAACAAAAACAAAAACTTTTTTTTTGGCTTTTCTGCAAGCCTGGGGTGGAAGATCTCCCAAGTTTGTTAAAAAAAAATTACTTCTGTGTAGAAGACCCCATGTCTGTGGATCTTTACAGGTCAGGACACACTTGCCTATCTCTCTATAATATAATTCTGTTTTGGTCATGGACTCTCCTGAACATTCCACACACTGCCAAAATCAGTTGGCTCAATGAACTGTCACTCAGAATGTGTCGCTAGCCACTGGCTGCATTGCCTGAGTCCCGCCCAGCTGCCACTGAAGAGTACTCATGTGCCATTGGCCAGGTGCTGGGTTTGCTCCTCTTCCCCACCCACTCCTTCAACCTCTGTGCCCTGTCAGAATTTCTGGCAGACAGCTTTCTCTCTTAACAAAGATGCTTGCTTCCTGTGTGAGACTTTTTCCCTCTGTAGTTGTTGGTAGGTGTAACGAAATGGCAGTTATCTGTGTCTGTAAGATGGCTGCTGTCTCTGTGTTTAAAATGTTCCCTTAGAAGGCTTAATTGAGCTGTAGTTCCAGACAGGGGCCTGCAGGGGTATCACTCACTTGGTTGAATGGGGCTTCTTCATCTGCTGGCCTACAGTACCCAGCTGCAGCAAGGCCAAAAACTGCAGGAAAAAAGAGACCGTCCCAAGGGGGGGGGGCAGCATCAATATAGACTTCAGCTAGGCCACAAGCCAGAGACATGGGGGAACCCTGGGAGCAGAAGAAATTCAGCCACTCCACAGTCGGCTGGACTGGGGAATGAATGGGCAAGAGAATGGGCAAGAGAGAGAGAGGCTGAAGCAGAGCCAGTCCTTGGAGAGATCCTATCCCGAGCCTACAACCTCCAGAGCCAGAGTGTTGTGTGTAGGGAAAGAGGATTACGTTTAACCCCTTATGATTTATGCCTGTTGGTTCATGGTGTGTGCTTACTCCTACAGTTGTGCCTTATTTATTTAGTGTGTGTGTGCTCCATAATTGTGTAAATAGTTAAATAAATTCTTTTATTTGGGCTAATAATCTGTGTTGTGCTCTGACCACACAGTCTCCCCTGGTCTGCACAATCCCAAAGGGAGGGGGTAGCCCAGGGAAGCAAGGAAAGGCCAGATCCTTGGGTTGCCAACTTTCCAGGGATCCCCCAAAGACTGGGGATTCCATCTCCAAATAGGGAGATTCGGCCAGAGGGGTCTCACTGTCCCTCTAAAAAGGCAGTGACAATTCAGTGAGTTGTGGAGCAAACTTAAGGAGTGAGATATGCCCATGGGATGAGGGTGGGAGGTGAACAGCTGAGTTGTAAACTGGAGCTGGTTTTGCTACAGTAGGCAACCAAGCTTGGTTCAGACAAAGGAAGGAAATCCTTTGCAGGCCTTTGTGAGGAACTCATTGGAGCCAGTCGTTACTAGGATTGCCAGCTCCAGGTAGGGAGATTTGTGGAGATTTTCTGGTAGAGTCTATGGAAGCCAGGGTTTGGGGAGGGAGAGGCCTCAGCTGAACAGAATGTCATAAAGCCCATCTTCCAAAGCAGTTATTTTCTAGGGGGGAGGGGAGATCTGTTGTCTGGAGTTCAGTTGTGATACCTGGTAATCTTCAGGCTCCCCCTGGAGGTTGGCTACCCTAGGCATCACGGTCAGTGCTTCAGAGCAGGGTCTGCTAGATCCAGGTTCTTGCTGTAGAAGCTGAGTGGGTTATTTTGGACCAGTCACAGATTTTCAGCCTAACCTATCTCACAGGGTTGTTGTGCAAGTCAAAAGAGGGAGAGGAGAATGATGTAAGCTGCTTTGGTCCCCATTGCAAAGAAAGACTATTTTTCCTCCTGGAAAACCATTGTTGCCAGTCTCAGACAGGTACAATGTCATAGACTCCACCCTCCAAACCAGCCATTTCCTCCTGAGTAACGATTGTTTCCAATCTCTAGGTGAGGGCTGGAGATCACTCAAAATTACAACTGTTCTTCAGTAGCAAGATCAGTTCCTCTGGAGAAAATGGTGGACTCTGTGTCATTATACCTTTGCTGAGGTCGCCACAGCAAATTGACGCTGAGTGTCCAAGGCCTTGGAACTCTCCCAGAGCCTTTTTTTAGAGCTTCTTGTATTTTTTTCCACAATGGGCCTTATTCTTTGTTAGAATATAAGATACTAAACCAGATATAATTAACACATCAAATGAAATAGTGACTTTAATGTTTGCAAAAACCCATCACATGCTACCCAGTTCTTCCTTCATGGAATTCAGGGCAGCATATATGGTTCTTCCTTCCTCTGTTTTCTTTTCAGAACAACCCTATGAAATGAGTTAGGCTGAGAAAGAATGATTAACCATGGTCTTCCAGTGAACTTCATGTCTGATTGGTGGTTAAACCAGCATGTCCCCAATCCTAGTCCAACACTAATTAGTGCATTATACTGGTTCTATAGTGTTGTTGTTTTTTCTTTGCCAGAATCACACATTTTTTTGTTTTACTTTTCATTCAGGAATTTCTCAGTGAATCCCTTTATATCAAATAACGATCAGCTGGGAAACTATTAGTTGGACTTCTTTTGCACAACAAATTTGAGTGACCATTTGAAAACATTTCCCTTCCATGTATGGAAAGTTTTTTTAAATGTTTTAATTAGAAATCAGTATGGTTTATAATTCAGGAGGTTATGATGTATCAAAAAAGACCATTTGTTGCAGTGCAACCCTAAACAGAGTTACCTCTTTCCTCATTAATTGAAGTCAATGGGTTTAGAAGGATATAACGCTGCTTAGAACTGCACTGTAAATCTCTTTTGTTCCTATTGGAAACCTTTGCATTAGAAGCATCCTATTTTTGACTATAAATCAGCAGCAGAGATAGCTCTGGATTAGCTTGTTCAGCTATCCCCCAAATGAGATGAATAGAGCTTGAAAACTGCATGTGTTGAGATAATTTACCTCAGAGAAACTGTTTCCCCTTTTTCTCTCTGTCAATTGCCAGTTTTGTGCAGTGCCATCTTCATTTTTTCCTATAATATGTTGCTGTTTGCTTTGCTGTGAAGTTGTAGTTAAAGAGTCTATTTAAGAAGTGAAGCAGTAAGTGGAAAAGAGGAGTTGAAGATTAATTTTTAAGGAGTTGCAATGAAAATTCATATTAAAGAAACAGATATCCTTCTTATGGTGCACATGCACACAATAAATGGAAGAGCAGAGACAGCTCCTAGGCAGCAGCTTTGTAAGACTGGTCACTGATTTCCTTAGAAATTTTGATTTCTTTTGTGAATTTTGCTCATAGGATTTCACATGCTAGCCTAAAAGTGGCTACTGATTGTGTTTCTTTTTTAAAGTAGAAAACTCCTCCACTCAATTTGTTCCACACACATTTATAAGGCTAAGTAGAAAAGAGCAAGAGTCCAGTAGCACCTTAAAGAATAACCAAATTTGTGGCAGGGTATGAACTTCCAGGAGTCACTGCTCACTTTTTCAGACACAACTAGAATGTGAGTCCATCAGTCCTTATATCTTGGAGTGATTTCAGATGCCAAATTAACAATAGCAGGCAAATGACAATAGTAGGTAAATGACAATAGCATGCTTGATTGGATTAGGTGTGATATGCAGAGGGATAGTAGGTTTGCAGAAATCAGCATTGGTCATGAGACAGGACACCTAGGTCTCGGTTCAGTCCAGGAGGATGCATTGTCATGAGCTTCATTATGGCTGAGTTCAGGACTGGCAAGCTGCCCCGGTAGAGCCCCATTTCAGCGACACTTTAAAACCTCATTAAAGGGGGCGTTCACACAGGCACATCTGCCTGGCATTCCCCACCTGTAGGCAACATGCGCTGTTCCGCTTTCTTCCCTCATTAAATAGATACCTCTTTGAAGTGGTAGCAAATCCCTGAAGAGCGCCTTTAACCCTCATCAGTCCGCTTCCCAGCAGTGTGACCACACAGTCAATATGCCAGGAGCAAGCCAGAACAGCAGCACCAGTTCGATTGGCCGTGCTCTGCTGTACCTCCCAATGCAGTGCCGGGATCCTCCCCCAATCGGCAATCTGCGGCGAGCTCCTCCAATCCGGACCAGCGGTCTGAACATTCCAGCATGCCTTCTCCCAGTAAGTTCCCACAGCAGACGGCCCTGTGTGACCGGGAAATTCCAGAACAATTTGTTCCAGGGCTTTTTTTTGCTGTGACTGGCTCCCAGAGCAACTTGCAAGTCTGAACTCAGCCTATCAGTTGCAATTCAGTACTCCTTCTAATATCCCTTTAAAATTCCTTTGTTAAGAGAACTACTGCTCTTAGGTCAACAACTGCATGTCCTGGAAGGTTAAAATGTCCCCCCACTTATAAGTAGTCGCAATGAAAATTCATATAAATAGTAATAGCCTTGAATATCTCAGAGAATTCTAAGTGATGATAATTAATAAAGTGGATTATAAACATATGTTGTTTCACATTAACAAATTTGTCAGAGTCTCCTCGAGATGCCACATCACATATACAGTAAACAAAATATCAGCTGCTGAATGTTTGTTTTTACAATTTGAACATTAGAAAACAAATCTACAATACCACCAATGGGACAGGCAGTACTGGTACTTTGTTGTTATAAATTACAATCTTTTTAAAAAAATCCCCAGAGGGAGATGCAAACTGGCTTTCTTTGTTCTTGTTTCATTATGAAATTTCTGAAGTTTCTCTATGACATCACTTAAATTGGCTCTTTTTCATCTATCACAGATTTCCAACATGTTTTGGTTTATATATTCATTTTAGATTTTAGAAATGGCAATGGAAAACCAGAAACATCTTCTAAAGTTTGCTTGACATTTGTAGAGATTTGTTTTCCTAATTAAAATAATAAAGCCTCAAATTTAAATTTATGTAAATGTTGATGAAATTTCTGTTTTAAACTTTAATATAAACTTCAGTACAACAGGTTTGATCCAGTTATCTGCCAGAAACAGTGGCTCTTTCCCTTGTTGCTCCCCCATCTGACTTTTCCAATGCTAGGGAGAGGAATAAATGAGGAGTTGGCTGTGAAAGTGGGGGCCAGGATCTGATCTTCTAGGCTCAATAAACTGGAGGCTATGGTACAATGTGCATACTCTGGAACCAATCTAAGTATTACCATTCTATGTATATGGGCTTGCATGTACCCACAGAAGGGTTTCCCGGGCTTGTTTTCCTCCGGCTGCAAGTTTTTGTGCTGCATTTAGAAGCACTTCATATGTTTTTCCAGATACTGAGGCAGCTTTTCTAACAGCATAAAAGGAAAGCCCAGAAGTAAAGAATAGCTGCTTTTGAAAAAATACCTTTCAGTTTTTAGTATGTCAAAAATTACATGCCCTTCATTGCATGTGGCGCTTAGTGCATGGCCCTTTAGGGAATCTCCGTTGCTTTTCTGCTTGACATATTCACTTTGCAGTGGCCATATGATTCTCAGGAGGTTGTGGCTTTGTGGGCCTCAAAAGCTACTGAACACACTTATTAAGGCAGATGTCAGAATGGCATCAGCAGGGTTCTCCTTTGCAACATAGTTCCTTATCAACTTGCTATAACATTATGACCAAAAAAACCCCTTTATTACTTTATAGAATCACTAGTAGGAAGCAGTGTTCCCTCTAAGCTGAGTTAGTGTAAATTAGCTCACAGTTTTCTAGCATCCTGCTCACACATTTTGGTCTTAGCTGAGGAAGAATGGCTCCAGAGCAAACTAATTTATGCAGTAGCCAAATTGCTCACTCACAACTTCAATGCCAGTAGCTCACAAAGTAGAATTTTTGCTCATAGGGCTCCATTGCTTAGAGGGAGCATCGGTAAGAAGTATTTCATTTTGCTTGCAGGAGAGCAAATTCCTGTTTGTCTAGTTACATCTATCACAAAAACTGATTTGCGTTATTCCCTGTATCCCTGCTTTCTATGATACACATAAGAAAGAACAATTTAGATAAGTCTAGCGGTCCCTCAAGTCAGCCCAGTCTTCTAGGGAAATGTTACACAAGCATTGGTCAGGCATCTCAGATAGTTGTTATATACTAGACAAGAATCAAATCTCTCTTCTCTGTTCATATTGAATGAATTGTAATTATTCCTTTTCATGCTTATTGAAGGTTCTAATGCTAATTTATATCTGTTAAGATGTGTGTGATATTTTGAGCTTTGTTTGTATTTATTTTTTGCTGCTCTTTGTTGATTACACTCCATTCTATTGTCAGTTTGTAATATTGTTATATTGTTCAACAATTTTTTTTAAAAAATAATGTTGCAAAGATATTTTATTTTTTTTTTAAAAAAAGGAGTGCTGACTACAAAGTATACCAGAATGGCAGAATGAAATATCCTTCTTGCTTTCTTCCAAAAACTGTACTGACATTGTTCAAATAGCGGTAAGTCCGTTCTCAATATCTGTCACAATCAGTAGCTATTAATATCCACATTACTGGTCATTTTGTAGATGCTGCCTTATGCCTGGACATTCACAGCATGACTGGGGCCAATGATCCCTCTATGCTGCGGAGTCTTGTGAACAAAAATGTTACTTTGTGAGCTACTGGCATTAAAGCTGTGAGCAAGTGATTTTGCTACTGCAACCTTCCTGAGCGAAGACAAAAATGTGTGAGTTGGAGGCTAAAAACCTGTGAGCTAGCTCACACTAACTTAGTAGAGGGAACACTGACTGGGCATGTGCTGAGTCATTTCCTTGGTGTTCTGATACAGCACAGTAATTTCCACTTAAAACACATTTAATGACTAGAAATTATGATAATGACAGGAAGAAATCTTCTTAAATGATAGCCGCCATAGAATTATCCAGGTGGGAAGCCATGTTGGTCTGAAGCAATAGTACAAAATTAGAGTCCAGTGGCACCTTTAAGACCAACAAAGGTTTATTGAAGGTATGAGCTTTATAATTGTGTTACACTCAGGCTGAGTTCAGACTGGCAGTTTGAATCAGGAGGGAGTTGTGGCACTGCGGTCACACTGCGCTGACTGATGCAGGAGCATACCGGGAGGAGGCATGAGGGAGTGTTCACATTGTTGGCCCGAAGGCATGGCTGCAAGGGGCGGCTTCCTGTTTGTCTAATCTGGAGATATGCAGTTATGTCCATATGCACACATGCACACAAGCAAAAACGCGGATTTTAGTGTTCACACTTTGTTGGTGTGGGATATACGTGGGATAGACATGCTTTCCAGGGTTTTATACCACTTTTACCAGATATCTTTTAAATTCAGGAGGGAAGCATTACAAGACAGGTTGAGTACAGCTGGGGAACGCTGGACAGATATGCCTGTGTGAATGGCCCCTTCAATCTGGTTGTGAAACGTTGCGGAAACATGCCTATCTCGGGGCAAACTGCCAGTCTGAACTCAGCCTCAGTCCCTGCTTGCATTATACATGAAATAAGCATCAAAAAACCTTGGTGGATACACCAGAATCTGTTTGCAGTTTTACAATCATGTTCTTTGTTGCAGAAATGTCAGTTCAGTGGCAGCAGCCCTATTAACATCAACTGTTCATTTGGATGATGCATGGAAATAATTGAGTGCCTTCTTAGATTAAGCTTCTTCTTCCAGACTGGAAATGCTCATTGAAGCTTAGCATCTTGTCTAATCCACCAAAAGAGGTTCATCTAATGAAACAATATTAAACATTTTCCCTCTCTCTCCATGCCTTCATTCTTTATCATTATTTTGCTGTTCTGTCACTTGAATAATTTCAAAACTGGGAGTAACACCTGGATAATTTCTACTCTCTGAGAGTGGGCAAACTTCGCTTCCTTAACTGCAAAGGCTAATATCTGGAGAGGGAATAATGCTATAATCCAATGATTTATTAGTGTTGCATCACAGTGAGTTACAATTGAATGCCAAGCCGAGTTTTAATTTCTTTTCCCAGTATCTGAAGTTCAGCAGACACAGGTCTGCCTGCTAAACTGCATACAGATTGCCTTACTTTGATCAGTTGGGAGTTATAATACTGCACAAAGATTAAAGACTGAGCCCCTCGTGAAGTGAAGGAAGAGACCTCTAGTCAATTGGCTAGGCAGCCTGCCTCTTCCTTCCTCTCTCCTTCCCACCCCCTTAGGGAGGGAGGAGCGAGAGTGGACTGTGGGAAGAACCCTTTCCAGCATTTTTCACCCCCAGTCCACCCCTGCTTGGTTGTTCTGGGTTGTTCTGAGGATTAAATGGAAGAGAGGAACAGAAGAACATGCTGAACCAGGCCCATCATCCTACATTTTGTTCACACAATGGCCAACCAGCTGCCTCTAGGAAGCCCACAAGTAGGATGATTAGAACAGCATCCTCCCATCCATGTTCCTCAGCAACTAATATAAAGAGGCATACCAGAGGGAGTACGTATTTGTCATGTCTACTAGCCAACGATAGCCTGTTCTTCAGATCAGTGTAGTGGTTATGTGCACGGACTCTAATCTGGGAGAACTGGGTTTGATTCCCCACTCCTCCACTCACAGCTGCTGGATGACCTTGGGCAAGCCATAGTTCTGTCAGAGGTGTTCTTGAAAAAGAATAGTTTCTGTCAGAGCTCTCTCAGCCCCATCTACCTCACAGAGTGTCTGTTGTGGGAAGGGAAAGGAGTTTGTAAGCAGCTCTGAGACTCCGAGTGAAGGGCAGGGTATAAATCCAATCTCCTCCTCTTCCTCCTCCTCTTCCTCCTCCTCTTCCTCCTCATCCTCTTCTTCTTCTTCTATGTTCACTCCCCTTCCAATGCCTTCCAAGTTGGCAGCCATCACCACAGCCTGTGGCAGTGAGTTCCACAATTTAACTATTTGCCATGTGAAGAAGTACTTCCTTTTGTCTCTCCTGAATCTCCCACCCTTCAGCTTCTGTGGATTGTTGGAAAATAGTCAAAAATACTTAATTACTCAGAGTTTCGATGGATCTTTGCTTCACTGGAGAGGAGACATTTCTTTTGTGTTTAAAAAGCTTTATTTCTAAGGGTAAAGGTACACAGGAAACCTAACAAAATAACAAATATCTAAGAGCTACATTTCTACATCTTACTGCTAAGAAAGCATGGTCACACACTGAATACACAATGGAGAATCTGCTTCTTCTAGACCCGTAGAAAGGAAGTCACCTGAAACCAGTAACCAATCAGTATTGCAATACAGACCACTTTTCCTGGGTTATTTTCCCATTGGCTCTGAGCCAGGTTTCCCTTCCAGGTCAGTCTAAACAATAGTAGAGATGGTAAACAAGTTAACCCTATAATGGCTGGAATCTGAGACCTTGCAACCCATACATTTCCAACATGGATGACTCCAGGTTTTCATGCTATGGGAGGGGGAGAAAAGCTTCTCTCTGTCCATTCTTTCCACCAGGGCTCTTTTTGTAGTATCCTTTAGGTGACACACCCCTAATGTAGCCAATCCTCCAAGAGCTTACAGCAGCTCCTGTAAGAAGAGCTCTGTAAGCTCTTGGAGGATTGGCTACATTAGGAGTGTGTCACCTAATCTGCAAAGAAGTTCCTGCTGCAAAAAGAGCCCTGCTTTCCACATCATGCATAGTTTTATATATCTCTGCCATGTTCCCACATTATTCACCAAGGAAACAGCCCTAGCCTTGACTTGAATAGTCCAGGCTAGACCAATCTTGTCAGATCTCAGAAGATAAGCTGGGTTGGTCCTGGCCAGTATTGGGATGGGAGACCTCCAAGCATGTGACGTGGAGGCAGGAAATGGCAAACCACCTCTGAATGTCTTTTGCCTTGAAAACCCTATGGGGTTGCCATAATTCAATTGATAGCACTTTCCACCACCAAACATCCTTAAGTTTTTAAATTAACCTTCATAGGGCAGTTTATTTAGCTCTCTGATTGTTTTGGTTGATCTTTTCTGCACCCTTTCAAGCTCTACAATATCCTTTTTTCAGGTGCAGTGACCAGAATTGTAGACAGCATTCCAAGTGTGGTCTCAGCATAGATTTGTATAAGGGCAGCATGATAGTGGGAGTTTTGTATTCTATTCCTATTATAATTATGGCAAGCATGAAATTTGTCTTTTTCACAGGAGCAGCACGCTGGGTTGACATTTTCATCAAACTATGTACTATCACCACAAAGTCCCTTTCTTGGTCTGTGGTTGCCAGCTCAAGAACCCATCAGTGTATATGTAAAGTTGAGATTATTTTCCCCAGTATGCATAACTTTACTCTTGCTCACATTGAATCTCATTTGCCATTTTAATGTCCATTCCCCCGATTTGGAGATATCCTTTTGGAACATCCAGTTTTGTCTTAACCACACTAAATAATTTTGTGTTATCTACAAACTTGGCCACCTCACTACTCCCACCTAACTCCAGGTCATTTATGAACAGGTTGAAAAGCAGTGGTCCCCATACAGATCCCTGAGGGACCCCACTACTCAAATTCCTCCATTGTGAGAACTGACCATTTATTCCTGCTTTCTTCTTCCTGTTTTTTAAGCCAATTTTCAGTCCATAAGCGGGCTTGTCCTCTCATCTTATGACTATGAAGTTTGCTCAGGAGTCTATGGTGAGGAACTTCATCAGAAGCCTTTTGGAAATCCAAATAAACAACATCCACCAGTTTTACTCTATATGCTTGACAATGTTAATTTTAATAATGCTTTTCATCAATTTACCTGGAACAGACATTAAGTTAACCAGCCCGTAACTTCCCTGACTCCCTCCCCAATCCTTTAAAAAAAAAGAAGAAGAGTGTTACATTGGCCATTCTCCAGTCTTCCAGTACAGAAGCTGGCCTTAGGGATGATAAGCAATTTCACATTTGAGTTCATTAATAACTCTAGGATGGATACGGTCTGATGATTTCTTAGTTTGCAGTTTGTCTATAAGTTCTAGAACTTCTTCCCCCATCACCACTATATGGCAAAGCTCCACATCCTCCTAGGGTTGCACAATGTTCCCTCTAAGCTGAGTTAGTGTGAGCTAGCTCACAGTTTTTTGCCTCCAGCTCACACATTTTTGTCTTAACTCAGGAAGGATGGCTCCAGAGCAAACTAATTTATGCAGTAGCCAAATCGCTCATTCACAACTTTAATGCTAGTAGCTCACAAAATAAAAGTTTTGCTCACAAGATTCCACATCTTAGGGGGAGCATTGGTTATCAGCCCCCAGGTGAGAGCAGGGGATCCCCCAATTTGGTGGGCTCCAATCCACTGCCAGCCAGCTGGCTAGTCGGGGAAGCCCCACCCCCCACCCCCAACCACCTAGGACAACATTCCCAGCATAATGATGTCATGAAGAAGTGATGTCATCACACTGGGGATGCTGCATGGGGTTGTTTTAGTATTTTTTGGCAAAACTCTATAATTTTGCCCAAAATTCTAGAGGATCATCACATGGTGTCTCCAGCGTAATGATGTCACTTCTGCATGACATCATAACACTGGGGAAGTTGCACATGGTGATGCTGCACACCACCACCACCACCCCAGCTCCTTCCCACCCCCGCTGGGGAGCAAAGAGGACCTGGCAACCCTACATCCTCCACTCCTGAAAACATCCATTCAGGAACAAGTATTTGCTTTATATCTTCAGCAGTGAAAACAGATGAGAAGAATTAATTATACTCCTTTAGTAGTCCTTTAATTCCATTGTCATCCAGTGGTCCAACTGCTTCCCTAGCTGGTTTCCTGCTCCTAATGTATTTAAAGAAATTGTATGTATTTAAAGAAAGATGTAAGTGGCTTTGGGCCCCTATTGTAGAGAAAGGTGGGGTATAGATGAAATAAATAAACAAATTAAGCTGAAGATGGGGGGGTGCAGATTAAAAACTAGGTGGGTGGGGAGGAGGGTGAAGAGGCGAGAAGGAAGGAGACATGGGTGAGGATTTGAAGGTTGCCAAAAGGAGGGAGTGAATACAGGGGCTATGAGGTGACACTTGCAACCAGTGCTACCTCTATGCTCCACAGCATTGTGAGCAGAAATTCTACCTTGTGAGCAAAAAAGAGCTAGAAGCATTAAAGTTGTGAGCAAGTCTACATTTGACTATTGCACAAATTATTTGTTTAGAAGATTATTTCCACAACCTGGTAAAAATTTCAGAATGATTTCTTTTAAACTATATTTTAAGAATAATTCAAACATTATAAGAGAAAACAGAATCAAGTCAAAAATGTTGTCCTCTACAGGGGTAGACCAGACCTTCAGAAATCTACCTGCCCCTTTCCACTATATTGGTAGACCTGAACTCCAGAGAACAGGTCTACCCAGTCCACTATATTGGTAGACCTGGCCTCACCCTGCATGACCCTTAGAAAATATACCAGCACTGGGGGGGGGGGTGTCAGACTTGCAGTCTACTTTGGCTTTTTTAGTGAAATATGGCAACCAGCATTACAGGTCAAATATAACAGAGGTGGAACAATCACTGTCAGAATGCTACCTAACCTAACAAATAGGAAGTTTCTTAAATGTTATCAACATGCCCAAACAACTTATTTATTCAGATATTTATATCCCACTTTTCTTTGACTCAAGGCAGCTTACAAACCATACTGAAAAACATGATGGGGTGTGCAAAAAAATAATCATTTTTTTTCTGGCTCAATTATAGCTTATGGGTACCATTATAGTCAATGGGCCCCATAGGCTATAATGGAGAGGCTATCCAGGGTGTGGGGGGGCTGGTTTTTTGAGATAAAGGCACCAAATTTGCCATATAGCTGCTGGTGCCTCTCCTCACCCCCCAAAAAAAGTTTCAAAAAGATTGGATCAGGGGGTCCAATTCTATGGGCCCTAGAATGAGGTGCATCTGTCCTACATTGTTTCCTACGAAAGCATGGTTGTGAGCTGAAGCAGAAATCCTCTGAGCTGTCCTTTGAAATGTTGTGTGCCAGTGCCCCCTAGCTCAGCTTAGAGAGAACTGTGCTTGCAACCTCATATTCTTTGCAAGTTCCCCACAGTGCAATTAGGCCCAGCCTGGTGATTGGCACTGCACAGCTGGGCCATAGTTTTTGTTTTTTTTCACAAGCTTTTTGTTCACAAAAAAGAGAAGGTGAGATATTAAATCTGATGGACCCCTTTTCTAGACAGAGCTGAATACTTACCCTGAATAGCTGTAAATAATTGTTCATGCTTCCGTGTCAGTGCATATGTCACAAGAAAGCATTGGCGATTGGATTTCTACTGTCCCTATTCTTGTATTTATTAAAATTGTGTGTATATATGTCAACATAAAATTAATTTTGCATTGCTCCTACAGGTTAAAAATAAGAGCATAAACAATATATCCACAAAAATATAGAACAAGAAAAAAAGAATTACACAGGGTGCTTACAAACATTCTTAGCTCTGTATTAAAATGACATCTGACAAAAATGGGAAATGAAAGAACAGAAACATAAAATCAGAAACAGGAGAGATAAAGCTGAATTTATTGTCTCTATGTCCCAGAATAATCCTTATAGGATTAAACTATGTTCATTAAACTATGTTCATAGTTTAAATGGCTTGTTTGCTGAGACCCTAATTATATGTTTTATTTTCTGAGCCCCTAGTGAAGGCTGACTACTGCTTGGGTAATGTTTGAGAAAATGCTGTCTCTCGTAGACTCCCCCCCCCCCCATCACACATTGTTTCAAAGAGTAAGTCAGAGATGAGACATTTTAAAGAATTTTTTCCTATAAAGGTAGCTACTTATTTATGGGCAGAATTTCCTGAAGAATTTCACAGTATACTGGGAAAACCTAGAACTACACTTGGAATCTCCAGAAAGCCTTGGGCTTTAGCATACAGTTTTTGGAGATTCCTAGACAGGTGTGGCATCACTTCCAAATGTTCCCAGAAGTGATATCACACCATCATCTAACATCTTCCCCATGTTCTCCCTCTGGTTGCCAGCCACTGGTTGGTAGCCCTAAATGTGATCAATACCCAGAAATCTAAATTACCTAGAATGCTATGTCAGATCAAGCAATTTGTATTTCAGTATTTAAAAGTTAGTATATTGTTTGTGGCATATCAAGTCTGGATGAAGGCACTGCAGACTCCTTGAGGATTACATAAGAACATAAGAACACAAGAGAAGCCAATGTTGAATCAGGCCAATGGCTCATCTAGTCCAACACTCTGTCACACAGCGGCCAAAATATACCAGGTGCCATCAGGAGGTCCAGCAGTGGGGCCAGGACACTAGAAGCCCTCCCACTGCTGCCCCCTCCAGCACCAAGAATAGAGTACATCACCTGCCCCAGACTTAGAATTCCCATCTATACTCTGTGGCTAATAGCCACTGATGGACTTCTGCTCCATATGTTTATTTAATTCCCTCTTGAAACTGTCTATGCTTGTAGCTGCCACCACCTCCTGTGGCAGTGAATTCCATATGTTAATCACTCTTTGGGTGAAGAAGTATTTCCTGTTATCTGTTCTAACCCAACTGCTCAGCAATTTCATGGAGTGCCCACGAGTTCTTGTATTGTGAGAAAGGGAGAAAAGTACTTCTTTCTCAACCTGCTCAATCCCATTCATAATCTTATAAACCTCGATCATGTCACCCCTCAGCCGTCGTTTCTCCAGGCTGAAGAGCCCCAAGCATTTTAACCTTTCTTCATAGGGAAGGTGTGATTCAATGTCATTGTCTGGGCCTGCTGACCCCACAGCCAGCAGTACTGGCTTTACAAGCACAACTTCTGGTGTGACTTTGGGTCAGTCATAAGCTCTTTCAGAGCTGTTCTTTCAAGGGCAGTTCTCAAGAGAGCTCTCTCAGCCCCATCTACCTTACAGGGTGTCTGTTGTGAGGAGGGGAAAGGAAAGGGATTGTAAACCACTCTGAGAAAGTAGTGAAAGTTGGGATATAAATTCAATTTCTTCTCTTTTTCTTCTTCCATGTCGTCCCCCCCAAATGGGGGAGGTGTTCCCTCTAAGCTGAGTTAGTGTGTGCTAGCCCACAGTTTTTTAGCCTCCAGCTCACACATTTTTGTCTTAGCTCAGGAAGAATGGCTCCAGAGCAAACTAATTCATGCAGTAGCCAAGTCACAACTTTAATGCCAGTAGCTCACAAAGTAGAATTTTTGCTCACAAGACTCCACAGCTTAGAGGGAACATTGGATGGGACCCCTGGAGCCAGGGAACTGAGAGACCAACCCTCCTACCATGGTGGAGAAGACAGACAGGGCCCAACACCTGACAGCAGGGGATGGGCCATGGCAATGGACAGAGGGAGAACAGAGGTAAAGAGGCCCCCAAGGATGACAGCCCCACAGTGAAGCCCCAAAAACACTCTGCCAAGAAAGAAAGATTGCTACTCCCCTCCAAAGTCAGCTGCATACAGAGCAGCCAGGCAACAGGTCCCCGTTCCAGAAGCATCAGGACAGGGAAACAACAGAGACCTAGGCCCTGACATGGAAATGGCTATTGTGGGCAGGGCTGGGGAGGGCGAGACTGGTGCCTAGAGCTTAGGCAACACAGCCACATTCAGGCATCCCCAAGACAGCCTACACTTGTGCACAGAGGGACGAGGCTATATGCAGGGGAAAGGGGGAGGTGGGATGAGGGGAGGGGATAAAAGAGAAGGATGATGATGGAAAGCTGAAGATGGGGCTGGGAGCTGAGAGAGAGAGCACAAGTGACAGAGCCTTGAGTGGGGGAGGCAGAGGGTGCTGTAAGCCCCCTCCTCACTTATATCCAGCTGATCAGAGGACTGCACAGCCTGGACAGGTCAGGGAAAGATCACAGCATGGTGGATGGAGGGCCCCTGGACACAAACAGTCATTTTTCCATGGGTGCAATTACTTTCACCCATGCAGTACAGCTTTTGTGGCTCCCCTGTCCCTCAGAATGTCAGAAATGTCCCCAGAATCAGGATTTCAGGGACCTTTTCAGGCTGCCATAGGAGTGAGGAGCAGTGAAAGTCACATTCTTTGGGCAGAAGTCCTTGCGTCCACCAAAATACAAGGGGATCCACCTCCTATCTTAATTATAGGAGCAGCACTTCAAAAATTGGCTCCATAAACAGACAGGGAGACCACTGAGAATACCAATAGCTTTGTGGAACCTTGGTGCCAAGAAGTGGATAGATCCATATGTGCTTCATTAACTCTTTGTACTCAGACCTTTGGGAGGGAAAGTGACATAGTATAGGCCAGTCTCATCAGATTGCAGAAGCTAAGCAGGGTTGGTATTTGAAAGGGAGACCTCCAAGGAAGAGTCTGCAGAGAAAGACAATGGGAAGCCACCTCTGCTTCTCATTTACCTTGAAAGGCCCTTGCTGGGGTTGCCATAAGTTGGCTTTGATTTGATGGCACTTTATACACACACAGGTCTTCTATAGTAGTAGAGTTAAATAATTTTTTTGAGATGTCAGGCTTCACTAGAGGATTTATGGCCTGTTCATGTTGAGCACCTCATGCAATTTTTGGTGTTTTTGGAAGGTAAAGGATTTATGAATCATTACTTCCACAGTGAGAAAAAGATGACCTAGACAATCTTGTTACAACATAGGGTAATGAATGTACCCAAAAGAGCCTTCCAAAAATATCTAGGGAGAAAAATGACTGCAGCTTGGTTTCCTACCTCCTGAACAAAACATCTGCTATGAACACCTGCAGTATCCTATTAGATAGTCCCCTGATAGCTTCTTGTTGTTGTGCACATCTACAAAGCCAGCTAAGCATATAATTATTAGTATAACAATTATTATTTTTACAGCAACTGTTGAGTAAGGTAAATTCTTGTATTGCTATTCTTTTGACGGGTGGAAAATTTGTTGTGCATGTATATTGGTATGCAAACCAACTAGGAATAAGGCCCGTTGTGGAAATAAATACAACGAGCTCTAGAAAGAGGCTCTGGGAGAGTGCCCCGGTCTTGGGCACTCAGCGCCAATTCGCTGTGGCGACCTCAGCAGGGTATAATGACACAGAGACCACCATTTTCTCCAGGGGAACTGATCTCTGCCATCTGAAGAGCAGTTGTAATTCCGTGTGATTTCCATCCCTCCCCTGGAGACTGGCAACAATGGTTCCCCATGAAGGAATGGCTGGTATGGAGGGTGGAGTCTATGTCATTGTGCCTGTCTGAGGTCCCACCCCTCCTCAAACCTTACCGTCTCCAGGCTCTACCCCTCAAATCTCCAGGAATTTCCCAACCCGGTGTTGGCAACCCCATTTCCCAGCCAACTGTCAACCTACCATTATCTGCCCCCTGGCTTCAGCTTTCCCCTCCCTCCTAGAGAACAGTTGTAATTCTGAGTGATCTCCCGCCCCCACCTGGATATTGGCAACAATGGTTCCCCATGAGGGAGTGGCTGGCTTGGAGGGTGGAGTCTTGTACTTGTCTGAGGTCCTACCCCTCTCCAGGAGCCATCCCTCAAATCTCCAGGGGATAATGGCATAGGGTCTGCCCTCCAAAGCAGCCATTTTCTCCGGGGGAACTGATCTCTGTCATCTGGAGATCAATTGTAACAGCGGCAGATCTCCAGGTCTCACCTGGAGGTTGGCAACCCTAGGGGAAAGTCAGCCACACAGCAGGGGGTTGAAGACAAGAAGAAGAAGAAGAAGAAGAAGAAGAAGAAGAAGAAGAAGAAGAAGAAGAAGAAGAAGAAGAAGAAGAAGAAGAAGAAGAAGAAGAAGAAGAAGAAGAAGAAGAGATTGGATTTATACCCTGCCCTTCATTTGGAGTCTCAGAGCGGCTTACAAACTCCTTTCCCCTCCCCTCCCCACAACAGACACCCTGTAAGGTAGGTAGGGCTGAGAGAGCTCTAACACAACTGCTCTTTCAAGGACAGCTGTGCCAGAGCTTGTGACTGACCCAAGGTCACATCAGCAGATGCAAGTGGAGGAGTGGGAAATCAAACCCGGTTCTCCCAGATTAGAGTCCACACACTTAACCACTATACCAAACTGAGAATGGTTTGATGGTCACTGGCCCACCTCATTAGCCAGCCAGCCAAAAAGGAGTGAGAGCTGACCCAGCTGAGCTCTGAGAAGGAGCAAGGTGTTTGAGCTGCCAGAGGGGTGAGTGGTATTTTTATTTATTTACTTTCAGCTGAGGTGCTTTAGCTGAGAAGGTACTGTGTCAGGGACTGTATTTGGGAGTGTGTGGGTGAGTTGTAACAGACTCCTGACTGCTGGAGTTAGGGTGTGAAAGGGTCATTGTTTGCCTGTAATTAAGTGCCTGGGTGAAATTGAATAGCAGACTCCTGGCTGCTGGAGTTGGGGTGTGAAAGGGGCTTTGTTTGACTGTCATTAAGTGCCTTGGGTGATTTGGAGTAGCTGCTGGCCACACCCTCTCCTGGGAGACAATTCCATTTAAGGCAGGAAGTTTGCAAGAGGCACGAGCCTCTGGCACGAGCCGAAGGGCGAGGCTCTTTGCCTGTGGCTCTTGGCCTAGGGGCTCTGTAAGAAGCCCAGGAAGAGCCAGAAAGCCAGGACCTTGGCTCCTTGGTAAGGTAAGTAGACTCCTACAACAGGAGCCATATAAATACAAAGGGTTTTAAAAGGGGGTTATAGAAAAGTATTTGTTTAAAAACAATTATGAAGCCAGAATGCCAGCAGGGGGTTGGGGGCTATCCAGTGTTTTGCATAGAGTGTCACATGTATGACTATCTGCCCACTGGTCAGAAGTCTTGGGTGTGTGCTCGGTGCAAGGAGCTCCTGGTTCTCAGGGAGCGAGTTTGCTCCCTTGAGGCCAAGGTGGCTGACCTGGAGAAGCAGGGACAGTCAGTTAGGTGCACGGGGAAGACTCTCGGGGACTTCTTAGATATGTCCCACTCTGGATCTGGCAGCCCGGCTGCTGCCAGGGAGTATGAGGGTCAAGGGGAAAAGGGGCACCATGCTGAGGATTAGGGGAATGTGCCCTCAGAAGGGACCTCTTCTTCAGCTGGTGAATGGGTATCCTTTCGTACCAAGGAACCGTCCCTGGGAAGGGTGGGAGGGGGGCTCTTAGTAGTTGGTGATTCGATCCTTAGGCAGGTAGACAGCTGGGTGGCGAACCCGCGTACTGACCGTATGGTGACTTGCCTGCCTGGTGCGGACATTACGCGTGTTTTAGATAGGCTGGTAGATAGTGCTGGGGAGGAGCCAGTGGTCGTGGTGCACGTCGGCACCAACGATGTGGGGAAATGCAGTCGTGAGGTCCTGGAGGAGAAATTTAGGCTGCTGGGCAGGAAACTCAAGGCCAGGACCTCCAAGGTAGCCTTCTTGGAAGTGCTACCTGTTCCACGCGCAGGGCCGGAGAGACAGGCACAGATCAGGAGTCTCAATGCGTGGATGAGACGGTGGCGTAGGGGGAAGGGTTCAAGTTTGTTAGGCACTGGGATGCTTTTTGGGACAAGAGGGAGCTGTACAAAAGGGACGGTCTCCACTTGTCCCGAGAAGGAACCAGGCTGCTGGCACTCAAAATCAAAAAGGTGGCAGAGCAGTTTTTAAACTGAATAATGGGGAAAAGCCAACAGGAGATGAAAAGTCTCTGGTTCGGGATGGCTCATCTCAAAGAGATGAAGGGGTAGCTATTACTTTTGTACAAGGAAATGGATTACAATTGTCCACTGAGACTGTGGCTAATGATAGGAACTGCCTGGCAAGGTCTCGAGGCAGCAAGAGGAAGGCTGTGGGCTTAACAAACATGGGAAACTATAAGTGTTTATACACAAATGCTAGAAGTCTCTGAGGTAAAATCGGGGAGTTGGAATGCTTGGTGTTGGGGGGGAAATAGACATTGTGGGTATTTCAGAAACTTGGTGGGATGAGGAAAATCAGTGGGATACGGTGATTCCTGGTTATAAATTATATCGGAAGGATAGGGGGGGAAGGGTTGTAGGTGGGGTGGCTCTGTATGTCAGAGAGGGTATACCGTCCAGTAAGATTGAGAGGGTAAGAGAATTGGATTCACTTCTGGAAATGCTATGGGTTGAAATAGTGGGTCCAAAAGGAGGCTTAACAGTGGAGTTTGTTATCGCCCACCAGATCAAAAGATAGAGGAGGATTATAAAATGATGAATGAATTAAAGATAGCGGCTAGACGAAATAACTGTGTTGTAATAGGCGACTTTAACTACCCACACATTGATTGGGTCAATATGAGTTCTAGTCGGGAAAAAGAGATTGCGTTCTTAGACACTCTCAATGACTGTGCTGTGGAACAGATGGTCACAGATCCTACCAGGGGAGAGGCGATCCTGGATTTGGTCCTAAGTAACACCCAAGACCTGGTGAGAGATGTAAAAGTGATTGCACCACTTGGGAACAGTGACCATAATGTCATTGAGTTTAACATTTGTACAGATAGGGAGTTGCCCAAAAAGACTGATGCAACCACTTTTAACTTTAAAAGGGGTAACTTCTCTGGTATGAGGGGACATGTGAGGAAGAAATTGAAAGGAAGAGTGGAGAAGGTCAAAACCATTGGGGAAGCTTGGAGACTATTTAAAAAGACAATCCTAGAAGCTCAGAAAAAATATATACCACAGGTTAGGAAAGGTACAAATAGGTATAGAAAAAAGCCTGCATGGTTAACAAATAAAGTAATGGAAGCTGTAAAAGGTAAGAAGGATTCCTTTAAGCGGTGGAAAGCTAGTCTTAGTGAGGTTGATAAAAGGGAACACAGACTATGGCAAATAAAATGCAAGTCTGTGATCAGGCAAGCAAAAAGGGAATATGAGGAGCATATCGCAAAAAACATAAAGACCAACAATAAAACTTTCTTCAAATACATTAGAAGTAGGAAGCCAACCAGGGAGGCAGTGGGGCCCTTGGATGACCAAGGGGTAAAAGGAGTAGTGAAGGATGATAGGGAAATGGCTGAGAAGCTGAATGCATTTTTTGCCTCTGTCTTCACTGTGGAAGAGGAGAAGTGTTTGCCCACTCCAGAAGCACCGATTTCAGGAGGGGGTTTGAAAGACCTGAATCAGATTGCGGTGACAAGAGAGGAAGTCCTCCGACTGATGGACAATTTAAAAACTAATAAATCACCAGGCCCGGATGGCATTCATCCGAGAGTTCTGAAAGAACTCAAATGTGAACTTGTGGATCTCCTGACAAAAATATGTAATCTTTCTTTAAAATCTGCCTCCATTCCTGAGGACTGGAAGGGAGCTAATGTCACTCCCATCTTTAAAAAGGGCTCCAGGGGAGATCCAGGAAATTACAGGCCAGTCAGTCTGACATCGATACCGGGTAAGTTGGTGGAAACTGTTATTAAGGAAAGAATTAGTAGGCACATTGATAAACAAAAACTATTGAGGCAGACTCAGCATGGGTTCTGTAAGGGAAGATCTTGTCTCACTAACCTGTTAGTGTTTTTTGAGGGAGTGAACAAACATGTGGACAAGGGGGACCCAATAGATATTATTTACCTTGACTTCCGGAAAGCTTTTGATACAGTTCCTCATCAAAGGCTCCTAAGTAAGCTCAATAGTCATGGGATAAAAGGACAAGTCCTCTTGTGGATCAAAAACTGGCTTATAAATAGGAAACAGAGAGTGAGTATAAATGGGAAACTTTCTCAGTGGAGGGTGGTAAGCAGTGGGGTACCACAGGGATCAGTACTCGGTCCGATGCTTTTTAACTTGTTTATTAACGATTTGGAATTGGGAGTAAGCAGTGATGTGGCTAAATTTGCAGATGACACAAAGTTGTTCAGGGTGGTGAAAACCAGGGAGGATTGTGAGGCACTCCAAAGGGATCTGTTGAGGATGGGTGAGTGGGCGTCAATGTGGCAAATGGGGTTCAATGTGGCCAAGTGCAAAGTGATGCACATTGGAGCCAAAAATCCTAAATATAAATACACGTTGATGGGGTCTGATCTGGCAGAGATGGACCAAGAGAGAGATCTTGGAGTCGTAGTGGATAACTCGCTGAAAATGTCTACACAATGTGTAGCTGCAATAAAGAAGGCCAATGCTATGCTGGGGATTATTAGGAAGGGAATTGATAACAAATCAGCCAGTATCATCATGCCCCTGTATAAATCATTGGTGCGACCTCATTTGGAATACTGTGTACAGTTCTGGTCACCACATCTCAAAAAGGATATTATAGCATTGGAAAAAGTGCAGAGAAGGGCAACTAGAATGATAAAAGGGTTGGAACACCTTCCCTATGAAGAAAGGTTAAAATGCTTGGGGCTCTTTAGCTTGGAGAAACAACGGCTGAGAGGTGACATGATCGAGGTTTATAAGATTATGAATGGGATTGAGCAGGTCGAGAAAGAAGTACTTTTCTCCCTTTCTCACAATACAAGAACTCGTGGGCACTCTATGAAATTGCTGAGCAGTCGGGTTAGAACAGATAAAAGGAAATACTTCTTCACCCAAAGAGTGATTAACATATGGAATTCACTGCCACAGGAGGTCGTGGCAGCTGCAAGCATGGACAGTTTCAAGAGGAAATTAGATAAACATATGGAGCAGAAGGGTATAGATGGGAACTCTCAGTCTGGGGCAGGTGATGCACTCTATTCTTGGTGCTGGAGGGGGCAGCAGTGGGAGGGCTTCTGGTGCCCTGGCCCCACTGCTGGACCTCCTGATGGCACCTGGTATATTTTGGCCACTGTGTGACAGAGTGTTGGACTGAATGGGCTATTGACCTGATTCAACATTGGCTTCTCTTATGTTCTTATGTTCTTATGTTCTTATGTTCTTATGAGAGGTGTGGCCAAGCAGGGGAGGGATTATGCTGAAAGTCCTTTGTTTTTTTACTCACAGAAGCAAGCTTGGTTGTTTGGTTGCCTACCAACAGCCACTGAGGAGACAGTTAGTCACAGTTAGTCTCATACAGGAGCCAAGAGAAGTGTCTTCCTCAGGAAGAAGTCCGGCTTTCCAAGAGCTACAGCTCATTTCCTCTAGGCCAGACCAGCCCTGTAGCTAGGGATTTTGGGGGGAGGGGGCCTTGCGGGGGCCTACCAGCTAATTAAATCAAAGGCTCCTGGGCAAGGGGGGATTATGTCCAGAGGCTGCAACTTCCCACCTCCCCACAAGGGCAGGTCTTCCGTGGAGCATCCAGCTCCCTCCCTGAGAAGCTCCACTGCCCCTTACCATGGTGCGGCACCAGGGACAGCTTGACTTTCACCCTTGGCTCCCTCCCAGGGCTGGGAGAGGTGAGGTGCGGGATGATTGGCCTGGCCATGGAGGTGCCATGTGTGGGCTCAGCCCACTGGAGCACAACTATATCTGAGGAGGTGCCTGCCTGCCTCCTTGCCTTGTGTGGGCTTTACCATTCATGCTTGCTGCCTGGGTGGCTCTCTCAGCCTCTCCGCTGCCACCTCTGAAATCACCACCCTTGTCCTCCCCGTGGACAGCCTGACAGGCAATCAGGGAGGAGGAGCCAAGGCTCAGAGAGCGGGTCCCATAAAAACCACTAGGGGGTTGGGCCCCGTGGGCCCCGCAGTAGCTACAGGCCTGGGCCAGACCCTCCCTGGTGCTGAAGGAAGGTGGGGGAGCCTTTGAAAGGTGCTGGGCAGCTTTCTCTGCAGTGCAGGCCTTGCGGTTGAGGGAGAGGGGCCACAAAGGACAGCAAAGGTGAGTGCTTCCCCTGCTTGCTGCTGTTCGCTAGGTCTGCCTCCTTCTCCCCTGTGGAGGGGTTGCCACTCTCTCAGCAAAACATCCATTCCAGCTCCCTCCAGACAGAGGGCGAAATGCTTTCCATCGGCTTGGTGGGTGGGGCTGAGCCAACACAGCAAGCCAATGCAGCCACAGGACTGGGAGACTGTTAAAGTGGCATCTCAGCAGGCCAAAGGCTGTGGAAGCGTGTTTAGGAGGGACACCAAAACTCAAGTATATATAAGGAGAGATGGCCTTAAGAAATATAACTGCTACCACTGGCATATACAAAGGTATAGTAAACTCCCAGAACAATGATGCAGTAGTTCCTATCCAGATAAATCACACTCTTTAGTTATGCTTATGGCTCTGCAAATCCAACTGCTTTCTTTTTTTTAAAATAGTTTTTATTTATATAGGTTTAAGATTATACAGCCAAATATATACATTATTACGATATATCTTTGGAGTCTTCAGAGATTTTTGTTCTTAATATATACATAAACTCTTGACCAGTGCTTTAGGAATTCATGCTCATCTTTACCACATAACAACATTGTCAGTTTTCCCATTTCTGCTAAATTTAACAGTTTAGAAATTAATTCTTCTATTGATGGTATTTTGTCCATTTTCCAATTTTGTGCTAATAAGATTCTAGCTCCAGTTACTATGTATGTTAGCAGATAAACATAATTTTTAACAATATTAGCCGGTATAATATTTAATAAGAAAATCTCAGGTGCTAATTCCAAATTAATGTTTAACCTATCTATAATCAATTTTCTGACCTCTTTCCAAAACTTATATATTCTTTCACATTTCCACCACATATGATAGAAAGTACCTATATTTACTTTACACTTCCAGCAATTCTTAGACAAACTCTTTGAGCATTTGGCAACTCTGTCTGGGGCCCAGTATCACCTACAGAACATCTTAATTATGTTTTCTTTATAAGAAGTGACTTTAAGAAATTTTATCGCCTTCCAAGTTTTGCTCCAATCCTCTATCTGGATATTATAGCCGATATCTTGCATCCATCTTATCATATTTTCTTTAACTAGTTTGGTGCACTGGTTAAGTGCACGAACTCTTATCTGGGAGAACCGGGTTTGATTCCCCACTCCTCCACTTGCACCTGCTGATGTGACCTTGGGTCAGTCACAAGCTCTGGCACAGCTGTTCTCTCAAGGACAGTTTGTGTTAGAGTTCTCTCAGCCCCACCTACCTCACAGGGTGTCTGTTGTGGGGAGGGGAAGGGAAAGGAGTTTGTAAGCCGCTCAGAGACGCCTTTGGGCAGTGAAGGGTGGGGTATAAATCCAAACTCTTCTTCTTCTTCTTCTTCTTCTTCTTCTTCTTCTTCTTCTAACTAACTCATCCTGCATATAATCCGTTAACAAAAAATTATATATTTTTTGTATTAGTTTGGTGAGAGCCAAATTTTATCCAATTTGTTTTTATTCATATAAAAACCTAGCATTTTGTCTTTTACATATCTGGAATTTAGTTGTGAACTTTCCCACCAAGATAAGTTTATATTCAATGTTTTTAACAATTGTGTATCTTTGAGATTATTATTTTTATACAACAAGATCTCATAGGAGTGCTTTTTTCTTTGTTGAACAAAGTGGGTTTAATAAATGCTTCAGGTGATGATACCCATCTTGGAATTTTATCATAAAATTTCTCCTTCCACTTCATCCAGATCTTTATCAACAATCCTCTTGTAACATGTTGGTGAAAAATTGAATGAATCTTATCTTTATTATACCATATATAGGCATGTAAACCCATGTACAAGTCGTGACCCTCTAGTTTTAATATTCTTTGATTTTCTAATGTTAACCAGTCTTTGATCCATGTCACTGCTGCTGCTTCGTAGTAAAGATTCCAGTTTGGAAGACCCAACCCTCCTCTTTCTTTACTTTCTTGTAACTTAATATGAGCTTTTTTGGGGTGCCAAATAAATTGTCTAATAACTTTATCCAAATACATAAAGTACTTAGTATTAGTATGGGCCAGGAATAAAAAACGCAGTAGTATATTCATTTTGACTTTTGCAATTCTGCCCATTAGTGATAATTGCAGGTCTTTCCATTTAAGAAGATCTTTGTTTAATTTCTTCCAATAATTTTGTGTAATTATTTTCCATTAATGCACTATTTTTATTCATCATTGTAATCCCTAAGTATTGGATTTTCTTCACTATTTCAATTTTTGTATTTTCTTGTATCATCTCAATGATTTCTTGAGTACATTTTTTGGCTAATATTTTAGTTTTATGGAAATTTACTTTCAAGCCAGCTACCTTCCCAAATTTTAAGATTTCTTCCAGCAAGTAATTAATAGATGTTGCTGGTTCTTCCAGTATAAACACCAGATCATCTACAAATGCTTGTAGCTTATACTCTTCACCTTTTTTTAACCCCCTTATTGCATCATTACATTTTATTAAGTTGTTTAGTGTTTCCAAAACAAATATAAATAACAATAGTGGCATCATTGTCTAGTACCTTTTTGGATCTGGATATTTTGTGTGATGTCTCTATTGACTATGATTTTAACATATTGTGTTTTATATATCGCTGATATCATGGCTAAGAATTTCTTTCCACAATTCCTTTCCTCTAATTTTTGAATCAGAAACTCCTATGATACATTATCAAACGCCTTTTCTGCATCTAGGAAAATTAAAACTGCTTGTCTTTCTGGGTGGATTTCATAATATTCCAAAACATTAATTACTGTTCTTATATTATTTTTCAGTTGTCTTTTTGGCAGAAATCCTGCTTGGTCTTGGTGTATAGTTTGCAATAATATTTTCTCTAACCTTGTCGCTAATATATTTGCATAGATTTTATAGTCTGTATTCAATAATGAGATGGGTCTATAGTTCTTAATTTCTTTCCCTTCCGTTCCTGGTTTTGGTATTAGTGTTATCAGGGCTTCATTCCATGAGTTTGGGATCTTCTCATTTTCTATTGTATTTTGAATTAGATCTTTAAAAGGTAGTGATATTTCTTCCTCAAACACTTGATAGAATTCTGCAGGTATCCCATCCGGTCCTGGTGTTTTTCTCTTTTTCTGTTTCTTTATTGCTTCTAGTATTTCATACAGTGTAATGGGTCCATTTAAAACCTCTTTTTGAGTTTCATTAACTTTCCCTTCATTATTATGCCTTAAAAAGTCTTTTATTTGCTGGTAATTCTGAGTTTCTTGTGACTATAATTTGGGATAAAATTTTTCAACAATGTCTTTCATATCTTGAGTAGTGTATTTTATTTCATTTTTTCATCTTTTAAAGCTATTATAGTTCTTTTCTCTTTTTCTTTTCTTAATTTATATGCCAGCCATCTAGAAATTTTATTTGCATGTTCAAAGTAATATTGTTTTGAATACTCTATGTCCTTTGCTATTTCCTGTGATAAGAGAATATTCATTTGATGTTGTAACATTTTGATTTTGGTCCTGATTGCTCCTGTCTGAGTATATTTTTCATTATTTCTTCTTCCAATTTATTTTTTTCCCTTAAAGTTTCAAATTTTTCTTTTTTTCTTTTTTTAGTATCCAAGCACTTTGATTAATAAACCATCCTCATAGAAAGGCTTTAAAAGCATCCCATACTACATTAATTGATATTTATGGCTGGAGATTTCTTTTCTTGTATTTCTTGTAAATATTCTTGTATTTCTAATTTGGGTTTTGTTAAAAATTCCTGGTCTTTTAAAAGATTAACATTCATGCACCATTTGATTGCAGCAACTTTGTCAGTATATAATAATTATGCCTTTTTTCCCTTACTCTCCAGGGAATTTCTTTTTAGAAAGATAATTTCTTCATTGTTAATTATTACTTTATTGTCTTTGGTTGCTTTAAGAAGTTTATCTCTAGTTTCCTTCCTATAAAATTTTATATATAATTCTCTTGGGGTTTTATTCCTTTTGGCGTAAGTTGTATTTCTCCTATATAATGTTTCTATATCCATTAATAACTTCTCTTTTGTCCCAATATCTAATGGGGTCATAACATTTTCCGCTATCTCCTCCTTCAAATTCTTATCTATATCCTCTGTAATATTTTGACATTTTAGGATTAAGCCAGCTTTCTCCATCTCAAGAGCAATTAAAGTCTTTTCCATTTTCTGCTTTTGCTTTTCAAATCCTGTAGCTCCTGATTAATATCATCTACTTTTCTATTTAGTTTTGTTGATTTTGTTGATATTTTTGCAATTTCTAATTTATTTTCAGATATCGTTTTTTTAATTTCCTCTGTTTCACTTTTAATCTGATTAGAAATTTCCTCCATCTTCTGCTGGATAAGTTCTACCTCCTTCTTTATTACAGTGGACATAGCCTGATTTATATATTTCTGGATCAAAATCTTGAGATCCTTTATATTCATCTGGGCTACACTCATTTTGAAATGTGTTGGTATTCCTGCCTGGAGATGGGATGGAACTCTTTCTGATATTACTTGAACCAGAGGCCATATAATGGCTGTATAATTTTAAATTACACTTTTATGAGTAGCTAAATAAGGATTGCTGGGCACCTTTAGATTTCCCCCTTAGAATTCTATAACTTTTCCTATCATAACAGAGCCAACTGGACAACTAGGCAATATCAAACAGCTACTTTCTATGAATTGTCAAGCAACTCCACCCCCATGTTCTAATCAGCCTTTTACATTCCCCAACTTAAGATTAATCTTAGTTCCTTCTTTTAACTTTCTAGCAGCTTTCCCCACTTTTCCAAAACAGGTGTTCAGAGGGACCACTGCCTTCTCTCTCTTTCTTTCAGTCCTGTCTCTTTAATTCTCCTGTTTTCGTGGGGCTTTCACTCTATTCCATCACTTTTGTTCCGTCACACCCTACGATGTGAAACATAGTCTGCTGCATGTCATGGGCTTTTCTTTTGCTGAGTCACCCTCCTTTGAATTGCATGGAGCTCTGTTTCACACTGTGTGCTTTGGGACTCTTCGCTTCTTTCTCTTAAAGAGCCAGCCACCATCTCTCCATGAATCTAGAAATATATATAAAAAGGAAAAAAATAACATTATAACATATCAACAATCTGCCTATAAAGCCTAGAGATACCCGTCCATCATAGTTCCAGACTATTACAGTAAGTAGAGCTGAGCTTGTATTATTCTGGCCACTACTGTCTGATGCTTGCTCCTCCGTTTCTATGGGTGTTTCTTAAATCTTTCTATTTCATTTCCTATGTTAAATTGGACACTATTTTTTAGAATTGCAATTTTAGTGATGAGGGTAGCCACAAGCGGAGTTAGCTCCACTAATATCTACCTTTCCTTCTACTTCCCTGGTGATTTCCATCAACCAAATTTCCTCCCGGAGAGAGGAATCTGCAAGGGACTTCAACAGGTGGGACAGGGGAATGGCAACCCCCACCCCAAACTCCTAGCCATATTCCAGTTGAGGGGGAGTATACAGGATGCCGATGAAGTTCAATGCAAGCCAAACCCACAAGAGCCAAGACAGTCTACGCATTCAAAACTAGCACATTGGAAATAACTGAAGCTAAGTATTGCTAGCAAATCCAACTGCTTTCTTAACATATTTCAGGTTTATACTGATTAGTAAAGAAAGCTGCCATGTTGATCTTAAAGGCAACTTGAAATAATATTGTCACAAAATATTATCTGATCAAAATTTGATATAATGAACATGAGACCAGACAATTCTCTCCCTATATTTCCACAGCCACTATTTCAAAATCTTTCTTCACAAGGCAGTGTGCAAATGGCAGTTTCTCTGTATTAAAATAAGTCAAATGTCACATAAAAGAATGCCAAACATTAATAACTATGCAGTTTTATTTTCTGCTTTAGATGCTTACTTTACCAAGAGCTTTATGAAGACAAAGCCAAATGTAATAACCAACTTTAATTTTTTCTTGAAATAGATTCTATGGTACACAGATTGTTGGGTGTCAGATGTTTGGAGAGCTTTGCTTATTAACAATGGATATAAAAAGATTGAAGATATTTTTCCATCCAGAAATGGAAAAAAAATAAACTATACTCAGCAGTCTCAACTGAACTTTGTCAAGCTGTAGAAACAACAATATTTTTTTTGTTTCCCCCCTATCAGATTCCAGGGCCCCTGGAGGTGAGTCCAGCAAGGCTGGGCCCTTCAGGGTCCTCCAGTTCCCTCTGGCATGCTTATAGTCACCCTCAGACAACATCAGAAAGAGATAGGGGGTTGGCCTGTACCCAGTTTCCTCTCCCCTAGGCCTCCAAGATGCTCTCCAGTCTCTCAGCTGTGCCTATACTCTTCTTCCTTGGCTTGCCTGGGCATCATCTTTTAAAGATGTCTCCAGGGGCAGAACATTCTTCCCCCACAGCCAGGATGCATGGGCAAGTGATAGCCTGCAGCCACAGGAAGCTCTGTAATCACTGCTATGGTCCCTGTCAGTGGTAAGCCTTGGTGTCGACATGACAGTAGTAGCATCTGTTGGCAGAGTTCAGGAAATAATCCAATCCATGCTTTTGAGTTTGCTTTCACTGAATTTACTGCAACAGGATTTTGCAGGAAGACAATCACTGAGTGTAGGCCATTAATGCAAGAGAGGGGCCTTCAGAGCACAAGCACTAACACACACATAGAGAAAACAAGAGGTAGGCTGAACTGCAAGAGAAAAGTATTCAAAAAAGCCCTAAACACTAGAGAATGCTCCACAGCTCCCCCTAGGATACAAGTAGACTAAATTACTCTTTCATTAGTATTAATAGTAACTAGACTCTTAGCAGGCTGTTTCTTCTCCAAGAGCATCAGTGGGCTCAAAAAGACAGGACATATACACAATTAGAATTCAGGTGGCAATGACCTGATGAGTAACAAACATAAACCTAAAGGGGGAAAGTGATAGGTACCTTCTTAATACACAGTCAATACGGTCCTTCATGCAGACTGTCCACTAGAGCCGAGCATGATCTGCCATCAGGATAACTGAGTTGTTGGGAAAGTATTATTGCATTCCTGCAATAGCCCACTTGACAGTCAGGGCTTCCTTTTCCACAGTCACATAGTGACTTTCAAGAGGCTGCAATTTCTGACATAAGAAAACTACGGGGAATTCATGTCTTTCCCATTCCTGAGAGAGTATATTCCTAAGTCCTGAGGCTGATATATCCATTTGCAAGATGAAAGGACAGCTGAAGTCTGGGTTGTGCAAGCTTCTGGTATTTGACAGGGCTATCTGTAAGGTTTGGAAGGCTGCCTGGCACTGTGGAGTCCACGGGATGTTATTCAATTGCCCCTTACTTAGACAGTTGGGGAGGGGGGCACCTGGGATGCATAATGGGTTATAAAATGGCTATGATAGCCCCCCAAACCCTAAGAACCTTCTAAGCTGGTATTTGGGCTGGGGCTGGGGTACTGTCTCAGAGGGGGTGTGGTCAGAAGGCATGCTGAGAGCAGGTTAAACTGCTCCAGTTCTAACTGGATTATATTTGATCTGGATAATCGCGATCGCACTCACCTCCCTTATCCTGCCTCACCACACAGTCACATTGCTCCCCAACATTTACACTACTGACATGCGGGAGCATGCGTCGGTGGGTTTTTAAACTTTTCCTCAGTTTGTACATGCATATAGGTGCCCCTCAGTAGAAGGAGGAAACTATCATGGAGCATGTACAGAACCACCAGGGCGAATCAATCCAACCTCTCCAACAAAAGACTTCCCTTTAAATGTTTGACCCAAAAATGGCCTCCGTGAGATCCAAAACTCATCTAAACACTAAAACAAGTGACTGTTTAAATGTCAGTTTTCTAAACGTGGTGACAGAGCTCCGCCTATGCACACAGCGCCAACACATAAAAAAAGGTGGGCAAAAAGCGGAAGTCTCGGGCAGCTTTCGAGCAGGGAGGAGGTTTAAACCAGAAGTGGCTTGACATTGCAGGAACGATCAGACACCAGAAAAGTGTGGCTAGAACTGGAGAATCAGGAAAACACCACCTGGGGACCTGGTATCAAAATACTCGATTTTAAAGGGGGTTTGAGCAGGAAAGCAACAGCTGGGGATGGTCTGCAGATGTTGGGTGTGTGAACGTGCATATAAAATCCATTACTGAAGTGTGCTGAAAGTGAACTAAACAGCCCGTCTGAATGCACTCAGTCAGTACTTTTTCAGGCAAAGGATGAATGCATCCTTCCTCAACTAGAAAACCGAAATATTTCAGCTCTCACATGGCTTTGGTTGGGTTGGCGTTGAGACCAACCTGAGGTAGAGTCTTGAGGATTGTTGCTGGATGTTGTATATGAGATTTCCAGTCGAGGCTGAAAATGATTATTTTGTTGATGTATGTGACTGTGAAGGTATGGCATCTGGCCAACACCATGTAAACCAGCCACTGGAAAGTGGTGGCTGCCCCATATAATCCAAGTCATCTTTTTGAATCACAACAGCCCTTGAGGGTGCCAAAGACAGTCTTTTCCCTGTTCTCTTTCCACATTGGCACCTGCCAGTACCCCTTGGTTGGATCCAGGACTGGCAAAAAGTGGGCAACCCCCAACTGGTCTATTAGAATATTGGCCCATGGCATAGGGTAAGCACCGAAGTGGGCCACTTTATTGAGTTCCCAATAATCTACACAGAACCACATACTCCCTTCAGGTTTAGGTACTAGCATGATGGCACTGTGCCAGGCACTGCAGGAAGGCGCAGGAGCAGAATTTCTGCTGTTTCCTTCTCCACTCCCCCCCACACACTTTTTCCAGGGAATAGGGCTCCATGTAGGCCATGCCATGTGCCTGGGGTTTGTGGGAATTATGTGTTCTATCTACTCCCCTGAGCCTGAGAAAACACCCCAGGAACCTGCTTCAGTAGAATCTCCACTTCTTCCGTCTGCTCTGCGGACAGCTGACAATCTATTTGGGGCTTCTCCTTCACTGGGGTGTCTGTAGGGTTGTCAGATCTGGGCTGGAAAATACCTGGACACTTTGGGGATGGATCCAGGAGGGGGTGAGGTTTGGGGAGGGGAGGGGCCTCAGCATGGTACAATGCTATAGAGTCCACCCTTCAAAGCAGCCATTTTCTCCAGGGGAACTGATCACTGTCAGCTGGAGATCAGTTGTAAAAACAGGAGATCTCCAGGCTCCACCTGGAGGCTGGCAACCCTAGGTGTCTGGGATCCAAGGTATGTCCCCCCTGCCCAGTTATGTAAGGCCTTCAGCCAGCTCTCAGTATTCCAAGGCACACACATATCATTGATTCAGGTGATTTACATGAAGCCGCCAGTAGTCCTGGGGCTGGGATCCACACTGGACGTCATATATGAGAGATCTTACAAGGGCTATCTTCTGCATTAATACCTTGTCACCGGGAACAAAGGTTCAGTTTCATTTACCTTGGTTGTATCAAGCCTTTTGAACCACTTCAGCCAACTCCAGACAGTGTTGGGCCTCTCCTTGGGCCCACATCAGCCTTTCTTGCAGTGGGAAGGGGTTTCTGGCCAGGTGGGACCACCCACTGTTTCTCTACAAAGGCCAGTATCCCCCTGGGCCTGTATCTCTAAAGCAGCTTGGATGGACTAATCCCCATCAAATGATTGGGCATCTTTTGGATAGCAAACAAGAATGGGTCCAGGAAATGGTCCCTCTGGTCTGGTCTATCACAGGCAAGCTTTTGAAGAGCTGAGTTTAAGGTCTGGTTAAAGTTCTCCACCACCCCTTCTGTCTGGGAGTGGTAGAGTGACATAAAGATCTGCTTAGTCTTTGCAAAGAAATGCAGAAGAGCCTGTGTCACCGCCAAGGTCTGCACAGTTCTCAAGGGAAGGGCCTCAGGGAACCAGGTAGCATAATCCAGTACCACCAGAATAAACTAGAACCTTTGTGGAGTCTGGGGAAGAGGCCCCAAAAAATCCATACCTATCTGACAAAAGGGGGCCTAGATTATAGGCAGCAGAGCCAAAGAGTGCTACCTTGACAAGAACTGCTAATACCCAAGGGGGAGATTAGGAAGTGGGAAGCTTTTAAAACATAGTGACAGTAATATCAAACTATGGACACCCCTGAGGGTTTTACCATCAAATTGAATAGCATCAAGTGAATAAGCCTGAAACCCAGAGAACAAGATTTTGTCTAGGGCCCAGGCCTACTGAAGAAACACGAAGTCATTCTATGCCAATAGTTCTTTCATTTCTAGGGAGGAGCTTTTAAGTTTCCATCCAGCAATGTTCCAGGAGAGCAGATTCAAATACTGGCCCTTTGGTGCATTTGACACATCTTCCAATCATTGGTTGGGATGGCTTTGTTGGAAAAAAGCTGAGCTAGGAGGTGCTGGCACACAACATTTCAGAGGCCAGCTCAGAGGATTTCTGCTTCAGCTCACAACCAAGCTTCCATAGGAAACAATGGAGGATGGGAGCATCTCCTTCTGGGCCCATAGAATTGGACCTCCTGGTCCAATCTTTTTGAAACTTGGGAGGGGGTGGATTGAGGAGAGGCTTCAGCAGCAATGCTGCATATTTGGTACCTTTACCTCAAAAACAGCCTCCTCAGAGCCCCCGATAACCTTGGATAGATTCTCCATTATAGTCTGTGGGGTGCACTGAGCCAGAAAAAAATGATGGGTTTTTTTGCATACCCCTATTATGCTTTTTAGTATGATTTGGAAGCTCCCTTGAATCATTTTGTTTAGTATTTCACAGGTATTTGTTTTGTTCTGTCTTTAGGTAAAGCAAAGTTCAATAACATAAACTATGACCAACCATCTTTTATTTGCAAAGGCTTCATTAACAACATTTAAGGAAGTATCAGGCACGAAGCCCATGAAAGATTTTAAGCAGGAGGGAAACAACAGATCAGGTTATTAACATGATTCCCCCCCACACACGCACTTGTTCAGTTTTTAGTGTTTTAGCTGGCTGTTTTCTTCCTTCATCCAAAGACTTTCGTGAAATTTATTTACACAGTCTAAAAACAGATAACTAATATAGGTCCATGCAGCTATATGTGGCATGAGTTTTGCTTGCAATTTCAAAATATCTGTAGGGTAGGGATATAATCTGTCTATTTAAATATCTGTTCCTCACATTTCAGCTCTCAATATTCCATTGTATACCTGCATGACCAAGAAATGAAACCTAGAAAAAGGCTAAACAGACAATATCTAACTTGTTTCACAGTGGATGCCATCACCATTGTGTGGGGCTGGGGCTCAGTGGTAGAAGATTTGCTCTGTGCAGAAGATTCGAGATTCAGTCCCTGGCATCTCCAGTTAAAATGATCAGATTGTAGTTGATGAGAAAGAGGCAGAGATTGGATTTATACTCCACCCTTCACTACCCAAAGGAGTCTCAGAGCAGTTTAGAATCCCTTTCCTTTCCCCTCCCCACATCAGACACCCTGTGAGGTAGGTGAGGCTGAGAGAGCTCTTTCAAGAACTGCTCATGAGAGAACAGCTCTGAAAGAGCTTGTAACTGACCCAAGGTCACACCAGCAGCTGCATGTGGAGGAGTGGGGAATCAAACCCGGTTTTCCCAGACTACAGTCTGTGCTCCTAATCTCTGATCTTTACCTGGGACCCTGGAGAGCCATTGCCACTCAGTATAGACAGTTGTTGTTCAGTCGCACAGTCGAGTCTGACTCTTCGTAACCCCATGGACCACATCCCACCAGGCCCTCCTGTCTTCTGTTGTGCTCCAGAGTTTGCTTAATTTCATGTTTAATGCCTCGATAACACTGTCTAACCATCTCATCCTTTGCCGTCCCCTTCTTCTTTGACCTTCAATCTTTCCCAGCATCAAGGTCTTCTCCACTGAGTGCTCCCTTTTCATTTGGTGGCCAAAGCATTTGAGCTTCAGTATCTGGCCCTCCAGGGAACAGTCAGGGTTGATTTCTTTTAGGATTGACTGATTCAATCTCCTTGCAGTCCAAGGGACTCTCAAGAGTCTTCTCCAGCACCATAATTCAAAAGCATCTATTCTTCGGTGCTCAGCCTTCCTTACAGTCCAACTCTCATAGTCATACATTACTACTGGGAATACCATTGCTTTGACCATACAGACTTTTGTTGGCAGGCTGACATCTCTACTTTTTATCATGCTGTCTAGGTTTGCCATCGCTTTCCTCCCAAAGAGCAGGTGTCTTTTATTTTCATGGCTGCAGTGACCATCTGCAGTGATCTTGGCTCCCAGGAATGTGAAGTATGTCACTGCTTCCATGACTTCCCCTCCTATTTGCCAAGGAGTGATGGGGCTGGATGCTATGATCTTAATTTTTTTGATGTTGAGTTTCAAGCTAACTTTTACGCTCTCCTCTTTGACCCTCAGCAAGAGGCTCTTGAGGTCTTCTTCACTTTCTGCCATTAGAGTGGTATTGCCTACATAGCTGAGGTCATTGATGTTGATGATGAGGGTGTATAGACAGTACTAATGTTATAAAAGAAGAAGAAGAGGAAGAAGATTGTATTTATACCCTGCCTTTCACCTGGAGACTCAGAGTGGTTTACAAACTCCTTTCCCTTCCCCTTCCCACAACAGACACCCTGTGAGGCAGGTGAGGCTGAGAGAGCTCTGAAAGGACTGCCCTTTCAAGGACAGCTCTGACAGAACTATGGCTTGCCCAGGGTCATCCAGCAGTTGCAAGTGGAGGAGTGGGGAATCAAGCCTGGTTCTCCCAGATTAGAGTCCATGCACTTAACCACTGCACCAAACTAGCTTTCATAAGGCAGCCATGTGCTCATTTCACTGCCATCCCAGTGGGTGCTTTCCATGGAGATAGATCAAGATGGGTAGCTGTGTTAGTCTGTCTAGCAGTAGAAAAGAGCGAGAGTCCAGTAGCATCTTAAAGATTATCGAAATTTGTTGCAGGGTATGAGCTTTCATGAGTCACTGTTCATTTCTTGAGATCCCTTCAGATAACTAAGATAAACAGTACTATCTGAAGAAAGCTCATACCCTGCCACAATTTTTGTTAGTCTTTAGGGTGCTAGTGAACATATATATATATATATATATATATATATGGAAAAATGGGAATGCTGAATCAAAAGTGGGAGGACAAACTGCCATTCCCCCTCCTCCACAAGCCTCAGCCACTCTTTTGAATTTCTAGTTTTTATGTCTGCTTCTCAAAATCCAACAATAGCTTAATGGCTTTGTTTCAAAAAAGGCACAGCTGAGCTTCACAAACACTCCAGCACCAGGAGTATCCATTGATGACTCAGAATGAGCATTTAGGATGATTCCCCCAACTCTAAACAGCAGCATCCTACCCCTCCCCCTGGGTCTCCATTTTTATTGTATTGAGCTTTAGGTAGTCTGTTTTCAACAGAATGATGAGGCACCTATTATTTACACTAAACACACATTTTACAACAGGTGTAGAAAGGCAATCTTTTAAAATTGATTAAAGACAGTCACTTCAGGGACTTTTATGTGCACAGCTTATTATCTTCTTCAGCAGCATTTAGAGAAAAGGAGAAAATATTAGTGCTTAAAAGTATCAAAGAGATGAGAAGCTCACTGCAGAGGCACTGGAAATGGAAACTGTAACAAAACAATATTGTCGGTTCATAATTCCAAAACATTTCTGAACTGGCAACTGTAAAATTAACAACATAGGAACATAAGAGAAGCCAAATGGCCCATCCAGTCCAACACTATGTCACACAGTGGCCAAAAATACCAGGTGCCATCAGGAGGTCCACCAATGGGGCCAGGACACTAGAAGCCGCCCAAGCACCAAGAATATAGAGCATCACTTGCCCCAGACTGAGAGTTCCTATCTATACCTTGTGACTAATAGCGACTGCTCCATATGCTTATCCAATTCCCACTTGAAGCCGTCTATGCTTGTAACCGCCACCGCCTCCTGTGGCAGTGAATTCCATGTGTTAGTCATTCTAACCCGACTGCTCAGCAATTTTATTGAGTGCTCACAAGTCCTTGTTTTGTAAGAAAGGAAGAAAAGTACTTCTTTCTGTACCTGCTCTATCTCATGCATAATCTTGTAAACCTGTATCATGTTACCCCTCAGTCATCGTTTCTCCAAGCTAAAGAGCCCCAAGCACTTTAACCTTTCTTCATAGGGAAAGTGTTCCAATCCTTTTATCATTCTAGTTGCCCTTTTCTGCACTTTTTCCAATGCTATAATATCCTTTCTGAGGTGTGGTGGCCAGAATTGCACACAGTATTCCAAATGAGGTTGCACCATTGATTCATATAGGAGCAATAATTCCCAGCATAGCGTTGGCATTTTTTATTGCAGAAGCACACTCTCGCCACATTTTCAATCAGTTGTCTACTACAACTCCAAGATCTCTCTCTTGGTCAGTATCTTCCAGTTTGGACCTCATCATGTATTTATAGTTAAGATTTTTGGCACCAATATGCATCACTTTCTACTTGGCCACATTGAACCCAATTTGCCACGTTGACACTCGCCCATCCTCAACAGATCCCTTTGGAGTGCCTCATAATCCTCTCTGGTTCTCACCACCCTGAACAATTTTGTGTCATCCACAAATTTAACCACTTCACTGCTTATTTCCAACTCCAAATAATTAATGAACAAGTTAAAAAGTATTGGACCCAGTACTGATCCCTGTGGTACCCCACTGCTTACCACCCTCCACTGTGAAAATTGCCCATTTATACTTACTGTCTGTTTCCTATTAATTAGTTGGGTTTTCATAGAATCATAGAATGTTAGAGTTGGAAGGGATCTTGCAGGTCATCTAGTCCAACCCCCTGCACTCCGAAGGAGCATAGCTGAAAGATACCCTACATAGCTACAACATACCCAAAAGATGGTTGTCCAGCCTCCGCTTGAAAATGTCCAGGGAAGGAGCATCCACTACCTCCCGAGGCAGACTGTTCCACTGCTCAACCGCTCTTACAGTTAGGAAGTTTCTCCGGATATCTAGCTGGTAGATATCCCTTGTAATTTCCACCTATTAGATCTAGTCTTGCAATCCGGAGCAAGAGAGAATAGATCCGCTCCATCTTTTACATGACAGCCCTTCAAATACTTGAAGACTACAATCATGTCCCCTCTAAGTCTTCTCTTTCCCAGGCTAAACATACCCAACTCTTTCAGGCTTTTCTCATAAGACTTGGATTCCAACCCTCTCACCATCCTGGTTGCCCTCTTCTGGACACGCTCGAGCTTGTCAACATCCTTCCTAGACTGTGGTGCCCAAAACTGGACACAGTACTCCAAGTGAGGCTTGACCTCATCAGAATAGAGTGGAACTACCACCTCCCGTGATCTGGACCCAATGCTTCTGTTAATGCATCCTAAGACTGCATTAGCTTTCTTCATAGTCACATCATACTGCAGGCTCATGTTGAGCTTGTGATCAACCAGAACACCTAGATCCCTTTCACATGTGCTGCTCAAGCCAAGTCCCTCCCACTCTATATCTGTGCCTTTGATTTTTTTTGTGCCTAGATGTAGGACTTTGCACTTATCTCTATTGAATTTCGTTTTATTTGCCTCAGCCCACTGTTCCACCCTATCTAGATCATTTTGAATCCTGACTCCATTTTCTTCAGAGTTAGCAGTCCCACCCAGCTTCGTGTCATCTGCAAATTTGATAAGCATCCCTTCTATGTCTTCCTCCAGGTCATCTATAAAAACATTGAACAACACTGGGCCGAGGACCGAGCCCTGTGGCACTCCACTCGAGACTTCCCTCCACATAGACGCAGAGCCATTTACGAGCACTCGTTGGGTACAATCAACCAACAATGAATCCATCCAACGGTTGCTCCATCCAGCCCACACTTAACCAGCTTATCCTCAAGGATATCATGAGAAACTTTGCCAAATGCTTTACTAAAATCTAGATATACTTATCCACAGCATTGCTAGAGTCAACCATTTTAGTAACTCTGTCAAAAAAGGAGATAAGGTTGGTCTGGCATGACTTATTCTTGATAAACCCATGCTGGGTACTACCAATTAACTCGTTCCATTCAAGGTGCTCACAGACAGAGTGTTTGATAATCTGCTCTAGAATCTTTCCAGGTATTGATGTCAAGCTGACAGGCCTGTAATTTCCTGGGTCCTTTTTTTCCCCTTCTTGAATATCAAGACAACATTCGCTCTTCTCCGGTCTTCCAGCACAACACCAGTACTCCAGGACATCTCAAAGATTAGAGCCAGAAGCTCTGAAATAACATCTGCAATTTCTTTTAGCATCCTGGGATGCAAGCCATCTGGTCCTGGAGATTTGAAAGTATTTAAGGCAGCTAGATGCTCTCTAACCATTTCCTTACTTACTGTGGACTGAAAGTTCCACCTTCCTTCATATGCCATGCATTCTTCAGTTTGTATACAGCTTGTCTTATGGTTAAAAACCGATGCAAAGTGAGAGTTGAGTAATTCTGCTTTGTCTTCATCCCTTGTTAAGACTTGACCATCTTCCCCTAGCAATGAGCTTACCCCATTCCTATTCTTCTTTTTGCTCTGAACATAGGCATAGGCATTTTTCTTGTTATTTTTAGCATCCCTCTCAAGCCTCAGCTCCATCTGTGCTTTAGCTTTTCTGACACCATCTCTACAGATTCGAGCCTGCTTCCTGTACTCATCCTCAGTAATTTGGCTCTAAAGACTTCTGGTTTAAGCGTTTCACTGCTCGGCTGCACCCCATCTCATTCTGATGAGGTTGCGCCAAAACTTGGCTGACAGGAAGGGTCTGAGATTGTTCTGAACCCTCCCAGGGTCTCTGTAGGAAACCCTTAGCCTGGGGAGCTGAGGAGAGCCTCTTTCAAGGTGACAGCCAAGGAATTGAAGCTCACCTTCTTCCCCGAAAGGTCCTGTCACCGCAGAGCCATCATGGTGTCCAGAGACAACTGCCGGACAAGCAGACAAAGTCAAAAGTTTTGAAATGCTTCTAAAAGATCTCCAAGGCTTCAAAGAGTGAGTTAAGCAATGCTCGGGTGATTTAAAAACCTTGGTAGTAATTAGAAGCACCTAAGTGCAAAGCGGGGGTGGAGGGGAAACTCAAGACATCCCCTCCCCCACTAAAAACAAGGTGGTTTTAAGACAGAAATAAAGGACTTTGAGTAAAAGTAAGCATATGAGAATTTAAGTGAAGTCAAAAGCTGCATGAGAACATAAAGTGGATTAAAATCAGCTAACTTTTATATTGTTTTTGGAAACTTACTTCTTATTGATATTATGTCTGGGAGAGGGTGGAAGGCACTACTGGAAAAAAAAAAATGACCGGAAATAACCAACCATCGACTCCCTCCCAGAAACAGGAAGTAAATGTAGATATGTCCACACTGTTAGAAAATGCATTGCGCCCTCTAATGGAACAGATGACTAACCTCAATGTTAAAATGGACAATTTACAAAACAATTGACTCAAATGGATAAAAGAACCTCGGCAACTGAAAAGACATTTAAAAAGATGGAAAAACAGACTGAGAGTATCAACAAAAGAGCAGATGAAGCAGAGAAAGATCCTCTAATAAAACACAGCTAATACAGCTCCAGCTGGAAAGATCCATGTATGTTCTACATTTCCAAGGGATTCCTGAAGAAAAGAATGAGGATTTAAAGGAACTTTTAGCAGAGGCTCTTGTCCCATTAATGGATTACAAACAAGAAGAATTACTGAAGGAAATGCACTGGGCTTACAGGATTTATCCAAACCTTATAAAGAAAAAATAAACTCCTGGGAGAAATATGTTTGAAATTTATGAGACGGTCTACCAGAGATCTGGTGCTGAAATCCACACAGGGAAAACCCCTAAAAATCAAGAATGAAGAGATAAAAATCCTGAAGGATATTCCCTTTGAAGTCAGGAAGCGGAGGAGACTCTATAGGGAATTTACTCTCTCTCTCTACATAAAAAAAAATAAGGAATACTCTACAGATGGACATTTCCTGAAGAACTGAGTTTCAAATATGAGGATAAAAAAATTATGATTGACACTGTTCCTAAGGCAAAAAAGTTTATGGACCAATCCCTAAATTCAACTCAAAGCACAAAATAAAATTCAAAAACTAAAGATGAGGAAGAAGAAGAAGAAGAATCTTACTCACAGGATTCATCAAGCAACAGTCCTAAACTATTTAGTTCTTCAGAAATGTTGGACTCAGAGAAAGGAGCAACCGCTCCCAAACCTCAAAGAACATAGAAACGCAAGAAGAAAAGACTCTAAAATCAAGATAACTGTTGATAATGCCATTTTTGCTAATCAGTTATTTATAGCAATCTGTTATTACTTTCCTGTATAATTTTTACAAGCAATAACAATTTTGTATTACTAAGTGACATAGATATATATTTATGTAAACCAGATCATGTCACCATGTTAGTGTTCCCTCCTCCTTATCCATTAGAATGTTTAGAGTTAGGGTTATAGTGTTCCTTCCCCATTCCGGTAGTTTTGATGTATTAGTTTCCTATCCCCGTTTCCCGTAAATTTAGAGGTAGGGTATTAGTATCCTTTTCCCATGTCCCGTACTATTGCAAAATCAATAAAATTCTTTTTTTAAAAAGTAATTTGTCTCTCCTTCCATTTCCTATGCATTTCCCTTTTTAATCTCAGCTCTTCAGAGAGTTCCTTGTTCAGCCACCTCGGCTTCATTACCGTCTCCCACATTTCTTTCTTACCAGAACAGTTTGCAATTGTGCCTTAAGCACTTCATTTTTCAGCATCTCCCACCCATTCTGTGCAGATTTCCCCCTCAGCATTTCCAGCCATGGGATCCTACCTAATATTTCTCTGAGTTTTTTGAAATCAGCCTTCCTGAAGTTCAGGATATGAGTCCTACTATGTCCTAGTTTCACATCCCTCACTATGTCAAATTCCAAGCTGACATGGTCACTATTCCCCAAGGATCCTACAACATTCACCTCATCAACCAGTTCTTCCCTGTTAGAATTAAATCTAGGATAGCAGGTCCGCTGGTTCCCACCTCCACCTTCTGTGAGATGAAGTTGTCCGCAAGAGTATTCAAGAATCTGCAGGATGCCCCATGTCTAGCAGAGTTAGATTCCCAGCAAATATCTGGATAGTTGAAAACTCCCATAACAACTACATCCTGTCTCTGTGAAAGTTTAGCAAGCTGTTGTACAAATGCATCACCCCATTCCTCTACTTGGTTCGGAGGTCTGTAGTATACCCCCACAACAATATCCCCTTCTTTCTCCCCACGCTCTATCCTTACCCACACACTTTCAACAGGGCAACTCTCAAAATCCTGTATTTCAGTGCAACTGTATTCATTCTTGACATATAGTGCCACCCCGCTGCCTTTTTTGTTTATTCTGTTCAATTTGAACAAGGTGTATTCCTCAATCGCTGTGCTCCAAATATGAGACTCATCCCACCAAGTCTCAGTGATACCTATCAGATCATAATTACTTTCCAATATTTGAAGTTCAAGTTCCTCTTGTTTATTTCCTATACTCCATATTTCCTATAGTATAAAGACATTTCAGATTACAGATATCCTTTCCTACAGTAGGTCCCTTCGATTTTACCTGAAAATTACTGAACTCACCTCTCTCCCATTCATTTATTCTCTGGTCACTCCCCTTCTTAAACTTAGTGTTGGGGATGCCGCACAACATCAGGCTTCTTCTTCCCACCCCGATGTCTTCAGTTTAAAGCCCTTCTGATCAGGTTCGCAAGTCTTGCAACAAAGACATTCCTCCCATTCTTTGTAAGGTGCACCCATCTGTCACCAACAGTCCTTCATCTTGGAGGTACATACCATGGTCCAGGAAGCCAAATCCCTCTCGACAGCACCATTTACGTAACCAGCCATTCACCTCCAGTATCCTGTTCTCCCTTCCAGTTCCATGGCCCTCAATGGGTAAAATGGAGGAGAACACCACCTGTGCCCCCAGATCTTTCACCTTCTTGCCCAGAGCCTTGTAGTCTTTGGAGATCCATTTAAGGTTTCTTTGGGCCATATCGTTTGTTCCCACATGGATCAGCAGGAGCGGGTAGCTATCAGAGGTCTTGACCAGTCTTGGAATTCTCTCAGTCACATCTCGGATACATGCTCCAGGAAGACAACAAACCCCTTGACATTCTTTGTCCAGTCTGCATACACCTTCTTCTGTCCCTCTCAGTAGGAAGTCACCAACCACCACTACTCGTCTCTTTCTCTATGGGATAGCTTGGTTCCTTCTCTGCTTATGTGCTTGTGTGTCAGTCACATCCTTTTGATCCCAGTGTGTGCTATTCTGATCTTCCATCATCAGAAGCGACTGGTATCGATTCTGCAGCTCCACTGGTTGTGAGTGTTTCCTGATTATCTTACTCCTCAAGGTCACATTCTTCCACTCACCCACCTGTTCCTTGTCACATCCTTCCTCTTGCATAGGATTTGCTAGCTCTTGCCATTCTCTCAGAAGCCCCTCTTCCTTTATGTCTAAAAGCTTTTTGCCTCCCTGATGTTCCTCAGTGTACAGATTTGTGCCTCGAATTCTCCCACCTTCTCCTCAAGCATTCTTATAAGCTTGCACTTGCACCAAGTATAATGCAATTCTTGGCATGGCAGAAAAAATGATCATGGTGCAACCCAGGCAGGTCACTGGAATAGATCCTTCGTTATCCATCTTCCTAGGAGCAATGCTATCTTCTATAGCCTCAGGCACTTTCCTCAAACTCTGACGTAAACTCTTGTTGTGATGATGTACCCTGAAAACTTTGAGACTGACCAAATGGCTAACTTGCCAGCAGTTCTCTCTCCAGAACTCAGTAGTGGTCCTCTACTCAGGTTCTTACAAGGCCTCTAAGCAAAAGCCACAGGGCAACAGCCACCATGTGCTCTCCACTCCTTGCCTCAGCCCAGCTGACTCAGCTCTGCCTCTGGTGAGGTTGGAGCAGCCCTTTGTTTCAAAAAGCCCTTCCTGCTCAGCACAGCAGATCCCACCACAATAGGGGGTGGGGCTTGCAATCAGTAGCTCTCCACAGGAACTCACTCAGCCTCCAACAACCCCCAAAGCACAAACAGCCCCAAACAGACTTAAACAGAACCACTTTCTATCAGGCTACAAAGAACCCAACTCTCTCTCAGCTCCCACACAGCAGCTAGGAAGGCAAAGAGAGAAAGAAAAATCCCCTACCTTCTATCAGCAACTCACCATGTGCTATCCACTCCTTGCCTCAGCCCGGTTTTGATCCAGAAGAGAACTTGTCCTTTTATCCCATGACTACTGAATATATTTAATGACAAATACATAAGATAAACAGAAGTGACAAATGCCCTGGCATTTGATAATTAGGATGCATAGTTAAAATAGTTAAAAATAGAGATGGTGTACCATATAACAAAAGATGAGTAATCATAACATAGTCTCCCAGGCACAGGAATGAAGACTCAGGACCACCAGCATATGAGCTGATTGCTGATTTTCATAACATTAACCCTTTTCCTCCCATTTCCGTGTGGGGTATGATGACTAGGCAGCCTCTTTTGGCTACCAGAATTTTTTCGAGCCCTACTCTGGCTCCATACTGCATTGGCATCACTTCTGGCAGTGTCAATCACAGCCTTCATAGCAAAACTGTGCTAAGGTGCCAAGCCTCATGCATATTCCCCCTGACCAAAGCTAGGGAGTCTTCTTCCCAATTCCCTGGCCGTACTAGGGATGTCAGCCTCCAGGTAGAATCTGGGGATCCCATGGAATTCTAGCTCATCTCCAGACTACAGAGACCAGTTCCCCTGGTGAAAATGGATGCTTTGGAGGGGTGATTCCATGGCATTGTACCCCACTGAGGTCTTTATCCTTCCCAGGCTCCATCCCCAAATCTCTAGGTCTTTTCCAACCTAGATCTGGCAACCCTATGCCCACATCCCCCACCAGTGGCCAGGGGGTACCTGGCAGTCTAATTTGGCTCCTTCCATTGAGCAGCCACAAAAGGAAACTCTATAGTGAATCCAGCAGTGTAGTTTGGAATGTGGGATGAAATAACTGAAGCACTGAGTCAGATTCATGTAATTAAAGTATGACCTTTATTATAAGAGTTGCATAAGCAAGTGTTTATGTCAGAAACTTCAAGGGGAAGAAAAGTATTTTTCAAATCAAGCGTAAGTGCTTATGGGCAATAAAATAACAGTAGATAAATGCAACCTAGAGATTCCATCTAGATTTCAGCCTTAACCATCCAGATCTTCCATGTTTATGATAGATCCTACAGTCCTTGGGGTAGGTGTCTTCTGCAAGACTTTTCCAGTTTGGCTTGGGACCATCTCTCCTCTATTCTGCCTTTAAGCCTCCACCTCAAAGGAGCAGCACTTCAGGATTAATTCAGCTATCTCCAGGAATTTTCTCCTTCAGCCTTCTCTTTCTTCAGTCTGGGTCATTATTTCCTTCTTTTTTAAAAAAAATGAAAGGAGCTTCTAGTAGGTTCCCATTGATCCCAGACTACTGAGTTTCTGCCCCGCAGTGATCTTTAGGTGCTTTTCCAGCCCCCTTCTTGATAAGAGCTGAACAGGTTTCTTTATGACCCTTCCATCACCTTCTAGAGGGTAACTGCAAAGGTGCCTTTCTGATTCCCTCTGTGAAACTGACAGGGCAAGTGGAGGTAGATTCAGTACCTCCATTCTTCCAGATGCCAAACTGCTGAGTAGAATTATCCTAGCTTTCTTTGAAGCTTTAGTAGTGTGTGGTTCAAGCTGCTGGGCTTGGACAAAGAATAGGAATCATTCTGAAATTTGATCCATGTCCATGTCCATGCTGTAGCTTTTTGCAATTAATTTACAGATTAATTTTCAAGGAAAATTCAAGGATTAAAATATTAGAGATTGTACTGCAGTTTGCAGAGCTGAGAATGCAAGTGACAAATGCTTGTAACTGCTTCAAAGTTGTCATATTGATTTAATTCCACAAAGGTTAATGGTAGATCATGCAAAACCCAGTGATTCAGAAAGAGACAAATAATATTTCTTTCTTTTTTCTTTTTCATGCTTGAGCAAGATGATTCTAGTTAATTGTCACTGGATTTTTGAAAGGCTATTTAACAGTGAAGGAAACATCTGGTATAGTAGCTTAATGATGTCAAAGGTTTTAGAGTAAGAGGACGGGTATGATTTTATATTTATACAAATCTGTACAAAAATAAATAAGATTAATATTACAGCTCAATTAGCTGTGAACCTAAGGACAGTTAATCATATATCATATTGATTGCAATGGATCTTACAAATACTAGTTTTTGTAAAGATATTTATTTTGGTACATGATAAAATAAAAGAATTATTTTAATGTTTAGTTCTTGCCATAAAGCATTACTAAATCTAAATCGAAGTCTCAAAACCAATACAATATATACAGATGCAACAAATACACTTGGGATTTCTAGTATTTTTCATCATGTGTTACATCTACAGTTCTCAGCCTACTGTAAAGAGGTTATGAGTATGCATTCAGTAAGAAGATCTCCAGAGACCAACATGGGGTTTAAAAGGGCACCACAGGGGCTGAGCTAGAATCTTGATAAACACAAGCAGCCCAAATCTAACCCCAGATGTCCATGAATCCCTAGCATAGCTATTCAGTATTCTATAGTTTCCTAACAGAGGAATATGTACAAAAAAGAAAGGGCAAGGAGCAGAGAGCATAGGAATTTCACTAGTGTCCACAGCAATGCCATCACAATCCACCAATTATGTACTGCCATGCCAACAATGCTTCTGCAATGACCAGGCCCATGGCAATGGTGGGGCCTCCCAGGGCCCCCTAACTTCCTGTCAAGGTCCCATGACTTTCTGTTTACCCCAGGTTCCCCATCTCTCTGGAGCTGGAGCTGCTGGCGGCGTTGGGCTCCCAGGTGAGGCCAGCACTTGGAGAAGGATCAGCACCACAGAAAGCTGGTAGGCAAGGTGGGGGCAGTGAGAACTTTTACTCAGAGTACTACTTTGAGAGTAGAAAGGAAGCTGGGGACAGTGCGGACCACAGACCATGGAGGTAGCAAGAGCTGACCTGCAGGAGGCAAGCACCGAGGGTGCATGAGACCTTCCATGGCAGGGCAGGGTCCCACAAACAAGCCAGGGCAGGGTTCAGGGTGAGGCTGCAGACGGGGGGGGAGAGGACCCCCCAGCCTAGCAGCCCCAGTGTTTTTTGGAGGCACTCTCCACCTCCTTCCATGGTGCCTTGCTTTAGCCAGGAGGTGCAGCAGTCATGGAGGGGAGGAAGAGCGAGCACTGCTTTGTCCCGCTGTAGCCTGGTGTATCCTTCCCTCCAGCCATCACATGGGAAGAGCAGCTGGGGCAGGGGCCAGCCAGCCTACATGAGTTCTTTTTATTTTTATTCCCCCTGGATTTTTAAAAGGTTTCCCAAATTTAAAAATTCTGGCTACGGGCCTGGCGATCACCATGAGCAGTAGAAAGTGATAATGTGCCTTTGATTCCAGTTCTGCAGCCATGCTCCCTTTAGCCAAACAGTCACACAGAGAAGGAATTATTGGACACCTTTGATCACTTGGCAAAGGCAAACTTAACAGGACACCCAGGACACAGGACTGCACAAGGATTCAGGTCTTGGATAGGGGCTAAAGAGCACCAGCATTTTGGAAGTCAAGGAAAAAAGTTTTCTAATTACATCCTGAATAATTCATTGGGGAAACCATTGCCCCCCCAGTCGGAATGAAGAGACAGACACCAATATGGATTTAACAAGGGCCACTTTATTAATTATTTAATAACGACAAATACTAGCGAGGGGTTGTCAGAATGTACTGAGGAATATGACAGGTGTCAAACTCCAGACCACCTGCATTTCCTTCTGGGCGACGCACCTGCTCCGATCACAAGCCACCGAAGGTAGCTTTTTGACCAGCAGCTTGGCATGTTGAAAAGAACCCCTGACCCACCACCCCAGAAGCCGCAAAGGCCCGCTAAGGTAGGCCGGGCCAGATTGTTCCAAGGAAGATCACCCCTTCCCGGCCTTGAGCCGCAAAGGCCCGAAAGCCGTTCCTGGAGGACCCTTTATTTCCTTTATAACAATGCCCCGGTGCTCACCATTTCCATCCAGATCGCGCTACCCCGCCAAACTTAAAGTGACCATACTATTTAACAACCCGGCCCCCCAAAGCCAATATACCAACACCACCATCATCAGTGCAAGGTAGGCAAAAACACCCCCATCCATAGGCCAAACCGATGGAGGCGAAAAATTCCTACCTGGCTCCAGGAAAAGGCAGCCGGTGAGACCTGCACTAAAAATAGGGTGGGAGGGTGGGCCGAGCGCGCCGACAAACAGGCGAGGGAGGGGGCGAGAGCCAGACCTAAATAGGCTGGCTCTGCCCCCTATTGGCATCTTCATTCTTCATGCCTCTCGCGGAGGCAAATCAGCCCCTCCCCACCAGCGCGGGCTCGGCGGGGGCCGGGGCTCGCATTGCCCCCCCAGTCGGAATGAAGAGACAGACACCAATATGGATTTAACAAGGGCCACTTTATTAATTATTTAATAACGACAAATACTAGCGAGGGGTTGTCAGAATGTACTGAGGAATATGACAGGTGTCAAACTCCAGACCACCTGCATTTCCTTCTGGGCAACGCACCTGCTCCGATCACAAGCCACCGAAGGTAGCTTTTTGACCAGCAGCTTGGCATGTTGAAAAGAACCCCTGACCCACCACCCCAGAAGCCGCAAAGGCCCGCTAAGGTAGGCCGGGCCAGATTGTTCCAAGGAAGATCACCCCTTCCCGGCCTTGAGCCGCAAAGGCCCGAAAGCCGTTCCTGGAGGACCCTTTATTTCCTTTATAACAATGCCCCGGTGCTCACCATTTCCATCCAGATCACGCTACCCCGCTACAGCAAAGGCCAAGCCTCTGCTTAGGCCTTGGCCCCCACCATGCGATCCAGCGCCGCCAGGACCCCTCGCTTCAGATCTGAAAGAAAAATGTCGTTGCCCTTGTTAGACAGGTGCACCCCATCTCCCCTATACAGGTCAGGGAACTCGACCCGTATATCAGGGTGCAACAGAAAGATGCCCAAACCGCCCTCCATGGCATTCTTAAGCTGCCGGTTGGCATTCCGCCTCGCCCGGTCCAGACACCTAGGGTCACCGATACTGCGCCACACCTGACGCGGTAAAATCGCTGACAGGACCAGTTGCACCCCCGGCCAACGGTCCGCAATGCCAGCCAAATCTGCCTTGGCCTGAATGACTAGGGCCTTACCTTTCATGAGACCCAAGTCATTACCACCAAGGTGTATCAGCAGTACATCAGGCGGAGGACCACGTCTCTCCCCAAACAGTAGCGGCATCAACTGAGGCCAGTGCATGCCTCTTCGGCCAAGCCACTCGACCTCTGCCAGCTCACTGCATCCCAACTGGGATCCGATGGTCGTTCTCTTGGCCTGGTGCGCGGCCCAGAACACCATGCTGTGGCCACAGATCAGCACACGGCTCCTTCTCCGGCCACCAACCGCACCTGAAACAGAAACTAGTTAACCAAAACAAGACAAGAGCACTAAGGCTCAAAAACAACATGCTCCATTCCCGTTATAACAAAACTGAATGAGCAGCTCAGACTTTGCAGGTCCGTACATACGTCCTATAACGTGCTGACCGCCACCTGCCAATTCTTTGGATGTCAGGTCCCTGATAGCCCATAGCTGCAGCCGTGGAAGCTGCCCCAATTCTGAAAGAGTGAGTCCCAAATTGGAAACCCCCAAGGCCCAAGGCAACCAGAGCCTTCTTGGTAATTGCCCAAAATTGAAACCTGGTCAAGGGCGATCCATCCCTGTGTATAAACAGGAGACCTATACTACTCCCCCTCAAAGCCAAATATGTGCGGAGTGCTACAACTGGACAAAGGTCAGAATCAAAACAAGGGCCCATTGAAATTATAGTGCCCTTGCCCAATTGGTCGGTCTTAGAACGCCGAATTGTAATTTGTAGGCCCTCATCACTTACCCGAACATCCCCTATGCTTAACGCATAGCCCGACTTGTCCTGTCGGGAGCGGGCTACCAGCTCACTAATTCTAAGAGCCCCGAAAAATGCAACCAAGGCTGCTGAATGAAACAAGGCAGCCTCGTATGCATCCGAACACAAAGAAACCCATTGGGGTTTCAAACCCTTAAGTACAGAAGGGGAAAAAGGTTCTCTTGTGTCAGGGGGAGCACCATCCTCACGGGCCCAGCCATCCAGCATTTTCCGAATACGGAAATCCCCAGTGTCATCCCTGAAACCCCCGGCCTTACTTGCAAAGGCAAGGGCTGACAACTTGCCCCGGATGGAACGGACAGACAGACCCTTACCTTTCACAGACACGCAGAATTGGATCAGGTGTGACACTGGGATAGGCCAGAGTTGCTGAAGGCCCACCTTCTGCCTAAAGGCCACAAACTGCTGGCCGGCCCGCTTATAAGCCCGGCGTGTGCTGGGTGCAAGAGCTAAGCCCATTGCCCTCTCGGCTTCAGCCCTCCAATCTGCCACAGGTCTTCGGGCATTCTTACCGCTACTCGGTCGGAGTCCGGGGCCAACTGACGAAACCTCTCCATCTGTTTCCGAGACAGAGCGTCAGCGACCCCGTTATTGACTCCTGGCACATGCCTGGCCTTAAACAAAATATTGTAGCGCAAGCACTGGAGGGTAAAGGCCCGGACAAGCGCCATTACTCTGGGTGACCGAGACGTTAAGGAGTTGATGACCTGAACTGTTGCCATGTTATCACACCAAAAGTGAACTGTCTGGCAAGCCAGGTCATCAGCCCATATGTACACAGCTGCCACTATGGGAAAAAACTCCAGAAACGTCAGGTCACGTGTCCACCCGGCCTGAATCCACTCAGAAGGCCAGTCTTCTGCACACCAGTGACCCCTAAAGTAAACACCGAAACCCAAAGAGCCTGCTGCATCAGAGGTGACCTGCAGTTCAGCCTCAAGTCGGAGATCGGTCCTCCAGAAGGACACCCCGTTATAAGAGGCCAAGAAGTCCCGCCAAACCGACAAGTCATCTCTAATCCCTTGAGTAACCCTTGTCCTATGATGTGGATGCCTTAAACCTATTGTTGAGTCGCACAGCCTGCGCAAGAATGCCCTCCCTGGGGCCACCACTTTACACGCAAAATTAAGGTGCCCAATTAGCTGTTGCAACTCCCTGAGTGTCAATTTAGTTTTAGTACACGCTTCCTCAACTAACCGAAGAAGGTTAGCCAATTTTTCAGGAGGCAAGCGTGACACCTGTAGCACAGTGTCCAACTCAATACCTAGAAAAGTTAAGACCGTACTAGGGCCTTCTGTTTTCTCAGAGGCTAAGGGAACTCCAAGTTCCAGAGCCATCTGCTCAAAATTGGACAATAACTGTGCACAAATTCCAGATCCCGAAGGGCCGGCAAATAAAAAATCATCTAAATAGTGGGCAGAACTGGACAAGCCCGTGCGTGCACGCAGAGCCCATTCCAAAAAGGAACTAAACCTTTCAAATGCAGCGCAGGACACAGAGCATCCCATTGGGAGGGCCCTGTCCATATAATACTGCCCATCAAAGGAGAAACCCAAAAGGACAAAGTCATCTGGATGGACCGGCAGAAGCCGAAAGGCCGACTTGATATCGCATTTAGCCAATTCGGCCCCCCGCCCGCAGCTACGGACCATACCAACTGCCTCATCAAAAGAAGTGTACCTAACAGAGCAGAGTTCACTAGGTATGGCGTCATTCACCGAGCTGCCGTGAGGATAAGACAAATGGTGAATGAGGCGATACTCCCCAGGTGCCTTTTTGGCACAACACCCAAGGGCGAAACCCGCAGGTTAGGCACCGGAGGAAAGGGAAAAGGACCAACTACCCTGCCTTCCAAACATTCTTTCAGAATCTTGGCTCTAACCACCTGCTCCATGCCACGAACTGAGGGCAAATTAGGAGCTGAAAAGGAACCTCTCTCACCCATATAGGGAATGTGAAAGCCAAACTTGAACCCCTCCAACAAATACTGCCTATCGGCAAACTTAGGGTAAAGGCGCAACAGGCGCTCCAACACTGAGACCTTAATTGGACTGGGTCCCTTTGTCAGGTAAGGTCTGACCGACCCCCTCCCTGACGTCTGCCACCTTTGCCATCCCTAACAGCGGATCTGAACTTTGACTTGGGGCAGGATGGAAAGGAGTGGGAGCCGGCACAGAGGGGGCATTCGTGCCGAAAGGGACATGGCCTACGGCCACAGGACCCTAGTGAGGAAAACTCCCAACATAAAGGGCGCCCTTGCACTGCCTGGCCACCTGGGGACCGAGTGACCCCAACATTGGCTGCATTAGCCTTTTTTACAACATGCCCACTGTCTGAATGCTCCCCCCCTACTGGCCTGGCAGGGGACATCGTCTGCATCCAAATATGTGGATGGATCAAATCCCAACGGAGAGCTGGATACATAGCTGCCTTCATCCTAAAGGTCCTATCGTACTCCATCCAGGCAGACCCAGCAAAATCGGAATAACCCTTATGGATTATATCCATATATTGGAGCAACGATGAAGCCCGTTCAGGTCTTGCCCTAACTAGCACCCCCGCATAGATTAAAAAGCCGGGGTACCAGTTAGCATAAATCCTGTCCACTCTACGACGCTTCAAGCGTTCTTTATCGTGCTCATCAAGGTCCTCACGATCCTTCTTATCCAATTCCCTATACAACAAGGAGAAGACATCTACATAATCTCCCCGCAGGATCTTCTCCCTGGTAGCCGCAGTGAGGTGGTCACCTAATGGCATGGCAAGCTCCCCTGATGGCAACTCCTTTGCTGGCACCATCTCATAAGTCTTATTACCAGGATCTGGGGGAGCGCAACCAGTCCACACCCCACCCTGCAATTGCATACCTGAACAGGCCGGTGGGGCCGTGCCCACTGTGGCTAATGAAGATTCACCAGGCGGTGACATCATTAAACCATCACCAGTGGGAGGATCCACCAAAGTGCCAGCCGCTGTTACCCCATCTGCCGCAGGTTGAACCTGTGTAGCCTCGACTGATCTTGATGGAGCAGGCGTACTGACTGCCGGAGGCAAAGATGCCTCGCCTGGCATGAACATAGGTGACACAGTGGGAGCCTGCAAGCCCACCGGGCCCCATGGCCAAGTGATGTCTTGTGTTTGAGTTGCAATAGGCCTACCTGACACCTGAGATGGGACACTGCGGACATCCACCTGCTGATCCTCGCCCTGTCGTTCCACCGCAGCAGCCGCCATCAAAGCCGGTCGTGCGTCATCTCTCACTGGTACAACAGCCTGGCTTGGTAGACCTGCACACCGGCCCTCAATAGCAGAAAGACGGGTCAGTACCTGGGCCTGAAAAGACTCCATAGAAGACATAGCTGGCGGCGCCGAGGGCAAAGGCCCATCCAGACGCCGCTCAATGCTAGCTAATCTATCCAGAATGGCCCTACTGACCGGACCGTCCCAGAACGCTTCCAAAAGAGCCGGTGAAATAGCACCGGTGGGCATCCCAGGAACCACAGCCAATTGCACAGAGCCTGACGGAGGAGCAGGCGGTAAGAACCCCGGTGATGTAACTACACCTGCCGTAACTTCCGCAGGCACAGGTTCCTCTGTAGGAGCATGTGAAGGGACCAAAGCAGGTCGTTTTTGAATAGGCTGCCTGCCCAGTACAGGAACTGTCCCAGCCCGTTTGGGAGCGGGTTGTTTTCCCTTAGAAACCCCAGTACCCTTCTTAGGAGCCATGGCTAAGCGATCTAAGATGGCCCGCCCAACAAGCCCCACAAAATGCTGCTGTAAAAGAAGGCCCCTAAAATGGCCGCTGGTAAGGAAAAAATTAAAATGGCCGCCTGTAGAATTAAATAGAGCCAAAGAGAAGTATCTAAAATGGCTGCCGAATTCAAATATGGCAAACGGCCACCAACTTCTCCCGCCAAATAGCAGCCCTATTGCCAAATGGACTATGGGTCTATACCCCCACCCTGAGATTAAGGGGAACTGGGGGGGGGGAAGATGCAGGGCAAGAAGCACAGCCCACCACGACCTCAACACACCGCGTGCGTGTGGGAAGACACTACCCCCTAACCCCTATAGATCTTCCAACGAAGGAAGGGTATACAAGGACCAGCCCACAGCACCAAAACCTGCGGGGCCTCCACAGCCCAGTGGCCCCTGCCGCAGTAACAGCGCTTCTTATCTAAGGCAGCCCCAACAGCCGAATGCCGCCAAACACTGAGTGCCTCCGTTCAAAGCCGCTACTGCCGTTCAGAAGGGCGGAGAGACAGCTGAAACCGCCGCCGCCGCCGCCTCCGCCTCCAAGCCGAAACTAAAGGCCGCGGGCGATGATTCTCCCGCCTCCTACTGCTGCTGCTGCTGCTTTCTGACAGCCAAAAGGCCGACAGCACCCAGCAGCGCAGCGCTCCTTGACCGGCGCACAGGACCTCCGACAACAGTTGCTGTCAGGGCCGAGCGAGCGCGCCGACAAACAGGCGAGGGAGGGGCGAGAGCCAGACCTAAATAGGCTGGCTCTGCCCCCTATTGGCATCTTCATTCTTCATGCCTCTCGCGGAGGCAAATCAGCCCCTCCCCACCAGCGCGGGCTCGGCGGGGGCCGGGGCTCGCACTGTGATGGACAGAAGGCTGCCCTGCCTCTGAAGGGGGGAAAACATCCACTCATTTGAGCCTATTGGAGTGCTACTCCAGCATCCAATAACCTTCAAGAAGGTAGGTGGAATGTTGGAGGGAAACACAGCAGGAGAGGAGTTCAGTTCTGTCTCAGGGAGAAAGCAGTGAGAGCTCAGGTCTGGCTCAGGGAAAGAGCAGCATAGATCTGCCTGGTAGTATGGCAGAGTGGTTTGGCTCTACTTCTGGCAGAGAATAGAGTACCTAGTTGTTAGGCCTGTCTCTGGCAATGAGCAGACCTTGTGCCATTTTGTCTGACTCTTGGGAAAGGGCAGGCTGGTATGGGTGGAATCCTGTGAGTGTGTTAGGATCCAGCCTAGTGGCTAATCAGTAAAAGCCATTTGTGCTTGAAAGTATTAAAGAAAATTGAAACTATTCTCTAAATTAATGTACCTCAACCAAGTTTCTCTTTCGTCTCTCTGGAGTCCTGTGCTACTGATTTGTTTCTGGAAACCAATCTGTAAATAAATAAATCTTCTTTGTGGTTAATATACATTTCCTGCCTCAGTGACCTCCATATTCTACTTGTGTATTACAAAACTTACCTCTCAACAGTGAATCCAAGGCCCATTTGTTATCTTTAGAATATCTGGTGACTGAGGGGAAGGTTTATACTTTAAAATAAACCTGATTACCCCAAAACCACAACAGGCTGTGGGGGTCTTCTCAGTTGATAGAAACAGCCTGTCAGAATACCCATGTGGCAAACAGAAGGCTGATCCCACCAAAGAGGGGGTACTGACAAAGTGAGCAGAACCAAAACAGAAAGAAAAGGTACGACTGGGAATCTCTATAGGTCATGAGAGAGTCATCTAAAAAGAATTGGAGTGTTAACCCCTCTCTAAATAATAGGAGCAGCACCTGTACCTTCAAGAAATGAATGCCCTCAGTGGCAGTTGCTAGGCACAAAAGTATTGCCAAGCCTTCAGGCCTCAGTTCCTGCCAATAAAAGGTAGGGCCATTTCCAGGACCTTTTTGAGTTTTAAGGGAAGATTCATCAGGGCCACGGTCAGCAGCAACCACTGGGCAACTTGCTCCCACACAATTTGCATGACTTACTGTGCAATCCGAATGAATGGGCTTAGGCTGGAGCAACTGTCTTTAGGATTGTATTGTTACCCAGGACTGTCTGCTTACCACAGTTCAGATTTTTTAAAGGTTTAACAGATTTTAAGCATAGAATGTCAACCTCCTGTGTTTAATTAAGCTTTAGTTCAGGTTTTCTGCAACTTGTTTTGATCAAGTTTGTGTGTGTGTGTGTGTATTATCCCTCAGGTATGTGAAAGCTTATTAAAAATCTGTTTCTTCAGAAGCCAAAATGGGTTTTGTCCTGCTTTTGCACTCTGGTTGCTGCAACAGGAATATCAGACCCTTGGCCCTCAGGCTGGCCAAGTTTGGAGAATGGGATTAGGAGACACATGTCTTGAATTTAATAGACCAGTTGATCAAGTTCAGCAGTCCTCCCAGGCCTCAGCTTAAGTTAGGTGGGAGGTAATTGGGGCCAGCTGCATTACTGGCAGATGCTGGAGATCTAGAGGCTGTGCTGTGCTGTGGCCACGATCCTGCAAGGAAATATTACTCTCAGAGCACTGTTGTAAAATCATAATCAGGTTGCTCACAGCCAGTCTGGCACTTCTCCTCCTTTGTGCTACCTCAGCACAGGCCTTCTACTGCCACCATTCCAGCAGAGTGGGTCCTGGGGGCTATGAACTCTAGGGCTGCCAGCCTGCAGGTGAGGCCTGGAGATCTCCTGCTTTTACAACTTATCTCCAGCTGACGAAGATCAATTCCCCTAGAGAAAATGGCTGCTTTGAAAGGTGGACTCTATGGCATTGTACCATGCTGAGGCCCCTCCCCACCCCAAATCCCAACCTCTCCTGGATCTACCCCCAAATTCTCCAGGTATTTTCCAACCCAGACCTGGCAGCCCTAATGAACTCAGTTTCACAACCTACCCAGCAGAGGCCTGGTCACAATTTCAGGGGGTTATGGGAAGCTCTGAGGCTGCAGACTTTGGAACTGTGGGACACTTGTCAACAGATGCATCTGAGGTACCAGACCCTCTGGTCCTTCTAGGACACTGGTCTTGGCTCCTCTCCTGAAGAAGCTGAGTCAGAGTCACTGGGCTGATCAGAGATGGTCATGACAGGTTTAAAGAACTTGTATGAATGGGACCTTAGTGCATGTATAACAGAGCAAAATACTAGGCATATACTAATGTACATGACCATCCATGAACATTCACCTGCAAGCAGATGGTAATCTTAGAAGAGAAGGAGAGCACTATCAAAACTATTAGAAAAGTGACATCCAGCATTTCAGTCCATAAATATTTTTTGTTGCTATTCTGCTTTCAGAATCAGAATCCTGCTTACTTGTAGAGGGCATATTTCCTTCCCCAGAAACTCTTTGATTCTTCCCTTCCATACAAAGGAAACTAGAATGAGCATTTAATAAAAACATAAGAGAAGCCAATGTTGGATAAGGCCAAATGGCCCATCCAGTCAAACACTTTGTTACACAGTGGCCAAAAATACCAGGTGCCATCAGGAGGCCACAGTGGGGCCAGGACACTAGAAGCCCTCCCACTGTTGCACCCCCCCCAGCACCAAGAACACAGTGCATCACTTGCCCCAGACAGAGAGTTGCTATCTATACCTTGTGGCTAATAGCCACTGATTGACCTCTGCTTCATATGCTTATCCAAATCCCTCTTGAAGCAGTTCATGCTTGTAGCTGCCGCCACCTTCTGTGGCAGTGAATTCCATGTGTTAATCATTCTTTGGGTGAAAAAGTACTTTCTTTTATCTGTTCAAACCCGACTGCTCTGCAATTTCATTGAGTGCTCACGAGTCCTTGTTTTGTGAGAAAGGAAGAAAAGTACTTCTTTCTCTACCTGCTCTATCCCATTCATAATCTTATAAACCTCGATCATGTCACCCCTCAGCCATCATTTCTCCAAGCTAAAGAGCCCCAACTGCTTTAACCTTTCTTCATACTGAAAGTGTTCCAAACCTTTTATCATTCTAGTTGCCCTTTTCTGAACTTTTCCAGTGCTATAATATCCTTTCTGAAGTGTGGTGACCAGAATTGCACAGTATTTCAAATGAGGTTGCACCATTGATTTATACAGGGGCATTATGATACTGGTTGATTTGTTTTCAATTCTCTTCCTAATAATTCCCAGCATAGCATAGGCATTTTTAATTGCAGCAGCACACTAGCTTGACATTTTCAGTGAGTTATCTACTATGACTCCAAGATCTCTCCCTTAGTCTCTGCCAGTTTGGACCCCATCAATATGTATTTATAATTAAGATTTTTGGCCCCAATATGCATCACTTTGCACTTGGCCACACTGAACCCCATTTTCCACATTGAGATCCACTCACCCATCTTTGACAGATCCCTTTGGAGCACCTCACAATCCTCCCTGGTTCTCACCACCTTGAACAATCTAGTGTCATCCGCAAATTTAGCCACTTCACTGCTTACTCCCAACTTCAAATAATTAATGAACAAGTTAAAAAGCACTGGACCCAGTACTGATCCCTGCATTAACCCACTGATTACCACCCTCCACTGTGAAAATTGTCCATTTATACTCACTGTTTCCTATTAATTAGCCATTTTTGATCCACAAGAAGACTTGTCCTTTTATCCCATGACTACTTACTTAGGATCTTCTGATGAGGAACTTTATCAAAAGCTTTCTGGAAGTCAAAGTAAACAAAATCTATTGGGTCCCCCTTGTCCACATGTTTATTCACCCATTCAAATAATGCTAAAAGATTAGTAAGACAAGATCTTCCCTTATAGAATCCACGCTGAGTCTTCTTCAATAGTTTTATCAGCCATGTGCCTACTGATTCTGTCCTTAATAATGGCTTCCACCAACTTACCCGGTATTGATGTCAGACTGACTGGCCTGTAATTTCCCGGATCTCCTTTGGAACCTTTTTTAAAGATGGGGGAGGGGCATGGTGGTAAGGAAAATGGTTGTGCAAAAATAAAAAATAAAAACCCTTTCATTTTTATTTGGTTTGGTGTGATTTACTCTGTTGGCTCAATTCAACAATTTTGCTTTATTTCATGCCTGATTTGTATATTCACTTCTTAATTTCAAAAGGCAAATTTCAGCTGATGGTAACTGCTAAAAAATTATTTTCAGAATCAGATGAAATATCCAGGGGTGGATGCCCACCATGAAGGAGCAGCACCTGCTAAATTTCATCAAAACAGATTGTTAAATTTGATCATTTAAAATGGCTTTTGCTGGTCATGTCCTGTGTTTCTTACATGGAATGTAGAGGATTCATGCAAAACTTCAGAAAGCAGTAGAAGAGTTCAGGAGTTATCCTTTAAAAGAGAAACACTGTTAGACATTTGAGTTTACAATGATTGTGCCTTCCATCCAATTGAAACCAAAGCCCCAGGAAACACAACAGTCATACAAGGGGGGAAAATCATTTCAAAATTTCATAAAGAAAAATGCAAGGATTCCCAAGGAAATAATTATTTAATGTGAATATGTAATTCTTCATGTGTTGGAGTTCAAATGCTGAGTGACAGTGAAACCAGCCCAGGCACAGAAATATTAATGAGGAACAATGGGAAAGAATGTATTGACATGTGGCATCCATCAAGAGCTCCCCCCTCCCAAGAAGTCATATAGTGTAGCGAAAACAGCCCCAAACCTCAATATATTTTCACCCTCCCATGGAGGTCCTCACTGAATGAAAAACAAAAGAAGTGTCAATTGCCAACCTTCATTCGGTTACTGTGTAGCTCATTGAAACCTTTAAGAATAACAAAGTTTTATTCAAGGTAAGAGCTTTCGTGTGCACACACACTTCCTGAGAATACAATGAATTAAAGAAGTCACTGAACTCAAACGTTGTTCTACTGCTTCAGACCCACAAGGCTGCCCACCTGGATATGTGTACCTCATTGACCACTCAAAGCTGTCAATCATATTGTCCTTTTCTTGGCTTCCCCTAACAGCTTGAAAACTACCTTCCCTATATAGAAGGTTCCAGGCAGTTATACCAACAAGCGAGAGGGCAACTGTGAGCCAGATGAAGGAGCCATCCATTCAAAGGCATGCAAAGTGCCCCACTGTGCTTTGGTTCTGAGTGATTCAGGGGGACCTCACTTCATTTAGGAATCCTTCTATTGTGCCCTCAAAGCATAATGATTTGTTCTAGAGTGAGATTCCCTCCCCTCCAAGAATGCATACACCTAGCAGATAATGAGTTTCTCTATATTTTGCCTTGTGGTAAATGACACTCTTACAGATCAGTGCATCATCCCTTCATTTAGAAAGTTATTTTCATTGCTGCAATATAGTAATTGAACTTGTTTTTTTTTTAAAAAAAAAAATAATAAAACGTGATTGCATAGAACTAACCATGGGCGGGAGGGTAATGGGTTGTTTGGGCTAATAAAGTCAAGGTGTGGATACTAGAATTGCCCACTCAAACCAAGCTGCTGGATGCAAAAGATCTTGTAACATAGTCACAGCCTCTTTCAGATGCAGTATGTGTTGCTTCTGTGATCTATACAAAGTAGGCTGTAAGGTATCCTGTTCCTGTACATGGAACAACTGCAGAGATTATTGTATGTATTATCAGCAATATGAAAAGAAGTATGAAAGAAGCAGTGGGAATGGAGAAATCCAAATGAAAGAGCAGAATTAGTCATGAGCAGGTGCATGGTGAGCACCAGGAGCATGGTGAAGAATAGTTTTAAAAATAAGCCCAGGGAAACTAACAGTAGAATGGGTTATAATATAAAAATGTAAAATAAGAAGGTAGTGCAACATCAAAAAGAAAAAAAAAACATATTTTGACAGAAACCATGTGATTTGATTGAAGAGCAGGTCAGGAAATATTAAGCAGTATAAACAAATTTTTCAGCAGAAAAAGGCATATCCCCCCCCCCGAGAACACATGAAGAGAAACAATACAAATTTAGCAATGGTATGCATTCATGTTGAAAGAGTGGTATTATAAAATAAAATATTGTAAAATAGAATAGAAACTGATGTCAAAGTTATGAACCTATGAAACAGGGGGAATCAATATCTTTATTTTATGCAGCAACAGAGTAGAATGAAGGTTCAGCTCATCATTTATTCCCTATTGCAGTCAACACTGCTGAAAGCTGGGCAAACTATTTGTCTCTGGTCAAACGTTACACAAATCTTTAATTGCACACGCACACAAAAAGATGATCATATGCACATAAAGACTTGTTGCTTCTGAAAAGCTACCCTCCATTTCCACCCTCACAAGGTCTGCCACCACCACTGCTTCCTTGTCTGTTGTTTGCTACTTCTTTATGCACATAAAACATTACCACTTGACAATTAGTGACATACAGTTACATAGTATTTTTCTTTTTCTTTTTTTTATTTATAATTTTTATTTTCCAAATTTAACATCAACAACAAACAAACCGTATATACACAACAAATCAAAACAACAGGAATAGTCAGAAATTCAATCATGTACAACGCTACAATAATGTATAGTGATCAATCAAGCACCATATAGAAACAAATGTTAAGGACCCTAGCTTAAAAAAACAACAGACTCTGGTAGTATGGATTTTTTGGAACAACTCCTTCAGAACTTAGGTATTCCAAGACTGGGAGCCATACCGCTTGGAATGTTTTGTGATATCTCCCTACATTTTTAACCCCTTGTGGGGGGGATTTGCCATAAACAAAATGTTCCCATAATTTATTCTGCCATTGTTGAATAGTAGGACTTGATTTGTCTCTCCATTTCTTGGCTATGCATAGTCTGGCAATTGCAACTAATGTCGAGATTAATATGTGTTTTGTTTTGTTTCCAGATTCTTCAGTCCATGCATCCAGGAGGGCCACCTCAGGTTGAAATGGTAAGTCAATTCCGGAAATAATTTGTATTTGAGTATACACTTTATGCCAAAAGTCAGTAATTACTGAACAGTACCACCAACAGTGTATGTAATCAGCTATTAAGCCGCATTGTTTCCAACAAAACTTTTGAATGCTTGGTGTAATCTTGTGTAAATGAGAGGGGTATAGGTACCAGCGGTTTAATACTTTGAAAGAATTAAATTTTATGGAAAAGATCCTAGACATAGAATTTGGAGACTTACGGTTGTAGGTCCAGTCCTGGTCCGTCAACCTACCTTGGCAATCTGTTTGCCATAAGATATGAGTGCGCCTTCTGTCAAGGGAAGGAGGTGCATTTAATATTTTATAAAGTCTTGAGATCAGTCCCTTATGTTCTCTCATTTGAGGATCCAGAAGTTTCTCAAACTCTGACGGGGGCACGTCCCGCGTCTTGGTAAGAAGAGGATCTTGCAACATGTGTTGTACTTGTAGGTACTGAAACCAAGGTATATTTTCAGATATAATGTCTTCCAGCTCGCGTTTCGTATAGGGTTTCCCTTTGTTACTTAAGTCTGATATTCTTGTAATTCCAGTTCCTCTCCAAGAACCAAATGCCAGCTTCTCTTTCCCCGGCGGAAACCATGGCTGGTTTAAGAAAGATGAAAAACGAGATCTGTCTGGTAGATATCTCTTGCGGGATTTATCCCAGATATTTAAGGAGGTCTTAAGAAATGGATTATCCAAAACCGGTTCTGGTCTATCTTTTGGGGAATTCCAGAAGACATCTTGCAAAGGGACAGAGCCAGCCATCCATTCCTCTATCTGTTGCCAAGCAGGTGGGGATTTGGTATTTAGGATTCGCAGTGTTGTAGCCAGATTGGCTGCTTCGTAGTAAAGTGATAGATCTGGTATGCTCAACCCTCCTTCGGTACGGTGACGTTTTATGATGGAGAACTTGATCCTTGGTGATTTATAATTCCAAAAAAAATTGTTGATTTCTGCTTGCCACTTTTTCAGGAGCTTAGGCGGAATCGTGATTGGTAACGTTCGAAATAGAAACAGAAATTTTGGTAAGAGAAAGCTTTGAAGCATACTAATTCTGTCTGCCCAAGTAGGATTCATACGGTTCCATCCAAGCAGTTTGTTTTTGGCTTCTCTGAAGATTTTGTCAAAGTTGCATTGGATTAAGTTGTCTAGATTCTTAGGCATCCAAACTCCTAAGCATCTCCAAGGCTTGTGGACCCATTTGTAAGGAAAGTTAGATTTAATCTGGTTTTCTGTTATTTCAGAGATCTGCAGGGGAACAAGTTGTGATTTCTCTAGGTTTACTGTCAGTCCAGATATAGTTTGGATGTCTTTAAATATTTTTTGGAGTTTCGAGAGAGAAGCTTCTGGTGAAGAAAGGAAAATCATGAGGTCATCCGCGTATAGGCTAACCTTGTGATTATTGTCACCAATTTGTATTCCTAAAATCTCTCTGTCATTTCGTATTGCAGATACCAGAGGTTCCATAGCAAAGGTGAAAATAAATGGGGATAATGGGCATCCCTGACGAGTTCCCCGAGCAAGAGGAATAGATCGACTGAGAACATTGTTGGAGAGGATCTTTGCCATAGGATTTGTATACATAGATGTTATCGCTTTTCAAAATCTCTCTCCAAAGTTCATAGAGGTTAATAGTTGTTTGAGATAGCTAGGTTCCACGCTATCAAAGGCCTTTTCAAGGTTTACAGACAGCAATAAAGTTTCTTGATCGTGATGCGTTCCATAAAGAATAAGATCTAAAACACGTCGTATATTGTCGGTTAAAGAACGGCCTGGTATAAAACCTGTTTGGTCTGAGGAGATGTAGTCAGGTATAATTGTTTGTAGCCGGTTTGCTAATATTCTAGAGAAAAGTTTAGAATCACAGTTTAATAATGCGATTGGTCTATAGGCTGTTGGTGATTCCTGATCTTTGTTTTCCTTAGGAATTGGAACAATATGGGAGTCTTTCCATGATGGAGGCATTTTTCCATAATCAAGGACAAAATTACAAGTGTGAGCGAGGTGTCCCGCCAATGTGCTTTTAAAGGTTTTGTAAAATTCTGGCCCAAAGCCATCAGGGCCTGGGGCCGTGTTTATTTTAGTTTGTTGAATGGCGGTAAAGACTTCCTCTAAAGAGATCGAACTGTCCAGAAATTCTATATGTTCCCTTGTTAATTTTGAAGATATGTTGTTAGTGGACAAAAAGGACTTTACAGCTGAGGAATCCGGGTTTGATGAAGCATATAATTGTGCATAATAATCAGCAAAGGATTCTGCAATCTCTCTCGGATCCATAGTAATTTTCTTACGTTGAGTCTTTAACGAAAAAAATTTCCTTTTCATTTGTTTAGTCTTACAACGCCAAGTCAAGAATTTGAGACTCTTTGGATTCGTCTGCCAATGCTGTTGCTTTAAAAAAAGAATTTTTTTCTGTATATCTTGAGTTTGCAAAAGTTCAAGGACTCTACGTTCTGCTTGTAACTCCTTGTATGTTGCTTTGTCTCTTGATCTTTTATGACGTTTTTCCAGCTCCTGAATTGTAGTTAAAAGTGTTTGAATCTTTTGTTCTTTTTCTCTCTTTAGGTGTGTGGCTAAAGCGATGAGCTTTTCCCTTACCACTGCTTTTAAGGCATCCCATACGATATGCGGTTCCACATCTCCGGTGTTGTTTTCCTGAAAAAATTGTTCCATTACTTTTTGTATTTCTTCTTTATGTTGATCCTTTAATAAAAAAGAATTATTCAGTTTCCAAATCCACGAGTTGTGTGAGGTGTTTTGTGTAATATGTAGCTCTACATAAGCATGGTCTGTCCATACCATGGGACCGATCTCAATTTTCTTAGTTTTGTGTAGGAGGTCTGGGGTGGCCAAAATATAGTCTATACGGGTGTAAGACCCAAACCTGGGAGAAAAATAGGTGTAATCTCGTTCTGTTCCATGAACTTCCCGCCATATATCTTTTAAGTAATATCTTTGTAGCAATTCAGCTAGTTTAGTACATTTAGAACTTCGTGGTCTCCTTGAAAGTTTGTTGCCAGACCGATCAAGTTGATTGTCCAGAATTAAATTAAAATCACCTCCTATAATCAGCTGACCTTCTGTAAAAGATTGTAGTTTAGACAGAACATCTTCAAGAAATTGTTCTTGTCCATCATTTGGAGCATAGATGGAAGCTAGTGTTGTCTCTTGTTGGTTAAGTGTACCCTTCAGAAATAAGTATCTACCTTTAGAGTCTGCCATACTATCTTTAAAATCAAAATACACAGCTTTTGAAAACAAGATGGCTACCCCCCTCGATTTAGAAGAACCACCGGCATGATATTGTTGATCATACCAGGATGATTTAAGGACAGTGGTTGTTTTAGGTCTCAGATGGGTCTCTTGCAAAAATAAAACATTAGGTTTACTCTTTAAGATGAAGGAGGTCATCCTTCTGGCCTTAATAGGGTTATTCAGCCCTCGGACATTAATAGTGCGAAATACAATCTCGTCACTCATGGTAGTCAAGTTGGAGTTATAAAAAATTTACAAAAGCTTAGTTTACTTAAGTCCTAAAACACTGTAATGCAATTGCCAAACAAAATGAAACTATTCCTGAACCAGTTGATTAAAACCCGTCCCTCCCCCCACAACAATCAGCTCCCAAATAGTACACCAGAGTATGTAAGAGTTAATTTAAGACAAGATAAGCAAAGTTATACCCACAGGATAATCAAGAAATTTTAATAAAGATGAAATTAATAAAAATAATACCCCCCCCAAAAAAAAATACCAAAAACAAATAAATTGACAACAATTCAATTTGAATGTTCTCCCACTCCCAAACGGCCAGTTCCGTCACTGGCGGTCAGAGCAAAGCTCAACCTCTTGAGAGTGCTGCCAGAGGAGCAAGCCAGAGACTACCCCCCTCCCTTCCCCGTCTATACATACTATAAAACCAGTTTAAAAGACCAAACCCAATTATGAGACCTCTATTAACACTATAACTTCATATTGAAGCATAACACTTCAGTTGGACCCCCAATAACACATCAAAGTGATGACCTGATATAACAGATTCAAAGTGTTACAGGTGAAGAGAGAACAGGAATTTTGCTGTATTTTTGTGGAGAGTCCAATAGCCTCTTACGCTTGGCTACTCTCTTTTCTTCCAGTTCCATAGGGGTTGCCCCCCTGAAGAATAGACAATAAGTCAGCGCCACTGTCTTCATCCCACGCATAAAGTTGCTGGCCTTGGTATGCCACAAATAGTTTGCCAGAAGGGAGCCATCTGTATTTTTGATTTAAGGCTTGCAATTTGGTTGTGACAGGCTTCAGTTTGCGGCGTATCAGCATGGCCTCTCTGGGAATGTCAGGGAATACTTGTACAGGTTCACCCTCAAATTGAAAGGTCCCTGGTTTTTTTGCTGACTCAAGTATTGTGCGGCGAACTCTGGCATCTGGGATTGTAGTTAAAATATCTCTTGGGAGAGGACGATGATTACGAGGCACAGGGCCCATACGATATGCCTGTGTTATGGTAGGGACTACCCCCTCCTCTAAAGTTAGTGCAGAAGCTATAAATGAGGCCATAAACATGATTAAATCTTTGTTCTCTTCTGCTTCCTCCCGGATACCTCGAAATTTTAAATTTACAGATTTTACCTCAGATTCCAGTGTTATTAGGGAGTCTCTCTGTGTGTCAGAAGCTTCTTGTAGGGATTTAATATCTGCCTGGTTTACAAATCCTAGGTCAAGGGCTGCTGAGGCTTTTTGGGCAGTATCAGTGAGGGCGATTTTAATCTCCTCAAATTGAGAGGCAAGGTCAGTCATTTTATTTGAGAGGCTTATCTCCATTGCTCTCAAGTGGTGGAGAATTTCATCAACTGCAGGCCCCTGGAGGCTTGTTTTCTCCACGCTGGGAATTGCGGCCGCCATTTTGGATTCCGTTTTCGGGGACTCTGGCCGGTGAGCGATATTCTCCAGGTGCTCCTTTATAGATTTAGCAGGTGTTGGGGTGAGTTTGGACTTCGGGTGGTCTGTTTTACCCATTCTCCGGCATTTTCAAGAGCTTTTTAGTAGCGATCGGGCCGGGAACGGACGGGGAAGGGCAGGAGCAGCAGAATCACGCGTCCGCCATGTTGCTCAGCGGTGCCACGCCCCCCAGTTACATGGTATTTTTCCACGTACCTTTATTGCAGTCAGACACAGTGATCATTAATGGCAAAGGCAGACAAACCATTTAGATCTGGATCAGTTCTGTACAATCTTGCACTGCCAACACCCAAATTATTTTGTAAATTTGTATAGGGATGTGCAGCCCTCCCACACACACTGTTGGTCCATCATGCTGATGTGGCCACATTGCTAATCAGAAAGGTAACTAATTGTTCAGTTTGTGAATTCTAACAGTGTAATCTGAAGCAGAATAATCCCCTTCCAAGTCCATTGAAAGCACTGCAAGTTCTCAGAGTCTCTGAAGACAGATGAGCCAGCAATAACAACGGATGCAAAAGGAATTTTCATGCCTGTTTGTCAACTCAGTTACATATAAATGACATGAAAATGAGGTTAAATGGTGTAAACTGAGAACACCAGCAATGGAAATGGACAAAATGGATGAGATGATAGCATATAAAATGGACAGGATAATAACATACAAAAACAAAAAAGAAATGACAAAGAGCATATTCATCTGTGGCTCAAGGACAGAGATTTGATGGTACTAAAAAAAGAATGGAGAAAATGAAAAACAAGAATCAATGGACATTTTTTTAAAAAAAATGGTGATGAAGATGCTGGAAGATAACCAAGACTCTAGAAACAATGGCCAGATTCCAGATATGCATTCTACAGGTTTCCCAAGTCAAGTATGCCTTGGAGATTTGTATTCTTGGACAGGAATACATGGGGAAAGCCTTTTTAAAAAGAGAGAAGTTTCAAAAGCAGTGCTACAATGGAAATAAAGCATTCCACTGAATAAGTCCTTGTGGTCACCTAAAATTACTCTTTGGATCCAGGCTTATGACAACAAAGCCCACAGATGAAGGAGAATCAAAGCCTTTTCAGACACTTGGCATCCTCAGATAGGACTGCACTGATATTCTGCTTTCATTCTCCTAAATGATGTTTCCCCAGCAACTGCTCTTGTTCTTGGAATCATTGTTTCCTAGCAATCAAAGTAGAAATTACAAAAAGCAAAAAACAAATTATTGTTTTTGAAAAACAGTGATTATTTCCTCTTGTACCTATTATCCATTTTTTAAACTACAAGGTGGCTGTTACAGGCACTTAATGACTGGCACCCCACAACATCACTGTTAAGCTTGTCACTATTCTATTCTCTTTTTCCACATCATTTTGAGCAGTCACTGATTCATTTACTATTTGCTTACTGTTTACAATATACTTACTCTTGCTGTCTCTGTGTTTTCCCTCTCAAAAGCTGTAGCCCTATCCACATGTTATAGTGAATGCATGTATGTCTTGCAAGTACATGTCCACATCTGTTTGTATGAATGAGCCAAGCATATTCTGTTTACACAGGAAACCAAGGACCAGTACCTGGATAAATGTGAGGTTTAAGTCACACATTGATCTATACATGTTACATACATACTGCATGTTACATTACAGAAAAACTAAATGTACACTGTACATGTATTGTGCATGAATTCACTGTAACTTGTTATGGTAATCTCACCCTCTTCTTGCCGTCAAGCACAGGATTTCCCCTTACTTCTTCTTCTTTCTTGCTGAGCAACCCCTATATCTATTTTCTTCATATTTGTTTGTCTATGGCTGTCTTACCCAGTCACAGAGAAAAAGAGAGAGAGAGATGCTGGCCAAGCCCAGAGAACTGAGGAAAGAGACCATGGGTGGGCGCTTGGTATATACCAAGCTGAATAATTACTCCCAAAATACCTTATCTGTATTTTTGGGGTATCTATTCAGCCAAATACAGATCAGAGATTTTTTGCCATCAATTTGCAGCCAACTTAAGGTGACCCCTACAGGATTTTCAAGGCAAGAGATGTTCAGACATGGTTTGCCATTGCCTGCCTTTGCGCAGCCACCTTGGACTTCCTTGGTCTCCCATCCAAGTACTAAGCAGGGCTAACCCTCCTTAGCTTCTGAGATCAGGCTAGCCTGGGCTATCCATGTCAGGATGGTATCATGTATAACACTAAAAAAAAAAAAAAAAAGCATGGTGAAAAATGGATGAGTTTCAAGACTGATGAAAAAGTCACTGGATAATTTGAAGAGTAAAAGTGATTACCCAGTATTGCTTATTGGGGGGGGGGGAGTCTGAATTAAAATAGGGAGTGGGCATATTTATACTTAAGCAAATCAAATGTTATTTAGCCTTCTACAAATGATCATGAAAAAGAACTCAGAGGTTTTAAAAGACAAAGTCAAAAGGATAGATGACAATGCAGCAATTGTGAGCAACATACCTCATTGACAAGCAAACAGTAGTCGCTGGAAAGGAGGCACAAGCAGAAAGGTGAACAAGGTAGCAACAGCTAAAAGGAACAAAATCAAGCATCTGACACAGATGACAAGTTGAACAAGTAAAGATGACAGTCAAACGCTGCTAGGAAATGAAAACAACTGTTGCCCAAACAAAGATCATCAGAAACAGAAACATGCCAACAAGGATAAGAATGGTTTAAAGTGGTATGAGATACAACAGGTGAGAAGGCATCCAGTCAAAGTGAAAAGAGGAAGCAGGATCAGAGTTCAGAAACTCACAGGGCACGTGAAGATTCCTTGCCTTGAAAGCATTTGATAGGAAAGACAGAACTTCTGTACTAAAGGGAGGGGACATAGCTCAGAGACAGAGCATATGATTTGCATGCATCTCCTGTTAATAGGATTGAGTAGCAGGTAATGCATCTCCTGTTGAAAGGATCTAGTAGCAGGTAATGTGAAAGACCTCTGCTTCAAACCACAGAACTCCATGGCCAGTTTGAGTAGACAATATTGACCTTGTTAGACCAATGGTTTGACTCATTATAATACATCTCCATGTATTCAAGAAAGTACAAGAGTTCAATAGGGTGAAGACTTAGGGTAGGCCATAAAAGGCTAATGCTGCCCCACAGTGTAAAGAATATATGGAAAGCAGAGACTGCTATAAGGAAAAGAAAATCAGCAGAAATATTTGGATCCCCTTTCATATGCTGTTTACAGGGGGCAGGATTGCTCACCCTCCCCAATACCCATCTATGTACATTTGGAATAGAGGTTGCACATGTACAACTGTATAAAGTTCATTTTCAGATTTTGTAAGGAAGGGTGTACAATGAACATGCATAGGGGGAAGGGTTTGTTATAGCATGTTACATTTTTTTGTCTTGATGTTTGGTGACATCTACATTGTACAATTATGTGTGTAGGGCTATTTTGGGTATTGAAATGGATGGTGGGAATGAGGATAACATGCAAAATCTCATTATACCCACTCCTATATTGAAGGGACATCTGAAAAGGCTTCTATTCATCAAGAGCAAACAATCAAGAAGGATCGAATAGACCTTTTCACATTTTCCAGTGAAATCATGTACATTCTGCAATGATGTGTCTAAATCTGTTTGTATGAAGCAGTTGATGCATGTTTACTTTACCCATAAAGCCAGTGAACAGTACCTGGATAAATGTGGGGTTTGTATCACATGTTCAGCTGTATGTGTGTTGAGTGCGACCTGAGAATTACTCAATGCATGTTGAAAGAAAGAAATAAAGTGTGTACACAGATTATACGTAAATTCACCATAATTTATGAATAAGGCTTGACTATGTAAAATGGGTATTAACACAGCAAGGATTAACAAATGAGATTAGCAAAAAATAATCTAGATTAAATTTATTGTCTTTTGATGAAGATCTTTGATTTTTTTTTGTTACCAATAAGCAGCTCATTCCTGTCCACCAGTTTACACATTTGGCAATGTGTCATTTTCTGTTTGATATCCAGTTTTCTGTAGTGAATTGGTTCCTAACACTAGTTTGCCTTCCTTGATATATCTCTCTTGTATTCAAACAAGGATGTCAACTCACAGTCCTTTTGGGAATGAGGACTTGGAAAGAGTAAGCAAGTTAGGCTGTTACATTCTTACAGCTGGCCTAGACTGGCAGAAATGCTGAAGCTGTGTCTGGCACACTGCTCATGTGTCTTGGCAATGTTTCCCTGATAAACTGTAAAACAGTTTACTTTTGGCCACAAGCCCTTTATTGCTGCTCAAACATCTTTCCTGGCAAAATTTCCTGTTCTTGTTACATTACCAGAATAGGTTTAAGATCAGGAAGTCATTGACAACATGTCACAAGTTTTCTAGCAGTAAATCTGTGGGTCACATAGGCCTGCAACAATGTTAAATGCTAACTTCCCTTTAAACTTGTTCCATTGTCTTTTTTTTTTTTTACATAGGATCAATTTTGGGTTCAATCCAGTATATAAAGTCACAATGGAATCATTGGAACAGGTGTCTATAAACTCTGAGCAGGCAGAATTAGACTAGCAAAATGTTATAAAATTACACATTCTGTGAGCTGCTCCACTATGCATTCAGAACCAAATGCTCACCTAGTGAAATCTGGATTTACTGTAAAATTTGATGGAGAGCACTGACTTGCTTTGAAACTGCAGAGAATGGAATCCTGCATGTCAGCCTGTCTAACTGACAAAGCTGAATCTGGGTCTTTGATAGAAAGCAATAGCTTTTTACGAATCACATCTCATCCTCCTTCAACAATTAAATCAAAAATTTGCAAACAAACTACTGATTGCGCTTGCCATTGAATTTCTGTTACAGACTGGATTACATAATGATAGCATTGAGAGTAATTTAGGGAACAGCTGTTTCCTGAAGCTCCAGCACCTGTGGGCAATTTGACTGAATTTTGGGGGGAAGCACTAGAAAACAATATGGTGCCCACCAAAGCTCATCAATTTAAGGCCACTTTAATTAAGTGAAGATTTCTCATTTTCAGCACTGCTGCTTCAACCTACCCAGCTTTATTTTTGCTGCTGTTTTTGTTCCAGGAATATGTACACAATTTGAACAGATGTTTCAACTTTGCTCCAGAGTAAATCCAATAGTTATAATGAATCACTAAAACTCTCATCCCAATAAATAATCCCCCGGCTAAATACTACACAGGTGTTACCAACAAATATTTACTATTTTCCTACAAGAGAGTACTACTGTCAGAATTGCTGTTATGAACAATGTATATATCTGTTGGTAGTATGATATCTAAGAACACAAGCAGGGCCTGCAACAAAATGTTGTCTAATGTATTGTAGTTAGTTTGAAGTTGTAATTGCACTTTTTTTAAAATGGCAGTGTAGGATTTGTAGTTACTAAATGTATATACTCCTTGTGAAGAGACCCACTCAATACAGTACACAGAATGTATGCAAAAACGCTAATCCTTTTATTTCATTTCCTCGTTAGTTTTGTGTGTTTCTGTATGTGTTACTTCTAAATGTCACAAGTTTTTTTTTCATTTTTGTATTCTTCTGTTTATAATATTTGTTATTGTTGCTTTAAATTAGAGAATTTCTTTGAATACCACATTAGATGTAAATGTTCCTTCTTCATTTCTAAAACATCCTTGGATTGGAGTGCTGCAAACTTGGATTTTTACATTTTCAAAGTATTTTACTCTAGACATATAATTGTCCGTGGGTGAAGACTGGTTCTGTTAAGTATATGCCTATATTTTGCAATGTTTGGCCTTGGCTTACTTGGATAAATGATTGGGACTTGTGGTCTACACTGCTGTGTACAGCTTATTGTAAGGAGGATCCTATTTATTCAGTTTCTGGACCACTTAATGTGTCATGTGAATACTGATGCTATGCTTCAGTTCTTTCTGGGGGTTCCAGACTCCTAAAATGCTCATGCACTGGTTATGGAATGTCCCATTTTGTTGATTGCACTGACTCACTCTGTGTAATCCACCTTGAGTCCCTGTGAGAAAGGTGGTCCACAAATAACGTGAATAAATAAATAAATATTCAATGTGCTGTTTCCTCAAATCCCAGTTTGGGGGAGGGGAGTGTTTGTTTCTAAAAAGTGCAGAACCGTGCAGGCCTGGCCTCCCGTAGGTCATAAGCACCCCTCTCCCCACTTTTCTAAAAAAAAAAAAAAAGACCCCTCTCCATTTTGAGCAATTCTAAGAGAGACCCCTAGCACTCTTTCCTCCTGAGACAAAGGCTAGTGAGATCCCAGGCAGCTTTAATACTCTGTTTGCTCAAGAATCGAGCAGCTACCACTCCCTCCACTGACCTACACTCCCTGGCAGCCATGAAAAGAAGAGGAGAGCATTGTGGATAGCTGAGTTATAGAATGGCAGCTTCTTATCTAAGAAATAACTGAAAAAACACTGGGAGGGCAACAACACACCCAAGATGGCATCACATCTGCCCCAACCAACTTGTTCACATATTGGATAGTAGCTTCCTGCTTCTCACACTGCTTCCAGGCCTCCTGCTTCTCACACTATGATCCAAAATACCCCTGCAGCACTGGTTAAGTAGGGTCATCCTTACAGGGGTCCAGAAGATGCTTTGAAGGAGAGGGGCTGTGGTTCAGTGGTAGAGCATCTGCTTGGCATGCAGAAGGTCCCAGATTCAGTCCCCGGCATCTCCAGTTAAAGGATCTGGCAGTAGGTGATGTAAAAGACCTCTAGCCTGTGATCCTGGAAAGCTGCTGATAGTCTGAGTTAACAATACTGACCTTGATGGACAGATGGTCTGGTTCAGTATAAGGCAGCTTCATGTGTGCCTTGATCGATGGATGCCAAAGATTTTAGAGAGAGGACAAAAAACACATGGCCATCCCTTTGATCTCCAGCATGGAACGTTAATGAAAGGGGTGGAACTAACCTCCCTCTGTTTAACACTGATAGGTTGAGCTGTGCAGAGAGGGTGGGCATGCTTCCTATTTGGCTCCAGAAGGACTACTTTGCAGACCTAATCATAATTTACAATTTATGGGAAGGAGGCATTCCCTCCACTGTTCCTTCCTCTCCTCTCCCCTACTTCTATGCCTCTCACTTTCTCCATACTCTTACTCTCTCCCCCATGTCTGTCACCCTCTCTGCCCCAACCTCATCATTCTGTTTTTCTTGCTCTTTCTGCCTCCTTCCCCAATATCTCTCTCTTTCTGCCCTTAACCTCACCATTCTCTCTGTTTCTGCTTCTCTACCCCATCAATCTTTCTCTCTTTCTGCTCTCCAATTCCAGCACACTCTCTCTTTCTACTTCCCTGCCCCAGCTCTCTCTCTCATTGTCCCCGCGCCTCTGCCAAGCTTCCCTCCCACCCACTGCTCTTGGTAGCTCATCCAGAGTGGCTCTGGGTGGGGCAGCTGACTTCCCCTCCCCCTTGCTGCTCTTAGTGGCTCACCCTGGAGCTGTTCCAGCTGGCCTGCTGAGGGTTCCCCCCACCCAGCGCTCAATGGCTTACCAGGAGCTGCTCCAAGCAAGCCATCTGACCTCCCCTCCCCTCTCTTGCTGGCTTGCCCAGAGCAACTTCAGGCAGGTCCATTGAGACTTTCAGTGGCTTGTCTGGCCCAGCTCCAAGAAGGCCAGTCTTGCTACCACAACAGCAGCCTCTGCTGCAGAGACTTTCAAAGGTAAGTGCATATATGCACCTGCAACAACGCTTTTAATTGGGGAGGATTTAAACCCCCAAGATTTTTTTTAATTTATCAGATTTTTTTGCAAACCTGGGAGGTTACCTTAGTGTGTGGGGAAATCTCTTTACCTTCCATGTGCTCCCTATCTGTGGAAATAAGTATCCACACATAGGGGGCATAGTTGGGTGTTAGATATATAGACAAGAAGTGGGGATCCGTGATACTTACAGGGGGGAGAAGGAGCTTCATGAGGAGGAGGAGGAGGAAGTAGCCACAGGTGAGCCTTCTTCCCTGCCCACCCACACCGACAGTGAGGCCCAGGCCTGCCATTTCTCCCCCCAACTGCCCAGCACCTAAGGTGAGGCCTGCGCAGCTCCCAGCCATCAGGTCCACCAATACTTCTCCCCACCACCCCAACACCAGCAGCAAGGCCCACGTGGCTCCCAGTCGCTGGGCCCACCAGTCCCTCTCCTGCTCCCCCAGGCACCGGCAGAGAGGCCTGAGCAGCTCCCAGCCGCTGGGCCGGCTGAGCCTCCCCCCCAATGACCAGAGCATTCTCTGTGCATGCACAGGGAATGTTCTTTTACTTTTGGGGGGATTTAAGTATCCCCTGTATATTTTTTCAACTTTTCAGATTTTTCTGCACACCTGAGGACTGCCTCAACTGTGCAGGAAAATCTCTTTGCCCCCCAAGTCCCCCTGATGTGCAGATTTAGATATCCACACAGAAGTTGACTATTAGTATATAGACAAGAAGGGGGACCTGTGATACTCGTGGAGGGGAGTATTCCCCACAGCTCTCGGTCTGCAGAAGCAGGAGGAGCTCCGCAGGAGGAGGAAGTGGCAGCAGGTGAGCCCAGCAGGAGGACCCACCAAGACTTCTTCCACCACACTCCCCGGTGGCAGCGAGGAGCCCTGAAGCCTGCCAAGCCTTCTCCCTCCACCCCTGGCACTGGTGGTGGTGAGGCCTGAGTGGCTCACAGCTGCCAGCCTGCCAATCCTTCTCCCGCTCCCCTCCCCAGCAGCAGCAAGGAGTCCTGAAACCCACCAAGCCTTCTCCTGCCCCCTCCTCAGCAGCAGCAAGGAGCCCTGAAGCCTGCCAAGCCTTCTCCCTTCTGCCCCCCAGCACCGGCGTCAGTGAGGCCTGAGTGGCTCACAGCTACCAGCCTGCCAAACTTTCTCCCCCCATGGTGGTGGTGAGACAGTTGCCAGGGCATTCTCTGTGCATGCACATGGAACACTCTTACTTTTGGGGGGATTTTAGTATCCCCCGTATAGTTTTTAAAACTTTTCAGATTTTTCTGCACACCTGAGGATTGCCACAAGGGTGGAGGAAAATCTCTTTACCCCCAGGTGCCCCCAATGTGTGGATTTAGATATCCACATGCAGGGGGCATCTTGACTATTAGTATATAGATATTCAGATCAGAATGAGCCAGCAAAGTTTCATGTGTGTATGCTTTTTCCTCTTGGTTCATCTCTTCATTTAAGTTCTGAAGATACCTGATTTATAATTGTCCTCAGATTATTTAGTGAAATGATACATTTAAAAAATTGTAACTTGTTGCCTACAGACAACCATATAATCAACAACCCACAATTTGTTAAACCAACTGATTCAGAGATCACAACAAATTGTACTTAGTTCTCAGCCAGGAAATCTGATCTTGGCTTGATATATGAGGAAAGGAAGGAAGGAGAAGGAAGTTTACAAGTCTGAGGATTTTCTGGCTCATTCGCATCATAAACATCTGAGCGCACTGTAAGGGTGTGGGCTGTGAACTGGAAAGCCCTTGCTTCAAATTTCATATCTCATTCCTGTAATGAAATCATGAAGCAGCTTTAGGGAAACAAGCCACTCTTCTGTGTACAGGCCATATTTAACCTTTTTCTTTTGTGTTGTTTGGAAATCTGCTTTTGTGACATGATGCACCTGGGAGAGAAGTCAGATTTATTTATTTATTTATTTATTTATTTATTTATTTATTTATTTAGATTTTTAGGCCACCCTTCCTTGCAAGCAAGGCTCAGGGTGGCTTACAACAGAAGAGGACATACAATAAGTAATTAAAAGTTAAAAATAAAAAAATAAATACATAAAAACATACAGCAGCAATAATTCATTAGCATAATTTAGTCGATCCAAGATGGTGAAAAATTTCAAATTTCACAGGCCTCGTAGGTGTGTGTGCAGAGAATGGAGGGTATGAGAGTGCCAGACTACATACTGTAGTGTTACTGTCCTCAACCAAATGCCTAGTGGAACATTTCTGTCTTGCATGCCCTGTGGAAAGGTAACAAATCCTGCAGGGCATGAATGTTCTCCCACAGATAGTTCCACCATGTGAGGCCCAGGGCTGAAAAAAAGCCCTGGCCCTGGTTTAGGACAGCTGGATCGCTCTCAGGCTGGGGACCACCAGGAGGTTCTTACTTCTCAAGTGTAATGCTCTTCTTGGGCATACTGAGAGAGGTGGTTCCAAAGGTATGTGGGTCCCTGACCACTAAGGGCCATAAAGGTCAAAAATAGCACTTTGAACCTGATCTGCTGCTCCACTGGAAGACAGTGCAGCTCGTGTAGCACAGGTTGAATATGTGCCGTCCAGGGAGTCCATGTAAGGACCCACACAGCTGCATTCTGGACCAGTTGGAGCTTCTTAGACAGTCTCAGGGGTAGGCTCACATAGACCAAGGTACTGTAGCCTATCCTGGAGGTGACCATTGTGTGGATTGTCATGGCTAGGTCAGAGTGAGACAGGTAGGGAGCCAGTTGCCTGACTTGGCACAGTTGGGGAAATGCCAGTCTGACAACTTTCATAACCTGGACCTCCGTTTCAGACTCCTGACAGTTGATGCCATTGTTAGGAGCACTCCTTCAAGAGATGGATGTTGGCAAACCAACCATTACCCCACACCCAGCCAACCACAGAACCTCTGTCTTACCAGGATTCAGTTTAAAGTAAAATCATCAGCCTCTTTTGAATACATTTCTAGTGGCAAATGCTGTAATATTTGCCCCTTTGCCATTTTTTTGAACAAGTTACTCTAATTATTTATTTAAACTTCTAAGTTGCATTAGTTTTACTTTGCTCCAAGATGACCAGTTCCTATTTTTAAAGTAAATATTACCTTTGAGGCTGGAAGGATATGATTTTTTCCCAGATACACAATGCTGGATGCTTTAGTTTCCTTTGGAGAGAACATTGGGGCATTTTTCTTTACAAACATAGAAGGAGAACACAACTTGCTGCAGTTGCTGTCTCTTTGTGTCTTCCAAAGATTTGTTTTTGTTTCTTCACACATGCATGACCGCATGCACAAACACATAAATACAAACTTTTGATGGCTCTCCTTCAGCTGAGAGGGATCATTTTCCCCAAGCTCTGAACTTTTAGGGAATTATCTCCTAACAGTTAATACGCATGAAAAATTAATCAGTTAACAGTTCTGAATCATCATCCTAAAAGTGGAATGCCTAACTAGTAGCCTCAGCATTAGCAAAAATGCTAGTCTTGATGGGAAAAAGAATTCTGAACAACAGGTTTCAGTTCTGATTTTAAAAACTGCTGATCTGGAAATGTATCTCTAGACTTTGTCCTGACCTCACAGAAACCACAAAAGAAATTTGGAATATTGGAATGAGCAACAATAGTCACAAAAATTGGTTACATTCCACTTCCAGCTTTCCCTCTTTGTATTAAAATAGCAATATTTAAAACAAGGAATTTTTATATTAACTGGAAAATTTCAATTCCAATAAAAAGGGACAAGATTTCCATAAACCAGTTTTCATTTGACTCTTCCAATAATTTTCATAGATCAAGATGCGTAGCCATGTTAGTCTGTAGCAGTAGAACAGAGCAAGAGTCCAGTACCACCTTAAAATTTAAAAACTTAAAATTTTGCCATTCTTTAAGGTGCTACTGGACCCTTGCTCTTTTCTACTGCTACAGACAAACACAGCTACCCATCTTGATCTGTCTACATGGAAGGCACCACATTTAGCCATACAAAATGGAAATCCATCAACTTTGTGAAGAGACTTGTTAAATAGTGGGATTAATACAGCAGGGGCAAAGACATAGTGATTTTAACAAGCAGCAGTTTATTGCATTTTAACAAGAATGCTTTACATGGGGCAACTGCCCTAACTATATACACCTAAGCCACTCCCAGCCCCCATGCAATTGGTGAGTTCAAATGGCCTCCAGGCTCCAGATTGGCTGGCTGCCCTCAGGAGCCAATCTGCAGGCACTTTCCAGGATCCTGCCTGCCTTTGAGAGCCAGTTTGATGTAGTGGTTAAGTGTGCAGACACTAATCTGAGAGAACTGGGTTTGATTCCCCACTCCTTCACATGCACCTGCTGGATGACCTTGGGCAAGCCATAGTTCTGGCACAGCTGTTCTTGAAAAAGAGCAGTTTCTGTCAGAGCTCTCTCAGCTCCATCTACCTAACAGAGTGTCTGTTGTGGGGAGGAGAAGGGAAGGGAGTTTGTAAGCCGCTCTGAGACTCCTTCAGGTAGTGAAGGGTGGGGTATAAATCCAATCCCCTCCTCCTCCTCCTTCTTTTTCTTTGTTCTGGGGCTTCAAGCTCCAACTAGATGGCCTGCCCAGACAAGCTCAGTTAAGCCTGTGAAAGATTGCACATGTCCAGACATAACAAGACTTTCACAGGTACAAACAGACACCGTCTTTCTCATCAAATGCAGAAGCAGCCTGAACATTTTTTAACGTTTTTGTTAGTCTTTAAGGTGCTATTGGACTTGTGCCTTTTTCTACTAATAATTTTCATTGTGCCTTTACTAATACTATGTGTCTGTGTGCAAAGTACCATCAAGTCACAGCTGACTTATGGCTATCCTGTAGGGTTTTCAAGACAAGAGACTTTGCCATTGCTTCCCTCCTCAGAGCAACCTTGGAATTCCTTGGTGGTCTCCCATCCAAATACTAACCAGGGCCAACTCTGCTTCGTTTCCAAGATCTGAAGAAATCGGACTATCCTGGACCATCCATGTCGAGGCTTTGCTAATACTATCTTAGTGGTATTTGACTTCACCCACTGTTCTAATGGCACAGGAAACTCCAGATTACGTTAGGCAAACTAGCTATTATTACTGATAGAAATATGTCTTTTTTTTTTTTTTCAGTGGGAGACAAAATGCCAGTGGGCAGTTATTTCAGCTATGGTTTTCAACTGTTACTGGATTAGAGAATTCTTTAATATTGAAAAGAAGGAAACATCACAGGAAGTCAGTTGTGTCACCTTTAAAAAGATAAAATATGACATGAAGCCAACAGTTCTCTTGAGGATCTAATGGCAATTCTCAAGTTTTACTTCGGACCTAACTCGTACACAGTCAGTTCACATAATGTATTTATTTTATTATTTATTAACATTGTTTATAGTCAGCCTTTTTCAAAGGGACTCAAGGCAGGTTACACATATTAAGTCAGTACAGTCAACAAAATGGGACATTAGGTAACTAATGCATTAGGATTTTAGAAGTCTGGAACCAATAGAAAAAACTGAAAGATAGCATAAGTATCCATATGATACACTGAGTGGTACAGAAATAACATAATAGGATCCTATTTACAATAAACTATACACAGCAATAGAGACCATGACCTCAATCATTTATCTAAGCAAGTTTGTGAACCATTTTGTACTTAGAACAACAATATATAGTATCATAAAAGTTTTTTAAAAAAAATCTATTCCAAAAAAGCATAGAACAATTGCATGCTTTCAACTTCCTTGTTGTACTCTTCACTGTTATGTACATGTAAATTTGCCATGCAGTATTCACAATTTTTTTGTAAAGTTAAGTAGGGGCGTGATCACACACACAATTAGATCTGCCATAGGTGCGAATGCCAGACAGATTTAAAGGGTGTGATCAGACACAAACATCTGGGAAGCACCCACACCCATCAGCAACCCATTTTGCACCACCGCAGGAGCAGAGTAAAAAGACACCGGGGAAAGTCCAGTAGTATATGGGTTGTGATAGGCCACAGACAGTTTCTCATGTCTGATTGCTCCAGCACACTCTCATGGCGTTGGGATGGACTAATCAGGCCATCCTGACTCCGTGCCATTGTTCCCCCCCCCCCCTTCTCAGTATGCACATCATTGCAAACTCCATAGGGAGCCCTCAGTGTGGGGATGCAATTCATCAATTCCGTGTTTAAATGCATCAGAAACAAACAGCAAAAAACCCCACAAAACCCTGATTCACCCGTGGTTGCATCTGATCACGCAGTGATGGGCTGTGCAACTGTGGGTCAAATTCCTTCGGAGGAAATAGCCTTGCTTCCCCCACACAAACACTTTATCTGCCCCCTAGCTCTGAAGAGAAGCTTTGAAGAGAAGCTCAGTAGCTTTGAAGAGAAGTACAATCAGTTGTCCGTTTTGTGGTAAATATTTATTTTTAGAGCACAATATACTATTAATATCATTCTGATCATAAAGCTGGGTTTATACCTGTTCCTTATTAAAAACCCTTTATGTTTAAGCTCCCACTTCAGCAAAAGGTGAGGTCTAAATACGTTAATTAATAAATATAGAATTTGAATGGATAAAGCACTCCAAATGTCAATTTCAATTTTGAATCTGAGATTTCTCATTCAGTATTTGCATGGAAACATTGGGACATCATTCACTTATTCACTTTAACTGCAATATCAAGAAATTATCCAAGAGAAGTAATTTAGAAAGTGATATATTTGACACATGTTTACTGGATGAAACTGAGTGTGTTAAATTAACAGTGTGAAGTTGTCTTAAGGCTCCAATCCTTTGTATAACCCTACTAATTAGCACTTTAAAATAGAAACTCTTGCTCTTTAAGGGGGGACTTATTAAAAAAATAGCTTTGCAGACTATCACTCCATAAGTGCTTACATTTGTAACACGCTATGAAATCAATTAAAATGTCCAATTGCTATAAAATCTTATTATATAAACAGATGTAAGTATCTGTGTAAGATCCAAAGTAGTTTCCAGATTTAGAAGATGGGTTAGAAAACACAGCTGAAGGTATTTTCCATTTACAATCTACTGTCAAACTACTTGTTCTTCTCCTTTTAGTACACTTTTATAGGAGTAGCAAGCTATTCTAAAAATATAGTGCTGTTGACATTTCTACTTGTCTGCAAATGCATCTCCAATGTGAAATAGTTAGTGGTGCACCTTAAATGCCTAGCTTTCTGAAGTGCAAGGTACACTGGCTTTTAAAGATAGCATTGCAGTATTTCTCAATCCTGCAGAGATGATGTGAAGCAGAGGCTTAACAATGTTACTTCTCAGTTCTGAACTGCAATTCTGGCTCAGTGTTCATGGTATAAAGTGAAAGCAGAAAGTTCCATCAGGTGCAGAGAGGCATTGTCTATTTTGTTTTTCTTGGCAAGGGCTCCTGTGCCTTTCATAGTTGTGGGAATGGGAAAAATTCAACAGATGAAATTTCCTCATTCTCTTCCAGGAAAAAAAAGAAGATGATCCTATAGGAACACAATTTGTTTTAAATAAAATTTTCCCCTTGTTTTCACAAATAGGCTTATATTTGATACAAGGAATAAGGCCCGTTGTGGAAATAAATACAATAAACTCTATAAAGAGGCTCTGGGTGGGTGTCCTGGCCTTGGACACTCAGAGTCAATTTTCAGCAGGGTATAATGACACAGAGTCCACCGTTTTCTCCAGGGGAACTGATCTCTGCCATCTGAAGAGCACCTGTAATTCTAAGTGATCTCCAATTGTCCCCTGGAGATTGGTAACAATGGTTCCCCAGAAGGAAATGGCTGCTTTGGAGGGTGGAGTCTATGGCATTATACCTGTCTGAAGTCCCACCCCTCTTCAAACCCCACCGTCTCCAGGACTTGGCAGCCTTATCTCCTTCACAAACAACCATCAACATACTATTATCTGCCCCTCTAATTTCAGGTTTCCATCTCCTCCCCACTCCCTACAGCCTCTACCTAGGAAGAGTACATTCTTTCTCCACAGTGGGGACCAAAGCAGCTCATATCATTCCCCCTTTTGATTTGCCCAACAACCTGTGAGGTAGGTTCAGCTGAAAGTCTGTGACTGGTCCAAAATCACCCACTTTTTTTCCCACCATAGAGAACAATGGAGGGAATAGGGGCAACCTGTTTGGGGGCCCATAGAATTGGACCCCCTGGTCCAAAGTTCTTGAAACTTCGTGGGTATCTTGGGGAGAGGCTCCATCAGCTACCCTGTGAGTTTGGAGCCTCTCCCTCAAACCCCCTCCCCTCCCGCCCCCAGAATACACCCTATGTTTTCACCATTGACTTCAATGGCCCATAGGATATAATGGAGCTGAAATTGACATGTGGCTGCCTGAAAGACTCTCTGGGACGCCGGCTGGGCGCGGGGCTTGGCTCCTGAGCTCCCGTAGCGGGCTCCCCCCAAAAGACCCCTGATCGGAAGGAACTGGAAATGCAGCTCCAGGACAACTTTTCTGTCAGGAAAAAGGGGTGTGTGTGAAGAAGCCTCCACTCAGTGCCACACAACCCTCCCGCCGGACAGGGACCTTCCCCTCAGCAGCGCTGCCGACCCCCGACTAGGACGGCGGCAGCGGCGGCTGCCCTCCCACTCTGCTCGCCCTCCTCCCCCTCCCCCGCAGCTGCCACATCATCCGCGCCATATTGGGGGAGAAGGTGCCGCCGCTGCCTCCAGACCTGCAGGGGGAGCCGGCCTGGGCCATCTCCTTTCCTCTTCCCTTTCCCTCTCAGAGCGCCCCAGCCGGTCTTGGTGACCCTAGGGAGAGGGGAGAGGGCCAGGTGGAGGAGGCCGGAGGGAGGAGGGGGAGCAGAGGCTCGGGGAGGGGGCCTCACAAAACCTGCAGGGGGGCCGGGCCCCCAGGGCCCCACGCAGGCTACGGGCCTGGGCTGGGAGCTCTTCAAACCAATGAGTGCAGGGGCACGCTTCCCCACCACCTTCCTCACCCATCCCCTGTAAAAATGAGAGCGTCGGGTGGCTGGCTTGGAGCTCTTCGAGCCGGTAAGCACAGCAGCAAACTCCTCCACCCCCTTCCTCACCCAGCCCCCAATAAAGGGAGAGCAGCAGGCGTCTGGCTGGAGGTTCTTTGAGCTGCCAAGTGCAGCAGAGTGCTCCTCCAACACCTTCCCTTCCCACCTACCTACAGAGTTGGTGAGTCAGCTGAGGGGAGAGAAGTCCAGGCTGGGGAAGCTCCCCTTTTAAATTAAATTAGGGTCTCATTGATTTCTGTGAACAAGGAACTTTCACCTCCGCCCACACACACCCATTTGTGTATTTCGGTAGCAGGAAGTAATACAAAAGAAACAAAGATGGACGGGGCTATTTGCAGCCAATCTACTTCACTTTCTGATGCCTGGAAGAAAGAGGAGAAGGAGGAAGAAAGAGGTCCATCCAGGGCAAGTTTGGGGCTGGAAGGGCATGTGAAAGAGCAGCTGTGCCAGTGGGGAGGGGGGAAGAGGGAGTCCCTCGCCTATTATACTGGAGTGGGGAGGCTGGACAGCAGGGATGAGGGGGCAGTCCTACCACCCTGCAAAGAGTTACAAGTGCAGAAAGGGTTACTAGGCACAAAATTTCCTCCCCAGAGCTCCGTCCCAACAGCTCTCTGGCTGGTACAAAAGGGCATCGGTGCAGGGAGTAGAGAGGGGTGGTTTTCAGAGCAAGGCTGCCTTTGTGCACTGCCAGGTGCCAGGAAAGAGTCACAGCCATTGAGGGGAGGGGGGGTCACATTCCGCACACTACCGGCCACTTGTCCTGTCGGAGTCATGGGTGTCTTCCTTCCGCTTTCTTGCCTGCGTTGTCCCAGAGAGGAGGGTCATGGCTTGGTTAATAATAATAATAATAATAATAATAATAATAATAATAATAATAATAATAATAATAATAATAATAATAATAATAATAATAATAATAATAATAATAATAATAATAATAATAATAATACTTTATTGTCATTGTACATAGAACAACGAAATTAAAAGTGCAATCATTTCAGTAATCTACAACAATAATCATGCACGCTCACACAGCCATTCACAACTGCTTCATAGCTCCCCTAAAGTTCACATAGCAACTAAACCACTGATGTCCCCAATTCCAGTCTCATACAGCATTTAGGGCAATAATGGCTCTTGGATAAAAACTGTTTTTTAATCTATTTGTCCTTGTTTTAATTGTCCTGTATCTTCTGCCCGAAGGCAGCAATTCAAACAAGGAGTGTCCAGGGTGTGATGAGTCCTGCAAAATGTTCTTTGCCTTTTTCAAGCATCGAGAACTGTACAGTTGTTCCAGGGATGGGAGAAGGCAGCCAATGATCTTCTGAGCTGTGGTGGTAACTCTCTGAAGTGCCTTCCTATCCGCAGCCGTACAACTGGCAAACCAAGCACAGACACAGTATGATAAAATGCTTTCTATTGAGCAACGATAGAAAGACATCAGTGTTTTCTCACTCAAGTTGTTCTTCTTTAAGAGTCTGAGAAAATAAAGCCTCTGCTGGACCTTCTTCACCAGAGCAGTGGTGTTAACGCTCCAAGTCAGATTTTGCTCAATAGTCACTCCCAAAAACTTAAAAGTAGCCACCCTCTCCACACATTCTCCGCCAATAAACAGTGGCTTAATTTCCGTTTTGTTCTTCCTGTAGTCCACCACCAATTCCTTGGTCTTGGTAGTATTGAGAATCAAATTATTTTCCCCACACCAAACACAAAGCCGTTCCACCTCATCCCGATAAGCAGACTCGTCATTCCCAGAGATGAGCCCCACCACAGTGGTGTCATCAGCAAACTTGATGATAGTGTTGCTGGGGTAAGTGGGGGTACAGTCCTGTGTGTAGAGGGTATAGAGCAGGGGGCTCAACACACAGCCTTGTGGAGAGCCGGTATTAAGGGTAAGGACTGTGGACATATGAGACCCTACTCTAACCCTCTGTGGGCGGGCTGTCAAAAAATCCAAGATCCAGGAACATATGGAACTGGAGAGTCCAAGGCCCTCCAATTTGTGCACTAATCTGTGTGGGAGGATGGTGTTAAAGGCAGAACTGAAGTCCACAAACAACAGCCTCACATAACTCCCCAGCTGCTCCAGATGTGACAGAGCAGTATGGAGAGTGGTAGTGATGGCATCCTCTGTGGATCTGTTTGCCTTATATGCAAACTGGTGACTATCCAGTGTGGATGGAAGGCACGAAATGATGTGACTACATACCAATTTCTCAAAACACTTCATCACAACCGGAGTGAGTGCAACTGGTCTATAGTCCTTTAGGCTGTTAATTGTAGACTTTTTGGGCAGGGGAACAATAATTGAGGACTTTAGGCAAGACGGAACAATAGACTGATGTAAGGACTAGTTGAAGATCTTAGTAAGGACCCCTGCCAACTGGTCTGCACATTCCTTCAACACCCATCCAGTGATACCATCAGGTCCAGCTGCCTTCCTCGGATTCACAGACCTCAGCGTACGCCTCACCTCATGCTCTTCCACCCTGAAGTAGGGGCCACCGTGGGCTGATGACTGTAGTGTGGCTGTCCCCAGTGGCTCCACGTCAAAATGGGCAAAGAAGAGGTTAAGCTCCTCCACCAATGAAGGGTCTACATCCACGGCAGCAAAAGTTGGTTTATAATTGGTTATATTCTGGATCCCTTGCCACACCTGCTTCATATCATTTGTGTTGACATTATCCTCAATCCTCTGCCTATAGTCCATCTTGGCCCGTCGAATACCTCTTTTCAGATTGGCTCTGGCAGAGCTATAATGGTTTGTATCTCCGGACCTAAACGCCATGTTCCTCTCCCTCAAAAGTCGCTGTACCTCTCTCGTCATCCAAGGTTTTTTATTTGGATAGACCCGGATGCACTTTTCCACAGTGACACTGTCTATGCAGTGTTTGATATAACCCAGAACTGCTGCTGAGGTGCCCCCTGAGAAATTGAAATGCCCCCTAACAAAATAAATCCTGACTATGGGTTTGACTAGAGGTGCCTGAAAGTCTCATAACATGCAGGTCATATAATAACTGCCAGTCAGACTGAAGTCTTTTCACAAATGGAACAAGATCACAGAACTGATTATTACCTCATTAACAATTTCTCCAGCAGTCCCCTGTGCCCCTGAAAAGCACCTGCTCAGAGTCAGAAAACCCTCCAGAATAAAAAATATGATTCAGCATGAAGGTCCACAGAAAGAAGGGAAAATAAACTGAAATAGTCCTCCTGCATTCTTACTTGAGTGGAACTTGCTCTGCCTAGAGGTGTGCGAAAAAAATAAAAATTGGCCCGATTCAGATTTGGCGGAAATGGGCAGAATCAATTTCGGCTGGCAGAAGGAGTCCCGCATGTCAATTTCAGCAGTAAAAGCCCATTCAAGAGTCTTTCCCTCAGCTGAATGTCAGTTTCACCCCCATTACATCCTATGGGGCATTGAAGTCAATGGTGAAAACAGGGTATATTCTGGGGGCTGGAGGGGAGGGGGTTTGAGGGAAAGGCTCCAAACTCTTGGGGTAGCTGCTGGAGCCTCTCCCTAAGATACCCACCACGTTTCAAGAACATTGGACCAGGGGGTCCAATTCTATGGGCCCCCAAAACAGGTTGCCCCCATCCCCTCCATTGTTCTCTATGGTGGGGGAAAAGTTACTTTTGTCCCACGGTGCTGTTAGTGGCTCTGGAGGGGAAGGGGTTTGAGGGAGAGGCTCCAAATTTTCAGGGTAGCTTCAGGAGCCTCTCCCCACATAAACCCCCATGTCCCAAAGCAATTGGACCAGTGGGCCCAATTCTATGGGCACCCAAACAGGTTATCCCCATTACCTCCATTGTTTCCAATGGAGAAACCCAGCCAGCAGCACTTAAGGCAGGCAAGCAGGCAGCACCCAGCAGTCAGACTCTTTCAGAGAGTCTCAGGGAAAGTGAACTGTCTTGGGAGGTGCTTGTCTGCCATGAGAACAAGTGGCACACTCCAGAACAAGCAGCACTATGGCAGTGCAAGCATGCCACAGTGCTACACAGAAACCCCAGCTTCATTGGACCACTCACACCACACACACCTCAAAAAGAATATTTATAGCACTGGAAAAAAATGCAGAAAAGGGCAACTGCAATGATAAGAGGAGGACACTTTCCCTATGAAGAAAGGTTAAGGCGCTTGGGTATCTTAGCTTCAAGAAATAATGACTGAGAGGTGACATGATAAGAGGTTTACAAGACTATGTACAGGATAGAGCAGGTAGAGAAAGAAGTACTTTCACCCTTTCTCACAAGACAAGAATTTGTGGGCACTCAATGAAATAGCTGAGCAATTAGAAGTTAGAACAGATGAAAGGGTTTTTTTTGTTTTTACAGGTTTACATCTTTTAAAACTTCTGCTGGTTGCTGTTGCTTGTGGGTGTTGTTTTGATTTTTTCCTGTCTGCTCCAGCCTCCATATGTTTGTCACATTCCATCTGTAAGCTGTTCATGCCAGCCACCACCACCACCACCTCCTCCTATAGCAGTGAATTCCATGTATTAATCACTGTTTGGGTGAAGAAGTACTTCCTTTAATCTGCAGTTGCCCTTTTCTGCATTTTTTTCCAGTGCTATAAATATTCTTTTTGAAGTGTGGTGCAAGTGGTCCAGTGAGGTTGCACCATCAATTTATACAGGGCAGGGCCTGTATAATTGTTGTTCCTGTTGGTTTTTTTGGGTTTCTGTGTGGCACTCTGTGCCACTTGTTCTCATGGCAAACAAGCACATCACTTACTGCCTGGTCCTTTTAACTGGAGATGCCAGGGGTTGAACCTGGAACCTGCACGCCAGTCAGAGGATCTTCCACTGAGCCACAGCCCCTTTCCCAGTGAGGAAGGGATAGAGTATGAGCAATTCTCCATCCTTGTTGGAGCCCCCTGTGCCATATGGTATGTGTTGTTTTGTGTCACAGCTATTAGAGGAGAGATAGATTTTTTTCAATTTTTTCCATCAGTTAAATACATTGTTCTGAACAGTCCCCTATAACAATAAATTTTTAGGGATTCAGGGAACTGATAAAAAAAGGAGAATTGCATCCGTGAATTTCTTTCATTTTTGGAAGACTTCAGTCCAGCCCTAACTTATAACAGTAAACATAATTATCAGTATTATTGGTGCTTCAAGGGGTTACTGTTGATAAAATTCACACACAAGCTGCTTGGCATCAAAGGAGTGTATAATGTAATTAGTACAAGTTCAAGGTGCCATCCATCATTCACCCTTCTCCATTTTATTCTCACAAAATCTTGTTAGTGGGTTAGACTGAGAGAATGTGACTGGTTCAGGATCACCCATCAAACGTCATGGCAGAGTGTGGATTTGATCCTTGTCCAATAGTCTAGCCATTACACCACACTGTTTCCCAATCCAAAATAAGAATTATTTGGTATTATTGCTATAAAAAAGAGTCAGAACATGGGCAACACACACACACAAACTTGTATGCAATACAGTTCTTGTTTAGGATCAGTTCCATTTCAGACTCACTAAGATAAAATTGGGGATATCTGATTTCCCCTGGAACAGGCAATATCTTCATGCAGGTTATGAGGAAGAGTATGACTCCCCTGTGCTATTTGTCTTCTGTTTCTCTTTTATAATAAAACATAGCTTGTGTTTCTATCTTAATTTCTTTCCATATAAGAGGTTTTTTTCTGTGATAAATGAGTAGCTGTCATTCAAGTGTTGCACAGAATTCAAGCACTGTCCCTTAAGGAAAGGCTTCAGAGGTATTGCAATTTTTGTTGTTGTTGGCACTCACAATGACAATAGGTTTTATCCACAACTTCCAATAACACTAAAGTAGAAGTGGGTGCATGGCTGTATGTGTTAATGGAAGAAAATAAACATTTACAAGTGTTGTTTAAACACTTGCAAGACATAAAACATGCTGATATTGAAAGGCAGTGAATTCCAGCCAAGGGAGCATGAAACGAGAAAGGACAGAAGCATGAAATAGGAGTTATAATCTGATATTTCATCAAAAAGAGTAGCAGCATACTTGAGAAGGCACATACAGATGTGAAAAATAAGAGGGCCTCTCAAAAGAACCTCCAAGAGAAAGCAGCAAGTTGATTTGTATTCAGTAATAAACTATCCTGGGGTTAGAAATGGGTGTGTGGGGGGAAAGAGAGCTGGGAAGACTGGGGATCTTTGTGCTGACCTCAGAAAGTCCTTGTGTACGATCCAGCAGGTTTCTTAGTGTTCAGGAAGAAATTGTAGTTATCTTTTTTCCCCAACCAAATATTGGAGCTCCTGCCCACCCAGCAAAGCCGTGATGGGTGGGGGCTGTTTTGCCACTCCAAAGAATGGGGACAGCAACAGAGGCAGGATGCTATGCGTCCTGACGCAGCAAGGGGTGAAGCTGGCCTTTTCAAAGGGCAAGGCTCTGCTCCTGCTCTTGTCAGTTGCTCCATGAGCTTGCCCACTCTCCCGCCATGTTCTTAGTGCAGGCTTCTGCTGGTCGCCAATGGGGCCAGGTAGGAATTTTTCACTTCCACCTGGATTGGCTGAATGGGTGGGGATGTTTTCGCCTACCTTGCACTGAGGGCAGTGGAATGAGGTGATGTTTGGGGTGGACGATGTTTAAATAGGATGGTCACTTGGCAGGTTGTGCAAGCAAGAAAACAGAACTGGTGAGCACCTTATGGCATATCCTGTTAGGGAACAGGGGGTCATTAGGAACTGCCTTCGAATTTTAGGGTCCTGGGTAGGGAATGGTGATCACCTCCTTTGGGAACCTTTTAGGGCAGGCTCCTCCCTGCAAGTTGGAAAGCTTCAGGGGTAGGCTCTCCTAGAGGGCAACCAGTTTGCTGGGCTGCTGGTTATGAGCCAGAGAGTTGGCTCACGACCAGAGCTGGGTGACCCGCCCTTCAAGGGCAAGGGGGTTGGTCAGGGAGTGACGCCTGCCTTGCCTGTTCCATGCTTGCTTAGTTGTTGTTGCTGCAATGTTCTGCTAATAAAGTGGCCCTTGTTTAATTCCAAAACCATTGTCTGTCTCATTGTTCTGGCGGGGGGGGGGGGGGCAAATAACATTAACAGGAAACTAGCACACTTGTACATACCCATTTCAGTCTGATGTTTTGAGCACTCAGTTTTGGATCCACAAAAGATTATTCTCAACAGCATGGAACAGCATCAGCTTTTGAAACAGGAGTCACGTGGGGCTTTACCCTTTTCAGGTCAGGTATGTAAGGCAGTAGAAAATGGGAGAAATAGTTCATGGATTCAACAGCTAGGTGGAATCTCAACACCTTGAGAAGCAGAATCTGCTAATCCCAAGTGGAAAGGGCAGTGAATGCTGAGTGTACAATAGACTCAGGCCTATAACTAGAGTGCTTCTAATAACACATAACCAGGGCCACATTATGACTTTCATGGGCCGTGGACACTATTGTCTTCATGGGCCCCTCCCACCATAATAACATCAATATTAAAATTATTTTCTGGCAGGAAATGACCCCTGACTTTAAATACTTCATCATTTTATATTTTGTTGTTTTAGGCAAAATATAATAGATTTTTGTGGGGCCTAAAATTTCATTTTTTTTTTCTAATGGGAGGGGGAAAACACATTTTCTTTAGCCCTAAATGTTTTTTTTCCCTTCTGATTTTTAAAGAAATTAAAACATTTTTCTGTGCCTCTAAAAGTATTGTGGGCCCTAGGCACCCTGCCTACTGTGCGTAATGGATGTCAGCCCTGCATATATCCTTGCAACACTATTTAGAATGTTTTCATAGAAACTTTTTGGATTTTTTTTTAAACTGAGTAACAATATCAGACCCACTTGTAGTCTGTTTTATAACTCCTGTCTTGCATTTTGACTAAAGAGAATGCACTGTTGTTATATTTACAAAAAAGGATAATTTATTGGTACTCTTAGATTCGAAGGTGAGTGCTCATTCATTTCTGAGTAGAGTGGAAGTCTGTTAGCCAAATGTGTACAGTTGCCCATAATCAGAAGTCTGTAAAGAATATTGGAGAGGGAAATCTCCCAACACATTATGAAGTTTTGATTTCTTGTAGTTTCTATCATCCTTTTGTTTTTCATTACAAACAATAATTTAGGGGAGAAATAGGGGAAACACATAGACTGGTTGACTGAATGTTGGCAGTTTTTCCTAGGCCTTCAGGCACTTTTAAACTTTTCGAATTTGAGGCAGTTGAATATCAAGTGAAGTATAAAGCAGGGCTTACTGAGCATTAAAGGGAAATCTACTTGAGCATTGCAAAAGGGTTTACAAGTTAATAAATATTCCTGTTGAGTATTCATGGTAAGCTGCAGTTTCTTCATACGTGTGCACTGCCTGTAAATTGCCCGTCTCTGACTAAAGTACTTCTTGAGGAGTTCTATTGATGTGTAAAATAGAGACAGGCAAACTTGGCTCATCTCAGTTCATGATTGGCTTGTTCTGCCTGAGTTTTCTCAGAGAACTCTCAGAAAAAGCTCCAGTTATTTCTGAGAGTTCTTGTACTGATGCTACTAATAGATGAGCATTATCATAGTATGCTTTGAGATTTTTTTAGTTTAATTTCCAGCATGTTTTGTTTATTTCATATGTAGCATTGTGAGTGCAAAGCAAGGTGAAAGAGAAAAAGAGAACAAAAAAGGAGAATAAATAAAAGTTCATGATAAGTTTGACTAATAGATTTTGACTTCACTCAAAAACAAATGAGTACTTCTTTGGATTCCTTCTACCTAAATATTGAATTGGAGCCAGCCAGATGTTTTGCTCCCCTCTGTCATGTCACAGCCAACTTATGACCCATGATGAGGTTTTCAAGGCAAGAGACATTCAGAAGTGGTTTGCCATTACCTTCTTCTGCATAGCAACTCTAATATTTCTTGGTGGTCTCCCATCCAATTACTAACCAGAGCTAATCTTGTTTAGTTTCAGAGATCTGATGAGATAAGGCTATCTTGGGCTATCCAGGCCAGGTTTTGCTCAATGCTTCCCAATTAAAACCCTTATTATGCTCCCATCACACATATCTTTTGTTCATGCAGATCCTATGACTTCCAGAATAGCCTTTTTGGTGGTCAAACTAGACTCCCTTTTCCATTTTTCACCACCAGAAAAGATAACTGAATCCAACCTATTGTTGGTTTACATGTCTTGCACTTTGGGGCGGGGTTTCTTCTGTGTTTGGTACTTTGATCATGATTACAGGCAATCATGCATATTTACAATTGACACAAAGTTGTCCTTTGAGTGTTGGTGGGTAAAATTGTCTTCACCTTGTTTGGGACCAGCCAGTGGTGTGGAGATGCAGAAAGACTATATAGCAAGCTGAGTCACCTCCTCAGCCTCTTGGTTCAGTGGTTCAGATCTTCCATCTGATCTTCCATCTGATACTAGCAATACAGGAATAGTGGGTTGCCTAAGAGACAGCGTTCCGTGCACCTTGGGGTTTAGTCATGCCGGCCATATGACCACGGAAACGTCTTCGGACAGCGCTGGCTCTTCGGCTTTGAAACGGAGATGAGCACTGCAACCCTAGAGTCGGATTCGACTGGCTTTCGAGCAAGGGAACCTTTACCTTTACTAAGAGACATGAACATATTTAACAGGTTGCATGGACAAGTTCAGTGAAAAATTAGAGCCCCCCCAAAGGCATCAGAATGTATGGAGGCTCTCATCATCCAACCTTTTGTAGCTTAGTAGTCTGAAGGAACAGGGAGCCAGCCCTGAAAGCTGCTCTGGCTTCCAAGCTTTCATGCTAGGATATTTGGTTATGCTAGTATGCCTTTAAAAACACTGGTGGTGAAGAGCAAGAATCAGTGGGGCACTTGAAGCAGGAGTGGACATCAGAGTCTTGAAGATGAAATTCAACTGCCTCCCTAGCAGGTTGGTTTACTTGAACTAACGTGCTTGGAAATAATATAGACACTTTTCAAAACTATAATAAACTGTGGACCTTAATTCCTCCAATACTGTGATCTCATGTCTTCTTTCAGGGGTAATTCATTCAGGCCATTAAATACATAGGGATAAACAACACGATTATCTCAGCATCAAGGGGAGACCCTTAGAAAATCCCAAGAATCTAAGAAGATCCCTGCTGGATCAGACCAGTGGTCCATCTAGTCCAGCATCCTGTCTCATACAGTGGCCAACCAGCTACTCTGGAGAGGCAACAACAGGTAGCAGCCACTGCCAAGTCGGCCTTTTATCATCTCTGGCTGATTAGGCAGTTGGTTCCCTTCCTTGAATGTGATGACCTGCCAACAGTGATCCATGTGATGGTCACCTTGAGATTCGTCTACTGCAATGCTTTCTACATGGGGCTGCCCTTGTCACAAATCTAGAAGGTACAGCTGGTACAGAATGCAGCAGCCAGGCTGTTACCAGGTCTCCCCTTGAGGGAATACATCCAACCTGCACTGAAAGCACTGCACTGGCTACCTATAGCACTGGGTTCGTTTCATGCTGCTGGTTCTTACCTATAAAGCCCTATATGGCCAGGGGCCTGAATACCTGAGGAACCACCTTCCCCCATATGTTCCCCAGAGGGCACTGCATTCTAGATCATAAAATCTCCTCAGTCTCCCCAGCATTAAAAATGTCAGGCTGGCCACAACCAGGGCCAGAGTTTTCTCAGCAACAGCACTGCTTTGGTGGAATGAGCTCTCAGAGGACATCAGGGCCCTGTAGGATCTACCACAATTCCGCAGGTTCTGCAAGATGGAGCTCTTCCACCAAACATTCAAGCAAACTGGTTAACATCAGCTGAGTAAGCTAGGCCCTTTAATCCATCCTGGCTGTCTGTTTAAATATCTTCACTTATACAGAGGAATGATGTACACAGGAGTCAAATACCAGCTGTATAACTAATGCTGACTCTCCGGTGGCTGTCATCCTACCATATATAGCACAATATATTTTTGATACCACTGTGTTTTTATGATTATTGTTTTAATGTTTTTATTGCCAGTGGCCTTGTAAGCTGCTCGGAGCCTGCTTCGGTGGGGAGGGCAGGGTATAAATCAAATAAATAAATAATAAATGAATAAATGCTGAGCACTTCCTCTAAAGTTGCCTCCTGGCACTGGTATTCAAGGGTTGACAGCCTCTAAATAAATACCCTTTCTAGAGGTTTGGGAAGAATGTGGAATATGATCGGGTTCAACCAAGTAATATGCTGGCTATTTATAAAAGCTGGATGCTGATTTGGAGAGCTAATTGCCTAACAATCGGATGCTTGTAGAAGGTCCACTGATAGAATCTTAGCAGCACACATACACACTACGTCTGACATATTTTCCCCCAAAACCCTGGTGAAGCAGGGTCTCAGAGTTATTAACTTTTAAACTTGCTTGAATGTGGAAGAATTTAATGCATTGCAACTGAACAAGATTGGTCACATGCCAATTGATACCTCAAACATGCAATTTTTGAACAAGGAATGGGGCAGAAATGTGATTACTGTATTTGCCCAGGCAACAAGGTATTGTTCAGTAAATTGTATATCAGTTTGAAACAGTAAGTTTCACAGCAGTCAATGAGAGTATTGTAGAAAATAAGTGGATAACAGTCAACAACTTGTGTCTATGCACTTCTGAAGTAACTGGCTTTGTCAAACACTGACTGTTCATTCCAAGTTCAGAAAAAAGAACTTGGGAACAACAGGAGATGGTGCTTGATTCAGATGTCAGCTGAATGTGATGAGCTAGAGAAATGTGTATGGTGAACCAGGTAATTCTGAACTTAATTCACTGGGTAGGAAATATTTGATCAGATCCAGGTCTTTCATATAAGGTAAGGGATAGCATAGCTGACAGAGACCCTTTGAAGTAATTTAACACTGAATAACAGAAATAATATAACGGTTCTTCATTTTTTTTAAGTCTTTGGAATGTATTCAGTGAGGGAAGCAGGAAGCAAGGAGCCTGCTGATTGGTACATTTTTTTTAAGATTAATTTTATTGCACTAGTTTTGACAGTCATGGAGGAACTCTACCATGACAGGCCTCTTAAGTCAGCACATGTCTGGCATGCTGGCTCTTGAGAGGAGGAGAGACCATATTGATATGGATTACTGTGGAAGGCTGACATGTCTTAATTTTTTTTAACCTTTATCTCTATAGCCCAGAGACAGGCTGTAAAATACAGTAATTTTAGAAGAAGAGTCTTCTTTACACAGATGCAGAGAGGCTACAGGCAAACTGTGAAACTGAGAACAGTAAGAGCTGCCAGGATGCAAATTGCAACAATTACTTCTGACATTCTCAAAGGCTGCAATCCTGTACAGAGTTAGGATACCTAAATCCCACAGAAGTCAAGGGGATTTCAGAAATGTAATTGTGTGTCATAATTCCCTGGTAAACATGCTAATTTGGGATGCTGCAAACTTCAACACAAACACAATTAACATTTAAACTGATCAAATTGCTCTTTCACATGTGAGTCGAGTCTGTCCCTGAATTGCCTCTGTGCTTTCACTGAAAGTTCAAATCAAAGCCATGTCTAGCAGAACGAAGCTCCCATCCACCCGGCAATGCTGATGGTGGGCGGGGGCTATTTTGCCACCCTGAAGAATCGGGATGGCAACAAACAGGACACTGTGCGTCCTGACGTGGTCGGGGGCGGGGCCAGCTATTTTAAGTATGTGAGGCTCCGCTCCCACCTTGCAGTTGCTCCGCATGCTCGTTGGTGTAGAGCACGCAGAGTTGGGCTCCAATGGCTGGCCTGCAAGTGCCTCGTTCCAGGCCCAATCGCTGGCCTTGAGGGAAGAGGCAGCAGGACGGAGCAAGCCGAGTGGAGCCGTTCAGGCTGACCTGGTGGTCATCTCCTTCCAGGGCCCATTTTTTCTGGCCAGTGCAGGGGAGGCGGATGGAGGCTCAGCATTTCAATGGGGCCGATCCGGAGCCGATTTTCAGTATTTTGGGGCGGCGGCGGCGTTTCTCTGCATGCTCGCTGGCCCCCTGTGTTTGTGGGGGGAGTTCCCCGTTGCGGTGGCTATTAGAGGCAGCCAATTTTGCCTTGGGGACGTTTGCTTGGGGAACAGGACATTCGCTGTGACAGTTATCTGGGGCTGCCATCGGAGTGCTGAGTCAGCACGTAGCAGCAAGCGGTTTGACGTGGCACTCCTTGTTTAACATAAACACACATTTTTTTAAAAAAAATATATATGACACTGTATTAGCTGTAGCAGTTTGGTGAGGCTGCTGGGGCCTCAGTTATCCCTCCCCTTTATTCAACCCCTCCAGGGGCCTGGTGCATTTGGCTTCAGGTTAGGGTAGGTGTGGTGGTTATTTTACATTGTGGTGGCCATTTCAGGAGGTTGCAGGGGGGTCGGCCATTTTGTTTGGAATTTTCTTGTACTGGCCAATTTAAAGGTGGTGGCCATCTTAGGTGCCTGGTAGAGTCAGCCATTTTGTAAGTTCCCCTTAAGGAGGCCATTTTAAATTGCTGATACCAGGTTGCCAGCAGCTATTTGCAAACGCTGCAGGGTTTCTGAAGTCTAAATTGGTACTAGGGCATTGTTGTTATGGCTCCTAAAAAAGGTCAGGGGAAGGCAAAGGGGAAACAGCCAGTGCCTAAGTGGCCACCAGTACAAGATGTGCCACTGGTTCCCTCTGATGGGGAGGAAGATGATCCCGTTAACACTGCAATTCTGCAAAGACTCGCAGCTTTGGAATGGCAGAGGGGTGTCCCTCCTAAGGGTGATGTAGCTAAGAGACCCAAGGGGGATGCTAATGCTTCCAACACCTCGTTTCAGGCGCAGGTTCTGGCACGCCTGGCATTTTTGGAGGATCAGCAGGGAGCGCCTGATGGTGGTGATGAGGGCAAGTCCTCTGGTCAGCAAGGATGAAGCATGGAGGAGTTCCAAGTGGAGGTTTATAAGGGACCTCCTCAGAAGGAGGGTAAGGATGACCACTCAAACAAGAACTGTAATGTATCCACTTGAGGACATGGGCTTAGGACAGCCATGTGCTGGGACCGGTTCTAACCGGTCCACCATGTGGCCAGGCGAAGGGCCTGAGCTTCGCCCCAAAAGACAATGGACTAGAGGATCCTGGCTCCCCTCCAACTGAGGAGCAGGAGTTAACTCAATCAATGTAAATAGCGAATCACTGGGTGTTGTGTGTTTTGGGGTGTGGGCTCACGGGGGATAAAAAGCCGGCCTGTGAGCCGGCTTAGTTGTCTTGTTCTTCATCTAATAAAGTATGTGAGAGCTGAAATCGCTCGTCAGTCTCAGTACTTTTCACTGGCGACGAGGATGGGATGCCAACTCCCTCCCTGAACAACGACCACGACGAAGAGCATCGCATCGAGCCCAGCTGCTCATCGCACTGCTCCCAAGCATCGCACCGCTGACCCCGAGAGCAGCAACGCACTGCTCACCACAACCAAAGCCGCCAATGCTCCTGAGCCTCGCACCGCTGACCCCAAGAGCAGCACCACACCGCTCATCGCAACCGAAGCCGCCAACGCTCCTGAGCATCGCATCGCTGACCCCGAGAGCAGCACCGCACTGCTCACTGCAACCACTCCAGAGCATCGCATCGCTGACCCCGAGAGCAGCACTGCACCACTCACCACCACCGCAGCCGTTTCTTCCGCAGCGCCGTGATCGCCGCACACCACCCAGCCTCGCGCCACATCTCCCGCCGCTCACCACACGGCCCCACTACGTGCCGCATCCCCAAGGGCCACCAACCTCACACTGCGCATCACCTCGCAGACTCCGGGCACAGCACCGCCACACGCCACACTCATCTGCCGCCACCGCTCCATGTTTCAACCACCCCGCAATGGCAGCTGCCCCTCGAAAGCAGCCCTCTTCGCAAGCATCAATCTCCGTAAGCAACATACCTCACCAGCATCGTGCTGCTTCACCAGCCCCTTGTGCTAGCTGTGGTGACCCACATGATCGACGGTCGTGCCACTTCAGGACTGCCATCTGCCGAATTGCACATCGCCCGGGCTTGCTGCTCCCGGGGTAAGCGCCTGAGGTCTTCTCCACCCTGCCCGACTGAAACGGATCGACCGTCAAGCCTCCACACCCTCGCATCCACCCAGCAGCCACACCTGGTATGTAACTTGCCCCCAGACGGCCCCAACAAATTACACGTGACAGTGCTTATTGAGGGGTTCCCCTGTTCAATAGAGATCGATACGGGTTCGTCATTCTCCATAATTTCCGCGGACACGCTCCACAAGATTTGTCCACAGGGGGAACCCCCCCCCTGCAAAAGCCATGGGGTTTGACCTTACGGGACTTTAACAAGAACCCCGTGGCGGTCCAGGGCTGGGGCAAGTTCCGGGTACAGTTTAAGGACTTTGATGGGATCCTGGATCTACTGGTGGTGGAGGGACATCTTTCAAGTCTGCTGGGACTTTCATGGTTCAGGCCCCTAGGACTCATGGTTACAGGGGTGAATCATGTGCGGGCGCCGGACTTTGCTGAGGTCTGTGACGAATTTCCATGGGTTTTTGACGGCACACTGGGGCGGTACACTGGGGACCCCATTTCACTGGATCTCGACCCCAGCGTCTGGTCCATACGCATCAAGGCCCGCCACCCCCCGATTGCGATGAAGCCTAAGATTGAGGCCGAGCTCGACCGCCTTGTGGAACAGGGGGTGCTGGAACTGGTTGCGTCAGCACGCTGGGAAACCCCCATAGTCACCCCCGTAAAGCCAAACGGTGACATTCGCATTTGCGCAGACTACAAATACACTTTAAATAAAGCCCTCCAGGACCACGTATCCCTGGTCGGCCATGTTTTGGTGGCACTAGCAGGGGCCCAGGTCTTTGGCAAACTAGACCTCGCCCAGGCATATCAACAGCTACCCGTTGATGCTGCCACCGCCGAAACCCAAACGATAGCCACTCATAAAGGAGCTTTTAAAGTCCACCGGCTCCAGTTCGGGGTGTCCGTCGCGCCAGGGATTTTCCAGTCCTTCATGGACTCCCTCCTGAAGGGGATTCCCGGGGTCCAACCATTCCTGGACGACGTGATCATTGCGGCTCCAGGCTCATCCTCATTCGCAGACCAGCTCCGGGCGGTGCTGCGAAGGTTTGACTCGGCAGGGCTCAAGGTGAAGAGGGAGAAATGCCTCCTAGGGGTGCCGCACATAGAATTTCTGGGCTTCATGGTTGATGCACATGGCCTCCATCCCATGGAGGACAAAGTCAGGGCAATCACACAAGCCCCCCCGCCCTCATCCAAACAGGAGCTACAGGCCTTCCTGGGCCTCTTGAACTTTTATCATTCTTTTCTCCCTCTCAAGGCGGCGGTGGCGGAGCTGCTCCACCGCCTGCTTGACAAGAAGGCTCCTTGGGTTTGGGGGCCGACACACGCCGCCGCGTTCCAAGCAGTCAAGGACTTGTTAACTTCTAACACAGTGCTCTCACATTTTAATGAACAGCTTCCCGTGGTATTGGCATGTGATGCCTCACCATATGGAGTTGGGGCAGTTCTGGGCCACCAACTGCCGAATGGCTGGGAGGTCCCAGTGGCCTATTATTCCAGGACCTTGTCGCTGGCAGAGCGAAACTATTCGCAAATTGACAAGGAGGCGCTCGCAATAGTGGCTGAGGTGAAAAAATTTCACCATTACCTGTATGGCCGGCCTTTCACGATCCTGACCGACCATAAGCCTCTTCTCGGTCTCCTGGCCCCGGACCGCCAGACCCCCAAATGACATTGCCACGAGTCATCCGGTGGTCTGTGTTTTTGTCTGGTTATTCGTACTCCCTCGTTCACCGGCCAGGCAAGGCGATGGGTCATGTGGATGCCCTGAGCCGCCTTCCACTGCCTTCCACAGACCCCGACCCAGCCCCGGCCTACCAAGTCGCCCTCCTGGAGGCGCTCCCGGACCAGCCGGTGCATGTCGGGGAGGTGGCGCGCCTCACCGCAAAGGACAAGGTCCTCAGCCGCGTTCGCGACTGGGTGGTAAGGGGGTGGCCCGCAGGCCAGGCAGGCCCAGACTTCACAGCTTTCACCTCCAGGAAGGAAGAGTTGTCCACTCACAAAGGCTGCGTGATGTGGGGAAGCCGGGTGGTCATTCCCGCGCCACTGAGGAAACAGGTCCTAGCCGCCCTCCACGAGGCACACCCGGGGGTGGTTCGGATGAAAGCCCTGGCTAGGAGTTACGTATGGTGGCCGGGGCTTGACAAAGACATAGAAGACATGGTCCGGAGATGCCAACCATGCCAGTCATCCCGCCCAGAACCACCCAGGGCCCCTGAGCGTGCCTGGGAATCCTCACACCGCCCCTGGTCCCGGCTGCACTTGGACTTTGTGGGCCCGTTCCAGGGACAGCTGTTCTTCATCCTAGTGGATGCATACAGCAAGTGGTTAGAGGTGGTCCCAGTACCCTCCACCTCTTCCAAAGCTGCTATCCGAGCCATGTGGCAGATATTCAGTGCCCAGGGCATTCCCGACACACTAGTCACAGACAACGGGACAGCCTTTACGTCCAGTGAATTCATGGACTTCACCTGTTACTATGGAATACACCATGTCCGGTCCGCCCCTTTCCACCCCGCGACCAACGGCCAAGCAGAACGAATGGTCAGGACGACCAAAGATGCACTCCGGCGCTTGGACTCAAAGGACTGGGACTACAAGCTGGCAGCATTCCTCTTTGGCCAGCGGATCACTCCCCACACCACAACAGGGCGTAGTCTGGCCGAACTCCTCCTAGGCCGTCACCTGATGACCCGGCTAGACCGTCTACATCCCGATCGCGCTGCAGAAAAGGCACCAGTCACTGAGTCCCGTGAAGCAGCTAGGGGGTTCTTCCCAGAGGACCCGGTGTACGCCCGAAACTACACCAAGGATCCACCCTGGGTTCCGGCCTGGGTGGTCCGGGTCAGGGGCCCACGTTCGTATGAGGTCTCCTGCGAAGATGGTACCGTGCTCCACTGCCACATCAACCAACTCCGCCGCAGGGTGGCGCCGTGGGACCCGGACGACTTCGAGGACCCTGAACCTCAGGAGGCAGAGGGGCCACAATCTTCTCCACAGGAACACAGCCCAGCGGAAAGCACAGCCACGACCCCCCTCGCCCCGTCTACTGAAGCCTCGAGCACAGCTGACGACGCCCCGGCGGCCAGGTCCCTTCCGCCAGCACCGGTCGGCTCCCTGACCAGGACACCGGCACCTATGTCTCCTCCCATCCTGGCCCCCGGCACTCAACCCGGGAATGAAAGCCTCCGGCTTACTTAAAGGACTTTGTGTGCGGGTGTAACTCTGACCAAGGGGGGAGGGATGTAATGTATCCACTTGAGGACATGGGCTTAGGACAGCCATGTGCTGGGACCGGTTCTAACCGGTCCACCATGTGGCCAGGCGAAGGGCCTGAGCTTCACCCCGAAAGACAATGGACTAGAGGATCCTGGCTCCCCTCCAACTGAGGAGCAGGAGTTAACTCAATCAATGTAAATAGCGAATCACTGGGTGTTGTGTGTTTTGGGGTGTGGGCTCACGGGGGATAAAAAGCCGGTTTGTGAGCCGGCTTAGTTGTCCTGTTCTTCATCTAATAAAGTATGTGAGAGCTGAAATCACTCGTCAGTCTCAGTACTTTTCAAGAACATTACACACTGGCCATGGGGACCCTGTTCACTGGGTGCTTCTGGGTCTTCTGTGTCTGCACCATCCACAAGATGGCCACAATATATGGGCTGGGGATGCGGTATGCCGCCCTCTCCCCCTGGGGCTTGGCCTGGGTGGGGCTATCCACACCCAGGTTCCAGATATGTAACTCCAGGGACTGTTTCATATGACACAGTCTCTGCCGGTGCCATACCATCTGGAGACTCTGGGCTGCCTTTGGGTGATCATCTGTCCATCACCATGAAGGAAAAGATTCTGGAGGGTGAATATGTGGACATTTATACTCTCTTATATAGGGAGTTAGAAAAGAAAGATAAAGAAGACCTGGATGAGCGGGAGAAGGAGCGCTTAAAAAGGCAGGTGGTGGAAAGAACATGGGCAAATTGGTTCCCAGGGTTCTTAATTTATACAACGATTATTGTTAGGCACCATCCATGGAGAGCAGTGGCACTGCTGCAATACATGGATATTATTTACAAGGCTGTTACGGATTTCCCAGGTCCAGCATGGTCGCATTACGACAAAGAGTTTCATATGCATGCGGCCATGAATCTGGCCATGAGGTGGGACTGGATGCAGCTGAATCTTTGGTTGCAGATCATGTCCACAACTAAGTCACCTGGTACTGAGAGGTCACAGAGTGGTCACTCAGTGCATAAACCACAACCCCAGTCAGGCATCCGCACCCAGGCAGGGCAGGCGGTTCAGCGATGCCCACTTTGCTGGGAGTTTACCTCCCATGGGACATGTGGTCAGAAGTCATATTCCTTCAGGCATGAGTGTCCATTATGTGCAGGGTCTCATTCCTTCTCCAGTTGCCCCAAGCCTAGGGGTCGGGGTGGAGGTAGAGGTGGTAAGCGCCCCAGAGGTGGTGGGGGCTACAACCCCCCTCCTGACAAAGGGACCTAGCCCAATAAAGTTGGAAGTTTTAGAGTGTTGGTTACGGGACTACCCGAATCAGCGAGATCGTGTTTACCTGTTGGACGGTTTTAGGTTAGGTTTTAGGATACCCTTCCAGGTTTCTCGGACTCCATACATGGCTCCTAACTTGAAATCAGTGCACGGTATGGAACAAACAGTTAGGGAAAAAATTGCCAAGGAATGTGCAGAGGGCAGAGTCATGGGTCCTTTTTCTTCCCCCCAGTTGGTAATTTGAGACTTTCCCCTTTGGGAGTTGTGCCAAAGAAGGCACCGGGAGAATATCACCTCATTCACCACTTGTCTTACCCACGTGGAGAGTCGGTGAATGACGTGATACCTGAGGAGTTATGTTCTGTCAGGTACACCTCATTTGATCAGGCCTTGCGGTTGGTGCGCAGCTGTGGGCAGGGAGTGGAACTGGCAAAATGTGACATTAAGTCAGCTTTCTGTCTCCTTCCTGTCCACCCGGCTGACTTTGAGCTCCTGGGATTTGCATTTGAGGGCAAATTCTACATGGATAGGGCCCTTCCTATGGGGTGCTCAGTATCCTGTGCTGCTTTTGAAAGGTTTATGTCAACATTAGCATTAATTTAACAAACCCTATATTCAAAGGGAGTAATAAAGAGAATATCAGTTATAGAATGTTAATCTTCAAATTCTTATTCACAGCAAAATATGAATGGAGGGAGCTCATGGAAGCAGATTTTTTCCCCCACATTCCCCTTCCCCCATCAGCTCTGTGTGCTCTGGAGCCATCCAGAACAGTGTGTCATGTAGCATAACAGCTATGAGAAGGAAGGGAAATTGTATGAAATAAAAGGATGATTTCAAATTACTCATCCTTCTTGTCATGACCAAAAATCTGCTTTGATTCAGTTCTCTTTCATCCAAACAGATTCTTCTGTTTCTCCCATTTTCTGTATCCTGGTACTGAATTCTTGGCAATATACTGTATACATTTTGCAACAAAATCTCTACATTGATAAATCAGTATACAACTCATTGATGAATCAGCACATAACATGAATATCTTGTGCATATAAATACAACAACCATGTATAATACATATGAATCTATGAAGGTCACCAGAAAAAAAGAAAATAATTGAAATGGTTAGCATATATAACTGAATAATGAACATTTTCTTATCCATGCTCTCCTAACAGTTGTCTGACCTGTGCTACATTCGTGGAACTTTCAGCTCCTGTGCCAGAAAAGGGGAGGGCAGCAATCTCGCCTGATTTCCCAGTCTTGCTTGTGCCATATGACATATTGTTCTTGTTAGATCTGACTGCCATTCAGGCCTCCTAAATTAATGTAAACCAGCAAAACAGACTCTTGCAGCACCTTCCCAAGTGCCACTGTGCATATCATATCAAGTGGAGTTTAAATTATTTGGATAACTGAAGGGTATAGCTGATACCAGAGTGCAAGATTTATTAATTTTTTCTGCTAGAAAGCTGAGGATTACCAAGTCTAATAAAGCACTAGGATTTATTATATGCAGCAAAATGCATTAAAAATGGCCACAGATTTTAGAAGGTTAAGGTAATACATGAGAAAAAGCTGAATATCAACAAAATAAATTGATTACCTGATAGCTTACTGAAGTCTGTTTGCTCTCCCTCAGTTCTTTGCTTATGTACAGTTCCAGATTTCCTGTTTTGCAGACCTGTTATTCAGTCAGTAGGTATCCTGAGATTTTGTTTTGGATTCTTTGAGACATGTATAGCTTTTATATACAGTATAAACAGATTTAGACTGGTTGGATCACTCAAGCAATTTCACCCTTTGGACCAGAACCAGCATTTATACAGGCCAGGACTTCTGTGGCAACTATGATGACAGCTGAAAACATAGAACTAGTTAAAGATTGGTCAAGGGTTCTCAAGTTCAGTCTTAGAATGGGAGCCTAGGTTGCTTTAAGAAATGAGTGCATTGGTAGAGGGGGAATACAGTTCTCTGTAAGGGCTTTTTGTTTTGTTTTGTTTTGTTTTGTTTTGTTTTGTTTTGTTTTGTTTTGGGGGATTTTGGCAGGTGAAAGTGGCAAGAACAGCATTTTCTGCACAGAATTATGTTGTGAGGTGCTGAGCCCCACTAACATCCCCCCTTCCTGTATAGCAACTAAGGTTCAGTTAAATGCTGTCCTGCACTAAGGAAACAACCTCTCCATGCCCCACCTTGGTCATGCAGCCAATAAGTAGTTGGCTTAGGTGAACTACCTCAAGGTGCTTGCCAATTTTTTTCTATCAGATTTTTCCACAAAAAAATCTATTTTGTGACTCTTTAAAGAAAGTAATCAGATAAAGGTACATGTTTTTACTCATTTATTTTCAAATAAACATTCCTAAATTTGGTGTGAATTGCTGCCAGCAACTTGAGGCAAGCTCATGCTGGTTCAAAACTTGGCCAGTGCTACTACTGGTGACATACTTGCCCTCTCACTTAGGACCTTATCAGTTTTCATTAAACTGATCTAATAAGTTTAAGCCCCTGATATACTATTAAGCAGAGAAAAAAAGAACTCTTGTGGTCAATTAGAGACTACCTCAACAAATTCCTACTTGGCCCCCAAACAACAAGCTAATCCCATACTTCATAGAATCCAATACACACAGGTGTTATTGCCTGAATAAATCCACAAATTCAATCCTCACCCATTCCTTTCTTCCTCAAAAAAGGCAGAGTTGTTAGAGATCTGTAGTTGATGCCTGCTTATCTGCAAGTGTTTTCTAAATAAAGGTATTGTAACTTTCCAGTAATGAGGAATACACAATTTTCTGGATCAGAGATCTCATTATCTCACTATTAGATTTTACAGGCCACAAAAAGGTGTGGATCTAAATTACAGGTGGTGGCCCTAGATTCTCCAGGATTTAGTTTACATCACACACAGAAATGAAACTGATCTGCTTCCAACAATTGCAATTAAACAGTGCTACACAGATATCCCTATAACCACACTAATAGCCAATTTCAGAAAATCTGGACCTGATATTTCCCCACCAAGCTAGGCCGTAAATGAAATTGTCAAGTATTGGATATTGGATGGATCCTCAAGGCACAACCTGTGGCATACAGCAATCCAGTTTCTCTGCGTACTTGTTACCTGTCACTACAGTTACCAACCTCCAAGTAGGGCCCAGAAATCTCCTGGAATTGCAAGTGATCTCCAGGGATCAGTGAGAAAATGGCTAATTTGTAGAATGGAATCTGTGGCATTACACCCCTGTAAGGTCCCTACATTTTCCAGAACCTGCCCTCCATAGGCTCTATCTCCAGGAATTTCCCAGCCCGGATTTAGCATTGCCAACCATTAGAAGCCAACTGCCCTCTTCCTATAAAGCTATGAAGCTCAGAAGGTGGTTAGGAAAACAAAACTCCCTCAGGAGGTAATAGAAGCTCTCCCATGCTGTTCAGGACAATGGGGTTAAACCTGCCAGCTATTTCCTGAGCCTTACATGAAATGCCCTCATGGCCTGGCCAAATGGACAAAAAATGAGAGATGGATTCCCATCCATGATGTAGCCCCATTCCCCAAATGTTTGTGTTTCAGGATGATAAACTCTCCCCGATGCCACTGTCATCTGTGTAGGGATCATCACATCTGCCTCTGCTCCTCTTCACTATTTCCCCTTCATATGATTCATCCTCCTACCCTGCCATACTTAGCTAATACATGAATCTCAGTTCTTCTGCATCACCTATCTAGGCCCAGCCACTTGTTATCAAAGACAAACTCAACATATTAGAGTACTGTTTCCAGCTGTGGCATCAAGATGTCTGTTGCCAGGCAGTGTGAAGACCTTACAAATGGAGACTTTTTGCCTGTTTGGAGTGACTGGAGTGACTGCCCCTGGAACCTGCCCCTGGAACCATTTCAAATGAGGACAAGTGTCAAAATGTCCCATGTACCTAAAAAGGGTGTGGAATGCCCCCTCTATAAGAGTGAATGAGGCTCCAAAGTACTGCCCCTAGAACCTGATAATCCATTTCAAATGAGGACAGGTGTCAAAATGTCCCATGTACATAAATAAGGTGTGAAATACTCCCTCTCCAGTACATGGGACAGTTGGGTAGTGGATTGTTAAAGTATCGGTGCTGTTCCACAACTAATTCTCAAAATCCAGGAAGAAATTTCCATGGGCACAGTTTGGTAAATAACCCTACGGTAAATCTTTATTGGGATAGAAAATATTTTTGTTCTATTTGAAAGTAATTTTTAGATATCTGATTTATTCATTTTTATTTTTCCCCATAAGAGTTCTTGGGGGGAAAGTCTTGCACAACAACTGCTTAATCATTTTTTTTCCTGGGCTCTCAAAATGTGCTTAATTGATCAAAAGCCATATTCCAAGTACCTTATGTTAAGAAGTACAAGAAAACATGCATTATTCAATAAGTTGACCTATATGCAAATGAATGCAGAGGGAAAATAAGAGTGAATTTCTGTGATTCTTATTCTTTATATCAAAGGGTAGCATGTTCATGAAGAACATGGGTCTTTGAAACATAGCCCATAAATTAGCATTCTGTTTATTTTGTATTTTTTGCTTGGAGGTGGAATAGTTTCATTTAATTACTATTTGTGACAGTTATTTTCTACCCCTCGTATGCACCTGATATGTCTATCTGTCTATTTGTTTAAAACTGGTACATGGAATTCTGAATGAACATTTATTTGTTTGTTTTGTCTGTTTATTTACACAGTTTCCTATTCCTTTGGTTCTTTAATGTTCTCATCCCTATCCTATATTGCCAGTTGCAGTGTGGCACTGGCAGAACATTGCAAAACAAACAAACAAATGTATAATCACATCAAGATTACTTTATAAGGATGTATGATCACAAGTTGTATTACAAGTTATGATTATTCTTCAGGTTCCTCTGAATATTTAGAACAATGGTACCCAGTGTTGGAAAAACTAGATGATATATTTGAAGACTATAGACCTTCTCACAGACATCAATATTATAAAATTTTGAAAACTAGTTGGTTGATTTGAATTGAGTTATGGACTTTAACAGCATAACTTTTCTCTTGGGAAAACTTTTAGAAGGTATGATATCAGAATTGATTGTGTATAAGGTTCACAAGGTTTGTTTTTATGTTTTCTTTTATCTCTGTTATATCTTGAAGTTATATATAACTAGGAATAAGGCGCATACAATGAGCTTTAGAAAGAGGCTCTGGGAGAGTGCCCCGGCCTTGGGCACTCAGTGTCACTTTGCTGTAGCAACTTCAGCAGGGTGTAATGACACAGAGGCCACCATTTTCTCCAGAGGAACTGATCTCTGTTACTTGAAGATGAGTTGTAATTTTGAGTGATCTCCAACCCTCATCTGAAGATTAGCAACAATGGTTCCCCAGGAGGAAATGGCTGGTTTGGAGTGTGGAGTCTATGGCATTGTACCTGTCTAAGGTCCCACCCCTCCTCAAACCCCACCCTCTCCAGGCTCCACCCCTCAAATCTCCAGGAATTTCCCAATCTGGAGTTGGCAACTCTATCTCCTGCCATTATCTGCCCCTCACCCTTCAGTTTTCCACCCCCACACAAACACCTGCAGCCTCTACCATGCTCTGAAGCCATGACTGCTATGGCACATTGGCTGTCATAGGAGAGCCATCTCAGCAAGGTATAAGGACACAGAGACCACCATTTTCTTCAGGAGAACTGATCTCTGCCATTTGGAGAGCAGTTGTAATTCTGAGTGATCTCCAGCCCTCACCTGGAGATTGGCAAAAATGGTTCCCCAGGAAGAAAATACAGTCTTCTCTGCAATGGGGACCAAAGCAGCTTACATCATTATCTTCTCCTCTTTTTGACTTGCACAACAACCCTGTGAGGTAGTTTAGGCTGAAAGTCTGTGACTGGTCCAAAATCACCCATTCAGTTCCTACAGCAAGAACCCGGGTCTAGCAGACTGTGCTCTGAAGCGCTGACTGCTATGCCTAGGGTAGACAACCTCCAGGTGGAGCCTGAAGATCTCCAGGTATCATAGACTCTACCATATAATCTCTAGGAATTTCCCTACTTGGAGCTGGCAACCCTAGTCAGGACTCGCCCCAATGGATATTCTCCCAAAGGCCAAAACAGGTGTGGAAAGGGCCTTTTATTGACAGAACCAGGCTTGGTTGCCTAGCAACAGACACTGAGGGGGTTGCCAGCTCTGAGTAGGGAAATACCTGAAGAGTCAGGGGATGGATCCTGTGGAGGGCAGTGTTTGGGGAGGGGAAGGACTCAGCAGGATATAATGCCATAGGGGAACTGATCTCTGCCTGGCATACCCTGCTCTGAAGCACTAACTGCTACACCTAGGGTAGCCAACCTCCAGGTGGAGCCTGATGATCACCAGGTATCATAACAGAATTCCAGACAACAGATCTCCCCCCACCCGAGAAAATAACTGCTTTGGACAGTGGACTCTATGGCATTCTGTTCAGCTGAGGCCTCTCCCCTCCTCAGACTCTGGCTTTCTTAGATTGGCTTCCTTAGACACAGAATATCCAGGAATTTCCCAACCTGGAGCTGGCAACCCTGGTCAGGACGGGCCCCAATGATTTCCTCACAAAGGCCTGGAAAGGGTTTCCTTCTACCAGCAGCCACTGAGGGAAAAGTTAGTTCCTCATAGGAGCCTAGCAGGAGAAGTCTCTTCGTCAGGAGAGACAGCTGTTTGCCAGTAATTCTTTTTTTTTTTGGCCTCCCAAATGGGATTTTTTATTGCATTTTCTAAAAAAAACTACAGAAAAAGGAAGGGTACTAAAACACACTACATGGGGAGATAGAAAAGAAAGTCCAAGGTGTGGTGATCGTATACAAATATGGCATTAAGAAGATCTTTCAGTTGTTAACCTTGAAGGTGGCAGTTAGATCAATCGCTTATAGAAGCTCTAGCTCATACAGACTGTTTGGAGTATACTTCTGAAATACACTTAAATTTCTTTTATGCAAACATCAGGCATCCTCATCATCTAAAAAATAATAGTTTCTGCCCATCTGGCTATTACATTCTGTCCATTAACCAACCATTACCCGCAATCCTCCCAACATCCAAAAATATTTAAGTGAAATTACTAAATACATCAAAAGCTCACTCCATTTATACTCTTATTAAAAAGAAAACAAACAAAGAAAGAACCTAAATAGGCATCAAGTAACATCCCCTTCACCTCTTCCATTTAAAATATTAGTCTAAGTTGATAAAATATGTTTAAATTTCATTTGCACAATCATCATCAATCATCCATCTTTTCTATGTGAACCCTTCACCCCTATTTTATCCATACCTCCCCCCCTTAACCAAAAGTATTATCTGCAAAAATTCTTCGCTGGAGAATCCTCTTCTCTCGATCTTCTTCAGCTCACAGTCCATATCTTCTAAAAATCTGCTATCTCCTGAACAACTAACCCACATATCCACCTTTCACCCAACATTTCATTAGCTCTGTCCCAACCATTAAAATGCCTAGTAACTTTATTTTTTGCTTGTCAAGGGAGGATGTAGCTGCTCCATTGCCCCGCCAGTCTTTCTCAGTAGTGTTTATTGTTCAGTTAAGCTTTCAACTTCCTGAAGAGGATTCAGTTTCATTTTAATTCTTTCGATGCAACAAGTGCCATCAGCCTGCCAAACCAGAAATCAAGTCCTGTTTGCCAGTAATTCTGACAGGGAACAGTGGCTGAAGGGCGAGTGGGCAGGGAGGAGGAGCAGACCCAGCACCCGGCCAATGGCATGCGAGTACTCTTGAGTGGTGGCTGATGGGCCAATGGCTGATGGAGCTCATTGCACAGCCAATGGGAAAGCTGGAAAGTGCCACCCCACTACTCAATTATATAAGAAGAGATTCTAAAATATTGCACTACTTTGTAAATTACTGTATTTATCAAGATATGTTCATGTTTTCAATTTTAGTAATTTGTTAATTGTTGAAAAACAAAAAAATAAATAAATAAACAAGTTGCAAACAGCTCCCCAAACACTTCTGCTTTAACACTTATTAAACTGCACTGTACAGCAAATACTATGTGCATTCACATTCTTGCACTGCTTCCCTGTGGCTGGAGCCAGTGTCCTTGTGTCTTCTTTACTGTTTCAATTCTTTAAAACTGGAATGGGAAACTAGAGCTGGTCTGATTTGTCAGAATTATAATAAGATTTTTTTTTTAAGTTAAGTGAATTCAGAGTTTTAAAACATCTCAGTAGTTTTGATAGTTCTTTTTTAATTAATGCAGTACCTTAGCTGCATTTCTCTAATGAAGAATAATACCTTTTGCCAGCAGGTCTTTGCCTAGTGAAAAGTTCTAATGGACAAGCCACAAGCAACACTATAATCATTTATGCTACCCTCTTGGTGAAGTGAACACTATCGCCTGTCTGCTACCTTTGGGTTGTTTCTAGTCTCTGGCATATGTTGAGAGAAACTACTGTTCCCCCAAAGCCCTGACCTGTTCAGCCATTTCTTTCCAATGCTTCATTGAAGAATGTAAAACCTATACTGAATATGTTTGTAGTTCCTACTTTTTTTACCTTATCTAGTGAATAAATCTTGACCAGCTAAGACTTGCTGCAGTTTCTTGTCAACAGTTCTGTGTCTTAACAGTTCATTGTCTTAATCAAGAACACCAAGAACTGTAATTGCCTCCTTTCCTCTTGTATTGTATATAAACCACATCTAAGCATTAGACTGGGCAACATAAAAGGGAATGTAGGTTTTCCCAGTTCATCTGGGGTATTTGATACAGAAAGGGTCAATCAGATTTTACGGACATTTAATTACTGTGAATCTTGAAAGCATATTTTTCATTGTGAAGATTTCATATTCAGATGCAGGAATGATTTATTATGAACTGATAATTTTATGATGTAGAAACTGCAGGGACTGATTGCTGTGACATGCATTCTGTGTTAAATTAATGGAATTGATTGCATTTTGGTTCTGGCAGACAGAAATTAGATTATTGACTGGAAGACTTCAAAGAATTCATAGTTTGGGGAAACACTGGAGTTCAAAATGTAAATTCATACACAGTACTGTAATGTACCTCAGTAACTGCAATGAAAATGCTTGTTTCAGTTCTAGTTATTTTAAAACTATTTTATCAGAAATGAAAAGTCTCTGGTTCAGGATGGTTCATCTCAGAGAGATGAGGGGGTAGCTGTTGCTTTTCTACAGGGAGGTGGATTGGACTTGTCCACTGAGACTGTGGCAAGTGATACGGACTGTCGGACAAGGTCTCAAGGCAGCAAGAGGAAGGTTGCAGGCTTAACATGTATGGGGAATCATAGGCATTTCTATACAAATGCTAGAAGTGTCTAAGGTAAAATCGGGGCGTCAGTGCTTGGTGTTGGGGGGGGGAATAGACATTGTGGGTATTTCAGAAACTTGGTGGGATGAGGAAAATCAGTGGGATACGGTGATTCCCAGTTATATATTATATCGCAAGGATGGGGGGAAGGGTTGGAGGTGGGGTGGCTTTGTATGTCAGAGAGGTTATACAGTCCTGTAAGACTGAGAGGGTAACAGCATTGGATTCACTTCTGGAAATGCTATGGGTGGAAATAGTGGGCCCAAAAGGAAACTTTACTGGGAGTTCGTTATCACCCACCAGATCAAAAGATAGAGGAGGATTATAAAATGATGAATGAATTAAAGATAGTGGCTGGACAAAAAAACCCTTTGTCATAATAGGCGATTTTAACTACTCATACATTGATTGGGTCAATATGTGTTCTAGTCAGAAAAAAGAGACTGAGTTTCTAGACACTCTCTTTTTATTATTATTACTATTTTTATGACTGTGCTATGGAGCAGATGGTCACGAAACTTACCAGGGGAGAGGCAATCCTGGATTTGGTCCTAAGTAACATCCAAGACCTGGTGAAAGATGTAAAAATGATTGCACGGCTTGGAAACAATGACCATAATGTTATTGAGTTCAACATTTTTATAAATAGGGAATTGGCCAAAAAGACTGACCCAACCACTTTTGACTTTAAAAGGGGAAACTTCTCTGATATGAGGGGTCATGTGAGGAAAAACTAAAAGGAAAAGTAGAAAGGGTCAAAACTATTGGGAAAGCTTGGAGACTATTTTAAACTACAATCCTAGAAACTCAGAAGAAATATATACCGCAGGTTAGGAAAGGCACAAAGAGGTATAGAAAAAAACCAAACAAAGTAATTGAAGCTATGAAAGGTAAGAAGGATTCCTTTAAGCAGTGGAAAGCTAGTCTCAGTGGGGCTGATAAAAGTGACCACAGGTTGTGCCAAAAAAATGCAAGTCTGTGATCAGGCAGGCAAAAAGGGAATATGAGGAGGATATAGGAAAAAAAATGTAAAGACCAACGCTAAAACTTTTTTCAAATACATCAGAAGCAGGAAACCAGCCAGGGAGGCAGTGGGGCCCTTGGATGACCAAGGGGTAAAAGGAGTACTGAAAGATTATAGGGAAATGGCTGAGAAGCTGAATGCATTTTTTGCCTCTGTCTTCACTGTCAAAGATGAGAAGTGCTTGCCCACTCCAGAACCACAGATTTTGGAAGAGGTGTTGAAAGACCTGAGTCAGATTGATATGACGAGGGAGGAGGTCCTACTACTGATAGACAACTTAAAAACTGATAGATCATCAGGCCCGGATGGCATATATCCAAGAGTTCTGAAAGAACTCAAATGTGAACTTGTGGATCTCCTGACAAAAATATGTAATTTTTCATTAAAATCTGCCTCCATTCCTGAGGACTGGAAGGTAGCTAATGTCACTCCCATCTTTAAAAAGGGTTCCAGAGGAGATCTGGAAAATTATAGGCCAGTCAGTCTGCCTTCGATACTGGGTAAATTGGTGGAAACTGTTATTAAGGAGAGAATTAATAGGCGCATTGCTGAACAAAAACTGTTAAGGCAGACTCAGCATGGGTTCTGTAAGGGAAGATCTTGTCTCACTAACCTGTTAGTGTCCTTTGAGGGAGTGAACAAACATGTGGACAATGGGGACCCAATAGATATTGTTTACCTTGACTACCAGAAAGCTTTTGATAAAGTTCCTTATCAAAGGCTCCTAAGTAAGCTCAAAAATCATGGGATAAAAGGAAAAGTCCTTTGTGGATCAAAAACTGGCTAATTAATAGGAAACAGAGAATGAGTATAAATGGGAAATTTTCTCAGTGGAGGGTGGTAAGCAGTGGGGTACCGCAGGGATCAGTACTCGGTCCAATGCTTTTTAACTTGTTCATTAATGATTTGGAGTTTGGAGTAAGCAATCAAATGGCTAAATTTGTGGATAATACAAAGTTGTTCAGGGTGGTGAAAACCAGAGAGGATTGTGAGGCACTCCAAAGGGATCTGTCGGGGATGGGTGAGTGGGTGTCAACATGGCAAATGGGGTTCAATGTGGCCAAATGCAAGGTGATGCACATTGGAGCCAAAAATCTAAAGTATAAATACACGTTGATGGGGTCTGAACTGGCAGAGACTGACCAAGAGAGAGATCTTGGAGTCATAGTAGATAATGTTGAGAAAGTGTGCAACTGCAATGAAAAAAGGCCAATGCTATGCTGGGGATTATTATGAAGGGTATTGAAAACAGATCAGCCAGTATCATCATGCCCCAGTATAAATCAATGGTGTGACCTCATTTGGAGTACTGTGTACAGTTCTGATCACCACACCTTAAAAAGGATATTATAGCTTTGGAAAAAGTGCAGAAAAGGGCAACTAGAATGATAAAAGGATTGGAACATTTTCCCTATGAAGAAAGGCTGAGGCACTTGGGGCTCTTTAGCTTGGAGAAATGATGGCTGAGGGGTGATATGATCGAGGTTTATAAGATTATGCATGGGATAGCTCAGGTAGAGAAAGAGGTGCTTTTCTCCCTTTCTCACAATACAAGAACATGTGGGCACTCAGTGAAATTGCTGAGCGGTCAGGTTAGAACGGATAAAAAGAAGTACTTCTTCACCCAAAGAGTGATTAACACATGGAATTCACTGCCACAGGAGGTGGCGGCGGCTACAAGCATGGATGACTTCAAGAGGGAATTAAATAAACATATGGAGCAGAGGTCCATCATTGGCTATTAGCCACAAAGTATAGATAAGAGACTTTGGGGCTCTGTATTCTTGGTGCTTGGGGAGGGGTCAACAGTTGGAGGGCTTCTAGTGTCCTGGCCCCACTGGTGTACCTCCTGATGGCACCTGGTATTTTTGGCCACTGTGTGACAGAGTATTGGACTGGATGGGCCATTGGCCTGATCCAACATTGGCTTCTCTTATGTTCTTATCATCTAGATAAATTCTATCATCTGTAAATCAGAAAAAAAATGTTCAGTGGCTTTTTCCCCCTCCAATAAGCTCAGAGGGCATACATTCTTTTATTTATTTATTTTATTTATTAATTCAATTTATACCCTGCCCAACCCACCAAAGCTTATTCTTCCCTTCCCCATTTTATCTTCACAACAATATGACATTGGGTATTCTGATAGAAAATAAAAAACTGAAGGTCACCCAGCATGCTTCATTTATGTAGTGATTTGAACCTGGGACTTCCAGATCCTAGGTTGACATGTCAATCCCTACACCACATTAGACAAGTTATATAGTATCTTCAATGCCCATCAATGCTCTCCTCTCATGTTAGCTAAAACGACTTGGGTCTGTACTCTTGAAGACCATGAAGATTTTAAAGAGAGCATGTACTCATTTTAAATAATTGAGGATTTGTGTAATACATAATTTTTGTTCTATGCTAAAGAGTGGTGAGATTGTGGCAAATGTCTGGGTATGTTCCCCCCAGGACCAGTCAGTCCCCAGAAAGAGGGTCTTTACCCTTCTGACCCTTGAGGCCTCCAAGGACTGAGATTAATTATAATTATAATTTAGTTCAAGATTACCTCAGTAATATATTGTGAATTATTCTAATGAGCTAAGATTGGCTGAAAACCTTATAAATATTATTTTGTAATAATTTTGGGAGAAGAAAGAAGAAGGAAAATGAAGAAGAAGATATGAAGACATACATATGTTTTGTTTTATATATTATTAATTGATTTTGAAGAAGAAGAAGAGATTGGATTTATACCCCGCCCTTCATTACCCAAAGGTGTCTCAGAGCGGCTTACAAACTCCCTTCCCTTCCCCTCCCCACAACAGACACCCTGTGAGGTAGGTGGGGCTGAGAGAGCTCTTGACAGAAACTACTCTTTTTCAAGAGCAGCTCTTATCAGAACTATGACTTGCCCAAGGTCATCCAGCAGGTGCAAGTGGAGGAGTGGGGAATCAAACCCGGTTCTCCCAGATTAGAGTCCACGCACTTAACCTCTACTCCAAACCGGCTCTCTTTTGGTGGTGTTGTAAAATTATAAAATTCTTTCTTCAATAAAATTGCTTTAAAACCTTAAAAATATTTATAGTCAATGATATACTCTTATTACTACTAAAGTATTGGGGTTAATCATGAAACTATTATAGGTAAACAACCAGGGATCCACAGGGAGCTTATGGGAACAGCCATTCCATTTCCTCTGCCTTTGCTCTTCCTTCTCCTTTCCCCATCCCTTCTCTCAGTCTCTCTTACTTTTTCTCATTCCTTCTATGATTACTTTCACTCTCTCTTTGTCTAGCACACTTACAGTAATGCTTTCTGTCTCACTTTCTCCCACCCCTGTGTCTTGGGCTGGAGTCCAGGGCTGTCTTCTTCTCCAGGGTTCCTTTATTAGGGCTTTCTCTGGAGAAAGAACCTCAGAAAAGAGTGGGGGGTTATTTATTTATTTGTTCAATTTTTATTCTGCTCTCCTACACGACTGTAGGGCTCAGAGCAGATTACAACATAAATAAGCATTTTAAAACAATTAAAACTATAACTACAAAGTCAGGCAATTAACCAGATGGCATAAAAACTGCTAAATTGCTCCCAAGGAGGGAGGGGAGGGAAGAACAAAGGGCAGTATACAAATAAAACTCCCTGGTCTCACCCATATGGCAGACAATACAGTTCTGTTTTACAGGCCCTGCAGAACTGAACTAAGTCCTGCAGGGCCAGATCTCACTTGGAAGAGCATTCTATAGAAAAGGAGCTATCGTCAAGAAGGTGAATTGACTTTGGCCCCAGGACTGTCAGTGCATTGTTGCCTAGAGAGCAACCTCTCCTGCTCCTGCCAATAACTTCTCCCTGGTAGCCTTAGGTGCAGTGGCAGATTAACCATTGTTTACCTTGATTTAGGGCACCAGGGCCAAGCATGTACTTTGGGCACCAGGGCACAAAGTTGGGGAAAGGGTGAAAAGGAAAAAAAAAGCAAATGAAGATTTGTTAAAAAAAAAAAAAGAAAGAAAAAGATAAAACTAGTGCAAATTGATTATGGTGGCTTTGGGTTACAGTTCTGTTGGGTGTGGGGTGGGGGTTGGCTAAGCTTACTCTCTTACAGTTAATAATTTTGAGGGAAAGTTTTAGAAGAAGAGATTGGATTTATGCCCTGGAAAGTTTTAAAAGTTTGGTTTGTACTTAAAAGTATTTCTGTTGGACTCTTTTTAAAAATTAACTGTAGTAATTGCTTGTTGGTGTGGAGGGGGTTTTGCTCAATGTTTTTAATTTTGTGACTTAACTTAATTTTCTGGTTGGTTTTTAAATATATTCCTTGAGACTGTACTGCTGTGTGCCTCAAAGAATGCCAAATTCTTTGTAGTCTGCAGAAGTTATGCAAATAGAGCAAATTTAATGGGAAAAGCCAAGGATTGCAAATTCTGACCCCCTTGCACTTGGGCTTGTGAGATTCACTGAGACTTGCTTGCATTCTTTGAAACAGGACTTCGCCACTGGGAAGCCAGATGTTAAAGTGGAAGTTCTTGAGAAGCTTCTCTTTCTATTTGGGACAGCCATCTGGTCAGTGTGGTACAGTGTTTAAGTGTCAGACAAGGGACTGAGAGATCTGGGTTTGAATTCCTGCTCTGCCACTGATAAGTAATGATTTCAAGATTAAAGAAATTGGGGTATTGGATTGCTCTTTAGATTGCACTATGTAAGCTGCCTTGCACCTAGTGTGGGGGTGCAAGAGAGTAATGATTTCCAGATATTTCAAAGCTGGCTTTCCCCCAACAATTCATATGTGTATGGGGGGGGTGTGTGTTATTCCCCAGTGGTGGAAAGAACTATAATTCATGCCCGCTGCTGGTAATATTAATTAATTGTTTTATAAATAAACACGGAAATTTTACTTTTTTACAGATAATATCATGGCTGAACCCAAGAAAAAATGTAGACAATATAGTATTCAGTATTTGAACTATGGCTTTATTCAGTCTCCAAAAACAGTACCTTACCGATGTGCCTGATTTGCCAAAAACTTTTATCAAATGAAGCTATGAAGCCTTCAAGACTACAAGAACATTTGACAAAAGTTCATGCTGATAAGAAAGACAAGGATTTATCTTTTCAAGCACTTAAAGAAAACTTTTTGAGACAGCCGACAATGGCAAAATTCTTTTCAGTAGCATCCAAACAAGATGACAATGGGCTGCGTGCTTCTTACAACATTTCATTAGTGATTGCTAAATAGGGAAAACCACATTCTGGTGGTGAAGAACTAATTCTACCAGCTATAAGTGAGGTAATATGCACCATGCTGCACAAGCCAGCATCTGATATTACCAAGAAAATTTCTTTGAGCAATAATACAGTGCAACAAAGAATTGATGAAATGGTTCAAGATACTGAAGACTCATTATGTGAGTATTTTAAAACATCCCAGTTCTCTATACAGCTTGATGAGTCAACTTTGCCAGGAAATGAAGCTTTGCTTTTAGCATATCTGCGATTCATAAAAGAAGGGAAAAAATTGCCAAGAATTATTATTTGCTAAAAGTTTGCAAACTGATACCAAAGGAGAATCGATATTTCATGCATTGGAAGAGTTTTTTAAAAGAAAAAGAAATTCCCCTGAGTAATATATTGTCAGTTGCTACTGATGGTGGTCCAGTGATGATGGGGCGCTACAGGGGGTTTCTTGCATATTTTTAAAAAAGTGGCTCCAAATGTATTCAATATACACTGTGTCATTCATTGTCAACATCTAGTTGCCAAAAATCTGAATGAATGCCTACATAGGTCATTATATTATGTAATTAAAGTGGTCAACAAAAGTAATTCACTGAATGACAGATTGCTTGGACAACTTTGTATTGAAAACGATGAAGAATTCAATCACTTGCTGCTTCATACAGAAGTTCGTTGGCTATCAAAAAGTGCCTGTTTGGATTGGTTTTATAAACTCTTTGACTCAGTGCTAGAGTTCCTAGAAAACAAGGATGATGCTTTATGAGCCAACTTGATTGATTCCAAAAAAGACATAACTTATTTGACAGACTTGTTTAATAAATTTAATGAAACAAATCTACAGCTCCAAGGCAATGCGCTGAATTTAATCAAAACAAAAACTGTCATTTCTGCATTTGTGGCAAAACTTCTTCCGTACAAATGAAATTTAGGACGAGGGGAATTCAGCCAGTTTCCAAATTTATCAACAGTAGAAAAACATGATGAAGACTTGCTTACCTATTGTCAGCACTTTCAAGAACAGCTGTGCCAGAACCATGGCTTGCCCAAGGTCATCCAGCAGGTGCAAATCGAGGAGTGGGGAATCAAACCTGGTTCTCCCATATTAGAGTCCACACACTTAACCACAGTAGGCCAAATAAATTTGGGAACCACTGGTCCACAAGATCACAGACCAAACTTCAGGCTCACTAATCAAAGTTATTGCAAAGATCTTAACATTTTGCTAAATTCATAATGGTGAAATAAAATTCTTTGATGACAGTCACTGGAGTCTGTTTCCTGTCCCACCCTTCTGAAGAAGTCTTCCTGGCTCCCACAACTCTTATGGAGGGCTCCCACAAAACTTATGGAGGATTCTGCTGCTCCTCTGCCACCCTTGTTGCCTCGTGCCTCAGTTTCTGGCCCTTGGGGGTTTGCTGCTGGTCAGCCCCAGCCTGTCTGGCATCTCTGGGCACTGTGGTCAGCTGGGAAGTTGTTCCTTTGGCAGTACATTGAGCTTCTGTGGTCCTTCCTAGATGGTTCCCCTGGCAAAGTCTGGAGGCCTCCTTCTCCTTGGAGGTAAGTGCAGGGGTGGGAGGTCTGACCCCAGATACCCTCCCTCTCTTTCTTCATTTCTCTATCCCTATCACTCTTCCCCCCCACTTCATCACTTGAGATCCTGCCTGCCAGCAGTAATACCACTCCTCCTCACATGGCAGCAGCAGGCTTCATAAATTAGGTACCAGAGCTGGAGGTGGGGGCATGTCCTGTGGGGGGGTGGCTCCTTTTCTGGTGGCATGGTGGGTGGTGGTTATTCCTCCTCCACCTGCCTCTGGCTTCTCCTCCCCCACATGCAGCATCACTGCCTGAGAGATTGCTGAGAAGAAGCAATGGCGGTGGGACTGCTGAGGAAGGTGAGCAATGGTAGGACTGGTGGTGGCTCTGCGGAAAGGGAGCTTCCTTTGCAGGGAATAAATCTCTGTTCTTCTTTTGCCAGTCACTACCCTGTGGTCTTTCCCTTTCTCTCCTCAGCCATCCGCCTTACTATTGTTGGGCACTATTTTGCTTTGCTGTACCCAGATCCTTGCAACTATGCACTCCCAAAAGGACACACTTCTAAAAGCTGCTAAGATTTGTAGCCAAGGGGGACGCTGATTAATCTCCTCACAACATTAGATAATGTTGATATATGAACTATCTTATCATGAGTCTAGCCCAGTATCCTCAATTCCATCCAGATATGCTGGGAACTGTGACACAAAGATAAACAACATTTGAACGTACTGTGGGTGAATTTCTTGTTTACCAGTGAATTACGGTCCTTCACTAGATTGCCTCACCTTTTTGTTTGAGGTTTGACTTGAGTGCTGTGCTGAGCACCTTTGTGCCTACAGAACAGCTGATCTGTGATATAGGGTCACTACCAGGTCATACCTTGGCAAAGAAGCTGCATTTGCTATTTACATGTTGCAGTCTGCAGCAGCTTTTGCACCTGCAGTATTAACAAAAAAAAAAAAATCACTTTTTGATAACTGGAGAAGCAGGAACATTAAATTGTACTTGTCAAACATGGAATCACTTACAGTTCTCCATCTCTTTATCCCTGCATAGTTGGATGAATCATTCAAATGCCTTACAGTGTGCATGCTGCTTTTTGAGCCTGCACAGTTGGCATCATGTCTGTACATGTGCAGAAATGATTATAAAACCAGGAACCCTGTGAGGAAACAAGCCCTGCAAGCAGTTTTTTTCATTTTAAAGAGCAAGCCTAAGTGAGTTTACTTGGATGAGTGTCTCATAAGAAACCAAAGCAGGATTTAATTCAAATCAGAGTCAATAGCTTTGAAATTTAAGTGTTTTTCTTTTTAAATCTTCCTGAGGAATCTCCCCAGCCCCAGGAAAAGAGGAATCTGTACAGCTCTGAAGCTAGTCAAAAAGGACTATCATCAGTGAAGCTCCTTGCCTGAGAAGTGACCCAACTCTCTTTAATACCATCTGAAATTCACTGCACCTCTTTTGTGAAGGGGACTTGGGGATCTGTTTCCTAAAGTTTCTGGCTTTCAAATTATTCTGTCCTTTTCTTGCTGCCTGCCTGGCCTGTAAAAAGGAATATAATTTTGGCAGCAATGTGCCACAGAGAGATATTTGAATCAGGTCCCTGATGCTGAACTGCCTGCCTCTTATCTTCTCAACAAAAGTGTCTCCAACACTGACATAAAATTCCTTAGAGCACTGTAATATAGATGATGTATTTGCTTTCTTTTCAACAACACCTGGACAGATTAGGATAGTTTTAAAACCGAAAATGTAAATTGTTGTCATCACTGTGCATATCAAATGTTATTGTTCTCTCTTAATTTGCAAAAGTGCTGCCTCATGGGAGGGGGGGGCAAGCAAACAGAAAATGCTGATCACCTGAATTAAAGTAAGGACTTTACTTTGCTCAACTAACAAACATCTCTAATTTCGGAAACCTCACAACTTCAGGAAAAAAGCTGAAATGTTAACATTCTCGTGTTCTACTTAACTTTAGAACAAGGACAAAACGTCAATTATTCTCTTCAGAACTGCATAATACAAAGATCCAGATGGAAATGGGTAGAATTGCTTAAAATATTTACAATACACTGACAGACTGAAACCTACAACTGTAATTTCCAAGTGGACTCATGCCAGAAAATTAGCAAACAGCCTGCTTAAGGATGGGAAAGCCTCAGTGTTCTGCATTTTATGAAAACGTGCTTCTCTAAACATAAGACTATAAATAGGACTCCACAGACAAGAGTTGTGTTTAAAGCAACGTTTATTTTGCATATTGTGATGAGCTCCTAGCAAAGCTACATTTGACATTTTAAATGATTTAACAGGTGCTTTGGGTAGAGAGACAGTTCCATTCCTCAGAGTGAAATTAACTAGCCATACAGGACCCTGCCCCCCTAGGGATGTGTATGCAGATCTAACACACTGTATGCACTGATCTAGATTCTGATTTTTCACTTTAGGTCTGTCCAGAACCATTGGATCTGACTTAACATTTCCCGTTTGAACTCCACACTTGGCTGGCTGGGCAGCTATGATAACTAATGACACTGGCCCCTGGGCAAATACAAGCCTTGTGCTTTGTTTCAAATTGGAAGCACAATGACTTCTGCTCAAAGGAAAGCAGAATGAGAATTTGAAATACTTGGGAATGCAGCATAGATTATTATGCTGACTCTAATGTAATATACAACATTATTTTGACTAGAGTCTTGGTGCTTATTGTTTCAGAGGTTAGCTATGCTGGTTTGCAGTAGAACAGCTAGATTCGACTCTAGTAGCACCTTAATCAACAAGATTTTCAGGGAATGAGTTTATGAGAGTCAGTTACTCATTTTACGGTAATTATTGTTTTATCCTTGTTACAAGAAAGCTTCAGAAATCAAAAATCTAGTTTATGCACAATGATTAAGAAAATATAGTACAGAAGCACTGAAAAGTATTAGTCTTTCTCATTGACATTCCTGACATAACTCATATGACTTTTCCTAAGTTTAGAGAATCTGGTTCGCTAGGTGGCCAGCCACACAGCCGTGCAGCCTGGGAGCCGCTTTGCCTCCCAGCTAGGAAGGAGGACCCAAGGCTGCAATTGCTTAGCCATAGTAAGCTGGGGGGAGGCGGGGCCAGAAGTTTCTTGGATGGCCCCTTTTCTCCTCCTTGTCAGTCTTTGGCGCTTTGCAGCAGTGTTAGGAGCTCAAGAGGGAGCTCCTGGGGGCTAGATTCCTTGGCCTAGCTAGGCAATGTCAGGTCCGAGAGGGGACGGCAATTTCAGTGCCTGTTGAGCTGGGTGCTTTCCTGATGGTGCAGCAGATGCGTTTACAGATGGCAACTGTGGCTGGGAGTGGAACTCAGTGGTGGACTCTTGTGGATGAATGGATTGCTGGGTTTGGGGCTGATCGGGAGGCCTGGGGAGTGGGGGCCACTGGAGGAGGCGGGCTACTACGTTCCCTGTGGTTGCTGCCGGCTAGAGGCTCCTGGCTTCAGCTCCTTATGATTTTTTTTCATTTAGCTTGGGCTAGAACACTATTGGGGGCTGGCTGGGATGATTTCATTATTTGCCCTTAATAGGGGGCTCTGTTTTGGCTTCTGTGGCTTCCAGTAGGGTTTTTTTCAGATAAGCTAAGTTTGTGTTCTCTTGGTTTTCTGGGCAGTTTCAGCAATCTTGCTTCAGAAGCCTGGGGGTTTTGGTGGCTGCACAGTAGTTTCATTTTTATAGTAGTTTTCAGTTTCCTTGTTGGGGTTGGAGTGCCTCCTGTGATTTCACTTTCATGGTGGCAGTTTTTTGCTCTCCTGGGCCATTTTGAAATTCTTATCATGGTTTCAAAGAAGGGCTCAGGAAAATCCAAAGGGAAGCAGCTGGCCCCCAAAGCCCCCCCTTAAGAGACCTGCTCCTACCCTTTCTTCTTCAGAGGATGAAGGGGATGATGTTATCCAGCAGGCCATTATGGATCAGCTTAGATCCCTGGAGGAATCTAGGGGTATGTTGGCACCCATTGTGCTGGCAGTGCCACATGATGCAGGAAGAAAGGAGATCCAGGCAGCTTCCAATAAAGGATTTCAGGCAGAGGTTCTCATGCACTTGTCTTTTCTTGAGACTAGATCTGCTCAATCTGGGACAGGAGTTATGGAGGGGCCAGATCATCCATCTGGCTCTAAGGACAAGGCTGGGGTACAGCAGCAGGGTGACTTGGACACTGCAGGTCTGTCCGGCGAGGGGTCAGCGATGGTGGCAGGTAAGCCCAATGCTTTGCCTCCAGCAGGTTTGAAGTAGCCATGGGGTCCTTGGCTGGATAAGGACAAGTTGAAGTGGATGAAGGTAGATAGGACTTGGGCAAATTGGGTCGTTGGATTTTTGGTGTATGCCAGTCTTATTTCTAGGGCACAACCTTGGCAGGCAGCATCCTTGTGGCAATATTTCGATATTGTATACAAGGGTTATACTGGATTTAGCAGACCAGCTTGGTTAGAATATGACAAGGAGTTTAGGATGTGAGCTGCTATGAACCCAGTGCTCCATTGGGATCAGGTGCACCCGCATTTGTGGTTGCAGGTGATGTCTCTGTGTAAGCCGAATCTAGGCAAGTGGTCTCACAGTGGTCACCTGGTGTAGTGTGTAGCTAACCTGCCAAGTACGTGCAGTTCAGCAGGGCAGGTGGTTTAATCCCACCAGCTTTGCTGGGAATTTGGTTCGCAAGGGGTGTGTAATAGGAAAACCTGTCAGTACAGGCATGAGTGCCCACTCTGTGGTGGCCCACATCCATTCTCTGGATGTTTTCGAGCAAGGCCACATAGGGGACAGCGTAGGCCAGAAGGGGCTGGTTCCGGCCAGTCCCACGAGGCTGAATGTCCTTGACAAAATGTTGCGGGAGTATCCTAGGCAGGAAGATGCTGTGTATTTGTTGCAAGGGTTTCAGGATGGTTTTCATATCCCTTTTATGGGTATGAGGGCACTTTGCCGGGCACCTAATTTGCCTTCAGTTCAGGGTTTAGAAGGGATTGTTAAGGCAAAGATTGTGAAGGAACTAGCTGAAGGTAGGGTCTTAGGTCCTTATCGGGACCCCCCAGTGCCTAATTTACGGGTGTCCCCATTGGGGATAGTTCCAAAAAAGGCCCCAGGTGAATACTGCCTTATACATCACCTGTCGTACGCCCATGGGGGGTCAGTTAACAACGCTATTCCTGACGCATTATGTTCCATTAAATATACTTCTTTTGACCAGGTGGTTCGCATAGTTAGGCGGTGTGGCCCTGGTGTGCTCATGGCAAAATGAAACATTAAGTTGGCCTTTCATCTCCTTCTGGTTCACCTGGAGGATTTTGAGCTTCTTGGCTTCTCTTTTGAGGGTTTATTCTATATGGACAGGCGTTGCCCATGGGCTGTTCAATGTCCTGTGCTTCACTTGAAAAGTTTAGTACCTTCTTGGAGTGGGCCCTTTTGTCGCTGCTCGAAGCTGTATTCTGTTGCACAATATTTAGATGATTTTTTGTTTGTGGGTCCTTGTGACTCCAGTCATTGTGCACAGTTATTGCAAGCTTTTCTTGATCTCACTAAAGAGTTAGGCATGCTTCTGGTGCATGAGAAAATGGAGGGTCCTTCTCAAGTTCTTACTTTTTTGGGTGTTGAGTTGGACACGAGGGCTCAGGCATCTTGCCTGCCCTTGTCTAAGTTGCAGGCTCTAAAGGAGATGATTTGTAAGTTTAGGAATCAGTCCAAGGCTGCTTTGCGGGAGTTTCTGCAACTGGCGGGTCACCTTAACTTTCCGTGTAAGGTGATTGCACCTGGTAGGCCTTTTTTGCGTAGGCTTTGTACAGCTATGAAGGGTTTGTGATTGCCTCATCATAGGGGGTGCATTACGGCTGGAGTACAGGCCGATTTAGACACATGGTTGGAGTTTTTGGAAGCTTTCAATGGGGTTTCCTTTTGGAGGGAAGACCTTCAGTTGGAAGCAGAGTTACAAATTCATTCTGACGCTGCAGGATCTTCAGGTTTCAGGATCCATTTTAGAGGCCATTGGTGTGTTTTGACAGCTTTTTTTCCTCTGGGCAGAGAAGAGGCAAGGGTGGAGAAAGTCTCCAGACTTACCTTAGCCCACTTTCATACAAGTGTTAATAGGTCTAGACAATGGGATAGCCAAGCTTCATTCTTCTCTCCCCCCCCTTCCTTCTAGCAGGGAACAGAGATCTGGAGGGACAGAATCCTAGATAATCTCCAGGAAGAAGGTGCAGGAAATGTTTCCTTGACCTGGCCTGGCTGGGTCAGAGGGTAGAGAAAGAAATACGATAAAAGCTCCTTGCAAGAGGAAGGAGCTCTCTTTTCCTGGGATGTTGAGTGCATGACAGGACACAGACCTCTCCTTTGGGAAGGCAGCTATTACTGGCCATGTGCTCATCTCAAGAGCTGGAGCAAGCTTCAAGGTAAAGAAAACACTATAGGAATGTACAACTCCTAAGCTCAAGAACTCCGAACTCCTATATTTTAACATCAGATAGGGCATAGAGAGAAAGAGGGACAGAGGATTTGTGTTTTACTTATTTCTTTTGTATCCCTTGCTCAATTTGGTGCAGTGCTAAAAATATGCTTGTGAACATGTTTTTTTAATAAATACTTTATAACTCCTGAGGCTGGCTGAGGTTCTCTGTACCACATAGACCTCCACTGTCTCAGACACACTATTTTAAAAGGTGTGCCATGGGAAAGGCAGGCAGTTGGCAAGTGGCTACTCCTCCAGGGGTGTGCAAGGCAGTAAACTGCCCTCAAGGTGAACAAGTACTGGGCAGCAGGAGACAAAGAGGCAAGGTCTCAGAACTTGGAAGGGAAGCTGAGGGTCCTGACCCTCCTAGTGGCCAGAGAGTAGAAGAAAAACCCCTCCAGGTGTGGAGAAACACCTGGGAGGGCAGGGTGGAATAGGGTCTGCAGGGTCAGAGCAAGCACATTCTGCTACAGGGTTATTGAAGGGATGGAAGCCCACAAAAGCTCTAAGTATCCCCTTCAGCTTTCTGTTTCAAGTAAGATACAAGTAAGATTTCATTGGTGACCAATCAATCTCATGGCTGTGCCTATGTGCAGGAATGGGGATGAGGGAACCAGGAGCCTACTAAGCTGTAATATTATACAGAGATCTCTGATTGCAAGGATGGAATGAGATCCTGAATATTCAAGGCAAATTAACATATTGCATTGGTCCCCAACCTTTTTGTGCCAGGGGGCACCTTCGTGATTCTGACACAGGAGAGTGAGTGCAACTACAAAAGGGCCACTGTGGGACACAGAACCACATACACACAGAGAAGAAGCCCAAGTGCAAGGGATGGAATTTTTTTTTAATACAAAAGAAAATGACTGGGAAAACAGAAAGAGGAAGAGAGAGAATAAAACTAACACTGTAGTGGCAGCTCCCACTGAAACAGTGATATTTTAATCTGCACAGCCAATCAGAACCCCAGTGACTAATTAGAAGTCCTGCTGGGTGGGAGTCCCACCTAGCTTCCCCCACTTTCTAAAAAACACTTCACAGGCTCCAGAAAATGTGTCAGTGGGTCCCATGTTGGGGATTCTTGTGTTATTTAAAAAAAAGAGAGGGAAGAAACATAATATATTTCCTATTGATTGGACCAGTTTCCTTCTCCAGTGGTCAATATAGGCAGTAGCAGCTACACAACTGACTTTGCCACCAAACTGTGCCATTTTGTTCTCACCCATAACTACATCAGATCTGGTGATGAACTATTTCTCCAGATCAATGGTACAGCCATGCGCACCCGCATGTCCCCACAATATGCTAACATCTTTATGGCTGACTTGGAGCAAAGCTTCTTAGACTCTCACCCACTCATATCTCTCTTATATTTGCATTACACTGATGACATTTTTCTTGTCTGGACACACGGTAAAGAAGCCATGGATGCATTCCACCAGGCATTCAATGACTTTCACCCCACCATCAACCTGGCAATGAACCAATCTATGCAAGAAATACATTTTCTGGACACTACTGTAAGACTGCACAATGGACGCATAGAAACCACCTTACACCAGAAACCTACTGATTGACAAACATGCCTCCAACTACCACTCTAAACATACTAAAAGATCCACTGTATACAACCAGGCTGTACGCTATAGCTGCATCTGTTCCAGTCCTACAGACAGAGTCCCACCTGAGGGATCTGCAACAGACCTTTTTTGAACTAAAGTATCTACCTGATGAAGTCAGGAAAGAGATTAACAAAGCCAGAATAGTACCCAGAGAAAACCTGTTACAAGACAAGCCCAAAAAAGATAATAACAGAACACCCCTTGTAGTCACATAAAACTCTCAACTCAAAATAGTTCAATGCATCATCAATGACTTACAGCCTCTACTAGACAATGACAGTTCTCTTTCACAAATACTGGGAGGTAAACCTTTTCTTGCACACAGACAACTCCCCAATCTCAAACAACTCCTCACTCACAATAATGCAATATCTAATTTGAACACAGACACTGATATCAGAGCTTGCAATAAACCCAGATGCCAATTTTGCTGCCACATACACCCTGCCAACACAGTCACTGGACCCAACAACATTCACTTGGTCATCTTCTAACACTGTATATGCCATTAAATGCCAGTGTTGCCCTTTGGCTCTCTATATAGGACAAATTCTATGCCAGAGAATAAATGGACACAAATTAGACATCAGGAATCACAAGACTGAGAAACCTGTAGGGGAGCAACACTTCAACCTTCCAAGACATTCAATGGCTGACCTCAAAGTAACTGTTTTATTGCAAAGGAACTTCAGGACCAGAATGGAAAGGGAAATAGCTGAATTACATGGTATTACAACACTTGGAACAAACACCCTACCAGGACCTAACAGGGATATTGGTTTCTTATCCCATTACACATGCTAACTCATTCAGTCCTCATGTATAAATTCTCACCAAGAAGGGCTATACATCCTCTATATTTTGATGTTTTTCTTTTCTTTTCTTTTTTTGAGATAGTATATTATAATAGTGATTGTAATGTAATGCAATATCTTGTTGATCTCTGACATAATACTGTACCCCAGGAAAATGATTCTGTCAGTTAACTCCATGTTTTATTGAAGCAAAATGTTATTGCTACTGTTAGCAATTAAGAATATAATTGAATATGTAATTAATTTGGAATGGTAGATTAACATGCAGTTCTTTGTTTTGGGGACAAGGAAAACACTCTACACAGCCAAGATGCTGTAAAATTCACCTCCATGGAAGGATTCTCACAAATTAGGCACATAAATCTCCAGTTCTAACATATTTATTACCTATGTGGTGCCCCCCACCAGTTGAACCAAAACAGATGATAACCAGGAATTAAGCTTGTCATTTCTTTTGATCTGTTAAAAAAAGTGTCGTCACTATTTTGCATGCTAGTTTAACAACTATGATATGTAATTCCATTTCATCGTCTGACAAAGTGTGCATGAAGACAACGGCTCACACCTTGAATAAAACTTTGCTGGTCTTAAAGGTGCCATTGGACTCTAACTTTGTTCTATTGCTTCAGACCAACACGGTTACCCACCTTGGTCTATAGACAATAACAGTCAAAGATGCCCATTGTAGTGCTCACTTTCCTCTAGCAACCATGGCCCATAGTCTTAGAAGTCAATAGCCCATCTCATCATACATTCACCTTCAAAAGTAGTAGCTGTTTGGGGAAGGGAGCTATTTTGGGAATCAATGCCCCATATCACTAGCACTAAGCTTTTGTGCCTGCAGAAGTGGCTGCTCTTCCCTGAGCAATACTGTGGGGAAAAATTGCCCATTTGTCTGTTAAGGGATTGGAGCTGTTGTGTGAAGGAACAGAGCATGTGTAGTGAGGTATTGCTTCTCAAAAGGGGCCTTTCTTGAAGAAAGGTACAATGAGTTGCTCTGTTGGGCTTGTAGAAACATTGCCAGGGCTCGGGAGGCTGTGGGTGCGCGATGCAGCAGGTCTTTTTGGTGGCCTAGTGGCCGCACAGACACTTTGTGGGCTTTGGGCCTGGTCAGTTGGGATGTGTAGGTGCCTCCCTCCCACCCCGCTGGAGTGGCTGAGGTTAAGCTGCCAGGGCGTACTTTAGGTCTTGCCCTTGTGTCTGGTGGGTGTTCCAGCCCTGCAGGTGCCCCCCTCCCCCTTTTGGCCTTAAATTATTAGTACTGGGGCACAATGTGAAAATATCTTAATATAAGTAAAATAAGTGACAATAATATACTATAAATAAAATTGAGGAGAGAGCACACTAAAATAGGAGGGTCTGCAGTGTGGCAAAAGTGGGAGTTCAGTAACGTGTGGTGAGCCCAAGCAGGGGCTCCGCGGTGGTTACACCAGAATGTTTTTTTCTGGGGAGGTCCACTTTGCCTCCCCCCCCGGTGTGAGTGGATTCTGGGTGTCCTTTTGGTGGGGGATAATAGGGTCAAGGCCCTTCTAAGGGCAAGTAGCCTGCCCCAAAACAGCCTGCCCCTAAACAGCTCCCAGCGCAGCCAGTAGAGCATGAGTCCTTAGATGACGATGGTGACCCTATTAACGCAGCTATTTTGGTGTGCTTGGAGGCTTTGGAGAAGCAACGTAGCAAGCTTCCCATGGAACCTGAGGCCCTGGCTGGTACTAAAAAAGCAAAATCAAACATGATTTCCTCCTTTTAAGCTAAAGTTTTGGTGCACCTTGCTATGCTAGAGGATGGCTAAGGCTTGTCGGGTGCTATAGTACAGCAGGCCAGTGGCCAACAGGGCAAGGATGTGGTGGTCGAGCACCAGTTGGAGGTTTACAAAGGACTGCTGAGCCAGGAAGGTAAGGATGGCAAAGCTTCTGAGGATGGAAAGGCATGGTCCTGGGGCCCTGGTAACACAGGGTCTTCACCCAAACAGATGGCAACAGGTGCATCCCCAGCTGGAGGGCAAGGTCCGCCTCCACCCTGCCTTACAATTACCCACCTGGTGGGTGGCCTGGGTGGTCAGGTCCCACTCCCAGTGGGTACACATATGAGCAAGTTCCTTCAAAAGCCTTGCCCAGAAGCAATTTAGTGATGCCTTTGGGTGACATCTTTCTATGGCCTCTAGGGACAGGATACTTAGAGGGGACTTTATGGATGCCTTTAGTATCTTATTTTGGGAAATAGAGAAAAAGGACAGAGAGGACCTCGATGAGCGCGATAAAGAGCACCTTAAAAAGTGGAGAGTGGATAGGACTGCTTTTCTAAACTACAAACCTACAGGATCAGGGGAATGGATACAAACTAAAAGAAAGAGTAGCAAGGATCATAATAAAATTATTTTAAAACTTTTGGACCGGGCATGGAGGAAGGTGAATTGGCACATGCAGAAAACTATGGAGGGTGGCCTAGGTGGGTTTTTGCCTCATCCTGGGATATGGGTTGAGCTTGACCTTTACAGGTGTGATGGGGTTCACCTGTCAAACAAGGGCAATGATATCTTTCTGGATGACTTGTAGCACGGGATTAGGGCAGCCTTGGGCTGTTAGGTGGCCACGGCAGCCAAAGCAGAGGCTTGGCCTTGCAGGTGGCAGAATAGTGTGGGTAAGGAAAGCAGAACTGGTAAGCACTTTCAGCCAGTTCCCATTTGGGAACAAGGGGGTCATCAGGAATGGCCTACAGGCTTTAGGGCCCAGAGCTGGGAATGGTGATCACCTCTGGGAACCTCCTAGGTAAGTTCCTCCCTGCAGGCTGTAGGGCTTCATGGGTAGGTGCTCCTTGGGGGTGACCAGTGCACTGGGCTGCCGGGTCGTGACCAGCGGAATGGCCCTAGACCAGGGCTAGTGGCTTGTCCATATCTGAGGCAAGGAGGTTGGCTGGATTGACACCTGCCTGGCCCATTCTGCTCCCACTTGTTTCTTTGCCATTAATTAAGTTGCATTTAAATAGTTAATAAAGTGGCCCTTGTTTGACTCCAGAACATTTTTTTGTCTTGTTATTTCCATCTCGGGGGGCAATCAAGCTGCTACGGAACTGTACCTTCTGTTTTGGCACCATTTCCCCCTCCCACTTAGTGATATGTGCAGGGGTCTTTTTTGGGAGGAGTGCACCGGAGTGCAGCTCCGGGAGCTCAGGAGCCAAGCCCCACCCCCAGCAGGTGTCCCGGGGAGTCTTTCAGGCAGCCGAATGTCAATTTCAGCTCTATTATATCCTATGGGCCATTGAAGTCAATGGTGAAAACATAGGGTATATTCTGGGGGCTGGAGGGGAGGAGGTTTGAGGGAGAGGCTCCAAACTCACAGGGTAGCTTATGGAGCCTCTCCCCAAGATACCCACCAAGTTTCAAGAACATTGGATCAGGGGGTCCAATTCTATGGGCCCCCAAGCAGGTTGCCCCTATTCCCTCCATTGTCCTCTATGGTGGGAAAAAAGTAATTAGCATATGCTAATAGCCTAATAGCTCATTAGAATACCATATGCTAATGAGCTCCTGCAGCTGTTTTTCTATGAAAAGACCCCTGGATATGTGCATAACTGCATAAACACCTCTGGGATTTAGATCAACTCCTGTGCACTCCTGTTCCACAGTACCTTTTTGGGATCTGGAGCCCCCCCCCCTGGGGGGGAGGGGTTGGTTGCCAGTGGGAAACTCGAGGAACACTACCCTTTCTCTTGTTCCTGGGGGTGGGACAGCTTTGAAAATAATCCCTAGTCAGGTTTGCATTTTGGGGGCCATTCTCCTCATCTGGAACTAGAGTCAAAGTCACATGACAGTGTTCCTCTGGCAGGATGGTCTGGATGGTCACCCATGGGGTGAATGTGCAGTGGAGCAGGTAATAGGAGAAGTCTGAACATTTCTCTCTGGAACACAAAAAGCTGGATGAAATTAAAGGTGTGGTCAGAGCTCAGAAATCACACCATCTGACTGCACCCCTTGTTTGTCTTTTGCTTGCCTACAGGATCACCATAAGTTGGCTGCAACTTGATGGCACTTTCCACCACCAATGTGTTTGTTTTAAAGTTCCTTAGGTAAATTAGCTAGCATACAGGGACTTCTTTTTGTATGAAATAACTAGCACCATGATTTAACAAAGGCAAAATGAAGTAACAACCTCTGTGTTATTCTAGACACATCCTTTGCTCTCTGTTTAGACAGCTTCTCTCTGGCAGCTGTTCTGTTTCATTTTCTTGACATCAGGACTTCATGGAATTCACATAACCTTTTGGCATATAGCAACTCACAGCTCACCAACTGAGATAAAAGTATTGATCATACTTACAGAACATGTTGGATATTGATAAAAAAGTTTTTCCTCCTTGAATTTATGGAACATCTTGCAGAAGAAAGATACCTTCAATTCACATGCAAACCATGAATTATTTGATCTACTTACAATGTGCATTAAAAGGAATGCATGCAGTTAAGTGGCTCACATGAACACATGAAGATACCCTATTATAGAATCAAACCATTTGTCTCTTAAGGCCAGTATTATGAGCTTTGACTGGAAGCAGCTCTCAAGTGTCTCAGGCAGAGGTCTTTCACATCACTTAACGTCTGATCTTTTAAACTGATTATGATAGGGATTGAACCTGAGACTTTCTGCTTACAAAGCAGATGTTCTACCTCTGGGGCCATCTCATCATGATGCTAACCATGACAAAATGAATGGTGGCTCTTTGTTTTCACCTTGACTGCATATGTGGCTGTAGCAAGTGTTTAAAGGAGCTTGGATATGAACTATTTTCTTGGGTCAAGTTTAGTAAAAAAAAAAAAATGTTTCTAAATCTCCCAGGAAACTGTGTGATACCTCCTCTCTCATTTCTTTCAGATCCCTCCACGTAGCCTTTGGCACAACCCCTCTTTCCTATGAAGCCTAAGTATACATTTTCCCCTGTTCATCCCCACCTACCTTCCTTCTTGGTTACTAAATAAATAAAATATTAGGCTGAAAGGATACCATGTGATTTGGTGGCAGTCAGCTGGTTCCAGGAAACAAAATTCAGTACCAGCCTCTTGATGGTCTTTATTTAATTAATTATAACATTTCTATCCAACATCATTACAAGGCATCTTGCATAAAATTAAAGCCAACACTTTATAACAAACACTTCTGCTCAAAAATGCACTGGATAGTTCCCACTAGTTATGCCATTAATATGCTCTGTTGCTCTCATATAATAGATTAATTGTGTGGGGGATTTTTTTGGAGTGGAGAACTATCAATCTGGCTTCTTCAATGAGACAGGAATTGACTTCACTTTCACATTTTTTTAAAAAAAAGAAAGACTAATTAAGAAAAATGTCAGTGGAGGGGAAAGTTATCACAAGATATTAATAGTCTCCTGCTGCTAGGTAAATGCTAAGGCTATAATTGATGGAGATGAAATCATTTCATCTGATAGGTGTTGGCACTATAGATTGACAGTTTTCTCAGTGCACCATTATTAGGTCTCCAGAAAATTGTCATTGTTGAAAAGATTTCATCCCACTTTTCAAGGACTTTTTCATCTGCAAGTCCCTGCAACAATGTTCCCCTCAGCTTCGTCAAATCAGAACAATTTTCTTCTACTGTTATTTTTAAAGCAAGCTGGCATTTTTTAGGCCATGGTCTGTCTATGTCCACTCACACTGAACATATTCACAATGAACTCAGAGGGATTTACTTCCATGTAACAACCCAATCCTATGATACAAATGCATATTACTGGGACCTAGAGGTGCAGTTGCTAACCATTGTCCCATCAGTAAAGGCCTGTCTAGGTGTCACTCTAGGACATACGCAGCTCTCTGTGCTTTTGTGTAATGTTGGCTCTAAACTACATGAAGAGTGCAAGAGGAGGAGGGAGCAATGCAGATCTAACTCAATGCCATAACCAGTTCATCAGGCACCCCTGCTTCCATGCAGGATTCTGCAACCACTGCTGTCCATGCTACTTCTAATGCATGCTGCTGGTTGGTTCCTCACATTGTAGAGCCAATTTAAGTGTCCAGTCATCATGGCAAGCATTTGTTTTATTTTCCTAGGTTGCTTCTCCTGGATTGGATTGGCTGCTGCTCAGAATCAGATGTGGAAATGCTATCTCAAGCCAGGCAAACCGCTGTATTTCATCTCATGGAATACTTGCTTAGGAAGGCCATGCAAGTGTTAAAAAAAATGCCCAGTTGTAGAAGCAATGGAAAATGCCTCCCATGCCCCAAGGTGGTGCTGATAAGGAAGTTCACATGGTCACCATCAGGAATTGGTGGTGTATTGATGGGAACTGAACTTGATTCATGGGAACAATGAAGAATTACAGATTTTCTCACCTCAAACAGGGATGGCAGTGGCATGGGTGGGGGCACCTTGTCTTGTGTTGCCCCTACCAGCTTAAAGTTATGATGCATATGAACTCTGCCAAGGGCGTAGACTTTCCAATTTCCCAGGGGGGGCTGGGGCTGGGCCAGAGGCATTGCTGTGCTAGGTCCTTAAAAGAACCCAGGCCCAGTGACATCATAGGGAGGAGCCAGTGACATCACAGGCCATTGTCACTATTTATGGAGGCGGAGCCATGTGGCATTCCTGGCTCCTATTATCTCCAGTGGGCCTTCAAGTCTCTCCCATTGTTTGTAATGGGCAATCCTGTCATTTCTTTTATACATCCCAGTTAGTTGTCCCTTTGAAACTGTACCACACATATAGAGTGTACATTCCTTGCCAATGTTCCTTCTGGACTGCACACAGGGCAAAAGGAAATTTTAAAAGGCCTCTGATCTGCATGCCAATCAAGGATAATGATGTGTGGCATAAACATGAGTTAAGTGTTCTCCCTGGATGGTGTACATACCAAGAACATATCTGTTGCCATTTCCCTCTCTTCCTGCTCACCACTCAGGGAAACAAAAGCCCTGTTTACATATTACAGTGAACATATGTACATCTTGCATGGACATACATTGTTAGAAAGAGGTAATATACTTTTGTGTTACAAATAAAAGCAGCCCGCCTGCATCCTCCCCCCCCGCCCCAATGGCTCAGAAACAAAGCACGGCATGGGCAAAATCCTCTGCAAAGAACCCTGGAGAACCACTGCCAGTCTGAGCAGACAATGATGACACTGATGGTAGAGAGACCATGCTTAGCGTGCCAAAGGATAAAGGTTTAAACCGAGGAGGTCAAAGAGAACAGCTGTTGGAAAGGATCTTTCTCTGTCTGAGCCTGTAGAGCTCACCTGCATCAGAGCAGACCATGCTGAAGTAGATGGACCAATGGCATGAAGACCAGTGTGGATTGAAGAGACCCATGTTCAGATCTACATTTTGCATGATACTTACTCGGTGATACTGGGACAGTTAGATTTGAGTCCAGGAGCAGCTTAGAGACCAACAAGAGTTTCAGGGAATAAGCTTCCAAGAGTCAAAGCCCCCTTCATCAGGCTGGGTGATATTGCCATTGTTGTGAGGTCAATATAAGGGAAGGGAGACTGGAGGAAGGGTGGAATAAAGAGGGGATTGACAGACAACATGTGAGCAGCAGAGTCCATTGGGATGGAAGAGGAGTTTACAGGAAAAAAATAGCACCAACTGATGTGACCAAGAACACAGATCTTCCCAAACTAAAACATCATAAATTATAGCCTGAACATGAACCTATATTGTAATGCATTAAGTGATGTAGTAGTGGTGACAAAACCTCTAGTGGCATTTAGTTGAACTTCCTGGACAGACAGATGTATTTTCGGTTGCCACTGGCCAAACTGGTCTGACTTTAGAGTGTTGGGACAAGCAGCAAGGCTTGAGGAAGGGGATGTAGATCCATGGTTATAGAAAAGAAGGGGGCTAGGAACTGAGAAAGCAAAGCAGTCCAAATGAAGCACAACACAAAAAGCTGTACATAGTTGAGAGGAATTAGAAAGGATTGGAGATGCACAGTTGGTGTGAAGTACATTTGAGAAATTATAGAAACAGCATGGAAGTTTCTTAGTTGGGGTTAGCTACAATGCTATTGCAAGGTCCACAGAAACCTGTATGACATTTTCAGACATTCTTTCTCATATATTTTAATTGCTTATCCCCTTCCTATAACAATTCCTCATCAGTCTAACAGAGGCATCCTACTGAGGTCTATCCAAGGGGGCTTCCTCCCAGGATTGGACTATAAAGAGCTCTACTCAAATCCTTAACCACTGAGCTTGCTAATACTTTCTCTTCTTTCAGTTCCTTAGATCAATTTGCCCAATCCCCCATCAAACTCAAATCTTATTGGCTCTTGCAACTATGAGTAAATTATTATTACACTTCTATCACATGGCTCTTTCCTAATGATTGTGGCTCCCAAGAATAGGTTGAAGATGATTGCCTGGGAAGCCCCCACACAGCACCATGCCATGGACCCAGATGGCTCAGGTTAGCCTGATCTCATCAGATTTTGGAAGCTAAGCAGAGTCAGCTCTGACTAGTATTTGGATGGGAGATCTCCAAGGAATACCAGGGACATGATGCACAGTCAGGCAATGGCAAATCATCTTTGAATGTCTGTTGCCTTGAAAATCCTACAGGGTTACCATGAGTTGGCTATGACTTGCTAGCATTTTACATCACACCAGGGTAAGTGCGCTTTAATGCCCAGAACCATTTGGGCAAGGTGTAATGTATAACTACTGTCAGTAGCATGAGATGGACCCACAGCTCAATTGGCTCTCATATCACTGCCATAGCATACAAAATAGTAAAACACTCAGTAGCACCTTTAGGACAAACAAACTGTATTGTAGCATAATTATTACGGTAACACAAGGGTTCTCAGAAAGCCACACACACTTTTCCAATCTCACCCCAGTGCCAGTTCCAGTCCTCAAACTCACAGAGAAACCCAAACACTCTCATTTTTGGTAGAATGACACCCCCCCCTCCTCCACCTGGGTGGTTTGGCACATGTAAGCCAATGCCAGAGGTTTGCATGCACCAAGTCACACAGCAGAACCAGAGCTTCCAATTTCAGCACTGGAGCTAGGGATGCCAGCCTCCAGGTGGGACCTGGGGATCCCCTGGAATTACAGCTCATTGCCAGTCTAAAGAGATCAGTTTCCCTGGGGGGGAAATGATGTTCTGGAGGGTGGACTCTATGGCACTGTGCCCCACTGAGGTCCCTGTCCTCCCCAGACTCCATTCCCAAATCTCCAGGAGTTTCCTAACCTGGATTGGGGCCACCCTCCCCTCATCCCCCAGAGGTGGCCAGGGGTACCTGGCAATCCTAACTGGGGCTATTTTAGCAAGGGAGAGGGGGGAAGCTGGGGGGAAAAACATATAGATTGGGAGAGAGAAGTGAAAGACAGAGGGAAGGGAAGAAAGTCAGACTGCAAGGGAAGCAGCCTTGAGTGGGGGTGGGGGAGCTCACCAACGTTTCCAGCTCTCACACATCTCAAGGGAAAGGGAAAGAGAAACAGAAAGAGAGAGAGGGACAGAAAGCGCAGCCCCCCTTCCCCCCATTACAGGAGAAAGTGAGCCCAGGATTTTCTGTATCCTGGAGCAATGTGCTCCGTGCAGCACAAGGGTTCCTGGGTTTTGTTTTCTCCTGCAGCCTAGTTTAAACTGGACTGCAGGAGAAAGCAAGCCACTCACTGATGGCAGGGGCAACCAGAGGCCACAGAAGGGCCCCCCACCTTCCCCCTCCCTCCATTCTTGCCCAGCTCCCCTGCTTGGACTTGCAGGATGGCTGGGTGGCTGCAGCCCTGGGCTCCCACCCAACCCACCCCACCCCACCTGAAACAATCCCCCACCTACTTACCCTTCAGGCTGGTGGCTGCAGCAAGCAGAGGCAGCATGTGCTGCCTCGAAGCCAGCCTCCACGTGCTGCTCTCCAGGCGAGCTGCTGGGAACTGTGGGTGGAGCTTAGCTTCCAGGAGGAAGCAAGCCCCCACCCCCTTGACTTCCGTCCCATTCCTAGCCCAGCCAAACAGACTCAGAAAGCGGAGGGGAAAACCCTCCGCTTTCAAAATGGGGTGGGGGACGGGAGGGGGGTAGCAAGGCTCTGGCTGACACCAGTTGCCTCCGGGGGGGCTCAGTACTTTCGGGGAGGCCTGAGCTCCCCAGCCCCCCTGAAGATGACGCCTATGAACTCTGCAGCCTGCCTTAATAGCAGCAGAGGCATGAGTGTGTGTGGGGGTGTCTTCTTCCCACATGTCCTTCCAACTTCAAGGCATTCAGCCTGTCTTGAATGGCAGCAGCGGCACCGGGTCTTGGAAGTGATGGCAGGTCCAACACATACCTGCTGCCTCATTTTAGCTGCCTTCATCTGACAGTTTGATATGCCAGACTGGCACTTGGGCCACTCAGGTTCTGAACTGGTCCAGGAATGTGAGGGTATTTAAGCCCACAGAGCCCTGCTACCCCACCTACATTTTAAGGAAAATAAAATAAGCCAAGGGGTAATAATTTTTAACCAGCCTAAGGGTTATGGGGGAAATCCCCTTTTCTATGATGTAAGAGAAGATAATTAATGAATTTCCCTGCTATAAAACAGATAATTATTACTGTACTTTTGTGAGGATTTTTTTTCCCTCTTAAGCCATCTTGGCCAAAATGTTACATGTTCTTAGTTAAACTGGCACAGGTTTTTACAAATTGGTTTGGGAACCCTGGAAACTGTCCACACACTGATGACTTATGACTCACTAAACTGCCATAGTCAGATGGCAAGTAGGTAATCTAACATAAAAAGTAAAGGTGATCAATCACAATTGTTTGATGTGGAACAACTGAGGAACACAAGGCGTGGGGCACAGTGAGAAATTTAGCATCAGGCTGTAGCTTTCTAAACCATTCCCATGAAGATCACTGAGGTTTGGTTCCCACCACATTATTATTTGTAAGCTCCAGTCCAGGATTATGACAGTGCACTCCTAAACAGAGTTACCCCCCTCTAACAGTATAATTCCGTTTAGGATTGCACTGCAAGGCAAATTGACTTCAGTAGGACTTGTGTGTGCATAATTGGCTGCATACAAAAATGGATGGGCTTTTTTAAATGTTTCCCTTTCTCTTTAAGGTCTTCTTTGTATGGTAAATGTCCCTTCCTTTTTAAAACTAGTATATCCATTTAAGAAAAAATCTCTGAGCTCTTTGTTTTAAATAGAAATTGAACTCTGTGTACTATGGACTATAATCAAAAGCATTCATCTGCAAGACCAGCTTGAGTGTTTTAGTTGTAATTTACAGGTCATTGACTTCTTTATTATGGGCAGCCCTTGGGAAAAGTAGTTGCTAAGGCACCTATGGTAGCTAAGCTGCAAAGAGTGGGCACTGCAGCAGCTTGCCTGAGACTGCAGGGTTTGAATATGCATTTAATAAACATTTGCATCCAGCTTGAGCTTACTAAACAGAATTAGTTCCTACTGGGTAGGAGGACTGGAGATGGGATAAATAAAGAGAGTCAACAAATTGTCCTCCATTTCAAACAGCGATATTTTGCAACATTAAACTTTACTGCTATCCAAGCAAAGCCTGTGGAAGCATTTTGAATGGTAGAAGCTGTTTTCAAAATAACACATTTGTGAGATTCTCATAGCCACTCTTTTTTCTAAACTCTGTGAGGGTCAAATGGGCTTTCTGACTCATTGGTAGTAGTGTTATTTGCATATATTCTGTTCTAACAGACTTGTAATCATCCCGCTGGCCACCAACATAAATAGATTTTATTTCCTAACACAGATTTTTACGTATATTCACAAATTAAACCATGGCAGTAATATAGTGATGAGTCTGTCCTTATGGGAAAATATGTTCCTTTAGATTTCTTTCCTATGCTACCTGCAAGACCCAGTTAAAGCTACTATAAGCCTTATTGCATTTTGTCCATGTCAAGAGTGTGCTTAAGAAAGTAATTTGTCATTTTCTTCTCAACTGCTGAGGTGGATAAGAAAGGAGCCCTGCTCTAACAGAGCAGGAATTCCTCCAATGGAGCAAGGCTTCTTGTTTAGTGGAGGGCAGTGATAACTTCCCTTCCAACCCTATACATTGTAATCCCTTCAAGGATACAAAGCAGGTCAGCTTTTCCCATTCATTTCTTTACTGGTCCTATTGTTCACTTCCCTGCTTTCTACAATGAGCAGGATAGAGCTGGGAAAGAAACAAACACAATAAGCCTCAGCTGCCTCTTTTCCTGCTGCAACTTTTAAGAGCCCTACAGCAAGGTCAAGATGGAAATGGAAACCTATTTGTGTTTGTCTGAAAGAAACAAATGATCATCAGAGACCATTCTGTGTGTACCCACTCATTTGAAATACAGTGAGGGATTAAACATTGGAAGGCTTTGTGTTTAGGAGCAACACAATATTTATGTCCACTAAAGGATGTTTTGTTATTGATGCTTTACCACAGAGTTTATAAGGTGCTTTTCCAGAGGCACTTGAAATCCTGCTGCTGGATATAGTTCTACAGCAATTTTGTGCTTCATCATGGAGGTTACTTCTTCTTTGTGTTTGTGCTACATTTTACTGCTTTGATTTTGTTTTAGGTTTTACAGCAAATGCCCAAAGGACCATTTTTGGATTGAAGTGTAGGGTCATTATTTACATAAGTAAACAAGTAACATGAAGCAACAAATAGCTAGAGATGTTTGACACTATTTTTTTTCTTGGACTGAGGCATTTTCAGGTCAGGCAGTCTGTCTGATCCCAACTGTAGCCTTTCTCCCCAGCTGGAGTGGGGAATTCTGAGGTCTGTTTTCTCTTTGGGAGGAGAGATGGTGTTCTGTTTTGTAATTTCTTATTAGGTGTGTCCATGGCACTAAAATATGAAACTGGTGTTAAGCAAAGCCCAGCATGGTCCTTAATATGTCTCACTGAGGCACATAGTCCCTATCTCAAGTATCGGAGATGTATTTGAGTTAGGGTTACAAACTGGCTAGAAAAAAAACAACATCAACAACACTGCTTTAGCCTAAACCTGTGGCACTTATAGTAGTTAGATCTGCAGAAATCAATATATGAAGTTTTTTTCACAATGTGAAGATTGGTGGTAGAAAGCAGTGTTCCCTCTAAGCTGAGTTAGTGTGAGCTAGCTCTCAGTTTTTTAGCCTCTGGCTCACAGTTTTGTCTTAGCTTCGGAAGGATGGCTCCAGAGCAAACTAATTTATGTAGTAGCCAAATTGCTTGCTCACAACTTTAATACCAGTAGCTTACAAAGTAGAATTTTTGCTCACAAAACTTCATAGCTTAGAGGGAGCATTGGTAGAAAGTGCCATCAAGTCACAGCTGATTTATAGTGACCCCGTGGGTTTTCATGGCAAGAGACATTCAGTAATGGTTGTGGCAAGGGCAAGTAGCATTGCCAGACATCCTGTTTACCATCCAGACATGGCTTTTGCGTTGGTGAGTCATGCCACTGCTGGCCTGGGAGGGGGTGGCATTTAGAAGAGCTGTACAGGACAGAACAGAGGGAATTAAAGCCAGGAAGAGCTCATTCTGCTGAGGCGGGAGGGAAGAAGAAGTCAATCGATTAGTTGCAGGTGCTTTGGGATGGTGTGGTGGCAGCGTAGCTGAAGAAATACTGCTGAAATTCAGAATTAAAGAGGAACACAAGTGGGGGCACAGCAAATTTGATAGGGGGTGCCGCCCCTTGTGCCCCGCCACTGGCTATGGCCCTGAATGCAGAATAGTTCTATTTCAGAGAGCATTTGGAGGTAGAACTGCCTCAGCATATTTAGCTATGCATTTTCAAATATGTGTATTATGTTTATCTGATAACAAATTTTGATGTTTTTTGTCCTGCAACTTGTAATTGCTTTGTTAGCCACCTTGAGTCCAAGAAAAGGATATAAATATTTAAATCTAATAAATATATGACTACAGGACCAAAATTCAGAAGCAGGCAATCAAGTTCATTGTTAGGATAGTAAGCACTGCTCCAGGGCATGCTATAAAGGGAGAATGGGTATAGCTTTGGTTTCAGAACTGGATACAAGATCAGGAAGTGGGAAGAAATGAAATACAAGAGAAATGCATGAATTAAAATGGAGAGGAGCAGAATCTTGTATGCTGGCCTAGTAACCAAAATAATGGCTATTTGTAGAGGGAGACTGCCACTTAATATAGAGGTTTCATTTAGCTATCATTGCTACAAATTGTCCATGAAGCTGCCTGCACTTCTCCTGAGCAATAACGACTAAATGATTTTGACATGACAAGTTTGTTGTAATAAGAATTTGCCTTTAACTTTTTTAGCACCCTAACCCTGGTTTCCAGGTCTCCCCTGGCCAATGGCAGTGGATGGGGTGTGTGTAGGGTGGCCAGATCCAGATTGGGAAACTCCTGGAGATTTGGAGATGGAGTCTAAGGAGGACAGAGATCTCAGTGGGGTACAATGCTGTAGAGTACAACCTCCAAAACATCCATATTTTTTCGCCAGGGAAACTGGTACCTGTATACTGGAAATGAGCTGTAATTCTGGGGATCCCCACATCCAAACTGGAGGCTGGCATCCCTACTGGTGCAGCACCTTTTCTTGGAAAGTGGCTTCTGAGAGATTCTGTTGCAGGCTTTTTGTAACTCTACCAGTTAAACTTCAAAAACTGACAGCATCAAAATTTAAGATAATTTAGTTTTTGAGTCAGCATTTGGTATTTTTGCACTTGAAGTGACAATTCCAAATGATGACCCCTGTTGAAGTCAATTTGAATTACAATCAGAGTCAAGGAAGAAAAATGTTGACTCCTGATGAATCTGCTGCCCCAAATCCTGTTTCACGCCAGTTCATGTTAAGGACAGGCCTACTTATTCCTATATTTGCAGCACAGGTCTATACTGAGCATGGTGATATTTATAGTTGTGTTAACCCACAGATAACAGTGATAGATGGTTCACTTTATTAGTACTAATAGATAGTACAATGATTTCTTTATCAGATTTGTTTAAGTGTCTAAGATAAAGCTAAAGGGACTATTCAGCTTGTCAACATGCTGTTGCTAATAGCATGCTGAGAAACAATGTGGATTTCAATAACAGTACTTGAGTTTGTTTGTTTGCTTTAATATAAAAACACAAAGAGGAAGATATGTACCTGAGAGAAAAGTAAGCATTCTTTGCATGTGTCCATATTAGGTGTGCTCTGAACTTCAACATAAAAACGGACTGCCAGGTGAATATACTTTCACACTCCCTTGATTTCCCAGTCCTGAATGGTGCACTTGGATTGTATAGTATTACTACATATCTCTCTATAATATAATTCTGTTTTGGTCATGGACTCTCCTGAACATTCCACACATTGCCAAAATCAGTTGGCTCAATGATCTGTCACTTAGAACATATCCCTAGCCACTGGCTGCATTGCCTGAATCCTGCCCAGCCACCACTCAAGAATACTCGTGTGCCATTGGCTGGGTGCTGGGTTTGCTCCTCTTCCCCGCCCACTCCTTCAGCCTCTGTGCCCTGTCAGAATTTCTGGCAGATGGCTTTCTCTCTTGACAAAGACTATTGCCTCCTGTGTGAGACTAATTTTTTCCCTCAGTAGCTGTTGGTAGGTGTAACGAAATGGCAATTACCTGTGTCTGTAAGATGACTGCCATCTCTGTGTTCAAAATGTTCCCACAGAAGGCTTAATTGAACTGTAGTTCAAGAGAGGGGCATGCAGTGGTATCACTCACTGGGTTGAATGGGGCTTCCTCATCTGCCAGCCTACGGCTCCCAGCTGCAGCAAGGCCAAAAAGTGTGGGGAAAGAGGGACCATCCCAAGAGGCAGGGCAGAATCAATATAGACTCCAGCTAGGCCACAAGCCAGAGATGTGGGGGAACCCTGGGAGGCAGCAGCAATTCAGCTACTCCACAGCCAGCTGGACTAGGGAATGAATGGAAGTTTCCATGCTCTCTTGGGTAAGAGAGAAAGAGAGGCTGAAGCAGAGCCAGTCCAAGGAGAGATCCTATCCTGAGCCCACAGCCTCCAGAGCTAGAGTGTTGTGTGTAGGAAAAGAGAATTGTGGTTAACCCCTGTTGATTTATGCTGTGTTGGTTCATGGTGCTTACTCCTACAGTTGTGCCTTATTTATTTAGTGTGTGTGAGCTCCATAATTGTGTAAATAGTTAATTTTTTTTTTTTATTTGGGCTAATAATCTGTGTTGTGTTCTGACCACACAGTCTCCCCTGCTCTGTACAATACCAAAGGGAGGGGATAGCCCAGGGAAGCAAGGAAAGGCCAGACCCTTGGATTGCCAACTTTCCAGGGATCCCCCAAAGACTGGGCATTCCATTTCCAAATAGCGAGATTCGGCCAGAGGGGTCTCACTGTCCCTCGAAAAAGGCAGTGACAATTCAGTGAGTCATAGCAGCAAACTTAAGGTGTGAGGGTGGGCTGAAGGTTGGAGGCAAACAGCTGAGTTTTAAACTGGATCCTTTTTCGCCACAGTAGGCAACCAAGCTTAATTCAGACAAAGGAAGGAAACCTTTTGCAGGCCTTTGGGAGGAACTCATTGGGGCCAGTCCTTACTAGGATTGCCAGCTCCAGATAGGGAGATTCCTGGAGATTTTCTGGTAGAGTCTATGGAAGCCAGGGTTTGGGGAGGGAAAGGCCTCAGCTGAACAGAATGCCATAAAGCTCACCTTCCAAAGCAGTTATTTTCTCGGGGGGTGGGGTGATCTTTTGTCTGGAGTTCAGTTGTGATACCTGGTGATCTTCAGGCTCCACCTGGAGGTTGGCTACCCTAGGCATCGCAGTCAGTGCTTCAGAGCAGGGTCTGCTAGATCCAGGTTCTTGCTGTAGAAGCTGTGGGTGATTTTGGACCAGTCACAGATTTTCAGCCTAATGTACCTCACAGGATTGTTGTGCAAATCAAAAGGCAGAGAGGAGAAAGATTTAAGCTGCTTTGGTCCCCATTGCAGAGAAACACTACTTTTCCTCCTGGGAAACCATTGTTGCCAGTCTCCAGGTGAGAGCTGGAGATCACTCAGAATTACAGCTGCTTTCCAGATGGCAGAGATCAGTTCCCCTGGAGAACATGGTGGACTCTGTGTCCTTATACCCTGCTGAGACGCCCCCCCCCCAACAGCCAATGTGATGTGCAGTCAGGGTTTCAGAGCACTGTAGAGGCTGCAGGTGGGTGGTGGTGGGGAGATGGAAAGCTGAAGAGTGAGGGGGAAATATAGTTAGGTTGATGCTTGGCTGGGAAGGAAATAGGGTTGCCAGCTCCAGGTGGGAAATTCCTGGAGATTTGAGGGATGGAACCTGGAGAGGGCAAGGTTTATCACAGACTCATGTCAACAAACTTTTCCTTTTCTCCTCACATTTCCTTTTGGGTTTACCCGTGGCAGACAGGGAGCCCCAGCTGGTATGGTGCTACATGGATAGGAATTGTAAAACATTAAAAGGATAGAAAACTAGAGAGAATATAAAGAAAAGAATTGATTTATGTTAATATAGAATGTGTGTCTTGAGCTTATAAAGAAACGAGGGGAGAGCTGCCATATGGAATGTGTCTTGCTGTACATTTGTCTTCACAAAATACAAAAAACCAACAACAACAACATCTCAGACGAAGCCACTAAGGTTAAGTTGGGCTACAGTCCTTATGGGGAACTCTGGTTTAAATAAAATGCTATGGTGAAGGCACTCATGATCTGGAATGTCAACTTTTAATGTGGTATCCCTGTGACAACTGGGAGTAGCACTGAAAATTAAAGGCAGGAATATGGAAATCAAAATGCATTGTTTTCCCTGCATGAAACACTTGAAACAATATTTAATTGTATTAGGTAAACATGTCCTGTATTTTAATCCAGCAGAAAGCATAAACATGCTAGACAGGCTTAGCCTATATGTTGTTGATCTTAAACACAGAAGCACCAGCCCTCTCCTCTGAGACTGCAGTTTGATGTGATGGACAAGAAATCATTTACAATTTGTTGGACATGACTTCATTGTTTTCAATCACTGAAGAAAACAATAGAGGAACAATGTTAGACAAAATCATACGTTTTGATTTTCTGCATGGAAAAACAGTGAATATCATATACTAAGTTAATTATCTTTTACCTTTGTTGTATAGAAGAATTTCATTCTATTGAAATAAAAACCTTATTTTTGTGAAGACTAAATACATGGGATCTTATTTCCATGGCAACAAAAGGCATTGCTTCGTAAGTCTGACTCTGATTTTGCTCTTTGTTGGCAATTAAATACAATACCCCCATATGCCATACCTATTGTATAGTAGGGACAGCCATTAGGAAGGAAAGAGTCACTAAACAGAAACCTTAGGCCAGCAGAAGCAGCCCACTTTGGTCATGGCTTCGTGTGAACCTGTTTGCATCCCAAGTATCCCAAGTTTTGGGGCAATAAAGTGTAGAACTGCCTACCTGTGCTATATCACTTTAGACTGCATATTGAATTTGATGTCCTCATCACCTGCACAGTAAAAAAAAAAAAAAAAATCCATTATATACAGAAAATAAGATTCCAGGGACGAGGAATCTAGTCTTAGCTCAGCACTAGAGAATGAGAAGGTTGGGATACCATGGAAAAGTCCTCTGAGATATCCTTGCTATGCTAGTGTGTGGCTTAGTGATACTGAGATGGTGGTCTTGGCATATAGCTAGTGTTGCCAACTCCAGGTTGGGACTTGGGGAAGGTGTGGTTTGTGGATGGGGAGGGACGTAAGCAGGATATCCTTTCTTTTCCTTTAATGTGATTAAAGCTTCTTAACTAAAAGTCTTGAGCAGTCAAAAACCCAGCTGTTAAGTAGCTTTATCTGGACACAACACTACATCAGTAGAAAAATTCTGCAACAGCAAGGGTAAGGTTATGGAATCTGTCAGATAAAAGGAGTAAAACTAGCTTGTGACGAGGCAAAGATGAAAAATTATCTAGGTACTGTGTTAAAAACCTAATATGAAGAAGGCACTCCAATAAAATATGTATCAAAGTACCAGTTTTCCCCTGAGAGGAATCACAAAGGTGGTCCAAGTAAGGAATCTTTCTTAATCCTTCCTTCATAACAGGAGTTGGCTGTGCATTCAATCAGGATAATAAGAAGGCTCTAAAATAATTTGGGATAGCTAGATAAAAAGCATAGGAAGGCAATGATTTTGGTGGAGGAATACCAAAAAATACAAAATAGCAAACCCTGCAGACATGTGATAATGTGCTCAAGTGTGCCCTTTCTTGGATATTCTATTTGATATAAGACTTAACAACTATGGTTTCCAAGCCCTGAATAATGTCAGGGTTTAGTCCAATAAGATAGATTTTTGTGTCAAGAATCTTGGACCAAGAAGGTTTATGAGAATCTGCTTTTAATAAAGATAGGTATCCAGAACAAAATTCAAGTCCAGTAGCACCTTTAAGACCAACAAAGTTTTATTCAGGGTATAAGCATTCATGTGCATGCATGCTTGGTCTTAAAGGTGCCACTGGACTTAAATTTTGTTCTGGTGCTTCAGACCAACACGTTTACCCACCTGACTCTATCTTCATAATAGGTATCCAGAGTTACTGTAGAGCACTTTAAGGTACAAATTGAAGGCCATATGCCAAGCTTAAGCCTCCAAGGATGGTTGATCCAATTCTGCTCATAGGGACACTACAGCTATGCATTTTGGTATGTTGATCAACTTACAAAGGAAGTGAAGTAGAGGGACAACTGAAGATTTTTTGACTGATTGAATCCAGAGGATTGCCCTGAAAAGCAGAATAGGGACAATTTTTATACTGAAAACTTGAATTGTCCTGGTACCTTAAAAAGTTTATGATCCCTTCAGTATAAGGTCCTGCTTTCTTTGCATGGATTTTTGATGAGAGGAACAACCCTAAATGTATATGAAAAATATTCCCAGATACATAAATTCCTTTACTTGTTGGATTCTAACTTTATCAACAGACCATCGGTATAAGGGAGGATTCCTTTACTTCTAAAAGAGGAGTACTTTGCATTTACCATAATTAATTTCTAGATCTTCAGAATGACTATAAATGACAAATTTGCTCAATAATCTCTGGAGTCCAACATGAAAACAGTTCAGCAGAACTGCATCATCAGCATATAGTAACAGTGGGATCTCTAGGCCAGCTAGACAAGGAGGGTGACACTTTTTGTCAAGAGAGCTAGAGAAAAGTATAAATTAAATAAGAATGGAGCTAACAAGCATCTCTGCTGGACTTCCTTGTCAACAGAAAAGATTTTAGACAGTACTCCTTCTACACTGCAAAGGACTTGAGCACTCTGGCCAATACAAAGTTTTCTATCAACCATAGCAGTCGTCTATCCATAGTGGATTCCCTTAGTTTGTTCCAATGCCTTGATCTAGTGATGCTGTCAATTGATCCTTTAAGATACATAAATAACTCCTTCTGAATGTGAAGTATATTTTTCAGCTAAATGGAAGAGAATCAGACAATGATCTAAAGTAGAACAACCTCTTTGAAGCCAATTTGCCCCCAGTGTAGGATGTTATTAGATTCCATCCATTCCAATACAATCTGCCTAAGGAGGATAATAAAGAAACTGGGAGATAATATGCCAGGTCAGAGCGGGACCCTTTTTTAAAAGATGGGGACTATGATAGTCTACTTCCAAGTGTACGGAATGCTACTGGAGACATTTACCATACTAAAGACTGGGGCTAAAACTTCAGCTCATCAAGTAGGATTAACTTTAAATATCTCATTAAGGATTAAATCTGTATCTGCATGTAGATGAGAGATAAGGTATTTAACTACTTTAGGAGTGACTAGAAAGATTGTCAAGAGAAGTAGTTAAGCCTGAATTAGATTCTGTTGAGGAAAATAGAGAACTGAAATAGTTAACCCAGACAGATGATGAAATGCAAAAAGGGATATTATGATACACCTTCATTCCTGAGTTAACAATTGACCAGAATGCAGAATGCACTGTTATCATTAGCAGCCACAATTGATTGTTTCTAACCCTTACAGATGAAGTTGTGTTTGTGATGTGCCAATTGAGATTTATAATATATATTTTTAGTACCAACAGTTCACTCAATGACTCATGGTCATTTTTCTATTTAAATTCTCTGGACTTTCTTTCTTAATCTGTTTGCATTCATCATCAAACTATGGGTTTCAATGTATTACCCTAGGTAGACAACTTCTCTGTGTTTTAGTCCTAGTATATATTGATTCAAAAACTTTAATGATCTCAAAAAGTATGTGCAGAGAATCTTCAGAAGATGAAGATAATTTATCTTTATAGTTAGAGATTTCTGTAGTAAATTGCAGACTTTGAATTACTGAATGAAGTCTAGGGTTCCATTGGGTATGACATAAATAATTGGATAATTGGCTGAGAGACTCAGAAGGTAAGAACAATAAGTGGAAAGGCTTAAGATCTAAAAATAAAATAACTGGGAGATGATCACTTCCCAGAAAATTGCTCACTTCCATAGCCTTCACAGAGGCAGCCACTCTTGTTGATAAGAGAGAGTAGTCTATGCCACTTGCGCCATTTGCTCCAATATTCGTGTAATTTCTCTTGAAGTTGAGACCTACCTCAACCATTAATTGGAATTAAATTTCTCTGAATAACAAAGATTCATTAGATCTAGGCCATTCAAATTAATAATTATGTCCTTAGAAACGCTGTCAAACCAATAAGGATTGAGAAGGACCAATTCCACAAAAGCAGTTGTTCTGCCCTCAGTCTCCCATTTCCCCTTGTTATACTGCTCAATTTCCTACTATTTGCTGTTCAGCTGCATTTTGACCTGCATCTCCCCCCAATTTCCCCCACGTCTTCTTGATCCTAAAAAATAAGGATCAAGTAGATGAGGGGGAAATCAGGGGAATATGTGGGTCAAAAGGTGTCCATGCAGCAAGTAATGAGAAACTGGGCATTACAATCAAGGGAAACAGGAAACCGAGGGTGGAACAACTGCTTTTGCTGAATCAGTCAAGGTCTTCATTGCTATAGATCGAGACCTAGGGGACAAATAAACAGAACAAATTAATAGAGAGTAGTTGGTAATTTCGAGATTAATTCCTAGCAGAAGATCATGAAATATGACCAATTCACCTTTCTTAAGGTTCATAGTTGTAGACATTAAACAGACCAAGCCACCTTGTGGGCAACCTTTAGCTCCCATTATAGCATGAAGAGAGAACACCATAGGGTCTGCCTTCCAAAGAAGACATCTTCTCAAGGAGAACTGGGCTCTGTAGTTTGGAGAACAGTTGTAACTTCAGATCTCCAGGCCTTACCCGCTTATAGTATGGCAGAATTTAAGGGAAGATTAGGCCATTTTTTGTGATTCACTTTAAATTGGCATGAGTCTCTATTGTCTGGTTCATGTCTCCCATAAAGTTTTCCAGTATAGCCACTCTCATGCAAGTGCTGGAAGACCAAGTCCTGACATCTTCCACTCAAAGGATTGGATGGACTGAACTAGAAAGAGAAACCGGATTTTATGTTTCTACCTTCAGCTTGATGGAGGCCTTCTGATATATGATCATGAGTAGATTCAAACAGCACAGTAATCATTATACAAATAAACAAAGGTTTTCTGTTCTTCCATGCTACAGTCCTAGCTGATGTGTTTCTTTGAAGCAGTTTTATATCAATACATGACAGTGAGATTTGGAAGGAAAAGGTAATGGAAAAGTGTGGGTACTAATTTGAAAGGTGTCATGCATCCTCTAGTGGTGTAGCCTGAACAAGATCTTATGATAGTTTGAATATGATAGTAATCTCATAGGAGTATATAGAATATAGACTTTCCTCAAACAGTGTACAAAAGCTGGTAATTTATCCAGCCAAATTGGAATTGAGCACATAACTTTTCCCCACTGAAATCAATGAGATTTTTAAACATTTGAATTTTCTTGAATTATGTCCAAATTTAGTATCTGATAATTTCTATAGACCAATGTTATACTATAGTAAGGCTACTTTATTGTCAATTTGTTATATTTCTTTCAATGTAAATTAGATTAGCTACATTCAGAATCAGTATGTAGCATACCCAGTGTTTTTCTTCTTTACAACAATTACCTCAAGGGAGACAGAAACTGAAATATAAAATAGAGCAAAAAGGGCCTCAAACAATACACTTTTTATTGCAAAATGTACAGTAAATGTGTTAATAAGACTTTTGGGGGTTATTTAGAGAATTTTTGAGTAGCTTTGCTGTTTAGAAAGGTCACATTTTTCATTGTTTGGTGCATGTGACATTGAGAACTACAGCAAATTGTTCATTAAAAGAGGAGAAATCTGTGCTGTGAACCACTCTGTTACTCGAGTGTAAGTGCCAGTTGCTTATTCAGCATTTGTTCTGTTCACATGAGTCACACTGATGAAAATATATATCCACACGGAAAAGGGGTGGTACAAAAGAATGAAACCTAGATAATAAGAGAAAAATTCTTTAAATTTGAGTTTGCTAGGTTTAGCACTATAATCTCAGCAGGTCTTTCAGGGTTGTGGAATTTACAGCTAACAATCTATCCTTCTAATTTACAGTTACGTTACCTCTCCTAATAAACCAAGTATCCTATATGAAATGGTAGCATAAAAGACACATCACTATGTGCTATCTTGCAATGTCCATTGTTGTTTCCCTCTCCAAGTACAGAAAATATTGCAAAGAGATTACTGTGCCAATTGAACAATAAATATTTATGCTGAAATTGCTGTTTCTACCAAACCCAACATTTAGTTTAAGAAGTATCTTTCTGCTACTTCTTATATGTAGGAAACTTGTGACCAGGGCCAGCCCCAGCTTTTTTTGCAGACTAGGTGAGGATACCTTCTGCCCCCCCCCCCGCTATGCCCACCAATTTTCAAACATAAATGTATTTTAGGATCCATCTTGAAAATGCCAACAGATGGGGAAAAGATCTGCATGCCATGTACAACTCTCTGGGCACATCTGTTCCCCACCAAACATCTCAAAAGCCTCATGTCTTAATTCTGAGAAGCCTGAAGGAACAGAAATCTTTTCTTCTGCCTCTAAAAAAAGCTTAGCGGGTGGGGTTAGGACATTCCAATCCCGTAACTCTGAAACAAATTCCACTGAGTTCCATCCTTTCCCTCCCTAGAAATGTGATGCGGATTTGAATCTTGAAGGCCAATCTTGCAGTGCCTATTTATTTGGAATCCAGTTGGGCTACGTTCTCTGGTGTTTGCAATTTCGCAGTCCGATCCTGGGGACCACTGGGAGAAAAAAAACATTCAGTTTGATAGGATTTAACTCCCTCTAGGTGAGATTAGATGTCCAATTTGGCAGCTTGTCCTCGGTGTGTAGTAACTGGGAGGGGAACCCCTCGAGTCTGACAGGATGTAACTCCCTGGCCAGGAGAGTGGGCTTGCAATGCCAGGTCTCCGCCCGGCCTTTTGCCTCAGCAGCCAATCACCGGGCATTCCACAGGCCTGCCTCTCTGTGGGGCACTCTTCTGCTGGGCGGTGGGTGGAATGGCAATGGGGGGGTCTGGCTCCATACCTTCTCACACACCCCTCCCCTTCTACCCCCCCACAGGATCTACATGGGCTGCTACATGGACCGCCTGATGCCCTTGCCCAATGACTCGCCCCACTCACAGATCTTGCCTAGCATCAGCTACACCATGGCGGGAGCGGCAGGCTTCTTCCTGCAGGACCAGTTTGTCAGCAACTATGCCAAGTTGTGGGGCTTCCACCACCACCCGCACGCCCACCACCTGGGTGTTGGTGGGGGTGGGAGGGCTGGCACAGGCGGCAGAGCAGGCATGGGGCCAGGTGGGCCAGGCTGGAGTGGAACATGCCACACCACAATGGCCTCCTGTCCCCATGGCAAGCCAAGGAGCCCGCCGGTCCCTTGCCCCAGCACTGGTTCGTCATGCCTGCCGACAACTGGCTGGACTTCACCATTGCCGCCTTGTCCTATGACCCCGCCAGGGAGCTGGCCGGCAACAGAGCCACCCTGCTCTCCTATGCAGCTGCCGGCATCAAGGTGCTCCCCCTCCAGGTGGCCGGCTGATGAAAGTCTAGTTCACCTAGGGAGTGGGCCAGCCCTGCTTGTGACCGTTCTCTCTCACCTCTATCTCATCGCTTGTCCAATAAGAGCTGTCTTTAGCATAAGAGATTGGGTTATGGCAAACAAAAATCTAGAATGTATTGAGGAAAAAAAATAGCCTATAGCTTGAATGAATATGTTAAATCGTCTTTTATTGTGATGTATCCATATTTAGAGTAATGTTATTGTTAGAAAACATTATCCAGTATCCAACATTAAGGGAGGGGCTGTGGCTCAATGATAGAGTATCTGCTTGGCATGTAGAAGGTTCCAAGTGCAATCCCTGACATTTCCAGTTAATAAAAAAGTTCAGGAAGTCAGTGATGTGAAAGATCTCTACCTGGAGAGCAGCTGCCAGTTTGAATACACAATACTGACCTTGATGAAGCAAGGATCTGTTTCAGTATAAGACAGTTTAACGTGTGTTTATGTGCATACCTATCTATAGCTATTTCGTCTCAGTATTATTTCTGAATTTATATTATGTATTAAACTTAAATTGTCAGGTAATATCAAGTATGTTAAGATATCAGATGAAATAAAAATGAAATGACTCAATGGTTTATGTTTGTACTGATATTTTCTTTTGTAAGGGTTGTTGAATAATAAGAAATGATATTTAAGATATTTGGTATGTTTCTTATCAAGGACAGAAACTCTATGAAGGTGCAGCCTTGAGTGTATAATTAAAGTTTTCCATTATGAATGGTAATGAGATGGGCTAACACTCTTGTCTTGGTTAATGTAAGTAATGGCAATATATACATGAAAGCAGACAATCACATGTTGATAGCATTGCTAGATCATGGCCATGCATGTGAAATAGCTGTGGTAAAAAAATCTATACTATTGCTCAAGCTTTCAATAGCTGTGTGTGCTCACAGAAGCCGAAGTATTCTTATAAAAAGGTGTTAAATGTTTAGAGATATAAGATGGAGGAGAAATAAGCCTATACCCCCAAATGAATGTTGTCTAAATGCATTTTATCAACCATTTTCTTTTAGCTATAGAACCACTGTATTGTAATGGTTAGCATGTCGGACTAATAATGGGGAGACCCAGATTCAAATCTGAACTCTTCAGTAAAGCTCGCTGAGTAATCATAGACTATGTTATGTCTTCAGAGACATAAAAGTGCCAGCATAAGTCGAGCAGGTGCTCATTATGCGGATCAGAAATGCTGTACAGTATTGCCCAATCAAAGGGTTTATGGAGGGAACACCTCTGATTGGTTATGTAATGAAATATGATTGGTCTTTATCTTTGAGTTGTGATTGGCTATTATGTAAGGATTATTACTGGTAATTGCTGTTATTATGGGCATGGCTACTACAGCCTAAACTGTATATAAATCGCTGTTCTTGACTGTCGTTTGTCTAGCTGGTCTAGTCCTTAGCTGGTCTAAACCTTGGAGCTAATAAAGCTGAATCACTTTTGAACTTACCTCCTGCGTTAAGTCTCATACTTAACAGACTAGTCCCTCACTTTCAGTCTAACCTTCTTCACAGGGGTGTTGTGAAGCTAAAACAGGGGGAAACTTTGTATGCCATCCCAAACTGCTGTACAGAAACTTGGACTACAGATCTAATTTACATTTTCAACAAGCAGCATCCCAACATGTTCTGCAAGTCCTTTGTCTCAAAAGGCATCTGTCACCCATCACACACACACAGGAACAGGAGTCTACATTCCATTCCCCAGAATGTAGATTCTCCATTGTTTATAGATGTGAAGAATTCCAAACTACTTAGAAATAAAGTATTTCTATGAGCCAGCCATTAAGTCGAGGGAGCCAGAATATTTTGCAAAACTAAAGGTTTGCCTACATGCCAAAACTCACATCCCATCTCCAGCCAGAAGATGGTGCCTAGCCTGGCCCCAAGAACACAAAGGACATCCTGAAACAAACACATTCTTGTGTTTGTCATTTAGAAATTCAGGTGTTATCTTGTATTGTTTTGCTAAAACATTATGGTAAACTGACTGCTGCTGGAATGGGGGAACATCTCCTATGCCATGATGGCCCACATTATCAAAATAGTTGTTGTCAATTGATGCAGTTTATAATTGCAATAGCTCTATCGAAATGCATGTGACCAAAATTGTATCAAAGGGGACCAGCAGCTCCATTTCACCACTGACGCTTGGAGACCCAAGGGAAATTCTGTCCTTGTTGGGTCTCTGGGGACCAGTCCAGAAGCTTCTGCTGCATGGGGAAATCTTTGTTGTATTTAATCTCTGCCTATCTCTTTCTTAGGAGGTAAGTATTGTGCTTGTGTACTTTGTTTTCCGTGTTAGCCAGCTGCCCAGTGCCTGCCTGGGCGACTGTCTTCCTTCTTTTAACTTTGATAAGTATTAATAAAAAAGTTTTGTTGTTTAAGTAACCTTGTGTTGCATTCCAGCTAACTGTTAACATTTATATCCTCGCCTTGGTAAGGGGCACACACCATAGACCGTTCAGAACCCAGGGGTGGGAAAAGGTTCAGGTAAATATTTCACACAGGGTTAGTTTACACCTAGCACATGTTTACAGTTAAATTCTCACAACACTCCCCACTTAGTATTCTGGTGCCTTCTCTGTTCAAAGAGTGTGTGTGGGGGGGTACCAAAAACAGACCCCAGTGAATGTAGGAATTGATTGTTATTGTAAAACCACTTAATTAGATATGTGAAACTGCACTTTCCCCAAGCATGCCACCAAGGAAGTACACAGTGGTTCTGTAAAACAAAATAGTGCACATACTATCACAGGAAGACTCTAGCATTTGATTTACAATGAAAATTAGAACAAAAAAGTATGTGCTGAATACAGTGAGTGTATGTAGTTAACTGAAAAAAGAAAATTAGGACACAGACATGGGGGGGGTAATGAGAAGACATGCAGCATGGACATTCCTTTAGAGCAACAAGCACATCGTGGTGTCACTATCATATCATAAACCAATGGTCCAAATTTTATCCCTGCTTTAATTCCACTGAGGTCACTCAAATTACACCAGGGACTAATTTAGCTCATTATTTTCTTTTATTATGATCTGTTGACAGGCACATTTTAATTGCATCCCATGAAATTTTAATAAGGATAGGTTAAGAAAGATCTCTGACCTTTTGGGAGTACTAGAGCTGTTTAAAAATTAAAATGAACACAGTTTTTTTGGGGGGGAGGGGGCGTCCGAAGCCAATTCAGGAAAGCAATTAATCAGAAGAAACAAACATCATTGTCAGCCGCAGTCAGGAGTTTTCCTTTGACAGATGGCTTAGAGATATATTTTGTCTTGTTTCAGCTGAGGTATATTTGCATGAAATTGAGTTCTCCAATTGCCTTATCTTTGACCACCGTATTTCAAAGCTAGACACGGATTTATAGCCCCATTTAACCCTAATGTAATTGTTACATATGAATTGAGAACAGACATTTTTCTACGGATAACACAGCGACCAAGCTTGAATCACCCACTGCTTGAACTAAATTGAACCTGCACATGAGTACACTTTTGAAAGTTTGTGCTTAACAAAAAATAAAGTTGTACACATTCAGTGAGAAAGTAAAATAGGGTGAGTGGTGCCAGCAAAGGACAAACTGCAGCCATTTAGAACTCGAGCTGTAATTCTGTAAAAATATAACTACGCCTTGCTATTAAAATGTCAGTGGAGACTAGCATCAAAAGAAACTGTATGATGAAAGAGGACATCCCATCTGCTCTGCCAGCTTGCTCATGGGGACAAAAGGGATGCCTCAAACCTGTCCTAAGACAGCAAAAATTGTAGTCATTGCTGGATGCCTGGCTTTTTCTATCAATCACATACGTTTCAACACTTAACAGATGAAAACAGGGTCACTCTTGTGTATGAAGAGGTCAGATGAGGGACAGAGTCTGGTAGCCTGGTTGTGAGTCTGATCCTTAGCAGAGGGACCAACACAATCCCAAAGTGGGGCTGTACACTGGAAAATGGGGAGGACTGAATCAAGGATTTTCCTCACCCAACTTCTCTCCAGTTTATTTCAGTAACCACCATAGCTTGGTTTTCCCCAAGAAATAACCAATGTTAAAAACATCTGATTTGCATTTAACATTGAGATTTTGTAGAGGAATCCTTTTTTTAAAAAAAAGATCAGCTGTATTATTTTATTTATTATGTATTGATTTTACCCTTTCTCTCCGGCACTCTGCTACATGTAACATGGGTCACCCCTTTTCTATTCTTTCTTCAGGGTAACCCAATTTTGTAGGTTAGGGTGAGCGAGTGTGAGTGGCCTGAGGTCACCCATGGCATTTCATTATTTTATTTACTTCATTTATATCCCTCATTTCTCTCCAGTGGGGACCCCAAGTGGCTTACATTGTTTTCCTCTTCTCCACTTTATCCTTACGATAACCCTGTGAAGAAGGTTAGATGGAGGGAAATTTAATTAGGGGCTCATTGGTTGTAGTCTGACGTTCTAGTAGGAGAAGCGACAGCCTGCTAAGAGTCTAGTTATTGTAAATACAGCTGAAAGAATAGTTAAATCCAGTTGTACCCTAGGGGGAGCTGTGGTACATTCTGTAGTGTTTAGCGTTAATTGAATGTTTTCTCTTTCAGTTCAACCTTTTGTTGTTCTCTTTCTTCTCTGTGTTAGTATGTGTTAGTTCTTGTGCTCTGAAGTCCTCTCTGTTGCATTAATGGCCTGCAGTCAGTTATTGTCTTTCTGCAAAATCCTGTTGCAGTAAATTCATTGAAATTTCCTAAACTCTACCAACAACTCTAACCACTATACCACACTAGCTGGCTGCGTTTTATACAAAAAAAGAACATTTTCTACATATTTGTATTAAAAATAACTCAAAAAACAAAGAGGGTCTTTAACTTATTGGTATTACTTTATTAGCTTATTAGGCATTCATCAGTATTCTATCTTCCCCGTTAGCTTTCTCCTGTACCAAAGCATAATTACCATTTTTTAATAAATAGTTATACTTATCATCTTCAGTGGAATAGGTTCCCTTCCTTTGCTAACAGAGCTGCTACATGGTATATGTGTCTGGATTACTGAGAAGTCAACACTCCCTACTAGGAATTATTTGTCTCATTGTTCTTTTGACCTTAAGCCATGTTGGAACAATATTTTAATTGCTTATCACAGACTGGAGTTCTACATGAATGTGTGCCTCATCACTACTCAGCAAAAAGGACGGAATGGTCATTAGAAAGCTCACTGCCTCCTATTACAGGAAGGAAGAAATTAAGTAGCTTCCAAGACATATATTTTCAGTCACTCTGGCTACAGAATGCAAGCAGCCTTATTGTAAGGTCATCTCTACAGCAACTGAAGGGGCTAAGAGTTTTGTAGCCATTAGTTATGTGTCTGACAATAACTCCATGAGGCAAGTGACAATTGTTTATAGGGTGTGCAAACTTTGTTTTCTTCCAAATTTTTACTCCTTTTTGTTTTGCTCCCCCCCACACAATGGGTTATTGGTTAACAGCTGAACCACACAACTACTTAAACTCCCAAATATTTACTCAGGGTTCCCATAAAGGGCATTTGGGCACATGGACAAACCTACACTGGGTCCCAGCTCAGTTTACCAAAGAGTTATGCCTCACTTTTCTTTGCCAGCACACAAATATGTGATGAGAGATGTTCACCATTATCATTGTCCCATCCTAGGACTGCTGACTTCGCTGGCAGTTTCTTGCAGCATGCCTGCTGTGAAATGGCAAGTATATCCTTCAATAAACTTCTCATCTTGCCTTTCTATTGGCCAGGTTTCACTAAACAACTGGTCTGGATGGGGGCGTGGCATCAGCAGAGGAGGAGATGGATGCCTAAAATTAGAGTTCTGTCCCCCCCACTCCTTTGGACCTCGTAAATCAACATCTAAACCAAACACAAAACAATTTTATTATGGGCAAACATAACCCAAGCAAAGAAGCATCAACTTCTTGACAAAATAAAATGATTTCAGACTTCTACTATAAACCAAATTTGGGCTGCACGACACAGACAAGATGGCGACAGAAGAACCTGAGGTAAACCCTTTAACACCCCCGCTCACAGATGGTCTGTATTAGGGTTGCCAGGTCTCCAGCTATAATGGGAGACCTCTAGCTGGCAGCTCCATGACTCTACCACTTGGTAGATCAATGGGGGGATAAGGCAAAAATCACCATTGTGTTGATGGTGTAATGTCATTTCTTGGGCAAACCTGGAAGTGACATCACACTGTAAAACCATAAACTTTCTGCTGAACCCTAGAGAGACATGACATAATTTGGGGGGATTGCCCTATAAATGATATCATGCCATTGATGTGACCTGACACACACACAGAGAGACATATCCCAGAAGCTTAACCTCTTGCTAGGTGGAAGCCATTATCTGGCAACCCTACCTGGCTACCACCCTATTAGCCCTGCATCCATATTTCAAATAAGAACTTGCACCCAAAATGGTTCCTACATCATAGCTGAGTGTAAACTGTATTTATTCATTTTTACATATATTTGTTTTCAAGGTTCCCCCCCTCCCCAGGTTCAAAGTGAAATACACCTTGACTGTAACTTCATTGCATTCAGCTAGTTGAGGCCCTGATCATAGTTCAACACAGTAATTGTGCTATTGTAAGTAATTGCAAATCCTCAGTTTTAATGACACCTGAAAGAGCTCAGGAAAGGAGATCCTGATGCTTATATATACTCAAAAAAGCCATCCACATAAAAGCCATTCTTATGCCTCCTATTAGAGTTGCCAGGTCCTTGCCTGCTGCCAGCAGGGGGCTGTAGCCTTCTTGCTGGGATCTTCTGATGCACGCCATTGTGTTGCTGGTGACAGGGATGCTGCTCTAGTTTTTGGGCAAATGTTTTTTTGCCCTCAGAACCACAGAGTGTTGTATAGTGGGTTAGACGCATAAAGAAACCACAGACAGCGATGTAGTGATCAGCATGGTTCGCTATTATACAACACGAGACACTGATAACCGGCCCGGAGGCCAACTATATACATTGGGGAGGGGCCGCCCCCTGGTACCATTGGTGGGTTTGAATTCCCGCCGCCGTTCCCATTGGTCCCCCTATGCGGGAGCCAGGAACCTCAGTCCCATTGTTCTCAGGTACTCAAGCTCTGGCTCTTCGTTGATGGCACGATGTTGACTGCATACACAACACCCCTCCCCCCATAGTCCCGATCCTGTCTAGGTGACATAGTCCTTCAGGTATGCGGGGGCTCTGCGTTCCCTGGTGGACCGTCGTGGTGTAGGCGTTGGGGTTTCTCCGCAGCCAAGTCTTGGTGGTGTGGCGGGGCCTGCCCCTCACCTCCTTCCGCTGGGGAAGGGTGCGCCGTCTGGCCCTCGGCTGATGAGGCCTCGGGCATACTGAGCTGCCCGTCGCTGGGGTCCACCTCTCTGCGGTCTCGTTCCACCTCGGGCTCTCCCTCAGCTTCTCGTGGGGCCTGCTCCACCTCCCCTTGGTTACCCCGGTCTCCTACCATTGGAAGTAGGCGCCGCCTCAGCTGGTCCACGTGGCGCCGCAGGACCTGCCCGTCATTTGTCGACACCTCATAGGAGACAGGGCCGGTGGGGCGGATTACCTTTCCTGCTATCCACTCCGGGCCTCGGCCGTAGTTCCTTGCGAACACCGGGTCCTCTGGGAAGAAGCCCCGTGGTGCCTCCCGGTCCTCGACCCAGTTCTGTCCTGTTGGAGCCCTGTCGGGGTGCAGGCGGTCCAGGAGGATGGCGGGTCGCCGGCCCATGAGAAGCTCCGCGGGGCAGTGGCCACTGACCGGGTTGGGTGTTGTCCGGTTCGCCAGCAAGAACCGGGCTATGCGTGACTCCCAGTCCCCCTCGGTCAGGCGGCTTAAAGCTTCCTTAGCCGTGCGGACCATGCGTTCCGCTTGGCCGTTCGTGGCAGGGTGGAAGGGTGCTGACCTGATATGCCGGATCAAATTGTCCCGCAGGAACCGCTGGAATTCCTCGGATGTGAACGCCGGGCCGTTGTCGGAGACGATGGTGTCCGGCAAGCCATGCGTGGCAAATATCTTCCGGAGGGCTCGAATGGTGGCGCTTGCGGAGGTGGAGGAAACTGGACTCACCTCCAGCCACTTGGAGTACGCGTCCACGGTGACCAGGAATGTTAACCCGTGGAAGGGCCCAGCAAAGTCGATGTGGAGCCAGGACCACGGGGTCCTTGTTGATTCCCATGCCTGGGTGGGTGCACATGGTGGGCTTGGCCGGACCTCTTGACAGATCTGGCAACGCTTCACCCAGGCCTCTATTTCCCCATCGATGCCTGGCCACCAGACGTAGCTCCGGGCGAGGGCTTTCATCCGCACGATGCCGGGGTGTGCCTCGTGCAGAGCCTGCAGGACCTGTTGCTGGAGTGCGCTGGGGACTACGACCCGGTCCCCCCACAGCAGGCAGCCCTTGTGTGCCGATAGTTCCTCGCGCCGCGTTGTAAATGCGCTGAACTCAGGGCCCGCCGAGGCCGTAGGCCACCCCCTCACCACCCAGCCGAGAACTCGGGATATGACGGGGTCACGGGCTGAGCGGCGGGCGATGTCCGTGGCCTGGAGAGGGGCGTCTGGAAGACCCTCCAACTGGAGGACATGATGAGCTGGGGCCGGGTCCACCCCTTCGTCTGGCAGGGGGAGGCGGCTCAGCGTGTCTGCATGTCCCATTGCCTTGCCTGGCCGGTGCTGGAGCGTGTAGTTGTAGCCCGCCAAGAAGATGGACCACCGCAAGACCCGAGGGGAGAGTACCTGTGGCGTCCAGCGGTCCGCCGCGAAGAGGCCCAGCAGCGGCCGGTGGTCTGTGACGACTGTGAAGGGACGGCCATAGACGAAGTCGTGGAACTTCTTCACCCCGGCCACGACTGCCAGTCCCTCGCGGTCTATCTGGGCGTAGTTCCGCTCGGCCGCAGACAGGGTCCACGAGTAGTACGCGACCGGGACCTCCCGGCCGGCCGGGAGACGGTGCGCCAGCACGGCTCCCACCCCATATGGAGACGCATCGCAAGCCAAGACCACGGGCAGGGTCTCGTCGAAATGTGCCAGGACCGCGTTCGAGATGAGCAGGGCCTTGACGGCCCGGAACGCTGCAGCCTGATGCGGGCCCCAGACCCAGGGTGCCTTTTTGTCGAGCAACCTGTGGAGGGGCTCGGCTACCGCCGCCTTGTGGGGGAGAAAGGCGTGGTAAAAGTTCAAGAGTCCGAGAAAAGCCTGGAGCTCGGCTTTGGAGGTCGGGGGCGGCGCTTCCACAATGGCCTTCACCTTGTCCCGGGCTGGGTGGAGTCCCTCTGTGTTCACCGTGAAGCCCAAGAAGTCGACGGATGATACCCCGAGCTGGCACTTCTCGCGCTTGACCTTGAGGCCGGCGTCCCGGAAACGGCTGAGGACCATGCGGAGGCGGGAGGCGAACTCATCAGGCGTGGCGGCGGCGATCATCACATCATCGAAGAATGGTGTGACGCCGGGGATCCCTTTGAGGAGAGAGTCCATCAGTTGCTGGAAAATTCCGGGTGCCACGCTCACCCCGAATTGCAGGCGATTGACCCTGAAGGCCCCCGGTGCGTTACAATTGTTTGGGCCTCTGCTGTCGGCCCATCGACAGGCAGCTGCTGGTACGCTTGGGCCAGATCTAGTTTGCCGAAGATCTTGGCCCCTGCCAAGGTGGCCAGAACATGGCTCACCACCGGGACCGGGTAGGCATGGTCCTGCAATGCCCGATTTATCGTGCATTTATAATCCGCGCAGATGCGGACATCCCCGTTAGGTTTAATGGGGGTCACGATCGGGGTTTCCCACACTGCGTGAGAGACCGGCTCCAAAACCCCTTGCGCCACCAGTCGGTCCAGTTCCGCGTCTATTTTGGGTTTTAAGGCAAACGGAACGGACCTGGCACGCATGCGGATAGGGGCCACTGTGGGGTTGAGTTGTAGCGAAACCGGGGGCCCGTATATCGGCCCAGGGACCCGTCGAAAACGGATGGGAACTCGCGGCACACTTCCTGGAAGTCGTGGGTTGCGCAATGCTGGACCCCCTCGATCGCGATTCCTAGGGGTCCAAACCAGGCCCTCCCCAGGAGGCTAACTAGGTCGCCCTCGACTACGAGCAAGTCTAAATGACCCTTGAAGCCCCGGTACTGCACCCTGAAACTCCCGACCCCCTTCACTGGCACTCGGTTTCTCTGAAAGTCCATGAGCGTCACGGGTGATGGCCGCAAGCGGGGGCCCCCCCTTGGGCAAATCTGTCTTAATGTGGCCTCTGAAATGATGGAACAGGCGGAGCCCGAGTCGAGTTCCATTTGTAAGGGGGCCCCCTCTACTTTGATCCGGACGTATATTTTTGGGGTAGAGGCCTGACTGGGGAGTTTCAGTACCTGTGTTCGGGCGGCTGGGGCGTTGGTCAGTTGGTATAGGTCTGCCTCCGGGGCCGCGCAGTCCTCGAAGTGCGCCTCAGACCTGCGGCGGGGCGGTTTTTGTGCTGCGCATGATGGCTTGGACCGGCAAACCCTTGCGATGTGGCCCGTGCGGCCGCAGTCCCGACATGTGGCGTCCCGGAACCGGCACGATCTCCTCTCATGCTGCCCTCCGCAGCTGGCACACTCCTGCGCCGCCGAGCCGGGTTGCTTGCGTGCGGAGCTAGCGGACGGTGCTGGCGGGCGATGCTGGGCTAGTGTGCGGTGTACCTCGGGGTCGTCGATGTCGCTGTTCCCGGGGGAGGCCACACGATGCGTCGCGGTGGTGGTGGTCGGGTGTGACCTCTCCCATGCAGTGGCAGTGGCTAACGCTGAGGTGATGGTCACCTTCTCGCCCTCCATTATTCGGCGCCGGAGTTTCTCCTCCCTGAGGCCTGCGACGAAACGGTCGCGGAGAGCCATCTCCAAGTGCTCTCCGAAGGCGCAGTTGGCCGCCAGGCGGCGGAGCTCTCCGAGGAACTCCGCGGCGGTTTCTTTGCCCTGCTGGTTCCTATGCTGGAAAACCACGTGGCAGGTCATCTCCGACGGCTTTGGGGAGTAGTAGTTCTGCACGGCCTTCACAATCTCGTCGACCGTGCACTCCTCCACCTTCTTGGGAGAGAGAAGGTATTGGGCCAGATCCACGATCACGGGGCCGCAAGAGCAGAGCAGCAGTCCTCTCTTTCGGTCTTCGTCCGTGATCTGATAGAACACGAAGGTTTGCCGCAAACCCGTGACCCAGGCTCCCCATCGTTGGGGCTGGGAAGCGTCGAACGGCGGTATCAGCCCGGATCCTGGAGCGATGGCCATTGTGCTAGTCGGCGGCAGCGACACGGCTCTGGATTCACCCTCGGAGGCGCTCATGGAGGATGCCCGTGGAGCGGTGGAGCGAGTCTTCGGTAGCGTTGTCCGACAGCCCGGCTGGAGCGCTCAACAGGATCCCACCTTCGTCGCCATTGTTGTATAGTGGGTTAGACGCATAAAGAAACCACAGACAGCGATGTAGTGATCAGCATGGTTCGCTATTATACAACACGAGACACTGATAACCGGCCCGGAGGCCAACTATATACATTGGGGAGGGGCCGCCCCCTGGTACCATTGGCGGGTTTGAATTCCCGCCGCCGTTCCCATTGGTCCCCCTACGCGGGAGCCAGGAACCTCAGTCCCATTGTTCTCAGGTACTCAAGCTCTGGCTCTTCGTTGATGGCACGATGTTGACTGCATACACAACACAGAGTTTGCCCAAAAACTAGAGCAGCATCCCTTGACATCAGCAATGTGATGACATCACTTCCGGGTGAGATCATTGTGATAGGGACATCCCTGTTTGGGGGCAGGGCTTCCCCCACCGACCAGCTGACCGGTGGTAAACTGAAGCCCTGAAAACTGGGGGAACCCCCAGCCAGACGGGGAGTTGACAACTGTACCTCCTATTCTGATTGATACTCTAAAATTATGTAGCAAACCGGGAATTCATTGTCTCCTGGGAGGAAAGGAGTGATGTCAGAATCCCTAAATGGTAGATACAACTACAATAGCATTACACAGAACAGTAGACAATTTTCCCCCTTCTCTTTTGTCATTATGAGGAAGGCTATCAAACTAATCAGGAGTCCCAGTAAAAACAGACCTTTTCAGTATCAGTATCCAAAACAAGCCTTTGATGAAACTTGCTTAGAATAAGCAATGTACAAAAAGTCTATGTAGCAAGGTATGTGACTCTCCAAAGTTCTCCTCATCCAGATTTCACCCCTGTTTTGTTTTTTTTTAGTTTTTAATTATCTTGTCTAGTTTTTGAAGAGGAATTGATGCATTAAGAATCCATTGTTCTCTGTGTGTGTGTTTTTTAAAAAAACCAATTGCTCTGTATGTGCAGATTGCTTCAGTATTCGGTTCCTTTGGATTATTATTGGCTCTCTCCTCCACTCCCATCACTGATGCGTGCACACACACACAGAGATCAGCCTTGATATGATCATATGTATGATTGCATCAAGATTTGTGTGTGTGTGTGTGTGTGTTATCAGTGAACAGGATTAGCAAAACACTGTACAAAGAGTCTTGATATGATCATACATATACCCCCATGCAGACTGATGAGTACTACAATGTGCATCACTGATGTATAGGAGAGAAGAGAGATACAAGTGAACTAAAGGAGCTGCAGGCTGTACCAAACAATTTATGCTTTAAGCTTAAGGCTGTACCAAACAACTTATCCTGAATTAATTTCATACATTCACTTACTTAGACCAAAATTCATGAGAAATGGAACACAGGACAGAACAAATACACAAAAAATATAAGATTGGAATCTGTAAAATCTGCTTATACCATGTACAGAAGAAGATGTTATTCTAAGTGCAAATGGGCTCTGAACTCCTCTCCTATAGCTCACACCAAAACATTGTCCTTAGTACAGATACCGTATTGGTATTTTTCAAGTGTATTCTGTGAGGTGTGTTCAACTGATTTGCTGAGCTAAGGAAGGAGCTAGTCTGGCTAGACCTCTGTCCTGTGACTCAGAGGTTCCTCTCATGCCCTCTGACAAGTTTCTAGTGACCATGGGTCCCACTCCTTGATGGGCAACATTGTCAGCCTGTATTGCTGGTATAACAGTTAAGCAATTGGTGTTACTGAAGATCAGTTTGCTGAACTTCAACGACCAGCCCTGGACTTAGGAGTGAATGAAGTGAGCACATCCTTGTTCTTGCATCCTCTCAGTCTGTGGTTGGGAGTCAGAGGAAAATACTGTTCCCAGAACATCTAACTTTAAACTCAGAAACAGAAAGAACCAGTTGGGAAGTTATCCAACTTAAATGACCCCATATAAAAACTCACATTCCAAACTGTGTTTTAATTTTTTTAAAAAATAAAAATCCATAACTGGACCATAGTTGCTAAGCAATGCAAAGGGATGTTGGTGGGGCTTAGCACCTCTTTGTGCAATGCTGTGCAGAAAATAACTAAATATGGTGCCAAAAATGTTTCTCTTGCCACTCTCATGAGAACAAAAATGCATCAAATTAAAAAAACATTAAATATCATTGGAACAAGGTATGTTAGGAAAGTAGATGAGTAAAACAATCAAAGCCACAGAAGCACCTAAAATGAAGTTCATGCATGCTGTGCTGGTGTTGTATTTCTTCTTCACAGGGGTGAAGAACAAAAGTGGCACTGATGAAGGGCGACTGGAGCTCCTGAGGTACCTCCTGCAAGCCTCAGGCTTGCTGACTATATAGAGATAACCTGAGTTCCCCAAACCACTTCCTCTCACTTTCTGAGGCATTCCTCAGGGAAGTCATATCCTGAACTACTCCCCCCATAGCATTTCACCAAGTTTTGCTGTGTTTCTTGAAAAGTACTGGGTTCGCTGCATGGAGAGGCAGACTATGACATGCTGAACTATGCTGGTTTATTGAATACACACACAAGACAAGAACTGGCCGGCAGCAGCCAACTATATACACACACCCCAGACACACCCAGAGTCCTATGGGGGGGGGGTTGAATTGCCCGCCAAACTCCGTATTGGAAGACTAAAAGGTGAACTAGGATCCTTGGCCCCTATTGCATTAGGAGCCAAGCTCAGGGACTCAGGCCGCAGACCCCTAGTGGCAGTCCGCGGACAGAACATTTCTATTCTAGAAACAGAAAAAAACTAGGGGCAAAAAACAGAAATGAAACTGTCATCTAAGCAGCATAGAGGAAAAAAAAGCTTTTTTTAAGAGCCTACAGCAGATATTTTCATAAACTTTTCTTGAATCTTCTAGGAGATACACAAGCTAATCTGTAGCAGCTGGTGAACTATTGTGAACTAGAGAACCTTGGCATAGAGAAAGGGTTGTCAGCATCCTGGTGAAGGTAGGGATCCCCCACCACCAGGCCCTGCCCCACACTGCTGATTAGCTGGCTGGCAGGAGGATGTTGTAGCATTGCCAATGTGGCTACATCCCTTTCAATGTGCTCCTGAAGTGACATTATTTTATTTATTTATTTATTTATTATTTACATTTCTACCCCGCCCTCCCTGCGAACTGATGTCAGTGTCACAGTGATAATCTGGTATTTGAGCTTATATTATAGTTTTTGCCCAAACACACTGGTATGATGACATTACTTCCTGTGCATTCCAGAAGTGATGTCACTGGCAATGTAGCCTGGGCCTTCCTCTTTCTCTTGGTAAGTCCCCCTGCTGGCCAGCTGCTCAATAGTAAGCCTCCCCCATCGTCCCAATACAGAGGCATTATGGATTAACAGATGTATCTTCATATCAGTGACACGTGTTGTTTACCAAGCTTTTGACCTGTCCTCCTCCTGCCTATGCTGAACACAGCTGAACCTTCAATATGCTTTCATTAGTACTAATGACACTTCTAGATAGGATGATGGGTGATTTATGATCAGATATCCTACAGTTTTTAAACTCCAGTCTCTTTAAAGTTTAAAAGGACTGCACAAGACAGCCCAAAATAGATGAGTGGAGGGAAGCGCCTCCCAGCTGCTCAGCTGTTTTTCAGGCTGTCTTCTGCAGTCCCTTTAAAGTTTAAAGAGACTGCACATGACAGGCTGAAATAGCTGAGCAGTGGGGAACAGACTGCTCCCTTCACTCAGCTGTTTTGAGCCTTTCTGCAAACCCTGTTTAAAGGGACTGCAGTCCCTTTCAACTGGGTTTGTGAGGCCACAAACCAGTTCAGGTCGCAAACAAACCTCCTGGTTCAGTTTGTGGTTTAGTCATGAACTGACATGAACTGCATGTTTCTGGTTCATTCCCATTCTTAGTCTACTTGGAGTGGCAGCAGTTCTCCAGCAGATAATAATATTTCCAAACATTTGTTACTGATATATTTTTTTCATCTAGAGATGTCAACATCTGAACCTGGTACTTTCTGTATGCAAAGCAAATGCACAGCCACAGGGCTTATTCACAACTCCTCTGCAAAACAGAGAGCCAGTTTTGGTGCAGTGGTTAAGTGTGCGGACTCTAATCTGGGAGAACCGGGTTTGATTCCCCACTCCTCCACTTGCACCTGCTGATGTGACCTTGGGTCAGTCACAAGCTCTGGCACAGCTGTTCTCTCAAGGGCAGTTTGTGTTAGAGTTCACTCAGCCCCACCTACCTCACAGGGTGTCTGTTGTGGGGAGGGGAAGGGAAAGGAGTTTGTAAGCCGCTCTGAGACGCCTTTGGGCAGTGAAGGGCGGGGTATAAATCCAAACTCTTCTTCTTCTTCTATTCATATGGACTATTGAAGTGGAAATGGTCCTGTACAGCCCCTGTTACTGTATGCAAGAAAGTATCAGCTGGAGTCTATTGCTATGTTCACTGTTATGTTGTATTAGCAGCAGCAGCAGTCTAAATGGATCCTTTTATTGATTAAAGTATTTATATACCAAGTTTCTTTCTGACCATGGTAGCCCTCTAAAGATGTTTCAGATAAAGTACACATTCTGGTTATATCATGAAGTCTTTTTATATAATGGCATACTGCTGTATGAGGAAATAAAATGAATGAAGGCCAAAAATGATAGCCCTGTATTGAGTCCCCTTTGTCATAAAAAATGTACATTACTGTCATGGTTTCAGAAAGGCTTCAGACCAGGGCATTGCCTACTGGATCCTCACTGGCTGTGCCCCATATACAACCTCCATCTTAACCATCCTGCTAGTGCTCTACTCCCCCCCATCCTTGTCAGGTGCTAACTCTCAGCATGTTCACTCTTAGCGTCTCTTTAAGGTTCCTCACCTCTGCCCAGTAATGAGTCCTTCAGAGTTCATGACTCAGCCCCACTCACAGCTTCTGGAGCTTCCTCCATGGCTCCCAGGGTGTCCTCCTGTGGTGGTGGCTCCCTATGGCTCCTTTTCAGTGTTGTTGCCAGTCAAGGTGCCATGAGGCTCACTCAGTCCTGCTGCCTTCCTTGGCATCTGATGCTCCTTCTTTTCTTCTCCTAGGCTTTTCTGCAGAGTGCCCTTTGCTCACTCCCAGCTGTCTTCGCTTCCATCTCCTACCAGCGAGTGCTTCTACTACCACTGTTCTGTCTCCAACTCCACCTGGCTCTGCTTCTTCTTCCTTGCTTCTGGTAAGTCCCTCTTTGAACAGCTTGCACTCCAATGCCCCCTTCTCTGCTTGGCATCTCCTCTTTTAGCTTTCCTACTGGGTTGGCCTGGTCCTGCCCTTTCCCTGGCAGCAGGTATCCACCCCCGACTCTAGAGTTCCCATTTCTGCCTGGGCCATCATCAGGCACCAACCACCAGCCAGACTCCTCTGGACTTCGCATCCCACCACACCTGCCTATTAACATTATTACACTTTGTTAGTTGGATCCAAATGTCTGCTCACTCAAGTGACATCTGGAATTGTCATGGATCTCCTTTTCTACTTGCAAACTCCTATGCTATTACCTACAGCATTTCAAAGGTTCCTCTGACCACCAAGAACAGCTGGGAAGGGGAACTGCAGGAGACTGCTAGAAGGAGGAGGTATAAAAGATACATTTCATGAGTATCTGCTCATTGTTCTGCTCATTGTTCAGTGGATCAAATGCAGCATCCCCCCCCCTTGCAATTGGCAGCCAATGATATAGGTTAGGAGTGGAGTAACACACAGTGCTCTGTATCCTGTCATTCTACTCCACAAGACTTCCTCAAATAGCTTCCTCAAGCTTAAGTGGCTCTTAGTCCAGCAGGAGCCACTTAAGTTGAAGGAAAACTCTTCAGGCTGAAAAATGACTACAGACTTTGATGAGAACAACAGTAGGATATAGACTTCCATAAGGATGTAAAGAAGTATAGTGAATAGTGAGATGTGGAAAATTTGACTACAGGTGTCATTTTCACTGTCATTTCTGTGTTCCTTAATGTGCATTTTTGTCAAGTTCAAGAAAAACAACAACAACAGATAGTCAAGTTTCTAGCTCTCCATTAACTCTTCTTCTGTTGAAATTGTGGTATAACACACTTGAGATGATGCAGTTTTCAGAATTCAACATGCAAGCTCTGCTTGGCCTAACTATTTGGCAGTTTCATCTGGTGAATAATGATAGCATAGAAAGAACTTTATTCATGTCCACTGCTTGTCTCCCTCATTTTAACTTATCAGCCTTGATTCATTGCTTAACGTTCTAGAGGGTAAATGAGATTAAATTTCCATCAATAAAAAAGAAATTAAATTAAAGCAACAAATGTGGACAGGTTATGATTTAGTGAAATAAGAGGGCCTTGTATTAATCATATCTGTTCTAGGGCTTCTATACCGTTCATATTTGGTATATTTATCTTCAGTGCACCATAAAGTCAAGTCTGTGTGTATCTTTGCACAAAATTTCATATAATACTTTTGTGCCATGCATGCTAGTTTAGTAGAGATAGAAAATATTAACAGCTACAGTATCAATTACATTGTTTTACTATTGATCTCAAATTTGAAAAAAAACCCTTATAATTTGTATATTTCTGTTAAATAAATTATAGATGTAATATTTCATATGCTTACATGGAAGTACATCTTTTGATCTTAGACTTACTTCTAAGTAATCAAGGATAGGATTGGGCTGCTTAGGATTTTATATATTGGGATTTATATGTTCAGCTATGGGGAACTTTTTATTTACTATATACTATGATACTTTGTAAGGATTTACATTTAGGAAAATGTGAAATTATATAAAGAAGACATAGAAAGGCAAACTGCAATCTCTGCTACAGCTTGATTGTTGCTTGGGGATGCTTGTGCTGAAGGAGACCATTAAATTAGTAAGGATATTTGCAAGGATTCCCCAAATTCTTCTGATCTGAGTTTCTGGATTGTCAAATTCTAAATTAACTGGCCTTGTTTACAAAGCAGCAGCAATATATAAGAATTCTCCTTCATTTCTTCTTTTTTAATTTTATATCTGAAATTTGTACAGAGAACCATGCCTGTTCCTTTGTGACTTTCCCCCTCTTTTAGATTACAGAAGTACATATATACACATTAATAAACCAGTCTAAAACGCAATTTTGAAGGAACTATGTGTGTGACCTCTTGGTGCAGTGTTTTATTAACATACAAATGCACTCTGCACTTCAGTAAAACACTACAAAAAAGCTTACTGCATGACCACATATCAAAATAGCACTTTTTGTACAGTTTTATCAGAATACTGATGTACAGTAGGGAAAAGTTATCCATAGGAAAGCAGTAGCAACCTGCATATTCTCTGTTTCCAGAATTAATACTAATTCTTATAGGTGAACTAGAATTGTGGCATAGAGATTTTTTCCCCCTGAAATAATAAAAGAATGAAGTGAGGGAGTCCCCTTCACTCTTGATATTAACTGTACCTTTTCTTTATTAAATGGTACTGGGTTTTGATAACTTTTATCATCCATTTTCTTTTCCAGATCCCTGGAAAAACCTTGGTTCAATAAGCTTTTAATAAAGAAACACTGAAGAGTTATCTTAACACAGGGCTTTTCTGCATGCATAGCCTAAAGGGATGGACACAAATTTAGGAAAATGTGGTTTGTGGAGTGCTCCTTCCCAGCCTCTTCCACCTGCTGTTCCCTCTGGCCATGCTTTCACACTTCTTTGCAGAGCTTCCATTGCATGAGCTCTGCATTCCAGAGAGCAATGTTGCTTTTTGTCCAAGGGTCACAGATACAGGCCAGCTTGCATTCCCCTTCCCTGTAAAGAGGATTTAAACTGGTGGTGATGCCCACTTGCAACCTCTCTGTCAAGGCCCTGACCTGTGGGAGAACAGGCATTCCCTTGGGGCCTGATTGCAGTGCAGAGGCCAGTGCCCAGTCCAGCCCTTGAGTCAGGGGGATGACTTGCCCCAGACTGGCTGTATGGGCACAGAGCACATCAGTTGTGTCTTGGAAGGGCTTCAGGAAATGCCAATTTGGGAGAGGATCAACCAGTCATTGGAACTAATGCTGAACTCCTCTTCCTCATGCAGGACGATCATGGAGGAGATGTGTAATCATGGTATAGGTGGATGTAGAATCATGGTATAGGTGGAATAAGTCCTGGATGAGCTGGTGTTCAGGCTCATTCCCCACCCCCTGCCTTGCACAGCAGACAGGCAGAATTGATGCTGCATGAGAAATGAGCAGCCGGGCACCGGCAGGTCTCAAGCAAGGACTGAATCTCAAAGGTGGCAGCATCTCAGATGGCCATGATGTGCTCCCCACCCCCAGAGCATCCTTCACCACCAGGTGAAGCATGTGCACCAGGCAGTCAATACCCTTAAAGCACACAGCCTTCACCACTGACAGCATGTTTGCACTAGCATCCATGACCATGAGGACACAAACAATGTCACCACAACCTACCTAATCCTTCATGCTACTCTTTTTCGAAGAAGCAATGTTTTGCACTGTGTGGTCTGTATCCACATGGAGCAGAACTGCTTTATAGCCTGGTGGCAGGACTGTTCCCTCCTGGGGCCTGGGCTATGCCCTGACAGTCCAAAAAGAGAGGTCCTCTGGTTGCCACCAGTGGATGGTGAGGGAGAGGTAGCCACGCTGCTGGCTGGTCCAGAGGTCTGCCGTGAAGTGTACAGTTCTGCCTTGTGCTCTGGAGAGTTCAGCCCGGACCATTGCCACTGTGGAGCAGTGCATGGTGGGCAAGACTTGTCAGTTCATGGTCCTCCATAAGGAGAGGGAGTACCGGAGAGCCAAGTGTTGCAGCAGCTGGTGAAAGGCCACATCTTCCACAAAGGAGAATACTTGCCCATCCAGAGCAATTACCTCAGTGATAAAGCAATTTACTGATTCCTGGGCCCTCCATGTAGCTTTCCTAAATGTCACTGTCAGATTCCACCTCTTGGAAGGTGGCCTGGCTTGATATCTCACCCATGTCACCCTGAGTGCAGGGAGCCTTTTTGGAGGGGCCTTCTTTTCCCTCTCTGCTTCTCCCTGCTGAGAGGGAGTGGGCCACTTCTTCCTCCCACTGGCTGCCACTCTTTCTTTCAGTGGCAACATGCTGGGGTGCACACTTTGTGGGTGCCTGTGGAGGATGGAGGAGGACAATTTTTGAGGGATTGCACCCCTCTAGACATCAATGTGGCATACCTGGCATTCTGCCACACAGGAGTCATTGGGAAGGGTGCAGAAACGTTTCCAGAGTGTTGGCTGGAAATGGGGCCTCAGGATCAGAGAAGGTAAGAGGACAGCTGCTTTCTGGTGCTGGGCTGGGAGGGGCTGCAGAAGGGTATTCTTGAGGTAGGAAAAACAACAGAGACTTGTGATGTGGAAGCAGAGGATGTGTCCTCACCCCTCTGAATCACTGCTGTCAGAGTCCTCCTCTCCAAAGAGTGTTAGCAGTGCTAAGAACTCTGTTGCCTCTGTGGAAAACCCCAGAATGGATCTGGGGAAGAAGGCTCCAAGACCCCTGGTGATTCCCTGATAGGGCTGGGCTCCTGTGGGCTGGCAGAATGGGCCTGGTGCCCAGGCAAGGGGGCTGTGGTACACATGATATGGAGGACTTGTTCCTCTCATGATGAGTATCATTTGCACCCACTTTCACCCTCATGGCATGAGGTGTTAACCATCAGGAGGGGTGGGAGTGTATAAAATGTGAATCCTCAGCTGAGACACTCAATAGTGAACCCCCTCTGCTTGGCATGAGCAGAGAGACGGGGGCTCAAAGCCCTGAGTCCACCTAACACCCAAACCCCAGCAGGGGAGCAGAGTTCACAATCAGGAGGGTATAAAATATGGGTCCTCAGCCAAGACATCCAGTAGCTAAGGCCCATTGATGGGTGAGAGCAGAGAGACGGGGTGGCTCAGAGCCCTGAGTCCATTTAACACCTAAACCCCAGCAGGGGAGAGGTGTTCACAATAAGGAGGGTATAAAATGTGGTTCTTCAGCTGGGGCACCCAGTAGTAAAGCCCCACCACTTGGCATGAGCAGAGAGACACGGTGGCTCAGAGCCCTGAGTCCGCCTAACACCCATACCCCACTAGGCGAGAGGTGTTCACAGGATGGAATAAATGAATGTGCTCTGCTTTTAGCAAATTCCTTGCATCTCTGTCTAACTGCCAACAACCAACAGTAGAGAGCCTGCAGAGCTGAGCTGAGAGTATATATAGCATTCTGATTACACGGAGCAGAATGGGAACTCTGTTATTGGCAGCAAGGAATGCCTGTTCAGAGGCTAGAGAATTCCATCCCCCTGTTGCTTTGAAGTTTGGTAAACATTTTACTTGAGTGCAGACAGTTTGTCTGGAAATGTATCCATTGACAAACAGGTATGAACCAGCACAAACAGCTTGAAAAATTGTAGAAAATTCAAGCCAGTTGACCTGCCACATGAACCATGAACCGAACTTTAATTTGTGAGCTGGTTCATGCCCATCCCTATCAACCTCCTCCTAATATTCTTGGCAATCAATCCACAAACATTGGAAATGGTTTGGCACAGTTCTTTCACACCTTTGTATTCCATCTGCCTTTTCAATCATGGAGTCAGCTTATTTTCTTCAGAATGTGGCTTAAATAATCAGGATTTTCAAGGGATGGCATTGTCATCATCAGTGGCATCATTAGTAGGGTCACAGCACCCCACTTTTTATTTTTCACACATGGTTCTATTAGTATGTTGTATCATGGCTGAATTAAAAAAAATGAAAATGAGCACATACTTAGGGACCAAGAGAAAGAGCAGAAATCTCCATTGACACAAGGCTGCCGGGGTGTCTGTGTGTGAAGGGTAGCATTCCCAAGTTGAGGGTAGGCTGCCTCTGACTTTTGAAGAGAGTTGGTGCAAGTCCCCCTATGCCTGCCTGTCCTTGCATGGGGAAGACTAGAAAAAGAGCAGCTCCACCACCCATCTGTTTGTAAACCATATGTGAAGTGCTATGTCCCTTTCAAACCATGCCAGTTTGTTTCTGGTACCAGAAGAGGCCACCCCCTCACACACCAGGGCTTTTAAAAAATGTGTATTTGTTATATGCTATACCATTGTGATGATAGGTTTTGCAAGTTCTTTAAATTCTCAGTTTCATTTTTTTTAAGTAAGTTTCTAGATTCTTCCTTCACAGAGATATAAGGAAAAAAGGCATACCTCTGCAAAGGGAGAGGATAGAGAGTTACTTAAAAAAAAAAGACAGGTATTCAGAGAATCTGCTAAATCAATTTGTGTGTGTGTGTGTGTGTGTGTGTGTGTGTGTGTGTGTGTGCATGCTTATGTCAATATATAAACATGGTTTGAGGATGACAACAGTCCAATAATTGAAAAGTGGGTTGGGGGTGGATGAGTGGGCGGGACAAAAAAACCCAAAAGAAACATTATGCATGAGGGAAAAGGTGAGTCAGAATTAGCTTCCAGAAAAGTTTTTGGGTAACAGGGAATGGGGGGGGGATAGAAGAACCCAGGGGAAAAATAGCCCAAAGTGAAAGCAAACACAAAAAATGTGTATGGAAATCAGGACAAACCAAAACAGTATAGGGCCAGAACCCATAAGGTACAGGAGATCTGTAAGAGGCTACATAAGTGTATAACATGCTGATCATTGATCACTTCTCCCATTATGATAGTAATATATTATGATCAACCAGAGATCTGGTTTGCAATCTAGCAACTAGCTCAACTAACTCCATATGCCAAGTAGTATTTGGGGTGTGATATTCTGTGTACTTCCATAACTTATATCTAAAGGAATGAGGTGATTATGGAAAGCACTGGTAAAGGTTAATGTGCATGATCCAAAGTTCATAGCAGTGGAAGTTTCCGGTCTTGGCGATCGCCATGACAGACGTCTTCTCCTGGGGCTCCAGGAGAAGCCTGCCAGTGCCTGTGGCTGGGTGGGGGCATGATTGTCTGTGCCACCCCAGGAGTCCTTGGGTTGGACTCCTAGCCATAGGGAGCTAGAGAACGCCCCCCGGTGCAACAAGCTGGAGAAGGGAGGGCTCCTCCAAGCCCTGACAGGCCCGCTGCAGAGCGTCCTGAATGGAGCAAGCATGCGGTGATCCAGTGATTATGAACACAGAGAGACAGATGCTAAAAATGTGAGTCGGAGTATAAGCAAGACTCCCCCGCAAACTTTGTGCCCCCCTAAAAGGAAATGAGGGGAGGGGGAAACTCCTCCTGCTAAGGACTGCTTAAAAGCGTTTTTAAAGTCAGAAAGGGGGGGTGGTAGTAAAAAGTGATTGAATGGAAATAAAGAGACTGTGAGAGCTTACCGTTTTGATTAAGAACTTCCAGAGGCTTTAACAAACTTTTACAAAAAGTAATCAATTCTCAAACATGGTGCCGCCAAAAGACTCTAAGGACAAACTAACAAAAGTTAAGCCTTCTCCAGGAAGTTCCATCCCTTCAAGTTCTGTGCCTAGACAGGACTCAGCTATGGAGCTCCAAAGATTGCTGTCGGAGGCACTTCACCCTCTGCTGGAGAAAATTACAGCTATTGGTAATAAACTAGATGCACAACAGGCACAAACAGTCTTACATACACAGAAACTCGAAAAAGCAGAGCAGGAGTTTAAAGAGATTGGTTCCAACTCGAAAAAGATGAATAAAAAGCTGCTTGAAAAGAAGTGCCAAATCGAAGAGTCTCGTGTTTTATAGCTGCAAATGGAAAGGGCGAGACTTCAAGGGATCAAAGAGGAGAGAGAGGAGAATCTGGGACAGATTGTGATTGATTTGTTGGCTCCCTTGGCAGAGACGACGTCAGATCAACTTCAAAGCGAAACAGATACGGTCTTTAGATTGTATTCTGAATTTATCATATAGAATAATCTGCCAGAGGAAATTACAGTAAGATTCTCCTGAAGAAAAGTGAGAGATCAACTACTGAAAGCGACCAACGGAGTTGCCTTGAAGTTGAAAGACAAGGAGATTAAAGTATTGAAGGACGTTCCATTTGAGATAAGAAGGAAGAGAAAGAAATACAGAGACTTGGTGTTATTTTTACAAAGTCACAAAGTGGTCTACAGATGGTTGGTACCCGAGGGACTGATCTTTAGATATACAAATGGCAAAGAAAAGATAGACTCTGTTGAAAAGGTTTCTGAATTTTTGCATCAGCATGGTCGACCACTAGGAGAGAGAGAAGGAACCTCCGATGGCACCAAGGAGAGCGAAGAAGGAGAGACTGGATCTTCTGATGAGGACTTGGACTCTAAGTTAGGGGCAGTAGCCCCCATAACAGGCTATCAGTTGAGAGGGAAAAGAGGGAAAAAGTAGAATGTCAATGTTCTCTCGAGTACTTAAAATTATTTCATTCTAGGGCTCAGCTCTTTATGAAACTGTAATTGCTGGTGAAATATCAGAATGTTTTATTAGCTAGATGATCATTTTTGGTGAAAGTCAATTTGTATTCAAGAAGTAGAGTTTATATTTTAAAAGCTATGCATGATCACCGATTTGTGGGTTTTTAGAGGATTTTCTTTTCTTTCACCTGTAGACTGTAGTTTCCCCATCCCTATTTCTCTGTGTATCATAGACTTTTTTCTTTTCTTTTATGTATGTAGATTTAGAAAAAGCAATAAAAAAATTCCCTTCAGGGGGCCAAAAAAAAAAAAAGTTCATAGCAGTGGCATAGAAGTTTAAGACTAGGGCCAAAAGAATGGGTTGATCTGGAGCTGGGTTTGTGTCAAGTGAAAGTAACCTGTCACTTATATTAAAAAGCAAGAAGATGCTGACAAAATGGAAGGATTATGCCAGCAGTAATAGAACACACCCTAGCGTAGCATGAACCTAGTGTGTTTCTGCCATTACACCTTGAAAAATTGATCTCTTTCTACCACTCATCATTCAAGTGTGGTCTTTGTGCTTCTGCAACAGGGGAAATTCACTGAGAAAAATACAGCAGGGAGACAGAGATTAGCTGTAAGTAGCCATAGAAGCCTGAGATCTTAATTCAAATGGTGCCGTCAGGTGTTACCTGTCAGGTCTGACAAAATATTGCAGCAGCAAAAAATTCTTAAGCAAAACTGGCAGGTCCAAATTGAAGTGGAGGATCTGAAATGGAAAGCATAAACATATACATATGCTTGCAGTTTCTAGCACAAGGTGAGGCTTACTGTGTTATACACGCATGTCCTAAGGCCTCAAAACCCAGAAGGTTATTAAGCACAGCAAGCTGTCAATCCATAAAAGTAATATGTGCTGTCTGGGACAACTGCATAAGCAGCTGCATCAAGATCTGCTACTTCTGTTCCAGGGATTTCCACTCCTTGAATGGGAAAGCTTCACTTTAGAACTCAGTGTCTCTTTGCCAAAGGAAACTGCTGCAATAGCAACAGCAAAAGAGACACCAGGTTCATTGGCAATTCTTCCATTGGAGTATAGCACTTGTTTGGATTATAGTCCAAATAAAGCGGTCTAAACTGTTCCATGACTTTGAATGTTGGGTATTTTATGGGCTTTGATCATAGGGCCTGACTAGAAGGCTTGGTTTAGGAAAGGGATTTTGACACAAAACATCTCAGGAGCTGTGGCCTAGAAATAAAACATTGTGCAGCATTTGGTGGGGTTTGTGTGGACACTGTTGAACATCTAGCTGGCCGAAAAGGCACAGTATTGAATTTAGGGTGCCGTTGTTTCTTTAAAGACTAGTATTGACTAATATCGTCTGCATAGGAAGGCTTTGTCTGTTCCTCAGCCACTGCTCAATTTACAAGGTCATAAATAAACAAATATACAAAACCAGCATTGTATCACAGTGAGGGTTCCCTCAGCTTCAGCCCCCACAAATGGTAGTGTACTATCAAATGTTTAAAACATTTAAAAAGGAGGCATTTTTGTAACCATTTGAAATGGTGGCCCTTATTTCCCACTTCCCAATTTGATAAATTTCTTACCAAATCAGTGGTTATCTGTATTTAATCTTCCTTATGGGGTCTTTGGGGTGGAGCCATTATGTGACTGTATCAAGTAGACAGTAACACAGTAACTAATCTGGGGACTGCAGTGGGTGATATCTTTTGCGATCTAAGTGAATTTGTGCAACTTGATAATATGTGTCAGCAGGGGTCTTTTCGTAGAAAAACAGCTGCAGGAGCTTATTAGCATATGGTATGCTAATGAGCTATTAGGCTATTAGCATATGCCACGCCCCTGACATCACCAGAAGTGATGTCAGAAGGGGAAGCAAAAGTGGGGGAGGCATCTTCAAAAGCCTCCCCTTCCCTTCCCCAGCTGGTCTGGGTGGGGGAGCTAAGAGAGAAGGGGTTTAAAGTTTAAACTCCTTCTCATGAGAGTTGGGCCACAGAAGGAGGAAAGAGGGAAAGAAAGAGAAGGAAAGGGGAGGGAAACAGGGAAAGGAGGAAAAAGAGAAGAGAAGAAGGTGGGAAAGAAAGAAAGAGAGAAGAGAAGAAGGAGGGAAAGAGGGAAAAGAGAGAAGGAAAAGAGGGAATGAAAGAAATTTGGCGGCAATTCGGCCCCATTATATCCTATGGGCCATTGAAGTCAATGGTGAAAACATAGGGTATATTCTGGGGGCTGGAGGGGAGGGGGTTTGAGGCCCCAAACTCACAGGGTAGCTGATGGAGCCTCTCCCCAAGGTACCCACCAAGTTTCAAGAACATTGGACCAGGGGGTCCAATTCCATGGGCCCCCAAACAGGTTACCCCTATTCTCTCCATTGTTCTCTATGGTGGGAAAAAACCGTACTTTTTTCCCACCATAGAGAACAACGGAGGGAATAGGGGTAACCTGTTTGGGGGCCCATAGAATTGGACCCCCTGATCCAATGTTCTTGAAACTTGGTGGGTATCTTGGGGAGAGGCTCCATCAGCTATCCTGTGAGTTTGGAACCACTCCCTCAAACCCCTCCCCTCCAGCCCCCAGAATATACCCTATGTTTTCACCATTGACTTCAATGGCCCATAGGATACAATGGAGCTGAAATTGACATTCGGCTGCCTGAAAGACTCTCCGGGACGCCGGCTGGGGGCGGGGCTTGGCTCCTGAGCTCCCGGAGCTTCGCTCCGGTGCGCTCCCCCCCAAAAAGACCCCTGTGTGTCAGTTTTTCTAAAGCAGCAGCAGTTTTAGATACTAAATGAAGTTCCCAGAATGTGATAACATCTTGCTTTCGTCCGTATGCACAATTATTTATGTACAATTTGAGTCATTTAATTAGTTTGCAGTTCAGGCTGAATGACTGTTTAGAATGCACTCTGATTTGTACATCTGCTGAATACAAATGTATATTCATAAAGTTTTAAAAAAATGATTCACAGTCCCTTTAAGGCTAAGACTTCCCTCTGTTTTCTGTTTAAGAAAGTTAATGAACTGCTATTAAAGATATCACTGAAATTTGTATTCTTTTGGTTCAGAATGCTAACAACAGGAGTTTGACATGCTTTCCATTGAAGTGAGGTGGTCGTCCAGGCCAAAGGAAATCCCTCCTCCACTCTCATCCACCTTTCCTCTCTTCCTTTTTGCATTTCTTTGCTATCGCTGTGAAATCATGCAATGACAGGTGGTAGACCAGCTTACTGTCCAGCCAAACAAAAAGCTTTCCCACCTCCTTCCCTCCTTATTATTGTGTCCCCTTCCAAAACGACAGTGAACAATGTCCCAATAAATTTCACTCTGATTTTTTAAAAGTGCTTGGAGTGCTCAGTCTTGAACAGAACAGAACCAGCTGAAGCAAAGTGATACTGGCTAGAAGAATTTTTCTTACATAGAATCAAGAAAGATCAAGTTGGGCAGCTATAAAGTACTGAGGCTGATGCGTAGATGCGTGATAACAGCTCATTCTTTATTAGGTGTACATAAGACATGAGATGGCTAACCGGCTCGCAGGTCAGTTTATATTCCTGTGTTTCCCACTCCTCCAACACACACACAAACGTGATAAGTTATTTACAGTGCACCCTATTCCCTATTGGTTTCTCCTAGGATTCTAGCCGTCTGATAGGTGTGGGCTAGGATCCATTCGGGCTATTGTTTCTGGAGGTGAAGTTCGCTCCTTTTCCCAACCATGTGGTTCCCTGACCACATGTGTGGTCTCCGCTTAGTATGTAACAGTAGCCACGTTACTCTGTCTGTAGCAGCAAGAGTCCAGTAGAATCTTAAAGACTAACAAAATTTATGGAAGGTTATGAGGTTTTGTGAGTCACTATTCACTTCTTCAGATGCTCAGAATCCGGAAAACCATTGGTGTCTGGTGGAAATACTTTGGACAGAAGGATATCATAAGGGAAAAATATTTGACTGTGATGATGGGAAAGATTTTTTTGTCAGTTTCAGTAGCTCAAGACCACCTCTCCCTTCCCTTTCAGTCTCACTTTCAGGCTGGAAACAGGTTGAGATTGCTATCTCCATGGCTGCAGATCTGCAGATTCTCATCTCCAGACTCCCAAACATGATGCTGCTGTGATCAGAGCTGCTGGAATGATGCAAATAGTGGAGAGGCATCTCACCAGACAGAGTGGATTTGGCTAGAAGAAAAGTTTGCAAGGCAGCAGGATGGTGCATCAAATTGGTGGGTGGTTTCATTATATAGCTTCCAGACATTTCTTTTCAGCAAACTGCCCTCTTCAGGCCACATGGCATCCATCTTTTGGAGTGGGTCATGGACAACTGGCTCCACGATGTTTGCAATGGGTTGCTTTGTTGGCTACAGTCACAGGAATTGGTGTTTTGGGCATTGGGGAGAGGCTGTCTCTGCATGCCCACTTCCCCTACTTGGGGGACTCCCTTAAGGGGTCTTGGGGGTGGAGCCATTTAGCAGGCATTCAGCATCCACTCAGCAGCATGCCCAGCTTGAGGGCTATCAGCTGTCTCTCACCAGCAGGTAGCAAGGGAACTATGAAGTGGCCAACACACATGTGGAATCTGGGGCTTTCCCCAGGCAGCCTGGGAGGGAGGGGTATATTGGGCAGCAGGTGGATCACTTGCTACAGGATCCATCCTTATACTGCACCAATGCTCCTACAGTTGTATTCAATAAAGCTGTGGCCATTCCCCCACCCAAACTGGCTTGGGTCACTTTTCTTCCTCCCTTGCCCGTTCTCCCTTCCTTGTCTCTGGGTCTGCAGTGAGAAGCATTATGCTCTTCATTAGGGAAGAAGGAATTCAAGGAATCTTGATGCCCACAGTGCTGCTGAGCATGCTCACAGAAACATCCTGGCCACTGAGATTACTGGGAATTGCAATTTGAAAGGGCTTATTTGCTCATTACTAGAAACCCAGAATCCAAAGAAACTAAAATAACAGTCTTAAACCTGGGGTTATTTCCAAGTTAATATACAGAAGTTTGAAGTGTACCAACACTGCTGTTACTCCCTAATAACAACTTCAGCAGAGACCTTTATCTCACTATTGCTGTTCACATAGCTCTCAGTAGGCAAGGGAAGGGGAGCTGCAATAGTGGGATTAAAGCAGAGCTAATTATGAACAGAGCAGTTCAGGTGAATTGGGGTCACCTTGAGATTAGCGCAGGGCTGATTTCCCACTACAGCTGCCTCAGTGTTGTGCCGCCGTTTGACCCGACACTATTGGTCAATTTCACACCCGAAGCCGCGGGGCTGCATTTTGACCCATGGCTTCACCCGATTTCCCCCGCAGTTTCGTGATCCTGTTCTTTGAGGATCACGAAACTGCGGGGAAATCGGGCGAAGCCTGCAGGTCAAATGCAGCCCCACGGCTTCAGGTGTGAAATTGACTAATAGTATGGGGGCAAACGGCGGCGCAACACCGAGGCAGCTGTAGTGGGAACAGGAGTTCTGAATTGAGAACGCAGGTGGTTCAAACTGCCCGATTCATATTTTCAGGTATGTTACCAGTTGAATTTATGAATTCCTATCATGTGAGAAATTCTGACAACCCATGGAGCTATATTATTTCCCTACTGCTCAAAGGTCTTTTCAAAAACAAAAGTGATGATGACACGTAGCAATTTCCTGAAACCCAAGTGATTGTCATAAACACACTGGAACAAACTGAGGCAGAGGAGATCCTGACATGCAGTGATTTAGGAAACATTTTTTAAAAAAGTATTTCAATATGCTTGGACCAGTGACACAGACTGAATTCCAGGTATCTGATCCTGACATGTAGTAATCTCACATACCTTCAAAATTGTCACAGGCTAACTTTATCCTAGTCTATCTTTCATATTATCTCATTTTTCAGACTCTGCCATGCCCAACTATGTCAGAGGCTGGTTATTTGATTCAAATCCCTAAAAAATGTGTGTTTGTTTTTGCTACTCTAAGGTCGAGTTCAGACCGGCAGTTTGGCCCAAGATAGGCATATTTCAGAAACGTTTCACAAATGGATTAAAGGGCTGGTTCACATGGGCACATCTGTCAGGCATTCCCCAGCTGTACTCAACCTGTCTTGTAATGTTTTCCTCCCAAGTTTAAAAGATACCTGGTGAAAGTGGTAACAAACCCTGGAGAATGTGTTCATCCCGCTTCCCAGAAGTGTGAACACAAACAAGCTGAATGTCGTCAGATTCCATTACAAAAAGCCACTTACAGCCACAGGGGTGGGCCAACAGTGTGAATGCTCCCTTGTGCCTTCTCCCCAGAATGCTCCCGCATCAGTTGGTGCAGTGTGACCGGGAAAACCCAGAACACATTGTTCTGGGTCTTTTTTGCCATGACTCCCTCGCGCTTCAAACTGCCAGTCTGAACTTGGCCTAAGTGAATTCACTCCCTCCCCTTACCATGCAGAGTAGCATAATAAGAGCACATTGTCATGAATATGGCTGGAAATATAGGGGAACAGTTGCTGGAGTTGACCAAAAAGATCACAAAGGATGTTATAGCACACATAAACAGAACAAACCTTGTCTGTCAAGGAAGCATGCCAAGAACAGAATCTAGAGACCCAGAATAGAATAACCTTGAAGATCAGTAAGAAGACGACAAAATGGTAACATAATTATATGGCCTTGTGTAGATTAGAAGCCATCTAACCCATTATTGATAGATACAATTTGATGGGGACTAGACATAGAAATGTCTGAGAACTGCAAGACTGTCCAGCTTCACAGATGAGAAGATGGTTCAAGGATGGGAGTATTGATTGAGGGCCACAAATATTCATATGTATGAGAAAACCAGGAGTAAGGCCCGTTGTGGGAAGAAATACAACGAGCTCTAGAAGGAAGCTCCAGGTGAGTGTCCCAGCTGTGGCTGTTGGGACGGCAGAGGGAAGGGGAAAATAGAGGGAAGCAAGCCATGTTTATTTCCTTCTGTTTAGCTATAAGGCAGGACAGCCTCATGGTAACAGGTATGGTTCCCTCCACTCCTGACTTATGTTGATTTGGGGTTATGCAGTGGCAGCTAAGATAGAAAAGCACCTCCTCCTATGCCATGTCTTTTGGGTTCTAAGGGTCTGTGAAGTGGTTCCATAGCCAGTTACAGGGTTGCCAACTCTGAGTTGGGAAATACCTGTAGATTTGAGGGGTAGAGCCTGAGGAGGGCAGGATTTGGGGTGTGGAGGGACCTCAGCAGGGTGTAATTCCATAGAGTCCATTGCCCAAAGCAGCCATTTTCTCCAGGAGAACTGATCTTGGAGATCTCCAGGTGCTGCCTGGAGGCTGGCAATACTAAGGGGAGGGCCAGACCCATAGAATTGAGGGAAAGAGCCTGGGGAATGGAGGGTTTGGGGTGTAGAGGGACCTCAGCACGGTATAATGCCATACCATCCATTGCCCAAAGCAGCCATTTTCTCCAGAAGAACTGATTTTGGAGATCTCCAGGTGCTGCCTAGAGGCTGGCAATACTAAAGGGAAGGTCCAGACCTGTAAATTTGAGGGATAGAGCCCAGGCAGGGCAGGGTTTGGGGTATGGAGGGACCTCAACAGGGTATAATGCCATAAAGTCCATTCCCAAAGCAGCCATTTTCTCCAGGAGAACTGATCTTGGAGATCTCCAGGTGCTACCTGGAGGCTGGCAATGCTAAGGGGAGGGTCAGCCTGTAGATTTGAGGGGGTAGAGCCTGGGGAGGGCAGGGTTTGGGGTGCAGAAGGACTTCATCAGGGTATAATGCCATAGAGTTCACTGCCCAAAGCAGCCATTGTAATAGATGGGAAATTTTCTGTAGGGGAAATGATGTGCTGTGGCTGGTGAACACAATGATTTCTGGGAGATCTCCAGGCCCCACAAGGAGATTGGCAACTCCAGTGACCATTTAAGGGAACATGTACTTTACCTCAGGACACATTCAGTGACTCTCAACAGCAAACTGTTTAGAATGTTAGAGGCAAAAGGCATATGCAAATGACCTCTGTGTTCCGACTGGCTATTGGTGGGAGAGGAACAGCAAACTATTTAGAATATTGGAGGCGAGACTCAGGCAATGCAGCCAGTGGATAGGGACAGCTTCTGAGTGATAGATCATGAAGCCAAAGGCTGTGGGAACCGTGTGGAATATCCAGGAGAGTCCATGACCAAAACAGAATTATTATATAGAGAGATTGTAATAATTATTTCTAAATAGACTTTTTATATATTTCAAGATGACATTTATATATTCTAAGAAGACATCTTCATGGTGTATGAAGTTATAAGATAATGACTTAGCCAAGATAGTTAGCAAGTCAAATGGAACAGTTAGCAATTAAGATCTGATTTTAAAATCCTATAAATACAGGAAGTTGTATTGATTGAGAGCTTCTTCTTAGAAAGGGCTCCTTGCCTGTGATCTGGTTACTTTTGGAGGTAAGAAAATTTTGTGGATTCATGCAATTGCTGACCTTTAATTATCTATGTAGTATGATGGGTGGATGATATAATGTTTTGCGGATTTAGCCTATGTTAAGAACACAATATATATTTAATTTTTTTAAAAAAACTTAGAATGGAAGCAGAGATTCTCTAATAGTATTTACTTTCATACTATTCACAGAATGAACATATAGTATTACTGAGGTATACTTCTGGCTAGCAGTTACATAACTGGTATAGGAAAACTAACTAGATGAACAGGGTTTCTTAAGTGCATGCCTATATCTGAATCAGAGCTGACGGGAAGCATCTAGAGCAACATTAAATGCCAGGTTCAGATATTCTCTACCAGCTGCTAAGATGTGTCTGTATTCAGGTGGAGATCTGTAGTAGTGATCTAAGAGGGTCAAGCTAACAAATAAATTATATAAAAATACAAATGCTTATTAGGGTGTACACATAACTAAAAATACATGCGGTTAAAAGACATAGTCTAAGTATCAGACTCTTAAAGTTTATATCATCAAAGCTGATTGTTATACATATACGTATGATCTTTAGGTCAAATGTTTTACCCATCAGTTGGTTAGCTTGACCCTCTTAGATCACAGCTACATTTTGGGTTGAGTTTTCCCCCTTTTTTTTTCTTCGGTTTTTGGGAGACCTGTAGTATTCAGGCTGTAATCCTGTCTTGAAGACATTTACGTAGCTGAGTGAGGAGACCCTGTACCCAGGCAGTTCCCTAATTTACTGGTATAGTTAAGGAGTCCTTGTATGATGACACTACAGTTACCATCCTAAGCAAAACTGTATCTGGAGAAAGCAGCATCCATAGCAACAGAACTTGGCTGAGCTTATAAGTGTTAAGGTGGATGCACTGACCAGTCCTTCATTGCTTGCTTCTTGAGTCGGGGGGCTGTTCCAATTGCTTTGTATGATAGGTACATTAAGCTCTATTTCCTTCCATATTAACATACCCAGAAAGCTATTATATTCCTTTGAACCTTACCCCTTCCTTCCTTACATTGCTGCTAAACCCATGGCAAAATTATTCACATTGACTTTTGGCCAGGTGCTCAGAAGGACCTCAATTGCACAGTGTTACATATGGGTTTCTGATCATTGAGTGAAATGTCCATTTATGCAAAAAAACCCACACCCTATTTGCTAGCTCCTGACAGAGAAGACTTGATTTCTGGACTGGGTACTGAACTAACTGAAGGATTATTTTTAAATTGAATTAATCCCCACAGGAATTGAAATGATTTTGTTGTTTGTAAATAAGAATAAATGTTGAGAAAAAAATCTGTGGAATAAATGCTGCAGAAATTCAGCAGTTTTCAGTCCAAGCTCTCTTAAAAGATCACATGGGGTCACCATACATGAATTTCCTTTATTAACTTTTACAGTGTAACATGCTTAGGCCAGTCCTCTTGCTCAATAGAATTGATCTGCTGCAGGTGAGATATATATAATGAAAGGCCCTTTTTTTTCAAGGAGGGAGATTTAATGACGTTTGCTGCTTGTTGCAGAGGATGTTATTTATTTACTCATGGTGGATTCCCCTGGCCATTCCCTCCCCCCACTATGAAGTGTGTGTGGATCGGAGGGATGTATAGTCAGCTCAGCTGCTTGGGCATCATTTCATATATTGAATCTCTGTGAATGCCTCAATATGAGAAGCTAAATTTTGTCCTTTTTTGAAAAAAAATATAGGCCTTCAAAAAACGGATTGACCTATGATGAATCATTTCTTTCAGCTTGAAGCTGAACAAATTTAGGTTAAGAACTAGTCAAGGATGACAGAGTGGCAGAAAGCAGTTGTACTAATGAAAGCAAAAAAAAAAAAAATCAATCATTGACAAAGCATAGATGACACAAATTGAAATATGTGTCCTTAATCTTGAAGTACAATCCTATGCAGCATTATTCCAGTCTAAGCCCATTGAGAGCATAAGAACATAAGAGCCCTGCTGGTTTAGAGCAGTGCCCCATCCAGTCCAACATCCTGTTTCATACAGTAACCATCCAGTTGCTCTTTAGGGCCAATAAACAGGTCATGGAAGCCAAGCCTAAAGTCGCACTGCATATTATTGTACTGTTCGTGTATGTGTCTTTTCTGGAATGTGGCAAGAGGGGCTATTGGGTAGCAATGATTTCAGATTTCTCACCTCTCTCAAACTGAAAAACTGAAATTTAATTTTGCTTCTACCTTCCATAAATCAAACCTGTGATTCTTTATTTCCCCCAGCACAATAGAATGTGAGTTAAACTACTTTTTATTTATTTGAATAAAGGCTTAAATTAATTAAATGGCTGGTCTATGTCACCACTTACTCCAAACTGATGGTTTTGAGGTTGGGCTGTCCAAGCATCCCTCTGGTATGCCTTTGAGGCAAGTCCTCTCTGTACATACAGCTGCACAGGGGTGGAAACACCAGCTGAGTTTGGCTCCAAAGTCAGCTGGTGCTTCCACCAGTCTTGCTTATCACCACCTGTACAACTGTATGTCCAGAGAGGTGCCAAGCTTCATCCCTCTCCCCAGATATACCACAAGGCTCTTACCAAGTTCAAAAGATGCTGCTCAGCAGCAAGGGCACTCCTTCATATCGGACCCAGCTGCAAGGCATGTGATGGCCTGTTATGCACACCCCCCATCACACTAGATGTCTCCAGGTGCTTGCCAATTACCACTACCTATGCTGAGCAAGTTGCCCTATTCCTGCCAAAGTAGTTGTGGCCTAACCAGTGTTATAACTAGGCCTATTTAATTAACAACACTTTGCCTACAGAGACAGCATGGAGCAGGAAGGGGGGGGGCTTTGCACTTAGCCCAGCAGGTGAACCCCCCCTCCCAAGATTCTTGCTTGATCCTACTATAGTGGCCACAAATCTTGCCCTGCTCATAGGGAGGCTGGGTCAGCTGCAGCAAAATGTTGTAGGAGAGAGGGTTCAGCTGGGTAAAGGAGCCTACCACCCTCTCCTGATTGGCTGATTATATTTGCTGTGAATCAGTTGCATCCTGTGCCTCATTTGAAGCTAATGGGACCAGAGCAAATTGATCCACAGCGTGATCTGCTGTGAATGCCTCCTTTGCACAATGTTCTGCTCTCTTGCATTATTTCCACCCATAAAATATTCACATTTTCAACATTATTTGTGAATTAATAAATCAGCATTATATATGATTCAAGGAGCTCATTATACACATACACACACGCATATACAATGCAAGCAAAACCTACGAGGATGCAAGAACATGTTGAGCAAATGGGGACCCATGAGAAACTCATTGGGAAATTTCCGCACTGTCCTCTGACTTCTAACATCCATCCCTGCCACTTTTTTCTACCCCTTCTTCCACTGCCACCTCCTTGTCCCATCTTTTTCCTTCCACACTTCTGCTCCCTCTCTTATGCCCAGCACTGGTCTCCAACTTCTACTTCCCTTTCCTCAGTATTCCCTCCCCACCACCTCCTCCCTACTTGCCACTCTGTTTGCCCACCCATACCTCTTCTGCCACTTTGTCTGGCCACCCATCTCCTTCTTCACTGCTCTGTCCACCTACACAGCTCTGCCTGCCCACACATCCACCTCCATATTGCTTTGCCTGCCCATCCATCCCTCATCCCCACTCTGACTATCTGCCCTCCCACTGGCCTACTCACATCTGGTTTGACTGTCCATTTTCCCTACCTTGCTCAGTGGGCTGGCCATTCATTAACCTGCCCACCCAGCTACTGCTGCCTGCTTCCCATAGTGAGTTCATATCCTCTGCCACATCAAACTGTGGAGGGCAGTAATGGCAGGTCCTTCTCCCACCCCCTCCATTCTGCTCTGCCCTCCCATCTGCTTGCTTCTTACCACTGTGCCTGCTTGCCCCTTTTCCAACTAATCTATAGCATCACTGCTTCCACCACAAGTCAGTGGCTGCAATGGAGAAAACTAGGGATGGGCACAAATTGGCTCACAAACTAAAGGTCATGATGAATTTTGGCTTGTTCATGGTTTGCAAACCCTAGTTTGTGGAAGGTCAACCAGCACAAACTTTCCATGAATTTTCAAGCAGTTCATGGAGGATTGTGGTGGTTTGTGAATGGATACATTTCCAGGCAGACTCTCTCCACTCAAACAAAATGTTTACCAAACTTCAAAGCAAGAGGGGAGCAGAATTCTCCAGCCTTGGAAACACTCTTGTTAGTTTCAAACTAGTCTTGTCAGTTTCAAGAGTGCCCCTCCCCCTTTGTCTGCTTTCCTTTGTGTTCCCATCCCATGTTCTTGCACAGAGTGTCACGGGATGGGCTGGGCCAGAAGGCAGGAGTCAGGTCCAGTCCAAGGGTCATAGCCAAAAGGGACAGAACAGGAGCCAAGAAGAGTCCAAGAGAATAGACATCCAAAGCAGGAGGTCAGAAAGCCAGGAATCCAAACAGGAGAGAGGTCCAGAAACAGGAACCTAGGGTGGGCATGAGGTCAGCATGAATGCAATCAGGGGCTATATAGGCCTCTGGCAGTGCTTCCCTTAGCAGCAGTGCCACTCCTGTCAGTACTCAGGTCTCAACTCCCACCTTCCCTGCCAGCATACATCTCTGCAATAGGTTGCTAAGTCCCTGCAGATCTGCTCACACAGCCAAACCACCTGCAGAGCTGAATCAGGTGGGCTTTCTGTTTGCATCTGTACCTCATCAGCTGCAACTGGAGCAGGTGCAGGGATTACTGGCTCAGGTGCAGGTGGCAGTAAGCTGTCAACTCCTGAGGAGTCAGAGGGGGCAGCTTCCAGCTCTGGTGATGCTGGCAACTCTGAGCACAGGTGCTCAGCATGATCATAGTTGCCCATGACACAGACCTTGCAAAATACCTCTGCTTGGATTGTTTTTTACTCTATGCTTTGAGAGCAGTCCTTTTGAGCTTGCAGTGCCCCAGTTGCACCAGGTTTTGTTGGGCCTTCTGTACACTTAACTGGTTAAGCTGGGCTTGAAAAAATGCCCCCTTCAGTTCATACTGCAGGGATTTTCTGGTTCAACATTAGTCCTCTTTTACTTGTATTGTCACAGTGTCAATGGTTCTGCTAGGCATTCTGTACACTGTACTGTTTGTGCTGGGCTTGGAAACCTCCCCCCCCAGCTTGGATTGTGATTCTGTACTTCACATCAGTCCTGTTGACCTGGCATTGCCACAATGGTACTGGGTTCTGCTGGGCACTAATCTATTCCACTGGTTCTGGTTCTGCTGGCCTTGCACCCCCTTGCTTGGAGAGTGGTTCTGTGCTTCACAACAATCCTGTTGAGCTAGCATTGCCACACACTTCAGTTTCTACTGCAGAGATTCTCTGGTTTGATCTTAGTCCTGTTGGGTTTGCACTGCCACAGTGGTACTGGTTTTGCTGGGCGAATTGCCCTGGTTCTACTGGGCTTGCAAAAATGCCCCCCACATTCAGTTTCTACCGCATGGATTCTCTGGGACTTTGATTCTGTTCTTCTGGGCTTCTATTCTCTTGCTTTTTTTGCTCCCCCCTCCATTAGAAACAATGAAGGATGGGGACACCTTCTTTGGGGGCTATAACTCAGACCCTGTAAATCCAATCCCCACCAGAAAGGTAGAGGAGAGTCATGCAGTGATCCCCTGTGAGTTTGCTGTCTCTGGCATGGGGGGGCATTCTACTACATCACAAACCTCATGAAGTGAACCAGTTCATTTAGCTCCTAAAAGTTTGTCATGGTTCATGGTACATGAATTGGGCATACCATGAACCTCAAACCAAACCAAATGGCACTTTTTTGGTTCATGAATATCCCTAGAGAGAACTGTGTGTACACACAGAGACAAATGCTCCTCTTTTGGAGAGGGGTTTATTCCCCCTTTTCCATGGGTTTCAGATATTTCCCCAAATATAGTCCCCAGATTTTCTGAGAAAAGCCTCTCTTCTGTCTATATGGACTCATTTTAATGATTTAATTATCCAAAATGGAGACATTGACTATTAGTTATAGTTATATTAAAAATGACACAGGGATAATTGCCTATCCACATTTTTTTTAAAAAAATCAGATGGTCTTGGTTAGTCAAAGGAAATAATTTTTTCACACCCTCTCACCCAATTTTCATTCTTCTTTACATATTATGCAGTAGCTCTAAATATTTTTCTAAAATTAGATATTTGCATTACACGTAGTTCACAATGTTTCATGTAAAATATCATATTTTCTTTGTTATCATTTTTTTACTTTGTCTTCAGTCTAGCTGAGTGGCCCTTAATATTGTCGGCTGTGATAGAGAGAAATATTTATTGCAATAACAATGCTTTGGTAGCAATTTCTATGGGATAACAAAGTTTCTTCAGTTGTTAAAACAGGTGTAAATGATAAAACACAGACATATGGAGACATGTGATGGGAAAGTACAGAAGATCACAGCTCTGCACAGGTATAATGTGATCACAGTTACATTTCTATGTTTTGCACAATAGCGAGATGCATGCTTCCCATAAGAAAGTCAGATAAGATGCATCCTATTATTTGCCCTTTGTTTCTCTGTATAATGTACATTTTGCAAATGTTTCTCTCTGTGACATGTAACATCACCCCTGAAGTATGCCCTAGGCAAAAAATAAAAATAAAAATGTAGCCTAGTCTCCCTGATGATAATTCAACAAATTTGAAATTACAAACAGATTTTTCCATAGGATAAAAAATAATAATAATCAGGATAACCTAGTTCTTTGGCTTTGAATGTATTACAGTCTGAGGACTAATTCACTCACACATAAACTCCAATCAGACATTAGGGATTGGCACAAACCAAACCACAAAGCAAAATCTGTCACAAATTTTGCCCTGTTCATGATTTACAAACAGAAATTTGTGATGGTTCTACCATCATGAACTCCATGAACTTTTAAAGCAAGGTGTGGTGGTTTGCCACTTTGGAGCCAGGTTGGTGTAATGAGTAAGAGTGGTGGACTCTAATCTGGAGAATCGGGTTTGGTTCCCCACTCCTCCACATGCAGCCAGCTGGGTGACCTTGGGTCAGTCATAGTTCTCAAGAGCAGTTCTCTCAGAGCTCTCTCAGCCCCACCTACCTCACAGGATGTCTGTTGTGAGGAGAGGAAAGGAAGGAGATTGTAAGCCACTCTGAGGCTTCAAGTGAAGGGTGGAGTAATAAATCCAATACTTCTCTTACTCCAAGTTTCATGGATGGACCAGAAAAAAAGGGTTTAAAACAGCTAAGCAGCAGGAGGTCTCCCTGCTGCTCAGCTGTTTCAGGCTGTCTTATGCAGTCCCTTTAAAGTTTAAAGAGACTACACAAGACAGCCTGAAAAACAGGTGAGTGGCAGGGAGGCACTCCCCACTGCTCAGCAGTTTTGGGCTGTCTTCTCCTGTCCCTTTAAAGTCTAAAGGGACTACACAAGGCAGCCTGGAACAACTGAGCAGCAGGGAGCAAGCTGTTTCCTGTCACTCACCTGTTTTTTGGGCTTGTGGCAAACCATGTTTAAAGGAACTGCAGTCCCTGTTAATGGGGGTTGTGAGGCTATGAACTACAAACTGGTTCCATTTGTGAACAGATCTCCTGGTTTTGTTTGTGGTTCACTAACCAAACCGCAAACTGAACTGCATTTTCCAGTTTGTGTCCATCTCTATCAGTCATTCCATATAATAGGCTTCCCAGGTCTGACTCAGGAAATACAGGGAGATTTTAGGGGCAGAGCTCAGGATAGATGTAATGTTACTTTGTGACACCAATTTCAGGTCAATGGTCAACTGTTGTCACATCATGATGTAATTCCCTGCCCCCATTCCAAACCCCACCCCTTACTTTGGGGTTATTTTCTTCTTTCAAAATTCAAATTCTCTGCTGTACATCATTTCATGCCTCCCACCTTACATTTGTAGCCTTCCTAGTGGGGAAGTTTGCAATTCAACAACTCACAGAGGGTGGCTGTAGTTAAGGTATGTTCCAGTGCCTGAGCCTGAAAACCCCACACTTGGCCCTGCAGTAGCCGATGAGGTACAGGTGCAACCAGGGAGCATACCTGACTCACCTCCGTGGGTGGTTCAGCTGAGGGAGTGGCTCCACACAGACTTAGCCACCACCCTTAAAGATGCACACTGGCAGGGAAGGTGAGCGCCAAGTCCTGAGTACTAGCAGGAGCGGTGCCACTGCCGAGGGAAGCCCGGCTAGAGGCCTATATAACTCCCACTCAGGATTGGGCTCTCGTGGAAGCAACAAGTTGGCTCCTAAGTAAACTCAATAGTCATGGGATAAAAGGACAAGTCCTCTTGTGGATCAAAAACTGTCTTATAAATAGGAAACAGAGAGTGAGTATAAATGGGAAGCTTTCTCAGTGGAGGGTGGTAAGCAGTGGGGCACCACAGGGATCCGTACTCAATCCGATGCTTTTAAACTTGTTTATTAACAATTTGGAACTGGGAGTAAGCAGTGAAGTGGCTAAATTTGCAGATGACATGAAGTTGTTCAGGGTGGTGAAAACCAGGGAGGATTGTGAGGCACTCCGAAGGGATCTGTCAAGGATGGGTGAGTCGGCGTCAATGTAGCCAAGTACAAAGTGATGCACATTGGAGCCAAAAATCCTAAATATAAATACATATTGACAGGGTCTGAACTGGCAGAGACTGACCAAGAGAGAGATCTTGGAGTTGTAGTAGATAACTCAATGAAAATGTCTAGATAGTGTGTAACTGCAATAAAGAAGGCTGATACTATGCTGGAGATTATTAGGAAGGGAATTGAAATCAAATCAGCCAGTATCTTAATGCCCCTGTAAAAATCATTGGTGTGACCTCATTTGGAATACTGTATATAGTTCTGGTCGCCACATCTCAAAAAGGATATTATAGCATTGGAAAAAGTGCAGAGAAGGGCAACTAGAATGATAAAAGGGTTGGAACACCTTCCCTATGAACAAAGGTTAAAACGCTTGGGGCTCTTTAGCTTGGAGAAATGATGGCTGAGGGGTGACATGATCAAGGTTTATAAGATTATGAATGGGATTGAGCAGGTTGAGAAAGAAGTACTTTTTTCCCTTTCTCACAATTCAAGAACTCATGGGCACTCCATGAAATTGCTGAGCAGTTGGGTTAGACAGATAAAAGGAAGTACTTCTTCACCCAAAGAGTGATTAACACATGGAATTCACTGCCACAGGACGTGGTGGCAGCTACAAGCATGGACAGTTTCAAGAGGGAATTAGATAAATATATGGAGCAGAAGTCCATCAGTGGCTATTAGCCACAGGGTATAGATGGGAACTCTCAGTCTGGGGCAGGTGATGCACTCTATTCTTGGTGCTGCAGCGGGCAGCAGTGGAAGGGTTTCTAGTGTCCTGGTCCCACTGCTGGACCTCCTGATGGCTCCTGGTATATTTTGGCCGCTGTGTGACCGAGTGTTGGACTAGATGGGCCATTAGCCTGATTCAACATTGGCTTCTCTTATGTTCTTATGTTCTTGCATCCACCTTCAGCGCCTGTTCTCAGACCCCACTCTGGCTTGGATTCCTGGTTTCCTGACCTCTGCTTTGGCTGACACCTTTTTCAGACTCACAGTTTGGCTCACACTCCAACTCTCTTGGCAACAACCTCAGACCAGACTTGACTTCTGCCTCTCAGCCCAAGCCCAACCCATGACAGTGTAGCTCTTCCATTTCTTCCCTCTGTGATACACCCATCCAATAGAAGCACTCAGAAGCCTCCATCAAGAAAGTGGGAAAGAGGATTAAAATCCCTTTATAGATCTGTTTTCTAGGGAAGGGTTCCTGCTGATTGAGCATGCTCCATGTGGTGAATTCCTTGCAAACAGGTCCCTATATAGGATGTTTTTCATGCAAAAGGCAGCCCAGTTCAGGGCAACTCCTTTCCTCCTCCAGTCTGCAGAGGAGGTACCAGGCCAGCCAATGGCAGCCCAGCTGAAAGTGGGGGTGGGGAACAAAGAAAGCTTGCAAGAAAGAAAGGAAGGGAGGCTAAAAAGGAGAAAGAATGCAATATATCTAGCAATGGGGGAATCATTGCATTTCTACTTCTATGCAGCTAACTGGGGGGAGGAGGCTATATGCATTTTTAAAAACCTGATTGGGAAAGTAGTGGTGATTAAGAAGTGTACTTGCTGCCTTTTTGTAAACCATCAATAGCTGGCACACCCATTGAGGCAGCTGTGGACTGTTCAGCTAGCTTGCTGCTGGCCCCAACCTTCACAAGGAATCTGGTGGGAGAGATGGCATGCAGCTGCAGCAGAGTTATGGAGAGCTTTAGCTCCTAGCAGCAGTATGCAACATACTACCACTGAGAAGAGGCACCTCCTCCATCCCCTGGAGGTTCAACCAGCCCAACCAAGAAAGATATGTGGTGGTGCTCTGGCCTGGGCTAAGGGCAACAGCCAGTCCAGCCCTATACCACTGCAGTTTGCTTCAGGCAGGCTGCTCAACCAGCTGCCTACCTGGCTGGCCTCTGGAGGATGACGACATATAGCTGCTGGAGGTAAGAACTGAAAAACCCAGCACTCTCTCACAGCTTTTAATTCTAGGGACAATGCTCTAGCCTGCCTTGTCTATGGCCGAGGACAGACTGGCAATTTGCCGCGGGATGGGACCCGGGCTGACAACGACTCAATATCGGATTAAATGGAATGTTCACACAGGCACATCTGCCTGGCGTCCCCCACCCGTAGCCTACCGGTGCTCTCGCACTTCACTGCCGGATTAAAAAAACACCTGATAAAAGCCGACGCAAATCTTGAAAGCCTGCGTTTGTCACGCGTTTCTCTGCTTCCGGGGAGTCTGAACGCGCAGCCGAAAAGCCGGGAGCAACCCGCGTTGGGCATGAGGCAGCAGCGGTGTGATTGGCTGCGCTCCGCTCCACTGCCCAATGCGGTGCCGGCGTTGCAGGGCAAAAAAACCCCCGGCAAAATGCGCTTATGCGCACATACGCCCACAGCCGAAATAATGGGGAAACAGCGAATATAGTACACCTCCGGCACGGCAGTCTGAACGCTCCCGCGCGCCTCCGTCCAGTATCTTCCGGCAGAGGTCCCCGCTGTGTGGGCGGGAAAACCCGGTATCGTTTACTCCGGGGGTTTTTTGCCGCGACTCGATACCGGGGCAAATTGCCAGTCTGTCCTGGGCCTATGATGCACTTACCATAGAGACTAAAGCCTAGAGTGTTGATGCCATTATTCTCAGGCTTTTGCAAAATTAATTAGCAGTTAGGGGAACTGGGATCATGGCAACCCTAAATATGATGATTTATAACTTAGGCCTGGTCTATACATGCAAACAAATGGAATGGAAGAATGGTCAGAACCAATTCAGACCTCAGATACAGAGGTTCCCAAATTCCCTGCTAAGAGAAAACTAGCACAGTAGGTAGTAGGCTGGGTTAGATACTTTCTTTCTGAAGGGTTTTTTAAAACTTAGGGAAAATATTGGAAGTGGTATGCTCCACCTGCATTTTGAACTTATAGTGGCCCAGTCCACATTTTTTCTTTACCAATCTACAATCTAATTCCCACCAAATTCTTCTACATCTGTGAAGCTAATCTTGAATATTTATTGTTGAATGTATGAACATTGACAAATAATATCTTTGAAGTAATGGTAAGTGATCTGAAAGTCTAGTCTGTACTATTTAATCAGATCGGTTTTCCCCATGCAGTTATCTAGTCCAAGTTGCTGTCAGAAGGTGACAAACATGAATGTGTGAATTCACCTTTATTTCTTGCCCTGCAGGCAATGCTGTACTTAAGCCTGCTTTCTACTTTTTCCCCCTCTCTATAGTCTGAATGACATATGTTCTATCTCTGAGGGATGCCTGGCAGTAGGAGACCCTGCTTCAGAACAGGAAATGATGTGTTATTTTGAAAGCAATTCCAATTTCAGCCTGTAGTGGACAATATCAATCCATATTTTAAAACAGAAATGCTTTGACTAGCAGTTCTTATTGCAAAATAAGCTTTCCTCTTCATATGGTGTTGTAACTGATAAAGCTGCATGGCTGCATAATATGCAACAAGAAATGCCTTCAATTTTTCATTTGCTTTAGTCAAAGATTAGATTTATATGCCTAATCAACACAGGCCTTAATTGCAAATAGAATTCCAAGAGCTTTGTAATGTTTTGCAACCTAAAGCAAACTTCAATTATGAGATAGACCCACTGTATAGTAAATCTGTTACACCAGTAGTGCAATGTAGCCCCAAATGACTCCTGATATAGCATATTAACTCTTGAAAGGGAAAATGAGAGCTATAACTCTTCTGTATTGAAGCCGAAGTATTGTTTTAAACAAATACATAAGAATGAGCAGGATGTTTTATTTTCTATGCCATCAGATATTTGACGGATATGAATCATAAAGGTTATCAAAGATAAATGTATTTGAAAGAGGCTCTGGGAGAGTGTCAAGGCCTTGGACACTCAGCGTCATTATTTTTTTTTTTTTTTGCTTTGGAAGCAATGGTTATCTGTTGCAGGCATTTCTCATCCAAAAGTAAAGCTAGGTGCCTCAAAACGCCCCCCCCGATCTTTAAATATAGCCTGAGCCAGCCACCTAAGATGGCCTAAGAATACTAGAGGGATGACTGCAAACTGCGTAACAACTACTGCTGTGAAATTATGTAATTATTGATACTAGCACTTTATTATATTTACTAATAGTAAGGCCCATTGTGGAAATAAATACAATGAGCTCTAGAAAGAGGCTCTGGGAGAGTGCCCTGGCTTTGGGCACACAGTATGAATTTGCTGTGGTGACCTCAGCAGGGTATAATGACAGAGACCACCATTTTCTCCAGAGGAACTGATCTCTGCTGCCTGAAGAGCAGTTGTAGTTTTGAGTGATCTCCAGCCCTCACCTGGAGATTGGCAACAATTGTTACCCAGGAGGAAATGGCTGGTTTGGAGGGTGGAGTCTATGGCATTCTACCTGCCTGAGGTCCAACACCTCCTCAAACCTCACCCTCTCCAGGTTCCACCCTCAAATCCCCAGGAATTTGCCAACCTGGAGTTGGCAACCCCATCTCCTTCCCAGCTAACCCTCAACCTACTGTTATCTTCCTCTCTGACTTCAGCTGACTTCTGCCCTCTCTCCTGCAGAGCAGTTGTAATTCTGAGTGGTCTTCAGCCCTCACCTGGAGATTGGCAACAATGGTTCCCCATGAGGGCCTGGCTGGTTTGGAGGGTGGAGTCTATGGCATTGTACCTGTCTGAGACCCCACCCCTCCTCAAACTTCACCATCTCCAGGCTCTACCCCTCAAATCTCCAGAAATTTCCCAACCTGGAGTTGGCAACCCTATCTCCCTCCCAGCCAATTGTCAACCTACACTTATCTGCCCCCTGACTTCAGCTTTCCATCTCCTCCCCCCTCCCTCCTGGAGAGCAGTTGTAATTCTGATTGATCTCCAGCCCCCACCTGGAGATTGACAACAATGGTTCCCCAGGATGGAATGGCTAGTTTGATGGGTGGAGTCTATGGCATTGTACCTGTCTGAGGTCCCACCCCTCCTGAAAGCTCACCCGCTTCAGGCTCCATCCCTCAAATCTCCAGGAATTTCCCATCTGGAGTTGGCAACCCTATCAGGACTGGCCCCAATGAGTTTTCTCTCAAAGGCCAAAACAGGTGACAGGACCAAGCTTGGTTGCCTACCAGCAGGCACTGAGGGGAAAGTAGGTTGCCAGCTCTAAGTAGGGAAATACCTGGAGATTTGGGGGGTGGATTCTGTGGAGGGCAGCATGGGGGGGGGCAGAAAGACTCAACAGGGTATAATGCCATAGGGTCTACCCTCCAAAGCAGCCATTTTCTCCAAGGGAACTGATATTGGTCATCTGGAGATAAATTGTAACAGCAGGAGATCTCCAGGTCCCACCTGGAGATTGGCAACCCTAGGGGAAAGACAGCTGCACAGCAGGGGGTGGAAGAGAATGGTTTGATGGCCACTGGGCCAAGATTGGCAACAATAATTTCCCAGAAGAAAATGGGTGGTTTGGAGGATGGAGTCTATGGCACTGTACCTCTCAGGTCCCACCCCTCCTCAAACCTCATCCTCTCTGGGCTCCTCCCCTCAAATCTCCAGGAATTTCCATACCTATAGTTGGCAACTTTATCTCATCCCCTCTCAGCAGCCTCTTCCTAGACAAAATTCTGTCTTTCTCATTAGCAGGGAGCAAAGCAGTTTACTTCATTCTTTTCAGCTTTGTGATCTGTACAGCAACCCTGTAAGGCAGGTTAGGCAGAAAGTCTCCAGCTGGTCCGAAATCACCCAGGCAGTTTCCATAGGGAAGCTCCTGCTGAACAGGAGCAAGCAGCCAGGCCTAGGGTTGCCATTGCCCACAAAGACAAATTGATGCAAAGCAGGATGGAAAAGACTCCATATCTCTATTTTGCCTTCAATTGGTTTTGATGCCAGCAGAGTGAGAAAATGCCAGAGGCTCTGGGTGGATGCCCCATGGTAAATGCACCAAACAATTCCTAAAGATTTTCCACTGTGTCAATAAATCATTTTCGACACTCACAGTGTCCCCTGCCAGAATTAGTACCAGAGCTTTTTTTGCCTTGTGGTATTCTACTTGTGGTGTGACCTGTCTTTTTTGTGGTGTGGCATGGTTGTGTTATTGGGTTTGTTCGTTTTGAAGGGGAAGTGTTGTGAGTGAGGACATATTTCACCTCAGAATACAACAGGTTGCATAAACAACTGACAATTCCAACTGTCTTGCGGGGGGGGGGGGAGTTTGAGGTGCAAAATGGAGTGAAGTCCAATCAGCTTGAAATGCTGGCCCAATCAGAGAAGAGTGGCCTAGGCTGCAGTGGGTGGGAGAGAACTCAGGCAACGCAGCTAGTGGATAGGGACAGATTCCGAGCGACATACCAGGGAGCGAATTGATTTTGCCAAGCATAGAATCTTGCCAGACCACTACCCTTTTATTTAATAGGACAGGATGGTTTTAGCAGTAATTGTTATATGTAGTTCCTAATCTATTTTATGTGTATTATAAAAACTTTAGGTGTTCTATGTAAGTCGCCCTGAGCTGGCTTTGGCCAGGAGGGTGGGATAGAAATCGAATAAATCAAATCAAATACACACTTCAAGATGATGGTGGAACTTGTGTGAAAAAAATGAAGAGAATTGAACCATCCTGGCACAGATTAGCTTTTTAGCATCCCTGTGCTATTTGCAGTGGACGCAAACGTTTATTCACAAGAAGCCAGGAAAGTACAGGCAGCACTAATAGAGAGTGAAAACTGTCCCCTCTGTGCAAAAGAATTGGGGGGGGGGGTTAACCACTTCTCAGAACTGTCACAGCCTGTGTGGGGTAGTGGATCAAATGTTGAACAAAGATCAAAGAAGGTTGCTGGTTGACTTTGGGTCAGTTGTACACTTTCAGCCAGATCTACCTCATAAAGGGTTGTTGTTAGGATAAAACGAAGTGGAAAGGAATGATGTTAAGTTGTGTCCTCACTGGGGAGAAAAACAATGGACAGAAGGGATGGAATGTAGCCTTTTCTTTACAAAACAAGGAGGATTTAAGAACTTCCCTGAGCTATCAGAGCCCAAGTGGTTTAGTGGGTAGAGTGTCTAAGTATGATCTAAGAGGTCCAGGTTTGAATATCCTACAGTTTGCCAGAAAATGATGATCCCAAAGGCTGTTACTTTACCTGGTATTGCTGCAGCTGTTAGAAGGCAAAGTTGTCAGCTTTGGGTTGGGAAATTCCTGGAGATTTGGGGGAGTAGCCCAGAAAGGAAGGGTTTGGGGAGGGGAAGGGAAGGGACCTTAGTGCCACAGAGTCCACCCTCCAAAACAGCCATTTGCTCTAGAGGAATTTATCTCTGTAGTCTGGAAATTGGTTGTAATTCTGGGAGATCTTCAAATTACACAGACAGAATTCATTAAGTAAATAAATTAATGATCTTTCTGTAGTCATGTCACAATTCCAACACAAAATAAAATGTTAACATTGATATTGAAGTTGGTCTTTGTGTGAATTCAAACAGTTTTTTTAAAAAAGATTGCCCAATCTGTCACATACAGAGTCAATTTTGGGGAAATGTACTACTGTTTAATAAAAGTCATGAGATAAATGCAGTTTGGCCACCCAGCAATATTGCTATAAATGCTATTTTATGTTGAAGACTGACATTTAAATTATTTTAAAATGTTATTGTTTCCCAAAAGCATTTTCAGAATGATCTCTTCCATTTAATGTAATCAGAACTGCAAAGGTTAGAATGCTCTTTGAATGAAAGCCTTCTAAATACATTTCATTAATGCACAGCAATAATAAATAACACGGCAATAATAAAGAAATATAACCTTTTACTGCTCAACAAGTGACTTCTTATTTTATTTCTGTCATGAGTGTTAAAATTTCTTGTAATGATAAACTCACACATACACAACAATGGGATCAGACGATAAAGAAAGAAACAACAGTTTGTTTGAAAGGTTTTAAAGAAGTTAGCTGTGTTCCATTTGGTTGGCTTGTTGAAGGGTCTTGGGACAATAGTTTTAACAAACATGCTAAGCTCCATTAGTAAACAGAATTGCAGCAGCTTGTGTAATCTGCTAAAACCACTACCGGGAAATGGTTCTTACATTTTGGAATCTATCTTTCTTTAATGTAGTTTAATCCTCCTTTTTTAAGAACACTAAGAAAGAAAAGCAAAATCTGCTGCACAGTGATATGGAATGTCAGAAACCATATTTTGGATCTTTTTATTAGCTGGAAGAAGTTCCCACCACCCAGTATCATGAGACCTGTGACACCATTTATTAGACAGCAGCATCCATACAAGCTATGTGGGCAAGTATGGTGGAGTGGTGCTTGTGAACACAACCCCCAGCTGTCATTAGTACTATCAGGAAACAAAAGGGCAAAGGGAAGAGAGGATGGTTGGGATAAACTGTTCTGTGGCATTATTTGGAAATGAAATGGTGCTCCCTTTGTATCCCATAAGAAAGTGCACACTGAATGACTTTTAGCTGAGAACTGACAAAGGAACAGCTTGCTTATTTAATTATTTATGCATTTATTTAAAGATTTCTACCCCACTTTTATCCTACTCCTAGGCCACAAAGTGGCTTACAGAACAAAATATACAAAATTCAATTTTAATAAAGACATATAACCCAAGAGGTACCCAGTACACCCTTAAAGCAAGTGATGAGCCATAATATCATCCTGGGATGGTGCCAACTCTGGCTTTTGAAATTCCTGGAGAATCAGGGGTGTTGCCTGGTGAGGGCAGAGTTTGGGGAAGGAAGGGAGCTCAGAGAGGATGTGATGCCATAGATTCCACCTTCTGAAGCTTCAATTTCCTTCTGGACATCTCATCTCCATAGTCTGGAGATCTGTTTTAATTCTTCAAGAATTCCAGGCATCACCTGGACAGTTGGTAATCTTAGATTATTCTGACTTTGCTGGCATGGCTCACAGAGGACCACAGGCTAAGGGTCAAGCCCAGGGTGGCTTCTAATGCCTACAAAAAGGGTGGGGGGGACAGATACTGGTTCCAGGGCTTATTCATCTAGCTCAGTTGTTCCCAGTTTCCTGGATATCCTGTCGTTCTGTCTAACTGTAATATCTGCAACTCAAAGAACAATCCTAAACAGGTCTATTCAGAATCCTACTCAGGTCTATGCACTGAGGGCTTGCTCCCGGAAAAATATTTTTAAGACTGTACTGTTAGGCAAGCACTGTCTTCTCCAAGGCTGAGATTCTTTTTGCTGAAGTTGGGGTACTTTGTATGTAAAGCCTGTACTCTGCTGCTGAGCTATGGCCATTCCCCATAGCCTGTTACTGAACAAAGATATGTCATTCTGTATCTCTATAGTCTTCCTGTTGCTATTTCTTCCCAATTTCTGCACGAGATATCATATGAGACGTATGCTGGAATACTCCTGCCTGTTTCTAGGTAAATCTGAAACATCAACTTTTGTATTGGTCACACTTCTCCATTCTCATCCATATTAGGCTCTTACTAATGCCGGCCTCATTATTTTTATTCTGTCAAAAGGATCAAATTATTTCTTTAACCCTTCTTTCATTACAATTTGAAATCCAAGAGAGATGCAATGGTTAAATGGTATTAATTTTTCATTTAACACTTTCCAAAGATGACATTTTAAAATGAACCAGGCCAATCAATGTCAAAGTAAGCATATGGGGAATAGTTCTTGTCACTTCATGCTTTCTATCATTCCTGAGATGTCACACATGAGTTTGTTGCAGCAAAACAAGCAGAGTCCCATGACAATTTGAAGATCAAAGGTCCAAAACAAGTAGCTGGTGCAAGCAGGCAAATATATTAACAGACCAAATGTGTATAAGCACACTTCATCAGTTCCTTTAATACCCAAACTTGATGGTATAGTTCTTCCATGAGTAATCAATTCCACAATTTGTATTTTAGCTTGATACATGTCAAGTATTGTCATGTACCTGTCCAGGGATATAGGAGAACAGTTTTTCCCTGAAAGTATTTCCCCAGACCAGAATCAGGGCTAGTCTTGTGTCTTAGTCAAACACTGGGATGTGACAGATTAGAAATAGGGGAACCAGAAAAGAACATCCTTGGTCAGGGAGAAAGGAACTACGGAATACTATGGCCTTGTCTAGTACAGAAACAGTTTAACTCATACCAAGTGATATAATAGGTATTTAGGCCCAGGTAGGAGGAGTGTCTGAGAATAGCAAAAATGTCCAGCCAGAGACAAAAGTGAAAAATATAGTTCTAAGGTGGGGCATATTGGTTGGGAATTGTATGAAAAACTTGTAATCATTATTTCTGATTTTTTTTTTTTGTTATGATTAAAAGTAGCAAGAATACATTCTATATGGAGTTGCCTTAGAAGCCTGTTCAGAAGCTTCACTGGTTCATGCTGAATTAGCTAGGCTGTTGTCAGGTGTAAGAGAAATCATAATTCAGCCATTCTAAAAGATCAAGACTGCTTGTCAGTTCTTACTTAGACATTTTTACTTAGAAGCCCACACAGCCCAGGGGCTGGTTTTGTGGAGAGCTGCCTCCCCCCAAATCAGCCTGCTGCCTGTTATGAATAGGGATGGGCACAAACTGAAAATATGCAGTTTGTGTTGGTTCATCATTTATAGCTGACCCAAGAACCAACCCATAAATCAAATCAGGAGGTATGTTTGCGAACCAAACTGGTTTGTGATTCATGGTGCCACAAACCCTATTGAAAGAGACCACAATCCCTTTGAACGGGGTTTGCAGAAAGCATGAAAAACAGCTGAGAGATGGGGAGCAGACTGCTCCTTTCTGTTTGGCTGTTTTGGGCTGCACAAGATAGCCTCAAAAACAGCTGAGCAGTGAGGAGCGCTACCCCACCATTCCACTATTTTTCAGACTTCCTTCTGCTGTCCCTTCTAAGTTTAAAGGGATTGCACAACACAGCCAAACTCAGCTGTTTTTGCAACTTTCCCAGGGAACAGAAAGCAGGGGTTTAAATGGGCTCTGAGTGTTCCCTGCTGTCTGCTGTATCCATGAACCACCACAAACTGCTTTATAAGTTCATGGAAGTTCATGACTATAGATCCATCACAGACTTCAGTTTGTTTGTTTTCAGTTAATAAATTTTTATTAAGATGATATATGCTGCGGTGGCTCAAGCAGTTAAGACGCTGAACTGCAGACTGTGGAAGGTCGGCAGTTCAGCAGTTCGAGACCTGGGTGCCACATGACGGAGTGAGCTTCCGTCTCTAGTTCCAGCTCCTGCCAACCTAGCAGTTTGAAAGCAAGAAATTGCAAGTAGATAAATAGGTACCACTCCAGTGGGAAGGTAACATCGTTCCATGCACTTTGGTGTTTAGTCATGCCAGCCACATGATCACAGAAATGTATTCGGACAGCGCTGGCTCTTCGGCTTTGAAACGGAGATGAACACCGCAACCTTAGAGTCGGATTCAACTGGCTTTCGAGCAAGGGAACCTTTACCTTTACTTTTTATATGCTTAATAGTATACAAACTCATATAAACATTTCAAACAGTAAGGAGTACAGAATGATAGTATAAATACAATCACAACTATAACTCAGCATAAAGAGTAAACATAAACATCAAACAAGAATTAAAACACATCAGTAAGTCATGTTGATGGTATCCAGAACTGAGTTATATTCAGCCTTGGTGGATAAATATTCTAAGAGAGGAAACCAGATTGAGGTGAAGTGTGAGTCAAAGGATTCCAAGAATGACAAAAGGAGAGAGTCAGTGAGTTTATCCATCACGCAAAAGTCACAGACTCTGTTTAACTAGGCAGAAATGGTGAGGTGCAGGGCTATTTTTGGGCAGGAACACAGGGGAACAGAGTTCTGGCTGGCTCTTGAGTTGGCCATGCCCAGCAGGAACTCATTAGCATAATATGCCACACCCAACAGCAGAAACTCATTAGGATTGGCTACATTAGGGGTGTGTGGCCTAACATGCAAAGGAGTTCCTGATACAAAGAAAGCCCTGGGTTTTGACCACAAACAAGGTAAACAGAATATGAAGCAAAAGGTCGGTGTGGCTGGATGACCACACTCCTGGTAACATGGGGGTGTGGCCTAATAGGCTAATGAGCTGTGTTGTCAGGGGTGCGGCCTAATAGGCTAATGAGTTTCTGCTGATGGATGTAGCCTATTATGCTAATGAGTTCCTGCTGGGCTTTTTCTATAAAAAAGCCCTGGTGAGGTGTGTGTTACTTTTCCAATACTGAGTGATTATAAGTCTGGAAGCTGCACAAAGAATGGTTATTAAATCTTTATGAGGTGTTGGTGAGGGACCAAGTTATCATGTACCTAGCAGTAATTAATCTGCTTCAAAAGGTAATCAGAAGGCTGTAATGGCATAAATGTGATCAATTACCATGTGCCAAAAGGTTTTGACATGCAGTCCCACCAACAATGCCAGTACGAACCTATAACACCACAGTTCTGCCAACAAAGAGGTGATGTCAAAGGTTGCATATGATGTAATTTTTGTGGTGTGAGGTATGATTGAGTTAGTAGCTTAAAAATTATGTTTTGATGACTATTCTTTTAGAGTGTGCAAGTGAAGCATGCCAGATAGATTGCCAGTCAGCATGGGCAAAGACATTATTGCAGTCTGTGTGCCACTATGTAGTGTAAGATGGCGCAGGCAGTAAGTAAAGCCTGCACAACATCTGACCGAACAGCTTCAGCTGTTCGAGCCCCACCGTGGCCGGAGTGAGCTCCCAGCCCTAGGTCCCAGCTCCTGCTCACCCAGCGGCTTGAAAGCCCATTAAAGGGCAATTAGACAAATGGGTACCTGCTCCTAGAGCGGGGGGGCACCCGCCCTTGTGGTGTAGCGCCAGTGGCATGAGCGATGGTGAGCGGCAGCGGAAGAAAGAATGGCGGCAACTGGTGAGGCTGGGTGAGCAAAAGGAGGCCGGGTCAACAGGCACGGAGACGGGGTGACATGACAGGCCGGAGCCACATAGACAGAGGCTGTCAATGAGCATGCGCAAAATGTGCGCTTGGCCCGAACTCAAAAGATGTTGCAACAGCCACAAAAAGGTCGGAAAAATCAAAGACCAGCGCCAGGAGGACGTCGCCGCAAGGCAATAGGAAATAACAGGAAATAACAACAACTTGCTGCAATAAGTGTGCCTGGTAGGCTTGTCACCCTCCCTTGTATGTGGCCCTAAGTTAGGATTTGTGTTAATGAAATATGTGAACTGCTCAGAGCCTTCCGGGGGTGAGCAGTATACAAATCGAAAGATAAATAAATAAATAAATAAATAAAGATGGCAGGGTGACATTAGAAGATTATTGAATAAAGAGTAGAAATAAGGGGTTTATAAGATTGTGGATTTTTTAATATTTAAAAATTCATTAAAGGACACAAAAGACTATTTTGAGTGGAAGGTAATTGTATTAGATAAGCAAGCTGTAAATACTGGTACCATCACAGACTTCAGTTCATGTCACAAATTTTGTTTCATGGTTCCATTCATGCCCATTCCTAGTTACAATTTTCTTTGAAAGCATTCTCTATGTAATATAAGAACATACAAAGACCCCTGCTGGATCAGACCAGTTCTCCATCTAGTCCAGCATCATTACTAGAGCCATTTTAATTAAAGATGACATGAATGGATACCTTACTTGTTGTGGTCCCAAGACTTTAGTACCCCCCCATAGGCTTACCTGGTGCTAAAATTGTCTTTTAAGTAGTATATGAAACTGTTTTTATTCTTCCAAGCTAATTCTCTTGTTCACATTTTCTCCCTGCATCGGAAGTGTTTTTTGTCACCACTAGCTCATTTTTGCTCTTTTAATCCTGCATCTCTTACTTTGAAATGTTTTGTCTCCATTGCTACTTTATGGGTTGTAAGTCTCTTATTAGATTCTGCTTTAATCTGCTGATTAGTCCTGATATAGTCTTTTATTTCTGTTGCTGTTTTATGGGTTTTAATTTTAGTGGACTTTATTTTCATGCACTGAGCATTTTGCTCTGACTTTATTCATGTCCAGTCTATTGTATGTTTTTGTTTTATTTATTGTAGTTTTATTGCTTTTTAAAAGAATATTCCGAAGACACCTCCAGATTATTCTATTGTGAGACAGGGTTATAAATGTTCCAAAACAAACAAATAAATAAATAAATAGATACTTTAAAATTAAATTTGACAGAAGAGATAAATTATGTTAAAATAAAAAGTAGGGAAAATAAAATTTAATTGTAGAGGTGAATTATATTAAAAATAAAAAAATAGGTATAAAAATAGAAATAAAAAATGCCAGTTGAAAGGAGTTTCCTGTGCATTTTATCCTTACAGCAATCATGGAAAATTAAGTAGTACATAAAACAGACACAATGATACACACTGACTATAAAGGTGGGTTGTAAAGTCAGTAAGTGCTGCTTGTTTATTTTTTAGATAAAGCAGGCAGTTTGAGTTCTTATGTCATGTACTCAAGTGCTATTAGATGTATTCCTCTGTTCTGTCATCAGAGACATGAGAGCTCTTCAAGACACATTTTCCCAGGAAATAATGACTCATACTAGTTTAAAGGAGACACTAGAGTCCTGCAGTTAAAGATCTGGCAGTTTATTTCAAGTCAATATGTCAACTAGAACTGTCTTCACATGTCTAGCACTTTGTCATGTATATTGGCTTTCATCCCACCAGTTCCCCAAGGAATGTATGCATCCTTCCTCCACCTTTAGGAGACTCCAACAGAAGAAACATGCAAGTTGGAGGAACTACCTCCAGCCTAAACCAAGATACAAAGCCACTTTTTCTATCTGCTCATTTTTGTGCTTTGTCATCAATTGCAGGTTGCAGTCCTTAGTGTACAGACAAGAAAGTAAAACCCTTTTGAACTCAATTGGACTTATTTCTAAGTAACCAGGCTAGGGTCACATTGTCAGTATTTTCCTTTTGGACTTCTCCCCATCCTATCTCTAGATCACACTGTCTTGTCCTCCTCCTTGGACTGCTACTTTTTTCAGGTGAATTAGACATTCTTTATGACACATGGGGGAATAGAAAAGTAATTCTGCTGCTGTCTAGGGTTACTAGGTAAGCCTTGTATCCAGCAGTGGGAGCTTGGGGGTTGACTGTGGGAGCACTGGCAGGACTAGTATGAAGTCACTTCTAGAGAAAAACCAGAAGTGACATTGTACCTCTCCAGCAGAAAATATTCAACTGAGATGTGGTGATCCTGGCCCTCTCTTGAGGCACCAGGACTCTTACAGAACATGTTTGGAGTGGTTATAAAATATCTTCCCTTGTCTATGTTGGACACATTTGTTCCATATTGGACCTGCATCTACAATGGTTCACCTGTGGGCTAATTCTCAAAAGATAACGAGAGTGGGTAGATGGTATTCTATTGCAGTCAGTGTTGTGGATAGGTTTGTTAGTTTTTTGTTTGTTTTTTTTACAAATCCAGAATGACTGATACTTACAGGAGAGGGGATGTTTTTCAAAGACTCCTATCCATGCATTTCAAGAAGGATTAAACTGCTCTTGGCAACTAGTAGGACATCTCCATCCCAAGTTCACATCAAGGTAAACAAAAAGCAGAGACAGCAGAGAGCAAGATAAGTAGGAAGGATGAGCTGCGTGTCCTCTCTCATGCACACACACACTGAAGAAAGAGGCACACCAAAATATGGTCTCTCCCAGTAGGTTCTCTGGTAGTGGAAAGATACCTCATTGTAGTCTAGTTTCGACAGAAGTAATCCTAACTGCTGGCTTGGTTGAGGCACTGAGTCCCACAGCGGGCAGGTGAAGGGGGTGAGCCAAGTGCTGAGGAAGCCTGGATTGTGACATTTAGATAGACCACTGTAATTTGTGGAGCAGTTGTGTGATGATGAATAATTCACAGTGCACAGGGGGGCCAAGGACAGCTGTTAACATAAAAGTTGTGATCTTTCAGTTACTGTTAGACTGTTGGCTACCTGTTTGCCTTTGTGGACGCAGCATTACATTCTAGCTGGAGAACAAAGTTTGAGTCCAGAGGCACCTTTAAGACCAACAAATTTTTATTCTGGGTATAAGGTTTGATGTGCACACATACTTCTTCAGATGCGTGCACACAAAACCTGATACCTTGTTGGTCTTAAAGGTGCCTGTGGACTCATACTTTGTTCTGCTCTTCAGACCAACATGGCTACCCACCTGAATCCATAGGTCATTTTGACAGGAGAGTGTGCATCAAGAGGATCCAATGAGAAATACTAAGGTCATTTTGTTGTCTTCTTCCCTGAGAACAAAGTAGCTCGTACCTGGAAAACCTCATCCACTTTCAGGTACAGATAATAAAGGCTGCCCCTTGCACTACCACAGCCTGGAATAGCAGAAGCTTCTCTGTTGCAGGCAAACCATGGAGGCAGGACTTGGCAAGCCTAGTACTAACATTGCACTGTCAAACCACTGGATAGCATGTATCTCTGCCACAAGCTCGCTCCTCAACAACAGAAAGAGCCAGTCAGCTCATACCTGAACAGTGCCCTCAGCAATGCCCAGACATGAAGCAGCAGAGAACACCTAATGCCTTCCCAGCTCCCAAGTCCTCTATACATTTGTTCAGGAGGAAGTCCCACTGAGTACAAGGCTGTTCAGGTGCACAGGACTGCAGCTTGAAGCAGTATCCAGCACACAATGGGAAGCAGAAGGGCCCGGGTGAGCCGGGCCCGCCATTTGCGGGGACGGGCAGGGACAGCGAGGTCGCTGGCCGGGAAGGGGCGGGGGGCCCGGTGCGTGACTGGAAAGGAAAAGACGCACCTCCCCCCCCCTTTTCCCCAGCCAATAGAGGGCAGGGGGTGGTCAGGGAGGGGGGAGGCATTATAAGGGAAGGGAAGCTGCTCCCCCCTCCCCACTTGACCACGAGGAGAGCCCGGTTCACGAGGAGAGCCCGGTTCGCGGCAGCCGTTCTTCACAGGTAGGCCCGGGCCCCTTATGGGGGGAATGCCGGCGGCTAGGGGGGAGGGGGGAAGGGGGACGGCCTTCCTCCTCCCTCGCCACTTCCCCCCCTGCGCCCTGCCGCGCGGCCGCCGAGCAGTCCCGGCGGCTTGGCGCGGCTGCCGCGGCTGGGCCCCGCCGTCGGCGGCCCGGTCCAGCCGCTCTTCCTGATCACGGCGGGCCTGGCTCGGGCCCGGTCCGCCGTCTGGCCTGCCCGGGCCATAGGGGCGGCGCGGGGCTGCTTCCCAGGCCATCGGGCCCGCCCCGCCGCCCTGGGCCAAAAAACGGACTCGGGGGACGGGCCGCGGCCTCTCCCGCGCGGCCGCCGGGCCATCCAGCCGTCCGCGGGCTGAGGGGGCGGCGCGGGGCCGCTTCCCAGGCCCGCCGATGGGCCATCAAGCCATCCGGGGGCTGCGGGAGCGGCGCGGGGCCGCTTCCTAGGCCCGTGGGCCTGCCCCGCTGCCCGGGGCCCGGAGCGGGACCGGGGGACGGGCCGCGGCCTCGGCCTCTCCTGCGCGGCCGCCGGCCCATCGAGCCGTCCGCGGGCTGCGCGGGCGGCGCGGGGCCGCTTCCTAGGCCCGCCGCCGGGCCATCTAGCCATCCGGGGGCTGCGGGGGCGGCGCGGGGCCGCTTCCTAGGCCCGTGGGCCTGCCCCGCTGCCCGGGGCCCGGAGCGGGACCGGGGGACGGGCCGCGGCCTCGGCCTATCCTGCGCGGCCGCCGGCCCATCGAGCCGTCCGCGCGCTGCGCGGGCGGCGCGGGGCCACTTCCTAGGCCCGCCACTGGTCACAAAGAACAACCTTTCTTCGAAGGATCATTACTTTGATTGAAGGCTCTGGGTCAAGAATGAGTAAAATCAAGTTCTATTCTGAACTATTGGTAGCTACTATTTAATCATGTGACCATTTCTTTCTAAACATTCTTTGAAATGTTGAACTTGGCCTGGTGAATCAAAGGCATTCAGTGTACTATAATACTATCAAGTCTCCGAGTTCCAGTAAGAAAAATAATGCAACCCCTTAATTCCATTCAAAGTTCAGAAAGAGCAGGAACCCACTCAAGTCGTTGGAAAGCCATTGTTCAGTAGTGCAGCTCTGGAAACTGAGAATGACTCAATGAATGAATGGTAGGATGACAAGAGTAGGGAATCTGCCTGCACAGTTTAGTATAGTGGTTAAGAGCGTGGACTCTAATCTGGGAGAGCCAGGTTTGATTCCTCACTTCTCTGCATGCAGCTGCTGGCATGACCCTGGGTCAGTCATAAGTTCTTTCAGAGCTGTTCTCTCAAGGGCAGTTCTTGAGAGAGTGCTCTCAGCCCCACCTACCTCACAGGCAGTGTTCCCTCTAAGCTGATGTGCTACCAACAGTCCTTAGCTGGAAAACATATATCAATCCACACAAGAAAAGTGGGAGATAGTTCAAGCTACTTGAGAGTGATTTGACCAGGGTTACCTGCTTAGCTCGGGGGGCGGGGGCCTTGGTGCCGGCCGGGTGACCATGCCATGGGCAACGGCAGGGCCTCCCAGGGGGAGTCGCGGCCCCAGACCAAGCGCAGGACTCGTCATCAGAGCCATTCTTTTCCAACACAGGAGGCGGTCCAGGTGCGAAAATGGGGACTTTGGTGGCCGGCCGGCATCAGTTAGGTCAAGAACAACTGATCCGTCGGTCCACAGGACGATTCACCTCCCCTCTGGCCGCCCGCACATGCTTCTCGCCGTTTGGGGGCGGGTAACAGGGAACTGGGGGTTTTAATGTGTTGTGTTTTTGGTCCTGAGCAGGTATGAGGCCCCCATCACGCAGCACCCAGCGCACGGGCACAGTGGCTGGGGTAACACCCCAGTCAGCTCCCAAGGGGCGGGCACGGCCTGCAGCAGTCGGACAACCAGCGGGAGCTACGGCAAGAAGGAAGGCGGTACCGCGCGGCGCAGATGGGTCTGAAGGTGTTGTGGAGCTCGCCGACACCATGCGGGGCCTTCAGCAGGCTTTTGCTCAACTCTCGGAGAAGGTGGCCAAGATGAGCCAGGAGCCGACAGCCAAACGAACCCGGAAGGCTGGGGCGGAGGGGAGCTTAGCCCAGCAGCGAGGGGGGGCTTCCTCCAGCTCGGCCAGTCACCAGGCTTCACGGCCTGCATCACGCACAGCAGACGGGGGACAGGAGAGGGGTAGCTCGGGCTCTTCCATGCACTCCCGCGACGGGGCAGAGGGCGCGGTCTCCTCAGGTGAGGGTGCGAATGCAGGACGAAGTGCGCAGCCGCCGAGTGGTTACTGGGCAACGGCGGCCCATGTGCCAGGGCTGCCAGCCTGGGCCATACACCGCAGGGCGCTAGCTGCACAAGCCAAGCAGGAAGCCGGGCGGGGCCCTGGGGTGGTATGGGATAACATTGACGTCTCTGACCCTACTGCAATCCTATCCACGTACTTGAATGGAGAGGAGCCGCCGGGGCTCCATCTATCTGAGGAGCTGAGGGACAGCATTCTGGACGGGTATTACGTCAATGTCTTCACGTTGCTTCACAAACGGGGGGCCGAGGCCCGCACAGTGAAGTCTGACAAGAGGGAGAAGAAGGAGAAGAACGAGGAAGCGGAGCGCACCTTCCTCAACTGGGTTTCCGGTTACCTGGTGTATGCAGGGGTTGTCGCTACCGCGTACCCGGACAGGGGCTGGCACCTGCTCAACCACATGAGCAACGTGGTTGAGGCGAGGGTTTTGGCGGGCGAGGGGCCGGCTATAGATTACGACGAGACCTGCCGTAAACTGGCGTCGCTCAATGACAGGGCTCGATGGGACCTGCTGCAAGACAAGGTTTGGCTCAGGGAGGTCGGCCCGTGCATCAAAGGAAAAGGGGAGGTGAAGTCAGATCGCTGGGCCGTGCGCAAGGATCGGGCGCGGGGGTCTGTTGGGAATATAACCAGGGCCGATGTCGCCGGGCACGGTGCAAGTTCCACCATAGCTGCGAGGTGTGCGGGGGCGCGCACGGGCGGGTGTATTGCCCACGGTCCACCGGCACCCAGCAGCCCTTTCGGGGTGGAAAACCCTTCTCCGGTGGTGCCAACACAAAAGGGGGAGGGGGTCATCAGGCACCGCAGCCCCTTCTTCTTCCAGACGTTAGTGCTCCACGGGACTGGTGGTCCTTGGCGGCCACCCCGGTTCGGGTGGATGCCCTGAGACCCCTCTTGGCACAATACCCCTTGAGGGAGGCCGGACAATATATCTTGGATGGGTTCACGAAGGGTTTTCCCATTCCTGCCTGCGGCCCGCGCATAGCTACCGATTCCAACAACCCGAAGTCGGCCAGGGAGATGCCCGAGGTGGTCGCGGCAAAACTGCAGAAAGAATTGGCAGCGGGGCGCATTGCGGGCCCATTTAGCGCGCCCCCTATGGACCACCTGCGAGTGTCCCCCTTGGGGGTGGTGCCAAAGAAAACACCAGGCGAGTATCGCCTTATTCAGCATCTCTCGTACCCGAGGGGATCTTCGGTGAATGACGGTATCCCCCCGAGCTTTGCTCGGTCAAATATGCTTCCTTTGATCACGCAGTGGGACTGGTCAGGGCTTGCGGGCAAGGGGCACTCATGGCCAAGTGTGACATTCAGTCGGCATTCCGACTGCTCCCGGTAAGCCCCGACTCCTTTTCGTTGCTGGGTTTCAGGTTCCAAGGGGCGTGGTACTTTGACAAGGCCATGCCTATGGGTTGCGCGGTGGCCTGCGCGGCATTTGAGACATTCAGTACTTTTCTTGAATGGGCGGTGAAGTCGAGGACAGGGCTTACAGGGATTACTCATTATCTGGATGACTTCTTTTTTGTCGGCCCTGGGAATGACGAGACTTGCGCGGAGTCCCTGCGAGCATTTCAGCGGCTTGCTGCAGAGCTCGGCGTCCCATTGGCAGCAGACAAGACCGAAGGGCCGGCCACTAGTTTAACGTACCTGGGTATCCAATTAGACTCTGTAGCTGGGGCATCCAGGTTGCCAGAGGACAAACTCTTTGCCCTCCAAGCGCTCATTTCCTTGGTTAGGGCACGGGCGAAGTGCACGTTGAAGGAACTGCAGTCACTGATGGGGCATTTGAACTTTGCTTGCCGGGTCGTGTCGCCCAGCAGGGGTTTCTGCGCCAGGCTGGCCAGAGCGACGGCTGGGGTCAGGGCGCCACATCACCGGGTACGGGTGACCAGGGGTATGAAGGAGGACTTAGGCGTGTGGCTCCGGTTCCTGGAGGGCTACAACGGGGTTACCATTTGGCAGCACCCGATGGATTTGCAGGATGCCATCCAGATCCACTCTGATGCAGCGGGCAGCGCTGGGTTCGGCGTCTACTATGACGGCAGGTGGTGTGCACGGCCCTGGCCCAAGGAGTGGGAGGGTTCTGTAGTGCTCAAAGATCTCACATTCTTGGAACTCTTCCCAATACTGGTGGCGGTGATCATTTGGAAGGATCTCTTTAGGGACAAAAGGGTGCGGTTTTGGTGCGACAACCAGGCGGTGGTGCGGGTGGTGAACAAGCAAACGTCCAAGTCTGAAAGGGTGATGCGGTTGGTTCGCTGCCTGGTTCTGGCCTGCTTGGCTGATAACATTACATTTTCTGCACGCCATGTGCCAGGCGTGGATAATAGCATAGCGGACGCTTTGTCTCGCCAACAGGAGGAACGTTTCCGCATACTGGCGCCAGGAGCCAACCGCGTTTCAGACCCCTTTCCGGAGGAGCTGTGGGAACTTGGGAAGGTACAATAAGGCGGGGCATCTATGGGTCCATCGCCCCCTCCACTCTCGCCAAGTATGCGAGGGCTATCGACGCATTTTTTGACTTTACTGCGGGATTCGGGGGCCCGCAGACCTTGCCGGTGGAAGGGGACTGGGTGCTTCGCTATATGGCATGCTTGCAGGACGGCGGGTTCTCCCACAGTACCATCAGGGGTCGCATGGCCGCCATCACATTCTTTAGCAAGGCGGAGGGGTTTACGGACCCGTGCCACTCATTCCAAGCCCATAGAGCAGTCGAGGGCTGGCGGAGGCAAGCCGCACGGCCTCCAGATCACAGACGGCCCGTGACCTTCGAGCTGTTGAAGGGGATTTTGCGGGAGCTTCCAGTGCTGTGTTGGTCCCGATACGAGGCTGCACTATTTGAGACTGCATTCGTCTTGGCCTTTTTTGGGGCCTTGAGGGTTGGGGAACTGGTGGCGAGCTCTAAAACCTTGTTCACCAACACACCCCTGGGTGTTCAGGATGTTTCCTTCGGGCAAAAGGGGATGTCATTGTATATTCGGAGGTCAAAGACAGACCAACTGGGTAAAGGGGCGCGCCTGCAATTGGGGCCACTACCGGCTGGCCCGTGTCCCGTGCAGACCACTCGAGCCTTTTTAGCAATGCGTCCGGAAGGCGGTGGCCCCCTGCTTATCCATAGAGACGGGGCCCCATTGACCAGATATCAGTTTACGGGAGTTTTCAGGTTGGCTCTGGGGGCTTTGGGCTTACCAGGCAAGGAATTTGGGCCTCACTCCTTCAGGATTGGGGCAGCCACCACGGCTGCGGACGTCGGCCTGCCGGAGGTACGCATACGGGCTATAGGCCGCTGGCGCTCTACGGCCTTTAGGGCATACATCAGGCCACAGCCGGAGTCCAGCCAGTGACCGGCTCTCTGACTCCTCAGTTCCAGGACAGAGGTACAGGACTGTCTGGATCTTTGGGCACAGCATCGTTCATCGGGCAGGTTTGTATGCATCCTCATCAGGCTGGGGCAAAGACTTGGGCTTGGGAGATGCGGCACACATTACGTGGATGGCGCAGCGAGGCATGCGATGGAGGTCCCTGTTGCCCTGGTTGGGGCGCGTAGCAGCGAGGCGCCACCCTCCCGACGTTCTGCTGCTACAGCTGGGGGAAAATGATTTGACTGAGTGCCCCGGAGTGGCCCTCGAGCGCCAGGTACTGGCCGACCTGGCCTTAGTGCGTGAGATTCTGCCCGGCACTGTCATCTTCTGGTCGGATTGGTTGGAACGGAGGTCGTGGCGAGGCGCAGCTCATCCCAAGAAGGTGGACGTGGCAAGGCGGAAAGTGTCCGGCAGGCTGGGCCGGGTCGTCGAGTCGGGAGGCGGTATCTGGATTCGCCATCCAGACATATCTCACAAAATGGAGGCCATGTTCCGAGCGGATGGCGTACATTTATCGGCCTGGGGAATGGATGTCTGGTTGCACGGAATCAGGCATACCTTGCTTTCTTGGCTGCAGCTGTAAGGGCGTTGGCGGGAACAGGACTAATGGGGATGTCCTGTTCTTGTGGCGGTAACAGCATGGGGCCGGATCTGTTGGCGGAATTTGGCCTGCGAGCCAATTCCGGAGCTGGGGGACCCCTTTAAGGGTCTTGGCGTGAGGGCTGAACGGAGCTGGCTAGCTCAAGGAATAACAGTGCTTGCCCTCACAGCCAGAGGGCAGGGGAGCTCACAAAGGGGCAAGCGTCCGTGTGAATTCCGATAACCTGCCCTCCCGCCTTCTCTACCCATGCCGGCTGGCTGGGTAACGGTTAACTCGGCTGGCACACGGGCCAGCCGATAGGTTGGATCCGGTGGACCCATGCTGTGCCAATGCTCTACAGCTGTAACCAATAAAAGTTGTGGCCAAGTTTATCCACCTAATTTTCTAAAGAAACTGGTTTTGTGAGTTCATCCAAAGGGGGGGTGTATTAGGAGCCGACCTCGGGGTCCCAGGTAAGACATGGAACCGCAAGCAGAAGGGCCCGGGTGAGCCGGGCCCGCCATTTGCGGGGACGGGCAGGGACAGCGAGGTCGCTGGCCGGGAAGGGCGGGGGGCCCGGTCGTGACTGGAAAGGAAAAGACGCACCTCCCCCCCCTTTTCCCCAGCCAATAGAGGGCAGGGGGTGGTCAGGGAGGGGAGGCATTATAAGGGAAGGGAAGCTGCTCCCCCCTCCCCACTTGACCACGAGGAGAGCCCGGTTCCCCACCCATCCCTCCCCAGGTATTATGGTGCTGGGGGTTTTGGTGTTTGGAAGTTGAGGGAACGCAGAAGGGGTGTTTACAGGGTCTTTATAGGTATGGTATTCTTAGTGTTTATTTACAGTTTTGCATTGCACAATCTGTCACAACTTTCGGCGGTAACAGCATGGGGCCGGATCTGTTGGCGGAATTTGGCCTGCGAGCCAATTCCGGAGCTGGGGGACCCCTTTAAGGGTCTTGGCGTGAGGGCTGAACAGAGCTGGCTAGCTCAAGGAATAACAGTGCTTGCCCTCACAGCCAGAGGGCAGGGGAGCTCACAAAGGGGCAAGCGTCCGTGTGAGTTCCGATAACCTGCCCTCCCGCCTTCTCTACCCATGCCGGCTGGCTGGGTAACGGTTAACTCGGCTGGCACACGGGCCAGCCGATAGGTTGGATCCGGTGGACCCATGCTGTGCCAATGCTCTACAGCTGTAACCAATAAAAGTTGTGGCCAAGTTTATCCACCTAATTTTCTAAAGAAACTGGTTGTGTGAGTTCATCCAAAGGGGGGGGTGTATTAGGAGCCGACCTCGGGGTCCCAGGTAAGACATGGAACCGTAATACCACAAGTGCCAGCTAGTACAGCCCCCCTAAAGTGTGCCTGTGTGCCCTGCCACCACCAAGTAAATGAAGAAGTGCCTGAACTGTGCCAGGAGGTGGCCACAAGCAGCCACCAGCACTGCTATGTATTGGGTGCTCACAGAGAACCAGATGCTCCCAGAGAACTGGGCTCGTTCCCATCGCTATTTATCAGCTCAGAACTTCCCCCCGCCCCGTCAGGTTATTCTTATTCATTTGGGTGGAAACAATTTTGGAAAGCACATTGGCAAGTCTTTGAATTTACACATTTTAACATATATAGCTACATTTCCAGGAGTGTTTTTGATCTGACTGGAAATGCTACAGAAGAGGATCTGGAGGCATAACTACTCTATGATGTATAGAACTTGTGTTAATAGGTTTGTTTGTAGGACTTTGGTAGCAGATGGGGCTGTGCATTCTGTATCCATGTATCAATAACTCCACTGCAGTTGTATAACAAAGGCAGTGTGTATCTCTTGCAGGACAGTTGCAATATCTGCCTTAGGGATCTACAACAGGACTTGTTTCGGCCATTTGTGGTAAGTAGGCTGTAGGGCACTAAGCAGCATGCTAGTGCCTCCCTCTTGCATTATGGGGGAAGCAGTTATTCTGAAAGCATTATTTGGTGGCTGCTCTGAAGCATCAATTCAAAGATGAAGAGGATGTTTCTCAGATCAGAATCTCAGGGCCTCTGTGGCTGCAGGGACTCTGACATGAACACCCTTTGGGGACGCCTTGCCCCAAAACTTCATGGCTGAAGAGGTCTAGCATGATCCTCTGTTGGTGCTTGGTTAGGAGGAGTCTGAAAAATTCTGAGGTCTATTTAGATGATTGGAATACAATCAAACTGAAATCCAGTGGCACCTTAAAGACTAACAGCATTTATTCCAGCATGATGTTTGTGAGTGAGAGCTAACTTCTTCATTTCTAAGGAAAATTGAGGTCATGGTGGCTCAGAGGTTAAGAAGCTGAGCTGCAGATTGGAAGGTCTGAAGTTTGGCAGTATGAGACCCTAGTGCTGCATAGCAGAGTGAGCTCCTGTCTCTGGCCCCAGCTCCTGCCAACCTAGCAGTTTGAAAGCAAGAAATTGCAAGTAGGTAAATAGGTACTGTTAAGTATGCAACTCAACAAGAGGCAGAGATTTCAGCAAAGACAATGATTCAGCTTTACTGTAACAGCAACTAGATGATCAGAACATAACAACAACACACAACAACAAGTGGAGCACAGCTCCTTTTTTTAAACAGTCCGGACTGTCTAAGCCATGCCCACAAATAAGTTAAGGACCAATGGTAACACAGAGATAAAGACCAATCAGGTCTGTTCCCGCCAGAACACATACTTACACAGTGATTGGTTGCTATATACAATTCCATAGGAATGCCCAATAAGAATGTTACATCTTACGATCAGGGCCGGCTCCAGGTGTCTGGGCGCCCTAGGCAGGACAGCCTGGGGTGCTCCCCACTGGGGATGCCAACCTCCCGGTGGGGCCTGGAGACCAGGGGCGGTGGCTTAGCGCTGGCTTTCCTGGGCGCTCAGCAGCTGTGGGGCCCCCAGGAAAGCCAGGGAAGGGGCGGGGGTCTAGCCACCACCCCCTCCCTCCCAGTGCCGGCTTTCCTGGGAGCTCCGCAGCTGTGAGACCCCCAGGAAAGCCAGGAAGGGAGCAGGGGGTCTAGCCGCCACCCCCTCCCTCCCAGTGCTGGCTTTCCTGGGGGCTCTGTGGCTGCAGGACCCCCAGGAAAGCCAGGGAAGGGGGCGGGGGTCTAGCCGCCGCCCCCTCCCTCCCAGCACTGGCTTTCCTAGGGGTTCCACGGCTGCGGGACCCCCAGGAAAGCCAGGAAGGGGGTGGGGGTCTAGCCACCGCCCCCTCCCTCCCAGCGCTGGCTTTCCTGGGGGCTCCATGGCTGCAGGACCCCCAGGAAAGCTGGGAAGGGGCGCCCCCTCCTTCCCAGCGCTGGCTTTCCTGGGGGCTCCACAGCAGCAGGACCCCCAGGAAAGCTGGGAAGGGGGTGGGGGGTCTAGCTGCCGCCCCCTCCTTCCCAGCACCGGCTTTCCTGGGGGCTCCGTGGCTGCAGGACCCCCAGGAAAGCTGGGAAGGGGGCGGGGGGTCTTGCCGCCACCCCCTCCCTCCCAGCGCCGGCTTTCCTGGGGGCTCCACGGCAGCAGGACCCCCAGGAAAGCTGGGAAGGGGGTGGGGGTTCTAGCTGCCGCCCCCTCCCTCCCAGCGCCGGCTTTCCTGGGGGCTCCGTGGCTGCAGGACCCCCAGGAAAGCTGGGAAGGGGGCGGGGGGTCTCGCCGCCACCCCCTCCCTTCCAGCGCCAGATTTCCTGGGGGCTCCACGGCTGCGGGACCCCCAGGAAAGCTGGGAAGGTGGTGGGGGGTTTAGCTGCCACTCCCTCCCTCCCAACACCAGTGCTTTTTGGCGGCGGCAGCAGCGGGGAGATCCCACTGGCCACCGCCGGCCGCCTCCTCCTCCTCCCCCCCCAGGGAGGAGAGGGAGGGCGACTTGCGCCCTAGCCGAGCACTTTTTGGCAGGGGCAGCAGTGGTGGGCACCGGTTAGGGCAGGGGGGCACTTTTCGGGGGGGGGAGCGGGCGCCCTAGACAAATGCCTAGTTTGCCCAATGGGCGATCCGGCCGTGCTTACAATCCTCTGTATAGAATCAAGCTTTACATGGTAAAGTATAGGCAGTGTTCACAGTTACAAACATTACAGGTACCACTTTGGTGGGAAAGTAACAGCATTCTGTGTGCCTCGGAGTTTAGTCATGACCATGGAAACATCTTCAGACAGCACTGGCTAGGAAACAGAGATTAGCACCATCCCCTAGAGTTGGATTCGACTGGCTTTTGCACAAGGGAAACCTTTACCTTTATAAGGAAAATTACGAAGAGGGGAGGGAGGAATTTTGGGGCAGAAAGAGGCTGTCATAATTCTTTTAGGTGTAATTCTCTATGTAAGAGACTGGAATGGATTTTGTTGCTGCTCATAAAGGAGGATGAGAGAGATGGGGTGCACAGATAGAAAGAAGTTCATTGAAGTAGAATAAACAATAACTAATCAAGGAAGAAGCAGTTTGAAGGATAAGAAAATTAACTATCATCAGTACAGATTTATGGTATGATACAATATGTTAAGAAGAGCCATTTACTATCTCTAAAAAGTGGGCTTTGTTGAGCTATAAGAACTTATAACAGCTAAGAAAATCAAAGTAAACTTAAGCCAGGTGACAGATTATGTTTAATTTTTTATGGTTGCGATCACATGCACAATTAGCCACACTATAGACGCGAATGCTGGGTGGATTTAAAGGGCGCAATCAGACACAAACATCTGGGAAGCACCTTGCACCCATCGGCAACCTGTTTTGCTCCACCACAGAAGTGGAGTAAAAAGACACCAGGGAAAGTCCAGTAGCAAACGGGTTGCTATGGGCCACGGATGGACTCCCCCGTCTGATTGCTCCAGTGTGCTCTCATGGCATTGGGATGTTATGATCAGGCCATCCCGACTCCATGCCACTGTTTCCCCCCCTTCTCAGTATGCGCATCATCGCACCCTTCATAGGGAGCTATCAGTGCTGAGATGTGATTCATCAATTCCCCATTTAAGCGCATCGGGAACAAATGGCAAACAAACAAACAAATCCCGACTCACCCGCAGTTGTGTTTGGTCACGTAGTGGCAGGCTGCCCCTGCAGCTTCCAAGGGCAGTGTGATAGCACAACTGCAGGTCAAATTCCTCCAGAGGGAATAGCCTCACTTTTTCCCACATTATCTCGTGCATATGACCACCACCTTTTGTTACTAATGCAGCACTTCCATGTTGTATATTCTGTTTTAAGGGTTTTTTTTGTTGTTGTAACAGTGCCTTGCAGATTGGCAACAGTACATCCAGAAAAATTAACATCTTTCCCCACAGATTTATGAATGTTGTAATTTCTTATGTTGGAGCCAGTTATGGACTCACCCAGATGTTCAGGGGTACCAATGCAGAGAAACCCTGACTCCTCTGCATTCCACTTAGTTATCCCCCCCCGCACCATATGAGGTTAATTACTATGCACATTGAAGATCCATTGTATTTGATAAATTTGTGGCCTGTGCCTCTGTCTTCATTCCATGTCCTTCTGAAACATCAAACACTTTTATAAGATTCCTTAAAAGTATTTAGATGAAGAAGTTTTTATATCCCACTTGTTTCTACCTTAAGAAGTCTCAAAGCAGCTTACAATCACATTCCCTTTCTCTCCCCACAACAGATCTTGTGAAGTATCTGGGTCTGAGAGACTTCTGAGCGAACTGTGACTTGCCCAAGGTCACCCAGCAGGCTTCATGTGGAGGGGGAGGGAATCAAACCTGGTTCTTCAGATAAGAGTCTGCCACTCTTGACCTCTACACCATGCTGGCTCTCTGTCAAAGAACATCTACTGAGCTAGATGGACCAATGGACTTTTACTAATAAACAGACACAAAAACTATTTTTTATATAAAAATCTTTTATAAGGTTGGCTCCACCCCTGCCCCTTGCAGTCCTGACTGAATGCTCGGCCCACCTTCCCACCCAGTATGTACTGCAAGCTTCAGCTGGTTGCCGTTTCAGGGGTCAGGTAGGAATTTTTCGCTTCCCATTGATTGGATCTTGTGGGGTGTGTTTTTGCCTACCATGCACTGTTGTCTATGGAGTTGGACGATTGGATTTGGTGGTGCCATTAAATAGTTTGTAACTTGGAAGGATTGTACAGCTGATTGGGGAGCATCATTTGGCACCCCCACAATTTTGGGGGACAAGGGGTCTATCAGGCTCCCTCTTCAGGTTGTGAAGCTTAGGGATGGGGATGCGGACTACCTTGGATAGGTCCCCCTCTCAAGTTGTGCAGCTTGGGGGGCTGGAGCTCCAGGGTGCAGCCTGCTATGTCAGCCAAGTTCAAGACACATAAGGATGGCTTGAGCCTGGGGCAGGCTGGCTCATCCAATATGGCAACCCCTGGCTTTGACTATTCCACATGGTTCAGATCGCTATTACTGCTTACCTTGTGTAAATAGTTAATTAAATGGCCTTTATTTATCCCAAGCTTGTGTCTGTCTCTGACTGAGGGGGTATTTAATTCTGTGTAATAAAATGTATATTAATATTTGTTTGAAAAGCAAGTATTGCTGGATTTAAAAGACCAATTGTACTTTAAATAAAGAATGAGCTGATTCTCTTAGGAGCTTTAGAAAACAACTGTCCCTTTAAGTCAAGAAAATATAATTTATATTTAGAATGTGCTTTATGTTATTGTTTTAATATAACTTTGAGAAAATAAAAGGCATTCATCCAAATAGTTTTCTTTGACACTGAACTGAAAAGAACAAAATCTTTTTTTCCCTACATATATAAAATCCCTAGATATTTCTGATTCAATAAGTTAAGAGCTCAATCATGTTTTATATTCAAACTTGTCATGTAAAAGAGTCTGATGAAAATACACTGTCAAAGCAATGTTTTATTTTCACTATTGCCTTGAAAAAAAAAATAGTGTGAACTTTGGAAAATCTTCCTCTGAGTTCAAAAATCCCATCAACAGCTTGTGCTTGATCTCACAATGGAAGAAATTAGGAGGACTAAAAGTTCAACAAAGGTCACAACATTTTAAAAAATCTTTTCTAGAAAGCAATTTGAGTGGAAGAAATAGAGACAGCTTAACTCATCCTCTGGAACCAATGGGACTTCACAAGTGCTTAGTCAAATCTGGATTGTGCCTATACTTTGCTTAAAATATTTCATTTGTTTTTGGGTTTTTGTATTAATATATCAAATAATGAAAATCTTAGCTGAAATAATCAAGAGTGCATAGAACATAAAGTCTACTTCTACATTCCACTACAGAAGAAGAGTAGGTTTTTATACTCCACTTTTCTCTACCTTAAGGAGTCTCAATCAAAGTGCCTTACAATCGCCTTCCCTTCCTCTCCCCACAACAGGCACCTTGTGAGGTAGGTGGGGCCGAGAGGGCTCTGAGAGAGCTCTGACTGTCCCAAGGTCACTCAGCAGGCTTCATGTGGAAGAGTGAGGAAACAAACCTGGATCTCCAGATTAGAGTCTGCCACTCTTAACCACTACACCACACTGGTTCTCACCACCACTGACTTTAAGTAGGAGGGGTTTGATCCAGACTAAGTTTTCCAATAACAAGAAGGGGTGGAGTACCAATTTCGACCAACGTCCAAGATGTGTGTTGGTGTCAAGGTTTCAGTTTTGCTTCTCTTCATTTTGCTTCACTGCTCACCTTGCCATACTTTAGGGGGAGAGGATTCATGAGGGGAGTGTGTGTGGGTTGAGTGCCTGCCTGTAGTAGCCATAATTATTTCTTAAATTGCACACCTCAGCCTGTTCTCATGGGATTTGGCCTTGGAGATTCTTTCGCTAGGTTGGAGTAGATAAGACACCATATATTTGTCAGGGTTGTCATCCTACATTTCACAGAGTATGGCATTCCTAAAGGTTCACTCAGTCAACATCAGAGGGGTTAATCATGTCATTCAAGAGGAAGAGGGTTGCACAATACATCACACAATTAGATTCTGACATTCTTTTTATTCAGGAAACACACCTTCGTAAGGCAGACCACCCAACAGTGAAATCTTCAAGATATCCACAGCAATACATGGCTCCTGGGTCCTCAAAAGCCAGGGGTGTGGCTATCATATTGGCAAAGCGAATCAATTTCATTTTGGAAAAGAAAGAGATAGATCCCATGGGATGTTTCATTTTTATCAAAGGCTCTATGAACAGGGCCCTGTGGACTTTTGCATCACTATATGCCCCAAATTCAGTGCAAATTCCTTTTCTAAAGGACATCCTGACCAAACTACAAAATTTCAAGGCAGGCCATCTCATACTCGGGGGTGATCTTAATTATATAATTGATAATAAGTTTGATAGATCTAATAACAAAAACAAGAAACAACAGAAGATGGATAACAGAACACAATTGGCTCAACTGCTTGATGAGTTTGACCTCCTTGACTCCTGGAGATTCTGTCATCTGTTGGGACGAGACTATTCTTATTACTCAGTGAGACATGACATGTTTACTCACATTGACTACATTTTGATCTCTTCTTCTTTAAAACATTTCATCCAAACAGCCAACATAGGTACGCGGCATTTATCAGATCATGCCTGGTTAAATTGCAATTTATCGGATGTTACGAATGAAACCACAGACAAAAAATGGGCAATGGATACTTCGATTTTATTTCATACTCCTACAAAAGAAAAGCTAGAAAAGGACATCAGACAGTTTCTGAAGATCCACAAAGACTTGGAAATAGAACCTGCAATCCAGTGGGATGCTTTGAAAGCAGTGATGAGGGGTTCCATCATATCAGCTACATCACACCTGAAAAAGGAAAAAGAAAAATTAAGGATTGACACATTAAACAGAATATTAATCTTAGAACAAGAACATAAGAAGACTAAAAAAAAAAAAAATCCATATACACACAAATACAAGCAGGAAAAAAGTGCTGAAAGCTATAGAACTAAAGAATATCCGTAGGAATCTTCTCCTCCTAAAACAAAAATTCTGGCAAAAATCTGCAAAAAAACATGCGTATATTAGCTTGGACTGTGAAAGACAAAAAGAAGAAAGCTTATATCAACGCTATAAAGTTGCCGGATGGAGTAATCCAACAGAAATCCCGTACTATTCCGTCAACCTTTGCCAAATATTATGAAGGCCTATACTCCACGCAGTCTCCCAAAGAAGATAAGATCTTGGAATTTTTGGACTCTAATTTGGGAATACAATGCTTATCAGCAGATCAAGCAGCATTCCTAGATTCCCCAATTACTCAACAGGAAATTCGGGACACCATAAATCATACAAAGCTGAATAAGGCTCCAGGAATCGACGGTTTGCTTGCTGAGTTCTACAGGTCCTTTCAAACTTCTCTTTTAGATCCTTTACTTAATCTATGCAATGGTGCTCTAAGAGGAAGGAAAACTTCACCTGGGCATGGCACCCAGAGGTGGTAGCAGGGCCCAGGCCTGGCAGGAGTCAATGGGGCTTTGGCTTAGCCCTGCTGTCTCCTGCCTGTGTTGGAGGGATGAGTGGCTCCTGAGCACCTGGTGGTGTGGTGGTCATAGGCATGGGACGGGCCCACGTGCCTTCCTCAGCATGTGGCTCTGCAGCTTTCCACCTCAGGGTGCTCCCGTGGGGTTTTTCCCCTCACCGCTTCCACTGCTGCAGGTCTAGTCAGCTAGGCCCGTGGCTGTTAGGGGCCTTCTGGTGCACATGCACACCCTTTTTTGCCTGCTTGGCTGGCAGCTGTGCATGGTGGGTGGCTGTTGTCAGGTGGTTGGCCATTTTAGCTAGGTGGCCAATTTGGGCCACCCCCCTCAGCTTTTGGGGATTGCACCCCTTATTAGTGAGGCCAGGGCACTGCCATATGGGGCCCCTGGGAGTAGCTGGGCAGCATTTTTTGGGCATGGGGCAGCCATTTGGTGACCCAGGTGGCCATTTTGTGGGGCCAGTGGTGGCCATTTTGTGACTGGTCAGCCTCCGCCTAGGCCAGGGCAGTCATTTGGAGGTATTATGGGCATTGGTCCTGTGCTTAGGGAAACATATTTTAGTCTGAATCTAATTTTGTGCTATACTACAGGATGGTGCCCAAGAAAGGCACAGGGCATGCCAAGGGAAAGCAGCCAGCCCCAAGGCCCCATCAAAATGGCCTGCACCTGCCCTTTCTTCATCAGATGATGGGGGATGAAGTATAGCAGGCTATCCTGGCTCATTTGATGGCGGTTGAGCAGGCTTCTGGAGTGTCCACCCCCCACCAAGCCAGGGTCAGGTGAGGAGGAAGGAAACCCACTAATTATCTAACAAGCGGTTTCAAGCTGAAGTTTTAACCCATCTGTCTTTGGTCAAGAGCAGGGTTTTGACGGGTGCAGGGACCGGTGATGGAAGAGCGGGTCAGTAAGATGATGCTGTGGCAGGCCCATCGGGTTCTGGGCCTTCTCAAGGAGCTGCTGATCCTAGTCCAGCCCCGGTTCTGGCAACTGATGCAGCGGGTAAATCTACTGTTGGATCCCAGGCTGCAGCTTCCTGGCCGTGGGGGCTTTGTGGGGCCCCAGCCACCTTGTGTGGCTAATGCACCTTGTACACATAATGTAGGACAACACTGAGGGTCATCACCAGGGCAGCAGCACATGCAAGGATCCCTTGGGGGGTGGTATGGGCAGCCGTCCACTGGGCTAGGGCAGTGTTGTGGCTCCCCATGCCAAAGGGGTGCATCTTATGCAGACGCCCTGGCTTCGGCGCTCCCTCTTGGGGATGTGGCATTGCTTCTGGGTGATCATTTGTTACCGACTACCAGGGACAAAATTTGCAAGGGCGAGTACATTGATGTCTGTTCTCCTTTTCCAGGAATTGGGGAAAAAAGGACAAAGATGATCTGGAGGATAAGGACAAGGAAAAGCTCAGGAAAATGCAGGTGGATCGGACCTGGGCCAACTGGGTGGCCGGGTTTTTGGTATATGCAGGGGTCCTAGCAAAGGCGCAGTCCTGGCGGGTGGCGTCTTTATTTCACTATTTCAACATCATTTACAAGGGTTACATGGGCTTTACTGGCCCGGCCTGGCTCCAGTACGATGAAGAATTTCGAATGCAGGCAGCCATGAACCCTTCAATGCATTGGGACCAGGTACAGCCTCACCTATGGTTGCAGATTATGTCTCTGTCCCGCCCTAATGTGGGTGACCACTAAGACGGTGGGCCCCTGGTGCAGCACCAGGCAGCGTCTTCCAACCCCCACAGTGCTGTGGGGCAGGTGGTTCAACCCTGCCAGATTTGTTGGGAGTTTGGGGTGCAGGGCATCTGCAGCAGGAAGGCCTCTCAGGACTGGCATGAATGCCTCTTCTGCGGTGGCCCACACCCCTTCTCAGCATGTTTCTGGGGCAAGCCCTGTAAGGGTCATAAGTGACCCAAAGCTGGGGGGCAGGGACCTGGTGCTGAGAAAGGGGCCCAGTCCTATAAAACTGAATGCTTGAGGAATGGTAGGTACCCTAACAGGGAGGATATTTTGTATTTGTTTCAAGGTTTCAAGTTTGGTTTTCACATTCCTTGTCAGGGTCCTAGGGCCCCCTTCATGGTGCCTAATTTGGCATCCATACAGGGCATAGAACCCATAGTTAGGTGAAAGATTGAGAAAGAGAGGGCAGAGGGTCTTAGGACCTTTTTCTGCCCCACCTGTAGTTAACCTGTGGGTTTCCCCATTAGGCATTGTACCTAAGAAGGCCCAGGGTGAATACAGGTTGATTCACCATCTTTTTTACCCGTGTGGGGCATTAGTTAATGACACCATTCCAGACTCTCTTTGCTCTGTCAGGTACACCCCCTTCGACCAGGCGGTTCGGGTAGTGCACCACTGTGGGATTGGAGCCGAAATGGCCAAATGTGACATTAAGTCTCTGTTTCGGCTGCTTCCTGTGCACCCCAGCAACTTTGAGTTGCTGGGGTTTTACTTTGAGGGTCACTTTTATATGGATCGGGCTTTACCAATGGGCTACTCTGTGTCTTGTGCGGCCTTTGAGTGTTTTAGCTCTTTTCTTGAGTGGACCATGGGGGTTCAAGGCAGTGAGAGTTTCTTCTTCAGGGTTTCCTGGAACTGGCAGAGGAGTTGGGTGTACCCAGGGCTATTTTTGGGCAGGAACGCACTGGAACGGAGTTCCGGCTGGCTCCTGAGTTGGCCACACCCAGCAGGAACTCATTAGCATAATAGGCTACACCTGACAGCAGAAACTCATTAGGATTGGCTACATGAGGGGTGTGTGGCCTAACAAGCAAAGGAGTTCCTGCTACCAAAAAAGCCCTGGGTTTTGACAACAAACAAGGTAAACAGAACAAAAAAGCAAAAGGTGGGTGTGGCTGGATGACCACTTTCTGGTAACATGGGTGTGTGTGGCCTAATATGCTAATGAGTTTATGCTGTTGGGTGTGGCCTATTATGCTAACGAGTTCCTGCTGTGCTTTTTCTACAAAAAAAAGCCCTGGGTGTACCCCTAGCACATAAAAAAGTGATGGCCCCGCCTGGCGGCTGACTTTTCTGAGGGTGGAATTGGACACTGTTGCACAGTCCTTGTTGCTGCCTGCAGCCAAGGTGGCTGACCTTTGGGCATGGGTGGCTATTTTTCTGCAGAAGTGAAAGGCATCCTTGCAAGTGTTTCAGCAATTGGTGGGGCATCTCAACTTTGCTTGCAAGGTGGTTGCCCCGGGGCGGGCCTTTCTTTGCTGGTTCATTTGGGAGGCAACGATCTTGGCTTGATCAAGGGTAAGGCCTTGATCCTTCAGGCCCTGTGTGATGTGCTCAAGGGTTTGTGCCTTCCTTACCATAGGGCTAGGGTCACAGCAGGGATTCGGGCTGACTTGGGAGTTTGGCTTGAGTTCCTGGATTCCTTCAATGGAGTCTCATTTTGGAGGAATGAGTTGCAATTGAAGGCTGGCCTGCAGATTCACTTAGGTGCAGCAGGGTTGCTTGGCATTGGGATTTATTTCCAGAGGCATTGGTGTGCTGAGGAGTGGCCAGCTGAATGGAGAAGGGATGGCATTGCTCGCGATCTCACTTTCCTCAAATTCTTTCCCATCCTGGTGGCAGTGTGGCTGTGGGGAGACTTGATGGCCAATCACACCGTACATTTCTGGTGTGACAATCTGGCGGTTGTCCAGATCATTAACTACCTTGCATCCAGATTGCCATGGGTCATGGCTTTGGTGCACACATTCACACTTAGCTGCCTTTGGCACAACATTTTGCTTCTTGTCGGACATGTGCCTGGGGTCGACAATGGGGTGGCTGATGCTCTCTCTCGTAAACAGATGAAGAGATTTGATCAGCTGGCTCCAGAGGCCAACCTGTAGCCATTGTGAGAATGCCACAGGAGCTTTGGTCGGTTGGAAGGCAGAGGTCCACAGGGCAATTGGCCTAACCATTGCACTGATCATGAAGCAGGCATATGACCGTGTGGTCCGCCAGTTTTCTGAGTTTAGGAATGAGGTAGGGTATCCCAATCTATGGCCAGTGCCTGTGGACCATCTGTTACATTTCTGTGTGGTGATGAGAGATAAGGGGCTAGCTGTGGGTTCCATAAAGGGGCTGTTTTCAGCAGTGGCCTATGCCAGTAAGGCCCAAGGACTTGCTGATGGGACAGGCAATTTTAGGATCCAGAGAATGTTGGAGGGCTGGTCAAGAGAGGTGGGGGCCCATGCAGACTACATGCAACCAATTTCTCAAACAGTTTTGAAGGGTTTACAGGCTAGTTGGGGGGATATTTGCGCTTCTGCTTATGAGGTGCACCTTTTTCATGTGGTCGCACTTGTGACATTTTTGGGGGCCCTCCGCATAAGTGAGTTGGTAGCACAATCCAAGGCTGATAGGTCTAGATGTGCACTGGAGACATGGGATGTGCATTCTAAGACTGACCAACAGAAGCATGGGGCCGTGGTTACCATAGGCCAGTACACTGAAAAAGAGTTGTGCCCTGTTTCTGCCTTGGCGGCTTACATGGCTCTGAGGGGGTGGGGAGATGGCGTGTTGTTCTGACATCAGTATGGCACCCTGTTAACTAGGCACCGATTCTGGGCTGTTACTTCAACAGCCTTGGGAAGGCTAGTACTGGCTGGGGTGCGTTTCTGCCTCCATTCATTTTGGATTGGTACTGCCTCCATGGCCACCACCACGGGATACCCGGCACAGGACATACAGCATTTGGGTCAATGGTGGACTGTGACGTATAAGTTGTATGTGCTCCCTATGGCTGATCTTCAAGGACACTTCATTCAAGGAGTGCTATTGGGTTTTGTTCTGTTGCTTACTGTTCTGTCATTACAGGTCTGGCTGGCCAGTTTGAACAGAATTGTATACTCATCTGTGGTCATAGTGTCATTTTTGGGGCAGTGCACCAGGCCAAATGAATGCCCATTGGCTCTCAGTTGGGGCTCAGGCAGCTGGCCACAGTGGAATGGTGTGGGCGCTGGGGCTTGCAGTGGCTGGGTCTGTTACATTTGTTGTTTGAGGGGAGGGTTGGACCCCCTCCCCATGTTTTGCTGGTTCATTTGGGAGGCAACGATCTTGGCTTGATCAAGGGTAAGGCCCTGATCCTTCAGGCCCTGTCTGATTTCCAACTCATTAAGTGGCGGTGATCACAGACAGTTATTGTATGGTCTGCTATGGTGCTGCACTTGATGTGGCAGCAGTCTTGTAACCCCTTGGTGATAGACAAGGCTCATCACAAGGCTAATTGTGAGATTTGTAGGGTGCCTGAAGGGTGCCTGGGCATGTATTTGCCTCATCGTGGCATAATGGTGGTTTTGGTGAACCTGTACAGGAGCGACAGCATACATCTGTCTGAGGCAGGAATGGATATCTTTCTGGAGGACTTGAGGCAAGGGCTTTGTGTGGCTTTGGGCTTCTAGATGGGCATAAGGGCCTAAACAGAGGCTTGACCTTTACGGTGGCAAGATGTTATTCAATACAGATTGTGGCATGGTGAGCACTGGCTTATAACCCCTCTGGGGCATAGGGGTCTTATCAGTACAGTCTTTGGGGCCTGCAGCCTGGGGCAGGGAAAGCAGACTACCTATGGGATTGCATGGGATTATCCTCCCTTTGAGCCTTGCATCTCGGAGGTTTGGATTTCCCTGGCAATTCCACTTGCCATGCTGACCAGATGTGAGCCATATTACTTTGGCTAACGTCTGGGGATGGATGGCTTGCCTTAGATCAAATGGTGGTGGGGGGTGGTCTTGAGATCCCTGGCTTCAACCGTGTCACAACCTGTCCAGCCCTTGTCATTATGTTTGTTTTTAAGTTAATAAAGTGGCCCATCAGTACCCCAATTCAGTTGTCTGTCTCTTTATTCCGGCTTGAGGGACAAATGAAACTAGAGATAAACATAGTATTCTTTTCCCTCAGTCTAAAATTTACCTTCAAGTGGATTAAGAGGAAGGCAGAATAATCTTAAAGTTACCACATTTTAAGTTTCAGCTTTTAAATCTGGTTTCCTGATTCTTGAATAATCTTTACTTCTGCAAGAATCTCTTCCCAGTAACTCTGAGGACACCATCTAGAATTTATCATATTCCAAGTATACCACAAACAAAACTGTTATAGAGTGGGTTCAAGAGGCTATTGTGATTTCAGCATAGCTCTTTATTCAGGAACATAACATAAAGTGAGACACAACTTTATATTTATTTATTTATTTATTTATTTATATACTAGGGAGCAAAGCCTGTTGTGGTGGAAGACAATGGGCCCTAAAAAGGGAGGGAGGGAGGTGGAAGGGAGAGAGGGTTGGAGAAAGAAAGGAAGGAAGGAAGAGGGGGAAGAGTGAAAGAAAGGAGAGAGGAAGAAAGAAAAAGGGGGAAAGGAAGGGAAGAGGGGCAGAAAAGGGCTTCTCTGGGCCCAGAGAAGGCCTTTTCTGTCCCCCATACACCATCCCCTGAGCCTTCTATGGGGGCAGTAGGCAGTGTGTGGGGGAAAGGGCTTCTCTGGGCCTACTGCCCCTGTAGAAGGCCCATAGGATGATGTGTGGGGGACAAAAAATGGCTTCTCTGGGCCTACTGCCCCCATAGAAGGCCCAGGGGATGGTATGTGGGGGACAGAAAAGGCCTTCTCTGGGCCTAGTGTCCCATAGAAGGCCCAGGGGATGCGGTGTGGGGGACGGAAAAGGGATTCTCTGGGCCTAGTGCCCCATAGAAGGCCCAGGGGATGGTGTGTGGGGGACAGAAAAGGCCTTCTCTGGGCCTAGTCCCCTCATAGAAGGCCCAGGGGATGGGGTGTGGGAGACTGAAAAGGCCTTCTCTGGGCCTAGTGCCCTCCTAGATGGCCCAGGGGATGGGGTGTGGGAAACGGAAAAGGGCTTCTCTGGGCCTAGTCCCCTCATAGAAGGCCCAGGGGATGGGGTGTGGGGGACGGAAAAGGGCTTCTCTGGGCCTAGTCCCCTCATAGAAGGCCCAGGGGATGGGGTGTGGGGGACGGAAAAAGGCCTTCTCTGGGCCTAGTGCCCCATAGAAGGCCCAGGGGATGGTGTGGGGGGGCAGAAAAGGGCTTCTCTCACTTGCCTCAGCCTTGAGGGCCTGTCCCTGCACTCACACTTCAGGCAGTCCTCTCCTGTCAGAGGACTGGAACAGACTGAGCTGAAAACACTGATGGGGGCTGACGTGGGCGGGACTTTGCGAAGCAGCCAGTCAGCCCTGGCCAGTGTCTTCTGACTGCCAGTTCTTGAGCCAAATCAATTATGGCAAGCATAGAATGTGGTGGAACCAAAATGTATATAAGGACAGGATTTGATTTATATCCCACCCTGCTAGGGCAGGCTCAGGGTAACTAACAAGGCCATAGGTGTTATAAAAAAGTAAACAATAACACAAATTAACAATTTAAAATCAACAAACCATTTAAAAAACAATTATCGTAAGATGGTGGAACTGTCTTCACATCCACCATAGGGAAATAGCAGCTGGTGTCAGGCTCTGTAGGACCTGGTTTCTTTTGTGTGGATATAGATGTTATGCCAGTGGCCAAGGGTAGATACTAGGGCAGAATATTCAGCCAGGTGGAAATCATTTAGTGTGGCACCTCATATGCTTGGTGGAAGAGTACTGTCTTGCAGGCCCTGAGGAATTTTGGTTTATACACAAGCCCCAGCCCCAAAACACACCCACAAATACAATTGCACCAATAGGAACATAGGCATTTGGAAATTTGCATTGCATCATTTATACTTCTGTTACCTGATTGGCCAGCTTGACAAGGGTGGTCAATTTGAATGTAGTTGCAGGGAGCCTCTCAAATAATGAGTGTTCTCTTGAAGCTCTCACTACACAACAACATTCCTTCCTTCCTTAGAACACCATCAGAACCCACTGCCAATTTATTAAGATAGAAAAAAACCCTACTCTGCTTGGTCCATTTTTTATATGACTGCCACCATGCTGGGTGTGTGTCTTTTATTCTGTTGGCTACTCACCATTACCTATTTGTCTAGCCAGGTGAACTGAACAATAATAGATAAATCTTGTCATTGCCTTTATCCAGCTGGAAAGACCCTGCTGAACTGAAAATAGCTACCTGAACAAAGTTTGAGTCCAGTGGCACCTTTAAGACTAACAAAGTTTTATCCTGACTCTGTCTCCTACCAAATTTGCTACCCCTCCCAATTCAGTATCATATGCAAATTTAACAAGCATTCCTTCTATCCCTCCATCCAAATAATTGATGATGTTGACAGGAAGATAAACTGGGTTAAAACAAATAAAATGAATTTCAGTGGGGATAAATGTAAAGTTCTGCATTTACGAAGGAAAAATCAAATGCATAATTATAGGTTTGGGGAGACTTGTCTTGGCAATAGCATGTGTGAAAAGGATCTAGGGGTCTTAGTACACCACACACTGAACATGAGTCAGCAGTGTGATGCGGTTGCTAATGAGATTTTGGGCTGTATCAACACAAGTATAGTGTCCAGATCACGTGAAGTTTCGTACCACTTTACTCTGCTCTGGTTAGACCTCACCAAGAGTATTGTGTTCAGTTTTGGGCACCACAATTAAAGAAGGATATAGACAAGCTGGAACGTTTCCAGAGGAGGGCAATGAAGACAGTGAGGGGTGTAGAGACCAAGTCCTATGAGGAAAGGTTGAAGAAGCTGGGTATGTTTAATGTGGAGAGGAGACGAATGAGAGGTGATATGATAACAATCTTCAAGGACTTGAACTACTTGAAGGACTGCCATATAAAGGATGATGTGGAGATGTTTTCTGTTGCCCCAGAAGGTCAGACCAGAACCAATGGATTGAAATTAAATCAGAAGAGCTTTTGGCTAAACGTTAGGAAGAACTTCCTGACCGAGCAGTTCATCAGTGGAACAGGCTTCTTTGGGAAGTGGTAGGCTCTCCTTCTTTGGAGGTTTTCAAACAGGGACTAGATGGCCACCTGACAGCAATACTGATTGTGTGAACTTAGGCAAATCATGAGAGGGAAGGCAGGAAGGGATGGAAAGGGAGGCTGAGATTATGTAAATAATGGGCCATTTGGCCATGTTGGGTAGAGAGGTTAAGGTGAGCTTGTGAGTAAATATGCGGATATGAAGGACAAAAATTATGTAATTCTAGGTTGAAAAGCCTTTGTCAAATAGATCTAAAAATTGAGGTTTCGTCCATTTGGAGAAAGTGATCAGTCGAAAACCCTATTTGATGATTTTTTTCTTCTATTTTTGAAAAACAGAGGGGACTGTGTGTATCATTTTTAAGAATGTAATTAGAGAGTTTGGAGATGTTCTAAAATGAATTTTGAGCCAATATTTAAAGGTTAGTAGCCAATCTTTTGTTTGAATAAGACGTTGGCCCAATTCTAGGCATAGAACTGAGTGCGGCACACACCTTGGGATACCTAAGAGTTGGCGAAAGAAGTTTGATTGAATGTGTTCAAACTCGATGTTAAGTGCCTTTATCCATATTGGGCAACCAAAGAGTTCTTGGGAAAGAGGTGATTTACTTTAATTTTGTAAATTTTTATTGCTGAAGGTATATGTTGATTTCCATTAATAAAGAAAAATTGCTTGAGTTGGGTGATAGATTGCTTCACTTGAGAAACTGATCTGATTCTCTGGGTTGTCCAATATAGGTTGTACTGAAATGTTACTCCTAAGTATTTGACATTTTTGACCTGTTCAACTTCTGTATTGCTGATTCTCCATTTACTTGGACACCAGCATTTTGAAAATGCTAATACTTTAGATTTAGTATAATTTATGGTTAATGCATTATCTTCACAGTATTTATAGAAATGATGTAAATATCTTGTGAGGCCAACTTAAGTGCATGAAAGAAATGTGGTATCATCTGCATAAAGAAGAAGAGGAGTGGCATTGGGACCCAATCTAGGTGGGTGACCATTAATAGGCTTCAGATAACGAAGCTAAATCATTTAAAAATAAATTAAAAAGAAGGAGGGGCAGTATACAACCTTGTTTTACTTCCTTTTGTAATGGGATCTTTGATGTCAAATGTCCACTTTTTGTATATTTTACTTAGCAGAGTTGGACTTCCAGCAGATATCTGGGTAACTGAAGTCTCCCATGACCACTGTGTCCCATCTCTTTGAGACCTTTGTGATCTGTTGTAGGAGTGTCTCATGCAAACCACCTGCCTTGCTTGGTGGTCTATAGGAGACCCCCACCATAATATTTCTTACTCCTTTTATTTTTACCCAAAGACTCTCAACTGGACTTTCATGCTGAGATTTATGTATTTCCTCACAAGTATATACCTCCCTTACATATAATGCAACTCCTCTGCCCTTCCTTATTTGTATGTCTCTTTTAAATGAAGGCAATTGGTAAGACCTATGAATAGCAGTAAATTGGCATACAGCATAATAAAAGATTGTTATAGATTTTCCGGGCTGTATGGCCATGGTCTTGGCATTGTAGGACCTGATGTTTCGCCAGCAGCTGTGAGTGGCATCCCCAGAGGTACAACACAGAAAGATGGAATACTCTCTGTGTCAAAGTGAGAAGACCTTGACACAGAGAGTACTCCATCTTTCTGTGTTACACCTCTGAGGATGCCAGTCACAGCTGCTGCTGAAACATCAGGCCCTACAATGCCAAGACCATGGCCATACAGCCCAGAAAATCTACAACTAATGAACTCCAGCCGTGAAAGCCTTCGACAACACATAATAAAAGAGTTCACAAACAGATGTGAGAACTGAATGACATTAGCATGTGTAGTGAGATAAGAAACCAATATCTCTGTTAAGCCTTAGGCATTCCATTGTCCAGAGTGCTGTAATAACTTGTAACTCAGCAACACACTCACCTGAATATTTAAATAATAACCATCTTCAAGTATTTGATTGAGTGGAATTGTTTTCTGTTAACACAGAAATTAAAAGAAATTAAATCAAAAGTTTTCAGCTAAATATTAGGAAGAACTTTCTGACAGTTAGTGTGGTTCTTCAGTGGAACACCCTTCCTTGGGAGGTGATAAGCTCTCCTTCTTTGGAAGTTTTTAAGCAGAGGCTAAATGGCCATCTGATTGCAATAGTGATTCTATGACTCTATGAATTTAGGCAAACTGTGAGAGGAAAGGCAGGAAGGGATAAGCCAGTGCTCGGCTCTTGTGGGCCTTTCTAATATGCCCAGTGTAATACTGATTGCCACCTTGTGGTCAGGTAGGAAGTTGCTTCTGTGGATGGGCCCAGGGATCCTGGAGGTGTCTTTTTTGTTTGTTTGTTTTGTTTTTTGGCCTTCCTCTGGGTATAGAGAAGGGGTCACTGGGAGGAGGGGATAGCTGTGAATTTCCTGCATTGTACAGGGGCTTGTATTAGATAACACTTGGGGCCCCTTCCAGCTCTATGTTTGTATGTTTAAATGGAAATTTTATGTGATTTCTGTGAGGTGAGGTGTCATATCATCACACAATCAACATACTTCCTTGCATCTGTCTTGCTGCTCATTTAATGATGGCAGGCACAGGGCTGATATATTCATGAACCTGTTCTTTAAGCCACTATCACAATTAGACAATTCTGAAGCAGGGATGCTCCACTCCAGCATGAGTTTCAAATGCCTAAACAAGTTATCACTCTATATTAGCCAGGCCCTGTTGATTTATGCCATGAGGAATCAGAATAAGCTCTGGGCATCTTTAAAATAGAGTGGTGCCATGACTTACTTTTGTCAGGCCTATTCTATACAAGTTAAGCCATGTGAAGAAATTCCCATTTTCACTAGGATGTTTAAAAGTAAAGCAGCTAAAATAAATGCTTCCCTTCACTTCACTGGATTCCTTAGCTTTAGCTTATTTAACTTTTCCAAGGCTATTTATTGTGACATTCTTAAAACACTCTTCTCTGGGTGATCTCTACATTCTTTGATGTCAACACAAATCTGTCACCAGTGAACAAGTGTTAACCATACTGAAGGACACAAAGAAGTACTATCAGGGCAGAACAGCAAGCAACCAGCAGTAAGGATACATACAAGTCAAAGGATGTGCAAAAATAAAAACTGTTAAAGAACCAAAGGACTGGCTGCAGCTGGTTTGGTTGGACTGAATACTAACCATGCCCAACGAAGTACACTGAGCAGTGAAGAGCTGCTTTCTTTTCAATATTAAAAGGAGAACTGTATCTGGTTGTTAACAAAACACTAATCTTCCTGATAACAGATTTTCTTAAACTCCAGATAAATGGTTTACCAAAAAGAAAAAAAAGAAACAAATGACAGATACTGCTGCTTCTATTGAATTCTTCATTAAGAGTACATGATTATTAAGAAGTACCAGCAAAGGGAAAATCCTTTATTGTATTTCACTTTTGATCACATGGAGATAATGATCAATAGTGATTTCGCCACAATTGTCGGCAATTGAGGGGAAATAAGACCTCTGCTGAGAGAGAAAACATTGTATAATTTTCTAAGCTGCTTGTATTTTTTGCAAGAACACAACAACATAAGAACAAAAGAACCCAATATTTCTATATCAAGTGTGTTCACAACTTTGGGACCTGATTGTGAATTCTGCTGGATTTAATTCTTAAGCAATAAATACATGTAGATTTATCTTAAAAGTATGCAGGAAGCAACATTTCATGATACTATAACAAAGGCAGGAAAACCTAGTATAAATGGAAGACTAGCCACAGAGCTTGCTTATATTTAAGCATTTTACTTTTTAAAAAAGTAAAACTTAGGCACTAGCCCAAATGTGCTCCGGACATTCTAGATAACTGGACATTTAAATATGACACATCTTGTGGAACACCCAGTCAGGCAAGTGCTTTGCCTATGGTTAAGATCTCATGGAAAACAGTCTTAGGATTGCAAGGTATACACTGTTTTAGTGGGAGTACTTTCTTTTAAAGGATTGTATTGGATTTGGTATCAGTATAGAACATCAAAGCCTAGGAGTTAGGTACATTATACTTTTTCACAGGTAGTCTACTCAGCTCAAAATCAAAAAGAGCTTTGCCACATAGGTACCTATCACCACATTGTAAGCCTCCATTGCTTCAATCAGCTGCTGCTGCTGCTCCAAAAAAACAGACAATTAGAAGCATGGGGTCTGTCCACACAATGGCAACAAGCAATTTGTTAAGCTCTTATAGGCTGCAGAGAAAATATTTCATCAAGGGGACTTGTGCAGAGATAGAACTTGTCAAAGATCATTCTCATATGGTTACAGAGATAGCTGAGTGACTCAGGAAACAAGATTGTCTTCTTGGGCCAGTCAACTGAGTACTTTGTAGGTTAAAGCCAGCAGCTGTGCTTGTGCCACTGTCAATAACAAGGTCTAGCTCACTGTCAGATGTGATATAAAGGCTAAGAGTTCAGAAATCACACTATTAAAAGAATAACACTACCTATGAATAATCAGGTTACAAACTTTTATCATTTGGGCTAATGGAGGCTGGAAATAATTACTAGGAAGTGAACCATCAGAACCCTTCTTGCTACAAATTCTTTCCAAGAGAGCTGGTCTCCATTGAAGAAAAAGGCCTCTGGTTTGCCTAACAGTATTGTTACCCAAGGTGGTTGTTTAATAATTAGTGTTGGAAATTAGCTTAGTGAGAGGGGGTAACTAGGGGATCTCCACCAATGTTTATGGAGATGGTATCCTGAGAACTCTCAAAGAAACCAGACTGAATTACTAGGAAAGGCATTTTGATTGTGAAAGAAAGAAGAGCAAAAGCACACAGGGGAAAACACCCAACCAATCTAAGAGGAAAATAAAAGGAAGTAGCAGGGGAAAAGGTCCAGGAAGGGTGATATTTACCAGGTCTTGGAGATCAAGGTCTGCAGAAGATGATGTGGGAAGTAGCCAGCATTTCCCAGAGAGAAGGAAAGAGCCCAAGATTGGGGGTGTGATGCTTGATGTTGAGAGAACACATACACACAGTGCACAGAGCATAGTGTTCTAGTTACAGGGAAAATTGACCCTCAGGCAGCCTGACATATGTGTCCCGAAGACAATACCTTGATTGGATTTCCCAGGATGGACAAAGACCCAGGGAAACTCATGTTTGCATGAGTGTTGCTAATGGTACTTGATGGGTTTGTCCAGTGTAAACTGAAATTGTTAATGTTCTCTGTCTAGTGAGCTTGTGTGATGCAAACTAAAGGTGTTAATGTTCTCTGATGACCCTTCAATACAGGAAGGGAGAGGCTATCAGATTATATAAATAGCCCATTAATTAAAGTGAATGAGTAAGGGGAAGCATAACCAGGTGTGCTGAGGTCACACCAAGGTGGGGTATTGCCCTTCCTGAAAAACCCGTTGTAGAGATTAAGGCTGAGTTCAGACTGGCAATTTGCTCCGCTATAGCCACTTTTCAGCCACATTTCCCAAGCAGATTAAAGGGGGCGTTCACACAGGCATATCTGCCTAGCGTTCCCCACCTGTAAGCAACCCGTGCTGTTCCGCTTTGCTCCCGTGTTAAAAAGATACCTGACAAAAGTGGTAGCAAATCCTGGAGAGTGCCTTTATCCCGCATTATTCCACTTCCTGGAACTGTGAACATGAAGCTGAAAAGCTGGGAACAACCCACTTCTATAGTGTGCGCCAGGTGTTTCCGCACATAAGGCAGCAGTGACCAGATTGGCTGTGCTCTGCTCTACCACCCAATGCTGTGCTGGCATAATGGGGTCCACCTCAAATCGGCCGGATGTGCTTATGCGCATATGCGCCCATGCGCCCATACACACATAGAGGAAAAGGCCATTTACAGCCACACCTCTGGGCCAGCAGTCTGAATGCTCCCGTGCACTACCTCCCAGTATGCTCCCGCATCTGTCGGCCTATGTGACCAGGAAAACCCAGAACAGTTTATTCCAGGGCTTTTTTGCCACAACTGGCTGCCGCTGCAAACTGCCACTCTGAACTCAGCCTAAGTATCTCTTTTAGGGTGGGGGGGAGAGCTATTAGCAAATCAATATCCTGAGTGACCCTGAGTCACCTTCCCAAAATAGTTTCTTAGGCTTTTCTCTGACCAGCGTCCATTTTGTTTGTTTCCAATTCCATCTCGGTTCCATTTCTAGGCAAGGCTGTACAGTACACAGGATTTTTTGGGTGATAATTAAAGAGGGGCATCTTGAATAAGACTGTTCTTCCACAGGAGGGGTCAGGCTGCTAATAGTATTTGGTTATGATCTCTGAGATTTCTGTTTGCAATCTGAATGGCACAGCTCATCATCACATCAGTTAGTCTGTGTCAAGCAGGATTTAAGTGTCACGCTGGCAGCACTCTAATTACACTGGTTCTGCTTTAATCCTGCCAACAGATGTCATTTTATGTCAGCAGGAGACATTTGCACATCCTGTGGCCGATTTACTCTGCACAATGTTCGCGTTGCCACTGGGCAAGACCTTCAAACGCATTAGACAAGCTTTCATTGTGATGCTGATGAAACCTAGATTCCTCTTGAGCTTGAGTCTGAAATTGATTCAACTGGCAATGCATGAAGTTACAACACAATCTTGTTAAAATGAATCCACTTAATGTGGAAGACTGTTGGAGTGAGGACAAAATACTACTCTCCTGAAAGCATGGTATGGCATTGATTATGAAAAGATAATCATATAATCTGTTAGACTTCTAGCTGCCTTTGTGTATTCCAAAACAACAGAAGCATGTGATTATGATTTCCAGTATAAATGCACAGCAAATTACAATTATATCTCAATATTAATAATGAAAGCTGGGGAGTAAGTTGAGTTTCTATTACCTCGGACAGCTACTGCAGAAATGGTGTTTGTTGGATAGCTAGGCATGCCATTAGCTCAACTTCAGCCAGTTGCTCAGCTACTGATGCAAACAATGCCCCAAAACAAAACATGCTCTTTAAAATGCTTTTGTGCACATTGTCCATTGATCTCAGGCTTTACTTTAGCTCAGGGCAGTTCATCACAACAGGGCTCTGTTGAACTGTCTTCAGGTATAGATCGTTATTATGGCACTGAATTATTGCAGGGCAATGTGAATTTTTCTATCACAAGTTCAGGGATTGGAAAGAATTTATCTCATACATACTGTGCTTCCACAATTCAGAATGAAGACCCACAATCCTGTTTCCAAGCTTTTCTGTCTGTGCCCCTGACTACACAGGTGAGATGGAGACTGGATTGTTGCTGGTGTACCTTCCCTTGAAGGTCACCCAATTCTCATAGTACTTTACTTTAGATGCCAGCCCCAAACATTTCTTTTTACACAGACTTTAAATTGGGAGGGTTACTTTCAAAGCTGTCTTTTTGGTATGTTTCTAACTTGAGGACTGTTTTGTGAATATCATATCAGGCTACTGGATTGTATTTTATAACCCTGGTTGGTTTTTATGCTTGTTTTATGCTGTTGATTTGATTATACTGTATTGCTTTTACTTTGCAAGCTGCCTCAAATGGGACTCAGGAGAGACAGTATATACATTTTCTAAATAAATAAATAATCTGTCCCTATTAATGTTTTATATTATCCCAGGGAAATAAATAATATGCTATCCCTATTAAGAGCTAGATTCTAGTCCAGTAGCACCTTAGGGACCAACAAGATTTCCAGGGTCTAAGTTTTCGGGAGTCAAAGACCCCTTTGTCAGATATAGGGAGCTTTGACTCTCAAAAGCACATACCCTGAAAATTATTGGTCTGTAAGGTGCTACTGGACTCAGATCTAGCTCTTCTTCTGGAGACCAATGTGGCTATCCTCTGAAACTATCCCCATTAAAATCCTGCAACTACAACAGGGAAGGAGGGGAAACACTGAAATTAAAATGAAATTAAAAGACACCTGCTCCTTGGGAGGAAAGCAATGGCAAACCTAGACAGCATAATAAAAAGTAGAGACATCACCCAGCCAACAAAAGTCCATATGGTCAAAACAATGGTATTCCCAGTAGTACTGTATGGCTGCACCGAATTATGGTGCTACAGAAGACTCTTGAGAATCCCTTGGACTGTAAGGAGACCAAATAATTCAATCCTAAAATAAATCAACCCTGACTGTTCCCTGGAAGGCCAGATCCTGAAGTTGAAGCTCAAATACTTTGGCCACCAAATGAGAAGGGAGCACTCACTGGAGAAGACCCTGATGCTGGGAAAGATTGAAGGTCAAAGAAGAAGGGGACGGCAAAGGATAAGATGGTTAGTGTTATCAATGCAATGAACGTGAAATTAAGCAAACTCCAGAGGACAGTGAAAGACAGGAGGGCCTGGCGTGGTGTGGTTCATGGGGTCATGAAGAGTCGGACTCTACTGTGCAACTGAACAACAACAACACAGTTTTCCATGGACTCTCCCCAGTACATTATGGGACACATAAATGGATTGTATAGTTCTGCCATCTGCAACAAGCCAAGTGGTTAGCCAGACAGCCTTTTGCCTTCTTAATATATGTTACCTACTGCAACAGCAAAATCTTTTTAAAAAATAATTAAAAAACCCTACCCTGTCCCTCTGCTTGAGTGATTTTTATCATGGCTCAAAGACTTCAGGGTTCGAGAGATCTCAGCCTCACTAATCTTGTTGAGGTGGATATCTCCAATAAATTGGCTGACCTTGGACAAGCCATAGGGCAAGCCAAGGAGGACCTTGGGCAAGCCATAGTTCTGATAAGAGCTGCTCTTGAAAAAGAGCAGTTTCTGTCAGAGCTCTCTCAGCCCCACCTACCTCACAGGGTGTCTGTTGTGGGGAGGGGAAGGGAAAGGAGTTTGTAAGCTGCTCTGAGACTCCTTTGGATAGTGAAGGGCAGGGTATAAATCCAATCTCTTCTTCTTCTTCTTCTGAATAAGCCTCCATTCATCACTACCTTCATTGTTCACAAGTAAGCCCTAAGGCTTTTCTTCCTTTCAGACCCCTATTGAACCTGCCAGTTGTGAATAAGGAGGCCTGGCTTCCTTAAATAGGTACACTGCCATACTGGTTGACTGGCCTAGCCCTATCACACATTCCATTCCTCTGAATCCATAAGAGGCAGAGGTGGGGGATTTATCTCCAATGTGCATGAACATAAAACTAGTTAAATTAGCATGGATTCTGATATATATGTGTTGCCCTAACACATTGGCACTATCCAAATCTCATTGGCTGTGCTGTGTGCTCCATCAGCCATTGGCCCATCAACTGCCACTCAAGAGTACTCATGTGCCATTGGCTGGGTGCTGAGTCCACTCCTCTTCCCCGCCCACTGCAATCTCAGCCACTGTTCCCTGTCAGAATTAACTGCCAAAACGGTTGTCTCTCCTGACAAAGACACTTCTCCTGCTTGGCTCCTGTGGGACTAACTTTTCCCTCAGTGGCTGTTGCTAGGCAACCAAGCTTGGTTCTGTCAGTAAAAAGGTAAAGCCAGGAGGCCCTTTCCAGGCATTTGTGGAGAACTCATTGGGGCCAGTCCTGACTAGAGTTGCAACCTCTAGGTTGGGAAATTCCTGGAGATTTTGTGGTGAAGTCTACAGAAGCCAAGTTTTGGGGAGGGGAGAGGCTTCAGCTGAATAGAATGCCATAGAGTTCACCTTCCAAAGCAGTTATTTTCTCTAGGGGTAGAGTGATATCTGTTGTCTGGGGTTCAGTTTTGATACCAGGTGATACCACAGCCTGTACCAGGTGATACCACAGCCTGTGTGGTGTAGCAGTTAACACTTCAGAACAGGGTCTGCCAGACCCAGGTTTTTGCTGTGGAAGCTGAGTAGATGATTTCGGACCAGTCACAGACTTTCAGACTAACCTACCTCACACAGTTCTTGTGCAGATCAAAAGGGGGAGAGAAGAATGAAAAAAACCACCTTGGTCCCCATTGGGGAGAAAGACTGTATATTTCCTCCTGGGGAACCATTATTGCCAATCTCCAGGTGAGGGCTGGAGATCACTCAGAATTACAACTCCTCTCCACATGGCAGAGATCAGTTCCCCTGGAGAAAATGATGGATTCTGTGTCCTTATACCCTGCTGAGATGCCCCCCCCCCATGACAGCCAGTGTGATGTAGTAGTCAGGGCTTTAGAGAAGGATAGAGGCTGCAGGTATGGGGGATATGGAAAGCTGAAAGCAGAGAGGCAGATAAAGGTAGGTTGATGATTGGCTGAAATGCCCTCCCAACTTTTAATGGTTGAATTCTTTAATACAAATGCAGTAGAACAAAGTTTGAGTCCAGTGGAACCCAACCAACAAGATTTTACTCTGGGCATAAGCACACACACTTCTTGGGTAGTTGTTTCAATGTCTCTGATGAAGTGTGTGTGTACATGAAAGCTTATACTCAGAATAAAACTTTGTTGGTCTTAAAGGTGCCACTGGACTCAGACTTCATTATGCTGCTTCAGACTAACATGGTTGCCCACCTGAACAAATGCAGTAGTCACTTCCACTGTAATAAGATTACATTGGTGTAACCGGCCATTGAATAACTCCTAACAGAGTACAATATTAATAGGAGGCAAAGAACACTGCTAAAGAACAGCCCATAAGGTAACTACTCTGTAGTGGGGAATCACTTCATCTTTTGTTTTAACTAGTTTGTGTAAACTAACATATTGGTTGCAGTTTCAAGTGTTTTGCTGATTTATTTTGCCTGGGACTTGGTTGTTTTGCTTTTTACACTCGAATCTAATTCAGTATAGTATGAAATGAATTTTTTTATAGTTTTTATTTCTTTCTAGTATTGGATGCTTTCACATCAGAAGTTCATTCCAACATTAAAAAACCACCTGAGCAGAATGACCATATTTTAAAATAATACTGCCCCAGTAATTTTCATTCTGCTTAACTGTATGGAACAAGTTTTGCCATTTGCAATAAATAACCCCACTAAAGCATGAAAATGAACTCTATTTCCTTAGCAATTTGTTTTTTGAGATTGCATCATTTTTTAATGCAGTTGGGAATTTCTCTGGGCTACTGCTGGAATGAACAGAAAAGTCTGAACAATTTTAAACTAGGAACAAACCTATCAAAATATGTTTGGGAAGCACAAAGAGATCATGCTATATTGACTTTCAATGAAGTATTACTCAGAGCTTTCTAAATAAGTATACAGTTTACCAGCCAATCCCAGGGGCTACTGTGCCAAGACCACAGCTCAGAGGGAAAGGCTTACAAATCGTTCAGCCAACAGTTCTACGTATCAGACAGGGCTATTTTTGGGCAGGAATGCACAGTTCCGGCTGGCTCTCAAGTTGGCCATGCCCAGCAGAAACTCATTAGCATAATAGGCCACACCCAACAGCAGAAACTCATTAGGATTGGCCACATTAGGGGTGTGGGGCCTAACATGCAAAGGAGTTCCTGCTAAGAAAAAAAAAAGCCCTGGGGTTTTGACAACAAACAAAGTAAACAGAGTAAGAAGCAAAAGGTGGGTGTGGCTGTATGACCATATTTCTGGTAAAATGGGGGTGCGGCCTGATATGCTAATATACTGTGCTATCAGGGGTGTGGCCCCATATGCTAATGAGTTTCTGATGTTGGGTATGGCCTATTATGCTAATGAGTTCCTGCTGAGCTTTTTCTACAAAAAAAGCCCTGGTATCAGATATACATGAGTGATTACTAATGCATAATGCAATGTAATTTGTATGGATATGCCTATGGGGCATCTTTATTTCATTTTATTTATGTAACTAAACTATACTCCAAACTTAAAAGTGACAATGCCAGTAAATTAAAGAAACCTACTGGGAAATACAGCTGCTGAATATTTTTGTTTTCTACATGCCTTCACAGGTAGCCATGATGGCAGAAAAGCAGGGTAGAAATTGTCTAAAATAAATACAAATAAATAGCTGCAGCTGAGAATTTGGAGTTTGTAGTTTGAACCTGGTTAATTCCTTGTCCCGCACAAAGGGCTTGCTTAGGGCAGAGAAGAATTTTCTGTCTCCTAATAAGCCTCTGACTTTCCAAGCTACTTTCACCTGGATAGATGATAATGAACCATTGTAATATCCACTACATTTCTTGTTGTTATTCCGTCCCCTTGACCAGCATGAATTCTTATAGTGGTAGTGGCTTGGCTTTGCATCAGCAGAGAGGCACCAAGTGGGATGCCAGCATCTGCATTAGCACAAGGGCACATGCCATTTCCAATGCACTGGATAGATAACATCTCATGAAGCCTTTATTAAAGCAGTAGGACATTCCCCTCCCCCCTCCAGGCTCCTAGCAATCCTATTGAAAATACAGCCATTAATGGAATTTGTGGAGTAGGACTTACCCACTTCCCCTCAGGCCAATAATGACCCACCTTTTTTCTCCTGGGTAAGTCAGTGGACCCTCAGGAACAGCATCAAGGGCAAAGTGTGGATCTGCATGGAAGAAGCAGCCTAAGTAGTCTCCACCCCTCTTTCAAAGACTGAAGTACCTTTAAGTCTTCATGATTGTGTGGATGGATTCATACCCAAAAATGTTCAGACACAGCCTTTTCTAGCTGTAGATGAAATTGATTAGGGTTTTTTTTTTTAAAATCACTTTCCTCATGGGGCAACATTTATCCACTTTGGGTTAGGTATAAGATATATACACACATTTATTTATCTTTGTTTATTTTCCTACCAAACATAACTTTTTTTACTACAACTAGAATATATGGTATCTTCTTGTTTTTCAGAATACATTCAGAGCTCTTACCTACCATTGGGGTGATTCAGTCTGTGTTTACCTGTCTTTTGGCACCACTTAGAGCCTTCAAAGGAGGTAGTACACATCCAAACTAGAGATGACATCAGTATTAGTCAAACACTGTTGCTTTCCAGTTATCATTTCAGGAAGGCTAACAAAGCTATCACTAAATTTACAGCAATCTGAAATTAACATTATTTACTATGCATGCAGAATGGGGCTTTCTGTGACTTTAAAGTAGCTGGGCTAATTAACTTTTGAAATATCTTAGTTCTGTTGACTGAATTCTTATGGGACAGTGTACAGAAACCAAGTGTAAGAAGTTGGTTTCAAACAGTTATGGATGGAAATTGGCTTTTCTTGTTTTGCAGAGAGTCGGTTTGATCCATAGATTCAGAACTGGATTTTACTAAATCCTCCTTTTTTCATTTTGCAGGCTAAACATCTATTGATGTCACATTTTTTTTTTTAAGGAATGTGCTGCAGCACCAAAATCACAACCCTTTGGAATTGCATTAAAATCAATAGGAAACAAACCCTTTCCACCCAAAACAAGGCTTTGTGAAATTTTCTCTTAGCCTTTTGACCCCTTCCCAGTGCCTGTGCTGATCCAAAAGAGCTGAGCCGATGTGACAAATGCAGCAGCAGTAACCAAAATTAGCTTCTGTGGGTCAGCAGAACACTTTGCATTGATGGGAATCTGGGCGCGCCATCCCTGAACAGTGCCACTGAAACAAGGGCAGCATTGACTATGACACAGCAGAGGAAAAGAAAACTGGTGCTTTCTGGAGGGCAGCTAGCATTGTTAAGAATAATTATTTTAATTCTTCTTTATTCACTTTCTTCCAGAAACCCAACAAACTGTTTCTTTTCCTTCCTTTCTTTTTTTTTTTAGAGGAATTGGATGTCTATTTTGAATCAAGTCTATTTTGATCTAAAGAGAAATTTGAAGGGAAGAGGGACAGGAAGGGAGGTTCTACAAAATTTCAGGATTTTACTTTGCTCAGAGGCATGCGGTATCTCCCCAACCATCCTGCTCTCCTGCTACAGAACCACCCTGTGGTGTGTAACATCAAAACCTCCTGCAAAGGGGGTTACCAAAGGATGCATAGAGTTCTAATAGAAAACTACAGAGAGAAATCAAATAAACATTCTTCTTTGGGAAGAGGAAGCGTTAATAAGAGGAATCAATGGCTGTACCTAGAAAAGTGAATCTTCTGAAAAAAGAAAATCCACTTCCCATAACAATGCTAGCAAATACTCTGGGCAGCAGTGGAATGCAGTCTGGAGCAGAGGGTGAAAAAGAGCAGAACACTCTTCCCAGCTGCAATCACTGAGGCCGAATCTGCACTTGTCTTTCTCACCAGTGTCCCCGCCTTTTGACTCCATCTTCAAAAAAGCTGTCCACATTTGGTGTTGTTTTCACAACTCAACAGTGCTAGCATATTTTCGCAAGTCCACATATGTTTATCGTCCTTTTGGGGTGGCTCCACTGTCATTGCACCTCCGCACTGCTTTGAAAGAATCTTCTCCAAACAACATTCCACAGTAGCACGCAATGGATTTAAAGATGCAAATGCAGATTTGAACTGAGTTCTCCTAATCCCTCAGTAAATTGGGTGTTTCTGCATCTGTGTCCATTGACCAGCCTCCTCTACTACACCCACATTTCATAGTGAGGACACATAAGCACAATAGCTGCTGCAGCAAAATGTAGACAGAAAAAAAAAAAAAGACATTTTCCTATAAACCTGTATATCCACAAATCTTAACTCTTATTTCTATGTATTAAATATCTGCTGCAAAGGGGTAGAGTGGGAATGAAGTGCAGCAGAGTTGCCAACCTCCAGGTGGTAGCTGGAGATCTCCCACTATTACAAGGCAATGAAGACCAGTGCACCTGGAGAAAATGGCAGCTTTGAACGGTGGATTTTATAGTATTATACCCCATTACAGTCCCTCCCTTCCCCCAACCCCTCCCTCATCAGGCTCCACCTCCAAAATCTCCAGGTATTTCTGAACCCAGAGCTGGCAACCCTACAAATGCATGAGGAGGTGTCTAGAAAGGAACACCAGGAAGATTATTCCAGCATACAGAGGCTTGGCCACCTTTTCACCTGTTCAAGGCAACTCATGAGCTAAAAACAACACAACAGTAAAATCATACGAACATCAAGCATAAAAACTATCAAAATTAAAACAAAACATTAAAAAAAAAAACAAGAAGAACCTGTCAGGGACCTAAAAACAGCATAAAACAATATCCAGTAGTTTACAAAACAGGATTATACCCATCTAAGCCAACTGACTTCAATGGACATCAAAGGGTGCAGTTCTGTTTAGGATTTCACTATTAAACAGTATTCATAGCCCACTTGCTACAGCTACAAGCATGTCCACAGAATAACCACTAAAAAAAAGGAAGCCTTCAATCAAAAGACTGGGTTAAAGGAAATGCTTTGGCATGGTATCTAAAGAATACTAAAATATGTCCTTGGTGAGCCTCAAGAGAGAGAACTTTTTAAAGACAAGGTGGCCTTATGGAAAAAGCTCTGTCTCTTGTTGGCACTACTGGGGAATGGTGCAGAGAACACAGCCTGAGAGGAGCAAAAGAAGGAGAAGGGGGGGGATTGGATTTATACCCTTCTCTTCACTATCCAAAGGAGTCTCAGAGCAGCTTTCAATCTCCTTTCCTTTCTTGTCCCCACAACAGATACCCTGTGAGGTAAGTGAGGCTGAGATAGCTCTTTCAAGAATTGATCTTGAGAGAACAGTTCTGAAAGAACTTGTAACTGACCCAAGGTCACACCAGCAGCTGCATGTGGAGGAGTGGGGAATCAAACCTGTTTCTTCCAGATTAGAGTCCTCACTCCTAACCACTACACCAAAATGTTTGGTGAACAGTAGGATTATAAAACAGCCTTTCATTTGGAAAGGGAGGAGGTAGAAGTGCTTTCTTTTGTCTGTGCCTGTTTCATTCTTCTGACCTCCATTTTATCCTCACAACAACCTTCTGAGGTAGGTAAAACTGAGAGTGGATGACTGGCCCAAGCTCACCTAGCGAGCCTCCATAGAAGAGCTGAAGATTCAAACCTGGGTGTCCCTGATCCTAATCTAATCACTGTATCACAATAGCCCTCAATCAACCATAGGCTTTACTCTCAGCCTGCCTCCCCTTGTTAATTCCATGGTAACACTGAACATGGGACACACAGTTCCCTGACCATGTGGTACCAAGGTGTCTCATAATTAATTAATAATTCATTCTTTAGTGAATTCCAGAGGTCATCATGTCCTTTTGAAGTATCACAAAAGATTTTGTGAGGTGATCCCTTTACGGTGTATTCCTAAATTAGAAGTAACTTCAATTTCTGATTAATACATATTTGAACTAACTAAAGGGTAAGGTAAAAAAATGTTATGAGTAGAAAAAATCCACATGAAGTTAGATGGAACTATGGTCTCCCCTTTCTAATCTTTCAGCCTTTTTCTCAATGTTTATATCTTAATGTAAAAGACAAAACTACATTCACTCAAATTCATTGAATTCCTGAAGAAATATTTAGGGCTACAACTTGCATGGAAAGCAATTAGCAAGCCTCATGTTATGCAGAACTGTGTATTTCATTACACACATCTTAAAGCTGAGAAATGGCATGTAAATAAATACATTAAAAAGGCAATTATATGTTCTGAGAAGATATATTACTATTAAATGCAACATACATTAGAAATCTTGGCAAAACCAATTTGTATGGATATTCTAGGAACTCATATGTTTGAACACATTAGTGAACAAGGCACAAGGCACCATGGAATCCTTTGGAGATAGAATTACCTACAGGGCATGACATATTTTAATAGCTAGATGGCAAAACAGTACTTAAACTAGAAAAGTACTTTACCTACAGGTATGAAGCCATGGGGGGGGGACATCTCCCAAAATGTCATTACAAAAAACCCTGATGTGGGCCGGGTGTGATGGGAGAACAAAAGAGGATCCCATAGCTACCCCTCTTCAAGTAAAACCAAAACCTAGATATTTATTCAGTTAAAATGCACACTCTCACACACAAACACAAACAGACCCAACTTCTCTTGAGATGGCCTTTAGTGGGAATATGTTGACTGAAGCTTTAGCCACCATGTCTTCTCTTCCAACAAAGTTCACGATCATGATGATGATGACATCAAGTCACATCCTACTTATGGCAACACTGTTAGGTTTTCAAGGCAAAAGACATTTAGAAGTGGTTTTTCCATTTCCTAAATCTGCATAGCTACCTTGGTATTCCTTGGTGATCTCCCATCCAAATACTGACCAGGGGCATCCCTGTTTAACTTCCAAGATGTGACAACATCAGGCTAGCCTGGGCTATCCACGTTGAGGCACTCCTATTTTACCTGAGTCCAAAATAGTTAAGGCTTCATAGATGGGTCACCAGTCTGATTATGTACAATATTCTAGTTTACGCAGCATAAGAGTTTTTCATCTCTGATGACAACTTTTCAGCCAGACTCCATTGTTGTGCTTTTAGCAGTGGCTAGGCATATGGGAGTTAGCTGTCAACAGTGTTTATGATGTCACACACTTCACCTGTGGATTTCTGCAGATCAAGTTTCCATTAAAGCCTCTAACACAGGCCAGGCTATTTTCTTTCTCATGAAATAGCAGCTGTGTAGAGTTCCCTCCCCTGCCTAACAGTTTAATTATAATTATTTCATGTAGAAATGAATTATAGTATTCAGGCACTATGGTGGAACAGAAAAGATCGGCACTAATATAAACATGTTGTAAACAAGTCACCATATCAGATTAGTTTAGTAACCCAGAATTATTGGCTGCAATGCTAAACACAGTAAAGCTACTTGAGTCCAATTAAATCTCTACAGAGATGCAAGCTACCAGTGGCCAGGATTTCTTCCATCTTGCAGCCACTGGGGTCAGTGATCAACATTTGAGAACTGATATGAGGTACAGTATTCAGCTCAATCAGTAATATTAAGCCATGTTTATGTACTGTGACAATGTAACTTAGCAGAAATGTAACATGTTAAAATCTCAAGCATAAGCAATGTCTCAGTACCCAACGAGATGACTCAATTCATTTCTCAGTTTGATAAAATATCATGAAAATGGCTGTTAGTGGAGGTGATGTAGTGTAACACAATGCAACAGAAACATTTTGCATTCTATCTGAACTGCCCTAATAACAGGAAGTGGAGTAAAATTGAAAAGCATCAGTGAGCTAATATCAGAATTCATGATTTCATTGAACTAATAAGAATTGTGTAAAGGTCTGAATAATTTGAATTCCTGTCTCAACCTAGGGCCAATTGGGTAAGGAGGATCGTTTGGCCTGGATTTAAAAGCTCAAACGGAAGTCTCACATTTAGACCCTAGTTAATTGGGGGGTGGGGATATGATGCATTTCACAATTTTTTTACGTCCATCTCTATTAGATCAAAATATAACACATTCTCTCAGTTTACAGATTCAAGTTCAAACAAATAAAAGTTGTGATTTTGTAAAAGACATTTTTGTTAACTGAGATAGATTCTCTCTTTCTGTATCTTCAGTATCTTATTTGTTATCATGTGACTTTTTTTTTTTTACTTTCTAGGGCCTCAAACACTGGTAGTGGTCTGGACATCTCTCTATATGTCTGAGAGGGACTATTTTGGCCTAGCACACTACACAAGAAGTGAAAGCAAATGGTCCTGATCCAGTTGCCCATGCACACATTAGTTAGGACTGTCTTGGATAGCCTTGGAACTCTGCAAAACAATTCTGTGGATGAATAAATATACACTAACTTGTTTTGAGGAGCTGTTGTGTGTTTGTATCTTCTTGTAGGAATTAACTATACTCATATTTCCATTTCTGCTAAATTGTTGATGTTTGATATTGGTTTGGACAGTTTCTGGTATATAGCTGCTCCTATAGAGTTTTTACATTGTTTTATTAGTTTCTTTTGCACCACTTTGGTCATGCAAATTGAAAGGCAACATATGGATGCTCTAAGTAAACAAATGTGTTTAGGCATAAAATAAACACTCTGTTGTACTGACTTGTGCCTTGACTTCTGATCATCAGCCCATATGTAGGTGGGACTCAGAAGTACACAACTGAAGATTTGCTCTCACACATCAGATAATATGGTAATCCTGTACCTGGATCATTCCTACTTTAGACGCAGGTGGAGTTCACATGATTGGGGGAGAGAAGCAATGTAGATAAAAAGATAGATGTCAAGGACAAATTCAAGATCTTATTCTATTATTTGCATGTTTTGGAATTTTTTTTACCTCTGTGAAGGAATATTCCATAAAGTGAGCCCAGCTTGCATTTTGAAGTGGTATAGTCCAAACACATTTATTATCTGCTGCTTTTGAGTGTCACAGCTATAATACATACTCAGGACATTTCATTAACTCAATATGGTTTATGACTATATGGTCTATAGACTGTTCACCTGTGGAGTACCTCATCTAACTCCTATCCTGAAAATGAGTACTAAAACCACTTTTTTTCTTTTGAAAACTGAAAGCCTTCAGGATTGGAAAGTGAATTCTATGTTTTATAAGTCTGCAAGTGACAGGGCTTGTGAAAAGCCAGTCAGGAAAGCCTAATATAGAAGAGTTTCATTTTAGTAACAAGCTGATACCTTCTGTCTTCAGATACCTGAACTAATTTGAGCTGGGCAAAATAGGGATGACATCACACCATTATATTAGGTAATCATCTCAGTCTAATGACAAACTTATTAACACTTAAATCAGAAATTCCAGGATTCTTGTCTGAAAGAGTCTGACTGTTTCCTACTATGTATTAAGTAGATATAAAATTCTGCACTACATAAGCCAAGTTAAGGCAGAGTAGATTATCTACTTTTGAAGTGTCATGCAGGCCCTGTAAGATGGTAGTAGTAACTATGCTATACAAGGAGAATCACAACCTAACTTTCAATTGAATCTATATATCAGATCAGGATGCAAATTAAAATCCAACCAAAATACCTTGGTGATAGGGTAGCATTATCTACATAACTGTCCATTGCAATGAGGCTTAGCACAGTCAGCCATTGTCCTGTAGAATCACAAAATTAGCATGGCTTCCCTCTTGCCTATGGTTTAATTATAATCTCTTGCCATCTGGTGTCAGGTGGTCCTTCAGATCCAATCAGGGCACTCACCCACTCGAACCCTCTATAAAATTACAACATCACTCCTGTTTCCCACTCTTATCTAGTTGACCACAGGTTCTCATGATGAGCCAATTACCACGTTCCTGAATCTAGAGAAAGAGATAAGGATGATGTAGGCAGGGAAGCCCAATTACAAAAACCTGCAAGCTGGACTAGGCCTACTGTCCAGACCCAGGGATGTGGACTCATGTGGAGGCAGTGCTATCCAAGGTCTGAGACCCAGAAAGAGCCCTCTCAGCTATCCTGGGCCCCAGGCTTACCTCCTGGCTGGTGGGACACCCACAACAGCAGCTGCCCAGGGGCTGCCCAGCCGCCAGCAGTGGGAAAGACACCCCACCCTCTGAAGAAAGCAGGGCCAAAACTGTTGCAATGACAGAAGAGTCTGGCATTGGGAGCTCAAACTAGGGAGTCACAGCCCCCATTGCAGCATGCAAAGCAGGCCTGATGCAGCAGATCCAAGAGGGCAGACATGTATCTCTGGCAGATCCTTAAAGGCCCATTGATCCATGGCCTTCAGATGAGCAGGTGGAAGCCAGAGCTGCCCCAGTGGGCATGGCAATGGTCCAGCACCTAACAGGTGTGCAGCCTCCATTGGGAGGGTGAACCCAACCCACACTGTGGGTTCAGCAAGGGGGTGGGACTCTAGCGCAAGGACAGAGCCCAGGGAGCCAGTGGGTTGAGGGCAATCAGTGATGGGCAATGGAAAGGTCTGGAGAAAAGAGACATCAAGGAGAAGGGAGGAGGATAAGAAGGAGGCTCCAGTAGCAGACCAGGAAGGAGAAGCCCAGGGTTTGAGTGGTAGACTGGAAGCCACTGGGGTGAGAGGAGGAGGAACAGTGTGAGTCAAACCCCCTCCCCTCTTGTAATCTGAGGCCTGCAAAGCATTCCAGTGTGTCAAGTAGGACAGCAGAAGGTGGCATCCCCCAGGGCAAACATCTTTGGGGCATGACACCTACTAATATTCACATTAAACCCTTGGAGGAAACAGGGTGCTTTGCCTCACAATAAACTATGGAAAGGAGAAACCCCTGTACAAGCAATGGGATACTGGAAACACATACACACACTCCATCCCAATTAAGAAGCTAGGCATGACTCAGGAAAATATATATTTGTATATGTGTTCACTGAATTCCTGTCCTCCTACCTCCCTTTTAAAAGGAGGAAATACTTTGGAAATAGGAGTAAAGACATATGCACACCAATACATATCTGGTTAGGGGTGTGGATTAAAAAAAAAACATTTTTTTCCAGATCAAAAAATATCACTATTCCCAGTATTTTTCCAAATACTGCTATGGTACACAGCTCCATGGAGGGGGGAGGGTATCTGATATTATCCAGCTCCATTATAGCCTATGGGAAATCTATCTGGTAGGCTAAAGGGGATGCTTTAAAGATAATGACACCCAAATTTCTCCACAACTGCTGGTGCCTTTGCACAAAATAAGACTGGATCAAAGGGTCCTATTCTATAGGCCCTTAGAAAAGGTGCCCCCATCCATCCTTCATTGTTTCCAATGGGGGGGGGGATTCTTGCTTTCTCTAGGGCAAAAGAAAAGAGCCATCCCTGCAGCAACCAGGTCAATGCCTCCCATGCAAGAACCAACAACAAGCCCAATAGAACCAAAGCAGAACCCAGGAATCCCAGTACAGCCACAAGCAAAGAGTCCAACTCCCCCTAATGTGCAATCCAATTTGACTGTGACAACTCCCTCCTGTTCCCTAGATAACCTGCACATTTGGGAGGGGTACAAGGTTGTTGGACACAACATTTAAAGCAAAACTACCCTGTAAGACAACTGCTGTGATTGTCAAAAGGTACATACAGCTCCTCCTAATGTGCAATCCTATCTTCCTATGAGAATCACCTCCTGCCCCCTTTCTCTTGTTGAATGGGAAAGTTTCAAAGGTGAGGAAAAGCAACCTTGAAGACCTTTAACAACAGCTTTTTTGATATTCCCAGATATTCAAGTTTATTCACGTTTGGTTTAACAGGCTTTTAGGGGGATTCTCTAATCTGTATTTGGCTCAGAAAATACCTGAAAAATATCAGTAAGGGTTCTTCGGGTATTTTTTTCAGCTTGGCTATATCTGAGTGCACATCCTTATATCTGATAAGCTTGGGAGAGAATCACATGTGGATTTGATAATCTACAGCTTGTATAGGATTTCTGGCCAGTAACACCTATCAACCCAAAAAGAAGTATAAATCACAGCAAGTGAGAATAAATGCTGCACTTCTGATGCAACAGCCCAGCCAAACCGTCTGCTATATCAGAAGTGTTTTAGCAACATTGATTATGCAGACAACATGAGGGAACCAGCAGAGCCCAAGCATAATTTCTGAGCTCAGGTTTTTTTTTAATGTTTGCTTTTGCAAAGTGCATTTGGTTTATCTTGTTAATGGGCTTATATTTTTGTGTTCTTGCAACTTATTTTTACACTCTTCGCTGCCTTGAGTCTAAGGACAAAAGGCAGGATTATAAATATTTTCAAATACATCAATCCATACATATAACTCCCATTTGGGGAGGGCAGTATATAAATCCAATAAAATAAATGAATAACTTATAACATGGGCCTCACATACCTAAAATTTCATAATACAATGGCATGAATCGTGAACCAAAAAAACCCTGAAATGACATAAATAGATCATGGTGTGTGATAAGTGTTCAGTCCAAATACACATTACCAATGACACCCCCTGTATGCTTCTCCTTGGATTCCAGCCATCCATTATAGAAATGAAAACAATCATGTATTCGTGTTTGATATCATAAGGGCTTCTGAGAGACAACTGAAAAGTCACTCTAATATTCTAATCCTAAATGTTTGTACTGGTAGAATCTTGAGCTGATTTGATGTACCATTTATAGAAAACCTGCACAACATAAGCTTTAGAAATGGAGGAAGCAGTATATTTATTACAGCAGAGGAGAAATAAACTAAAACTTGAAGGAGTTGCCATGAATGCAATAATGGTGCATTTAGAATGACTGACAGTACAATATAGATGGGCACGAACTGAACGACAAAACAAAATTCATCATGAATTTTGCCTTGTTCATGATTTGTGACCAGAAATTCATGACAGTAGAACTCCACAAACTTTTAAAACAGTTTCTGGACGTTCGTGGATGGAGCAGAAAGCAGGGTTTAAAGGGACTTGGAGTCCCTTGCTTTCTGTTCCCTGTGAAAGCCACAAAAATAGCTGAGTGGTGGGGAGGCAGTCCCTGCCACTCATTTGATTCAGGCTGTCTTGTGCAGTCCCTTTAAACTTTAAAGAGATTGCAGAAGACAGCACAAAAAACAGCTGTGTGGTGGGATTTAAAATGACTGAAGAAGTTTAGTTTAAAGGGACTGCACAAGACAGCCTGAAACAGATGAGCAGTGAGGAGCAAGCTGCTCTCATCACTCAACTGTTTGTTTGTTTTTTTGTTTTTTGGCTTTCTGCAACTCCTGATTAAAGGAACTGAGGTCCCTTTCAACGGGGTTTGCAGGGCCACAAACTGGTTTGGTTCATAAACATGCTTCCTGGTTTGGTTCAGTTTGTGGTTCAGTTTGTGATTTGGCCACAAACCAAGAACCGAACCATATTTTCCCAGTTTATGCCCATCCCTACAGTACAATCATAAACAGAGTTACACCTTGCTAAGTCCATTGTATTCAATGGACTTTGAAGGGTACAACTGCGCTTAGGATTCTGCTGTAAATATAGTGATATCCATTGTCCTGCAAGGAACTTTCTGAACAGAAGAGTAAAATTTATTATAAATATCTGCTTAATTAAGAACATCACTTTGATTACTGTGTGCAGAGACAGCATATGGTGTGTCATTTTTAACTGGAAGAGTTCAGCTTTCTTACTATCACTGCACAGAGTTCCTGGGGACAAGAAAGTTATTAAGTGGCTGACAACAAAGTACTCATCCATTAAAATGAAGCACAAAGGGTGACTCTTAAAAAGGCATGTAAGTGGCTTCATAGCTAATAAGTCAAAGATCAAGAGTTTCATTTCTATCTATCCTGTAACAATAAAGAACATTGTTGTTTCATGTGACTATGACATGTGAACATTTATGGTGAAACAAATGTTTGAGATAGTGTTTGACTACAATATTAGTTGAGGAAAATCTTAAGTCAATCTGATTATTTGTGCATGGAATGAATCGTGGTTGCCTCATTATACAGGTGGATGCTTGTGCACAGCTCTGTTGGCATGCACAGTGGCTCAGACTGGCTACAGGCATCTTGATTTCAACATAACTTACCTGTTTCTCTTCCTAAGGTCAAGGCAGCTATCAAAATAAAATGGGTAATAATAAGGCTTAAACCCTCCAGTGATAATTATAAACCTAAAAGCCACAAAATAAGACATAATCTGGTCTCCCACAGGCACTGATAAACCTGCAGGAAAGAATCACCATCTCAAGCAGTGGAGTCCCTCTTTCCTTTCTCCTGATCCCAAGCTGGGCCTCAAGCACATTCAATGCACCAGCCAATAATTCTAACAGGAATCTCATACATTTCTTTAATTGGCCCTTCTCCTTTCCCTGTCCTCAACCCAACTTTTTAAAAAAGGAGCACAAGTAACTTGAGGGCCAGGCAGGTGGTGGGGAGATGAAACAGATAGATGAGTACAGGAAAAGCACGCTTATGAGAAGGACTACTTGTTAAAACTAATGGTCCATGTCAGGGCTTTTTATTGTAGAAAAAGACCATCAGGAACTCATTAGCATAATAGGCCACACCCAACAGCAGAAACTCATTAGCATATTAGGCAACACCCCTGATGGTGCAACTCCCTCCCAGGATTGCCTTCCCCAGGTGCCCCACAGCTGGCAGGGCGCATGGGGAACCCAAGGGAACCCAAGTTTAAACTGCCTTCCCTCCCTGGATTGACCTGGCTTCCCCAGGCATCCCACGGCTTGCGAGGTGCCTGGGAACCTGAGGGGGGGAGGCTGTAGGTGTGGCCAACTCGGAAGCCAGCCAGAACTCTGTTCCTGTGCATTCCTGCCCCAAAATAGCCCTGGTCCATGTGCTGCTGCAGTGTGCATACACCCTTCTGTATATGACAGTGGACTGGCTGAAGGTGGAAAAGGAAGAAAGTGCATTCTATCAACCACTATTGTAATCATTTTCTTCATGTGTACCTCTGCTCATAGTGGGATAGTTTACCCAACAGCACAAGATGGGAAATTCCACCCTAATTTGTTTTTTTTTTTCGAAATTGCAATTAACCTTTTTAAAATTGTTACCAAACACTAGATAAGTGGACTATATCAACTGACTAGCCTATATGACATGAACTTGTTATTTGTATGCCAGTTAGCCATGGGTGTGTTTGTGTGTGTGTGTGTGTGTGTGTGTGGCTAAATAGCATCCAAAACAGACAAATGGACCCCACCTTTCCTCTAAGGAGGTCAAGGCAGAGTACATGTTTCCCCCCTGCCAATTATTTATTTACTTATACCTTGTTTTTGCCCCAGTGGGGACCCAAAGTGGCTTACATCATTCTCATTTCCTCCATTTTTATCTTTACAGCTACCCTGTAAGGTAGATGGCTGAGAGTGAGTGACTGACCTAAGGTCACCCAGCAGTCTTCCATGACAGACAGGATTCAAACCTGGGTTTCCCAGATGCTTGTCCAACACTCTAACCACTATGCAACACTACAGTCCCACTCCTCCTAATTCCATGTTGCATAGTACTTCTGCATGTACTGCATGTGACCTTGATCAGTTTTGCTACCATAGCAGCAGCACTGAGTTGTACAACTACACTAACTCAGCATCTTGAGCTGATTCATGACATCATACTGTGTTTGTTGTTATTATTATTAGTATGTTATATTTTCAGGCTAAATGTTTATATCCAGTATTCATAAGACTTTGCTTTTTCATTGAACTGACGGTGCTGTCCTAAGCAGAGTAACTTCAACAGACTTGGAAGGGCATAATTCTGCTTAGACCTGCACTAAGTGACTCAAAACAAAGCTATATAAATAGACAATTTCTAAGCAGAACAGTAACACTGCTGTAGTCACCTTTAAAAAACTATTGATGCTGTAACACCATTTATAATTAGCACAGATTCACAATGTGTGGTTCCAAGGGGATACTTTGCATTTGAGAGTGAGCTTGGATTTCTAGCTAGAATTAGCTGAAACTTTATTGCAGCTTTATGGTGGAGGTAGCAGGGAGGAAGTTGCACAAAGTTGCTCCCTTGGAACTGCAAGCAGGGTTTGCTGCTTAATAACATTGTGGGAATGAGGGAGTAGTAATATGACATCATGAAACAATAGATCATACTGAAGATCATGATCTCAGTGAAAAATTGGAGAGAATTTATTTATTTTATTGTAGTTCATTGAAGCCCTGACCTGAGTAGCCCATGCTAGCCCAATCTTGGAAACTAAGCAGTGTTGGCCCTGGTTAGTGTTTGTATGGGAAATCCAGGGGAATGATGCAGAGGCTGGTAATGGCAAACACTGTTCTCACATCCATTTTATCCTCACGACAACCCTGTGGGGTAGATTAGACTGAAAGTGGAAGAAGAAGAAGAGGAGGAGGAGGAGGAGGAGGAAGAGGAGGAGGAGGAGGAGGAGGCTGGATTTATACCCAGCCCTTCAGAGCAGTTTACAAATTCCTTTCCCTTCCCCTCCCCACAACAGACACCCTGTGAGGTAGGTGGGGCTGAGAGAGCTCTTTTGAGAACTGCTCTTTCAAGAACAGCTCTGACAGAACTATGGCTTGCCCAAGGTCATCCAGCCAGGTGCAAGTGGAGGAGTGGGGAATCAACCAGGTTCTACCAGATTAAAGTCCGCACATTTAACCACTACACCAAACTGGCCCAAGGTCACCCAGCAAGCTTCAGTGGCAGAGTAGGGATTCAAACCTTGGTCTACTAGATTCTAGTCCAGCAATCTAATCACTGTAACATGCTGGGATGGAGTCATAGTAAGAAGAGCACCATCATGTGTGAGTGGGAAAATCCTAGAACTGAATTTTTGTAATGGGGTAATTTCCTTGACAGGTGGGCTCAGTTACTGTATCCAAAGGTGCAGGCAAACTCACCCCCCCCACCCCAGCTCCAAGCCTTGCCAGGGCTCTTCATTCCAGCAGGAGCCAAAATGAGAGGTAGGCAGTGATGTCATGCAATGTTGCAATGTCACTCCCAACTGACATTGCAAGTGATATCACAAAACTCTAGGAATTCCACAAACTTTTATGTTTTTACCACAGAGATCATGAAATTCCTAGAGCACTGCAACATCACTTCTGGCTACAGAAGCAACGTTTGCTGGAGCGAAGATGGCACCAGGCAACCCTAGCCCATCGTTTTAATTCAGTATTCAGCAAATACCACAGCAGCATTGATTGGTTTGTAAATAACAGTCCCAGTTGTAAATAACTGATGGCTGCTGTAACTTTCATAAGAAGAAGAACATAGGAAGAACCCTGCTGGATTAGACCAATGGTCCATCTAGTCCAGCATCCTGTCTCACACAGTGGCCAACCAGTTCCTCTGGACAGCCAACAACAGGGCATAGAGGCAGAGGCACAGAGGCAGAAGTCTAGGTAATAAATATGTTAAAACTGGAGATTGATGTGTCCTAATTTGTGAGAACCTCATCCATCTCCTTTGCAGCATGGAGTTGATGGCGGTCTAAGGATGGAATTCTCACAAATTAGGACCTACACAGCCTAGATGCTGCAAAGTTTGCCTCCATACTATAAAAGATATGGATGGGGGTTTAAGGTCAGGATTCTCACAAATTAGGACACATCAATCTCTAGTTCTAACATATTTATTACCTATGTTGTCCCCTCCCACCCATTGAACTGAAACAGATGGCAAGCAGAAACCAGCTGGTCATTCTTTTGATCTGTTAAAAAAATATTCTCACTATTTTGCATGCTAATTTAACAAGCCACCTATATATACAACTAATGTAATTCCATTTCATCATCTGATGAAGTGTGTATGCATATGAAAGCTCACATCTTGAATAAAACTTTGTTGGTCTTAAAGGCTCCATTGGACTCTAATTTTATATTCTAATACAAAACTAGGCAAAGCATATGTTGCTTCAGCATAAAACAAAAAATGTAGAGTAGGCATTTACATAAGCAACCCACAATGAGAAGTAATAGAAGAATTCAGAGACTTTGATGGAAGATACTTAATTTTAAAAATGAGTCTCCCAGAAGGCAACAAATGCACAATAGCAACAATGTACCCATCAATGAGAATAAAGGGTTTCTTTCTGATTTTTTTTTCAAACTATGCTAGACTTCCAAGATGAAGAAATAATGATTCTTGAGGATATGACTATATTACTAGACCTCCCCCCCAAAAAAAAAAGACAAATCAAGGAATATTAAAGGTGGAAAATTACTTAAAAATATTTTTCAATACATGGGAATATTGGAATTAGAAACTCCTGGAGGACCAAACATCCAAAGGGTAGAGATTTCCCTTTTTTTCCCTTGACATACATCAAACATAGTCAAGAATAGACATGTGCTGGATATCAAAAAGTTTGACAATGAATTTAGGAAAAGTAGAGATTCAGCCAAAGATATTTGTAGATCACAATCCCATAGAACTAATCTTGCAATGGAATAGAGAATCAAGAAGAAGATGGATATTAAATGATGCTGTTTTATTACAAGAAGATTTAGTAAATAAGTGTAAAAATGATTTGGAAGAATTAAAAAAAAAACAGGAGGAATGTCATCAGCCACAATTGGGGAAGCAAGTAAAACTCTTATCACAGGAATTCTCCTTGCAGCTGCTGCTAAAAAATGTGAGAAGATTAGAAGAAACTAATAACAGAAAAAAATCAGAAATTGGAACAAGAACATTAAAACAAACACAATAAAAACACTAGTAGACATTAAACAATTAAAAAAAACCAATTAGACATGTTAGAAGCAGAAGAGGTACAGGGGGGAAAAAAATAAAAAAATTAAGATAAAGATATTTTGAACATGCAGAAAACCCTGGAAGATATCTAGCATATTTTCTCAGGAACGAAAGAGAAAAAAGAGTAAAGAAAGGATATCAAACTACATATGCAGAAAAAAGAAATACAGGAACAATTTATCAGTGTTATCTCAGGATTATATAAAAAGAAATCTGTTTCAGAAGAAAGAATAATAGAATATTTAAAAGACATCCCAACTGCAAAGTTTACATCAGAAGTTAAAAAAATATTAAATCAAACAATAATTAAAGAAATCTCTCAAGCAATAAAGAACATGAAGAAGGATAAAGCACCAGGACCAGTCAGGTTGACAGCAGTGTATTACAGACATCTTGAAGAAGTATTAATAATACCATTACAAAAAGTAATGAAAGAGATCAGGGGGGAAAAGACAATGCCCCCTACATGGCAAGAGGCATATGGAACACTAATATAAAAAGAGGGCAGTGATGCATCACAAACACAGTATTGTAGACCTCTTTCTCTGCTGAGTGTAGGCTACAAAACTTTTGCCACAATAATGGAAGAAAGATTAAGAAAATGCATACCCAATTTAATACACTCTGATCAAACAGATTTTGTACCAAAGAGGTACATGAAAAATAATATACAATTCATAATAGATGCAATAGATTTTGTGAATAGGAAGAGAAAAAAGCAGCATTTTGATTTCTAGATGCAGAGAAAGCATTTGACAATCTAACATGGCCCTTCTTACTGAATGCTTTACAAAATATGGGCTGTGGTCAATATTCCCTCTAAGCTCCACAGTCTTGTGAGTAGAAATTCTACTTCGTGCATGAAAAAAGCTAGTAGCCTTAAAATTGTGAATGAGTCTACATTTGACTATTGCGTAAATAATCTTTTAGAAGATTATTTCCATAACCTTGTAAAAGTCTCAGAATGAATTATTTTAAACTACATTTAAACTACATTTTAAGACTAATTTAAACATTATTAGAGAAGACAGAGTCAAGTCAAATTTCATTACACAAAATGTTTTCCTCGACAGGGGTAGACCAGGCCTCCAAAGAACAGGTCTATCTGCCCCTTTGCACTATATTGGTAAAAGAGGTCTACCCACCCCAGTTCACTATATTGGTAGACCTAGCCTCTGGAGAACAGATCTACCCACTCCTTTCCAATATATTGGTAGACCTAGCCTCTGGAGAAGAGATCTACCCACCTCAGTCCACTATATTGGTAGACCTGGCCTTGGATTGTTGCCCTGCACTGATCCTTTGAAAACATACCAGCACTTGGGGGGGGGGGGCTCTTGCAGTCTACTTTTGTATGTGTGAAATATAACCAGTATTACAGATCAAGTATAACAGAGGTGGAACAATCACTGTCAGAATGCTGCCTAACCTAACAAACAGAAAGTTGCTTAAATGTTATCAACCTGTCCAAACTACTTATTTATTCCAATATTTATATCCCACTTTTCCCAGCAACCTACAAATCATACTGAAAAGCAGCTTATAAATCATACTGAAAACATAATAAAAGCATATAGGGGTGGGCAAAAAAATACATCCCCCCCCCGGCTCAGTTATAGCCTATGGGAACAATTATAGTCAATGGGCCCATAGGTTATAATGGAGAATTGGGATATCTGGGGGTCAGGGTTTTTTTTTTTTTGAGGTAGAGGCATCAAATCTGCATCATAAATGCTGGTACCTCCCCTCAGCCCCCCTCCCAAGTTTCAAAAAGATTGGACCAGGGGGTCCAATTCTATGGGTCCCAAAAGGAGGTGCCCCTATCTTCCATTGTTTCTTATGGAAGCTTGGTTGTGAGCTGAACAGAAATCCTCTGAACTGGCTTCTGAAATGTTGTGCACTAGCACCCCCTAGTGCAGCTTAGACGAAACTGTGGCTGTGGTCCTGCATTCTGGAACAGGATGCTGGAAATACACTTGAACCAACAAGCAAAAATTTTAGTTAATGGGAAAATAACAGAAGCAATTTCAATTGAAAAAAGGAACATATCGAGGATGTAATTTATTCTCTTTATTATTCATACTAGCAATAGAGATTTTTAGCTGTAAAGATTAGACAGAATTAAGGGAATCAAAGTGGATGATGTAGAATTCAAACTGAAAAATTATGCTAACGGTATGGTTCTAACAGTCTTGAATCCCCAGAAATCAATGCAATATGTAATTGAACATATTGAAGAATTTGGATCCCTATTGGACTATAAAATTAATAGAAAAAAATGATAATGAAATTTTTGACAGAAGAAGAAGAAGAAGAAGTTATAAAGAACACAGAGTGTTCAACAGCAACCGATCCTATTAAATATTTGGGGAAAAAATGTGAGTGGGCAAAACTAATCTTTTTTTTTTTTTTTTAAACATACCAGAAAACTTAGAAATCGATACAAGCGGATTTATTAAGATGGGGGGAACCAAAAAATCTCATGGCTGGGAAGAATCTCTGCAATCAAAATGAATGTGTTGCCAAGACTAAACTTTTTATTCCAAATGTATACATAGAAGAAATAATATTTAAAGAGTGGCAAAGACAGATAAATCAATTTATAAGGACTGACAAAAAATACAATAATAAGCTTCAAAATACTACAAGATAAGAAAAAGAGAGGATTAGCAGTCCCAAATATAAAATTATATTACCAAGCAGCAGGTCTGATCTGGATTGTGGACTGGATAAAAAACCCAAGACAAAGAATAGTAAAAATCAGCAGATCTTGATAAAGGCCTACACAATTATTTATGGTTTAAGAAACTGACTAAAAGGATTCTAACACAAGAAAGAAGTCACATAATCAGAGATGGACTTTTGAGAATATGGTTTACACACTGGAATTTATTGATTTTGCATATGTCCTCAATAGGAGCTCATTATGATAAGAATACAAAAAAAATATTTAAAAAGATTTTTTAACATATACCACAAAGGTAAAATCAACTTTTGGCAAGATATTAAAGATGGTGTAAACATTGAATGGCTGTTATATTATCAGTTAATCTCAAGACTAAAGGAGATCATGAGCATAGAAAGTGGAGTTCTAAGAGATGTGACTCTTTTTACTGCAATAGATGTATAAGATTTTACTCCTGCTAGAAACAGAAGATGAACAAGTGAAAAAAATGCATAATTAAGTGGATGTGAAACTTTAAAGAGCAGATATCTATGCAACAATAGGAATGATTATGGGGAAAAGACATCAAATTTACAGTCAGCCAGACACTAAGAGAAAATTGATACAAAATGTTTTTCAGATGGTATATTACTCCAAAGGACATTGAAAAAGTGGATAAAAACTTCAATGGAAAATGCTGGAAATATCAAGACGAAGATGGAACTTCCTTTGATGTGTGGTGGACTTGTAAAAAAGCAAAAAGGTATTGGAAAGAAATACGCAAAAAAAATTGCAGAACACATTAAACTTTAAATTTCCAGTAGAAGCCTAGAGCATGCTATTAGGTATTCTGCCTAACAAATTACCAAAAAATTTAGAAGAGATATTCAAATACACAGAAGCAAAATGGAAACTAGATGTCTGTCCACATTTAGAAGAATGGGAAAATAAACTTGCTATTACAAATTTTGAGGAGAGATGGAGTGTATATTATGTGTATTATGTTAGCAGGAGGCAAACTTAAAGTGAGAAAATATCATATACAAATGTACGGTAATGAAATAGAAGTAGAATTAAAATCTGTTCCAAATGTAATATTTTAAATGCAAATGGGTTCATCTATGAGATATTATTATCTATTAAAAGTTCTGATGAATATGTAGAAGTGGCAAAAATATATTATATTGAATATGTAGTAATGATGAAACTAATGTTGTAGTCAAAATAGATTAGCTAAGAAATTTGAAACTTAAACTTAAATGTTGAATACAATTGTATCCCAACAGAAATAAAACTATTGTATTTTACAGATAACTAGGAATAAGGCCTGTTTTGAAAATAAATAGAATGGGGTCTAGAAAGAGGCTCTAGTCTTGGGAACTCAGCATCAATTTGCTGTTGTGACCTCACTAGGGTATAACAACACAGAGTCCACCATTTTATCCAGGTGAACTGATCACTGCCATCTGAAGAGCAGTTGTAATTCTGGATGATCTCCAGCCCTCACCTGGAGATTGGCAACAATGGTTTCCCAGGAGGAAATGGCTTGTTTGGAGGGTAGAGTCTATGGCAGTGTACTTGCTTGAGGTTCCACCCCTCCTCAAACCCCACCCTCTCCAGGCTCCACCCCTCAAATCTCCAGGAATTTCCCAACCTGGAATTGGCAACCCTTTCTCCTTCTACCATTATCTGCCCCTCTGACTACAGCTTTCCATCTCCTCTTCCATCCCTGCAGCTTCTGCCTAGGAAAAATAGTCTTTCTCTGCAGTGGGGACCAAAGCAATTTACATCATTTGCCTCTCACCCTTTTAATCTGCACAACAACCCTGTGAGGTAGGTTAGGCTGAAAGTCTGTGAGTGGTCCAAAATCACCCAATCAGCTTCCACAGCAAGAACCTGGGTCTGGCAGACCCTGCTCTGAAGCACTAACTGCTATGTCACACTGGCTGTCCTGGGGGGCTGCTACAAAAGGAGCAAGCAGCCAGGCCTAGTTAAGTCAAGTCAGTCAGGTGTCAACAAGTCACCCAGAGGGTGCTGCCAGGCCTAGGGTAGCCAAACTCCAGATGGAGCCTGAAGATCACCTGGTATCACAACTGAACTCCAGACAACAGATCTTTCTGCTCCTGGAGGAAATAACTGCTTTGGAGGGTGCACTCTATGGCATTCTATTCAACTGAGGCCTCTCCCCTCCCCAAACTCTGGCTTCCATAGACTCCACTACAAAATCTCCAGGAATTTCCCAACCTGGAGCTGGCAACCCTAATTAGGACTGGCCCCAACACCACATGCCTGTTGTTGACATCATGGAGGTTGGGGAAGCGGTGTTCCACTCCCACCCCTTGGGGTTTGGCCGGGATGGGGTATATTAAGGAGAACCCCCTAGCTCACCACCCCAGAAGCCACAAGGCCTGATAAGATAGGCTGGGCCAGATTGTTCTAAGGAAGATCACCCCTTTCTGGCCTTAAGCTGCAAAGGTCTGAAAGCCATTCTTGGAGGACCCTTTAATTCCTTTATAACAATGCCCAGGTGCTCACCATTTTCAACTTCCTGATCATGCTACCCCACCATAGCAAAGGCAAAGCCGCTGCTTAGGCCTTCACCCCCACCAAGTGGGGCACCACCAGCACCCCTCACCTCAAATCTGCAAGAAATATATCATTGCCCTTGTTAGATAGGTGCACCCCATCCCCCCTATACAGGTCCATTAACTCAACTCGTATAACAGGGTGTAACAAGAAGAGACCCAAGCCACCCTCCATGGTATTAATAAGCTGCTGATTGGCATTCCATCTCACCTGGTTCAAGCACCTAAGATCCCCTAGGCTATGCCACACCTGGCGCAGCAACATTGTGGACAAAACCAACTGCACCCCAGGCAACCGGCTGGCTTTACGCCTAGCAGAGGTCTCCCAAATTGCATCATACCTGACGGGGCAGAATAGCTGGCACAACTATCTGAACTCTGGGCCACCTTGCTCTTATCACTGCAAGGTCAGCCTCCGCTTATAACACCAGGGCCTTGCCCTTCATGGTGAGGCAGAATAGCCACCAGACTATCTGCACTCCAGGCCACCTTGCTCTTATCATCACAAGGTCAGCCTCCGCTTGTAACACCAGGGCCTTGCCCCTCTTAGGCGAAGCAGAATAGCCGAGCAGACCACTCTGGGCCACCTTGCTCTTATCATCACAAGGTCTGCCTCAGCTTGTAACACAAGGGCCTTCCCAGCCAGGGTGTCCTTCTGACCCAGTGGGTGGCCAAAAAGACCATGCTGTGGCCGCAGATGTTAACTCTTCATCTCACCCTGCAGCCAGCAGCACCTAAATGAAAAACCTCATTAATAACTTAAAACTATGCAATTCCATTCTACGAGCGCTAGGCTAAAGCCTGCCAATAGCTCACTGATCCACAGCATCACCCTCCAAAACCAGAGTGTAGTGAACCGACAAAGGTCATGATCTGAACAAGACCCACTGACACTATCACACCTTTCCCCAATTGGTCCATTGTGGAACGCATAACCGTAATGTGTATGTTATCCCCACTATTCTGAACATCCTTAAGGCAAAGTGTGTATCCAAACTTGTCTCGGTGTGAATGGGCCACCAGTTCATTAATTCTCATGGCCCCAAATAATGCAACCAAGGCTGCCACATGGAACAAGGCAGCCTCGTATGCATCCACACATAACAAAGCCCATTGGGCTCTCAAACCCTTAAGAATAGTGGGGGGGAGGGATGGTTCCCTCATATCCTGAGGTGTCCACCAGCATTTTTACCAGGCAAGAATGGGCATCTCGAGCCAACTGATGGAACTTCTCAATCTGTTTCTGATACAGAGCGTCAACGACACCATTACTGACCCCCGGCACATGCCTGGTCTTAAACAATATAATACTCTGCAAGCATTGGAGGGTAAAAGCCCTGACTAATGCCATCATTCTCAGCAACTTAGATGTCAATGAATTGATAACTTATACCATCACCAAGTTATCACATCAAAAGTGTACGGTCTGGCCTATTATGGAATTGCCCAGCCTTTGCAGGAATGCATGCCCTGGGGCCACCGCTTTGCAGGCAAAGTTAAGGTGCCCCATTAGCTGTTGCAATTCCTTGAGCGTCAATTGGTTTTGTATACACATCCTCCACCAACCAAAGAAGGTTAGCCAGTTTATCAGGTGGTAAACATGAAACCTGCTGCACAGTGTCCAACTCAATGCCAAGAAAGGTTAAGACCACATTAAGCCCTTCCATTTTCTCAACAGCTAAAGGAACACCAAGTTCCCTAGCCGACTGCTCAGAATTGGACAACAGCTGTACACAAACCCACGATCAGCAGGTCCAGCAAATCAAAAAATTATCCAAATAATGAGCAATACTGAACAAGCCCGTGCATGCACACAAAGCCCATTCCAAAAAGGAACTGAACTGGACACTGAGCATCCCATAGGGAAGGCCCTGTCCATATAAACTGCCCATCAAAGGAGAAACCCAGAAGAACAAAGTCATCTGGATGTACTGGAAGAAGATGAAAGACTGATTTGATATCTCATTTGGCCAATTTGGCCCCTCTCCCACAAACACAGACCATGAGGATCGCTTCATCGAAAGAAGTGTACCTGACTGAGCAGAGTTCACTAGGAATTGTGTCATTCACCAAGCTGCCCTTAGGGTAAGACAAATGGTGAATGAGGCGATACTTCCCCAGTGCTTTCTTGGGCACCACACCTAAAGGTGACTCCTGCAGGTTGGGAACCAGAGGTAAAGGAAAGGGGCCCAATGCCCTACCTTCTGAACACTCCTTTTGAATCTTGGCTCTAACCATCTGCTTCTTGCCCCAAACTGAGGGCAATTTGGGAGCTGAAAAGGGACACCGCTCACCCCTATAGGGAATTCCGGAAACCAAACCTAAACCCATCTAACAAGTATTGCCTATCAGCAAACTTTGGATAAAGGTGCAACCAGCACTCTAGTATTGGAACTTTAACTGGACTGGGTCCCTTTATCAGGTAAAATCTGACCCCCTCCTCCTCCCTGACATCTGCCACCTTTGCCATCCTTAGTGGCAGGTCTGGCTTTGGCCTTGGGGCAGGATGGAAATGAATGGGGGTGGGAACAGAGGGGACACTCATGGCAAAAAGTGCATATTTTCAACTACAATGCCCCTGTGAGGAAAACTCCCAAAAGAGAGGGCATTTTTAAAATGCCTGCCCACCCTGAGAACACGGAGCTCCCACATTACTGTTTATAGCACACCGCACCACATGTCTGCTGTCAGAGTGTTTCCCTAAAACGGGCTTGGCTGGGGACATCATCTGCATCCACAGGTGCAAATGGATTTAATCCCAGCGAAGCGCCGGGTACATAGCCACCTTCATATGGAAAGCCTTGTCATACTCCATTCATGCTGACCCACCAAAGTCAGAATAACCCTTATAAATTATATCCATGTACTGGAGCAGAGATGAGGCCCTCCAAGACTGCGCTCTAACAATTACCCCAGCATAAATTAGAAAGCCAGGATACCAATTGGTGTATATCCAATATACGCTGCAACGCTTCAGGTGTTCTTTGTCCCGTTCATCCAAGTCTTCTTTATCCTTCTTGTCTAGCTCTCTATACAATAAGGAAAAGACATCCACATACTCACCCCTTAATATCTTATCTCTGGTGGCTGTCATAAGATGGTCCCCTAAAGGCATCACCAGTTCACCAGATGGCAACTCCTTTGCTGGCACCATCTCGTATGTCCTACTGCCTTGATAAGGAGAAAACCACCCTGGCCACACCCTGCCTTGCTGGTACTGTGTCATGTTAGGTGAAGGCACCCAGCCAGCCAGTGGCTGGCCATTCCCTGGACCCCATGGCCATGATGAAGGCAGCACACCGGCTGGACCAGACGAGGGTCCTTCTACAGACGCCGGGGCTGCCGACCCAGAAGTCTGTAGGCTCACAGGGCCCCATGGCCAATTGGAACCAGGTATATGTGTGGAGTCAGGCTTACCTACCGCCTATGATGGGCCCCCATAAGGCACCATTTGCTGCTCTTCACCCGCCTGCTCAGCCTGACCTTCTTGCATCTCTACAGGTTGAGCCTCTTCATCCCCATGAACCATGGAATGGCTTGCTGAACCCACGCACCTACTTCCAATGGCAGAAAGATGAGTCAACACTTGGGCTTGAAAAACCTCAGTGGGTGACATAGCAGATTGCCCACTCCCACCAACTGTGGACAAAGGCCCACCTAAATATTCCTCAATGGGGCCAACCTTTCCAAAATAGCCCTATTCACTGGGGTATCTAAGGAAGCATCTAAAGGTGCAGGCAAAATGGCTCCCATGGGAGCTGAAGACATAGAAGCCGCTGAGGACACCACTTGTGTGGACATGGCACCCACCCATTTAGAAGGCACTATAGGGCCAACTGTGGAAGCACCACTTGTAGGCCCCTGGGCCTCCATTATAGGAAGAGTACCTGTTGCTGCCCAAGGCACTGGACCACTTGAAATAGGAGGCAAGGCCCCATCGTTTGGCTACTTTGGCAGAGATTGTTGTCCTGCTGCAGAAGCATGGCCTAGGAGCAGGCTACTTCCCTTTTGCAGCCCCTTGGCCCTTCTTTGGAGCCATGCTGCTTCTAATGGATAATTGCACACTAAAAGCAAAGGCCTAAAATGTCCTCCTTTCCACCAACCCTAAGATGGCCACCACTCCTAACTGCCCTAAAATGGCTGCCACTCACCCAGTTAATGGGGGGGATTCAAACAGATCAGCCAACAAGTAAACTACAGGGAGGAGGCAGCCTTACCAAGCTGCCTCCCATTGCCTAGCCACTCCCAATGGCTACCTAATTGGTTACTAGCCACCCCGCACTAAAATGGCTGCTACAGGCCACCTCCACAAAATGGCCACCAACTGCCCCCTGCCCTCGTGTGCAAGCCTGCAAAAGGTCGACAACCACAGAGGGGCCATTGGATAGATTTGGGGAGTCCCTCCCCCCAACCTGCTAAAAGAGGCTGCCTTCAGCCACTAGCCACTGCAGATGCTGCAAGCACGCTATAGGCAACTCTGGCCCCTGTGCTGTAGACACGCTCCTCCGCCACCTCCACGCTGTTGCTGCCAACACTTCCGCGCTCTCACCTCCACCATGGGTTGCTCGAGACCATCGCCACCCACAGCCAAACACCACCGTGCAGTCCCCAGGCTGCAGCCAAACTCTCCTGGCTGCCAACACTGACCCTGCTGCTGCTTCTTAGGCTGAAGGCCTCACAAAGCCAGCAGCTCAGTCCTTGTGCTCTCTACACCCGAGCACACTGAAGGACTGCTGAGGCAGAGAGCAGGAGCCGAGCCTAAATAGGCTGGCTCCACCCCCTGCCTGCTGCTGTGTTCTCGCAGCACCGGCACCATCTCTTCCTCCTCATGAGAGACAAATCAGCCTCCTCCCACCAGCGCAAGCTTGGCAGGAGTTGGGGCTCGCAATGACATCACTTCTAGCACGACAGCCAGTTTGGTGTTGTGGTTAATTGTGGCAGACTCTAATCTGGAGAACTGGGTTTGATTCCCCACTCCTCCACATGCAGCCAGCTGGGTGTCCTTGGCTCAGTCACAGTTCTCTCAGAACTGTTTTTTCAAGAGCAGTTCTGTCAGAGCTCTCTCAGCCCCACCTACCTCAAAGGTGTCTGTTGTAGGGAGAGGAAGGAAAGGAGATTATAAGCTGTTCTGAGACTCCAAGTCAAGGGCTGGGGTATAAATCCTCCTCCTCTCCTTCTTTGGAGGCAGTTGAAGTTGGTTTTATTTAAGACTGTTTATGGTTGGGATTTAAAATGGTTTTTTTTTTCTGTTTTTAATATATTTTATTTTATGCATTTCATCTATGCTGTCAGCTGCCTTGAGCTCCATAAGAAAGAAAGACAGTTAATAAATGTTTTAAATAAATAAAAATAAAATATACACTGAGTGTTTCCAGTTCATGACAGAAATTTGTTAGCTCTACAAGCAATTGTTGCTGCATTTATACAATTTTGTGCACTACTAATTCCCATTGTGGCTCAAAGTCAACATTAGCATAAGCTTCTGCTTACCTTCTACTGCCCTAAGGCTGAACAGCTGAGAGTGGGTTAGAAGCTGAAGCAAAGAAAGGTTACCTTTTGCCTTTGAAGAAGGAGCATTAGCTTTCTGTTTTAAGAAACAGACAAATTGCTACTGCATGCAGTTTACTCCAAGAAGTTTCCCCATGTTCATGAATCCATAGGAGTGTGTGCAAGTAGACAGAAAGATATTTTGCACATGCTCACAGGTCCTGTTCACATGTTCTCAAACTTAGCTCAGAACTGAAAAGATGTCCTAGCAAGCTGAACTGGAAAATAGGATCTTTACTTTCAACTGAAAACCATTTTATATTACTTGTGTTATAAGTGGGAGGTTCCTTTGATCATGAAAGGATTTCTGAAAACTTTTTAAGAGCTTCTGTATATCTAAGCATGTTGGCTAGTCTGAAAAAAGTGGAAGAAGGTGTTTTTTTGACATTTAAAAGGCTGAACAAGATTTGAGAAAAGTTTGAGTACAGTGGCACCTTTAAATTTAATTCTGGGTACAAGCTTTCATGTGCATGCATATGTTCTTGAAAGAGCAGTTCTCAAGAGCTCTCTCAACCTCATCTACCTCACAAGGTGCCTGTTGTGGGGAGGGCGAGGGAAAGGAGATTGTATGGCGCTTTGAGACACCTCCTCCTCCTCCTGATACATTGAAATATACTTCCTCAAACCATACATATAGTTAGAGAAAAGGTGGGGGATAGTTGCCAGGAAGGGCTAGTTAGAGTCAAGATGCATAAGTAATTAAGTGATAGGTATAGCTAAGATTGGATTAATGCAGTTAAGAACGTAAGAACATAAGAGAAGCCAATGTTGGATCAGGCCAATGGCCCATCCAGTTCAACACTCTGTCACACAGTGGCCAAAAATACTAGTTGCCATCAGGAGGTCCAGCAGTGGGGCCAGGACACTAGAAGCTCTCCAACTGTTGCCCCCCGAAGCACCAAGAATACAGTGCATTACTTGCCCCAGACTGAGAGTTCCTATCTATACCTTGTGGCTAATAGCCACTGATGGACCTCTGCTCTATATGTTTACCTAACTCCCTCTTGAAGCTGTCCATGCTTGTAGCTGCCACCACCTCCTGTGGCATTGAATTCCATGTGTTAGTCACTCTTTGGGTGAAGAAGTATTTCCTTTTGTCTGTTCTAACCCAACTGCTCAGCAATTTTATTGAGTGCCCGCGAGTTTGGTAAGACCTGTTGGTGAGACCTGTGGATAGCAGCAAATTAGCATACAAATAATAAAAGAGTTAACAACAGATGTGAGAATTAAGTTTGAGTTCAGTGACACCTTTAAGACCAAAAAAGTTTAATTCTGGGTATAAGTGAGAATTGAGTGACATAGCATGTATAGTGATATAAGAACTCAGTATCTGTGTTAAGGTCTGGGGGTTCTATTGTTGTAATAACTTGTGATTCAGCAATTTCCCATTCCAGTCTTTCTGAAATTCTTTTGCAATAAAACAGCTACTTTGAGGTGAGTGCCCCGGGAGGTTGAAAGATTCTTCTACAAGTTTCTCAGTTTTGTGATGCTCGATGTCAGATTTGTGTCCATTTATCCTTTGGCACAGGGTTTGACCTGTTTGCCCTATGTAGAGAGTGAAAGGAACTGTTGGCATTTAATGGCATATAAAATGTTAGAAGATGAGCAAGTGAATGAGCCTGAGATGGTGTAGCTGATGCTGTTAGGTCCAGTGATTATATTGTCTGGGTATATGTAGCAGCAAAGTTGCTATCTGGGTTCATTGCAAGCACTGGTACCAGTGTCCATGTTCAAATTAGATGTTGCATTATCATTTGAACACAGACATTGACAGGTGGTCATTTTGACAGGTGCAGGTCCGGACAGTTCAGGAGTGTATAGAATTGATCCTGTGTAAGCTAGAGACATCAAAAGCACAGGGGACCTTCTCCAAATTCTCCTTTACATACCCTCCAAGTTCCATCCCCCTGTTGCTCTGAAGTTGTGTAAACATTTAGATTGAGCAGAGACAGTCTGTCTGGAGATGTATCCATTCATGAACTGGCACAAACCTCCATGAACAGCTGGAAAGTTCATGGAAGTTTGTGCTGGTTGACCTGCCATGAACTTCACTTTGCGAACCATGAACTGGCCAAAATTCATCACAGACTTTAATTTGTGAGCTGGTTTGTGCCCATCCATAATTATAAAATCCTGGGCCAGTTGTGGTGAGGTATCTTCAGCATGAGTACTGAAGTTCCTCAGAAAGGTCAATCTAGGAGTCTCCAATACCACATACAACAGTATCTCTGCCAAGTCATTAAAGTGCCCACTGGAGAAACGAAGCAGTCTGTCCTTAGATCCTAATGTAAGCAGGGTTGCCAGGTCCCCTTGTCATGCTGGTGTGGGGGGACTTGGGGGGCATTGTGGGATGTCCCAGATGTGATGATATCACTTGGAAGCAGAAGCCCCGAAAACCGGGAGAACCCCCACCAGGACGTGGGGACTGGCAACCCTAAATGTAAGTGTGACCAACTGGTGTAGACAGGGTTAAAAATGTCCACACTGGGAAAGAGCAGAAACAGTTGGAAGACCAAAGTTTGAGTGGGCAGTCAAGGGTTTTAAAGGAGGCTGATAATATTGACAGAGGAGGAAAGCATCATGATGAGGAAGAAGCTGGTGGTGAGAGAGAGCTCAGGAGTAATATGGAAAGAAACAGCAAAAACAGAATACCTGGGAGCAACTGGGACTGAAGCAGCAGCAGTGAGAGGAGTGAGTGTGCCTGAAGCCAGAGGAGTCAGCAATATAAACAGGGAAGAAAGACTTGAGATTGGGCTGAATGCGAAAGTGATGACCAGGACGAAGGCAGATGAGCCATTGCGACTGAGCAAAGACGCAAGCCTCAGAGCAGGCAGTTAGAACTTGGAGGCAGTTAAGAAAGCTCTTCCTATGACTGCGGACTTGGAACAAGGACCTGCAACAGGAGCTGTGGACTTTGATGGTCAGGACTTAATGTCACAGAGGGGACTCTGGGAGAGGGCTGCAGTATTGGGAAAGCAACCAAATGGGGCTGAGAACTGGGGAACCAGGCTAGGCACAGAAATCAGAGGATTTAAGGGTTGAGTCCTAAGTAATGTATGGAGAGGAGCCTGTGAGGGACTGGGAAGGGAGCACTTGACTGGCATAGTAAACTCCCAGTCTGAGGGTCCATAAGCAGGAACAAGTGACAGTAAGGAACGTACAGTTAATGGCAAGTGGTAGTTTGTTCTGGATGCCTGTGGAAGTTGAAGGACTCATAGAGGATAATAGTAAGTAAATTTTAGTAGTAAGTAAATTTATTGCATAGGGCCGTAGGCCGTTACAATATAAAATATAAATTTAAAGTTCAAAAGTACTGTTCTAAAAACAAAGCCTTCAGAATAAGACTGTATAACATTTCAACAATAAAACAATCAAAGTTTTAAAATCATAGAGGCTATGCTACCAGTTTTGTAGCTCTGTGTTAGACAACTAAGAACCACCTTGGATCTAACTTTCTGGCTGCAAGTGCAAAAAGCACTACATTGTGAGTAACCGGGGATACATGTCCGACCAGAGGAAAACCAACTTTTCATTGTCAGGTAAGTTGCAAAGCTGGCTTAAAATTCCAGATAGGAATCCGCTTCTTAGGTCTGAGTATAATAGTCATACCTTCACTCAGCCAGTTGTACACAGTTGGTAGAGGCCAGCATAATCAGGGTGTGTTCATTGGGACAGTCACACTATGGCGTTTTCTTCCAACCAATTCTCTATTAAGCAAGGCAGGTCAATTTCTTCTTCCAACAGCACCTCATAGAGTTTTGCAGTTTTGCATTTCACTGATCTGGGGTTGCACAGTATTAGTGTAGCTGTGGGGGAAATGGGCCTTGACACTATCAACTCATGGGATGCTGTGTGTTGGAAGTGAAGGTCTGGTTGCTGTCCCCTGTGGTTAGACAGACTGTGAGCATCCTTGCCAACAAATCGCGATCTTTGATAAATCTCAAAACATTACCTACCAGCTCTCATTTGCAATGAAATGGTGCATTCATCAAACATTGTGTTTCAGGTAAAGATTTTCCTCAGTTGCTACTAATAAACCTCCCTAATACCCCACAATCATGAATACATGAACACATAATCTGCCTTATACTAAACCAGACCATCGGTCCATCAAAGTTAATACCTACAGAGAGCAGCAGTAGCTCTCCAGGGTCTCAGGCAGAGGTCTTTCACATCATGTGTTACCAGATTCTTTAACTAGAGATGCCATGGATTGAACCTGGAACCTTCTGCATGTCAAGCAGATGCTCTACCATTAAGCTACAGCCCCTCCCAACAATCCACATCCTAGTGTCCACAAAGAAGCCATATAATGTTCCAGGGCACAGTCATGATAGTCTGGGGTTAGAGCTGTCCAACAGGTTCTACATTAGTACAGCTTCTGGTGTCCAGGTAAGTAACTAGTGTATCTCTTTCTCTCCAGTGATGGGGAACCTTCTTCCACTCATTGCATATAGTGCCTGGGCTCTGGTTTTGCATCCCAGGCAAACAGCCGCAGGCCAAAAGCCTTCAGCTCAGACTTCTTGCTTAAATGCCTATCTGGAATGAGAAGGGTAGAAGAAACCAGTGTGCGTGTTTGGGGGGGGATGCTTTTCCATCCAGCTGTCACTTATTCCCAGTTCAAAGGAGGAACTGCCATCTTAACAACTTCCAGCCACTAAGTTTCAGGCCTTCAAAAGAAAGCAAACTAGTTATACAAAAAAAAGAAAAAGAAAAAGCTCCATCTACTTTCAAGTTAAGGCAAAAACAAAGGCATTTATCACACTCCACAGGCATGGAAGCTGTGTTTCTACCCCCTATATTCCAAACTAGGGATATGCACTAGGAAAAATCATGGAATCATAGAGTTGGGAGGGATCTCCAGGGTCACCTAGTCCAACCCCCTGCACAATGCAGGAAATTCACAAATACCTCCCCCTCCACACCCACGATGACTGCTGTTCCATGCCTAGAAGATAGCAAAAAACCTCCAGGATTGCTTCCAGACATGCCCCAAAGTGGCAATCAGCATTTCCCCGGGCATGTAAAAGGGCCACAGGAACTAAGCACTGAGGCAACCCTTCTTGCCCTTCCTCTCATGATCTGCCTAAGTTCACACAATCAGCATTGCTGTCAGATGGCCATCTAGCCTCTGCTTGAAAACCTTCAGAGAAGGAGAGCCCACCACCTCCCAAGGAAGCCTATGCCATTGGAGAACCAACTCTAACTGTCAGGAAGTTCTTCCTAATGTTTAGCCGAAAACTCTTCTGATTTAATTTCAACTCATTGGTTCTGGTCTGACCTTCTAGGGCAGGGGTCCTCAAACTACGGCCCGCGGGCCACATGCGGCCCGCCGAGGACATTTATACGGCCCGCCGGGTGTTTATGCCGCCGCTGCTTGTCTGTCATTTTTTTTTACATGAGAAGGAAGGTCATTGGTGGAAGAGGGAGAGGGGGCGGCTGCTGCCACTGATTGGCTGGCCAGCTGAAGTGCTGGATCATGGGAATTGTTGTCTGGCCGCAATCTAGCTTCAGGCGGTGAGAGGAACCGAACAGCGCAGCCGGACTACAACTCCCATCTCCCAGGATTCAGAGGAAGCCAGGGCATTTGGGAGGGCCGCCTGCGCGGTGACTTGTGGGCAGTGAAGGTCGGAAGCGGGAGCACAGAGAGCGGGAGAGAGAGCGCAGGAGACGGAGGCATCACAGCGCAGAGGCAGCTTGGAGGAAGTTGGGTGCATTATTACCCCCTGAAGAGGTGAGTCCCATGGTCACTACTTGGGCTACGCTGGTGAGCACTAATTGGGCTGTGCTGGTAGGCACTAATTGGGCTGCGCTTGACTGGCTCTCCCTCCCTCAGCTCCCTCATTTGCCCCTCGGCTCCACTCCCAGTGATATTCCTGTGTGCAGGAGGATAGAAGGAATTGTGGATAAGAAGAAGAAGAAATGTAGTTAAGGGTGAAAAGAAGGAAACGTTGAAAGATGGACAGAAGGAAAGGTAGAAAGGAGGAAAGAAGTTATGGTGGGAATAAGGAAAGAAGTAAGGTGGAACAGAAGGAAAGGGGGAAAGCAGGAAAGGAGGAAAGGTGGAAAGGAGGAGAGAAGGAAAGATGTAGAGAAGGAAAGATGTTAAGCTGAATGGGTGGTAACAGAGTGATCTCTGACCTCTGGATGGGCTGCCTGCTGTTCTCCCCTGCTGGTCAGGGACAGATAGCCGAGGAGTAGTAAACCCAATTTAAAATACAATAAGTGCATTTACATTCTGATTGCTATTCAGTTGACCATCTCATTAGCCAAAAGCAGGCCCATAGTTCCCACTGAAATACTGGTAAGTTTGTTGATTTAACTTTACTTCATTTTAAATATTGTATTTGTTCCCGTTTTGTTTCTTCACTTCAAAATAAGATATATGCAGTTTGCATAGGAATTTGTTCATCGTTTTTGTTTTTACTATAGTCCGGCCCTCCAGCGGTCTGAGGGACAGTGAACTGGCCCCCTGTTTAAAAAGTTTGAGGACCCCTGTTCTAGGGCAACAGAAAACAACTCTGCACCATCCTCTAGATGACAGCCCTTTGAGTACTTGAAGATGGTTATCATATCAGCTCTCAGTCATCTCCTCTCCAGGCTAAACATACCCAGCTCCTTCAACCTTTCCTCATAGGACTTGGTCTCTAGACCCCTCACCACCTCACTGCATATAGTGCCTGGGCCCTGGTTTTCCATCCCAAACAGCCACAGGCCAAAAGCCTCCAGCTCAGGCTTCTTGCTTAAATGCCTGTCTGGAATGAGAAGGGTAGAAGGAATCAGTGTTCCAACCACCACCAAACTGAACACAGTACTCTAGGTGAGGTCTAACCAGAGCAGAGTAAAGAGGTACCATCACATCTTGTGATCTAAACGCTATAGTTCTGTTGATACAAACCCAAAATTGCATTTGCCTTTTTAGCAACTGCATCACACTGCTGATTCATGTTCAGTGTATGGTATACTAAGACACCTAGATCCTTTTTGCACATACTACTGCCAAGACAAGTCTCCCCAAACCTATAATTATGCATTTGATTTTTCCTACCTAAATGTAGAACTTTACATTTATCCCAATTGAAATTCATTTTATTTGTTTTAGCCCAGTTTATCTGCCTGTCAACACCATCCTGTATCCTGACTCTGTCTTCTACCATATTTGCTACCCCTCCCAACTTAGTATTATCTGCAAATTTAATAAGCATTAAATTATCCCTTCATCCAAATCATTGATAAAGATGTTGAACAAAACAGGTCCCAAGACAGCACAACTTAGCTTCTACTCCTCTCAGGAGGGAATCCCCAGTTACCAACACACACCTTCTCCTATATTGGGGACCAGGGACATGAGTCCTCTCATCCACAGGAGGCTGGGGGAGGTACCCTTGTTCCAGTGGTTCAGAATCAATATCTATGGGGAAATCCAGGAACCGATTGCTTAGTAACAGAGGCTCAGAATGTCTCTTAATCTTCCTGCTCCTGTGGGTTATATTCTTCCATGTTAAATTCTCCTGTGGGTTATATTCTTCCAAATGCTGGTTTGGTATCAGACTCAGGTTGTGTGTTGTTGTTGTTTATTTTTTTGGGGGGGGCAGGATTCCAAAATTATTCAGGTCCATTATTCCCTATGGGAAATTTTTCTGGGGGTCTGAAAGGGTTGTTTTTTTGAGCAAATGCCTGTCCCCTAAATCTTCCTGCCCAAATTTCAAGTGAATTGGACCAAGGGGTCTAATTCTTTGAGCCTCTGAACAAAGTGCCCCCAGCCATCCTCCATTGTTTTCCTATGGGTGAGAAAAAAAAACTTCCATGCTTTCTTCAGGGCAAAAAATAGCTAAACAGACAAGAGCAAGCAACAACTGGCCAAAAGTTTCCCAATGCAAACAGAACCAACATCATACCAAAGATTCCTAGCAGTGCCAACATGCCAAACTCCCCTAACATATGATTCCCATTTGAGAGCTGTCTCCCAGGAAACCTGCAAAAAAGCAAAAACAAACAAAAAACAAACAAACCTCAACTTGGGTGCTTTAAAATGCCAGCATCAGATATTCCCAGAGTTTCCTGAATATCTGCAGAAATTTTCCAGATCAGGATTCTAGTACTGATCTCAATTCTCTAGTGTTTTATCAGGATAGCAAACAGGTATTTTTTCTTATGGGTATTTTTTGGGGTATGTTTTTGGACAGGAGGGGCTGTGGCTCAGTGGAAGAGTCTCTGCTTTGCATGCAGAAGGTCCCAGATTCAATCCCCGCCATGTCCACTTAAAAAAAAAGGATTGGGTAATAAGTAATGTGAAAGGCCTCAGTCTTAGACCCTAGAAAGATGTTGCCAATCTATACAATAATGACTTTAATGGACCAAAGTTCTGATTCACTATAAGGCAGCTTCATGTGACCAGATACATCCAAGCATACATCCCTATTCCAGACACCCTAGCAGAATCATAAAACTGCACAATACGGATACATATATATGTTTGTGCCTGGCAAGTGAGCTTATAGCTATTTATGTTCATTATGAGGAAATCACTCATATAAATATAGATTTCCTATTAATTACTTTGAAACTACTCCCAGAAATGTGGCAGCCCCATCTTAGCAAGGAAAGACAGAACAAATTTATGGAAGAAAAGCATGTGAGGTGAAATACTGTTTCTGAAACCAGAATATTTAATAGTTTGGAGTAATTTTTCTTCTTCTGAAATGAATGATTTAATATAAGGAACTGATCAGTTTAATCTGTTATATTTTCCTCTATTTGAACATATGAAAATGAAAGCCTTCTTAGACTTTCTTGATTTTATTATTATAAAGAAAATTAAACTGGAAACAATCTGTCATTGACTAGCCTTGTTCTTGTTAAGGCTCCTTCTCCAAGCTCTGCTGGCTCACAGGAGCTGGAACTTTTGCTGTATGATGTTGCAGCACCGGAATCTTTCAATTCTTTGCTGTGATGGGAGAAGTAGGCTTGCCAGCCTCCAGGTAGGGCCTGGAGATCCCTTTGAACTACAACTGATATCCAGATTACAGAGATCAGTTACCCTGGAGAAAATGTCTGCTGTGGAAAGTGGACTGTATGCCATTATACCTTTTTAAAAGAAAAGAAAGGAACCTTTAGTAGCCTCAGTCTTATCTACACAGGCAAACTGAACAAGAAGGCATTGGCTAAACTATACTATGGAACGAGAATCTGTCTCCTCCCCTAGCACAGCCTAGTCTCCATTAATGTGCCTGCCCAACTTTGACCTGGTTGCCATGTGCCATTTGAAAGCGGTCAGTAGCATATACATTTCCAGAGTGAAAACATTAAGGACTGCCTGTTCTTTAGGGCCACAGGAGAAAAAGAACATAAGATGACTGCCACAATAAATATGAGACTCCACAATGATATCATTTTAGGCCACTTGAATCTTTCTGTTGCCTGCAGCTTTGCCTCTAGCCTCAGCCTGAGCCGCTGAGCTAAGCTTATGATACATGCCATTTGAGTTTTCCCACAGCTGAATCTGGATCTGACCAGCTACTTTGAAAGAGGATTTTCATAGCTGGGGGGGAAAGATTACAGTTGAGCAATCATTTACCAGAGCGAAATATGAAAGTGGATCTTGCGGCTTCTGAATAAAGTAGCCAGATATATATTTATTCTCCGGACAACTTAATAGATGACCCAGTATGCATTTTTATGTGTGTTTTTGAATTTCATCTAATAAATAATAAGACGGAACCATGGAACACCTCTGCTTTTGTTTTCATGGCTTTTCAAATATTGTATAACATTTAGTCACAACAATCATTGCCCAGTGCTGTGCAGTTCAATCCTAGTCCTGGTTGTTCAGAGGTAAATCCTGTTATTTATTTAGGTTATTTATTTGTGGCCTTTCCTACAAAAAGCCCCAGGCAGCTTGCATCACAAAATCAACAGCTACAATTAAGCAATGCATTCAGTTGAGCTTGCTCTCAAGTTAGTATGCACGGAATTGCAGCCTTAATATTTCCTGTTATGACCAATTCATGCCTGGAGACATCTTTCCTAGCTGTGGTGCAGGCCATTATAGATGCCTTTTCTGCATTCTTTTATCCATTATGTCAAGAAAACAAGTTACACACTGAAGGGAGCTGTGGGGAGTTGCAGCCAGGCAGGGATTCCCTATGGTATATACTTGTATTGTATTTATATTGCAAACGTGTTTTAAAATACACATTTTGGAACTCAGATGTTTGCAATATGTGTTTCTACTGAGAACATAACATATAAAATGCCTCTGTTTTTCTGACAGCTCTTCCACTACCATATTTCTTCCAAAACAACACATATACTTACTTCTACCGGGCATATCAACACTGGTGTCAGTTTCTTTGTGTCTTACATTGCAGTCCTATACAGAATTACTCCCATTCTCAACCCATGATAGCCTGACTGGAGTAATTCTTAATTTTCTTAAACACAGGAAGGGCAAAGCACAGCTCCCTTCAATGAGTAAACAAATATATTCCCTATGTAGCCAGCAGTCCAATCAAAAATATACTTGCTTATCTTTTACATAGCATGGTTGTGTTGCTTGCAAGTTTTATTTCCAATAGGCTTTATAAAGAATTTCTAATTAAAATCCTGCCAGTTTAGCCCCTTTACTAACCATCCTTTAGTGTCCCTGAGACTTAATTTAGAGCTCTGGCAGCCTTCATGAAATAAACATAGGGGAGCCTGCAACAATTCACATTCTAGCCATTTATGCTGTGAGTCTTCCAATGTAATCACATCAGATATGTCTGATTAGAAGGCAACGATTAATCCAAAATAAATGCCACAGAGGAACAATGTGGTGTTTCTGTAATCTAAAGTCCATGATAAATGCCAGGCTATGGAATAAGATCCAATTTAGGGAAAGGGAATTATGCATCTCCTAAGTACAGCTGCTCCTGTGCTTTTTCACTGATATCAGTTCATCAACCAAAGCTCACACAGTGATACCTCTGGTGTGGCTGCTGTTAGCAGTCTGTGTCTATGGTGTGTGCAAGAGATGGTGAGAGGTAAGTTAAATTTTCAGCATGAAATAAACATTCAGAGCCATTTGGGCTGAATTATGCCATCTGAATATCTAAACATTTCCAGGTAATAGCACTGTAGAATTCCCTAAGCTATGGTTTTTCTCTGCAACATGTCTTGCATTATAAACCACCTCCATTATAAGGGGTCCCTAGAATTTTGCTGCTTATTCATGTTTCTCTCTATTTCAGGAAGAAGAGGAGGAGGAGGAGGAGGAGGAGGAGGAGGAGGAGATTGGATCTATACCCCACCCTTCACTTGGAGTCTCAGAGCGGCTTACAAACTCCTGTCCCTTCCCCTCCCCACAACAGACACCCTGTGAGATAGGTGGGGCTGAAAGAGCTCTTTCCAGAACTATGGCTTGTCCAAGGTCATCCAGCAGCTGCAAGTGGAGGAGTGGGGAATCAAACACAGTTCTCCCAACTTAGATTCTGCATATTTAACCACTACACCAAATTTCAAGGCCATGTGACAAAAATTGATATGGTAAAATATGAGTTTGGACCTGCCACATACCATTTATATTCACATTGAATACCTCAAGATGAGTAGCCATGTTAGTCTGTCTGTATCAGTAGAAAAGAGCAAGAGTCCAGTAGCACCTTAAAGACTAAAAAAATATGTGGCAGGGTATGAGCTTTCATGAATTTTTGAAGAAGTGAGCAGTGACTCATGAAAGCTCATATCCTGTCACATATTTTGTTAGTTTAAGGTGCTACTGAACCCTTGCTCTTTTCTATTACATTGAAAACCTGTGGGAGAGGATTGGAAACTCCTCCCATTATTAGCAAACCACATATCTGGCTGACAGTGGCAGAGAAGGAAGATACATCAGCTGGCAGTTTTCTAAATAGACTTTCTGAATATGACCCACAGCATTTTACATAATCAAAATGCTATATTTAAACAAGTCCTCTTTATTGTTACACATATTATTTCAAGAGAAGAATTCTCAAACAGATTGCAATAGATTCAATTTGTCAGTACACTAGTTAAATATACTGTATAAAGCAGTACAAAGGTTTTCTTAAGTTATTTCCATACCTGATCAAATAATATCAGAAGAAGGCCATCAATAGGGTTTTGTAGTTTCTGAGGGGGAAATTAAAGGAAAAATCCAATATGCGAAATTCTATAGACTGATTCATGTCCAGTTATAAAGCTGATCTACACAGAATGATTCAGTAGGCTGAAGAGTTAGGATTATGATCTTTACTGCTTCTGGCTGAATACGGGTAGTCCTATGTATGTACAAAAACAAGGGAACAAAGGTGTAGAAGCCTATGTGCTTAGAAGGATGTCACTCTGCTTATCATGGCACTGTTAGTATAGTAAACGGGGAATGAGTGGGCAGTCAAAAATGCAGATTCCATTCTCCATCTGCAGCCTGAAGTAATAGCTACATAAATCTACTGTCTCATTCTGTATTTGTTCTTTGGGCCTACATAATGTTGCATAGATGACATACTACAGTCCTCACATTGCATATTTACCATGTCAGGCATGACATCTTTTTTTTTAAAATGTGTTCCTTTGTGAAAAGTCACATTCTATATTGAAAATGCACAATATTAAATCAAGACTTTGCTCAGACATACAGACTTCTACAATGGAATTGATTGTTACAGTGATATAAATAATTATAATGGTGTCATGTCCAATAGACATAGTAAAGTTTCTCCCTTCCCCCCCTTAAGCTGTTATTGCATTTCTGCTATAAGATAATGTGCTGTGGCAGAGGAGTGAGCTGGCAAAAAGTGGATTTAGATGCTTGACACCCATTTACATGATGAACATGAGTTTAACATAAAACTCCCAATGAATCACTGTGAACATCTATCCTGTAGTATCAGGAGAGATCTCATCAATATTAGAAGCAGGCAGGCTTGAGGAAGCTCACTTTCAAACAAACTGCTTCCAAGATTGCCAGGTTCATGAGCCTCTGGCTGCTTTCAAGTCAATGGAGAATTTATAAAGTGATAAAAAATGTAGGACAATAAGAAATATTACATGGAAAATACTAGATTAGGTGGACCCTAACGAGAGCCATAATTAATTCTGTATGAATGTGTCAAGGATGGAGAATTTCTTCGGGGAACAGTAATGAAGTAAAATGGGACAAGCAGGTGCACACACTAGCCGTTTTCTAACATCAGTCTATACAGGCAAAACACGTTGGGGTCATTGGTGGCATATTATAACTTCAGCAAATATCCTCAAACTGCTGAGTATTCTGAAACTTATCTATTTATCCTGAACCCAGGCAGTGTCAGCTGTAGCCTAATATCACAAATGCTGGGGATGCTGCAGCCGCAGTCCTGTACTCTGATGCAAAGAACCCCCACCCCCAAGGGGTACAATCAGCTACTCACAGGCTTTCCTGGGCTCAAAGGCAGTTGCTCAAATGAGTAGACAAGGGATTGTGTTTGCTGCCAAGTTTGCTGCAATGTACTTTTTTCCAGTACAAATTATAGTGCCATGCTGCTCTTTCCTACTTAGGCCTTGCATTTACAGGTGCCAGCCCTTTTGGTACCTCTTCCAAGCAATCAACATGTCACTAGTTTATTTCATTTTCGATCCTGCCTATTCCCAAGGCCATGATTTTGGTCAAAGGGAATACAATACAAACAGTGTGTCCAATGCCTGATTTCCTCTCAAAAAATGACAACAAAAGCCTTACAGCACTTCCGGGAGGTATACTGGTTCAGGCTTCTTTAGCTCTCTAGAGCACGGAATTTCTAGAACTGAAGGGCATCCACTGAGATGCAAAGAAATGGCCAAACTACTTGTGAGACTACAAGCACCTGCTATAAGATGTCTTCTCAGCAGTTCTTGGAATATATGGATCCTTTGTAAGCAGATAACTGTTGAAAAAAATGCACTCATATTAACGAAATCAGAGATAAATTTTAGATGATGTATCTTTTCTGGTGATGAATATCCAGCGTGATGGAATGTTTTGGGGAATGCAAAAGCTAGCAATCTAGTTTGGTCATAATAAGGCTGTACTAAATGACTCTTCTCTCCCTATTGACCAGGAAAATCTACTTTGTTTGACTGGGTACTTTAGCTCCTAATATGGGGGGGGGGGGACGATTTGCGTCAGCTACTCTTGCAAGTCTTTTTGAGGGTCCTGGGCAACTTTCCCATTGTTTTTTTCTATTTATTTTCTAGCTGAACATTCATGGCAAAATAAACATTTATGCTCTGTGTTATGTAATCTGCAAATCTTCCCATCATTAATAGTGTTTTGCCACTTTTTAAATAAAAATTGGTTCTCCATCATCATGGTCATTTGCACTACTGTAAACAATCATCTGAAAAACTCTTAGAGCATGTCTGTCAATCCAGCACAAACGAGCCCTCTGGTTTTCCTAAGCACATCTGGTACCGAGTTAAAGACAGACCAGCTCACATCTGTGTTTTTTAATTGGCTGAAATAGCTGTCATGGATTCTAAAGGAAGCACTTTATATATGAGCCAGCTGGTTTTGTCACTTTTGTTCAAAGATTTGATTGATTTGTTGCACTGATATGGAACAAAATTAACAATGCAACTGAACAAGTCCTAGAGCATTATATCTTGACACCCACCCCCCATTTGTAACTGCAATTTGTCTTGTACATTCAACATATCTGGAAAAATCCAAAAGGTGCTTGGGGAAAGGACTGGGATGCCTGTGGTCTCCTGAGCAGAAAGTGGAAGAAGCAATCAAAGTGTCCTCTCATACACTGTTAGGGGTATGAGCTTTTTTATATATGTCATTTTAATTTCAAGTCAGATGTTTTCTGAAGGGCATGATTTGTGCTGTGACAAAAGGGGATGTTTCCTGCTTTAGGAAATTGTTTTGAGAATAGTTTTCAGGTTTGAGAACTTTTGTATTTGAAAATTCATGCTCTTTAAAAACAACCAACATGAAATTAGAGAATCATTAGTTGTATATCCCCCCCAGGGGCATCAAGGCCCAAGAGGGAAGGGAAAAGAGAATGGTAACGTACCTGGCTCCCAATTGTTCTATGGGCCATTCTATCTTTAAAGAGCCATTATTTTCAATGGGAAGACCTGTCCCTTGACTCCAGATCTAAGTTATCTACATAATGGGCAGTAGACCTTTCTACAGAGTCTGCATGCAGTACTGCCAATATTGGCAGCAGTATTACTTTCATATTAAAAGTGAGAAACTAAGAGAGATTTTATGGCACAGTCAAGATTTGAACAGGGGACTTTCTTAATTGCAATTCATACTTCTATGCACTGGACTACATCAGCTTTCTAATTCAAAATAGACTAAATAATATAAAACCCTCATGTTTTCTTCAGTCCTGACTCAGAACTGTCACCTTTCTCCCCTCCTAAAGCATACATAATAAAATCACATCTTAAAAACCATTAAAACTGGCAAAGAACTATTAAAACAAAGCCAGACCTAAAATATATACAATTAAAAAAAATACTGTGCAAGAAGCAGGAATAATCGAGGAAACACTAAATGAAGCAAACAAATGAACTAGTCTTTCCCACTGGCAGTAGATAGCAATAGAAGGGGACAGATGAATCTCCATGGGGGGAGAGTTCCTGATTTGGTGCCACAACCAAGAAGGCCCTCCCCTAGATTGCCACCCACCTAATCTCAGAAGGCAGGGGAACATCTAAAGCTGGGTATCTGAAGATGACCATAGTGGTCTTGTACATTCATAAGGGAGTAGATAGTCCTTCATGTATGCCAGCACCAACCATATACATCTTTAAATGTCAGCAACAGGTCCTTGAATTGTTCCTGGAAATAAATTGTACCCAATGTAGCTGGGCCAACGCTGGAGGGATAGGATACCTATGTGGCCCATGGTAGTCAAGATCCTCACCTCAGATGTAATCAGGACATGCAGCACAGTGGCCAGATCTTTTCTGCCCTGGGAAGACTACACTTGGCTATCCAATCAAAGTTGGTGAAAGGCACTCTTAGTCACATCTGCCACCGCAGACCTATTTCTTCAAAGGGAGTGCAATCCCATCCAGAATGGGTGACACTTTAAATTTTGGGTCAGACCTTCTGCTTACCAGTAACACTTCAGTCTTGTTGGGATAAAGCTTCAGTTTATTCACTTCAGTCTATTATTAATAGAAAAAGAAGAGGAGAGGCTTTCCACAGTACCCCTCCATTATTCTTCCATTACATGTTCTGTTCTGTTCCTGTTGTCTTCTTGGGGAGAAAAAGAGAATTTCTGAAAATCAGTAAGGAATTTTGTGACTTTGCTAGTCATACCTTATCTTCTTTTGATTTTTTTTAAATTTTGTCTTTCTGAAAAACTACACCAGTGCCCAGACTTTGAGGGGGTGGGTGGGGGGAGAGAGAGAGAGAGAGAGAGAGAGAGGGAGAGAGGGAGAGAGGGAGAGAAGTATAAAAGACCTTACTTTACCCGAAGAAATAAAGTTTTACCTTCTAATGTTTTCCCCTGAAACCACGATTTGGCATAATGCAAAGTCTATTTAAGTCTATTCAGTATTGCTTATAAGGCAAATTTTGGAGAAACACATCTGGAAGTTTGGCACATTCCATAATTATCACTAAGATGCCTATAAAAAGTTCTTGTAATACCATCAGAATCCAAGGAGGAATTTGGCAGAACAGCTGTCTGTTGTCTGCTTATCTCTTGCTCATCTTCCAAAGAACTCCAGCTAATAAGCAAGATTTTATCCTCAACCATCCTATGAAGAAGATTAGACTGAGAGAGAATGACTGGCCTCAGATCACCCAGTGAGTTTCACAGCTGAGTGGGGCTTTTGAATGCAGATTACCAAAGGTCTAGTCCTAAACCAGCACTCCTATTATTACATCACCTTACTTTCCCCAAGTTCAGGAGCACTCAAACTTGTCTCCCTTTCCCCCAAAGTACACAAAGAACCTCTCTTATAGATGGACATGGTGAGGGGGCTTGCATGGTTTGATGAGGCTGTGGGCCTCATCGTGGAGGGCCACCCAGGATGGACAGGCCAGAGCAGAGAACTCAGACAAAAGGTGATCCACTGGAGAAGGAAATGGCAACCCACTCCAGTATCTTTGACAAGAAAACCCCATGGACAGTAACAAAACATATGATGCCAGAAGATAAGCCCCTCATGTCAGAAGGTGTCCACTATGCTACTGGGGAAGAGCAGAGGGCAAGTACAAGTAACCCCAGAAAGAGTGAAGCGGCTGAGCCAAAGCCGAAAGGATGTGCAGCTGTGGATGTGTCTGATGGTGAAAAGAAAGTTCAATGCTGCAAAGAACAATACTGCATAGGAACCTGGAATGTAAGATCTATGAATCAAGGTGTTATGTATTGAGCCTGAACAATACTGGCAAAAGGACTTAGTTTGGAATGCATGACAATGGATTGCTAGGATCCTATAATGGGCCAGTAGGGAGACAGGGATCCTGGACTAAACCAACTGGAAAACAATAGAATGTAAATAGCCTATCATTGGGAGTGGGGTGTGTTTGGGGTGTAACCTTTTTCAGGCATAAATACCTGGCTTCGGCCAGGGATTTTCAGTCTTTTTTTCTTTTGCTGAATCACTAATAAAACATGAGCTGATCACTTGAATGAATCTGAACCCGGTATATTTCACAAGGTAAGTTGGATGTGGTCAAAAATGAGATGACAAGACTGAACATCAACATCTTGGGAATCAATGAACTCAAGTGGACGGGATGGGCAAATTTAACCCAGAAGACCACCATATCTACTACTGTGGCCAAGAATCCCATAGAAAAAATGGTGTGGCCTTTATAGGCAAAAAAGAGAGTGAGAAAGACGTAATAGGATACAATCTCAAAAATGACAGAATGATCTTGGTCCGAATCCAAGGCAAACCATTCAACATCACAGTAATCCAAGTCTACGCCCCAACCACTGATGCAGAAGAGGCTGAAGTGGACCAGCTCTATGAAGATCTATAACACCTCCTAGAACTAACACTAAAAAAAGATGTCCTTATTGCCATAGGGGACTGGAATGCTAAAGCAGGAAGTCAAAAGGTAATTGGAATAATGGACAAGTTTTGTCAAGAGAACACACTGGTCATAGCAAATACCCTCTTCCAACAAGAGGCGACTCTACACATGGACATCACCAGATGGGCAACACCTAAATCAGATTGATTTTATCATTGCAGTCAAAGATGGAGCAGCTCTATACAGTCAGTAAAAATAACACCTGGAGCTGACTGTGGCTCAGATCATAAGCTACTCATTGCAAAATTCAGGCTTAAACCAAAGAAAGTTGGGAAAACCACTAGGCCATTCAGGTTTGACCTAGATCACATCCCTGATGAATATACAGTGGAGGTAAGAATAGGTTTAAGGGACTAGATTTGATAGGCAGAGTGCCTGAAGAACTGTGGACGGAGGTTTGTGACACTGTACAGGAGGCAGCAATCAGCACCATCCCAAAGAAACAGAAATGCAAGAAAGCAAAGTGGCTGCCTGATGAGGCTTTACAAATAGCAGAGGAAAGAAGGGAAGTGAAAGGCAAAGGTGAAAAGGAAAGATTTACCCAACTGAATGCAGATTTCCAGAGAACAGAAAGGAGAGATAAGGAGGCCTTCCTGAATGAACAATGCAAAATAATAGAGGAAAACAAGAGAATTGGAAGGACTAGAGATCTCTTCAAGAAAATTGGAGAAATTAAGGAAACATTCCATACAAAGCTGGCCATGATAAAGGACAAAAACAGTAAGGACCTAACAGATGCAGAAGAGATTAGGAAGAGATGGCAAGAATACACAGAAGAACTATACAAGATGGACCTCAGTGTTCTTGACAACCAAGACGGTGTGATCACTGACCTCAAGCCAGACATCCTGGAGTGAGAAGTCAAATGGGCCTCAGAAAGCATTATTAACAACAAAGCTAGTGGAGGTGATGGTATCCCAGCTGAGCTATTCAAAGTCTTAAAAGATGATGCTGTTAAAATGCTGCACTCAGTTTTCCAGCAAATTTGGAAAACACAACAGTGGCCACAGAGTTGGAAAAAGTCAGTTTACATTCTAACCTCAAAGAAGGCAATGCCAAGAAATGTTCAAATTATCACACAATTGCACTCATTTCACATGCTAGCAAGGTCATGCTCGAGATCCTACAAGCTAGGCTTCAGCAGTACATGTATAGAGAACTTCCAGAAGTACAAGCTGGGTTTCAAAGAGATATAAGAACTAGAGTTCAAATTGCCAACTTTCACTGGATTATGGAGAAAGCAAGGGAATACCAGAAAAATATCTACTTCTGCTTCATGGTCTACTCTAAAGCCTTTGATTGTGTGGATCACAACAAACTGTGGCAAGTCCTTAAAGAGATGGGAGTACCAGACCACCTCACATGTCTCTCAAGAAATCTGTATAAGGGTCAAGAAGTGACAGTTAGAACTGGATATGGAACAACTGATTGGTTTAGCATAGGAAACGGAGTACAACAACGATGTATATTGTCATCCTGCTTATTTAATTTATATGCAGAGTACATCATGTGAAATGCTGGGCTGGATGAATCACAAGCTGGAATTAAGATTGCTGGGAAAAACATCAAGAACCTCAGATATGCAGATGATACCACTCTAATGGCAGAAAGTGAAGAGGACCTGAAGAGCCTCTTGCTAAGGATGAAAGAGGAGAGCGCAAAAGTTGGCTTGAAACTCAACTTAAAAAAACTAAGGGCATGGCAAATAGAAGGGGAAGTCATGGAAGCAATGTTCCTGGGATCTAAGATCATTGCTGTTCCTGGGATCCAAGATCACTGCAGAATTTCCTTGGGAGGAAAGCCATGGCAAACCTAGACGGCATAATAAAAATTAGAGACATCACCTTGCCAACAAAAGTCCATATGGTCAAAGCAATGGTATTCCCAGTAGTAATGTATGACTGTGAGAGTTGGTCTATAAGGAAGACCGAATGCTGAAGAATAGATGCTTTTGAATTATGGTGCTGGAGAAGACTCTTGAGAGTCCCTTGGACTGCAAGGAAATCAAATCAATCAATCCTTAAAGAAATCAAACCTGACTGTTCCCTGGAAGACCAGATACTGAAGCTGAAGCTCAAATACATTGGCCACCAAATGAGAAGGGAGCACTCACTGGAGAAGACCCTGATGCTGGGAAAGATGAAAGGGACGGCAAAGGACAAGATGGTTAGACAGTGTTATTGATACAATGAACATGAAGTTGAGCAAACTCCAGAGGATGACAGAGGACAGGAAGGCCTAGCATTATGTGGTCCATGGGGTCATGAAGAGTCAAACTTGACTGAGTGACTGAACAACAACAGCAACATCAGCACAAAGAACAGAAGGTCTCATTCTAACAGATTTTTTTAAGGCAGAAGCAGCTGGTTTGTTCCCTTCATTACCAATGACGTCAAAAAGGACAGTGGTTGACCTCCCAATTCCTGACCCAGACATAGTCAAGACATTCCATGAGGGAGTCAAAGAACAGCTTGAACCTCCATTGGAATTGTCTGTGTTCTGCTCTGGATGCCCCATCTACACTTTGAGAACTTGTGCTATAAAGCAATCATTTCCGATAGTCACTGAAATGTGTAACAGTCACGCTGACTGTAAAAATCCTTCCCCCCCCCATACCCTGAATCTGATTCTATAAAGTTTAATTTTCACAAAGGCATAAATTTACAAAGAACTTTGCTTTAAATGTGCTGTGGTGACACGCTTCACTTGTGATGATGATAAACTTGCAATTTAAAGTTAAGCTTCTGCCTGGAGGAGGCAAAGTATTTCTGGAATCTGTCACCCACTTCCAAGAAGAATCTTCAGTGTGACATTCTGACAATCATCGATTCCTGTGAAGCCTGCTGTGTAAATATGTATGCACACAGAAGACATTTTCTCTATCTTCCGTCCTTTCTCAGAAGTCCCGCTGATGTTGACCCAATTTATTCATTTCCATCTCTTCTTTCTCCTGTCCCCCTGCAGAGAGCATACAAAAGATTTTTTGCAGCTTAGTTTACATAAGCAACATGGAATTGCTTGGAATTACATATTTTTAATCAGTTGATGTGATCATTGTATATTGCTATTTTCCATCACACTCATTTCTTTGATTCAGTGGGCAACAGAGATATGACTGCATTGATTTAAAAAGAAACGTAGGATGCCATAAAACCACCTGTAAAAAGAAAAAAATGATCTGTTTTTTCCCTAGATGGTGTATATAAGAAATAATATTTTAAATTAAATGGGATACTCAGACTCCAAACACAAATGAAATTATGTAGACAAAATTTCAAAATTATAACTTGTAGTGTCACCCAGGTCATGATAAAAGTATGTACTCATTTAAGTCATTCACTCTTTCCAGTGTCATGATTTTCTTCCTCTTCAATACAACTAGATGGAACTTTTCTCATATACTGGCATTTTCAGCCTGTAGATTTGCCATGTTGATAAATATGGCTACCTTAAATGGAGTCAAGGTCCTAATCCATCTAGCACAGTGGCCAAAGCAAAAGTATGGGACCCACTGATCTACAAATCACAAGAAGTCATGTGAGTAATCAGAGGAACCAGAGTTGTGGCATCATTGAGAAGCTCTATACTACAAGCATGCACTGAGCACTGGAGAAACAACTGGTGGAGACTGTGGCAGGCCAGGCCAAGGAAAGGAAAGAAGGTGAGATTTTTTTGTTTGTGTGTCACTGAACTTGCCTGAGCTGAAAGGAATCCCCTCAGCAATGAGTTACCCCACCTTGCTGCCCTGCTGTTTTTTTCAGTGTTGTGTAAGTAGAGGCAGAAGACTTGTTGCCTTTACTCTCTATGAATGTGGACAGGTAAAACAGGTGATACTTCTTTTGAGAGTCATGACTCATGGAATAAAGACTCCAGGTACACTATAGTTTCTTCTACATGTACTTTCCCTCGTGTTCCACCCACACATATCTATGTATCTATTTCTCAAGTGTGCCCCATTTGCAGATATCTGGAGCTGCAATCAGACATGCTGTTTGATCTGGTGACATTGCTGTTCCCTTCCAAAATTTAAATGCATGTCCAGACATCAACACCTGTCTTCTGTTCCCCAGTCACAGGCACACCATTCTCACCTGTCTTCAAGCTGGAGCTATTTGGCGCGGGGGAGAGTCCAATCCTTCCTGGTGCATGTGGTTTCACCCCACATTTCTAGATGTCTGATTAATCCATTGTACAATCGAGCCACTTGGGAAGTCTGAATGTTCCCTTCCAGTTTGGGGTGCTTTTTTTTGGGGGGGGGCAGTTAGCGAAGTGTGCAAAACTGCATATTCGCACATCTGTCTGTCTGTCTGTCTGTCTGTCTGTCTGTCTGTCTGTCTGCTCTCTCTCACACACACACACAGAGGGAGAGGGAGGGAGGAGCTTTTGAAACTGTTTTCTTTTAAAAAAAAACTCCCAGAGAAAGACACCTATATACTTTTTCTGTGCCTTCCAGCCATGGGGTGGGGAAGGGGTTAATTGAAAAGATGATTTTTTTTTCAGGGAGGGAAGGGGGGGAAGTCTGAGAATGATGCCTGTGACTCCAGCTTCATTCCAAGCTTTTAAATAAAAATGCCAGCAGCACACAGGACACAGGATGGTGCTTCTCTATTTTCTCCCCTTTGGCTTTGAAATGCTGAATTTATCAAAAGTACATTTTCAAAAACACTTCCGTCACACTGAACTACATATCCCAGCAGTCTCCTCCAGCAATTCCATTGGCAACCAACTGCTGCCATTCTGCCACAAGTTTGAAGCGTTGCTTCCTATAAGTGCTTATGCTCATGCTCAAAAGACAAATGGTTACAAGAACTGCCTGAACACCCCACTACATAAGAACATAAGAACATAAGAGAAGCCAATGTTGAATCAGGCCAATGGCCCATCTAGTCCAACACTCTGTCATACAGCGTCCAAAATATACCAGGTGCCATCAGGAGGACCAGCAGTGGGGCCAGGACACTAGAAGCCTTCCCACTGCTGCCCCCTCCAGCACCAAGAATAGAGTGCATCACCTGCCCCAGACTGAGAGTTCCCATCTATACCCTGTGGCTAATAGCCACTGATGGACTTCTGCTCCATATGTTTATCTAATTCCCTCTTGAAACTCTCCATGCTTGTAGCTGCCACCACCTTCTGTGGCAGTGAATTCCATATGTTAATCACTCTTTGGGTGAAGAAGTATTTCCTTTTATCTGTTCTAACCCGACTGCTCAGCAATTTCATAGAGTGCCCACGAGTTCTTGTATTGTGAGAAAGGGAGAAAAGTACTTCTTTCTCAACCTGCTCAATCCCATTGATAATCTTATAAACCTCGATCATGTCACCCCTCAGCCGTCGTTTCTCCAAGCTAAAGAGCCCCAAGCATTTTAACCTTTCTTCATAGGGAAGGTGTTCCAACCCTTTTATCATTCTAGTTGCCCTTCTCTGCACTTTTTCCAATGCTATAATATCCTTTTTGAGATGTGGTGACCAGAACTGTACACAGTATTCCAAATGAGGTCGCACCAATGATTTATACAGGGGCATGATGATACTGGCTGATTTGTTATCAATTCCCTTCCTAATAATCCCCAGCATAGCGTTGGCCTTCTTTATTGCAGCTACACACTGTCTAGACATTTTCATTGAGTTATCTACTATGACTCCAAGATCTCTCTCTTGGTCCGTCTCTGCCAGTTCAGACCCCATCAACATGTATTTATATTTAGGATTTTTTGGCTCCAATGTGCATCACTCTGCACTTGGCCACATTGAACCCCATTTGCCACGTTGACGCCCACTCACCCATCCTCGACAGATCCCTTTGAAGTGCCTCACACTCCTCCCTGGTTTTCACCACCCGGAACAACTTTGTGTCATCTGCAAATTTAGCCACTTCACTGCTTACTCCCAATTCCAAATCATTAATAAACAAGTTAAAAAGCATCAGACCGAGTACTGATCCCTGTGGTACCCCACTGCTTACCACCCTCCACTGGGAAAGTTTCCCATTTATACTCACTCTCTGTTTTCTATTTATAAGCCAGTTTTTGATCCACACGAGGACTTGTCCTTTTATCCCATGACTATTGAGCTTACTTAGGAGCCTTTGATGAGGAAGTATCAAAAGCTTTCCGGAAGTCAAGGTAAATAATATCTATTGGGTCCCCCTTGTCCACATGTTTGTTCACTCCCTCAAAAAACACTAACAGGTTAGTGAGACAAGATCTTCCCTTACAGAACCCATGCTGATCAGCAGTCTGTGACTGCTGTGTCTGATCAATCAACCATGGGGTGAAAGCACATTGAAGTGGGCTAAGGCAGGAGGTCTGATCAAACCTCTCCATTACACAAAAAAAGGACAACAAAAAACCCCAAACAAATCCTGGATCAATTAGAAGCAAGACTATACTGGATCAAACTACACGTCAGACCACAGCCTTGAACTGTGAATTGGGACTACACAGAAAGAAAAAAGATATTTCTGCAAATTTTGGAGACCCTTAGGTTTGTAGAAAAATCATAGAAGCATAGAATCGTAGAATGTTAGAGTTGGAAGGGACCTTGCAGGCCATCTAGTCCAATCCCCTGCACTCTGCAGGAACACAGCCGAAACCCCTACATACCTACAACATACCCAAAAGATGGTTGTCCAGTCTCCTCTTGAAAACGTCCAGCGAAGGAGCATCCACCACCTCCTGAGGCAGTCTGTTCCACTGCTCAACCACTCTTACAGTCAGGAAGTTTCTCCTGATATTAAGCCGGTAATGACTCCCTTGTAATTTCCACCCATTAGATCTAGTCTTGCAATCCGGAGCAAGAGAGAATAGATCCACTCCATCTTCTACATGACAGCCCTTCAAATACTTGAAGACTGCAATCATGTCCCCTCTAAACCTTCTCTTCCCCAGGCTAAACATACCCAACTCTCTCAGCCTTTCCTCATAAGACTTGGACTCCAACCCTCTCACCATCCTGGTCACCCTCCTCTGGATCCGCTCGAGTTTGTCAACATCCTTCCGAAAATGTGGTGCCCAAAACTGGACACAGTACTCCAGGTGGGGCCTGACCATAGCAGAATACAGCGGAACTACCACCTCCCGTGATCTGGACACAATGCTTCTGCTAATGCATCCTAAGATTGCATTAGCTTTCTTCACAGCCACATCACACTGCAGGCTCATGTTTAGCTTGTGATCAACCAGAACACCTAGATCCCTTTCACATGTGCTGCTGTCAAGCCAAGTCCCTCCCATTCTATATCTGTGCCTTTGATTTTTTGTACCTAAGTGTAGGACTTTGCACTTATCTCTATTGAAATTCATTTTATTTGTCTCAGCCCACTGTTCCAGCCTGACAGGATCCTTCTGAATCCTGACTCTGTCTTTTTCAGAATTAGCAATCCCACCCAGCTTCGTGTCATCTGCAAATTTGATAAGCATCCCCTCTATGTCTTCCTCCAGGTCATTTATAAAAACATTGAATAACACCGGGCCTAGGACCGAGCCCTGTGGTACTCCACTCAAGACTTCCCTCCACGTAGACGCAGAGCCATTTACGAGCACATGTTGGATACGATTTTTCAACCAACCATGAATCCATCCAATGGTTGCGCCATCCAGCCCACACTTAACCAGCTTATCCTCAAGGATATCATGAGAAACTTTGTCAAATGCTTTACTGAAATCTAGATACACTATATCCACAGCATTGCCAGAGTCAACCATTTTAGTAACTCTGTCAAAAAAGGAGATAAGGTTAGTCTGGCATGACTTATTCTTCATAAACCCATGATGGCTATTACCAATTAACTCATTTTGTTCAAGGTGTTCACAGACAGAGCGTTTAATAATCTGCTCCAGAATTTTCCCAGGTATTGATGTCAAACTGACAGGCCTATAATTTCCCCGGTCCGTCTTTTTTCCCTTCTTGAAGATTGGGACAACATTCGCTCTTCTCCAGACTTCCGGCACAACACCCGTACTCCAGGACCTCTCAAAGATTATAGCCAGAGGCTCTGAAATAACATCTGCAATTTCTTTTAACACCCTCGGATGCAAGCAATCCGGCCCTGGAGATTTGAAAGTATTTAAGGCAGCTAGATGTTCTCTAACCATTTCCTTACTTATTCTGAACTGCACTTCCCCTTTCCTTCATATGCCCTGCATTCTTCAGTTTGTATACAGCTCACTTTACGGTCAAAGACCGACACAAAGTGAGAGTTGAGTAATTCCGCTTTGTCTTCATCCCTTGTTAAGGCTTGACCATCTTCCCCTAGCAATGAGCTTACTCCATCCCTGTTCTTCTTTTTGCTCCAAACATAGGCATAGAAATTTTTCTTGTTATTTTTTGCATCCCTTGCAAGCCTCAGCTCCATCTGTGCTTTAGCCTTTCTGACACCATTCCTACAGATTTGTGCTCGTGTCTTGTATTCACCCTCAGTAATCTGACCCTCCTTCCATTTCCTGTACATTTCCCTTTTTAGTTTCAGCTCCTCAGAGAGTTCCTTGTTCAGCCACCTTGGCTTCATTACCCGTCTCCCACCTTTCTTTCTTACCGGAACAGTTTGAGATTGTGCCTTAAGCACTTCATTTTTCAGCATCACCCATCCTTCCTGTGCAGATTTTCCCTTCAGCATTTCCAGCCATGGGATCCTACCTATTAGATCTCTGAGTTTATTGAAATCAGCTTTCCTGAAGTCCAGGATATGAGTTCTGCTATGTCCTGGTTTCACAGTCTTCTCTATGCCAAATTCCAAGCTGACATGGTCACTATTCCCCAAGGAACCCACCACCTTCACTTCATCAACCAGTTCTTCCCTGTTAGTCAGAATTAAATCTAGGATAGCAGATCCTCTGGTTGCCACCTCTACCTTCTGAGAGATGAAGTTGTCCTCAAGACTATTCAAGAATCTGCAGGATGTCCCATGTCTAGCAGAGTTAGATTCCCAGCAAATATCTGGATAGTTAAAATCTCCCATAACCACTACATCCTGTCTCTGTGAAAGTTTAGCAAGCTGCTGTACAAATGCATTATCCTGTTCCTCCGGTTGATTTGGAGGTCTGTAGTATACCACCACAACAATATCCCCTTCTTTTCCCCCCTCTATCCTTACCCACATACTTTCAACAGGGCAACTCTCAAAATCCTGAATTTCAGTGCAAGCATATTCATTCTTGACATATAGTGCCACCCCACCCCCTTTCTTGTTTATTCTGTTCCATTTGAACAAGGTATATCCTTCAATCACTGTGCTCCATGTATGAGAGTCATCCCACCAAGTCTCAGTGACACCTATCAGATCATACCTATTTTCCAATATTTGAAGTTCAAGTTCCTCCTGTTTATTTCCCATACTCTGTGCATTAGTATAAAGACACCTCAGATTACAGACATCCCTTCCTACCGTAGGTCCCTTCAAATTTACCTGAAGATTACTAAACTCACCTCTCTCTCGTTCATTTATTCTCTAGTCATTCCCCTTCCTGAACTTAGTGTTGGGGATGCCGCTTTTTCTTCCCACCCCCGATGTCTTTAGTTTAAAGCCCTCCTGATCAGGTTCGCAAGTCTTCCAGCGAAGACATTCCTCCCATTCTTTGTCAGGTGCACCCCATCCGTAGATGGTGCAGTCCTTCGTGTCGGAGGTACATACCAATGTCCAGGAAGCTGAAGCCCTCTCGACGGCACCATCTACGTAACCAGCCATTCCCTTCCAGTATCCTGTTCTCCCTTCCAGCTCCATGGCCCTCAACAGATAAAATGGAGAACACCACCTGAGCCCCCAATCCAATCCAATCTAAAACTAACCAAATAAATAAATAAATTGAGGAGGGTTAATTCCCCCACCAAAAAACCCCAAACCATTGTCTGATCAAGCACAGACAACACCCTTACCTCCTCCTCCTCTGTTGGTGGGCCTGATGGTGTGGTGAATGCCTAGCTATGATGGGGGAGCCTCAATGGACATGATAAGAGCAATGCCAGGCAACCCACTGAGAGCAACAATGGTCAGTGGGGTGAAAGAAACCACATGGGAATAAATGTGATCAAAAGGTAGTATAAGTGGGGACCTTCAAGAAACTTTGGGAGTGGTCATCTCATCCCCACACCTTTGTTTCTTCTTTCCTCCCTTACTCCTCTGCCTCTCATTCTTTCTCTCTCCACTCTTTCTCTTACTTTTTCTCCAGTACCTGTCATTACTCTCTCTGTCCCCCTCCCCAGTATTCTCTCTTTCTCTCCCTCTTTTTGCAACACCACAACATTCTTTTTCTTCCCCTCACCTATCAGTATTTATTTTTCTTTCTACCTCCCCAACCCCATCTCTCTTTCTGCCCCCTGCCCCATCACTTACTCTTTCTTTCTTTCTTTCTTTCTTTCTTTCTTTCTTTCTTTCTTTCTTTCTTTCTTTCTTTCTTTCTTTCTTTCTTTCTTTCTTTCTTTCTTTCTTTCTTCTCTCTCTCTCTCTCTCTCTCTCTCTCTCTCTCTCTCTCTCTCTCTCTCTCTCTCTCTCTCTCTCTCTTCTTCTTTCTTTCTTTCTTTCTTTCTTTCTTTCTGCCTCCCACAGTCACCCCCTCATCACCACTGCTGCAGGTTCTTTACACAGTATAGAAAGTTTCCACTTATTATGAGTCACTTGAGCTTTTTTGTAGATAAGCTCTGCCCATTTCCCATTCCTCCATGCTCAAGCCTCTTCACTGGTCAAATCCCAGGTACTTCTGTGGCTCCAGCTGGTTGAGTTCTATTTAGTTTTGCCCTGATATGATCATCGGACATTTGGAAGCAGAATGCTGTGTATATTCTGATAAACCATGCAATTACTTACCCATTAGCCAACTGTGAGCTCAACTGTGAGCTGAAAAGGGCAGTAATTAGTGGAATGGTGGATTATATAACTCACTGAAAGTACTACTTTTCTTCTAAAATGTTCCATGAGCTAAAGGGATGAGAGAATGTTTCCTATTTTGTTTCTCTCCCCCCCCCCCCAGTGTTTTGGTTCTTCACTTTATGCTGTTGGCTTAATATCTCTCTATAAATATAAAAGCCACTTGGGGTGGCAAAGTTCTATGCCCAGCAAAATCGGTTGGCTCTCTGATGTGTCACTCAAAAGCTGTCCCTATCCACTAGCTGGGTTGCCTGAGTTCTCTCCCACCCACTGCAGCCTAGACCACTCTTCTCTGATTGGGTCAGGATTTCAAGGTCATTTACATATGGAAGCTGATTGGATTTCCATTCTCTTCAACCCTCTGCTGTGCAGCTGACTTTCCCCTAGGGTTGCCAATCTCTGGTTGGGACCTGGAGATCTCCCACTGTTACAATTGATCTCCAGATGACAGAGATCAGTTCCCCTGAAGAAAATGGCTGCTTTGGAGGGTAGACCCTATGGCATTATACCCTGCTGAGTCCTTCCACCCCCCCCCCCAATACTGCCTTCCACAGGATCCACCCCCCAAATCTCGAGGTATTTCCCTACTTAGAGCTGGCAACCCTATTTTCCCTTCAGTGCCTGTTGGGAGGCAACCAAGCTTCGTCCTGTCACCTATTTTGGCCTTTGGGAGAAAACTCATTTGAGCCAGTCCTGATAGGGTTGCCAATTCCAGATGGAAAATTCCTGGAGATTTGAGGAATGGGACTGGAGATGATGAGGTTTGATGGGGGTGGGATCTCAAACAGGTACAATGCCATAGACACCATCCTCCAAACCAGCCAGTCCCTCATGGGGAACCATTGTTGCCAACCTCCAGATGAGGGCTGGAGACCACTCAGTATTACAACTGCTCTGCAGGAGGGAGGGCAGAAGTCAGCTGAAGTCAGAGGGGCAGATAACAGTAGGTTGATGGTTAGCTGGGAAGGAGATGGGGTTGCCAACTCCAGGTTGGCAAATTCCTGGGGATTTAAGGGGTGGAGCCTGGAGACGGTGGGGTTTGAGGAGGGGTTGGACCTCAGACAGGTACAATGCCATAGACACCACCTTCCAAACCAGCCATTTTGTCCTGGGTAACAACTGTTGCCAATTTCCAGGTGAGGGCTGGAGATCACTCAAAATTACAACTGCTCTCCAGTTCCTCTGGAGAAAATGGTGGACTCTTTCATTATACCCTGCTGAGGTTGCCACAGCAAATTCATACTGTGTGCCCAAAGCTGGGGCACTCTCCCAGAGCTTTCTAGAGCTTGTCATTTTTGTTTCCACAACGGGCCTTATTCCTAGAGTATACATATTGCACAGGTTTTTCTTCCCATTTTTTCTGATAATGCTATTTATATGTAGAATGTATGTGATTTGTATATATAGTATATTTAACAAAGCATAATTCTAATGTATTGATGTACAAATAATGTTAAAGTGAGTCCACTTTATGGGGAAGATAATTGTGAGGAAATAGAATGGTAATAATGAATCACGGGTTCAGTTTGGAGAAAACAGAAGCAAAATGAGGATTTCTGAATCAAAATGGCAGGGTTGAGAAATGCAAAATCATCTCTGATAAACTCTGAGCAGTAGTCAGTGGCTGTTAGTTCCTTGTCTTAGGGCTGACTTTCAGTCAGAGCTTAGCACTGGAATCAGATTCAGGTACTGGGTCAGGATTCAGTCCTGGAACATTTACCCAGAGATTGCAATTGTTGTTACTGTGTAAATGTCCAAAATCTGTCTGATCCCTCTCTGAGCCACACTTGACCACCCTGTTTTGGGGTAGATTTGTTTTTCAATAATCCTGTTATCCATGCATCTAGCTACTTATTAGTACAGACATCCCATTGTTTGGCACAGATTATACCATAACATCATGTTCTTCATTCCAGCTTTTCTTAATTTAAACTGAACCAGACCATCAGTCCATCAAGGTCAGTACTGTCAACTCAGACTAGCAGCAGCTCTCCAGGATCTTAGGCTAGAGGTCTTTCACACCACCAACTGCCAGATCCTTTAACTGGAGATGTTACCACCAATGACCTGCTTCTTTGGGGAAATTAGCTATGTCAGAGCTGTTCTTGAAAAAGAACAGTTTCTGTCAGAGCTCTCTCAGCCCCACCTACCTCACAGGGTGTCTGTTGTGGGGAGGGAAAGGGAAAGGAGTTTGTAAGCCGCTCTGAGACTCCTTTGGCAGTGAAGGGCGGGGTATAAATCCAATCTCCTCCTCCTCCTCCTCCTCCTCTTCTTCTTCTTCTTCTTCTTCTTCTTCTTCTTCTTCTTCTTCTTCTTCTTCTTCTTCTTCTTCTTCTTCTTCTTCTTCTTCTTCTTCTTGTCTCAGGTGAAGACAAAAGATTATCTGGGCTGATCCTGGGTCCCAGGGGTGCGGCATCAGGAGGAGCCAGACCTAGAAGGTCCAGAGGGGCAGAGTCTGGCTTAACAATGGTCTTGATGGGTTTAGCTGGGCAGTGGGTGGCTAATTGAATGGATTTTCTGACCACTAATGGTCCAGTCAAGGCAGTTTGAAAAAGTTCCCAAGTATAGACAAAAGGTGGGAGATGAGTCCATGATTAGTGTCTGGAAGGATTGCTAAACATGTGAATGTATGATTGGTTTATCTTGGTATCCTGAGAGATGGAGCAGGAAAGACAGGTCTGGAGACAAAGGATTCTCACATAGACATGGGGTCAAACAAAAAGGGCTAAGTGAAGTTCTGGAGATAGAAGGGCTATTTGCCAGGTGGCTTCTGAATAGCTTTAGAAATGCAGATACACAACCTGGTGGAACCCATTGTTTCATATGCATACTTTTGCTGGGTGTGGGAAGAGGACTGGATGTTCACTCTGAGGGCTGTCTTATGCCACCTGAAAATGGAGAGCCTTTTTCCAGAGCTATGGCTTTCTCTGTGATTCAGAATCAGGAGTGTCTTCCTTGGTCTGAGTTTATGGGTCTCTGGCTAAGGTTAGAAAGTGGGGTGTCCCTGTTGTTGGGGCTACCCTAAGGTAATGCAATGCCTCTGGGCTACAGGGATGCTGGGGACTGAACCCGGGACCTTCTGCATGCCAAGCAGATGCTCTACCACTGAGCCATGACCCCTCACCTTCAAAGCATCCTCTGGGTCCCTATAAGGATGGCCCTACTTAACCAATGCTGCCCCATTTAGCAGTGGCATTTTGGATCATAGTGTGAGAAGCCGGAAGCCACTATCCAATATGTGAACAACCAATTGGATGAGGCATATTTGATGCCATCTTGGGTGTGTTGTTGCCCTCCCATTTCTTAGATAAGAAGCAGCCACTCTAGGACTCAACTACTCACAGTGTTTTCCTCTTCTTTTCTGGATTGACAGCAGTGTTCCCTCTAAGCTGAGTTAGTATGAGCTAGCTCACAGTTTTTTAGCCTCCAGCTCATACATTTTTGTCTTAGCTCAGGAAGGATGGCTCCAGAGCAAACTAAATTATGCAGTAGCCAAATTGCTCACTCACAACTTTAGTGCCAGTAGCTCACAAAGCTGAACTTTTACTCACAGCTTAGAGAGAGCATTGGTTGCCAGGGAGTGTAGGTGAGTGGAGAGGGTGGTAGCTGCTTGATTCTTAAGCAAACAGAGTAGTAAAGCTGCCTGGGATCTCACTAGCCCTTCTCTCAGGAGGAAAGAGTGCTAGGGGTTTCTCTTAGAACTGCTCAAATTAGAGAGGGGTCTTTTATTTTTTTAAAAAAAAAGTGGGGAGAGGGGTGCTTATGACCTATGGGAGGCCAGGCCTGCATGGTTCTGCACTTTTTAGAAACAAACACTCCCCTCCCCCAAACTGGGGTTTGAGGAAACAGCACATTGAATATTTATTTATTTATTCACATTATTTGTGGACCACCTTTCTCACAGAGACTCAAGGTGGATTACACAGAGTGAGTCAGTGCAATCAACAAAATGGGACATTCCATAACCAGTGCATGAGCATTTTAGGAGTCTGGAACCCCCAGAAAGAACTGAAGCATAGCATCAGTATTCACGTGACACATTAAGTGGTCCAGAAACTGAATAAATAGGATCCTCCTTACAATAAGCTGTACACAGCAGTGCAGACCACAAGTCCCAATCATTTATCCAAGTAAGCCAAGGACAAACATTGCAAAATGTAGGCATATACTTAATGGAACCAGTCTTCACCCACGGACAATTATATGTCTAGAGTAAAATGCTTTGAAAATGTAAAAATCCAAGTTTGCAGCACTCCAATCCAAGGATGTTTTAGAAATGAAGAAGGAACATTTACATCTAATGTGGTATTCAAAGAAATTCTCTAATTTAAAGCAACAATAACAAATATTATAAACAGAAGAATACAGAAATGAAAAAAACTGTGACATTTAGAATTAACACATACAGAAACACACAAAACCAACGAGGAAACAAAATAAAAGGATTAATGTTTTCGCATACATTCTGTGTACTGTACTGAGTGGGTCTCTTCGCATGGAGTATATACATTTAGTAACTACAAATCCTACACTTTCAAAAAATGCAATTACAACTTCAAATTAACTACAACACATTATGCAATATTTTTTGCAGGTCCCCACTTTTATTTTCTAAATAGACAAATCAGGACAGATTCATTATTGACCAGGACAATTATTATTGGTCATGACAATTACTCCTCCCCTCCAGCTGACATCTAACAAGTGTGTTTCTTTCACTACTGAGCAACCACAGCTTGCCCACAAACATCTGAGTTCCACAATCACAGAACAAAAACTGCTTGAGCTCTCTTCTTCCAGCTCCAGAAATCAAATCCCTCTGTCTGTGTTTCTCCTGTCTCTTTTTGTTGTCTTTGTCATGATTGACTGAATGCATAATTGCTGGCTTTTCATTATACCGCAGTATGAATTCAAGCAGTGATAAGTGGTTATTTAATCAGCTGTCTGCTTTAACTAACCTCAAATGTGAGAAAGGGACAGGTAGTGCTATCACTTACCCTGTTATTACTGCAACACCATAGCTGCTACTAATGCTGGTGCCATGCTATGGCCCGTACATGATGATCTCTTGCACAGTGGAGACCATCAATAAAAATCTGACATTTTACCATGGAAGGCCACAAACAGAAATCATGTTCTTTCTTTATGGTCTTATTCAATCCCCCCCGCTGCGCCTTCCCTGTGGGCTGGCTAATCTGCCTAAATTCATACAATCAGCATTGCCCATCTAGCCTCTGCTTAAAACTCCCCAAAAAACCACCTCCCAAGGAAGCCTGTTCCACCGAGGAATTGCTCTGCCAGGATGTTCTTCCTAATCATCCATCATCTAAAACATAGTTCCCAGCTCACCATGAGTTGGGCTAAGATTGCCAACTTCCAGGTGGTGGCTGGAGAGCTCCTGCTATTACAACTGATCTCCAAGCAAGAGAGATCAGTGCATTCAGAGTATATGAATATCACAGTTTGTTGGGAAGTAAGGTCTAAGGAACTGGGAAAAGTTCCCACCCTGGTCTTCAGCAGAGACCCACCAGGAACGACACCAACCCATCCAAGGCAGCAGCACTCTGATGAACCCCGGCAACTTTGGCCTTTGCACCTCTCCGCAGGGCAGCATGGCCCATAGCAGCAAGGGGGAGCGAGGCCGATAGGTGGCCCTTCCCCAGACCCAGGCGGTGTCATCTCCTTCTGGGATGTGGGGCAGACAGGCAACCCCGAGAGGCCTGGAGCAGCTGTCCTGTGCCCCAGCTCTCACCATCAGACCACCACTAGGCAGCTTCTCTTGGGGGGGGGGTTTCCCCAGCAGCGGCAGGATTGTGCCCGATGTGGAGGCATGCAGGCTTCTTCCCCCAGGCCGCCTCCCCCTGCCCAGAGAGGGGTTCAAGGCTGCCCTTTTACCCTCTTGTGGCGGCTCCCCCTTCTGATGGTGAGTCCGCTGAAAAGCAGCCAGAAGGGCTGGAAGGCCCAAGTCTGGTCAGAGGTAGGCTGTCATGGGCCAGAGAGGCTCCATGGCAGCCCAGCTTCAACCCAGGGGGGCTGCTCCTGCTGCTGCTCCTGCTCACCTTTCCTCTTGCCCATGCTGGTGGCACCTGCCACCCGGCTCATCTGGCCTGGGGCAGTGCAGGGAGGGGAGAAGAGGAGGAGCACTGGCCTGGTCTGGCTGGCTTCCCAGGTCCTGGCAGGGATGACCTGGCCACCGTGCCCACCTGACATTGCCAGGGTGCTTTTTGGCATCACCCAGCCAGGATTCTTCACTGGACCATGGGGTGGGACCGGCACTGGCACTGCCACCTCTGAGCTCCTGTTCCAGGGCCAGGGGGGGCGACTTGAGGACACAGGAGCAGGGAATGGGTGGGGGGCAGCCCTGACTGCCAGGCAGCAGCTGAGAGAGCCGCTCCAGCAAAGACTTCCCGCCCGGGGGCCTTGGAGGAGGGAGGGAAGATCTGGGAGGGCAGCAATGAGTGTGCTATGCTTTTGGTGGGGGCTGTGGGGCTTTTGGTGGGGGTGATGGCAGCAGTTTGCTGTCCCTATCCAGGGCCTGCTCTAGGTGAAAGTCTAGTTCACCTAGTGGGTGGTCCAGCCCTGCCTCCACTCAAGGAAGTCCTGTGCTTAAAGGGGAGGGCCTCCATCCCCTCCCCTTCTCCCCTCAAGGAAGTCCTGACTTTTGCAAGGCTGGATGGCAGCAACCACTCACCCACTGGAGAATCAGTCTGTGGAATGCAGCAAAACTTGAGTCTCCTCCACCCCCCCAGGCCCTGGCACTAAAAAGATAAGAAGCAAGTAGCACTTACCTTCCCACAGGCCACAGCAAAAGACCCCCTCTGCTCCGGTCAGTCAGGTCTGGAGGGTGGTGGGTCTGCTTCTTCAGTTCTGCCCAAAACCAGTTGTTGGTGCCCACTTCTTGGAACCAGTAGAGAGAAAGGGTTGCTGGGGCAGGGGCTGGACCTCCCCAGAGGACTCTGCTTGGGGGCGGGACTGGAGTGAGGGCCTATTGCTGGGTGATGTTCTCTCCTCCTTCCCCCCTGATGGGGTGGGCAGGGTGGGACTTGGGAGTGCAATGAAGGGCTTCCCTCCTGCCTCGGTCCCCCTGGATGGATGGATGGATGGATGGCGGTGATGGGTGCTTTTGGCAAGGGTGGGGGGCAGGGGGGCAGGGCTGTTCAGCACCCAACAGGGGGTGCACCCTAGGCAAAAATATAATTTGCCTTGTGGGTTGGGCAGCCCTGGTAGTAGACCATACACTGGACATGAGTCAGCAGTGTGATGCAGTAGCTAAAAGGCAAATGCAATTTTGGGCTGTATCAACAGAAGTATCAACAGAGCTGTATCTGTTTGGGCTGTATCAACAGAGCCTCTGACAGTTTTTAACTGTAAGGCAAGCTGTATACAAACTGAAGAATGCAGGGCATATGAAGGAAGGAGGAACTGCCAGTCCACAGTAAGTAAGGAAATGGTTAGAGAGCATCTAGCTGCCTTAGATACTTTCAAATCTCCAGGACCAGATGGCTTGCATCCCAGGATGCTAAAAGAAATTGCAGATGTTATTTCAGAGCCTCTGGCTCTAATCTTTGAGATGTCCTGGAGTACTGGTGTTGTGCCAGAAGACTGGAGAAGAGTGAATGTTGTCCCGATCTTCAAGAAGGGAAAAAAGACGGACCCGGGAAATTACAGGCCTGTCAGCTTGACATCAATACTTGGAAAAATTCTGGAGCAGATTATCAAATGCTCTGTCTGTGAGCACCTTGAGCAGAATGAGTTAATTGGTAGTAGCCAGCATGGGTTTATCAAGAATAATTCATGCCAGACCAACCTTATCTCCTTTTTTGTCGGAGTTACTAAAATGGTTGACTCTGGCAATGCTGTGGATATAGTATATCTAGATTTCAGTAAAGCATTTGACGAAGTTTCTCATGATATCCTTGAGGATAAGCTGGTTAAGTGTGGGCTGGATGGTGCAACCATTGGATGGATTCATGGTTGGTTGAAAAATCGTACCCAACGAGTGCTTGTAAATGGCTCTGTGTCTATGTGGAGGGAAGTCTCGAGTGGAGTGCCACAGGGCTCGGTCCTGGGCCTGGTGTTGTTCACTGTTTTTATAAATGACCTGGAGGAAGACATAGAGGGGATGCTTATCAAATCTGCAGATGACATGAAGCTGGGTGGGATTGCTAATTCTGAAGAAGACAGAGTCAGGATTAAAAATGATCTAGATAGGCTGGAACAGTGGGCTGAGGCAAATAAAATGAAATTCAATAGAGATAAGTGCAAAGTCCTACACCTAGGAACAAAAAATCAAAGGCACAGATATAGAATGGGAGGGACTTGGCTTGACAGCAGCACATGCAAAAAGGATCTTGGTTTTCTGGTTGATCACAAGCTCAACATGAGCCTGCAGTGCGATGTGGCTGTGAAGAAAGCTAATGCAATTTTAGGATGCATTAACAGAAGCATTGTGTCCAGATCACGGGTAGTTCCACTTTATTATGCTATGGTCAGGCCTCACTTGGAGTACTGTGTCCAGTTTTGGGCACCACACTTTAGGAAGGATGTGGACAAGCTCGAGCATGTCCAGAAGAGGGCAACCAGGATGGTGAGAGGGTTGGAATCCAAGTCTTATGAGAAAAGGCTGAAAGAGTTGGGTATGTTTAGCCTGGGAAAGAGAAGACTTAGAGGGGACATGATTGCAGTCTTCAAGTATTTGAAGGGCTGTCATGTAAAAGATGGAGCAGATCTATTCTCTCTTGCTCCGGATTGCAAGACTAGATCGAATGGGTGGAAATTACAAGGGATATCTACCAGCTAGATATCAGGAGAAACTTCCTAACTGTAAGAGTGGTTGAACAGTAGAACAGTCTGCCTCGGGAGGTGGTGGATGCTCCTTCCCTGAATGTTTTCAAGTGGAGGCTGGATGACCATCTTTTGGGTATGTTGGGTATGCCGGGCTATCTTTTGGCTATGCTCCTGCAGAGTGCAGGGGGTTGGACTAGATGACCTGCAAGGTCCCTTCCAACTCTAACATTCTATGATTCTATGATAAGTATAATGTCCAGATCATGTGAAGTGATGGTATCACTTTACCCTGCTCTGGTTAAACCTTACCGAGAGTATTGTGTTCAGTTTTGGGCACCACAATTTAAGAAGGATATAGACAAACTGGAATGTGTCCAGAGGAGGGCAATGTAGATGGTGAGGGGTCTGGAGACCAAATCCTATGAGGAAAGGATGAAGGAGCTGGCTTCTTTTAGCCTGGAGAGGAGATGACTGAGATATGATAACTATCTTCAAGTACTTGAAGGGCTGTCATATAGAAGATGGTATGGAGTTGTTTTCTGTTAGATCAGTTCCTCAGTGGAACAGGCTTCCTTGGGAGGTGGTGGTCTCTCCTTCTTTGGAGGTTTTCAAAGAGAGGCTAGATGGTCATCCAACAGTAATGCTGATTCTGTGAACTTAGGCAGGTCATGAGAAGGAGGGCAGGAAGGGTTGCCTCAGTGTTTAGTTCTTGTGGCCCTTTCTTACATGCCCAGGGAAATGCGGATCACCACTGGAGATCCTGGAGGGTTTTTGTTATCTTCTGTCCATGGAACACTGGCCACTGGGGGTGTGGAGGGGGAGGTATTTGTGTATTTCCTGCACTGTGCAGGGGGTTAAACTAGATGACCCTGGAGGTTCCTTCACATTCTATGATTCTATGTCATCCTTCCAAAAACCGTATTAGAGTGACTTGTTTGATGCTACCCAGTGAGAGCTTCAAAACTCTGATGATTCAAACCAAGGTTTCCTTAGTGTGAATCCAGTTCTCTGTCCACTAACATGCCAGGTCTTTTCCTTTTAAAACTGGAGAGTGAACCCATCCAGAGATTGCATGACTTGGTTTTGGGTTCTCAGCCAAGTTATCTGAATATATATGTCAACATAAAGAATACAGGCTACAGGCCTGTACCACTGCATGTATGATTCCTAAGCAGTAAACTCTATAGGAACAGCTGTCAACATGAAAAAATGAATACAATAGATCTTTTATTATTATTTATTGGGGGTCTTTTTCAGTAGAAGGCAACTCTGTTTATCTCTCAGCTCTGAAAATAAACAGAATGAGAACTGTGGAATTGGGTCAGGAGTTCTGCATATAAGTCAAGACTGAATCACAATGCATAGAAATGTGATTCTGTGATTGGAAGAGAAAGGACAGAGATGATTAAATGGAAGAGTTACTGTCCAAAAACCCCCTATTTGTATGTATATACCAAAGTACTTTACACTAAGGCCATTGGTCCATCATTGTTTCCAGTACCATCTGTTACCAGCAATGGCTTTCCCAGGTCTAGCCAGGTGACTGCTGCCTTAGATCTTTTTTCATGAAAGTTCCTGGGATTTCACCTGGCATTTTATACCTGCAAGCATATGCTCTACTATTCCATGATACCGTTTCCCTCAAAATGATAACTGCTTTTCAAGTTTGACCATTGTAATTCTCCTACAATAAACAGGGCAAACGGTTCTGAAAACTGATCTTTTGGGGGGTGGGATACAAAGATTTGCACACCTAAACTGAATTATATATTCTGTGATCAGTCATTGTTCAGCTCTCTAGATAGTCAAAAACACAGTCCTAAAAATATTTGAAACAATTACAAAACATAAATGGGTTGGGAAATGGTGCCTAGGGTCTGCTTAGAGCACAAGATGATATTGTCTACTCTGATCACAGCAACTGAGAGGAATGAGCAATTGCCTAGAATTGAGCTTCAGGGAAAGGTATTTGAAAACCTTCATGCCTTTGAAGGTTTATGGGTTATAGAAATAAACATCTCGAACTTTCAGTCTGCAGCACACCGCTTTCAGCAGGATCTTCCCTGGGCTCCTGGAGGAAACCTCTGAACCCCCCTGATTTTTAGTGGGAGAGCCAGACAATTGGCCTCCCAAAACACCTGCCGGAGACAGGTGTTGGTGGGGAGCCTGATTTGGGGGCTTGTGAATGTGGCAGCATCCATTTAGACCCCTCATCGCTCCATTGCAAAGTCGGGGAGGGAGCACTCACGAAGAGCTGCGGACGCCAAGGCACAATTGACCGGCGGCTGGAGCTGTACTCCACTGAAGAATCTTCACTATATTTCTAATTTTTCATTTCAACTGTGGACTGTGAGTATGGATCTATCCAATTTGACTCAGTATAAGTAGCGGAGAAGGATTTCTACCGCATTCATAAAACTTTAATATCGTAGCCCTGGAAATGAGAGGAAAAGGAGGTGGATTCCCCCCCCACAGCATGGCTAGGAACAGTTTGGGCAGTTTACCTAAAAAAGCAAGGTGAAACAATCCCAGAAGATCAACTTATGAGCTATGTATTGCTTGTTGAGGGATCTATGAACTGTTTTTATATATGGCAGAATATTTTAAACGACTTATGATATATTATATAGAGACTGCAGTTTCATTTTCCTTTGAGAGATGTGGAACGGAAGTGTGGATGCTTAGTCCAGGTAGGTGCTTATAATTGGCTTTTCTTTTGAGTGTTGCTGTCTTGACTTTTAGAATTTAAAGCTGCCTGATATCCTGTGTTTGAACTCTGCAAATAGAGCTACTTGGATGTAGACTTGGAAGGGGGCTGAACTTTGGTGGATTAACCCTGGTTTTTGATTCTTTTTTGGATTTTTATTTTTAACTTTCTAGGTCTGTGGATTACCTGGGTATTCAGACCTAAATTTTTATTTTATGGATTACTTGAAGGCTTATTAGGTCTATGGATTACCTGGGTTTTTTTAGACCTGCGTCTCCCTGTGGATTACTTGAAGGCCTCTTTTTTTTTTTCCTTCTCAGAGGGTTATTCTGGATTTTACTTTTTTATGGCTTTATATTGGTCTTTGTTTTTTGTGGATTAACTAGAAGTTGAAGAAAACTTTGCCTTACTCCTGTATAAGAAGATTGTAGACATATTTCTTTGACGGATTATTGGGTTATTCCTAATGGCTGGTCTCTCAATCTGTTTATTTGGAAAATAACTTTAGGACTTTTTGAACCAATATTGCTATTATAAACTGAGAAGGTAAACAAGGAAATTTGGTTGACATTGCTACAAGAGTTAAAAGATCACTGTAGTGACTTTTCTGGAACACTACTATTGAGGTACTTGTATATAAATCACTTGACAACTTGGGACCAGGGTTGAAAGAAGTGAGCTTTGAGTCAACTGTGAACTTAACTTGAGTTACCTGGCAACAGGCAGAACTTTGTTTTGCCTTCCTTCTTTCTTTGTCTGTTGTTAAAGTGTAATCTGGGACTACTGTGAATTGTTGACATTTGAAAACCACAGGCGGTGAATGTTTGGGTTTGGCATTGTATGGTTTTGTATAGAAGAAATCTGTGGGAATTAGAGTAATTGTTTGGGAACATATTGAGCCTCTAAAGTAAATATTGCTGAGGATTAATATAAACAGAGTTTATTGAGAAAAAATAAAGTGCGGCAGAGAGTTTGTTATTTTAAGAGAAAATGTCCTCTACCAAGCCTTCTCCAAATGTTCAAAAATCTGTGACAGTTACATGGTCAAAAATACAAAAGCAGGAATTGCAAAATATGATCAGGGAAGCAGTGAACAAAGCTATAGAGGATACAATTCCACAAACTATTCAGGCTGCCATTCCTGAAGCTATCACTCACCATTGACACCATTACAAACTAATATTGATGCTTTGGCTGTGCAGGTGGCACCGTTGCAAGCAAAATTTGTTGCCCTAGCTATACAATTGACTACCTGAATGCAGGAGTATAAATAACAAATTGTGGAAAATACTCAACAGATTTCTATGCTGATGCAAGCTACTAGTCAACTACAAGAGAAATCAGAAATTGGTTACCAGAAATTTCAAAACATGGAGGCAAACTATGATCTTCTTGAAGATTCCCTGGTCAGACTAGAGGTTGACAAGGCATCCTTTATGTTGAGATTTCAAAATATTCCAGAAAAAACAGATGAAGATGTGAAAGAGGATATTTCCAAAATTCTAGCAGCTTTCTTGGAAGAAGAGAAATTCCAAATGATATGGGAGGAGATAGATGTGGTGTATCGAAAGAATTCAGTGTATCAAGACGAAACAGAGTACCTAGACAAATACATGTGAGATTTTATAAAAGAACAATGAGAGACCTTATATTGAGAATAGCAAGCAAAAAACCACTGAAGATTAATGAGATGGAAATTAAAATTCTAAAAGAAGTTCCATGGAGAGTGAGAGAAAAGAGGGGGAGCTATGCACAATTGACGAAGTTGCTGATAGACAATGCAATAATGTATAGATGGTTAATACCAGAAGGGGTACTCTTCTCTTTTCAAGGGAAAAGATTTAGAGTAAATTCAATATTCAAGGTAGAAGACTTTATTTAAAAATATGGAGAAGATTTGGGAGCTAAGGAAGGTGAAAAGCAAGAAGAAGAAGAAGGCTTAGAAGAGGGGGAAGTTCAAGCACAAGCAGCAGAAAAACCAAGACCACAGAGATCAAAATGGAAAGATAAACCAACATCGAAGCCTATGGTTACGCGAGCACAAGAAAAGAATAAAGCTGGAGGTAATGACCAAAATGAAGATACAAATGGCTAAGAGGAAAATGAAGGTAATTTCAATAAATGTAAATGGATTAAATGCACCACAAAAGAGGAGACAAATATTACATCAAGTTAAGAAAGTCAACGCGGATGTGGTTTGTTTGCAAGATACCCATATCAAACCGGTGGGCAAAAAATTATTAGAAGCAAAAAAAAGTGGTAAATCATTTGTGTCTGCAGACAAATATAAGAAAAAAGAAGAGTAGTTGCGTATGTAAAAGAACATTTACATCTAGAAATGATATATGAAACAGACGATGGAAGACTAGTCATTCTGAAAATTCAAAGACAAGCCAAAATGACGCTGATTGTGAATATATATGCTCCAAATCAACAACAAGATAATTTTTTGAGGATTTACAGGAAATCATTTCAAGCCAAACATATGAAGAAATATGCATCATTGGAGACTATAACACAGTGTTTGATAAGTGTTGGGATAGGAATTTTAAAAAAAAGAGTGGAAGTGAATTACCCAAGGTTTTTTTACAATTTGTAGAAGAGCAGAATTTGGTGGATGCTTGGAGAGTGAGAAATAATAATAAAAAAGATTTCACTTTTTCCAGCAAGACATAAATCATAGTCAAGATTGGATATGGCTTGGATAACAGCTAGCATGGTAAATGATATAATGGAGGCAGAAATTCTCCCCTGAACCTATGCAGATCATAATCCCCTTCTTTTGATCCTGCAAGATGTTCTGAGAAGAAATAGATGGTCCTTAAATTTATGGCTACTAAAAGATGAAGATTTTGTTACTAAATAATAATAAAAAAGAATTTAAAGATTTTTTTAAAGATAATATCCAAACAGGAATGCAGAGTGATATAGTTTGGGATGCCTTTGAGCTTATGTGTGTGGCTGGTTTATTAAGCAAAATGCATGGACCAACAAGAAGAGGAAGCAGAAATTTATGCAACTTGAACAACAAATGAAAAAGGAAGAACAGAAAATGATTACTGGTCATACAATAAGTGATATTAGACTGAGAATTAAAAATTTACAACCCCAAATGAATTGTATGTTAACGCAGGAAACTGCGAAGAAGATAATGTTAGCCAAACAAAATTTCTTTGAGAACACTAACAAACCTACAGGATGGCTAGCATACAAATTAATAAAACAAGCAGAGAAGAAGCATATAACATCATTAAAGGGTGAAAAGGGGGAAGTTAAAAACATTTAGAGAGACATAAAGGTCATTGTGGAGAAATATTATAGTAATTTATATCAAGAAGAGAAAGTAGACCAAACCTGCGTAAGAGAATTTCTTCAAAAATATAATAAGGGAGAATTTACAGAAGAGCAAAGACAAAGTCTAAATGATCCAATTTCATTTGCAGAGATAGTGGAAGCGATTAAAAGCCAGAAAAAGAACAAAACACCAGGACTGGATGGCCTACCAGCAGAATTTTATCAAGTTTTTGATGATCAAATTGTGTTAACACTGAAGGACACTATTCAAAATATAGTTGAACAAAAGAAGATACCAGAATCATGGACTCATGCAATGATTACATTAATTCATAAACCAGAGACAGATGAAAAAATGGTTAAAAACAACCAACCTATCTCTTTATTGAATGTGGATTATAAAATTTATGCATCGATATTGGCTAACAGATTTTTAAAAGTTTTACTTAAAGTGATCCACCAGGATCAATCTGGATTTTTACCAAGAAAACAAATGAGAAATAATGTAAGAAATATTTTAAATGTAATAGAATTTTTGAGGCACACCTGGAAAAGCAAATGGCTTTGTTATCTTTGGATGCAGAAAAAGACTTTGATAATTTGAATTGGACTTTTTTACTAGAACAACTTTTAGCTTGGAATTGTGTACAGTATTTTTTTAGCTTGATTAAAGCAATATATACATCACAATCAGCTAAGATTATAGTGAATGGAGACTTGACATCAAATATTCAAATTTGAAAAGGAACTAGACAAGGTTGCCTGCTTTCACAATTGTTATTTATTTTTGCATTAGGAACATTGAACAATATGGTCAGAGAAAATGAACTTATAAAAGGGATTAAAATTAGAGAAGGGGAGTACAAATTACAAGCTTTTGCAGATGACTTGCTGTTTGTTTTGGAAGAACCATATATTTCAATAGTTTCTTTGTTGCAAGTAATAAAAGAATATGGGAAAGTTGCAGGACTAAAAATGAATTTAGGAAAGACAAAATTGATGTTAAAAAATTGTACAGCATCTCAAAAGCAAGAAATACAAAATATTTCTGGACTCGAAGTACATAAACAAATTAAATATTTGGGTGTAATATTATCAAACAGATGTAGTTCTTTGTATAAAGATAATTATATGAAACTTTTAACTGAAGTAAAGAAAGATTTGGAGACTTGGAGAAACTTACAAATATCATTTTTGGGCAGAATAGCAACAGTAAAGATGAATATTTTGCCAAGAATTTTATTTTTATTTCAGACCATTCCAATTACACTCAATGTGAACTTTTTAAAAAAGAACTTTAAAAAATGATAAGGCAATTTATATGGGAAGGAAAGAAGCCAAGGATTAAATTGAAATTACTGCAAGAAGTTAAAGAAAGAGGAGGCTTCGCACTTTCTCACTGGAAACTTTATTATACAGCTGCAGCCCTTACTTGGATAAAGGAATGGATAACGCTGGAAGATGTGAAACTTCTGAAACTGGAAGGTCATGATCTGCAGTTGGGTTGGCATGCATTTGTATAGTATAAAAAAAGTGAAACAAATATTTTAAACAACATTTTATTAGAGTGGCACTAGGTAAAGTTTGGGAGCAAGTACAGAAGATGTATTATGTTAAGATTCCAAAAAGGGTGTCCCCTTTAGAAGCATTTACCAATCCATCGTTTTGTACAAAGGAACATTTGTGGAAATATGGAGACCTGTTGGATGATCAAAACAAAATGTTACAGAATGACGATCTTAGAAAAAAAGGCATTAATTTGTACTGGTAGGAGAAAGTGCAAATTGATTCTAGATACACAAAAGACAGAGGGATGGGATTCCAAACTACCCCTTCTGAGTTGGATAAAATTTTTGGTTTTGCTACAAAGCGATATATAAAATTATTTTATAAACTATTACTAGATTGGGAGATGCAGGATGAAATGGTAAAGGGAGTAATGATTAAATGGGCTCAAAATATTGGGCATAACATACAATTGGAACAATGGGGAGAAGTATAGAAAGTTAACATAAAATTTACTAAGGTGTCATCTTATAAAGAGAACTGGTATAAAATGTTTTATAGATAGTATATGTCACCAGAGAAATTAGCTAAACGGTACCCGAATATGTCAAATCTATGTTGGAAGTGTAAATGTAAAACTGGTTCTTTGTATCATATGTGGTGAACTTGTGATGTAGTGAAAAAATATTGGATCTAGATACATGAAATAATACAAAAAATCATAGAGAAACTTATCCCATTTGTACCGGAACTGTTTTTATTAAATATGGTGCCATAAGAATATAATGTTCAAGATGTATATATGATTGTACAAACTGTAGCCACAGCTAGAATTTTATGTGCAAAATATTAGAAAAAAGAAGAAGTACCAGGAAAGGAAGAGTTGTTAGAGAAACTGCTAGATGCAGCTGAAATGGACAAACTAACATTATAGTTACACAAAAACCCTGAAGGTGATTTTGAAGAAAGATGGATAACTGGTTGCAAAAATATTAGGGTGGTATAAGCAGGGAAGTTTAATAACAATTAATAAACGTTATTAAGGTTATAGTTTCGGAATAAGCAGTTGAAAGGTAGAGAACATGGAGTATAGTCTCCAGTATCTATTTGTTGTCTTTTATTCTGTATCTTTGTTGTCTTTTATTCAGTACTGTTTTTCTTTTCTTTTTTATTGCTTTCTGTTTTTTTAAAAAAAATAAATAAACATTGCATCTATAGAATATATATTCAGGATATAGGAAGCTTTGAATCCACCTCCAGTTAAGTATGCCATCCATCCCAGGATTCTGTGAAACAAACTCCTGTTTGCCTAGTCACCTGCATGCAGATATCATGGTAAAATGGAACTTGACCTGATGTTCCCAAAATCTGGAAGCCTTCAATCATGACACTTTGGTTACATCAGTTTGGGTAAAAATGAAGCAACAATGCAGTCTATAATGCAGACTAATGCCTTACATATTGCATAAATTTTGTGTCTATTTCATGCTATTGAAATAGTTTTCAACAATCATGTTTATGATCAAATATAGATCTTCAGTGCATTCATGTCGTTCATTCAGGGAAGTTATTATTCTATTCTTATTTGATCATTCACTATATATTTTGGGGTTTCCTATACTTATTCCTTGTGCATAAAATGAAGAAAGTATAATACGCTTTTCAAGCAAGTTAAGCAACATACTAAAATTTAAGCTCACTCTCTGTCCATTGAGCAATGATCTTAAAACCAGGTGCTTCAGATTTAGTGGTTTAGATGAAGTAGTGAATCAGGTTAGACCAGGGATGTCAAACTCATTTGTTATGAGGGCCGGATTTGATATAAATGAAACCTTGTTGAGCCGGGCCATAGGTGTCATAAAATGTGATGCCAAGTCACAGAGATATAAACTTTGTAAAGGACACAGACAAACACAATTAAAAGATTTTTTTAAAATTTTAAATAAATCATGCTTAAAACACTAGCACTCTTGCAATATTTTGTCTATTTAACAGTCTCTGATAAGTGACACCTCTTGTTTTGAATTGTTGCATCAAAATGCCTGTGCTGTAGCAATCTTAAGTGTGCTGTTCAGGTGTGTATCTGTAAGATGCAAACCTACTTTTGATTTATTGACTTTCATTACAGAAATCTCATGCTCAGTGTTCTAAGCCTAGGACCCAGGGGAAAACATGAAATGGCTGGGCATTGTAACCTTTTGTGCATAAGTTGCTTCATGTGCCGGTCAAGAACATGAGAAGGCATCCTGACACAGACTGGGGGGCATGTGTTTGTCTACAAAGCTATAGTCTTCCCCAGAGAAATAACAACAACGTCCTACAAAGGAAATTTGCTGGGTGAACTTGGTTTGGACACACACACTCAGCCTAATCCACCTCACTGGCTTGTTGTTATTCCTCCTCTAAAATAGTTCACATTGCTTTCTTACTGGAAAAGACTGGAGCATAAGGGCATGGATACAGTGAAAAGGGGGAGGGAACCCAGTTGCACCCAGGAGAGCCCTGGCATAAAGAGCCCAACAAAACTCACACACACTGTAGCAAGGCACACAAAAGCTCATACCATGAACAAAACTTTGTTGGTCTTAAAAGTGCTTAGTATTTCTCCCATGTGATTAAGGCCACCCAGCAAAGCAAGCTATCCTTTGTTCCCTCCCTCCCTTCAGGGAGGAGCCTCAGCCAGTGGAAGGAAAGAAAGGCTTCCTTTTGTCTCCTGCAGTCTGGCCAGGAAGCAAGCTCTGGCTGGTTCCCTCCCTTCTTCTTGGAGGAGGAGGGGGGAGGAGCCTCAGCCAGTTCTTTACCGGATCTCTCAATCGCACAAGAGAGGCTTGTCTATCTTTCCTGTGCTACTGAGAGAGACTGGCAAAGCAAGCTGTGATGTGGCAGCAACCGCAGAACTGGAAAAGGAATCAGAAAACAGCCAGAGCCTTGTGGGCCAGATTGGGGCCCTCTGAGGACCTGATCCAGCTTGCAGGCCACATGTTGACACCCCTGGCTTAGACCAATGGTCCATGAGAGAGTAAAATATGACTTTGGTGTCAGATTTGCAGTTGTCAGTATGGAAACTGTATTATTCCCTCTCTCCTCTCATACCTAGCTTCTGGTTTCTTATTTCAGGGGTGAGGGAGAAACAGGTCATGCACATCAAGACACATTAACAATACTTACAAGTTTGGGAATAAAACATGTTAGGGACAAAATATGCCTCAGAGTTTGAAAAACTAGAAACTTTCCCAAAGAGCCAAAAATAAATGGGAGTTTAGGAACCAGCTTTATAAGTGTTCAAAAATCCTTATTTTTTCTTTGTATATACCAGGATATGGTACAACAAATACATTATCTTTGATGGAAAACAAGGCTTCTTATTAATTGTTCTAACTTAATCTAACGGAAAAGATTTTATCCAAAAATTCTGACCTATAAAACAACGTATCTTCAAAAATCCAGGATAATAAATATGAGCACAAGTGTAGTAACATGCTAAGACAGGTGGGATACTACATATTATGAGCAAGCCAGGGGAAGACCCCCCCTCCAAAGAAAAAGAACTATGAACTAAATGGCCAAAAAGAATGGTGATTGTTGATTTTGACCCAAAGTAGGAAATGAATTAACTGATCCTATAATTATTTATCTAGAGAATATGACAATACATTGTATAAAAAGTAAGATTTGTTTATCAGTCTGTCTGCTTCCATGGAATGGCTACAAAAAAATGGCTACTAAGCTTATATGCACCCATCAGGAGTCATTCACATGCTTGTGTCACCTAGACAATACACAGACTGGCAGTTCAGACTGGCAGTTTGAAGACGGAGCCAGTTGTGGCAAAAAAGCCTGGTCACACAGGGCCGACTGATGCAGGAACATACTGGGAGGAGGCGCACAGGAGTGTTCAGACTGCTGGCCCGGAGGTGCGGGTGTAAACAGCTTTTTCCTGGTAAATTGTCTGGATGCCTATGTGTGTATGAGTGCATGAGCACTCATGCACACATAGGCATCCAGCCGATTTGGGAAGGATCCTGTTGTGCCGGCACCGCATTGGGTGGTAGAGCAGAGCAAAGCCAATCATATGCACCTTATGTGGTAGGGCGGAGCACAGCCAATCATATGTGCCAATCGTATGTGCTGTGAGCAACGCAGGTTGCTCCAGGCTTTTCAGCTGAACTTTCACACTTCCAGGAAGTGGGATGCAGCGGGATAAAGGCACTCTCCAGGATTTGCTACCACTTTCAACAGGTATCTTTTAATCCCGTGAGTGAAGCGGAACAGCACAGGTTGCCTACAGGTGGGGAATGCCTGGCAGATATGCCTGTGTGAATGCCCCTTTTAATCTGCTTAGGAAATGTGGCTGAAACGTGGCTCTAGTGGGGCAAATTACCAGTCTGAACTCAGCCACATATGTTTTAATTTAACATAACTTGCTCAAGGATCTTTCAGTTTAAATTCCACTTCTTCAAAATCCTCCTTAACATCCTGTGATGGACTGCAGTTTTTTAGAAGCAGAATGATTATGAAGTGTTAATTCTTTTCAGAAACAGAGAGCCTTGAATGGCAGGCTGCTCCAAAGAATCTGATTGGTTAGCATAGAGAATTTAGAGCTGAATGCTGAGGAGGAGAATTCATTCTGAATTCAGCCCTTACTGAGAGCAGTTTAACATAGACAGGAGAACTGGGGAAAGTTGGCAAGGATGAATTGGTAGTTAGATGGAGACTCCCATTTGGGCCAAAGACAGGATATAGATCTAATGAGAGTAGCATTTCCCTACACAGTCAAACAGGGAGTTACCTCTGAAGAGTGCAGAGATCCCTGGTCTGGTGTGGTTAGAAACTGCCTTTAGAAATCTTAAGAGTCAGTTAAAAACTCAAGACAAGTACTGGTGTTTCAAGATAACGGGTTTGGGTACCAGAAAGGGTGTACCAGCCTTCTGGAACACAAAAGAGTCAGAGAATACTCAAACAAAGTATACTGAAGTGTTTGGGGAAAGCACTGGAACAAAAGCCTCTCAATATAAAGATTGAACTCACTGTGAAAAGCTTAAGAAACTCTCATTAGCCTGAAACATAAGAATTAAAGCCTGTGCATGTTGAATTGCATGTGTATGTGTGGCTGAGTTCAGACTGGCAGTTTGCCCCACTATAGCCATGTTTCAGCCATGTTTCCCAAGCGGATTAAAGGGGGAATTCACACAGGCACATCTGCCTGGCGTTCCCCACCCACAATCAACCCATGCTGTTGCACTTTGCTCCTGCATTTAAAAGATACCTGGTAAAAGCGGTAGCAAATCCCTGAGAGCCCATTTATCCCACTTCATTCCACTTCCGGGAACTGTGAACGCCAACCCAAAAAGCCAGGAGAAACCCATGTTGCGCATAAGGCAGCAGCGATATGATTGGCTGTGCTCCGCTTTACCACCCAATGCAGTGACGGTGCAACGGGATCCTCCCCAAATCGGCCAGATGCACTTATGCACATGAGCGCATATGCACACATGCACACATAGCTGAATTACCAGGAAAAAGCTGTTTATAGCCGTGCCTCCAGGCTAGCAGTCTGAACGCTCCTGTGCGACTCCTCCCAGTATGCTCCAGCATCAGTTGGCACAGTGTGACCATGGCTTTTTTGCCATGACTGGCTCTTGCTTCAAACTGCCAGTCTGAACTCAGTCTGTGTGTATTTAATTTGGAATATAAAAGTGTCTTGACTGTCATTAAAGTTAAAGGGGGCTACCAAACCTTTCCTCAGGTCCCTGGGCTGAGGTAAGAGCCAAAATATTATAGTTTGATGGGGTGGGATAGCCAGAGTTATTTAGGAAAGAAGAAAACACATTACTAGGGCAGGTCATTCAGGTGTGGACAGAGGGAAAATCTTGCTTCTGAGGGAGGGAAGTTAGAAAGGGATGTCATACATCCCATTTCCTGGCCCTCAGATGTCAGGCTCACTGTAACACCAGACCATGTAAGCCACTTTGAGTGCTTTAGATGGAAAACCAGGATATAATTGATCAAAATAGATTAGTATATAAATTAGACTTGTGAGGTTCTTTCATTATTAATTACAATAGTTACAAAAATGGTGTTTTGTAATTATCATAATTAATATGTAAGTGAAACAAATTCCCCATCTAGACAACCTATATAAAAAAAATAAACATTCTTTTTCTTTGGTTTTGACTTTGGTTTTGGTCTTGTTTGAAGTCTTGCCTTTCTCTAACTTTACTGGTTTCACTTTTACAAGGAAGCCAGGATTTTCCTAATAAGATCATTTGGTGTTGCTTAAGGGGAACTGGGAGAGAGAGGCTCTGGAATTTCTTGATTTACCGTAAACTGTAACCACTCAGATTATGTATATTTGTAAAGTAGTCCATTCTTGAAGGATATGGGGTAAGGCTTTTTCCCCCCACTCTCCAGTCTCCACCTAATGCTTGCCCTGCTGTACCAAATTTCCTCTTGCAATCTGTGTTCTCTTGTATTGCTCTCCAAACCTTATATTTTGTCCAGACAAATCTGCTTCAAGTTCCTCCTGCTTCTGCCTACCTGCATGGATCTCTTTGACCACTAAATACAGTTGCCTTGTCAGTCTGTTGTTTCCTCATGCTCTTGTCTTTCAGAATAAGTGGCTAAAGTCTGTATTGCTGAGTATTGGTCCCCCCCGCAATTAATTATCCCATAGACTTTAATATTAAACATAGATTCCTTTCAGTTTCTTAAAAAAGGGGGACTCTTTCATTCCATCTTTCTGAAATATGGGATTGTAGATGTTGTAGGGACATGCTACAATCCCTCTGAGGTTTGTCCAGTTTGGATGGAAAACCCTGAAGGTACAGACTGAAGAAGAGGGGCATGGGCCTTCCATTAAAACCAATGGTAAATAACAACAAAATAGAATTAGGAAAATGAAGCAATCATGACAAAAGAAACAAGAATGAAACAAAACCATATGAAACTAATAATAATACAATCCCTTAATTTAAAAAAAGCCTCCTGTGCACACATCCAATATAAACCATGGAGTCAGAGACCTCCTAAGCACACTAGCATTCTTACTATCCTATCTGTTCTTTGCCATTAATAAGTACTCATAAAATTATAGAATTTCATTGATCATTTTGCTTAGCAATGAATATCATATCGTTATAATTCCCCTTTTAGCTTATTCTATGTATTCAACAAGAAAAGTGGATTAAGGTGCTTTCAGTATCATCAGCAATGGGCTCCATGTGTGTTACTTCAAATACTTTGAGTTCAGAAAAAGGGCAAATTTATTAGACGCTCTTTTGCTAGATTATGTCCCTGTAAAGTGTCTCAAGTGTTGCTGTCAGCTCAGCTCCACATTTCTCATCTTCCTAATCACCAGCTAACAACTGAAGACCATATATAACATGGGTTTGCCATTTGCAAGGCTTCTGAGAAATGAATGATGTTCTTTCTGACATGAATTACAACCACAGTTTTCCAAGCTGCAGCACTTACAAGAAAGATGTGCTAAAAATCACATTTCTGCATTTAACTGCCAAGCTGACATTTATGCCATTTGCAGAAGAGATGATTGCAAGGCCGAGAAGTTAGAGGCTGAAGCAGAAATAAAGGAATCTGAAAATGTCAGTACATTGAAGAAAAGATTTTTTAAAAATAAAACTGTAAATAAGTTTTCTCTTTTCCCTTCAATGCTTTCCCAAGCAAAATGCTAAAGTAAGAACAGATAATGATGGGGTGATTTTAGCAGCCAGATAGTTGTGGCATAGCTATCCACACAATAGGAAAGAACAGTACAGCAAGCTATAAAACTAAACAGTGATGTGCAAGGGAAAACTATATCTCTTTTCTCTGAATTGAGTGAAATGAGGATGTGCACCCAAAATAAAATATTTTATACTACAGATTGTAAGGTCACAGAACATGGAAAATCAGCAAAGATCATCTGGCATCCCAAATAGCCTCATGTAGAGAATCTGAACTGAGATGTAGAAAGTCCAGTCCATAGGTGTAAGCCAACAGGGCATTTTCATTATTATTTTTTTTCTACATTCTCATTGTTGGTGGTTTATTTCATTCCTTCTGTAGTCAATTATTCTTTTGAATGGTATTTACATATCCAATAGATGTTTTATGCTGCATATATATGCCATGTTTACATTATTTTATGCCATTTATGCAAGATTGTCATTTTATATAATGTATGCAAAAAAAATTGATTCCTTTCAAATGTGATGTTGGAGGAGAGGTTTACGGATCCCATGGACCACCAAAAAGACAAATAAGGGGGTTATAGATCAATTAAAGCCTGAACTCTCCCTAGAAGCTAAAATTACTAATCTGATGCTCTGGTACCTTGGTCAAATCATGAGAAGATAAGACTGACTGGAAAACACAGTTGAAGACAACAGGAAAAGAGGGAGATCCAGATACATTGACTCAACACAGGAAGCCAAGGCCCTCAGTTTGCAATACCTGAGCAAGCCTATTAATGATAGGTCACTAATTCATAGGATCACCATAGTCAGAAGTGACTTAACACACACTTTCACGTGCAAAAAATAATGTTTTCAAATATGTTCATTCACATTCACTAACTGGTGGGGATATGAAAACTCATAAGTTCCTTGTTTCCCATGAGGGGAGGAAAATGCAATCAGAGTGGGAATATCTGAATTAAATTAGATCAAAATGGGTACCTGTGTTAGTCTGCCTGTAGCAGTAAAAAAGAGTAAGAGTCCAGTAGCACCTTAAAGACTAACAAAATTTGTGGTAGCTTTCATGAGTATCTGGAGCTCATACCCTACCACAAATTTTTTCAGTCTTTAAGCTGCTACTGGACTCTTTTCTACTGAATTAAATTAGGTAGCTTTCTGTGCCATCCCTAATTCTACTTACCGTTCCTGAACAACAGGGTTCAGTACACTTCTTTTCTTCCCATGTAAATTTTGGAGGAGCTGAGCAAAAAATGAATTCTCCCTGGAATGAATCTGTGTATGCCTGTGTATAAAGTAACTATCCAAATAAGTTCTATGCACACCAAGATACAGTTCCCACAAGTTTATTGTGGATCTTTGTGATAGTATGAGAATGAACATGGAATGTGAATGAGTATATGGAATGAAATGAGAGACATTCATCTAACACTCAAATTCAGTCTATAGTATTGCTTAACCTCAAGTACATTTATTTCATGCTTCCATTTGTATCCACAGTTGCACTGCATTACAGGTTTTCAGTTTTGATTCTAGTTAAAATGATGGCATTGTAGATGCAGTCTGATTCATCCACAACAATGATAATGGCTTGGAAAGTATTTACTGCCTTAAGTGTCCTATCCCACATAATTTCTAATTTGGGTACAACTGGGGGAGGGGGATAATTTACAATTTGATAATAAATTGATTTTAGAACAACAATAACCTAGCTTTTATCCTTTCAGAATATTTTAAATTACCAGGTAAACTCTGCCAAAGTCTTCAGTATTCAGTGAAAATTGTATTTGGTCTTTAAATTACTACTTGCTCTGTGTGGAACTTCCAGTCATGTTTTTGCATTCTGAGATGGGGAATATCTCATTTATGTTGCCATCAAGCCTCCATGTTGTTGTCATTTCTCTTTCCCACACTGTCTTTTGACTGATAAATGGATGAGACCAAGAAAATGAGCTTTTGGCCAGCTACAATACAAAGGCTGAGAGCTAGAAGAAAAGAGGCAGGAGGAATTCGGCATCATGTAATCATGCTTACTTGGGACCAAAGGCAGCCTTCACACAACCTTCAAATTATTAAGCAGGACATATCAGAAATTAACAAGAATATTTTATTACAAAAAGATTTGGCCATCTAAGCACTCAAACCACAGAAACAACTACAACCTACATTAGCACTTTTTGGCTAAAAGTTCTTTTTTCACTTTGACCCAGCATGAGTTGGATGGAATTTCTTCCAAAAACACCAATTTAATAAAACAACTAAACTCTGTTTTTTAGAAAATTTTCCCAGAACCTGAGTACTTCCTTCTTCTCATCTCTAACTAATCAGAGATCATACTAGTTGTCTCAGTTAGATCTTTCTCACTTTTCACCAAGCCAAGGGAGAAATTATAGTGCAGAACAAGGGGACCTGCAAGGACTTGCAGGGTTTTCTCCTTTTTCTCTCTGCCACATTTCTTTTCTGAAAACTTGCATAGCGTCTCCCTTTTTCCTGCTTCCACTTCCCACACTCCAGCCAGTTTACCTTTATCTGCCCCCATCTTCATTTCCTCCTCCTTTCCTCCTTCTGACAGCTTCTCCCCAGGAAAAGCCTGGCTCCACTGCACAGTGCCAGCCTGGCCAATTTGCATGGTCCCAGCTGGCCCAGACCAATGTTTCCTCTAAGCTGTGGAATGTTGTGAGCAAAAATTCTACTTTGTGAGCTACTGGCATTGAAGTTGTGAGCAAGCGATTTGGCTACTGCATAAATTTAGTTTGCTCTGCTGTCCTCCTTCCTGAGCTAAGACAAAAATGCATGAGCCAGAGGCTAAAAAACTGTGAGCCAGCTCTCACTAACTCAACTTAGAGGGAACACTGGCCCAGACCCAGTGGTATAGTGAGGAACCTGCAAGGACTTATGGGGAGCACCTTACTTTCCACTGTATCCTTCTCTGAATATCATTTCCCCCTCTTGGCAGCCCCCATATCCTCAGTTTTCTGTTTCCTTTTCTCCTTCCCACCCACCCACCAACCTTTTATATGTCTCCATCTCTAGCTATATTTATTATTTATTTATTTACTTCATTTATATCCTGCCTATTTATCTGGGAACCCAAAGCAGCCTGTATCATTTTCCTTTCCTTCATTTTATCCTCACAACAACTATTTGAGGTAGTTGCTGTAGATTTTCTAGGTTGTGTGGCCGTGGTTTTGGCATTGTAGGACCTGACATTTTGCCAGTAGCTTTGACTGGCATCCTCAGAGGTACAACACAGAAAGATGGAGTACTCTCTGTGTCAATGTGAGCAGAAAACTGATAGGCAAATCATTTATTTCTACCATGGAAGGTGGGGTAGGGCTGAGTCAATTATCTGGTGTAGTTCTTGTAAAGTACTAGGTTTCGTGCCTCATGACTCGGACAATGACATAAGAGAAGACGCGTTTATTCGTACGTCACAACAAAAGACAAACAGCAATGGCCAGAGGCCAACTATATATAGTGAGGGGGGGGGCGCCCCAAAATCCTATTGGCGGGTTTGAATCTCCCACCAATGTTCCCATAGGCTCCCTTTGGCAAGCTCAGGAACCTAGTCCCTATTGTTCTCAGGAACAGAGCTCGGCAGCTGCAAGCCAGCTCTCGTTCCTGGTCTAGAACATAACTCCCCTCCCCCCATAGTTTGTCCCTCCTAGGTGACATAATCTTTTAAGTACTCCAGAGCCTTCCACACTCGTTGCAACCTTCAGGGTGCTGGCGTCGAACTGGCAGCGGCGCCTTCAGGTTGGCTTGTTGCACTTGGCTCCTGGGCCACCGGCGGTGGTGATGGTGGTGGAGGCTCATCCGCTTGTTCAGCCTCCGTGGGGCTCAGCTCCCGGTCAGTAACCGGCAGTGGTGGGGTTTCGGGTGCTGGGGCGTTGGCTTCTTGGTCCGCCGGTTGCGGTGCCATGACCCGTGTATCAGGGTCCTGCCTTCTCCATAATTGGTCCACGTGTTTTCGTAGGACCCTGTCCCCGTCTGCCAGGACCTCATAGGAAACTGGCCTGGTTGGCCTCAGGATGCGGCCGGCCAGCCATTGGGGCCTGGACCCAAAGTTCCTGAAGTACACGGGTTCTCCCGGCCAGAAAACCCTCGGGGCCTCCCTGATTTCACTCAGTGTCCTTGACTCTGGGGCCCGGTCGGGGTGGAGATGGTCTAGAAGGGTCGTGGGGCAGCGGCCCATCAGCAGCTCTGTGGGGCACTGTCCCAAGACTGGGTTAGGGGTCATGCACTGCATGAGCAGGAATCAGGCCAGCCTGAATTCCCAGTCCCCGTCCACTATTCTGCTTAGGGCTTCTTTAGCTGTGCGAACTGCTCTTTCTGCCATGCTGTTGGTGGCTGGGTGAAATGGCGCCGAGTGGATGTGTCGGATTAAGTTCCTTTTGAGAAACGATTGGAACTCGGTGGAGGTAAAAGTGCTCCCGTTGTCTGACACGATGGTGTCCAGCAGACCGTGGGTCGAAAATATTTTCCGGAGGGCCCGGATCACTGCTTTGGAGGAGGTGGTGGACACTGGGCTGATCTCGATCCATTTCAAATAGGAGTCCACTGTTACTAGGAACAGGAGACCCTGGAACGGCCTGGCAAAATCTATGTGTAGGCGGGACCAGGGCTTGTGCGTGGACTCCCAACTCTGTGTTGGCGTGCTCGGGGGATTGGGGCGGACCTCCTGGCATTGTTGGCATCCCCTGGCCCAGGTTTCTATCTCGACATCTATCCCGGGCCACCACACATAGCTCCTTGCCAGAGCTTTCATTCATACTATGCCGGGGTGTGCTTCGTGTAGCGACTGCAGGACCCCTTGTCTCATTGGCCTGGGGATTACCACCCGATCCCCCCATAATAAACATCCCTTCAAGGTGGAGAGTTCATCCTTACAGGCCTTATATGCCATGAACTCTGGCCCAGCCAGCTCTGCCGGCCACCACATCACCACCCAGTTTAGGACCCGGGAGAAGATCAGGTCCTGAGACAAGCGGGCAGCCACATCCACAGCCTGGTGTGGGAAGCCCTTCCAGCATTAGCACCGTGGGGTGGGGGGTGGGTCCTCCCCCATCTGGGGCAGTGGTAGGTGGCTGAGAGCATTGGCATGTCCCAATGCTTTGCCCAGCTGAAGCTCCAACCTGTACTGGTAGCCCGCTAAGAACAGGGATCAATGTAACACCCTGAGGGACAGGACCTGTGGCATCTGCTTGTTGGTCACGGACAACCCCAGGAGCGGCTTATGGTCTGTGACGAGCGTGAAGGGCCGACCATACAGGAAATTGTGAGATTTCTTGATGCCCGCCACCAGTGCCAACCCCTCTTGATCTATCTGCAAGTAATTGAGCTCCACGGGAAATAATGAGTGGGAGTAATAGGCCACCGGGACCTCCCACCCATCCGGCAGCTTGTGACCCAAGACCACCCCAACCCCATACGGTGACGCGTCACACGCGAGAATCACGGGGAGCGTTTAATCAAAATGGGTGAGCACCGCGTTTGAGATTAACAGAGTCTTAACCCCCCAGAACACCTCCTCCTCCCTTGACCCCCATGCCCAAGGGGCCGATTTGTCAAGCAGTCTGTGGAGGGGTTCCAACACGGTGGCCTTATGCGGGAGAAAGGTGTGGTAAAAGTTTATGAGGACTGCCTGGAGCTCCGCCTTGGACTTCAGGGTGGGGGCCTCCACGATGGCCTTCACCTTGTCCCTCGCCGGATGGAGGCCCATTGCGTCTACCCGGTACCCCAAGAACTCCACCTCCGGAACCTTGAGAAGGCACTTTTCCCGTTTCACTTTCAGACCAGCGGATTGGAAACATCCCAGAACAGTGCGGAGGTGGGCAGCAAAGCTCTCCGGGGTGGCTGCAGTGATGAGGATGTCATCGAAGAATGGTGTCATGCCAGGGATCCCTTTTAACAAATCGTCCATTAGATTTTGGAAGATCCCTGGGGCCACACTGACCCTGAACTGCAGCTGCTTTACCTTGAAGGCCCCAGGAAGCTCACAAGGTTTCCCTCCACCACCACCAAGTCCAGGTCCCCCTCAAAGTCTTGGTATTGCACCCGGAAGGTGCCGACTCCCTGGATGAGGACAGGGTTCTTTTGGAAGTCCACCAAGCTTAGCAGTGATGGACATAGAGGGGGTCCCCCAGATGGGCAAAGCTTTCTAAGGGTGTCCATCGAAATAACGGATGCCGCCGATCCCGAGTCTACCCCCATTCTGCCGGGGGACCCCTTGATCCGCGTGTGCACTTGGATCTTTGGGGTGGAGGTGAGGTTGGGGTTGGGGAGTTGCAGTACCTGCAGCGGCTGATCCGTGAGGTGGTAGAGATTGGTGACCTCCTCCGCCGTCTCGTGTGCAGTGGTCAGCATGCGGTTAGTCAGGCCCAATGATCTCGCACTCCGGGGGCCCTTGGACCTGCAGACCTTGGCGAGGTGTTCCTGTTTCCAACAGTCTGTCCTCCACCTTGGGGAACAAGCAGTCCACAGCGAGCACCCTCAGTGCAGTCAGAAAGGCGGTGGCGGATTCCCCTTGGGCCTGTATGCGCCCCTGGAACTCCATCCTTTTGGCCAGGAAGGTAAGTCTGGGGCTAAAATAGGCATTTAGGGCATCCATTATGTCCCTGATTGAACACTCCAGGGCCGTGCAGGGCACCAGGAGGCTCTTCACGAGGCAGACGGTGTCACTCCCACACAAGCTCAACAGGAGTGCCCTTTTCTTCTCTGGATCACGTATTTCATTCAGCTCCATGTAGCAGATGAGCTGATCGGCCCACGTGTCCCATGTCTCCGACCGGGAGGGATCGAAGTGCTCCAATCTCCCATGCGTTGTGGTCATGGCTGTGCCTGGGTGCGTGGTTGGCTGCGAGCGGTGTGGTGCTGCTCTCGGGGTCAGCGGCGAGGCTCGGGAGTGGCACGGTGAGCGGCAGGCTCAATGCAGAGCTCGGGAGTGTGAGTGGCTTTGGTTGCGGTGAGCGGTGCAGTGCTACTCTCGGGGTCAGCGATGCGATGCTCAGCGAGTGGTGCGGTGCTGCTCTCGGGGTCAGCGGCATGATGCTCGTAAGTGGCCTTGTCGTCTGTGTCATCGCTCATGGAAGGCTTTTGGATACCATCCTTGTCGCCACTGTAAAGTACTAGGTTTCGTGCCTTATGACTCGGACGACGACATAAGAGAAGACGCGTTTTTTCGTACTTCACAACAAAAGACAAACAGCAATGGCCAGAGGCCAACTATATACAGTGTGGGGGGGCGCCCCAAAATCATATTGATGGGTTTGAATCTCCCGCCAATGTTCCCATAGGCTCCCCTAGGCTCAGGAGCCTAGTCCCTATTGTTCTCAGGAATGGAGCTCAGCGGCTGCAAGCCAGCTCTCATTCCTGGTCTAGGACATAAGAGTTCTCCAGGCTATGAACATGCTAATGGAGGAGCTTTCCTGAAGAGGTTCTTTTGTCTATGGATTGTTTCCTGGGGAGGTTTGAGGAAGTTCTTTTGTGTGTGGAATGGCTATTGAAACTCTAATCTTATCTGTAGTGCTATTGCCAGCTGTAGAGCATTTTGTGTTTTTCAGGACAGGAAACCATGCCCTATTTATTTTTAAACTCCCTTCTTTCCTGTTGAAATTGTGTTTATGTTTATGAATTTCAATGGCTTCCCTGTGTAAACTGATGTGGTAACTGGAAGTGTTGTCCAGTCTTTCAGTGTCTTGGAACAAAATGCTGTGTCCTTGACATAGAGAGTACTCCATATTTCTGTGTTATACCTCTGAGGATGCCAGTCACAGCTACTGGCGAAATGTCAGGTCCTACAGTGCCAAGACCATGGCCACACAACCTGGAAAATATACAGCAACTAATGAACTCCGTGAAAGCCTTCGACAACTTATTTGAGGTAGGTTAGGACTGAGTGTATGGGACAGTCTCAAAGTCAGCCAGTGAACTTCCATGGCAGAATGGAAATTCAAACTTGGATCTCCCAGATCCTAGTTCTGTCCACTACATCACACTGGCATTTGTAGGGTGGTTGCTGTTGAACTATGGTCCCATTCATACGGAGCATTTGCCCTGCTGAAGGCACGGGACCCCGCAGACTTTCCATATGCGATCATACGAGCACATCTGGGAGGCGTAGTGCTCCCGTGGCCAACCCACGGCTTTCCTCCAAAAACGCAGAGTAAAAAACTACGAGGTTCGAAGTACTAGTTTCCGGAAACCCCAGGGCAAAGGCTGGTGTCTGATCGCGGGAGCGCCAGTATCCCACAGTTTCCGACGCTGGCCCATGTCTCGGGGTTTCCGGATGTTGTAAATTTCCATGGGATACGCACCAGTGCTGAATGAGGCATGCGCATATGCAAGACACCGGCAGCGCCCCCCCCCCAATGGCACATGTGCACTTTGCAACAGCATGGCTTGTGTGTTCTGCTGCGCCACTTTTTTGCCATGCTGCAGCAGCGTGGTGTGATCGGTACTTGGGGCTGGAGCATGGCAACCCGGTGGCCCGTGTGATCGGGCTACCATGCCTTATTTTGCTCCGGGGCGAACTGGCTCTCCTCCCCCCCCCGTGTTTTCTGGCCCGTATGACCGGGGCCTTAAGCAAGCAAGTAGGTCTGGGTGAGCCATGAAAGTCATGTGGTTTCAAGCTGCCCAGTCATTGCTAGCTGTCCTGGCCCCAGTAAGTCCTTACTCAAAGGCCAAAAGAACCCTAGAAAGGGCCATTCCCCTGCTTTTTACTGACAGAAACTAAGACCTGAAAGCTGGAAAGACTGTTGTGGTTGCTGACCAATAATCAATGAGGACACTGATTCCTTAAAGCAACAGGTGCTCCTTTTATCATTTCATTGAATTTAAAAGCCACCCAATGTATTTTTTTAGATTATTTTCAGATTTTTCTACAAACCTGGGGCTTTTCTCATCTTTGTAGAAACATCTGTCTTGTCTGCCCATACCCCTGATCTCTGAATTTAAGTATCCGTAAAGGGGGTAACATTCAGAATTAGATGTAATATAAAATCATGCTATTTCCAGTTATATAGCATCCAGATTAATCTGAAATGTTCTTAATCTGAAATGATACATACCCTGTTTGCCTTGCAACATCTTCTGGCCCAGTCACTAAAGCCAGAATTCATTTCCAGGTTGTAACTGGTGTGCTCTGTTTGAAAGTTGCTCATGCATGCCATGCTTCAGCCATGTATCTTAAGATGTGTTGCTCAATAAAGGGCAGGTTCCTCCACTTTGGACTACTTTTTTAAAAAACATAAGAGAACATAAGAGAAGCCAATGTTGGATCAGGCCAATGGCCCATCCAGTCCAACACTCTGTCACACAGTGGTCAAAAATACCAGGTGCCATCAGGAGGTCCACCAGTGGTGCCAGGACACTAGAAGCCCTCCCACTGTTGCTGCCTCCAAGGACCTAGATTACATAGCATCACTTGCCCCAGACTGAGAGTTCCTATCTATACCCTGTGGCTAATAGCCACTGATGAACCACTATGTTTATCCAACTCCCTCATGAAGCAGTCCAGGCTTCTAGCCACTGCCACTTCCTGTGGCAGTGAATTCCATGTGTTAATCACTCTTTGGGTGAAGAAGTACTTCCTTTTATCTGTTCTAACCTGACTGCTCAGCAATTTCATCGAGTGCCCATGAATTCTTGTATTGTGAAAAAGGGAGAAAAGTACTTCTTTCTCTACCTGCTCTATCCCATGCATAATCTTGTAAACCTCGATCATGTCATCCTTCAGTCATCATTTCTCCAAGCTAAAGAGCCCCAAGCACTTTAACTTTTCTTCATATGGAAAGTGTTCTAACCCTTTTATCATTCTAGTTGCCCTTTTCTGCACTTTTCCTAATGCTATAATATCCTTTTTGAGGTGTGGTGACCAGAATTGTACACAGTATTCCAAATGAAGTTGCACCATTGATTTATACAGGGGCATTATGATACTGGCTGATTTGTTTTCGATTCCCTTCCTAATAATCCCCAGCGTAGAGTTGGCCTTTTTTATTCCAGTCACACAATGTCTTGACATTTTCATTTCAATCTGACTCAGGTCTTTCAAAACCCATCCTGAAATCAGAGGATCTGGAGTGGGTAAGCACTTCTCATCTTCCACAATGAAGACAGGGGCAAAATATGTATTCAACTTCTCATAGAATCATAGAATGTTAGATTTGGAAGGGACCTTGCAGGTCATCTAGTCCAACCCCCTGCACTCTGCAGGAGCATGGCCAAAAGATAGCCCTACATACCTACAACATACCCCAAAGATGGTCGTACAGCCTCCGTTTGAAAACATCCAGGGAAGGAGCATCCACCACCTCCTGAGGTAGACTGTTCCACTGCTCAACTGCTCTTACAGTTAGGAAGTTTCTCCTAATATCTAGCCAATATTGACTCCCTTGTTTTTTTAAAAAAAATATTTTTAAAAGTTTATTTTTTGAATTTTCTATATATTACACAATATCTTTTGTCTCCTTACTTTACATAACTCAATAAGTTCCCCCCTCCCTCCCTCTACCCCTTGTTTGTTGATCCTTTATTCACAGCCACGGGCACAAAGTCTGAATCTTCCACCGAATGTCCTGTCTTCCTTCCACTGTTATCCACTTTAGATAGGTCTTCCATCTCGCTTTAATTTCTTCGACTTTATCCTCCCATGTGGTCTTCTGGCGCAATTTCTCAATGATGTCCGACTGCACAAAATCAAACAAATAAGTGTGCCAGGTATCTATTGTCCATTTGCTCTTATCTTTCCAGCCCAGAGCTATCACTGCCTTGCCTGCTAACACCATAGCTTTGAGTATAGCCTGGGTTTCCTTATTGACTACCTTATTTCCTAATATACCCATTAACATTAGTTTAAAGTCTACATTCAATGAGATTCTACATATTTTCTTTATAATTTGTAATATTGACTCCCTTGTAATTTCCACCCATTCGATCTAGTCTTGCAATCCAGAGCAAGAGAGAATAGATCTGCTCCATCCTTTACATGACAGCCCTTCAAATACATGAAGACTGCAATCATGTCCCCTCTAAGTCTTCTCTTTCCCAGGCTAAACATACCCAACTCTTTCAGCCTTTCCTTAAAAGACTTGGATTCCAACCTTCTCACCATCCTGGTCGCCCTCTTCTGGACATGCTCAAGCTTGTCAACATCCTTCCTAAAGTGTGGTGCCCAAAACTGGACACAGTACTGCAGGTGAGGCCTGACCATAGCAGAATAGAGTGGAACTACCACCTCCTGTGATCTGGACACAATGCTTCTGTTAATGCATCCTAAAATTGCATTAGCTTTCTTCACAGTCACATCACACTGCAGGCTCATGTTGAGCTTGTGATCAACCAGAACACCTAGATCCCTTTCACATGTGCTGCTGTCAAGTCCCTCCCATTCTATATCTGTGCCTTTGATTTTTTGTGCATAAGTGTAGGACTTTGCACTTATCTCTATTGGATTTCATTTTATTTGCCTCAGCCCATTGTTCCAGCCTGTCTAGATCATTTTGAATCCTGACTCTGTCTTCTTCAGAATTAGCAATCCCACCCAGCTTTGTGTCATCTGCAAATTTGATAAGCATCCCCTCTATGTCTTCCTCCAGGTCATTTATAAAAACATTGAACAACACCGGGCCCAGGACCGAGCCCTGTGGCACTCCACTTGAGACTTCCCTCCACATAGACACAGAGCCATTTACAAGCACTCGTTGGGTACGATTTTTCAACCAACCATGAATCCATCCAATGGTTGCACCATCCAGCCCACACTTAACCAGCTTATCCTCAAGGATATCATGAGAAACTTTGTCAAATGCTTTACTGAAATCTAGATACACTATATCCACAGCATTGCCAGAGTCAACCATTTTAGTAACTCTGTCAAAAAAGGAGATAATAAGGTTGGTCTGGCATGAATTATTCTTAATAAACCCATGCTGGCTACTACCAATTAACTCATTCTGCTCAAGGTGCTCACAGACAGAGCGTTTGATAATCTGCTCCAGAATTTTTCCAAGTATGTCAAGCTGACAGGCCTGTAATTTCCCGGGTCTGTCTTTTTTTCCTTCTTGAAGATCGGGACAACATTCGCTCTTCTCCAGTCTTCTGGCACACCATCAGTAAACAACTCTACTTCACTCTCTTGTTTTTAACTTTTTAGCCTCTTGCCTCCCCTTCTTCACTGATAAAATTTTAAAGTATGAGATCATTCTGTACTTGAATGCCCTAATTATTCTTCTCAGCTAACTATTTCTGATTAGACCATGCTCAGACTTTCAGTGCTTCTTCCAAACTTATGCTAGGAGTTGTCCTATTTTGTGAAAGATTGTTTATAGCTATTAGTGTGTCACTGAACAGGTTGGGTGCATTCCCTTCAACTGGATATAAAACCAAAGCCAACAGTTCCTAGGAGTAAGAGGTGACAAAAGAAACATTTTCTTCCTTATGCTGAATGTGAAATTGGGACCAAACTGGAAAGTGGTATCCCTTTACACACACAAATACCTAGGGTATATGTGTCTTTCAACAACATATGGTAACAAATCCTGTTTTGGATTGGAAATCTGCCCAGATGCGCCCCCTCCCCTTCACTCTATTTTGGCAGGGAATGTAGCAACATATAATTCTAAAAATAAATAAATACTTGTATCTAAATACATACATTCAGAAATCTGCTGACATTATGGTTCCATATCAAATGTTTCAACGGCAGCTGTAACAATGCCAAATGACTGCCAGTGCATAGGGAGATAAAAAACAAATCTGAAGTGAATTGTTTCATTATATGTAATTTTATTAAGGAATCATTCACTTAATAAATATTTATGGTGTTCTTGGTGTCTGCTTTGTGTTTGTGTGTGATCATGTATACTTCTTTAAATGAAGCATCCTTTGACATCTAACATTTAATTTCCTTCAGAATTTTCACAGCAAACTCCATCAGTTGACAAATCAAACAGAGATTCCTTTTCCACACTGCTAACCCTGCAAGCTCAACATAGCATGGAGAAATCAAGCTGTCTTCTTTCTGCTTCATATAATATCCCCAATAAGAGAACTTCTGAATCAAATCCTAGCTAGCTATTTTATTGCTATTGTATGCTTCAGGCTGAAGAGAAGACTATAGCCATACAGTTCTATTCAGGATTTTGATACACATAAACCTTTCCCAAGTCAGAGTTGATTCACATGTCTATATAACTGCCTGGTCATATTGTGAAGTTGACTGAGGTTTTCAATATAGTATTTGATTTGTAGTTATTTTAAACAGCCATGCAGTCTTCTGGGTGTAATTTACAAAATATGCCCTCACCATTCCAGGGATGCTCAATCATCCTTTTCCTCAGATTACAATTTGTTTGCAACCTTGGGGGGGGGGAGTTCAATTGTTTTGTGTATGATTGAATTGTTTTTTTTAACCCCAGTCTGTGCATGTGCATTACTTGCTTTCCCTATTCTCATCCCTTATTTTTGTTCGATATTTAAGAATATATATATATATATATATATATATATTAAAAAAGATTGTTCCAGTGGACGGGGTGTGAGAGCTATGTGGCTTGTCTCTGTATTATTTTAAATGGCTAACTCAATGTTCATTGAGTGCAGATATTTTGCTATGGCTGGTCCCTCTCTCAACCATCACCCTCATATACCCCTGGTGAATAGTCCTTCTATCTCTAGAACTTCACCTATCCTTTTTGTGTGACCCCCATGTCTATGTGAGAATCCTTTGTCTCCAAACCTGTTTTTCCTACTCCATCTCTCAGGATACCAAGATAAACCAATCATACATTTAAATGTTTAGTTATCTGAAGGAGGTGGGGTTTTGGCATGGTACCTTCAGTCTCTCCTCAGAGTTGCTCCTGAAGGGAACATAGGAACTAAGGAGACCCTAGAAGAAGGGTCACCAAAGCAGATGGTGCAACATGGAAGCTCTCCCTAGGTGGCAGCTTTGGGGATTGAGGTTTCATCATTTGCCCTGAAGCACAGACTGATGCAGGAGCCATCTTGGCATGCAGCCATGAATGCCCCAGAGTGAGAGGAGTGAACAGATGAAGTGATGCCATTTTAGAGAACTTTCCAAATGGGTAAGTTTGTTTCCTGATTAAAGAAGATCTGAACAGAGATATTTATTTGAGAATCCAATCCTGAGAAGCCGGACTGTGGGAGGAGGGTGGTGGTAGGTTAAAAGTTTGAAGAAAGCAGCTTTCACTCTAATTGGAGAGGGAGGGACAGTTTCTGCTTCCCTGGCAAGGAAGCAATTTGGTTGGAATCAGAATCCTCTCCAATACTATGGTTTTCCTAAGGGGTCTAGTTTGATACACAAGCAAAAGATATAAAGTGGCTCAAATACCCAGAGTCATTCTGCTTAAAGAGGATTACAACAATATGCTTCATTTTGTCTGACTTTGAGAATTATGGATTGTTGGTAGGGTGGAAGCAACGTAGATCTTTTTTTTTTTTTTTTTTTGCTGTTTCACTTTTAGTATGACATAGCAGGAAACTTGCCCGTATTTGGATTAGCTCTGGAATGTCAGAGTGAAGAGAAACACCAGGCATTTTAAAACTGAGGCACAGCTAGAGGACTGGGAGGCATAAAAAGTTTTGCTCATATCTGGAATAGCTCTGGAATATCAGAGTGAAGAAACATCTTTATCCGAGGAAGTGATTTAGAGACTGTGAGTCAGAGAAAGCTTGCTGTGAAACTAAAATTGCTTATTTGCTAAATATTGGTCTGGGGGGAAGAAGGGGGGCAGCATTATATGGTAGAAAGAATAAGGTGAAAACTTGATTTGCTATTGTATTTTGGAACTGGAGACTATGGTTATTTAGGTTTTGCATAGTTTCTAAAATATTGATAAATGAACTGAAATGGTAAAATAACTATTCTGTTCAAGATAAAATTATACTAGAATAAATATATGAAAATGAGCAAATCTAGTAAACCAGATAGGAACAATACACCTTCTTCCTCCCCTAACCCTTTTCCAGATCAAATCAAATTGGTGGGAGTGATGCTACCACAGGATTCTTTAAAAGAGCTCCAGAAAAGTTTGCAAACAACTTTTCTAATTGGGTTGAGCCAATTACAGAACAGCTTAACCCAGATGGTGGACATCAGCAGCGGCGGCGGAGGCGGCGATGGCAGCAGTGGTGGCAGGCGAAGCAGACGGCCGAACCTGGTGGTGGGCGGAGCCGTAGGTGGAGCTGTGATGTGCGGGCGGCACGACAGCGCGGCACGGTGGAGCCTGATGGACATAGACCAGAAGCCAAGGCCGATGCGGGCCTGCATGTCAGGAAGAGGCCTGCCATGGAAGTCTAGCCAGGAAGATCTTCGCCAAGGGACTGAGTACATCGAGGCTGCAGCGCAGACGCCTGGAGCCCCGCCGGAAGAGAATGGGAAGCCCTGCTCAGGGTGCCGGTAGGATGTCCCTCCCCCATCGATTGTGGCCCTAGTTAGGGAAGGATTATATATACTGTGTAAACTGCTCTGAGACCCCTTGGGGCTTGAGCGGTATATAAGCTGAATTAATAAATAAATAATAAATAAATAACAACTCAGATTAAAGACATAAATATTAAATTGGGGGATTTCCAAAACCAATTTAAGGAAAATAAACAAGAAACCATCAAATTAGTGAAGACTATCAAAAGAACTGATGAAAAAGTAGAAAACACCCAACAGAAAGTAAAAGAACTGCTAGAAGCACAACAGCTGTCAGATGACAGAGTGATTAAGCTATAAATGGACAGAGCAGCCTATATGCTGAGGTTCCAGAACATCCCAGAAGATAAGAAAGAGGACTTGACCCTTTTACTAGCACAATCATTGGCACCAGAAATTGAAATTGATGATCTTCAAAGAGAGAGAGAGACCTGATTCACAGAGTAAATTCAAGCTATGCTAGAAAGAACTAAGCGCCAAGAGAGCTTCACATGAAATTTACAAAAAGAACAGTGCAAGATGAGGTGCTGAGGAGAATGAGAGATAAAGTCCTGGCTATAAAAGGAAATGTGATTAAAATTTTGAAAGAGGTACCATGGAGGATGAGACAGAACAGGAAAGAATATGATTCTTTCACGTCAGTATTGAAAGCCAATGGTATCTCTTACAGAAGATCTCTTCTTCTCATATGAAGGCCAGAGACACAGAATAAACTCAACATTGAAAGTGTAAGATTTTTTTTTAAGAAATATGGAAAGAGACTTTCATTTAACAGGAGAGAGTCCAAAGAATAGGAAACAGAGAAAGAGAAAGAAGACTTAGAGACTTAGTCAAAGGACAGCTCTAGAGAATCAGAAATGGATCAAGAAGAAGGGGCTGTGTAGGAGATTAACGATCATGGCACACCAATCTTAGTCTCCTTGCACCCTGCTTCTGTTGGTAGATCAGTGACTTGGTATGCTGATTCTGACCTTATGCTAATCTTGTCAATGCAGGTCTCTTTGATGCCAGGAGTCGTGTTATCACTGTTAATTATGCTGTGCAAACATTTCAGGCATTCTGCTTGAGCATGTGGTCTCCCTTTGTGTGATGTAAGGGACAGCCCCCTCTTAGGCTGGGAGCTGAGTGTATAATAAAGCTGCCCGCTGCCCCTAAAAGGCAGGCTGGTGCTTTCAACTGTCAGACCGTGTCTCGTGTGAGTCCTTCAGGGCCGAAGTAGCACACAAATGGAAATGAGAAGATAGACCAAACATAAACAAGCTGATAGTAAAGTAAAACCATGTGATGGCTAGAGAACAAATTAGAATCCTTACAATCTATGTGAATGGATTTATTTCACCGCAGAACAGGAAAAGGACATTTTTACAGCTGCAAAAATTAAATTTGGACATAATTTGTTTACAAAAAACTCAGATGACTTGATCAACATTTATTAGAGTGCAACAGATTGGGGAAAAATTTTATAGCTTCGGATCCAAAGAAGAAAAAAAGAGGTAACATATATTAAAGAAGAACTCAACCCTAAACTTATTTTTGCTTCTAAAGATGGTAAAATTTTCATGGTGGAAATTCAAAGAGAGGGAAAGAAAATTTTAGTGACTAATATCTCTGCACCAAATGACCATCAAGATTTCAGAGAATTTGATGAAGAATATAGGAGAACCAAATATTTTACCAAACTTTTGCAGATCCAATTGAGAAAATACCACAATTGATGGAAAAAATTGAAGAATTTGGATCAGTTGCGGAATTCTACGTTAATAAAAGTAAAACCAAGGTGATGTGCAAAAATATGACGAAGCAAAGACAAACAGAACTTCAAGAGAAAATTCAATGTGAAGTAGTTACAAAGACTAAATATTTAGGAATTGAATTAACCATGAAAAATATTGATCTGTTTAAAAATAATTATGAAAAGGTGTGGTACAAGATTCAGCAAGACATGAAGAAATGGGATACGTTGAATTTATCATTATTGGGAAGAATCGCAACTGTAAAAATGAATATCTTACCGCGTTTGATGTTCTTATTTCAGACTATTCCAATATTAAAACAAAGGAAAGTATTGGATACGTGGCAGAAAGAATTATCCAAATTTGTATGGGCAGGAAGAAAATGAAAATTTTATGTGATGCAAAGGAAAGAGGAGGTCTACAATTACCAAATCTAAGACTGTATTATAATGCCGTCTGTTTAACATGGTTGGAACAGTGGATTAATCTTGAGAATAAGAAGTTATTGGCTTTAGAAGGGCATGATAACAAGTTTGGATGGCACGCATACTTATGGTATGGAAAAGTAAAAATGGACAAATTTTTCAAACACCACTTTATAAGACAATCACTGTTCGAGACATGGATGAGATATAGAAAATTCTTCTCAGAAGAAAGACCACTTTGGATAGTACCAGCAGAAGTGATTAATCCATATTCAAGAAATCAAGGGTTAGATTGGCTACCTTATAAAAGTCTTTTAAAATTAGAAGGGAAAAACTTTGTGTTAAAAGACAGATTTGATGTGGAATTTGAATATGATTGGTTGAAGTATAGACAGATTCATGACTTATTTAAGACCGATAAAAGAGAACATGGTTTTAGAGAAAATAATATGGAAATTGAAACTGTATGGCTTGAAAAGGGGAAAAAAATGATTTCTAAACTGTACAAGGTTTTATTGAAATGGTATACTGAGGATGAAATTGTAAAAGAACAAATGATAAAATGGGCGGTAAATGTTAATAATGAGATATTAATGACATCTTGGGAATATTTGTGGAAAAAGTCAATGAAAATTTCAACTTGTGTAAATGTTTAAGAGAATTGCTATAAAATGATGTACAGATGGTATATGACGCCTAAAAAAATTGCTATTATAAATGAAAGTATGTCTAACAAATGTTGGAAATGTAAGAAACATGAAGGGTCTTTTTACCATATGTGGTGGACATGTGATAAAGCAGTATGTTATTGGACTAAGATCCACAATGAGATACAAAAAATTCTGAAATGTACTTTTAAGAAAGACCCACAGATGTTATTGCTAGGTCTTAAAATGGAAGAAATAAATGTAGCCAAGAGAACATTATTATGGTACTTGATTACAGCAGCTAGACTGTCTTTTGCTCAATGTTGGAAACAAGATAAAGTACCTGAAACATGGGAATGGATTAAAAAGACGTTGTTTATGGCAGAAATGGACAAACTAACAAGAAAGCTAAACAACGAAGAAGATGAAACTTTTTTTGAAGACTGGAAAGACTTTCAAGAATACCTGTTGAAAAACTGGGATATTAAACGTGGTTTGATTTGTTTTGATAGTTATTAAGAAGAAAATGAAAGAGAGTTAGACTTTTGAATTGTTACCGTTAGTAAGAGAAAATAAGTTTAGAAGTAATTGTAATAGAATAAGAGAGACATTAATGGGGATGGAGCAGTGCAGGAAGCCTTGTTTGGGGGGGAGAGGGAGAAAGAAAAATGGATATGTAGTGGTTTGTTTAAATTGTATGAACATGTGATATATCCAATAAAAACTGTATTTACAAAAAAAAAAAAAAGAAATTTTGTATAAGGATCTGAAACAGGAACTAGCAACTTATGAATATGAAGAACATTGCCTAATTGGGGATTATAATGCAATTTTTGATAAAGCACAAGATAGGAAAACAGCTAAACAAATTTAAAAACCTGGAAAACTCCTGCCAAAGATGTTTTTTACAGTTAGCAGAAGAATATAATTTAGTTGATGCATGGAGAACAAGAAATCCAATAACAAAGGACTTTTTATTCTCAAAGGCACAAATCTTGGATTAGAATTGATATGTGCTGGATTTCAGAGAATTTGATGAAGAATATAGGAGAACCAAATATTTTACCAAACTTTTGCAGATCACAATCCTGTATTCTTGAAAATGACAGACATTTCTAAGAAATTTAGTTGGAAGCTGAAAATAACGGACATTTCTAAGAAATTTAATTGGAAGCTGAATATACAGCACTTGAAAAATGGAAAGTTTGTGACGGAGACAAAAAAGGAGCTAGAATATTTCTTCAAACAAAATATTCAACCGAACATCTCCATAAATACAGTTCGGGATGTGAGTAAGGCTTTCTTCAGAAGAATGGCAATCAAATTTGCAGCAAAGCAAAAAATAGACAAATTGAAGAAATTCCAGGAATTGAAAGATCAATTAATAAAGCAGGAAGAAAAGCTGAAAAAAATACCCAATGGTTAATGAGCTGAAAATAAAAATACAATTAACACATCAAAATAATATGATATTGTCTGAAGAAATAGCTAAGAAAATCAAATTTGCAAAGCAAAATTACTTTGAAAATGCTAATAAATCAAGAAGATGGCTGGCATACAGACTTAGGAGAGAGAAGGAAAAATGTTTAATACATGAGAGATGTGAATGGCACAGAAAAGTATGGACAAGAAGAACTCAAGATGATAGCAGAAAACTTCTACAAAAAATGTATCAAGCAAAGAGTATTTCTGTAGACAGAAAGGTTACCTTAAGAAATATAATAGTATTAAGTTAAGCGAAGAATAATAGCATGAGAAATTGTAGATACAATCAAGAAACAAAATAAAGAGAAAGCGCCTGGACCAGATGGACTCCCAATAGAATATTGCCCCCCAAGCTGGAATAAAGAGGCAGACACGAAGGATGGGTTAAATCTTGGGCCACTTTATTAACTGACAAACTTTTTAACTGGAAGGAAAAAACGGCAAGGGCAAACAGTTTGCAGTGTGATCAAGGCCAGGGGTAAAATACCCCTCCCTTGTCCATGAATAGGGCAAGCCACCCTGCCCCAAGTGGGTGCCATTAGCAATGGTTTCCACCCAGCCAGCTAGCCATCATTGCCCCGTCCCGTAGCCCCATCCCCTGAGCCACCAGGCTCAAAGGGAGGAGCCAATCGGGGCAGTTCCCAAGGCAGTCTGTTTTCCCCGTCCCATGTCATGTGGCACAAAGACTGTACTCACAAGTCCCCTTAAAGCCCAAAATTGGGTATCGGCTGGTGCTCACCAGGCCGCAACTGTATACCGCATAAGAAACCCTGCCTAACCACAGTGACCAACTTAAACTACCACAGCCCACCCTATAATACCTACACCACTGCCACAGTACAAGGTAGGCAAAAACGCCCCCTCCAAGTGCCAATCAGGAAAGGGCGAAAAATTCCTACCTGGTCCCGCAACTGGGCGACCAGCCAAAAGCCTATACTATCAACAGGGCGGGAGGGTGGGCCGAGAACTTCTGCGATTGCCAAGAGGATAGGAGGGGCCAAGCTTTTAAGCTTCTCGGCTCCTCCCCCCTCAATTACATCCACCAGGCGCTCATTTAGCGCCTAAACTTTTTACCTCATCTGGCCAGGAGGCAAAGATGCCTCCCCAGCCCAACAGTCGCGAGGACCGAGGACTGGGGATTCGAACTATAGCACTTTTGAAGACTGCCTATTAATACCATATAAATAGGTGCTGGAAAATATAATCTACCACAATCATGGAAAGAAGCTACTATCTCTTTGATACATAAAGAAAATACAGATCTCAAAGAAGTGAAAAGTTACAGACCAATTTCGCTTCTAAATGTGGATTATAAAATATTTGTTGATGCCTTAGCACTGCGTTTGAAGAAGGTACCTCAAATTTGGAAGCTGCAGCTGGTGCAAAATGCTGCTGCCAGGCTTTTGATTGGGCTCTCTAAGTGGGAGCACATACAGCCTGTGCTGAAGGCATTGCACTGGCTGCCGATAGCATACCAGATTCGTTTTAGGTGCTGATTCTCACCTTTAAAGCCCTACATGGTCAGGGACCTACATACATAAGGGACTGCCTTTCTCCACATGTTCCCCAGAGAGCACTGTGGTCAGGGGCCCAGAATCAGCTGGGACTTAAGGAGGCTAGGCAGTTGACAACCAAGGCCAGGGCCTTTTCGGTGGTGGCCCCATCCTGGTGGAATGAGCTCCCAGAGCTTTTACAGAGCTCTTCCACCAGGTTTTTGGGAGCCACCACCACCAATAAAGAACATCAGTTGGTTGAAAATAAGAGGGACCTGCACTCTGAAAGTTGCCATCAATACCTTAAGAACAGCAAGCCCTGCAAAGACATTCCAACTGAACACTGAGAGCTGACTGCGAGCTGAGAGCTTTGTACACTGGTTACTGACTGCTACCAACATACGAACACCAACAACTACTAGCACTTTATTATGATTTTATAAATTGTTTTAATTGCAACTTATTTGTTAATGTAGCTCTCTGTTTTTATGCAAGCTATGCTGAGCCGGCTTTGGCCGGGAGGGCAGGGTAAATATCTAAATAAAAAGGTACTATCAGATATAATACATTAAGGCAGGGAGGGTGGGGTAAAAATCTAAATAAAAAGGTACTATCATATAATACATTAAGACCAGATAGGGGAATTTTTTTTTTTACCAAAGAGACAATTGAGAAACAATATAAGAATAGGTGCTGTAGACTTTCCGGATTGTGTGGCCATGGTCTTGGCATTGTAGGACCTGACATTTCACCAGTAGCTGTGACTGGCATCCTCTGAGGTATAACACAGAAAGATGGAGTACTCTGTGTGTCAAGGTGAGAAGAAAAATAGCAGGCAGGTAATTTATATCTATCCCGGAAGGTGGGATAGGGCTGAACCATTATCTTGTAGGAGTTCTCCAGGCTATGAACATGCTGATGGAGGAGCTTTCCTGAGAAAGTTCTTTTGTCTATGGATTGTTTCCTGAGGAGGTTTCCTGTTTCCTGAGGAGGTTCTTTTGCATGTAGATAGTCTGTTGAGATTCTAATCTTATCCGTAGTGCTATTGTCAGATGTGGATCATTTTGTGTTTTTCAGGACAGGAAACCATGCCCTATTTATTTTTAAACTCTCTTCTTTCCTGTTGAAGTTGTGTTTATGTTTATGAATTTCAATGGCTTCCTTGTATAATCTGACATGGTAATTGGAAGTGTTGTCCAGTCTTTCAGTATCCTGGAACAAAATGCTGTGTCCTGTTTGGGTTAGGCTCTGTTCAGCCACTGCTGATTTTTCAGGTTGGCCAAGTCTGCAGTGTCTTTCATGTTCTTTTATTCTTGTCTGAATGCTATGCTGTATGGTCCTGATGTAAACTTGTCCACAACTGCATGGTATGCAATATACTCCTGCAGAAGTGAGGGGGTCTCTTCTGTCTTTTGCAGATTGTAGTATCTGTTGTATTTTTTTGGCGGGTCTGAATACTGCTTGTAGGTTGTGTTTTTTCATAAGTTTTTCCATCTGATCACTGATTCCTTTGATATCTGGCAAAAAACACTTTTCCTGTGGAAGACTGTTTTTCCTCAGTTGTTTGTTTTACCTTTGGTTTAATTGCTCTTCTGATTTCATTCTTGGAGTAGCTATTTGCTTGAAGTGCGTGGTTAAGATGATTTAGTTTGTCATTGAGAAAGTGTGGTTCACATATCTGTCTTGCATGGTCCACTAATGTTTTGATTATGCCTCTTTTTTGCCAAGGGTGGTTTGGAGTTTTTGTGTAAATAACAGTCCATGTGAGTTGGTTTTCTGTAGACCTTGTGACCTAATTGAAGGTTAGCTTTGCGGATAACCATAATATCTAGAAATGGGAGTTTACCCTCGACTTCTTTTTCCATGGTGAATCGTATGTTGGGTTGGATGTTATTGAGGTGGTCTAAAAACTCCATCAATTCTACTTCTCCATGGCGCCAAATGATAAAAGTATCATCTGCGTACCAGAACCAGACTGTTGGTTTGTGGGGTACAGATTCTAAAGCTGTTTTTTCAAAATGTTCCATGTAGATGTTTGCTATAACTGGGCTGAGAGGGCTTCCCATGGCAATCCCATCTATCTGTTTATAGAATTCATTATCCAATTGGAAGTAACTGGTTGTCAAACAATGGTGGAATAAGGCTATGTCATCTGGAAAAAAATTGATTAACAAGCGCAAGTGTGTCTTTTACTGGAACCTTGGTAAAAAGAGATACCACATCAAAACTGATGAGTAAGTTTCAGAGAACTGATTTTGTTGATGAAGTGTGCTGAATCTTTGATGTATGTTGTGATTTTTCCAATGTGGTTCTGTAGAAGATTGGCCAGGTATTTAGATAATTCATCTGTAGGGGAACCAATGACACTCACAATGGGTCAGAGTGGGACTGAGTCCTTATGAATTTTAGGGAGTCCATATAGTCATGGTGGCTGTGCTTCTGTCTTGCATAGTTTTTTGTGTGTCTCTGGCTGAAGTGAGGAATTCCTGATCAGTGAGCTCATTTGTCTGGTGATTTTGCACGTAGGAGCTCTTTTTAATTTTTTGTAAGTGACAGGGTCCAGCAGTTCTCTAATCTTATTTTTGTATTCAGAGTGATCATGATGAAGAACTTAATGGAATTTGGTGAGGAATGAAAGTGAACAGACAAAAGACAAAGATCATTATGAAAAATATGACACAACCTATAATAAAAGAGCTGGTTGAGGAGACAGGATTTCAATCAGAATGAAAAGTGAAATACTTAGGTATTACCTTGACAAATAAATGTAGTACTTTGATGGAATACAATTATATGAAACTATTTAAAGGAATCTGAAAAGTTCTAGTTATCATTCATGGGAAGAATAGCCACAATTAAAATAAATATCCTTCCTAGGATTATTTTTCTTTTTCAAACTATTCTAGTTTTACAGAAGTAAGCATACTTCCAGGAATTGAACAAAATAACAATGAAATTTATATGACAAAGGAAGAAATCTAGAATAAAATTGAAGGCATTACAGGACTCGAAACAGAATGAAATAAAATTGAAGGCATTACAGGACTCTAAACAGAATGAAGGCTTTGGTCTTCCAGACTGTGGAACATATTATAAAGCTTGTACATTGACACAGATTAAAGAATGGATAAGAATTGAAAATACTAGATTGCTAAAATTGGAAGGATATGATTTAAAGCTAGGATGGCATGCCTATCTTTGGTATCAAAAAGTGGACAATCACAAATACTTTAAAAACCATTTGATGAGAAAAGCACTGCTATTACTATGGTAGAGAATCAGACATAAAATATATGTGAGGATCCGGAAATGGTCTCTCCGGTGGAAGCATTTACTCAACCTATATTATTGGAGAAGAAAATAGTAGCTAGATATACAGATTTAATAGGAAAGATAGGTTGAAGTCCAAAGAAGAATCAGAGGAACAAGATATATATTTGGATCGGTGGACAAGAATACAGTTGGAATCTAGATATGTTAAAACCTTAGAGGTTCAATGCAGAACAATTGGGTCTGATACACTTTTATATGAAACAAATGATAAATTATTTTTTTTTTAAAAATGTGTATTTGTTACAGATAAAGATGGAGGATGAGGTGATTAAAGAATGTATGATAAAATGGGCTCAAAATTTTGGCTATAATATTGATGTTGATAATTGGTTGCAAATATGGAAAACAAATGTTAAAATAACAAAATTGGTTTTCTTTAAAGAGAATTTATATAAAATGTTCTATAGGTAGCATATAACACCAGAGAAATTAGCCAGAATGTATCCTGGAATGTCTGACAAATGTTGGAAATGTAAGATACGGGTGGGAAGCTTTTTTCATGTTTGGTGGAAGTGTAAAGAGGTGATGTTATATTGGAGAAGTGTACATGAAATGTTACAAAAATATGTTTGATACTGCTACCATTTAAACCTGAAATGTTTTTGCTTAATTTTATGTCTGATGTAAAAGATAAGAAAGTTAAGCACTTAATTATACATATAGTTACGGCGGCAAGAATTCTTTATGCTAAGTACTGGAAGAAATCAGAGATACCAACAGAAAATGAATTTCTTTTTTTAAGTTTTCAAGCCACAGAAATGGATATATTGTTGGACTTGTTAAAAGACTGAAGTAAACAAAAAGTGAGAGATAATTGGATACCATTTTATGACTGGATGGAAAGAAACTTTGAAGACCATGAACAATGAACGTAACTATTATAAACTTGGAGAAACTCTAATTTGAACTGTACCAAACTTGACTTTTTTCAGGAATCACTATAGAAGATGTTAGCGATTTGATTAAGCGTCACTAGCTTTAGTAAATATATAAACAAAAGAGATCTGGAAACAAAGAATTGATGGAAAATTTGTAAGCTATAATATAAACTTGATGGAACTTCCCTTTATGTCTTATCCCATCCCTTATACTCTTCCAACGCTATATGTTAGAACCAAATAAAAATTTATGAAAAAAATGTTTAACAATCTAATCAGAGACCCATCTCCCATTTTTTCTCTGTACTTGGGAACCTTTTCAAACTGCCTTGAATGGACCATTAGCGGTCAGAAAACCTACTAGCCACCCAGCATCTGGTTGATTTAATAAAGGCCATTGTTAAGCCTGACTCTGCCCCCCTGGAATGTAATTGGTTGCATCCAGGTCTGGCTCCTCATGATGCTGCACCCCTTGGGACCCAGGTTTGGCCCAGGTAATCTTTTGTCTTCACCTGAGACAAGCTCCTCAAGACCTCCCATTGGTCAGCATTATTTTCCAAAGTCTATATCTGTCCACACACACCCCTCTTTTTCTTTGCTCCCTCATAGCGCATAATGTTGGCTGTTAGTGCTATTCCCTTCAAGGACTTCTGCACATCTGGACAGGTAATATTACCCAGTAACTGACCCCTCTATTTTCTATCACCTCTGCTTTCTTAGTTCTGTATTGCTTGCTCTCTTTGAATGTTTAGTGTGCTTGTAATTACAGAAATATTTTAATAAAAACTATTTAATTTACTCTTCAAAACTGGAGTTTTCCTACTATGCCGCACTTCAGTATACAAGTGGTGTGCAATTCCTGTACCCCTCTGACCTATCCTGCTACATAGTTAATTTCCCCAAACAACAAGGCAGGCCATTGGTGGTAACACCCTAAACTAACAAATGAGTTGGTTTCCTTGAGGTAGGCAGTGAGGGATGCTGCATAGTAAGTTTCTGTACTTTTCCAGGTTTCTCTATTGTACTGCTCCACCTGATTCAAAAAGCTGAGCATGTTCGTGCTCATTTGTATCACTACTGTTGCACTGTCGGCTGGATATTGTGGTTCAGTCTAGTCAGTTTGAAGCATGCATCATCACAATCAATGCCACCAATTGATGAATTCCTCTGTGCAATCAACAATTCTGGATGGCGCCTGAGAAACCATAAACTGAAAAGGCAGCTGTAGGCAGTGTCACCCTTTTAGTGTCAGGTGGGTTTTCCTTAATATAAAAGGTCAGTTCCTCTTTTTACAGACTGGTGATGATGGCGTAGCCCATAGTAGTCTAAGACAACTAACATCTGTTGTAGATTTACTTGGAAGGAACCTCTTACATAGGGGAAATAAATGTAAGGGGATTGTCTTTGAGTGCTCACCATTTCAATATTGGCTGAGTTGTGAATATTCTAGATGAAAAAACACACACACTAGTATAGATACAGAGAAACAAGAAGGGATGGTACTTTGTGCTTTTAGGGGGAAACTGAACATATTTCCATTTTAATATAACTCAATATGTGAATTTATGCTCATGGTAGGAAGGCTAACAGTGCAATCCTAAAGTGCAATCCACCTTTATAAGCACGTTAGCTTCAATAGATTTAGAAGGGTATGACTCTTTTCTGGATCCAGAATAAACTAATTAGAAAGAACCTTCCAATGAGTGTTTTGAAGCTTCCACTTTTATTGCTTACATACTATATTCCAGTCTCCTGGTGACAAATGTACCAGCTTTAAGTGCAAGTTAACATTCCAGTATTGTTTATTCCCCAAGATACTTGTCACAACTGAAAGTCTTTTGATATATTTTTCTTCCTCCAAAGCTCATTGCCTTAGAACTTTTCTCATGAATTGGTATTGTTGTACATTATACCCAGGAGCTTCAAGAAAACTGAAATATATGTCATCACTCATTGTCAGCTTTTTGAATCTTCCCGATTACACTTACCAACCAAGTATGTAAAATTGAAGCTGGGATTCTAAAGTATGCCGGGGGGAGGGGGGATGGAGGTATTGTGCTGGTCTTTTTTTGTAGAATAAAAAGAGCTCTCTCCTGCTACATTTGAAGTCCTCATTATAGAAGGGGAGAAAAGGGAAGAATTTCTTTTTTTTAGAAAAATCATACCTTGCCCTAAATGGAAGACAGAAACTGGCAGAAGTACCCTGCTGGGGTCAGTTATCTATCTAGTTCAGAAGCTGTTTCCCCACTTTGGCCAACCAGATACCTCAGAAGGCCCGTAACCAGAGGAGAGTACAAAGCCCCCTGATTGTTCCCCCATCAACTGAATCCAGAAGTATAGTATCTAAGAACAGAAAGGTCCCATATAGCCATCAGGACTAACAGCAGCTGATGGACTTATTCTCCATGAATTCGTCTTAGCCTTTTTGAAGCCACCTGTGCCAATAGCAAGCATTATAATGTGGTAATGAGTTCCATGACTTAAACATTGTAAAGAAGTGCATTTTGTGGTCTGTCCTGAATCTACTGTCCATTACTCCCATTGGGAGCCATATGATTAAGGGAGGATTCTCTTTTTTCACCATGCCCTGCACACTGTTCCCTCTAAGCTGAGTTAGTGTGAGCTAGCTCAGTTTTTTAGCCTCCGGCTCACACATTTTTGTCTTAGCTCAGGAAGGAGGGCTCCAGAGCAAGCTAACTTATGCAGCAGCCAAATTGCTTGCTCCAAAAATAGAATTTTTGCTCACAAGACTCCACAGTTTAGAGGGAACATTGACCCCGCATAATTTTATCTAAACTGTAAAACCAAAGTAATTAAGCAAATTCATGTAGTTGGTATAGGAAACAGGGTTCCAGACTAGACGAACCATTGATTTGATTCAGCTGGATTTTCTTCACCTTTTCCAGAACTACACTATACATAATATTTCAAATATGACCAAACAGTAAATCTGTACTGACATCTAGTTTTAGTCCAAAAATCCATGCCTCATGGTTTCTTTCCCAGTCAGTCACCACCTATTCAGATCACATCACTGTATATATAGAGTTATAATTTTTTGGCCCTGAAGTAATTTACTTATACTGAACTCCCCCCCCCCCCCACACACAAACATATTGTTGCCCTTTCACCCACACTGGAGGGATCATCTTGATGTTCTTCTCAGTCCATTTTGGCTTTTAATAGACTGGAGAATTTGACAGATTCCTCAGACTTTCCCCTTCACTGCTCACCCCTGATTTTTGATTGTTTCTAGACAATTTAAGTAATGCAGATTCCTGGAGGAGTTTACTACATCCATAAAGAGAAATGTGGTTTTAACTCTGCTCTGTTGTTTGCATTGTTTGAGGAGTTGCTCAGCCATCATTCTTGGGAATAGTCCCCTTATTCCATGGCTGCTAAATTTGCTCAACAGCCTCTGGTGAAGAACTTTGTAAAGAGCTTTTTGGAAGTCTAATTGTACAATGTCTCCTTCTGAGAGTAGGGAACTGGCAGCCTTCTTGGTTGCAGCATCAAAACTCAGGAATTCTGTCCCAGAGAGATTTGTTCATCTCCTTCTGTTGCCATATTCTACTGGTGGATTAAGACTTTTTTCTCTCTTTCATTTGACATTCCAACAGTGATCTTTCCTTCTTGATCAGTTGTTTTTTTAATGCTTCTGTGTGCATTTTAATTGTGGTTTTGATTGTTTTAATTATGTCTTGTTCTTTTTGTTTGGTTTGAATGTTTTTAAAATGTGATATTATGTATGCTTGATATTATGTATGTTTGAATTTGTGACCCTTGTGCAAGATATAATTTTGTAACATAAAATAATAAATAAATAATATAGGCTTACCTTTATAACATGTTTCTTAACACACTCCAAGAGTTACAAAAGTTTTGTGAGACAGAACTTCTCTTTGTAAAAAGCCACACCGATTCTTCCTCAATAGATCTATGCCATCTATATGCTTAATAATTCTATCTTTAATAAGTTTCTACCAGTTTTTCTGGAACAATAGGATAACTGACCCATACATTCCAGGATCTCCTTAACTGTCAATATGGATGCTAATTTGTGGGTTCCTCCAGAACCCATGGGTGTATTTATCTAGAGCAAATGCCCTGGTAGCATTTAATCTGTGTATCAGTCCTAGAATGAAGTTTGAGTCCAGTGGCACATTTAAGACCAACAAAATTTTATTCAGACCAACACAGTTACCCACCTGAGTCCTGGAACAGTTTCTCTTTTGTCATCTGTACTTGACTCAGCTCTTCAGATAGCATTCTAACTAAGAGCAACTCCATTGTGGATAACCACACCCTGTCCTTAGTGGGTGGAACCAAGACCAGTTTAAAGAACCGATAACATCTTTACAATCTTTGGACATGAAAGGGGTATTTGTCACTTAGCTCTTTCCACTGAAGATCACAGATACCCCCTCACCCCTAAAATCACTTGAGGGAATCTCATGGTTTGGCGTGAGATACATTCATTTGACTGTAGCTGGAGTGAGTTAATACTTAGAAATAATCAATCACAATCTCCTTCTTGCATAAATTCTTCCACTAATGGAGCAAGAATTCATAATTGGGCAGTGTTTCTATCCCTCCCCCACTTCCAATGTCCTGATGGTCTCCTGACCCTCAGGGGCAGCTTGTGGGTTATTTCAAGGGGAGTCAGTGACAAGGGAAGAAGCAAAGATTTCTTCTGCTCTCCACTCATTGTTCATACAATCTAGGCAATGTCATTTTTAAAAACTAAGGAAAACAAGAAGGAAAGGGAAGATATCTCTGACAACTGGAAAGGAAGATGTACATGGTACCAGAGGTTGCAAAAAAGCACATAGCCTGTTGTATTAATAATGGTTACTACAAAAAATTCAAGGATCACTGTTCCCTTCAGATGTTCATAGGACCAAATAATCTGTGAATATGCTAAAGTTATATCATTTGACACCAATCCTCCAGATTTTTATATAACCAAAATGTTAATGCCTTAAAAAGGGGGTTCAAGGCTTTTATCAAAATTACTTCAGGTTTGAATTCTGATCATTTCCTGATGCCATAAATAATCCTTTTCTATTTCCTTTAGAAACCCCCCATAGTTCGAATGTGCTGGTTCCATCCTAAACACAAGAAGCATTAGGTTAAGAACAAATTTTGCCAACTATCATCCATGCATCACCTCCAGATATGATTATAAATTATCCTTAAATGCCAACTTTACTGAACATAATCAGCTTATGCCAGTGAGGAATTTGTGTTCTCTTTCTATAGCCTCCTAGAATCTGCCAAGGTCAATAATGCCACAGCTGTACATTTGAGATAGTTCCTTCAGAGTACTGTGTTCTAGAGGGGGAAAACACACAACTGAAAACAAAATGAAAACAAGCATTCATAGTGTCAGTAGTTTTGTAATTAATCTTGAAGTGCTCTGTACATTGTATAAACTTTGAACCAATTAAAGTATGTACTTTACTAACAAGCTGCAAATCAAATAAAATCAACATTAGAGAAACATTGGCAATAAGAGGACAGTTTAAGTTATTTCTGCATTTGTGGTGCTGTATGCAACACTGTACATTCATGTTGTGATGTGTGACATTAAGAGTCATATGGTGCAATCCTAAACAGAGTTATAACCCTGTAAATCCATTGAAGTCCCTGAGCTTAGACAGGTATACTTCAGTTTAGGACTGTAGCGTTAGCCCCCTAGAGAACTGTAAATCCCCCCCCCCCTACTCCAAGTAACAACTATTGGGGGGGGGAAGCCTTAAAATTCCTTGATACCTGTGCATATATTCTGGCTTTGCATGTTTTTCAGAATAAGAGCCCATAGTGACTGAGGCTAGGTACTTCCACATATGGCTTGAGTTCAAGTGCTATTTTGCCTGAAAGTGGATAGTTGCCATTTAGCAGTAAGAAAAATGTAATCATGCCTAATCTACTACTGTATATTTTTCTTGCTGTTGCCTTGGTGCCATTGCCAAATAGCTCAGAAAACTACTGAAGTTGAATCCAGACAAAATGGAGGGGTTTCCTTATCTGAAAGCCTGATAGTTTGGAGACAGTTGTATTGTCAACATTATATGGAATAGTTCACTTCTTAGTAGACAGTACAATGAGTTACAAACTGCTTTTGGGCCTGACTCTACTGATGAATAGATGGGCCAGTGCTGTTGCTAAAATGCCTTCTTTCAACTACAGCTGGCTCAGAGATTAGTTTTCCTTCTAGAAACATTGGATATGACCACTCTGATTCTTACTAATATAACTTCAAACTGGTTTACTGCAATATGTTTTATGTGGGCTGCCCTTTAAGAAAACAATGAAACTTCAGTTACTTCAAAATACAGTGGCCTGTCTTTTGACTAAAACAGATTACTTTTGTCATGTTATACTGATGCTGCGGTGATAATGTATCACCATCATTTAGGCTGTATGAGGTGCCCTGGCCCTGGCATGGGACTACAGTTCTGTCAGGACACTACTGGAGCAGCGATAAAGGTGCTACGAGAGTGTGGAATTGTAGGGTTTCATCTTGTAAACTTTCTTCTGTTGACCGCTGTTTTAACTGTTTTAGTAATAATGGATTATTTATTGTTTTACAGTCTTATTATTTATCTATGGCTTTGCCTCTATGTTTCAGTGTTGATTATGGCCTTGTGCCTCTTGTTTGCTGCCCTGAGCCCTTATGGAAAGGTGGGATATAAATCAAATAAATAAATAAATAAATAAATAAATAAAATACCTGTCTTAGGCTGTGGTCACACTGGAGGTTTGGCACAATCTGGCAGCACTTCTATTTGCAGTGGTTTAAATCATAGGGGGAAGGGGTGACCAAACCAGACCAGAAGTGACTGCACTGTGCACAGAGTGGATGGTCGGGTGATTTCTTTCTTTCTTTTTTTTAAAAAACTTGTCTTTTACATATGAACATAACTGCATATTCAAATCACTGCTCCGTTTTGACAGCTGGAGGGGGCTACCTCCCCCTCCGAAAAAACTCATATTTTCAATTGACCCCTTCCCCACCCTGTGTGCTTCAAAGCTGTAGGCAGAGGAACCAGCATGAAAAAAGACAAATTATGTGTCTCAGCCTGCCCTCCCCTCCCCTCCATCTTCTCACCTCATAGGACAGCTGAAAGCTTGCTGGTGTGCCCAAAAGTGCAGTTATGTGCACATTGCTAACTGACTTTTAAAAAGGAGCTAAAATGGAACAGAGCGATCAGACTTCCCAACTGGTTTGAGCTCGCACCAGGGGAGTTTAGACATCTGGAAATTCAGGGTGATATCCATGAACACTGGACTTTCCTCAGTGCCTGACTACTCCACTTCCCAAGTGGAGCAGAATAGGGTGTCGATGACTGGGGCATGGAAGGCAGATGTTGCTGTCTGATCATGCTCTTTAAATCCATAAAGGTACCACAACAATATTGGCACAAACTGCTCTTGTGACTGCAGCCTTAGAATGTCCACATTTGATGCAAATTTGTTTCTGGGTGCAATTCCAGGTCATACATTTGAACTTCAAAGTCCTACTTGACCTGGGGGCCACATGTCTGCAGGACTTTCTCTATATGAGTTTATATATGATCTTTCATCAGCTTGTTCTTTTTGTGCCTTATCAAAGAGAGGTTCAATCTGAAAGCTATTCCAGGACTTTGCATTTGTAATTCTTCCAACACTCTGGAATGGGCTATCAGTAGAACTAAGACCTATTACCTCTTTATTTACTTTTGGGGAGCTCTTGGAACCATATTAATCTGGATAAACTGATTATAATATCTAATGTTTACTACTGTTTTATGGTTCCTTGATTAGGCTCTAGGCTAGTGGTTTTCTATTAAGAAGGCTGGTTCATTAATGTTTTCATAGCTTTTGCATGCTTATGGGTATGTTTAGAAGACTGTCAGTGATTCCTCCTGCAACAGAACTCCAGCTCCTCCCTACTGCTGCTGTCATGCCAAGGCGTAGAAACAGGTGCATCAGAAGTAGCAATTGAGTTTCAGTGACAAATGCAGTGATAGCAACACCAGAGAAAAACTTGAGAAGGTCAAGAACAGGTACCAGGAGGGCTTGTCTCTGCTGCAGAACTGGGGTATGCAGAGGTGTGGATCCCTTACCACCACTGCTTATCTGGAACCTGGATGAGCAACCACACAGCCAGTTCCCTGGTAGCCTTCTGAGACCTAGCTTCAGCCACTTCTTTCCTTATGTCCAGTACTTCCCTTCTGGTAGGCATGAGGAGAAAATCCCTCTCTCTCCTGCAGGGAATAATATGCAGATGGTGCTATTAACAGAAGTTGAGGCTGTCCCTTTCCCCAAACCCAGGCAAAAGAAATGATAGACTAGAATGTCAGATGTGGGGTGTACATTTTGTATTGCCCTGAGGTTAAAAAAAACACTGAGTCAGTCACTTCCTCAACATCTAAGAGTGGTGGTATCACCCACTATCAGCTCTCTGGAGCATTTAAGCTTGTCAGAAAGACTTTATATTTAATTAGAAAATTGTTTTGTGCTACAGCTTATCAGAAACTCAGTGTTTCAGTGTTATTGAAAATCAGTTCTAAAGCCTTAATTAGCTAAGATGAGACAGAACTCAAATTATGATCAGACAGTTGCGAATTTATTTCCACAATGCAAGTTCTTGATTGTGGTGCATCCTTCTTCATAGCCCTCAAAACACCTCATGGTTGGTTTTTTTTGTGCATGTTGAGGAGAAGAACAATTTCAAGACATCCATCTTTGCTATTTGGTGGTATATCTTTCAGTATGACTGTTTGCTACATATTCCAGCAATCAATGCCATTTTTTCTGTGCTTGACAGGTTGAAAATTATGCTTAGACAGACAGTTCAATCAATTGGTCCAATACATGTAAAACTCAAGAAATATTCTTGAGGGTAACCTCCCCCGCCCCAGAGGATAGATTCAGATTTAGAAACGTGAGCCCCTCTCAGTTGTTTCTTCTAGGTCAGACCAAACTACTGGATGACATAATTAACTAATGTCACATGCCACCAAAACTTTAAGCACTCATTGGTTTCAGTCTTTCTTGGAGAGGGGAATTATTCAGTATTATAACATATACTTTGATTGATGTACCTGAAATCAACCAGGGAGCTTTGGCCTACTCAATCTCTGCGCTGGGCTGGTTTACCCCTCCTTAAACAACCTTGTGGAGGGGTAAATCACCACTGATTGATACTGAATGTAATATTGATAGTGAACATAGCACATATACATTCATACACAGCAGCCTAGAACTCTAGCACTCATGACCTTCCAGCTTCACAGGGAGCTTCAAGGGCAGAGCTCTTGTACAGCCATTTGAAGTCCGTGTAGACAGTATTGTGCTAGATGGGCTTATTGCCTGATTCAGTATATGGCAGCACCATATCTTCCAGGTGCTCTTTTAAACTCTCTCAGTAAAATCAAGGAGGCTTACATGTGCATGTGACATCAGTGGTGCTTAAGTAGTGCAACTGTGGCCTGGATTGCTGCCTTTGCCAATAGGGATTATGGACTGCAGCCAAGTGTTGGAAATCTCACTAAAAGGCATGGACATGCTTTTGTTGTTATAAAAATGGACAGCAATTAGTATAGGGGGATGAAATGGGGAAAACAGCCAGCATGCATTTGCTTTCCAAGCACAATAATCACTGTGCTTAACACATTTTGCATCAGCAAGACTGTCTATTATGCTATAATCTTAGCAAACCATTTGTATAGCCTGTTGAGTAAAGTATGTTTTATTTTTATAGGTAGTTGTTAAACATTTGGCCTCATTTTAAAAGTCCACACAGGAAAAAAAAGTTTTATTTTACCTGGCTCTAAAAGATTGCATTAATGTAAAACCATGTCGGCAATTGTTCAGCCACAGCTTACATTATGTCACTGATAAAAATGAACTTGGCAGTCTTAGCAATAAGAACAAAAGGGGCAATGAAGAGGCTCACTGATTTTTGTTCTGCTCATAAAAGAGGAATATTTTGTTGCATTAATCTGTTCAAAACCAAGATGTGGATTTGGGTGCAAAGGGCAGGGAGTAGACATTTGGTACCAGATATTGTGGGATATTTTAGCAAAAAAAAATTGTAAATTACTGTGAACACCCATACTATTATTATGTCATACAAGCCAGAAAGCCACAACTACTCACAGGGGTTACTTCATTTCTCACATATCCCCTTTCTCACACTATTTCCTCTTTCTCTCTTCCTGGCAGTTCTCATATCCTCTCCCATTTTCCTTCTTCCTTTTCTCCTTTCCACTCACTGACCTGTCTTTTATCTGTCCCTTGGTCTTCAGCTTTAGTTATTATTCATGAAGAGGAGGAGGAGGAGGAGGAGGAGGAGGAGGAGGAGGAGATTGGATTTATACCCCACCCTTCACTACCCAGAGGAGTCTCAGAGCAGCTTACAAATTCCTTCCCCTTCCCCTCCCCACAACAGACGCCCTATGAGGTAGGTGGGCTAAGAGAGCTCTGACAGAAACTGCAGGTGCAAGTGGATGAATGGCGATTGCATATAAGGTCAGGGACAAAGGGTGGCATTAGGGGAACAGCTGTCCTGAAGGCATCCACTGACTTGTGGTGTGCCTCAAGGGGTGGTACTTTCCCCTCTGTGTTTTTTTTAATGTTTTCCAACACAGTGTCTGCCCTGTTCTTGATGTTGTCAAATCAGCAAGCAGCAGCCATTTAACTAGATATGTTTTGAATGCCCAGCTCAGAACTATTGCACATTGATCCTAGCAATTGCACACTAGGCATGTCCATATACCTGTTTTTGCACATGGCCTGCACCCAAAAGTGTAGGTCGTAATCAGGATTATATTAGTGCATGTGTAATCATTCTTGCTGGATGGAACAATTAATTTCTGGATTGCTGAAGACCTTGTGGTATATTCTTCTAACCTAATTTTCACATTTCTCATATTCTTTCTAATCCATAATTGGATTATCAGTCTGTCTATTTGCAATCCAAAATGTTTTTTTTCTCTTAGCTCCACTCACTCATGTGAAAGCTAGTTCCAAGTGAATGTGGATATGATAATGATGTAAACATCTATCATTTCAGATGAAGAACATTTCAGATTAATCTGGATGTAATATAACTGGGAATAGTAGGATTTTATACCAATATATCTAATTCTCAACATGTCCCTATCCATGGATACTTAAATTCAGAGACTGGAACCATGAATAGTCAAGAAAGACTTTTCTGTGAACCTGAAAAAAGCCCCAGGTTTGCAGATATATCTGAAATTTTGAAAATAAAAAAATGAGAATTGGAGGTTTAAAAAAAACCCAAAAATAGACACAGCAATGAATGCCCTCTGAAAGTGGTTATTGTGGGGGCTGCTAGGCAACCACGATAGTATTTTCAGCTGTGATGGACTGCACTGTGCTGTACAAACAGCTGAAGGTCTGTGAAGGGTTAATTCTTCACAGAAACAGAGAACTTTAAGTGACAGACTGCTCTAAGCTATATGATTGGTTAGCATCAGCTGAACAGAGAAAGACTTGAGAGCTACACACTGAGGAGAATTCAGTCTGATTTCAGTCCTAGCTGAGAAGACTTAAGTACTGACAGTTTCAGAATTCAGCCCTGACTGAGAACAGTTTAACACTGACAGGAGAACTGGTGAAAGTTGGCAAGGATAGTTAGACAGACACACCCATTCTGCCAAAGAAAAATGATAGAGAAAGGAGAATTTCCCTACCCAGTCAAACAGGGAGTTACCTCTGAAGAGTGCACAGAGATCCCTGGTTTGGTGTGGCTAGAAACTGCCTTTAGAATCCTCAAGAGTCAGTTAAAAACTCAAGACAAGTACTGGTGTTTCAAGAGAAGAGGTTTGGGTACTGGAAAGGGTGTACTAGCCTTTGGAAACCAAAAGAGTCAGAGAATACTCAGAGAAAGTATACTGAAGTGTTTGGGGAGAACACTGGAACAATAGCCTTTCAACATAAAGATTTAAGTCACTATGAAAAGTTTAAGAAACTATCTGAAAAGTACTGAGACTGACAAGTGATTTCAGCTCTCACATACTTTATTAGTTTGAGAACAAGACAAGTGAAGCCGGCTCACAGGCCAGTTTTTATTCCCAAAGGAACCCACACCCCAACACACACAACACCCCGTGATTGGACTATTTACATTAATTGAGTTATTCCCTAGGATTCCGGCTTCCTGATTGGAAGGGAGCTAGGATCCTACTGTCCATTGTCCTCTGGAGCGAAGCTCAGGCACTTCGCCCGGCTGCATGTCAGACCGGCTGGAACCGGTCCAAGCACATGGCTGGCCTGAGCACATGTTCTGCGATGGATACATTACACTATCATTAGCCTGAAACATAAGAACTAACATCTGTGCATGTACTGGATTTACCTCAGAGAGTTCAACCCTAATTTCACCTTACCTTTCCCCTCTGTTAAATAAAATACTTTGTTATTTTTGAATTTCAAATGCCTGAAGTATCATTTAAGTTAAATTAAAGGGGGCTCCCGATCCTTCCCTCATGCTCCTGGGCTGAGCCAACAGCCAAAATATTGTACTGTGACAAGGTGGGACAGCCAGAGTTCTTCAGCAAAGAAGACAACACATTACTACCACGCACTTAACCACTACATCAAACTGCATGCATTGTGTAAACACATACACCACTAGGCAATAAGGATAATGGAAACATCCATCATTTGCAGCTGCCTATTAAGTAAGCCTCAGTTACTCAAAACTCATTGTTATCTGAATTTGTTCTGTATGTCCAGTGTCCATTCACAATGAGTAAGAGTAGCCAAATACTTCATTGTCCAAAAGCTTTGAACAATTCTCAAGCTTTTAAGATGACTGAAGCTACTATATTATAGATATCACCTTGCCAAGTTTGAACAAATCACTGATATTTTCCACTAGTTAAAAGAAATCTCTTCTACCATATTTTATTTTTTTCCTATTAAAGAACTTGAACTCAGTATTGACATTTGATTTTTCTATTTTCTAAATAAATCCCAAAGTAATGATAATTTGAGCTTCAGCAAACATCCTTATTTACTATGATTCTTACAGTGTGATTAAAAGAAAAAGATAAATCTTGACACATGTGTGGAATGTTGGTAGGGGCAACTTTTAAGAACTGGTAACTATGGAAGACATACACCAAGATTTTTCTCCATTCTGGTGACATTTCCTTGTAGAAATCAATTCCATCTTATTCTCCAGCATTTCATAAATTCAAATAGGGACTTTCTTCCTCATCTACAATGATTCTGTTTTCTGACAGCTTAAAACACAATGGCTTCTAACTATTTCACATTTCTAAAAGCTCTGAAGTATGTTGCACTCATTTATCTATCATATACTCATGCCTGAATCTGGATGTATGTTGGAACAATTGCCTATTTATAAGACAAAAATGTTCGATCTCACAGTGGATCTTGGCAAAGTGAGGTGATCCTTTACAATGGAAAGGAACATATCAGTAATTTCCCAAGGCTCTAGAACTTTCTCTTTTGAAAGACCTATTTGTCTCTATTGCTCTTGGTTGTCCAGTGTTTGGTGAAGACTTTGTTTTTGGAAGGTGTTTATCAATCTAAAGAATTAGCTAATTATTAGTTATTCTTCTGCAGGAACTTTAACTGCGCTTAAATGCTTTGCTATTGTTATTGTTAGGTCTGTTAAATGTTGTGTTCAGTTTTGGGCACCACAATTTAAGAAGGATATTGACAAGCTGGGACATGTCCAGAGGAGGACAACGAAGATGGTGAGGGGTCTGGAGACCAAGTCATATGAGGAAAGGTTGAAGGAGCTGGATATGTTTAGTCTGGAGAGGAGACAACTGAGAAGTGATATGATAACCATCTTCAAGTACTTGAAGGGCTGTCATATAAAGGATGGTGCAGAGTTGTTTTCTGTTGCCCCAGAAGGTCAGACCAGAACCAATGGGTGAAAATTCAATCAAAAGAATTTTTGGCGAAACATTAGAAAGAACTTCCTGTTACAGGGTTCCTCAGTGGGACAGACTTCCTTGGGAGGTGGTGGACTCTCCTTGTTTGGAGGTTCTTAAACAGAGGCTAGATGGCCATCTGACAGCAATGCTGATTCTGTGAATTTAGGCAGATGGAAGGGAGGGCAGGAAGGGTTGCATCACTGCTTAGTTCTTGTGGCCCTTTCTTACACTCCCAGGGAAATGCTGATTGTCACCAGGTTAGTTTGGCCAGGGATCCTGGAGGGGTTTTTTTGTTTTTGTTTTTTGGCCCTCTTCTGGGCATGGGGTAGGGGTCACTGAGGATGGGGAAGAAGTATTTGTGAATTTCCTGCATTGTGCAGGGGATTGGACTAGATTACCCTGGAGGTCCCTTCCAACTCTATGATTCTATGATTGTTAGTCACTTTACAGGATTTAAAGTGGTATAGAAAAGTTTTAATAAATAAAAATAAAATCTACAATATCATACATAGTTGAGCACATTTAAGTTTATTGATTCTGGAATTTACACACATTTCATAGCATGTTGCATTGTGGCCAGGGGTCGAACTCAAGGTTCAATCAGGATAAAGGACCATTGCACGGACATATCTGACTCCTAACTCAAGCAAGGCACACTCAGGGGAAGGATGTGCTTTTCCTGGCAACTAGTCACCTATTTGGCCATATGGAGGCTTTCAAAGGAGAAAGAGCACTCAGGGAACTACTGCCATGGCATACATCATAAAATAGACTCAATACTTTTTGGTATTATTTCTATGGTTTGCTATTGTAGGCATTAACATCATTCAGCAAATTGAATGAAATGAGTAGGCTGGTGAGTGGAAGGGAAGGATAAGCAAAAATACTTTGTGCAGGCTCAAATATAGTGCTCACATACATAGGTTAGCAGGAGCAAGCATCTTTCACTTTTCCCAAGGTAGACAAGAATGGGCCATTGCAGCAGAAGTTCTATTTTATAAGTGTCCATGGGACTGAAGTGGCATGAAAAGCAATATTTAATAATTTGGCAAGGTGGCACAATAGCATTTGCTAGCTGTGATGACTAATGGATGATGGGCTCTAGGTACTTGCAGTACATTTGACATTTTATTGATTTGGGCTGTATTTCAAGTTTTGAGGACACTGCAGAGAGAAAATGAGTCAGGCTAGCATTTAAAACAACTTGTCAGATGCAAAAATGAAGGCTAGGAATGTCAGACAGCCTAGAAGTGATTGTGCATGGGAGGGAAAGAAGAGATGGGCTGGATTTGTCTTGTACAGCAAGACAATAAGCCAATATTACATGAGGTCTCACAAGGCTTGTGAGCCCAAGCCCTTTTAAGACTTGGGATGAGACAGGTTTATATAGACACCATTCCCATGCCACTCAAGCACCCATTGACAGGGAGTCAGCACATAATGAGTTCTTGTCCAATGACAGGAGTCTGCTGGATTTGGATACTGTTGAGGTGACTGTTGAGGTGTCTAGATAATCTCTTGCTGATCCAAATAAGCTGTCATAGGGTGCAAGGCTGTTTCCAGTGCCTGGAACTGAATGTTGCTCAAGCAGAGCAGCAACATGGATTTGTAGCTGAAGAAAGTAGCTCAGGATGACAGTGGGAGGTTGCTGTAGCCTGAGGCGGAATTGAGACTCGAGTTTAGAAAGAGGCTGTAGGAGGATGACAGTGCTATTTCTAGGATTGCCAAATTCACCTTTGGAAATTCCTGGATATTTGGAGGTGGTGCCTAGAGATGGTGGATGATAGGGAGAGGAGGGAACTCAAGTGATTGTGATTCCATAGAGACTACCCTGTGAAGGTATCATTTTCTCCAGGGGAACTGATCTCAGTAGTGCACAGATCAGTTGTAATTCTGGGAGAACTTCAGGCCCCACCTGCAAATTGGTAATCTTAACTGTTTTAGTTTCATCACATAAGCAATTGAGAGAGCCATACCCTTTAGTTTAAGGGAGTGCAAACAGGCACAGACCCCTCCTCCATTTGGAAACCTGGAGTGTCGAGTTGCAACATGTTAAGGGAGAGATTACTACAGTGCATAGCTTTAGTAATGTGATTTAGTAAAGTCCTGCAACTAGGGGCGTGGACTTTCCAGTTTCCGGGGGGAGCTGGGGCTGGGCCAGAAATGCCACACACACACACCCCCCGCAAGCCTGGGGTTCTTCACAGGTGCCTCCGAGACCCCTTTCTTAAGAAATCTGGTACACATTCAAAGGAAACTGTTTCCATTGTGAAGCTTTCTTCATTAACATTAAGAAGGAATGTACCCTTACTCCCCAAGTCCCATTCAGCATTGTGGACTTTCTTCTAAGTAAATGCATAGGGCTCTAACCTGAATAACCCAAGCTAGCTTGAACTTGGAAGCTAAGCAGGGTCAGCCCTGGCTAGTATTTGGACAGGAGACCACCAAGGAATACCAAGGTCATGCCTTGGAGGAAAACAACAGAAATCCACCTCTGAAAGTCTCTTGCTTTGGAAACCCTAGCTGGTCACCATAAGTCAGCTATGGCTTGATGGGGGGGGGAGATGCACAAGGATCAACCTGCAAGGGTCTGTCTAAATTGCAGTTACTTAAAACATTCTTTATGGTTTGCAGCCTAGTCCTATGCATGTTCTTGAATGTGAATACCACAGAATATAATGGGCCCATGTAAAAATAACACAACTCCAAAGAAATCTGGAATCGCTGTCCTATAAGTACAAGAGGAACACAAAAATTCTCTTAGCTTGCCCCCTCCCCTGGGGAAAAAAAACAACACTTGGGAGGCAACGAGTGGGGAGGGAGTGACTTCCTCTTGTCATGGATGGATTTCTAAAAAACAAAGTCAGCCAAACTAATGTAGCACTGAAGAACCCGGTACTCCCCCCCTCCACAGCCCCACCATGACACCTGCGGGCAGAGCAGGCTCCAGGGTCCCAAATGGGTGCCGGCAGGAGTGGGGCTGAGTCACCTCCCATGATGCCTGCAGCAGCTGCCAGCATGCAAAGTAGGGACCGGAGAATGGCACGTCTCTCTGGCTGGTGTGCACTTGAGGTGAGCTGGCTCCACGAGAGGCAGAGGCTGCGGCATCACAATTACCTGAGGTGGATGGCGGAAGCAACAATGACATGCTGGCGGGGTGGGCAGTGAGGGCAGACAGCGACCCTGTGGCTCTGGCACATACTCCGCCAAGCTGCCCACCAAGTTCACCACACGTCCTTTTCGCCCCTTAGCCCAGGCTGGAAGAGGAGGAGGTGGGGATGGCTGGGAGTGGAGTGGGGAGAGAGAAAGCCAGCTGGGCTGCCCTGACCAGGCTGAGATGAGGAGTGAGTGGGCTGGGAATACTGGCCGGCACTGGTTGCAAGGCTCAGTCTGCCCTGGAAAATTGGGGGTTGGGGGAGGCTTGAAATTGAGGAAGGCTTGAACCCCTGAGCCCCCCATAGATTACGCCTATGCCTGCAACCACTAAAATAAACATTCCAGGTGTCCAAACTCTCTGTTAGGGATAGGCTTGCCAAGTTCCCATTGGAGGTGAAGGATTCTCCAGCTGTTACTCTGCTGAATGGTGGGAGAAAAATGGGGAGGGTGGAGGGACAATTGGGGGTTTGCCAAACGCTAGAGTGTCACTAGTGACATCATGTTGCACTGAGGTCCGTCCCCCCAGTGAGTCTCCCACTAGTTGCCAGTTGGCCAGAGGTGTATTGAAGCCTCCAGAAGATGGAGAACCCCCATCTGCACCTGGGGGCTGGCAAGCCTACTTTATAGGACCAGGATGGCATGTGGCATGCATGGAAGGACAAAGGAGTCATGTTATGCCATTGCTGAAAAAAACGGTGCTTGCCCCTATGCAAGCACAAGCTTTTGCCCACCCCCCACAACCTCAAAGGAATCATGTGGGAGGGTGAGTCTATTGGGGGGCAGTATGGGAACACTGACCTATCAGGGAAGGCTGGCCAGCCAGATCTAGTGACGGCAGCCATTCCCTCAGCCATTCCAGCCAAGGACAAGCTCCCCACCCATCCGCCCTCATCTGGGAACCATGTGGGAGTGGCCAGTTGCCATTTTTGGGACTAAGCAGGAATTTTTTGGGTCTCTCTCAGATTGGCTTCGAGCAGGGGTCTTTTCGTAGAAGAACAGCTGCAGGAGCTCATTAGCATATGGTATGCTAATGAGCTATTAGGCTATTAGCATATGCCACGCCCCCTGACATCACCGGAAGTGATGTCAGAAGGGGAAGCAAAAGGGGGGGAGCATCTTCAAAAGCCTCCCCTTCCCTTCCCCAGCTGGTCTGGGTGGGGAAGCTAAGAGAGAAGGGGTTTAAAGTTTAAACTCCTTCTCATGAGAGTTGGGCCACAGAAGGAGGAAAGAGGGAAGGAAAGAGAGAGAGTAGAGAGAAGGAAAGAAGGAAGGAAAGAGAGAAAGAAAGAGAGGGAAGAAGGAGGGAAACAGGAAAAGGAGGAAAAAGAGAAGAGAAGAAGGTGGGAAAGAAGGAAAGAAAGAGAGAAGAGAAGAGAAGAATGAGGGAAAGAGGAAAAAGAAAGAAGGAAAGGAGGGAATGAAAGAAATTCAGTGGCAGTTCAGCCCCATTATACCCTATGGGCCATTGAAGTCAATGGTGAAAACATAGGGTATATTCTGGGGGCTGGAGGGAGGGGTTTGAGGGAGAGGCTCCAAGATCACAGGATAGCTGATGGAGCCTCTCCCAAGATACCCACCAAGTTTCAAGAACATTGGACCAGGGGTCCAATTCTATGGGCCCCCAAACAGGTTGCCCCATTTCCTCCATTGTTCTCTATGGTGGGAAAAAAGTTATGTTTTTCCCACCATAGAGAACAATGGAGGGAATAGGGGCAACCTGTTTAGGGGCCCATAGAATTGGACCCCCTGTTCCAATGTTCTTGAAACTTGGTGGGTATCTTGGGGAGAGGCTCCATCAGCTATCCTGTGAGTTTCGAGCCTCTCCCTCAAACTCCTCCCCTCCAGCCCCTAGAATATACCCTATGTTTTCACCATTGACTTCAATGGCCCATAGGATATAATGGAGCTGAAATTGACATTCGGCTGCCTGAAAGACTCTCCGGGATGACGGCTGGGGGCGGGGCTTGGCTCCTGAGCTCCCAGAGCTGAGCTCTGGTGCGCTCCCCCCCGAAAAGACCCCTGGCTTCAAGGGGGCCTTTTTTCACCTGCTTCACATGGTCCTGGAGGGTTGTGGCATAACTAGGCCTGGTGATCTAGTTAGGCCCTGCTGGGACAGGAAAGCACAGGTTGAGAGGGTAGATTGGAGATGGCAAGCACCCTGAGATACCAGCAATGGGGGGTCCTCAAACTCGGTACCTACTGACTTGGCAGTCCGGGACCCTCAGATGGGGGGGGCCTCCAGGGATGGGGGAGCACATGGGAAGCCTTAAGGCTCAGCAGTCAGGGCAAGAATGTGCTCCTCTGTCCCCTCTATGTACTTGGAGTGCAGGCAGTGAGGGGTAGGGTCCAGAAGGATTCCAGACATGGCTCTGAGCCAGAGTGGGTTTGCCCTGTTAAGAAGCCTGCTTCGCTGGCACAATCCACCCCATGCTTAAATTGAATAATGATGGAGATCAGCTGGTATGTAAATAAAGTCCCAGCTTAACCCATACATTGTGTTGTGTTTCATTCAAGGGGCAGGCAAGCAAAGCACCTGCTGTCTTCACCTCCCATGTTTCTCATCTGGTGCAGAAAGCAATGTATTAAAAAAACAAAAAACAAGGATGTTGTGGTTATTAGAAGAAGGGATCCTGCTGACCTATTTGTCTGTCTAATCAAATATTAATATGCAGCTTTCCTTTTTCATGAAATGTATGCTATTAACGTAAGTATTCTTTTTAATCCAGCAAGTCAGAAAACCAAACCAATTCATAGTCAACATTCAGGCAAAGCTATAATGCTCCTTGGAACAAACCAAATATATTTCCTTTTGTGTACCAGAAAAACTATGCCTTCTTTAGGGATGGAATTCCACAAACCCTGCATGACTGTCTACATCTAACTCCATAGGAACTGAACAGTAACTCCCCAACTCCCATGTTTAAAGGATGAGCCTCTCTCCCTTGAATCTAGTCATTTATAGCCTCAAAGCACCTACCACTATATTTGCTCCATTAATCTCTCTCTAGGTTTTTATGCCACTCCTGGAAAAGACTGCACTGCTGTTAAGAGTGGTGATGGATAAATTAACATGCAGGTCTGTACTCTGCACTGGCAGCTTGACTTCTGGGTGTATAATTTATATCAGATTTAGACAGACTGCCCATGTTTATTAGTTCCACTGAAAGAAGAACTAATCAGAAAACAATACAGCAAATGGAAATGCAAGTTAAACAAGAGACAACTGAAATGGAATAAAATGTAACTGAAAGCAAAGCAAACTGGGATCAAAGATAACCAAATGTGGAAGTGATACACATGCAGAAGAGGCAGTCAGAAGCCAATTAAAAGGAAAGTGGAAAATAAGTTGTGTCTCATCTTAATTAATTGCCTTTCATCCACTCTCATTTGTATTTTTGAGGATACACCTAATCAAGTTTGCTATAATGACTGAGCCAGGAATATTTGGTAAGACTGAGCCCAATGTGTTTCAGCAAATATAGTAGGTGTGGGAAAAAAGAGGGCTTGCAAAGGGCCAAAAAGATAATCAAAGCTTATTGTTTTCCTGTCAGCTCACTGCTGTTCACACCCCCAGATTGCACAGTTTCTGTGCTATTTCTAATTTGAAAAGAAGCCCTTCTTCTTTTTCATGGCTGTACCAGCCCCGTTTGGCTACATGGTGTTTCTAGGAGTAAACAAAGCTAATTCAGAGTGAGGGCAGTACTTCCCTAATAGGCATTTGCCCCTTGCCTTCAGAGCCATTAACACATTGCTGGATCTGATTGTTTGTGTGATGTTACCAGGATAAAGCAATATTTTTCAAACAAATGATCCTGCAGCTAATCAGTGCTGTCAGGAGGATAACACTGGACTAAATTAATTTCTGTGATGGGAGGGGTCATAGAACGCATTAATGTGTGTTAAGTAGCATGACTGCTTTCTGCAGTACCCATTGGGGCGGGGGGGGACAAATAGTACCCTTAATCTCCGGAAAGGGAGACATAAATTACAGGGGCAGACCAAGTTAAAATGACACTAGAATTGGGCTGAACGTGTGGGGAAAGATGGAGTATGCTCCAGTTGATTCTGAATGCACAAAAATGGGGTGGGGGTGCAATTACTTAAGGAATGTTGGGGGGTGAATGGGGTGGTTGTCTGTGACAGAAATAAACAGAAGGGGTTAGGCTACTCAGATATCTGTGGATATTTAGAAGCATGACACTGAAACAGGAAAAAGTTTGTAGTTGATACCTCTTCCACTAATTTATCTTTTCAAAGGAAGCCAACTAAACTACTGCTATCACTATGCCTTGCAGGAATAAATTTCTAAATTAATTACACATAGTGTGAGAAAATAATGTGTGGAGCATTGTTTTATAAAGCTGCCTGGATTTCTTTTTCCTTTAGTCACTGTAAACATGACGATTTGAGTGGGATAGAGTGGGTAGAGAAAGAGAGATACACAGAAAACATACCATGGCATTGCAAGCAAATGTGGGATCACAACTCAGAAGTGACAAGTTTTGGAAGAGAAAGGTATTTTAGTGGGCTTGGTGTTTGGTGCTCAAACATCCTATGCCTTTTGTTCACTTTGTGCTATAATCACTATGGGCCAGTCATTTAACTCCATCAAATCAAGAACCCTTTGTCTACCTGTGATCAGTCAAATGCTTCTGGGAACTTTACAAGCAGAGCCTGACAATAGCAATGTCTCCTCTAGGTTATAGTAGCCAGAAATAAGCAGCCATTGAAGATGAACATTTAACTACAGTTGCTGACAGGAGAGGTTTCCACAGAGCTGGAGTGCAGTAGGAATAAAATAGCTTGGCCAAGGCAAATTGTGGAAGGATTGGTTTGGTAGGGTGGGTGAAATTTCCCATGCCCCCACACTTTTTGAAGGTATAAACCAAGGAGGCAACAACAGGAAGTAATAAATTGTCAAAGGCTTTCACAGCTGGAGTTCATTAGTTGTAGATTTTTCTGGGCTGTATGGCAGTGGTCGCGGGCTCTTTTTGTAGCAGGAACTCCTTTGCATATTAGGCGACACACCCTTAATGTAGCCAATCCTCCAAGAGCTTACAGTAGCCCCTGTAAGAAGAGCGTGCATATTAGGGTGTGTCACCTAATATGCAAAGGAGTTCCTGCTACAAAAAGAGCCCTGGTAGTACTTGACATTTTGCCAGCAGCTTTGCACAATGACACAGAGAATACTCCATCTTTCTGTGTTACACCTCTGAGGATGCCAGTCACAGCTGCTGGCGAAACATCAGGTACTACAATGCCAAGACCACAACCATACAGCCCGGAAAATCTACAACAGCTAACAGGAAGTAATCTTTGAGCATCTCCAAAACCCACCTCTCCAGGATGGCTAAATAATTTGCCAAGTCAGTCATGGAGGGGGGATTGGAAAGACAAGCAGAAAAATTACAACCAAAAATTCAAGAAATGAAAGAGTCTACTGATCACCTCCAATTGACAAGCCTGTCATCTCACTGAGATGTGCCAAGTAATCAATAAAATCATATTCTGGCTAGTTAATCTAGAAATTCTAGATTAAGGATTTGATTCCCTAGATGAATTGAATGGGTGCCACCAGCTGGAAATGAAGACAATTAATGTGTTCTGATTTTGACTAGTAATATTTTTATCTAGCATGAAGAATCCAGGCATTATTAAACAGGACCTTTCCTTTCCTCTGCCTATACTCTTTTGCCATCAGCAGCACCATGAACAGCATCCCCAGCTGCAGTGCTGCTGAACAGGTGACACCGAGTTTGGTTTCAAGTCAGTGCTTCAGCAGTCCAATTGCCATGTTAATTGTGAGCTAGCGACTCTATCGCTAAACTGGATTAAAGTGCAACTACTTTGATCAAAGAAAAAGGGGGAAAAACATTACTTTCTAATGAATGTAATTTGTTACAATCAAGCAGATTTGTATTATTCAGGGAATTGCAATTCTACCCATTGTTACTAGGAATGATATATTCCGCTGCTGCTTCAACCAGGCCTGGAAGATAAGAAGCTTTAAAAGTTTAATTAGAGAGGTTTTTATTCTTCAAGATATGCAAAGAAGATTACTACTTGTGAGCTTGACAGTGACATGTGAAGCCTGATGACAGCAGCTGCCTGGAGGCTGAATCCCTATTTTCTAACTAAAAACAGCAATATTGAAATGCTTTGGGAAGATCTCGATTTCTTTTCATTATTTTTCAAAGCACATTGTATTTAGGTCTAATGCCATTTCATCAGTTTCTACTATGGGTGCAAATTGCATATGGAGCCAAACAATCAGGAATACATGAAGCTGCCTTATATCGGAGCATTGGTCTATCAATGTCAGTATTGTTTACTCTGACTAGAAGGACATATCAAGGGTCACAGTCAATGTTCCCTCTAAGCTGTGGAGTCTTGTGAACAAAAACTCTACTTTGTGAGCTGCTGGCATTAAAGTTGTGAGTGAGCGATTTGGCTACTGGATAAATTAGTTTGCTCTGGAGCCCTCCTTCCTGAACGAAGACAAAAATGTGTGAGCTGGAGTCTAAAAACCTGTGAGCTAGCTCACACTAACTCAGCTTAAAGGGAACACTGGTCACAGTTAGAGGTATTTCCCATTGTCTACTATCTGGCTGAGTTCAGACTGGCAATTCGCCCCACTATAGCCACTTTTCAGCCGCGTTTCCCAAGTGGATTAAAGGGGGTGTTCACACAGGCACATCTGCCTGGTGTTCCCCACCCGCAGGCAACCACTGCTGTTCCGCTTCACTCCCACGTTAAAAAGATACCTGACAAAAGTGGTAGCAAATCCCAGAGAGCACCTTTATCCCACATTATTCCACTTCCTGGAAGTGTGAACTCAAAGCCGAAAAGCCGGGAGCAACCCACTTCTATAGTGTGTGCCGGGTGTTTCCACACATAAGGCAGCAGTGATCGGATTGGCTGTGCTCTGCTCTACCGCCTAATGCGGTGCCGGCACAATGGTGCCCACCCCAAATCGGCTGGATGCGCTTATGCACATGAGTGCATAGGCGCCCATGAGCCCATACGCACAGAGAGGAAAAAGCCGTTTACAGCTGTGCCTCTGGGCCAACAGTCTGAACGCTCCTGTGCGCCTCCTCCCAGTATGCTCCCGCATCTGTTGGTCCCATGTGACCAGGAAAACCCGGAACAGTTTATTCCAGGGCTTTTTTGCCATGACTGGCTCCCACTGCAAACTGCTGGTCTGAACTCAGCCTCTGATTTTTTTAATTGGAGATACCTGTAACTGAATCTAAGACCTTCTGCATGCTAAGCAGATGCTCTACCACTGAGTCACAGCATGTACCTGAATTCATCTTGTCTATCACAAATAATTTACCTTTCTAAAATCACTCTCAAATCCAGAGGAGTCAATGGAAGCTAGGGTTTAGCTAGGATGCTTCTGAAATTCTCTCCAGCTGAAATTTCAGATTATCTTTCATTGTTTCCATTAGGAATCAACACTCCATTTTATCTCCAAATTTTGTACAGAATGTTGTCCATAAACTGATTAACACAACTTTGATTTATTTCTGTTCAACAGCACCTTTTCCAACCCTCTTTGTTACCAATGAACATGTGTATCATCAAAAAAAAAATTGTATGGTGTTTTTACCAATGAGCCCGAGAGTACATAGGCAAAACAGTAAAATATGGCACAAAAGGAATTTTGGTGTAGTCTTACAAAGAGTCACATGAAGATTATTTTTGTGCATTGTTTTACCATCGTAAATGTGTGCTACATTAGCACTGAAGGTAAATATACAGATAAACTGAAGATAATCAAAGCTTGCATGTGCTCCAGTTCCAGAATTTGCTTTAAAACTTCTCTTATATGAACCAAGATTACATGGAATGGTGCACAAAGAAAAAAATCTGGAACAATATAAAAATGGATTTGGGGAAACCTGCACATCCACAGCTTAACCATGGGGATCAAAGTTAAAGATGACTACTGCCCACTAGGATTGCTAACCCCAGAAATTCTGATATCTGGGTTGGTAATAGAAGTGGTCCCTGGACCTGTCAGAAGGGAGGGGTGGGACAATGAACAGAGCCCAAAGGATTATTGTTTATTTGCTTTATCTCCAGTAGGGACTCAAAGTAGCTTTCATCCTTCTCCTCTCCTCCATTTCATCCTCACAGAGCTTCATGAGTAAAGTTAGGCTTTAGAGTGTATTACTGGCCCAGCAATTTTCCATAGCAGAGTGGGGATTTGAATCTGGAGTCCCCCAGATCCTAGTCTGACACTCTAACCACTGAACAGCACTGTTCGTATATGTTCTGGAACACAACTCAGTTTTTTGATGGAATCCAGCACTGGAGGTGGTTTCCAAGGTGCATGAACCAGAAGTTTTTGACAGGTTGACAGAGTTGCCAGCCAGCAGGAGGCTTATAGGGGTGTGAAAAAGCTCTGCGTTTACCCTTCCTTTTTCCTTCCACCACCAAATTTACTGCTGGCAGCCAACAAGTTTCAGGAGTGGACAACTGCCCACCACCAGAAGGCTGCTCACAACCCTGTTGAGAGATGGACCCCAATAGTTTCTCATCAGGGACAGAATCCAATGCAAAAGCTCTCTTTTTATACCTACATTGACTGTGTGTGGGGTAGTGGTGGAATACAGCTTTTCTTGTTGCTTTTGCAACAAATGGCTCAAAAGTAGAAGCACAGAACAGTCCACCACCCCCCTCAAGTAAATGGCAAATCATACACATCACATATCTACAGAATAGAAGCAGCTAGCACATGGCTATTGGCCATCATATCTGCTTATTGATTCATGCCATCCCAGCAGAGTTATAGTTTGTGCCTGCACCTGTAAAAGAGTGTTCCATTTATTGCTTTTTACTTTGGGTACAATGAAATTGAAGGAGCATTCAGTTAATTTAAAGGATGAGACAAAACAGGTCACTAAAGGTTGATTAATGGATGTTTTGTGTACTTTGGGAATGGACCTCAGTCTAGTGCTTGAGCAATCTTTAAAGTGGCGTCATTTTCCTAGAACATGCACCAGAACACACATACAGATTTCACTGCAAACCATTTTTAATCCTTTGATACTTGTTTCAAATGAATTAAGGAGTAAAAAAAAAAATGCTGATGAAATATTTTCCTGACTGATTACAAAGAAATGCCCATCTTTGATTTGAAACCCATGCTGGTTTGCTTACAACATTACATTAAAAACCATTAGTATAAAATATTGGAATAACTTGGACAACCAAATTAAAAAAATATTGATAACATTTAATAAACTGCATTAATTATTTAGCATAAGTATTTCAGCCTTGCTAGTAGTTATCCTGCAGATTCATCTTTTTAAACACATACACCCACTCACACTAATCCATTCACCTGAATTTTCCTGTGTTGATGAATAAATCCAGGGTACAGATGATTACAATATCTAGACCCAGTCTAAAACCATTCTTAATTAATCAGAAAGTGATAAATTATGGTAACTTGAATTTGGTTGTAAACATAAAAAGATACGCAGATGGTGGCAACACAGAAAGAATGAGAGTTTATATTATGTTGGGGCAGCATGGGTAGCCCAGATGGCACTGTGTGACTGCACATTCTCTCCCTCGCTCAAATCTATGACCTGGTGGCTCTACTTGCTCAGAATTAATAGGACTTCTCAACAGCCCAGATGAGTAAAATGATTTTTAAGATGAAACCATGAACCTGTCAGAAGGGCGGGGGGGGGACAGCATATCATTCATCATTGTGGAGGGGTGGGTCAAGAGGAGATGCCCTTGTTGCTGAAAAATATCAACCAACCCTTTTGTTTTCTTTGCAGCACACTGGGTGGTGGCGCCACTAAGGCCGAGGACAGACTGGCAATTTGCCGCAGGATGGGACCCGGGCTGACAGCGACTCAATATCGGATTAAATGGAATGTTCACACAGGCACAGCTGCCCGGCGTCCCCCACCCGGAGCTTACCGGAGACCTCGCGCTTCAGTGCCGGATTAAAAAAACACCTGATAAAAGCCTTCGCAAATCCAAAAGCCTGCGTTCGTCGCGCGTTTCTCCGCTTCCGGGGAGTCTGAACGCGCAGGCGAAAAGCCGGGAGCAACCCGCGTTGGGCACGAGGCAGCAGCACTGTGATTGGCTGTGCTCCGCTCCACTGCCCAATGCGGTGCCGGCGTTGCAGGGCAAAAAAAAAAAAATCGCCGAAATGCACTTATGCGCATGAGCGCATGAGCGCTCAAGAGCTCATGCGCACATACGCCCACAGCCGAAATAATGGGGAAACAGCGAATATAGCGCGCCTCCGGCACGGCAGTCTGAACGCTCCCGCGCACCTCCGTCCCGTTTCTTCCGGCAGAGGCCCCTGCTGTGTGGACGGGAAAACCCGGTATCGTTTACTCCGGGGTTTTTTTGCCCCGACTCGATACCGGGGCAAATTGCCAGTCTGTCCTCGGCCTAAGTATTGGCATGTGCAGGTGAGGATAAATGAAGCCAGCAATAAATTGCTGGTTTAGTGGGACACATCAGGTTTTATATTTCACAGATCCCTGAGGAAGCTCAGTGAGAAATGCATAGGGGTTGTTAACATATTGGAATAAAATTATCTTCCCATTGCACCATTGTTGTTGTTTTTTCCCCTTTGTCTCTACACTGCAATGCAGAGGTAGGGGTGTAATAGTGTAATAGTGACCTGGCAATGCAATTCTAAACAGTTACACCTTGCCTCTAAAAGGGAAAGGTTCTCTTCTGGCTGTTTGGAGCCAGGGTTGAGTTGCCCAGACACTGTAGCCTTGAAAGGGCTACCTGGCTCAGCCTGCCCTAAAAAGAAAAGAAAAATAATAGTTATGACCTAGATCAGCCAATTAATAAATTAGTTCAACCCAAAGTATGTTGGCCCTGTATCTTCAGTTGTCATTTAAAGGCAACATTTACCACATAGCAGTGTTTTTGTGTGTTTAGTTAACAAAGGCTTTATTACATGTAAACTACCCTGAAAACCTTCTACAACAATGATGCCCAGTCAATTAATTATTGGTAGAAATTTTACATAAGTTAGCATGCGATTCAAGGGATCCTGAAAATTTTTGTATCTGTCTGTCTAGCCATCACAACTAAAATATCAAGAGATGGCAGGGCTGGATATTTTGAGGGGAGGGGGCGTTAACCATGGATACCACTGCAAAGTGTATGGAGGCAGTGTAGATGGTATTCAACACTTGTGTGAGAGATTTTGCAATTTAGTTGTTCATGGACATTATGGCCAGTTGGCAACTTGTCTTGGCCCCTTCTAGTTCAGATGAGGCACAGGATGATACTGGCAGAACTAAAAATGAGCCACCAGTTGAAGGGTACCCATTGAAGCTTTTTAAACTGAGTTCCATTTCTTCTATACAGGCATTTGTTGTGTGCTGCTGACCTGCCTGTTCTCTCATGGGATCTAGTGCAATTAAGCAGTTGCTTGGGGTGCATACAGGTTGCAAGCCCAAACCCCCGCCGAGTCTGCGCTGGTGGGGGAAGGTTGATTTGCCTCCTTGTGAGGCATAAAGAAAAGGCACCGCAGCGCCAGGCAGGGGGTGGAGCCAGCCTATTTAGGCTTGGCTCCCGCCTCCTGCCTTTGTAGTTCTTAGCAGTCCTCGGTGCACTCGGCCCACCCTCCCACCCTATTTTAGTGCAGGTTTCAACCGGTTGCCTTTTCCTGGGGCCAGGTAGGAATTTTTCAATTTGGCTTCAGAAGGAGGTATGTTTTGCCTACCTTGTACTGATGATGGTGGTATTGGGAAATTTGGCACTGGGGGGCCAGCGTTTGTTAAATAGACTGGTCACTTTGTGGTTAGGCGGGGTAGAGCGATCAGGAAGTTGAAAATGGTGAGCACCTGGGCATTTCATTAAAGGAATTAAAGGGTCCTCCAAGAACGGCGTTCGGGCCTTTGCAGCTCAGGGCTGGGAAGGGGTGATCTTCCTTAGAACAATCTGTCCTGGCCTATCTCAGCAGGCCTTGCGGCTTCTGGGGTGGTGGGCCAGGGGGTTCTCCTAAATATGCCAAGCTACCAGTCGAGAGCTACATTGGGTGGCTTGAGATCAGGGAAGGTGCATCACCCAGAAGGAGATGAAGGTGGTCAGGAGTTTGACACCTGTCATATTCCTCAGTACATTTTAACAGCCTCTCGCCAGCTGTTTGATTATAAATAATTAATAAAGTGGCCCTTGTTAAATCCATATTGGTGTCCGTCTCTTTATTCCGACTGAGGGGGCAATGTTTTTTTTCCTTAATTAGCTTATGGGATCTAGTGCAATAGAGTCCACCCTCCAAAACAGCCATTTTCTGCAGAAGAACTACTCTTTGTAGTCTGAAGATCAGTTGCAATTCCAGGAGTCCTCCAGGGCAGTTTGCAGCTACAGCAGCTTAGGCACTCTTCCTGAACAGGCGACAACTGGGACTGTGTGAAAAGGTTAAATAAAAGCAACTGGTTACTAAAATGGAATAGATAGGCTGTCTGAAAAGGGCTCAGGAGATGGATCCAGCCAGCTTTTCCACAGGTGAAACAGGGAGGAGTGGGTTTGCTTTAACCAGCAAAAAAGATTATGCTGAGGGTGATGGGATAGTCATGCAAAGCCAGGTGGGATGGGGCTGTAACAAAGAGGAGAATTGGGTGTGACTGAGTGGAAAAGCTTTCTGGATTCAATATCCTATTGTTTGTTGTGTGTGTGTGCTAAGTGCCATCAAGTTGCTTCCAAATTTTTGTGACCCTATGAATTACTGACCTCCAAAACATTGTATTTTTGATAGCCTTACTCAGGTCTTGCAAAATGAGGGCCATGTCTTCCTTGATTGAGTCACTCTGTCTCATGTTGCATCTTCCTGTTTTCCTGCTGTCCTCCACTTTTCCTGGCATTATTGTCTTTTCTAGTGACTCTTGTCATCTCATAATGTGACCAAAGTACGATAGCCTCAGTTTGGTTATTTTAGCTTCTAGGAGCAGGGCTCAGGGCAGTGTACAACAATTGAATATACTATTAAAACATTATTAAAATAACAATTTACACATAAAATCATAAAATACCATATAATTATAAAAGTTGTCAGATAACTAGTCAGAACAGACCTGGTGGACAATTGGCCTGCAAAAATTGGGCAGAAAAAGTTAGGGCCAGAAAAGCTGGAGTGAGGGAGAGGGGAGACGTCTGCTGCCCCAACCAAATGCCCAGTGGAAGAGCTCCATCTGCAGTAAGTCCTGAAGAGCCCTCAACTCACATGGGAGCTCATTCCACCAGACAGGGTCCAGGGCCAAAAAAGCCCTGGCCTCGGTCAAGGCTAGCTGTATGTCCCTGGGGCCAGGAATGTTGATTTGTGGACCTCAGTACCCTCCGGGGCTCATATGGGTAGAGGCGGTCTCGTAGGTATGCTGGTCCCTGGCTGTATAGGGCTTTAAAGGTAAGCATCAGCACCTTTAAATGGATCCAGAATTCAATAGGCAGCCAGTGCGATTCACACAGCACTGGGTGGATATGAGCTTGCACAGTCATCACCATCAACACCCTCGCTGCCGCATCCTGCCCTAGCTGCAACTTCTGGAGCAGAGTCAAGGGCAGACCCATGTAGAGAGAGTTACAATAATCTAGTCTGGAAGTGACCATTGCATGGGTCACTGTAGTTAGGTCCTGGGGCTTGAGTTGACCTAGAACACACTTATTTGTCTTTTTGGCAGTCCAAGGTGTCCGTTGTTCAACATCAAGTATATTACCCAGCATATAAATGGTGATTTTTAGTCTGCATTTTCAAAGACGTGATTAGGAAAGATTTAATGCTGTTTAAAGCAGAAAGGTGAAGGCTATCCACAGACTACTTTGGTTTGATGAGTGTGAGCACCTTGCAAGCTCTCAGAATTCTTCTTCTCCTGTCCTGCCTCTTGCACTAACATTCTCTCCTCCTTTCAGCTTTGTGAATAACTATTTTACATCTGTCCCATTATTTCACTTAGCACACCAAATTATTGGTTTTGCAAACTGTATGACTAACAGTACCATGCCAAGCAGAGTTACACCCTTCTAAGCCCATTGACTTCAATAGACTTAGAAGGGTATAACTATACTTAGGATAGCACTGCAACAATGGTTAAATATGTCCGTAGGGGTGTAATAGTGACCTGGCAATGCAGTCCTAAACACAGTTACACTTTGCCTCTAAAAGGCAAAGGTAGGAGGGAGCCCCTATGTAAGGAGAGTGGTGCAGAGAGAGAAGGAACAGCCCCAAGCCTGAGCCCTCTGCCCCAGATGCTAACTGGGTTGGTTACTGGGAGGTGCTATGCCTGCACCAAGACTAGTTAGATCTTTGGCCAAAAAACAAACAAACAATAATAGCATGATATACAAGCCAATAGAACTTGTTAAACCTCAATAGAAAACCATCTCACTGATGTTTCATGCCTTACATTAATGCAGAGTGGAAATACTAGTCTGGTACATCATTTACACCAAATTAAGTAGATAATCAAAAAATAAATACAATTTTAATGAAAAATGCTTACCCAAGAGAGAAAGAGAGGTGATCATTTGAAAAGTGCTTTTAACAGGACAAAAACCAGTAGCTCAGTTCTTATTAGTAAGCAGTTCTATAGGATCTATCTGTTAAAAAAAAATGTAAAGCTTTTGTTCCCCGTTCACTGCAGAGAGGAATTATCTTTTTTTTTTTTCTGTACAGCTAGAATGAACACTGTGCTACTCAAGAGTCTGTGTGTGCTTTAAGATTCTTATGGTTTCCCAAGTGGTCATACCACATGAACATTTAACCTATTTTCAGAATTCTTAATGGCACACTGATTTGAGAATAAACATCTTTATCATATAGCTAGAATTGATGGGGGAGGACCACCCTGCCTCACCCTAACATGTTTCCATATATTCAGAGCCATGGCATGATGATGATGATGTTATTCTTAACCCATTTTTAATAACACTAATATGGCAAGTGTGTGCAAAAAAAGGTTATTCTTTTAATGCAATGAAACCATGAAGATAATATGCTTATGTACATATTTCCACATGGTGTCATGAATTTCCATCTAGCTACATAACTTGAAGGATTTGTCATGGGTATGCACATTAAAGCCATTTGCCTATGTGGTGTTTCTCTATATAGATAATGTGTATGTGTTTTATTTTGTGAGGGATTTCATATGTATGTTGCTGTGGATTAAAATATAAACCTAAGTAAGAGAGAAGGGGGCTGGATGGGTGATTAAAATGTGTTATAATTGGATGATACCTGTACTCTTATGGGGTAGACTTGACTAGTTTGAGGAGAGAGTTTATTCAGTGTGTGAAAAAGGGAAGAAAATAGTTGAGTGAATAAAGAGTGAGGTGCTGTAAGAGAAATCTGTGTTCCTTGTGGAAGTTATCAGCCTAAGTGACAAGAAATTAAGCTTTGTGGACAGTAGTAGCCTAAGTGGCAAGTGAGAAAATATGGCTATTTAAGAAAGAAGAATTGTTCCTATCTGAAACCATTAATCTTATGAACTGTTATTCTGTTATATTTCCAAATAAACTCTGTTTATGTTAAAGAGAACAGCTGTTTTATTTAAAGAATCCCCTTTCACTTCGGAGCTACCCCCAAGTGCTGACCATTCTGTCATTCTACCAAATATAACTAAGCCAACATCTTCTTTGGGTTAAAGTAAGAATTCTAAGACAAGAGCCTTTGGTGACAGTAAAAATAAGTAAGAAACACTAAGGAAGGCAATGAGGCAATATAAAACATGTCACCTCAAACACTATAGAGAGGTGCCTTTACAGGTGTTACATATTAAGGAGTCTCCGAAAAGAGCAAAGCATTATAGTCCATGTGATGACTACAGATATTCTGCTATTTAAATATGCTTCCACTGTGATAGAATCCATAATTGAAAATATTGCTCACACAATACACACAAATACCCATCCCGTTAGATATTATAGTGAATTGAAACAGCATGAAATTTCTTTTAGATGACACCAAATCAAAATATTTCAAAAAAATATAATCTTTCAACAGAATAGTCTTTTCTAACAGAGCTGGGATTTAAAATAGTTTATAAAGAAATAACAAGAAGACACACTGCATAATAGCATACTGTCACCACCAAATAATAGGTTATAGATTTCTGTTCAAAACTGCTTCTGTCAATCAAGCTGTGCATTCATTCTTTCTTCCATAATTAAACCAATGCAAGCTATCATTTTAGCTTCAGAAGCCAGATTGAAGGCTAGGACTTTCAATACAGCTTGGAAGAATATAGTGTGCTTTTAACTAAACAAAGACACCAAAGCACTAACAATAGTTTTCAAAAATCTGCAAGCTTTGTTATAAGTGCAGCAAAGCGATGTTCTTGATTTTTTTATTATTATTATTATTACAGCCATCAGGCAGGCTTGTTTCCAGTAATAATTTTAAAATGCCATTAAAGCAGAGGGTTGAGATTAAAATCAGAATGTTGCCACAGCTAGTTACATGAGAACTCAAACTATTAAGACTGTTTTTGGACATAGAAGTGTAAATTACTTTCAGAGATTTACATCCTGGTTGTGTGGGGATCCCTGATTGATGCTGTGTAGCTATAACAACATGCAAGGTGTTCTGAGTTGCCAACATCCTTTCTCTGGGACCTTCTAGAGTGGGATGGCCAAAACTGCATCCTGTCATATATCTAAAATCAATTCTCGATTCAGCTTCTTGAAGTCAAGGCAATTAAATTGTTGAGCTAACCTACCAAGTAATATACCACAAGTATGACACTTTTATAGATAATATCAACAGTAGAGCAAAAGTTATGGACAACCTTACTACCCAGCTAATCCATTTGTCATGGGCTGTGCTGTGTGACTTGTACAATATTTGTTTCAGGTAGTCAGCCTGGAACTTGAACAAAGGTATCACTTCCAATTGCCAGCCTGTTTTTATGAACCATGAGTATAAACAGTGGTCTACTGCATACTTACAAGTTAGTATGTACTCTTTTGCCTTCAGGCCCTCTTCCACAACTGATTAGCTTTGTCACATTTTTCTCACATGCACACAAGATGAAATGTTAACCTAACAACTGGACAAATCCTGAATAAGAAGTTACTCCACATCATTTTGCTCTGTTAAATCTCAGATTACCCATGAAGGGTAGAGAAGATGTCATTCTGTTTCATGGTTTTGTAGGCCATTTCAAGCAGGTTCTGTAAAGAAGCAGCATTTTTTTTATATATATTTTTTTATTGCTTTTATCACTAAAAACCTATATACTACACACTACCAACTTAAAATACAGAGTAGACAAGGATCTTTAATAGTCTACTTTCAATTTCTTGATACTTCCCTAATAATTAAGCTTACAAATATCACAATTAGCTTTGAAGAATAGAAAAAAAGAGTATACAGAATAAATGGGATTAATTATAATATGTGCGCATTATCAATTATAATATACAAAACAGATTCTCAAAGCATCATTTAATTGCTTTCTTTCCTTTACGTTTCTTTTTCTTCTCAAAGGGGAGTTAAACCTTGTATGCTCTAGAAGCAGCTGCTCCCAGTTCAGATTCACAGTCAGAGTCAAAGAGTTAATCTATAAATATAGAAGAGGTACTGTCACTGCTTATCTCAGGTTGTTCACTTTTATCTTTTGAAGCAGTATTGTCCTGTGCTGTTTCTTTTTCCTTTGCTGGCCTTTGGTGCTGTTTCAGAAATACTTTTACCTTATTAAGAGAGTCAATCTTTTCTTTTTTTATTATTTAAAGCTGAAGATAAGTCCTTCTGGTATAATCAATTGGTAAGGAGTGGAGTTTTCTTGTAGAAATGATGTGATGTTTCTGTATTGCTCCTTCTTTCGTATCTCAAATGGAATATCTTTTAAAATTTTTACTTCTTCTCCTTGGATTTTTAAGGTCTTTCCATTAATCATTTTAAGTATCAAATTCCTTCTTGATCTTTTAGGGAATTTCACAAATACTTCCCCTGGCAAGTTGTTTTTCTTGATAAATTCTGGATATGTTTGGTACACCATATCCATATCTGCTTGTAGTAATTCTGCTTTACAATTTGCCATGGGGGCCAGTGCTTCACTTAGGATCTCTTTCAAGCTTTCATCCTTCTTTTCTGGAATACCTTGAAATCTAAGGACATTTTTCCATTTGAAGCTGTAATAGTTGTTGTTTTTCAGAGACTCTTTTTCCACTATTTCCATTCTTTAGTCCAACGCTTTTGTCATATGATCAACTTTTTTTCAGTTTTTTAGATGTCTTCTCTGTTTTTATATTAGTTTCTTTGAATTCTTTCTGTACAGCATCAGAGTTCTTGTTGAGATTAGTCATCTGGTCCAGCAGAGGGTACAATGCCTCAGAAATCATATTGGCAATGTCTATAGCTGGTTCCAGTCTAGTAACCGGTGATGTTAAACTGGCAGTTCCTGTAGAAGATGTCCCTCTGGATGCTTTTCCTCCCTTGATGTGACATTGTTTATATTAAAGGTAAAAGTTCTTAAAAGTTCTGAGATTCTTTGTTGCTATATAAAATCTGTCTCTCTGCACTTGGAATGAATTGTTTGGTGTTCTCCTGTCAAAGTTGCAGTCTTGCCTCTAAGTTTCACAACTTTTCCTTCAGTATTTTATTCAGGGTAGGGTTCACAAGACCTGGTGAAAGATGTAAATGTGATAGCACCAATTGGGAACAATTATCATAATGCTATAAAGTTCAACATTTATATAAAAAAAAAAGAGTTGCCCCAACAGATCAACACAACTACTTTAGAGTTTAGAGGGGGTAAAATCTCAACTGAGGGGACTTGTGAAGAAGAAACTGAAAGTAAAGGTAAGGAATGTCAAATCCCTTTGGGAAACTTGGAGTCTATTTTAAACTACAATCCTAGAAGCTCAGATAAAATGTATACCACAGGTTAGGAAAGGTACAGATAGGTATTAAAAAAGGCATGCATGGTTAACCAACAAACAGAAACAGTAAAAGGTAAGAAGGATTCCTTTAAGTGGTTGAAGGCTAGTCCAAGTGAGGCAAATAAAAGGGTGCAGAGGCTGTGGCAAATAAAATGCAAGTTGGCGATCAGACAGGAAAAAAGGGAATATGAGGAACATATTGCAATAAAAAAGACCAATCAGCAAGGGAGGATGACCAAGGGGTAAAAGGATTACTAATGAGGATAGGGAAATGGCAGAGAAGTTAAATGCATTTTTTGCCTCTGTCTTTGGGTGAAGAAGTACTTCCTTTTATCCATTCTAACCCGACTGCTCAGCAATTTCATTGAGTGCCCACAAGTTCTTGTATTGTGAGAAAGGGAGAAAAGTACCTCTTTCTCTACCTGCTCTATCCCATGCATAATCTTATAAACCTCGATAATGTCATCCCTCAGCCGTCCTTTCTCCAAGCTAAAGAGACCTAGCGTTTAACCTTTCTTCAATGTTCCAACCCTTTTATCATTCTAGTTGCCCTTTTCTGCACTTTTTCCAAAGCTATAATACCCTTTTTGAGGTGTGGTGACCAGAACTGTACACAGTATTCCAAATGAGGTTTATATAGGGGCATTATGATTTTGGCTGATTTGTTTTCAAAATACCCTTCCTAGTAATCCCCAGCATAGCTTTGGCCTTTTTTATTGCAGTTGCACACTGTCTTGACATTTTCAGTGACTTATCTACTATGACTCTAAGATCTCTCTCTTGGTCAGTCTCTGCCAATTCAGACCCCATCAATGTGTATTTATAGTTACAATTTTTGGCTCCAATGTGCATGACCTTGCACTTGGCAACATTGAACCCCATTAGCCACATTGATGCCCACTCACCCATCCTCGACAGATCCCTTTGGAGTGCCTCACAATCCTCCCTGGTTTTTACCACCCTGAACAACTTTGTATCATCTGCTAATTTAGCCACTTCACTGCTTACTCCCATTAATCATTAATGAACACGTTAAAAAGCATTGGACCGAGTACTGATCCTTGTGGTACTCCACTGCTTACCACCCTCCACTGAGAAAATTTCCCATTTATAGTCACTCTCTGTTTCCTATTAATTAGCCAGTTTTTGATCCACAAAAGGACTTGTCCTTCTGTCCTGTGATTTTTGAGCTTACTTAGGAGCCTTTGATGACAAACGTTATCAAAAGCTTTTTGGAAGTCAAGGTAAACAACATCTACTGAGTCACCCTTGTTGACATGTTTGTTCACCCCCTCAAAGAACACTAACAGGTTAGTGAGACAAGATCTTCCCTTACAGAACCCATGCTGAGTCTGCCTCAATAGTTTTTGTTCATCAATGTGCTTACTAAGTCTTTCCTTAATAACAGTTTCCAGCAATTTACCCGGTATCGACATCAGACTAACTGGCCTGTAATTTCCCAGATCTCCTCTGGAACCTTTTTTAAAGATGGGAGTGACATTAGCTACCTTCCAGTCCAGATTTTAAGAAAAAATTACATATTTTTATGAGGAGATCTACAAGTTCACATTTGAGTTCTTTCAGAACTCTTGGATGTATGCCATTTGGGCCTGATGATTTATCAGTTTTTAAGTTGTCTATCAGTAGTAGGACCTCCTCCCTCATCACCTCAATCTGATTCAGGTCTTTCAACACCTCTCCCGAAATCTGAGGTTCTGGAGTGGGCAAACACTTCTCATCTTCCACAGTGAAGATAGAGGCAAAAAAATGCATTCAATTTCTCAGCCATTTCCCTATCATCCTTCAGTACTCCTTTTACCCCCTGATCATCCAAGGGCCCCACGACCTCCCTGGCTGGTTTTCTGCTTCTAATGTATTTGAAGAAAGTTTTATTGTTGGTCTTTATGTTTTTTGCTATATGCTCCTTATATTCCCTTTTTGCCTGCCTGATCACAGACTTACATTTTTTTTTGGCACAGCCTGTGTTCCCTTTTATCAGCCCCAATAAGACTAGCTTTCCACCACTTAAGGGAATCCTTTTCACCTTTTACAGCTTCCATTACTTTGTTTGTTAACCATGCAGGCTTTTTTCTATATCTATTTGTGCCTTTCCTAACCTATAGTACATATATTTTTTCTGAGCTTCTAGGATTATAGTTCTAAATACTCTTCAAGCTTCCCCAGTGGTTTTGACCCTCTCAGTTTCTTCCTCACATGTCCCCCCATATCAGAAGTTACCCCTTTTAAAGTTAAAAGTGGTTGTGACAGTCTTTTTGGCCAGTTCCCTGTTTATACAAATGCTGAACTCAATAACATTATGGTCACTGTTCTCAAATGGTGCAATCACTTTTACATCTCTCACCAGGTCTTGGGACTTAGGACCAAAGCCAGGATTGACTCTCCCCTGGTAGGTTCTGTGACCATCTGCTGCATAACATAGTCATTGAGAGTGTCTAGAAATTCAATCTCTTTTTCCTGACTAGAACACATATTTACCCAATCAATGTGTGGGTAGTTAAAATCACCTATTACAACATAGTTTTTTTTTTGTCTAGCTGCTATCTTTAATTCATTCATCATTTTATAATCCTCCTCTATCTTTTGATCTGGTGGGCGATAACAAACTCCCACTGTTAAGCCTCCTTTTGGACCCACTATTTCAACCCATAGCATTTCCAGAAGCAAATCCAATTCTCTTACCCTCTCAGTTGTACTGGACTGTATACCCTCTCTGACATACAGAGCCACCTCACCTCCAACCCTTCCCCCCTATCCTTCCAATATAATTTATAACCAGGAATCACTGTATCCCACTGATTTTCCTCATCCCTCCAAGTTTCTGAAATACCCACAATGTCTATTCCCCCCCCCATACCAAGCACTCCAACTCCCCGATTTTACCTCAGACACTTCTAGCATTTGTATAAAAACACCTATAATTTCCCATACATGTTAAGCCTGCAACCTTCCTCTTGCTATCTTGAGACCTTATCAGGCAGTCCATATCACTAGCCATAGTCTCAGTGGACAATTCCAATCCATTTCCTTGTAGAAAAGCATTAGTTACCCCCTCATCTCTCTGAGATGAGCCATCCCGAACCAGAGACTTTTCATCTCCTGTCAGCTTTCCCCCAATATTCAGTTTAAATACTGCTCTGCCACCTTTTTGATTTTGAGCGCCAGCAGCCTGGTTCCTTCTCGGGACAAGTGGAGACCATCTCTTTTGTACAGCTCCCTCTTGTTCCAAAAAGCATCCCAGTGTCTAACAAACTTAAACCCTTCCCCCCTGCACCATCTTCTCATCCACGCATTGAGACTCCTGATCTGTGCCTGACTCTCCGGTCCTATGCGTGGAACAGGTAGCACTTCTGAGAAGGCTACCTTGGAGGTCCTGGCCTTGAGTTTCCTGCCCAGCAGCCTAAATTTCTTCTCCAGGACCTCACAACTGCATTTCCCCACATCGTTGGTGCCAGTATGCATCACAACCACTGGCTCCTCCCCAGCACTATCTACCAGCCTATCTAAAACACATGTAATGTCTGCTACCTTCACACCAGGCAGGCAAGTCACCATATGGTCAGTATGCAGGTTTGCCACCAAGCTGTCTACCTGCCTAAGGATCAAATCACCAACTACCAAGCATCCCCCTCCCTCCCTGCCCAGGGATGGTTCCTTGGTGCGAAAGGATACTCGTTCACCAACTGAAGAAAAGGTCCCTTCTGAGGGCACATTTCCCTTATCCTCAGCACGGTACCTTGTTTCCCCTCGACCCTCATGCTCCCTGACAGTAGTGGGGCTGCCAGATCCAGAGTGGGAGATATCTAACAATTCCCCGAGAGTCTTCTCCAAGTGCCTAACTGACTGTCTCTGCTTCTTCAGGTCAGCCACCTTGGCCTCAAGGGAGCAAACTCATTCCCTGAGAACCAGGAGTTCCTTGCACCAGGCACACAGCCAAGACTTCTGTCCAGTGGGCTTATAGACATACATGTGACACTCCATGTAAAACTCTGGATAGCCCCCAACCCCCTGCTAGCATTCTGGCTTCATAATTGTTTTTCAAATAATTAAATATAATCCCCTTTTTAAAAACGCTTTGTATTTATGTTGTTCTCCTTGTAGAAGCCTACTTACCTTACTGGGAACACAAGGAGACTAGGACCTTGACTTTCTTGCTCTTTCTGGGCTTCTTACAGAGCCCCTAGTCTAAGAGTCCCTCATGCCAGAGGCTGCCTTAAATAAAGGCCTCCCCCAGCAGAGGGCAGGGCAGCAGCTATGCAAATTCACCCAGACACTCAATTACAGTCAAACAATGACCCTTTCTCACCCTATCTCAAGCAGCCAGGACTCTACAACAACTCTAATCTCTTCCATACACTCCCAAACACAGTCCTCCCACACAATACCCTCAGCTAAATCCCCTCAGCTGAAAGCAAGTAAAAAACACTCACCCCTCTAGCAGCTCTTGTCACCTGCTCCTTCTCAGAGCTCAGCTGTTCAGGATGGTGAGAACCAGGGAGGATTGTGATGTGCTCCAGAGAGATCTGTTGAGGCTGGGTGAGTGGGCATCAAAGTGGCAAATGTGGTAGGCAAGTGCAAATTAAGGCACATTGGAGACAAAAATCCTAACTATAAATATAAATTGATGGAGTCCAACAGACTAGACTAGAGATCTTGGAGTCATGGTAGATAACTCACTAAAGATGTCAACTTGATGTGCAAAAAAGGCAAATGTTATGCTAGGGATTATTTGGAAGGGAATTGAAAACAAATCAGCCAGTATCACAGTGCCCCTGTATAAATTGATGATGCAGCCTCATTTGGAATACTGTGTACAGTACTGGTCACTGCACATGAAAAAAGATATAGCATTAGAAAAAATGCAGAAAAGGGCAACTAAAATGATTAAGGAGATGGAACACCTTCCCTATGAAGAAAGGTTAAAGAGGTTAGGGCTCTTTAGCTTGGAGAAACAACTAGGGCTCTTTTTGTAGCAGGAACTCCTTTGCATATTAGGCAGCACACCCCTAATGTAGCCAATTCTCCAAGAGCTTACATTAGCACCTGTAAGGAGAGCTCTGTGAGCTCTTGAAGGATTGGCTGCATTAGGGGTGTGTCACCTACTACAAAAAGAGCCCTGGAAACAACTATTGAGGGTGATATGGTAGAAGTTTACAAAATTATGCATGGGGCAGAGAAAGAAGTACTTTTCTCTTTTTCTCATAATACAAGAACTCATGGGCACTCAATGAAATTAATGAGCAGTGGATTTAGAACAGATAAAAGGAAGCACTTCTTCACCCAAAGAGTGATCAACATGTGGAATTCCCTGCCACAGGAAGTGGTACTGGTTACAAGCATAGACTGTTTCAAGATGGAATTAGATAAATACAAGTGGAGACCCTTTGCTTCCTCCCCTCTACCCTTACCTATCTCACACTCTTTCTCCCTTCTGGGGGTGGAGCCATAGACTCAACCCTCCAAAGCAGCCATTTTATCCAGGGGAACTGATCTCTGTCACCCGGACAACAGTTGTAATTCTGGTTGATCTCCAGCCCTCACCCAGGGGCTGGCAATGGTAGTTCTCATAGAGGAAATGGCTGGTTTGGAGGGTGGAGTCTATGGCATTATACTGGTCTGAAGTTCCTCCCCTCCTCAAACCCCACCATCCCCAGGATCCACCCCTTAAATGTCCAGGAGTTTCCCAATTCAGAGTTGGCAACCCTATTTCCTACCCACCCAACAGCCAACTTAACCTTTATCTGCCTTTATCTGTCTTCAGCTTTTCGTCTCCACCCCCCTCCCCCACAGCTTCTACCAAGGAAAATTATAGTCTTTCTCCACAGTGGGAACCAAAGCAGCTTACATTATTCTCACCTCCTTTTTATATGCACAACAACCCTGTGAGGTTGGTTAGGCTGAAAGTATGTGACTGGTCCAAAATCACCCAGTCAGCTTCCACCGCAATATGGGGATCTGAACCTGGGTCTTGCAGCCCCTACTCTGAGGCTCTAACTGCTGCACCACTGCTGGCTTTCATAGGATGGCTGCTGAACAGCAGCAAGCAGCCAGGTCAAGTTGAGTCATGCAAATTAGGTGGTATCAAGTCACCCAGAGGGTGCTGCCTAGGGATGCCAGCCTCCAGGTGGGATCTGGGGATCCCCTGGAATTACTGCTCAGCTCCAGACTACTGAGATAACTTCCCCTGGAGAAAATGGATGCTTTGGAGGGTGGACTCTAGGGCATTGTACCCCACTGAGGTCTCTGTCCTCCCCAGGCTCCATCCCTAATCTCCAGGAGTTTCCAGACCTGGAGCTGGCAACCCCACTACCTCCATCCCCTGCCAGTGCCTGTGGGGGGACCTGGCAACCCTAGACTACTGCCAGGCCTAGGGTTGGCAACCTCCAAGTGGGGCCTGGAGAGTGAACTCCAGAGATCTGTGAACAACAGAGATCTGTCTCCCTGGAGAAAATGGCTGCTTTGGAGGGTGGATTCTGTGGCATGATGCCCAGCTGAGGCCTCTCCCTTCCCCAAATCCTTGCACTCCTTACACTCCTCCCCAAAACCTCTAGGAATCCCCCAGCCTGGCCCCAAGGCTCCCTCCCTCCCTCCCCCTCCCTCCAAGGCCGAAAGAGGCCTGGAAAGAAAGGGCCCTTCTCCCCCACCCTTTACTGACAGAGCCAGTTAGAAGTCTCCCCCCCCCCCAACATTCTAATCTCTCACCATTGATGCCTGGAGTCAGGTCCCTGCAGAGGCCATTTCAAAAGGCTTTTTGGGGGGAATTCAACCGTCCCTGAAGGGATTTCCTCACTTTTTGGATTTTTCTACAAACCCAGGAAGTCTACTGACTATGTAGGAAAAGCTGTTGGGGGAGAGTGAGGCTCCTGTTGGTGGGAATAGGTATCCACACAGAAAAAAAAAAGTCTGGGAAATAGAATAAAGATATGGAGCAGAGGTCCATCAGTGGCTATTAGCTTCAAGGTATAGAATCTATGTCTGGGGGAGTGATACTTGGTATTCTTGGTGAACATAAGAACATAAGAGAAGCCAATGTTGGATCAGGCCAATGGCCCATCTAGTCCAACACTCTGTCGCACAGTGGCCAAAAATACCAGGTGCCATCAGGAGGTTCAGCAGTGGGGCCAGGACACTAGAAGTCCTCCCACTGTTGCCCCCCTCCCCAAGCACCAAGAATACAGAGCATCACTTGTCCCAGCCTAAGAGTTCCTATCTATACCTTGTGCTTGGAAGGCAACAGTGAGAGGGCTTCTGGCCCCATTGGTGGACCCCCTGATGGCACCTGGTTTTTGGCCACTGTGTGACACAGAGTGTTGGATTGGATGGGCCATTGGCCTGATCCAACATGGCTTCTTTTATGTTCTTATATTCATAGAAGATTAATTCACTATTGATGCAAGATGCACATTTATTTAGAAATAATAATTCTGTGGCATTTTCTTACAGGCTTCCGTGGGACCTCTTTAGACCATATAATCATAATTTAGATACATCACCATAAATATTGAGTTAAAAGTGATCTTTGCTGCTATTGTTGATAATTGATGATAAGTCAGTGAAGGTATAACACTTCCCCGACTTTCCTTTTTTTTCCCTACATCAGTTTGTTGTAGTGGTTAGGAGCATGGACTCTAATTTGAGAGAACCGGGTTGATTCCCCACTCCTCCACATGCAGCTGCTGGTGTGACCTTGGGCCAGTTACAAGTTCTTTCAGAGCTGTTCTCTCATGAGAAGTTCTTAAAAGAGCTCTCTCAGCCCCACCTACCTCACAGGCAATGCTCCCTCTAAGCTATGGAATCTTGTGAGCAAAAATTCTACTTTGTGAGTTACTGGCATTAAAGTTGTGAGCCAGCAATTTGGCTACTGTATAAATTAGTTTGCTCTGTAGCTTCCTGAGCTAAGACAAAAATCTGTGAGCTGGAGGCTAAAAAACTGTGAGCTAGCTCACACTAACTCAGCTTAAAGGGAACACTCCTCACAGGGTGTCTGTTGTGGGGAGGGGACGGGAAAGGAGAATGTAAACCACTGTGAGACTCACTCAGATAGTGAAGGGCAGGACATAAATCCAACTTCTTCTTTTTTTATTTCTTGGCCTTTTGTTTTTTGTTTCAGTCTGTCCCACCAAGTTTTTATATATATCTATATATATAAGCTGAATCAGCCTATGGAACTGAGAAACCGGCAAAAATCCTTTGTTTGTATATGTCTGATAATGGCACAGGAGAGGCTGGTAGGAATTCCAAACAAACAAACTGCTTTATTTCACTTCCAAAGGGAAATGGTCAGGTAGGTATCAGATTTAAACTAGGCAGATGAACAGGCAATAGAAATGACATAACTTTGTATAACTCGATACAGCACATAGTTTATCACAATAAAGTAACTGTTTCATTATACAGACAGGTCTTTAAAACTGTGGGGAAAGATGTCTTGGCCTAAGCTTCTTCATTTCAAGCATACTTCACTTTGTGAAGGAGAGGTGGCTTGAAGGGTGCAGCGGCGGCGGCCGGCAGGGGAAGCCGAGATGGCGGCTCTGCCCGTTTCTCGCTTTGTCCCACGCGGTGCGTCTCTCTGGAGGCCCCTGGTGGCATCTTCCACTTCTGCCCGGTCGCTCCATCAGACTCCAGCAGCCGATGGGACTGACAGTGCTGTTCAGCTTCAGCAGAAGAGCTCGGCCATCGTTCAGAAGAAACCCTCCCTCCCTAGCAGCCGAGGTGAATTACCATTACTCTTACTCTGTGGTGCGGGGTTGCGACCGGATCGTGCCAGTGGACATCTACGTTCCAGGTTGCCCACCTACGGCTGAAGCGTTTCTCTACAGGATCCTGCAGTTGCAGAGGAAGATCAAGAGGGAAAAGAGGCTCAGGTCTGGTACCGCAGATAGATCTGCGGATCTCTTAAGCTGTTGGGCGGACACCCTGGATGCACTTAAGCTGCTTTTCACGTGTTTCTTTAATAAAGTTGCCTATATATACGCACAGAAAACAAACAAACTTCACTTTGTGAAGGCAAGAACACACACACAACTTCCAATTTCCCTTAAACACTTTATAGGGATCACCCCCTTTTACTAGGAGCTATTTCCCTCAGGGAAGGTCTACTGGTCTCACTTCCCTAGTTCAGGATTCTCTGTTGATCCTGAACTCTGCTTAACTGAATTTCACAATTCTAACTGCCAGTCTCAACTGTCACTGTACTAACTGCCATTCTCAGCTGTAGAATTCTATTTGAATCCCCTGTCAATCAAGGTTCTCAAACCAGACTAGCACATTAACCATTCACTACCCATTGCAGAAGGATATGAGGAAATCTTCTTCAGAAATGTTCTTTGTCTTCTTGAAATTCTTTAGATATTTACCTGAGGAGGAAACTTTAAAATCACTTTGAATCACAGTCCTGGGTTCCCTAACCCTGGGGGGAAGGTGTTAAGCAGGGTTATAGCCTTAATGAAGGAACCAACCCAGTTGCAGAGCTGAGAAGACAGCCATTGAGGCCTGCAAAATCAAGGGAGGAAGAGACAGGAGGAAGGCCAACCAAAGTCATGCTTCGGGATTAAGATCTCTTTGAGACAAAGGATTAGGTGCAGGGAAGCAGGAATTGGGAGTAGTAGCATTGCCAGGAGTGGCCTAGCAACTGGAGGGACATAGAGGACATGAATACTTATGATGGGGAAAAGGTGATCAGCATCCCAAGTGTGATTACATTCCTTCCAAGTCATCAAAGAAACAATGTCATCATGCCAAGGATGCTGATCAAACTCCCCCCATTCCGCCAAGCCATTTCTTCCTTCTGCCCAGGCAATGGGAGATGCAGGTGGGAAATATTTTGTGTGGGGAGCCAGTTTGGTGTGGAGAGCCAGTTTGATGTAGTGGTTAAGTGTGCGGACTCTAATCTGGAGCTTGATTCCCCACTCCTCCACTTGCACCTGCTGATGTGACCTTGGGTCAGTCACAAAGCTCTGGCACAGCTGTTCCTGAAAGAGCAGTTTGTGTTAGAGTTCTCTCAGCCCCACCTACCTCACAGGGTGTCTGCTGTGGGGAGGGAAAGGGAAAGGAGTTTGTAAGCTGCTCTGAGACTCAAAAGTGAAGGGCGGGATATAAATCCAATCTCTTCTCTTCTTCTTCTTCTTCTTCTTTTGCTCCCAACAGAAAGCTGGGAACCCTTACAGAGTGACAAGGGAAAGATGGATGAAAGGCCCAGCTGAAGGAAGTAGACAAGGCATCTGGCTAGAAGCTGAGAAGCAACAGTCAGCAATCCAAGAGTACCAGGTCTCCTGGAGATTTAACAAGACAACATTCCTTGCCCAGAGGAAACCAGAAGGAACTTCTCCCACCTGGCCCAGGCAAACCAGTCCCCTCCCTTGGCTTAACCCTACGTAAAGGATGAAGTGGCCAGGACAAGAGTTTAGGGAGCTGAAAGAATGACTGAAATTGAGAAGGCAGCCCCAGCACCTAGGCATGAGCAGAGGTGGTTTTCTATTGTCTTTCTCTCCATAGCAACTCCAGTCTTGATTTTTGATCATTCTCCCATGCAAACACTGTCCATGGCCAATCCTACTTAGCTCCCAAGTTCTGGTGAGATCAGGCTAGTCAAGGCTATTTAGGCTGCTAGACAGAGCAGTTTGTGAAGGCCTATGGTCATATACAATAATTTTTCTACCTACCTACTATATAGTAAACAATATAGTATGAAGGGGGAAGAAAAGAAAGTAGCCCCAAATTCCAGACAATTGCATGAAAACCCTATTACCTATAGACAAGAATATTCCTTCCTGAAGAATTCTGTTCTGTTCAATCACATCCCTAATCCCTTTACAAAAATACATTCTGTGAAACAATAAAAATGTGGAAGCTTTTCTTACCTCATCAGGCAGGGAATTCTGCCAGATGGGGACCACTGTTATTTTTACTCCTTAGCAGGGTGGCACCTATAGGAAGCTTTTCTCAAATGAGTGAAGCTGTCTTAATGGAATATATTAAGAGGGTCTCTGATTGACTATCCAGGGTTAATGCCTCACAGAGTCTGAGAACCTTTGAGTGACAACCTGTTCAAAAAGAATCCTATAGAGATATCAATTAAGAAATGACCCTTGAGAACTGACAGTTGAAGAAGGGACAGTTTAGCACTGACTAAAGACTGGGAAGGAGGCAAAGAGGAGTGAGAGGATCATGGAAGATCTCCATTCAAGGCAAAAGGGGACAGAGCTTCTAGTGAAGAGAAGTAATCCCTACCCAGTAAAAAAGGAGATCGCTCTAAAGAGAGGAGTGATCCCTTGATCACTTTTGGGATTTGGGAACTTGGTTGTATGTTCCTGCCTTCTGAATATGAAGTGTCAGTGAAACTCAGAAACCTATGCTTGTGAGTTAAAGTAGAGACTGAAAAAAAAAGCCTTTCTCCTCAAAGTTTCAAAGACTTTGTTGAAAAGCAAAAACATTTACTTGTTGGCAACATATTAACTGGATTTAGTGTGATTACAATATTACCTCAGTTTTTATTATTGGTTCACCTTATGCATCCAACCTGTGATCCCACCTAACCTTTTCCCCTCCAAGTTAAATAAAATATTTTGGTTATTTTTGAACTTTCAAAATTGCCTCTTGTGTGCAATTACAGAAGTAGAATATAAGCAGGTGATTTTGTCTCTTCTTTTAAGTCTCTGTGTAGCCCTGAGCCATTGCCTTACTAGTGGGTAGCCTCAACAGCAAGGCATGCCACTTCTGACCTGAATCAGAGACCCACAAAGTCAGGCCAAAGAGGACACTCTTGACCTGTGCCACAGAGCTAGCCAAAGCTCTGCAAAAGGGTTTCTATCTCAGGTTGCACAAGGTACATTCCAAAGCAATCTCTTATCTCCCCCTTCCACCTAGCAAAAGGATGAATATGAAATAAGTGTGAGTTTCTCCAGATAAAGTATCTGCATTTCTATAGCTATTCAGCCACCTGGTGATCCTCCTCTGTCTCCAGATCTTCACGTAGTCCCTTAACACCTGTCCTTTCTGTCCCTTCCCTCAGTCAGGATACCAAGATAAACTAATCAAGCATTAATTTCATCAGCGATCCCCCTTGATGCTGATTAGAGATTCATTTCCCACTTTTTGTTTAAGTCTGGAAACCCATTCAACCTACCTTGGTAGAACCATCAGCGGTTATCAAGCCATTCAGCCAGCTCTGGTAGGACCATCAACAAGCATTAATCCCATCAAGTTCTAACCCAGGAGACCACTCTCCAAATTCCTATAAAAACAGAGAATAAGCACCTCCTCAATGTGCACTCTGAGGGCACCTATTATTGAGTACACCCCCAAAGCCTCTTCTTCGGGTGCCTTCTCCATAGCGTGGAACACTGGCCATCTGTGCTATCCTTTTCACAGAGTTCTGCACATCTGGACAGGTAGTATAATTGACCCTAAACTATCATCTCCTCTGCTTTTCTTCATTCTGAATTGAGTGTTCTTTCTTGACTGCTAAGTGTGACTGTAATCAGGAATATCCTGTCCTTATATATATTTGAATTTTGGTTCCACCACATTCTATGCTTGCCATAATTGATACGGCTCAAGAACTGGCAGTCAGAAGACACTGGCCAGGACTGACTGGCTGCTTCGCAAAGCACAGCCCGTGTCAGCCCCCGTCAGTGTTTTCAGCTCAATCTGCTCCAGTCCTCCGACAGGAGAGGACCGTCTGGAGTGTGAGCGCAGGGACAGGCCCTCAAGGCTGAGGCAAGTGAGAGAAGCCCTTTTCCACCCCCCCCACACCATCCCCTGGGCCTTCTATGAGGGGACTAGGCCCAGAAAAGGCCTTTTCCGTCCCCCACACATCATCCCCTGGGCCTTCTCTGGGGCACTAGGCCCAGAGAAGGCCTTTTCCGCCCCCACACGCCATCCCCTGGGCCTTCTATGGGGCACTAGGCCCAGAGAAGGCCTTTTCCACCCCCACACCCCATCCCCTGGGACTTCTATGAGGGGACTAGGCCCAGAGAAGCCCTTTTCCATCCCCCATCCCCCATCCCCTGGGCCTTCTATGGGGCACTAGGCCCAGAGAAGCCCTTTTCCGTCCCCCACACCCCGTCCCCTGGGCCTTCTATGGGGCACTAGGCCCAGAGAAGCCCTTTTCCATCCCCCACACCCCATCCCCTGGGCCTTCTATGAGGGGACTAGGCCCAGAGAAGCTCTTTTCCGCCCCCCACACCCCATCCCCTGGGCCTTCTATGGGGGACTAGGCCCAGAGAAGCCCTTTTCCGCCCCCAGCACCCCATCCCCTGGGCCTTCTATGAGGCACTAGGCCCAGAGAAGGCCTTTTCCGTCCCCCACACCCCATCCCCTGGGCCTTCTATGGGGGCAGTAGGCCCAGAGAAGGCCTCTTCCGCCCCCCACATGCCATCCCCTGGGCCTTCTATGGGGGCAGTAGGCCCAGAGAAGGCCTTTTCCGCCCCCCACATGCCATCCCCTGGGACTTCTATGAGGGGACTAGGCCCAGAGAAGCCCCTTTCCATCCCCCACATCCCATCCCCTGGGCCTTCTATGGGGCACTAGGCCCCAAGAATGCCTTTTCTGCCCCCCACATGCCATCCCCTGGGCCTTCTATGGGGCACTAGGCCCAGAGAAGCCCTTTTCCGTCCCCCACACCCCATCCCCTGGGCCTTCCATTGGGCACTAGGCTCAGAGAAGGCCTTTTCTGCCCCCCACACACCATCCTCTGGGCCTTCTATGGGGCACTAGGCCCACTGAAGACCTTTTATGTCCCCCACACACCATCCCCTGGGCCTTCTATGGGGGCAGTAGGCCCAGAGAAGCCATTTTCTGTCCCCCACACATCATCCTATGGGCCTTCTATGGGGGCAGTAGGCCCAGAGAAGCCCTTTTCTGTCCCCCACACACCATCCCCAGGGCCTTCTATGTGGGCAGTAGGCCCAGAGAAGCCATTTTCTGTCCCCCACACATCACCCTATGGGCCTTCTATGGGGGCAGTAGGCCCAGAGAAGCTCCTTTCCCCCACACACTGCCTACTGCCCCCATAGAAGGCCCAGGGGATGGTGTATGGGGGACAGAAAAGGCCTTCTCTGGGCCCAGAGAAGCCCTTTTCTGGCACTCTTCCCTTCCTTTCCCCCCTTTTCTTTCTTCCTCTCTCCTTTTTTTCACTCTTCCCCCTATTCCTTCCTTCCTTCCTTCCTTCCTTCCTTCCTTCCTTCCTTCCTTCCTTCCTTCCTTCCTTCCTTCAACCCTCTCTCCCTTCCACCTCCCTCCCTTCCTTTCTAGGGCCCGTTGTCTTCCACCACAATGGGCTTTGCTCCCTAGTTCTTTAATAAAACCATTTAATTACTTAGTTGCTGTACATTTTCCGGGTTGTGTGGCCATGGTCTTGACATTGTAGGACCCAACGTTTTGCCAGTAGCTGTGTCTGGCAGAGGTTTAACACAGAAAGATGTAGTATTCTGAGTACTATATTTTTCTGTGTTATACCTCTGAGGATGCCTGTCACAGCTACTGGTGAAACATCGGGCCCTACAATGCCAAAACCATGGCCACACAACCCAGAAAACCTACAGCAACTAATGAAATCCAGCCGTGAAAGCATTTGACAACATTTAATTACTCTTTAAATCTGGAGTCTTTCTATTGAACTGGACCTTGGTATATATATATAGGTGTGGTCCCCGGTACCCCTCTGGCCTCCTCTGTCTCATAGTTAATTTTCCCCAAAAACAAGACAGGCCACTGGTGGTAACATCTGGTCTGGGCCAGCCTCAAAACATATGACAGGGTGGGACAGCTGTAGACCAACAAATAAAAAGAAAATAGATGTAGGGGTTGCTCAGCAAGCAAGCAAGAAGAAACAAAGGGAAAATCCTGTGCATGAGGGAGGGAAGAGGGCAAGATTGTCATAGGGTCATAAGGCAAGAAGGATTTGGTAGTTGGTTCAGAATAATTATTATGTATAGTGAAATATTGGCAATATTTGAGTGGTTTTAAATGTTGAAGGAAAAACACAACCAACTTGATCCATAATGACTTGCATATCAGCCAGTATCACTTTATAATGTTCAAAAAATAACTTTCATTTGGGCCATGCAATTGGTAAGTATTTACGTGTCCCCTGAGAGCCAATGTGGTATACTGGTTAAGAGTGATGGACTCTAACCTGGAGAACCGGGTTTGATTCCCTGCCCCTCCACATGAAGTCTGCTGGGTGACCTTGAGCCAGTCATGGTTCTCTCAGAACTCTCTCAGCCCCACCTACCTCAGAAGGTTCCTGTTGTGGTGAGAGGAAGTAAAGGCAATTGTAAGCCACTTTGAGACTTTTTAGGGTAGAGAAAAGCAGGGTATAAACCAACTCTTCTTCCCTAAGCTTTTCCCCCTATGGATGTAGTAACCAGCATTGTAGATTAGATGTTTGAATCAGTTATACAGAAGGCTATTCAGCTGCATCAAGAGTATTTAGCAAAGAAGAAACCATGTTTTCAATTTCATTGCATATATAGGTTGTGAAACATTTTGGACCAAACTCTCCATATTGAGATATTTAAGACTTTACATTCTGTATGTTCTTATCCATGTACCCATAGTATTTTAATTGGGAGCTTTTTAAGCTATCTATACTAGGTACAATTGCTACTACATGCCTGGGCCCTGAGTGGGAAAACATGACAGCTGTATGTCTAAACAATTTTTAAAAAATACATCTAAATGTACAAATAATGCTACCGCTGTGACAATATCATGTAATGAGTATTTAAAGACCAAACTTACAGAATTGTTTCTGTTGTCTTCACTTTCTCCTTGATATATTGATACCATAGTATTTAATGGAACTGAGATCAACTGATGCAGTTAGTGACAGTTTCGTTAACAATTTAATTTATTATGTGATATTTGTTTATCCTTATGTGCCTTTAAGATGAGGAAGTTAGCTTCAAGATTAGCTTATATCCAGGTATACATTTCAACCTGACTACCACAGGAGTTCTATTAATCTTCATCCTACATTTCATTTATGTCTTTTACAACCCTGGAAACATCCAGCAGTTAGAAAGACCCTGGGACTCTGTCTGTCAGTTGTGAATCCTACAGCAAAGAGAACTTTATACCTCTGCTTTTAGGTAGCTTGGATTTATTCCTTTGGAAAAGGCAAGAACCCCATAGTTAGTGAAGATTTCACCTTCATAAATTCTTCACAACATCATTCATGGCCATAAAAACTCATAAAAATGGAAGGAAAACATTCAGATTTATGTTCTGAATCAGCACAAAAGTTCTGAGAAGTGAACTCTGATCCACAGTTGTAGGAACTTCTTGAAACAGTAACCCATCCAGAAAATTGCCTTCATTATGAATGGATGTAATCCAAACCTGTGAAAATAAATGAGCATTTAGTCACTGAATTCATCAGAAAGTGTGTTGTAGCCAATGTCCACATTTTCGTAAATCACACATTAACCACCAGTAGGAAAATATGTAAATTAAAATTCATTATGACAGTCCCATGATAGAGAATAAATATTTCTATTGAGATTTCCATAGCTGCTAAGTTTCTTAATTTGAGTTGAAATTAAGATAAATGTGAGTTATTATGAATTGGCCATCTATATCCTTTAAGTAGCAGTGATAAAGCATAGCAGCTGGTTTTCTCTATGATCAGATTCGGCTATAAGCAAACACAGCTATTCAGAACAAAACAGGGAGAAGATGCAATGCTGTTCCACTAGAGAAGTTAGACACAGAGTGTCTTACACTAAATAGGGGCAACCAAAAGATATTAAGGGCAGGCCAAGGAGCCCAATGAAGTAGAGAATGAACGAGCATCAGAAGCCTCATGAGACTTAGGGAGATATGTGGAAACCAGCTGGGGACGCAGCATGCTGATGTGAAGAAAGGAAGGCTAGACTGGTAGAACAGGACCAGCGGACCTACATGTATCAGAATGTGGTACTAATATCACATTCAATAATAGTATCAGGATGCCTTGAGCTGGTCCTAACAGAGATTTCATTTCCTTCTTTCACTGTATCCTGCCAAGAATTATGTTGTAAAATACTGTTCTAGTTTAGGTGGTACATGCGGCAGAATGGTGCTATGTGTATATTCTTTTTCTCCATTGTTGGTTTGTTCTAGATTTTTTTTGAGGGGGAGGATATTATGCATTAGATATGCATTTGGATATGATGATGGCTGAGTGGAACACCCACCCATATTCAAAGGTAATATATCTCTCAGTATTGTTGCTGGGAAAGTACAATAACTTGGAAAGACTTTGCTCTCTGTGCCCTTGTTTATGGGGCATCAGGATTGGCCTCTGAAGGATACAGGATGCCAGCCAAGATGGATTGTTGCGCTGGTCCAGTAGGGCTCCTCTTATGCTATTATTACTTATTGTGGAAGTATTACAGTTTGCAATACATATAAAATATGTATAATATGTAAGTATTATATATATATATACAAACACATAAATACAAACACACACATACATAGTGATAGATGATAGATAGAAATGTGCATTGTGAATGTACATATATGAAGATCACAGAAATTCACAGAAGACTGGAAAGATAAGGAATGAAACACTTGATCGAGAAGATCAAGGACAAGTTACACAAGAACAGTGAGCTCCTAAAATGTCTCAATTTTAGAACACTATTGTACATGCTGTGGATTAAAAAAAGTAATTAGAAGCAGCTGTGGATGGGTAATCTTCCTTAATTTATAGTGCAATCCTGAACAGAGTTACACTCTTCTAAATCTATTGAAGTCAATGAGCTTAGAAGAATGTAACTCTGTTTACTGTTAGTCTATCCTAGATATTCCTAAATGTATATAATCAATATCCTACCAATCCAGCCAGTTTGAACTCCCCTCGCCCCTCAGAAACTATATCTTTGTGAACAAACAGGTGACATTTCCCAGAGAATGGGTGAAAAAATCTATTGAAAACGTTTGATTCAAGGCCTGCAACGTTTGCAATATGTGAATATGGTTATAATTAAATATATAAGGATATATTATGGGGTAATTCTCAAATGAATTAGCTAAAGAACATCTCTTATCTGGGACCAGATGGCAAGATATATTTTCACTCTGAAGGGAGACATGAATGAAAGACAATTAATTATCTTCATCTGAAGCCTCATTTTAGTACACTGAACACCAAGGCCAACTACATATTTTGTGAAAATACATCAGCCAGTAGTTGAAGTCTTTCTTCTGGGGCTAAGAAAATGAGAATTATAACAGATCTGGTTCCTGCTGATGCTGAAATTGGTTCTATTTTGTTACCTAGAATCACCCCTGAGGTGAATATGAAGTACGAGAACAGGAGAGGAATGATGCAATAAAGAGACACATTTTCTCTTGTTTGAAATGCCAGAAATAATTTAATCAATCCCCAGAATCTTTGCTAGCATGCCATTTCTTCTTAGATAATGCTTACATAAAGGAAGATGTCTATTGGTTTTCCTTTAGACTGAAATGTAGAAAAGTCCAAATGCTTGGTGTTTTTAATTATATTCTAGAAAAAGAAGGGAATTGTTATGTCCAGGGCCCAACATAGACAGACCCAGCTTGGGAACACAGAACAATAGACTGCTAGGATCCTGGTAGGAACCTATTGACCAGGAGTACCTCTGTAAATAGCCTATCACGGGTAGTGTGTGTATATGGGGTGGGGAGTTGTGCACAGATTTAAGCAGGGCTTTGGTCCTGCTACAGTTGTCTTTAAGGGGAAGCCTGGTGAGTGGCCAGGGCCTAGAGGATTGGTATTGGTTACGACAGGCTGTGGGAGGTGCTGGCTGGGATGTGGCTGTGCAGCCATGGCACTAGGAATGCGGCAGTTGGCTTCCAAGGAGGTTACAGTGGGGCAAGGGTTAGGCAGGACCCATCAGAAGATCAGCATGGCTTGGGAGGTGAGACAGCTGTTCTGCCCATACACCTGGGAGGAATGAAACTACTTCTAGACATGGCAGCCCAGCCTTACTTATATGTAGGTAAATATGTGCCTCTGGAGCCATCTTCACATTATAGCGAGTGTGCTCACAGCCTACACATATGTGCATACATCAGAGGGTAAGAAGGAGCCAATGCACATTTCTGCATGCTTGTCCTGGTCTTTAGGATAGGAACCCAGTTTCTATTAAGAAATGAGAGGCACCGTGCACTCTTCAGGGTAAGGTTTTTTAGAATAAATAAATACCAAACAAGCAAACAAAATTAAATTATACAGGTTTTTAAAGTGACACCACATTGTAAATTGGCAATATCACATTTTTAAAGCCAAAAATCATCAGTTGGCTATGATGGCTATTAGTGGTTATTAAAGAAGCATTTCAGGTGGCCTGGAGTGCAGATGGTCTGGTCGGCTATTCTGTTTCACCATGAGTGACAAAGACATGGTGCTACGAGTAGAGACTGACCTTGTGATGATAAGAGCAAGGTGGCCCAGAGTGCAGATAGTCTGGTCGGCTATTCTGCTTCACCATGAATGACAAAGACATGGTGCTGCTAGTGGAGACTGACTTTGCGATGATAAGAGCAAGGTGGCCTGGAGTGCAGATACTCTGGTCGGCTACTTTGCCTCACCATGAAGGGCAAGGCCCTGGTGTTACATGTGAAGGCTGACCTTGCAATGATAAGAGCAAGGTGGCCTCGAGTGAAGATACTCTGGTCAGCTACTTTGCCTTGCCATGAAGGGCAAGGCCCTGGTGTTACATGCGGCGGCTGACCTTGGGATGATAAGAGCAAGATGGCCTAGTAGTGCGGATAGTGGGGTCAGTTATTCTCCCCCGCCAGGTATGGCAATGTGGAGACCCCCGCTAGGTGTAAAGCCACCCACCAGATGAAGAAGGACATGGAGGGTGGTGGAGTTCCAGGACCTGTATGGGGCTGACGGGGTGCACCTGTCAAACAAGGGCAATGGCTTATTTTTGTAGGACTTGCAGCAAGAGATTAGATCAGCCTTGGGCTTTTTGGTGGGGACCAAAGACCAAAACAGAGGCTTGGTCTTGGCTGTGGCAGGTTGGTGTGGGGAAGAAACTGCAACTGGTGAGCACCTTATGGCATTTTCCCCGTTAGGGAACAAGGGGTCATCAGGAACTGCCTTCAGATTTCTAAGTTCCAGGGTGGGAAATGGTGATCACCTCCTCTGGGAACCTCTTAGGGTATGCTCCTCTCTGCAAGTTGGAAGGCTTCAGGGGTAGGCACTCCTAAGTGGTAATCAGTTTGCTGGCTGCTGGTCATGAGCCAGACCGATGGCTCAAGACTGGAGCTGGGTGACCCACCCAAGAAAAGGGCAAGGAGGTTGGTCAAGAGAGGGACACCTGCCTTGCCTGTTCCATGCTCACTTAGCTGGTCCCTTGCTGCAATGTTATGTTAAATAGTTAATAAAGTGGCCCTAAGTGTTGTCTGTCTCATTATTCTGACTGGGGGGGGCAATCACAGATACCATCTGAAATTGTAAAGTAATCATTGTTTTTATTAATTTTAACATTGTTCTTAACTTTGTTGTACATCACCCAGAGCCCTGTGTATACAGGGATCGCACAAATTATAAATCTAAAATATAAATAAATAGATCATGTAGAGAGTCATGGGAGGGTCATGGACAGGGATGGGCACGAACCTTGGTTCATGAACCATGAACTGGCTATGTTCATCATGAAATTAGACGTGCCCATTCCTACTCTCTAGCTATCCTGCCTTGATCACTTTGGTCTTGCAATTGCCACAAGAGAAATAGATAAAGTTTACAGTTGGGTAGTTTCAGATTACTCTTTACTCCATAGAAATTTCTTATTTTCTATTTGTCTTAAGCTCTAGCAGGCTACTATGGGAGGATACTTTTTGAGACCACTGCAAATTTGTCTAGAGTTCAAATTTATTTTAATGATCAACTACATACAGATGATGGATATTTTATAGGGGAATATGTTTAAAAGAAACAGCCCAATTTAATGATCCATTTAAAATTATAGATGGCAGTAGTATCTCACAAACAGCATGTTAATCTGAAGCAGATATGTCTGATTTGAGGCTTTTAAAATTCCCACCAGTATGGGAGCTTGTTAATTTTCTAATTGTGGATACACATATGGTTTTTCCTCCCCCTTCTTTAAATGGGCTGTTTTCCCAGATCATCATTCTACAAAAATAATATTTAAGTCTCAGTTTAGTAATAATTTCACCCCATCACCCTTACACTGTTTTCTTCACTTATAGTAGCCTGAAGGGATAAAAACAGTATCACTATAAGCACATGAAAACTTCAGTATAGCACACCTCACACCTCTATGACTGATCAACACCAATGATATCTCTTACTCTTGACAGGAAGGACATTAATACTAGAACTTAAAATTATTTCTGTGGACTAAAGGGAAATAAAGCCTTCCACAGGAATGTCAGCCAGAACACTGATATTTTATCAAAATGACCATACTTCATCAGTATTGTTATGTCCTTTCAAGTTAGAGTTAGAAACCACAGAGTATGTTTTTGTTCAACAACAAAACTGAGAGCAACCATTCAGTATAAACAGTTAAAGTTAATTTGTTCATATTTTTCAATTATGTTACCATAAAAAAAATAAATGTAGCTACATCTTTAAACTTACCATAAATGTACATGGGGTCAGGCTCATTAGACGCATTACTCCTTCTACATGCTTACACACAATGTGTGTTTTTCATATTTAATGGTCTCTCTCTCTCTGGCTGACATTTCATTTCTAACTCCAGTACAGAAGTGGGTACACAACTTGAATCAGAAAATAAATGTTTGAATTGGTGCTGTGCAAACATGGTTCTCTTCAAGTTCATAATGGGATCACATTTTCATCAAAGCATAAATCCTCCTGCATCTAATTTCCTGTCTTACTTACAGAAGTGTTAATGATGTGCAAATTACATTCAAATTGGTGTTTTAGTTTTACTTCTTTGATTATTCCTTATTTTGCTATATTTTATCTTCAGACCAAACAAAGCACAAGCCAAGCCAAGCATGTCATCCTCTTAGTGGTTCAACCACTGCAAATCCAGTTGTGAATTGCAAGATTGAAGTACACTGACATAAATGCTTCACTTGTCACCTACAGCGAGTCTGCCCTACCCTTGCAGTCTTGACATGAATAACATTATTGAAAAGCAAATGTTCATGGAGAAGAAAACAAAATAAATGCCAACAGAGAAGGACAATATAAACACAATATCCTTGCTCCATCCCTTAAAATGAGTAAAGAAAACCACTCCAAGGAGACATCCTTCTCTGCTCCCTGTCAACAGGGAAAGTCCAAAATATGCAAGCATATAAACCAGAAACATTTTCTGTGCAAATATATTAGCATTGAAGTAATTGCAACATACTAACAGGTGCAAAAGCTCACCATTATTATTTTATTTATGTATTTTTACTCTTTTTTATACTTATACCCTGTCCCTCCCCTGGGCAATAGGGTGTGGGGCAGCTCATGACATCAACAAAACAATCTCTAAGTAAGGATAAAAACTTACTTACAAAAATAATTAAATTACAGTCTATAAAATAGCACCCTAGCTTAGGCATCAGAATAAAATATAACCATTTGGCACACAGCAACCAGAACCCCAGATTGCTGTCAAAACAAACAAGTAGACAGCACTACTAATAGATGGTTAAAAAAAAAGGCCTCAGCCATCCTCAATGGAAAGCCTGGCAGAACAACTCTTATAGGACCTATGGAATCTAGAATGATCCTGCTGGACCTGGGTGCCATCTAGCAGAGAGTTCCATCAGGGAGGGGGCATTATAGAAAAAGCTCTTATTTTTGCTTGAGGATAGTCAAGCCACCCGTGGGCCTGGCACCACCAGCAGACCTCATGTGAAAGAATGAAGCATTCTTGTGGGGACATATAGGGAGGGGTGGTCCCGGCTGTGTGAAGGTCCCAGACTATTTATCCCCCACAGTTTTCAGTGCCTCAGCCATAGAAAAATAGCATGTTTGCATAACAGCAACTGGTACACTTAGCAGTTTTCCACATCCCACTCACCTGCAACGCAAGATCTGCATTTATGCAGATGTGAATTTTTGACATAAAAGCATTATGGAAAAGGTTCTTTGAAACCACATGCAATATCTGAGGATAAGGAGGAGGTGTCCATGGTGGCTACTGCTTTCTCTCAAAACGGTGGCTCTCAAGAGTCTTAGCTGTGACAAAAATATGGTTGTGTTTCAGATACTGGACTTGAAAGTTAAAAGAACAAAATACAGCTCAGGAAGGGAGTTCAGAAAGAAGAAAAATATATAGAAAGGTTATTTTTCTACTGGATGAAGAGAGCTTTGAATTTAAATGGGGATTTGTTTAGTTTAGTAAATTGACATTTGTACAGTTATTCAGAACTAAGAATAAACTGAATGCATCCCTAACCTTTCTCATACATTCTGCTTCACTCAATAGGTAGATTATTTCAATATTTCTACAAGATGTGTTCTGGGGGGAAATCCTATATGTAGTTGATTTTTACTTGCTCACCTCTGCAAACTTATTTGGATCTAATATGATGGATTCCCCTGAACAAGACTTCTTAACCCTTTGCTCTAGCTGCTGCTTCACACAGGTGATTCCTCACATCCTCAGAAAATACAGCAGCAGCTGCAGGAGATCTGTGCTAGAGGTAATGAGTTTTGGGTTATGGGTTTGGATCCAGCAAAGTTTTCCACAGGTGCAATTATTTCTGCCTGAGGAATGTGACTTTCTGTCTTCCCCCAGTAAGCCCAAAAGCCTGTCACCAAGATGTTGTTTCTGAGGCTTCCCTGTTCCTGGGGGACAATATTTGGGAAATTTCTGCCTGCTGTGGGAGAAGGGAGTTGAGAAAGAAATGCTCCATGGACAGTGTGGTATTACAGCTCCCATAAGCCCCATTTCTGTGCATGTAGGAGAGAAAACACTACTCAGCCTTCTTGAATCCTCATCCAGCCCAGCTTCCTTGCTTTCTCTGCTTCCCCCTTTTCATTCTGTTTGGGTTACTGTCAGAGTATATCACAATTTGTTCATTAATAGATCCATATGATACATTATGCATATCTTTCACATACAAAAATGTAAATTATATGTAGAAACACCATATAAAGTGTATAAAACTGTGCAACATATCTAAATAGTACAAACTCTTGGCACAATATAAATCAATATAAAGAGAAGCAAATTATAGAAATTACTTCACCATTCCTATATTTGATATTTGACATTATTTAACAGTCATATGTAATAGTAATTCAGACTATCACAGTAGTAATTAATATTTGACTGTGTTTGATAGTTGATATACAATGCTATTTGAGATCTGGCTTTGACAACTGATTTTATATTTATTATATTTAACAAAAGAAAGCTTATGACATTTTACTTTTCATAATAAAGGTCAAAGTCAACCATCAATGGATGTACAGCACATGCAAGTATGCAAACCACCAAAAAAACCTACTGTACAAATAAAGGATCATACAACAAATTGAATTAAAATGAATTAGTATTTTCTTTTACTGTCCTTTTTCCATTCATTTTTTACAGAAGTTATAAACCACGCCCTTTTCGTCTCTAAACACAGTCACAAAAGAAGTGGGTACAGATCACCCAGATTCTTGTCCATTTCTTCTAACTTCTTCAGGTCGCTCTCTCAGTGGTGGAGCTGTGAATACATATTGATACTTACAAACAAATTCCATGCTATTTGCAATGAACGATGTATACATTTTCAAAATACAGTCTTGATACCAGAGAATCTTACCCCCCAAAACTCTAGAAGTTCACTTTGACTTTGCAGGCTATCTTGCTTCAGCTCAACTCTCTCTGCTGGGCTCTGATACTCTAACTGGAAACCTCACATTAAACCCTTCCCAGATTTCCCTGATTGTTCACAGTTGTGCAAATACTTAAAGAAAGAGTGTGATAATATGTATATAACTTCTTCAGGTCATTATCTCAATGGTAAAGTTATAATTACATATTGATACTTACAAACAAATTTCTCACTCCAGTTCACCATAATAAAGATCAAGGACAACCACCAATGGATTTACGGTACATGTGAGTATGCAAACCACCAAAACAACCTACAAATAAAGCATCAGACAACAAATTGTGTCCTCTCTCCTCTATGACATGCCCAGAGAACACAGGAAGCCACTCCAGCTATGTGACAATGGATGCCAGCAGCCACTTCAGGTGATGGCGAGTGCAGCTGCCCCCAGTATTGCAAATGTCTATATGGCTCTTTTGGAACATGATAAAATCTTTAATAAATAAGTTAATTCTTTTTTTGATAAAGTACAGTGTTATCAGCAATATATAGATGATTTGTTCATTGTGTGTAAAAATAATCAAATAGCAGTTTCCTTTTGTGAATAGATGAACACACTGAATGACTACATAAAGTTTTCCTGGTATCTTGATTCAAAGGAAATCATGTTTTTAGATACAGTGTTTTTTTAGAACTGCAAGGAACACATTGGCTGTTGGGACACATAGGAAAACAATGGGGAGTGATCATTTACCTCTTAATTTCAGCTGGCTAAGGCCTTTACAATCCCTTAAAGATAGAGTCAATATGGAAGTCATATCAGCAGAACAGACAGGAAGAAGGAGAAATAAACTGGGGCCACAGATAAATGAGAAATTCTTTACCTGGTCACAGACAGAAGAAGGGAAATTTATATTCCAGGTATTAGCATCAACTACAGTTGATGTGGAGTCACTAGTACATTTATATAATAGACCCATCTATTACAGGACTGTCAGCTTGACATTAATACCTGAAAAAATTCTAGAGCAGATTATCAAACGCTCTGTCTGTGAGCACCTTAAACTGAATGAGTTAATTGGTAGTAGCCAGCATGGGTTTGTCAAGAATAAGTCATGCCAGACCAACCTTATCTCTTTTTTTGACAGAATTACTAAAATGGTTGACTCTGGCAATGCTGTGAATATAGTGTATCTAGATTTCAGTAAAGCATTTGACAAAGTTTCTCATGATATCCTTGAGGATAAGCTGGTTAAGTGTGGGCTGGATGGTGCAACTGTTGGATGGATTCATGGGTGGTTGAAAAATCGTACCCAACTAGTGCTCCTAAATGGCTCTGTGTCTACAAGGAGGGAAGTCTTCAGTGGAGTGCCACAGGGCTTGGTCCTCGGCCTGGTGTTGTTCATTGCCCCCCCAACCAGAATAATGAGACAGACAACAGTTTGGAAATAAATAAGGGCCACTTTATTAACTATTTAACAGAACACTGCAGCAATAACAACTAAGCAAGCATGGAACAGGCAAGGCAGGTGTCACTTCCCTGACCAATCCCCTTGCTCTTAAAGGGTGGGTCACCCCCTTTACTCTCTGGCTCTTGACCAGCAGCCCAGCAACTGGTTGCCCCCTAGGAACACCTACTCCTGAAGCCTTTCAACTTGTAGGGAGGAGCCTGCCCTAAGAGGTTCCCAGAGGTGATCACCATTCCCCACCCAGGACTTTAGAATCCGAAAGCAGTTCATGATGACCACCTGTTCCCTAACGGGATATGCCAAAAGGTGCTCACCAGTTCTGTTTCTTGCTTGCACAAACTGGCCATAGCCAAGGTCAAGTCTCTGCTTTGGCCTTTGCTCCCCACTCAGCATCCTAAAGCCAACCTAATCCCTTGCCGCAAGTCCTTCAAAAATATCCCATTGCCCTTGTCCGACAAATGCACCCCATCATTCCTATACAGATCTTGAAAAACGACCCATATATCGGAGTGTGGCAAAAACATCCCCAAACCAGCATCCATGGCCTTTCTCAGCTGCCTATTAACTTTACGCCTAGCACGGTCAATACACCTGGGGTCCTCCAAGTTCTGCCACACCTGGCGGGGCAGTATGGCTGACCATACTATCTTCACACCAGGCCACCTTGCTCTTATCCTCGCAAGGTCTGCCTCAGACTGCAACACAAGGGCCTTGCCCTTCAATAGACCCAGGTCATTGCCCCCCAAGTGTATTACCAGGACATGAGGAGGGGGCCCTCTCCTCTCATCAAATAGCAGGGGAAGAAGTGCAGGCCATCGCATGCCCCTCCTTCCCAACCATTCTACTGTAGCCCATTTGCTAAGGCCAAGCTGAGAACCGCTGGATGTCCTCTTGGCCCGATGAGCCGCCCAGAAGACCATGCTGTGGCCACAGACGGTAACTCTTTGTTTCGCCCCGTGGCCTGCAGCATCTGTAACAAGAACATTATTAATAAATCAGCTGATCTTATGGGATATTTACACAACACACTTCTGAACATAACCTTTGTAGCAGCGTGACCTCCAGAAACCTGTCTGCTGAATGTCACTACCTGTATACCCCATGGCCGCCACCATTGAAGCGGCCCCTATCTTGAAAGAGTGAGTTCCAAAGCGAACTCCACTCAATCCCAAGTGATCTAAAGCCTTCTGCGTCAGGCTGCAAAACTGAAACTTAGTCAGGGGGGTGCCATCCCTGTGTCGGAATAGGTAGCCATGGCCCTCTCCTCTCAATGTTAGGTAATGACTCAGCCCTAACCAGGCATAACTCAACTTCTGAATAGCGTTCAAGTTCTATAACATTCCCTTTGCCACGCTGGTCAGTCTTCGACTGGCATAGCCTAATTTCCACTTTGGAATCTGCAACAGAAATGTCCCACCACTCAAGAGCCAGGCCGGACACATCCTGCCATGAACCCAGCACCAGCTCACTGATCCACAGTGCCCCCAAAAAGGCGACCAGTGATGCTGCGTGAAAAAGGGCAGCTTCATAGTCATTGGCACACAACATGCACCACTAGGTCTTGAGCCCCCTCAATATTACTGGGGTCAAAGGTTCTCTGTTGTCAGCTGTGATGCCGCTCCCACCCACAATGGAAATATATCTTAAATTTGTAGAAAATTGGTTTCCTTTATTAGGTTATTTAACTTCTTACTATGTGGGTTCCAGAAAATTGGTCCATATGAACTTATTTATTTATTCGATTTATATCCCGCCCTTCCACATGGGCTCAGGGCAGCGAACAAGAGGCACAAGGTCATTGTTGTTGTTCAGTCGCACAGTCGAGTCTGACTCTTTGCGACTTGGCTTAAAGATGCATATTCCGCTTCGCGACAAGGTCATAATCAACACTAAAACATAGAGGCAAAGCCATAGATAAATAGTAAGACTATAAAACAATAAATACCACCCATATTAACAAGACCTCTCAAACAAGCAGGCTATCGCTTTAGTGCACAACCCTAGAGCTGTTTAATACAATGCTCAAAGACTAAGAGTAAGTATCCTGCAAACACTTGTGCAAAGGTAAAAGTTTCCAGAAATATGCAAATTAAGAAAATATATAGAGTCAGGGCAGGAGCAAACATATTGAGCACAACATTACAGAAAACACACCAATTCCAGGGAAGAGTTCAAGCCTGCTGGTTGACAAAAGTTGAGTTTAAAGATCCAAAAAGCCTCCCTGCAGAGTAGGACCTGATGGATGTCCTTATTAGAATATTTACTGGGTTCAACCATCTCCAATACTACAAACCTGAAATCATCATATCTGTGACCTACAGAAATAAAATGATTAACAAGGGGTGCTTCTACATGTTGGTGTTTGATTTTCGATTTATGTTCAGAAATGCATGTTTTTACAGAACGCATGGACTCCCCAATATATATTAAGCCACAAGGGCAGATTAATGAATAAATAACCCTTTTGGTGTAACATGCAGAGCATGATGTTAATGCTATCTTTTGCTCAATCCCAGGGAGTTCCACCATTCACGTTTCCCAACACTGTGCACACACCGTACAATGATGACACTTATAATGTCCTGTAGGCAAACTAGTTGGCACAACATCCACTGGTAGGTCAGCCTGGACCAGCATATCTCTAATACTTGTAGTCCTACAGAAACCAATCTGTGGCTTTTCCACACAACCCAGAATATCGTTAACAATATGCCAATGTTGAAGAACAATCTTCTTAATATCATAGGCTAACAGTGTATAATCAACTGCCCAACTAATGGCCCCTGATGGTAACTCTCGTCTCTTTAAACAAATCCTCTCTCCTCCTTATGTCAGCTCTCCGGCGTGCTGCAATTATTATACTTTCAGGATATCCCCTATCCATACACTCATTCACCAGTCTGTCTGACTCCCTCAAATAATCTTTTCTTCAAGTGAAATTCCTCAAAATTCTCAAAAATTGCCCATAAGGCACATTATGCCTAATGTGCCTCGCATGAAAGGAAAGGAAATGTAAATAGGAACTTTTATCAGTATATTTCTTGTATGGGCGTACTGCTAAATGACCTTGATGGATATACACAGTCGTGTCCAAGAAATGTATACAATCCTTATCTGTAACAGCTGTAAATTTGATAGAGTTATGCACTGTATTCAGCCAGTTCATAAAATCTGATGCGAAAAAATGTCCATCCCAAATCAGAAAAGCATCATCAATAAAACTTTTGTAATAAATCAAATGGGAAAAATAAGGATTATTTAGTTGGCTCACAATCCATTGCCTTTCAAAATCATGTTGTGAAGCGCTCAACGCTGGCTGGCACATCAGTGCTCAAAAGGAGTTAGGGTACCCAAAGAAGACTGGAGTCTAGAACTTAGGTGCAAATACACAGTGAATTTATTCGCACCCCGTCTCCACCTATATACAGTTCTTAGTGTCAAAGTGCTCCGCTGCGCTCAATCCAAGTGAAGAGAGAGATCCACTGTACACTCTGTACATATATACAGCCTCTGGCCAATCAGCACACAGCTGATGCAATCCAGGTGCAATGTTAAGTGTCAGGCTGGACTGCCGTAGACTGGTTATAGCCAGCCTCCTTGCAGTCACATGCTGTCACTAACTGTCACTCATTCTGACACTAGATCTAACACATCTAGGCCAGCCTTACCAATACAAGTGAATCACGACACTCCCCCTTAAGGCTGAGCCTTGATGTACAGTTTATCTTTCAATTTACAAAATTGGTTTACATCTAAACATTTAGTAAAAGCATCTGCTACATTTTTATCAGAGGTACAATGTATTAGTTTTACAAGACCACATTCAACTGCATCTTTAACATTTCTATATCTGATGTTAATGTGTCTACTTCTGACCTTCATACACTGAGTTTCAGCTAAATGTTGAGCGGCAGCATTGTCACAATACACATTGATTGGTACATCATATGTCATGTTAAAATTGGTTAATAATTGCAGAAACCATTCTATCTCTACACAGCATTGTCTTAAAGATGCATATTCTGCTTCACACGTACTCGATGCGACGAATTTTTGTTTAACAGACTTCCAGTGCATTAAGGCATCATTTAGACACAATATGTAACCTGAAGTTGACTTGGCGTCCTTTTGCTCTCCCCAACTGGAGTCACAGTACATGGTTACACCATTTGCATTATCAGTTTGTAACACCAGTTTGTCATCAATTGTACCTTTCAGATAGCACAAAACACGTTTTGCAGCTATCCAATCCTTCTCAAAGGGTTTGTTACATTGCTGGCATAGCAAGTGCACAGCAATGCTTATGTCTGGCCTGCTCCAATTACAGATATAGGACAATGAACCAATAAGCGATTGAAACAGCTGTTTATCTTCAAACTCTTTGTCCTCTGGCTCTTTGACATACCCAGTGGTCATTGGGGTAGACACAGAATGAGCATCCTGCATTCCAAATTTTGTTAACAGTGTAGCTATTTTTCCCTTTTGACTTAGCATAAAATAACCTCTGCTGTTCCTGGTCACTTCTACCCCTAAGTACTGACCAACTTTTCCCAAATGTTTCACCTTAAACATCTTTTGGGCTGTTTCTTTAAAACATTGCAGTTGTTTTTTGTTGTGTGACAAAAAACACAAATCATCAACAAACACAATGAGGTAGCAAATATCATTGCCAAGTTTTATGTGGAACAAACATGGATCAGCGATGGCTTGTTCAAATCCAACTGCTTTTAGACTTTCAGTTAAACAGTCATACCAGTTTCTGGCACTCTGTTTGAGCCCATAAAGGGATTTTTTTAATTTCAATACCTGTTTACCATCTGTACTTTCAAAATGCGGTATTTCATTCATGTAAATGTCCTCAGTAATGGGTGCATTCAGATAAGTTGTGATGAAGTCAAAATGATCTACCATCATGTCATCTTGCCCAGCCTTTATAAGGGCAAGTCTAAATGTGTCAGCTCTGACTGTCGGGGCAAAGATTTGATCGAAATCTTGTCCCTTAATCTGTGCAAAACCTTGGGCCACGAGTCTGGCTTTTCTTATAGCACTGCCATCTGGCATGCGTTTTACTTTAAACACCCATTTGCACCCTATTACATTTTTGTTACTTGGTGCCTTGGTTTTCCCAAACACTTTGTGTTCAACCAATGAATTGTATTTCCTTTGCATAACCTGAAACCATGCCTCTTTTTCTGTATTTGGCATTTGCAAGACCTCCTTATAGCTTTGAGGCTCTTTGATATACACATGATGTATATCAAAACCATACCTCACCGGTGGTGTGCCTTTAGTGCTACGTGTAGACACTCTTTGTGGCACACACTCACTTTCACTTTTTGAAGGAATTTGATCACCAGACATATCATCACTTTGTTCCTGTTTTACCTCAGGTTCTATTTCAACCACATTTTTGTTACTTGCACCTTCAGTGCCACATGTACCAGGTAACTCAACTACCTCAGGAACCTTATTGGCATGAATCCTTTCCCAGTTCTCATCTTCACAAAAATTAGCAGACCTACTGTATGTTATTTTGTGATTGTTATCTGCAAACCTGTAACTCTTCATGCCTGACTGGTATCCTAGAAAGATTAATTTTTTTGCTTTGGGCCCTCCTGTATTTCTATGTTCCAGAGGTATATTAACCCATGCCTTTGCACCAAACGCCCTTAGGTAATCCAAACATGGAACTCTTTGGTATAACAACCTATATGGGATGTCATCCACAGAACAAGAATAGATGCAGTTACTCAGGTAACACGCGTTCTTAATAGCTTCAGCCCAGTAAGCAATACCAAGATTTGCGTCTTTTAACATGGAAAACATCATGGTTTGCAACACTCCACCCTTCCTCTTTGCAAGGCCATTTTCAGCGGGGGTGCTAGGGTTTGAGACCCTGTGTTTGATTCCTTTCTGTTGCAACCAAGTCTTGAAAGCATTAGATGTAAATCCCCCCCCATATCATATATGGCCACAACATTTCCAATTTGGTTTGCTATCATTTTGTGCCAATACTTAATAGTGGGAAACACATCAGACTTGTGCTTTATTACATAAAGCCAGGAAAAATGGGAGTGGTCATCAGTGATAATTAACGCAAACCTGTTATCAGAATGACTGTTTGCATAAGGCCCCACCACATCCATGTGAACCAGATCTAAAGGTCTTTCAGATTGTCTCAAACTCTATTTTGCAACAGGGCATGCCTTTGATTTAGCCATCTTGCAAATTTCACAATCTAAGAACAATTTACATTTGTTTACATCCTCTTTTCCTATTATTTCCAATGTTTTCTGGATTGTTTTATAAGAGACATGCGCAAGTCTCCTATGGAGAACATGTTGGCAATTGTTGTGGGGTTTAACATTGCTAACCACTTGTGCATTTTCGTTACCACTGTTCAGCATGTACACATTATGTTTCAGCCTGCCTACAGTACACACTTTGTTTGCTCTAAACACGTTACATACATTATTAGCAAACACCACCTCAAAACCAGCACACCACACTCAGCAGGTTTTGTTTAAGAGCAGGCATACAAAGAACCCCATTTAGCGTATGTTGTTGTTGTTCAATCACACAGTTGAGTCCAACTTTTCGTGACCCCATGGACCAGATCATGCCAGGCCCTCCTGTCTTCCGCTGTCCGCTGAACATATAGTTGAACGTATAGTTGAACGTATAGTTCAAGCTAGAAAAATATACATCTCCGTCAGCAGTTACTTTGGACAGTGTCCCATCTGCCAAACATACAGAAGACAGGGAAGGTTTTCTTCTATTTAGTAGCATACTTTCCTTTCTGCAGTAGGTTAAAGAAGCACCTGAATCCAGTAGCCAGTCCGTGGTTTCTGCCTCATCCTGCAGCACCACAGAAGCGTGGTGACGATTTCCAGGCTGATGCCCTTTTTTCTTGTGTTTCTCTGGACAAAACCGTAACAAATGGTCAAATGACCCACAACCATAACACCTTCTTCTTTTACTCTGTCCGCTATCATCTTTGCTGCTTTTCCGATTGTTAGACAATGTAGTTACACAGCTGCTGGCAATCTCCTGCATTTCCTTGGTAACCTCATTGGCCTTCTGCCTGGAATGGTTGGCACACTTCTTAGACAAACTTGTGTGCTCTCTGAAGTCAGCCCTGCGCAAAGACTCCTGAACAATCTTGCCATTCACATACTCCACAGTTAGATTAGCAGCATCCATTGCTTCAAACATTGTTATCAATGTTTGATAATCATCAGATAAAGAACTCAAAATCACATACACTTTGTCCAGGTCAGTAAAAGTTTTACCTCGTTCCTGTAGTTGCTGGAAATAATCCATTAAAGTGGCCAAATGTTTCTTAATGGGCTCATTAGGCAGTTGCACTGTCCTATACAGGCACCTAGTCAGAGAAATAACTGAGCCCATATCAGCTTGCTGATATACTGCCTTGAGAGCGTCCCAAGCGTCCTTGCTGCTCTCCTTATCAGCGACATAAATTAAGTTGTCATCACTCATGCTCAGGATGATGAGGACTAGCGCTCTTTCATCATTCCTCTCTTCCAGAGGTGTCGGTTCTTCCAGAGGATTAGACACACAAGTCCAAAGACCCTCTTTAACTAGAAAATACTTCATTTTTAAAGCCCAGTTATTATAGTTAGTTGCAGTAAGCTTCTCCACAAGCTGAGATGTCGGTACCTGTGCCATGCTGGTCTCTGCTACTGGTAGCTGGCTGCCTGCCCCTGCAACTGGACGTCTGTGTCAGCACACGACTCCCCTTCACCACTGCCGGCCTCTGACTCCTCCAGCACTTTCAACACCTCCAAGTCTTCCGGCTGCTGGGTGTCCTTGTTGACACAAGACTCCCCCTCACCTCTGCCGACTCCTCCAAACTTTCATATCCACAGCTCTGCTGGAACACTGCTTTCAGTTCAGCACACAAAAGCCTCTGTTAGCTGACACAGTTCAACTCCACTGGTACTCGCTTTCAAACTCCACTTTACTGCCAGACGCGGCCTGGCCCCATAACCCTGTCGTGAAGCATGCAATGCTGGCTGGCACATCAGTGCCCAAAAGGAGTTAGGGTACCCAAAGAAGACTGGAGTCTAGAACTTAGGTGCAAATACACAGTGAATTTATTCACACCCCGCCTCCACCTATATACAGTTCTTAGTGTCAAAGTGCTCCGCTGCACTCAATCCAAGTGAAGAGAGAGATCCACTGTATACTCTGTACATATATACAGCCTCTGGCCAATCAGCACACAGCTGATGCAATCCAGGTGCAATGTTAAGTGTCAGGCTGGACTGCCTTAGACCAGTTATAGCCAGCCTCCTTGCAGTCACATGCTGTCACTAGCTGTCACTCATTCTGACACTAGATCTAACACATCTAGGCCAGCCTTACCAATACAAGTGAATCACAACAAATCATCCATAAACAAATTAGCCACTGAGGGAGCAAAAGTACTCCCCATTGCTACTCCCTTAATTTGCCAAAAAAATGATCTCCAGAACAACAACAACAAAAAAAAACTTTTTTCAAAAATTATATCCACTAAATCTAACAGAAAATGTGTGTGGGGGGAATGGGTTTCCCTAGATTCTAGAATATTAAGCAGGCATATTCTCACCTCATCATGCGGGATATTGGTATAAAGGGATGTAACATCCATTGTCATCAAAGTGCATCCTGATGGAACCTCCATGCCTTCTATTTTAGAAATAAAATCCTTAGTGTCCTTAAGAAAAGAAGGTATGTTAAACACAAATGGCTGTAAAAAACTATCCAAATATTGTGACAACCGCTCAAAAAGAGAATTAACCCCAGACACCATGGGACGTCCCGGGGGAGGAAGAATCATTTTGTGAATCTTAGGAAGACAATAGAAAATTGGTATTCTCGCAAATCTATTAACCAGAAATAGTGCTGTCTGGTTATCAATATAATCTAACAGAACAGCTTCATTGACTGTAACTTTAATAATGTTCAGAACCTCATTGCTTGGATCATGTGAGGCGACCTTATAATGGTTGATATCTGCTAACTACTGTAATACTACTTGGACATAGTCACCTCAATCAAGGAGAACTACCCCACCCCCCTTATCTGCCCCTTTAACCATAACAGACACATCCAAAGCAATCTCCTTAGTGTCCTTAAGAAAAGAAGGTATGCTAAACACAAATGGCTGTAAAAAACTGTCCAAATATTGTGACAACGGCTCAAAAAGAGAATTAACCCCAGACACTATGGGACGTCCTGGGGGAGGAAGAATCATTTTGTGAATATGTTTCAAGTTTCAATATCAGTACAAAAACAAAACTACTGTTTGGTCTTAGATTATCTTGCCCATAAGTATACAGTCAATAAAGGGTAATCTAAATGCAGCATTCGTGGATCTTAGAGCAGCTTTTGATACTGTTTCAAGGGGGAAACTATGGACAAAGCTGGAAGACACATCAATAGACAAAAAGTTGGTAAACTTGATAATTAAATTACATGAGGATAATAAGTAACAAATAAGATATACAATGGATGGTAAATTATCCAATAAAATCCGGGTACAAAAGGGAGTCAGTCAAGGTTGTCTAGTTGCACCTTTTTTATTTAATATACATGTGAATACTGCATACAATGTCTGCATACAATGGATACCCATGCCCCCAGTTTATCGGGAGGGGAAAGGGTATCAGTCTTGATGTATGCAGACAATATTGTTCTTTTGTCACAAACTAAAGTTGGCCTAAAACATTCCTTTAAAAATTTAGTGATCAATGTGATATTGAACAGTTATTACATTTATTAATTTACATTTCAGTAGATGGTATAGGAAGGCTAACTGGGAAATCAAAGGTAACAGCATTGGCCAAGGGGTCAGGTAACCCTGCCATAGCTGTGAGTGGGGGGGATGGAGAGACACCTTTCACTGTTCTGGAATGCGGGAGGAACTTAGAGTTTCCAGTCTCTGTAAATTAGTGTCTCTGCTGTGTGTCTTATCACCTGACCTTGGGTCCCATGTTGCCTTGGCATGTTAATTATACTGGTCTAGGTGTTTTTCTTTCCTAGTTTAGCACATGCATGAAATGTACCCATTGGCTTGTAGGTGGGGGGTAGTTTGAATGGGCTGTAATTGACCATGCTTTGTGCTATCTGGTATCACTGACAAAGAACTGATTCATGCAGCTCTATGACTGGTCTTTAATAAATACTATCTCAGGCTTTATACCTATGGCTCTAAAATTATTCGAAGCAAAATCCTTAACAAATTTATATTTTATTTATTTATTTATTTATTATCGCATTTATACCCCGCCCTCCCAGCCAAGGTCAGCTCAGGATGGCTTACATAAAAGAATAAAAAACACATGAGTAAGCAATTTAAGTAGTCCTAAAACCATATAAAACATTCCAACACTAACTAGTGCTAAAAGGTGCGGACTCTAATCTGGGAGAACTGGGTTTGATTCCCCACTCCTCCACTTGCAGCTGCTGGATGACCTTGGGCAAGCCATAGTTCTGTCAGAGCTATTCTCTCAAGGACAGTTCTGGAAAGAGTTCTCTCAGGGTGTCTGTTGTGGGGAGGGGAAGGGAAAGGAGCTTGTAAGCCACTCTGAGACTCCCTTGGGTAGTGAAGGGTGGGGTATAAATCCAATCGCCTCCTCCTTCTCCTCCTCTCATTATTGACACTAATAAATGATGGCAGTTGACCTTCAGTGTTCCATCCTAGCAGTCAGCCCATAGAGCTAACCTTTCTGCAGCCGACACAGGCTGTTCTGGTGGCTTCAGGGAACAGGATTGTCTATTGGGGGTTGCTCCTAATTGAAAGCCTGGTGGAACTGCCTGGTCTTGTAGGCCCTGTGGAACAGCTAGAGCTTCCGCAGGGCCCTGATCTCTTCTAGGAGCTTATTCCACCAGAGAGGAGCCATCACCGAGAAAGCCCTGGCCCTGGTTATAGCCAGCCTGGCATCCTTGGGACTGGGGAGGGCCAATCCATGTTGGGATCCTGATTGCAGTGCTCTCTGGGGTCACAAATGGATTTTACTGCTAATGTTAAAATTGTAGAAATTGTACTATCTAAATTTCTTAGGGCTTTGTTTAATGCACCAACATTATTTTTAGGCAAGAAACAGGACTCCCCGAGTAGAGTTAAAAATATGGGAATGTGTGATTTATTGTTGGTTAAGAATACATCCCAAAGGTTTAATACCCTATCTGCTAGCCGCTGACCCCTACCCTATGTGGTCTGCAAAGATAATTGATAAAGTTAGAATGATTGGTTTGAATCCAGAAGAGCCTTTTGATTGAATAAAGCAAAGTCCCTGTTATTACAAAAATTGTGTAATATTGAATCTCAAAACAATGAAGCGATACTCCCAATAAACTACAGCAATTTGAAAATGTGGCTGAATTATACATCAGCTCCATACCTCTCGAATATCATTTATGAGAGATATAGATGGACCTTTTGAGAGCATGCTTCAATGTATTTCCTTTCGCAATACTATTTGGCAGATTTTCTCAATTGCCACTGTAGAAGCAATATTGTCCCTGTTCTGGAAAAGTGATTGAATCTGTTACACATATTCTCTTGCATTGTGAATTTAGTCAAGAAGAAAGATTGCAATTAATTATTCCACTCCTCTCTAAATTCATACCACTGAAGTATTATATGAATTTTAGGTCTGGAGTATTCTGGAAATCTCTTAGAAGATACGCAGAAATCTGTAACTTATGCTGTAGCAAAATTTTGTACTATAGCAATTAGAAAGTGGAAATGCTTGGAATTATTGTAATAGACTTTTTGAGCTCTGAGTTTTATGAATATTAGATGATTTTAAGAGATACTATGATCTTATGTTGGTTTTTGACTGTAATAAATATTGACTGACTGTAAGTAAAGCCAGTATTATAGAAAACAATGAATAAAAATACTTACTCTTATTTTAAATCCTTTCATCCAGCCCACTTAAGACATATCATTCCCTTCAGTTAATTCCTTTGCATAAAAAGAAATTCCACCATGCCACAAGATTACAGAAGAGACAGTAAATTGATGTATAACCTGTTTAAGAGCCATGACTATCCTGAAAATATTATAATGTTAATAGGATTCGATGGGCAATAGATTATATACTTATGAATATATTGGTCCCTAGTAGAAGACATGCCTGATTGCTATATCCCACCTTGTGTAGGTTTTAGACATAAGGGCAGTATTAGAGATAGAATTATACAATCTAATTATGTGAGCACTATCCAAAAGGAATTGACACCTGTTGGGCATTTTAAATGTGAGAAATATAAATGTGGAATGGCTCTGGAATAATTTCCAATTATTTGGTAACCAAAAAATCACACACTAACATCTTAAAAAAAACAAAACACAAAACTTTTATTCATAGAATATATTGACACATTCCATATTTCAAAATATTTTTAGATACATCCTTTTCTATTACCCCCTTCCCCCCCTCCCCCTGGCTTCCAGCAATGCTCTACCCCCCTTATTATTTCAATCAATATTCACTAACATTAAAAATTATCCAATATTCAATTCTTCTATTATAACATATTCATTCTTTTGATCTAACCCTTAGGTAACATTTAGCTATTATTCAGTCATTACTTTCTATATTCTATTCTTAATAGTTATCAAAGCAGAGTAACTTATTTCTTACATCCCAGTTCATTTCAAGATAGTCTTTAAAATCTTTCCATTCTACCAAAAATTCTTCATCTTCTTTACCATTCAGCTTCTTTGTCAATTTGTCCATTTCTACCATAAAAAGCATCTTCTTTATCCAGTCCCATTTTTCTGGTATATTTTCTTGCTTCCAAAATTGAGCAAATGTCATTCTTGCTGTTGTAATCAAATACCATAACAATGTTCTCTTTGTTACATTCACTTCTTCCATTTTAAGACCTAAAAGTAACATTTCAGGTTCTTTTTTCAGGGTACACTTCAGGATCTTCTGAATTTCCTTGTGGATCTCTGTCCAATAAGCTGCCACTTTATCACAAATCCACCATATATGATAAAATGATCCTTTTTATTTAACACTTCCAACATTTGTTAGACAAGCTCTTGTTCATATTAGCAATTTTTGTGTGTGTGTTATATACCATCTATACAACATTTTATAACAATTTTCTTTCACATTAACACATGTTGAAATTTTAATTGACTTTTTCCACAAACACTCCCAAGATGATATATCTATTTCTCTGTTAATATTTATAGCCCATTTTACCATCTGTTCTTTTACAGTCTCATCTTCTGTATACCATTTTAACAAAACTTTATAAATTTTTGAAATCACTTTTTTCCCCTTCTCTGCCCATACCACTTCAATTTCATTATTCTCCTTCCTGAAACCATACCTCTTTTTATCGACCTTAAATAAATCATAAATCTGTCTGTAATTTAACCAGTCATATTCAAATTCCAGTTCCTCTCTGGCTCTCATCACAAAACTAGACTCTAACATCTTTTGACATGTGTCATAGCTAATGTTGTGTATCACATCATATGTGGATGTTCCAAATTATATATTGGGAGTACAACCAGACATGTTAAAATTTGTATTTTGGAACATTCCTCAAGAATCTGGAATAAAAATTTAGAAGCCCCTTTGAATCAACATTTTCTGAAAGAAGGTCATGGTGATAACAGGGACTTTGCTCCAAGCCCAGGCACAGTGCCAATGAAGGTCAGTAGCTGTCGCACCTGGCACTGCAGTGGCAGTTGAAGCCAGTGGGTGCTGTGGGCCTGGATGTGGAGCCCAGTGGCCACTATGGGCCTGAGTGTGTCAGCAGAGGCCTTGCAGCAAGGTTTTGTGGTAGGTAGAGGCTGGAATCTCACCAGGCTTAATGATAGAGGATATGAGATCCCCCCCATGAGTCTAGCAAGCACCCAATTGTAAATTATAAAAGTCTGGCAATATATAAATTATGACTAACAGATTTACATTTTGAACATGAATACAAGAATTTGGGGACAGCAATAATGTCCTCCAAAGTCCCCATTTCACCACTTCTGTGCCTTATCCACTACTGGGCATGGGATTCCAGTGCTCCTGGGGAGGGGAAAGTATAGTGGTGGGACCAGGCAGGGAGTTAAGGGAAGGGGGCAGAGAAACAGAATGGCTCGGCCCCCTTCCAGCCTGCGGCCCATTCCAAGGGATGTTAGCAGTAGGGATAGGACAGTTAACCCCCCATCTGACATTGTCATTGTGTAACTCCAGGTCTATAAATAATAAAACCATGGTCCTTCAGGACTTTCTGCAAGAGCAGAATGTAAACCTGGCATGTGTGACTGAGATCTGGGTGTGGGAAGGGGAGACAGTAGCTCTCTCCCAACTTGCCCCTCCTGGGTTCTCAGTCCTTCACAAATTGCAGATGGGGGGGGGAGTAGGAGTGACTATTTTGCAGTATCAGCACAAGACAGAAGAGACCTCCTCACTTGTGCAGGTGTATATCGCATACTCTGCAGTTGTGGACAGGTTTACATTGGGACCACACAGTGTAGCATTCAGACAAGAATAAAAGAACATGAAAGACATTGCAGACTGGGCCAGCCTGAAAAATCAGCAGTGGCTGAACATAGTTTAACTCAAACAGGACACAGTATTTTGTTCCAAGACACTGAAAGGCTGGACAACACATCTAACTACCATGTCAGATTACACAGGAAAGCCATTAAAATTCATAAACATAAAAACGATTTCAACAGAAAAGAGAATTTAAAAATAAATAGGGCATGGTTTACTGTCCTAAAAAAAACACAAGTCTCTACATCTGACAACAGCACTACAAATAGAATTAGAATCTCAACAGCCAATACACATGCAAAAGAACCTCCTCAGGAAACAGGAAAGCTCCTCAGGAAACCATATGCAAAAGAACCTCCTCAGGAAACAGTTAATCCATATGCAAAAGAACCTCCTCAGGAAGCTCCTTCATTAACTTGTTCACAGCCTGGGGAACTCCTACAAGACAATTGACTCATCCCCACCCCACCCCACCTTCCAGGGTAGATATAAATTACTTGCCTATCAGTTTTCTTCTCACCTTGACAATGAGAGTACTCCATCTTTCTGTGTTATACGGCTGCTGGTGAAACATCAGGCCCTACAGTGCCAAGACCGCGGCCATACAGCCTGGAAAATCTACAACAGCTAAATACTGAAATGCTGCTGTTTATTCTTTCCAATTACTATGCAGTTATCCAATCACCACTCAGATTAGACTATGGTTGATGTTATTGAGATCAAGTGGAAGTTCCTTTCAGCTTCTTTTGCCTTTAGTGACATCAGCACACAGATTTATTTTATTGGCTATGTGACAGCTTCTCATTTGCTCAAAGTGAAAAAAAGAACATTTTAAAAGGAAAAGTGTACCAATTCAGCAGCTGACTCGGCCTGCATAAAAAAACAAAAACAAAACTTATTTTAAAGTAAGAACATAAGAACATAAGAGAAGCTATGTTGGATCAGGCCAACACTCTGTCACACACTGGCCAAAAGCAGGTACCATCAGGAGATCCACTAGTGGAGCCAGAACTCCAGAAGCCCTCCCGCTGTTGCCCCCCAAGTGTCAAGGATACAGAGCATCACTGTCCCAAACATAGTGTTCCATCTATACCTTGCAGCTGCCTTTAAGTACTTTAAGTATAAAGTTCTGCTGATGAGAAGATACTTCCTTTCTTTAGTGGGGAACTAGGAGGAGGGAGCAATGATATAAGCAAATCTTTTCATCCTTTCAGGATCCCCAGAATGATCATTGAAAAAAAGGGTACAATTCTTGGGATGCATAAACACCCACTGCTCAGAAAGAACAAGCTGTTTTTTATATATATATATATATATATATATATATATATATATATATATATATATATATATATATATTCATTCAACTGTTCACCAGCTAGGTTCCCCACTCCCAAATCATCATCAGTTCTTTAAAAAACTAAATCTAACCTGCATCCCTCACATGGTTTTCTGTCCTCTTATGACATCCTGAATATCACATCCTCTTATCACATCCTGAATATAACTTGAATCTCTTAAGGTTAGCCATTAGGGGTGTGCATTTGGCATAAACCAGGTCTAATAAATACCCCAAGATACCTTATTGGCATTTTTGGATGTGATGTAAGGACTACCAATATAGTTAAGCCTTTAAAAAGCTGATTTTATTTGGCTTTTATTCAGGTTCATTCAGCTATATTAAGGATAAGATTAAAAAACAGGAAGAAAAGATGAAACAAGATTCTCCAAAGGAACAGATAAAAGTGAAGTTAAAGCTTTTACAACATCAAATGAACTGCTTATTAATGCAAGAAACAGCAAAAAAAATCTATGCAAAACAAAATTACTTTGAAAATACAAGTAAACCAACCAGATGGCTAGCATACAAACTATGGAAAGAAAAGGAGAATATATATATAAAGATACTCAGAGCTGATAAAGGAGAAGAAGAAAAAATTACCAAAGGTTTGAAAAAAATAATTGAAATGTTTAATTAGAAGCTATATCAAAAAAGAGAAGCGACACAAGAACAAATTAAAGATTTTTTTGGAACACAATAGTAAAATATTTACAGAAGAACAAAGGAAAATTTTAAATGAACCAATATCTTTTGCTGAAGTGACAGAAGCCTTGAAAAAAACAAAAAAGGTGAAATCTGATTAATTTCCTGCAGAATTTTACCATGTATTTGAAGATCAACTGATATTACCACTAAAATATATAATCCAAAACATAGTAACTGAAGGGAAAATACCAGAGACTTGGAATGAAGCCTTGATAACATTGATATACAAACAAAATTCTGATGAGAAAGAAATCAAGAATTATAGGCCACTTTCACTCTTAAATGGCTGCAAGAATGAAAAGAGTTTTGATTCAAACAATTCATCAAGATCAAGCAGGCTTTCTTCCAAAAAGACAACTCAAGAGTAACGTAAGAATGATATTAAATGTGATAGAATATTTTGAAGCCCATCCAGGAAAACAAATCTTTTTAGATGCGGAAAAAGCTTTTGATAATGTTCGCTGGAATTCTATGTTGGAGTTATTATGAAATTCACAGTCTGGCAATGAGTCTTACACAATGGTCAGAGCGATTTATACTAAACAACAAGCAAAGGTCTTGATTAATGGAGATTTATCACGAAATATTGAGATACAAAAAGTGTGGTGTCCTCTCTTTAGGGAGGACCGGTTTTCTCTTTAAATGTGCTCTTTGCTTTTGTAAACTGAGAAGATTCGGCTGCCACCAGGAAATTAAGAATTTCCAAACCTTCTCTGTTTCTTTTGCTGGTAAGGTGACCTAGAGTCGGGGCTTTTCAGGGATCTATGTGGTCCTGAGGACAGATAGAACTAAATTCAGGATAAACTAGAACAAAAGATGATTTATTGAAGTAAGAACAAGATAAGAGGTTGGTTATTCTGTAACTATTTTGGATAAAGGGCCTTGAAAATATGTCTATCAAATGTATCACACACACAGTCTTTTTTCCTTTACTTTTGTTTGTTTGACACCCAGTTCCAACATTAATAGGAGTCACTTTCCTGTAGTCAGTCACACAGGCTAAAGATATATATACTCTCTAAGAACTCATTCAGAACTAACTGAACACTCACTGACTTAACTCACTAACTGAACAATTCCAACTGATTTTCCTGTCTCTCATAACTGACACACTGACACACCCACACAGATTCACTTCAAGAACCCCTCCTACACTCTGTCATCCACCAATCACAGCACATTTCTCTCTCTCAATCACTCTAGTCTACTAACCATGCACTCCAACCAAGCATTTAAAGGCACACACACACACACTCATAAAACAGGGAATCATTACAAAAAGGAACAACAAAAGGATGGAAATTCAAAAGAAGGTGAAATATTTATTGGGTGTGTGTAAATAAATCAGAAGCAGGAGACTGACCAGTAGTAGAAGTGCACAGAGAGTTTATATAGGTGATGAGATAAATACAACATTTACAACTTATATACAGAGAGTTACCTTACTGATGGACAGCATGGCATGCCTTACTTCGGAGAGCTAAGCTTCTCAACTAGCTCACTGAGCATACAATTCTTATGCTACCATCTAGCCAATTACAGTCAAGATGATGCAATGCTTGACCTACATACACAACACTTGTAGGAAGCACCTGCAACTAGTTACTTAGCTGTTGGTCTGACAGCTCAGTTTGACAGCTTAGATCAGAACCATCTAGTGTAACTGCTTGCTACCTCTCTCCTACCAAACTATAACTCAATACACCTCTTAGGGAGCAAGAGTTACACCTAGTCCTCCTCTGAAGTAATTAAACTGCTCAGAGTACATACACTTAGTCATTACATCAGCCAGGTTACATTCAGAAGCACATTTAACAATTTGTACAAAACCATTTTCCACATGAGTTTTAACAGATTGATAACAAATCAAGATGTGCTTGCTTCTGGCTCGTGCACCACAATCGTCAGACAAACTCAAGGCAGCAGAGTTGTCACAAGAGATCTGGATTGGAAGATTACAAGACAAATTCAAATCTTTCATCAACTGATACAACCATTCAAGCTGAATAACAGTATCATGAATAGAAGCATATTCCGCTTCACACGTACTGGTAGCAATGATAGACTGTTTCAAAGACTTATACATTACTACAGCATCATCCAACATAATTACCATTCCAGTAGTGGACTTTGCTCCTGTGTGATCAGCCCAGCTAGAATCACAATACGCATGTAAAGTGACTTGTCCACACACTTTCAAACTGAAATCATAATTTACAGTACCCTTCAGATACCTGAGGACCCTTTTTGCAGCTGTCCAGTCACGCTGGTAAGGACAGTGCATCCTCTGACATAATAAATGCACAGCATAACAGATGTCAGGCCTGGTCCACGTGGCTAAATACAAAAGTGAACCCACCAAAGATTGGTATCTGGTAACATCATACCACAGCTCATCATCAAGCTCTTTCAAATAACTCGTAGTCATGGGAGTAGACACCACCTTTGCATCTGACATTCCAAATTCAAGTAATAGCTTTGCAATCTTATCTCTTTGATTCAATAGATAACAACCATCAGAATCCTGTGTCACAGTTACACCCAGATAATTGCTTATTGGGCCAAGATATTTTATGTTGCAGATGCTTTGAGCAACACTTTTATACCATTGCAACTGTGCAGCAGTGTCATGTATAACCAGGATATCATCAACAAAAATGAGAATTATAATATCAGATGTTAATACACATCTGGTAAATATACAGGGATCTGCTATACTCTGCTTGAAGCCATATTTCTTGAATGCAGATGATATGTAAAGAAACCACTGTCGGCTTGATTGTTTCAATCCATACAAAGCCTTATGCAACTTAAGTACCAAACCTTTATCAATGTGTTCAAAACCCGGCACTTGCTTCATGTAAATGGTTTCCTCTAGCGTAGCATGCAGAAAAGCAGTGCTTACATCAAAATGCTGAACCATTTGTTTCTTTACTCCTGCTAGACATAGCGCCACCTTAAAAGATTCACTTCATACAGTAGGCGAGAATACAGAGTCATAATCCAACCCATGAACCTGAGAATAGCCCTGAGCCACAAGACGTGCTTTGTACTGCAAAGAACCATCTTGTAATGTTTTCACTTTAAACAACCACCTGTAGCCAACTACATTCGAGTTAGAAGGCTTTTGTACCCAGCTAAACACCTTGTTATCTGTTAATGCATTGTACTCAGTTTGCATAGCCTGTAACCAAGGCTTCCTTTCTTCCTCTGGAAGAGATAACACCTCCTTGTAAGAACAAGGCTCCTTTACAGTTACACAGTTGATTACAGATTGAGTAAACCCATACCTCTGAGGTGCAATACCTTTTGTAGAACGACTTGACACATGAACAGGCACAGGCTCTGTTCTAGGTTCTGCCTGAGGAACTTGTTTCTGAGGAGAAACACCTTCTGTTTTAACCTCTGGCTCTGAGCCACTGTTAACCACCGTGTCACCACTTGTCTCAGTAAAAGGTAGCAATACTTGAGGAGATTCCTCATACCCTTGCAGCCTCTGCCAATTACCATTTTCACATATACTGGCAGACCTGCTATAACTCATTTTATGATGTTCATTACAAAACCTGTAAGATTTCATGTTAGGTTGGTAACCAAGAAAAGTAAGCTGTTTTGTTCTGGCACCACCTTTTCTCCTTAACTTACGAGGAATGTGCACCCAGGATTTCATACCAAAGGTCCTGAGAAAACTTAGACATGGGTCTCTATTGTAGAGGACTCTGAAAGGAATGTCATCTATGGATCTGGTCCACAACCTATTTGACAAATAGCATGCAGCACACTTAGCCTCAGCCCAAAACCTCATGGCTAGATTCGCATCAGCCAACATAGCAAACATCATGGTCTGTAATGTAGAATTCTTTCTCTCAGCTAAACCGTGCTCTTGAGGAGATGCTGTATTTGTCACTCTTTTGACCACACCATTTGATTTTAACCATTGGTCAAATTGCTCAGACATGAATTCCCCACCTTGGTCCACTTGTACAGCTTTAAGTGGAGTTGCCAACTGTTTCTGAATACGCTTAGCCCAACCCTTAAACAAGGCAAACGTTTCAGACTTGTGTTTCATAGGGAAAACCCAAGAAAACCTACTTTTGTTATCAGTTATGACCAAAGAAAACCTGTTAGAACAACTCTTGGGATAGGGACCAATTAAATCCATGTGCACCAATTCAAGAGGAACCTTTGACACACGACTGCTTTCCTTTGCAGCAGGATAAGCATGTGTCTTTACCTGTTTACATACTGTACAATCAAGGTATTCTGAACATGGTAATACTTTCTCTTTAGACAAGAGCATCAAAGTTTTACGTAACCTTTCAAAGGAAGGGTGTCCCATCCTTCTGTGAAGAAGATGAATACATTTGTTGTGCTTACACTTGTTTGTTACCTTGTCAACCTGCAAGGAACGGTTATGTACAACATAAACATTGTCCTTTAGCACACCAGTTAACAGCTGCTTGCCATCTTTTGTCACAGAGCAGCCTTGCTGTGTAAAAGAAATAGTAAAGCCAGCATTAGCCAATGCACTCATGCTTAGTAAATTGTTCTCCAAGGCTGGAACACAGAGCACACCTGTGAAAACAAAATTTAAAGCCGGAAAACATAAGTTACCCTGTGAGCGTACTACTGCTGAAGCCAAAGAAACATGTGTAAGACTAGACGCTTTCACATCTGTGAGTAATGCCTCAGACTTCGAGAAATGTTGACTTGCTCCAGAGTCGAGAAGCCAGTCTGTACTAGCACCACCTGTGGTAACAAGCTTGGCTTGTAGGCTTCCTCTCTGCTGCTTCTCTGTCTGTGCCTGGCCACGCCCTTGCTCCTGGGTCTGCTGACGCCTCCTCAGCTGTGGACAGTTTTTCCTGATGTGAGATTTCTCTCCACATAAGTAGCACCGATGAACTCTGGAAGCTGCAGGAACATAAGCTTGCCTGGAACATGCTGTGGAAGACAAACAGCCGTCTCTCGGAACATCCTCTGGTAGAGCCCCTTCTTGTCTCTCCTGCTTGGCATGCTGCCCAGCACACAGCCATGAAAAACGCAGCCTCGCCTCCTCATCCAGCAAATGAGACACTACATAAGTGTATGTTAAATTAGCAGTGTCCAGTGATTCCAAGGATGAAATTAAATGATTAAATTCAGGAAGAAGGGATGATAATAAAAGAAACACTCTGTCCAGGTCTTCAATATTCTTGCCTCTGGAATCAAGCTGAAAATAACAGTCAGCCAAAGCATTCACATGTGCTTGCACAGAACTTCCTGGCTGCATTTCAAGCCGGTACAGACACCTCATTAAGGCCATTAGACTCCCTCGCATAGACCCCTCGCAGGGCATCCCACGCACCTTTTGCAGATTGCTGGGACCGGACAAACACCAGCTGTGAGTCAGACAGGCTAAGGATTATATGTGTCAGAGCCTTTTTGTCTGAAGCTGCATCTGCTGCAGATAAAGGGCTTGGAGGAGGGTTATGCACAAACCGCCAAAGAGCTCCTATCTTTAGGAACCATTCCATTTTTAAACTCCAGGAAGAGTAATTAGAGTCTGTGAGTTTGTCTATGAAGGTCAAGGTGGACTATGCCATTGCGCTCTCACCTTCCGTGACAGGAACTGCTGGAATCACCACCACCGCAGGTCTCCCGTCATCCTCAGTCTCTGACAAACTGCTATCAGCCAATGAGTCAGGAACGGCACCACTCCCTGCAGCTGGAGGAGTACTACCAAACAAACAGGCTAGAAGGCTGTCCTCAAACCTCTCCCAGTCGGTTGCACTCATTCACCTCTTGCTCACTGCTTTCAGCAACAACACCCTGTGTAGAGCTTCCACCAGCCAGTGCAGTCTACCACTCTGGGCCCATAACCCTATTGGGTGTGTGTAAATAAATCAGAAGCAGGAGACTGACCAGTAGTAGAATTGCACAGAGAGTTTATATAGGTGATGAGATAAATACAACATTTACAACTTATATACAGAGAGTTACCTTACTTCAGAGAGCTAAGCCTCTCAACTAGCTCATGGAGCATACAGTTCTTATGCTACCATCTAGCCAATTACAGTCAAGATGATGCAATGCTTGACCTACATACACAACACCTGTAGGAAGCACCTGCAACTAGTTACTTAGCTGTTGGCCTGACAGCTCAGTTTGACAGCTTAGATCAGAACCATCTAGTGTAACTGCTTGCTACCTCACTCCTACCAAACTATAACTCAATAATATTTAGGAACAAATATAACAAACAGATGTAGCTCTTTGGTGAAAGACAACTATATGGAACTTATAAAAAATTAAGAAAGATTGGAAAAATGGGAAAACTTACACATATCCTTTTTTATATATAATATTTTTATTGGATTTTCAAAATAGTACACCTCTGTAATCTACACAAATATATAACACTCCATCCATAATACCTAATCTATAGACAACAAACCAGCCAACAAACAAACACACAAACTAATATTTTAACAGCATCCACCAAACCTCCAGCCCACCAATCCACTCCAATTTGAGTACAAACAATAACTTTTGATGTTTTTTTTTCCATTCAGAATATAACTACCTCAATATTAAGTTATGTTCTTACATCTTATTTTTATCTTTAAATTAACAAATTAGCATTCAATATCAACTTTGCCCTTTCGAGACAATTAAGTATTCCTACTTATTCCATTGGCTTTTAAATTCCTTATTTTTAATATACACGTAAATTATAGATTCCCAATTTTTATATTTTTTATGATTTTTTGTCTTCTTAAGTTTTCCCTTATCAGCCTTGGTAGCATACCAATTAATTAAACACTTCTGCTATAATAATCACTTCCTGATTAAAACCTAAATACTCTTAACACTCTATTCCTTAAATTAATCATACATTATACCAATCCTTGCAGTGTTACTTCATTCCAACTACTCCTAAAACACCCCTGTTATTCCACCACCTATTACACACTACCTACCTCTTACCTACCTTCAGCAGTACAAATTTTTGACTGATCTTAAATCATAATGAACTTTTCAAAATCAATACCTTTTAGCAATATGTATCACATGGAGAAATACATTTCATACAAATTCTTCCATATATTTTGTTTTTTCTACTATAACTCTACAATTCAAAATGTACACCCACATTAACACTATAACCTATTGTCTAAACAAAACTATATCAATCTTTACAGTGTCCATTCCTGCTAGTCCTAAAACACCCCTATTTATTACCACTACCTGCTAACTAACTCCTCCACATGCTCAAGCTTATAAACTTTAAGTAAATCATAACAATCTTTCCAGGGTCAGTTCATTCCAGCAAAAACCTCTCACACAAAAAGAAATATTTTGTCCCTTCCATAAATCCTAATTTTTGTTCTGTAAATCTGCAATTTGTTTTTTTGTAACAGCATGTCTATATGTCATTTTCCTTTGCAGGTATGGCAATTTATCTCCAATTTTCCCCCTTGCTCTCTCAACCGGTCATGTTCATATGTGGCACTGTCCTTTTTGCATTCACACACATGTCAATTTTTTCTTTTTCTTTTATGATTATCCTTTCCTTTGGGATGTATTCTTTGCATCTTTCTTTTCAATGTCTCTGCCTTTAAATGTCGCTTTCTTTCCCACAGTTTGTGTTGGTGAGGTTACAGCTTTAAGACCTTCTTTTTTTACCTGTTCTTCTGTGTCCTCCATGACCTTCTGAATACCTTGCCCTGTTCTTTCTACATTTTCTGTTTCCACTTGAAGGTTATGCACATTTTGTAGAAAACCTGTAAATGCCTCCTCCACCCCCTTCTTTATTCCTTCTCTCAGAATTCTCAAAAAAATTTCAACAGAAATCTCTCCCACTAATGTATTTTTGTCAAGTTCTTCATCTTCTTCCTCCCTTATTGTGGACGCCATTTTTCTTTTTCTTTTTACTAAGTTCAAGTTACTTCCTTTAATTTCCATAAATTATTCCAATAGAGACTCCTACTTTATCCAGCCAATATCAATCTGACAATCTTTTCCAAAGTCAAGGAATACAAAATGAAATATACCAAGAATTCTCTGGAAACATAAATCCAATAACAGTGACCCTATATCTTACTCCCCCTCGCTCTCCAGCCTCTCTTCAGTTCCATTTTGGGAGGGAAGTTCCTGGAGTCTTTCATAAGCCATCTTCTCTTTACTATTATTTGTACTCACAGTTCCTTTTTAAGATGTTTCTTCTGTGGTGCTGCATTGCTGACTTGTAACAAAAAACAACAACATTTTATTTATTTATTTCTGATTAAAAATGGATGGCTGCAGTTACATAGAGACTGATGAGCAAGCTCTATCCCACAAGCCGCTCCCACTTTGGGGCATTGATGGACACTCCCCCCGCATTTGCCAGCTGCGAAAGGGGCCAAAATGAAGCCCCCTGATCCAGCCCTCTCTCCGGGAGGTCTGGCGGAGCTCTCCTGGCAAGTGGGAGGCTCCAAAAGGGGTTGAGCATCTCAGAGCAATCTGAGAGCTGCCCATTGCCACGCCATACTGGAAGGAAGTTGGGAAAACTTATAAATATCCTTAATGGGAAGAATAGCTACTATTAAAATGAGCATATTGCCAAGATTGATCTTCCTATTCAAAACAATTCCTACTCTCCAAATTCAAAAATATGTTAAAGAATTGGATAAATTGATGACACAATTGGTATGGCAGAACAAGAAACCAAGAATAAAACTTAAAGCATTACAAGATGCAAAGGAAATAATGGGATTTGCCCCATCAGGCTGGCTTTTATATTATAGAGCAACATCTCTGATGTGCCTAAAAGAATGGATTACACTAGAAAATACAAGACTTTTGAAGTTGGAAGGTCATGATCTTTTATTAGGTTGGCATGCATTCGTATGGTATAAATATTTTAAGCAACACCTTATTATACCTTCCTTATTGAAGGTTTGGGAAGAAATTAAAAGTTGCTTTTATACCAAGACACCAAAAACAGAATTAAAATATGTACAACCTATAAAGCAGCCATTAAAATATTCATTAGGAAGGAGGAATCATTGAGAAAATCCCACATGAAACAAAAAATTCTCAACCCATTGATGGAACAAAAGGCGACAGACAAATTTACCCTGCTTTGGGTGCCCCTGCCTTCTGAGGTTAGGTGGGTTGCAACCTGGGAGAGGGCTTTTTTTGGTCACATGGCACCAAAGCTCTGAACTCTCTCCCTAAGTAAATTTGTCTGTCGCCTTCTGTTGCCATATTCCATCAACGGGTTGAGACTTTTTTGTTTCATGTGAGATTTTCTCAATGATTCTTCCTTCCTAATTAATATTTTACTGGCTGCTTTATAGGTTGTACATATTTTAATTCTGTTTTAATTGTTATAATGATCTGTGTTAGGGGGGTTATATTTAATGGTTTTAAAATGTGGTTTGGGTCAGATATGTTTCTTTTTTAAAAAAAAATATTTTTATTGATTTTACAACATAAATAAGTAGAGACACCAAAAAAAATCCTTATATCTGACACAAACTTCTCAGACATAACAACTTCCTTATAATTACTTTCCATCTTAACAACCAAATTAGCTTACTTTTTCAGCACATGCTTCTATCCAAAATAATTAAATAGAAAGGAAAAGAAAGAGATAAAGGAGTAACAAAAAAGGAAAAAATAAAATAAAAAATAAATTCATTACTTATGTCACTTTATCTTTTCTATTATTTATACTAATTTGCTAAAACAAAAATATCAGTTGATTCCTATTCTATAATAATGTTCCTCCTTCTGCATTTTCTCTTCCAGCACCTTTTAACTAATCATTACAACAAATTATACAAATAACTTAATATATTTCTGGCTCTTTATTACCTAAATAGCAGACCTATTAAACAAGTAGGAATACTATTATAATCATATTTTCCCATGTTATAGATATCTTTACATTACACTCAATCTCCATTACATTAAAACTCATTTAAATTTCCACGATTATAAATATAATTCTTTTGCACAACATCTTAAAATAAGTTAACATTACCCTGCACTACATTTGGCCAAAAACCATGGCTTATTTGTTTATTTTTTTTCCTATCACATTTTAACCCTCACACAAAAAGAAAAAAAAGTAGCTACTCTGAGCCCAAGTCAAATTTTGATTTTTTTCCTGATTGTTCTGCAGCGTCTTTTTTTTTTTTTTTTTAGAATCATGTTTAAATGCCTTATCTTTTTAAAAGCATCAAGCTCTATTTCCAATTTTTTCCATTTCAATTTCAGTGAACAAATTTTCAGGTTTTCTACCCATGTGGACCCTTTCATTGGCAAACATCCTGTTCCCTCTTTAAATACACTAAACTGCTCATTGCCTAACATTTCTAGGGAGTCCCCTTCTGCCATTTCCAACAGTAAAAAGTTCTTTACCAGTTCCTTTGATTTGGCCATTTGGTTAGTGGGTCCTTTAAGACATTTCATAGGAACAAGCAATGATTTAGCTGTCTGGTTAGTAAATCTTTTAGAACTTTTCATGGGAATAGGCAAAGTATCTTGCAAGATATTTCCTAGATGATGTTTCTGTTGATCAAAAAGGTTTTGTTGTTGCTGCCGCTGCTCCTCTTCACCTTCCCAGTCTTCCACGTAGGAATACCTTTCATCATCCTTGGTAAGCTGAGACTGCTGTAGTTCTTCCTTTATTTCCAAATCAATGCATATGGTCCGAGGTTTTTCCGTAAGATTTTCAAATGCTCCTCTGACCGCTTGCTGTATTTTGTCAAACAAAAGCTTTTTAAATTGCTCCAGAGTAAGTTGTGACAACTCTGTGTTTGCCATTTCCTCTGCCTCCATTGTATCCATTTCCAACTCTATTTTCTTACCCCACAAACCACAGAAAATAGTTGGTATTCTGTCATTCATGTAGGGTAAATCAAAAATATAATGCAGGTATCACATCACAATTAGGATTCTTTCCCCCTATAGCTTGCTCTGCAAATTTTTAGCTCTGTTCTCTGTGTCGCCGCTTTTCTTCAAAGTTCATTGAACATTTGAAAAAACAAAAACAAAGAGGGGGGGGCAGGCTTTAATGCAAATTTTAACAGTTAGTTGATAGAAGATATGTGTACTTACATAATAATTCTTGTCTTATTAAGTGTTATGTTGAGAATTCACTGGTCTCTAAAAATGGAGGTTGTGGCTGTGACAAACATGGCAGTCATGTTTGCCTCCATTCCTCGTTCTTGCTTCAAGACAGTCTCTGATACACCCCACTGCTGCTGCTTGTGAGGCAACCGGATGAGTCTTCTGCTCCCTGACCTCCCTCCGAGAAGTTGGGTGGGGTCCAGTGAGATCTCACGGACCACGGAGCCCCAAAAAGAAACTAGGAAGGATGAGGGCAATTAGGAGGTCCTGAATGCTGCCCGCGTCATCGCGCTGTTCTGCTGCAGGTATGTTTCAAATAGTTTGACACCATGGTGGATCTTGTAAGGGCAGAAAGGGAGGACACAAATTCTGTAAACCAACAAACACACACACAAAAATAAAAAGAATGTTGTTTCCCTCTTGCTGCAGGTATCTAAAGGCTGGGCATGCCCAGAAGCTAGAGATGAAGGATAAGAGCCAAAAGACTCTTGCCCTTGGCTCTTAGCCCATGGTCATCATATTTAGTACCTGTTGTTGTCATTCAGTTTGTCTGATTACAATGAATTTTGTTTATTTAAGCTAGAAAAGAGAGGTAACAAATTCCCTAAATAAATAAAGAAAGGTAGTTTAGAGAGCACAGGTCAGGGAAGCTCTATGACTGACAGCTGCTCAAAACAATACATTTCCTGTCTTATAGGAGACACCAGAATATAACATTAGCAGAAACAACCTCTTCAAGAAAGCAGGGTAAATGCTCTCTCTCTCTCTCTTTAGAATCTAACCACCATTGTAATGTTTTTCATATATGTGACATCATTCACTATGCTTGTTGTATGAGTGTCCATCATTGAATTGCTTAATACATTCACTATAAATGCATTTATAGCACAACTCCCAAGGGATCAGAATGAGAAATCAATTTTCTTACTTTAAATGTATGATTTCATAGTCTAACCATTATAGAAAAGGGGCTTTCAGTAAGCCTAATGAAAGCAGAGGCAGCAAAAATGCTGTGACTCTGGAAGTGAGTTTCTTTCTTAGATGTACATACTACAATGAGCTTTTAAGGTGAAATGTTTTGAAATGAAAAGCAAATCATGCTAACACAATGCTAGTGTTTAATTGAAAGATGACTTTCACAACCAAAGCATTCAATTCACCAATATAACAAATTTTGTGTCCTGAGGCACCTTTAAGACCAACAAAGTTTTATTGATGGTATAAGCTTTTGTGTGCCCACACAGTTCCTCAGATACAGTGAAACAGTACCCCCTCAACCATTACTTATAGGGGGTGGGTTGTTGTCAGGAAGGGCGATTTAGAGTCAAGATGCATAAGGAGGGGGGGTGATTACAGCTGAGATCAGATGTAAGAAAGATCTGTGAATAGCAATATATTAATATATAAATACAAGTTAGCAAACATATAGGAATAAGATTTGAGTCCAGTGGCATCTACAAGACACTGGACTCAAACCTTATTCCCACATCTGTTTGTTAACTCTTGTATTTACATGCTAATTTACTGCCATTCACAGATCTTTCTTACATCCAATCTTAGCTATAATCACCCAGTACTTATCTTGGCTTTTAATAGCCCTTCCTGACAACAACCCCCACCCCACCTCCTATAAGTAACAATTGAGGAAGTTCTGTTCCACTGTATCTGAGGAAGTGTACTTGCACACAAAAGCTTGTACCGTGAATAAAACTTTGTTGGTCTTAAAGGTGCTACTGGACTCAAACTTTGTTCTGCTGCTTCAGACCAACATGGCTACCCCCACCTGAATCTGCATTCACCAATATGTAAGTGAAAATCAACCTTTTACTAGAGTTGAGATGAATTGTTTTGAATTTCATGTTAATTTCATGTTCTACCTGGCAGAATGAGCTCCTGGAGGAGATCAGGACCCTGTGGGACCTCTCACAGCTCTGCAGGGCCTGCAAAATGGAGCTCTTCCTCCAGGCATTCAATTAGGGGCTGCTGCTGCCATAGAGCCCTGGCCCACGGTTTTTTTAACATCGAGCTGATGCCACAAGAATTTATGAGCAGAAGAACATCTGAGAACATCTGGGAAGTGGAAATCCATTTTGAAAATCTGCCATCTAAGTTAATTTTTTAACTGCCACCAGCACTTTGTGTTTGTATCTGTTTTACCTGTTGTGTTTTAAATAATTGTATGATTTTAACTGTATTTATGTTTGTATGTAAGCCACCCTGAGACTGCTTTGTGGGGAGGGTGGGGTATATGTTTAATAAATAAATAAATAAATAAAATTAGCATGTCCAGTGATAATTAACATTTTATAGTAGAGGGAAGTACATTACTTAAAAATCAGAAGTATTTTTCTATGTCTCTCTCAAGTTCTGGAAAATTTCAGCCCAAAGACTATGATACTGTCAGTACTGGTCAGAGTTCCCAAGCATTTTTCTTCTTAAGTGCCGAATTGGGACCCTACTGCATGGGTCCCAATTCAGATCATAACCATGGTATGGGCTGAATTGGGTTTAATCTTTCACCCACCACTCACACATCTCTTTTATGACCTGAAAAAAGCAAAGTGCACTAGCGCAGCATTCTTTACAAACGTTGTCTCTCTCTCTCTCTCTCTCTCTCTCTCTCTCTCTCATATATATATATATATATATATATATATATATATATATATATTTCCGGTACATACAAAATTCCTAATGCATCAGAAATAAGACTGTGGAATTAAGAATTCCAGAATTTAAGTCCGGATCAGTTAAGGAGGAGCACTCCTGGGGAACTGCATTGAACTAGGCCAGACAAAATCAAGGATTGCATTGTTTCTTTGCTCTCATGGTTGTTCCCATGGAACATGCCCTGTGAACTAGCTGAGTGATGACATATTTCCCTGAAACCATAAAAAAGGCCTTCTTTTTAATGGACTTTGTTCTGGAATCTGGAACTCTGAATTCCATGATCTGTAATTACCAGGATATTTTTTTTTCAACTTTTGCACAGAGTGCTGTGCCTCTACAGGTTGTTTTTTGCAGTATCATGGGGAATTAGCTAAATCAAATTATATGCCAAGTTGCATCAAATATTTTATAGGAGATTCTTGAAGCAGCCAGGGCAGCAACACCCAGAGCATGTTTTCCCTCAAGTAAATGCTATGACTTGGTTAATGCAAAAGGGGGTGCTAGGCCAGTTTATTGCTCTGATTAAATTAATTATAGGAAAGTTGATGTAGTGTATCTGTGTTAGATTTTAGCACCAAATCTCATATGAGCTAACTCACTTGCTCATAATGGGTATTGCTATTATTGGTGAACTAAAGTGTTGCCTGCCTGGAAATATATTTGGTATAAATGTATATAATTCACTCAGATGTATTGTGGAGGGTTTATAGATTTGCTTGAAGTTTCATTTTGCATGGCTGTGTGAGGTGACATATGCTGGTTTGGCATCATAAATGATCATAGGACATTAAAGCTGTTCTCCTGGCTAAGGTGTATGGCTTTCTGGGGCCACCATTATTTAAAGTAATCTTGTAGAGGTTAGGATCATGTGTTGGTCTAGTATCAGCCATAACAATTAATAATATTGCAACAGTGAGTTTCAGACCATAGTGATCAGGCCTGGTATGCCAGCACCTGTGACTTAAGCCTCCTTTAAGAAATTGGTGGTTATGTTCATGTGCTGGAGTTTAGGTACATATGCTGGCTTGGCAGCACCAAGGATTTCTGACCATTGAGGCAGCTGGTCTTGGATGACCTCCATTATGTGACCTGAATCTCCCTGCTGACCTAGCAGCAGATGTAATAATCGAACATGGCAATTATGGCTTTCCAACATATGCTTTTGCAGGAGCCTAGTTCATGTGCAGGCCTGGCATCAGCCATGATCATCGAGCTTTATAATGTACACAGTGTCCAAATTAGTGGGCTCATATGGCTTATCACTTCAGAAAGTGAGCTTTTAAGATTGCCACTGTGTACATATAATTTATCCCTTTTACAGTATTACTGACAAAGAGTGTTGGCTTTGCATAACCATCATTCAGTAAATTATTCCAATGAATGGGCCATCACATTTTTATATGTGGCCACCTTAATGTTATATACTAGGGATGGGCATGAACTGGGAAAATGGTGGTTCATTGGGGTTCATGGTTCGTTTAATTAAACAAACCACAAACTTACACAAACTTTTATGTTTTCTGAACCAGTTCATGTTTGTTTGGTTTGTGAGTTTGGAGGCTTGCCCAAGGTCATCCAGCTGCTGCAAGTGGAGGTGCGCTGAACCAAACCCAGTTCTCCCAGATTAGAGTCCGCACACCTAACCCCACCTGACTGCACAGAGATGGGTGGTCATTGCAACAACATAGGGAGATATGGTCTTTGTCTTCCTGCCCCCACCAAAGAGGGTGACTGAGGTTTCTGCTCCTGATGCCAAAACCCATGCAGAAACCATTCATGATTTAGATGTTCTAAGCCGTTCTGCTGAAGTTTTAAGTGATGCTAAATTAGCCCCCCTCTGAAAACCATAACATCAAAGGGCTGCCACCCCGGAATGCAGATAGAGGCTTCAAGCACAGCCTGCCCCCTGTCAGGTATAAACAGCCACCACAGGCTAGGTTACAAAATAGCACCACCTAGCCTATCAAGTGGCCAGGGGCTTTAGTGCTCCTTTTTGGCCACCTAAAATGGCAGCCCAGAAACCCATCATAAAATGGCCACCCCAAAGCCCCTCCAACAGCCCACCTAGGCCAGATATGTGTGTGCAGGAAAATGGCAATGGGGGGGAGGCCTTGCCAGCTGTCAATGTTGAGCTGCACTGACCAAGCCCTTTATCTGGGTGGTGGTGGTGGGGGAACGTCAGACCAAGCAGCCTCACCAACTGCTGCTGCTTCCAGACCCCAAAGGCCCAAATTACCAGCAGTGAGGTGTTGCAGCAAGCAGTCCTGCAGCCGCAAGCCTCCTCAAAGTCCAAAAACCCAGCCACGATCCAGGAACTTGGGCTGCACATGCAGTCCCTCTCACCCAGCTGCAAAAGCAGCCCCACTGCTCCCACAATGACAGGCACCTCCCGCAGCCAGCCTCAGGCTGCCGCTGCCACATTTGGGCTGCCACCACTGCCATCAGACCCATTGGTGCCAGCGCCGAGGGTTAGGAGTTTGAGAGTGCTCCTGGATGTCTCCTTAACAATGCAGGCCCAGGTAGCAGCCACTGCCAAGGCGGCCTTTTTCCGTCTACGGCTGATCAGGCAGTTGATTCCCTTCCTCAAACTCAATGACCTGGCTACAGTGTTTCATGCTATGGTCACCTCGAGATTAGACTACTGCAATGCTCTCTACATGGGGCTGCCCCTGGCTCAGACCCGGAAGCTGCAGCTAGTGCAGAATTAGGCAGCCAGGCTGCTGATGGGTCTGTCTGTACAAGACCACATCCAGCCTGTACTGAAGGCACTGCACTGGCTGCCAATAGATTACTGGATCTGTTTCAAGTGCTGTTTTTGACCTTTAAAGCACTATATCGTCAGGGACCTGCCTACTTGAGGGACTGCCTTTCCCCATATGTGCCCCAGAGAGCACTGAGATCAGGGACCCAGAGTCGCCTGGCTCTTCCTGGCCTGAGAGAGGCCAGGTTGGTTGCTACCAGAGCCAGGGCCTTTTCAGTGGCAGCTCCATACTGGTGGAATGAGCTCCTGGAGAACATTAGGGCCCTGCGGGACATTTTGCAGTTCCACAGGGCCTGTAAAACGGAGCTCTTCCACCAGCCTTCAATTAGGAGCCGCCACTGATCAAATTTACCATCGAAACATGCTATGGTCTGATGAATACCATGTGGATATTACCGCTGGTGAGGGGAAGGTAAACTGAGGCTGCCATCAGCTTGTTCAGTTATCTAGCACTGTTAGTTTTAGGATGCTAGGTAGAATGTATATTTTAGTGTATTTTAATGCATTGTTTTATTGATTGAATGTTGTTAGCCGCCTTGAGCTGATTTTCAGCAAGGCGGGATATAAATGAAAAATAATAAATAAATAACTAAATAACATTCCTTTAAAGGGGGGGCTGCCTTTGCTACCTGGGAGTATAAATAAGTTATTGCATTTGATCAGTACAAACATATGCCCTATGAATGTTGGGCAGTGTCTTGCAGATCACAATGACTGTGTAAAGGTAGTGAAAGTTCTAAAGCATTCTATGAAGGTCTTGGGAAAAGGGAGCTCAAGAGGACCAGAGGCAACCCATTTTTCCTGGCAGTGAAAAAGGGTCATTGTTTGCAACCTGGGGTGTCGCTGCACTTCAAGTTATGAAGACGGTTACTGCATTAGGCAAGCGGATGGAACTCCACTGACTAGGCACAAGTTTACAGCAGTTAGCGTCCGGCTTTGGGTGAGTTGGGCCTTTCACACGGGAAGTTTGGAACTCACTCTTCTGGGTTCAGTGCCGCTTCCACTGCAGCTGCACTAGGCTATGCGTTCCTTTGCCATGGGGTAGTGTCATGGGGATCTTTCAGATCAGGACCTTTGTCTGGTCACTGCACTCCATTTTGGGGGTTGGCGTTTTGGATCAGTAAGCTAGTGGTGGGCTTTCACCTAGTGTTCAAAGAATGGAATTGTAAAGTTTAGAGTTATCAATGAGGTTTTCTTTCAGGTGCTGGCTGTGGGGCAAGATGAAGAGTCAATGTCTGTGGCCACAGCATGGTCTTTTGGGGTCTTTGGGGCCACCTACCAGGCCAGGAGGACACCCTGGCCATGAAGCCCTTGGTGCTATGAGCTGAGGCAGACCTTGTGATGCTAGGAGGAAGATGGCCCAGAAGGCAGATAGTCCGGCCAGGCATAGGCCCTTGTTTGACAAGCTGAGGCTGTCCTTGCAATGATAAGAGCAAGATGGCCTGGAGTGCAGATGGTCCAATCAGCTATTCTGCTTCACCATGCATGACAAAGACATGGCACTGTGAGTGGAGACTGACCTGCGAGAATAAGAGCAAAGTGTCCTGAAGTGCAGATACTCTGGTCAGTTTCTTTGCCTCACCATGAAGGGCAAGGCCCTGGTGTTACATGCAGAGGCTGGCCTTGCGATGATAAGAGCAAGGTGGCCTTGAGTTAAGATACTCTGGTTGGCTATTCTGTCTTGCCATGAGGGGCTCACCCCTGGTGTTACAAACAGAGGCTGACGTTGTGATGATAAGAGCAAGGTGGCCCAGTAGTGCGGATAGTGGGGTTGGTTATTTCCACCCACCAGGTATGGCAATCTGGAGACCCCGCTAGGCATAAAGCCACCCACCAGATGAAGAAGGACATGGAGGGCAGTGGAGTTCCAGAACCTGTATAGGGCTAATGGGGTGCACCTAACAAACAAGGGAATAGGTTATTTTTGCAGGACTTGCGGCAAGGGATTAGATCAGCCTTGAGCTTTTTGGTGGGGAGCAAAGACCAAAGCAGAGGCTTGGTCTTGGCTGTGTCAGGTTGGTGTGGGCAAGAAACCAGAACCGGGGAGCACCTTACAGCATTTTCCCCATTAGGGAACAGGGGGTCATCAGGAACTGCCTTCGGATTTTCAGGTCCAGGGTGGGGAATGGTGATCACCTCCTCTGGGAATGTCTTAGGGTATGCTCCTCTCTGCAAGTTGGAAGGCTTCAGGGGTAGGCGCTCCTAAGTGGCGACCAGTTTGCTGGGCTGCCGGTCATGAGCCAGACCAACGGCTCACGACTGGAGCTGGGTGACCCGCCCGAGAAAAGGGCAAGGAGGTTGGTCAGGGGAGTGACACCTGCCTTGCCTGTTCTGTGCTCACTTAGCTGGTCCCTTGCTGCAACGTTATGTTAAATAGTTAATAAAGTGGTCCTTGTTTACTTCCAAACTGTTGTCTGTTTCATTATTCTGACTGGGGGGTAAACAAAGCTCCCGGCAACCCGGCAATGCTGCTGGTTGCCGGGGGCTGATTTGCCGCCCTGAGAAAGCTGGGCAGCAACTGAGCCATGATGCCTTGCATCGTGACATGGGCGGGGTGCAGAGCCGGCTTCGATAAACAGCCAGGCTCCACTCCCACCCGATGACACTTGCTGCAACATGCTCGCCCACCCTCCCACCCTTGTTTTAGTGTAGGCTATGGCTATTTGCCTATTGGGGCCAGGTAGGAATTTTTTGGTTTTACCCAGTATTTGGCTGAATGGATGGAGGTGTTTTCGCCTACCTTACACTGAGAGCAGTGGATTGGATAGATGGTTGTGGTGGTCAACATCTAAATAGGCTGGTCACTTGGCAGGTTGGTGAGGGCAAGAAACCAGAACTGGTGAGCACCTTATGGCATTTTCCCCATTAGGGAACAGGGGGTCATCAGGAACTGCCTTCGGATTTTCAGGTCCAGGGTGGGGAATGGTGATCACCTCCTCTGGGAACCTCTTAGGGTATGCTCCTCTCTGCAAGTTTTCAGGGGTAGGTGCTCTTAAGTGGCAACCAGTTTGCTGGGCTGCCAGTCATGAGCCAGACCGATGGCTCAAGACCAGAGCTGAGTGACCTGCCCGAGAAAAGGGCAAGGAGGTTGGTCAGGGGAGTGACACCTGCCTTGACTGTTCTGTGCTCGCTCAGCTGGTCCCTTGCCACAGTGTTATGTTAAATAGTTAATAAAGTGGCCCTTGTTTCCTTCCAAACTGTTGTCTGTCTTGTTATTCTGACTGGGGGGGCAAAAGCATGCAAGAAAGTATTTCTTCAGAAAACTATTTTGCTGAATTTATTTTTTGGTAAATACAGTTTATTATTGGATATATCACATGTTCATACAATTTAAACCTACCTACATATCCATTTTTCTTATTTCCCTTCTCCCCCCCCAAACAAGGCTTCCCGCACTGCTCCAACCCCATTAATGTCTCTCTTATTCTGTTACAATTACTTCTATACTTATTTTCTCTTACAAACGGTAACAATTCAAAAATCTAATTCTATTTCATTTTCTTCTTAATAACTATCAAAGCAAATCAAACCACGTTTAATGTCCCAATTTTTCAACAAGTATTTTTGAAAGTCTTTCCAGTCTTCAAAGAAAGTTTCATCTTCTTCGTTGTTTAACTTTCTTGTTAATTTGTCCATTTCTGCCAAAAACAACGTCTTTTTAATCCATTCCCATGTTTCAGGTACTTTATCTTGTTTCCAACATTGAGCAAAAATCAGTCTAGCTGCTGTAATCAAGTACCATAGTAGTGTTCTTTTGGCTACATTTATTTCTTCCATTTTAAGACCTAACAATAACATCTGTGGGTCTTTCTTAAAAGTACATTTCAAAATTTTTTGTATCTCATTGTGGATCTCAGTCCAATACTTTACTGCTTTATCACATGTCCACCACATATGGTAAAAAGACCCTTCGTGTTTCTTGCATTTCCAACATTTGTTGGACATACTTTCATTTATAATAGCAATTTTTTTAGGCGTCATATACCATCTGTACATCATTTTATAACAATTCTCTTTAACATTTACACAAGTTGAAATTTTCATTGACTTTTTCCACAAATATTCCCAGGATGTCATTAATATCTCATTATTAACATTTACAGCCCATTTTATCATTTGCTCTTTTACAGTTTCATCCTCAGTGTACCATTTCAATAAAACCTTGTACAGTTTAGAAATCATTTTTTTACCTTTCTCAAGCCATAGAGTTTCAATTTCAATGTTCTTTTCTCTGAAACCATGTTCTCTTTTATCGGTCTTAAATAAGTCATAAATCTGTCTGTATTTCAACCAATCATATTCAAATTCGACATCAAATCTATCTTGTAACACAAAGTTTTTCCCTTCCAATTTTAAAAGATTTTTGTAAGGTAGCCAATCTAACCCTTGATTTCTTGAATGTGGGTTAATCACTTTAGCTGGTACTATCCAAAGTGGTCTTTCTTCTGAGAAGAATTTTCTATATCTCATCCATGTCTCGAACAGTGATTGTCTTACAAAGTGGTGTTTAAAAAATTTGTCCATTTTTACCTTTCCATACCATAAATATGCATGCCATCCAAATTTGTTATCATGCCCTTCTAAAGCCAATAACTTCTTATTCTCAAGATTAATCCACTGTTCCAACCATGTTAAACAGACGGCATCATAATACAGTCTTAAATTTGGTAGTTGTAAGCCTCCTCTCTCTCTTGCGTCGCATAAAATTTTCATTTTGATCCTTGGCTTTCTTCCTGCCCATACGAATTTGGATAATTCTTTCTGCCACGAATCCAATACTTTCCTTTGTTTTAGTATTGGAATGGTCTGAAATAAAAACATCAAACGCGGTAAGATATTCATTTTTACGGTTGCGATTCTTCCCATCAATGATAAATTCAAAGTGTCCCATTTCTTCATATCTTGCTGAATCCTGTGCCACACCTTTTCATAATTGTTTTTAAACAGGTCAATATTTTTCATGGTTAATTCAATTCCTAGATATTTAGTCTTTGTAACTACATCACATTGGATTTTCTCTTGAAGTTCTATTTGTCTTTGCTTCGTCATGTTTTTACACATCACCTTAGTTTTGTTTTTATTAACGTAAAAACCCGCAACTGAGCCAAATTCTTCAATTTTCTCCATCAGATGTGGTATTTTCTCAATAGGATCCTGAATCATAAACATCACATCATCTGCAAATGCCCTGTATTTGTATACGAATCCTTTCACTGAAAGTCCTTCAATACTATTATCTTTTCTTATTGCTCTCAATAATATTTCCAACATCCAAATAAACAGCAACGGGGACAACGGGCAGCCTTGACGTGTTCCCTTTTGAACTTGGAAAAAATCCGTCCTTTCTTTGTTTATATTCAAAGCCGCTTTTTGTTCTGAATATATTGCCACAATCATGTTTAAAAAGAACTGTCCAATGTCCATTTTTTCAATAACTTGCAGCATAAACTCCCAATTTAAGTTGTCAAAAGCTTTTTCCGCATCTTCTTTTTCTGGATGCTTGTCATAGTATTCAATTGCGTCTATCACCACTCTTAAATTGTCTCTGATTTGTCTATTTGGTAAAAATCCGGCTTGTTCTTCCGCTATAGTATCTTTCAGATATTTTTTCAATCTCTCCGAAATTATTTTTGCGAATAATTTGTAATCATTATTTAATAGCGATATTGGTCTATAATTCTTTACTTGAGTCAAATCCAAACCTTCTTTAGGTATCAATGAAATATTTGCTTCTTTCCATGAATCTGGGATCCGTTTAGTCTTTCTTATCTCATTCGACAGAAGTACTAAAATGGGGGTTAGCTCCTCTTTAAATTTCTTGTAGAACTTTGCTGTGAAGCCATCTGGTCCTGGAGCTTTGCCCAACTTTGCATCTTCTATCGCCATTGTCACTTCTTCTTTCGTTACTAAACCATTTAATGATTCCTTAATTTGTTTTCCCAGCTCTGGAACTTCAATAGTCTCCAAATATTTCTTAATTCTCTGTTGATCAATTCCTTTCTTTTTAAATAATTTGGCGTAATATTTGAAGAAAGCTCTTTTTATACCATTCAAATTCATAACATCCTTTCCATCTTCAATAATCTTAGATATAAAATTCCTTTCTTTTCTATTTTTCAATTGCCACGCTAAAAACTTTCCTGGTTTGTTTGCACCCTCAAATGCTTTTTGCTGTAATTTCTTCAAATTCCAATATAATTCTCTGTTTAATAAAACATTCAGCTGATCTTGCAGAAAGTGGATCTCTTTAATAATCTTTTTCTTCCCTGGTCTTTTCTTTAATTCCTTTTCTTTTTGTCGAATTTTTTTCATAAAGGTCTTTCTGTTGTTGCATCTTTTGCTTTTTGTCCTTGGAGTTCAGAGAGATAAGCATACCTCTCATTACCGCTTTGTACGCATCCCATACAACTTGTATATCCGTACCTTTATTTAAATTCAATTCAAAAAAACTTTTCGTTTCTTTTTTAAAGTTTCATTGATTAGTTTTTGATCCAATAAGTCCTCATTAATTCTCCAATATAGTTGTTTAGTTTTTTCTTTGGATATCCAGAGTAAGGGATTATGATCAGAATTAATTTTCGGTAAAATTTGTATTTTATAAGTTTTTTGCGCCATCTCCTCTGACATCCAAATCATGTCAATTCGGGAAAAGGAATTATGTCTATTAGAATAAAACGTGTAATCCTTAGTCTTGGGATTCCACTTCCTCCAAACGTCTTCCAGTTTCTCTTGCTTCATCAATTGAAAGAAATTTTTTGGTAGCTTTCCAATTGTCTCTCCACTTGCTTTGGATTTTCTGTCCAATATGTTATTCACTGTACCATTAAAGTCTCCAGCTAGGACTATTTGATCATAATTTAAACAATCCAACTCTTTAGTCAAGTCACTGAAGAAAGTCTCTTTTGCACCATTGGGTGCATATATATTTACGAGCAGTGTCTTTTTTCTGTTCATCAATATTTCCACACCAACATATCTTCCTTCTTTATCTGAGAAGATTTTTTTAGGGTCCAATTCTTTTGAAACATAAATCACTGTTCCTTTTTTCTTATTAGTTGCTGAGGAATGAAATTCTTCTCCCAATTTTTTATTAATCAAGTATTTATTATCTTGTTTTCTGATATGTGTTTCTTGTAAACAAATTATGTTACATTTTTGTTTCTCCAGCCAATGATTCACTAATCTTCTTTTACTTGGTGAATTTAGTCCATTTACGTTCCAAGATAAAAATTTGTAATCCATAATTGTGTTAAATTTAATATCTTTAAAATCATCAAAATTGTTCTCTTTAAATCTGTATAAGTCTCCTTCAGATTTAAGAATAGATTTCACCGAATTGTACACAAATGAAAGTCCATATGGAATCTCCCATCAGAACCTGATATTCATTTCTTTTAGTCTATCTGTCAATTTCTTGAATTTCTTTCTGTCTTATAAGATCGATCTCGGAATTTCACTCAGAATTATTATTTTTTTTCCATTAATTTCCAACGGTTGTGTGAATTGTTTCTTGAAAACATCTTCCTTCATTTTTGTTGTCACGAATTGAACAATCACATCTCTGGGTAATTGCTTTCTCTTGGCATAAGCTGAGTTTACTCTGTAAATCAAGTCAAAGTCTGGATCCAAATCTCCAACATCTTCCCCTACATAGGTTGTCAATGTATTGATTACTAGAGCTCATAGATCCTGATCTTCCTCCTCTTCTATCCCTCTCAATCTCAGATGATTCTGAGTAGCTCTATATTCCATCATGGACTCCAGTCTTGTATTTTCTAACAGGGTTTTTTAACCTTCTGTTCCATTTCTTCAGATTTTGTCACCAGACTTTTGACCTCTTTCTTAACTTCTTCTGTATCTTTTTTAATCCCTGACACTTCTGTTAGTACCAGTTCTTTCAGTTCTTCCATATTTTTTTCTGTACTTGTACTTGCACTTGTTCTATTTGCTCCAGTTGTATTTGCAGCTGTTGTTGCAATTGTTGTTGCAGCTGTGATTCTATTTGTTTTCCAAGATTCTGCACCACTTCGGTCATCCGTTTTTCCATCGCTTCGATAGCCGCTTGCCACTCTTTTTTTCCTTTGCAGTCATTCTTGGACTAGGTGATGAAGCAGCTCTAGGTCTTGACCTCAAATCCGTCTTGGAAGTGACTTCAGTGCTAATCAATCTTTATATTAGCAATCTTCAAGCCAAATCGCCACCTTTATAACTTGTATCAGTGCTTTTTCGGCTTAAAAATAACTTTTTAAAATTTAGTCCTCCTCAAAATGTCGGGCGCAATTTCTCTATGATTTTCCGGCTAGAGTAGGCTCCTTCCAGACTTCCTGTTTATCTGTCCGTCTCTGTAATCCAACTTCCGGTAAAGGTGGTGTCACACATTCAAACGTCCGTCTGTTTCCGGCACAGCAACCACTAAAACATCCACTCTAGCCTACTTCCTGTATCATAGAGTCACAGTTAGTTTCGTTTCTGCTACGTAAAGTTTAGACTTGATTGATCACAGGAATGCAAAACAAAGTCACTTTTCAGCCGTTTTCTCTAAAGGAAAGCTTTCTTTTTACTTTTAAATCAAGCGGAATAGTTCATTAAGGGTTTCTACGCTTATCCGTACGTTTCAATTTCGCATTCTTCTTTAAACCGGTAAGCGCTTATTCGTTTGTTACCTTGCTTGTAATCTCGGGGTTTCGCGGTGCTTCTTCTGTAATCGATGTTAAACTTGATGTTAAAGAGATCGGTAGATGACGAATTTATGCTGAATTCTCAGCCCAGCTGGTATCTGTAGTGCTGATTTGCAACTGCCCTCTTCACGGAAGGAGATCAAAGTGTAAACAAGCTTCCTCCGAAGCTTATCCACACCGATCTCAACTCCCCCTCAGGCTTGGCTGCTTGCTTGCCACCCCCCCGCCTGGGGAGTGCTGCGCTGGGCCAGATGAAGCCCAGACTGTCGTCAGATACCGCAGTACACTCTGCACAACTCGCAAAGTGTGTCAATTCGCCATTTTACTCCGACCGGAAGCCCCTATTTTGCTGAATTTATTGATTGGTTAAGATATTGTTGTCAAAGGCTGCTATTTTGAATGTAAATGATGTGGTTGATGGATGATTTAATTGTTACTATATCATTGTATTGCTATGGAAAGTATTTGTATTTGTTATGGAAAGCATTGGCCCAATAGGGAGATGTGGGTTATAAAGATTTCAATAAATACATAAAATTCAAATATGGGGAAGATAGTCAAAAATATTATTTAATTCACCTTTACATAATTCGACATCTAGAAGAAATACTTCGTTTGTATGCCCAATTTTAAATTTTTGTTTTAGAAATGGTGAGCTGCAGTTCTTGAAACACTTCCTCTTGATTAGCAAGGAAGAATATTTTTAAACAGGAAAGGTCAAAAGAGATTTTTCATGCTAGTGTCAAGACTACACAAAGCACTATTTCTGCTGGCCACTTGAGAGCTTGTCATTCTTTAAAGATTAACATGAAAAACGAAATTCTCAGAATATGGAGTTGGCTGATAGATAATATACCAACTGTCACTCTGAAGGGTTTTATGCGCTTATAGAAAAAGATGGCTTTGGCTCATGGCAGCTTTTCATGAGATTATGACTGATCAACTTTGATGTTTATGTCTAAATAGATTTTAAGAAGCATGCCATGAACTCTCACAGTGACAAGCAAAACTCCAGAACAACATTCATAATAAATCTGGTCTTCATCCCATTTCCATTTCTTGTCACTGACTAACAGACTCTTTACATTAATAGGAACAGCATCAAGTCATAAAGTTTAAAAAAGTAAAGCAAGAGTTGTCTGATAAAATACAACATCATTTGAAAGTGGAAATAAAATACAAACTCCATGATATTATATAAAAAGTTGCCTCTATGCAACAGCATAAGGTACATACTTAGCATACCCACCTTAGAGAGTTACAAGTGGGGAACCTGCAAGGACTTGCAGGAGGCATCTCACTGTCCCCCCCCCACTACTTCCTCTTTCCCTTACTTGGCAGCCCCCATAGTCTCTCCCATTTTCCTGCTTCCTTCTTTCCTTCCCACCAAGTCAACCTAACTTTATCTGCTCCCCTTGTCTTCAGGCTTTCCTTCCTCCAACCCACCCACCCTCCCTGGCAGCATCTGTGTGGGGAAACTCTGGCCAAGTTGCATGGTGCCAGTTGAACTGGGCCCAATTGTACTAAAATAACAGTGCAATCCAGTGGACTCAAATCTAGCTCTTCTACTGAAGACCAACATAGCTACTCTCTGAAATGAAAATAATAGGTTCACCATGGGACTGTTGGGAGATCTATGGCTATAAGTAGAACATCATACATACTGTTTTTAGCCAATTCTAGTTGATGTTCCAGCAGTAGTCATTCATCAAGATGCATGATTTGGTAACATTTATCCATACCTTTATCACATTAGAATAGGAATACTGCAATGAACTCCGTGTGGCCTGTTCAGAAGTGTCAACTGGCACTCAATTCTGCATTAAGTGGAAGAAGACCACATGGGAGAGAAATTTCTTAAGACTTTCTTCACAATGACTGCTTTTTCTTTGGTGGAAATGGTTAAAATCCCATTTCCCAGCCCCTGAATGTTCTTCTCCTTGAAGCAACAGCCACAGTGGCTGCATTTTCCCTAAAATAATTATAGAACCACACATTGTGCCCTGGGCCCCTAAAGAAGACAGTAGCCTCAAATGCTACAGCATTTCTTAACAGTGATCTGTTTCCTAGCATCTTGTTGAGGTCTTCTCTCTAACTTCCTATACTAATTGGTGCTGCTTTCCATTCTTTTATTCTCTAACAAAAAAGCACCAGCATATTACGCTAGAATTTTGTGATCCATAAGGACAGGGAAAATGTGAATTCATTTACACTGGAAGCTTGTAACGGCTGCATTTTTACAATTTTCCGTGGCATCCATTACTGATGTACAGTACAGTAGATAGTTATTCTAGTTGCATTATCACTGAAATCAGATAATTATGTGAAGAGATAAGTCAAGCTATCTGCAAGGAATGAGATAAGTCTGTATATAATTAGTCTGCCTTTGTAACAAAACATGGAAATTTTGTGATTTGAGCTAATGTAACCAAAGCACAGCTTTGAAAAAAAATGTGGAAAGGAATAAGAGAGTTTATATAGAGCTCCATGGTAACAAAATATACTTAATATGATAGTGTCATTTGTGCCTTCTACAGCTTTCTGTAGTTAATGTAAGTGGGTATGCGCTTCAAATTTTTTATTTCTTCAGCAGTTTCACTGTTAAGCAGTCCTAACATACCGATCCCAAAACATCTATGGATGACACTGGCTATGAATAACTATCCACTGGAAGTGAGTTTGCTCAATTACAGCCTGATAGTGGAATATGTACTGTGAACCCCTGTAATGAGCAGCAGTTTTTCAGACCAGGTAGCAATGTCAGAATTCACAGTATTGTTTCCAATGCAAAAACTATACGTTCAATGCTGTGGAAGGCCTTGGATCAGATCCTGTTCAGCCACGGCATTCACTGGGTGACCTCGAGCCAATTATGCTGTCTAATAAATCACTATCTACTTCATATGTATATCACACATACACAGGAAATAAATGGCGTGTATCATTTGAATTGTGCATAAAATCATACAAACATGTCTCTAAAATCAACAGCAAAAAAAGTTAAAAACTGAAATTGAGAAATCATAAACAAACATAAGAATCAACAAATTAAATAATATTCACTTATCCCTTAATAGTTTATGATTCCTTGGAAGGAAGGCTGAGGCAGAAATGTGACAGACCACACAGAAAAGGAATAAAGACTTCAGGAAAAGATATTTCTCCATCAGCATAGGTATTCTATTGAAGTAAGTATACATACATTTTATGGTACTGTTTATAAAACATATATTTACAAAAAGGTATTCATGGCAGTAAAGCTGTAGATTAATTTGTACCAGTCTCTTTTCAAATGTAGCAAGAGGTGGCAGTTGACTGGCTAGAAGGTAGCCATCCAATGGGGAAGCATGCTGTAGGGGCTATATATTGAAGCCTCACCCCTTCCTAGCAGGCTTTTGCCAGCTGCTGCAGACCGACCCACCCTCCCTAGAATGTCACAGTAGTAGCCAGTCACCCTCATAGGCCAAGCAGGATTTGGGGAGTGTTTTCCCTGATTGGTGGTGAGGAGAGGTGTGTGGTTGTTGTTTTTTTACTTGCTTCATGATATTTAGGGGATGAGGGTGTGAATGCAAATTAATTAGGCCTGGTCTTAGATTGTTTAGGCCATAACTGGTTTGGTAGAGACATGGCAGGTTGCTCATGATAGATAGGAATGAGCACTGATCACCCTGGGCCATCAGGTATTGTCAGGTTCCCCAGAAAGTCAGTCAAACACCAGGCTTATAAAGAAGATAGCGTTTATTGAAAGCAGTTCTAAAGGACACGGTAACACTTCATTGTCAGTGATGACTAAATCTAAAAAGGCACCCACAGTTATACCAGCTCAAAATGCCCTCCCCCTCTGTCCACCAATAGTTGCTGAGCCCACGCACGGGAAAAGGTGCGAAAGCACTAAAGCAGTAAATAACCAAAACACCCTAGAGCTGTCCCAAACAGAGGAAACAGAATCTGTGAGACCAAGGATATTTGGTGAGTTAACAGATTGCCCAGGCGGTGGAACCCTTAGTCTCCTAGGCAACCTGCACACCTCCCTACATTCCAGAGCATGAAAAGTTGCAGACCATCCCTCCCTCCTACCCTTCCATCCATCTGATGTCAGGATTACCTGACAGGTATGATGGAGGTTGTGTTCTGAACAGACCTTCACTGGCTTTATGACAGGATGGGGCTTTGAAAGGAGTGTCTTTGGTGCTAAACAAAATCTTTCCAAACCTGGTAGTGGTTCTACAGTGCATCAGGGACAGGGCTGGGCTGGGACAAGCAAGGACAAACCAAGCCAGTGGAAGCTGCTGGCCAAGTGTGGAGCCAGGATGGATTTGCCATAACAAAGGTAGCCATGGCTAGGCTGCCTAGCACAGCCCACCTCATTAAATAGTAGCATATCTACTAAGGGTGACATAGATCAGCTTTAGTCTTGTGTCTTCATTTGGGGTGATGGGGCAAGAGAAAACAATGCATGAATACAACTGATTCAATGCTTAGTAAGTTATGATCTTTGATCTGAAGTATTTTGATATCAGATAAATTCCTGAGCATTGGGACAACTTTACATATTCACAAAACCATAATGCAATTTAATGTATAATTGTTTTTGCAGTGTTTATACAGGTGCATGTGAACATTGGTAAGATAGTACAGACAAAAGAATAGGATGAAATGAAAGATCTAAAAGTTGTAGCAAGTTGAACATACACAGTGCTCCCCACCAAAGGCAGAAATGAAATGATAGCACAATGGAACATTTCTAATATATTGGATCTGCTTTGGATATGGAGCAAGGTAATGCAGAACTTGAAAATCAGGAGAGAAACTTGGAGAATTTGGGGAGCTGTCCTACTTTTAAATAAACTATTTTGAAGGTGCTCACATGCTCAGTTAGTCAAAAGGATCTGTAATATGAAGCAATTGGCCTACAAGGTTCTGTCTACATTAGTCACAAAGGTCTTTAATATAGATGGGAAAAAACCTTCCTAGTGGGTCAATTACTCTCATGTGAGAAGAAGTTTTTAGAGTGTGGTGGGATTTTCATCTGTATTAAGGACATCTGTGGCCAACAGAGCACATGAACTCAAAATTGTTTCCTTAAAGCAAACCTTTTTACTCTTCAAGTACCGTGGGGTATGCACAGTGCTATTAATGCTAAAGAGTAATAACAGTAGTACATGATAATTAGTTTAGCAATGGCTAAAACAGAAATGGCAACACCCCCCAGAAAACCAAAATTGTTGAATATAAATATCAAAATATTCTTAAAATATCCTTTTTTTTCTTTTTTTAAGTTGTGACCCCAAAAAGCCCCTACAAAAAAACCAAACTACTGAACAACAGCTTTTCATTTATTTTGGTGTGACTATGCAAAGAAAGTCACCCATCTGACTGGAATTCATTCTGGTTTATCACATATTTAAGTAAAGGGTTAATTGCTTTCCTGGTACACTAAGCACATTATCAGGTTATTTTAATAGCTTCTCCTTTGACTTTATTTTGTAATTAAATGGATCACTTAGCATAACTTTTGTATTGCAGAGCTGAGTTTCTTTTTAAATTTCTCACAAAACCATCACAAAAAGGATAATGTAAATGAAATCTCTAGGTTTTGCTTAATTTTTAATCTACACAGCTGTAGCTGCTACTTATTTTTCCCCTATATGTTTAGTAAAATACCTGGGGAATGTAATTGCTGGCAAGCAACCAATAGAGCTAATTTGGATAACCAAACATGAGAACCAGTTCACAGCAGAACCAGTGCAACTGTGGCACTGCCAAGAAACCAACTAGACTAAGGTCAAATGTGAGAATCTCTAAAGTACAAACTGAGAGGAGGCATTTCTGCAAGGACAGCAGAAACAGTACACTGTACAAGTGGCCTGTAGCAGAACCCAACCAGCTAGATTGGTAGCTGAATCAGATTCTCAAATCTGATTCGACTGAATAAATACCAGAACAATACCAATAAGGGTTTTTCGGGTATTTATTTGGCTTGGTAAATAGCGAATACAAACTAGGGGTATGCATTAGGGAGAAGCTGAGATGAATATATATTTGAATAAGGCCTTATTGGCATTATTCAGGCACATATTCAGCTGAATGTGATTTGCAGTGTAGCTGTTGCAACCTCTCCTCCAAAGAAACCCCAAGTCTCAAAAAGATTGGACCAGGGGGTCCAAATCTAGGAGCACCCAAAGTGGGTACCCCATCCCATTCCAATGGTGGGAGAAAATAGCACAAGCCCAGCAGAGAAGAGATTCTCCCAGATAATCTCTACAGTAGAAAGTTTTTTTTTTTTTGTGGGGAGTATGGTTTGCGAGGCCAGCAGCAGAACCAGTGCAACTGTGGCACTGTGCTTGTGCTTGACATCAGACCAGGGGAGTTGGTTTTTGCCACAATGGCACAGGGTGCTGCTGCTTGGCACTAGCAGGATGGTTTCTGCTGCTGGGCACTGGTGGGTTGGCGCTGGTTGGGAAACCCCTGAATTGATTCTCCATTATAGCCTATGGGGAATATTTTTGGAGTTCAATAAACCCCCAAAATACTGATATTTTTTTGCTCACCCCATTAGGCACAACCTAGTTAGGATCAGGACTTTTTTAAAAAATAAGAGGAAAGAAGCTCTCTTTGAGAGAAGCAGTATGGAACAGGTAAAAAGAAAAAGAAATGTTTGCTGCCAGTTTGAGACCCTAAAAGAGCTTTGAAGCGAGCAGTTATTCCTTCACTACTTTATGGACAGAGGGAGATGGGTCAGCTTTGCTAATGAAAGGTTGGCTTTAATGTGTGAGAGGGTCTTAAAATCCACTGGCTCACCAGATCCCTCATCAACATGATTAATCAATCTCTGGCATTTGGCCATTCGTACCATAGTGCAACAAACTAATGGTTTTCAACCAAAAGACAGAAACTATTTTCTCTTAGCTAAAGTTTATAAATCAGTGGAAATATGGCAAGGAAAACCAAAAATATTCCCTACAAGTACTCTCATGTTCACTAGCTTCAAAAGGATAACTATTCTTGGACCCATCTAAATATCCCTTCTTTAGATATTGCAACTGAAATTTATACAACAAGGAAAACTAAGAATGTTCATATTTATTAGAAAAGCTGTCTTTGAAAAGGTGTTCATTTGGAGGTATGCCTGCAGAACTGATGATCAATGTTCTACATTCTTCTGTATTTCCAGATCAATCAACTGATTAATTTATTACAGCCATTGTCTAAGTATGCCGACTCCCAGTTTCTCAGGAAGGGTCATTTCCACCAGCAATGGACCCCATGGGGTACCCCATATACCAGGCATCTTAACATAAGTGGACACAAAGATGGAAGCTAGGACTGGCAGGCCCCATAATCATGCCTAGGATGTGACCCTGGAAAGTACATGAAACCTTGCTCTGACTCCCACCCCCTCCTCTGACATCTGCATGCTCAAGACAATGGACTTGTCTTGCCCCAGAATTACTTCTCTCAATCTCAATCGCTAATCCTATCAATCTGATCTCATCTTTCCTTCTCACATTTCCTTCATAATAGGAAGGCCTGGCTTCTACTTATTACCCACATCCTAAACCCAGGTGTCTCATCAAGCAGCGTTGTTTCAATTTTGATTAGCTTAAATTAGTAATCCATTAGTCCTCCAGCCACCAGAGAACTAATCAGGAACCCAGCCCAACTTGTACTTTGCACCTAGAAGAGATTCTCCGGTCCCCTTTGTCCACTCCTGGGAGTTCTATAGAAAATCCCCAAACTACATTAGTTTTTCCCTGATTAATCCCACCAATTCTTAATTCTGAGGGACCCCTCACATTAGCAAGCTCTCTGGTATAACTAGCCCGCCCCAGCACAACGCCATTTCGTAGTTTGTGTTGTCTTGAGTGCCTACCAACACACATCCCCAGTATTCGAGGTGCTTGTCGTTTTGCTACCACCGAAGCATTTTCTTTCCTTCTTCATGGATGTCTTTAGGAAAGGTAGCTATCACTTCAACCCTGCTATTATCCCACTACTCTCTTTATTTCCTTTTTTTTTTTTTTTTTGGCCCCCGAAGGGGATTTTTTTATTGCATTTTCTAAATATCTACAGAAAGGGGGAAGGGTACTAACAAACACAACTACAAGAAAGGGATGATAGAAAAGAAAATCCAAGGTGTGGTGATTGTATACAAGGCTTACAAATGTGGCATTAACAAATAAAAACTTTCAGTTGTTAACCTTGAAGGTGACAATTGAGTACATCGCTTATGAAGCTCTAGCTTATACAGACTGTTTGGAGTATACTTCTACAATACACTAAAATTTCTTTTATGCAAATATCAGGCCTTCTCATCATCTAGTTACAATAATTTCTGCCTATCTGGCTATTACTTTCTGCCCATCTAACTCTTTAAAGTTTTTATCAATCATTACATGCAATCCAGCATTATTTAAGTACAGTTGTTAAAACCATCCAAGTTAGGCTTAAGTATGCTTCGCTTAAAAACTCTTTATTTACCCTCTTATTAAAAAAGAAAAAAAAACAGACAAAAAGGAACCTAAATATGCATCAAATAACACCCCTTTTCCCTCTTCCTTTTATGGAAAGCCTAAATTAATAAAATGCATTTAAATTTAATTTAAACATTCATTATCAATTTCTGTATAAACCCTTCCCCTTAATTTTATCCAAACATTTCCCCCTCAGCCAAAAATCTTATCTCTGGAAAGGATCTTCACTGTAGAATCTTCTCCATACTCTCTTTATTTCCATAGGTCTTATATGTATGTATGTTCTATGTGTGCTGCTTAAGTGTTACATTCCTGAAATACCTTTTTATAAAACACTCTCTATTTTACCCTTGGACTGGTTATTAAAGCTCTTAAAAAGGGAAAAATCCTCATAGACATAGGTAGTACAAACCTTGCTATTACCCCGCCTCTCGCTGAGGTCTACCATTTAGCTAATTTCACTCCAGGAACTGAAGGCAGTGATTCAGCTTTTTAAATCAAAGTTGGTAGGGGTAACAATTAATCCATCAGAAGAAAATATGCATTAGCAGCAGTTATAAGAATACACACACACACACACAAATCTTATAAAAGAAACATTAAATTAAAAATATGTTTCACTAAATCAGCACTTTACCTCGGTAGACTCTGGCAGTTGAAATAACTCTCTCTGCAGTTCCAGATTCAAGGTCTGCTACAAGAAAGGAAGTATATCATTCTTCCAGTCTTCCAGGGATTTTCTGAAGGACGGGCATGATAAATATATGCCTAAGATAATTATAGAAGGGCCAATGGAGCAGCACATGTCCACCCATTTCAGTTTCCCAGGTAACATATCAGCATATATGTTCATGAAGCAGAACACCATGGTTGGTGGTTGGAAGAACATTGCGATGGGTCAGAGTGAAAATTATCCCATGTTTTGAAATGAGTAAATTAGCTTCATATTTTGACAACACCAGTTTTTTGTTCCTTCAGATCCCATTGTCAGATTCCTGGTCAAGTTACTCTCAACAATACTCTCTTTAGCAGAGACATGTTTATTGAGGTGTATGCATGATCAAGAACATCACTTGTGTTAGAACTAAAAACTTTTGGTGGGCATAAGCTTAATATAGGTAATTCAAACAAAGCCCCTTCCTTCCCCCAGGCACATGTCACACACACACTACATCTAGCGTTGCCATTTCAATCAAGTGGGAAAATATATGGTTTGGTTATCTACTGCTAAAGCTGGTACCAAAAAGCTTCAAGGACACCTCTCCCTGGGAAAGAGAGAGGAGGCACATCTTGCAAGGAAAGTTATGGTTCCTAAAAGCAAAGGTTCTCATTCACTCACTCACTCCCCTCCCCTCCCCGCAGGAATTCTCTCCCCCAGCAACTGTGACAACCTAAGCGAGCAAAGCAAAGCAAGGTTTGACACCCATGTAGGAAGTTAAATCCCAGCACACTTCAGCATTTGGGAATGTATCTCAGTGTTGATAGAAAAGAAATCTATTATTTATTCATTTATTATGAAAACATTTATACTCCACTTGTCCTGTTAACTCAAGGCAGTTTATAAGTAGCTATTCAAATATTATAGATGAAATGAAAACTCCAAATACTCCCTTACTCCAAATACTCGATCTATTGATCGATCATTGATCATCTATCATCTCTCTATCTCAAACAATACGTATCCTATCTCTATTGACATCAACATAACCAATTTCTCAGAACTTTTCCCAGTCTCTGAATTCCCATTATTGTTATTCCATATAGAAAATAATACTATGAAATCACTGAAAGAAATCACAGCAGATTTGTTAAGATGGAAAAATATACCTTTGTCACTTATGGGTAGAATAGCACTGATAAAGATGAATATATTGCCAAGATTTCTATTTCTGGTGCAAAACATTCCAATTTTTTTTAAAAAGGAAATATTTTAAAGAACTGAATAAAGTGACAAGACAATTTGTGTGGCATTACAAGAGACCCAGAATAAAATGGAAAATATTGCAGGACAGAAAGGAAAGAGGGGGTATGAATGTTCCCATTTGGTATATATATTATCAAGCGGCTGCCCTGGTCTGGATAAAAGAATGGCTTACTTTGGAAAATGACAGGATGTTGATGTTGGAAGGACATGACCTGTATATGGGGTGGCACATGTATATATGGTATGGTATGGGAAAGATAAAGTCCATTTGAACTTTGGAAGACTTTTAGTAAGGGGAGCACTGAATAAAATTTGGTGCAATATAAAGGAGATGTACTATAAGAAAAACCCAAGATGGGTGTCCCCCCTCAAAGCATTTATTAGCCCAGCTTTGATAACAGAGAGTAAAAAAGTAAGCTACCAGTCCTTGTTAAGTAGGAGTAATAAGTTGAAAGAGGAAGAAAAGTTACAGCGTGAAAACAACTTAACTTGGTGGGAATGGATAATGTTAAGAGATAGGTATAATAAAGACATGTTAAGGGGATTTGAAGATCAGAATAATGAGTTGGATAAGATCTGGTTGTCCTCAAATGATAAAGTGATACAGAAATTATACAAGTTGCTATTGGAGGAGTATGAACAAGATGAGTCTGTCAAAAATGTTATGATTATCTGGATGAAGGATTTAGGGAAAATGATAGGATATGATCAATGGTCTAGAGTTTGGAAATTGGTTCAATACATGAGAGCTATTGCATATAAAGAAAATGTTTATAAAGTTTTCCATAGATGGTACTGGTCTCCAGACAAGGTAGCAAGATGCTACCCCGGTACATCTAATCAGTGTTGGAAATGTAAAGCAAATACAGGGACTTTTTACCACATGTGGTGGACATGCAGTAAGATACAAGGATATTGGAAGATGATAAGTAGGATAATTTGGGAAATTTGGGATAAAGACCTAATACTGAGGCCGGAGGTATATTTGTTAAATATGATTCCGAAGGAACACAAATTACAAGAAAGATATGTAATGTCATATATAATAACTGCCGCACGTTTATTGTTGGCCCAAAATTGGAAATCTGATGTAATACCCTCCTGAGAAGAGCTAATAATTAAAATATTAGATATAGCGTGAATGGACAATTTAAGTCTCATACTATCAAACAAAAATGGAAAGGTACATAGTAAAAAATGGGCAAGGGTGTATAAGTGGATAGACAATGTTAAGAATGTATAAGACTCTATCTTATATGTTAAAAATAATAAAAGATGGAATATAATATTTTTGAAAAATGAAAATAAAATTTCAAAAAAAAAGAAAGAAAATAATGCTATGAGTTAACCCAGTTTCCTGAAGACAAATAATGTTAAATGAATGGAGGACTCAAAGCTGACCAATTTATCTTCCCCACCCTGCCAAAAAAGAAGGTGTAGATTTTGTTTATTCTCACACCATCCTTTGTAATGTCTAATCACTGCAAACAGAGCTCTACCAAAATTTAGGTTTCTTGAGCTCCTTGAAAAATGACCTTATTTTATGTTTCCCATTACAGCAAATTACTATCCAGTTGTGGAGCCAGCTTGGTATAGTGCTTAGGAGTGGCAGATTCTAATCTGGAGAACCAGGTTCGATCCCCCACTTCCCCACTTGAAGCTAGCTGGGTGACTCTGGGCAAGTCACAGCACTCTCAGCTTAAAAATAAGCATAGCTCACCACCTAGTGCTGCCAAAAAACAGCTACAGCTTCAGGCAGCCAATCAATCTCCTGACTATTCCACTCACAATGACATACAATGATTTAATTTATTTACTATCCAGTCCTATGAGGATTGATAAATGGAGGCCTATCTGGAGAAGTTATACAAATTTCACTTCTCTGTTTAAGAAAACAACTCTGAGAATAAATACCAGAGATTTATCTTCTATATGTATTTGATTTTACAAAACAGCAAATATGAACTATTTCATATTTTAGATTCAGTTGTTTCAGGTGTTGTTCTTGTCTATTTTTCATTGTTGGTTTATTCCTGATATGTACACATGTTGTACAGTTTCTATATACAATGTATATATTACTTATATACATACTGTACATCATTTACAATACAACACTGGCTTATTGATTCAAGTAATAATGAAAATGTATATATTTCATAAGAAAATTTAATTAAAATGAAGAATAAAACAGCACAAAAATAACCATGGGTTTGATTTAGGCAAGAGAGAAATTTAAGTGGAATTAGGATTTTCTGATTTAAAAAGTCAAGTAGAAAAACTCAAATGCATCACTAGTTGAGTTGTAGAATAATTGTGACCCATATCTGGGTGCCCCCCTCACCATCATCTAAGGCTTGACCAGTGGCAACTTGAGAAACTGCCATCTAGGTTATGGCACCAAAACTTTGAGATTCCTTCCCCAAGGAAATTCATTTTTCCCCCTCTATCATCTTCCACTAGCAGGTAAAGACTTTTTGTTTGTTCGTTCATTTGGCATTATCTTAATGACTAGCCTTCCTGCTTATGTTTGTGTGTGTGTGTGTAACATGTTGCAATAAAAAAATAAAATAATGTAAAGTGATGCACATTGGGGGGGGGGAGGAAATCCCAACTTCAGGTATAGGATAATGGGCTAGTCTGAACTTGCTGAGACTGAGGTGGAAAAATATCATGGGGTTTTAGCTGATAGCTTAATGAAAGTGTCAATCTAGTGTGCCACAGCAGTGAAAAAGGTAAACTTTGTTTGGGATTATTAGGAAAGGGATATAGATCTATGGTGTGGTCTCATTTGGAATACTATGTACAGACCTGGTCACTACATCTCAAAAAGAGCTGGGAAAAGTACAGAAGAGGGCAACCAAGATGATTAGGGGGTTCGGGCACCTTCTTTGTGAGGAAAGGTTGAAGAGGCTGGGACTTTTCAGTTTGGAAAAGAGACATCTAAGGCGGGACATGGTAGAAGTTTATAAAATTATGCATGAGGTAGAGATAATTGATAAGGAGAAATGTTTCTCCCTCTCCCAAGATATGAGAATTCTAGAGCATAAAGTGAAACTTCTGGGCACTAGATTCAGGAAATGTTTCTTTACAGAGAGTGATTAAAATGTGGAATTTGCTGCCAGAGGATGCAGTGATAGCCAAAGGAAAAAAACAGCTTTAAAGGGGGATTCAATAGATTCATGGAGGATAGGTCTGTAAGTGGCTACTAGGCATGGTGACTGAAGGGAACCTCCATGTTCAGAGGCACTAAATCTCTGAATCCCCAAGCCAGGAGACAGCATCAGAGGAAGGTCCCAGAAGAACTGGTTGGCCACTGTGTGAGACAGGATGCTGGACTAAATGGGCCTCTGGTCTGATTCTGCAGGGCTCATCTTATACTCTTATGTTAATCCATTTGGGTGAATAGACATATAATGCCTCTTAATGAACCAGAGCAGTCTTTGTATTTTACTGATAGAAATGGAATTTCCAAAGTTCTACAAGGATTAAGAACCCAAGCTTTGTTTCAAAAAGTCATGAAAATGTTGCTTCTTTATTTAGAGGGTAACTTCTAAAGCTATGTGGTTCATACACTGGCCTTTTGCAAAACAAGGCAATCCATCCACTATTTTGAAACGACTTTTGTGAATATCTGATTTAAATACAATCTGTGCAATAACAGACAATTTCTTCGTTTCTGATGTCTTGTTAAACTAGGTTCATCCCATTTCAGTCCCACACTTCTTCTGCAAAAGAAGTAAATTCCACTAATATTTGAACTCCACTGTCCGTTTCAATAGTAAAATTCACCATTTTCTAAAATTTTGAGATGTGTTCTCTTAGTCTAGAGGGCTCTATCCCTGCCAATACCATGATATAATAGAGTATAAATATTTACCTATAATCATTCACTGAGAATTTTCCTAAATTATGGGGAGGGGCAACCAAATTCCAATTTTTCACAGGGTGTAGATGTCAGGATTTGGCCTGATTTCTCAGGGCTAGTTAATTTTTTAGACATCCAAGGCAACTTGGTGATCTCTATCTTCTTGGGCAAAATTTTCTTCTTGGGTCTGATACACCACTACCAGATTGGTAGTTACATATCTTGAGACATTTATCTCCCCTGAATCCCAGTATCTGATCATCATGGATTCTTTTAACCTTTTAATTTCTAAAAGGAAATAAGAGTTCCCAAGAGACCTCACTAACTTGAAGGCTTCATTGTTTCCTTAAAGCTGGAAGCACAGTTCCATTTCTTAACTAAATAAATCACTATTACCATCATGTCCTGTAGGCTCTGGGGCCAGGGCTGGTGGGGTAGAGCCCTCCAGAGCATGACTTCTGCAGCTGGCTTAGCTCTGGCTTCAGATGGCAAAGTGTGTGTGGGGGGTTGTGTGCACCCTGTTCCCTCTCCTCTCCCTGCAGCAACCAAGCCACTCTTCCAGGGTCTCTGGGCTTTGGCTGCGTTCTTCTTCATTGGCCTGCCATATGCCCACTGCTTAAATCCCCTGCCCTGGGTTGGGATGCCACCAGACCTGCCAATCCCTCACCTTCCTGGATGAGACCTGTGTGATGGGCATTTTCTGCATGATGTGGGGCACCACCACTTTGGCTCCACCCTCCTGCCTTACCCTCAGTCTTGGTGGGGCTCACGAGAAGTAGGGCCGCTGGCCCTGCTCCCGGCCTTGTTCCCATACTGCCTCTCTGACCTGCCACATCTTCCCCCTTGCAGACATCAGCCTCCCCCATGATCTGCCATGGACTGAGGGCACCCTGATGCACCAGCCTCTATGTTGCTCCAGATGGGCAATGCATCATCAATGGGGACAGCATCCAGCCTTGGGGCATTTCCAGCCCCTCTCTGCTCCTTGGAGTCTTGTCACTCTTCTCCTTCCCCAGGGGTAGTCTGGTTTCCCCCTACACAGGTAAGGATGGGGTGGAAGCACTACCTCTGGACACCTTCTTTAATATAATTTTTCACCATCATCATTCACCATGTTGAAATATCGATTTTAAGGAGTGCACAAATTCTCACAACAATTAGTTTGAATCTGGTCAAAAGCCGTTTCACTTGAACTACATCTTTGTATGTCTACTAACTGTTCAATCTGCAAACCCTGATTCCTAACAGAGTCAAAAGAGAAGGACTTACACTTGCATTGAAATTAACTTGAGTTATACCACCCTGTGGCAAATAACCATTCTTATATTGAGAGTTAAGAGAGCAATCTTGCTTTGTGGTCCCAATGAGTGGGAAACAGGAAAAGAATCCCAAGTTAATATCGTAATGTAACATTTCAATGTCTTCCATTGTGCATTAGCAGAATTAATCAAGGTTTTCAAATTCATCAGACTCTGAAAATTCTCATTGCTTCCAACTCCTAAATGAAGACACCAAACATATAGCATGGGTTAAACAAGAGTTTAAACCCATTTAGTGCAGGATACATGAACTGTCATAGACTTCAGTGACATTCCTACTTCTGAAGTTGGATCATACATCACTGAATCATGTGATAGTTTGGCCATAGATGTCATGCCTGAGAAACAGCTGGTAACCCAAGATCACCTAATGCATCTCTTCTCCATGGCTCATCCTTGAGTGAGGTAAGATCAGTGGGCATATGGTCAAGGACATTTATGCTGTGGCCCCAGGCTTTGGAATTCCCTGCCTCATAAAGCCTAATCAGCCTTCTCATTGCTGGCCTTCTGGAAGATGGTGGGAACAGCTCTTTTCTGGAAGGCTAACTGATGCTGAGCACATGATGTTATTTTGGTATGAGACTGTTGGTTGTGTTCTTTCTGACGTATTATATTTGCTACATGATGGGGTGTCATTTTGGTGGTACACTGATTGTTTTTAGTTTTATTTTACCACATGTTTCTGATTTTACATAGAGCTGTAGTCTTATAGTTATAATCTGTTACTATTGATTGCTATTAATTGGATAATTAAAAAGAAAAAAAAAACTATTGATTGCTATTGGTGCTTGTTTCAATCTGTTGTAAACTTCCCTGAGTGCTTTTGTAGGCTGGCAGGGCAACACATAGTCAATAAATACATAAATAAATAAAGGAACCAGAGATTTGTGTGCTAAGGTTGGAGAATGTCACAACTGACCATTATTCTTCTCATGTATCATGGGAGAATACTGGCAGATGGATGAAATTCACCTTATATTAAACTTCAGTCTAAAAATCTCCTTGACTCTTCCTAAGAGGCTCCCTTCCTGATAGGAATTTCTAGTACCTATATGCAAAGCTTCTAAAAGTTTCTGGCTTTGGTGACTTGGAACAGATAACTTTATACTGTGGCTTCTGCAGCTTTACATTATTGCATGTCAAGGAAAGTTTTCTTCTCCATTGTCTCAAGGGTGTTCTAAAAACCCAACCAGATTTAATTTAATTTCACATTAGCTCAATTTTCAATTACTTACATGAACTAATTAGCCAGTTGCCTTGTTGCTTGATTTGTTTCTCCGGCCAAAATGCCTTTAACCAGTAGTTTCCCACCCTCCTTCTAACCTTATCTGCAGTGTAACCGGGGGGGGGGGGCATTCCACTTTATTTCAGGCTTCTTTATGTAAGTGTCTCTGATTAGTTGATAGGATGTAAATTTACTGTAACTAATGTTTCTGTATTTCTAGTAACTTGGCTGCAATTAGTCTGAATAGCAAAGAACACATTGCCATCTAAGAGGAATCAGATAGCAAGCAGGGAGCAATGTACAAATTCTACTCTAAAGCCTTTTCAAAAATATGTTTCTTTGAGTTGTGAGATATAAATTAGACTCTTTCCTGTTCTTTTTGAATATCCTTAGTGAACTGTCTCTAGCAAAAACTTCTCTTGCTTAGGAAACAAACCCTTTATCTGCAACCTAATCTCCACCTCTGAATACTTCTAAGTGAAAGTGTTATGTATTGGGACTGAACCATTCCAGGTATATCACCCCAGAGAATGGCTGAGCTTGAAGCACAAGAACAATAGTCTACCAGGACTCTGGAAATAACCAGTCAAGTAGTAATGTTATGTAAATAGCCTATCAATGGGAGTGGGGTGTGGCAACTGCATGATATTTAACAGAGCTGTGGCTCTGGGGTCTTGTCTTGCTGAAATCAAAAATAAAGTTGAGCTGATCACTAGATTCAAGCCTGCTCATCCATGGAACCCACTATTTAAAAGATATCATTTGCAGTGGTGGTAGGCACAGACATTCTTAAAGCTTGGACTAACTCCACTCCCGCTTAAATATAACCTTTTCAGAAGATCAAGCATCTGGAGTATGGCTTTCCCCTACTCATATTACATTCAGTCTTTCACTAGCAAAATGGCATCACAATTAAAAAGGACCCATCTAAGTGGCTTCAAATATACCTTTCACAATCAGACCATTCTAATCAATTCCATTTAGTCAAAAGATATATTTAACAAGCCACTATGAACAAATCCATATAAAATCAGCAAATAACCTATCTTTTGACAAAACAAAACGTTCACATTTGTTTTTGTACTGAAAAAGAAAACTAGATATAAGAATATAAGAACATAAGAGAAGCCAATGTTGGATCAGGCCAACAGCCCATCCAGTCCAACACTCTGTCACACAGTGGCCAAAAATACCAGGTGCCATCAGGAGGTCCATCAGTGGGGCCAGGACACTAGAAGCCCTCCCACTGTTGAACCCTTCCAGCACCAAGAATACAGAGCATCACTTGCCCCAGACTAAGAGTTCCTACCAATGTTCCCTCTAAGCTGAGTAAGTGTGAGCTAGCTCACAGCTTTTTAGCCTCCATCTCACACATTTTCGTATTAGCTCAGGAAGGATGGCTCCAGAGCAAACTAATCTATGCAGTAGTCAAAGTGCTCACTCACAACTTTAAAGCCAGTAGTTCACAAAGTAGAATTTTTGCTCACAAGACTCCACAGCTTAGAGGGAGAATTGGATCCTACTGTACCTTATGGCTAATAGCCATTGACGGATCTCTGTTCCATATATTTATCTAGTTCCCTCTTGAAGCTGTCCATGCTTGTAGCCACTGCCACCTCCTGTGGCAGTGAATTCCATGTTTTAATCACTCTTTGGGTGAAGAAGTATATCCTTTTATCTGTTCTAACCTGATTCCTCAGCAATTTCATTGAGTGCCCATGAGTTCTTGTATTGTGTGAAAGGGAGAAAAGTACCTCTTTCTCTACCTGCTCTATCCCATGCATAATCTTATAAACTTCCATCATGTCATCCCTCAGCCGTCCTTTCTCCAAGCTAAAGAGCCCCAAGCGCTTTAACCTTTCTTCATATGGAAAGTGTTCCAACCCTTTTATCATTCTAGTTGCCCTTTTCTGCACTTTTTCCAATGCTATAATATCCTTTTTGAGGTGTGGTGACCAGAACTGTACACAGTATTCCAAATGACGTCGCACCATTGATCTATACAGGGGAGTAGTAAAAGGACCTACCATGCATAATTAATGAAGGGGGTGTGGCAGAAGTGACGTTGTCCTTGCATAATTAATGAAGGGGGCGTGGCGGAAGTGACGTAGCCCAGGGTCACCATGAATACTTAATGAAGGGGCGTGGCGGAAGTGACGTTCCCCTTGCATACTTAATGAAGTGACGTAACCGGACATGACGTGGCCCAGGGTCACCATGAATACTTAATGAAGGGGGGCGTGGCGGAAGTGACGTTCCCCTTGCATACTTAATGAAGTGACATAACCGGACATGACGTAGACCAGGGTCACCATGAATACTTAATGAAGGGGGCATGACAGAAATGACATTACTAGGCCTGACGTCAGCCTCCCCACCCCCCTTGCCACATCACCGGAAGTGACCCACATGACCCCATCACATGACCCCATCACCTGACCCCATCACATGACCTGATCACCTGACCCCATCACATGACCTGATCACCTGACCCCGTCACATGACCCCGTCACATGACCCACCTCATGACCAGCCCCAGCCCTGCCCCCTTGTCCAGCGCCACCCACTGTAGCATAATTGAACTTCCGCCTGCTGCAGCCCAACCCTGGAAATGGGGCAACCACCAGTGGAAATGCCCAGGTACAGCCATGTGACCCCTCTGACAACACACCCCGTCACCCCTGGCCAATGGCAATGGACTGGGACCCGCCCAGGAGGAGGTGGTTGAGGAAAGAAGCCATTTTGCGTGAGCAGCAGACACGCAGTCAGGCTCTTCCTGAGGACATGGACATGAACACTCCCGTCAGACCCCTGGTGCTTTCCAGTCCACCACCATTGGTGAGGCCTGCTCTTGGTGAGAAGAGGGACACCCCCATAAGGCGTCTGTTATTTAATGAGGTAAATCACACCTCGGACAAAGAAAACACAATGTTGCCTACATGGGGAGGCCATCATGGTGGGGAGAGGAAGTTTTCCAGCTGCCCTGCAGATGAGATGGACATGGGAATACCCAACCCGCTGTGGTGTGTGTACCGAGCCCCGATGGAGGAGTCTGAAGATGAGGAAACTCCTGAGGAGCATGAAGTGGCTGTAAACGAATCCATGGAAGTTGAAAACAGAGTTTCAAACTCACAGGTAAGGAGGTAATGCAGGGCTTGTGGGTGGGGTGTATAATGAAATCAGATGGTGGCAGTGAGGAGGTCTTTTTCACTGAACTCATGTTTATTATTCTGTTTGTGCAGCTTGATGAGGACTTTATCCAGGCTTTTGGCAATCTGCACATCGGTAACCCTGTTGACGTGAACCTCTCTTGCGTGTCGTGTTTTTGTACCGACGTTACCCCCGGTGACAAAAAGAAGAAGAAAAAGAGGGAGGGGGGAAAGAAGAAGAGGTAATTTTGTAACAATAAAAACATTTGTTTTTTAACCTTGTGTACTCATTTCAGGGGTTAAGTGGGTAATGATGGAGACAGCCAATCTAGAAGAGGCAGAGGTCTTAAGGCACATATATTATACACCGGGAGAAGCAGGGAGCTTTGGTGGGGTGAGGCCTCTCTTCCAGGCCGCCAAAAAGCAGTGTAAAACTCTCACTGGGAATAAGGTTGCTACGTGGCTTTCAGAGCAAGATGCTTACACATTACATAAGCAGGCTAGAGTCCACTTTAAGAGAAACCAGACCATAGTTTCTGGTCTGGACGCCCAGTGGCAGGCTGATTTAGTGGATATGCAGCAGTTATCCAAATATAATGATGGCTACAAGTATATTTTAACAGTGGTTGATGTACTGTCTAAATATGCCTGGGCTGCGGCCTTAAAAGACAAGACAGGGAGGCGTGTGTCAAAAGCCTTTAAGGATATCTTCAGCCAAGGTAGAATACCCATCAAGCTTCAGACTGATCATGGTAAAGAGTTTCTAAACCAGTCTGTAAGCAGTGTGTTAAAGCAGCATGGAGTTCACCACTTTTTCACCCATAATGAAGTCAAAGCTGCCATTGTGGAACGCTTCAATCGTACTTTAAAAACCAAAATGTGGAGGTATTTTACTGCCAACAACACATTCAGATATATTGATGTGTTGCCGCTGCTCATCCAAAGTTACAATCACAGCTTTCACAGGACAATCAGGGCTCGTCCTGTGGATGTAAACACCACCAACGCACAGGCAGTGTGGAAAACAGTTTACGGAGATGGTGTCAGGGCAAATGAAAAGGAGGGGAAGAGTCCTTTCTTTAGAAAAGGAGACCATGTGCGAGTCTCTAAAATCAAAGGGCTCTTTGTAAAAGGATATGAACAGAGCTACACAGATGAAATATTCATAGTGGAGCAGGTCATCCATAGAGGCAAGAGGTCTGTATACCAGCTAAAAGATTATGCCGGAGACCCTGTCATAGGGTCGTTTTATCCTGAAGAGTTACAGAAAGTTAAGAGTAAAGGAGACAGAGCATATCGAATTGAAAAATTTTTAGCCTCCAAAGGTCGGGGTAAGAGAAAATACCACCTGGTGAAGTGGTTAGGCTGGCCTGATAAATTTAACAGTTGGGTTCCTGCTTCTCAACTGTGCAATCCTGTATAGGAAACAAGATGGCAGACAGCGGCTTTTACATCACCCTCCCTAGCAACGCATGCGCAAGTGTTTTTCCACAGAACACTGCTTCCGCCTTCACCATCCATCTAGCTCGGCCACTGGACCTACCAGGGGGATGGGATGTGGGGCTGGTGGAGATACAATATCCTCACAGCTGGAACACCCTTGCTGAAGATGCCACCTTTGGAATTGTTGACAGGGAGAAGCGGTGGGGTTTCAAGCTCCTCCGCGGGTATTACTCAAGCATTCCCGACATGCTAGAGAGAATGAAAAGCATCATGCAATCTCATCGGCACCCCCTCAACTAAGCCTGGACTATGACCGAGTGTTTAGGAAGGTCATACTAAAAGCTCCACCTACTTACACCTTGTCAGCTTCTACAGAATTAGCCCACATTTTAGGGATGACCCCACATCAGGCCACCCAGAAAATACTCTTCACAGCAGACATCACAGGGGGGTTCAGTACTTTATACATTTACACAGACATTGTGGAGCACCAAATTGTGGGTGACGCATATGTGCCATTACTGCGCTGTATACCTGTGCGTGGGGAGACTGGTGACTGTATCAATAGCATCTACGACAAGCCTCATTATATACCCGTGAATAAGCATCACATAGACACCATCACTATTGAAATTAAGAGTGACCAGAACAAGAATGTGCCATTTCGTTTTGGTAAGGTGATCGTGAAGCTTCACTTTCGTCCACGGAAAGCCCTGATCTTCTAAACATACAAGGATGGTCATCTTAAAAAGCTATGGTGATCCAGACCTCTATAGAAATTACTACAAGAACCAAGCTGGTTATGCCCTTCCCGGTTACCATGGAGCCCCAGTTATGTATGGGGCGGGGGTGGGGGGCATATTCCGGAGTCTTTTCCGAAAAGCCGTCCCTCTTTTGAGAAGGGGATTTCAACTCATAAGGCCCCATGTAAAATCCGCAGCCCGGAATATTGCTAAAGATGTATTGGGGCATGTTTCTACAGTGGTTCTAGATAAAGTGAACCCGCCTGGACCGCAAGGGGGGTCAGGCCTCATGTACCTTAAAAGGCGGTGAGGGGTTAAAAGAAAGGCATCACGTGGGCAACTAACTGGCCCCCCACACCCCCTTAAAAGAAAAGCTGTGAAGCGCCAGCCACCTCAGAAGCAGAAAGCAAAGAGAAGGGCAGGAAGACGTCCTCCGAGCCTGGAAGATATATTCTAAAATATAGCAATGGCATTTATTCACGGCGGCTCAGAAGAATGCACCAAATCTGAACTGGACCTATTCCAAATAGCCCCAACGCAAACTAGCATTGAGAGATGTCTATATATTGAAGTCCCACCCCTGGCTGCCTTGTCAGAAACAGCTCCACTTGATTTTTTCATCGCTGGAAATGGTGAAGACTACCTGGATTTAAACAACACACTTCTTTACCTGTGCTGCAAAATCGTCAAAGAAGATGGGACAAACCTCGACAGAAATGCGAGGGTAAGTCTGGTGAATTACCCGATCGCCTCCATCTTTAGCCAGCTGGATGTGACATTGGGAGATCGACTCATAAGCCAGAGTAACAATTGCTACCCATACAGGGCCTTTATAGAAGCCATCCTTAATTATAGCGATGATGCCCTATCAACGCAGTTCTCTGCAGGCCTGTTTTACAAAGACACGCCTGGAGAACATGAGTCAACTGCCCTGGATGGAGATAACAAAGGGTTTGTTAAAAGAGCGACCCTCACGGCAGAAAGCAGAAAAATAGATTTGCTGGGGTGTCTCCACAGTGATCTCTTTTTCCAAGAAAAACTACTGTTAAATGGGGTGGATATAAAAATTAAACTGACACGCAGCAAAAATGCCTTTTGCCTCATGACGGATGATCCAAACAGGGGGTGCAAATTACAAATCTTGTCTGCCTCCCTTTTTGTAAAGAAAGTAAGAGTAGCTCCTGGTGTCTGTTTAGGCCACGCAGAGGCGCTCTTCATAGCTAACGCCAAATATCCTGTGGATCGCGTGGGCATGAAAGTGTTTAGCATCCCTGCAGGGAGCCGTGTCAGCAACCAGGAGAATTTGTTCCTGAGTCAATTGCCCAAGCTGCTAGTGATTGGCCTGGTGGATAACGATTCCTTCAGCGGAACCCATAATAAAAACCCATTTAACTTTAAGCATTATGACATCAATTTTGTGGCTCTCTACATGGACGGTGAGCAGATTCCTGCGAAGCCACTGCAACCGGACTTTGAAGCTGGAAACTGCATGAGGGAATACATGCATCTGGTTCAGGCGACTGGTAAACACATGAAAGACAGATCTTTATTAGTTAACCGTGAGGAGTTTGCACGGGGCTACACGCTATTTGCTTTTGACCTTTCCCCAGATCAGGAATGTGCAGACCACTATTCCTTGATTAAAACTGGGAACCTGCGGGCTGAAATACGCTTTGCTAGAGCATTGCCTCACACTGTCAACATGGTTGTCTATGGGGTTTTTGACAATGTGATAGAGATAAATCACAGGCGGAATGTTTTATTTGACTATATGTAAAATGGATACCCTGCAGCTAACATCTGTGTTATCAACAAACCCCTACACCAGAAAGACTTTCTTGGGTGTATTTCCAAGTGACTGGCTACCCAAACAGAGACTGTATAAAAGACCAGCGCTGCTAGTTGTGAATACCCACCCCCATAACCTCCCTGGAGAACACTGGCTAGCCATATACTTGGCAAGGGATGGGCATGGCGAGTTTTTCGACAGTTATGGACATCATCCAGACAATCCCTTATTTCCAAAAAACATTGTCAGATTTTTGAGAAAAAATGCCAGTGAGACTGTATTTCAAACCAGGCAACTGCATGCATCTGACTCTGTGGTCTGTGGACATCACTGCATATTTTTCCTGCAGCTGCGCAGTAAGGGCCTTTCTTTTGAACAGATTCAAGAACTGTATTCTGACGATTTAGCCCAGAATGACCAAATGGTGGAGCAATTTGTAAAAAACAAGAGTGGTGTGCCCAGACATGTTCCAATCCTCTTTGTGCAAGCCCAGGCATGTGTATCTTGCAACGAGTTCCGCCGCCACCACCACAACATTGTATCCCAATAAAGTGCCTCCTTGTGGGCTTAAAATATGACCTTTTGTCTATCTGTTCTTTAAAACAAACAAACACAAATTCAATTTAAACAACAGTTTTATTTTACATAATTACAAGCTTATCCAGCTGGGGGGTGTTGTAGTGTGGCGCTTTTTAGAGGCTCTGTGAGAAAGATGGAGCGGCGTCTCTGTAACAGAGGTAGGGTTCTTTAGATGCTCCAAAGCTTGGCGATTAGTTGTGTTCCCCACAACAGAAGATGGTACATTCAGTTCAGCCATGGCCTTCAGGAAAACATCCCAGCCTTTAGGCCTGCGATGGCTAGGCACGTCATTCGTTTGAGTGATCGCCTTGACCAAATCCATTAAATGAGACCCCTTTATGTTTTGCCCTCTATATACAAAAGTTCCATGGTCATCCCAAGAAGAAACATTTTTGTTTTGTTTCATTTTGTTCAACAGCACCTTTGCCCGGTTCTGATATCTTTCAGGAAGGTTGTCTATTATTTCTTGGGAGACCAAATCAGAACTTGTAGGGCTTTCTACAGAGGTTACCTCTGGTTGAGGCAGAAACAGGCTCAGTTTAGATTTCTCAGTTTCGCCCTGCTTCACATGAGCTAAAAATTTCTGAAGCAGCATGTCAAAATACTTGGCCTTCTCATATTCAGTTAAGTCATGCCTTTGGAGAACCCCCTTCATTTCAGTATCTAAGGAATGCATTGTGTTGGTTCTGATGTTCTCATCCTTAGGGGAGGTGGGTTCCTTAATTGTTCCAGCTGATGACTAGGAACAAGGTACATTTTTTCAGCATATTCCATCACTGGCTTGTTAAGAGGCCAGTTATGAGAGGGATAGCAAAACTTAACAGAGGCGCGATAAACCCCCAGATTGTTTCACCAGCTGCTTCTTCTTTTTCAAAGATATTCTTTTGTTACTCAGGTTTTTAATAAAATTTCGCCTTTTCCTCAACACACACACCTGGCGAGGCGAGAGGAGGATGTTCCCTTTTAAAGTGTTGAGAGCAATTTCTGAGATAGCTGCAACCAGATCATCTGAGGCTGAGCAGAGAATGGCTTTCCTCTGTTTCGGGGACGCCTTGATAAGTATCTTTAGGAGGGGCAAATTTCTCTTTATACAGCTAGACATGTTGTCGGTTTGAGGTTTCAGGGGAAACAAACTGTTTAGGGTGCTGGTTGTTTCCTTTTGTGCCCAGCAGTTGTCTGTTTTGTTTTTAAGATGTATGCCACAGGCCACTCAGGTGGGAAAATCCCAGATCTTAGCCTGTAAGGTTCAGGTGTAGAAGCATTTAAATCCACAACCAGATACCCATAAGGTTTTTGTGTGGCATCCTCAAAGGCCTCCAGAAAGAATTGGGACTTCCCAGGGTACATCTGACGGGCCAGTGTGGCAATCTGTAATTTGTCTCTGGGGTTTTTAAACAGCACCAGATATTTAGTATTTAAGCTGATGGTTCTGTTGCTTTTTCCACGAAAGAAAATATTCTGAGTAATAAATAAAATGCTCAGATTCCGGTGATGCACATATTTGGTAAAGGCTCTCTCAATTTCAGCATTTTCACAAGCAGAGTCCATCAAATCATCTAATATGATCATCAATTTATTACAGGGCTGCTCATCACAAAGGGTTTCAGGCATTCCTTCAACAAACTTTACAAAGGGATACTTGCAGTGGATTTCATTATACAGATTCTGCCAACAGCTGTAAAACCATATAATATTTTCAGGCACAACAGAAAGAACATGTTGAGCATTGTCCAAAATATTTTTTACAAAGAAACTTTTACCACAGTTGCTAGGGCCGGCCAGTACTGCAGAAAATGGATGTTTCCAGCGCACATCCATCTTAAAAACCGTATGGCAGGGTTTTATAATTGTCCACAAGCACCCTCTTATCGTAAACAACTTTCAGAGTTTTTTTAAGCGGGCCTGTCTGAATGAGCCACTGGTTTTTATCCCTTATGATAGCGGGCTGCTGGACCCGGATCTCTTTAGATGCCTGCTCAGCACTGTAGTCCAGGACCAGATCCTTCAATGTGTCAAAGTTAATTTTTTCAGAATTGGTAACATTGAGCGTGATGCCCTTGGCTTTCATGCACGCCTTTCCCCCTGATAATTTGTAACCGTAAGTTTTGGGCCCAGCCGATGTGAACTCAGTGATGTGTTCATCTGGCGGGATTTCACTTGTGAGATCCCCTAAATAGTCACCCAATGGAGGATTCCAGTCCCCATCCCTGCTCACAAAAATTACTGAGTCAGTATCGTGGTACAAGCAGCGATCTTGCAACTTGTCCAGGACATCATAAAGCTGAAGCCGTGCATATGCTGTGGTAAAACAGGCAATCAGGACATTTGTGTTGCCTGTTAAAGTCACTGAATCTTTGGCATATTTCCAGGCCACACTTGCCGTCTCATCATCAATGATGTCAAATCCTGAAACATCATATGCTGGTGAGAAGGCATATTCTAAAAGTTTGGTTGCATCCCTAACTATGGTGGTATTTACCAAGTTTGAACGCTGGCCAAACTTGCCCCACAAAGAATTTAAAAATAACTTTGCGATTTGCCGCTTTGCAGGGTTGACAGCTATGTGTTCAGAACGCAGCTGAACACCTTCTTTCTCCAGGTAGTCCGCAATGTATTGGGCCTTTTTCTCATCATCTGTACACCAGTTAGGATAGCCAGAAGCTTCCTGCTTTTGGCGGAGATGCATTTTAATATATTCAGCAAATAGGTCTTCGGAACTTTCCTCAAAATGCCATACCTCACTAATAGACATCACTGTGTACCCCTTCTCTAGAGCCTTCATCAGTTCTACAGAACACCACACCCCTTCTAGAGCTCTTTCCTCTGCTGAATGCTCACAACGCACTTTCTGCTTAGCCTCTGCACATGTGCGACACAGTGTTAACAAAAGTTTGTCACCCACCTTAGAGGGTAAAACAGGGAAAAAGAGACCTCGAGGTGGATGCACCTTAAGTTTGATCAGGCCAAAATATTCAGACAGGGGGGCAAAATCTTTATAAATAATTTGCGGGTGTCCAATAGGGTATTTCTTGGTCTTGTTCACAAAGGGGTACAGGCTGGTGAAGTCATAATAGTGTATTTTTTCACCTGCCGTGGGCTTGTAATAGAGACAAATGGCATTTGTCCGCCCCCCAAAGAGAGCCTCTCTAGGTAGCAGAGGCGATGGGAATTTCATCTCACTGAGAAAAGCCCCAAGATCCTTGTCAGTCTTCACCATCTCTCTCCACTCATGTTCCCATAGGGACCTAACTACAAACCCATGGCTTTTCAGATAACTTTCTTTCCTTTGTGTTTTATAGTGTAATTCACCAAAGGAAGAATCTGTCAGTGGGTTTCTCTCGGTTGGATTGTGACAGGCCGAACATCCATGGAAAAAACATGAATTATACTCAAAAGCTGTGTGCCGCCCTCCAATGGTGGCATAACCATCCAGAAAATAAGGCCCTATTTTAAACTCGCCACCTTTCAGTGCATGTTGTATCTCGATGCCTTCTTTACGCTCAAGATATAGTAGCCACTGTATGGAGGCAGTTGAAAATCTCTTTATCTGTCTGTGGTAATGGTCATGTGGCAACAAGGCAATTGTATATGGTTTTAAAAACATGTGCCTATACATAGCCATACACACACCAGCAAGAGTTATGTACTTAAAAGGGTCAATTCCTGACATTGAAATAATTTCTCCCCTGTACAGGAGACAGGCCTTTCTCAGGATTTTAACATCCATCTGGCAATAATAGGCCAGCTCTTTCTGGAGGTCAAACACCGTGTTTTTGTTTTCCTGGTATCAAGAAAGAAACTCTGCTCTCTCGCCAGGCATCATATTAGCAATGCCATAATCCTCCATCTTAGGTAAAGGTCCAATATAGCTACTGTTTGCTGCAGTGTTAAAGAAATGGGGGAAGAACCCCTTACAGCCCTGAAATCCCATGGCCTGGGGCATTTTTGCAAGCTTCATTGGTAAAAAGTTTAAGCTATCTAGAAACCTGATGCCCAGCTTCTTAACAGTAATGCACATCAGTTTTCCACCCTGTGTGATGAGATCCACCTCTATCTTTTCCACCAACAGCTGTCTAATGATAAAGTAATTATCATACCCTTTCGCGTTGTGGCCTAGAAACGTGTAATCCTGGAACTTTTTGTTGATGAATTTTTTAACAAAGTCTGAAACACAGACAGCTCCTTTGAATTCCCAGGTATCACATTCCTCTAGACCCATTGCAAAAATGTAATTTGGTATATGTATGCCAGTTTCTTGCATACATTCAAAATCATAAAAGACATATTTGTTTGTTATTTCAGACTGCTTAATAGGGGGCATGAAGCAGCGGTGGCTGTTTATATTACCAACAGGTTCCTTACACTGCTTACACCAACGAACCCTGCATGTGTGTTTCTGTGGAGCATAGGCATGGCATGATTTGCAGTAGCTTTTAGTTTTGCAGATCTTTGACAAAGCCATGTGCCTTTCTAAGCAGGTTCTGGATTTGCAGTATACTTTACAATTGGGGCACCTTTCCTCCACCTCCAGCTGAACACAACGGGGCTCCAAACATAAGTGACATCTGTATTTGCAACTGTGTGAGTGGCTATAAACATTACCACATACCTCACAATAACTTTTCTTACCAAAAAACCCCTTCACGTTTCTGATTCCATAATAGTGGTCATCATGGAGCAGGAGGAAGTATGTTTGAGGGTATGAAGGGCTCCCACTTCGAAAAATTTCCCAGCCTTTTCCACCATTCATTACCACCCCAATATTTACCTTTAAATGTTTTTCAAATGTGGCCACATCAGATAATAATATTTTCTGCTCATTATCATAAAACTTAAGCTCCCTATACAACTGACGGGCACTTTCTGCTAATTCAGGGATAGTAACCAGCTTTTTCAACATAACCCCCAGGAGACTTATCCCAAAACACAGGTTACTGTTGGTATTATTAGGATTTAATAAGTGCTGTTTTTTCTTATGAATAACCTCACTATAGAGGATGGTTCCTATAACATGCCTCGCCCTTCCACCTCTGTTTCTGATTACTGTCATAACTAAGCGTAGGGAACCATGAAGGTGGATTTCCGCATTACTCTGCATAAGGTTTGCCATCTGGTTAATGAAGTCATCAGCAGGGAAGTCCCCCACTGGCCTCCTCACAGAACGCAGAGGGTCACTTAAACCCCCACCCTGCAAATGAAGCTGAACTAAGTCCCCCTCCTGGACTTTGCCTCTCAGCTCATTGAGAAGCCCCTGAATAGATTGTCGGATAGCCTCCTGTACTAGTAATGGGTGGTTTAACTGTTCCAAGTTCACAAATCTAAAAACTTCTACATACTGTTCCATTGGCAAGCGCTGCAATTGCCGTTCCCACTGTCCTTCCCTTTCTAGATAAACCCTTGGGGGGTCAGGAGATGGTGGAAGCTCTTGTGGGGTTGGTTCTAAGGAGCTTTCATCTTCAGGGGTGGCACATACAGGGGGTGCTGTGGTGTTTCTTGCCAAATGGGAGGTGGTTGGGGCCTCTTCCTCTGAGTGGGGAGAATGGCCATCAACCATGCCCTCATTTGGGTTCTTGGGCTTTCTAACTTTGTTAAGGAACTTTAAAAGAGATTCATTTCTTTTTTGGCGAGATTTAACCATTTTAGCATTATTCAGCCGCTTTAATATAACTCTTTGCCACAGTTTTTTCAGTTTCAAGCGTTTGGCTTTCGTTTGGTATGTGGGCCCTCTGACCTGCCCTGCACCCCTCTGCCGGAGCTCCCTTTGTTCCCTGTTTATACAAGTGGTACTCCTGCTTATAATTTTTAGATAGTTGTCAGTGAAAGAACCCATTATAGCTTGGAAAGCAGCGTGAGATGCTCCTGTGTCTGCAGAGTGCAAACTGGGAACTTCTCTAGCTGCAGCCATTAGCTGACCACCTGTATGAACCATTAACCTTGCCATATTCTCTAACAGCGATGTTATAGGAGTAGTGGTAATGTCCATTTTCTGTTTCTTACTGGGTGGCTCTCCCTTTTGTTGCTGTTTACAGTCAGTTTGGTGTGTGGTTCTTTTTGGTTTACCGCTTGCTTTTGGCTTGGGTGGGTTTGAAGATCCTCTCACATGGCATTGCTCTGCGGCTTTGCAGGCAGGTTCAGGAATGGAGGCAGGGGCTTCAGGATGCTGCTGGTGGCTCTGATTTGAGGCTCTTTGAGGAGAATTGTGCTCTGTTAGAAGAGAAAAAGAATAAAATTTCCAGCATGGAAACCACCACCCCCTCCCCTTTTTGTCACAAAATATCATGCAGTAAAAAATATTTAGATATACCTGGGGTCTGTTTCTGCTTGATAGAGTGCCACAGATTCTGCGGTGTGTGTGTTGCTATAAATTTGTGGCCATGTGGGTGTGAAGCATCCCCCGCTAAAATAAAGAAAGGCCAAAAAATGAAAATCTTTTCTAAAAAATAAGCCATGGTTTGCAATAGCTACTGCCTTCTTTAAAAATATTCCTCACAAAACAATATAAAGTAAAATGATTTTGAAAATAACACACAACTTCACCCGCCCCACCCCACCCCTACCCCACAAAGCCCCTCATGCAGTTAAAATATTTAAGATATACCTGGGGGAGGGGGCTGCTTATGCTTCATCGCGTTCCAAAGTGTCTGTGGTGTCTCTTTTTCTTTACATTTGTAGCCATGTGGGTGTGAAGCATCCCCCGCTAAAATAAAGAAAGGCCATAAATGAAAATCTTTTCTAAAATTAAGCCATGGTTTGCAATAGCTACTGCCTTCTTTAAAAATATTCCTCACAAAACAATATAAAGTAAAATGATTTTGAAAATAACACACAACCCCGCCCCACCCCACCCCTACCCCCACAAAGCCCCTCATGCAGTTAAAATATTTAAGATATACCTGGGGGAGGGGGCTGCTTATGCTTCATCGCGTTCCAAAGTGTCTGTGGTGTCTCTTTTTCTTTACATTTGTAGCCATGTGGTTTTGATGGGCCCCTATCATCTCTGCTGTTTGTGGGGCTCTTTTCCTCAACTAAATAGAAGACAGCCAATAGTAAAAATAAAAATCTGATTTTGGGATCAATAGGCGGCCAGCTTAAAAATAAAAGACCCACAGAATAGCAAATAATGAAATAACAAACTGGATTTTAAAAAGGAAAAGTTCACATTTGCTTATGTGCTAAATAAAGACATGCCACAAGTGAAAATCTTTTCTAAATTAAGCCATAGTTTGCATTAGCTACTGACTTCTTTAAAATATTTCCCCACAAAACAATATTAAGTAAAATGATTTTGAAAATAACACACAACACCCCCCAAAACAAACAAACAAACAAACAAACAAAACCCTCATGCAGTTAAAATATTTAAAATATACCTGGGGGCTGTTTCTGTTTGATAGAGTGCCACAGATTCTGTGGAGTTGTCTCTTTTTCTTTATAGTTGGAGCCATGTGGCTGTGAAGCAGCTCCTTTCTTATTATTTGCTAAAATAAAGGCCAAAAGTGAAAATCCTTGCTAAAATGAGTAGCTTGCATTAGCTATTGGATTCTTTAAAAATATCCCCCCCCCATTGATATAAAATGCAATCACCAGGAAAAAGTCCCTGCAATAAGAGGCCTAGCATGAGATCATGCATGGATGCTTCTTTCGCTATGAATAAAGCACAGATTCCCTGCTGCAGTACTCCACAAAGTTTTACAGACAAATTATCAGAAAAGTAAAACATTCAGAGCACATGGGCTCCTCAAACTACCTTCTAAAGAAATAAAATACCTGATTGCTTAGATTTTCCTTCAGACATTTCAGTTGTTGTTGTTTTTAGTTTCCCCCAAACCTATAAAGGAGAAACAGTTTTTAAAAGGGGAAAAAATAATTGCTTTTGACCCATTCTCCCCCAGTATCTTTCTACCCCATAAAGAAAGGAACTTACCTTGAGAGAGAGATCCTGCTTTCCTGGCGGAGGGAACTTTGAAAAGGCTGGGCCACACCTTGGTCAATCCTTTTAAAACCTCTTGGGCCCATTGTGCAAAAAAAAAAAAGCCCACCTCCCTGCTGACCCGCTGATGGGATTAGCCCATCCCCTCTGTGGAAGCTGGCCCTCCCCAAACATGCTTTTTCCAGGAGCACATGGCCTGCTTTTTTGGATGTTTTGGTAAGTTACCCATTATTATTTTTAAAGAAATATATGTATAGAATTATATGTATATAAATTTGCCCCCCATCCCCCCCCCAATTTTGTGAATATAAGAGACCTAGATATTGGGGTATCCTTGCTGGTAAATCTGGTTGCTTTAATCAAAGCAAACCTCCCCCCCCTTTTCTGTGGTTGAGGCATGTCTGGGCAAGAAAAACAACACTGAATTTCAAAATGATTACTTTTATTTTCCAGTTCATTTTACACCACTGAAATTTTTAAAAAGGTTACTTTATTTACAAATAGTAAATCTGTCCTCACATCACCATAACACCATTTACTTTTTGATTTCTCTGGCGAATAAAAAAGGATTTGTAATGTAGGTCTTTAATATAACCTTTGACATGCTTTAAAATCTTCTCATCAGTGGGCTGCAAGATGGTTTCAAGAGCCTGTCGGGAGTCCACTGCATCTCCAACTTTATTTAATAAATCGAAAACCATGTCCATATTCTCTTGCGTTAGAGCCAGACATTTCAATGCATATGAAATTGAAATTATTATTAGGAGTATAGGACTAGAACACAGTTGATCACAAACGAACTTAATTTTTCTGTCCATTATTTCGTGAGACCACACAAGACAATCATGGGAAGCCTGTGCTGGGGCCTGGAGCGTGCAACCTTCACATGATTCATATAAATATTCACTAACACAGTAATTTATCACTGCATATACAGTGGCTCTTACGATGCTTCTCATGCTTTCTTCACGTTGCCGAGGTGGTATAAAGGCTGTATCCTCAATAGTTTTCATTTTGAGTAGTTTTCTAAGAGACATGACCCTTTCATAGGGGGTAATACCAAAAGATAGTGGCACTGTAGCTGTTGGTTGTCCCTGTTAGAAAAGGTTTGAGAAGGCATTTTTAAAGTAACTTAAAAGCACTATGCAAAGGCTTTATACCATACCGCTTCCCTTCCATTTTTTTTTTTTTTTAATTTTTTTCTACAACTTACCTCTGCCTGGGTGTTCTCTGCTGGAATTGGGTCTTGGAAATCTGGAACTTCTGCCATTACAGAGTCTGGAATTTCCCATATTTGACTGTCATCATCGAAAGCTGGCGTGTTGGTGCTTGCCACTTCACCATTGATGTCCAGGAACTAAAAATAAAAAAGCCCCATTTTACTTTTTTCTTTTTACCCCCTTAACCTACGGAGCCTATGCATGCTTGTATTCCACACCCTGTTTTCTTTCTTTCTTCCCCAGACATTTTCAGAACTTACCAGTGCCTGGGAGTTCTCTGTGGGGATCAGTTCTTGGGTATCTGGCAGATCTTCCATCAGTCCGTGCCATATTTGGGAAATATCGCTTGTAGGCCACATGCTCTCATCATCCAGATTGAGCCGTGTTTCTTCATCAGCCACGGGTGCGGGAAAGTACAGCTTTGAAGGAATGAATTCTTCATCCTCATCACTGCTTATATATTGTCTTTTAAAGTTAGGCCTCACCAATGGTGGTGGACTGGAAAGCACCAGGGGTCTGACGGGAGTGTTCATGTCCATGTCCTCAGGAAGAGCCTGACCGCGTGTCTGCTGCTCGCGCAAAATGGCTTCTTTCCTCAACCACCTCCTCCTGGGCGGGTCCCAGTCCATTGCCATTGGCCAGGGGTGACAGGGTGTGTTGTCAGAGGGGTCACATGGCTGTACCTGGGCATTTCCACTGGTGGTTGCCCCATTTCCGGGGTTGGGCTGCAGCAGGCGGAAGTTCAATTATGCTACAGTGGGTGGCGCTGGACAAGGGGGCAGGGCTGGGGCTGGTCATGAGGTGGGTCATGTGACGGGGTCATGTGATGGGGTCATGTGACGGGGTCATGTGATGGGGTCAGGTGATGGGGTCAGGTGATCAGGTCATGTGATGGGGTCAGGTGATGGGGTCATGTGATGGGGTCATGTGATGGAGTCATGTGGGTCACTTCCGGTGATGTGGCAAGGGGGGTGGGGAGGCTGATGTCAGGCCTAGTAATGTCATTTCCGTCACACCCCCTTCATTAAGTATTCATGGTGACCCTGGTCTACGTCATGTCCGGTTATGTCACTTCATTAAGTATGCAAGGGGAAAGTCACTTCCGCCACGCCCCCTTCATTAAGTATTCATGGTGACCCTGGGCCATGTCATGTCCGGTTACGTCACTTCATTAAGTATGCAAGGGGAACGTCACTTCCGCCACGCCCCCTTCATTAATTATGCAAGGACAACGTCACTTCCGCCACACCCCCTTCATTAATTATGCATGGTAGGTCCTTTTACTACTCAGGGGCATTATGATACTGGCTGATTTGTTTTCAATCCCCTTCCTAATAATCCCCAGCATAGCATTGGCCTTTTTTATTGCAGTCACACATTGTCTTGACATTTTCAGTGAGTTATCTACTATGACTCCAAGATCTTTCTCTTGGTCAGTCTCTACCAGTTCAGACCGCATAAATGTGTATTTATAGTTAGGATTTTTGGCTCCAGTGTACATCACTTTGCACTTGGCCACATTGAACCCCATTTGCCACATTGATGCCCACTCACCCATCCTCGACAGATCCCTTTGGAGTGCTTCACAATCCTCCCTGGTTCTCACCACCCTGAACAATTTCATGTCATCCGCAAATTTAGCCACTTCATTGCTTAATCCCTACTCCAAATCATTAATGAAAAGTTAAAAAGCATCAGACCGAGTACTGATCCCTGTGGTACCCCACTGCTTACTACCCTCCACTGAGAAAATTGCCCATTTTTACTCACTCTGTTTCCTATTAATTAGCCAGTTTTTGATCCACAAAAGGACTTGTTGTTTTATACTGTGACTATTGAGCTTAACACTGGGTGTTTCTTATCGTCCACCTTGGCCTCAAGGGAGGAAACTCGTTCCCTGAGACCAAGGAGCTCCTTTCACTGGGCACACACCTAGCTCCTTTCACTGGGCGGATAATCATACATGTGATGCTCTGTGCAAAACACTGGAAAGCCCCTATGACACACGACCCTTCTATACTGACAATACTGTGAGGGTCTGCGTGTGACGCCTGGTCAGAGCTGCTGCTGATTTCTTCTGACCAGTCCTCTAAGCAAATCTATAATAGTCTCTTCGGGGTAATTATTTTACTTCTTGGTCAGGGATATTTCTAAGGACCACTGCTAAGTGTATTTACAAAGGAATAGATAGGTACCACAGCTTGCTAACATTAAAACTGAACAGACTTTATTTACAAATAACACAACAGGGGGATGGAAGTTGTACAGAGGATAGTTTGTTTCCTTTCAGGCTTTAGCTCTTTCCCTTATGTTCACTTAGGCTATCTGTTTATTACTTTCAGTTCAGTACCTAGTTGTTTCTTCAGTTCACAACATACACCTCAGATTTCACTCTCCAGTCACTCCTTTAGTGGTTAACTTTTGGCTGGCCCTTCAAGTCTAACTGGTCTTCTAACCAGCCTTCCAGACTCCTTACTTCAGACCCTCTAGCCTTTGCTCAACCACTTTATAAGTCCCTGTGGAGCAGTGTCTTTGGTGTCTGTGACCACTCAGGTCTTATACTTTTATTCACCTCAGTATATTAGAAGAATCAGTGTTGATTGCTCTCAAGCCCCAGTTCTTTACAAAAACTGTTCACAGGCTGTTTCCACAGAGCTACAGAGATCTGACTTCTTTGGTTCACTGACAGATTTCTAGTCAGCTCTCTGTCTCACAACAAACTCCTTGCAGCTTCTCAACTGCCAATTCCAAATGGAACATTTTGTCTGTTAAATGCCAATCACTGAGGTTTCCGAGCTAAATGGCCCCCTCCTCACTCAGTCATGTGCCTCAGCAGTGTTCTATGTTTATTTTCTGCTGGTCCCAGATCTTTAAGTCTGTCACAGCCCCCAACCCACTGCTGGCATTCTGGCTTCATAACTGTTTTAAATTAAAATAATAATTATATATAATCCCCTTTTGAAACCCTTTGTATTTATGTGGTTCTCCTTGTGAAAAGTCTACTTACCTTACTGGGAATACAAGGAGGCTAGGGCCCTGGCTTTCTGGCTGTTCCTGGGCTTCTTACAGAACCCCTAGTCTAAGAGTTCCTAGGCTAAGAGCCACAGGCCAAGAGCCCTTTGGCTTGTGCCTCTGGCAAGATGCTGCCTTAAATAGAAGCCTCACCCAGCAAAGGGTGGGGCCAGCAGCTATTCAAAGTCACCCAGGCAATCCAATTACAGTCAAACAATGACTTTCTCACCCTATCTCAAGCAGCCTGGACTCTGCAACAACTCAAAACTCACCCACAGACTCCCAACACAGTCCTCCCACACTGTACCCTCAGCTAAATCACCTCAGCTGAAAGCAAATAAAAAACACTCACCCCTCTAGCAGCTCTGTCTCCTGCTCCTTCTCAGAGCTCAGCTGGGTTAGCTGATTTGTACTTAATTAAACCCCACATCAGGGGGGAAAATTACACCATCACATCTTTACAAAAATGTACACAGCTAACAATAGTGACTGATTATTTTTCCTTAAAAGGACAATAATAATAGGCTAGCCTTTTATCCAAATGTAAAAGCGTAATTATATGTTATCATTTCTTCCTTCATTCCAATTCCAGGCTTATTGATGTGTTTTTGTGACATGCATGATTTTAGTCAATATTGTTTTCAAGAGTTGCTTATATATGAAAAATATGTACATTGAAGACCATAGATATCGTTCTGTTGGGGAAAACATGCAGCAAAACAAACCATGTAAGGCTAAATGAGCAAGAACCAACAATATTGTTGACTTACAGAGCCATTTAAAGTGAACAATGGACCCAAGCTGAAGCTCTCCAGAGGAGGATCAATGATTAATACATTACCATAATTATTTCCAACAATGCAAATAATCATTCACATCATGTTGCTTGCATATACCAGCTTTTTGCCCAAGAGAGAACATCACATTACTATTGACCTCAGCAACTCAACATCTTAAGGTTATATTGGACCAGTCAAACCTTTAATGATACAAAAATTGCAAAATAATATTAGAATTATGTTTATCCATGTCTACATGTTAAGCCTTCCACAGTCTGCTTTCAGTAGTCCCAGGATTGGCTCCAGCTCCACCTATACAGTAAGAGGAATCAGGCGAGGAGAAGAAAGATCACAAAACTAATTTATTATGGGCAAATATTAAAAAATGAATTAGGTATTAAAAACTATGGGGGGAAACCATTTTAATGAAAATGAACTGGGGAAAAGGGAAAAAAATGTGCATACAATTTATTTACTTTATTTATTTACTAGGGATAAAGCCCATTGTGGAAATAAATACAATGAGCTCTAGAAAGAGGCCTGGGTGGGTGCTCTGGCCTTGGGTACTCAGTGTCAATTTGCTGTGGCAACCTCAGCAGGGTAAAATAACACAGAGCTTACTGTTTTCTCCAGGGGAACTGAGCTCTGCCATCTGAAGAGCAGTTATAATTCTGAGTGATATCCAGCCCTCCCCTGGAAATTGGCAACAATGGTTCCCCAGGAGGAAATGGCTGGTTTGGAGGATAGAGTCTCTGACATTGTAGCATGGAGGTAGCAACCCTATTACCTTCCCAGCCAACCATCAACATACCATTATCTACCCTTCTGACTTCAGCTTTCCATCTCCCCCCACACACACCTAGAGCCTTAACCTAGGAAAAGTACAATCTTTCTCTTCCTCAGTGGGGACCCAAGGATGAGGGAAGTGGCCTCAGTAGGGTATAATGACACAGAGTCCACCCTGCAAAATAGCCATTTTCTCTAGGGGAACTGATATCTACCATCTGGAGAGCAGTTTTAATTCTGATCTCCAGCTCTCACCTGAAGATTGGCAGCATTAGTCCCCCAGGAGAAAATGACTGGTTTGAAGTCCATGGCATTGTACCTGTCTGAGGTCCCACTCCTTGTCAAACCCCATCCTCTTCAGGTTCCACACCTCAAATCTCCAAGAATTTCCCAACCTGGAGTTGGCAACCCTATCTCCTTCCCAGTCAACCATCAACCTATTATAATCTGCCCCTGATCTCTACTATCTGGAGAGCTGTTTTAATTCTGAGTGACCTCCAGCCCTCACCTGGAGATTGGCAGCAATGGTTTCCCAGGTGGAAAAGTACAATCTTTCTCTGCAGTGGAAACCAGAGCAGCTTACATCATTCTCCTCTCCCCCTTTTGATCTGCACAACAACCCTGTGAAGTAGGTTAGGCTGAAAGTCTGTGACTGGTCCAAAATCCCCCATTCAACTTCCATAGCAAGAACCTGGGACTACCAGACCCTGCTCTGGCTAACTGCTATGCCTAGCGTAGCCAACCTCTAGGTGGAGCCTGAAGATTGCCAGGTATCACAACTGAACTCCAGACAACAGATCTCTCTCCCCCCCCCAAGAAAATAACTGCTTTGGAGGGTAGGCTTTATGGCACTGTATTTAGCTGAGGCCTCTCCCCTCCCCAAATTCTGGCTTCCTTAGTCTCTACCACAGAATATCCAGGAATTTCCCAAACTGGAGCTTGCAACCCTAGTCAGGACTGATGCAATGAGTTCCCCACAAAGGCCTGGAAAGGGCTTCCTTCCTTTGCCTTTTTACTGACAGAACCAAGCTTGGTTGGCTAGCAACAGCCACTGAGGGAAAAGTTAGTCCCATAAGAGCCAAGAAAGAGAAGTGTCTTCCTCAGGATAGACAGCTGTTTTGATAGTTTATTCTGTGAGGGAAGAGTGTCCAGGCTGGCAGTTGGTGGGGGAGAGGAATGGACCAATGGCATGTGAGTACTCTTGAGTGGCAGTTGATGGGCCAGTGGCTAATGGAGCACACTGCACAGCCAATGGGAGAGCTGGAAATGGCCAATACATAAGAGAATTATATATATAGGATTTGTCTGATTTATATACCACCCTCCCCGTAGGTGGGCTCAGGGCAGTTTACAACAATTTTTAGGATATTAGTAAAGTATGATGTGAGAAAAGGCTGAAGATGACTCAAAGGACATCAGAATCAGATGTAGTATATGTGTCGCTCCATCTCACAAGCCTGGATTGAGAACATCACTCTTCAAAGAGTGAGGGGAAGATCCAAAGAGTTCATTGAGAACTTTTCCATTTAACGTTAGCACTTAACAGTTTAGATTTGGAGTGCTCAGCAGTGCTAATGCATATTTAATATAAATTATTCACTATGATTCTGAAATAAAAGTGCTTGCCACAGAAGCTGTCTTTGCTTCTTGCTTACTACTTAGAGTCTATTATCCCAAGACGTCAGTTTCCTTTCCTTTCCTCCTTTTGTGTATGCCCTCTGGAAAGACTTTGTCTCTTTTGTTCATTTAAGCTAAGATATCTTTATTTTGTTAATATTTACTCTGTCTTTATCCTTTTGTCCTTCTTAAATTAGTAACTGCATTTTAAGGTAAATGGAAATTTAAGATTCATTCACACTATACAGTTCAACTAGTTTAATGCCAGGACACCCCCAGAATTCTGTCAGAAAGTGCTAATTATATGAAACAAAGAATTCCAGTGGAGAGAAAAGTATGGTATAAATGAAGCAAATAAATAATTAAGTAAAAAAAGATTATTTGACTTATGATACGTTTGAACTACAGGTCATACAAGTGGGACACTTGTAAGGACTTTTGGGGGGATCTCATTTTCCTTTCCCCCACTATTTCCTCTTTCCTGTCCCAGGCAGCCCCCATAGCCTCTCTGTGAGAAAGTTTTACTATAAATAAGTTAAATAAATAATAAATAAAATGCCTGCCCATGACAACAGTGGGCATTTACAATGGCAGCCAAATAATAATGCCTATAACATTTTGCCCTACTACTACTCATCTGCCCAGGGAGGGACCAGGGACCAGTGGTAGTACAACTGTTTGAGGTCTGGCATATCCAATTTTAAGGATCAGATATAGGTGATTGAAAGACTTGGAAAGCCACTGCCAGTCATAATAGGCACAACTGATCTTGATAGACCAATGGTCTAATTCAGTATTTATTTATTTATTTATTTATTTATTTATTTATTTATTTATTCAATTTGTACCCCACCCTCCCTGTGAGCAGGCTCAGGGTGGCTTACACAGTCAGTACAAAAATACCAATAAAATCATGTTAAAACAATTCAAATACAGATGAATCATAAAATCATAAGGTGCTAGTAATCCATTAGTTACTTAAGGTGGTGTACTAAGAATGTTTGCAAGCAGACAGTCCAGCTCAGTGTTCTTCTTGAGTCATGCAGTGGTATAGGCCAGATGTTAAAGCTGAGGGCCGGACTCGTTGATGGCTCCTAGTTGAAAGCCTGGTGGAAGAGCTCCATCTTGCAGGCCCTGTGGAACTGTAGAAGATCCTGGAGGGCCCTGATTTCTTCCGGGAGCTCATTCCACCAGTAAGGAGCCACCACTGAGAAGGCCCTGGCCCTGGTAGTGGCGAGGCTGGCATCCTTGGGGCCCAGGAGAGTCAGTTGATTCTGTGACCCTGACCACAGTGCTCTCTGGGGTATATATGGGGAAAGATGGTCCCTCAGGTAGGTCAGATCCCGGCCATATAGGGCTTTAAAGGTAAGCACCAGAACCTTGAAGTGAATTTGGTATGCTATTGAAAGCCAGTGCAATGCCTTAAGCACAGGCTGGATGTGCTCCCATCTGGGAAGGTCCATCAATAGCCTGGCCATGGCATTTTGCACTAACTGCAGCTTCCAAATTTGTGACAAGGGCAGCCCCATGTAGAGAATGTTACAGTAGTCTAGTCTTGAGGTGACCATTGTGTGGATCACTGTGGCCAGGTCATTGTAGCTGAGGAAGGGAACCAACTGCCTAATCAGCTGAAGGTGGTAAAAGGCCAACTTAGCGGTGGCTGCTACCTGGGCTTCCCAAGCTCCTAACCTGTGTGGGGCATCAATAGGACCTCTGTCTTCACTGGATTCAACTTCAGCCAGCTGAGCCTGAGCCAACCAGCCATGGCTTGTAACGCCTGGTCCAGATCTTCTGGTCTGGAGTCCAACTGGCCGCCCAACATCAGATAGAGCTGGGTGTCATTAGCGTACTGGTGACACCCCAGCCCATGCCTCCGGGGAAAGCACTGCCCCTTGAGGCACTCCACACTCCAGCAGGTGCCTCATGGACTGCTGTTCCCCTAGTGCCACCCTTGGTCCCCGACCTTGGAGAAAGGAAGCAAGCCATTGCAAGGTAAGCCCCTGAATTCCCACAGTCAGCGAGGCAGTGGAGCAGCAACTGATGGTCGACCATGTCGAATGCAACTGACAGGTCCAACAGCAACAGTACTGCCGAGTTGCCCCGATCCAGATGCCTCTGGAGGTCATCAGTCAGAGTGACCAATGCCATCTCTGTCCCATGTCCTGGGCAAAAGCTGGACTGGAAGGGATCTAAGATGGAAATGTCATCCAAAAGGCCCTGTAACTGTATCACCACTGCCCTCTCAATTAATTTGCCCAAATAGGGCAAATTGGAAAGCGGCCAATAATTAGCCAATTCAGCCAGGTCCAGAGATGTATTTTTTAGGAGAGGGCAGACCATCACTTTCTTGAGTGCCCACGGGAACAGCCCCTCAGAGAGGGACTTGTTGATAATTTCCCTTAGGGCACCTCAGAACCCTTTGTGGCCAGTTCTAATAAGCCAGGAAGGGTACGGATCAAGGCTGCATGTGGTTGGATGTACAGTCAAGAGCAATCTGTCGACTTTCTCCAGGCTGAGTGGGGTGAAGAGATCCAGAACCGAGATCGAAGATGTGCTTGGAGCCTCAAGCTCACTCACTGTTTCAACTGTGGCGGGGACATCATGGTGGAGCAACAAGACTTTATCTGCAAAATAGTTCACAAATGCCTCACAGCCAATATCCAATTCCCTAGTGTTTGGTCTGCCCTGTGGCAGAGCTATTATGGACTGAATTGTTCTAAAGAATTGGGCTGGGCATGAGCTCATGGATGCGATTGTAGCGGCGTAGAACTCTCTCTTCACAGCTTTGACTGCCATCTCATAGGATCTTTGTCACGAGCACAGCACCACCATCTCTCTCTAGCCATCTCAGCTCTCACTTCATAAGCTGCAAAGCCTGGGTAAATCAGGGAGCAAGCCTTGAGCGAGAGCACAGAGGATGCCAGGGAGTGATTTCATCAATGGCTGCAGAGAGCCAGCTATGCCAGTACTCTACAAGCTCATCCAATGAGCCTCCAGGGGGCATCGGATCCCACAGAACCATCCAGAGCTTCATTGGGTCCATCTGGCTCTAGTGGGTGAGCTAAAATATGCTTGCTGCCTAAACTGGGTCAGGGCAGAACATTCAGTCGGGCCCTCAGGGTAAGGTGGTCTGACCATGGGACTGCCAAAGCAGTAACCCGGTCCACTGTTACCCCCGCAGCAAAGAGCAAATCAAGTGTGTGCCCAGCCTGGTGAATGGGGGTCGTTACATATTGGGAGAGTCCCAGTGCAGCAATGGACGACACCACTGCCTGAATAGAGGCCACATCATCAGCATGGACATTGAAATTGCCCAAGACCATCAGTTTAGGCTGTACCAATGCCCAGCCTGATACGACCTCCATCAGGGATGGTAGGCTATTGGTCGATGCATTAGGCGGTCAGTACACCAGCCAAATTGCCACACTCTCCCCAGCCTCCCACACCAGGCCAACACACTCAATGTCTGTGATCTTTGGCCCAGGAGCGCCCTGAAGGAGTAAGCCTCCCAGATGAATAGAGCCACTCCTCCCCCTGCCCCCTAGTCCATGATTGATGAAAGACCGAGAACCCAGGAGGGGCAAGCTGGGAGAAAGCTACCATCTCTCCTTCCCATACCTAGGTCTCAGCCACACATGCCAGGTTTACATTCTGCTGTAGCAGGAAGTCCCAGAGGACCATGGTCTTATTATTTATAGACCTGGCATTACACAGCACCAATGTTGGAGGGGGTTAACTTTCCTAGCCCCACTGCCAACATCCCTCGGGATGGGATGCAGGCTAGAAGGGGGCCGAGCTATTCTGTTTCTCTGCCCCCTTCCCTTGACTCCCTGCCTGGTCCCATCGCTATACTTTCCCCTCCCCCGGAGCACTGGAATCCCATGCCCAGTCATTGCCACCTCTGGTGGTCTTCGCTAGTCTCAACCAGCTAGAACCTCAGACCAACCAACTAAGCTGGCGATAATTAATAATGCCCTGTGTACAGTTGTTGTTGGAGTTAAAAATTCCCTTAGTCATTCACTGCCATACGTTCCCAACTATTGATGTTATTTCCTCCCAACAAGTTTATTCTCAATACTTCTCTTACAGCCCATATAATTAGCCACCTAGCCTACAATTGCCTTTTCCCTCCTCCCTTTCCCCCTTACCTCTCTCTATAGCCAGTAATATAAATAAAGGCTAATAAATCAGTGGCAAAATTTAACTTCAAGCTATCCAGCCTCAATCTTGTTTCAACCAATTATTAATTTATAACCAATCAATTGACTAATCAATCACATCCATAGGGCAGTTAATACTATTAATTCTCTAATTTAGACCCAGCAATTAATTGAAAAAATCTACCAGTAATAGCATCAGAACCCTCCCCCTTCATTACTGAACTCTAAGAAAACCTGGGATTTCCCTATAAATTTATCAATTTAGACTCATAATTAATTGGGGAAAAATCAGCAACAATAATATCGATAGTTATTTAGGAAAAAAATCAGCAACAATAATATCAATAACCCACCCCAATTAATGAAGTGTACAAAAAAACAGAATTTCCCTCTGATTTAGTATATCAATTGTTGTTGGTAGTTTGTCTATAGATGGCAGTAGAAACCAGTTCTGGGCAATCATTGACCCATGAGTCTGTTGAGTCTTCCTTAGTTCAGTCAGTCCTGGGGGTCTCAAGGGTGGATAATAGTTTGCACTGGGGTATAAGGCAGCTTCATGTGTTCAATGTATTCTGATCAAAATAGCTTCATTAAAATATTACAGATATGAAGCAGGTATGAAGCCGGCAACTTCCATTATTACCTATCAGAGGCTCAGCATTTACTTAATCCTCATACCCTATCTAAGCTCACACTGTCTTTTCGTTTTATAAATTTCATTTGATTAGGGTAAAAAGAGAGACGAGGACATAATTCTCCCCCTTATCATCATCAGTCCTTCCCAAGAAGACAAAGGCTCACATTTTCATAACACCTTTCAGCTTCCTCTTCCAAACTTGATAAGCGTCATCTATGCCAATCCATGTTGTTTGCCTTTTATTCTGTGATGTCACTATGAAGTGCCATATCTTGTCTTTCTCGTTCCAAGGTCTTTTACAATCTCACTTTTCTGATTCCCAGGGGGTTTTTTATGTTAGTTTGACTTCTGGACCTTATCTTGTGTCTGTTCTACTCGTGACATAATTCTATGAATTCTGTTTTGTTTATTTGGTTCTTCCCCACCCCCACCCCCAGTTACTTGCTTCTATGCAAGAGCCTTAGGTTGCCCCTTTAAACCACCTGTCTGTGCCTGCATTGAGCTCCAATTGTGTGTTTAACTTCAGCTGCAAGCAGCAGTTGCATACAATTGTTTTCTTATGGCCTAAGTATCTTCGTAGTCCTTTTTATCTGTTGACATAATTTTGGTTTCTTTTTACTTAGTTGCCAAGGTGTCCTGTTTGTCAATTTCAATATTTCATTACTATGGCACCTCATTCTATTCCCCTTTTCATCTGAATCACTACATCTCTTACTTCTAATGTAGGAGTGTTTAAAATAGGATGGTAATGTTATGCTTCTATACCTCAATCTTATCATGGATGTGCATAAGTCTGAAAGGTTCTTTGGCTGGTAGAAATTATTGCAAAATAATTATTAAAGGATACTATTTAACTTAAAGATCAAGACTCTTGAACTGAAGCCTCTGTAGTAGTTTTTGTTATTTAGAAACATGTATACCAAATGTGTCTTTCTGACCTATCTCAGCCAGCAACTTTCAGCAGCGTTTTCAGAAGCCTTAGTTTGAGACCTATGGTTTTTTTTTAAAAAAATGGAATAAAGTCCGTCTTGTTAGAAACTGGATGGTCCAAATCAGTTCAAATGCAAGGGGCAAAAGAACCACATTAGCATGTACCAATGTAAGGTGGGGGGTTGCTTACTTTTTGTTTAGTTTTTACCTGTCTCTCTTTGAAAACTATTGGTATCTGCTCTAGAATTAAGAAGAATGGCAGATAATTTTTAAATAAATAAAAATAATTAATGGATGAAATGAAAACCAGAGTTTCTAATGAACCAAAAAAGTATCTATCTGCTTCAAAGAACATATTATTTCCCACTCATAGAGAAATGTTGTACTGAAGCTGGTAAAACACCATTCAAATAAATGCGACATAATGAAGCAGGTGTATTTGTTAAAACTTATCACAAGAATACTATCAAAGACAGATCAATGGAACAATTATCCATTTGGTCTTGTGGCAAATAAGAATAAACAGCAAATAACTGAGGAAAGACTTCAAAAAATCTTGAAGTGCATATGTATTAATATATAGATTATCAAATTGTCTTTTTCTTTCTTTTATTCTTTAACAATAGCTGGTGTCTTTTATTCTAATGCAATTGTATTTTGAAAACATAATATAATCTAAGTAATAAATGATATACAGTGTGTATATGATAACACTGGAATAAGATGATGGCTCTTGTTATTTCATTCATAACAATGACCTTTTGTAAACACCTTTTCACAGTATAGCTATGGAGCATAGATCTAGATTTATATTTTTTGCCATATATTCATACTGTTGTTGATATTAGAGACCCCTTGATCTCCTGACTTCAACCTGATCAAAGCCCAAAGACTTGCTTGCTGAAAGGCTTACAGAAAGCCAAAGATTTCTGTCAAGTGCACATGGTCTATTGTCTGTTATAATCAAAGCTTACTTAAGTTGGAGATGTAGGCCCAGATCAGATGTGACATGGGAGACCTAGGATAAGCTCTAACTTTTTAAAAAAGTTGAAACAAATAACAAATTTTCTGAATTAGATCAGAACAGAGATGCGAAGAAGAAGAAGAAGAGGAAGAAGAAGAGGAGGAGGAGGAGGAGGAGGTGGAGATTGGATTTATACCCCACCTTTCACTACCGAAAGGAGTCTCAGAGTAGCTTACAATCTTCCTTTCCATTCCCCTCCCCACAACAGATGCCCTGTGAGGTAGGTGGGGCTGAGAGAGGTTTTTCAAGAACTGCTCTTGAGAGAACAATTCTGAAAGAACTTGTGGCTGACCCAAGGTCACACCAGCAGCTGCATGTGGAGGAATGGCGAATCAAACCCAGTTCTCCCAGATGAGAGTCCATGCTCCCAAACACTACACCGAACTGGCTCTCATTTAACCCATTTTCCCAATACCTATATTTCTCCCCAAATAGGACCAATAATTTCAAAAGGACTATTTAGATTGGAGAAAAAGAAAAGAGGAAGGGTTAAACAACACCCTTCAATGCTTGTACTTTGATAAAATCCTGCACCTTTGATCATTTTTAATAAATAAGCAAATATGAGCATGAATCTTCCACATCATGTTTGGTTTGGTCTGTAAGACATTAGAAGAAATGATCCTGTGATTTCTAAGGACATTATATGATAGTGAAATTACTGTTTGAGAAAGTGAGATGTTGGGAAAATACAGAAATCAGTTGTTAAATAATAGGAGATATTTTTAACTTTTGAACCATGATTTGATTAAAAAATGGTTGGTCAAGGTGGAAATGGAGAAATTTCTTGCTGAAATCACTCAATAGTACTTGTTACTTGCCATTCTTTGATATAATGTTTCCTTCAAACTCACATATCAATATATCTAATTTTCATTGTGGCTAAATCTGTGGATACTTAAATCCAGACACTGGAGCAATGGGCAGACAAGACAGATCTTTCTACCGAACCCATGAAAAGACCCAGGTGTGCATAAAATCTGGAAGTTTTATACACATACACACACACATTAGGGAGTTAAAACCCTCCAAAATGATAGAAGCAGTATCTGTAACTTTACAAAATCAATGTCTTCAGTGGCCATTGTTAGGCAACCACAGTATTATTGCCAGCCTGCCAGCCTTGGTTAAGACAGTTGGGGGGGAGGGGGTATAGGGCAAAATGAGGTGCCCTTTGCAAGTCCTTGCAGGTTCTCCATTGTGCAACTGGGCCTGACTTAATTGGCACCACACAATTTGGCCATAGTTTTTCCAGGCAGAGGCTTACAAGGAATGGGGAAAGAGGGCAAACTTAAGATGGGGGAGGCAGAGAAAAGCTGGTTGTCTGGTGGTTGGGAAGGAGTGAAGAAAGCAGGAAAAGGGGAGTGGCTATGGGGGCTTTCATGGAATAAAAAAAGGAAATAGTGGCGGGGGGAAATACAATGCCCCTCCCAAGTCTTTGTGGGCCCCCTGCCTTTACAATTATAATGTCTAAGGTAAAATCTGCCTTGCATACTCCATATCAAAGTATCAGTTGGTGTCTAAATTTTAAAAATACATACACTATAGATTTTAAAAAGATGCTATTTTCTTATCTTGGTAAAAGCCACCATTTTGATTTTACTTTCCTGTTCTACAAAACAAACTCATTGTGCAAAAATAACGATTCATTAGTTCAATTTGCACAGGAGAAGTTTACATAAAAGATCTTTAAGTATGTCATTGTGAAATCCAGTAGCATCTCTAATCTGGTAGCCTTTTTCTGAATCTTAGCCTTCTAAATAAAAGGTTGTCAAGCTTTATTTGTAACATCTGAAGCCTGTGTGTTTGTGTCTGTGTCTGGCATTCATAAGGTAGGGGCCCAATACTGTGGGTCAGCACATTAGACCAGAAGAAAACGTACTCCTATTCTTTTTGACAACAATTTTATCAAAAGCACACTAAATCTAAAAGTGGTGCTGTTCAGCTTTGGTTCTCCTGCTTTGAAAAGGCTACCTAAGTCTCTATAATTTTCTTGTACAAACTGACAGGAGGGTCAAAGAAAAATATGCTTTTCCTTGTCCTCTTTCAGAAAGTCAGTAAACATGCTACCATTTGAGAGTGTGGCTATAAAAGGAACAAGTTAATGTTCCGGTGAAAATCCCTTGGAGGCTGATCCAGTCCATTAAAAATGGGGGCATTTGGTCACTTTACCAAATTACTTCTGTGGTAAGTTGTAATCTTTCAGAACTCTCTCTAAGGTTTAAGTACAAAGCATGTGTTGCTTTATTTCAAATTGTTTTGAGGAGCTTTATTCCACTTCTTCCCATTAGCGCCACAGGTATCTATTGATTTTGTTTTAAAAATAAATTAGGAACTTATTGAATTGAGTTGCATTACAATAAATCTGCAGAGCTGGGAAGTCATTTCAAACACTTATAATACTTTACTCTGTAAAACAACAACAACAACAGCATGCAGAATTCCAAACTGGGAATTAGTATCTTCTTTTTGTAATCTTTGTGGAAAGAAAAACAATTATTTCAAAAATATATGAGTTCATTTTAGTGAAGCTGGCAACACAAAATATGTGTTCAAAAATTGAACTTAACTGTGCCCACAATGTCAGTTTTTCTTTTCAATTAAACTGCATGTGGCTCATATTGGTCATTTGTTCCCAACATAAACCAGGCAATATTTTGAGTATACTTCTGTCTATGTAATGGGATCCAGCATAGTGTAGTGGTTAGAATGCTGGACTAGGATCTGGGAGACCAAGGTTCAGATCCCCACTCTGCCAAGGAAGTGTATTGGGTTATCTTGGGTCAGTCACACACACGTGACATAACCTAACTCACAGGGTAGTTGTGAAGATAAAATGAAGAAGGAAAGAATGTTCTAAGCTACTTTGGGTCACTCTTGGGAAAAATAGTAGGGTATATATTAAATAAATTAAATTGGTAGCATTCATTATCACATAGACATAGTCAGAACTTAATGTATTGCAGAGAAATTGATTGAAATGTTTCTTGGCCTTGTCAATCATTTCAGAAGGGTGCAATTCCCATGAAATGTAGCATGAAGATTGAAATGAGTAATTAACAAGAAAGATATGTCCTCCTTAGTGCTTATCATGTGTTTAAAGAACCCCCCTCTGAAGTAGGTTACTCCCCAGAAGGTAAAGTTTGAGTACAGGAGGAATTGTGTGGGTGCACATGTGCCTTTTGTAAGTATCCCATTGAACCATGACTGGTGAGTAGGGATGGGCATGAACTGGCTCACAAACTTCAGTTTGTGACAAACCTAGGCCAGTTCATGGTTTGTGAAGTAAAGTTTGTGGCCAGATGAACATTCCATGAACTTTCACACTGATCATGGTGGTTCCTGGTGGTTTGTGAATTGATATATTTCCAGACAGACTTTCTTTGCTCTATTTAAATGTTCACAAAACTTCAAAGCAACATGGGGAGCAGTATTCTCCAGCCTTGGAAACACCAGTTGGGGCCCTCCAAAGGTTAATAGGCACTGCTGACTGCCAATAACAGCATTCCCATTCTGTTCTATGGGATCAATGTGTGATATATACCCTCAGTGCCGCTCCGCAGCCTTTCCTTTGTTGGCTGTTGGCAGTTAGACAGAGAAGCAGGGAACTTGTTAAAAGTAGAGTACATTCATCATTTATTCATGATTATGAACACCTCTCTCCTGCTGGGATTTGGGTATTAGGTGGATTCAAGGTTCTGAGCCACCTCATCACTCTGTCCATGCTGAGCAGAGGGACTTAGCTACTGGGTGCCTTAGCTGAGGACCCCCCTTTTTTACCCTCCTGATTGTGAATTCCTCTCCCCTGCTGAGGTTTGGATGTTCAGTGGACTCAGAGCTCTGAGCAACTCCATCTCTCTGCTCATGATGAGTGGTGGGGCTGAAAAAGTCTCTGAACAATGGTGGGAGGGTAGGAGAGCTGATTCATGGCCATGTAAGAGAGGTTATACCAGTTGACATCCTTGCGTAACCCATACTCCAAGGAATTGGCATTGACAGGCTCAGGGGACTTGGTAAGGTACTCCATCACCTCTGCCAAATCCTCTGCCACTGCATGCCTGGCATCCCTGCCACTGCTGACCTTCCACTTCACCACTGACAACCAATAGTGGGATCATTGAGGCAGAGGTGCTGGCTGCAGCTATTCCTCCTCCCCAGCCTCTTCCACCCACTGTTCCCTCTGGCCACATCTGTTGGCCTGTAGCCTCTGCACATCTTTGCAGAGGCCATGCTTACACTGCATGAGCTCTACATTCAGGGAACAATGTTGCCTTTTATCCAGAGGTCACAGATACAGGCTAGCTTGTACTCCCCTTTCTTGTAGAGAGGATTCAACCTGGGAGTGATGCCCACCTGCAACCTCTCTGCCAACCCATGGGAGAACAGTTGTCTCTTCTGTTCTTCTGTTCCACCAAATGCTTAATCATGGTATAGGTGGAGTTCCTTATCCCCCTCTCCCCACCTCCCACACATCAGATGGGCAGACTTGATGCTGTGGGAGAAATGGGTGGCCAGGCATCAGCAGGTCTCAGGTAAGAACTGCATCTCAAAGCAGGCAGCATCCCAGGTGGCCTTGACAGTGCTCCCCAGCCCCAGAGCATCCTTCACAACCAGGTGAAGTATGTGCACCAGGCAGATGACGCCCTTCAGGTGCACAGCCTTCACCACTGCCAACATCTTCACAGCCGGCATCTGTGTCTATGTATCCATGGACGATGTTGCTGCTGACCACCCATTCCCTCAGGCTACTTTGTATCACAGTGGTGATGTTTTGTACTGTGTGGTCCACATCTATCCTCTGCACATGGAGCAAAAGTACTTTGTAGCCTGGTGGCAGGACTGTCCTCTCCTGGGGCCTGTGCCATGCCCCGACAGACCTACTGGTTACTTCAGAGGTTTGCTGTTGTCAAACCCTGGTCCAGTTATACTCAACAACTCTCTCTTGTCAGTGACATGTTCACTGAGGTATATGCAAGATTCAGAAAGTCACTGTGTCAGAACTAAAGACTTTTGGTGGAGTCTTGCGTATATCTCAATAAACTTATCACTACCAAGAGAGACTTGTTGAGTATAACTGGACTAGGGTCTGACAGAGTGTCAGAATTCCCTCTTACCTCCAACCATCGCCTAAACCATGATGGCAGACGATGATGGAGGCATCGGGATGAGTACGGGTACCAGTCAGAACCTGAGAACCACAACCTCAAAGCTGATAAATGAAAGAATGACTGAGCTACGGGCACCAAGCCCAAGAAGCATGCCATGTTTAAACCTAAAACGAGACAGGGTAGCCCGAACTGATGGGAAGACCCAATGTGGTTGGTGAGCACCCTCAGCTTCAGAGGTGCAAAGGGCCTACCTGAGTGTAAAAGGTACAGAGTCTCCCACACATTCCATGATGACCCTAAGTGGGTAAACATGATTGAGGAATGTGAAGATGAAGCCAGGACTGGGGAGGCCAAAGCAACTTGAGAGCCAAGGTGAAAGAACTAAAAGAAGGGTTCCAGTACCTCGTCAAAAACCTCCCCAAGGTGGTCAAAGACCTGATGGTGAAAGAAGACTCTGAAGAATCAGAGGGAGAAGCTGAGACTGTGACACAGGCAGGAGCTCCTCCTGAGTGGGGAGTGGACCAGCGGCTGGAGAGAGTGTGGCCCCAGGATGCACTGGAAGCTACATATGATGGCAGCCTGGAGAAGCTGGCATTCTTTGCGATGCAGGTGCAGAAGCTCCTATGAGACTGGGGTCACACATTAGCCTTTGATGAGCACTGTGTGGACTATGTAGGGTCCCAACTCTGAGACTGGGCTGCTGACTGGTTCATAGGCCTCTACAGTGTTCAAGCACCCGAATTGAGAGATGTGGATGCCTTCATGCAAGCCCTGCACTTGCCAATTTGAGGACCTGCTTGAGTTGGAGAAGGCACATACCTGCCTCTGTGGGTTGAGGCAAGGAAGCAGGTCAGTGCAAGAGTACTCAGATAAATTCAAGTCCTATGCCGCCAAACTCCAGGGGTGGCCTGAAGAAGTCCTGATCGAATTCTATAGTACCAGGCTGAACACCACCATTCTGGAGAAGGCACTGGCCCAAGACAACCCCCTAACTCTGAAGGGTTGGATACAGGTGGCCTGCAAGGCTGAAAACCAGCACAACCTTGTGAAGTTGTACCAGCACAAGACCCCAGGAAGAGGGGTCAGGAGCCAGACATCTTTTTGGGGCAGAGGACCGCTGCCTGGGGGTAATCGGGAGAACCAGGTAAGGCTTGGGCTATGTCTATGCTGCAGGAAGTCAGGCCACTTCACTGCAGAGTGCCCTGGAGCCAAGAGTGTGGGAAGGGAGCAATGAGAGGAACCAAAAGAGAAGAAGACCAAGACACCCAGGAAGTACCCCAAGACCCTGAAAGCCCATCAGGCTGAAGCCTGTGACATCCTCATCCAGTAATGGTCAAATTCAGTTAGCAGGAAAAGGCTGGGACCTGGTTTGAAGGACACCAACCAGCAGGTCTGAAACACCCCAGCGCATGAATCGGTGAGACATATCTCCCCCTTATACTATCTGTTACCATAATTAACCCCAAAGTAGGTACCCACATCCGGGTGAGGGCTCTTATAGACTCAGGGTGCACCAGAGACTAAATTAGCTGCATAATTGTTACTGGACTGGGGGTGAAGGGGGCACAAACTCAAAGATCCCATAGTGTTTTCACAGATGGACGGCGCCCCTATGAAGGAGGCTTGCCAATATTGAACAATATTTACCTGTGGGGTTGTCAGCACACTGGGAAATGAGATCTTTTGTAATAAATCCTGTGGCTAAATTCTCTATGGTGTTAGGAAGCTCATGGCTCCAGGCTCATGATCCCTATGTGCAGTGGAGCACAGGGACCCTCACATTTTTGGACCCGTGGTGCAAGGAGCACCTCTGGCATCCTGAATGGGGGAAGAGCCACACCCGGCAGCTGAACAATTGTGCCTAGCGAGGGAGGAGTTGAACCTGATCCCCGTGGAATATAGGGATTAGGCTTGGGTGTTTGAGAAAGAGGAAGCAGATGAACTGCCTCCCCACCATAAGACTGACTGTGCTATTGAAATCCTTCTGGGTCATAAATTGCCTAAAGGGAAGCTATATACCATGAGCCCAACTGAAAAGGAAGAGTTACAGAGGTTCATTGATAAAAACTTGGGCAGGGGTTTCATCTGGCTTTCCATCTTCCCTTTTGCAGCCCCCATACTTTTCTGGAAAAAGAAAGATGGGGGGCTAAGACTTTGCACAGATTACTAGGGTTAAACTCTGTGTCCCTGCCCAATGCCTACCCCCTTCCTCTTATCAAAAATTTGTTGACCAAGGCATCCCAAGGAAATTTTTTTACCAAGTTGGACCTCTGGAATGCCTATCTTTGGCTGTGAATAAGGGAAGGGGGTGCAGCAGTGGGAGGGCTTCTAGTATCCTGGCCCCACTGCTGGACCTCCTGATGGCACCTGGTATTTTTGGCCACTGTGTGACAGACTGTTAGACTATTATTTATTTATTTATTTCGATTTATAGTCCACCCTTCCCATAATGGGCCGAGGGCGGCTAACAGTCTGGGCACCTTGTGCCAGTTATTAAACAATAAAAAAGATGGGCCATTGGCCTGATTCAACATTGGATTCTCTTATGTTCTTATGTTCTTAAGGGGCTGAACATAAAACTGCCTTCAACACCCCACTGGGGCAGTTTGAATATTTGGTTATGCCTTTTGGACTAGCTGGGGCACTTGGAGTGTTCCTTAATTTAATCAATGAATTACTACACCGTTTTCTGTTCAAAGGGGCGGTTGCTTATCTTGATGGTGTGTTGATTTATTTGAAAGATAAGGAATTGCATGTGAAATTAGTGTGAGAGGTACTAAAGGCCCTCTACAATAACCACCTCTATGCCAAGCCTTCCAAATGTGGATTCCATAAGGAACTGGACTTTTTGGGATACCATATTTCTGGGAAGGGTTGGGCATGGACCCCAGGAAAAATTGGGACGTGGTGGGGTGGGAAGCCCCACACACTAGGAGGCAACTACAGTCATTCCTGGGGTTTGCCAATTTTTACAGACCCCTCAGCCCCAACTTTGCTCAAGTAATGCTGCCCCTCACAGACCTGTTAAAAACAAAAGGAAAGGGTCCCAAGGGGGAAAAGGCAAGCAGCTGGCTGGATTGGTCTTTGAATACTTAAAGACTCTTTTTACTTCTGAGCCTGTCTTAAACCACCCTGATGAAACTAAACAGTTCATAGTCCATGAGGATGCCTCTGACATGGCCATGGGGGAGCATTCTGCAGAAGGGGGAGGATGGCAATTACACCCCTTAGCCTTCATCTCTAAAAAGTTCTCCGGTGCCGAATGGAATCAGGTGGTGTGGGACAAAGAGGCAGCTGCCATTAAGCTTGCCCTAGTGACTTGGAAGAGGCGAGGGTACCGCTTGAGGTGTTGACTGACCATAAGAATTTGGAAGCCCTCAAAGCCCCAAGGTGATTAAACACAAAGCAGTTGCACTGGGCTGAAGTCTTTTCAAAGTTTCATTTCACACTTAAGCACCTCCCTGGCAAATCAGATTTCCTGGCTGATGCTCTGTTCCACCTCCCTCAGCACATCAGCCAGCATGATGAGGTAGTGGACACAATGTTCATGCCCACTCATTTGGGGGAAGTTCATGCCCACTCATTTGGGGGAAGTTCATGCCCACTCATTTGGTGATGCATAGTCAGATGAAGGGGAAAGTCCTGGCCACTTCACAGCCATGGATGGAGAAATTCAAAGCCACTCTCTCTGACCAGGACAAGGCAGAGATGGAAAAAGATGGAACTTTGATCCAGAAAGATGATGGATGTTGGTACAGGCAAAACAAACTATTTGTTCCAGAAGCTCTTCGAGGCAATGTATTAACCATGTGTCATGATAAACTCTCAGGACAGTATGAGTATTTAAAGACTCTGAACCTCATACAAAGACAATTTTGGGGCCCTGCATGAGGGGGGACATTGCTAAGTATGTGTCTTCATGCCAGGAAGGTACCGTGGTTGCTGCAGTCCTTAGAGATCCTGGATTGACCCTGGTTGTTGATCTCAATGGACTGGCTGCCAGTTGAATACCAGATCCAGTTCAAGGTAATGGTATTAACTTTCAAAGCCCTATGCAGCCAAGGACCAGCATATCTATGGGACCATCTCTGAATGTGCCCTGTAGAGCCTTGTGCTCCTCAGACTAACATCTCCTGGTAGTCCCCAGCCTGAAAGATGTCTGCTTAGTCTCAACCAGGGCCAGGGCCTTTTCTGCCCTCACCCTGGCTAGGTGAAACATGCTCCCACCTGAGATCAGGGCCCTGCGGGATCTATAACAGTTCCACAGGGCCTGCAAAACTGAGCTGTTCCACCAGGCCTTTGGTTGAGGCAGTGGATGTCCATTCCATTCCAACCTCCACTGCTCAGGCTTTGTCACTGTGTCTCATCCAAACTCACCCTACTAGAAAACTGGCGACTGCATGAGGCACTTGAATTCTTAATCCTGTTGCCATTGTTGCCATTACCTGTTTATTTAAACTTGTTTTAGATTTATGTTTAACACTTTTATGTTTGTTAACCTATATAGTGTTACCCACCCTGAGCCTGCTCACAGGATAGGGTGGGATATGAATGAATGAATGAATGGAATCCTAAGTTTACAACTGAACAGTTAGTCTCCCCTTTTAGCTGAGAAACAATTCCTAAACAGTATGATGAAATTAAGTGCTTGAGGACTCTTCTCAGTACTAGTAACAGGTACTTTAAAAACAACAACAACAAGCAAATCTTTTTCCCTGTAACCATTTCCATTAATAGACTCTTGAACCTACATGCTGGCACTGGCACTTGACAAATGTTTAGTAGTCTGAAGCAACATCTCAATTGGTGCTGTGCTTTATTTAACCCATTTAAAAGTTTATTGCTTTATGGCAAAGTTCATGCCTTCATTCAGCACAGAACATGAACAGCAAAACAACCAGCTATGTCCAAAGAGGAAACAAATTTCTTTTCTCCCACTACTTTGAGAACAAAGCATTGCAAATAAACACCTACTGCCTTCCCAGACTTCAAATAAATTAATATCTGAAAGTTACATGACCTGTGGTGCATTACCGTGTGTCTCTCGGTATTTGGCAGTCTACCTGGTTCATAAAATCAGTTGAATTAATAGCTTTTGAATGGAGTTTGCTTCTAGGAAGGACTCAATATCTTGAAAGGGCATTCAAAAGCTCCTTGTGCTATTCTCAGCAACTAAAGAAAAAAGGGGAAACAAATGGTCATTTCTCATATGTTTTCCCTCCCCTCTGGAATTGTTCCCACTGAACACTACGTTTTTCATGAAAGCAACTTAGATAGCACCAACTTCAGCAAAGAACCCAAAGCAGTTATAAAGTTTCAGTTTTACAAAAGGCTTATTTCTATCATTTCAGGCTATTACAGATCATTTCAAAATAATTTCCTGGATGATGATGTAGACATATAGCTTTGAGCAGCTAACCAAAAAGGGCATGGGATCACAAATTGTGGTTTGCAACCTGGGCTTCATAAACATACTATTGTTTGTTTTGTGTGATGAAAAAGAGCTACTAAAACTTATGATTATGGTATGACAAGATTTTAAAGTCTTAGAAGCATAGAATAATAGCGCTGGAAGGAACCTCCAGGGTCATCTAGTCCAACTGTCTACACAATGCAGGAAACTCACAAATACCACCCCCTCCACACCTGCAGTGACCACTGTTCTATGCCCAGAAGATGACAAAAAAACCTCCAGGATCCCTGGCCAAACTGGCCTGAAGAAAAATTGCTTCCTGACTCCAAAGTGGCAATCAGCATTTCCATGGGCGTGTAAGAAAGGGCCACAAGAACTAAGCACTGAGGAAACCCTTCCTGCCTTCCCTCTCATGATCTGTTTAATTTTACACAATCAGCATTGTTGTCAGGTGGCCATCTAGTCCCTGTTTGAAAACCTCCAAAGAAGGAGAGCCTTCCACCTCCCGAGGAAGCCTGTTCCACTGATGAACCGCTCGATCAGGAAGTTCTTCCTAATGTTTAGCCAAAAACTCTTCTGATTTAATTTCAACCCATTGGTTCTGTTCCAACCTTCTGGGGCAACAGAAAACAACTCCACATCATTCTCTATATGGTAGTCCTTCAAGTACTTGAAGAGGTCTGGGCTTGAGCCAGATTGGTCCGGGGTTGGGGCTCCCTCTCTCGACCTTCGGCAGGGCGCCTTTGGTGCCGGTGTCTGGGGTTAGGAGTTTGGGGGTGCTCCTGGACTCCTCTTTAATGATAGAGGCTCAGGTGGCAGCCACTGTCAAGTCAGCATTTTACCATATTCGGCTGGCGCAGCAGTTGGTTCCCTACCTCGATTGTGATGACCTGGCCACAGTGATCCATGCGATGGTCACCTCGAGGCTAGAGTACTGCAACGCTCTCTAGATGGGACTGCCTTTGTTGCAGACCCAGAAACTGCAACTGGTGCAGAATGCAGCAGCCAGGCTGTTGATGGGTCTTACAAGGTGGGACCACATCCAGCCTGCACTGAAGGTGCTGCACTGGCTGCCAATAGCATACCAGATCTGCTTCAAAGTGCTGGTTCTTACCTTTAAAGCCCTATATGGCCAGAGTCCAGCTTACCTGAGGGACCGCCTTTCCCCATATGTTCCCCCAAGGGCACTACGGTTGGAGGGGCAACACCTGCTGGTTATTCCAGCCCCCAAGGCTGCTAAGTATGCTGCAACCAGGACCAGGGCTTTTTCGGTGGCGGCCCCTACCTGGTGGAATGAGCTCCCGGAAGAGATCAAGGCCCTGTGGGACCTTATGCAGTTCTGCAGGGCCTGTAAGACGGAGCTCTTCCACCAGGCTTTCGAGTAGGGGCTGCCACCGCTACTGTACCACCACCGTTTTGACTCCACGAGATGTACTGGCCCTGGTATGAGATCATAGTTATAGTGGAACACCGTTAGAGCAGCAACAATCATGCCCACTGGAGTGTTGGTGCTATGGGTCTTACATTAGGGACTTATTCACTCTGTAGACCGCTGCTGTAATTGTTTTATAAGTAATGGACTATTTATTGTTTTATGTTTATGTATGGCATCTGCCTCCATGTTTTATTGCTTTTATATGGCATTTGCCTCTGTGTTCACTGCCCTGAGCCCATGTCGGAAGGGTGGGATATAAATCAAATAAATAAATAAATAAATAAATAAATAAATAAATAAATAAATAAATAAATAAATAAATATTGTTATCATATCACCTCTCATTCGTCTCCTCTCCAGGCTAAACATACCCAGCTCCTTCAACCTTTCCTCATAGAACTTGGTCTCCAGACCCCTCACCATCTTCATTGCCCTCCTCTGGAAATGTTCCAGCTTGTCTATATCCTTCTTAAATTGTGGTGCCCAAAACTGAACACAATACTCTCAGTGAGGTCTAACCAGAGCAGAGTAAAGTGGTACCATCACATCTCGTGATCTGGACACTATACTCCTGTTGATACAGCCCAAAATGGCATTTGCCTTTTAAGCTACCACATCACACTGCTGACTCATGTTCAGTGTATGGTCTACTAAGACCCCTAGATCTTTTTCATACATACTATTGCCAAGACAAGTTTTCCCCAACCTATATTTATGCATTTGATTTTTCCTACCTAAATGCAGAACTTTACATTTATCCCCACTGAAATTCATTTTGTTTTAGCCCAGTTTTCCAGCCTGTCAAGATCATCCTGTATCCTGACTGTCTTATACCGCATTTGCTACCCCTCCCAATTTAGTATCATCTGCAAATTTAATAAGCATTCCCTCTGTCCCTTCATCCAAGTCATTGATAAAGGTGTTGAACAAAACAGATCTCAGGACAGGTCCTTGAGGCACTCCACTTGTCACTCCTCTCCAAGAAGATGAGGAACCATTCGCAAGCACACTTTAAACATAAGAACATAAGAGAAGCCAATGTTGAATCAGGCCAATGGCCCATCTAGTCCAACACTCTGTCACACAGCGGCCAAAATATACCAGGTGCCATCAGGAGGTCCAGCAGTGGGGCCAGGGCACCAGAAGCCCTCCCACTGCTGCCCCCTCCAGCACCAAGAATAGAGTGCATCACCTGCCCCAGACTGAGAGTTCTCATTCTATACCCCGTGGCTAATAGCCACTGGTGGACTTCTGCTCCATATGTTTATCTAATTTCCTCTTGAAACTGTCCATGCTAGCAGCTGCCACGACCTCCTGTGGCAGTGAATTCCATATGTTAATCACTCTTTGGGTGAAGAAGTATTTCCTTTTATCTGTTCTAACCCGACTGCTCAGCAATTTCATAGAGTGCCCACGAGTTCTTGTGATTGTGAGAAAGGGAGAAAAGTACTTCTTTCTCAACCTGCTCAATCCCATTCATAATCTTATAAACCTCGATCATGTCACCCCTCAGCCGTCGTTTCTCCAAGCTAAAGAGCCCCAAGCATTTTAACCTTTCTTCATAGGGAAGGTGTTCCAACCCTTTTATCATTCTAGTTGCCCTTCTCTGCACTTTTTCCAATGCTATAATATCCTTTTTGAGATGTGGTGACCAGAACTGTACACAGTATTCCAAATGAGGTCGCACCAATGATTTATACAGGGGCATTAAGATACTGGCTGATTTGTTATCAATTCCCTTCCTAATAATCCCCAGCATAGCGTTGGCCTTCTTTATTGCAGCTACACATTGTGTAGACATTTTCAGCGAGTTATCCACTACGACTCCAAGATCTCTCTCTTGGTCAGTCTCTGCCAGATCAGACCCCATCAACGTGTATTTATATTTAGGATTTTTGGCTCCAATGTGCATCACTTTGCACTTGGCCACATTGAACCCCATTTGCCACCACGTTGACGCCCACTCACCCATCCTCAACAGATCCCTTTGGAGTGCCTCACAATCCTCCCTGGTTTTCACCACCCTGAACAACTTCGTGTCATCTGCAAATTTAGCCACATCACTGCTTACTCCCAATTCCAAATCGTTAATAAACAAGTTAAAAAGCATGGGACCGAGTACTGATCCCTGTGGTACCCCACTGCTTACCACCCTCCACTGAGAAAGTTTCCCATTTATACTCACTCTCTGTTTCCTATTTATAAGCCAGTTTTTGATCCACAAGAGGACTTGTCCTTTTATCCCATGACTATTGAGCTTACTTAGGAGCCTTTGATGAGGAACTGTATCAAAAGCTTTCCGGAAGTCAAGGTAAATAATATCTATTGGGTCCCCCTTGTCCACATGTTTGTTCACTCCCTCAAAAAACACTAACAGGTTAGTGAGACAAGATCTTCCCTTACAGAACCCATGCTGAGTCTGCCTCAATAGTTTTTGTTCATCAATGTGCCTACTAATTCTTTCCTTAATAACAGTTTAGTTTCCACCAACTTACCCGGTATCGATGTCAGACTGACTGGCCTGTAATTTCCTGGATCTCCCCTGGAGCCCTTTTTAAAGATGGGAGTGACATTAGCTACCTTCCAGTCATCAGGAATGGAGGCAGATTTTAAAGAAAGATTACATATTTTTGTCAGGAGATCCACAAGTTCACATTTGAGTTCTTTCAGAACTCTCGGATGAATGCCATTCGGGCCTGGTGATTTATTAGTTTTTAAATTGTCCATCAGTCGGAGGACTTCCTCTCTTGTCACCGCAATCTGATTCAGGTCTTTCAAACCCCCTCCCGAAATCAGTGCTTCTGGAGTGGGCAAACACTTCTCCTCTTCCACAGTGAAGACAGAGGCAAAAAATGCATTCAGCTTCTCAGCCATTTCCCTATCATCCTTCACTACTCCTTTTACCCCTTGGTCATCCAAGGGCCCCACTGCCTCCCTGGCTGGCTTCCTACTTCTAATGTATTTGAAGAAAGTTTTATTGTTGGTCTTTATGTTTTGCGATATCGTGCTCCTCATATTCCCTTTTTGCTTGCCTGATCACAGACTTGCATTTTATTTGCCATAGTCTGTGTTCCCTTTTATCAACCTCACTAAGACTAGCTTTCCACCGCTTAAAGGAATCCTTCTTACCTTTTACAGCTTCCATTACTTTATTTGTTAACCATGCAGGCTTTTTTTCTATACCTATTTGTACCTTTCCTAACCTGCGGTATATATTTTTTCTGAGCTTCTAGGATTGTCTTTTTAAATAGTCTCCAAGCTTCCCCAATGGTTTTGACCTTCTCCACTCTTCCTTTCAATTTCTTCCTCACATGTCCCCTCATACCAGAGAAGTTACCCCTTTTAAAGTTAAAAGTGGTTGCGTCAGTCTTTTTGGGCAACTCCCTATCTGTACAAATGTTAAACTCAATGACATTATGGTCACTGTTTCCAAGTGGTGCAATCACTTTTACATCTCTCACCAGGTCTTGGGTGTTACTTAGGACCAAATCCAGGATCGCCTCTCCCCTGGTAGGATCTGTGACCATCTCATCTGTTCCACAGCACAGTCATTGAGAGTGTCTAAGAACGCAATCTCTTTTTCCCGACTAGAACTCATATTGACCCAATCAATGTGTGGGTAGTTAAAGTCGCCTATTACAACACAGTTATTTCGTCTAGCCGCTATCTTTAATTCATTCATCATTTTATAATCCTCCTCTATCTTTTGATCTGGTGGGCGATAACAAACTCCCACTGTTAAGCCTCCTTTTGGACCCACTATTTCAACCCATAGCATTTCCAGAAGGGAATCCAATTCTCTTACCCTCTCAATCTTACTGGATGGTATACCCTCTCTGACATACAGAGCCACCCCACCTCCAACCCTTTCCCCCTATCCTTCCGATATAATTTATAACCAGGAATCACCGTATCCCACTGATTTTCCTCATCCCACCAAGTTTCTTAAATACCCACAATGTCTATTTCCCCCCCCAACACCAAGCATTCCAACTCCCCGATTTTACCTCGGAGACTTCTAGCATTTGTGTATAAACACTTATAGTTTCCCACGTTTGTTAAGCCCACAGCCTTCCTCTTGCTGCCTCGAGACCTTGCCAGGCAGTTCCTATCATTAGCCACAGTCTCAGTGGACAATTGTAATCCATTTCCTTGTACAAAAGTAATAGCTAACTTTGGGTGCGATCTGTCAAACAGTTACAGATCCACCTAACAGTCTTACTGAAATCAAGGTAAACTATGTCTACAGCATTCCCCTGATCCAGCAAGGTCTAAAAAGAGTCTTGAGGAGCTAAAAAGTATAGCCCCAGTTTCATAGATATTGCTTGAACAGAATGAGGGACAATCTCTTTTAAACAGTATTGACCAGTGTCAGTTAGACATGCTTAAGGACCCACTGGTTCAACTCACATGGTTCTAGCAAGTCAAGAGTGGGAAGCTGATCATTCAGCAAAGTGTTCACGTGTGTCTGATTAGCATAACTGCTGTGCTTTTTGGCATAATTACACTGATTTCTAGTACTCTCTATCTCCCTGCCACCCATCTGCTTTGACCTTCAGTTATTAAAAAGGCACAGAGGAGGAGGAGGAAGAGGAAAAGGAAGATCCCATGTGAGACTTTTGAGTTGAGAGTAACTACTTAGGTGCCTCTGTGTGCCTTTTATTATCTGCATATGAGTCTGCCTAATCTTGCAATCAGTGTTCACACTCAGTTCTTGAATAGGTGCCACTGACTGCACAAATACAAAAAAGACAATGCAATCTACCTAATAGTTATTAAAGAGTGAGCAGGTTTGAAGAAGAGATGAATGACAAGCAATTCTGAGCAGTCAGTCCATTTAGTCACCCCATCTTGATGCTGGGGAATATATGTCTTTTTTCTAGCATTTAGGGTGTTTAGAGTTGCCATTCTACACATGCAAGGGAGAAGTCCCATTGAATAAAATGGAGTTTACTTCTGAGAATACACACTTGTGATTGCACTATTAGTTCTGGGAATGTGCAAAACAGCCACAAGCTGCAATGATCTGGCCCTTTGATACAAGTGGACACTGCACAGTGCATAGCTGCTTGGCATGGTGCTTTACTTGATATGAAGGACATCAGGAACAGTGAATTGATCCTATCAGGACCTCACATGCTTGAGAAATGCAAATTCATCTGGTGATTGTGTTTCCCCTTATATCTCTACAACAAAAAGGCTACAGACATTTTCACAATGAAAGCTGGAAATTTAGAAGAACTAGTAGGTTATGACAATAGATTATTAGAATGTTATAATATTATAGCACAATAGCAATTGCCTTTTTTTAAAAAGCCCCCAAATGCCAATCTAGTGATATGGTAAAAGAAAAATGAAGGAAAAAATGGTGGCTGATGGAGAGACTTTGGCCAGTGCAACCCCATTTGCATTCATAGTGGAAATAACAGGGAAACATCATGTGTATGCAGCCTTGTAATTAAAAGACAGAAAGATATCTTGAGTTTCTTGGCACATTATCTGGAGGCTACTATGTGCCAGAGTGTGCTGCAGTTATCACATAGAACAGGAGGAGAAGCAAAGAAAGAGATCACTGAAATGTCATTGCAGACATAGCAAATAAACTACAAACACACTACACATTTTTCTTGTCCTTCTGAAGGTAGTTTGGGTTATAAATGGGCACAATTAGATGTGAAATAAGAATTAAGCAAATGCCATTCCTTCTTGAAGTCTGATGACGTGGTCATGTGATTGCCTCACCATGCATCCAGGAAACACCGGCCTGCACTGCTGCATGACTTTGGTGTTGAATGCACTTGAGTGTTTTGTGCATGTGAGGATTAAAATATCTGCTCCCCCGCTTAATTAGGATCTGAGCCCATGCAAGTGTCCACTTCAGTGTCCCTGGGGCGGGGGGAACCCTGCAGATTAGATTCAGTTAACTAATATTGGGCAGGTTTGATTTGAATCAGAAAAAGTGCAGGGCGAGGATGGGGGAGAGAGAGAAATGTTTGTCTATATAGCATTTGGAACTGCCAGAGAGTCACCCTAGCCAGTAACTGAAGAAATAGATTCATAAAATAAGATGACTAAAAAATCAAAATAGTCACCTAATATATCATTCTTGAGAAATGAAATCTGTGTATGATTCAGCCATTATATTCAAGCGGGTTTATGCTTAAAATTGAGCTTACTACATGTACTAAAGGCTTTTAAAATACATGAATAAAATAATGCCTACTTCAGTTTGAAATGCGTATATAAACTTAACTGAATTTGACTGCAGTGAAGAGACTACAGTGGAATTGAAATGATTCCACTGAGACCCACGTGTAAGGGTTATGGCACAGCAGCTGTAATGTGAAGATGCATTTAACTACTATTGCTGCAGAGACGTCATATCAAATATGAGACAAAATTAAGGTAGTGTTTTGTGTGGTACTACATGCTCCTGTCACCTAGCTGGCAAAGCTATAGCATGGAAACTACCTAAGCTACAAATGGGAAGATAAAGGTAGGGTTTGAGAAATCACTTTAATGTAATAGCTGCCACCCCCAATAAACTAATCCACTACACATGCCTCATTCACCACCATATTTCCATTTCACCATGGCATGGCATTCCTCTCCTTATCAGTGTTTGAGCCCCAACCCTAATAGCTCTGTGTGAATGAGGGCTGATTATTAAAGAAGGCTGGGCTATTCTGTATGTGGATGTCTCTGGGTGTGTGTGAGAGAGAACATGAGGTGTGAGATGGTATGTGGATTTTAAAAGATACAAGAACTGTGTTGAGTGTGCAGTCCTGACCTACTTATAACCCATAACCTGAATAAGGGAGGTTGTAGAGCAGGGGTGTCAAACATGCAGCCGAGGGGCTGGATCAGGCCCCCAGAGAGCTTCTATCAGGCCCTCAATGCAACTGGCTGTCTTCTGCTTCTTCTTCCAGTTCTGCTGCTGCTGCATCATCATAGGTTTGCAGCTTACAGATACACACCTGAACAGCATACTCAATATTGCAACGGCACAGACATTTTGATGCAATAATTCAGAGCAAGAGGTCTCAGTTATCAGACAATAAACAAAATATTGCAAGCATGTTTTTTTTATTTTAAGGTGTTTTTTTTTTTAAAAAAAACAACCCTTTGGGTCTCTGTTACATGGCATTAATTTTTTTGACACACATGGCCTGGCCCAACAAGGTCTCATTTATGTCAGATGCAACCCTCATAACAAATGAGTCTGACACTCCTGTTGCGAAGTGTGGTATACGCTCTTTGTGAGTGGACAAGTGATGTCACAATGGTATTTCTATATGATGTAAAATGATGGGGTTCTAAGGCAAGATGTGTTCTAATGGCACAAGGATCTCCTTGTCATTTGGGGAGAGGAGTAAATTCAGTGGCAACTCTAAAACACAACAATAGGAACTCCTTTCAGTATACCTCTGAGTGACTGATTTCAATACAGACTGGGGTCAGAGGAGGCCTGCTGTGGAATACCACAGGGCCAAAGTACTGAGTTCAGACTAAAACAATTGGAAATATTTATCTTAAGCTGTAGAAGCCTTGTGGAATCCCTGAATAGTTTCTAAAGAGAAAGATCAGGTAGATGTGCTTGTATTCTGTTGGAGTATAATAGCAGCAATGGAGCGTAATAGCAGCAAATAAAAAGAAACTGTGCACACAGGAAAAATGCAGGAAGTGAAGCATTTCAATGGTGCATATCCACTGTGGTAGCAGCCAGATTGGGGAGGAGAGTGGAAGAAGGCAGAGTCAAAACACTTCCACTTCCTAGCGTGCTTTGATGTGTCAAACACCTTATCTCTCCCGAGAATTTTTAGTGTCCTTGAGTCTCATCTTTCTATGCTTGCTTTTGTCTCACATGTTAGGGGGGTGGCACTGAAAGGGGGGATGGCTGGCAGTTACATTTGGCAGGTGAAATCACAGGGGGTGATTGGTTCTGAATCTTTTAGGGCCCTTGCTTGAACCCTGTATATCTATTGCTTTCACACCTCTAACCTCAGTTCTAACACAGCCAGTGTACAGGCTGGATCCTATCAATGTCTCAATAAACTTATTCTTCAGAGTGAATGTTGTTGGGAACTGATTTATCCAGGAGTCTGACACCTCCTCATGCTCAAAGCATCTTTGGACAAGTACTACCAGGCCCTGGGCAGGCCAGGACACTGTTCAAACGTGGATGCCAATTGCATAGTTCCATTGAAAAGTGAGAGAAATATACTTTGATTAAATCAGGAGGTGATCAGAACAGATATCTTTCCCCCACATAATTTAAGCTAACAGATCATTCAGAATTTATGTGAAACATCTCTGGAAGACTTCATTAGCAACTCAAGGAAGCAATTACTCTCAAACCCTCTTTTGCATACATGAGATCACCTTTTCCTCTTTGCTATCACCTAAGTGCATCTTAATCCCTTTATCTCAGTGTCAACTATCTGATCAAGCCTTCCTGGGTCATCAACAGGGCCATTAGCAGCCATCAAGCCATGGCCCAAATCTTTGTTTCATCCTGGTAAAGCAATCATCACAATTGTTTTCCCACTGGAAAGGACACATGCCTTCCCACAACCTCAGGGCACAATTTTCCTATAAAGATCGGCCCTGAAAACCCACCCTGTGTGTTATGTGTTCTTGGTACCAACCACACATAGGAGGAGGAGGAGATGGGTTTCTTTTTCTCTCCTTCAAGGCATGAAATGCTGCCCTTTCTCTCCAGTTCTGCTGCTTCTGCAGACTTCTCCAGGACTGGTAAATATCACCCAATTCATAAAACACTTTCCTGTTCCTTTCTGTCTTTCCAGTTAGCTTTCGAATATTGTGTGTTTTACTAAATGAACTCCCCCCCTTTTCCTCATTTTAACTGTTAATAAAAAGACTCTTTAATTTGAACAAATTGCCTGTTTGTTTTTTTTTAGAGTTCTCACAGGGACAATCCCTGTGAATGTTGGTGTTTTGGTTCTGGTTGCCCCCTCTTGCTCAGTCTCCAACTAATTGGAGACTGCTTCTTTGGGTAACACATTTGTGTGTGGATCCTATATCCTAATTTCAATTGCAGCTAATAACACAACAACAATTTTATTCTGGGAATATTCCCAGTGTAGAACCACCCTGAGTGGAACACTCTACCAAAATCTCTATTGCTTTTGATAATGGGGCTAATGAGCATTAAATAGCCTATTGTCTTTGTCCCTTATCAGAACAAGGTGAGGAACAAAGAATCGAGACAAGTCATCAATGGCATCTCTAAGAGTAGTGGAGAGAGATGCCTCCCTGCTAAGATATGTTGTCCTCTATGAAAGTTCATGCCATAAGAAATTATTTCTGAAGAGGCTGAGGTTGACCCTCTTGCATTCACTCTATTACATTTGCTGTCTGGCAGAAACAAAAACAAAGTCATAACACCCTTATTAAGGACAACAGTCAGACAGGTCACATGGCTTGATTGCAAATTGATCTAACATCACTTTTTTGGGACAAAACACCAGAGGAAGGAGCTTAAACAGTTTTCTGAAACAACGACTCCAATGGGAAAATAAAATATTGTCCTAAAACATCAGGGGACAATTTTGTTTCATAATTTCTCTCAGCTGAAAATGCTTATGCATTTATGCCTCTTAAATACTCAGAACAGGAGTACTCCCTTGCCACCTCAGACTCTATTATACCAGATATTGTGCTGTTCATGATAAACAGCATGCCACCAGTTTACTCAGGAGAGCTGAATGAGCAGCATAATAATCAACTTTGGGAGTAGCTCTCCTGCATGTGTGTTATAACTGCAAACTGAAAAAAAAAATGAAGAACCAAGTCCGACAGGGCAAAAAGAATATCAAAAAGAGTCAGAAGAAAATGCTGAAGAAAGAACAGCTGTAAGGAATTACTAAAAGGCCCCACATAAATAAACTATGGCCTAAATCAATGAAATGAATTGAAACAGAGCTCATTCAAATTTTAAAAGCTTTGTACTACACATGTTTAAAAAGTGAAGTCAGAAATCCATTTTCCAGCTATTTTTTTCTCATTCTGAAGTATATTTCCATTGAGAAATCTGCATTTCTATTCAAATTCTGTGCAGCAGCATTGTACTTTGGATATCATAAATGGTTCATTTGAAGAGCTTGCAGTATTTTGCACACTATTTTTCAAGTATGTATTTCATTCATAGTCACACAGCATCAAGGATATTGTCGTCCTATGCCTACATGAACAATTATTTATTTGTATATATTCATGCATGTTATATTCAAAAAAATGAAAATGGAAGTAAAAAAATTCCTTGATTGTGTTCTTACATGTTTGTAAATCTTTCTGTGAAAAGAAACTAAGCCACTGTGGTTCAGTGCTCATAATGCTGAACCAGAACAGAGGAAAACAGATTCTAAATCCCTGCTCTGCCATGAGGCTCATTGGGTGAGCTTGGGCCAGTCACTTCTAGCCTAATCGACTTCATAAGGTTACTGTGAGGACAAAATGAAAGAAAGGAGAACCATGTATGCCATCCAGAGTTCCTTGGGGGAAGGGCAAGATTTTTTTTTTAAAGAGATAGCAGTTTTACAAACATGCACATAGTTTGGCCCAAGAAGTTGAAGATATTGTGAGCTTGTGAAGTAATAATGCTAGAAGTGTCATCCCTAAAACAATTCAATAAAATTGGCAATTTCAGAATGGCTGAACAGATATATTTTAGCAGATTTTTTTTAAAAAACCTGTAACGGCAAGATAATTTTGTACTATACCACTGTGGAATATCTCAAAATATTTCCATTGTCTTATCTTAGGTACCCATGTGTAACAGCAGTGAACTGTACAATTAAAAGAATTCATCATTGATATCTGGGTCAGTGGAGGCAAAGAAAGCAGAACCACCACTAGACCCATGTACAATATTCTAGGGCCAGCACAACCAAAACCAGTGCATACTGTATATTAGTTGCCAGAGTAGTGTTTGCCTCTACTGGCATCTTTGCTACCTTGGTTGCTAAATTTTATGGAAGAAGAAGTTGTTTTATACCCTGCTCTTCATTACCCAAAGGAGGCTCAGAGCACCTTGCAATCAATTGCCTTCTCTTCTTCTCCCCACAACAGACACCCTGTGAGGTAGGTGGGGCTGAGAGAGCTCTGAGAGAACTGTGACTGAACCAAGGTCACCCAGCTGGCTTTATGTGGAGGAATAGGGAATCAAACTCAGTTATCCACCTCTCTTAACCCAAAGCTGGCTCTTGACAAACAATCAAGACAAACAATGGATTCACAGTTTAATCAGAAGAAGCAGGGCTATTTTTGGCAGGAACGCCCAGGAACAGAGTTCCAGCTGGCTTCCGAGTTGGCCACACCTACAGCCTCCCCCCCCTCGGGTTCCCCAGGTGCCTCGCAAGCCACAGGATGCCTGGAGAAGCCAAGCTGATCCAGGGAGGGAAGGCAATTTAAACTGCCTCCCCTCCTCGGGTCCCCCAGGCGCCTCGCACCTGTGGGGTGCCTGGGGAAGCTGATCCAGAAACTGCCTTCCTTCCCTCGGGTTCCCCATGTGCCCCACAAGCTGTGGGGCACCTGGGGAAGCTGATCCTGGGAGGGAGCTGCACGGTCAGGGGTGCGGCCTAAGATGCTAATGAGTTTCTGCTGGGCTTTTTCTACAAAAAAAGCCCTGAGAAGAAGTGAATCAGCAATATAGTGATAAAATATGCAGAAGCTGGAAAAACAGAGGCAGAGAAAGGAGTAGAAAAACAAAAGCATAAGGAGACACTAAAACAGAGAGAGAATATGAGAACCCCCAAAATATGTTGGCATTTGATATGGAATTAAACTCACAGCTTCAACTGTAACAAACTGTATTGAGCACAGAAATTGAAAGTAAAGTGTTATAGTAAGTGTGTAAAATGCAATTGATGCAGTCTTTTGTCTTGCATTAGAGACTTACACACAAAGAGAAGAAGATATAGAAGGAATGTCAATGCCTGTGTAGTAGTTTCCCTTGACCTTTTGCCATAAGATCAGAAATGTGATTAAATCATTAACAAATGGAATAATAGGAGCCTTGATGGGGTAAATCATTAACAAATGGAATAATAGGAGCCTTGATGGGGCAAGCTGTAAGAGTTGCTTGCTCTTTGCTGCTCAGAGCTCTCAGACAAGGGGGACAGATGGTTATGTTGGGATCCAACCCACCCTCCCCACTTTATCTCTACTCCCTGGCAGAAAGAAGTAAGGACTGCCCTGCTCTGTATATATTACCTCACAGATGTAATGCCAAGATCCACTGACAAAGCAGCAACAAATGGAAACAGGACTGCACTTACCTGGAATGGTTGTTCATCAAGTGGTCACCTGTGCAGTCACACATGGGTACTAAGGCAGAGAGGGTACTCCTTTCCCCTGGCCCATGTTGCTTTCCTGCCTTTTCTCAGCATGCTTGAAAGGGGGAGTTCCTCACTGACACTCTTGGAGAGAGGTAGCTTTACTAATGATATTCAACAGAATTCACAGCAGGGCAGAGGGGAGAGCTGGGTGACTGCACAGGTGACCACTGGCTAAACAACAGTTACTGGTAAGTGCTGGCCAGTTGTCAAAACAGGGCTTAGTCAGTCATTTGCTGACCAATGAGAGCTTCTGGTGGAAAACATTGAGAGTTGCTGCTGTGAAATAATTATGGGGTTTTTTTCCCCCTCACCACAGCAAATTGAAAAATAGCAACTTCATTACTTTATGTATCTGAAGAATTGTGCGTGTACATGAAAACTTATACCTAGAATAAAACTTTGTTGGTCTTAAAGGTGCCACTGGACTCAAACTTTGTTCAGTTACTTTAGACCAACACAGCTACTCACCTGAATTTATTACTTTATGCTAAGTTCTCACCAAGGTGCCAAGGGACAAATTGCCCATCGAATGACACGCACTCCACCTCTCTTTGTCAATAGAAAACTGGTGTTCCCCAGAGAGTTTGGATCCCAGCTACCTGGGTTAAAGTCTCTGCATTTTTTGTTTGTGTTGGAGGCAAACAGACCTGTTGAAGATACTCCTTCTTGTGGAATACTGGGGCAAGATAATCCCAATTCAAATGCCATTGGTGTGAAGCTAGAGAGGTGCAATTTAGGAAGTCCATAAATAGGTTGGTGGTATCTGCTGGCCTGAATGAGAACAGGTGATTTCCCTATTTGGATTGCCCAATGGTACAGAGTCTTCTTTTGGGCAGAAATTCATCAAGATTTCTCAGACTGAGAACTGATTTTATCCCCCCGCCCCATTTACCAGAAATATCTCTTGAATAAAAACCTTGGTGCTATTCTTTAAAGGCACATTTGAGATCAATGTTTTGCTTGATTTCCTGCAGAAGTTGGGGTGGGAAGGGGTGTAAGAACTGAATAAAGGGAGGGAGTAGCAGGCAAGTGGTTGAAACTCCATTGCATGCCTCTTGGAGACTATCATAAGGACCCACTGGTCTTGATAAATTAGGCAGGAAAGATATCCTTCCCCTTATACTTCCTCTTAGTGATGGCAGAGAGAGAACAGAGGGAAGGTCACTACTCCACCTCCTAAACCCGCCTGGAAAAAGTGGGAAAGCAGCATGGATTAACCCCCTGTTTGTAAATACCTGGAGATTTGAAGGTGGATCCTGGGAGACTGGAGTTTAGGGAGGTGACGGACTGTGGTAGGGTATTATGCCATATAGTCCATTTTCCAAAGTAGCCATTTTCTTTTAGAGAAGTGGAATAAATGTTTCAAATAAATAAACAATGAATTAAGCAATTTATGTAGTCTGGAGATTACTTGTAATTCCAAGAGTTCTCTAGTTCTCACCTTGTGATGGACAACTCTAAGTATGGAGGAGGGAAAAAGAATGCCCTCTGATGTTTCTGAGCTTCAAAAACTTCTGTGATAGGCCTGTGTATGCATAGCACCTATCTGGGACTGCAAAGCTACCACAGCAATGAACTGGTAATTCTTTCTTACGGAAGAACTAATGTGATGTCATGGTCACTATGCCAGACTAAGATTCATAAAATTTATATTCAAGAGGCCTTAAACTGATACTTGAAACACCATGGTTGCTTGTACTGTCCAACACATCCTTTCTCACAAGCCCTGCTCTCTGTCCCACTTCTTCAGAGGTGAGGTGACAATGAGAAACTAGGGTTTTTCAGTGGTGGGTCTAGTCTATTATCGTTTGGGTGCTAGGCTAAAACATTTATTTTAAACTCAGGTTTTTATTTACAGTGCTGAGCTTTTTCACTCATTTTATAGTCTGCTTCTAGCCTGAGAAGCATTTTATGAGAATCACTTTAAAGTATGTCAGAAAGGGTATACAGTCCAGTAAGACTGAGAGGGTAAGAGAATTGGATTCGCTTCTGGAAAATCTATGAGTGGAAATAGTGGGCCCAAAAGGAAGCTTAACACTGGGAGTTTGTTATCGCCCGCCAGATCAAAAGATAGAGGAGGATTATAAAACGATGAATGAATTAAAGATAGTGGGTAGATGAAATAACTGTGTCATAATAGGTGATTTTAACTTTTATGTGAATTTTGTGGATGTTATAAAGCAAAATGTGGGTTTTATATGGATTTTATGGTACTTTGTACCGACTAATGTAAGCCGCCCAGAGCCTGTTTGCAAGGAGGGCAGGATACAAATAGAACTAATAAATAAAAATAAATAAAACTACTCACACATTGATTGGTCCAATATATGGCCGAGGACAGACTGGCAATTTGCCCCGGTAGCCAGTCGCGGCAAAAAAAACCCGGAGTAAACGATACCGGGTTTTCCCGTCCACACAGCGGGGGCCTCTGCCGGAAGATACGGGACGGAGGCGCACGGGAGCGTTCAGACTGCCGCACCAGAGGCGTGCTATATTCGCCGTTTCCCCATTAATTCGGCTGTGGGTGTATGTGCGCATGAGCGCATTTTGCCGATTTTTTTTTTTTTTTGCCCTGTAACGCTGGCACCGCATTGGGCGGTGGAGCAGAGCGCGGCCAATCACACCGCTGCTGCCTCATGCCCAATGCGGGTTGCTCCCGGCTCTTCGGCTGCGCGTTCAGACTCCCCGGAAGCGGAGAAACGTGCGATGAATGCAGGCTTTCAAGATTTGCGCCGGCTTTTATCAGGTGTTTTTTTAATCCGGCAGTGAAGCGCGAGAGCACCGGTAGGCTACAGGTGGGGGACGCCAGGCAGATGTGCCTGTGTGAACATTCCATTTAATCCGATATTGAGTCGTTGTCAGCCCGGGTCCCATCCCGCGGCAAATTGCCAGTCTGTCCTCGGCCTATGTTCAAGTCAGGAAAAAGAGATTGAGTTTCTAAACATTCTCAATGACTGTGCTGTGGAACAGATGGTCACAGAACCTACCAGGGGAGAGGCAATCCTGGATTTGGTCCTAAGTAATGCCCAAGACCTGGTGAGAGACGTAAAAGTGATTGCACCGCTTGGGAACAGTGACAATAATGTTATTGAGTTCAACATTTGTATAAATAGGGAGTTGCCCCAAAAAGACTGACACAACCACTTTTAACTTTAAAAGGGGTAACTTCCCTGAAATGAGAGGACATGTGAAGAAGAAACTGAAAGGAAAAGTAGAAGCTTGGAGACTATTTAAAACTACAATCCTAGAAGTTCAGAAAAAATATATATCACAGGTTAAAATAGGCACAAATAGGTATAGAAAAAAGCCTGCATGGTTAACAAAAAAAGTAATGGAAGCTTTAAAAGGTAAGAAGGATTCCTTTAAGCGGTGAAAAGCTAGTCTCAGTGAGGCTGATAAAAGGGAACACAGGCTGTGGCAAATAAAATGCAAGTCTGTGATCAGGCAGGCAAAAAGGGAATATGAGGAGCATATAGCAAAAAACATACAGAGCAACAATAAAACTTTCTTCAAATACATTAGAAGCAGGAAACCAGCCAGGGAGGCAGTGGGGCCCTTGGATGACCAAGAGGTAAAAGGAGTAGTGAAGGATGATAGGGAAATGGCTTAGAAGCTGAATGCATTTTTTGCCTCTGTCTTCACTGTGGAGGATGAGTGCTTGCCCATTCTGGAACCACTGATTTAGGGAGGGGTGTTGAAAGACCTGAGTCAGATTGAGGTGATGAGAGAGGAGGTCCTGTGACTGATAGAAAACTTAAAAACTGATAAATCACCAGGCTCGGATGGCATACATCCAAGAGTTCTGAAAGAACTCTAATGTGAACTTGTGGATCTCCTGACAAAAATAGGTAATCTTTCATTAAAATCTGCCTCCATTCCTGAGGCCTGGAAGGTAGCTAATGTCACTCCCATCTTTAAAAAGGGTTCCAGAGGAGATCCGGGAAATTACAGGCCAGTCAGTCTGATGTCAATACTGGGTAAGTTGGTGGAAACTGTTATTAAGGAAAGAATTAGTAGGCACATTGATGAACAAAAACTATTGATCAGTACTGGGTACGATGCTTTTTAACTTGTTCATTAATAATTTGGAGTTGGCAGTAAGAAGTGAAGTGGCTAAATTTGCAGATGACATGAAGTTGTTCAGGGTGGTGAGAACCAAGGAGGATTGTGAGGCACCCCAAAGGGATCTGTTGAGGATGGGCGAGTGGGCATCAACATGGCAAATGGGGTTCAATGTGGCCAAGTTAAAAGTGATGGACATTGGAGCCAAAAATCCTATCTATAAATACACGGTGATGGGGTCCAACTTGGCAGAGACTGACCGAGAGTGAGATCTTGGAGTCATAGTAGATAACCCACTGAAAATGTCGAGACGGTGTATGACTGCAATAAAAAGGCCAAGGCTATGCTGGGGATTATTAGGAAGGGAACTGAAAACAAATCAGCCAGTATCATCATGCCCCTATATAAATCAATGGTGTGACCTCATTTGGAGTACTGTGTACAGTTTATATTTATTTATTTATTTATTATTCACATTTATTTTGAGGTGTGGTTCTGGTCACCACACCTCAAAAGGGATATTATAGCATTGGAAAAAGTGTAGAAAAGGACAAGTAGAATGATAAAAAGGTTAAAACTCTTTGGGCTCTTTAACTTAGAGAAATGATGGCTGAGGGGTGAGATGATCGAGGTTTAGAAGATTATGCATGGGATAGAGCAGATGGAGAAAGTTACTTTTCTCCCTTTCTCACAATACAAGAACTCGTGGGCACTCAATGACATTGCTGAACAGTTGGATTAGAATGGATAGAAGGAAGTACTTCTTCACCCAAAGAGTGATTAACACATGGAATTCACTGCCACAGGAGGTGGTGGTGGCTACAAGCATGGATGGCTTCAAGAGGGAATTAGATAAACATATGGAGCAAAGATCCATAAATGGCTATAAGCCACATGGTATAGATAGGAACTCTCAGTCTGAGGCAAGTGATACTCTGTATCCTTGGTTCATGTCCTGGCCCACCTGCTGGACCTCCTGGTATTTTTGGCCACTGTGTGACAGAGTGTTGGGCTAAATGGGGCATTGGCCTGATCCAACACTGGCTTCTCTTATGTTCTTATGTTTTAGACTGCTTTCATTTTCTTTCATGTTGGATTTTAAAAAAGTTTATTGTTGTATATTTTATGGAGTTTTGTTTGTTTTACTTTGTTAGCCATTTTAAGCAGGCTGTATGGAGAAGTGGCATAGAAACTGTCTAAATAAATAAATAAATATATACATATATATCTTCTCAGAGCCATACTGTTCATTGGATGCCCTTGAGCCAGTGAGCCTAAACTATCTTACAAAACTGTTGTGAAAGTAAAATCTGAGGAGAGAATCATGAATGCTGCCCTGAATTCCTTGGAGGAAGGGCAGAACAAAATGTTAATAGATAGGGTTGCTATGTCCAGGTGGTACCTGGAGATCTCCCACTATTACAAAACTCTCCAGATGTCCAAGATCAGTTCCCCTGGAGATAATAGCACATTTGAAGGGTGAACTCTATGGCATTACATCCTGCTTAGGTCCCACACAAACCCTACCTTCTTCAGGCTCCACCCCCAAAATTCCCAGGTATTTTCCAACTCAGAGCTGATAACTCTATTAAGACTGGGGCCTGCTGAAGTTCCAGTTTTGGCAAATTGAATGGTGGACTCCAAGGGATGTGACTGTGCTGTGGCGGTAGGAAGAGGTCTCGGTTGATCTGGACCTCCCAGAGCCCATGGAGGGGTCTCCCAGCCATGGAATGTGAGGAGTGCCTCTCCCAAGGCTGATTGCCAAGGGATTGAGGCTCTCCTTTGTTCTTTTTTTTTTTTTTTTAAATACAATTTATTATTGGATATATCACATGTTCATACAATTTAAACAAACCAATACATATCCATTTTTCTTTCTCCCTCTCCCCCCCAAACAAGGCTTCCAGCACTGCTCCAACCCCCTTGATATTTCTCTTATACAATTACATTTACTACTAAACATATTTCTTTTACTAATGGTAACAATTCAAAGATCTAAGTCTCTTTTCACTTCTCCTCAATAGCTGTCAAAACAAATCAAACCACGTTTTACATCCCAATTCTTCAACAAGTATTCTTGAAAGTCTTTCCAGTCTCCGAAAAAGGTTTCGTCTTCTTCATTGTTTAATTTTCTTGTTAATTTGTCCATTTCTGCCATAAACAACATCTTTTTAATCCATTCCCATGTTTCAGGTACTTTATCTTGTTTCCAACATTGAGCAAAAGTCAGTCTAGCTGCTGTAATCAAGTACCATAGTAGTGTTCTCTTGGCTACATTTATTTCTTCCATTTTAAGACCTAACAATAACATCTGTGGGTCTTTCTTAAAAGTACATTTCAAAATTTTTTGTATCTCATTGTGGATCTCAGTCCAATACTTTACTACTTTATCACATGTCCACCACATATGGTAAAAAGACCCTTCATGTTTCTTACATTTCCAACATTTGTTAGACATACTTTCATTTATAATAGCAATTTTTTTAGGCGTCATATACCATCTGTACATCATTTTATAACAATTCTCTTTAACATTTACACAAGTTGAAATTTTCATTGACTTTTTCCACAAATATTCCCAAGATGTCATTAATATCTCATTATTAATATTTACCGCCCATTTTATCATTTGCTCTTTTACAATTTCGTCCTCAGTATACCATTTCAATAAAACCTTGTACAGTTTAGAAATCATTTTTTTACCTTTCTCAAGCCATACAGTTTCAATTTCAGTGTTATTTTCTCTAAAACCATATTCTCTTTTATCGGTCTTAAATAAGTCATAAATCTGTCTATACTTCAACCAATCATATTCAAATTCCACATCAAATCTGTCTTTTAACACAAAGTTTTTCCCTTCTAATTTTAAAAGACTTTTATAAGGCAGCCAATCTAACCCTTGATTTCTTGAATATGGATTAATCACTTCTGCTGGTACTATCCAAAGTGGTCTTTCTTCTGAGAAGAATTTTCTATATCTCATCCAAGTCTCGAACAGTGATCGTCTTATGAAGTGGTGTTTGAAAAATTTATCTATTTTTACTTTTCCATACCATAAATATGCATGCCATCCAAACTTGTTATCATGCCCTTCTAGAGCCAATAACTTTTTATTTTCTAAATTAATCCACTGTTCCAACCATGTTAAACAGACGGCATCATAATACAGTCTTAAATTTGGTAGTTGTAGACCTCCTCTTTCCTTTGCATCACATAAAATTTTCATTTTAATCCTTGGCTTTCTTCCTGCCCATACAAATTTTGATAATTCTTTCTGCCACGTATCCAGTATTTTCCTTTGTTTTAATATTGGAATAGCCTGAAATAAAAACATCAAACGCGGCAAAACATTCATTTTTACAGTTGCAATTCTTCCCAATAACGATAGATTCAAGGTATCCCATTTCTTCATGTCTTGTTGAATCCTGTGCCAAACCTTTTCATAGTTATTTTTGAACAAATCAATGTTTTTCATGGTCAATTCAATTCCTAAATATTTAGTCTTTGTAACTACTTCACATTGAATTTTCTCTTGAAGTTCTGTTTGTCGTTGTTTCGTCATATTTTTGCACATCACTTTGGTTTTACTTTTATTAACGTAGAATCCCGCAACTGATCCAAATTCTTCAATTTTTTCCATCAATTGTGGTATTTTGTCGATTGGATCTTGAATCATAAACATTACATCGTCTGCAAATGCCCTGTATTTATATGCAAACCTTTCACTGTGAGTCCTTCAATGCTGTTATCTTTTCTTATCGCTGTCAATAATATTTCCAATATCCAAATAAACAACAACGGGGATAACGGGCAGCCTTGACGTGTTCCCTTTTGAACTTGGAAGAAATCTGTTTTTTCTTTATTTATATTCAAAGCTGCTCTCTGTTCTGAGTAAATTGCCACAATCATGTTTAGAAAAGACTGTCCTATATCCATTTTTTCAATAACTTGCAGCATAAACTCCCAATTTAAATTGTCAAAAGCTTTTTCCGCATCTAAAAAGAGGTATCCAACTTCTTTTTCTGGATGTTTGTCATAGTATTCGATTGCATCAATCACCACTCTTAAATTGTCTCTAATCTGTCTATTTGGTAAAAAAACAGCTTGTTCTTCCGCTATAGTATCTTTCAAATATTTTTTCAGTCTTTCCAAAATAATTTTCGCAAATAATTTGTAATCATTATTTAATAGCGATATTGGTCTATACTTCAGTTAAATCCAAACCTTCTTTGGGTATCAATGAAATATTTGCTTCTTTCCATGAATCTGGGATCCGTTTAGTCTTTCTTATCTCATTCAACAGAAGTACTAAAATAGGGGTTAGCTCCTCCTTAAATTTCTTATAAAACTTTGCTGTAAAGCCATCTGGACCTGGAGCTTTGCCCAACTTTGCGTCTTCTATTGCCATTGTCACCTCTTCCTTTGTTACTAAACCATTTAATAACTCTTTAATTTGTTTTCCCAGCTCTGGAACTTCAATAGTCTCCAAATATTTCTTAATTTTCTGTTGATCAATTCCTTTCTTTTTAAACAGTTTGGCGTAGTATTTGAAGAAGACTCTTTTTATGCCTTTCAGATTCATAACATCCTTTCCGTCTTCAGTAATTTTACTTATAAAATTCCTTTCTTTTCTATTTTTCAATTGCCACGCTAAAAATTTTCCTGGTTTATTTGCACCCTCAAATGCTTTTTGCTGTAATTTCTTCAGATTCCAATATAATTCTCTATTTAGTAGAACATTCAATTGATCCTGCAGAAAGTGGATCTCTTTAATAATCTTTCTCTTCCCTGGCCTTTTCTTTAATTCCTTTTCTTTTTGTCTAATTTTTTCATGAAGGTCGTTTTGTTGTTGCACCCTTTGTTTTTTATCTTTAGAATTCAAAGAGATAAGCAAACCTCTCATTACTGCTTTGTACGTGTCCCATACGACTTGTATATCAGTACCTTTATTTAAATTCAGTTCAAAAAAACTTTTCGTTTCTTTTTTTAAAGTTTCATTGATTAATTTTTGATCCAATAAGTCCTCATTAATTCTCCAATATAATTGTTTAGGTTTTTCTTTAGATATCCAAAGTAAAGGGTTGTGATCTGAGTTGGTTTTCGGTAAAATTTCTATTTTGTAGGTTTTTTGCGCCATCTCCTCTGACATCCAAATCATATCGATTCTAGAAAAGGAGTTATGTCTGTTAGAATAAAATGTATAATCCTTTGTCTTAGGGTTCCACTTCCTCCAAACGTCTTCTAGTTTCTCTTGCTTCATTAGCTGGAAAAAATTTTTTGGCAGCTTTCCAACCGCCTCTCCACTTGCTTTGGACTTTCTGTCCAATACATTGTTCACTGTGCCATTGAAGTCTCCAGCAAGGACTATTTGATGATAATTTAAACAGTCCAACTCTTTAGTCAAATCATTAAAAAAAGTCTCTTTTGCCCCATTGGGTGCATATATATTTACAAGCAATGTCTTTTTTCTATTCATCATTAATTCCACGCCAACATATCTTCCTTCTTTGTCTGAGAAGATTTGTTTAGGTTCCAATTCTTTGGTAATGTATATCACTGTTCCTTTTTTCTTATTAACTGCTGATGAATGAAATTCTTCTCCCAATTTTTTATTAACCAAATATTTATTATCTTGTTTTCTGATATGTGTTTCTTGCAAACAAATTATGTTACATTTTTGTTTCTCTAGCCAATGATTCACTAATCTTCTTTTGCTTGGTGAATTTAGTCCGTTTACGTTCCAAGATAAAAATTTGTAATCCATAGTTGTTTTGAATTAAATATCTTTGAAATCATCAAAGTTGTTCTCTTTGAATCTGTAGATGTCTCCTTCCGTTTTAAGAGTAAATCTCACCGAATTGTATGTAAATGATAATCCATATGGAATCTCCCATCTAAACCTGATACTCATTTCTTTTAACCTATCTGTTAGTTTCTTGAATTTCTTTCTGTCTTGTAAGATCAATCTCGGAATTTCTCTCAAAATTATTTTTTTTCCCCATTAATTTCCAACGGTTGTGTAAATTGCTTCTTGAAAACGTCTTCCTTCATTTTAGTAGTCACAAATTGAACAATCACATCTCTGGGTAATTGCTTTCTCTTGGCATATGCTGAATTTACTCTGTAAATCAGGTCAAAGTCTGGATCCAAGTCTCCAACATCTTCCCCTATGTAAGTTGTCAATGTGTTAATTACTAGGGCCTGTAAATCTTGATCTTCCTCCTCTTCGATTCCTCTCAATCTCAAGTGGTTCTGAGTAGCCCTATATTCTATCATGGACTCCAGTCTTGTATTTTCTGACAGGGTTCTTTTAACTTTCTGTTCCATTTCTTCTGATTTTGTCACCAGACTTTTAACCTCTTTTTTAACTTCTTCTGTATCTTTTTTTATCCCTGCCACTTCTGTTAGTACCAGTTCTTTTAACTCTTCCATATTTTTTTTCTGTACTTGGACTTGTACTTGTTCTATTTGCTCCAGTTGTATTTGCAGCTGTTGTTGCAACTGTTGTTGCAGCTGTGATTCTATTTGCTTTCCCAAACTCTGCACCACTTCAGTCATCCGTTTCTCCATCACTTCCATGGCAGCCTGCCACTCTTTTTTTCCTTTGCAGTCATTCTTGGACTAGGTGATGAGGCAGCCCTTGGTCTTGACCTCAAATCCGTCTTGAAAGCGAATTCAGGGCTAATCGATCTTTATATTAGCAATCCTCAAGCCAAATCGCCACCTTTATAACTTCTTCCAGTGCTTTTTCAGCTTAAAAATAACTTTTTAAAATTTAGTCCTCCTCAAAATGGCGGGCGCAATTTCTCTATGATTTTCTGGCTAGAGTAGGCTCCTTCAGTACTTCCTGTTTATCTGTCCGTCACTGTAATCCAACTTCCGGTGCCACACTTTAAAACGTCCATCTACTTCCGGCACAGCAACATCGAAAACATCCACTCTAGCCTACTTCCTGTATCATAGAATCACAGTCAGTTTCGTTTCTGCTACGCAAAGTTTAGTCTTAGCTGACCACAGGAATGCAAAACAAAGTTACTTTTTTTTTTTTTTGAAACAAATTTTTATTGGGATACATTCAACATTTCCAATCACGTTACCAATACAATTTCAAAAAAGAAGATCCCCGTCCCAACCCCCCCAACCCCCCTAATAGGCTTCCAACCCTGCTAATAACAAACAGAAAGATTATAAGGTAATCAAGCTTAGACTTAAATACATCGACAAACCAGGTAACACATTTCAATTATATATAACCTCTACAATTTCAGCATATTATATATAACAGTACATACAGTTCAAAATTCATTTCACTTCTCGTTCAATATCCATACGTATCCAAGTTATATATTTTCCCCTTCATTCTATATTCAGTTTCTAGATACAATTTCAAACCTTCCCAGTCTTTTAAGTACTGTTCTGCCATTTGTCCATTTAATTTCTTTGTCATTTTGTCCATTTCCGCTAAAAATAACAATTTTCTCAACCAGTCATGTATATCTGGCACCTTCTCCATTTTCCAATGCTGAGCAAAGGCCATTCTCGCCGATGTAATCATGTACCATAACAGTGTCCTTTTTTCTTGTGGAATTTTTTCCATTGTCAAACCGAGGAGAAGAAGTTCTGGCTTTCTCTCAATTGGGATTTTCAATATTTTCTGCATCACACAATGTATATTAGACCAGTATGCTTTCACTTTATCACATGACCACCACATATGGTAAAAAGAACCCTCTACTTTTTTACATTTCCAACATTTATTACTCAAGTTCTTATCCATACTAATATTGGCAATCTTTTTTGGTGTCATGTACCATCTATACATCATCTTATAACAGTTTTCTTTTACATTGATACAGGTAGACATTTTAAAAGATCTTTTCCACAAAAATTCCCATGATTCCATAGAAATTTCTTTGTTCATATTTATGGCCCACTTTATCATTTGTTCTTTAACAGTTTCATCCAAAGTATATACAGTCAACAAAGTTTTATACATCTTTGATAGCATTTTCCGCTCTTTTTTCAACCATATATTCTCAAAATCATCATTCATAGCTCTAAAACCAAACTCTTTACAATCTTTTTTATAGATGTCCCTTATTTGACAATATTGTAGCCAACCATACTCAAATTCTAATTCATTAATTGGTTTTAAAACATTTTTTCCCTTCTTTTTGCAACAATTCCTGATATTTCAACCAGTCATTACCTTTATGCTCTGAAAACCGATGTATAACTGCAGCTGGAACAATCCACAGAGGCCTCTCATCCGAAATTGTATGCTTATACCTGGTCCATGCATCAAACAATGTCCTCCTTACATAATGATGCTTAAACATAGAATCGACTTTGTTTTTCCCATACCAAAGATAGGCATGCCAGCCAAATCTGCAATCGTGTCCCTCAAGAGCTAAAAGTTTTCTGTTTTCCAAATTTACCCATTCAGATAACCAAGACATACATACTGCTTCATGATACAAACGCAAATTCGGGACTTGGAAGCCACCTCTGTCTTTAATATCATACATTATCTTCATTTTAATTCTTGGCTTCTTTCCTGCCCAGATAAACTTAAAGATTTCTCTTTGCCATTTTACCAACACTTTCCCATCTTTCACAATTGGTATTGTCTGAAACAAAAACATTAACCTGGGCAGTACATTCATTTTAATAATGGCAATTTTTCCAAGAAGAGATAATCTTAGTTTTTCCCATTTTTCTAAATCACTCTTTATCGAACCCCACAGTTTTTCATAATTATTCTTAAACAAATCTATGTTTTTCATTGTAATTTCAACTCCCAAATACTTAACTCTTTTAACCACTTCACATTCTGTCACATTTTGTAACATTTGTTGCTTTGTACCAGTCATATTTTTACACAGTATCTTAGATTTATTTTTGTTGACATAAAACCCTGCAAGATCACCAAACTCTCTTACTTTTTCAAATACCTTAGGCATATTATTAACAGGATCTTCAACAATAAACATGATATCATCCACAAATGCTCTTAATTTAAATGAAAAACCTCCAATATTCAAACCTTTTATGTTATCATCATCTCTAACCGCTTGTAGCAAAATCTCCAAAATCCAGATAAATAACAATGGTGACAGGGGACAACCTTGTCTAGTACCTTTTCTTACCCGGAACACATCTGTTGGTTCTGCATTGACAATCACCGAAGCTTTTTGTTCTTTATATATCGATTGAATCATTCTTATAAATTCTACGCCCATCAAAGATTTCTCAAGCACTTTAAACATAAATTCCCAATTCAAGTTATCAAAAGCCTTCTCTGCATCCAAAAATAAAAAAGCAACTTCTTTTTCAGGGTGTTTATCATAATACTCAATTGCGTCCAAAACAACCCTCATATTGTCTTTAATTTGTCTATTTGGTAAAAAACCAGCTTGATCCTCAACAATAGTGTCTTTCAAAAACTTTTTAAGGCGCTCTGCCAATATTTTTGCAAATATTTTATAATCGTTGTTCAATAATGAAATGGGCCGGTAGTTTTTAACATTTGTTAAATCTTGCATTTCTTTAGGAATTAAGGTGATTGCAGCTTCATTCCAGGAGTCTGGAATCTTTCCTGTCTTTCTAATTTCGTTTAAAAGAATCTCCAACACCGGGACCAAATCTTCATGAAATTTTTTATAAAATTTAGCTGAAAAGCCATCCGGGCCTGGAACTTTAGAGATTTTTGCCTCAGCTATTGCTTTACTAATTTCATCTTTAGTTATTGCAGCATTTAAAAATGTTTTCATTTCAAGGTTTGGTTGTATCAAGTTAGCTTTGGATAAGTAATCCAACATTTTTTGAGGATCCGCTTGCCTCGCTTGAAAGAGAGTTGCGTAGTATTTAAAAAATTCCCTCTTGATTCCTCCTGGGTCTAAAATCTCTTTGTTTCCATCTTTCAAACAAGTGATTGTTTTATTCTCTCTTCTTTTCTTCAATTGCCATGCTAAATATTTGCCAGGTTTGTTTGCACCTTCAAAGGATTTCTGTTGCAATTTTTTCAAGTTCCAAAATACTTCTTTGTTCAACCTTGCCTCATATTGCTCCTTTAAAATCCTCAATTCTCTCAAAATCTTCTTTTTGCCAGGCCTTTTCTTGAGTTCTGTTTCTTTTTTCCGAATATTTTCCATAATTTCTTTGTCTATCTTCCATTTGTTGTTTCCTTTCATTATTATTGATTGCAATCAGATGTCCTCTCATCACAGCCTTGTAGGCTTCCCATACTGTTTGCGTCTGTACACTTTTATTTAAGTTCAATTGAAAGTATGTTTGGGTTTCTGTCCTTATTTTATCCACAATATTTTGCTTGTCCAGCAAATCTTCATTAAGTCGCCATCGAATTTTTTTTCTCTTAACATACGTTGACCATTTTATCGGACTGTGGTCAGAAAGAATCCTAGGCAATATCTCAATTTTGCATGTTTGCAAGATTAAATTCTCTGTCATCCACATCATATCTATCCTTGAAAAAGATTCGTGTCTTGATGAATAAAAAGAGTACTCTCTATCTCTGGGATTTTTAACTCTCCAAACATCTGCCAAGTGTTCATGTTTAGTCAATTGAAAAAAGACTTTAGGAAGTTTGCCCATGGCCTCAATTCCTTTTTTTGATTTTCTATCAACAACATTGTCAACAGTACCATTAAAATCGCCCATTAAAATCGTTTGCTCATAGGTCAACTGTCGTAGTTGTTCCCACAAATCCTGAAAAAAGTTTTCCTTTGCCCCATTGGGAGCATAGAGATTAACAATTAATGTCTTTTTATTCTGCAACACAACTTCTACCGCCAAAAATTTCCCTTCATTGTCTTTAAAAATTTCTTTTGGTTCCAACTCCTTTTTAATATATGTAACAACTCCTTTTTTCTTTTGGGAGGAGAGTGAATAAAATTCCTCTCCTAATCTTTTTTGAATCAAAAATTTGGCATCTGATTTTCTAATATGTGTTTCTTGCAAGCAAACAATATCACATTTCTGTTTTTCCAACCAAAGTCTGACATTTTTCCTTTTTTGGGGTGAATTCAGTCCATTAACATTCTATGAAATTATTTGACTCTCCATGTTGGTTTTATAATTATTTATCAGAGTCTTTAAAATTATCATTGATGAATCTGGTCATTTGGTCAACTGACTTGATGGTGACTCTCTTCTGCTTGAACGAAAAACTGACGCCTTTAGGAATTTCCCATCTATATCTTATGCCCTCTGTTTTCAGCTTGTCAATCAGGTCTTTAAAAAGTCGTCTGTCCTGAAGCATCGCTCTGGGTAGTTCCTTTAGGACCATAATTTTCTTGTTGTCAATTGTGAAGTCATCCTGAAATTGTTGCTTAAACAAATCCTCCTTCAGCTTCTTAGATATAAACTGGACAATTACATCTCTAGGTAATTTTTTCCTTTGCGCAATCACAGAATTGACTCTGTATACCACATCAATCTGTGCCGCCACTCTCTCCTCTTCCATTTTCAAAAAGTCTGCAACAGCATCTACCATAACTGAATGGATGTCCTCATTCTTGTCTTCAGGGATCCCCCTGAATCTCATGTGGTTAATCATTGCATTATATTGGACCATCACATTCACTTTATCTGTTTCTATAGTGACCTCAGCTATATTAGATGCTACTCCCTTCACCCTTACATCCATCTCATCTGCTCTTTTGGTCAGCGTCTGTATCTCTTTTGTAATTCCAGACATTTCTTTTTTCAACTCTGTTACTTCTGTTATTACAGTCTTTTCCAACTTCAGAATCGCATCCATCACTCGTTTCTCCATAGCTTCCATCATGCCCTGTAGCTTTTTTTCCTCTTTCCCAGCCATTTTCGGGGAGGACCAGGTATTTGCCCTCTGTCGTTGCTGCAGGTCGTAAGCCGTTGTTCAAAGTTTTCCCTCCAACCCACTCTAAATCAAAGTCCTTCTTGTGCCCACCTAAATCGCACTAGTTTCACTTTTTTATATTGAGTCTTTTGTTTAAAATCAAAGAAAATTTTTCTGACCTTCCCAAAATGGCGGGCGCAATTTCTCTATGGTAAATGGTTCTTCCAGGTACTCACTTCCTGTCTGGCAGTCTTGATGGTCCCCCTTGTTCCTGATTTCCTCCCTTCTTCCGGCCTCCTTGGTCTTCTCTAGGATGATTACTTGTCTGTTCTGAAGTCACTTCCTGTTTTGCCGATTTCTGCTGCAGCAGCTACAGTACTTTTCCACTGTAATTCTCGCGGAGTTACTGTTAGTTTCTATTTTAAAGTCAATAATCTAACCGCAGGAATGATCAACAATTCGGCTTTTTGGCCTTTTTTAGCTGTTTAACTGCACTTTTTCCGCTCCAATATTAGTACGACAGATACAGCACGATCATGCGCTTCATCGGATGTTGTTTATTTTCGGCCGAAACGCGTCTCCGGTGAGCAATTTTAAAAAGTTACCTTCAAAGTCCGTGTCTTGTTATAGCAGTGTTTCCTTGATATCAGTTTCCGTAGAATGTCTTGGAGGTCTGGGTCATGCGTTCTTATGTTGAGAATCCAACTCGGTGGGGTCTTGTAGAGATTTTCCGAAGTGCCTTCTCTGGGGGAGGGGATCAAGGCTGGTCACGACACTCTTTAAAGCCCCGCTATCAGCCGATCTCAACTCCTCTCTCGGGCCAGGCTCGCTGCCAGTCACCCCCCTGCCTGGGGGGATCTGCGGTGGGCTATATGAAGCCCACCCTGTCGTCAAGACCCTCCGTATGCTCTGGGAGCTCTAAGAGCAAGCCAGAACACGTTAGGACGCCATGAATCCCAGACCGGAAGCCACAAAAACAAAGTTACTTTTCAGCCATTTTCTCTAAAGGAAAGCTTTCTTTTTACTTTTAAATCAAGCGGATTAGTTCATTGAAGCTTTTTACACTTATCCGAATGTTTAGATTTTGCCTTCTTCTTTAAACCAGTAAGCAATTGTTCATTTGTTACCTTGCTTGTAATCTCGGGGTTTCGCAGTGCTTCTTCTGTAACCGATGTTAAGCTTGATGTTAAAGAGGCCGGTAGATGACGGATTTATGCTGAATTCTCAGCCCAGCTGGTATCTGTAGTGTTGATTTGCAACTGCCCTCTTCGCGGAGGGAGATCAAGGTGTAAACAAGCCTCCTCCGAGGCTTATCCACACCGATCTCAACCCCCTCTCAGGCTTGGCTGCGTGCTTGCCACTCCCCCGCCTGGGGAGTGCTGCGTTGGGCCAGGTAAAGCCCAAACTGTCGCCAGATACTGCTGTCCACTCTGCTCAAATCGCAAAGTGTGTCAATTCGCCATTTTAACTCTGGCCGGAAGCCCAGGCTCTCCTTTGTTCTGAAGGTCCCGCTGCCACAGAGCAACAATGGTGACAGAAACACACACCGGGACAAGTGGGCAGATGGTCAGATGTTTTTTCCTTACCTGGCGGATTACTCTGGATGAACTGTGAGTTCTGATGAGTTAAAAAACAAGATAAATACCCAAGTGCTTAAACGGGTATGTCTCCTTAAACTAAACTGGGGGGGAGGATACACCCCACGGAAGAGAAAAAAGTTTTAAAACAATAAGGAAGAAAGGGGACAGAAAGCAAAGCTTGAACTAACTAAGCCAGAGTGTAACCGAGAAAACTCTGGTTGTTTGTTCAAGTCATAGAGACTTTTGGCAATTTTCCCTTAAAGTAAACAAAAGCGTAATGGCGGGGAAGAGAGTGCCGTCAAAAGCGAAACTTACTCCAGGCAAATCTAGCCCAACTGCTACGGTCATGGGACCGGAAGCAGTCATAGACTTCCCAAATATGATAGCAGCTGCATTGTACCCTCTGCTGGATCAGATGACTACACTGAACAACAACTTTGAAACCCTTCAAGGACAGCTAAAAGAGACTAATACTAAGACAGAGCAAATTTCCAAATCGTTAAAGAAAGCTGAGGCCAAAACAAAAAAGTTTAATAAAGTTTAGAGACTGTGGCAAAGAAGACATCCTCTGTTGAGCATCAGTTGTTACAATTGCAAATGGAAAAGTCAGTGCATGTACTGAGATTTCAAGGGGTCCCAGAGAAGAAAGGAGAAAACCTCAAAACAACTTTAAGTGAAGCATTAGAACCAGTGATAGATATAAAAGCGGAGTCTCTACAAAGTGAGATGAATATGGTCTACAGAATATATCCAGAATACACCAAGAAGACTAATCTGCCTGGTGAAATCTTCATGAAATTCTCCAAAAGACATATAAGAGACCAGATACTTAAAGCTACAAATGGGATTACCCTAAAAATCGAAGATAAAGAAATAAAGTCTTAAAGGACATTCCATTTGACATAAGGAAAAAAACCCTGACTTTGTTTTTTTTTCAGAAAAAAGCCACACCCTATAGATGGATTATACCAGAAGGGATCATGTTTAAATACAACAAAAAGAAAGAAAGAATAGACTCTGTTACTAAAGCAAAAGCTTTCCTGGAGCAGTTTCAAAATCCAGAAAAATCATCAAGAGCAGGAGAGGGAGAGGAAGAGGAAGCAGTAGAAGATGAGGGCGACTTGGGAAGCAATGGAACCTCTTCATCTACATCTTCTGGAGAAGAATCTGACTCCGACCGTGGGGCTACTGCCCCAAAAATTTCCAAACCCAGATGAGACTATGCCTTAAGAAAGAAAAAAAAAACTTAGATAAACTTTAACTGTCTCTCTTATACTTGAGCTGAACCAAATTTATTTTAGATACTTGGACACTTCTCTCTTAGCTAGAAGTAATTCTTGTACTTTTTCTTTTGAGGAAATTAACTAACTATTCCTTTTCTATGTAACCAAATGATTTTAAGTGAAAAAGGATTTGTGACAAGCATTTGCAGAAGCTATTGACCATTGCCACTTGGGTTTTTAGTGGTTGTCTTTTCTTTCTCCCTTAGATTTTAGATACCCCTCTCTATGATTTCCATGTACTTTTTAGAATAAAAGCAATGTATATATGTATATATGTGTGTGTATATGAATATATATGTATGTATATATATAGGTCCTTAAGGGTTTTACTGTTGGTTTTCATATACCTTTTCAAGGAAATAGGGCCCCGTTTATGGCCTCTAATCTTTAGTCAGTTAAGGGCATGGAGTCGATGGTGAGGAAAAAGATTGACAAGGAATTGGAGGAGGGCCATGTTTTGGGCTTATTTGCTTCACCACCGCTTCCTAATTTGAGAGTTTCACCTCTGGGGACTGTGCCCAAAAAGGCAGCTGGTGAATTTCGCTTAATTCACCACCTTTCGTATCCGCGAGGTGAATCAGTTAATGATGCCATACCTGATTATCTGTGCACAGTGAAGTACATTTCATTTGACCAAGCAGTTTTTGTGGTACAGCACTTTGGTCGAGCGGTGGAGTTGGCGGTGATATTAAGTCTGCGTTTTACCTCCTCCTCGTGCATTCTGATGATTTCAAGCTGCTGGGTTTCTCTTTTGATGGCCAGTTCTTCATGGATAGAGCTTTGCCCATGGGATGTTCTGTGTCCTGTGCCACATTTGAGTGCTTCAGTTCATTCCTGGAATGGGCCCTGCATGCTAAGACAGGCCTTCAGGATATCGTGCATTACTTAGAAGATTTCCTTTTTGTGGGTCCTCAAGGAACAGGTAGATGTGCTCAGCTCCTGGAAGGGTTTCAGAATTTGGCTGTGGAGCTGGGGGTTCCTTTGGCCCATGAAAAGACTGAAGGCCCAGTGCAAAGGTTAGTTTTCCTGGGTGTTGAACTGGATACAGTGGCTCAGTCATCCCGACTGCCTAGGGAAAACATTGCGGACCTGTGGGACCGCATTTGGGCATTTCTGACATGAAGGAAGGCCACCTTATGGGAAATCCAGCAGCTGGTGGGGCATCTTAACTTTGCATGCAAAGTGGTTGCCCCCAATAGGGCCTTTTTGTGCAGGCTATGTGATGCCATTGCAGGGCTTCACCTGCCACACCACAGAGTGCACATTAACTGCGCAATGCAAGCTGACCTCCTGGTATGGCAGGATTTTCTTTTCTTTTTTTTTAAAAAAACAAAATTTTATTGGGATGCGCTCAACATTTTCAACAACGTTACCAATACAATTTGAAAAATTTTCCATCCCACCCCCCCACCCCCCAATAGGCTTCCAACACTGCTAATAACAAAAAAAGTATATATTAGACGGTAATCAGGTTTAGACTTATATGAATCGACAAACCAGGTAACACATTTCAAATATATAAAACATCTAACTAATTTCAACATATTTTCATATAACAGTATAATACAATTCAGAATTCATTTCACTACTCATTCAGTAGGTATGGCAGGATTTTCTGACTTCCTTTATTGGAGTCTCTTTTTGGCGGGAGGACTTAAAGCTGGAGGCGGAGCTACAGGTCACGTCAGATGTCGCTGGGTCCCTGGGCTTTGGGGTTTATTTCCATGGGCATTGGTGCTCGGAAGAATGGCCTGAGGATTGGATTTCAGCTGGGTGGACTAGGAACCCAACATATTTGGAGTTCTTCCCCATTCTTGTTGCAGTTTGGCTATGGGGGGGATAAGTTGGCTGATCACATGGTGCACTTTTGGTGCGATAATCTGGCGGTGGTCCATGTCATCAATTCCCTCACATCTAAATCAGCTAGGGTGATGTGCTTGGTGCATGCATTTATGCTGCAATGCCTGCATCTCAATACATTGCTTCTGACCAGGCATGTGCCGGGGGTGGATAATGGAGTAGCTGATGCTCTCTCTCACAAACAGATGGCGAGGTTTCATCAGCTTCCTCCAGACGCCGATCTTCAGTCAGCAAGGATGCCCTCAGAGCTATGGCAGGTTGGAGAGCCGAGGCTTGCAGAGCAATAGGACTTGCCATCGCCCCTAGCATGCAAAGAGGGTATGAACGGTCAGTTCATCAATTTGAAGAATTTAGGAAACAGGAGGGGTATCCCAAGGTCTGGCCCATCTCGGTGGAGCAGTTGATCCATTATTCTGTTTCCTTGAAGGAGGCAGGTTTGGCTGTCAGCTCCATTCGGGGATGTCTTTCTGCCCTGGCCAGCAAGGCTTTAGGTTTTCAGGAAGTCACAGGTGATTTTCGTATTAGAAAAATGTTGGAGGATTGGGCACGGGAAAAGGGGGCCATGAAGGACCAGAGGCATCCTATTTTACTGGCAGTGCTCAAAGGGTTACATGCCACCTGGTCCAGAGTTTGCAGTTCAGGTTATGAGGCCTGCCTTTTCCATGCAGCATCATTGCTGGCTTTTTTGGGAGTGCTTAGAGTAAGCGAATTGGTAGTGCTGTCCAAGACTGACCAGTCGGGCAGGGCATTGCACTATCGGGACCTCCACTTTACAGGGAAGGAGGTGCACATCACTATTAGAGATTCCAAAACTGACTAGCGGCATAAAGGGTCAGTGGTTAAGTTAGGTGTCTGTTCTGACCCTGAGCTATGCCCCGTATTGGCTTTGTCTCAGTACAGGGCTTTAAGGGGCAATGCAGATGGATACCTCTTTATCCATGTGGCTATAAACCCACTGACAAAGCAGCAGTTTTGGGCTGTTACGGCCAGGCTTTGGGGTTGTTGTCCTTTCTGGAGTGTAGTATGGCACTCACTCATTCAGAATAGGTGCAGCATCCATGGTGGCAGCTTTAGGCGATCCCACTGCTGACATTCAATGGGTGGGCAGTTGGTGATCAGCTGCTTATAAACATTATGTGCACCTTGCTGTATTGTGAGTTGCTGTTTGCAATACTATTTGCAATGCTGGGTTCTGGATTTCACTGTTGTTTCTTCTTAGGTGCTGTGTTTTGTGGCAGGAGACATCTCTGGGCTCAGCTACATCTTTTGGGCAGCTCATCGGGCCAATCGATTGGCCATTGGTTTGTAGCTGGGCCTCAGCCAGTGGGCTACAGTGGAGTGGAGGGGTTGCTGGAGCCTACACTGGCTGGGCCTCCTCCCTCTTCTGTTTGGGGACAGTTCTGCCTTGCCGCCAGATGTTTTGGTCATTCACCTGGGAGGTAACAACTTGGGATTCCTGAAGGGGAAGGCCCTAGTGTTGCAAGCCAGGGATGACCTGAAGTTTATTCAGCACCAATGGCCAGATACAGTAATTGTGTGGTTGGCCATGATTCCATGCCTAGTATGGCGCAGCGCTTGGGATCCCAGGGGGATTGAGAGAGCTCGGCGTAAGGCCAATGGGGAGCTCCGAAATATTTTAAAGGTTGGGTTGGGCCACTACTTGCCTCACCCCCAGATTTGGCTTGACTGTCCGGACATGTACAGGGGTGATGGCGTTCACCTTTCTGAGAAGGGAAATTACATTTTCCTTCAGGATTTCCGGCAAGGGCTTAGGCTAGTTCTTGGTATTTGAGTGGGCACAGGGGCCTAAGCAGAGGCTTGGCCCTTGCGGTGGCAGAATTAGGTTTAGATAAAGTTCATGCAGCTACGTAAGCACCAATCATTAACCCTGTGGGGGTGTATAGGGATCTGTAAAATCAACCCTGCAGCCATGTGGCCAGGGATGAGGCTTGCAGACTGCCTCTGGGATGGCCACGATGTAGCCTCTGCGCTGGCCATGTGGTGGTGTTGGAGGGCTCCTCAAGGTGCATCCCAGTCATTGGCTCGGCTGGGTTTGCAAGCGACTTACAGTTGGCTCCAACCCGGGGCCTTGGTGTCTTGCCTGTTATATGGTAAGGATGGGGTCAAAGCGACACCAGGCCTTGACCGTGCCGCTGTTTATGTTTGCCCTTGCCATTACTTTCAATATGTTAAATAAAGTGGCCTTAGTTTCATCCAACCTTGGTTGTCTGACTCTTTCTTCCATCTGAGGGGGCAGTCCGGCCCCACAGGAGGCAGCCAACAGCATGCCTCCTGAGGGCCGCCTTTGCCTCCTCGTGAGGAGGAAGGAGGAAGGGCTGTGGTGCAGCCTCAACTCCAAAAGGGGGAGCGAAACCAGTGTGTCTTTTAACGGCTGGCTCCGCTCTACCCCTTCAGTGCTCACTTCGCACTCAGCCCACCCACCCACCCTGTATGTAGTGTAAGCACAGGCTGGTTGCCCTGTTTTGGGGAGCCAGCTAGGAATTTTTTGGCCACTTCTCTAATTGGCTGTTGAGAAGGGGTCTTTTTCACCTACCCTGTACTGTGGTCAGTGGATTGAGGAACTGGCTTGGGATGTGACCATGAGTTAGATCATCACTTTATCAGGGCAGAATTAGGTTTAGATAAAGTTCATGCGGCTCCGTAAGAACCAATCATTAACCCTGTGGGGGTGTATAGGGGTCTGCGGGATCAACCATGTGGCCGGGGATGAGGCTTGCAGACTGCCTCTGGGATGGCCATGATGGAGCCTCTGCACTGGCTGTGTGGTGGTATTGGAGGGCTCCTCAAGGCACATCCCAATCATTGGCTCGGCTGGGTTTGCAAGTGACTTACAGTCGGTTCCAACCCAGGGCCTTGGTGTCTTGCCTGTTATACAGTAAGGATGGGGTCAAAGTGACACCAGGCCTTGACCGTGCCACTGTTTATGTTTGCCCTTGCTGTTACTTTCAATATGTTAAAGTGGCCTTCGTTTCATCCAACCTTGGTTGTCTGACACTTTGTTCTGTCTGAGGGAGCAATGTACCTGTCTGAGGTCCCACCCCTCCTCAAACCTCTCCAGGTTCCATCCCTCAAATCTCCAGGAATTTCCACCTGGAGTTGGCAACCCTATCTCCTTCCCAGCCAATCATCAATCTACCTTTATTTCCCTGTCTCTCTTCAGCTTTCCATTTCCCCACACAGACAACTGCAGCTTCTTCCATGCTCTGAAGCCCTGACTCCCACAGAGTCCACCATGTTCTCCAGGTGAACTGATCTCTGCCATATGGAGAGCAGTTGTAATCCTGAGTAATCTCCAGCCCTCACCTGGAGATTTGCAACAATGGTTTCCCAGGAGGAAAAGTAGTCTTTTCTCTGCAATGGGGACCAAAGCAGCTTACATCATTCTCCTCTCCCCCTTTTGACTTGCACAACAACCCTGTAAGGTAGGTTAGGCTGAAGTCCAAAATCACCCACTCAGCTTCTACAGCAAGAACCTGGATCTAGCAGACCAGCTCTAAAGCACTGACTGCTATGCCTAGGGCAGCCAACCCCCAGGTGGAGTATGAAGATCACCAGGTATCACAACTGAACTCCAGACAACAGATCTCTCCCCCCTCCCAGAGAAAATAACTGCTTTGGAAGGTGGGCTGTATGGCACTCTGTTCAGTTGAGGCCTCCCCCTCCCCAAACTCTGGCTTCCATAGACTCTACCAGGAAATCTCCAGGAAATCTCCAGGAATCTCCTTACCTGGAGCTGGCAACTGTAGTCAGGACTGGCCCCAATGAGTTCCTCACAAAGGCCTGCATAGGGTTTCCTTCCTTTGTCTGAACCAAGCTTGGTTGCCTACTGTGGCGAAACAGGCTTCAGTTTACAACTCAGCTGTTTGCCTCCCACCCTTGTCCTGTGGGCGTATCTCACTCCTTAAGTTCGCTGCCACCACTCATGGAATCATCACTGCCTTTTTAGAGGGACAGTGAGACCCCTCTGGCTGAATCTCCCTATTTGGAGATGGATACCCAATCTTTGGAGGTTTCCTGGAAAGTTGGCAACCAAGGGTCTGGCCCTTCCTTACTTCCCTGGGCTACCCCCTCCCTTTGGTATTGTGCAGGGGAAACTATGTGGTCAGAGCACAACACAGATTATTAGCCCAAATTAAAGAATTTATTTAACTATTTACACAGTTATGGAGCACACACACACTGTAGGAGTAAGCACACACTATGAACCAACAGGGCATAAATCAACAAACATTAAACGCAATCCGGTTTCCCTACACACAATACTCTCTACCTCTGGAGGTTGTGGGCTCAGGATAGGATCTCTCCTTGGCCTGGCCGCTAACTATACTTCAGTCTCTCTCTCTTGCCTAAGAGAGTAGGGAAACTTCCATTCATTCCCCAGTCCTGCCAACTATGGAGTGGCTGAATCTCTGCTGCCTCCCGGGGTCGAAGACTGCTTTGGGACAGTCCCTGTTTTCCTGCACTTTTTGGCCTTGGGGCAGCTGGGACCTGTAGGCCAGCACATGAGGAAGCCCCATTCAACCCAGTGAGTGACACGTCTGCAGGCCCCTCATTGGAACTACAGCTCAATTAAACCTTATTGGGGAACATTTTAAACAAACAACTACAACCATCTTACAAACACAAATGGTAACTGCCATTTTGTGACACCTACCAACAGCCACTGAGGCGACAGTTAGTCCCACACCGGAGGCAGGTAGGAAAAGCGTCTTCGTCAAGAGAGAAAGCCGTTTGCCAGTAATTCTGACAGGACACAGTGGCTAAAGGGGGAGTGGGTGGGGAAGAGGAGCAGACCCAGCACCCAGCCAATGGCACATGAGTACTCTTGAGTGGCAGTTGATGGGCCAATGGCTGAGGGAGTGCATGGAATCTTGCCACTCCAAAACAGAATTATTATATAGAGAGATTGGCATGTATATGTACTGAAGAAACATAGTGACTAAGTGACTGAGCTATGAATTGGGAAGTTTTCTAGCTTCAAATTTTATCTCTGCCAGGCACTCACTGGAGAACATTAAGCAAACTACTATAGCTCAGCCAGTTTGGAGCAGGTTCTGCTCTCCCCATACATGCATTTGCCATATGTACTGTAACCACAAGTTATAGCTAGAAACTCTCAGTCTGTGGCAAGTGATGCTCTGTATTCCTGGTGCTTGGAGGAGGCAACAGTGGAAGGGCTTCTAGTGTCCTGGCCCCACTGCTGGACCCCCTGATGGCACCTGGTATTTTTGGCCACTGTGTGACGCAGAGTGTTGGACTGGATGGGCCATTGGCCTGATCCAACATTGGCTTCTCTTATGTTCTTATGTTCTTATGTTCTTAACCTTTAGATACATGAGTAACACTTTGATGGAAGGGGATAAAATTTGACCCCTTACAGCACAGTTAATGTGCAGGCTAGGATATACAATGCTAGTGGAAATTTTATACCAGCAGCCTGTAGTCATTCAAGCCTCAGGTCAGCCCATAGAAAATACAGAAAAGACAGGAGGGGGAAGCTCTCCTGGTTCTCCCATCAGCCCCCTCTTTTTTGTCCAGCTGTCCAGCATTACTCTCCCTCTTTGTCTTAGATCCCTAAGTCTCTTTCTTGAGTTATCTTTCATTTCTTTGCCTTCTCCCATATACCCTTCGTTCTATCACATTTTAAAGAGACATACACAGTTTCACACAACTTTCTCATGGACTCTCCATCTATTTGTAGTCAGTAAAAGTCATCCCTTTTAAAACAACGGTATGGTCTGATTATTTTATGGGAAAATGCTGCACCAATCTGCAATTGGTGCTTACAAAGCCTCAGGTCCCAAGCAGCCCAGAGCTGTGTGTGCACGTGTGCATGCATGTGTCTGTGTGTGTAAATGGTCGCATGCCTGTGCTCCCCTAGAACCCCAGTCTAACAGAAATACTGGCCAATTTTGAATTCAGGATGGTACCCCAGCAGAGGATGGGGATGAACCTACCGGGAGCAGGGAGGAAAGAAGCCAGAAATAAATGTGACATGTCTACATCACTTAGAAGGGATGTAGGCACATCGGGGGTGACACTCTGCTTTATTGGCAAATGTCTGTGGTAGAATTAGTTCCAGGTGATGTTGGCTTGTCGCATTTATTTCCAGCTTTTTGCTGGGGGGGGTAATTCCACCCTGCTGGCCAGCTGGCTGGCTATGGAGAGGAGCACCTGAAACTGGGGGACCCCTGCCCCCAATGGTGCGTCTGGCATCCCTATTGGGTACCTTACCTGCAAATTCAAGTTGTAAGTACTTAATAAAATAAAACAAGTGTACAAGATCCTAGTGGTTTCATGTCAATTATCACACAACAGAAGGACTACTAAAGATGATAGAAAAGTGACATTTTCTCATAATTTGTGATAATACATGCTATACAAAGCTACTGTTGGATTTCATTTTACCAGCACTTTCTTAGAGTTTGAGGGGTTATTTATTTATGGTCTGAAGGTGTACCCTTCACATGCATTCATCCTATTATCAGCAGCAGAAGCAGCAGCATTAATCCAATTATTACAAATCAGAATGGCTGTAATTTTCTTAATCAACCCTGAACTCAATAGTCAAAGTCAGTAATAGTACATCATGAAGAAAAACACCCTCAGTGGCTGCTATTAAGCTGAGCAATGTGGTAGAAAAGGGGTCATTTTCTTTATACCAATAGCTAATTACATTGCAATATACGGTCAGTTACTCTTTAAATAATCATGGGATTTTTGATGAATCTTTAATGTTCATTCTGCTCCTTGGTTTTCCCTAACATGAAACTCTTCATAATAATGAGGCTGTATGCTTGACTTTAACCTACAGAGGCTTTGGAAGGGAAATAGTTTCCCCTATCTGCAAGGTAAGCTATATAAGTCAGATCAAGGAATGATAGACAAGTCCTATATGTTTTTGTTGTTATTTGGTCTTCAGATACTAGTGATTCAGAAAGACATTTGATCATTTGAGTAATAAGTACCACAGCTGTGCCTCACAGCAGAAATAGACATCTGAGGACAGGATCTCCACACATAGCTAGAGCTGTCTTTCTAGTTTCACCATCAGAAGATACTCTTATGTTTGCAAGGCTCTTTCTCTCCTTTGAATGCAACCAGTATCCAGTTTTGCCAGAAGTCATGGTAATCCCATTTTTCAGTTACTGTGCAGATCTATGGTCAACAAAGACCCTCCATTTTCCCAGGATGAGGCTCTACCAACACTCCAGTAATGGCTTTGTACAAAGTGCCATTTTCTATAGAGCAAACTGTAGCTGCAAAGAAAATGGTTTTGAGGGTACCAAAATACCTATGTTGATGTCCCACAATAAGTTCTGAATTAAAAAATGGAAAGGCTTCAATATTCTTGTATATATTTAATGTTTGCAAATTAATGTTGGATGAAAGTGGCTTCTTAATTACTATTTTTAATCTGTAGTTTACTTCCTTTTATATGTTTCTTGGTTGGGGTTGTTGCTTTTTCAGAGTTGTTTTCTTCATTTTAGAATGTTTTATGTTTTATTGTTATTTTATGATATGTACAAGTTGCCTCAATGGTAGAAAAAATGGAATAAAATATTTTGAAGAAATATATAAGGAGCACTCAGAAACTAAAACTCAACAAGCCACAATTTCTGTAATAGGTAGGCAAAATGTTATTGTGTGTGGCCAAAGGCCATAACAATATAACAAAACAACTGTCCAAGCAATAATAAATACAACAATAAACTACACAGCAAGGTTAAAAACAGTTTTAAGATTGTCAGGGCCAGGGAATAATATAGATATCAGCAAGATGAAAGTTTTGCACGAATATTCTTGGCAGCCAATACATACAGTGACATGATATAGGTGACATAATGATCCTCATCAGATAAAAGATCGATGATTTTGTCTGCTGTTGAATGCAGGGCAAGCCTAGCTAAAATGGCTGCAAGGAACTTGGTCCTAGGAACCAAGTAAAGGTCACAAGAGGAGACATAATGAAGAAGACCCTCCAGTTCCAAGGCTCAACAGATACATACTCACTGAGCAACTAGTGTATGCAGATAATAGCCATCTGACATGGCAGTTGTCATTGTTTAAAATCTGAGAGCTGTAAAGGCTTCTCTAAATTTATGGGAGGTGATGTTGGACAAATAGAAAGCTCTGTTGTGGTCCTGTTTAAGTAGTTTAAACCATGGGGAAAATCTGGAGCTAATAATGGTACCCCTATCTCAGGTGGCATCTGTATTAAATATCTGATCCCAAGTTTTGAACCCATCCAGAGGGAAGCCCTGGGGGTCAACAGATATTGGGTATTGGCGGGAAAGCCTGAGATAACTGGCAGCCCAAAAGTTGTATTTCTGAAGCTGGATAAAGCATTTCCTAGAAAGATGACTGGAGGGAGAATTCTTCAACTTTCCCAAACAATTAATTAAGGCAGTATGAACATGAGCCCTAATAGAAGGCAAGCCAGTTTCACCTCACAGCAGGGCAGCTTCTGCTTAGAAAGGAGTTTTTTTATTATTATCTGCAGGCTTGATGCTGCCTTGTCATCCCTATCCCAGATCTTAGCCCCACACAGGAGTTGGGCAATGACTGGAACAATTTCGAGGTGGGATCTGTCAAGAAGCCACCTTTTGAGCAGTAGAACTTAAGAATGGCCCCAGTCAATCTTGCAACTGGGGACTTTATCATCTAGCGAGCCTTCCAAGAAAGATTATCAGAGAATATTACCCCAAGGCAGTTAAAATTGCAGCACGGGTCTATTGTTGCCTATATGCCACCAGAACTTGCGAGACTTCTTTCCAAAGACTATCAGCTTGGTCTTAGAGGGAATTATATTTAAAATTCTTCTTTGTGGAAGTTACTAAGCCTGTGCAGTATCCTTATAAGGCCAACTTGTATAAGAGACAGTAGAACCATGCTATCATTGTACAGAAGAATAGATACTTCCCATTGGCCTGCTGAATGTGGAATAAACTATGGGCCTGTCAATCTCACCACTAGATCACTGAGCTATAGGTTGAAGAGAAGGGGAGCTAGAATGCACCACTGTTTTACCCCTCTGAGAACTGGAATCTCTTCAGCTAATGATCCAGAGGTGCCCACTCTTATTTTGGCTATTAGATTACTATGGAGTTTGCATATCAAAAATAGTAGCCATTTATCTATATTTGTAATGGCCAGCTTCAACAAAAACCAGTTCCTATCCACGGAATCAAAAGAAACTTTTATGTCTATGAATGCCACACACACAAAAAAAAAGTTTGGTAGGGCCCCTAATGCCTTTTAGGACAAGATGGTATAGGATCAGGCAATGATAAATTGTATTTTACCCTGTTCTAAAGCCTGCTTGCCCTGTGCAGATAATTTGATAGGAGACTTCCCAATTGTCCAACTTACTCAAGAGATATTTATCATACACTTTGGAGACTAATTGGGCAATAAGGGGGAAACCCCTGTTATGTTGATCTGGGTAAAAAGCTTGGCCAAAATTGGAGCCCACCAGTCATGGAAATGTTTAAATAATTCTTGCAGAATCATGTCCTCCCCTCGGGCATTGCCAGAAGAAAGAGAGAAGATCAGACCTCCAGTTTGGTGTAAAGGTTAAGTGCATGGACTCTAATCTGGGAGAACCGGGTTTGATTCCCTATGCCAACACTTGCAGCTGCTGAAGGACCTTGGGCAAACCGTAGTTCTTTCAGAGCTGTTCTTGAAAAAGCAGCCTTCGAAAGAGCTCTCCCAGCCCCACCTCCCTCACAGGGTGTCTGTTATGGGAAGGGGAAGGGAAAGGAGTTTGTAAGCTGCTCTGAGACTCTGAGTGAAGGGCGGGGTATAAATCCAATCTTCTCCTCCTCCTCTAAGAAACTGATACAGGAGACCACTGGGCAAGATAGATAAATCAATAGGAGGATTTCTTCTCTCTCACCCCAGTCCAGGAATGAGAGATACCAAAATCCCACAAGCTGCCAGCATGTACAGGATTTCTCATCCCAACCCAGTCCAGTGATGAGAGTCAAAATCCTGCTTCAGGAACACTTAAACAAGCCCAGGAGAATGTCTGCACACCCTCCAGGGATTACCAGTAGTTCTGCCACCAGGACCTCTGGACAACAGGTTCCCACCACCTAATGAACAGAGGTCCCACCTCCTGTCTGGTTTCTGGGAATTAACACCTTACCAGCTCTGTATCAGGGCTGCAAACAATTAATTAACACAGTGGTAGCTGCGTCATCAGAGTCAGCCTAGGTACAAGATTAAGCCTTAGAGTCAAGTTGCAACATAGACAGACACAATCTAAATAATGGCCCCGGTCACACGGGCCAGAAAACGCGTGGGGGAGGCGTGGCATTTTGCCCCGGAGCTAAATAAGGCGCGGTAGCCCGATCTCACAGGCCACCAGGTTTCCACGCGCCAGCTCTGCGCCGCGATCACACCACGCTGCTGCAGCGCGGCAAAACAGCAGCACAGCAGACCACGCAAGTGCGAAGTGCGCATGCGCCGTTGGGGGGGGCGGGCCGCTGTCGGTGACTTGTGTGTGCGCATGCGCTGTCCAGCGTTGGTGCGCATCCCAGGGAAACTTACAACATCCGGAAACCCCGGGGACATGGGCGGGCGTCGGAAGCCGCGGGATACCAGCGCTCCCGTGATCAGACGCCAGCCTTTGCCCCGGGGTTTCCAGAAACTAGTACCTCGGACCTACTAGTTTTTTACCCCGCGTTTTCAGAGGGAAGCCGCGGGTTGGCCACGGGAGCCCTACGCCTCCCAGATGTGCTCGTATGAATGCGCACGGAAAGTCCGCAGGGCTCCCGTGACTTCAGCGGGGCAAATGCTCCGTGTGGACGGGGCCAATATTGATTATACTATCTTTATTCAGTGCAAAAGCATGCATATATAATGAGACTAGCAAAAGATAAATAAAAACAAATAATGCCTATAGCTTAGACAGCTCTAACTACACATAGAGGTATTCCATAATTACCAGCTTTCAGAGGTACCAGATGGTTCAATGTGCAAAGAGTCGCAAAAGTCTCACCAGGGAATCTTGAATGGGAATTCCATGATACTGTTGGCAACCAAGTCCAGCTTAGCTGCCTGTTAGTCAAAGTTCATGGCAAACAAGCATGTAACCAGTCCCAAAAGGAACTCTTTGTTTCCAGCATGGAACAAAACAAGAAAACCCTCAAAGAGCCACTTCTCCCAACAAGCCCACTTTTCCCATAGGGTTCTCACAATTAAACCCTCTTCTCCATCACCACTGGATATGGCCATTTATCCAATCATGAGGGATTGAAGGGATATGTCTAAATCTCTAGTTACTAGCCATTGCCTACGTGATCCATAGCAGGTCAGAGAACACTTTGATGTGTTAATATACTGGGCCTAGCTATGCCCATGTATGAGAAGGTGCCTGAATGTCTCCCAACTCCAGCAAAAGGTGTCAAAGTGTCTTATATATGGATATGAAGCTTGGCCATTTGTGCAGGCCATCTGTGCAGGTGACAAAAGTTACATGGAAGTGTTAGCAGCTAAGGCCATTTGGCCCTGACAGGAATAGTTCAGGAAAGGCTTTTCCTATACAAGTCCAGAGACCCTATTTGGAGGAATAGAAGGGGTCCCAAAGATCTGACTGAAATGTGCATGCCAGTCTTTGGCCAGGATCTGAGCAATCAACAAGGTGGATGTTTTGCCCAAGCCCACAGAGACCAACTCCCAGAACCAGGAATCCTTTCAGTCTAGAACAACCTGACCCAGCTCCTGTAATTGTAATTTAATGAAAGTTTGTTTATTTTGCTTTAGGAGTTTCTTGTAGGCTGACCAGTTTCATGGTTGCACACCTGTCACACATAATGAACAAGCTCCCTCCTAGCTGCTCTATACTCCTGATCAAACTAGCCTGTAGAAGAATTTGCTTTAGATTTTGGAGGTCTATCACTAGAGAGAAAGGGTCTAAACTGGTGAACAATTTTCTCAAAGAGTTCCGTGGTATCTGAACCACCCCTCAATGTTTCTTGGCCCAGCAATTTCTATAATAGTTGTGTCAACTATATGTAGTACCAATCTGGAGATTTTCAGAGGAACGCTGAGGGAGTTTCACCCTAATACAAATATGTGTTGAACTACAGCTTCCCATAGGGAAGGAAGTCTTCCACCATGTTTGGCTGCTTTCCAAATCTATTCCAAAAATACATGAGGGGTACTCAGGGCTATACCTGGTTGTGTTGTGCCACCTTCTGTTTCAGACAGCTTCTATTGCACCAGCATGGTGTAGTGGTTAAGAGTGGAGAACTCTGATTTGGAGAACTGGGTTTGATTCCCCTTTCTTCCACATGAAGCCAGCTGGGTGACCTTGCAGAACTCTCTCAGCCCCAACTACCTCAGAGGGTGTCTGTTGTGGGGAGAGGAGGGGAAGGCAATTGTGAGCCTCTTTGAGACTCCTCAAGGTAGAGAAAACTGGGATATATATATAAACAAACAACTCTTCCACCAAAAATTTTGCTGGCCAATTGTAGGCTGGAAACATTGGATGCATCAGTCAAGGTTAAATTAAGTCATGGGACCATTCACTCTGGGTTGCACTAGGCCTCCTTTTGTGTACTTTAAATCCTTTGATATGCCTATATTGCTGTCTCATTGGCCTGACAGAGTGCTACAGAAAGGGAGGGCTAACCATAATAATCCTATAATCCATAATAATTCTATGATTCTCTGAGGATCCGATCACCCATGAATTGGTTGTACATCTCCAAATTTCAGTCCCCTGCCTGCATTTTCAGGGTACCACAGGTGCAGTCTCTGGTAGCTGTGCTAGTTCCCTGATCAAGTGAGGATGGAATAAAGAAGTCACGAGTGGCTAATGTAGTCTTCAGTTCTGGATTTCTTGCAGAGCAATCTGAGCTAGTGAATTCCAATAGAACTGAACTTCTAATGACTTCTATTCTTTATAATACATTAGATACTCCAAAAAGTTATTGCATTCCTGTCACAGACACTGTTTCTAAAATATTCATGTGTTTACAAATCCATCTCTCTGAATGCAGTCTTATCCATCTGATATTGACAACATTTTTTTTTAATCACCAGTCAGCATTATTTATTGTAAAATAACCAATGGGAGAATCAAGGCTGGTTATTCTTGCAGAAAAAACTGATTGGTTTCACAGGGTATCATATTAGGCACATTGCAAATACTTTAGGTATGAATAAATTCTATATTCTTCATATGCTTATTTTTATTTATCCGAGGAAATGCTAAGTCTAACCTCCAGACCTATTTATACTGCTCATACTGGGATGTGTGATTTTCCATTAGCAACTGTAAAGTAAGGGAAAAAATACTTTTGGCTTCATTGGATGACTATTAATATGAAATGAGAAAAGCTATTTTTTAAATGTGAAAAAATCTGATACTTTGCTAAAAGAACCATACCTGAAAGCAATTCATATTTTGAAAGTTTAAAATTGAAATGACAGAAGTTATGTATTGTTTCAAATTTCCTACCTAGCTATATAAAGCTATATAAAATCCCCATTAAAGTAGCTTCATTGTCAAATTAAATAAATATGTGTGGAATAATGGGGAAAAGAAGGGGATCCATAAGTATAAGTCAGCTGATGGAACTAGGTTTGGACAGGAAAACACCTCAAACCCATATACCCCATCAACTAACCTATGCATCTAACTTGATTTTATGATAAACAATGGGTGATTCTGCATCTAGCATTCGCTCCACATTTTTTCAACACTGAGGAAAAGGTGCAGCCCAAAACCACATTCAAATACCCCAGGGCAATTCCATACGACTGCATAGTCACCCCTGAATGGCCATGACTCTATGCAGAAGGTACCATAAAACCCAATGATCAAAGAAAGTGAAAGTGGCATGCAGTAGAGGATACCATAAAATCCAATGGTCAAAGAAAGTGAAAGCAGCATGCAATGCAGAGGGATATTTTTGTTCCAATGTGGGTTTGGTAAGACCGCAGAGGGAAAAGCCAATGCAGAATCGCCCACTGATGGCTTTCCTTTCTGGAGATGAAAACCAATCCCAAAGATAATGAGCTACTGTCAAAACCCATGATATCCATCATTAAAGTGAATGAATGTTGCTTGATGGTTATTAGTGACAACATTACACTTGGTGGTAGGAGTCCTCTCTTTCTGTTTCAGTTCAGGTATGGAACCACTGAGTAGGGTTTTTTTTTCCATTCTACTGTAGACAATACATTATACTGCTCCGCTTTTCATTTAGTTTTTGAGATTTTGTCTGACATCAGCAAGGGAAATGTTAGATTAACATTTTTAAAACTCTGACCTCATTTAAATGCACAGAGGGCTGATTCAAAGGTTTATTATATAGTATGAGAGCAAATGCATTGTGATTTGACATTTAACAAATGTATAAGGAACTACAACATTGGGATGGCCAGGGTACCTTGACTCATTCCAGTGATGTCATTCCTTACAGAATGGTAGGATTGTACAAAATAAATATACCAACATATTCACTTCCTCATGTGGATTTTTTTTACAAAAATCAGCACAATATGGAAATGGACCTCAGCACAAAACTTAACCACTGCAAGCCTAATGTTTAAATTTGGCCCTACTGTGAGTCAGTCAGCCAGTATGGAAAGCCCAATAATCATATATATATGTAAAAGCTCAGTGTATTGTCACTTTCCAGCTCTCCCATTGTCTGTGCTGTGCCATTGGCCCATCAACCGCTGCTAAAAAGTACTTGTGTGCCATTGGCTGAGTGCTGCTTTTGCTCCTCTCCCCTGCCCACTGCCATTCCCTGTCTGAATAAACTGCTAAAACTAGTGTGTGGCTCACTTTCCTCTCAGTGACAGTTGCTAGGCAACCAAGCTTGGTTCTGTCAGTAAAAAGATAGGTGGAGGATTTCCAGTTTTGGTGAAATGAATGGCGAACATGTCCCTTCAGAGCTCTGAGGGACGTGACTGTGCTGTGGTGGTAGGGAGAGGTCTCAGTTGATCCAGACCTCCCAGAGCCCTTGGAGGGGGCTCCTAGCCATGGAACACAAGGAGTGCCTCTCCCAAGGCTCTCCTTTGTTCCGAAGGTCCCGCTGCCACAGACCAACAATGGTGACAGAAACACACACCGGGACAAGCAGGCAGATAGTCAGAAGTTTTTCCTTACCTGGAGGATGACTCTGAATGAACTGTGAGTTCTGGTTAGTCAAAAAACAAGATAAATATCCAAGCGCTTAAATGAGTATGTCCCCTTAAACTGAACCAAGGGGAGGGGAGGATACACCCCACAGAAGAGAAAAATGTTTTAAAACAATAGGGGAGAAAGGGGACAGAAAGCAAAGCTTGAACAAACTAAGGCAGAGTGCAACCAAGAAAACTCTGGTTGTTTTTTCAAGACATAGAGACAATTTTCTCTTAAATTAAACAAAAACATAATGGCAGGGAAGAGAGTGCCACCAAAAGCGAAACTTACTCCAGGCAAAGCTAGTCCAGCTGCTATGGTCATGGGACCAGAAGCAGCCATAGACTTCCCAAATATGATAGCGGCAGCTCAGTCCTCTTGTGGATCAAAAACTGGCTTATAAATAGGAAACAGAGAGTGAGTATAAATGGGAAACTTTCTCAGTGGAGGGTGGTAAGCAGTGGGGTACCACAGGGATCAGTACTCGGTCCGATGCTTTTTAACTTGTTTATTAATGATTTGGAATTGGGAGTAAGCAGTGAAGTGGCTAAATTTGCAGATGACACGAAGTTGTTCAGGGGGGTGAAAACCAGGGAGGATTGTGAGGCACTCCAAAGGGATCTGTCAAGGATGGGTGAATGGGCGTCAACGTGGCAAATGGGGTTCAATGTAGCCAAGTGCAAAGTGATGCACATTGGAGCCAAAAATCCTAAATATAAATACATGTTGATGGGGTCTGAACTGGCAGAGATGGACCAAGAGAGAGATCTTGGAGTCATAGTGGATAACTCAATGAAAATGTCTAGACAGTGTGTAGCTGCAATATTGGAGGCCAAGGCTATGCTGGGGATTATTAGGAAAGGAATTCAAAACAAATCAGCCAGTATCATAATGCCCCTATAAAAATCATTGGTGCGACCTCATTTGGAATACTTGTACAGTTCTGGTCACCACATCTCAAAAAGTATATTATAGCATTGGAAAAAGTGCAGAGAAGGGCAACTAGAATGATAAAAGGGTTGGAACACCTTCCCTATGAAGAAAGGTTAAAACGCTTGGGCCTCTTCAGCTTGGAGAAACGACGGCTGAGGGGTGACATGATCGAGGTTTATAAGATTATGAATGGGATTGAGCAAGTTGAGAAAGAAGTACTTTTCTCCCTTTCTCACAATACAAGAACTCGTGGGCACTCCATGAAATTGCTGAGCAGTCAGGTTAGAACAGATAAAAGGAAGTACTTCTTCACCCAAAGAGTGATTAACATATGGAATTCACTGCCACAGGAGGTGGTGGCAGTTATAAGCATGGACAGTTTCAAGAGGGAATTAGATAAACATATGGAGCAGAAGTCCATCAGTGGCTATTAGCCACAGGGTATAGATGGGAATTCTCAGTCTGGGGCAGGTGCTGCACTCTATTCTTGGTGCTGGAGGGGGCAGCAGTGGAAGGGCTGCTAGTGTCCTGGCCCCACTGCTGGACCTCTTGATAGTACGTGGTATTTTTGGCTGCTGTGTGACAGAGTGTTGGACTAGATGGGCCATTGGCCTGATTCAACATTGGCTTCTCTTATGTTCTTATGTTCAGCATTGCACCCTCTGCTGGATCAGATGACTACATTGAACAACATCTTTGAAACCCTTCAAGGACAGCTAAAAGAGACTAGTACTAAGACAGAGCAAATCTCCAAATCATTAAAGAAAGTTGAGGCCAAGACAAAAAAGTTTAATAAAGGACTAGAGATTGTGGCAAAGAAGACATCCTCTGTTGAGCATCAGTTGTTACAATTGCAAATCGAAAAGTCAGTGCATGTACTGAGGTTTCAAGGGGTCCAGAGAAGAAAGGAGAAAACCTCAAAACAACTTTAAGCAAAGCATTAGAACCAGTGACAGATATAAAAGCAGAGTCTCTACAAAATGAGATGGATATGATCTACAGAACATATCCAGAATACATCAAAAAGAATAATCTGTCTGGTGAAATCTTCGTGAAATTCTAAAAAGACATATAAGAGACCAGATACTTAAAGCTACAAAAGGGACTACCCTAAACATCGAAGATAAAGTAATAAAGTCTTAAAGGACATTCCATTCGACATAAGGAAAAAGAGGAGACCGTATAAAAACCTGATTTTTTGAGAGGGAGAGGAAGCCATAGAAGATGAGGGCGACTTGGGAAGCACTGGAACCTCTTCATCTACATCTCCTGGAGAAGAATCTGACTCTGACCATGGGGCTGCTGCCCCCAAAATTCCCAAAGCTAGATGAGACTACGATTGAAGAAAGAAAAAAATTAGATAAATTTTAGCTGTCTCTCTCATACTTGAGCTGAACCAAATTTATTTTAGATACTTGGACAGTTTTCTCTTAACTAGAAGTAATTTTTGTACTTTTTCTTTTGAAGAAATTAACTAACTACTCCTTTTCAATGTAACCATATGATTTTAAGTGAAAAAGAATTTGTGACAAGCATTTACTGAAGCTATTGACCATTGACACTTGGGTTTTTAGTGGTTTTCTTTTCTTTCTCCCTTAGATTTTAGATACCCCTCCCTATGATTCCCACATACTTTTTAGAATAAAAGGAATAAAAAGGTGGGGGGGAGGAGGCCCTTTCCAGGCCTGCTTTGGCCTTTGTGGAGTACTCATTAGGGTTAGTCCTGACTAGGGTTGCCAGCTCCAGGTTGGGAAATTCCTGGAGATTTTGTGGTTGAGTCTACAGAAGCCAGAGTCCACCCTCTAAAGGAGTAATTTTCTCCAGGGGAAGACCTAGGTTCTTCCTGAGAAAGATTAGTGGATGATTTCGGACAAGTCACTAGTCACATACTTTCAGCCTAACCTACCTCACAGGGGTTTTTTGCAAGTCAAAAGGGGGAGAGGAGAATGATGTAAGCTCCTTTGGTCCCCACTGCGGAGAAAGACTATACTTTTCCTGGGGAAGCATTGTTGCCAGTCTCCAGGTGAGGGCTGGAGATCACTCAGAATTACAACTGCTCTTCAGATGGCAGAGATCAGTTCACCTGAAGAAAATGGTGGGCTCTGTGTCATTGTACCTGCTGAGGTCACCACAGAAAATTGACCCTGAGTGCGCAAGGCTGGGGCACCTGCCCAATGCCCCTTTCTAGAGCTCCTTGTATTTATTTCCACAACAAGCCTTATTCCTGATAAATAAAATAAAATACATATGGTGCAATTTAAAAACAAAAACAAAAACTGAGAAGGACTGTCTCTTCCTCCTGTAAAGTGACTGGCTTTTAAATATATGTTCATTTCTGTACTGTTGAGAAAGATGTAACTATGACTACAGTGAATTATAATTGTGTATATTTCTATTCAGGAAAGAATAATTCTTCCTTTGAAGTGCACTGGTGTTCTGAAGCCATTAAAGCCACAAAGATTTCACTGATCAAATTAGGGATGCTTCACCATTGCAATGGTTCCTGTCACGAACCGGGCTCTGTTCCCCGTGTCACAGGTCAGAGAGGGCATGTGCTAGAAATTGCGAGATGCCTGCTTTGCGAGACCTCAGACAGCTGGGTTCCTCCTCTGTTACACCTTGGTGGACTCCCTTCATCAGCTTGGGGTTTTGGGTCGAGTGTTTGGTTCAAGTCGGATCTGTATCCCCTTCTACGGTCTCTCTTCTCCCTCTCTCTGATGTACCTTCAGGCCTGGGGCATAAGCACCTGACTTGACCTTCTCACAGTTCATACCCTAGTTCACCTCCATTCTGACCATATCCTCTCTGGTCCTGCATCCTTCATACCTCTTTATTTCTTCCACCACCCTTTTCAGCCTATAACAGGTCAGCCATGGGTCCTGTGGGTTTTCTGCCCCAGCCTACCCAACCTTCAGTGGCATGGTCAGGACTGCAACACTATCCACCATGAGCCCTGCCCCTAAGGCCTCCTTTCATGGCAGGTGTGCCTCTAGCGGGCCTGGTTGTCAGAGTTCCTGATCCGCCTCGGAACACCTGGGGTCATTGTCTTTCAGCGGCTCATTGAAACTTGGCATTGTCCCTCTGACATGGCCATGGGCCTGACCCTTGCTCTCGGCCTTCTGCAGCACCCTGTCCTCGGTGGGCCCACTGGTTGAGCCAGGCTCCTCTTCTAGTGATAGGTTTGTCAGCTGAAGACCGGGCTGGGACCTTGCCTCCTGACAGTTCCATCTAAATACCTGAGGAGTGTTAGGAGAGGAGGTCATTGTTGAACTCACAGCTGGACAGCTTACACATAGGAACACCATGTTTGAGAGGCAGTGCCTCTCTGTGGGAGCTGCAAGTGCTACCACTACAATTTAAATAGTGGAACCCCTTTTGATGGGCCAAAATACAATGACAGCTTCTGTACATGTGGAGACACCAATTCTCAATATGTGAGCAGCTTGAGCGGGGCCATTATCACTGTGAACTTGAGCAAGCACCCATTTATAGCCATTTTTAAAACTCCACTATGGGAACTGGGATCACTCTAATTAACCTTATCCCAGCATGTTAGGTTTGTAAATGAATCTCTTTAGTACTGTGAAATATGGATGCTTCTGCATTTCCGTGATGTCAGAACTTTGCTAGTGGAAAAATCACTGTATTGAGATTAATTAGTAGCTGATTTGATGCTCTTGGGACAAAGAGACAAAGACTTGCTTGGCCCATCTGCCTTCTGTGGAACAGACTGATGAGACCTGTCTGACAGGTTCTCTGCTGAAAGCATTCCTAGCTTTGGAAGATGACAGTGAAGATTTAGATGCTTTTGTGGCTGTGGATGAAAGAGATGACATTCAATTCACAGAAGAAAGCTTGAAATGCTCCTGAGACATTTGTATGCAAGAGTTACTCACTGTTATCTACAGCAAGGGCAGTGAAGGACCTGAGATGATAAAAAAGGTTTCATGCAACAGAATGTAGAAAGGAAGAAAATGTCCTACATGTGTTTCATACCGAATTCAGCCATTTCAAATTATGAGGAAAGTTTGGGATTCATACCTACATTTAGATCTGTATTTTGTTATCCACAAAACACTATATGGTGCAAATGGAAACATGCTATTAGTTGCCAATTGAAGGTTTTCAAGGAATCATTTCTGGTTACGACTGGTTTAATCAATATTTATGTATGCCTACAGAGTATATTGTATTCAGCTACATGATACTGCTAGTAATCTTACTTTTTTTGGTAAGCCTTTTAACACAAGAGTTCTCCTTTTGAGGTCACTCCATGAATTTCTCTTATCTTGGGGCTTATGCCAGAAATGTTAATTACTTTAAAGGACATCAGTTTTTTCAGTTCATCAGTAATAGCATTTGTACCATGACTAGCTGTAACTGATTTACTCACCAATAATTAGGGGTGTGTATCCCAAAATTCCTGAGCAGCAAATATACATGAAAATTGCTGTTACTTTGATTTTCCAGACTGGTGACACAAATCTGAGATTCTTAGGTTACAAGAAATACCCCCCCCCAAACACACACATACACACACACACATACAACCTGTGTTGTTTTCCATGTTCTGGTGATTATTGTCAGAAGCAGCAGGATCTTGTTTTTCTTTGATTAGAAAATTTATATGTTGCCTCTCCAGAAACTCATTTGAGGCAGCTAAGGAAAAACTAATATGAGAAAATCATGAAACAATTGAGAATGTGAGACAATACAAAACCCCACTTGTCAGCCTAAAATGATATTAATAAAACAACCATCAGGCTAACAGCTGGCCATAAAAACAGCTTAAAAAGATGGAACTTCTCAGTTAAAATAGCCTGGACAAAAAAAGAAAAAGCTTTTGCCCAAAATAGGTGCCAGGAGTGAGCATTGATTGTTTAACGGGTTGATGGTCACATTTGTTGGTTTTATACTGTTGGGTTTTATATTATAACTATTTTATAAAGATAATAATAATAATAATAATAATAATAATAATAATAATAATAATAATAATAATAATAATAATAATAATAATAATAATAATAATAATAATAATAATAATTTGGAGCTGCGGTGGCTCAAGTGGTTAAGACACTGAACCGCAGGCTGTGGAAGGTCAGTAGTTCAGCAGTTCAAGACCCGAGTAGTGCCGCATGATGGAGTGAGCTCCCGTCTCTAGTTCCAGCTCCTGCCAACCTAGCAGTTTGAAAGCAAGAAATTGCAAGTAGATAAATAGGTACCACTTTGGTGGGAAGGTAACAGCGTTCCGTGCACCTTGGTGTTTAGTCATGCTGGCCACATGACCACGGAAATGTCTTCGGACAGCGTTGGCTCTTCGGCTTTGAAATGGAGATGAGCACCGCAACCCTAGAGTCGGATTCGACTGGCTTTCGAGCAAGGAAACCTTTACCTTTACTTTAATAATGATAATGATAATGATAATGATGATGATGATGATGATGATGATGATGATAATAATAATAATAATAATAATAATAATAATAATAATAATAATAATAATAATAATAATAATATCTTTTGATTTATTTAATCACCCAATCCGGCAGAGCTGCTGGCCCTGAGCAATAATTACAGTTACTCATGTAGACAGTTACTCATGTAGAATTATTGAAGTTTTGTAGCTGTTTTATGTTGCTGGGGGAGTATGTAAAACACAGTAGGTTTCCAAAAAATGATGAAAAGTGGTATAGAAGTATTTGAATGAATGAATGAATGAATGAATGAATGAATGAATGAATGAATGAGCAAGTGCAAAGGCTGATAAAGCCAATTCCTAAAATTCTATCCTCCCTATAAAGAATCCCTAGCATCTCCAGTGGTTCACCAATGGTGATCAGGTACAATTAATCAGTGGGCTATTTGGCTGTTTGCAACAGGCTACTTGTAGCCATCAATAATAGGCTTCTGATCTCCTACTGAAGAAAAAATGTTCTGTATGCCACAAAGCTTCTTTGGGGGAGGGAGGTCAGGAGCCAACTCCCAGTTCAGTTGGAAGTCAAGTTCTTTTGATGTCCTATCCTTTCATGCCTCCCAAACTTGATGAAATAATGGGCAAATTATTTTCTATGGGTGGTGGACCTGGCTTCTTTCCAAATGTGGTAGCCATGGGTAGAATCAGAAGCCCAGCTGATTTCCCTTTTCTTCTTGCCACCTAAAGCTGTCAGTTGGGGCTGCAGAGGGAAGGAGAGAAACAAGGTCTTTCTTGTATCTTATGAAGGGAGCTTTGACTTTCAAATGCTCATAGCCTGAAAATCTTATTGGTCTTTAAGGTGTTGTTGGACTTCAATCAAGCTGTTTCTTCTTTCCCTTTTGTAATACAGAACTCAGAAGTATTGTTCCTGTTCCTGTGGGGGGGGGAGTGGAAGAGAAATGAACTCTTTCTCCCTTTTTCAACTTCATTGTGTAACCATTTGTTGGGTGGGGTGGATCAGATGATCCCTGATGAGCTGTGAATTGGATTGTGACAAAAAGCCCCCTGCAAACTTTTTCTGCAGCTGTCTGTGTTATTCAATGCAATCTGAGCATATTCCTGATCAGCTCACAACTGGATCATGAGTGTTGAAAAGGGCATGTTCAACTGACTAACAACTTTCCTGAGAAATTTGTTTCATCCCTATTTGTCACTAGATGTTCATTATGGTGATCCATGGTGACTATCATTTGAACACTAAGAAACATATTTCTCAGTTATGGGTTCAATTACTACTTTTGTCCAGGTCCAAATGTCTTACCTAAATTACAAGATGGTGGCCATACACCACAGTACACTTTTGCCCTTTACCTCTGTATAAGAACATAAGAGAAGCCAATGTCGGATCAGGCCAATGGCCCATCCAGCCCAACACTCTGTCACACAGTGGCCAAAAATATCAGGTGCCATCAGGAGGTCCAGCAGTGGGGCCAGAACACTAGAAGCCCTCCCACTGTTGCCCCCCAAGCACCAAGAATACAGAGCATCACTTGCCCCAGAGTTCCTATCTATACCTTGTGACTAATAGCCACTGATGGATCTCTGCTCCATATGTTTATCCAATTCCCTCTTGAAGCTATCCGTGCTTGTAGCCACCACCACCTCCTCTGACAGTGAATTCCATGTGTAATTCACTCTTTGGGTGAAGAAGTATTTCCTTTTATATGTTCTAACCTGACTGCTCAGCAACTTCATTGAGTGCCCACGAGTTCTTGTATTGTGAGAAAGGGAGAAAATTACATCTTTCTCTACCTGCTCTATCTCATGCATAATCTTATAAACCTCGATCATGTCACCCCTCAGCTGTCATTTCTCCAAGCTAAAGAGCCCCAAGCACTTTAATCTTTCTTTACAGGGAAAGTGTTCCAATCCTTTTATCATTCTAGTTGCCCTTTTCTACACTTTTTCCAATGCTATAATATCCTTTTTGAGGTGTGGTGACCAAAGCTGTACACAGTATTCCAAATGAGGTCACACCATTGATTTACACAGGGCCATTATGATTTATTTTCAATCCCCTTCCTAATAATCCCCAACATAACATTGGCCTTTTTTATTGCAGTCACACACTGTCTCAACGTTTTCAACGAGTCATCTACTACAACTCCAAGATCTCTCTTTTGCTCAATCTCTGCCAATTCAGACCCCATCAATGTGTATTTATAGTTATGATTTTTGGCTCCAATGTGCATCACTTTGCACTTGGCCACATTGAACCCCATTTGCTACATTGATGCCCACTTGCCCATCTTCGACAGATCCCTTTGGGGTATTTTACAATCTTCCCAGCTTTTCACCACCCTGAACAACTTTGTGTCATCTGCAAATTTAGCCACTTCACTGCTTACTCCCAACTCCAAATCATTAATGAACAAGTTAAAAAGCATCAGACCCAGTACTGATCCCTGCAGTACCCCACTGCTTACCACCCTCCACTAAGAAAATTTCCCATTTATACTCATTCTCTGTTTCCTATTAATTAGCCAGTTTTTGTTCCACAAAAGGACTTGTCCTTTTATCCCTGAGCTTACTTAGGAGCCTTTGATGAGAAACTATCAAAAGCTTTCTGGAAGTCAAGGTAAACAACATCTATTGGGTCTTCCTTGTCCGCAAGTTTGTTCACTCCGTCAAAGAACACTAACAGCTTAGTGATACAAGATCTTCCCTTATAGAACCCATGCTGAGTCTGCCTCAGTAGTTTTTGTTCATCAATGTGTCTACTAATTCTGTCCTTAATAACAGTCTCCACCAACTTCTCGGTATTGATATCAGAGTGACTGGCCTGTAATTTCCTGGATCTCCTCTGGAACCCTTTTTAAAGGTTGGAGTGACATTAGCTACTTTCCAGTCCTCAGGAAAGTTTTTGGTTTTTTAAACATTTTTTATTGCTTTTTATCTCTACACACTACAAGGGGTAAAGGGTCGGGAATATTCTAAACTGAAATACAGAGTAGGCAAGGAAGTATACTGTTCTATACTTCAGTTTTCTGGTGTTTCCCTATTTTTTAGCTTTTACGTAGGTGGAGATTAACTATTAATATTCCTACTTTAAACAAATACAAGCAAGATTAACTATAATATGTGCATTTTAGTAAATAAAAAGAAAACAAATTTTCAGAATCAAGTTATTTAGCGGCTTTCTTTCCTCTACATTTGTTTTTATCAAAGGTCAGCTTAACTTTAAGTGGTTTAGGAGCCGCTACTCCTAGTTCTGATTCAGAGTCAAAAGCTTCTTTTGAAGAGCTACCCAAGGAGCTATCACTGATTTATCAGTTTTTAAGTTATCTATCAGTCGTAGGACCTCCTCTCTCATCACCTCAATCTGACTCAGGTCTTCCCTCCAGAAATCAGTGGTTCTGGAGTGGGCAAGCACTTCTCATCTTCCATAGTGAAGACAGAGGCAAAAAATGCATTCAGCTTCTCAGCCATTTCCCTATCATCTTTCAGTACTCCTTTTACCCCTTGGTCATCCAAGGGCCACACTGCCTCCCTGGCTGGTTTCCTGCTTCTAATGTATTTGAAGAAAGTTTTATTGTTGGTCTTTATGTTTTTTGCTATATGTTCCTCATATTCCCTTTTTGCTTGCCTGATCACAGACTTGCATTTTATTTGCCACACCCTGTGTTCCCTTTTATCAGCCTCACTGAGACTAGCTTTTCATCACTTAAAGGAATCTTTCTTACCTTCTACAGCTTCCATTACTTTGTTTGTCAATCATGCAGGCTTTTTTCTATACCTATTTGTGCCTTTCCTATCCTGCTGTATATATATTTTTTTCTGAACTTCTAGGATGGTAGTTTTAAATAGTCTCCAAGCTTCCCCAGTGGTTTTGACCCTTTCTACTTTTTCTTTCAGTTTCTTCCTCACATGTCCTCTCATTTCAGGAAAGTTACCCCTTTTAAAGTTAAAAGAGGCTGTGTCAGTCTTTTGGAGAAACCCCCTATTTATACAAATGGTGAAAAAAATATTATGGTCACTGTTCCCAAGCGGTGCAATCACTTTTACATCTCTCACCAGGTCTTGCTGGTGCAATCACTTAGGACCAAATCCAGGATCGCCTCTCCCCTGATAGGTTCTGTGACCATCTGTTCCATAGCACAGTCATTGAGAGTGTCTAGAAACTCAATCTCTTTTTCCCAACTTGAACACATATTGACCCAATCAATGTGTGGGTAGTTAAAATCACCTATTATGACACAGTTATTTCATCTAGTCACTATCTTTAATTCATTCATCATTTTATAATCCTCCTCTATCTTTTGATCTGGTGGGTGATAACAAACTCCCAGAGTTAAGCTTCTGGCACAGTTGTTCTTGAAAAAGAGCAGTTTCTGTCAGAGCTCTCTCAGCCCCACATACCTCACAGGGTGTCTGTTGTGGGGAGGGGAAGGGAAAAGAGTTTGTAAGCCACTCTGAGACTCCTTTGGGTAATGAAGGGCAGGGTATAAATCCAATCTCCTCCTCCTCCTCCTCCTCCTCCTCTTCTTCTTCTTCTATTTCAACCCATAGCATTTCCAGAAGCGAATCCAATTCTCTTACCCTCTCAGTCTTACTGGACTGTATACCCTCTCTGACATACAGAGCCACCTCACCTCTAATCCTTCCCCCCCATCCTTCCAATATAATTTATAACCAGGAATCACCATATCCCACTGATTTTCCTCATCCCACCAAGTTTCTGAAATACTCACAATGTCTATACCCCCACAACTCCAAGCATTCCAACTCCCCAATTTTACCTTGGACACTTTTAGCATTTGTATATAAATACCTATAATTTCCCATACATGTGAAGCCTGCAACCTTCCTCTTGCTGCCTCAAGACCTTGCCAGGTAGTCCATATAGTTAGCCATAGTCTCCGTGGACAATTCTAATACATTTCCTTGTAAAAAAGTAACAGCTATCCCTTCATCTCTTTAAGATGAGTCATCCCAAACCAGAGACTTTTCATCTCCTGTTAGCTTTCCACCAATATTCAGTTTAAAAACTGCTCTGCCACCTTTTTGATTTTAAGCGCCAGCAGCCTGGTTCCTTCTCGGGACAAGTGGAGACCATATCTTTTGTATAGCTCCCTCTTGTTCCAAAAAGCATCCCAGTGCCTAACAAACTTGAACCCTTCCCCACTACACCATTGTCTAATCCATGCATTGAGACTCCTGATCTGTGCCTGACTCTCTGGCCCTGTGCATGGAACAGGTAGCATTTCTGAGAACCCAGCAAGCATCCCATCTCCTTATTTCAAAGCTGGGTTATTATTTTTCTGTCCTCTAAATCTCTTTGCTTTCTTCCTGCCTTGGCATGGGTTTGTAGAATCTTTGTCAGCCTTGCTTGCTGGCTGTAGTTATGATTCAGAGTTCAGCACCACTGACCCATATCTGATTATGCATCTTGAACTAGCTGGAGTTTTTGGCTTCATGACCTTCTGGACTTTTCTTTCAACGCAGCTGGTCACAATAATGGCACAGCTAAAGAGGAATGAATAGGATAGTGCATTTCAAATACATTTACCCAAAATTGACCAGCAAGGCTATCACTTTTCTTCTGTTTTCAGTAGAAAACTCCTAGTTTGAGACAATGTGCTTGATTTTGTAACATCAAATTAAACACTCATCTCAAACCCTATGAAAAAGTCATTTCCCCTATGCTATTATCTTTATAAGGTTAAAAAAAGAAGATTTTACTGTACTAATAGTCCCTTGCCTCCTCTAGGACATTGTTTGATGTTGATGATGTTCTTACTTAACTTCTCCTATAAAGGATGCATTGCTTTTATGTGTTCTGTAAGCTTGCATTACTTTGCAGAGAACAATTAAATCACAAAGTAAGCAAAGTCAATTCAATGGTGAATGAACAACTACAGCTACAAAACAGTATTAAAAATTGAGACTGAACACAGTTTCTCTTTACCAGCTAATTTACTTAGATATCGCCCTAAGGCATCAACACTGTTTATCACTATTGCTCCAGTCTGGCTTCCTGTGCCATCATGAGCAGCAGAAGCAATTTGTAAAGAATAAACTAAAAATACCTTAAAGTTTCTTTCACATGCATCAGAAATATGGAAAAACTGCCTGCTTCGATTTTCTGTGGTGAAACTATTTAGAAGAACAGCAGTACAAATAAGAGTTGAGGCAAGAAGGCTAGGATGATGAATTTGTTCAAGCAATTTACAGAGAAATTTGGACTGTGCCTCAAGAAGTTGGAATGTGTTAAATATAAGAATTGCTCTCCAAGGGGTTGCTGGCGGGAGAACTTTGGTCTAGGTAATCTAGCATAGAGCAGAAGTTTAGGAATGAGTTGCAACAATGTGGAGGCTTCCAGGTAATAACAAAAAATACTGATTTAAAAAACAACAAATGCTGCACTAATGTTATCTCTCTTCACTGTTGATTTTGCATTACCTACTCTGTGCAAACCAAAAGACAGTTTTCTGAAGGGAAGTCAGGTTTCTCCAGTTTCAGGGGGTCTTACTTATCTCCTGCCACCACGATTACTTAAAACAATAAAGATTCAAATGATATGGTTATCTATACACATGAGCTACAAATCCTCCCTGGGCTTCTTTGAACTTGCTGCAGAGGTCAGTGTAATGGATTAAAATACTGTGTGCCCAATGCAGACATGGTGAAATTGACAAAACTTCTCTACCTCTGGGGCAAGTTCTACAAGCTTCACAGCTGCCTTTTCATTTTTTAAAAAGATGGCATATTTGGGCAGGGGAGGCTGGAGAGAAAGCACTATACAAAATTGTAATCAACATTAAATATGCTTTCCATATCCTCAGTGAATCAGTAATATAGTCATTTCACACCTGAAATGATTGGGCTGAAATTTTGTGAGGATTTTGTTTCTGTTTTTTTACAAAAGTGAATATTTCATTGTTATCACAAAACATTAAACATATATAAGGTGTAATTTCGTCTTTATCATTCACACTGCTTCAAGTGTTGACCATTACTTGATAAATTTATCCAATTACACATTAACATCTCTAGGACTTCTGTGATGGTAAATTAATTTAGTTTGTGTTATTTTTAAAATTGTGATAAAATCAGCAGGAGAGTATTGTGGAAAATACAAGTATAAATGAATAAATATATTAGCACCAAAGAAAATAGCTAGGGTTGAAACACTGAAAAGATTTCTTGGATTTTTACCTTTAAAAATGTATTAGGATCCTTGAGAGATCAGTAAAGTTACTGTGAAAAAGTAAACAGAGATTTTTAATGTGGACTGTTGACTGTAGGTCAGAATAGTCTTTGTATGTATTTCTCTGTCTCTGTCTCTGTCTCTCTCTCTAGATTTCACCCATCTCTCAAGGAAGACACGAGTGGAGGAAAAGCTCATCTCAGAGCTCATACTGGCAAGCCAAGAGAACTTCCATATAATCATAGAATCACAGAGTTGGAAGGGGCCATACAGGCCATCTAGTCCAACCCCTTGCTCAATGCAGGATCAGCCTAGAGTATCCCTGACAAGCATTTGTCCAACTGCTGTGTAATGACTGACACACTGTAAAAAAGGTTTTCCTAGTATCCAGCCAGTATAGTAATGAACTTTAAAACTAGAAATGCCACCTTCTCATGGGGCTTTTCTGCATGTTTGAATTACTCCTGATTTTCTTGGAAGTGGATCCACAAGCACTGGAATTGATTTGGGCATGGTTCTTCCACACATCTGCCCTCCCTGCACATTTTCACAGTTGTGGAGTAATTTTATTTTCTTCTGCACGTGCCTTCAATAATGAGGATTTTCAAGGGAAGGTGCTGTCGCCATTGGTTGTTGTCACACTAAACCCTCCCCTTTAAAAAAGGCACTAAAATATTTGTCTAGCACTGGAGCATTAGGAGGTGCAGAGAATTCCCAGATTTTTTTAAAGTAAGTCTCTAGTAAAGTAGGCCCGTATCTACAGTGGGGCATCTCAGAGCTAGGCCCCTTTGACTTACTGGCAATGCCCCCTGACTTCCCATCCAGCCCAGGGCCCCCAAGGGGTGGGTGGTACAGGGAAGGAGCCAGGTATTCCTTTAATTTGATTAGCCAGTGCCTCCTAAAAAATTTAAATAACCCCTGACTTAAAAAATCCTGGCTATAGGCCTGTAGTAAAGTAAGTCTTGCAGAGATATGCCTTTTTCATATCGATATTTTAGTGCTGTTAAAAAAGAGGGGGAAAATCAATTGTCTTCAGAGTGGGTGGGGGAGGAGAGAGAGTGATTTGACCATGACAGTTGACTCATCAAACAGTGGGCTGGAGGTGGGTGGGAATGGGTGGGACAAAAAAAAAATGACAGAAACAGGACTTTTTTGTAGAAAAAGCCCAGCAGAAACTCATTAGCATAAGAGGCCACACCCAACAGCAGAAACTCATTAGCTTATTAGGTCACACCCCTGACAGGGCAGCTCATTAGCCTACTGGGCCACAACCCATGCCTTTCCTTGGCTTGCTCTGGTGCCCCACGGCTGTGGGGAGCCCAGGCAAGCCCCCCCTCGAAGGGAAGGGAAGGCAGTTTAAACTTTAAACTGCCCTCCCTTGGCTTGCCCGGGCACCCTGCAGCTGCAGGGCGCCTGGGCAAGTTGGCCCTTGGACAGGCCAGGGGAGGCATGTGGAGGCATTTAAATACTTCCCTGATCTTTTCAGGGGCACCCCTTGCCCCATCCACCTCAGAGTCACTGGGGGGGGCTCGGCCCCCATGCCTTCCCTCTGTAGCCACGCATGCAGAAGTTTTGGCTGTAGTGGGCATGACCAACTCTGAAGCCAGCCGGAACTCTGTTCCTGTGCATTCCTGCCCAAAAATAGCCCTGGACAGAAATATTATTCAAGAGGAAAAAGCTGATTCAAAATTGGGTTCCAGAAAAACTCAGGGTAAAAGAGCTGGGGGAGGAGGCAAAACAACAACAATGAGAGAAATGAAAATTAAAGGAACAAAAATATATGTGAAAATCAGGGGATAAACCAAAGCAGTATGAGGCCAGAACCAACAACAACAACAAATGTGGAAAAGCCAATGGTCCCACCAAGCAATGATGGGCGAGAAATCCCCCCAGCTAAGTGTATCCCTACTGCCCTTTGATATCAGGATTCTAGCAACTGTGACTTCCACCCACAAGAGGACAAGTTCTGGTGGGGATTTTATCCTGTGGACCCAGTGTAATTTAATGAGAGATATTTGAGTTATTGGGAAGGAAGTGGTGCTTTGTTATTTATATGGAGAGCATTTTGCCAGTCAATTTAAAATTGAAGGCTTCTAGCCGGGTAGAAAAGAGGACTGGTTTGCTACTAATATAAATATATACAGTGTTCCTGGAGAGCTCTTATGCCAGCATAAGGTTTTTGGACCTATTTAAAGAAGACAAGACTGGTTTGCTCCTTTACAAACACTTGAAATGGAACCAGAAGATTATTTGAAGAACATAAAGAAGAAGTTAAGCATTGGTTTGCTCTAACAGAACACTGAACTGTAGCAAGAGGCTGACACCTTTCAATACAATAGGACTACTCCTGAGGAAGATTGGGACAAAATGAGTTTATATCCGGGTGCCCATTGAGAATGATGGACTTATAATATTGCAAAGTTTTATTTATAATATAATATGATTCTTACTAAATGTCTTTATATCACAGTGTTTGCTTGTTTGTTGCATTTCCTATATGGAAAACTGTGATCCCTTCTCATTTTTTGTTTTGTCAAAAAGTTGGCAACTAGGTGGTTGAGCATAAAGTGCTCTTTGGGTGTTCCATTGTTCTGAGCACTAAAATGTTCTCCTGCAGGTTCTCCTCTCAGGGCACTCAATGGGTGATCTTAAAGTAGCTGTTTTATTCAAAGGAATTTCAGAAACAGAATGGAATGGGAGACTGCTTTATCACAAGTTATTACAGCACCCAGCAGAATGCAACCCCAAGGGCTTAACAGAGATATTGTATTCTTATCTCGGTACCCATGCCAAGTCACTCAGTTCTCACTTATACATAGAATTAAACTTTGTTGGTCTTAAAGGTGCCACTAGACTCAAACTTAATTCTCACATCTGTTTGTTAACTCTTTTTATTATCTGTATGCTAATTTGCTGCTATTCACAGGTCTTACCAGCTGCTTTAAACCAATCTTAGCTATACTTATCACTCAGTTACTTATGCATCTTGATTCTAAGTAGCCCTTCCTGGCAAGTAACCCACCCTCTCTCTTCCTATATGAGGATGTCTTGTTTCAATGTATCTGAAGAAGTGTGCATACACACAAAACCTTATACCAAGAATTAAACTTTGTTGATCTTAAAGGTACCACTGGACTCAAATTTTACACAGAATGTGTGTGAGCAGGCAGTTGCCAATTTTACCAGTTTGCAGGAGATCCCCTTCAGAATGATTTGCTCATATGTGTCAAATGGTCACAGTGAAAACAGCAGAAGAGGAAGTCCTGCAGATATATGGATTCAATTTAGTAGTCAATAAAGCTTTTGTTTGTTAAGAGTTGAGACTGCACTTTATCCTACTCATGGCCAGACCATTTCTTTAAGCTACACCTTTCCCCCATAGTGCTCTCCATGACACCAAGGAGCTTTCTGAGGGGAGTAATTAGGCAGTGGTGGCAGGTTCCCTACCAGGACCCCCCAAACTTAAAGAGTTTTCTCTGTTTTGCCATGCTGAACTGCTCTATTACAGTGTTACACAAACTACTCAGCTCCCAGTGACCCAGCAATGCTGCTGGTTGCCAGGGGCTACTTTGCCACCCTGAGGAAGCTGGGCAGCAACAGAGTCACGATGCCTGGCATCGTGATGTGGACCGGGGGCAGAGCTGGCTAGGATAAACAGCCCAGTTCAGCTCCCACCCATTGACAGTTGCTCCGATGTGCTCACCCATCCTCCCGCCCTGTTCTTAGCGTAGGCTATGGCTGGTTACCTATTGGGGCCAGATAGGAATTTTTTGCTTTTACTCAGTATTGGCTGAATGGGTAGAGGTGTTTTCACCTACCTTGCACTGAGAGCAGTGGATTGGATAGTTGGTTGTGGTGGTCGATACCTAAATAGGCTGGTCACTTGGCAGGTTGGTGTGGGCAAGAAACCAGAACTGGTGAGCACCTTACGGCATTTTCCCCATTAAGGAACAGGGGGTCATCAGGAACTGCCTTCGGATTTCTATGGTCCAGGGTGGGGAACGGTAATCACCTCCTCTGGGAATGTCTTAGGGTATGCTCCTCTCTGCAAGTTGGAAGGCTTCAGGGGTAGGTGCTCCTAGGTGGCGACCAGTTCGCTGATGGCTCTGGACCAGAGCTGGGTGACCTGCCCGAGAAAAGGGCAAGGAGGTTGGTCAGGGGAGTGACACCTGCCTTGCCTGTTCTGTGCTCACTTAGCTGGTCCCTTGCCGTAATGTTATGTTAAATAGTTAATAAAGTGGCCCTTGTTTAATTCCAAACTGTTGTCTGTCTCGTTATTCCAACGGGGGGGGCAATGAATATGACATGTTTATATAATTTCTTACCATTATTATTTAGTAAATGCTCAACTATTTACCTTAATCTTGTGCATCTTACCCTGATATAACTCTTGCAGTACTTATTTGGCATTAACCCTCAAGGAACATTTTATAAATATAAGAGTTCTTAAAGCAAACATGAGCCCTGCAAAACTGTTACTGTATTCAACTTCTAAAAGCCAATACCATCTGGCCTACAGAATTTTCCAAACTAGTGAGAAATCTACTGTGGATCCAGTACATTGAGGTTCCACTGCGAGAATAATTGGATTCTTCTTGGGCTGTTGCTTTCTTAGAGCAGTGGTGTCTAACCAAGACTAAAACTGTAATATTCTGAGTATTACATACAAATGGAAAGTGATGGTTCCTGCTCCGTAAGGCTTACAGTCTAACTAAACCTAATCTTCTGTGTCTTGCTATAAAGTCTTAATTATCACTCTTATTGCAAAAGTATTCTATTCTTGTACTACCACTAATTGACTGAAGAAACTCCAAGTAGGGATTGCTTTGGTAGTCAAAGCCCGCATTCTTTGTGCAAACATTTCTAACCTCGGTTTTCAAAAGGACCATTATGTGTCCTCACCATTCTCCTTTTACATGGTTTTAATATATGAAAAAGCCTGAGGGGTCAGTAGATTCAATCTAAGGGCTGTGTGGGTTTGTTAATTGTTATTAATGAAGCCAATGGATTTCAACTGAAGTTTTCTGCATACTGGCTCTTTAATTATTGCCTCTCCATAACTAGGGTTTTTGTTTGTTTGTTTCAAGAAAGATAGGAAGTGAAGTGAGCATATATAAGAATATTAGATAGGAATAAGACCCTTTATGGGAATAAATACAATGGACTCTAGAAAGAGGCTATGGGCATATGCCCCAGCATTGGGGTGGGAGGGGGCTGTAGTACATGTTGGGGTTTTGGTCTGCATATATTGTTTTGGTATTGATGGTTATATAGTTGGTTGGGTCAAGATGTTGTGCTGCTTATGGTTGTTATGTGTGGCAGGGTTTGGTTTTTAGTGGGCTTTTGCATGGATTAAGTATATACAGTTAGTGTGAAATCATGTTGCCCTGCAAGGTGCTCGTTGCACTGTTATGGACTTACAGTCTCCTAAGTAATGAAAATCTGGACTGTGAGAGTAGTGTGCAAAAGAGACTGAACTGTGTGGTGACCCAAAAGTGATGCCAGTGACAGACACACACCCAGAAGAAGGGAGCCTTCCTTTGGAGATGATGTGTCTATGGTTCCAAAGGTTACCTACCCTCTTACCTGTTGTGAGATAGATCAGCTCCCTAGCCACATGAAGCACTGAAAGCCAGGCAGATGCCATGCCAAGGCAGAAGACCAAAGACAAAGGACTTAAAACTCCATGTGGAGTGCCCTCCTTGCTCATGTAGGCAACATTCCCCTTCCCCCACCCATCCTCACTTAGCTGGAGCTGCAGCCATAAGACAATCAAGGAATATCAATGACAGTGACTCTGGCTGCATGAGTCATAATCCCTCCAGGTGCCACTGCCCAGACTAGAATTACTAGATCTCCATATTGTCCATTCCCCTAGACCCTTCCCCTCCTTGAACTCAGGTCCAATCAGCATGCTTTGGGGGACGGACAAGCAGGGGGTGTGCCAAAGGAAGTGGCCAAGTCTAGCCTACCCCCAAGCCCCCTCATAAAAGAGGGCACCCAGCCATGTGCTCCCTTTCTCTCCTGACCTATATACCCACCCTACCTCCATGACTCTTGGTTTACTGCTACCCGAGTCTCCATGTATCTCTGCTGGTTTCAGGACACGACCCTATCCACCCATAGTCTCCCTTATTTTTCCTAAGGATTACTTCATCCTGCTGAGGACAGGTAAATATTACCCCTCAATGATCATCCTGCTAATGCGAATGTGCTATCCATTTCTTTCTAATTTTCCTAGATCTGTGCAATTGTGAGTATGTTTGTATTATTGTATGCTTGTGATACAATTCCTAGTAAAAGAAACCATTTTATACTGGAATCAGTCTTTGAGCCTATTTCTGTTGTGTCTGGAAGAAGCCAGACCCCTGTATGCATAGGTGCTTGCTCCCTTATTTGCCTGTTACCTGCTTTAATATCATAATCCCCAAAGTAATCAATAATTCAAGGCAATTTGGCTAACAATCAGTCATCATCATTTTTAATTATTTGTCTACACCTTGGTATGGTACATGGCAAATGTGAAATGTGACATCCTCATTGTGTTAGTATCTGGACAACCCAACATATACCTGGCCAAGAGGTATAGAGGGTTCAGTCATCACATTGCAGAATTTCTCTGTAAACAATGTTTTTGGTGAAGATGTTTTCAGAAGTGGCAATTAATTTGCCTTACTGTGGTCCATGGACAATGTGAACCTTTACATCCTCAAACTGTCACACTCTGGACAATGTACTATAGAGTTGGGCCATGGCTAAACACTACTGTTTTCTGTAGGGGAAGTGATGTGCTGTGGCTGGGGAACACAGTGATTTCTGGGAGATCTCCAGGCCCTGCAGGGAGATTGGCAACTCCAGTGAACATTTAGGGGAAGACTGGGAAATGTATTTTACCTCAGGACACATTCAATGACTCCCAACAGCAACAGCAAACTGTTTGGAATGTTGGAGGTAAGGGCCAATCAGACTGCATATGCAAATGACCTCTGTGGCTATGGGGGGGGAGGAACAGGAACCTGTTTAGTATGTTGGAGGTGAGGGCCAATCAGGCCACATATGCAAATGACCTCTGTGTTCTGACTGGCTATGGGGGAGGGGAGGATGACATGTGGAATTGAGCAAGGCCCAATCAGCCCATATAGGCAAATGACCTTGAAAGGCTGGCCCAATTGGGTCACTGGGTCACTGGGATCATGGCTAGCCTTATATAAGTCTAGATAATGTGGAAACCTGAAAATAGCAAATGAAAGATCTTGGGGGGAAATCATGTAATGGTTTCTTCTAATTTGTTTCTTCTAAGCATCCTACCTTTCAACAATTGTTGTTGCTGCTGCTGTTGTTATTAAACTGTCCTCCTTGCGAGAGGGCTTAAGGTAGTGAACAAGGTTTCATAAATACAAACAATCTCATCATATATATATACCACACCACAAAAAAGACAGATAACACTACAAGCAGAATACCACAAGGCAAAAAATGATAGGAAAAGGTGCCAGCAGTCACCCTATTACTGCCACTGATATGTACCTGATAGTGCTTCAGAGGATGGTGCACAGGTCCCAGGTTCATGTTATAAAAGCTGTTTGGGGATTATCAACCCTTCACAGACTTTCAATCTAATATACCTCACAGGGTTGTTGTGCAGATCATATAGGGGAGAGGAGAATGATGTCAGCTGCTTTAGTTCCCATTGCAGGGAAAGACTGCCCTTACCCTAGGTACAGGCTGCAGGGAGTGGGGGAGGACACGTAAACCTGAAGACAGACAGGCAGATAAAGGTAGGGTGACGGTTGCCTGGAAAGGACATAGGGTTGCCAACCTCAGGTGGAAAGTTCCAGAATATTTTAGGGATGAAGCCTGCTGAGGGTGGGGTCTGAGAAGGAGGACGAGACCCCACCCTCCAAACAAGCCATTTCTTCCTGGAAAACCATTGTTGCCAGTCCCCAGGTGACAGCTGGATGGCTCTTAAAACTCTGGTGCTAATTCAAAGTGCTAGAGATGTGTTGCATTCTGGCAGGAGATGCTGTGAGTGTAGAAAATGAATGTGTGCAGAGTAGTGTTTTGAAAAATCTTTGGGAATTGTTTGGTGCATTTAGCCAGAGCCTTTGGCATTGTCTCACTCCGCTGGCATCAAAACCAAATTAAGGCAAAATAGAGATATGGAGACTTTTCCATCCTCCTTTGTGTCAGTCTGTCTTTGCTGGCAATCCTAGGCCTCTCAGCACTCACAGGGTGACCTCATGCCTCCTGAGTGGCATTACTTCACTAGCCCTGGCTGCTTGCTTCTGTTCAGCAGGAGCCTCCCTATGGAAGCCGCCTGGGTGATTTCAGACCAGCCAAAAACTAACCCACCTTGCAGGGTTGTTGTATGGATCACAAAACAGAAGAGGAGACTGATGTAAGCTGCTTTGCTCCCCACTAATGAGAAAGACAGAATTTTGCCTAGGAAAAGGCTGCTGAGAGGGGAGGAGAAAAGTTGCCAACTTTAGGTATGGAAATTCCTGGAGATTTCAGGTATGGAGCCTGGAGAGGGTGGGTTTGCAGAGGGGTGGGACCTCAGACAGGTACACTGCCACAAACACCATACTCCAGAACTCTCATATGTGTCCAGGACCATGGACAACAATTACTCTTTACTACCATAAGGTAGGCTGTTCTTCACTCCCATATTAATTCTTTACACTGCAAAACACTACTCTGTGTTTACCCTGCCTGCAAGATACAAAATAATTGACCCCACCCTCTTTCTAGAGCTTGTTGTATTTTTTCCCCACAATGGGCCTTATTCCTAGTATATATATATATATATATGTATGTATATGTATATGTATATGTATATGTATATGTATATGTATATAAGAAATTCCCCCCACCATAATATCAATGGACAGGTTGAACCCCTGGACCTAGAAACACAAAATTCAGGGAGAGTACTCCTACCATGACATAGATGCTCATTAAGAAGGGATTTTTAGAAATTCAACCCCTAAAGAGGTCAAAATGTGCTCCCCCATTGCTTCTTATGTGGCTGCTAGGATGCTACCTCCTTGCACCCCCCACTCTCTGATTGGTCATCTGCAGAGCTCAGTGTTCTGCAGAGAGTTACAGACAGCTGAGGAAAACAGGAATGGCCAGCCACCTGTGAGGTGCAGCAATGCTGCTGGTCCAGCCTCAAACTCACTCCTTCTACATTTGTCTGTCAGGTGCAGCAGCGGGTACAGGGTGCTTAAAGCCATCAGGGAGCCCACCCCAGCAGTAACACCTTAGAGATCCTGCTGGCCCAGCCTCCACAATGTCTTGCAATACCCCTCTCCTCCTACACTGGATAGGCAGCTGCCTGTCAAGTGTAGGAAAGGGAGTGGAATGCTTACAGCTGTTGGGGAGGATTACTCAGCAGGATTGCCTTGGTGCTGCTGCTGGCCCACCCTCCCTGATGCCTTTAAACACACTCCCCCAACACCAGACAGGCAGGTGTCTGTCAGGTGTAGGAGCAGGACTTAAAACTTCCATTTAAGGCAGGAAGTTTGCAAGAGGCACGAGCCTCTTGCAAAAGGGCAAGGCTCTTTGCCTGTGGCTCTTGGCCTAGGGGCTCTGTAAGAAGCCCAGGAAGAGACAGAAAGCCAGGACCTTGGCTCCTTGGTAAGTAAGTAGACTCCTACAACAGGAGCCATATAAATACAAAGGGTTTTAAAAGGGGGTTATAGAAAAGTATTTGTTTAAAAACAATTATGAAGCCAGAATGCCAGCAGGGGATTGGGGGCTATCCAGTGTTTTGCATGGAGTGTCACATCTATGACTATCTGCCCACTGGTAAGAAGTCTTGGGTGTGTGCTCGGTGCAAGGAGCTCCTGGTTCTCAGGGAGCGAGTTTGCTCCCTTGAGGCCAAGGTGGCTGACCTGGAGAAGCAGGGACAGTCAGTTAGGTGCACGGGGAAGACTCTCGGGGACTTGTTAGATATGTCCCACTCTGGATCTGGCAGCCCGGCTGCTGCCAGGGAGCATGAGGGTCAAGGGGAAAAGGGGCACCATGCTGAGGATAAGGGGAATGTGCCCTCAGAAGGGACCTCTTCTTCAGCTGGTGAACGGGTATCCTTTCGTACCAAGGAACCGTCCCTGGGAAGGGTGGGAGGGGGGCTCTTGGTAGTTGGTGATTCGATCCTTAGGCAGGTAGACAGCCGGGTGGCGAACCCGCGTACTGACCGAATGGTGACTTGCCTGCCTGGTGCGAAGGTAGCGAACATTACGCGTGTTTTAGATAGGCTGGTAGATAGTGCTGGGGAGGAGCTAGTGGTCGTGGTGCACGTCGGCACCAACGATGTGGGGAAATGCAGTCGTGAGGTCCTGGAGGAGAAATTTAGGCTGCTGGGCAGGAAACTCAAGGCCAGGACCTCCAAGGTAGCCTTCTCAGAAGTGCTACCTGTTCCACGCGCAGGGCTGGAGAGACAGGCACAGATCAGGAGTCTCAATGCGTGGATGAGACGGTGGTGTAGGGGGAAGGGTTCAAGTTTGTTAGGCACTGGGATGCTTTTTCGGACAAGAGGGAGCTGTACAAAAGGGACGGTCTCCACTTGTCCCGAGAAGGAACCAGGCTGCTGGCGCTCAAAATCAAAAAGGTGGCAGAGCAGTTTTTAAACTGAATAATGGGGGAAAGCTGACAGGAGATGAAAAATCTCTGGTTCGGGATGGCTCATCTCAAAGAGATGAAGGGGTAGCTATTACTTTTGTACAAGGAAATGGATTACAATTGTCCACTGAGACTGTGGCTAATGATAGGAACTGCCTGGCAAGGTCTCGAGGCAGCAAGAGGAAGGCTGTGGGCTTAACAAACATGGGAAACTATAAGTGTTTATACACAAATGCTAGAAGTCTCCGAGGTAAAATCGGGGAGTTGGAATGCTTGGTGTTGGGGGGGAAATAGACATTGTGGGTATTTCAGAAACTTGGTGGGATGAGGAAAATCAGTGGGATACGGTGATTCCTGGTTATAAATTATATCGGAAGGATAGGGGGGAAAGGGTTGGAGGTGGGGTGGCTCTGTATGTCAGAGAGGGTATACCGTCCAGTAAGATTGAGAGGGTAAGAGAATTGGATTCACTTCTGGAAATGCTATGGGTTGAAATAGTGGGTCCAAAAGGAGGCTTAACAGTGGGAGTTTGTTATCGCCCACCAGATCAAAAGATAGAGGAGGATTATAAAATGATGAATGAATTAAAGATAGCAGCTAGACGAAATAACTGTGTTGTAATAGGCGACTTTAACTACCCACACATTGATTGGGTCAATATGAGTTCTAGTCGGGAAAAAGAGATTGCGTTCTTAGACACTCTCAATGACTGTGCTGTAGAACAGATGGTCACAGATCCTACCAGGGGAGAGGCGATCCTGGATTTGGTCCTAAGTAACACCCAAGACCTGGTGAGAGATGTAAAAGTGATTGCACCACTTGGGAATAGTGACCATAATGTCATTGAGTTTAACATTTGTACAGATAGGGAGTTGCCCAAAAAGACTGACGCAACCACTTTTAACTTTAAAAGGGGTAACTTCTCTGGTATGAGGGGACATGTGAGGAAGAAATTGAAAGGAAGAGTGGAGAAGGTCAAAACCATTGGGGAAGCTTGGAGACTATTTAAAAAGACAATCCTAGAAGCTCAGAAAAAATATATACCGCAGGTTAGGAAAGGTACAAATAGGTATAGAAAAAAGCCTGCATGGTTAACAAATAAAGTAATGGAAGCTGTAAAAGGTAAGAAGGATTCCTTTAAGCGGTGGAAAGTTAGTCTTAGTGAGGTTGATAAAAGGGAACACAGACTATGGCAAATAAAATGCAAGTCTGTGATCAGGCAAGCAAAAAGGGAATATGAGGAGCATATCGCAAAAAACATAAAGACCAACAATAAAACTTTCTTCAAATACATTAGAAGTAGGAAGCCAGCCAGGGAGGCAGTGGGGCCCTTGGATGACCAAGGGGTAAAAGGAGTAGTGAAGGATGATAGGGAAATGGCTGAGAAGCTGAATGCATTTTTTGCCTCTGTCTTCACTGTGGAAGAGGAGAAGTGTTTGCCCACTCCAGAAGCACCGATTTTGGGAGGGGGTTTGAAAGACCTGAATCAGATTGCGGTAACAAGAGAGGAAGTCCTCCGACTGATGGACAATTTAAAAACTAATAAATCACCAGGCCCGGATGGCATTCATCCGAGAGTTCTGAAAGAACTCAAATGTGAACTTGTGGATCTCCTGACAAAAATATGTAATCTTTCTTTAAAATCTGCCTCCATTCCTGAGGACTGGAAGGTAGCTAATGTCACTCCCATCTTTAAAAAGGGCTCCAGGGGAGATCCGGGAAATTACAGGCCAGTCAGTCTGACATCGATACCGGGTAAGTTGGTGGAAACTGTTATTAAGGAAAGAATTAGTAGGCACATTGATGAACAAAAACTATTGAGGCAGACTCAGCATGGGTTCTGTAAGGGAAGATCTTGTCTCACTAACCTGTTAGTGTTTTTTGAGGGAGTGAACAAACATGTGGACAAGGGGGACCCAATAGATATTATTTACCTTGACTTCCGGAAAGCTTTTGATACAGTTCCTCATCAAAGGCTCCTAAGTAGGCTCAATAATCATGGGATAAAAGGACAAGTCCTCTTGTGGATCAAAAACTGGCTTATAAATAGGAAACAGAGAGTGAGTATAAATGGGAAACTTTCTCAGTGGAGGGTGGTAAGCAGTGGGGTACCACAGGGATCAGTACTCGGTCCGATGCTTTTTAACTTGTTTATTAACGATTTGGAATTGGGAGTAAGCAGTGATGTGGCTAAATTTGCAGATGACACAAAGTTGTTCAGGGTGGTGAAAACCAGGGAGGAGTGTGAGGAACTCCAAAGGGATCTGTTGAGGATGGGTGAGTGGGCGTCAACATGGCAAATGAGGTTCAATGTGGCCAAGTGCAAAATGATGCACATTGGAGCCAAAAATCCTAAATATAAATACACGTTGATGGGGTCTGATCTGGCAGAGACAGACCAAGAGAGAGATCTTGGAGTCGTAGTGGATAACTCGCTGAAAATGTCTACACAATGTGTAGCTGCAATAAAGAAGGCCAACGCTATGCTGGGGATTATTAGGAAGGGAATTGATAACAAATCAGCCAGTCATCATGCCCCTGTATAAATCATTGGTGCGACCTCATTTGGAATACTGTGTACAGTTCTGGTCACCACATCTCAAAAAGGATATTATAGCATTGGAAAAAGAGCAGAGAAGGGCAACTAGAATGATAAAAGGGTTGGAACACCTTCCCTATGAAGAAAGGTTAAAATGCTTGGGGCTCTTTAGCTTGGAGAAACGACGGCTGAGAGGTGACATGATCGAGGTTTATAAGATTATGAATGGGATTGAGCAGGTTGAGAAAGAAGTACTTTTCTCCCTTTCTCACAATACAAGAACTCGTGGGCACTCTATGAAATTGCTGAGCAGTCGGGTTAGAACAGATAAAAGGAAATACTTCTTCACCCAAAGAGTGATTAACATATGGAATTCACTGCCACAGGAGGTCGTGGCAGCTGCAAGCATGGACAGTTTCAAGAGGAAATTAGATAAACATATGGAGCAGAAGTCCACCAGTGGCTATTAGCCACAGGGTATAGATGGGAACTCTCATTCTGGGGCAGGTGATGCACTCTATTCTTGGTGCTGGAGGGGGCAGCAATGGGAGGGCTTCTGGTGCCCTGGCCCCACTGCTGGACCTCCTGATGGCACCTGGTATATTTTGGCCGCTGTGTGACAGAGTGTTGGACTAGATGGGCCATTGGCCTGATCCAACATTGGCTTCTCTTATGTTCTTATGTTCTTATGTTCTTAGGATACTTTAATCCATCAGAGAGGCTGCCCAAGCAGAAACAGCTCATCAGTGCTGCTGGGCCAGCCTCCCCAAAGGCTTTAGACACACTCTCAACCACCCCTCCTCCAACTGACAGGTGGTTGTCTGTCAGGTGCTAGAGCAGGGGCAAAGCACTGAAAGCCATCAGGGAGGGTGCCCAAACAGCATCACCTTAGCAGTCCTGCTGGTCCAGCCTTCCCAATGCCTTCAAACATGCTACTCCTCCTACACCTGTCAGACAACCACCTGTCAAGGGTTGGAAGGGGCATGGAGTCTTTAAGGCCATCAGGGAGGCTTGCTTAGCAGGATTGCCTTAGGGCTGCTGCTGGCCCAGCCTCCCTGATGCCTTTAAACACAATTTCCCCCCTTATACCAGACAGGCAGGTGTTTGTCAGGTGCAAGAGCAGGGCCAGGGTACTTTAATCTATCAGGGAGACTGCCCTTTAGCCACACTCCCAACTCCAAATTTGTAGAAAAGTGATTTCCTGTATCAGGTTATATAACTTCTCACAATGTGGGTTCTGGAAAATTGGTTCCTATGAACTTGCTTAATATCTGATTGCTTGGATGTTGTTTTGAATACATATATGTCCCACTTCTTAAATGTAACATAAATGAGAAGCATTTCTATTAAAAAAATGCCCTGCACTAAAGAAAAAATCAATGCCCAGGACAAACTCCTGTACCAAGAAACCCAAAATAAGGTGCATTCCTACCATGTCATCAGCCCCCACTACAAAGAGATTTCTGAGAAACACAACCCCTAAGTGAGTAAAAATTGGTAGGCTGATGGTCATTGGAAACTATTACCAATAACCATTGATGTTAAAAAACCTTGGTGTTAAAAGCCACTGATGTTACAAACCGTTGCTGTCCTCAACCATATGCTTGGCAGAACATCTCTGTCTTACAGGCCCTGCAGAATTGTAGCAGGTCCCAGAGGGCCCTGATATTAGCAGGAAGAGAGTTCCACCAATTTGGAGCCAGGGCTGAAAAAACCCTGGCTCTGGTTGAGGACAGCCAGACACTTTCTGGTTGAGGAAGGCCAAGGACTTCCAATAGATGTTTCTCAGTTGAGCATAATGCTCTCTGGGAGACAAAGCAGGAGAGGCTGTCCTGTAGGTATGCTAGTCCCTGACCATTTAGAGCCTTAAAGGTCAAAAGCAAAACCTTGAATCTGACCTGTTACTCAACCTGGAACCAGAGCAGCTGGTGTAGCACAGGTTGCATGTATGCTGCTACTGGTGTCCCTGTGAGGACCCATGCTGTGGCACTCTGGACAGGCTGCAATTTCTAGATCAGCCTCATAGGTAGCCCTGGATAGATCAAATTACAGTAATCAATTCTAGAGGTGACCATTGCATGGATTACTGTGGCTAGATCGGGCAAGACAAGTAGGGGGACAGTTACTTAGCCTGGAATAAATGAAAAATGTCAGCCTGGCAACATTTGTGACCTGGGCCTCCATCAACGAGGCATCCGGGAACACACCCAGGCTTTTGAATATCTATGCCAGTGTATCAGCTCCTTACAAGGAGCTTATACCCCAAACTGGAATCCCCCCCCCCAGCCAGAGAACCTCTGTCTTTGATGGATTCAGTCTCAGCCAACTCTGCTTAAGCCACCCCACCACAGCCTCCAAACCCTCAACTAGATTACCTGGGGTGGCATCCAGCCATCAACAGAGACAGCTGAGCATCATCAGCATACTGGTGGCAGCCCAGCTCAAAGCTCTATGCCAGCTGGACAAGAGGGCACGTACAGATGCTAAATAATATTGGAGAGAGGATAGCCCCCTGAGGGACCCTGCATATCATGGGGTGTCGAGAAGATACCCTCTTACCCAGCACCACCCTCTGTCCCCAATCTTGAAGAAATGAGGCAACCCCCTTCAGAGCTGTCTTGCATACTCCAACTTTGGTGAGGCAGTGAACCAACAGATTGTGATCCACTGTGTTGAATGCTGTCATCAAGTCAAGCAGTAACAGCAGCACTGACCCGCCTCAATCCAGCTGCCTATAGAGATCATTGTGAGGCTGACCAGCACAGTCTCCATCCCATGGCCAGGGCAGAAGCCAGATTGGAATGGGTCTACAGTCAATGTATCCTCCAGAAAACTCTGAAGTTGCTCAGCTGCCACTCTCTCCACTAGTTTATGCAGAAATGACAGATTACCATTGCCTCTTTTAAGCTCTGGATGGACCCCTGAACACAGGGACAAATTGATAATGTCCATTAGAGGGCCCCATATACCCTTGCTACTGGCTTGTACCAGCCACAAAGGACATGGGTCCAAGAGGCAAGAGGTTGTCTTGGTGTGCCTCAGGATCCTGTCGACATCAGCCTCTGAGAGCCAGCTGACGCTGTCAAATAATGAATCCAAATTTGGACAAGGGGCCTCTAATTCACATACTGTATCTAAGGTGGCAGGCTGGTCATGGCAGAGTGACAAGATTTTCTCCACAAAAAAACTTCACAAATGCCTCACAGGTTATGTCCGAATCCTCAACTTTTTTGGTTTTCTGTGTGAGAGAAGATAATGTTCTTATTACCCTAAATAATTGTGCCGGGTAAGAGCTACCAGATGTGATGGGAGCTGTATAGAATTTCCTCTTAGTAGCCTTCACTGCCATCTCATAGGATTTCATACATACCTCTGGCACCGCCTCTCCCAGCATGTCCCCCGAAGGAAATTAAGATCAGTGGACAAGAACCTTTTGGTGGTCCCTGGCCCCAAAAAATATTTAGCTGGCCTTGACCAGGGCCTTCTCTGCCCTTGCTCCAGCTGGGTGGAATATGTTCTGCCAGGCAAGTGACATTTCTTTACATCTGCCTGGCACCCTCCCCCCATGAATCTATGCTAGCACTGCCATTTTGTTTTTAAAATGTTTAAATGTTCTGAATGTTTTAAATATTGTGTTTTTATGATTTTAACTTATTTTACATTGTATTGAACCAAATTATTGTGAACCACCTTGAGCCCCATGCAAGTGGGGAAGGACAGTAAAAAATGCTAAATAGATAAATAAAAATAAATGCCCTATAAGATGTTCTTGAAGCTTCATCATGAGACCATCACCAAATTCACTCTAATCATCTTAGTTCCCATTCCATCCCTCTGAGCTCCAAGGTATACCATAGAGACAACTTGCGATGGGAATGAAGAGGATGTTGGGGGGCAATTTCATGAATGGCTTCAGAGAGAAAGAAGTTCCAGTTCTCTATCAGCTCATTCAATGAATTGCCAAGGGCCATCAGATCCCACAGAGAATCCTGAAACCCAGTTGGGTCCATCAGTCTTTGCAGGCAAGCATAAACCTGCTTGTTCAGTTTCCCATAGCATCAATAGCTACCAGGAATTTTGCTGCCCTGACCCACAGTGCTCTGATGCACAGCAACTTGGCCAAACATGAAACAGGACAGCAAAATCTCAAGCAACCTACATAGTTTATGTCTGATTTCTTCCATTCTGTTAGTCAGTTGCTTATTTATTTACCTACCAGGAATAAGGCCCGTCGTGGAAATAAATACAATGAGGGCTAGAAAGAGTGCCCCAGCCTTGGGCAATCAGCATCTGTAAATAAAAATGGTTCCTTGTTCTGTGCTGTAAAATAAAATCTTTGGTTCAGGCTATAAAGAGGCCTACAGGAATTTTCCCAGAGATGGTTAGAGACAGCTTAAAAGTAGATAGCTTGGTGACCTTGCCAGAGCTAAATTGTTTTCAGTTGAGGATAGTACCAGTGACCTTTGAAGCTCCCAATTAACACATTCCAAGCAATTGAGCTACAGACACCTGTGTGGGGGCAGGGACGGACCTAGTTGCCGTATGGTTTTGTTTCTCTCCCACTCTCTCTTGCCCATCCTTGGACATCATGTGCCTAGCAACTCATAGAGTTACATCACCTCTTGGATATCTCATTGGTCTAAGGGCCTAAGACCAGTCAGAGACCTTTTTGCTATTAATCTAGTTAGCCCTTACACTATGGCTGGTGGAGCTAGGTGACTACTTGACCCAACATTGGCTGTGTTCAGACTGGCAATCTACCCTGCTATGGCCACTTTTCAGCTGCGTTTCCCAAGCAGATTAAAGGGGGTGTTCACAAAGGCACATCTGCCTGACGTTCCCCACCTGTAGGCAACCCGTGCTTTTCTGCTTCACTCCCGCGTTAAAAAGATACCTGTTACAAGTGGTAGCAAATTCCGGAGAGTGCCTTTATCCCTCATCAGTCCACTTCCCAGAAGTGTGAACGCTCAACCAAAAAGCCGGGAGCAACCCATGTTGCTCCTGGTGCATATGATTGGCTGTGCTCTGTTCTACCACATAAGGCACATATGATTGGCTGTGTTCCGCTCTACCACCCAATGTGCAACGGGATCCTCCCCAAATTGGCTGGATGCCTATGTGTGTATGGGCACATGGGCGCATGAGCACCCATGCTCCCATACACACATAGGCATCCAGCCGATTTACCAGGAAAAAGCCATTTACAGCCACACCTCCGGGACAGCAGTCTGAATGCTCCCGCATGCCTCCTCCCGGTATGCTCCTGCATCTGTCAGCCCCGTGTGACTGTGAAAACCCAGAACAGTTTATTCCGGGACTTTTTTGTCATGACTGGCTCCTGCTGCAAACTGCCAGTCTGAACTCAGCCATTTTGTCAGTGGTTCAACAGCTTCCAGAATGGCATCCCACTTGATTCCTGCCTGGACTGGCTAAAGTTGTGAACTTCTTGTCTTAGTGGAAGTCACTGCCTCTGTTGAACCTGGAATGGTAAATGTAACCTTGTTTCTGTATGTTTAGCTATGCTGGAAAAGCTTAAGTTTAATTGTTTTATTCCTTCATCGTCTAGTCTTGTTTTAAATATTTTTGCACTTAAATAAATAATTACATTTTACTCTGTTGTGGTTTTTGCTTTCAATAGCCTCAAAGTGTTAAATCTAGAGCCTTGGCTCTTGACCGCCTACCAGCTAACTGTTTTGTCTTGAAAACTCAGATTGCAGTCCCACCCTGCAGGGCTGACTTTTCTTGTTAAGTTCCCTGAGAAGCTGGGAGGCTTGGTCTTTCTCTACTGGGCTGTTGGGATAGATTGAAAGACCTGGTGGCAACCTACCAAGACTAGGGTGAGTTTTAGACTCTCTCTGGTACTTTGTAACTCTGTTTTGTGACGCACTCCCCTTGTACCAAAAGTCCTCACCCAAGGTTGGGATAAGGACTTTTGACATGATCAATTTGCTGTGGTGACCTCAGCAGGGTATAATGACACAGAATCTACAGTTTTCTCCAGGGGAACTGCTATCAGAAGAGCTCTTGAAATTCTGAGTGATCTCCAGCCCTCACCTGGAGATTGGCAACAATGGTTCCCCAGGAGGAAATGACTAGTTTGTATGGTGGAGTCTATAGCATTGTATCTTTCTGAGGTTCCACCCCTCCTCAAACCCCACACTCTCCAACCTCCACCACTCAAATTCCTAGAGATTTCCCAACCTGGCATTGGCAACGCTATGTCCTCCCCAGCCAACCATCAACTGACCTTTTCCTGCCCCCTGACTTCAGCTTTTCATCTCCTTGCCCCTCCCTGAAGCCTCTACCTTTCTCTGCAGTGGGGACCAAAGCAGCTCACATCATTCTCCTCTCCCCCTTTCAATCTGCACAACCACCCTGTGAGGAAGGTTAGGCTGAAAGTCTGTGAGTGGTCTGAAATCACCTACTCAGCTTCCACAGCAAGAACCTGGGTGTGACAGACCCTGCTCTAAAGTATTAACTGCTACACCTAGGGTAGCCAGCCTCTGGGTGGAGCCTGAAGATTGCCAGGTATCACAACTGAACTCCAGAGAACAGCTCTCCTCCTGGAGAAAATAACTGCTTTGGAGGGTAGACTCTATAGCATTCTATTCAGCTGAGACCTCTCCCCTCCCCAAACTCTGCCTTCCATAGACTCCACCACAAAATTTCCAGGAATTTCCCAACCTTGAGCTGGCAACCCTAGTCAGGATGATCCAAATGCCTTTTCTCTCAAAGGCCAAAATAGGCCTGGAAAGGGCCTTCTCCCCCCACCTTTTACTGACAGAACCAAGTTTGGTTGCTTAGCAACAGCCACTGAATCGAAAGTGAGCCTAGCAGCAGGAGGAAGTAAAGTGTCTTTGTTAGGAGAGACAGCCGTTTTGGCAGTTTATTCTGTCAGGGAATAGTGACCAGGCTTGTAGTGGGTGGGTGAGAGAAGTGGACCCAGCACCCAGCCAATGGCACACGAGTACTCTTGAGTGGCAGTTGATGGGCCAATGTCTGATGGATTGCACAGCACAGCCAATGGGAGAGCTGGAAAGTGCCAATATATTAGGCTTTTATATATATCAGATAAACTATTTCCCAGAGTCTGTTGTCCCTGTAGATACTTATTTCCCCCAACAACTTTTTCTACAGACTCAGGGAACTTACTGGGGCTAAAGAAAAATCCAAAAAGTAAAAACAAAAGCAAAACACACCAAACCTTGGGGAGGAATGAATCCCTCTCAATACCTTTTGCAATGGCCTTCACTGGGGCCAGTCACTCCAGCTATCAATGGTGAGAGATTAGAGTGTTCTGAGGGCTGAGGGGGAAGGCTTCTAACTGGCTCTGTCAGTAAAAGGCAGGGGGAGGGGGAAGGGCCCTTTGAGGGCCTTTGAGGGAGGGAGACTTGGGGCCAGGCCTAGAGGTTTTGTGGTGGATTCTAAGGAAGGCGGGGTTTGGGGAAGGAAGACGCCTCAGCTGGGTATAATGCCACAGAATCCACTCCCCAAAGCAGCCATTTTCTCCAGGGATACAGTTGTCTGCTGTCTATAGTTCAGTTGTAATTTTGGGGCTCTCCAACCCCAGGTCTAGGGTTGCCAGGTTCCCCTTGCCTACCAGCAGTGGATAGGGAAGGGTATGGTTGCCAGACCCAGGCTGGGAAACTCCTGGAGATTTGGGGGTGGACCCTGGGTGTTAAGTATGCAACTCAACACAATGATTTCAGCAAAAAGTGATTTCAACTTTATTCAACAGCAAACTTCAACTCAAGAGCACACAACAACAAGAGTGGACCGCAGCTCCCTTTTTAAACTATCCAAGGCTGTCAAAGCCACACCCACAATAAATTAAGGCCCAATCAGATTACAGAGATAAAGGCCAATCGGCTTCATTCCCGCCAGACAGCATATTTATCAGTGATTGGTTGTTTTACACAATTCCATAGGAATGGCCAATAGGAATGTTTCAGCTTATGATCCTGTACAAAACTCAAGCTTTACATGGTAAAGAATAGGCAGCGTTCACTTATGTCAATGCATAACACTGGGGAGGACAGGGACTTCAGTGAGGTACAATGCCATAGACTCCACCATCCAAGGCATCCATTTTCTCCATGGGAAGTTATCTCTGTAGTCTGGAGATGAGCAGTAATTTCAGGGGATCCCCAGGTACCACCTGAAGGCTGGCATCCCTAGGCAACACCCTCTGAGTGACTTGATACCCTCTGATTTGCATAACTTAACTAGGCTCGACTGCTTGCTACTCTTCAACAGCAACTATCCTATGAAAGGCAGTGTGGTACAGCAGGTAGAGCTTCAAGTAAGGTCTGCAAGACCCAGGTTTAGATCCCCATCTTGTGGTGGAACCTGACTGGGTGATTTTGGACCAGTCACATACTTTCAGCCTAACTAACCTCACAGGGTTGTTATGTAGATAAAAAGGAGGACAGAATAATGTAAGCTGCTTTGCTCCCCACTATGGAGAAAGACTATAATTTTACTAGGTAGAGGCTGTGGGGGAGGAGGGTGGAGATGGAAAGCTGAAGACAGAGAGGCAAATAAAGGTAGGTTGGCTGTTGGGTGGGAAGGAAATAGGTTTGCCAATTCCAGGTTGGGAAATTCCTGGACATTTGAGGGGTGGAGCCTGGGAAGGGTGGGGTTTGAGGAGGGGAGGAACATCGGACTGGTATAATGCCTCAGCAGGGTATAATGCCATAGACTAAACCCTCCAAAGCAGCCTTTTTATCCAGGGTAACTGATCTCTATCACCTGAACAACTATAATTCTGGGTGATCTCCAGCCCCCACCTGAAGGCTTGATACAAAATCATAGCACCAAGGCTGTAGTACTGTGTAAAAAAATACAAATGGACATGTAAAGTTCTAAAGATAATCTAATTCAAAATTTGTAATATAACTAACATCTGTTACATTCATACATATTCAATATGGTCTACATATCAAACTTGTTTTTGCTGTGTTACCATTATATATTTACACACCCACTTGTAGGCTGGCAAAGGATAGTTCTTGTGGAGGAAATGGATGGTTTGGAGGGTGGAGGCTGCACACACCATTGATTTATACAGGGACATCATGATACTGACTGATTTGTTTTCAGTTCCCTTCCTAATAAGCCCCAACATAACGTTGGCCTTTCTTATTGCAGTCACACACTGTCTTGACATTTTCAGTTAGTTATCTACTATGACTCCAGGATCTCGCTCTTGGTCAGTCTCTGCCATGTCAGACCCCATCAACATCTATTTATAGTTAGGATTTTTGACCCCAAGGTGCATCACTTTGCACTTGGCCACATTGAACTCCATTTGCCAAGAATGTAATGTAATGATGTAATGAGACAGTTAAATGCATGGAAGGGCCAGTTTCAAATTAGACGTAGGCAATGGACACAAAGTTGCCATTGCAACAGTATCTTTTGCTATAAATTCAGGGCTTTTTTGTGGTGGTGCTCCTGGTACAGAGTGTTGGCACGGGGGGGGGCTCTCCCAAGTCCTAAGGAGACACACACACATGTACATATACATATATACACACACATATATATAATCTGTCTTCAAATGACGTTGTAGCAATTTGTTGCTGTTGCAACTACCTTTGAAATCTTTGAAACCAGAGGTCTTTTTGGGGGGGAGCCCACCGGAGCTGCGCTCCAGGAGCTCAGGAGCCAAGCCCCGCCCCCAGCCGGCATCCCGGAGAGTCTTTCAGGCAGCCGAATGTCAATTTCAGCTCCATTATATCCTATGGGCCATTGAAGTCAATGGTGAGAACATAGGGTATATTCTGGGGGCTGGAGGGGCAGGGGTTTGAGGGAGAGGCTCCAAACTCACAGGATAGCTGATGGAGCCTCTTCCCAAGATACCCACTAAGTTTCAAGAACATTATCCCACCATAGAGAACAATGGAGTGAATAGGGAGTGAATAGGGCAACCTGTTTAGGGGCCCATAGAATTGGACCCCCTGATCCAATGTTCTCGAAACTTTGTGGGTATCTTGGAGAGAGGCTCCAACAGCTATCCTGTGAGTTTGGATCTTCTCCATCCAACCCCTCCCCTCCAGCCCCCAGAATATACCCTATGTTTTCACCATTGACTTCAATGGCCCATAGGATATAATGGGGCTGAATTGCCGCCAAATTTCTTTCATTCCCTCCTTTCCTTCTTTCTTTTTCCTCTTTCCCTCATTCTTCTCTTCTCTCTTTCTTTCTTTCCCACCTTCTTCTCTTCTCTTTTTCCTCCTTTCCCTGTTTCCCTCCTTCTTCCCTCTCTTTCTTTCCCTCCCCTTTCCTTCTCTTTCTTTCCCTCTTTCTTTCCCTCTTTCCTTCTCTCTACTCTCTCTCTTTCCTTCCCTCTTTCTTCCTTCTGTGGCCCAACTCTCATGAGAAGGAGTTTAAACTTTAAACCCCTTCTCTCTTAGCTCCCCCACCCAGGCCAGCCGGGGAAGGGGAGGCTTTTGAAGATGCCGCCCCCTTTTGCTTCCCCTTCTTACATCACTTCTGGTGATGTCAGGGGGCATGGCATATGCTAATAGCCTAATAGCTCATTAGCATACCATATGCTAATGAGCTCCTGCAGCTGTTCTTCTACGAAAAGACCCCTGTTTGAAACTATATTTGAAACACTCTATGAAAGCCTAAATCTGAAGATTCCCCTCAATGCATGTTCTAAAGGAGCAATGTATGAGGGAAGTTATATTCATACTGAAAGTTAAGCACACGTAAACACATTAAGGACTTATCTACCATGAAAAGACACAGCTCTTCAACAGCATATTTTAAAAACATACACATATGACCTCTGGGAAAAGAGAAATATGATTTAATGGGTCAAATTTTTCAGATTGCCTCTCCATCCCATGCTTGTTACATACATGTTCCCAAGCATCTCATTTACTACTGTCATAGGTAGATAGATAGAAAAAATGCAATCCATTCTTCAGCTTTCCTAAAACTCTAGAGATTAGCAGTATCACCTAGCTTTGCCAGTGCTAAGGCTATGAGAAATGAACCCTTGTACCATACAGGTCTCTGTTTTGTTAAAAGGCTGGTTCATAAACAGTTTATTGGAGGAGTTCAGACTGGCAGTCTGAAGCAAGAGCCAGTCATGGCAAAAAAAGCCCTGGAACAAACTGTTCCACGTCTTCCCAGTCACATGGGGCCGACTGATGTGGGAGCATACCAGGAGGAGGCGTGCAAGAGCGTTCAGACAGGCATGGCTGTAAACGGCTTTTTCCTGGTAAATTGGCTGGATGCCTATGTGTGTATGAGTGCATGAGCGCATATGCTATCATACACACATAGGCATCTAGCGGATTTGGGGAGGATCCCATTGTGCCGGCACCACATTGGGCAGTACAGCGAAGCACAGCCTATCATATCACTGCTGCCTTATGCGCAACATGGGTTGCTCCCGGATTTTTGGCTGAGCGTTCACAGTTCTGGGAAGCAGAATGCAGCGGGATAAAGGCACTCTCTGGGATTTGCTACCACTTTCAACAGGTATCTTTTAATTCAGGGAGTGAAGCAGAACAGCACGGGTTGCCTACGGGTGGGGAACGCCAGGCAGATGTGCCTGTGTGAACGCTCCCTTTAATCCACTTGGGAAATGTGGCTGAAACGTGGCTATAGCAGGGTAAATTGCCAGTCTGAACTCAGCCATTTACATTACCAGTAGTCATCTAGTGGTAATGTAAGGTGGGTTGTCACCCGCCTGATACAATGGGCATCTTTTGCAAAGAAAGGAAAGAGAGAAAAGGATAAATGTGGGAAAGGAATGGTAGGAGGAAAATGAAAGAAGAGATGGAGTTGGATATCATATTACAGGACAAAGTTAAAACTTGGTCTTAGATCTTAAAATATTAAAAGTTATCAGTTTACATGAGAAAGTACATAACTAATGGCAAGTTAATGTAAAGTTGTTAGAAAATTGAGCTATCTGAAGTATACATAACTCTGTGGCATAGGTATTGGGGTCATCTTACACTACTCAGTTGGAAGAAGATGCTAAAACATTTCAACATGCTTGCAGAAAACTCCAGAACAAAAGGGGGGAAAGGTTTCAAGACACTAGTTTTCATTTTTAAAAATCTGTTGCCCTATTTCTAGTCTAAGTGTAAACTCTGACTTTTAGACATGCAGAGTAGAAAGATTTATGAAAATGCTGCCTGAAGCCAAACAGAATTGATCTCACTGGGATTAACCAAACTTCCTAACCAGAACACCTTTAGCATAACCCACAGTTTAAAAGTCATTCCATAGCTAGTTATAAGAAGTCAAACCAACAAAATTTAGATATAAACAATGGAAACTAAAAAGAAATATGTTACTTGGTAAAAAAAAAATGAACACCCTGGATATTTTTGAATAATTCAAAAGACAGGCCATTAGTAATGAGAATATTTCATTTAGCTGGAAGGTAAATTCAAGCTGAAAAGGATAAAATAGCTGTATAATCCTCTTGCAAAAATACTTTTAGCTTTAGGAGTTCGTATTAAAATAACTTTTATGACACAAAAGCAAAATCATCATAAGATTCAGGTATGTAACTAATCAGAACAGTTTGTGAAATAATTCATATCTGACCAACCAACGCACAAAAAGCTATTTTAATTTAAGTTGGGCCCCTGGGTGATGCAGTCAGGAACATTTGATACTTTCCTCACTGTGGTCAATAGAATATTTGGTGCAAAACTTCAAAAGGTCTGGGAACTCTATGCATGCCCTCTAAGCATTTGTTTGACTGGCAGTTTGGGAAATCAAAGGATTAGGTCAAAGGATTAGGTCTTCTGATTTAAAATACTCACACTATAATGAGTTCCCCCAGTCATCCTCTGCAATAAACTAAAAAAGTGTGGCTGGTCTTTAATAAGAATTCTATTAAATATAAAATTATGGCAGCCACTGTGATTCCTGTTGCAGAGAAACTCATACAAACTTGGTCGAAAGGTTGCATGTTGTTTAGGCACAATATTCCACAAAAAAAGGCAACTAGGTTGCTTTGTATTACATGCAGCATTAACCATGATCAGTGTGGACTTGTTACTGCTGTGCTGAGGATGGTGTCAAAACACATGGGGGCGGGGGGAATCCAGTGCAGCATAGCGGTTAGAATGCTTGACTAGGTTCTCATATCCCCAAGTTCACATCCCCATGAAGCTTGCTGGGTGCCCTTTGTCCATTTACTTTCTTTCATCCTAACCTACCTCACATGGTAATTATGAGAATGAAATGGTAAAACCATAGAGTTTCTGGCAATTCCTAGAGAGTACTCTTGGTAATTTTGAGTTTTTCCTAGAACTGATGTCATGCTGTCGCTGACAGTGCTTTCCCCCCATTATTTTGCTCCCACTGTCTACAGGACCAGTGGTGGGAAACAGGAGCCTGCCTCCAGCAATGGTGGGAAACACTGGCAGCCCTGCTCAGATGTGACAATATTGAGCTAGGCGAACCAATGTCCTGATGGTATGGGGAAGTTTTATATGCACTATGTATAGTAAACAGTTAGTTTGATCTAGGATCTTGTCTAATGTATTAGGTTTCTCAATAATTATGAAATTATTCCATATTAAGAGACTTTATGTTTTCTGTATTTGCTTATTGTTTCATTTTGTCTGAAGTGTGAAGCTCATGCCACACAATGTATTCAGCTAAACTTTGTCCATCTTGTTGCATTATTATCACCTCAAATAGCATTACCTGGGTTAAATCCACATGCACTTACCTTATTGATCTCTGCTATCATAGTATTACAATGCCATCTGGAGCAGAGTTGCACCCTTCTAAATCCATTGCAGTCAATAACCTCAGAAGGGTAAAATGACCCCCACAACTGTTGCCTACTAGTACTCCAGAGGCTTGCAAGAGGGGGGGAAAGCCCCTAAAAATTCACTCACATAACATAACTCCTGGGAAAAACCCAGAAGAGACATCAGTTCTCTCTAGAAATAGCCAGAAACTCTATGGTAAAACAAAGGTTTCTGGTAATTTCTAGAGAGGACTGACTTCATTTCCAGATTTTTTCTCAGAACTGATGTAACACTGTAGCTGATGGAGCCTCCATGTCCCTGCTCCCCTGGACTTCTACCAGCTGCCAGGCATGGTCCAGCAGCCTTAAGTATAACTCTGCTTAGGATTGCATGGATCAGCTCCTTATCTTTGTTCCATGTCTTTGCTGAAGAAAAGATCTGGCCATTGTGGTGCATGCCTTAGTTATATCTAGATTGGTTTACTGCAATGTGCTTTACATGACAATGCCATGGATTTCAGAAACTTCAGTTGGTGCAGAAAGCTGAAGCCAGGATGTTAACTAGAGCAGGTAGTAGGGACCATATAACTCCAGCCTTGGCCCAGCTACACTAGTTTCCATTCTGTTTCCAGGCACAATTCAAGGTGCTGGTGTAAGCTTTAAAGCCCTATATGGTTTGAAGGACTGCCTATATCCTTATGAACCTACTTGACCACTATGGTCATCTTTTAAAACCTGCTTTGGGTGACCCACCTTAGAAGATTAGGCAAATGGTAACCTGAGAGAGGACCTTCTCATTTGTGGCACCAAAATTATGGAACTGTCCCCCCCGGGAAACTGCCGTGTCTCCTTCTGTTGCCATCTTATGCCAGCAGGTTGTTTTTGTTGTTTTTATGTTTTTTGTATAGACTTTAGTTCTGGTTTTATTGTTTTAATGATCTGGGGTTTTTGTTTTAATAGTATTTAATATGTGGTTTTATTAATTTGTTACAAACCTTGGTGGCTGTTACAAGGGCAGAAAGGTGGGGGTATAATTCTGTAAAATAAACAAATAAATATTTCTATGCTTCCCTGGCAGAGGTCTGGAAACTCACAGCCCAAACCTTAGTCAGGTCACACAATGCAGGGCTTCAGTAGAAGAATCTCTTTATTGGTGAAACATAACTAAAGACACGTGTACAGCTTGTGTCAGGAATGCCCGGGTACAGCAGGGCTCCCTAAATTATAGTGGAATCAAACATCCCCCTAAACGTGCTGAAGCCAATTAGTATAGTTCATGTGTGTGGGCAAAGCAAGCGGGCAAAGCAGGCAAAACAATTTAAAAGCTGTTGATTCCCAGCAGAGGAGTTCTGCAGCTGGAGACACTACAAGGTCAGGAAGATGATAACATACAGACAGTAGAATAGTAATGGTCAGAGGCTGGTAGACTGAGAGTACTCCCCTCACATTCCACCTCCATGACAGGGCTACCTGACATCCCTTAATGATACGAAGGATGGAAGATTGTACAACTACCATAAGGGAAAGGGAATTCCTATATAAGAAAGCTAATATGTCAAGGGCAAGAGCCAGTGTGTTACCATGGTTAGAGTATTGGACTGTGATCTGGGACCGATACAGTCAAATCTCCACTCTGCCATGGAAGCTTGTTGCATGGTCCTGGGCCAAGTGATACACTCTCAGCCTAATTTCCCCCATAGGGTTGTTGTATCACTTTATCATAAATGAGAAGTTTGTCTAGAAAATCTCTATAATCTGAAGACATGAAAGATAAATTAATGCTTAAGTATATTGTGGAGGGGTGTTACTCCAAGGTAGTTTTACTGTAAGAATATTTTGGTAGATTTTACATGTTAACCAATTCAAATTAGCAAAGGCGCATAAACATTCAATATTAAAACAACAAATTAAAGGAATCTAAATTATTATATTACTATACAAATTTACTTATTAAAAGATGTGATTTCTCCTTTTTATCATGCTGTTTAGGTTTGCCATCGCTTTCCTCCCAAGGAGCAGGCGTCTTTTAATTTCATGGCTGCAGTCACCATCTGCAGTGATCTGGGATCCTAGGAACGTGAAGTCTGTCACTACTTCTACGACTTCCCCTTCTATTTGCCAAGGAGTGATGGGGCCAGATGCCATGATCTTAGTTTTTTTGATGTTGAGCTTCAAGCCCACTTTTGCGCTCTCTCCTTTCACCCTGAGCAAGAGGCTCTTTAGGTCCTCTTCACTTTCTGCCATCAGAGTGGTATCGTCTGCATATCTGAGGTTATTGATCTTTTCCCCAGCAATCTTAACTCCCGCTTGTGATTCATCCAGGCCAGCATTTCGCATGATGTACTCTGCATATAAAGTAAATAAGCAAGGTGACAATATACATCCTTGTCGTACTCCTTTTCCTATGCTAAACCAATCAGTTGTTCCATATCCGGTTCTAACTGTTGCTTCTTGACCCTTATACAGGTTTCTCAGGAGACATGTCAGGTGGTCCGGTACTCCCATCTCTTTAAGAACCTGCCATAATTTATTGTGATCCACACAATCAAAGGCTTTAGCATAGTCAATGAAGCAGAAGTAGATGTTTTTCTGGTACTCTCTTGCTTTCTCCATAATCCAGCGAATGTTGGCAATTTGATCTCTAGTTCCTCTACCTCTTCGAAACCCAGCTTGTACTTCTGGCAGTTCTCTATCCATGTACTGTTGGAGCCTAGCTTGCAGGATTTTGAGCATGACCTTGCTAGCGTGTGAAATGAGTGCAATTGTGCGATAGTTTGAACATTCCTTGACATTGCCCTTCTTTGGGATTGGAATATACACTGACCTTTTCCAATCCTGTGGCCACTGTTGTGTTTTCCAAATTTGTTGGCAAATTGAGTGCAGCACTTTAACAGCATCTTCTTTTAAGACTTTGAATAACTCAGCTGGGATATCATCACCTCCACTAGCTTTGTTGTTAGTAATGCTTTCTAAGGCCCATTTAACTTCGCTTTCCAGGATGTCTGGCTCGAGGTCAGTGATTATACCATCGTGGTGGTCAAGGACATTGAGGTCCTTCTTGTATAGTTCTTCTGTGTATTCTTGCCATCTTTTCCTAATCTCTTCTGCTTCTGTTAGGTCCCTACCGTTTTTGTCCTTTATCATGGCCAGCTTTGCATGGAACGTTCCCTTGATTTCTGGGACCGATACAAATTAAATTTGTATATGACATTAAATTGGGAGGAGTAGCAAACACCCCAGAATATATAGACTTCAACAAGATCGAACACACTATAAATGTGAGTAGATGTGAACAAGATGCAATTCAACAAGGATAAGTGCAGAGGTGTAACAGAAAAGAGAAACACACATATTGGATGGGGGATACACTTCTTGGTAGCAGTGCATTTGAATGAGATCTTGGAGAACGCATAGACTGTAACCTAAATATGAGAAGTCAGTGTGATGTGGTGGCAAAAAAGGCTAATGTAGACTTGGGGTGTATCAACAGAGGCATAACATCCAAATTGCAAGATTCCATAGCCCTACTTTACACCACATTGTTCAGGCCACACCTGGAGTACTGTGTGCAGTTTTGGAAGTCTCCTTTCAAAAAGGATGTGAACAGATTTGAGTGGGAGCAGAAGAGAATGATGAGGATGATCAGGGGCCTGGAGACCAAGCCCTACAAGGAAAGGCTGAGGGACTTGAGAATGTTCCATCTGGAAAAGAGCAGGTTGAGAAGGGACATGATTGCTCTCTCTAAATATTGAAAGGCTGTCACCTAGAGGACTGGGCAGGGAAGTGTTCCAGTTGGCAGTAGAGGCTAGGACTTGTAATAATGGGTTCAAATTATGGGGAAAAAGATATCAGCTGGATGTTAGGGAATTTTTTTTTTTTTTTTTACAGTGAGAGTAGTTCAGCAGTGGAATTGGAGGCCCAGGGAAGTAGTGAGCTTCCCCTCATTGGCAGTCTTCAAGCATGGCTGGATGAACACATTTCAGGGATGCTTGAGGCTAATCCTGCATTGAGCAGGAGATTGTAGTAGATGGCCATCCAACTTTATGATTCTGTGTAGAATAGAATGTGTTATAAACTATTTCCAGGGGTGGGGTTATGACTTAGTGGCAAAGCATCTGTTCTCCTTCCTACCTTCCTTCTGCCATCCACGGTTGATGGCAGGGTGTTTTAAGCTTGGATTTATAGGTGAACTGATCTCTGTATTAACGGCCTTGAGGACATTTCAGGAGGGGATGTGTCTCAGTGAGAGATCATCTGCTTGACATGTAGAGGGTCCCAGGTTCAATCTGCAGCATTTTTAGTGAAGGATTTGGGAGCAGGTGATATGAAAGACATCTGCTTATGATCTGAGGAGTCTTTGCTAGTCTAAACTGACAATCCTCAATTCAGCAAGCTTGAAAGCATAGAGTGCCATCAAAGGGGCTATTCCTTATTTAAAATACATAAATAAACATAAAATAAATACATACAAATGGATTACCTACTTATGCAGCAGGGCTTATTTATATTTGAGACTGTAGACAGGGATTTTTATTCCATAGCATTTTGATGTGGTCAGGGCTGGCTTGAGGTGTTTCTGCACCCTAGGTGGGCACAGATGACAACCTCCCAGCAGGGCCGGCTTGCCCACTAGGCCAGCTAGGCGTTTGCCTAGAGTGCGCCAGCCCGCAGGGGCACCAAACTGCACCCCCCCATGAAAAGCCCACCACCACCACTGCCTCCCTGCCACTGCTGCCAGGGAAGAGCACCCCAGTGGGGCTCAGGAGGCGGTAGTGGAGCTTGCCCGCCCTCCCCCTTGGGGGGGAGAGGAGGCGGGGGCAGAGGTGGCTGCCACCAAAGAAGAACACCCCAGCTGGCACAGGAGAGGTGCCCCGAATGACGATGCCTGCTGCAGCCTCCTCCACCCTCACTGGGCTCCGCTTCCAGGTGGGTGGCCAGTTGCAGTGGGGTAAAGCGGAGAGGGGTGGGGGACCAGCCGGCCAGCAGGCATGTGGCGAGGCTGAGGTGGGGCCCAGCCAGCAGGCAGGCAGGCATCTGACCAGGGGCGCTGGGAGGGTGGGCAGGTCTCCTGGGGGCAGCCGAGGAGGAGGAGGAGGACCGCCTTCCTTGTGCCTCCCCTGGAGGGTCTCTGGGCCAGGGTGGGGGGCAGCCAGATTTGGGCTGGCAGGACTCAGGCTCCAGGAGGGTCAGGACCAGCACCTTGCAGGAGGTGGGGGTGGGGAGAGAGCCAGGGGGGGCTATTTCTAGCAGCAGGAGAAGAGGCCTGGGCAGTAGCACTGACCTCTGGGCCTCTGTCTTCTTGGGTCTCCCCCCTCCCCCTCCCTGCAGGTGGCAGACGACAGAGGAGCGCAAAGCCTCTCACCCCCCTCCCTGCTCCTCTCCTGGTGGGATTCTGCAGAGGAGTCTGCGGCCCCCCTCCAGGCCATCACCAGGATGGGGCTGCTCAGAAGCCGGTTGGGACCCCATGACGTTGGCCCTGGACTAGCAGCGGCAGCGCGAGGGGGTGGGGGGCAGGACTGGGAGGCATCTGAGGGACCCACACTGCTTTCTCGCTGTGGTGGCCAGTGAGGAGGTGTGGTAGGAGAGCCACCCACGACAGCAGGGCGGGGCCGGAGGGGGTCTGGGTCCCCTCCTCCCCACAGGGCAATGATCCACTGGCCAGGGTGCAGGAGGCAGCGGCACAGCATGAGGGGGTCAGGGGGGAGGCGGGGGCAGCATGGCAGTGTTTCCAGGCAACACCGGGAGGTTGGCATCTGTGCCCACCTAGGGCACAGAAACACCTCAAGCCGGCCCTGCCCAGGGGAAGGGAGAGGGTGGGCAAACTGTGTTGCCACCTCCTGCACCTGGCCGGATGCTCAGTACTGGTGGCAGCCAGCAGGGAGTCCTCACTGGCCACCGCCATGCCAACCCTGCCTCCTCCCCCCAAGGGTGGGCAGGTGCGCTGCCACTTCCTGCACCTCAGCTGGGCGCTCAGTACTGGTGGTGGCCAGTGGGGAGTCCTCGCTGGCCACCACCATGCTGCCCCCACCTCCTCCCCCCTGAGGATGGATGGAGAAGGGCATTGGCGGAGCTGACATGTTGCTGCAGCCCCCACCAGTACTGCTGCTGCTGCCGCCACACATGGCCATGGGTCTCCGAGATGCCTGGGAACATCAGAAAGGTGCATGTTTCCCTTACCTAAATATAGCTAGGATTACTGCTCAGGCAATATAATTGGCCCCTTGTTTGGAAGAAATAGTCAATGTGAAGGGAATACTAAGCAGACCAGGCAAGCCACCATCTTGGTGATCACCTGGTTGCTGGGAAGGGGACGGGGCTAAAGCCAAGTGGGAGAACTTGTGTGCCGGTCCTTTGAAACTGACAAAGAATAGCTCCCTTGAGAGGGCAGCTTGGTCAGTTTCACACAACGCTCAAGGAAGAGTTTCTTAACAGCTAGGAAACATAACAGAAACACTTTTCAGGAATTCTTCCCAGAGGGAATTCATATAAGAAGTGCTCCGTTGCCTTAAAAAAAAAATGGGGGAGAGAGAGAGAGAGAGAGAGAGAGAGAGAGAGAGAGAGAGAGAGAGAGAGAGAGAGAGAGAGCACCAGGATGGGCTTCTTCTCTCTCTTTTTAACTGGGAGGAGGTATCGTGTTTACAATGCTCCTGCTGCACTGGCCAAGGAGGAGGAGAAGGCGGCTGCAATGGTGGCGGTGGCAGTGCCATCGGGGCCCAGGTCTGTCTGTCGGCATCCTCCTATTGGCACCTCCAGGGTGGCTGGGCCAGGCTCACCCAGTGCAGAACTGCCTGGAACTCTGTGGGCCCCTCTTCCTGCCCCCCGCCCGCCCACTCCTGCCCTCCGGCCCCCCGCCTGCCCTCTACCCTCTTCTCCATTGGGCAGGGCCCAGTGTGGGGAGCCAAATGATTGGCTTCACCAGATGCCTCTGAGCTCTTCCAGGTGGGCAGGTCAGGCGGGGAGGCGGCAGCGGGGGGCGGGGGCGGAGGGCTTTTTTGGAGGGGCAGGGTGCTGTTTGGCACCCCTGAGGGCCGGCGCACCCTAGGCAAGTGCCTAGTTCACCTAGTGGGCGAGCCAGCCCTGGACGTGGTTTTATTCAGATATATTATAAATATATTATAAATCCCCAGTTTTTCAGATTACAATATTTGGCCCTAAGGCAAAGGGACATATTTCCAGTGTAGTGATTGAGAGCAGTGGACTCTAATCTGGAGAACTAGGTTTGATTCCACATTCCTCCACATGCAACCAGCTGGGTGACCTTGTGTCAGTCACAGTTCTCTTGGAGCTGTTCTCTTAAGAGTGGTTCTCTCAGAGCTCTCTCAATCTCACAGGTGTGTCTTTTGTGGGGATAGGATGGGAAGGAGACTGTAAGTCACTCTGAATGAAGAGCGGGGTATAAATGCAATCTCCTCTTCTTCTCTAAATATTATAGAAGCCTTTAATGGTATTTAACTGTAAAATATGAATAGAAGGAGAATTTGAGGTGTGTGGTGCAGCCAATGGGAACAGCTACTTGAAACTGGATAGCTCGATTGGGCACTTAGTGTGTGGGAGTGAAACCAAGTGTAATCTGAATGTAAAACAAGTGAACCACTACTGGTTTCCTTCTGTGAAGGAATCCTTATCAGCAATATGGGACTTTGGCAGTGTGAATACACACTGAGTTGGCAAATTGGGTTAATCTTTGTCATGTGTTAGGATTCATAACATCCATTGCAATACATCATTAGTATTTTATGTTTTCTGTTTTAGCAGGGATGCAATGTGACTTCCAATTTGATGCTGTGATCTGGGAATCTGACAGCTGGCACATCATTACATGTCATTAGTTTGGTCCTAATGAGCATTCTTCACAGGTTTACTAGTGCATTTGTCTTTAAGGGGAGGTCCAGTGAGTTGCTAGGGCCTAGATGAGTGGTGTTATGACAGGTTGTGGGAGGTGCCGGCTGGGATGCAGCGGTGCAGCCACAGCAATATGAAATGAGGCCGATTGCTTCCAGGGAGGTTCCAGTGGGGGCAAGGGTTAATCAGAACCCACCAGAGGATCAGAATGGCTTGGGAGGCCAGATGGCTGTTCTGCACATGCACTTGGGAATGAAACTGCTTCTAGACCTGGCGACCCAGCCTTTAGTTACATTAGATAAATAGGTGCCACTGGAGCCATCTTCACATTATGGCAAGTGAGCATACTATCTGCATGTATGTGCATACATCGGATGGTAAGAAGGAGCCAATGCACATTTCTGTGTGCTTGTCTTAGTCTTTACGATAGGAACCCAGTTTCTATTAAGAAATGACAGGTACTGTGCACTCTTCAGCATAAGTTTTTTTAAAATAAATAAATAAATACCAAACAAGCAAACAAAATTAAATTATACAGGTTTTAAAGTGACACCACATTGTAAATTGGCAGCATCGCATTTTTAAAGCCGAACTCACTGGTTGGCTAGGATGGTTCTTAGTGGTTGTTAAAGAAGCATTTCATATACCTAGAAGCATTTCAAAATGCCTTATTGAGACGGTCCCTTGACTTTAAAATAATGGTTGCTTCCCTGTTTAGGTCTGCTTGCAATAGTTAGAATAGTTCTTTAAGAACGCCAAGGGGCTAAGACAATAGATCCAGTTCTCCTCCAGTGTTGTTTCCTCAGTATGACTATCTAGAGGATCTGGGACTAAATCAGAGAGGCTCGCTTCTGACATATTCAGCTAGTGACAATTCCAGGCCACAGTTGCCTATCTTTCAGGATGCTGGGTTGCAAGAATAATCTGAAGCAAAAGAGTCTTGTCTGTTTAATAAAGACTTAAGGCATGGAAATGCACAGCTGTAGTTTTTCCTGGCTTGAAGGTAAATAACATCAAAAACTGTGGATCAAAAACTGGCTTATAAATAGGGAAAAGAGAGTGAGTATAAATGGGAAACTTTCTCAGTGGAGGGTGGTAAGCAGTGGGGTACCACCGGGGTCAGTACTCGGTCCGATGCTTTTTAACTTGTGTATTAACGATTTGGAATTGGGAGTAAGCAGTGAAGTGACTAAATCTGCAGATGACATGAAGTTGTTCAGGGTGGTGAAAACCAGGGAAGATTGTGAGGCACTCCAAAGGGATCTGTCGAGGCTGGGTGAGTGGGCGTCAACGTGGCAAATGGGGTTCAATGTGGCCAAGTGCAAAGTGATGCACATTGGAGCCAAAAATCCTAAATATAAATACACGTTGATGGGGTCTGAACTGGCAGAGACTGACCAAGAGAGAGATCTTAGAGTCATAGTAGATAACTCAATGAAAATGTCTAGACAGTGTTTAGCTGCAATAAAGAAGGTCAACGCTATGCTGGGGATTATTAGGAAAGGAATTCAAAACAAATCAGCCAGTATCATAATGCCCCTGTATAAATCATTGGTATGACCTCATTTGGAATACTGTGTACAGTTATGGTTGCCACATCTCAAAAAGGATATTATAGCATTGGAAAAAGTGCAGAGAAGGGCAACTAGAATGATAATAGGGGTGGAACACCTTCCCTATGAAGAAAGGTTAAAACGCTTGGGGCTCTTTAGCTTGGAGAAACGAAGGCTGAGGGGTGACATGATCGAGGTTTATAAGATTATGAATGGGATTGAGCAGGTTGAGAAAGAAGTACTTTTCTCCCTTTCTCACAATACAAGAACTCGTGGACACTCCATGAAATTGCTGAGCAGTCGGGTTAGAACAAATAAAAGGAAATACTTCTTCACCCAAAGAGTGATTAACATATGGAATTCACTGCCACAGGAGGTGGTGGCAGCTATAAGCATGGACAGTTTCAAGAGGGAATTAGATAAACATATGGAGCAGAAGTCCATCAGTGGCTATTAGCCACAGAGTACAGATGGGAACTCTCAGTCTGGGGCAGGTGATGCACTCTATTCTTGGTGCTGGAGGGGGCAGCAGTGGGAGGGCTTGTAGTGTCCTGACCCCACTGCTGGATCTCCTGATGGCACCTGGTATATTTTGGCCACTGTGTGACAGAGTGTTGGATTAGATGGGCCATTGGCCTGATTCAACATTGGCTTCTCTTATGTTCTTATGTTCTTATCACTTGATAATTAATGTCCCTTTAAAGGGAGGGGACTTCCTTTGCTACAGGAATATAAATAAGCTATGTCATTTGATCAGGGCACACATAAGCCCCATGAATGTTGGGCAGTGCCTTGCTGATCACCATGGCTGTGCAAATGCAAACATTGCTGTGGGGGATATAGTGGAATTCTACAGCATTCTATGAAGGTCTTGGGGACAGGGAGCTCTAGAGGACCAGAGGCAACCTATTTATCTGGCAGTGAAATAAGGGTCAATTTTGCAACCTGGGGTGTTGCTGCACTTCAGGTTATTAAGGCGGTTACTGCTTTAGGCATGCGGATGGAACTTCTTTGATCAGGCACCCCTCTTTGCAGCGGTTTGCACTCAGGCTTTGGGGAAGTTGGGCCTTTCCGGGGGTGAAGTTTGGAACTCACTCTTCTCGGTTCAGTGCTGCATATTCTGCAGCTGCCCTGGGCTATGGGTTCCCTTGCTGTGTGGTGGTGTCAGTGGAACCTTGTTCAGATGAAGACTTTTGTCTGGTCACTGCACTCCAGTTTGGGGGGTGGCATGTGGAACAGTGAGCCTAGTGTTTGAAGAATGTTATTGCAAAGTTTTAAGTTATTACTGAGGTTTTTCTTTCAGGTGCTGTTGGCCATGGGGCGGGATGAAGAGTCAATGTCTGTGGCCACAGCATGGTCATTTGGGCCACCCACCAGGCCAGGAGGACACCCTGGCTGTGAAGGCCCTTGTGCTATGAGCAGAGACAGACCTTGCAATGATAAGAGCAAGATGGCCCAGAGTGTGGGTAGTCTGGTTGGCTATTCTGCTTTGCCATGAAGGACAAGGCCATGGTGCTACAAGCGGAGTCTGACCTTGTGATGAAAAGAGCAAGGTGGCCTGGCCGGCTATTCTGCCTTGCCATGAATGACAAGGACATGGTGCTTCGAGTGGAGACTGAACTTGCGATGATAAGAGCAAGGCGGCCTGGTGTGCAGATAGACTGGTGGGCTACTTTGCCTTGTTATGAAGGGCAAGGCCCTTGGTGTTACATGTGGAGACTGACCTTGTGATGAGAAGAGCAAGGTGGCCCAGAGTGCAGATATTTTGGTTGACTATTCTGACTCGCTATGAAGGGCATGGCCTGGTGTTACGAGTGAAGGCTGGCCTTGCATTGATGAGAGCAAGGTGGACCAGTTGTGCAAATTGTGGGGTCGGTTATTCTGCCCTGCCAGGCATGGTGCAATTGAGGAGACCCCGCATGGCATAAACCCACCTGCAGATGATGAAGGCCCTGGGGGTGGTTGAGTTCCAGGACCTGTATGGGGCTGACGGGGTGCACCTATTAGACAAGGGCTATGGGTTATTTTTGCAGGACTTGTGGCAAGGGATTAGGTTAGCCTTGTCCCTTTTTGGTGGGGAGCAAAGACCAAAGCAGAGGTTTGGTCTTGGCTGTGGCAGGTTGGTGCGGGCAAGAAACTGGAACTGGTGAGCACCTTACGGCATTTTCCCCATTAGGGAACAGGGGGTCATCAGGAACTGCCTTTGGATTTCTAAGGTCCAAGGTGGGGATCGGTGATCACCTCCTCTGGGAACCTCTTAGGATATGCTCCTCCCTGCAAGTTGTATGGCTTCAGGGGTAGGTGCTCCTAGGTGGCGACCGGTTTGCTGGGCTGCCAGTCACGAACCAGACCGATGGCTCAAGACCAGAGCTGGGTGACCCACCCAAGAAAAGGGCAAGGAGGTTGGTCAGGGGAGTGACACCTGCCTTGCCTGTTCCATGCTTGCTTAGCTGGTTCCTTACCACAATGTTATGTTAAATAGTTAATAAAGTGGCCCTTGTTTACTTCCAAACTGTTGTCTGTCTTGTTATTCCGACTGGGGGGCAATCCAGCACATATCAATTCTTGACCAGGATTTGTGTCTAGCAGAATAAAAAGTAAAGTCTCTTTTATTCTGATTTCTGGCTCTTCATACATTGATACATTTATTTTCTTCCATCAAATGGTAAAACGTTGTAGGCAATTTGTGTTTTCTTTTCCTTTTCCTTTTGTTTCTTTTCCTTGTTCTTTTGTTTACTGTCTTGACTTCCTTCTAACACTGCATTGAAGTCTCCAATTATACAAATTTCTTGAAATTCTTGTTTCGTCATGAGTTCTTGGAGAGACTTATAAAATTTCTCTTGGTGGTTATTTGGTGTGTAAATATTTACCAGTTGAGTTTTCTTTGTTTGTCTTTGAAGTTGAACCATTAAAATATGACCATCTTGAGAGGCATGGATTAATTTGGGTTGAAAATGTTCTTTCACATATGTTACCACACCTCTCTTATTTTTCTTTTTATCTGAAGCCATAAATGCTTTACCTAGTTTTGGGTTTTGCAAATATTTTTGGTCTATTTCTTTAATATGAGTTTCTTGTAAGCAGATTACATCAAAATTACCTTTTTTTAGTTGTTGGAAAGTTTTTCTTCTGTTCTGTGGAGAGTTCAATCCATTAATATTTATCGAGATGAGTCTCATTTTCTTATTATTTCTGTCCATTTTGGTCTTTATTCTGTGTTTGCATTTCCAGGTTATCTCTATATTGTTTCCTTGTCACAGGAGAGGTGAGCTTGGCTTTCTTTGGTATCTTGGGTACCGTTGATGTTCCACTTGCTCCAGTTGCTTGAATTTCAGCTTCTTCTTCTCTTTCCACACCCATTTCTTCTGTTTGTATATCCCCTCCATTCTTTTTCATAAAACCTTGCGCTTTGAATATGGATGTGATTCTGTGTCTCTTCCCATTAAATAAAAAAGTTAATCCTTCCGAAAGCAGCCATGTATATTGTATCCCATTTTTTCCTTAAAAGCTTAGTTAAATTGGTGTATCCCATTTTCCCTTAAAAGCGTAGTTAAATTAGTTCTTCTTTTTTTCTCATACTCTCCATGGCACCTCTTTCAGTACTTTTATTTCATTATTGTTGAACATCAGTGGTTGATTGTTGGCTGCCTTCAAAATTTCATCTCTGTAAATTCTTTTATGAAATCTTACATGAACCTCTCTTGGGAGTTGGTTATTTCTCCTATTCATCCTATAGACTGCATCTATTTCCTCCAGCACCATCTCAGGGTCTTCTGCTCCCATATATTCAGCAAGACATCTCACCATTTTTCTTCTAATATCTTCACTTTTTTTCTTCAGGGATATTTTGGAATCTTAAAATATAAGATTCTTTATCGACCTGTAATCTGATCAAGTCTTGTTCCATTTGGGTTTGTCTGGTATCTGTTGCTTGAAGTTTACTTTCCATTTCTTTCATTTTGATTTCTACCTTCTCAGTTGTTTTATTCAGCTCTGCTATCTTTTTTGTATTTTCTGCTATTTGTTTTTGTAAATCCATCATCTGTGTGGCAAGTTGTTGTGTCACATCTTTCATAGCTTCTTTTATGGGATCTGTGGCCTCAGAGATTCCACTTTTAATAGATTCTTGGATCATAGCTTGAAGTTCTTTTGATTGGGTGGCTGACATTGCTGCTCCTACTGGCTTCAGCATCCCTGGAGAGCTCCCTGGCCCTTTAGGAGGCTTATTAGCACTAGACTTCTTTCCCCTTCAAATTTCCACCTGTAGGGAGCGGTGGTGCAGGCAGTAAGAATGCCTGCAAAGTAACATCAATGAACAGCCATTACAGCTGTTCGAAACTCACCGCGGCTGGAGTGAGCTCCCGGCCCATGTCCCAGCTCCCGTCCACCCAGTGGTTCGAAAGCATCATAAATGCAAGTAGATAAAGTGGGTACTTGCCCTAGGTGGCAGGGGGTACCCCCTCCTCTTTGTGATATGGAGGTTTCGGCGGCGCAGCAGCAGTGGTGATGGCGGCAAGCAGTTCCTGGAGACCAGTGGAGCAACGTTGGAAGGCGGAGCCCGGAGAAGTGGAGGCCTGGAGAGCGTGGTGATGTGTGGCGCAGTGCAGCGGAGCCACCTATGAACAATAGCCGGAACTGTAGCCAACACAGAGCCATGCACCAGGACGAGACCTGCTGAGGAAGCTGCCCAGAAGATCAGCTCCAGAAAAAGGGCACCAGGACGCCAATATCTGAAGCTGCAGAAAGGAAGCCGGATGACAACTAGCCTGGGGTACTGGTAGGCAGTCACCACCCTGTAGACTATGTGGCCCTAGTTTGGTTAAAATTCAGTTGCTTAGAACCGCTATGTAAACCGCCCAGAGGCCCTCTGAGGTTAGGGCGGTATATAAGCCAAAAGTATAAATAAATAAATAAATAAATAAATAAATAAATAAATAAATAAATACACTGCTCCTAGGCCTCTCACAAATAATAAAGCCAATAGGAAAGAAAAACAAGAAATTGCTAAAAGCAGATGCCTTCCTTATCTCATTCACTCTTTATTTTGGAATACTGCATAATTCTTTCTATAAACAATTACTGTCTTTCTTTCTAACCACAAACCATAATACAATTTTCACAGTGCTTATCACCACAAGAGTTCTACTTCCCTTATATGGTCATTACCACCGAGTCTGTGGGAAGGGAGCAAGAGCATCCTGTCTCTTTATATCCAGTAGTCACCTGTTGTTCTTCTTTATACCACCACACTCCTGTCTTAATGTTATTCAATGTTTATCCACCATTAGTAATCTTCAGATGTTTTACTAGATCCTAAAAACACATAAATCTCCAGTATTCATTCCAGCCTTGACCACAGCTGTGACAGAAAAAAAGGAAAATGCTAGAAATTATATCCACACTCCCTCCGGGAGAGAAAAGGGAAAATGAAACTTAAAAGTGTTGAGAACATGGAAATCTCATTCTATAAGCACCCAAAAATTGTAAGTGTGAAAATAGTCAGGGTGCCGACTTACTCCTAAGCAGGAACAGGGTCTTCTTGCACCCTCTTAATCATAAGCACAGTCAGAGCTTATGGTCCCTTTGGCTTGCCGCTATTCAATGAGATGGGGGGGAACCTCTCACCTCCTTTTCTGTTTAGCTTTTTAAAGCTGTATAGGTGGGCTTCATGTTAGAGAGTGAAGTAGACTTTCTCTTTTGTTGACATTAAAGTATTACTCACAGTACTGAAGTGCTCTGCAAAGCAGGGTTTCTAACCCCCTCCCCTTGTGGAGGAGCGACAGCTAGGAGCCCCTAGGTATAGGCGTTTGTTCTCAATCCTGGCATTGGAGGCAATCCAGGGCTCACACCCGACTGCAGCCATGGTTGCGGGGGGCCCAAATCAAGCCTCTTGCTCTCTCCCCTCTTCCCGAGAAGAGAATGGGGTCTCTGAGTGGCTCAGAGCCTCTACGGTAAATCAAAGAAGCTGACGGCCCCAGGAGCTTTCCTAGGGCACGTTCACGTCACCATGCTGTTCCTCCTGTCTCCCCTAAAATCCTCTTCTTCAAAGTAATTTGCATGTTTCAGAATAATTCCTTCAGGATCACTGTAATTGCTTGAAGACTCATTGCATAAATGTACTCTGAAATTAGCATAGACCATTTTTAAAGAATTCTGTTCATTTTCTACAAGCCATTTTCATTGAGGTGTCTATAATGTATGATTAGGAAGCTACAAGTGTCCCCTGAGTTACATTCTATGGTTTCATGAAACAATTACCAGTATCTCAGTTTTTACTTAAACAAAACTTGTTTTCCATATAATTATAGGAGAAGACAAATAAAAAGTTTAAATTTATCTTAAAAAAAAAAAAAAGTTTAAGGTGCAGCAAGTCAGCAATAGCAGATTTCCCATTGTGCTTTACTTTGCATATTGAGCATGCAGCCTATATCAGGTTAATACAGAAAGTGCATCTGTTAAGTGCATCATAGCAGAAGATAGAAGGGACCATGGGATTCCTTGGAAACTTATGAAGGGTTCCTCAGTGGGAGACGAACGTTATCAAAGACAGCTTGTCCAGCACTATTTTCTTAAAAGTTAGGCCCAAATAATACAAAACAATGCCAGTTTTTGTTTTGCAGCTACTCACTTTTAGCCAGCTGTTTTGCTGCTTCCAAGGATACTTAGCCTCCTTGGTTGTTGTAACTTTGGTGAAACTGTGCAGACTAGCAGGACTGAAACCCTTCTCCCCTTGCACTGCAACACTGATGTGAGTATTTCACCCTAAAGTTCCCTGGAAGTGTAGGTTGAGCTACACAGGACACTACAAGATCCAGGATTATGTGGGCAGGTTCTCAGTTCAATGGGGTAGTGTCAAGGCTCTTGCCCCCTATGAAGATCCTAGAATGTTCCATGGGTATTTAATGGCTGGTAGTGTTTCCTTAAGTGAAAAAAAATCAGTATGGAAAGGGTTTAACTACTTGGGCATTTTTGCAGCCACACATTACTGTGTGTAACAAGAAGAATTTATCAGACGTTATCAACTCTTACAAAAATCAATGCACTTAGAGGCAGTATATGTTTGTTTGTGCTCCAATGACTGTAGGATATGACATAAAGGAACACAGCATAGTATCAACTACCAAACCTGCTCTTTTAGTAACCAAATAACACATACTCCTTTACAGTGATATATCTAGCCTATTTGGCACCCAGGCAGATAATTTTTAACATCCCCAATCAGATCTCAGAAACTAAGCAGAGTCAATGTGGAGGCAGGCAATAGCAAACCACCTCCTAAGTCTCTTGCCTTGAAAACCCTATAGGGTTGCCATAAGTCAGATGTGATTTGATGGCCAAAAAAAAAAAAAAAAAAAATCCATCACATCACTCATGTTCTGAGAAGGCATTTGGGAGGGCTTCTGTTCTCCATTTTGAAGCTCAAGAGCTGACCATTCCAAACATCTACAAGGCATTTTTGAGAGCCGGGAGTCTGCCTTTGTACTAACTTTTACTAACTAACGCTAGCCAAAGCATCACAAAATAGTGATCACAAGCTTCTCCAGATTGGATATTAAGTAACACACTAACCCCCAAAGAAGGTGCCCCTGTCCTCTATTGTCTCCAAAGGACTAAAGTCAAACCAGAGAATCTCTGCAGTAGGAACTGAAGGGGGAAGGCATTTTTGCAAGCACAGCAGAACCAGTGCAATATACAGAGTAACCAGCAGTGCAATCACAGGATGACCAACAGAACCCTGTGCCATTGTGGTAATGCCAGCTGATGTCAAGCACAGAATAACAGTTGGGAGGTGTGGGGAAGCCCAGCAGAACCAATGCAATGTAGAGTGCCCAGCAAACCCAGCGTCTCCTGTTCATAATTTTAACAAAGGTTTGCTACTATATTACCTTTAAATACATTCTGTCGCCAAGCAGGATAGGGATGAGAAGGTCTTGAGACCATGGAGTGAAAACAAAGAGTGGAGGGGACATGGAAAAATTAAATGAAGGGAGACCTAAATGAATGACAAATGTGTGGAAAAGAGGGAGAGAAATTAAGATAGGGAAAGATTGTTTTATCTTGTTACAACATCCTAACTACTGCTTTGCAAGATCTGGCTAAGCAGTGTGTAAGGAAAGGAAGACAGAAAGCCTAGGCTATTGGAGAAAATGACCTGCAGGCTGGCAATTACTTCAGCAGCTTTCAGTGAGCTGGCTTGGTTGTACAATCAAGTTTGTTTCAGTCTTGGAGAAAGGGAAGTCTAGCCAATATTTTGCTATGCTCAGACTTCTCTACACCCCTAGTGGCTGCAGCCAGAACTGCATTTTGAAAATAAAAGGAAAGGTTTTTGTCTGGATGCAGACTAATGCTAGCTTCAAGGGCCCCCAAGGGGCTTCCTCAAGCTGCACCTGGGCAGACCACGCACTCCACCCCACCTTTGGAATGCCACTGCTCCTTTATTTTAAGACATCTGGGGTGTGTGTATGTGTATACATATAAAATGTGGGGAAATGTATACATTAGTTTCCAATAATAGATTCTGACATATTTATTATTATATATAGTTGTAATTATATTATTATTACTACTATAGAGTTTAAACCATAATACATAATTAACAGTCCCATCCTAAACAAATTTACACTGCTCTAAACGCATTGACTTCAATGGACTTAAAATGGTGGAACACTGCTTAGGATGGCACTGTAAATTACTCAGTTTATAGTATGACTTTAAAAAAAATTACAAGCAATAACATGAAAACAAACAATATAACAACCCTGGGACAATAGACCAAAGAGTGAAGTCAAAATGCTGGCAGTTTTTCAAGGAAAAGCTTTGTATCAGAAACAAGAATCAGATACATTAACAAGCAAACATAATCCATCACAGGCATGAAATCTGACAAAGGTGACAACTTCAGAAAAAGCCTTTTACTACAGGCAAAATTACAGCTGAAATTTCAACCATGAAATTCAGACAGTTTCCATTTTGCACACCCAAAATTGGTCTCACTTATTTCCAATTCATTGTGAAATTCTTCCATGTCCCACCAACAGCTATTTACTTTATCTAGAACATTGTGCATGATTGCTGGGTCAGCTATGCCATTTATTGTTTGCCATTAATCCTTGACCCTATGAATTGCATGTAAAATTGTGCTTTGTTGAAATGCCAGGCTTGCTGGTTATGGAACTTAAAAGCTAACTGATTTCTTTTGATGTTTATGAAGAGAAGAAATGCCATCTCAGTTCATTACGACTGAGAGAGTGTGGCTTTTGGGTAGAGAGTGCGCAAAAGTTCTCAGGTTTAGTCCTTGTCATATTTAGTTAAAATAAATTGGTAGACTGAAAACAAGGAAGGCCTGTCTATTAGTGCCAAAGGGACAGTACCACACCAGACTCCACTGGCAAAATGTGTGCAAAGGGACTCCATTGGGTAACCAGGTGACCATTCAGTGAAGTTCCAATCAATTTTTGCACCAGATGCCTATTCCATAAAAAATGGCACTAGCAGGGACACTTGAGATTACTGCTAACCAACTGTCAAATTTCCCCGCCATAGAAAAGCCAAGCTACAATGTTGCTACCACTTTTCTTCCACATGCTGTATTTTGTTTTTGCATGGTGTACACTTTCTGGCCCCTGGCAGGTCTCTCCTGGCAACCAGCAGGAGGTGGGGGGACTTACCCAGAATGGGAGAGAGGCCTAGACCTCTTCACTGGTGTTGTGACGATCCTCTGGTAATTTGGGCAAAAACTCGGTGGTAAAAATGGCTTCCACCATATAGTCTTTGCACAAATGCCAGAGCGTTTCCACAGTGACATCACTTTTGGTACACACAGAAAGTGGCATCACTGTCTCACCAGTAACAGCAGCCTAGGCCTGCCTTCCCTGCTGTTAAGTCCCCCTGCTGGCCAGCTGATTGGCGGCAGGGAGCAGGCAACTCTACCCAGGCTAGAATGAGCAACACAGCTGACACTCCTTTCTGGCCCTTGCTTCCATACTACATTTTGTAATTTTTGCATAGTGCTTGTCTCCGCTCTACAACCAAATCACAGAGGCCTATCAGATGACAAATGGGCAAAAGGGGATCTGTTGCATCTAATGGAGTATCCCACCAGTAACAGGTACCTGTTGTGACACAGCTTTTGCAAAGCAGGCCCAGCTGAGCGGCTCATTATCGCAGCAAGGAAGAAACAACCTTTTAAAATTCAGTCTTGTCATCTGATCATTTTACTGGTCAAAGTCATTACAGGGATCTTTATTTGCATACTCAGAATTCCCTGCTCCACTTTAAACTGCAATTACAGTGTTGGAGGGCAAGGGAAACAATAGCTCCCTTGATCCTTTGTAGAGCTGCACATGTGCTTAACAGACTGTATGTGTAAAAGGTTAATCATGTGTTTGTGACATCTATATGCTGTCCTGTGAACTCAGATGAACCATTCAGTGATCACTCAGTCCAACTGATGAACAAGCGGTGGGACATTCATGATATGTGAGTTGGGTATGAGGAGTTTGTGCATCCCTACCAGAGATCTCCCAAAACTACAGCTGGACTTCAGACTAAAGAGATCATTTCCTTTGGAGAAAATGCCTATTCTGGAGGGTGGAATCTATGGCATTATATCCACTGAGGTCCCTTTTCTTTCCTAAATCCCTCCCCCAGGCTCCACCCCCAAAATCGCCAGGAATTTCCCAACCTGCATTTAGCTGCCCAATTGGACTTCTAATTCATCATCATCAACATGTTTAGGATAGCACTGCAAATCTTTCCACTATCCCCCCATTAGAATGTCTGAGAGACTTCTCTCTCTCTCTCTCTCTCTCTCTCTCTCTCTCTCTCTCTCTCTCTCTCTCTCTCTCTCTCTCTCTCTCTCTCTCCATCCTCCATAAACTTTCTATCTGCATCTTAACATCCAGCCTGATGAAGAATTCTGAAAAACTTGAAAGTTTGTATATTGTGGTGGACTATTTTTGGTTGGTATTAATAAAAGTTATTGCACGGCTTTACCTTTTGAATTTTTAAACAATATAATATTTTAAATTTCTCCTATGCAGCCACTCAAATGGGACCTCTTTTCCATGCAATCCTTTGGGTATATTGCCTGAATAAGGTATAGGATCCTTACCATACATTCCTATGCAGATTCTGTGATGCCGTATTCATTATCGTTATAACTAGAAATGTCTGTTTTGAAACCTCTGGTATATTTTTGAACATCAGTTAATCTCATACACTGGAAATGGTAATCATAGTTCAGAAAAAAGAAATATATAAAAATTGAAGCCTGAGGCTGAAAACAAACAAACAAATAAATGTCAGAGGACAAGAATCCTATGCATGGATGCTTTCTAAGATCCTTTCTAGATATGACTTTAATTACATGTATCTTAATAGCAACAAAATGCTATTTGTATACTCATATTTGGTCAAATTGCTTAAGGGCAATGCTAGAAGTGCAAAGGAACAACATTTTTCTTTCAGAACATTTTTTTAAAAAATATTTGTTTTTAATTTAGTTTTATTCATATACATTCATACACATTTTAAAACAAAAAAAAATCTTGCATTCTTAGTTCTTCAAGTTTTAACTAAATACACTAAATAACTTTAAACCACTTGGGCCTTAAAAATAAAATTTTTCATTCCTTTGGAGAGATATAAATTTTAGCATAAGGATAACCTCCTTCACTTTACTGAGCTATTCACTAACTTCAGGTATCTCGTTTGATTTCCAGTAGCGTGCAAAAGTTAAAAATGCTACAGTAATTAGATTCAAAACTATATTTCGTACCCTAATCAGAACTCTTGGTACATAATTCAGTAACAGGCATTCTAGATTACTTTCTGTGGTCCTTTCCAAACAAGCACCCAAAGACAACAATAATGAAACAGCTGTTGGGCAAAACCACCACATGTGCATAAAATCAGCCGATTCTGCATTACAATATCAGCAAAATCCAAAATATGAGTTATACATTTGAGCAAATGCTTTTGGGGTTAAATATAACCAATTAATCATTTTCCATAGATTTTCCTTGATATTCAAACTTATAGAAAACTAAGATGCACATGATAAAGAAAATTCCCAAACTTTTGTTAAAACTTCATGTCCCAGTGCTGAGCTCCATTTTAGCTTAAACTTTGGCATTTCTATTTGGTTTTGTTCTATTATCAGCCGATAAAATTTAGGAAACAATCTCAGGATATTGTGTGAATAATTCTTCAAACTCATTTTTATGCCCTATCCAATAATCCCTATGATTTAAGTTAGCTATGGAATTCTTCATCTGATACTATTCAGACCATGATATCTCACCATTACTTATCCTAAACACTTCCTCATATGGGATTACACTGCCAGAGAATACCAATGAATCATAACAATCAACTTTATTGTGTTCCCATTTACTCAATTATGTTAGTTTAAAATTTTAAACTTCATCTAAGTCTCTAGCCACAGATATTAACAGTGAAATCACTGGAGAAAGCTTCTTCCTATTTCTATCTCATACCATCAGTAAATTATCATTAACTGGATTACTTTTGTTATAAACATTTTTTTCCCTAATCTTTGGAGCAGCCCATTAAAAGTCATAAATGGCATTTTGATTTCCACTTGCTCAATTACTAACTCAGTCAAGGTATTCTCTAGTTTAGTCCATTCTGACAGACAGGTTGCCTTGGCTGCACCATGGTGGGCTTTTAAGTTTGGGATAACAAGACCACCCATGGACCACTTTGACTGAGCTAGCGGCCAATCTACCTTTGATCTTCTGGCATTCCAGATAAACTCACTTAACATTCTTTGCCAGTCCTTCAGTGTTTCATCTGCATTGCCATTGGGATATTCATTAGAAGTTAAGTTAAATTTAGGGATAATCATCATTTCAATAACTTTAATCAGTCTTAGAATGGAAAGATTTTTTCCATAATGACAGTTTTAGCTTAATACCAGATATTACAGGTTTGAAATTATCCTCAGTCTTCATAGAGATATTCTGATTTATCTGTACACCCAAATAAGTAACATTTTTCTTTTCTTTTCAACCTTTCAGTCAATTAGAAGTATCTAATACAGCCAGGGGCCCATTGAACAGTATTATTTATTTAAATTGTTGTGAACCTCCCTGAGCCCTTTGTAAGCAGGGAAGGGTGGTCAGAATATCTAATCTAATCCTGTCTTTATATATATTTGAATTTTGGTTCCACAAGATTCTATGCTTGCCATAATTGATTCAGCTCAAGAACTGGCAGTCAGAAGACACTGGCCAGGGCTGACTGGCTGCTTCGCAAAGTCCCGCCCACGTCAGCCCTGGTCAGTGTTTTCAGCTCAATCTGCTCCAGTCCTCCGACAGGAGAGGACCGTCTGGAGTGTGAGCACAGGGACAGGCTCTCAAGGCTGAGGCAAGTGGCAGAAGCCCTTTTCTGCCCCCCCCACACCATCCCCTGGGCCTTCTATGAGAGGACTAGGCCCAGAGAAGACCTCTTCCGTCCCCCACATGCCATCCCCTGGGCCTTCTATGGGGCGCTAGGCCCAGAGAAGGCCTTTTCCACACCCCCACACCATCCCCTGGGCCTTCTATGGGGACACTAGGCCCAGAGAAGGCCTCTTCCGTCCCCCACACACCATCCCCTGGGCCTTCTATGGGGGCAGTAGGCCCAGATAAGGCCTCTTCCGCCCCCACACGCCATCCCCTGGGCCTTCTATGGGGGCAGTAGGCCCAGAGAAGGCCTTTTCCGCCCCCCCACACCATCCCCTGGGCCTTCTATGAGGGGACTAGGCCCAGAGAGGGCCTTTTCCGTCCCCCACACGCCATCCCTGGGCCTTCTATGGGGCACTAGGCCCAGAGAAGGCCTTTTCCGCCCCCCACATGCCATCCCCTGCGCCTTCTATGGGGACACTAGGCCCAGAGAAGGCCTTTTCCGCCCCCCATACGCCATCTCCTGGGCCTTCTATGGGGGCAGTAGGCCCAGAGAAGGCCTTTTCTGCCCCCACACGCCATCCCCTGGCCCTTCTATGGGGGCAGTAGGCCCAGAGAAGTCATTTTCCATCCCCCACACGCCATCCCCTGGGCCTTCTATGGGGGCAGTAGGCCCAGAGAAGCCATTTTCTGTCCCCCACACGCCATCCCCTGGGCCTTCTATGGGGGCAGTAGGCCCAGAGAAGCAATTTTCCGTCCCCCACATGCCATCCCCTGGGCCTTCTATAGGTGCAGTAGGCCCAGAGAAGCCCTTTCCCCCACACACTGCCTACTGCCCCATAGAAGGCCCAGGGGATGGTGTGTGGGGGACAGAAAAGGCCTTCTCTGGACCCAGAGAAGCCCTTTTCTGCCCCTCTTCCTTCCTTTCCCCTTTTCCTTCCTTCCTTCCTTCCTTCCTTCCTTCCTTCCTTCCTTCCTTCCTTCCTTCCTTCCTTCCTTCCTTCCTTCCTTCCTTCCTTCCTTCCTTCCTTCCTTTCTCCAACCCTCTCTCCCTTCCACCTCTCTCCCTTCCTTTCTAGGGCCCATTGTCTTCCACAACGGGCTTTGCTCCCTAATAAATAAATAAATAAATGTATTATTTATTACATTAGATTTTTAAACCATCCTCCCCTGTGGAACATGGCTCAACAATACATCAATTAAAAATCCACAATACATCCATAATTAAAATAATAAAATTCACAATTTACATTAATAGGACAGTAGTGAAACTATAACCAACAAGATGGCAATAAGTGCCAGTATATGCCACTGCCTCTTGGAGGTGGAGGCAGGGGAAACAGGAGTGCCAACCAGATGGAAAGTCATCACTATCCTCAACCAAATGCCTGGAGGAACATCTCTGCCTTGCATGGCCTGCAGAACTGTGTTAAGTCCTGCAGAACATGGATGTTGTTGGCAGAGAGTTCCACCAGGCTGGGAACAGCCAGATGTCTCTTGCCCTGGGGGACACCAGTTGGTTCGTGTCAACCAAGTGCAATGCTCTTCAGTGGGTATACCAGGAGAGGCCTTGAAGGTTAGTGCTGTAACCTTAAACCTGATCCAGTACTCCACCAGAAGACAGTGAAGCTCACACAGAACCAGTAGGATATGTGCTGAATGTGGAGTCCCTGTTAGGACCCACATTGCCATATTCTGGATCAGCTGGAGTTTCTGGGTCCATCTCAAGGATAGCCCTATATAAAGTGAGTTACAGTAGTCTAATCTGGAGGTGACCATTGCATGGATTGTTATAGCTAGGTCAGAGTGGGACAGATAGGGGGTAGTTGCCTGACCTGGTGTAGCTGGAGGAATGCTATTCTGGCAACATTTCTGATCTGGTCCTCCATTGACAAGGAGGCATGCAAAATCACATCTAGGCTCTTGACAGTTGGTTCCAGTATCAAAGGTACACTGTCAAGAGTTGGGAGTCAGCTAAATCCCCCCTGCCCTGCCACAGAACCTCCATTTTAACAGGGTTCAGTCACAGCCAGCTCTGTTTCAACCATTCCACTACAGTCCCCAAACACTTAGCCAGATTTGCTGGGGTAGTATCCAGCCAGCCACCCATCAACAGATATAACTGGATGTCATCAGCATACTGGTGAAATACCAGCCCAAAACTCCATATCAATTGGGCAAGGGGGTGCATGTAGATGTTAAACAACACTGGAGAAATTGCCCTTTGGGGCACCCTACATACTAATGGGTGCCTAATTGACATCCACTCCCCCAGCGTCACCCTCTATCCCTAACCTTGGAGAAATGAGGTAAGCCAGCTTGAAGCTATCCCATGGATATCTATGTTAGTGAGGCAGTGGGTCAAAAGCTCATAGTCAACCATGTTGAACACTGCAGTAAGATCAAGCAATGACAGCAGTGCCAATCTGCCTTGATCCAACTGTTTGTGCAGATCATGAGAGTGACCAATGCTGTCTCTGCCCCATGGCCAAGGCAGAAGCTGGAATGGAATGGATCCAGTGCCATTATGTCATCCAGAAATCTTTGGAGCTGTTCTGCCGCTGCTCTCTCAATTACCTTACTCAGAAATGAAAGGTTTGAGACTGGGTGGTAATTGGAAGGATCCTAAGGATCCAAAGTTGGTTTCTTCAAGAGTGGTTCAACCACAGTCACCTTGAGTCCCTTTTGGTAGATCTCTGAACCCAGGGGCAGAATGACAATGTCTAACAGGGGACTCCATATTCCCACACTACCAGCCTTCACCAGCCATGAGGGACACAGGTCTAAGAGGCATGTGGTCAGCCTAACTGCACCCAGAATCATGTCATCATTGGCCCCAGAGAATTGGCTGTAGTTGTCAAATATTGAATCCAAAGACAGCCAAGGGTACACACACTGTATCAATGGAGGCCAGAACGTCATGGCAGAGTGACAAGACTTTATCTGAACAGAAGCTCACAAAAGACTCACAGCTAATGGCTGAATTTCTAACATGTTAAAACTGGTTTTTCTACATTTAGTTTATAACCTGAAACTTCTGAAAATGAATAAAGATTGGACTTAAATGACCACTGGATCTCAAAATACCCATTAAAAAGATCACAATATTGTCAACAAACAACATTAATTTATATTTCATTGTGCCCACCTTTAGGCCAGAATTCTATCAGCATCTCATTCTATAGCTAATATATCAATATATAAATTAAACAATAAGGCTTATAAAGAGCACCCCTGTTTTACTCTATACATTTGGAAGAGTCTTGAAAATCTATTATAGAATCATAGAATTATTGAATCACAAAGTTAGAAGGGAGCATACAGGCCATTTAGTCCAACCCCCTGCTCAATTGCAGGATCAGCCTAGAACATCCCTGAAAAAGTGTTTGTCCAGCCACTGCTTAAAGACTGCCAGTGAGGGAAAGCTCACCACCACCTAGGTAGCTGATTCCACTGTTGCACAACTCTTAACTGTAAAAAGCTTTTTCCTAATATCCAGCTGCTACCTTCCCGCCCTTAATTTAAATCCATTATTGTGAGTCCTATCCCCTGCTGCCAACTGGAACAGCTCCCTGCCCTCCTCTGACAGCCCTTCAAATACTTAAAGAGAGCAATGTTCTGCCTCAACCCCCTCTTCTCCAGATTGAACATTCCCAAATCTCTCAGCCTTTCCTCATAGGGCTTGGTCTCCAGGCCCCTGATCATCGTCGTCACTCTCCTATGCACCCACTCCATTCTGTCCATATCCATTTTTAAGTAAAGCCTCAAGAAAGGATGTGAACAGAATTGACAAGTGTGCTGATGAAGACAAATATATGATTTTTGCCCAATCTTTGAATTAATCTACACATCCAAAAACTTCAAGACATTTAAAAAGAAATTTATATTCTACAAAATCAAATGCCTTCTCTGCATCAAGAAATTAAAAATTCTTCCTTCAAATTTTCTTTCTTAACATGACACATTAGATTGATACATTTTCTTACATTAATTGTAGCAAGTTAACAAGGAATAAATACTGCCTGATCTTCATTTATATACTTTGATATTATTCCTTTTAAATCTGTTTGCTAAGATAGAGATGATAATTTTATAATCATAATTTAATAAAATAAGCAGCCAATTTCTTTTGGGTCTTTCCCTAGTTTTAAAATCACTACAATTTTAGATACTGCTTTTGATGTTGGTGACAATTGCTTAGTATATATTTAATTAATAGCAACTAATAAGAGATTTGATATCACGTCTATAAAATATTTATGGATTAATACTTTCAAACTCAGGTGTTTTATTCTTTGGAAAAAATTACAACCTCTTTAATATCATTAATATCATCAGTTGATTTCAATGCTTTTATCTTCTTCAGGTGTTTTGGGTATTTTCAGTTCTGAAATATCTGTATTTTTTGAAGAAAATAAATTTACATAGTACTCTTTAATTTGTTTTGCTGAACAGAAGAACCTTTGACTTGATAACATTAATATCTAAACCCTCATTGGAGCAGTACTCCACAAATGAACCTATAAGCGTGCAAAGGCCGACCACAGATCTTGACAGGAGAGCAGTATCATCTGCATATAGGAGATGGTGTATTTTGGCATGAGCCAAATGAGGTGAATGGAATTCATTTCTGGAGATATGAGGAATTAAATAATTAAAGTACATATTAAATAACAATGGGGCAAGTATGCATCCTTGCTTAACTCTTCTGCTCAGTGGGATAGCCTGGTCAGTTCACTGGATGAACCACATCCCACTTGGACTGTAGGCTGGTCTTATAGTTGTTTGATCAAAAATAGGAGACACAGTTAGTTCAACAACACTAAAAATCCATATATAATTCAACCCATATTTACAAAGATGCTTTTTTTAAAAAAAAACCAAAAAAAACCCAGAACAACCACAACAAGACAAATTGATTGGTTCCGGTATGTTTTGGAGCGGGCAAGAACTGGGTAACTATGATACAGGCTGTAATGTCAGACACTGAAATGTTACTGGAGGTCTTGGCTTTGCGTTGTCACAGATGACTCTTTATGGAATCTAGGAGAAGCTGCTCTCTCTTGCACATGGTTTCCTGGGAGTGCCATCAAATGCAGGTGAATAAGAAAACACAGAGGAACCTTTACTAAGAACAACTAACTGGGAAAGGAGGGTTTAGACATGAGCACAACTGAAGTGCTTAGAGGGCTGGTGCCCAGGTGGGGTCAGGATCAGAGCAGAGAGGCCAAAGCATGGCACCCCAATGCCTGCCCTTCACATTGGCTTTGCATGTACCAGTACCTGTCTCCCACATGGCTCTTTGTGTCAGCTGAGAGGCAGAAAAGAGAGTGTGAGATTTTGGGAGGCTGCTGGATGCAGGAGGGAGAATTGGCTTGCCAAGTGCCACTTTACCTTTACAGCCTGCAGAAGAATGACCTGTTGGTTCTTTGCTGACCAAAACAGCCTCCAGAAAAGAAGAATGGCTAAAGTGCCTCAAGCGCTCACCCTCACCCAGTGGGCATCCTGCCTGGGCTGAAGCAGGGCTTGGCTTGTGTCAGGTATTGAGTCTGTGGCTGCATTTTGTTGTAACCCCTTCTGCAAATGTTCCATCAATACATATATCTCTTCTGCTTAAAGAAAAAAGAAAAGGAAAGGAAAGGGGGGGGGAATGCTTGTCAATAGATGAATTATTCAGTTTGTCCCATATTCTTTACCTGGGCACCAAGTCAAAAGCTGTTTTAAGGTCCATGAAGGCAACAGCTAGCAATCCATCTTTTGAGCTAGTATACTTGTCAACAATGAATTGGAGAGTGTGACAATGATCAACTGCACTGGCTCCTCTGCAGAATCCTGCTTTCTTTCTGCCCAGAATGGCTTCAGTCTCAATCCAGGAAAGCAATATCTCATATAGACTGGAAGCATATAATTTGCCCACCACTGATAGTAAACTTATGGGCTTGTAATTATTTTCACCTGTTGAATCACATTTTTTATATAGATGGAGACTATTATTGCATGTCACCAAGAGGAGGACATAATTCCTGTCTCATTAATTTGTGTAAATATTGGTGTCAGAATCCCCCCCTCCCCAATCAGGGTTTACTTTAAATAGTTCTGCAGGTACCAGGTCATGGCCTGGTGCCTTCCTGGATTTCATTTGAGATATTCAAAGTTTAATTTCCAGTCCTGTGTCAGAGGGCCATTTCTCAAGTTTTGGCATGAAAGTAATTTGGGCAGAGGTGCTGTTAGCAGGTGGAATTGCAAATAAGGCTTTGAAATGTGTCTCCCAAGAGTTGGCAGAGATGTAGCAGGGGAGCGGGAATTTACTGTTTAGCTCCTTCATGATCATATCCCAGGAGATTTTACTCTTCAAATTCCTTTCTTATCTCTTCTTTTCTAACTGCCATTTTATCCTCTTCATTCCTTATTGCTGTAATTATATTATCCATCCTTTCCCTTTTTAATCTATAGACCAAAAATTTACTTGCTTTATTACCAAATTCAAAAAAATGTCGACTCTCTCAAATTCAAACTCCTCCATTTTTTTTAAATCCTGATTTTATCTCTTTAAAATCTTGAAGACTATGACCTTTCTTACAGAAAAAAGAAAGATAAGTTTGTATCTCTTTTTCTCATTTTTCCTATATACAGTCTCTTTATAGCCAATCCTCTAAAAAAAGCTTTCTTTGCTTCCCAAATAATTATTGGTGGACTCAGTGCTCATTGTCTAAAAGAAAAAAAAGTCACACAAGTCTTTCTGCATTCTTTCTCTTATTTACTGGTTATTCAACAATTCATAATCTATGCACCAAAATCTACTCTTCTTTTTTCTTTGAAAAATTACTGTTATAGGAGAATGATCTGCATAAGGCATTTGTTCTATTGTTGAATCTCTAACAGCAAATCTTAAAAAATCATTGGATACTAAACAAAATATATACAGGAATATGTATTCTGAACTGTGGGTGAAAAAAGTGTGATCTCTTGATTTGGGATTCATTGTTCACCAAACATCTACTAAATTAAACTTTTTCATTAATTTGATTACAGAATTTATATATAAACTGTTATTTTAAGTCTTTCCAGCAGGGGCCTATCTAATTGACCTTCCAAGGTCAAATTAAAGTCTCCTTCCATAATACCGATGACTTCCACAAAGGAAATTAGAACTTTAATTAGATCATTATAGAACAGATTTCTTATTATTTAGCGCACAAATATTTACCAAAGCTATCCTTTGTGCCCCAAGAGTTCATTTTACATAGATATCTGCCTGCCAAATCAACTAAAGTATCAGTTACATTAAATCCCCCAAGCATTTTATATATATATACATATATAGCAACAGTTTTACTCTTTATTGAACACGATGTTGAATACCCAGTTTGGGGGACTGTAAGACATTATCAAAGTTCTTCTTCATATGGGATTCTTGAAAAGGAAATAATATTTGCCTTTTGTTTTCTTAACTTATCAAAAAATGTACCTTTTTGCAGGTTCATTCCGGCTATTTGCATTGATTGAAAAACTTTATTTGATTCTTTTCAATTTTGTTTAATTAAGCAATATTATTTGCTTATTTTCTTAATTTATTTAAAAAACTGTTTAACAATATCCTCTGCTTCATCAGTTGTCCTAACCATGTAAGTTACTCCCTTCATTGTACATGAATCTAAATGGGGGAATCCCATATATACACAATTCCATTATTTCTCAGTCTATTGGTCAAAAATCTCAAACTACATATTTTCTGAGGTGTGATAGGAGATATGTCTAGAAATATATGAATAGTTTTATCAGCTATAACTAAAGGGTTATGTCTTAATTCATTTACTATTAACTTTTAAATGATTTAAATTATACCATAATGTCCCAACAAACTTGTCTACTATGTTCTGTTTTAGGATTTACTCTGTATGCTTTTCCAATTTTCACACCTTCTTGAGAATAAATTCTCTAGATAAACCATCAAATATCACTTTCTTCACTTTCTTTAATCCCCCTTAATGTCAATGAAGCTCTCTGTAATTTGTTGTCCAATTCCTCCATTATATTATTGTCATTTCTGTGTAAGATGGCCTCATTATTGTGCATTTAGACTCTGACAACTCTAATTTAGTTTTGTGTTTATTAATTTGACCCTGTTAGTCCTTTATCTCACACAAATTTTAGTATCTCGTTGGTTTTTCTTTCATATCTAACCTTTTCAAAAATCTGTATAATAGCTATCTCCATTTTTTAAAATTCATTCACAAAAAGGTCTCTAATATCCTTCAAAGAAATGTAGAAGGTTTAGGAGGAGGAGATTGTACCTCAGATAATTCATTAAACTTTTTTTTTTGCAATTTGTTTCCAACTTAAGTTTACTCAGAACTAAATTCACACTAACCACAATTACAAATATCACTTATTTCCTCTCCTGTCACTCAAAGGAGTACCTCAAACAGCTACTAACATATAACAAAAACTAGTAAGTTAAACATGATCTCTCTAAATATTTATACTTTTGACAGAGTTAGCAGTTGAGGCCTGAGGTCCACACTCTGGCACAGCCACAGGCCACTCTCACTATTATATAATAGAGAGCCCAGAAGCCTTTGTCTCCATCAGCACACTGATTTGTGCTGCAATCAACTGAAGTCCAGGTTGGTCCAGTCTCTCCTTCTCTTTCATCCAAGTAATTAGGGAAAGAGATGCCATTGTAGAGGCATGGAGATGAGTCTGATAACACTGGCTCCTATTCATCCAAAAACTGTTGCTGCCAGAAGTTTACTTTCCCCTCTTCCCACTTCATCCCCACCCCCAAGTGCACATTTCTCAGCCAGTAGACTAGAGTTACAACAACCCTGTGAGGCAGCTTAGGCTAAGAGTGTATGTCTGGGCCAAGGGCACCCAGTGATCTTCCATGGAAGAGTGGGGATTTGAACTTTCTATTAGGAGCTGCCACACCACTACCACCAACATCTGAGGTTATGGGCTGACTCTGGCCTGGAGATTGTGCCGTACCATTGCACTACGCTGAAGACCATTGAGCTGGAAACAACTCTTAGTATAATACATAGTATGCCATCTTAATTACCATCACTAGCATTTTAAGTATTGGATTGTTTTAATGTTTTAATGTTAATGTTCAAATGTTTTAATCTTGTATACAGTTTTATGGTACTAGTACCAATTAATGTAAACCACCCTGAGCCTGTTTGCAGGGAGGGTGGGGTATAAATTGAAACAATAAATAAAATAAATAAATAAAACTGAGGTCTTTCATATTCTAAACTGAAACTTTATCCAGTACACTACACTTGTTTTTCTGTGGTGGCTGCTGCTGAATAATAGTGAGCAGCTGGATCTATGGTTGCTGCCAGGTCTGGCTCTGATGAATCCTTCCTCAGATACCAAAACATACTGCCCCTTCCCCATACCACTTAGTGACAAAGACAAAGTCTGGCAATACTATTTTGGTTACATAGTAACCTCCAAGCTGACCACTATAGATGACATTCATTTCTTAAAAGTACAAGTGCTGCTCTTATTATTTTGAGGGGGTTTGAACCTCAGTGTATTTTTTTATTTTTTAGATTTCAGAGGGTTTTTTTTTTTTTTTTGCAAACTGAGCCTTTTCTCAAGTTTGTAGAAAGATCTGTCTGGTCAGTTCATAGTCCTAACCTATGGATTTAAATATTCATAGATGGGCCCATGTTTTGAATTTGATATATTGATAACTGTGCTTAGAATTGCATTTGCAGCCAGATCATAGGCATTTTGTTCCTGATGGTGTTACCATCAACCATTGTAAGTCAGGGTTGTTGTTTTTTCAAAGAGACTCATGAGAATACTTTCTTCCTAGGGTTAACTTATTTCTTTTATTCAGACTTGTTTATTTTAGACTTTTGAGGACAATTTCTATGAATCCTCTTCTGAATGGTGCTTGCTCTTGGTGATGGATATTGTATTGCAGTATATCTTATTCTGCTGTTAGGCTGAAATGGATGAGGTGCTTTAATGATTTTCCTCTAGGTTTGAATGGGTTGTGGTGTAAGATGTTAACATAGTCAGCATTTTTATGTGTTGTATCCTTTTATCACAAAGCATTGCAGCTGAAATTCATGGAGCAGCAAAGGAAGGAATAGCTACTGGCATCAAGATGATACTGCCAGTTCCACAAAAGCATGGAGAAATGCTTAGCAAGTAATTTTTGCATTGCTTGTGTGTCCAGCTGGGTTTCAGAGAGATCCAATGTTGCATCCTCACTGGCTCATAGAAAAACCTTGCATATATTTCAGCTATCTAAACATATCAAACAGGCAATATCAAAGTCTTCCCTTATTTTCTTGACCATCTCAAGGTTACACAGAAAAAAGAAAGGTATCAAAGCATCAAGTGTTGACTTGGAATATTTGTTGACACTCATATTTTCTAGAAAGTCACAAGGGACATTGTACATTTGAAAAACAACAGCAAGGTTAATTTAATAGTATATTTGACCAAGGTGTGTTTCTGTAAAGCTTTATTTTTTGACAGTGTTCTCTCTCTAGGCCAGTGCACAAATATAAAAATTATAGACTTTTTAAATAGAGCTTCATTTCAGTTTTCATGAATCCATTCTAACAATAGACCAGGGACAGGCAAGTTTTAAATAACAGTAGTTAAATCTGTATATTGTTTGGAGAAAAGATACATTACATATATTTTGGATTTTATTATCATTACAAAAATGTAATTTTTAATCTATATATCTAATTCCCAAGTGGCCCCCTGCGTGCGGATATCTAAATCCGAACATCAGGGGCACCTGGGGGGCAGAGAGATTTTCCTGCACACGTGGGGCAGTCTCCACATGTGCAGAAAAATCTAAAAAGTGTTTAAAAGTCTAGGGGGGATATCTAAATCCCAAAAAAAGTAAGAGCGTTCCCTGCACATGCGCACGGAATGCTCTGGGAGCTCTGTGGCTGGAGGCTGGAAGCCGCTCAATCCTCACCAGCGAAGATGGGGGGGAAAGGAGATCAGTGGTGGCAGAGGAGGAGGATTGCCGGATCCAGGGGGGGAGGAGATTGGTGGGCCCGGTGGCTGGAAGCTGTTCGGGCATCGCCTCTGGAGCCAGGGGAGAGGAGGAGATCAGCAGCGGCGGAGGAGGGGGACATCATCGGAGCTGGGGGGAGGGAGGAGATTGGCGCAGAGGAGATTGGCGGGCCCGATGGCTGGAAGACAGAGGCACAAATAAAGGAAGGTTGGGTGTTGGGTGGGAAGGAGATAGGGTTGCCAACTCCAGGTTGGAAATTCCTAGAAATTTGAGGGGTGGAGACTGGGGATGGTGGGATTTGAGGAGGATAGGAAAGAGGAGAGAGAAAGATAGGTTCCTAAATATATCTCTAGTTGAAAGAGAGAGAAAGATTGAATGAAGAACTTCTGAGAAGAAAGAGGGAATTGTCCTAAGAGTAGCAATCTGGATACAGACATGGAATGACACTTAACAGGAGAGATAAGGTGCTGTCCTCACTATCATATCGAATTGTCTTCTTGTTGCGCCCTTTATGGTTTTCTTCTCTTCTTCTTTGTACACCAGACATTGCCTTTTCCAACAACCTCCAGGTGGGGCTGAAGATCACTTGGAATTACAACTGTTCTCCAGATGACAAAGATCAGTTCAGCTGGAGAAAATAAGAACATAAGAGAAGCCAGTGTTCTGTCTTCGATAAAAAGATGGCATCTTAAAGATGGTACTCCCAATTCAGTGGTGTCAGTTCCACGCAGCACTGTCATTCACCCCTCACAGAGCCAGGTGAAGAAGAGATCCCTTCTGAGGGCACATTCCCCTCATCCGCAGCACAGTGCCCTGTTTCCCCTCGACCTTCATGCTCCCTGACAGTGACGGGGCTGCCAGATCCAGAGTGGGACACGTCTAACAAGTCCTCGAGAGTCTTCTCTGTGCATCTGATGGTCTCTGCTTCTCCAGGTCAGAACCAGGAGCTCCTTGCACTGAGCACACGCCCAAGACTTCTGTCCAGTGGGTAGATAGTTATACATGTAACACTCCGTGCAAAACACTGGATAGCCCCCAACCCCCTGCTGGCATTCTGGCTTCATAACTGCTTTTAAAATAATAATTTTATATAATCCTTCTTTTTAAAACCCTTTGAATTTATATGGTTCTCTTTGTAGAAATCTACTTACCTTACTGGGAACCCAAGGAGACTAGGGCCCTTGCTTTCTGGCTCTTCCTGGGCTTCTTACAGAGTCCCTATTCTAAGAGCCCCTTAGACTAAGAACCACAGGCCAAGTGCCTTAACCCTTTGGCTCTCATCCTTCAGCTTATGTCTCTGACAAGGTGCTGCCTTAAATAGAAGCTTCCCCTAAGAGAGGATGTAGCCAGCAGCTATTCAAATTCACCCAGGCACTCAATTACAGTCAAACAATGACCCTTTCACACCCAATCTCAAGCAGCCAGGACTCTGCAACAACTCACAACTCACACACACACTCACACACACAGTACCCTCTCAACTAAATCACCTCAGCTGAAAGTAAGTAAAAAACACTCACCCTTCCAGCAGCTCTACCTCCTGCTCCTTCTCAGAGCTCAGCAGGGTCAGAGCTCAGCTGCTCAGAGCTCAGCTGTTTTGGAGGGTATAACCTGCTGAGGTTGTTTCCCTCCCCAAACTTTGTCTTCCTAAGGCTCCACCCCCAAAACTCTAGGAACATGCCAACCTGGACCTGGCAACCAAAGGGGAACTGATCTCTGTATTTGAGAGTTCCATTGTGATTTCCAGGTTAACAACCGTAGAAGGAGAGAAGGAAGAAGGAAAGGGGGAAAGGCTATGGGACTCTCAGAAAAGGGAAAGAGGAAATAGTGGGGGAGGGGAAGTGATATGCCTCCCACAAGTCCTTGTGGGTTTCCACTTCTACCTCTCTATTTCTCTCATTCTCCAGGTCAGCAACCCTAGTTTCAAGAAAATGAACCTGTTCCATGAAAGCCAAAGGCGCCATGCATTGAGCACGCTCTCACAATTGCTCCCCAGTGGCACTCCTGATAAAGTACTGGAGAGCACCCTTCCCCCACTGCCTTTCTACCTTTGTAGCTAGTTTAATGTGTAAATAGACAAGAAGGGGGTTACCAGAACTATGCAGAGTTCAGTTCCTCACCCTGAAAACTGTGCTCATTTAGGAACTTAATTGTATGTTCCTCTTCAGTTGTCTTTTGCTTTCCCTCAAACTCCCATGCAAAACCCCTATTAGCATAGCCTGTTCACACAACTCCAAGGATCTGCTGTCTGATCAATGGCTGTGGCCACACATATTAAATGATCCACTCTCAATCCACTTTCAATGCACTTTCCAACTTGATTTTTTCCAGTTCACACAGTAAAATCCAGTTGGAAAGTGCCCTGAAAGTGGATTGAAAGTGGATTATTTAGTGTGTGTGACAACAGCCTTTGTGTATACTATGCATGATCTTAGCCACAAGGCAGATATGTGAAGAGAAGGGAAGATGCCATAACATATCTGTTGCTTCAGACACTTCACATTTTACAATGAATATAATGTAGCCATTGCTTCATAGCCTGACAGTAAAAATTCATAGGTACTTTTTGTACCATTTGTGATCTTAGCTAACTCTTGGTAGGCCTAAATGAGAGAAGTAAGCATGGTCCTTTTCTTAAAAATTATAGGAGTAGAATATCCATGATGTTCAAAGTTGTCCCCAAATGTGCATATGTGTGTGTGTTGTCTAATGAAAAATTTGTATAGGGTCCAGACTGATTCTTTCTATGTAAATGTATTCCTTGTAATAAAAAGGTTTAGAACATGATATCAAGATAACAAATATAATCCATTAAAAAATCCATACCTCATAAGCAAGGTTGTTGCACTGTGATGAAAAATGCATGTCTTTTGGCCTGATATGAGTAATGTATTTGTTTATTACGTTGCTGTGCAAGATTTATATTATTCTTAACCATTCATTTTGCTACTAGTGCTTTCGGTTTGTGAAATGATGCAATAGGCAAGCACATTATTGACACTTAGTAACCATAAAAATGTTCTTAGTAACTTTTTTTGAGTGTTGGAATATTAATGCCTGTAGTTGATTACTATCAAAGAGTGACTAGTCTTAACTGGTTTGCTTAGTATGGTTTTGGATGGACAGGAGGTCCATATTCCGTCTGAAACCTCATCTCCATTTTTTTCACATTTTCTTTGAGTTCATAGTTACTTATCCAAAGAGTACAAGATAGAGAATAGATAAATGTTTCTGGAGAATATATATCAGGAGATTTTAAGGGATTGTTTTAAGGGGTAAGGTTTCAGAATGAACATTACTGTATCTAAATTGTATTGCTGATGAGTGTTTAACGGTTTGCACATTTCATGTATCTGTATCATGTATATGATATTAATGAGTAGTGTTCCATTTTTATAGATTCATTAACTGTATACAGACTTGTTTCACAAGTAGAACAACATTTCTTGCAGGTAATTTTATTAAATTGTATTATAAAAATAGCATAATTCATAAAATTGATAAAAAATGATAAAATTATTTAAAAACATTTTTATGGATTTGATTGATAGGTTGAAGTTATACATTGGTCTTCTTCAGAAGAAGGGTCATGAAACGAATACGCTACCCAGAAATTTCATAAATATCATTTCAGATCCTTGTTACATTACCTTGGATCTCTGTTGTATATGGTACATACAATTTTGTATTGTTCAAGAATTGTTTGAGAATTTTTTTGGAATACACTATACAGTTAGTATACAATTGGCTAGTAATTGTTTGCTTTAGCGTCTATACACAGCTTTGGATGTTCTTCTTCTGTTTGTTTATTGGTGGCTGTGGTTCTCAGTTCTTCTCTGAACTCTTTTTCTTACACACATACCCTCCAAATCACTATCCCAACCTTCTTTTATCCAGTTTGGGGGAAAGAAAATGCAACCATAATTTTTTCTGGGAGCTAAAGCAATTTGGGGAGTGGTGATGTCTGGTTGCAAAACAGTGAGGGAAAAGAATGAACTATTCCCCTTTTGCCTTTAAATCAGAGCTCCTGCAAGTTGATTTCAGTTTTACAAAATCACTGGGAAATTTAATCACTGAAATACACAACATATGTGGTTTGACTCACTGTGTTTATGGACATACTGGAAAGAATCCCCTTAAATCTCATGAAGTCTATGATTCTACCTCATTGACCTCTAGTGCTCATACTGGCATATATTTTTAAAGAACTTGTCTATATACTTTAACTCAATTTGAGCTAGAACTGCCATTCCCCTGCTGGGGGCAATGGATCACCCACCCCCAGCAGGCATTTCCCTGCTGTGGATCAGTTGTCCGAAAGAGGAAAACTGGCCTGAAATGGGGGGGGGCATTGACAGTGTATCAATGCAGTGATGTTACTACCTGGAAGTGATGTCAGCTTGTTGCTGGGGGATGCTAGAGATGCTGTGGCATTAGAGTTTTGCCCAAATGCCAGATCATCCCCAGCATTCCCTGGTGATGCATTGATATTGCTCAGGTGCCCAAGGAGTGACATATTGCCAATGATGTCATTGTATCACCTGTGAGGGCCCCCACTGCCAGTAAGTCCCCCTGTTAGCTACCAGTGTCCACCTGGCAGCCCTAAAGATCACACAGGATGCTTCAAAAATATCAGGATGAAATGTTCTTCCAGGCTGAATGAGATTATTAGTCTATAAATAATATAATGAGTTAAGGGAACAAATCCTAGGATGAAAAAAATGTGAATATTACTCAACTGCTATGGATGTTTCTTCAATGGTGAGACATTCATTAGATGATGAATAGAAAATTGTATTTATTTACATTATTTATAGTCCACCTTTCTCACTCCATGCAGATTACACAAAGGGAGTCAATGCAATCAACAGGATGGGACATTAGATATACAATGAACTAGGATTAGGATTATGGAAGTCTGGAACCAACCAGAAACCAAAAAAAACCGAACAAACCCAGAACTGAAGCAAAGCATTTGATTAATATGGCATGTAAAATGATGCAAAATTTCACAGTAGATTCTGTTTACAGCAAGCTATACACATTAGTATCAACCACAGTCTCTAACCGTATATCCAATAAGTGTATTGGAGGAAGTGTGCTTGCAAATGAAAGCTTATACCTTGAATAAAACTTTGTTGATCTTAAAGGCAACACTGGACTAAAACTTTGTTCCAAGAAACTTTGTAAACCACTTTGTACAGTGCAACCCTATTCCTTGCATACAAAAGCTTTCTTGAATAATTCAGTTTTGCATGGTTTGCAGAAAACCAGGAGAGTAGGAGCCTTCCCGACATCCTCAGACAGGCCATTCCATAAGGCCTCCACAGAGAAAGCACATGTATAAGCAGTTGATGATTTTGTCCTTTGGCAGGTTGGCTCTTCTGGAGGGCCCTGCTCAGATGAATGAAGCTGTCATGGTAGCATGTAGGTGGAGAGGTGGTCCCACAGATATGAGGGACCAAGGCTATGAAGTGTTCTGTATGTGATAGCCGGTACCTTAAATTAACTCTGGTAATTTATGGGCAGCCAACAGACCATGTAGAGAATACAAATGATAGGCATGCTCCATTTAGTTCCTGATAATAGTCAAGCCATGGCATTTTGCACCAGTTAGAGTTTTTGAATTGATTTTGAGGGGAGACCAGTGTGTTGCAGTAGTCTAGTCCGGATGCTACTGTGTCATGGATCTAGATTATCCATATCAAGGCAAAGGGTCATTTTACAGGCTAGGCTGGGCTGGAAGAAAGCATTTTTTTTTGCAGCTGTATTAGCTTGCTTTTCCAGCAATAATGCTGGATTCAATATAACCCCAAGGCTTTTAATTGAGCAAGCAAGGGTCAGCTGACCTCCATTAAAAGTGGGGAGCACAGTATCCTTCATGATCTCCCCTTTCCTAGCCAGCATTACTTTTGTATTTTTGGGATTTAAATTACAGCAGGAATGCTAGACATTGGATTTATGTGGAAATCCCATTCTATTTTATGTCAATGTGTTAAAAACATTAAACAGATTAAGGTAAATTTTAATTTAATCCTGACTTTCAATAAAACCATAAATAGACCTTGGATGCATACTTTCACCTTCATTGAATTCACAAATGTAATCCTAGATTGGGGTCCCCAACATGGTGCCCATGGCCACCATGGCACCCACCAACACTTTTCGTGATGTCCACTAACAGCTTTTAGAAAGTGTATGGGACCAACTGGGGCTTTTGCCCAGCAGGGCTACTAATTGGTTGTGCAGATTAAGACATTCTTTTAAACAGAGCTTCTGCCTGAAATGTTAAAAGAGTTACTACTGAAGTTATACATAACTACACTCCCTGACATTTGGGGGTTGGCTCTGCCTCTTGTGACAGGCATTTGTGGTTCCACCTAACATCCTGCATCAGACTTTTGAAGGTGCCTGCATGGTCAAAAAGGCAGGGGACCCCTGTCCTAGATTATAAATGTGAGACTTGAAGAAATTCATAGTTTATAGTTTCAGTTTCAAAGAATGTATAATGAACTTTGGAGAAGTAGAAAGCATAAGAAAAGCCCATCTGGATCAGATCATAGTTATGTCTAGTGCAGAATCTACAGTGACCAATTAGATATTCCAGAAGGTCTAAAAGCAAAGGCACAATCTCTTCCTGTTGTTTTCCTCAGCAATGGGAATTCAGAGAGACATTGCCTCTGGACACTGAGGTTCCTTTTAGCTAGCATGATTGATATCCATGGCAGATTTTGGGGGAGATGTTTTGCCTTTTCTGGGGGGGTTACACTGAAGGCAAGTTATACAAGGAATATAAGAGGAAAGACAGTGCTCTATGAAAGTCTGGATCCAATTTTGCTCCAGTGGGCCAATACAAACACTTATTAATTCATCATAATAAACGAAAATGATTGGTTAAGCACAATGTACAACCTAGGAACTGAACAATACAATCTTTAAATCAATAAACAATACAATCTTTAAATCAAGAACATATTTTTTTAAACAAAATAAATGCATTTCAGGAAAAGCAATTATAAATACATAAAAGGAATATTAGGTGGGCCAGTAGGATATAACTGATTACACAGCAATAAAATGTGTAATTGTCTAAACTCCTAATCACCTCCAGCCCAAATATAGTTGAAATCTAAGCTAAATCCTCTAAGTTTCTCTAGATCTCTACCTTAGAACCAAACTAGATGTGATGGCTGCTACAGGGCCAACCCATGGCCACCAGTGCCGTTTTTTAGAAGTATTTAGCTATTTTACAGCACAACAGCAATAGTCAATCTCATTCCACTCCCTATGGTAACTTTTAAAGTGCTAATCAACTATGGAGACTGTTTCAGCATTTTAAAAGGCATTGGGGGGTGGAGTGAGAAGATCACCTGTTTCCATTGCACTGCCCTCACAGCAATTTTTAAATGGCTAAATTTTATTCTAAAATGACAGCAGTGTCCACAGGTCATGTCTAGCTTGGCTCTTATTCTATAGCAACTTGCATAGTTACCTTCTTATGCCTTTAGAGTTGCCAGATGGAATCTTTAAAAATATAATTTTAAAAAAGAAGCAGAGAAACAATTAAATCAAAGAGAAACTATTGAGTAATATGAGAGACCAGAAACCCTACAAGAAACATGGGAAGGGGGTTGTAGGTTGGCTAAGTTTGGGTTAGAGTGAACTTTCTAGCACTACAGAGAAGAAGAAAAAAATTCTAGTGTGTTTGGATCTAGTCTTTTATACACTTTTTAATTGATTGAAGGTAGCCCCTCCCATTCTTAGAAGAAAGATTGACAAGTTTTTGTTGTGTCTCCAGTTATCCAATCATTTTCTTTTGGGGGGATTCAATGTGACCTTTATTTTTTCATGAGAACTGCCTTTCTCATCAATCACTTTAAACAACGAAATTTTGTCAGTAGTCCATCCCATCTTTCTATCCCTATATAGTGGTGTGTTCAGGGTTATTGCTCATATGAGCAACATGTCAACTTTGTCTTCTCTTAGCTTTCACCATGTCTCCAGCTTCTGAAATCATGTGATCTTAGCTTAAGCTACTTAACATTTCTAAAGTTTATTTTTGTCCAACATAGCTAGAAGCCAGTAACAAGCCAAATTCAGGATTTTTCAGAAAAATCAGAATGTACTTGTTCAGGATTTAAGGATCAAGTTGAGGGAAGAGATTAATACTCTAGATGACTATTTAGGTAAGAATGTAATAAAGTATAAGGGTAAAAGTACCTGAACCAGTCAACAGGATAAAAATGGACATTTTTAGCATTCATATACCATTTGCAATTCATTAGCTCCTCCATGAATTAGTGTATTGGCTTGCAGGCTGCTAATATCAGATGCCAGAAGTCAGGCAAAGCAGAATTCTTCAATCCAAGGTCAAAAGTTCAGAAACCAGGCAAGGCAGAGTCAGTGGCTTAGTGTCTATTGTATGTGTTGCATCCACACATAACAGCCTCTCTTGGCTGGTTTTATAGCCCCGTGCCGAAGGGTCAAGCTTGCAACCAGTTGCTCAGAAGCAATCCTGCAATTACTCATCTTTGTTATCAGCAAGCAGCTGGCATCGGGCAAGAAGGTGTGCATTTTATCATCTTGTCTGTAGTTCTGTTTTCAGCCTCCATCTGTGGTGCTCTAAGGGTGTAGTGATACTGGTGGGCTGGGAATAGCCAACTGAGATTCACCTGCTGAATAAGGGCTGGAGGGTGTTGGTGGCTCTGCACCAGCTGTTGGTTGTGAATTCTGGCAAGCCTGCAGTTCAGTTTCCTGCTAGTCAGCTTCTGTTAATTCAAGGCTGGTTACACAGGGCTCCTCTTCTCCTGAGGAGTCCTTGCTATCACTGAGCCCTGACTGACTCACAACAATTAGACTGTGTCCATCAGTGAAGTTCCATCAGTTCTCACTACTTATATTCATTGATTATTATCCATTATTCTGCAACTCACCTTCAGCTTTTATTTATTTAATTTTGTTCAATTTTTAGCTCACCCTCCTTGCAAGCAGGCTCAGGGTGAGCTACAACATGGATAACGTGTACAACATAATTAAAATATAACAATACTTTAAAATCTAAGAACAACTTTTCTAAAACAGTGCTAAAACAGTGCTGAACATTCAATGATGTCTGCTACATAATTAAATCCCATGAGATTCTAATTGTGGGTAACTGTAGGTGGTACAATACAATGCAATGGTGGGTGAGAAGATCGGCCATGATGGAATATAGCCGAGCAGGTCAGTACAAACAGAGCAGAGCAGGGGAGGACATTATAGATGAATTGCTGCCACCTCAGCCTTAAACCTGGAGGAACATCTCCATTTTACAGGCCCTGTGGAACTGCATTAAACCTCACAGGGCCTGGATCTCAACAGAGAGAGAGTTCCACCAGGCTGGCACCAGAGATTGAACTTGATCTAGAATTCAATTGGGAGCTAGTGCAGCTGACAGAGCACCGAACGTATATCTACTCTTAGTCAAGTCCCTGTAAGGACACATGCCACTGCATTCTGGACCAGCTGCAATTTCTGGGTCAATCTCAAGGACAGCCCTACATAGAGTGAGTTACAGTGATTCAGTTTGGAGGTGGCCATTGCAAGGAGAGAGATATGCGACCAGCTGCTTGACCTGCTGAAGATGGGAAAATGCACATCTAGCAACTGCTGTGGCCTGGGTTTCCATTGAAAGTGAGGCATCCAGGATCTCACCCAAACTCCTCTGTTGGTGTAGGTGTTAGTAGCACCCCATCATGGGTTGAGATCTGAAACCCCAATCCCATTGTCCCATGGCCCAGGTGCAGGACCTCCATCTTCATTGGATTTAGCTTCAGTCAACTCTGCTTCAGCCATGCAGCCATGACATCCAAGCCCCTGACCAGCACCTCTGGGGTGGTGTCTGGCTGAGTATCCATCATCAGATATAACTGGGTGTCATCAGCGTACTGGTGACAACTCAGCCAGAGCTCTGGACTATCTGGGCAAGGGAGTGCATATAGATATTAAACAGCATATGGAAGAGGATCACCCCTGGGGGACCTTGCATACCAGAGGGTAACATGGTGACACCCACACCCCAAGCACCACACTCTGTCTCTGACCATGGAGAAATGAGACCAGCCACTGCAAGGCTGTGCAGTGGGTCATAAGATCATAATCACTGCCATTAGGTCTAATAATAACAGCAGCACTAACCCACCTGGATCCAGATGTTGACAAAGATCATTCATGAGGGCAACCAACACCATCTCCATCCCATAGCCAGGACAGAAGCAGGACTAAAATGGGTCTACGGTAGAGGAATCTTCCATGAATGCCTGGAGCCGGCCACTCTGTCAACTACATTATCCGGAAATGGAAGATTCGAGACTGGGCGGTAGTTGGCTAGATCAGTAGGATCCAGATTTTTTTTCCCAACAGTGGCCTCACCACTGCCTTTTCGAAAGTCCCTGGGAAGGTCCCAGAACTCAGGGATAATATCTAAGTTGATAACTTATTTAAGATAAGTCATAAAGCCAAATAGTTAAGTAAATTTCGCATTTAACAATAGATTCAGGTGGGTAGCCATGCTGGTCTGAAGCCAAGAGAACAAAGTTTGAATCCAATGGCACCTTTAAGACTAACAACATTTAATTCTGGGTATAAGCTTTCTGATGAAGTGTGCATGCACAGAAAAGTTTATATCCAGATTTAAACTTTATTTGCCACTGGACTCAAACATCTAACAATAGTTCAATATAAATTTTATTATTGAGCTGTTTTGCTTTTTATATTGAGTGGGCCCAAAATTTCATATAGCAGCTTATATTTCATATAGCAGCATATTATGCTATAAATTTCATATAGCATATATGAGGACATATTTTCTTTAAAACATCACAAAATGAGAAAAGCTTAGAGATTATTTGGTTTGCTAAAGAATCAAACTTCATTGGTTACATAATATTATGAGCTCTCCTATGACAATTCAGATCAGCACAATCACCTCTAAATTGTAAATTTCAGTCTTTTCCACTGTTAACTTCATTCAGTGCATTTTGATGGAAATGTTTAGTGATGATCATCAAACCATTTTATTAGAGAAGCCCCCAATTCAAGTAGAATGTCTCATTAGTAAACAGCCTGAAAGCTGCCATCATTGATAACAGTAAAGTTGTGCTGGCTTAATCAATGAGGGAAAATATTCAGGGAGAAGGAAAGGAAAAAAACCCCTGTATTAAGCAGTGCAGCTTGGCTCCCTTTTAGAGCCCATTATCTTTCATACAAATAATATAATGAATCAACCTTTATCTGGCATGTTAATCAATACCTGAGCAATCCTAGCACTTATGAATACTAAAAAAGCAATGAAATTCTTTCTAATGCAGGAGAAACAAACACACAATTCTGCTGGGTGTCTAGTCTGTAGAAATAAATATGGTATGAAAAATGTGACCAAAAGTTTGGTTATACTTTTCTGTCTTGAGCAAAAGAGCAATCTACCTTTTTTTTTTTTACAAATGCACCCTAGCAGGTCAGCAAAATTCAGGCTAGATTTTTAAATGTATTTCTGTTTTTCACTGTATATATTTCATTTGAAAAAGAAAGCACTGACATATCCCTGAACACAATTACTTGGAATAGAGTGCCACAGATTACAGTGGAATTTACTTCTAAATAAGTGAGTTAGGATCATATTCTGTTAGTTCGATCACATTTATATGTTTTAGTTGCATAGCATGTGGGAAAGTGATTCTATATCAGCATCAGCAGCTTTGCACCTACAACTTGCCTAGCCAGAAGTTAACACAACAGGGCTGGAAGTGTCACAACACTGTTGATGGGAACTGCCATCATATTATAAGACAGCCTTGAGAGTCTGGATGGGAAGAAAGTGAAGCATGCAGTCTACCAGTCAATAAATCTGAGCATAGAGTTTCTTCAGGTTACGAGGATAAGCCACAATGACTGGACACTCAACAGAAAACCTGCTTGCACAGCTGATGCTTATCAAGGATAGAAGCAGTTCTATCCATGGCAATCAATATAGAAGCACCCCTTACAGGAAGGACTGGGTAGCACACGAATTATTTTATCCAAAACAAATTTATCTGGTTCACAAATTTTCCCTTTCTTATTTTTCTTCCTGAGTAAAAAAACCCCTCAATAGCAAAAAATGCAGTATGTTCTGTCAAGCCCTTTCTAGGTTTCTAGGCCTTGGCAATGAAGATAGAGAAGAACTTAATCTTGTACAATAATAAAAGGATCTGTCTGTCTGCCTGTGGTAGGCATAAATCACCAGAAAATAAAGGTAGGCGTTTCAAAATTGGCCTGCTTCAGGATGATAGTGGGTGCTGAAGTGCCAAAAATGAAGAGAATTGGAGGAGGTTACCTATACATACACACATCCTACAGCTATTTGCAATGGATGGTAAGGTTCTCTGTTTGCATCATGCATAACTTGCCAGAAAATAAAGCTAGGAGTTCAACCTGATAATGGGAGATGGAGTCCTGGCAATGGAGGAAATCAGAACATGCTAGCCCAGATTATCTACAGCCCATCCCCATGTTATCCATAAAAACACAAGCATATGCCTGCCTCTCTGTCTGCCTGTCTGCCTGTCTGTCTGTCTGTCTGTCTGTCTGCCTGTCTGTCTGTCTGTCTGTCTGTCTGTGGAAGGCATAACTCCTCAGGAAGTAAAGCAAGGATTTTCAAAAATGGCCACCATCTTCAGGGTGATTGTGGCAGTTGCAGTGCCAAAAACAAGGCAAATTGAAACATTCTGGTCCAGATAATCTCCATAACCCCATTACTGGGTTCTGTTTGCAAAGGAAGCTAAGGTTGTTTAATTGTGGCAGCTATGACCTATCAGAAAATAAAGATAGGTGTTTGAGCAACACTTTAGCATAATCATTGGTGTTGGAGTGCCAAACAGAACATCCTGACCCAGGTTATCTCAGAATACTTCCATGTTACCTGTAAAAACAAAAAAGATTTATCTGTCTGTGACAAGCATAACTCAAAACTGTCCACCAGTTTCAGGATGACCATGATAGCTGCAAGGAGAATCCAAACCCATGTCAGGTCCAGAACATCACCTCTGTACTAATGACAATGGAAGTGATGGTTTACTCCCTAAAAGTCAAGAAGGAGGAGGCAACACAGATAATGAGGGTGGAGTATATCCCCTCCTTTACAAAAACAAAAAGCTTCCAGCCAATTGTCAGTTAAGATGATGCTCATTGGGAAAATAGTGTACAGGAAGCCACAGAAGACAATTTACAGGAATTGTGTATTGAAAATACTTGCCATTATATGAGGAAAAATGTGGCCAAACACTACAGTTTGCAGGGACAGAACCCTTATAAAACAATATTACAAGTTTGGCAAGCTACAAGATTGGTGAGTGGAGAGAGAGGGTGTGTGTGCAGTTAACACTAAATAAATCTGTTACTCTGATACATTAGAGCATATATGAAATAGCCACAGTTCTGTGTGTGTGTGTCCCTTGTTTTTTAAAAGTGACATCCTACCTATTGACGGTGGGAAAGGGGGAATGTGGATGACTAATTCCAGCTCTTATTTAATGCTGTGGGAGAGGTATTATTTCTGTTTGGTGGGGTCTGTGCAGTTTAATATTTACCTCATTTTGATCTTCTGCCTTTCCTTTTTTGTTTCTGAGGGGTTTGTTTCTTGTTTTTCATTGTGGCTATTTCTTTCTTAGTTTGTTGGTTTGTCTGGTCCATACCTGTTTCCAACTTTTTGCAGATTAATTAGTTATTCTGGGTAATTTTGCATTTCATTGCTAGGGTTTAGATACGTAGGGGAGTAAGCCTACTATAGACAATGAAATGTACTTCTGAGGAGACATGCTTCACATTGCTCCTTTAAGCCTCAAATTAACTCTTATTTCCTTTCACACACAGGTATGCGGGCATTCTTACCGCTACTTGGTCAGATTCCGGAGCCAACTGACGAAACTTCTCAATTTGTTTCCGAGACAGAGCATCAGTGACCCCTGGCGCATGCCTGGTCTTAAAAAATATATTGTAGCGCAAGCATTGGAGGGTAAAAGCCCAGACAAACACCATTACCCTGGGGGACCTAGACGTTAAGAAGTTGATGACATGTACTGTTGCCATGTTATCACACCAAAAGTGAACTGTCTGGCTAGTCAGGTCATCAGCCCAGATGTACACAGCCACCACTGTGGGAAAAAAACTCCAAAAACGTCAGATCACGCATCCACCCTGCATGAATCAACTCAGATGGCCAGTCCACAGCACATCAGTGACCCCTAAAGTAGACACTGAAGTCTGAAGAGCCTGCTGCATCAGAGGTGACCTGCAGTTCAGCCTCAAGGTGGAGATCATTCCTCCAAAAGGACACCCCGTTATATGAGGCCAAGAAGTCCCGCCAAACTAACAGGTCATCTCTAATCCCCAGGGTACCCCTGGTCCTGTGATGTGGACATTTTAAGCCTATTGTTGAGTCGCACAGTCTGCGCAGGAATGCTCTCCCTGGGGCCACCACTTTACACACAAAATTAAGGTGCCCAATCAGCTGTTGCAACTCCTTGAGTGTCAATTTAGTTTTGGCATATGCTTCCTCCACTAACCAAAAAAGGTTAGCCAATTTATCAGGAGGCAAGCATGAATCCTGCTGCACAGTGTCCAACTCAGTGCCTAGAAAAGTTAAGACCACACTGGGGCCTTCCATTTTCTCAACAGCTAATGGAACTCCAAGTTCCATAGCCATTTGCTCAAAATTAGACTATAACTGTGCGCAAATTCCAGATCCAGCAGGGCCGGCAAATAAAAAATCATCTAAATAATGGGCAGAACTGAACAAGCCCGTGTGTGCATGCAAAGCCCATTCCAAAAAGGAGCTGAACCTTACAAATGCAGCACAGGACACAGAGCATCCCATCGGGAAGGCCCTGTCCATATAGTACTGCCCATCAAAGGAGAAACCCAGAAGGACAAAGTCAGCTGGACGGACCGGCAGAAGACAAAAGTCCGACTTGATATCACATTTAGCCAATTCGCCCCCTCGCCTGCAGCTACAGCCCATACCGACTGCCTCATCAAAAGAAGTGTACCTCACTGAGCAGAGTTCACTTGGTATGGTGTCATTCACTGAGCTACCGTAAGGATAAGACAAGTGGTGAATGAGGTGATATTCCCCAGGTGCCTTTTTTGGTACTACACCTAAGGGTGATACCCACAGGTTAAGCACCGGAGGAAAGGGGAAAGGACCAACTACCCTGTCTTCCAAACATTCTTTCAGAATCTTGGCTCTAACCACCTGCACCATGCCCTGCACTGAAGGCAGATTAGGAGCTGAAAAAGAACATCTCTCACCCACATAGGGAATGTGAAACCCAAACTTAAACCCATCCAACAAATACTGCCTATCGGCAAACTTTAGGTAAATGCCCAACAGGTGCTCTAACACAGGAACCTTCATTGAACTGGGTCCCTTTGTCAGGTAAGGCCTGACCACCCCCCGTCCGACGTCTGTCACCTTTGCCATCCTTGCCTGCAGGCCTGGGTTTTGCTTTGGGGCAAGATGGAAAAGCATGGGGGCCGGCACCGAGGGGGCATTCGTGCCAAAAGGAACAAGGTTTCCTACTGCAATTCCCATGTGAGGAGCCCTTTCCGGCCTTGCCCTAACAATCACCACAGCGTAAATTAACAAGCCAGGATACTAATTAGCATAGATTTTTTCTATGCTGTGGTGCTTCAAGCGCTCCTTATCCCGTTCGACCAATTTCTCCCTATCCTTCTTATCCAACTCCCTGTATAACAAGGAGAATACATCTACATAATCTCCCCATAGTATCTTTTCCCTGGTAGCCGCAGTGAGGTGGTCACCTAACGGCATAGCTAGCTCCCCAGATGACAGCTCCTTTGCTGGCACCATCTCGTAAATCCGATTACCCAGATCAGGGGGAGCACATCCAGTCCACACTCCACCCTGCAATTGCTGTCCTGGGCAGGACGGGGGAGTTGCGCCCACCGAGGCTGATGAAGATCCACCAGCCAGTGACATCAGTAAACCTTCACCGACAGGAGGATTCACCAAAGTGCCACCTGGTGTTACCCCATCAGCTGTAGGCTGAGCATGTGTAGTCCCAACAGAACCAGATGGAACAGGCATACTGATGGCCCTATACAAAGGTGCCCCCCTACACAGGGGACCCGGCAGAAGTCTGCAAGACAGCCGGGCCCCATGGCCAAGTGATGTCCAGTGTTTGAGTTGCAACTGGCCTACCTGACACCTCTGATGGGGCACTTCGAATAGCCACCTACTGTTCCTCGCCCCCACTTTCCGCCGTGCCGACTTCCATCTGGGCCATTCGTGTTCCTTCACTCACAGTTCTGCCAGCCTCGCTCGAAGCACCTGCACACCAGCTTTCAATGACAGAAAGACAGTTCAGCAGCTGAGATTGAAAGAGCTCCATGAAAGACATAGCCACTGCACAGAGGGTGAAGGCCCATCCAAACGCTGCTCAGTGCCAGCTAATCTGTCCAGAATAGCTCTGCTAACTGGACTATCCCAGAATGCATCCAAGAACGCCAGTGAAATAGCTCCGGTAGGTGCCCCAGGAACCACAGCCAATTGTGCAGTCCCTGACAGTGCAGAAGGCACCAAAAACCCCGGTGATGGAACTATACCTGGTGCAGCTCCTGAAGGCACTGGCTCCTCTACAGGAATATATGCGGGGACCAAAGCCGGCCATTTTTGAAGAGGCTGCCTGCTCTGCGCTGGAACTGCCCCAACCCATTTGGGGGTGGGCTGTTTCCCTTTAAAAGCCCCAGCACACTTCTTAGGAGCCATGCTTACAATGTCAGGCCAAAACAGGTGCCCCCTGGGAGCAGCACTGCTCACACGCTCCCCCCTACAAGTCCAAGAAGGCTAAAGAACAACTATCAAACAGGCAAAAGCCCAAATGGCTGTCAATAAAATGGGAGAGGGTGATGTCTAAATTAGCTACCTCAAGAAGACCTAAACAGGTTGTCATCCAGAAAGGCCTAAAATGGCTGCTGGCAGCTAAGGCCCAAAGCTTTATAACGGTAAAAACCTAAAATGGCCACCAATAAAAGGACCTAAAATGGCCACTGTCAAAGAAGGCCTAAAATGTCCACCTGTAGTGAACTAAACAGGGCCAAAGGGAAAACTTCAAAATGGCCACCCCTATCAAATAATTGCAAACAGCCACCAATCCTTCCCACCCAAAAATGGCCATTGCTTCTATGGGCCTCCAATGGCGACCAGGAGCACAGGGAAGACTCAATCAAGGGGAATTTGGGGCTGAAGCAGCCTTACCACGCTGCTAACCCACTACTCCCTGGACCTTATTAGTGAGGGACGGGGGGGAACACCACCTGGGGCTCTCTGACACCACAGGACAGCCACTCAATGATGCAGCGCTCCCGGCCATGGACTGCGCCCAAACCAAAACCGCTGCCGGACTGCCGCCAGGCCTCTGATGCCACCACTGCTCCTGTGTCTCCCCAGTCACTGGGTCCTCCTGAAGCCGGTGAGTGTAGCTGCCATGAGGCACACACCGCAAAAAGCCAGCCAGTCGCCAGTCTGAACACACCACCATGGAGCCCAGACCATGCCACAAGCCCCACAGACGCTGCGGCTGCTGCTGCTTCTGCCTTGACCAACAGCCTAAAGCACCCAGCAGCACAGCCCTCTTACTCCATCTCAGAGCACGCCAAGGACTGGTGAGGTAGGGGGCAAGAGCCAGACCTAAATAGCCTGGCTCTGCCCCCTGTAGGTATCTTCCTCTTCATGCCTCTCATGGAGGCAAATCAGCCCCCCACCACCAGCAGCGCAGGCTCCGCAGGGGTTGGGGCTCACAGTCTCCTGGCATCTCCAGCAGCTGAGGGGGAGGGAGGACGCAATATTGCATGTCACATTCCCCAAGAAATTCCACAACAATGCTGGACATGCTGATATCATGCTTGAATGAAGACCTAGATATGACACTGATGTATTGAGTGATGTCATTTCCACCCCACAGATCTGCCAGCCTGGATTCAAGGCAAGGTGGGAGGGCTAGGTTGTCAGGAGATCACCTGCCCAAAGTGGGCAAATGGTGAGCCTAGATCAAGTTCAACTGATCAATTTATATCTTGCCTTTGCCCCCCAAGCCGAAATAACGAGGCAGACACAAATGTTGGGTTTAACTATTGGACCACTTTATTAATTAACAATCTTAACTGGAACCAAAGGCAAGGGCAACACAGCATTGTGGTATGGTCAAGGCCAGAGGTTCAGGACCCCTCCCTTACCTCTTAAATAGGGCAAGCCACCCTGCCCTGGATACGAGCCTACCACAGGGGCTCCCACCCGGCCGGCTAGCCATTACAGGACAACCCTGTAGCCCCATCCCCGAGCCGCAAGGTTCAAAGAGAGGACCTAAACAGGGCCATCCCGAAGGCAGTCCGTTTTCCCTGCCCCTTGCCTCAAAGACTGTACTCACAGGACCCCTTCAACCCCAAATGAGGGGTGTCAGCTGGTGCTCACCCGACTGCAATCTGTATATTGCATAGCAACCTGCTATCGCCGAGGCCAAGCCTCTGCTTAGGCCTCTGTGCCCCACCAGGAGGCCCAAGGCCCCCTAAGCTCTTGCCATATGTCGTCCAGAGAGATGTCAATACCATACTCCGAAAGGAGTATACCATCTTGTCGGTCTAGCTCAACCTGCCCACAGAATGCTCAGGGCAACAAAAAGACCCCCAATCATCATCAAAACTCGCTGCAGTCCTGTACTCTCTCCCAAACAAGCCTTTCTAGTGGCAAGAGGCTCCCAGCCCTCCACCAACCTGGTGAGGTATCATAACCACCCAGAGCAGCGAAGTCAGGCTACCACCTGCAATAATGGAATCAGCCCAGGCCTAAAGGATTTACACCTTGCCCCAGATCAGGCTGACCTCAGTGCCTTCACAAAGAACACAGATCCTGAGGAGGGGGCTCCAATCTTTCAGCAGTTTCTTCGTATCGAAACTGCATGCATTGTGTAATGCCACACAGTCTCCCAGTGCAACCACTTCCCCATCTAGCATCCGCCTGACGGGATGAGCTGAGTTTTAAGGTATTACTGCCATCAGAAAAGCATCTGGATGGCACAGGTAGCGCCCTCCAAGGCCCACTACAACCCTGGATTGTCCCCCTGTAGGACTCCATTTCTCTAGCAGGGATATACACCCCTGAGTCTGAGCATGGGAAGATCGTTGCCACCAATTGCCCAAGTCAAGGATAACCAAATCATGCACAAGTTCTTTGAAATCTAGCAGGGCTCTGCAAGGTGCTGAAATCTAGCTACCTCCACAGTTAATCATAGCCAAGACCTGGCTCCTATATTTACGCAAATTTGGCAGGGTAGCAACTGGCTATGCTGCCCACTGTTCTACCAACCTGCCAGTGGTTGGGACCACTACCCATCCAGAAGAAGAAGAAGAAGAGTTTGGATTTATACCCTGCCCTTCACTGCCCAAAGGCGTCTCAGAGCGGCTTACAAACTCCTTTCCCTTCCCCCTCCCCACAACAGACACCCTGAGGGGTAGGTGGGTCTGAGAGAACTTCTGACAGAAACTGTCCTTGAGAGAACAGCTGCACCAGAGCTTGTGACTGACCCAAGGTCACATCAGCAGGTGCAAGTGGAGGAGTGGGGAATCAAACCCGGGTCTCCCAGATAAGAGTCCGCGCACTTAACCACTACACCAAACTGGCTCTCACCATCCATTCCACACCTTCAGCAGTTGGGCTACAACCACATCATGCCATTCACCTTTTAAGGATGGGACGATTACCTTCCCAGCAGTCCTACTGGGGTTACTGACCACCACAAGGGTGCCCTCCATGCAGCCCACTTCCAAGCAGGCAGCTTTCTGACAACACAGAAGCTGGTATACGCACAGGAAAAAGGGAGGGGGGAGACTATAGAGATGAAAAAGAGAAAGTGGATCCCCCCAGGATGTCCAGCCCACAACATCTCTCCCACTCCTTGCAGGGATCTGCCAGGGACCTTTCCTTACATAATAAATCTGGGCCTGCAGTCGACACCAGGTCCAGAAAGGAAGTAACTGCCCCTTGTCCGCAAAATCCACAGCTTAGAATGCATCATTAAGGAACATTTTGCCTTTGCTTCACATGGAATTAGCACAAAGGCCGAGGCAGCAAGGGCTGGGTATAATGGATAGCCATAAGTTTAGCTGGAGACAGTGTTCCCTCCAAGCTGGCCAATGTCAGCCATCTCAGAGTTCCTAAGCCTCCGGCTCACAGACTCAGCCACAGCCCAGGAAGGATGGCTCAGAGCAAACCAACCAATGCAACAGCCACATCGCTCGCCCACAGCTTCAATGCCAGCAGCCCACAAAACAGAACCCCCGTCCACAAGACTCCATAGCTCAGAGGGAACGCTAGCTGGAGATGGTTCCCTTATCCCCAAGTTTTGACAATAACCATTCCAGACTGTATCAAAACAGTCCTGCTTGACTAAATAATCTGGATAGTCACATTCAGATCAGAGGCTGCAACATACAAGAAAATAGGAAATGTTGCAACTGATGGAGGGGTTGGGAATGTCAAATAATACCACCCGGCCTAAAGAGGATGGAATCCAGGTAAGAGGAGAGGAGATATGTGGTCCATTAGCAAGACCATGAAAGACCGGAGGTGCATCCTAATGTCGGCTATGTGCACACCCAGCTAAGCCCACTGGCATGCAGGATGAAATGGTTAGACCCCAAAGCGTCCCAAAGGTAAGCTACAGTGTGGCAGCTAGGTTCAATAGATTAATGGGCTACCCACTGTAGACTAATAAGCAGCCCAATATTTCCCTGCTACCCGGCAGAGGAGAAAAAACCTTTCTTTAATGTGTGGCAGTATGAAAGTGCTTACCATTCACTAATGGGTACCTGGATGGGTCCGGCACAAGTGAGGAAAGGCAGACCTCCTAGACAAACAAATGTTGCAAACATAGGTGTAAAAGGACGTGGAATAGCAAACATACAACATATTACAGACCTGCAGGATACAGCGAACAGTGGCCATCGGTCTGCCCACCTGTTTGCCGAACAGACAAAAGACCGCATCTGGGCAGCCAAAATGCCTGGGCAAAGACACCTGCCCAGCCTGCTCCTTCTGTATTAAACAGAGAAGAAGGGGGGGGTTGCTAGGAATATCAGACCATGCCACAGGTCCGGCACACGGCCAAAGCTGCTCCAACCCAAACTGTGCACTCCCAGACTCCCAGCAAAATTCATGCTTGTGAAGGTCCAGAGGCTACTATGAGGCCCTCCTCTCTTGTGATCTATAAAGAGAAATACAGAATGGAAAAAACAACTGATTAAATGCATACTATATCAAACGGCTCAGTCAAACTGATTGAGAGGAAAGCAAAGGAATACATCCATGAAATACGTGGTACATCAAGAATGAATTAAATATAGCAATCAATAAATCATAGCAGCAGGTTTCGGGAATTCATACCCGCCAGAAAGCATCAATTAGACACAAACAGGCAGGGGCAGGCCCTGCTATTCATAAAATGACATGAGTACACATTATGCGAAGGCTTACCCCACCAAGCCAATGAAAGACCCAGAGGGAGAAAACATCATACTTTTCTTCCCAGCCCAAAGCCCCTGGTACAGGCCACTGAAGAAGTCCAGGAGATAAGCAGACACTTCAAATATGAGTACACAGAACAATGACATGACTGGGGGAAGCGAAAACCCAATCCCAGCTGGGAAGGGGAAAAGCAGGTGGTGCAGCTCCATAGATGCAATCACCTGTCACCTGAACAGCGCTCGAACCCCTAGAAATGCATAACTTCGACAACCTGGAGAGCCCCTAGAGGGCCTCGATCAATGCAAACACATTTGCATATACAGAAGATGAAACTCTTAATGACTAGTAACACATACTACCTCATGAATACAGCAACTACCCAGTGGCAGACGCCAATGCACGACGGAAGGGAAAAAAGGCGGCCAGCTCCATCATAAGGAATCTTGGTAAACCAGAGCCAGTGGACAAAATGGCTGCCGTGGGCCAAAACAAAATGGCCCCTGCAGGCCCAAAAATTGGCTGCATAGCAAGCCACAAAGGGGGGGGGGCACCCAAACCAGCACTAAAATTGGCTGACAGAATGAGGGCGACTGAAAAAGCCTTGTCGGGATACACAAACAATTATGAACACAGGCAAGCCAGGACATTCTGGGCAAGACAGACAAAAAAAATGTGGCCAGCAGCGTCCCATCTGCACAAAATCAGCGTGAGGTAGCACCCAGCCAGTCGGCCACCGGCTCGCACACCGCCACACCACTCAGGAAAAAAATTTTTTTTCCCATCATAGAGAACAATGGAGGGAATGGGGGCAACCTGTTTGGGGGCCCATAGAATTGGACTCCCTGATCCAATGTTCTTGAAACTTGGTGGGAATCTTGGGGAGAGGCTCCATAAGCTACCCTGTGAGTTTGGAGCCTCTCCCTCAAACCCCCTCCCCTCCAGCCCCCAGAATATACCCTATGTTTTCACCATTGACTTCAATGGCCCATAGGATATAATGGGGCCAAATTGCCACCGGATTTCTTTCATTCCCTCCTTTCCTTCTCTCTTTTTCCTCTTTCTCTCCTTCTTCTCTTCTCTCTTTCTTTCTTTCCCACCTTCTTCGCTTCTCTTTTTTCTTCCTTTCCCTGTTTCCCTCCTTCTTCCCTCTCTTTCTTTACATCCCCTTTCCTTCTCTTTCTTTCCCTCTTTCCTTCCTTCTTTCCTTCTCTCTACTCTCTCTCTTTCCTTCCCTCTTTCCTCCTTCTGTGGCCCAACTCTCATGAGAAGGACTTTAAACTTTAAACCCCTTCTCTCTTAGCTCCCCCACCCAGACCAGCTGGGGAAGGGAAGGGGAGGCTTTTGAAGATGCCTCCCCCTTTTGCTTCCCCTTCTGACATCACTTCAGGTGATGTCAGGGGGCATGGAATATGCTAATAGCCTAATAGCTCATTAGCATACCATATGCTAATGAGCTCCTGCAGCTGTTTTTCTATGAAAAGAGCTCTGACAACGGGCCTTATTCCCAGTGATGTTATAAACTGCTTTAGGTTCCCATTGCAGAGAAAGGCAGGATATCAATCAGTCAGTCAATCAAGATTTCACTGAGACATAATCTAGGCATACCATTTGCCCACTTTGGCAAGTGATCTGCTGACAATCTAGACCTTCCACCTCATCTTTAACTTTATTGCTTTGAAGGACAACTGCTTGGACTTTTAACAACATGTTATTTCTGACTACTTTAATAGTCTTTTTTTCATTTTGGTATGTACTATTTAGTTACTTCTTAAAATATCTTTATCCTGCTTCTCCTCTTGCCTGATGTGTTGGGCAGAGTTCAGGAAATAATCCAATCCATGCTTTGGAGTTTGTTTTCAATGGATTTATTGCAACTGGATTTTGCAAAAAGACAGTAATTAATACAACAGAGAGGCCTACAGAGCACAAGCACTAACACATACTAGCACACAGTAGAGGGAGAAAACAAGAGGTAGGCTGAACTACAAGAGAAAACATTCAATAAACCCTTAACACTAGAGAATACTCCACAGCTCCCTCTAGGGTACAAGTGGACTAAACTGCTTTTTCAGTAATATTTACAATTTTAGACTCTTAGCAGGCTGTCGCTTCTCCAATATGGTGGCTTACAGTAATAATTAATACATTAGAAGTAAGCAAACAAAATTAACCTTAACATAAATCACCCTCAAGATGCCTATTATTCATAGTTCATTAAAAGCCTTTGCAAAAAAAAAAGGGAGAGGGCTTGCAGTGTCTCCTAAAGGTTAGAGCTCATTGTTTTTACCCACCTGCGGTCCCAGTTTTCTGGGAGAACAGATCTGGAAGACCCAGGTTCAAATAACACTCTACCATGGAAACACAGTGAGTGACCTTGGGCCTGTCACACACTCTCAGCCTAACCGACCTCACAAAGTTGTGCTGAAAAAGTGGAGAAGGGGAGATCATTTGGTGCACTATGCCAAATATTGTTAGCTGCCCTGAGCAAGATACAAATGTAATAAATAAATAAATAAATTGTAAGCCACTTTAGGTCTCCTTTGGGGAGAAAAGTGTGGTATAATTGAAATAAATGTTAACAAACAAACAAACAAATGGGACATATCTGTGTCCCACTGCATGCTCTGTTCAATCAGTTCTCCATAGTTTTGATGCAAGTCCTGTTTTCACTAGGGAAGACAAAGCTTGAGGTTTTAGGTGTAGGTTGCTGTGAGAATCCATCAGCTAGTGTCCCATATAACTGTACTTGACCTTTTGATTTAAAAAAATGTGAAGGATGAATTCATATGTAGTACTTAAAAAAAATACTGGAAGGCAATTCACTCATATCTTCAGCATAGCCCTGACATTTAACAGTGACTTTCGTGCTGTTTTAAAACTGTTTTACTTTGAGCAAAGTACATTCCCCTGACTCCACACTATACCAAATATTTGTTTTTTCCTCTTAAAGTCATCAAGGAACATTTTTCCTAAACCAAACCTCAGATTCTCTTTCTTTTTGGCTGACCAACTGTCAAAGCCGGATTGGAGCTAATGTCATTGAAGGAGTGGTAAGGAGGAAATAATTCATAAAATGTCATGTCCATCTGCCGCATACTGCTCATAGAGAATGAAAACCTATAACGGGAATAAACTGCAGGGAACCTTAGAGAAGGACACCTGTCTTTCCCTAGGCAGCTTCTACTGTTGCACTTGTAAGAGTCTATCCCATGTTTTGTGGCCAAATCATGAACTACTGGACTGTTCTCTGGAATCCCACACAAGTGCTTCAGCACAGATAAGGCCAAAAGTCTTTCTGTGAATTCTGAGCAATGAAGGTCCTGCTCTGACCAAATATCTGGTAAAAAGAAAGCACTGTGAAAACCGTGTGTGGGTCCTTCATATGATAGGCATTGTTATGTTACAGAAGGGGATTCTGTAAGCATTGAACTCTATACTTGCCTATACAATAAGGAAGTCTTTAAGAACCTGCTGGGTGCCAGAACTGTACTCACAAGATTCTTGCAGCTCTCTGCTTAAAGACATCTTTCATATATCTTTCTATGCCAGCCACTCCCATTTGAAGTATAGCTAAAAAATTGAGCTCCCTGATCTCATTCTCAGCACTGTTTTGTGCCTCCCCTCCTCCTGTATTTGTTGTATCACTGCTGCCTAACCTCTATGGGATTAATTACTCACCTTTTAAGATCCCTTCCCCATTAATTTGCTTCTCAATTTACAAAGATAATGCCTAACTGACATGTTATCTAGAACAAAATATACTAACTTGTATTTTCATTTCCATAGTTTTATTATTCTTATACTTCTGGGTAGAATTGTTCAAAGGTCCACTCTGAACGTGCAATGAGAGGGATAGGATTAGAAGGAGAGGCAGTTAGAAATTAAGTACCAGCAAACATACAGGAACTGATTATTCAGCACTGATGACTAGTCACTGAATGTATGAATTCATTGCCCCCCTAGTCGGAATAACGAGACAGACAACAGTTTTGGAAGTAAACAAGGGCCACTTTATTAACTATTTAACATAACATTGCGGCAAGGGACCAGCTAAGCGAGCACGGAACAGGCAAGGCAGGTGTCACTCCGCTGACCAACCTCCTTGCCCTTTTCTCAGGCGGGTCACCCAGCTCTGGTCTTGAGCCATCGGACTGGCTCGCGACCAGCAGCCCAGCAAACTGGTCGCCACCTAGGAGCGCCTACCCCTGAAGCCTTCCAACTTGCAGAGAGGAGCATACCCTAAGAGGTTCCCAGAGGAGGTGATCACCGTTCCCCACCCTGGACCTTAGAAATCCGAAGGCAGTTCCTGATGACCCCCTGTTCCCTAATGGGGAAAATGCCGTAAGGTGCTCACTGGTTCCGGTTTCTTGCCCACACCAACCTGCCACAGCGAAGACCAAGCCTCTGCTTTGGTCTTTGCTCCCCACAAAAAAGGCCAAGGCTGAGCTGATCCCTTGCTGCAAGTCCTACAAAAGAACCTGTTGCCCTTGTCAGATAGGTGTACCCCATCAGCACTATACGGGTCCCATAACTCCACCACCCTTCATGGCCTTCCCCATCAAGTGGGTGGCTGTATGCCTTGCGGGGTCTCCTCTATTGTGCCATACATGGCAGAGCAGAATAACAGACCTCACTCTCCGCATTACCAGGCCACCTTGCTCCCATCATTGCAAGGCCAGCCATCACTTATAACACCAGGCCTTGCCCTTGCTGGTGAGTCAGAATAGTTGTCCAGAGGATCTGCACTCTGGGCCACCTTGCTCTTATCATCACAAGGTTAGCCTCCAGATGTAATACCAGGGCTTTGCCCTTCATGGCGAAGCAGAGTAGCCTGCCAGACTATCTGCACACCTGGCCACCTTGCTCCTATCATCACAAGGTCAGCCACCACTCATAACACCATGTCTTTGTCATTTATGGCAAAGCAGAATAGCCTCCCGACTATCTGCACTCCAGGCCACCTTGCTCCTATCATTACAAGGTCAGCCTCCACTCTTAGCACCATGTCCTTGTCCTTCATGGCAAAGCAGAGTAGCCAGCCAGCCTATCTGCAGGCCACCTTGCGCCTATCATCACAAGGTCAGACTCCACTTGCAGCACCAAGGCCGTGTCCTTCAAGGTGAAGCAGAATAGCCGAACAGTCCATCTGCACTCACTGTCATCTTGCTCTTATTAATGCCAGGTCTGCCTCAGCTCATAGCACAAGGGCCTTCACCACCAGGGTGTCCTCTTGTCCTGGTGGGTGATCTAAAGGCCATGCTGTGGCCGCAGACAGTGACCCTTTGTCTTGCCCCACGACCAGCAGCACCTGAAAGAAAACCTCATTAATAACTTTAACTTTGTAATTCCATTGTCTGAACGCTAGGCAAAAGCCCACCACTAGCTCGCTGAGCCACGATGCCACCACCCAAACTGGAGCATAGTGACCAAATAAAAGTCTTAATCAGAACAAGGTTCCACTGACACCGCCATACGGCAAGGGAGCCTGTCGCCAGGGCAGCTGCAGTAGAAGCGGCACTGAACTGAGAAGAGTGAGTACCAAACTTCACCCCAGGAAAGGCCCAAGCACTGCAAAGAGGATGCCTGATCAGAAAAGTCCCATCTATAGGCCTAAAGCGATAACCGAATAACCTGAAGTGCAGCAACACCCCCTGCTGCAAAAAATCGATCCTTATTTCACTGCCAGATAAATAGGCTGCCTCTGGTCCTCTAGAGCTCCCTTTCCCCAATACCTTCATAGAATGCTGTAGAATTCCACTACATCCACACCACAATGTTTGCATTGCACAGCCATTGTGATCTGCAAGGCACTGCCCAACATACCTAGAGCTTACGTGTGCCCTGATCAAATGACCTAACTCATGCATAATCCTGTGTAACCAAGCAAGCCTCCCCCCTTTAGAAGGATGTTAACTATCAGGAGATGCTATTTATCTCCGAGCCATGAAAACTAAAACTGTGCATTTTCATGCATTAAGTCTCTATTAAACAGACAAGACTCTTTTCCCTTTGGATCTTCTGGCAACCAGCATCCTGAAAGATAGGAAACTGAAGCCTGTCAGGTCACTACTTAAAGTCTATGTCAGAAGAGAGCCTCTCTAATCTAGTCCCAGGTTCCCTGGATTGTCAAACTGTGAAACAACACTAGAGGAGATGTAGATCAATTGTCTTAGTATCTTGGTGTTTTAAAAAACTATTCCAACTATTCCAAGCAGACCTAAACAGGTAGGCCCCCGATGTTATAAAGTCAAGGGACCGTCCCAATAAGGCATTTGAAAATGCTTCTAGGTATATGAAATGCTCCTATAATAACCACGAAGAACCCTCCTGGCCAACCAGTAAGTTCGGCTTTAAAAATTGTTATGTGTACAATGTGGTGTCACATTAAAACCTATATAAGTAACTTTATTTGCTTGTTTGTTATTTATGTATTCATTTATTTAAAAATTCCTTACCCTGAAGAGTGCACAGTACATGGTATTTTTTAACAGCAACAGGGTTCCTATCCTAACGACTGGGACAAGCACACAAAAATGAGCAATGACTCCAACTTACCATTCGCTGTATGCATGTAAGTGCAAGCTGCATGCACCCTCACCATAAGGTGAATATGGCTCCCACGGAACCCATTTACCCAATGTAAGTAATGCAGGGCTGCCAGGTCTAGAAGTAACTTCATTCCTCCCAGGTGCGTAGGCAGAAGATCCCTCTGGCCTCCCAAGCCATGCTGATCCCCAATGGGTCCTGCTTAACCCTTGCCCCACTGAAACCTCCCTGAAAGCCACCTGCTCCATTCCCAATTGCTGTGGCTGCACCGCCGCATCACAGCCGGCACTTCCCGAAGCCTGTCGTAACCAATGTCACTCATCTAGGCCCTGGACACTCACTGGACTTTCCTCTAAAGACAAATGCACTATTAATCCTGTGAAGAATGCTCATTGGACCAAACCGATGACATGTAACGACGTGCCAGCTGTCAGATTCCCAGATCACGCATCCAATTGAAAGTCACACCGTATCCCTGCTAAAACAGAAAACACCAATGAGGTATTGCATGGGTATTATGAATCCTAACACATGACAAGTACTAACCTGATTTTGCCCCCTCAGCGAGCATTCACACAGGCAAAGTCACATGTTACTGATAAGGATTCCTTCACCGAAGGAAACCATTAGAAGTTCAGCTGTTTTCCCTTCATATACCTGGAATTCACCCCCACAGGCTAAGAGCCCAATTGAGCTACCCAATTTCAAGTAGCTGTTCCCATTGGCTGCATTCCAACACCTCAGATTCTGTTGCTACTCCTAGTTTACAGTTAGATACCATTAAAAGATCCTGTAGTATTCAGAGAAGAAGAGGAGACCGGATTTATACCCCGCACTTCACTCAGTGTGGCTGACAATCTCCTTCCCCATCTCTACCCACAAGAGACACCCCAAAAGGCAGGTGGGGCCGAGAGAGCCCCGAGAAACATGAGAACAGCTCCAAGAGAACTGCGACTGACCCCAGGTCACCCGACCGGCCCCACGCAGAAGAACAGGGAATCAGACTTGGCTCTCCGGATCAGTCCACTGCTCTCAACCACTACACCAGAACTAGTATAATCTGAAGACTGGATTCAGAAGGCTTTCTGAATAAAACCCCTGTAAAATTGTCAAATTAAACAGAAGTCCCTTTTTCCAGCCTCCAATACACAATCCCATCTTCAATAAGGATAGAATCAATTTTATTCTTATAAAAAATAGCCCCTTTTGTTAGCACTGTATGCTTTCAAGTGTGCTAAAATGAGTATTGCCTACTCAAAGTGGCAAATGCTCTCAAGGTTCCAGGCAGAGGTCTATCACATCACCCACTACCAAATCTATCACCTAAGGATGCCAGAGATTGAACCTGGGATTCTCTGCATGCCAAGCAGATGGTCTCTCACTGAGACACATCCCTTCACAAAATCACTCTAAGTCTGGTATTACAGAGACTAGTTCTCTTTTACCTCCTACCTTCAAAAAACCAAGCCAGCAACTGTGGCCGGGAAAGGAAAAGGAAGAGATTGGATTATACCCCATCCAGAGTCTCAGAGTGACACACGAACTCCCTTCCCCTCCCCACATCAGACACCCCGCCGGGCAGGCAATGCCGAGAGATCTCCTCCCAGAACTGTCCCCAAGAGAGCAGCTCTGAGATAACTTGTGACTGATCGAGGGTCACCCAACCGGAAGTCGTGGCTCCAGGAGGCCTAAAAGCCATCACCACTGCGCGTACCCATGTAGAGGGCACCAGAGGTGAAAACAATGCTAATAAGTGCAGAAGGCACCAAAGCACCAACTATGGAAGCCATACCTACAGTATTTACAGGTGCCGAAGTGGGTCATTTTGGGAGGGGTTGGTTTTCTTTCGCCATGTTCTGGCCCACCCCCTTATTTGCAGACTGCTTATTAGAGGATGCCCCCAAGCCCTTCTTTGGGCCTATGCTGCCTATAATCGTTAAAATGGCTGCCGAAGGGAAAGGCCCAAAATGGCCGCCACTCAAGTTATCTCTAAGATGGCCGTCACATTCCACCCACCACACACCCCGCGGCCCCAACAGAACACAGAATCAAGGCAGGCCAGCCCAACGTGGCTGCTGCTGAGGTGGGTGGGTGGGGTTAATTAATGTATCTATGCAGAAACAATTAATTTATTTACTTTAAAGAAGGCAGAAGATAGGGCTGATAAAATAAATAAGAACTCATTAAAATCATAAAACGAGACCCCATCATTACCACAGGCCCGATCCTCATCCTCCCGCGGCCCAGATGGTCATGCTGCGGCCAAATGCCCCAGCTGCTGCCACCAAGGCTTCCCCCCAGGCCGCACAACCCGATGCCCAACCAGGCCATAGCATTTCCCGCCCGGCTGCCACCACATCCTGAAGCTCTGGCAGCCCCTGCAGCCTCAACCTCGGCTGCCTCTGCATCCAGAAACTCCAGCCTGCTTGGCGCCGGGCCCGGCGCTCTGGCCGGCTCTGCGCCGCAGCCCGACGCGCCGGCCGGCTCTGCGCTGCGGCCCGACGCGCCAGCCGGCTCTGCGCCACGGCCCGACGCGCCGGCCGGCTCCACGCAGTGAGCTGAGGTGCTGGCCGACTCTGCGCAGTGGTCGGGGCTGGCTCTGGCCGGCTCGACGCCGCAGCCCCGCATCCTAATGCCCTGGCCGATGCCCCAGCCTGCTGCTCTGGCTGCAGACCCGGCCCACTGCTTCCCAGGCCCTCCACAGAGGCCCTGGACTTCGCTCCCTGTGCTCTGAGCTGTTATCAGCTCGAGCACATCGGAGCAACTGACAATGGGTGGGAGCGGAGTCTGGCTGTCTAACATAGCCGACTCCGCCCCCTTGCCCACGTCACGATGACAGACGTCGTGACACTGCTGCTGCCTGTCTTCCTGAGGGCGGCAAAGCAGCCCCCGGCGACCAGCGGCGCTGCCGGGTCACCGGGAGCTTCACTCTCTTGAAAAAATTATGTTTGGGGAAATGTGAGGTGGAACAACAGTTTTATTGATATTTTTTTCTGTTGATGAGCTAATTGACAAAGGATGACTGGAGCTATGGTTGCAAAAAATGGTGATTATGAGCCCATTATGAGCCAGTCTTGAACTTCATAGGAGGTTAGGCTTTGGCTCATAATAGGGTCAGGAGGAATTCTGAAAAGTTCTTTAATGGCACATAACCCAATTGTGGGGTTTTCATCACGATTCACTGTGTAGTTTCTTTGATTCTCAGAATATCTTCTTGATGCTGCAAAGCTTGCCCTTATTCAACCATACATGTTGGCTAATATGATCAACCAAAATTTGCTCTACTGAGACCGTTCCCTGAGTTGCCCTAATAAGTAACTGTTCCTCTTTTTCAAGATTTTGAAAACTGATATCATGGTCCATCGTAATCATTTCTGTCATATAGAGTCTACTCTTGAATGATTAAGAAATGGCTGTGTACACTTATTTTCTGTGTACAAAGTATTTTCTGCAAAAGTATTTTTATTTGTGGCTTGTTAATTCATAGCAAGAGGAGAGAATGAAAGAAAAAGAGAGAATGTGGCACAAGATTGGAGTTTTTGATAGCGTCCTAATAATTAATGAGAAGGAAAATGCAACCACCTTCAAAATCACTACAAAAGATCCATTTTTCTTTCCCTTTCTGACTGAGCAGCACTAGTGGTCTGTCTTCTTCTTTCCTGAAGAACTTTGGTTCTCCCACCCTGTCTCAGTATATTTTACTGCTGGCTCAGCCCAGGAACCTGAGGGCAGGGTTGGGATCACCCTTTAGTTTAAACCACTGAAAATGGCACTTGAGACATTTTTAAAATTCAGAATTAACAAAATATTTTATTCAGCATAGAGGGGAAAGGTCAGGTGAAATTAGGGACTGAAAGTTCTGAGGTAACTCAGTATAGATAACTCTAAGGCAAAACCAGTACATGCACAGACTTTAGGCCAATGAGAGTTTCTTAAATTATTCACAATTACTCAAATCTTTATGTTGAGAGGCTTTTGTTTCAGTGTTTTTGAAACACTTTCTTTGAGTAATGACTCTTTTAGTTTTCAGAAGGCTGGTACACTTTTTTTAGTACTCAAACCCCTTCTTTTGAAACACTCCAGTTAAGAGTTTTTAACTGACTCTTAAGGTTTCTACAGGCAGTTTCTAACCAGACCAGACCAGGGATCTCTCCACCCTTCAGAGAAAACTCTCTGTTTGACTGGGTAGGGAAATTCTCATCTCACTAGAAGATCTATACCCTTTCCTTTACCTGAATAGGAGTCTTTGCCTAACTTCCCAGATTTTCTTGCTAACTTTCCCCCGTACTCCATCTGTGTTAAACTGCTCTCAGCTAAGGCTGAAATCAGACTCAACTGAATCAAGGCAGAAATCTGACTGACTCTCTCCTCAGCATGCAGCTCTCAAGTCTTTCTCTGCTCAGCTGATGCTCAGCTTAGAGCAGCCTGTCACTCAAGACTCTCTGTTTCTGTGAAGAATTAACCCTTCTCAGTCTTCTAGCTATTTGTACAGCACTTCTAAGCTTTTAAAAAGTGCAGTCCTTCACAAAAACATTTCACACATGGCATGGAAGTCTGATTTTTTTTTTTTTTTGGGGGGGGAGATCACAAAGGCTGATACGAAAAATAAATACATCATATGTTTGTTGGCCTGCTATATATGCTACCATTTGTACATGAGTTCCCAGTTGTCTAGATACCAAAGCTTTTTGTTTTCACCCTGACCTGGAGAGGCCAGGCAAGCCTGATCTCATCAGATCTTGGAAGGTAAGCAGGGTCAACTCTGTCAGGTACTTGAATGGGAGACCTCCTTGGAATACCAGGAGGCAGGGCAGGCTTTATTCAGCCACCTCTCTGCATATCCTCCAGGCCCCCAGTAGGGGTCAGTCACCAGAGGTCAACATGACTTCAAGGTACTCACATCTGCACACACACACATGCACATATGAAAAACATAAAAATACCCCCCAAAGCTTTTTGTTTTCCTTCTTTTACCTATATTCTTTTTCTAGAAGGAGATCTCTATTTTCAAGCACTAGAAAGTAACCTAGGAATATAAATGTTATTTACATAATTGACTAGAAGGGAGAAAGATTGGGATGGGAAGAAAAGACTGTCATGTACTGTTTTATTCAATTATTATTATTAATATTATTGTTGTTGTTATTTACTACATTACTATTAAAATATGTGTTTCTTCTCTGAAGTATTCTCTGTACTAATGCTTTAAGGAATAAAAATTAAGGAAACCTTTCAGAGAAGGGAAGTATTTGATAATTTAATCACAATTCTTCTCTGCCTTCCTACCCTGTTTAAAGGAAAACTAATGTCTAAGCATACATGGAACTTAGAAAATAACAAACATTGAAACTCAGTGCTTGCAATGCTAAAACAGATTAGTGAGTTCAAATCACCATACCATTCCCTAGTTCTTTGCCTTTTCAGTCTGAGATGAAGACTGGGTAGACCAAAATGAAGCTGTTGAGACTACTCTGTGATACATGTACCTCTGCAGACAAAAAAAAAAAAAAAAGACCAGTCCTAAGGAAGCAAAGAAAATACCTGTCCATAAAAGCTTCATTGGGTGAAGACAAGCATATCTTCTAAGTAGCTATAACTAATAAAACACTGAACCAAACCAATGAAAAGTGACCCAAAAAAGCCATATTCATTCAGTCCATGAATAAATAACTAAAGCAATGGAAATAACAATTAATTAAAAAAATACAGTTCGTTCTGTTCCTTTCATCCCTTTTGCTGCTGTCCAGCCCTCTAGTTTAAAGAGGTTAAGGCGAGTTCAGAGTAGGGAGGCTAGTTCTCCTCACATCCTGTTCAGCAGCGAGCTTGAAGGTGATTTTTTCGATGATCAGGGCAACTGTTTGTCAACCTGTACATAGCTGTTCAGCGTGCTGCTTTACTGTATTCTTCCTAACCATCAATATAGTGCAACTGGCTTTTCATGCAAGTGCATGCTCACACAGCCTGATTGAGTTCTACTACCCCCTCAGCCTAGCTGAGTAACTGTCCCACTTTGAAGACAGTCATTTAAATGGGCAATTATATCAGCCATGACTCATAGGCATCAAAGTTGTTCCTATCTTAGGGAAGAGTTACAATGCCTATGACAGAGAGGTTCACACACACACAGCCATTCACACCCCCCCTCAGGAATTTCCATCCCCCCCCCTCTACTATGGCAAACTACACTGACTGGAGGGCAGGAAGCTGTTCCTGTTGACAGCAGAGGATAGGACTTGCAAAAATGGCTTTAAATTATAGGTAGAAAGATGCTGGCAGGATATTAGGGGAAAAAATACAGGAAGAGTAGTTCAGCAGTGGAATTGGCTGCCTAGGGAGATGGTGAACTCCCCCTCACTGGCAGTCTTCAAGCAGTGGCTAGACAAACACTTTTCAGGAATGCTTTAGGTTGATCCTGCATTGAGTAAGAAGTTGAACTAGATGGTCTATTTGGCTCCTTCTAATTCTATGATTTTATTATCCCTGGGGGTACTCCCCAGGCTAGTCACCCCTGAACCAGATGTCCAATGCACTGCTAAATACTTGCTATGATGCCCCCTTTTCCCTTCCTTGAGCCTTTCCTTTCATCTGGAGGGTCTCCATATGCCCCTGCTCTCCAGTCTCAGAGTGCTCCTGGATGAGCCACAGGGTTGTCCCATCACAAGGACCCTTTCTCTCATCCCTTTGAAATGTACCAGGTATGATCCCTTGAATGAAAAGGTACTATTTAATATAACCTCATTCACACGGGATGTGAAATACATATGTTATAACAGGAACTGCTTTTTTACTTTAGGAACAAGCTCCTAAACAATGTGAAGGTAGCATGCAATGCAGTGAGGAAAAGAAAATGGAAGCAAAAGCTGTTATGGACTTCTAGCTGCTGTGGGCATCTTCAGGGCCAGCTCCAGGTGTCTGGGCGCCCTAGGCAGGACAGCCTGGGGTGCCCCCACTGGGGATGCCAACCTCCTGGTGGGGCCTAGAGACCGGGGGGCGGTGGCAGAGCGCTGGCTTTCCTGGAGGCTCTGCAGCTGCAGGGCCCCCAGGAAAGCCAGGGAAGGGGACGGGGGGTCTAGCCGCCACCCCCTCCCTCCCAGCACCGGCTTTCCTGGGGCTTCGTGGCTGCGGGGTCCCCAGGAAAGCTGGGAAGGGGACGGGGGTCTAGCCACCGCCTCCCTCCCAACACCAGCTTTCTTGGGGGCTCCGTGGCTGTGGGGTCCCCTGGAAAACTGGGAAGGGGAGGGGGGTCTAGCCGCCACCCCCTCCCTCCCAGTACTGGCTTTCCTGTGGGCTCCGCAGCTGTGGGGTCCCCAGGAAAGCCAGGAAAGGGGCAGGGGTCTAGCCGCCGCCCCTCCCTCCCAGTGCTGGCTTTCCGGGGGCTCCATGGCTGCGGGGGCCCCAGGAAAGCCAGGAAGGGGGCGGGGGGTCTAGTGGTGGTGGCGGGTGCCCGGTTAGGGTGGCGGGGGCGCTTTTCGGGGGGGAAGTGGGGCGCCATTTGGCGCCCCTGAGGCCAGCACACCCTAAGTGAGCGCCTAGTTTGCCCAATGGGCGATCCGGCCGTGGGCATCTTCCTTGCCCTCCTAACTCTGACTCAAGCACAAAATGACCAAAAGATGCTGTAAGGAGAAAAGTGGCTGAGGAGATAAATAGGGCTAAAGCAGGAGAAAAATTGAGTTGCATCAACAAATCCTTGGTTAGTATCATGCAGCCTCATTTTCTGTGTATCAAACACTGCAAGTCTTTATGGAAGGATGGTTTCTCATTATTTGCTTGAATTTTGCAAGCATCTAGTACCCAAATGGCTCCTGACATGAGGCATTTGTGCTTAGAATTCTGTCGGTGAGAAGAGTGCATGATGAACTGTCTTGAGATGCTGTGCAAAGAGATAAAACTTTATTACCACACATCTAAAGTTAGTTAGGGAAGTCTGTCATGGCAAACTGAGTGGGAGTCTGAAGTTAATGAGCTGCTTTCAGCATGATGGGCTTCTCTAAGAGAAGCTGCGCTTCTGCATAACAGTACCCTTGGAACAAAACAATCAGAGACGCAGTGGGAGGCATCATAATTAATAAGGGGCAACAAACACATTGCTGTTTAATCTAACATGACAATGCTGAACTGTAGACAGTAGCAGCATGGGACTTCATTTACAAAGACAGTCTATCATTCGGTTGCCCCAGAAAATTAGAAAGTATCAGTCTCATCAGCTACTGAAATGGTACACAGCTGCCAAAACTCCAGCTACTTCAAAGTTACACAGGAAACATTTCAAAAAGAGAGCAGAGTGAAAGGTGTGTGTGTGTTGGGAGGGAAGAAGTGAGAAGCAATTTGTTTTGGTTATTCCCTGCCAGTATATTTTGCTATTGTTTCTGCTTAGAATTCATACAACTCTTGCACCTGCTTTGTGCATCAATTTGGATCCAGGTTGGATGAAACTGGCCCATTGGGTGCATACATATCAAAGTGAAGGTTAAAATGCTAAGCAAATGTTGAATTGGCTGAAGGCAACTGTCAGTGTGCTTGGAACAAGCAGGAAGGCAAAACAAGAACTGTTTCCAAACCAAGCTTTAAGCAGAGCAAACATCTAACATTTTATTTTGGTTCACCCACTTCTATCTGTGCCCGGTAATTTCAAAGAACAGAATAGCTATGTAGAGATGAAAACATGAGGAGAAATCAACAGGTTTTTTTTAAAAAAAAAATTAAGTACAGAGATGTCATTTCTGAAAACAAACAGACCATCAGTTTTGTCAAGTGAAGTCAAAGCTCTTAAAATTCAAGGCTTTACTATGTAAAATATGCAAAACATCATAGTCTCATAGTCAATACATAAGAATTAAGGACATAGTCCACTGGGGACATTCTTCTCTGCCAGCTTACCTGAAATGAAAGGACAGGTGGATATGGTCCCAGGTTATTGTATACCAACCTTGCAGAAGATAAGCAAGTGTGGGTCTAGTCAGGTCTTGGATGCAAGTCCTCTTGTCTTAAGTTCCATGGTAAAAGAAAAGTGAGCTACAAATGTGATAAATAAACAATACAAATGAATTATACACATTACCTCTTCTGCTTAGCTTTGTATTATCTGAAACACACATTTACAACTTCCATAACTAATTAGGTGTCCATTCATTCTCCACATCTAATTTCTCCTAGATTCTGGAATTTGAATTACCTTCTGTTATCTTCAAAATGGAGCATCAGAAATGTTTTATAGAGTGTTGTTTGCTCATTGGTTTTGCCATGCCAATGCATCTGTTATGTTACAATGAACAACTGATCTCCTGTTCTGGGAACAGCAAACTCAGGGCTGGATGTTTCATCCACTGCCAGGAGGCACTGGAAAGGTGCAAAGAGCAAATAAAATGCAGTTGGTATGATCTATGGTTGTCCCAGTTTGAACAGCAACAATGGCTGCTGTGGAGAAATTGTCACAAAAGTTTCAACTGGCATTCCTAGGTCAATGCAGGATGGAGATGGGGGGGGGTCATCTTGGGCAAACAAAGATCCAAATAAAGGTAATGGAACATGCCTTTTGGTCTTCAGGCTGAGAATGTAAGGGAATATTGTATATGTTGTATGATGTCAAAGAACCCCACTGCCAGCACTACTACAACATTTTACATTTCAAAGGATACCAATGGTCCCGGTCAGCTCTTTGGAGAGAACATGCTGGGAAAACAAGTATATATTATTTATTTATTTATTTAGAATTTGGATTCATAAATCACTCAATCCCTGAGCACTCAGGGCTCTGAGCAATGAACAGCAATAATAAAAAGTATAATAAAAACATAACCAAACAATACCAACAATGTAAAAGCTGATTAAAATAATTCATGGTTTACGGTATTCAGAAGGTGTTAGTACCTCCAATTACAATTGTGTCCCTGTCTCATGAGGGGGTGAGTGGGAGCAGGGGAAGTGGGAGAGTAACCATTGCTGTCCTCAACCAAAGGCCTTGTCAGAAGTCCTAACTTAGTCAGCAAAACACCAGGCCTTGTGATGCAAGCAAGGTTAGCGTTTATTAAGCTGCAATAGATAGATCACTGGAACAGGTATCTTGTTCAGAATGACTTGGTTACAGAAAGCAAGCGGTTATACAGGGAAGGGGTGAATGGGGACCCCCCTTCTTCCATACAAATAAAATAACATGCGACTGGGAAATCGAAAGTTACTATACTAATGAAATTCCCACCGCCCCCATTATTCACAGCTGCTACATCTATGCCAGCGATAGAGAAGCGCGCAGCCTGACTTGCCAAGGTCAGAATGTCTAGGCTGCAAGAGATAGTGGTAATAGAAGCCACATTCCATTCTCACACCCGAGGTGTAAATCAACAACTCCCCGGATTCCAACCTCCCGCCTGTCACGCCACTAAGGCGCCCAGAGCCCACCTCCCTCCTTCCATCCATCATGGCAGGGCTACCTGACATGCAGCCCCCTCGAAAATAGTCCTACCCCTTTGGTTTATGGGGGTACAACTTGTGAAACGCTCGGATAAGCCGAGGGGCCAAAACATTTTCCGCCTGCACCCACTCCCTGTGTTCCGGCCCAAAGTCAATCCATTCAACCAGGTAAAACAAGCGATTGCGAGAGATTTTTGAGTCCAGAATTTGCGATACTTCATAGTGAGGTTCCCCCACCAGCAGCGGAGGAGGGGTCGGTCGTTAGCGGCTCTCCATCTGTTCCCTTCAGGCGCTTGGCGTAGAAGCCTTACATGAAAAACAGGATGAATAGACTTTAGAGACTTAGGCAACGCAAGTTCAACAGTTACATTGTTAATTACCCTCACAATTTCAAAAGGGCCAACATATTTCCAACCAAGTTTGCGACTCGGCTGAATCCGACGCAAATGCTGGGTAGACAAGTAAGCAAACTCTCCACATTTTGGAACCCAAGCAAGGCTACGTTTTTATCTGCCTGGAGTTTGTATGCAGCTTTAGCCTCCTCAAGAGTTTTGGCCAACGAGCCCCCACGCCTCCTGCAGTTGTTTGCACCAGTCTCCAGCGTCTCCCATCGGGAGGTCGGGAGAAGTCAAAAATGGCAAAGGAGGGCGTCATAGCCATGTACTGCTTTAAAGGGGGACATCCCCGTCGACGAGCGCTGAGTATTATTGTAGCAGAACTCAGCCAAAGGCAAAAGAGAATGCCAATTGTCTTGCTGAAAATTAGAAAAACACCGTAGGTATTGTTCCAGAGTCTGATTCACACGTTCGGTCTGTTCCGGTCTGCCCATCGGATTCAGGATGGTATGCACTGCTCACCCCCTCTCCACCCCAAGCAGTGACATAAGTTCGCTCCAGAACCTTGAAACGAATTGAACCCCCCTGTCTGAGATCACCTTAGCAGGTAAGGTGTGGAGTCTCACAACGTGCTGCAGGAAAGCAGAGGCTAGTTTTTTAGCAGAGGGGATGGTGGCAAACGGAACGAAATGCGCCTGTTTAGTAAACAGGTCCACTATCACCCATATGACGGTTTTCCCCCGCTAGGAGGTAGATCCGTAATAAAGTCCATAGAGATCACTTCCCATGGCCGAGCCGGGGTAGGTAGGGGCTGTAGGGCACCTGGGGGTTTACCGGGCCGAGGTTTACTCATTAAGCACGTTTGACAGGCTGACGTGAAGAGAGAGACATCTTTCCGCAATCCCGGCCACCAAAATTGTCTTTGTAGAAGCTGGAGAGATTTCACAAACCCCGTGTGTCCAGCTAGCTTGGAGCCGTGCGCCCAGCCCATTACCTCCCCCTGAGAGATCGTGGGACAAAGAGGAGTTTATTGTTTTAGTCCAGCAGCCATGCGCATTCCGGGACATTCCCTCTTCCCCCGCCACCTCCTCCTTGTCCGCCACCGACAGTTCTGTAGAGAATTTCACCGCCCATTCATTAGGGGAGGGTCTGGCGGTGGGGGGAAGGTTTGGCCTGCCTTCGAGTGGTTACCGCTCCTCCCAACTGGGAAGGAGTGAAAATCGAGTCACGAATCTCCTCCCTTTTGCTGTCGTGTTGAGGGAGGCGTGACAGTGCATCGGCCAGCGAGTTAGATGTCCCCGGGAAGTGGTGCAGTGTGAAATTGAACTTGGAGAAGAAATCAGCCCAGCGGAGCTGTTTGGCGTTCAAGGAACGGGGGGAGCGTAGTAGCTCGAGGTTTTTGTGATCAGTCCAGACCTCGAACGGGACTCTCGCCCCCTCCAGCCAATGGCGCCAGGTAGCCAACGCTAAGCGGATCGATCCCGCTTCTTTTCCCACACCGACCAATTCCGTTCAGTATCGTTAAATTTTTTGGAAACATAGGCAAGGGGTGCAATTTGCCATCCTCCCATCCTCCCCCTCTGGAGGATCCCCCCCCCCCATAGCAACGTCCGAGGCGTCAACTTGAACAATGAATTTCTTAAGTTCATTCGGGTGGGCCAATACGGGTTCCGACGTAAAAGGGCTTTCAATTTGTCGAACGCCCGCTGGCACTCTGGCGACCATTCTAGTTTGGCCCCGGGCCGAGTGCATTCGGGTGGCTTCCCTTTGGTTTTCAGTAAGTCAGTTAAGGGAAGAGCCACCTGGGCAAAGTTCGAGAGAAACGATCTATAAAAGTTCGCGAATCCGAGGAACCCCTGGAGTTGCCTCCTCGTTTTGGGGGGCTCCCACCCCACGACATCTTTAACTTTGTCAGGGTCCATTTCAATTTCCTTCTGGGAAATGCGGTAGCCTAGAAAAGGGATCTCCGTTTTGTGAAATTCACACTTGGATAGTTTGGCAAACAGTTTATGCTTGTGCAACGTTTGTAGTACTTCCCGCACTAGTTTCACATGCGATTTAAGGTCGGGGGAGTACAAAGAATGTCATCAAGGTAAACAAGGACCCCCTTGAACAATTGACAAGTGTTTGTGTAATACCTCGTTAATCAAGTTCATGAAGACCCCAGGGGCCCCTTGGAGCCCGAATGGCATGACTAAGTATTCAAACTGGCCGAGGGGTGTTGAACGCCGTTTTAAACTCATCCCCCTCCCGTATGCGGACTCTGAAATAGGCATCCCGAAGGTCTAGTTTAGAAAAATCTTCCCCCAGCCACTGCAGCCAACAAGTCTTTTATGAGGGGCATGGGGTAAGCGTTTGTGTTTGACACTGCATTCAAGCCGCGGTAGTCGGTGCATAGCCGCAAACCTCCATCCTTTTTTTCCGGAAAAGCACAGGAGCCGCAAAGGGGAGGATGCTGGCCGGATGAAACCCCTACTGAGGTTTTTATCAATGAACTTTCTCAGTTCTACCTTTTCCGAAGGGCTCATAGAATACAGTTTTCCCTTCGGCAATTTTTGGTTGGGCAAAATTTCAATTGCACAGTCAGAGTTTCTGTGGGGGGGCAATTCATCGGCCTCCTCCTCTCCAGCAACGGGAGCCAGGTCGTGATACTCGGAACTCGGGAGGAATGCCTTCCAGCTCCGCGTTTGCCACCCCCGCTGTCACTAGGAGTTGCCCCCCATCATGGGTCCCCACTCCGTTTTCCAAGTGTGGGACAGGCATTTCTTGGAGATGAAATTTACTTTCCCCTCCCCCCAGAGTACATGAGGATCGTGGTCAAAGAACCATGGGCTCCCTAGAACCAAGGGAAAGCGGGTTGAAGGGGTAACCACAAAAGGTCTTTCTTCCCAGTGTTGCCCGAGCCCCACCCGCAAGGGTACAGTCTCGTATTTGCAGGGTTCTTTCATGGTGGACCCGTCCATTTGCGTAAAAATCAAGGGGTCAGTTAATTTAACAACTTTCGCCCCAAGTCCCGTTATTAGTGTGGGGTTAATGAGGTCTCTCCCACACCCAGAGTCAATGAGAGCTCGTACTCTCACATGGGTCAATAGACCCGGGTCCATTAGAGTCACCATGAGAAAGAAAAGAGAGGGGGGTTTGCTCACCGGGAGTTGCGCCTGGGGATGTGGGACCTGCTGTTCAGCGCTGTTTACAGCAGGTCCGGTCCGTCTCGTTTCCCTGCGGCATGGTCTCGCCATCTGATGAGTCGGATGCTTCACTGAGCGGCTTGGCTTGCAGAGCCTTCGCCCCCTTCGGTTTCGCCACCTGTTTTGGTGTGGAGGTGTCAAACTTCTTCTTGGCTCCCTTCGATGCTCCGGGTGCTGTAGTCGATGTCGGGCAGTTCGCGGCGAAATGGCCCCCTTCTCCGCATTTGAGGCAAAGACCTTGCTTCATCCGGAGCTCCCTCGTGCCATCCCTCAGCTTCGGGTTCGGTGCCAGGGTTTTCCCTCTCGCAGCCGGTGCAGGGCCCCTGTTAGCCATCGCTGCGGCGGCGTCCAGTTTGATGGTTTTCAGGCGGTTCTCCATTGTGACGGCTGCTTGAACCCATCCGGTGAGGGTGTTCGGGTCTTGATTCCTGGTGACTTCCCGGCGGATTTCCGCGTTGAGTCCCCACTTGTAGAAATCCACGAGGTTCCCTTCCCCTCGGAGTTTGGCGGCACATCTGCGGAACTCCGAGGTGTAGTCTCTCACCGACCGTGCTCCCTGCTGCTGTTTGAGGCTTCGGATCGTTGCCTTCGCTGCTTTGGTGGAATGCACATCCTCAAATTGCTCCTTCATGGCCCACATGAAGGAATCGATTTCTCTCAGCTCGCGCCCGTCGACTTGATGGAGTCCCACATACCAGTCAGCAGCCGCTCCCTTTAGGTGGGATGCTATGACATCGACCATCCGCTCTTCCCACTGGAATAGGTGGCCCCAGGTCTCGATAAACCTCTCGGCTCGCACCAGGAAGAATGGGAATTTTCCAGGGTCTCCATCAAAATCAGCGTCCAGAAGTTCTGCAGGCTTGGGCGGCAAGAACCCCCAAGGACGAGGGGGTGGTTGCCCCGGCGGCCCCTGCGGTCCTGGCCCCGCTGGTTGATCCACCGGGCCGGCTGGCACATTTCCCTGGTCTTGGTCCGGCACCGGCCGCTGATCGGGAGGGACCTGGGCTGGTGGTTCCTCGCGCCTTTGCCGCTCGCGCTCTTCCCGAATGCCCTCTGCGATCATCTGCGGGATGCGTGCGAGGGATTCGTCTAGGAATCGCATCAGGCAATCGGGCAATCTTGGCTCGGTTCTTCAGTCCATCTCCTCCTCACTACGGCGCCTTCCAGGGTATCGGAGTCGCGGCCAGTCTCTTCCAGGGCTTCCGCCGTGATTAGTTTCCGGACCGACCTCTCGGGGTGGCTCATCCCCATGGAAGCTCTCGGGGTCCCGAACCACGCTTCGTGGGTGTCAGCCAGGGGTTTCACCCAGTCATGTCTTCGTCCAACTCGGGTGGTCACCCCCCATAGGCTGCCCCATAGGGGTCTCCGTAAGGCCCTCCAAAGTCGTATTCCAGACCCCAATGTCTCGGCACGTGTGTGTCTGGGGTCTCTCGGGGTACGTCTTTCCCGGGAGGTTTCTTATCCTTTTCATCTTCTTCAATTGGGAGAGTGTCTTCTTCTCCGCCACTCATTTTGGAGTTGCGGGTTTAGGACCAGTCCCAAAAGTAATTGATGATTCTGAACAAACTGTCAGAAGTCCTAACTTAGTCAGCAAAACACCAGGCCTTGTGATGCAAGCAAGGTTAGCGTTTATTAAGCTGCAATAGATAGATCACACTGGAACAGGTATCTTGTTCAGAATGACTTGGTTACAGAAAGCAAGCGGTTATACAGGGAAGGGGGTGAATGGGGACCCCCTTCTTCCATACAATGAATAACATGCGACTGGGAAATCGAAAGTTACTATACTAATGAAATTCCCACCGCCCCCATTATTCACAGCTGCTACATCTATGCCAGCGATAGAGAAGCGCGCAGCCTGACTTGCCAAGGTCAGAATGTCTAGGCTGCAAGAGATAGTGGTAATAGAAGCCACATTCCATTCTCACACCCGAGGTGTAAATCAACAACTCCCCGGATTCCAACCTCCCGCCTGTCACGCCACTAAGGCGCCCAGAGCCCACCTCCCTCCCTTCCATCCATCATGGCAGGGCTACCTGACAGGCCTGGTGGAACTGCATAAGGCCTTTTTCAAGGCATGGATGTCATTTGGCAGAGAGTTCCACCAGGCTGGGGCCAGTGAAGAAAAAGTCCTGGCTGTGGTTGAGAACAGCCAGATGTCTTTTGGGCTGGGGATCACCAGTGAATTGTTCTCGGCAGAGCGTAATGCTCTTTGGGGGAAATACCAGAGGAGGAGGTCCCTCAAGTATGCTGGTTGCAGATTGCTTAAGGCCTTAAAGGTCAGTACCAAGACCCTGAACCTGACTCAGTATTCCACTGGAAGCCAGTGCAGCTGATACAGTGTACCGGCTCAGGCCGGGACGATGAGTCCCGCAGCAGCCACGGCGGTGTGGCTGCCCAGGTCCCCCGAGACCCTGAGGTCCTACCAGGAGCCCCTCTCCAAGGTGCTGGGAGAGGGGCCGAAGAACCCACCAGCCAGGAGCCGGCAGCGGACGAAGCCAGGGCAGTGAAGGAGGAGCAGTGGCAGGCGGGGAGAGCACGGCCCGGCCCGCACGGCCCGGCCCGCACGGCCTGCAGATGCCAGGTGCAGCATCCTCTGTCCGGGGTGGGGCACAGCAGGAGAGAGGCATCCACACTCTCAAGAGGCCACAGGAGAGCAGGCGGGGGAGGCGGCAACGGGCTCGGTGTCTTCACTTTTGGGTGGAGGCGGGGCCAAGGAGAGGGAGGAGCCCTGGGGACTGGAGGGGGTAATAAAAGGAGGAGAAGGATGGGCGTCCGGGGAGGAAGTAAACTGGGCTGGCTGGGGCTGAGAGCGGAGATCTAGAGAGAAGAAAGACCCCAGAGCAAGCGTGAAGCTGAGCTGAAGGCCAGATCCAGGGCAGGAAAGGAGGGTGCGGTAACCTCCCCTGTGGTCCCTGCCATCTGAGGCCGCCCATCCTGGGCCTCCTGTGCACCCTTCAGAGCCCCTGGGCCCCTGGACTCCCCACCCAGCGCCAGCACCAAAGAAGCCACCGCTCCTGTGGAGACGGCGACCGAGGGTGGGGCATCCCTGGGGCGTGGTCATCGTCACATACAGCACAGGTTGAATATGTGCTGTCTGTGCCTTTCTTGTCAGAACTACTGTGTTCTGGACCAGCTGGAGCTTCTGGATCAGTCTCAAGAGCAGGCCAGTATAAAGCAAGTTATAGTAGTCCAATCTGGAGGTGACTGTTGTGTGGATTACTGCGGTTAGGTTGGGGCAAGGCAGGAAAGGGGCCAGCTTGATGCAGATGGAAAAATGCCAGCTTGGCAACATTTGTGACTTGGGCCTCCATAGATAAGGAGGTATCCAGGACGATGCGCAAACTTCTGACAGTCTGTGCCAGTAGCAGCGGCATGCCATTGAGGGACAGTCAGGCGATTTTGAGTCCCCAACCTCAGTGCTCTGTGGGGGACATGTGGGGAAAGGCAGTCCCTCAGGTAGGCAGGCCCCCGGGCATATAGGGCTTTAAAGGTCAGAACCAGCACCTTGAAGCAAATCCGGTATGCTATTCGCAGCCAGTGCAGTGCCTTCAGCACAGGCATGATGTGCTCTCATGTAGAGAGACCCATCAGCAGCCTGGCTGCTGCATTTTGCATTGGCTGCAGCTTCCAGATTTGGGACAAGGACAGACCCATGTAGAGAGTGTTGCAGAAGTCCATTCTCAAGGTGACCATTGCCAGGTCATTGTGTTTGAGGAAGGGAACCAACTGCCTAATCAGCCATAGATGGCAAAAGGCTGCCTTGGCAGTGGCTGCTACCTGGGTGTCATCAGCATACTGGTGACACCCCGGACCTAAACTCTGTACCAGCTGGGTGAGGGAGCACTTGTAGATGTTAAATGACATCAGGGATTTGATTATGTGACCCATTTCTCTAGGGATTACCCTTTAAGAAATGTGAAAGCTCTTGGGGTAGTGCAGCAGACCTTACTGAGCCTGGGTGCTCAGATAATAGGAGAACTACCTCATTCTGCACCAGAAGAAGTTTCTGAAGTGTCTTGAGTCTAACAAAATTCCTGAATTCATCACTAAATCAGACAGAATTCATTGGACCCCATCTAAAATACAGAGTAAAGTATCTTCTAGACCTCAGCCTTACCAACTAGTATTGTATCCATACATTATTGGATATTGCACTAACATTGCACATTTATTACTGGATTGCCCTATGTGGATAAGTCAACCCAATTGCAAATAATTGCTATAATGCTACAAAAGGTCAATAGCCAGCAATGTGTGGATGCAGTCCAGCATCACCTCTATTTTGTCAGAATTCAGTTTCAACTTGTTCAGTAGCAACCACTTCACCAAGGCTGACAGGCATTGGCCAGTATAGCCACAGCTGCCTCCCATGGTTTAAACAAAGAACAACAGAGCTGAGTATTATCAGTATGTGCATGATGCCTGATCACCAAATAACAGATGATTTTTCCTAAGGACTTCACTGACAGATTAAATGGCTTAGGAGATAAACACAGAGGCTTGTGGAACTTGATAAGACAGATAGAATCATAGAGTTGGAAGGGGCTATACAGACCATCTAGTCTAACCCCCTGCCCAATGCAGGACCAGCCTAAAGCATCTCTGACAAATATTCATCTAGCCTCTTCTTGAAAGCTGTCAGTGAAGGGGAACGAACCACCTCTCTAGGCAGCTGATTCCACCTTTGAACCACTCTGACCATGAAAAAGTTTTTCCTAATATCCAGCCGATACTTTTCTGCATGTAATTTAAACCCGTTGCTTCGGGTCCTATCCTCTGCTGCCAACTGGAACAGCTCCTTGCCCTCCTCCAAATGACAGTCTTTCAAATATTTAAAGAGAGCAATTATGTCCCCCCTCAATCTCGTCTTCTGCAGACTAAACATTCCCAAGGCCCTTAGCCTTTCCTTGTAGGACTCAGTCTCCATAGGATTCCTGATTTCCAACAATGACCTATAAACATGGTTAAGAAATTATTTGGACCACCCTAATGTTGCTCCTCTAATTCCGGTCTTAGCTACCAGACATTTCAACAAATCCATGTTGTCAATTAAGTCAGAGACTACTGATAAATCCAAGAAGAGCAGCAAGGACAGTTTGCAACACTTTAAATAAAATAGTCCTTTAAAAATTAATAAAGCAACAAATGAGTAGATAGCCACATAAAGATTAATACAACAAGATAAGCACATAAACATTAATACACCATTTTAACAAATCAAAGATGGTAGCTATTAAGAACATAAGAAGATCAGTAGTCCAATATGTCTGGCACTGTTTGATGGCTAACCACATGTTTCAGAAGCTCCACAAGCAAGCCAAATACTTCCCTAATTTTCTCCATTATTGAGCCATGTATCCTGGTGCAAGTACATTTTTATAAAGCAGCAAACAAGTTTTTGAGTTCCCCAGAACTTTTCAACAATCTAGATGTTCATGAACTGAATGTTATGACAGCCCTCCTGTCCAACAGGGGAACTGCAATAAAGATGTTATCTGACATGCATAGAGAATTAGAAGTGTAGCTCCAGATCATAGGTGAGAGAACCAAGAGAGCAGTCAAAACACCAGCCCAGGTTTACATAGTTTTATCAATAAGGTCCAAGTCATTAGGACTGGGGTCTTTTATGTGTGGGTGTTTTCCCTCACTTTCACCATGCATGTCTGTCAGGTTTTCTTTGTCATTCTGCATTCCTCCTCCCTTCACCTTGCCTGTCCGTAAGGGTTTTTTCCCTCTTCTGCATTGATTTTTGTCCCTTCAGCACTTAGTTCACTATCTGGTCATTGTATCCCCAGATTTTCTGAGTGGTTTTGTGACAGTTTTTCCCTTGCTTCACTTCCAAAGCTGAAGGAAATTCCCTTGGATTTACCTTAGATTTACTCCGCCCCCCCTTTGGAGGCCACTCCACTGCCTACTTGTAATTTGTTTCTCTCACTCTGCACCTTCCACCATCGTCTCCCCTTCATCACTGTACAAATTCTACTATTGCTTACTCTTTCCATAGTTTATTTATTTATTTATTTTTTAAAAATGACAAGCAGGATGAATCTAGCAAAACGAGACTTTCGCTAGTCTTGGATCGCTGAATTAAAAAGAATTTAAAAGGATGGGGGAAAGTTTAAAAGGAGCTCTAGAGGTTTAGTTCCCTGCTGGTATTAACTTGAAAGGGGAATGGGAGAGGAGGCAAACAGCAGTGTCCCCAGTGCAAAAATAAGAGAAGGATTCCAGTACTGAATGCCAATAAAAGTGGGGAATCATGAGCGAGGAATGAAATTGACATTAGATGTTTTTTTAAAAAGAGAGGCACTGGGATGAGGAGCCTAAAGCTTTGAAAACATTCCCCCCCCTTTCATGCTTTAGTGAATAAAGGGCTTTTTTTTGGGTGGGGGGAATTTTGGCAGTCTCTGGAAGCCTAATATTAAAATGGCGCCTTGTTGTTTTATGTTTTAATTTTTTTTACAAGCGACATGAGTCTAGCAAAATGAGACTTTTGCTTGTCTCAGATCTCTGGGGGGGGGGGAATTACAGGGGAAATTGTGCTTTGTTGGCACCTCAACAAGAAGCCTCTTTGCAAGCTATGTAATGGGGGGAGAGGGGAGGGAAAGACTGGCATCAGGTCAACTCTTGTCCATTTTTCACAGTGGCCAATAACACAATTGCAAGGGAAAAAATGTGCTTCTCTCTGAGAAGCCTCTCCACAAGCTCTGCAGGGGGAGGAGGGAGGGATGGGGAAAGGGAAAGACCAGCATCCATTTTTCACAGTGGCCAATAACACAACAGAGAATCCACTAGAGCATGGCAGTAAGAAAAGGGAGCTTTGCAAATGCTCTAGTCAGTTTAAAAAGTCATTTGTTAAATTTCAGAATTTTTAAAACTATGCCTGCATTCCTTTGTGTTCCCTTTCATTTAAGGAACTGAACGAAGGGGGTTTAAATGGAAAGCACTTACTGTGCAGCTGCAATTGGGCAATTCAACTCTTGTCCATTTTTCACAGTGGCTGATAACACAAGGGAAAAAATGTGCTTCTTTCTGAGAAACCTTTCCACAAGCTCTGCAGGGGGAGGAGGGAGGGATGGGGAAAAGGGAAGACCAGCATCCATTTTTCACAGTGGCCAATAACACAACAGAGAATCCACTAGAGCTTGGCAATAAGAAAAGGGAGCTTTGCAGATGCTCTAGTCAGTTTAAAAAGTTGTTTGCAAAATTTCAGGCTTTTTAAAGCTATGCCTGCATTCCTTTGTGCTCCCTTTCATTTAAGGAATGGAACCAAAGGGATTTAAATGGAAAGCACTTACTGCGCAGCTGCAATTGGGTATTTGTCTAAATTGGGGGGGGGGCTTTGGATGACACCCCAACACAAGTGACGTCCCCACCCCAATTAAGAAAAACTGCATTTTTTTGTTGCAGCTGCAGAATAAATACACCAGAATACAGGGTAAACATGCTGGAGAAAAAAAGAATGGTTCACAGGGCAGGCACACAAATCCAAAGTAAAGCTTAAAGGTCTGACTGCTCGAATTCTGTGGTGTAAGCTGACCATGCATAATGGGCCTAGGTCTCTGTGTTCCAAACACTATTAGAATACTAGGTAGCTCTTGGGAATGTGAATGCTTTTTCACTTTGGTTCATCCTCATAAAAAACTACTATTGCTCTTTAATATTTTTACTGTTGCTTTTTCATGTTTTTTTTTAATTGACTAATACACAATCTCTGCATTTTTAATTTATTTCTGACAGGTGACTGAAAGTCCAAGCAATTTCAGTCACCAGAGTAATGAAATAAATTTGGCAAAATTGCTTAGAGTGTCTAAAAACTATTACAAAATTCAGATTATATAAGGAGAAAAGTCATCCCTATATAGTAACCAAGACTTCATGATACATTTCTGGCAGTAAATCTGGAAAACTCTATTTGTGTCTACAGAATTTTTTGCTTCTACAAAGTTAGTTATTTTCCTTTTGACATTCAAATTGCCTTATTTTTGTGACCTACTTGATTGTGAAACTGTAACATGCAAATGTCGCCCACAAGAATCCAGACAGCAAAAGAAATGAAACAAGACTGATTATTTGCCTGCAGTTATGAGTGCATTGAAAAACATCAAATTCACAGCTGTTTGGCAAAAAAAAAAGTTTTGTTCAAAGGATTTATCCACAGCCAAAGATCCATTTGAATATATCAAGGTGGTAAGATAAATTCAGTCCTACTAAGAATGTAAAAAAAAAAAAAAGATTCAAAGTCTATTTTTATCATTTTAAATGCTTGAGCCAGTTTCTGTAATATCAAAATAACAGTCATTAGTTAATTGTAATAAAATGAATAATTATTTCCACTAGTAGTCAACAGAAAATATTTGAAGAAGTGAGCAGTGACTCACAAAAAAGCTCCTACCCTGCCACAAATTGTATTAATTGTATTAATTAAGTGCTACCGGACTCTTCTTCTGCTACAGACAGACTAACATGGCTACCCATCTTGATCTAACAGAAAAAAACATGTTTGTGCATATAACTTCTCATTAGTCAATTAGGATGAAAATTTCAGATGTTGTATTACTTATTCTTCCCTACCAAATTGCAGCAGATGAGGGAGGGAAACTGATTCCTGCATTGCAGAGCAGACACAGGAAAAGGTAAGCTTTGCCTGCTTTCCTGGAATGCTCAAGCAGCGCACAGGAAAGACTATATTTTTTTTTTTTTAAGTGAAGCATGCAAAGATGGGGAAAAATTTGATACACGTACCCTGGCATCTTATATCTGTTTGGTTAAATGTTTATATTCCACTTCTGTCTTTCATTACAGGAAACATGGCTTACAATCTTTGAAATCACAATCCAAAATTCAAATATATGAAGATATCAAAAACTAATAATTACAATAAACATCAACATGTACCAGTTTCTTTCTGGCATAATGACAATCTTAGAGGCTCACTTAAGAATTTTAAAAAATGCCATAAGCATAGTGGTCAACACTGGGGGGAAATACCCCCCCCCCAAATACCTACCAAGCTAGGGCCTAGAGCCTAATAAGCCAAAGTCCAACAGGACAGTTGGGATGGGGGATCCTTAAAACAAAGTTGCAGCTTTCAGAGATAATAACAAAACAAAGCACTGGGGAGGTAGTAAGACATCCAGTAGAATTCTCCCAGTCAACACAGCCACTGAGGGTTTATAGAGCAGACTGACATACACAAATCTAACAAGAAACTAAATGGTTTGGGAATATATTCTTCCTCTAATTTGAAACAAAGATTCAGTTTGGGGAGGTCTGTGTACCACCCACATCCTACTCTCCTCAGTTTCAAGGCCCTGACCTAAATTTTCCAGCACCTTATTTTCCTTTCATTGGAAGGGCAGAATGTTTTCTTAGTCTTACAGTTTAAATAAATGTCATTGGCACATCATCTATACCTAGCATGGGTACAGTGGTGCTGATTGCTTTTCTTGCTGAGAGAAATGCAGCCAATGACTTTTTCTTAGGTTGAAGACCTCTAGAGGAAGTGAACATTAATAGCCTCTTTTGACACAACAGATTGATGCAGATGGCATAGGAGAATGAATAAAGTGATGCTCTCAGTTTTGCTTAAAAACACAACATTGGATGTGGGTGGCAATGAATCGCTCATATATTCATTGATTTAAGAACTCATGGTTAGGAATATAAATTAAGATAAAACCAAGCCAAAAGTATACTTGAAAAATAACATCTCTCCCCCAGCCCTCTGTGTGTGTATGTGTGTGTTCAGCAACCCAAATACATGTGTGAATTTTTCAGGACACCATCTTATTGGTACTGAAAACCCCCATAAATATTTGGGGTTAACCGTAAAGATTGGGAGGCAGCATTTTCCTCTCCCCCATCTTTTTTCTTTATTTCTGTGTCTCCCAGGGGGCTTCTATGGCTGCCCAAACTGCATCTGTCAGTTTCAGGTCTGTTTGTCATTGTCAGTATGGTTTTTTCACTCTTTGCTGAGTTCCTTTGCTTGGATTTCTTCTGCTGTGATTCTCCAACATTACCCCTGTTGAGCTGCATTTTGCTGGGCATCTGCACATTCTCATTAGCTCTGCGGGGCTTGCAAAACTGCCCTTCCACCTTGAGTTTCCACTGCAAAGATTCTCTGGTTTCACATGACTTCAGTTGGGCTTGCACTGCCACAGTGGTATTGGGTTTGGCTGGACTTCTGCACATCACAATTGGTTCTGTTGGGCTTGCAAAGTTGCCCACACCTTGAGTTTCCATTGCAGAGATTCTCTGGTTTGATTTTGGTTTTGTTTGTCTTGACACATTGGCTTATGGTTCTGCTGGGATTATGGATGGGTATGAACCAGGAAAATGGAGGTTTTTCCCAGTTCATGGTTCTTGGGGTCTAAAATCACAAACCATAAACCTTCACAGACCTTCCCGTTTACCAAACTGGTTAATTTTGTGAGGTTCATTATGCAGTAGAACAGCCCACCTGCTGGCTAGAGATGCCACACTCACAGTGAGTCTCCAGCTGACCCTTCTCTACCTGCCCTCCAAATTTTGTGAGGATTGGATTTAGGGGGGGTGAGTTACAGCCCCCCAAACAGGTGCCACCAGGAAAGTGCTCTCTGGGAAAATCACAGCTGCAGGTTAAGGAAGAGTGTGTCAAATGGCCCGCCTGCAAGCTAGAGGCCATAGATATCCCGAGGATGCCCCTCTACTTACCTTACAAGTTTGGCAAGTATTGGTTGGGGGGGGTGAGTACTGCCCACCTCCTCATTATAGACATTGTTGCTGCAGATGGGCAATCCTTCTCCTCAGGCCTGGGAAGCAGTCACACATTTGATTTGCTGCTTGCCAGCATAGCTTTTGCCCTGGAAGCAGCTTGTAGGGGTTTTCTCCTCCATTGGAAATAATGGAGGGGGGGCACTCCTTGGTCCAATTGATTTGAAATTTTGTAGTTATTTTAAGTTCTGCTGCAACGTGGGTGCCTGTACCTTTAAAAGTACCCTTCCATCTGTGCAGAAAATTTCTCCATAGAGAATAATGGATCATTAAAATTGGAAACCCCAAAAAACCCAAACCCAAATACTATACTGGTATTTGGGAACACTGGAAATCCTGATTATTATTTTTAATCTGTTACATTTGAGTCCAAAATATACTTTTTTTTTTTTGGTGGCATGTGAAGGGAGGGGAAGGATTATAGATTACTGTATCAATGTACCAAACACAGGAAAAAACTAATGGACAGAAAATATGCTACATAGTTCATATCATCAAAGTTAGCACCTTTCCTTGTAGCATTTACTCATTAAGAATGCTGTGAATTTGATATTGTAGTTCTTTATCATTGTGTTGGATGGAATAAATGAATTTGTCTTATGTTTGTTTGTTTTAAACTACACTGCTGTTTTGAAGATTGATTATTGTTGTTAACTTTGACAATGTGTTTACATTTTAAAAAGCAGATTACAAATCTTCAAATGATGCGTATCAAGGATGTTGTGTCAATAATTCTGCAAATTTTGGACCCAGTTTCAAAATTGGCTCAGGTGAAAAGGAAATCGTGAAAAGGAAGAATGTAGAAGGTTTTAGCCTTATGGACTTGTACTGGCTGCTGTTAATTTTGATAAAGATTATTTATGTACCTAGTACCCTTTGGGGAATATTCCAAATCATAATAAATTAAATCACAGCAGTAGGGTTTTCAGAGACTATTTCATGTGATTACTCATAAAATTTTCACAACAACTGTCTTTCTTAAAATAAAGTTTAAAACAAGAATAGGGGGAACATTTAAGTAGCAACTAAAGGAGATCATTACCATCTCAACAGAGCTATTCTTAAGATAAAAATAACACCATACTACACAGAGGGGAAAATATGAGATGGGGGGGGGATAAAACTCAAATGAATACCAAATACAAATCCATCAGGAAATTATCAGTGCAGTGAATCATCTTCCATCATTAAATAGTGGTGTTTTGAAGCAGAATCATGGGCAATATAAAAGAGACACTCATTCAAACAATTTGGCTTTGATTTAGACTGGGCATGTGGAACTTTAGCCTGAGTGTATTTCTGTGTTCATATCACTTGATTTCGCACTCCCAGAAAATCTATAGGACTGAGTCATCAGTCATTTGATGAAAATTTCAAGCAAAGAACGTATTGATCTATAAGTGAGTACACAATTACAACTATGAACCAGATTACATACCCTTATCCCAATACTGCTGAAATTCCAAAGAATTAGCGTTTGGGATTAATATCTCAATGTTTCCTGCCTTACCTTCCTTCTTTATTTCTTTCTTCTCTTTCTTATGTCCTTTTTCCACCATTATTTCCTTGCATCCTTAAATGCTATTCTGTTAAATCATATATTTCCAGGGCTTTTTTTCTGGGGGAATGCACCGGAACAGAGTTCTGGAACCTCTCAACAAAATTATTTTTAAAATGTTTAAAAGTTCATGAGTTTTCAGTATACAGATTGAAAACCTCATTTCCCTCTTGAGAGTTCTGGCACCTCTTTTTCAAAAATGAAAAAGAAAAAAAAAAGCCCTGTATGTTTCCATTTACAAATGAGGAATGGGAGGTGCAGAACACCCTCCACCCAAGAATTCATTCCAGCATTTCAGTTATTGTGCATGCTATCTATGCATAGACAGGAGCCCTGCTACAGAATGATAGTCGGCAGAAGGGAAGGGGATTGGGAGAAGGAGCCATCTGACTCTGTGCACAGATCCTGCAAGCTCTTAGTTTTTCCAATGGCTTATTACCTTGTCCCCTTGCTAGTAAGTTATACCTAGAACCATAATGCTGGGATGTCCATGTGTTTCTTATCAATATGGGGGAAGTTATGATTATTAATTGGCAATAGGCAAATTAGGGAGCAAACACCTGTGTATGCAGAGATCCCGCCCTTCCAGAGGTACCAGTAACAGACACGGAGGCTGGAGTTAGTTTGAAATGATGTCTTTACTGTAAACGTCTTCAAACACAAACAATACACAGTCACACACACACTTATACAGATTCTAGGAAATAAAGATAGATAATCAGCATGTTTGCATGAGCAGGATATTCATTGGTTGGGCAATGGTTACCTGTCCTCGCTGAGTGAGTCATTCCAATGGAAGAAGGGAGGGAAGGATTGGAAATAGGGAACGTGCCCTGATCCGGCAGGAACACATGGAACTCTAGCTGCAGTTCTAAAGTCAAAGATGGAGGAAGGGCATTGGGATAGCAAGCTGGACGTAAGAGGGATAAAGCTTCAATAGGGGTCATAGAGAGAGAGAGTATGTGGTCAGGTATTGCCTTTTATAAGGTGGTGTGGAGGGGCTGGTTGAACTGGCCACATCCCCTTGTCACACCTCCTGTTAGTCTGTCCCTGAAAACATACTATTGGGTGGGAGGAAAAGGGGAGGAGAGCTAGGGAGTGGTCAGTATTGAGCACTAGTAACTTAGACTGGGGTCTGGCACCTGGATGTAAAGGATATGAGTCATCAGGCTAGGGATAGCCAGTCGTTGATGGGCGAGCAATTAGTTGCTAAGCAACCATGTGTAGAGCCTCCTGGTTATGTGCAGTTTTGCAGGTCAGTGGAGGAGGGGGAAGGAAATTGCCCGTGTGTGTTGAGGGAGCACCTTATGGCATTTGGAGCTTGTTGTCCTTGTGCCTTGGCATGGCATGGCGCTTGATTCTTTGGTGCAAGCTAGGGAACTGATCCATCTCACTACTGGTAAGAGGGCTGGTAACCTTGAAGAATCACTGGAACAACAACGCCAAAGGAAGGTATCCTTCTCTCAGGTGTGCCTTCTCAACTGGCATCATGTTGAGTCACCATGCTGCACAGTCCCTTAATCATAACTTTGCACACTCCAATTTTAGATATAGTCCATAAGAGCACATTAAGTGCCTTGCAGGGCAACACATGTGTGTGTTGTGCGATCAAGTCACTTCTTACTTATGGTTACCCTATGAATTAATGACCTCCAAAACATCCTAACAGCCTTGCTCAGGTCTTGCAAACTGAGCACTGTGGCTTCCTTGATTGAGTCAATCCATCTCTTGTTGAGTCTTCTTCTTTTCTTGTTGCCTTCAACTTTTCCTAGCATTACTATCTTTTCCAGTGAGCCTTGTCTTCTCATAATATGACCAAACTATGATAGCCTCAGTTTAGTAATGGAGAATACTATAGTATGAACTACCTTGATTTTTTTCCACTGGTGACACACCCTTTCACTTAAGGATCTTTTTCTAGCTCCTTCATGCCTGCCCTTCCCAGTCTCAATGTCCTTCTGATTTCTTGGTTGCAATCTCCCTTTAGGTTGATAATGGAGACAAGGAATAGAATATCTTGAACAATTTGAATTTCTTAATCATCACCCTTAAAGTTGTGTAATTCCCCTATAGTCATTATTTTTTTGTTCTTTGACATTCAGCTATAATTCTGCTTTGGCACTTTCTGTTTTAACTTTCATCTGTAGTTGTTTCAGTTCTACTATTTTCTGCCAGTGATGTGCAAGCTAAGGAGACAGAAGAAAAAAATTCTCTGTTGGGATAGAAAGGCCATTCAAAGGGGGTTGGGTGGGTTATAAAAACTCTAAACATGAGGGAGAGGGATCTCTTCCATTTGGGCAGATATTCATAAAGCTATGACAGCTCTTCAGATATGTGCAAGTCATGACAGACTAAGCTTTCACCAAGGGATTCCATCTTGTCCACGAGGCAGGGGACAATGGAGACAAGTCAAAAACTGGAGATGAACTTTAACTTACTGCAGCTTCAAGTAAAGCTTGTCTTTCCTCAAATTCAGCATCATTTAGGAAGTACCTAAAATAGGGACAGAAGTCTGCCTGTTTTCTCCTTTTCTTTGTTCCCTTGCTGTGCCCAAATTTCTTGAATGGATTGTCTTCATTTATTAATCTTTCTTATATCTTAAATGCTGTTAGATATGATCTCTGGAAAATGTCTATTCAGTCTTGTCATCTGTAGTACTGGGAAAAGGCTGCAGTGAAGCTCTCCATCCCTGGAATATGATAGCTGTAAAGTGCAAAGTCATGATAGATCACCCCAGAACTTGCTTCTGGAATGGCTAATGGAAGGCACAGCAACTAGGCTTAGCCTCTAAACAGTCATTTGGGAAACAGAATACTAGATGAATAACTCCATCTGGCAGGAGATACTCCTAAGAGTCACTGATGGCGGCTCATTTAATTAACACCCCAGGGGTTCCTCTGATCTCCCAGGTGTCCAATCTTGGATGCTAATTACAACCTGGGTAACCACTGACTTCCATCAATGACCCTTAGAAGGATCTCCTGGCAGATGGGTTCATACAGCTAGTTTAGAGGTCCCAGCTAGTTGATGTGCCTCATATAGCCCTTCTACAAACAAGCATTGGGGCAATATGTCACAACTTTGCATTTTTTCAATCATTGCACATACTGTTAAACATCTGCATGGTATGCCCAAGAGGACATATGAAAGTTCATTCTCTACACTATCAGGAAACTTGGAAAGGCAGGGTTTTTGATTGCAAGAAGAGACCCCTGCATGCACACATTGTATGTGTACAGGCTCCATGCAGATGTTCAACTGAATATACATAGGCCCCATGTCCCACATGCTTTCACTCATCCTTAATATTGTTTGAGCAGGGTACAACTAAGTGATCTATATGTATGAACCAGCCCACAGAAAAAGAATTTGCAAGGCACCTCTGACCTACAATGCATATTTTTAAGGCTGTCCTGTCTGAAGCATCCATTTGATTTAAGACCCCTTTCACTGGTGGAGCTTGTTGAATGAACTCCTTTTTCTTTTGCAGAACAGCCTTTTAAATTCAGTAGCAATGGGAGAAGGCTAATCTCTGCTGCAGCTATTTTGTAGCTGGGCTTTCAAGTAGTAGATAGGTAATCTAGAATGATTCATACTCCTCTACAGATGAGCATCACTTTTGTGATGAATGTGCAAGGAACATCTTGATGCTCTGCCCTGATAATAACGTTTTAGGACTGGCTTTACAAATCTTTCACTGGAACAAAAGAAAAATAGTAATGTACAATTGCCAAATAGATCACAATCAAATTAGATTTTCTGGCACAAACCACCCTTGTTTTCTTATAAGGTGTGTACTGAAGTAAGCATTCTGAAAGATGAAGAGGAGGTTTATGAGGTTATTATATGGTGTTGTCTTTTTTGATATGGCTTTTTCCATGTACAAGTCTAAAAATAATATATGCTCCAACCTAATAAAAACAAAGACTGAAGAAGAAAGCTGAAGACTGTAGTGCTGGGAAAACTTTCCTTAGCTTGGATCAGAATTGGCCCAGAAAATTATCAACAATCCCCACTTGCCATGAAGCTGGCTGAGTGACCTTGGCTTATTCCTTCTCACTCAACCTAACCTACCTTACATGTTGTTCTGGGGATAAAATACAGGTGAGGATAACTATATCTATTGTGCTTGGGAAAGCGCTGGACAAACTCAAATAAATAATAAAAAAACTTAGACACAACCATTATTGGTCAAATAATCATCCACAATTTTATTAACGATTATATAATCTACACTGGGATATATAACTCTGTTAATTTGACTAAGAGCACTTTCACACTGCTACTTTACCCTGATCTTTCTCTAAAGAAAACAAGAATGGTGATTTCAGATAGGATTTAAATCTATTTCCTAATAGCCTGTAAATCAGCGTTTCCATTAAAAAGAAAGGATGAGACAGCTACATGGAGTGCCCAGTGACAACCATACAAGCTTCTTTACTAATTTACTATATAAAGAAGACTATTCCTTTGGTGAGTATGCAGACTAGATTACTATTCATTTGAATTAAACAACCATCCTCCCTGGATTAGGGATAATACCTATTCACAATTTATTGGCTGAGTTCAGATGGGCATTTTGCCCTGAGATAGGCATGTTTCAGCAATGTTTCACAAATGGATTAAAGGGGCCATTCACACAGGCACATCTGTCTGGCATTTCCCAGCCATACTCAACCTATCTTGTAATGCTTCCCACCTGAGTTTAAAAGATACCTGGTGAAAGTGGTAGCAAACCCTGGAAAGTGTGTGTATCCCATGTCCATCCCACATCAACAAAGTGTGAACGCTAAAAGCTGCAATTTTTGATTGTGTGCTTATGCGCTTATGGGCCTAAGTGCATATCTCTGGATTACAAAAAAGAAAGCCATGCCTTACAGCCATGCCTCCACCAGGGGCAGGCCGATAATGTGAATGCTCCCTTGTGTGTCCTCTCCGGTATGCTCCCACATCAGTCTGTGCAGTGTGACCGAGAAAACCTGGAACACATTGTTCTGGGTCTTTTTTGCCATGACTCCCTTGCGCTTCAGACTGCCAGTCTGAACTCAGCCATTGATGTGTCTAACAAATATAGCAGGCTTATTATTGAAAGATGAAAAGATCCACAAAAATGCATTTGCAAAAAAAATCACACACATTGAAGAAATCAAATTGATATGTTGCTAATTTTAGCAACTGTTCAGTATTATCATGCATATCAAATATGTGGGTGTTATGATACAATGCCTATAAAAATGACTCAGATTTCAATGTACACATACAACTGTCACACCCTTGCAGAAATACAATCATAATAACCTTACTCTGACAGGCAACAGTTTGCCCTGTTTCCCCAAAGATATTATATTAATTTATTATTCATTTTTATGGAGCTTTTATTGTGGAAAATGCTTTACCATCCTCAACAACTGCAACAGCACTGAAAGAACAAGAATTATTGCCAATTTAGTTAAAACCAGGCAAAGTGCTTGATTCTAAAAAGTATGTGTATTTAGTACTTAAAATACACTCTTTCAAACTAAATAAGAGAAGTATAGAGCTAGATAACTTTGTAGCTCAGTTTCATCAAGCTTTTTTTGTTGCATACAGTGACTGCTTCAATACCCTGATCCACATGTACTTTTATTTTGAAGCAAGTACCATGTGTTTCCACTGGCTTCCTACTGTGTAGACATTTTAGGACTACAGTCTAAATTGTGAAAGGCAGGGTCATAGCAAGTCTCGTGCTTGATGTGAGTATGTGTGTGAGTTAAGTGCAGCCAAGTCCTTCCAATTTATGGTGACCCTGGTTAGTAGTGCCAGAAGAAGGTGATGGTAAACCAGTAATGATAATCTCTTACCTCAAAAACTCTGTGATGAGACAATCCTGCTGGATGGGGATGTCTTATTTCCAGCAGGGCTTTAAAAACTTGAATGGGGAGAGAATGATTGCCTCATAAGCAAGGTAAACTTTTGGAGCACTAGTTTTAAACTCAGTGCCTGTGCATATTTTAGAACCTGTGCACTCTTAGCATCCAGAATTCTGAAGATGAATAAGAAGTGTTGTTTTAATTCCCAAATCTCTTACCCATAAATGTCTTTGTATTGTAAATAATAAATTCCTTCAGTTCTCCCATTCCTTCTTCTAAACACCTTGTCATGCTCTGTTACAGGAGCTAAAGGGATAGAGAATCACTTAAGCATGATGTGAGAAATCATTTAACAGGAAACTTGGGTTGGCAAAACAAGGAGGATCCTGGGGGTAAAGCCTGGATCAGTACAAAATTTGCAAATGCAAAGCAAAACAAAGGAAAATTCCTTAAGCATGCAAGACCAGGTAACTCAGAACTCCAAAATATTAGGAGTAAAAACACCGAGAAGTTTGTAAACATCTCTGTAACAGAGTTATAGACAGAGGGAGTCCATATAACAAGGCTAGGGGAAAATGCCTTTAAAAGGAGCTGCAACCCGAAGGCACTGCCTTTTGCTTGGGAAAATTTTGATAATTAATTATTTGATGTATTATAATAGGATGTTTCACATTTGTTAGCCATTTTGAGAGTTCTTTTGAACAGAATGGCAGGATATAAAATAAATAAAACAATAAATAAAAACTGAGTAATGTGTGTAGTGGGTTTTTGGTAGTCACCACCCAGCTGTCCCCTGTTCTCCTTCATCAAGGCACATGACAGGGGAGAAGAACTGGACCTTTCGAGATTTGATTTGTACAAGTGAAAAAATCAAGGCTTGGAAGGCTTATCAATATTATTGTGATTGCCTAGCAACCTTCAAAGTGTCCACTGAGCACTAAGTGAACATTATTTTCTTTAAGCTACAGGTGTTGTGTCTATTCTTTTGAGCAGCTTTAATCCTCTTTCTTTTCTTTTTTTAATTTCAGGTTTTTCTGAAAGCTTGGGGCTTCCTTCAGGTTTATAGAGAAATCCCCCCAACTGTCTCTTGTTCCACTTTGTTGATCTATTAAGGCACATTCTGTGGCCCAGTTTGGAACTAGATATATGATTCTGAGACAACCCATCTAGACTGATACTACAGCTGACTGAGCAGATTCACTATAAGACATCTCTTATGAGCAATGATAAAGACAAGTGTCTTGAATAAAGGACAGAATGTTCTTTTCGTTTACCTGCGGATCAAGATATTTAGGGTTAAGACACATTTTTTCTAAGGTAAAATGTCTAGTCTTCTGATACCTCTCTTTTTCAATATTAATTACTATCTCTAAGCATTGTCAGTAAGGAGATGTTTCTGAACATTGCAACCTGCTGTTTTGACTCAAAAACTGCCATTTCATTTTCATTTCTCCTTCATACAAACTGAACTTGTGAGAACTATGAATACAGTATCTATCTCCATGTGTCATTCCCACGAAAAAAGAAGTTTCATTCCCTGCGTGTACTGAGGCATCAGTTGAAAAGTGACACCTGTCAAGAACATAAGAAGAGCCCTGCTGGATCACACCAGTGGTCCATCTAGTCTAGCATCCTGTCTCAGACACTGGCTAACCAGTTCCTCTGGAGGAAAAACAACAAAGCATAGATGCTGAGATCTTCCTCTGTCTGGAGGACCAACAACAGAGCATAGAGGTCAAGGCCTTCCCCTGATGTTGCCTCCAAGCACTGGGATTCAGAAGTTTACTGCATCTGAACACGGAGGTTCCCCTCAGATACCATGGCTAGTAGCCACTGGTAGACCTATCTTCCATGAATCTGTCTAATCCCCTTATAAAGCTGTCTATGCCTGCGGCCATCACTACATCCTCTGGTAGCAAACTCCGTATTTTAATCACTTGCTGTACAAAAAAATATTTCCTTTAATTCATTTCCAGATGTTATTAAATGCATATATAAAGCTCTTTTAAAAACCTCTTTATCTCTTCAGATGCATTAAATTTAGAAATCTGTAATCTGTGCAACATATCTGAAATATCTGCAAATTAAGTTGCTGTGTACTTCACAGATGTTCCACCTCATTTTGAACCCTGGCCTTGGCTAAGAAGGGCTGGTGCAGGTTCATCATGCTTTGACAAAAAAAATGGCATTTGTTCCATTCAAATGACGCCTGCCACACTGACTTTTGTTCTAAAGTACTGTGAGGTTAATTGAGTGGATATGAAGAATAAGCTAGGCTAAAATTGCCTGTGCTCTGACTTGCAAGTGCTAATCCTCAGGACTTAATTTAAGGCTCTCCTATTCTGTGCATTAGAGTGAATCATGTTGCAGGCAGTTTAAAGAAGAAAACACTAATAAAAGACAACTTAATTTTAAAATGTTGAATGGGAATGAATATTTCAGTAAGGCATATATAGTGCATTTACTTCATGACTGTAAAAGCCAAAGTGTTTATATTACTACACAGAAGGAAAAGAATAGTGGATCTTATCTCGAACTGTTAACATCTGAAATTATGTCTAGTGCTGAATGCACAATTTAACTTTTTAAAAATGTTTAGTGTTCTCTTTTACTTGAATAATGATATATTCTAGACTGATGTTGGGTTTTTCATACACTTTCATTAAGTATACATGCATTTTTATTATATGCAGTAAGTAATTACAGGGTACATTGGAATGATTGCTGCTTAATGTTATGCCTAATCTTGTCAAGGAACAGACTGTGATACAATAAATGGAAGTTAAAATACAGCCAAAGAATCTTTAATTTTTGTTTATTAAAGTGTTTAATCACTAGGTGTGTGCTCTGTCTGGGAATTTATTAATATTCTGGGCATGCCAGATACAAATATGCAATCAATTATATATAAAAAAGAGGTATCCTCCTGGATCTGACCAGAGGTCCATCTAATCCAGCATCCTGTTTCACACACTGGCCAACCAGTTGCCCTGGAGGGCTAACAAACAGATCCTGGAGGCCAAACCTTTCCCCTGATGTTATCTCCTAATACTGACATTCAGAGATCTACTGCCTCTGAATAATGAGGTCCCATCAAGTCATTACAGCTAGTATCCATTGATAGAGTACCCTCCATGAATTTGTGTCATCCTCCAAAGCCAATATCACATTTGAGACCCAACCTCTGGCTTGCTGTACTAAATGAGACCAAAGATTTATGTAGTTTAGGAATATGTATTTTGAAATATGCTCCACTTTTCAGTTGGAACTCAAAGGCAAATTAACACAGTTTGAGCTTCAAGAAGATATCTTTCTTCTGCTGCTTCTTATTACAAGCCAGAGAGACTGCTGGGTTATGTTCTATGCCTGGCTTTTTTTTTAATGAACAACAATCTCTTAAAGCTAGATAGTCACTCACACAACATTTATAAGGAAACTGTGATAAGGTGAGAGGCACTGCTACAAGGTTAAAAATAACACAGAAATTCTCATGGAGTAAAATCGAAGACATGGTTTTTTAAGGAAAATAATCCAGGTATTTTGTTAGAGAATTAGCCATCTCAAGTGATCAAAACATCACAAACTCAGTGTAACATTCGACACAATAGCTCCACCAAAGAGCTAAATACTTCAGGCATCCAAATGTTATGCAATTTACTCCCCTCAAGGTGGGGAGGAAGGAGGCCAGAGTAGGGCCAAGATGGGAATGAGGGTGTTAATACCAACATACTAATTAATCCTGGGGGAAGAGGTAAATCTGAGCATAACACAACAGATAAAAACAGCTCACAAGTTGAAAATAGATCTGGGAATTCAGAAATAACTTTTACAAGGAGTGAAGCTTGGCCTCAATTTTGTAGCAGGGTCTGGCCCCAGTTGTAGGACAAGTTGCAAAGCATAAAAACATTTCTTCCAGGACTGTGAAAACAAGGAAAGGGCTACATGGGGGCTCAAGTGAGTATCCTGAGCTTCTGATTGTTGCTAAAGTTATACTGATTAATTACTGGTATTGGATTAATTGTCTGGTAGCCAGGCACAATATGGTAACTAATGGGGGGAATGCCATCAAAACAGCCTATAATTTAAAAAAAAAAATATTTTGTTTTGTTAAGTAGCTTTTGTTACTCCTTCTGCTCTTTTTACAAGCAGTGTTTTCCTAATATGGGCATAGAAATCTATGATCCTTAGGAGGAGAGTGAGAGAGCCTTTGAGTTTTCCTGATTTGACTGCAAATTGTAGCCACTAGAATTCCATACATGTGTGAGGTAGCCCTATCCTGAAGCATATGTGGTGGGACATTGAATCAGATAAAAGCTGATACTGCCTCTTGCCTGTTTCTAGCTATCTTAGAGGAGAAGAGATTGTTCACAATTTTTTCTTGTGTTGGTTACAGTGGCTTTCTTCTTGCAATCAAACTTTTATTAAATGCTACCCTTTGCTAGTCAATCAGTAGACACTTGGAATTCTGTTGCTGGATTCAGGGGTTGTGTGAGATCTACCGTTGTTTTACCAAATTAGCCCCTTAAATTGTCCAAGCTCCAGGTCTACAGCCTCTGAAATGGGAAATAAAAATCTCCCTCAGATGTTGAGGATAGTGATGGGGAAAGAGTTTAATTTTTAAAGAAAGCTGGCCATCACAAGGGGTTTCTAAGCAATTGTACAACAAAGTAACTAGGCTGACTGGGCAATTGAGAAGTGGGAGATATATTATTCAACATGGTTGGAAGATGAACCATTTTGGCACTAGTAGAGGTGGCTGTCCCCATCATATACAACATCCAGCAGGAATGTGGTGCCATCCTTGTATTGTTCATGCATGGCAATGCTGAATGCAGAGCTGGCCAAAGCATCATGGCAGGCTGTGATCTTCATGTTCAACATTTGGAGTTCCCCAGACCTGTAGCCACAGTGGGGCATCTCGGGGCTAGGCCCCCTGACTTAGTGGCAAGGCCCCATGACTTCCCATCCAGCCCAGGTCCCCTGATATATAACACCATCAAAACTAACAGTCAGGTGAGTCTGTTTTTTGTGCTGCAATGGTGGACGCTCTCCCCAACACTCGGGGGAGCAATTTGCACACCAGCGGCACAGAGGGAAGCCGCTGGCACAGTTTCCCCATGGAGCCTTAGGGACTGGCTCCAAGCCATAGGGCTTTTGAGGAGTAGCCTCTTCGACAGTGCAATGCTGGAGAATTGAGGCGCCCCTCTGCCCTGAGGGTCCTGCTGCTGTGTGGCCTCTGGGCACAAGCTGAGCTGACAGAAACAAGCACTGGAGATCAAGCGGAACTGTGAGGATGTAAACAAGGTCAAATGGGACTGACAATGAACATGAGTCAGATGTAAATGAACTTTGAAACAAGCGGAAAACCCCCCTAGCCCCTCCTATCTTCAAGGTGAAAGAGAGGAGGGACACCTCCGACTTGCATGAACAGATAAGCAGAAAAGGGGGGGGACGGGGAAAAGTAAGCTATTGGCTTGTTTTGAGAGACTTACCAGAGCAGATTTAGTCCAGAAGCGATTTTCAGAGGTGGTGAAATAGCGGGTGGCTTAAGTAAACAATACACCATGTTGGCGGGCGCAGGGAAGAAAGGAATGAAAGCGAAACCACCAGGCGGCCAAAGTACAAGGCTGGAAGAGGGAGTGGATGTCATTAAACTCCTAGTAGATACCATCAAGCCCGTGATGGAACAACTCGCTGGTATTAACCAGCAGTTGCTCACACTAAATCAAAACTTTGCATCACAGCAACTCCAGTTTGGCAGAAATGGCCAAAAAGATGGAGCAAACAGTGGAAGCTGTGAAGGAGATGTATGCCACAAATAAGAATATGAAGAAAAAGATGGGAGAGTTAGTGAATAAGCAGAACTACCAGGAAACTCGTTAGCTGCAGTTACAAATGGAAAAAGCTAACATGGCCCTTAGATTCCAGGCAGTTCCTGAATCAGCTAAAGAGGACCTGAAGAAAATACTCAGTGAAGTTATCGCACCAGCAGCAGGGTTGAAAGTGGAAGAAATTACACATGATATGGAAACAGCATATAGGGTGTACTCTAACTACACCAAAAAAATAGCCTGCCAGGGGAAATAATGGTCAGATTCTCAAGAAGACAGACCAGAGATGCAATCTTAAAAGCAACATCAGCAAATCCACTGAAACTGGGAAATACAACTATCAAGACCTTAAAAGACATTCCATTTGAAATTCGTCAAAAAAGAAAGAACTATAAGGACTTAGTTCTTTTTCTCCAAACCAATCAAATTCCATACAAGTGGGTGGTGCCTGAATGTGTAATTTTTAAAATTAACAACAAGAGAGAGAAGATTGACTCCATATTTAAAGCCAAAGAATTTCTAAAACGCCATCTGGGATCTAAAGGAGAAACCGGGTCAAGTGGCTCCTCCCCCTCAGAGACGGATGAAGACCTGGCCGTGGAAGAGGGAGCTGCCATCATCAAATCATCCTATGACTTTAGAGATAGAAAGCCTAGATAAAGGCAGAAGGACTCTGAAAATTGCCTTTATGAAGCGAGCTGGAGGGGATGCTCTGGAATCTTCTCATATCAAGTAACAAATTAACAATTTAGCTGAGATAGACAGGAATGCACAATATGCATTGTTTATTAACATTAAAATACTAACATTTAGCTTAACATGGATATGATCTCCTTCTCTTGGGGTTTTAGTATAGTGTGGGTTTACTTTTCTTTATCCCTAGATGGAGTTCCCCTTCCCTATTTTTCTTTGTAGTTTTAGTAATATATGCAAAAAACAATAAAAAATCCCCTTCGGGGGGCCAAAAAAACAAAACTAAACTAACAGGTGTTTTTGAACTGGCATACCAAAAGCCCAGTGCTGCTTGTGGCATCAGATGCTCATGACCAACTCAGACTGGGTGGGCACATAAAACAATCCTATAGCTATAGCATACCAAAGTAATCTTAAGAGAGGGCCCTGGAACATGGGAAGTGGCAAGTCATATTTTGAATGTAGAAGTTCCCTACCTCAGTCCCCAGCATCTCTAGTTGAAAGATGTCAGGGATAACATGTTCAGAAAGACCTTTCTTTACCTGAGACCCTAAAGAGTTGTTACAAGTCAAGCAGAGCAGAAAATACTGAGTTAGATTCATGGTTCTTAAGAGTTTTTAACATGTATGCAGATTACTCTGTTCTGTAAAGCTATCAAAGACCATTTACCAGTTGTATTATATGTAATAACTATCTCAAGTTTTCTTTTTCCTTTTTTGGGAAAAATATTTATTATTTTTAAATTAAATTGCAATAAATGTAATCATCAAAAGGCAATTCAGAAATACAAAGGAAAGTCTAAGGTGGTTTTGTTGCTGCTAATTATTTAACCAGTATGCGATCTCACTACAGTACCAAGTCAGAAAATTAGCAATTTAACATTTTTATCAAGTATGATGCCCTTCAGAAGTAGGGCAAAATTAGTTTTTCATAACCTTCATATTATTATCAGCTACATAGCACTGACAAATTATCCTGTTTTTAAGTGTTAATATTCATTAGGCCTGATTATTAAATTGGTGATAGCCCTTGGCATCCGTATATGGAATAAGAAAACCTGAACACATTGAAAGCTTGCAATTTCAATTCATCAATGTATCATATGTTGAAAAAGTACAAACACATTAATCTACAACATCTACCCACTGGGTGGTAGTCATGAGTGTGTGTTTGCTGCATGGAGTTCTTGGCTCTCAGGGATCAGGTTCTTTCTCTTGAGGCTATGGTTGCTGACCTGGAGAAGCTGAGACAGAAAGAGAGGTTTGGGGAAGACAACCTCAGGGACTTACCAGAACAGTCCCATTCCTGTGCTGTCAGCTCTTCTGCTGTTGTGGAGAGTGAAAGTTTCAAGGTCGGAGGCCATCAGTCTGAGAAGGAGAGATATGATCCCTTAGAAGGGACTCCTTCCTTGAGCAATGGACAAATATCCTCTCATACCAAGGATAATTCCCTGAGGTTGGGGGTGATGGGCTTTTGGTAGTGGATGATTTGCACATTAGGAATATAGAAAGTGAGTTCTGTGACAGGTGTTTTGACTGCATGGTGACTTGCCTACCTAGTGTGAAGGTTGTTGCCATCACACACTGTCTAGATAGGCTAATAGATAGTGCTGGAGAGGAGTCAGTAGTTATGGTGCATGTGGCACCAATGGCATTGGGAAATGTAATTGTGTGGTCCTGGAGGAAAAATGTAGGTTATTAGGCAGAAAGTTAAAGGCTAGGACCTCAAAGGTAGCATTTTCAGAAGTGGTGCTGGTTCCACACACAGGGCCAGCTAGACAGGCAGATTGGGGTCTCAATGTATGGGTGAGAAAGTGGTACCAGGAGGAATTGTTTAGATTTGTGAAATGGATATAGTAATGATCATGAGCACAGTTGATTCTATAAGGGGATTAGACAGATTCATGGAAGACCCATCAATGGCTAAAATAGAATAATTCTCACATCCAGAGGCAGTAAACCTCAGAATATCAGTGCTAGACTCCACTTAGAGTCTCCTATCCCTGTTTAGTTGGCCATCTTGGTCAACTGTTTGGCAGCTATATGAAACAGGATACTGTACCAGATTTACCACCGGTTTGACCAAACATGGGCTCTTCTTATGACAATGCTCTTCACTTTATTAAAAAGAGGGACATGGAGGAGTGCCTGTGGTGATGATCTCAGTATTTAAGCAAGGTAATGTGGAAGGACATAGTCCTTTAAGTACCCTAGGAACAGACCCTGGAGGGTCTTATAAATGAGCAGCAACATTCAGTGTAAGCTTCTGATGGTCAGATCCTTGAAGTCAATGAGCACAGAATGGTGTAACTTTGCTTAGGATTGCGCTGTGAACCATTTTCAAGAGCAGCTTATATTTTACCCTTGTTTCTTCTTAGGATATGGACACTGCAGAAAGTGTTAGAGCAGATAATACAGAAAATACTTTACTACTAAAGTAACATCAGGAGTAATCTACTGTACTTGAGATGGTAGGTGAGAATATATTCAGAACTGAAAAGGAATGAACCATCACGTGTATCCATATCAACAATAAAAAAATATCATACTAAAAGTGCCTTCATTGTATTAGGATTTTCATCCATTTTGCTCAGATCATAAAAATATAAAATCTCTAATAACTGGTTAGGAGTTAAGCATAAAGAACTGAGTCTTGGATTAATGATGTTCCTGATATTCCTTGATGTTTCTTATTCTTTAAATTAATGAGATGGAACAAAGTGCTGCAGTCAGCAATAGGGGTAAATATTGTACATCAATCTGCAAGGAAGCTGAACAAGGTTTTGGAAAAAGAGGAAATCCAAGGTGTAATTATTCACTGCTATTTGGTGTCAAAGTGATGCACACTGGCTTCTGTTCTCTTGGGTGTATCAGTTCTATGCAAATAACCTGTTCTATAAATACATCAATGATTTCATTCAGACTCTTTCTTAGGGTGAATCATTCTGTGCTGAACTCATAAATATTCAGTCCCTTTTATACTTATTAAAGTTGTATAACTCTTAACAATATAATCTATTTGCCACAACAAATAACCTTAAATAACTGGTTACAATGATAATGTACAACACAAGAACTGCACAAAAATGGATCAACAGTGGGCCAATTTAGATGTAAATCTTCAAATCCTCCAAACTGTGGACTGGAAAAGCCACTGGTTTACATGCTTTCTTTCCCACATGCCCCCTTCTCTTCTTTGGAAACCATGTTTTACATCTTAACTGGTCAAGCTATGATTGGCACAAACCAATCATGGACTGTTTGCAAAAACTGGCAACAATGGTTAGGTAATAATTTCCAGTTTTAATTGTGGGCAATTTGACTGTAATGCCAAAGTATGGTTTGACATGAGAGAAAGAATACAAAGACACAAGAAGGAAGGAGAACACGTGATACTCAGGCTGACAGTACAATCGGGTGGGGGGGAGCAGATTGGCTCAGGGAGCTGACTGACCCATAGGCCAGTGTAACTCGGAGCTATACCAGCGTCACTTGGCACAGGATACCACACTGGGCAGTCTCCTGCACCGGCATCCACACAGGCATTCCAGGGGCTTGGCCCACCAAAACAGGCACAAAGTTGTGCTATCATAAATGCTGGCACTGCCCATAGACACCCATGTTAAGAGAAACCCAACTGTCCCCTGCTGTGGCCATGCCCACTAGATTCAAAGCAGCTTAGGATGCCAACTAAGGCTGTGGCCAATCCCTTCCCCCCTGCTGTGGCCCTGCCCCCTCCCAAGCACCCAATCACAGCCCCCCAACCCTAGAAATGTTTTCAACCAGGTTGTCCCACAGCACAGGTAAGGAGCATGGCATGGGACTTTGTCTGACAGCTCTCTGCCATGTGGACTTAGAGCAAGCCCTGTGGCACCTTAGTGGTGAGAAAAACACAGAGAGGGCACTTAGCACCACTGGGCAAGCACTTGACACCAACACTCAACAAGGATAATGATCACAGAGCCCAAGCCTGCACTATGCCCTGGTCACAGAATAAACTTCTCGATGAAAGGCCCCATTGGTATCAAGCATCCTGGAGCCTTGGTCCCCAGCCGCATTTATAAGCTGCCCCTGGAGAGTGATATGTGGGGGTGGAATTGGTTCTTCACAGCTCCTATGCCCTCAGAGCCCTCCAATAAAGTTTCCTCAGTGGCTGCACCTGTGTCTATGAGTGTTTGTGTCTGGGTGTTTTAGAGGGAGGGTGTGGAGGGTCAATCACTCTGCAGATGCTGCAGTGTAGCTATAGAGCAAATGGTTCTCATCCTGCTATTAATGGTGGAACATCTGAAAACACAGATCTAGGGATGGGCCCCTGTGTCCCCAGCCAACTGCACACATATCTTATGAAGAAGTGGCTGGGTGCCAAGTAATCCCCATGTTACATCAGGGGGATTGTTGGGATCAGAGGCTGGACAGCAGAGGGATGAGAAACAGATTTTGCAGATACTCCATCTGAATGGGTGTGTGAAGAAATTCATTTTTACTTTGGAGGTTTGAGATGAGCAAAACCTTCACTCTGAGTTTTAAAAGGTTCCCCCCTTGTCAGGTTCCTCAGTCAGCTCACACAACGCAGGGCTTCTTCAGAAGACAATGTTTAATGGTGAAACAGAACTAAAGACACATGCACAGCTTGTGTCTGTAATGGCCACATACAATACGGTCAGTTAAGATACACTACATTCAAGCATCCCCCCCATACAGCAGAAGCCAATGAATACTCTTTGCATGCACGGGCAATGGCAGTGGCACAGCAGAAGCCAATAAATACTATTTGCACGCACGGGCAATGGCAGCGGCACGCAAGCAAAATAATCTAGAAACCATTAGATTCCCAGCCAAACTCCAGCAGTTGGAGAAGCAAGGTCGGAGACCTGATAAGAGACAGTGAATGAAAGTTCAAAGGATGGGAGACTGGAGTACTCCCTCTGAGTACCATACACATGGCAGGACTACCTGACACCCCCCCCTCTCAGCAGAGAACAGACAGGAAGGGAGGAGATCAGTTCAGTTGCTTTCCAGACTTACCTCAGCCCACCTTCATACAAATGCTAATAGGTCTATACAATGGGATGGTCAAGCTCCCCCCCCACCCTCTAGCAGGGAACAGAAACTTCTGTAGGCTTCAGGAACAGGTTCTTTTTTGACCCAGCCTGACCTGGTCAGTGGGTGGAGAAACAGAAGTGATAAAAACTCCTTGCATCAAGGAGGTGGCCTCTTTCTTTGGGTGCTGAGTACATTAGAGCAGACAGAACTCTCCACTGAGGAGGCAGCCATTGATCATGGGCTGGCCTCAAGAGCTGGAGAAAACTTCAAGGTAATGGTAACTCTGTAGAGATCTGTGACTTCCTAAGCTAAAGGGGGCCTATCTTATATATTAACATCTGACAGGACATGTATAGAAAGAGGGACAGAGGATTTCATTTTACCTATTTCTTTTGAATCTCTTTCTCAGTCTGGTGCTGTGCTAAAAGTATACTTGTAAACATTTTCTTTTTAATAAATACTTTATAACTTTTGATACTGGTAGTGGTTCTCTGCACCACATAGACCTCCACTGTCTTGGACATTCTGTTTTAAAAGGAGTGTTGGGGAAGGCCAGCAGTTGGCAAGTGGCTATTCCTCCACGGGCACAAAAGGCAGTAAACTGCCCCCATGGTGACCAGATGCTGGGCAATGGGAGACACAGAGGCAAGGCCTCAGAACTTGGAAGGGAAGCTGGGAGTCCTGATCCTCCCAGTGGGCAATTCCTTACAAAGTTCAGGTGGTGGTGGCGGGTTACAGGAGAGAGAGAAAAGTCTCTCCAGTTGTTGGGAAAACCTTGGAGGGCTGAGTGTAATAGGGCCTGCAGGCCGAGCAGGCCTGTTCCACCACAGGAGGTGACACTAGGAATGGGCCTAAGGGGTTAACAGTACCCAGTGGTGGCCAGTCTGCCCTGCTTTGTTAGGAAGGGTCTGGGTCTGGTACCATAAGCAGCATTTGCCTTGGACAACAGTCTTTTGTTGCCCCAAATAAAGCTGGTAATAGCTTCTTTTGGTATTAATCTTGTTGCATGCTGAAAACAGAGAGCAATTAAGTGTTTGCTTCACCACATGATCAACTGGGCCAGGCTTTGAACTTTCCAAACAATCCATTATGAAAATTGAACAATATCTTGGTGGTACACCACAATTCTGGATAAAAAGTGCCAATAGTAAGCTGAAGCTTGTGCAAGCCTTCTTCAGCTCAGTTACAAGTTTCAGGGGGGGGAAGTATTCTAGGGAATTCTTGCTTTCATGCTTTTATTTAATGTGTATTTACAGACATGGGTCCTGTCTACCCTGTCATTTATTGATGCTCAAATGTACACTGTGCTGGTTCATAGGGTTCATGTTGTACCTTTTTTGATGCCAAATTAGAAGTAAGCCCCATGTTGACACATCAGTGGATTATCCCATACCAAATATTGTTCCACAAGCTTTGAAGACATGGCTTCATTACAGTGTTTCCCCCAGAGAGTGAATAAGCTCACATGCACAGAGATTCTGTACAATATAGAATGGCTTAGAATGGTACAGAATTCTTTGTTTTCCCTTAGTGGTTCATATCTACATCCAGAAGTCAAAAATACAGCTTCAAAAACTCTGTATACCAGAGTAATCCTTAAATGGACCCATTAACATGAGTGGGAATAATTGAAGTTGTGAAGATGATTTATGGTATGCAGTCTCGATAATGTAGTCTTGAGACACTTTTTGCTTTTTACTTAACAAGAGAGAGTCAGTTATGCCTGCCTCTTTTCTTGAACAGGTTTTGTATCCTGTACACATAACGTAGACTGTTCTGTAACTATTATTATATATAATTGAAAAAGGGAGGAAGATTACAGTTATCTAAGTGTCTAAGCATTACTTCTGCCTTTCGGTTAGTCCAATGAAATAATTACCTTCCTGTCTCAAGGCAACAAATGCAAAAGCATTTTCTGCAGATTAAGACTGGCATATCATTATCAAAGCACAGTTATTTAGGCTTCCCCCCCCAACTGTGTAATCATTACCATAGTGGTTGCATTATTGTTGATACTGGACAATAGGCCCTACAAGAAAATTGGTATAAATTGATGGTAAATTGAATCTTGTTGGAACTTCATAAGCATTAGTTCCTAGTTATAGGCACTATTGACATGATGTTTTCATACATCTGTTTGGGGGAAACCCTTTGTATATGTATATATATAAACCTCTCTGTGCATATGCACATTCATGTGCCCACAAATACATAAACACAACACATTTGCACCCTAATCTAGTAAGGATGATCTCTATGTTCTGGGCACAGAGTAAACATGCAAAGAGGTTGTGTTCAGCAGAAACCCTCTATACTCAGGCCTGTGCATGCGTTTATGTGGACACAATGAATTTACATGTGTGCGCCACTACTTTCGGAATACGACATTTGACAATAGATATTTAAAAACATAATCAACATACTGACCATACATTTGGCATAATTGGAACTGGGCCTAAAATATTCTGTAAGACCTTAGCTTCCCCAGCATGGGGGATGTAGTGCACTGCATCTTCAGAATGTGACATTGCAGTCACCTTCTGCCTAAGACACCCATGAAGGGCTGGGCAACAATTACACATATGTTGTGTTCAATTCACAAAGTTGGTTTTGAAAGGCCTAAAGAGTCTGAGACAAGGATACCTTGTTCTATATGACCCTCCCCCATCCATTTTCATCAAGACAGTATATGATTGCTAGTACAATGGAACAGGGGTTTTGGTAGCAGCATCAACACTGTAAAATACTTTCTTGAGGAATGCACACATGGTTCTTTCAATGATGGTATGCGGAAGAATGAATAAAGCTGTTCTGTTTCAGCCTTTGGGCTGAATTAAGTGTGACTACATTATTGTGTTTTGTTGTAAATGGGGACATATTGATTGGAAACTGGAGGAAAATACAGTAACAAATAAAAATAGATTAAAATAATCATATCATATCTGACCCACTGCCTGATTTTTGAAGAGTACACTGCTAGCTTTAAAGGTTCTGTGTGAAATCAGCCTTTAGTGTTCACTCCACAACTCTGTGTGTTCAGATAAAACTTTTTTTTCTGTTTTAAAAAATTGATATTGGACCTCTGAGGGTTGAGATTTTAGAAATTGCTCCAATGCTGTATATTTCTTAGGGATATTACCAAATTGCGTAACAGCTCCAATTGATCATGTAGCTTCAGGTTGGCAGCCATGTTGATCTGCAGGAGGAGAGTGAGATTCAAGTCCAGTAGCACCTTCAAGACCAACAAGATTGTGTGGGACATAAGTTCTTGGGAGTCAATGTTCCCTCTGTCAGGCTGCTCAGTACTCATCTTCCCCCCCCTCACATTGCAGTTACAATTGACACTTTTTTCATCAGTTACCAATGAATGGCATAAAATATTGTAAATATGACATAAGAAAAAGCAGGTATATATCAGAGAAGAATTGAAAGAAACAAAAATACATATTTTTTTATTTGGGATAATGATCTCCCTCCCCTCTTTATTCCTCCTTAAGGAAGAATTCATCTGAAGGCATTGTTTTATCTTATTTTTCAGGTACTTTTCAGGGATGCATGGTTGGCTGCTTTTCCCTCCCCCTCTCTTCCTTTTTTTTTTTTTTTTTTAAAGACAGCATATGGAATTCAATGAGATTTTATTTTATTGCTTTTTTGCAAAGTACCGCAAGAGCTGATGGACAGGAGATAGACTGGATACTTATTGGCCATTCCACATGTGGAACATTCAATAAAAAATGATTGAACTATATGCTTAATTTCAAATGGCTTAAAACCTTGGCTAGACAAAGGGCAGAGATGAGCTATAAAATGTTGCCGCAAGGTTATATTTCACTTTAAAGCTGTAATGAGATACTTTCCATGTCGAATTACAAGACCAGTATAAAGTAAATGGAAAACAGTGCAACAGCATGTGCAGGACTGACACCTATGAAGAAGCTGCCTGGTTGCTTTTACTCATGCCATTTGTCTGTCTTTAAATAAATTGAGAGCACATCTGGGAAATGTAGCAGGAATTGACTGCACTATTGTTCTGGCCTTCATATATAGTAAATAATGCCAAGAGGTATAACAACATTGGTACCACAACTATATGTAACTAATTCTCTGCCCTCTTTCCTGGTCAAATTAATTTATTTTATTTTCAAAGTTATTTGTTTCTGCCAACTTTGGCATGAAAGTAAAGACCTCAATGCCCATCAATAAAAGAGGTGGGCTTGGTAAATGGTAACATATCTGACTTTGAGCTGCATATATCATGAGAAGAAATCACAATGAATTCTGTGTTTCATTTGTGTTCAACAGACAAGGATTCCTGTGAGATTCCTGTCTCATCACAGGGTCATACATTAAACATGATAGTCTTCATTCAGTGGCTTCACTTGACCTACCTGAGAATCAACTCGGGTTTGGGAGCCTCAGCTGACTATGAAATAGGTTCTTTCTTCCTTTAACACACTCCCAGCTGTTACAGACATGTACACAGTGCATCAAACATCTCCATGGATTTATGAAATTCAGGACAGATATTGAAATAAATTTCATTGCACAAATTGGCACAGGACAAAAGTTTGACAAAATACTCTCTGGAAAAAAAAAAAGATTTTAATTTGCTTGGATGGTTATTTTGTGAATGGGTTTTTTAAAAGTCTGTCTTGACAACTGATTTTTTTTTCGGGGGGGGAGGTTTCCTGAATATTTAGTCAATTTATTTAGTCAATTTAGTTAATTTATCTGCAGCATATATGACAACTATAGTTAAGAAATATTTTGATTATTTTGCATGAATTTTCTGACAGTATGACTAATGATTTAGTTATTTATTTTATCATTTATTTATTTAAAACACTTGTTAGCCATTTTTCTCCCTAACGGAACTCTAGGCCGTTTACAATGTAAAGAACATGTTATAAAAACACAACAATAATTATAAAACCTATAAAAGCCACAAATTAAAAACCCCAATTAGGATTGGCAGTAATAAAAGCTAAATCTATCAAAATTCACTCTTAAATAAAACTGCCTTCAACTGCTTCTTGAAGATTGACAATGAGGGGGGCATGCACACCTCCCTGGGGAAGTTGTTCCTTAACTGTGGGGCTGCTACAGAAAATGCCTTCTCTCATGTACCCACAAAATTAATGTCTTTAACTGGTGGGACAGTCAGGAAGGCATCTCCATGCAATCTTAATTGCTGGGTGGGAATGTATGGGAGAAGATGGATGTTTAGATACCCTGGTCCCAAGCCATGTAGGGTTTTAAAGGATCAAACCAGCACCTTGAATTGGGCTTGGGTGTAGATTTATTATTTATTTATTTGGATTTGTATCCCACCCTCCCCGAAGGCTCAGGGCGGCTAACAACAAGGCACGCATGCCAACTTTAAAACAAGTTCAACAGTATAAAACCAGAATATAAACATATAAACAATATATAAACACTATAAAATATAGAAACAACATTCAGGCAATGAAACAAGATGGGGCAGATTATAGCCCCCAGCAGACATTAACCCCCAATAGCCAAACAGCAGCCAAACAATAGCTCATCACCCCCTCTCCTGCCAGGGCCGCCCCGCACTCAATGGTGACGATAGTGTGATGGCAGATGGCTAACCATGGCGGCGGCTCCTAATCATAGGCCCGGTGGAATAGCTCCATCTTACAGGCCCTGCGGAACTGAGCAAGGTCCCGCAGGGCCCGGATCTCCTCCGGGAGCTCCCTCCACCAGGTAGGAGCCGCCACCAAGAAAGCCCTGGCTCTGGTGGCAGCAAATTTTACTTCCCTGGAGCCTGGAATTTCCAGGAGCTGTTGACTCCCCGACCGAAGTGCCCTTGGGGGAACATATGGGGAAAGGTGGTCCCTCAAGTAGGCTGGACCCTGGCCATACAGGGCTTTAAAGGTCAAAACCAGCACTTTGAAGCGAATCCGGTACTCTATTGGCAGCCAGTGCAGCGCTTTCAGCACAGGCTGAATATGATCCCTCCTGGAGAGACCCATCAACAGCCTGGCTGCAGCATTCTGCACCAGCTGCAGCTTCTGGATTTGCGACAAAGGCAGCCCCAAGTAGAGAGCGTTACAGTAGTCTAGCCTTGAGGTGACCATCACATGGATCACAGTGGCCAAGTCATCGCGGTCAAGGAAGGGGACCAACTGCCGAGCCAGCCGAAGGTGGTAAAAGGCTAACTTGGCAGTGGCTGCTACCTGGGCCTCCATCATTAAAGAGGAGTCCAGGAGCACACCCAGACTCCTAACCTCCGACGCTGGCACCAGCGGAACCCTGTCGAAGGTCGGGAGAGGAACCCCAACCCTGAACCGATCCGACTCAGGCCCAGGACCTTCGTCTTTGCCGGGTTTAGTTTCAGCCGACTCAGTCTGAGCCATCCAGCCACAGCCTGTAAAGCCCGATGAAGGTCATCCAGGGTAGAGTTCGACTGGCCGCCCAGCATCAGATAGAGCTGGGTGCTTATGATGGTACCATTGTGAACAGGCCAGATGGAGGGACACAAGTTAAAGCAAAAAATATTGAAGACATTTACAATAACTTTGTGTGTATATATGTATAGGTGTGTGTGCGTGTGTATAATTAAAAATAAAAATGTCATTGTAGCCTGAAAACATGTAAGGCACGATGCATGTCCTTTTCCAAATCTATCAATTCTTGTAGAAAGAAGTGATTGGTTTTTAATTTGTTTTTACAATAATAAATGTCTAGGAATGTTCTGATCTGATTTGGGCATGGAAACACTTTTCTATATTCTGTATGAGGAAATGTGTGCAGGCTGGCCAGAAATTGTAGGACATGATGCAGTGCAAAGTGATGCACATTGGAGCCAAAAATCCTAAATATAAATACACGTTGATGGGGTCTGAACTGGCAGAGACTGACCAAGAGAAAGATGTTGGAGTCGTAGTAGATAATGCAATGAAAATGTCTAGACAGTTTGTAACTGCAATAAAGAAGGCCAACCTATGCTGGGGATTATTAGGAAGGGAATTGAAAACAAATCAACCAGTATCATCATGCCCCTGTATAAATCATTGGTGCGACCTCATTTGGAATACTGTGTACAGTTCTGGTCGCCACATCTCAAAAAGGATATTATAGCACTGGAAAAAGTGCAGAGAAGGGCAACTAGAATGATAAAAGAGTTGGCACACTTTCCCTATGCAGAAAGGTTAAAACGCTTGGGGCTCTTTAGCTTGAAGAAACGACAGCTGAGGGGTGACATGATTGAGGTTTGTAAGATTATGCATGGGATAGAGCAGGTTGAGAAAGAGGTACTTTTCTCCCTTTCTCACAATACAAGAACTCATGGGCACTCCGTGAAATTGTTGATCAGTCGGGTTAGAATAGATAAAAGGAAATACTTCCTCACCCAAAGAGTGATTAACATATGGAATTCACTGTCACAGGAGGTGGTGGCAGCTACAAGCATGGACAGTTTCAAGAGGGAATTAGATAAACATATGGAGCAGAAGTCCCAAAATTGGTGGTTCTGGTATGGGCAAGCACTTGGCATCTTCCACAGTGAAGACAGAGGCAAAAAATGCATTCAGCTTCTCAGCCATTTCCCTATCATCCTTCAGTAGTCCTTTTACCCCTTGGTCATCCAAGGGCCCCATTGTCTCCCTGGCTGGTTTCCTACTTCTAATGTATTTGAAGAAAGTTTTATGTATTTTACGATATGCTCCTCATATTCCCTTTTTGCTTGCCTGATCACAGACTTGCATTTTAACTGCCACAGCCTGTGTTCCCTTTTATTAACCTCACTGAGACTAGTTTTCCACTGCTTAAAGGAATCCTTACCTTTTACAACTTCCATTACTTTATTTGTTAACCATGCAGGCTTTTTTCTATACCTATTTGTGCCTTTCCTAACCTGCGGTATATAGTTTTTCTGAGGTTCTAGGATTGTATTTTTAAATAGTCTCCAAGCTTCCCCAATGGTGTTGACCTGTCAGCAGCTAGGCCTTTTGGCTCTAGCAAGAATGAATCAGGAAAGTCTTTTCCTATACACCCTTGTCAGCCTTAGTTCTATCACGATTCCTTTTTTCAATTTAAAACTTTAAAAAATCAGGGCAGTAGTGTGGGACAGAGGAGGAAGTTGGGATAGGAAGGGGGCATGGGTTGAAGCTGGGAGGGTGTGTGTGGGAATGAGTGGCAACCCCCAAAAAACAAATGAAGTATTATGCATGAGAAGTAAAGCCAATCCTAAATTGGCTTGGGGAAAAACAACATTGATGTAAAAGTGCCCTCCAAAACCCCAGAAAAGGGTCCCCAAAATGACGGAAAAACCTAAAGTGATCCCTGTAGGCACCAAAACACATGTGGAACTTTAAAAAACAAGTTTTGGGCAGAACAGACAAACACCACATGTTTAGAGGGAAGTGTTTAAAAACAGTAACAGTGATTTCTTTCTTTCTGAATGTCTAAAGTGATAGTAATATAAAAATAATCGTGTGAAGAGATGTACTTTTTCTTGGGTGGTTTGAGATGAGCCAAACCTCCCTTTTGTGTTTTAAAAGTTCGCCCCCTCTGGGCAGAGAACAGGCCGGGGGGGGGGGACACAGTGGAATTGCTTTCTAGCTTACCTTCATACAAATGCTAAATAGATCTACCAGGAGAGATAATGGGTGTGGCAACCACTCTCCCTTCTTCTAGCAGGGAACAGAGGTTTGGAGGAATAGAATCCTAGATAGTCTCCAGGAAACACTTCTTTGACCTCACATGACCTGGTCAGGGGGTGGAGTAACAGAGGTGATAAAATCTCCTTATAACAGAAAGGCAGTCTCTTTTTTCTGGGATGCTGCATCCATGAGCACACACAGACCTCTCTTCTTGCAGATCTTGGAAGGGAAGCTGGGAGTCCTGACCATCCTAGCTGGCAGTCCCTTATAAAGGTCAGGTGGTGGTGGCACATTACCAGAGAGAGAGAGAAGTCTGTCCAGGGAGTTGGGAACCCCTTGGAAGACAGAGTGGAACAGGCCTGGCAAGCCAGAGCAGGTGCATTCTGCCACAAAAGGCATGGGAATTACACTACTGAACATCCTTGTTTCAATTCTTAGTGACTTTACAGTGGATTTATTACATTGCTGTGCTAGTACGGGGCCAGCCAAAGTAAATGATTACCTGACGTAATCAAGGCTATTCTGTGCAAGCATGAATTCAAGGAGATTCGCTTGGACATTTGCAATTGCCTGAACACTAGGTACATGGAAATCTTGCTGAAAAACAATCATTATTAGAAGAAGTTTTAAAAAATATATCCTTTGAAGCCAAGGATAAGGCATAATTAAACTGTCATACTCTAGTAGTGCATATTCAGTGGCATCTCCTTAGGTAATGAAGCTGGGTAAAAACTTCTTTGTGAGAGAGCCTAGGCTCAGGATGCCATGAACTTCACTGAGAATAAGTCTGTCAGACAGACTTGCCATATTTGATGGGAGCAATTGTGGTGAGCTGATTCAGAGATTCCATCACTTGCAGGGCAAATGTCATGAACTCGCTTGCAAACTGACTGGCAGCTACACAGTTGCATTTTTGCTTCTAGCTGTATTATTTGGTTGACTTCTGTGCATAATTAAGAGAGGTACCAGACATCCTGGTAAACCAAGTGATTCTGGATATGGAAGGGTGCATGGGGTGAAGATCTGGGGGAGGATGCATTATTGAGGGGCATGTGTTTTTTGTTTGCTTCCTGACACAATATCACATCCTTTTTAGAAACCCTCTGCACATATGTTTAGCACAGTGGGAAGGGGGGGACAAACATTTGTTCTCATGGGAAAGGGATGTATTGAGAGGGAAGAGTGTCTTGAACAGGTGCGAAGCCCCCAGGGCTCTCATTCCACTGGGGAGGGGGGTTGTCATCTTCTTTCTACATTGCTTGGCTTATTTATAATGCCAGTTCCAGAAATTAACCACCACCCTATAGCCCAGCCCTATACTGGGTTACCCTATACTGCTTACTACCTCCACTGGTTCACATCTAGGTGCTAGGGGCACTTTGCCATCTTGAGTCCTTCTACCAACATATTAAGCTCCTGTCCTAGCTGGTACACAACTTCTGCAGGGTTAAGCCAGAAGAGCCACTGTGCCTGGGTCAGGTGAGAAAAATTTGTTTTGCTTTCCCTTTGGGCCAGAAGTGTCACCTTTTGCATCTACTGAAGACCTGGTACTCTTGAGCCTGCAAAGGCTTCAAGCCTAATTGCCATTGTTCCTTCCAGGTGAAAGCCAGATGCCTCTCCATCTCCTTCTGCTAGAGCATAGGTTCCCAAATTTATTTGGCCTACTGCCTCCTTTTCAGGAAAAAAAATTACTCAGCGCCCCTGGAAGTCTACCTTTAAAAAGTAGACGAAAAGATGCAATAACAAATTTCCACCCAAGGCTCCTACAACCCACCTGAATCATTCCAGGGCCCCTCGGGGGTGGTATTGCTCACTTTGGGAACCAGTGTGCTAGAGCCTTTTATCCTTCTTCCCCTGGCTACTCCCAGTTCCTGCTCCCCTGTTCCTACTCCTGAACAGATCCTTTCTCTCATGGATGTCTTTACACAAGAGGAGGCCATTGCTCTATAGGGAGCTAGTAATGGTTGGCCTTCTTCCTGTTTGTTCCTACCTTACTGTTGTCAGCCCCTATGGCTCTTCTCTCCCCTCTGCAACTGGGCTGCCCCCCTTGCCTAGCACTGTGCCTCCACTCCAGCCTTTTCCCAAGTTGGTGTGTCATAATAGGTGACTTTAACTACCCATACATTGATTGGGTCAATATGAGTTCTAGTCGGGAAAAAGAGATTGAGTTTTTAGACACTCTCAATGACTGTGCTATGGAACAGATGGTCACAGATCCTACCAGGGGAAAGGCGATCCTGGATTTGGTGCTAAGTAACACCCAGGACCTGGTGAGAGATGTAAAAGTGATTGCACCACTTGGGAACAGTGACCATAATGTCATTGAGTTTAACATTTGTATAGATAGGGAGTTGCCCAAAAAGACTGACACAACCACTTTTAACTTTAAAAGGGGTAAATTCTCTGGTATGAGGGGACATGTGAGGAAGAAATTGAAAGGAAGAGTGGAGAAGGTCAAAACCACTAGGGAAGCTTGGAGACTATTTAAAATACAATACTAGAAGCTCAGAAAAGCTATATACCGCAGGTTAGGAAAGGCACAAACAGGTATAGAAAAAAGCCTGCATGCTTAACAAATAAAGTAATGGAAGCTGTAAAAGGTAAGAAGGATTCCTTTAAGCAGTGGAAAGCTAGTCTCAGTGAGGTTGATAAAAGGGAACACAGACTATGGCAAATAAAATGCAAGTCTGTGATCAGGCAAGCAAAAAGGAAATATGAGGAGCATATTGCAAATTACATAAAAGCCATCAATAAAACTTTCTTCAAATACATTAGAAGTAGGAAGCCAGCCAGGGAGGCAGTGGGGCCCTTGGATGACCAAGGGGTAAAAGGAGTAGTAAAGGATGATAGGGAAATGGCTGAGAAGCTGAATGCATTTTTTGCCTCTGTCTTCACTGTGGAAGAGGAGAAGTGTTTACCCACTCCAGAAGCACTGATTTTGGGAGGGGGTTTGAAAGACCTGAATCAGATTGAGGAGACAAGAGAGGAAGTCCTACGACTGATGGACAATTTAAAAACTAATAGATCATCAGGCCCGGATGGCATTCATCCAAGAGTTCTGAAAGAACTCAAATGTGAACTTGTGGATCTCCTGACAAAAATATGTAATCTTTCTTTAAAATCTGCCTCCATTCCTGAGGACTGGAAGGTAGCTAATGTCACTCCCATCTTGAAAAAGGGCTCCAGGGGAGATCTGGGAAATTACAGGCCAGTCAGTCTGATGTCAACACCGGGTAAGTTGGTGGAAACTATTATTAAGGAAAGAATTAGTAGGCACATTGATGAACAAAAACTATTGAGGTGGACTCAGCATGGGTTTTGTAAGGGAAGATCTTGTCTCACTAACCTGTTAGTGTTTTTTGAGGGAGTGAACAAACATGTGGACAAGGGGGACCCAATAGATATTATTTATCATGACTTCCAGAAAGCTTTTGATACAGTTCCCCATCAAAGGCTCCTAAGTAAGTTCAATACTCATGGGATAAAAGGACAAGTCCTCTTGTGGATCAAAAACTGGCTTATCTATAGGAAACAGAGAGTGAGTATAAATGGGAAACTTTCTCAGTGGAGGGTGGTAAGCAGTGGGGTACCACAGGGATCAGTACTCGGTCCAATGCTTTTTAACTTGTTTATTAATGATTTGGAATTGGGAGTAAGCAGTGAAGTGGCTAAATTTGCAGATGACACCAAGTTGTTCAGGGTGGTGACAACCAGGGAGGATTGTCAGGCACTCCAAAGGGATCTGTCGAGGATGGGTGAGTGGGCGTCAACATGGCAAATGGGGTTCAATGTGGCCAAGTGCAAAATGATGCACATTGGAGCCAAAAATCCTAAATATAAATACACGTTGATGAGGTCTGAACTGGCAGAGACTGACCAAGAGAGAGATCTTAGAGTCATAGTACATAACTCAATGAAAATGTCTAGACAGTGTGCAACTGCAGTAAAGAAGGCCAACCTATGCTGGGGATTATTAAAAAGGGAACTGAAAACAAATCAGCCAGTATCATCATGCCCCTGTATAAATCATTGGTGCGACCTCATTTGGAATACTGTGTACAGTTCTGGTCGCCACATCTCAAAAAGGATATTGTAACATTGGAAAAAGTGCAGAGAAGGGCAACTAGAATGATAAAAGGGTTGGCACTCCTTCCCTATGCAGAAAGGTTAAAACGCTTGGGGCTCTTTAGCTTGGAGAAACGACGGCTGAGGGGTGACATGATTGAGGTTTGTAAGATTATGAATGGGATTGAGCAGGTTGAGAAAGAAGTACTTTTCTCCCTTTCTCACAATACAGGATCTCGTGGGCACTCCATGAAATTGCTGAGCAGTTGGGTTAGAACAGATAAAAGGAAGTACTTCTTCACCCAGAGAGTGATTAACATATGAAATTCACTGCCACAGGAGGTGGTGGCAGCTACAAGCATGGACAGTTTCAAGAGGGAATTAGATAAACATATGGAGCAGAAGTCCATCAGTGGCTATTAGCCACAGGGTATAGATGGGAACTCTCAGTCTGGGGCAGGTGATGCACTCTATTCTTGGTGCTGGAGGGGGCAGCAGTGGGAGGGCTTCTAGTGTCCTGACCCTGCTGCTGGACCTCCTGATGGCACCTGGTATATTTTGGCCACTGTGTAACAGAGTGTTGAACTAGATGGGCCATTGGCCTGATTCAATATTGGCTTCTCTTATGTTCTTATGTTCTTATGGTGTAATGACTAGGAGCACGGATTCTAATCTGGGAGAACTGGGTTTGATTCCCCATGCCTGGTGTGACCTTGGGTCAGTCACAAGTTCTCTCAGAGCTGTTCTCTCAAGATCAGTCCTCAAAAGAGCTCTCTCACCCCCACCTACCTCACAGGGTATCCATCGTGGGGAGGGGAAAGTAGATTGTAAGCCACTCTGAGTGAAGGGCAGGGTATAAATCCAATCTCATCTTCTTCCCCCCAGAGCTAGGGTGCCCTGGGGTGTGAGACCAGGGCTGAAAATACTCTAATTAGCATTAGCAGTCTGTGTGTTTGTGTATGTGCGGGATGGCATTAAGAAGACATTCATAAGATGAGGGGAGGAGTCCGTCCACCACAGAAATGGGAGCCCCAAATAGGAAGAAATTTACTTTTGGGGAGCTTTTCACAGTAGAAATGGAGCTGCAAATGATGTATAGATAAGAAGTAGTGAGGTGAGCCCATTTTCAGGGAGGGCAGGATATAAATCTAGTGTAATAAATAATAAAATAAATAATAAAATATAATTTAAAAAATTGACCCATCACTAAATTACCCTAAAAGGGCTTCTTCCATAGGTTTCCAAAAGCATGTTGTCAAGGACAGAAGTCTGTTGGAATTCCAGTTCACAATTAAATCAATGGTATTTTCTTATTAACCTCAAATGGATTTGTCTTATTGCAAATGAAATTTTGACAGAAGTACCAGATAACGTTTTTCCTCATTTTGTTTTGCTTTGCCCTAGGGAATCCTCTGGTCACATCATTGCTGAGGGTAGATGAGGAAAACAGAATTGCAGATTGTTCCCAGTTTTCAGCTGAATGAATATGTAATTTGGTCTGGGTGTAGCCAAAGATAAGGAATACATAATGCACAGATCATTTAAACTACAGAGTGCATGCTAGCTGAATTTTGATTTGCATTCACACTTTGTTCTGACATTTAACATTTTAAAAGTCTGAAACTAGGACTGATAAATGGGGATAAAAACCATACAGCATTTAACAGTTTTACCCATATTAGAGATGATTTTAAGCAGTTTAATTTATTATGTTAATAAGACAATTAGTAGCAGACAGAAAAAGCAAGAGATTTCCATTTTTGTTTAGTGGTTAAATTATCATAAGATTCCTTTCACTTTTTCCAAATGATTTCGGACAACTTGAGGGATCTGGGTTTTCTAACTCCACTTCAACAAGGAATCAATCATTAGCTTATGTTGAAGAAGTCAGTATCTCTCAACGTTCGTATCCAGTTTTAAATTAGGGATATTAATAATCAATCTCTGAAATTCTCTGGTCATGGTTTCTTGCCATTGTTGTTGTTAGCCATTCAGTTGTGTTCGACTCTTAACGATTCTATGGGCTAGCTCTTTATGGTGTCTAGCCACTGTATTCTTCAGCGGCCCAGTTTCCTTTTGCCGCTAACTAATCCAAGCATAATTGCTTTTTCTAGTGAGTTCTTCCGCATGACATGGCTGAAATAAGTCAGTCACAATTTTGTGATTTTTCCTTTTAGTGGCATGTCTGGTTTTATGAGCTCCAATACTTACTTGTTTGTCACCTTTGCTATCCAAGGAATGCGCAGGAGCTGTACCTTGCCATACCTACAATAAAAACTCAAAGCAATTGTAAAATTCATGAAATAACCACCAACGGTCTGACAGGATGGGAAGAAGTGGTCCTTATAGTACTTCATTCCCAAGATTTTTGTAGTGTTCTAAAGCTGAGAACTTTAAATCATGCTTAGAAATAGCTGATAACAAGTCTAGTATTTCCAGGTCAAGGTAACAGTCTAGCAGCTGCATTCTAAACTGAAGTTTCTAAATAGTTTTCAAAGGAAGTTCTACATAGAGCCCACTCCAGTAACCCATTCTAGACGTGATCAGAATAGATAACTGTGGCCAAATTTTACTTTTAGGTGGTGAGTTAAAGATATGACATGCTATGTCTAGAACCTGGATATACTTCTGTTGAAGTATACCAAACAATACCACCAAGCTGCAAATCTGTGTATTTAAAAATGATTGCACACCAGTCGAGAACAGGGCAATGCCTCAATCCCTGGTTATCTACATTCTCAACCAACACTTGGGCTGTGGTCACACACGCTAAATAATTCACTTCCAATCCACTTTCAATGCACTTTCCAACTGGATTTTGCCAGTTAACACAGTAAAATCCAGTTGGAAAGTACACTAAGGGTGTGTTCAGACGGATCTTTTGATCTGCCATAGGAACGACTCCCTTGCGGATCAAAAATGCACGACCAGACAGAAACATCTGGGAAAAATTCCGGTCCCGTAGACATCCCGTTCTGCTGTGCCTCCAATCCTGATTTAAAAAGAAGCAGTTTCTATGTAGGGTTTTCGCTTACCCGCGCGACAACTGCAGACTTTCTTCCGTCTGGTCACTCCATTAGTGCGCGATGCTCCCGTCGGCTCGGTCTGACGTCAGACCGAGCCGACAGGCGCGTTTTTAAAAATGAAACCCTATGTGCGCTTTAACGAGAAACACATTCAGCGATAAGCGCTACGAGATGTAATATTCATGCTTATTTATTTTAGGGACAAGATGTTACCACGATGGGAGATGGAGGAGAAGGACTGTTCTAACTTGCGAAATAGTCCCTCCATTGATCATGATGGCAATGGCAAGGGGGAGGACCGGGACTTATTCTTTCCATCCCTGCATGCGCAAAACTTTGCCGAAAACCCTCCGCGATCGCCTCAGTTCTCCAAGGAGGCGCAGCCTTGCCTATGCGAATGTACAAAACTTTTTTTAAAAAAATCCTCGGTGGATGCCGTGTAGACAAATCACGGCGGGAACAACGCGAGGTGAGGCTATTTCATGGGGGGGCGTCTGGTCGTGCTAGGCTGGATTAAAAAAATCGGGATAAAATTTTAGGAGGGCTCATGGCGCGATTGACTGGCCATCTGAACGCAGCCTAAAACTGCATTGGAAGTGGATTATTTAGTGTGTGACCGCAGTCTTGGTGCTGTTTGTATTGAACTTCTTATTAGTTGTTATGCCTCAACTGAATCTGCTGAACAGGATTGTGTGTCATCTGTGTGTTGATAACAATTGTCTACAGTTTGCCAGACAAACTCTTCCACAAGTGTACATAGATGTTAAATAGCAAAGAAGATATCCTGTATGGCTTTAGTACTCTATGATTAAATGTATCTATATGAAGCCTAGTTCAGTTATGTTGTCCATGAAGTTATGATTATAACGAAAATCATTGTTAAATTATGTCTCAGTTTTGGTAATCATTTCCAAGTGGCTTATATTCATGCAAGTATTCACATCAAAGTTCTCTGTGTCACTTATCCCTACATATACTTGAAAACATGTACTTCAAATGCATGCCTAGGAATTTAGCAGACATTTATCAGTCAGCTTCCAAGTTAGCTTTGTGGACACCATTAGGCTAGTTTTAGGTTTCTGTCTTAGGAAGCAGATAAAAAACAATATTCTGGGAAACAGAGGCAAAGCAAATATATTAAAACAGGCAAAGCAAATATAGCGTTTCTTGGGATGTCCTGAAATATTATGACAACTGTAATTAATTGAGTGCTTGTACTTGTTTAAGCAAAAGGTTGTTTTCAGATGCTGTGTTGATCCTACATTTTAGGTAGATTTTCAAGACGTAAGTCAGCTTTTAGGAGTATGTGAAGTATATATTTGTAATTGAATTCCATAGTCAGCAGAGACTTACCACTCTTTATTAGATGCAGCTAAGTCCACAGAGGCTTCTTCACACAAGCACAGTTCCCTTCACCCACCCATTTCTGTCCTTCAAACCTCAGGGGGCTGAGCTGTGTCCCTGCCTTGGGGCAGATCCATCAGGCCTGTCCCAGTTTGCTAGCCTTACCTTGCCCCAGGCTCCAGCTCCTTCTTTAGGTACCTCTTTCTTCCTTCTTTGGGCCTCCTCAGCCAACTCACATTCCTGCCCTCCCCCGTCTCTTCTGACATTGCCCTTTTTTCCCCTGGGGTTCCACCCCTGCTGCTCAAGCCCTGGGCCACCTCTCCCTTCTCAGAGCCTTGTTGCTCTCTTAACTCCTTCCTTTCTTTGCTCCACTCCAGCTGGGCTTGCATAAGGCTGCTCCTGTCTTCTCATGAGTTGCCCTGCTCTATCCTGGAGCATCTGTTGCTCTTTGTCCATTAAGGTGGAGCCTGCTCTGTCATCCACTGCCACCTTTGTGCCATTTTAAATGTTCATGGTGCTTTAGAGAAAATATGCTTTAATGCTTAGAGACGAAGGAATACGATGCATGTATGACCTTCTTTCTTACTCCTCTCTCCAAGTGAAGAGTACTTTATTGTGTCTTACTTAAGTCTAACCAAGGAAATCTACTGGAAGGCATAGCTAGAACAATGATATATTAAAGACACAGTCAAGCTCATGGCTTCAACAGTGTTAGTGACAGGTACTAAAATTGCACATGCTGTTGAAATGACTGACGTTGACCTTGCCACAGCAGTTAAGATCAGCTGCTCAAGAAGGTTCCCTTATTGTCAGGCCTTGGAGATAATTCATTCAAATCTCTTGACAGTCTATTTTCAGTGATAGTGCACAAGAAAGGAGGGGGGAATAAAATCCCTGGTCCTTCAGTCACAGCCTGAATAGGGGCTGCTTCAAGTAGCAGACAGAAATGTTTTCTAGCCAGCAGATTTGCAGAAGCCATTCATTGGGAGCAGAATTGCTAAGAGGGAATTGTTGGCAGGTCAAATGGTAGAGTGGAAATCCCCCTGTCTAGCAGATTTACTCATGTGTACCACATGAAAAGCTGGCATTTCTTTCTCATCAATTCTCCTCTTATTTATTCCTGATGTAGGCCTGCTCCTGTTCCAATGTGTAGAATATTACAAGGAACTGAGGGTGTATAGTCTTACTATTTTTATTCAGCAGCAGTAGCTTTATGATAGCATCTTCATGCTAGCATTACTGCATTCCAGTAGTTTTGCAATAGTATTTGAGGCACCATGATTCAATACAATACCCCATAATTTCAAGGATTTCAAAAGCCAGCTAGGCCAAGACAAAGCAGGGGAAAACTAAAGGATTTTTTGTTGTTGTTTATTTGCTCTGGAGCTTTCAGATAGTTCCCAGGGAAGCTTAAGGTATGTTGTTCTCAAGGTACAGTGGTATCAACTGCACCTGCTGTTTATGTGAACATACATTTAGTAAATGCCAACTCAATTTAATTCTCATGGGATCCCTATTATTCCTTTTCTGATCTCATAAATGGCTTCCTAGTACCTGATTTGATCTTCAAATGTGAATTTTTATCTATTCCAATTGGGTAATCAGAGTAATCAGGTAAATCAGGTAATTTGCTTAATGGTTGCATTACATAATTTCTTTTTTGTGGGAGTTTTCCTGGAAATGATGTCATTGCATGCTCCCCATGTCCCCACCCCCAAGCTCCTTGCAACACTGCTTGCATCAATTCTGTACAATAAAAATCAGAGATCAGTTTTAATCAGATGGTTAAAAGGCATTTGCACAATCTAAATTGGAGTGTAAGGTAAACATCTAATGTTTTCTTCCTAACTCTGACCCTAACTATGCATCTCTAAACAATAGGGTAATAGTGAGGCCAATCATATTGTCAGTGGATTTTAACATATATGTTTTAGATTAGGCTTCTGAGTCAGAAGAAAACATTAGATAGTTACATTACATTCCAATTTAGATTGCACAAATGCCTTTTAACCATCTGATTAAAACTGATCTCTGATTTTTATTGTACAGAATTGATGCAAGCAGTGTTGCAAGGAGCTTGGGGGTGGGGTCAGGGGAGCATGCAGTGTCGTTTCTGCCATGACATCATTTCCAGGAAAACCCAGAAGTGACACCATGTTGTTATAGGAATTGCCAGAAACTCTACAGTAAAATCATAGAATTTCTGGTGATTCCTAGAGCAACATTGTGTTACTTTCAGGTTTTCTCCCAAAGTGACTTCACAACACATGAAACAACAACATTAACAAAAAAATTCACCAGTGCTTGGAGTGGTGGTAAGCAACAAGGGTTGGCAGTGGGAAGCCTCCCCCTATGGTGAGTGGCCAGGCAACCTTAGCTGCTCCTTTTTCAAAGATAGACAATGAAGGATTTGTACAATAGCTTAATAAAATGTAGTAGTGGCAGTCATCGTAATCATCATAGTAATTGCTGTAATAGTAACATATAGTTTCAGATTCTGTCTTCAGTACAGCTCTTTTAGTGCATGGAAATGCATGGGACGAGTAGGATTGCAATGGTAAGCTGTGCCTCAAACCCACTGGAAACTATTATAGAGCCTATATGCTCCTTGTTTCCACAACCTCGTATCTGTACAGTCGTATATTCTATTGATACCTTTCAATGAGTATATGTTGATCCAGGGGCAGAACATGGCACTACAAACCTGCTCTTGTTCCCTATCCCGTGCATTTTCACCCTGTCCTACACAGAAATGCGGCTTACGTAAGTTGGAACTCACACCTTGAATAAAACTCTGTTGGTCTTAAAGTGCCACTGGACTCAAACATTGTTCTGCTGCTTCAGACCGACACAGCTACCCACCTGGTTTAACAAAGTGGTCTAAAGACTTATTGAGACATATGGGAAACGCATTCAACCTCTTGAAATGTACTGTATAAAGAAAAATAAGTTTCCTGTTTAATCTGGCTCACAATCCAACATAGTGCACATTTCATTTAAAATTTAATACAAGTTTTATTGAAATGGAATTTCAGGCAGGGGGAGCATAGAGTGTCTACACTCAGAGATACACAGCACCTTCAGTTTTTCATTGATCAGCTGTTGTGCTAAATTTCAGCCTGTATAACTTTTTTTCTCCCCATGGGTTTAAGTGGTTTATAATAACTGAGCAATAACAGTACAATATAAAAATAAACACATTAAGAATATGTAGCCACTAAAATAAAATTTCACAACACTTTATAATCAATTGTCCTTCAAACACACATAAGCTATGGGATCTATAGCTTATGTTTAGTTTGTTTTATATGGTTTGGATGCTGATAGAAATCCACCCAGAAGTGTGTTCTAGAGTATAGGAGGTAAACCAGTAAAAGAAGCTAATCACTCTTGGTGAACAGATGGCCTGGCAAGAAACTATGTCTGCTTTGCTCCTAAGTTAGCAAGCAAAATATATACAAACATCTAAGGATGGGCATGAACCCACTCATGAATTAAAGTTCATTTGGCTGGTTCATGGTTCTTGATGTTTGTGGAAGGGACCCCAGGACGAACATTTCATGAACTCTAGGGCAGTTCATGGTGATTCGTGAATGGATACATTTCCAGACAGATTGTTTACAAAGCTCCAAGGCAACAGTGGAAGCCGAATTCTCCAGCCTTGGAAACACCAATAGGATAACTCTGGGTATTGACAGATACTGCTGGCTGCCAATAACAGAGTTCTCATTCTGCTCTATGGGATCAGAAAGCTATATATATGCTCAGCTCAGTTACATGTTAAAAGCCAACTAGCAGAGCACATTCATTCATTCATTCCCTCCTGATTGTGAACTCCTCTTCCTTGCTGGGGTTTGTGTATTAGGTGGACTTCAGGGCTCTTTGCCACTCTGTCTCTCTGCTCATGCTGAGTGGTGGGGCTTAGCTACTGGGTCCCTTGGCTGAGGAGCCATGTTTTATACCCTCCTGGTCTCCCTGCTAGGGTTTGGGTGTTAGGTAGATTCAAGGCTATGAGCAAACCCTATCTCTCTGCTCATGCTGAATGCTTCAGACGAGGATCCATGATTTATACCCTCCTGATTGTGAACTGTCTGGATAGTAGGAAAAACTTTTTTACAGTAAGAGTTGTGCAACAGTGGAATCAGCTGCCTAGGGAGGTGGTGAGCTCCCCCTCACTGGCAGTCTTTAAGCAGTGGCTGGACAAACACCTGTCAGGGATGCTCTAGGGTGATCCTGCATTGAGCAGGGGGCTGGACTAGATGGCCTGTATGGCCCCTTCCAAATCTGTGGTTTTGTGATTCCTCTCAACTGCTGGGTTTTAGATGTTAGGTGGAGTCAGGGCTCATGGCCACACAAGAGAGGTCAGGCCAGATGACAGCCTTGCATGACTAGTACTCCAGGGAATCAACATTGAAGGTCTTGGGGCAAACATGCAATCATGGCATAGGTGGAGTTCCTCATCCCCCCCCCGCCTTCTACACAGCAGATGGGCAGACCTAATGCTGCATGAGAAGTGTCATGCAAGGACTGCATCTCAAGAGGAACAGTGTCCCAGGTGGAGCCCCAAAGCCAGGAACAGATCGAGGCAGGTGGCTCCAATACAGCCTGGGGTCCAGTGGCCTGGCAGGATGGGTTTCGTGCTCAGGGGTGGAGGCCTGTGGTATGTAGGGGGTGGAGAATCTATTCCCCTCATGACAAGCACCCTTTACATGGCCACACCACACTCACAGAACACAGAGGTGTTCACACTCAGGAGGGGTGGGAGGGTATAAATGTGGGAGACCTTTTTGGGGGGCAGTCCATAACTGGGACCTCAGAAATGTAATCCACCCCCAATCTGGAGATATTGTAGAGGAGCCAGTCCTAACATCCCTATGGAAGCAACACTAGAGGTGCAACTATTACTTTTAGGATCATACTTGAAATAGTCCCTGTGGATTATTTCAATGTATGAACATATGTCAACACTTCAATCCATGAACGTCTAGTTGGGCAAGAAACTGAACAGGTTTTCTTTATTCTGCAGGACAGTTTACATCACTAATCACTTCAAATGAAAAACTTTGATTTCCACTGGTCTGGTGGGGCCGGGGTGCCTGCCAAGCTGTTGTTGTGGGATAACTTTGGGAAGTCCCTGTCAGAAGTCTTGTCATGTCTGCCTTTCTGTCCTTCCATATCTGTCTTTGGAGAATTCTGGATGGCCCAGCCAGCCTGACAAGTATTTCTTTTTCTCCCCAGTGTAGAAGAATTTGCTGCAGGTTGTGTCAGCCCTTGGGGGGGTGGGCTGTGAGAGTTGTGGGCACTGGGAACATTTTCCTTTTTTGTATGGTGGGGCTGGGGTGCCCACCAAGCTGTCATCATGGAGTACTTTGGGGATCCCCTGTTGGAAGTCTCTTATCATGTTCGCCTTTCTTTTGTTGCATCACTTAAAATGGAGAACTCTGATTTCCACTGATCAGGTGGGGCAGGGGTACCCACCAAGCTGTCATGGGGTAACTTTGGGGAGCCCCTGCCAAAACTCTGAGATATCTGCCTTTCTGTCCTTCAGAATCTGCCTTTGGAGACTTGGGGTGTGTGTCTGAAAGTGTGTGTGGGTGCTTACCTTGCTTTGAGTGGCTGGCTTTAGGGGGTCTGCCCAGGTGAAGTTTCCCTGTGAGTTTGGTGTCACTAACTTGTTCCTGAGCCATTCCATAGACTCCTGTCACTGCAGCTATCTTTTCCAGAGAGAGGACTGGGGATACCTTAGGGGGGAGGTCTGTAACTGGGACCCCAGAGATATAATACACCCTAACTTGGAGAGATTGTAGAGGAGCAGGCAGCAGGATGAGGCCCCTTGTGCATTTGGTGTGTGTAGCTTGCAAGTGGTCCATTCTATACACTTTTGAACCTATGCCTGACATTTCCCCATAAAGCACTTTTCTGGCTTGACCTTAGTCATGTTGTGTTTGTAGTGCCTCAGTGGCACTGGTTCTGCTGGGCACATTGCATTGGTTGTTATGGGCTTGCAAAAACACCCCCCACCTTCAGTTTCAACTGCAGAGATTCTCGGAGACTTTTATTCTGTTCTGTTTGCTTTTTTTGCTGTTTTCCCCCCTCCATTAAAAAAAAATGGAGCCTGGGGTAACCTTCTTTGGGAGGCTGTTACTTGGACCCTGTAGATCCAGTCCACACCAACCTTGGAGGACTCATAGCAGAGAGTCATCCAGAGATCTACTACAAGTTTGCTGTCTCTAGCTTGCACAGGATCCATTCTATACACTCCTGAACTTCCTAAATCTGTGCCTGTCATTTCCTCAGAAAGCACTTTCCTAGGGCCACCTTCTTTGGGGGGTGATAACTTGGAACCCGTAAATCCAACCTTCACCAAATTTAGAGGGTAGCTAGAAAAAATCACTTGGAGAACCCCTGTGAGTGTGGTGTCTCTAGCACACTAGAGGGTCATTCTACTGCATAACACATTTCATGAACTGAACCAGTTTGTCTAGTGTCAAAAAGTTCATGACAGTCCATGGTTTATGAACTGTGCACACCATAAACCATGAAATGAACCACATTTTCCCAGTTCATGCCCATCCCTATTAATACCCAGTGAGATACAGTGGTTAGAACATGGGATTAGGATCTGAAGGGCCCAGATTCTCCACTCTGCCATGGAAGTTTGGTGAGCCAATCATATATTCTCAGCCTAATCTGTTAATTTGGTTCCTTTGTTCCTACAGGAGGCCTTTGTTCCTACAGGTTCTTAGCATCCCAATGGGTACACAGCTGCCCCAAAATAAATGCTGCTAGCTAGCGTGCCTTCCTCCTAGCTTTTTCTACATTTCCCTGGGCAGGGGTGGTGGTATAGTGACACCCCACTGCTCAGAGGTAGAGACAGAGGCATAAAATTAATTTATCCTCATTCTTTGTTTACTTTGGCACCAAGAAGACTGGAAAATCCCACATCCCATAACATCTTTCATTAATTCTAACCCATATGCTGGTCAGAGCTCTTCTTATTGGCCTTAAGATTGGTTTTGTTTATCAGATTAGCAGGTGTGCTCTTGCATCCTAATGATTATTTGTTGGGATATGTTTTATCAATTAACAGTGCATTCTGGAGACTTCTAATGAAGAGCTGCAGTCTGGGGTTCAAGGAAAAGTAGTCCCATATAGCATGAGTGTGTGTGCAAACAACTGGGTGTGTGTGTTATGTGTGGAATCTGGTTTTGTGCAATCTCATTGCCTGTAGGAACCAACAGCCTTCTCATGGTATCTCAGCAGCCAATTATCCTTGTTGTCAAAGTTAATATCCTGGTCAGCTCGCTAATTTCTCCCTGATCCTCCCAAAGTCATAGGAACAACCACACACAAAAAAATCAAAAGTCCAACAATCCTTGCTTCTCTTAACCCCATAATATCATGTATCAAAGAACACAGTTAGGGTCATCTGGTGGGATGGGTCTTTTATTGCAAAATCAATTGGGACAAGTTTTAGACAAGCTGCTCCCTACCAAATGATTTTTTTCCTCCATATATTAAGTGGTACTTTTCAAGTATTTACAGCTACTTATGATGATTAGATGTTCCTTATGAAATGTATAACAATCATTCGGTGTTATATCACCAGTCTCAACAAAACTCACAATTTCTGATGGCAAATGTCACAGAATCAGATCTGAAATCCATCTTGTTTAGAGACTGAGGCTGTGACTGGGCCAATCAAGGTCCAAAAATGTACCTGATTAACTTAACCTCCCTCACAAGGTTGCTGTGAAGATAAAATGGAGAAGAGACAAATCTAGTTCCTTAAACAAACAGATTCAGGTAGCCATGATAGCCTTCGTTTTAACCTTTTGTTGTGCATAAATATTGTGAGAATTCTGCTCCTGGGTATCCAAAGGGGATGAACTTCTGCTGAATTGTATTGCCCCTCCAATGGACCAGAGTTGACAGTGGACAGATTTGACTAGTAAGTCATAATGAGAACAGAATAGTATGATGTGCCTCATGTGCCCTATTATTCTTTCAAACATGAAATCAAAATATACTGCCTGATGAGTTCAGAGATATCTACATGGAGCAAGGAAAATTTGCATAAAACTTCAAAAGGGACAGTGCAATTAGTGATTGAATAGGCCTCTCCCCTAAGACAAACTGCTCTATGAGCCATTGCTGATTTTTACTTTTTAAAGCTTAATCTAAAACAATATCAAATGACCTTTGATTAAAAACATTTTATAGAGATGTTAGACAATCACCATCAAGAGATCTTGTAATATTTGTCAATTAAAAAAAAAAAAAACAGAGATAGGGAATGGATGGATGGATAAAGATTGGAAAACAGCACTTTTTTACTGTACAAATGAAAAAAAATATAATGGACTATGCCCTAATACTGTCTCCTTTTTTAAAAACAAAGAAAAATATTCAGTTTAGAAACTGCTGGGACATTGCAAACTGGATCACAGAAATCTAGAAAAGTGTGTCTCAACCTTTGCTATAACTTTTCTCCTTATGGGAAGAGGCAAAACTCAAAATAGATAAATTGAATGGAACAGGAACAAAATGTTCCCTTTGCTTATCTTTCTTTATTGTGAATTAGTCTCTTACGGAAGCGATCAGAGCTGCTCTAGGGAGGGGAGTATTATAGTTTGAACAAACCTTGAACTTAGAACATATGTGAACAAATGAGGGTTAATCTGGATATTACAATTATCTTGTTTGGTCTGATCTCTAAGTCTTCACAAGGCATTTTCCATTGTGTTTCAAAGAAGTATACGAATCTGGGATTTGTACAAGTACAAACATAATGTTAAAATTATGCAACTGCCAAGCAATGTTCCCTCTAAGCTGTGGAGTCTTATGAGGAAAAATTCTACTTCGTGAGCTACTGCCATTAAAGGCGTGAACAATCAATCTGCCTACTGCATAAATTAGTTTGCCCTGGAGCCATCCTTCCTGAGCCAAGACAAAAATGTGTGAGTTGGATGCTACAAAACTGTGAGCTAGCTCACACTAACTCAGCTTAGAGGGAACACTGCTGCCAAGTAAATTATTTTAAAATGTTTTATATGGCACACACACTAAGGATATGCATTACACAATTCCAGAGAAGCAGGTATACATGGAGATTGATGGTTTGGGACATCCCCATGATTATTCAGAATGGATACACAAATCCAAAATTCTTAGGTATTATGAAATCTCCCTTCCAAACAATCTGTGTGTTTTGTTTTTCCTCTTCAGGTGCTGCTAGCTGGCTGTCGCATGTGTTTGTGTTTGATTCTACTGATTTCATGGCCAATGGTGTTTCTCCCTTCCAATCAGATCCTTGCAAGAGAGGAGCACAGAGCTTGTTGTTGTTCAGTCGCACAGTCGAGTCCGACTCTTCGCGACCCCATGGACCAGATTATGCCAGGCCCTCCTGTCTTCCGCTGTCCGCTGAAGTTTGCTCAATTTAATGTTCGTTGCATCAATGACACTGTCTAACCATCTCATCCTTTGCCGTCCTCTTCTTCTTTGACCTTCAATCTTTCCCAGCATCAGGGTCTTCTCCAGTGAATGCTCCCTTCTCATTTGGTGGCCAAAGTATTTGAGCTTCAGCTTCAGGATCTGGCCTTCCAAGGAACAATCAGGGTTGATTTCTTTTAGGATTGACTGATTTGATCTCCTTGCAGTCCAAGGTACTCTCAAGAGTCTTCTCGAGCACCATAGTTCAAAAGAATCTATTCTTCGGTGCTCGGCCTTCCTTATAGTCCAACTCTCACAGCCATACATTACTACGGGGAATACCATTGCTTTGACCATGCGGACTTTTGTTGGCAAGGTGATGTCTCTGCTTTTTATCATGCTGTTTAGGTTTGCCATCGCTTTCCTCCCAAGGAGCAGGCGTCTTTTAATTTCATGGCTGCAGTCACCATCTGCAGTGATCTGGGATCCTAGGAACGTGAAGTCTGTCACTACTTCTACGACTTCCCCTTCTATTTGCCAAGGAGTGATGGGCCCAGATGCCATGATCTTAGTTTTTTTGATGTTGAGCTTCAAGCCCACTTTTGCGCTCTCCTCTTTCACCCTGAACAAGAGGCTCTTTAGATCCTCTTCACTTTCTGCCATCAGAGTGGTGTCGTCTGCATATCTGAGGTTATTGATCTTTTCCCCAGCAATCTTAACTCCAGGTTGTGATTCATCCAGGCCAGCATTTCGCATGATGTACTCTGCATATAAATTAAATAAGCAAGGTGACAATATACATCCTTGTCGTACTCCTTTTCCTATGCTAAACCAATCAGTTGTTCCATATCCGGTTCTAACTGTTGCTTCTTGACCCTTATACAGGTTTCTCAGGAGAAATGTGAGGTGGTCCGGAACTCCCATCTCTTTAAGAACCTGCCATAATTTATTGTGATCCACACAATCAAAGGCTTTAGCATAGTCAATGAAGCAGAAGTAGATGTTTTTCTGGTACTCTCTTGCTTTCTCCATAATCCAGCGAATGTTGGCAATTTGATCTCTAGTTCCTCTACCTCTTCGAAACCCAGCTTGTACTTCTGGCAATTCTCTATCCACGTACTGTTGGACCCTAGCTTGTAGGATTTTGAGCATGACCTTGCTAGCGTGTGAAATGAGTGCAATTGTGCGATAGTTTGAACATTCCTTGACATTGCCCTTCTTTGGGATTGGAATGTAAACTGACCTTTTCCAATCCTGTGGCCACTGTTGTGTTTTCCAAATTTGTTGGCAAATTGAGTGCAAGCACAGAGCACTTCCAGACAATAACATTTGGAGACAAGCTGCAGTTCTCTTTCTCTCTGTTCTTTGTGGGGATGGAACTGTTTTTCTTCTTTAGAAGTACTATGGCTGGGAAAATAGAAAGCTGGGGACATCTTGTTCAGGACTCCATAGAATTTTATCCCTTGGTCCAATCTGCTTGAAATGAAAGAGTTCTTTTGACTTAGATAAATGAAGAGTGAGAACATAATATATTATTTTTTGAAGCTGGTTCAGTGGTAGTAGCATTGTTGCTTTTATATTACAGGTCCATATGGATTCTTTAGTTATAAAGGGTTTATTCACTCTATAATTTTTTTGAAATAGGTAGCTTTGATGTTCTCTTGTTCCCCATGCTTGCAATAATTGTTACAACATTATTCTAAGTTCCTAGTTTACTTTTTGGTGGTTCTTGATACTCATTTTTTGGTACATGCTCATGAGTTCTATCTTTTAAAATATGTTTAATTATCATTTTGATATCTTGATAATTTAGAGAAACAGATGAAAGATAATTGTTCTTTTTTCTCTTTTATTTTTTAACATATGTATAGATCCCCCTGAGGAAGCCCAATGTGAAATGCATACAAGTTATTATATTGGAATAAAATTGTTTTCCTTTGCCTCTTTGCTCCAGTTGGTGTAACTCTTTTTTTCTTCTCAGTTTTTTTAGTGGGCAGGCAACATTCACTGTACTATATACAAACACCAAAAACAAACAAACCACAAAACCCTACACAGATTCTTTGGAGGAGATTGTAATGCCTAAGGATCCTAGATCTGTGTTACCACTCTGGAAAATCATGGTAACAACATGAAATAGTGATTTTCACACATATTTTCAGCTCAGGAATTCTGGAATGCACACCCCTATACACCAGTCATTTCCTTTGCAAGCTGCCTACATTTCCCTTGCAAGCTGTGTGTGTGTGTATGTGTGTGTGTGAGTGTGTGTGTGTGTGTGGTAATGGGGTGGGGACCGATATGTGGGATCAGCCTTCAAGGTGTCACTGGGCCTCCCCTATGTTTTGCAGCTGAACACAATAGAACTCCAGTTTTCATTCGTCCTTCCCTGCATATAAATGTGCTTAGAAGTGATAAGCTTCACCTCTTTATTTGCACATGCCTCTCCAGCAACCACTTCCCAGGCAGTCCAGCTATTCAAGACAACTATGGGTCGCTTTGAGAATAGCCTTCATCCTTAAATGGCTCTGGGTGTTTGCTAGTGAGCCCTACCCATTCCAGCATTTTTTGCTATGTCTACCTATTTTTATTTATTTACCAGTTATGGCCTCACCACTCAAACAACCACACCTACATTATAACTTGAAGGAGGCCCCAAAAATTCCTGCACATCCACTAACAGCAACCAGCTAATCCCACTATATAAACACAGAGGATGGTTGGGCCAAATTATAACTAAGAGTAGATAAGTACTGTAATGGTCTGCCCAGCCTATCCAAATTATTGCTTCCCATCTTCAATTTACACATCCAGTATTTATCACAAACAATTTAACAGAAACCTGCAAGTCTGTGGGCTAGCTGAGTGTCCTGATTCCTGAGGCCTCAATTGATAGCTGAGAAGCCCTGCCAATGAACCCCAAAATCTAAATATCAGGACCAAAGCTTGAGACCTGGAACACCTAACTGTGTGTCAGATTGCTGTTATTACCTCACAGGACTATTATGAAAGTAAAGAAGGTAACACTCTCCATAGATCAGAGATGGTCTGGCAGCATAATCCCAGCTGGGAAACAGGAACGGGGGAAGCCGACTGGAAGTCCAGCTCAATAATGTATTAATTTTTTTTATTCCAATATTAAATACTGACTTACTCCCTTTTCTTTATTTAATATTTCCTTCTTGTAGTCTAGCTTAGTTTTTTTAAAAAAAAATAGTGTCAGCTCCACTATCTCAGATTTGTTTTTTAAGTATTCAGATAAGTGAGGCTGGATCAGATGTAGTTCTATTAGCAAACTGTAGAATGTCTTAATACTAGTCCCTGAGTCTGGCAGATATATGCAAATTATTCAATAAAATCATGGCTGGAAATAGCTCATATTAGAAACCCTTTTCCTCAAAGACTCTAAATAATTATTATCAATCCTGAAAGAAAATATCTTTGTAGCATTAATTTGAATGTCTTTTAAAAATAAATTGGGATTCAGTTTGGTGACCTGATCAATTTCTGTGTTGCAAACTGAAACTAGTACTTCATTATGTATAGGTAGTCAGTACAGTGGGGGGGGGGCAAAGGGCTTCTTTCCTTTGCAAGAATAGATTAAGAATCAGTGAACAAATAAAGACCAAATTTAGGATATTTTCCCCAATGTGATGCAATCCAATACTTTTTATTTTAAAACTGTTTTGTGGATCAAATTTTGAATGATTAGAACTGCATTGAAAATTACAATTGCCCTGGCTACTTTCTTTACCTCTTATTTATAAACCAGAAGAGTTGTAAAAGAAATATAATTTGTAGGAAAGAAAGCAATTGAAATATGCCTACTTCCACTCTCTGTAGGTAAGATCATCACCATGCCTAAATATTCCTATTAATACAAATTTCTACAACCAATGTATTAAAAAGAGATAGTAAGTAGGATTAAAGGGAGTCTATTTGGCTAAACCTGTAGAGCAAAGAACAGGTTTAACAATACAAACTCCATGTAACCCATTGAGCAGAAACTCTTAAACAGAGCTGTTTTTGAATTTTAAAGCCCTTGGCAAACAGGTACCTGCATATCTGAAGGATTGCCTCTCCGTGTATCAACTTATGCAAAGTCTTTTCAGTGCTTCCCACATTTGGTACCTCAACCCTTCATGTGGCAGTTTTGGCCACATCCATACCTAGGTTTATTTGATTGCTGCCTGAGTACTGTAGCACAGTCTTCCAAAGGTGGTTTGCAAGGCACTCTCAGGCCCTTTTGTAAGGCATGAGCTAATACAAAGGGCTATTCAATGACGGAAAGTTGTCTTCCTAAATCAAGAGGTATGGCCTGTGATGTCAGCAATGTTTGGATGATACCCAGCTCTGCCTTTCTTTTCCACTGAATTCCAAGGAATTCTGCTTCACCTCTCTGGCCAAGTACAGACTGGCAATTTGCCCCGGGATGGGACCCGGGCTGACAGCGACTCAATATCGGATTAAATGGAATGTTCACACAGGCACATCTGCCTGGCGTCCCCCACCCGGAGCTTACTGGAGCCCTCGCGCTTCAGTGCCGGATTAAAAAACACCTGATAAAAGCCTTCGCAAATCCAAAAGCCTGCGTTCGTCGCGCGTTTCTCCGCTTCCGGGGAGTCTGAACGCGCAGGCGAAAAGCCGGGAGCAACCCACATTGGGCACAAGGCAGCAGCACTGTGATTGGCTGTGCTCCGCTCCACTGCCCAATGCGGTGCCGGCATTGAGCGCATGAGCGCATGCGCACAACCTCATACACCCACAGCCGAATTAATGGGGAAACGGTGAATATAGCACACCTCCGGCGCGGCAGTCTGAACGCTCCCGCGCGCCTCCGTCCCGTATCTTCCGGCAGCGGCCCTCGCTGTGTGGACGGGAAAACCCGGTATAGTTTAATCCGGGGGTTTTTTTGCCGCGAGTGGCTACCGGGGCAAATTGCCAGTCTGTACTCGGCCTCTGTCTCTACCAGTTCTGTTTGCTGCCCATCCTGCCTCAGCTCAATCAAGTCCTCTTTCTATTAGCCACCTGTGGTATCATTATCTTCTTGTCTTCCTCCTCTCCCTGGTCACTGCCTCTGTGCCCCTTTTGGTTTGTTGTAACACAAAAATATCATCCAGATTCTAGTCATTTAGTTTTTGTGACCACTACACATGCACAGACATCACTATTAAATTGGGTTATCCCTCCCCAAATTCAAATCAGTCAATCCTAAAAGAAATCAACCCTGACTGTTCCCTGGAAGGCCAGATACTGAAGCTGAAGCTCAAATACTTTGGCCACCAAATGAGATGGGAGTACTCACTGGAGAAAACCCTGATGCTGGGAAAGATTGAACATAAAAGAAGAAGGAGACGACAAAGGTTGAGATGGTTGAACTGTGTTATCGATGCAACAATCATGAGCAAACACCGTAGGATGGCGGAAGACAGAAGGGCCTGGCATGAAGTGGTCCATGGGGTTGTAAAGAGTCAGACTTGACTGTGCAACTAAACAACAATCTTTGTTTATATAAGATGGGAAGGAGGAAGCAAAATGCTTTCATCAGTATGATCCTTTGGGGAATTTTAGTTTATTTTAAGATTAATCAATGCCAAGTAAAACTGTGATTCAGTGCAATCTGTGCAGCTGTAAGCATTGCTTCCTACTGTTAAAATATTTAAATATTGTTTGTGTTCTCCTTACCTATGTAGCTCAGCATCTCTCTTTGTTCATCAAGACTTTTTTCAGTTTTTCTATTAAAATCTTAGCCTAGTAGATAAGCAGATTTTTTTTTTTGCAAAGGCCTATTTTATTAAATGACTTATTCCACAAATTGCACCCTATGGATTGCTAAGTCTTCATGAATACAGATTTGGTTTCATGCATGGAAAAAAAACCCAAAATATGAATTTAAACTGTCTTGGATGGAATCATAATTATTCTGTAAATCAGAATGTATTTCCAGTATTATTTGCCATATACTGTTACTTGTTCTATTTCCCCAAATAGATCACCATAAAGTTTTACAGCAATAAAAACTTTCTCAAATACGTATGCTACTTTCCCACCTTTGCCTCCTGATCCTGCATTCTTGTCAAGGTCTCTTCTTCAGACATCTTTTTAATGTAACTTCTTCACATACCCCATTTTAGCTAAGCCAAAATACAGTCAGTCTCCTTTATCCCCTTGGCCAGCAGGCATTACATCACAGTTGTGTCCCGCATCTCCTTCATCACATAGTGAGCCCTGAATAATGACAGGTTTTTGAGCTCTAGTGGGCTAGTCATTCATGCATGCCTGTCCACAACCCCCTGTGGAGATGCTGTCCTAGATACTTGCTTATATATGTCTAAGTGTAGAATGACTGTGTCCTCCACAGAACTCTAATAAGATGTCACTGAAAGAGAATCTATAGGTTATATTTGTTCTCTGAATTAAAATACATCAACGCTTACTCATATGGCAATTTTTTTAAAGTTGAAGAATCATTACAAAGCCGTTTTGCTGTCTGTCTGTCTGTCTGTCTGTCTGTCTGTCTATCCGTCTATCCGTCTATCCGTCTATCCGTCTATCCGTCTATCCGTCTATCCATCTATCCATCTATCCATCTCTCTATCTATCCATCTATCTATCTATCTATCTATCTATCTATCTATCTATCTATCTATCTATCTATCTATCTATCTATCTATCTATCTATCTTCTGATGGGTAGCCATTCTGGTCTGAAACAGCAGAACAAAGTTCAAGTCCACTGGCACCTTTAAGACTAACAAAATTTTATTCTAGGTATAAGCTTCTGTGTGCATGCACACTTCTTCAGATACACTGAAACAGAAGTCACCAACCATTACATGAAGGTAGAGGGTGAGAAGGGTATTGCCAGGAAGGGCCGGTTAGAGTCAAGACGCATAAGTAACTGAACAGTAAATATAGCTAATACTGGATGAAGTTAATTGGTAAGGTCTGTGAATAGTAGCAAATGAGCATACGGCATGATAAAGGAGTGTACAACAGATGCAAGAACTGAATGACATTAGCATGTGTAGTAAGATAAGAAATGAATATCTCTGTTAAGCCCTGGAGGTTCCATTGTCCTGAGTGTTGTAATAACTTGTAACTCAGCAGCCTCCCATGCTACTCTGTTTCTGAAATTCCATTTCAATAAAACAGCTACTTTGAGGTCCCTCATTGAAAGTCCTGGAAGGTTGTTATCCTACAGGTTTCACAGCACTGAGATTCTTGATGTGAGATTTGTGTCCTTTTATATTTGGTGTAAGGTTTGACTTGTTTGCCCTGTGTAGAGAAGTGAAGGGCACTGTTGGCATTTAAAGACATAAACGACATTAGAAGATGAGCAAGTGAATGAGCCTGAGATGGTGTAGTTGATATTGTTAGATGCAGTGATCGTGTTGTCTGTGTGTATGTGGCAGCAAAGTTGGCATATGGGTTTATTGCAAGCTCTGGTACTAGTGTCCATGTTCAAATTAGATGCTGTATTATTGTGGGTTAGGAGCTGTTTAAGACTGGGGGGCTGTCTGTGGACAAGAAAAGGTTTGCCCCCTTGTACTTGTGAAAGAAAACTATCATTATCCAGTAGAGGTTGTTCTGTTATTGTCTCTTTGGGGCCTGTCTTGCTACAGGTTTTCTCTGGGCACCATTCTGGCTTTGTTAATCTGACTTCATCAGATGGATATTTTAGTTCCAAAAAAGTTTGTTGTAGATACCTCAGGTGAGAATCTCTGTCTGTAGGACTGGAACAGATGGAATTCTATCACGGCTGATGCTACTATGCTTCACTTGTTAAGAATGACTGTGGTCACAATTTGTGACAGTATTAAACTGCGATCACACACACTAAATAATACACTTCCAATACAATTCCAATACACTTTACAACTGGATTTTACTGTGTGAACTGGCAAAATCCAGTTGTAAAATGCATTGAAAGTGGGTTATTTAGGGTGTGTGATCACAGCCTTAGTGCAGTTCAGTGGAACTCCATTGTAAGGTAAATCTCACAGATACAGAAAAAGCTTTAAACCTTGGGTTTGGCTGATGGATGATGGCCATGGGAAGTGGTTAATATGGGTGTAATGATTTGCGTTATTACCTTCCATGCAACAGAAAGGCCCATCCCATGAATACTGTAGATATCTATCAATACATTCTTGTGGGCTTCCTAGTTAAATGCTGCTAGATGTGGAATGATTTTCCTCATATAAACAAGGAGAAGCAACGAAATGTTCATAATTCATAAAAACTTGCTAGTTTCTTTTATTTCTCCAAGTCTACAAATTCATAACCATTTTAGTCTATTTTAGGGAAAGGCAGATTGTGTCTGGGAATGACTTATTTTTTTTAAAAAAGAGACTGGAAACCAGTTACAAAATGGCAGCTTGATGAGTGGAGACAGCCACAAAATGGCAACTTGGAAAAAAAAAAGTACAACATTAGATCAACACTGAAGTACTTGACAGTGGAAACCTTTACTTTGCTGGCTGTTTTCCCTAAGCAAATCACTGCCTCTCCCCTCAACCTGTAATTTGCCTTGCAGGGGAAAAAATACAGTTACCTTTATTATTTTTTTTTCCTGGAAGAGACAAACATAAGCTTTGATGCATAGGGTCAACCATACAGTCCTTTCCCACCCACATAAATGGTGTGCATGTGTGCATGCATGAAAGAAGAAGAGATTATAGGAAATTATGCTGGTGCTGTCATTGTTCCATCCACAGGAATCCAGCTCCCCCACTGCAGAGCCCTGAAGAGACTGTAGTGGGGGGGTGCCTTTGCCTCCACAGAAGGAGGAGGAGGCCGAGGGGACATTGAATGCGTGAGACATTCTGACACAGCCATCAGGGTTCTTAAGGCAGCTCCACTCTGTTAGGCCTCGACCCCCTCCTCACTTGGAAGGATGAGTTTGGTATCTATAAACAGGTGACGCAAGCAACCTTCCCTCTCTTAGCATCTCACAGGGTCAGTCATTCAAGAATCATCCCTGGTCTGCAAATAAGAGATCAAAATAGATCCTACAGTCACATGGAATGTGTGCCATCGAATATGGACCAGAGGCATGTCTGAAAACTGGTCCTAAAGGTGCAAAGGTCTGGTTTTTGGCAGTTCTCTTCCCTCTTTAAATCCATCAATGTCAAAGATTGATATTCTCAGAAAAGGACAGTAAATCTAACCAACTCCCTAACTTGCCTGACCTTTCCCTACCTGGCCATCCAGAGTAAAAAAAACCTAGTAAAAACCATTTTAATCCCATAATCCTTTGTGTGATACTTGTCTTGTTCTGGTAAATTAGAGGTCACCAAACACAATAGACATTTCACATAAATGTTACATTGCACTTGCAACTCCTGGGAACATTATGATCCTTCCTGGCTCAAACAACATTGTTTCATTCACACCATCACAGCATTGTTCTAGGAACAATCATGTCATGCTCCAAGGGGTATAACCAGACACACGTTGTTCAATAATTTGTGCATGTATCTGGATGTCCACTAACCTACACCCCCACCGAAGAAGTTGGACACCCTGCTTAGAGTGAGACACTGGTTCATTTTGCTCATCTTTCTTCTCAGATCTTTGCTCCTTGGATAAGTAAATATCGTCCCATAGAATAAGTTCCCTTTTTTTCTCTCTGTAAGCTACCATCTTTATTTTCTGAACTTGTATGTTTGTTCATATAGTGTTTTTCAATTAATAAGTTTTGATTTTATTCTTTAATTCTCTTTAATAAAAACCATTTCATTAATCACAGCCTGGTTCATTTTGAGAGTTCTACTGAGGGGGAAATCCCTGTAAACATAGGTGGAGATCGCGCCAACTGGTTCAGCAAAGTATGGGACTACTTCATTATGGAGAAGATCACAGATCATCTTCAACTATCAGAAATTTATCCAAAGTCCTCAAATTTTGATGCAATATGGTTTCCATTTCTGGAATATGTACTTGAGCATGACTGCCAGCCGCTCAATCCATCCTATCTTGCATCCCTGTGTCCTTAACTAAACTTATCTCTTTCCACACTGTTCTACACCATTATACAAACTGTAAGTTTACCTTTACTAACATTCATAACATGATTGTCTCTATACCTAATAGTGAGGTTCATATGAAACACACAATCTTTGTTCACCTTCACAAATAACATGGTAGCAACAAATACTTCAAGCACTCAGTGAAAAATGTTGTATTTTAAATTGTTATTGAATGCTTACTATGGCAGTTGATATCAAAAAATCTGTTGTGTACAATGCTGATTATATACAGGGATCATTTCATAGAAAAAGAGCTGCAGGAGCTCTTTAGCATATCTAATAGGCTATTAGCATAATAGCTCATTAGCATATGCCACACACCCTGACATCACCAGAAGTGATGTCAGAAAGAGAAGCAAAAGGGGAGGAGGCATCTTCAAAAGCCTCCCCTTCTCTTCTCCAGCCAGCCTGCTAAGGCGGGCTGTGGGGAGAAGCGAAGAGAAACTTTAAACCCCTTCTCTCTAGAGTCATCTTTCCATTATATTCTATGGGGCCATAGAATACAATGGAAAGATCGTGCCGCCACTGCGGCATGACTCCAAAGTTTAAACCCCTTCACTCTTCGCTTCCCCTGCAGCCTGTCTTGGCAAGCCAGCTGGGGAAGGGAAGGGGAGGCTTTTGAAGATGCCTCCCCCCTTTTCTGCTTCCCCAGCAGGCCTGTTTCTGGAGGGCCACCCTGCCCTCTCCTGGCTCGCCTGCCCAAGTGGGTGAGCCAAGGAAGGCTTCTAGAACCCCCCCACCCTCTCCTGGTTCGCCTGCCTTGGCGGGTGAGTCAGGAAGGGCTGGGGAGGGAGCAGGGAGGCATTTAAATGCCTCCCCATGCCTTCCTTGGAGTGTGGGGGTGGGGCTGCCAGGGCAGGGCTCTGGAGTGCTCCAGCCTCAAATGACCCCTTGATTATATATGTAATCTTTATGCAAGCAATAAATTTTTCAACAAACAAAAAAACCAAAAACATAGGTGGAGATCCTGCTTGATTACCCCTTTTCACATTGTTTGGGTTTCCTAGCTCCCCAACAAATCAGGAAATCCTCACAACCACTTTGGGTAACAGCCCGTAACTCCTCCTGTTTTGTTGAAGGAACCTGGCCCAACCTCCCACCCTGTACACAGTGCAGGCTTTGGCTGGTTGCCTCTCATTGGATTGGCCGGGAGCGGGGGTGTTTTTGCCTAACCTGTGCTGTTGGCAGTTAGTGAGAAAAGGAAGGAGATAGTGGGCCCATTAAATAGGATCAGTCACTTGGCAGATTAATGCAGGAAAAAGGGAGAATGGATCTGGTGAGCACCATATGGCACCTTCCTTGTTAAGGTCAGGGTGGTCTTAGGCTCTGCCCTTGAGTTCTGCTGCCCAAAGCTGGAAATGAGGACTGCCTTGGAACTGACCTAGATAAGGTCCTTCCCACTAAGCTTTGTGGCTTGTGAGGGGGACCTCCAGGGAGGCACCCTGTTTGCCAGGCTAGCCAGTGGCATGCCAAAGAGATGGCTCACAACCAGAGCAAAGGTGGCTCGCCCAAAGGATGGCGAGGAAGTGGTTCGGGTTGACCCCTGGCTTTAACCTATTCCTGCACTCAGTGTTTGCCCTCGCCACAAAAGTGTAAATAGTTAATAAAGTAGCCCTGGTTAAAGCCCAGCCTGTTGTCTGTCTTTTTCTTCCTACCAACGGGGCAGTGGTATGAGCATCTGCTTGCCTCCTTTTCCTTCACACGAAAAAGAAAGCAGAGAAGCTTCAGAAGGAGCTTTAAAGGAAGGATAAGGAAATGATAATCACAACACTGGGAGGGGGCACAGAGATACTTTTAAGTTCTTGGAGAGTCACTGATCACTCCTAAGTGATCTTCTGTGTTAAAACAAGAGAATGAAAATCAAAGCCTTGTACTAAATTGCAGCACTGCAGAACAGTACTAAAACTACAGAATAAAAGACAGAATGAAACATATAAAATATGTACAATGGAACGTGCTTGCAATATAGGCAACAATGGAGGAGCAAAGCGCAATGGAAAATACTAGAAAAAAATGCTCCAACTGCAAGCAAAAATCTATTCCTGCTCAATTAACATATAGCTAATTACTTAACTAGCGCTCCTGTTTTAAATGGGAATGGAGGGAAATGGTAATTATGCTTTGTTTCAAAATCTCATTCTTTTAGAATGGGAAAGGAGCAGAACAGAAACCCAACCACAAGTAGAACAGCAGTTCCATTGTGTTAGGTCTATGCAAGATTGAGGAGATGAAGCTGATTGTGGTGGTCAGGACCATCAGTGTGGTGCTTTGGTTGCAGTGTTGGACTAGGACTGGGGAGATCTGGATTGAAATTCTTTCAAATGTGAAGCTCTCTGCTTGACCTCAGGTAATTATTATCCCTCAATCTAAACTATCACCCAGAGTCACTGTAAGAATAAACAAGGAAGGACCATGTATACCACTGAACTGCCCTGAACTCCTTGGAGGATACAAGAGAGAGAGAGAGAGATTATAACTGAAGTATATATAGTATAACTGAATGATATACTCTAGTAAATGCAATTTACTTTGTATTTTAAATTATTCTGGACAAAAGAATATATATAATGGCCATTGTTCTAGTGGTACTTTGGGCTCTGAAGTTGTGCTACTGGATATCAAGAATATATCTCCTGCCTGCCTTTTTCATTCTGTTTGTTAATGGCACCTCTCTGCCCAGAAACAGAATTAGTGTATTTGGTAAAGATACTCTGGAAAGCCTATTTTGTAAATGTCTGTTAGATCATTCTAAAGAGATGATTGCATGCCTATTAAACTGTAAATCAAATGTGCAACAACAAACAGACAGGTCTTTTTATTAACAGTCACTGGAAGTGTAAGTCACTGAATTGCATAAAAGCCTTTATTAACTCTGACTACCCTTCCTATTCAATAACAAAACTACACATTTCTGACTACATACTCATGAATGCTATAAATCCAAGTCTGAACAAATTTCAGAGAACCTGATATGTATATTTGAAGACAGCAGCTACTTCAAATTCAAATGATATTGTAAATTTTAAGAGCCGGTTTTAATGTTTAGCTTTAATAATGTGTTCCTCAAATACAGAAGTCCTTGTTCGAACATAGGAAGTGTTAATGGTTTTGCAATACTTTTGAGTGTGCAGCTTTGGAATTTTTCACAGAATGCTCCCATAACCTGGGGAACAAAGCTGCTATTTTGGATACAGTTTCAAACTAGTTGTGCCAAGCTATAAAGCTGCAATTTTAATGAGACCTAGCATATTGGCATACAAAGCAATCCAATTTACAGAATTCTAATTTCTTACCATGGGACAACAGATATGAAAAGATCTTGTTTTGCAGCTCCTTGAAGAATTCCCATAATTCATTTTCAGTGGCATTTACTAAGGAATGTTTAATTCTGGATTAACATTGTAAGAAGCTATCTTTTCTCGCTTAACATTTTTTGATGTCCGATATCATGAGGCTAAATCCTCACAGTAGGTCCCTAGCAGTAACCAAAGCATTGCAACACTGATGCATAATGCGTGTGTGTCTAAAGCTGACACACTTCTTCAAGCCAAAGACTGAAATATTAATATAAAATTGCTGCAGCTTGACAGTATTTAATATCACACAGTGGCAATATGGGTACATAGCTGTCCATTCATTCTGGATAAAATGCAAAAGAAACACTGCTTTCTGTAAACAAACAGGTGGATCTGGGACAAAATGGATGAACTTCAAGCAACAGCTTACAGGCCTAATTAATACACACATTTTCTATCAGAATGGGTAAAGAGCATCTCTCTCAACAGATTTGGCTTCAAATACAGTTTTAGTATATTCAGATCAGAATTATGTACACTTGTAGTCCCAAGTGAGCATCTTGGCACACTGCTGAGCTCGCAGCCTGGCACACATGGAGATTTTATTTGTGAGGACTAATGACAAGAACATAACCCCAATGAGTTGTACTACTGTGAATATGTGGCCATCCCAATTGTATTGCCCTTGGCTGCAGAATGTAAAAAGTGGGGAAATTTATGATAGAATTCACATAAACCACATTACATTTTCAACAAGAAAGCTAACACAAGAAACTTCCTATAGGTAGTTAGACAAAATTTGTCAGTGTCTCTGAAGCTCATGATTCATTTCTTAAGACTAATGAGTAGATGTCATCATTCATACCTGAATTGATAAAACATCAAAAATACAAAATGAAAGAATATATTTGTGTTAATTAAATCTGAATTCAGCATGAACACTTCCACCTCTTCACTCCTCCAGCTGATTATTAAACTAGCTAAGCTAAAATATGACTGTTCTAGTGTTCACATAAATTGATACAAACCTTAATTTTATGACTAAAATAGTGATACCTCTAGGGTTTCAACCACACTTGGGCAGCCTATTCTCCATGTAAGTTCTCAGATGGAAGTTGCTCTTGGTTATGTGAATAAATTCATTGATGTTTTTGTCATTAGTTCTCACAGATTATATATATCCAAAAGTATATTGTTAGCCAAATTGCCTCAATTAATTAATAAGCTTGGGGAATTATGAATATTAAATGCCAGTAGAAATAAAATATAGGATCATAACTTGAGTATACCAGAGTCAGGATTCTCAGGTCCCGTGAATAGATGAGGAGACTATGTTACTAAAATAATTGATTCCTTTACTAAATGTTCTCAAGCATACAAATAATAATCAAGCATTCACACATACAATACAGGGCTAAGAATACAGAGTTGACAATGACATTTGCATGAGCAGGAATATTATTGGTGGGTAATACGTTACCTGTCCGACAAGATGAGTAGATCATGCAGCAGAAAATGGACAAAAGGGGGGGGACAATGAGCCGGCCAGTGATACATGTGAACTTATTCCAAACTGGTCAAGAATGGAACCACTAAGATAGGAAGGGGCAAGAAGAAGAGGCACAAGAACAGAGAGCGAACTCAGGGAGAGCTCACCTTAAATAGCTAAAATGTTACCTGAAGCTATGGCTATGTGGTCACTGGTTCCCAGGAAGTATAAAAAGATCTATACCTGGATGGGTTACGCAAAGGATTTGACAGTTGGGCAATTGAAATTTGATGGTTGGCAGTGAGGGGACACCTCTGGGAAAGTGGGTTAGACAAAGGAGAAGGTAGAAGGATCCAATCACATTGCAGATCTGGTGCTTCATCTTAATGATCCGATGCTTGACAGTAGCATTATCTGGATGGGTGGCAGGAAAGCATGATTGCTGCTATTGTCTGTAGCTGGGCATAGACTTTTATTTTAAATGGCTTCAGAGGAAAAGGAATGTGTTACTTTCCAGGTGAAGTTAACATCTCATGGGGGAAGATGCTGCATGATGGAGGAGAGGAGAGGTTCCCTAATGGCTTCTGTTCAGGAACATGTCAAAGCATGGCTGCTCCTCCAGTCTACTGCTGTCTTTGTGTGCATGGAGGCCAGCACTATTGATCTGCATCCCAGTGTTTGTGTGGACGCAGACATGCAGGGGCAGAAAGCTTCTGTAGTCCAGATCCATATCTGGCTTGACATACTATTTAGGCTCAAGGCTCCCCTTGGCCACAGTATACTTCTTCACATGGGTACTTCTTCACCCAAAGAAATAATGAACACATGGAATTCACTGCCACAGGAGGCAGTTTGCTGGACTGTGAAGAGTATGTGCCAGGGCAACGGACAGAGCTGTGGTCCCAGTGAAGTGCCCTGTGCTGGACTATGGATTACATAAGGACATAAGAAAAGCCAATGCTGGATCAGGCCAATGGCCCATCCAGTCCAACAGTCTGTCATAGTGGCCAAAAATACCAAGTGCCATCAGGAGATCCAGCAGTGGGGCCAGGACACTAGAAGCCCTCCCACTGTTGCCCCCCAAGCACCGAGAATACAGTGCATCACTTGCCCCAGCCTGAGAGTTCCTATCCATACCTTGTAGCTAATAGCCACTGATGGACCTCTGTTCCATATGCTTATCTAATTCCCTCTTGAAGCCATTCCATTCAGGCTCGATTTGATCTACAATCACACACACACACACACACAAAAGTACAATGTTAATTACAAAAAACAGTTTTAAAACCCACCAGTATCAGTAACACTGTCTAAAAAAGGATGGAACTAGAAATCATAAAACGAGGAAGGCAGTGGTCTTCCTGTTCCCAACATCCTCTGGAAGGCCATTGTACCACACAGGGGCCATGACAGAAAAATCTTATTACCAAGCATACATTGTTCCTGCTGGAAGGAACCTTCGAAAGACTTTGATTGACTGACTACAAATGCTCAGCAGAGCGTATCGGCCTTACAAATATGTGGCTCTCAGTGCATTAAATGATTGATATGTAATAGGAGGCACCTTAAAGTGAACTTGGAAACAGTAGATAACCAGTAAAATGCCTTTAAAATAGATGTAATCTGTGAAGTCCCAACCTGGCTGGCCCAGATGGGCCCAATTTTGACAGATCTCAGAAGCTAAGCAAGGTTGGCCCTGATTAGTATTTGTATGGGATACCACCAAGAAAGTTCACGGTTGCTATGCAAGGCAAGGCAATGGCAAATCACCTCTGTTAGTCTCTTGGTTGGAATTTGACAGCATTTACCACTGTGACCAATCTGTGAAGTGTAGATTGCTCCAGTTAGTGAACAAACTGCCATATTTTGCATCAGGATCAGTTCCATGCACATGGGGCCTATCCTCAACAGTCCATCCTCCAGTTACTGTGGCATTATGGCCAAAATCAGCTGAGCTCACAAGAAGGGTCAGCTTCTGTGCCAAACAGAGATGGTAAAAAGGCACTCTTGGGATGCAGTCACACACCCTAAATAATGCACTTTCAATCCAGTTTCAGTGCACTTTTCAACTGGCTTTTACTGTGTGAACTGGCAAAATCCAGTTGGAAAGTACACTCAAAATGGATCGAAAGTAGATTATTTAAGCTGTATGACCACAGCCTTAGCAAAGGAATTAATCTACTTCTCTAGTAATTGGGCTTGTTTAGCATAGATCCCAGACTTCAGCTCAGTTAGATAATCCCAATTGAGCCTTGTCAAATATGGGAAGTGTGATGCCCTCTAAGAAAGTACCCAAAGCACCATAACAGGACAAAAGAAGAGGAAGGAAGAATTCTGCAACTGAGCTCAGAGATCATTCCTGGCTTATTCTGAAAGCATCAAACTGCAATTTCTGAGTCATGCCTGTGTGTTCTATAATGAGCACAACCTTCCTGCTGCAGATGCATAGCAGTTTGGCTGAGTTTGTGCTGCTATCAGACATTTTTTGGCATAATGTGGAGAAGTACATTTTATTTAGAGGATTGGACTGAACAACATTTTCAGCTTCAAGTTTTTAAAAGTTTTTTTCCTCCCTTGGCAGAGAACAGACAATGGAGGGAGCAGTCAGTTGCTTGCCAGATTTCATAGAATCATAGAATGTTAGAGTTGGAAGGGACCTTGCAGGTCATCTAGTCCAACCCCCTGCACTCTGCAGGAGCATAGCCAAAATATAGCCCTACATACTTACAACATACCCAAAAGATGGTCATCCAGCCTCTGCTTGAAAACGTCCAGGGAAGGAGCATCCACCACCACCCGAGGCAGACTGTTCCACTGCTCAACCACTCTTACAGTTAGGAAGTTTGTCCTAATATCTAGCCGGTAACGACTCCCTTGTAATTTCCACCCATTAGATCTAGTCTTGCAATCTGGAGCAAGAGAGAATAGATCTGCTCTATCTTTTACATGACAGCTTTTCAAATACTTGAAGACTGGAATCATGTCCCCTCTAAGTCTTTTCTTTCCCAGGCTAAACATACCCAATTCTTTCAGCCTTTCCTCATAAGACTTGTATTCAAACCCTCTCACCATCCTGGTTGCCCTCTTCTGGACACGCTCAAGCTTGTCCACATCCTTCCTAAAGTGTGATGCCCAAAACTGGAGACAGTACTTCAGGTGAGACCTGACCATAACAGAATAGAGCAGAACTACCACCTCCCATGATCTGGACACAATGCTTCTGTTAATGCATCCTAAGATTGCATTAGCTTTCTTCACAGCCACACCGCACTGCAGGCTCATGTTGAGCTTGTGATCAACCAGAACACCTAGATCCCTTTCACATGTGCTGCTGTCAAGCCAAGTCCCTCCCATTCTATATCTGTGTTTTTGATTTGTTGTACCTAAGTGTAGGACTTTGCACTTATCTCTATTGAATTTCATTTCATTTGCCTCAGCCCACTGTTCCAGCCTATCTAGATCATTTTGAATCCTGACTCTGTCTTCTTCAGAATTAGCAATTCCACCCAGCTTTGTGTCATCTGCAGATCTGATAAGCATCCCCTCTATGTCCTCCTCCAGGTCATTTATAAAAACATTGAACAACACCAGGCCCAGGACTGAGCCCTTTGGCACTACACTCAAGACTTCCCTCCACGTAGACGCAGAGCCATTTACAAGCACTCGTTGGGTATGATTTTTCAACCAACCATGAATCCATACAACATTGCACCATTCAGCCCACACTTAACCAGCTTATCCTCAAGGATATCACGAGAAACTTTGTTAAATGCTTTACTGAAATCTAGATACCCTATATCCACAGCATTGCCAGAGTCAATCATTTTAGTAACTCTGTCAAAAAGGGAGATAAGGTTGGTCTGGCATGACTTATTCTTGATAAACCCATGCTGGCTACTACCAATTAACTAATTCTGTTCAAGGTGCTCACAGACAGAGTGTTTGAGCCAGTTTGGTGTAGTGGTTAAGTGCGCGGACTCTTATCTGGGAGAACCGGGTTTGATTCCCTACTCCTCCACTTGCACCTGCTGATGTGACCTTCGGTCAGTCACAAGCTCTGGCACAGCTGTTCTCTCAAGGACAGTTTCTGTCAGAAGTTCTCTCAGCCCCATCTACCTCATGGGGTGTCTGTTGTGGGGAGGGGAAGGGAAAGGAGTTTGTAAACTGCTCTGAGATGCCTTTGGGCAGTGAAGGGCGGGGTATAAATCCAAACTCTTCTCTTCTTCTTCTTGATAATCTGCTCTAGAATTTTTCCAGGTATTGATGTCAAGCCAACAGGCCTGTAATCCCCCCCCCGGGTCCGTCTTTTTTCCCTTCTTGAAGATCGGGACAACATTCGCTCTTCTCCAGTCTTCCGGCACAACACCAGTACTCCCGAACATCTCAAAGATTACAGCCAGAGGCTCTGAAATAACATCTGCAATTTCTTTTAGCACCCTGGGATGCAAGCCATCTGGCCCTGGAGATTTGAAAGTATTTAAGGCAGCTAGATGCTCTCTAAACATTTCCTTACTTACTGTGGACTGGCAGTTCCTCCTTCCTTCATATGCCCTGCATTCTTCAGTTTGTATACAGTGTGCTTTATAGTTAAAGACTGATGCAAAGTGAGAGTTGAGTGAGGCTCTGGTCACACGGCAAAGGTAATTGCGCTTTGTTCCCGCTTTGTTTAAATCGGGAACATTTTTCTTTGCATTGGGCTGACTAGATGCAGCCAGCCCCTCTCTTACAGCACCCACTCGCCTGCTGCTGCGCCGTCCCTCCAGGTGAACCTGCTGGCCATGGGGGAGGCTCGGGCAGCTGCTGCTTATGCCGACACTTTGGGGGGGGGGTGCCACCGCTGCCGCTGCCGCCATTGCCCCACAAAAACAGGCTCCACCATGTCTGCTATCTCCGCCATCCTCCTTGCAGGCCCCATCCAGGCTGCCAGAGCCCCCGCCTCTCATTCCTGCCTCCAGGGCCGTCTTTTGTGCGTTTTTTTTTTTAAAAGCTTCCGGTTTGAGCGCTTGACTAAACATGCACTTAATAAATACATTATTAAACATTAAATGGATTTATTAAGCGCATGTTTGCTCAAGTTCTCAAACCGGAAGCTTTTTTTAAAAAAAAAAAAGCACAAAGAGCATTCAGATGGCCCTAATCACAATCATTGCGAAAGATGGGCTGTCCAGATAGGCGAAATTGTGCATTCAAAGTGGAAGTGACAGGAAAACACTTGATTTTCCAGGGGTTAGGAAAACCCAGCATCATTGCGCGACTGAGCCTGCTTCGGAGCGGGAGGTGGATTGGTGCATGTGAACGTGAAACTGAGATGCACAAGGAAACAGCAGCAAATCCCAATCAAAACGGCAGTGTGACCGGACCCTAATTCTGCTTTGCCTTTATCTCTTGTTAAGACCTGACCGTCTTCCTCTAGCAATGAGCTTACCCCATCCCTGTTCTTCTTTTTGCTCTGAACATAGGCATAGAAATTTTTCTTGTTATTTTTAGCATTCCTCTCAAGCTTCAGCTCCATCTGTGCTTTAGCCTTTCTGACACCATCCCTACAGATTCAAGCCTGCTTCTTGTACTCACCCTCAGTAATTTGGCTCTCCTTCCATTTCCTGTAAATTTCCCTTTTTAGTCTCAGCTCTTCAGAGAGTTCCTTGTTCAGTCACCTCAACTTCATTACCCGCCTCCCACCTTTCTTTCTTACCAGAACAGTTTGGGATTGTGCCTTAAGCACTTCATTTTTCAGCATCACCCATCCTTCCTGTGTAGATTCCCCCCTCAGTATTTCCAGCCACGGGATCCTACCTAATATTTCTCTGAGTTTTTTAAAAAATCAGTCTTCCTGAAGTCCAGGATATGAGTCCTATTATGTCCTGGTTTCACATCCTTCACTATGTCAAATTCCAAACTGACACGGTCACTATTCCCCAAGGATCCTACAACATTCATCTCATTGACTTCTAGTTGACAGCGTGGTGATGGTGGCTACTTCCCCTGAGGCTCGGAGGAGCAGCTAGCACACCAGCGGTCTGGAGGGGGGCTACAGAAGTGCCCCCCCCCATGGAACCCTGGGGTAAGGATTCCTAGCCAGAGGGCTCTTAAGGAGTTGCCTCTTCAGTGGTGGAATGCCATGGAATTGAGGCACTCCTTCACCCTAACGGTCCTGCTGCTGGCGGCCAAACAGCTCTAGCTAGGCTGACCGGAGCAAGCGAAGGAGATCAAGTGAATGACTACAACTTTAGTGAGGCTGCAGGCAGCCGATGATGAACATGAGTTGAATGCAAACAATTTTGCAAAGAAACAGCGAATTCCCTGCCCCTTTGCTTTATTGGTTTGGAGGGAGTTCCCTCCCCACATGAGCAGCAAGTAGAAGAAAAAGGATGGGCGCAGGGAAAATAGAAAAGCTATTTGGTTTTGAGAGACTTACCAGAGTGGATTTTACGCATAAGCAAGTTTCAGAAGTGGTGAAAGAGCGGTTGGTTTCTGTAAACAATAATCCAAGATGTCGGGCATCGGGAAGAGAGTAACGAAACTGAAACCTCTGGGCAGTCAGAGTCCTAGGCTGGAAGAGGAGGGGCCAGACATCATAAGACTACTAGCAGATACACTTAAGCCAGTCATGGATCAACTCGCTGGTATTAACCAGCAGTTAGCCGTCCTAAACCAGACGATGGCAGCGCAGCAGCTCCAAGTGGTGGAAACGGTTAAACAAACGGAGCAGACGATTGCAGAACTGAATAAGATGCACTCCGAACACAGAACGTTGGAGAAAAGAGTGAATCAAGTGGTAAATAAACAAAATCATCAAGAATACAGGCTTTTGTCCTTGCAAATGGGGAAAGCTAATATGATCCTCAGATTTCAAGGGGTGCCAGAGTCTTCGAAGGAAGATTTAAAGAAGCTCCTTAGTGATCTTCTTGCACCAGTTGTAGGCTTAAAAGCAGAAGAAATTATGCATGACATTGAAGCAGCGTATAGGGTGTATTCAAATTACACCAAAAAGAATAGCCTACCTGGAGAAATATCAGCCAGATTTTCAAGAAGACAAACTAGGAATGCAATCTTACGAACAACCTCGGAAGCTCCATTGAAGATGGAGAATGACAGTATTAAGGTTTTAAAGGACATACCATTCGAGATTCGGCAGAAGCGGAAAAGTTACAAGGACTTGATACTCTTTCTCCAAACTAACCAAATCAGATACAAATGAGTGGTCCCAGAAGGAGTGGTCTTTAAGATGAATGATAAGAGAGAGAAGATTGACTCTGTGTTTAAAGCCAAGGAATTTTTGAAACGTCACCTGGGGACCAAAGAAGACAGTGAAACTGGTTTGAGTGGCTCTGCTCCCTCCGAGACAGGCGAGGACCTGGTGGTGGAAGAAGGCGCTGATGCCTGAAGACCAACTTATGCACTCAGGGACAGAAAACTTAAGTAAAGGCAGAAGGACTCTGAAATTGGCCTTTATGAAGTGAGATTGAGAGCTGCTCTTGAATACTCTCATAACAACTAATTAGCTAATCTTTAAGTAGGGAAAGTTAGACAGGAACTCGTGGTATTCATGATATGCTAACCATGTTACACTAACATAGATACTAACTGGGTGGAAGATCTCCTACTCTTGGGTTTTTAGTTTAGTGTGGGTTTAAAAACAAACAAACATTCATCTCATCAACCAGTTCTTCCCTGTTAGTCAGAATTAAATCTAGAATAGCAGATCCCCTGGTTCCCACCTCCACCTTCTGAGAGATGAAGTTGTCCGCAAGACTATTCAAGAATCTGCGGGATGCCCCATATCTAGCAGAGTTAGATTTCCAGCAAATATCTGGATAGTTGAAATCTCCCATAACCACTACATCCTGTCTCTGTGAAAGTTTAGCAAGCTGTTGTACAAATGCATCATCCCATTCCTCCAGTTGGTTCTGAGGTCTGTAGCATACCCCCACAACAATATCCCCCTCTTTCCCCCCCTGCTCTATCCTTACCCACACATTTTCAACAGGGTAACTCTCAAAATCCTGAATTTCAGTGCAAGTGTATCCATTCTTGACATATAGTGCCACCCCGCCACCTTTTTTGTTTATTCTGTTCTGTTTGAACAAGGTATATCCTTCAATCGCTGTGCTCCATATATGAGACTCATCTCACCAAGTCTCAGTGACACCTATCAGATCATAATTACTTTCCAGTATTTGAAGTTCAAGTTCCTGCTGTTTATTTCCCATATTCTGTGCATTAGTATAAAGACATTTCAGATTACAGACATCCTTTCCTACCATAGGTCCCTTCGATTTTACCTGAAAATTATTGAACTCACCTCTGCCCACTAAGGTTTAGAAATGCAAATGGTAGGCCTAACTGGATACAGTGAGAGGGTCAAGTATCCCCTCCCCTCCCCTCCACACACACACTCACACACCTCCAGCTAGAAAGTTGACACCCCACAGAGAATGGAGATTTGGAAAATTTAAGGTGCTAGAAAAACCCTAGGAAAAGCTTCTTTGCCCTAACCTAACCTGCCATCCCAGTAGGTGGGGAAACAGATGTTAACATTCCTGGGCACAAGGAGGAGGCTCTCTTTTGGGCTGATTCCATCAAGGTAAACAGAGCTCTCACTTAGGTCTGCTGAAAGTGGCCATTGCCATGTGTAGGACTGCAGGCCTGAGCAGAGGTGCCGAGGTAATGGGAACTATTTAGAATCATTGTAACATTTTATTTTTTTTGCCCCCTGTAGGGGATTTTTTATTGCATTTTTTAAAAACTACAAACAAAAAAGGGAAGGGTGAAAGTAAAGAAAACCCACTAAACCCCCAAGAGATGGTGGTCGTACAAAATGCTTAATCAAAATAATTTCTGCTTATTAGTTAAAAATTACACATATAAACCATTGAATGTGGTCATGTAATAATAAATTGAAACCTCCCCCATTTTAACCTTAATAAGGAGCCAAGTAAGAAAAAAAGAAATATTATAAAATATAACAAAAGTTTCAAGAGATTCAGAGCATAACAACTAGTCATTTGCTCATTTGCCCTTTTTCTTTCTCAATTGATAGCTTGTTTTTGGAACTGCTGCCCCCAATGCTGAGTCTGAGTTTTCGTCAGAAGATGCCATAGCACCCTGTTCTTCATTTTCTTTGGTGCTGTTGTCTTCTACCTCTTCTTCTCCTTTTGCTGGACAGCTATGAAGATGCAAAAACTCCTGTGCCTTTTCAACAGAGTCAACTTTTTCTTTTTTATCCGTAAATTAAGCCTTCGGATACAATCCATCTGTAAGCGATGTTGTTTTCCTGAAGAAATAAAGCCAAATCCCTGTATTTCCTTCTTTTCCTTCTTATTTCAAATGGAATGTCCTTCAACACTTTTATTTCTTTGTCTTTGATTTTCAAGGAAGCCCCACTTGACGCTTTTAGTATTTGATCTCTCACTTGTCTTCTAGAGAATCTCACAATCACTTCCCCGGGCAGATTATTTTTTCTTGTAAATTCTGAATATGATCTGAAGACCGTATCAATTTCGCTTTGTATTGTATCTGTCTTTAGATCTGCCAATGGAGCCAAAGCATCACACATAATCAATCTCAGATTCTCTTCCTTCACTTCCGGGATCCCTTGGAACCTTAAGACATAGCTTGCCCTTTCCATTTCCAGCCGTAACAAATGGAATTCATTAGTTTGTCTCTTTTTCTCCATCATGTATAGTTGATTTTGAAGCTTCTTAGAGTTGACATCGACCACTTTAAGCTCCTATTCCTTTTCTCTGCTTTTTTTAGCTGTTTCGCTCAGCTGAGTCTGCTGTGCATCGAGCTTCTGGTATAAAGTGGTAACTTGTTCCAGCAGGGGTCGCAACGCTTCCATCAGCATCCTTTACAGCTCTACTGTTGTGTCCTGTCTAGGGGCAGGACTCGCTGGGCTTTTGGCATTTCCAGCAGGAAGCTTAGGTTTCGTTTGTTTCTCTTTCTCATCCTTCCATGGAGGCACCATTTTGAGAAGTTGTTTACTTTCAAAAAAAGTTATTACAATCTCCAATACTTTTTGCAAAGCCTGGTAAGTTCTTACTAGATCCTTATTTTAGTCCATCATGCCTTTATAGTTCACCCCCCCCCCAAGTAGATAGTCAAAAGTTCGATTGTTTTCCTCTTAGCGGGGGAGAGTTCCCTCCCCCACTCACCTTTTAAGGTGGAGTTTCTATCTTCGGTGCTTCTCGCTTGAACTTTGACTCACAGTTCAATGTTATCTTGACCACCACCACCACCATTATTACCATCATTGCATAGACATCTCAAGGCTTACTGGCCCTGGCATGGGATTCCAGTCGAACAGAATATTATGGGAGCAGTGATAAATGAATGTATTAGAGAGCAGAATAGTATGATCATATACTGCAAACTTGTTTGTGACTGCTGTTTTAATTGTTTTAGTGTAAATAGCTTATTTATGGTTTTAGTATTTATTCTTGGCTTTGCCTCGGTGTTTTAATGTTGATGTATGGCATTATGCCTCTTGTTCGCCAACCTGAACCCACGTGGAAGGATGGGATATAAATCAAATAAATAAATAAATAAATCTTCACTTTATCTTTGCTTTAAAAGCTCATAAGCTTGGCCACCAAACACTTATTCCAATGTGTGTGCTTCGTTCCATTCTCAGACGCTCTGCAGTGGGACCTTTGGGGCCTTGGGGAGCCCCCCTACGCCGGCCAGTCACCGGAGGAGGAGGTCTCCTAGTGTCCCAAGACTGTGAGCCCAATGCAAGGGCTCCAGGGGTGGTGTGGATGATCTCACCCCCTCCCAGCCGCAGGCGCTGGTGTGCGGCTCCCGGAGTCTCGGGAGACCACTGCTGCCATTACAGCTGCCAAAAACAGAAGTCAACATTTTAAACTAGAGAGTTTGCCTTAGGTTAACATCCACTAGGGCATATACAAAGGGAAGAACAGAGGAAATGTGTTTTACACTTTTCTTGTGGCTTCCTTGCTTATTCTGTTGCTGTGCTGAGAGTATGCATGTGGTCATTTTTCTTTCAATAAATGCTTTAGAACTTTTAATCCTGTAGTGGTTCTCTGCACCATGTAGACCTTCACTGTTACAGAAATGCTATTTTTAAAAGAGCACCAGGAAGATGAGGAGGGACAGCCCTTTGGCAAGTGGCTGCTTCCCCAGTGGAACTCAAATGCATTAAACTGTCTTCATGGTAACCAGACACTCATGGTAACCAGACACTGGGGAGTGAGAGACACAGCAACACAGGGAAGGGAAGCTGGGAACCCTGGTCATCTCAGCAGGCAATTCCTACAGAGGAATCATACAGAGGGAGAGGAAAACCCCACCAAGTGTTGGGAAAGCCAAGTAGGTGGCAAGTGCCAGATGGGGACCTCAAAGGGCCACTGGTACCCAGATGCCTCTGTGGGCAAGGAAGAACAGGGCCTGCAGGTCAGAGGGGGCTGTTCCACCACATATTTATGCAAAGGGAAGCCTTTTGTGGACTATATAAGTTTGGTATGGATACATTGTATGGTGAGGTATATTTCTTTCATTTGAAACATTTGTTAGCATTTTTTTTCTTAAACTAGCTCTTTTGATAATTTGGCCATTAACGAACTACAGTTTGTCTAACTGATTAATCAAATTTAATAGTTAATAATTCAACAGACATATACCATCACATGTGTTATGTGGGAAGTGCCTTCTTATTTTAACTGCTGTATCTGCATTTCACATTTACATCTCTGTTGAACTCTGACTTCATTTAGCCTTTCACTGATGCCCAGTTAGTAAAATTCATTGGAAAGGTAAAAATCAGGAGCAAATCCCACAGTAAAAAGAAGGCCTTTTCTGAGGATCTTATTAATACATCGGAGGGCTTAGGTGGCATCATTGTAAGGGCAAGTGGGCTTTCATCTGCACATTTATCTAGCTTCATAATTAATACATTAAAATTGAATTCTGCTTTCAAGTAATATAGACTCTTGGGTTAGTTTAAAGCACTGACTTGTCATTTTACTATGCAGCATTGTAGGGTTTCTATAAAAAATGACATAGTGGCAACACTATAAATCAGTCCTGTCATAAGCCAAAAGGACTGCTCTGTTCTTTTCCTTTCTGTTTTCTAAAACAACCATTCTTGTAAATATTTGAGTATGTGCTTAATAATTAATATCAAAATGTCCTTCAAGAAAGTAAACAAATAATCAGGCTAGACAACATGTCTCCTGCACAATGCTTTAGGCTTTATTTTCATGTAGCACAAAATGAAAATATTGATCCTTTCAAGTCATGGCAGAGTGATAAAGGTCAGATACTGACCCTTTAGAGTTGTGACAGGCCAGTTTCCCTGAATGAAACTGTATGAAATCTCATACTTGTAAATAGATATTTATAGGAAAATAACAATTTATTGGTATCCCCCGGGAAGATTATTTATGTAACTCTGAAGTTGGATTTCTAATGTATCCCATTGGAGTTGATATGGCTTCAAGAAAACAACTCCAGAGTTTTGAACTGTAGAGGGGAATAATGGGAGAAACATTTTTGACTGCTGTAACAGCTTTGCTGCCCTTTTGCTTTTGCCAGGTCTCTTTCCTGGAGGCATTCTAGCAATCTATTTCCCCAAAACTCTGTTCCCTGGTTGAAGGGGGGAGGGGGAGCTTGGCCATCTCATTGTCTCTAGATAGATCTATTAGCATTTGTATGAAGGTGAGCTGATGTGAGCCTGGAAAGCCATTGATGAACTTCCTTCTTCCCAGCCTGTTCTCTGCCCCGGGGGGGGTGCTGTTAAAACACAACGTGGAGGCTTTTGCGCCTCTCAGACCTCCCAGACAAAAAGGCATTTCTTCACACAGGTATAAAGCTTGGATATGGCTGAAGAAGTCATAGTTGGATGAGCCAGTCATTGAATCCTACTTTCTTTGGTTGGTTGGTTGGTTAGTTCATTGATTTTTTTTTTTTTTTTGCTGTAACCCATTTTGGGTCTCTTTAAGAAAGAAAAATTGAGTACTAATATTTATTTTATTTTATTTATTTTATTTATAGATTTTTATCCCACCCTCCTGGCCTAGGCTGGGTCAGGGTGGCTTACAAACAGAATAAAAGTTCTAATCTCTCCTTATATATCATTCTGTTTTGGTCATGGACTCTCCTGAACATTCCACATGCTCCCAAATTAGTTGGCTCCCTGACCTGCCTGAGTCCTACTTCCAACATTCTAAACACTTTGCTGTTCCTCTCCCCTCCATAGCCAGTCAGAACACAGAGGTCATTTGCACATGCAGCCTGATTGGCCTTTGCCTCTAACATTCTAAACAGTTTGCTGTTGCTGTGGGAGTCACTGAATGTGTCCTGAGGTAAAATAAATACCCCAATCTCCCTGTGGGGCCCAGAGATCTCCCAGAAATCACCATGCTCTCCAGCCACAGCACATCATTTCCCCTACAGAAAATTTCCCAGCTATTACAACTGATCTCCAGATGACCAAGATCAGTTCTCCTGGAGACAATGGCTGCTTTGGGCAGTGGACTCTATGTCATTATACCCTGCTGAAGTCCCTCCCCACCCCAAACCCTGCCCTTCCCAGGATCTACCCCTCAAATATGCAGGAATTTCCCAAAGTTGGCAAATGTGTAATTGGCTATGGAACCACTTTCCAGCCCATTGGAACCCAAAAAACATGGCATAGGAGGAGGTGTTTTTCTACACTAGCTGCCACTGCATAGCCCCAAATTAACATAAGCCAACCTCCAGGCAGCACCTGGAGATCTCCAGCTATTACAACTGATGTCCAGATGACCAAGATCAGTTCTCCTGGAGACAATGGCTGCTTTGGCCAGTGGACTCTATGGCATTATACCCTGCTGAGGTCCCTCCCCACCCCTGCCCTTCCCAGACTCTACCCCACAAATCTACAGGTATTTCTCAACCCAGAGTTGGCAATCCCATAACTGGCTATGGAACCGCTTTCCAGATCCTTGGAACCCAGAAGACATGGGATAGGAGGAGGTGCTTTTCTACCTTAGCTGCCACTGCATAGCCCCAAATCAACATAAGTCAGGGGTGGAGGGAACCATACCTGTTACCATGAGGCTGTCCTCCCAAACTACCCACTTGGGGCAGCAAAATGACTTAAGACAGTCCTGCCAGTAGCTAAGCAGAAAGAAATAAACATGGCTTGCCTCCCTTTATTTTCCCTTTCCCTCTGCCATCCAACCAGACACAGCTGGGACACTCACCTGGAGTTTCCTTCTAGAGCTCATTGTATTTTTTCCCACAACAGGCCTTACTCCTAGTAATACATGGGACACAATTCATTACTTAATATAATTTCTAATAGACAATAATACAGTAATATAGAAACAATGTTAAAATCAAGCATAACATTAAAGTGCTAGCAATTCCACAGTTTTTACTTTAGTTCTATTGGTCTGCCTCAGTTAAGGGGGCTAGGTCAGGCAGTAGTCACTGAGGCCAGTGGATCAGGACTTCCATCATAGGTTGCCAGTTGTTACTAATAGTGGCAACGGTAGTTGTGATGGTAGTGGTGGTAGTGGCAGTTCCCAAAGCCTGGTGGAAGAGCACTGTTTTGCAGGCCCTGTGGAACTATAGAAGGTCCCACCAGGCTCTGATCTCCTCTGGGATCTCATTCCACCAGAGTGGAGATGCCACCGAAAATGCCCTGGCCATAGTTGTTGTCAACCTGGCCTACTTAATACTCAGGAGGACCAGTCGATTCTGGGTCCCTCATTGCAGTGCTCTCTAGGGCTTATATGGGGAAAGGTGGTCCTTCAGGTATGTCAGTCCTTGGCCATAAAAGGCTTTAAAGGTAAGAACCAGCACCTTGAAGCAAATCCAGTATGCTATAGGTAGCCAGTGCAGCGCCCTTAGCACAGGCTGGATGTGCTTCTGAATTGGGAGTTTCATCAACATCCTGGCCGTGGCATTTTGCATCAGTTGCAACTTCCAGATTAGCGACAGGCAGCCCCATGTAGAGGGCATTACAGTAATCCAGTCTCAATATGACTATTGCATGGATCACTGTTGTCAAGTTGCTGTGTTCAAGGAAGGGAGCCAACTGCCTAATCAGTCGAAGATGGTAAAAGGCCAACTTGGCAGTGGCTGTTACCTGGGCCTCCACTGTTAAGGAGGCATCTAGCAGCACCCCCAAACTCCTAACCTCCAGTGCTGGCACTAATGGCACCCCATCGAATGTCAGGAGCAGGATCCCTACCCCTGGACCACTGCGGCTCAGGCACATGACCTCCATCTTCATTGGATTCAGTTTCAGCTGGCTCAGCCTGAGCCAACCAGCCACAGCATGTAATGCCCAGTCTAGATCTTCCAGTTTGGAGTCAGACTGGTTGTCCAACAGCAGATAGAGCTGGATGTCATCTGCATACTGGTGACAACCCAGTCCGTGCCTCCAGGCAATCCAGGCAAGAGGGTGCATATACATGTTTAAAAGCATTGGGGACAATACTGCCCCTTGGGGCACTTCACATTCCAGTGGGTGCCTTTGGGACAGCTGATCCCCCACTGTTTGTCCCTGACCTTGGAGAAAGGAAGCAAGCCACTGTAAGGCTAGTCCCTGGATTCCAGTGTCGGCAAGGCGGTGGATCAGTATTGATGGTCGATCGTGTCAAACACAGTCAACAGGTCTAACAGCTGATCTGCCCTAATCCAGATGCCTTCGGATTGATATATGCTGACTGAGAAATCTTGAAAACCTGTGGAATACACAACAATCAATGAGGAAGGAAGGAAGGAAGGAAGGAAGGAAGGAAGGAAGGAAGGAAGGAAGGAAGGAAGGAAGGAAGGAAGGAAGGAAGGAAGGAAGGAAGGAAGGAGGGAGGGAGGGAGGGAGGGAGGGAGGGAGGGAGAGGAAGGAAGGAAGGAAGGAAGGAAGGAAGGAAGGAAGGAAGGAAGGAAGGAAGGAAGGAAGGAAGGAGGCTTAAAATTAAAATAAATATAACATGTGATGGAATAGCATTATAAGAAATAAATTAAGATTGAAAACTGTCTTATAAAAAATTCACAAATAAAATTCAATACGATGGCCAGAAATTTAAAATTTAGTGGTGATCTCAATCAATGTACTATGGTCTGAAAGAAGTACTGATCTATATTTCTTGGCCAGCTTTAGGCAGTACCACCAAGCATTAATCTTCCCCAGTCCTTCTAGTCCAGCTACCTTCAATAAACTTATTATGAATGAAGAGCAGTATGGGCATCATACTGGAATCCATGCCTTACAGCTTCTTCTGTATTATGATCTCTTAACAACATGCAGTTGATATATTCCTTTACAGGGATGGTTCTGTACCAAGTAACCAATGTATGTACCACAGAGTGTCAGTTGTTATACAAAAGGTCCAAACATTTTCCCATTTGCTGGAATATTTCAGGCATTCTTCCCTATAAATTATTCATAGCTTGTCTCAGGTATTTAGTTATAAAGTTCTCTCTTTTGTTTAATTTTCTCTTGGTAATGTCCTGGGGCTAATTCAATTATCATTTGTTCATTCATTCACTCCATTCTCCCCATGGGGACCCAAAGTGGCCAACATCAGGGATAGGCACAAATCAGCTTACAAACCAAAGTTTGTCTTGAATTTTGGGCTGTGAAGTGTTTGGAACCGGAGTTTGTGAACTGAAGAAGCAAGACAAACTACCACAAATGGTGCAATTTGTGGTGGTTCATGATGGTTCGTGAACAGCAGAACAGCTTTCTGCTCTTCATGAAAAACAGCTGAGCAGCTGGGAGCTCCCCACCACTCAGCTGTTTGGTTTAAATGGCCCGGAATCAACCAGATACTGACGGCCCAGCCAGGAGGGGTGATATTGCATAGAGAAACGAAGGTTTGTGTTCCCATTGCTTCTTCACTTCTAAGCAACCTCCCCAACAGGTTTGCAAACTCAGGGTCAGGAAATTCCTGGACATTTGAGGGGGAACCTGGGAAGGTTGGACTTTATGAAAGGGAGGGATCTCAACGGTATAATGCCATCAATTTGACTCTCCAAAACAGCCATTTTCTCTAGGGGAACTTATATCTGCAGTCTGGAGACCACTTGTAATTCCAGGAGATCTCAATGCTCCACTTGGAACTTGGAAATCATACTCCCCAAACTGCTGGCTTCACTAACATGTATTTGGAACCCTAGAAGCAGAGGGAAGAGAGATCGTTTGGGGAGATTTTGAACACACAAATGGTAGACAGTGAATGGATTAAGCTATCTCTCCATCTGCCCTTTCTCCAATTCAGATCACTCTCCAAGTGGCTTTTTTTCCAGAAAAAATGAAACAAAACAGAACAAAAAGACCTACCAGGGTTAAGTAGCAGGCATATTTAGAACCAGAGCTATCACCTTGAAAATAACTTTACTATAGCAGTCATGACTTAGTTTATAAGCAAAATACCTGCCATAAAATGCTACTGTCGTCAAAGAGTATGCATTCTTTCTATCATGCAAAAGCTACTGATCGATTCTGTGAAATGTTGCTCTGTGGCTTAATGAACTATAAAGTTTATTGCTGTTAATTATATAATTATATAACTATTGTGCAAAAAACAAACCTGTTGCAAATTCCATTATGGTTTCGAACAAACAACCACCTTTCAGATCAATACCCTGCTTAGATGCCTGATTTTCTACTGCTGAGTATGCATGATTAATTAATCTTTGTATCACACAATTTAATTTAATGGATTTAAAAGAGAACAAATTTGGGTCACAGGGAATAGATATCAGTTTCACAGTTCAGAGAACAGCATTAAAAGAATTCAATTAATGCATTAAAATTGATAAGTAATTGGAAGAGGCTGTCCCTTGTTGGGCAATTTGGCCATTGTTAACTAGTTTAAAACTGCATCCAGGAAATACACTATGGTGTTTGGTTATTCCATTTTTTAAAAAGTGTGTTACAGATAACTATGAATAGTATTGTGATATAGCATTAGGTTCATTTTGCTGCTGAGCCCCTCAAGCTAAAATTAGGATAACAGCCTCCGCAAGGGTGAATTGATAGAAATCAAATGTAAATGGCTTCTCATTCAGTTGTAATAAGTAGATCAAAGATAACAGGTCCCTAAACATCATGGCCAGGATGATCCATAATTCTTCCCCTAGATATGTTATCTCTTTCAACATATTTAGTTAGTTCCTTACAACAATGGTTGTATGCTAACGTCAAATCTCTGAGCCCTCAGGTCTCTGAGCAGCCCTCAAGCCCTACAGTGTCTGAGCACCTCCCACCACTCAGCTGTTTTTCGGGCTGTCTTGTGTAGTCCCTTTAAACAAGACAGCCTGAAACAGCTGAATGATTGGAAGCAGGCTACTCCCTATCACTCAGCTGCTTTTTTGGGAGGCTTTCTGCAAACTCCATTTAAATGGACTGTGGTCCCTTTCAACAAGGTTTGCGAGGTCACAAACCATTTGGTTCACAAATAAAATTCCCAGTTCAGTTCATGCTTCATTTCGTAGTTTGGCCATGAATCATGAATTGACACAAAATGTATGTTGCATTAGAACAAATTTTAAGTCCAGTGGCACCTTTAAGACCAACAAAGGTTTATTCAAGGTATGAGCTTTTGTGTGCATGCACACTTTTTCAAGTACATTGGAAGGGAAGGTAACAGTTCAAACTTATAGACAGGCTGAAAAGCAAATTAGCATGTAACATGATAAAGATGTTTTAAGATATGCAAAGACAAAACTAAATAACAAGCTAAGATTATGAGGTCAACAGTTGTTTTGATTTGCTCACCTGGATGCATTTTTCAGGTTCGTGCCCATCCCTAACTATTGAGATGGCTGGGTAATTATTGAGACAGCTGACATTTCCTAGTGGATCTAGGGAGGGGAGCAATGATTTCTGAGGTGATTTGTACTCCACCTCCCTCTTTGGACTCAGAGCAACATCCTCTTTTAACAATTCAAAAATAAGTTTATTGTCTTTTCCACTCAAGGGTTAAAAGGATTGTTTTGATTGATAGTTGAGATGATGTAAAAATGGGTCTTTTTTCACAGATGAGCTCCCTTATCAATTGTTACTGTATCATACACCTCCCACAGGGTTAGTTATTTATCCTGCTTTTCTGGCCTTACAAGGGCCAGCAAGGTGGTTAACAATTTAAAATGTGCACAAATTGATTAGCTGTTTCTCCTGTTGAGGAAGATGCATTTATTTTATCTAGGAAAGGATCACCTGGGATATCTGGTTCCTTCATTACTGTTTTTACCATGTGAACAGAAATACCTGAAGGGTAGACTTCATCTATTCAGTCCCCAATATAGATAGATCAAGATGGGTAGCTGTGTTAGTCTAACTGTAGCAGTAGAAAAGATAATTGAAGAAGAGCAAGAATCCAGTGGCACCTTAAAAACTACCCAAATCTGTGGCAGGATATGAGCTTTTATGAGTCACTACTCACTTCTTCAGATATCTTCAGTATCTGAAGAAGTGAGCAGTCACTCACGAAAGTTCATACTCTGACACAAATTTTATTAGTTTTTAAGGTGCTACTGGATTCTTACTCTTCTTCAATGTAGTCACCTTTGGATCTGTACTCAGGAAATAAAGTTAGCTGCTCTCCAGATCCTGCCTTGATTTTCTCATGAATTCTCAACCTACTATTTCCCTGAAAGGAACTAACCTGCCTAGCACAGGATATGTATACCTAGCCCTAGCCCTGGTTAACCCTTAACCTCTAGCCCTGGCTAAATCCTGTCTGAGGAGTTGACCACCTTTGTCTCCTCCTCACAGAGAATCCATGGCCTTTCATCAGTTGGAGTCTATAGGAATTTGCATACACACCCTGGGACCAGGGATTGGTGGTGACAATTGGAGGGTAGAGCTGAAAGCTCTCTGTCACAGTAGCCTGGATCTTTAAGATTAGGAGAAGATGAACTCTCATTGTTTATTCTCAGAAAATATGAATTACAGCAGAGAAAGCATGGAGGTGATGGGCCCACTGTTGAATAAAAATGGAGAAACTTTGACAGAGGACAGAAAGAAGGCAGAAAGGCTCAATATCTATTTTGCCTCATTTTTTGCAGTTCCATGTCTTACCTGGGACCCTGAGATCGGCTCCTAGTACACCCCCCCTTTGGATGAACTCACACAACCAGTTTCTTTGGAAAATTAGGTGGATAAACTTGGCCACAACTTTTATTGGTTACAGCTGTAGAGCATTGGCACAGCATGGGTCCACCGGATCCGACCTATCGGCTGGCCCATGTGCCAGCCGAGTTAACCGTTACCCAGCCAGCCGGCATGGGTAGAGAAGGCGGGAGGGCAGGTTATCGGAATTCACACGGACGCTTGCCCCTTTGTGAGCTCCCCTGCCCTCTGGCTGTGAGGGCAAGCACTGTTATTCCTTGAGCTAGCCAGCTCCGTTCAGCCCTCACGCCAAGACCCTTAAAGGGTCCCCAGCTGCGGAATTGGCTCGCAGGCCAAATTCCGCCAACATATCCGGCCCCATGCTGTTACCGCCACAAGAACAGGACACCCCCATTAGTCCTGTTCCCGCCAACGCCCTTACAGCTGCAGCCAAGAAAGCAAGTTATGCCTGATTCCGTGCAACCAGACATCCATTCCCCAGGCCGATAGATGTACGCCATCCACTCGGAACATGGCCTCCATCTTGTGAGATATGTCTGGATGGCGAATCCAGATACCGCCTGCCGACTCGACTACCCGGCCCAGCCTGCCGGACACTTTCCGCCTTGCCACGTCCACCTTCTTGGGATGAGCTGCGCCTCGCCACGACCTCCGTTCCAACCAATCCGACCAGAAGATGACAGTGCCGGGCAGGATCTCACGCACTAAGGCCAGGTCGGCCAGTACCTGGCGCTCGAGGGCCACTCCGGGGCACTCAGTCAAATCATTTTCCCCCAGCTGTAGCAGCAGAACGTTGGGAGGGAGGCGCCTCGCTGCTACGCACCCCAACCAGGGCAACAGGGACCTCCATCGCATGCCTCGCTGCGCCATCCATGTAATGTGTGCCGCATCTCCCAAACCCAAGTCTTTGCCCCAGCCTGATGAGGATGCATACAAACCTGCCCGATGAACGATGCTGTGCCCAAAAATCCAGACTGTCCTGTACCTCTGTCCTGGAACTGAGGAGTCAGAGAGCCGGTCACTGGCTGGACTCCGGCTGTGGCCTGATGTATGCCCTAAAGGCCGTAGAGCGCCAGCGGCCTATAGCCCGTATGCGTACCTCCGGCAGGCCGCCGCCCGCCGCCGTGGTGGCTGCCCCAATCCTGAAGGAGTGAGGCCCGAATTCCTTGCCTGGTAAGCCCAAAGCCCCCAGAGCCAACCTGAAAACCCCCGTAAACTGATACCTGGTCAATGGGGCCCCGTCTCTATGGATAAGCAGGGGGCCACCGCCTTCCGGACGCATTGCTAAAAAGGCTCGAGTGGTCTGCACGGGACACGGGCCACCCGGTAGTGGCCCCAAGTGCAGGCGCGCCCTTTTCCCAGTTGGTCTGTCTTTGACCTCCGAATATACAATGACATCCCCTTTTGCCCGAGGTAAACATCCTGAACACCCAGGGGGGTGTGGGTGAACAAGATTTTGGAGCTCGCCACCAGTTCCCCAACCCTCAAGGCCCCAAAAAAGGCCAAGACGAATGCAGTCTCAAAGAGTGCAGCCTCGTATCGGGACCAACACAGCACTGGAAGCTCCCGCAAAATCCCCTTCAACAGCTCGAAGGTCACGGGCCGTCTGTGATCTGGAGGCCGTGCGGCTTGCCTCCGCCAGCCCTCGACTGCTCTATGGGCTTGGAATGAGTGGCACGGGTCCGCAAACCCCTCCGCCTTGCTAAAGAATGTGATGGCGGCCATGCGACCCCTGATGGTACTGTGGGAGAACCCGCCGTCCTGCAGGCATGCCATATAGCGAAGCACCCAGTCCCCTTCCACCGGCAAGGTCTGCGGCCCCCGAATCCCGCAGTAAAGTCAAAAAAGGCGTCGATAGCCCTCGCATACTTGGCGAGAGTGGAGGGGCGATGGACCCATAGATGCCCCGCCTTATTGTACCTTCCCAAGTTCCCACAGCTCCTCCGGAAAGGGGTCTGAAACGCGGTTGGCTCCTGGCGCCAGTATGCGGAAACGTTCCTCCTGTTGGCGAGACAAAGCGTCCGCTATGCTATTATCCACGCCTGGCACATGGCGTGCAGAAAATGTAATGTTATCAGCCAAGCAGGCCAGAACCAGGCAGCGAACCAACCGCATCACCCGTTCAGACTTGGACGTTTGCTTGTTCACCACCCGCACCACCGCCTGGTTGTCGCACCAGAACCGCACCCTTTTGTCCCTAAAGAGATCTTTCCAAATGATCACCGCCACCAGTATTGGGAAGAGTTCCAAGAAGGTGAGATCTTTGAGCACTACAGAACCCTCCCACTCCTTGGGCCAGGGCCGTGCACACCACCTGCCGTCATAGTAGACGCCGAACCCAGCGCTGCCCGCTGCATCAGAGTGGATCTGGATGGCATCCTGCAAATCCATCGGGTGCTGCCAAATGGTAACCCCGTTGTAGCCCTCCAGGAACCGGAGCCACACGCCTAAGTCCTCCTTCATGCCCCTGGTCACCCGTACCCGGTGATGTGGCGCCCTGACCCCAGCCGTCGCTCTGGCCAGCCTAGCTCAGAAACCCCTGCCGGGCGACACGACCCGGCAAGCAAAGTTCAAATGCCCCATCAGTGACTGCAGTTCCTTCAACGTGCACTTCGCCCGTGCCCTAACCAAGGAAATGAGCGCTTGGAGGGCAAAAAGTTTGTCCTCTGGCAACCTGGATGCCCCAGCTACAGAGTCTAATTGGATACCCAGGTACGTTAAACTAGTGGCCGGCCCTTCGGTCTTGTCTGCTGCCAATGGGACACCGAGCTCTTCAGCAAGCCTCTGAAATGCTCGTAGGGACTCCGCGCAAGTCTCGTCATTCCCAGGGCCAACAAAAAAGAAGTCATCCAGGTAATGAGTAATCCCCGTAAGCCCGGTCCTCGACTTCACCGCCCATTCAAGAAAAGTACTAAATGTCTCAAATGCCGCGCAGGCCACTGCGCAACCCATAGGCATGGCCTTGTCAAAGTACCATGCCCCTTGGAACTTGAAACCCAGCAACGAAAAGGAGTCGGGGCTTACCGGGAGCAGTCGGAATGCCGACTGAATGTCACACTTGGCCATGAGTGCCCCTTGCCCGCAAGCCCTGACCAGTCCCACTGCGTGATCAAAGGAAGCATATTTGACCGAGCAAAGCTCGGGGGGGATACCGTCATTCACCGAAGATCCCCTCGGGTACGAGAGATGCTGAATAAGGCGATACTCGCCTGGTGTTTTCTTTGGCACCACCCCCAGGGGGGACACTCGCAGGTGGTCCATAGGGGGCGTGCTAAATGGGCCCGCAATACGCCCCGCCGCCAATTCTTTCTGCAGTTTTGCAGCAACCACCTCAGGCATCTCCCTGGCCGACTTCAGGTTGTTGGAATCGGTAGCTATGCGCGGGCCGCAGGCGGGAATGGGGAAACCCTTCGTGAACCCATCCAGGATATATTGTCCGGCCTCCCTCAAGGGGTATTGTGCCAAGAGGGGTCTCAGGGCATCCGCCCGAACCGGGGTGGCCGCCAATGACCACCAGTCCTGTGGAGCACTAACGTCTGGAAGCAGAAGGGGCTGCGGTGCCTGATGACCCACCTCCCCCTTTTGTGTTGGCACCACCGGAGAAGGGTTTTCCACCCCGAAAGGGCTGCTGGGTGCCGGTGGACCGTGGGCAATACACCCGCCCGTGCCCGCCCCCGCACACCTCGCAGCTATGGTGGAACTTGCACCGTGCCCGGCGACACTGGCCCTGGTTATATTCCCAGCAGACCCCCCGCGCCCGTTCCTTGCGCACGGCCCAGCGATCTGTCTTTACCTCCCCTTTTCCTTTAATGCACGGGCCGACTTCCCTGAGCCAAACCTTGTCCTGCAGCAGGTCCCATCGAGCCCTGTCATTGAGTGACGCCAGTTTACGGCAGGTCTCGTCGTAATCTATAGCCGGCCCCTCGCCAGCCAAAACCCTCGCCTCGACCACGTTGCTCATGTGGTTGAGCAGGTGCCAGCCCCTGTCCGGGTACGCAGTAGCGACAACCCCCGCATACACCAGGTAACCAGAAACCCAGTTGAGGAAGGTGCGCTCCGCTTCCTCGGTCTTCTCCTTCTTCTCCCTCTTGTCAGATTTCACCGTGCGGGCCTCGGCCCCCCGTTTGTGAAGCAACGTGAAGACATTAACGTAATACCCGTCCAGAATGCTGTCCCTCAGTTCCTCAGATAAATGGAGCCCCGGCGGCTCCTCTCCATTCAAGTACGTGGATAGGATTGTAGAAGGGTCAGAGAAGTCAACGTTATCCCATACCACCCCAGGGCCCCGCCCGGCTTTCTGCCTGGCTTGTGCAGCTAGCGCCCTGCGGTGTATGGCCCAAGCTGGCAGCCCTGGCACATGGGCCGCTGCTGCCCAGTAATCACTCGGCGGCTGCGCACTTCGCCCTGCAGTCGCACCCTCACCTGAGGAGCCCGCGCCCTCTGCCTCGTCGCGGGAGTGCACGGAAGAGCCCGAGCTACCCCTCTCCTGTCCCCCGTCTGCGGTGCGTGCTGCAGGCCGCGAAGCCTGGTGACTGGCCGAGCTGGAGGAAGCCCCCCCTCGCTGCTGGGCTAAGCTTCCCTCCGCCCCAGCCTTCCGGGTTCGTTTGGCCGCCGGCTCCTGGCTCATCTTGGCCACCTTCTCCGAGAGTTGATCAAAAGCCTGCTGAAGGCCCCGCATGGTGTCGGCGAGCTCCGCAACACCTTCAGACCCATCTGCGCCGCGCAGGACCGCCTTCCTTTTCGCCGTCGCTCCCACCGGTTGCCCGACTGCTGCGGGCCGTGCTCGTCCCTTGGGTGCTGACCGGGGTGTTACCCCAGCCACTGTGCCCGTGCGCCGTGTGCTGCGTGATGGGGGCCTCATATCTGCTCAGGACACCAAAACACAACACGTTAAAAAACCCCAGTTCCCTGTTACCCGCCCCCCAAATGGCTAGAAGGCATGTGCGAGCGGCCGGAGCGCGCCATAAATGTGTCCTGGAAACAATTACAGCGAATGATGGATGGAGAATGACACCCAGCTGCAATTAAGCCCACACCCTGTGGGGTTTTCAAGGCGGAGAGATGAACAGAGGTGGTTTGCCGTTGCCTGCCTCTGCATAGTGACCCCGGACTTTTTGGTGGTCTCCCATCCAATTACTGACCAGGGCTAACTCTGCTTAGCTTCTGAGATCTGACAAGATCAGGCTGCCCTGGGCTCTCCATGTCACAAGAGGTGAGGTGAACCCTCCCCCCAAGGCGGATGGCCTGAGGTGGAGGAGGCGACCTAGTCCAAAACGACATCTCATCCTTTGCCATCCCCTCCTTCTGTTACCTGCAATCTTTCCCAGCATCAGGGCCTTCTCCAGGGAGTGCTCCCTTCTCATTTGGTGGCCAAATGTGAGCTAGGAGGAGCTTCCTAACTTCTGCCCCTGGAAACTTAAGTCATGTTCAGCATTCACAGTACTCAGAGGGGATGTGCATGATGCGAAGCAGATGACCAAACCAGGGCCCCTTGCTTTCACTGGACTGCATGTAAAATAAACCTCAATTTTATTTTATTTTAATTTTTTTTTTTTTTTTTGCAATGTTCACCATAATGGATGTAACTGCTGCGAGCGGCACTGAGGACCCGCGGGCTGGAGCGGCAGTGGCCGCGTCCCCCCCGCCGTCGCCCCCAGGCGCCGGGGCAGGCCCGAGGGCCCCGGATGTAGCCCCGCGCCGCCCCCGCAGCCCCCGGACGGCTCGATGGCCCAGCGCCCGTGCAGGGAAGGCAGCGGCCTGTCCCCCGCTTCCGCTCTGGGCCCAGGGCGGCGGGGCAGGCCCACGGGCCTAGGAAGCGGCCCCGCGCCGCCCCATGGCCCGGGCAGGCCCAATGACCCGGCCCGGGCCGGCTGGGGGCTGGCGAAGCCCCCCCCCAATGCTCGCGCCGGAGCCGTCCCCCGCCCGGCTCCGAGAGCCGCGCCCGAAGCCGGCGGGCCGGGGAGGCAACAGGCCGCGCCCCCCCCAGGCACTGGGGCAGGCCCGAGGGCCCCGGATGCAGCCCCGCGCCGCCCCCGGGCGGCTTGATGGCCCAGCGCCCGTGCAGGGAAGGTGGCGGCCCGTCCCCCGCTTCCGCTCTGGGCCCAGGGCGGCGGGGCAGGCCCAAGGGCCTAGGAAGTGGCCCCGCGCCGCCCCATGGCCCGGGCAGGCCCAATGGCCCGGCCCGGGCCGGCTGGGGGCCGGCGAAGCCCCCCCCAATGCTCACGCCGGAGCCGTTCCCCACCCGGCTCCGAGAGCCGTGCCCGAAGCCTGCGGGCCGGGGAGGCAACCGGCCACGCCCCCCCTCCGTCGTCGTCCCGGCAGCCGGGATGTGGCCGCGCCCAAAGCCTGCGGGCCGGGGAGGCAGCAGGCCGTGCCCCACCCCTCCGTCGTCGGCCCGGCGGCCGGGCCGGGCCCAAGGTAGCCCCGCAGCGAGCCGGGAAGAGGTGGGCCGGTTTCCCTCCCATCCCCAACCCGCGAACGCCGGGGCAGGCCCCAGAGCGGCCCTCCCAGGCGCCGTCCGTGTGGACGGCTGCCGGTCTGTGCCCCGACGGCGAGCGAGCGGGAGGAGGCAGGCCCTGTCCCCCCCCTTCCCCCGCCGCCCGGGCAGGCCGGAGGTCCAGCGTGGGGGCGCCGAGGAGTGGCTGGAGGCCCCTGGACCCGGCTGCTGATGGCCGGGCCCAGCCGCGGCAGCCGCACCCGGCCGCCGGGACCGCCCGGCGGCCGCGAGGCAGGGTGCAGGGGGGAAGTGGCGAGGGAGAAGGAAGGCCATCCATCTTCCCCCCTCCCTCCCTCCCCCCTAGCCACCGGCATTCCCCCCCAGAAGGGGCCCGGGCCTACCTGTAAGGGACAAAAAAAAAACGGGCTTTCTTCCTGCGAACCGGGCTCGCCTCGTGGTCAAGTGGGGAGGGGGGAGCAGCTTCCCTTCCGCTTTTAATGCCTCCCCCTCCCTGACCACCCCCTGCCCTCTATTGGCTGGGGAAGGGGGGGGAGGTGCGTCTTTTCTTTTCCTGTCACGCACCCGGCCCCCCGCCCCTTCCCGGCCAGCGACCTCGCTGTCCCTGCCCGTCCCCGCAAATGGCGGGCCCGGCCCACCCGGGCCCTTCTGCTTTCCCTTGAAGAAGAGAACAGGCTTATCTAGAGATGGTAGTAAGCAAGGTATGGAGTCTGGGCTGCTGGTTGATATGCACAGCAAGGTTGTTGAGAAATATTTGGCTGCATTGGATGAGTACAAATTCCCCAGGCCAGATGGTATGCACCTGAGCGCACTCAAAAGAACTTCCTAGAGAGCTTGCAGAGCCTTTGTACATCATCTTCAAGACCTCTTGGAGGACAAGAGATATGCCACAAGATTGGAGGATGGTGAATGTTATCCCAGTCTTCAAAAAAAAAAAAAAAAGAGGAAGGATGACCCAGGATACTACAGACCACTCAGTCTGACCTCTGTCCCAGGAAACATGCTGGAACAGATTTTAAAGGTGTCAATCTGTGGATGATCTGTCCTAGTTAGATAAATAGAGAACTGGATGGAGAACTGCAGCCAAAGAGTAATTGTTAATGGCATTTCATCTGATTGGAAGGAGGTATCCAGTAAGGTACAACAGGGTTGGTTCTGGGCCTGGCACTTTTCAATATTTTTATAAATGATCTGGATGAGGGGGTGGAGGGACTATTCATCAGATTTGCTGGTGACATCAAATTGGGAGGAGTAACAAACACCCCAGAAGATAGAGATTAAGGGTTCTGGTATACCAAACATGAAAAATATATGTTCCCCCAATATTCCCAAATCCCAATATTGGTATGATTTTAGGATTCAGGAAATAATTAGGATTGTCAAATTTATTCTATTCCATTATACCCTATGGGGACGATCCCCTATGGGGACACAATGGAAAATCGATCTCCAAGCTGCATAGCATGCCTGTACTCTAAGCAGCTGGCAAGCTCACCCATTTCTGGGTGAGCTCACCAGCCACTTTGGGGTTCACTGGCACACAATGGGGCTTTTGCAAAGACTTTGAAGTTACCAGCGAGCTCACCTGGAAATGAGCCACTACTGGGTGAGCGCACCATTTTTTTTTTTGCTTTTATTCAGGCTCAGCTATTTGATAGCCAATCATATTCCCTAATCTGAATTCAGTTTAATAAATACCCAAACAATACCGATAAGATATTTTTCAGGTATTTATTCGGCTCAGTTTTTACCGAGCAACTCCCCTAACAGAGCTAAAATTCAGTGAGATCTGAAAACACTGGGAAAAGTACGTGAATATGAATAAGATGGAATTCAACAAGGATTCATGCAAAGCTCTACATCTAAGTAACAAAAATGTCAAGCATGCATACTGTTTGGGGAATACACTTCTGCACAGCATTGTGTGACAAGAAGATATGGGTAGGTATGGGTAGACTGTAGAGGCATGGGTAGACTTGAGATATGGGTAGACTGTAAGCCAAATATGAGAAGTCAGTGTGGTGCAATAGCAAAAAAGGCTAATGCGATCTTGGGGTGTATCAACAGAGGCATAGCATCCAAATCACAAGATGCCATAGTCCCACTGTACATCACATTAGTCAGGCCACACCTGGAGTACTGTGTGCAGTTCTGGAAGCCTCACTTCAAAAAGGATGTGGACAGAAGATGGACAAGATGTTGTGAATTTGAAAGGCATAAAAAGAGCTTTCTTCAAATACTACGCCAAACTGTTTAAAAAGAAAGGAATTGACCAACAGAAAATTAAGAGATATTTGGAAACTATTGAAGTTCCAGAGCTGGGAAAACAAATCAAAGAGTTATTAAATGGATTAGTAACAAAGGAAGAGGTAACAATGGCGATAGAAGATGCAAAGTTGGGAAAAGCTCCAGGTCCAGATGGCTTTACTGCAAAATTCTACAAGAAATTTAAGGAGGAGCTAACCCCTATTTTAGTACTTCTGTCAAACGAAATAAGAAAGACTAAACGGATCCCAGATTCATGGAAGGAAGCAAATATTTCACTGATACCTAAAGAAGGTTTGGACTTAACTAATGTAAAGAATTATAGACCAATATCGCTATTAAATAATGACTACAAACTATTTGCAAAAATAATTTCGGAAAGGTTGAAAAAATATTTAAAAGATACTATAGCGGAAGAACAAGCTGGTTTCTTACCAAATAGATAAATTAGAGACAATCTAAGAGTGGTGATTGATGCAATTGAATATTACGACAAACATCCAGAAAAAGAAGTTGGATTCCTCTTTTTAGATGCGGAAAAAGCTTTTGACAATTTAAATTGGGAGTTTATGCTGCAAGTTATTGAAAAAATGGATATAGGACAGTCTTTTCTAAACATGATTGTGGCAATTTATTCAGAACAGAAAGCAGCTTTGAATATAAATAAAGAACAGATTTTTTCCAAGTTCAAAAGGGAACACGACAAGGCTGCCCGTTATCTCCGTTATTGTTTATCTGGATATTGGAAATATTATTGACAGCGATAAGAAAAGATAATAGCATTGAAGGACTTACAGTGAAAGGCTTTGTTTATAAATATAGAGCATTTGCAGATGATGTAATGTTTATGATTCAAGATCCAATTGAGAATATACCACAATTGATGGAAAAAATTGAAGAATTTGGAACAGTTGCGGGATTCTACGTTAATAAAAGCAAAATGAAAGTGATGTGCAAAAATATGACGAAACAGACAAATTGAACTTCAAGAGAAAATCCAGTGTGAAGTAGTTACAAAGACTAAATATTTAGGAATTGAATTGACTATGAAAAATATTGATCTGTTCAAAAATAATTATGAAAAGGTTTGGCACAGGATCCAGCAAGACATGAAGAAATGGGATACCTTGAATCTATCGTTATTGGGAAGAATTGCAACTGTAAAAATGAATGTTTTGCCGCGTTTGATGTTTTTATTTCAGACTATTCCAATATTAAAACAAAGGAAAATACTGGATACGTGGCAGAAAGAACTATCGAAATTTGTATGGGCAGGAAGAAAGCCAAGGATTAAAATGAAAATTTTATGTGATGCAAAGGAAAGAGGAGGACTACAATTACCAAATTTAAGATTGTATTATGATGCCGTCTGCTTAACATGGCTGGAGCAGTGGATTAATCTTGAGAATAAAAAGTTATTGGCTTTAGAAGGACATGATAACAAGTTTGGATGGCATGCATATTTATGGTATGGAAAAGTAAAAATTGACAAGTTTTTCAAACACCACTTTATAAGACGATCACTGTTCGAGACTTGGACGAGATATAGAAAATTCTTCTCAGAAGAAAGACCACTTTGGATAGTACCAGCAGAAGTGATTAATCCATATTCAAGAAGTCAGGGTTTAGATTGGCTACCTTACAAAAGTCTCTTAAAATTAGAAGGGAAAAACTTTATACTAAAAGATAGATCTGATGTGGAATTTGAATATGATTGGTTGAAGTATAGACAGATTTATGACTTATTTAAGACCGATAAAAGAGAACATGGTTTTAGAGAAAATAATTCTGAAATTGAAACTGTATGGGTTGGTAAGGGTAAAAAAATGATTTCTAAACTGTACAAGGTTTTATTGAAATGGTATACTGAGGATGTAATAGTAAAAGAGCAAATGATAAAATGGGCAGTAAATATTAATAATGAGATACTTATGACATCTTGGGAATATTTGTGGAAAAAGTCAATGAAAATTTCAACTTGTGTAAATGTCAAAGAGAATTGCTATAAAATGATGTACAGATGGTATATGACGCCTAAAAAAATTGCTATTATAAATGACAGTATGTCTAACAAATGTTGGAAATGTAAGAAAAATGAAGGGTCTTTTTACCATATGTGGTGGACATGTGATAAAGCAGTAAATTACTGGACTGAGATCCACAATGAGATACAAAAAATTTTGAAATGTACTTTTAAGAAAGACCCACAGATGTTATTGCTAGGTCTTAAAATGGAAGAAATAAATGTAGCCAAGAGAACATTATTATGGTACTTGGTTACAGCAGCCAGACTGACTTTTGCTCAGTGTTGGAAACAAGATAAAGTACCTGAAACATGGGAATGGATTAAAAAGACGTTGTTTATGGCAGAAATGGACAAATTAACAAGAAAATTAAACAACGAAGAAGACGAAACCTTTTTCGGAGATTGGAAAGACTTTCAAGAATACTTGTTGAAAAATTGGGATGTTAAACGTGGTTTGATTTGTTTTGATAGCTATTGAGGAGAAGTGGAAAGAGATCTAGATCTTTGAATTGTTACCATTAGTAAAAGAAAATAAGTTTAGTAGTAAATGTAATTGAATAAGAGAGATATCAATGGGGTTGGAGCACTGCGGGAAGCCTTGTTTGGGGGGAGAGGGCAAAAGAAAAATGGATATATATTGGTTTGTTTAAATTGTATGAACATGAAAATATATCCAATAATAAATTGTATTTACCAAAAAAAAAAAAAAAGGATGTGGACAGAATGGACTGGGTGCAGAGGAGAGCATCCAGGATGATCAGGGAGGCCTAGAGATCGATCCCTATGAGGAAAGTCTGAGGGGCTTGGGAATGTTTAGTCTGGAGGAGAAGAAGCTGAGGAGGGACATGATTGCTCTTAGGTATTTCAAAGGCTGTCATTAAGAGGAGGGCAGGGAGTGGTTCTTGTAGGCAGTAGAGGATATGATTCATAAATTATGGGCAGAATTATAAATTAAATTATGGGCAGAAAGATATGAACTGGGTAGCAGGATTTTTATTTTTTTTTACATAAGAGCAGTTCAGGAGTGGAATTGGCTGCCTAGGGAGATGGTGAACTCCCCATCACTGGCAATCTTCACGCAGCAGCTGGACAAACATTTGTCAGGGATGCTTTAGGTAGATCCTGCACTGAGCAGGGGGTTGGACTTGACAGCCTGTATGGCCCCTTCCAACTCAATGAGTTATGTGTTCTGTGGTCTATTTATGCCACAGTATTTGTTGTGGCTCTCTGGTCTGAACATCCAACTAGTCCTCCCAGCTAGGGAAGGCACAGACCCATAAAGTATGAAGAGAGAAAAATATATGCTTGTAAAATAGGAGCTTTTAAATGTTTTAACCTTGCATGTATCTAAGAGCTAGATGCCCCCAAATATTTTCACACATTGGTAGAGGGAGAGGAGAATCTCCAAAAGTTGCAATCTGTGTACAATGCAAATAGTAATCACAGTAGCTCTTAAACAGGTCAGTGAGACTGCTTGTAATAAAAAGATACAAACTGAGTGTCGCACCCCTGGTCCAGCCTGGGGGGGCTGGCGGGTGGCACCCGGGCAGGCCGGCCGAAGGAGAATGCCAAAGAGGTTCTGCCACAAGCCTCAGATGCGAGAGGGACCTCAGGTTCTGTCACCTTCAGCGTCCGCTTCTCCTTGGAGTGGGTACAAAGAGAGGCCTCTGTAACTCTATCTAGGTGTGCAGGCTCTCTCTCTCCAAACTCCTTCTCTCCTCCCTGGCTCTGGCATTCTACCCCTCTTTTTATTCCCTTCCACCACACCTTACCCCCCCTTTATTGTGGTTTCATTGGCTCCTGTGCTTGTCTGTCAGCTTGCTTCTTTCCATCCATTGGCTCTCAGGTGTCCCCTTTAAGGGTGGTGTGCTCCACCCCTTCCAACCTCTACAGTTGGGTGTTGGCTGCATCCTGTTGGCCCTTCTGGTGGGGTCTGTTGGAGTAGAGGAGCAGGTAAGGAGGTTGTTCTGGGGTGTAAACAGAGAAAGGGGTAGTGGGGTTCGTGGGGCTGCTTCCGTGCGCGCCCCGGCGAGGAGGGCTTGGTCTCTGACCCTTTGTGAGCTCCCCTAGACATCCCCCCCAGCAGGTCCTCCCCACAGGCTTGTTCCCATCTCCGAGCTCTGGGAGGCTGGGCTGGCAGGGGTGGGCAGTCCCTAGGCCACAGCACAGCCCGAGCCCCTGCAACTGGGGCCGGCGGTCGGCCTCCCTTTCTCCCTGCGCCCATCCCGTCCAGGCCGGGCAAGGTCTTGGGCGGGGCCGGCCGCAGTTCCCCTGGGGCCTGTTCTTTGTTTTCTCCCGCCCCCGCCCGGCGGTGCCTGTCGGAGGCCGGGGTGGGGTCATCGGGAGAGAGCCGCTGCGGCGGGATGGGGTGCGTGTCCAAGTCGCCGCACCCCCCTGCATCGTCTCCCCGGGCTTTCGGGGAGACGCGGCCCCGGGCACAACGGCGTCACTGCGCTTCCCCCGCGCCGCCTCCTCGGGCTCCCGGGGAGACGCGGCGCCGGGTGCAGCAGCCCCCCCACGTCCCGTCCCGATCCCACGCCGCGGCTCCGTGTTGCGGCGGAGCCACGGGGGGTCGGGACACTGAGCTTCCTGAGAATCATATAAACATAGAAGACCAGACTATAACCTTCATCCCACTAAGCCACTGGTGACGGTTTGTAGCCTGACATTGGCAACACCCTTTCCTGTTTCAAATCATAAAGGGTCAGCAGTTAAGGAACAGAGTAGTAAAACACTCTCTAGGAATTTTAGTCCTTCATTTCACCAGAAATGCTAATAAGTACTTTCCTACTGCAGGAAAATGCATGGTATATTTTCAATCAAAGGTTAAAATAAGTGTTTAGCATTCTTAGAGAGGCTTCTAGGAGGTGCAGAGGTGAGAATCTTGTTTATCCAATCTCTCAGGAGAGCAAAATAATTCAGCCCCCCTGAGTAACAGGAATGTAAGGAATTTTGCACCCTTATTTCTCTCCTCAGTCTCCTTGTGGTATTCCTGAAGAAACACTAATTTTTTTTCAGTTATCAGAATTTTTAAATGTTAGACAATATTTTGTTTTTAAAGGTCATATTTACATGCCTTGCCCTTACGAGAGCCATCAAATTTCCCTCCATGTTGATTGCTCGTATTGTGATGTAGGATTGTTCTGTAAATTCCTTAATGAATTTTTTAGAAGTTCATGCATTCCAGTCAGTGGGCATATGCTAGCACAGCAACTGCCTTTCTGAAAGCAATCCTATACAGTTCTACTTAGAGTCTTACTCAGTTTTTTTCAGTGGAGCTTACTCTCAGGAAAGTGTTTTTAAGATTGCTCTGCTAATCTGAGTAATAGCAACAATGTAGATATGAAATCAGCAAATAAAATCACAATACTCGTGACAGAGAGCTTGCCTCAAAATACAGGCTAGCATTAAAAGGCTGGTAAACCTGAATATCAGATATATTGTTTTTGTATTTCAATAGTATGTTTTCGTGCAGCAGCAAAACAGGTAAAACATGACTGAGCTGTGTTCATTGCTCTGTCTTCTCAGCTCCAGGAGCCAGTTTGGAGGACCATAGAAAACTCACAGTGCCACTCCACTGCAATAATCTGTACCCTGGGTGTTGAAAAACAAAACAAGAAAAAGAGCATCTAGCTAGTTATTCCTCTTCTGTAACCTTATCCCTATAGAAACTGTGCAGTATTGAATTACAGTGTATTGTACTGGCTTCTTAGTTACAGAGCACTCAGAGTGTAGCTAATTAACACCTTGGGCTACAATAGCTTATAAGAACAGATGAGTTTGCAGGTAATGAGTGTGCTTGAGGAAAATTCTGACATTTAGACATGATGAGTTGAGCCTGAATTTCTGAGTCAGTTCATCTCCTCAAATCTGCCCTGTTCCTTAAAGGAAAGAAGGAATCACAGGCCTTGGGCATCTGTTCACACAACAACAAGTAGACCCAATCTATATTTGCTCTTTGGTTGAATCTTAAATCTTCATACTTTCTTTTGATTTTGCTGGCTGACACTTCATATGAGCCCTCTTACTTGTTGATAGTCAATTCTTATGTGTACTGCTTGGGCAACAACAAAGTCAAATCATAAATGGTCAGCACTCAGCAGTTAAGTAACAGAGTGGTGAAAGTCTCTCTAGGAACTTGCTGCTTATTCAAATATTGAAGAACTGTCTTACTACATGGCCAGCTAAAGGGAGGATAGCTTTAACTCACATGCTACAAGTCTCATGTACTCCATATCTGCAGCACAAATTTAAAGCAGCTTCTAATTTTCTTTAAGTGTCATGTCTCCTGTCTTCCTTTCCTAAGAATCTTACAACTGTGATTTTCTTAGTGTACTGAGAATTGTTATAGACTAGGTGAAGACCAGGGCTGAGAACTGCCTGGATAAAAAACAAAGGCTTGGTCCTTTAATGGGGGCTTCATGGGATGTTATTTGCCAAGTGATGTTATTTCCCTCGCCATGAAAGTTTCCACTGCCCATTTCTCAGTCTTTGGCAACACTAGTGAACAAGCATCCTAAAATGTTGTTTTGAGCCTCCGTAGTAAACATTTGTTTCCAAGCCAGAAAAAAGGTGTTTAATCCTTCTATCACATTGAGAAAGTACATGTTTCTTCATTCAAAGATTACAAGCCCATCATAAACCATTTTTTTGGAATTCCTTGCTTATAAGCTAAGATAGCATATTGAAGTTAAGAAATGGCATTTCATCTTCCTAAACTATCACGGTTATTATAGGTTTTTAAAAATCTACACGATCGGCACATGCAGCTAGTAGACTAGAGCCAGACTTGATGTGTTGTAGTAGCAGATTCCTTTACTGAAACATTGATTTACCCTAATTGTGTGGAAGATGAGTATGGGGGATGGTGTCTGAATTTTAGAACACTTAGGTTCCTCTGCTGTTGGGTTACCTCAATACAGTCTGTCTTTCAATTTCCCCCTCAAGCTAAACTTTGAGGAAGATATCAGGTGGAGAGGCTTCTCTCACTACAATCTCCTTCTGTTCTAAATAGTGATGAGCATGAACTCGCTAATGAACTAAAGTTTGGGATGAACTTTGGTGAGTTCATGAACCTCTATGAAGCTACCATGAACCTCCATGAACTTTGATGCCATTTGTGCCAGTTAGTGGTGGTTTCTGGGGTTTAAATGGCTTCAAGCCAGCAGCAAATTGGGAGTGAAATGGGAGTGGTGTAATGACCCCCTAACGCACCAGCCAATAGCCTGCCATCCCTGATGGAGGCCATATCAGGCTGGGCGCTGGAACACCCTAGGCTGATAGTCTTGGGTGATTTCAATGTCCATGCTGAGGATGCAACCTCCACTCAGGCAATGGACTTAGTGCTGTCCATGGTGGTGCTGGGACTCTCCCAATTTGTAAGGACCCCCACTCACCAGGCTGGACACATGCTCGATCTGATCTTCATGGCTGGGGTAACAGTGGACCAGGTTACTGCCTTGGCAGTACCACAGTCAGACCACCATGCCCTGAGGGCCCATCTGAATGTCTCACTCCGACCCTGTTTAGGTGGCAAGCATATTTTAGCTTGCCCACGGAGCCTAATGGACCCAATACAGCTCCAGATGGCTCTGCGGGGTCTGATGCCCTCTGGCAGCTTGTTGGATGAGCTTGTAGGGGATTGGCACAGCTGACTCTCTGCAGCCATTGACGAGATCACTCCCCAGCACTCTCTGCACCCCCACCCTAGGCTTGTTCCCTGGTTCACCCAGGAGTGCTGCTTATGAAGAGTGGGCTAAGACAGCTAGAGAGATGGTAGCAGCGAACTCATGACAAAGCTACAAGAACATCTTATAGGGCGTTTATGAGATCCTATGAGATAGCAGTCAAAGTTGCAAAGAGAGAGTATTATGCAGCCACGATCATGTCTGTGAGCTCACGCCCAGCCCAATTGTTTAGAACAATTTGGTCTTTAACTGTTCTGCCACAGGGCAGACTAAATTCTAGAGAATTGGATATTGGCTGTGAGGCTTTTGAGAGCTATTTCACAGATAAAGTCTTGTCGCTTTGCCGCCATCTTCCTATCACAGTTGACACAATTAGTGAACTCAAGGCTCCACACATGTCTTCAAGTCAGAATATGGATCATTTCAGTCTGCTCAGCCTTGAGAAAGTTGACAAATTGCTCCTGGCTGTACACCCACCACATGCTGCCTTGACCCATGCCTGTTGTGGCTAATTAAAGCTGCCTGAGAAGGGTTGGGTGGCACCCTAAGGAAAATCATCAACAAGTCCCTTGTAGAGGGACTGTTTCCTGGGGCACTCAAGGAAGCAGTGGTGCATCCCCTCTTGAAGAAGCCATCCTTGGATCCGGGCGAATTGGCCAACTTGCCCTGTTTGGGCACAATAATAGAAAGGGCTGTGGTGATTCAGCTACAGAGCTTTTTGGAAGATGCTTTCATTTTAGACCCATTCCAGTCTGGTTTATGCCCGGGACATGGGATGGAGACAGCACTGGTCACCCTCACAGACAGTCTTCGGTGGCATCTGGATTGGGGTGGATTGGCAGTACTGTTGTTGTTGGACCTGTCAGCAGCATTCGATATGGTCGACCATCAGTTACTGATCCACTGCCTCACCAATATAGGTGTTCAGGGGCTTGCCTTGCAATGGCTTGCCTCCTTTCTCCATGGTCAGGGACAAAGGGTGGCATTAGGGAATCAGCTCTCCCAGAGGTACCCACTAGAGTGTGGAGTGCCTCAAGGGGCAGTGCTATCCACGATGCTATTTAACATCTACATGCGCCCCCTTGCCCAGATTGCCCGGAGGCATGACCTGGGTTGTCACCAGTATGTGGATGACACCCAGCTCTATCTGATCTTGGGCCTGCAAGATGGAGCTCTTCCACACAGACTTCAGTTAGGAGCCACCACCACTATAACCACTAACAACAACCAAAAACAGTGCCTGGCCTATTACTGATAGCCTGTGCTCACTGACCGAAACTGAGAAAGCTGAATATCAAGTGAAATTACAGAATGTATGAGGCCATCTTTGATATCATAAGTCAATTGCTAGCACTTTAATATAATGTAAGATGGTTTTAATGAATTGTTAATGAATTGTTTGACAGATTGTTTTTAGATGTCTGATATTTATTGCTACTGTGCTTTTATTACGTGAGCCATCCTGAGCCTGCCATGGGGGGGCAGGGTACAAATTTAAATAAATAAATAAATGCCTCTCAGGAAGAACTTCACCTCCTCATTTCTGCTGGCTGTGGAAACCCCAGGGAGCCACTTCACTCCCTCCTTTCTGCTGTAAATGGCTTTATATAGCTGGCAGAAAGGAAGAGAAAGCTGTGGCCAGCAGAAAGGAGGGGATGAAATGCCCCCTGGGAGGCACTTCACACCCATATTTAACCCTCTGGTTTTGCTCCCCACCACTTCAAAGCGACATTGCAACTTTGAAACAGACTGGGAGGGTTCAAATGCCTGGGAGCTCCCAGTCATTTAAACACTCCTGATCTGCTCCCTGCTTCTTTGAGGGGGAATCAGTAGCAGCAGGGAACAGAGTTGGGGGGGTTAAATGGCTCAGAGCCATTTAAATCCCTGCTTTCTCAGCGCAGAAAGTAGGGGTTTAACCTTTAAATGGTTCATAAACCTATACATACCAGTTCACTTTGTGAACCAGCATAATTGTCCATGGAAGTGTGTAGTTTGGTTCATGGTTAGCCGTGAACCATGAACCGAAGTACAAAAATGTGGTCCATGCCTATCCCCCATTCCAAAATCCTGATCCCTTTGTTTTACATGTGATTAAAGTATCTTAGTTCTGAGTTTAAAGCAATGGATTTGCATCTGTGTTTAGGCTTTTTTTTTTTTACCCTTACCTGTTCTTTACATTTAGGGGTGACACACAAATTGGATATACTTGTTTCACTGACTCATTTATTTTCAGGATGGATCCTCTCAGGGCTTCCTCTTATTTAGCTCTCTAGCCAGTGAAGTAGGCAAAATGATTCATGGCTTGATAACAATGATTAATGCTGTGATGTCACATGTGCTTGTGTAAGGCTCTCATCTCCATTGACAGGAAGCATGGTGCTGAGTAAATAAGGTTGCTTTAAAACTGGTGTGCTTGGATGGTGGTGAGCCAGGCCAGGGAAATGTTTCACATTTCTGGCAACAAAATAAAGTATTGAATGAGTTGAGAGTTGAAATCCATCTGGTAGTCAGCATTTACAGATGAGATCCAGACAGCTCTGCACTCTGTTTTTAACATGCCTTCATTTATGTAACTAGTGAGGAAGATTATTCTCCACATTTCTCTAAACAGCTTCCAGAAAATGATATTCATTACTTTAGTTGCTGTAGATTTTCCAGGTTGTGTGGCCATGGTCTTGGCATTGTAGGACCTGACATTTCATCAGTAGCTGTGACTGGCATCCTCAGAGATATAACACAGAAAAATGGAGTACTCTCTGTGTCAAGGTTAGATGACTATTAGATGTTCATGTTTCTTCCAGAGTTGTGGCAGGACATAGTCTTTATTGTTCTCCTGATTTTCATTTGTGTACTTATTAGGACTAATTATTATCCTATGCCATAGCCTAGGGATCTAGTACCAGTTCAACCCTTAGAAAGTTATGGTCTTAAATATTTTAATTACCCATTCTGAGTGTTCCTCATGTCCCCCATGTTCACATGTTACAATGAGGACAAGTATATCCTGCCTGTACATGTATACATCTGTTTGTAAGAGAAAGCCAAAGTATGGCCCCAGTCACACGGGCCAGAAAACGCGCGGGGGAGGCGTGGCAGTTTGCCCCAGAGCTAAATAAGGCGCGGTAGCCCAATCTCACAGGCCACCAGGTTGCCACACGCCAGCTCCGCGCCATGATCACACCGTGCTGCTGCAGCGCGGCAAAACAGCAGCACAGCAGACCACACAAGTGTGAAGTGCGCATGCACCATTGGGGGGGGGCGGGCCGCTGTTGGTGACTTGTGTGTGCGCATGCTCTGTCCAGCGTTGGTGCACATCCCAGGGAAACTTACAACATCCGGAAACCCTGGGGACATGGGCGGGTGTTGGAAGCCGCGGGATACCGGCGCTCCCGCGATCAGACGCCAGCCTTTGCCCCGGGGTTTCCAGAAACTAGTACCTCGGACCTACTAGTTTTTTACCCCGCATTTTTGGAGGGAAGCCACGGGTTGGCCACGGGAGCCCTACGCCTCCCAGATGTGCTCGTATGAACGCGCACGGAAAGTCCGCAGGGCTCCCGTGACTTCAGCGGAGCAAATGCTCCGTGTGGACGGGGCCTCTGTTAACTTTATGAATGAACCCAGGGACCAGTACCTAGATAAATGTGGGATTTGTATCACATATTCAACTGTACATGCATTAATTGTAACATGAGAAATCCATTGGGTAAAAAAATACATAAGGGCATGGTTCAAAATACTCTCTCCTAATACCATATTCCCAGTGCAAAATGTTTTCCTCCCTCTGCTGTTTTTCATTTTAGTGAAAAGAAAATATTGGAAGAATATGGTTACATGAAATAATTTCCTGCCTTTTCCTTTATTTTGAACAACATGTTTCCAGGGTTATGGAACACACCCCACCTTTCACTCCATGTACTTTAGACATGAAAATATTTATTAGTTTTATGCTTATTATTGTTATTTTAAATGGAAAAATTATGTTATATCTTTGTGCTTAGAAAGAACCCTCCAGGCATACTGGTATACAGTATATATGTTTATGTGTTTCTAACTTGAGCTGCAATTAGTAATTTCCTCTGAATGACAAAGTGTTCTTTCAATCTGAAACCAAAAGTGCAACCCACTTATAAATTGCAGACCTTAGCTCTGCACCTGGCTGGTGGTGAATCTTGTTTACTTAAAGTTTATATGTGGATGAGATATACTCAATAATATATTTTTCTTTCAAATCCATGGGTAAAATATGCTGGCATAAGATATTATTCACTTTCTTCAGTGACCTTAATCAAATATTTGAGAATCTCCTGGGAAAGATAATCTTATAAATATGAAAAGCACTTGTGGAGATGTCTTTACATTCTAATTACTCAGCATATTGTACAATTATTTGTAGCTACATTTCAAGAAAATTGCATGTTAAAAATAGCCCAAATACAAGGAAAAAATGGGGAAGGTGAAATGATAGTAATTAAGCTGAAAATGTAGTGAGGGCTATAAAAGTAAGAATTCTTCTTACAGAGCAATGCATGGGACTTTGTCGAAAATGGCTGATATGAGATCTTGAGGACAGCAAAAAAAAAAAAAAAAAAGCAGTGGAGCACTCAGCAGAGTTAAGACAAAATGAAACAAGTCAGTGACTTTTTGAAGTTTTGTTGTATTTTAGTGCAAGCACAGCATGAATGGACTTGACATTGGCTGATTTAAGATGTGTATCCATATAGAGAAATCTGACTATTTTATGAACAGTAGACCATTATACAGCAGATGGCATGGTTCTGAGAGCAGTCTTCTGGGACCTCTTCAGCTATGCCTGAACGGTTTTGAGTGCATTTCAGAATGCCTGTCATCCCATGATGTGCCTTTAGTCATAAAGTCTTAGCCAGGTTAAAGATAAGAAGAAATGTCAAAGGAGAAAGTATCTAGAGCTCTCAACAGATGTATCCATGGTCAAAATTTGATGCTGCTCATATTGTGAGAAAGTACTAAAATTTGGGAAACAAGGAAATTGACCCTTTGAGTTTCCTCCTGTCCCATTGCAGTAGATATTCTTGCTGTTTCTGAATACGTTTATTTAGTACATCATTATTTAACCCATCTTCTAAGGAGTGCAGTGCTGCATATGTCATTTCTCTCCCCCCCCATATCCTCACAACAACCCCATAAAGCTGGTTAGACTGAGAAAGAGTAAACAGACCAAGGTTAGGGTAAGCCCAGCAAGACTCAGGTGATTGCATGCACTTAAAAAAATGCACTGGTGTGGTGGGGGCCAGGGCAGTGCTTCCTGCCTACCATACATAGCAAGCCATGGTCCCAGTGGTCAGAGAATTGTCTCAGGTGGAGGTTTGGGGGAGACCCTGTTCAAGGCTCCCATCCAGTTCAGTTTAATTCCCTTAAGTTCTGGTTACAGCATTACCACAGTAGTACAGATGTCAATTATTTGATGGAAAGATTTACTTCCGGTTTGGGGATTCCTTATGAAGATGCTTGAAATGTCTATATGAGGTCAGTGTGAGTTTTGGTGCACATAGTCAGGGACAAGTTAAGGAAAGAAAAAGGGGGTAGGATAACAGGGCCTTTTCAGACCCCAGTTTTAAAGAATTTGAGGATTTTTCTGTTAGGTGTGGTAGCCTTTTTGGCCCTGGACCCTACTTGGTGGAATGAAATCAGGGCACTGGGGGATTTATTGCAATTCCACAGGGCCTGTAAGACAGAGCTCTTCCACCAGGCTTTTGATTGAGGCAGCAGACCGCCCCCCCCCCACCGGTTGATCTCTCATCAGTGGCCTGGATCTGAATAGCCATATAGGAACCATCTAAACTGCTGAGACATCTGGCTAAATTATACAAAGCACTTTATGATTTATGTTGTTTTAAATTGTTGTTTTTGGGTGTGTTCAGATGGATCTTTTGATCTGCCATAGGAACGACTCCCTTGCGAATCAAAAATGCACGACCAGACAGAAACATCTGGGAAAAATTCCAGTCCCGTAGACATCCCGTTCTGCTGTGCCTCCAATCCTGATTTAAAAAGAAGCAGTGTCTATGTAGGGTTTTCGCTTACCCGCGCAACAACTGCAGACTTTCTTCCGTCTGGTCACTCCATTAGCGCGCGATGCTCCCGTCGGCTTGGTCTGATGTCAGACCGAGCCGACAGGGGTGTGATTTTTTTAAAAATGAAACCCTATGTGCGCTTTAACGAGGAAACACATTCAGCGATAAGCGCTACGAGGAATGTAATATTCATGCTTATTTATTTTAGGGACAAGATGTTACCGCGATGGGAGATGGAGGGGGGAAGGACTGTTCTAACTTACGAAATAGTCCCTCCATTGATCATGATGGCAATGGCAAGGGGGAGGACCGGGACTTATTCTTTCCATCCTTGCATGCGCAAAACTTTGCTGAAAACCCTCCGCGATCGCCTCAGTTCTCCAAGGAGGCGCAGCCTTGCCTATGCGAATGTACAAAACTTTTTTTTAAAAAATCCTCGGTGGATGCCATGTAGACAAATCACGGCGGGAACAACGCGTGGTGAGGCTATTTCATGGGGGGGCGTCTGGTCGTGCTAGGCTGGATTAAAAAAATCGGGATAAAATTTTAGGAGGGCTCATGGCGCGATTGACTGGCCGTCTGAACGCAGCCTTAGATTGTTTTTAAATTGTATTATATATTGTATTGAGACTGATGGAACCCACCCTGAGACTGCTTGCAGGGAGAGTGGGCTACAAGACCAATAAAATTAAATTTAAAAAAATAGCAAATAAAGCCTCTGGGGATTTTAGGATAGCCCATCACTTGTCATTTCCACAGGGTAGGTCAGTAAATGATGGGAGACCTGTAGGAACTTGGAGTTCCTTTGGAGTTGAAGAGTCTAGATGCTTATCATTTTAGATGTAGAAACTGATATGATAGCTGAGGCTTGCAGAGTCATTTTGGACAAGCTAGAGAAGTGTGTGGCCCCTTTTGAGGGCTTTTTGTGCCAACAGGAATTTTAGCTCAAGGGAGATGCAGTCTGTGACAGGACATCTTAATGTTGTGTTGGATGGGAGCCCTGAGTAAGGCTTTTGTTAGGCACATAGTAGATGTCACAAAAGGGGTCAGGGAAGCCCGCCATAAGATTAGGGTCACCAGCCACACGAAGGCCTTTGTGTGGTTGCATTTCTCAGAAAGTTTCAATGGAGTGTCTTCTTGGAGGTAAGCACACCTAGCTGGTCAGGATTTCCAGGTCCAATCGGATGCTGCAGGAGGACATGGGTTTGAAATATATTTTACTAGGAATAAGGCCCGTTGTGGAAATAAATACAACGGGCTCTAGAAAGAGGCTCTGGAAGAGTGCTCCGGCTTTGGGCACTCAGTGACAATTTGCTGTGGCAATCTCAGCAGGGTATAATGACAGAGTCCACCATTTTCTCCAGAGGAACTGATCTTTGCTACCTGAAGAGCAGTAGTAATTTTGAGTGATCTCCAGCCCACCTCCAAGATTGGTAACAGTGGTTCCCCACGAGGGAGTGGCTAGTTTGGAGGGTGGAGTCTTTGGCATTGTACCTGTCTGAGGTTCCACCCCTCCTCAACATTCACCCTCTCCAGGTTCAACCCCTCAAATCTCCAGAAATTTCCCAACTGGGAGTTGACAACCCTATCTCCCTCCCAGCCAACCATCAACCTACCTTTAGTTTTCCATCTCCTCCCCCATCCCTCCTAGAGAGCAGTTGTAATTTTGAGTGATCTCCAGCCCCCACCTGGAGATTGGCAACAATGGTTCCCCATCAGGGAATGGCTGGATTGGAGGGTGGAGTCTATGGCATCGTACCTGTCTGAGGTGCCACCCCTCCTCAAACCTCACCCTCTCCAGGCTCCATCCCTCAAATCTCCAGGAATTGCCCACCTGGAGTTGGCAACCTGATCAGGACTGGGCCCAATGAGTTTTCTTCCAAAGGCCAACATAGGTGTGGAAAGGGCCTTTTACTGACAGAGGAGAAAGTGCAGGTGCCAACTTTGATTAGGGAAATACCTGGAGATTTGGGGGGGTGGATCCTGTGGAGGGCAGCATTTGGGGGAGGAGGTGGAAGGACTCAGCAAGGTATAATGCCATAGAGCCTACCCTCCAAAGCAACCATTTTCTCCCGGGGAACTGATCTCTGTCATCTGGAGGTCAATTGTAATAGTGGGAGATCTCCAGGTCCCACCTGGAGACTGGCAACCCTAGGGGGAAGTCAGCCGCACAGCGGGGAGTTGAAGAAAATGGTTTGATGGTCACTGGCCCACCTCGTTAGCCAGCCAGCCATGCTGAAGCTAAGCAAGAGAAAGAGCCTTTTTCCATTTATTCTGACAGGAAAGTGGTCGTTGGGGAGGGGGTTATGGGCGGGGGAGGGGTTATGCTGAAATTCCTTTGTTTTTTTTACTCGCAGAGCCAAGCTTGGCTGCCTACCAACAGCCACTGAGGGGACAGTCCCTCACAGGAGTCAAGAGAACTGTCTTCCTCAGGAGAGAGAGCTGTCTGCCAGGGGGAGTGGGTGGGGAAGAGGAGCAGCACCCGGCCAATGGCATGCGAGTACCCTTGAGTGGTGGCTGATGGGCCAGTGGCTGAGGGAGGGCATTTTACAGCCAATGGGAGCACATGGAATCTTGCGAAACCAAAAGATAATTATTTATAAGGAGAGATGAGCCCTTGGTGCGCGTGTAGATGGCAGCCTACTTGGCAGAAATAAAGTTGCTGCACTATTTAGTGTTTTTAGAACCTCTTAAACTGATAGTAGGAGCAGTCTCTTTGTGGAGAAATGTGATGAGGAAATCCATAGTCCTTTTTGGTGCAACAGTGCTGCCGAGGTGCTGGTTGTCAGTGACCAATTTAATATTCTATTTATAAACAAGTCTTGGTAATGCATAGTGGATGTGCTGTCTTATTTCAAGGGCAGAAAGGAAACAAAGCTGTGTGTGACGCTATAATAATATTCAAAGCTTTTACACAAGCATATCTGTCTATACTTTAACAGCACACAAAATTTAATAAAGTTATCTAAGTACAGAATACAAAAACTGAAGAAGGTCCAAAAGTAATCTTATTCTAATGAAGTTTATGGACATTGCTTTCATTTCCAAGGTCTTCATCAGAGAAGGACCAATTATAACTGCACAATTGTTTTCTTTCCTAAAGTTTGTCAAGACTAGTCAAGTAAGGCTGGAAAATCAATACACCATATTCTTCATAAAGCAATAAGTATATAAGGCATATCTCAGAGTGAATGTCAGGTAAGCATTTGTAACTTCAACGTTTCATTGTAACTTGACTACTCTTGACAGACTTTAGGAAAGAAAACAAGATTACTTTTGGACCTTCTTCAATTTTTGTATTTTGTACTTAGATAACTTTATTAGATTTTGTGTGCTGTTAAAGTATAGACAGATATGCTTGTGTAAATGCTTTGAATATTATTATAGCATCACACACAGCTTTGTTTCCTTTCTGCTCTTCAAGTTGGCAGCTGTGGTTCTTTCATTATTTCCACCTGGTCTTATTTCAAGGAGCAGTGCTTTCATGAGCTGGTGCCTGGGGCAGACAGCATTCCCACATTGATGCCTGAGAGCCTGTGGTATCTTGGGCAGCTGAAGCACCAGGAACAGTGACAGAATCCCTGGCTCTGAGCATGAGGGCAACTTATGTCAGGCAGGTGCAGGATTTGTAAGCTTCAGAAAACAAGTAGGTCCGGTGCTGCAATGGCCTTTACCTGTCTAACACATTCAGTTTGGGGTGGCCTTAAAGGCATGTAGTTTGACACCGAAGATGCTGAAGTCATACCTAGCAATGCTGGCATTTAAGGCAAAGGGTACAGGTTTTGTGAATGCAGTAGCTGATTTCAGGATATGTAGAGTGCTGGAGGGTTGATCTCATGAGGCCCCAGTGGAGTGAGACTACAGGTGACTTTCACCCTAGGGCTGTTGAGGTTGCTGGGGCAGTGATACAAAGCACAGTGTGTTAGCCATTATGAGAAGCATTCTTTTCCAAGTAGCTACCTTAAAAAAAAAATATTGAATATTGTAAAGAGAAAGGAGTAGGGCGATAGGGAATAGGTAAGGGAAAAAAGGCTCAGGTAAAAAGAAAATAGTGCTTACAGTTACCTCTACAGACACTATTACATTACATTAATAATTCTACTTATACAATCAGGTAATTCAACTTATACAGTCAGGTAACTCTATTCACTTAAGCCCATACTTTTCTTGATATCTGCAAAAAAAATATTATTGCCTTTACATCATATTACCTTATTACCTTTTTAATATATTTTAATAAAACATTCCAGTTATTTAACCATGTTTAAACTGTATAAATTTCAAATCTATGGATTCTCATATTCAAATCTCTTATAACCTCTTAATCATTTACTACAAAACTAATCCTTACTCATACAATTATGGATCCTTAATGTCGTACTGCTTATAAAGAGCCATTCTATAACCAAAACATTCTAAAAACAATTATAGTAACCCTAAAAAGGAAACATATCTAGTTCACATCCCTTTAAGATTGCATTTTACTAAATTTAACTTCCCATACCTTAGAAAATTTTCTTACAGGTACTAATAATGTTTACCTTTAGGATTTTCTAAAATAAGCCACACAAATGCTATATAACAAATATTGTTTTGACTTAATTTAATTTCAGTATTAATTTAATTCAGGGCTATTTTTGGTCAGGAACGCACAGTTCCGGCTGGCTCCCGAGTTGGCCATGCCCAACAGGAACTCATTAGCATAATAGGCCACACCCAACAGCAGAAACTCATTAGGATTGGCTACATTAGGGGTGTATGGCTTAACATGCAAAGGAGTTCCTGCTACAAAAAAAGCCCTGGGTTTTGACAACAAACAAAGTAAACAGAATAAGAAGCAAAAGGTGTGTGTGGCTGGATGACCACACTTCTGGTAACATGGGGGTGTGACCTAATAGGCTAATGAGCTGTGCTATCAGGGGGTGTGGCCTAATATGCTAATAGGTTTCTGCTGTTGGGTGTGGCCTATTATACTAATGAGTTCCTGCTGGGCTTTTTCTACAAAAAAAGCCCTGATTTAATTTAACCTTCTTGGTTATCTTCTTAATTTTCATTAACCATCCTTTACTCTGCTACAGCCATACTAAATTTCATACAACTGTTATTAGTATTTGTTCTTGAATCACATTACAATGTTTTGAACTTTTCTATAATTACAAATAAAAACTACCTTGTAACACTTATTTCTCTTAACATTTAATTTTAGTCACAATTTCTCTTAAATTTATATTCTTAAATCTCATTCTACCTCCTTAAATTCCCTTTTAAAGATCACTTGCCCTGCTGTAGCGATTCCACCTTAAGTAGTTCTTACTCCCACCCCTTTTTCCCTCCTTCTTGAATTCCCAATGTTTTATCTTCTGTAATTGTGGATTGTTCCTGTAGTATTGCAGTATGGGAGTAGCACTCTCTCCTTGTTTACTTGCTGAACCCAAAAAGGCTGTATTAATCATGCTTAAAATTATCTTCCATTCCTCCACCTTGGTATCTTTTGGTTCTTTCACTTCAGTTAGGCATACAGCTATTTTTCCCAATTTATTTCCACCTTTTCCAATCTCAGTTCCTCCCTCGGGTCTTGTGCTTCATTTAGTAGTTGTTTCGGTAAACTTTCTACTTGGTGAAATTTACAAGAAAGCTCCTGGACATAGCCCTCTAAAAGGCATAAATTGTGTTGTATTGGAAGTATAGCTGTGTTAAAAACAGGGGTAATTTCCTGCAGGAGCACACAGGAGCAGAGCTCCGGCAGTAAGGAGTCCAGGGGGTGGGCACATGCAACAAGCCCCACCCCCTGCTCCCAGCAGCCTTCAGTTGGGCCATGAGGAGCAAGAAGCAGCCAGGTAAGTTGCAGAGGGCCCCCCTGCCCACCTTCAGGTACAAGCTCTCCCTCCTCTGTGAGGGCAAATCTGTGTGTCCCCCCCCATAGCTAGCAATCCAAAAGAGTCCAGTGGCACCTTTAAGATCAAGTTTCATTCAGGTACAAGCTCTCCCTCCTCTGCGAGGACAGATCTGCACACCCCCCCCAATAGCTAGCAATCCAAAACAGTCCAGTGGAGCCTGAGTGATGGGTGTTGCATTCTGACACACTTCTGCCGATGTCAGGGGGTGTGGCATATGCAAATAAGTTATGCTAATGAGTTATGCTAATTAGCTCCTGCACCTCTTTTTCTATGAAATGACCCCTGGTTAAAAATATCCTTTAATATTTACATTATCACTTGCAGGGTAGTCTTTTTTCCTATGAAGCAACTTAGCCAGATAGCTTAGCCCACAAAGTTTATTTAGACTAATCCAGAGAATCCCCACTTTTCAATTTGCAATGAGTTAGATCAATAAGGGACACCACAGTCGAAAATCTAAGAATTGTAGTCCCTTCCAGATTGGAGGAGGGGGGAACAGTTCTCTCTCTCCCTATTATCTTTCTAATCCTTTTTACAGTCCTTCAGCTCTATTTCAGCAGCATTTCATGAAAAAAAGAGAACTTATTTGCAGAATATCTTATCATTTACGTAGAAAATCACTTGATGTAGAAGAATGCTTAGTTTCATTTCTTAAAAGTCCGGTAGTTACAACTTAGTGCCAAAATGGCAATTGCATCGGCTGGGGCTTCAGGGCAAACAGGGGACTCCAGATCAAAACCGCCACCAAGATCTGGCTCCCCATCACGCCCCCTGCTTCAGGTATCCCTCTCCTGGGATACCCCTAGGAGTCTAGAAAACCAAGACTCCCCCAATCCACACAATTCGGGTGTCCGCTGGAGCAGAACTCCATGGCTCCCCCCCCCAATCTCATTGTGCCAAAACCGGAAGCAGCTACCTTGATGATATTTTATGCTGATTTGAGGATCTGTGTGCTCTTGGCTCAGTCTTATTTGATGTATCTTAATTGGTGCTGCAGGTGTCAGACTTGAGACTATTATCTAGTGAGGTGAAGCTGTGATTGTGAGCCTTCAACTCAGTCTCGTTGTTATGTATTGTATAATGGTGTTACAGTTGCTACACCTGAGGCTGTCATCCAGTGAGGTGAAGCTGATTATTCATAGGTCCAAAGTGGACCAGAAGGGCATTGCATGGTTCTGAGGAATGCAGGGAATACCCAGTTGTGCCCTGTTAAGGCTCTGGGCCTATATTTGGAGGCACAGGGACTGTGATCACACATGCTAAATCAACTTTCAGTCCACTTTCAATGCTCTTTACAACTGGATTTTGCCAGTTCACACAGTAAAATCCATTTGGAAAGTGCATTGAAAGTGGATTAAAAGTGGCTTATTTAGTGTGTGTGAGATTGCTGCCAGGGTGTTTGTTTCAGCATGGCAATGGAAGGTGACTGACAAAGTGTCAGTAGGGCAGTTGCCCACAAAATACCGGCAGAGGCTGGATTGTCAGCACATAAAATTGGGATGCATTCCAAACTGAGGGCATGTCAAAGGCAGCCAGATTAAGCGTGCCTGGCTATTAGATATACCAGATTGGCCATTGGTGGTCTAGTGCCTTTGGGGCTACATTAGATAATGCAGATTCAAGTGGGTAGCTGTGTTGGTCTGAAGCAGCAGAACAAAGTTTGAGTCCAGTGACACCCTTAAGACCAACAAAGTTTATACCCAACTGAGTTTATGCCCAGAATTAGATAATGTAGTGTACTTTGTTTCTTGAAAGTTCAGGCTTATCATACAGTGCAAGGCAGTGTTCTCATCGTGGGCCACTCAGTTGTTTCCTGGATGAAGTGAAGGGCAGAAGTCAGTGCCTTTCCCCTATGGTGAATGTTCAGTGGGGGCCAGCTGCTGCCCTCTCTCTACTAGGTATTGACAGAGGACAGTCACCCTGAAATTGCACTTGGGTGGAAATGATTTAGTGCAGAGCAAGAGTGCTGGAATACTCACTGGAATACTCACCTTCTCCAATTATCTACCACAATGTAAACATAAAATAATGACCCAGGGCACATGCAAACATCTGTTTTGATTAAAACAAACCAAATCAGAAACTGAAAATATTCCTGTATGCATGTCGAACATGTAGAAAAACATTCCTAATGTGTTGTAATTAATCCATTATTGATCTGGAATACAGAACATTTTTGAAGTAGCATCCCTTAGGTAATCCTTTTTTCTAGCTTCAACAAACCAAATGCTTTCTGCAGTGCATTAATTCACTAAGATTAATAATGTACAAATGTTCTCCTATCTTCCCTACTAATAGCAATATTTTAGCATACCTTACATGAGGAACAAATCTTAGAGATAGTACTAATGGCTTAACTGCTCAAAATGGAACTATTCCATGTTTAAAGTATAAATTATAGTGCAGAACATGAGGCCATTGAAGCTTAAAATGAATAATAAGGAGTGTAAAGGAAAAAATGCCCCACAGGATTCTGGAGTTCAAATGTATATTGAGTTTTAAGTACAATGAACTTTCTGCTGAGAGCCAGAAGTGATCAACATGTTATATTCTGTATTACTTGGTTGGTCTTAAAAATAGTCACTAACAGTTTAACACCTCGATCATAACGACATTTACTTGAAAGCAAGCCTAGTGAGTTTAGTGAAACTTATAACCAATTAATATTGAAGCTTTAGAAATGTTTTATTTATTACATCTCTTGTGTGTCTTGACATTTTACATTTCTGAAACATCTTAGTTTTTTTTCTTTCTGACCTTTCTCTAAATATCATATTTTGCATTGTATTTTGATAACTCAAATACTCTTTTTAAAAATAAATACATTAAACCCCCAATGATTTAGGCATTCAAGTGGCCTGCCAGAAAGTCAAGACAAAACAATTTGACTTGATTTACCATTAATTATATTTGTCCTTTTAGAGGTTTCAAGATTACTTTAAATAATCTGAAACACCCTTTTGCACACTTTGGTAAGGCTGAAGTTCTAACTAAAACATTTTAGTCTTGTGTATAACTTCACATATTGCCATTTTATTTCTTAGATATTTTCATATAGGAGAAACCACATCTGAATTATTTTAATGGGCTCAAGTTCTTGAATAAAGTTACATCTAATGTGCCAACCATAGAGTACCTTTGTCCCCACATTATGCAGCTGATAAAAGATTGGCTGACCCCAAATTGTGTGAAAGTAACAGCATGACCCTAGGCATGTTTATTCAGAAGTAACTTCGATGTAGTGATTAAGAGAGGTGAAGTCTATTCTGGACAAGCAGGTTTGATTCCCCACTCCTTCACATGAAGCCTGCTGAGTGACCTTGGGACAGTCACAGTTTTCTCAGAACTCTCTCAGCTCCACCTACTTCACAAGATGACGTGAAGAGAGGAAGGGAAGGTGATTGTAAACCACTTTGAGATACCTTAGGGTAGAGAAAAGCTGGGAATAAAAACCAACCCTTCTTCCTCTTCTTATAATTTCAAGCTACTGATTTCAGCTTGTGTAATTGTAAAGGGCTTCTGTCTGCAGCAAACAATAGGAATCTCTGAGACAAAACTGTTTGAAAACCACTGAAACAATCCATCTAGTAAAAATTATATTGGTTGATAATATGTAAGTCACACATGCAAATAGTTCTTACAAGAGGGGAACACACAAGGAATTGTAGGAGTCATTTCATTTCCCCCTGTCTCCCCTTCTACACACTATTTCTTCTTTCTCTCCTCCTGGCAGCTCCCATATCTTCTCCCTTGTCCCTGCTTCCTTTTCTTATTCCCATTTGCAAGCCAACCTTTCTTTTGTTTGCCCCCCAATCTTCTGCTTTATTATTTACTAGGAATAAGACCCGTTGTGGAAATAAATACAACAAGCTCTAGAAAGGGGCTTTGGGAGAATGCCAAGGTCTTGGGCACTCTGTGTCAATGTGCTGTGGTGACCTCAGCAGGGTATAATGAAACAGAGTCCACCATGTTCTCCAGAGGAACTGATCTCTGCTACCTGAAGAGCAGTTGTAATTTTCAGTGATCTCCAGCCTTCACCTGAAGATTAGCAACAATAGTTACGCAGAAAGAAATGGCTGGATTGGAGGGTGGAGTCTATGGCATTGTACCTGTCTGAGATCTCACCCCTCTTCAAACCTCACCCTTTCCAGGCTCCACCCCTCAAATCTCCATGAATTTCCCAACCTGGAGTTGGCAACCCTATCTCCTTCCCAGCCAAGCATCAACCTGCCATTATCTGCCCCTCTGATTTCAGCTTAGCATCTTCTCCCCCTGCCTCCTGAGGATCAGTTGTAATTCTGAGTAATTTCCACCCCTCTCCTGAGATTGGCAACAGTGGTTCCCCAGAAGGGAATGGCTGGTTGGGAGGGTGGAGTCTATGGCATTGTACCTGTCTGAGGTCCCACCCCTCCTCAAACCTCACCCTCTCCAAGTCTATCCCTCAAATCTCCAGGAATTTCCCACCTGGAGTTGGCAACCTTATCTCCTTCCCAGCCAATCATCAACCTACCTTTATTTCCCTGTCTCTCTTCAGCTTTCCATTTCCCCCCACACACATCTGCAGCCTCTTCCATGCTTTGATACCCTGACTGCCACAAAGTCTACCATTTTCTCCAGGGGAACAGATCTGTGCCATATGGAGAGCAGTTGTAATTCTGAGTGATCTCCAGCCCTCACTTGGAGATTGACAACAATGGTTTCCCAGGAGGAAAAATAGTCTTTCTCTGCAATGGGGATCAAAGCAGCTTATATCATTCTCCTCTCCCCCTTTTGACTTGCATAAGTTAGGCTGAAGTATGTGACTGGTCCAAAATCACCCACTCAGCTTCTACAGCAAGAACCTGGAACCAGCAGAACCTGCTCTGAAGCACTGACTACTATGCCTAGGGCAGCCAACCTCCAGGTGGAGCCTGAAGATCACCCAGTATCACAACTGAACTCCAGACAACAGATCTCTCCTGCTCCCCCCCCCCGGAGAAAATAACTGCTTTGGAAGGTGGGCTGTATGACATTCTGTTCAGCTGAGGCCTCTCCCCTCCCCAAACCCTGGTTTCCATATACTCTACCAGAAAATCTCCAGGAATCTCCCTACCTGGAGCTGGCAACCCTAGTCAGGACTGGCCCCAATGGGTTCCTCACAAAGGCTGGCTGGGTATGGGTTGTATGAGTAGGCATAGGCTGGTTGGGTCTCCTCCATGCCTTTGGCACCCTAGACAATTGCATAATGGATGGGTTGCTCTTTTGTGAATTGTCTTATAAAGATACAGTGGGTCGGATCCAATTAGCCTCTCAGCTGGTGGGAAAGGGAAGATGGGGTCCACTTTAACCACCATAAAAACTGTGCTGGGAATCATGGGACCTGCATGGACAAAAGCCATGTGGAATGGGAGATGTAATGAGGAGGTGGATTAGCCAGGATCAAGTGAAATAGCTGGCTGGATACAATCCATGATTAGAATATATAGAATGTTGGTCAGTGGAACTGTTCATAGGTACTGAAAGTTTCCTTGGTGTACAGCAGATAGAATAAATCATTAAAGCAATTAAAGCAATGTCACAGGAAAACATATATAAATGTTAATATAGCAAGTATTTGGGGCCGCAGTGGCTCAGAAGTTAAGACACTGAGCTGCAGACTGGAAGGTCTGTAGTTCAACAGTTCAAGACTCCAGAGTCGCATGACGGAGTGAACTCCCAACTCCTGCCAACCTAGCAGTTCGAAAGCAAGAAATTGCAAGTAGATAAATAGGTACTGCTTTGGTGGGAAGGTAACAGCGTTCCGTGCACCTTGGTGTTTAGTCATGCCAGCCACATGACCATGGAAATGGAGATGAGTATCACTCCCTAGAGTTGGATTCTACTGGCTTTCAAGTAAGGGAAACCTTTACCTTTAGCAAGTATTTGCAGGGTTGCAAATACGTCAGTTTTAATTTTATTTTATGTTCTACCATGTTCAGCAGATGATATGTGCATGAAAAGATGAGCTTGTTAGTGCCAGAAGCTGATTTTCATATACTCATATTTATGGAGGAAAACTGCAAAATGGTGCCGTACAAATGTTTTCACAATGTCTCTAAAAGACAGTGTGGAATGTATGCTTAATACAACCTAACTGTGCTTTAAAAAGATAACTTCAAAATTTGAATTAAGACATAAAAAAACCAAAATGTGTGCAGCATTTTGAATAACTAAAATTCCTCAAGCAGAATTATAAATCGGGGGAGGGGGGGCATGGCGATGCCAGGGAACATGGCGGTCATTTGATCCTTGCGCTCCACCTCCCTTCCTGCCCTCATAGTGTAAACTCTAACCTTCATCTCATCAAAATAATCAGATTATGGGGAAAAAACGGTGGTAACAATCCTCAAGATACTAAAAAAGCCACCAAATTGCCACAGGACTTTTTTGCTCCTAAGCATAGGACAGATAGCATAGAAAAACGGCCAAAACTGACAGAGCTAAAATGGCGGATGATAAATCTGCCCCATACTTATTGGAAAAAGCCCTAGCTAAACAAGATCGACCGGGTATATTAGAAAGAATGGATAAATTTTTGAGTAACCAGATTCAGCACTCTCTCGATCCGGTAAGGGAACAGCTTTCACTGATACAATCTTCCTTAGAGAAAACAACAAAAATGGCTAAAAAAGCTACTAACATGAGCTTAGTGCTTAAGGGAGATGTAAAAGAGATCCAGGTGCAAGATTTAAACTTGAGGGAATGGATTTTAACTCTTGAGTCACAAATGAAACAGTTAAACCTAAAACTTAGAGGACTGCCTTGGTGTCCAGCGTTGGTGCGCATCCCAGGGAAACTTACAACATCCAGAAACCCCGGGGACATGTCGGAAGCCACACGCTCCCATGATCAGACGCCAGCCTTTGCCCCGGGGTTTCCAGAAACTAGTACCTCGGACCTACTAGTTTTTTACCCCGCGTTTTCGAAGGGAAGCTGCGGGTTAGCCACGGGAGCCCTACGCCTCCCAGATGTGCTCGTATGATCGTGCATGGGAAGTCTGCAGGGCTCCCGTGACTTCAGCGGGGCAAATGCTCCGTGTGAACGGGGCCAGTGTAATAAAAGAAAAGAGGTAGACACATACATGCATGCATAAATACATACTTACAAAAAGCCTTACTATAGACTACAATAGGCATCAAAGGAACAGAGCTAGGCAGTGCTCAAGCAACATTGCTGCTAATAGATTTTGTCTAACTTCTCTTTACTGTTTAGACAGGGCAAACCACGGCACAGTCCAAGAAGCATTGTTCATTTGGCCTCAACAATGCCTGTACATCAGACTTCACTTTGAACTGAAGCCTAGAGGAGCTTAATGTTCTTAATATGAATGTCAGGCACCCTCAAAGCTGTCTGTCTGGTGACTTTTGACTTTAATTTGATTAATGACTAGTGACCTTTGGATTTGACAGTTTTTGCCTTGTGAAAAACATAGTGTAATATTCACTCTCTTTTCAGGCACCAAGAAGCCTCTTCTGCTTTGACTGTTAATTCTCTGCTGAGAGTCAAGGCTAGGAGTATCTGGTTGTTAGAGGATGGTGTCATTGAGATAAACTTTAAGTAAAGATTGTATATGTGGTAGGGTGGATTTTAAATGGAAGGAAACATGAGCTTGGGGGGAGGGAGAGAGAGAGATGGTAACACTTAAAGCATGTAATCATATTTTTGTAAATAAATAATTTAAACTTGTCTGTCTTGGACCCAGATTTTTTGTGTTGAAACATACATTCAAAATGGAATAGTTTCCCATCTGTTTGTGAAGCTTAAACAGATACAGCTATGGTAATTGGGTTTCTTCTGTTGGTCTGGGCCCCATCTAGGGATGTCAACTTAAGGTTGGGAAATTTGGGGGTGGAGCTAGGTGGACAGAGTTTGGGGAGGGGAGGCCCCTCAGTGGGGTATGATTCCACCCTCCAAAGCAGACATTTTCTTCTGGGGAATGGCTCTTTGCAGTCTAGATATCAATTGTAATCCTGGAAGATCTCCAGGCCCCACCAGGAGGCTGGCACCTCAAGCCTCCTCAGAAGCTGTGCAACCCCAGGATTCCTGAAGATTATAGCCTGAGACATTATCTCACCTTCACTTATTATTAATTTACAAAATGTGTATGATGCCTTTCTGCTCTTACAAAGGCAGCCAACTATTTAAAACATACATAATAAAACCACATTTTAAATCCCCCAAACATAATTAACACAATTAAAACAGAGCTAAAGTACATGCAAAACAATAGAAAAGCAATTAAAACATTGGTTAAGAGGAAGGGATCACTGAGGGTATATAAAACAAACAAATTAAAAAAACCCTTCACTGGCTGCAGGAAGATGACAACAGAAAGGGAGAGACAAATCTCCCTGGGGAGAGAGTTTCAAATCTTTGGTGCCATGACTGGGTTTCCACACACTGAATCTCAGAAGGAGAGGGCAGCCAAAGCAGGACCTCTGAAGAAGACCATAGTGATTACACAGATTCATAAGGGAGTAGGCGGTACTTCAGGTATGCTGGTCTCAAACAGTACAGGGCTTTGAAGGCCAAGACCAGCACCTTGAATTGTGTGTGTGGAAACAAACTAGGAGCCAGTGTTCATAGGACGAAGCTGGAGTAATATGGTTCCTATAACCCTCCCCAGTCAACATCCAGGCTGCAGCATTCAATACCCACTGAAGTTTCTGAACACTTTTCAAGAGCAGCCCCATATAGGACACACTGCAAAATCTAGTTTAGATGTAACACAGTGGCCAGATTGTTTCTGCCCAGGAAAGGCTACAGCTGAATAACCAGCTGAAGCTCATAAAAGGCATTCTTGACCACAGCTGCTACCAACTTATCCCACAGTAGCCCTGGGTCCAAAAATACCTCCACACTACAGACCTGTTCCTTTAAGGGGAGTACACACCAATCCAGAACAGGTGACACCTTAAATCATGGGTAAGACCTTCCACCCACCAGTCACACTTCCATCTTGTTGCGATTAAGCTTCAGTTGATTAGCTGCATCCACTCCTAGAGGCACCAGCTGAGGATTTCTAAAGAAGGAGGAGGAGGATTTATACCTGGCTTTTCACTACCTGGATCAGCTGGTGGAGCTGCAGTGGCTCAAGTGGTTAAGACGCTGAACTGCAGTAGTTCAGCAGTTTGAGACCCGAGAGTGCCACATGACGGAGTGAGCTCCCATCTCTAGTTCCAGCTCCTGCCAACTTAGCAGTTCAAAAGCAAGAAATTGCAAGTAGATAAATAGGTACCACTTCGGTGGGAAGGTAACAGCGTTCTGTGCACCTTGGTGTTTAGTCATGCTGGCCACATGACCACAGAAACATCTTTGGACAGCGCTGGCTCTTTGGCTTTGAAATGGAGATGAGCACCGCAACCCTAGAGTTGGATTTGACTGGCTTTCGAGCAAGGGAACCTTTACCTTTTACCTTTCACTACCTGAAGGAATCTCAGAGCAGTTTACAAGAGCACGGGGGACAAGATGGAATCTTATGGGACCCTATAATCCTTTGAGCCAAGGGGCTGAACAACAGCTCCCCCGGCACACCTTATGAAATCTGCCTTCCAGGTAGGACTGGAACCACTACAAAATTGTGCCTCCCAATCCCAGCCCAGATAGGTAGTCCAGGAGAATACCATGATTGGGGATGGGCATGAACCACATTTTTGCAGTTTGGTTTATAGCAGAATGAAAAAACGAACCAGAAGCCTATATAAACCAGGAGGTTGGTTTGCAAATTGAACCTGTTTGTATGGGTTCATGTCCTCTGCTTTCTGCTCTCCACAGTTTTCCATGGGGAGCAGAAAGCAGTGGTTTAAATCGCTCAGAGCTGAACCCAGGAAAGCCCTTTTAAACAGCTGGTCCACATAGAGCAAACTGCTCTACCTGGATCACCTATTGAAAGGGACTGGCTAAGAAAGCCCCTTTAAACAGCTGATCCATGCACTGCAGTTTGCTCCATGCAGCTCAGCTGTTTAAAGGGGCTTTCCCCTTTAAACAGCTGAGCCCTGTGGAGCAAACTGCACTGCATGGATCAGCTGTTTAAAGGGGCTGCCTGCCTAAGAAATTAATGAAAGCTTGTGGCAGTTCTTCAAGTCTGCAAACATTGCTTCATGAAGTATGAACTGGTCAAAATTTGTGATGAACTTTAGTTTGTCAGCCAGTTCGTGACCATCTCTAACTATGATAGCTGGTATCAAAACACACCAATAGGTCCAGGAGAATAAAAAAAGTGACACTCTCTTTGTCCATCTCCTGGTGCAAGTCATCCACTAGGGTGACGAAGGCTGTTTCAGTCCCATAATGAGGCCTAAACCCAGACTGGTAGAGATCTAAACAAATTGCTGCATCCAGGAAAGCTTGGAATTGTCCAGCCACTTAAAGCAGACAGAATGAATTGATAGCAGAGGATATAGATTACCGAAGGGAAGCCTCCAAATTATGACAGGGCTCTGTGAAAATTCCACTCAGCTTGAAGGCACTTCCCAGCATGATAAAAAGGTAAGCAGCTTGAATAAGTCTATATGGGTGGTAATTAAATTAGTCCCTTCCCCACTCAAAAATGATAAAACACCTTTAATGCATAGAAGTACTAAGTCAGCAGTCATCCATCTCTTAAGCCTATTGTTTTTTCAGGATACAGTAATCAGTTCATACCTGCTTCTTTGTCTACCATCTAGACTAGCTAGTGACCAATTCAAGTGAACAGTTCAATCCAGTCACACACACCCTTTGGAGTGTCACTTTCTGCATCTATAATTTTCCTGCCTGGCATTTAGAATCAAATTGGACAGTAAAGTTCAAACTTTTTGGCTCCAAATCCATCCTGGCTTTGGAGCCCAATAGCCACTCACTTCCAATGTTTTTACAGTATAAATATAGCCTTTCCAAAACCCCAGAACATTACAGCACCAGTAATTCTCCTGAACTTCTTTCTCTACTGCTCCTGTATAGCTTGAACACAGGACCCTTGGAGATCTTGAGCTAGTCTTGTTCTCTACCCTGCTTCTTCCTTCTTTGCTCTCCTTCCACCACAGACCCAAGGAACCCCTCACCATGTTGGACACATTTTGCCCCTTGTATCATGTCCTTTTATTACTTAGACTAGGAATAAGGCCCATTGTGGAAATAAATACAACAAGCTCTAGAAAGAGGAGGGTGCCCTGGCCTTGGACACTCAGTGTTAATTTGCTGTGGCAACCTCAGCAGGATATAATGACACTGAGTCCACAGTTTTCTCCAGAGGAACTGATCTCTGCCATCTGGGGAGCAGTTGTAATTCTGAGTGGTCTCCAGCCCTCCCCTGGAGATTGGCAACAATGGCTCCCCAGGAGGAAATGACTGGGTTTGGAGGGTGGAATCTATGACATTGTAGCTGTCTGATGTCCCACCCCTCCTCAAACTCCACCCTCTCCAGGCTCCACACCCCAAATCTCCAGAAATTTTCCAACCTGGAGCTGGCAACCCTATCTCCTTCCCAGCCAACCATCACCCTATCTTTGCCTGGCCCTCTGACATCAGCTTTCCATCTCCCCACCACCACCTGCAGCCTCTACCTAGGAAAAGTACAAACTTTCTCCACAGTGGGGACCCAAGCAGGAGGGAAGCGACCTCAGCAGGGTATAATGAAACAGAGTCCACCCTGCAAAGCAGCCATTTTCTCCAGGGGAACTGATCTCTGCCATCAGGAGAGCAGTTTTAATTCTGAGTGATCTCCAGCCCTCACCTGGAGACTGGCAGCAATGGTTCCCCAGAAGAAAATAACTGCTTTGAAGGGTGGAGTCTATGGCATTCTAGTCAGCTGAGGTTTCTCCCCTCCCCAAACTCTGGCTTCCCTAGACTCCACCACAACATCTCCAGGAATTTCCCAGCCTGAAGCTGGTAGGCCTGGAAAGGGCCTTTTGCCTTTGCCTTTTTACTGACAGAACCAAAATTGGTTGCCTATTAACAGCCACTGAGGGAAAAGTTAAACCACAGGAACCAAGCAGAAGTGTCTTCATCAGCAGAGACAGCCATTTTGGCAGTTTATTCTGTCAGGGAACAGTGGCCAGGCTGGCAGTGGGCAGGAGAGAAGAGCAGACCCAGCACCCAGCCAATGGCATGTGAGGACTCTTGATTGGTGGTTGGTGGACCAATGGCTGATGGAATGCACAGCACAGCCAATAGGAGAGCTGGAAAGTGTCAATGTGTTAGGGCTTTTATATATATAGCAGATACTAGGCTGTCTAGGGTTAAGGTTTGCTCTGTGGGTGGGTGCACATACATGAGTCTGCAGTTCTTTGAGTACATCCTGCTTTTCTTTATCTTTTGTTCTAATACAGATTTAGACCCTGATTCTATTTTCCACCTGCTTTATTTCTGGGAGTTTTCCCATTCCCATAATGGTGCTACTGCCAAAAGGTTGAGTTCAATGACACCTTTAAGACCAACAAAGTTTTATGAAAGGTATGAGCTTTTGTGTGCATGCACATGTCCTCAGATGCACTGAAAAACACAGGCAGTTATCCCTAATTTGATTTTATCTGCATACACATGTGTGTGCTCCTGACATGTGGAGGGGGGTGCTCTGAACATTGAAGGTCATGGCATGTAGGCATTTGGGTAATAGAACTGCCATAGTTTGTAATCTGAATCTGGAAATTATGACTTTTAGAAATATTATTTGTTATACCATGATACCAGGACAAAGAAGAAATGGTTACTTTTATACTGGAAGGTGTCACTGGGACAAATCAGAATTTACAAGAGCAGTTAAAGGAAAACATGATAATCTCTCCAAACAGATTCAACAACCATGCAACAGGAATTATATCCAGTTTCTTAAGTGATAAATTATTGAAGGCAGCTGGCAAAAGAAGATATTTTTATATTCCTATGGTATCCTATTAAAGCTTCAGTAGGAACATATGAAGAAGACGTTGAAAAGTGAACCAGATATGTAAACATTTTCTAAAAGAGTATTGAAACATTTATTTGAGAGTTGGGCTGTGGAAACCCAGACCCTCTCCTAAAGGAACTGTAAGGCCCTTCATGTACAGAATATATTAATAAGATTATTGAATGTGTTATGTAATGAATGAACATAGTTAATACATAATTCACTAACCAAATGTATTGAGTTATATTATTTCCCATTCATTACCATTCAGCACAAATAATTCCATACATATTTTTGTATGTGGAAAGAGAGAAGAGATGGATGATAATGAAAGTTTTAAAAGTGTACAGCTGTAAAATTTTCAAATTATATTTTCTATCCAGGGATAAAGCATGTAGCCATGGAAACACTGTAAACATGCACATATGCTTGTTATTTCAATGATATTCACACCCCAATCATTAAAGGTAACTTGACATTTTCATTACAATTCCTTATTTTTATGTGGTCGCATCTAGGTTGGAGGAGAAATATTGCAGGTATATATATTCCAGTATCTGAATGCAAGGTTATTTTACTGAATTATAGGGCAAAGCATCTAGGTATATCAGAATTAAGAAACTAGGGCCAGCCCAATATCAGAGCAAACAATTCACTGGGGCAGTGTATTTTGAAGGGACAGTTTCCAGAAAGATAAGGAACCAGGAAGCATATAGAAGCATATACAACAAGCAGAGGCACAAAAATTGACCGTGCAGATGGCTCAATCATGGGAGAGTTTGGAGAGCTTTTACATGTCATGGAGAGGGGGGGAAAGGAAGAGTGTGTAGATTGTTCCTGGAAATATCGGTGGGGAAGAAGGGATGTTCCTACCCAGCAATGCTCCCTCTAAGTGGAGTTTTGTGAGCAAAAATTCTACTTTGTGAGCTGCTGGCATTAAAGTTGTGAGCGAGCGACTTGGCTACTGCATAAATTAGTTTGCTCTGGAGCCATCCTTCCTGAGCTAAGACAAAAATGTGTGAGCCAGAGGCTAAAAAACTGTGAGCTAGCTCATATTAACTCAGCTTAGAGGGAACATTGCTACCCAGTGTGATTAAGCATGGAAGAGAAAAGGAAGTGTACTTCTACCTGTGTAGAAGTCCTGGTTCACATATGCAGGAGACAGAGGTGTGAAAGAGGCAATACAAATGACTACACTGTAGATGGTGCATTCCAATTTTGAATTCTCCCCCTCATAAAAAATATAGAACACTAGCACAGCAAGGAGTAAGTTTCAGAGGAATAAGGGTTCTGTCACTTGTCTTTGCTTGTCACACAGGTCAAGGAAAAATCACAAAAATGTGATCCACCAAGATCTTCCAGTATGAAGTGGTATGCTCCCTTCTGCTGCTTCAATTGCTACCTCATTCTCTTGCATGTGTGAACTGGGAATCCAAGTACAAAAGAACAAGGAAGGTGATGGGAATGGTAGCTAATAGGAACATCACTCTTGCTACAGTTGTAGAGAAGCAGAGGAGGAGGGAATAGTGGCAGATTGGGATGCTTATAAGGTATCACTTAACTTGATGCCAGCTTCATTTATCAGCCTTACTTGATGTTGTATACTAACATAGGCCGTGCACGCGGTTTACATGTGGCCATATGAACGGGTGTAGCTTCGTGTCAGAAAACAATGCCGAGCACGGATCCTAGAATGGACCAATAGGATGGCTGGGAGTCAGGATAGGACCTATGAGATTTGGGTGTATAATAATAGACCTATCACTGGGGGCGCGGTGTGGTTTTATTGGGGGACTTAAGCTGGTCTTTGGACCGGCTATTTTGTCTTTAATTCATGTTTTCAAATAAACCTTATGAGCTGATTTCACTACAATGTGTCTCGAACCCAGTCCTTTATACTTGATCATACACAAAGCTCATTGGGGCTTTGTTCTGTTTTATTTATATTTTTGGGAAGGTGTTGGTTTTGAAGCTGTGAAGGAACTTTGGGAGCACCAGTGATTTGGGACTTGGTGAACAATGTGGGAGTAGACTTATACTTGTATGGGTTCTTCACAAAGGAAAAGCAGAAAGAATAGGGAAAGGTGAGTCAAAAATACTGGCATTTAAGTCCTTTGTGAATACTTCTGTAAGAACTGACTGGCTAGAACAGAACAAGATGCCTTTTGACCAGCAATTCACTATACCTTTTTTATAAGGTTAAGGAGTCTCTTATTTATATTTAGTTGTTGTAGTTTGGCCCAGAGGAGTTTGCCCCCGCAGTTGGAATAACAAGACAGACAACAGTTTGGAAGTAAACAAGAGCCACTTTATTAACTATTTAATGTAACATTGCAGCAAGGGACCAACTAAGTGAGCACAGAACAGGCAAGGCAGGTGTCACTCCCCTGACCAACCTCCTTACTCTTTTCATGGGTGGGTCACCCAGCTCCAGTCTTGAGCCAACAATCTATTCTTATGGTCTTATGTTCTTACATTCTTATGATCTGGCTCGCAACCAGCAGCCCAGCAAACTGGTTGCCACCTAGGAGCGCCTACCCCGAAGCCATAGAACTTGCAGGGAGGAGCCTAGCCTAAGAGGTTCCCAGAGGTGATCATCATTTCCCACCCTGAACCTTAAAATCCGAAGGTAGTTCCTGATGACCCCCTGTTCCCTAAAGGGAAATTGCCAGGGTGGTCACGGGTTCCAATTTCTTGCCTACACAAAACCTGCCACAGCCAAGGCCAAGTCTCTGCTTTGGCCTTTGCTTCCCACTAACAGTCCAAGGCTGCCCCAATCCCTTGCTGCTAGTCTTGCACCAAATAATCCATTGTCCTTGTCTGATAAATGCACCCGTCAGCCCTATACATGTCCTGGAACTCAACCTGTATGTCAGGGTGCAGCAAAAATAGCCCCCAAACAACCCATTGCCTTGTTCATTTGCTGGTTGGCTCTACACCTTGCATGTTCAAAACACTTGAGGTCACCTAGGTTACGCCACACCTGGCAGGGCAGAATAGCCAACCACACTATCTGCACACTGGGCCATCTTGCTCTTATCATTGCAAGGTCTGCCTCAGCATGTAACACAAGGGCCTTGCCGGCCAGACTATCTACACTCTGGGCCATCTTGCTCTTATCATCGCAAGGTCAGCCTCAGTTTGTAACACAAGGGCCTTGCCGGCCAGACTATCCGCACTCTTGGTCTCGCAAGGTCAGTCTGTCTGGTGGGTGGCCCAAAGAGCATGCTGTGGCTGAAGACATTGACTCTTCATCTCACCCAGTGGCCTGCATCACCTGAAATAAGAACCTCAATAATAACATTAAACTTTTCAATCCCACTAGTCAAACACTAGGCCAGACGCATTCTGGCAGGACCTTGCCACTCGTTCCCTGATCTGTGATGCCCCAAAGAAGGCGACCCTGGATGGGGCTGGCAAGGAGGATGGTGGAGACAGCGGACATGACGGAGCCTGTTTTTGTGGGGCAATGGCAGCAGAGGTGGTGGCGGCACCCCCCCCCAAAGTGTCGGCAGAAGCAGCAGCCGCCCGAGCTTCCCCCGTGGCCAGCAGGATCGCCTGGAGGGACGGCGCAGCAGCAGGCAAGCAGGTGCTGTAAGAGAGGGGCTGGCTGCATCTAGTCAGCCCAATGCAAAGAAAAATGTTCCCGATTTAAACAAAGCAGGAACAAAGCACAATTACCTTTGCAGTGTGACCAGAGCCTCAGTCTCTTTTCAAGAGAGAGCATCAGCAATCCTGTTACTGACCCCAGGGATGTGCTTAGCTTAGAACAATATATTGATCTGCAAACAGTGGAGCATAAAGGCTCTGACCAGGGCCATAATCTAGGAGACTTGGATGTCTATGAATTAACCACATGTACTGTGGACAGACTGTCACATGCAAGGTTGAAAGGGCCGACCGGCTGTTGCAACTCCAGCAAGGGAATTTTATTCCTTGCCCTGATCACATCAATTATTGTATGTAATGGGTTTAATTTGTCAGCTGGTAATCTACATAGCTGCCTGGCAGTGTCAGTCTCTATCCCCCAGCAAGTCAGAATGAGAGCAGGACCTTCTATTTCCCATGCTGAAACCCTTAAATTGTTAACTGGGGGGGGAAGGAGTAGACAAAGACTCTATCCACCTTATATTCCTTAGCAATTTTTTTTTTAACTATGCGCTCCCTCCCCTTAACTGATTTCACGTTAGAAGCACTATATGGTCATCTTTTACCCTGATGAGGTATCCCAAACCCTAAAGTGAAAGTAAAGTGGAGAATGCATGAGGCCAGCACATAAAGGTGCATTCATGCCTAAAGGAACATGACCTATGACTGCATGTCCCCTGGGAGGTGAACTCCCAGCAAATCGGGCATTGCTAAACCGCCCACCCAGCCTGGGCATGGTACCTGCCTACCCTAGCGATCTATGAACCAAGCGGCCACTATCTGACCTTTCATTTTCAGATGGCCAGGCTGGAAACATAATTTACAGCCATAAGTGGATGATCCTTTTCCCATCTCACGGCTGGGTTCACAGCTGCCTGCATATGGAACTCTTCACCGTACTGAAGCCAAGCAGGGCTCCGGACATCATAATAGCCTTTATAAATAATGTCCATGTATTGGAACATCACAGTAGCCCTCCATGGTTAGTGCCTTACAATTACTGCTGCGTAGATTAAGAATCCTGGGAACCAATTTGCCCAGGTCATGTCAACCCTGCACCTTTTTAGACATTCCTTCCTGCTCATCTAGATCCTCATCTTTGTTCCCTATTTCCCTGTATAACAGTGTAAATACACCCACATATATTCCATGAAGGATTTATCTCTAGTTGCCATAGAGATGATCCTCAGAAGCAAAACCAAATCCCCAAATACTAGGGCATGTGCCATACAGCTACGAACCACCATCCTGCATAGGGGGGCCATCCTAGCATGTTCAGTGGTGTGTGTGCAACACTGCCTTGAGCAGTGTGTGTAGCAGACAAGCCCCACATTGGGTGCACTAGGCCCCATGGGCAGTATGTACCACCATGGCCAGTGTTCTCTACCTTACCTTCCCTCCTTGAAGGTCCCTTGCAATTTCACCTGCATTTCTTGCCTGAGTCTGACTGCTGTCCCCTGCTGAGTTAGACAGATGTAGACGTTCCACCATCAGCTGGGATAAGCCTCTCCCAAGGCGATGGCTGAGGGATTGAGGCTTGCCTGTCCCCAAGAGATCCTGGCATCTCTGAGCCAATATGGCAACCAGAGCCAGCCTCCGGACGAGTGGACAGGAAAATAAGCAAAAGTAACCCTGGCAACAGCTGAAATAATCTAAACAGTGAGTCAATCAAACCCCTGTAAAAGTGAAGACGTCTCAGTCTGCTAGATCGATCTGAGAAGGAGCAACCCCGCCCCTCGAAATGGAGCAGTTCTTGAGCATTTTAAAAAAGAGAGAGAAAATGGAACTGATCGTACGAGACTCCTTCTGAGCTTGAAAGCTACATTTTAAGCCAAAAATTGTTGAACTCGGACAAACTTTACTTTAAAAATAAAACTTTTCTTCTTTGTAAACAAGATGTCTGGGTGAGGGAGGAGAAAAGAAACTGACTCCAGGAAGCTCTGTGCCAACGACTACCCCCCAGACACAAGAAGTGGCCGCAGACTTTTCTAATGTGCTTGCTGTAGTATTACAACCTCTGCTGAAGCAGATATCAACCATCAACAACAAGCTGGATTCCATGCAAAATCAACTCGCCCACATGGGGGAAAAGGCCAAAAAGACAGACAAAAGGATTGAAAAAGTTGAAACAAAGACTACAGACATTAAGCAAGAACTGGAAGAAGTCAAAAAAGAAAGAAATACGGATAAACCCATTTTGCCTGGTTAACACCACCCATGCTATTAGGCACTCCCCCATTTTTCAGGTGCCTCTAGCAATTGTAATATGGCTGTGCTGACCAGGCTATCCTCCTCCTCATCACATGGGATGGCCTGAAATGACTGTATGAGGAGCCACTTGGGGGCTGACTGCTTCCTCTAGAACTGACCTTGTCCCTTCATAGGAGCCATGACAGCTGTATTATTAATTTTATTTTTATTTATTACTGTTAATATTTTATTATTATTATTATTATTATTTATCTATGGAATCTTATTCTTCTTATGAATTAGCCATCACACCACACCCGCTCCCACTATGTATTATATAATGTGTGATCTGTGCTAAAAATGCTGTCTGAATTTAGTCACCTAACCCAGAAGCAATAGTCTCAAAATGGCTGCACAGTAAGTCAAATCTAAAATGGCTGTCCTGGAAAGCTGAAGGGAGCAGCGTCTTATCATTGTTAGGTTGGGTTGACGCCCAGCTGCTACTGCTTCTCGTGGCCAATTTAAATTAAAACCATATTTATTGTTTTCATTTTTAATTATTCTTATCAATCAAATCACTCTTAAAACTGGCCACCTTCAGAAGGCCACACTCAAAATGGCCCCCCTATGATGCCTCACCCAAAATGGCCACACGGTTTAAATTGTTTTAATACCATTGGGCTCAAAGTTTTCTAGCCTCTAGCTCACACCTTCATCCCAGCTCAGGATGGGTGGCTCCAACAAAAACCAATCCAGGCAGTAGCCACTCTGGTTGCTCACAATTTCAATGCCAGCTGCTCACAAATTAGATTCCTTGCTCGTAAAACTCCACAGTTTGGAGTCTGGCTGTTTCCTGCTTCCTTTTCCAGGTCTGCTGCTGCTGCTGCTACATCACAGCTTACTTTACCAGGCTCTCAATTGCACAGGAGAGATAGATAGGCAAGCCTCTACTGTGCGTTTGTGTCCTTTTTAAGGTTATAAATTGTTAGTTGCTGTAGATTTTCTGGGTAGTGTGGCTGTGGTCTTGACATTGTAGGACCTGACGTTTCACCAGAGGATGCCAGTCACAGCTACTGTCGAAACATCAGGTCCTACAATGCCAAGATCACGGCCACACAACCTGGAAAATCTACAGCAACTAATGAACTCTGGCGTTTGACAATGTCATAAACTGTGTTTGTGTACTTTATAAAGTTTATATCTCCACTTCCTGGCATTACATTTTATGACACAAATGGCCCATCCCAACAAGGTCTCATTTATGTCAGATCCAGCTCTCATAACAAATGAGTTTGAAACCCCTGGTTTAGAGGGAGCATTGCATGGCAGCTATATTTTTTTTCCTGGAAATCTTTAATTATTCGTCTTATAAAATGGCTTATCAGTTTATTATTATTATTTGTTGTTATTACTATTATTATTACTATTATTATTATTAATTTATTTGACTTATGACATGGCAGCCAATTCACTCTTGCCCACTGCCCCACTGTGAACGTGAAAGCTGTGCTATAACTATTATCTAAGCGTTGCTCCTTTGACCTACTACTAAATGGCCACACAATGTCCAAAAGGGGCCACCCAAGCAGGCTGTAGCCTCAAAATGGCTGCCCAGCAAAAGCAACCGTAAACTGGCTGCCTAGCAATATGCACAAGACTAACGTTTCAGCGGCGCCCCTTAACCTTTTCGACTGTTAATGTTCCTGGTGGCCATTTGCTTTTCTGTTAAGCTCCAAACTTCCACTATCAGGCCTCCTCAACTAAGTGACCCCTGGATCTGTGCAGCCAACCACCCCACCAGGCCTCGGGCAGGCCGTGCTATGCAAGCCCTTTCCCAGTTGACACTTTTTTCCAGTTGACACTGGAACCAGAGACAATTCTAACTCTCCCAGGGCCTTAACCATATGGGGCTCTCAGCCCTCCAATGACTGGAAACTGCTGATGGTCACTCCTGGCCCCCCTGACTTCTCCCAAGGGCCACTGCTTCCATGTCTGCCTCTCTTTATGTCCGGGGCCCTCTGCAGCCCTCAAGCCTGTATCCAGGCAAGGGACTGCCACTGCTGCATCCGCCACCCTTTGCAAGTTTATAAATCACTCCCTTAAGAGTGTGGCCAGCTCCCACCACCGGGCTGCCACCCCTGCCAGACAGCCTCCTCCTCCTACAGACTGCCCTGCCACCACTGAAGGCTGCTGCCCTGAACTGCCTGGCCCTGCCTCTGCAAAGGCCATTGATCCCACAGGCATCATCCCCCTTAAGGATGGGTCAGATGCCATCTGCCAAGCCAGGCTGCTGCCTCTGAGAACAATCCACCACCACCGCGGACAGGCCACTGCCGCCTTCCAAATCAAGTTGGCTCAGGTAGGCCCCACCTCTCTCATCGTGCTCTGAGCTCCTATTGAGCCAAGCATGTAAAGCAACTGATCTGGGACCCTGCCCACATCACATCACCAGGGGGTTAAGTAGCTTCTTTTGTTGGAAGAGTGTAGATATGCAGTAAGTGGTACATAAGCTGTCTAAAGAATAAAGTCAGTTTATTAAGAACAGAACAAATCTGGTAAGAAAAGGAGACAGGAAGAGAAGTCTGTCTAACTAGTTAGGAGACTGTCAGCAGACTAACAGCTCCCAGCAGGAGCCGGAAGGAGACCTAACTGAGCCAATCAAGAGACAGGAAGGAGACTATTTGAAAACAGTAGGAAGTCCATAATCTAACTATGCTAACTAGTTGTCCCTTTGGCTGTCCCCTGCAGAATGTTCTTGACATTATCTATACACAATAAATCTTGTATATTCCAACACTGTTTCCTATTTGTGTTGCTGCTGGCTGGTCATTCTTTTATTATAGTAATGATTCAGAATGGACAGTTAATGTTTACGTAATTGCTGTAAATTATAAGATTGCTCCAGGCTACAAGAAAGGAAGGGATTCATTACACAGTTTGGAAGTGTTATCATCTTGGGATATTCATGTGTAATTTTTGAAAGGTTTTTTTAATTCTCATTTGAGCATCTGAGCATCAATGTACACATCATGAGATATTACAGTCAAGTGGAAAAGTGGTAAACATTTTATATATATAATTATATATATAAAATATATATAATTACTTCCATGAAACAGTAATCTAGAATTTGGTGAAATAGCTGACCAGGGTTTTTTTTGTTTTTTGGGGGTTTTTTTAGAAAATAACTTAGGAGGGAAGAATTTGTGTTTCTCATACATCAAATAATTCCTCACAGATCAGAATCAAAGGGTTGCTATTGGAAACCCACAATCATCAGTATGGGGCCTAACCCATGGAGTTCCACAGGGTGCAGTTCTATACCTCATGCTTTTCAATCTCCATGTAAAGCCCTTAGGACAAATCATTCATAGCTTTGGGGTTGGTTTTCATCAATATGTGCATGATAATCAGCTAAAAAATCATTATTCAAGTCTCCTGGTGATACAGTAGAGGTCCTATATCACTGCCTGGCTGCTGTGGTTAATTGGCTAAAAGCAAACAAAATTGAAACTAAACCCCAAAAAGACAGAGGTAATGCTGGTTGGGAAGGAGGAGATCTTGAAGGATATTGCACTCCCCACTTTTGATGGAGTTAAACTGACATTTGTTGATTTGGTTAAGTGCCTTCCAATTATATTGGACCTAATACTGTTGCTAGAGAAACAAGTTAATGCAGGCTTTTCCCCAACTCAGTCTAGCCTGAAAGATGGCCCCTTACCTTGATACAGCTGATCTAGCCACCTGGATCCACACCACAGTAACATCAAGACTATACCGCTTTAATGTACTATACATTAGTCTGACCTCAAAATCAATTTGGAAACTCCAACTGGTACAGAATGTCACAGCTCAACTATTATCAAGAGCTAGATGGAACACACATATTTCTCCCATTCAAGAGTCACTCCATTCACTGCCCGTCAGTTACCACGCTTAATTTAACAGATTATCCATCACATACAAAGCCCTTTGTGGTCTTGGACCCTCATATCTGCGAGACTGCTTCTCCCACTATGAACCACCATGACAGCTTCATTCATCTGAGCAAGGTCTTCTGCAGGTGCCAGCACCCAAGTGGGCAGATTCAACAATTGCTTACACAACTGCCTTCTCCCTTTTGCCCCCACCTTGTGGAATGGCATGCCTGAGGAAGACATGAAGGTTCCCATTTTCCAGGCTGTCTGCAAACTATGCAAAACTGAATTATTCAAGAGGCTTTTCTCCATAAGCAATACAGTTGCACTCACTGTACTAAAATGATTCACAAATTTACTTGGATAAATTATTGGGGACTGTGGTCTATAGTACTGCATTTAGCTTGCTGAAACTAAGATTGCATTATGTAATTCTTGCATCATTTAATGTGCTATATTAATAATAATACTTTGCTTCAGTTCTGTTTTTAGATATCTGACTGGATCTGCAACCCTAACCCTATTGTACTTTTTATTGAATGTTCAATCTTGTTGATTATATGGCCTTGTAATCGGCCTTGAGTCCAAGTGAGAAACAGACTACAAATAATGTAAGTAAATAAATAAATAAACACCCCTCACACCAAGATATAACACGTTTGGGTATCACTACTTGGATTTTATTGTAGCACTAGATGGCTTACTATATTTTGTGAAGTAATACTACCAAATGCATTTGGCCTTTTTTCCAGAATACATGACTACATAGGGCCATGTGTGCTTGTAAGGAAGTACAATGGATAACAATTCAGATGAGCTGTGTCAGTAATAGGGCACTATTGCAAATAAGATTTTTATAGACCATATGAACAGTAACAAGTAAAACAACATTACTTCCCTAACATTGACTCCTCCAGTAAGGCAATGGTATCCTAGCAAAAAAGATAAGGAACCAGCAGTGGCAAGGGATCCAGCAGTCTTCTCCTGAAGTACTTTGGATACTCCAGAGTGTTCCAGAGGACTGGTACCAGTTAAGAAAAAGCCTGCACATTCTCTACTGTCTTTAGCAAGTATTATCAACTCCTACTATCCTCCTCCCACTTTATCACATAATTAAGAATATGTTTGCTTGATGGGACAAACTGAAGGGGGTTATGTGAAAGAGGGCAACTTTCACTGTAAGCCAAGTGCAAACTCAGGGTAACAGGGTATGGATTTCTGAACTGAGAGAAGTTGTATACTGAGAAACCCCATCCCAAAATTTGACCTCATCACTCCTCCAAGAATCTCTTCAATTTCCTCAAGTTTACAATGTATTTTCTATTCTGTAACTGTGATCACAATAAAGCATTTGAATTTTCTATAGAAATATATATTTCTTCAATATTGCATATGCTAACAATATTAAATGCTTCCTTAAATATTTTACTATCATTTTGAGCAAATCCAGTATTTATACATGGCTATTAAAATGAGCTAACTGATTTTCATTTTTGCAACAGTGTATAAAATGAATGAATTTTTAAAAACTATGTTGTCAACAAAGTTTATTATGTACTGATTATAGATAGGATTTTTGAAAATTAGAGTGTCTCCATTTCTGGTCTTGGTGCTAAAACCTTTGCCTGGTTTCATTATTTATACTCTTATACTTACCTTGATATTCACAATCTGTAAGACTATAGTTTTCTTCAGGGAAATTTATACTACTGCATTATGTCACAGGCTCTAGTGGCCTGTTTGATAAAGCTCTACTGAGTTTAATAGAACTTGTGGGTTCTTTATTCAGCAGTCCCTGGAAATGAGGTCATATGACTTTTTTATAGCTTTCCAATTTTTTCCATTGCTTTTTTTTTTGCTGCTACTTATGAGTATTGAGCTAACAATTTAAAGCCAAATTCAATCCGGCTAGCTAACCTCCAAAAACAAAAGCATACAAATCTTTACAATGAATATCTTCAGGAAAATGGTCCATTGTTCCACCCACGTCTGCACCACTCTAATGTCAATCAGGTTCTTTGGATTCTGGTGATGAGATGAAACAGCAGTGGAAACTGTAGCTGGGGTGGGGAGAGATGCAGATAAACAGGTAGATGATATACTTGGGGTATATCATTCAAAAGTTCTTCTTAATAAATCTTGGGGATAAAAATGAGCTAACCTCTGTTACAGAATCTCTTTAGACAACTCTCTTGCTTATAGATTGTTGCTTGCTGACTGTTCTTGCTCTTCCAATGTTGTGCTTAGGAGATCACCATCTCAGCAACAGTATCTAATTGGCAATCTTTTCTAGTGAAGTTGATCACCTGCTTCCTGTGCAACACTTTGTCACTGATAATAAGGCACCAAGGAAAGACTAAGTACATCTGCAACAAATGCATAAATAAGAATTATTCTGAAATGATCTGGTCAGTTTCATGCTTATAGATCACCAGATGGAATATTGATTGCTGTTACTGATGGGAAATTTTTGAGGGTCCCCAAACAAGGGGTTCAAAATGAAGACGGTGAACTTTAGCAGAAAATAATTTAAGTAGATCAAACTACAGAGGGAGGTCCTTACCCAAGACACTGAAAACAAGTTCTCCAGAGTTCTAACAGACACAACATAGTATTGTCTTTTCATCTTCAGTTACCCTGTGACCTATTCACTACATTTTCATTATCATTTACTACATTTACCAATTACATTTCTGTAACACACATTTCAGCAACCTAACCTATAGATTACAGGCAATTACTCATGACAGGTAACTGTTCATGGTTTATATCTTCATCTTCTAACCTTCGTATCTTATTTCTGAGGCTAGGCTCAGAACAGACATTACCAGGCACTTGTTTATCTTATTGAGTGCAGGACTAAATCTACTTGAAGAAGGCATATATATTCTTAACATAATACTTCCTAAATGATGTTGGTATCATTTATGATATTAGCGGAATGCTGGCAGAGTTCTAGTATTAAGAACATAAGAAGAGCCCTGCTGGATCAGCATCCTATCTCACACAGTGGCCAACAATTTCCTCTGGATGTCCAACAACAGAGCATAGAGACCAAGGCCTTCCCCAGATGTTGCCTCTTGGCTCTGGGATTCAGAGGATTAGTGCCTCTGAATGTGGAAGTTTGCCTCAGTCACCATAGCTAGTAGCCATTGATAGATTTGTCCTCCACAAATCTCTCTAATCTCCCTTTAAAGTTATTTACTCCTGAGGCCATCACTACATCCTCTGGCAGCAAATTCCACATTTTAATCACTCTCTGTGTAAAGTAGTATTTCCTTTTGTCCATTCTGAACCTACTGCTCATCAGCTTCATTGGATGCCCTCAAGTTCTAATACTTTGGGAGATAAGATAAATTTCTCTTTGTCAACTCTCTCTACCCCATGCATAATTTTATAAACCTCTATCATGTGTCACCCTCCCCTTAGCTGTCTCTTTTCTAAACTGAAAAGTCCAGACTCTTCATCCTTTCCTCATAGGGCAGATGCTCCAACCCCATAATCATCTTGGTTGCCAACTCTGTACTTTTTCTAGCTCTGCAATGTCCTTTTGGCGATACGGTGACCAGAACTGTACACAGAATTCCAAATGAGGCCATACCATAGATCTATTCAGGGGCATTCCAATACTGGCTGTTTTATTCTCAATCCCTTTCCTAAGAATCCCTAGCACAGAGTTTGCCTTTTTCACTGCTACAGCACACTGAGTTGACACTTTCACTGAGCTATCTACTATGACCTCAAGATCTTTTTCCCTCTCAGTCTCAACAAGTTCAGACCTCATTAGTCTATACTTGCAGTTGGGATTTTTTTGTCCCAATGTGCATCACCTTACACTTACATTGAACTTCATTTGCCACATTGTTGCCCACTCACCCAGTTTGTGGAGCTCCTCTTGGAGTTTTTCACAGTCAGCCTTGGTTTTCACCATCTTGAATAATTTGGGTTCATCTGCAAACTTGGCCACTACAGTACTCAGCACTAGTTCCAGAGCATTTATGAATAAATTAAATAGCCCAATACTGATCCTTGTGGGACCCGCTTACTTTCCTCCATTGTGAGAACTGTCCATTGATTCCTACTCTTTGCTTCCTGTCATTTAACCAGTTTTTAATCCATAAGAGAACCTGTCCTCTTATCCAATGACTGCTAAGTTTCCTCAGGAGTCTTTGGTGAGATACTTTGTTAAAAGCCTTTTGAATGTCCAGGTATATAAAGTCTACCAGGTCACTTTTATCTACATATGTGTTCACTTTCTCAAAGAACTCCAAAAAGCTGGTGACTCACAACTTCCCTTTGCAGAAGCCATGCTGATTTTCCCTCACCAGGCTTTGTCCCTCTATGTGCCTAACAGGATGTAAAAAGATTTCAGGACATACCAAGATGTAAGTTTTAAGGAAGACAAAATAGAGTTGTATTTGGTTCATTTCTCAACCACTACATTATAATAGTGGCATAAATCAAGTCTACCAGGTCACTGTTATCTGCATGTTCATTTTCTCAAAGAACTCCAAAAAGCTGGTGACTCACAACTTCTCTTTGCAGAAGCCATGCTGATTTTCCCTCATCAGGCTTTGTCCCTCTATGTGCATAACAGGATGTAAAAAGATTTCAGGACATACAAAGATGTAAGTTTTAAGGAACACAAAATTGAGTTGTATTTGGTTCATTATAATAGTGGCATAAATCCAGGTTATGAGAGAGTTTCATTTTGGTGCATATTACAGGGACTTGGGATGGTTTGGGCTTTATCTGCCATGCCAGGAGCAAGTCAGATTGTAGTACTAGAATACTAAGCAGATGTGTTGTTGTTGTTCAGTCACACAGTCGAGTCTGACTCTTAGTGACCCCATGGACCACCTCACACCAGGCCTTCCTGTCTTCTGTCATCCTCTGGAGTTTGCTTAATTTCACGTTTGTTGCATCGATAACACTAAGCAGGTGTGTAGCCCTATGCTATAGCCTCTCTTTCCTGTCCGCCTATACCATCTGCACTGCATCTCAAACCTTCTAAGCTGATTAACTTCAATGCATTTAGAAGAGTGTAGCTTTCCTTAGGATTGCACTGTTGGCCACTTCTTCATTACAAGAATGAATTACAGATGGAAAGTATTCAGCAAACATTTAACACAAACTGTTCTCCTGAACCATGGAAGTGTATACCTCAAAACCGCCCAGTATTTGTTTCAAAGCCTAAAAGGAAAGAGAGTCCTCATGGCAGTTGTTCCACATATGGTCAAATATCAACATACCACAGAACATTAATGTTATGTACTGAAGTGTGAATCCAGCATATGTTTTTTCCATGTTACGCTTCAGTCTAAATGTGGCTCTTCATCTGTCGCATTACCATTGGTTGGTTTCCGAAAAACCTCTGTAAATATCCAATCACTATGTGAGAATGTAGCAAAGAGGGAACAGTCCTGATTGGCCTTTTTCCCTGCATTGTTATTGGTTCTTATCTTGTTATGGGTGTGGCTTTGACAGCCCGGGATAGTTTAAAAAGGGAGCTATGCTCCACTTCTTTGTGTTATGTTCTCTAGTTGATGTTTTCTGTTACAAATAAAGCTGAAATTACTTTTGCTGAAATCCTGTTGTTGAGTGGCATACTTAACAATTGGCGATGAGGATGGGATGCTAGAGCGGGTAGGCAGCCCCACTGAACTGACGCAGTAACGGCAGATGAGGACACAAACCCAGCAAAGCCGGCTGAAGCTCCACAAGCAGTAGTGGCAGCACCACCAGTCGAAATGGCCATCAATCCGGCGTTCGAGGCATTTGACCCAGCAACGGAGGACTGGGACTCTTACCTGTCATGGTTTGAGTTCCACCTCCAGGCGAACCAAATTACTGACGAGGCAAGGAAGAAGGCGACACTCCTGAGCTCCTGCGGCAAAGCCATCTTCGATATTGCCCATTCCCTGGTCGCTCCCACCGAGCTAAGCGCAGCTACATGGGCTGATATCATGGCCAAACTCAAGGGTGGCATACTTAACAATTAATATGCCTCAGTCACTCTCCTGACTTGCTTCAGTTCTCCATTACTATTCCAGCATAGTATACTTTCAATACTTACTCTCCTTTCAGTGGTGCAGACAGTGATCAAAACAGCAAGGGACACACTTTTGGGCACTGGTATGGCTGCCCTCTCCAGTTTGGGAAATTTCTGGAGCTTTAGGGCTAGAGATTGAGGGGACCTCAGTGGGGTATAATGCCATACAGTCCAACTCCACAGCAGCCATTTTCTCCAGGGGAACTGATCTCTGTAATCTGGAGATTGGTTGTGATTCCAGGAGATCTCCAGGCCCCACCTGGAGGCTGGCAAGCCTAGTCATTGGTCAGGGTACCATATTTTAAAGTTGTATTAGTCATTCTCCAACTAAACTGGACATGGGAATATTCATAGAATATTTATGCCTTAATTACACTCACCTTACCTCTTTTTACTTTAAGCAATGATAGATAACCTTAATTAGTTATTTGAAAAGTAATTAGAAATTACATATATGGTTACACTCCATAACTATTAGCAGTTAAGGAAACGTATATAGTTCAAAGCCTCTCTGGATAAGCATAAAGCAAATTACCAAGCTTAATCACTGTGATATTCTTTTCAGAGCTGCCTCTTGTTTTATTTCTAAAAGGTCTTTGGAGTTATAAAATTAATTTACCGGGCATTTCATGGAATACTTTCCAGAAGTCAAAAGTTCATGCATTAAGTGCATTTTATGGAATCCTGATCTCATTCAATATGAGCAAATTCTGTTCAGTGAATGCAGTGAGATGTGGTATGAAGAAATTCCTGATATTTTGGGATCTGGGTTGTTTTAAGTGTGCCAACAAAGCCATGTGAATCTGGCATCCTAAAGACAAAAATGTAAATGTGATCAACTAGTAATTTTCTGCACTATGCTTTATTTCATGGCTCTCTCTTATCTGTCAAGATATGAAACCTTTGTTCACATAATTAGCTTCTTCACTCAATCAGTCTTCATGGTGACCTTCGTGAAAGGTAATTTGTGTATTCTAAATTGGAAATGCTAACAAGATATCAGAAGGAGGAATTTGCTGTTGGTTTAATGAAGCCATGGAGTGTTGAGGGGTTGTTCCCCCCCCCCAAAGCTGCTAGGGAGGAGGGAAATATTCATTAAGTTACTGAAGAAAGAATCTGCCAAACTTATATTGTCTACTATAAAAAGCACACATGTGTGGTTGTGAGTACACTTGTGTGTATGCATGTGCACAATGGTAAGTAGATAACAAATTTTGTTCACTCACCTATCCCTCAGTGTGTTGCTGATATATAACATGAAGCTGAAGAACAAGGCTTTGCTGTTCTCTTCCTGATTCCACATACTTGGGCTCATTTTTAGGGGAAATTAAGAAAAGCAAAGAGCGAAGGATGATGTGCAGCTGGCTATGTATTTTTAATATTAATGTAAAATTAATTTAAATTTTCAAATGTAGACATTACCTTAACTCTCCTGTATCTCCAGCTTTCACACTAAATGTTAAATAAAGTCCTGGGAGAGCAGCATATACATTTCTCAACAATAAATACCAGAATATTTCCTCTCCCATTGTGTAAGAAAGAGGAAGAGAACTATATGGGGAAATACAGCAAAACTGTCAAAAGATATCAGTACTAGAATCCCAGCTTCCTCCAGGCCTCTTCGAGGCTATAAAGAGAACGCTGCTATAGTTAAATTATCTTCCCAGTTTCCAGCAAAACTCTACCCATTCAGATATTTCATTGGTTCCATGTTAGCCTGACTTGCATATAAAAAGTCTCCACTCTCCAGGTCAGGCCAAAGTTGTTGCCTGGTCCACAGTCAGATTTTGTCAAAAGGAATTTGGTTCAGTTTTGTGTATTTATTTACAATATTTCTATGCCACCTTTCCACCCAAATAGGGTCCCCAAGGTGGCAAGCTTAAAAAAAATTAAAATATTTTAACATTATAACAGCATTTAAAGTACTCATAAATACATAAACACCAAAACCAGGAAGGGACCAATTACAGTTATCAGAGGTATGCCATAAAAAAGAAAAAAAAGTCTTCATTGAAAGACAATGGTATAAGGAGAGAGATGATTCTCTCTGGGGAGGGAGTTCCAAAGTTTTGGTGCCAACATTGAGAAGACCCTTTCTCAGGTTGCCACCTTTTTAGGATCAGGTATGCGGGTGGCACCCCAAGCAGGGACCCTGAAAATGACCAGGTATATGGGTAGGTTTATGTGGGATATGGTTAACAAGACATGCTAAGAACAACAAAAAAGGGTTCTTTTCTTATGTTCAAAGTAAGAAAAAAAGCAAGGACATGATTGGCCCATTGCAGGGACAGGAAAGTGAAATTGTAATAGGTAAGGAAGAGAAGGCAAAGCTGCTCAAATCCTACTTTTCCTCAGTCCTCTCTTGTGAGGGAAATGGTGCTCAACATGGCAAAAATAGAACACATGATGGGGGAAGGGAGTTAAGGCCTAGGATCAGCATAGAGATAATACCTAAACACCTAGTTTCTTTAAATGAAACTAAGTCCTCTGGGCCAGATGAACTGCATCCAACGGTACTAAAAGAAATTGTGGATGTAATTTCTGAGTCTCTGTCCATTATTTTTGAGAATTCTTGCAGAACAGAAGACTAGAGGTGGAGAAATGTTGTCCCCATCTTCAAGAAGGGGGGAAAGGAGGATCTGAGTAACTACCAACCTGTCAGTTTGACGTCTATTCCTGGAAAAGTTTTAGAACAAATCATCAAACAGTCAGTCCTTGAGCATTTAGAAAGGATGGCTGTGATTACTAAGAGCCAGCATGGATTTCTCAAGAACAAGTCATGCCAGATTAACCTTATCTTTTTTTTTTTGAGAAAGTTACTACCTTGCTGGATCAAAGGAAATGCTCTAGGCATACTTTATCTTGATTTCAGTAAGGTTTTTGATAAGGTTCCACATAATATTCTTGTTGGTAAGTTGGTAAAATGTGGTTTGGTTCCCACTACTGTTAGGTGGATCTGTAACTGGTTGACAAATCGCAAGTTGGAGAGGAGTGACAAGTGGAGTGCCTCAGGGATCTGTCCTGGGACCTCTTTTGTTCAACATCTTTACCAATGATTTGGATGAAGGAGTAGAGGGAATGCTTATTAAATTTGCAGATGATACTAAATTGGGAGTGGTAACAAATATGGTAGAAGACAGAGTCAGGACACAGGATGATCTTGACAGGCTGGAAAACTGGGCTAAAATAAATTTAATGAATTTCAATGGGGATAAATGTAAAGTTCTGCATTTAGGTAGGAAAAATCAAATGCATAATTATAGGATGGGGGAGACTTGTCTTGGCGGTAGTAGTAGGTGTGAAAAGAATCTAGGGGTCTTAGTAGACCATACACTAAACATGAGTCAGCAGTGTGATGTGGTAACTTAAAAGGCAAATGCAATTTTGGGCTGCATCAACAGAAGTATAGTGTCTAGATCACACAAAATGATGATATTGCTTTATTCTGCTCTGGTTAGACCTAGAATATTGTGTTTAGTTTTGGGCACCACAATTTAAGAAGGATATATATAAGATGGAACATGTTCAGAGGAGGGCAATGAAGATGGTGAGGGGTCTGGAAACCAAGTCCTATGAGGAAAGGTTGAAGGAGCTGGCTTTGTTTAGCCTGGGGGGAAGATGACTGAGAGGTGATATGATAACCATCTTCAAGTACTTGAAGGGCTGTCACAAAAAGGATGATGCGGAGTTGTTTTCTCTTGCCCCAGAAGGTCGGATCAAAACCAAAGGATTGAAATTAAATCAAAAGAGTTTTCAACTAAACATTAGGAAGAACTTTCTGACAGAGTGGTTCCTCAGTGGAACAGGCTTCCTTGGGAGGTGGTGGGCTCTCCTTCTTTGGAGGTTTTTAAATAGAGGCTAGATGGCCATCTGACAGCAATGCTGATTCTGTGAACTTAGGCAGATCGTGAGAGGAAGGGCACGGAGGGCTGCCTCAGTGCTTAGTTCTCGTGGCCCTTTCTTACATGCCCAGGGAAATGCCAATCACCACTTTGGGGTCAGGAAGCAATTTTCTCCAGACCACTTTGGCCAGGGATCCTGGAGGGGTTTTTGCCTTCTTCTGGGCAGAGCAGGGGTCACTGGAGGTAGGGGGGAGGTATTTATTAATGTCCTGCATTGTGCTGGGGGCTGGACTAGATGACCCTGGAGTTTCCTTCCAACTCTTTGATTGTATGATTCTTCTAAGACCCTAAGTTTATGAACACTGTAAACCCCCCTGCCAGAAAAAAATGAAAAACAAACAAACAAAAAACCCTTAGCAGCACTGATAGCTTTGGGTGCCATAGCTCAGGATATTTTTATTGCAATGAGGAGAACCAGTCTTCATGTGCAATCTCGGGCTTTTACTTTAGCTCTCTGCTCCCCAGCACCCCAAACACTGAATTCTTGTGTTGGCCCTGGTGAAGTCATGGGAACAATGATGACGATGTCATCTTAAATAGCAGTACTTATTGGGTTTCCACACATCACTAGAAAATGTACCACTTTAATATGTTTAGTGCTCTTGCTTTGAAGAGATGGACTATTTACCCCTCAATTTTTAAAAGAAATAATAAGGAAATTTTCTATGCAGTAAAAATAAACTGTAGTCGGCAGCATTAAACTACCACCTTTAAGCTCCAGTATACACGTACAATAGCACTGCAAGCACACACACACACAAATACCTTAGAAGAATCCATAAAATGTATTAGCTAGTCAACTGCTCCATCAGTGTGCACCCTGAGGCCCCAAGAATGAGGCCCAAACACTGACCACTTCAGGCCAAAGCCCAAACTCTTGCAGCCCTGGTGCATGAAGATTGGTCCCCTCAACTGAAATGAATCCTTATTCATGCATGGAAGGTTCATGTGCACAGTTAAATGCACACAGGTGCCTTGACTGGGGCAGTGGTGTATATCACTATGGTATACATAGCAAGCAGTATTGACTATGAGCCAACTGGTAGAGAATTCTCCAATGTGAATACTATTTTAAGCATAAAAGTAACAAGAAGAAACCCTACTTTATCACTTGATTGTCAGTTATTTTACTCTCTTAAGAATCATCAAATATGAAACCATCATTTTATAAGCTTATCACTGGGGCTTTTATAATTCCCCTTTGCATAGTTCTCTTCTACTAAAGATTTACTTGTGTATTTTAATTAGCAGAGATTTAATTTTCCTCCATAAAAAATAACAGGAGACAATAAATTACTATTCATCATTATTATCCTTCTTTTTTCTACATTATTCCCTAGATAATTATGCAAGAATTTGCTGCATTTAAATGTCTATTAAGCTCTTCATCCTTATCAACCGTTCCTATCTTCAACACAAAAAATGGGAGCTGCTGAAGTCAAATAATAGTAAGCAAGTTCATAATCATACATTGTAATGAATGAATACAATGAGAGGATAGCCAAAAGGTATATATGAAAGAGGTGGCAATATGCAGACAAACTAAGGTCTCATTCAATAGTAATATAACCATATGAATGACTATTGTTCTGTTTCTTTACACATTTGTTACTTTCTCAATATTTCCATGTTTCTTAAATTACATTTACTTTAGAACATGTTATTATGAATGCTTGATTTAATCCGTCCTTCCAGATTTGATAAAGTTGGATGGGAAAAAAGAGTTTCTGCATGTGCAAAGAATTATCAGACCAAGTCTTGGACACATGTAGTATGCCTTTCAAGTCAAACTTCAGGTGAACTGGAGCTCATTTGTTAATTATTATTAATTATAATTTCATCTCATCCTTTCTCCAAGTATAACATGGTTTTTCCTTCTCCTCCTTCACCTCACAACAGCCCTGTGAGTTAGGTTAGGCTAAAAGAGAATGATAGGCCCAAGGTCACCCACTGAGTTTCATGACAAGGGGGAGATTTGAACATAGATCAAAATCCAGTCCAAAACTGTAACCACTAATCTCATTGCACAGCCACCATACTAGTACCAGCGCTCTTTTTGTAGCAGGAACTCCTTTGCATATTAGGTGACACACCCTTAATGTAGCCAATCCTCCAAGAGCTTACAGTAGCCCTTGTAGTAAGAGCCCTGTAAGTTCTTGGAGGATTGGCTACATTAGGGGTGTGTCACCTAATAGCAGGAGTTCCTGCTACAAAAAGAGCCCTGCTAGTAGTTATCACCACATATTTTGACAATTATTTTCATGGGTCATACATATGGAACTGAATTTCCTTTTATCAATTCAGAATCATCTGCTGATCTATTAAATACTATTTGTTAATTTAAGATACCCCACTTTCACACTAACAGTCTCTAGTGCTTCATAAACACTAAATTAAAATAAAAAAAGGTTTTAAAACACTATTTATTTATTTATTTATTTATTTATTTAGCTGGATTTTTAAACCACCCTCCCCTGTGGAACAGGGCTCGGGGTGGTGTACATCAGTTTAAAATAACTACATTAAAATCATTTTTAAAATCCATAATATATTATACTACCATAATAACCTGTGACCAATCAGATGGCGGTGGAACTGCCTGAATATGCCACTGCCTTGTGGGGGGGGGGGCAGGCAGGAGAAACAGGAGTGCCAACCAGATGGGAAGCCATCGCTGTCCTCAACCAAATGCCTGGCAGAACATCTCTGTGATAAGTATGACACTTAAAGGCAGCGTTCCAACAAGTGATTCAGCTTTAATGGTAGTGATTCACCAGCTCAGAACAGATCAGAACAGATAACAACACATAGAGCAACAGGCTCGTATTTAAACAGTGCAGGCTTGCATAGCCACGCCCACATCAGTGGTAACAACCAATAGCAGTTCTTAGATAGTCCAATCAGTTTGCTTCCCTCCAGTACAATCCTTGTATCCTGATTGGCCTGCTATGCAGAGTAGCCAATCAGGTATTGCCATTCTGGATACCAGCCTGTCAATGGCGATGAAATCAAGCTCAGGACATAACACTCTGACTTGCATGTCCTGTCAAACTGCCCACAGGGCATAGATGCTAATTGGCAAAGAGTTCCACCAGGTTGGGACCAGGACCAAGAATGCCCTGACCCTGGTTGAGGACAGCTGGATGTTTCTCGGGCCAGGGACCACCAGCAGGTTTTTATTAGCCATGCATAATGCTCTTTCGGGGTATACTAGGAAAGGTTATCCTGAAGATACGTGACTCCATGACCCACAACAGGAACAATGGATTGAATTCTGTAAGCCATAAGTGCAACATTATGTGCAGATGCAAAACAGCTACAATAGCTCCCTTCACCCAATAGATCCCAAAAAAGAAGAAAATGTCACATGGTGTTGGGATGCCAAGGGATCAAGCAAAATCATGCATCCTTATCGTTCTTTCAGTGTTCCCCCAACAGAACAACAAGAAGAAATGTGAAGTGTTTTGCCTGATTCACTCACCACATGGAAGCCTCCATGCCCAATGTTATTTTGGCCATTAGGCTCCTTTGACCCCTAACATAAACTTTTAGGAGTTCTTAAGGAGCAGCTAGAGTATGGGGGAAGCAGGCAATGTCCATGTCTGTGAGTACCTTCCATTCACATTTCATAGGATCTAATCCAGTATGATTATTACTATTGCACAGACTTCAGTTTACTGTTATGAAAGTAGGCAAAATATTTCTCTGTACCTACAGTCTTTAGAACATTCATAATTTCTCACATTTCTTTCAGGTATATTTATTTGATTTTGATTTATTAAATTTCTACCCCACCCTCGCAGCCAAGGCCTGCTCAGGGCAGCTTTTAGCCATCTTTTTAAAAATGAAAAACAGTATTCAAACCCTTTAGCCTTTGTGTACTCCATCCTTCACCTAGCTTTTCTCCCTGTGTCTGCTAACAGGGACTCCGAGAAAAGATTGAGGAGCTGTAGTCATTGCTCAACAAGTCTATCCCAGTGGGAAACATAAGAATCCTCTCTGACTAAGCTGAAGTAGCCTTCTTGGGTGTTGGAGTATATAATTTTAACTTTAAGGGGGGGGGGAGCCTTCAGCCAAGCCTGAGGTTCAAGAGATGGTTGTCCCAGTTCTGCTTGGAGGGCTACCACCACTACACAAATTGGAATTCTGCAGCTAGAATGTGGGAATTTAGAAAGAATGGAATCTAAGGAGACCCCTCTTTTATCAATCCAGATACCAGCCCCATATAAATTGTGTGCAGCCATCAACAGTTTGATGGCAGTTGGGATATACTGAGCCCCAAATAAATAAAAGAAATGATAGATAATACTTGATGCCACTGTAGCCAAACTTTTAATGTGAGCAGCTTGTACTGATCAAGTTAATTTCTGGTCAAACCAAATCCCTAAGTATTTAAAACAGGAGACATTCTCAACATCATTACCATGAATTTTTCACTTGTGGTATACATGAGATTCCCCCCAAAAAAGCAATGATTTTGGATTTTTGATAGTTAACTATCAGGTGTTCTTTTAATACCCCATTTGTATATAAAACATACTCAAGGCAGATAACAACACCTACAATTAACCTCCCCACCAGTAAACTAGTTATAAAAAGAATATATTCACCAGGTGCCTAAAAGCAGGTGTGCCTGGGTGGGCCTTGGGGGAGAGTTTCAAAGTCTTGGCACTGTAAAAAAGAAGGGCCCATTTCGTGTGGTTTTAGTTCCAGAACCATTTTAGTTCTGCCAGTTGGGCAAACAGAAAAGGGCCCCTGAAGATGATCTTAACTGGTTCATACTGGATAAGATGGTCCTTAGAGTACTTTGGTCTGATGATGGAGGTCTTTATAGGTAACATCCAGCACTCTGAATTGTACTCCAAAGAAAAGACCAGTGCTTGCCCATATGCAAGCACAGGTTTTTGCCCACCCCCACATCCTTAGATGGAATCACAAGGGTTGGGGAGCTTATGCACAGGGATGGCTGGTTTGCCAGATCTGGTGGTGGCAGCCATTCCCTGATCAGGTGGGGCTGGTAATCTTATTTGAGCAAGCCTGCTCACAGAGGAGCTTAACCTTAAGCAAGTGGCAAACACTACTTGGCCACTTGAACTTTGCCTGCAGGGTGGTGGCTCCAGGATGGGTGTTTGTTCATAGGATTTGTGGTGGCCTAAAAGGTGTTTCAGGAGCTGTGGTGGCTCAAGTGGTTAAGACGCTGAACTGCAGGCTATGGAAGGTCAGTAGTTCAGCAGTTCAAGACCCGGGTGCCGCAAGACGGAGTGAGCTCCCGTCTCTGGTCCCAGCTCCTGCCAACCTAGCAGTTCGAAAGCAAGAAATTGCAAGTAGATAAATAGGTACCACTTCGGTGGGAAGGTAACAGCGTTCCGTGCGCCTTGGTGTTTAGTCATGCCGGCCACATGACCACAGAAACGTCTTCAGACAGCGCTGGCTCTTTGGCTTTGAAACGGAGATGAGCACTGCAACCCTAGAGTCGGATTCGACTAGCTTTCAAGCAAGGGAACCTTTACCTTTACCTAAAAGGTGTTTCACAACTTCATAACTGGATTCAGATCTCAGGAAGGATTAAGGCTGACCTCTATATGGGGCTGGACTTTCTGAGAGGGTATAATGGGCTGTCATTTTGGTGCAGCTCCATGCTACTTGAGGCTTTCTTGCAGATCTCTTCTTACACATCTGGTAGCCAGGGGTTTGGGGTCTTCTTCTGAGGGAATTGGTGTGCCCAGTGCTGGCTGCAAGTCTGGGCTGAGTCCAGCCTTATGAGGGATCTTACCTTTCCAGAATTTTTCCCTCTGTTGGTGGTGGTGGTCCACCTTTGGCATCTCCAATTGAGGGATAAGGTGGTCAAGTTCTGGTGTGATAACCAAGCAGTGGTGCAGGTGGCCAACAAGCTGACATCAAAGTCCCACATGGTTATGTGGTTGGTGTGGGCATTCATCCTGCATTGTCTGCACTATAATATTCTGTTTGTGGCACAGCATGTTCCGGGCATGAACAATAACATTGCTGATGCATTGTCTTGCTTCCAGGAGGACAGGTGCTGGAAGCTAGCCCCAGGGGCAAAACAGGACCCGGAGCCGATGCCAGTGGCTTTATGGAATCTTGGGAGCACAAGGTTGGGAAAGCAGTCGAAGCATCATCAGCACCAGGTATGAGGGTTGTGTACCGGCTTTTCACAGGTTCAGGAGTGATTTGGGGCTTGGGCAATGTTAGCCAGTCTCAATCAAGCATCTGCTCCAGTTTGCAATGGCTTTGAGGAGGAAGCGCTTGATGGTCAGTATCATTAAGGGGTACCTGGTAATAGTAGCATTCCAGTCAAAGGTTCAGGGGGTTGGGGACAACATGGGGGATTTCAGGCTCCAGTGCATGTTGGAGGGCTGGACTAGGGAGTCACCACTGGCACCTGATACCTGATGGCTGTTTACACCGGATATCTTCGGGAGGTGAGTTTGCAGGCATCTGCTAATTGCGATGGGAAATGGAACTGTTCCGGGTTGCCACACTGATGGTCTTTTTCAGGGCTTCCAGGATAAGTGAGTTGCTAGTCAGGTCACAGTGGGATAGGAGAAATAGGGCATTGCTCATATCAGATGTGGGACTTGGGGTTGTAGTTATATTTAGAGTCTGGCAGTCCAAGGTGGATCAAGGGCGGGGCAGTTGGTTACCCTTCATAGGAACCTGAATGAGGCATTGTGCCTGGTGCAAGAGATGACCCACTGGATGGCAGTGGTTGGGCAGAGGACAGGACTGCTGTTTCAACACAAGAGTGGCCTACCATTGACCCAATATCAGTTTTGGTTGGTGCTATGCTGGGCCTTGGACATGGCTGGATTGGCGGGGGGCAGTCACATCAGTAACCACTTGCTTCACATCAGAACAGCTTCAACAGCTATGGAGATGGGATTCAACCCCTCAGAGGTGCAGTATCTGGGGCACTGGTGCTCCTGGGCATACAAAGTCTATACGCACAAGCGCTGAGGGCAGGGTATGGCACAAGGATAGGAGCTACTAGTATTTTGATTTGTGGGCACTCCATCATATGTTGGGCAGGAGGGCCAGCTGCTCTGACATGGATTCCCAACTGGGCATCAGAGACAGAGCCTCTGTTGAATGACTGGGGAGGAGAGGAATGCATTGGAGCCAGCTGCTGCCCCTTTTTCATAGTCACAGGTTGCTGGGAGAGCCTCCCCGGGTCATGGTCATGCACATTGGCAAAAACGATCTGGGCAATAGGTTGGCAATCTCCTTGTTGACAGAGATATTGAAGGATTTAGGGACACTCAAGCAATAGTTTCCTGGCACTGTATGGATCTGGTCAAATCTGGTGCCTTAGCAGGTGTGGCGAGGAATATACCATCCAGCTAACATCAACAAGGCCTGCTGCTGGCTGAATAACATTATTGGGGGGTCTCAGGGGGGAAGTGGTTCCACAGCCCAGGATCAAGTTCTTGTGCCCACATCTCTTCAGGCCCAATGGTATTGATTTATCTGTCACTGGTACGGATATGTTTCTGGCTGATCTGCAGGGAGGTCTTCATGACCCACTGGCACATGATTGGTGGGATGGGTGTTAAGCCAAAGCTAATCCCCTCCATGGTGGGAAAGCATTGGTTGAGGGGGTAGATTCAAGATGGCAAGCACCCTGAGATAATAGTGAGGAGGGGTCTTCAAACTGGGTACCTAGTGACTTGGCAGTCCAGAAGGCTCAGGTGGGGGGCTTCTTCAAGGTTCGGGCATATGACAAGCTTTAAGGCTTTTAAGTCATGGATCGGGATGTGCTCCTCCATGTCCTCTATGCACTTGGAGTGCAGGCCATGATGGCTAGGTTTTGGAAGGATTCCTGACCTGCTCTGAGCTCGGGTGGGTTTGCTCTGTTCGGGTTCAGTTTTTATTGCCGTTGGCCATAGGCCATTACAATGACAAAACATATATAAACTACTAAAACCAGAAGAATAAAAAGCTAATTTAGTATACAACAAAACATGTTAATAGTTCCAGATCTTCTGTCCTGACCTTCACTGGTAATCGAGCTATGGTGCTGCTACTATTTTTTTTCTGAATTTTCTCTGCAGCGAGGGCAAAAAGGGCCTTCTTGTGTGAAATCCCGGCCTCTACATCTGCTAGTAAAACTAGATTTTTTTCTGTTTCTGTTCTAGTGCCTAGGGTGGCCAAAATTGGGCCTAGAAGTTTCTTCCTAGGGGATTGGCAGAGTGGGCAGGATAACAAATAATGGCACAGGTCTTCTGGCACTGAGCCTCCACACAGACAGAAATGCTGGGCAGCAGGCGTGTTGGTATAGCGACCTTCAAGCATTACTGATTGCATTGATTGAAAGCAGATTGAAGTTAGTACAGAACATAATTTCCTGGATGAGATCTTTGTTAAATATTGGGCCCTTTGATGGTCTAATTTGATTCATTTGTACCAGGGTGAGGATTTATTCCCTTGGATAGCTCACTTATCTTGGGCAGCGTCTTGAGATATATTTGCTCCCTCCTGTTAAAGTCAGTCTGAAGGGGCCTGTGGATTACATCTGGAAGGTTATATATTTGCAAGATACTATTGTATTTGGATAGCCATTTAGGGTCTTTTTGGCAGGCAACGAAGCAACTACTTGAAAGGGGATCAACAGGTGCTCTCTTCAATTTGCGCCAATAGTTATAAAAAGCTTTATGGGCGTCCGTAAAGAGGAAAGGCCCAGTTCCACTCTTAACAATGCTTCTGGGGTGTTTGTTAGAACTGTTAGCAGCCTTTTCATAAAAGGGTTTTGGATCCTCTCCAGGCTGGCGATGGTGGAGTCGTTCCAGCCCCACACCTCGACACCATAAAGAAGTTGGGCAGTTGTCTTGCTCCGGATGAGTTTTAGTGCTGGGTCAATCAGAAAGCCCCCTTTTGTATGGTAAAATTTTAAAAACTACCCCTAATGAACAGAGAGCTGTTATTTTTGTTGATTCTATATGAGCCTTCCAAGAGAGTGTGTTGCTGAAGGTGATCCCCAGGTATTTAAAGGTCTGGGTTTGCTCAACTGGGATGTCATCTATTGCCCAGCGAAAGGATTGCTTTCTGTTTCCAAAGACCATCACCTTGGTCTTTGAATAATTTATTTTTAAGTGGTCTTCTTTACAGATGTCACCTAGTCTCATCAACGCTCTTCTAAGGCCAGTCTGACTTATAGACAATAGCACCATGTCATTGGCAAAGAGAAGAACTGAAATTTTCCATGAGTCAAGTCTCAGTGGAAAAACTTCTGGGTCAGAGAGTCTCTTAATGATGTCGTTAATATAGAGGTTGAAAAGAAGATGGGCAAGAACACAGCCCTGTTTCACACCTCTGGTTACAGGAATATTGTCTGTCAATGAGCCTGAGATACCCACTCTTATTTTTAACAATGTGTTATTGTGAAGTTCCCTTACTAGGTACAGCAAGCATTTGTCGATGTTGGTATTTGCCAGTTTAGACCACAGTCGTTCTCTGTCAATTGAGTCGAAGTCTGTTGCAAAGTCAATGAAAGCTGCAAATAAATGTCTAGTAAGGCCCTTTACACAGTCAGTAGCTATGTGATACAATGTCTGGCAATGGTCAATGGTGCCTTGGCCCTTCCTGAATCCTGCTTGTTCTGGGAGGATGACTTGATTGTCAAAATCCCAGTCTTCCAATTTCCTTAGTAAAAATTTGCTATAACATTTGCAAGCAGTCTCCAATAGGCTAATAGGCTGGTAGTTGTTAGGATCTGTTTTATTGCCCTTTTTGAATATTGGATTTGCCCTGTTAAAAAGCCTGCTTCGCAGACACAATGCAACCCATGCTAAAAAGGTATAAATGATTCAGATCAGCTTGTATGTAAATAAAGATCCAATTTAACCCATAATTTGTGTTGTGTTTCATTCAGGTGGGTGGGCAAGACCAGTGCTTGCCCATATGCAAGTGGAGGCTTTTGCCCACCCACCCTACATCCTTGGAAGGAATCATGAGGGTTGGGAACCTATAAGGACACAGGGTAGGAGCACTGGCCTATCAGGGATGTCTGGTTTGCCAGATCAGGTGGCCACAGCCATTCCCTGATCATTCCAACCTAAAATGAGCTCCCCACCCACCCGCCCTCTGTTTGTGATAATGTGGGATTAGCCAGTTGCTAGTTTTCTGAGTACCTAGTGGCTTGGCAGTCCAGGAGGGTCAGGTGGGGGGTCCCTTCAGGGTTGGGAGAGCATATGACAAGCTTTAAGGCTTTGCAGTCAGGGGTTGGGATGTGCTCCTCCATCTCCTCTATGTACTTGGAGTGTGGTCCATGATGGGTAGGGTCTGGAAGGATTCCAGGCCTGGCTCTGAGCTGGGGTGGGTTTGCCCTGTTAAGAAGCCTGATTTGCAGGCACAATGCAACCCATGATTAAATGGTATAAATGATTCAGATCAGCTTGTATGTAAATAAAATCCCAGTTTAACCCATAATTTATATTGTGTTTCATTTGAGGGGTAGGCGGGCAACTGGCACCCAGCCTGTATATGTTGTACTCATTACTGGATTGTTGCTTAAGCATTAAGCTATTGAACCTCCATGCTGTGCATCTAACAATGGAAGTGGTGGATGGGTTGCTGCAACCTTTTTTCTGTCATCATTTATCAGTGCAATACTGATATGGAAACAAATGGGATATTTGGTTGATATAGCAGAGTTTGCCCAGTCATAGAAACATGATACTGAATGCAGTAAATAAATGTCCCAAGAAAGATATTGCAAAAAATATAAGCTTACATTATTCATGTAGATCCCCTTCACATTCAGGTTGCAGTCAAAAGGAGAGAGAGAAGCAGAATCCAAAGAGTATTTTTCCTATCACAAATGGCCAGCTTGTCCGGCATCATGTGTATGGGAATATGAGGGCATTGTACCTACAGGAGAGACCTGTAGAGACATATGTCTCTATGGAAGGCCATGGGAAGCATGAATGAGAGGACAAAGCGGGGGGGGAGGGGTCAGAGGGCGGCTCCCAGGTTCTGACAAGGAGGAGCATCCTATTCAAGGAGATAACCCCGATACTCACTTAGAGTGATTTAGTGCTGCCTAGTGTCCAGGCATGCTGAGTCACTCACTCCAACAGAAACTCCATGATGTCAAGACAGGCCTTGAAACATCATATCAATCCATATAGTAAGCCTTTCTAGATGTTGTGGGGCATTCATTGCTGAAAGACTGTTGACAGTCTTCCAGTAGAAACAGCAAATGCATTTGGCTACTTATATCTCATTTGTTTGCCTAGTGCTACTGTTGGATAACATGCTACATAACCCAAGCACACACCCAGCACACATAAATTAAAAAAAAAAATCACAAAATAAAGCCGGAGAAGTACTCATGAGCTTAATGAAATATGAATGCAGTCACATTTCCTGGGTGCTCTCTGCTATCACTAAACCTCCAGTATCTGAACTAAGATGATCAGATCATAGTAGACTAAAATAGTGGCAGGATTCAAATCCTGAGCTTCCAGATTAGGGTCACCAAGGACACTGGCTAAAAAATGAGAAGAACCAGTCAACAGTTCTGCTTTTTAAATCAGGCAAAGACAATCAGGCAAAGACAAGGCCAGGTTTCTATAATATATACAATGTCAATTTAGAGATTTTCTAGTACCTAACAATCTGAGGGTCAATGTCATATATATCCATTCCTTTCTTCATCAGAAGAGTTTAAGCAAAAGCATGCCACAGTAGCTTGATCTCATCAAATCTCAGCAGCAAAGCAGGGTTAGTATTTGAATTGGAGACCACCAAGGAAGTCCAGGGTCATAACACGGAGGCAGTCAGTGGCGAACCACCTCTGAATGTCTCTTGCTTTGAAAACCCTGTGGGTGGTCACCATAAGTCAACTGTGACTTATTGGCACTTTCCATCACTACCAGGCCAACCTGGATCACTGTATGAAGCTCCATGCCATGTCCCAGAGTCTGTGGCTTTGAGTTTGCATTTACTTTCTGACTTACTGTGTTGTTCCCTTGCTGACCTTCCATGGAATGATTTGTTACCATCAAGGCTCCATTTTGCTGTCCTTTCTCCTTCTCCAACTTGGCAGTAAGTCTAACTCTTCTCTTCCAGACACATGAGACCTTCCAAAATGAGTTTCAAGCCCTCTCCAATACAAAGTCTGGGAGCCAGCACAGGAAGGCCAGAATTGGGTTGATTCCACATAATCTCTTCATGCTCTTTGATAATTTTGGCAGACTCCGAAAGAAAGAAGTCTCTCTCCTAGCCTGCAGACTATTTATCAGGACTTTTCAGCTATTAAGAGTACTTTAGTACAAAGGATCTAGCTCCCTTACTTCCTAAGCCTTAAAAGAAAATAAAGGGCACATCAGTATTTCCTTCTAAAAATAGAATTAGTTTGGACAAGGGAATTTCCCATCACACATTCCAACTCAGTGAAAAACTAAGGCCTCCTCTAATACACCTCTCTCCTGCCCAAAGACTTCTCCCCTATTTTCTTATTTGGAAATATTCCCAACACTCCAAGGTGCCCTCCCACTGTTGCCCCCTCCAAGCACCAAGAATACAGAGCACCACTTGCCTCAGACTGAGAGGTCCTATTTATATTTTGTGGCTAATAGCCACTGATGGACCTCTGCCCCATATGTATATCCAATTCTCTCTAGCCATGCTTGTAGCCAGAAGAAGTACTTCCTTTTATCTGTTCTAACCCAACTGCTCAGCAATTTCATTGAGTGCCTATGAGTTCTTGTATTGTGAGAAAAGGAGAAAAGTACTTCTTTCTCTGCCTGCTCTATCCTATGAATAATCTTGTAATCCTCTATTATGTTACTTCTTCAAAACTTGCATAAGAAACTTTGTCATCTTGTTAAAAGAACCCTTTATAAACACGTATATATCATAGTCCAACCAAGTAAACCAAGTATAAAATGCATGTCAGCATGCAGTAGGACTGAGAGGCATCTGAAGAAAGATTTTCTCCCTTATGCTCAGAGCACCCTAGTGGGAACCAGTCATTCATTCATTTGCATTATGTTACATTAGCCAAAGCAGAATATAGAACTATAAATACATGTCTAGGAGTGCAATGTCTTCCCAACTATATATGCTAATACATTGCATTGGCACATTCATTAACTCACCTGCCTTTGAACTATTGCCAATCTTTTCCATGGTCTTAGTCCCACATATAGTCTAAGCTCAGAAAGAAGAATTAAGAGTTTCAGTTCTCCTGAACCTTGCCCAGTGTCAAGCCTCTTATCATACTTCTTCATTTTTCATGTTGGATGCAGTCAAATACCCTCAATTGATAAATATTCCTTTGATAAAGATTAATTGCATTCCCAAACTCTCACACATTTACAAAGTGGGCAATTAGCTGTAGAACACTTTTATCTTTGCCACAAGACTAATAACTTAGTTTATGAATAGTGACATGAGCAGTTAAGTGTAAGAAACCTCTATATTACTCCCTATCACACACCAAAGATTTTGGAACATTTTAATGTAAGGAGTTTTAGCAATTCCACAGATTTTTATTGCCATGTGAATTCAGATGCAAGATTGCAAGTAGAATTTTACATTTAAATCTTGTCACACCAGTAGCATATGTTCCATGGGTCACAACTGGAGCACCCTCCATTCTTTTCCAGTTGGAATTTATCACATTTTTAATTTTTTTTTTTTAATACATCACTGGACATTGGACATGCATGAAAATATTAGAGTAGGGGTATGCAGCTTGGGGCCTTGGAGATGAGCCAAGAAGCTTTAATCCCTGCAAAGCCTTGGTTATAAAAAGTCCCTAATGGCTGAAGGGCAACTCAATGTTCCCTCTAAGCTGTGGAGTGTTGTGAGCAAAAATTCTACTTCATGAGCCAAAAGATCTACTTGTATTAAAGGTGCAAATGAGTCTACATTTGACTACATGCAAATTAGTTTTTTTTAGAAAATTATTACCATAACCTTGTAAAAATCTCAGAATAAATTCTTTTAAAGTATATTTTAAGAAGGCAACATGAATGCTTTAAAAGACACTGTATTATTCATGTTCCAAATCTCGACCATGACATTTGACAACTGGTTTCAGTGCCTATAAACCATTTTACACATCACTAGCCAGAAATCACTTCAGTTGCGGTCACACATGCCAGATAAAATGGGGGGAAGCGAGGCTATTCCCTCCAGAGGAATTTGACCCACAGTTGCGTGATCACAACACCCTGACTCACCCAGGGTTGCATCTGATCATGCAGTGGCAGGCTGTTCCTGCAGCTCCAAAGGACTGTGTGCATATCACAACTAACTGCCAGAATCTAGGAAATAGCAAAAGGGGGCGTGGGGGACAACCTGAGAAGCAAGTCAGGAACCTACAAGGTTGAACAGCTAAATAAAAGAATAAGATATATCTATTTATTACAAAGTGCACAGTAAGTATAGATTAAAAACAAAGATAAAAACCATGAGGTAGCGGGTATCACATTATATCCACATAGCATACAATGACACATGTAAACTGCATATACGTTAACTAAGACCAAAACATTGCTTATAAAAAAAATGACCATTAGACCAAACATGTTTTGGCCTAGAGAGCCTTCTTCAGTGGTTTAAATAATGACAACAGACACTAGAAATATTAGTATAAAATATCTGTTCCAGACCAGGCAGGTTGTGTGAATACTAAACATAAAAGAATACCAAAAAAAAAAAAAAGGATATTATGACATACTAACTGGCCACAGAAAATATTTTTTGACAAAGAGAAGCCTGCTGTGACAAATTAGCTGAATACACTGTAATGGCAGAGTTAACAAACTTAATAAATAAGAGGTCAATTGAAGAATTTCAGCAGAAATTGAAAGCATATTACTCATATTATGGTCAAGGTTGATATCTGATGATAAATCTGTATTACCCATTGCAAAAAGTTAGCAGATCCTGAAATAATCACAGAGACAGGGAGAAATTATTATCACTACTAGTGTATAATAATTTTTATATTAATTTATATATGTTACAAACAAACAAACAATTTAAAATAACACTAAGTAAGCATTATATAGAGTTACCTTAAGAAAAAAGAGTCATAAATGTCATTTTAAAATCATTATCTTAAATTGCTCATAATTTGGTATGCTTTGGTATGGTTTTACTGAGAAATTATGGTAATGGAGTTGAGAAGATATCCTGTTCTTGTTCTGTGTATCAAGTATCAGAATTGTGTCCTCAAGAAAGGTAAAATGTAAAAAATGCTGATGATTAATGACTTTCTGATTTCTTGACACCCTCCCTTTTTTCTTTTTTGTACCCTTTCAACTATATCATAACATTACACACACACACACACGCACCCACATATGTAGACTGATCTAGAGTCCTGTGGATCTAAATTGCAGGATGGGGAGATTTTAGATGATTTTTCCCCCCAATTGACAGAATCCATAGCTCTATATTTAAAATAATTTTAGCATGTTCTTGCTTCATATATGCTAATTATTGTCATTATTAAAAAGTTAGTTCAATAAAATAAGCTAGAGGCCTATAAACCGATGTTTCGCATGTTATTGCAAATCAGAATGTGAATTTCAGTTTACCTCTAGAGCTCATGACTAGGTTCAGTTTGGTTAGGTGTGGCCCAGAACTGAACCCTGAACTGAACCAACCCAAAAGGGTCCCTTTCTCCTGGCCATGGCAAGTCACAGCTGGGAGAAAGGGGACGGAGACTGCCCTGGAAGGGACTTTTTCCAGGCAGCAGCTTGCTGAGGCCAGGAGAAAGGGGGAAATGCCCAGGAAAGTTTAATGGCTGCCAGCTAACCATTTAAGCCTAACAACTGGGCAAGTCCACTGGTCAGCTGTTAGGTTTAAATAGCTGGCAGCCATTTACACATAACAGCTGACCAACAGACCCCACAATACTCAGCTGTGAGGTTTATATGGCTGGCTGCAACCAGCTGAACCAAACCGGCCATGATTCTGTTAGATGTTTGGGGAAGGTGCTGAATTTTGGTTCGTGAACCAGTTTGTGCCCATTCTAGTTTAGTGTAGTGGTTAAGTGCGTGGACTCTAATCTGGGAGAAGAGGGTTTGATTCCCCACTTCTCCACTTGCAGCTGCTGGATGACCTTAGGCAAGTTGTTGTTCTGTCAGAGCTGTTCTGTCAAGGACTGTTCTTTCAGAGCTCTCTCAGCCCCACCTACCTCACAGGGTGTCTGGTGTGGGGAGGAAAAGGGAAAGGAGTTTGTAAGATGCTCTGAGACTCCAAGTGAAGGGCAGGGTATAAATCCAATCTCCTCCTTTTCCTCCTCCTCCCTACTCATGATCTCTTCTGTTTTTCTGTTTTCTCTTCAGGCCCAGTTTTCCTTTCATGATAGAGTCCTCCCTTTGGCCTTATCCTCTGGTGCTCATTCCTTTTTCAGTCTTTCATTCCTGAGGCCTTACTGGCTTCTCATGTCCTGCTAAATGCTAAAATTTTGCCTACTCTGCTCCTCTCTTCAGCTAAAGCAAATGAGTGAATGGCAACCAGAGACACTTCTGTCTGTCCTACCTCATGCTGAATTTGTGAAATGCTTTCCATCAATGCCAGGGAGCTCATCAGCAGCATGAAACAACACAATATTTTTAGTGCAGATTATTCTAATGAGCCCTTAGAGCCGACCTAGTAACCACCCATTATATTTCTTTGTGTTTTGTTTACTAGAAACACAAGAGGAATAATTCTCTGAATGGCAACAAGAATAACAAAGAAGCTTTGATCCCACAGAATTTCTTGGTAGGCAATTTGCATAGTAGAATTCGATGCATTTAGTTTTTGTATAATCACAAAAGCAGGGAAATAACATATTCCGACACAAGCAAACCTTCTATTACAGTGTTAGATGTAATTATAATGGAATTTGTATAATTGAGGTGAATATGGAAAATTATTAAACATGAAATGTCAAAATTTTAGGTTCTGCAGTCCCTACATCAACAGTCAGGACTATGTTTCAAAATGTGGGAAACAAGTGAATATAATTTTGTTTATTGCTAAATGGAATCATAGGCTTGTTGAAGAACATGTTAGATTTTGCCTAAACCTTAACAATTCTTCTGGTAGAATCTAAACCTTCAGTGAATTCCTACAAATACTGTATATACACAACCATGTCAATACTTCTTTCAATACTTTATTATTGATTTTTTTCTCATTCCTCATTTTTCTTTGGAGGTGCCAGCCTATGGTTAATGATAAGCCATTTGATATGCAACCAAATAAGAGAGATTGCTGATGAGATTTCTTCCTGTCTTTTAATCCAGTGGAAGGATGAGTTTTCTCATCAGTCACAGTAAGCACTTTTAAAGACTCTTAATGAGTTTATTTTTTGTACTAAAGCAAATATGCAGGGGAATAGCCAACCACAAGCTACCAGATAATAATAGTATATGTTCATTTTGAAATTAGCTGCAAAGTAATCACCATTTCCAATCTTCCCTGAAAAGAACAGTTTAATAAGCAATTATTATTTGCGAAGTAATCCTCTTGAGAAATAGCTGGGCTCTTGAGCTTTTATCCTTCAATGGTAATGGAAATTGAAATGGAAAGAAAATGGTGGGGGAAGAGGTTATTCATAAGGAATTGAAACATTAAAATGCTTTTTGGTCGGCAATCTACTTTCTGAGTCATCCTGAACATTGGAGACCCAATGGTCACTTTGCTTCTTTAACACAACACTTATGTTGAAGAAAATGCTTCCTATTGAAAGTCCAAATGTTGATGGAAATGTGTATTGATCTTTCTGAAAGGGGTGAAGAGATGATTAGCAGGAATAGGAAAGGAAGAGACTGATGGCTTCACATCTTGTATTCAGAAATTGTTGGAATCCAGTCATTATTTATCGATCCACAGAAAGCTGAACAAGCTAATGTGCTTAAGGCAAAATTCTACAGAGCATATGAGCTGTAATCAATATGAATGTGATGTTACCAGTGTTTCTTTCTCTTTTTGTTGGGGTGATTAAACAAAAAAACCCATGAAATATACACTCATTGAAGTGGCAAAGAGATGAATCCTTGTGGCATAAGTCTTTTCAAGCAGAATCCATATCATGCCAGGTAGGGAGAAATGTATGGCTGACTAGTGGATCCAACCCAGTGAAACTTATGCCCAAACATTAATCCCCAACCTTTGTTTTCTGGAAGTTTAAAACCTTTTAAAAGAAAGTGTAATGTTGTAGAGACAAAGTAGGCATGTTTGATAACAGTTGAAAATGTAGGATAATGAAACCAACAGGATGGCCTCAGGATAGGGGGGGCTCCATTTTAAACCATGTAAAATGCAAAGTACAATGCGCACAATTAAGCGTTGTGTATAAGAATTTGTTCAACTAATAAAATAATATTATTTATTGATTTGATTTGATTTGACTTCTAAACTGCCATCCCTGTTACCCGGGCTCAGGGTGGTGTATAGCATTCTAATACTATTCTAAAACATCATAATAAAATGTACATAATTATAAATCAAGTCAGTTAATCAGGATAAAACCATTAAAATAGTGCAGTCTGAACTATAGATGGCATTAAAGTTTGAACAATGGCTGAGTTCAGACTGGCAATTTGCCCCGGTAGTAAATTGGGCATTCACACAGGCATATCTGCCTGGCATTCCCCACCCGTAGCCAACCTGTGCTGTTGCGCTTCACCGCCGGATTAAAAAGATACCTCATAAAACTGGTAGCAAATCCGAAAGCCCGCATGTGTTGCGCGTTTCTCCACTTTTGGGAAGTCTGAACGCACAGCTGAAAAGCCGGGAGCAACCCGCATTGGGCAGAAGGCAGCAGCAATATGATTGGCCGTGCTCCGCTCTACTGTACTCATGCGCACATACACCCATACACCCACAGCCGAATTAACGGGGAAACGCCGAATACAGCATGTCCCCTGGCGCAGCAGTCTGAACGCTCCCGCCCAGCTCCGCCCCATATTTTCCAGCAGCAGCCTGGGCTGTGTGAACGGGAAAACCTGGAACAGTTTATTCTGGGGCGTTTTTGCCATTACTGGCTACCGGAGCAAACTGCCAGTCTGAACTCAGCCAATGTTTCTACAATCATACAATGCCGGCACATTGTAGTAAGTTTGAATACTTTTAGTCTGCAAGTTAATTAACAGTTACACTAATGTGCCTGCAAGACATACATAGAAAACTTTTACTTAATAGGAATTAGAAGCATCTTTTAGCTGAAAATTGTAACATAATTTTGATTATTATTTCTGCAAATTCATGTTATACTACCTCCAGGTATATCTACCTGGGATCTGGAATTCTGTCTGGCTGCAGTAGTCTCTTGGGCACTTAAATAACACTACCCAACATAATATCAGTTACTTGTTTTCATATGATTATAGATAGAACATATATTACATATAGCTAAGCTGCAACCGTATATAATATATTATAATATATTAAATTACAGTTTTAGAAAGAAGCCATTAATGCTGGTAGAAAGGTTGTATTCAGAAAAGTATAGAGAATTTGTGGGCATGCAGTGCTGTGGAACAAGACAGAAAGTAATGATGCGTACTGGTGAATTCGTTCAGCTTAGTTCACCTGGCAATGTCCCTAAATGATGAGTATGATGATCTGCATTAATATGAGTGAACTGATTAAAATAGGGTTGGGAGGAGAAGTTATTTTCAAGATGATTTTTTTCAACTGTGTTGGTCTGCAGTAGAAAAGCTAGAGTTGAGTCTAGTAGCGTCTTAGAGATCAATAAGATTTTGGGAGCATAAGCATTTGAGAGTCCAGGCTTCCTTTGTTGCTATGATGACAGTAACTTGCATGAGCCAGCTCTTGCCCTTTCCTTATATACAACTCAGACATATAAAGCTTGCTGCTTCCCAACAAAGTACACTTTGACATGACATCCAGACTGGATAAAGCAAAAGAAGATGGTTCATTCAGAATCATAAAATATCCTATTTCTGAGCTGCATGTTAGGGGAACGTGGAGAGGGTACATGCAAGTCTATGATGTAAAGATCTAAAAGAACTCAGGTTTGTCAGTTCCATTTGGAACACAGGGTTTCAAATGTTCTTTTTAAGCCATGGGATTGATCCCCACTGATCACTGACTTGGTTTCAGTTGTGACCTGGGTGATGGTCTGCTGCTGCATGTTGTAGTTGCTATTATTGTTGTGCTAACAACTGGTTCTGTTCACTTGCTCAAGAGAGTCCTATGTTGACATTCCACAATACAAAGTTGTTGGTGAAAGAGAAATACCCAAGGCTGCCCATAACCTACAATCTACAAATGCTGACTGAAACAAAGATTGAGTTCAGACTGGCAGTTTGAAGCATGAGGCAGTCATGGTGAAAAAGCCCTGGAACAAACTGTTCTGGGTTTTCCTGGTCACACTGTGCAGACTGATGCGGGAGCATACCGGGAGGATGTGCAAGGGAGCATTCACACTGTTGGCCTGCCCCTAGTGGAGGCACAGCTGTAAGGCACTGCTTTCTTTTTTGTAATCCAGAGATATGCACTTATGCACTTATGTACATAAGCACATAAGCACACAATAAAAAATCATGGCTTTTAGCATTCACACTTTGTTGATGCGGGATGGACACAGGATACACATGCTTTCCAGGGTTTTCTACCGCTTTCACCAGGTATCTTTTAAACTCGGAAGTGTTACAAGACGGGTTGAGTACGGCTGGGGAATGCCAGACAGATGTGCCTGTGTGAACGGCCTCTTTAATCCATTTGTGAAACATTGCTGAAACATGCCTATCTCAGGGCAAACTGCCCGTCTGAACTCAGCCAAAGTTAACCTGGTCATGTTAATAAATTTTAAACCTTGGCTGCATGTCTTGGAAATAAAAGTACTCTCCAAACAGTCTGAAATGAAATGAGTTTATTTGTAAAAAGAAAATGGACTGATTTCTAAAAAAAAGAGGAAAAGGACATGCAAATGTTCATTCTGGATATGGTATGGAGACCTGTTTTACCTGATATAAAAATCCACTGGCATGGAGAGCAGAGAAGAGATAAGATCTGAAAAGTACTGAGACTGATGAGTGATTTCAGCTCTCACATACTTTATTAGTTCAAGAACAAGACAAGTGAAGTCGGCTCACAGGCTGGCTTTTATTCCCAAGGGAACCCACACCCCAACACACACAAAACCCTGTGATTGGACTATTTACATTGATTGCGTTATCCCCTAGGATTCCAGCTCCCTGACTGAGAGGGAGCTAGGATCCTATTGTCCATTGTCCCCTGGAGCGAAGCTCAGGCACTTTGCCCGGCCACATGTCAGACCTGCTGAAACCGGTCCGAGCACATGGCTGGCTGGAGCACATGTTTTGAGATGAATACACTACAAGATCACTTGAATTACATTGATTTCCAAAGGAGAGGTTAATGTTCCTTCTTGAAGTTTACCATAAGGAGAGAAATCACGACAACAGAAAAATGGCAGCCCATTCACACCGTTAGGAATACAAAGGGTGTGTGCATTTATTTTTGTTTTTTAGCATTTCACATAGAAGAACAAAATTTAAACATTTTTTTAAAAAAAACATGTCTTAAAACGAACAGTTGGAAAAAAGTCTTTAAAATAAATATATAATCTTAAAACCACCTTAAAGGCATCATGTAAATTCTTTCAGTGTTTTTTAAAGGACTCAGGAAAGCAGGCTCCTCAGATACAATACACTGTTGAAATAATACTTACAGGTGTATACACCATCCTACTGAAATCCTCCAAACCTCATCCATGTAACAACAACAAAAAAAATCATCTGACTCTCACCTAGTTGTGATAACTCCATGGGGGATAATAGTGGTTTAGCAGCTGTGATATCACAGAATGAACTGACCTACTGTAGCTTGTAAACATTGTTTGTAAGGTGGAATGGGCAGCCATTAAATCAGCGTGGGAAATTGGTGCTGGACTGAGTTGTTAGGAAAGATCCTTCCAAAGCCAATGTGATTGAAAAATTAATTTCTCCAATTGTCTGGTTTAGAATTTTTTTTATAATGAATTCTCACAAATCTGATGGTCGTATCATATCCTGTTTCTTAAGAAAATACATTCTATAATTTGCTTCTTTCCCGTTGCATAGTTATGGATTAAAGATCATGTCCAGTTTGGTGTAGTGGTTAAGTGCGTGGACTCTAATCTGGGAGAACTGGGTTTGATTCCCCACTCCTCCACTTGCACCTGCTGGATGACCTTGGGCAAGCCATAGTTCTGGCACAGCTTTTCTTGAAAAAGAGCAGTTTCTGACACAGTGCTCTCAGCCCCACCTACCTTACAGGGTGTCTGTTGTGGGGAGGGGAAGGGAAAGGAGATTGTAAGCCATTCTGAGATTCCTTTTGGTAGTGAAGGGCGGGGTATAAATCCAGTTTCCTCTTCTTCAGACAAATAGATGTGCTCGAAGTAAGGGCAATGCTTTATCATACTAAAACCAATATATAAATGTTATTGTAAATATACCATTTCTCTCAGTTTATACTTACTCAGCCCCACCTACCTTACAAGGTGTCTGTTGTGGGGAGGGGAAGGGAAAGGAGTTTGTAAGCTGCTCTGAGACTCCTTTGGGTAGTGAAGGGCAGGGTATAAATCCAATCTCGTCTCTTCTTCTTCATTCAGGATCTTTAAACCCACTTAGGCTTCTGAAGGGAAGTTGATTTTTTAAGGTTTCACACCAACCAAAATGATAAGGCCATTTTTAAAAGCTGGATCAAAACGCGCTTTGGAAAACTAGAATTAAAATTTCATTAAATGTGGGAGAACTGTTTTATCCTTAAGATGTGTGAAACCTTTAAAAAATCAGTTTGCTTTCAGAAGCCAAACTTTGTATGAGAGATGTAAGTCCTGCACCTTCAATGGCCATGCTGTCTCCTTTATATTCTGTTAGGAAAACTTTGTACTGATTTGTGTCTCTTTGAAAGCTGGTCAACCAAATCAGAAGGGAAAAGTGATATCTATATAATTGGTACCAGACCCCATAAATTAAGAGTAGGATCATTTTTAAACAATCACAAGAAATGTCACCATGTAGTGGTTTTACCTTATTAAGCATGAATGTGACGATGCATATGCTCAAGGCTCACTGAGCTACAGGAAAGGGAAAATTCTGGAATTTGTATACTTGATTTCAGAGCAAAAAAAAAAATGGCATGGCTTTCTTTTCTTGCCTTGAATATCTGCTGCTTCTAGCACAGCATAAGGATTTTGCTTCACGAAGTAGCCATCATCCATAAAATTCTGAATAAAATTGCCCTTTGAGTACTGCTGGGCTGCTTACCCTCACTCAAATCAAATACAATTGTATCCTCGGAATTAATATCAAATTATGATATGGCGACACAACTGAATTGTCATAAAACCAAATGCATGAGACCCACTTCCATCCCACATGGATGGGAACATTCTGTCATTTGAAAATCATATGAACATGGTCTGAAAAGCGGTGTCATTGGGCCCAGTGGCACCATAAAGAAAATGACAATTTTCCTTAAATGCTGTGAAAGTTCAAGAGAGTTGTTGAGAAGTCACTGAAGGGAAACCCTTTTTTTTTTTTTTTTAAGAACTCTTAAGCTAGCTCTGGGAAAAAAGTTCAGTACCTTGAACAAAGAAATAAATGAAGGGAATATATGAGAACTTTTACTACTTCTCCTTATATCCCAAAGTATCTGGTTCATAGCAATTGCTTTTCTATTGGAAAAGCATTTAAAGTAGAACTTTGCAGATGTATGGAGTAGCCCAGTCTATGTCACTATCAGAGCCTAAATTATAGGAAGAAACATAGGGGATCATTAATGACATACACAGGCCAGTGAGGTGTCCCTCAATTTAGCCCTTCCCACTGGTCCTCCAAAGCCATATCACTAACTTTGTTTCCTTAGGATGCAGCACAAACACACCTTACTTGGGTATTTAAACTGTTTGGTGTAACTTCGCTATCTGTTAAAGTTTAAAACCACTCCTATTTTTCTAAGTATAGAATGAAAACACAAGATTAATCTACCATAGTTTCAAGAGGGTGCTTGCTCTTACAGTCACTTTACATCTGAAACCAAATGAACAAGGGATTGAAAATGTTGCAGATAATCTTGTATTTCAGACTTCAGTTTTAAAAATATGGATAACATGCTTTTGAACAGTGGTATACTATTGCAAAACTTTTCTGAGGACCAAATCATATGCAAATTCATGAAAAACAAGAATTATCTAATCTAAAGAGCATACCTATTGTCAGGGTTTGCCTCAGCCTATTTTCAATGGAGGAGGACTTCTTGGAGGAAGATGGGTCCTTTCTGCATTTGCCTGCCACTCCAGGTTTTCTCAGCATTTGATTCAAGACAATTTAAGTCCATGGCAAAACAGCTTCCAAATAACCCGGGGCAACAGCAGGCTGAAACTGGGCTGAACACTGAAGGGAGGTAATATAATGTGGAATGGGGGAAAGAGCCCAGAATAAAAAGAAGGTTGAACTTGATTTTAGTGCAGAATGGGGGGAAAACCTGGATGATAAAGAAGGTGAATTTGATTTTAGTGCAGAATTGCTTCGAGGACATGGATTAAAAGGAGAGCGCAGAAAGGGCCATGGTGTGGCCTATGGACAGAGGCTGCCCCTTTCTGTCAGTTACCAACCCCTGGTATTCCCCCATGGTGTGAAGAAGCCAGATGGGACAGGGGAGAGAGATAATCTGTTAAAAGTCAGTTAAAGTCAGAAAGGGTTGGTGCTTCCAGACAGGGATCCTGCACCAGGGCATGGCTTTGAGTGCAAACAGGCTAAGAGATACCTTAAGCTATTCTCATGCTTCCCTTTCTGAGGGCTAAACTGTTGGCAAAGTTTAAACATGCAGAGGAGTGAAGCACCAACTGTTTAAAGAAAATAACTCAGTTTATTAAAGAAGACATAAACTCTGATAGAATAGAGGAGAGAGAGAGAGGCTTAACTAACAGACTAACTGCTGTGAGAGACAAGAATGGAGGAGGAGGGCTCAGTTGGAGCAGGAAGTCTCCAAAGAGCCAATCAGAAGACAAGAAGGACATAATTTGAAATTGTGGGAAGTTCCTATGCTAACTAGCAGTCCTTTAGCTGTCCTCTATAGGCTGTTCTTCTGATCTTCTTCAAGTAGGTGCACTATAGACCTTGTATATTCCAACATAAACTAGATTTGACATAAGAATTTTGTGAACAGGATCTCCTGTGGGCTTTTTACTAATTAGCAACCATATGGAATCACTGAAGATTTTATTTTATTTAAGAAGTTGTAATCCAGTTTTTATTTTTAATTTAAAAGCACTCAGAGAAAGTGGCTCTGGGAAAGGGGTACCTGTGCTGTTTTATTGAGATGAACTACCTATAATTCGCCAGTTTATGAACAAATCACAGGAGTAAAAGACGGCTACAACATTTGTACTAGTATTTACCCATGGAGGATAGCTGGTGAGAGTGTTTCTGGATTTTGTTTTGTTTTTTGCTTCATAAATTTTGCATTCCAGGCTCCAAAATACTGTGTCTAATAAAAATAACAGGCTAGATCACAATTAAAGTATAAACCTGTTAGAATTCCACATGTTAGAGAGACTTTGGTGTGAAGCAATTAACAATATTTGTAGACTTAATTAAAAAGTGATAACTAAACTTCATTTAAATGAAAAGTATTTCAGATTTCTGTGGCTTCACATTTACACCTTTATTAAAACTGCACAATTAACAAGCCACTTAAAGTGTTATTCTTCCAGGCTGCTTTCAAATTCAGTCCTCTCTCTCACATACTCTAAGTCATTCTTATAAGGACATTTTTTTCCCAGAAAGCAAAGAGAGAACACTACAAAAAGAAGTACAACACACAATACAAACAAACAACAATCAACAACTACGAAAATGGAGTCTGCACCTGTACTTGCTTAATGTAAGAGCTTAAATTGAATTGTATCTAATACACCAATATCTGTTTATATCGTCTTTCTAGAAGCAGGATACCTGATTTCTTTTACAATGTTTTCATGGTCTGTTATTGTAACTCTCTATCCAGCTGTAAAGTCCTGAACAAATCTTATCAAAATTTCCTTCTTATTTTCCTTGTAATTGTAATGTTAGTTTGTTCATTTCTGCAGCTTTCAACAAATTGTATACTATTTCTTCTTTTTTAGGTGTTTCTGTTGTTTTCCAGTATTTTGCATATAGTAGCCTAGCTGCTGTCACTACATGTACAATCATGTAAATATATTGTTTTGTAAAACTTTGTGGTACAATATTTAATAAAAACAATTCAGGATCAAATGGTACATTTGTATCTAAGATTTTTTGTAATATTTCATGAATCCATATCTAGTATGATTTAGCTATCTTACAAGACCACTACATATGATAAAAAGAACCTGTTTCTTTTTTGCATTTCCAAAATAGGTTTGACACATTTGAATATCATTTTGTTAATTTTTCTGGGGTTACATACCACCTGTAAAACATTTTAGATACATTTTCTTTATATGAGACAGCTTTTGTAAATTTCATATTCATTTTCCACATTCTAGACCATTCCTCCAATTGTATATTATGACCTAGACTTTGTGCCCATTTAACCATAGATTCCTTTACAATTTCGTCTTGCATTTTCATATCTAGTAATAGTGTATAAAATCATTTTATATGGCTGAGTTTAGACTGGCAATTTGCCCCGGTAGGGACCCAGGCCAGCGACGATTCAATTCCGGAGTAAATTGGGTTTTCACACAGGCACATCTGCCTGGCGTCCCCCACCTATAGCCAACCCGTGCTGTTGCACTTCACCGCTGGATTAAAAAGATACCTCATAAAACTGGTAGCAAATCCGAAAGCCCGCATGTGTCACGCATTTCTCCACTTTCAGGAAGTCTGAACGGCAGCCGAAAAGCCGGGAGCAACCTGCGTTGGGCAGAAGGCAGCAGCAATATGATTGACCGTGCTCCGCTCTACTGCCCAATGTGGTGCCAGTGCATGAGCGCATGAACGCATGAGGGCATGAGCACTCATGCGCACATACACCCATACACCCACAGCCGAATTAATGGGGAAATGCCGAATACAGCGTGGCCCCTGGTGCGGCAGTCGGAATGCTCCCGCCCAGCTCCGCCCCATATTTTCCGGCAGCAGCCCGGGTTATGTGAATGGGAAAACCCGGAACAGTTTATTCCGGGGCTTTTTTGCCACGACTGGCTACCGGAGCAAACTGCCAGTCTGAACTCAGCCTATGTTTCCCTTCTGCTCCTAACAATACTTTATCAAGCTCTAGGGGTGTATCATAAAAACCTGTTGCCTGATCTTTTGCATATCTAGAGTCAAATTGTTCCCTTTCTCACCAATTCAATTGTATACCCTTTTTCTTAAGTTCTTCTTGATTGTATATCTTGTTTTGGCTATTTAACAAGTCTTCATACGTCCAACTTAGGTCTTTTGTAAATGTCTTGGAATTTACAAAGGCCTCTAAAGGTGAGACCCATTTAGGAATTTTAGGCCCCCGTCACACAGGTCAGATAAAGCAGAGAGGAGGCGTGGCTATTGGTGCTGTCGCAATTTGCGCCACTGCAACATGATCAGACATGACAGCGGCCAACTGCATTGTTTTCGTCAGTATGTGGTTCTGGCAGCGCTGCAATGGGGCAAAAGGAATGCGCTGGGGCAATCAGACGGAGACAGTCTGTCTGTGGCCCATTGCAAACAATTTGCTACTGGACTTTACAGGGTACTTGTTTACTCCACAGGTTTGGCTGGGCAGTCTGGGGGCGCGATGCTTGCCAGATGTACCCATGTGATTGTGCCTGTTAAATCCACCCATCATTCGTCCCTCTCGTATGGCTAATTGTGCGTGTGATCAGAGCCTTAGTGTAGTAAAGCTTCTGTATTTCTTGCCAAGATTTCAGTAGAGCGGCTCTTACCTAGTGATTGTTAAAGTACTTATGTATATGGCTTTTCCCATACCAGGTAAAGGCATGCCACCCTAATTGTAGGTCATATCCTTCAAGTTTTAATAGTCTTGGATTTCTAGTGTAATCCATTCTTTCATCCATGTCAATGCTCCTGCTCTGTAATATAATTTCCAGTCCTATAGTGTGAAACCTCCTGTTTCTTTTGAATCTTGCAGCACCTTCATCTTAATTCTAGGTCTTTTCCCTTGTCAGATAAATAGTCTCACCAGTTTATCTATTTCTTTGAAATATTGTTGGTTTTTTATAATTGGAATTGTTTAGAAGAAAAAAATAAACCTTGGTAAGATATTCATCTTTACAGCAGCTATTCTTCCCATAAAAGATAACTGTAAGTTCTTCCATTTTTCCAACTCTGGTGTAGTAGTAAAACGTGTGGACTCTAATCTGGAAGAACTGGGTTTGATTCCCCACTCCTCCACTTGCAACTGCTGATGTGACCTTGGGTCAGTCACAAGCTCTGGCACAGCTGTTCTTGAAAAAGGGCAGTTTCTATCAGAAGTTCTCTCAGCCCCACCTACCTCACAGGGTGTCTGTTATGGGGAAGGGAAGGAAGAGGAGTTTGTAAGCTGCTCTGAGATTCTTTGGGGTAGTGAAGGGCAGGGTATAAATCCAATCTCTTCTTCTTCAAGTCATTTTTAACTTCTGTTAGAAGTTTTGTGTAGTTTCCTTTAAATAAAGAACTGCACCTATCAGTTTTATTCCTAAATATTTAATTGTCCTCTGTATTTCAATCCCTGCATCTTCCTGTAATGTTTGTACTTGTTCCTTGGTGCAATTATTTTTTAAAATTTTAGTTTAAGAAATCAGGGGTGCTTTGTCTCACAGCAGTGCTGTAGGGAAATGGCAATGGGATCTACCAGTCCTTATCAGAATGACTTAAAAGTCAACTTGACTTTTAAGTTATTCTGATAAGGACTGGTAGATCCCATTGCCATTTCCCTACAGCACTGCTGTGAGGCAAAGCACCCTGATTTCTCCCAAAGAGTTAATGTGAATACTAACAGGATTATTCCAACTTAAAGGTGTTAGCATTTGTGCTTCTCTGCCTACATGGCCCTTATCATCTTCAAGGCCAGAGTTAGGAATGTGATAATTGGCTCTTCTTGAGAACGTGTGGCCCACCGGATGGGAGGGGGGAATCAGAAGGATGATGTAGTCTTCTAGACAGTTCTAGCCAAAATGTGTCCTGATTGGATCATTACCATGACCTGACACCAGTTGGCTCAAGACTATAATTTATTAAAAAGGTAATACACAGGAAGTCAAGTGTGAAAGGGAACAGATAATTGTCCATCACAAAAGGAGAGGACTGTGGGGAAATGAACACTGTTAAGGGCAATATGGGAAGGAATTTTGACTACACCCAAGCTGCCTTTAAGTGAATTTTGCTGCAAGTATGTTTAAAGTCAGCCTTACCATGAGATGTGAACTGATCATATGGTCTGCTGAGTTCAGCACTGAACAACTTGTTTACCTGTACTGGGAATTTTTAGAACTGTGCATGCACAAACACTCCATTAATCCAAGAAGAATGACAGCCATTGGTACTACTAAGGTCTACTTGGAGAAAAAACCTGAATGAGAGTATTTTTAAAAAGCCTTTATTTATGACTGATATTATGATTTGGGACTGATTTAACATTCTCTTGAAGCAATTTTGTACCTACTGGAGCAGTGGCACAAAAAGTAGAAGTCAATTGCACTATGCTGCAATGTTAGGAAGCAATATGGTGAAACAGGCTGCTAAACAGCCACAAACAAGGCACTGATCAGACAAACCATCATTCAAAACTTGGTTCCTTATCTGCAGCTGTTGAACAGGGCTTGAGTCTAATCCATGGAAATTTTTTTTAGCACTTGTATTTTTCATTAGATTATGGACAGAGTTACTAAATTTACTATGAGGAGACTTCCAGTATCTGTCACCCACAATAAACTGTATACAAGGTTTATGACTAGGATTTTTTTTCTTGGATACCTGGCCCATGAAATTCCTTTTCCTGTCAAGGTATGTAGGCAGCCAGGCATGCCTGCACTATGACAACAAACTTTTTAAAAGGAAATTTCACAAATTAGCAGATTTACTGAACCATGCATAAACAATCCTGTCAGGGCTACAGCTGGTATACATTCTTGTTGCCTTATTTTATTACTTTATTTTCCTACTATTTTTCTGCAGCTGGAATGTAGTGTGACAACATACTCTCTCTAGAATACCTGTGTCTTGAATCGAGTATCATGCTGAACTAAGTCATAGGGCTCTACAGCAATATGAATGCCAAATACCAGACATATTGTGAAGCACATTTTGGCATCCATTGCAGATACATATCCCCACTAGACTTACCTGGGTTATGCAGTGGTAATGAGGGCAGAATATGAGAATGTCACAGAGATGAATACAAAGTATGAATGAATAAATTTAACATTCTAATTGGCTTGTAGAGGGGCTTGTTGTCAAAGGCAAATGTGCAGCAGCTTTTTATGATTTTTTTTCCCCGCGGAAGCAAATTTGTCTCATGCTTCTAGTTCCTGAAAAGGAGAGTGATTGCATGGAAAGTGAAACCATGGTAGCAACTCAAAAGCTGTTGGTGGTTTGGATTCAAAGAAGCCTAAATATGCACACGCACGTGCACACAAAAAAACACTACAGTACATACACCACCAGGAGCAGCCAAGCTTGCCATCTGGTGGTAGCTCTGTATCAGACCATGGGGTGCTGCTCCAGAAGGGCCTGGTCTTTGAAGCCTGAGAGCAGGGAACAGGAAACTGTGATCCAAGGACAGAAGTTGAAAAGGTTCTCAGATCCCCCCCCCCATATCACAAACCTCATGAAATGAACTGGTTCAGTAATTGGGGAGGTTCATGAAGGTTTGTGGTTCATGTGACCTCATGAACCATGAACCGGAATGAATGTCCAGTTTCCTGGTTCGTGTCCACCCCTAATTATGACTACAAAAGATGAACTATGATCAGCTTCATACAAAATTGATAGTATATCTGAACACAATGCTGTAACAGATAAATTGAGTGAAATCTATTTTAATAGCTTTTGATGGTATGGATCATTGAAATAACTTGTGACAAGTACTACTGGATATAAAGACAATCTCACCAGTTATAAAGGAAGTCTGTATAAAGAGCAGAACATAATATTTTTAAAACTTTCTATTATGTTTCACCAGAGCAAGATACCAATGAAAGATAGCTTTATATGGACTTCTCTTAGTGTACAGCTGAGAGAAAATAATCTAATGTTATTATAGATATTCTTTCAAGTTATATAAAAATCTCCCCCCCCCACAGTGGTACATGGCTTGTGGGGGGGAGGCTATTCTTTTCTTCAAACCATATAATATCAAATATACCCACTTAACCAATGATCACATAGTCAACCAATACCCTTAGACTGCCAGGACACTGCCATCCTAACAGTTCTGCTCAGAATCCTATTTTGGTCTGGTCTGTGGAACTTACTCCCAGAAAAGTGTTAACATTTCACTGAAATTGTTTTACCTGAAAATACTGAAATAAATTTTATCATTTCATCTTTCATTTTCACTTGCAGCTCACATACACCTCTAGTGGGAGTTATTCCTATTTTAAACATACAGGTGTACACTTTTACTTTCAATATATGGTGCCTTCTGCTTTAATTGTTCAGGAGTCAAGCAACAATAGCATTTTCTTGTGCCACTGTAACCATTTTATAACAGATAAGTGTGCAATTTGGTTCTGCCGTATTCCCATTCTTTTCTGTTTCTTCTGAAGTTGCATTCAAATTGAATTCTTCTTCAGTGTCGTACCCATTGTTGTTATGCTCCACCTAATTAACTTGCATATGCAGTTTTTATCTCTTCTTGCTTAGGACTGCAGACTTCAGGAAAATGATTGTTATCTCCTGCACAAATGGGAGTGTTTGTCCAGGTTGACTAGAAGACTAATGAGGGGAAGGGATGTTTAATCCTTTCCTTGCCAGCAATTGGCCTGCTAAAATGGCTTCCTAAGCTGCTTTACTGCACATTGGGGGGGGGGATAAGAGAGCCCATGTATTTTGCACCATGGGTGGGGAAGTTCTAAGCAGTTCAAAATAAATCCCACCTAAAATAGCAAATCAACTAGTCGATAACACATATATTAAAATTAATACACAAATGTATAATCATTTAACTACATGGGTTAAAGACCTCATGGTATGAAAATAGTTTTCAATATTTTCAACATTAGATGAAACTCTAAAATATTTATTAAGCTTAGCTCATCATAAATCATATGGCAGTTAGGGAAGGGCATTCTGATAGTTCTGGTACAAATGCATGTATAAAAACCTTATCAGTATTCTTTGGTATATCTGGGTATCTGAAGTGATATTCAAAATTCTTGGACTACCAATAAAGTCCTAAATATTTCAGGAAATATTCTGAAATATCTGGGGCCAGTTTATAAGGCTTCCAGAACTCTTTTTTCATCAATTTAACAGGTCCTCTGGACAATGGGAGGGAGAGAGGATGGAAGCAGCTCTCCCAGGAAATGGAATAAGTCATTAGGGGGAGACTAGAACTGTCTGCCCAGTCATGATGATGATTCTCTCATAGGCCTGGCTGCAGCTTGATTCCATTTCACAGTGAGATTTCTTGGAGTGCTGCATGCTTCTGCCGGTCTGCTTGTGCTCCGGATTAATTCTGCAGCCTGAGGCTGCCTGCCTGGGAAGTGTCTCTTGATCTGTGCCTGGATATTTTCAGTACTGGTTTGCCCTCAAGTGACTTTGTTGTAAAATATTGTTTAAAACATTAATTCATTTTTTTTTCTTTAGGTTTTGTTTTTGGTGTGTTTTTTTTGTTTGTTTGTTTTTTGCCTGGGGGAAGTTGTAGTTGGGAGGAAGGAGACCCTGATTTACTTTGTGATTCTTCTTAGAAACAGTTTTCCTTGTTTTTGTTTCGTTATGTTTATAAAAAGTTTTAAAAGGCTTGTTCTGTTTGTTGGGTTTGCTGCTCTTGGATTGTTTTTGGATTTTTAACTGGTTTTCATTTTGTCTGTTTCTAGAAGCTTATTAATTTTTAAAGGGTTTGTGCTTGTTGTTACTGTTATTGTTTAAAAATTTATCGTTGCTTTTTTCTGGGTCTGGTTTTACAGTTATTATCCTATAGTTGTGTGAAAGATCTTTCTGTGTTATGTTTATTGGGAGATTAGTTTTGGGGTGTTCCTGTTGCTTTTTTAAAAAAAACAAACAAACCACAAATGTTGCTGCAGGTTCTGAAGAAAATTTCTAATTAGATTTTAATTAGAGTTAACTCTAGGTGAGGTTTTGGGTATTTTAAAAATCAGCTTAGGGTTCAGTGATCTCCAGAAAGGAAGCAGACTTTGGTTATGCTTCCAAAAAAAAAGACTAAGGTAGATTCTGGTTTTTATTTTTTTATTTAAAAAAAAAAATGCAGCATAGGGTTTACTTTACAAAAATATTAGGCTGACCTAGGCTTCAAAGAAATTGAAACTACGTGGTTAAAAATAGGGTTTAGGATGACCTTTTAGTTTCAAAAGACTGTAGTCAGATTTTCAGAAAGATTAGAGAAATGCTTAATGGGAGGGGGCTTTGCTAGTAGGCTTTAAAAAATAAACTTTAAAAAGAATTCCATACTTCCATCATAGGTTGTAGTTACAAAAAAAAATTACTCAGAATTTAGGTTAAAAATTCAGAAGCAGATTTTTTAAAAGAATTCAATTGAAGCTAGCATCGGTGGGAATTTTACAAAATAATAAATTGCATGGGTTTGAAGAGAAGGCTATTGCCAGTTAGTGCTCAGGAAGAGAGGCAGACAAAAAAAGTGAAGGGCAGCAGCAGGTCAGGTTCAAGAGAAGGTTAGTTAGTGCTCAGAGTACAGTGTAGCTTAGTGTAGTAGTCCAGCAGGGCATAACGAGAACCCAGTTTACCTGGATGCAGGCCACACGGCCATGCAGCCTGGGGACTGCCTTTGCCTCACAGCAAGGAAGAAAAGCTAGAGAGCTGCAATTGTGCAGCCACAATTGAATCAATTGGAGGGGCAGGGCCTTGGGTCTTGAACTGCAGAACCACTGACCTTCCACAGCCTGCAATTCAGTGTCTTAACCACTTGAGCCAGTTAAGGTAAAGGTAAAGGTTCCCTTGCTCGAAAGCCAGTCGAATCCGACTCTAGGGTTGCAGTGCTCATCTCTGTTTCAAAGCCGAAGAGCCAGCGCTGTCCGAAGACGTTTCCGTGGTCATGTGGCCGGCATGACTAAACACCAAGGTGCACGGAACGCTGTTACCTTCCCACTGAAGTGGTACCTATTTATCTACTTGCAATTTCTTGCTTTTGAACTGCTAGGTTGGCAGGAACTGGAACTAGAGACAGGAGCTCACCCTGTCATGCGGCACCCGGGTCTTGAACTGCTGAACTACTGACCTTCCACAGCCTGCAGTTCAGCGTCTTAACCACTTGAGCCACCGCAGCTCCAAGAGCCAGTTAATGAGAGGTAAACCTGCTGCACTTAAGGGCAGGTCCAAATGTCAGATTTGATGTTCAATAATCTCAAACAAATACAGGACAATTGTATCTTCACATGATCCCTGGCAGCCCTATAGTGCACCGTAGTCTTACTCAGTGTGGTGTGAAGAGGAACTGGGTACCAGGGATAAGCTACATGCAGAACCCAGCATACCCCCAAATAGAAAAGGTTTGCCCATCAAAAGCGATAATCTCAACAATAAGGAGAGTGACACTTTGCCCTGTCCACTTCTGCCCATCCCTTGGCACACTAGTTCCAGCCACACCAAACATCTTTATCAGAAATTATTGGCATCTCTTCCCTACAGGAGCCCTGGAAAGCACTGCACCAGAGCTGTTTGTGGAGCAGCTCCCCTCTTGGCTGCTTGGTAGCCACATGACAACTTCACCAGTCTCTCTCTCACCTGAAGAAAACTTCCTGGAGTTGCTTCTTTAATTGGTTCTTGAGCCTGGTCATTGAGAGAAGACCTAGGTCTTTCTGTCAGCTGATCCTAGCTCTATGCAGCTGGCACTGTGCAAAACTTCAAACCTAAAAGCAAAGCAAAAAAAAAAAAAAGCAGGAAAGTTATCCAATTTGATTGGCACTATATAAAACCTGCATTCCAAATTGTGTTTGTTTTTAACTTCTAAAACACTCAACTGAATCCTAGTTGCTGAGGGTCAGAGGGAATGCTGGTAGTCTCAACACCTCTTGACACAATTCCATCCAGAAAATAAATAAATACAGGGCCCCAAAATGTTGTTCTTAACACTCTTATAAAGGGGGGGGGACCACAAATATCATCAGAACAAGAAATGTTAGGAAGTAGATAGTGTTGTTTTGGGGGATTTCAACATCCATGCCAATGCTACCTTATTAGGAGTGGCTCGGATTTCATAGTCTCCATGACAACCATGGGCCCAGACAATGTGCAGGTCACATTCTTGATATGATGTTTTGTTCTGAACAGAAAGAATGTGATTTGAAGGTGGTTTCATATGTGGGGGGATTGATGATGGTCCCCTTGTCATGGACAAATCACTAATTGCTGCGGTTTAGACTTACAGGATTACCAAGACACCACAGGGGTGGAGGATTGATTAAGATGATCCACCCACATAGCCTGATGGATTAAATAGGTTTTCAGATGATACTGGGGATTTTTCTACTGATGTGGTTGATGCTCATGTTGATTCTGTAGTTGATCTCTGGAATGAGGAAATGTCCTGGGCAATGGGCATGATCACACCTAAGTGCCCTTTCTCAGGTCAAAGAGTCGGTCCAGCCCATTAGTTTACTGAGGGACTGTGGATTGTGAAAAAAACAGGGGATACTGTTGGAGTAATGGTAGAGAAAGATTCAGGATGAAATGAAAGCAAGAGCTCATTTGAAAAACCTACTCAATAGCACTGATGGTGACAAAGAATCAGTGTTTTTCAAACAGCATTGCATCCACACATTGTAGACCTACAGAATTCTTCTTGGTGGTCAGAAGCCTATTGGGTTCTGGCCAGTGAGAGAACATGGACTGCTCTGCCATCCACTGTAATAATGGAGCATATTGTAAAAAGCATAAAGGCCAACAATAAAACTTTCTTCAAATGCATTAGAAGTAGGAAACCAGCCAGGGAGGCAGTGGGGCCCTTGGATGACAAAGGGGTACAAGGAGTACTGAAGGATGACAGGGAAATGGCTGAGAAGCTGAATGCATTTTTTGCCTTTGTCTTCACTGTGGAAGATGAGAAGTGCTTGCCCACTCCAGAACCACCAATTACGGGAGGGGGGTTGAAAGATCTGAATCAGATTGAGGTGACAAGAGAGGAAGTCCTATGACTGATGGAGAATTTAAAAACTAATAAATCACCAGGCCCGGATGGCATTCATCTGAGAGTTCTGAAAGAACTCAAATGTGAATTAGTGGATCTCCTTACAAAAATATGTAATCTTTCTTTAAAATCTGCCTCCATTCCTGAGGACTGGAAGATAGCTAATGTCACTCCCATCTTTAAAAAGGGCTCCAGGGGAGATCCCAGAAATTACAGGCCAGTCAGTCTGACGTCAATACGGTAAGTTGCTGGAAACTGTTATTAAGGAAAGAATTAGTAGGCACATTGATGAACAAAAACTATTGAGGCAGACTCAGCATGGGTTCTGTAAGGGAAGATCCTGTCTCACTAACCTGTTAGTGTTTTTTGAGGGAGTGAACAAACATGTGGACAAGGGGGACCCAATAGATGTTGTTTATCTTGACTTCCAGAAAACTTTTGATAAAGTTCCTCATCAAAGGCTCCTAAGTAAGCTCAATAGTCATGGGATAAAAGAACAAGTCCTCTTGTGGATCAAAAACTGGCTTATCAATAGGAAACAGAGTGAGTATAAATGGGAAACTTTCTCAGTGGAGGGTGCTAAGCAGTGGGGTACCACAGGGATCAGTACTTGGTCCAATGCTTTTTAACTTGTTTATTAATGATTTGGAATTGGAAGTAAGCAGTGAAGTGGCTAAATTTGCAGATGACATGAAGTTGTTCAGGGTGGTGAAAACCAGGGAGGATTGTGAGGCACTCCAAATGGATCTGTCGAGGATGGCTGAGTGGACATCAATGTGGCAAATGAGGTTCAATGTGGCCAAGTGCAAAATGATGCACATTGGAGCCAAAAATCCTAAATATAAATACACATTGATGGAGTTTGAACTGGCAGAGACTGACCAAGAGAGTTGTAGTAAATAACTCAATGAAAATGTCTAGACAGTGTGTAACTGCAATAAAGAAGGCGAGTGCTATGCTGGGGATTATTAGGAAGGGAATTGAAAACAAATCAGCCAGTATCATCATGCCCCTGTATAAATCATTGGTGCAATCTCATTTGGAATACTGTGTACAGTTCTGGTCACCACACCACAAAAAGGATATTATAGCATTGGAAAAAGTGCAGAGAAGGGCAACTAGAATGATAAAAGGATTGGAACACTTTCCCTATGAAGAAAGGTTAAAACGCTTGGGGCACTTCAGCTTGGAGAAATGACGGCTGAGGGGTGACATGATCAAGGTTTATAAGATTATGCATGTGATAGAGTAGGTTGAGAAAGAAGTACTTTTCTCCCTTTCTCACAATACAAGAACTCGTGGACACTCAATGAAATTGCTGAGCAGTCAGGTTAGAATAGATAAAAGGAAGTACTTCTTCACCCAAAGAGTGATTAACACATGGACTTCACTGCCACAGGAGGTGGTGGCAGCTACAAGCATGGAAGAGTTTCAAGAGGGAATTAGATAAACATATGGAGCAGAAGTCCATCAGTGGCTATTAGCCACAGGGTATAGATGGGAACTCTCAGTCTGGGGCAAGTATTCCCAGAATTTACCAGCACTACATTTGGTTTGAGAACAAAGTTGTCGAGTCCAGTGGCACCTTTAAGACCAAATAAGTTTAAGTCTGGGTATAAGTGAAACCTAGAATAAAAGTCTGTTGGTCTTAAAGGTGCTGCTGGACCTAAACATTGTTCTCATATCTGTTAACTCTGTTAACAGGAGGTGGTGGCAGCTACAAGCATGGACAGTTTCAAGAGGGAATTAGATAAACATTTGGAGCAGAAATCCATCAGTGGCTATTAGCCACAAGGTATAGATAGGAACTCTCAGTCTGGGGCAGGTGATGCACTCTATTCTTGGTGCTGGGGGGACAGCAGTGGGAGGGCTTCTAGTGTCCTGGCCCCACTGCTGGACCTCCTGATGGCACCTGGTATTTTTGGCCACTGTGTGACAGAGTGTTGGACTAGATGGGCCATTGGCCTGATTCAACATTGGCTTCTCTTATGTTCTTATGTTAATTTTGCTAAACACTTTGTAGATAAAATCTCTCACATCAGTTTTGACTTGAACTCTAGCACCTCCAAAAGAAATCTACATTAGCAGCAACAGGACTGGAGGGTTCCAGTGCACCAATTTGTCTAGTAGAGGTGGCCAGGGTGTCTTTCAGCAGCTTCAGCTGCTGAGCCAGCTGCAGCTCATCATGGGCAGAAACTATTTCTCCACTGTGGTGCATTCCCTGGTACCATCGAGATTTGATTACTATAATGCACTCTATGTGGGACTGCCCTTGAAGACTGTCTGGAAGCTATAGTTGGTACATAATACCATGGCCAGATTGTTGACTGGAATGAGTCATATCACTCCAGTCTTCTTCCACTTAGGGTGCGGTCACACGGTCCGTTTGATCGGGTTTCACCGCTGTTCCCTCCTGCATTTAAATTTGCTGACTAGATAGGCCGATCCGCTTCCCGTGGCGAAGCTGGCTAACTCGTGCAATGTTCGCGGTTTTTCCTGCCCCTTGGAAAATCAAGTGTTTTCCTTGTACTCACACTTTGAACGTGTGATTTTGCCTATCTGGACAGCCATCTATCACAATGGTTGCAACTAGGGCCGTCTGACCATTTTCCCCCACTATTAGGTTTTTTCCCCCAGGCATCTGCCTTTGAGTGCATGGGCAATTCACTATTTAAACATTCAGGCGCATGGGCTGGGTGGATGAGCAAAGTTCTCTGTAAGGTGTTACAGATAACGGCAGTGGCGGCTGCTGCTGCAGGCTTCGGAAGGGAGGGAAGGTGGAAGAGGAGGCGGTGGCAGCTCAGGGAGTGCGAGGCAGCGGTTTTGTGCACCCTTGGGTTTGGCAGCAGCTGCGGTGGGGGGAGGGCTTCTGTGGAGTGGACCCTGCTGGGATCTCAGGGCTGTTGGTCTTCATCGGGCTTTCCCTCTGCTGGGAGAGATTCAGGAAGTGTTGCTGAGTCCTCAAGCTGTCTCCTGGGCTGTCCGGGTGGGCTGGCAGGCGGCGGAGAGAGAGGAAGGATTTTCAGACGAGTGGGTGGTGGAAGAGAGGGGCTGGCTGCATTTAATCAGCCCAACCCAAATAAAAATATTCCTGGATTAAATTAAAGTGGGAACAAAGTGGAATTACCTTCCCATGTGACCACAGCCTTACACCAGCTTCCAATTGCTTCCATGCTCAATTCCAGGTGTTAGTATTGACCTTCAAAGCCCTGTATGGACCAATATACCTTAAGAACCACCTTCTCTCATACCAACCTACCTCTCATCATCCTTGGAAGCACTGCTTTGCTTGCCTCTGCCATCTTTTAAAAATTATTAATTAAAACATTAATTAGATGGTTAAGTAAATCATTAATTAATTAATTAAAACAAGCAGAACCCTCAGAAGTATCTAAACTATAGCTCAAGCATGTTGTATTGGTGTGTTTCTTCTTTATGAAATAGGAAGGAACAGGAGTCCCATTGATGAAGGGCAGCTTTTACACCTGAGGCTCCTCATGTGATGATGTAGGCTGCAAATTATGCAGAGGGAACTCAGGTACCCAGTACCCATGCCGTCTCTCTTTCTGAGACCTTTCTTGGGAAAGTGACATCAGTATGCGTATGCATACATGTACACATGCATGTCAGTGTCTTTCCAGGTCTGGCTGGCTGCCTTGATATTGTCAGGTCTGTCTGACTGGTTGGTTTGAAATCAGTTCTGTTGAGTTTGTCACATTATCCCTATGTGCTGTTTGCTTCTGTGGTCTGACACTGGTTCTGTTAAATTTGCAATAATGTCCTTTCCTTAAATTGGTTTGGCTTAGATCTTCTGGTATGGCATCCACTGGTGGAGCTTGCCACATTGGCCCATTGGTCTGCTGACACATTTTTGTTTGACATTGGTTATGCTGGGCTTGTTGATTCTGTTTGCATTTGGAGGCTTTTGGCCAGTGGTTGTTCTGATGTGTTTGGCTATTGGCTTCTTTGCCCTGGAGAAAGCATGCCCCCCCCCCATAGGAAACAATTGAAACAAGTAGGATGGCTAGGGACACTTTGTTTCAAGGCCTGTAGAATTGGATCCTGAGATACGATTTGCTTGAAACTTGGGCTGTCTTTAGTGGACAGGCAGGACTAGGCTCCCTATGATTTTGGTGCCCTTTGCTTTAAAGCCACATGTCCCCATAAGGAACAACAGAACCCCAAATTTCAGAATTCTGAAGAAAAAAAATCTAAATCCCAAAGTGGTGTTGGGGATCTGACTAATATGGAATAGTGCTGTGGAAACAATTACTGATCATTTGCATTCATCAAGATGTAATAACTAGGGATGGGCATCAACTGGCTCATGAGCCAAAATTTGGGTCAAACTTGGGCCAGTCCAGATCTCAAGAACCAGTGTTTGGGGAAGACTCCTTCCCAGAACATTTACTGGGAAAGGACTTCCTTTGCCCCTTTCTCCCAGCCATGGCTTGCCACAGCCAGGAGAAAGGGAGTGGGGATTGACTGGGAAGGGGCTTCATTTAACCTTTAGATTTTGCCCCCCTTTGAAAGGGGGAAGGCAAAACTGAAGGATGAAATGGCTGCCAGCCCCCCTTTCTTCAGGCCCCACAAAGCCACAGCCAGGAGAAAGGTGGAAGTGAAGATCCTTCTAGGATAGTCCCTGCCCCCTTTCTCCCAGCTGCAGCCCATCACCACCTGGACAAAGGGGGAACAGTACTTGCTGGACTGGTTCAGTTTGGGTGGGGGCCCATTTGGGCTGGTTTGGGGTTCATTTTGTCAGCTGCCTCAAACCCTGAAGTGACCCATCTGTTTTAGGTTTGTGCCCATCCCTAATGATAATTCCTGAAATCCCATTAAGGTTGCCTACTCCAGCTTACGAAATTTGTGGAGATTTGGGTGTGGTGACAGGGCAGGACATAGTCTGTGGAAGGTGAAGGAGTTCTGTGTAGATGATGGCATAGAGTCCGCCCTCTGAACCTGCCATTTTCTTTGCCAGGGGGAATGATCTCTGTCATCTTGAAATTAGTTGTAATTCTGGGACAACTCTAGGCCCCACCTGGAGGTTGACTGTTGTACTCCCCATAGTTGTTTAAAAGGGCAACAGTTGGTGTGGACATCTTAAAATGGCCTGGAAAATTAGTTTATGGGGTAGTTGTAAAAGACGAAATATGAGGTCACAAAGCCAATATCATTTAGTGTGCTGCTGAAGTTCAAAAATGTTGCATTAATTTATCCAGCTTGTAATATCGGCCTCTCTGTGAACTAAATTCTCTTATCATAAAATGAACTTCCATACATAATTTAAAATTATGAACTAATGTGTCAGTTTTGCACCACCTTGTTTGGCATTCGTTGAGATGCTTTTAGAAAGATAGTTACTATGCTGGTACATGGTCTTAACTATACTGCTGGGCAATTTAGTGGAACTTTTAAAATGGGTCTGTAATTGACAGAACAAATACCCTGGCTCATGTGAGCCATGACATCAAGAATCAGTCAAAATGGCCTTGAATTTCACATAAAGGCCATGACCAAGGGTAGGTCATGTATCATGAACATTTGACCCTTAAAAAAATGAATTAACAGCAGGAAAGCCCCTCCCTGCATGAACAATAAACCAACCAATTAATTTTAAAAATGCATCAAACACCTAGTCATGTGGAAATAATCACAAATGCAAATGAAGTATGTTATGTGTGAAAGGAAAGAAAGTAATACATTGTGTCCTAGTCAGCTTACCAGCTTTCCCCAGTTCAAGAATGCACACACACACAATATTATGAGCTGATTTATAATTCCTATTTTTTTTTTAAAAAAAGTTTTATTTTAATCATTTGCAAATGCCACTCAACTGCAGAGTAATTTGTGATACCACTTGAGGAAAATTCCATCATTTCCAGGATAGGATGCTTAGTTTTGAATATGACGTCAAGATAATATTATGAATACCAGAGGAAACATGGTTTGTGGGCCCAGCATTCGGGGGGGGGCAAAGAAAGGCAAGCAACATTCATGTTGTTAATAACCACATTTACAATCCCCTTTGGATTAAAACTGGGTGCAACTTTATTGGTTACAGCTGTAAGAAGCCTTGGCACAGCATGGGGCAAACAGATCCCAGAATCAACTGACTCACCTGTTGGTTAATGTACTCTAGCTCCACTCCAGCCTACCTGCTGGTGTGGGGGGGGGACCATGGGATGGCAGGATGCTGGATTCCACAAGGACAACTGCCACTGTGTGGTTTCCCCTGCCACTTGGAAGTGTGTCCCTTGGCAGTGGGGCGTGTCCCTTAATAGCCCTCACCCCCCAAAACCCTTAAGGGGATCCCCAGAAACAGGGAAAATGGGCAAGCAGGCTGTTCCTCCCTCTAAAATGGATCCAGCCTCATGCTGATACTGCCTCACTAGGTTGTGACAAATAAGTTAAACAAACATGAAAGGACTACCCCACAACAAAACCCAACACCAAAATTAACATCAAGGACCAAAGGACAATAACACTCCCTCACCAACAAGACCTAACACTAATTTAAGAAGGAAGGATGGGTGGGAAAGAACCACAAGGCCAGGTGAGTCCCAGGTGGCATGAAAGTGCCCTTTAATTGCCTGTTGGCACCCACCCCCACCCCCTCCCTCAGCCCTCCCAACTGGCCCAATTGGCCTGACCCTGGGAAGGAGCTGGCCAATGTCCCTCCAATACTGTAGCCTTTCACTGCTGGATGCATTGGACCAACAGATGCTTGGCCACCATTTTCTTCCCCCCCACAGGCCCACAAACAGGACCTCTGGTAAGTTCAGGGTCCCAGCATCTCAAGCCACATATTTTGTGTCGCCATTGGTAAATCAGTCAGACATATGACATATTTTCATGTCTAAGTACTGAGTGGTTCTATGAAATGTGTGGATTGCTTCCCTACTAATCTAGCCACTTGATATGACTATGGAGATTACTCACAACTGTAATAGAGAATGAACATGGTGTAGTGTTTAGGATTAGAAAGACTTGGATTCAAATCCTGATTTTGACATGGATGATTTTGAGCTACTCCTCTTTTGTCCTAATCTACCTCACAGGATTGTTAGGAGGATAAAACAAAGGAGGAAATAACTCTTTAAGACTCTCTGAGCTCCCTGTAGAAGGAATGGGATAAACACAAACAAATAATCTACTCTGTCACTTACAGCAGAAGTGAATTTGAATGAGTATATTGGGTATCCATTGGATTTGAATTACTATATTGGGGATCCATGTTATCCTATTTTCCACCATAATTTTACATTTGAGTTCATTGGAGACCACAGGGATAGAGTAGCTGTTAGAAAAATTGTTCTGATGAATGAATGAGGTATGTTATGTTTATGAATGCACAGTACATAAACTGCAACCCTTTGAATAGTTTGCTGTGGTGTATTTATTGTTAACTGTTGTGACTGAATGGTGCCTGCCGTTCTTGCATCTGCTATACCTACAGGGGATCACCGTTGTTTAGATTGTTGTGTCATGATCTATAGGAAGCTCATTTTGATTTTGTTTTTCAGATTAGAAAGGTGTATGGGTTTGGGGAAGTCCCTACTGAGTACGTACTATCAGTGTTTAATGATGTGTCAAACACATTCCACTGTGAAATACCGGAGGTAAGTGCAAACGGGGGAAAGTTTCTCTTGTGTGGAGATGAATTTTATTAGTTCCCCCTTTTGTTTTATAACAATGGTTATTGTGATGATATGTAGTCTGCTGTTTTCCCCCCTGTTGAGTCTTTGCAGAAGCATTCTGAGCTTTTAAAACAATAAAAACAGATGGAGTGATGGTGAAGGTAGGTTGCTGAGTAGCTAGTGAATTATGAGAAAACAGGTATGCTTGTTTCATGTATACTGACGATTTGCAGGTTTTGATTGGTATTTGTGTGTGTGCGTGTGCGTGCACATGTGTGCACGTGTGTGTGGATGTCTGGACATGCCAACATCTTATCGAAACAAGTATTCGCAGCTAAAGATAATGTTGTAATAGATGAAGAAAATGAACTTTTTTCAGTGCTATCTATTATTCTGATAAGCTGCTCAGATCCAAATATTGCTTTATAGGAAGGCCACATCCTTTAAGACATAAAAAGATCACAATTAAGGCACAGAAACAAATTGCATCACACTACCATTTACAAGACCCCACTGGAGGAGACTTAGCAGATTTCCACAGTATGAGAACTATGGATGGGCACGAACTGCATTTTTGTGGTTTGGTTCATGGGTCATAGGTGGGTCATAGATGAACCACAAACCAATATCCTGGTTCATGAACAGAACCAGTTCATATAGGTTTGTGAGCCATTTAACCCCCTGCTTTCTGCTCCCCATGAAAAGCAGTGGCAAGCAGAAAGCAGAGGGTAAAATGGCTTGGAAACATTTCAGCCCCCACTTTCTGCTTGCTGCTGCTTTTGGTGGGGAGCAGAAACCAGGGGGTTAAATGGCTCAGAACCATTTAAACCGAACAGCTAAGCTCAGCTGTTTTTCATGAAGAGTAGAAAGGAGGGTGTAATGGACTGAACTGTTAAGAAGCTTAGAAGGGCTGTACAAACAGCTAAAGGGCTGTGAAGGTTTAATTCTTCATATAAAGAGAGAGCCTAGAGTGACAAACTGCTCCAAGGAATCTAATTGGTTAGCATCAGCTGAGCAGATAGAGACTTTAAAGCTGAATGCTGAAGAGGAGAATTAATTCGGAATTCAGCCCTGACTGAGAGCATATTATCACAGCCAGGAGAACTGGAGAAAATTGGCAAGGTCAAGTGGGTACTTAGATGGAGACTTCCATTTGGGCCAAGGAAAGGGGATAGATATTCTAGTGAGAGGAGGATTCCCCCATCCAATCTAAACAGGATGATAGCTCTGAAGAATGCAGAGATCCCTGGTCTAATGTGGTTCGAAACTGCCTTTAGAGACCTTAAGAGTCAGTTAAAAACTAAAAATGAGTACTGGTAGGGCTTTTAAAGGCTTGAGGGAGAGGGTCAAGGAGGACATACCAACTCTGGCTGCCAGCTCTGAAGGGAGTTGAGCTAGAGGAGAAGAGATGGATTACCGTATTGCTCAACCCCCACTCCTCTCTGCTTGAGGCGAAGGCACCTCAGCTAAATCAGAGCTTGGTGCACAACCATGGCCTGGGACTCAACAGCTACTTTGAATTCTAAATAATCTTTGAGTGAATATACTCTGATAAGTTATTAAGCAAAATATAAAAGCCTAATTCCTCTAAACAGTCAGAACAAAATGATTCAAATATTAAAATGACATTATTGACATACATAGTATGTCTATTCATTAGAAGGGAATTCCAGTTCAAGAAAATTATTAACCATGCAGTCCAAAGCAGAGTTACACCTTGCTAAACCCTCTGATGTCAATTGACTCAGAAAGGTGTCATTCAGTTTAAAATCTGTTCCTTACTATGGCTATTGAAACTGGCAATTTTTGACTACCTTTCACTTGCTTATTGAGTAATAGGGATTCATCATGATGAAGTAATTTTATTAGTACTGAAATTATTGTATATGCAGTGCTTATTGGATGTGCTCAGAAGGCTTGTACCAGAGATAATCTACCTTTGAAAATTAGTTTGGCAACATTTGAAGCCTTGTTCTACCTTTGGTCATACAAACATAGATGCTATTAACAGCCATCAAGAAAATCTATTTGAATTGTCACCTTCCAAGGCAAATAATCAGTGAGATTATACTATATCTTCTGGGTACAATAAGCTATTTGCTTAATAAACAACATATCTTCCTGTGTTACTTGTGATCCAGTCTCACATAATCAAGCACCAAGGGGTAGGCACTTCTATTGGCTTAGAATAACTAAAAGCTGATTTAATTTTTCCTTTTGTACTTCAGTAGCCATTAACAAGCAGTCAAGCACAAATACATGTACATATACAAGCTGTGGGGAGTTCACACAGTTAAGATTATGTTCCTGCTCTCATGATATGGTGTGTGTAACAAATTCAAGAGTGAAATTTGGGATTGTGTCTGCTGGTCACTGACTTTAGTATGTTTATCAAAATTTCTGAACAAAGACTACATGCGTATATACACAGGCTCCAATAAGCAAATATTCCTTATTTCATTTCTTTTATATTCCTTTACATTTTCATCAGTGGTTCTGATTAACCTAATTTATTTCATTTGTATTATGTATACACATTTAGAGTTTGTATCAATTTAGATGATAGATACACCATTAGTCAGGATCCAAACTGCATTGTATAATTTTGCTGCTGTTTGCTTTATTTCTAAATTATATTTTTGTTTCCTTATCAATTGCTTTGAGTTCCCAGTGAGAAGAAAACTGGGATAATTTTTCTGTCCCATTGGCCCTTTGCTTGTTACTGAGCACTGCACAGGTACTATAACTTGATTTTTTTTTTCCCATTGAGGGTATTACCATAGAACTGGTTTCATTCTTTGAAGAGCGTTTTTCTTTACTATGGGCCTTCTTATTAGGTATGGGGATATTTGGCTCATGTGAGGTGCAAGAAGTTGAGGAATTTGTCCTTTGCAGGCATGTCCTTCTTCTTTGAAGCCTTTTTTGCAGTTAAACACACAAATATGAAGTTGCCTGCTCTGACTGTGGGTTTCAGAATTTGCCATCAGGAACTGTCACACATTGGTGACCCCAGCTGCTCCTCACTACTCCAGATTGTAGCCTATGGTTTTGAGTATTGTAAACAAGTGTTCATTTTTTTTTAATGTTCCAGAGCCTTATCTCCCCCCCCCGCTTCCTTTAGAGCTTACCCTAAAATGAAATAAGCACTTACACATTGGATTGCTGTTTGTCTTGTAGCTAGACTGTTGACTAAGGGAGATCACAAATGTTGATTACCTCAGTTTAATTGCTACCATTTCTTTTCCCTCATAATTTGCCATTGACCAAGATGAATTAATTTCATGGTTATGAAAAATGGCAATATGTATGAACATGTCTGCAGTTTCTCAATTTTGATGACTTTATTTACGTTAGATGTTTCTGTTTACATAACTTGCACAGGCTAAAGGCTGCTGTGTGTCCCTATAGCTAGTGACAGTTTCATTCCAATGAATGCTACTCTGTTAAAACTCTTGTAAGGTCAAGTATTCTATGGTCCTTTCCGCACTAGACCTTAAATCTTTGTTCAATCCTGTCCCAAACTTACATTCTACACTACACGTGAGTTCACCCCTGTAATTATCTCAGGGTATTTTTGGTTTCCACATTACATTGAGGTCACCCCGGTTTCACCCCACACTTGTCCCAGGATGAATGGATGCTGTTATAGCCAGGGATAAATGCAAGGTATTACATTATGAGTTGAACTCTGATAAAACCAGGGATAAGATCGAAGTGTGGAAAGGACCTATATGAGGTTGTGTCCTCCTAATAGCAATTTGGTGGCCCATGCTAACCAGTAGGGGTTACCATCATATAAGGCAGGGATCTGAGTAAATTAGCAAAGGGGTGGAAAGAAAAGAAGAAAAGAAAGCCCAACAGTACAACAGTATCATTTCGGGGATCCTTATACATATAACTATGTCATCTTCACTTTTTCCCCTTGCCTTTGAAATGTAGCACAAATCTTTCAAACATTTTCCCTCCTAATTTAAATTGCTATTCTCTAAAGTTGATTCTATATTTTAAAATAAAGCATGTTTTCAAAACTAGGTTTCCCTGCCTCCTGAAATTGTTTTTATAAAGGGATTTTTAGAAAGTTCCTCAGGCTAGCTGGTATGCTCCCTGCAGTAACTAATTTACTTATTAGAATCTATTTTTAACTATTTATCTCAAACATTACATAGGGATAGACCTAACTTCACACTAGTACAAAATGAGAGTCCAGTGACGCTTTTAAGACCAATAAAGGTTTATTCGAGGTATGAGCTTTCATGTGCAAGGTGCACTTTTTCAAATACATTTGAATGGTGTGTAAGGTTCATACTTATAGATGGGGAAATTAACATGTAACATGATGATGTTTAAGATATGCAAAGTCCAAAATAACAAGCTAAGTTTATGAGGTCAACAGCTATAAAGCAATAAATATGTCCAAATAGCAGATAAATGCACAAAAGTGTCTTTTCTAATTGTGGAAAGCAAACCGAGAATCTCCATTCTGTCCTCCCAGGTGTGAAGATGACTTAACAGAACTTTTTGAGGTGGATGAAGGATCATGTCAGCAAAACATCCCAATATTCCTGGCATTACATTCAGTATTCTAACATACTATCTGAAAAAGAAAAAAACACTAAAATACAGAGGATTTATAGTCCTTCTTGTTGAGAATACATATGTGAGGACTGAATGAGTTAGTATATGTAATGAGATAAGAAACCAATATCCCTGTTGAGTCCTGGGGAGGTCTTTGTTCCAAGTGTTGTAATAACTTGTAATTCAGCAATTTCCTTTCCATTCTGTTCCTGAAGTTCCTCTGTAATAAAACAGCTACTCTGAGGTCACCCATTCAATGTCCTGGAAGGTTGAAGTGTTCTCATAAGAACATAAGAGAAGCCAATGTTGAATCAGGCCAATGGCCCATCCAATCCAACACCCTGTGTCACACAGTGGCCAAAAATACCAGGTGCCATCAGGAGATCTAGCAGTGGGGCCAGGTCACTAGAAGCCCTCCCACTTTTGTCCCAGACTGAGAGGTCCTATCTATACCTTGTGGCTAATAGCCACTGATGGACTTCTGCTCCATATGCTTACCTAATTGCCCCCCCAGCCAGAATAATGAGACAGACAACGATTTGGAATTAAACAAGGGCCACTTTATTAACTATTTAACAGAACATTGCAGCAATAACAACTAAGCAACCATGGAACACGCAAGGCAGGTGTCACTTCCCTGACCAACCCCCTTGCCCTTAAAGGGTGGCTCACACAGCTCCGGCTGTGAGCCATTTACTCTCTGGCTCGTGACCAGCAGCCCAGCAATTAGTTGTCCCCTAGGAGCACCTATGCCTGAAGCCTTTCAACATGCAGGGAGGAGCCTGCCCTAAAAGGTTCCCAGAGGTGATCACCATCCCCCACCCAGGACCTTAGAATCTGAAGGCGGTTCATGATGACCGCCTGTTCCCTAATGGGATATGCCGAAAGGTGCTCACCAGTTCTGTTTCTTGCTTGCATCAACCTGCCATAGCCAAGGTCAAGCCTCTGCTTTGGCCTTTGCTCCCCACTCAGCATCCTAATGCCGACTTAATTCCTTGCTGCAAGTCCTTCAAAAATATCCCATTGCCCTTGTCCGACAAATGCACCCTGTCATCTCTATACAGGTCCTGAAACATGACCCGTATATCGGGGTGCAGCAAAAACATCCCCAAACCAGCATCCATGGCCCTTCTCAGCTGCCTATTAACTTTACACCTAGCACGGTCAATACAACTGGGGTCCTCCAAGTTCCACCACACCTGGTAGACCATACTATCATCACACTGGGCACCTTGCCCTTCAATAGACCCAGGTCATTGCCCCCAAGTGTATTACCAGGAGGTGAGAAGGGGGCCCTCTCCTCTCATCAAATAGCAGGGGAAGAAGTGCAGGCCATCGCATGCCCCTCCTTCCCAGCCATTCTACTGTAGCCCATTCGCTAAGGCCCAGCTGAGAACCACTGGATGTCCTCTTGGCCTGATGAGTGGCCCAGAAGACCATGCTGTGGCCACAGACGGTAACTCTTTGTTTCGCCCCGTGGCCTGCAGCATCTGTAACAAGAACATTATTAATAAATCAGCCGACCTTATGGGATATTTACACAACACACTTCCGCACATAACCTTTGTAGCAGCATGACCTCCAGTGAATCTCACTGCCCATATACCCCATGGCCGCCACCGTTGAAGCAGCCCCTATCAGGAAAGAGTGTGTTCCAAAACGAACCCCACCCAATCCGAAGTGGTCTAAAGCCTTCTGTGTCAGGCTCCAAAACTGAAACTTAGTGAAGAGGGTGCCCCGGCCCTCTCCTCTCAAAGCTAGGTAATAGCTCAAAGTATCAACCGGGCATAACTCTACTTCTGAACATCATTCGAGTTCTATAACATTCCCTTTACCACACTGGTCAGTCTTCGACCGGCGTAGCCTAATTTCAACTTTGGAGTCTGCAACAGAAACATCCTGCCACTCAAGAGTCAGGCTGGACACATCCTGCTGTGAACCCGCCACCAGCTCACTAATCCGCAGTGCCTCAAAAAAGGTGACCAGTGATGCTGCATGAAAAAGGGCAGCCTCACAGCCATCAGCACACAACATGTGCCACTGCGACTTGAGTCCCCTCAGTATTCCTGGGGTCAAAGGTTCTCTGTTATCTGCTGTGATGCCACTTTCCCTGGACCAACCCTCAAGCATCTTCTGAATTCGGAAGTCACCTGTCAGATCTACATGCCCAGATGCCTTGCTAGCATATGCCAGCAACGACAACTTGGCCCTGATGGTACAGGATGACAAGCCCTGACCCTCAACGTCACACAGAATTGCATTAAATGAGGGTCAGGTATGGAACACACCTGCTGCAAGCCTGCACCCTCCCTGAAGGACAGGAATTGCTTATGTAAGCTCTGTGTGTGGAGGGGGCAAGAGCCAGGCTCATAGCCCTGTTGGTCTCAGCCTGTCAATCTGCCACACCTCAGCTGGCATACGCACCAGGAACTGGTTGGCTTCGGGAGCCAGTTGATGGAATCTCTCCCTCTGTTTCCGAGAGAGAGTGTCAGCAACCCTGTTATTAACTCCCAGCACATGACTAGCCTTGAACATTATATTATTGTGTAAACACTGCAGAATGAAGGCTCTGACCAGAGCCATTACCCTGGGGACTTGGACGTCAAGAAGTTGATTACATGTACCGTGGACATGTTGTCGCACCAGAAGTGGACGGTGTGGTTGGCAAAGTCCCCAGACCAAATCCACACTGCTGCAACAATTGGGGAAAATTCCAGAAAGGTGAAATCTGTAACCCACCCTGCCTGAAACCACTCCTCAGGCCAGTCCCCAGCACACCAATGCCCCCAGAAATATACACCAAAGCTGGAGGAACCTGCTGCATCAGATACAACCTGCAGCTCCGCTTCAACTAAGAGGTCATCATGCCAAAAGGACATCCTATTGTATGACTCCAAGAATTACCTCCACACAAGGAGGTCATCCAGTATCCCCTTGGTGACCTGAGTCCTATGATGGGAAAGATGTAGACCCTTCATAGACTCAAAAAGTCTCCTAACAAAAGCCCTGCCAGGTGCAATAACTTTGCATGCAATGTTGAGGTGACCTACCAACTGCTGCAACTCCAGAAGGGTTATTTTATTCTTCTTCCTAGCTGTGTCTATTAATGCCTGCAGCACAGTTAATTTATCCACAGGCAATCTGCAGAACTGTCCCACCGTGTCAATTTCTATTCTCAGGAAAGTCAAGATAAGGGTTGGGCCTTCATTTTTTTTCCTGAGCAAGAGGAACTCCCAGTTCCCTTACCAGATTGATGAAGCTGGACAGCAAAAATGCACATCAACCCAAACCCCTCCTTCCTGCTAATAAAAAATCATCAAGTTAATGGGCAGTACTGCTGAAACCCGTCCTGTACTGCAAGGCCCATTCCAAAAAGGAACTGAACCTCTCAAACGCAGCGCAGGATACTGAGCACCCCATAGGAAGGGCATTTGCCCTCCTCATGTAGCATTTGCCCTCAAAAGCAAATCCCAGGAGCTCAAAGTTGTCTGGGTGGGTGGACAGGAAGGAGACAGAAGGCTGACTTAACGTCACATTTTGCCAGTTCTGCTCCCTGTCCACAACTGCGCACCACCTGCAGGGCCTGATCGAAGGAGGTGTACCAAACAGAACACAACTCCTCAGGTATCGCGTCATTCACCGACTCCCCACATGGGTAAGACAAGTAGTGAATGAGGTGATATTCTCCAGGTGCCTTCTTAGGCACAACTGCCAAAGGGGAAACCCTCAAATTACCAACTGGGGGAGAAGAAAAAGGACCCAGGACTCTGCCCTCCGAATGTTCTTTGGCATTTTTTCCCCTAACTGTTTGCTCCATACCGACCACTGATTTCAAGATAGGAGCCATGTACGGAGCCCAAGAACCCTGGAAAGAAATCCTAAAACCCAACATAAAACCGTCCAAAAGGTAAACATGATCCCGTTGATTCGGGTAGTCCCGCAACTAATGCTCTAAAACTTCCAACTTTATTGAGCTAGGTCCCTTTGTCAGGAGGGGGGTTGTAGCCCCCACCACCTCTGGTGTGCTTACCACCTCTACCTCCACCCAGCCCCTTAGGTTTGGGGCAGTTAGAAAAGGAATGAAGCCCTGCACATAACGGACACTCATGCCTGAAGGAACATGACTTCCGACCACACGTCCCATGGGAGGTAAACTGCCAACCAAGCGGGCGTCGCTGAACTGCCTACCCCGCCTGGGTGCAGATGCCTGACTGGGTTTGTGGTTTACGCACTGAATAACCACTATGTGACCTTTTAGTACCAGGTGACTTAATTGTGGACATGATCTGCAATCAAAGGTCCGGGTGTATCTGGTCGCATCTTATGGCCAGATTCATGGCCACACGCATACAAAACCCTTCGTCATAATGCAATCACGCCGGACCTGGGAAATCCGTAACTGCCTTGTAGATAATATCCATGTATTGCAGCAGTGCCACTGTTCTCCATGGACGGTGCCTAACAATAATCATTGTATAAATTAAGAACCCCGGGAACCAGTTTGCCCGTGTTCTTTCCACAACCCAGCTCTTTAAGCATTCCTTCTCCTGCTCATCCAAGTCTTCTTTGTCTTTCTTTTCTAACTCCCTGTATAAGAGAGTATAAACATCCATGCATGCACCCTTCAGAATCTTTTCCTTCATGGCGATGGACAAGTGATCACCCAAAGGCAGCCCAGAGTCCCCAGATGGTATGGCACCAGTAGAGACTGTGTCATATGAAACTGTCCCTGGATTTATATATCCAAAACCCTGTTGTGGATAGCCAGGCCAAGCCTCTGGGGGAGGGGGCAGCATACCGCATCCCCAGCCTGGATATTGTGGCCAAGTCACAGGTGGCATGGATGTAGAAGACCCAGAAGCACCTGGTGGGCAGGGTCCCCATGGCCAATGCATAATGTTCTTGTCCGAGTGGTCCTCCTTACCCTTGGTCCCTTGTAAACCTCCACTTGGAGCTCCTCTGTGCCTTGCCCTTGCTGACCAGAGGACTCGCCATCATCGCCACCATCAGGCACACCCTGCTGATCTTCCAAAAACGCCAGGCATGCCAGAACCTGCACCTGAAAAGAGGTGTGAGAAGTATTAGCATCCCCCTTGGGTCTCTTAGATACATCAGCCTTAGGAGGGGCATCCCTCTGCCATTCCAAAGCTGCAAGTCTTTGCATAATTGCAGCATTAACGGGATCATCCTCATCATCATCAGAGGGAACCAACGGCACATTTTGCACCGGCGGTCGCTTAGGTGCTGGCTGCTTCCCCTTTGCCATCCCCTGACCATTTTTAGGAGCCATAACGGTAAATGCACTAGTACCAATTTAGAATTCAAAAAACCCTGTGGCATTTGCAAGTAGCTGCAGGGGACCAACTATCTGTATTTTAAAATGGCCTCCTTAAGGGGAACTCACAAACTGGCTGACATTACCAGGCACCTAAAACGGCTGCTGCCTTTAAATTGGCCAGTACAAGAAAAATTCCCCACAAAATGGCCACCCCCTTCAACCTCCTGAAATGGCCACCACAGTGCAAAAGAACCACCACCCCTATCCCCAGCCTGAAGCCAAATTGCACCAGGCCCCGGGGGGGGGATCAAATAAAGGGAAGGGCTAACTGGGACCACAGCAGCCTCACCAAACTGCCACAGCTAATTGAAGGCCTAAATGCGGTATGTGTCCTATAATAATTTTTTTAATGTGTGTGTGTTTATTTGAACCAAGAAGTGCAGTGGCAAGCCGTTTGCTGCTGCATGCCGCCTCATCATGCCAATCCGCCACCACAGGTGCCAGCCCCCAAGGAACCGCCACCGACAACAAGGATGTCCATGCTGCTCCCCAGACCCAGGGACCAGCCACTGCCTGCTGAGAGCATCTCCGCAACCAGGCACTCCCCAAAGGCTAAATTGGCCACTGCCAGCAACCGCTGCAAAAGGGAACCCCCACACACACTCAGAGCTAGCGAGCGGGCAGATAAATGTTGCTTCTGCCCCAGACAACTCAAAATCAGCCCCCTTTAAATTGCCGGGACTCCAGCTGCCTCTTCTCACTTGGGCCAACAATCGGGCTGCACGATGAGGCAATCGGAAGGCCGGCCTCAGAAGCTCCTCTCTGCGTGCTTTTCACCTGACGAGCACGCAGAGCAACTGACGAAAGGTGGGAGCGGAGCCTGGCCCTTTGAAGCAGCCGGCTCCGCCTCCCGCCCGACCAGGACACATAGCATCCTGACCGTTGCCATCTCCACTCTATCAGAGCAGCAAAAGAGCCCCCGCCCACCAGCTGTGTTGCTGGGTGGGCGGGAGCTCCATTCCCTCTTGAAGCTGTCCATGCTTCTGGCTGCCACCACCTCCTGTGGTAGTGAATTCCATGTGTTAATCACTCTTTGGGTGAAGAAGTACTTCCTTTTATCTGTTCTAACCCAACTGCTCAGCAATTTCATTGAGTGCCCATGGGTTCTTGTATTGTGAGAAAGGGAGGAAAAGTACTTCTTTCTCAACCTGCTCAATTCCATGCATAATCTTATAAACCTCAATCATGTCACTCATCAGCCATTGCTTCTCCAAGAGCCCCAAGCGTTTTAACATTTCTTCATAGGGAAAGTGTTCCAACCCTTTTATCATTCTAGTTGACCTTTGCTGCACTTTTCCCAATACTATATCCTTTTGAGGTGTGGTGACCAGAACTGTACACAGTCTTCCAAATGAGGTCACACCATCAATTTATACAGGGGCATTATGATACTGGCTGATTTGTTTTGTTTACTCTTCTTAATAATCCCCAGAATACCACTGGTCTTTTTTATTGCAGTTGCACACTGTCTCGACATTTTTATTGAATTATCTACTACAATTCCAAGATCTCTCTTTTGGTCAGTCCCTGCCAGTTCAGATCCCATCAACATTTATTTGTGTTGTTGTTGTTCAGTCGCACAGTCGAGTCCAACTCTTCGCGACCCCATTGACCTGACCACGCCGGGCCCGCCTGTCTTCCGCTGTCCGCTGAAGTTCACTCAATTTCATGTTCGTTGCATCGATGACACTGTCTAACCATCTCATCCTTTGCCGTCCCCTTCTTCTTTGACCTTCAATCTTTCCCAGCATCAGGGTCTTCCCCAGTGACTGCTCCCTTCTCATTTGGTGGCCAAAGTATTTGAGCTTCAGCTTCAGGATCTGGCCTTCCAGAGAACAGTCAGGGTTGATTTCTTTTAGGATTTAATGATTTGATCTCCTTGCAGTCCAAGGGACTCTCAGGAGTCTTCTCCAGAACCATAGTTCAAAAGAATCTATTCTTCGGTGCTCGGCCTTCCTTATAGTCCAACTCTCACAGCCATACATTACTATGGGGAATACCATTGCTTTGACCATGCGGACTTTTGTTGGCAGGGTGATGTCTCTTCTTTTTATCATGCTGTTTAGGTTTGCCATCACTTTCTTCCCAAGGAGCAGGCGTCTTTTAATTTCATGGCTGCAGTCACCATCTGCAGTGATCTGGGATCCCAGGAACGTGAAGTCTGTCACTACTTCTATGACTTCCCCTTCTATTTGCTAAGGAGTGATGGGGCCAGATGCCATGATCTTAGTTTTTTTGATGTTGAGCTTCAAGCCCACTTTTGTGCTCTCCTCTTTCACTCTGAGCAAGAGGCTCTTGAGGTCCTCTTCACTTTCTGCCATCAGAGTGGTATCGTCTGCATATCTGAGGTTATTGATCTTTTCCCCAACAATCTTAACTCCAGCTTGTGATTCATCCAGGCCAGCATCTCGCTTGATGTACTCTGCATATAAATTAAATAAGCAAGGTGACAATATACATCCTTGTCGTACTCCTTTTCCTATGCTAAACCAATCAGTTGTTCCATATCCGGTTCTAACTGTTGCTTCCTGACCCTTATACAGGTTTCTCAGGAGACATGTGAGGTGGTCTGGTACTCCCATCTCTTTAAGAACCTGCCATAGTTTATTGTGATCCACACAATCAAAGGCTTTAGCATAGTCAATGAAGCAGAAGTAGATGTTTTTTCTGGTACTCTCTTGCTTTCTCAGATCGGGGGGGGGCATAGCATGTAGGAAGGGTCTTTTAATTGTTGTGATTTTTTAAAATTCACCATGACTAGAGAGATGATAATTTACCCTCTCTGTGGTATTCACCCAGGATGCTCCAACCTTAATGGGAATTTAATTTTTTTAAGAATCTGGTCCTTATCTAAACATGACAGAAAGCTTTCAACCTGAAAAACACTCCTAACCCACAAGTTTGTACATGTGTAAAGAGGAGAACTACCCCAGCAAGTTTTAAGATATGCTTAAATTAGAGATGTGGGTGGACATTTTATACAACACATTCTGAAAACAGAAATAAGTATATGCTGTATGAACGGTGCCAAGCATTTTGCAGTTGCACCTCCAGCTTTACCAGGATGTTGCCGCTCGGTCCTTGGATTGCAAACATACATGGAAGGTCATTCCTCCAACCCATCTCAGAGCAAGAGAGATGTCAAATAGTGAATAAAGGCAGAGCACCCAGAATAAAGGCAGGACCCAGCTGAGCCCTGAGAAGGAGCAAGGTGTTTGAGCTGCCAGAGGGGCTCTGTAAGAAGCCCAGGAAGAGACAGAAAGCCAGGACCTTGGCTCCTTGGATTCCCAGTAAGGTAAGTAGACTTCTACAACAGGAGCCATATAAATACAAAGTGTTTTAAAAGGGGGGTTATAGAAAAGTATTTGTTTAAAAACAATTATGAAGCCAGAATGCCAGCAGGGGGTTGGGGGCTATCCAGTGTTTTGCATGGAGTGTCACATGTATGACTATCTGCCCACTGGTCAGAAGTCTTGGGTGTGTGCTCGGTGCAAGGAGCTCCTGGTTCTCAGGGAGCGAGTTTGCTCCCTTGAGGCCAAGGTGGCTGACCTGGAGAAGCAGAGACACTCAGGTGCACGGAGAAGACTCTCGGGGACTTGTTAGATATGTCCCACTCTGGATCTGGCAGCCCAGCTGCTGCCAGGGAGCATGAGGGTCAAGGGGAAATGGGGCACCATGCTGAGGATAAGGGAAATGTGCCCTCAGAAGGGACCTCTTCTTCAGCTGGTGAACGGGTATCCTTTCATACCAAGGAACCGTCCCTGGGAAGGGTGGGAGGGGGGCTCTTGGTAGTTGGTGATTCAATCCTTAGGCAGGTAGACAGCTGGGTGGCGAACCCGCGTGCTGACCGTATGGTGACTTGCCTGCCTGGTGCGAAGGTAGCGGACATTATGCGTGTTTTAGATAGGATGGTAGATAGTGCTGGGGAGGAGCCAGTGGTCGTGTTGCACGTCGGCACCAACGATGTGGGGAAATGCAGTCGTGAGGTCCTGGAGGAGAAATTTAGGCTGCTGGGCAGGAAACTCAAGGCCAGGACCACCAAGGTAGCCTTCTCAGAAGTGCTACCTGTTCCACGCGCAGGGCCGGAGAGACAGGCACAGATCAGGAGTCTCAATGCATGGATGAGACGGTGGTGTAAGGGGGAAGGGTTCAAGTTTGTTAGGCACTGGGATGCTTTTTGGGACAAGAGGGAGCTGTACAAAAGGGACGGTCTCCACTTGTCCCGAGAAGGAATCAGGCTGCTGGTGCTCAAAATCAAAAAGGTGGCAGAGCAGTTTTTAAACTGAATAATGGGGGAAAGCCGACAGGAGATGAAAAGTCTCTGGTTCGGGATGGCTCATCTCAAAGAGATGAAGGGGTAGCTATTACTTTTGTACAAGGAAATGGATTACAATTGTCCACTGAGACTGTGGCTAATGATGGGAACTGCCTGGCAAGGTCTCGAGGCAGCAAGAGGAAGGCTGTGGGCTTAACAAACATGGGAAACTATAAGTGTTTATACACAAATGCTAGAAGTCTCCGAGGTAAAATCGGGGAGTTGGAATGCTTGGTGTTGGGGGGGGGAATAGACATTGTGGGTACTTCAGAAATTTGGTGGGATGAGGAAAATCAGTGGGATACAGTGATTCCTGGTTATAAATTATATCGGAAGGATATGGGGAGAAGGGTTGGAGGTGGGGTGGCTCTGTATGTCAGAGAGGGTATACCGTCCAGTAAGATTGAAAGGGTAAGAGAATTGAATTCGGTTCTGGAAATGCTATGGGTTGAAATAGTGGGTCCAAAAGGAAGCTTAACAGTGGGAGTTTGTTATCACCCACCAGATCAAAAGATAGGATTATAAAATGATGAATGAATTAAAGATAGCGGCTAGACGAAATAACTGTGTTGTAATAGGCGACTTTAACTACCAACACATTGATTGGGTCAATATGAGTTCTAGTGGGGAAAAAGAGATTGAGTTTTTAGACAATCTCAATGACTGTGCTGTGGAACAGATGGTCACAGATCCTACCAGGGGAGAGGCGATCCTGGATTTAGTCCTAAGTAACACTCAAGACCTGGTGAGAGATGTAAAAGTGATTGCACCACTTGGGAACAGTGACCATAATGTCATTGAGTTTAACATTTGTACAGATAGGGGAAGCTTGGAGACTATTTAAAAAGACAATCCTAGAAGCTCAGAAAAAATATATACCACAGGTTAGGAAAGGTACAAATAAGTATAGAAAAAAGCCTGCATGGTTAACAAATAAACTAATGGAAGCTGTAAAAGGTAAGAAAGATTCCTTTAAGCGGTGGAAAGCTAGTCTTAGTTAGGTGCAAGCAAAAAAGGGAATATGAGGAGCATGCATATGAGGAATATGAGGTGCTCCTCATACTCTCTTTTTGCTTGCCTGTTTCCTATTAATTAGCCAGTTTTTGATCCACAAGAGGACTTGTCCTTTTATCCCATGACTATTGAACTTACTTAGGACCCTCTGATGAGGAACTTTATCAAAAGCTTTCTAGAAGTCAAAGTAAAAAAAATCTATTGGGTCCCCCTTGTCCACATGTTAGTTCACCCCCTCAAAGAACACTAACAGGTTAGTGAGATCTTCCCTTGCAGAACCCATGCTAAGTCTGCCTCAATAGGTTTTGTTCATCAATGTGCCTACTAATTCTCTCCTTAATAACAGTTTCCACCAATTTACTCATTATCAGTGTCATACTGACTGTCCTGTAATTTCCCGGCTCTTCTCTGGAACCCTTTTTAAAGATAGGAGATACATTAGCTACCTTGCAGTCCTCAGGAATGGAGGCAGATTTTAAGAAAAGTTTACATATTTTTGTAAGGAGATCCACAAGTTCACATTTGAATTCTTTCAGAACTCTTGGATGTACTCAAGAAGAGTACTGGTGTTCCAAAGGGGAGGGGTTTGGGTACTGGGAAGAGGGTACCAGACTTCTGGGCACCCAAAAAGAGTCAGCAATTGTACAAATAAAGTGTATTAATGTGTTTGGAAAACACTGGAACAAAAGCCTCTCAACATAAAGATATAAGTAACTGAATAATTTAAGATCCTCTCATTAGCCTGATATATAAGAACAAAAATCTGTGCTTGTAATAGTTTTACCTCAGTAATTTCAGCCCCTGGTTTCACCTGACATTCCTGATGTTAAAATAAAACCTTTTGTTGTTTTTGTATTTTAAAGTGTCTCCAGTTCCATTTCCAAGGGTTTGAGTTAAAGGGCAAACCTATCCCTTCCCTCAAGTTCCTGGGCTGAGCAGATAGCCAAAATGTACCTTACTGAGTAGAACAGACAAGGTTTCTTCAAGGGAAGAATAAAGATGTTATCAGGGCTGCTCAGTCAGCAAAGAGAATTAGAAACAGAGGGAAAATCTTGCCTCTGAGGGAGGGAAGTGGATGGGGTCCATCATACTTGTAAACATTTTTTCCTTGACAAGGACTTTTCATTGTGAAATTCAGATATGAATTGTATATCGTCGTGTCTCTAGAAATTTTCCAAGGGCCTCTTTGACAGTCAAGTCAATAGGCTGGATGCTCTTGGAGCAATCCTACTTTTCCAGTATCCATCCTTGAATTTTTCACTGCTCCATTAGTACCATTTGTAGATTCATCATAGTCTTTAAGTATAGGTTTCTGAATCTTTACACAGATGAAAGTACAGGGAATTTTCATAGTGACCTTTGAAAACAAGTATATAAGCTGATTAAATTTCTTGAAATATTGATCCTAAAAAATCCAGCATAACAGCCTTTATGAAAAAAAATATCCTTGAAGTGTGAATTTTCAAAGTTACAAAATTAAATGTTAGTCCCTTGCTACAGACTGGAATTAAAGGTCAGAACAGAACAATAATTTGGCTATATCCTCTATACATATACTTTTTATTGCCCTAGTAATTTACTCATATTATATGACCTCTGGTTGTGTCCAAATGTCAATAGTTCGTATTCTAGATAATCATATATTTATTTATCTTATTTATTTTGAAAAAAAAAACTCTCTCATTTTTGCATTGACCATAGAGCTGCTAGCCTCAGCAATTAGAAACAATGCTATCTTAAAAGGGATAGAATTAGGCAATAAAAATACAAATTGAGTCTTTTTGCAGATGACCTTTTACTGTACATAACTAAGCCTTTGGCACTACTCCCAGCTCTTCAGGAAATTGTAGATGACTTCAGTAGGGTATCTGGGTTAAAAGTTAACCATTCAAAATCCCAGTTATATCCGATAAACATATCATTGCACTTAACTAATGAGATTAGAAAAGCCTATTTTTTTCAGTGGGTGACAACATCTTTACCTTGGATTTGCATGAATTACTGAAGTTTAACCACACAGTGCTTATTCAGGAACTAACACATCAAATCAAGAAGTGGTAAAAATTAAACTTCTCTTGGACAGATTAGTCCAATCTTATTAAATCCTTCATGTTGCCCAAACTAATCTTTTTTTTCCCGGGCAATTCCAGTGGAAATTCCAGTTAAAATGTTGAAACAGTGGCAGAACATGTTGAACAAGTTCATGTGGTATAACAAAAAGCTGCAAATAGCCTTCATCACAATGTATAGATCTTCTAAGCAAGGAGGAATGTCTTTTCCTAATTTGACTACATATTATGAATCTATTATGTTGTCTAATATTACAAAAATGTTAAGAACTGAGAATCCTTTAGACTGGGTTACTAATTTGAAATGAATACACAGGTCCAAAAACTGTACCAGAGGTAATTTGGAATAAGCAACAATTCAGGTGTGATTTGGTCAACAATAATCAGTTCCTATCCTCTATTTTGAATGTTTGGGATCTCAGGAGAAAGAAATTGCTACCGTTAGTATCGCATTTTACTTCATTTTTAAATCAAGACTGGTTTCCACTGGGACAAGATTGCAAGGAGTTTGAGGCATGGAGATGTTTAAATCTAACCAGATTAATGGACATTGCCTCCAAACAGGGTATTCTAGATAAAGTCTTTGTGCTAGTCTAAATATTAGCAACATCCTGTCTGTCCTGAAGTGTATATATTTTGAATATATATACTTCAGAATCACATAAATAATAATCACCAGCTGATCTCAAAATTTTACATACTGTTGTTAAATAAGGGGAATAGAATCCCGCTGTCTTATCAAAAATGGTGGCAGCAAGATTGTAATTTGAAGCTGTCAGATCAAAGCTGGTCACAAATCTGAAGATCACATTTCTTTTCTTCTCAGATGATATGTGTGAGGGTTCAAACATTTAAAATAATAACTCATTGATATTGTACACAAAAAAGGTATTGCATATCTCTGGGTCATACTCACCAAGATATTGGGAAAAAACGTGGAGAAATAGGAACATATGCTGGTGGTACTGCGTGAAAATCAAACATTTCTGGTGATTGGTATTGGATGAGATACAGTTAATTACTGAATATGTTGTGCCTTTGACACCTGAGGTATTGTTTTTAAATTATTGCTTGGATGATTCAGTTTCTCAGGAAAAAAAAACTGATTGAGAAAACATCAATAGCCACAACTATTACACCAACACTTACTTTGTGGCACCGAAAGTTATGGGAAATGTATATAATGGACAATATGAATCCCATCAATCCTGTTTGGATTTTGTTGAAGCTTGGTCCATCGTGTTAGAGTATTTGACACAACTTGAAGTGGTTCTGAATAACTTAAAATCTTTAATTTTAGTATAATTGTGTAAAATTTATAAGATGTAATGTCTGGTATTGCTTTGTTCCTATGGATTTGGTGTTTGTTGACTTGTAAAATAATTTGTGAAGACAGGAAAATGTATCATATGTATTGTTTATAAAATTTTGAATTAAAAAGTTTTTAAAAAATTAGAAAAATCTCTCTCAAGCAACATTTCCTGTCTTCAGAAGGAGATCTCATTAAATTGTCAAAGAAATTCATCTTAGGGAAGAAGAGGTGATAAATAATGCTGAACTCCCTAGGCAACTTCTTTGACCCCCGCCCTAACAGGGGTCTTGTAGCACCTTTATGACTTAAAAAAAAAAAAGCAATTCCAGCATTAGTTAGCATCTGATGAAGTTGTCTCCAGTCTATCTACAGACACACACACTGCTGGAATGCAAATTTAGAGTGCCATAAGATTACTGCTTATTTTTGTTGCAACTGATTAACATGGCTACCACTCTGGAATTATTATAATTACTATTATAAAGAGGAAACCCCAAGCATAATAATGGGAATGGTCTCAAATTTATTCATTTTATTTATTTAAAATATTTTATGCTGTCTTCTACCTGAATACAGTAGCCAAGACAGGAAACATGAAAACATCTGAACATTAAAATTATGCGGCTACGATTGCGACTGCGAGCTCACACCCAGCCCAATTATTTAGAACTATTCAGTCTTTGACAGTCTTGCCACAGGGCAGACCCAGGCTATGGGATGGAGACAGCACTGGTCACCCTCACACGGGGGCGTCCTGAGGTTTTTTTGCTCCCTAGGCAGGGCTACCTTCTGGTGCCCCCTGTGTACCCACCAATTATGGGGTTGCCAACCTCCAGGCAGGGCCTGGCAAGAAGGACTGTGGATGAGGGGGGGAGGAAATCTGCCTCCTCATCATTGGGTTTGTGCAGCTGGGGCATCCGGAGAGGGGGCGTGGTCTGGGGTGTGCTGCAAACTCCCTGCTGCTGCAAGTGGAAAGCTGGCGGGGGGGGCACTGGGGTAGGCGCCGGCTCGACTTCTGGGAAGGACTTTCGTGGGCTGTTCAGGAGCCAGCAGGGAGGGAAATCGGTGCCGCCCAAGTGGGAGGCTCTCCCCTCCCTGGCAGCCACCCAGAGTAGTGAGGAGGGGCGCTGCTGCTGCCAGCCACCACCCCCCATGCTGGAGGAGCAGGGCTCGGCAGGGACAGCTGGAATGTACCCGCTTGGTTCTCCACTTTGCTGGGCTTCTTCTACTGCCAAACCCAGCACTCCCTTGTGGCGGGGCCTGGAGAGAAGGAAGTCACCTTCCTCATGCCCCCCCCACCTTCCTCATGCCCCCCTGGAGGCATGGCTGAAGGAGGCAGGTCGCCAGGCACAGCTGGGTATCCCAGGCAGGCAGAGGAGGAGGCCGTAGGCTTTTGGTGGGGGCTGGGGGGCTTTGGTGGGGGGGTGGGTCCAGTTTTGCACCCTAAGGGCTGGCCCACACTCTAGGCGAATGCCTAGTTCACTTAGCGAGTGAGCCGGCCCTGCCCTCACAGATGACCTCTGGAGACATCTGGATCAGGGAAGATGGGTGGTGCTGACCTGATGGTAGTGTTCGACACAGTCAACCATCAGTTACTGATCCACTGCCTGACCGGCACTGGGATTTAGGGGCTCACCTTGCAGTGGCTCATCTCCTTTCTCCAAGGTTGGGGACAAAGGATGGCTGTCAAGGATCAGCTGTCCCGAAGGCACCCACTGATTTGCAGAGTGCCCCAAGGGGCGGTGCTTTCTCTGATGTTATTTAACATCTATATGTGCCCCCTTGCCCAGATTGTCTGGAGGCATGGGCTAGAATGTCACCAATATGCAGATGACACCCAGCTATATCTATTGTTGGGCAATCAGTCCATCTTTAGACCAGAAGATCTGGATCTGAAATTACAAGCCATGACTGGTTGGCTTAGACTGAGCTGAATGAAACTGAATCTGATGAAGATGAAGATCCTGTGCCTGAGTTAGGGATCCCACTACTGGCCTTCGATGGGGCACTGCTGGTGCCAGCACCAGAGGTTAGGAGTTTGGGAGTGCTCCTGGACACCTCTTTAACAATGGAGGCCCAGGTAGCAGCCACTGCTAAGGCACCCTTTACCATATTCAGCTGATTAGGCAGTTGGTTCCTTTCCTCGAATGCAATGATCTGGCAACGGGGATCCTCACAATGCTCACCTCGAGACTGGACTACTGTAATGCTATCTACATGGGGCTGCCCTTGTCACAAATCCAGAAATTGCAGCTTGTGCAAAATGCTGCAGCCAGGCTGCTGATGGGTCTCCCTTTGTGGGAACATATCCAGCCTGTGCTGAAGGCATTGTACTGGCTGCCAATAGCATGTCAAATTCACTTCAAGGTGCTGGTTTTAACCTTTAAAGTCCTATAGAGTCTGGGGCCTACTTACCTGAGGGACTGCCTTTACCCACATGTTCCCCAGAGAGCACTGCAGTCATGGTCTCAAAATTGTTTGGCCCTCCCTGGACTCAAAGATGCCAGGCTGGCCTCCACCAGAGCCAGGGCCTTTTCAGTAGTGGCTCCATACTGGTGGAATAAGCTCCCAGAAGCCATCACGGCCCTGCAGGACCTCTTACAGTTCTGCATGGCCTGCAAAACAGAGCTCTTCCACCAGGCCTTTGATTAGGAGTTGCTTCCAACAACCGAACTATGATAAGGCCCACTATACTACCACCAGTAGCCTGTGACAGCCTCTATAAATGGTCTGATAAGCTGTTTACCAACTCTGGCTGTACTCTTTTGTGACCATTCCACCATGGCCTACTGGGATTTCTATGTAATATCATACCAACCACTAGCACTTTATTTTGTTATTGTATATGATTTTTATGATGTTTATAATTTGTATTTTAATGTATTTTAACTCTTATTGTATGCTGCCGTAAGCCTGCCTTGGCAGGGAGGGCAGCATATAAATTGAATTAAATAAATAAATAAATTTTAATGTATATGTTTATTTAGTTATCTATATATCTAATTCTCAAAATGCCCTCAATGTGTGGATACTTATTCTCTCAGATGGGGGCACATGGAGGATAGAGAGATTTTCCTGCACACTTTCCAGGTGGGCAGAAAAATCTTACATGTTTAAAAAATTATGTGAAGGATACTTAAATCTCCCCAAAACTAAAACTGCTTGCTCTGGGCATGTACAGAGGACTCACTCACTGAGGCACAGAAACAGCTGCTGCACCCATGAGGGAAGCTGCCACACCACTAACTGTCCCCATCACTGCTCCAACTGCAGCAGCAACAACTGTCCCTGCTGACACCAGCACTGCTAGACCAACACTCTGCATCACCCAGGGAAAACACCACAGCAATAATAGTTCCCACCACTGCTAACCCTGCTGTGGCAAAAGCCATCTGTGCTGCCACTGGGACCGTCAGAAACAGTCACTGCAGGAATGCCTCCTCTCCAAAATTTTTCCCCATCGCCCCCAGGACCATCAACAAACAGACCTGCAAATCGCTATCCATGCTGTTTACACCACCACTGCTGGACCTCTCCTCGCAACCACCAGGACCACAATCAACACTGAGGAGGGTAGGACCACGCTTCCCAAGTCACCCCTGGGACCACCGCAAACACCAAAGGGAGGAAAGAGGGGGGATTGGATGGGGGAGACAGAAAGAAAGAAAAAATAACAGATTGGCTTGGGGGAGAGAGAAAAATGGGGGGACTGGCTTCAGACAGAGAAAGACAAAACCGGAGAAACTGGCATGTGGGAGACAGACAAGATAAGAAGGGGGGAAGTCAGGGCAAGCCATAGTTCTGACAAGAGCTGTCCTTGAAAGGACAGTTCTTGAAAGCACTCTCTCAGCCCCAACTACCTCACAAGGTGTCTGTTGTGGAGAAGGGAAGGGAAAGGAGTTTGTAAGCTGTTCTGAGACTCCAAGTGAAGGGTGGGGTACAAATCCAATCTCCTCCTCCTCCTCTTCTTCTTCTTGTTTTATATATTAACACATACACACACAACACCAAAAACCAGGGAACAGGGCCAATAACAGTTATTGGAGGTATGCCAAATGAAACCAAAATATCATCACAAACTGTCAGAAGACAATGAAAAAGGGAGAATCTCCCTGCAGAGGGAGTTCCAAAGTTTTGGTGTCATGACCAAAAGACCCTCTCTTCTGCATTAGCAGAAGCATTGTGTCCAGATCATGGGAGGTGGTAGTTCCGCTGTATTCTGCTATGGTCAGGCCCCACCTGGAGTACTGTGTCCAGTTTTGGGCACCACATTTTCGGAAGGATGTTGACAAACTTGAGCGGGTCCAGAGGAGGGCGACCAGGATGGTGAGAGGGTTGGAGTCCAAGTCTTATGAGGAAAGGCTGAGGGAGTTGGGTATGTTTAGCCTGGGAAAGAGAAGGTTTAGAGGGGACCTGATTGTAGTCTTCAAGTATCTGAAGGGCTGTCATGTAGAAGATGGAGTGGATCTATTCTCTCTTGCTCCGGATTGCAAGACTAGATCTAATGGGTGGAAATTACAAGGGAGTCGTTACTGGCTTAATATCAGGAGAAACTTCCTGACTGTAAGAGTGGTAGAGCAGTGGAACAGACTGCCTCGGGAGGTGGTGGATGCTCCTTCGCTGGACGTTTTCAAGAGGAGACTGGACAACCATCTTTTGGGTATGTTGTAGGTATGTAGGGGTTTCGGCTGTGTTCCTGAAGAGTGCAGGGGGTTGGACTAGATGGCCTGCAAGGTCCCTTCCAACTCTAACATTCTATGATTCTATGATTCTATGAATTGCCACCCATCTAGCCTCAGATGACACAGGCATCTTAAGTGGAGCCTCTAAGGACCAGAGTGGACAAGTAGGTTCATATGGAATGAGACAGTCCTTAAGGTATGTGGGCCCAAGCTGTACAGGGTTTTAAAGGTCAATACCCTCCAGGGCTCCTTTGCATATTAGGCGACAAACCCTAATGTAGCCAATCCTCCAAGAGCTTACAGTAGCCCCTGTGAGAAGAGCTCTGTAAACTCTCGGAGGATTGGCTACATTAGGGGTGTGTTGCCTAATACACGAAGAAGTTCCTGCTACAAAAAGAGCCTTGAAATAGCATCTGAAAACAAGTTTGGAACCAGTGTAGATGGGACAAAACTGGAGTGATATGGACCCTACAACCCACTCCAGTCAACACTCTGGCTACAGTATTCTATACCAACTGTAGCTTCCAGACAGTTTTCATGGGCAGCCCCAAGTAGGATACATTGTAGTAACTTAATCTAGATGTTAGCCTTGCCACTCTACAATCCTTGATTTCGTTTGCCATTTTTTTGACTGACATTATTTCATAAACCTTAGCTGATTTCAAGTTCTTAGATGGACAGTACTTCCCTTTGTGTATGGAATGTGAAAACCCCATCTAAATCCCTCTGGGAATAGACTTTGCATCTTCCATCCTTTGTTAACAATCCCACAAACTTAACCCAGTTTGGCTGGACTGGGTGCTTTTCTCATGCCTAGCTGCACAAGCTCTATCCTTACTCTCCCTTCGGTCTCTCCTCCCACCCTGATTTACTCCCCCCCCCATCTCTATTACAGAAGAAATGGTAAAAGCATTCCTTTCCTTCCATCTGATTAACTAGACTGTCTTGCTCCCCTGATTTCAAGAGAAGCAGGTGGACCCAAAGGAGTTCCCTTAGCTAAGCTTATACAAATAGCCTTTGCATGAAAAATTGACAAATTTCCATAATATAGTGAATGTGTAAAGTAACTAACTTCCAATCAAAATGCCTTGGGTTGATTTGTACCTGTAGCCCTTTTCAGTTGCTATGCTGGATGGTGGGTTACCAGCAATCCTCCCAATATGTGCAATTGCCTTAAAAAATATGCATGTTGCCCTATTCATGCAGAAAGGTGATCACATTTATCAAGAGGATTGCATGTAGCACACCTTCCAGGTATGTAAGCTGGCAGGGACAAAAATGTAATGTCTGAATAGGGCTTGTTGAAACTAGTGTTAATAGTAGGAGATGTAGATGCATTTAAACTACTTGCATGTACTGGGGGGTGGAATCCATTGTCTTTATTACTTACTGATAACGGATCTATTTATTATGTTCCAAACAGCAGATGAAAGACTTGCAGAATGAATAAGTTTACCATCTCCTTTTGGCACGTTCCCATCCTTGGGGGAGGGGGGGAGCAACAAATATGAAGGTGGAAACTTTTCCTTTTGATCTGTCATTCAGTATCAGTTGCTTATGCTGCAGGATGAGGAAGCAGCACAACAGTATTAACATAAGATAAAAACAAAAGAGTTATATACCATTATGCAAGTTATTATTAGTTAAAGAACCTTAATCCATAATTTGTATTCCCATTTGAAGATGCCCCATGTTTAAACTATTCCTGTATAATGTCAGTTGATTGCCTTCAAATGAATAATGTAACATGGATTAGCTAGTACTAATAAGTTTATTAGTTACTAATTCACCACTGATGCAAAGATCAAAGGTTTCTCCAAAAATCTCTGTTCAGTCTAGTTCTCCTGTACAGCCAGACTCTTTAATGCATATTGATTTAAATAAACCCATCCACAACAGTATCATCTAATTCCCTGCAAAGGGAGTTCAAGAAAATCATTCACTGCATTAAAAAGGAACAAAGTTTGAGTCCAATGGCACTTTTTAAGACTAACCAAGTTTAATTCTGGATTTTATGTGCATGCACACTTCATCCAAACTGAAGCAAACAAAAGTGTTGGGGGTGGGTGGGTTTAGAACTGTTTCTAAAGCTTGTCATCTGATGATGAAGATATAAAAGGCAGGAGTGGTTGTACTGCTGCTTATGACTGTGGAACATTTATGAAATCTAGGGCACACTCATAATCTCTGAATTTTAGTGCTGCCAGCTAGAGAGTAATGTACCAGGGCCAAAAAAGAGTCATAGACAAATAGCTGCCTTAAATTTTGAATGTCAGCATATTGTACCAGACAATTTAATCTTCACTAAAGAAGCCTACAGCACAGAGGCTCAAACTATCTGCCAGTTTAAAGCACAGAGTCCAGACAATTGGAATGGGGGGGGGGGAATCCATTAAAATAGAATACCCATGCTTCTAATTTTGATCTCTGTGGCTAATGTGTACACAAAGCTATGGGAGATTACAAAGCATATACCCATCAAACAAACAGCTGTATTCATAGGCTTTCTATAACTGATTCTAATTATGCAAACCACGTTCAAGAGGAGTCTAGAGCATTCTTTACTTATACTGCAGAATGCCATTTATCTACACTGTGGTGTGGTTATTACGATGAATTTGAATGGAAGGCATTTTCACTCACACAGGGGATGTCTTCAGTTTTCTGTGATTTTAGGTTTGAGATTCCAGGGCTGTGTTGTGCACTATTCCCAAGAAAATGCAGGTACTACAATAGATGGCAGAACCTGGAAATATACTTTTCATGAATGGAAATGAGCTTGAAGTTCATAAGGTCCAACTCATTGATCCTTCATCTTCTGTAAATCCATGTTACTGTGATGCAATGTATACCACTATCCCAGAATGCAGTTATTGCATATCAAGTATCACACAGAGATTTTAAAACTTTGCTGGGATGATATATGGTTTCATGAACCTCATTGCTGCTAAAAAATAAATCCATTTTGATTAATAATATTCAATATCACATTTTAGAAACCATTCCAGAGAAATTGGATGGAGCTTCAGAAACTATGGAAGATGAAAAAAATATGAACAAGAGGAAAGCAATTTTAAATGTCCTTATATGGGATTTGCCCATGTAAGCAGGGATAAAAACTATCATTGTCTGATCAGATGAATTTCTTTCTCTAAAAATGGCATATCCTATTTACTACAAGTTGTTTTCTCCAAAAAAGAATAATGACAAAACTTTCAGAGCTACTATTATCCCCAGTTGGTTATTTCATACCCTCACTCTCTCAGAATAAAAATTTTACCTTTCCATGATCTATCTATGCTTCCATGTCATCATGAAATGTTCCCTTTCCCCCTTGAATGTTTGGTTTCCTTTCTTACCTACCTGGGCTTCCCATTATGACAGTACACTGAACCTTTCACCATAAGTTATGATATATTTTTTAAAGGAAGCATTTTAAAACATCCAGATTAAATCTATCCATTAAGCATAAACCACAGTTTAATTGGATAAAATTATATTATCTGCTGATATCACTCCATGGTCTTTGAGGAACAGGACCTGAAAGGAGGAGGGAAAATGGCCAGACCTAGTCAATGTGAAGTTGGCCAATAAGATACTTCCATTGCTCACATGAATGAGCTGCGAGTGAATTGCTCTCAGCAGAGGGCAGGAAAGATGGTTTATTCTTCCTCTGAAATGCCTACTCTACTTTACCTGCCATATTAAGGACTTAGATATAGGGTTTTGGGGGGGGGTTTGCTTTTTTCGGAATGTCATGTGAAATCTTCACTTCCGAACGTTTCACAAGAACCAGAAAACATCTAACCACAGAGAGAGCATGCCAGTGTCATGTAGTGTGCAACTGGACATGAAGGCTTGTGAATAGAGCCCCAGGACTCATCACAGGCTTCCATAAGCAACTGGCCTTCCCTGTTGATGGAGGCTTCCTAACTGATAAAGAAAAAAAAAATCTCTATCTGTTGTTGGGCAGCCAATCTGACCCAAACCAGAAGATCTGGACCTGGCATTACAAGCTGTAGTAGGATGGCTTAGGCTGAGCTGACTGAAATTGAACCCAATGAAGATGGAGGTCCTGTGCCTGAGCTGCAGCAGCCCAGGGTTAGGGATCCCACTACTGACCTTCAATGGGGTGCCACTGGTGCCAGCATCAGAGGTTAGGAGTCAGGGGGTGCTTTTGGATGCCTCCTTAACCATGGAGCTCCAGGCAGCCACTGCCAAGTCAGCCTTTTACCATCTTCAGCTGATTAGGCAGTTGGTTCTCTTCCTTGAATGTAATGACTTCACAACAGTGATCCATGCAATGGTCACCTCAAGACTAGGCTATTGTAATGCTCTCTACATAGGGCTGCCCTTGTCCCAAATCTGGAAGCAGCAGCTGGTGCAGAATGCAGCAGCCAGGCTGTTATTGGGCCTCCCTCTTAGGCCGAGGACACACAGTCCTTTTGATCAGGTTTTGCCACTGTTCTCTCCCGCATTTAAGTTTGCTGATCAGACAGGCAAAGCTGCCCCCCCGCGCCAAAGTGGGCTCACTCCCGCAATGCTCTCAGATTTTTCTGCCCCGGGAAAATCAAGTATTTTCTTGGCACTTGCACTTTGAATGCACGATTTCACCCATCTGGACAGCCATCTTTCACAATGATTACGATTAGGCCATCTGACCTCTCTGTGCGTTTTTTTTTTTAAAAAACCTTCTGGCTTCGAGTGCTTGAGTAAACAAGCGTTCATCCTTCTTGGAGAAAAGTCCTGCCCACTGACCCCCAGCAAGGTGGCGGCATTGAAAGTTTCTGGGGGAGGAAGCTGGGGGGCGGGCTATCAGGTGAGCAGGCTTTGGCATCTGCCCCAGGAGTCCCCAAAGCTGCAGTGTTAGGAGGGAGGGAGCCCCTGGCGGCAGGGAGTGCGCCCAGCTAGCCAGCAGCATCGGGCGGAAAGGAGAACTCTTTCAAAGGTGCCTTTTTCTTTTCTTTTCATCGGGCTGGTGGCTGGAAAGTTGCGGGGGGGGAGGTGGGCAGGCGGGGAAGGCGAGCTTGCAGTTCAGGGAGGGATGTGTGAACATCCCATCTCAGAAAAAAATGTTCCAGTTTTAATTACATTGGGAACAAAGCGCAATTGCCTTGCTGTGTAACCACAGCCTTAGAGAGCACATCTAGCCTGCACTGAAAGCACTGCACTGGCTACCTATAGCATACTGGGTTTGCTTCAAGGTGCTGGTTCCTACCTATCAAACCCTATATAGCCAGGGGCCTGCATGCCTGAGGGATTGCCTTTCCTCATATATTCCCCAGAGAGTACTACGGTGAGGTTCACAGAATCTCCTTGTTCTCCTCAGCATGAAAGATGCCAGGCTGGCCATAACCAGGGCTAGATCCTTTTCTGTGGCAGCTCCGCTTTGGTGGAATGAGCTCCCCGAGGACATCAGGGCCCAGCAATATTTATTAAAATTCTGCAGGGACAGAGTTCTTCCAACAGGCGTTTAAGATGCCACAATAAATGATTTACCATCTAACAGAATACTAGGCCCTACCATCCACTCCTGGCCACCGGCCTAACATCTATGCCCATATGAATGAACTCAAGCCCTAAGGAGCCTGACACCAGCTGTTGTTTTCCCTATGGTGGATGTTTAAGACAGATCTGCTATCTTATGTGAGTGGTATTTTAAATGGTTTGTTTGTTTAATGGTCTGTTATTTATTTGTTGCAATTTTGTGTAAGCTGCCCTAAGCCTGCTTCGGCGGGGAGGGCAAGGTACAAATCAAGTTAAATAAATTATTGTTTGATTTTAATTTGTTAAATTATTATATTGGTTTATTGTCTTACTGTTTATAATGCCTCTGGCCATGTTAGCTGCCCTGAGCCTGCTCTGGTGGGGAGGGCGGGATATAAACCAAATAAATAAATAAATCTTTAAAATGACATTTCAGATGAATAAGAGTTTTGTGCTAACACCTATAAACTGTTATGAACAGAAATGCATTTATTTACTTTAGTTGTTCTGAATCTGTCTTTACGTCTTTTTAGAAAGCCTATATTTGGTGGAAGTATTTTTCTTGAATATTGTCCATTCAGTCCTAGAGTGAGGAAAATAATTTAAACACTGCATTGTAATGATGGGAAATCTGAACCCAAATGCAGCTGCAGAAGTACCTTACATATATAAAATTCCAGAAACAATATAAAATGTTCAACCTATATTTAGGCTGTGGTCACACACACTAAATAATCCGCTTCCAATGCACTTTCCAACTGGATTTTGCCAGTTCACACAAGTAAAATCCAGTTGGAAAGTGCATTGAAAATGCATTGGAAGTGGATTATTTAGTGTGTGTGACTGCAGCCAAAGTCTATGATCATAAAAAGGCATTAACATTAACGTTATGGTTGTTTATTTATTTCAGTTTTTATCCCATGTCATCCTTAAGGCTTATTATTAGTCATTTTAAAAATGCAGCAACACCAGAAAAAATAGCCTCATAAATCATACTGTATACATTTTGTTTAAAATGACTTCATTCCTGCTTAACTGTGGCCATTAAAACCCAAAACAGATACATGTGCCATCCTGTTTAGTGCCATCCTAAATAGAGCTGTACCCTTCTAAGTCCACTGAAGTAAATAGTCCAAGAAGGGTGTCACTCTGTATGGCTAGACTGTTTTTAGGATATATTGAGGCTCGGATTTTGATAAACTTCAAGAGTTCTGTAGCTATAGGACAATTATACACTGCACTGACACATGTCTTCTCTGTTCGAAAAGGTCAGGTCCCAGTAAGCTTTACTGCAGCTTCAGGAATTAGGACAGGGTGGTCTTCTGCCTTGCTTATGGATGGCAGAAGTTACATTACAGTTATGAGGGGATGACATATTATCCCTTCTCTCTGCATAGCCTATTCTGTTGCTACATGGGTGATTTGTTTGTGTGAGACAAGCACAAAAAGGCAGGGGCACTTAGTGATGCTGGGGCCCTGGACAAAAGTCTAGGATGGGGCCCCACAATCATTGCCACCCCACTGCTGCCCCCCCCCCACTAGGGCCAAGCAAGGGGTGATTCTCACCCCATACAAGGTGCTGCAAGAAGCCAGAAGCCAGAGCCCCAAACAGGGCAGGTGGCAGGAGTCTGCTCTTCTTCTTCTTTCCACCTTAGGGGTCTTGGGTTGTTGCCCCCTCCCCTGTACAGGGCCAAGCACAGCTGCCCGTATTGCCCATTAGGTAAGACCACCCTTGCACAAAGGCCAATCTGGGCTATGCTTCTTTAGCCAGTACAGTCCAGCTTCCAAGGACAGAGAATGAAGCTGGGACAGTGGCTCACTGGTAGAGCATTTGCTTTAAACACAGATAGTCCAAATTTCCATCTCCAGTTAAAAGAATCAGGCAATATGAAAGACTTCCATCTGAGAGTTATTGCCAGTCAGAGCAGACAAAACTGATCTTGATAGACCAATAGCCTCATTCTGTATAAGGCAGCTTCACATGTTTAGATATGTGAACACAGATATAAAGGGCCAGTTGTCTTCTCCTCATAAAAGCTAGCTTTTTGTTACACCCCCCCCCCAGCCAATCTCAAATGATGAACCTTGGAAATAATGATTTCAGCCTTCTGCTAACCTTCAATGTACAGATCTGGCCAGGAAAAGACAAAAATAAGACAAAAAGTATGCTTACTCTTGGAATGAAAATATCACCCTTTCAACTATTATTACAGCCATTCAGCATACCTTATTGCACAGCTTTTTGGACAAGGTTCACAAAATCGCATTCCACAGAGTGGGTTAAATAGGATACTAATTCCATTATCATAATTCTTGACATTCCAAAAGCTCATGCAATGAGCTGATTACTTCAGATTTTTCACACTGGGAGACGGCTTCCTATAAAAGAAGTTCTCATTTGCAAATATTAGCTGAAGTAGAATTCAATTAAAAACTAATAGAATTGAATTACAATATTAAATGAAATCTGACTTGCATTTAAGCCTGTGTCACAATTGTTGGCTACCTATGTACATGTGTGAGGCTTTCTAAAACTGTTGGGTGTTTTATTTTAATTTAGGCTGATGGGTTTTTTTATTTTTTTCTTAATTAAAAATTCAAGGCCAGATTACCCATAAAGCAGCTGAAAAGCTGGTGTGGAGCAGTAACAGGAGATTCTGTTGTGTCAAAGAAATCTGGATGATTGGGTTCCAGCACAGCAGCTTCCTGCAGCCCAGACTTTGATCCAAGGCACTGCTCATTGGAAACAGGTGGACAAACTGTACTCTTACTATAAACAGCTGCAAGATCAACCCCTTGGCAGCTTTTGGTACCCAAGCAACAGAACAGTCCTGCAGCTCCTCTGGCATCTGCTGGTTTTGGACCTCTGCCAGGCTAGGTCCAAGATCCAAGGTTTTCAATTACGGCTTCAAGTCCCCAGCATTAACTATGCCACTAAGCCCTCCAGTTGACAATGGTCTGCAGAATTTTAAGGGGGGGGGAATAAGGCGTACCTAAACAGAGACATGAAATTGCCATAGATTTTTTTTGGCAGTGTTCCTCTGCCTCTAAGAGCAGTATAATATGCTGAGATTCAGCAGCCAAAACTCTCCTTAAGATGAAAAACCAGATGGATTTACGCTTCCCAGACCCCTCTTAAAAGTAGATGAGACCTTCCCAATATATTAGTCTCCCAGTTTGCCATGTGGATAGCGAGGATGAGTATAGGGACCAGTGTCATTTCTTAATAATGCACCCACTGTGCCCTCCCCCACTCCCTAAAACCTCCAGTAAATGTTTCCTGATGGTCTTTAAAGACTCTCATAATCTCTACTAAACATGATTTAAAATGAGACAAAGTGGCACATTTGGAAAAGATATTACTTTACTAGCAGGTGTACTACAGAAGCCGTAGCTCACTGTCTTAAAGGCTGTTTTCAATTCATAGTGAAACTTATTTCTACATGGTGCTTGTACTTTAAAGGCTGGGTGCGACAGAGCAGGGAAAAAAGTAATTATTTTAATCTTCTGGACAAGTATCAGCCACAAATTTCTGAACCCAAATATGTAATGCAATCACCAGTCTCACTCAGGCAGTCCTGTCATTGAACGTTATTTACTTTTCTGAATGGACAATAAGCATTATGCATACAGAACGTGAAATACAAGCAATAATGAGCTTCAAACAATAGCTACTTGATTTGGCAATTTAACTTCCAGAGAGAAAGAGAGAGATGTTTCATGACTATAACATAAAAGCAACAAACTCAATTGCAGTCAAAAAGGTAGGGTAGGTAAGGAGAGAGGGTTAAAGGGGAACAAATGAAGCAGATAACACAACAGGAGAGAAGGAACAGGACCCAGTTTTATTGAACACAACCACAGAAGCATTGGCATAGCATAGAACACAGACCCAGCATCAGGTGATCTGCCTGTTGGATGGTGTTGGCTGATAGCACCAACCATCCAGCCCACCTGCTGGGGGAACAACATGGGGGGGAAGTACTGGGATCCCACATGGGTGCAAGCCACTGCATGGTTCCTTTGCCACCTGAGGGTGAGAACCAGTGAACTGCACCCAATCTGGCATGTCACTGAATGGTCCTACCCCCAAGACCCATTGTGGGGGCTCCAGACTGACATACAGGCTCAGCCTCCCTCCCCCACTGTGGATCCATCCTGCTGCTCAAGCCATCTACCAAAGCTGTGACAAAGACATGCAAACAAAAGGACCAAATTAACACTGCACTGTGAAGCACAAAAAACAAGGGATTGTGGGTGGGGAAGCTGGAGCTGACTGATCAAGGCCCCCATGGCAGGGAGGGGTGGATCAGAGTGAAAATTCTAGCTTCTGGGTCCTCCTAGAAGCTCCACCTTCCCCCAGCAGGCCCAGGTGCCTGATTGCCTGTCCAGGGCTGCAGCCACAGCCCGCCCATGTGGGAAGCTAAGGGGAGGAAGGGAAATCCTTGCCCCACAGCCACAACAGCAGTCCAGGTTAAGTTCAGGGCCATCACATGTTCCCATTTGGTTAACTGTTGGAAAATCCATGAATGGGGGGAAATTTCCACCTAGGTTTGTACACCTGCTTTCTTTGACTCTTTGATTCCTCTTGGAGCATTCAAATAAAAGTGTTATTAGAGTTATTGGAGCATTCAAATAAAAGTATTATACAGTGTGATATAGCATCAGAATTGACAGAACTAAGTTTAGATTCTCAACAGCGATTAAGCTCACCGAGAAAGCTTGGGCCAGTCACTTTCAGCGTAAACTACTGCACAGGGTTGTTGTGGGGACTAAAGGCTGGGGAGCATGTACATTGTGTTGAGTTTCTACTGTTATTTCTTAATATTTGGGTTTTCTCTTATTCGGCTTTCCAAAATGTTCAAAAAGCTTTTGAAACTATTAAAACCCAGGTACTATCAGTGTAATCCTAAACAGAGATCACTGAATTAGTTGTAGGATATGGGATACCACTGTAGAATATAACACACAACAAAGTTGTTATTCAGTCAGCAGATCTTTCAGTAATACATTTGTTGAATTATAGCAATTGCTTGTATTTGATTAACAAATATGATTTAACCAACTACATAGAACCAACAACGTGCCAGTGTCATGGACTCCAGGACTAGACTGTCCAACAAGCAAACAAAGAAAATATATTCACTAAAAAACTATTGTTATTACGACATGGGCTTGCCTTGCAGTGGCTGACCTCCTTTCTCTAAGGTCGAGGACAGAAGGTGGCACTTGGGGGGGGGATTATCTCAGGGACACCTGCTAGAATGTGGTGTGCCACAGGGGTCGATTCTCTCCCCAATGCTGTTTAATATCTACATGCACCCCCTTGCCCAGATTATCCAGAAGTATGGGCTGGGTTGTCACCAATTTGGAGATGTCACCCAGCTCTGTCTACTGATGGATGGCCACCTGGACTCTGCCCCAGAAGCTGTGGCTGGTTGGTTACAGCAGAGCAGACTGAAATTGAATCCATTGAAGACGGAGGTCCTGTACCTGGGTCGCAGGGGACTGGATTGGGGATCAGGCTTCCAACCTTTGATGGGACCTTATTGGTGCCAGTGCCGAAGGTGAAGAGCCTGGAGGTATTCCTGGATGCCTCACTAACTATGGAGGTTCAGATTGCTACCACTGCCAGGTCTGCCTTCTTCCATTTTAGACAGATCAGGCAGTTGGCCCCATATCTCACTCCCCGGGATCTGGCTACAGCGACCCATGCAATAGTCACTTCCAGATTAGATTATTGTAATTCTCTCTACATGGGGTTGCCCTTGATTCTGCTCCAGAAACTGCAGCTGGTGTAGAATGCAGCAGCATAGGTACTGATGTTGCTGCCTGTGCAGGCCCACATCTGCCCAGTGCTGTGCGAACTGCACTGGCTGCCTATTGAGTACCGGATCTGTTTCAAGGTGTTGGTGCTTACCTTTAAAGCCCTATACAGCCAGGGGCCCACATATCTGGGAGACTGCCTCTCCCTCTATGAGCCCTGAAGGGCTTTACAATCTGCCAATCAACATCTTCTCATGGTTCCTGGTCCCAGGGATGTCCATCTCGACCTGGTGGAATGAGCTCCCATATGAGATCAGGGCCCTTCAGCACCTTTTGCAGTTCTGCAGGGCCTGCAAGAGGGAGCTCTTCCACCAGGCTTTTAACTAAGGTGACAGATGTCCTTCCCTCTTTACTGGGCCTCCCCTCAGTGAGTCAGAACTGCATACCAGAGATGGCATCTGTGAGGTTTTAATGTCAATGACAATGGCACTGGATGAAAGTTATTATGGTATTTTACTAGTGTTTTAATTGTGTTAATTGTGTATATTGTATTTTTATCAAATTTGATGTAACCCTCCCTGAGTCTCCACTTCTCTGCATTATTTAAAATATATATATTATCCAGAATTCCCTTCTAAAATCATATGATACACAATATGCATAATACACATCCTCCACTACTTCCTGAACACAAATGAGCAAAAGACAAATTAACAGTACCTTTAACACATCTTCCCTCTAAGTATGCTGAATGCATCACTTGAAATCACAATGCAGTAAATGCTTTCCTCAAAGACAGATAACTTTGAGAAATAATCAGAGGCCAACACTTAACAAGGTGGTAAAGCTGAAAGAACCACGTTCCAGGTATATAACTCATTTGACATAAGATCCTTCTCTTTGACTTTGCTTTTAATCCACCGCATGCCTCACTGGGAAGTGTAGGTAAATCCCCACATTAGTTAACCAAGTTAATAATGGGTCTTTTAGTAACATCTTAGGAGTTGTTTTACTTGCCATGTACAGAAGTTTTTCAACTGATGTGAAAACAGGGAAATATGGAGAGTATTATAAAGAAATCTACCAGTCCCATAGCCAGAAATTTTATGTGAGGAGCCATTACTACAGTTGGAGGTAAGTAGGGTTGCCAATTCCCTATAGTCCCAAGCCCAAAGAATCATTGGATAGGCCTAATTATGTCATAGGGTGGGACCTGGTGATGGCACATTGAATAATAGCACTTTGACACATTCACTGCTATGCACCATATGGGATCTGAATAGTGTTGTCAAAAGGCCTAGAGAAATGCCCTGTCCTTTAAGAGATTTCATGGGACATTATTTACCAAGATATGTTATTTACAGCTATGCATTGAAGGGCTTCAGTCACCCTCTGGAAGTCAAAATAATTGCCTATAAAAAATGGGTTATTCTACCTATCTGCCTGAAATTTAGCAGACATCATCCCATGAGTAAAGACTGGATTTGGTAGGAGAGAATTACTGGCAGCTGCAAATAAGTTTCCTACTGAAACCAATGGGAAATAACAACAACAAAAGAACAGTGAAAATGAGTACATTGAATAAAACATGTAACAAAGATGAATGCTACTGTGGAAATGAAAAAAAAATTAAAAATGCAAACTAGAAATTGTGTTAGTGATAGTAAAACAATAGCTTAGATCAACTTTGAACTTTAAGAGCAATCTGGGGTAAAAAGATTCTCACTCAGAGTCAACTACCTTCTTACAATGTTTGTGCTTAACACTTGAACACTGTTTTTTGGCAATTTCGGGGTATGTTTTGTTACTGTTTTTTATGCTCTAGGCTTCTTTTTTAATGACATGTTTTGTTTTTATATTAATAATTTATTATATATATATACACACACACACACACACACACACACATACATACATACATACATACATACTAGGAATAAGGCCCATTGTGGAAATAAATACAACGGGCTCTAGAAAGAGGCTCTGGGAGAGTACCCCGGCTTTGGGCACTCAGTAACAATTTGCTGTGGCAATCTCAGCAGGGTATAATGACAGAGTCCACCATTTTCTCCAGAGGAACTGATCTTTGCTACCTGAAGAGCAGTAGTAATTTTGAGTGAACTCCAGCCCACACCCAAGATTGGTAACAGTGGTTCCCCAGGAGGGAGTGGCTGGTTTGGAGGGTGGAGTCTATGGCATCGTACCTGTCTGAGGTGCCACCCCTCCTCAAACCTCACCCTCTCCAGGCTCCATCCCTCAAATCTCCAGGAATTGCCCACCTGGAGTTGGCAACCTGATCAGGACTGGGCCCAATGAGTTTTCTCCCAAAGACCAACATAGGTGTGGAAAGGGCCTTTTACTGACAGAGGAGAAAGTACAGGTGCCAACTTTGATTAGGGAAATACCTGGAGATTTGGGGGGGTGGATCCTGTGGAAGGCAGCATTTGGGGTGTGTGTGGAAGGACTCAGCAGGGTATAATGCCATAGAGTCTACTCTCCAAAGCAACCATTTTCTCCCGGGGAACTGATCTCTGTCATCTGAAGGTCAATTGTAACAGTGGGAGATCTCCAGGTCCCACCTGGAGATTGGCAGCCCTAGGGGAAAGTCAGCTGCACAGCAGGGAGTTGAAGAAAATGGTCTGATGGTCGCTGGCCCACCTCGTTAGCCAGCCAGTTATGCTGAAGCTAAGCAGGAGAAAGAGCCTTTTCCCATTTATTCTGACAGGAAAGTGGCCATTGGGGAGGGGGTTATGCTGAAAGTCCTTTGTTCTTTTACTCACAGAATCAAGCTTGGCTGCCTACCAACAGCCACTGAGGGGACTGTCCCTCACAGGAGTCAAGAGAACTGTCTTCCTCAGAAGAGAGAGCTGTCTGCCAGGGGGAGTGGGTGGGGAAGAGGAGCAGACCCAGCACCCGGCCAATGGCACGCGAGTACTCTTGAGTGGCGGCTGATGGGCCAATGGCTGAGGGAGGGCATTTTACAGCCAATGGGAGCGCATGGAATCTTGCGAAACCAAAAGATAATTATTTATAAGGAGATATATATATATATATATATATATATATATATATATATATAGTATTGTTTTTACTTGTAAGCAGCCTCAAGGAGGACTCTGGAAAAGTGATATATTAATTCAATGAATGAGTGAATTAATTAATTATTTAATTAATTTGTCTAAAAAGTCAAATGATGAGGTTAGATATACAACTGTGACATAAATAGTTGGCCCTTATTAGATGCATAAGTATCAACAAAACAATCTAGAACAAACCATTGATCTCTATTTGATTTTCCTTTCTTAAACCTCTGGTTGCAATACTACTATTAAGTTCTGTCCAGGTCTATAGTAAACATGTGTGTGTGTGTGTATGTGTGTATTGCACACCACATCTAGTAGACTTACAGGAGAGGAAATGGCTTACTTTAGGGTCCTTCTTGAAGTTGAAGGCTATCAAATTTGATTGCCACCCAGATGGAAACTTTAAAGTAGGTATTAAAACCACTGCTTCCAGTATAGCATATTTAAGCATAGCATTGCTAGGAAATGCTTATGTCATGTATCTTAGTAGTTGTGGGAGATGACATAATCCTGCTTTAGAAGGCTGGCAGCCAAACTGTTCATTCTAATCTTGGGATTCCAAAAACACCATCTGTGCATACAACACTGTTCGTAGACCAAGAGCCTGATGCTAATGACTGCTGTAAACCTGACACACACACACGATGAATAATTTACAAGAATCACACTTCAGAGGGTCTTTCCCTCCTATTCTCAAGATACACCATCAAAATTATCTGTTTCTTTGGAAAACTGCATAACAAGGTATCATTTGACCAAATTTTAATTTGTCCTATATTTTGTTAGCATTTAATAAAAATGAAAGTATTCATCTTCACAGAGTTTCTGTTCCCTTTTGTGGAATGCTTCTCTGTTTCCTCTGTAACTTTTAAAGATGTCTTTGGGTTCTAGTCTGCCTGCTCTCATCTGTGTTGTGTGAATGACTGTCACCAGTATTATGTAACATTTATTGAGTTAGCAACAGTTTTCTCAGCACACCGAAGTGTCAAAATCTCTGTGCCAGAAGGATTACAGTTGGAATTTTATAGATGGCATGGCTTTGAGGAAAAGCTCAGGCTGATCAATGAACCCAGCAGATTTGGACAAGAATAGAGATAGAAATAGAGGTGGAAAATAAAACAAGGTTTGGGAAGAGATGCTAGGGACTGGGAACAGGACCTGTGAATGGACCACCTATAGTCCTGTCACTGGGGATACAAATCATATGATAAGAGTGCTATTGGCAGACTGTAGATATGCAATGTGGAGTACAAGCTATTTAAAGAATATAGTTGGTTTATTAAGAAGAGAACAAACCTTGTAAGAAAGAGTAGAGTGAGAACTCTGTATAACTAGCTAGGAGAGAGTCAGCAGACTAACAATCCTCAGAAGGAGCAGGAAGGAGACCTAATTAAGCCAATCAGGAGACAGCAAGGAGACTATTTGAAAATAGCAGGAAGTCTCTAATCTCACTATGCTAACTAATTGTCCCTTCTGCTGCCCCATGCAGGATGTTCTTGTCATATTCTCTGTCTATGAACAATAGACCAAGTATATTCCAACACCCCCTCTCAAGGTGTAGTGTGCAATGTCCACAAGATTCATTTTATAGCATAGTGGGTCCAAAAGGAGGCTTAACAGTGGGAGTTTGTTATCACCCACCAGATCAAAAGATAGAGGAGGATTATAAAATGATGACTGTATTAAAGGTAGCGGCTAGACGGAATAACTGTGTCGTAATAGGCGACTTTAACTACCCACACATTGATTGGGTCAATATGAGTTCTAGCCGGGAAAAAGAGATTGAGTTTTTAGACACTCTCAATGATTGTGCTATGGAACAGATGGTCACAGATCCTACCAGGGAGAGGCGATCCTGGATTTGGTCCTAAGTAACACCCAAGACCTTTGCAGTGCCTCACAATCCTCCCTGGTTTTCACCACCCTGAACAACTTCGTGTCATCTGCAAATTTAGCTACTTCACTGCTTACTCCCAATTCCAAATCATTAATAAACAAGTTAAAAAGCATCGGACCGAGTACTGATCCCTGTGGTACCCCACTGCTTTTTTTTTTGTAAATACAATTTATTGGATATATCACATATTCATACAATTTAAACAAACCACTACATATCCATTTTTGTTTCTCCCACTCCCCCCAAAACAAGGCTTCCCGCACTGCTCCAACCCCATTAATGTCTCCCTTATTCTCTTACCATTACATCTAAACTTATTTTTCTTACTAACGGTAACAATTCAAAAGTCTAACTCTTTTTCATTTTCTTCTTAATAACTATCAAAACAAATCAAACCACGTTTAATATCCCAGTTTTTCAACAGGTATTCTTGAAAGTCTTTCCAGTCCTCAAAAAAAGTTTCATCTTCTTCGTTGTTTAGCTTTCTTGTTAGTTTGTCCATTTCTGCCATAAACAACGTCTTTTTAATCCATTCCCATGTTTCAGGTACTTTATCTTGTTTCCAACATTGAGCAAAAATCAGTCTAGCTGCTGTAATCAAGTACCATAGTAGTGTTCTCTTGGCTACATTTATTTCTTCCATTTTAAGACCTAACAATAACATCTGTGGGTCTTTCTTAAAAGTACATTTCAAAATTTTTTGTAACTCATTGTGGATCTCAGTCCAATATTTTACTGCTTTATCACATGTCCACCATATATGGTAAAAAGACCCTTCATGTTTCTTACATTTCCAACATTTGTTAGACATACTTTCATTTATAATAGCAATTTTTTTAGGCGTCATATACCATCTGTACATCATTTTATAACAATTCTCTTTAACATTTACACAAGTTGAAATTTTCATTGACTTTTTCCACAAGTGTTCCCAAGATGCCATTAATATCTCATTATTAACGTTTACCGCCCATTTTATCATTTGCTCTTTTACAACTTCATCCTCAGTATACCATTTCAATAAAACCTTGTACAATTTAGAAATCATTTTTTTCCCCTTTTCAAGCCATACATTTTCAATTTCCATATTATGTTCTCTAAAACCATGTTCTCTTTTATCGGTCTTAAATAAGTCATATATCTGTCTATATTTCAACCAATCATATTCAAATTCCACATCAGATCTACCTTTTAACACAAAGTTTTTCCCTTCTGATTTCAAAAGACTTTTATAATGTAGCCAATCTAACCCTTGACTTCTTGAATATGGATTAATCACTTCTGCTGGTACTATCCAAAGTGGTCTTTCTTCTGAGAAGAATTTTCTATATTTCATCCAAGTCTCGAACAGTGATCGTCTTATAAAGTGGTGTTTGAAGAATTTGTCCATTTTTACTTTTCCATACCATAAGTATGCATGCCATCCAAACTTGTTATCATGTCCTTCTAAAGCCAATAGCTTCTTATTCTCAAGGTTAATCCACTGTTCCAACCATGTTAGACAGACGGCATCATAATACAATCTTAAATTTGGTAGTTGTAGACCTCCTCTTTCCTTTGCATCACATAAGATTTTCATTTTAATCCTTGGTTTTCTCCCTGCCCATACAAATTTGGATAATTCTTTCTGCCACGTATCCAATACTTTCCTCTGTTTTAATATTGGAGTAGTCTGAAATAAGAACATCAGACGCGGTAAGATATTCATCTTTACAGTTGCGATTCTTCCCAATAGTGATAAATTCAACGTATCCCATTTCTTCATGTCTTGCTGAATCTTGTACCACACCTTTTCATAATTATTTTTGAACAGATCAATATTTTTCATGGTTAATTCAATTCCTAAATATTTAGTCTTTGTAACTACTTCACATTGAATTTTCTCTTGAAGTTCTGTTTGTCTTTGCTTCGTCATATTTTTACACATCACCTTAGTTTTATTTTTATTGACATAAAATCCCGCAACTGCTCCAAATTCCTCAATTTTTTCCATCAATTGTGGTATTTTCTCAATTGGATCCTGGATCATAAACATTACATCATCTGCAAATGCTCTGTATTTATATGTAAACCCTTTCACTGTAAGTCCTTCAATGCTATTGTCTTTTCTTATCGCTGTCAATAATATCTCTAATATCCAAATAAACAACAACGGGGATAGTGGGCAGCCTTGACGTATTCCCTTTTGGACCTGGAAGAAATCTGTTCTTTCTTTATTTATATTCAAAGTCGCTTTCTGTTCTGAGTATATTGCCACAATCATGTTTACAAACGATTGTCCTATGTCCATTTTTTCAATAACTTGCAGCATAAACTCCCAGTTTAAATTATCAAAAGCTTTTTCCGCATCTAGGAAGAGGAATCCAGCTTCTTTTTCTGGATGTTTGTCATAGTATTCAATTGCATCAATTACCACTCTTAAATTGTCTCTGATTTGTCTATTTGGTAGGAAACCAGCTTGTTCTTCCGCTATATTGTCTTTCAAATATTTTTTCAGTCTTTCCGAAATTATTTTTGCAAATAATTTATAATCATTATTTAATAGCGATATTGGTCTATAATTCTTAACTTGAGTTAAGTCCAAACCTTCTTTAGGTATCAATGAAATATTTGCTTCTTTCCATGAATCTGGGACCCGTTTAGTCTTTCTTATCTCGTTCGACAGAAGTACTAAGATAGGGGTTAGCTCCTCTTTAAATTTCTTGTAAAACTTTGCAGTAAAACCATCTGGACCTGGAGCTTTGCCCAACTTTGCATCTTCTATCGCCATTGTAACTTCTTCCTTCGTTACTAAGCCATTTAATAACTCTTTAATTTGTTTTCCCAGCTCTGGAACTTCAATCGTCTCCAAATATTTCTTAATTTTCTGTTGATCAATTCCTTTCTTTTTAAACAGTTTGGCGTAATATTTGAAGAAGACTCTTTTTATACCTTTCAAATTCATCACATCCTTTCCATCTTCGGTGATTTTACTTATAAAATTCCTTTCTTTTTTATTTTTCAATTGCCACGATAAAAATTTTCCTGGTTTATTTGCACCCTCAAATGCTTTTTGCTGTAGTTTCTTCAGATTCCAGTATAATTCTCTGTTTAGTAGAACATTCAATTGATCCTGCAGCAAGTGGATCTCTTTAATAATCTTTTTCTTCCCTGGTCTTTTCTTTAATTCCTTTTCTTTTTGTCGAATTTTTTCATAAAGGTCATTTTGTTGTTGCATCTTTTGTTTTTTGTCTTTAGAGTTCAGAGAGATAAGCAAACCTCTCATTACCGCTTTGTATGTATCCCATACAACTTGTATATCAGTACCTTTATTTAAATTCAGTTCAAAGAAACTTTTTGTTTCTTTTTTTAAAGTTTCATTAATTGATTTTTGATCCAATAAGTCCTCATTAATTCTCCAATATAATTGTTTAGGCTTTTCTTTAGATATCCAAAGTAAGGGATTGTGATCTGAATTAGTTTTCGGTAAAATTTGTATTTTGTGAGTTTTTTTGTGCCATCTCCTCTGACATCCAAATCATATCAATTCTAGAAAAGGAACTATGTCTATTAGAATAAAACGTGTAATCCTTTGTCTTGGGATTCCACTTCCTCCACACATCTTCTAGTTTCTCTTGCTTCATTAGCTGAAAGAAATTTTTTGGCAACTTTCCCACCGTCTCTCCACTTGCTTTGGATTTTCTGTCCAATACATTGTTCACTGTACCATTGAAGTCTCCTGCAAGGACCATTTGATCATAATTTAAACAGTCCAACTCTTCAGTCAAATCCTTAAAAAAAGTCTCTTTTGCACCATTGGGTGCATATACATTTACAAGCAATGTCTTTTTTCTGTTCATCATTATTTCCACGCCAATATATCTTCCTTCTTTGTCTGAGAAGATTTGTTTAGGTTCCAATTCTTTTGTAACATATATCACTGTTCCTTTTTTCTTATTGATTGCTGAGGAATAAAATTCTTCTCCCAATTTTTTAATTAATTAAGTATTTATTATCTTGTTTTCTAATATGCATTTCTTGTAAACAGATTATATTACATTTTTGTTTCTCTAACCAATGACTCACTAATCTTCTTTTGTTTGGTGAATTTAGTCCATTTACGTTCCAAGATAAAAATTTGTAATCCATAGTTGTTTTGAATTAAATATCTTTAAAGTCATCAAAATTGTTCTCTTTGAATCTGTACATATCTCCTTCCGTTTTGAGAGTAAATCTCGCCGAGTTGTAGACAAATGATAATCCATATGGGATCTCCCATCTAAACCTGATATTCATTTCTTTTAATCTGTCTGTTAATTTCTTGAATTTCTTTCTGTCTTGTAAGATCGATCTCGGAATTTCTCTCAAGATTATTATTTTTTTTCCATTAATTTCCAAAGGTTGTGTAAATTGCTTCTTGAAAACGTCTTCCTTCATTTTTGTGGTCACAAATTGAACAATCACATCTCTGGGTAATTGCTTTCTTTTAGCATAAGCTGAGTTTACTCTGTAAATCAGATCAAAGTCTGGATCCAAATCTCCAACATCTTCCCCTATGTAAGTTGTCAATGTATTAATTACTAGAGCCCGTAAATCCTGATCTTCTTCCTCTTCTATCCCTCTCAGTCTCAGATGATTCTGCGTGGCTCTGTATTCCATCATGGACTCCAGTCTTGTACTTTCTAACAGGGTTCTTTTAACTTTCTGATCCATTTCTTCTGATTTTGTCACCAGACTTTTGACCTCTTTTTTAACTTCTTCCGTTTCTTTTTTTATCCCTGCCACTTCTGTTAGTACCAGTTCTTTTAATTCTTCCATATTTTTTTTCTGTATTTGGACTTGTACTTGCTCTATTTGCTCCAATTGTAATTGCAGTTGTTGTTGCAACTGTTGTTGTAGCTGTGATTCTATTTGCTTTCCCAAACTCTGCACCACTTCAGTCATCCGTTTTTCCATCGCTTCTATTGCGGCCTGCCACTCTTTTTTTTCCTTTGCAGTCATTCTTGGGCTGGGTGATGAGGCAGCTCTTGGTCTTGATCTCAAATCCGTCTTGGAAGCAACTTCCGGGCTAATCAATCTTTGTATTAACAATCTGCAAGCCAAATCGCCACTTTTAAAACTTTTTCCAGTGCTATTTCGGCTTAAAAATTACTTTTTAAAATTTAGTCCTCCTCAAAATGTCGAGCGCAATTTCTCTATGATTTTCTGGCTAGAGTAGGCTCCTTCCGAACTTCCTGTTTGTTTGTCCGTCACTGTAATCCAACTTCCGGTGGTAATGGTGTCACACACTAAAACAACCGTCTACTTCCGGCACGGCAACATAGAAAAACATCCACTCTAGCCCACTTCCTGTATCACAGAGTCACAGTCAGTTTCGTTTCTGCTACGTAGAGTTTAGACTTAGCTGACCACAGGAATGCAAAACAAAGTCACTTTTTGGCCGTTTTCTCTAAATGAATGCTTTCTTTTTACTTTTAAATCAAGCGGAATAGTTCATCAAAGCTTTCTACGCTTATCCGTACGTTTCGATTTCACGTTCTTCTTTAAACCGGTAAGCAAATGTTCTTTTGTTACCTTACTTGTAATCTCGGGGTTTCGCAGTGCTTCTTCTGTAATCGATGTCAATCTTGATGTTAAAGAGGTCGGTAGATGACGAATTTATGCTGAATTCTCAGCCCAGCTGGTATCTGTAGTGCTGATTGGCAACTGCCCTCTTCGCGGAAGGGGATCAAAGTGTAAACAAGCTTCCTCCGAAGCTTATCCACACCAATCTCAACTTCCTCTCAGGCTTGGCTGCGTGCTTGCCACCCCCCCGTCTGGGGAGTGCTGCGCTGGGCCAGGTAAAGCCCAGACTGTCGTCAGATACAGCTGTGCACTCTGCACAAGTCGCAAAGTGTGTCAATTCGCCATTTTAACTCCGACCGGAAGCCCTGGTACCCCACTGCTTACCACCCTCCACTGAGAAAGTTTCCCATTTATACTCACTCTCTGTTTCTTATTTATAAGCCAGTTTTTGATCCACAAGAGGACACGTCCGTTTATCCCATGACTATTGAGCTTACTTAGGAGCCTTTGATGAGGAACTGTATCAAAAGCTTTCTGGAAGTCAAGGTAAATAATATCTATTGGGTCCCCCTTGTCCACATGTTTGTTCACTCCCTCAAAAAACATTAACAGGTTAGTGAGACAAGATCTTCCCTTACAGAACCCATGCTGAGTCCGCCTCAATAGTTTTTGTTCATCAATGTGCCTACTAATTCTTTCCTTAATAACAGTTTCCACCAACTTACCCGGTATTGATGTCAAACTGACTGGCCTGTAATTTCCTGGATCTTCCCTGGAGCCCTTTTTAAAGATGGGAGTGACATTAGCTACCTTCCAGTCCTCAGGAATGGAGGCAGATTTTAAAGAAAGATTACATATTTTTGTCAGGAGATCCACAAGTTCACATTTGAGTTCTTTCAGAACTCTCGGATGAATGCCATCCGGGCCTGGTGATTTATTAGTTTTTAAATTGTCCATCAGTCGGAGGACTTCCTCTCTTGTCACCACAATCTGATTCAAGTCTTTCAAACCCCCTCCCGAAATCGGTGGTTCTGGAGTGGGCAAGCACTTCTCCTCTTCCACAGTGAAGACAGAGGCAAAAAACACATTCAGCTTCTCAGCCATTTCCCTATCATCCTTCACTACTCCTTTTACCCCTTGGTCATCCAAGGGCCCCACTGCCTCCCTGGCTGGCTTCCTACTTCTAATGTATTTGAAGAAAGTTTTATTGTTGGCCTTTATGTTTTTTGCAGTATGCTCCTCATATTCCCTTTTTGCTTGCCTGATCAGAGACTTGCATTTTATTTGCCACAGTCTGTGTTCCCTTTTATCAACCTCACTGAGAGTAGCTTTCCACCACTTAAAGGAATCCCTCTTACCTTTTACAGCTTCCATTACTTTATTAGTTAACCATGCAGGCTTTTTTCTATACCTATTTGTACCTTTCCTAACCTGCGGTATATATTGTTTCTGAGCTTCTAGGATTGTATTTTTAAATAGTCTCCAAGCTTCCCCAATGGTTTTGACCTTCTCCACTCTTCCTTTTAATTTCTTCCTCACATGTCCCCTCATACCAGAGAAGTTACCCCTTTTAAAGTTAAAAGTGGTTGCGTCAGTCTCTTTGGGCAACTCCCTATCTGTACAAATGTTAAACTCAATGACATTATGGTCACTGTTCCCAAGCGGTGCAATCACTTTTACATCTCTCACCAGGTCTTGGGTGTTACTTAGGACCAAATCCAGGATCGCCTCTCCCCTGGTAGGATCTGTGACCATCTGTTCACCAGCTGAATAAGAGGTCCCTTCTGAGGGCACATTCCCCTCATCCTTAGCATGGTGCCCCATTTCTCCTTGACCCTCATGCTCCCTGGCAGCAGCCGGGCTGCCAGATCCAGAGTGGGACATATCTAACAAGTCCCCGAGAGTCTTCTCCATGTACCTAACTGACTGTCTCTGCTTCTCCAGGTCAGCCACCCTGGCCACAAGGGAGCAAACTCGCTCCCTGAGAACCAGGAGCTCCTTGCACCGAGCACACACCCAAGACTTCTGACCAGTGGGCAGATAGTCATACATATGACACTCCATGCAAAACACTGGATAGCCCCCAACCCCCTGCTGGCATTCTGGCTTCATAATTGTTTTTAAACAAATACTTTTCTATAACCCCTCTTTTAAAACCCTTTGTATTTATATGGTTACTGTTGTAGAAGTCTACTTACCTTACTGGGAACCCAAGGAGCCAAGGTCCCTGGCTTTCTGGCTCTTCCTGGGCTTCTTACAGAGCCCCTAGGCTGAGAGCCACAGGCCAAGAGCCTCACCCTTTTGCTCTCACCCTTCGGCTCATGCCAGAATCTGATTATTTAATCTGATTATCAAACCTTAATCTAATTATTTATATGGGGTTGTGATGTGATGAGACAAAGGGAAGCAGGTTGAATTTAACGCAGAGAAATTATTGTGGCCAACTCTGTCACACTGTGGCCAAAAAATACCAAGTGCCATCAAGAGGTCCAGCAGCATGGCCGGACTCAAGAAGCCCTCCCACTGTTGCCCCCCCAAGCAAGAATACAGAGCATCATGTGCCCCAGACTGAAAGTACCTATCTGTATCTGGTGGCTGATAGCCACTGAGGGACCTATGCTCCATATGCTTAGTCAATTCCCTCTTGAAGTTACTTTTTTCCCACCATAGAGAACAATGGAGGGAATGGGAGCAACCTGTTTTGGGGCCCATAGAATTGGACCCCCTAATCCAATGTTCTTGAAACTTGGTGGGTGTCTTGGGGAGAGGCTCCGTAAGCTACCCTGTGATATTGGAGCCTCTCCCTCAAACCCCCTGCCCTCCAGCCCCCAGAATATACCCTATGTTTTCACCATTGACTTCAATGGCCCATAGGATATAATGAGGCCGAATTGCAGCCAAATTTCTTTCATTCCCTCCTTTCCTTCTCTCCTTTTCCTCTTTCTTTCCCACCTTCTTCTCTTCTCTTTTTTCCTACTTTCCCTGTTTCCCTCCTTCTTCGCTCTCTTTCTTTCACTCCTCCTTTCCTTCTCTTTCTTTCCCTCTTTCCTTCTCTCTACTCTCTCTCTTTCCTTCCCTCTTTCCTCCTTCTGTGGCCCAACTCTAATGAGAAGGAGTTTAAACTTTAAACCTCTTCTCGCTTAGCTCCCCCACCCAGGCCAGCTGGAGAAGGGAAGGGGAGGCTTTGAAGATGCCTCCCTCCCTTTTGCTTCCCCTTCCGACATCACTTCCAGTGATGTCAGGGGGCGTGGTATATGCTAATCGCCTAATAGCTCATTAGCACACCATGTGCTAATGAGCTCCTGCAGCTGTTTTTCTACAAAAAGACCCCTGATTCTAGGCCTCAATTTCCTATCTTTCAGGATGCAGTTCCAAAGAATTAAGTCTTGTCTGCCTTATAGAGACTTCATATGTGGGAATGCACAGCTGTAATTTTTGCAATCTGGGGGTTACTGCACCTCATGTTATGAAAACAGTTACTGTTTTAGGCATGCAGATGGAACTCTGATGACCAGGCACCAGTTTGCAGCAGAAGTGCCTGGGCTTTGGGCAAGTTGGGCCTTTCCCGGGTGCAGTTTGGAACTCACTCTTCTTGGTTCAGTGCTGCTTCCACTACAGCTGCTCTGGGCTATGCGTTCCCTTGCCATGTGGTAGTGTCAGTGGGACCTTGTTCAGGTCAGGACATTGCCAGTCACTGCACTCCTTTTTGGGGGGTGGCACTGTGGATCAGCGAGCTGTGGCGGGCTTTTCCCTAGCATTCAGAGAATAGAATTGCAAAGTTTTAAGTTATTAATGAAATTTGTCCTTCAGGTGGTGCTGGCTGCGGGGCAAAGAGGAATCAACATCTGCGGCTACAGCATGGTCTTTTGGGCCACCCACTGGGCCAAGAGGACTCCCTCGTCGGGAAGGCCCTTGTGTTGCAAGCTGAGGCAGACCTTGCGAAGATGAGAGTAAGATGGCCCAGAGTGCGGATAGTCTGCCCGCCATGAAGGACAAGGCCCGTGTGATAAAGGGAGACTGACCTTGTGATCATAGGAGCAAGGTGGCCTGGAGGCAGATAGGCTGCGGTTATTCTGCGTCACCATGAAGGGCAAGGCCCTGGTGTTACAAGCTGAACAGTTGCCTGGGGTGCAGCCTCACCATGATGGTCAAGGTGGCCAGGAGTGCAGATGGTCTGGTGGCTATTCTGACTCACCTGAAGGGCAAGGCCCTGGTGTTATAAGCGGACCGGTTGCCTGGGATGCAGCCTCACCATGATGGGCACGGTGGCCTGGAGTGCACATGGTCTGGTAGCTATATTGCATCGTCATGAAGGGCAAGGCCCTGGTGCTACAAGCAGATCAGTTGCCTGGGGTACAGCCTCATCATGATGGGTAAGGTGGCCCAGAGTGCACATGGTCTGGTGGCTATGCTGCATTGTCATGAAGGGCAAGGCCTTGGAGCTACAAGTGGACTGGTTGCCTGGGGTGCAGCTTTACCATGATGTGCAAAGGTGGCCCGGAGTGCACATGGTCTGGTGGCTATGCTGCATCATCATGAAGGGTATAGGCCCTGACTTACAAGCAGAGGCTCACCTTGCAATGATAAGAGTAAGGTGGCCCGGAGCGAGGATAGTCTAGTGGCTATCCTGCCCCGCCAGGTGGGCGCAATTTTGGGGACTCCGCTAAGTGTAGAGACAGCCGGTTGCTTGGGGTGCAGCTGGTCTTGTCTGCAATTGGGCTGTGCCAGGTGTGGCGTAGCCTAGGGGTTTCTAGGTACTTGGGCTGGGTGAGATGAAACGCCAATTGGCAGTTCAGAAATGCCATGGAAGGAGGCTTGGGCCTCTTCTTGTTGCACCCTGATATATGGGTCGAGTTAACGGACCTGTATAAGGGGGACTGGGTGCACTTCCTTAACAAGGGCAACACTATATTTCTGGCAGATTTGAGGTGAGGGGTGCTGTTGGTGCTGGTTCGCTTGGTGGGGGTGAAGGCCAAAGCAGAGGCTTGGCCTTTGCTATGGCAGGGTAGCGCGATCAGGAAGTTGAAATCAGTGAGCACCTGGGCATTGTTATAAAGGAATGAAAGGGTCCTCCATGAATGGCTTTTGCGCCTTTGCGGCTCAAGGCCAGGAAGGGGTGATCTTCCTTAGAACCATCTGGCCCGACCTTTGCAGCTTCTGGGGTGGTGCGCCAGGGGGTTCTCCTAAACATACCAAGCCGCTGGTTGAGAGCCACATTGGGTGGCTCAAGATCGGGGAAGGTGCATCGCCCAGAAGGACGAAGGTGGTCAGGAGTTTGACACTAGTCATATTCCTCAGTACATTTAGTAGCCCTTTGCCAGTTGTTTGATTATAAATAATTAATAAAGTGGCCCTTGCTAAATCTATATTGGTGTTCGTCTCTTCATTCAATTGTGGAGGCAAAGCAGACCTTTGCCCCATGTGTTTCTCCTTCCAAAGAAAGATGCCTATGTATTTCATCTGTTTTCTGCCTACAGCTTTGCAGCACACGTGGTTAGGAAAGGGGTTAATTAAAAACTTGTGATTTTTTTCAGAGGGAGGGGGAGGGAGGCAGTCTGAGAATGATGCCATGACTCTAGCTTCATTCAGGGCTTCTAAATAAAAACATCATTACACAGGAGACAGGATGAGGCTTCACTGTTCTCTCCCCTGGCTTTGAAACTTTTGAAGCATATAGTTTTTAAAAAAGCACAGTGTAAAAAACACTGCCCTCACAGCTGCACTACAAATCCCAGCAGCCTCATCCTGCAATCCCATTGGCCCCCAGCTGCCAGAAGTTGGAAGTGATACTTCCTATAAGCACTTATGTGCATGCTCAAAAGACAAATAATAAAGAAAAGCTCCCACTCCGTGCCTGCCATCTGATCGGTCCTCCACGGTGTAAGTACGGGTGAAGTGAGTTAAAGATGGGATGTCTGATGAAATTTATCCATTACAAAAGATAATGGAGAAATTTGAGGCAGGGCCAGACCATGCTAACCCTGTCATGTGAACACAGCCATATTCTTCCATCTATACCTCATGGCTAATAGTCACTGATAGACCTCTGTTCCATAATTTTATCCAGTCCCCTCAAGAGACTTGAGTCAAGTCTATACTTGTAGCCACCCAATTCTTGCTGCCCCTAATTCTGTTTCAAAATCAGATGATTCTGCCAAGCTGTTTGAGATGGTGTCAGAATTTTCCCCATCTTTATCTTCTTCGTCTTCTGCATCTTTGTTATCCTCCACTTTCTCAGATCTCTTTGTTGCTTTCTGTTGTTGCTCTAAGAACTTTTTCGCTTTATGCACAGAGTCAATCTTTTCTTTTTTACCGTTGAAGTTGACAATAAGACCTTCAGGTACTATCCATCTGTATGGAGTGGTATTTTCCTGTAAGAACATTGCCAAGTCTCTGTATTATCTCCTCCTTTTCCTGATCTTAAATGGAACGTGTTTTAAAACTTTGATTTGTTCTCCTTTAATTTTCAGGGTTATTCCATTTGCTTTCATGGTAATGTCTCTTGTTGACCTTTTTGAGAATTTCACATATATGTCCCTGGGTAGCTTGTTTTGTTTTGTTTTGTTTTTGATAAAGTCTGGATATGTATGATAAACCAAATCAATATCATTTTGTAGAGCTTCCGCTGTTAAGCCCACCACGGGAGCCAGTTCTTCACTTAAAAATCTCTTTTAGGTTCTCTCCTTTCTGCTCTGTAATACCTTGAAATTGGAGAAATCTCAGTACATACGCTGATTTCTCCATTTGAAGAAGTAACAATTGCTGTTTCTCAGAGATTTTTTTCTTTTTCCACTACCTCCAGTCTTTGTCCAAATTCTTTTGACTTAATGTCAACTTTTTTCAGCTTCTTAACTATCTTCTCTGTTGTTGCTGAGTTTTCTTTAAGTTCTTTTTTTAATTTTGTAAACCTCTGTCATGTCACCCCTCAATGGTCATTTCTCCAAGCTAAAGAGCCCTAACCTCTTTAACCTTTCTTCATAGGGAAGGTGTTCCATCCCCTTAATCATTTTAGTTGCCCTTTTCTGCACCTTTTCCAATGTTATAATATCTTTTCTGAGGTGTGGTGACCAAAACTGTACACAATATTCCAAATGGGACCGTACTACATGGGGCATTATGATACTAGCTGATTTATTTTCAGTCCCCTTCCTAATACTTATCAGCATAGCATTTGCCTTTTTTTATTGCAGTTGCACACTGAGTTGATATTTTCAGTGAGTTATCTACCATGACTCCAAGATCTCTCTTCTGGTTAGTTACCTCCAGTCCATACTCCATCAACGCATATTTATAGTTAGGATTTTTTACTCCAGTGTGCCTTATATTGCACTTGTCCACACTGAACCTCATTTGCTATGTTGACACCCACTTGTCTAGCCTTATCAGATCCCTCTGGAGCAACTCACAGTCCTCCTTGTTTCTCACCACCCTGAAATAAAGAGATCTCATCAGCAAACTTAACCACTTCACTGCTTACTCCCAACTCCAAATCATTAATGAACAAGTTAAAAAGCATTGGACATAGTACCAAGTCCTGCAGTACGTCACTGCTTACTGCCCATAAATGAAAACTGTCAATTTATCCTCACTCTCTGTTTCCTGTTAATTAACCAATATTAACCAATGCCCTAAGACTGGCTCACACAAATAAGCCATTATGCACTTGGATAGAGGCCAGCATAGAGTCCATGTGTAGAGTCACCTCTTAGGTTGTTGGAAGAGGGTGTTCACTATGACCAGCATGTTCTCTTGACAAAACTCTGTTAGCCTTTGCCTGGCTTCATTTTGTTCTCGAAGGCCAAATTTGTCCATTATTCCAGTTACCTTATGACTTCCTACTTTAGCATTCCAGTCCCCTATGATGATGATAAGGACATCTTTTTTGGTGTTAGTTCTAGGAGGTATTGTAGGTCTTCACAGAACCAGTCCACTTCAGTCTCCTCTGCATCAGTGGTTGGGGCATAGACTTGGATTACTGTGATGCTGAATGGTTTGCCTTGGATTTGAACTGACATCATTCTGCCATTTTTGAGATTGTATACCATTACTGCCCTTTTCACTCTTTTATTGACTATAAAGGACACATCATTTTTTCTATGGGATTCTTGGTCACAGTAGTAAATATAATGGTCTTCTGAGTTAAATCCTCCCATTCCTGTCCACAGAAAGAAGAGGAGGAGATTGGATTTATACCTCACCTTTCACTACCCAAAGGAGTCTCAGAGTGGCTTACTATCTCCTTTCCCTTCCCCTTCCCACAACAGACACCTTGTGAGGTAGGTGAGGCTGAGAGAGAGCTCTTTTGAGGACTGCTCATGAGAAAACAGTTCTGAAAGAACTTGTAACTGACCCAAGGCCACACCAGCAGCTGCATGTGGAGAAGTGGGGACTCAAACCCGGTTCTCCCAGATTAGAGAATGTGCTCCTAACCACTACACCAAACTGGCTCTCTTTAGTTCACTGATTCCCAAGATGTCGATGTTTTGTCTTGCCATCTCATTTTTTATCACATCCAGCTTACCTTGATTCATAGATCTTACATTCCAGGTTCCTATGCTGCATTGTTATTTGCAGCATCAGACTTTCCTTTCACCATCAGACACATCCACAGCTGAGTGTCCTTTCGGCTTTGGCCCAGCTGCTTCACTTTTTCTGGGGTTACTTGTACTTGCCCTCTGGCTCTTCCCCAGTAGCATATTGGACACCTTCCAACCTGAGGTGCTCATCTTCCGGCATTATATCTTTCAGCCTTTTGTTACTGTCCATGGGGTTTTCTTGGCAATGATACTGGATTGGGTTGCCATTTCCTTCTCCAATGGACTGCATTTTGTCTGAGTTCTCCATTGTGGCCCTCCATAGCATAGCCCAAAGCCTTAGTGAACCACACAAGTCCCCTTGCCATGTCAAGGCAGTGGTCCATGAGAAACAAAAGGGGACTTACTTCTGGGTATTCCTTCTTAGTTATAGCTGCCACTATATCATTCACATTCTTTCCCCATCATTCCTGGTCAGTACCATACTATCGTGGACGACAGGTCCATCAGTGGTCATTAGCCACAATGAGTAAATGGCTCCATGGTAACACTATGTTCAGTAGTGGGAACCCTCTGAATACTAGTGTTGTGGAGAAGGCTTTTGTCTCTGTGCCCTGTTTTTAGGCTTTTCAGAGGATTTGGCTGATATTATGTGAAACAGAATGCTGCAGTCCATGGTCTGATCTAACAAGCCTCCTCTTGTATTAGGCAAAAGAGCCTCCAACTGAATTTGTGTATCCTTTGCTCACCCCCCCTTCCCACTGGCCAATAATCAACTAAGCTTTATTTGCAGTTTAAAGATTGTTGTGCTAGTGAAGGCTTAATCTCTTTTATTTCTCGACTTCATGGTTCTGTTGCAAGCACGGCTAATTGGTTCCTTCCTACCCAATTAGTTGTAAGACTAAATTCAATTTTAAAAAGAAACCATAGACACAATTAATGAAGCTTTTCAATATCTCTGCATTACCTATGCATCCTTCACTGGCAATGCTTCAGCAAACAGGCAAGGAAATGCATGCTGCTGAGCAGAGAGCCTTGACACTCTAGCCAGCCACAGAATACCCCACATTAGCACTATAAACTGCCAAAGTCTCTGGCAATTTAACAGTGACATTTTGCATGTTTGCACTAGGCACATTATAGTAACAGCTGCTTAGACAGATTTTTGAGTTTTTTTGCACTACCGGTTCCCCGTGTATTTCTATCCTTGGCATTCCATTTCAAGAATAGAAAATACCAGCTGTTCCTTCTGGCTGCCAAGGCAGCAAACAGCATTTCTCCCCTCCTTTGCCAAATAAATAACTTATTGACACATGCTGCAAACTCTCAGCTCAGCAATGGCTTCCATTCCCAAAATCGAACAATAAAAAGACAGTAGCTCATTTCCTTTCTCCAGCCAACTGCTGTTGATCTCCTGCAGACATGAAAAACAAAATGTTAAAGGCTTAGTACATTAAAGAGCATATCAAAAGTTGCTTTGGTGTGTGCCTGCTTGCTTCAATCCTATTTTTCTCCAGTAAAAATATACTATACAATATCCTAATTATTGGTTTCTGAACCTGCTCCTTTTCCTAGGGATGCCTCTGGCAATGTGCAGGTTGCTCATTTCTTTCTATTGCCAATGCTCTTTGATTTTGCGAAGATCAGTAGGAAGAAGGAAATTCTGCCTCAACACAAGTGAATCAATGCTGTTGGTTCTCTTTCTGAGAGATATGCCTATCCCTTGATTACACTGAATTTTCACCCACAAATATTTTTGAAGTAAAAAAGTTTTTTGGCTTCACAGTGATGTAATTGAAGCCAGATTAAGCCAGGTCTTTATCATGACTCAAAATGACCATTAGTGGATGAAGATATGATGGATTGTATCCCTGCTGAATTGGGTCAAAACTTCCTTTTGCCATGCTGTACTTGGGTTGGCTTCCCTGCTGCAGCTCAATATGGTAAAGCAGGGAATATCAATATGGTAAAGCAGGGAATACCAACATGGTTACCTTGACAGTTTCTCACCTCCAAAGAGGCATGAGAATCGGAAACTGGGGACATGGCAGGGGTGACATCAGCAACGGAATCCATAGAGTTTCCAATGATTCTTAGAGCTAGCTATTTTCACTCTGAGTTGTACTGGGAAGCAGCATACTGGCACAGAGGCTGGCAGCATTTTTATTTTTCTCCCACTGACACTCCAAGTGGCAGTAAGCAATACAAACAATCAGTGGGAGGTCTCCTGCCATAGCAGGAATCCTGCACACCAAAGAGAGAGATCACGGGATGGAAGCTAAGCAGAAACAAACAACCATGATATATTATGCCAAAAAAGTCTCCAAGGACTAGAAATTTCTTTTTCCAATATTCAGTTTACTGGAAGCAATTCAAATGCCATCAACAGCAACGAACCATGCATATAATATCTCATTTCGTATAACTTTGTCAAAGTGGGTAGCATTGAAATATCTATATAATATTAATCCATTTGGCAGACACTCAATTCATATCCCATAGTAACAGCATAGATCCTGGCAACCCTATTGATAGGCATCTGAATAGTTCAATTTAGTAAGAACCTCATTATACACCTCCTATGAATCTATTAAAAAATAGATCTACTTCTTTTTTGTTTATTTATGTGTATGAGTTCAACCTTATCCTTGCCTAGAGACCAGCTTAGTTCACAGAGCAATCAAAACAATTGTTCCACACTGTGGGGCCTCGTGTGAAACATCCCCATGTATGTGTCCTACCTTCATTTACAGACTGCTGGCTTTTTTTCCCCAGTGGCCCCCATTGGCTTATTCAGTTACCATCCCAAAAGTCCATGAGCAAATCATTGCCTGTGTATGTGGGTGGGCTTTGATTGGTTAGCCATTTTCTTTTGTTTGAACAGTTGTTTCAATTGACTCTGCTGTCCTTCCTTCCCTTTGTAAATCAGGGACAGTAACTAAAAAATCTGGTATAGCTGTGATCATGGCCAATCACAGGGCTGAAGGGATGTTGCTTTGGAACAAGAGGCCCATGAGACTGCCAGTTTTCCCGTGTCCCATTTCCAAATCACTGGGGAATTCAGTGCTTCTCTTTGGTGGGGACTGTGCATTTTTTAAAAAAGTAAAACTTTAAAGGAGATCATTCACCTATATAGGGTCCACAAGATGGCAAACATCACAAATACTGCCTGAATTGTTAATTGTAACAATTAATTGTAAACTTCTCTCCAGGATATCCTTTGTATTCCCACAGGATTGGCTTTCTCTTTTGATAGGTTGTTGAAAATGAACCTAGCACTCAGTGCACACAGTGTTTGAAAATGATGCCCAAGCATAGCACTCAGGTGTGCTATGAAAAGGCATGTTCCTTGTGGCTGTGAGGAGAGGATTGGCTGCTTGATTCCAATATCCTGATTGGCCATTGCTTCTCTTAGAATTGGCTTGGTATATTGTTGCATCACTGCCATGTAGTATTCAATGGCACAGCCATTACAGACAGGAAATTGATGGCCTCCCCAAAAATCAAGCCATTTCTAGAAAATAGATCAAGGGAAAATGGTTTTGAGAAAGAGTGTGGGGAGGGTACAGAGAAAAGTTGGGACAGCAAGAGATTATTAATGAAACTGTGTGTCAAGGATGGGGGGGAAGACAGTGAAAGGTAATGAAACTGGCACATTAAGGCTGTTTGGAAGACATCTTTGTGTCATCTTACATTGCTACACTGGAGAAGGGGAGGGTACAAAAGGATTTTGCTGGCTTCAGATGGTACGTTGTGATGATTAAAAAAAAAATCTACTTAAATTAAGGGCCATCTTTCCTTGTATGCACCCATGGACTAGTTTCATTCTTCAAACAAAGTGCTGTTTGCAATCTCTTTACCAGGGTCGTTAGCTCTGTTATTACTAGAACCCACACCTTCTCAGTTGTAGTACTGACTATTTGGAGGAGGTAAGAAGGGCCTCTTCATTTCTGCCTTTCCACAAGTGGTACAAGTCTGTTGCCCCTGCCCCTTAGGACTTTTCAGCCATGTTTTAAAATTGCAATGTCACATGCAGTGTCTAATGTGAGCCTGAAGTTTTTGGTCATGGATCATTTTTGTATGGGATATTGCTGTTTACATCTTAGTCTGGATTTTAGTGTTTTATGGATGTTGTTGAACATTCTTGGTGTAAGATACCTTGAGACTTTTGGATAGAAGGTGGGATATAAGTATTTCAGATCAATAAACTGAAGCCTTGAGTCTAGCATGATATAAAAATACTACAGTATATTCAGTATTTATTAATAGCTTTACTTTATAGGACAGGTTGTTTTTCTGTTGTCAAGCTTCCAGCTGTACAATAGACTCTTAGGAATTCAAGTTATTCTAGCACAAATCATATTTTATAGGCACAATGTTGGGAATTCTTCACCTGGTTTTACTGCAATCACTCAATGCGGAGTTGTTGTTTTTTAAAGTTAGTTTAATATTCATTTATCCAAGAAGAGGACAAACCTTGGAGTGGTGTCTTCAAAATAAACGTTCTGATCCTAAATGTGCTGGATATTTTGGGTCTCATACAAATTGGTTTGTGCGTGCAAGCACAGTGATCTATTTCTTTTAAGCCTGCATGCACTTCTGGGATACGAAAATGTTGGAAATTTCAGCTTCAACTGCTCCATGCTTGAATGAACAATTCTTGTCCTCTTGACTGTGCTTGCTTCATCAGAGGGCTTTGGAGTTCAAGTGCTGAAGCTACACAATGACCCTTTTTCCTTTTCAGGTTGCAGCTTTGGGGTGTATGGAGCATATGACTTGCAGAGGTTGCCTTCCTGAACTCTATATTCTACAGTCCTTTTTTAATTCTTTGCATTTTAAAACAGCACATAGTAAACAATATTTTTGGATTCTGCATTAAGAGAATATTGTTGTAAGTGAAAAATGCTGCCTACCTACTGGAAGCTCATCACCAAGGAATTTCTCCATGTGTCTCTTGATTTAAAACTTAATTTCTGTATGTTGTGATAAGCGGACAAAAAGCTGGACCATATAATCCTCTGCAGAGTTACTCCAGTCTAAATCCATAAATATCAAGAGCATTTAAAGACAACATGGTAATCCACATAGCTCATTGGGCAGGCCATGAACAATTACCCATCTTTCAGCCTACCCAGCCACATAAAATAGCTATAAAGATCTGATATTGCTGTGACATAGGACTTTGGAAACTTTAAACTTCTGTTTATTTAGGAAAAATCATGCCTAATATTTAAAAATGTATTTTATTAATGTTTTTCTAATCTATTTGATACAGTTTAGATTCCCCCACCCTTTTGCTATGCATTGTGAAAATCCAAGAAGCAAAGTATAATTTTCCATATCTGTACTCCTAGCTCCAAAATACTAATTAATTACATGAATAGAAACAAATATTGTGGAAAGGTAATTCCCTGGGTTAGGGGTTCAGATACTGTGGGAAGAAATCTCGTGAAAGACATGCTATCCATGCTAATGTCTATTCACTTCACTGATAAATGACAGCAAACAAACATTGAAAATGACAATGGAGTATAAGCCTAATGCAAGAGCAAGTAGGGATGAGTAAATAAAGATAAGAGAAGAACCCTGCTGCTTCAGAACAGTGATCCTTCTTATTCAGGTTTCATGTGATTACTATCCCTGGGTCGAGAGGTTCGCTTTAGGCATCACAGACAGCAGCCGCTGATAGATCTATCCTTCATGAATCCGTCTAACCCTCTTTTAAAGCCATCTGTACTAGTGGCCACATTTTGTTTCCTTTTAGATTCATTTATCTTTTTGTCTGTGGTTTGGGTCTTCTGGTTCTTACTTTTGGTTCCATAGGTGAACTTGTATTGTGAGTGATTGATGCATCATATATAGGGCTCTTTTTGTAGCAGGAATGCCTTTGCATATTAGGCAACACAACTCTGATGTAGCCAATCCTCCAAGAACTTACAGTAGCCCCTGTAAGAAGAGCTCTGAAAGCTCTTAGAGGATTGGCTACTAGGGGGTGTCGGCTAATATGCAAAGGAGTTCCTGCTACAAAAGTGGTTAAGACGCTGAACTGCAGGCTGTGGAAGGTCAGTAGTTCAGCAGTTCGAGACCCGGTGCCGCATGACAGGGTGAGCTCCTGTCTCTAGTTCCAGCTCCTGCCAACCTAGCAGTTCGAAAGCAAGAAATTGCAAGTAGATAAATAGGTACCACTCGTGGAAGGTAACAGCGTTCGTGCACCTTGGTGTTTAGTCATGCCGCCACATGACCACGGAAACGTCTTGGACAGCGCTGGCTCTTCGGCTTTGAACGGAGATGAGCACCGCAACCCTAGAGTCGGATTCGACTGGCTTTCGAGCAAGGGAACCTTTACCTTACCTATACAATTCATAATGCTGATTTACACTCAGGCAACTTTGAAGATGTTCACATTCTCAGGGTTAAATTCAGTGTGAAGGTACAGAAAATTACACACACACACACACAAAGATTTCTGGAGTCAATTTGTACAAGGCAGAAGAGAAACTGAAACTGAAATGGGGATTTCAGGATTAACACAGAAATATCTGCAAATTTTTAGGATGATATTGCTTGCCAGATACTGAGATGGTTACCTATGAAGCATTTGTTACTACATTTAAAATGTTCAGAGCTCACATAACATTTTAATAGATGTTTTGGAACTGTGCATTCTTCAGTTCTGCCATGCATTTCAAGAATACTATTAAGTAGTTTTTAATTCAGGACATGTACATGGATTTTATCCATTATTGTTTTTAGTTTATTATTAATTTAAAAATGATACAAATACTTTATAAACCAGATTAAAAATATTAGTATAGTTGCTACATTTGATTTCAATTATATTCTCACATGTAACTTTTCTCCATTTTTTCCTTTATTCCAGAGATGGAGGTGAGGGATCTATTTTTAAACAAAAACAGCATGCTGGTGAAGTGAGTTAAATCATGACTTTATGCAATCATGCTTGATTGATGCCAACATCCCCCCCACTCCCCGGCTGACTTATGGAATCATAGGCTGTCTGGGAAATTATGCTTCATTCAAGCATTGGAATGACATCTGGACAGGACACTGTTTAGAGCCCCTCACCCATAATCATTGGGTTTTAAATGTCAATGAGAGGTTTCTGGACTTTCTTTTCCTGTTGGACAAATAGCAGCAGTGTGGAGATTTCAGAAACCACACAGCTGCTTTTACATGAAATTAAAGACACTGAGATGAAACCCAGAAATTAAATACTCCCTATTCTTTCATGTGGAGAAAGCAATCTCCAATTCTTCCTCATCGTAGATCTCTGGTATCTAATCTGGTTTGGCCCTTGCTCTCTCATATCTCCTTCTCAGTCACCTCTACAGCAGCTTGCCTTCTGAGTGGCTAAACCCTGTAGGCATGCTGGTTTGGGGGCAGGGGGATGTAGCATGACTACTGTATGCTCTGCCTGTAGGCATGGTGCAACATATGGAGCAGAAGTCTATCAGTGGCTATTAGCCACAGGGTATAGATGGGAATTCTCAGTCTGGGGCAGGTGATGCACTCTATTCTTGGTGCTGGAGGGGGCAGCAGTGGGAGGGCTTCTAGTGTCCTGGCCACACTGCTGGACCTCTTGATGGCACCTGGTATATTTTGGCCGCTGTGTGACAGAGTGTTGGACTAGATGGGTCGTTGGCCTGATTCAACATTGGCTTCTCTTATGTTCTTATGTTCTTATGTTCTCCCCCTTCCCTCACACCATGCAAGGGTGACCAGTGTGGTGTAGTGGTTAGAGTTTTGGTCTAGGATCTCGGAGACTCAGATTTGAATCCTCAATCTGCCATGAATGCTCACTGGGAGATATAAGAACTTAAGAAGTGCCAGCTAGATCAGACCAGTGATCCATCTACTCCAGCATACTGTTTCGCACAGCTGCCACCATTGCCCTAGAGGGCCAAAAAACAGGGCATAGATGCCAAGGCCCTCCCCTTCTATTTCCTCCCAACACAGGTATTCAGAGGTTTGCTGCCTCTATCGATAAAGGCTACTTCAGTCACCATGGTTAGTAGCTGTTGTGGACCTCTCCTTCATGAATCTCTCTAATCCTCCTTTAAAGGCACCTATGCTCATGGCCATCACTACCTCCTCCGGAAGTGCATTCCACCGTTTAATTATTCATTGAGTAAATAAGTATTTCCTTTTGTCTATTATGAACCTGTTTCCCAAAAATCATAAACTAGAATAAAATAAAATAAAATAAATAAATAAAAGTAATCCTAAAAATTCCTAGCATGGAGTTTGCCTTTTTCACCCCTGCTGCCCACTGGGTTAACATTTTCTTAGAGCTTGGGCTAGTCACATACTCTCAGCCTAACCTATCTCATAGGGTTATTGTGAATGTAAAATGGAGGAGAGGAGAACAATGTAAGCCACCTTGGGTTTCCATTCAGAAGGAAGGAAGGAAGGAAGGAAGGAAGGAAGGAAGGAAGGAAGGAAGGAAGGAAGGAAGGAAGGAAGGAAGGAAGGAAGGAAGGAAGGAAGGAGATAATAGGACACTTGCATTTTATTTTAAAAGGTTTAAAAGTGAACTTCTCAATTATAGATGAAAATGCACTGTAAAAAATGTAAACAGCTAAAAGGCTAAATCATGAAACATAACTGAGTTTCATCTCAAGGTATGACAACATTACTTTCAAACTGTTCTCCAGAAGTGTTAATGAACTGGTTGAATTGTCAGCATTAAATTCTGCTGTTCTTTTTTAAAGTGATGAAAAGTCCTACAAGTCACAATAAAAGTTGCCTTGATACAGTAATTTGGATCCACGTGAAGCAGGGGCTCTGAATTAACAATGATATGATTTCTGATATTTTGTTCCTTTATTGTTCTGCTCTGTGTTCCACATATCCTAAATGATATTTTAACTCGCAGAATTTCTAAAAGAACTGGAGGTATGGATCCTAACTCTTACTTCTTCTTCTTCTTCTTTTTTTTAAAAAAAACAATTTATTATTGGATATATTTCATGATCATACAATTTAAACAAGTCAATACTTATCCATTTTCTTTTACCCCACCCCCCAAACAAGGCTTCCCGCACTGCTCCAACCCCATTAATACCTCTCTTATTCTATTACAGTTATTTCTAAACTTATTTCTCTCACTAACGGTAACAAATCCAAAGTCTAACTTTCTTTCAATTTCTTCTTAATAGCTATCAAAACAAATCAAACCACTTTTAACAACCCAATTTTTCAACAAGTATTCTTGAAAGTCTTTCCAGTCTTCAAAAAAAGATTCATCTTCTTCGTTGTTTAACTTTCTTGTTAATTTGTCCATTTCTGCCGTAAACAGCGTCTTTTTAATCCATTCCCATGTTTCAGGTACTTTCTCTTGCTTCCAATATTGAGCAAAAATCAGTCTGGCTGCTGTAATTAAGTACCATAATAATGTTCTCTTGGTTACACTTATTTCTTCCATTTTAAGACCTAACAATAACATTTGTGGGTCTTTCTTAAAAGTACATTTCAAAAATTTTTGTATCTCATTGTGGATCTCAGTCCAATAACTTACTGCTTTATCGCATGTCCACCACATATGGTAAAATGACCCTTCATTTTTCTTACATTTCCAACATTTGCTAGACATGCTATCATTTATAATAGCAATTTTTTTAGGAGTCATATACCATCTATACATCATTTTAAAGCAATTCTCTTTAACATTCACACAAGTTGAAATTTTCATTGACTTTTTCCACAAATATTCCCAAGATGACATATATATTTCATTGTTGATATTTACTGCCCACTTTATCATTTGCTCTTTTACAATTTCATCCTCAGTATACCATTTCAATAAAATCTTATAAAGTTTTGAAATCATTTTTTTTCCCTTTTCAACCCATACAATTTCAATTTCCATATTATTTTCTCTGAAACCATGTTCTCTTTTGTCGGTCTTAAATAAATCATAAATCTGTCTATATTTCAACCAATCATATTCAAATTCAACATCAAATCTATCTTTTAATACAAAGTTTTTCGCTTCTAATTTTAAAAGACTTTTATAAGGTAACCAATCTAGACCTTGATTTCTTGAATATGGATTAATCACTTCTGCTGGTACAATCCAAAGTGGTCTTTCTTCCGAGAAGGATTTTCTATATCTCATCCAAGTGATCGTCTTATGAAGTGGTGTTTAAAAAACTTATCCATTTTTACTTTTCCATACCATAAATCTGCATGCCATCCAAACTTATTGTCATGACCTTCTAATGCTAATAACTTTTTATTCTCAAGGTTGATCCATTGCTCCAACCATGTTAAGCAGACGGCATCATAATACAGTTTTAAGTTTGGTAGTTGTAGTCCTCCTCTTTCCTTTGCATCACATAAATTTTTCATCTTGATCCTTGGCTTTCTTCCTGCCCATACAAACTTCGATAATTCTTTCTGCCACGTATCCAGTATTTTCCTTTGTCTAACTCTTACTTCTGTGTGTGCTGCACTGCAACAGTGATTCTCCACTACAAAGCATGTTCGTCTATCACCTTGAGTTTCTGCTCATGGAAGACCAACATTTTTCAATGAGCCAACAATTGCCTAGAGCCAAAGAACAACATCTGAGTCCAGTAACACTTTAAAGACCAACAAGTTTGTCCAAGATATAAACTTTCATGAGTCAAAGCTCACTTCATCAGACACCTAACATCTAATGGCAGATAAACGTGTCTAGATACCTGACATCTGATCGTGAGTTTTGGTCTGCTACTACAGATTAACATAGCTTACTGACCTGAAATTAGATCTAAAGGAAAGTGGTACATAGCAGAGAACCGCTTTTGCAACAAAGAGGGGGACACATGGAAGCCAGTTTAAGAATCCAGCCAGAATTGCACCAATACACTACAATACAGAAAAAAAGGCTTTTGATTTAATTGGAAATAAGATTCCATTTCATCAACATTCCTTTATTGTGCTGTTTACTGATATACACATGTGATTGAGTATTGTTATATTGCCATATTAAGTAATCATTATGCAATTATATATTTGATCATATCATAATACACATGTATACTGATAAAATGGAAGAGTAGGAACAAATAACTACAGGGCAAAGTCAAAATCTGCTATCTCTCAGAATGGGGGGGGGCATGGACTGTATCTCATTCTAAAGCAACCAAGTCATCACTCCATGTTCGAGCAGTAATGCAAGATACTGCTGCATGGCTTTTTTCAAGCATTGTTAGAGACCATCTGTCACTGGATGTCAAAAATATTGAAATCATTATGTGTGAAGGGTTGCTATAGAGTATCAAATATTTGTGAACTATTTTCATACTCAGAGAATACTCTGCACCAAAATTTGCAGACAATTTAGAGGAGGATCTGAGAAAGTCAAATTGGATTCCATTCCATTTCAAAGTATTAGATGACTGTTGTTAATGGATAGTGAAGCAAAGGTAAGTGGATTCGGCAGAGTCAGTTTGCATTGAGGATGAAAGAGATGGGAGAGCAGCAATGGTAAGCAAAGAGTAGTATTGACAAGTGTTAATTAGACAGCTTCAGCTTCCATGTGATTAACCTAATAAGTGAAGTCAAAAAGAGTGAGCAAGAGAATCACTGTCAGGTCATTGTGTACGCTTTTCTGTGTTTTGATTTTGCCCGATCTAACATGGAGGTTTGTCTTTGTTTCAGCAATTCATTTTGTGTACCTTTTTATTTCCACACAATAGCATCCTCCGTTCCTGTTTAAATTATTAACATGCCAATTCCCCCCCCTTAAAAACTCTGCTTTAAAAAAACACTGAAAAAAACCTTTCCTGGCATGGGGTTTTTGGCAAAATATCTTTCAGTGTCTGGAAGGGAAGGTATTTTTATTTATGTATTTATTTATTTAATATCCCACCCTCCTTACCAAGGCAGGCTCAGGACGGCTTACATGGAGTATACATGTAACACAAATTGAGTAAAATCATAACAATAAAATTATAAAACATACTATAATATAAAGCTCTACTACAGTTTGTATTAAGATGGTGGGATTAGCAGCATCCACTGGTGTCTGGAAGGGAATGCCCCCTTCACCTTCTTCCTCTGTATTTTCACAGTGAATTGCCTTGTTTTCCTTACTGACAAAAGAGAAATTTAAAAAAAAATGTTCAGGGAATGTTCTAACACTGTTAATACTTTATGACAATGCAAGTGTTAAGGTTTTGTTTTGTTTTGCTGCTGTCTCAGCTTTTGAAAAGTTCCTGAAGTGCTCTGTCCATTTCCTCCAAGCAATAGGGGACCAATTAGACTTTTCAATGTAAATGACAGCAGTGGGACACCCAGTTTCTACCAGTAATTAGCATTACCAAAGGATTCAAGTATTATGTTATTCTTGAGCTGCAGTATGCATACACCACAAAAATAAGTGGGTACAGAATCATGATGACAGCATTGCAATAATGGGGGTGATGTCATCTGCATCTGGTGTGAAAGGGAAACCATAACTAACAAGGTTGAAAACCAAGTTACCCCATGCCATGTGGAATCTCTGCCATGTGAAAGCAGCAACAGTCACATTACCAACATGACTACTTCGGGGGGGGGACGGACCAAAACCCCAATCAGCCATATTTAACCTTTTCCTCTAGGAAATCTCCTAGCACCCATCACTTGAGGAATGTAAAAAATTTGCTCAGTCACCTGGAAATTGGCAGACTCATAATTTAACTTTCTATTTATTGAGTGAACTGAATTGACAAACTGCAGTGTTTACAAGCAACAAGGGTTTATGAGTTTGTTAGTGCTTGCTGAACAGATATCAGCTTAAAAAGTTAGTCTCAGAAAAGCAAATGTGTGCTGGATAACACTGTAACATCAAATAAACCTCAAAGACTCAAGGTAATGGCTTAGGATGGCACTGGAGCTTAAGCAGAAATAACATGAGCCTATTGAGAAGTTCAGTGACTGCTCATACAGCAGGCACTGGCATTAGCCTGCCCTTCCCCCTTCTTGGATGAAGAACGAGGGGTAGCAAACCAATTATGGCTCAGCGCAGGAGCGCTAACCAATCAAGGACAAGATTGCCAGCCAGGTTGGGCAGCAGCCACCCTCCAAGAGCAGATCAGCCCAGTGTGAGCTCCCCACCCATCTGCCCTCTTTTTGGATTGTGTGGGATTAGCTGGTCACTGTTTTCAGGGCTGAGCAGGAATTTTTGGGGCCTCACTCAGATTGGTTGAGAGTGGGCCTTTTTTCACCTGCTTCACATGGTCAGAGGGGGTGTGGTTTAAGTAGGGCTGGCTAAGCTGATTAGGCCCTAACTGGGAAGGCAAGGAAAAGCACAGGTTGAGGGGATGTGGAATTGGCAAGCACCCTGAGATATCGACGATAGGAGGGGCCCTCATACTGGGTGCCTATGGGCTTTGCAGTCAGGGTGACTCAGTTGGGGGCCTCTTTGGGGTGGAGGAGCATATGACAAGCCTTAAGGCTTTGCAGCCATGGGTGGGAATGTGATCTCCCCCCATACACACTGGCATGTGGGCTGTGAAGAGTAAGGTCTGGAAGGATCCCAGACCTGGCTCTGAGCCGGGGTGGATTTGTCCTGTTAGGAGGCTTGCTTTGCAAGCCCACGGCAACCTGTGCTTTAATGTATTGGTGCAGATCTGCTTATATATAAATAAATTTCCAGTTTAACCCATAACTTGTGTTGTGTTTCATTCAAGGGGTGGGCGGGCAAATGTGCAATTTGTCCTTGTAACTTGCTGCTATCACCTCAAGAGGTGTCTGGTAAAAATGGAGTAAATTGCTCTTGTATACTCATTTTATTGATATAGAGGTCCTTCCTTTAAGCTGCTATAGCTCTTCTCAGATGACAACAGATCAGTAACAACACCTGTCATGTAAAAAAAAAATACAGTAGAGAAAAGTTAAGTGGCTAATATGAAGGGGTATTTATGTAAACAAACCGACAAAGCTATCATGTCTGCATCTGTGATTTGGCATGAACTGTTTTACTTCATTTTGGTAATATTTTTGAAAACATTGTGTATATTACATTGTATACATATATTATATATATTTGGTACATTTTATTGTGCCTTTCACTCAAGGAACTCAGCATAACATGCATTGTTTTCCCTCCCTTAGTTTTATCCTCACAACAGCTCTATAAGGCACATTAGGCTGAGAGAAAAAGAAACTGGCCCAACATCTCCTAGAATGTTTTTTCAGAATACCGGAGATTTGAACATGGGTCTTCCAAATCTCAGTCCAACACTGCAACTCTCATCAACAACCCAAGAACCATGTTACAAATTATTTATTTCCTTTGATTTTGTCTGCATATTTGATATTTTGTCTGGTGATATTGATTGTCACAATTTGGTAATGTCACTTGTAATTCTTCTCCTAATACTTTCATGGATATTGTGTATGTAAATGTCCACATATGTTGCTTTGTTCTGTGTTATTCTGCACACACTAGTTTAGTTCAAACATCACACCAAATCATGCTTAAGAGAGCTTAACTATAGTTGGACGTGATATCTGAATTGACAAGTGATGGTTTGTGATCAAACAGCCCAGTAAATTAAAATCAGAAACCATGATTGGAAATAAGTTTGAAAATTATTATAAACTAATAGTATATTATAAACAATATTTATAATATATTATAAACAAATTATTATAAACTAATAATGGCCATATCTGAATTGAAAAATCATCATTCTGAGTAAAGAGGAATTAAGAGAAATTCTCTTACCAACCTTATCCCCATACCCTCTTACCAACATTATCCCCTATCAGCTGGGAGTCAGCATTTTAACCATCCTGTTCAGCAGCTGTTTTCCTGAGCTAAACAAATCTGAGTGTGAGTTTCAAACACAATATATGTTTGGATGCTGAACAGGCTCCCAGAGCATTTGGCTCGCTGACCTGTCACTCCAATGATGTGCCAATCCAGTGGCTGCATTGCTGGAGTTAGTGTATTGGCAGTTTCCAGCTCTCCCATTGGCTGTGCAGAGTGGTTCCATCAGCCATTGGGCTGTTGGTCACCACTCAAAAATATTCGCGTGCCATTGCCCAGGTGCTGGGTCTGCTCCTCTTCCCTGCCCATTTTCACTTCAGCCCATTCCATGTCAGATTTACTGGCAGACAGGTCTCTCTACTGAGGAAGACAGTTCTCTCAGCACCTGTGTGGGAATAACTTTCCCCTCAGTGGCTGTTGGTAGGCAACCAAGCTTGCTTCTGTCAGTAAAAAGACAAAGGACTTTCAGCATAACCTGCTTCCCTGCCCATTGCCAGCTTGGCCACTTTCCTGTCAGAATAAACTTAAAACAGCTCTCTCTCCTTTTTGGCTCCACCATGGCTAGCTGGCTAATGAGGTGGGCCAGTGGGCATCAAACCATTCTCTTCAACCCCCTGCTTTTTGGCTGACTTTCCCCTAGGGTTGCCAGTCTCCAGGTGGGACCTGGAGATCTTCCGCTGTTACAATTGATCTCCAGATGACAGAGATCAGTTCCCCTGAAGAAAATGGCTGCTTTGGAGGATAGACCCTATGGCATTATCCCCTGCTCCTTCCATCCCCCCCCAATGCTGCCCTCCACAGGATCCACCCCCCAAATCTCCAGGTATTTCCCTAATCAAAGCTGGCAACTGCACTTTCTCCTCAGTGACTGTTGCTAGGCAACCAAGCTTGGTTCTGTGAGTAAAAGGCCCTTTCCACACCTATGTTGGCCTTTGGGAGAAAACTCATTGAGGCCAGTCCTGACAGGGTTGCCAATTCCAGGTGGGAAATTCCCAGAGATTTGAAGGATGGAGCCTGGAGATGGTGATGCTTGAGGAGGGGTGGGACCTCAGACAGGTACAATGCCATAGACTCCACCTTCCAAACCATCCATTCCCTGATGGGGAAACTTAACAATCTCCAGGTGAGGGCTGGGGATCACTCAAAATTACAACTGCTCTTCAGGTAGCAGATAGCAGGTAGCAGAGAAAATGGTGGGCTCTGTGTCATTATATCCTGCTGAGGTTGCCACAGCAAATTGTCACTGAGTGCCCAAAGCCGGGGCACTCTCCCAGATCCTCTTTCTAGAGCTCATTGTATTTATTTCCACAAAGGGCCTTATTCCGTGTGTGTGTGTGTGTGTCTGTATATATATATATTATTATATATATGTAGTCACATAAAAAGGCCTTTGTGGCTTTAGACCTCATATCTGAAGGCAGATCCCCCAAACAGTTTCACTAATCTAAGCATAGCCTTTTGAAGGTGCACCCTGTCAATGGGTAAAACTGATAGTTTCCCATACCTGCATAGTATCAGTTGTGGCTCTCTCCCTGTGGAATGATCTACCTGATGAGGCCAGGAAGTCTCTCGCATGTCTGTTATTCAACAAACTATGTAAAACAGAATTGCTCAGGAAGGCATTTTTATAAAAGGAACAGGGTTGTAGTCTATTCCACTGTTTATTGCATGGATTGTCTTTTTCTTACTGCATTGTTTTCTACTTTGTAATTCTAGTTTTGCATTGTTTATGATGTATCACATCTGATTATTTTACATTATTCCTAATTTGGGGACTATAACTATAGTAAATCCCAAATAGATGCAGGGGGAGTTACAGACATACATGAGTTGACTACAATTAAAAACATGTTTTTACTACAATTTAAGAGCATGTCTGAGAAATCACACCACAGAACAGTAGTTCTCTCTGACTTTGAGAGATGATCTGATCTTCATTATCACTGCCCGCTCTTGCAGCATCTCTGTGTGTTTGCTCATTCTTTATTATAGAAGGAGAGAAGAAGAAGAGAAGAAGAGATTGGATTTATGCCCCACCCTTCACTTGGAGTCTCAGAGCAGCTTACAAACTCCTTTCTCTTTCCCTCCCCACAACAGACACTCTGTGAGGTAGGTGGGGCTGAGAGGGCTCTGAGAGAAACTGCCCTTTCAAGGACAGCTCTGACTGAGCTATGGCTTGCCCAAGGTCTTCCAGCAGATGCAAGTGGAGGAGTAAGAAATCAAAACTGGTTCTCCCAGATTAGAATTCGTGCACTTAACTACTACACCAAGCTGGCTGTGGAGAAGCTTCAGTTATTTGTCCCTACCATCTTCAGGGTAGTTGGTCTGTCTGTCCTTGGGGTAGGAGAGCAAGGCCTCTGTCTCTACATCACAGTTCTGCTCCTGCCTAACAGTTACAAAGAACCAGATTAACTGCCCAGGAAAACACTCCTGATTGAAAGAGTTCTCCCAAGCCCACTAGGGTTGCCAGCACTGCCTTGGCAAATGCCAGAGATTTGAGGATCAGTGGGGAGGGTGGATACTAGGGAGAATGTGACTGTTGGGAAAGCTTTGTTTTTTTCCTGGCTCCCCACAGCATCATAGTGCATTTGTGTACCTCGGGGGAGGGGGGGGGGATGTCCCTGGCTTTTCACTGACCTTTCTCTAACTGCTGCAAAGTTTTGGGAAAGACTGCAGTAATGCCTGGATTAAATGAAAAAGTTGGCTGAATCTTGAACTATATTATTATTATTAAGAACAAAAGTATAGCCACAGTGGATCAAACCAGTGCTCCATTTAACCTAACATCAAGTTTCTAGCAGTGGCTGGTCAGCTGCTACAGGAAAGCCCAGAAGCAGGGCCTACTGAAACAATGTTGAGGGACTCTGCCTCAGAACCCTGAGGACCCATTCAGTTCTCACAGCAAAACCAGTGATAGACCTATCTTCCATAAACCAGTTGAACCCCTTTAAAGCCGTCTAAGCTATCAGGCATTACCACATCTTGTGGTACCATAAGCCAACTATGTATTGTATCAAGTAGTTCTTCTTTTTGTCCATCTTGAATTTATTGCCAATTAGTTTCATGCAGTGATGCCTGAGTTCAAATATGATGGGAGAGGAAGAACAGTTTCTTCCTATCCACCTTTTCAACTATGTACTTAATTTTGTCATGTCATTGATACTGCCCTGTTTTCTAAACTGAAAATCCCTAGCAGCTTGAGCCTTGCCTCATATAGAACGTGCTCCAGTTGTATGACCATTTTGATTGTCTTTTTCTAGGAGTTCAGTTTGCTTTTTTAGATATGGCAAATAAGACTATACAGTTTTCCAAATGAGGCTGCACCAGGGACTTGTGTGAGGATGTTACTCTATGACAGTTTTATTCTCAGTGTCTTTCCTGATTATCCATAGGATGGAATATCCCATCCACCAACATATACTGCATTGCTAGATTCAAGGCCAGTAGTACCTTAGAGACCAACAAGATTTTCAGGGTATAAGTTTTCAAGAGTCAAAGCTCCCTTCAACACATACTGCATTTGTATACTTATTGTTACTGTAATATGTACAAACACTGTCTTTGCAGTATGCATGACAGACATCTTTTTACGTCACACTCCTCTCCTTTCCTTTTATTTTGCAATGAAATTATGTTGCATCGTCACATGAGCATTTTGCTTAGGCATATAGGTCTGATAGGTTGTTCACAGATTTTCATCCCTGAAATTCAACTTATGGTGTTAACACTTCCAGTATATTTATGGAGCCTTTTAAAAAAAACAAAACACCAAAATGGTGTGTTCTTTAGGACTAAAATGAGTCTCATTTCTCCAGTTCTTCAGTTCTCTTCCCCTTTTTTCAGCTTGTTTTCTTTTATTTTTTTCTCTCTCCTCTCTTTTTATCATTACAGAGATATGTGGTTTTCAGGCAGTTCAAGGCTGACTATAAGGTCAGAAAATAATGTGCTGTAATTACACAGAACTGACCTCTTTTGATCTGTTAATGGCCCATTACACATGCACATCTTACTGCAGATTTTCAGAGCAGTAAGCATTTAATCTTGACTTCTGTGCCCATCTTACACATCATTCTTTTTCCTCTGGTGTATTTATTCTGCAGCTACAATTTTTTTTAAAAAAACATGTTTTCTAAATCGGGGTAGAACATCACTTGTGATGTGTGGGGGTGGCGTTCAAAGGTGATTTTTTTTAATTTACACAATTGCTCTATTGCAGCTGCACAGTAGCGTCCAGCAAGTGTCCATTTAAACCCAAGTGGTTCAGGATTTGCACATGCATTTTAGCATTAGTTCCTTGAATAAAATGGAACAGATAGGAACACAGGCAAAAGGGGGAAACCCACTGCTGAAATTGACCAGACTTTTTCTGAAACTGACAAGGAGCTGTGAAGGGAGTTTTCTGTTGTGTGATAGGCCATTTTGAAAAATGGGAAAGAGTCACACAGTCCTCTAATTTAGTGAAACATGTTGAGTGTACAGAATGTATGGTAGAACCCACTGACACTAGCATTGCAAACTATGATCGCTGGCAATGTGTGTGTATGCATGTGCCTGTGCAAAGTCAGCTGCAGCTCCACCACACTCTGCACAGGGCTGCAGTTTGCATGGGGGAGGGGTCCTCTGGCAGAAACTCTGGAGAGCATTTTTAGTCTTGTACCACTAAATTGAAAAGGGTGGAGTATTTTGCTGATGCCCTAGCGCAGCTGCATAGTAATGCTAATTTCCTGCCTTTCCTTGTAAATTTGTGTGGTTTTCTCTTTGTGTTTCTCTTATTTGATTCTGCACACTGGTTGTGATCTTGGCAGTTTTTAAAAGCCTGTTCTGTGCAGATTGCACTGTTTCTCCAAATAGATCAATCCCAAGTGATTCTTAAACTTGACAGTTTGCAGAAGGTCCATGTGGCTCAGCTGCCATTATAATGTTAGGCTTCCAGAGACTGCCAAAATGATTTCCCAAAAAAAAATTGTTCACTCAAGGATGAAAGGGAAAAATGTTTTCAAAGCATTAGGCTTCCCATCCTAATCTCTCTCTCTCTTTACATCTAATGTCAATTTCATTCCACACTGATGATTCCCCCCTTATTTTGTTTCCATGCAGCACTGATTTTATTTTTTTTTGCACTGGAAACACTGCCATTTTCCTCCTTTCTGATCCCCCTTTCAAATATATAGCAGCAGGGAACTAAACCTCATGCAGCTCCATTTAAATTATCTCTTTGTTTTAATTTTTTTATTCAGTGATTCAAGACTAGCAATAGTCTCATATTGCTAGACTCATGCCACTTGTGAAAAAAAATAAAAAATTAAAATAAGGGGGAAATGGGGCTTGTACACTGATAAAGTGGGGAGGATGCTGGAAGGTGCAGAGGGGCACAATGACCTCAATGTGGGCAGGGAGTGACCTTTGAGGGGTGGCAAAAGGGCAGTGGAAAAAATGAGGGAATCTGTATGCTTTTGAATCACCGTTGACTTAGAAGTGAAACAAGGTGGAAATTAGCACAAAAGCACTCTCAGAAAACCCAGGAAAACAGTGAGCAGAAAGAACTGAGCACTGAAGGGAGGAAAATCAATGCAGAACAACAAAGGAAACCCAATGGACACGCATGGTGAAAGTGAGGGTAAACACCTGTTCATAACAGGCCCTTATTAAATATGTTGACCATATCATTCAGAAATCAAAATGCTTCTCCTTCCTTGTCCTCTTTTCAGTTGGTCTAGGCTAGGGGATTAAGGATGACTGGAAAGTTTGCTCTACTGTCAGTGCTATTTCCAGGACTACTTTTTTAAGTATTGGAAAGCCCTTTTATATGTTTGTACTCTTTTGTTTCTCATGGCCCCAGTTGGCTCCTACCAACTTTTTTGCTGGCAAAAGAGGGAGCAAGGGGTGCTTTGAAAATTAAAAAGGTTATGTCAGTAGTCATAGGTCCCACATGGATAAATGCCATGCATGACAAGGGCACCAGAGATGCAAGGAACAGGGCAAGACAGAGATTAAAAGCCAGTAGGATCTAACCTGCTATTACTTGACAACTAGCATAGTGGAAGATAGCCTCTGCTGGCATTTCCTTTCTTCAAAATGTCACAGGACAATTGGTTTTATTATTATAGCAGTAGAAATAATCTATTGCTAATAGTGCATTTTATTAATGTTATATTCATTTCCATTAATTATTTATTTGAACCTTGTGGTAATGTATCCTTGCTGAGTTCAGATGTCAAGATGAATTCCACCAGCATTGACTCCAGTGAATATTTATCCAAGGTGGGTAACTACAATATAAAACTTAACAACTAAAAATAAGCAGACATACAATACTTAAAAACCATATTAAAAAACACCTTAGAACAGTTAGTATGCAGGCGAAGATAAACAAGGTTGGTGGTAGTTGTGAGGATAAGGTTCCTTTAACAGATGGGTTGGAAGGAACAAACAAACAGAGACTAAGGGAGGGGTGTGGTATCATGCAGAGTAGCTTCATGAGATCAAGCAGAAAGGCTCATTACCAATGGAGTCATTTGGTTAATAACATATTGTTAATTATAGAATAAAGGTTCCTGCCAGAGAACACCGCAGTAGTGCTGGCCATGTTTGGGGCCTGAGTGTCACCCAAATGCTGGCAGTCAGGGGGTTACCTTAATTGTAACTTCACTTAGAAGTTGACTGAACAATTTGATGATCCAGATCAGCCACTTGATAAAACTTAGTCTAGCTCATTCTTGTGTTTTTGTTTGGGAATCTGGGTTGTCAGGTTTCACCCATATTCATTCTGAGCCTCTCTTAATAAATGTTGGGGTGGGGCATCAAAAATCATTAGAAATCAGATGATTTTAGTGTAAGCATTTCTGCTATAACTTTACTATGAAAATGTGTCATTTTTTGGAGACCAGTGTCAACAGAAGTTCCCCCTTAAAAATAATACAGTCTAATGTCTCTGTCAATCTCTTTTCTGCCAGTAACCTCGCATGCAGAAAAGTCTCTTGGGAGAAACAGGCATGCCAAACATGGTTATCCTTGAGTAAGATGCCTGAAATTGCTATGTTACCAATGTGACCTGCAGGCAGGTGACCAGACTTTTGTATCCCTTGGGGTTGTTGCTGTCCTCATGACTGATTACAAAGAGAAACCACTGCTTTCCTGACATAGCAAAGTCACATTTGATCACATCATTCTTTCTGAATCTAGTAATCAGCACAGAGTTCAGGTGACCATAATGCAAAAAGTCAACAATTTAACTGATGGATCTTCCTGAGCGGATGTCTCAATACAAATCTGTTTAAATTGCTCAGTATGAAGCGGTTGCTGAACTGGGTGGTGGACATGTTTGTGCTAGGCTTGTGATTGAATTTTTTTTAGCCATTTTGGCCATTTGGTTATATATGGCCTGATAATAAACTTGGCTATAAATAGTGGATAAACAGTATAAAAAAGATGCATAATATAGAAATAGCATAAAATAGCATAATTTGAACATATGATAAGCATGACATTTGTTTTTAGCCATCTATAACCATCTGAAATTGCAAGCTGGATGGTAGTCAATGAAAAAGAAAAAAAAATGATCCTGAAATCACAACAGAGGCCGAGTACAGACTGGCAATTTGCCCCGGTAGCCACTCGCGGCAAAAAAACCCCGGATTAAACTATACCGGGTTTTCCCGTCCACACAGCGAGGGCCGCTGCCGGAAGATACGGGACGGAGGTGCGTGGGAGCGTTCAGACTGCTGCGCCGGAGGTGTGCTATATTCGCCGTTTCCCCATTAATTCGGCTGTGGGTGTATGGGTGTATGTGCGCATGAGCGCTCATGCGCTCAAGCGCTCATGCGCATAAGCGCATTTTGCTGATTTTTTTTTTTTTGCCCTGCAATGCCGGCACCACATTGGGCAGTGGAGCGGAGCACAGCCAATCACAGTGCTGCTGCCTCGTGCCCAATGCGGGTTGCTCCCGGCTTTTCGCCTGCGCGTTCAGACTCCCCGGAAGCGGAGAAACGGGCGACGAACGCAGGCTTTTGGATTTGCGAAGGCTTTTATCAGGTGTTTTTTTAATCCGGCACTGAAGCGCGAGGGCTCCGGTAAGCTCCGGGTGGGGGACGCCAGGCAGATGTGCCTGTGTGAACATTCCATTTAATCCGATATTGAGTCGCTGTCAGCCCGGGTCCCATCCCGGGGCAAATTGCCAGTCTGTACTCGGCCAGAATGTTGCAAGTCCATTGCCCATACAGCCTGGAACCAAGATTACCAGCACATGTGTTAAACTAGATTTAATTCATTGGTATAATAATTATTTTAAAAAGACTTCCTGCCCCTGTTTAGTGGAGGTTGACTCTTATGGGTACCAAGATGGCTGCCACCATTTGGGCAACCCCTCCCTTGCTCCAAACTTGGCTGGTGTAGCTGCCATGCTTCATTTTCCCTAGCTTACAAATAAAGCTGTACCAAAAGGTCTCCTACGATACCACAGATTATTTAGGATTCAGCTGGTGGTGCTTAGCACCATGAGAGTCCTCTCCCAAACTCCCCCAGTTACACAGTAAATGAGTGGCTGGAGTTGTTAATTCTCTAAAAGCCATTGGAACGACTTCCAGTTTTGGCAACCTGAATGGCAGACATGTCTCTCCAGAGCTCTGGGAGATGTGATCCATGATTCGGCAGATGAGAGGGGGGTTGGACGTTTCCAACCCCCCCCCAGGGCCCTTGCAGAGGGCTCCCAGCCATGGGGCTTGAGAGGTGCCTCCCCCAAGGCTGATTGCCAAGGGACTGAGGCTTTCTTTCGCCCTGACGATCTCACTGCTGTAGAAACAGCAATGGCGTTAGGGACGCACATCAGGGCAAGCGAGCAGATGGTCGAGCAGTTTCCCTTACCTGAGTGAAAGATGGCTGATGAAGCATGAGTGTTGAATGAGTTGAAACTCAGACAAATGTTTGAGCGAATATCTCTTTAAAAAGAAGCAGAGGGGAAGTGCCCACCCCATGAAAGAAAAAACTTTTTCTTAAAGTAAAGTGAAGTTAAGGGACAGAAATTTAAGCTTAAATGGACTAAGGCAAAGTGTAACCAAGAAAAAGTTACCTGCCTCTATAAAATACAGAGACTTTTAAAAACATTTCTTAAAAAGTAAACAACTACTTTTTAACAAAAGTTTTAAAAAGTGTCTGTATTTTATAGAGACAGGTAGCTTTTTCTTGGTTACACTTTGCCTTAGTCCATTATTATAGTTATATTTTGATATCCAGTTTTTTTATATATCTGGACTGTTTTGTGCTGGTTACAAACTGTAATAAAGTGATGATGATGATGATGATGATGATAAACAACCACACAGCCTTCTTCAGGAAATGCTAGTCCAGCAGGCAAGGTCACAAGACCAGAAGCAGCTACAGACTTTCCCAATATGATAGCAGATGCATTGTGCCCTCTGCTAGACCAAATGGCTACATTGAACAAAAATTCTTGGATTCTCCAAAAACAGCAAAATGATACAACCATTAAAGCAGAGCAAACAGCAGAATCGCTGAAGAAGGTTGATGCCAGGACAATTAAAATTTCTAAACAGCTGGAGACAGTGGAAAAGGAAATAATCTCAAATGAACACCAATTGCTTCAACTTCAAATGGAAAAGTCAACCTATGTTTTGAGATTTCAAGGGGTCCCTGAACATCAAGGAGAAAATCTCAAGAAAATTTTAAGCAAAGCCTTGGAACCAATTGCAGATATAAAAGCAGAGTACATACAAAATGATATGGATATGGTCTATAGGACATATCCAGAATATATTTTTTTAAAAAGAAATCTGCCTGGTGAAGTCTTTGTGAAATTCTCCAAAAGACATATCAGAGATCTGATACTTAAAGCAACCAATGGGACTACCATGAAAATCAAAGATCAAGAAATTAAAGTTCTAAAAGACATTCTATTTGAGATAAGAAAGAAGATATTATAAAAACCTGACTTTGTTTTTGCAAAAAAATGCCACACCCTACAGATGGATTATACCAGAAGGGCTCATCTTCAAATTCAAGGATAAAAAAGAAAGAATTGTCTCTGTATTAAAAGTTAAAGCCTTTTTGGATCCGTTTCAGAAGGATGTTAAAGCGGCAAAAACAGCAGAGTATGACAAAGCAACGGAAGAAGATAAAGATGGGGAAGATAAAGAAGACTCAACATCTATACCAGCATCTACTGAAGAAGATGAATCTGAATCAGAATTAGGGACGGCTACCCCAAAAACTCTTAAAGCCAGACGCAGCTATGAACTTAGAAACAAGAAGAATAAACGTTAAATAGCCATCTCTATATTTTGAACTTTAACAGAACACTTGGACACACTCTTCTTAGTTAATATTTTCTGATTTATTAACATTTTTAAACAGTTTAAAAGTGCTTTATTATACCAAAACTATTGTAACGGAAACAGTATTTTAAGCAGCTCTTTAAGCTAACAATCACTGCTACTTGGTCTTTTAGTGGTGTGTTTTTTTTCTTTCTCCCATAGTTGTTAGTTACCCTCCCTTTTGATTTCTCTGTAGTTTTTAGTATAAAAGCAATAAAAAGTATATTAAAAAAAGCCATTGGAACAATCACACAAAAGAAGACAAAAATTCCTGCAGTCCATGCTTTTCCTTGCCCTATATTATCATGTAGGGTCAAATACAGTTGGGGTCCTCTGGTGAGAGGGGTCTTATGTTATAACAATCCATTTGGACAAGCTTTAGATATGCTGCCCCCCAAACAAAAGTTTTCTCTCAATATTAAGAGATAATTTTCCAGTGTTTACAAATACTCAAGGTTAGATGTTTCTCATGGAGTGCAAAACACTTACCAGTTATTGTATCACTGCAGTCTCAGCAAAAGCCTTTCTGGACGTTATTGGTCAAGGCACCCAGTGCAACTTCAGGATTATTGAATGCTTGGACTCTAACTGCAATATAGGAGGTTTGAGGTTACATATTATCCCATGATTGATTTACTCCAATTTCTAGCATGGGATTTAATATTACAGGAAATGAACCCAAATATCTGTTTCAGTTGGGATATATGAGCACAGTTATTTTCTTACTTAAATTTATACAAACACAAGGAGATATAATACAGGACTTACATCTTGCTTTCTTCTAATCAATGTTGCCATTTTCTGAGAAACAATCATATGTATGCTGAGAAATGGTACACCTGACAAGTAACTGACAAGAGATAATTAAATATAGATAATCCAGTGGATGCTGATGACAGTAAAGAAAGCTGTTGGTCAAAAACAAGGAATCACTGGTATCACCCAAAAAAGTTGTCCTAAGATCATGGATTTCATTGTGCACTGAAAGGACTCAGATTGTTTGCAATATTAAATAATTGTTTCAAGCAGCTAATCCATCATAATGAAGTACTACACAATGAATCAACCACTGGAAATAAGATTGATGTTGTACCAATAGGTATTTGGGCTTTTTAAAGGTTCTTTTAATGTGAGGAGTTCTCCCCCCAATGTCTTTTTTAAGTACAAGCCTGGTAATTTCTTTTACAGCTGTTCTATGACTATTTTGTCAAATGTTTTACAGCTGTTTAACATCTCAGTGGCAAACTCTTCAAAGACAAAAGATGACTGATCTGCCACCACTCCACCTACTATTGTTCTTTTGTAACTATTATTCAGACTGCTTAGTCATCTCAGAAATTAGGAGATCAGTATGTGGCTTCTGATGTTCTGTAATATTTACTTTACTAACAACATTTTGTTTGCCTCCCCAAAATGGAAGAGGAGGCATTTTTGTCAGCACCCCTCTTGAAAGGAATGAGAGCTCAAGACATGCCATATAATTGGGACATAAGGTGTCATCATGACTCTCCCTGACCCAGACCAGACCCAGGCCCAGACCCAGGAAAGGACTCCAAATATCAGGATGAATAGGACAAACCAGAAACTGTCCTTGGGGATGATCAGGAAGCTCAGAGATGCCTGAGACCACTGAATCCCTTTCCAGACCCAGAGCTCCTGGATTCTGAAGCCTCTTTGAAAGGACCTGCCCCTGAAGGTTCAAATCTAGATGGAACTGCCAGTATGTCAGTGTCCAGGGCATCCAGTCCCCTACTTAATAAGGTGAGATATCAGACCACCACTCCCCTGGGTTCTCTTCTCACCTGGCAAGAACAGCAGAGACATCAAGTCAATGAGGAGGCAACTCAACAGTGAGAAAGTACCAGTTTTGTGGCCAGTATTTCAGTGACTGAACCAGATAGCTGTTTAAGCTCATATAATGGTCTATAAGTTTGGTCTCAATCAAGCCATGGCCATATGAAGTCCAGGTACAGGTGATGCTTCTCCCTCTTTAGACTATTTAAGCCCTGGGCTAAGCAGTGAGCCTTGCTGGTTCAATCAGTTCAATCAGTTCACATGGCCAGTGATCCTGGACCAAGCTCTGCCTCAGAACTCTCTGGATGACCAGACCCTTTCCCCAGTTACCCTTGCTCCTGAGGAACATGAAGACTGCTTTAAGCCCCCACAGTCAAAGACTGAACATTAGGCAACATTTTCACCCAGCCAGGATTTGGCACCCATATAAGAGAAGATCCACCTCTGCTCTCTTACCCTCCCAACCACCCCTAGAACTGGCTGGTTCACTGGGCAAATTGGAATTTGGGGGGGTTCCACAAAATTGGCCTAATGGGCTCCCTTTTTTCATTGGCTTTATACTGACATTGTGGGGAGGGGGGGAGAATAAGCCTGATCCCAGGACTGTTGAGTCCCTAACTAAGTTGGCAAGAATGTTCAGGTTAATGTGAGATAGCCAGAAGAATTTGACAAACACCCTGTAGCATTTGTTGGTAAAGGGAGTTCATCCAAGCCAGATGTTTATCAGCCAAAAGAACATGGTGAGGGAACTCCCTTGGTGCTGAGCAACATTAAAGAGATCCCTAGCTGTTGTATGGCAGGAGGAGATGTGGTTGGTAGAGATCTGCAGAATTTCATGCAGGTGATGAAATGGAAGGTATAGCAGCCTTTATGCTACTGGGTTTGAACCAAAATTGGGCTTGTTCTTACCCAAGCAGGCCTTAGTGGGTTGCTTTTAGGTGAATAGCATGACCTGGTATGACTAGCATAACTTTGCTGCAGGTCAATTTTTAATAATTCTAGTTTAACCCAAACATTAGTCTCATGACTTCATTCTGTGGGCAAATGCAAACAGAAGACAAATGACAGCAGACTGCCTCTTTCCAAACTAAAACTTCAAGTTCTCCTCAAGTAGGGAGGAGCCACCTTCTCCAAATTCTGATGCTCATATTCATAGATTATGTCCAAATAATTAACCTCCTTGAGGAAACATCTCAGTCAACACAGAATCATGGAATCACAGAGTTGGAAGGGGTCATACAGGCCATCTAGTCCAACCCCCTGCTCAATGAAGGATCAGCCTAGAGCAGGGGTGGCCAAACTGTGGCTCAAGAGCCACACAAGGCTCTTTCACATATATTGTGCAGGTCCTAGCAGGGTGGCTGGGGAAGCAAAAGGGAGGCATATCTCCCTGAGCCTCCCCAACCAGTGTTCCCCTCCCTGGGTAGGCATGAGGTGGGGGAGGAGCACAGAAAGAAAGCAACTTTAACTTTAAATGCATTCTCAAAGCTCCCCCCCCCCGCTGGCTGGTTTGGAAAAGTAATTTGGCTCTTTAAATCCCTTCTCCAAGCCAAGCTGGCAGGCGTGGGGTGTGGCTTGGTTTTTTTTTTTTTTTTTTTTTTGAGAACACATTTAAAGATAAAGTTGCTTTCATTCCACCTCTCCCTCCCTCCATATTTATTTGCTTTTCCCCACCCCCCTTCCTCTTTCTCTCTCTCTTCCCCTTCCTTCCTCCCCCCATCTATTTGCTTTCTTTGTTTTTGTTTCTCTCTTTCTCCTTCTTTCTTGGCACCTCTTTCATTCTTTCCACCTTCCTCTTCCCTCCCTCCCCATCTATTTCCTTTTTTGCTCCTTCTTTCTTTCTTTTTCTTTCTCACTCTCTTCTTTCCTTCCTCCCACCCCATGCTTTCTTTGCTCTTTCCTCATTTCTTCCTCCCTGCCCTATTTGCTTTCTTTCCACCTTTCTTTCTTTTTCTTTCTTTCTCCCTTTCTTCCTTCCTTCCCCCTCCATCCCCCATTTATTTGCTTTCTTTGTGTTTCACTCTCTTTTTCTCTTTCTTTTCTTCCCTCTCTCTCACACACACTCTTAGAGAAATAAATATCATTAGCAAACAAATAAATTTCATTGAATAAATAAATATAATTCTCAATATCTGTTTTTACCACTTTTGTTTTTATTTTTTGCAATCTCATTTAATATAATAAAAATCAAATTTGCATATTTTCCAATAAGGATGTGTGTGAGCCAGTTTGGTGTAGTGGTTAAGTGTGCAGACTCTTATCTGGGAGAACCGGGTTTGATTCCCCATTCCTCCACTTGCACCTGCAGATGTGACCTTGGGTCAGTCACAAGCTCTGGCACAGCTGTTCTCTCAAGGACAGTTTCTGTCAGAAGTTCTCTCAGCCCCACCTACCTCACAGGGTGTCTGTTGTGGGGAGGGGAAGGGAAAGGAGTTTTTAAGCCGCTCTGAGATGCCTTTGGGCAATGAAGGGCAGGTATAAATCCAATCTCCTCCTCCTCCTCCTCCTCTTCTTCTTCTTCTTCTTCTTCTTCTTCTTCTTCTTCTTCTTCTTCTTCTTCTTCTTCTTCTTCTAGTGTGACTTGTTCATGTCTTGTGGCTCTCAAACACCTGATGTTTATTCTATGTGGCTCTTACGTTAAGCAAGTTTGGCCACCCCTGGCATAGAGCATCCTTGACAAGTGTTTGTCCAGATGCTGCTTAAAGTTTGCCAGTGAGGGGGAACTCACCACCTCCCTAGGCAGCTGATTCCACTGTTACACAACTCTTAGTGTAAAAAAGTTTTTCCTAATACCCAGCTGGTACCTTCCCACCCTAAATTTAAACCCATTACTGCAAGTCCTATCCTGTGCTGCGAACAGGAATAGCTCCCTGCCCTCCTTTAAGTGACAGCCCTTCAAATACTTAAAGAGAGCAGTCATGTCCCCCCTCAACCTCCTCTTCTCCAGACTAAACATTCCCAAGTCCCTCAGCCTTTCCTCATCAATATAACAAAGGAAACTGCTAATAGCTATATTGGGAGGGGAGATTACTTTTAACCCCTGATATCTCAACAGTAGGCATCAACATTGGTACCAGTTTTTATTGACATTCATTAATTTGGTGAACCTGTGTAACCCACAACATTCAAACTGAGCCAAAAATTTGGACATATCCATAGATCCATGATGCAAAGAGTAAGCTTGAGGTGTTACTAGGGATGGGCACAAACCAGGAAAACACAGTTTGGTTTGCTTTGTGGTATGCTCAATTCATGAACCATAAACCATCACAAACTTTTACCCACCAAATGAACTGGTTCAGTTTGTGAGGTTCATGATGCAGTAGACCCCCCCCCCAATCATGCTACAATCACAAAACTCACTGGGGATTTCTGACTGACTGTCCTCTACCTGTACTCCAAGTTTGCCAATGATTGCATTTATGGAGTCCAAGTGCCCCCAGGAAAGTGCTTTCTGGGAAAATGTCAGGTGCAGGTTCAAGAGGTTCAGGAGTGTATAATATACACCTTGGGCAAGCTAAGACATCAAACTTTCAGGGGACCTTCCCTGATGCTCCTCTACATGATTTCTGAGTTATGTGCAGATTGGACTTACGGGGTTTGAATTACAACCCCCCACAAGAAGATACCCCCAGGAAAGTGCTTTCAGGGTAAATGTCAGGCACAGGATTCAAAAGTGCAAGCTACACTCATCAAACACATAGGGAACCTATTGGTGTTTCCATGGCTGGAGAATTCTGTCCCCGTTGCTTTGAAGTTCATCTAACATTTTATTTGAGTGGAGACAGTCTGTCTGGAAATGTATATGTATATGAACCAACATGAATCTCCATGAACAGCTTGCAAGTTCATGGAAAGTTTGTGCCAGTTGACCTGCCACAAACTCCCGTGAACCATGAACTGGCCAAAATTCATCAACTCTTTAGTCCGTGAGCCAGTTCAGGCCCATCCCTAGTTATTGTCTGTTTTCCAAGATTTAACATCATTTCTGATAAGATTATAACTATTTTACAAAACATTGCTTAGTAATAGCAGACACTAACTGTTTGGAAATACACAAAACACAAGTGCATTTGTATAAAAAACATCTGTGAAGAAGAAGGCACTCGAAATGAAGCTAATACCTGGGATCTTCGTTGTACATTCATTCACAATTTTGTATTGTATATTTACTCTATTTTGTATTCTTTGCATTTACTTTAATTGTTTCATAGCATAATAGGCTTTTTGCTTTGTTTAGTGCCCCATTTCACAGTTTTTTCTTTATTTATACGGTTTGCTGGGAAGTCCTCTCTTTTTTGTTTAAAAAATATTCTCAATGGAATGCAGAACAATGCTTTTATTTTTACCATTGTATGCAATCAAAAGGAAAAAGTAAGGGATGCCAATAGTACCAAAGTCTGTGATAGTGTATGTATCTGGTGACAAGTTGAACTTAGTGACATAGTAAAAAAAAAGTTACTATGTGTAATTATTATGATAGGAAATGAATGTTGAACTGGATTTAAGATAAAATTATTACAGTCAAATGTTGATTGCCCCTCAGCTCTACTTGTTATAGATCTTGGCACAGGTGAAAACTTAATTATTGATGGGCAGGGTTTAGTACTTGCAAATGTTAAACTCCATGGAGTAGCAACCTTTAGAGTCTTTACTGATGTTTTCATTTGTTCTGTTATCCATGAATGCACAAAGTTCAGTAGCATTGATGCAGTCTTTGATAGATACTACAATGTAGTGATTAAGAAAGATTAAGCAGGAATGAAGCACGCACATTGAAGAACTAGAGTCAGAAAAGTGGTGGGGAAGCAGAACCATTCTATTACCTGTAAAATGGCAAAACATTTTAGCTCTTTTGAATCACAGATCAGGTCTTTCAAGATTCCTAAGCAACCAAACTATGTTAACCATTCTAGCTTTCAGGTTCTGTGATGATGAGCATCTTGAGTCCAGGTAAGACCACTGCAGGTGGTATGCTGAAAAATGATAAGTGGAAAACAGAACTATTTACCACTGTCTCAAAAGCAATCATTATACCAGGGGTCCCCAAACTTTTTGAGCCTGTAGGCAGTGGCACCTTTGAAATTCTGACACAAGATGATGAGCACAACTAGAAAATGGCTGTGGCAGGAGGTGGAACCAAACCCCCAGAGGAAGCCCAAGTGTTGGGGAGAAGAGGAGTAATTAAAAATATAAATTGAAAAGGAGCCGCAAATCAGTTTCATGAACCTAGTTAAATCCATGTACACATTTTGTATCTATATTCCAGAGCATGGTGGCAAAATGATTCACTCATGGCCCAGAATCTTTATTGTCTAGAGAGTTTAGAGGCATTCCATATTGGTCTAACCTGTGCTAAGATACTGTTTTTGCCATCTCAGACTTCATCACCTTGTGTACTGGAAGACATTTTCATTCAGCCTTTCAAGAATGAGGCCACAGACCTCATGTCTCCTTACAAGTCTACATCTATGACATGTGAGTTGTGTACAGTACTGCCTAACTGCTTGTGGAACTATCCCACAAAGGCTAAAAACAAATTGTCACATAGTTCCAAATGACCATCTAAATAAACTCATCTGTTAAACAAGCAATATTGGTATCTTTATTTATACAAACTTTTGAGAGAGTTTAAAGAAATTACTGATTTGTTCTGTCATTGGTAATGTCCTACTTCGTCTGGGGATTAATAACTGGTGTACGGATAGATTGCCTTAAGTTTTTTTGTCTTGATGAAAAAATTAGATAAATAAAGTTGGGCTAAAAGGAAATAAGTAAATAAGTACTTTTAAGCAGCAGGTGTGTATGTGTATTTGAAGAGCTAAACTATCAAGTGAAAGTTGTAATTAAATAAGATCATTGCATATATTTCTGCATTTGGTTCAATTATGATTCTGTGTGAACTAATATGAATGGATTTTTAAACTTTTATATTAATGAATTGAATGTTTTTATTCAACACTCCAATAGGTGTTTTTTTAAAAAACAGAATAAAACTTGGGGTTTTTTTAGAAACACTGACAGACTAACCTGAAATTTATTTATTTATTTTTAAAATGTTCCATTATCAATAGCGAAGAAGCCAAGACCTGCAGGTGATTGTGACTACAAATATTTGTTTTATTAATTTATACAAACGTCAAACTATAAGGCTTGGTTAATTACCATCTGAAATGTCAGAAGATAGTGTTAGAATTTACATGCACAAAATGGAAACATATAATAAAAATAACCTCAGTTTGGGATGGGATGCTGATTAATTGAGCAATCAAACAGCAATAACTGAACTATTATCTGACCATGGCCAAAGAAGGGCAACTGGAATGATAAAAGGGTTGGAACACTTTCCCTATGAAGAAAGGTTAAAACACTTGGAGCTCTTTAGCTTGGAGAAACGACGGCTGAGGGGTGACATGATTGAGGTTTATAAGATTTGCATGGGATAGAGCAGGTTGAGAAAGAAATACTTTTCTCCCTTTCTCACAATATAAGAACTCGTGGACACTCAATGAAATTGCTGAGCAGTAGGGTTAGAAGAGATAAAAGGAAGTACTTCTTCACCCAATAAGTGATTAACACACGGAATTCACTGCCACAGGAGGTGGTGGCAGCTACAAGCATGAACAGTTTTAAGAGGGAATTAGATAAACACATGGAACAGAAGTCCATCAGTGGCTATTAGCCACAAGGTATAGATAGGAACTCTCAGTCTGGGGCAGGTGATGCACTCTATTCTTGGTGCTGGGGGGGACAGCAGTGGGAGGGCTTCTAGTGTCCTGGCCACACTGCTGGACCTCTTGATGGCACCTGGTATTTTTGGCCACTGTGTGACAGAGTGTTGGCCTAGATGGGCCATTGGCCTGATTCAACATTGGCTTCTCTTATGTTCTTATAAAGCCAAAAAAAATACATTAGAACTGGCAGCTTTTTAATCTCATTATTTTCTTGCCCTATAATCCTATTTTCTCATTGATACTGAAAGTGGATCATACAGTGTAAATCAATACAATCAATGTGAAGAGATATCTAATAAACAACACACTGGGACTAGGGTTACAGAAAATGAGCATAGTTTATGATACAGTGTGCAGTGACAACAGCAAATAGATAATACATTCAGGGCCATAGCTAACATGGGGTGCGTGGGGTGCCACTCCCTCCCAAATTCCCACATGCCCCATAGCTAATTCTCACATGCCCCTCTCCCAGTTTCCCCAACCTCTCTCCCCTCCCAATCCCTTCTGGGAGCCGGCTGCACACAGAGCAGCTGAAGGAGAGAGCTGACTGGCCTGCCTTGCCCTTGCTCATGTGTGGAAGTGGCAGAGAGTGGCCTTCTCCTGCTTGCTCCTCTCCTGGAGAGCTTGGCTCAGGTTTTTCCACTGCTGTGCCAGCTCTGAAGGCCTGGCAGCTTCCTCTGTTAAGCAGCTCCCTTTTTGACCTCCTCTAGTCCACACATGGGGAGCTGAGACTGTCTTGCACTTGGGTGCATTTCCCACAAAGCCTTCGGAATCCTGTACAAAGCACTTGCTGACCCCAGTTATACATCCCAAACCCAGTTGTATAGTCTGCACTCCATTTCATTTTATAAAATGCCTTCTTGAACTGTTCTGTTGTTAGCATAATTCCTTTCAAAACTGAGATTTTAAATAATTGTTTTTACTTTGTTTTATTCCTTTCTAATGTCTTTCAAAAATGTAGGTGTAGGTTGACCCTGGTTTTCAAGGATAATAACAATCAGTGATTTATTTATTTTTTTGCATTTACAGAAATCTTAACCAAATGTCGTTAAAACTTATAAATGATTGAACTTAAAAAAAAAATCTATAAGGTTGCCAACAGCTGGAGAAAAATGTCCTGCCCCCTTAATAGAGGCTTATTGGGATGCTATTTATCCATTGATGTTATTTACCCCTGTGCCATGAAAACCTTCCCCTGCCCATTTCCACACATTAAGCATCTATTATTTCTTTTTCTTCCAGGTGTTGCAAATTGTATTAATTTCATTGTTTTACAGTAATCATTAAGCAATGCGCTATCAGCATTCTAATGATAGTAAAAAAAGTTTTATATCCTACAGCATAAAATGGTAGTTTTCAGTGGCATCTGAAAAGATCAGGCTTAGATTAGAAGCAGCAATTTATTCACCAGCAGTAAGCATCAGAAATATACAAACCCCTCCACCTGAAGAATTCCCCTAATCATCCTGAAATTCCTGAAGGCCTTTTGAACCTAAACAGGGCCCAATAAATTCACTTCATTATTTTTACTGTCACTCGTAGTTAATAAAATTAACCTCTCTCTTCAGCCAAGCTTCTGATTTCATATGGTGAAAGAAAAGAGGTTGCACAATCTATTCACATGGCATGCATTAAGTATTAAAGGGGGGTAGAATGAGTAAAAGTATATGATTTTCTTTCCCCCAATCTCCATGTTAATAATAATGATAGAAAATCAAATCTCCTATTTTGTGTGTTATTTACAAAAGCCAGTTCCAATCATCTTCACTCTCTCTAGAACAGGAACGGCACTGCTATGAGGTGCTGTTCTTTCCATTTAGTCAAACTCAGTTCAAAGAAACATCAATCCTATACAATCAAGGCTTTCTAGGAATGAAATCTGCTTGGCAAATTAAACGATTGATAGCTCAAAGAGCTAGGCAACACATCCACATGTTTCCTGGCTGTTTTGTACAGCAGGAGAACAAAAAAGAAATAAAACCTTCCAGAGTTCCAGTACAGAGATTAAAAATCCTAGCTGCTGGAACTGAAAAATGAGGGTGGTAACTATAATTTGCTCTGTATTTCAAGTATGTTACATAAAAATAACAGCAATCCATAAATATTGCTGAGTCATATACTGCAAACTATCTCAAGTAACTGTGATTGATTTGTGAAGCTATCATCTCACCTTTGTCTTTTATTTATAAATTGTCCATTTTTCCTTTTCAGGAAATGTCTCTGAAATATGTTTGGCATTAGATCTTATATTTAATCTTCTGTTTTGTTAATCTGGTATATGAGAAATATTATCTGCCTTAAGCAACTTTAAAAATGAAGAGACCAAATAGGTAAAGAAAGAGGTCCAACTAGCAATTTTGGCCCTACATGAAAGAAAAGCCAAAGATATATGAGGTATGTTATACAAGTCAGGTTAGGGACTGCTGACCTGATTTGCAGTCACACATTGCAGTTAGGGGAATCATTTCAGAAGGTACTTAAAGGAAGAGGCTTCTGACTTCCATCCCATGCCATTGAGTTCTCTTTGCCCTATTCTTTGACTCAGGGTGCCTGGGGTAATGTGACTGAGGACATTTGCAGCCCAACAGTGGGGCAAACAACCCCCCTACACCATTTCCAATATGGAAAATCATGTCAGAGTGAAGACAGAAGCCCGTCCTCCTCCTCATAGTACTCCTGGGCCACACAACAAGCAATGAAACACTTCCAGTGGAACATCTCACTCTGAGTCAGGTTGGAATATCCCCACACTGGTTCATGTTATATGTCTTTTGTCACTAGGACCCCAGTGCAGTGCACATTAGGATTGGAAAGACACTAGTACTAGGGAGACACTGCTTTGAATTCTCACTTCCCTTGTGTCTGTCACTGGCCCATTATGCAGGTACAACTTACTGCAGATTTCCCAAGCAGTAAGCCTTTAAGCTTGACTTCAGATTTTGTGCCAGCCTCACACACCATTCTTTCCCCTCCAGTGTATTCACTCTGCAGCTACAATTTTTAAAACAAAGTTTTTTTCTAAATCAGGGTGAAATGTCATGGGGTAGAGTACAGCAAACACCTTCAATTTAAATCCTTGTGGTTTGGGTTTTGCACATGCATTTAGCATTACTTCCTTGAATAAAAGGGAACAGAAAGGAACACAGACAAAGCGGGGAAATTAGGGTTCCCAAGTACTTACTGTGATCTGGCGGGGGAAACATGCTCCCTGGCCAGACCATTCCTCCCTGTAATGCACCATGCCATCGCCAGGAAGTGACGCCAGCCATTGCTCTGGCAATGGGGCTGAAAACTCAATGGTACCATCGAGTTTCCAGCCACATTGCCAGAGCATCGCCCAGCATCACTTCCTGGTGATGGCATTGTGCGGTGCATCTTTCCTTCCCCCGGGGATGGTCCTGCCAGGACGTATCCATCCCCCACTGGATTATGGTAAGTAATTGGGAAGCCTGGGGGAAATTCACTGTTGAAATTGACCAGACTTTTTCTGAAACTGACAAGCAGCTATGAAGCCCCGTTTTCCATATTGCCAAGCACCAGGGGATTCTCTGCTGTGTTATCAGCCACTGGGAAAAATGGGAAAGTGTCACATAATCTTCTAATATGGGGGAACATTATGAGTATATAGAATGCATGGTAGAACCCACTGACACTCGCATCGCAAGCTGTGATTGTTGGCAAGGTGTGTGTGCATGTGTGTGCATATGCCTGTACAAGGTCGGCTACAACTCTTCCACCATGCTTTGCACAGGGCTGAAATTTGTATGAGGGAAGTGACACTGGAAGAGTTAGAGAAGGGGCAGGCATGAGGAGGAAGACAGGAGTCATTTAATTTTTTTACAAGTGGCACGAGGCTAGTGCTAGTCTCATGCCATTTGTAAAAAAAAAAAAAATGTAAAACAATGAGGGACACACCAATGAATGGCAGAAGGCACATAGTGGGTGGAAAGACCTCGATGTAGGTGGCAAGTCACCTTTGAGTGGCAGCAAAGGGGCCAGGGGAAATCTGTGGGAATCTGTATGCTTTTGAATGACCTTCAGCTTGAAAGTTAAACAAGGGAGAAATCAGCACAAAACTACTCTCAGAAAACCCAAGAAAACAGTGACCAGAAAGCAAACTGAGTGCTGAAAAGGGGGTGGGAATCAATGCAGAATGAAAAACAAACCCCGATGGACATGCACAGAGAAAGCGAGGCAAAACACCCATGCATAATAGGGCATTGTCTCTCAACTTAATTTATTTTACAGCTTGAATGAGAAGATAAAATGGAGGACAGGAGAACCAGGTATGGCTCCTAAGCTTCCTAGAGGAATTAGTTGCTGTAGATTTTCTGGTCTTGGTATTGTAGGACCTGACATTTCGCCAGTAGCTGTGACTGGCATCCTCAGAGGTATAACACAGAAAGATGGAGTACTCTCTGTGTCAAGGTGAGCAGAAAAATGGTAGGCAGGTAATTTATATCTACCCTGGAAGGTGGGGTAGGACTGAGTAGTAGTTCTCCAGGCTATGAACATGCTAATGGAGGAACTTTCCTGAGGAGGTTCTTTTGTCTATGGATTGTTTCCTGAGGAGGTTTCCTGTTTCCTGAGGAGGTTCTTTTGTGTGTGGAATGGCGATTGAAACTCTAATCTTATCTGTAGTGCTGTTGTCAGCTGTAGAGCATTTTGTGTTTTTCAGGACAGGAAACCATGCCCTATTTATTTTTAAACTCTCTTCTTTCCTGTTGAAATTGTGTTTATGTTTATGAATTTCAACCTTCCTAGAGGAAGATTAAGACTTTTAAAAAGTGATAAAGAAGGTGCCATATGTTACCATGCATGAATTCTTAAATGCAAGAATTCAACTGAAATGGGTCAAGATAGGAGATGAACATGATGCATGGACCAGGTATAAGGATACAATATCGGATGAAAGGCCTCTGTGGATTGTTCCAGCTGCAGTTATACATTTGTTTTCAGAATATAGAGGCAATGATTGGTTGAAGTATCAGGAATTGTTGCAAAGAGAAGGGAAAAAATATGTTTTAAAACCAAATAATGAATTAGAATTTGAGTATGGTTGGCTACAATATTGTCAAATAAGGGACATTTATAAAAAAAGATTGTAAAGAGTTTGGTTTTAGGGCTATGAATGATGATTTTGAGAATATATGGTTGAAAAAAGAACGGAAAATGATATCAAAAATCTATAAAACTTTGTTGACTGTATATACTTTGGATGAAACCGTTAAAGAACAAATGATAAAGTGGGCCATAAATATGAACAAAGAAATTTCTATGGAATCATGGGAATTTTTGTGGAAAAGATCTTTTAAAATGTCCACTTGTATTAACGTAAAAGAAAATTGCTATAAGATGATGTATAGATGGTATATGACACCAAAAAAGATTGCTAATATTAGCATGGATAAGAACTTGAGTAATAAATGTTGGAAATGTAAAAAAGTAGAGGGTTCTTTTTACCATATGTGGTGGTCATGTGATAAAGCGAAAGCATACTGGTCTAATATACATTGTGTGATGCAGAAAATATTGAAAACCCCAATTGAGAGAAAGCCTGAACTTTTTCTCCTCAGTTTGACAATGGAAAAAATTCCACAAGAGAAAAGGACACTGTTATGGTACATGATTACGTCGGCGAGAATGGCCTTTGCTCAGCATTGGAAAATGGAGAAGGTACCAGATATACATGACTGGTTGAGAAAATTGTTATTTTTAGCAGAAATGGACAAAATGACAAAGAAATTAAATGGACAAATGGCAGAACAGTACTTAAAAGACTGGGAAGGATTGAAATTGTATCTAGAAACTGAATATAGAATGAAGGGGAAAATATATAATTTGGATACGTACGGATATTGAATGAGAAGTGAAATGAATTTTGAACTGTATGTACTGTTATACATAATATGCTGAAATTGTAGAGGTTATATATAATTTAAATGTGTTACCTGGTTTGTCGAGGTAGTTAAGTCTAAACTTGATTGCCTTATAATTTTTTCTGTTTGTTATTAGCAGTGTTGGAAGCCTATTAGGGGGGGTGGGGGGATTGGGATCTTACTTTTTGGAAACTGTATTGGTAACGTGATTGGAAATGTTGAATATATCCCAATAAAAAAATTTGTTTAAAAAAAAAAAAAGATAGGAGATGAACAAACAACCAAAGGTCATTTTTAGACATGTATGAGGCCCAACAGGAGATCAGTAGTCCTTTCCTATCACTATCACTCTACAGCTTTAATAGCCTTTCAAGTATTCTAAGTGAAGGCAATTACGATTTTTTCAGCATGCTTGCAGACCCCTTCATGCTTATCAGCAGGACTTCTGCATACACAGAATCGATCTAAGGTTGTTACTGTGAATAAAATTGCTGATTGCAGTTACCTTTCAGCCAGACTTTTGTTGCATCCAGCAGCTGGAGTATCAGAGTGGCCTTTTATATTTTACTCCATTGGTATGGGACAAAGATAAGCAATCCTAAACAAGTCTACTCAGAAGTGAATCCCACGTTATCAGTGGGAATTACTGTCAGGGAAGTCTCTTTAGGATTACAGCATGTGTTATGCGAGCCCCAACTCCCGCCGAGCCCGCGCTGACGGGAGGGGGCTGATTTGCCTCCTCGTGAGGCAGGAAGATAAGGACACCAGGCAGGGGGCGGAGCCAGCCTATTTAGGCTTGGCTCCCGCCCTCTGCCCCACACAGTTCTTCAGCGTGCTCGGAGCCAGTAGCAGCTCCGAGCACGATCGGCGGAGTGGGCCAGGGCCTTTGAGGCTTCTGGCCCAGCTAAACAGGGCTGTGAGCCCAGGGAGCATCCGGGCTGCAGCGGGACGCCCGTGGAGCGTCCGGGCCGCGGCGGCGACTCCGTGGGACCGTCCGGGCTGCGGAGGCAGTGTCCCGGCTGCAGAAGTGGCGCCCGCGCTCGGGGAGCATCGGGGCCGCGGCAGGACGCCCGTGGAGTGTCCTGGCCGCGGCGGTGACTCCCGGCGACCTTCCAGGCTGCAGAGGCAGCGTCTCGGCCGCGGCGGCGGCGCCCGCACTTGGGGAGCGTCCAGGCCTCAGCGGGACGCCCGTGGAGTGTCCCGGCCTCGGCAGTGACTCCCGGGACTGTCCCGGCTGCGGAGGCAGCGTCCCAGCCGCGGAGGCGGCGGCCACGCGCAGGGAGCATCCGGGCCGCAGTGGCAGGGCCCGGGGAGCTTCTGGGCTGCGTCGCCGGCGCCCATGCTCGTGGGGCGTCCTGGCCACAGCGGCAGCGTCCAGGCCCACAAAGAGCTGGCAGGCCGGTGTAAGGACGACAGCGGCAGCTTCTGGATGGCAGCGCTGCTCTGCCTGGCACCTGGAGGAAACTTCTTTTAAAGGGGGAGCTAATTGTAGTTAAGGGCCTTAGTCCTTTGGTGAAAGCTCTAGGTAGTCCCCCCCCAACCTTGGCTTGTAGGTAGTGAGTGGCAACACGGTAAGGCTGCCTCACCCCTACAATTTATCACTCCTTTAGATCTGGCCTCATCATCCACCCTCCCATAGTGTCCTACAGTGGCCATTTTAGGCTTCTCTGGCAGCCATTTTGGGGAAGTTAGGAGTGGCGGCCATCTTAGGATACATTAGAGCATAAGAAGAGGCAGTGTTGGATTTAGCTGGTGGCACATTTAGTCTAACACTCTGTTACACAGTGGCCAGGAGGGCAAGAATACAGGGCATCAGATGCCCCAGGCTGAGAGTTCCTATCTATAGACACTTAGGAAACTCTGCTTTATATGCTTATCCAATTCCTTTTTGAAGCTGTCCATGCTGTAGCAGTGAATTCCATGTGTTCATTACTCTTTGGGTGAGGCAGTACTTCCTTTTGTCTGTGCTAACCTGATTGCCCAGCAAGTTCATGGTGTGCCCATGAGTTTTAATATTGAAAGAAAGGAAGAAATTACTTCTTTCTCAACTTGCTATCCCATCCATACTCTTATAAACTTCAATTATGTCCACCTCTCAGCCATCCTTTTTCCAAGCTAAATAGCCCTAGGTGTTTTGACTTGGAAAAAGAGGATGCAGACATTTTGGGCTTGCGCCTTTGGAGAGTGATTCCATTAAGAACATCTTGGCTCCAAAGAAGGGCTCGGGTGCCGAAAAAGGGAAGTGGCCTGCTCCTAAGTGGGTAGGCCAGGCTTTTACCTTTGGTGACCACAGGTGCTTTCCCTATGCTGGGGGCCCAAATGCCTTTCACTGTTGGCCCTATAGCCTTATATGCGGGTGTGTGCCGTGTCTACACAATTGGTGTCCTCGGCAGTTTCTACCTTGTCAGTTCCCTTGGGTGCCTTTTTGCCTGTGTCTTTAGATGTTCCTTGAATAACCTAGTAAATAGGGCTATTTTGGAAAGGTGGCTACCATTGAGCAACGTATGGGTGGACTTTCATCCATTGTTGGTGGGAGGATTGCCTCGCAGGGTGTCCATTGTGGGGAGGGAAAAGGAGGTTTGGGGTCACTTGGAGACTCCCGAGTGCGGGACAAGGTGTAAATCCAGTCCTTTCCTTCCTTCTTTCCTTCCTTCTCCATCCACGGTTGCTGGCATGGTTTTTGATGGTAGGATTTATAAGAGAATTAATCTCTGATACCTGATTTATGGAATTATGGAAGGGGATGTGTCTCAGTGAGAGATCGTCTTTTTGGGGTGCAGAAGGTCCCAGGTTTAATCCCCGGCATTTTAGTTACTGGATTAGGTAGTGGGTGATATGGAATAGCTCTGCCTGGGACCTGCTGAGCATCTGCTGGTTTTAGTAGGCTATACTTGTTTTAGCAAGTTTGAATAAGACACTGGGCTATCGATGGGGCTATTCCTTTCTGAAGTATCAAAATGGCTTGGCTATTTATGGCAGCTGGGCTTATTTATTTTTGAGACTGTAGATAATGATCTCTATTCAAGATAGCATTTTTTGCATGGTTATTCGAAGGAAGACAGTAAAATTTGCCTATCTTCCAATTACAATATTGGGCCCTAATGCAATAGGGATGTATTTCCAGTGCAGTGGTTAAGAGTGAAATCAAGTGCAATCTGAACAGAACAGCTGAACTTTTAGGGTTTCCTTCTGCGGAGAACTCCTTGTCAGCAGCATGTGAATTTGTCAGTATGAATGCACTCTGAGTTGGTAAACTGGCTTAGTTTTTGTCATGTGTTAGGATTCGAAATAACCATTGCAACACATCATTTGTGCTTTTGTTTTCTGTTCCAGCAGGACTACAGTGTGACTTCTAACCTGACGCTTTGATCTGGGATTTGACAGCCAGCACGTTGTTGCATGTCATTGGTTGGTCCTAATGAACATATTTCACAGTTTTATAGCACATTTGTCTGCAAGGGGGGGTCCAGTGAGTAGCCCCGGCCTGCCGGAGTGACGTTGGTCATGGTAGGCTGTGGACGGTGGCAGCTGGGTGCAGTGGCGCTGCCATAGCAACAGTAACGAGGCATGTGGCTTCCATGGAGGTTCTGTGGGGGCTGTTCTGCCCAAGTACTTGACCAGGAAAGAACTATTTTCTGGCATGGCAGCCCAGCCTTACTCATGTATATATGGTAACAGGGTTCACTGAATACAGGTTCCCATTACGGTGAATGAACATATAACCTGCATGTAGGTATACACCTGTTTGTAAAGGGGCTAGTGAACTTTACTGTGTGCTTGTCCTTAGTTCTTAGGACAGGAACCCAGTTTTTTATAAGAAATTATAGGTACTGTGCACTCGTCAGGATAGGATGTTTTTTTTGTTGTTGTTGTTTTTTTTTCCCCAAAACAAGACACATAAACAAATTAATAAATATAGCGGTTTTACAGTGACATTACTGTTGACTGGCACTTATGTTCAATAGCCAAACTAACTTTTTGTTATGATGGATCTCAGTGGTTAGTAGAACTGGGAAAGATTATATACCAAAGAAGTGTTCCAGAATGCCTTATGGGGGCAGTCTCTTGAGTTATAAATATTGAATGCCTGTGAAAAGTCCTTTAAGGAACTCCGTGGCTGAGAGAATGTTTCCACAGTCTGCCAATCCAGTGGATTGGGAATTGAATCAGAGACGCTCTCTTCTGGTTTAGACCTTAGACAATGATAATTCTAGGCCTCAATTTCTTATCTTTTGAGTGTTGGATGGCTAAACAATCCAACAAATTAAGTCTTGTCTGCCTTATAGAGACTTAATGTGTGGAAATACATAGTTGTAGTTTTTTCTGGTGTGGGATAAAGAATGTCAGCAGACAATTAGCATCCCTTTCTTTGCTACCCAGGAATATCATAAATTATTTCAATTGATCAGTGCTAACATTGGCCCTCTGAACGCAGGGCGGTGCCTTGCAAATCACAATAACTGTGCAAAGGCAAACATTGCTGTGTCCATGTAGTGGAATTTCTACAACATTCTATGAAGGCCTGGGAAACAGGAGCTTTAGAGGACCAGAGGCAACCCATTTCCCTGGCAGGGGAAAAAGGGTCAATTTTGCAACCCGGGGTGTTACTGCACTTCACGTTAGGAAGTCGGTGACTGCTCTAAGCACGAGGATGGAACTCTGATGGTCAGGCACCAGTTTGCGACTGTAGTGCATGGGCTTGGGCAAGTTGGGCCTTTCCCGGTGTGAAGTTTGGAACTCACTCTTCTCGGGTCAGTGGCGATCCACTACAGCTGCCCTGTGCTGTGCCTTCCCTTGCCATGTAGTAGTGTCAGTGGGACCTTGTTTAGGTCAGGACCTTTCTCCGGTCACTGTACTCCTTTATGGGGGTGGCGCTGTGGATCGCGAGCTGCGGTGGGTTTTTGCCTAGTATTCAGAGAATGGGATTGCAAAGTTTTAAGTTATTAATGAAGTTTGTCCTTCAGGTGCTTCTGGCTGCAGGGCAAGATGAGGAATCAACGTCTGCAGCCACAGCATGGTCTTTTGGGCCACCCACTGGGCCAAGAGTACTCCCTGGCCAGGAAGGTCATTGTGTTACTGGCTGAGACAGACCTTTGGAAGATAAAAGCAAGATGGCCCAGAGTGCGGATAGTCTGGCCAGCTATTCTGCTTCACCATGAAGGACAAGGCCCTTGTGACAAAGTGGAGGCTTGCCTTGTGATGATAGGAGCAAGGTGGCCTGGCGTGCACGTGGTCTGGTGGCCATGCTGCATTGACATGAAGGGCAAGGCCCTTGTGTACAGCGGAGGCTGGCCTTGTGATGATAGGAGCAAGGTGGCCTGGAGTGCACATGGTCTGGTGGCTATGGTGCATCGTCATGAAGGGCGAGGCCCTTGTGATAATGTGGAAACTGGCCTTGTGATGATATGAGCAAGGTGGCCAGGAGTGCACATGGTCTGGTGGCTATGCTGCATCGCCATGAAGGGCGAGGCCCTGGTGTCACAAGCGAACTGGTTGCCTGAGGTGCAGCCTCATCGTGATGGGCTGGTGGCCCAGAGTGCACATGGTCTGGTGGCTATGCTGCATAATCGGGAAGGGTATAGGCCCGGGCTTACAGGCAGAGGCTGACCTTGCGATGATAAGAGTAAGGTGGCCCAGAGTGTGGATAGTCTTGAGGCTATTCTGACCCGCCAGGTTGGCGCAATTTTGGGGACCCCGCTAGATGTTAAGGCAGCCAGTTGCCTGGGGTGCAGCTGGTCTTGTCTGCAATAGTGCTGTGCCAGGTGTGGCGTAGCCTGGGGGTTTCTAGGTCCTTGGGCTGGATGAGATTGAGCGCCACTTGGCAGCTTTGAAATGCCATAGAAGGAGGCTTGGGCCTCTTCTTGTTGCACCCTGATATATGGGTCAGGTTAACGGACCTGTATAGGGAAGACAGGGTGCACCTCCTTAACAAGGGCAACGCTATTTTTCTGGCAGATTTGAGGCGAGGGGTGCTGTTGGCACTGGATCGCTTGGTGGGGGCGAAGGCCTAAGCAGAGGCTTGGCCTTTGCTATGGCGGGGTAGCGCGATCAGGAAGTTGAAATCGGTGAGCACCTGGGCATTGTTATAAAGGAATTAAAGGGTCCTCCATGAACGGCTTTCGGGCCTTTGCGGCTCAAGGCCGGGAAGGGGTGATCTTCCTTAGAACAATCTGGCCCAGCCTATCTTAGCAGGCCTTTGCGGCTTCTGGGGTGGTGGGCCAGGGGTTCTCCGAAACATGCCAAACCGCTGGTCGAGAGTCACATTGGGTGGCTCGAGATCAGGGAAGGTGCATCGCCCAGAAGGAGATGAAGGTGGTCAGGAGTTTGACACCTGTCATATTCCTCAGTACGTTTTAGCAGCCTCTCGCCAGTTGTGTGATTATAAATAATTAATAAAGTGGCCCTTGTTAAATCCATATTTGTGTCCGTCTCTTCATTCCGATTGTGGAGGCAATGTAATTTAATCTAGGGAATGCAGAAGGCAAGGTGATGGGGAGAGGACTGGAAAAAGGCTGGAAAACTTCACATGCAAGGCATTTTATGTCTCTTCTAAAAGAATAAGGAAAATGGAGTCACAGGAGCCATGTGTTACCATGTCAATTCTCTGCATTTTCTCCTCTGAATATCAAGGAAGGCAAAAGGCCGGTGGCTATTCAGGATGAACATTTTATTTCTAATGCAGACAATTATGACACATTGTACTCAAAGCCCCATGCAAGTACTAGCAAAGTGACAGGAATAGCAAGTTATAAACTAGATGCCTGGCAATTTGTAATTTAGTTTCATTTTATTGACTGCTTCACAATAGTTCATTGTCTTTTAACTAATACCATAAGTGACCCATGCTTTTAGAAATGGGTTCTCACAGCTGAATAGTGATCACGGGAACAGTTGCATGGAAGAAGTGATTTTCATTAATTGGAATGTAACTTTTTTCTTATTAATGCTAACTGAAAATTGTTGGATTTACATACAAAGCTACCTTTCTAGAAAGTGATTTTAGCCCTTCAGAGGGTACCAGGGGAAAATCACAGTATGTGTTGTCAAAATCTCCTGAAGGCTGCTGTAATAATAACATTTCACAAAGGGATCATTTTGTGTTTTATATATGCAGTTTTAAAAACTGTCCTTAACCAGCAGGTTCAGATGGACTAAAAAATAGAACAAATATTAAGGAATAAAAGTTGTACCAGTCTCAAGAATAATGCCAGTGCCTTTATGTATAATGTGAGGCATTTCCTCTGTGCGAGCATGACACAGTATAAGCCACTTAAATGCTTTTAGATAAATTCCAAACAGTTCATCCATGGTAACAGCACACTCTTATTGTTATCTGAGCCCTCCACATTTATGCCATATTGAAGGCACCCATGAATTGCTATCGATATGTGAGGGGAACAACAGTCTAAAGTTTCTGAGGCTTTCAAACAGTTCTTTAAAGGTTGATTATTGGAAGAAAACAAGAAACAATGGGTCACATAACTGCTTTCTAGAGCAAGAGATTTATCTTCTGGTTCCATAGTCTGCTGAACTGATTTGCTTCTCTTTTGTTTAGCCTCACAACCCTGCTGTGAGGCAAATTAGATTGCCTATACAAATTTGGATCTTAGTTGCCTACAGCCCATAAGGCAGGGGTGTCAAACATAAAGCCTAGGGGCCAGAACTGGCCAGTCCATTGCTCTTATCTGGCCTGCAAGCAACTGGTACAAGGCAGGGAAAGCAAAAAGCTGCTTGGGGAGGGGAGTGGGTGGAGCCACTACGATTGTGGCTTCAGTATGGCATAACAACCTCATCTGCAGCAGTCAAGCAGAATGCCTTCACTTTGGTGGCAGCCTCACTGATAAGTTGGAAGCCACCACAGTCTCATTCATGCTGTCTCAGGAGAGGTCGCATGCCTCTTCACTCAGCCTGCAGCTCTGGGGATTCTGTTCCAGATGGCCACAGGGATCAGCATTTGCGTGTGTAGGGGGTGCAGATGATCCTCTGCTGGGGCCTGCTCCACCACCATATTCATGTCCCCCTGTTTCTGCAGGTGTGTGTGGGGGTTAGTTCAACTTTTCTTCCCAGTCCCCTTCCTTGGTGGCTTGGGGGTAGGGGGGAGCTTGCAACACTCAGCTGCTTTGCATTTTTACCCTGGAGCCAAGTCACAGGTTGGCCGCAGGAGCAGGCTGGGGAAGGGATTTGCCCCTCTCCAGGCAGTGCAGGAGCATCTGCCCAGCACTGCACCACTGGCTCTCCAGTCTGCTCATGTGGGTTTTCCTCTGCACCCTCCTCCCAGACCATGAGGGCTTGCACTGAGGATACACCAAACTGGAGCTTATCAGCTGCTGTCCTTTATAAAGTTTATATCTCTGGTATCTGGCATTATGTTTTATGGCACACAAGGCCCAGCCTGACACAGTCACATTAGTGTTAGATCCAGCCCTCATAACAAATGAGTTCAACACCTCTGCTATAAGGCCTCTGAATTACAGTGGCCCAATATAAATTTGGCAGATATATATGCCCCTGAAACCACAGAATAGTATCTACATGCAGCAACTTTCAGGAAGGAAAACTGACAGGAGCTAGGGAGTCTCTGATTCAGGACAAGTCAATCTAAAGGGACAATTGTGTAAACATTCAGGATAATATTGATAGGAGCATAATATAACTTGGGAGTGAGGGTAGGATGGCAAGGAGGCCATGTGTGTGACAAAGGGGTAGAAGGAGATGAGGGTAGTTGGAGAGAGAAACATGTTATAAGGGTCCATAGGCCAATGCTAGAAATCTCTGAGCCAAGAAGAGAGAGCTGGAGTACTTGGTGCTAAATCACAATTTAGATATAGTGAGTATCTCAGAAACATGGTGGGATGGGGAAAAATCAATGGGATTCAGTCATCCCTGGGTATAAGTTCTATAGTCAGAACAGGGAGGGATGGGCTGTGGGAGGTGTTGCATTGTACATCAAAGAGGACATAGAATGAAATAAGTTAGAAAACATTAGGGGAATGAACTCCCCAACAGAAGCAATAAGGGTGGAAACAGTGGGCCCTAAGAATTACTTAAAAGTGAGGTTGTACTATCAACAATCTTCACATCGACTAGGTAAACACGTACTTGAGCCAGTCTGCTCATGTGGGTTTTCCTCTGCAAACTCCTCCCAGACCATGAGGGCTTGCACTGAGGACACAAGCTGGAGAAATGAGATTCCTAGATATCATAAATGACTGTGCACTGGAACAGCTGGTCACAGAGCCAATGAGAGAGATAGTAATCCTGGACATCATTCTGAGTGAGGCTCAGGACTTGGTGTGAGATGTGGAGGTTGTTGCACCAGGAACAGTGACCACAATGCTATTAACTTCCAGTGCTCATGTCACTGGAAAGGAAGCTGAAAGGGAAACACTAGAGAGCCAAATCCCCAGAGGATGCTTGGAAGCTATTTAAAATCACACTTACTGAAGCACAAATAGAATGCATTCCACAGGTTAGGAAAAGCACTGCCAAGTCCAAAAGAATGTCTGCATGGTTAACAACACAAGTCAAGAAAACTATAAAAAGCAAAAAGGCTTCTTTTAAGAAGTGGAAGGTCTGCCCCGATGAAATATGCAAAATGGACACAGGCTCTGGAAAAACAAATGTAAGTCAATAATCAGGCATGAAAAAAGAAAATTTGAGAATCAGGACAAACAATTAACATCTCTTTAAATATATCACGAGCAGGAAACCAGCCAGAAAACTGTTTGGACCTTTGGATGACCAAGGAATAAAGGGACTGGCAAAAAAAATCTCAATGATTTTTTTGCTTCTGTATTTCCTGTTGAAAGTGTGGGCCATGTACCCATGCCACAATCATTATATTCAGGTGGGGAGTCTGAAGAACTGAATCAAATTGAGGTGACAAGATATGAAGTTCTAGACCTACCTGGGAAATTAAAAACTGGTAAGTCTCCAAGTCCTGATGGCATACTTTCTGGAGTTATTAGGAAATTGGGAGATAGTTGATCTATTAACCCATATATGTAAATTATCTCTAAATTTAGTTGCTGGACCAGAAGATTGGAAAGTAGCAGATGTTCAACCGATTTTTCAAAAGGGGTTCAGAGGGGAACCAGGAAATTACAAGCCAGTTAGCCTAACATCTGTCCCAGGCAAATTAGTTGAAACTGTAATCAAAGACAGAATTATTAGGCACATAGAGGAACAAAGCCTACTGAGGGAAAATCAGCATGGCTTCTGTAATGGGAGGTCCTGCCTCAGCAACCTTTTGGAGTTCTTTGAGAAGGGGAACAAGCATGTAGACAATGGTGACTCAGTAGACATTATTGGCTTCCTGCGCTCCCAGCAATGCCGATGGAGTGCAGGGGCCATTTTGCCACCCAGGAGGAGGGCAGGACAAGCACCGGCGTTGTGACACTTTGTGTCACAATGGAGGGCAGGGGTGGGGCTGGCCTTTGTAGGCTTGGCTCTGTTCCTGCCCATGCCAGATCACTGCCTCATGCTCGGAGAAAGCTGCTCTGAGCACGCTCCGCCTGGGTGTGGATAGGCCTACCTCAGGGCCTAGAGCTCTGTCTGCAATCGATGGCAGCAGTGGGGTGGCACTGGCTTTTTTCCCGGGGCAGCTGCGGCGGCATTGCAGTGGCTTCATGGATCAGTGGTGGCAGAGTAGCATTAGCGGTGGCAGCCTCATGTGATTGACGGCAGTGTTTGTGAGGTGGTGAGGTGCCAGTGACAGCCCAGAGGAGCTGCAACAAAGCGGCAGGCCTCTGAGGCGGCTTGTGTGCTCCTGGCCCGACACACCCACACAGCCTCTGACTGGGGGGGAAGACGGGTGGTCTTTTGTGTGGCAGGCTCGCTAGGGGCCAGAGGCCTCTGCAGCTTGCTGCTGTGATAGTGGGAGTTGGCACTGGTTGCTCTGGGCTCCAGTGCAGCATGTGGCTCTTGAAGGGGTGTTGTATTGCCTTAGTTGGGGGGTGTCGCCCCCCCCCGTTGAACAGCTGGGATATTGCAGCTGGGCCTGTGGTAAGCTTGGCCTTAGAAGCTTTGGGGGTTTCTGCTACTGTGGATGCCCTCCCCCCCTTTTTAAGGGGTCTACCCTAAAACTATGTAATACTCCAAACACTCAGAGATCCTTCAGCAAACAAAGGGGTGAGCCAAGCCTCGAGGGCGGGCCCAGGCAAGGGCTCGCCAGCTGCTGGGCCCAGGAGGCCTTCTTGGTGGGTCTGTTTGTTGTCCCACCCCTCACTGCATTCCTTAGTGGCTGTGGGTGACTTCTTAGTGGGGTGAGTGCAGAGAATTATGGTGCCCAAGAAAGGCCAAGGTGCATCTAAGGGTGAGCAGCCTGCCCCTAAGCAGCCCCCTAAAAAGCCAGTGGAGCCTGAGTGTTCGGGTGATGAAGGGGACCCTGTTAATGTAGCTATTTTAGCTCACTTAGAGGCTCTGGAGAAGCAGCGTGGTAAGCCTCCCACCGTGCCAGATGCCCCAGCTAGGACAAAGAAAGCTAGGTCTAAATCTGTTTTTTTCTTTCCAGGCTAAAATTTTGGCACGCTTGGCCATGTTGGAGGATAGTCAGGGGTCTTCAGGTGCTGCGCATCAGCAAACTGGTGGCCAACATGACGATGAAGTGGTGGTAGAGTGCCAAGTAGAGGTGTACAAGGGACCACCAGCCCAAGATGGTAAGGATGGCAAGGTTCCTGAGGACGCAAAGGCACGGTCTTGGGGCCCTGATAACACTGGGTCCTCAAATAAACAGGCTGAGCAGGCTCATCCTCTGTGGGGGCGGGGTGGCAGGGTTTGCCTCCATCGTATGGGTGGTGGAATGAGCCACCTTCAGTTTGCCCTTCTCCCCAAGTGGGTGGTCTGGGTGGTCAGGTGATCTCTCAGCAGCCACCAGGGACAAAATTCTTAAAGGGGGCTTTATTGACGTCTTTAGTCTTTTATTTAGGGAAATGGAGAAGAGGGATAAGGAGGACCTGGACAAGCATGATAAAGAGCGCCTAAAAAGTGGAGGGTGAATAGGACCTGGGCCAACTGGCACCCAGGCTTCTTGATTTATAGGGGAGTCATAGTGTGCTATCAGCCGTGGCAGCCCTTGTCCATGCTGCAGTATATGGATCTCATATACAAAGCATATACTGGTTTCACAGGGTTTGCCTGGCTGGAGTACAATGTGGACTTTCGTATGAGGGCTGCCACGAATCCGTCCTTACGGTGGGACCAGATTCATCTCCATTTTGGTTCCAGTCTATGGCCTCTCAGGGTGATAGGAGGCCTTACTTGGCTCCCAGCCTTCAGTCCCTTAATGGGATGGAGGATATTGTGTGACAGAAAATCCTTAAAGAATGTAAGGAAGGGAGAGTTTTGGGCCCCTTCGCAGCACCCCCAGTTCCCAATTTGCGGGTGTCTCTGCTAGGAGTCGTGCCCAAAAAGGCCGTGGGTGAGTTCAGACTTATACACCATTTGTCTTATCCTCATGGCTGTTTGGTTAATGACACAATACCTGAAGAGCTCTGTTCCGTCAGGTACACTTCATTTGACCAAGCTATGAAGGTAGTCCATAGTTGCGGGCAGGACACTGAATTAGTGAAGTGCCACATCAAGTCAGCCTCCCAGTTCACCCTGAGGATTTTGAGTTGCTAGGTTTTGGTTTTGACAGTGCATTTTATATGGATCAGGACTTCCCTATGGAGTGCTTGGTGTCCTGTGCTGCCTTTGAGAAATTTAGTTCATTTTTTAAATGGGCCCTGTGTTTTAGGACTGGCCTAAACACTACCTTGATGGGTTTTTTTGTTTGTGGGTGGTGTGGATACTGGCTGTTGTCAGTTCTTGCACGAGTCTTTTATGAGCCTGGTGGTGGATCTTGGTGTTCCATTGGCCCATGAAAAGACTGAGGACCCTGCCCCAGTTTTGACTTTTTTAGGGATTGAGATTGACACTCTGTGGCAGTTGTTTAAGTTACCGGCCGAGAAGTTGGTGGAGTGGAGGAAGTTCATTGTTCATGCCATGACGCTGTGGAAGATCTCCTTGGTGGAGCTGCAATGGCTTGTGGGCCACTTGAACTCTGCATGCAAAGTGGTGGCCCCAGGCAGGGCATTTGTGTGTCACCTTTGTGATGCCATGGCAGGTTTGTGCCAGCCTCACCTTCGAACTAGGGTGACAATGGGAATTCGGGAGGACCTTTTGGTTTGGCAGGAATTTTTGGAGTCTTATAATGGGATTTCTTTTTGGCGGGAGGACCTGTTGGTAGAGGCTGAGCTTCAGGTCACTTCAGATCCGGCCAGTTTTGGCATCTATTTCTGAGGTCACTGGTGCACCAAGGATTAGCTATTGGAATGGTTCCAGGCAGGCTGGGTCAAAGACCTAACTTTCTTGGAATTTCTTCCAATTGCTGTAGTAGTTGGACTGTGGATGGCAGTTTTCGCTGGTCATACAGTTAATTTCTGGTGCGACAATGTTAGCACGGTGCAAGTTATTAATTCCTTAAAATCTAAGTTGGTGTAGGTCATGGCATTAGTTAGGGCATTCACATTACTTTGTTTAAAGCACAATATTTTTTTTAAAGCTAGGCACATACTGGGGTCAAATAACAGGGTCACTGATGCTCTCTCCCATAAACAGATAGAGAGATTCCATCTGCTGGCCCCAGAAGCAGATCAGTCCCCGGTAAGGATGCCAACGAGTTTCAGGGAGATTGGCTGACTGAGGCCAACAGGGCCATTGGATTAGCCCTCGCACTGACAACCAGGAGATCCTATAGGAGGGCAGGTCAGGAATATGTTCATTTTAGACAGATGGTTGGCCTCCCTCTGGTTTGGCCCATACCAGTTCCCCAGTTCATACAATTCAGTGTTTATTTAAAGAAGAAAGGCTTGTCATTTTGCTCGATTTGTGGCAAGCTGTCCTCCCTTGCTTATGCCAGTAAGGCAGTGGGCTATGAGGATCATTCTGGAGATTTTGCATCTGAAAGATGCTTGAGGATTGGTCTCGGGAAGGCACGTCCAGGGTGGATGATTGGGAACCTTTGTCGCCAGCCATTCTCAAAGGCTTTTGGACTTTGTGGCCAGGTCTTTGCTCTGACGCATATGAAGCATCCCTTTTCCATGCTGTGGTGTTCATTGCATTTTTCAGGGTGCTGTGAGTCAGTGAATTTGTAGCAGCTTCTAGGCAAGACAAATCTGGTCTAGCACTTTCTTTTTGCGACATTGCCCTGGCAGTGGATAAGGTTACGATCATTATTAGGTGCTCTAAGATGGACTAACAAGGCAAAGGCTCCATCATGGAGCTGGGGCATTGCCCGGACCCCAAGCTGTGCCCCATCTTGGCTTTACGTCACTATTCGTCATGGCATGGGTCCTGGGATGGCATTCTGTTTTGCCATATGGATAGTTCCCCGCTTACGAAGTTTCAGTTTTGTCATTGACCCAGAAGGCTCTCAAGGAGCTGGGTTTGGGTGCCTTCCACTTTGGGACACATTCCTTTCAGATAGGTGCAGCATCCACGGCAGCAGCTATGGGATACTCCGCATCAGAGATCCAGAACATTGGCCATTGGCGTTCCCATTGTTATAAAGGTTATGTTCAGAAATGTAAGTTTTGATTTGCTGTTATTTAGAAAATTCTCATTACCGGCAGGTGCTGATAGCTAGCAGGCGAGATGAGGAGTTCTAGTCTGCAGCCCCAGCATGGTTTTCTGGGCCACCCACCAGGCTGGGAGGACACGTGTTGGTTCTCAGTTGGGCCTCAGTGAGTGAGTGCAGGTTGAATGGTTGGGCAGGAGAGGCATGAGATGGCCCAGACTCCTCCCACTGTTGTTTGGGGTGAGGCGTGTGCCCCCCGCATGTTTTTGTCATTTACCTTGGTGGAAATGACCTTGGTTTGTTGAAGGGCATCTCATTGGTGCTTCAAGTTAAGGGAGACCTGGCCACGATACAGGCACAGTGGTCTGATACGCAGCTGGTTTGGTTGGCAATGTTGCCATGCCGGGTGTGGCATGGCCTGGGTGATCTTTGCTGTTTGGATCAAGCCAGGAGAAAGGTGAATCACCAGCTGCAGAAGGCCATGAAGGGTGGTTTGGGTCGGTATTTACCCCACCACGGAATACGGGTAGAGCTTTTCAACCTGTACAGGGATGATGGGGTTCATTTATCAAACAAGGACAATGAATTGTTTCTTGAGGATTTGCAGCAAGGGATTAGGGCAGCCTTGGGCAGTTAGATGGCCGCAGCAGCCAAAGCAGAGGCTTGGCCTTGCATGTGGCAGAGTAATGTGGGCTGGGATAGCAGAACCGGTAAGCACCTTCAGCCAGTTCCCTTTTGGAACAAGGGGGTCACCAGGAACGGTCTTCGGGTTTTAGGGCCTGGGGCTGTGAATGGTGATCACCTCTGGAAACCTCCCTGCAGGCTGTAGGGCTTCAGGGGTAGGCACTCCTGGGGGGCAACCAGTGTGCTGGGCTGTTGGTCACGAGCCAGAGCAGTGGCCTTAGACCAGGGCTAGTGGCTTGCCCATTTGTGAGGCAAGGAGGTTGGCTGTAGTGATACCTGCCTCGTCTGTTCTGCTCCCACTTAGTTCCCTTGCCATGTTAATGCAGTTCAGTTAAATAATTAATAAAGTGGCCCTTGTTTGTTTCCACAACCGTTGTTTGTCTCGTTATTCTGATTTGGGTGGCAATATACTTCGACTTTCAAAAGGCTTTTGACAAGTTAACTCACCAAAGAATCCTGAAATAAGAAGATGGATTCTCTTATGGATTAAAAATTGGTTAAATGACAGGAAGCAAAGAATAGGAATGGACAGTTCTCACAATAGAAGGAAGTAAGCAGAAGGGTCCAACAAAGATCAGTATTGGGGCCACTTCTATTTAATTTGTTCATAAATGAACTGGAATTAGAGGGGAGTAGAATAGTGGCCAAGTTTGCAGATGGCACAAGATTATTCAGGATGGAGAAAGTCAAGGATAACTGTGAAGAGCTCCACGAGAATCTTCTCAATTGGATGAATGGGCAACAATGTGGCAGATGAATACACTTTCCTTCTGTATTTTTGTTAAAATATCTATATGTTAAAAGTAATAGTGAATACGCAGAAGAGGTGAAAACATGTATAGCAATGATGAAACCAGTAATATAGCTACAAAACAAACTACTTTTGAAAATCTGAAATGTAAAACAATGAATATAAATACAAATGTACCCATCAGAAGCAAATATCATTGTCTATTATCGACAAAGTCTAAAAAAACTTTTTCAGTGTAACGTGGGGGATGTCAGGGAGAAATATTATTCTGTCTTTCATATTTGGTTATATACAATCATCTATGATAGGTTTATGTCAGGTAACCCCTTTTTTCTTTCTATATTTTCTTTACATTATCTTTCTGATCTTTCAATAATAATAATAAAAAATATTTTTAAAAAAACAATGTGGCAGATGAACTTTAAAGTTGATAGTGAAGTTCAATGTTGATGCACACTGGAACAAAAATCCCAACTTCAGTTATAGGCTAATGGGATCTGAACTTGCTGAGACTGAGAAGTGAAAAGATCTTGGGGTCATAATAGACAGCTCAATGGAAATATCAAACCAGTGTGCTGCAGTAGTTAAAAAGGCAAATTCTATGTTGGAGATTTTTAGGAAAGGAATTAAAAATAGAACATCCAATATTATAATGTCCCTGTATAGATCTATTATGCGGCCTCATTTGGAATACTGTGTACAGTTCTGGTCAGTGTATCTCAAAAAGGACACTGTAGAGCTGGAAAAAATACAGAAGAGGGTAACCAAGATGATTAGGGGGTGGAGCACCTTCCTAATGAGGAAAGTCTAACATCTGGGACTTTTCAGTTTAGAAAAGAGATGACTAAGGGAGACACAATGTAAGTTTATAAAATTATGCATGAGATGGATACAGTTGACAAAGAGAATTTTTTCTCCCTTTCCCAAAATACTAGAATTTGAGGACATCCAATGAAGCTGATAGTCAGTAGACTCAGGACACCTAAAGAAAATACTTCTTTTCACAGTGAGTGATTAAAATGTGGCATTCACTGCCAGAGGATGTAGTGATGGTGACAGGCATAGACAGTTTAAAAAGAGATTAGACAGATTTATGGAGGAGAGGTCCATCAGTGGCTACTACCTGTGCCGACTAAGGGAATCTCCCCATTCAGAGGCACTAAACCTCTGAGTCACAGTGTTAGGAGGCAACTTCAGGGGAAGGCCTAGCTTCTATACCCTATTACTGGACTTCCAGAGGAGCTCATTGGCCACTGTCTGTGGCAGGATGCTAGACTGATCCAGCAGGGCTCTTCTTGTGTTTTTATGTACATGTTAGACTTTCAAGACAGGTTCAAGACCCATTACAGATATTTAATGTAGCAGGACAATGTCTTCTTTGGCGTTCCCCTGCAAGATAATTCTCCTACCCTTGAACACAATGCTAGTCTTAGTACAGTAAGTGATGGTGTCTCCTGTTAGGTTGTGTGGAATCTTGAAAGCAATTTTCAGACTGATATCTGTTAAACTGCACTGTGAGTTAAAACTCTATTTGTTCTAGTGGGCCTTTATCCGTAAAAAGATAATTATGCTCTATTTTCTTCATTAGAGGACCAGGATATTTGGGTGGGAGTGTTTGCTTACAAAAGAGCATGCTTTGTTATTAGAAACAAATGAATACACTGCTTCTCACTCATTTATTAAAAATAGACAGGGTGCAATAAGTGCAATTACCAGATTATTTATAATCCCAACTAGGGCTGTGCATTCAGATATTTCCTGTATGAATATATATTCAAAAATAATTTACTAGTATTTGGGGGGTATATTCGTGTATCCACACCTTGACTTTGATAGCTGAGGCTAGCCCAATCTCATCAGATCTCAGAAGCCAAGCAGGGTTGGCTCTCACTAATATTTGGATGGGAGGCCACCAGGGGATACCAGGGTCAGGATGTGGAGGCAGGCAACAGCAAACCACCTCTGAACATCTCTTGCCTTGAAAACCCTATGGGGTTGCCATCAATCAGCTGTGACTTGACAGCACTTTCCATCACCACCATTCAGGTATCCAGATGATATTCAACATTCTTGGGGATAGCAGATATCAATTTCCAAAAAAAAAAAATGCTGGGAATATCTGAAAATATTTGGGGCTGGCATTTTTAGGCTCCCATACCTCTTTCTTTCTTTCTTTCTTTCTTTCTTTCTTTCTTTCTTTCTTTCTTTCTTTCTTTCTTTCTTTCTTTCTTTCTTTCTTTCTTTCTTTCTTTCTTTCTTTCTTTCTTTCTTTCTCTCTCTCTCTCTTTCTCTCTCTCTCTCTCTCTCTCTCTCTCTCTCTCTCTCTTCTCTTTCTCTCTCTCTCTTCTCTCTCTCTCTCTCTCTCTCTCTCTCTCTTCTTTCTTTCTTTCTTTCTTTCTTTCTTTCTTTCTCTCTCTCTCTCTCTCTCTCTCTCTCTCTCTCTCTCTCTCTCTCTCTCTTTCTTTCTTTCTTTCTTTCTTTCTTTCTTTCTTTCTTTCTTTCTTTCTTTCTTTCTTTCTTTCTTTCTTTCTTTCTTTCTTTCTTTCTGTTTTACATGTTTTCTAGGCAATGTTCAAGAGGGAGGTAACTCTCATGCCAGGCAATGAAATCAGATGTCAGGGGCAGTAGTTTTGTGCAGAAAATAGTCTCTTTGGTGCTTAATCCATCAGAGCAGACAGAACTCTTAAATGATGTCTGGAGGAGGCAGCAATTGCCATGTGCTGGCCTTGAATAGCCGAAGGGAGCTCCAAGATAATGGAAACTTTATAGAGGTCTATAATATCCTAAGCTACGGATCTTGACCTATATTTAATAACAGGGCATGTATAGAGGGAGGGACAGAGTCTTATCCTTTTCTTTTGAATCCCTTGCTCAATTCGATGGTGTGCAAAGAGTACTTTTGTAAACATTTTCTTTTTAATAAACACTTCATAACCTTTGATTCTGGTAGTGGTTTTCTTCCATCATCTTGGACACGCTATTTTAAAAGGAGTGCTGGGGGAAGGCAGTCAGTAGGCTATTCCTCTAGGGGCGCACAAAGCAGTACACTGTCCCCATGGTACTGGACAGTGGGGGACACAGAGACAAGGCCTCAGAACTTGGAAGGCAAACTGGAAGTCCTGACCCTCTTAGCTGGCAATTCGTACCTGGTGGCAGTGGGTTACCAGAGAGAGAGAGAAAAGCCTCTCCAGGTGTTGGGAAAACACTGTATGGCAAGGTGGAACAGGTCCTGAAGGCCAAAGCAGGCCTCATCTGCCACAGTGCCAAATGTTGTTCTTGTCACTCTCATGAAGAAAAACAACAACCCACAACTATCATTGGAATAAGAGATAATAGGAAATTAGACACGTATCTCAATTTAAAACAAGCACAAGCAGATCTCACAAAAACACCTAAAATGAAACTCATACATGCTATATTGCTGTTGTGTTGTCAGGAGGGCAGAGACCCCTCCTCCATGACTCCAGAGGAGAAGCCCCCATGTTCTGACACCAGGGAGTGGGAGGGAACGTGTGGATGTTCCCCGAGAACCCAGGAGTCCTGGCCCACCGACCCTTCTGAGGCGAATTGGCAGGGAAGGGGGGAGGAAAGGGACAGCCTGCAGGCTGGGCTTCCTGCCAATGGCCAGACTGCCAGAGGGAAGTCTGGGAAACACCTGCGGTGAGGCTGCAATGGGTGGAACTCAACCTCCTGGTTAGATTCCTTTAAGGCGTGGGTGGTGGGGTGCCCAGGTGGGGAGCCAGCAATAATAAAAAGGAACCAGATGGAAGCCGTGGAGGATTTTGTGGGGCCAGGAGTGAGTTATGGAGAGGAGGGAAATGTGGGGCAACTGCCCCTATCCACTCGAGCCCATTCTCCAGGTTCACCGTTGGGTTCAGAGTGCAGTAACTCTACTGACAACGTCTGAGGTGACCCCGGTTCACCACTGTTGGCTACCACTCTGGATGCACCCCATGGTCCACCTGAGCCTCCACGACGACCAGAGACTGATATGTGTTTCTTCTTTACTTTTTTTTTTAAAAAAAATTATTTTAGGGTTTTTCAATACAAACAAACATGTATTCTTTACAAAATCACTTCCATATATTTACAGAGTCTTTAAGTCTCAGTACATTTTTCTATCCAACTATAAAGTTTAGACCATCTATTTACATGTACTTTCAAATCTCGATTTTGCAGTCTTAAACTTAAATCGTCCATTTGGGAGAGATCTAAAATTTTACAAATTAATTCCTCCTTAGAGGGTGTAGTATCGGATTTCCAATTTCTTGCCCACAGAATACGCGCAGCTGAAATTATATAAGATAACAAATATCTATCATTGGATTGGTATACCTTCGGTATTATATTTAATAAAAAAGTCTCTGGTTTTAATACAAGTTCTTTGTCTATGATTTCTCGCAAGATCACCAATACCATCTTCCAATATTTTTGTGTTTTAGTGCATTTCCACCACATATGGTAAAATGTTCCCGTATTGGCTTTACACTTCCAGCATTGGTTTGAATAGTTTTTAACACATTTTGATATCTTGTCTGGTGACCAGTGCCACCGATAAAACATCTTATAGACGTTCTCTTTATATGCAATTGATCTCATATTTTTCACAGACTTCCACATCAAATCCCATTGATCTAACTTTATATTTGTTCCTATATCTTTCATCCAATTAATCATTGCATTTTTGACTATCTCGTCCCTTTGGTAGTCCTCTAACAAAAATTTGTATAGTTTTTGAATAAGCTTATCACTTGACAAGAGCCAGATTTTGTCTATTTGGTTGTTTTGATCCTCAAAACCTCTTAGCATATCCTTGCCAGATCTGTCCTTTAACATTATATGTTCCCACCAAGATCATTTATTTTCTTGTCTTAGTTTGTCTTCTGCTTTTAACTTACCTAACTGGTTTAGCAACTTTTGGTAACTCTCTTTTTTCTGTGGTGTTATTAAGACTGGATTGATAAAGGCCTTCAAGGGTGATACTCATCTTGGGTTTTTTTATAAAATTTATCTCTTACGGAACTCCATATTTTGTTTAACGCTCCTCTTAATAGGTGTCTTCCAAAATTATTATAAATTTTGTCTTTCCCGTACCATATGTACGCATGCCAACCCATATGTAGATCGTGACCTTCAAGAGTTAATATTCTTTCATTTTCCAGGTTTAGCCATTCCCTTATCCAAACCAACGCTGCTGCTTGATAGTAAATGTACCAGTTGGGAAGACTCAACCCCCATTTTCTTTGCTATCTTGCATATTTTTCCACTTTATTCTTGGTTTTTTATATTGCCAAATAAACGGCTTTATGAGCTTGTCTAATTCATCAAAAAAACCTTTATTTTGCAATAACGGTATTGTTTGGAAAAAAAAATAGGATTCTTGGCAGTATGTTCATTTTAATTAAAGCTATCCTTCCCATTAGGGAGAGGGGGATGGTCTTCCACTTTGACAAATCAGTAGCTATATCTTTTAATATCTTATAATAGTTATCTTGTATAATGGAACTACATTTGTTAGTTAACATAATTCCCAGATATTTAACCTTCTTAACTACCTCCATTGATGTTAGTTTTTGTAGTATTTGCGTGTTTTTTAGGCAACAATTTTTTATTATAATTTTAGATTTTTTATAATTTATTTTAAGTCCTGCTACTAGGCCATATTGTTCAATGGTATTCATTAAGTTTATAGTCGATGTTTCTGGGTCTTCTACAATAAATACCAGATCATCTGCGAATGCTAATAATTTGTATTCCTGATCTCTCACCCTTAAACCTTTGATTGCTATATTTTCCCTAATAGAAGCATTCAATGATTCTAGCGCAAAAATGAACAATAGTGGTGACATCGGACAACCTTGCCTTGAGCCTTTTTGGATTTCAATATTGTCTGTCATGTCGTTGTTAATCATAACTTTTGCATATTGTTTTTTGTATATTGCCTTGATCATATTATAGAATAGTGTCCCACATTCAGCTTTTAATAATTTCTGTAAGAGAAATTCCCAAGACAGGTTGTCAAATGCCTTTTCCGCATCAAGAAACATCAACATAATCTCCTTCTCTGGGTGTTCTTCATAATATTCTAACACATCAAAGATTACCCGCAAATTATTCCTCATATATCTCCTGGGGAGAAATCCCATCTGATCATGATGTATGGTTTCAGCTAGCACCACTTTTAACCTATTAGCCAATATATTAGCAAAGATCTTGTAGTCTGCATTTAGTAGTGATATGGGTCTATAATTTTTAATATCTCTTTTATCTGTGTCGGGTTTAGGAATCAGTGTTATTAGAGCATTATTCCATGAATCTGGTACTACTCCACTTTTCCCTATTTCCTGACAGACTTCTTTTAATTGCATCAATATTTCATCTTCAAAGATTTGATAAAATTCTGCAGGAATTCCATCAGGACCTGGAGTTTTTCTCTTTTTTTGTCTTTTGATTGCCTGAATTATTTCACACATAGTTATAGGTTCATTCAAAGCCTGCTTATGAGATTCCTCAAATCTTTTACAGTTTTTAATCAAATACTTTTCTATTGCTTCTTGGTCCAATTTATCTTGCTTGTATAATTTTCTATAAAAATTCTCAGTTATATTTTTTATTTCTTGTAGATCATATTTCTCCTGATTTTCCTCATTTCGTAGTGAAGATATAATTCTCTTTTCCCTTTCTTTTCTAACTTTGTATGCTAACCATCTATTGGGTTTGTTAATATTTTCAAAATAATATTGTTTTGTATATTCGATTTTCCTTTCTATTTCTTTGTTTAGCATCAGATTAAGCTTATGCTGAAGTAGATTTAATTTAATTTTTTTCGAATTATCACCTATTGCATTTTTCCATTTCATTTCTTGTGTTTTAATTTGATTTATTAATTGTTGGTATTTCTTATCTCTTTGGTTTTTTTGCCATGCATTTTGACTAATAAAACAACCTCTCATGTATGCTTTAAATGCATCCCATATTACCCCTACCGGCGTATCTACAGTATTGTTTATTCTAAAAATTCTTTTATTTCTTTCTTACATTTCTTTCTAAATTTTTCATCTTGGAGTAATTTTAGGTTCATTGACCATTTAATCTTTTTCTTCCCCTCTTCTTTAAGGGTAAGTTGCACCGGGCAGTGATCAGCAAAGGTATTGGGTAGTATTTCACATTCTTTCACTTTGTTGATCATAGCAGCAGATATCCAACACATATCTAACCGTGACCAGGATTTATAACGAGCTGAATAATATGTATAATCTTTTTTCTGTATATTTCTTGTTCTCCATATATCTACTATACTATACTCTTCCACTATCTTAAAAAAATCTAATGGCAAAGTATTACCTCCTCTTAGTTTTCTTTTGCTTCTTCTTCTATCTATCTCAGGATCTAACACTGCATTGAAATCACCAATAATACAGATTTCATTAACTTCTACTAAAGTAATTACTTTAAAAAAGGGTTTCTGATTGTGATTAGGGACATATATATTAATAATTAAGGTTTTAATCCCGTTTCTCAAAATTGTTAATGCTACTAATCTACCATCCTCTGAACTACACACAAGCTCTGGATGTAAATAATCTTTTATGTAAATTACCACCCCTCTTTTTTTAACTTCCGCAGAAGAGGTGAAAGCTATTCCCAATTTTTTACAGTCTAAATATTTTAGATCTTTTTTCCTTATATGAGTTTCTTGGAGACAAATAACTTCTGACTTAAGTTTTTGAAGTTGATGAAATATTTTCCTTCTTTTTTGTGGTATATTCAAACCATTGATGTTAACAGATATAATATTAAGTTGTGTTGATAATGTCATTTTTGTTTCACTTCCTAGTACCTCTTGTTTCTATCCCTGAATTTATATCTTGTCAGGTACTGATAGGTATTTTTATTTATCTTTTTTCTTTGTCTTTTCTTTGGTGTCAAGTCTTTCCCCTTATTTCCTTGTTGAGAGGATAAAAGTTCTTGTTGTTCCGTCTGCTGTCGCTGTTGTTCCCCCTCTACTTCCCTTTCAGCTGCTTCTACAACTTCACCCTCTTCCCCTTCACTTTCTCTTTCTTCTTCCTCTTCATTCTCATCTTCTGTTCTATCTCTTTGAAGTCCTAATTCCTCTCCATGTTGGTCCAGAAAGTGTTCTATTTTAAATATTGAATCTATTCTGTACCTCTTAGATTTGTGGACAAACAATATTCCTTCAGGAACCAACCATCTGAACATGATCACATTTTTTTGCAATAACTCAGTAAGGCTTCTATAAGGTATTCTTCTCTCCCTAACTCTCCACGGTACATCCTTCAAGAACCTTATTTCTTGCCCTTGAATAAAAACTTTTGTTTTGTTTGTCTCTTTAAATATTTTGTCTTTCAAATCCTTTCTATAAAATTTTATGTGGACCTCCCGTGGCTTTTTATGTTTCCTTGCAAAAGCTGAGTTTCTTCTATATATAAATTCAATCCCTTCTTCAATCTCCTTTTGAGATGCTATTTTTAATTGCTCTGCTAATTCAGATGCAATTGCTTCTTTCAGATCTTTATTTAAAGTCTCAGGGAGAGAACGACTTCCGGGGTGGAGCTCGTCGACAGAGGGAGTGTTTTGAAGCTGCTCCTACTGCCCACTGACTTTCTTAGTTGTTTACAGCAACTCAAAACTCTCAAGAGAGGAGAATTTTGGCAAGGGATATTGTTGAAGAAACACCCAGGGGGAGGCGACCAGCTGGTGTGTTCCTCAGCCAAATCCTGAAGCAAGAAAGCAGGAAAGAGGGGACCCGACGCGTCAACACACGCCGAGCCATAGACAAGCCACGGGAGTCACAGAGTCTAAAGAATAATAATCAAAGCTAAGTATTGTTTCTACAACTTGTAAGATTAGAATGGGAAAGCCATTTGAGGGGGGAAATTAAAGACTAATAATAGGAGAAACAGATAGCAGCAGACATAAGAGGTATTACTTCCAAATAACATTTTGAAAGTTTAAGAGAGAAAGAAGAAAAGGCCAGTGAAAAAGTATGAAAGAAACACAAGGGATGGTTAAGGAAGTATTAGTAATGTTAGAGATAAGATACTAACTTAAGAATTATAAGTGCTACAAACCCTTTGTTTTTGTTTTTGTTTTTTTTCCTGTAGTCCCAGGGAAATGTTTGATATGATCCCTTTAAGGAGGAGCCGGGAAGTGCAGCTGTCAGTGATTAAGTGGTGTGGAGCAGAGTGATTCATTGAGGAGACGGAGGCTACAGTGGCTCGGAAGGGCGAAGGTTGGAAAGTGCAACGGATGAGAAAAGAATAAATGTGACTCAGCAGAAAAGCGGAGGCAGCAACAGGGCAATAAGACGGAGGAGTGCATGGACGGAGACAGAAGACCATAGGCGTGATCTTAAAGAGACATAGTAAAAGAAAAATAGTAGGAAAAAATAATAAGACCAATAGTAAATATGGCAACAGGAGGTCCTAGAAGAGGGTCAGTTCCTTCACCTGGCCAATCAGGGCAAGCAGGTTTAACTAAGTTTGCCAATGTTCACCCATCCCAAATCTCTATGAAAGACCTCAACAAATTGATAGAAGACAATGTTGTCAGAGCAGTATCTGAAGCAATGAAAGTTACAATAGAAAACATGTTACCTGCCTTAATTAAACGTGAGCTTGAACCACTAAGCATAAAAATGGATGATCTGTCAAACCAAATTAGGTTTGAAACAGAGGAGATTAAAAAACAAATTTTTGATAACAAGCAGGAAATTGCTAAAATTGTAGTAAATCAGGGAAAAATAAAAGAAAAGGTGCGTGACCTAGAGTTAGACGTCCAAGAAATTAAAAGCAAAAATGAAAGACTTGAAGACACGGTGATTAGTCTGGAAATGGATAAAGTGGCTTTAGTAATCAGATGCCAAAATATTCGTGTTTCTTCTTTACTGTGGTGGGAGAGAACAAGAGCACCAGTGGTGAATTACTGCTGGTTCTGTTGGGCTTGTCACATTGTCCCTGTGTGGTTTGAGATTCGTTGTGCTGAGCTTGCCAAAATGACCCACTTCTGGGATTCTCTAATTTGATATTGGTTCTGTTGTGCTTATTGGTTACATTTGTATTTGGAAGCTTTGACCAGTGGTTGCTCTTGTGTGTGTTATGAGCTGGGCTGGGAATGGCATTGGACAAGTTATCAGAGCATGGAGTGAGTAAGGCAAGAGCACCAACACAAGAAGTGTAGTCAAGGTCCAGTTAAAAGTTATGAAGAGTCGGGAGTCTAGTCTGAGGGCCAGTCAGTACAGCAGGGTCTGATAATTTGAAAGTTACTCATGAGCAGGTTCAGGAGCAAGATGAAGGGAGAGTCAGGAAATGGTCCAAAGGGTGACAGTTTCAGGCAGGATCCAATGGAGTGGTCAGAAAGATTTCAACTTGTTGCTTCCAAACCTAACAGCCCCCCTTGGCTGCTTTTTACAGCCATATGCTTAGGAGCCAGGCTTACAGCCAGCTGCTCAGGAGTAATCCTGTATCTATTCAAGCAGCTGGTGTCGGGCCAGGATGCATGCACTTTGTTGTCTCTCCTGTAGTTCTGTTTGTAGCCTCTGTCTGTGGTGCTCTAAGGGTGTGGGTGATACTGGAGGGCTGAAAGCAATTGACTGTGTTTCACCTGTTGAATCAGGGCTGGAGGATGTCAGTGGCTCTGCACCAGCTGTTGGCTGTGAATCCTGACAAGCCTGCAGCTCGTCTTTCTGCTTGCCTGCTCCTGCTGACTCTGGCTTCACAGGGCTCCTCTTCTCCTAAGAAGTCCTCTTCTCCTGAGGAATCCTCACTCTTGTTGAGCCCTGGCAGATCCTTTGATTTTTTTTCCAGACCGTAGGAAACAAGAGAGATTAGTAAAATAGCTGGGGGCACCCTGTTCACAGCCCCATAGAACTGGACCCCTTAGTCAGATTTGTATGAAACTTGAGGGGTCTTTAGTGGACAGGCACTATGAAATTATCTGCAATTTTGGTATCATGTGCTTGAAAAACAGCCACTCCAGCTCCCCCTCCCCCAAAAGTCTCCCATAGGGAATAATGGAACCCAAATAAATCCATAATCCCAAAATACACTGAACCTGTATCCTGAAATGGTATTGGCAGGGTCCAAATACCCATGAATACCAGCATTTAGGCCCTTCCAAAAAGATACTGTTTTTCATCATATTCCTAATCCCAACAGACATTTTACCTTTATTGCACTTAATCCAATTTCAGCACATTCCTTCTCTATTTCATAAATTGACAAACTGCTCTTAACTGTACACCCTACCATTTGCCTCCTTGATTTGTGCCCATCGTGGCTCATCAAAGTGAGCCACGATGGATATCAAGGTACCCAAAGAGAGATTATTAACAAGTCCTTCTCAGAGGGCTTGTTCCCTGGGACACTTAAGGAGGCAGTGGTTCGTCCCCTTTTGAAAAACCATCTTTGGATCCAGCTGAATTGGCTAACTACCAGCCAGTTTCCAACTTCCAGTTTAGATCCCTTCCATTCTGGCTTCCTCCTGGGACATAGGATGGAGACAGCACTAGTCACCCTCATGGATGACCTCTGAAGGCATTTGGATCAAGGCAGATTGGCAGTGCTGTTGTTGTTGGACCTGTCAGCAGTATTCAGCCTGGTTGACCATCAGCTACTGATCCACCACCTCACTGACACTGGAGTTCAGGGGCTTGCCTTACAATGGCTTGCATCCCTCCTTCAGGGTCGGGGACAAAGGGTGGCATTAGGGGAACAGCTCTCCTGGAGGTATCCATTGACTCATGGAGTGCCTCAGGGGGTGGTAATTTCCCTGATATTATTTAACATCTATATGTGCCTGAAGGGCCTGGCGTGATCTGGTCCATGGGGTCGCGAAGAGTCGGACTCGACTGTGCGACTGAACAACAACAAATGTGCCCCCTTGCTCAGATTGCCCAGAGGCATGGGCTGGGCTGTCACCAGTATGCAGATGACACCCAGCTCTATCTGTTGTTGGGTGGCCAGTCTGACTCTACACTGGAAGATCTGGACTGGGCGTTGCAAGCTGTGGCAGGTTGGCTTAGACTGAGCCATCTGAAATTGAATCCAAAGAAGACAAAGGTCCTTGTCTGAGTTGGAGTGGTCTGGGGGTAGGGTTCCCACTTCCGACCTTCGATGGGGCACAACTGGTGCCAATGTCAGAGGTTAGGAGTCTGGGAGCGCTCTTATATATCTGCTTAATAATGAAAGCCGAGGTAGCAGCCACTGTCAAGTCAGCCTTTTATCATCTTCAGCTGATTAGGCAATTTGTTCCCTTCCTCAAATGCAATGCCTTGGCAACAGTGATTCACATGTTGGTCACCTTGAGGTTAGACTACTGTAATGCTTTCTACACGGGGCTCCCATTGTCTCAAATCCAGAAGCTGCAACTGCTGCAGAATACTGTGGCCAGGCTGTTGATGGGTCTCCCTATGCAGGAGCACATCTAGCCTGTACTGAAGGCATTGCACTGGCTGCTGATAGCATACCAGATTCATTTCAAGGTGCTGGTTTTAACCTTTAAAGCCCTATATGGTCAGGGTCTGGCATACCTAAGGGACCACCTTTCCCCACATGTTCTCTGGAGAGCACTGCTTTCAGGGATGCAAAATTGGTTGGCCCTCCCAGGCCCCATGGGTTTCAGGCTGGCTGCAACCAGGGCCAGGGCCTTCTTGGTGGCAGCTCCATACTGGTGGAATGAGCTCCTGGAAGAGATCAGGGCCCTGTGGGACCTTTAACAGTTCTACAGGACCTGCAAGATGGAGCTCTTCCACCAGGCTTTTGACTAAGAAGCCGAGAAGTGTCCTTGTGCCCTGGCCTTACCATCTTTCATCTTCAGCCTGTGCCCACAACATAATAAGTCGAATGAACTGAGTTGACGTGAATACCATTGGAACATATGGCCACTTTGAGCTGTATTATAAATAATGTTTGCTCTCGTTTTTACCAGATCATGTTCCAGCATTTTTAGGAGTATTTTAATTAAAATTTTATGTGTATATGTTTATAGTCTTAATTGTAATTTATATGGAATTTTATGTAAGCCGCCCTGAGCCCACCTCAGTAAGGAGGGCAGAGTATAAACCAAATTGAATAAATAAATAAATAAATAATGCAATCATGCCAAGTTTAAACTAACCCAGAAGCTTTTTAGGACCCAGGTAGCTGCTTCCATTCCAGCAGTTTACTTTCAATCTTTCTGGCCAATAGTAGAGGAAGTCCAATTTATAACATTGCTGAAGCTTAAAATAATCCTGTTCAGTTGTATTCCAGCAGCAGTTCTGGGTCTTTATTCTTGAATCTATGTGCCATTGGGTTAGTGAAGTGGCTTATTGCATCAGGTCATAAATCAGTTTAAATCAAAGTACTTCAGTTTCCACTTAATTGGATTGTGGATTGGGGCTGTAATGTGCCTAATACAAAATTCTGTTGCTATGTGAAAAATTTCAACTTATAAACAAAATTAAAAGTTACCTAAAATGGCTCTGTGAAAACTTACAAAAATCTATAGTTTGATTTACTAAGGCAGAAGGAACAGCTCCTAGATGAGTAACATACAAATACAACATTCAAATTGCAGCTGTAAATGTTTAGGCGAAAACTCTGATGTGAAAGAGGCTCTGGTGGGCTGATTGTAACACATACAGACTTGAGGCATATCCATTTGCAGGAATTAAGGATAACATTGTAATAACCTCAGATCTGACTGTAAAAAGGAATGTCTCAAAGGGTCATTGTTCTAGGAACTATATCATATTTCCTGCCATACGTAAAAAAAAATATGCTCATTACAGAAAATTTAAGAAAAACCTACATCTGATATGGAAAAACATGAGGCACAATGCATGAAATATGTGAAATAACTTTTAGAAAGAAATGTTTCAGCCATACCGCAGGGCTCCATTATATGTTAAGCTGGAAATATTTGATGGGATCCCTCACTATGTTGTCTAGCCTTAAAAAAACAGCTGTGGAAGGCAGAATTTGAATCAGGACCATGGAGCTGAAGAAGGAGGCATAGTGTTTTCCTCTTAGGCTGTTTTTCAAAAGGAAACTACAGATACACACAACCTGCTATTAGGCCAGCAGGGAAAAAGAAGAAGACAGACAAAGCCGGCCGGGGGGGAGGGGGGCGATACTGGCTTAATATGTTCTGCCACTCACTGTTGCTCCCAATGATACCTACAAGACTCCTGCACACAAAGAGAGACACCTATCGTTGTTAACCCCTAAAAATCCTTTGGCTAGACTGCCAGAGGCCTGGGTAAAATATTCAGCCTGACATTAAATTGGAGACCAATAAAACTAGCAGGAATTGCTCTGGGCACTGTAAAGAGTGAGCAACCCACTTCCTGGAATGGTTTATGGAGTACACTGATAAAAAGCTTTTTTGTCTCAAGCCTCTACAGCTTCCTATGACTGAATAATTGACTCAGCCTTGCTTAATAATAACTGAGGTTCCTGACTGTACCAAAACTATTCTCTACCCAACCTGATTAAATCAATCTCCTAGGCAATCTCCAACACTCCCAGGACTATCCCCCCACACGCACACACACACACTTAAATTTTACTGTATTTCTGCATCTTCTTGTCAGGGCTTTGTATTTGTCATGCTGCTATGGCTTTTCTTTTATACTTTTAAATACCTGGACCTGGACCAGTTATGAGCTTCAGGAGGTGTGGCATCCACAGGAGCAAGCCCTAGGTGGGACCAGTGAGCTTTCAGAGGGACACAGTCTAGCTACAATGGGATTAAGCCAGGTGCTGGGTGGGTGGCTGGGAGTGTCCATTGTGAAACAACAGAGTGGCCTGGCATTTCCCTGGTGCCAGACAAAAGAGGTGATGATTCTTAATGTGCAGCAGGATGAACCTGAATGGGAGACCATTCACTAGATACGGAGAGTTAATGTTTTCTTGATAGGTCTGGCATAGCTATAAGAATGCGGATATCTTAGACAAATATATGGAGACAGGAATGAGAGGATTATTCCAAAGGTATTTCCTGACACAGGAATGAGAGGATTATTCCAAAGGTATTTCCTGACATATAGGTGAAACAGGAAGGGAGGGTGGACACATGACAACAGCACAGACCAGAGGCTCTTTGTCCCTGTCTGCCTGTACATTTGACAGACAAAAGACTAGCCATTTTAGTCAGTAGAAGACACCTGAGGCAAGGGCAGAGACTTGCCCATTCTAGTCCTTTTTGAACTGAACTGGCAGGATAGATGTTTGGGGGGGGGTTGCTTGCATGGAGGATGCTTGGGCAGTGCAGCCAGCCTGGAGAATCTTCACTTAGCCTGAGTTTTCTCAGCCAAAATGTGGTTCTCCTAGCCTCCCAGCAAAAGCCACTGTTTAAGCCAAGCCTGGCTTCATGAGGGCACTGCTGGTGGAGGTTCAGAGGTCATTTTGGGGTGTCTCTCTCTCTCGGGAAAGGCCGCACCGGGTTCAGGGCTGAGGAGGCTGGCTACAATTGCAATACCTTTATATACAATTTTTAAACTGTTTCTCATTCTAAGTTTGTCTCCTGCTTGCATAATACACACTCCATCTCTCCTCAAATTTTGTAATTGTTCTGTTTCTCAAATAAGTTGTCAGTTTTACCATTACTGCATAATCAGCAAGTTTATTAAAGTTTATTAAATGAAACAAAATAAATAAATAATTGCATTGTTTAATGCATCTATGCTTATTGTATTTATTGTGTTATATTTTAATCTGTTGTAAACTACCCTGAGCCTGTCCATGCGGGGAGGGCAGAATATAAATCAAACAAAATAAATAAATATTGTCCCTTTCTCCTAAGATTGGAAGACATAGATAATTCTAGCTGTTGTCACCATGTATTTTAATATATCTAATATATCCAAGCCTGACTACATCTCACTCACAACTCAACTTCATCACCTTTTTCATTATCCAATCTGTCCTTATATAGCCTCCAAAGAACCATGAGGATGGGAACTTGTGTTGTGTGCCAAAACATGAGCTTCTATATTTACCTTAAAGTGTTTCAGAAGAAAGATATATCAATTGAGGACTGGATACATTTGTTGGGGATTAACAGCTCTTGTGTATGAGAGACTTTGCCTTGCAAAGTAGTCTTACAATGTTGTTAATCCTCAATGAAGATGTCTTAAGTAATCAATTGGTATTTAATTAACATGCATCACTCTCCTCTTAAATCTGTGCTAATGACCTACTAAAGAGATCAGACCAGCATTAAGTGATACCAACAAAAAGGTATTTGTTTAAAACCCATCTTTTGCTGCTTTGTATTGCTAGAACAAAACATGCGATGCCATCTACCAGGTAGTAATTAAGCAGTGTAAAAGTATATTGATTTTATTTTTTTCTTTTCCAGATAGGAAGACAGTCTTCAAGTTTACCTGAAACTACTTACTAATTTTTACATAGTTTTACAATTAAAAGAGAATAAAGTATATTTTAAATTGCCTTCTTCCAAAGCAACATTGAAAATTTCTTTCCAACCTCTGAGAGGAAAGACAAACGTGTAACTGATTTGGAGGTGCAGGTATACACTCTACCATTAAATGTTTTACGTTTTATTTATTTTGTTTGATTTATATCTCGTGCTCCCCAGAAGCGTTTGTCTAAGAACTCACAATATTTAAAGTAAAGAAAGAATTAAGTCATTGAACCCATATATTCTTCAGTGCAATCCTATGTACACATGACCACATGCAACTGCCCCGTATGCTGAGTCAGATCCTTGGTCCATCAAGGTCAGTATTTTCTGCTCTGACTGACAGTGGTTCTGCAGGATCTCAGTTCAAGGTCTTTCACATCACTTACTATGGCCTATTATGCATGGGCATTTTCCCTCGCTTTTGCCATGCATCTCTGTTGGGTTTTCTTTTTCATTCCACATTGACTTCCCCCTCTTCAGCACTCAGTTCAGTTTCTGATTGCTCTTTTCCTGAGTTTTCTGCGAGTGGTTTTGTGCTGATTTTTCCCTTGTTTCACTTCTGAGATGATGGTAATTCAAAAGCATATAGATTTCCTTGGATTTTCTACCCCCACCCCTTTGCTGTCCCTCAGGTCACTCCCCACCCACATCAAGGTTGTTCCACCCACTCTGTTCTAATGTTTCCAACCAACATGGCTACCCCCCTGAAAGTTGTGAGGAATAAAGTCTAAACAGATTTGTCCATGAGGGGCACAGCTAAAAAACCAAAACTTTCCCAAAGTGGAAGTATTCTGCCTTCTTGTTGATGTGTATCTGTATGTGAGTGGAGAGACGTTTTGTGTGAGAAGCTCCTTTGAGAATGCCTCATCGTGAAAATATACTGGCCATGTTCAATGGATCTGTCAGGCCTCCCACCTACCATCCACCCCACCTCTCTCTCTCCCCCCCCCTCTCTCTCTCACACACACATATGCATCTCACAAATCAATTCCAAAGTAATGCAACACTCATGCAACTACAGAACCAAACAAACCACCTTTTGCATTGCATTTTATTTTTTTGCGTGCTAATGCAAGAGCCATAACTCATTGGATCTAGTGGACAGAACTGAAGAAGCAGGCAGATAAAAGAGGTGTGGGGAGGAATGGTTTTCCCCCATATTTGCTGTTTAAAGAAAGGGGGGATTTGTAGGAAGGAAGGAAGAGGGAAGGAAGAGGGAAAGAAGAAGGGAAAATCTGTGCATGAGATGAGCAGTGACTCTGAGGAGGAGTGTGCCTCTGTGAGGGAAGAAGGTGGAGGGGGGGCTTGAATTACTGGGAGGCTCCAGGCTGGAGGGGAAGGATGGCACTCCCCTGCCCAGTGTTGGAACAGAATTGAGGGAGGCAACCTGATGTTGAGTGGTTTAGTGTTTTTGACACAGCCCCAGCAGCTTTTAGCCCACCTGTCCCTCAGCCACTCTGCGGCAGAGAGCCTTTTCTCCCCTGCCTGGCACTCACATGCCTCTGGCAGAAAGAGACCATTGGTTCCATCTACTCTGCACCTTCCAACAGGCACTCAGTGTACAAGCTCCAATTATTACTTTTCCATTTTAAATGGAAGGCGCTTATTTGATGCCACTGTGCAGCTGGCAATAGGGCAATTGAGTAAATTTTAAAAACATTTGGATACCACCCACCAGACGTAACAAGTCACAATCCCACCCCAATTAAGATACACTGAGTTTTTTGGTTGTAGCTGCAGGATAAATACAAGGCAGGCACAGAATCCATACAGGCTTAAAGGTTTGACTGCTTGGATTCTCTGCAGTAAGCTGTGCATGCATAATAGGCTTTTGTGATCCTTTTTAACTGGCCTTTATGGAAGTTGAACCACAGCCCTTCTCCATGCAAAACAGATACCCTACTGCTGACCTGCCTTGCTAATTATAATTAGAATGGGTGCAGCTGCTTGCAGCAACATGTAACATTTTCCCTAATGATTGTGTGGTTGCAGCAATTGGGGTAGCTGATATTAAAACAGAGGCATATTTATATAAGATATAAAAGCAAGAGCCTTTCTCTCTTATTTTCTCAGTCTTATCTTCATGCCTCAATCACTTCCACAACCATCCTCATATGAGCTTCCATAGAAGTAATAAGGAAAGAAGCCCTGCAGTACAAACTTAATTATAGGCAAGAGAGTAGGAATATATCTCAGCAGCTTTAAAAGTTGGAGAGATTATGGTTTTCATCCAATTTATGGAGGTGAAAAGAGAGGTACTCAGTCTTACCTATAATTATGCCATTATAGTTGGGGGTCATGATCAGTGGTAGTGCATTAGCTTTACATTCAGGTTCAATCTTTGGCAGCTGCAATTAAAAGGATCAGGTAATTCCTGATGTAAAAGACCTCTACCTGAGTGCTGACCATGCTGATTGGTAGAGTTACCAACCCTGGCAACCAGATGGAGGTGTGTGTGTGTGTGTGTGTGAGAGAGAGAGAGAGAGAGAGAGTGTGAAGGTGAAGTCATGGTGCGCTGTGTAACAGGCAAATGGCCTGAGCCAGTATACAACAACTTTACATCTTCATGATGTGTTTGTACCAAAGGGAATCATTCATTCTAGGAATCTTCTGTCATCAACAAATATCTTCTGGTGCATACCTTTCCTTTTTCAGTTATATTTAATGCTTATGAAGAAGGCTTGTGGAGATGGAAGGGCTTCTCCTCATCAAGCATTGGATTCCTATTGAATCAGTTCGACCCACAATACCAGAATATTACAGATAAACAGTTTTCACAGTGATGCTTGTGATGAACTGGGAACTGAACACTGCCCTATCCATAGGGGTGCCAGGCCTCTGACAATTGTTTCCATTGCCTGCTACTGCTTTAACCTGTAGGAGGGGAAGAAAAACAGAACAAAACACTGCCAGCCTTTGCACCAGTATATCACTTCCAGGTACAACATAGAGCTCCCCATTGTCACTTTCGTGTCATTTCCAGAAGTGACATAATGACATCAACAATGTCACACATCACCCCATGACTTCACACCCTCACCCCTCCATCTGGTTGCCAGGGTTGGTAACCCTACCAATCAGCATGGTATGTATTATTCCCTGTGCTGATTGGGCAAAATAGCTAGGTCAGCCCCTAGGGGCATGTCATACCACAACACTAACTGCAATGCCAAATCTTCCTGCAGGTTAATATTTCCTGGCTAGAAGATTTTTTCCCGTCTCTTTTAATTTAGTTACTACTCTTTGAAATTATCTTAATCCAAGCATTGCCCACTAGGTGAAAGTCTGCCGTTTCTCACTCCTGATACTGTTGCTGAGGTCTGTTTAGAAAAAGAAGAAGGCAAACAGAAACTGTACGCCTTGTGTACCTTGCTCTTCCACAGCCTTTGGCAAGCAATCTCAGCCACATACTTACCTGTGGCTGTTTTGCAGCTGCAGGGCAGGGTGGCGAGATGGGAAAGCAGTTCCTTCTTCAGAGTCCTGCCACAGTGATTGGAAAGCCTTTTGGGCAGAGGGCCCAGCAGCCTTCTCAGTGCATCAGCCAATCGCTGGTTACTTTGAATGCTCCTTGAGGGCCAGGTCTGGGGTAGACTTCATTCTGGTCTGCTCCTCCCCCTTTTAAGGCCTCACTGCCCAGGCCTGGATATTCAGTCGACTCCAGACACCCTCCCTCCCTCATTGGCATACTGTTCGGCACAATATGATGGCCCCATCCACTTCCCTCTCTCAGAGGAAAGTTTTTCCTCCATTTTTCTTTCCCTTTACTGACTGAGATAAGAACATAAGAACATAAGAGAAGCCAATGTTAGATCAGGCCAATGGCCCATCCAGTCCAACACTCTGTCACACAGCGGCCAAAATATACCAGGTGCCATCAGGAGGTCCAGCAGTGGGGCCAGGGCACCAGAAGCCCTCCCACTGCTGCCCCCTCCAGCACCAAGAATAGAGTGCATCACCTGCCCCAGACTGAGAGTTCCCATCTATACCCTGTGGCTAATAGCCACTGGTGGACTTCTGCTCCATATGTTTATCTAATTTCCTCTTGAAACTGTCCATGCTTGCAGCTGCCACGACCTCCTGTGGCAGTGAATTCCATATGTTAATCACTCTTTGGGTGAAGAAGTATTTCCTTTTATCTGTTCTGCCCTAGTAATGTGTTTTCTTCTTTGCTGAAGAACTCTGTCCCATTCTGTCACTGTACAATATTTTGGTTGTGGGCTCAGCCCAGGAACCTGAGGGAAGGATCAAGAGCCCACTTTCACTTAAACAACTTAAATGGCACTTGGGGTGCTTTGAAATACAAAAATAAAATGTTTTATTTAACATAGAGGGGAAAGGTCTACTGAAATCAGGGGTTGAAATTTCTCAGAAAAACCTATTACGTGCACAGACTTTCGCTCTTATATTTCAGGCTAGTGAGAGTTTCTTAAGCTTTTCACAGTGACTTAAATCTTTATGTTGAGAGGTTTTTGTTCCAGTGTTTTCCCACACTCCAGTACAGTTTCTTTGAGTATCCTCTGACTCTTTTGGTTCCTAGAAGCCCATAAAGGCTCTTGGGGGTTGAGCCCTGCAGCAGCATGCCCAGGTTTGGGGTGGTCAATCAGCTGCACTTCCAGGTCGCAAGGGAACCACGCAGAGGCTTGCCCCATGTGGGACCACTGATTTGCAACTCCAGGTTACCCCCAGCATGCTGGCTGGGGATGAGTTCCATCAGCAGACAGGCAGGTTGCCCAATGCCTGGATCCATGTCGTATGCTGTGTCAATGCTCCATCTGCTGAAATCAATAAAGCTGTGGCACTCTATATGGTTCCTGTGTATTTATGTTTCCCTCCTTCGCCCTCTCTCCAGCCCCTTCCTGCCCTTAGGACCGCAAAGAGAGACTGGAGTGATTTTGAGAGTCTTTGTAACTAAGAGAGCCAACCCAGACATGATGGGGTTCTTAGTAAAAGTAACAAATATGAAATGGGTACTGAACTTTATGCCAGTTTGTATATTATCTTCTCAAAGTCACTTGCTATGGAGACTTTTCCTTTGCACTTCTAGTATAAGAAGTGAGGCAGAATAGGGAACAGTCCCTGGAACAGTGAACTGAATCGTGGTAAAAGGGAAAGGTTTGTGGCCTATCTCATGTGTTCTTTCTACTTCAAAGTAAGGCCACCCGAACATGTTAACTGTGATTGGGGAAGACATGTGAAAAGGGATGTGTGTCTATCACTTTCACAACTACTGTGGACCTTACTGTCTTCTCTTTTCAACATTCTCATACTTGTTTTCAAGGGCTTCTTTTGCTAGTAAAAATAGTTTTCACTTATCTTAAGCAATATTCAGTTGACTTGCATTGTTTTATCATGTTCTATACAGGAAGAAATATATACATAGAGAGAGAGTTTATCACTACCTAAAATACAAAAAGTATTTGTTTTAGACAAATCCACTGCATCTTTAGGAGAGAGTTTGGATCATTATATTTCTTTGAACATCTTCTAAATGCTTGATCTGCTGTACAATTTGAGATTTTTCATATCCTGGAAATTTCTGAGCATTTTTGGTCCCTCTAGACATGGTAAATCTGATGTCTTTTAAATGATGAGAACCAGAGGATTATTAAATATCTACTTTTATGTGCTTAGCTTGGCTTCAAGCAATGTTAGAGCTACATTATTCTTTTCATCCATAATCTAATGAATCTACTGTATTCTTATGGATTATTTTATCATATTCTTTAGATATATACCATAGGCTTTGGCTTGTGTATTAATAAACTAACACTGCAGTCTTATGCAGAGTTAATCCCATATGAGTCCACTGATATCAATAGCTTTAGACCTAGATAACTCTGTGTAAAGCTTAGAGTTCTCATTTTTATGAGAGTATATTTAGAAGGAATTGGGCTACAGTTGTAGGCAATACAGATACATGTACCCTCTAACCACATCGAAGATGCACATAAGGACTAAGTCACAATCTAACACCACTGATTTAAAAATGCTTAGACTAGTAAATATATTTATTAATGCTGAATTCTGGTTTGTATCCACAGATTGTCACTGGATATTACACGATGTATTTTCTTATACAAGACAATCAGGAGGTAAATGATTATAATAGCACAATAATATCTGTGATGTTCATATCTTCAGTGCTATAATATGACTTCAGACTATAAGGTGTATTCAGGGCTTAATTGCATGAGACATGGAGAGTTTCAGGAAAAGAATTCCTATTTCCCCCCCAGGAAATCAGTATTATCCCTGTGGTGATGAGCATATAGCTATTCATATTGGTTCCTTTATATTTCCCCCCAGTGCAGCAAATCCTTGATTCCTCGGAGCCTTTATATGCTACAAAATGGTATGGCAGGGAAGGCCCCCTTGTGCCTCCTCCCCTTGGCCTGGATTAGGCCTCCACAAACAAAGAACTTCCATTGTTTCCTGTAGTTTCTTTTCTTTTTCTCATGCTGACTCAGTTTATGTTAACATGCAGTTGGAACCTGAGCTATTGCATAGACCCTCACTATATACCTAGAAGAAAACTGTTATGTAAAAGTAGGAAACTAGTCTTCAAATAAGAGAAGCTGTAAGTAATCTGGTACCAGAGATATTATTTTGCTATTTCCTCCACTCATTCCAAATCTTGACAGCTTCCCCAACACTAGAAGTAGCACTATTATTTTTGGAATGAACTAACTGTTGGCTTGCTCTCTCATGGGATCAACAAAAGACTTCCCAGGTCTCCTCTTATTGTATTTTTCCCCCTGTTTAAAGTCTCTCATGAAGTATTCACAACAATAAGCAGTTTATCTTGGGAATGAGTGTTTCACCAGCAAATGGCAAACTCTGGAAAACACATGGCCATTTATTTAGTAATTATCTGAAAACACTATAATATCCATCTCTGCTTTCAAAAAATTACCCTCCTTGCCTCTTTAGAAGGCTGCTGCTTTCATGTAGTGTACAATTACTTACACTACTTTTCTTAAAGCACTTTATAAACACTTCAGTTTTTAAATCTTGCTTTCTTTTGACATTTTTGCTTTCAGTCATCACCTTTTTTTTGAAAACAGAAGTGTTTTACATTTCTAAATTTATAGAATGCACATTATCCAAATTTGCCTTGTATGTAGGGAGGAGCATATATTTCCTGGTTCTATACTTTTATATTCCAGAAGCTTTTGTGCAAGGAGTGAGAACCAGCCATGGGCGGGAGGGGGGCGGACGATGCAGACACACTCTGCTGGAAAGAATCAGATGGCAGCTTTATTGATTACAGGTTCCTCAGGCTTTAGCACAGTCTAGGCTAGGGACAATGGGTACGGCCCAACTGCTGTCAGCATCTCCCCCAACCTGCTTGTCGGGGTAACCAAGTGCAGAGGTGGGGTGTTAGGTCTGGAAGCAGTGGGAACTGCTACTCCTAACCATCTTCCTCCTCCTCCTCCTCCTCCTGGGGTGTAGCCAATGCATCAGCCTGGAGGTTAGCTGTCCTGTACCTTGTCCTACAGAGCCCTTTAAGGAGACTCCACTTTGATCACGCAGGGAGCCTACTCTGCACAATCTGACACTAAGTTTCCTGTTTGCGAGAAATTGCTGGGTGTTTGATCACCCCACCACCATGAGCTAAAACAAAGGCCCAGAATTCCTTTTTCACTTTCCTCCATGCACAACTGAGTCTCTTGAGGACCAGTGTGCCCTGCCATTAACACTTCAGTTTTTAAATCTGGCTTTTTTCTTTTTTTTTTTACATTTTTGCTTTCAGGCATCAACTCTTTTTTTGAAAAGAGAAATGTTTTACTTCTCTAAATTTGGTGATGGAAAGTACCATCACGTTGTAGCTGACTTATGGCAACCCCATTGGGTTTTCAAGTCAATAAACGTTCAGATGTAGTTTTCTATTGCTTGCCTCAGCATAGCAACCCTGACCTTCCTTGGAGGTCTCCCACCTGAATACTAACCAGGGTGGATCCTGCTTAGCTCCTGAGATCTTTTTTTTTTTTTTTTTTTAATAATTTTATTTATAACTTTTAAAACTTTAACATAACTTATGCACCATAGAAAAATTTGACATACAAATCGAACAATAATGTAAACTAGAATATAAACACAAGAAGAAAAACAGTCAGCAATAATAATGTAAGTTCACTGTATACACTCCAAAGTATATCTCAATAACAGATAAAGGTAAATCAAATGGATCAACAGTATTGTAGCATCATTTGTGCTGAAATGATTTCCAGGTACGTTTTAGAAATTGTGTCTGAGGGAATATAAGCATTGGCAAAAGTAGCTTCTAAAAATGGAAGCCATTTGGAGAAAAATAGAGAATGAGATCTGATGAGACTGGGCTAACTTGGGCTGTCCAGGTACATGATACTGTGCAAATTTACCTTGTATGTAGGGAGGAGCAGATTTCCCTGGTTATATACTTTCAATCCAGAAGGTCATTCTGTGTTTGACACCTTAAATCTGGATAAGTTAGGAAAATTTGTAAGTGGGCATGCCCACCTTGCTGCCATTGTCATTTCTTTAAGTTTGTTTGAATCCTCACCCCTCTGTCTTCTAAATCGTGTGTATTGATAAAATACTGCAAAAAGCAATCTTGATAGGATTGTACCTATGATCACATAAAGACTGCTTTCTGTATAACATCTTACCTGAAGCACACAGATGTAAGCATGCAGGGGTAAAACAGAGGAATCTCCATGTCCCATCAAGATAAAATTCATGTGTACTCAAGAACATTCATGTGTGGTTGATCTGGAATGGAAAAAAGTAGTAATTCTTCACTTGAAGGATGGTTAGCTTATGGAATTTCCTGTAGTGGTATGTGGTAATGGCAACTTCATGCAGGTCAGGTCTGCCAGTGGTTATTAGTGATGATAACTAAATGGAACATTCATGTTCAGAGGCAGTAACCCTGTGAATACCAGTTCTTGGGCAGAGGGTGCTTACAGACTTCCCAGGGTCCAGCCCCATACCCAGAAAATTTTTGTTGGGGATGCACCAAGGTACCACCTGGGAAGGGTGGCGTTGGGGGAGGGGAGGGGCTCTGTTGCTGGAGACCAGCAGGGCTCCTCTGCAGAGGGTGGGTGTCATTCTGGTTGCTGCTCTCCTTGCTGCCTCTGGAGCAGGTCATGTGGGGCAGGCTTGGCACTGGCCTTTCTTCCCCACCTTTTGGAGCCTGGTGCTTGCAGGGTCAGCAGCAGGTAATCCTCTCTCCAAACCTTTTCCCCTGTTGCAGAAGCAGCCTGGACAACTGCCTTGCTGGCATCCTGCACCATCTGTCCATCCCTTTCTTAGCCTTCTTTCCCACACTGTGTTGCCTCCCCTGATCGAAGAGTAACAGGCAGTTGCCTGACTGAAGCCAGCTGGAGTTCAGAAGCAGCAAGCAGCCTCTTGTGCACACTCCCCTCCCTGACCCTTCCTTCTCTCTCTTCCTGTCCTCTTAGTTACCCCACTGACCAAGGGAGCCTGACTGAGTGAGCGACACTGGCATCATGTGACTGTGCTGCCAAGTACCAGGAGCCCTTGCCAGACTGTGTTGGGGGGAAGCGGAGAAGGAGAAGGCGAGCACAGCTGTTTGGGAAGGGTGCCAAGTTTTTTTTGGAGGGTGCTGGGCAGTCATGCCCCCTTCGTGCATACGGGCCTGCCAAGGACATCTAGTTAAGTACCATTTGAAGCAGGATGCTGGACTAGACTGACAATAGGTCTAATCCAGCATGGATTCTCTTATGTTCTTAAGTTTATACAACCATAAATTTCCTTTAGAGGGAGGATGGAGTAAAAATGTGATTGCTTTTTTGCAGTGTTTTCTATGCATATATGCACATCAGTAATGTGAAGGAAAAATAAATTGACTGGAAATATGTGACAAACTGCTCATACAGTGCTCTGAATAAAATGAGCTTTTGTTGTTGTTTTTTTAAAAAGCAGCAATAAAGTTTTCCTAGTGCACTGATTGTACTTTGTAAACTAAGCTAGACAATTCACTACTTTAAAATCCACTGCGGGGGTTGGAGAATTTTGGAAACAGGCCTGTGTATGTGATTGCAAATGTTTTGAAAATTCTCATGGCTCTTCCAGGAGATATTCATGTAGATTAGATTGTTCCTAACTTCTGAGTTTTAAAGAAATACAAGAAATACAAACAACATAAAAAGAAGCTGGAGAAGCATCTTCTTCTGTAGGGACTGATATCCCTTACTAAAACGAGACAGAAAGATGAACAAAGGGAAGTAAGAAGAACTTCATTCTTTGGGGAGGGGGAGAAAAGTTTTTGAAACTGACACCAATTAACATTGAATGCCCAAGCTAAACTGTTGATTAGAAAACAGGATCCAAAGATAAGCCTAGGGCTGCCAACCTCCAGATGGGAGCTGGAGATCTTTTGGAACTACAACCAATGATGACAGAGTTCAGTCCCTCTGGAGAAAATGGCTGCTTTGGAAGGTAGACACTATGGTATTATGTACCACTGATGTCCCACCCCATCACAAACCCTGCCCTTTCCAGGCTCCACCCCCAGATGAATTTCACAACATGGAGCTGGCAACCCTAGCTATGCACCAGTGATTCGTGTTTCAAATTAACTGCTGCATTTGAGTCTTTTACAAAGGGAGGAGGGCAATGTGAAAATATAATGCAATCCCCTCAACAACAGTGCAGACAGTTTGAGAGACTGCACCTTTCTGGGACATAATGAATAAATACTCAAATTAAAATCTGCTCCTCAACTAATAGAATGATTAAAAAATAGAATTTACAGGGAATAATATGTCAGCCTCAATTAACCATTTCAAAACTTCTAAAAGGAATAGGAACTTTTCATGCTTTTTCCTCAAACTTTTTTTCTATACTGTCAGTCTGTGCATTAGGATAAAGATTTCATAGTGGCAACAAAAAAAAGACAAGGGGAATAGAAGCATGAGAACATTCCTAATGCAGACTTCACTTTGTGTTATTCCAAATGCTAGCAGAGAGAGAGAGAGAGAGAGAGAGAGAGAGAGAGAGAGAGAGAGAGAGAGAGAGAGAGAGCTGTGTAGTAGACCCACAATAAACCCCAAAAAGAATTTACATCACTTCAGTAAATATGTCATGCAAGAAGATTTAACCCCAAAGGCTTTAAGTGCCTTTATAATCCTATGCAGAACTACTTTGATTTCACAGTGATCATGGTTTCCAGCAGGCTGGGAAATTGTGAGCTTTGCTGCATGTAGGGCATCGCTAACCTCCTGACAGGTACGGATGCTACAGTAGGGAAACATCTTCCACAACAGGATTATGTATTTGCAATGCTGACAGTTTAGCGTGATTGGAGAGGAGGTATTCAATGCCAACCCAATTCTCCTATGATAAAATGATTAATTTTACTGTGTGTTTCAAGGAATGGGAAAAACCTGCCCAACAACTGAGATTAGTCAGAGTCAATGTCAGTTCCTAATACACCTCAGCCTTTGATGGCTTTTCTTCTCTTCAGTTTGATTTTGCGTATTGACTGTTTAATGGCTTCAGGTTATCTCTCAGCATTGATGTGATAATAGATTGTTCTGCATTCAAACTGTGAAATGGCAATTTTAAGGCACTTTCTCTAGTGTAGTGTGCTGTGTGCTACATTTTGCCCATGCAAACACCCTGTAGCTGCAATCCATCCCATAATTATATATACCACTGAAATCAGGAGAACTTAATATTGTATTAAGTGAGAGTAGGTTTCTGCCAGGGACTTATAGTGAATTTGCACACAGTTTGATTTTCATGTCAAAACTGGCTTTGTTAACGAGGGAGAACCTTTTGGCAAACAGCTATACAAACTGCATAAATGCCCCAAAAGTGTTGTTTGTCCAGACTGCTGTTTTTTAAGACTGCTGAGAACTCAGTTCCTTCAGTGCAAGGAAGCTATGCCACTCCTGACTAACTTGGGACAAGTCTCTGAGAAGAGTGAGTTTGCTGTAAACCCCCTTTTGGTTAGGGTTACCAGGTGGGGGGGGGAGGGTTGCCACATCAATGCTGGGAAACTCCTGGAGATTTGGGAATGAAGCCTGGAAAAGACAGGGACTTCAGTGGGGTACAATGACATAGAGTTCATCCTCCAAATAATCCCTTTTCTTCAGGGGAACTGATCTCTGTAGTCTGGAGAAGAGCTGTAATTTCAGGCAATCCCCAGATCCAGACATCTGGAGGCTGGCATCCCTAGCATAACATACATCATAGCTATGCTCAGGGGACTTGGATCAGCCTTATGTTTAGACTAGCAGTAAAGACCATTGTAAAAGCAATACAACGAGCTCTAGAAATATGTGACGTGTAACGAATGCATTGGCTGGAAGTAGATTAAGTACATATGAGCCTGTTCACAGGGAGGGCAGTATACAAATCAAATCAATCAATCAATCAATCAATCAATCAATCAATATTAGCAGTATGTGACAGAAAGGCACAAATGTGGAAGTAAAGTCTCACATACCTTATGTTACACAATAACTGGTGTCGAAGGTTGCACAATGTGGGCCAGAAAATACAGCACACAGGGCTCTGGGGAGTAATTGCTACAATTGGGCAGTCTGCAAATGTAGATCTGCCTGTGACTGTGTCTGTCCTCTGTCCATCATGCCTCTGGTTTTTGGCTTCCTATTTTCTGTGTGTCTGGTCCCATCCACTGGCTTTTTTGTGATAACTTGTGCTGGATCCTCCCCCCGCCTCTGCTATGCTGACAGCTGTTTATTTGGCAGGGTTTTTTCCATGGTGGAAAGTGTTGCCTCAGCAAACTTGGCCTGGAGGCTAAAGATGGTGGGTTTTGTCCCCTGAGGGAATCAGTTGTCATCTGGCAAGGAGAGCAAAGACAGTAGCTGTGTTCACCGGAGTGAAACAACCATCTTCTGAGGAAAGTTTTGGCAGGCTCCACTTTTGTGAGTGGGACTCAGGCAACGCAGGCAGTGGATAGGGACAGTTTCTGAGTGACATGTCATGGAGCCAACTGATTTAGGGGTGTGTGGAATGTTCAGAAAGTGCCACTCCACTACTCAATTATATATAAGGAGAGATTGCTGTCTGTTTGCAAATAACAAGCAGAACCCTCAGACCTTCTCTGTTACTAAAACTTGGAAACTTAATTTAGTTATTCATTTACATTATTTATAGTCCACCTTTCTCCCTAAGACTCAAGGTGGATTACACCAAGTAATTCTCTAACCTGACCTGAACATCTCTGAACTGTATCCTATGGGCTAACTCAGTGGGCCGCACAATCACCTGAAGTACATTTTCATATGGTAGGTGCACACAGAACTTCCATTCTGCCAATATTGTTCACACTGTCTGTATTAATAAATGGAGGTAAGGAGATAAGAGGACTACAGTTAATTCTAATCCATGTACAGATTCCTAGTCAGATCATTAAGATTCAATCAAAATCATGTTCACACCATTAATATATCTGAGTCAACTGCAATGATGTGTGACATTAGGTAATGACAACTTATTTTGATTGGATTATTGTTTTGGAATCTCACAATTTGATCGCAATCATTTCTCTGTGCAGCAGGAAGGACTTCAAGGGGAAACAGTGATTCAACAGACATGTGCCTGATAGCCACTTTGTCCACCCAGAAAAGTTTTCTGATTTTCCCACTGAATAGGATTGTCCCAATGATTACCTTTGGGCAAAGTATTTCCACTTAATTTACTCATATCCTTGTCCCATCTCTGTGCCACTGGGAGAGCTTTCTGGTTGTGCTGCATCTGTTAAACTGAGGGTAAATTTTGCTCATACCTGCTAACAGCCCAGCCAGGCTGTGTGGATGAGACAGGGAATGAGATAGAGGCAACTAAACCTTTCAGCTAACAGCTATACAGACTAGGGATGGACACAAACTGAACCACAAAGCAAACTTTGTCATGAATTTTACCCTGTTCATGATTTGGAAACAGAAATTTGTGGTGGGTCTAACATCATGAACTTCCATGAACTTTTTAATGGTTTGCAGTGGTTCGTGGTGGTTCATGGTCCCTTGTATAGAACCCTGTGAGGCAGGGGTCATTTCATAGAAAAAGAGCTGCAGGTGCTCATAAGCATAACATTTGCATATGCCACACACCCCAACATCACCGGAGGTGTGTCAGAAGGCAACACCCACTGCTTAGGCTCCACTGGACTGTTTTGGATTGCTAGCTATAGGGGGGGGGATCTGCCCTCACAGAGGAGGGAGAGCTTGTACCTGAATAAACCTTGGTCATAAAGGTGCCACTGGACTCTTTTGGATGGCTGGCAAGTGAAGGAAAGTGCGTGGCTGCTCATGGGTCGAGGAGGTTGGCACAGAGGATGTGCATGGCCTCAAGCAAGTAGGGGGCCAGGGCGGTGGCAGGGCATAAGTGCAGGAGGAGGCCGAATAGGAGCAGGAGGCCAGGGTGGAGCTCCTCGCAGGCCTCGCGGGAGTTGCTGGGGCCCACCTTACAGAGGCACCTCACCAGGGCCAGCATGAGGATGGGCAGAGCCTGGCCGGGCTGGGTGCCATGGCCCAGGCAGTGGGGGAGAAGCTCAGCCAGCTCACGGCAGTGCTCCGCTGGGTCAGCCAGCCAGACGGGAAAGGCGAGGGGGTTGCTGGGAGCAGGGGCAGGGCTTGCTGCATGTGCCCACCCCCTGGGCTCCTTACTGCTGGAGCTTCACTTCTGTACATTCCTGCAGGAAATGAGCCCTGCTGTGAGGTAAGTGGGGCTGAGAGATCTCTGAAAGAACTGCTCTTGAGAGAACAGTTCTGAGAAAACTGTGACTGACCCAAGGTCACCCAGCTGGCTGCATGAGGAGTGAGGAATCAAGCTCAGTTCTCCACTACACCAAACTGGCTTAGCCCACTGAGAGAAGTCTCCCTGCCAACTCAGCTTCATACTCTCTTGAGCAGCCCCTTTAAACTGGGCTATGTCACAGGCTGGGGTGCCAGTCAAACGGAGTCCAGAACAAGCCAAGGTCAGGAGTCAAGAAGATAATGCAAAGTACAAAAAGCCAAGCCGAGGTCAGGAGCCAGAAACACACAGCCAAGTCCAAATCACTAACCAGAAACGTAGTCCAAAGCCAAGCCAGGATCAGGAGCCAGGAACACAGAGCCAAGTCCAAAGCCAGGGGGTCCAAAGGTCTAGGTGCAAGAGCCAAGCCAGAGTGGATGCTAGCAGCACGAAGCTGACTTGTTGCTTCCACAAAGAGTATTGCCCAGAATGTGGAGTTAAATGCTGCTACCAATTAGCCAGCTGCACGATCGGCCAGGCTCCTGTGGCTCCATGGTGAACTGGAGGAGCAGTGCTGGGAGGAGCAGGAACGGTGACAGGCTCAGCTGGGACAGGCACCAACACTGCAGCCGGGGGGAGGACTGGAGAGGGAGGGGCGGGGGAGGAGGAGGGAGGAGGACATGGCCGAGAAGGGAGTGTCTGAGGTGGAAACAGGGGGAGGCGGAGGAGGAGGAGGTGGAGGAACTGCACCAGGTCATCCCTCTGGACCCGAGGGAGTGAGAGGACAGGGGTGTGGAGGGGGAGGAGGATAGTTCCGATTAGCATGTGGTTTCAGTTCCTGTTTTACCTGTTTGTTATTATTAAAGGTGTGTTGGTTTACATCACTGTCTCTGTCCTCTGTGGATTCACCGTCCCCCCTCCTTCCCCCTTGGATTGACACCAAGACAGGTATGCAGCTGTGTCTGAAGGCACTTTTATTTTGCTAGGCAACTGTGCACAGGATGGACCTGCCACTGTTGGAGCTGGTGGGCCATGGCAGCCGGATGGTCCCCGTGTGACCTGGGTGGTGGGAGCATCCTGTCCCTGTCTGGCTCCCCTGAATGGTAACCCAGGACAGCCACTGTGCCCCCCCCCTCCTTGGGAGGCCACAGTGGTATCGACCGTGATGGGCCCACATAGGCATTGCCCATTGCACTAGTGTCCCCTGGTACGGCCCTTGGCCTGTTGTTTAGTGGACACATTGTATGTGGCAGTATGCTCATGGACAGCTAGGGGGTGGCCCGTGGCACAGAGGGGTGGGAGGGGCCAATGCCCACTGCTGCTTGTGCCTGGTGACAGCACAACCCTTACTGTGGAGGGGAGTAGGGCTGTGGCTGGTGACAACACAACCTCTACTGTGGAGGGGAGTAGGGCTATGGCTGATGACAGCACAACCCCTACTGTGGAGGGGAGTAGGGCTGTGGCTTCTTCCATTTCCGAGGTGACCTCCCGCTGTTGCCAGATGCCTAGGTGTTCTCGCTGGTTTGATCTGGCTTCCCAAGCTCGGCCATGGGAGCCCCTGTGGTTCAAATGCATGCGCCATTCTGTGGAGTGACAGTGCTTTCGCTTTCCTCTCTGTGCACATGTGCCGTTGGGCGTTTGTGTGCATCCTGTAGAGACTTTAAAAAAAACACATCCAGTTTGCAATGGTACATGGACGGGCACCAGATGCCATGGGATTCAAGCACACCCGCGATCAGACACCCGCCCCTGCCCCACAGTTTCTGCAAACTAATGCACTTTCTGCGGTAGTTTTTTTACTCCGCATCTTCATTGGGAAGCTGTGGGTTGGCCATGGGTTCGCTACACTTCCCAGATGTTGCCATGTGATCATGCCGTGGGGCAAATGCTCTGTGTGACTGGGGCCATAGTAAAATTTCGGTGTGTTTGTGTTCTGCATGTTTTGTATGCACCTTCATATGCTGCAACTTCACCTGCAGTGTGAGCTGACCGTGTCCTTCCTTTTTTGTAAAACAGCTAGATGAAAGACATTCATTAAGTAAACAGGAAAGATTTTGAAAATGGACTAAAATATGTTTTGTATTAAAGGAAGCTGAAGGTATATGCTGTAACCCACTTGTTCTACAGAAAGCTAAGAAAAGTAAACAAAAAAGGCTGAATAATATGAGTTGCATTCCTAACATGTCCTTGAATTGGCAGACTAACAAAAAAAAGCATGTTCTTGAAAGCAATCTGTCTTCAATATTTTTATTTTGCTGAAATTATTCAGGAAATACCTATCAAGGTGATATCTCTATTATTATCACCTTAAATCCTACTAAAAACCAAGATCACAATGAACCATTTTCCAGCTGCTGAACTATTACACTTTGAAAAGGAAGGGAAAGGCATTCTCTCCTGACAACCTTACCTTCAGTCAATAACTGCATTCACCTTTAACTTGCATGGCACATTTCAAAAAAATCTAGGTACATATCAAGTTTCTAGCTCTCTTACAGTTAGTTTTGGCCGTAGGGATGTCTAAACATTAAGAACATAAGCATTGCAGAAAGCTACAAGAATGGGTGTGTCTGAATTTAAATATTCAGATACTGTGAATGACATCACTTAAACTATATTATGAGTTCTGGAGTCTTTTGAATTCCCCAGTCAGTGCTTTTATCTCAGAGGCAATTTCATAAACTGATACAATTGTTCCCTAAAACAGGATATCCTTGCCTGGGTTCTAAGCTATCCCCAGCAGGTATCTGTGCATTTCCTTTGAAATATTTACCATTTCAATGTCATTCAGCTGTTTTAGAATTGTTTTGCCAACATAAATGAAAACCTGAGGAATCCTATCCAAGATGGCAAACCATATGAGATGCTGAATTCCTCCAGTTCCATAATAGGAAGATACTGAAGGTGAGGGCAGGGGAATGTCAGGACCATTTTCACCAGCAAATGGTTTGGGGCAAGTTAACAGCAGGCTTATATAGAGAAGAGAAGAAGAAGATATTGGATTTATACCCCACCCTTTCCCTCCCCACAACAGATACCCTGTGAGGTAGGTGGGGCTGCTAGAGTTCTTTCTAGAACTGCCCTTGAGAGAACAGCCCTGACAGAACTATGGCTTTCCCAAGGTCATCCAACAGCTGCAAGTGGAGGAGTGGGGAATCAAACCCGGTTCTCTCAGATTAGAGTCCACGCACTTAACCACTACACCAAACTGGCTCCAAACTACTACTACAACTCTTTTTCTTTGGTAATCTGGAATCAGCAGGATTGAGAGAGCCTTTTTCACCTGCTTCATCATGTTTGAACATGGTTTATGCCTGAATTTAGAACTGGATAGGTAGACTGGTATAGTGCCAGGATATTTGGCAGGAGCCCTAAGTCATCTGTTGATGGGTGGTGGTTTCCTAAGGTAGCCTGTCATGGCTGATCAGTAAGGGAAATAGGGGAGAAACTTGCTGAACTTTCATCAACACTTTAATCTTAATAAAAGTGCACTAGATGTTGCTTCTACAGATACGCACTTAAAGTGTGCACAGTTATTCAGTGGAATAAATCTACACTGATTCCACCACCATCTTCTTGCTGTTATTTTGTATTCACCTGTTTAAAAAAGGCTGGCTGTGTGAATGTAATTGTGAAAGTAGAAACCAAAAGAACTGAAGGAAATGCTGATAGACTATTAGCTATAGTGTATTAATAACCTGTATAAATGCTTACTTTCCACAGTTTATCAAAAGCCATTTCTTTTCACATTTGCTGACATTTAGAGTATGTACATATAACAATTGATTTCTTTATTCTTCAACAATTTTAAATTACACAAATGTAAATTGATTCAGCCCTGGATTGCTAGACTATCAATTTAATTTCAATGTATGGTGCTGAATGCTATAAAAGCAAGGAAAACTTTAGTGCAAAATAAAAAAAAAATGTTTGTCTTTTATAAATATTAGCTCAATCATACAAGTAAATGTCAGGGTTTTTAAAATTATTCTGATGTCTTCACTTTTTAGGTTATTTTGTTTATATCAAATACATGTTATGGAAAAAATGTTTAAAGACAAAATACATTTTATGGGAAAATGTTTAATGACCAGAGTACAATGTGCGTGTGTGTTGTGCTATCAAGTTGCTTCCAATTTATGGCGATCCTATGAATTAATGTCCTCCAAAATGTCCTATTGTTAACAGCCTTGCTCAGGTCTTGTAAACTGGGGGCTATGGCTTCCTTTATTGAGTTGATCTATCTCTTATTGGGTCTTCATTTTTTCCTGTTGCCTTCAACTTTCTGTAGCACTATTGTCTTTTCCAGTTAATCTTGCTTTCTCATAATTTGGTCAAAATACAACAGACTCAGTGTAGTCATTTTAGCTTCTAGGAAGAGTTCAGGTTTGAGTTGATCTATAACCCATTTATTTGTCTTTTTGAAGGTCTATGTATCCATAAAACTCTCCTCCAACACCACGTTTCAAATGAATCAGCTTTCTTCCTGCCTGCTTTCTTCACTGTCCAAATTTCACACCCATACATAGAAATGGGGAATACCATAATATGAATTTTCTTAATCTTGGTTGCAAAGGCCAAGGATCTTGAAGGATCTTTTCCAGTTCCTTTATAATTGCCTTTCCCAGACTCAAGTTCCTTTTGATTTCTTCCTTGCAGTCTCCCTTTTGGTTGACGATGGAGCCAAGGAATAGAAAATCTTGGACAATTTCAATTTCTTCATTGTCAACCTTGAAGTTGTGTAATTCCTCAGTAGTCATTACTTTTGTCTTCTTGATGTTCAGCTGTAACCCTGTTTTGGCACATTTTGCTTTAACCTTCACCAGTAGTCCTTTCAAGTTATCACTATTGTCTAGGATGGGCAGAAACCACATGATAAGCCAAAATCTGAATTGAACTTTGGCCGGTTCACAAGCCCACGTGTTTGCTGAACAAATCTCTGAGCTTCTGGGCACGACTTGGAATGGCTTAGATAACAAAACTCACCCACAAAGGTTGATGTGAAAATGCTAGGAAACATGGGGGTGCTGATGTTTTTCAGCCTTGGAAACATGAATAGGGACCCTCAAAGCTTATCAGGTGATGCTGCCTGCCAATAACACAGTTCCCTTCCAATTGCTCGCAAGTGTTGGACGAGCACGCATTTCCTTAGATGGTAGGGTGCAGTGGTTTGGGATGGAGAGGGTATACTAGTGTGTGAAAAAGCTTTGCTGCTGGGCATGGGAGGGGGTTGCTTAGCTAGGCTACTCAGTCAGGGGCTATAGGGCTTAATTTTGCCCTCTATCATGATTTGGGTTTTGTTTGTTTGTTTGTTTGGTGCAAAGGATGGGGAAAACCACAGACTCATGGGGGTGATGTTTGCTGCCGGCTCTTGCTTTCTGAAGCCCCACCACTGATGTGTTTCTCTTTAGAGTGGCATCTGTGTGTCCAGAAACTTACTAGGGTGACCTTTCCTGCTGGCTCTCACTCCAAAGCCCCACCACTGACCCATTGACCTTGGGGTGGCATCTGTGTGTCCAGAGACTTGCTGGGGTGACTTGCCTGCCAGCTCTTGCTTTCTAAAGCCCCACCACTGACCTGACTGACCTCCCCCAACTGACCTGCTTCTCCTCGGGGGGGACATCAATCTATGCCAGTCTGCCTGCTGCTCTATTTGCTTGTATCCCTCTCTGGCAACTGACCCATCTGACCACAGTTGGCCCTACCTAGCTTCTGAGATCTGATGAGATTGGGCTTGCCTGGGCTATCCAGGTCAGGGCCCATACAACTCCTTAAAATAGCATTGTCTTTCATGAGACAGACTATCAATAATATTGTATTTGGTTCAGATAGGAGCTGCCACTGATGAACGAGCTATTTATAGCTGAACATCATGGCCCCCATGTTACTGGATACTGCTACACTGGACCATCAAATAGCGAGAGCCATCTGTATGAAATTGTATTTATATTACTTGTATGAAGTATTTTATTGAAATTTTTATTGTAATTCTTGCACTATATGGTGCATCTGTGTTTTATTGGATTTTAACTTGTTTTTTGCTGCCTTGAGCCTGCTTCTGTGGGCAAAGCAGGATATAAATCGAAATTAATAGATAATAAATAAGTAAATAATAAATAATAGATACAGTTTTAAATATTATGGTTTCCAAAAGAAGGAGTCTGGCAAAGGCAGATTTTATTGGCTGCTGATAAAATGAGGTGTTTGTTATGGTTATAGGATTGACAAGCATCACAAGACATCAGAAGATAGGGGTGAGCCAGGAGGGCTGGTGGCGAGACACATGCGCTTAGGCGCGGTGGTGATCTATTGATCTTTAAAGGGTCCTTTGATCGTTAAAAGGACCCCCTGCCATCCCGGGAGGGGACAGGCAGTTGCAAGGGGCTTGATCTGCAACCCTGTGTGAGTTGCAACTCACGGGGTGGAACGGATCGCCCCCGATGCAGGATCAAAGTCCGGGCTCAGTTCGTCTCAGCAAAGCCAATGCTCCTGCACCGAAAGGGGGGGAAGAGAAACCTTGCTGAATGAGCGCTTCTGTGAGTATCCATGGAATAAATTAAGCGGGTTAAAAGGGCAATTTAACATAATTAGCCCCAAGAAGCAGCATAAGAGGGGAGGGCTCTCCCCCCTGAAGAACAATCAGCTTGTAAGCGTGAATAAACGAGCTTGGCGAGGCTAGAGTGGAGAGGGGCGAGAATGAAAGTGATGCCATCTGGAATGAATGGAGTCGGGAAGCTGAGAGAGAATTGAGCCAGCTATAAAAGTATCTAGGCTGGCTGCAAATGGCTCGGGAAGGGAACTGGGGTCTCACTCTGAGTGAGATTTAAAACCCAAAGGGTTGGAAGACAGCTGTATAAGCAGTGCGGGTTTGAGAGTGAAATGCTCAGCAAGAGAACTATTTGGTGGAATTAAATTTGGTGAAATCAAAGTGTGCTAAGAAGAAGGAGGTGGTGGGGGACCCCTTTGCAATGCACTCAAATTTTCACCCTAATAGGGGTAGGGTAGAAGAAACGGAGAAGGGGAGGCCCGCTTCATCGCACACCAGTTTTTAACCCTTTAGGTCCAGGGTGGAAGAGCAAGAGAGTGAGAGAAGAGAGTGTTACAGCGTTCTCAATTTTTGCTGTAATCATTAATGACTATTGAAGTTGGAGAGACAGACTGTGTTTAAGCTGAAATGTAAAGCTTTGCTGGCAAAATAATCCTAAACAATAATAAGGTCTCTGATTATTGATTGACTGTATGCTGGGCTTTTCTGGGTTTTGGCTTAGAGGTTGGCTATAGGGGGACATCTGAGAATAAAGGGGGGAAGGTTGGAAAAGACAGCTAGTCTGAGAGAATTGCCAATGGAGTGATTGTTTGGTAAACATTTGGGGAGGATAGTGGAAACAGTTTCTGGGAAGTTTGCAAGGGAATAAGATAGCCTAAACATCGGTGCCCTCTAATAAGTTGTTGGAATTATTAGAGATAGAAGGTCTGGGAAGAGAGCCAAGAAGCGGGTGTTGTTCCCAAACATTAGATAAGTGCTGGGCATTGGGGGGAAAAAGGGGGAAATATAATTACTGTGAGACATATACTCTGTGCATGTTAAGGTTAGGATTTGGAATTTGTATTTAAACGGTCAAAAATGTCCAGTACAGGAGGAAGAAAACAATCATTGGTCTCACCAGGGGCACTGAGCTTCGCAACAGGGAAGTTGGGGAGCTCGGGACAAAAAGAACCCCAAAAAGAAATGCAAGCTGTGGTGCAAGCTACCATTTTAAGCACAATTAATGATGTCATAGAACCAATCAAAGTCAGCATGGAAGAAATTCGAAATTCTGTTCCACAAGCGATAGCACCCATTAACCAAGCTATCCATCAGGTAAGAGATATGATCCCTCAGGCAGCAGTCCCGATACAGAATGCTATGAAAGACATTACCGAACAGTTTACCCAGAGCTTACAGTTGTTGCAAAAACAAATAGCCAATAACACCACTAAAACTGTGGCATTAAGCACTACAGTGAAGGAAATTGAGACGAAGACGAGGCAGGTGGAAAGGAAGGTTCAAGAAAACGAAGAGAAACAGTCGTTGTTGGAGCAAGATGTGATGAGATGGCAGGTGCAGAGAGCTGCATTTGTTTTGAGGTTTCAGAATATTCCAGAGGAGAAGGAGGAAGATCTGATTTTAAAAATGGCAGAATTGTTGGCAAATCATTTACAGCTCGAAGTTAGAAATGATGTGGCAAAAGAGATAGGTGTGGACTTCAGGATGAATTCGGCATACACAAGAAGATTCAAGGTACCCAGGGAAGTACAGGTGCGGTTCCATAAGAGGGCGGTTAGAGACAAGATATTGAGAGAGGTAAATGCCTTACCGCTGAAGATGGGACAAGAAGAAATTAAGGTGTTGAAAGAGATTCCCTGGAGAGTGAGGGAGAAAAGAAGGGCATATTCAGAACTAACAGTACTTTTGAGAGCCAATAATATCACTTACAGGTGGATTATGCCAGAAGGAGTCTTTTTTAACTTTGAAGGGAAGAGATTTAGAATTACGTCAGTTTTTAAAGCCAAAGACTTCCTAGAGACTTATGGTGAAGAGTTGTTGGATGACCAAGAAGAAAGAGAGGAGAGAGAAGAGGGAGAGGTCGAAAGGGAACTGGAACCCCAATCTCAAGGAGCAACAGCCTCAGCCCCACCTGCTAGACCACAAAGAGTAAGAAGATTTAGACTGAGATCTCCAATCATCATGAGACAAAAAACGAAAGGCGAAAAGGAACACAGACAGATACAGAACTCAGATGGATAAGAAGTTGAAGTTTATATCAGTTAATGTGAATGGCTTAAATGGACCCCAGAAAAGAAGAATATTTCATCAACTGAAGAAACATAAGGCGGATATAACATGTATACAAGAAACTCATATTAGAAAGAATGATGAAAAATATTTGGAATACAAAGGATTAGGCAAAGTATTTGTGGCAACAGATAAGGAAAAGAAGAAACACGGAGTAGCTACCTATATTAGAGAGTATTTGCAACCAGAATTTGTACTTGCCTCGGAGGACAAAAGAATATTGATGGTGGCTATCCAGAGACAAAATAAATGGGCTTTGATTGTGAATATTTATGCACCAAATCAAAATCAGGAAAAGTTTTATGCAAAGCTTCTAAATTTGATAGCCAAACAGGATTTTCAAGAGATTTGTTTGATCGGAGATTTTAATGCGGTGTTTGATAATAAACAGGATCAAAAAATGAATACCCAGAAAAAGAAGATAAAGGGCAATGAATTCACTAATTCTCTTTTGCAGATCATAGAGGAATGGTGACTGGTGGATGTATGGAGAATAAGAAATTATAAAAAGCAACAATACACATATTACTCGGCAAGACATGATTCTTGGTCTAGACTGGATATATGTTGGATGTCATCCCCATTAGTAAGGGAATTACAGGAGGTGGAAATCGAGGCAGGTACATTTGCTGATCACAACCCGATAACGGTGGAACTACAGGGAACAAATCTTAAGGGTAGATGGACACTGAACCCTTTCCTATTGAAGGATAGTAAGGTGGTGAGAAGTCTGCAAACTGAATTCACTTTCTTCTTCAAGGAAAACCTTAGTTCAGACATCCCGAGACGGACTGTATGGGATGCATTCAAGGCCTTTGCTAGAGGACTTTTAATAAAGGAAGCGGCAAGGAAAAACAGGAAAAGAAATGAGGAGTATCTTAATTTGAAGAAAGAAATATTGGAGCAAGAGAAGCAGGAAAGAGAGGCTGGAGGAGGCCTTGATAGGAGAGCTAAGATTAAACTTCTTACGCACAGGATGAATTGCTTATTGACAGCAGAGTTAGCAAAGAAAATGAGCTATGCCAAACAAAATTACTTTGAGAATGCCAATAAACCAACTAGATGGTTGGCTTACCAAGTAAGAAAGCAGTCTGAAAGGACATTGATAAAGTCATTGAAAGATAAAAAATGGGGTGGAACAAAATGTAATTCAAGATCTGAAGAAGATTGTGGAAGACTTCTACAAAGAGCTATATGCAAGAGAGGATATAAATAGAGAAAAAATACTACACTATTTACAAGAACGCACAGTTGAAAAGTTCTCAGCGGGGGACCAGAAGAGCTTAAATCAACCAATAACAATGATGGAAATGGTGGAAGCTCTCAAAAGACAGAATAAAGGTAAAGTACCTGGGACTGATGGTCTACCAGTGGAGTTCTATGTAATTTTTGAAGAAATATTGCTACCACAGTTACATGAAGTTTATAAAAAAACCTGGGAAGGAGAGGAAGTGCCTGATACATGGAGATAAGCCTTGATTTCACTGATACATAAGCAAGATACAGAAGGGAATGATATTAAAAATTATAGGCCAATCTCCTTATTAAATGTGGATTATAAAAATTTTGCATCTATTATGGCGGAGAGGTTGAAACGTATTTTGGCAAAGGTGATTCATAGAGACAATCTGGATTTTTGCCGAAAAGACAAATAAAACACAATGTAAGGCGGTTATTGAATGTGCTGGAATATTATGAAGCACACCCAGAAAAAGAAATGGCGATTTTTATAGATGCAGAGAAGGCCTTTGACAACCTGGACTGGATGTTTATAATAGAAACATTTAAGAAGGTTAAAGTGGGAGAGCAATTCATCCAAACAATTCAAGCCATTTATTAAAAGCAAAGAGCAGCAGTTATGGTAAATGGCGAACAGACTGAGCAATTTCAGATACAGAAAGGTACGAGACAAGGCTGTCCCCTATCACTCTGTACGGAGGTAAAATATTTAGGAATTAAATTGACGAACAGGTGCAGTTCGTTACAAGAAGATAATTATAAAGAACTATTGAGAGCAACAAAACAAGATTTGGAAAAATGGAAGAATTTAAAGCTTTCACTAATGGGAAGAATTGCTTTGATAAAGATGAATATTTTACCAAGATGGATATTCTTGTTTCAAACGATTCCTGTTTTGAAGAGCTTGGCAATTTTGAAAGAGCTGGAGAAAATTACCACTAAGTTTGTCTGGCAGGGGAAGAGAGCAAGAATTAGGCTCAAAGCATTACAAGACTCAAAAGAAAGAGGAGGGTTTGGTTTGCCTAACTGGACATTGTATTATAAAGCTGGAGCTTTGGCATGGATTAAGGAATGGGTAATGCTGGAAGATAGAAGACTTTTAAAGTTCAAAGGCCATGACCTTTTAGAAGGCTGGCATGCTTTTCTGTGGGATGAGAAAGTGGCAGCAAGAAAATATTTTAGACAACACTGGATACGAGATGCACTCTGTAGAGTATGGGAGACCATCCAGAGGAGGTGGTTTACCAAAACCTCGAGGCTGGTAGCCCCAGTTGAAGCAGTGACTTTACTTAGGTTGTATTGTGAAAATCCCCTATAAAGATATCTGGACATTATAAATGCAAAGGGGGAGTTGTAACTGGATGAGGATATCAGTTGGTGGCACAAAGTTCAGATTCAATCAAGGTATAAAAGAGATAAGAAAATAGGGTTTGAGAAGACATTAACAGATTTAGAAAAAATACTTTATGAGCCGGAAGAGAAGTTTCTTAAAAAAATGTATTCATTGTTGTTGGCTGATTATATGGTAGACGAAATGGTGAAAAGCAATATGATCCAATGGGCACAGAACTTTGGTTATAGCACTGAGTTGGATCAGTGGGATCAAATATGGAAAATGAATGTGAAAATAACTAGGGTGGTCTCATATAGAGAAAATATGTATAAAATGTTGTATAGGTGGTATATCACGCTGGATAAGCTGGCAAAATATGATGAGAAATGTTCTAATAAGTGTTGGAAATGTAATGCAAAGACAGGGTCATTGTATCATATGTGGTGGACATGTGAGGTGACAAAAAAGTACTAGATATAGGTGCAGAAAATGATGCAGAAAATGACAAAAGGTACTCTTCTGTTTAAACCAGAGGTGTTGTTGTTGGGTATATTTCCAAAAGATATATGGAGAGAAGAGAGATACTTGATAATATATATAATGACTGCAGCTAGGATTTTGTATGTGAAATATTGGCGATCCACGGTGGTACCAACCAAACAAGAGCTGATTGAGAAGATAATGGAAGCAGCAGAAATGGATAAATTGACTTTGATGATGAAAGGACATGATGAATCAGCCTTCATAAATATGTGGCAACGCTTCTATGAGTGGTATGATCAGAGAGGGAAGGATGGAGAAAAATAATAAATATTGAGTATTATTAACCTTATATGTTAAATTAGAAGTGGATAAGGTAGAAAGATAGTATTTGAGGATACAGAAGTAAAAGATTATTAGTAACAAGGGGTGGCAAGTAGTGACAAGGGGTGGCATTAGTAACAAGATGGAGTGTTATAAAAATTGTAACCCCCCGTGAATGATAAATGTGGTATGTTGTGTTTTGTGTGTAGTGTTAATGTATTGTGTGTTTGTAGTGTAAGGTTGTAACGTTTTTGTCTAAAAAAAATAATAAAAATGCCTCTTTCAAGGGCGCTTAAAAAAAAAAAAAGACATCAGAAGAGAGGGGGGATATCCAAGTCAGCCATTCTTGTCTGAACAGTCTCAGGGGACTAGTGAGGGATTAATTCCTTGATGGTGCAATGGCACCTCTCTGTAGTGTTCTGAGATGACATGTTATGCTGCCTCCTTGCCTTCCATACCATTTCCTCCTTACTTTCAGTGCCACAAAAAGCTCTGTCCTTAGAAGTCTTAGTTGAGTCCAAAGAATATGATGGCTTAGACATATTGGGTAGAATGACAGAATGGTTAGCACATGATGGTGGCTCTGAGGTAAAAGGGTGCCCTTTACTCTAAATAAAGAAGTTGGTTTCACTTGAACATAAAAAGAGTCTGTTTAGAAGTCTAATAGCATAACAGTTTCAGTACAGATCACAACGGGTACACTTTTTCTTTCTTTAAAGTTCCTTAAATAGAGGTAGCCACAAAGGCTTATTTTTCTCACTTGCCTCTTAGCTAGTAACTTCCAGATAGGCTTGTTTCCCTCACTTCCTCAAAGAACACAGATTTTTCTCACAGCACCTCATTCAATCTCTTTATCCACTCAACACCCTTTTCCTTTCTCACACCGTCCTTCCTCTTCTCTCACACAAAGCCTATAAACACACTCAGCCAAGCTACCATACAATCATAACATACTTCAGCTACCCATCCAGGCCTCTTCTTTCTTATTCTAGAGGCCTGCATTCTAAACCACAGCAACATATATATGAAACCCCACATTAAATCAGAGAAATAAAACACACACAAAATATTTACATAGGAAAATACTACATCATGCATGTTATCTTTGCACCTTTTCCACATCCTTGGGACATAGGAATGTATCTATGCAATCATTAGGGGCAACCAGTGGGAGATGGGGAGAGGCAGGTGCTTACTGGGGGTGGTGGTCACATTCTTTGTGGTGTGACCTGGAAATGCCAGGATCATACTGGGCTGACGCTCTAGCATTCACTTTAAAAATCTATGAAGTTCTGAGGAGTTTCTAGAGTGTCACCCTGGTACACTGCATGCCAGTGCTTCCAGGTTCTGCCAGAAGTGACATCAGCACACAGCAATTAAGATTACCACCCACCCCTTTGGTGGCCTGCTTCTGCTCAGCAACCAGATGAACACAGGCAGGCATTAGCAAGAATTACCAGGAGTTTGTCCACCATTAGCAGGAACCTGATAAGCCTACTCATTGGTGAATTTAGGTGTTGTGTATCAAATAATGTATTGCTAATAGTATTGTTTTATATTAAAATGTTACTATGCAATCACTCAAGATATTTTATAAGCTTGCATTGTACATATGTTGGTTATGTCTCAAGCATAGAAATGCATTTCAAAATTTTTCATATTAATTTTATTTCAGGATTTTGGGAAGGGCATACTTTTTGTTATCCTGATTTGTCAGGAATGCTGCTTCCAGCAGGTTTTATATACATATTTTCTGCTTCATTCTCTCCTTCTAGGGTTGCTAACCTCCAGGAGCTTTCCTGGAATCATAACCAAAATAGCCATTTTTCTCGAGGGGAACTGATCTCTGTCATCTGGAGATCAGTGGTAATTGCAGATGATTCTCAGCCCTCACCTGAAGATTGACAACACTAGTCATCTGGAGATCAGTTGTAATTCTAAGCAATCTTCACCTCCCTCCAAGGTTGAGAAGGAGCCTTCTGTCCCACTCGCAAGGCTCTGTAGTCACCCAGCTCAGCTGCTCTTTTAAAAGTTTTCTCTGGTTTCTAACCTGACTGACTGCAGAGAGAAGCAATGCTGGAGGTGGGCAGGTGGGAGCACAGAATCTTCTCTGCTCCCACCCCCCACTTCCAGCACTGCAGGAGAAAATAATGGTCCCTGTTAGGACATGATTCCTCTCTCTCTCTCTCTCTCTCTCTCTCTCTCTCTCTCTGCTCCTGTGCTTCCCAAAACCTGGAACACTCCTGAAATTCCAGGATATAAATTATAGTTACTCCCAAAATATCTGGAGTATTTAGAATATCACCAAGCCGACCCCCCAAAAAGCTAATTTCATGTTTAATTTGAGTTCAGGTCTACCTGAATGTTCACCTGCAAACAAGTGATGTGGAATGCTATAGTATAGCTCAGTCTCCTCAGATCTCAGAAGCTAAGCTCAGTCAGTACTTGGATGGGAGACCACCAAGGAAGACTTTGTAAAGGAAGGCAATGGCAAACCATCTCTGCTTGATCACTTACCTTGAAAACAGAAAGAGGAGCTACAAGCTAGAATGGAGGAGCAACATTTTGCATCTTAAGAAGAAGCAACCAGATAAGAGAACTATAAATATTATGTTGGCTTTCATATAATATCACAATAAAATATCACAATTTTGAAAAGTGGTCAATAAAAGATTCCCCCAGTCATTTATATTGTATTTGATTAGTTTTGCATATTTCCCCAAGACAAGATAAAGTTGCATTTACATATATTTATTTACCCATGTATGCTGTATTGCTTTGTAGCAGTAGGCATATTCTGTCCAACTAAGATTAAATCCACTGGTTTTCCACACGAGGTTAATGGAGTCAAACTAGTTTTTAAGTGCCAGCCAGACATCAAATACATATATTCTGAACAACTCCTGACATTATATTCTGAATAAGTAGTTCCTAAATGTCCCATCCAATACAGTTCTAGGGCTTCTTTCATAAAATACAAAGCATTTTGGCTCTTTAAAATGAAATGGAAAGTTCAAGCAAAGTTACCTATATCCAGAGAAAATGTAAACTGGATATTGACAACTGAGAAATTAAAGACATGAATGTGTGGGAGTCCAATTTCCTAAGGAAAGAACACAATTGAACTAACATTTGAATCCAACTTCTACTGTTGGATAGAAATAATTGAATATATAACCATTGGCTAAGTGCAAGAAGAATAAAATAGGCTACGTTGACTTTGGCTGGAAGCTTTCAAACCAGATGGCTTTCAAAAACGATTAGACAAATGTATGGAAGACTGGTATACCCATAGCTATTAGCCACAATAGCTAAAAATTATGCCTCCATATGAAGAACTCAAAAGAGACTATGGTTCTAATTTTTGTGAGGTACTCAGAGGCATCTGGATAGCCACTAGGGAGGCAAAAAAAATGCTCCTCCAACAGATTTCTTCCTAGATTTAGGAGTCTGCAGTTGCTGGAAGTGTTTATATTTACTCATAATGTTGGAATTTGAGGTTCTTGTATTTTTGGATTGTAGGCACTAAAAGGAAATACCAACAACAGCACCAATACTAATAGCCAAACATTTACACTGAAACAGCTACTTCAGAAGAGGGTTTCTTCTGCTCTGTTTATGAGGCATGACATGAAACAGCAGCAGCATAAATCATCTTTATGCCCAAATCCAGGCCTGTAGCCAGGATTTTTAAATTCAGGGGGCCTTTAAATAAGTCAGGGGGCACCCCACACACCCCCACCCCAAGGGAGCACCACAAATAAAATTAAAAACTGGGAATTGGGGGGCCTGGGCTGAATGGGAAGTCAGGGGGCCCTTGGCAGTAAGTCAGGGGGCTGGGCCCCGAGATGCCCCACTGTAGCTAAGGGCCCACCCAAATCTATTATTTCAATATTCTATTAAGGTATTTGTTTTAATTCCAGCAACATGGCTACCAGAAACAAGTCAGTAGTAGTCATCATAGTAGTAGTAGTTGTTGTCATTGTCGTTGTCATCATAGTTGCCATCATCGTAGTAAATAAACAAACAAATAAATGAAAAGCTGATAACGCAAACACCTGGAAAAGGCTCCAAAATGTGCACCTGACGAAAGAAATGGAAGGACTCATTCTAGCTGCACAAGAGCAGGCACTTGAAACGAATAGTATGAAAGCCAATATTCAGAAGACCAGTGATGACAGCAAATGTCAACTTTGCAAGACAAAGGATGAAACAGTCAACCACATGGTCAGTACCTGTAGTAAAATTGCTCAAACTGACTATAAAAACCATCACAATAGAGTTGCAGCTATGTTGCTCTGGAGTCTTTACAAGAAGTATGGCTTAACGGCAGCCAGAAATTCATGAGAGCACGAACCAGACAAGATCATGGAGAATGATGAAACAAAGATTCATTGGGACTTCTGATTGCAAACAGCTTTATTTATTTATTTATTTATTTTATTTATTTATTTATTGTTATTGCCACTAGAGCCATAAACAGCAGAGACTGCAAACAGATAAAACATAACACCTGGAGCATAACACCCCTCACATCACAATTATAGGAAAAAAATGAGAAATAAGGTTTTGATAATTGAGATTGCAATCCCAGGAGACACTAGAATAGAAAAGAAAAGAAAAAACAGGAGATCACAAATTACTAAGACCTACAAACAGAGTTAGAGCACCTCTGGAAGAAGAAGGTTATCAGCATACCAGTCGTCATTGGACCCCTTGGAGCAACTCCTAGAAGTCTCAAGAAATACCTGGACATTCTGGGCATTGAGCAAATAAAGCCTACGCAGCTCTGGAAGACAATGTTGCTTGAAACAGCAAACATCCTGCCACAATACATCTACAGTTCCCAAGAACTTGGCTAGATCTCGAACTGTAGAATGCTATCTACCAGTCAAATATCTGACTGTGAATAATAATAATAATAATAATAATAATAACAATAATAATAATAACAATAACAATAATAACAATAACAATAACAATAATAATAATAATAATAATAATAATAATAATAATTGTTGTTGTTGTTGTTGTTGTTGTTGTTGTTGTTGTTGTTGTTGTTGTTGTTTTAAAAATGTAACTCTCAACATGGATTCTTAAATCCAGAGACTGGAGACATGTACAGATAAGGCAAATTGTTCAATGAACTTGAGAAAAATCTCAGGTTTGTAGAAAAATCTAAAATCTAACACACACACACCAAACTCCCTTCATTTTAAAACATCATTGGGTGAGATAAAATTCCCCTAGATAAAGAAGCAGCACCTGCCCCAGCTGCTGACTGCAATTCAGCAGCAACCACTACATGAAAACCAGCGAGGCATAGTGGTTAGATTTTCATACTAGGATTGGGGAAACCCAGATATGAATCCTCACTCTGCTATGGAAACTCTCTTGGTGACCTTGGGTCATGAGACTAGCACACTGACCTCTGCACAACAGATCCTTCCATGCAGAAAGCTTCTAAACTTTTCACTGTAAACAAGGCACCAAGTATCTGGTGTGTTTGGCAGAGTTGCCCCCCCTTGCTCTTAAATATCTACTTCTGAAGGGGGGAAAAAACAAAAAACAGCTACTCTGTTTAGGAGACTTGATTTAGAGCCATATAGCTACTGCAGCCTGTACAGGCTTATAATTTCTCTTTTCAATGAACTGGTGAATAAATCTGTCTTGTTCTCCCCATCTGCCCCCCTCCCCACATTCCACAGTGGTTTCATTTCCCCCCTCTGATAATGTTGTGCTGCCTGTTTCTCACAGTGTTACAACACACTTAATGTTCAGTTAAACAAATGTTGAAAAAATTGAGAATGTCTCTAGGGCAAAAACGGGTTAGAGTGGTAGACGGGGTAAAAACCCAAAATGATGTTGCACCAGGAAAACACATTGGAATGTGGGAGTTCCTCACTAGAAAACAGCAGATTCAGACCAGAAAGGGGAAACAGATCATGAAAACTGCTTCTCCCTCATGGAGAAATAGATCACAAAAACTGCTGAGTGGGAAGGAGATAAGGAAGCAGGGAAAGGTGAGGATATGGATTTTCCAGGAGGAGGGAAAGAGGAAATCATGTGGCGAGGAAGATACAAAGGAAAGTGATGCGCTACCTGTAAGACCTAATAGGTTTCTCACCATGCAACAGGGCCCTGTCCAGTGGTTGACACCACACAACTCGGCCACAGTTTTCCCAGGTAGAGTCTGCCAAGGGGAGGGAAGAAGGAAATGCTGAAGATGGGGGGCAGATAAAGGTAGGTTTGTTGGTGGGTGGAAGGAGAGAAGGAAACAGGAAAAGGGATGAAGCTATGGGAGCTTTCAAAGAAGGGAACTAAGAAATAGAAGGAAATGAAATGTCCCCTCCTTTTTTTGCTGGTCCCTCTCTTGTAACACCACCACCACCATTTTCCTTGTTTTAAATTAAAGTAACTCTTTCAACTTTTTAAAAATAAAAAAATGTAATTATGTCAGGAAAAAAGGTTAGTTTTGGTACGTATTTTGCTGCTGTTGTCATTGTTCTATTGTGCTGTCTTGCATGCCCAAGAATTTACAAAAGAGAAATAAATAAATACAGATCTCAAAATGGTAGAAGTACAATGGTAAAAGTACAGCATGGCATGGAGATATTCTTTTTTTCTAGCACTGTTTCACCATTCTAAGCCCATTTACTTCAATGACATTCCACTTAGGATGGCAGTTTGTGAGGATTCAGAAAAGGCCTTTCCCCCTTACTTTACAAACAACACTCCCCCCACCCCTTTCAAGCAGACTGCAATCTTCACAGAAGTACAACCAACTTACCCTGTTCACAATCTCCATTTTGTGGAGTTGCACCCCTCTTATGATCACCTGCAAACTTCAATTGTACTGCTTGTAATTTGCAAACAGACTGCATTCCCATCAGTGAGCTGACTGACACACACACACACACACACACACACACACACACACACACAGTAGGTGCTTAAGAAACAAGAAATAGTAACAGTATGAGGTGAAAATCTCCCATTTTAAGACTGCGGAACATGCTTTAATTTCTTACTTTTGCAACACAGTATTGATTTACAAACTGCAATTGAAAAAGAAATTACCTTCTTTGAGAAAATCATCTCCTTTGAGATGTCAAATTGCTTTGACAACAAGTCGTGTAAGAGTCTCACTCTATTGAAACAAATTTTATAAGGCTTCATCGTTTAAAATAGATTCCTTCTCATTTTGCTTTGGGACCCTCACACATTTTGTCTTTTATTCTTTGTCATGGAACCATTGAAACCCTACATAAAAATACCTTTGTAAGTGAAAATAGAACATGGTACTAAATTTCCTCTGGGTCAAAGAGTTTAATTTGCTCTATTAATTAGCATTCAGGCCACTGAGGTTTACATACATCTTAGAGAAAGCTAAGCAAAGGAGTCTACTAGGATCTAATATCTACTTTATTCTGCTTGATTAAACACAACAAAAGTGCCACTAGACTTCGTGAAACTACATAGCTTTCTACACCCCAGAGCCCCAGTTTCACCTTCAATTCAATTTAGTCAGACTCTTAATGAGGGTCTGATAACTGGCACTGCATGCCAATGCCATTTGGTGGTTAATTAACTTGGCAACCTCAAGTGGCAACAGATGAATACTGGAAGATGGTTTGGGGAATGCTGAGTCAGATGAAAAGATAAAGACAAAATTGTCTTGATTTTTAACCAGTGGCAGCCTAGTTATGATTAGAATTTGGGAACTGTGCATTTAGAGAGCTGGTTAGGTGCAGATGTAGAAAAATGGTAAATGGTGTGATCCTAAGCAGAGTCACATTCTTGGATATGCCAGCCTTTCCGCTCCAGACCTAAGCTACAGTATGGGGGTAATATTGCTAAACTACTAGAAAGGGCTGCTGTAAGAATTACAAGAAAATATGTGTGCATAGCATGTTGAATACTTATAAACACAAACATGCTCAGTATTGCTATCAAATAGCATATCCTCTCACTTCTTTTCTTTGAAAGACCAGATGCTTGTAGTGTGTACCACAACCATCTCAAGGCCACACCTTCAATTCCCACATCACACTTTAAGTGCTTTAGCAATAGTGAGAGATCAACCATGTCAGAGACAGTGGACAGTTCCACAACTGAGTCATTTCCCTTATCCACCTATAAATGCAGACCATCCAGCAGGGTTACCAAGGCCATCTCCACCCCAAAACCAGGCTCAAAGCCAGATATATATCTATACCTATAAATCTATATCTATCTATCTATCTATCTATCTATCTATCTATCTATCTATCTATCTATCTATCTATCTATCTATCTATCTATCCTTATATATATTTGAATTTTGGTGTCCCTCCTGGACACGCTTTCACAGCCTTTGGCCCACTCAGATGCCGCTCTCAAAGTGTCCCAATCTTGTGGCTGCATTGGCTCATGGCGTTGGCTCAGCCCCGCCCACTGAGCCAGCGGGCAGCATTTCACCCTCAGTCTGGAGGGGGATGGTGAAGGGGATGTATGCTCCGCTGAGAGAGTGGCAACCCTCTCAGCGGAGAAGGAGGCAGACCTAGAGAGCGGTGGCAAGCAGGGGAAGTGCTCACCTTTGCTGCCCCTTGCGGCCCCTTTCCCTTGGCCGCAAGGCTTGCACCACAGAGAAGGCTACCCAGCACCTTTCAAAGGCTTCCTTGTCTTCTTTCAGCAGTGGCGGCAGCACCAGGGAGGGTCTGGCCTAGAGGAAATGAGCTGCGGCTCCTGGAAAGCCGGACTCTCTTCTGAGGAAGACACTTCTCTTGGCTCCTGTGTGAGACTAACTGTGACTAACTGTCTCCTCAGTGGCTGTTGGTAGGCAACCAAACAACCAAGCTTGCTTCTGTGAGTAAAAACAAAGGACTTTCAGCGTAACCCCCCCCCCTTGCTTGGCCACTTTCCTGTCAGAATAAATTTAACACACCTCTCACTTCTTTTTGGATCTACCAAGGCTGGCTGGCTAATGAGGTGGGCCAGTGACCATCAAACCATTCTCTTCAACCCCCTGCTGTGTGGCTGACTTTCCCCTAGGGTTGCCGATCTCCAGGTGAGACCTGGAGATCTCTCACTGTTACAATTGATCTCCAGATGACAGAGATCAGTTCCTCTGGAGAAAATGGCTGCTTTGGAGGTGTTGTATAGAGGGTTAGACACATAATGAAACCACAGACAACGACATAGTGATCAGCATGGTTCACTATTATACAACACGAGACAAAATTACCTGGCCAGGTGGCCAGCTATATACAAGCGAAGGGGAACGCCCCCTGGTATCATTAGCGGGTTTGAATTCCCGCCGCCATTCCCATAGCCAGGAGCCCCAGTCCCATTGTTCCCTAGGACTCAAGCTCAGGCTCCTTTGCTGATGGCATGTAGTGGTCAGCGGACACAGCACCCCTCCCCCCATAGTTCAGGCTATCCCTAGGTGACATAGTCCTTCAGGTAGGCTGGGGTGCGATATTCCCTCATGGACCGCCATGGTGCTGGGGTTGGGGCTTCGCTCCTGGCGGGTTGAGGCTGTGCGGGGGAAGTCTCTGCTGCTTCTTCTGACTCTGGTGCAGGAGGTGTTAGCAGTCACTCCTCCTGCTGTCCCTCTCGGGTTGGGGCTGTCGCGTCTCTTGGAGCCACCTCCCTGGGGTCCTGTGCCCTTCCATGGCACCCCTCTGCTCCCTGGGTTTCATGCCCTTCTGTGTGCATTCTGTGTGCATTCTGTGTCACCTTCTTCCAGAAGCAAATGCCGCCTCAACTGATCCACGTGGTGCCGCAGAATCTGGCCGCTATCTGTCGACACCTCGTAGGAGACCGGTCTGGTGACGCGGATGATCCTGCCCGCAACCCATTCTGGGCCCTTCCCGTAGTTTCTCATGAATACCGGGTCTTCTGGAAAGAATCCCCGTGGTGCCACTCACTGCTTGGTCCTGTTGCGTGCCTCGGGCGCCCGGTCGGGGTGCAGGTGGTTGAGTAAGATCGCAGGTCTCCAGCCCATCAGGAGCTCTGCAGGGCAGCAGCCGCTCACTGGGTTGTAGTCCGGTTTGCCAGGAGGAAACATGCGATGCGAGCCTCCCAGTCCCCGTCCATCAGGCGGCTCAGCGCCTCCTTTGCTGTATGGACCATCCGTTCAGCCTGGCCATTCGTTGTGGGGTGGAAGGGTGCCAACCTGATGTACCAGATCAGGTTGTCCCTCAGGAACCGCTGGAACTCCTCGGACATGAACGCTGAGCCGTTGTCCAAGACGATCATGTCCGGCAACCCGTGCGCCGTGGCAAAGATTTTCCGGAGGGCCCGGATGGTAGCACTTGCAGAGGTGGTGGAGACAGGACTCACCTCCAGCCACTTTGAGTACGTATCCACAGTTACTAGGAATGTCAATCCATGGAAAGGGCCGGCAAAGTCGATGTGGAGCCAGGACCACGGTGTCCTTGTTGATTCCCAGGACTGCATAGGCGCGCTTGGTGGGCTCGGCCGGACTTCTTGGCAGGTCTGGCAATGCTTCACCCAGGCCTCTATTTCTCCATCCATGCCTGGCCACCAGACGTAGCTCCGGGCGAGGGCCTTCATCCGCACGATGCCCGGGTGTGCCTCGTGCAGAGCCTGCAGGACCCGGTGTTGGAGTGCACTGGGGACTACCACCCGGTCCCCCCACAGCAGGCAGCCCTTGTGTGCCAACAGTTCCTCGTGCTGCATTGTGAACGCGCTGAACTCTGGGCCCACTGGGGCCGTAGGCCACCCCCTCACCACCCAGCTGAGAACTCAGGAGAGGATGGGGTCACAGGCTGAGCGGTGGGAGATGTCCGTGGTCTGGAGGGGGGCGTCTGGGAGACTCTCCATCTGGAGGACATGATGAGCTGGGGCTGGGTCCTCCCCCACGTCTGGCAGGGGGAGGTGGCTCAGCGCGTCCACGTGGCCTATCGCCTTGCCCGGCCTGTGCTGCAGGGTATAATTGTAGCCCACCAGGAAGATGGACCACCTCAAGACCCGAAGGGAGAGTACCTGGAGTGTCTGGCGAGCCACCACGAAGAGGCCCAGCAGCGGGCAGTGGTCCATAGCAATGGTGAAGGGATGGCCATAGATGAAGTCATGGAACTTTTTCGCCCAGCCACGACTGCCAGTCCCTCGCGGTCTATTTGGGCGTAGTTCCGTTCAGCCGCAGATAGGGTCTGCGAGTAGTACGTGACCGGGACTTCCTGGCCATCCGGGAGATGGTGTGCCAGCACGGCTCCCACCCCATAAGGAGACGCATCACAAGCCAGGACCGTGGGCAGGGACTCATCGAAGTGGAACAGGACCGAATTCAAGATCAGCAGGGCCTTGACAGCCCAAAACACAGTGGCCTGACGTGGGCCCAAAACCCAGGGTGCCTTCTTGTCGAGCAACCAGTGGAAGGGCTCGGCTACTGCTGCCTTGTGGGGGAGAAAGGTGTGGTAGAAAATTAAAAGTCCAAGAAAAGCCTGGAGCTCAGCTTTGGAGGTCGGGGGTGGCGCTTCCATAATGGCCTTAACCTTGTCCCGGGCCGGGTGGAGGCCATCCGCGTCCACTGTGAAGCCAAAGAAGTCCACGGATGATACCCCAAGCTGGCACTTTTTGCGCTTGACTTTGAGGCCGGCATCCCGGAAACGGATGAGGACCATGCGGAGGTGGGAGGTGAACTCGTCAGGCGTGGCAGCAGCGATCATCACATCATCGAAGAATGGTGTCACGCCATGAATCCCTTTGAGGAGAGAGTCCATCAGTTGCTGGAATATTCCAGGTGCCACGCTCACCCCGAATTGCAGGCGATTGACCCTGAAGGCCCCCCGGTGGGTTACAATGGTTTGGGCCTCTGCGGTCGGCCCATCCACTGGCAGTTGCTGGTAAGCTTGGGCCAGACTTAATTTGCCAAAGGTCTTGGCCCCTGCCAAGGTGGCCAGAACTTGGCTCACCACCAGAACCAGGTAGGAATGGTCCTGCAATGCCCGGTTGATCGTGCATTTATAATCCATGCAGATGCGGATGTCCCCATTAGGCTTAGTTGGGGTCATGATCGGGGTCTCCCACGCCACATGGGAGACCAGTTCCAGGACTCCCTGGGCCACCAGGCGGTCCAGTTCTACATCAATTTTGGGTTTTAGGGCAAACGGAACTGTCCTGGCTTGCATGCGGATAGGGGCCACCGTGGGGTTGAGTTGTAGCGAGACCAGGGGGCTCGTGTACCAGCCCAGAGACCCGTCAAAGATGGATGGAAACTCGCGGCACACCTCCTGGAAGTCGTGGGTTGCGCATTGCTGGACCCCCTCGATTGCGATTCCCAGGGGTTCAAACCAGGCCCTTCCCAGAAGGTTGACTAGGTCACCCTCGACCACTAGCAAGTCCAAGTGGCCCTTGAAGCCATGATACTGTACCCTGATACTCCCAACCCCCTTCACCAGCACTCAGTTTCTTTGAAAGTCCATGAGCGTCACGGGTGATGGCCGCAAGCGGGCGCCCCCCTTTGGGCAAATCCTCTTTAAGGTGGCTTCCGAAATGATGGAGCATGCAGAGCCCGAATCGAGTTCCATTTTTAAGGGGACCCCCCTCTACTTTGACCCGGATGTATATTTTGGGGGTAGTGGCCTGGCTGGGGAGTTTCAGTACCTGTGCCTGGGCTGCCAGGGCGTTGGTCAGAAGATAGAGTTCCTCTTCCGGGGCTGTGCAGTCCTCGAAGTGCACCTCTGTCCTGCGGCGGGGCGGCTTTTGCACCACGCGGGATGTCTTGGAGCAGCAGACCCTCGCGATATGGCCTGTATGGCCGAAGTCCCAACACGTGGCATCCCTGAACTGACACGATTTCTGCTCGTGCTGACCGCCGCAGCTGGCACACTTCTGCGCCGTTGAGCCAGGTTGCTTGCATGCTGAGCTGGCGAGTGGTGCTAGCAGGCGATGCTGGGCAAGCGTGCGGTGTACCTCGGGGTCTTCAGAGTCGCTGGTACTGGGGAAGGCCACACGGTGTGTCATGGTGGTGGCCGGGTGGGACCTCTCCCACGCTGTGGCGGTGGCTAAGGCTGAGGCGATGGTCACCTTCTCCCCCTCCGTTACCCGGTGTCGGAGTTTTTCTTCCTTGAGGCCCGTGATGAATTGGTCGCGGAGAGCCATGTCCAGATGCTCCCCGAAGGCGCAGTCGGCCGCCAGGCGGCAGAGGTCCGCAAGGAACTCCACAGCCGTCTCCTTGCCCTGCTGGTTCCGATGCTGGAAGTTCATGTGGCAGGTCATCTCCGACGGCTTCGGGGAGAAGTGGTTTTGCATGGCCTGGACAATCTCGTTGACCGTGCATTCCTCGACCATCTTCGGAGACAGAAGGTACTGGGCTAGTTCTACGATCACGGGACTGCAAGAGCAGAGCATCAGGCCTCTCTTCCGATCTTCGTCTGTGATCTGGTAGACTCTGCCGCAGACTTGTAACCCAGGCTCCCCATCGCTGGGGCTGGGAGGCGTTGAATGGCGGCAGCAGCCCGTATCCTGGAGCGATGGCCATTGTGCTAGTCGGCGGCTGCGACACGGCTCTGGATTCACCCTCGGCGGTGCTTGTGGACAAAGCATGTGGAGCGGCGGAGCGAGTCTTTGGTAGCATTGTCCAACAGCCCAGCTAGAGTGCTCAACAGGATCCCATCCTCGTCGCCATTGTTGTATAGAGGGTTAGACGCATAATGAAACCACGGACAACGACATAGTATCAGCATGGTTCGCTATTAAACAACACGAGACAAAATTACTTTGTAGTGGTCAGCGGACACAACAGGAGGGTAAGCCCTATGGCATTGTCCTCTGCTGAATCTTTCCATCCCCACCCAATGCTGCCCTCCACAGGATCCACCCCCCCCAAATCTCCAGGTATTTCCCTAATCAAAGATGGCAACTGTGCTTTCTCCTCAGTGCCTGTTGCTAGGCAACCATATTCTGTCAGTAAAAGGGCCTTTCCATACCTATTTTGGCCTTTCAGAGAAAACTTATTGGGGCCAGTCCTGATAGGGTTGCCAACTCCAGGTGGAAAATTCCTGGAGATTTGAGGGATGGAGCCTGGAGAGGGTGAGGTTTCAGGAGGGTGGGACCTCAGACAGGTACAATGCCATAGACTCCACCCTCCAAGCCAGCCATTTCCTCATGGGGAACTATTGTTGCCAATCTCCAGGTTGGGACTGGAGATCACTCAGAATTACAACTGCTTTCTAGGAGGGAGGGAGAGGAGATGGAAACCTGAAGCCAGGGGGCTGATAACGGTAGGTTGATGGTTGGCTGGGAGGGAGATCGGGTTGCCAACTCCGGGTTGGGAAAATCCTGGAGATTTGAGGGGCGGGGCCTGGAAAGGGTGAGGTTTGAGGAGGGGTGGAACCTCAGACAGGTACAACACCATAGACTCCACCCTCCAAACTAGCCATTCCCTTATGGGGAACCATTGTTGCCAGTCTCCAGGGGAGGGATGGCATTCACGCAGAATTACAACTGCTCTTCAGATGGCAGAGATCAGTTCCCCTGGAGAAAATGTGGACTCTGTGTCATTATACCCTGTTGAGGTCGCCACAGCAAATTGGCCCTGCGTGCTCAAGGCCAGAGCACTCTCCCAGAGTCTCTTTCTAGAGCTCATTGTATTTATTTCCACAATGGGCCTTATTCTTAGTATATATACGTTTGAAAACTGAAATCTGAAATTATTTTGTCTCTAATCCACTTTCAAATTCTCATGATTCCAAAATAAACCTCCCAAACAGAGGTCATCCTCAGAAATTCAAAATTTTATACTTGCTTTAAAAGTCAGTTGCAGACAAGAGTTTTTCTTTCAAGCAGACCTGAAGCTGCTTCGACAACATATAGACCTATAGCTGACCACCTCTTCCTTCAGATTATAAAACTAAAAGGAGTACAGGTTTGCCTAATTCTGTGTTTTACACACAGAAACAAGCCAGACCAATCTTGACTGCCAGCTCCAAGAGAAAAAGCCAGTAAGGATGAACAGAACTTAATTGAGGATGCTCAGGCAAAGATGGACTCTGCATCAGTGTCAATATAACTACTAACCATCTGTTCAGTTTTCTAGTGTTTCACAGCTTCCCTCCTACACACCAATTTCACCTTGAATTTGGGTTCTGAATTACCTAGTCGTAGTCATGGAGCAGCACCGTGGAACAGCACCACTATCTGCCATTTTTTGAGTTTGGATCTGAGGGCTTTGTGAAGGCAATTGGGCATGTGAAGTCTGTTTTTGCCACAGCTTCCCATTCCTTCCATTCATTTGCATTAACATTTGTGCACTGAAGGAAAGCCATGTCCAGCAGCAAATCTGTAAACTAAATCTCCTGTTGTCCTTCATGAAAACTTCGTACTCAAATATTCATATGGGAAAAACAGATCACCTGCAGTGCATTTAATATAAGAAAAGATCAGAATGTTTCTTAGTGTCAAATTATCTAGATTCAAGTTCATATCTAAGGATGCCTACAGAAAGTAGCTATTCAGCTCTTGCAGTTCCAGAGGGGTAGCCATGTTATTCAATTGCAGCTAAAGAACATGAAAGTCCAGTTACATCTAAGTCTAACAAAATTTATTCAAGCAACAGTTTCCCCGAGTCAGAGGTCACTTCATTGGAGGCATTTGTAGGGTTGCCAGATCCCTCTCCCCCCACCCCCGGCCACTGGCAGGGGATGGGAGGGTAGGGTTGCCAGATCCAAGTTGGGAAACTCCTGGAGGTTTGGGAGTGGAACCTGGGGAGCTCAGGGACCTCAGTGGAGTATAATACCATAGATTCTACCCTCTAAAGCATCCATTTGCTCCAGGGGAACTGATCTCTGTAGTCTGGTGATGAGCTGTAAATTCCGGGGATGGCCAGGTCCCACCTGGAGGCTGACATCCCTATTCATAACAGTTATTTGTGCTTAGCATTATGAGGAACAGATTGAGTGGGTATTGACACACATGTCAGCAATGCCCTTCTGCTCTCTACATTGGATAAATAAGACATTCCCTACAAGACTAATAAATGGACACAAGTCTGACTTTAAAACCCAGAATATTTAGGAAACAGTGAGAGAATATTTTTATTTTCCAGGACATACTGTTGATTATCTAAAGCGTACTTTTTTCCTACAAAAACTTCAAAGGAAGAAGCCAATGCGAAAGTGCTGCTTTAGGATTCATGGAGAGATTCAAAACTATCCCCCAGGCTTGAATGAACACTTGGGTTTTCTCATTCACTACTGATATTAATAGCTAGAATCAATGTTGATGTGATTATGTAAAAATGGTCCCATGATTATTTGAGGGAACATACGTCAAAATTGTAAGCTATCTGCCCTTCTACATGCCTTGGAACTATTTCTCTTTGCAGACATACAAATCACCTTACCGGTCTTCTATGTGTGTCTTGCAGAGGAATGTTGTGATCTTTGCCGTGAATAAGTTTGTCAGGTAAATTTCTCTTGTTTGATGGGATGTGATTATGGTGAGCCAATCCCAGGATTACACTGCTTACCTGGCAAACATTGTGAATGCTTTACAAACTGGCAAGTGGCTGCACAGAAGTTTTTGGTGGCTTTTTTTTTTTTTTTTTTTGCTTCCGTCATTATTATTTGCTCGATCTCTGGGCATAATTAACAGAAGGAGCAGCCACTAACTTGGAGAGGGGGAGACTACAAAAAAGTGGAGACTGAACTCCAGGAAGGGAGGAAAGGTATAGTTGTTGGATTTCATGACTAGTTTTAAGTATTGACATTATTCCTTTCTCTCCCATTTTCTAAATTTCGATTGGAAGTTCCTTGGGGCAGAGACTTGCTTTTTCTGCTGACTTTAACACTGCAGATAACTTTGTTTTTTGAGGGTAAAACAGTCTGTGGGCCTGTCTTTGATATGTGATTTGATGGAAAGTTTGGGGTAACCCCATCTAAAAAATCACGAGAATCCATTTTAAATATCTGTTCTGTTATGGAGCATCACAAATAAAATCCAGCATTTTTGGTCACATGGAAAGGGAATAGCCTGTCCAGCTTACCACAAAATTTCTGACTGCCTATCCTAGGAAAAGGAACAGAGTAATAGCTTTTGCAAATACTTCAATTAACTGTTGCTAAATTTAGAGAGGGTTGCATAGAATGAGGACTTGGAAGGGCATCATGCTGAAATAAAGCCCCCAAATGGGGAAATCCTTGGTTTTAAAGCAGCCATGGGGGGAAATACAATTCCCATGCTCCTTTGCTCTCTCATGGAAGTTCATGCATGCTGTTGTACTAGATGTAGATATGCAACTGCCCAGCAAACTCTAGTGGAAGACTCAGAGATCACTCAATTCAATCAGTGATCCATCTGTAGTTTATTCTCAGTTGGTGATTATGACACAAGCTGAGTTTGTATGGGGTTCAAGCTTCCCTAGTCTTCTGTAGCTAAACAACCAACTTTCTATTGCCATTCTGGGATATGAATCTCTTTATTTAGAATAAGAAAACACACACAGGGTGTGTTCAGACATGCTGTTTGAATCACTTTCAGCACGCTTCAGTAATGGATTTTATATGCACGTTCACACACCAACATCTGCGCATCATCCCCAGCCGTCGCTTTCCAGCTCAAAACCCCCTTTAAACCAGAGTATTTTTATACCACTTCCCCCTCTGATGTTTTCCTGATTTTCTGATTTCAAGCTGCAGGTTCCGATGTCTGATCGCTCCTGCAGTGTCAAGCCATTTTCCACCTCTGGAAAGCTGCCATGGAAGCCCAAGGCTTCCACTTTTTGTCCACCATTTTTTTAATGCATCGGCAGTGTGTGCATAGGCAGAGCTCTGCTCCTAAGTTAATAAAACCAAAGTTTAAATGGTGACTCGTTTTAGCATTTAGATGAGTTCAGGATCTAATGGAGGCCAGTTTCAGATCAAAAGTTTAAAGGGAAGTGTTCTGTTACAGCAGTTGAAGACACCTCAGGTCATGCTTTTGGTGGAAACTAGTTGTTCTGCGCATGCAAGAAGATTTCAATTCTATGGATGACCGCCTATGTGCATGTGCAAACTGTGTGGGGAGGAACTGCTGACACACGCTCCCATGCATTGGTAGTGTAGATGTCCAAGAACAATGTGACTGCTCTGTGAGGGAGGTAAGTGTCATCGCGATTGTCCAGATCAAAGATAATTGCATCAGAACTCAATCATTTTATACCGCTCTCAGCATGCCTTCTGAACGTGCGCATGCACACACACAAGAATTTACTACACTGCATTCGAAATCATTTATTTTGCTCGATAGATAGATAGATAGATAGATAGATAGATAGATAGATAGATAGATAGATAGATAAAATTTATTGTGCAGCCATTAGCCATTACAATTTTAAAAAAAACAATGTACAAATTAGACAACTTACAGCACTGGAATTTGAGTTAGGTTTAAATTAAGACAACCTCTAAAAATCTGTACATTCAGAATTTAAATTAGTTAAAACCTTAAATATAGAGACTCATCTCCAGAAACACATACTCAGCCTCAAACACTGACATTTTACATTGCTGTTTACATTGTTCAATTTCATTTTTCTATCTTCTTGGGGTCCACCTTGGCTCTGATTTTACTAGCCACTAAGGCAAAGAGTGCTACCCTATTGGAAACTGTAGAGTCTACATCTGACGGTAGAAATATTAATTTATCTATGTCAGAAACATTCTGCAGTTGATCTATTATTGCAGTCAAGAATTTACATCTTGGTTCCCAGTACAATGGGCAGACCATGACATAATGAAAAAGATCCTCCACTGAAGTTTTGCAGATACAGATATGCTGTTCCTGGGGTATTTTTAAGTATCATCCCAGGAGTAATTCTGTTGGCATAGTCTGGAATCGCAGTGCTGTAAATGCTGATCAAGTTTGTATGCAGTAATATTTACCAGGTATGCAGCTCTTGAACGATCTTTCTTTATGTCTTTGTACCAGGGAGCACATTTTGACTGAATGATTAAAGAATAATCTATTATGGCATCTCCATTAAACACCCATTGCCTCAAATCACGGTTGTTCCCTAAAGATTGCAGTAAATCATCTGGGATTGTCTAATGGGAAATAATGTTATGAACGAAGTCAGAACGAATTTTATACTTACTTAATGACAAACATCTTTTACTCTATTTATCAGCAGGGAATTTTCAATAAGGATGAAGGCAGTTACATTTAATTGTTATGCTTCCCATTCAGAAAAAGACAGTCGTGTTTATATGTTCATGTGTATGGCTTACCTGCAGTGGAATAACATGAATAGCATGAACACTGACATATTTTGCAGGGTCTGAACACCACCTCCTGCAGCTGTTACAGCCCACCTTGCTGACATAACAAACTAGCTGTTTCTAGAATTTAAAGATTTTGTCTTTACAAATATCATTGTAGCTAGACAAATACAACTCCTTTATAAGATTTTGGTCCCTTAATGGAGAACCTATTTAACCCATCACTGAGAAATTATGACCCAAGTCCACACACTATAAATATCAAACCATAATAAACACCAACATCTGCATAAGAGGGTTTTTTGCACTGCAGCAATGATGCTGTATCTTGTCCCTGCAGAAAGAAGTGCTTTGTCTCTTCACAAATCAATGCACAGAACAACAAAGGCTGTTATTATTCACTAAGCCCAAGCAGAGCAACAACTGTGATTTAAACAGGCTAATCCAATGAAACCTATAAAACTTAAACTAATGACATACAATGATTTTTCTACCAATTTTACTCATATGTGATGTGAAGAAAATGACTACGAGAAATATAAGAAAGAAAATAGTTAAAAATCATGGACTTGTTGTTGAAGACCACTGTGCATGCATAAAAATCTAACAGCACAAATATTTAGATTAGGAACCTCCAAATTTGTGCCAGGCAAAATTAGACTGCAGCTTTAAAAGTTTTTCATTAAGGTACAAGGTAAAAATGAAGGTTGGTCAGGGGGAAGCAGTGTGGTGTCAGGCTCCTTAGTCAGGTCACACAACACAGGGCTTCTTCAGAAGACAATGTTTAATGGTGAATCAGAACTAAAGACACGTGTACAGCTTGTGTCGGTAATGGCCACATACAATAGGGCCTTCTAAGATATACTATATTCAAGCACCCACTATGTAGCTGAAGCCAATGAATACTATTCACATGCACAGGCAAAGCAACCAGGCAAACCAAGCACAACAATCTAGAAACCGTTTGTTCCCAGCCGAAAACTCCAGCAGCTGGAGATGCAAGGTCAGAGACCTGATAACAGACAGTGAATAAAAGTTCAGAGGATGGGAAACCGAAAGTACTCCCTCTGCACACCATACTTATGATAGGGCAACCTGACACGTGGCCATTGTGGGAAGAGTTGTAAAAAATTATGTACATGAAGAAAAATATGGTTATTCTGATTAGTTAGTAGCATTGATAAAGGTCTATAATTACAAGGGGCATATGGGGGCAACATCATGCTTCATCTCTGATGCCAAATTTTCTATTCTTCATCTCTGAATTTCTTTCATTTGTTTATTTTTTTAAAAAGTCTCCAGCCATTTTCATTCTGCAGATACTGGAGGGGGGACCAGCAAGGCATCTCATTTACCTGTATCCCCCTGCCCCAATATTTCCTCTTTCTTTCCTTGAAAGCCTCTCCCCTCTTCCCCCTTCCTTTTCTCCTTTCCACCCTCCAGCCAACCTACTATTATCTGCCTCACTGTCTTCATCTTTCTCTCCTCTACCTCTGGCTGCCTCTCCATGGAAGAAGTCTGGCAAATTTGTACATTGCACAGTTACATGGTGGCCACTAGTGCTGAGCTGATCTCAGTGGTCTGGTGGCCACCAGCATTGGACAGTGGCAGACCCGGTGGTACAGTGGCTGCCAACATTAGCAAAGCCAGCCCCAGTGTTGTGGGGCATGCCAGGCCCAGTTGTGCAGTGGCCATAATTGCTGGGCCTGTTTCCTTTTCTTCTTCCAACCCAGCAGCCAACCTACCTCTATTTGTTCCATGTCTTCAGCTTTCTCTTCTTCTAGGGTTGCCAATTTCCAGGTGGGGTTTGGGGTTCTCCTGGAATTACAAGACAACTCCAGAATACAGAGATCAGTTCCTCTGAAGAAAATGGAAGCTTTGGAGGCTGGACTATATTGGCATCACAACCCTGCTGAGCTATTTCCCTTCTCCAAATTCTTCCCTCCCTGGGCTCCTTTGCCAAATCTTCAGGAACTCCCCAAGCTGCAACCCTGCCTTTTCCCCTAACCCTGACAGGCTTTCCCTGGGAAAAGTCTGCCTGGGCTGTAGAGCTGACAGCATCAGGGTGGGCTGTGCAGTGGCTGGGCCCAGTTCTGTGGTAGATGCTGCCAAGCTGCACTGGGCTAGGATGAGTTGTCCAGTGGCTGATGCTGCCAAGCCAGCCCAAGTTGTGTGGGTAGTGAGTTTCTGGTAATCACTGCTGGGCCTGTCCACAGTGAGTCCCCTTCCATCAGAGGACATGAGAGTGGAGAGTGAGCATGAATTTGCAGTCCCAGCACCTAGAGAAGGGGAGAGGGCAGTGAAGGCGCGAACCACTTTACAACTACCCTTCAATAATACAGTCACACACAGCATTTTGGAATAAAATGGCCACAACTTTTATTGGTTACAGCTGTAAGAAGCCTTGGCACAGCATGGGTCCATCGGATCCTGGCATCGACTTACCTGCCTGCCAAGCAATGTACCCCATCCCAACCAGCCTGCTTGCTGGTGTGAGGAGAACCATGGGATGGCAGGTTGCTGGATCCCACAAAGACATTCACTACTAAGTGGTCTCTCCTACGACCTGAGAATGAGGATAGCATGCAGGCAGATTTTCCTAAAATGGATCCAGCCCCATGCTGATACTGCCCGAAGGTTGTGACAGATAAATGAAGCAGAAAAACATTGTAAAAGAGCATAACCTGCACTTCCCTACAGCATATTAATTTATATATTCATTCAATTTATACCCTGCCCTGCCTGCCATGGCAAGAATCCCCTCAGCAGGGCTACCCACCAACCCCCACAAACCCATTCCCCTCAAGCACTAACACATAGGGAGGGATGGGTGGGCAAGCAATCCTACATGGCCAGGTAAGGTGGCCAGGCGGTGCAGTGTGATTTCCCCCAATGGTCCCTCCCCTGTCCCCCAGGCCCAGTTCAGGCCCCATCATAGGTCCATCTGGGAAGGAGAGGGCCAAGTTTTCCTGCCACTGCAGCTGCTCAGTCCCCAAGCTGTCCTGCACAGCCCATCATGCCTTGCAGGACATGGCCACCATGGCTGCCTATCACCCTGCTGGCTCTCCCCATCATGTGAGACCACAAACAAGACCTGCAGTGAGTCAAGACCTCCAATTCCAGGGCAACCTTCCAGTTCACTTCTCCTTTCTTCCCCTACAGTTTTGCTTTATCTAAAGGAAGGTTTAGCAAGCTTGGCAATATTGTTGTCATTGAGAGTTCTTTGGGCATTCTTTTCTTAAAGCTACAGGCACTGTTTCTTTCTTGGGGGAGTTTTAATCCTTTGATTTTCTTTGAAAGATAATAGTTTTGTTTTTGGTTTTTTTGCAACCTTCAATCTTTCTATAGTTTTGTAGGGAAATTCCTCCAGTTCATCCACAGCTCTATTCTGTGGATTTATTAACAATATCTTCTATAGTACAGTTCAGAAACAGATGGAATATAGGACAGAATGGACCCACTGAACAGTAAAGAAGCAAAATATCCACTTGTGATGTTTCTTAAGCAGATGTGTTCTTTGTTGCTCAGAAACGAGTAATCAACAGTTATTATTTGGAATCTACTTGGCAATGTGGGAAAGCATATTTGTGATAGATGTATTTAATAATATTGGGCATGATCCAGACCTCAGCACCTTTAAATTCTAAGTTCGTGCCTGGATTATATGTGAATTCTTTAACAAAATACAGAATATAACAGAATACAGCTTATTTCTACAGCTCAAAACCTTAATTGCTAAGATAGCAGCCAACATTTTCAGCCTTCCACACACAGACGATTCCATTAATACAATGTATTCAATCAGTTATATTCTTTTCCTAGTTTTTTTCTTTCACATTCTTTGCAGCTTGTGGAATCTTTATTATTCATATTTCCAGCTGCTCTATTTACAAAGCAAAGTTTTGGCAGATTTCCAAAGACAGGAGCTCCCCAACTGTGAGGTCAACAAAATTTCTCTATGGGGACTTCCACATGAGTTATCTTCCCTGAATTCAATGCTTTTGAAAACCTGCCCCCCCCCCCCGTTCCTGCACAGCATTGTGGTATATTTGTCCACCTCCAGGGCAGCCCTGTAGCTCAACCATTTCTATGGGGGGCAAAGAGGGGGCATGGCAGCTTATTCATTTAATTGGTTGATTAATTAAAATGTCATGGGGTGACCATGAGTTGTAAGGAATCTTCCATGAAATAAATACAGAGCAAGAGAGGGAATAGAGGGGGCGAGGGGCACCCACCTGCAGCTGGCTGGAGCAACCGTACTGGATAAGTGGTGCAAAGGTGGTGAGCTGGATCTTGGCATTAATCTGCAGCTTGTGGAGGGAGGGGAGGGAGGCACCACAGCCAATGGTGCATGGAGAAAAGGGGCAAGCCAGTAACCTGTCCAAGTGAGGGGTGGCCCAGACACAGCCAGCCACAGCTTGGAGCCACAATGCCTGCTGGTCTTGGCTGCAGGGATGCTTGCAGGCCAGCCAAGGTGAAGTGATAGTCTTGTTTGCCATAGGCCACCCAAGCAGCCAGGTGCTGCAAACTTGAGGCCCATTCAGGCATCTTCAAGAGTGAGGCCAGTGACTGAGAGGTTCTGGCCTAGATGTGCATCCCATGAAGGATGGGCCTCATCTGTGCCCCAGCCCTGCCTGCCACCACCTCCACCTCTCCCATGGCCAGATTTGGGGGCATTGTGCATTCAGGAGGGGGCATTGCCCCACAGGCTCCATGCTAGCTATGCCCCAATCCAGGGGTTTCTTCAGTTTCATTCTTTCTCAAACCTGCTTTGCTCCAAGGTTTTTAGAAATATCACAGTAAAATGGCTGCTCTCTGTGTAGGAATCTTCAGATTTCCCATCCCACATGGAAGCCACTTTCCCTAACCCTGTCCCCACAGCAGCCATTTGTCACACCATTTATTATTTTATAATGGCACTTGAATATCATTATATTAATATACCATTGTAACAGGTTTTCTGATCGCTCAGCTTTCATTTAAAATAAAAAGTCTGTAGCCCCTTCCCAGAGATCTAAGGAAAAGGCACATCTCCACAAGGGAAGACTCTAGAGACTTAAAAAAAACACCTTTTTGAGCAGATAGAGCCTGTTTTGAGGAGGGGGGTACAAATTAAAATAAATAAATAAATATAGAAGCAACCAAGTTTCATAAGTTCGGTAGTGCTATATGATATAATCCCCTCTTCCTCTCTTAGATAGGAAGAAGCAGGAAGGGAACTCTGATATGACATTAATTACTCTTGCTAGAAGCTCAGGACCACTTGCTCCTGACAAGTAAGTTTATACTGGAAAACCAAAAATCAACAAAATCTAATGTTTTTGACAATTTCTAAAATAAAATTGGTGTCCTCATTATGTTTTGTGGGTACAGATAGCAAGTCAAATCATAAGCACTATTGGTATTTCAAAAGTGCATTTCTATGTACAACTTGAGCATTAGGAAATTAACAGAATGAATACAAAAGTAATTTATGAGAACTCTCAACTTTATGTTCAAGTTATGTCATATGTACAGTTAAACTAATGTACTCCAATACTTTGGCATCCAAAGCTATAATTTGTTTCTGATTTTTAGTATTTTCCACCAAAGAAGAGCATAGTGAAGATGTTGTAGTGGTACAACAAATGTGGGAAAATAGTATATCCATTGGAGATATTGTCAAGCAGTATTACTCTCTGTCCAAAATGAATGTTCTAGCAGTAGTACCAGTAAACTAGAAATAAATTCCTGTCATTATATCTAGATTAGTTCTGTCATTTAACATTAGGAATGGTCACAAACTGGCTCACAAACTAAAGTTCATGACAAATTTTGACTGATTCGTGGTTCGCAAACTGACGTTCATGGCAGGTTAACTGCCACGAACTTTCCACGAACTTTCAAGTAATTTGTGGCAGTTTGTGAATGGATATATTTCCAAACAGTTTCTGCTCAATGTTTACCAAGTTTCAAAGGCAGGGTGAGGTCCCCTGTGCATTTGTTGTGTGTAGCTTGCAGGAGGTTCATTCTATTCACTTATAAACCTGCACCTGGCATTTCCCCTAAAAGCACTTGCCTGGGGGCATCTTCTTTGGTGGGCCATAACTTAGACCCCCTGAAGTCCAATCTGCACATAACCTGGAAGGCATATAGAGGAGCATCAGGGGGAGGTTCCCTGTGAGTTTGATGTATCTAACTTGCACAGGGTCTGTTCTGTACACTCCGGAACCACCTAAACCAGCACCTGTCATTTCCCCAGAAAGCATGGGGGCACCTTCTTCAGGGAGCCATAACTCAAACCCCATAAATTCAATTGTCACCAGAGGAGAGTCAGCTGGAGGTCCCCTGTGAGATAGGTGTCTCTAGCATGTCGGGGTGGGGGGCTGTTCTACTGTATCATGAACCTCACAAACCAAACCAGTTCATTTGGTGCCTAAAAATTCATGACAGGTCATGGGCAAAACATGATCCAAAATGAACTGCATGTTCTCGGTTCATGGCCATCCCTATTTAACACTAAAATATAAGAACATTGATAATTTCTTATAAAGTAACTCACATCAAAACATTTTACTCAGGGTAACAAACTTAATTTAAATTGAAAATAGATTTCTTTCTTCATATCATAATATAGTTGCAATTCTGAATTATTCAAAAACTAGGAGTAAGGCCCATTGTGGAAATAAATACAACGGGATCTAGAAAGAGGCTCTGGGAGAGTGCCCTGGCTTTGGACACACAGTGTGAATTTGCTGTGGCAACCTCAGCAGGGTATAATAACAGAGACCACCATTTTCTCCAGAGGAACTGATCTCTGCTACCTGAAGAGCAGTTGTAGTTTTGAGTGATCTCCAGTCCTCACCTGGAGATTGGCAACAATTGTTACCCAGGAGGAAATGGCTGGTTTGGAGGGTGGAGTCTATGGCATTGTACCTGCCTGAGGTCCAACCCCTCCTCAAACCCCACCCTCGCCAGGTTCCACCCCTCAAATCGCCAGGAATTTGCCAACCTGGAGTTGGCAACTCCATCTCCTTCCCAGCTAACCATCAACCTACTGTTATCTGCCCCTCTGACTTCAGCTGACTTCTGCCCTCTCTCCTGCAGAGCAGTTGTAATTCTGAGTGATCTCCAGCCCTCACCTGGAAATTGGCAACAATGGTTCCCCATGAGGGACTGGCTGGTTTGGAGGGTGGAGTCTATGGCATTGTACCTGTCTGAGACCCCACCCCTCCTCAAACCTCACCATCTCCAGGCTCTACCCCTCAAATCTCCAGAAATTTCCCAGCCTGGAGTTGGCAACCCTATCTCCCTCCCAGCCAATTGTCAACCTACCATTATCTGCCCCCTGACTTCAGCTTTCCATCTCCTCCCCCCTTCCTCCTGGAAAGCAGTTGTAATTCTGATTGATCTCCAGCCCCCACCTGGAGATTGGCAACAATGGTTCCCCAGGGTGGAATGGCTAGTTTGATGGGTGGAGTCTATGGCATTGTATCTGTCTGAGGTCCCACCCCTCCTGAAACCACTTCAGGCGCCATCCCTCAAATCTCTAGGAATTTCCCATCTGGAGTTGGCAACCCTATCAGGACTGGCCCCAATGAGTTTTCTCTCAAAGGCCAAAACAGGTGACAGGACCAAGCTTGGTTGCCTACCAACAGGCACTGAGGGGAAAGTAGGGTTACCAGCTCTAAGTAGGGAAATACCTGGAGATTTGGGGGTGGATCCTGTGGAGGGCAGCATTGGGGGGAGGACTCAGCAGGGTATAATGCCATAGGGTCTACCCTCCAAAGCAGCCATTTTCTCCAGGGGGACTGATCTCAGTCATCTGGAGATCAATTGTAACAGCAGGAGATCTCCAGGTCCCACCTGGAGATTGGCAACCCTAGGGAAAAGACAGCTGCACAGCAGGGGGTGGAAGAGAATGGTTTGATGGCCACTGGGCCAAGATTGGCAACAGAGGAGGGTGGAGTCTATGGCACTGTACCTGTCTGAGGTCCCACCCCTCCTCAAACCTCACCCTCTCTGGGCTCCACCCCTCAAATCTCCAGGAATTTCCATACCTATAGCTGGCAACTTTATCTCATTCCCTCTCAGCACCCTCTTCCTAGGCAAAGTTCTGTCTTTCTCATTAGCGGGGAGCAAAGCAGTTTACTTTATTCTTTTCGGCTTTGTGACCTATACAGCAACCCTGCAAGGCAGGTTAGGCAGAAAGTCTCCGGTTGGTACGAAATCACCCAGGCAGTTTCCATAGGGATGCTCCTGCTGAACAGGAGCAAGCAGCCAGGCCTAGGGTTGCCATTGCCAACAAAGACAAATTGATGCAAAGGAGGATGGAAAAGTCTCCATATCTCTATTTTGTCTTCAATTGGTTTTGATGCCAGCAGAGTGAGAAAATGCCAGAGGTTCTGGGTGGGTGCCCCATGGTAAATGCACCAAACAATTCCTAAAGATTTTCCACTGTGTCGATAAATCATTTCCTACACTCACAGCGTCCCCTGCCAGAATTAGTACCAGAGCTTTTTTTGCCTTGTGGTATTCTGCTTGTGGTGTGACCTGTCTTTTTTGTGGTGTGGCATGGTTGTGTTATTGGGTTTGTTTCTTTTGAAGGGGAAGTGTTGTGAGTGAGGACATATTTCACCTCAGAATACAACAGGTTGCATAAACAACTGACAATTCCAACTGTCTTGCAGGGGGAGGGGAGTTTGAGGTGTGAAATGGAGTTAAGTCCAATCAGCTTCCATATGCAAATGAGCTTGAAATGCTGGCCCAATCAGAGAAGAGTGGCCTAGGCTGTAGTGGGTGGGAGAGAACTCAGGCAATGCAGCTAGTGGATAGGGACAGATTCTGAGTGACATACCAGGGAGTGAACTGATTTTGCCAAGCATAGAATCTTGCCAGACCACTGCCCTTTTATATAACAGGACAGGATTGTTTGGCTCAGCTATCTGAATAATAGAATTTCATTCTCTGTCTTCCTCAATAATAATTTCCTAGTTTACTGGGCTTGGATATTTCTTATTAGGATGTTTACTGGCTCCCATCAACTAATTATCTAAGGTCAACAACAATCAAGATTCTATGATACATCTGACATCTTGTAATTAACTGTAATGCTTGACTGAAGGAGAAGGCTAAGACCACCACTAAATAAACCTACAATCTTCATCTGTCAAATCATCCCACACATTTTTTATATTTAAAAAATGTCATGTTCTGTATCTAAGTATTGGAAAATAATATTGACCACACTGCATACACACTACAAGAGGAATACGCGCTGAGATCCGGTTCCGGTTTCTTCGAGAGCAGATGCACGGAATGTGCTCCATGTACCGTTAGCTTTTTCCTAACCTTTTTTGGGCAATTTCATCAGCCAAAGTACTCTCCTGAAGAGAGAGTCTTTGCAAGGAACTTTGCTGAAGCTGGAGTAAGGCAGCAACCTCTCCAGGTTTTTCTTTAGCTAGCTCCAGGAGCAGAAAGGTTGTGGAAGCTAGAAGAGACAAAGTTTTCACCTGTTCCAGCACAAGAAGAGACCAAACAGAACCTAAGGAGTCCAAGTGCTTAACTCAAAAGAGGAAATTGAAGCTAAGTATTACACTGCAATGTGTCTTATCATCTCTAGAAAATTAGTTAGGAAGGAATAGAAATAACTCGGCTTGCAGTAAATTAATGAGGAAGCTCTAAGGGAGGGGGACGCCCGGTAACTTAAAGAAGCTAGGAAAGGTGAGCTCAGGAGAATTTGATAAATAAGGGTGGAGGCGTGCTTCAGATGGTTAGAGGAGAGTCAAAATAGAAAAGAAGCTACATAACCTTTTGCTTTGTGTGTTTCTGTGTTCTGTCCCTTTATGTGCGGTGCTGAGAACGGAGCCCTTTAAGACGGCAGCGATGACAAAGCTGATAAGCAGAGACCGGAAGTCGCAGAAGTAAGCCTTCGAAGAGGAACTCAACGGCGCAGACACAGAGAGGAGAACGACGCAGCGTGTCAGAGAGAAGAGGCGGAATGACGCGACGGAGAGAGAGAGGGCAGAATGTCAATAGCGTTTCGCAACGGAACTAGCGTAGCTAAGTGAAACCAAGCTCACAGCAGCACACGGAGAAGGGGGGTAAAGCGGCAAAGGAGGGATGTTAAAGGAGCACCTGAAAGAGACGCTATACAGAGTGTTTAAAGGGACAGTAGATGTTGATGAACAGATACCAAGTGTGAAAAGAGAGAGATAGATAGAAAAAAGATATACAAGCACTGAGTAAGTTAAAGCAGATAAAGAGTTGTCTGACTTAAAGAATATAAGCTGTAAATTTATGAACTGAAATTAAGATACATGGGGGGGGAAGTGGGATACTCATAATTTAAGACATTTACAGTTGAAGACCTATAATTCAGAGTTTTTTTTAAAAAAAAAAAAAAGATTAGACAGATACAAGGAACAAAAAGAGAAGAAAAGAAAGTAAATTAATACAAGGAACAAGGCAATAACAGACATTAGATTAAAGTAGATGGCATCAGGGGGATCAGGGGCAGGACTTTTTCCCACCATAGCGAACAATGGAGGGAATAGGGGCAACCTGTTTGGGGGCCCATAGAATTGGACCCCCTGATCTAATGTTCTTGAAACTTGGTGGGTATCTTGGGGAGAGGCTCCAACAGCTACCCTGTGAGTTTGGAGCCTCTCCCTCAAACCACCTCCCCTCCAGCCCCCAGAATATACCCTATGTTTTCACCATTGACTTCAATGGCCCATAGGATATAATGGAGCTGAAACTGACATTTGGCTGCCTGAAAGACTCCCCGGAATGCCGGCTGGGGGCGGGGCTTGGCTCCTGAGCTCCCGGAGCTGCGCTCCAGTGCACTCCCCCCCCAAAAAAAAGACCCCTGGATAAAATATGTTGTTAATCAAATAGTAAAAGAATTGTGGAATTCGCTGGGAGTGGGGATAGTGAAGGCCATTCACACAGATTGCTTTATAGGGGGATTAAATGCAAGAAAAATGAGTCCATTAATAGCTATTAGCAACAAATCTCCACAAGCATAAGTAGTAACTTCTGAATAACACTGCTAGGAGGCAACTACACTGGGGAGGCCTTGGCCTACTGTTTATTTTTCTTCAGGTTGGCCACTCTGGAAAACAGGATGCTAGACTAGATGGATCACTGGTCCAATCCAGCAAGATATCGCTTATGTTTCTGTGTGCATTAGGCTGTCAGTAAATTGTTTCTTCTTGGATCACAACAGTATAGCTTGCCTGACATTAGGATTAAGCATGCTGAGAACTTTGATGTGAACATGATCACCAGGCAAAGTTAACTTATTTGCACTCTTTAGCCATATGGGATGAGATCCTGATCAAATCAATGTTCCCTGGTAAAATTCTTTTCAACCCTAGTACTGTCTCCAAGCACCTGTGGACCTGCACAGTTATTGTTTGTGTTGCAAAGCCAGGTTGTTGCAGCCTGTAGCTGTTTTTGTCCTGTTCAAGAACTGAAATATTTCATTTATTAGAGAAGACCAGAGCAGTATCCCTGGGGTCATGGTCTGGTCCTTAAATTGAATGACCTTTGTTGTAAAGCACCAAATTGCTTGCAGTCCATCCCCTCTTTGTGCCTGTGCAGTCAGATATATCCTCTAAATGACTGGCATCTGATAGACTGCATGTTTTGCTCGCAGCATCTGTTCATATGATTGCAAGAACTGATGACAAAGGCACAGAGAGACACCTAAATCATAAGTCTCAACACAAAGTTTCAATTTTTTAAAAAACCGTATCTGCTTCTATATATTAGAAAACACTGCACACATGGGGTGGGAGCACAGGCTGTGAGAAAGTTATGTAATTGTATGAGAAAGCACATGTCATTGGCATTCTTACAATTCCCTATTTCGGATACTATTGTCCCAAAGCTCATCCAACTTTTTCTGTCTATATATTATTTTCTTTCTTTAAACATTCTCCCAGATTTGGATGCAATGCTACCTTATTGCCAAATAAACATATGCACAGTTTCTTCTAGTACAGAGCATTAGCTTTGTGTCGTTGCCTTCTACAAATAAGCATTAAGAGACAACAATGAAATTGAGTAGGTAAAGCTATTTAAACTGTAGTGCCTTATTAAAATCACTACAGAGTCGGGGGGGAACCATTTTCTTATGCTGTTTTGCCCTATGATAAGGGTTCCATTACCTCCTTCAGCAGAATCAAAGCTATAAAAGTGCTTTCAGAGTGCTTAATTATTGATGCAGTTAGCAAAAATAGCCTATGAACAGCTGTTAGAATATTGAGTGCCTGGAAATTTGAATGGTATACAAGATATTTCATTGTAAGTTTTGGAACCATTTTGGTTTCTGACTTTTACTTAAGCATGTGTGAAAACTGTGAGCAAGATTACATTTTCAGATCACATTTTTTTCCAGCTCTGAGTTGCAGATTTCTTCGGACAATCACTCTTCCTATTCAATTGTTTATTGGGTCTGCTTGTCTATTCTTAATCTTTAGTATAAGTAGTGGATCAAAAAGGACGTGCAGGGGTATCTCACTTTCCCTCCCCCTCTGTTTTGTCTTTCCCTTCCTGAGCTTCTCCTCTTTTCCTGCTTCCTTCTGTCCTTCCCACCTATCAGACAACTTACCTTTATCAGTACACCTGTCTTCCCCTTTCCCTCCCCCTTGCAGCCTCTCCCCAGGAAAACTCAGCATGGTTCCAGCTACTGTGCCAGGCTGGGCACAGTTGCATGGCATCAGCCCCCAGACCTGAGTCAGTTGTGTAGTGGGGAATCTACAAAGATTTGTGGAGGGCACCTCACTTTCTGACTGTAATCCCCATCCACAAACTGTTTCCTCTTTCCCCCCAGCATGGTGTGTTGGTTAAGAGCCACGGACTCTAGTTTGGAGAGCATGGTTTGATTCCCCACTCCTCCTCTACATGAAGCCTGCTTGGTGATCTTGGGCCAGCCACAGTTCTCGCAGAACTCTTTCAGCCCCACCTACCTCACAAGGTGCCTGTTGAGGGGAGAGGAAGGGAAAGGTGATTGTAAGCCACTTTGAGGCTCTGTAAGGTAGAGAAAAGCGGGATATAAAAACTTAATCTTCTTCTTCTTGTCACTCCCATATCATCAACTTTCCATGCTTCCTTCTGACCTTCCCACACACCCACCAACTTTCCTTTTATCTGCCACTCCCATGTTCAGCTATGTTTGTTATTTATTTACTTTACTGATTCTTCCCCGTTCTCCACAATGGGGACCCAAAGCAGCTTATATTATTCTTCTGTCCTCCATTTTATCCTCACAACAATCATATGAGTTACGTTAGCTGACAATGTATAATTGGCCCAAAGTCACACAGTGAGCTTCCACAGCAGAGTGGGGATTTAAACCTGGGTCTCCCAGAACCTATTCAAAATCTCTAACCTCTATACTACACTGGCTTTTGTGGGAGAGGGGCTGCTGATGAGTCCTCCCTCAAACCCAAAGCTGACATGGAAAGGGCCCTGCACCCTCCCTCCTCCTTTTATGACAGAAACCAAGGCTGAAAAATTGGTGATCCTCATGGTTGCCTCACAATGGCCACTGAGGCCATTCATTTATTGAAGTCACATTTGCTACCTCTATCCCCAGTGTATTTTTTTAAAAAAAAGATTTAAAATTTTACTGTAAACCTGGGAATTTTCTCAGCTTGTTGAAAGTTCCAATTCTCTGTGGTTTGTCAAATTTTTCAAATTCACTTTTGAATTTTGAAAAATTCTGTTGTCCCCTCTCCCCATACTGATGTTTTGTCCAATATACTCAATTGTTTACTTTGACAATGGGTATACTGCAATATGTTTAAATTATTTATTTCATCACACATTGGCTCAGGAATATGTAGCATTAAGATAAATGAAAACTTGTACAAGAGCAGCAACTGAATGATTATGACCTGTCCATGACATTTAAATGCAGTTTCCGATTTCCCCCTCCATCCCCTTATGAGATAATACAGTAAAACTGTTTTGTCTGATCATGATTTCTTTTCCAGTAGATAATTCAGTACTTGATGTTAACTTGCAAGTTAATTACAAATTGTTTATTTTATTGGAATTCTGTTTTGTTCTCATTTTACAACACCTTTGGTCTAAAGTAGTTTATTTAGTCATTATATTTATTTGAAATATCAGTTTTGAGGAATTTATTGCTCAGCTAATAAAAAACAAATTTCAGACTAAAACTTGGCAAGCAGGTTCTTAATCCATGAGCAAATTTTCCTTTGACATTTTATTGTAGTTGATTTGGTCATTATTTAAACAGCTTTAATAATAAATTTAAGGATGCATTTATTTCTGCCAAAGACAAAAACAGACATTAATTAATCCTAGTCCCTCACTCAAGGACACTGGCTGTTTTATGCATATACAGACAAGCTGGATATAATTTCAGCACAAAATTGACTTTCTCTGTAGCTGTTACAATATTTTTGAAACCAATAGTAGCATGGAAACTCTTTAGTACTGGAGTTCAAAGGAGAATTTTGATTAGCCTATATAACTAGTCAAAACATAGATGTGAAAATAGAAGTATTTAAAGTTTAGACATTTCATTATATTGTATAATTAATTTATTTAATCCATTTGTACCCTACCTTTCTCTTTAGTGGAAACCAAAAGCGGCGTACATCATTTGCCTCTCCTCCATTTTATCCTCACAACAAACCTGTGAGGTAGATTAGGCTGAGAGAGTGTGACTCATCCAAATTCAACCAGCAAGCTTTCATGGTACAAGTAGGGATTCAAACCCAGGTCTCCTAGATATTAGTCCAACACCTTTTTGCCTGTCAGGAGTGGAAAGTTGTTCCCAACCCAATCCATCCAGAGGGGTGAATGAGACAGTGGCTTCTTCTTACCTGGTCCTGAGGCTTCTGGGGCTGAAGGGAGAGTTAACAAGAAGCCACATAACTGCAGAGAAGAGCAGCCAGGAGAAGAGAAGACTAGTGATCGTGGCCTCAGAGGACCTGCCAATGACATCATCAGTGAGCACCAGGTACTTTAGAGGTTTGCAGGACTCAAGCTGGCTACGGAAACACTGAGATATGTGGATAGAGGCAAGGCTGGAGGAAGCAGGCTGGGAGAACACCAAAAGCCTCAAGAGTCCCAGCTTGGTGTGGGAGAATGTGGAGGGTCAGGTAGGGACTGGGATCTGGCAGCCAGGCTGGGCAAGGAAGAGACCAGTGTGGCAGTCCTTTAGGCTGTTTAAACAGGGAGAGGGCTGCCTCTCCACCTTTTATGCCTGCAAGAAGATGGGGATGGAGAGGAGACTGGAAGGAAACCAGAAAGGGGAAGGGACTGGAAATCTTATGAAATGTACACTCCCACATGTGGTCAGGAAGGATAAATGGGCTGAGCTCAAAGCTGAAATCCAGGGAGAGATTGAGACAGCCTAGGTGTGATGGACAGGAGGTCTTGTCCTGCCCCAAAGGAGGGAAAAACAGCCACTTAGCTGAGCCTATGGGAATGCTGCTCCAGCATCCAATCACCTTTCAGAAGGGGCTGAAATATTGGAGGGAAGCACAGTAGGCTATAGTTAGTTCAGGTCTGCTTCAAGGAGAGAGCAGTGAGAGCTTCAGTCTGGCTCAGCAAAAGAGCAGACAGAGTAAAGGGTAGCCCTGCTGGGTAGTGTGGCAGAGTGGTTTGGCTCTTCATCTGGGAGGCAATAATGTACCCAATTATTAGGCCTGTCTCTGCTTATGAGCAGATCTTGTACCATTTAGTCTGACTCTTGGGAATGAGCAGGCCAGTGTGGGTGGATTCCTCTGTGTGTAAGAGGATCCAACCTAGTGGCTAGTCAGTAAAAGCCTGGGACTGACAGTTTGTCCCGCTATAGCCACATTTCAGCCATGTTTCACAAGCGGATTAAAGGAGGCGTTCACACAGGCACATCCGCCTGGCGTTCCCCACCCATAGTCAACCTGTGCTGTTCTGCTTCGCTCCTGCATTTAAAAGATACCTGGTGAAAGTGGCAGCAAACCCCTGAGAGCCCATTTATCCCACTTCATTCCACTGCTGGGAAGTGTGAACGCCAGCCCAAAAAGCCGGGAGCAATCCACGTTGCACATAAGGCAGCAGTGATATGATTGCCTGTGCTCCGCTCTACCACCCAATGTGGTGCCGGTGCAACGGGATCCTTCCCAAATTGGCCGGATGCACTTATGGGGTGGGGTGGCTGGCTGGCTGAGCGCGCCAGGGTTGCACACAGCTCAGGCACTCCGGAGAGGTGTGGGGGCGTGGAAAGGCTTGCAAGCTGCAGGGGAGGGCTCCAAGAGCTGCATGTGGCTTATGAGCCACACTTTGGCCACCCCTGGCCTAAGACAACCCACTCCCACAAACACACACTGGTGTTAAATATGCAACAACCCTGGTATATCTTTTTAAAATCCTGTACAGCACAGGCAGAGTGCAAATAAAAGTACCCCCAGCAGATGCCTTCCCTACCCTTCCGAAGCCACAATACAGCATTTGAACAACCTCTCCCCAGCTCCATACTCAGCTGCATTGGTGGCATATATGGTTGTTCCTCACCTACGCACAAAAAAATCTTTGCCAAAAGGTGCCAGGCTTCATCCCACTTCCTCCACATTGTACAGCAAATAGGATTCAGCTGATGCTACTCAGCACCAAAGCCAAAGCAACTTTCATCCAGAAACTGAATCCTGAGAAGGTTGAAGTAAAGCTGGTTGAGAAGGCAGAGGTCTTAAAAGACACTGTACTTCCCATTTTCAGTGGGGTGCAGCTGAGCCTTGCTGACTAGGACAAGAGCCTAAGGGTAATACTGGATCCTTCCAACCTTCGTCCCATCCTGAGACTATAGATGTGAGGGCTAGGAATTTTTATTCCCCTTTGACATTGCTGTTGTGCAACGCCAGGTCCATTAATAACAAGACCACTGCACTGTGAGATTATATCACAGCATAATCAGTGGGCTTCGCCTGCATGACCAAGATCTGGAGAAGGGATGGTGAAACTGTCACCTTTAAAGAGCTATCTCATCCAAGTTTTTTGGTCCTCCATCAGTCACAAACAGTGGGGCAGGGTGGGATTGTGAAGGCTTCATGTGGGACTCTGAGGTGAGTTTGGATTTTTTTTTTTGGTGTACTGCCCACCTAGCGCACCAATGGACAGCCTCCCAGGCCTGCTTGAGGCAGTGGTTCTGCTTCCTCCTAGGAAATCTTGGAGTCCCTTGAAAGCTTAGGAAGGGTTTCCTAGAGAGAAGAATAGCAGGCAGAGTGCCATGGAAGATACCTGATCCATGCTGGCTGAGGTACCTCTGCCATTTCACAAAGTATTGCAATATATCCTGGGAATATCTGTTTTTACAACCTGGGGACTTGAGGGTGATGCCTCGCAAGGATATGATATCACTTTGTGATGTCATGTCCTGTGATGTCACTTCCAAGTCAAAGATCAGGTGATGTCACTTCCTCAGCCCCAACCCTTCCAATGATGTCTCATCCTGTACCAAAAACCCACCCCTTCCTGTGATGTCACTTTCAAGCCACTCCCCCAAACCTGCCTCTTCCTCCAAAATCACCTTGTGGCTCTTGAGCATCTGACATTTAGTCTATGTGGCTCTTAGGTGAAGCAAGTTTGGCCACCCCTGTCTTAGGCATTTAACCACAGCAGGCAATAGCTCAAGACTTCCACCACATTGCCAGATGATTTGGATAGAAAGATATAGAGTTGGGTATCATCAGCATGTTGGAGGCTTGACTGAGTCTGAGACGTAGGATTCTGATTAAGTTCTGTTTTACCCCCAACATGCTCCTGGTATTGCCATTTTTTATGCCAGTGTAACTCCAGTTATGTTGACAGAGGGCTCACTTGCCATGCCAGGCCATTCAAGGGCAGGATTTCAGATGGCACATTCAATGAAATCAGTTAGATGTATGCCTAAACCAACAAGTCTGATTTCAATAGAATTTTGTCTCAACTAACTCTCACCATTTTTTTTACCCAGTTCTTTTATGGCACGGATGTTCATGTATATTAAAAAATCAGCTGGCATCTTAAACAGCAGATCAGTAGATAGAAACAAAATGACTAATATAATCTCTCATCACCCTGAAAGTATAATATTCACACCAGGACATATGATTAAAAGCCTGCTGACCTTTACGATAACCTCCCCATTATGAAAAAAGGTAAATAATTCAGAATATTAATACTCAATCAAAAATTGACTTGGCGGGTGGAGGGAGGGATTGCAGTCTCCAAGGAGGTCAGTGAAGAAAAGTGGCACGAAAGTTAATGTCCATCTAATCTCCCAAAATTGTTTAACACAGCAACACAGGATGAAAAAGAGCTCAGTTTGACAGTGCACATAATTTATATTGCAGATCAAGATTTTACATTATACACCAAGCTTCACTGGAGCATGAACAATATATCCCAAGGTTATTCATTTATCCTTGTCAAAGTATGGTGGAAGTTGCCTCCCTGCATCCTTCAACACAGGATCTTATCCAAAGGTCTCATTTCCACTATCTATCAAGCTATTGCTATCCTATATATTATGGAAGAGACCCTGACCAAGATCTTTAACTGTGGTCTCACTGGTTTGATTTGAGCACAGTTTCACGTCAGGTATAATTTGACAAGAATAATGATCATCCATAGATCAAGCAATTGGGTGGCACAGATGTTCTTAAAGTATTAATTTTATAATAATAAGAGTAAAGCAGATAGGCTGCTCTGAGTGCATTTGTTGCTTGACACAGCAGTAATTAAAAACCACTCAGTTCTTGACTTCCAACTGCTGAGTAGCTGCAGGAACAAATCAGAACATTCAGAATAGATTGCAGAGCCAATATGATAAAAGATTTTTTTTTTCCCCTGGGTGCTACCCCAGTTACTTATTTAAAGTTACTACTTTGTATTAATGGGAGGGGGGGGTTTACAGAAAAAAACGAAGGAAGTATAGGCTGAGCTTGCTGTTCTAGGATAAAAGCCCAAGAGAAGAAAAGTTTGCTGGATCTTTAACATTTGTAGAAACTTTACCTAACATTGTTAAAAGTTATAATAATTCTTAATGATTTTGAAAAGTTATTTATTTCACATTTTCCCCCACTCTCCGTGATGAAAGTGCCAAAATATGGATTAAATTAGGTTTTATGAATGGGTGGTCTGCATAATGAACAAACATCTACATCCACTGGCAGCCTTCAAGAGCTGCCAGCACTGGACAACCCCAGCCTCACTCCAAACTCAGCTGGCATCACTGCCATACCTAATTGTTCTGAATCTACATAAAAATCTGTGCCAAGAGGTGCCTGGCTTCCTATCCTTCCCTCCACAGTGCACAGCAGTTAGGATTCAGCTAATGCTACCTGCTTCCCATCCCCACCCCTGGCTGCATAGCCAGTGAACAACTGACTTGGTAACCTCCCTTCATGTTGTAATGCCTCAGTAGTTTGCAAGTTATTCTTACCTGTGTTAAAGCAACTTTCACTGTTCATGCCATCCCTAGTTACAGCCTCATCAATCTCTCAGAACAAGGTCTGATAATGTGAACTCCCAGCCTAGTCCAACTATGTCAAATCATGTGGAACAGCCAAAAATTCTTCAATGTAAGCCAATCTACAGTCCAAAAATTCCTGCTTGGCCCTAAAAGATGACCAGATTGATCTCACATTGCCTTCATCAGGATGGGTATGTGGGCAGATGCCCCAGAAAAAAAAAGTGGATTGATCACTGAGAGGCCCAGATTATTGGTTTGATAGTCTGGGGCTGGACAAGGCTTAACTTCTCTCTGGAACATATATTTTCCTCATTAATTCTAGTGAAACGAGGCACAGCCCTACTCACTCATCTATCTTAATTTTCAGTAACCATCCGCAACTTGCTTATTGGTCCATGCAAAGACAGGGAGAAGATGGCCTCTGCCTGAAGATGCAGGGGAAGAGGAGAGAAATATGAACCAAAATGAAGGATGAGTGGCAACGATCTGTATCTGTCAAGTCCATGTTTCTGTATAAGAAGAAAAAAGGAGACACCAAGTTTGAACACACAGAGTCCATAACACCACCATCATTTTATTTAGTATGATTGCATTCTCCTTCTTCCTTCAAGGACTTCAAGGCAACATACATGCAGGGGTCTTTTTGGGGGGGAGCGCACCGGAGCACAGCTCCGGGAACTCAGGAGCCAAGCCCCGCCCCCTGCCAGCGTCTCCGGGAGTCTTTCAGGCAGCCGAATGTCAAATTCAGCTCCATTATATCCTATGGGCCATTGAAGTCAATGGTGAAAACATAGGGTATATTCTGGGGGCTGTAGGGGAGGGGGTTTGAGGGAAAGGCTCCAAACTCACAGGGTAGCTGATGGAGCCTCTCCCCAAGATACCCACCAAGTTTCAAGAATATTGGACCAGGGGGTCCAATTCTATGGGCCCCTAAACAGGTTGCCCCATTCCCTCTATTGTTCTCTATGGTGGGGAAAATATAACTTATTTAACATATGCTAATGAGCTCCTGCAGCTGTTTTTCTACGAAAAGACCCCTGCATACATGAGAAATCTATTGCCATCACCACAGTACATGTGTCTCTGAAGCTGGCTAATTGCACTCTGTCCCTGAAGCTGCCCTGGGGTCAAGAAGATTGTGGTATTACCAAAAGGAGACCGAGCTTTTCTTCCCTTACTCTTTGTGAGGATTTGGGTAGTGGAGGGACATCTTCATGATGAATGCAGGCTTTTCTTCTTTTCCTGCTTTTGTATCACCTTTTAACAACTTTTAGTTGTTAATTAGTGGTACCTTATGCTATAGATTTGTGTCATCTTTTTATTTCAGTGGGCGATGTTGCTGTAATTCTGTTCCTTCCTTTTCTTTGTGCTTGAACTTGATCTGTGTCTTGTATTTCAGTTTTCTTTTCATGTGTCTCATTGAACTGTCATTCCACTGTGAACAAGGTTAGTGTTATTCTGAAGTTATTTATTTCTTTTGCATTGACTGAGGCTTGGATCTCCGTTTTTAACAGGGTTACCCTCACTGTGTTATTCAGACCTTGATTCTTCCCTATCTGCCTGGTGGATGGGGGTCTTTTCAAAAAGCTGCTTTTTCTCTTGTCCTCATTCTTCATTTTTTAAAAGTCATGCTAAATTATTAGTTTCTTGTGAAATTAGTTACATACTGTGGTCCTGGTCCTTTTTCTAAATATTGGGAGAAGGCTGTATGAGAAGCACAATTTGTACATAGCAATTTACTGGATTGTGTGAGCTGACATTTTCATCATGCTGTCCCCCATGACTTGCAAGAACGCTTCCTTGATCAGACCTCTGTCAGTATATAGAAGTGGGACTGCAAGGACCATAGACTTAAGCCTTTTCCTGTTTTCACTACAATTCACCCACCTGGAGACATTGCTTTATCTGCCCCCCTATATTCAGCTTTCCCTCCTTTGTTTCCCCTCACAGCCACTATATGGCCCAATTACACAATGCCAGCCTCCAAACTGGGCCCAGTTGAACACTGGAAACCTGCAGCAGCTTGTGGGGTGATACCTCAGTTTCCCCTGTATATCCTCCCCCACACTATTTCCTTTCTCTCTCTCTTCCTAGCAAACTCCATATCCTCACATTTGCTTGCGTCCTTCTCTTCCTACCATGCACCAATCAACCTACCTTTAATCTGCCCTCCCCCATTTCCAACTATATTTATTAGTTCAGTTATACCCTGCCTTTCTCCACAATGGGGACCCAAAGCAGCTTACACCATTCTCCTCTTCTCCATTTTATCCTCACAACAACGCTATGAGGTAAGTTAGGCTGAGAATGTGTAACTTCAAGTCTGCTGCTCCTGGTATATCCTCCAAAGAGCCTTACATTCAAGAGACAATAACCTTCTGGTGATCCCTGGCCTCAAAAGTATCCAGCCAGAACCAGAGCCTTCTCAGCCCTCACTCTAGCCTGGTGGAATGCTCTGCTAAGTAAAATCTGGGCTCTATGGGATCTAATGCAGTTCTGCGGGGCCTGCAAAACAGAGCTCCTCCACCAGGTTTACAGCTGAGGCAGCAATGGTCTCCATTTTAAATTGGCTGCTCCCCACCCACGTTTTTGTCTGCAATTCTTCCAGGCAATCAGTAATAAGATTTTACTCTCTCCCCTAGATAGGGGGTACCATCTTAGACACCATTTTTTAGTGTCAATATTACAGTAAAAATTGTTTTAATTAATTAACTTTTATCTTTATTGTGCTACAGATACTGTTGTTACCTGCCCTGAGCAATCCACTTTGGTTCTTACTATCCTGACTAATTTGGTGCCATCCACAAACCTGACCTCCTTATTCCTCACTCTGAATTCCACACCGTTTAACAAATTAAATAGCACGAGTCCTAGTAAGAACCAAAGTGGATTGTGAAGAACTCCCAATGAATTTCTCCAAATCAAGTCAGTATGAGACAATGTGACAATGTGCCAGTAAAGGATATATGTATGTAGGCTAGGTCTGTTGTTGGCTATTAGCCACAATAGCTGAATGGGACCTCAGGGTTCACAGGCAGAATACTTTTTATTGTCAGATGCTGGGGAGCAGTCAGCAGGACAGGGCAGTCATAATACTGTTCCTTGTGGAATCCTACTGCATATTCCCTTTATTGAAAGCACCGTCTATTCACTCCTACTCTCTTTTTCTTGTCATTCATCCAATCAGGAGTCTTGGGGGGGAGCGCACCAGAGCACAGCTCCGGCAGCTTCCAAGGGCAGAAAGGCTCCCGCATGTCAGTTTTGGCCATACCAGCCGATTGGGGAGTCTCTCGCCAGCCGAATGTCAATTTCAGCCCCATTATATCCTATGGATATAGGGTAGCTGTTGGAGCCTCTCCCCAAGATACCCAATTCTATGGGCCTCCAAACAGGTTGCCCCCATCCCCTCCATTGTTCTGTACAGTAACTGTTTTCCCACTATAGAGAACAATGGAGGGGATGGGGGCAACCTGTTTGGAGGGCCATAGAATTGGACCCCCTGGTCCAATATTCTTGAAACTTGGTGGGTATCTTGGGGAGAGGCTCCAACAGCTACCCTTTGAGTTTGGAGCCTCTTCCTCAAACCCCCTCCCCTCCAGCCCCCAGAATATACCCTATGTTTTCACCATTGACTTCAATGGCCCATAGGATATAATGGGGCCAAATTGCCGCCAAATTTCTTTCATTCCCTCCTTTCCTTCTCTCCTTTTCCTCTTTCCTGCCTTCTTCTCTTCTCTTTTTTCCTCCTTTCCCTGTTTCCCTCCTCCTTCCCTTCTCTCTCTTTCTTTCCCTCCTTCTTTCCTTCTCTTTCTTTCCTTCTTTCCTTCTCTCTACTCTCTGTCTTTCCTTCCCTCTTTCCTCCTTCTGTGGCCCAATTCTCATGAGAAGGGGTTTAAACTTTAAACCCCTTCTCTCTTCACTCCCCCACCCAGGCCAGCTGGGGAAGGGAAGGGGAGGCTTTTGAAGATGCCTCCCCCCCCTTTTGCTTCCCCTTCTGACATAACTTCTGGTGATGTCAGAGGGCGTGGCATATGCTAATAGCCTAGTAGCTCATTAGCATACCATATGCTAATGAGCTCCTGCAGCTCTTTTTCTCTGAAAAGACCCCTGCATCCAATTTCTAATCCATAAGAAGACTCAGCCTATTATCCCCTGACTACTAGCCTTCAGTTAGGGAGTTTTTTTGGAAATCCAAGTGTATAACGTCTACCAGCTCACATCTGTCCACATGATTAACATGCACAAAGAACTCCAAGAGGGTGATGAGGCAGGATTTCACTTTGAGGAAGTCATGCTAATAATTCCACAGTGGGTTTTCTGTAACTGAACACAATTTCTTTGTTTTAATAAACATTTCCATTGCATAAATAATAATTAAGAAAACCATAACAACTTTCTTTAGCACTTTGGTTATTTTTAGTTTTGACTGGCATTAAAGTGCAAAGGTGCTACTTTTCAAGATCTCCTGTCTGGGTTATCATTTCTATCTATAATTAGAACAGAGAATATTAAAAGTTATATAAAGTACATGTTTGTTGTTGGTGTGATTACTGGAACAACTACACACTCAACAGGTATGGTACTACGGCCTATCCAGATTTCATTGTATAGCACAACTATGGACTTTTGTTCATTAGTGGTATAAAACTTTCTTTATAAATTTAGTGTGTGGTCACTTTGTGATAATGGACCACAGAAGGAGGCTTTGTCAACATATGGTTGTTTGTTTGTTTTATTCTAATATAAGTAATGTTTTTATCCATTTTATAGACTTTGTGAGATTGCTATTTGTTGATTAAACTTTATGTGTCATTTTTTTATCAATCCCAGTCAAAGGCTTGGATCCAGCAATGCACAACCAGAAACATAAACAGACTTAGCACAAGTCCACTTGTGCAACACCTTGTGCAACACCTAGCATTTTCCTCATGATATATTTTAGTGTCCATAAATTGGTTGTACAAGATCTTGCACAAGCTGAAATGCAAGTGAGGATGCAATAAATTTGACTTAGCATTAGTGGCTATTGTGGTCTTTTTCTTGTGTTTCCACAAGAGCTCTAGCATGAGAGGAAATTTTGCACTGGATCCATCCAACCTGTATCTATCCCACAAAGCTATTCAGAGTTAGAAGTAATGACTTCCACAGCAAGTAATAGCTTCCAAGAAGGCTTGGTCCCTAGCTTTTTTCATTGCACAAATCAAGCTCTGTGTCACCCTAAGTTTCTAGTAAGTACTGAAGGGAGATGGCAGAAAAGGTGCAGCCACTGGTTGGTTATATTTAGGAAGCAGCCCCTGCCCCCTTCCTGTCATCTCAAACAACTGCTGCAGGGATGGAGCAGAGGAAGAGCTATAGCAATTCCCCCTAGAATCTAAGTTTACATCACATCCTCCTCTGGCAGAGCAAGCTGCTTTTGTTGCATCATGATGAATTTCATGAAATATGTCTTGAAACTAGGCTTGACAAACAAAGGCTCTTCTCCTTCAAAAAAGTGGGAAGAGGGAATAGCTTTGTTCCAGAATTCAGGCACCTGACATCCTTTGTACAACTGCCAGGCATCCTGGAAATGAAATGTTGTGCTTGGGATGTTTCCACAGCAGTACTCATGGTGCCAGGAAGAAAGACTTCCCTCCTTCCATGCTAATGCCTCAGGTAAGTGGGTGCAAAGGAAGAGGATTTCTTTTTCAACTCTAAGCCAGGGAAGAATTCTTGAACCATAATGCTTATCTGAGATTTCCAAGCTTTCCCAGCAACTGACATCTGCAATCAGAATTTGGTAACTGCACTGTGATGCTACCCTACATCAAGGATATGTTGCCCTGGCTCCATTGAGACCTTCCCCACTATGGACGACCCACAAGGCCTCAGGTTGGTGAGGGGTTACATCATCCAGTTCCTTCTCTTTTCTGTACCCATCACTCTCACATACTGCCTGAGCAGGTATACTTCTTTCTCATGAGCCTCCTGCAGGTCCTACTTAAATAGCCCAGCCTTCCAATCACCTTTCAGGGCTGGCTCCTCCCCTCCACCATACCAGGAAGTGTCCCAGAGCCCTGCCTCAGCTGCAGCTACCTCCTGGGCTGTTCTCTTGCTCAGCTAGGGCCCAAAGATATGATATGATGGGCTTCACCTGGCTGCCAAACTCTATTAGTTAACCCAGAGTCTTCAGTCCTTCCCAGCCTGTTTCTAGTATGTTCTGGCCAAGCTGAAGCAGCTGCCAGCCCTGTATGACTGGCCTCAGCTAAGGTGAATTGTGCCAGAGAGTCCAGGGATGATCCCATTGCTGGACGTGTACATGTCAAAATTTTTGTGGCTGGTTCTCTTTGAGCCACTGAGGCAGGACCTGTTGTTAATCTTGTTGTTTTAGAATAATCTTTAAGAAAGATATATGTTGAAACAGAAAATGGAAATACAACTTTCAATCATGCCTCAATGGATTTCTTTCATTTTTGCTTCTTGGCTCCAAAAATTGCTTGCAAGGCATTACTTTTAAAATAAAACATAACTGATACATTTATAAGAACTTTCAATTTGCCATCTATAAAAGGCTCCTTGTGAACAATAAGTTTCTCTGAATTATGGTTGTCAGGCCACAGCTGGCAATCTCGAGGAAGAAATGGGAGGGCAAGCATGCTGGTGTTGTGCCAGTGTGCTTATGTCCCTTCGGGTGAAAACCAGGAGGGTCATGGTGCATGGCAGATGCTCTCTCATTTGGAAAACTCTTTTCAAAAAATGCTAGCGTATCTGACATGTCACTTCCTTTTTTTGCTGGAACTGACATAAGTGTGCTGGCTAGGGTTGCTAGCTCTGGACTCAGAAATATCTGGAGATTTGGTGGATGGAGCCTGGGGAGGGTGGGGGTTGGGGAGAGAGGATCTCATCAGGCTATAATGCCATAGTGTCTACCATCAAAGGCAGCCATTTTCTCCATGGAAATTGATTTGGGTCACCTAGAGATCAATTGGAATAGCAGGAGATCACCAGGTGCCACCTGAAGGTTGGCAGCCCTAGTGGGTCCCGGAGGCATGGGAGGCATTGTGAGTCCCGGGGCATGGGAGGCACAGTCTAGAAACTGACACCAAAACCTTAGCTTTGGAGAATAAAGTGGCCACAGCTTTTACTGATTACAGCGTAGGAGCATTGGTGCAGCATAGGAATGGATCCTGAATCAGGCAACCCGCTTGCCTCTTGATAACCCTGCTGGAGTACTACCAAGGAGTGGCAAAACTTCTGGAGAGAGAGAGAAAAGAAGAGATTGGATATATAGCCCACCCTTCACTACCTGAAGGAGTCTCAGAGTGGCTTACAATCTCCTTTCCATCCCCCTTCCCACAACAGACACCCTGTGAGGTAGGTGGGGCTGAGAGATCTCTTTTGAGAATGGCTCATGAGAGAACAGCTCTGAAAGAACTTGTAACTGACCCAAGGTCACACCAGCAGCTGCATGTGGAAGAGTGGGGAATCAAACCCAGTTCTTCCAGACTAGAGTTCACACGCCTAACCACTACACTAAACTAGAGCCATGTGGGTGCCAACTGCTTCATGGTTGTCTTGCCATTAGGTGGTGACAGCCCCTGCCAACAGCCCCAAAACTGGGCATGCCACTAATGTTGGCTGTACCCCAAGACCCCTGTAGGGAGTCCCAGAACCGTAGGATGCAGGCACACAGGCACCACCTCCCTAACCAAAAACATTAGTTCCATGCCAAAGCAGTGACATATCCTGTGACAACCGAATTGCAGGGAGAATGGGTGGAAGAGCCACAAGGAATGGAGGCCAAGGAAAATATGGCTGCTGAATATATAGGGGAGGGGTGGGCAGGTAAAGACTATCTGGATTGGCCATCTCTTACCTGCCCACCTGATGGGCATGTACCCTCATAAGGTCCTAGCAGTCCTTGCAGCAGACCCAGCCCTCCCACCTGGCCATGTGACCTCAGAGATGCCAGCCACATGATCACCTCGACAGCTGCCCCCAGAGCCCTGGGACCACAATAACTGGCACAGGTTAAGTCCCAGCCACATCCTCTCTCTCTCCCCCCTGCCCATTTCTTTCTGCTGGCACCTGAGGTGCTGGTAGGCAAAAAGGCAAACAATCTATAGCATATTGTCAACGTGGCACCAAAGGTCTTTTCTGTATGCTAGAGTAGGAAGCATATCTTCTCTTTTTGTGCTACTCTTAGTAGTGACCCTTAAAACTACTACCCCTTTGAACTGCAAAGAGAATTAGCTTAGGAACCATTAAAGGACCATTCTAGACCTTTGTGGTTTTGGGGCTGCTAGAGCTTAACATAACATAAAAAGATCCTGCTGGATCAGAGCAGTGGTCCACCCAGTTCAGCATCCTATTTCATGCAGCAAGCAAAACAGTTTTCCTGGAGGACCAGCAAACAAGGAGTAGTGACCCAGGCCTTCCCCAATGCAGCTGCCTAGCAGTACGTTACAGGTGAGTATAAAAACATTTGTTGTTGTTGTGGTCTGAGACCACATTGGTGGAATTCCTGATGCAACTCTTTCTGCACCAGCATTTCCTTGGCTTAAGAAGGCTGCTATAGGAGCCACTCTATGAACTCTTCCCACATTATTCTGACATTACCAGAGTGACAGAAGGCGCTGCACTTTGCTCAGCTGTAAACCTCTGAATGGGATTGTTTTCAGCTACTTTGGGGATTATAAAACAAAGAATGAGACCAAATAGGGAACTTGTTAAAATAAACACTGCATGATGGTAGTTCATAAATTAATAACTTTAATACCAGTTTGTTTTATTTCTTTTGGAATTCAGGTGATTTGAAGTAAATTAATACCTCCGGTTTTTTGCCTAGCATCTGACATGTAGTGTGTCCAATATAGTAATTATCATTTGCTGTAAGCCTTAAGAGATTTTTCTGTCCTTTAAGAATACCTAATGCCCTTGATAACCATCATTCTCCTACTTAGCACAGTTGGATTGGAATGCCCTTGGAACAGCTTCATTACTCTACTACTGAAAATCTATTCTACTTGAAATTCTCATGTCTTCAGAGGGATGCAGCATAAGAGTTCATAAGTTCAAGCGGTAGCATAAAGGAACAAGTATATAAGCAGAATATATAAAATTCCTTGTATTACTAATCCCATATTAAATACTCTAGTTAGAGTAAATTTTGATCTGATTTTATGGCTATGCTTTATTTTTTTTCTTTGTAAACTGTGAAGTTCACTGTTTTATATTAATTCTGTTGTGCTGATCTGGTTTTCAAACTGTTGCTTGTCTGCTGTTTTTATATTGTGATTTTTATTAGTTTATTTTTATTGTTATTGTTTATCCTCTGGTGTTTTACTATATGTATTGGGCAATGGAAAAATTTAAATGATGAACAAAATAAACAAAAGTTAGGAATGCTCAGATCGCTCTATTTATAGGCCATACCAGAACATTTTTTTTTTTAGAATATTTTCTGAATGTATTATTGCTCTACTAGACAATTTTCAATGTTCAGGGAAGACTTATTCATTTGGAAGATGAAGCAAAGCACCAGTAACAGTGCAATCTTAAGAAGGGGTATGCCCTTTAAGCTCACTTGATTTCAATGGACTTCAAAGGGTATTAATCTGTATAGGACTACACTGTAAATTAGTTAAATTTTAAATAAAGAATACTGCAAAGGCATGAAAATAAATTTAACTAGTTTTGTTTTCCTGAACAGCTTTACTCCTCATTCAACTACAGTGAAAGCTTTATTAACTGGCATCCATGGGGAAATTGGATTTGCCAGTTAAACAAGGCTTTTACTGGCATGTACCCAAGTCACTCAGCCAGCATCCACCTGACTCTTTTACCCAGCATGGTGGGTAATTGACTTTTCTGAATAACTGGGTGCTGGTAGTAACGTATGGCTGCGAGAGCTGAACCATAAGGAAGGCCAAGCGCCGAAGAATAAATGCTTTTGAATTATGATGCTGGAGAAGACTCTTGAGAGTCCCTTGGACTGCAAGGAGATCAAATCAGTCAGTCTTAAAGGAAATCAAACCTGACTGTTCCCTGGAAGGACAAATACTGAAGCTGAAGCTCAAATACTTTGGTCACCAAATGAAGATGACCCTGATGCTAGGAAAGATTGAAGATGGGGACAGCAAAGGATGAGATAGTTAGACAGTGGTACTGATGCAATGAACATGAAATTGAACAAACTCCAGAGGATGGCAGAAGATAGGAGGGCCTGGCGTGATGTGGTCCATTGGGTCACAAAGAGTCAGACTCGACTGTGTGACTGAATAACAACAACAAAATTTAACAAAGCTTTTAGTGTATCTTGTACTGTACAAGTGGTGGACTGGCAAGGAGTTGCAGGGGGCATCCCATTACCCCCTCCCCCACTATTTCCTTTTTCCTTTCCTTCAAAGCCCCCACAGACTCTCCTCTTTTATTGCTTCCTTCCCTTCTTTCCACTCATCAGCCAAATGACTTTTAACTGCCCCCTGGTCTTCAGCTTCCCAGCTTCCCTCCTCTGGCAGTCTGCCTGGAAAAGCTGTGTGAGGCGCCAACTGCTGGGGTGGGACAGGCTCAGTTGCACAGTGCCAGTTTCAGTTGTGCAGTGAGAAACTTGAGGGCCATCCTGTGTCCTCTCCCCACATTATTTTTTCTTTCACTAAGAGGCCATTCATTTCCTGAAGCTACAGGCACTGTTTTGGTTATTTGGAGGGAGGACAGACCTGTATGTCCCTTTAAAATTTAAAATTCCCAATTAAGAGGAACAGGATATTTATTTGGACTGGTGGACAAAAGTACAATTAGAATCAAGATACTTTAAAGATAAACTCCAAGGGTTTGAAGCAGATCAATTGGAATTTGGCATACTTTTATGTGAAACAAAAGATAAATTGATTTTAAAAATTTATGGCTGAGTTGAGACTGGCAGTTTGAAGTGGGTTTTCCCAGTCACACAGGGCCAACTGATGTGGGAGCATACCAGGAGGATGCGCATAGGAGCGTTCAGACTGCTGGCCCGGAGGCATGGCTGTAAACAGCCTTTTTCTGGTAAATTGGCCAGATGCCTATGTGTGTATGAGTGCATGAGCACATACACGCTCATACACACATAGGCATCCAGCCAATTTGGGGAGGATCCCATTGTGCCACCACCACATTGGGCAGTAGAATGGAGCACAGCCAATCATATGCACCTTAGGCAGTAGAGCAGACCACAGCCAATCATATGTGCCAGGAGCAACATGGGTTGCTCCCGGCTTTTCAGCTGAGCGTTCACACTTCCAGGAAGCGGAATGCAGTGGAATAAAGGCACTCTCCAGGATTTGCTACCACTTTCAACAGGTATCTTTTAATCCCAGGAGTGAAGCAGAACAGCAAGGGTTGCCTATAAGTGGGGAATACCAGGCAGATGTTCCTGTGTGAACACCCCCTTTAATCTCCTTGGGAAACATGGCTGAAATGTGGCTCTAGCGGGGCAAATTGCCAGTCTGAACTCAGCCTATGTGTTTTTATTACAGATAAAGATGGAGAATGAGCTGATCAAAGATTGTATGTTAAAGTGGGCCCAAAATTTTGGTTATAATATTGATATCTACCACTGGTCACAAATGTGGGAAACAAATGTAAAAATAACAAAATTGGTTGCTTTTAAAGAGAACTTATATAAAATGTTTTATAGATGGTATATAACACCAGAAAAACTAGCTAAAATGTATCATGGCATGTCTGATAAATGTTGGAAATGTAAGACAGGGATGGGAAGTTTTTTCCACATTTGGTGGAAGTGTAAAGATGTGATGTTATATTGGAGAAGGGTTCATGAGATGTTACAAAAAATATGTTCGGTAACATTATCATTTAAACCAGAAATGTTCTTACTTAATATTATCCACAAGAATAACACACAATCCCAAAACAGTCTGATATGCAAAATTATACAGATGTGTGCTAGATGCCCACAGAGCAATACAATAACAAAAGAGACTAGATTAGAGCCATAACATCATTTAGTGCCTAGTAATAAAAAACAACCACTTATTCCTTCAAAGAAAAAATACAAAGGTCGATAAGATTTCACATAGCAGTCTTCTCCAGATTCTCTCTGTCTCTCTCCCTCTAACAGTCTTGTATTCTCAAAAGCAGTCTGCTCCAAATTCAATTAGTTTGTATCTCTCTTTCAACATTTCCCCCGGATATTTAAGTGTTTCAGACCTCTGGTCTTTCCTCAGGAACCAATCCTATATAGGAATTTTATATCCAATCTGACATTCAAGTTGACACTTTCATTGATTTATTTTTCTGTTAATCTATTTGGGCAATGTCTCCTCACATTTCCAGACCTGCTGGTGCTGCTGCCAAAGTCAAATGGACCCAGACAATGGTTGTGTCCAGACAGGCAGGTTGCCGCAGCAGTATCCTGCGGAGAAAAAAAGCTGCATTGGGTAGCCGGCCCGTGAGGGCTGGTTCACATCGCTACCATGCCACCAGCACGGAGTCATGGCAGATGCACCCCTCTGATTGGTTGGGTTGCTGAAAATGGTGTACTGCCATGCTGGAAATGGGAAGGGCGATCACATGGCTTCCATGCTTCTAAGACGCGCCTATGCGTTCAGATGCCAGAAAAGCTGCCACAGAAGTGCCTGACCTGGAAAACCACTAGATTTTCCTGGTGGCTGTTTAAGGTGTATGGGAGTCATTTTGCAAAGGGGTAGGGACAGATGGCTGCTGAGTACCAGATGTGTATGTCTGATCATGCCGCTTTGATTGGGGGTGGGGGGTGGCTATGTCGGGCCAAATTGCCTGTGTGATCACAACCAATGCCTCACAGTTTTATTATGTGTGAAAATCTAATGATTTTTTTAAAAATAAAATTTGATGTGTATTTAGTGCAATGACACATTTAATAAACATGTGCTTTAAAGGGGGGTTAGATAGATTCATGGTGGATAAGTATATCACTGGGTAGTAGCCATGGTGGCTAAGGGGGCCTCCACATTCAGAAGCAATAAGCCAAAGCTAGGAGGCTACATTAGGGGAAGACCTCAGCCTCTATGTCCTGTGCCCTGTTGTTGGCCATCCAGAGGAAATGTCTCACTATGTGAGACATGATGCTGGATTAGAAGGACCACTGGTCTGATCCAGCAGGGCTCTTCTTATGCTTTTATGTTAATAGCCCTATTGAGGAGCAAACAAAATTTAGATGGTTTTTGAAGTCTTAAGACTACACTGACATTAGGTACTGACTAATTTGGTGGCATCATGTTCCAGCATAATGTACATACCTGAAAGCTGATTGTATGTATTTTAAGGAAATATACAGAGAAGCAATGTGGCCTTCCCACACATGGTTTATACTGGAATGACAGACCTCTTAAGTCCTCCCACATATTTGTGGCTCTGTAATGTATCGGTCAACACCTGCCCTCAGGCAAATACCCCCCCCCCATGTAGGGTTCAAGGCTTATCTCAGATACAGAACCCTAGTGATGGGTTCTCTATACTTATTCATACCCAGCTCCTTTCTGTCAGTGAATGTTCACTTGACTGTAACCTTGCTGCCCCTTCCATTACAAGTTCTTTGGCCCCTATTGCTCTTGAGCAGAAGCAACTTTGCCAAGTAGCATAGAATAAGATTGCTTTCTCTGGGCAGCCACCTATGTGCTATAGATGGCCTTTGTCAGACAGGTGTTCAGTTCTGTTCACCATGGATTCAGCCATGTAAGAGGCTGCCAAAAGCTTCCTTTAATATGGCAGACCTGTCAATATGAATATGCAATACACCCATAGCAATGCACACAGAACACATGATCATCTAAATCAAGAATACTTTTAAAAATGGTAACTATTCTGTCATTATATAATAAGTACAGTTCAACTGCCTTCATTTAATCATTGTGTAGTGGCTAAAGTGTCTCACTAAGATCTGGGATAACCAGGTTCAAATCCCCACTGTCCCATGGAAACTCATTGGATGACTGTGGGTCCATCATTCTCTCTGCCTAACCCACCTCATAGGGTTGTTTTTGTGAGGATAATATGTAGTAGTGGGAAATGATGTTCTAGCTAGTCTGGATCCCCATTGGGGAGAAAAGTGGGATATAAATTTGTACTTTGTTTTAGACAGCCTTAAGCCTTTCTCTAAAGCTTTTCCTCATCACCTTGATGGGAAAGCACCAAACCCCAAATTATCATTAATTCCTTTGAATGGACTGGAGAAAGAGGCATTATTGAAAGTAATATCCCATTGGATTTTAATGTGAATAAAGGTCTGACATTTCCTATCCAAACACATTAAGATTTTGGAGCCAGAAGTTTTTGGGGTGTTTTTTCCTTCTTCTTATGACATGAGTGGAAAGAGAACAGTATATGGGAAAATGTGAAATTCAAAAATGAATCATTTAGAGTCAGGATAGCAAAAGGCAGATAAACTTTTCATGCAGGTAAGAAAAAATGAAAATTTACCCTAACCTTATCAATATGTTCCAGATTGCATTAATTATTATTAAAGCTTCCAAGTCTTCTAGCGAGCCAATGCCCTTCTGCTGGCCAAAAGACTCTGCCTTTCCCAGCACTGTGGGAGGAAGGGATGTTTGGAAGGTGATTATTGCAACACAGAGTAGAAAGTGCCTTTCAATGTAATTTATCTTTTCTAGATGTTTACCATTGATTAAAGTGTCTTCATAAGGGTAAAGAAACAAGAAGACACTTCTATGAGGGAGAGAAAGTGCCCCTGCTTTAAGTTAGAAAAAGAACAGAAAAAGCTCCTTCAGTTCACATTAAGACTCTTTTTTGGAAAGTCATGAGGCAGCCTATGGGAAGCAAATATATGGATAATGAAATTAAATGGTGTGAAACCGATTTCTGTAGTGCAAGTCTAGAAATAGCACGTTCCAGTGCTTTAAATGGTCCACAAGAGCATTCAGAGCTTAAAAGTTCCAAGAGCATGAGAAGACTTATGCAACAGCATTATTCATAAAGCAATGGGCTTGTTAATAAAAGTTCTATTAAGTATCACACTGACTCATCCTGCCGTTGAGGGTGTTATGGGTCCCTAGCAGCCAAGCAGTAGTAAGACCAGAATTGAAACAGTGGAACCGCCAAATGTCAGTGGCTAATATAAGGGAGAAGTATCATTCTTTTATGCTCATATAACCACAGTTACTTCCAAAGTATTGCATCAGGACAAATTGTCAGCATGCCCACACAAGAACTTTTTCTTAGAAGATTTATGATTATTTTTCTCTTTTCAAGCAAAATATTTGGCTTCTTATAAATTCAGCTGGCTTTTTAGAGTTCAAACAGGTAACCTACCTATGATAAAATCTTACAAGTCTACAAAAGAGATAAGGCTCAGGTAGTCCTTTAAAAGTAAATCCAGTTTCTGCTAAATCAGAGATCTGTAACAGCATCATTACTGACAGCTATAATAAGAACATATCCGTACTACAAATTTATTATTAGTGTTAGAACTTTAAATAGAACTTTCAAATCTTTCAGAAAAGAATCCTGAGAATTTTAGCTGGTGAGAACACTGAAAACTATCATTCAATGTCTCTTACCCCCCTCTTTAATCTTATGGTTCCCTTAAGAGTACAAAAGAATATCAAGCCACACTGTACCATAAATATTTTCCAAATTGTCTTAACCTTATCATCTACAATAAACTAGTAATTGTTTTTGCTTCAGTCTTAGTGTAGTTATTTTAACCCTGTATACCTTCAAAGGACGATGCTTACTTCTGTCCCCAACAGTTATAAACTTTAATTTTCTACTTTCCAGCAAATATTGTATAAACAATTCAAACATCATGCTTCAGTAATATTCACTAAAATTCTGTACTAATATATTGATCTGCATTATCTCATAGAATGTTTGAAAAGGACCTCTGCAGAGATTCAGTATTTGTGTAAGAGCCTTTTATTTTCATGGTTGACATTGAAACCATTTTAGTGTTAGCAGTGCCCTCTGTTGCAGAACTCCGTACAATATTTTGGAAGTGTTTTATTCATTGCTGTTGGAAGAGAGTCATAAAAATCAAAGAAACCAGTGCTCAAAGCCATTTTTCTAACACACCTGTTTCTTCTTGTTGCAAGAATTCCCTTCAGAAAATCAATGTAGCTGCAGCCAGGCAAGGATCATAGTCAGTTCTGAGATCCCTTGTGGTTTTATCATTCCTGGAAAGCCTTCTATCTTGCATTCTTTATAAGCTTAATACATAGCACATATCAGAATTGGTTTTACCAATCTATCTGTGGAATATCAGTGAATAGCAAGAGTCTTGTGATGAGTTTCCTACAAGATTCTTCAAATCACAATACCCATATTTCTAACACAAGTACTTCAGAAATAATATAAAGTCTCCCACACTCATTCTTGCCTTTGTATTTGACAATTCTGACTTTGTGAAGTGAAATCTGGACAGTGTAGAAAACTGACAGGAAGAAAATTGATTCATTTTGAAATGTGGTGTTGGAGGAGAGTGTTATGGATACCCTGGACCACTGAAAACACAAATAATACAGGAACACATTGAGCCTGAACTCTTCCTATTAGCTAAAATGACCAAACTGAGGCAATCATACTTTGGTCACACCTTGAGAAGACAAGACTCACTGGAAAAGATGAAAATGCTAGGAAAAGTTGATGACAGCAGGAAAAGCAGAAGACCCAACATGAGATGGATTGACTCAAAACCTGAGGAAGACTGCTAATGATAGGAAGTTTTGGAGGTCATCAATTAATAGGGTCACCATAAGTCCAAAACAATTTGATGGCACATAACACACACATTCTGACTTGAACCCCCACCCAAAAAATAGCCTGAACCATTTCATGCCTTGTTTTCAAACACACATGTATGAACTAATGGGTCATGTGTTCATAGCAATATTGTGTATGCTTCTCAGTCATCCATTATAACAGGCATACTTTAAAGTGGTCAATGTTTTACTGAGTCTGCTGTGTCATTAAATAATAATCTCACATACAGAAATTAAGCTTGTTCCTGTCACTTAATGGCCACGAGTTAGATCCAGATCTTTTTTACTCAATCATGTCCAATTGCAATCCTTATTACAGACCCCATTATACACAGATTTTTTCAGTGCAGTTCCCAAAATTTCCAGTATAGCCTTTTTCAATCATGCCAGTCCTTGTTTTGCATAAGGGCCTACCAGAGGCATCCACTCTATTAACTTTTCAAAAATTATGCAAAGCCAAATTGTTAAGGTGTTCCTCCTGTCCATCTAGTGGATAATTTTAGCACTTGGATATGTTGTGAGTTCCAAAAAAAGTTATGATTGATCAGAGAGTCTTTGTTTTTATTGTATGTATGACATTTTTGATGGCTTGTACTCTCTTAAGTCCCTGAGGGGAAGATAGAATGGAAATACTGTAATAAATTAGATTGGTTAAAATACTTTGTGGGTACGTTTGTGCGCGCACACAGCCCAGTACCAGACTCTGAGAACTACCTTCTTCCCTCTTTAGGTTTTGGCTTGTCCCTCCACAAAAAAAGATTTTCTGAGTTCAGTTGTTTTTTAGCAAATATATTGGCCTACTACAGTAATATGTTAAAGGTGGGGAAATAAATCATCCTACCGTAGTGAGAGCTCAGACAAGGTTACTCAGTTCTTTCTGAAGGTTCTCCCCCCCCCAAGACAAGCATTCCTATGAAATACTTCCTTTATTTTTCCTCTTTCAACCCACAGAACCTTCCTCAATTGACACAGACTCTCTGATTAAATTCCTCTTTGCTTTTATCATTTCATAATGGTCATCCATTCCTGAATATACTTATGAGTTAACAGAGCAGAGTTTGCCCAGTCATAGAAATGTGATATTGTATGCAGTACAAAAACGCCAAAGAAGTCTATTGCAAGTGATAAAATTTACATTCATTCAGATAGATTCAGTTCACATCCATGTTGTAGTGGAAAGGACAAAGAAACCTAATCTAAAGAATACTATTCCATATCACAAATGGCCAACTGATTTGGCAGCACATATATGGGACTCTGGGACTAAGAGAACATTGCTTTTACAGGAGAGACCTGTAGATGCATCTGGCTCCTTGGAGAGCCATGTGGCAAGTGGTATAGTACAAATGGTACAGGACACGAAAGGAGGGGTGAGAAAGAAGCTCCCAGATTAGGAACCCATTATGGAGTTAACACATATACACATCTAGAGCAATGTAGCACACCCCTCCCAGTGACCAGGCATGCTAAGTTGCATTACTCCACTGAATTTATTTTCTGCTCCTACTGTAGACTTAATTATTATTCTTTCTAAAACTCTATGTAATTTTAGATTGGTTCCTTTATGTTATCTTCCTCTAGCAGAAACCAAACTTCTAGCACCTGTTGACTCCTTCAGTTGTATTGAACTGTTAGCTAGCTAGTTGTGATTTTTGGAGTGGACATCAAGTTACAACCAACTTATTGTGACCCAATAGGGTTTTTGAGGCAAGAGACAGGCAGAGGTGGTTTGCCACTGCCTGTCTCTGTACAGTAACCATAGACTTCCTTGATGGTTTCCCATCCTAGTATCTGCTTAGCTTCTGAGGTCTAATGAGATTGGGTTAGCCTGAATAAATGAACAAAAATAACCCTTCAATGTAGTTGAGGAAAATCACAATCATGTGTCTTAGCCTGACAAAGGAACATTATTTCCTTTCCTGTAATAAATAATACCTATTTTGCAAGACTTCATCAGATGGCTTATTAGCCCTCTGCAAGAGAACAAATTTAGCAGACTATGAGAAATCATGAAGTAAGATAATTTGGAAATTTCCCCATGTCTTCCCTTACTGCTCCCCCTTCCCTTCTCTGCTCTCTGGAGTTTGGTTAATTAATCTCTCCACACATATACACCATTCCCCACATTTCCTTTATTCCAGCCCTTCTGTTGCATTTTCAGGTCTCATCAAGTCATGTTTAAGAGGTTTTTTTCTGCCCCCCCCTTAATTTACAAAGACATACTGCATATCTGAAGTGTTTGCCAAATAGGTGTTGTACCGTGTCTTTGGCTGGTTTCTTCTGTTTTCTTTTTCTTTTTTTATAAGTACATTTTATTGAGTTTTTAGAATACACAGAAATAAGGAAGGGGAGGGAAAAGGAAACAAAAATAATAAGTCTTCTGCATATAAATCTTCTCTACGTATCATTTCACATTACAAAGAAATAGACTCTGAGATTTTAAAAGTTCATAAATGCTATTTCATTGATTCATAAAGAGGAAGCGGATTCAAAAGAAATTAAGAATTATTGACCTATATCTTTTCTTAACTGTGATTATAAATTTTTTGCATTAGTTTTAGTTATGAGATTGAAAAAAAAATATTATCAGAATTTATACATCAAGACCAAACAGGATTTTTACTGAAAAGGCAATTAAGGAACAATGTTAGAATGGTTTTAAACATACTAGAATACTATGAAGCCCACTCTAAGAAACAGATGGCTTTAGTGTTTTTGAATGCTGAAAAGGCCTTTGATAATATTAGCTGGCAATTTCTTTTTGAACAGATGAAAGAAATGAAATTTGGGACCGACTTGAAGCTATCTATACTAAACAGAAAGCGAGGATAAGCTGTAAATGGTAATTTGAAAAATATTATTTGGATTGAAAAGGGGACAAGATAAGGATGCCCGTTGTCACCACTGTTATTTATTTTAACTTTGGAAATTTTAACGAGCTATTAGAAAAGACCCTGCAATCAAAGGAGCCTCAGTCAAAGGTCACAAGTATAAGTTACAAGCTTTTGCTGATTACTTAGTATTTATCTTGGAGGAGCCAGCAGACTCTATAGCACATTTGCTAAGCAATATTAAAGAGTAGGTTCAGGTTTCAGTTTATTGCCTTTAGCCATAGGCCATTACTTGGGCCAGTTCATCCAGCTAGGCGGGATATAAATTGAAATAAATAAATAAATAAATAATACAATGACAGAACAATATAACAATAATGTCTGTATAAACTTCTAAAGCTAGAAGAATTAAAAATTAAGTTAGGACACAATAAAATATTATAATAATTCCATCTCTCGAATCCAGACTTTTGTTGGTAATCAAGCTATGGTACTGCTACTATTTTCTTCCTAATTTTCTCTGCAGTGAGGGCAAAGAGGGCTACCTTCTATGAAATCTCAGCCTCTACATCTGCTAGTAGAACTAGGATTTTTTTTCAGTTTCTGTTCTAGTACCTAAGAAGGCCAAGATTGGGTCTAGAAGGGGATTGGTAGAGTGAACAGAATAATAGGTAATGGCACAGATCTTCTGGCACTGGATCTCCACACAGGTAGAGACGCTGGGCAACAGGTGTGTTGGTATAATGGCCTTCAAGCATTGCTGATTGCATTGATTAGAAGCAGATTGAAGTTAGTGCAGAATGTAATTTGCTGAATGAGATCTTTGTTAAGTATTAGGCCCATTGATGATCTGATTTGATCAGTTTGTACCAGAGTGAAGATTTATTTCCTTGGATGACTGGCCTATCTTGGGCAGCGTCCTGGATGTATATTTGCTCCCTTCCATTAAAGTCAGTCCAAAGTGGCCCATGGATTACATCCAGAAGGTTATATATTTGCAATATGCTGTTGTATTTGGATACCCATTTAGGGTCTTTTAGGCAAGCTAGGATGCAGCTGCTTGAAAGGTGTTCTATTGGTGCTCTCTTCAATTTGTGCCAATAGTTATAAAAAGCTTTATGAGTATGGGGAAATGGCTAGGATGAAAATAAACTATCAAAAGACAAAGGTTATAACAAAGAACATGACATGCAGTTGTGGACAAGTTTACATCGGGACCACACAGCGTAGCATTCAGACAAGAATAAAAGAACATGAAAGACACTGCAGACTTGGCCAACCTGAAAAATCAGCAATGACTGAACATAGCCTAACCCAAAAACTGGGGAAAAGGGGGGGGGGGACTCAACCCAAGGTATATCTGGTCAAGCTAACACTATATAATATAAAAATACAAATGTTTATTAAGGTGTACACATGTTAAAACATACTATGATTAAAAGAAAGAGTCTAAATTTCAGACTTTTAAAAACTTTTCTAATGCAAATACACTTGATGAGTAAACACTTTTTAATTTAGGACCAAATGCGTTTCGGCCCCTTCGGACCTTCCTCAGTGGTCACTGTTCTCTATATTACACTGACACACATCCAAATACATGTATAAAAGGTTTTTTGTGTACACACATATATATAACCAGATGCTGTTTCCTGAAATTATAAAAAGGAAAAAAGGAAGGAGGGGGAAGCCTGATTATTACATACCAAATGTATAAAAAATCATTAATGATACTAAAAATTCTTTTTACAGAAGTTACTTTATATGCTACTGGCTTGATTGTTGGGACATAAATATAGACATGCCAATTGTTCAAATTATTCTGAATAAGTATAAAAATAAAAATACAATTATTGCAATTTTTAAGTAGTCTAATTTTATAGTAATTTTAGCCTAAAATATAATTAAGTTGGCCAACAAACCTGGTATCAGAGATTTCATTGGTCTGGATGTGTGTCACCTCCTTCAAAGGTAATGATCAAATTACAAGCTGCTGCAGTTACATCAGTTTATAGTGAAACCTGGGATGATGCAATCATCCACATGTATTGCACAATGCTTGCCAAGGAAGAAGTCACAAAGTGGGAGGGGGTAGATAGGAGAGGGAGAGGGGGGGAAAGCCGGCAAGGGGGGGGAGAACAAGGTCAGCATAAAAAACTACAGAATAACAGGTATAGATGTTTTTAAAGACAGCAAGCCCAATTCACTTCTTCATTCAGTCCTAAGGGAGCCAACGTCTGTAGGTGGTGAATCCAAAATAACTCTCTTTTCTGGAGCACTCTGCATATGTTTCTTTGACCCTGCAGGAACTGGAAATAGACACATTAGAACACCTGGTTTATACTGAGGATGCATGTAAACTTTATATGCTGAGGAGCACCAGTGGCCGATAGACCTGATCCAGTCCACAAAAAATGGCTGACCTGAGGGGACACAGCAGAGAAGGATTCAAAACCAATGCCTCTGCTGGTGTGTTTTGGACTTGAGCAGATTAATGTTAAGCTCTGTGAAGAGATGTTATGCAGAACAAAAGCACAGCCGTTGTTGCAGTGCAACGCTGCCAGGAGCTTGCTGCTATGAAAGGCCCCCAAAAGGCCAAAATAAAGGCAGCCTGGAAGACAGTAGTCTCAAAGGTGGAAAAACACAGATGGGGAAAACCGGGTAGCATTTGCAGGGTGATGGGCCTGCGAGTGTCTGGCTCATGAGAGCAGGACCTCCTCCAACCCTTGATGGTGCACCAGGCAAGAAAAGATCTGCAGGGTCTGTGGTGCCCTGGGGTCTTACAGTAAAAGGAAATCACAGGAAGATGGGTGCCCATAGTCCTAGGGGCAAACCCCTGCTATTTAAGAAATACAAAGTTGCAAGGTAGCGAAGGACCAATGTCTCAGAGACCATCCAGGTGCCAGCAGTCCCCAGTGAGTCAACAAAAGACAGGAAAAAAGGGGATGGCAGATGCATATGAGTAGCGGGAAGAGGGGACAATAGACTCAAGGACTCCCTCTATAACCAGTCTTTGCCAAGTGTCCCTAAGTCCTTGGGGAATCAGTCCAGCTGTCAGCTCACATGGGGGACCAAGGTCTGAAATCTCTTCTCTTGAAACCAAGACAAAATGTCTGCAGTGCTGTTACTCATGCCTGCAATATGCTGGACTGAGATAGAGATGTTAGATACCAGGCAGGTCAAAACAAACCTGTGTACCAATCACATGACCTGGTCAGAATGTGATGAGTCTGATGACTCATGTTTAATGACTCTAACCACTGCCTGATTGTCACACCAAAAGAGGACACATTTATCCCTGAATGAGTCTTGCCACATGCAGACTGCAGCCAGGACAAGAAAAAAATTCCAGGAGGCTGAGGTCCCCGAGAATGGCTGACCTAGCCCACTATGGGGGCTAGCGTTTTGCACATCAGTAACCAAGACTGCCCAAACTGCCAGACTCATCTGTATGGACTTGCAGGGGGTCCCTGAGCATAAGAGCTGACTGCCAGAAGGAAACCCTATTGAAATGTACCAAAAAACCTGAGCCAAACCTGCATGCCTTCCTGCATGCCATGGATAATGGGAGTGGGGAGACTCCAGCAGCGGTGCAAGCCATCTGTGCATTAAAGCAAACCCTAGAGAGATGACCTTGCATGAGAAGTTAAGGTGGCCCTACAGAGACTGAATCATTTTATGAGTGCATTTTTTTACTACCTTTGATCCTTGAGAGTAAGGACTTAAGGGGAGGCAGGAAGTACCCTGCACTGAATCAATCAAAGTATCTAAATACATCAACTGATTAGCAAAGCATTTGAATCTATTCGATGTGCAGGAGCTATAGCAAGATTAATATCTTACTGAGAAAGCAAGAATAACATTATAGACAAAAAGGATTGATGTAAAGGTTCTACTTTTGAGAGATCACGGGCGGAATGCAGCATTTGCAGCTAGCCATTGCATAAAGTAAACTTTGGAACCTTCACTTCAGGAATTGTTTTCCCACTTTTGAGATGTTCCTCAGATGTAAACCTTCAGTGGTGGAGCTTTTATTACATAAATATTTATTATTTGCCTCTGGAGGCATATCCTGCAGGAACACCAGTGTTACATTGTTTAACAGTGTTTTCAGGAGGCTGTTTATATTGTTTCAATAACATTTGTAGAGATTGGTTTTGTTTTGCATTGTGACATGTGTATTTACTGTGATGTTTATTGCAGACATATAAAATTTCTGTGACTATTTGGAGCATTGTTTTAAATATTCTTGACAGTTTATACAGTCTTTGTTTTCTTTGTCATTTCCTACTGTTTTTGGCTTTATCTGATTATATTCCCTACAATCACGCCAGGTGGTGTCCTGTCTGAAAGCCACTTTCGCCTTACTACTGACTGCGGTCTTAGGTGAGGACCCACCATCAGTAACTGAATTTTGTCATTGAGAAGATCCCAACAATAGAGCTTGTAGTGGGATGCCCATTGTCTAAAGACCTCATCATAGACTATGGCCAGAGCATCCCCACCAGTGATTGAGCTTTGAGAAAGTTCCTCATGTGGTTGATAAGATGCCAACCACTCTCAGGATAAGCAGATGAATCCAGGCTTAAGTAAACTAATTAACCCATCATCCAATTTTAAAAGGTAAGCTCAGCACCACCCTTAGAGGGCTCTTTTTCTCTTGTCAAGGACACATCTTGCCTGTGTCACTCTCAGGTTTAAGGAGGACAAAGACGTTGACAAAGTATTGTCAAAAAAAATGCTTGTGCAAATTACACAGTAAATGAGTACTGGGAGGATCCTCAAAATCCTTGTAAAGGGGAAGGGTAAGAGCCCTGTAGGGGTTCACAGCACTGCAAACACTAGCTGGGCCATGTTTTCTCCCAGACCTGCACCTCCAAGGTGGGAGCCCAGAAATGTTTGTCCCCATCCTCCAGTAATTCCCATCCATGTCCTCATCCAAGGATGACTCTTCTGAGCGGCTTCTGGTGGACATGTCCCCAGACCACGCTGACCTTTTGGACTTATACCACTTGGTCCAACTCTTGCCTTCCCATGGAGTGGATTCCAGAGTGGCTTCTCTGGAAGCACTGTGTGAGGTTGGTTCTGCTGGTGAACATGGCCTCCTTCCTCCCTGGGGAGCCAGGACAGTGTGGGGTTCAGAGGAGGAGCCTCATGACCCCAGCCAATCCATCCATTTGAATAGCTGCACTAAAGTCTGTGGGATGCCCTGCAAAATAGTAGTAGAACAAATTTAGAGTCCAGTGGCACCTTTAAGACCAACGAAGTTTTATTCAAGATATGAGCTTTCATGTGCATGCACACTTTTTCAAGTAGCAGTGTTATCCACTGGAATGGGAGGCACTGATTTCCTAGCAGATGCCTTGGCTGGAGCACATGCAGCATTCCTGGGGTTGGCACTTAAGACCTTGACCTGGTTGGATGCACCCCTGGTCCCATACCTTTGGAAGAGTGACCTTTGCCACATGGAATGGATGGTGTGGCCTATGCCTTCCCTGCAGTGGCTGTGTTGTGCTTGGCCATGCTAGGTTGGAATCTAGGTTGGAGACTTGTCCAGGAAAATATGGGCCAACTGCAAATAAAACAACCATAATAAAAACCCAAAGTACTTTAAGCCCCTTACCATTTAAAAAATAAACTAACTTGTGTGTCAATTACACTAAATAAATTGCTCTTAGCCACACATGAACTGTGCAAATTTGAAACATGTATCACTCAATTGATTGTATATCTATTATTCTTTTTCTTACCTACTATTACTATTTAAAATTTACTAGGCACTAAACCACTTATAAAGTTACTATATAAAAGGAAATGACACCTATCAACTGAATAGAGTTATCAAACAATGAATTTACCAGACAACCCAAGCACGTGCACTTTAAAAAACCCAGGTACTGGTTCCTTTCTGCAACAAGCCAGGTACTGCACATGGCTAGGCAAGGCAAAGGTCAGCAGAGCCAAAACAAAACAAAAAAAAACCCAAGAATAAAAGGAAGAGGGGGGAGTTGCCCCAGTCACTCGAGGTAGCTTATGGCAACTGAGCAGGCTAAGACACAGCCTTGCCTTGGTAGTGTGAAATACCCCACCGTTACTAGAAACAGTAGCCCATGGAATGGCCCAGCAAAATCCACATGGAGCCTTGACCATGGTGTCCGGGTGGATTCCCAGGATTGGGTGAGTGTGCTCGGCGGGTTGGGCCTGACGGCCTGACAAGTCATGCAGCACTTAACCCAAGCCTCCACCTCCGCATCTATCCCTGGCCACCATACATAGCTGTGGGCCAGGGCCTTCATCGTGACAATGCCAGGATGTGCCTCATGCAGAGCCTGCAGGACCCTTTGCCACAGTACACTGGGGACTACCACCCTGTCTCCCCACAATAAACAACCTTTGTATGCAGACAACTCGTCCTGGCAGGTGGCAAAGGCTGTGAACTCTGGCCCCTCTGATGCCGCAGGCCACCCCCTCACCACCCAACCCAGAACCTGGGAGATGATGGGGTCCCTGGTTGAGCAGCAGGCAATGTCCACCACCTGGAGGGGGCGATCAGGAAGATCCTCAGCTTGCAAAACGTGATGGGCCTGCGCCAGGTCATCCTCCACAACCGGCAAAGGCAGGCGACTTAGAGCATCCACTTGGCCCATAGCTTTGCCCGGGTGATGCAGCAGGGAGTAAGAGAAGCCAGCCAAGAAAATGAACCACTGCAGGACCCATGAGGAGAGGACCTGCAGAGTCTGATGATCTGGGGTGAAGAGGCCAAGGAAGGGGCGATGGTCGGTGACAATTGTGAAAGGGTGACCATAAACAAAGTCATGAAATTTTTTGACCCCAGCCACAATCACCAGGCCCTCCCAGTCAATCTGGGCATAGTTCCGCTCTGCTGCCAACAGCATCTGGAAGTAGTAGGCAACAGGCACCTCCTGGCCGTCCAGGAGGCGATGGGCCAACACTGCACTGACGCCGTAGGGGGATGTGTTGCATGCCAGAATTACCAGCAGGGACTCGTCAAAGTGTGCCAAAACTTTAATGGAGATAAGCAGCACTTTGACCTCTCTGAAAGCCGCTGCCTGCCGGGGGCTCCATGCCCAAGGGACCTGCTTGTCTAGGAGGTGATGCAAGGGTTCCACCACTGCTGCCTTGTGGGGGAGAAAGGCATGGGAGAAGTTCAATAGTCCCAGGAGCACCTGTAGTTTGGTCTTGGATTTAGGCAGGGTAGCCTCCACGATGGCTTTGGTTTTGTCCCAGGCTGGATGTAAGCCATCCACATTGACCGTGAAGCCCAAAAAGTCCACTGACAGAACCCCCAGGAGACATTTCTCCCACTTCACCTTTAGGCCCACCTTGTGGAAGCGGCGGAGGACAGTGCACAGCTGGGTGGCAAACTCAGCAGGCATGGCCACGGCAATCAACACATTGTTGAAAAATGGGATGACCCCCCAGGATCCCTTTCAAGAAAGGGTCCATTAGTTGTTGAAAGAGGTCCAGGGCCACACTCACCCCAAACTGCAGTCTTTTTACTTTGAAAGCCCCTCTATGCGTAATGATAGTTTGTGCCGTGGCAGTGGCCTCATCCACCGGGAGCTGCTGGTATGCCTGGGCTAGGTCCAGTTTCCCAAATATCTTTGCCCCAGCCAAGGAGGCCAGCACGTGGCTGACTACCGGGACCAGATAAGCATGGTCCTGAAGTGCTTTGTTTAGTGTGCACTTGTAGTCCAAGCAGATGCAGACGTCCCCATTTGGCTTAACCGGGTTGACTATGGGGGTCTCCCAGGCAGTGTAGGAGACCAGCTCCAAGACTCCTTGGGCCTCAAGTCAGTCCAGCTCTGCAGCTATTTTTGGGCATAGCATGAACAGAACTGTCCTGGAGCACATTCTAATAGGGGCCACATTAGGGTCGAGTTGCAGTGACCCAGGGTCCCATTAAAAATGGATGGGAACTCTTTGCAGACCTCTTGGAAGTCCTGCTATGCACATAGCTACACCCCTTCAATGGAGATTCCCAATGGAGCAAACCACACTCTGCCGAGGAGGCTGACCAAATCTCCCTCAACTACAACCAAGTCCAATTTCCCATCAAACCCCTTATACTGGACCTGGAAGCTTCCCACACCGTTTATCGGAACACGGTTCCTCTGAAAGTCTGTCAGGGTGAGGGTCAATGGGAGCAGGCAGAGCCCCCCATGGGGACAGAGTCTCTTAATAATGGAGGCCACAGAGCCAGAATCAAGCTCCATAGTGCAGGGAGACCCCTCTATTTGGACCCAGACCTGGATCTTTGGGGCAGAGGACTGGGGAGAGAAGCCTCAGTACCTGTTTGACTGGATTGGCTGCAAGTAGGTAGAGCTCTTCCTCAGAGGCGTTGTCCTCATAGTGGGCGTCTGTGTCAGAGTACCGTGGTGCTAGCCCACAGTAGAATGTGAGTATGAGTATCAAATGGAGACTTAAGTCCAAATAGCTTAATGTAAAACTATTTACATTTATTTACACCAGTCTTCACCAAAATATTATACACAGTGACAAAATGCTCCGCAGACACCAGGTTTACCATCAAGGAAGAAACTGTACAGTACGTCATTACTTATATACAAGCATTGACCAATCACATTACAATGCTTAGTCATGATGATCATGTTAAACAGTGCTATACTGAACTGCACTGAACCAGTTGGAGCCAGCTAGACTGTCACTCTGAGCTGTCAGCTCCTGTCAAGTAGATTAAACTCATCTACAGCCAGACTTACTGAAACACATGATTGTTGACAGTCTGCTCTCTGGTGGGGCTGTGGCAGTGCCTGCTGGGCTCAGGACCTTTGGGAAAGGCAGGCCCATGCAATGTGCCCCAAGCGGCCACACCTGTGGCACTTGGCATCCCAGAACCAGCAGGTTTTTCTGTCGTGTTTCTCTCTGAAGCTTGCACATTCCCGACCAGGTATGGCATGGGATGTGGAGCCTTGTTTCCAGTGCCAGGAGGACTGTTGGGTGTGGTGGATGTCCTCACTGTTTGGGTTGAGATTGACATCCTGCATCTGGTGCACGGTGGTCGTGGTTGCGGGATGGTTTCTCTCCCATGCCATGGCAGTGGAAAGGGCGGAAGCTAAGGAGCCCTTCTCATCCTCCATGATGTGGCGTCGGAGCTTCTCATCATTTAACCTGAAGATGAGTTGGTCTCAGAGGGCTGTTTTGAGATGAGCCCTGAAAGCATACTCTGAGGCGAGCTGGCGAAGCTCAGCCAGGTATTCAGCTACCGATTCCTGTGGTTGTTGTTGCCGGGTGTAGAAGGCCATGTAGTGTGTGATCTCCAATGGCCATGGGATGAAATGGTCCTGTAGCTTCTTGATTATGTCCTCAAACGAAGCATCGGTCAGCTTTATGGGGGATAGCAGGTTGCAAGTCAGCTACAATGTGGTGGGGCCACAAGAGCCTATGAGACCTTTCATTCATTCCTCGGTGGTAATCTCATAGAAAATGAGGATCGACTTGAGTCCCTCAACCCAGGCTTCCCAGTAATGTGGATGGGCCGGGTCGAACGGAGGGACAAGTCCTGCTCCCGGAGTGACTGCCATCGTGCTGCGTGGAGGTGGAAGAGGAGGTGAAACAGGAGGTGAAGAAGGCATGGAGGTCGCTTGATCTTCTCCGGGATCCATCGGCTAGAGCTGCGATTGTCCTCAGGTACCAGTCTTCCTCTGGTGCCTCCACAGCCCGGCCAGCTCAATGGGATCCCACCTTCATCGCCATTGTTGTGTAGTGGGTTCGACGCATGAAGAACCAGGACACAGAGTGATTCTTAGCTCATAGTTTACTGCACACACAACAGAACAGAAAATACTGGCCAGATGGCCAACTATATACAGTCCCCGTGGACCACCCCCAAGTCCCATTGGTGGGTTTAAACTTCCCGCCAAGGTTCCTATTGGTGACCGCTTGAGGTTTCAGGATCCTAGTCCCTATTGTCTCTTGAGCTCCAAGCTCTGGTAAATGTCACTGTCATCTAGTGGCGATCAGCGGACATAACACTGACTGACCTATATTTCTCTTCAGCGCCTAACCACCCTTTGGTTGCACGGAGAGATCTTACCTGGCAATCAAGGTGCAACTAGAGACTCTCATGGCTCCTTAAAGACTAACACATTTCAGATGCTTTTGATGAACTGGAGCATGATACAGCAGCCAAAGACAGGCGGCCAAGTGGCATCAACCACTTAAAGAAACTGTTGCAGTCAACAGGCTTCAGGGAGGGGAGGGGAATGAAGCAGCCTCCCTCTATCAAAGTCGCAAATTCAGCAACAAGCTTGAACCACAAGAGGAACTGTGATGCTTCCTAGAACCACAAGCGATCTTCAGGTGCTTCCACTCTCCAAAGATGCCAACTCCACTTCAATTGCCTTTTGCAGACTTTTATTTGCTGCGAGCTCCACAGCATTATCCAACCACCCCAAAATTGATCCCCATGTGCAAGTGCCCAGGAAACATATGTGCATTTCAACTTCACCTCTTATTTTAGCTTCTCTGTGCTGCTGGGCAGGGGGGTGGGGGGTGAAGGCAGGAGAGGAATTGTTCACATTTGGGTTAATGGGTTAGCAAGCTTTGGAGCACACAATTCAGAAGGCCTCCTCCACCCCAACCCTCATCGTTTTGCACATGTTGTGTCCCTTACATAAGCACTGGGCTTTTCTCTCTCGACAGGGCTGCTGCACACAACGTGCCCGGCCAGTCACTCTGTTCACACACTTACATAAGTGGGTATGTTTGGTGAGCCAGCCAGCAGCTTTCCACAGGGGTTTGGAAGTTTTTTTGACAAAAACAAAGTTTTCAGAAGCTCCTGTGAGAAAGCAAGAGAGATGTCTGTAAAATGTCTGTAAAAAATAAACACACAAGCATTGATTCACAACCCTTGCATGAAGATCCATTTATGTGCACATTGCTAGCTGATTTTAAAAAAAAAGAGTGCAAAAACAGAAGGGAAGGTTCACACTTCCCAACCGGCTTGAGTTTGTAACAGGGGAGTTCAGACAACTGAAAATGTGGGGTGAAAGTGCTAACATCTGTAAAGACCAGGCTTTCCCCAGTGTCCAATAAATCCAGTCAAAGATGGGCTAGAACGAGGTGCCAACAACTGGGGAATGGAAGGCAAACATTGCTGTCTGATCATGTACTCTAAATCTGGAAGGGAACAGCAGCAACATCAGATCAAACTGCTTATCTCACTGCAGCCTTTCACTGGTTGTCGTCCCCCCCCCCTTTGCTCCCAGTTTGGATAAGAGCCCTGGATGGGCTGGTTCCTGCCCCCAGGCCATCTGTTTGACATGGCTGCTTTATGGGATGGATTTCTGCTTCTCTCAAAGTTCTCAAGGGCACAGGAACTATATAGCATTGCTAACTTTTCAAGCCAACTATCACTTGATCTGCAGCCATGAATGGGTGAAACCATCTATCTCCATTTTGTGAAAAGCTTCAGTTGCTAATTCCTGCAGGCCACACTTCTGTTCAAGGTATTGTTCCAGCTGAAAAACGGCTATTCTCAAGTTACGCCTGACACCAAAAAAGCACCTTAATGTCTGTTATTAAGGAGAGTTCACCAGGGCAAGGTGGTTGCTTACGACCAGTTTGAGATGGGATTTCATTCTTCCCAAAAGACCAGATTCATAGCTTGGAGGTACAATTAGATCAGAATTTATCTTTGGATGCCCAACTGGCTTCTAAGGTTTATGAAGCAGCTTTTCTGCTGGTGTTTAAGTGGTACATTAAAGCATTTTTTTAAAAAAAAAACCCTGCTCTCTTACTTTTTTTGTGGATATAATGCTTGTATGTTGGCATTTATTTATATTGGTTTACAATGTTTTCCATTTTTGTAGTTTTGTGGTGTGTATTTTATTGGAAGGTTTAAAGTTTCAGAGATGAGAACGGTGATCACCAGTTGAAATAATAGGTTGTGAGACTAAGGGCAAATGCTAGAATTACTTTCCTCCACTTGCTTCTTTAGATTGTGCTGTTTATTGTCAACTGACCAGAAGAAAACAACAACAACAACCCTGGCCTGGAATGGCCTTGTGCCTTTAACAGAAGCATAATGTATAGAAACCAGCAGCCAAGCTTTTCACAGCATGGAGATAAACATTATCATGTACTAACTGTTATAGATCAAACACCTGTTAAAGGCACAGCTGCATTATCTTAGTTCCAACTTCCATTTAGAAGAATGGGAATTCACAGCTGCAGTTCTGCACAGAGTGTGGTTAAAAGGACTGAACCTCAGTATTTTCAGTAGAAGAAGAGATCAGAATAACAGTGAACTCAGACTGACAGAAACTCACAGAGATCAAACAGCCATTCCTGTTCTCCCCCTATCTACAACATAAAAAGAAATATAGGTCTTTATCAAAGACACATCTGGATGCATTGCATTTATCCCAGTCTGTATCCAAGCCCCCATTTAGATCAGGAACGGACAAAATTCTGTCAGATACAGATCAAAAGTATAGAAGGCCAGTGTGAGGCAGAATAAAACGATTACAGTGCATCACCAAACACGGTTACTGGTTAGATCCGGGGCCAGTGCCAGGTTTGTTTGTTTTTTGCACACTAGGTGAGGCTACCTTCTGGTACCCCCCGCCCCATGTGACCACCAATTTTCAAACATAAATGCATTTTAGGAAGAATGAAAAACACAAAATTTGAAATTGCTAAATTCTTTCTTTTTAAATTGTGAGAAGTAATACAATCTCTGGTTTTCTCTCTCAAACAGAAAAACATAAATTACAAGCATTTTGAAAAATCCTATTAATTGTGATGTTGAAATTTAAGTCTCTTTAAAGTTTCCATTTTAGGCACATCAGAATATCATTTTGCCTGCCTGTTGTTGAGAGACGGCAGTTGCTTGTGCTTTCTCTCTATATATCTTTTTGTGGAAGGGGAAAAGGTTTTCAGAAAGGGGACCGTTACAAAACAAACCTGATAAATACACACCTTCAAAGGTTAATGTGTCTTTTCTCAAGCACTAATGTCTTTCAGATTTGGAATTAAAACACTGGACAAGTTCCTGGAAGGATGGGTTTCTCAAACCAACCAACCAGGTTGGCTAAATAGAGTGTCCAGGTATGGTTGCCAGCCTCCAGGTGGGCCTGGGGATCTCCAGCTTTTACAACTGATCTCCATTTAGATCAACTCCCCTGGTAGGGAAGGAGCTTTCATGAGACACTGCAGTCACATTCATACTACACTTCTTCAGATAGATATATTCAGATAGATATTTGAAGAAGTGAGCAGTGACTCACAAAAGCTCATATACCCTGCCACAAATTTTGTTAGTCTTTAAGGCGCTCCTGGATTCTGGCTCTTTCCTACCCACCTGAGTAGCTGCCCTTCAGGTGGGAAAGGAAGCAATGCTACTTATGACAACAGGTAGATGTCTCTCATCAGTGAGTTTCCATGGCAGAGTGAGTGGGGATTCTGGGGTTCTTTTGGGGTTTTTTTTCCTTTGCTTTGTAGGTACACATTTGCAGCCTGCACGAGAATTCATTATATATTCTTCAATTCTGAAACTTCATTATTTTTTCCAGGAAGCCCACTCCTAACTCATCAGAATCCCCTCCCTCTTTCCATATTATTTTCTTTAAGTACTTTAAGTATTAATGCTTTCATCTCCTGATAATTATGCATGAAATTGTACAGTGTAGATACACAGCTTCTTTTTATGTTCTGGGATGGCCTTTTCACATTTTTTACTCTTTACAAGAGCATGATTTACAGGAGTTCAAAATATTTGTTCAGACTGTTCCATCTATCTTAAACACTTGGTATATGCAGGCAACTAAGGCAAGGATGCTTATTTTACTAAAAATGCACTGCAACCTTCAAAGAGGACTCCTGCATGGCCTAAGCCTGAGGCTAGCTCTCCTAAGGACTACTGGTAACTGGACATGGGGCTCTGGTAGCTTGTACTGGGCTTGCTTCATAGGGGTTCTTGGATACTGGCCAGACTCCCTATCAGTAGATCTCCCACATTCTGGCAAGGTAGGACCAGAAGTAAGGGGGCATCTTGTCCTCACACACACAACACCCGACTCAGAAACATGCATACACATCTCTCCAGTGGCTGGGGGGTGAAGAGGGGGAGGGCTCCAGCCACATTGCCAGTGGGTGCTGCTGGGCCTGGGCAGGGCAGGCTGAGTGCAGGCCTTCATCCCATGGGAGCAGCCCACACGAGGCCTGGTTTGTGGCAGGGGAACCAGTCTCTCCGCCTGGTTTGTGGGGTTGGCCGAGGCCACTGGAGCCCCACCTGCACGTGGGCTGCCTTGGTCCCCTGCTTGATGGGAGGAGGCGCACATAAGAACATAAGAACATAAGAACATAAGAGAAGCCAATGTTGAATCAGGCCAATGGCCCATCTAGTCCAACACTCTGTCACACAGCGGCCAAAATATACCAGGTGCCATCAGGAGGTCCAGCAGTGGGGCCAGGGCACCAGAAGCCTTCCCACTGCTGCCCCCTCTAGCACCAAGAATAGAGTGCATCACCTGCCCCAGACTGAGAGTTCCCATCTATACCCTGTGGCTAATAGCCACTGGTGGACTTCTGCTCCATATGTTTATCTAATTTCCTCTTGAAACTGTCCATGCTTGCAGCTGCCACGACCTCCTGTGGCAGTGAATTCCATATGTTAATCACTCTTTGGGTGAAGAAGTATTTCCTTTTATCTGTTCTAACCCGACTGCTCAGCAATTTCATAGAGTGCCCACGAGTTCTTGTATTGTGAGAAAGGGAGAAAAGTACTTCTTTCTTAACCTGCTCAATCCCATTCATAATCTTATAAACCTCGATCATGTCACCTCTCAGCCGTCGTTTCTCCAAGCTAAAGAGCCCCAAGCATTTTAACCTTTCTTCATAGGGAAGGTGTTCCAACCCTTTTATCATTCTAGTTGCCCTTCTCTGCACTTTTTCCAATGCTATAATATCCTTTTTGAGATGTGGTGACCAGAACTGTACACAGTATTCCAAATGAGGTCGCACCAATGATTTATACAGGGGCATGATGATACTGGCTGATTTGTTATCAGTTCCCTTCCTAATAATCCCCAGCATAGCGTTGGCCTTCTTTATTGCAGCTACACATTGTGTAGACATTTTCAGCGAGTTATCCACTACGACTCCAAGATCTCTCTCTTGGTCAGTCTCTGCCAGATCAGACCCCATCAACGTGTATTTATATTTAGGATTTTTGGCTCCAATGTGCATCACTTTGCACTTGGCCACACTGAACCCCATTTGCCACGTTGACGCCCACTCACCCATCCTCAAGAGATCCCTTTGGAGTGCCTCACAATCCTCCCTGGTTTTCACCACCCTGAACAACTTCGTGTCATCTGCAAATTTAGCCACATCACTGCTTACTCCCAATTCCAAATCGTTAATAAACAAGTTAAAAAGCATTGGACCGAGTACTGATCCCTGTGGTACCCCACTTCTTACCACCCTCCACTGAGAAAGTTTCCAATTTATACTCACTCTCTGTTTCCTATTTATAAGCCAGTTTTTGATCCACAAGAGGACTTGTCCTTTTATCCCATGATTATTGAGCTTACTTAGGAGCCTTTGATGAGGAACTGTATCAAAAGCTTTCCGGAAGTCAAGGTAAATAATATCTATTGGGTCCCCCTTGTCCACATGTTTGTTCACTCCCTCAAAAAACACTAACAGGTTAGTGAGACAAGATCTTCCCTTACAGAACCCATGCTGAGTCTGCCTCAATAGTTTTTGTTCATCAATGTGCCTACTAATTCTTTCCTTAATAACAGTTTCCACCAACTTACCCGGTATCGATGTCAGACTGACTGGCCTGTAATTTCCTGGATCTCCCCTGGAGCCCTTTTTAAAGATGGGAGTGACATTAGCTACCTTCCAGTCCTCAGGAATGGAGGCAGATTTTAAAGAAAGATTACATATTTTTGTCAGGAGATCCACAAGTTCACATTTGAGTTCTTTCAGAACTCTCGGATGAATGCCATCCGGGCCTGGTGATTTATTAGTTTTTAAATTGTCCATCAGTCAGAGGACTTCCTCTCTTGTTACCGCAATCTGATTCAGGTCTTTCAAACCCCCTCCCGAAATCGGTGCTTCTGGAGTGGGCAAACACTTCTCCTCTTCCACAGTGAAGACAGAGGCAAAAAATGCATTCAGCTTCTCAGCCATTTCCCTATCATCCTTCACTACTCCTTTTACCCCTTGGTCATCCAAGGGCCCCACTGCCTCCCTGGCTGGCTTCCTACTTCTAATGTATTTGAAGAAAGTTTTATTGTTGGTCTTTATGTTTTTTTGCGATATGCTCCTCATATTCCCTTTTTGCTTGCCTGATCACAGACTTGCATTTTGTTTGCCATAGTCTGTGTTCCCTTTTATCAACCTCACTAAGACTAGCTTTCCACCACTTAAAGGAATCCTTCTTACCTTTTACAGCTTCCATTACTTTATTTGTTAACCATGCAGGCTTTTTTCTATACCTATTTGTACCTTTCCTAACCTGCGGTATATATTTTTTCTGAGCTTCTAGGATTGTCTTTTTAAATAGTCTCCAAGCTTCCCCAATGGTTTTGACCTTCTCCACTCTTCTGCCACAGAGCCATCTTGCAGTGGCTAGCAGTGAGAGACTGACCCAGCACACCCCACACTCTGCTCCACTCCACTCGCTGGGCTGTGCAGCACCAGAGGGAGCGAAGCAGCCCAGAGCTGGCAAGAGCCCACCAATAGCTCATCAGAGCCATGGAATAGTGGTGTGGAACTGGCTGCAAATCATTGTGCTACCTGCTTCATATGGATGACCGCCCAGGACTGGAAACCAACTGGGGGGTGCAGGTTCTGGGGGAGCCCGGAGTGGTGGGGCCAAGGCAGAGTCCTTTAGGTGGGGAGGTGTGGCAGAGTGGTGGCAGGGCAGCAATGGCCAGCCGGCAACAGGACATGCACGTGCTTTGAGTGCTTGTTACCGCTTCTTCTTCCACCAGGGGTGGGGCAGAGCAGGGCTTTTGGCTAGGGAGGGGAGGGGAGGGACAGCAGGCCAGCGCAGCACTCTCATAACTTTGGCGCCCTAGCCAATGGCCTAACCCTGCTTCTATGGGAGCTCAGGCTTGGTTGGATCCAAAGTAGCTCTTGCACAAATGAAAGCCTTCTGCAAGCAGGTTCAAGTATTTCTGTGGGTTTTCTGATGAAGCTGGAGTCCCTGAATTGTATTTAGGGCTGCTCCTGAGGATCACTTAAGCTTAAGGGACAAGTTTTTTGAGAAGCACACTGGGCTGCAGGAGACTGGTCGGAAAATGTGCATTATGTGAGCAGAACTTTGCTCATACTTTTTTTTGTCTCAGTGTGTTTAGGACTGGGCATAACTAAGAGATGATACATTTCTGAAGACATACATACTGCAACATTCAACCACCTTATAATAGATTCTCCATAAAAGCATGGCTTTCTAATGGGATGGGGGGTACAAGAGAACTATCAAACTATGAATCCTTAAGAAGATCCCCAGTGTACCATCATTTTGTGGCAGTGTCAAGCATCAATAGATAGTACTGGAACAAATATGAATATTATTTTATATAGAAAGAGTTAATTATTAAACAGATGAATGGCAATGTATTAACTACTTCCCTCACATTAGTCTGCATTTCCTAAGAAGTTAGCAATGGGTTCTTCAGCCCTGAAGCAGAATAAGTGTGGCTCAGATCTTGGAATGACACTGGAGCCCTTCTTCGCTTTGCCTTGTCTGCACACCAAACAGATGTTGCTCAGGTACTTGCCAATTTAAAAGTCTGATGCATCCAATAAAGTCCTAGCTAATCTAATTAAGAACAGGCCCATTTATCAGAAAACAGCGTCTCTCCCTTTAACATAAGCAGCATGAGGTACTTCTTCAGCCAGTTTTGGAAAGACTGAAAACATTCCTGCTCAGCCCTAAAGTGACCAGCTGGTTTCACACTGCTTTATACAAAGGAGAGGGAGTAGGCTGCAAGTGAAAGATGGTTTGACCAGACAGGAAGGTAATGAATAGTATACAATGCCCCATTCTGATTGTCCTATCAGACACCAGCAGCATCACTGGCTGGCCAATCACTGTCAAATTTGAAATGATAGAGTGCTTGGCTGTCAGTTGCCATTCAAAAGCAGGAACAAACCATCTCTGGACTTAAGTTCACAGTCAGAATCCAGTTCCCTGGGGCTATGATGTAAAAGCTACCTACAATATGTAGATCATGTTTGACTGATTCTGGTATTACTTCTTTATTTTACTACTTACTAAAATTTATTGTATATCTATTTTAAAATGCTTCTACCCTGCCTTTCACCAAGAAAGCAGGATCCAGGACATTAAGTCATAGCCTATGAAACAATGTGTTATGATTTTTAAAATGTATCCAATACAACAAGGCTCATGCAATCCAAGCCCTTTCCCCAAGCACAGAAGAGAGAAGAGCTGAGCGCTCTTGTTTTGTTGTTGAGTTTGGAACTTCCACTGTTTTTCCAGGATTAGATTAAACGAGAAATATTTTTTTTATTTATTTATTTAAAAGATTTATTAGTCACCTTTTTTCTTACAGAGCTCAAAGTGGCTTACAATATTAATCAAATACACAAAATAGATCACACTGAAATAAACCCCCAATTTAAAACCACAATTTAGGACTGCTTTCCTCAAATACAAAGTAAGTGGCAAATTGATCACAGTGGGCTGTTGTGTGGTCAGAATCCAGTTCCCTGGGACTATGATGTAAAAGTCCACATGAAACAGCTCAACTGGATGATTATGTGCAGATGCAGTAGGGGTGGAGAAATACAGCCTTTTTGTGTCATCATTGCCACAGAAAAAGCACTAACATAGGTTTCATGCCATGTTCAGTCAGTCTTGTTCGAAGTTTTCTGCCAATGTCACTCTAGCCATTGTCCCTCCTTTTCCATTGCCATCAGTTCCTTGGTAAAACAGGGAGACTGCTTGGCTCTGTCTGGGGGGGGTGTCCAGGGGTGATTGTGTTAACACTCAAACCATCTTTCTATCATAGAGAGAGGTCAGGGCCTTGAAAGAATTGTCAGCAGCCAAAGTAGAGAAATGCCCAAAGTGCCGATAGGAAACCATAAGGATCCATCAGGTGCCTGGAGGGGACTGTCTTAAGGAAGGAGGAAGCAGTAAGTCTAAACTCTATCAGGTAATGATCTGTCCATGACAAGGGAGTAAGTTTTAGTTCCCCCAACTCCAGATCACCCTCCAGATCTGTAACAGACCAGATTTAAATAGAAACGGAATTGGATGTCATCAGCATCTTGGTGACAAAAACCACATAGATGTTAAACAACTTTTCAGAAACCTGCAGATTTAAGGGGAAGAAAAATAATCCCTAGCACCACTTTCTGGAACCTGTTGCCTATGAAAGACTGAAATCACACAAAACAGTGACCCCACATAAACTTGGCCAAGCAATCCAGATGGATGGCCTATATACCAGAGGACACTATGAACTATGTCTGGCTCTGGGCCTAGATATCTATAGGTGCTTTGCTTTTCCTTGACTGCTGCTGCACAATTCTTTGAATAGCAGATTTCAGAAGTCAAGATGATAGTTGGAAAACCATAATCTGTTGCTTCTGTTTATACAGATATATGGAGAAGTGGAGAAGTAGCAAGAGACATGTTTAAACTATCATACTGACATATTGGTTCTCCATTTCCATGAACTATAATACAGTAATTGTGATCTACAAGACAGTGAAACACAGGATGGAACAAGCATGTTTTCATGAAATTAGGTCAGTAGCCAATGACTCCTTCCTCCCTCCCCCCAATGAGCAGTGGTAAGAAGTTCAGTCGCTGGACCCCACCAGCTTACCAGAAAGTTTAGTGGCTCTCCTCCATCCCTACACTCCACTTTTGTGTGTGTGTGTATTTGTGTTTAAATATTTTATTTTAGTTCATAGTGTGGTCTTCCATGTCTCTGGAAAGACACATTTTCTAAATAAGTAAATCTGTTCTCCTATACAAGCTACAGATCATATTTCTGCCCTCAAAATTAATCAATGTGTTATGAAAAAACCATCAAAACAACTGCAAAGGAAAGGAAATTTGCTTTGTTGAACACCATAAATGAAATAGAGAAATGATAGCTAGTTGATAAGATAATATATGGATATAAGAAGCATTTCTGCAAAGAATTAGTCATAAATATTGCTGCAAATATAGGCCACAAAGTGATATGACTAACTAAGTGTTTCATTTCTTTAGAATGAGGCTGCTGTGGGGGAGGCTACCTACTCCTTTTATTAGACTTAGAAGGGCTGCACACTGTAGAGATTCCCAAATTTCTAACACAAATATAAAAGTAATTTTCTGAAAATAATACAGCTGGGGGGTAGTTAAATCCAAAAATGTGTTTCACAGTCACATCAGGTTTGTTTCCTTACATAACAAGCTGTCCTGGTTCCCTAGTCCCAGGCCAAGTCTTGCCTCCCTCAGGGGGCTGGGGCCCCACCCCCCGCCTGCAGAGCCACACCACATACCTGGGAGGCAATCCAGGCTGGAGCCCGCCAACAAAGGAGCATCACTTGGCGCTCAGCCAAACCCCTGAAAGCCTTGCAACAGGGGTGAGGCAGCCAAGGACAATGGCAAGGAAGGGCGGCACAGCGGGGGTGACTGAGGACAGGCCACCCAGGTGGCCAGGGCCCTGCTTGCCTCTACGACGAAGCCCCAAGCCCCAGAGAGACACACCCAGAACTCAGCCCCGCCCAGGATGCCGAGCAGGCAGCCCGGGCTCTTGAGCAGGGGAAGTGGCCAAGGGGGGAGGGAGGAGGAAATGGCCAGGGATTGGTGCTGGGAGCCAGGGAGAGTAATAAAGAGCAGCGCAGGAGGAGAGGACAGGGAGGAAGCTACAATGCCGAGGCTGGAGAGGGGCCCGGCCGCATATGAAAAGAGAGAGAAGGACGTGGTTGGTTCCCTGCTCTCTCTGACAAGCCAATGCTGAGTAGGCAGAGGGGTGACGAGGGCTGACGTTCAACCCTGTCCCCTGCCATTTCTGAGTCCTCCAGCCAGAACCCTCCTGATGACCCCCCGACTCCTGGGACCATTTAAGGGATGCGGCCGCCAGGCCCCGGGGACACAGAGGGGTCTCACACGAGCTTTGTATCTAATATAAATGATTCCATATCATGTTTTAAATGACATACAACCTTGATCTGAACTTGCCTTTGATTTTTGTTTGCACAACCCCATTTACAGCCCAGGCCTAAAGCCTTTTGCCCCAGCTCAGAGAATAAAGTACTTTCAGCTATACCAGCACATCACAGAACATGAATGACATTATGGTGACATTACACATAGCCATGTTCATGCAAATGCACTAGCTATCAGTAACAACCAGATTGATTTTACAGCAACAACAGTGCTTGTGGTCCCAGCATCATGGGGAAGGGCAAGGCAGGCACAAAAGGTGAGGGCTTCCTCTAAACACCCATTAGTAACCCCATTTGCAGCCCCAGTTGAAATAACACACACACACACAGATTTCAGGAAAAGTGGAATAAAATTGGCCACAACTTTATTGGTTACAGCTGTACTATGCTTTGGCACAGCATGGGGTACTGGATCCTGTTCACTGACTGACCCACCTGCCAGTTGATGATCCCCTGGTTACCCCAGCCTGGTGGCTGGGGTCACAGGAAACCTTGGGATGACAGGTTGCTGGATCCCACAAGGGCGGTCACCCCAAAGTGGTCTCCCCTGCCACCTGAGCATGAGGGTAATCCCTGGCTGTGCCCCTGGGCTGGATGTTCCTCTAGACCCTCATGCCAAGATCCCTTAAGAGAATCCCCATACTTTGTAAAATGGGCATGCAGGCTGGCTTTCCTGAGAATGGATCTGGCCCCATTGCTGATACAGCAAAGTTGTGGCAAGGGAGAGATTAAATGAAACAAAACCTGCATGCAAGCTCCACGTACTAACTACAACTAAGTAAGGGATGGGAGAGTGGGCCAAAACATCCGATGGTGGAAAGATAATGAGCCAGGGCAGTGCGGCACCCTAAATAGCAGTCTGGGTGCCCCTGCCCCCCAGCCATTAATGACTCCCTGATAGGTCCAGCATGGGGTTGGGGGGCAGCTCCCCACACTAGTCACCAGCCCACCCCCTCCACCTGGTAAGAACTGCTATTGCTGACTTTACCCACCCCACCCTCCCCATAGTTCTGCAAATGGGACCTGCAGTGAATCCAGGCCCAGGTTTGTATCTCTGGATTGGAGTGGTTGTATTCTAATTCATAATGGAACCAAAGTAACTTGACTAGTATTCTTAGAACAAGCTAAAGAATTGTTGGAAATATAAAAGCCATTAATAATTACCTATATTTATGAACAAGAGCTGCAGAGGTGACTCTGAAATGAATTAAAAAAGAGAGGTCACTGAAAATAAAGTGCTCAACAAGCAACAAGCAACCAACGAGAAATGATAATATTGAAAATGAGCTGTAAATTGAGTACCGGAGCGCTCAGAGTTCATCCAGAATACTAAAGACAGAATATTGATTTCTGCAAGCGCTGATTATCAGTATTAAAGTGCTATGGAATTTGCTGCCTGAATATTAATGCTGAGATGGCTAATGACTTTAATCATTTTTATTTGACTCAGTTTAGATTTTTAATAAAACTACTGGTTCAAACATGTAAATATACCTCTGACAAGGGATCAAAGATTCTTCTTCTGGATTGCTAAGGGAAAACTTCCTCTTTTCCCCTTTGTTTTTGTGCATCCTGCCTGAGTGAAATGTTTACTGTGTCATTTTACAACCAATAAATCGTGGACGGGTTTACAATCCCCTAATATATCATGCAAGAAGATAAAAGAAAATAAAATTCATAGAATGCCATAATTCAAGAAATATTTTCATATACACACTCTCTGTTACACATGCACCCTGCCACACATACATAGAAATGAAAGGAAAAAATAAAAAGCTACAGCAAAATAGGGTGCAATAAACAGGTATTTAGGCATGCATCCTAGGTGTATTTCTACATCAGCAGTTTTTCCAAGTTATGTCCCTGACTATACTGGAAAAACCTGGCAGAGTCAGTGCCTGGTTCTGGCTGGAGTTCCTGATTATTGTTTCACTTCAAGGTTTTATGGAGGTCAGTTTCTAAATCAGTGCTAACTTTCCAGCAATGTTGCCCATGATATCTGGTTATTGGCAGCTAACAAGGGACTTTGAGTCAAGGTCAACACTTCCCAGAGCTTCTGTACTGCCTTTGAACTGATTGGGTCATGAGAGTGTCTAATTGATCTGCATGAGTGCAACCATGTATGCATAGACATGCTTTTGCTCCCAAATTAGAATCACAGTGAATATATTGCTTATTAACTGAAATATACTAGGTTCAGTCGCGTTCAAGTGATCAGCTCACATTTTGTTAGTGATTCAGCAAGAGAAAGAAGACTGGAAATCCCTGGCCAAAGCCAGGTATTTATGCCTGAAAAAGGTTACACCCAAAACACACCCCACTCTAGGCTATTTACACTCTATTGTTTCTCAATTGGTTTACTCCAGGATCCCTGTCTCCCTACTGGCCCATTCTAGGATCCTAGCAATCTGTTGTCATGCATCCCAAGCTAAATCCTTTTTGCCAGTACAGTTCAGGCTCAATACATAACACCCCTCCCCCCCAAGTTTAGAGCCTCTTCAACTGACAAAGTCCTTTTAGTACGCTGGTTGGTGCCGCTTCTGGTTTGAGCGGTGTGGTTCCGCAGACTAGGCTGCGGGTTCAGGAAACTTGTCGGGGGCCAGACCCTCTGCTGGACTGGGAGAGGTTGGTGGTACTGGAATGTTTTTGGGGCCACAGGTGGTGGCCGGTGCTGGCATTTTGCTGATGCCCTCCAAAGGCTGTCCATTGATTTTCAGCTGGGCTCTGCTGATGGGTGTGTTCTCCTCGGGCACCAGCTCCTCCGGGCTTAGCAGATCCTCATCACTGTCATCTGGTGTGGGTATCCTGGGTTCAGAGGGGAGAGGATTACTGCGGAGCTGGTCTATGTGTCAGCAGAGCCTCTGGACATCTTCTGTGGATACCTCATATGATAAAGGCCCAGTCACCCTGATAACCTTGGCGGGGACCCAGGCTGGGCCACTGGAGAAGTTGCATGCATAGATGGGGTCACCCAGGAAGAACCCTTGGGGAGTGGCTTGATTTTCTGGGGCCGAGCTGTGCTCCAGAGTGCAGTCTAGGTGCAATCAATCAAGTCTGTGCAAACACAGCCCTCAATTGTGAGGCACCTTCCCATCAGGAATTCTGTGGGCCTGCAGCCAATGGTTGTGTTCAGGGTTATCCTCTGGCCAAAGAGGAAGGCTGCCAGCTAGTGGTCCCAGCTCCCCTGGACGATCCTGTGGAGGGACTCCTTAGTCATCCGCACCACCTGGCCATTGGTTGCAGGGTGGAGGGCAGCGGAGCAGATGTGTCAGATGGCATAGTATTCCATTAATTCCTGAAACTCGGATGAGGTAAAAGCCATCCCATTGTCTGTTATGACAGTGTCTGGTATGCCATGTGTGCTGGAGACCCACCATAGGGCGTGAATTGCTCCTCGGGATGATGTGGAGGGGACTGGCACCACTTCTAGTCATTTGGAGTAGGAATCCACCAGGATGAAGAAGAACTTGTTTATTAACGATTTGGAATTGGGAGTAAGCAGTGATGTGGCTAAATTTGCAGATGACACGAAGTTGTTCAGGGTGGTGAAAACCAGGGAGGATTGTGAGGCACTCCAAAGGGATCTCTTGAGGATGGGTGAGTGGGCGTCAACATGGCAAATGGGGTTCAATGTGGCCAAGTGCAAAGTGATGCACATTGGAGCCAAAAATCCTAAATATAAATACACGTTGATGGGGTCTGATCTGGCAGAGACGGACCAAGAGAGAGATCTTGGAGTCGTAGTGGATAACTCGCTGAAAATGTCTAGACAATGTGTAGCTGCAATAAAGAAGGCCAACGCTATGCTGGGGATTATTAGGAAGGGAATCGATAACAAATCAGCCAGTATCATCATGCCCCTGTATAAATCATTGGTGTGCCCTCATTTGGAATACTGTGTACAGTTCTGGTCACCACATCTCAAAAAGGATATTATAGCACTGGAAAAAGTGCAGAGAAGGGCAACTAGAATGATAAAAGGGTTGGAACACCTTCCCTATGAAGAAAGGTTAAAATGCTTGGGGCTCTTTAGCTTGGAGAAACGACGGCTGAGAGGTGACATGATCGAGGTTTATAAGATTATGAATGGGATTGAGCAGGTTGAGAAAGAAGTACTTTTCTCCCTTTCTCACAATACAAGAATTCGTGGGCACTCTATGAAATTGCTGAGCAGTCGGGTTAGAACAGATAAAAGGAAATACTTCTTCACCCAAAGAGTGATTAACATATGGAATTCACTGCCACAGGAGGTCGTGGCAGCTGCAAGCATGGACAGTTTCAAGAGGAAATTAGATAAACATATGGAGCAGAAGTCCACCAGTGGCTATTAGCCACAGGGTATAGATGGGAACTCTCAGTCTGGGGCAGGTGATGCACTCTATTCTTGGTGCTGGAGGGAGTAGCAGTGGGAGGGCTGCTAGTGTCCTCGCCCCACTGCTGGACCTCCTGATGGCACCTGGTATATTTTGGCCGCTGTGTGACAGAGTGTTGGACTAGATGGGCCATTGGCCTGATTCAACATTGGCTTCTCTTATGTTCTCTTATGTTCTTATCTCGCCCTGGAATGGGCCTGCAAAGTCGAGGTGCACGTGGGCCCATGGCTTGTGAGAGGATTCCCACGGCCACACCGAGGTCCTGGGTGGCTCCGGCTGGGACTCTTGGCATGTCTGGCAGCATTTAACACAGTCCTCAATTCCACTGTCCATGCTGGGCCACCAAACATAGCTGTGGGCCAGTGCCTTCATATGCATGATTCCCAGGTGCATTTCTTGTAAGGCTGCTAGGACTCGCTGGTGCAGTGGAGAGGGCACAACCACCTGGCTTCCCCACAACAAACAGCCCTTGTAGACCAACAGTTCATCTCAGCATGAGGAGAATGCGGTGAACTCTGGGCCCACCCAGCTGGTGGGCCAACCCCTCCCCACTCAGTCCAAAATGTGAGAGAGCATGCAGTCCCATTCGGTGTGGCAGGACACGTCGGGTACCTGGATGGGACAGTTGGGCAGGTCCTTGAGGAGCAGGATCCGGTGTGCAGGTGCCAGGTCTGGGTTGCAGGAGGGCAGCGGGAGACAGCTGAGGGAGTCTGCATGACCCATCACTTTCCCAGGCCTGTGGAGGAGTGCATACTGGTAGCCAGCTAAGAAGATAGACCATCGGAGCACCCTGGGGGACAGCATCTGTGGTGTCTGACGATCTGGAGCCAACAGACCCAGGAGGGGTTTGTGGTCTGTCATGATGGTGAAGGGCCGCCTGTAGAGGTAGTCGTGAAACTTTTTTACACCCGCCATGATTGCCAGTGCCTCTTTGTCAATCTGTGCATAGTTGCACTCTGCCAAAGACCAGGTGTGGGAGTAGTAGGCCATGGGGACCTCAGGGCCATCAGGCAGCTGGTGTCCCAGGACGGCCCCAACACGGGGAAGCATTGCAGGTGAGGACGATGGGGAGCATCTTGTCGAAGTACACTAGGACCACATTGGAGGTGAGCAGGTCCTTGATGACCTGGAATGCGGCAGCATGCTTCTGGCCCCACACCCAAGAAGCTTTTTTATCACGAAGGTGGTGCAGGGGCTCAGTGATTGCATCCTTGTGGGGCAAGAAGGAATACAGAAGTTCAGCAGCCCCAAGAAGGCCTAGAGTTCCGGCTTAGAGGAGGGGGTTGGAGCATTAACGATGGTGCAGTCCTTGTCAGGTGTAGGATGTATGCCTTGAGTGTTGACTGAGAATCCCAGGAACTCGACTCGCGGAACTCCCAGGAGACATTTTTCCTGCTTAAGCTTCAGGCCAGCAATGTGGAAACGTTGCAGGACAGCACTCAGCCTCTCAGCCAAGGTCTTGGCCATGGGTGCAATGATCAAAACATTGTCAAAGAATGGCTAGACCCCAAGGATACCTTTAAGGAGACAGTCCATTAGATTTTGAAAGCTCCCCGGGCCCATGCTGACCCCAAATTGCAACCGCCACACCCGGAATACACCCCTGTGCGTCACGATCATCTGGGCCTCTGTGGTGGCATCATCTACACGGAGCTGCTGATATGCCTGGGCCAAGTCCAATTTGCCAAAAACCTTCACATCCGCCAAGGACGCCAAAACATGGCTGACTACTGAAATGGGATAAGCATGGTCCTGCAGGGCCTTGTTTATGGTGCACTTATAGTCCACACAGATACGGATGTTCCCATTTGGCTTAACTGGGGTGACAATGGGGGTCTCCCAAATGGCATGTGGCACTGGCGCTAGAACCCCCTGCACTACGAGGTGGTCCAGCTCTTCATCTATCTTGGGCCACCATGCAAATAGGGCACACCTGACCTTCATATGGATGGGGTACACAGTGGGGTTGCAGTCTAGGGAGACCAGCGGACCGGTGTAGCAACCCAATGTCCCATCAAAAATGGATGGGAACTTGTCACACATGTTATTGAAGTCCATAGGCTGCACGTGATGTACCCCTGTCACCCTGAACCCCAGGGAAGCCAACCATGACAGACCCAGTAAACTAGTAAGCTGCCCTTCCACCACCAACAAATCCAGTCCTTGAAATTTCTTATACTGCATATGGAACTTGCCCCACCCTTTCATGGCCACTGGGTTCTTTTAGAAGTATCTGAGGGTGAAGCTGGAGGGTTTTAGGTGGGGAGCCCCTCACGGGCAGAGCCTCCTGAGAGTCTCTTTGGAGATGATGGATATGGAGGACCCCATGTCCAACTCCATTTTGCAAGGAGTCCCCTCTATTAACACGGTTACTTTAATTTTGTTAGGGGTGTCCTGGGGCAAGTGAAATACTTGGTGTTGGTGGACGTCTGTATTGTGGAGCTCTGCAGATTCCTGGTGAGTGGTTGGCCAATGCCAGTTTTCTTGGGAATGGCAGGTGCGTGTGATGTGGCATTGTTTTCCACAGGTTCAGCAGATCGTGTTGTGGAAATGGCAGGAATGGCATTCATGCTCTTCACTGTACCTAGCACAAGGTGCTCGAGCAATGGTCTTTGTGGGCTGTGGGGTGGTCATGGACAGTGGGTGCAAGTCCCGGCAAGCCGGGCAGAGTACCTGGAGTATTTCTTCCTCGTCCAAGGCATCAGAGACCAGGGATGTGGAGGCCTGATGCACGGAGGGGGCCTGGTGATCCTGTTGTGACTTTTCAAAAGCTGTGGCCATGCGTAGTGCCTTGTCCAGTTTGAGTTCATAGGCACCTATGAGTTTGCAGCAGAGTTTCTGTTCTCAGACACCCCAGATGAACTGGGTTAAGAGGGTGTCCTTGAGATCTGGGAACTTGCAGTTGATGGCCAGTCTGCGGAGATCAGCCATGAAGTTGGTGGCTGCTTCACCGGACTTTTGGTGGTGTACCAAGAAGTCCATGCACTTCACCATCTTAGTTGGTTGAGGCATGAAATGGCTTGTGAGGGCCTTGACGAGTTCATTGTATGTGGCGTCTTCAAGGATTTTAGGAGTAATGAGGCCCTGGTGTGGCGATGCCGCATGTGCTGAGTAGAAGCAATTTTTTTTATTGTTGACATCGTCTATGCTTTGGAACCAAACAAAGTACTTCAGCTGCTCCACCCACACTTCCCAAAACTCAGGGTGAGTGGGGTCAAACCCAGGAATGACCCATGGAGTGATGTGAGGCACGGAGTCCTGAAGATCATTGCATGATGTGGTGCTGGATGCTGGGTCAGGGTCGTTCATTGGGATCCCACCTTTGTTGCCACTGAAATATACTGGGTTCAGACGTATTCAAGTGATCAGCTCATATTTTATTAGTGATTCAGCAAGAGAAACAAGACCGGAAATCCCTGGCCAAAGCCAGATATTTATGCCTGAAAAAGGTTACACCCAAAACACACCCCACTCTAGGCTATTTACACTCTATTGTTTCCCAATTGGTTTACTCCAGGATCCCTTTCTCCCTACTGGCCCATTCTAGGATCCTAGCAATCTATTGTCATGCATCCCAAGCTAAGTCCTTTTTGCCAGTACAGTTCAGGCCTGATACTAGGGATGTGCAAAAAAAAAAAAAAAATTCACCCTGATTCAGATTCAGCCAAATGGGGCAGAATCAGTTTCGGCTGGCAGAAAGACTCCTGCATGTCAGTTTTGGTAGTACCAGCTAGGGAGTCTTTCGGCCAGCCAAATGTCATTTTCGGCCCCATTTGGGGTTTCTGTGTGGCACTGTGCCATAATGCCACTTGTTCTGGAGTGTGCCACTTGTTCTCATGGCAAACAAGCACCTCCCAAGACAGTTCACTTTCCCTGAGATTCTCTGGGAGAGTCTGACTGCTGGGTGCTGCCTGCTTGCCTGCCTTAAGTACTGCTGGCTGGGTTTCCCCATTGGAAACAATGGAGGTAATGGGGGTAACTTGTTTGGGTGTCCATAGAATTGGCCCCCTGGTCCAATTGCTTTGGGACATGGGGGTTTATGTGGGAAGAGGCTCCTGAAACTACCCTGAACATTTGGAGCCTCTCCCTCAAACCGCCTCCCCCCAGAGCCACTAAGAGCACAGTGGGAAAAAGGTAACTTCCCCCCCCCACCATAGAGAACAATGGAGGGGATAGGGGCAACATATTTGGGGGCCCGTAGAATTGGATTCCCTGGTCCAATGTTCTTGAGAAGTGGTGGGTATCTTGGGGAGAGGCTCCAGCAGCTACCCTGCAAGTTTGGGGCCTCTCCCTCAAATTCCTTCCCCTCCAGCCCCTAGAATATACCCTATGTTTTTGCCATTGACTTCAATGGCCCATAGGATATAATGGGGCCGAATTGCCACTGAATTCCGGTGGCAAGCCGGTGGCAAGCCGATTCAGATCAGAGAATCTGAATCAGCCCTTAGCAGCCCGAAAGGGGCCTGAATGGACCATTTTCGGGGGTGTATTCAGTTCAGATGAAATGATTGCACAGCCCTACTCAATACATAACACCTTAACTAAAACCAAATTCATAAACCTGACAGTAGTAAGAACACTTTCCTGGGAGTAAGCCCCATTGAATAGACATGAGTAGGATTCTGAATTAACCTGTTAGGTTTGTTCTTTATGGCTGTGGTCACACGTACTAAATAATCAATTTTCAGTGCACTTTCCAACTGGATATTGCCAGTTCACACAGTAAAATCCAGGGGGAAAGTACACTGAAAATGGATTATTTACTTTGTGTGACCACAGCCTCTAAATGTTTAACATATGCTAAATCATGTTCTTCTTTGTAAAAGCTAGGACTTATGAATTTAGATATTAATCAATCGAAACCTAACCCCCCCCAATCCCTCATGTAGTCTAACCTGAATTGCAACTATAATGACAGCTGATAATACTTCGAAATCTTCAGATATAGCCATAATTACTATAGGCATGTAATCACTTTGGGGGAAACTATAGATTTTCCTTTGATTCCTAAAGAGATTAAACTTCTTGCATTTTTCCACCATTCAACTGTTACCAGACAGGATGCAAAAAAAGGGGGGGGGATTAAAAGGGTTCCAGAAAGGAATAATGCAGGACCTTGTAAGCCAGGCTATACCAGGGTGGATAAAGAACCTATAGTAAACACCTGAGAATTGATTCCCTAAGCAATCACTTACACACACTCACACACCAACAAGATGATGCACTCGTAGAGGGGAGGAAATTGGTAAATTTTAGGGAAGGGACATACAGCCTTAAATCTGGGGCTTTCAGTCTGGAGAGGTCCAGGGGCAGATGCAGGTGAGGTTTAAGGAGCAGAACAAGGAGGGAAAGCGGAGAAAAAAAACCTGCAGAGTGTAGCAGGGGTTCTCAGAAGAGAACCAGAGTTCTGACCAGCAGAGATCTAGACTAGATATCTGCGGAACCATTGCTAGCACCTGGGGGTCCTTCTTTTATGAACAGAATATCCCCAGCATAGGTGGGGTTTGGCCATCCTGGCTTTGGACTGGATCAAGATACAAAGTTTGAATTTCACTGGCTGGTATAAAATTAACTGCTGTCAGACTTTGGTGAGGGGAAAGTGTGGAAAATACCTTGATGAGGCTATTGTGAGCCAAATCTGAATGGACACACAAATGGCCTGGCTGAGGCAACATGATTAGAATACTTTAATTAGGATGAAGGGAGCCAGATCTCCATAGACACAAAAGTTTGGGTTAAACTCAAATTAACTACTTGAGTGCTCTTCCTGATTGAGTAAAAATAATGGAAAAAGAGGAACCAGGAATTGGTTAATAAAACAGCAACTTCCTTGGGATGGAATATGCCATGATATTGGATGATGCCTCCAGTGCTGAAAAGTCTTCTATTATTGAGCACATTGAGCACCTGGGGGAGACTGCACTTAATCAGTTTCTAATTCCAGCACACCTTCTTTTTTGGAGATTTTCCAATGTCATGGCTGTACCCAGGTGCCTTTATGAGACTCCCCAAGTTTCAGATCCCCTTGCACTTAGGCTGAAAAAGGGGGTACCTATTAATACAATACCTATTAATACAATTAATACAACTATTAATACAATATTCATTAATAATTAATACAAGTCCAAATGAGAGGGGGGACCCTACTATCCAAAGGGTCTCTGCTGGAGGAAGGAGGTGGGGCCCTAACAAGAGGTAGGACATCAGTTCTGGGTTTTCCCAAACTGGCATTGTGCCATCCTATGGCTACCACCCCATCTCCCACTGTTTGCCAGGCAGCCCTAATAGAGCCCTCTCCTCCCAATACAGGCATCATCTGCTGTTTTCCATCAATAATGTGTATGCACTACAAATAGTGGATGGATCTCTAATTTCCTAATATATGGTATAAATCCTATGGATGATGGTTAATGTGATCTGAAGCTGCACTGCCTCTTACTACAGAAAAATAAGGTCTTTGGGAGGATCTAAAACAAATTCAAACATGAGTAATCACTGTGTTGAATATCATAATTACAAATGTTCTGCATATGTGCAGAGTGTTATTCCTTCACTAAATAAACAGACATCTACCTTTCTGATAGTAGGGCATCAGTTTCTAAATTGGAAAGAATGATTTGCTAGCAGGTGTAACTCCTATTTTAGTAATTAAATCTCCTATTTTAGTAAGAGTTTACTATTTTAAGTAAGATTAATTGCCCAGCGTTCCCAACACAGATTCAAATCCTACCCCACCCAGCTTTATTTTAATCTAATTAATTGACTGTTTTGTTTTGTGTCCTTGCAACATGGTGGTTTCATTGTTATTTGCCTTGAGTCTGAGGAGGCATGGATGAATATAAATGTTTGAAATAAACAAATTGAATAAAGCAATCTCTTGTAAAAAATCCCATTGGTTAGTAAGTCTGGGACTTGAAGGAAACTTCATTCTCTGACCTCATTTAAAAGCATTCCTTTGAGTGTCTGTTTCAGCTGCACTCACACATTCTCTACTACCTCTTTGGTGTCGCCTTCCAGAGCAGAAACAATGTCAAGCAGCATGCTCTGTGTTTCTAACATGAGCTTAGCAAATTACCAGTCTGGAAAAACATGTGCAGGTGAAATGAGCACAGTCCTCCATGGGGAATGGAGCAGCACCATGAGCAGGAGCAATTAACCCAGCACCTGATAGTTATTTGATTCATTATGACCTGATTTATGATTCTATATTTATTACACTTTCTCATATAAGGAAGGGGGGATATGGAAGCAGATGCTACACCAAAGAAGAAAGCTTTAAAAGAGAGAAGGAATGCAGGATGGTAAACTGGCAGTTTTCTCTAATTTGTAGCAAATCCTAGCCACAAAAAAACCCCACTAAAATATAACATCAAACATTGGTTTGAAAGTCCTTGTGGGTGCCCCTTTCACTCTCTGCAGTGTCTTGGTGTTCACGGTTACGTCATTAATTAAATATTATTTCCTTACATACAAAGAGAATTGACAAAATGAAGCATTTGTCAAAATGTATTAAATATAAAATCTTCAACTGAGAAAACAGATTTTGGTCCCAATCACACGCAGAAGTAGCCATGTGATAGGCATGCATGCTGGGTGAATTTTAAGGGCGTGATCACACAGGAACATCTGGCAAGTGTCCCAAACCCATTGCCAACTTGTTTCGCTCTGCCAAAGAAGCGGAGTTAAAAAATACCGGGGAAAGTACAGTATCAAACGGGTTTGCGACGGGCTGCAAATGGACTTACCCGTGTGATCACTCCGGCGTGCTCCCATTGCGTCAGTGATCCCTCGTTGAAGCGCACTGGAAACACATGGTGAAGGGGAAAAAATGATTCACCTGCCAATGCATTTGATCATGCAGTGGTGGGTCAAATTACTATGGAGCAAATAGCCTCACTTACCCCCTGTGTTATCTGGCATGTGTGACCAGGACCTTTCTTGTCTTTCTTTTTTGCAAGAGGGAGTAGTTAGTCTGTGGTAGTGAAATATAGCAGAATTCAAGTGGCACCTTTTTCAACACAAGGTTTTATGAGTCAGACCTCAGTTCATTAGACCACTAATGGATATTTTATGCTATTTTTGTTTATATGGCTTGTTTTTAATTATTTGCTTTGTTTGTATAATGACACTTTTAATCATAAACTGCCTCAAGCAGAATTCTAGAGAGGCAGCATAAAAATCTTCTAAATAAATAAATAATGCATTGTAGTAATTTTAAAACAATGAGAATTTAGTTCTGTAAAATAATTATTTATTAAAATGTTTATCGAATATCTACCCTACCATTCTCACCATCACCATTGACTCAAGGAAGCTTCCAAAGCAATGCTAGCCAAGCACTATAGGAGAGTAAGCCAACGGAACTAGATAGATTGAAACTATTATGAAGAACTGCCATTGTATCTACGACTCAATGAATCTTGTCTACAGAGTGGTATGGTGCCCATTGGCTCTTTTCAGAGAGGCTGGTTCCAACAGATTGACTGTCAGTTCTCAGACAGGAAAAAAGAATGTCAACATTCCTACAGAAAGATGGAAATCCAGGATGGCTTCTCCTTTTTGGTTAAGAAATGCGGGCACAGCAAGTCTATTGTAAAGCAGAGTTTTATTTTTTGTTAATCACTTTTTCTTGCCTTCTTGTCACCTTGTCTTTACTGTCCATTGTGTCTTGTCTTTCTTTTAGACAGTGATTTGTTATCAGTCTGTGATTTTTTTTGGCAGTGTACAGTTCAGCAGCAACCTTGATGACTTACCAGTACAATGCATATGTGAATTCAGCAGAATTCAAAATATGCAACAGGTTCCTTCTCCTTCTTTTTCCATTTACTGTCACAGCAAATGAATTAGCCCATGGTTCTTTGTAGTACTCCTATGCTGCTGGTTTAAGAGTGGAAAGGAACAATGTGGCAAAACAATTGAAAACCCTGAGTAAGATAGGACACGGGCATTCTTTTTGGTAGCTAAATAAAGCATTCTGGGGCTTTTTAAATTAAATTTCATGGTAGTCTAGAAGTTACTGCCTCCTGTGCTAGAAAAGAGCAAACAAGATTATTTATTTAAGGAGACATTAGTGATTGTGATGATATCTCATGCCATAATCCAGTAACTAAGGAATTCCTGCTGAAGTCTGAACATGGATCTCCACTGACAGTTTTACATATAATCTCAGTAAATGTAGGATTTCTATGTGACGTTAGAGCACTTCCTGGTGTTCTTGATACACAAATGAGGCTTCAATTAAAGCAAGGATTCCTACAGAAAAGTAGTACATTATTTTCAAGATGTTAAAAAGGCAACACCTCCCCTAATTATAATAGAAAGGCACAGGGTTTTTTTGTAGGAGGAACTCCTTTGCATATTAGGCAACAGACCCCTAATGTAGCCAATCCTCCAAGAGCTTACAGAACTCTCCTTACAGGGGCTACTGTAAGCTCTTGGAGGATTGGCTACATTAGGGGTGTGTTACCTAATATGCAAAGGAGTTCCTCCTACAAAGAGCCCTGGAAAGGCAGAATAGCTGATAGATCATAGACACCAGGAAGAGAGTCTGGGGAAGCATTAGCTCAAAGTGTCTCCTCCCATTTTGTGCCCTCTCACTGAACCAAAAAGATACTCATAAGATCTGTTGAGGAAGGAGGGATGGATCCCAGGTTCAGTGAAGCTAAATTCTCCCCTCCAATTCCCAACAGATTAATGATGATGTGTTAATACCAAATTATGACTTTTTAAAATTCTTAAAAGCAGCTGTGGGGGCCTCAGTATAGATTTTTGCTGAATCACTGGCAAGAAGAAAATAACTTGTTTCACCCCTGCATAAATTACACAATTGAAACTGTTCCCATCGACTGCAATTAGCCCCCAAAAGTGAAACACATTGGGGAAGATGGGATGATGCCCAGAGTGGCTCACGACAGATCAATATCCCTGTAGCTGCCAATAGGTTGGTAATATGGTAGGGGTTACATTTTAGTTTTGCTTGATAATGTGTCTTCAAAGTTTTTGCTTAATAATGCGTCTTCAGAATTTTCAGGCTCCCAGTTGTATGGCCATACTTCATGCTCATTCTAGCCAAATGCATTGACTTGAACTGACAGAGCTATTCTAGCCCAACTGCACAACAACCCATATTTTAATGTTCAACTCTTATACTGAAAGGTAAACTGAAAGATATGTTGTCACAAATCAGGGTGTTGGAGGGGCTTACATTATATGACAATTTTAGAAGAAAAATTATAAACTGCAGTGTTCTGGAGGTCGTTTAGATATCTGAATCTTTGTACAACCTAGTGACATAACAGCCTTTCCTATGTCAGAGTCTAAGGAGTTTGCATTTTCATTCTTCTAATATATTTTTATGCTTTGGCACTAAGTTAGTCACATGAGCACATTTTACAACAAACGTATCTGATATAACCTGGAACAAAAGATATATGTGAGAATTTAAACTATTTATATAATGTAATCACTACAAGGCCCATGATACTGTAAACTCATGAACAAAACTGCATGAAAGAAAAACATTTGAGGTGAGCAATTAATGTGGAAAGAATAAAAGAACAAATAGATTAGTATAAAACAAGTGAGTAGGTAAACTGGGAAATATTTGGGAAGGTGTTGATCACAAGTTGCTGTGACAGTGGTTACACAATACAAAAATGCAAGCAGTGGCTATACAGGAAATACAACTGGTTTTAGTGTTTTTTTAACACTGAAGAGGCAGGATAAAAATACCCAAAATAAATAAACAAATGCAACAATCACTGGGAAAGTCAACAAATCAGGATGGCTGCTATCTACAAGAGGCAGGAATAAGCATATAATAGTAGTTACAAAGTAATCACGCAGTGGTTTTTAATTTAATATTTCAGAATGAAAAATGCATTGGTGAAGGTCCTTTGACTTCAGTAATAGTCTCTTATTTTGAAATCGCAAGGTCCTTTAGCTCAGTTAGCAGTAAAATTTCTGAAACACAGATGGCACAGCTCCATTAAATACTTTATTGTAATTTAGTGGATCCTCCCCTGGGTTCTGAGTCGAGTGTGAATGAGCTGTTAAAACTAACGGTGCAATGTAAGTGCAGGAAAATAAGACAAAAGATTTTTTATAAAATGAAAGATCCATATTTTCTTGTTTGCCTCTGAATATAGTATTTTATAATGTCCCTTTCACTATGGAATATATAGATTTACTACAAAGCATCCATCCATGCAAAACCTGTATTTTGGAATCTATAGGTTCACTGTCTAGTTGGCAAAACCATATTTTCTGGCAAGGTAAAAACTGCTGTAGGTCTTGGTCTAAACTTAATTTAGTTTACTTCACAAGATTTGATTTTGATTTTTGAGATAGATAGATAGATAGATAGATAGATGATAGATGATAGATAGATGATAGATAGATAGATAGATAGATAGATAGATAGATAGATAGATAGATAGATAGATAGATAGATAGATAGATAGATAGATAGATTTCACACATTGTTTATGTCAGATTCCCATAACTATATATCCTTTCAGACACACCTCTATTGATTTCAGCATAAGCATATTGCATTATAAACAGACAGATTTCATTATTGTTTCCCCAAGGATCTGAAGAAGAGCCTCTTATTTCTCTTGAATTAGCCACTGAAAGCATGTTGGGTGCCAGGTTCATTATGAATTGAGTCCTTAGAATTCCTAAGCTCTAGGAAACGGCATTCATTCTATGGCCACAGGAGCAGTTCTTATCACTGCATTGTCATTTCTGTCACTCGTTTGTCCATATTGCTTCAGCCCCCCCCCCGTGTGTTTTGCTCTCTATAGTAGTCTTAGAGGGAGCAAAACACATGTGGAAAAGGAGGGGGAACCAGAATAAATAGGGACAAACGAGTGACAAAAATGACAAAGCAGAAGTGCTTGCTGCCTTTCAGATAAGATCCAGAAAGAGAGCATGTGATGGCACATATGGCTGGTGCCAGAAACAAGCTTAATTATCCCCTAAGTCCACACTTCAGAGTGATTTGTGTTCAGCTTCTAATAAGCTTGCATTTTCCAAAGATGGGGGCATATACCAAACTCCCCCATTCTGAACACTGACGGTATCACATCTGAGTAACTATTTCAGTGCTTCAAAACCTCAAACTTCAGGCCTGTCTTTTCCTCCAGCACCATCACTATCTCCACTTATACTGACCCTTTTTCTTGGGATACGGTAAGGCCTGCTGTAATGTATCCACGGGGAAACATGGACTCGGGGCAGCCATGTGCTCGGACCGGTTCTGACCAGTCCGCCACACGGCCAAGGCAAAGGGCCTCAGCTTCGCTCCCAAAGATGATAGACTGTAGGCTCCTAGCTCCCTTCCAATCGGAGAGCCCGGGATAACTCAATTACTGTAAATAGTGAATCATGGGGTGTTGTGTGTTTTGGGGTGTGGGTTCACTTGGGGATAAAAGCCGGCCTGCGAGCCGGCTTCTGTCATCTTGTTCTTGATCTAATAAAGTATGTGAGAGCTGAAATCACTCATCAGTCTCAGTACTTTTCACCTGCTTTCCATGCCTCCTTCACCATTAGGCTTGCCAACAATCAAGTTTGTGCTGAAAGGCATACACGCTGTTTAACCCCTGCCCCCCACCCAAACACATACAATGTTTCTAACAGAAAGCTGGGGGTCAAATACAGTTCACTGTAACTCAGTGTACAATTTTTTAAAGTGTGTTCTCACACATTTTGGAATGGGGGGTAGAATACTTCCTAATGGTCTCACATAGGAAGCAGACTTGTCAAATGAATTTTCTTTCCCTTAGCTTTAAAAGATGTTATCTATAAGAATGGGCCTTTGGAAATATAACAATTCTTAGAGCTACTGACAGAATGATATCCAAATACAGTAGGTGAATAACTGATTTCTAATACAATGAGAATGGAGCACTCACTGGAGAAGACCCTGATGCTGGGAAAGATTGAAGGTCAAAGAAGAAGGGAACGGCAAAGGATGAGATGGTTAGACAGTATCATTGATGCAACGAACATGAAATTGAGCAAACTTCAGAGGACAGTGGAAGACAGGAGGGCCTGGCATGATCTGGTCCATGGGGTCGCGAAGAGTCGGACTTGACTGTGCAACTGAACAACAACAAAAAGACAATGAGAACAAGTGTAGCGTAGTAGTCATAGTGTCAGACTAAATTCTGAAAACCAAGGTTCAAATTCCAGCTCTGCAATGAAGCTTGTAGGGTAAACATGGGCCAGCCACTCACTACCATCTTAATCAACCTCCCAAGGTGAGTATGAAATGGAGAAGGGGAGAACAGTGTTGCCTACACTGAGCTCCTTGGGGGAAGGGTGGGATAAAAAAATGTTGAATAAACAAAGAAATAAGTTTAAGCAGATGAATAAATAGCTTAGAAATGAGAAGAAAAACTTGTTTGAAATGAATGACACCACATAGGGGTTACTCAGTCTAATTGCGTGAGGAAAGGTCACACAGACGTATTCATAACCTGCCAATTACAGGGTCAAGCAATGACTTGCATCCGTGAAACAACCATCATAGATCAAATAGCAAATGTATATTAACTATAAATAGACTTCCATATCTCATGACATCACTTTAAACAAAGTACTCTGCCTGAAATTGTTCACGCATCAGCTGTGAGTCACTTAACAACTACTGAATGATAATGGAAACTCTTGTGCCATCCCACAGTCTTGCAGTTGACAAACTCCTGTTTGTGGGGAACATGTTGGTCACACTCACAACGATTTCTGATTCGTTCCAGCTTTGTAGGCAGCTGCAAGTCTGCACATAGAGGCTGCTGCTTTACCATTAGCAATGTAAAGGAATGAAAAGTGAAGAATAAAAAACAATCATATTCCTAAAGCAGTCTAAATAAACAGCATGCAAGAATGTAGAAGCAATAAATATTTAATTCCATTGTTTAGAGGCAGTAGCAAGCAAGGCTCTGGGGAGAGAAGGCAGACAAAAAGCACTTTCTGTGTCTTGTGTTCTCTTTTTTTGTTTAGTTGTCCATTAGCCTTAAAGCACAGGTTTTAAGTGCTGGGCTAGATTCATTCTTTCTGCTTTCCCCATAAATCTAAACAACTTTCCCTCTTTGACTAAGAATGATTTCAACTTCCAGAATATGAGAGCTTGTGCTTTTTTTCCAAACTGAAAATTACAATGATTTGCTCATTTCTAATTCACTGGTGTGCTTTCTCCAGTTAAGGACCAAAAGAAGGGCAGAGAATCATAAAGATATTCACATGACTGTCTTATTTGTTAACCAGTGTTCCCTTCTGATACAATCCTCAATGTTACAGGTCCAGCTGAATATATTTTGTTCTTGACCTATCATTAACCTTTTCAAAGTTTCTTGTCATGACCCAGAGAGATCATTCCAATAAAACAAAAACCTCTCTCTCTCTCTCTCTCTCTCTCTCTCTCTCTCTCTCTCTCTCTCTCTCTCTCTCTCTCTGTTTTTCTTGTTATGTCCAATGGAATAAACAACATTTTTAGTTTACTTATTTGCTGAGGATGCAAAGCCAGTTTGTGCAGTTTTGTTTTTTAAATCTTGAGCTGTGTTTCTGATTAGGAGATGTCTGTCAATTTCCAATTCTTTTTTAAAAAACAAAACACCAAATTACACAATTGAAATTTGCAGGAAGTGTCCCCAAAAGTGGAAAGTAAAGTTTACTTTTTCATGTCACTATCATATCAAAATGGTTGTGTGAATCAGCACCGGTTGTGGGCTCTGTTATGTGAATTTGCTGTATTACCTCTTTGTTGTTCCTTGACAATGTTATCCTGTAGAAATAGCTTGGGTGAAGTTGTTGCTTTTATGGACCTTAATTTAAAAAATTGAGATGGTGTCCACATAAGCTGCTGCTATCTCCACCTCAAGCTTTGAGCTCATCTGATTTCACAAAGTAAGCATTCTCAGATCTGGTCTGCTCTTGGATGGGAGACTGTGATAAAGCTAATCTTTAAATTAAAACAGGTCTGTACAATAAACGAGCTATCTAAGATACTCTGAAGGTGACATCAAGAGTCACCAAGGTAACTCAGAGCTTGTGTGCTTGTTTCCTAGGAAATCTTAAAATGAAGAGGAAAGAAGATTTGGTGATAGGGACAAACTGTTCACAATTGTTGCTTGGGTAATGGGAGTATGTAGGTTTCAGCTAAAGCTAAGATCCCTTTGTGTTAGAATGACTTTGTGCTCCAAAGTTCTATTGTTGAAGTAGGCAAGAAAAAAGGTGTTCAAAGAAAAATCAAGGTCCCATTTTCAGATGCTCCATAACAATTTCAGTTCCTGCCATATAATGCACATAGATAAGAAAGGTAAAGGGTCTGGCAAAGGCTCAGAGAAGTAAATGTGATACCACCAGCTTTCCACTACAGATTACTGGCACAAATTAGAACAGAGCATCATCATTAAGCTATGCATAAATACATTCCACTGAACACTTAAAAAAAAACCCTTCATTTTTAGAATTTCTGGTAAAATAAGAATTTCTAATGTATATTAATTAGTATTACTCTTGCATGAACTACATTGATATCAACTACATTGATAAAGTCAGGGGTGAAAATTAAAAGAATTACAAGTTGGAACCGACAAGGAAATGTGGGGGCCATTTCATTTCCCTTTCTATCTCCTTTAGGGTTGCCAGCCCCCAGGTCTGGGTGGGGGCTCCCCTGCTTCTGGGGGCTCCAATCCACCCCACCCATCTGGACACCCCTCTCCTTCCCCTCCTGCCAGATTTAAAGGGCTTCAGCTGATCAGTGGGAACCATGTGGCCTCATAGGCATCAGGTACAGGGGGGCTTGGGGGCTCAGGCCATCCCTGAAATTTTGCAGGGGGGACTGTTCCTTACCCAGGGCACCAGGGACAGCCCCACCCCCACCCCCATGGCAGCAGGGGTTTTAGTAGTTTCCAAACCCGTCCCTCGATTTGAGATAATCTGGTGGAGGGGAATGGCAATGTCATGTGATGCTCTAGTCTTTCCTCCTCCTAGTTTTGATGGTACTATAGAGTAGGAAAGCTGGAGCATTGTATCTGCACTGGAGGACTTCATGGTTCTCTCCAGGCTGTGCTAGCACAGATCAGTCTCTGTGGGCTCCTAGCAGTGGGCAGCCCTGCCCTCCAAACGCCTGCTATAAAAGACGCCCCCCCCCTGCAGTTCTTATTCTGGCCAGGGCTGGGATAGAGGATTGGTTGGTTGGGGAGAGTCATTGCTACACGGGCCCCTTGCTGACCCCACAGGACAAAGGTGAGGAGATGTCCATCCTCCTGAGGGTGGGGGGAGGCTGCATGCATCCTTCTTCCCCTTGGCAACAGGCCAGGTGCCCCTCGTGGGTCCACCAGCCAGTCTGTCAAGGGGAAGTGTGTGCGTGTGTGTATGTGTGTGTGTGTATGAGTGGGGGGAAGCATCCTTCTCCCCCTCGGCAACTGGCCAGGCGCCCCTCATGGGTTCATCAGCCAGCCTGTCAAAGGAAGTGTGTGCATGTGTGTGTGTGAATGAGTGGGGGGAGCATCCTTCTCCCCCTTGGCAACTGGCCAGGTGCCCCTCATGGGTCTCTAACCACTATATCACACTGACTCTTGGTTTTCCCTTCTTCTCACCTCTTGTCAGCCTCTCCCTGGGAAAAGTCTGGCCAAGGTCCAAAAATCATGAGGTAGACAGCATATCCCTCAAGTGAGTTGTGGTGGCCATTGCCAGGCCTGGCCAAGTTACACAAGTTGTGCTGAGCCTGCTACTGGGCCCAGGCAAGTTGTATGAAATTATGTTGTCCAGTAGCCACTGCAACACCTGGTGAATCATACACATTGCATTGTAGCATTTTTTAAAAAAAAAAATATCTACATTATTTATAGGCTGCCTTTCTCACTGGGACTCAAGGTGGATTACACAAAGCTAGTCCGTACAATCAACAGGAAAGCAAAGCACAAGTATTAACATGACACCTTAAATGATGCAAAAATTACATAATAGAATCCTACTTACAGCAGGTTACACACACTATTATATACTGCAGTCCCTAATCATTTAACCAGGTAACTTTGTAAACTATTTCATCCAGTGCATCCCTATTACCTATGCAGCCCTTTTGAATAACTGAGTTTTGTATACTTTGCCCCCCCCCAAAAAAAAAATGGAGTGGGGGAGGTTCCCTCACCTCCTCTGGCAGACCATTTCATAAAGCAGGGGCCTCAACACAGGCATGTGTATGGGCAATTGTTGATTTTGTTCATTTGCAGGTTGGCACCTGTAGAAGGCCCTGCTCAGAAGAGTGAAGCTGTTGTGACATAGCATACTGGGAGAGGCAGTCCTGCAGATAGGAGCATCCTAGGCCATGAAGGACTTTGTATGCGGTAGCTACTACCCTTAAATAGAACCCAGTAACTAATGGGCAGCCAATGGAGTCATTGTAATGGGAGTAGTATGCATGCTCCATTTAGCCCCAAATATAGTTGATCCATGGCATTCTGCACCAACTGTAGTTTCTGAGTTGACTTTAAGGAGAGACCAAGTTACAGTGCATTACAGCAGTCTAGCATCAATGTTATTGTGGCATGGATCCAGGTGGCCAGATCAGCCAAATCAAGGTAAGGGGCCAACTTACAGGCTAGGCTGAGTTGGAAGTGTTTTTTGCAGCTGCATTAACTATTTTCTCTAGCAATAATGTTGGATCCCGTATAATCAGGTCAGCTGAACTTCATCAAAAACAGGGAGCATAATATTCTTCAAGATCTTTCTGTTCTGAATCTGCATCGACTATGCTTTTTCAGGATGTAGTTTCCAAGACAGAAGGGGAAGGAACAATGGTGGACTGGGAAGCTAAAAGAGGCCTGTAATAGTCTTTCCCCTGCCTTTTATAAACAGAAAACAAGGTTTGAAGGCTGGTAATATTATCGTTGCCTAACAACCCATATAATAGCCACTAAAATCTCAGAGGGCATTCATTTCTTAAAGGTACAGGAGATGCTTCTATTATTTTAGAACACTTAATCCCCCCAGTGGTTTGGGGGTTCTTTTCAGATTTCAGATCTTTCTGTCTGCCTGGAGCTTCAGATTTGTAGAAGGTTCTACCTTGTCTGCTCATGGCTCCAGTCTTTGGATTTTAGTATCTACAGGTAAAGCCTTGTTGAGAATTGCATATATTGGTATTTGTAAACCAAATACCATTCCCTCACAAGGTGTACGAATCCAAACATGTAGTAACTAGTGATGACTATGTTCACAAAAATAAATTTGAAAACTAAACTTACCTTGCTTACAATGAACATAAGAACACAACAGAAGCCAATGTTGGATCAGGCCAATGGCCCATCCAGTCCAACACTCTGTCACACAGTGGCCAAAAATACCAGGTGCCATCAGGAGTTCCACCAGTGGAGCCAGGACACTAGAAGCCCTCCCACTGTTGACCCTCCCAAGCACGAAGAATACAGAGCATCACTTGCCCCAGAGTCCCTATCTATATCTTGTGGCTAATAGCCACTGATGGATCTCTGCTGTTTACTCTTGAATTAAGCTCACCATACTGTTCCATTGATGATTTGTTCACAATTCAAAATGTACAGCAGGGCTCTTTTGTAGCAGGAACTCCTTTTCATATTAGGTGACACACCCCTAATGTAGCCCCTGTAAGAAGAGCTCTGTAAGCTCTTGGAGGATTGGCTACATTAGGGTTGTGTCACCTAATTTGCAAAGGAGTTCCTGCTACAAAAAGAGCCCTGATGTACAGTATTTCTAAATCATTTGCACTTAGACAGTTGACAATGTTCTGCACTGCTTCTGGCCAGCTATCTACTTTTGGTGCATGCTTGAAGGCTGGCTTGGACTGTGTATATCCCAGGATCATCACTGAACATGCATCATTTTACATTTTGAGTGAATGTGTTGCTTTTGTGTCTGTACCAGGGACTGTATTTATCAGTCACTGTCAGTCTTCATACTGATGCCTGCTCAGAACTTACTTATTTTGTCACAGTACTCAGGCATCAGTGCAAGAATGTGCCCAGTATCTGCAAACCAGTTTAGAACATGGGCTGTTTCTGTCAGGAGTGAGTGACTTGGCATGCCTGCCCAAGGGGTGTACATGTGTGTGTGCATGCGCTACATCACTCCAACTGTGTATAGATGCTACCTCCTTTAATGGGATGCCTCTCTTTGTCTTAACCTGGGAGCTGCCCTCTGACCCTTCCTCTCTCTCCCTTTGCCCTCTCACTTGCTTTACATAGTCTTCCATGGAGAAACGTGTCTCTGCAGGTCTTTCCTGTAGAGACAATGTCCTCATACTTCCATACACACGATGCAGGACAAGCTGGCCATTTGTAGGAGGGGAAGTACTCTGTAGATGAGATTTCTTTCTCGTCTTTTGACTGCAATCTGAATGTGAACTGGATCTACTTGAATAAACGCACATTTACCCTTTTTGCAATATACTGCTTGGGAGATTTACTGCACTCAGTATCACACTTCTGTGACTGGGCAAAATTTTGCTATATTTACCAAGTATCCCATTAGTTTCCTCAGAGGTTTTGCTCCACCATGGTCTCTTTTCAGCAATGCTGCTTTGGGGAACATCTACCTGATGTTGTTCTCTATTCAGCCTGTTACCCTGCTTTCCCTGCTTTGCTATGTTCCTTTCCCAAACTTGTTTTGATGCTATGCTTTTGGAAAATTCACAGCCAAAGTGAGATGGGAAGGTACACTTTTTCTCCAAGCAGAGGGCCTTTCTCTAGGTTATACTGAACTGGTGGGGGGGAACCCTGCTTTCACAGCTGCATTTCTCCAACAGTAGTGCTGGATACAGTATAATATCTTGACTCTTAACCAAGTTCGCAAGGGTAAGTAGAACTCCACCAAAAGTGGGAAACACTATGTCCTTCTAAATCTCCACCTTTCCAAGCAGCATCACTTCCATCTTGTTTGAGTTTAGTTTCAGCTTGTTTATTTTCAGCCATTTAATCACAGGATCAAAGCACTGGCTGAAGATTTCTACTGCACCATTTATAGATTTCTCCTTATAATTCTGCAACCAAAAGACCTAGAGATTTCCTTTTTTAAAAATTAAATTGACTAGAACATTGTTGCAATAGGTTGTTATAATAGAACACTAGAGTGCTTTTTAAAGCCTGAAAAATCCCTCTGGTGGCAGGGAAGAAAATGACATCCATGGGAGGATGACACAAAGTAAGCTAGGTGAAAACTTATCCATGGATGCTCTGTCACCACTGTGAACACCTTTACATTTTCAGAAGCAACTAGAACTAAAAGGAGAATCAAGGAGAATTATTTCAGTGTGAAAACACTGATGTTGGCCGAGGACAGACTGGCAGTTTGCCCCGGTAGCCAGTCGCAGCAAAAAAAACCCGGATTAAACTATACCGGGTTTTCCCGTCCACACAGCGGGGGCCGCTGCTGGAAGATACAGGGCGGAGGCATGCGGGAGCGTTCAGACTGCCGCGCCAGAGGCGTGCTATATTCGCCGTTTCCCCATTAATTCAGCTGTGGGTGTATGGGTGTATGTGCGCATAAGCACATTTTGCCGATATTTTTTTTTGGCCCTGCAATGCCGGCACCGCATTGGGCAGTGGAGTGGAGCACAGCCAATCACACCGCTGCTGCCTCGTGCCCAACGCGGCTTCCGCCCGGCTTTTCACTTGCGCGTTCAGACTCCCCGGAAGCAGAGAAACACGCGATGAACGCGGACTTTCGGATTTGCGACGGCTTTTATCAGGTGTTTTTTTAATCCGGTAGTGAAGCGCAAGAGCACCGGTAGGCTACGGGTGGGGGACGCCAGGCAGATGTGCCTGTGTGAACGTTCCATTTACTCCGGTATTGAATCGTTGTCGGCCTGGGGCCCTTCCCGGGGCAAATTGCCAATCTGTCCTTGGCCGATATATGCCAATATGTTCAGCTTTAGGAACTAAGCAGTCAAAATAGACATGACTTCAAACAAGAGAGTCAAACCATTTGGTTTCACCTCCATATATGCACAAAAACACACCAACCCAAAAGGACCGGGACAAACAACACATCAGTTCTGTATTTTTTTTTTTCTGTCACAAGATAGTCTGAATGGGGAAGGGACAGCTATCACCACTGCAAAACAGTAGAAGAATGTGCACATACAAAATGTATATAATGCTATTTGGAACAGTTTTGGGAACATTAAAAATGACCATTGTTTTGGGTGTTCAAGAGTTTAGTTAGCTCAAAATTTGCAATTATATTGAGACCTGAGAACAGGATAGGTTGTACATCACTGGTAGAAACAAATATATTAACATCTTACCCAATGTTTTCGTTATAGTGGGAGCTACTTCATATAGTACTTTTGAATAATTAAGCATTGCACCCACAGCAAAGAATCTGGAGCGCCAATGTGGCAGCAACAGGGTGTTCAATCACTCTGTTTTCACAAACTGGAATCCCATAGAGAATGTTTAGGTTGGATAATTAGAGAGTGGAGATGAAATAGTATTCTGTGGTGTCATTTTTCATTATCCTCTTCTTAGCTTTAAGTAAAGTTTGGAAAACATGGCTAATCAAGTGGTGTAATTGCCGCAACTGTATCTGACTCTGTGAACAATTCCAGAGTGGCAATCATATTCTGTCATGAACTAGGTAGGCTGGCAAAGTTGGAAAAAGTTGTTGGGACTCAAACCTGGCTGTTCTTTACATCCTCTAATCTAAAAGCATCATTCAATAATTATAGGTACCTAGGGTGCAGTATGATTACTCCCCTGAAGGGCAGACCCATTGGAAAGATGCTTTCTCTCTAGGATCATATATTTGAGAACAATGAAGAAGCATCTTCAGATAAACCCTGGTTAGCTTAATCTGAAATGAAATCCTGCTGTGGCTGAACAGATTTTCTGTTCATATAATTAGTAAATTTGTTGCAGATGAGTCAAGGTAAGGAATTAAATCAAGAGTTGGGAACTGTGATGTTAAGTATAGTTTTATTATTTTACTGAGCTGACCCCTATACAAATACTCTTGACCTACTTGTTAGCAAATGCTCCCTCTTAGCTATGGAGTCCTGTGGGCAAAAATTCTACTTTGTGAGCTACTGGCATTAAAGTTGTGAGCAAGCAACTTGGCTAATGCAACTGCTGCTGTACCTTTCTATCTAGCTTCTTAGTTCCGTATCATCTGAGTGTGTGATTGTTTTATTTTATATTGTATGTGTGTGATTTATTTAGTAAAAGAAATCACTTTTAAGATCTAGTCTCTGAGTCCATTTCTGGGGATCTGGATAAGTTGGGCTCCAGTATGCACAGGTTATTGCTCCCTTAATTAAAGCCATTGCCATTTAATATTCAAATTACCACATTTTATTAGAGAAATAAAACAATTTGGCTAACACAGGGGCAGCAGCAGCTTCAGAGCCTGGCAGGCCCAGCACAATCCTCAGATGAGATGGAGAGCTTAAATAGCAGGCTGCACTTGGCAACAGACTAGAAGAGGAAGCCAGCAGCAGTCGGGACCTTTTAGGGACTGTGGAGGCAGTAACAGTGGCCTCCTGAAACTTCAGGGGAGGGTGGGGCAAGAGAGGGGAAGGCCCAGCCACTGGCCCAAATTTCTGTCAATTACCATGAGCCTGCCCCTGAAAAGAAGCCATTGGGAGAGTCCAGAGTCAGCCTACCTCCAGACAAGCATATTAGGCCAGCCTAGAGAAGTCCAAAAAGGAAGGGTCAGATCTATCCCATGTCAATCAGGAAAGAATTGCTGGCCAGAGAGAGATGGTCCAAAGGTGATGGTAACCCCCTTCCTATCTGAATTCTGAAACCCTTCCTGAGACACAGCTGATAGAAAGAAGGACCTGGAGGCTATGTTCCCTCTAAGCTGAGTTAGTGTGAGCTAGCTCACAGTTTTTTAGCCTCCAGCTCACACATTTTTGTCTTAGCTCAGGAAACATGGCTCCAGAGCAAACTAGTTTATGCAGTAGCCAAATTGCTTGCTCACAACTCTAATGCCAATAGCTCACAAAGTAGAATTTTTGCTCACAAGACTCCACAGCTTAGAGGGAACGTTGCCTGGAGGGCATGCTGATCCTGGCCCAGGTGAGGGAAGCTGGACACAGAGGCTAATAAAGATGTTTTATTGTACTTTTGACTTTACACTGAGTTACTACCCCTGCTTTAAAGCTAAAGGGCACAGCCTCCCCATGGCCTCAGTGTTTTTAATGCAATAAAGAATAGGGTTGCAGGCTCTCAGAAAATACCTGGAGATTTTGTAGGTGGAGCCTGGGGAGGGTGGAATTTGGGGTGGGGAGGGACCTCAGCTGGATATGATGCCAGAGAGCCCATTCTCCAAAGCAGCCATTTTCTCAAGAGGAACTGATTTCTGTCATCTGGAGATTGGTTGTAATACCAGGGTATATCCACGTTGGCAACCCTATGTCTGAGAGATCTTAGAATTTGAACTATTCAAAGATATCTGATTCTTCAGCATCACTGACATCTAAGGGATGTGTGTATGTTTGTTTTAGCTCTTTACTGCCCCAAAAGCATTTTTAAACCTTAGCCTCTGTCTCTCTGAAGGGCAGGTTGGCTGCCTATCCTGGGGGGAGGGGGGAAGCTGGACACCTGAATGTATTTCCTTCCATCTCTGTAGCCCCTCTATGCCTGCTTGCTCTAGGGAGCTTTCTCTCATGGGAGGTAAGTGTAACCTGAGGCCAAGCCTCTCCCTTCATACCCCGAGCACATCCTTTATTTTTAACAGTGTAGAATACGTTTCTGAAGAATTCATCTGTGCATTCTTTCCTCTTTGTATACTTTAAGAATTCAGGACAATTCACTGTTTTGGAAATCCAGTTCCATATCCAAGACATTATCTTGATTTTTGTACACAGTACTAAAGGAATCAGGGTACTAACAGCAATCTGGGGGCACATTAAACATCATTTAATTTTCATCTTTTTGGTGAAAAAATTGAGTAGTTTTTAGATGAGCAATTGAGCAATAGAAGTTCAGGTGGTCTGTATTAATGGATCTGTGCAGAGTGCCATTGCAGAAGTGAATAAATGGAGAAGTGGAGGTGTGTTGAACATGTGTAAGGGAACACTTTTGTGGAATGTTTGTGTCATTGTCTTTTAACCCCACAAGTTAAATAAACAACAACTCAGCTCCAGGGACCTCTGATCCCATATCTCATAATAATGGCAGTGAGATTTAGAAATGTTATCCCACGTTTCCTGGATAAAAGCCATTATTTCAGACTGCAATGCATTCTTCTTGCATTTATATTCTGAAGTAGTGTTCTTGTCTGAAACTCATATGTAGGTGTACACTGCTTCTCCAGAAAGCCTACCTGGAGAGGTAGCTGCATTTTAGTGATAGATGGAGTGATTGCTGTATATATAGAAAGTGTAAAGCAATCTGGGATTCTACTGAGGAAATGCACTGTATAAATGTAAGTTATTACTTGGGTGGTATCAACCCTTTTGAGAAGATAAAAAGGACATGGCCTACATTATAAATCTCTCTTCTAGCCACCTAATGGGATAAAATTAAATGAAAAAATAAAATGTCATAGATAAAATACATCACAGTGGTGAGAGTGGTGCAAATAATAGTTTTTAAGGAAGGCAGTCAAAGTGTTTGCAAAAATATAAATAAATCAAGAAATCTCTATAGCTTACAAAGACAGGTCTGAAAGACCAACAAATATTCATAAAACAATAGTATGAATTACTTTAAATAGCTCCTCTCAGGCTGAATTCAGACTGGCAGTTTGAACCAGGAGCCAGTCATGGCAAAAAAAAGCCCCGGAACAAACTGTTCTGGGTTTTCCGGGTTACACTGCGCTGACTGATGCAGGAGCATACCGGGAGGAGGCACGTGGGAGCGTTCAGACTGCTGACCCGGAGGCGCAGCTGTAAATGGCTTTTTCCTGGCAAATTGGCTATGTGTGCATGTGTGTATGAGCGCATGAGTGCTTATGCACTCATACACACATGCACACATAGCCGATTTGGATCTCGTTGCACATTGGGCGGTAGAGCAGAGCACAGCCAATCATATCACTGCTGCCATATGCGCAACACGGGTTGCTCCTGACTTTTTGGCTGAGCGTTCACACTTCCTGGAAGCAGAATGCAGTGGGATAAAGGCACTCTCTGGGATTTGCTACCACTTTCAACAGGTATCTTTTAATCCCGGGAGCGAAGCGGAACAGCACGGGTTGCCTATGGGTGGGGAATGCCAGGCAGATGTGCCTGTGTGAATGCCCCCTTTAATCCACTTGGGAAACATGGCTGAAATGTGGCTATAACGGGGCAAATTGCCAGTCTGAACTCAGCCTCAATTTCTGATTCTATCCTGAGTATCTTTTGATATCAGTTTTATGAAGTGTTTTACTTAGTATATCAATAGTCATTAAACATGCTATGTCAGTACACAAGTGCATTTTTGTAGAATGTATAACAGCTGGATTTATGCACAAACTACATTAACTACATCTCAGGCATCAGATTATGCAGGAACTCTTGATTTTTTTTAAAAAACCACCATTTTTAAAATATCTTAAACTTGATATAACTTGAGGAACTCAGCATGTTGTCAGAGAACTGCCATAATTCCTTTTGTTGCCCAATACACTGTATTCATTGTTAGCTGTATTGCTTCCTGCTTTTACACTTGTACATAGCTTACCAGCTGCAACTGTGAGAGAACTCTTCTTTGCCGCCTGTTATCCGAGTGGCCTTGACAAGGAGGCTTTGGCGTATTTTCTCAGCCTGGGGAAATGTTCCAGTCCTACATGACTAGGCGGTGTGGGGGGGAGGTAGTTCTCCCAGTCATTATGTAACCTCCCACCGGGAGTTTTCCCACGCGTGCACTAAGAGTTCATTCACTAGTCCAGCTTTGCATCATACTATAACTGCATCTAGCATGGCCAAGGAGGGCATTCCTGACAATAGTGTTATTACTGTGGGCAACATCCTTGTATTCCAATAAAGCATATCTTTCTTTGAAGAATGCTTGGACCTGCTTGCTATTGAGCCTGACACATGTCTTGATCCAGCCCTGATAACAGACACTGGGACCAATCCTAAACAAGTCTACAAGTCCCATTCTATTAAATGGGGATTTTTCCAAGGAAAGTGTTCTTAGGATAGTAATCATAGACATGTAGACAGGAAAGAAAGATCTATTAATGTATGTAATTGTACAATATTGTAAAGCACTATTCTATGTTCTCATGTCAGGACTAGAATCTCCTTTCACAGCCCAAGATGATCGAAAAGCATTCAGTTCATAGCAAGCATTCATGTAGTCAAGTATTCTGCTTCACCATATGCTTTTTCCTGAAGTGATTTATTTTTGAATTGCAGTCCATATAAATTATGGGTTTCTCCTACCTGCACAGCTTTAAAAGGAAAATTCTTTTGCTGCTGCTGCTGCTGCTGAATTCCTACAGTGCTGGAACACCCACAGTTTCCTACAATTCTTAGAAGCCACGTGTCCATCCCCAGCAACCTCCTCCATTGTGTTATTTCGTCATAAATAGCAATGGGTCAAAATAATAAGGCAAAACTTGCTAGTGCTACTTATTCAAGTAGTATTATGGAAACATGCATGGCTTACTTCTCTTACGGTAAAATACAGAAACTGTTGGTATTCCTTCTTTTTGAATTATGGATGTGCAAGTACTATGCGTTTACACCCAGATTGGAAATTAATAGCCACAATAGCCATGCACAGTATATTCGTTGTACATAAACAGCAGAATTCAATATGGTAACTTATTGACTGCAGCATCCTTGTACTCAATAGCCATAACAATAGTTTTGGAATAAAGCCAGTCAAGCGTGGGATTTTACAGAAGACGGCAGCTACATTGTTAAAGCTAAAAACAATATGGGAACTCAGCTCATTTGCTGGGATAATCCAAATTTGCTCTGGTATATCCACCCTGTAGGCAATAGGATTTCAATATGATCTGTTTATCCATGGCCTGGGAGACATCACTAACATTTAAATATTCTTCATATATTGATTTAAGTAGGAATTAAATATACATTTGGCCACATTTTTTCTTAAGAGGATTGGTCACCCACTTAATTTAAATGAACTGATATTATAGAAACCCTTTTTAATGTTATTCTGTCCTCATGCAAATTGTGGATAGGAGTCTGGAGCATGGAACCAACATGCTGACGAAGAGCAAAGCTAAGTAGAGGGAAGAGTCATATGATCATGGGTGCTGGGTAACTGCTTAAGTTGGTGGTGCATCAGAAAACTTTCTGCTGCATTGAGGCTGAAAACACAAACAAAATGGAACAAGTAGTTAGGAGGAGGTGCTGACTTGGCTGTCACCAATGAGAGATGACTTTGAGGTTAGATAGAAATTATACATGTGTCCTTGGTTTCTAATTTGATCTAGGGCATGTCCATTGATCTCTGTCTGCTGAGCAGGGAAGCCCTGCTCCCAGCAGTTAGGAAAAGTGACAGAAGACGATGAGTGGGGCCAGCCATAATTAGTGATGTGCTCTTGGTAATCCAAAGGCACCACCATATGCTGTTGATACAATGCCTGCCATCTGTCCATGTAGCTGGATCATTTAAAATTTACCAGAACTGTGCAGAAGCCAGTCATGGAAAAATAAATCTCACAGTTAGGGTGGCTTTAAGTGTTGAGATCCACATGTTCTGTAAGTCTGGCTAGATGTGTTTGATCTGGTGACAGGTAGCTGTCAGCCAGGAATCTCTGTAAGAGCTGGCTATAACTGGTTCAGGGCAGTCTTGCCACTGCTATCACAGTGACTCAGCACTGAAGCCTGATTGGCTAGTGTTTGTATAAATGTACAGTGAGTGATGTACAGTTTCTCCTCCTCATTTGTATGATTGCAGCAGAGCACGTTGACACTCTGTTTGATGGTGGTTGTGGTGTGTAAATAAATGTATATAGTTTGCACCTAGTTGAAGCCTCCAGTATTTATTTGGATACTCGCACTCTCTTCTGGCCCCCTCCGTGCCTACCACTTCCGCTGTTCAAACCTCACTTATGGAATTCTCTTCCCCTTGAAGCTCATCTGGTGCCTCCATTGCTTTCTTTCAGGTATCAGGCCAAAATCTTTCTGTTCACCAAGGTTTTTAATGAAGGAACTGCTCTTTAAAAAAACTATTTTAGCCTAGAAACTGTTATTTTAAGCTGTCAGTGGTCTGTTTGTATGGACTCTGTTTTTATCATGGGTGTGTCTTTAATGCTAGGTTTTAATTAATATATTTTAAGGTTTCATTTTTTATTAACAATTTTTAACATTTTAACAAACAAATAAACATAGGGATACAAATACAAATGCAAAATATAGGTGATTTAAATACATAGAGGAAAAAAGCATTTAAAAGTAAATCAAATTTTTATACAAAGGGTTTTGTGGAAGAATTTCTTCCTCTGCTAGGTAATTTAATATTGGGTACCAAGGTTTTACCACTTTGCTTTGGTATTGTAACGGTGAACTATTACTTAATGTGAAAGACAATTTGTACAAAATAAAGTATTCCCATATTTTCGTCAATCAGTGTTGTACAGTTGGTGGATGTTTATCCATTTTAAAGCAATTAAGGACTTTGCTATCGTTAATGTTTCATTTTTTATTATTTTTATATTGTAAACCACCTGGGGCACAATCCTGGACAGCCAGCATAATTTCTCCCACCTAAATGAATAAATAAATAATATTCCACACCAGATTTTACACATAAGCCTTGTCACTGAAAATGGGTTCCATGACTGAGCTATGCTCAGCTAAACCCCGTTTTTTGAAAGCATTTCCTCCACTATCTCATGATTTGTGCTTTAAAAAAAAAAAACAGAGCTGATGAACAAAGAACAGCGTCCCTTTTGGAAAAAATCTTGAGTAAGCTGCAGCCACGTATACCTATTTCTATAGGGTGGGGGAAGAGTAGAGGGAAGGAGATACATAAAGCCATGGCTGTAGGTGAGACACTTTGCAAGGGCAGCACAAATTAAGTGCAAATGATGTCAACTGCACAGTGAGGACTATGGACTTGCTATCTGATTTTCAACCATGAATTGTCAGTTTCTTCAGTTTTACTCCAAATATATTCTGTCAATGTTGAGGATAAAGTACAACTTTCTGGCAGTAGCAGCTGCACTTTACCCTTCACTCTAGGATCTTCCTTTTTTCAATCTCACATTGTCAAAAAAGTAACAAACTTCATTCAGGGGCCTGGGGGCATATGTATTCCTCTCTAGATACTAGACCTCTCTTTTGCAACATACTAATGGCTGTTATTATTTTTTTAGACAGTGCTCCTCTGTGTTGAATTCATTCTTCTTGTGGCATGCATTTTTAATGTTAAAGCTATTGCTGTCTGATCCATGTGAAAACATGACATTTCCTAAATTTTATCAATCTGTGCATAAAGAAGGAACCACCTTCTGTCAGGCTTTTGTACAATGTCCATCTTTTGGTTTGATAAGTGTCTTTTACTTGAAGACACGCATCGATGCCATAGAGCTCACAATGAAAAAGCTAAGCTTCAGAATTCATTTTGAACTTTGAAAAAGGAGACTTGAGTAAGTGAAGTAGTTGAGAGGCTGGGACTCTCAGCAGAAATCTCACTCTCAAGTACGTAGAGGTAGGCATTACCTCTCAAATTCAATCCTGCTTTCTACTACTGTTGGTACATGATGATGACAGTATCAATCAGGACTTCTTCTTTTTTTAAAGGAGATGCTGGAACTCTCAAGAGGGAAAAGAAGTTTTCACTCTGTATACTGAAAAGTCATGAACTTTTAAACATTTTTAAAAGAATTTTGCCAAAGAGGTTCCAGAACTCCATTCTAGTGCATTCCCCCAGAAAAAAAGCCCTGGTATCAATAATAATAGTATTTTGCTTTGAAATTTTGACTTTGAAGAATGCTTGTCAAAACTCAGTCTTAAATCAAATTCATTCTAGGCAAATAATACTTATTGTTTGCTGATCGTAAAATTGGATTCCCTCACAAAGCCCTTCAATCCAGGCTCATCAACAATTGTGAATCCCAAATTTATTTATTATTTATTTAAAACTTTTCTATGCTGCATTTCTACTCAAACATTTTAAACATTTCTAGTATAGATACAATAATTCAATAAAAACAAATAAACAGACAATACCAAAAAAACAGAGAGGAAGCCGGTAATAATTGGGATATACCAAAGAGAACAAAAACATGCTGGTGGAAGACAACAATAGAGGGAAATAGACAAATCTTCTTGGGGAGAGAGTTCCAGATTTTTGGCACCATGACTAAGAGAATCCCCTTTCTAAGGCTGCCACCCATTTAGTCTCAGATGGCAAGGCCATCTGAAGCAGGGCCTTCAAAGATGACCTGAGTGGATGGGTAGGTTCATATGGAAGAAGGCAGTCCTTAAGGTACATTGGTCCCAGGCTGTATGGAGTTTACCAGCACCTTGAATTGAGCCCAGAAACAAATTGGGAGCCAGTGTAGACAGAACAAGATTAGAATTATATGGCCCCTACAACCCATTTTAGTCAACATTCTAACTGTAGCATTCTGTACCAATTATAGCTGCTGGACCATCTTCAAAGACAGCACCACATACAGCATCACAGTAATCTAATCTAGATGTTACCAGGGTATGTACCCTAGTGGCAAGATCTTCTCCTTTCCATGAATGGCTGCAGATGGCTCACCAGCTTCACGCACCCTGGCCACCCATGCCACCTGTTTTCCAACAGGTGTTCCAGATCCAGGAACACCCCCAAGCTATGAACCCATTCCTTTAGGGGAATACAACCCCAATTGAGAGTAGCAGATGACCTGTTTTCTGGGTCAGACCTTCCCCCCATCAGTAGTACCTTCATTTTTTCATGATTAAGTTTACAATTTGTTAGCCCTTATCCATCTCAAAACTGCCTCCAAGCAACTGTTCACAGTTTTCAGAGCCTCCTTGGGATCTGCAGGATGTATAAGATAGAGCTGAGTGTCATCTGCATGTTGGTGCCAACTCAGCCCAGTTCTCCAGATGACCTCTCCCAGTTGTTTTACAGAAGCATTGGGGACAAGATGGAACCTTGCAGAAACCTGTAAGCCAAAGCAAGTGCCTTAGCAGCATCCCCCAGCACCACACTCTGAAACGCACTGTGACGAATTCTAGGCTTGAGATCAGCCTGTAAGACAAGACACCTGCAGTCACGTGACTAGCAGGAATGATGTAATCCTGATGTAGAACTCAAGGGAGGGTTCTAATGGAAAAAAACAAACTCTTGACAGTTGGAGTTTGGCAGTTGGGTGTATGTGCACATGAGCGCTCATGCGCATAAGTGCATTTTGCTGATTGGGGGAGGACCTTGCAGCACTGGCACCGCATTGGACAGTAGAGCAGAGCACGGCCAATCATACCGCTGCTGCCTTCTGCCCAACGCGGGTTGCTCCCGGCATATCAGCTTCTATGAGGTATCTATTAAATGTGGGAAGAAGGCGGAACAGTCCGGGTTGCCTACGGGTGGGGAACGCCAGGCAGATGTGCCTGTGTGAACGCCCCCTTTAATGTAGTTTTAAAGCATCGCTGAAACGGGGCTCTGCCGGGGCAAATTGCCAGTCTGAACTCAGCCTCAGAGTTTGTACCCTGCTAGAAAGAGAGTCTGGTTTGGTGGATTTGGTGTGTGCCAGGAGTGTTTGTTGCACTGGTGAGAATCCAATATCTAAACGGGGCATAGAGGAGGTGTTTCCCTGTAAAGGGGGGGAGAAGTCCACCCAAAACCTGGTCATCTAAAATAGCACAGGGGTTGAGTTGAGAGTGAAAGTGTGTTTTATACTGTGACATCTGAACTGACTGTTTATAAAGGAACTAACTTAAAGCTGAACTATTCCATCTGAAACAACATATCCACAAACCCAAGTTTCTCTCTGTATATACATATTCCCTGCCTGCCTATCCTCATAAATAAAATCTTCAGTTGATTTTATTGTTCCAAATTGCATGTGCCTCAGTGTCTGGCAGGATCTAACAAACAAAAAAAGACAGTGTTCATAAAAAGCCCCAGAGAAAATAAGTGGCTTAATTTGAGATAGAAGAGTGAACTGTGTGTATTCCTGAGATACAGAGGCTGGCAGACAGCGTCAATGGAAAATAAGCCTGCTCCAACCTGTGAAAGGTTAAAGACACCAAACCCCACATACTCAGGAATAAGGGAGTTCCTCACACCTACCTTCAAAGTAGCTGGAACCAATGTACAACAGTGCCCCCCCATCACAACCCCACTAGAGCAACCAGAACATTACCATGTTCCATGGTATTGAAAGCTACTGAGAAGACAATTTTACTCAGCAATTCATGTTACAAACAGAGAAAATTAGAAAGCAGATGATGGAAAATAAACAAGAAATTGCTATACTATTAAAAGCAACAGGAAAATTAGAAAATAAGATGGAAGATACAGAACAACAAATCCAATCACTGGAAGGAACATTGACAAGAATGGAAATAGAGAAAGCCTCCTACACACTAAGATTCCAGAATGTCCCCAAAAAAGAAGATGAAGATATTAAACAGAAGGTGGCACAAGTATTAACAGAATTTATTGAATTTAAGGACATGTAAGAGATATATGAAGATATTGAATTGACATTTAGAATAAATTCAGCTTTTGTAAAAAGAAACAAAGTACCTAGAGAGGTCCATGTAAAGTTTTATAGAAAACAACTGTGTGAAAAAATCCTGCAAACTGCAACTCAAAAACCATTAGTGCTTCAAGAGACAGAAATTAGAATACTGAACAATGTCCCCTGGAGGGTTAGAGAAAAGAGGAAAAAATACTCAAAATTGGTAAAGTGCCTTAAAGACAACAGAATTACTTATATATGGTGGTTATCAGAAGGTGTTCTTTTTACCTACAAAGCTAGAAGACAGAAAATCAACTCGACTTTCAAACTAGAAGAATTTCTTAAGAAATATGGAAAAGAGCTGAATTTCCAGGAAGAGGGAGGAAGTGAGGTAGAAGAAGATGAGTCAGGAAACTCGGAACAAGATCTGGCCAGTGAACCGAAGGGGCAAAGGGGGTGGGAAAAAGGCAATACCATCCCATTGCAGGTATGCACTAGATTCCAACAACGCACAAGAGTAGAGACCTCTCAAGAAAAGAAGAATGGAGAATACTAAATTAAAAATAGTTTCTATAAATGTTAATGGCCTTAATGCCCCCCCAAAATGGAAACAAATTTTCCACCAAATTAAAAAGATGAAATTAGAGATTACTTGTCTTCAAGAAACCCATATTAAGTTCATGGAAAATAATTTTTTGGAAAATAAAAAACTTGGTGTCCACTTTATTTCTGCAGATAAATGGAAGAAGAAGGAAGGTTTGGTAACCTATGTAAAAGTGTCATTACACCCAGAACAGACTTATGACTTGGAAGATGGAAGGATCCTAATAGTTAGAATCCAGAGATGTGCTAAAATTATGTTAATAATGAAGATCCACACACCAAATCAAGGACAAGAATTTTTTTTGAACGCTTGAGAAACATTCTCGCACAACAAACTTTTGAGGAATTGTGTGTACTTGAAGACTACAACACAGTTTTCCTCAGGGCATTAGACAGGAAAAAGGGGTCAGGACATGGAAATGAGTTACCTCACTTTAAAAAAAAATGGCAGATGAAATGAACTTGATAGATGCCTGGAGAACTAAAAACTCAAAGAAGTTAGATTATACTTACTATTCCCTGCAGCATAATTCATGGTCAAGGCTAGACATGGCGTGGATTACTGCAATATTGACAAATGATCTGTGGGAGGCAGAGATTCTTCCTGCGACATTTGCAGACCATAACCACCTAGTAATAACATTTAATGGCATTACTAAAAGATCAAGATGGATGATGAATACAGCCTTACTAAAAAATGAAAAAAATCTTACAGAAACTAGAAAAGAATTAGGATTTTTTTTTTTCAATTTAATATACAGGCTGAGACCTGAATTGATATAGTCTGGGATACTTTTAAGGCATTTACAAGGGGATTGATGATCCACCAAACTGTAAAAATATATACAACTGAAGAAGCAAATGGAAGAGTGTGAGGATAAATTGAAAAGACATACAGCTCCAGAGCAACTAAAATTAATTTTTAAGACCCTACAACATCAAATAAATTGTCTCCTCACTCAAGAAATTGCAAAAAAGATCTTTTATATTAAACAAAAAAAATAAACTTACAAGGTGGTTGGCATAGATTAAGGAAAGAGAAGTGAATAAACTTACAAGGTGGTTGGCATAGATTAAGGCAAGAGAAGAAAAAAAGATTTATCAAAATTTTGAGGAATTAACAAGGAGAGGGGAAAAAATGGCCTTGAAGAGCTGAAAGAGATTGCTAAAAGGTTTTATGAAAAGTTATATAGTAAAAAAAAGGTTGAATGGGGATTAATTCAAGATTTCTTAAAAGACAACAAAAATATTAAATAATTAAATGAAACTCAAAGAAGAATGCCAAATGAGCCCATTATGGTTTTTGAGATTTCGGAGGCAATTAAAAGACAAAAGAAGCACAAAACACCTGGCCTCAATGGATTGCCTTCGGAATTCTACCAAGTTTTTGAAGAAGAGCTAATTCAATCTTTCAAGCAGACTCTACAAAATATTATTGATAAGAAAATTATATCAGACTCATGGAATGCAACATTAATTTCACTGATCCATAAGCAAGATACCAACAAAAAAGAGATCAAAAATTATCGGCCTATCTTGGTCCTAAATGTAGACTATAAAATCTTCACCTCTATTTTGGCCGCATGATTGAAAAATATACTAGTGCAAATTATATATCATGATCAAACAGGTTTTTTAAAGACAACTAAGGCAAAACTTAAGAACTATCCTGAATGTACTTGAATATTATGAGGCATATCCCGATGAACAGATGGCAATAGTATTTTTGGATGCAGAAAAAGCATTTGATAATGTTAATTGGAACTTTACTTTGGAATATTTAAAAGCAGCTCAGTGCAGCAAGAATTTTATAAATATAGTAGGGGCTATTTACAACAAACAGAAAGCCAGAATTTTGATAAATGGAGACTTAACACCAGAAATCGATATCTGTAAAGGCATTCAGCAAGGTTGCCCATTGTCACCTTTACTCTTTGTATTTACCTTGGAGAGTCTGTGTGAAACAATAAGAAATGATCATTTAATCCATGGACTGAAAATAAAACATGAAGAATACAAAATCCAAGCTTTTGCCGATGACTTGGCAATTATATTGCAAGAAACACTCCAATCAGTGACCAGCCTATTAAATATACTAAACCATTTTGGGCATCTTGTAGGATTCAAAGTTAATTTTAAGAAAACTAAAATGATGACTAAAAATTGTACTTTTAGAACAAATTCAAGAGTTACAGATAGTCTTGGGATTTGAGGTCCAGAAGAAAATAAAATATCTAGGCGTATATATCACGAATAGCGCTACTACACTATTGCAAGACAACTATCTTAAATTGTTATCTGATATTATAAAGGACTTTGATAAATGGAAAGATTTGCAACTCTCCTTTATGGGGAGGATCACTATTATTAAGATGAATGTTCTTCCAAGAGTTTTATTTCTTTTTCAAACTATACCCATGCTTAAAAAAACAATCATTTTTTAAGGAATTAGAAAAGCTTATAAGAAGTTTTATTTGGCAACAAAAAAGATCAAGAATTAAGATAAAAGCACTCCAAGAGAAAAAAGAGAGAGGACGCCTAGAGCTATCTGATTGGCAGCTATATTATCAAGCAGTGTCCTTGGCATGGATCTGAGATTGGATTCTATTAAATAATCCAAGAACTCTTAAATTGGAAGGGCACAATCTCTTGGCAGGGTGGCATGCCTTTTTATGGTATACCAAACAGGATACCCATGCATACTTTAAACACCATATACTTAGAGTAGCCCTGTTAAAGATCTGGAGAGGAATTCAAGAAATCTTTTATACTAAAATCCTGAAATGGGTAGCACCATTACAAGCCTTTGCCAATCCCAATTTGATGACCCAAGATCGAAAAAGAAGATATGAAGACTTTTTTAGATAATAAAAGTGACTTAAAATCACAAGAGACGTTGCAAAAACAAGATATAAATCTTTCGTGGTGGGAAAGAAACCAACTAGAATCTAGATATATTAAAGATAAACAGATAGGCTTCTATGTTAAGCAGACAGAATTAGATAAAGTTTTGTTAGACACAGAAAGTAAACTTATCAAAAAATCGTATATGTTCTTATGAGATTATAAGATGCAAGACGAAGAAGTCAAAGTACCTATGATTCTGTGGGCTAAGAATTTAAGATATAATATTGAACTGAATAAATGGTCTAGAATGTGGCATATTATGAAATATACTAAAGCACATTTCAAAATGTTTGGTCAAGATTTTATGTTTGGATGGGAAAAAAAATTAATTTTAATTTAATTATAGCTTTAATTCTAACTTAACTGACTCACAGTAGTCATGAATGATGATGTATACACAGATGGAACCTTTATGTTTGTTTGTTTGGATGTTTGGGTTATTGGTTTTTTTTTTTTTAACTCAATAAAAATGAAATTTAAAAAAAGTAGTAGTCCAGGAAAATTAGTAGAATAGCACTCTCTCTGTCTACATCACAGCCAAGGTCATCCACCAGGGCAACCAGTATTGTTTCAGTCCCATTACCAGGCCTTAAACCAGAATGGAAAGGATCCAAACAATCCATTTCTTTCAGGAATCCCTAAAGTTGGCCAGCCACCACTCATTCAATCACCTTATTCAAGAATGGCACATTTGAGACTGTATGGTAGGTAGTCAACTATCCTGGGCCCTGAGTAGGTTCCTTTAGGAGTTGCTGCACCACTGCCTTTTTAAGGACAGGAGTTACCACCCCCTCTCAAAAGGAGGCATTTATTGTCTCCTGGATCCAGACTGCCACCACCACTCCCTGGCAGTTTTAAGCAGTCAGGAGAGGCAAGAGTTGTTCAAGCAGATAGTTTGTCTGAAAGAGAAGTGGTTGAACTCATAAAGGCTGGATCTGGCATAAATGAGACCTTGTTGGGCTGGGCCATGTGTGTCATAAAATGTAATGCCAGGTAGCAGAGATATACATTTTATAAAGGACACTAACACAAAGATTTTTTTTAACTTAAAATAAAACATGCTTTAAACATTAGCTCTCTTGCAATATTTTGTTTATTTAACAGTGTCTGATAACTGACATCTCTTGCTCTGAATTATTGCATCAAAATGTCTGTGCTGTTGCACTCCTGAGTATGCTGTTCAAGTGTGTATATCTAAGTTGCAAACCTACTTTTGATTTATTGACATTCACTACAGAAATCTCATGCTCAGAGTTCTGAGCCTAGGGCCCAGAGAAAACATGAAATGGCTGGGCATTGTGAGCTTTTGTACATAAATTGCTTCATGTGCTGGTCAAGAACATGAGAAGGCACCATGACACAGACTGAGGGCTATGTGTTTGTCTACAAAACTATAGTCTTCCTCAGTGGTCAATATCAGTCTACTATCTGGGAAGTCTAAGTTCAAAATCCTTAAAGGAATGTGCTGGGTGAACTTGGTCTGGACACAAACTCTCAGCCTAATCCACCTCACTGGCTTGTTGTTATTCCTCATCTAAACAATTCACATTGCTTTCCTACTGAGCAAGACTGGATCATGAGGGCATGAATGCAGTGAAAAGGGAGAGGGAACTCAGTTGCACCCAGGAGAGCCACAGCATAAAAAGCCCCCAAAAACACACACACTGTAGCAAGGCACATAAAAGCTCATACCTTGGATAAAACTTTGTCGGTCTTAAAGGTGCTTTGTATTTCTCCCATGTGACTGAGACAGCCAAGCAAAGCAAGCTCTCCCTCCTTCCCTCCCTCCCTTTAGGGAGGAACCTCAGCCAATGGAAGGGAAGAAAGGCTTGCCTTTCTCTCCTGTAGGATTGAGGCAGCCTGGTCAGGAAACAAGCTCTTGTTCATTCCCTCCCTCCCCCTGGAAGGGGAAGGGGGAGGGAGAGGAGCCTCAGCCAGTGCACGGAACAGAAGGTTGCCTATCTATCTCTCCTGAGTGATTGAGGGAGTCTGGCAAAGCAAGCTATGATGACACAGCAGAAGAAGAACTGGAAAAAGAAGCAGAAGATAGCCAGTTCCACTGTGGGCCTGATAGAAGCCCTCTGGGGGCCTAATCCGCCCCCCGTGCTGCATGTTTGAATCCTATCCATATCCTCTGAATGGACAACAGGAAAGATATCCCAGACAACTAGATAATTGGCACTGCAGGACAATTTGATCCTGTCACTGCTAATAGAGTCCAAGTCAGGCCCAGTTACAGGTTTTTATAAGCCCTGGTAGAGTCCCTTTCTCCTCTGCTGTCACTGCTTACCAATCTTTCTCCATGTTCAGATACACAATGTCATAGTTAGAGGGATGGTCTGTTCTTCCTCTGCTGTTCTAAAGTGTCATGTATTAGAATTAGAGGGGGCATCTCTACTCCCATTTTATCTGACATTTCTGTATTATTAGACAGGCTTTAAGGATTACAAAATGCCTTGAAAAGCAATTTATTCTCTGACAACAACATAAAAGAAAATATGTATTTCCAGCTTGCTATCCTTGCCACAATACTTATTTGAAACATCTACTTGCTTCTAATGGCTTTTACAGGTAAAAACATTTGAATTGCAGTTTACATAATTATTGACTCTAGAATAAAAAAGGATAATTCTACAAAGAAGGTTTAGCAATCCATTTTTTGTTTAAAACCAGATATGCCCATTCATTCCTTACACATGATAAGCAGAGTGTTGTAAATCCATGAAGATCCCCCCTCCCATATTATTTCTCCTCACTTTAGCTTTCCCGGGTTTCAGTGTGCCAAATGGGAATTCCTCCCACACACACACCAATGTATCACTGTTTCTTCCTCTGAGCAGGAAATAGGCTTTGCTCACAGAAGAGCGTGTATTTTCTTGGATGGATGGCCCCTTTGATTCACACCATCTTCCATCAAACTCACCCCATCCCTCCCAAAAAGCCCAAAGTCCTGCTCTGGTTTGGCTCTATGTAACTTGCTATAGGAGGACTCAAGGATCACTACAGGCACTCAGGCTGGAATGCAATAGGGTTGCCAGACTCCAGGTGGGGTCTGGTGATCTCCCAGAACTACAACTGATCTTGTGAAAGGGAGAATGCAGAGGCTGCTACTGCTACACACCCCCACCCTCTTTCAAAACACCTTTGAACATTCCTCCTCCCATAACAAAAATAAAGCAACCCCCACACACACTTTATGTGCTGCTGATGAGGGGTCTTGACAGTTGGTATAAGCAGGTGGGCTAATACACAAAAATGACTGGACAATGTGCTTCAGAGTCTGCAGGAGCATATGCTTTGTGCACCTAGTAAACTGCAAAGGGAAAGCTGGGGAGGAAGGGACAGGAGGGAGACTCCTTCCCATTAGCAAAAGCTGTTTCCAGCCACCTTTCCACCCTCTTTTTCCAACCACCTTTGAACACCCCCCAGCAAAAACAAAGCCCCCAAAGTACCTACCTTATGTGCTGCTGCTGAAGGGAATTGACAACTGCCTGGCATGAGCTAGCAGGCTAAGATGCTAAAAGGCCATGTGCTTTAGAGCTTGTAGAAGCTTTGTGCACCAAACAAACTGCAAAGGGAAAGTTGGGGGGGGGGAGGGTGAGAGTCCGTCTTTCATTGGCAAAGCCAAGGAGGAAGGCAGGAGGAGGCAGGGAGGCTGCAATTGGGAGTGAGCCCTTTGGCAGCTTTCATTGGGTGGCAACTGACCAAGTAAGCCCTGTTTTGACTCCAAGCCTGGTCCAAGTTGAAATGGATGCAAAAAAATTATCTGCAAAATGCTTAGCAAAATTTAAATTAGCAGGAATATTTCCATGACAATATTATTCCCTAAATCACAATGGCAGATCAATTTTCCAAGAAAATATCTGTTTTCAAGTCACTAGGGTAAGAAACTTAAAAACAAATAAACAAAAATACCGTGATCATCCAGCTGCTTTCGTCTGAAGTGTACCTTTTGGCACACTTAAATACACAGCTGATATATATTTATTCCAAGTCATGACCAGTCATCAGTTTTATCCACTGTAGTGCTTTCTGTTGCTCTGGGGACAACATCCACGTCTATCTGTCAAAACTGCCTACCACAGGACAGCCTTTTATGGCAGAAGCCATCAAAAATGAACACCTGAAAGATTTGTCTACCAGTGTTCTTGCAATCAGAAACAAACAATGGCCAGGAACAAAGGAAACAATGCTTCTGAGTATGCCCAGATTGTTTATGATCATAACAACATCTTGCTGGGTATTAACTACAAAGGCTTGTGGGAGGATGTTCTAAGGTATGATATAGTACAACTTCTTATCAGAACCAACTACAGTTTCACAAAGTAGTTATATTTTTCCCTTCTTTTTTGGACTTTAGGAAACAATGCCTCTGAACATCCGTACATCACTGTTTGGCTGTGGCAGCATTCACTTAGGGAAAAGCTTTGTTCTTGCACTGACCATGCACAAAGTGTGTAATTCCTTTGCCTTTGAAGAACAATATATAGTCTCTTGTCAGTACGCAGTGCTTTGGTCTGAGTCATCTTCTTCTTTTGTTAAACGTAGTTTAACCATATGATATCTTCTACTGAGTTTGGCGTAATTTTTCATACACTATTCTACAATATATACATCCTGTTGTCATTGACTCAGTCTGCGAGTTCAATTATTTGTGGTAATTCAGTATTGGGGTGACAGAGGGTCCAAATATCTGTTTGAGCTGTCAACAAGTGTCAATGAGTTGTGTTAACAAGATAACAACAGGGAATATTTTACTCTGTTAGATTCTAGTCCAGTAGCACCTTAGAGACCAACACAGTTTTCAGGGTATAAGCTTTTGAGAGTCAAAGCTCCCTTCACTTATAACCTATATTGTGGTTCTGCCTCTGGAGTGGAGGATCACAAGATTTGTACTGTGGAAATATTCTGACATCAAAGTAATTCCTGTTGCACTCCCCATCAGAAAAAATGCTTCTGCTGTAGTTTAAAATATTACCAGGGGGGACCTGACAGAGATGTATAAATTTATCATTTGTCTCTGGTGGCATTTTATAATATGTTGCAGTGATCATTGTAAGTATATGCCTGTCAGATTTGTCTACCAGTTGACGAATTCTTTTCAGCAGCACTCATTGTCACCCTGTATCAAAAAGAATATCACAGATATGGAAGATGTATAGAAAACAGCAACCAAAACAATCAAGGACTGGCATACCTTTCATAGTAAGCATGGCTAAGGAATTTTATGTTCTTAAAAATGTCTAAGGGTGAACAGAATGGTGGCTTAAAAACGGGAGAAAATGGTTAGAGAGGACTTTCTCTTTCTTTCCTATAATAATAGAACTTGGGTGTGCAGTAGATATAGGACTGACAAAAAGGAAGTACTTCTGCACACAATATATTATTGCATTAAGAGCCCTAATTGGGTAGAAAGACCAAATATAAATGCTTTAAATAAACTATTAATTTATGGAATTCTTTGCCACAGGACTCAATGAGGTCTACTTGCGTACATGTCTTTTTAAAAGAACAAACCCATAGACGATATAGATCTATCAATAATTAAACAGATCCTCCAGGAACAGAGGCAATTTACCTAAGAACCAACAACAGCTGCTCTTAAGACAAATACTGGAGAAGCCCTGCTTGTGGGCTATTTGGTTACAGCAGGGAAAGGGTGCTACATTCAGTAGATCTAATCTACTGGAGCAATCTTTTGTTCTTTGTGATATGTGATTATGGTCTCTGTCACTGATTTAAAAATATATATTAGCCCAAAATAGGTGTAATATTAAGCGCATTAATGAACCTCCTTGTCCAAAGGCAAGTATACTTCTATCTAGTAGTAACAATAAACAAAAAGGATTTTGATTGTAAAATTGATTGTAAACACTCACATAGATATGGACAGTAACTAATTTGCAACTTGTGTGATCAACAGAAATATTTTTTCCTAAAATGACTAATGTTACCAGTCAAAGACATTTATATCAATATCTTGTTGTACCATGGCTGGTCCTAATAAAGGGTTGTATTTCTACAAGCCTTTTCCTTCATCTGCGTTTTTATAATTAATCTCCAGCCTGGGAAAGTGACTGCTGCTGTCACCATCAAAAGTCATTCTTTTTAAAAATATATTATATAACATTTTTTATTTTTCCAAGACAAACAAACATAATTGGGATACAGTAGTTCCTATTAGTCTTTTCTCTATTAGAGTACCTCATACAGTAATTAAATCTATCTCATTTTCCCACCACCAATTGATTATATAGAGTTTGAAATTACATGAATATACATTATCTTATCTTCTACTATTATAAACTTTCCCTAAACATGCTATTAAATTTTTGAGTTATATTGTAAAGTATATGGCTCTATTTTCTGAATACAAGTATATTAGGATCTTACTCCATCAAAAGTATCTGGGATTCCCTCAATATATAAGTGATAGAGTCCTAAGATGGAGGGAATTCCCTCATACTTTCCTCAAATTTTTATAGATACCAGGCTTTTCTTGATTTTCTGGTTCTTCCTCTTGAGTTTTAAAGTCTTAATTCTGTGTATTTTTTCCTTTATAAGTGTAAAAATTGTCTTCTGGAAACAGCCATGTATATTCCCTCTTGGTAGTAGCTTGTAGTTCCATAAGCTGATTTTTTGTTGTCTCTGAGATTGTAAGGAACTGAGTGTTTTAGTAGTTTTATCAGTCATAGCTCTTTCATAGAGTCTCTGGCTCATTTTTGTAGGTGTATTTTTCTTTATAGGCATACATTCTTTTTTTGTAAGTCCAGTGGTCTTGCTTGCAGGTTTCCTCTGTGTTTTCAGGGCAGTCAGAGCTCCTTTCCTCCTCTTTCCATGCTGTTTCTCTCTTAGTTTTAAGTTGTTGTGTCCATATTTGGATTTCTGTCTGTACTAAAAGTCATTCTGTATGTGCTTGTGTTAGTGGTCAGCTCCATTCTGCAGAAGGGCAGTTGGTTTTACACAAAGGAAGTAATACCATACACCCCTCATATATAAAAATCACTCCAGATATAATGATTATAAGACATTTCTTGACCTGTGATCCTAAATGCCAAGCAGGAAACCAGGATGAGAAAGGTATTCTGTAAGCGATCCAAAGGGCTGATTTGCAAGGCATCCTCTCACCCCAAACAGCAATAGCAGTGGATTTACTGGGAAAACAACACTTTGGTGATGCATAGACATGACTGTTTTCTTTTAATTAAGTCAGTTTCTTCATCCAACCCTCTCTTACCCCAATAAAGCAATACTTTGGTATCCTCTCTCATTCCATAAATCAAGGGGTCATCAAGGGATATTGATACATTTACAACCTCTTACCTTTTGGGAAAGACTGATCCCTTGAGAAAACCATAAAAGACCCCACATCTTCATTGTTTTTCATCTGCAAACTCACCAAGATTTTGATCTTGGCAACATGTCACTCTGCTTCAAAGCACAGTTTTCCTATATCAAAGGGACCCACACCGCCATTAATGTGTTTGTGTCATAAAATCCCATAGAATCACAGAGCTGGAAAGGTCCAGTTGGTCAGCCGTTTTGGTCTGAAGCAGTAGAACAAATTTAGAGTCCAATGGCACCTTTAAGACCAACAAAGGTTTATTCAAGGTATGAGTGTGCATGCATACTTTATCAAATACATTAGAATGGCAGGCAAGGTTCAAACATAGCCAGAGAATGAAAGCAAATTAACATGTAACATGATGATGTTCAAAATATGCAAAGTGACACTAAATAATATGTTAAGGTTATAAGGTCAACAGTTCTAAACCAATAAATAAGTCAAACTAGCAGATAAATGTCTAAAGGTGTGTTTTCTAACTGTGGGAAGTGACTGGGAATCTTCATTCTCTCCTTTCAGGTGTGGAAGGCATTGGAAAGAGAAAGAGCCATACAGTCCATCTAGTCCAACCCCCTGCTCATTGCAGAATCAGCCTAGAGCATCCCTGACAAGTGTTTGCCCAGCCGCTGCTTAAAGATTACCAGGGAGGGGGAGCTCACCACCTCCCTGGGCAGCTGATTCCACTATTGCACAACTCTTACTGTAAAAACATTTTTGTCTAATATCCAGCTGGTACCTTCCTGCCCTTAATTTAAAGCCATGATTGTGAGTCCTGTCCTCTGCTACCAACAGGAACAGCTTCCTGCCCTCCTCTAAGTAACAGCCCTTCAAATACTTAAAGAGAGCGATCATGTTCCCCCTCAGCCTCCTCTTCTGCAGATGAAACATTTCCAAGTCCCTCAGCCTTTCCTCACAGGGTTTGGTCTCCAGGCCCCCTGATCATCCTCATCACTCTCCTCTGTACCCACTCCATTCTTTCCACATCCTTTTTGAAGTGAGGCCTCCAAAATTGCACACAATATTCCAGGTGTGGCCTCACCAATGCAGTGTACAGCAGGACTATGTTGTTGTTGTTGTTCAGTCGCACAGTCGAGTCCGACTCTTCGCGACCCCATGGACCAGATTACGCCAGGCCCTCCTGTCTTCCGCTGTCCGCTGAAGTTTGCTCCATTTCATGTTCGTTGCATCGATGACACTGTCCAACCATCTCATTCTTTGCCGTCCTCTTCTTCTTTGACCTTCAATCTTTCCCAGCATCAGGGTCTTCTCCAGTGAATGCTCCCTTCTCATTTGGTGGCCAAAGTATTTGAGCTTCAGCTTCAGGATCTGGCCTTCCAGGGAACAGTCAGGGTTGATTTCTTTTAGGATTGACTGATTTGATCTCCGATCTATGACATCTTGCAATTTGGATGCCCCCCCACATGTCAACCATGCACACCAAGCACTGTTCACCCTTCTCTTCCATGGATCTGAAACTTCTAGATAGGTAAATATAGCCTACCCTCATCTCTGTTCCCTGCTATAATCTTAATTTCTTGGTTAGAACTTGTATGTTTGATTTACTGTGTATTCTATATGTGTGTTTTGCCTTCTAGTAGTTTTCAATAAAACTCTGTTGGTTAAACATCAGTCTGGTTCATTTGAGAGTTCTCAGGGAAGGACCCCCATATAAACAGGTGAAAAGGTCTAAAGTTACCGCCTCTTGATAAAGCTAAATTCCCCAATCAACCAACTAATTAATTAGACCATTTTGGGTAATACTTGGAGGCATTGTTTCCCTAGATGCTGATAGCTGTATATTTCTAACGAGAAGTAAAACCACACCAGAAGAACCTAGCTATCAGAAAATTCTACCAAGAAGACAAATTGATTAACAAAAGATTGCATCCAGTACAGGAAGATGGAAGTGGAAGTACATTGTTGATGTCTGGAGTGCTGCAGAAATAACCTTGCTGTCAGAATATATTTCCAGTATACAGATCTTGTGTTCCTGTATGACAGAGGCAGAATCACAAAAAAGAACACAATGGGGCATAAAATGCACAGGCTCCCCAAAATGCTTCCAGTCAGGAAGATGCTGTACATTACCCATACTCAAGAATGAATAGCCTGTTTGGGATCCATAGGCAAATCACTGCTTCTCCAATGTCAAGGAGAGCAGAACTGCAAAAACACTGAATGCACTCTGTTCAGATACTGAGAGTTAGATATAACTTGACAGTTACACAGGTAGATTTTAATGCATGTACTCTTAATGTATGTACTCTTCTGCAGCTATGAAAACATAAATCTAAAGTATTTGTTTTCCTTTAGCGCTATCATATCTTTATCACTAACATTTGCTTACTGGATTGGAATAATTACTAATTCCCCCCCCCTTTTTGTTAGCTCATGTGGACATATAAAGGCAGAGGCTACAATGGAGAAGCTGAGCATCCTCTGTTCTTGCCAGCTCTGGAGCTATTTTGCAGAATGGCAGATTTCTCATCTAATCACACTTGTACACATTTGCACATCATCCAGTCTCTTCAACTTTAGACTTATTTGCACCACATTTTTCTCAAGTGTGTTGAAATAAGATACCAATTGCGGGCAACAAAAAGGGGAAAGGCTTCAGCTACAGAGTTTGCTTTATTAGAGGGAGCATGTTCAGTACTGATCAGCTGCAAAATCTAATTAGCAGATATTTTTGGTTGCTGCACTACCAAGGTGCTGTCTGGCACTTGCTACAGTGCAGCAGCAGCATGGGGTTGGGAGCTGCCTCTTCCTTCTCCTGTGCCACCTTCAACAGGGTCAAAGGTGGCAACACTCAGCTGAAGATCTAGGATGTGCCTTCCCCATCAACCTTGCATCCTACAGGGGTAGATTGGCTTTGGACCTGGGCAGCAGTGGTGCAGACCAGGGAGGTGGTAAGGGGGAAACCACACCCATCCCTTCTGATGGCTGGCTATAAGAAAGACACAGCAAAGTGTTCTTGCCTTTGGCCAATTATGTCATCCCAAGACGGGTTGCGCTTGGTCAGTGACCCGGCTTTGCAGGCCTCTTCCCCCCTGCCCAATCCCGAAAGACAAAGACGGGCCAATCAGAGGGCAGGGTGTGCCTGTGGGGCCTCTCAGCTTCTCTCTGACAGAAGCGGCCACTCGAGGAAAGGGAGGAGTGGAGGGGAAAGGCAGCAGAGCAGAGGAGCGTGTGGCTCTCGCCTCAGACAGACGCACGCCGCCTCTGTTTGTATACAGTGCGCTTTCCAGCCGGCACGGCGCTCTCCCGCTCCGCTCTCCCTTCATTGTTCTCTTCCCTGCAGCAGCGGCAGGAGCAGCCAGCCAAGAGGCTGTCACCGACCCACGATAGACGGAGGGGGAGACAAGAGACACATACACACCTCCCCAACACAGTCCCCGGAGCAGGCGCTTCTCCGCGAGCTATGATTGACTCCTGGCAGCACTTAGTCTGCGAGCTGCCTTCGGGTCTCCCAGGATATCCTGACTACTAGGCAAGGAAAGGAACTCATCGCAAGCAGGGAAGCATCCCCCCCCCCCGCGCGCTCTTTTGGAAAAGGACAATTATTTGGGGGCACATTTTGATTTTTTGCTGAGCCGCCGGGTCGCTGGATCGCTTCTGTTCCGCCTTCATTTCCATCGAGGCGGAAAACTCCTCTGGTCTCCTCTCCTCTCCTCTCCACCTTCTTGGGATCGTCCCTTGGGAGATCAAAGGATCATGAGGCGCTGGGTGGCCGCCTGGTTTCTGCTGGGTTTCAGCTTCGGAACCCCCCGTCGGCCAGAGGTGAGAGGACTCAGTGGGCTCGTGCAGGCGATCAAAGGGATCAGGATGCTAAATGGTGGGTGGGGGCGGTCGTCCAGGGAGGGGGCAGCAGAAGTGTCAAGGGAAGAGCAGGAGCCAGGGGAAATTCCTGATCTTATTTTTTAAAGTAATTGCAAACTCGGCAGAAAAAGTGGATTAATGCGGGCGATATTGGAGGGGGGGGCGAGGAGAGGGAAGTGTGTGGCTGGAGACTGTGAATAATCCGGAGCTGCTTGAGCGTGGGTGTTTTCTTGTATGTATTTATTTTCTTTAATCAGATTCTGTGTCATCCATCCGCAGACATGTTCAGTAAAAATTTAGCAATGGACGCTTAATAAATGCAGTCAGGGCTTCAATATAATCTAGATGAGTGGATTGGCAAGATTGAATAATAATATACCCATCATCAGAGAAAGCAGCTACCCTTTCCTTAGTCCCTCCCCATTTTGTTAAGAAAAAAAAAATTGACGGACAGTGACGGGGTGCTGAAGATCCAATAGAACACTGGACAGTTTGCAACTGCAGCCGTGGTTTTCAGCAAGGAACGCTTCGGCTTCTCTCCCTCCTGTCTCTAAATAGGACATTCTCCGTCTGAAAGGTGCAGCGAGGGGTGGGGTATGGGAGGCACGCAGGGAAGACCAGATAAGAGAGAGAGAGAGCCGATAGATGCACGTATTAATTCCATGTCTGTAACGCACAAGGAGATGAATGGAGACACAGATAAATACATCGGACACGCACAGATTAGATCAGTTAGGTGTATCCAGCCTTTGCCCCGATAAGAGCAAGGACGTTCACAGATCGGTTGATGTACCGAGGTCCGTCCTCTGCCTTTCAGAAAACGTGTCCCCTCCCCTCCATGTGTTGCAAAAGTTGCGATATTCGTCTTCTTGAGAGGAAGAAGGCATCGCCAAAGAGGGAGGCTTTTCGGACTGCAGGGGAAAAGGGGAGAGGAAAGCAACCCTGCTCTTCTGGAGACCTCGGGGCTCTGAAGTTTGGTCCAGGTTTGAAACAACTGGCGCTGCCCCCCCCCCCCCCCGCCGCTGCTGCACAATGCCCAAGAGACTCGGGGAGAAGAGAAAATGTCTCATCACTGTTCGGCTTCGCGGAGAGATCGATGCTGTCTGAGGTTTCTCTCCCCCCCCCTTCCGTTTCCCCCCATGGAGACTCTCCTCGTTCCTTTCCTATCAAAGATCTGAGAGTTTTCGCGATCTGAGGCGAGGGGAAGGGAGACACCGTCTCTGCCCCGCGTTTGAGCCGCCTCTCGGGCTCTTTCCTCTCCCGGTGGTGGAATTTTTTGTTGTTCGCCTGTTTTCCGCCTGGCTCCCTTTCCAAAATAACCCCCGCCCCCCGGATAAAATAATGCAAGCGGGATATTTTTTAAAAAGCGTGGTGAGCTCAGGGAGGGATGTGTGACAGCGGTGGTTTCCAAAGGAGGAGCAGCTGGGGGCCACCACGCCGCCCCTCGAGCGAACCAGCCTCCTTGGGCGGCGCGGAAGCCAGCCCAGCTCGCGTCTGGCTAAGTAGTCCCCCGGGAGGGGGGGGGCAGCGGCGGCGGCAGCGGCAGCGCTTCTCTTCGCGGGCCTCCTTCTCCCCCTCGGCGTCCTCGCTGTTACTTTGATCCCCGGCACCCACGAGGGATTAGGCGCCAGCGCGGAAAAGCGCGTGTCGTGCCGGCGGACTGGAGACTGACGGGCCGCCCCGCCCGCCTGCCCGCGCTGCGTCTCTCTCGCCTCCCGCCCTTTCCGCGTCGCCTTGGACTCGGCGGGACGCCTCCCTCCCCCTCCCTCCGGCCAAGGTGGTGAGCTGAGCCGAAGGCGCTGCCGGTGAAGCTGGGCGCCCCTGGTGCCCGGCAGCAGCACGCGAGACTCTCCCTCCTCCGGCGCCTGCGCCACCGCTGCCCAGCCCCGCGAGGGGAGCCCCAGAGGCGCCAGGGCTGGCTCGAGGCAGTCTCGCCACCCCGACTCTGTTGCCTCCCTCTCTCGCCTGCTGTTGCCGGCAGCAGGCTCCGAGGTGGGGGCCCCGCCAGTCGCTGTGTGGGTCTCGGGGGCGCCTCCTCCACCCTCTACTCTCTGTGGGGAAGGTCCCAGGCGGCCGCGGCGGCGTGGATCGGGGCAGGTCCTTCCCAGTCACCGGCGCTGTCTTGGACACAGGTGGTAGGTAGCAGGGCAGGGCTGGGAGGCGCCTCCCTCTGTGTTGTGTCCCACTACACAATACTCAGCTCATCCCTGTCGCCATCAGCAAGTCCGGAGTGGCAAACCCTGGAAGCAGAACCTCTTTCATAACTTGCCGCCACCACCTGTGGCCCGGGCGCCAGTGCAAAAGAACAGCTCTGAGAGGCTTCTCTAGGCCACCCCCCACCCCCGTGGTTCCGCCTTCAACCTGTTGGCAGCAACATGGGTGATGGAGGAAGTGCCTCCCAAATCCACAACGTTACTGCCCAGGTTGAAGGTGGTGAGCTCCTAGACAACTTCTCTGGAACTTGCTGGCTTGAATCTTGCAGGAGTCATAATCTGTGGTAATGGGGAAGATGGCCATTGTTGAAATGTGATTGGTGTGTTATTCAAAAAGTATGGAAATCTGAGGAGCTACAAATTCATTTGGGTTTGTTATTATTAACATTCACTGACAATTTTAGCATATGCTGTAATACAATAGGTTTTGCCCTCCTAGCACAGGAATAACTTCTATGAAGGCTTCGTGTGCAAATGGAGGCAAGTGGACTTGTGGAAGTGCTTTTAGTTGAACATAATATTGCCTTTGTCTAAAAATGTTTTGGGCCATACATAAGAGCCCCAAAGGGTCCATTTATGCTAAAGATGCTGGTCAGGAAGCTTGATGGGAAATAACAAGGTGCTAGAATTATTCCTGTATTGCACAGACTATTTATTTATTTATAATTTTCTATGCCACCTCCAGTCCTACTCAAGGTGGTTTACAATTATAGCTAGACTAGATTATATGCCACTAGCTCCATTAAAAATATCCAAGGCACTCATAAAGATAATTAAAACACATGTCAAGAGTATGATAAAAGCCAGGTCATATCTCCTGTCTGGTGATAGGAGAAGTGGATATTACTCAAGTAATTCTCTTTTTTATGATAATACATGTCCCCTAAAGCTATTCCCTCATTAGTGTACATTGAGAAGTTAATGACACAGTATTTTATGCTGGTATTAAGAAATTGGTATCGTTTAGGGATTAAAGCTGTACCACTCTTTCCAACTGTTTGTCATGAGACTAGCATGGACAGCTGGTGATGGGTTAATCAGTCCCAGATTTTGTATAATTCCTCAGAGACAAAGAACTTGGCAGCCTGCTCTAACAACAGACAGTATTTTCCCCCTTTTGTCCTCCTCCTCCTCTGTTGAAAAAATTTATTTGTATCATTCTTACAGTAATATGAATTATAATAAGAGAACTCAAACAACTCTTCACTTCTGAACTTATAAGTGTACAAGAAATAGGATTTTAATTAATAATGATAGGTCATTTCATAGCTAATTGCCTTATTGGAAGGTGTATGTAACAATTCTTTAGTGCAGCATACATAATTCAAAGTCTGCATCTACCTAACATTTCATTTACATTTGTACTGAATTTTCTTTAATTTATTATTTTTCCTTTATTTGAAAATAAAAATAACATATCAGTTCTACTAGAAATTTTGTTAGGACTTGCATTACTCTGGGGTGCCCTCCAAAGCCAGTAACCTTTGCACAGATGTACAACTATGAAGTACCTGGAGTTTAAACTCTTTGGGTAAAAGGAATTACGTTGAGCAAAGTTATAAAGTAACAAGGAAAAATGAAACCAGTCAGAAGTAAGACTCATTGTGTTTGAATGAGCCAAAGGAAGTAGGAGCAGAATTTCACCTTTTGTTGTTTTTAAAAGTAGTGACTTTTCAAGCAGATTTTCACAGTTGATGATACTGAATTTAGACAGCTAAAGATCTTGCTTTGGCCTACATCTACTATGGTTGGAAGTTATTCTACATGATGATGGCAAAACATAACTTGGGAGGTTTGAACACAGGTCAAGTTCTCTGCTAGCCAAGTACAATACAGGAGAAAATGGTTTGCTAAATATCTCTGTATAACTTTGATGTACAAAATATCAGATATTGGGTAGTGATATTCCAGTCCTCCATTCTGTTGGATAATGCAAATATTTATTCATAATGTGCATTTAAAATAGCTGTGGTCTTTATTTGGGAAGATTGGAATACAGCTATGACAGACCCCTGATGTTTCCCCACTCTCAGGCAGATTTTCCCACTTTTTTTTTTAAAGTTCCCCTCAGTGACTGAGCTGCCCTTCAGTGGCATGTATTTCTTCTTTATTTTATAAGCTTTTACTGTTCCACCCTGTCACAGATATTAGTTTATGCTTATGACCCAGTGAGCTAGAGGGAATACAGGCGCTGTCTTGTTTTAAAATACTCTCATGCAATGGCGCATGAGGCAAAACTAACATTCAGAAACAGAATAAAGATTGTAATGAACAGGTAGGTAATTTATGAGGATTCAAGATATAGAGGTTGCTGCAGTAAAACTTTCAAATATATATATGCAGACACACATACATATACACACACACAGAATTGAGGTTTTTGAAGAACAGAGTGTTGTTGAAGCTTAATTTCTGAGTTTCGAATTCTTTTCAGTGAGAAGTTTTTGCTTATTATATATTTCAGCTGTTACACAGAATCTTGAATACAGTTTATTAGAGAATAGCTTTGTCATAGTGCTTCTAGGTTTCTCCCTTCAGAGATTTAGGTTTTCCCTTTAGATATCAGTTTTTCACTAACTGAGGTGTCCAAGCTTCTCTTTATCACAGACCAGGGTTCTCTTCCCAACCCATTTCACTGGCAGGAAGTTATTCTCCTTGTCCATAAGAAGCAATAACTCCTTTTACTATTTGACTTGTATGGGAGTTCTCTCTACCCAGACATTCTGCCAAATCCTTCTCCAGTATCCTGTGTCTATATAAGGCTGTTCTATAGCTTTCTTGATTGAGAATCTAAATTCTACCAAAGAGTAGTTCTAATATATATGAGACAATGGGGTCTTTATTCTTCTCTCTATAAAGGCACTTTTCTGACAGTTTCCTGACAGAAGTAACTGACTCCCAAGTCTCTTCTCTCAGAAACCAAACCCTTTGGCTACTGATACAGAGGTTAGATTTCAAAGACCAAAAGGCAAACTATCCCCACCATCAGCTGTTTTATTTCCTCTCTAAGCTGATGCAAGCCATCAGAGACTGAGTAGAGCAGCCAATCACATAAGTTATTTTCTCCAGGAATATTAACTCTTGAAGTCCCTGGCTCTCTGACTCAAGCAGCATTTTAAAAAGCCTGCTTTTCTGTGCAATCCATCACAACAGCATTAAAATAATTAAAATATAAAGAGACCTGCTCAGAGAATAGTGTATCAATTTGAAGCCTTGCTAATGAAACAGAAACATAGAGAGTTGGAAGGAGCCATATAGGCCATCTAGTCCAACCACCTGCTCAATGCAGGATCAGCCTAGAACATCCCTGACAAGTGTTTGTTCAGCCCCTGCTTAAAGACTGCCAAGTGAGGGGGAGCTCACCCTAGGCAGCTGATTACACTGTTGCACAACTCTTACTGTAAAAAAAGTTTTTCCTAATCCAGTCAGTACTTTCCCGCCCTTAATTTATACCCATTATTGCAAATCTTATCCTCTGCTACCAGTAGGAACATATCCCTACCCTCCTCCTACTTAAATACTTAAAGAGAGCAGTCATGTCACTCCTCAGCCTCATCTTCTCCAGACTAAGTGTTTCCAAATCCCTCAGCTTCTCCTCATAGGGCTTTGCAACAATATCTACTGAATCATTTTATTTATAGCTTGAGTTCATATGATATTGCCAAATAGAACAAAAGTATTTTTAGTTTTCAGTGGTTGGGAGTAAATATTTGTTATACTTTTTCTTTTCTTTCATAATGCCACACTTTAATGTTTAAAATCTTACACAAAGCCTACTTCTATAGTCAAAATGAGTGGCATGTTCCAGGTATTCAAAGAAATGTCAGAAACAAATTGTGTATCATGATTGTTCAGATCTATCAAAAATGACCAAGTGGAAATGTCAAAGCGATTTTGAACTTTCTGTTTCAGAAAACCAGTGATGGCAATAAATCATTTCTGTACAATAGGTGATAGAATGTGCTTAAGAATAATTGTTTTCACTGTCCTTTGCACTGCATTTAAATATGTTTCTGCTGTCCTCAGGTATACATTTAGGTAACACCCTATTAAATTATCCGAGTTCTATATGCAAAGACTGGAGTGTATGGGTTTGTACTAAATATTGAGATGTTAACTAAATATTGAGATGTTAACTAAATATTGAGATGTTGACTATAGTCAACATTAAATAAAACCTATATGGTCTCTAATGCACTAAACAACCAAAGACAGTATCACCCACGGAATTCATAAAGAAGATGGGATCTCTAATACAGCAATAGCTTCCATTTATGAAAAGGATTTCCATCAGCAGAGCATGGCTTTCTCTAGGCTGGGATGTAAATTGAATCATGGAATTACACCAAGTTACTATCATCAATTTTGTTCATATTTTTGGTTACATTTTTAGAAGAAAATAAAGTAAAACAGAAAGATATGATAAACAACATAAAAGTGAATGGAAGGAAGAAGGAAGGAATATCCACATTAGCTCTTTTGGGCAACTAACCCTCCTCCACCTATATGTAATGTTTGGTGATGTCTGTTTCAATGTATCTGAAGAAGTTTACATCCACACTAAAGCTTATACCTAGAATTAAACTTTGTTGGTCTTAAAGGTGCCACTGGACTCAAACTTTGTTCTGTTGCTTCAGACCAACACAGCCACCTGCCTGAATTGATGCACATAAGTGAAGACAGGCATATTATGATTCAGATTGTAGACTAAGTGGTTTACGTTAAATCCTATGCAGAATAATACCCTTCTAAATTTAGAATGGTATAACTTTGCATAGGATTGCACTGTTAATACAAAATGGTGGGTTGGATCTAGTGAAGGATTTCTGTGGACAGATGTGTTAGTCTGTCTGTAGCAGCAGAAAAGAGCAAGAGTCCAATAGCACCTTAAAGACTAACAAAATACATGGCAGGATATGAACTTTTGTGTCACATATTTTGTTCGTCTTTAAGGTGCTATTGGACTCTTGCTCTTTTCTGCTGCTACAGACAGACTAACACAGCTGCTCATCTTGACTTATCAGGAGAATATTGTAGTTGCAAAAATACCTGCTGTAGATCCTTCAAGTGAGTATCTCTGACGAGGGGCTGGAGCAGATGCGACTATAGCGTAGGGCTATACACAACAGATAGTTTGATGTGGTTGGGGTGGTAACTGGAGGCAAGTAGATATGTTTGCTGATTGGTCAGTTTCCAGTATAGTATGGTACTTATGTGTCCTTTGTGTATTTGTATTGTGGTGTCCAGGAAGTTTATTTCTTGTGTAGAGTAATTCATAGTTAAATTGATGTGGGGTGGAAGTTGTGGAAAGCCTGGTGAAATCTCTCAAGGGCAAAGAAGCTGAAATCACTCCACTTTTCAATATATGGACAGATGGACTCCCATTCTAGCTATATCTGAAGAAGAGCTCACAGAAACTCATACCCTGCCACAAATCTGGTTAGTCTTTAAGGTGCTGCTGGACACTTACATTTTTCTACTGCTACGGGCAGACTAACATGGCTACCCATCTTGATCAATCTTAATGATGAGAAATTCTTTCAAGTTCTCTTTCACACAGGAATATAAGTATTGTATGCACCCTAATAAGACTAAGAAAGTCAGACTTTCACACACCTGGGAGTCATTAAATGAAATATTAGATGATGTGATGATGTGAAGTCTGGGCACTATGCAGAAAACAATTTTTGGCTCATTCTAGACAAGTTTGAGGCTTGGCTATATTATGAATGTGGTGGTTGGAGACTGCGTAGGCTGAATAGCAAAGCTGTTTATTTTTCAGTTTAAAATGCTTGTTTAGGAATTGGAGGAAAAAGAATATTAAGGAGTCAAACACTGAACTTTTAAAAATAAGATAAGGGCTGGTTTGGCATTATTAAAATAGCAGATGGATCATTGATTTTAATGGAAAATTTGTCACGATATAGAGTATTTACAACTGTATTGTACATTCTGTTTCATAATGTTTCTGTTACATTCTGTTTCATAATGAAAGGCAATAGAAGTATTTTATTATATGGCTTTTCATATACTAGAAGCAGATCAGTAACATCCTGAAATGTATCAGATGAGAACTTGTTTCTTTATACTGAAAATGAAAAAAAGTGACTTTAGATCTTAACAAGATAATGGAAGGTTCGTAGGGTATGGAGTCACAAATGTAGATTTACTGCAAATACTTATATTTGCTCATGTTTATATTACTTCAACACAGAGTTTGCATGGGCTGGGCATCTCATGCATCATTATACTGGGAACAAGTAAAATTTATTCAATAGTGTTCCCACTAAGGGGCAGGCAGTACCTCAGTGGCAGAACATGTAGTTGCATTAAGTGCCAATGTCCACCTCCAGTATATCTAAATAAAAGGAGCTCAGGTATTATTGCTGAGAAAGAACTCTGACACAGAGCTAAACTACACATTATAATGTATATGAGTTCACCATGGGCACTCATAGCCATATTGCAGCAGTGAGTTATTTGTGGGAATTCCATTTGAAAGCATCATGGGGACTGATCCAGATTGGGAGTGCAGAGAGAAGTCTTCTTCCTTCTGCCTGCACCATTTTTCTGAGCTGAAATTGCATGGAAGTGTTAGTTGCCCCGTCAAGGGTTCTCCACTTGCACTGAATGGAGTAAATATCGTCCTCAGTGCCATCTTGGCCCAGAAAAATGGCATGGGGGGAAGAGGCAGGAACCCCTTCTCTTCTCTTTCTGTGTTCCCAATCTGACCTGGGTCCCTCTGTTGCTTTGAAATGGAGTTCCCACAAAGAATTCACTGCTGCAATATGGGTGTAAGTCCCCATGGAGGACCTGCATATATTTAAACATATAGTTAGGCCTTCATACTCTGGAGAGCAACTGCCAGTCTGAGCACACAGTATTATCCTAAATGGAACAATGGTCTGCCTCAGTCCCATGTGATTATGGAGAACACAGTGGGAAAATAGCTGTGCTGTTGCCAAGAGATTCTGACAGCTTTGGGTGATTTTTTTTTAACAACACAGCTGTAGCAAGTATTGATGGATATAATTCAGAATATTGTGTTACTAATCAAATTAACATATGGAAATTGACAGAGACAGTGGTTTTTTAACATGTCCATGCTGAATCTTTAAAATATTTGATAACTGTTGCTATTATTCAGGCTCATTAAATAATAACAGTTCTGTTTAATCCATGTCTGTGACTGTTATCATTGTCATGCAGATCATTCTATTAAGTCTTTCTACCAGGTGCTTCGCCCATAGTTATACTTTGCAAGATCCTGGAATGCTACTCTTCCAACTGAATTTTCTTTAATAGTAAAGAAAACAAATTAATTCATCAACATGTATTTAAATTATTGAAGGCTCTTGGGGAAAAGGTTACACAATGGGAGTGGTGAATATATATGTGTGTGTGTGTGTGTGCACGTGTGTGCGCTGAAGTATAAAGTTTTCCATTGGTAGACAGGATAAATGAGATGACCAAATAGCTTTTTTTCCAATTTAGTTTTGTATGATTCTTTCTTTAAAGTAACAGCTTTCAGCTGTTATTTCTTTAGCTGTCTGTTCTATGACTCATGTTTTGACCCAAATGCTATTATACAGAATGATGTCCTGGTTATCTGTGTTTCTTTGAGCTAAATGGACATCTTTTTTTAAAAAAAAAAAAAATTACTTTTCCACTATTCTCATCAGGTTACTTTCTAAAATAAGTGGCTGCTCTCAGTAAATGCTCTAATTTAGTGGTTTCTATAGTGCTACCAATTCACTGTTCACAAAAGATAGTCTTGCATCTGCATAACATATGGGATGTTGCTGGGATTTTTTGCAGGGGGAGGGGAGTACCAAAGTTCATATATAAGGTTGCAGTGATTTCTACCAACTCTCCCTAAAGACTTGAGAGCCTCCAAGGTACTGGTACTCAGTACTGGTGAGTACTACAATCAAAAAAGCCCCAGAATTTTGATCCTCATAACACAGTGTTACATATCCAGCTGTTGTTTTGTTGTTGATACTTTGTTGATTATTGACAGAATAACCAAAGATCTCATTAGCAAATTCAATAAAAAGATTCCAGATTTTATCTCTCCTATGCTAGGAAAATCCTATTCCCCCAAACCTGTTATCCAATAACATTTGACTTCCAAGTGGTTTAACTGATTTAAAATGGGGAAAGTGAAACAACAAGCAGAAGATGAGAGAAAGGAGGCTGATGTTCTGGAACCATTATGCCAAACTGTGTTTTATTTCTCTGAATTATGTCTTCTCTGGCACATAGTTCATTATTTGAAGGAAAAACAGAACATCTCCAAATAGGTTCTAAATTATAGGCAACCAGAGACTGTAATAATCAGAATTTCAGTCCAGTTTGCTTTTCAGCTAATGATACACTGGCAAGCCAGAGTATATGACTTTTTGGCAGTTTCTTGAATGGAGGAATGTGACTCAGGATAAGGGGATTTGAAAGAGTAGTTTAGCATTAAAAAATGATTCTACCAATGGCATCTTTCAAAAAAGTTTCAGTGGCCAGGCAATCTCAAAACAAATAACTTTAGAGTGGATTCTGAACTACTACTTCTCGAGCATTTCTTATGTTGTAAAACACTCATATCAAAAAGTACTGATACAGAGTAAATATGAATTTTCCAATGAAAACCCCTAAATCATAGATGATGAAATGACAATAAAGTCATTAATTTTTTTAGATAGTGTCAGGAGAAAAGATAAAACTTTAAGAAGATCTAGCATTTTTAGAGGTTAAAAGGCAAAAGTACATCAGGCCAAACTTCTGTGACAAATAACAATAACTGATTCTGTTGATCTTTTGCTGCTTCAAGCAATGGATGTGTCTAAGGCTGATGAAAATCAACACAAGTAGGAAGAATCATTGAGACTGTTTATTTGACATAGAGTTAGAATTCCATATTCAGCTAGTTACTTCCACCAGATTTGTTTTCAAGTAACATAGATGTCATGATTTGATCTGTAAAGTTAGACCTACATTTGAATATGGATCAAAATAGAGAAGAGTTACAGTAGATAACCAGGCCTTTGAATGCTTTTATACTATGGCTTTGCATATATTTAGAAAATACTATGAATTTATATTTCTGGGTGTTTATAGATAATCCCTCATTTAGACAGTATTCAGGGAAGGCCTTAAATAATTTATGAAGGTCTAATGGACAGCGATTTGTGCAGTGGCAATATTGTAGCTCATGAGGTTACACTGAAGTGTGGTTATAGCGAGTTGAAAACTTTTTCCCGAGTTTATCAGTACATATATGCCTGGTTTCTATAAAGGCCATCATTGCTCCTCCTCACATTTTTTTGTGTTTGTGTGCCCCTGTGCCTGGAATTCGTGGTGACGTCTAGTTATTCCTAGAGGCATGGAGGATGTTCAGAGAAGTGGCTTGATAGCCTGCCTCTGCCTCCTGACCCTGGTATTCTTTGAAGGTCTCCCATCCAAATACTTGCCAGGGTCAGTCCTGCTTAGCTTCCAAGATCTGACAAGATTGGGCTTGCCTGGGCTATCCAGGTCAGGGCATCAGTCTCCAGTTTTGATATATTTATTTCCTTCACTATGATTTCTCCTGGAATTAAATCCAAATAAATGGTGACCATATAAACTAAGCTTGTTATTCCAGTTTGGTCCTTGCATCTGTTAAACACCTTTATTATGTTGTGTGCTAATTTGTTGCTCACCCTCTGCTTATGTGTATGGACTGGTAACTTCCATTTCAATGTATCTGAAGAAGCATGCATGCACACGAAAGTGTATACCTTGAATAACACTTTGTTGGTCTTAAAGGTGCCACTGGACTCGAACTTTGTTCTGCTTCTTCAGACCAACAAGGCTACCCACTTGAATCTAATTTCGACCCTTACTACCATTGCCTGCCTTCATCTGTTTAGATTCCTCCCCCAAGTGTTTCAAATACCCTAACCCCATATCTCATTCATCTGCAGGTAGGGATGCTAGCCTTCAGGTGGGACCTGGGGATCCCCCTGAATTACAGCTCATCTCTAGACATCAGTTCCCCTGGAAAAAATGGATGCTTTGGAGGGTGGACTCTGTGGCATTGTAGCCCACTGAGGTCCCTGTCCTTTTCTAAATCTGCAGGAGTTTCCCAACCTGGATCAGGCAATCCTACCCCCCCCCCCAATCCCCTGCCAGTGGCCAGGGGGACCTGGTAACCCTCTCTGTAGGAATGCTGAAAGTATCAATAGTTTCCTAACCCATGTTTGTCCTTAAGATACTTTCCCAATCATGTATTTGAGATAAGGAGGCAGATTTTGTGCATATCTTTATTGTATTTGTGATTGAAGATAGTTTGGCTTTTTAAAAAAAATTAAAAAATCAAGGCAGTTTACAATGTAGATTAAAACAATTAAAGAAACTTGAATTCTCTCTGTGTGTGTGTCTGTATATACATTCTACCGGCATCTGATATGCAGTGAAATTCTCCTTACTTCTTGACAGAAAACTTAATGAAGGTAATTAGTCATTGTGTTCAAAGTGCTGCCAAAGCTATGGCTAATCTAAAGAAACTGATTTGGGTTTAAATGTGAAGGATTCTCAAATCTGTGAATCTCTGATATAAATTTACATTTTTCATAGATCTTGGTCCTAGTTTGTGGTACTAGCTGTTCAAATGATGACATTGGTACTCTTCAGCTACCAAAGAGTAGCTGAAGAGTAACATCTTGAAATAGCTGAGACTATTTTCTTTCATTCTAAAGCTCTGAAGAGGTGACAGTTGGGCATGGGGGTGGAGAAGACTCAAGAAAGAGGTACACTCTAGCATGGGTGTTTGTGTGTGACTTCTGTTGCAGTCGTTCTTTTAGACTGTGCCGCCACCCACATAGATTCTGTTAGTCCCTTGTCTATAGTGTACTCTTCATTTGGATATGCCCACTATTTATTCTCATTTTCCCATCTGTCTTTAAAAATGAAAATAATATGTACAGTTCTTAGTAGAACACATTGAAATGAAATTATGAAATCAATTTATTAAGTGTCTTAATATTTGCATATCATTATTATGAAAACACATACACACAAAACCTGTTTTCCTTTATAGGCTTTGCAGGTACCATGAATATTTGGAATAATAGAGAATGTACATTAGATATGTAGGGCTGGATCCAGTTAGTTTGTTTCACTCAGCCTCACCCAGTCCCCCTCCTTACTGAAGCCAAGGCTGGCCCCAGGTGTCTGGGTGCCCTAGGCAGGACAGCCTGGGGTGCCCACCCCACCGGGGATGCCAACCTCCCGGTGGGGCCTGGAGATGGCCCAGCACCCGGGAGAGCCGAGGAAGGGGCGGGCTTAGAAGCCTACCCCTTTCCTCCCAGCGGCTGCGGCGCGGCTCCCAGGGGTGGGCTTAGAACGCCCCCCCTTCCCTCCTAGGGGTGGCGGCACAGCTCTCCCGGGTGCCTCGCAGCAGCCGGGGCTGCTGGCATTGGGCGGCCCAGGGGATTTTTCACGAGGGGGGTGGGGGGCATTTTGGTGCCCCTGCAGGGCCGGTGCCCTAGGCGAGTGCCTAGCTCGCCTAGTGGGTGAGCTGGCCCTGACTGAAGCCCCCACCATGCAGCTCCCATGATGCCCAGTATAAAATTTCTTGGTGATCAAAGAGAATCTCTCCTTCCTTTTTTTACCAGCGAAAGGGGGCAAACTCCTTGAGGGGTTGGCGTGAGCTGGCTAGATATAACCCACTCAAAGAAAATAAAATGAAACTGAAAGTTTTTTTCCCCTTCAATTAACAGAGAAAATATCTTGGGGTGGGACATAATTATATATTTATTAATTTTTTGCATTGTTGCACTAAAGAGATATTGATTTTTCTCTCTCATAAGGAAATACAACTTTAGAAATGGTTTTTAAAGAATGTTCAGAATTCGCATTTACATTGTGATAATAGTGTATTTTGACTGCTTAACTGTAGTTACAGACATCAACTTAAAACTCTATATAGGACTGCACTTTAAATAAGTGACATTATACCTGTGCATAAGCAGTTCATGGAAGTAAGTATAGCAGTACAGAAGTGAATGTAATGCTACATCCTGGAGGCTGGTATCCCTATGATGAGATATTGATGGTGGTGGTAGTGATGGTAGCCTGTAAACGTCCCTACCTTGATCACATAGCGTCATGCTATAAAGTGCAGCTATAGAATGTTGTGCAGCAGGTTTAGAATTCTTAATTTGGTCCTCTTAAGCAGGAAGATGCTATTCCTTTGGATTTTTAATCTTCCAGTAGGTACATGACTGTCAGGAGGGAGATGCAGACTCCATAGTATTACTGATAAGAATTAAGTGGTTTATTGGAAGGCATTACTGCACAGTACACTACAAAGCAAACTGCAAACTAAATTTGTATGATATAGAAATACATATAAAAAATGTATGTGGCTACAGCTAATAACATGGAATACATAAGCAAGAACAGATAACACGTAAGTCTACAGCATAATTTTAAACCATTTCCCCAGTAAAGATATATTAGGTACTAAAGACATGAAGGTCTGACTTAGGAAATACCTGGGGACTTTGGGGGTGGAGCCTGAAGACTTTGGGGGTGGTGCCTAGCAAGGATGAGACATCACTTCTGTGATATCATGTCCTGTGATGTCACTTCCAGGTCATAGGTCAAGTGATGTCACTTCCCAAGTTCCACCCCTTCTGTTAATGTCACTTCCAGCATGCCACCAAAACTCTTCCTATTCCTGTGATGTCACTTCTGCCTTCCAAATTTAAATTTCTCACCTTACAATGCTTTTTGCCCCTCAAAGCTTTGTTGTAATATCAGTTTTAATAGCAAGAGATCACCAGCCACCACCTGGACATCCTAATTTATACCCTACCTTTCATGGGAATCCAAAGCTGCTTCCATCACAGGGTGAGAGCATGTGACTGGTTCAGTGTTACCCAGCAAGCTTCCTTGGCAGGGTGGGGATTCAAACCATAGTCTCCCAGATCCTAGTCCAGCACTCTAGGGCCGAGTTCAGAATGGCAGTTTGAAGCGGGAGTGAGTTGTGGCAAAAAAGCCCAGAACAAACTGTTCCAGGTTTTCCCGGTCACACTGCGCCGACTGATGCAGGAGCATACCAGGGAGGAGGCGTGAAGGAGCATTTACAGTGTTGGCTTGAAGGCACGGCTATAAGGTGCGGCTTTCTGTTTCACTAGTCTGGAGATATGCATTTATCTCCAAAGATCAGGAACAAAGCATTACAAGACAGGTTGAGTATGGCTGGGATGCCGGATAGATGTGCCTGTGTGAATGCCCCCTTTAATCCTCTTGTGAAACATTGCTGAAACGCACCCCTCTCAGGGCAAACTGCTAGTCTGAACTTGGCCTAGGTTAAACTTTACCCTTTTAAGGCTAGGATCCAAAGGGTGGGTACATGATATGAAGGGGAAGAATTACTCCATGCACAGCAGAAGCTTTGTTTGTATTCTTCACTGCAGCAGTTTCTTTTGAGAACTAGACAAGTTGTACTGAAAACTTCACAGAGGTTTGTGTTTGGGGGCATTAGGAACTAACTGATGCTGAGAAAACTGAAATAAAATTCCATCTTCTTTGGTTTCTAAATATTAGCAAAACTGATTTACTGTGTGTGTCTCCTCCCCACTCCAAATGGCTGTGTAATATCTTTGCTGGCCACTGGAGGAGGCTGTGCTGGGAGGTGAAAAAAGATACAAGCCATGCCTGTCACCTTCTCCTCTCACAATGATTCCCCTGCTGATTTGGTAACCTAAACCACCACACCAGAGTGTTGAACCAGCCCTGTATGTTTTATAAAAAGTATTCAGAAATATGGAGATAGGCACTTAGTAGCAAAGAAAGCAAAGAATGCTAGTTAGACAACAACTGACAGAATGAGCCCTCCTGTTAATTAAGTTCTCACTGCATGGACAGAGAGGTCACACCTTTGTATGCACTGCTAAGAGAGCAAGAAGAGGAACTGCTGAGTTCCCAGAGACACCGGGATCTTGAGAAAAAGATGACACAGTTGAACTCGAATGAAATCCACTGCTTTATGCTAAAGCTCTGTTAAGTTCAATCCATCTGTCTTTAATAATGATATGCAAATATTAAGACACAGTACCCAGTAAATGGAGGAATGGCTTGAAATCTTTTGCTGTTCAGTTACACATTTTTATTTCCATCTATAGTTTAACAAACTTTTAAGAAAAGCTAAACATGTAATTACTGTTCCATAAATATTTTAAAAGGAAAACCAATTCTAATTGTTTAAAGGTTCATTTCATTTGTAATGAAATAGTAGGGAGTAAGAGTGTCATTTTGAAATAAAACTTTCCCTCTTCCAAGTATAATTAGAGGCACTTTAAAGTGCCTCCTGTATTACTAAAAGGCTCAGTTGCAAAAATTATTAGATTATTGACAAGGATGTACAGAATTACTGTACATACAAGACCTTATGGATTTGTTTTTGTTTTGTTTTTGTCTAGAAGGCTGGTTGTGTCAGTGGATACTTAATTTACAATGGCTAGAAAATTAATTCATCTGTGGACATAACTGGCTTCAAAAACATATTCAAAGATAAAGGCATCTGCATAATGTCCATTTATATGGTGTGTTCTCAGCAGCTGTTTATGGCAGTTGAGAGGGCCCAGAATATACCAGTCCAGTTAGCAAATTCAAACGCACAAACTACAAATTAAAAATATTTAGAATTTTAAAACACACAGAATTTTAAAAAATGCACAGATAATAAGAATGAACACAGCAAATCTGCTGATACAATTTACCATTCACGCTCACAGCCTCCCCCCTCCCACCACACACACACACTCACCAAAGAGAAATAAAACTTTGTTGATCTTAAAGATACTACTGGGTAGGGTTGCCAGGTCTGATTCTGGAAATATCTGAAGATTTTGGGGATGGAGCCAGGAGATTTTGGAGTGGAGCCTGGAGCAAGGAAGTGACATCACTTTTGGATGTCACATCCTGTGATGTCACTTCCAGGTCAAAGGTCAAATGATGTTGCTTCCCAAGCACTACCCCTTCTGATGATGTCACTGGCCAGCATATATTTTCAGACTTAAAATTGGAAATTAATAGTTTTCAGAATAAATGGGAGGATCATTAGAATGCTATAGTCTCAGAGACAGAATGAGGCTGGAAAAAAATCTTTATCAGATCTGATCTGCATACCATCAACACTAGTGGGAGCACCAAATCCAGTACACACAATACAGTCACCTGCTTCAAGGGTTCGTACCGCAGCACAGCTGACACTACAAAAACTGATGCAATGTAATGACAACCAGGCACCTACACATCGGACATCTACACAGAATACACAGCAAAAGAGATGAAGGGTTTTTTGGGAGGAGGGGGGAGTTTTTTAAAAGGACAAGAACAAATGTAAGTGTGTGCATGGGGCAGGGGGAGTTGTACATGAAAGATTAAGAAAGAGGTCCTCGCTGGTATTCTACTGGCTGTTTGCACTTATGGGAACTTGTCCTAACCACCCAAGCACCACCCTTTGTCCCCAATCATAGAGAAAGGAGGATAGCCACTACAAGACAGTCCCCTGTATACCCACATCAGTGAGGCAGTAGGTCAGAAGGTTGTAGTTGAACACTGTCATTAGATTAACAACAGCAGCACCAACCCGCCTCAATTCATATGCCTCCATGTCCATGAGGGCAACCAGCGCAGTCTCTATCCCATGGCCATGGCAGAAGCTGGACTGGAAAGGAACCAGAAATGTCTTAATAGAACCTCTGGATGACCTGTGAGGCCATTGCAAAATGGTTATTTGCAACTGGTTGCCTAAGAAATCACATCTTAAAATTCTGCTTTATAACGGGAGTCAGGTATTTGGATTAGTGCTAGAGAGATCTGACTAAACGAAGAGACCAACCATAGTATGAAGAATGTCCTGTGCTGCTGTAAATGTTAATCAGGCATTCCAGTTTCAGAGGCTGTAATCTATGGGAGTGAGTTGCTGGAGTTCACAATGGGACTTTTCTTACAATAATATAGAGAGGCAATTCAGCAGTTTTTTGATTCTATAATTTGTCTGATAAAGAAAGTTATTCAAACAGGAGGAATACCAAATTCCTGTAATAACTTCAGATGTATACCTCCAATATATGTCTATGTTGTTTCTGTTATAGCATATGATCTATCCCTCCATCCATCCCTCCATTCTCTGCCCTGGATAGCCCAAGCTAGTCCTATTTCATCAGGTCTCATAAGCTAACCAGGGTTGACCCTGGCCAGTATCTGGATGGGGAGACCTTCAAGGAGTATCAAGGTCATGATGTGGAGGTAGGCAATGACAATCCACCTCTATATGTCTCCTGTCCAGAAAATCCTACAGAGTCACCACATCAGCTGTGGCTTGATGGCACTTTCCAACACAAACACACATGCACGTCATCTCACATACATTATTTGGATTGCTTTTTTTTTTACTTTTAATGGAATGAATTTATATGCTTACTTTTTATTTGTGTGTTGTTTTTTACAGTGTGATGCATTAATAGGATTTTGTATTTTGGCTTCTAGAATCTCTGGACATACTGCAAGCCTATTCTAAAATAATTATTTGCAACAGGTTGTCTAAGAAATCAAATGTTTATATTCTGCTTTATAAAGGGCCCATGTGTTTGGATTAGTGCCTGTGAGAAATCTGATTAACTGTGGAGTTTAACTGTTGGTTGTTTATGTTCTGAAATTTCATCTCGTCTCATGCCTCACCCTCTTTGTGTGTACTCAACAAGCATGATGAAAACTCCTGGGGAAACTTCCCTATTTTGCAATATATTTTTGCTGATCCCTAAAAAATGATCCCAATCCCCTGCCACAGCAGCACTCCAGGAGGCATTTTAGGCTACTGAAGGAGAGAGAGTGTGTAAAAGTCATGCTTCTCGGGAGGAAGTTTTTCTGCCCATGAAAACAAATTTTGGTATCCAAACAGGGCTGTAGCTAGCCAGGGGCACACAAGGTGATGATGCCCCCTCCCAAACTTCCAACACCCCAAATCTGAGAGCCCACCCCGCCATTTGCTTGCTCACTGTTTCCTCCCCCCAGCCTTTCTGTTTCCTTTATGCATCAACTTGGCACCCCTCCTCACAAGGAGAGGGTTGCAAAGAGAAGTTTCCTCAAGAAGGAAAAGAGGAGGTGAGTTGGGAAGATGGCTGCTCTGATTCCGCCCCACACCCTCTCGAAAAGCTGGCTCTCAGTGCATTTAACCCTTTCCAGCATCTGCTGGCAAAGTAGCAGGGAAAAGACCCCACCAATAAAACAGTTCTTGTCTGCAGCATGATAAATCCAGCATGCACAGCTTCCCTCCTCTTCACTGCCTCTCTAAGGTGCCATAGCTGCACCAGTTGAATTGCTGCTTGCCACAGTACATGTGAGTAGCATACATGAAGAGAAGGACCGGTGGCATTCTGGAAGGAGCAGCAGCACCCATGCCACCCCACAGCTCCAAGCCCCACCAGGAGGACAGACCTCTCTATCTACCTTCCTCCTGTGTCATGGGATCCATGCAGCAGCAGCAACACAGCTCTCCTCCTCCTGCTGGAGTGGTGCAGTGGTCTGGAATGCAGCCTAGTCTAGGTGGCAGCAGTGGCTTAAGAGACAGCAGACCACACAACCTGTCCTCTGCCCCAGCCCTGGCCAGAATGAGGGCTGCTGGGAGGGTGGGGCTGCCCACTCCTCTGAGCCCATGGACACCAATCTCTGCCTGGTGAAAGAAAAGCTGTACAAGCTGGCTGGAGGGTGGGGTGGAGCTTCCGTGCCACCAGGTTCCACAGCAGACTCACACACACTTCTGTTTGTGATTTACCTCTGTTCTGTTCTCCTGTGACAGGCCAGGAGCCAGCAAGAAGAGGGCGGTGGCAGCTCCAGGAAGGCAAACCTCTTGAGCAGTGGGGGGGGGAGGACTGCTGGTGCCAGCATCCACCTTTATAGGCCCCATAGGCCCCAATTGACATGGGGTGAAACCAATGCATGAGGACCCGTGTACTCTGCACTGGTTAGAGGAAACCCGTCTGGCAGTGAGAGCTTGGAAGCCTCCAGCTGTTGCACTCTAGCCTTCCACTCTATGATTTCCATAGAGACCTGCTGGCTGCCATTTTCCTCCACTACCCAATGCTTCAAAAGCAGGGGAGGGGTGCTCAAAGTGGGGGTTCTCCTGCCTCCACTGAGAGGCTATAACAAAAAAGGACTACTGTGTGAAATGCTTTTACACAATAGCTGATGCACTATATATAGTAAATTTACGCAGCAATTGAAAAGTATATCTTAAATAATATGAGCAATAATTTTATTTTTGTGAGAGATACACTGTATACACAACTAAATTATGAAAAATAATACACAATATACAGATTTATGCTTTTGAATTATGGTGCTGGAAAAGACACTTGAGAGTCTCTTGGACTGCAAGGAGATCAAATCAGTCAATTCTAAAAGAAATCAACCCTGACTGTTCCCTGGAAGGCCAGATACTGAAGCTGAAGTTCAAATATTTTGGCCACCAAATGAGAAGGGAGTACTCACTGGAGAAGACCCTGATGCTGGGAAAGATTGAAGGTCAAAGAAGAAGGGGACGACAAAGGATGAGATGGTTAGACAGTATTAATGCAAGGAACATGAAGCTGAGCAAACTCCAGAGGATGACGGAGGACAGGAGGGTCTGGCGTGATGTTGTCCATGGGGTCGCAAAGAGTCAGACTCAACTATGCAACTGAACAACAACAACAACACTTCAAAAACTCTAATTATTTCCAAAAATTGCAAAAAGAAGCCTGCAAGACTATGGTAACAAGAATCCTATTTCTGGTAACAAGAATCCAATTTTGTAATCTTCATCAGGTCTTACAGCTTCAAATATCTGCTTATGACTCAAATTTTCAGGATGTACAATAGAAGGGCAAAATAACTCCGTGTTTCTTACAATTTAGAACATTCAGTTGACATGAGGGAATTGCCAGTACAGTTTAAAGGGTCTTCTTGTGAGCTGAGCATGCGGCCCGCGACCGCCCCTCTCAATCCCTTCTGCTAGATTTAAAGGTCCATCCAGCTGTTTGGTGGGCCACATGGTCCCTGCTGATCAGCTGAAGCCCTTTAAATCAGGCAGGAGGGGAGGGAGAGGGGTGGCTGGGTGGGTGGTCACTCTTGGGGGTGAGGCTTGGGGCAGGGCTTCCCCAACGGCCAGCTGGCCAGGGCAGATTGAATCCTCCAGAAGAGAGGGAATCCCCACCCAAACCTGGGGGTTGGCAACCCTAGAATTAATCTTTCATAGTTCTTCAGCTGTTTGTACAGCACTTATAGGCTTTTAAAAAGTGCAGTCTGTCACAGCTGCCAAGCCAATCAGTTCTGCTACTAGGCAATTTAAAGCCTGCCTGCCCCCTTTTGTACCATCCTCTGCTGGCAAAACTGTCTTACTTGACAGTGGGTGCGTTCAGACAGCGTGCTGGGAGAGGTGTAAATTGCTCCAGTCTGGTGCATTTTTTTTTTTTTTTAACCGGGAGAATCGTGATCACACTGACCTCCTTGTTCCAGATCGCTGCGCTGCCGGGAACATGGATCAGTGTTTTTTTCCCCCTCTCAGTTTAAGCATGCGCACAGGCAGCCATCTTTAGAACTAAAATTTTCATGCATGCACAGAACAGCAATTTCCACACTCCCCTTTAAGCTTTAAATGAACACTTCAGATGAAACTTTTACCCACCAAACTGGCCTCCGTGAGATCCCAAACTCGTCTAAATGCTTAAACTAGGCACCATTCAAACTTTGCTTTTACTAACTTAGGAGCGGAGCACCGCCCATGTGCATACCACCGAGGCTTAAAAAAAATGGTGGATGAAAAGTGGAAGCCTGAGGCTTCCACGACAGCTTTCCAGAGGGGAGGGGGTTGAAGCACCTAGAAGTGGCTCAACACCAGAATGATCAGACGACAGGAAAGTGTGGCTCGAAACAGAGAATTGGGAAAATACCACTTGGGTAAGTGGTATCAAAATACTCCATTTTAAAGGGTGTTTGATCCAAAAAGCGACAGCTGGGGACAGTGCACAGATGTTGGGTGTGTGAATGCAGATATAAAATCCATTACTGAAGCGTGCTGAAAGTGGTTCAAATGGCGCATCTGAACGCACCCAGTATGTTCTTAGCTGGTCACATTGGGGCTGAACAAGAACTTTTTGGGACTCTGTGATTTGCAATGAGAAAGTTCTTTCTTTCTTTTTTAACTGTTTCATTCTGTATGTAAAGGGGAAACTTGAAATAGACTTGGTCAAGATAACATAATAAGGCCCTAAGCAAGATGGCAAGTTTAGTATGGATTGGTTAAAAATATCAACTGAATTGGCAGGCATCCTGAAATATTTTAGGATTGGGAGAGGTAACCAAACCAGACACTTCAGACTGTCTGATTGAAATGCTTGGGCATGCAACTCTCTTGGTGCTAGACATCAGTGCTTGAACTGTCATACTAGCATATGCTAATGGTTTTAACAGACAGCATCTTTCAGCATAGTTTCGAGTACAGGCCTCGATAAGTGAAGAGCAGCTATGTTCCTGCTCTATTCTTGGAGACAGGGTAGGATTGCCCAAATGCTGGCAAACCCATTGGGTTGCCTACACTGAGGGACAGTAGAGAGTTCACTAGAAGCAATTCAACTATTAAAATTAATAAAGTCTTAATTTAATCCAACTCTGGTGTCAGAGCCTTCCTTTGGGGACTGGTGGATCACTGGTTCATACAGTCCCCCCCCACACACATATGAACTGAGTGACTGGCTGCTAGATTACAGTGGTCCACACATTCTCAAGACATTTATGTGCATGCATGTATGTGTGTGGAACACTGGTAAAAGGAAGGCAGATCTCAGTGTCACCTTCCTTCTACTGTAAATTTATCTAGAGATCTTTCTGTGTCAGTCTGGTACAGTAATTTGAGAGATGGTGAATTCACACTGAGCTAAGGGAGCATTCATACCTCTTTATCAGTCCAGAGGAAATCCTTGTGAAATATGCAAGGTAAAAGCAGCACAGTTTATTGCAATTACTTGGTACGTCCTACTCTCTCTACCAGCATAAAAAAATACAAAAGAGATGCTTGCCAAGGGTGTTATGCCTCAAAAGGCTCTTTTCAAACACAATGGATTCCTACTATTCCTTGTAGAGTGATACCGTCATGTGTAATCCCATGCTTACTGCTGAACTCTTTGTACCAGTTTATACCTTTATGAATAAGAATGAAATGAATTATTTAAAAAAGTGTCTGGTAGAAAGAAAAAAAAAACAGTTTTGTTTTGCATCAAAGTGTCTTACACAGGTTTCTTTAGCAGACATTTATAGCATTTCCTGTGGCAAAAGAACTCACACCAAAAAGATTTTACAGAACAAATGGGCTGAAGATGAAGAGGAGGTGTGGAGAGAGCAATGTTCCCAAGAAAGGAAACAGTTAGATTAAATAGCCAATCCAAAAATTCATAGGTAAAACTATTGATCTGCTGTCATCACTCACCTATCAAGTCTTGGCAAATCATGTAAAAGTGACTTAAAAATTCCTTTTTGGTAAGGAAGTTGTCAAGGTTGCAGTCAAGGTTGGCATTATGTTCAGTTTATTTTGACCTCTTGTCTTTCTGGCATTAATTCTTGCGCTTGTTCCTTACTTTCATTTGTTTTATGTATGAAATAGAAACACTCTTTATGTCTTTGAGTGACTCACATTATAGCTGCCTCCACCCCCGCAAATGAAGCAAAAGCTTTCAAATAGTTTTCAAAATGATTAGCGTTGTAGTGCCTAATGGAGAAGCACTGAGACCAGCTGCAATGGGAGTACAATTAGAATGGGAAGGCTATGCAAAAAGCCTCTTGCCGTGACAAGCTTTAAACCGGTTTGTGTGCAATGACAGTTTTAAAATGGAAAGTAAGTGGTTGCTCTCTTTTCTTTTTTCTTTTTTTGCTTTGGCTCATTATTTTATATACCTTTAAGAGCTCAGTGACTTTCATTTGCCTCCTGTAATTCCAGGATTTCAATTCACATTCTAAGGTCCAGAGTACTGATCAATTGGATGAGTTGCAGTTTTGTGAAAATGTCTGATAAGGAGCACCTTTTCAAAAGGTAGCATCATCATATTTGAACTGATAAAGCTGCTTTTGCCCGCCCACCCACCCCCATTTAGTTCAGAACAGTTTCTCCTGACTGGTAGCCATATGTGCCCAGTTGTGCATGTGGTTAAAGGAATGCTGTGCATGATTTGAGGTGTGGGATCTAGTTCTGCCTCAACCTTTTAGAAAGACATTATCAGCTGTCACATGGAAAATGATAAAGATTTTTCTTTCTTTCTCTTTCTTTTTTGCTTGAGAGTGGAAGATTAGATTTTACAGGCTTCAGTTACAGGAAGATAGATTTCAGTGGAATATGAGGAGAAAATTTATAATAGTGAGAGTGGTTAGATCAAGGGTGTCAAACTCATTTGTTACAAGGGCCGGATCTGATATAAATAGGACTTTGTCAGGCCAGGCCATGTGTATCATAAAATGTAATGTCAGGTAGTGAAGATATTACCTTTATAAAGGACACCAAAAAACACAATTAAAGGGTTTTTTAACTTAAAATACAAACATGCTTAAAACAGTAACACTCTTGCCATATTTTATTTAACAGTTTTTGATAACTGTAACTTCCCAAATTTCCTCCCCCACCTTTAAAAGATGCCTACCTAAAATGGAAAGGTTGGGGGATAGTGGGATTTGGCAATGGAATTTTTTAAATAAAACATCAAGAAAAAGCACAAGCATCACAGCATAAACTAAAAATATAAAATGCTCTGAGCGTAGGAAAACATGAAATGGCTGGGCATTGCAAGCTCTTCCCCCTCCCCCCCCCCAAGGTTTACTCAGAGCAGCAATGGCTCTTGAATGTAATGTTCCCCTTTGACTGTGGATTCCCAGGTTAGGATACTCACTCGGGCACCTGTTCTCAGGTCCATTCAGCAGAGGCAAGCTGGCTCATAACATCAGCCCTTTATTTGCAAGCAGACAAATTCAACTGGCATACAAACACTTGAAACCGAAACTCTACTCCATTGCAGCTCCACTCCATTGCAGCTCAAAAAAAGTTTCAAAGAAAATGTGGAATGGATTTTCCACTAAGGTTTCTGGGCCCAGATAAACTACTTTGGCACTGGAATGACAGGCCCCAGAGTAGAATTCCATCTGCAGAATGCAGCTGCTACTCCCAGGGACCCTCATTCCACTTTGGGGGCTGCCATCACTTCCAGGTTACAGCACTGTGCATGCACTAGAAGTTCCAGGCTCAGAGCTGGGACCCCCCCCCCCCGCCACAAGCCCGATAAGAACTGGCAACCCTATTTAGGAGCCACATGGTAGAGGGCTGCCATTTAGAGCCAGCCTTATCTACCTACACCACAACAAAAATACTGTCTCTTGGACAGAATATCAAATTGTTGTACTGTTTCCAATCTAAAATAGATTCCACCGGACAAGAATGAAGAGTAGAAAGTACTCTGTGTTGTCTTTATGACTAAGTTGTTGTTTTAATGAACAACTAGTTGTTATTAATAATATGATATGAAACCTTTTAATCCACCTATTTTGTTCTACCAGAGCTATTCAAATCAGTGAAAAGTGGGCATCAGATGGAATTACAATAATCCAAAAAGTAAAATTGTTTTGTTGGTTTGTTTTTCATTGTAGGATCTGTACAGGTTTAAAATTGTTATCTTAGATATTCAATCCTTGTGCAGTAATTACAAACAGGGAAAAATATAAGCTCAGTAAACATGTTCTGACTACCTTATATATTATTATTATTTTTCTTTAGGCACTCTACCAAATGGTTAGCTCATGTCTGTATATCATATACAGCCAGATAAATAAAGAGGAAATTCTATTTTGTGAACATTAACAAGAAGTTTTTCACCCATGAAAATGCTGGCTGTTGTGATAGACAACAATTCTCATGTCGTGATTTTTTTTAAAAAATGTTTAATATTATTCAAGGATTAAACAGTTATAATTGTATGGACAGAGATCTTCAGAAAAGTACTTTCAGAGAGTGGCTATGTTGATCTTCAGTAGATGAATTAGATTTGAGTCCAGTTGTACTTTAGAGACCAACAAGATTTTCTCAGGGAGCTTTGACTTTCAAAAGTGTATACCCTAAAATTTTATTGGTGACTAAGGTGCTACTGGACTAAAATCTAGCTTTAGAAATGTATTCTTTGTAAAATAAACACCAAGCTAACCAGTCTTTGGTTAGATGGGTAGGCATTGATCATTACAAATTTATTAAGAAATGAACTCTCTATAAGGCTGAAATCGTAAGAAAATTCTCCTGGGAGTAAGCCTCTTTGAATAAAATGGGATTCACTTCAGATTAGATCTGTTTAGGATTACTTCCCTAAATCTTCTGCATATTTTTCCACATACAAATGTAGAGTTTTATTGTTATAGAAGAGCTTTACCTTAGTATCTACATCCAAATTTATTGTTAAAAAAGGAGGGGGGAAGAAAAAGTGCCATTAATGTGCATATGACAGGATGCCTGCAAGCTACAGTTCTTTGGTTTTGCATAACTGATCTCAGTGAGAAAACTCCCACTGAGAAGATGAGATTTACAGATTTGGAATTCAGTGATCAAGCAAAGAGTTTAATAGCTCTAGTAAGATCAGTGTTAAGCGAGAAAATTAAAATAAAAAGAATTAGTGACTCATTTGGTTGTACAGGGAAGGCAAGATATTTTCCAATAATTAATTAACTAATTTAAATCCTCACCCTTTCTTTGTTCAAGTAATAACTTGGATACTTGTACTGTAAAGCAATAGATCTTAAACAGCAACATGAAAAATGATTGTGCATTGTAAAACACAACGGCAATCCAGTGGATAGCAATCCAGGCTGGGAGTCATGCAGCAGCTAAACTCCAATGCCATTGCCACCATGGCTCCTTGCATGACAGAGAAGATAGGTGTGTTATCCGCAAGTGCACAGACAGAACTCTTGTTTAAGGGGGATTTAAATCCCCCAATGTAATTTTTAAGGTTTCAGATTTTTCTGCAAACCTGGAGGGTCTCCCAAGTTTGCAGTACTGTTATGTGTCAGTATAACGCTGATCTGAGGATTTAACTTTCCACAGACAGGTCCACATGTGACTATTACAATATAAGATTAAAATCTATAGCTCTGGATAGAAAATAGGCAAAATATACTTACCTTGTTTTCAAGGAACTGATATTATTTATTTATTTATAGAATAGTAATTGTAATATCTTTTGTTTTACACTTTTTACCAAGATCTAAATGAACTAACAAATAAACTTGTATCCTATTGTCCAGGAGAGCTAATGAACAGAGCACAGAGGTGAAGGACATCCCCATTCTTGCCTCCTGGCACTGGTTTTTAGAGATTTGCTGCCTCTGACTCTGGAGATTCCCTTTACTCCATGGCTAGTAACCACTGATGGACTTATCATCCATGAATCTGTGTAATTTCCTCTTACAGCCATTTATGCTTGTGGCCATCACTACATCCAGAATATATTTTTCAGACTTCATGACACTTGAAACACTGTCGTATTATTATTCTAGACAATGGGTGTGTGTGTGGGGGGGTAATATTAATATTCTATGATGTATGGGGGAATCAAAAGGAAAGAGCTGCTCATATTTAAGGATGCCCACAGAGATTATGAGACAGAAGAGGAGATAGCCTATCTCAACATCAAGTTTAAATATTTCAATATTTGTCAACATGCAGTTTTAAGAAAAGAAATTGGAAAACTGTTAACATGTTCTAAAAAGTATAAATTGTCAAGGCACTCCAGAGAATGATCCTGTGAAGCCTTATTACTCCTTTAGTGTTTGATACACTAAGGTCAGAAAAATTCTTGCTATTTCTTCATGCCCAAGAGAACATGCTCTGTATTATTTTTTTAAAGACACACGTTTACTTTTTCCATAATACATTTCACTGACACTTGGTGTATATTTGTTGCCAAGACATGCATAACTTATGTATATACTTATGTACATTTAAGCTGTAATAGAGATCTTTCTGAGTACAATAGTTCCCATTCTGGAACAAGTCTATTTGATGACAAGGAGCTTCTTCTTTTGAGAGCTGGGCTATTGGTTTTTTGCCTTTCACTTAAGATGAGTTACAAGCTTGCCTTGTATTATGAAAGGCTGCATTTCTATCTCTGCCTCTCTGGTGTGAGTATTAGCTAGCTATAGTGTAATCAATATCTTGCTGCATGACATAGTATAACAGAAATGACTAATAGAAGAAATGTAGCTCAATATACTGCACTTACATAGCAATGTTAACTGAACATCTCCACATACCATGTGGTTCTTCACTCTGTCTCAGGGGGCCCACCTTCTTTGTCTCAAAGAACAAATTAAAGTGGACAGTAAAGGGAACTTTCATAGTCAGAATCTTCAGTGGTGCTGGGGTCAAGTCCTGATACCATTTGCCAATGTACACATAGAAGGGGAATAGTATCATCCAGGGGTCATGGGCAGGAGCGGGGCAGAGCGGCGCTCCTGCAGTAAAGTAAACAGTGAAGCCCTGCCCCCACCTCCCAGCAGCCCTCTCCTTCAAAGTGTGATGGCAGCATGAGGATAGAGTGGTGCTCTCTCTCTCTCTTTCTCTCTCCCCCCAGTGGCTGCTGGTGTCCTTCCTGCCTGCTCACCCTCTGGCCCTGCCTCCCTGCCTCCTGTGCCCACTGCCAAGTTTACAGGGGCACCAGCTGCCAGCCGATGCCCGCCCCTCCCTCGCTTGCTTTAACCTTCTCTGGAGGCAAGCTGAGAAGCAGCCCAGCAAAGGGGACCAGAGGGGGAAAGAAAGAGCGGCCCCTGTGCCGGGCAGCCAGTGCCCGACCAAGAGTGCACGTCTTGGGAACTCCAAGCCATGCTCAAGGGAGCAAGAAGGAAAGCCCAACAGCCTTTTTCACCGCTGACGCCTCCTGTTGCTCACCACCCCCACTGTACAGGTGCCACCAGCAGGTTCTGGGCACAGGAAGGTGGCAAGAAGATTCAGGGCTGGTGGGGGAAAGACAATCTATGTAGCCTGGTGGGGAGACAGCAGGGGGAAAGGGGGAGGGAGGAGGGAAACCTGCTGTGCCCACCCAAGGGCTGCTTCATTCCGGCTTGGGTGAGTCCAGGAGAGGGGGAAGGACTCCAAGAAGTCCTTGGGGGCATGGGTCGAGCCCCGCCCAGCACCTGCCAGTGTCTTGGGAGTTCAGGCCTGATTGCTCCCTCCCGGGAGATGCCCTCTGGTTTTCCTCCTGGTAAGTTGGCAACCCTAGAATGTGAGCAGCACATCTGATGCTCAGAGGCACATGGGTACCTGTGCTCAGGCCATACAAAGCAAAATATTTGGGGAAGGGGCTTTTGGAATAACCCCCCTCATCAGTTTTAGGCCATGATGTTCAAAATGCACTACTCTCCCCATGGGATGCTTTCAAATTATGCATGTAGATTAGAAAAAATGACAACTGAGCATGCTGGAATCCAAGAGATCCAGTTGGGAAGGTCCTTCTCTGCTTAAACGGGGCCCACAGTGCCATCCTCAGTTACACCCTTTAAGCCCAGGTGGGTAGCCGTGTGGTCTGAAGCAGCAGAACAAAGTTTAAATCCAGTGGCACCTTTAAGACCAACAGAGTTTTATTCAAGGTATAAACTTTTGTGTGCATGCACACTTCTTTAGATACAGTGAAACAAAACTTCTTCAACCATTACATATGGTTACCCAGTTACTTATGCATCTCTTGACTCTAACTAGCCTTTCCTGGCAACAAACACCGTTCCCCCTCTCTACCTATATGTAATGGCTGAAGAAGTTTTGTTTCACTGTATCTAAAGAAGTGTGCATGACCATGAAGGCTAACTAATCTTGTTTGCACAGTATTGTACGGTCTTATTGTTTAAAATTATTATTTTAATTGTTGTTTTAATGGCACTAGATTAGCAGCCATGGGGAGGGTGGTATATAAATAAATAAAAACCTCAAATAAAACGTTGTTGGTCTTGTTGAGGCCACTGGACTCAAACTTTGTTCTACTCTTTAAGCCCGTTGACTTCAGTGGATTTAGGAGGGAGTAACTTTGCTTAGGATGGCACTGCATGTAATGGCTCTCATTGCATGGTCCAGTCATGGGCTGAGTACAGACTGGCAGTTTGCTCTGGTAGCCAGTCGTAGCAAAAAAGCACCGGAATAAACTATACTGGGTTTTCCCGTTCACACAGCGGAGGCCGCTGCCGGAAGATACAGGACGGAGGCGCGTGGGAGCGTTCAGACTGCCGCACTGGAGGCGTGCTATATTCGCCATTTCCCCATTAATTCAGCCCATGTGCTCATGAACTCATGCACTCATGCACATAAGCGCATTTTGCCGATTGGCGGAGGACCCCGCAGCGCTGGCACCGCATTGGGCAGTGGAGCAGAGCACAGCCAATCACACCACTGCTGCCTTCTGCCCAACACGGGTTGCTCCCGGCTTTTCAGCTGCGCGTTCAGACTCCCCAGAAGCGGAGAAACGCACAACACAGCAGGCTTTTGGATTTGCTACGGGTTTTATCTGGTATCTTTTTAATCTGGCAGTGAAGCGCAACAGCACGGGTTGGCTACGGGTGGGGGACACCAGGCAGATGTGCCTGTGTGAACGCCCGATTTACTTCGGGATTGAGTAGTCGCTGGCCGGGTCCCTACCGGGGCAGATTGCCAGTCTGAACTCAGCCATGCTCTCTTCGACTAACCAGTCTCACAGGAGCATGTGGCTGATCCAAGGTCACCCAGTGAGCATCCATGGCAGAGTGGGGATTCAAACCTGAGTCTCCCAGATCCACATCTTATTAACTGTTAAGAATGAGGATTGTTTGTAAACCATTCAGTACATGCTGACCTTGAGCTTACATATGGATTAATCTGAAGTTAAATGATGTGATTTTGGGGGCGGAGCCTGAATAGTGGGTGTTGCCTTCTGACACACTTCTGGTGACATCAGGGGGTGTGGCATATGCAAATAAGTTATGCTAATGAGTTATGCTAATGAGCTCCTGCACCTCTTTTTCTATGAAATGACCCCGATACCATCTATGCAAATACTCAAATGTTACAAAATTCCCTTATGGAACACTGTTCCATAGCTAATGGCATACATAGATCATCACACATGATGACTGAAAATGTTCATCTTTTGTTGCATAGTCACACAGTGTGTAATAGTTATATATGATAATATTCATAAAGGTTACACTGTAGTTCTAGAACTTAAGTAGGAATTGTATTATGTATGAAGCAGTTCTCAGTAGCAAACAGTTCAAAACAGCTGGATTCAAGTCTAGTAGCACCTTAGAGACCAAAAATATTTTTGTGGTATAGGCTTTCAAGAGTCAAAGCTCCCTTCATCAGATATGAGTTGGAATTGAATTATTTATGTTAAATAGTGGGTTCCATGGATGAACAGACCACAAGCCTAGTGATCAGTTCTACTTTATTAGTGATCTCAGCAAACACAAGACAAGACTCCAGAGCCTCAGCTCTGTTAAATAGCATGCAATTGCCACACCCAAACATACCCCACTCCCAGTTATAGGCTATTTACATAACATTATTACTAGACTGGTTACTTTCAGAATCCCAGCAAGCTATTGTTCTTGTGCTCCAAGCTCAGCCAGTCTCTGGGGTGATTCAGTCAGGGATGATTCAATCCCAGTACATAACAATTTGAGTCCTTATATCTCACTCAGGAGGCGGAAGGGGTATAGCTGTTATACTATAGACCAACATGGCTACCTTCTGAAACACATGAAAATATGCACACTCATCAACAAATCTCAGGTGCATCAGCCTCTGTTGCCTTTACAGCCTTAGGTCTCATAGCAAAGAATATGAATTTCAGGCAGCATATGAATGAAAGATAAATATAACTGCTTGTAAAACCCTTGCCTCTTAAATTATGAAACATACAGCCTCCTATTGCTAGGTGGCCATGGCTTTGTCCAGTTCTTGAAATAGAACCTCACCTACCAGCAGCTGGCTGGCATGATTTCTTTGTGAATATTCACATACAGAAAAGGAAATGGAGAATAAGGCAGAGGTGTCAAACTAATTTGTTACGAGGGCCAGATCTGACATAAATGTCACTTTGTTGGGCCGGGACATGTGTGCCATAAAATGTAATGCCAGGTACCAGAGATAGAAATTGTATAAAGGACAGCAGCTGGTAAGCTCTGAGTTGGTGTATCCTCACTGGAAGGCCCCATGGGCTGGGAGGGGAATGCAGAGGAAAACCCACATAGGTGAACTGGAGAGCCAGCAGTACAGTTCTGGGCAGATGCTCCCATGATGCTTGACTGCTGCACATCAGGTTGCTCTGCTGTGCTGAAGCCATAATGGAGTGGCTCTGCCCACTCCCCCCCCCCAGCACTTCCTCCCTTGTGTCAGTTGCTCATGGACTGCATAAGAGCCCTGGATGGGACAGATCTGGTCCCTGGGCCTTATGTTTGACACCCCTGAGCTAAGGGGAAATGTGCAAAAGAATTGGGAGTACAATGATGTGACATTATTATTTACTATAACAAGTTTTTGTGAGGCTGTATTTTAACATGATTGTATTATAAGTGGTTACTCATAGATGGTTGCATTTCAGAACTGGGCTTTTATTTTAGATTTGAGCAAATATTTCTGTAGAACAAATGTCTTTCTAACAGTGCTTGGGCTGTAAAAACTACTTGCCTTCATTTAGTTGTGCAGTGTCTCAAAAATGCAGTAATAGTGCTTGTGGTATGATGATCTAGGATGACCAAAGGGAAAAGTAAGTCATATAGCTATTATCACATTCCTGGACTATTACAAACAAGACTGCAAACACAGCAGAATATTTACAGTGACAGATTAGGAAAATGGATGAATGGGGCAAATGGAACTAAAAAATTTAATCTGTACCATCCTCTAGAACCAAATGCAACTATAGTGATAAATGCATGCCTGCCATGTGCTATATTAGAGAATAGTGTTGTGATGTTTCTGAAACCTTAGAGTTGTCATAGAGCTGCCGGGGCTCCCAGTATCGTGGGAGGCATCCTGCTGGCAGCCTGTTTGCATGGTGACAGTGGGAGAAAAACAGCAACATCATGGTTTAAACACTGAGTTTCTGGAGATCTCTTAGAGCTACCCTACATCATTTCCAGGTTTTACCTGGAAGTGCTGTAGCAATTGCGGTGATATTGCATGACTCCATGTCCTAACCCCCAATCATTGTGGAGAACTTTAAGATGCCTGTTAGGGCAAGAGAAGAAGTGGCGTTGTGTGACATCTGTCCTTTTGCCATCATTTTGTTGCAATGAAAAGAAATTTTGGAAAGTTGTGATTGGGAGAAAAAACTTGTGAGAATAGCCATTTAATCCTCTACCACACACCATTGTCTACTAAAAATCTCTTCTCCCAAGTCCCCACTACATTTCTTCATGGGAGGAAAAGAAGATATAATTTCCACATCTCTATCTAAATAAATAAATCTTTTATCCCATGTGTCAAAAATGACGGTGGCCTTTTGGAGGACAAAAACTAGACAGGGAAATATTAAACAGCATATGAACACTTACACTCTCTCTCACACACACACACACTTGTACACAGAGGGTTGGATCCAGCTAGCTTTAATGCTGGTGAAAAAGAAAGGAGGTTCACCTTTGGCCATTAAGGCTAAGCTAGGAAGCATAGGAACTGCATGAACAAAAATTTCTTGTTTGACAGTGGCTGTAATAAGGATTGTAATTAGTGGAACTGAGAAAATTGATGGCTGGATCTGACCTATAATTTGTAATATTCAGATTACAAATGACTCCTTAAAGATAGTGGATATACAATGCAATGCTAAACCAAGTTACATCCTTCTAAACCCAATGATAGTTGTTATAGTAGTTATTGTTTTATCTTTTTAAAGTATTATTACTCACCTTGGGTCCTGAAATGCTTAGGAAAAAGGCAGGTACATACACATTTCAAAGAAACAAACTTTCTAGCTAACTGGTGTAACTTTGCTCAGAATTGCACAATTAGTTTACACATTGTGGAGGAAGAGTTGAAAGCTGGCCTGGTCTCAAGATATAAAAAAGGGATGCACTGATTATGTTTGCAATAGAATAATAGCATGATTAAGCCAAAATGAAGCACCATTTAAGTCCCCTTGGTTCTAGTTAAATAGTTAAGCATTTCTTGAACTCTTTGTATTGAAACTAAGTGATTATGAACATGCTTAATTTTGACTCCTTCCTGTAAGAATCCCAGTTCTGTCATTTGGTTGATTGTGTATAAGCACCATTACAGTTCATAGATGTTCTCTGAAAAGCAGACACTAGTAAGCACAATGTTGTATTTATTTAGAACATTTTAAAGATGTCTCTCTGCTCAACTTAGACTCTTTAAAGTGATGAACAATAAAATATTAGGATATCAATTTAAACCAGAACACATGAATAAATAGGAGAAAGAATAAGAACGTGTGAGGGAATAGAAGACACCTTGCCCCATGAGAGAAGGTGGAATCTCTCCTTATATATATCATTCTGTTTTGATCATGGACTTTTGACATGCTCCAGAAACAGTTCACTCCCTGATGTGTCAATCACCAGGGGGCTCTCTCCACTGGCTGCATGGCTGATGGTGTTCCTGTGGTCCCGGCCACAGAACCTGTGCCCAGCACCTCACCCTCATTGTGCCTCACTCGCCACCACTCCAGCACCTGCTCGGACAGTTGGTGGGAGGCGAGGAGCCACAGTGGCCAGGAGGTGGTGGCGGCAGCTTCCTTGCCCTGCGGGCCTGAGAATGGATCATGGCATCACTGTGGCCATTTGCTTGGGCCACAGGCCCCAGCAGGACTCCCTTGCTTGCCGTGCTGCTCTCCTTCACTGGGAGGTGGGGGACAAGGGGGGGGGCGCCAGCCTCTGTCTACAGCCCATTGTGTTTCATCCCACAACAGGCTGCCTCCTGAAGTCACTGGGAGGCCTCCGGGAGGGGTGGCTGGCATTGGGCCTCTTCTTTGGCGGTGTGTCACCCCTCGCCAGCCCATCTTCGCCCCTTTCCAGCTGGATTCTGAAGCCGAAGGGAGGTCTCCGGGAGGGGCGGCTGACATGTGCCCTCTCCTTTGGCACCAGCCCGTTGCTGGCCCATCTCCCCCCCACCTTTCATATAGCCATTTGCAGGGAGGATGTGCACTGTGGCTGCAGGCAGGGGCACTCTCCCAAACCCTCTGTCTAGAGCTCATTGCATTTCTTTCTGCAATGGGCCTTCTTTCTAGTATATTAATATATGTATATATATTTTTAAAAGCAGAACAGTTGTCTTCCACTGGCAGAAGACAATGATAGAAGGGGACAGACAACTCTCACTGGGGAGGGAATTCCATAATATTGGTGCCCTGAGCAACCTAAGCCAGCCAGAATTCTGTTCACAGCATTTCATACCAACTATAGCTTCCTAACACTCTTCAAGGGCAGGTCCATATACAGAACATTGCAGTAGTCTAAACTGGAATGTTACCAGGGCATGCACCACTGTGACAAGTTATAATTTTTGCACAGGAAAGATTACAGCTGGCTCATGAAGCTGCTGAATGGTGTTCCTGGCCACCGCTGCCACTTGCTTTTCCAACAGGAGGCTTAGGTCCAGCGGTATCCCCAAGCTGTGAACCTGCTCCTTTAGGAGGAGAACAACCTCATCCAGAGCAGGAGGCACCTCAGTTTCTGGATGAATCCTTCCTTCCACCAGTAGCACCTCTATTTTGTTGGGATTACATTTCAGTTTATTAGTCTTCATCCATCCCCAAACTGCCTCCAGGTAGCAGGTCATGGTTTATACAGCTTTCTTGGGATCCACTGGAAGTGCAAGATTTTGGTGCTTACCTTTAAAGCCCTTAATGGTCATGAACCTACGTACCTTCGGGGCCACCTCTCCCAATATATCCCCCAAAGGGCATTGAGATCAGCAGATAAGAATCTCCTGGTGATTCCTGGCCCCAAAGATATCCGGCTGGCCTCAAACAGGGCCAGGGCTTTCTCAGCCTTGGCCCCAGCCTGATGGAACTCTCTGCGGAATGACATCTATGCCCTGTCTGATCAGTGTGTCCGGCAAGTCGGGATACAAATAGATACAATCAATAAATAATAAATAAATATTAAAATTCCACAGGGCATGCAAGGCAGAGATGTTCCACCAAGCCATTGGTTGAGGCCAGCGACAGTTCTCTTACATCTACCTGGGACCCTCCCCTCCCTCTCCCCTCCCTCTCCCCTCCTCCCATGAAAATCTGAATGCTGGATATGCCATCTTGTTTTCAAAGTGCTTAAATATTTATGCTGAATGTTTTAATACTGATTTTTTGTAGTTTTAATTGGTTTTAAAATTAGCTGCTGTAGATTCTCCGGGTTGTATGGCTGTGGTCTTGGCATTGTAGGACCTGATGTTTCACCAGTATCTGTGACTGGCATCCTCAGAGGTATAACACAGAAAGATGGAGTACTTTCTGTGTCAAGGTGAGAAGAAAAATGGTGAGCAGGTAATTTATATCTACTCAGGAAGGTGGGGTAGGGCTGAGTCATTATCTTACAGGAGTTCACCAGGCTATGAACATACTAATGGAGGAGCTTTCCTGAGGAAGTATATGGATGGTTTCCTGTTTCCTGAGGACGTTCTTTTGTATGTGAATCGGCTGTTGAAATTCTAATCTTATCTGTAGTGCTATTGTTTTTCAGGACAGGAAACCATGCCCTATTTATTTTTAAACTCTCTTCTTTCTTGTTGAAATTGTGTTTATGATTATGAATTTCAATGGCTTCCCTGTGTAATCTGACAGTAATTGGAAGTGCTGTCCAGCCTTTCAGTGTCTTGGAACAAAATAATGTGTCCTGTTTGAGTTAGGCTATGTTCAGCCACTGCTGATTTTTCAGGTTGGCCAAGTCTGCAGCGTCTTTCATGTTCTTTTATTCTTTTCCAAATGCTATGCTGTGTGATCCTGATGTAAACTTGTCCACAATTGCATGGTATGTGGTATACTCCTGTAGAAGTGAGGGGGTCTCTTCTATCTTTTGCCAATTGCAGCATCTGTTGTATTTTCCTGGTGGGTCTGAATACTGTTTGTCTCTATGACATTATACCCTGCTGAGGTGCTTCCCCTCCCTAAATCCAAGCCTTCCCAGGCTTTACCCTCAAATCTCCAGGAATTTCCCAATCCAGACTTGGTAACTCTAAAAGCTGCTGAGAGGTCCAGGAGAATCAACAGGGTCACACTCCCCCCTTCCATCTCCTTCCATAGGTCATAGGAGTTCGTGGGGTAGCCTTGAAATGGCTTACCTAATTTCTCCAAGGTCGGGGACAGAGGGTGGTGCTGGGAGGGAGGGTGTCACCTAAGTACCCCTTAGTATGTGGGGTTCCCCAGGGGACAATCTTCTCCCCAATGTTATTTAACATCTACATGCACCCCCTCACCCAACTGATGCAGAGTTGTGGGCTGGGATGTCACCAGCGCACTGATGACACCCAGCTTTACCTGTTGATGGGCAGCTGGCTGGATACTGCCCTGGCAAATTTGGCTGAGGGGTTGGAGGCTGTGGTGAGATGGTTGAAACAGAGTCAGTTGAAACTGAACCCTTCTAAGACTGAAGTCCTGTGGCTGGGGTGTGGAGGCTCAGGTTTGGGGTGCCAACTCCCAACTCTTGATGGTGTGCCTTTGAGACCAGCACTAACTGTTAGGAGCTTGGGTGTGATCCTGGATGCCTCCCTATCAATGGAAGCCCAGATCATAAATGTTACCAGACTGGCACTCTTCCAACTGTGCCAGGTCAGGCAACTGGAACCCCTACCTGTCTCATCCTGACCTAGCCACAGTAATCCATACAATGGTTACCTCTAGATTAGGCTACTGTAACTCACTCTATGTGGGCCTACCTTTGAGATTGACCTGGAAACTCCAACTGGTACAGAATGCAGCAGTGTGGGACCTTACAGGGATCAGGTTCAGGATTCTGTTGACCTTTAAGGCCCTTAATGGTCTGGGACCTACATATCTTTGGGAAGAGCATTGCACCCAGTAGATCAGAATCTATTGGTGGTCCCTGGTCTGAGGGATGTCCAACTGTCCTTGATGCCCGCCCTGACTCCAATGTGATGGAACCCTCAGCCAAATAACATCCATGCCCTGCGAGACTTGATACAGCTCTACAGAGTCTGTAAGACAGAGATGTTCTGCCAGGTGTTTGATTGAGGACCACAATGGTTGCACCCTTCTGATACTTCCACTCCCTGCCCCCTCCATGAGGCAGGGGCACTACTGAAATTTTAGTGCCATCTTTTTAGAGTAAATACTGTATTTTCATTGTTTTCATTTTAAACTATGGATTATGTGAATCATTATGTTGTACAGTGCCCTGAGCCCTGCCTTAGTGGGGGAGGGCAGTCAAAATCCAATTTAACAAATAAATAAATAAATAAATCTACCGGGGTGACCAGTGCTGTAAGTCACATAGCTGGGCCTGAAACCAGACTGGAATGGATCCAAACAATTATCATCCTAACATTCTATAGATCAAGATGGGCAGTTGTGTTAGTCTGGAGCAGTAGAAAAGAGCAAGAGTCCAGTAGAACCTTAAAGACTAACAATATTTGTGGCAGGGCAGGAGCTTTCATGAGTCACTACTCACTTCTTCAGATGACAGGAGGTTTGACCATTGAGGAAGTGCCTTTGTCTGATGTATTGCTGGCTGGCATACATTTTCCAGTATGAGCTTGAGTCAAAGGCATAATTTCTTTCTGTGACTTTGTATCTTTGAGATTGTCATGGGACTTTGTTCTGAACTTGGATAGACAAAAGAAGGAATGGAATGGCATCCTGGGAACAGAAATCTTAGGTTGTCCTTGGCCAAGCATCTGGAAAGAGTGACTCAGCAGGCGGGAGGAGCAAACTGTCATAAAGGCATCACCAAACCGCTTCAGCTGAATAAAAATCAGATACGCTTGTCAGATAATTGAACACCAAAGCTGTTTCCAAACAAGTTTCCGTATTTCTGAAATGAAATCCCTTGGCCATCACACCAGGCAGTCAATATTTGCCAGTTAATTCAGCATATGAAATTTCTGCCATGGGCTCATTTGGTATGAGATTACCTATTTGCAATGTTTATTCTAACTCTTAATGCACAGAATTCTTCATTTTCCTGTTTACAGATGCATTGGCAATTTACATTTTTATTAAGCACTACAAAATTTAAGACAGTTTTGCAACACATGAATCAAGGAGCATTTCCAAAAGACTATCTAAGACTCAGCAGTGGTCCTTTCTGGTGCGGGCCTTTCCAGTTGATGGGTTGTGTTTGCACAACTAGTGTACAATTACTTCATGGTGTCTTTGTTCCAGAGGCTCCAGAGATCTTCCTGCAAGCTAGTGTTTCTATGGAAGAATAGCACATTTCCCCAGCAATTTTTGTTGCTAGAAACTGTAATCCTATTCCCCAAAAACGCATCCACTCTTAGTAGGCATGTAGCTTGGAATGTAATTGTATATGTAATGTGGTATTCTCCTGAGCAGTGGCTGTTTTGATGTTATTAGTGATGATGAGTGAAACAATTTCCCCTGCCACACCTACATCTCATTATGAATTTTAATTTCATTTTCTTTAAAAGGACATGTCTTAATGGCTTAAAGTGCTACCATGGTACTGAAACATACAACTGGTGTTTATTTGAGGTAGAGGGCAAAAAAAATATTCTGAAGCAGCAAAGTTTCTGTCTCTCCTGAACAAATTACAAGTATTTCTCTTCTCCCTGCTGACTGACCTACCTTTCAACACTAAATGATGTATGCATTTAGAATTATTTATTCCTTACCCATAGTCATGGCAGTCTTTAGGACCTACCCCAATGAGAGGCTAAAATATCGCAGCATTGATAGGCCGATAATGGTCTGCAAGTGTCCTTGATTTATTACAGAATGAACTGGCAAAGAATGACAGGGAAAAAAAATAGAAGTCAAAGAATGTTACTCAAGGAGTGTTCAGTTTTCACAAGAGAATGAAGAGAATAAATAAAATAAACATTTCTGAGCACTTTTGTGGGGATTTTTGTTTGTTTCTTGACAGAACATCCATGGAAGGATAATAAAATACACATTTAAAAATTTTGGTAGCAAAAGACATGCTTTTGTAGATTATTTTGTGATTGAATTACCTTAGTAAATAATGTATTTTTTAATAAAGAAGTTCACAGCCAGACAAGGTTCTGCATATTTAGCCAAAAGTAAAACTCACCAAGTATTAAATTAGTTATTTAAAATATTTTATGCCTTTCTCCTGAGCACTGTCTATTGCTAAATAAATGTGCATTACTAGACTGCAGCCTAAAAATCTCTCTCTGTCTTTGCCATCAAGTCACAGGTGATTTATGGAGACCCCATAGGGTTTTCAAAGCAAGAGACATTCAGAGGTGGTTTGCTATTGCCTGCCTCTGCCGAGCAATCAGGGCCGGCTCCAGGTGTCTGGGCGCCCTAGGCAGGACAGCCTGGGGCACCCCCCACTGGGTCTAGCCGCCGCCGCCCCCTCCCTCCCAGAGCCGGCTTTCCCAGGGGCTCCATGGCTGCGGGGTCCCCGGGAAAGCGGGAAGGCGGTGGGGGGGTCTAGCCACCACCGCTGCCCACTCCCTCCCAGAGCCGGCTTTCCCGGGGGCTCCGCGGCTGCGGGGTCTCCGGAAAAGCGGGAAGGGGGCGGGGGGGTCTAGCCACCGCTGCTGCCCCCTCCCTCCCAGAACCAGCTTTCCTGGGGGCTCCGTGGGTGTGGGGTCCCCGGGAAAGCGGGAAGGGGCGGGGGGGTCTAGCCGCCACCGCCGCCCCCTCCCTCCCAGAGCCGGCTTTCCCAGGGGCTCCACGGCTGTGGGGTCCCTGGGAAAGCGGGAAGGGGCGTGGGGGTCTAGCTGCCACCACCACCCCCTCCCTCCCAGCGCCGGCTTTCCCGGGGGCTCCGCAGCTGCGGGCCCCCAGGAAGCCAGGAAGGGGCGTGGGGGTCTAGCTGCCACCACCACCCCCTCCCTCCCAGCGCCGGCTTTCCCGGGGGCTCCGCAGCTGCGGGCCCCCCAGGAAAGCCAGGAAGGGGGCGGGGGTCTAGCGGCAGCGGCGACAGCGGGCGCCCGGTTAGGGCAGCGGGGGGTGCTTTTGGGGGGAGTGGGGCGCCATTTGGCGCCCATGAGGCTGGGGGTGCCCTAGGCAAGCGCCTATTTCGCCCAATGGGCGATCCGGCCCTGCGAGCAACTGGAGACTTCCTTGGTGGTCTCCCATCCAAGTACTAACCTGAGGCTGACTGTGTACTGCTTCTGAGGTTTGATGAGATCAGGCTAGCCCAGGCTATCCAGCTCAGAGCAAAATATATCTGGCTACCTTCAGTGTTTAGAATGATCACTTGATTAAAACAAAACAAATGAAAATTAAATAAGTAGATTCTCTTCTTTCTATTTGTGATGGGACCATAGCTTAGTGCAGAGTATCTGCTTTGCATGTGGAAAGCCCCAGGTTCTTTCTCTGGAGTTTTTAGTGGACAAATACAGTCAGCATTTCAGAAGTGCCCACAAGTTCACAAGGCTGGGAACCCCTGCATCAAATATTCTATGCAAACACATGAATTGTATGTAACTTGTGCACAAGATAAATCCTTGTTTGCAAACACATGTACAATACAGGCAAAACTGCTGAAACTGGCCATATCTGTGCTATGAGGTAGGAAACTCAGCACTTGCAAAATGACCCAAGAAGAATTCATTATGTGGATTAGCCATAGCAATGACAGTAGAAAGTGACATATTTTACAGTCATCCTTAGACCAATGAAATTGAGGTAGTGTTGAGGAGAACAGCCCAGATATATGTATGAAATGTATGAAACCTGATCTGTATGAAACCTGATCTGACAAAAACAAGTTTAGGAGAATTTAGAAAAGAAGAGTTGGTTTTTATATCCCACTTTTCTCCAGTGGTTCTACGTGGGACATTCCTCACGTCTGGGATAAGCTCCGCCCTCTTTCCTCAGGGTCGGCTCCGAACTTTGATCCAGGCAGGGAGGGGCTTATCCCCTTGGAGGCGAACCCAGTTCCTTTGCCGACCCTGCTTCAGCAGGACGTGCTCCGGAGGTGCGGAAACGCGCCTATTGAAAGAAGAAACGAAACTACAAGGAAAATTTACAGCCTGACGAGGCTGTGTCTGATTGACGACGGGCTTTGTATAGGGAGTGCTGACGCTTCCTTAGCCCAGCGACATTCTCTCCTCTGCCGGTCTGACCCGTCCCTGGGGCGGAGGACCTGCTCCTATTACAGAGAGTGCAGAGAGAGAGAGAGAGAGAGAGAGAGAGAGAGAGAGAGAGAGAGAGAGAGAAAAGGCATGCGAGTGCACACACACAGTCTTCTACCTTCCCGCCTGAATCGCGGTAAGCAGAAGCAGACAGACAGTTTCTATCCTCTCCAGTAGTCCTGGAAGAGGCTGAGACATTGCCTAAGGAATGCAGAGGTCTGTTCCTTATAACCCCGGGATGCAGAGCGGGAAAAGAAAAAACTTCCGTGGCGTTTTTTCTTCCTAGAAATCCCACGAATGCAAGCGGGAGAGGGGGAGGAGTTTCCAAGCCTCACTCCGTCCCGGGGAGGGAAATCTTGGCGGGAAACGCTGGGAGTAGCCATTTTAGACCCACAAATAGATGGGACTGTCGTGCATGATCTACACTCTCCAGGGATCTGGATGAGTTATAATCATGGTAAATGAGCTAGACCAACCTGCGGAGAACTAAATAGTTGAATACTATCTCTAAAGCCTTTAATAGCTTTTGCGGAGAATGATCCCCAACACCTCAGTCGGTGGGGGGATCTTCGTTTTCTATCATGGATCTGATCTCAGGTTCATTTACACCCCGCAGGTTCTGGTAATGGCTGAGAAGGCATCCCAAGATTGGGGCTGTTCCTCTGAGGACAAAACACAGACGGGGCCATCCACTTCTCAGGTCTACCAAGAATCTAGGGATACCCCAGATCTAGAATCCAGGGAGCCCATTTCGTCTGATATGCTAAATTGGTTCAGAGGAGAAATGAGAAGGGAGTTTAAAGAATTGATAAAGGAAACCATTCATGGATCCACACCACACGATTCCTTAATGGAAAGAGGTAGATCCCGCAAGAGGAACAGAGACAGGGCGACCAGCGAGTCTAGGTCACCTGTAAGATCAAAACATAGCAGACATAAGTCCAGAGAGCGAAGTCCCCTTCTGGGACATGTGGAATCTGAACCAGATTCTTCCACCTCCTCTTCTGGTAAAGAAGAAGGGGAGCTTTCAGAGGAAGAGGATGAGATGGTTATGCCTTCAGTACAATCTCGGCTTTTTCCGCAAGAATTATACTCCCGCCTCTTGCCTAAAGTTTTGAGGACCCTAGATCTATCATCTAGACCTCAGGAGGAAACAGTGCAGGAGCCAGAATTTCAAACAGGGGCTGGAAAGTTAATGCCTAAGGTTTCAATTTCACAAACAGGGCTGCCTTTCCCCGCTTCATTCTACAATATTATGAAAGCGGAATGGGAACATCCGGCTAAACCCAAGGCTAATCACCCACTGTTCTCTAAATTCTATTCTCTTATGCCAGAAGCCACAAAGAAGTTGAAACTTCCCGTGGTAGATGATCCGGTGACCAGTTTGTATTCCAGCTCGGTGCTCCCAATGGACGCTGATGGGATGCCTAAGGATCATACAGATAGAAGGGTGGAACAGGCTCTACGAAAAAATTTTGAAGCCTCCTCTTCCGCTATCAAAGCCTCTACTGCTGGCTCTCTCTTTGCCAGGGCTGCGTATGACTGGGCAGACAAATTGGCTTCGGCAGACAGTGAGGTGCCAAAGGAGTTCAAAGATGAACTGAAGAAAATAGCTCTGGCAATTGCCTTCACGGCAGATGCCACACTAGATGCTATGCAGCTGTCAGCCAGGGCTTTAGCATGTAGCGTGACAGCAAGACGCAATAACTGGCTCCGTCACTGGGATGTGGACTCCTCTGCACACGCAAAGGTGGCAGCGGTCCCTTTCAAAGGTACTAACTTATTTGGAGATGGTCTGGATAGATACCTAGTGGAGGATAAGGACAAGAAAAAAGTCCTCCCCTCCAAACGACGGGATAACAGACAGAGAAAACGTTTTCAGCCATTTCGCGACCAGAAAAGAGGACAAAAACCCTCCTATTCACGGTCGTTCAAAGGAAAATGGCAACCTAGACATCAAGGGGGGAAGTCTTTCCCCCCCACGAAAAATGAACATGCAACGACCAAAGGTCCCAAGAAAGGACCTTCAGCATGACTATATGGCCTCCCCGGGAAAACAGAAGATAGGGGGAAGGTTACAGGCATTCTCTCAAATGTGGCAGACAACAATCTCAGATCAATGGGTATTGGAGACAGTATCACAGGGGTACAAACTGGAATTTTGTTCCATCCCCTATCGAAGGTTCATCAGAATACCAAAATACAGAAACCGGTTGAAACACCTCCAAATCAAGGAGGCGATACTTCACCTCCTGGATATAGGGGCAATAGAGAAAGTACCTGTGTCCCAACAGGGACAGGGCGTTTACTCTATATTCTTCGTGGTGCCAAAGAAAAACGGATCCACGAGAGCCATTTTAGATCTGAAATGGCTCAACAAACTCATTCGACACAGGAAATTCAAGATGGAAACTCTGAAATCCATTCTTATATCCATCCAGGAGGGAGATTTTCTGACATCTTTGGATCTGTCAGAAGCGTACCTCCATATACCCATTCACAGCTCACACCGAAAATTTCTGCGATTCAATTATGCAAATCTTCACTTCCAATACAAAGCTCTCCCCTTTGGCCTCAAGTCTTCACCCAGGGTCTTCACAAAGGTGCTGGTGACCTTGGTAGCACATCTGAGATTAAAAGGGGTGAGTCTTTTTCCGTATCTGGACGACGTCCTAATCAAAGCCCCTTCAGAGGCGGTATGCTCACAGGCCCTAAATCTGACTATTCAGACATTAGAAGCCCACGGCTTCATTGTGAATCTGGAGAAAAGTCACATGATTCCCACTCAGAGATTGCTCCACCTAGAGGTGGAGATAGACACAAAGTTGGACAAAGTGTTCCTGTCCCAGGAAAGGGAATTCAAGCTCAAATCTCTGATGGACCAAGTTCTTCAAAAATCAGAGACACAGCTAATGACCTTGGTCAAACTCCTAGGAATGCTTGTCTCCTGTCAGGAGGTAGTGCAATGGGCTCGTTTTCATGTCAGGCCCTTGCAATTGTTGTTACTGCCCCACCAAAAGGCGATTTCACACAAGAGAGTAAAACAGATCAGTCTTTCTTCACCGGTCCGGAATATGATAGCCTGGTGGCAAAATCCAATGAGGTTCAAAATAGGAGTTCCTCTCCGGGACCCCTCACGATCAGTAATGACGACGGATGCCAATCTCTCAGGATGGGGTGCACATTCGGGAGACCAGATGGTCCAGGGAGAATGGTCGGTTGCGGAGATGACAGAAAGCATCAATCTGCTGGAACTGAGGGCAATACGCCTCGGGCTTGTAAAACTTGTCGATGTTCTGTCAGGGACCCATGTTCTGGTACAGACGGACAACACTACAGCAAAAGCGTACGTGAATCGTCAAGGGGGAACCAAGGTTCGCTCCCTTCATGCGGAAGCATCTCTGATAATGACGTGGGCAGAGAAACATCTATTGTCAATAAAAGCCATTCACGTAGCAGGAAAGGACAACGACTTAGCGGACTGGCTCAGTCGGAAACGAATAGACCAATCAGAATGGATGCTGAACACGGAAGTCTTCGAACAGATCTGCAGCAAGTTCGGCAGAATGGTCATGGATCTGTTTGCCACAGACCTGAATCGTCAAGTACCAGAGTTCATATCTCGTCAACGAAACGCTCTGGCAAAAGGGACAGATGCTCTAAGCTATACATGGCCTCCAGGTCTCCTCTATGCCTTTCCGCCCCTACCAATCATGCACAAAGTCCTACAAAAGATTCGCATACAGAAAGCAGAAGTGGTACTGATTGCCCCTTTCTGGCCACGTCAAACCTGGTTTCAGGAACTGCAGTCTCTGTCGATAACAAAACCATGGCACCTGCCTCTTCGGGTGGACCTCCTCACACAGGGTCCAACAAGGCATCCACGGCCGGAACTTCTTCGGCTGACAGCATGGAGATTGAGCGGAAAATGTTAGAGGGAGCGGGGTATCAAATTAAAGTAGTTGATACCATGTTGGCAGCCAGAAAGGTCTCTACCAACAAATCCTATGATCACACGTGGAAAGTTTTTCACTCATGGAGCTTGGAGCGGGGTCATAACCCGGTTACGGCTTCAGTTAGAATAGTCCTGGCTTTCCTACAAGATGGACTTGATAAGGGCCTAAGTACTAGCACCCTCCGTAGACAGGTATCCGCCATCTCAGCCATCCAAGGGGCTAAACATGGAAGGTCTCTGCTTAGACATCCTCATATTAAGAGATTTTTGAAAGGGGCGATGTCCATTAATCCTCCGCAGGTTCACAGGTTTCCCACCTGGAACCTTAACGTGGTACTTAGGGCTCTGTGTAAATACCCTTTTGAGCCAATGGCTACGTGTCCTCTGAAGGAACTCACCTTCAAGACCCTTTTTTTGGTAGGTATCACCTCCGCTAGGAGGGTGTCGGAATTGAGGGCTTTGTCTATTAACAAGGAGCTCTGTATTTTCCACCAGGACAAGGTAGTCCTTCGCTTAGACCCAGCATTTATTCCAAAGGTGAATTCGGTTTTTCATAGGTCAGAAGAGATTTTTCTTCCCTCTTTTTGTCCCAATCCTAAACATGAAAGAGAAAAGGAATGGCATTGTTTAGATGTTCGGAGGGCCCTTAGTTTCTATATTGACAGAACTAAAGGGTGGAGACAATCGGAGACGCTTTTTGTGTCCTTCAGAAAATCTTCCTTGGGAAAACATGTATCCACCTCCACTTTGAGTAGGTGGATTAAGGGGTGCATTATCTTAGCCTATAAAGCTAAAGGGTTGGAGATTCCGGCCGGAATCGTTGCACACTCCCTTCGGGGGACGGCTACCTCAGTGGCGTATCGATCCTTTCCCTCACTAGAAACCATATGCCGAGCGGCAACATGGCAGTCGGTCCATTCTTTTACTAAACATTATAGAGTGGACACACTAGCTTCAGCGGAAGCGGCATTTGGTCGCAGGGTGCTTCAACACACTCTGTAAAGCTGGGAATGCAAGCCCACCCGGTAACATAGCTTTTGTACGTCCCAGACGTGAGGAATGTCCCACGTAGAACCACTGGAGAATGGAAGGTTTCTTTCACTTACCGTGAATCTTCCTTTCTCTGTGGTTCTGAAGTGGGACATTCCTGCCCACCCGTTTTTAGGGTGATTCCCCTCTTTACAGAGTTTGATACGGGGGCAGTGGCTTCGAGAGACCACGCTGTTACTGTTACGTTTTGTGGGCTAATATCCTTGCCCTATTGTAGTGTTTGGGCAGTTGGTACCCTCCTTTGTTGGGGGGGGAAATGTTGTGTTTTCTTCTAGTTCCTTTCCGGCGGGGAAGATAATAGGGCTTGAGAAGGACTGGTTCGCCTCCAAGGGGATAAGCCCCTCCCTGCCTGGATCAAAGTTCGGAGCCGACCCTGAGGAAAGAGGGCGGAGCTTATCCCAGACGTGAGGAATGTCCCACTTCAGAACCACAGAGAAAGGAAGATTCACGGTAAGTGAAAGAAACCTTCCATTCTCTACCCGAAGGAGTCTCAGAGTGGCTTACAATTGCCTTCCCTTCTCCCCACAACAAACACCCTGTGAGGTAGATGGAGCTGAGAGAATTCTGAGAGAACTGTGACTGACTCAAGGTCACCCAGCTGGCTTCATGTAGAGGAGTGAGGAATCAAACCTGGTTCTCCAGATTAGATTCTGCTGCTTTTAACCACTACACCACACTGGCTCTCAGGAACTCTGGTCTGTGTTTTCATGTTATAGGCAACAAAGCCACATAAAACTGGTAACCAGGCAGTATTTTGCTAGTGATATTTCCAAGTTTTGGAATAGTTTGGAAATAATAACTTTTTATAAAAATGAACCAAGCCCAAATCACTTTGAATTTCAACTTGGCTTGTAAATAATTTCAGCCTATCCTGAACTGCTCCGTTCTTCACATGTTTTCCCTAAACGTGGGTTGCAGCAGCAGCAGGAATGCTCAGGTAAGGTCCAAGGAAGAGGCCAGCTGCTTATGTATTCAGTGGATTGGATCCAAACTAAAATTTCCAGTGGCAGAATGGAACTTTCCTGCCTCCCATCTCCCACTGAAGTCCACTGGTATCTACAAAATGCTGCTCCCAGAGTATAAAGCACTGAGGTTGATGCATTGGAGAATGATTTCAGCTCATACTTTATTTAGTTACATGCAGATCTTGGGATGAAGTTCCGTGGCCCAGAGGCCAGTTTATATCCCTGTAGCCAAACCACACACACACTCCCATGATACTCTATTTACAGTGCATTCAAGTCCCATAGGTCCATACTCGGATCCTAGCCCTCCAATAGGTGCATACTAGGATCCATTCGGGCTATTGTCTTTTGGAGTGAAGCTTGGGCCCTTCACATGACCATGTGCGGACCCGACCACGTGTGTAGTCTCACTGGGTATACAACACAGAGGATAGGAGACCCAGAGGAATGTCATGGGGGGGGAGGCTGCAACAGGATGGCGGAATTGGTAAAATTGCCAATTTAGTCTGAATCCAAGCAATTAAGCTCCCAAGCCTTGCCAACCAGAAGTTCCTATTGCAAAAATCTATGGGATCTCCAGTCCAACAAATCCAAAACTGCTTTGTCATATATGCAGTATTAGAGTCCAGGTAAAACAAACTCCAGATTTTACCAGGTTCTGCTCAGACATGTAGAGTCTGACCTTTCTATACCCCCGACTCATCAGTTTCCTTCAAGCACTTCACCCAGGGTACCCAACATTGCCCTGGCATCACCTTTAACCCTTTAGATTTTTCTTTGTTCTGATTCCTACTCCAATCATTGTTTAAAAATTAAGGAGTTGGCAACCTTAGAGCTGCATGCTATATATGTGGGAAGTTATTTCATTAATCCACCTATGCTTGCAAAAGCTTCTTGTGATCGCTTCTATTAGCAATCCTGAGGCAGAATGCTGTACTCCAATAATGATGAAGTTGCACAAAACAGTATTGCTGCTAAGGCCACCGTCTTTGCTGCTCCATGCAAAGTGCCACTGTTTGCACTTCCAGTCTACAGTACAAATGAGATGGCAGCCTTTTGTGTCATTTAAAATGTCTTTGACTAGCAGTTCTTACATTTTTTATTACTGCTAAAGGTGATGGCAAATATGCTCCTATAATTAGCGGGATAATTTTAAAGGCCTTTAAAAATACTCAAGATGAGGAACGTATCTCCAGGCTTCGAAAATGCACAAGTGTAATCAACGTTAATTAGTAAGATAATGCCACTTTTAAAATGCTTTCTGCAAAATCATATCCTATCTACCTTCATTTGATTCCTGAAATAAGAAAGGTTCCCCCCCGCCTCCCTCTCTGTGTTGGTCATATTCTCAGTGAATCATGGAAACATTTTGGTGGATTAGAGTGGTCATGTTATCCTAAAACGAGTCACTCTTCTATGTCTGCTAAAGTTTAGGGTGTAACTCCACTGAAATTAATGGATGTATAAAGTGTGACTCTGCTTAGGATGTCGGTGCAAGATATTTTACAGGGTTATTTCTGGCCAAAGTGGAAAGCTGGGGATCTCTGAGCTATGATTTCCAATTTCAGTTTGGGAAATTCCAGGAGATTTGGGGAAAATGGAGTTTGGAAAAGGGAGGGAGCTCAGCTAGAATGTAATGCTATAGAGTCCACCCTCTGAAGTTGCCATTTCCTGCAGGAGAACCGAAGTCTGTGGAAACTATGACTCCAGGTCCCACACAGAGGTTGACAACTCTACTCTTGAGTGTTTCTCAGCTTTTTCTTCACAATCAGCAATTGCATTTTTCTTTAAACAAGTCTTTCAAATGAACAGAATAATGGAGTTTGCACAGGAGGATTGGTTGATAGGTATGCACCTCTTGCCTTCCATTTGCCACAGTCAAGCAAAATATTAATGCATGCATCAATAGTCAATGTCTGTTCTCCTTATTCAGGCATGCTGTTATACCTTGGATAAAAATCCCTTTAGAAATATGCATAATGGATTTAAGTCCCTCTCTGATATGCAGGTTCTTGTTTAATAATCATTTGAAACTTGTATATTAACATTCTTTTTAATACATATCAGGCTTTATGCTCTTCACCAGTTTACATATACCTTTTCTTCGCATCTATTTCTTTCAGAGTTTGATATCTTCAAGGTACATGAGTAAATGGCAATATTTGTTCATTGTCTAATATTTTGGGGTTTACATGAATGCACAAAGCTGCATTATATGGAGTCAGACCAATTGTCTGTCAAGGTCAGCATTGTCTATTCTGGCTGGCACTGGCTTTCTAGGATGGAACTGTTGGTTAAAATAGGGGATGGTATACCATGCAATACCTTTTTTCATTAGAAACAAACAAAATGACACAAAATAATGTACAAGCTCCTGATTTTCCCAAACTTTTCATCAAGATGGACATTAAAAGGGTGGGGATAGGGAGAGATGTTGGCCCCAAACTTAAATCTTTTTTTTCCCCTGCATCCTGTGTAGATACCATGCAAATTTGAACAGATAATGCTCCTGGGTAGTGCTTCTGTCACATTGCATTTTTGGCCTTCCAGGAAGGTTGGATGGCAGCTGCAAACTTGAAAATATAAAAATCTGTAGTTCATCTGTATCCCTGTGACACCAAATGGAGCACATGTCCATTAAAATAGATCCAGATGGGTAGCTGTGTTGGTCTGAAGCAGTAGAAGTTTGAATCTAGTGGCACCTTTAAGACCAACAAAGTTGAATAAAATTTCATTGGTCTTTCAGGTAACACTTGGACTCAAACTATGTCCTTTAAAAGGTAGAGAGAAATGTGATAGTCCTCTTGGTTCTGTTCAGTTTAGATATTTTTGTTCATTTTCTTCATTTTAAACAAAATGGGATCTGACAACAGAACCTCTAATTAACTTGGTGTTTATCTAAAGTAAAGCCTCAGGCCAGTAATTCACTGCCAGTTAATCAGATGCTTCTGTTAATGTGCAAGAAGGAAGCAACTTGCACAGTAATTAGATGGGTTAATTCAACTCTCTTATACAGTAAAGTTTTCCCAAACAATAATCGATAGTCATTGCTACTCATTATGCCTAACTTTTGTTGTTCATCCTGTAAAATACATTTTGAATTACTTTTTAAAAGTGTGTCACTAATGTTTATTCAGTCTTCAGTTCAAAAGTAAGCAAAGTTTCTGGTGACTTCTATACCCAATAGACAACCTACACTGAAACTTTTATAATAAGATCAGATAAATCCCCAACTTCTAAATATGGTCTGGAGGGCAAATAGCACCATTGCTCAAAGATTCAAAGGGCTTTAAGGATAAGTAAACTGTTTAATTCTACAACCGTATCCTTGAGGGGCACTGAGAATATTTGCCATTTTGAAAGAAAGCATATTCATCCATTATGTTCAATCAGACTCTAGAAGTAAATTTTGTACTGTGACTAGGACTGCCAAGTGCAGACTCAGGGGTGCCTCCTATACCTTTAAGAGTTGAATGGGTTAGAATTTTCTATCAGTATGGCAATGTGATGGGGAAAGGTGATGTGATGAAATTCTGTCATTTATACAGTCCTTAAAGGGCAGGAGTCATTGGAGAGATGAATCTGAAAATCCCAGACATCATATTCCACCATAAAATCAGTCAGCTGGAAACTCTTCAGACTATGGACCCCTGGCTATATACTCTGATCCACTGTGTGATTAAAACAAATAATGGATTCATGTACTTTAGGGCTGTAGGAATGCAATTTTTCAAAAGTTTTTTTTTTTTTAATCTCATTGGACTAGACTCAAATTTCAGTCTTTTGCACACCTATATGGAAAGTCCCAGCAAAATCAGTTGGACTTTCTTCCAAGTAAGCATGGACTGGATCAGGATGTATGTAGGTTTGGATCCTGTGTCTTCTTTCTGCTTGTACTTCTTTTTGTCCATTGAGGGGATGATCTTCTACTGCGGAGAACATGTCTAACTGGAGCTATGCACTTCCAGTTACATAAGACCAAAGCCTTTCACATAGCTCAAAAGGTCCTACCAGAGGACTAACTCCAAAAAAGATGAGGAGCACAAGCAATAAGGAGCCAATGTCCTGTTGATCTCAGAGAATGGTCAAAAGAGACAAGATAATATCTCATATATGTCCAGTTTTTATGAAATACATCTACACCAGCAATCCCCAGCATGGTGCCTGTGGGCCCCATGGCATCTGCCAATACCTTTTCCTGGTGCTTTTAGAAAGTGAGTGGGGCTAGGTGGGGCTCTTGCATAGCTGGGGTTATGATGGGCCTTTGAAGATTTGATTGGCTGTGCAGATTGTTTTTAAAAGTTGCTTTGGCAACCACAATGTGTCAAAATTTCAAAGGTAGCCACAGGCTGAAAAAGTTTGGGTGCCATGAACAACACTAATAAAAGGCAGTCCAACAAAGTTCTAAACTATTTTTTAATCTCTCAGATAAAAGAATTTTCCCTTAAAATATCCATAAATTGAAGCAAGGTCTGCAACTGTAAACTCATAATTAGTGAACTGTGCATTAACAAACCCAGAATTCTATTACCTTCAAAGGTAGACTGTAGAAATATCAGCTGGCTGACATATGAGAATTTGAACTGACCAAACTTACAAATTTTAAATAAGTAATGAATAATCAGACCAGCTTTTATTTTTAGTCAAACAATGACACTTTTCATGGTATCCACTGTCATGATGTCATAATGCCTCTACAGTTTCTTTATTACTTCTCCATAGTTGGATTACACAGTACAGATGTAATAGATGGATAGTCACTGCTTTAACAACAAAATTCCAAGCTAGATGGACCCTTCAAGAGTTCTGTAAGAATGTGGATAAGCAAACATGTGGATAAGGGTGAGAAGGAAACATAGCCTCCCAAAACACTCCCAAGTCCTTCGTCAAGGGCATCTGAACAATAATAGGATACCAGAAGAAACTTTAAAGAGAATCTATATGAAATGTTTTATAGGTAGTATATGACACCAGAGAAATTAGCCAAAATGTACCCCGGAATGTCTGATAAATGCTGGAAATGTCAGACACAGATGGGAAGCTTCTTTCATGTCTGGTGGAAGTATAAAGATATGATGTCATATTGTAGAAGGGTGCATGAAATGTTGCAAAAAATATGTCTGTTACTGCTACCATTCAAATCAGATATGTTTTTACTTAATATTATGCCTGATGTAAAGAAAGTTAAGCACTTAATTATACATATAGTCACTGCAGCAAGAATTCTTTATGCTAAGTATTGGAAGAAATCAGAGATACCAATGAAAGACGAACTTTTGACAAAAAAATTGAAACAGTGGAAATGGACATATTGTCTGACATTGAAAGACTGAAGTAAACAAAACGTGAGAGATATTTGGGCACCATTTTATGATTGCGTGAAAAGAAATTCTGAAGATCAGGAATAATGAATATAATCACTATAAACTTGGGATAAATCTAACTTGAACTGTGCAGAACATGTACCTTTTCAGGAATCATAATAGAAGATTTTAGTGACTTAATCAATATTAGCTTTTGAAATTATATAAACGAAAGAGATCTGGAAACAAAGATTTAAGATGGAAAATTTGTAACAGCTATTGTATAAGCTTGGTGGAATTTTCCTATATGTCTTATTCCATTCCCTATATCCTTCCCTTCCTACAATCACATATATTATAGGGAAAACCTAATAAAAATCTTATAATAAAAAAGACTAAACAGTTCTGGTTGCCCCTTTTCAAAATTAGCATTTGTTGAGACAAACCAGGATTTGAATGATCATCTGCAAGCGGTTTCTCAAACCAACCATTGTTAAAATAGAGTTTGGTTTCACATTTTGTCTGAACCAAGCCAATGTTTTAGCCACCATCCAACCCATTACTGACTTCACACAACCTCATAGCCTCACATTCCAAATCCTCACATAATATCTTAATGTATACATTAAACAAAATGGAGGACAATAAAGAAGCCTGTGTCAGTCTATAGGAAAGGAAGTGGAGCAACAATACTCCATTAGCACATTTTTAATTTTCCCCATCAGGAAACCCAAAACCATACCCTTTGAGCTACTCCCACAGTGTAGTAGGATCAGTTGGCTGTTTTTGGCCTCTGAATCTTTAGCAAACATTAGTCCTTCTCAGCATTTCAAACCGCTTTTCATGGCAGCTTCTTCAGACAGGATGTTTTGGATTAATTCCTTCCCTGGGGCTTCAAACAAAGAAATGACTGAGAGAGAGCATGAACTTGAAGAAACTAGTCTATTCAGGAGAAAATCAAATGGTATTTTTAACAGGACTATGTCATTTTTCAGGATACTGTATTATAATTCTGTGCTTGATGCCAACAATGCAATTCAGTATGAATTAAATTCATTTTTGATGGTGTGTTGAGAAATATTTTGAAAAGTAGCAATCACTGGTTCTCTTCCCAAGCATCGATAAAAGTTCTCTCTCTCTCTCTCTCTCTCTCTCTCTCTCTCTCTCTCTCTCTCTCTCTCTCTCTCTCTCTCTCTCTCTGTTGAGCTTCAAATAAGGAGCATGGTCAAGTGAAGAAAATTGGACAGATTCTATCTCATGAACTTCAGTACCCACCATTAAAACTAATTACCTGAGTTGCTGTGAGGTTTAAAGAAAACTGTATACTACTTTGTAGAGGGATTGTGTTAATGCAAGATTTGACTGTTGCTGTCTGAAAACTTAGGTGCAAACTTCTCCACAAGTGCTTCTGGGCACTGAACAGTTTTGATTGCCTAAACAAATACAGAAAAAAGTATACTGTCCTGAGCTCCCAGGAAGAAGACAGGATAGAAATGTGATAGATGGGCATGTGAACAGTCAGGTATGGTGTTAGGCTTAGAGTTGTTGAGGGTCTCATAAGGATATTGGGTTGCTTATTTAGAAATGAGCCAGGCTACAACACTGTCACTTTGAATGTTCAGCTTGAAAAGCAGCTTACTGCATGCATTTGTTTCTCAATAAACTGATGGGATAAATTAGAAAAAAGAGACAGGTGCTAGTACATTCTGTTTGGGCTGATCATATTTAAAGTTTGTTGATTCATATGCCCAATATTTAAGTAGGCTAATTTAGAAATGTCCAGTATGGTGTGAGAAAAGAGACCCATTCTTCCTGTATTCATTTGAGATTTTACTGTGGTGTGGCGCTGAAGATTTCAGGGAGTCCCATATAGCTGACGAAGTCTCAGTCTAGAAATTATTCTACCATTGCACTAACAACTTTTCTATAGGAAACCCTAAGCTATGTCAGCGTCATCTCTGTGTGAATATTTATAAGTTTGGCTTTGCTTTTTGTGTTCATGAGGGATGTGAACATTATCTGTGTGAATCACCCAGACATGCTAATTGGAGTAATCCACTTCTGTCTAAGGGACTGTACCTCTCACTAGTGGGAGGGAAGAAAGGCTTCTCATTGGATAGATAATTAAAATTCTCACTTGCACAGCAGGCACATGGAAGTGTGACAATGTTGTGAGTTTTTCCTCATTTCTTGCTGGGATATTCAGGCTAGTAATGGGACCAAGCTAAGAAGGGACTATTTTTGTTAGAGAAACAGGGCAGACCAACAAGACAAGAGGAACTAAATCTTGACTCTCTGTTTTATTTCTTTGTGTTTGGTTCACTTACAACATTTGTCTCCCACTTTGCCTGACTTCTAGTATCAGAGGATGCTGAGAGGATGCAGTAGAGTGTAATGAGGGTACAGGATAGTAAAGCGCTTCCTCCCTCCTCCATGTCCAGGCCCATAGCCACAGGGGGGCTGAAAATGGGCAACACTCCATGCTGAATTTGCCCTTCCCTCCACTAAACAGCTGTGCCTTTTTTGTTTTCCTTCCCCCACCCTTGCTTCCCAGAGAGGCATGAGCGAAGCTGGAGCCTCATGAGCAGGGGGGGGGGGACCTGGTGCAGGGAGGGGCAGAGCATTTGCCACATTGTCACCAATAACCAATTTATGGAGAACCTCCTGGAGCTCTTCACAATCATCCTTTGTTTTCACCATCCTGAATAATTTTGTGACATCTGCAATCTTGGCCACTACACTGCACACCCCAACTTAAACAATTAAACAATACTGATCCTTGTGGGATTCCACTGCTTACTTCCCCCATTGCGAGAACTGTCCATTTATTCCTACTCTTTGCTTCCTGTCATTTACCCAATTTTTAATCCTTAAGAGAACCCATCCTCTTATCCCATGGCTGCTAAATTTACTCAGGAGTCTTTGGTGAGATGCCTTGTCAAAAGCCTTTTGAAAGTCCAAGTATATAATGTCTACTGGGTCACTGTTATTTACATGCTTGTTCACCTTCTGAAAGAACTCCAAAAGGTTGGTGAGGCGGGAGTTTTCCCAGGGAGAGTCTGCCAGGGGGAAAGGATAATGGAAAGCTGAAGACTGGGGGGGGGGGCAGATAAAGATAGGTTGGTTGGAGGGAAGGAGGTGGTAGGTGGGAAGGAGAGAAGAAGTCAGGAAAAAGGGAGCAGTTATGGGGATTTCAGGGAAGGGATAGAGGAAATCATGGGGAAGGGGAAATAAGAAGCCCCCCCACAAGCCTTTGCAGGTTTCCCCACTTATAACTGTACAATGACTCAGTATTTAAATACATCAAGACATCCATGAAGCTGCCATTTTTATAAAACTCCAATTGACATTCATATTCCTCTTACCTTAAAAGCTTGTTTCAACAACTGTTGTCTTAGAATAGTTTAACTCCACATAAGATGGCATTGTAAGTCTCCTGACAGAGCAAATTCCACAGAATGGACACAATGAAAAAAATCAGTTTTCTGGATCATATGGAAGGAAGCCCCTCTGATGGATATCTGCCTTGATGCAATGAGGGGGCTTGCATGGATTGATGAGCCTGCAGGCTACACCATGAAGGGCCACCCAGGACAGACAGGCCACAGCGGAGAACTCAGACAAAAATGTGATCCACTAGAGAAGGAAATGGCAACCCACTCCAGTATCTTTGCCAAGAAAACCCCATGGACAGTAACACAAGGCTAAAATATATGATGCTGGAAGATGAGCCCCCAGAAAGAATGAAGCAGCTGGGCCAAAGCTGAAAGGATGCTCAGCTGTGGATATAGCTAATGGTGAAAGGAAAGTCCGATGCTGAAAAAACAATACTGCATAGGAACCTGGAATGTAAGATCTATGAACCAAGGTAAGCTTGACGTGGTCAAAAATGAGATGGCAAGACTGAACATTGACATCTTGGGAATCAGTGAACTAAAGTGGATGGGAATGGGTGAACTTAACTCAGAAGATCATTATAGCTACTACTGTGGCCAAGAATCCCATAGAAAAAATGGTCAACAAGAGAGTGCGAAAGGCAGTAATGGGATACAATCTCAAAAATGACAGAATGATCTTGGTCCGAATTCAAGGCAAACCATTCAAGTCTATGCCCCAACTACTGACACAGAAAAGGCTGAAGTGGAAGAGTTCTATGAAGACCTACAACACATCATAGAACTAACACCAAAAAAAAAGATGTCCTTATCATCATAGGGGACTGGAATGCTAAAGTAGGAAACCAAAAGGTAACCAGAATAACAGACAAGTTCAGCCTTGGTGAACAAAATGAAGCCGGGCAAAGGCTAACAGAGTTTTGTCAAGAGAACACGTGGGTCATAGCAAACACCCTCTTCCAATAACCTAAGAGGCAACTCTACACATGGACATCACCAGATGGGCAACCCCAAAATCAGACTGATTATATAATTTTCAGTCAAAGATGGAGAAGCTCTATACAGTCAGTAAAAACTTAACCTGAAGAAAGTTGGGAAAACTACTAGACCATTCAGGTTTGACCTAGATCACATCCCTTATGAATATACAGTGGAGGTGAAGAATAGGTTTAAGGGACTAGATACGATAGACAGAGTGCCTGAAGAACTATGGATGGAGGTTTGTGAAACTGTACAGGAGGCAGCAATCAGCATCATCCCAAAGAAAAAGAAATGCAAGAAAGAAAAGTAGCATTGCAAATAGCTGAGGAAAGAAGGAAAGTGAAAGGCAAAGGTGAAAAGGAAAGATTTACCCAACTGAATGCAGATTTCTAGAGAACAACAAGGAGAGATAAGGAGGCCTTCCTGAATTAACAATGCAAAGTGATAGAGGAAAACAATAGAATGGAGGGATTTCTGGTTTAAGCGTTTTGCTGCTCGGTCGCATCCCCATCTTGTTCTGATGGGGCTGCATCGAGACTCGACTGATGGGAAGGGTCCGAGTACATCCTGGACCCTCAGCCTGGAGAGCTGAGGCGAGCCTCTTCCAAGGTGACGGCCAAGGAATTGAGGCTCCCCTTTATCTCCGAAAGGTCCCGTCACCGAAGAGCCAATATGGTGCTGAGTGATGACTACCGGACCAGCGGACACGATCAACAGCTGCTGAAAAGCTTCTAAAAGATCTCCAAGGCTGCAAAGCATGAGTTAAGCATCACTCAGGTGATTTAAGCAAACAAGAGCCTTGGTAGTAATTAGAAGCGCCTAAAGGCAAAGTGGCAGGGGGGAGGGAGACACTCAAGAATTCACCCCCCCCCATTTAAAACAATGCAGTTTTAAAGTGAAGTTTAAAAACAACTTTGAAACAAGCTATACACATAAGAGGATTAGCGAAAGCAAAAGCTGCATAATAGCGAAAAGCAGATTAAGTTCTGCTAACTTTTACTTTGTTTTGGGAAACTTCTTGTTGTTATTATGGTTGGGAGAGGGCGGAAGCCAGATCTGGAGAAAAAAACGTCAACCAGAAACAGCCTACCAATGACTCCCTCCCACAACCAGGAAGTAGCTATGGAGATGTCCACACTGCTGGCGAATGCACTGCACCCTCTAATGGAGCAGATGACTAATCTCAACATGAAAATGGATAATTTGCAAAAGCAGACGACTCAAATGGACAGAAGGACCTCAGCAACTGAAAAGACTCTTAAAAAAATGGAAGAACAAACTGAGAGTATCAATAAAAGAGCGGATGAATCAGAAAAAGAGAGATCTTCCAATAAAAACCAACGAATACAGCTACAGTTAGAAAGATCTATGTATATCCTATGTTTCCAAGGGATTCCAGAAGAAAAGAATGAAGATTTAAGGGCTATTTTATCAGAGACTTTGGCTCCAATAATGGATTACAAACAGGAAGATCTACTGAAGGAGATGGACTGGGCCTATAGGGCTTATCCAGATTTTATTAAATAAACTCCCTGGAGAAATATGCCTGAAATTCATGAGAAGATCTACCAGAGATCGGGTGCTGAAATCTACACAGGGGAGCCCCTTAAAAATCAAGAATGAGGAGATAAAAATCCTGAAGGATATCCCCTATGAAGTCAGAAAGTGGAGGAGGCTCTACAAGGAACTTACTCTCTCTCTACAGAAGAAAGGGGTCCCTTACAGATGGTTATTTCCTGAAGGACTGAGTTTTAAATATGAAGATAGAAAGTATAATATTGACTCTGTTCCTAAGGCTAAAAAGTTTGTGGATCAATACTTCAATGTAAAGCAGTACAACAAATATAAGAAACCTAAAAAGGATGAGGAGAAAGAAGAGGAAGAAGAAGAATCCTATTCACAGGATTCAGAAAGCAGTAGTCCAATACTCTTTAGTTCTTCAGATACATCGGAATCAGAGAAAGGAGCAGCCGCTCCTAAACCCTGAAGAAAGAAGAAACACAAGAAGAAAAGAACCTAAGACTGAGATAATCGTTGAAAATGCAGTTTTTATTAATTAACCAGTTTTTGCAATTTTTCCTTTTTATTATTTTTGTTAACTTTTTTATAAGCAACAAATCTCTGTAACATCAGGTGATAATGACACAAATGTAACCAGATTGTGTCACCATGTTAGTCTTCTCTTCCCCATGTCCAGTAGGATGTCTAGAGGTAGGGTTTAGTTTCCTTCCCCCATCCTGGTAGAGTTTTATGTATTAGTTTCCCTTACCCATATCCTATAAAATTTTTAGAGGTAGGGATTTAGTAACCTTTCCCCATATCCCGTAGCAATGCAAAACCAATAAAATCTTTAAAAAAAAAAGAAAAGAAAAGAAAACAATAGAATGGGAAGGACTAGAGATCTCTTCAAGAAAATTGGAGAGATCAAGGAAACATTTCATGCAAAGATGGCCATGATAAAGGGACCTAACAGAAGCAGAAGAGATTAGGAACAGCTGGCAAGAATACAGAGAACTATACAAGAAGGATCTCAATGCCCTTGACAACCATGATGGTGTGATCACTGACCTTGCGCCAGATATCCTGGAGTGTGAAGTCAAATGGGCCTTAGAAAGCATTACTAACATCAAAGCTAGTGGAGATGACAGTATCCCAGCTGAACTTTTCAAAGTCCTAAAAGATCATGCTGTTAAAGTGCTGCACTCCATATGCCAGCAAATTTGGACAATGCAACAGTGACCACAGGATTGGAAAAGGTCAGTTTACATTCCAATCCAGAAGAAGAAGAGGAGGAGGAGGAAGAAGAAGAAGAGGAGGAAGAAGAAGAAATTGGATTTATACCCCACCCTTAACTTGGAATCTCAGAGCAGCTTACAAACTCCTTTCCCTTCCCCTCCCCACAACAAACACCCTGTGAGTTAGGTGGGGCTGAGAAAGTTCTGAGAGAACTGTCCTTGAGAGAACAGCTCTGACAGAACTATGGCTTGCCCAAGGTCATCCAGCAGCTGCAAGTGGAGGAGTGGGGAATCAAACCCAGTACTCCCAGATTAGAGTCTGCGCACTTAACCACTACACAAAACTGGCAATGCCAACTAATGTTCAAGCTATCGCACAATTGCACTCATTTCACATGCTAACAAGGTCATGCTCAAGATCCTACAAGCTAGACTTCAGTAGTACATGGATAGAGAACTGCCAGAAGTACAAGCTGGGCTTCGAAGAGGTAGAGGAACTAGAGATCAAATTGCCAACATTTTCTGGATTATGAAGAAAGCAAGGGAGTACCAGAAAAACATCTACTTCTACTTCATTGCCTATGCTAAAGCCTCTGACTGTGTGGACCACAACAAACTATGGCAAGTCCTTAAAGAGATGGGAGTACCAGACCACCTCACATGTCTCCTGAGAAACCTGTATAAGGGTCAAGAAGCAACAGTTAGAACCGGATATGGAACAACTGATTGGTTTACAATAGGAAAAGGAGTACATCAAGGATGTATAGTGTCTGCTTATTTAATTTATATGCAGAGTACATCATGCAAAATGCAAGCCTGGATGAATCACAAGCCAGAATTAAGATTGCCAGGAAAAACAGCAACAACCTCAGATATGCAGACGATATCACTCTAATGGCAGAAAGTGAAGAAGACCTCAAGAGCCTCTTGCTTAGAATGAAATAGCACAAAAGTTGGCTTGAAACTCAACATAAAAAAAAACAACTAAGGTCATGGCATCCAGCCTCATCACTCCTTGACAAATAGAAGGGGAAGTAATGGAAGCAGTGACAGACTTCATGTTCCTGGGATCCAAGATGGTGACTGCAGCCATGAAATTAAAAGATGCCTGCTTCTTGGGAGGAAAGCGATGGCAAAACTAGATAGCATAATGAAAACTAGAAACATCACCCTGCCATCACCCTGCCAACTTCTGTATGGTCAAAGCATATTCAAAGTGACAGTATTCCCAGTAGTAATGTATGGCTGCGAGAGTTGGACCATAAGGAAGGCTGAACGCCAAAGAATAGATTTGAATTATGGTGCTGGAGAAGACTCTTGAGAGTCTCTTGGACTGCAAGGAGATCAAATCAATCAATCCTAAAGGAAATCAACCCTGACTGTTTCCTGGAAGGCCAGATACTGAAGCTGAAGCTCAAATACTTTGGCTACCAAATGAGAAGGGAGCACTCACTGGAGAAGACCCTGATGCTGGGAAAGACTGGAGGACAAAGAAGAAGGGGATGGCAAAGGATGAGATGGTTAGACAGTGTTACCAATGCAACAAACATAAAATTGAGCAAACTCAGGAGAACAGCAGAAGACAGGAAGGCCTGGCGTGATGTGGTCCATGGGGTTGTGAAGAGTCAAACTCGACTGTGCAACTGAACAACAACAACAACAAATGGAATGAAGCACTTCCAGTGGAGTGGGAAGCTTGGCTCAATTCATATCCAGTTTAAGGACTCTGATGATTCTGCATTTTAAAAACCTGGATGGTTACTCATGCTCTTTCCACTGCCTGAAACTGACAATTTTTATTGCTAATAGATTTGCATGAAAATGAGCATCTTTCCCCCCCTCCTCCTGGCAATATGCCCACTGTCATCTGTAGAGTATCTGTAAGATACTTAGGTGTGTGTCAGGGATAAAATTAAGAGGCATGCTGTGTCCAAGATGAGAAAAACCAGTCTCTTTTAGCCAGTGATTGGGAGGAAATATGATTCATTTAGTGCTTACTTTCAGTACTCTGGCCACATATTCTGTCAGAGGGATGAAAAGATTTTTTCCAGTTCTGGAGCTAACAGCTTGTAAAGTACTGGGTTCAGATGTGTGATTTCAGCTCATAGTTTTTTTTCAGCTCAACTCAAAGACAAACTAGCTGGTCCTGAAGCCGGCTAATATCCATGCAGCACACCACACCCAACACACCCCTGCTCCCCGTGATAGGTTATTTACAATGTCTGTGTTCCCCATAGGTCTGCTCTAGGATCTGGGCGAACTGATTGGTCTGCCTCAGGATCCCCCACGGCTACTGTTTATCCTCCTGAAGGTGCGCTAGACCGCATGATCTAGCTAAAGCAGATGTGCTCCTTAGTAGTAGTCCATATCGATAAACAACACAGCTAGTCTGTATATAAGGTATTAAAATAGCACATTCAGTGCATTCAACATTATTTTAAACTTAAACAAAACGAACATTGGCTAAATATGTGAATGCAACCAGACACTTGCTACATACTTTTTTCCAAACAATTTTACTAATGCTCAGTGCCATGTTCAAATTTGAAATCTTTTTGTGAGCCTATTATATGTGATGAAAAAGAATATTTTGAGCCACAAGAAGACTGATAGTCATTCCAGTCACATTTTCCACTAATGCTAACTTATCTGTCTGTGAATTTTACGTGCCTTTTGCAATCTTTGTTTGAAAGGTAGTGCATGTTCTTCTACAACAACTGTGAACATTTAAAAAGAAAACCAATTCCCCTCCACCCTTTTCCTAAATTGTTTTTTGTGTTCCTCAAGAGAAAATTGTATTTCAGTCCCACATGCCTGAATGGACCTTGACGAAACTTCTCTCATGATGCCCTTTCTGTCATTGTACACTGCCAATTAATTGGTACTTATTTTTCAGAAACTCATACTTTCCCATGATATCTGAAGTAGCAAACTTTGCTTTGTGCTTAGCCTCAGATTCAATTGGAAATGGAGAAGATTTTAAAATTTGCAGAACATAACCTTGCTTGTAATGGCTTTGAGACCACAGATGATTTTGGTGAATGAAAGAAGGGACATTTTTACAAATCTCTCCTCCCACTGTAGACCTCTGATTCTCCCAGAGCTGTTCATGAGAGTTCCATTTTCCTTCAGGGGAAGTATGATGGAAGATATTTTAGGCTGCAGTGGAAGGACAGAGGTAAGGAAGTCCCATTTCATGGACTTATATTTCTCTTATATCCAGAGAAATCTTTGGTGGGTCCAATCAATTTTTGTTCACCATGAAGTCAAGCACCTGAAATAATTGCCTTAATAATTTGCCCACAGCTTAAACAAACTGAATTTCAAACAGTTTTGCACATATATAGTTTTGGCATTCAGCTTCACACATGCTCACAAATCAATAGTTTTGTTTACTTATTGTTCAGGGGCATTTTGAGCATGTCACACAGTGTTTAAAATCAGCTTCAACAGATTACATTTGCTTCTTTTGTGTCTGAACAGTTTGTAGCATTCATCATGGATTAAGGCACAATTTACAGGTGCCATGTGAGAATCTGTTGAAAAAATTTATACAAATTATGAACATGGCCACTCTTGGCTTTGGGAATCAGGCAGGGGGACACAGTCCAGAAGCTTAGAATGGAAAGACAATTCACACAGCTCCCCCCCCCAAGCTGGACTAAAACATCTTTATTTTATGGATTTTATTAACACAGAGATGATATGTGTTTCTGTAAAGCATTTGTGATCTGATTTCATGATGTTTGAAATTGTATCACTTTTTAAACTAAATGCTGTTTCTAAGGCTTGAGGGGACTTTTCAGAAAGTGAGGTCAAATTTTGATCAGAATAGAGGGTTAGATCCAGCTAGTTTGTTTTCTGATGAAAAAGAAAGGAGGATTTCCCTTTGACTACCAAGAACGAAGCTCCCGCCCACCCGGCAACGCCGCTGGTGGGCGGGGGTTGCTTTGCCACCCTGAGGAATCTGGGCAGCAACAGCAGTTGGGACTGATTCATCCCGATGTGGCTGGGGGCGGAGCCAGCTGTTCTAAAATGACTGGGGCTCCGTTCCCACCTTGGCAGTTGCTTTGTGCGCTCGCCCACCTGCCCTCCCTGTTCTTAGTGTAGGCTGTTGCTGGTCGCCTGTGGGGCCAGGTAGGAACTTTTTGCTTCTACCCAGATTGGCTCAGTGGGTGGAGGTGTTTTCGCCTACCTTACACTGAGGGCAGCGGATTACGGGACATTGTGGTGGACGGCGGTTAAATAGGATGGTCACTTGGCAGGTTTGTGCAAGCAAGAAAATGGAACTGGTGAGCACCTCACGGCATATCCCGTTAGGGAATGGGGTCATCAGGAACTGCCTTCGGATTTAAAGTTCCAGGGTGGGGAATGGTGATCACCTCTGGGAACCTTTTAGGGCAGGCTCCTCCCTGAAAGTTGAAAGGCTTCAGGGGTAGGTGCTCCTAGGGGGCAACCAGTTGCTGGGCTGCTGGCCATGAGCCATTGAGTAAATGGCTCATGGCTGGAGCTGGGTGACCTGCCCTTTAAGGGCAAGGGGGTTGGTCAAGGAAGTGACGCCTGCCTTGCCTGTTCCATGCTTGCTTAGTTTTCCATTGCTGCAGTGTTCTGATAAATAGTTAATAAAGTGGCCCTTCTTTAATTCCACACTGTTGTCTGTCTCATTATTCCGACTGGGGGGGCAACAGGCTATGATTAGTATCACTGGAACTACATGTACCAAAGCTAGGTGGGATATGGACTGTTGCAAGAAGGAGAACTGGGTCAGAGAGAGTAGAAAAGCTGACTGGATGCAACAGAAGGGTGTTTGAGCATCTCTGCTTGCAAAGGGCTTGCCTGGGGAGGATCATGTGCAGGGGTCTTTTCGTAGAAGAACAGCTGCAGGAGCTCATTAGCATATGGTATGCTAATGAGCTATTAGGCTATTAGCATATACCACGCCCCCTGACATCACCGGAAGTGATGTCAGAAGGGGAAGCAAAAGGGGGGGAAGCATCTTCAAAAGTCTCCCCTTCCCTTCCCCAGCTGGTCTGGGTGGGGGAGCTAAGAGAGAAGGGGTTTAAGGTTTAAACTCCTTCTCATGAGAGTTGGGCCACAGAAGGAGGAAAGAGGGAAGGAAAGAGAGAGAGTAGAGAGAAGGAAAGAAGGAAGAGGGAAAGAAAGAGAGGGAAGAAGGAGGAAAACAGGGAAAGGAGGAAAAAAGAGAAGAGAAGAAGGTGGGAAAGAAAGAAAGAGAGAAGAGAAGAGAAGAGAAGAGAAGAGAAGAGAAGAGAAGAGAAGAGAAGAGAAGAGAAGAGAAGAGAAGAGAAGAGAAGAGAAGAGAAGAATGAGGGAAAGAGGAAAAAGAAAGAAGGAAAGGAGGGAATGAAAGAAATTCAGTGGCAATTCAGCCCCATTATACCCTATGGGCCATTGAAGTCAATGGTGAAAACATAGGGTATATTCTGGGGCTGGAGGGAGGGTTTGAGGAGAGGCTCCAAGATCACAGGATAGCTGACAGAGCCTCTCCCCAAGATACCGACCAAGTTTCAAGAACATTGGACCAGGGGGTCCAATTCTATGGGCCCCCAAACAGGTTGCCCCATTTCCTCCATTGTTCTCTATGGTGGGAAAAAAAGTTATGTTTTTCCCACCATAGAGAACAATGGAGGGAATAGGGGCAACCTGTTTAGAGGCCCATAGAATTGGACCCCCTGGTCTAATGTTTTTGAAACTTGGTGGGTATCTTGGGGAGAGGCTCCGTCAGCTATCCTGTGAGTTTGGAGCCTCTCCTCAAACCCTCCCCTCCAGCCCCTAGAATATACCCTATGTTTTCACCATTGACTTCAATGGCCCATAGGATATAATGGAGCTGAAATTGACATTCGGCTGCCTGAAAGACTCTCCGGGACGCTGGCTGGGGGCGGGGCTTGGCTCCTGAGCTCCCGGAGCTGCGCTCCGCTGCGCTCCCCCCCCCGAAAAGACCCCTGTGTATGCCTGAGGTTTTTTCCTGGGTATTCATGCAGCATCAAACCGTGGAACTCAGGCGTAATCATAATGGCCTTCATGCCATTTGCTCTCTTTCCTTTTCACATCCACTGCCTTTGGGAAAGAAACTATTAGGCTGCAGGTCCCACACACTAAACAATCCACTTTCAGTGCACTTTCCAACTGAATTTTTACTGTCTGAACTGGCAAAATCCAGTTGGAAAATACATTGAAAGTGGATTATTTAGTGTGTGTGACTGCAGCTTTAAATTAATAACACTCTTTTTCATTCTAGTGTTTTCAATTTTTCTCTCAAATGAAGATTTTTTTAAAAAAATTGAGCATGTATTTATGCCCTCTGAGTCTATGGGGCTGTGTGAACATGGTGCCTGTGGACTAATTTTCAGGAATATATTTACCTGTGCTGCTGGATGTGTACTGGGCTACTGGATGTATTGAAAATACCAGACCTTGGATTTCTACAGAAAAAGAAAATCAAAAACAGCATAGAAGATGTAACTGTTTATAACTGCAGAATGTATTTGGTCTTTATAACACTGTTAAATTTTAGTAAAATGAAAACTGATAAAGAATATAAAAACCAAGAATACTATCTGACATGTATGTGGATCTATTTTTCTTTGAGCAGATCACCACCCACCCAAAAAATGAAATGTGACAGAAGTTTATAGAATTGCAAGGCTCACTTGGAATACATTGAAAATATCTGACACAAATCTTATATATATATATTATAGATAAAGATGTTCAGGCTGCATTGATTCATAACTGCATCAAACGGGCTAGGCATTGCAACCACTCAACAGAATGATGAACTTTGATACCCATGCAGTCCGAATCAAAATGTTGATTACTCAAATGGTTAGAAAATAGGATGTTTTTATATCTAGTAGGTGAAACACTAACAGTGCCATCCTAAGCAGGTCTATTCAAAATCCTACTCATCTACTTAATGTTGGTTACTCCTCAAAAAGTGTCCTTAGAACTGCATTGTAAGGGAGCACATCTAAGCAGGTCAGAAGTATTTCTCACTGAATTCAATAGGGCTGAGTTCAGACTGGCAGTCTGCAGCGGGAGCTAGTCATGGCAAAAAAGCCCCAGAATAAACTATTCTGGGTTTTCCCAATCACACGGGGCCAACAGATGTGGGAGCATACCAGGAGGAGGCATGCAGGAATGTTCAGACTGCTGGCCTGGAGGCACGGCTGTAAACGGCTTTTTCCTCTATGTGTGTATGGGCGCATGGGCGCATATGCACTCATGTGCATAAATGCATCTGGCTGATTTGGGGTGGACTCCATTGTGCTGGCACTGCATTGGGTGGTAGAATGGAGCACAGCCAATCCAATCACTGCTGCCTTATGCGCGGAAACACCTGGCACACACTATAGAAGCAGGTAGCTCCTGGCTTTTCGGCTTCGCGTTCACACTTCCAGGAAGCGGAATAATGTGGGATAATGTAGGTGCTCTCTGGGATTTGCTACCACTTTTGTCAGGTATCTTTTTAATGCGGGAGCAAAGCAGAACAGGTGTGGGGAATGCCAGGCAGATGTGCCTGTGTGAACGCCCCCTTTGCTCCGCTTGGGAAATGCAGCTGAAAAGTGGCTATAGCAGGCAAATTGCCAGTCTGAACTCAGCCTAGGACTCTGGAAAGTGTGCATAGCCTTTCAGCCAGAGGCTTGTATCTTTCTGTTTTACTCAACAAAATTTGAAGTCTTCTTCCAGTCAAAGAAAGAAGCTAGTTCTTTTGGAACAAGGCTTCAAACATTGCTGAGAGAGTGGTAGGATAGCAAGCAAATTCTTTCTCTTACTAACATCCAGCACTCCATCAGACTGAAAGCCAAGCCAGGTAGGTAATGGATTGCCAGCACAGGAGAATTCCCAATTAATGAACTAGCCTTTGATTGGAAAAACGAGGGTTGTAGCTGCAATCAGAAATCAGGCAATGTTTTCAGAATATATTAGCATACAAACAAAGAGTCACAGTGATGAATGTTTAGTTGTTTCTAAAATAAAATGTTTAAACTAAATTGAAGTTTCTACAGAAGAGTGAAAAATAATCATATTTGTTGTTTAATGTAGACATTATTGTATAAATTAACTAGACATTACACATTTATAGCTGGAAACAAGAATGGCCTGACTCAACATATACGAGGTAATCATATAAACAATACAGTATAGTGGGGGGAAAGATGGAGGAAGGAAGAAATAGAGAAAGAGATAATTGTAGTCAGGGAATCCTAACTGAAAGAAGTGGGACTTAAGCATGTCAATTTTTGGATCTCAGTGTATAGGGCCTTCTAAGCATGTGGAGCAGTTATAGCAGAAACAGGTAAAGTTTTAAAAGTACAAAATCTTTTATTTAGGAAGCACAACAGTAATCATGTAAATGCAAAGCGTGGAAATGTGGTGGAATGGTGCCACTCTGTTTCAGCTCTCCAGGGCATTTAGGTACCAGCTGTCAACCATTGTCTCCACCTGGTGAAGTGCAACTTTCTCAGCTTACTTGACTCTTAGAAGGATTATCTCATGCTTTTTCTTTGGTGCCCTGCCACCAGCTAGTCAATTTCAGCATAACCTACTAAAGAGGACCAGCATTCCCTCCTTCCTTTCTGTATTGCAAACAAAGGCTCCACCTAGTGTCCACATCTCCTGCCAACCAATGACTGATTACCAGGGGGACAGCTTACTACATTTGCTCATTCTGGGGAATTCATGATCTAGCAACTAACTACATCCCTTCCCTGGCACCCATTCAGAATACTGTATTTGAATAGTGGAGTCTAAGTGGTACAGAAAACCACTACCAGCTTTTAAAATAGTAAAGAACACATTAAAAAGAAAAGCTCCACACACATACTCTACACAGCAACATACTGAGCAAGGATTACAAAGAAAGGGTATAATCATGCAATCCTCTGTCCCTCAATTGTATACATGCCCTAGATGATCTTATTCTAAGGCAGAAATTCTAAGGTAGGCTTAGAAATTACAATATTCTAAAAGCTTCTCGTTATCTTTAAGACTTTGTCTGGGCAGCCAGCCCTTTGTTTGTTCCATGCTGAAATGGCCACCATCCAAGATGAAGCTCAGTGTGAGAGCTCACTCCTGCAAGTTATCCCCAGTTGTTATCAGCCCAAATGGAACCTTCTCCCTCTGTAACAAGGGATTTTATCCCTTCTGCCTGTCCACCCTTTCTGTGTGTCAAATCTCTTCTTCCTGGTGTCACAAGCAAGATCCTATCTAGCCTCTTGCATTCCAAGTGTCTGTCACCTTCTGTGTGTCAAGATTCCAGTCAAGTTGTGAGCTGGCTGTTTCATTGTCTCTGGCCAGGACGACCATTTGCATTTGAAAGGCTTTGATGGCACTGTCCTCAGTAGAGCCATTGATAGGATGGGTTATACTCTGGAGCAATCAACTACCCCTTCCTGCCTGTCTTCTACTCACAGAGAAAAAACTTTTTGAAATCAAGCATAGGGTTTGTGCAGAGCCCAAGCCTTGAAATAAAGTGCATTTCCACAGATAAGAAGATAAAGGAAAACAAACAAGGAAGCGAAAAGGGAGCCAAAGATCGAATGCAGTGGAATTAATAACAAAATCTAAAACTTTAGGCTTTCTGTTTGATCTACCATCCACAGGCACATGGCTTACACAGGGGAATGATTCTCAGATGTTTTCTCATTGCTGCTGTGGCTGCGAATTCAGGGCAGCAGCAAGAAAGCTTCCACAAGATGGGTTTCCTTGCATTTTCCCTCCCATCTGTGGCAATGATTCCTCCCTACCACACAGGAGAGATTTTTCAGATTTTTAAAAAGTGATAATTGACAAATTGCTGTAGTATCTTTATCAAAGTCACTAGTAACCTAAGTGTTTTACAGTGTGCTCCAAAAAATACAGTCCTGCTCAAAATAATTTACATTTACAGAGTACTCTTTACAATGTTCACAGAGCAATAATATTCATCCTGGAACAGAACATACAGGAAGATGGAATCCTTTTGTCATTAACAAGTTAGCCTAAAATGAGGCTGGGGCCCACTGAATAGAAACGAGACTTCGATTTTTTTATTCTAGTGAGAACTCAGGGTATTCCAGCATGTAAAAGGACAAATGAAACATCAAGAGGTGGCTGATCTTGTCATGTTCAATGTGAACAGCAACTTATGTATTCAAATCTTTTATTCTTTAACCTTCCAATTCTTTCGTTTTGAGCATGAAAGAAGCATATGCTGTGCGCTCAAGAATCACTCATTCTGTTCACTGAATGTTAAATGTGAAAGAGTCATTGGTGTCAGAAGCACAATGGCACTATTGTTATGCTAGAATTTCCTAACAAGTAGGCAAGGGACTGGTAGGCCTCATTGCTGCAAAACTAATGCCGCTTTAGCTTCATAGACAGGTAAGGTAACAAATTAAAACAAACATTGCATAAAATGGAGGGAGGAAATGATAATACCTAATTACCCTCTTATTAAAAACAGCAAGATTCTACTTAGCTGAAGCATACCTGGAACTCAGAAAGCATCTTACTTCCGTCAATAGAAGTTTATATTTATAAAGATCTTTTCTAACCTAATTTTGGAACAGTTGGAATCAGGACACTTATATGACTTAAGGCTAAAATTCCACTGAAGTCCACTGTATTTACTACCAATGTATGTGCTGAAAATGGCTCTTTTTATAGCAGGAATTCCTCTGCATATTAAGTGACACACCCTAATGTAGCCAATCCTCCAAGAGCTTACAGAGCTCTTCTTACAGGGGCTACTGAAAGTTCTCGGGGGATTGGCTATATTAGGGGTGTGTCGCCTAATATGCAAAGTATTCCTGCTAAAAAGAGAGCCCTCGGTGAAAATATGGTAATACAAAATGTGTAAGACTGGATCCAGTTTAGGTGCTCATGGAATGAGTTGGTACAGTGGACCTTTCAGTGTTTAACCAGATGCCTCCATAAACTGGATAAATGCATTGTCTTGTCACACCAAAGAAGTAAATGATTGTGCTCTGGAATGGCAGGTCATGGAACTGACAAGAGGGGAAGTGATCCTGGACTTAATTCTCAGAGGTGTGCTGTCCAGGACCTAGTGTGAGATGTGGAGAGGTTGCACTGACTGGAAACAGTGATCACAGTGGCATAAAATTTAATTTACAAATATGTGGGAAAGTGCCAGGAAACATCAACACAGTTATATTTGACTTCAAAGGAAGAAAATTTTCTAAAATCAGGAAAAAGAAGAAGTTGAATGTAACAATTAAGAGGGTCACGTCTCTTGAAAAGGCTGGGGGGTTACTCAAAACCTCAGTACTAGAGGCATAGTTGGAATGTAATCTACAAGTCAAGAAAAGTAGTACAAAGTTGCCCTGACCTGGATAGCCCAGGCAAGCCCAACCTCATCAGATCTCAGAAGCTAAGCAGGGCCGACCCTGGCAAGTACTTGGGTGGGAGACCTCCAAGGAATACCAGGGCCATGACACAGAGGCAGGCAATACCAAGCCACCTCTCTGAACATCCCTTGTCTTCAAACCCCATCAGGCAGGCATGCACAGACACATACAGACACATACAAAATGCCGGAGGAAGGAAGGAAGGACAAAGTCTAAGAGGTGACAGACATGGCTAACAAGCAAGGTGAGGGAAGCCAGTGTGGTGTACTGGTTAAGTGTGTTGTATTAGTATCTGGTAGACCCAGGTCTGAATCCCCAGTTGTGCCATGGAAGCTCTCTGGTTGATCTTGGACCAGTCACACACTCTCAGCCTAACCTACCTCACAGGGTTGTTGTGAGGATAAAATGGAGGAGAAGAGAAGTAAGTAAGCTGATTGAGGTTCCCATTGTGGAGAAGGGGGGTTATATGTGAATTAAATTAATAAGTAAATAAACATAGGAAGTGTGGATAATCTCAAACAATGGATTTTAGTAGCAACCACTGATGCCGCTGCCATCGTGATCTTGCCTTCTCCCTCATCACACATCCTCCACTTAGGAGCCAGAGCTACTGAACATTTCTCATTCCATGGGCATCTTGCAAAACAGCACGGCAAGCTACACATGCCCAACAGGACATTCCTAATTCTTGAGATTGTTCTGGAAGCCCCATTGAGCATGCGTGATTGTCACACTTTCTGTAAATGGGTCTGTTTAAGGGGAAGGCAAGCCATATTATCTGCTCCAGTATCTGAGAAGGAGCAGGAATTATAAAAAGACTGTGGGGGTGGGCAGTAAGAGGCAGTGAGGCAGAAAGAATTGGAGAGTGGTGAGAGATGGTAGCCTTAGGTGTCATGTTGAGTCATCACTGGGGATAGTTTAGAAAACCCATCCATTTAAGTTGGCAAGATGTTTTGGTAATTTTTACTGTAGTTCTATATTTGATGATCTCTGGCTGAGTTCAGACTGGCAGTTTGGCCTGATATAGACACGTTTCACAAATGGATTAAAGGGGCCGGTTCACACAGGCACAGCTGTCAGGCATTCTCCAGCCGTACTCAACCCGTCTTGTAACGCTTCCCTCCCAAGTTTAAAAAGTACCAGGTGAAAGTGGTAGCAAACCCTGGAGAGCACATTGATCCCACTTCCCGGACATGTGCACGCTGAATGCTAAAAGCCGGGAAAAAACCACATTGATAATGTGTGCCCACTGTTCCCGCAGGGATGCGCCTATGCGCCCATGCGCATAGGCACCTGCTGCAGAGTGAGGAAAAAGCCTTACAGCTGTGCCTCCGTCAGAGGTGGGCCAACAGTGTGAATGCTCCCTTGCACCTCCTCCCCAGTATGCTCCCGCATCAGTCGGCGCAGTGTGACCAGGAATACCGGTCTTTTTGCCACGACTCCCTTGTGCTTCATACTGCCAGTTTGACCTCAGTCTCTGTACACCAAAATGTACTTATAGCTCAGACCTTTGGTTTCACATAGTGATTACTATATAGATTTTTAAGTGATGTGGGATGGTCATTGCCTCATTTTAAAAGATGCCAGTATGAGCAGATCTGATTTCACTGAAGTCAGTAGGAAACTCCCCACTGCCTTTGAAGGTCAGGATTTCACAGTCTGATGCCTTGCAGTACACGGTATAGCACTGTATCAGCCTTTACTGAGATCCACAGAGAAATCTTGCCTCATTTAGCTAGCAGCTTACAGCATATATTTTAAAAGGCTCTTGGGAGAGAACAAAACAACAGTAATATAACCCTTTGGGGGTACTTAAGAAAAAAGTGATAACAGCTAAAATTAATAGAACAAATGAAGAAGGAAGTAGGAGCTGAAAACAGAGGTAGCACAGAACTCTGAGGCAAAGCCCAGGGACAATGAAGGAACTGGGATTGTATTACCTAATTATTCACAAGGTACCTGTGAATGACTTTAAAATTAAGCTAATGTGATCCATTTATGCTTTCTCTTCTGTCCATTGAGGATAATGTAGAATCATTAAACACAGAGAACTATTATAATTTGACATTAACAAAGTCATAATGAATATATTAGAGCTGAAAAGAAACCTCAGGAGTCTGGTCACTTGGGTGCCTACACAGTTGGTTCTGCTTCTAAGAGTTGGTGACAGGAAACACTTTTTATATGCCGCTTGGTTGTGTTTACTCACTGCTGGGTTTTGTTCTGCTTCTGTTTTCTGCTTTTGTTATTGACTATAGCTGATGTTTTTAGTTGCTGCTTTTATTTTGTTATGCTACACTGGTACATTTCCCCCCCGACCTTTTAGCTGCCTTGGGAGATAAATATATGGAAGAAAGACAAATTCTATAGTATCCATTACTTCTGCTTCAAGCCATTCAACCACAAGGGGCTAAAATGATAGGTTCTAATATTCTCAGCAGCCCAATGGATGCTTCTTTGCATGTTCAGAATCCTCTGCTTTGTTACCATGACATAGTAGGACCTCAGGTGTTTGCATTCTTCTCTGCCACCAGTTTCGCTTTTTCTTTGTCTTTTCAAGAGACAATGGTGCCATCAGGGCCACATTTTGGGGCATAAGTCTAGAACCTTGACTCATGTATTCAATGGGAAAGGGAGGGATTTCAAATAACTTTTCTTGTTTATCTCTTGATCTCATTTATACATTGGTTTGATACCTGACATTTATTTCAGCCAAATTTGAAACCTTCCTTTTACCCAAGGAGCCTTCCACTGACAGAAGACTTCCATCGAAGGCAGCATGATGCAGTGGTTGGAATCTCATACTGAAATCTGGGAGAGTCAAGGTTGAATCTCCAGTCTGCCATGAATGTTTGTTAGTTGACATTGGGCAAGTCACTCATGCTCTAACCTACCTTGCACAGTTTTGATGATAAACTGAAATATTAGACACTCACAAGTAGGGGATTGGCAAGGAATTGTGGGGAGCATCTCATTTCTCCATGCCCACTATTTCCTCTTTTCCTTTCCTGAAAGCCCCTATAGCCTCTCCCCTTTTCTTACTTCCTTTCCTTCCTACCCACCCACCAGCCTACCTTTATCTGCTTCTCTCCCCCAGGCAGCCTCAACTCATGAAAACTATGGCCTAGTTACATGGTGAGGAATCTGCAAAGACTTGCATGGTGCACCTCATTTTCCCCTCTAGCCCCTTCCCCACACTATTTCTTCTTTTCTTTCTCCTGGCAACCCTCATATTCTTACCTTTTCCTTATTCTTTCTCTCCTTTTCATCCACATTGCCTCCCATCTTTAACTATGTTATTTGTTTACTCGTTTATATATCCCCCTTTCTTCACAACGGGGACCCAAAGCAAGTTATGACATTTTCCTCTCCTTCATTTTTTTCCCCTCACAACAGCACTGTGAGGTAAGTGACTTGCCCAACGTCACCCTGTGAACTTCCGTGACAGAGTGGGGATTTGAACCTGGATCTCCCAGACCCTAGTCTGCAAATCTAATCACTGAACCACACTGGCTTTCAAGGAGGGGCTGCTGTTGAACAGTAGCAAGCAATGAGTCTTGGGTACGTCATGCAGGTTACATGGTAGCAAGTTGCCCAGCAATTGCTGCTAGCCCTAGCCCTGATGAGTAATCCTTTAAAGGCCAAAGCAGCCCTGGAAAAAGTACTATGTCAGTATGACCGAAAAATCCTGTTAAAAGACTCATTAGATCAAACACCAACCTAATGGACATCTAACAAGCAGTTTGAGAGGGGCACACACTTTTTAAACCCATTTTCAGATTTTCTTGTGAAGGAGAAAATTGATCTGGCTTGCATGACTGAGATGTGATTGAGGGGTGGCTACTATGCTCGATGAGTCTCTTCCCTTTTGTAGTCTTCAGTGCAAATTATGGCTGGCATTGATTGTCTGCTGCTTACACTGGGTTGATTTCAAGGGCAGACCCTAATAACATGGGGGATTAGTGAGAGGAAAAATAAGGTACAGAGAGCATGCATTCATACATAATCACATACAACAGGACAACTGATCCATAAATCCTTCTTCTGAATTCTAACCTGCTAGATTCTAATATTAGAAAAAAAGGGGAAATGGAGGGGAGTCTTTCCAGAGGACTAACTCCAGAAAAGTTCAGTGGAAGAAATGGAAAAAGTGATGAGAGCTGAATGTGAACCTGCTTGTGATCTCCCAAAATACTTGTGCTGAGTTGCAGGGCAATACTTGGTGGGAAACTGTTGTGGGTTTTTTAGTTGCTGTAGATTTTCCAGGTTGTGTGGCCATGGTATTGGCATTGTAGGACCTGACGTTTCACCAGTAGCTGTGACTGGCATCCTCAGAGGTATAACACAGAAAAATGTAGTACACAACCCAGAAAAAGATGTAGTACACAACTAATGAACTCCAGCCGTGAAAGCCTTCAACAACATGTTGTGGGTTTGTCATTTAAACTGTTGGGATTTCACTTGCTGTTCCACACCCCACATACCAGGGCTCCTTGAGACTATCCTTAATCTCAAAAAGTGTATAATTGGGGGGGGGGGTGAGGTGCTCCTCAGACAGGATTCAATTGGAGCCAAAAGTTTTAAATCTTATTTGTTGATCAGATGGGAAAGTATACCTCAAGGAGGGAAAGACTGGGGTGATAACATCTCTTTGACAGGGTTTATAGTTCCAAAAGAATTAAAAAACCAAGTTAGATTGTAGCTATCTGGTGTGATTGGGTTCCTGAGGGAAAAAAACATAGTATGAGGAATAAAAATATCAGCCTGAGAGATGGATGTTATTTACATGCTACTGTCAAATATCCAGCAGATCCTGTTGTGTATTTGGACTATAAAGAAGTCAGTTAACTGAAACACTGTTGTCAGTTTGGAAGAATTGGAGGGGTGGAATAGATGTCTCTGTCCCCAGGCAGATAGGCACTTGCTGTCCTTCTTCCCTTTAAAATTGAGGGAATGCATCAAAGTATTGATGATCCCCTGGCCTCTCAAGATCAAGTTACTATATGTTTTATCCTAAACCTGAGACTGAGTAAATAAAAATGTGGCATCTTTCTGAGGGGGGTGGGTCTGTATAAGGAGTCCCAGTCACATTCTGGGGGTTCTGAACCAAAGCCTGGTCTCTACGTTACAAGACTATGCCTATCACACTCATCTTGCAATTGTTCCACTGTGGCTACCTATCAGAGTAACCAATTCAGGGTACTGGTTATCACTTTCAAAGCCCTTCATGGTCTTGAATCCCTATGCCTGCAGAACTGCCTTTCCTGCTATGCTCTACCACAACAGCTTCACTCATCTGAGCAAGGCTTCTGAAGGTACAAATATACAAATGGATAAGACTGACCTCTATTCATACAGAATAGAAGCATTCTCATCTATTACTACTTTCATCTTGTGGAATGGACAGCCTGAGAAACCCTGGAAGATTGTGTAAAACAGAATTGTTCAAGAAGGCATTTTTATAAAGAGAATAAAGTTGTCACATAATGGAACCGTTAAGGAGACCACATCTTTATATAAAAAAAACAGGGATACAGATTTTTAAAGGTGTGTTTTATCCTGCTCTTACTCATTTTCTACTTCCATAATTCCATTGTCTGCCTGCCTTTTTTATGATATATCATGTCTGATACCTTTCTCTTTTTGCATTGCAGTACTAGTCCTATTGCATAATTTATTGGGCTGTCTGATTACTTTGATTTATATTGTGTGATCCAGCTTGAGTCTCAGCAAGAAGGGCAGACTATAAATAAATGGATAAATAAATATGTTTTCCTGGTGTTGATGGACATTGTGGGGGAAATTTGAAATTTCAAGGGTGTGTACTTTTGTGATTTCACAATATTCATACTGTTAGAAAAGCACCCCCTTGGCTTTGCAAAGATTCAGTGACATTTTCTAATAGCATGGGGGGATAGGATTGAACCTTGTGCTATCCCAAATGAGATATTCTACAATATGATATATATTTGATAAAACCATACACTTACTTTCAGGTAAGTTTGTTGAAGCTTCAGATACACCAAATTGTTTCAGTCCAGCCCACATAGCAGACAATTTTTGTCAGAAAAACATAACCTGTGCCTGTGAAACTTCATTCTAAGACTAGGTCTGATGATGTGTGTTGTACTTACTATGTTTTTGTAGAAGGGGGAAAAATATAGCACATACTCAAACTCTGACTCGTGGTAAAATCCACCTTACCACTTGGCTGAATAATGTGGATTGCCATGTAATGCTGATGTAAGCTCTCCCCAGGGGCAATTTGGACATCTGTACAAGGTCCTTGAATGTATAGTAAGTCATTGGGGTCCACTGTCTTTAATTTTCCTGCCTGTTCACTTGCCTTCGCTGGGCTTTATAGCAGAAAAACAACAAGTGTTTGGGCTGAAACTGACAAAAAACGTTTGAGCTGCTAGGCAGATTTCTTTCATTTTTCTCATAGTTCTTTCCCCAGTCCTGCTTTTCTGTTCATTGTCTGTGATAATCTTTTGCTCTAAAGACAGATTGTGCTGCAACTGGCAAAATCAGTGCTGTTTCTAAGCAACATTTTCCAAACATATTTCATATGACCTACAAATGTTTAAAGTCAACATGATCATAAATTTTATTTGGTGGCTGTTAACAAATTGTTTACTATATTGTAGTGAAAACTGGAACAGTCAGTGACTTCTCAATTGTAAATGCTTGCTTGCTCTTGCCCTTATTTGCAATGAGAAATTATATGGGCATACAGGTCCTTTATCTTCAGGATGATTTCAGATTATTCATCCATGCTGTTTTGTCTCCCAAATCTGTGGTTTGATTATGGTTCTCCCTTGTGAAACTTGAACTTAGTTTCTTGCACTGATTTTTTATGTAAAAATGCATACAGTTGTTCTCCCTGGGTCATTCCAATGTTTGGGCCCCAGCTGGTTTTTCTGCCTCCATGGCCTGGCAACTGGCAGGAGATGAGGGAAGACATGTACTTATTGTGGGAAGGCAGTGATCTATTGCCACACAATGGTGTCACTTCCTGCATAATCCAGAAATGACAGCATCACACAGGGGCAATGCTCAGAAACTTCATAGAGTTTTGGGTAAGTGCTAAGTGTTGTCTATGTATGATGTTGATGCTTCTGGTCCACACTAGAAATGATGTCATGTTGCCGCAAAGATCTCTCTCCCCCCCATTTTGCTGGCCTGCTTCCACCCGGTGACCAGATAAGCAACAATTGCCAGGAGTTTGCTTACCATTAGTGGCAGGGTTGCCAGCGCCACATTAGGAAATACCCAGAAATTGGGGGGAGGGGGGTGGAACCCAAGGATGGCAGGGTTTGGGAAGGGGAGGGAATTCAACGGGATATCATGCCATAGAGTCTATTTTCCAAAGTGTCTGTTTTCTCTACATGGACACATGAAACTGCCTTATACTGAATCAGACCCTTGGTCTATCAAAGTCAGTACTGTCTACTCAGACAGGCAGTAGCTCTTCAAGGTGTCAGGCAGAGGTCTTTCACATTGCCTATTGCCAGATCTTTTAACTGGAGATATTGGGGATTGAACCTGGAACCTTCTGCATGCCAAGCAGATGCTCTGCAACTGAGCCACAGCTCCCCCCAACTGAATTGATCTCTGTTGCCTGGAGATCAGCTGTAATAGTGGGAAATTTCCAGCCACTACCTGGAGGTTGGCAACCCTAATTAGTGGGCACATGGTAAGCCTACTCTTTACATTTTCATATTGTATCTATTTTGGTCAAGTAAACAGCAGAGGGAAGCTTTGGCTTCTGTGCCCTGCTTGTAGGCCTTCTGCAGGCATTCTAACCATGATACCATGCTTTTTTATCTTCATTTTTGTTCACCAAAATTAATTCCAGTTTCTGGCCTTTATGAAGAAGAAAAACAAACTTTGGATTGTCTTATGAAACTTTGTCATTGTGATATTTTTGTCCAGTTCCTTACACCAGTGGACAAGCTTTTTGCATTGACAGAAGGCTTCTTGCTCTGGAGAAAAACACTACCATTAGCAGACAATAATTATGGGATCTAAACCATTCTATATATGGCACAACAAGAAGGTGTAAGCCTGCTTTGTAATCTGAAGTCTGAAAATACAAATAGATTGTTTCAGAGGTACAACATGGATATTTGGTTTATGGCTCAGTGGAAGTTGTGCAAAGTGCAAGTGTCAATCATATGTTACTAATGGATGGAATGAGATCACATTTCTTGTTCCCAGTTCCCAACTACAAGAGTTAAACAAAATGTGTTACGAATATAAACAATACCATTTTAAATAATAGTATTTTAGTGGACAGAAATACAATCAACTTATGTATGAGGACCATTGTGGGGCAGGAGGTCCATTTGGTCTTGGCCTTATGCTGAGAAGGGGCCTGAAACTTAGACACTTGTAATTTTTTTTTTCCCTTTGTTTGTTTTGATATTTGATAAATTACAAATTGTTTTTGTGCACTTTGTGAAGGAACATACAAACCCAGTTAACTCTTGTTCCCAGAAGCTTAGAAGAGCCATATGGTCTCCATCTGGCAACACTGGCCCTTTCCCTTATTCAGGGAGGGGGGTACCAGCTTCTCTCTGAGTAGTCACCATTGCCACTGACAAATCTTAATGAGTGCCTTGTCCCAGATGAGTTTGTACATTTAGCACTTTATAGTTAGGTTGCTGTGCCTTCTACTTGTTCTATTTAGCACAGGGGCGATATTTCACATTTTCATCCTTTAGGAAGTGTATGCTCACCCATCCTTCCTCCCTTTTACTGCACTTTGGAAATTGTGACTGAATCAGGCATGGTATAGACACAGAGATCAAGCTGTGAATATTCAAATTATAAGAAAATTTTAGAAGCAAATGAAAAGCATACCCATGATCCGCACAAGCATTACACTGAGCCAGTCTTCTAGCCCTAAAAACATCCCTAGACAACTTTGCCAGGACAGACTATTAACTCCTGCTTAAAGTTCTCTAATTTAGTACTTTCTCCCCATTGTCTTTTGACATGTGGTCAGTTAACCCAGTTGTGGATTAAGTTATCTCACTGTTCATAACTATATATCATTCCTTATTATATAAAAGCAATTTGGTATAGCAACGTTCTATGCGCACTAAAATCAGTTGGCTGCATGTACTGCCACTCACAAGGCACTGGCTGGGTGGGCTGCCTGACTTGTGGGGCCCGCCTATGCATAAACCACTTCTGTGTGCACAGGCTGAGCTCAAAATAGTAGATCTAGGTCAGGAGCAGTGTCACTGGATACAGTCCTCCCTCCATGTGCTGCATATGGATGTAGAGATGTGTGACAGGCCAAAGTTTGCAGCTTTCTAAGTTGTTCTAGTTCTAGCATCCCTTTGGTCTTCTGAGGGACTGGATTCTTCATATAGAACACAGGCATACACTCACACTATTGTGCCAACACAATTCCTTTGTGGATCACATTCTTAAGGCACTTTCAGTAACATTAATTCGACAGATCTAAAATGTAAAAGAATTGCGTGCTAAACATCTTCCCCAAGGGTCTGGCTGATGTTGCATCTCTCCTTATATATAATTATGTTTTGGTCATGGACTCTCCTGAACATTCCACACACTCCCAAATCAATTCGCTCCCTGATCTGTCACTCAGAGGGTGTCCCTAGCCACTGGCTGTGTTGCCTGAGTCCCGCCCAGCCATCACTCAAGAGTACTTGCATGTCGGACTTTCGGTTTCGGCGGAGCGAATGGTGGCCACCTCTCGGGACGCTCCCGGAGATGGTTAGCCCACGCGCAGTTTGGGGGGGTCTTCGCTTATGCGAAAGACCCTAGTGAGCCTTAGGCAAAGGCTCCGAACCGGGGGCGCTTGGGGAGTAGCCTCTTTGCCGGCAAATAGCCGGGAAATTGAGGCTTTCTCCCTGCCCCAATCAGCCCTGCTGCGTCGTGCCCGTAATGGGACTTAGCAATGCCACCGACTTCCAGGAGTGAACAAAGCGATCGAGTTAAGTCAAATGAAAAGACTTGGCATCGAACCGTGAGTTGGAGATCTATTTTGAAGCGAAAATCCGAACCCCCCCGCAAGCGTATAAGTGGATGGGAGGAGGGAGGAATCCCCACCCCCCTTGAGAAACGGGACTTATAAAAGAAAAGCAGAGGGGGGTAAAGGGGAAAAAAGAGTTGGTGAAGATACCTTTGGGGAAACACTGAAGATTAAGAGTTTGTTAGTCTCCTGAGTGGCGCGGCACGAACTTTGTTAAAGTAAACAATTAAAAAGATGTCCGCATTGAAAAAGGTCCCGCAGAAGCCGGAAAAGAAGGGGGAGGGACTTCCGGTCTGAGCACCCCCCACCGGAGTTAGCTGTCAATCAACAGAAAAGCGAGTCACTGTGCCCTCTGCTGGATCAAATGCAGAAAATCAGCGAAACTCTGTGTAACATGGAAAGTGTTCCCAACAGTCAACAAAAACAATTAACAGAAACATCAAAGAAGATGGAGGAGATTGCGCAAAAATGTTTGGTCTCAACGGAAGACACCAAGAAAATAAAGAAAAAGGTCACTAAATTAGAAAAACATCAGAATATGCAAGAAAAAAGAATTTTAATGTTACAGATGGAAAAATCAAATCGGACTCTCCGAAGAGGAAAAAGAGGATCTCAGAACTACATTGGCGAATGCCTTGGCACCTCTAACTGGCAGAGAAGCGTTGGAATTGAAAGAAGAGATGGATATGGCCTACAGAGCCTATTCAACCTTTACAAAGAAAAATAATCTGCCAGCAGAAGTGGTTGTCAAGTTCACAAAGCAGCGTACCAGAGATCAAATTCTGCGTTCAGTTTCAGCGGTGCCCTTGAAAATTGGGGAGCAGACCATTAAAACTTTGAAAGATGTTCCCTATGAAATCCATATGAAAAGAAAAGCATATAAAGGATTGACCACGTTCTTACAAAGACATCAGACAATTTACAGATGGTGCATTCCCGAAGGACTAATTTTTAAATATAACGACAAAAGAGAGAAGATAGACTCCGTCTTCAAAGCACAAGAATTTCTGAAGAGACACGCCAGTACAGAGGAAGATGCAGCACTCGCAATTTGGACCGATTCAAGCAGCGAAGAAGACAGCGATCCAGAAGAGGGAGGAGCTGGAGTGGGAGACAAGAAGCCTAAAGAGGGCCCATCGTACAACTTGAGAGATGTAAAAGGAAGATATCCAAAGAAGTAGTTTGTGGAACATCAGAAAGGAGCTGATTAATAACTAACCCCAATGGACTTTACTAACTTTACTAACAGAGTTATTTTGGACTTTTGTAAGATGAAAAGAAGATCTTCCAACCATGGTGGTTGCCAAAATTTGTAATTATACTAACCAAAACTAATTTTTTAACAGGAAAAATTCACTCCACTCTTTTTCTTAATCCTTCTATATACCTTCCCCTTTTCTTTTTATAAAAAGTAATAAAATTCTCTCCTTTTTAGGAGAGTTTATTAAAAAAAAAAAAAAAAGTACTTGCATGTCATTGGCCAGGTGCTGGGTTTGCTTCTCTTCCCCACCCACTCCTTCAGCCACTGTGCCCTGTCAGAATTTCTGGCAAATGATGGACACTTGCCTCCTGTGTGGAACTAATTTTTCCCTCAGTAGCTGTTGGTAGGTATAACGAAATGGCAGTTACCTGTGTCTGTAAGATGGCTACCGTCTCTGTGTTTACAATGTTCCCCCATAAGGCTTAATTGAGATGTAGTTCCAGAGAGGGGCCTGTAGGGGTATCACTCACTGGGTTGAATGGGGCTTCTTCATCTGCTGGTCTACAGTTCCCAGGTGCCCCAAGGCCAAAAAGTGTGGGAAAAGAGGGACCGTCCTAAGGGGCGGAACACCATCAATATATTCTCATAAGAACATAAGAACATAAAAGAAGCCAATGTTGAATCAGGCCAATGGCCCATCTAGTCCAACACTCTGTCACACAGTGGCCAAAATATACCAGGTGCCATCAGGAGGTCCAGCAGTGGTGCCAGGGCACCAGAAGCCCTCCCACTGCTGCCCCCTCCAGCACCAAGCTAGGCCACAAGCCAGAGACATGGGTAACCCTGGGAGGCAGCAGAAATTCAGCCACTCCACAGTCAGCTGGACTGGGGAATGAATGGAAGTTTCCCTGTTCTCTTGGGCAGGAGAGAGAGGCTGAAGCAGAGCCAGTCCAAGAAGAGATCCTATCTTGAGGCCACAACCTCCAGAGCTAGAGTGTTGTGTGTAGGGAAAGAAGATTCCGTTTAACCCCTGTTGATTTGTGCCCTGTTGGTTCATGGCGTGTGCTTACTCCTACAGTTGTGCCTTATTTATTTAGTGTGTGTGTGCTCCATAATGGTGTAAATAGTTAAATAAATTCTTTTATTTGGGCTAATAATCTGTGTGGTGCTCTGACCACATAGTCTCCCCTGCTCTGCACAATACCAAAAGGAGGAGGTAGCCCTGGGAAGCAAGGAACTGCCAGACCCTTGGGATGCCAACTTTCCAGGGATCTCTCGAAGATTGGGGATTCCATCTCCAAATAGAAAGATTCGGCCAGATGGGTCTCACTGTCCCTCTAAAAAGGCAGTGACAATTCAGTGCATGGTAGCAGTGAACTTAAGGAGTGAGATACGCCCATGGGATGAGGGTGGGAGGCAAACAGCTGAGTTGTAAACTGAAGCCCATTTCACCACAGTAGGCAACCAAGCTTGGTTCAGACAAAGGAAGGAAACCCTTCGCAAGCCTTTGTGTGGAACTCATTGGGGCCAGTCCTGACTAGGTTTGCCAGCTCCAGGTAGGGAAATTCCTGGAGATTTTCTGGTAGAGTCTATGGAAACCAGGGTTTGGGAAGGGGAGAGGCCTCAGCTGAACAGAATGCCATAAAGCTCACCTTCCAAAGCAGTTATTTTCTTCAGGTGGTGGGGGGGAGAGATCTGTTGTCTGGAGTTCATTTGTGATACCTGGTGATCTTCAGGCTCCACCTGGAGGTTAGCTACCCTAGGTGTCACAGTCAATGCTTCAAAGCATGGTCTGCTAGATCCAGGTTCTTGCTGTAGAAGGTGAGTGGATGATTTTGGACCAGTCACAGACTTTCAGCCTAACCTACCTCACAGGGTTGTTGTGCAAGTCAAAAGGGGGAGAGGAGAATTATGTAAGCTGATTTGGTCCCAATTGCAGAGAAAGACTACTTTTCCTCATGGGAAACCATTGTTGCCAATCTCCAGGTGAGGGTGGAGATCACTCAGAATTACAGCTGATCTCCAGGAGGGAGGGGGGAAGAGATGGAAAGCTGAAATCAGAGGGGCAGATAATGTCAGGTTCATGCTTGGCTGGGAAGGAGATAGGGTTGCCAGCACCAAAGTCTGACCAGCAGTGAGGTGGATAGGGGTACTTGGTGCCCCTTGGTAGTGCTAGATACAGACCTGGAGACTGCAGTGATATAGGATCAGCTCTTAGTGTGGAGTGGGTGGGGGGCTAGGTCCAAGCGATTGGTCATTAGGGTAATTATTGTATTATAGCAAGATTATATTTTTGTATTTTTGTACTTTTGTATTTGTATGATGGAATGTTGTATGACCAATTAATTGGATGAGATTGGGTTTGTGTCTTAGCTGAGTGTAGATAGATAAGAGCAAGTGGAAGGGCTAGGAGCAGATAGGGTAACAGCCCAGGAAGGAGAACCACCTGTGGATGGGCTTTGATGGTTCGGAGGCATGGGGTGGGCGGGGTGCAGCGGCAATGCCATGGCAGCAGATCCCGGTGCTCTTGGGGAGAGGAAGGTATAGCGGTGGGTCCAGGCAAGGTGTGAAAGGAAGGGCTCTGAGAAACAAAAGTGCTCGGTGCCCTTCCAGCCTGCAACTCATCCCAAAGGTTGCCAGCAGTAGGGCTAGGGTGAGTAACCCTCCTCCGTCATTGGCGTTGTGTAACGCCAGGTCTATTAATAATAAGACCATGGTCCTTCGGGACTTCATTATGGAACAACAAGTAGACCTGGCGTGCGTGACCGAGACCTGGGTGCGGGATGGAGAGACCTTAGCTCTTGTGCAGCTTGCCCCACCTGGATTCTCAGTCCTTCACCAATCACGGATGAGGGGGCGGGGGGAGGGGTGGCGATATTCGTGCAGGAGGCTTACTCCTTTAGGGCACTCCCCCTGTTGGAGATTGCGGGCATCGAATGTGTCGGTCTGGTGCTGGAGGCCGAGGAGAGTTTGGCGATCTGCCTGGTGTACCGACTGCCTAACGCACCGGACAGTAGCCTGCCGTCCCTGCTGGAGGCCGTAGCAGGCTGGGCGCTGGAGCACCCTAAGCTGATGGTTTTGGGTGACTTCAACGTCCATGCCGATGACGCGGCCTCTGGCCGGGCAACGGACCTGGTGGCGTCCATGGCGTTGCTAGGACTCTCCCAGTGGGTGTTGACCCCCACGCACCGGGCCGGGCACATGCTCGACTTGATCTTCATGGTGGGGATTTCAGTGGACCAGATGACTGCAATGGCAGTCCCATGGTCAGACCACTATGCCCTGAAGGCCCGGGTGAATGTCCCACCCCAACCCTGTATAGGCGGTGAGCCTGCAGAGCCAAATGGACCCGATGCGGCTCCAGATGGCTCTGCGGGATCCGATGCCCCCTGGCGGCTCGTTAGATGACCTAGTGGAAGACTGGCACAGCCGACTTTCTGCAGCCATCGACGAGATCACTCCCAGGCGCCCTCTGCACGCTCGCTCCAGGCTAGCCCCTTGGTACTCCCAGGGGTTGCGGCTTATGAAGCAGGAGCTCAGACGGTTAGAGAGGCGGTGGCGCCGCGCTCACGACGAGGCAACGAGAGCATCTTATAGGACGTTTATGAGATCCTATGAGATGGCAGTCAAGGCTGCAAAGAGGGAATTCTATGCAGCTACGATTGCATCTGCAAGCTCACGCCCAGCCCAATTATTTAGAACAATTCGGTCTTTTACAGCCCTGCCTCAGGGCAGATATAATAGTAGGGAATTGGAAATTGGCTGCGAGGCATTTGCAAGCTATTTTGCAGATAAAGTCTCGGCGCTCCGCCGCGACCTCCCCGCCACCTTTGAAACAGTGAGCGAACTCGAGGCCCCTTGCGTGTCTTTGGGCGCGGGTTTAGAATGCTTTGATCGGCTCAGTCTGGAGGAAGTCGACAGATTGCTAGTATCTGTACGCCCAACCACATGCGACCTTGATCCGTGCCCCTCCTGGCTCATTAAGGCGGGCCACGAGGGGTTTCGTGGTGCCGTGGGGGAGATTGTCAACAAGTCCCTCTCGGAGGGACGGTTCCCCGAGGCACTCAAGGAAGCGATGGTCCACCCTCTCCTGAAAAAACCGACCATGGACCCGGCAGAATTGGCCAGCTACCGGCCGGTGTCCAATTTGCCTTATTTGGGCAAACTGATTGAGAGAGCGGTGGCGATCCAGCTACAGGGCTTTCTGGATGACGCTTCCATCCTTGATCCATTCCAGTCCGGCTTTCGCCCGGGGTACGGGATGGAGGCAGCACTGGTCGCCTTAATGGATGACCTCCAGAGGCATCTGGATCGAGGTGGCGTGGCAGCACTGTTGTTGTTAGACCTGTCGGCTGCATTTGATACAGTCGACCACCAGTTGCTGATCCGCCGCCTTGCCGACGTGGGGATCCAGGGGCTCGCCCTTCATTGGCTTGCCTCTTTTCTCCAAGGTCGGGGACAGAGGGTGGTGCTAGGGGGGCAGCAGTCCCGGTCAGGGGGCAGTGCTCTCCCCGATGTTGTTCAACATCTATATGCGCCCCCTCGCCCAGATTGCTCGGAGGTATGGGCTGGGTTGTCACCAATATGCGGATGACACCCAGCTCTATCTGATGTTGGGCGGCCAGTCGGACTCCGTCCCGGAAGATCTTCACTGGGCTTTGCAGGCTGTGGCTGGGTGGCTCCGGTGGAGCTGATTGAAGTTAAACCCTGCCAAGACGGAAGTCCTGTGCCTGGGTCGGACCAGCCGGGGATTGGGGCTCCCACTCCCGACCTTCGACGGGGCATTGTTGGTGCCAGCGCCGGAGGTTAGGAGTTTGGGAGTGCTCCTGGACCCCGCACTAACTATGGGAGCCCAGGTGGCAGCCACTGTCAAGTCGGCTTTTTACCATCTTCGACTGATTCGGCAGTTGGTCCTGTTTCTCGACCGCGAAGACCTGGCCACGGTGATTCATGCAATGGTCACCTCGAGGTTAGACCACTGAAACGCCCTCTGCATGGGGCTGCCTTTGGGGCAAATCCGGAGGCTGCAGCTAGTGCAGAATGCGGCAGCCAGGCTGTTGATGGGCACCCCTAGGTGGGAGCACATCCGGCCTGTGCTGAAAGCGCTGCACTGGCTGCCTATAGCATACCGGATTCGCTTCAAAGTGCTGGTGCTTACCTTTAAAGCTCTATATGGCCAGGGTCCAGCATACCTGAGGGACCACCTTTCCTCATATATGCCCCAAAGAGCACTTCGGTCTGAATCACAACATCGCCTGGCGGTCCCTGGCCCTAAGGAGGCCAGGCTGGCGGCCACGAGGGCTAGATCATTCTCAGTGGCGGCTCCTACCTGGTGGAACGAGCTCCCGGAAGAGATCAGGGCCCTGCGGGACCTTTCACAGTTCCGCAGGGCCTGTAAGACAGAGCTCTTCCGCCAGGCGTTCGAGTAGGAGCCGCCGCTTCTTTTTCCCCCCTCGTTGGCCGCCACCCCGCCTCCTTCCCACCGCTAATTTTACCAACTGGGATGGAGGAAGGGGATAGCCGAGTTAAGCCCTCGGGGCCCGCCGCGACCACCACTGCTGTGCCTAATGATTATCTGTAGCCATCGGGTTGAGATAAAAGAGGAATTATAGAGCACGTATGATGTGGGTATGTTCAGTATTTTTAGATGTTTTAACCTGTTTCCCTGGCACTGGTTGCCCTTGTAAGCCGCCCTGAGCCCGCTTGCGGGGAGGGCGGGGTAGAAATGGAATGTATAAATAAATAAATAAATAAACTCCAGGTTGGGAAATTCCTAGAGATTTGAGGAGTGGAGCCTGGAGAGGGTGAGGTTTGAGGAGGGGTAGGACCTCAGATAGGTACAATGTCATAGACTCCACCCTCCCCACCAGCCATTTCCTCCTGGGGAACCATTGTTGCCAATCTTCAGATAAGGGGTGGTGATCACTCAGAATTACAACTGATCTCCAGGAGAGAGGGCAGAAGTCAGCTGCAGAGGGGCAGATAACATTAAGTTAATGGTTAGCTGGAAAGGAAATGGGGTTGCCAACTCCAGGTTGGGAAATTCCTGGGGATTTGAAGGATGGAGCCTGGAGAGGGTGGGGTTTGAGGAGGGGCTGAACCTCAGACAGGTACAATGCCATAGACTCTACCCTCCAAACCAGCCATTTACTCATGGGTAACAATTGTTGCCTATCTCCAGGTGAGGGCTGGAGATCACTCAAAATTACAACTGCCCTTCCAGTAGCAGAGATCAGTTTCCCTGTAGAAAATGGTGGACTCTGTGTCATTATACCCTGCTGAGGTCGCCACAGTAAATTGATGCTGAGTGTCCAAGGCCTTGGCACTCTCCCAGAGCCTCTTTCTAGAGCTGATTGTATTTATTTCTACAATGGGCCTTATTCCTAGTTACTAATAATGCTGAAGTTTAACTTACGTTTACCTTACAAATGGAGATTAGTTGCCATGGACACTATCGTTGTTAGCAGCATCTCCCTAATGCAGGGGTCCCCAACATAGTGCCCATGGGCACCGTGGCACCCTCCAACAACTTTCCTGGTATCTGCCAAGTACTTTTAGAAAGTGGGAGAGGTTAGGTAGGTGCAGATCAAAAGGCATCTTGTGAAGCAGAGCTTCTGCTTTAAATGCTGAAGAGTTACTATGAGAGTTAGGCATAACCTTGCCTAACTTACATAATTCTCCTCTCCCCCTTTTTGTGATCGTGCTCACTGCCCTGTGTCAGCATTCCAAAGGTGCCCACAGCATCTAAAAGGTTGGAGACCCCTGCCCTAGTGAAAGGAACATATAGAACAATGTTGTGAGATGTCAGTATCAATGGGAACTAGTATGGGCCAAGGGGTATCTCAGACAAGATATCCTAATATTTTAGTCTGCACCACCACCACCACCAATTCATATACAGATGAAGCCTGATGAAATGTGGTCTGTGTTTCAAGGGTTCTGAGTAGGCTTCAGCATCAGTTTTGCCTGCTCAGCTGATCTCCAGGGCAAACAAGTTCCGGTTCCCATTACTCCTAGTTTATGAAATGAAATTTAATTGTGTTTTACTGCTGTATACAATAATGAAGAATCCCCAGGAATGATTTCCAGATAAATCTCCACTCTAAAGTAATTGCCAACTCATAACATAATGAGACTCACAAATGTGGTCTTGGAGTTCAAAGTTGTAATCGTACATCTTCTTACATTTTAGTTTTGACACCACAAGTCTCTTTGTATTGGAATGAAGAGCTGCTTGAAAATTTCAAGCAGATTGGAGACTACTGACTCTCAGAGACTATTGTTCGTACCTCATGTAGTCCATTTCCCTCCTTCCATCTTTCCTAGTTCATAGGCTTGTAGTAATAAAAACAGAAAACTTGGATGAAAGAACCTAATTGGTTAAATGTAATGTGGATATATTGTAGCCTTTAATTAATATTGTTGTGCTGAAATGAAGCAAAAACAGACATATGGAGGCAGAAGAAGTGTACTCTGAATATTTAAATGTGGTAGGAAAAAAAGATAAATAAGAGTAGAGGAAATGACTTTCAGCTTTGCAGTTGTTAAACAAATTCTATTTTCATTTCAGAAGATTAGGTTCAGTTTTGTTTTAATTCTTACTAAAACACTCAATTTTATATGCAAGGAAAAATTAAAATTAGATATTTCTGTGCTGCCATAAAGGGGACAATTTGTGGTGACCATTGTCACAACTGGCCTCCTGGTTCTCAGTCATTCTGTGGTGAGGTTTGCTGACAACCATGAGGTCTGTTTTTTGTTTCTTTGCTTTACTTTTCTTTCCTAACCCCCTCCTTTCCTCTGGTATTGTTACTCCACTATTGGTCTGCCACCACAAAAAAAAAGGCATTCTTATTTTCTGCCTTCTTACTGAAAAGCCAGAAATTCTCTGTGTGAGAGAGACAGAAAGAAATTGAGACCCAAGGGTTTCCCTGCACCCCTTTCTATACTTCTCTGTTTGTATCCATCAGAACAGTACTTTTTCAGCTCTTTTGAAACTCATTGTTATAACCTGAGCTGTCTCAGCACTGTGAATGTAGTTATTCTTTAGATTTATGAATCACCCAATCCCTGAGTACACAGGGCTCTGGGTGATTTACATCAGTTAAAATATACATAAATACATCATAAACTAGTTAAAATACAATGAATATTACAAACTTAAAAATTAATCCCCTGTTAATAGTCTACTATGGACCAGTTCTGGACCATGTTGTCTCCTCGCAAGCAGGATAGGGAGGGGGAGTGAGAGAAGGGAGGAAAAAAGGCAGAGGAAGAGGAAGGTGCCAGTGATGTTATTAAGTCCCTCAGGGCCCTGATGTTGTTCTTGCAGAGGGAAGGCCCTGGGTCTGGTCAAGGACAGCCAGATAGCTTTGGGGCCAGGGATCACCAGTAGATTTTTTTCAGTTGAGCATAATGCTCTTCAGGGAACATGCTGGAGGAGGCGGTCCTGAAGATATGTGGGTTTCCTCCAATTAGTAGAGTTGAGAAATTCCTGATGATTTGAGGTGGAGCCTGGGGACCATGGGTTTTGAGGGCAGAGAACGCAGAGGGGTATAATGCCATAGATGCCTTTTAAGGGCATATAATACCCTTTAAAGCAACCATTTTTCAGGGAACTGATCCCAGTAGTCTGAAGATCAGTTGTAATTCCAGAAGACTTCCAGGCCCACCCTGGAGGTTAGCAAACCAACCAAGTAGTCTTCAGTGTACACCCACAAATTGTAAGTTAAAATAAACCTTTAATGACTAAACTTAAATCTTAGAAATGGCAGATAATTGAGAACCAGCGCGAGACATATAGTACTGAGGCAGAACATGTGGAAAAGAATTAAAAGGTAAATTGCCAGCTAATCATCTTATATATATAAAAGCCCTAGTGAATTGGCACTTTCCAGTTCTCCCATTGGCTGTGTTGTGCGCTCCATCAGCCATTGGCCTGTCAACTACCCCTCAAGAGTACTCACATGTCATTGGCTGGATGTTGGGCCCACTCCTGTCCTCTGCCCAGTGCTGGCTTAACCACTGTTCCCTGTTAGAATAAACTGCCAAAACAGCTGTCTTTCCTGATGAAGTTGCTTTCCTTGCTTGGCTCCTACACAGCCAGATGGCTACTGAGGTGAGCCACTGGCTTTCAAACCATTTTCTCTCCCCCTGCAGTGGGGCTCACTTTCCCCTCAGTGGCTGTTGCTAGGCAACCAAGCTTGGTTCTGTCAATAAAAAGGCAGGGGAATGAGGTCCTTTCCAGGTCTTCTTTGGCCTTTGTGGGGACTCATTGGGGACAGTCCTGACTAGGGTTGCCAGTTCCAGGTTGGGAAATTCTGGGAGATTTTGTGGTGGAGTCTACGGAAGCCAGAGTTTGGGGAGGGGAGAGGCCTCAGATGAATAGAATGCCACAGAGTCCACCCTCCACAGAGTCCACCCTCCAGGGGGAGAGAGATCTGTTGTCTGGATTTCAGTTTTGATATGAGGCGATCTTCAGGCTCCACCTGGAGATTGACTCCCCTAGGCCTGGCAGTACCCTCTGGGTGACTTGATGACATCTGACTGACATGACTTAACTAGGCCTGACTGCTTGCTCCTGTTCACCAATAGCAGCCCCCCAGGACAGCCAGTGTGGAGTAGCAGTTAGTGCTTCAGAGCAGGGTCTGCCAGACTGAGGTTCTTGCTGTGGAAGCTGAGTGGGTGATTTTGGACCAGTCACAGACCTTCAGCCTAACCAATCTCACAGGATTGTTGTGCAGATCAAAAGGGGGGGAGGAGAATGAGATAAGCTGCATTGGTCCCAACTAGGGTTGTGCAAAAAATAAAATAAAAATCGGCCCGATTCGGATTCGGCTGAATTGGGCAGAATCAATTTTGGTGGGCAGAAAGACTCCCACGTGTCAATTTCAGCAGTACAAGCCGATTCAGGAGTCTTTCCCAGCTGAATGTCAATTTCGGCCCCAATTTTGGTCCTCCTCTTATCATTGTAGTTGCCCTTTTCTGCATTTTTTCCAGTGCTATAAATATTTTTTTTCTAGGTGTGTGGTGTGAGTGGTCCAATGCAGTTGCACCATCAATTTATACAGGGTACGGCCTATGTTTTCGTCATTTACTTCAATGACCCATAGGATATAATGGGGCCGAATAGTTGCCGAATTTCAGTGGCAATTCAGCAGCAAGCCAATTCAGATCAGTGAATCGGCCCACAGCAGCCCGAAAGGGGCCGAATAAGGACAAACTGAATGCACATCCCTAGTCCCAACTGTGGAGAAAGACTGTACTTTTCCTAGGTAGAGGCTGCAGGGAGGGGGGAGGAGATGGAAAGCTGAAGTCAGAGTGGCAGATAAAGGTAGCTTGATGGCTGGCTGGGGAGGAGAAAGGGTTGCCAACTTCAGGTTGGGAAATTCCTGGAGATTTGAAGGATGGAACCTGGAGAGGGTGGGGTTTGATAAGGGGTGGGACCTCAGACAGGTACAATGCTATAGACTCCACCCTCCAAACCAGCCACTTCCAGGTGAGGACTGGAGATCACTCAGAATTACAACTGCTCTCCAGATGGCAGAGATCAGTTCACCTGGAGAAAATGGTGGACTCTGTGTCATTACACTCTGCTGAGGTGGCTGCCCCATGACAGCCTGTGTGATGTAGCAGTTAGCACCCCAGAGCAGGGTCTGCCAGACCCAGGTTCATCCTGTGGAAGCTGATTGGGTTGTTGTCAAAGAGTTGTTGTGCAGATCAAAAGGGGGAGAGAAGACCATTGTGAACCATTATTGCCAATCTCCAGGTGAGGGCTGGAGATCACTCAGAATTACAACTGTTCTTCAGGTAGCAGAGATAAGTTCCCCTGGAGAAGAGAGTGGACTCTGTGTCATTATATGCTGCTGAGGTTGCCACAGCGAATTGACACTGAGTACTCAAGACCGGGGCACCTGCCTAGATCCACTTTCTAGAGCTTGTTGTGTTTATTTTCACAATGGGCCTTATTCCTAGTGTATATATATAAAGAGCCTCAACATTTTTTTTACTTCAGAATGGGTGCAAGACAGAACGTCTTGACACAGCTGGACAGGGCCTGTCCATTTTATCTATGTCTTAACACACAAATGCAATCCTCGCTAATAGTTTTATAGATTTACCTGTAGCCTGGGAGCTTTTTTTTTTTTTTAATCCAGTCAGAATTTACAGCTGAGGGCTCAAAGTTTCTCTCCAACCCTCTTCAATTACTTCAGAAATCTGGACAATGGAGGTTATGGTGCCATGAAGGGAAATTAAAAATGATAGATCATAACCTTCTGACATATTGTGCTGCTATCACACAGGGACAGGAAAAGCACTGTACTAGCAGCAGTGAGCAGGACTGAGGTGCCCAAGGATAGCATTCACATGCCTTGTCCTCCATGCTGCCGGCACCACCCCTCCCCCCACTCATCAGGTCAGCACAGAAGCACCAAACTGACAACAATCTTGCTAGTCCCCTGTATAGCTCAGCCTCCACCCAAGAGCAGACTGGGTCATGAATATGGCCCTGGAACAAGCCAAGTTGAGCAACCCCTGTCGTGCTAGAAGCATTGCAGGGCCACTCAGCTCAGTCGGGCTTGCAATGCACATTAGCTCACCCACTGCATCACCCCCCAAATTGTAAGCAGTACAGGAGCAGACACTGGTGAACTGACATTAACTGCCATTATTGATTAGAGGTCTGAGCCAAGCAGACCCCGAGGCTGGGGCAGACATGCTAGTCCTTGGTTCTGCTTACTCTTGTCCAACAGTGGCCTCCTAGGACAGTAGACCACTGGGAACATTTTCCCGTAAGTTAAATGGCCAGTCCACCACTGCAGCTCCCCTGCTGCCAACAGCTGGCTCACAGTTAATCCCCAGATTTTTTGTGTTGTTTTTAAGCCTTGATAAAGGGTTTTAAAACACCCAAGCAGACTATAGCCATTCTGAAGGTGGCACTGAGCTCCGCCCTCCCTCTGGATTGGCTGCAGGTGTTTTTCCCTTAAGTTAGAGCAAAGAAGGTTGTTGTTTGTTCCAACTTAAAAGGGAAAGCCCAGGAGTAGTGCTTGGAAAGAGCATGGCATTTTGTAGAAGTCTCCAAATAAAGCAGGGGCATGATGTGTGCCTCCCAGGGAGAAATTTCTCTATGGCCTTGGCCAAATGGTGAGATGATCCCAGAATTCAATTCTGTTTTAAGCTGCATCAGTCACCATGTACCTTTTTCTTTCTTCCTGGGATGTATCTTTAGTATCTAATTGTCCCTTTTCCATAGCTGAGTGTGTGTTATTCTAAGGGCACATTTTTCTTTTCATAACCATCATGAGATCATTTATGATTATCAAGTCCTGATTATCACCCAAATTTTGATGGTGTTTCTGGATTGGCATCAATTTAGTATGGGCAAGATGATCCAGTGATCACATGGAACTGCATAGGGTACTTGGGATCCCAGCCCCTCACCATCTCTGGCACTTCCTTTTTTGGCATGAGATTGTTGATGTGAAATGTATGTTGCCACTGTTGACTCTACCCTACAAAAGCTTGTGCAGCAATACACTCATCAAAATTTATGATCTGTTGTTTTTCTTCAGGAGATCACTCTCTTAGGCTGAGTTCAGACTGGCAGTTTGAAGCGGGAGCCAGCCATGTCAAGAAAGCCCTGGAACAAACTGTTCCAGGTTTTCCCAGTCACATGGGGCCGACTGATGTGAGAGCATACCGGGAGGAGGCACACAGGAGCATTGAGACTGCTGGCCCGGAGGCGTGGCTGTAAATGGCTTTTTCCTGGAAAATCGGCTGGATACATATGTGTGTATGAGCGCATGAGCGCATGAGCACATATGTGCTCATACACACATAGGCATCCAGCCGATTTGGGGAGGATCCCATTGTGCCAGCACCACATTGGGTGGTAGAGCAGAGCACAGCCAATCATATCACTGCTGCCTTATGTGCAACGCGGGTTGCTCCCAGCTTTTTGGCTGAACATTCACACTTCTGGGAAGCAGAATGCAGTGGGATAAAGGCACTATCTAGGATTTGCTACCACTTTCAACGGGTATCTTTTAACCCCGGGAGCGAAGCAGAACAGCACAGGTTACCTACAGGTGGGGAACGCCAGGCAGATGTGACTGTGTGAACACCCCCTTTAATCCACTTGGGAAATGTTGCTGAAACGTGGCTATAGCGGGGCAAATTGCCAGTCTGAACTCAGCCTTAGAATCTATTATTTGAAAATGTCCTTATTAAGGGCTATATAATATATGCTTAAACTGGATAAAAAGTCATGTTCAGTACCTATAAAAGTTGGGAGGGGGGGAGATGTTACTTTAGAAAGGAATACTATGTTATCTTTATTTCATCCAAAATTAAATAGTCACTATAAAAAAATAGTTCATTGGCATTTTACTTAATTTAAAGTGCACTGCCAGAATGAACTTTAGTGTATACTCACAGAGCAGTAGAGGTATTTGTTGATTCTCCTGCACTGATCACAGTATTGTCCATTCTTGTTTTTAATAAATAAAAATGGTTGGCAACATTTAGCATAAGTGTAATAAAAGGAAATCTTTTTGTCTGATGCCTGACCTGCTAAAAAAGATGTGAAAGCAAAATGTCCCCCCCACACATACACCTCTTCTATTTCTTCTTTGTTACAATTCTAGTCTCTGGATCCAGTCCTCTGATTGATTTAATTGCATTAATGAAGCTGTGTTGTAATACTGAGTGTGCATAACTGTTTTGTTTAAGCTGTGAATTCTCAGTCTCCCATTGCTCATGTGAAATTAAAATTACAATTACCTTTTCATTCCTGGGATATGAGATTTTAAAAAAATGAATTGTATTGGCTATAACTGGAATAGAAATTGGATGACCCATCCAAAAGACCGGAAACAAGAAGAAGATTGTCTTCACAAGCAGAAATCAGGCACGTGTGTAAGGGTCTGAGATCCTAGTTCTGCTCCCCCCGCCCCACACAAATAAGAGTGTACCACAGTTAGCAGCCTTCTTAGTATCACTTGTGCTAGATTTTGTGATCACAGGAACAGTGCTTAGAGAATGATTCTGCAAATATCAGATCATCCCTGATTTCTGTATGTTATATGCTCTCCAATCACACTGCTTGTTGACTGGCTGGGGAGAGTTCTCACTCTATATAAGCCAAGGGTGTTGTGTGTCTCAGCCATTCCACTTCTTGGGTATTAGGAGGACTGGACCAATGCTTTGCTTGTACCCTGTGAGAAAAGGCAGGCATGATAGAGACCTGGACTTTGTCCAGATTCCACTCACTCTTCCAAGACTTCCATCTTTGGGCAAAGGGATGAAGTTTTGCTATATCATTTGTCAGGTAGGTCAGTTTCCACATAGGCTGGCACCAACCATCACTTCGTCCTCTGACTCAAGTAGGCTGTCAGATTGCACCTGGAAATTATCCCGGTATCTTATCTTTAAGTACATGGCAGAATTGGGACATAGGGTCTGTTTTTTCTTTCTCCATATAAGCCTTTTCTAGATGATTTCACTGAACTGCCCAATGCTACACATGGAGTCCTCCTTGCTACAGCAGGTTGATGGAAAGGGCAGATGAAAAGGCTGCGGGAGGGGGAAATGACTGGGGGAAGCCAGGACTATTTATATCTCAGTTCAGCAGAGGGAAAATCTCTGGAATGCAACCTGACAGCACTGTGCACAGGTTACCCTTCCTTCATCTTTGTGCCATGGTCTTCACTGACCTTTCCCAAGCCCTGGATTCTGAAAATGAGGAGTGAGTCATTGAAGCCAAGACACCTAGAAACAATACATAGGATGAAGGTTTGGTACTCCCAATACTAGGTAAGGGAGCTTGTTTGTTTTGAAAGGAATTCTCAACAGCAAGTGAACAATGATCTGTTTGTATGCCTGTATTCACTTCTTTAACGTAGGAAAACTCCAGTCAATACTTAAAGGAAATCCTGCTGACTTAAAGAGTCATGAGAAACCCTCCTCAGCCAAACACACACAACAAGGTATAAAAGAGAGAGGAGAAAGATTTCCTCCGATGAGATCAGAAGATACAATGGAGAAAGGGAGAAACAGAAGAGCAGCGTGTTTCCATAATGAGCCTCTGGGCTGTTATTAATAGCTCAATTTTAAAAAGAAATATGTTGATACCTTGCATCTACTTTTTAATTTCCTCCATATCCAATGTTTATTTTTGCTCTTTTGTTTGTCAAACTGGTTCGTGGTTCCTCTTTAGGGACTAGGCTAATCTATTTACCAAGGTGTAATAACTCTTTTATATTTCCAGTCTGTGAATGATGAGGCTTCTCTAATCACCTGTTTGCTCTATAACTACTGTACTCTATTACCCCCAGCTGACTTTGCTAAATGGCACCAATAAACATGTAGAATTTAAACACTGTGAACAAAGGGATGGTGAATGTGAGTCCAGATAATTTCTAGTCAGGTTTTTTTTAAAAAAAAAAACACCATGGGAGAAGTGACAGTGCAATACTAGAAACTGACCCCTTCCTCTCTCCATGGCAGAGAGAACAGAAATGCCAATAGAACACAAATGAATAGGCATATTTTTAAAAATGTGCATATGAATACATACCCCTTCAGTTTCTGATAGAGAAATGATGTGTACACTTGAAAATACCATACTGTAAGTATGACTGTTGGTCATTAGAGGCTATACAGTATTTGTGTGGGCATATCATATATCTAATTCTGAACTGGGACATAGATCGTGGATCAAAAATTTGCCAAATAGATCTAGGGAGAGACAGAGAAGATTTCTCTACAAACCTGAAGAAAGCTTCAGGGCTACAGAGAAATCTAAAATACATTCCATAAATATGTTATCACTGGTGTTGTCAGTCTCCATGTTGGGTTGGTGATCTCCCAGAATGATCTCCAGAGTACAAAGATCAGTTCCCTTGGAGAAAATGGCTGCCTTGGAGGGTATTAGAGATGCTAACTCTGTCTTGAAAAATTCCTGGAGATTCAGAGGTGGAGCCTGAGGAGGGAAGGGTTTGGGGCAGGGAGAGACCTTAGCAGTGATGTGATGCCATAGAGTCTACCCTCCAACACAAACATTTTCTCCAGGAGAACTGATCTCTGTCATCTGGAGATCAGTTGTAATTCCAGGAGATCTTCAGGACTTACCTGGAGGCTGGCAACCTATCCCTCCTTCTCCTCTTCCTCTCCTCTTCCTCTATGGCATTATGAACCTATTCAACCACTACAGTTATCTTCTGACGCCTTGCTTCAAGTGTCACTGTTTTCTGAAATTAGGCAGGTGGCAACCCAGGAAAGGGCCTTCTTGGTTGTGGTACCAAACCTCTGGAAATCTCTCCATAGGGAGACTTTTTATGTTTCATTTGGTATTTCTTCAGTGATCCATCTTTCCTGCTCAATGTTTAACTGGTTGTTTTTATGTTTTTTCATGAATTTTAGCTCTGATTTTAACTGTTTTAATGATGTGTTGCTGTTGTTGTTGTTTTCATTTTAATGGCTTTTAAGATGTGATATTATTATGGATGTTCTAATTTATTAGCTGTCTTAATGGCCCTTGTGAGGGCAGAAGGGCAGGTATACATTTTGTAAAATAAATTATACCCTGATGAAGTCCATCCCCTCCCCAAACCGTGCCCTTCCTAGGCTCCACTCCAAATCTCCAGAAATTTCCCAATCTGGAGCTGGCAGTCCTATGGATGAGGCGATGTACAGAAGATGCTCCCTGAATGTTTCTGCCAGTTTCCTGTTTTTATAACAGCCATTTAATAGACATATTTATATTGTTCTAGCCTCGGGAGATCAGGGTTCCAAGAGAGGACGGACCTCAGCAGGATATAATTCTGTAGATTTTCCCTCTAAAGCACCCACTTTATCCAAGGTAACTAATCTCTGTGGTCTGGGGATCAGTTGTAAGTGATCTCCAAGCTCATCTATATGCACCCCTTGCCCAGATTACCCGGAGTCATTGACTGGGTTCTCACCAATATGCGGATGACACCCAGCTCTATCTGTTGTTGAACGGCCAATCAGACTCTAGTCCAGAAGAACTGGACCTGGTGTTGAAAGCTGTGGCTGGTTGGCTTAGACTGAGTTGAATGAAATTGAATCCAACAAAGATGGAGGTCATGTGCTTGAGTTGGAGCAGCCCAAGGATAGGGATCCCACTCCTGACCTTTGATGGGACACCATTGGTGCCAGTACCAGAGTGCAGGAGTCTGGAAGTGCTCCTGGACACCTCCTTAACAATGGAGGCCCAGGTACCAACCACTGCGAAGTCAGCCTTCTACCTGTGGCTGATTAGGCAGTTGGTTCCCTTCCTTGAACACAATGACCTGGCAACAGTGATCCATGCAATGGTCACCTTGAGACTGGATTACTGTAATGCTCTCTACATGGGGATGCCCTTGTCCCAAATCCAGAAGCTGCAGCTGGCGCAGAATGCAGTGGTCAAGCTGTTGTTCGGTCTCCCTATGTGAGAACACATCCAGCCTATGCTAAAAGCATTGCACTGGTTGGCTATAGAATACTGAATTCAGTTTAAGGTGCTGGTTCTTACCTTTAAAACACTATATGGTCAGGTACATACATCTCTTTCCCCACATGTTCCCCAGAGAGCACTATGATTGGGATGCCAAAACCATCTAGGCCCTAAAAAAGACAGGCTGGCTGTTATGAGGACCAGGGACTTCTCAATGACAGCTCCATACTGGTGGAATGAGTTCCCAGATAACTTCAGGGCCCTGTGGGACCTCTTACAGTTCCACAGGGCCTGTAAAATGGAGCTCTTCCACCAGGCCTTCAATTAGGGAGCTGCCCCTCGAACACTGAGGTCCTGGCCTGAATACCAACACCACCTGAAACATTGTAATCAACAGCCTGTCAAAACCCAGGCTACAATGGTAGCTGACTACTTTGGATGCCATGAACACCACCATTGTCTATGAATTGTATTAGCACTTTATGAGATGTTTTATTATTATACTGTTGTGGTTTTATTTAATTATGTGTTTTAGTTGTGTTAACATATTGTGTTAACATATTGAGCCTGCCTTGGCAGGGAGGGTGGGATACAAATCAAATAAATAAATAAATAAATAAATAAATAAATAAATAAATATCTGGAGTTTGGCAACCCTACTTGAAACATTTGATGGTGTCTTTGCAAAATTTGGCATATTTAATTTCCAAGAAAATCTGTGCCTAGAAATTTTAAGAGATCAGTGTATAGTCAGCCGGTTGTCCAGTTAATCATTAAGTACCAGCAATCTGAAGAATTTCATCTATATAGAAAGCCTAGGCCATGGTACCTTCTGACTGCAGGGTTTATGTGCATGTAATAATAAGTATAGAACTATTGGCACTCATGATCAAAACAAAAAAAAAAGTTAACAAGGGTACTGAGGTAGGACTACATTAATTTAAAATTTAACAATACACTTACTTTTATCACATGCAGAAAAGAGGCACTAAAGCAGCATTCAGAAAACTTTCAGACTAAAAATCAAGCAAGAGTAAAACTGAACTGGTATAATCCTCATAGAATATTATTAGTCAGTGTAGTTTGGCTTTTTTTTTGAAGAAAGAAGCTAAATATTTTGGAATCTATCCTAGGTAGAGGAATGATATGTAAATAACTACTTACTTTTTGTAAGTGAAATATCAACAGATAGGTGGTTCAAATATATATATATATATTAAGTTAGTGAGAAGGGTAGAAATGCAAATGAGTGTTGCCCCCAAGCTGGAATAAGGAGACAGACAACAGTTGGGGTACTAATGGGCCACTTTATTGAACTAAACACAAAAGACAAACAGCACGGGCAGACAGGTTGCGGCATGGCCGAGGCCAGGGTACCAAAGATCCCTCCCTCGCCATGATAACTAGGGTGAGCCACCCCACTCCAGATGATAGCCAAGGAAATATGGTTCACGTCTGGTCAGCCTGGCAATCAGTTAATTGCCAGGGAACCACCCCCGGGCCTCAAGGCTCAAAGGGAGGCAAATCCCAGCAATGCTGTAGGTGATCTGCTTTCCCCACCCCAGGTCGCATGGCCCAAGGACTGTACTGGCAAGACCCTTATGCCCCCAAGGTGTTATAGCTGGCGCTCACCTTGCCACAATCTGTATGGAATGAAATCCTGCCAACTAAAGTGACAACCTATTTAAAATCCAGCCACACCAAGCCAATTTCTGACCTCAACAGCAGTACAAGGTAGGCAAAAACACCCCCTCCCAATAGCCAATCAGAGAGGAGGCGAAAAATTCCTTCCTGGCCCCCAACAAGGTGACCAGCCAAAGCCTGCACTGCCTGAAGGGCGGGAGGGTGGGCCGAGCGCGAGGCGAAGAATGAGCACGGGAGCTGAGAGCCAGCTTACAAAACCTCTGGCTTTGCCCTCTTAGCCCCAGATGCGGCTAATGCTGAATCATCACTGCCTCATTGCTAGGAGGCAAAGGCGCCCCCCCAGCTGAACAACCGCAAGGGCTGGAGGCCAGGGAACCAAGTTTTCTCGATACTTTTTCCCCTTTGATAGCTGTTTTAAGCTCATGGGACAAGAAAGCAAACTAGAATCTGATTATAAATATTACAAAAATGCAATAAAGGAGGATTACCTAATATTATGGCATATTACTTTGCAAATTGCTTAATATCAGTCAGTTGGATTCTATGACCTGTAAATATAACATACTCCTGCAGGTGGATCTTTCCTGCCTTCTCCCAGCAGCCCCTTTAACCCCTGAAAAGCTGCTGCTAAGAATTAGAGGACCCTCATAGACCATGGAAATGCAGGGGTTTTCAGTGAAGAGAGAGAAAAGGGCAACCCACCCTAATCCTTCTTATGCTAACAGAGAGCTTTCTTATTACCAGATGAGGGAGGTTATGCCATTCTGCCCAATCTCTCCCCCCCCTTGGAATTGTAGCACTCATGCCACATGCCGTTTTGTCCACAAAGGAAGGCATGTCTCTCCAACCTCGGTCAGTTCTTGAAGCTTCTGGGAAAGGTGGGGGAGAAATCACAATTCAGAGTATCCAGCTTAGTTTGTCTCTGGATCCCCATTGTATTTGTTCCTGTCTTTTTTTCTTCCCAGGGAGCTAACTGCAATTTCAGAGGGAATATTTAAATTATGGAAGAAGCATGGAAGGAAAAGATTAAACACACTGTCCCAATAAATTTGTTCCCAGTCTTTTAAGCAGTCACATGAGGCAGTTAATTAGATTTTAAGAATTAAGATTGTGATCATGGAATTCTCATGTTGTATGTAGTTTGGTCCCAAGGGCCATATTTAATTTGTGTATATACTTGTACAACAGTCACATATATTAGCATCCACTATGTTCATGAAAAGGCTCATCTGATATACACACTGTTTTTGTGATGTTGTTACACAACCCTTTCTCCAAAAATGATGACAACTGAATTATACGTAAAAATCATGAAGTATAGAAAGCAAAATAGAACTCTTTTCATATCTTTTGAGCAATTTGAATATTGAGCAATTCCTCAATTGTGGAAATATTTTGCACCAGTAGAAGGGTGGTGTGATTTTCAGCAATTCCAACCTCCCACTGCAAACCCCACTGCCCTCCATGCTGTTCCTGAGGGTCCCCGGGACCCAAGAGCAGAATTTAGGGGGGTTGCAGCAGGAGACCAAATGGAGAATTTCTTTTTCATTGGTGGAAGTTCCCTCCTTTGGTGTAAAAGAACCTTTGGATTTTCCCATAAAGTTTAACATTCACAGCTATATATAGATTTTACAGCTATGAGTCAAATTCTGGAAGTGTATATAGTAAAATGCAAAAACAATGTTTCTTGAGTACTAGGAGCATGGGCCTCATAAAGGACATCTTTGAACTTTTAAATCTTATGTCCTAGAATAATGAAAAAGAAACAGAGTATCATAAATTTACTCTCTGCTTCTCAATATTTGATTGCAAGAACATTCACAACAATAGTTAATGTACATATTACATTACATAGTACAAAACACTCTCTTCAGCCAGTGCAAACACAACCTGTATAAATCATTGTCTTGGGATCCATTTAAAAATAAAATTGTTCAACAGGATTCTTAGATGGCTTAGATGAATGAGGTTGTTTTTCAAACTCTTTCATTGCCTGACCTTATTATACACTTCTGTTTAACATGGATACTGGCCTAGAGGGAACCATTGATCTAAGCCATGGTTCTGATGCTTTTGAGTTGTCTTTCCATCTTATTTGAACACAAATACTTTTAAATGTCATTGTGTTTTATTTTAATAGGAATGAAATGTTTCATCTGTGGAGTTCATATTTGTATGGGTTGGATCCAATGAACCATGAAGTAAAATGAGTCTGCGGAACAGATCTTCTAAATCTCCATCCCCATCATAGCCCCTATACCTCCTCTGCCCCCAAAATGATAATCATGAGGGTTATGGGATGTCTGGGAACATAGCAGCATGTGGAATTGGGGGCCAAAGCTAACAAGAAAATCTGCAGAGTGAGTTGCTTGACCTCTTTTTTGTGAGCTTTCCAATAAATAGAGCAAGAGCTTGTGGAAGAGTGGTGGGCAAAGGGTTGCACATTTCCCTTTCTTGCCATACTCACTCTGTTCTTTATGTTCTCCGGATCAGGGGGCAAAAGAGTTGCTTGAGGAATGGGAAGAGTTCCACAAACTTATTCTGTTCAGTGTTCTACCCCATAGCACCTGCCTAGAGGCCATTAGATGAACAACAGTGGTGTGATAGAGTAATGGTAAATGTGATTCACAGCACAATTACACTCTTCTAATACTATCAAAATCAAAAGGCTTCTAAAGGTACAAGTCTGCTTAGCTTGCACTGTAATTCTGCAGATGGTTCAGAGAAAACTGGATGGTAAAGGAAAATATAGTTCAGGAAAGATTCTGCTGAAGAAACAAGATTGAGGGGGTATTTATAGGGTAAGAGGGACACCTGATTAAAGAAACTAGAAAAGCCGGCATTGGGTCGAGCAGCAATATCCTTCACATGGTGGGTGCAGATGTGGTTCAGTGTTGGAAAGTATGCAGAAGACTACAGATTCACTCCCTGAGAATCTAGTGAATGGTATATCGTGTGAGGAACAATTTTGCTCTGAGAGCAGGAAAAGCACTGACACTCAGAGCAGATACATACTGAGCTAATGAACCAAAGCTTGGACTCAGAATAAGGCTGTTTCATATGTTCCTGCATATGTCATTTTGTAGTTCATATTTTATAATTAGCAAGTTGCTCAAAGTCACAAAATGAGTTCATAGATGCTCTTAGACAGAAGGCTGATTGGAGGTAATAATGAAATATGCCAGTGTGTGTGTGTGTATTGTAGTTACATTGTTGGCATGACTGAATTCCAGTTTTGCCCAAGAAATGTTGAGCACAGCTAATGCTGAAGCTAAGTAGGCATGGCCCAGTTAGTGGTATCCATAGAAGATTGCCTGAGTTGTTCTGATAGAACAAGATATGTGAAAGAAAGAAATACAGTACTGTCACGTCTTTCTCTAAAATTAACATCCATTTCTAAATGGGGAACATCCAAAAATTGAACCTAGCCTTAAGTTTTTAATGAGCTAGGGAGAGACCTGTCACTGCCCCTAAAAAAAAGCCAGTACCACGAATCTCTGCATCAAGAAATATCTCTTTAATGAGGAACTTTCTGTTTCTGAGTTCCTGCTAATATTGCTTCTAGCAGTAACAGTTGGAAGAGTTCTTAGTTGATATGTATAAAACTATCCTGTATCAATTATATCAGTCAAATATATAGTACGAAGTAGGGACAGAAGCATCATTTTAACTCCTGGACACTACTGTTATGTTGCCTGGCTGGTAATCATTGGTCACTGCTCTTTCTTTTCCTTGCCAGTTTTCTAGTATTGTCTCTTGCCCACTCTTTCCCCTTAGCATGATCCCTTTTTCCTGAATAATGTGACTGGATGCAACTTTGTGATATGTTTATAACATACCTCTAGCAGGATGAATAGCTAGCCTTTCCACTGTCCCAACCACTAAGGGACAGCACCATTACCATAGCAAACCCTGTATATGTGAGCACAGAGGAAAAGAAACATAAGGGCAGGAACAGATAAACCAAAAGCAACAAAACAAGAAGAAGCTCACATTCAGTAAAAAAGGAGTCTGTTTTGCGAGGGCAAGTTTGAACATGCCCATTCATTATATCCAATGATTTCAACATTGAGTGCTGACTTGTAAGTGTGAAACAGCCATGAAGACACAGGAGTTTTCATGTCATGATACCTTGCAGTGGAGGCAGTTCACACAGTCAGCTGCAAGTTATAGAGAGAAATGATATCTGTTAATGTATATTGCCATATCTAATAGCAAACTGGCTGTCACTCAGGTGGATGGTGAAAACAGAAAAAAAATAGGCTATCCACAGACAAGGTAGCCATCTCTATATGCTTGGGGAGAGATCTTCAGTGTATAGGAAAATGTGACTTTGTAAATTAACAAAAAGGAAACCCTGAAAATTGACCTGATGAGACCTGAAAATGCTCCAGAATGGATGGTATACTGAGTCCAGGTATCTGTAAATTAAAAGGACAATGAGGAGAAGGCAACACTTGTGATCTGTTCCTTGCTGCTGGGGTTTGGGTGTAGGTAGGTGAACTCAGGGATCTGAGCAACAGTCTCTGTGTTCATGCTAAGCACTGCGGCTTAGCTGGGTTCCTCCCCAAAGGACTTACATTTATATACATCCCCACCCTTCCTGCTTGTGAACATCTTAAGATGAGTGGAAGGTGTGCACATCATGGGGGGAAGAAGTCCTTCCCTCATATATCAGTGGCCCTGTCCCCAGGCACCAAACCCAGGCTACCAGGAGAGTACAAGCTGGCCTGTATCTGTGACCCACAGATTCAGGGCAGCATTGCTCTCCATAATGCAGAGCTCATGGAGTGGAAATGTAGGCTCTGCAAAGAAGTGCAGAGGCTTCAGGCCAGCAAACATGGCCAGATGATACAGCAGGTGGAAGAAGGTGGGGGGAAAGGAGCCACAGTCCAGCACATCTGCCTCCAAGAGTCCAACCAGGCAGAAGCCCCACTACTGGTCATCAGGAGTGAAGTGGGAGGTCAGCAAGTATGGTGGCGAGGCCAGGCATGCCATAGTGGAAGATTCAGTGGAGGTGATGGTGAGTGAGTATTCCACTGAGTCCCCTGAGCCCACCTCCACAATATCGGTCATACAAGGCTGTCATCTGAGCTGACCTCTCTAATGTGGCCATGAGTATCCTCTCCTGCCCTCCCACCAGTGTCTAGAGTGAGTGGGTGTTCTCCCACCTGGGATACATTCTCAGTCCCCACTGCTCCTGCCTGGACTCAGCCAGGGTGGATGAATTGTACTTCCTGAAGGTCAACCTTACCCTGCTGGGCCACCACACTCCGAACCTGGCAAAGTGGAACCAGACCTACTGATGTCCCCCTGTGCATCCCCCTCATTTCTCTTCCCCTTTGGGTGATCTGGCATGCAGCCTGTGGGTTGCACCCACATCCAATCCAAATGACATTTACCTCAAGAGAAAATACCTACCTCATGAACCAACATCTACCTTATAGCATAACATCTACCTCATGGAACAACATTCATCTCAGCAAACATCTACCTCAACCACTGCTTGACTATCCCTTTCCATTGCATTTGGACAGTTCACATAATGTGTTGTGCTAATGGTGAAGGACCAGAAATTTCACTTATGTGTAGGCTGTGACTAGAGGATCTATGTGTCTGGACCTGAGATGGGCCTGGGAGCATTGTGGGCATACTTCCTTCCTTGTGGTGTCTGGCTGGGTAGCTCACCAAGTAGATATGGGGTTATTTTGGGGAGCCCCCATTAAAAGTCTGGGGATGCCTGGTCTGTCTTTCCATCTGTCCCTCATAGCCTGTCTTTTTAGACTTAAGGGGTGGCTCTGCCAGCTTCACATATGTTTCCATTTATCCTCGGCATTGTTAAATTCACCCTGATGGATGGGTGTGCTCCAGACCCAGTTGCAGAGTAGAATAATACACCCTCCTTGGTGGGTGTGCTATGCAGCACCTGTGAGTTTAAGTCTTAGCTAATAGATTCCTCAACTGAGTACCTTTAGACCCTCTCAGATGCCATGGGGGAGCATTGGGGAGCCCCTGTTGAAACTCTGGGTGGGTCTGCCTTTCTGTCTGTCCTCGAAATACTGGTTGTGTATATCAGCCTGGGGGGGCGATGAGCATTGTGGGCACACTTTGGGTTTCGGGTGTCAGGATGGGACTCAGGTCTTTGAGCTACCACATTTACATACATCTCAGGGCTTTTAGCCACCGTGTCTACATAATGTCATTGCACGCTGGTTTGGCATCTCAGGGCACATTACACTGGCTCCAATGGGCTGTCAAAACATTCAGTTTCTGCTGCAAAGACTTTCGGTGACTTTGATTCTGTTCTGCTGGGCTTTTATTGCCCTTTCTTTTTAGCTGTTTTCCCCCCTCCATTGGAAACAATGGAAAATGGGGGCACCTTCCTTGGGAAGCTGTAGCTAGGATGCCATAAATACAATCCTCACCAAACTTGGAAAGCAGGTACAGGAGAGTCATCCAGAGATTCACGGTGTGTTTGGTGTTTCTAGCATGCCGGTGGTGGGGGAGGCATTCTCTATACTCCTGAACCAGCACCTGTCTGGGGTCATCTTCTTTGGGAGGGCAGAACTCAGATCCCAGAAATCAAATTCTCACCAAACTTGGGGGGCAGATAGAGGACAGTCAGCCAGAGATCCCCTCAAGTTTGATGTCTCTAGTTCACCGGGGGCCCATTCTACCACATCATGAACTTCACAAACTGATTTGGTTCATATGAAGCCTTTTGAGTTCATGATGGTTTGTGGTTCGGTTTGTGGGTCCACCATTAACCACAAACTGAATCAACTTTTCCCAGTTCATGCCCATTCCTGTTGCTAAGTCATAAATTTAAAGATGAAACATCAGGAGAAAATTTATTCTTGGTATCTATCTCATATATTCAACAAATTATCTTATAAACCCTCTTCCTACTGGCCTTACCAACCCATAAAAAGTCCTAAAACAAAAGAAGACAACAGAAGATTGAGGGAAGTAGGTTCACTTAATTTTTTAAAACTTTGTGAAATGGAAATGCTTAACCACATGAGAGAGACAGAGAGAATGAGGACTGTTGTTCTATCTGTCCTCATACTAAATCCTAAGTAGGACACCCAGTGTAAGCAAAGTGAAAGAGATGTGTAACTAGCTAATAGCTTACCTCCCCACCCCCCTTCCATGACTGCATTAATTTTTCAACTGTCTTTCTACCTTGCTGGCTCCTTTGCATTTTGAAACAAATCAGCCATTAACCTGAACAACTGTTTATTTGTTTGTTAAAAGAACTACAAAGCTCATTTGTTCTCTTGTTTATCAGTTGGTGTCTGTATGTGTCTTTGTTAAGATTTATGGCTCTGCTTTTGCTTCAGTTGTGTTACCATTTCAATTGTGGATAAATAGATTTGAACTTTGACAACTTACAAATTGCCCTGTGTATCAGAAAACTATTAAGGTTCTTTGAACAGAGTCACTGTTTTATTGTCAAATTGCTACTGCCATATTATGTTTCCTCAATATTTTCTAAAGGAAGAAATACTAACATTTGATGGTTATAACATTGGCACTGCCTTTTAAATAATAGTACTGATACTGAATTATCTGTTCTTTTATTCTTCTAGTTATCTTTTCAGTTCTTCATGCTATATGAAAGTTCACCAATATGTCATGTTTAGCCTCCAGAGTAGCACACTCTCCTGACTCGTGGGGAATTTAAATGTTTCTACTTCCATAAAAGTGAATGGCTCTCTTTGTCTTCTATAGAATAGGGTGATGGGTCAGAAACTTCAAAAAAGGTTAAGGATGTTAAAATTCCTCCTTTCTCATGACACTTGTGCCACCAATATCTGAGAGGGAGCAGTGTTTCTGCACCCATAAGTTATTTCTCGCATTGCTGTTCCTAAATCTTCTCCCATAGAAGTGAATGTAAGCCAATGTGCATTAGGCCTGCTGTCCTGAGAAGCCACCCTGAGCTGCTTAGGCGGGAGGGTGGGATAAAAATCAAACAAACAAATAAATAAAAATATTATTTTATTACTAGGATCACTATAAATGCTGAATTAAGTATAGGACTACATTGTACCAGATCAGCTGTAACTTTCAGCTTGGCATATTTTATCAAGTAATAATTGAAACCATGACCAACAGCTTGTAATTGTTGTGGCAACTTGTTTGCACAAATGCCTTTATAGCATTAGCCATCAGAAAAAAAATATTGTTTCAGCAGGTAAACAACAGTTCTGGCATCCAAGGAGAAAAACTGCAATTTATTAAGTGCATTGAGTACTGACAATATAAACTGATCTGTAAGTACAAGCTTTGGGAATTCAAGCATGGTGCAGCTTCCTGGATCAGTTATGAGCCGAGCAATCATACTGTAGCATGGGTAGTGACATGTTGAATGCATAAGTGATCCACACAATCTAAATCATAGACAGGTCCATAGAACTCCAGGGCAACCAATGAAACTGATGGGCAGTAGATTCACAACGGACAAAAAGAAATACTTCTTTACACAGGATGGAGGAGTGTAAGATGGCAACGTACAGGCATCATCCTTCAGTTGCTCCACAGACTCAGCTTTATGTGCACTCTGTGTGCACTTACAGCTTACTGCAGAGAGGAGCATTTAACAATCAATATTTCAAAGAACAAAATTCTTGTTTTATATAAAAGATTTATCGAACACAGGTGGCAGATTGGTGGCCATGATATCGAAAAAGTTAAAAGTGTTTAGATATTTAGGTGTAGTTTCCCAACCATCTGGCTCATGGACAGCTCAGCTCTCCCATGTAACTGAATCTGCCCAAAGTAACTTTAAGATTATTCTTTTCAAAAAGGGGCTCTCATATTTATTTATTTGATTTATACCCTGCCCTCCCCACTGAGGAAGGCTCAGTGTGGCTTGCAATAAAATTGAACAATTTTAAAAACAAGTTAAAACCATAAAGCAATTCTAAGGTGCTATATAAATTACATATACATATTGCAGATATGGCAATGAAACATAGTTTTAGCTGTTATCCAGAACAGGTATCCAGTCAGTGTTAGCTTGTTGGGCTACCATCCAGCCCATAGTATGTTAAGGACAGCACAATACAATAGCCTTTGAGAGATTCCAGGGCAAGGTACTGATGTTTAGTGTGGCTCCTCAATCGAATGCCTGGAGGAAGAGCTCCATCTTGCAGGCCCTATGGAACTGTAATAAATTCTGCATATGCATTGAAAGTCTTTACACAGAGAGTAATTAAAATGTGGAGTTCACTGTCCTGTGAGGATTAGACTGAAAGAACTGCTTTATGCAAATCATTACCATATGATGGTCAAACCAGTACACATCCCACGATTTTATGCAAGTCCATGAACAGCATGGAATTTGGCAATAGATGAAAAATGCAACCTTCTGAGAATCTCAGCAAGTCTGTAGTCATTATGGATATTAAGACCATTATGAAGATGCCTGGTGAAATCTTAGCATTTCCAGCAATCATGAGGTGAGGTTTCATTATGCTGTCAGGAAACTATACAAATTGGGTGGTGGGGGGGTGCACATGCTTATACAAGAAGCTGCATTCAGCTTTTTCTGGAATTCTCTATTGAGTAATACCTTGGCGCCATAATTTCCCTTTTTCATTTAGTGTGCATGTTTAGAACACAGTAGACATGCAACAGTGGGTGTGTGGGTGTGTGTAGGAGAAAGAGAGAGAAAATTCTAGTTTTATTTTTTAAAGTTTCTTTTATGTTTTCTCTATACTTGGCATGAAACTATGGTCATCCCTTTTCCCAAACTTATTAATGAAATTTGATAGAAATATTGTTGTTAAATTTGGTGCCTGTTTTATGTTATGTATGAATGGCATAAAATTCTATAAAGAAAAAAAAGTTCTTCTTAACCATACATAAAAATTAAAATAAATGAAAAACATACTTGTATATTCACAATTTAGACCGATATGTGAAGTGCTATGTGGTTAGCCATGAAAGTATTCCAAGTGGCCAGTGATGATTTAGTCATGGTTGTTTGTAGACAGAGCTCTGTCCTAGAGCTATTTCTTTGGTACCAAAGATAACACAATGTGGTGATGTTTCCTAGTGGTAAAAGAAATTCTATTAATCGTTCTTTACCTAATTTCCACCTGAAATCCAATGCTCTTTTTTCAGAATTTAGAGTCAGTTTCTAATCAATTCCATTTTGATCAAAGAGAAATTCAAAGAAAAGAGGAGAAGAAATGGGGGTTCTGCAGAATTTTGGAATTTCATTATGTAGATAATGCTCTTAAAGTGCCGCACACAATATGCCAGTAAATTTGGAAAATGCAACAGTGGCCACAAGATTGGAAAAGGTCAGTTTACATCCCAGTCCCAAGGAAGGACAATGCAAAGGAATGTTCAAACTATCACACAATTGCACTCATTTCACACACTAGCAAGGTCATGCTCAAGATCCTACAAGCTAGGCTTCAGCAGTATGTGGATAAAGAACTTCCAGAAGTACAACCTGGGTTTCAAAGAGGCAGAGGAACTAGAGATCAAATTGCCAACATTTGCTGGATTATGGAGAAAGCAAGGAAGTACCAGAAAAACATCTACTTCTGCTTCACTGACTACGCTAAAGCCTTTGACTGTGTGGATCACAACAAACTATGGCAAGTCCTTAAAGAGATGGGGATACCAGACCACCTCACATGTCTCTTGAAAAACCTGTATAAGGGTCAAGAAGCAACAGTTAGAACTGGATATGGAACAACTGATTGGTTTAGCATAGGAAAAGGAGTATATTGTCACCTTGCTTATTTAATTTATATGCAGAGTACATCAAATGAAATGCCGGCCTGGATGAATCACAAACTGGAATTAAGATTGCTGGGGAACAACTTCAGATATGCAGACGATACCCCTCTAATGGTAGAAAGTGAAGAGGACTTAAATTTATTTATTTATTTATTTAGTCAGATTTTTACCCCACCCTCCCAGCCACGGCTGGCTCAGGGCAGCTTACATAAAACAATCCATAAATTACAATAAAATGATTAAAGGAGCTTCTTTTTAAGGATGAAAGGGGAGAGCACAAAAGTTGGCTTGAAACTCAACATCAAAAAAACTAAAATCATGGCAACCAGCCACATCACTCCTTGGCAAATAGAAGGGGAAGTCATGGAAGCAGTGACAGACTTCACATTCCTGGGATCCAAGATCACTGCACATGGTGACTGCAGCCATGAAATTAAAAGATGCCTGCTCCTTGGGAGGAAAGCGATGGCAAACTTAGACAGCATAATATAAAGTAGAGACATCACCCTGCCAACAAAAGTCCGTGTGGTCAAAGCAATGGTATTCCCAGGAGTAATGTATGGCTGCGAAAGTTGGACTATAAGGAAGTCCGAGCACCAAAGACTAGATTCTTTTGAATTATGGTGCTGGAGAAGACTCTTAAGAGCTCTTGGACTGCCAGGAGATCAAATCAGTCAATCCTAAAAGAAATCAACTCTAACTGTTCCCTGGAAGGACAGATACTGAAGCTGAAGCTCAAATACTTTGGCCACCAAATGAGAAAGGAGCACTCACTGGAGAAGACCCTGATGCTGGGAAAGATTGAAGGAAAAAGAAGAAAGGGTCGGTAAAGGATGAGATGGTTAGACAGTGTTATTGATGCAATGAACGTGAAATTAAGCAAACTCCAGAGCACGACAGAAGACAGGAGGGCCTGGAGTGATGTGGTCCATTTGGTCACGAGGAGTCAGACTCGACTGTGCAACTGAACAACCAGGACTCTTTTTGTAGCAGGAACTTCTTTGCATATTAGGCAACACACCCCTAATGTAGCCAATCCTCCAAGAGCTTACAGTAGCCCCTGTAAGAAGAACTTTGTGAGCTCTTGTAGGATTAGCTACATTAGGGGTGTGTCGCCTAATATGCAAAGGAGTTCCTGTTACAAAAAGAGCCCTGTGAACAACAAACAAAAGGTGCTCAATTGGGCAATATCATTTTCAACTTTCCTATTGTCCTGCTAGAGCACCATAAAAAAATTGGAAAAACCAGCAAGGGCCAATATTATGAACAAATTATTCAATTTCTCTACAAAGAGAAATGAAGGAGAAATTAAATGAAAGATAAGTTCCTCTTTCAAAAGACAAAAAAAGAGATTGAGGCATTATGGGGAGTGAATTGGTGGGGTCCCTCCCCATAACAACTCAAGTAATTTTTGAAAGTTCCATGCATTTCCATTTGTGAGCATCTGTGACATACTTTATTCAGATACACATTGAAGTGTTTATTCACAATCATCTGGTTACTTCTTAATATGAAACTACCTAGTTTCCTAAAGCAATGACAAAAGACAAAGTGAAGAGAGCTAGCAAACTTTTTTAGTTGACCTGTTTTACATCAAAGAATCCACAAAACATGCAGTACCTTTGGACTGCAGCAATTAAAATTGGGATCAAGCATTATGTAGCAGCTATTCTTAATTTTTCAAACTGCAGACTCGGTCAGAGTGCAATAACTCTTCTTAAGATGAGAGATAAAGTTCATTTAAATTTGCATACACAAATTAGTGAATCTATCTTAAAATGCTAGTGCCCATATGACTTACTGCCAGTGAAATTGTGAAGAACAAAATAAATGTCACTTTTGAATCAACAATATGCCTCTCAATTTACTTTTGTGCCTCTTGAGAGCCCATTTATTTTGAAATAGTGAAGTCTAATTTGTTATACATTCTACTTGGTTTGATGCATCGACTTTCATTTTTAAAAGCTTCACTCTCAAGAAACATCAGTTTGAGGCCTAGTTTGCTCTGACATTACTGGTGATAGGATTTCTTACAATTTCTTACCCCCTAAATTGCATTTTATGTGACCTTTAATGCAGAACCCTGGTCCCAGATGAAAACTTAATGTTAGGAAGAGCTGGAAAACAATTAGGTCCTACATGAAGAACTATAATTATATGATATTTATTACTTTAACAAGTTGAGTGTGTGTTTATGTGCTTCTGTAGTGAGCTAATTCACATATATTTTATTCCGTACAGGTTATACCCATATATTTTTAATACCGTCTCTAAAATAAATTACAGTGTCCATAATACAAATAACACTGGGGCTAGGAATGAGCAAATGTTCCATGTCTTTTAATATTCATTTTACATCTTTCTCAGTCATTTCAGTTCTCTGCTTTTTGCTGTTCCTTTAGTGAATTCAGTTGTACAGCTTTTATACACAGCTTGTAGAATGTTCATACATAAAAGCCCTATTCATAAATTAAAGTGAACACACATACCATATGTATACAGGTTTAAAACAAAAACAAAAACATGGATTGAGTAATTCTTATGTTACATTCAGTGTGTATACAACTGAATGTGTGATAGGAACCCTTCATTAAGTTGCAAAGTGAATGTGCACCAGTTCTGACTTACAAACATGCAGGATGTACGTATGTTCCCTCTAACATGTGAATAGGTAGGGTTACCAGATGTCCACTTTTTAGAGGACATTACCTTTTTTTGTGTGTTCATCTTCTTTGGGACTCATTAAAAAAACCTGATAAAAATGTTCTCTTTTTGGGTTGGAAGGTTAGGAATATTCCTAGTTAGTAGCAATTATCATAGCTTAAAATAGGAGGGGTATTTAAAATGAGATTTGTCATAGTGATCACTTGTTTGAAGTAGTCAGTTGGGAAATATGTCCTCTTTTTTGTTTTGTTTTAAATATGGTAGCCCTAGAATGAAGTGTATGCCTTTTATACACATAATAATGATCCCTATATCTAAAAGTCTAGGGCTAGCCCCAGTACAGATAGGTCAGTCTACAAAATTGGCCCAGCAACAACCAGGGCTTTCTTTTCTTTTTCTTTTTGAAAAAGAAGTTCTGGAACTCTCAAGAGGGAAATGAAGTTTTCATTCTGTACACTGAAAACTCATGAACTTTTAAACATTTTAAAAAGAATTTTGACAAATTGGTTCTGGAACTCCATTCTGGCACATTCCACCAGGAAAAAAAAAAAAAAAGCCCTAGCCACAGCTAAAATTCAGGATTCTGCAAGCCTGGAAAAGCCTCAGGTTTGCATAAAATCTGATTTTAAAAAACAAAACACTAATTGGTGTGTGTGAAATACAAGTGGAGAGCATTGTTGTGCAAGAGTGAAGAAAGGAAGATGGTGCCAGGGAAGGCAAGCTGGTGTGTAAGAGAAAGAGCTGCACTACCACCTGAGCTGGCAGGGGAGTAGGTAAGCCAATGCCAGAGCTAGTGAGAGGAGGAGGAAAATCAGAGCTGTGGAAGATACTGAGCCAGAGTGAATCAAAGAAATCTGGAACTGAACATGGGTAACATGGGATTTGCCCTCATAAGTCCTTTCAGGTGCAGACTTGCAGGTTATATAAGGATATATTGATTTACGTATGCATAAATAGTGCTGGAAAGGTTTGGGGTTTTTTTTGAGGGAAAAATGAGTTAAAGGAAGCTGAAAACTGCATGAAAATATGTTGTTTCAAGCAAGGGAGAACTGAAATATGAACAGAGATTTTCATGGGACAAGAAAATCAAAATCATGCATACAAGACATAATCTTATACTTTATTTGAGATGTTTTTCAATGGAACCAGTTTCCACGTTCTCCTGTGAGTCATCAAGTAAAAATACTATGCACAAGTGATATACTTGCATGGATAAGCTGGCTTTATTTATATGAATCGAAACTTACATTATGATGAATCTAAAGGAATGATAGATATATAATTTTAGAGAACTATTTACCTTTTTTATTTATTTTATTCATTTATTTTATTAGATTTATATACTGCCCTCCCCAAATGGGCTCAGGGTGGTGTACAGCAATTAAATAATACAGTTAAAATAGTATTAAAATAACAATTTACACATAAAATATCATAAAGTACCGTGTAAACAAAGAGGTAATCAGATGATCAATCAAGATCAGGCCACTGGTGGACAATTGTACAGAAAAGCTGGGCCAGAAAAGCTAGGGCCAGAAAAGCTGGGGGAGGGGGGAAGAGAGAGAGGAATATACAAACAGATTTTTTAAATTTCTTTTTCTTTTCGTTTTGCCCATTTTATTTGATGGTATTCCTAATTGTTTTTTTTGTTTTATGTCATATCCCCACCATTTTACATATGACATTTTTATGCTGTAGGTTAAATGACATCTATGTACTATTGATGCAAAAATCATGTTTACAATTGCCTGTGTTTACAGTGAACTCTTCAGAACAGTTTCCTGTGAGTGAACCCTATTGAATATGCCCCACTGAATAGATCTGTGTAATGGACAGTGAATAGTTAATGCTTTAACCGTGTCTGAGAATCTTGAGTGACAGGGGATTCAAATGGAATTGTACAGCTGAGAGTGGCAGTTAAGAGTGACAGTAGACAATGGCTGTTATAACAGAGAAGTTCAGTTAAGCTGGGTGAGAGTATCAAGGAAGATCCTGAAATACGGAAGTGGGACCAGTAGTATGAGAGCCAGTCTACTGTGCGAAAGCAAGTCTACACAGACTCTTACTCAAGTCTGTTCACTGGGGCTTGGTCTCAGGACAGTGTTCCTAGGATGGCAGTATTAGTGCATTTCACTACCAAAAGCAGAGAAAGAAACCTAACAGCAACCCAAACAGCAGCAGTAGCTGTGTTTAAACTAATTTAGGTTCTTTCATTTCAGGGGAACTTATCTGATTTGAATCCGATACTTCATCCTATGTTGTGTGTTAGGATGAAGCAGATACTAAAAATCTATTTTTTTAATGATCACTGTGGCTATCCTTCTAAATAATTCTCATAATTGTGTAAATCTTCCCTGTCACTGTATTAGTTTTCCTTGCACAGTAATGCTGTCCTTTGCCTGACAGCAAAGGGCAATCTGAAAAGATGCAATCCAGCCATTCTACATAAATAATGCAGCACATCATGATAGTAAAAGTCTGTCAATTCATGTCAAGAATACAGACTTGCAGTAAGATTTTGAAAACAATCTTGTGATTCAGAGGCAACCTGAGATGGACAATTCAAGCAGACAAGCAGAAGAAAAATATCTTTAATTACACTTCCACTCCCTAATGGAAAAATTTATCCAGAATACAAGCCTCTGCCATAGTTCCAACTATGTAACCAGAGACCATACAATAATGATACAAAACTAGTAGCATACAAATTTATAGGTATTAAACATAATAATCTCATGATACTATTGATAATTCTTTGGAATTAGAAATCATGCTAGCACTGACTGTCTGTTGGCTATCCTTAGGAAACTTCAAATATAGATAGAATTAGGTATAGACATGGACTCCTATGAAAATTATACGCTATTCTGAAGTCTCTGATACCAGTAATAATCAAAAGCGAAATATCTGACAAGGATTAAAATCCTTCCATCTACTTCTGTGCATGGATGATTGTGGTCCACTTCATTGCTGAGGATCATAAGTAAGTGTACATCTTTGGTATACCTGAGAGTTCATGCTACTTAATGAAGAGTATTTAGATGTTCAAAAGTGGGTCCTAATTGCAGGTATAAAGCTTATCCATGCACACATGTATGCACATAGAGTTTACATCAGACACTCAGCTTTACAGATTGGGGTAGGGCATATTGAAGCAATAAAGGACCCCTCTGGGTATACATACTTTTAAAAGTCTGAGCAGAGGTAGTATATCCAGAGTTCAGTTTACACTTTGCATTCCAGCACAACAGCTGATCTAAGCAAGACAATAAAAGACTAACAAGTTTCTATAAAGAGGCAGGGCTCTTTTGTAGAAAAAGCCCAGCAGGAACTCATTAGCATATTATGCCACACCCCTGACAGTGCAGCTCATTAGCATATTAGGTCACACCCCCATGTTACCAGAAGTCTGGTCATCACCTCACACACAGTCACATTGTACCTGATGCACTCCCACACCAAATACTCTCCTCTAGGGTTACCATATTCTGAAAAGCAAAAAAGAGGACATATCTCCTGACTGACTACTTTGAACAAGTGATCAGTATGGCAGATCTCATTTTAAATACACTACTATTTAAGCTGTGATCATTGCTACTCACAGGGAATATTCCTTATCTTCCAACCCCAAAAGAGAGCATTTTCATCCATGTTTTAAGAGCTCAAAAGAAGAGAGCCACCTCCACAACATGCAGTCAGATACATTTACAGAGAAAGCCCTGGCCCTATTCTCATAAAAACATAAGAGAAATCATGTTGGATCAGGCCAGTGGCCCTTCCAGTCCAACATTCTGTGTCACACAGTGGCCAAAACCCAGGTACCATCAGGAGCAGGGCCGGCCCTAGGGTTCTTTGCACCCTAGGCAGGGCTACCTTCTGGCGCCCCCCCCGGAGAGCATCAGGGGTACCGAGAGCTGGGCACAAAAGCAGCAGCAGCGGTGGGCTTGGGAGGGCTGTCGGGGGGGGAGAGAAGCTGCGCAGCCTGCCCGCCCCGTGGCCCAGCCCAGAAACCCCAGCCCCGTAGCCCAGCGGTGGGCTTGGGAGGGCTGTTGGGGGAAGGGGAAGCCGCCTGCCCACCTGCCCCACGGCCCAGCCCAGGAACCTCCCCTCTTCCCGGAGTCAGTCGCTTCCCTTTCAGCCGGCAAGCCAGTCAGTGCCAGCTTGTGTTTGAGTGCCCACTAGGGCACTCTTCGCTGGCAGCACCGGCCGCTGCCCCCGCCTCCTCTCCCCCCCAGCCCTGGGGAGAGAGTGGGCAAGCTCCACTGCTGCCTCCTGAGCCCCACCGGGGTGCTCTTCGCTGCCGGTGGCAGCACAGAGGCAGCGGGAGTGGCGGGGGGGCTTTTCGTGGGAGGGGCCGGGGCGCAGTTTGGCGTCCCTGTGGCTGGTGTGCCCTAGGCGAGCGCCTAGCTCGCCTAGTGGGCGAGCTGGCCCTGATCAGGAGGTCCATCAGTGGGGCCAGGACTCCAGAAGCCCTCCCACCGTTGCCCCCCCCAAGCACCAAGAAGACAGAGCATCACTGTCCCAGACATAAGAACATAAGAGAAGCCATGTTGGATCAGGCCAGTGGCCCATCCTGTCCAACATTCTGTGTTACACAGTGGCCAAAAATACCAGGTGCCATCAAGAGGTCCAGCAGTGGGGCCAGGACAATAGAAACCCTCCCATTGTTGCCCCCCCCAGCACCAAGAATACAGAGCATCACTTGCCCCATACTGAGAATTCTTATCTATAACTTGTGGCTAATAACCACTGATGGACCTCTGCTCCATAAGTTTACCAAGGAACAATGGGGTTGCTGTGCAGCAGAAGGCAATGGCAAACAGCTTCTGCTCTGTTCAGCTCTTGTCTGGAATGTCCCATGGATGAGAGTTGCCATGAGTCAGTTATGACTCAATGACATCTTCTTCATAGTAAGTGGCAGTTTGATTGGCATAATAGTCAAGCAGAGAATAGACATGGCAGCCCAACACTTGCCCTTCTCGTGATACAATGCTGTAAACAAAGGCACAAATCAGTAGCTTCAAATAAAATCAGTAATTTCCTTTCATTTATTTCAAGTTGAGAGATGTGCAGTCCAGGCTTATACAGAGTTAAGACATCCTTTTGAACAGGCTTAAGCGTGCCTAAAAATTAGGTTAAGTGCATGCTTTATTTCTCATTGAAATACAGGACTTTCAATGTGTTTAACTTTTAGCTGAATCATGCTGTGCTGGTGTGGGTATTTTTTAAAACTACACTGCATTGTTTTAGTAATAGTGCAATGTTTTGGCCTTTATGAATTTTAATATTAAAAAGAAAGAAGGAAAGAAAGAAAGAGAGAGAGAAGGAAAGAAAGAGAGAGAGAGAAGGAAAGAAAGAGAGAGAGAAGGAAAGAGGCGAGGCAAGGTGAGAAGCAGGTGCTGCCTGCTCTGCAGACAAACAGAAACAGCCTCGCTCCCACCAAACCACTCGCACTCACTCACTCACCATTGCCACCTTGTTCCCAGCTGTTGTCCTCTGCCATCACCACCAACTGCATCCCCTCTGCGATGTCCCTGCAGTGGCAGGGGGAGCAGAGGGGGAGGAGGACACATGCCAGGGGGCTCCCAGCTGCCAGATCTCCCATTGCCATCACTGCTGGGCCACCCTCGCTCTCTTCTTGGTGGGCAAAGTGGTGCGCCTGCACCTGTCACATGGCTCTCCACTGTTGCTGATGATCAGAATGCAGGAGCAGAGCTTTTCAGAGGGGAGGGGAGAGGCCGCCCATCGCCATCACCACTGGGCTGGCCTCGCTCTCTTCTTGGCGAGCAAGAACACAAAAGCAGGGCTTTGTGCGAGGGGCGGGAAGGGGAGGGGAGAGGCCACCCATCGCTATCACCACCAGGCCAGCTTCGCTGTCTTCTTGGTGAGCAAGAACTCAAGAACAGGGCTTTTCATGAGGGGCGGGGAGAGGAGGGAAGAGGCTACCCATCACTGCCACCACCAGGCCAGCCTCGGTCTCTTTTTGGCAGGCAAGGAGCAGGGCTTTTCGTGAGGGGCAGGGAGGGGAGAGGCCATCCATCACCATTGCTGCCAGGCCAGCCTCGCTCTCTTCTTCGTGAGTAAGGCGGTGCACCAGTGCTGCCGAACAGAATGCAGGAGCAGGGCTTTTCACAAGGGAGGGGCAAGGAGGGGAGGGGCAGGCTCAGAAGACAGCTAGAATGCCATTCTGATGCGTTCTGGCCCAAGAATAGCCCTGTAAGGAGGTGTATGTAAAAATATTTCTCTCCTCAAAGGGGATTTTTTTGTCTACTCTGAATTAAAGTGCAGAAAGAATTACTGTGATGTAGAGTGCTGAAATTTTAACAGAGAAATATAGATTCAAATATGAAGCTCTTGGGAAAACACTGGAAAAGTTACTGTTTCTCAGACTAAACACCTCATAGTGGTATCTTAAGGATGGAAGAGGGAAGTATAGACATAGCCCTGAGCTCTTTGGTTGAAGGAAGGATCCTTCCAGCTAGAAATATGAACAAAGTATATTGTATTGTTGTTGTTGTTGTAAGCTTTTATTCATTATACATCAGAACTTTTATACCTGATCCGTCTATCGTGTAGGATAATTTAAAACAAGTATCAAAAATGTTTTTTAAAATAGCTAGTAACAGCATTCATAGACCTCAGGCCCTCTTAAAGAGAACCATATTCAGGAAATGGCAAACTATTACTAGGTGGTAGGCACGCACACACACATTTCTTAGGAAAACATTCCAAACTTGCAATACAGTTATCAAAATACCCTTTTATTTGTGATCTTGAACTTGAACTGGACCAAGAAGCTAGTCAGCGCAGATGGAACAAAGAACATTGAACGTGTTCCTGAGAATTTCCTTGAGAATTTTCCCATCACACTTGGAACAATTTGTAGCTTCTGAGCACTCATCAAATGAAGCCCTATGCAATCTGGATGGCACTTAGACATGAGTAACTATGGCCAGGTACCCCCTTCCTAGGAAGAGATGCAGTTGGGGGAACCAACAAAAGATGAACTACCACCTGGATTCCTAAATAACTAAATCTTGATTTCTAAAAAAATCTGAAATGATTGCTGATTACTGTTGTCAGAAATTTAAGACCCTCCTCCTCAAGTGTCAAAAAATGTAAGTAAATATGTCATATTGGTCAGAGTAGCTGAGCGTATTTATTGAAATATTTGTATTTTGCTTTTCTCCTCAATGAGGAACCAAAGCAGCTTACAACATTGCCTCCATAATCGGAATGAAGAGATGGACACCAATATGGATTTAACAAGGGCTACTTTATTTATTATTTATAATCAAACTACTGGTGAGGGGCTGCTAAAATGTACTGAGGAATATGAAGGTGTCAAACTCCTGACCACTTTCATCTCCTTCTGGGCGATGCACCTTCCCCGATCTCGAGCCACCCAATGTGGCTCTTGACCAGTGGCTTGGCATGTTTAGGAGAACCCCCTGGCCCACCACCCCAGAAGCCACAAAGGCCTGCTAAGATAGGCTGGGCCAGATTGTTCTAAGGAAGATCACCCCTTCCTGGCCTTGAGCCACAAAGGCCCAAAAGCCATTCATGGAGGACCCTTTAATTCCTTTATAACAATGCCCAGGTGCTCACAGATTTCCACTTGCTGATCACACTACCCCACCTGACCACAAAGTGACCATCCTATTTAGCAAAAGCCGGTCCCCCAAAGCCAATTTCCAAACACCACCATCTTCAGTGCAAGGTAGGCAAAAACACCCCTACTTCTGAAGCCAAATTGAAAAAAGGGTGAAAAATTCCTACCTGGCCCCATTAAAAAGGCAACCGGTTGAAACCTTCATTAAAACAGGGTGGGATGGTGGGCTGAGCATGCTGAAGAACTGCTTGGGCAGAGGGTGAGAGCTGAGCATAAATAGGCTGGCTCCGCCCCCTGCCTGGCACTGTGATTCTTGCTGTGCCAGTGTCCCACATCTTCCTGCCTCACAAAGAGGCAAATCAGCCCCCTCCCGCCAGTGCGGGCTCGGTGGTAGTTGAGGCTCGCATTGTTTTATCCTCTCAACAACTACTCTGTGTGGTATGTTAGAATGAGAGAAGGATTGGCCCAAGGTCACGGTGATTTTCCAAGGCAGAGTGGGTCATAGGTCACTTAGATCCTTGTAGGCTGAGTTCAGACTGGCAGTTTGCAGTGGGAGCCAGTCGTGACAAAAAAGCCCCGGAATAAACACAGGACCGACAGATGCGGGAGCATACTGGGAGGAGGCATGCGGGAGCATTCAGACTGCTGGCCCAGAGGTGCAGCTGTAAACAGCTTTTCCCTGGTAAATTGGCTGGATGCCTCTGTGTGTATGGGCACATGGGCACATAAGCATGAGCATTTATACACACATAGGCATCCAGACAATTTGGGGAGGATCCCATTGCCCATTGCGCATTGGGCAGTAGAGCGGAGCTCCCGGCTTTTTGGCTGAGCATTCACACTTCTAGGAAGTGGACTGACGTGGGATAAAGGCACTCTCCGGGATTTGCTACCACTTGTAACAGGTATCTTTTTAACATGGGAGCAAAGCGGAACAGCAGGGGTTGCCTACAGGTGGGGAACGCCAGGCAGATGTGCCTGTGTGAACACCCTCTTTAACCTACTTGGGAAACGAGGCTGAAAAGTGGCTATAGCAGGGCAAATTGCCAGTCTGAACTCAGCCGTATAACACTCTGACCACTTCACCACACTGGTTCTTTTGGAAGACTACAGTCTTAGTCCTCCATCAGTCAGGAAGCTCTCTTGCTGTCTTTGGACTACTCACTGTGTCTCGGAGTAATTTATCTTACAGCACTGTTGTATGATAAAAAATGGGATGTCCCTATCTTTCCCACCCTACGGTATGAAAATACAACATGACTCCAAAATAACTCCAGTTAGCGAACATCTGAAACCAATATGTATACTAACTATAACTAATATCCCTTAATTGGCTTATGTATTGGTCACTGAATCTTATTTTTTACTGTCTACGTATGTTCAGTGGGAATAGTACTCTGACAGAATAAAAATGTTGCTTGACAACTGCGGTGTGCAACTTTTCTGTTATGTTGGGAACATTGGATATCCTTGGTGCTTGACAGTCAAAACACCTTCAGAATCAGCCAGGACAAATGTTGTCCCCATGTAATCAGTAATAAAGTGATTCTGCTGAATATATTTATTGTTTACCCTTTACCCTCTTGCTTTCCTATGTTCCATTTAAAATGGGTGTCCCGTATTCATTATATTGCTGCAATCCCTTGTTTTGTATTGGTGGCAAATGGACCTCAGTGACTGACAGCAAAGCTTAGTCCAAGGAGAATGGCTGGCTAGAAGGACAGGAACCAAGGTCAGGCTGGTTATTTTTCACACATCAACTCATCAGGCTAGGGTCACTGTTCTGGAACTACTTAAGACTGATGTTATTATACCTGGAAGCCATTCCTCCTTGATAAATGTAGAAGCACCTGCTTGATTGTATGGGACTAGGCAGTTGCTCCTGAAAAGAACGAATAGCAGTTGCTTACAAATTAATAAGTAGCCTTTTTGTATCTATCAAGAAAAAAAGTGCTGCTGGGTATTACAGTGAACAATATCACAAATAGTTTCATGTTCAGCTAAGAAGTATTTAATACTGACTGATACTGGAAGCTGAGAGAACTACCTCAGTTACTACTAGTTTTATTATGGATGCTGTCAAACTACTCAGGCCCACTACTGTGACTCTAAAATCCCTGTTTTCTGCTTACTTTCCTCTTCTAATAATCTAATAATCAAACCTATGAGCCTTTAACTTGGCACCATCGTTTTGTGCTAATTTTTAGCCATTAAATTTACACAACATTATTTTTTATCGATTGCATACAAATAGCTTGTAAATGGAATATAATGTAAAATGATGCAAAATGCTGCAAACAAGCAAACAAGTTGAGAACACCTGCAATGAAAACAAGTACACTGAAAAGCCTCAACATATGAAAAGAAAAGTGAATATTCAACCCTCTCTAAACCTCACATGTAAAAGACAAGCAGGAAAACTGCCACTGTTCCTCTGGAAACCAGAAGACCCTGGGAATCGGCCAAGTTTGGGAGTTGTAAGGATCTGACTCCTCTCCCTATGAAAAGGTACACACAGATACAGGAACTGATAATTACCCAGGTTTGTCTAAGAGATGACAACTGAGGCAATAGAGATACCTGCCATGTCTACAGCTCAAGACAGAAAGCACAGTGGGTGTCATGGATAAGCTAATCAAATAAGAATAGCTTCCAAGTGGTGTAACATTAGCCCAAAGGAGTTCCAGAACCACAGCCTGAGTACTTGATGTCAGAAAAGATCCAACATGATCTTGGTTAGTATTTTTCTTGCTAGCCACTTTTGTTTAAAAAATTGAAATAATTAGGTTTTCAAAATCGTAGCCAAAGAGCCAGAAGTTTCCTTGCTCAAATGCTTTGTGAGGACCAGGAAAAGTGGCACCATATCAGCTTCTAAATGTGATCATTTAGCCATTGAATATTGCTGGTGAAGAAGATACTTCACAATACTTTCCAAACTGGGCTAGTTCACTCGAGCAGTGAGAACCTGGAATTTTAGCATCACAGCAAGCACATGGAATTGTGAGCCAGTTTCTGCAATTATGTTCATAATCATAATGGATCGCTGATATTTCATGAGCTCACTGCATGATGGACTATGTTTGGCCATAGTCCCTTTCAGTGAATGCATACAGAGGGTGGAAATCAGTATCATATATGGTGGCTCTGATCTCATTCTCCACTCATTCACTTAAATGACTATACAGAAATGTCTCCAGGGGACTAGGAATTCTGTTTTCAGGGTACTTATATGTATGGTGCATCTAATGGTATAGTCTGAATGCAGACATGTAGATGGGGGACAGGATCTACCACATCTATATATGCATTCAGTAAACAGAGACTGAATATCTGAAATGACTATTATTTTTAAATAAAAAATGTTAATCAGTTTAAAATATACATTTAAAGGTCCTGAGGAATGAATCTAAAAGTAGCTATGAACAGTAGGAAGAGCCAGTTTGGTGTAGTGGTTAAGTGCATGGACTCTTTATCTGGGAGAATCGGGTTTGATTCCCTACTTCTCCACTTGCTTCTGCTGATGTGACCTTGGGTTAGTCACAAGCTCTGGCACAGCTGTTCTCTCAAGGACAGTTTCTGTCAGAAGTTCTCTCAGCCCCACCTACCTCACAGGGTGTCTGTTGTGGGGAGGGGAAGGGAAAGGAGTTTGTAAGCCGCTCTGAGATGCCTTTTGGCAGTGAAGGGTGGGGTATAAATCCAACCTCCTCCTCCTCCTCCTCCTCCTCCTCCTCCTCCTCCTCCTCCTCTTCTTCTTCTTCTTCTTCTTCTTCTTCTTCTTCTTCTTCTTCTTCTTCTTCTTCTTCTTCTTCTTCTAAATAGCCAGTACTTCCCTCCCAACCAAAAAGATTTTATAGAAAGAGTGCTATTTTCATTGTTATACATACTCAGAAAACTGAAATTGTTTGTAGGAAAATTAGGCATTAGTGGTCAGTTTTCTAATTCCATATTTAATTGTTGGATCTCTGGGGCCACTATGTGAAACAGGATTTTGGACTACATAGACCACTGGTCTGATCCTTCATGGCTTTTCTGGTGTTCTTATATTAATAACATGGTGGGATGAGATATTCATAAATATACCATAGTAGCAATAACCCCTTTTCTTGCTTATTCACTTTGTCTCAAAATGTAGAGAAGAATGACACTTTCTCTAGTTTTCCAGGTTAAAACTTGGTAATCCAAAACTCTTTGAAGTCTCTGGATATGAAACAGGTCATACCACAACTAACAGGAGATGGGGAAGGAGGAGGCAAGTGATCATGGCATGTTTGGCCTCAACACTGTGGCTCTCAACACCCTTAATCCTCTTGACATGGAATATAGATTACTCTATCTAGAAAATGTATCTTTGCCACCTTCTCAGACTGCAGGCACAGTTAGGCATTTTGTACAGGTAGTGAAAGCTCTCTGTACCAGTTTCTGACATGTTACAACAGCCTAGCTAGAATCTAAAGCATTGTGTGGAACATAATCCCATGATACACTGAGATGAGGGTTTTCCCAGAAATGAGAAATCTGGTGTTCATTCACTTCAACCTTACCAAGACTGCTTGGCTTCTGATAAAGATCATCTGTCCAATTGAACAATATGAACTTTGGAACATTATCTTGTGCCCACAATTCCTTTTTAATTTGAATTGAATGCCCCTATGAGTTTGCATAAGCAATATTTTCTTTGCCAAGTTAATTATTAACCTTGCTGGGAATATATTTCCCTGAGTATCTTCAAGTTGAGTCCAAAATGTTTTTCCCCCTTCCTAAAGAGGTACCATGTTGATCCCCATATGACTGACCTCTAGTTACCTTTAGTGCCCCTAAAGAATGCTGTGAACAGCATGAAATGCACCCAAAGAACACTGGGGTGGAGCAGGAAAACATGCTTTCAAATGTGGGAAGACAGCAGGTCACTGGTTTTCTGCCTGAACCAGTATGCAACTCCCTCAGATGCTTCATTGGCAGGATGCACAGCAAACATGAAGCAGGTGCACAGATGACAATTTTCAGAATGACCTACTTCCCTAATGCCTGGCAGAGTTAACTCCCATCCTTCCATTTGGAAGAGAGACGGATTCAACACAGGATATCATAGTACTGAAATCATGGCTCTAAAATTAAAACAGCACACATGGCTTTGTAAATATTCATATGGAAGGGTGATGCTAGGATTGCTGTGATCTGTTCCCCATCCACCCACAGAGCTCATAACATTCCTCTGCAAAACCAAGCAGACATGATTAATAATGTATAAAATTTTTCACATAGTAGTTAGTGCTCATTAACTCAGATGAACATGCTTCCCTTGGCACTCCTTAAAGAGATATTTTATATAAAAAAATTCTTTTTAAACAGACACAGCAAATCAAATTCAAATCCAGGTCCAGCAACAGTGATCTGTGCTCAGAAACGTGTTGCTGTTTTTTGTCCATGAATCATCATTCTGGATACAGTCCCACTCATGTTAAAGGACTAGAGCTGCAAACTAAGTCAAGAAATCTTAAGTTATTAATCATGAATTTTATCAGCTGAATACATAACAGTTCAGAGGAAAAAGACATGCATTGTTGTTATAACTCTTTGTGCATATTATTTGTGCAGAATTATATGAAGGGATACCTGCCATACATTTTGGCAAGTTCTCATACTGAAATCTATGTTAACAAATCTGGTGGTGGTGGTAAGTGCTGTCAAGTTACAGCTGACTTAACAGCAACCTGTAGGGTTTTCAAGGCAAGTGACATTCAGAGGTGGTTTGCCATTGTTGGCATCTGCGTAGCAAGCCTGGACTTCCATGGTTGTTTCCCATCCAAATGATAGTCAGCACCAACCCTGCTTGGCTTCATTTGATGAGATCTGCTGAGATTGGGCTAGCCGGGACCATCCAGGTCAGGACAACAAATTTACATTACTTTAGTGGATTATTCTTGGCAACTAAAATGAATGCTAGGGGTGTGCATTCAGATACAACTGAGCTGAAAATACACCTGAAAAAATACCTTATTGGTATTTTTTGGTTATATATCAGCATCCCAAAGATATCCAGGATTTTTCAGAATGCCAGAAAAAAATCCACCCAAACATCCTGGATACATTAGGGATTTTCCAGGAAGATTGGGAACCAGCATGGCAGGCTCCCGGAGACTGGGTTTTTTTGCACACACACTCTTGCTTGGAGTGTGATTCCATTCTTCACATCAGTCCTGTTGAGCTGGCATAGCCACAATGACACTGAGTTTTGCTGGGCACTGTATACTGCACTGGTTCTGCTGGGCTTCATTGTGTAGCTGGCGTTGCCACACTGGCACTGGGTTCTGCTAGGTGCTCTGTGATTGCACTGGTATTGCTGGGCACTCTATGCATTGCACTGGTTCTTCTGGGCTTGCAACCCCCTCTTCTGTTTCTACTGAAGAAATTCTCTGGTTTGAACTTAGTCTTGTTGGGTTTGCCCTGCCAAAGTGGCTCTGGTTCTGCTGGGCACATTGCATTGGTTCTGCTGGGCTTCAAAAATGCCTCCCCTTCAGTTTCTACTGCAGAGATTCTTGGGGACTTTGATTCCATTCTGCTGGGCTTCTATTACTATTCCCCCCCCCCTCAGTTGGAAACAATGGAGGATGGGAGTACTTTATTTGGGAGTCCATATTATTGGACCCCTGGTCCAATGATTTTGAAACTTAGGTTCTGAAGAAAGGCACCAGCAGCTATGCTGCAAATTTAGTGCCTTTACCTTTAAAAAAGCCTCCCAGACCCTTGGATACCCCAGGATAGATTCCCCATTGAGTATAATGGTCCCCATAGGGTATAATGGAGCCGGGGGGGAAATGGGATTCTTGGAAGATCCCAAATCCAAATAACATACTGGTAGTGGGATTTGGGAATATTGGGAAACACCAGTATTTTTCAGGTCCCACATACCCAATCTCGAACCCAAAAAAATTCCCTCACACACTGCTAATGGATGCTACGAGAAGACCTCATTTGCAGCACTTGGGACCTCTCTGTTCTCTGAGAAGTCACAATATAATCAGCTCCTTCCAGTTTCACTTTCTCACTCAACAAGTCACCTGTGCTTAGGGTTTCCAGGCCTCCCACTATGGCATGAGGCCTTCCACTGATCTTCTCCACTGCCTGCCTGTGTGCCGGTGTGTCATATCCAGGTACAACACCTCCATGGCCCTGGCCTGAGCTGAAACATCTGGAGAGGAAGCAAACTATGTGGAGCGGTAGTGATTGTTCATTCTGGAGAAAGAGAAATACCATGCTAAATATGTAAATAGCTGTCCATGAATCAACTTGCATGTTTTTACCCTCTTCTCATGTTAACCTATAGAATTATCTTTCTTCTAAGAAGTTCAAATACCGTGTGCTATGTTTTGTAAGTTGATTGCTTCAGAATAGAGGTGATTGGCTGGTGCTGCTTCACTGGGTTTCAATAGTTAAAATACTTCTTTCCCCTGAATGTTCAATTTATCTTCAGGGCTGGGGTCTTGCAATAAAGTTGAGAAAAGGAAGGAATTGGCAGTTAGAAAATGAACAGATGGAAGCAGAAAACCGTGAGTTTAGCTGGGTTGGACACAGCCTCTGGGGCTGCAGAGGTCCATATTGTTCCTTTGGGAACCCAGTGCAGGATCAGTGGTTTTGCTGCCTTCTGTAGGATTCACTCTACTTCCATTGTCTTCTATCTCTCCTTATAATAATCGTGTTTTGGGGTGGCAAGATTCGATGCACGCCAAAATCAGTTGGCCTGCGCATCTGCCCCTCACCCTGGCTCCTTATCCATTGGCTGCCTTGCCTTGCACTGTCACATCAGTCCCGTCCACAGACCTGCCAGCCAGCATTGCTACCTCAGTCTCCAGGGAGCCATTGCCGCAGCTGGGTCACTCCCTTCTACCCCAGACCAAGCTGGGGTGGCCTGTGCTGCCAATGCTGCCTTCTACCTCATGAGGCTCATGCTGCCGCTTGCTCGCACCTACCTCTGGCAGCTGGATGAGTGAGCGAGGGTGGCAGAGTGACGGGCCATGGCCACCGCAAGGGTGACGATGGACAAAAGGCGAGACTGCCGCGCCCTGCCTCGGTATGGCCTCCTCTCTGCCACCATGTTCGCTGCCTCCACTCGCCCCAGCTACAGCAGCACCATCAGGAGGAATACCACTGGAAGGAACAGAGGGAGGGACAGCAGCCAGCCAAGAGGGAGGGAGGTGGCCAGCACCACCACCACGACTGCCCCAGGAACAGCACGTGGCACCCAGGGACACAGACGAGGGGACAAGCCCGACAGGATGGGGGGCAGCGTTGAGGGGATGGGAGAGGGTCAGGGGCGTGGGGGAGAAAGGAAGGGAGCCTATGCTGGGGCATCCCATTGCCCTTCGAAAACGTGGTTTTGGGAGGAGGGAGAAAGTGGGTGCCTGGACCTCTGTCTCCTCAGATATGTCCTGGCCACTGAGCCATCCCCTCACTCCACCCCCAAGGGTCTGGGGACCGGGTAGGAAGCAGCGGGGGTGGGGGGGAAATGTCTCACATCCATCTAGCCCCCGTTGTCTTGCTTCCACAACGGGCCTTGCTCCTAGTTAGTGTATAAATCAAAGAGGTATGAATATCTCAAAGAAGTATTAATATCTCTAAATCTAAAAGTTGAAAGGGTATTTCAAAGCCACCATAATTTCCTGTTCACCAGAGGCAGCTATATAGCACTTACTGTGAATTAGCCAAGCCAGGAACATTTACCTGCATGTACAAGAACAAACTTCTGGAAATTACAGTTAGTAGCATATGCTGACATAACACATGAAACCATAAAGCGAAGACATTCAGTTGGGAAAATGTATGAACTATTCTCATGTAGTTTGCTATTATGAAATCAGACTTTAGAAGTAAGATGGGGGCAAAGCACAAGAAATGTGCAATTCAGAATGCAATTTAAATTCAGAGTGATGTCTGACATCCAAGTGCTTAATCAAACTCCAGTGAAGTCAGTGTGAAGCTATTTAAATAGACATGTTCATGCTAATACAGTGCTCTACATGACAGCTGCCCCATTTGAAATGCTAGAGCCAGAAATGCTTTCATTGAGACTCTGCCAAAGTTATTAGGACAAAACTTTACTTAAAAGGGGGGAAACAGTTAAAAAGATAGGCTGCAACTCTTAAGCCCCATTAGAAATAGTAGGCAAGGACATGCAGGGGGCATCTCATTTCCCCCTCCCATGGTATTTTCTTTGTTCCTTCTCTGAAAGCTACCACAACATTTTCCCTTTTCCTGCTTCCTTCTCACTCACCATCCAAGCAACCTTTTATATGCCCCCAATCATCATTATTTATTTGTTTCATTTATACCCTACATTTCTCCACAGTCTGGATCAAAGTAGCTTATATTACTCTCCTCTCCTCCATTTTATCCTTCACAATCCTGTGAAGTAGTTTCAGCTGAGAATGTATAACTGGCCCAAGGTTGCCCAATGAGTTTCCACAGCAGAGTGATTATTTGAAACTGGGTCTTCCAGATCCTAGTCTGAAACTCTAACCCCTGTACCACATTGGCTTTTGTGGGGTGGTTGTTTGAACAGTAGCAAGCAGCCAGGTGTAGGTAGGGTTGCCAACCCCATGATGGGGGTGGGGGTTCCCCCAATTTTGGGGGCCCCAATCCACTGCCAGTCAGCTGGCTGGTAGGGGGAACCCCGCCCCTAAAGAGCCCCACCATGCCCAACGCCCCAGGACAATACCGTCAGTGACCCCAATCCAATTTCCCTGAGTGAGGACCTGCACCTATACAGTGAGCAGATGCTGCAAATGGTCAGAGCATTAGAGATCAACATGGTGACTTCTGACAACCAGCCTAAGGATAAAATTCTTAGTCATCTTTACTCCAAGATCCCTACCTATGTGGTTTTTCTTATGCTTGGGTGAGCCAGCTTGTTTGGTTAAGAGTGCAGACTCTAATCTGGAGAACCAGGTTTGATTCCCCACTCCTGCACATGAAGCCAGCTGGGTGACCTTGGGTCAGTCACAGTTCTCTAAGAACTCTCTCAGTCTTACCTACCTCACACGGTGTCTGTTGGAAGGGAATGTGAATGCAAGCTGCTTTGAGACTCCTTCTGGTAATGGAAAGCAGGTATAAAACCAACTCTTCTTCTTCTTCTCTTCCTCTTCCTCTGCCTCCTCCTTAGAATCATAGAGTTGGAAGTGACCTCCAGGGTCATCTACTCCAACCCCCTACATAATGCAGGAAATTCACAAATACCTCTCCCCCACCCCAGTGATCCCTGCTTTATGCCCAGAAAAGGGGGAGGGAACCCTCCAGGATCCCTGGCCAAACTGGCCTAGAGAAAAAAATTGTTTCCTGACCCCAAAGAGGTGATCAGCATTTCTCTGGGTGTGCAAGAAAGGGCTGCAAGAACTAAGCAGTGATGCAACCCTTCCTGCCCTCCCTTTTGTGATCTGCCTAAGAATCAGCACTGCTGTCAGATGGCCATCTAGCCTCTGTTTGAAAACCTCCAAAGAAGGAGAGTCCATCACCTCCTGAGGAAGCCTATTCCACTGAGGAACTGCTCTGTCAGGAAGTTCTTCCTAATGTTTAGCCAAAAACTCTTTTCTGGTTTGACCTTCTGGGCAACAGAAAACAAATCCACCCCATCCTCTATATGACAACCCTTCAAGTACTGGAAGATAGTTATCTTATCACCTCTCAGCCTTCTCCTCTCCCGGCTAAACATACCCAGCTCCTTCAACCTTTCCTCATAGGACTTGGTCTCCAGACCCCTCAGTCATCTTCGTTGCCCTCCTTTGAACACATTTCACCTTGTCTATATCCTTCTTAAATTGTGGTGCCCAAAACTGAACACAATACTCTAGGTGAAGTCTAACCAGAGCAGAATAAAGCAATACTATCACTTCGCATGATCTGGACACTATACTTCTGTTGACACAGCCCAAAATGGCATTTGCCTTTTTAGCTACCACATCACACTGCCAACTTATGTTCAGTGTATGGACTATTAAAACCCCTAGATCCTTTCACATATACTACTGTCAAGACAAGTCTCCCCCATCCTATAATTATGCACTTGATTTTTCCTACCTAAATGCAGAACTTTACATCCCCATTGAAATTCATTTTATTTATTTTAGTCCAGTTTTCCAACCTGTCAAGGTCACCCTGTATCTTGACTCTGTCTTGCTACCCCTCCCGGTTTACTGTCATCTACAAATTTATAAAGATGTTGAACAAAACAAGTCCCACAGGACAGATCACTGAGGCACTTCACTTGTCACTCCTCTCCGAGAGAATGAGGAACCATTCACAAGCACTCTCTGGGTGCGATCCGTCAACCAGTTACAGATCCACCTAACAGTAATAGGATCCAAACCACATTTTACCAACTTGTCAACAAGAATATTATGTGGAACTTTATCAAAAGCCTTACTGAAATCAAGGTAAACTATATCTATAGCATTCCTCTTATCCAGCAAGGTAGTAACTTTCTCAAAAAAAGAGATAAGGGCTGAGTTCAGACTGGCAATTTGCCCCGTTATAGCCATGTTTCAGCGATGTTTTAAAAGCAGATTAAAGGGGGAGCGTTCACACTGGCACATCTGCCAGGCATTTCCCACCTGTGCTGTTCTGCTTTGATCCCGCATTTAATAGGTACCTCATAAAAGTGGTAGCAAATCCCCAAAGAGTGCCTTTATGCTGCGTTTGTCCGCTTCCCGGCAGTGTGAATGCTATGCGGAAAAGTCGCATTGCACATAAAGGAGCAGCGATATGATTGGCTGTGCTACGCTCTACCGCCCAATGCGGTGCCAGCTCAGCGGGATCCTCCCCAAATCGGCTGGATGCCTATGTGTGTATGGGCACATGGGTGCATGAGCTCATGAGCACTCATGCGCTTATGCACCCATACACACATAGGCATCCAGCCGATTTACCAGGAAAAAGCCGTTTACAGTCACGCCTCCAGGCCAGCAGTCTGAACGCTCCTGCGCACCTCCTCCCGGTATGCTCCCATATCAGTCCAAGCTGTGTGACCGGGAAACCCTGGAAAAGTTTGTTCTGGGGCTTTTTTGCCATGACTGGCTCCCATTGCAAATTGCCAGTCTGTCCTCAGCCAAGGTTTGTCTGACATAACTTGTTCTTGAGAAACCCATGCTGGCTCTTGGTGATCACAGCCATCCTTTCTAAATGCTCATAGACCAATTGTTTGATGATTTGTTCTAAAGCTTTTCCAGGCATAGACATCAAACTGATGGGCCAGTAGTTACCCAGATCCTCCTTTTCCCTCTTCTTGAAGATGGGGACAACATTTGCCTGTCTCCAATCTTCTGGTACCTCACCTGTTCTCCAAGAATTCTCAAAAATAATGGAAAGAAGTTCAGAAATTACATCTGTGAGTTCTTTTAGTACCCTTGGATGCAGTTCATCTGGCCCTGAAGTCTTAGTTTCATTTAAAGAAACTAGGTGTTTATGTGAACCTAGGCCACAACTCCCTTCCCTCATTATGTGTTCTGTTTTTGCCATGTTGAGCACTGTTTCTCTTGCAAGAAAAGACTGAGGAAAAGTAGGAATTGAGCAGTTCTGCCCTCGCTTCATCACCTGTTACAACTTTACTTTCCTGACCCCACAATGGGATTCTACAGAGCATGACTTTAAGTTTGTCAAAATTTGCTCTCCTGAAGTCTGACTACATACAGCTTTCTTTTTTTAACTTTTTATTTTTACAAACAAACATAAAATAGGGATACAATACAATACTTATCTGTTATCATGCCTCATACATGAACCAATTCTATTTCATTTTTTCCAATATATATGATACAACATATTTTGCAGGTCAGCAAACATACAATTTCTTCTCTTCTACTAAAATGGGCTTTGTCTAAGTTTCTTATTGAATTTCTTATACTATTTGGTAATGTGGACAATTAATTGTTCTTAATAAAGAAATACTGGAGTCTCATTCCATCAAACACACCTATAAGTCCCTCAATGATTCTAAATGGTTATATAAGAAAAGCTTAAAGTCACAGAAGTCTCCTCAGACATTTTATTTCTAAAAAGAGAGATATAAAGTTCTTAAGCCAACTAACATATTTAGGGGTCCCTCTAAAATTCTCCCCCCTCCCTCATGGATCACTGCCTTGTCGTGGCGAGGGGGCTTGCGTGGTTCGATGAGGCTGTGGGCTATGCTGTGGAGGGCCACCCAGGACGGACAGGCCACAGCAGAGAACTCAGACCAAGCGTGATCCCCCTGGAGAAGGAAATGGCAACCCACTCCAGTATCTTTGCCAAGAAAACCCCATGGACAGTAACAAAAGGCTAAAAGATATGACGCCGGAAGATGAGCCCCTCAGGTCGGAAGGTGTCCAATATGCTACTGAGGAAGAGCAGAGGGCAAGTACGAGTAACCCCAGAAAGAGTGAAGCGGCTGGGCCAAAGCCGAAAGGACGCTCAGTTGTGGATGTGTCTGACGGTGAAAGGAAAGTTTGATGCTGCAAAGAACAATACTGCATAGGAACCTGGAATGTAAGGTCTATGAATCAAGGTAAGCTTGACGTGGTCAAAAATGAGATGGCAAGAATGAACATCGACATCTTGGGAATCAGTGAACTAAAGTGGACAGGAATGGGCGAATTTAACTCAGAAGACCATTATATCTACTACTGTGGCCCAGAATCCCGTAGAAAAAATGGTGTGGCCTTTATAGTCAACAAGAGAGTGAGAAAGGCAGTACTGGGATACAATCTCAAAAATGACAGAATGATCTCAGTCCGAATCCAAGGCAAACCATTCAATATCACAGTAATCCAAGTCTATGCCCCAACCACTGCTGCAGAAGAGGCTGAAATGGACCAGTTCTATGAAGACCTACAACAGTTCATAGAACTAACACCAAAAAATGATGTCCTCATCATCATAGGGGACTGGAATGCTAAAGTAGGAAATCAAAAGGTAACCGGAATAACAGACAAGTTTGGCCTTGGAGAACAAAATGAAGCAGGGCAAAGGCTAACAGAGTTTTGTCAAGAGAACACGCTGGTCATAGCAAACACCCTTTTCCAACAACCTAAGAGGCATCTCTACACATGGACATCACCAGAGGGGCAACACCGAAATCAGATTGACTATATAATTTGCAGTCAAAGATGGAGAAGCTCTATCCAGTCAGTAAAAACAAGACCTGGAGCTGACTGTGGCTCAGATCATGAGCTACTCATTGCAAAATTCAGACTTAAATTGAAGAAAGTTGGGAAAACCACAAGGCCATTCAGATTTGACCTAGATCGCATCCCCGATGAATATACAGTAGAGGTGAAGAATAGGTTTAAGGGACTAGATTTGATAGACAGAGTGCCTGAAGAACTATGGACAGAGGTCCGTGACATTGTAAAGGAGGCAGCAATCACCGCCATCCCCCCAAAAAAAGAAATGCAAGAAAGCAAAGTCGCTGTCTGATGAGGCTTTGCACATAGCAGAGGAAAGAAGGAAAGCTAAAGGCAACGGTGAAAAGGAAAGATTTGCCCAACTGAATGCAGATTTCCAGAGAACAGCAAGGAGAGATAAGGAGGCTTTCCTGAATGAACAATGCAAAGTAATAGAGGAAAACAATAGCTTGGGAAGGACTAGAGATCTGTTCAAGAAAATTGGAGAAATCAAGGGAACGTTCCATGCAAAGCTGGCCATGATAAAGGACAAAAACGGTAGGGACCTAACAGAAGCAGAAGAGATTAGGAAAAGATGGCAAGAATACACAGAAGAACTATACAAGAAGGACCTCAATGTCCTTGACAACCACGATGGTATAATCACTGACCTCGAGCCAGACATCCTGGAAAGCGAAGTTAAATGGGCATTAGAAAGCATTACTAACAACAAAGCTAGTGGAGGTGATGGTATCCCAGCTGAGTTATTCAAAGTCTTAAAAGAAGATGCTGTTAAAGTGCTGCACTCAATTTGCCAACAAATTTGGAAAACACAACAGTGGCCACAGGATTGGAAAAGGTCAGTTTACATTCCAATCCCAAAGAAGGGCAATGTCAAGGAATGTTCAAACTATCGCACAATTGCACTCATTTCACACGCTAGCAAGGTCATGCTCAAAATCCTACAAGCTAGGCTTCAACAGTACGTGGATAGAGAATTGCCAGAAGTACAAGCTGGGTTTCAAAGATTTAGAGGAACGAGAGATCAAATTGCCAACATTCGCTGGATTATGGAGAAAGCAAGAGAGTACCAGAAAAACATCTACTTCTGCTTCATTGACTATGCTAAAGCCTTTGATTGTGTGGATCACAATAAATTATGGCAGGTTCTTAAAGAGATGGGAGTACCAGACCACCTCACCTGTCTCCTGAGAAACCTGTATAAGGGTCAAGAAGCAACAGTTAGAACCGGATATGGAACTACTGATTGGTTTAGCATAGGAAAAGGAGTACGACAAGGATGTATATCGTCACCTTGCTTATTTAATTTATATGCAGAGTACATCATGCGAAATGCTGGCCTGGATGAATCACAAGCTGGAGTTAAGATTGCTGGGGAAAAGATCAATAACCTCAGATATGCAGACGATACCACTCTGATGGCAGAAAGTGAAGAGGACCTAAAGAGCCTCTTGCTCAGGGTGAAAGAGGAGAGCGCAAAAGTGGGCTTGAAGCTCAACATCAAAAAACTAAGATCATGGCATCTGGGCCCATCACTCCTTGGCAAATAGAAGGGGAAGTCGTAGAAGTAGTGACAGACTTCACGTTCCTAGGATCCCAGATCACTGCAGATGGTGACTGCAGCCATGAAATTAAAAGACGCCTGCTCCTTGGGAGGAAAGCGATGGCAAACCTAAACAGTATGATAAAAAGCAGAGACATCACCTTGCCAACAAAAGTCCGCATGGTCAAAGCAATGGTATTCCCCGTAGTAATGTATGGTTGCGAGAGTTGGACTATAAGGAAGGCCGAGCGCCGAAGAATAGATTCTTTTGAACTATGGTGCTGGAGAAGACTCTTGAGAGTCCCTTGGACTGCAAGGAGATCAAATCAGTCAATCCTAAAAGAAATCAACCCTGATTGTTCCTTGGAAGGCCAGATCCTGAAGCTGAAGCTCAAATACTTTGGCCACCAAATGAGAAGGGAGCATTCACTGGAGAAGACCCTGATGCTGGGAAAGATTGAAGGTCAAAGAAGAAGGGGACGGCAAAGGATGAGATGGTTAGACAGTGTCATTGATACAACGAACATGAAATTGAGTAAACTTCAGCGGACAGCGGAAGACAGGAGGGCCTGGCGTAATCTGGTCCATGGGGTCGCGAAGAGTCGGACTCGACTGTGCGACTGAACAACAACAACAACAACTAAAATTCTCAGTGATTATAAAGAGGAAACTTAAGATCTCAAGAATTCTCTCAAACGTTTTATATATTTCTGAGTATATTGTTAAATTTCTTAAAGTGTTTACAAACATGGGGAATTATTTAATCTGGATAAAGAGATACTGGGGTCCTATTCCAGCAGAATTATTTATGGGTCTCTCAGTATATATAGGAGAAGCTTAAACTCTCAAAAGTTCTGTTAAACAGTTTCTTTCTACATAGAGAAATATAAAACTCTTAATCCATCAAACCTATCTAGGGAGCCCTCTATAATTCTCAGTGGTTATATAAAAGAAACTTAAAATCTCAGGGATCCCCTCAAATATTATCTCTATTTTAATAAATCTTTTCTTCTTGATTTTCTGATTTTTGCTCTCAAGTTTTAATGTCTTAATTCTATGTCTTTTCCCTTTGTAGGTGTAGAGATTTTCTTCTGGTAGGAACCATGTATGCACACTGTTGGTTAAGCTTTGCAGTTCCATACGTAGGTTTCTTTGGTCTTTCTGAAGTGTTGAGTAGGGCATTTTTTTTTTTGTAGATTCAGCAGTCATGGTCATTTTAAGAAGTCTCTGGTGGATCTTTGAAAAAAAGATCTGTTTCTCTTATAGGGTATGAGATCTTTTTTATAGGTCCAGTCCACTTGCATAAAGGTTTCCTGTCTGTCTTCTGGATGATCACATCCATTGTTCTGGTCTTGGCATACTACCTGGGCTGGTTCCCCCTTAGCCAAGACCTGTTGCAACAATGATTGCATTTCAGTTTGCCAAGGAGAAAAGGCCTCTTCAATTTCCTTTTTAATAATAACAACCAATGTAGTTTGAATTATAGTCAGCATGTCTTCCCAGGAAGCTTGAATGGGTTTGGTATCCATGGATTCTAGTGCATCTAGTCTTTAAAGCATTCTGCACATTATCCTTGTAGTGCATTTTTTCTAAACACATATTAACACTCTAAGAGCATTACCCTAAACTGAGTTGTACAGAGATGTCCTTCCTAGCAAACCATATAACAGCTTCTGTTATTATTTAAACAGTGCTAAGATAAACTGGAGAGCCAGTCAGTTATTTACATAATAAGAATATGTGGTCAGAACAAAATGGAGTTGTAAAGTTCAACAAAGATAAACAAATTTTGTTATGGAAACTGAATACATGCAAGATTCAAAATGGTCCATAGAAATTATAGATCATTTATTGGATTATGAATAGTCTCAAAATTTTAACTCTTAAGTACCATTTTAAACAAAGTCCTTTCTTATTTTCTTTGCTGGGATGCAACATTGATAAAGTTTCTTTAAGTTCTTTTCAATAGGGGAGAAGAGAAACTGATGCTGCTGCCAATATTTTTAAACTGTGAAAGGCCTAGCGTTATATGCTGGATTTTCTCATGGAACAAAGTTCAGATTACAAAAGAAGGTTGCTTTTAAATTCTTCACAGTCACGGTAGAAATGGGGGGGGAGGATTGATGCTACTGTCAGTCCTTCCAAACCTTAAAGGGACAGATGTTATATAATAGATTTTCTAGTAGTGTTGGTATTGCAAAAGAAGATTGTAGCTGTTAATTGCCAACTTTAGACAAAGTCCTCTCTTGTTTTCTTCACCCTGGGATTGTTTGTAGAGTTGCTTTTAAGAACTTTTCATAGCCGCGGTAAAAGTGTGTGAGGGGGAAGACTTCACTCTCCCCTTCCAGTCTTTAAACTGTAAAGGGGCTGATGTTGTGTAGAAGATTTTCTGGTAATGTTGCTTGAACAGGTACTCATGGAAAAGAAAGAAAACTTCATCAGTGTTGTGGATGAGGCATGGACTTAAGTCCCTCTTGACTGGTAGCGACAGCTATCCACTCATGGCTGACAATGAGCAGTTTTCATCATTCCTTGCTGGGGATGATCCAGAGGCTTCCCCTCGCTTGCCACTGCAAGTGAGGGGTTCGGATCAAGTCCCTTGCCCTACACCCCCCTCTGAGGGGTGTAGCAGAGTTTGGGAGCCCCCCAAACTCCTCTTGAGGAGATGAGAAACCGGCGGTAGCTGGGAGCTCTCCCAAGCACCATCCGTCTCACTGTACTGCAACTAGAAAATCCTACATACAGCTTTCTGCTTCTTCTTCTCCTCCTCCTCCTCCTCTGACCTCACAAAACCTAGTTGCGAGAAGCCAGCATCTGCTCAAGCTACCCCATGTATAAGGTTAAACAAGAACCCACAGAATATCTATCTACCCCACCCGACTCCTTCTTCCATCATTATTGAGAACATGCAAGTGCAGCACTGACCCAGCCAGCACACTTCCCAACTGATAGGGAAAGTTGGAGGCTTGACTTTTTAGGGAGAAAATTTACTCATCTTCAGCATTAAACTTTTGCATAGGGAACTACCAAACCATTATTGATGGGTATCAGTTATTCCTGTGGGAGACCCTGTCCAAATACCAGTCAAATATGAGAGCTTAACCAAGTTAATCTAGGCTGAGGCCATCAAATTATCTAAACAAGAAATGAATGTTGGGAAATACTCAGCTAAATTGTCCACCAGAACCATGTCATTAGCGATAATGTTCCAATGTCAGTCCTGGCTTTGGAATATGGTGCTTCCAATCAAGACCTGAGCTAAGATTGAGGACCTTCCCTTTGAAGACTCCACATTGTTTGCACTGTCCACTGATGAGTTGCTGTCTACTATCAAGAAAAACAGGCAGATTGTTGAATGTATACCTTTCAGTTCTGACGCAAGGGTAATGGTTCCAGCAAAGGCAACATGGTTTTGCCACCCCTTTCTATAGGGGCTAACTTATTTAAATTGGCCAACTTATTTAAGACACCCCAACAGCCTTTTGTGTATCCTCACCTTTGATACCAGGCACATAACTTTGATAAACACAGGGGTGCCTCCCAGTCTCGACCAGCCCAGCAACAACCTAGAAAGGATCACAAGCAACACCAACTAAAGTTATGACTGACTGCCCCGGCAGTCGAGGGTGAGCTAAGTTTTAATGATAGGCTGTCACATTTTGCTGGTGCCTGGTGCCTTAATAACTTCTGATAGTTGGGTTTTATTCATTATTGTTAATGGTTATAGATTAGAGTTGTGTTCCCGTCCCCTTGTCAAATAGCATTTACAGTGATTGACAACCCATACCCAGAACTGAAGTTTCAGTTGAAAGAACTTCCAGATAAAGAGGTGGTAGAGGAGGTTCCCAAGTTTACTCTCTGTAGGCTTCCACTCAATATTCTTTTTAGTGGACAAAAAGGATGGTGGGCACAGACCAATTTTAGATCTTAGGTCATTAAACAAGCATTTGGTTGTTTCAAAGTTTAGAATGGTTTCCTTGTCTTCTGTGATTGAGTTACTTAATCTGGATATGAGGTTTGCAGTCTTAGTTTTAAAGGATTATTATTTCCATATTTCCATTTGTCAGTCCCACATAAGATTTTTACATTTTCACCAAGGTAGTAGGGTTTTCTAGTTCATTGGGTTAGCTACCACTCCAAGAGTTTTCACTAAATGTATGGCTGTTGTGGTTGTGCACTGTGCATGCATAACTGCACTATTTTCCCTTACTTGGGTGACTAGCTGATAGTTGCGCACAGCCATGAATTATTGTCTGACCAAATTCACAAGGTTATCAATACCTGCACAGACTTGGGCCTAGTACTGAATTTGGAGAAGTCTTGGCTCAAGCCCTCTCAGAATGTTCAGTTTATTGGTGCTTCTCTGGTGCCCCCTGACAGAGCCCAAAGCCTTAAGGCAATGGTGATGTCTTGTATCAGGAAATGATGGCAACCAGTTAGAATTTGCTAGGGTAAATGTTGGAATTCCTCTTTATCAATAAACTGCATCAGTGTCTCCATGAATAGGTAGATTTATTGTATTCTTAATTATGCTTCTAAAATTCAAAATTGATATCCAGGGGTTTTGGGTTAGCATCATAAAGAGAGTAATCATCAGTCCGTCTTAGTTAATTGTGATGGATTTTTAAGTGCCATCATTCATTGAAGGGAACTCATCTTTTGGTGGTGGCTTTTTTCCATTAATGAAAACATTTCAGAGCATTTTAATATCATATATTTTGTTGTCTGGGAGAACAATGAGAAGCTTGCCTTGGATTGGCAATCACTCATATTAACAATATTAACAATATATCTATAACAACATATTCCCCTAGAACCAAGGTGCTTTGGGGTAGGGGAAAGAGGTCCCAGAACTCTCAGGAGGGAAATTAACATTTCAATCTGTGTACTGAAAACTCATGAACTTTTAGACATTTTTAAAAGAATTTTGCCAAAGAGGTTCCAGGACGTCATTCCAGTGCATTTCCCCAGAAAAAAAGCCCTGCCTAGAATAGTATATTCCTCTAGAATGATATATTCCAAAGACTGAAAGAGACCCTTTGTTTAATTCACAGGAGATGTGTGTGACTCCAACCCTTGTGAAAATGGAGGCATCTGTCTGTCAGGGTTGGAAGATGACTTCTATTCTTGTGAGTGTCCTGATGGCTTCACAGACCCCAACTGTTCTAGTGTTGTGGAGGTTGGTAAGTGCAAATAAAACATAACCAAAAAAACAAACAAACCATTGTTGATGTGTATCATGAATTGCTGAATATATAAAATACCGGTATTTTTGTAGTGCTCAGATCATTATCTTGTTCACTATTAATGCTGTGATTTTAGTGTTTGTACTGAACTTTTATTATCTTACATGTCTGTAAGAAATGGCTGGATTTGTCACTCAACTAATTTATCCATTATTCTGACATTTGGGAATAGGTTGAAATAATTTGTGTGTGGTAGTTTACTCACCTTGTATCCAAAATGTATAGCATATCTGGCTATGCTATCACCACCATTCACTGGCAGGAATTTCTGCTGTGTAGTATGCAAAATTCTTCATATAATACAAGAAATCATAGCATGTGAAAGCTATCATGAGGGAGTTATTTCAGGTAGCCTTGTCATGGATGGCATGATGTGCAAAGAGGCCTTTAGGAACCATTCGTGCTGGACCAATAAGTCCAAGTGGAGTTTTGATAGCAGAGTTAACAATTCAGAAATAATCACAGTGGATTCAAAATATAGGCTGAGTATTAACATTTCAAAGATGTCAAATGATTTCTCATAGTGTACACATTAGTTATCACGAGCCTGAAAAGCAATAGCACATTACTGAAGACATTTTAAAGCTATTTCTTGTCTATTGCCAGTGTGTGGAAGGAAGTTTTTGTGGGATAACAAAAATAATACAGTTGGTTTGTCAAGCAAATGAAGCATTGCAATCTAGTCAAGAATGCAGAGAAATGGAGGCCCAGGGAAATTAAAGCTTTGAAGTTTAGTTGTACTTGGCCAGGAAACTTCAGTGTTGCTCATTATATTTCAAGAGTTTCCAGACCAGTTTTCTCAGTTAATGAGGGGGAAAAAGATTTGTTGTCTTCCAACTCTACAAAATCAGCCTGGGATTCATGAGTCAGGCCACTCTTTTTCCTTTTCATGAATCATCTTCAGTAAATAAAAGTTAAACAGGCTAAAGGAAATCCACAGTGCCAATGCAAACTGTCCCAATGCATGCCAGCAGACTCAGTGCATAGTGGTAGCAGTTTTTATGTGTGTCACAGGCTGAACAATTCATAGGACTAAGTTGACAAATGAAGCAGAGTGTGGTAGCGATATGGTCTCGGAGTCCTGAGTGACAGAATGTTCTGCATGACTTCAGACTGTAGCTGGTAAATCCTAGCTTTTAGTGTTTTAGTGCACAAAATGTTTCATGCAAAATAAAAAAAAGTAACATAGTGGGGAGAAATGGTTTTCACTTTGGTTTTCTATTTGCAAGGAGTTTTTTCAACATTTAAAAGCATGTTAAAGTGTGATTCTGCACATACAGTCAGAAGTGGTTCAGTCCATTCTACCTCTTCAAGACTCTGGTACCTTATTCCCCTGCATGCATGAACCAGGCTTTTGTTATTTGACTTTTCTGGAGAGCTTTAAGAGAGTATCATCTTTGCATAAGAATCCAAATAAGCCTCATGTTTGAAAAGGCCTTAGCTTCATTAAGCATATCTGAAATTTAGGTGCATCTGCCATTATAACTAAGTGTCATTTGAAGGAGTATACATTGCCTTCAACCTCCAGTCAATTGTCTATGCTGATGGAAGCAGACATGTGAACTGAAAAGGCTTTAGGGTATGCCTCACAATTTGTGACCCATCAAGTTGCAATCAGCCAACCAACCAGATATCTGGCAGGTCACAGTACATAAGTGATGGACTGCTGTCAACATCATGGGTCACAAGTTGTGGAAATGGCGGAAGAAAATGGCAATGTGAAAGGAGGGAAAGCAGAACTGAAGGGCAATCACTGAAATATATTGTTTGAACTTCAGCCAATATATTTCAGTGACTTTCTTTCAATTCTGCTTTCCCTCTTTTCACATTGCCATTTTCTTTCTACATTTCCACAACTTGTGACCCATGATATTGATAGCAGTCCATCAGTTACATACTATGACCTGCCAGATACCTGGTTGGTTGGCTGATTGCAACTTTATAGTATTTCTGTGGGTTCTAATATGTCACAATGCAAACAGCTTGTCATGGGTCAGCCTGAGCTCAGCATGACATTCTCAGGGGACAAGGACTCCTCAGGAGAAGGGGAGCCACATGTGACTGGCTCTGAGTCAGCAGAAGCCAGCAAGCAGGCTGATGAACTACAGGCTGGACATTTTTAAGCGGAGGCTAGATGACCATCTTTTGGGTATGATGTAGGGTTATCTTTCGGCTTTGCTCCTCAGGAGTGCAGGTGGTTGGACTAGATGACCTGCAAGGTACCTTCCAACTCTAACATTCTATGATTCTTTGACCAAGACTCACCACCAACACCTGATCCAGAGCCACCACCCAGCAGGTGAGACTCAAGTGATTAAGACCAGTCCACCAGGCTCACCTCCATCCTTTGAGTGCCGGAGACAGAGGCTTAGAAGGGAGCTGCAAGCAAGGAGGAAGAATGAGGCAGAGTGCATGTCTCCTAGCCTGTTGTCAGCTGCTTGCTGATGACAGCCTGGAGTAGTTATAGTAATACTGCCAAGCAGCTGGCTGCTAACAATGGCCTGTTGGGAAGTGCCTATAAAACTAGAGCTGGGAGCCTGCATGTTGTGGAAGCAACAAGTCATTCTTCTGGACTCTGTGACAACAACTCCTGACCTTGCTTTCTTTGTGTGACCTTGGACTGGCTTGGGACTTTGACTTTGTGATTCTCTGGCTTGTGGATGACCCTTGAACCTCTTAACTATGCTCTCTGCTTTACCACTTCTGGTAACAATCCTCTGGCTTGTGTACTTTTGGCTTATGGACTTCTGGGACTGAACTTGGGGCTTTGTGTGAGCACCTGAATGAGTCTGGTGTGCCTGTCTGTGCCTCCTGCATGACACAGCTTTTCAAAACTCTAGGTAAATCAGCAATTTAACCTGATAAAATATTATATTTGTTCAAAAAATGTTTGTTCCAAATAGTAGTGATGTAACTGCATGTCATCCAGTTTGCTTGTCCAGATAGCAAATTATTCATATCTAGATATGTGGTAAGTTACCTAGTTTACATGTAAGATGAGAGCTAGCAAGCCATAAAACTGAACAGATGACAGAAGCATATACCAACTGAAATTATTATGATCTAATCTAAATGCACAGTGAGTACATTTCAGTAACACCAGCCAATTTGCCAGCATCAGCTGTCATATTTCAGACTATTGTTGACGTATCTTCATTCCAACAAGAATCTTTGAGAAGGTGGCACTTTCAACCCTTTTTATATTTCCATTTCCAGATGACAATCCACAAGGAACCAGACTTGGCCTAGTTTTTCATCCTTACATTGCGGTGTTAGGCATTTTCCTTTCATTTCTATTTCCCCCATCCATGTGCCATCTAATGTGAATAGGTGGTTCCCTACCTTGACCAAGCATTCCCCTAGAGTTTAAACATGCCACCTATGCTAAGAGCCAAACTATGCTATTTTTTCACTTGTTTATACTTGTTTTCCTCTGTTCCTTGCAGCCTCACAGCAATGGTGAATGGCCTCAAGGGGGGGGGGGAGAGAGAGAGAGAGAGAGAGATCAAACAGGCTCAGAAGAGCACCATGGATGGAGGAAGGGCTCCTCCCTTCCCCTGCCAAGCAGTTTCTTTCATGAAAAACACATTGGGGGAAGTTATTTTACCAATTTTGCTGCTCCACATAAAGTATCTGTGCATGTGGAATAGCAAAATCGTCGAAAAGCCAATCATGTGTTTTGCATGATAAAATAGTGGGGGGAAGTAGGACCCCTCCCTCCACTGCCATCCAGAACCCACTTGGGATTTCCTTTTTTAGAAGAAATTTCCCACAGTTGCTGTGTGGCTTTGGAGAACACAGGAAAACAAGGGTAAACAAGTGACAAATGTAACATATAGTATGGCTCTGTCAGTTGTTCCTAACTCTTTGATATGGTTTCTATCCATAGAATTAGACCTTGTTTAGAACATGCAGTTGTAAGCCCATCTCTGGATTTGGAATTGCTTTATCCATTATCCTGTACTATTTGATATATTTAGTAGAAGCTACTTCTGAAACATCTGGCCCCACTGGTGGACCTCTTGATGGCACCCGGGTTTTGGTCATTCTGTGACACAGAGTGTTGGACTGAATGGGCCATTGGCCTGATCCAACATGGCTTCTCTTATGTTCTTAACAGTAGAAATACTTTCAACTCACCTGATAATCTCCTATATCTACCAGGACTTCTATATTGTAATGAAGTTACATTCCAATGATTTATCCCACATTTTTTAAAGTGACTCTGTGTGACTTATGTGGAATTTGGAGAAGGAGATGGCAGTTAAGGTTGCTGCAGTATCAAGGGTGAAGAGGTACAACTTTTTGCCAGAAAATGGGCAGCTTGCTTTTCCATGCTAGATCACATCTTTGCACTTCAAGTGACAGAATCCTGAATAACTACCATTCCCTGGCCCGAATTTGGAGTAAAGGGGCTAACTGGAAATACCTGTAACTTTGTGACAAACATGTTTGATAGGCAAACATACCACATGTAATGGCCACAGTCACTCATGAGCCAATCAACATATCTGTTTACCTACCTCAACCCACCACCAACTGTGTTGGTGGAGTTTCATTTCCTTGCCTTGCAGGGCGGGTTGCATCTGTTTAGTAGGTGACATCAGTTCTACCTCAGGGTCATGGATAGTTGGGACAGAAAACTGAATGATGTGGGAGACTACTCTTCCCACAAGACTAAGCAAAAATGTATGTGTGGAATAAACTCAGTAACACAGATTTAAACAAACATCAGTTTAAGACTGGCTTTTTTTAAGTGTATTTATTTATACTAACAGTCTGACTAATTGATTTGCTCATTCTGTATTTCAATAACTGCACATACTGCTATAATACTGCCAATTGCACTTTACTGCACTGCTTAAATACATAAAATGTAACCTGATAAACCTGCTCAAACTGTCTGTAAACAGTGCAACTGATTGGTGAAAAAAATGGCGTCTTGGCATGAATGGCAAACAGAACATGAGCTGTACTGGCAGGTGTTCAAGAATCCCCAAAAGAATAACTTAAGTTAACTAAAACATCCAGTACAGGTAGCCTGATGTCTCATCTACAGTATGTGTATATTCTGGGCCAACTGTGAAAAGCCAAGGAAATAATGTTTCAGACTGAAAGCAAGCACTGGGTATGCAAGCAAGAACAGTGACCAGTAAAGAAGAAACAAGCAAAACAACAACACAGATTTCTGCCTTATAGAGTTATATCACAGGCAGTGATGGGCAAATTCTGCTCAGCTTGCTTTGGAATTGGCTGGGCATGTATGATCTCTCTTGGTCAGTGTTTGGAAAAAATAGCTCCCTGCTTTCTGAGAGTTCTGCCTTGCTGGTAATGATGCCATGTGTACCTTGTAATGTCACAGACTTGTGCCATATTGTACTGCTTCTGGGAATTGTAGTCATGGCCAGCAGCCACTGAAAAGAGCCACTTGGACTTTCTGTCCCTGCCCAGGTAAAAGAAAGCCATGAACAAGACAGGACCTTGATAAGAGGGAACAACTATTCATTCATTCATTCATTCATTTATACCCCATCTTTCTCTATGGCACAACAAGGCTCACATCCCCTTTTTAAAATATACCAAAACTAATAAAACTCCCAATAACCTTCACACTCCTAAAATGCTTACAGTCTACACTCCATTAAAAGCCCTAATAAATAAGCCTTGCAATGCCTCTTAAAAGATTCTAGATGCAGCACCCCCTCACTACAACCACATTTAAATTAAAAAAAAAATCAAGAGAACTGACACAAGTACAGCAAATCTCCATTAAAAATGCTTCCCTTCCATTCTTTCTGGTATTTTCCCTTCTTTTGTTCCTGTTCACAGCCACTCTACAGTCTGCTTTATTTGTAGGGAGATGAACTTCTCCTTGTTACCATGCTGCCATTGCCTCATACTTACATCCATATCCAAATATGTATCCCATTAACAGTAATGTATCATAGATCCATATTCAGAAAGGCTTACAAATGCATATCCGGGTATGTAATTTATTTTTAACATTTCTCTCTCACTTTAGCATTTAAACACAATGACAAAAAATACAATCTCAAAACAAAAAAAATCCAGAATTTAAAAGATCTGTGGGACACAACCAGGTTTAAAAAAATAAATAAATTACAGTATTAAACAATCACAGGATTAAGTACCAAAAGCATGTATGAAATATGATGTCATTCCTCTTACTGAATTACTTTCAATACAAATATGATGCTCATTAGGATGTTCATCACAATATGAAGGCATAGTTGCCTCCAAGCTGGCAATGCATTCCTGCTTTTTCTGTAAAAAACATTTATACTAATGGTGTGAAAAATGGCTGAATGTAGAGGGTTCCTTCTCAGGGGTATAAATAGGCATGAAAAGCACACACACCTGATTCCATCTGAGCTCTGCAAACCAGATACTTTATGGACAATCACTGTGCCACACCAGCTCTTCAAGGAACTCAGAGTGGGATATGACCCACACTACAACACTTGGAGAGCAGTTAAATGGAGAAAAAGTACGGAAACCAGGTTTCCTTCTGTGTTGAGGAAAATTCTTTTGAAAAAGGTGGTATAAAGCCATAGTGTTTAGTCCAAATCCTAGAGCATCGTGCCAACATCACACTGGCAAAATGATATCAATTCTGGGTAGTTGCATCATTTCCCACATCTCTGCCCCATCTTGATGGTTGCCAGCTGATGGCTGGCAACATTAAGAGAAAGGGACTTGTACAAGTGCATGCTCTGAGTGTACAACTGTGCAGGAATTGAATTGGAATTTCACTCAGCCAAGTCCAGCCTCATCTACTGGACAATGCTGGCTTTTTCATGGATAATAAACACCCATTGTCAGATCATCACAATGTGTCATCATAATTATATGGCCAGTAAAGTCAAAATAATCACAGAAAGACATCATGGGAGGCAGAAGAAATACAAGCAATACAGGAAAGAGTAATTATTCCCCATCCTGTTCAGATCCTGAGAAGCAAACATCAATAGACATTTGCTGAAGCTCAATTTGGATACTGAAGTTGTGTGTGCTGGCAGTTTAAAAAAATAGTGCAGATGTACTTTTGTGGAAGGGGGAAGTGCTTTGATTAGACATTGCTCATGCTTCTATTTCTTTATCTTAGAGCACTTGACATTTTTATCATCTGCTCAACATAGGCACTCTAATTAGGGAAACATTTGGCTGAGCAAGATTGGTTTTGAAGATAAAGAAATTGCATTGTCAGTGCTGTTTGATTTATTCAAAAATATGGCTAAATGGACTATAATTTAAAACGAAAGCCCTAATAGCTCCAGAAACAAGCATTTAATTTTAGCTCCAGCTTTTGCTGGCAGGAAAGAAGAAACATCTGCAGCTGTTTGTTGTTGAAGTCATTCAATGACACCCTCATTTAGGTCAGTAGCAAGCAAAGAAAGCCTGCAATACTCTTGCCTAACAAGTGGCATCTTCTAGGACAACATATATGAGATGAAAGGCTCTTTTCCCAAAGAAAATCCCATTAGAACAAATTCATAATAAATTTTGTGTTCGTTCTGAAGACTTCTATTTGCCAAGTCTAATGGAAGCTGTATCCTTCATCTTAAAGAGCAAGCCTCTGCTAGGGTTGCCAGCCTCCAGATGGGACCTGTAGATCTCCAGGAAATACAACTGATCTCCAGACTACAGAGATCAGTCCTCTGGAGGAAATGGATGCTTTGAAGGGTGGAATATATGGCATTATATTCCAGTGAAGTCCCTCCCCTCCCCAAACTGTCCCCTTCCCAGGCTCTGCTGATAAATCTTTTGGCGTTTTCCAACCCAGAGCTGGCAACTGAAAGCTTTCCTCTGATGGAACAAGGCTGCTCATGTAGCAAAAAGGGACTTGTGGGACCCAACTAATACTTTATAGCACTGATAGGAGAATAAAATGGGGACTAGTTATTCATATGTTTATATTTATTTAATCATTTCTATCCCACTCTGGTCTCCAGTGGGACTCCAAAATGGCTTACAATGCAAATAACAGAATCCCCCAACAAGACAGAAGCAGGAGGGGGAGGGGGAGGGGGAGGGGGAGGGGGGAGCTTCTGACTGAAGAGCAGGTTCCTCTCTCCCAGCACTCTGTACCAGATCCTCAACCCAGCATCAGGCTATGATGACCCTCAGGATAAGAGTCCTGAGCATGCCAGGGCCTTAGATAACTGTGGAAGGAAAGGAGAAACAACGCTATTTTATTCAGCTTCTGCTAGCTAGCCAGCAAGCTCTTCCCACATCTTCCCCTGACATGTTCTTTAGTTTCTTGGAGAAAGGCAAGAGAAAAAGAAATGAAGAATAGCTGCAGTAAATAATAGTCAATAAAAAAACAATTTCTCATAGCATCCACTACAATAATACTGGATGACTAGGCCATGAGGTCTTTGTAAGCAGGATCTCATATGAAAGATTCTGGATTCTAGCTTGCCAGATATTGGCAAGACATTAGGAAGGTGATCTTCTCTGCTCTCCTACTGAGAGTAACAAGGCAAAAATTGAGTAACACAGGCAAGCACAATTTAAATATTGCCAAATTGAATGAACGTACCTCTCATGGATAGCATCCACTTTTCTTCTGTCCCAAACAGCATGCAGCCAATGAAATTATTAAGCCATTGGTGTGCATACATGGCTATTGGACTGTACTTGTACTGTTTTGCAACTTGTTTGCTTCTTTAACAGCATTGTCTAGTCCTAGCTAAACCCAACTATTAGCTCTCTCTCTCTCTCTCTGTGTTATGTGCCCTCAAGTTGCTTCCAACTTATGGTGACCCTATGAATTAATACGGTCCAATCCAGTCTTGTATACGTATTCTGAAATTTAGTTTGAATTCAACAAAGTGTCTTGTGCTTGGGGAGGGGTCATGAATAAATGGTGGAGCATCTGCTTTGCATACAAAAGGTCTCAGATTAAATCTTGAGTGTCACCAGTTAAAAGGATCAGGTAGTAGAGAAGTAAAAGACCTATACCTGAGGCCCTGGAGAGCTTCTGCCAGTTGGAGTGGACAATGATTACCTTGCCTTGAAAATGGTTTGACTCAGTATAAGGCAGACTTCATGTGTACCCGTATGATTGCTCTTAATTTAACAAAGTGCTATGATGCAGAAAAATTACCGGTGGGCCACTGGATCTATGTCTCAATTGTGAATCCAAATAACCATATGTGTGTCTATGTGTGTAAAGTGCTGTTAAGTCCCAGCTGACTTATAACTGACTTACAGTGACCCAGCAAGGGCTTTCAAGGCAAGTAAAAAACTGAGGTAGTTTGCCATTGCCATCCTCTGCAGAGTCTTCCTTGGTGGCTTCCCTTCCAAGTACTGACCCTGACAAGATCAGGCTATACCATGCTACTTTCTGTCCCTCCAAATAACAAAACTGTTTAGAAAACTGAACAGTCTACTTCAAGGGCTGAATCAAGACTAAATTTTCCATTGGCAGAAGAGAAGAGGTAATTCCTATTAATCTCCCCTTCCCACTGCAAAGCTTCCTCATGTTGTTCCCCAGGGTCTCCTATCCACCAGGAGCAACATTTCATGCAGATACTGAGCTGCCAACAGGAGGCGAGACAGGAAAGTTCCATTTTGCTATTGGAAAATGTTGTTTGAATGCCTCCCAAAGTATTCCATTGATAGCATGGATTTGGTGGATACCATGATAATGTGTATGGTATAATTGAGCTATTGGACAACTATAGGGGAAAAGTGGTGGTGGAAAGTGTTGTCAGGTCAGGACTAACAGCCCCATAGGGTTCTCAAGGCAAGAGGTGCCTTGCATCGCCTGCCTCTGCATAATGACCCTGGTATTGCTTGGAGGTCTCCCATCCAAATATTAGCCAGGACTGATCCTGCTTAGCTTCTGAGATCTGATGAGATCAGGCTAGCCTGGGCAGGGAAAAAGTAGTTTCCTCTTTATTACTAGTGGCTGTATTCTTTTACTGTAAAGATTTTAAACGGCAAAGAATTTAGTCACTTTGGTGACTGGGCACAGCATGATTAGTCAAGGTGTATTAAAGGGAATTATTACCTATAAGTGAAATACAAAATGCAAGTTCATTTCCCCCCATGTTTTCAGTAGGTGTATTCATAAGAAATTCTGAGACAAGAAGCTGAAAAAATTGGAAAGACTTTGATCCTTTCCTATTGATTATAAAGAGATAATTAAACCAGACAGCTAAAATAAATGAGCCAGAGCCTAAGTTGCCCCATGAACTTTCAAGATGGTCACAAAACTAGGTGCATGCCTTATGCCTATGGATTTTTCCATAGCAGTGGGGCTAGGAAAAAGAAAGACTGAGGCCCAAACCATAGCAAATCATATCCTAAAGATCAAGGGAACTTCTAGGGGTCCCTGTTGTGCTCTATGGGATTGTATCAAATGAGGCAGATAATATGAGATAGCTTATAGGTGATGATATACCTTCTACTCATTCTTTGTGGTTCTATAAAGCAATGTGATATTTGCTAAGAATACTAAATACTTGCATTTCAAGATTATCTACTACAGAGGCATTGATAGACAGGGTTTAGTATACCATGTTAAGGAAGAAATTGATCTTCTGTAAGCATTTATGGGAAGGACTGAATCAGACAAAAGTGCACTGCTTATAAAGGACTGCCAGCCAGCAGCTGACAATAGGCAGAAATAATAGAATCATAGAATGTTAGACTTGGAAGGGACCTTGCACGTCATCTAGTCCAACTCCCTGCACTCTGCAGGAGCATAGCCTAAAGATGGTCATCCAGCCTCCGTTTGAAAACATCCAGCGAAGGAGCATCTACCACCTCCTGAGGCAGTCTGTTCCACTGCTCAACCACTCTTACAGTTAGGAACTTTCTCCTGATTAAAAAAGATTAATAGTCCAGGGGGGGCAGGGACTTAGGTGGTGCTATCAGGTGATGGTGTAATGTCACTTCTGAGAAAAATCCATAAGTGATGCCACATCTTTCTAGAAAATCGTTGGAAACTGTATGGTAAAACCATATAGTTATCTTAGGGGTGTGTGTGCTGGGAATAACATTTTAATGTGTGTTCATAAAACATTATTTTAACTTTTAGATACCGTATAATGCTATTTTTGTGCTATTTTTTCATAATCTTATTTTCTGTGAATATACACTTTGATTCCCTACTCTTCCACATGTAGCTGCTGGTGTGACCTTGGGACAGTCATAAATTCCTTCAGAGCTGTTCTCTCAAGGGCAGTTCTCATGAAAGCTCACAGGGTGTCTGTTCTGGGGAGGGGAAGGGAAAGGGATTGTATACCATCCTGACATTTCTTCAGGTAGTGAAGGGCGGGGTATAAATCCAACCTCCTCGTCTTCCTCCTTCTTTATATCCTGGCAGGATCCTATCCACATAATACTTTAATATTTTAATCTGTAGGAAGATAGACAGTGAGACTGTGCTATATCTGAATTCCAGATACTCCTGCTAGGTTTTAAACTGGAATCTCTATCTGCTTGGATATAAATATGCATTAAAAATGGAAGCAGCAGCTCTTGGTCCACATGAACTCTAATGTGCTTAAACTCATCCCAGCAGTAGGGTATCCTGTGATAAATATGTGGATCAATTATATCTGGGAGGATTTTTCCTTTCTTAGCACATAACTTGGAGATGTAAACTGACCCACAAGATCCTGGTCAAAAGAGACATTTTTGATCAGGATATTGTGTCTTTTCACACAGACCCAAAAATCCCACTGCTGGCCTTCTTTGGATCAATGTAAAAATATTTAGTTGAATGTCAGGAAATAAAAGTCCTCATTAGTTGAGCTGGTTCCCCATATGTGGAACCCAGCTGTGATCTGGATGACCTTTTCCTCTCTCTGTCTCTCACGCACTCCGACCCTGCAGATGCAAGGCTCATAACCTGTTACAGATCTGTAAGGTATCACATGGTGTGGAAGTCTGCAGATTATCATACACTACTGGTGTGCTTTTGGAAAGTAGGTTAGAGTTTCATTAAGCTTCTTTGAACATATGGCCTGCACTTCTTTTGGCTAAATGTTAATACAGTTTATATGATTGCTTAGTGCTGGGAAATCTTTGACCCATTTACAGAGGAGTTAAAATAGTTAGTTCAAATTCTGCCATGGTAAATGCAGTTACCTATTGTACATCCTAATATGCCTTGACCTCAACAGATTTTTACACATAAGCTAGGCAAAACCTGTTAGTGTGCTTTATTGCATTAACAGAAATCTCATCAGGGCAGTCTGGAAGTACAGTTCATTGATTTATTGAAGATCACCAAGAGATGTCTGTTGGTACTGTCAATATGTCCAGATTTGCAGGCAGGGACCAGGAACCAGAAAATAGTGAATATTTTTTATATATCTATCAGAAGCAAACAACAGGTCCTAGACTTTGTCACAGAAGCCAGTTAAGTGGCCAGAAGAGACAGTAGGCATTTAGGCAATGATCCAAGGACAGTTATTCTAGGAGCACAAAAAACATAATCTGGTGACCTCCCAAAGTAATAAACTGCTCAGGTTGAGAGCAGGACACAGAGTATCAAATGTAGGCATTTGATTGGTTTTCTAATTAAGGATGGTAAAATAAGAGTGCCAGCCCATGCTTGCTCAACCAGCAGTAGCATAAGAGGTGATCATACCTTAAACCTTCATTGTAGTGGCTCGGTTCCAAACAAAACCCTTGCAGAGCTGCCACAGGATTTTGGTTCAGATTCAAGCAGCAGAGGTATGGAAGCAGGAATACCTGGACCAGTAAAGTACCTTGAACCCTCTGCTATCATTTGACTCCCCACTGCAGCAAGCTTCTGAGTTGCTGCGTTTGTGCCCAGATTGAAATTCCTGCAGTTCCTTCCTCCAGTAAGCAATCCTAGTGACACACAAAGCATATAGATACAGCTCCAGCAAATCCTTCTGAAACATGGATAATTGGGCTAGCTAGGAATTCAATAACATCCCATGCTGCTGTTGCTAATTATTGTTCATTGTATTTATACCCCACGGTTCTTCTGTCAAGGCAGCATACATAGAGTTGCCAAGAGGTCTCCCAAACAGCCAATGGTCAAATTCAGATCTGCTTAGGCTGAGCAAAGTTGCTGTTATCATGTTCCCTTAAGCCAAAACGATGGTCCCATGCCCTGGGTTCTTCTTCACTTCAACTCTGTCACATATGCCACATTGGATCACATAAGCTTATTGTTACTATAATATGTAATTATAGTACGAGACAACTGAAAGACCAACAGGGGTGTGGATGCCAGTGGACCTTGTGACTCCCCCCCTTCTCCATAGCTATACAATATACAAGATCACAAAAAGATAGAAGTTGATATCATGGGTAGATTGATCATGTATGCTAATGTGTGGAGTAAATCCCTAGCAATATACTATGGCTCTGGTCACACTGCAACTGACATGCGCTTTGTTCCTGGTTTATTTAAATCGGGAACATTTTTATTCGCATGGGGCTGTCTACATGCAACCAGCTCCTCTTTCCCAGCACCCGCTTGCCTGCTGCTGCGCCATCCTTCCAGGCGATCCTGCCGGCCACGGGGAGGCTTGGGCGGCTGCTGATCCTGCCGACACTTTGGAGGGGGTGCTGCCGCCGCCGCCATTGACCCATGAAAATAGGCTCTGCCGTCTCCGCCATCCTCCTTGCCGGCCCCATCCAGGCTGCCATAGCCCCCACCTCTCGTTCCCGCCTCCAGGGCCGTCTTTGTGCGTTTTTTTTTTTTTTAAGCTTCTGATTTGAGCGCTTGACTAAACATGCGCTTAATAAATCCATTATTAAACTTTAAATGGATTTATTAAGTGCATGTTTGCTCAAGTGCTCAAACCGGAAGCTTTAAAAAAAAAAAAAAAAAGAACCCCAAGAACATTCAGACAGCCCTAATCGCAATCCTTGCGAGAGGGGCTGTCCACATAGGCGAAATCGCGCAATCAAAGCGGAAGTGCCAGGAAAACACTAGTTTCTCCAGGGGTCAGGAAAACCCGGAAGCATTGTGCAAGTAAGCCCGCTTCACGGCGGGAGGCGAATTGGCGCATGTGAACATGAAACTGACATGTGCAAGTAAACAGCAGCGAATCCCGATCAAAACGGCAGTGTGACCGGACCCTATATCATTATATATTGCATGTATCTATATCTATCTGTCTGCCTATTGATAGATAGATCTATGATATATGTATGTGTATATATAAACATGCAATTGTTTGTTATCAGTACATAAGTGTACATTTGATGGTTTCAGTTTGTACATCATAAGCAATTATCCCTTTTAAGAAAAAGAGGGCTTAAATCCAACTACTTTAAATATGAATATATCATAATTTCACTTTTTAAATTTCAGCCTCTTGAATATATTTCATGTTTCGTTGTGATAATATTTGAAACATTATGCCCTTCCTGAAGTCTGAATGTATAAAGTAGTTAACAATACTATGTAAAACACAATAATTAACATAAAATTTGATATTTTATAAATAGCCTGATAAAAGTACTTACTTGGAAAAGTATTCTTGAAACTTACATTCTTTAACTTTTTATTTTTGAATTTGAAATCACAACACATTCACAACAACAGAAGTCCCTGAAATAAATTATTTCAAGTTAGGGACACTAACAACCATTAATTGATTTCATACTAATCCTGCAGTTCTAGTATTCTTTCTTTTTTCACTCTCTGAATTTCCTTTCAGAATTTCCTTTTTTTCATAATGGACTTGCCAGTTCTAACTACTTAAATGTGTATGCTGAGTTTCCTGGTGTGGATGTGGACATTTTCATATGCTGCTTTTCTTTTCTGTGTTCTTACTCCATAGAAATTGTTTTCAGGTTTCTGAGACAGACTGTTCTAAAGTTCAGGGTGCTTTCTGCATGCCCACCAGTTTTACATCTGTCAAACGCAGCTGGGCACAACTAACCAATTTCATATTAGGGGAAATGCAGGGTGGCCTTTCAGCCCTTTACAGGGCATTCTTAAGAACACTTTCTTGGGGTTAAGCCACATTGAATAGCCCTGAGTAGGATTCTTGGTAGACTTCCTTAGAAAGCCGCTGCTAACATGTTAAAAGCAGCACCTTGAACTGGGTCTTGGGGGGGGGGAAACTGATACCAACTGGAATCTGGCTTAAGACTAGTGTGACATATTACCCACAACAGAACTCATTTTCAGCCCAGCTGCTGCCCACTGGAGTTTCTATACATTCTTCAAAGGCACCCCCATGTTGAAAGTAATACAATAGTCTAACAAGCCATATATAAGCATGGTCAGATAGCTTCACTGTTCATGAATGGTCACAGCCAGTCTAAGCTTGTAACATCTGCTTTTCCAACAACAAAACTAGATCCAGGTGTATCCCCAAATAGCAAGTCTGAACCTCCTAAGTGTAAACTTAAACCCCATTCAAAACAACTTAATCCTAGATGAGCTCTCTGACCCACAATACTTTCAACTGGTCTGGATTAACCTTCAGTTTATTTGTCCACATCTATCCCCTTACTACCACAGGAACTCACTCAAATTTGCTCTGACACTAGAATCAGATGTCAAGATAGAGTGAGGGTTCTGTGTAATCTGCAGATCTAGCAGCAATAGGTTAAAATTTGTTGGATGATTTTTTCCATTGGTTACATTTTGTTGTCAAACAGTGACAAGATCCGTGCTTGTAGCTGTGTAAATCTCCATTTCATTTCCAGCTTTAGAATAGCAGCCCCAACATTCCAGTTTGAACTAACCATCAAACCCTACCTTTGACTAGACTAAACATGCCTCCAAACACCCCTACCCACCCAGTCAGGATGTTCAGGATCCTGAACCACCCTTTGTTATATTTTGACCAGTCAGGATACTTACTTGACTCCCACCTTTGCCACCGTTCTCTTCAAGCCTGTAAATCTTATTTTCATTTTGAGCTCTGTTGCTTGCCCTTTAATTGGGGATAGAAGGTTCTCCTAGACTGCCCTTGACTTGTGAGCTGCTTGGAATGGCCTCTTGAGTGAAGTAACTTGCTTAGTATTTGGATGCTTGAAGTAACTTCTTATGTAGCAAGTATTTAGTATTCCGTGTTGAGCATTAGATGCTTGATATTATTTGAATGTTTTAGACTTGCTAATTCCATGGCTAGATATTTGTATTATTCCACACATTATTTTTTTAAATTTATTTTCACTCTGTCCAGATCCTCAGTGTTCCTTCCAGTCTTGTACCAAAGCCTCTCCACAGATCAGTTATTGCTGTTGTGTGGGTCACTACCTAGATTTGAGGACCTAATCTTAGATTTGTAGAATTTAAGCCAGCAACAGTTATGCAAGGAGTGAGAAGCTATCTATCAAAGCTTTATCTATAATGAAGGAAAGGTTTACTTTATCAATATTTTATCATTATAAATAAATCATCTTTTATCATTATAAATAAATCATCTCACTCACCTATGTCTCCTTTCAAAACGTGAAGTTCAAACTTCACTGTAGAAGGTTACCACCCCATAGTGGTGAATACATAAAGCTGCCTTTTACTATGTCAGATACTTGGCCTGTCAAGGCCTACATTGTCTACTCTGACTGAATGCAGTTCTCCAGGATTCCAGGTCTTTCACATCACCTACTACCTAATCCTTTTAACTGGAGATGACAGGAATTAACCTGGGACATTCTTCACACAATGTACTACCACTGTCACACTTTCCTGAAAATGTATAAGATACTCCAAGTTTAATTAGTGCAAATCCAAAGTTGCATCCATATTAACAAAATGTCTCAAAACTATACTGTTAAGAACATAAGAACATAAGAGAAGCCAATGTTGAATCAGGCCAATGGCCCATCTAGTCCAACACTCTGTCACACAGCGGCCAAAAATACCAGGTGCCATCAGGAGGTCCAGCAGTGGGGCCAGGACATTAGAAACCCTCCCACTGCTGCCCCCTCCAGCACCAAGAATAGAGTGCATCACCTGCCCCAGACTGAGAGTTCCCACCGATACCCTGTGGCTAATAGCCACTGATGGACTTCTGCTCCATATGTTTATCTAATTCCCTCTTGAAACTGTCCATGCTTGTAGCTGCCACCACCTCCTGTGGCAGTGAATTCCATATGTTAATCACTCTTTGGGTGAAGAAGTACTTCCTTTTATCTGTTCTAACCCGACTGCTCAGCGATTTCATGGAGTGCCCACAAGTTCTTGTATTGTGAGAAAGGGAGAAAAGTACTTCTTTCTCAACCTGCTCAATCCCATTCATAATCTTATAAACCTCGATCATGTCACCCCTCAGCCGTCGTTTCTCCAAGCTAAAGAGCCCCAAGCATTTTAACCTTTCTTCATAGGGAAGGTGTTCCAATCCTTTTATCATTCTAGTTGCCCTTCCCTGCACTTTTTCCAATGCTATAATATCCTTTTTGAGATATGACAACCAGAACACTGTATATACAGGGATACATCTCACCTTTTCCCACAAAGCAACCAGTTTTTAGTAGAATTGTTACATTTTTGTCTGTTTACCACATCAGAGAAAATATCAAGAATTTTAGAATGGTTGTGGTCACACATGTCTTCAGCTCCGATATAGCTTTGAATACCTGATGGAGCTACAGGGCACAATCAGATAGCAACATCTGGGAAAGGTCTCACAGTCATCAGCACCCTGTGCTGCTCCACCACAGTAATGGAGTTAAAAGACACCAGGGAAAGTCTGGTCCTAACACTTGCTGATGGGCCACAGATGGATTTTCCCCTGCCTGATTGCCCAGGCGTGCTCTCAAGCCGTCAGAATGGTCTGATTATTCCATCCTGACTCAGTGGAAAGCACATGGAAATCAAAAAGAACCCCATTCACACATGGTGGCGTCTGATCACACAGTGACAGGCTGAGCCCACAGCACAAAGGGATGTGTGATCTTGCAACTATGAGTCAAATTCCTCCAAAGGAAATAGGGGTGCTTCCTCATGTGTAACCGCAGCCTATGTTTTCCTACTGTTACATGTAGATCTGGGGGGTACCCATGAGCACTTCCAGATCCTGGTGCAAGGGACCTTTGGTCTGTAGTTTAATGGATGCAAACCTGGGCAATATCTCAGGGAGAGAAGCAAAGTAGTGGATACTGAGACAGACAGTATTTGGGTTTTAATCTTTATTGAACTTGTAAAAGGAAGAGAAAGAAAACTAGGAAAACACAGGCAGACTGAAAAAGCAACATAAAATATTGTGTTTGGAAAATTACTGAGCTATGAATAACTAAATGACACATTAAATCACACCTGCATTTAGGGAATAAATAAACAGAACAATCAGATGATTCCTGGTGAAAGCCATCCTAACTATACTAATTTCCTCCCATGAGCTAGTCCAAGTCAGAACCCACCCTCAGTATTCATATGATCACTAAGGTCTCAAGAAACAGAGAGAAGAGAGAGAGAGAGAGAGAGAGAGAGAGAGAGAGAGAGAGAGAGAGAGAGAGAGAGAGAGAGAGAGAGAGAGAGAGAGAGAGGAGAGGTAGGTAGGAAGGCAAGGAATAAAGGTTCCCTCTTAATGGGAAAACATTTTAGGGGTGTTCCTAAAAAAAAAATGTGTTTTTTTATTATTATTCAGATATATTGGACCTGAAAAATATTGGTATGCCTGATTTTCCTGAATTCCAATACCAGCACGGTACCACCCCTGATAATTTGACTGAGCCTTTGGAGGCTGTGGCTGGATGGTTGCAGCAGAGTTGGTTGAAGCTAAATCCATCGAAGACATAGGTCCTGTACTTAAGTCGGAAGGAAGGGGATATGGGTATAAGGCTCCCCACAATGGAAGGGGTACCTCTGGTGCCAGCTCAGGAGGTGAGGAGCCTGGGAATGACACTGAAAACCTCTCTTTCTATGGAGGCCCAGGTTACTTCAGCCACCCAATCTGCCTTTTTCCATCTTCAGCAGATTAGGTTGCCAAAAACCCCTCTCTCCCCCCAAGACTTGGCTACAGTGACCCATGCAATGGTCACTTCCAGGTTTGACTACTGTAATTCACTCTATGCAGACTTATCCTTGAGGCTGACCTGGAAATTACAGCTCATGCAGAATGCAGTGGCATGCCTGCTAATGGTGACACCTATGTGGACTCACATTTGGCAGGTACTTCACCAATTGCATTGGTTACCAGTAGCGTTCCGGATCCGTTTCAAGGTGTTAGTAATAACTTTTAAAGCCTTACACGGCCTGGGACCAGCATATCTGAGGGACTGCCTCTTCCTGTATATGCCCCGAAGAGCACTATGTTCTATGGATCAATACCTCCTGGTAGTTCCTGGCCCAAAAGACCTCCATCTTGCCTCAATCAGGGCCAGGGTATTTTCTGCCCTGGCCCCTGCCTGGTGGAACATGCTCCCCATTGAAATCAGGGCCCTGTGGGATCTACTTCAATTCCGCAGGTCCTGCAAGATGGAGCAGTTCTGCTAGGGCTTTGGCTGAAACAGCGGATGTCCATATATGGCCTCCTTGAGCTATCTGTCACTCTGTTAACAACTACTGGGTATAGCCAGGAATCTCCCAGAACCAGAAAATCTCTTTGCTATCTGCTGTGACCACCATTTTAATATTTTTAATATTTATGATGATGTTTTAAATTTAAATTAATGTATTATTCAATATATTTGTATAAATGAAATGTTGTTACCCATCCTGAGCCCACTTCCGGGAAGAGCAGGCTATAAATGTGAATAAATAAATAAATAAATAAATAAATAAATAAACCGAAGGGGGGGATTTTTGCAATGTACAGAGTGCCCAGCAAAACCCAGTGCCCCTGTGGCAATGCCAGCTCAATGAATCCAAGCAAGAGGGAGATGCAAGTCCAGCAGAACACTCCAAAGGTCTTTAAAGGGCTTACAGTTCTTTTAAACACCTTCTGAAAGTACACTCCTAAGGCATTTAAAGGGACTGCAAACCTTTTAAATTATTTGTTGGTTTGTTTCGATTTATATCCTACCTTGCCCGGCAGGCAGGCTCAAGGCGGCATACAATGAGTTAAAATTACAGTAAAACACAAATAAAATTCCAACAATAATATATAAAGTGCAGATTAAGTACAAATAGCAAAGTGCGGATGGCAATCATCGGAAGGTGATCCATTTTGACTAGATCAATATCCTGGTAGAATGCTGTTTATCAGTGGCAGTTAAATGCCCTTTAACTATGGCTATCCAGTGTTTCCAGATAATCCTGAATATCTTTGGGGTTATTTGGGATCAGCTATGCTGGAAAGCCAAAATGATCTTCAAGTGTATATTCAGCTGAAATAGCTCCACTATTTTTGGGGGGCTCGGATATGTCAAATGCACACCATAAAATGGTCAGCTAAAAGGATGACTGTGTTTGTAGCCTGATCTAGCAGTCTCTGCACAGTCAGAAAAGTTCCAAAGTGACAAAGGGAAGTGGTCCAGCTAAAAAATTGAAAAGGTCTCATGATTTCAGCAGTAGAAGAACAACCCTGGGGAGAGGGTCTGAACATTTATACCAATAAGCTTTTTCTAGTAGTGGTAATGGAACAGTGTCCAGGTAAACTGAGAGAAAGTATTAAAGATTATTGTGACGGACTTAAAGATCTGCAGAAAGTAAACACAGAACACTGCTGAGTCACATGACGGAGTGGGGAGGGGGCCATTTAGCTTGGAACCCTCAGTGATTGGTGTTTAACAGACCAAACAGTCAGTTTGAAATTGGCAGTTGAGAAGCAGCAGTTAGTTGTTGGACGGAGAGCTAACAGGGAGTCTGTCAGTGAACTGAAGGAGCTCTGTAGCTCTGTGTGGAATAACCTGGTTTACTGAGTTCCTCAGAAGGAAGGGGACAGTGACCAGATGGTTAAAAACAAAACACAATAGTGTCATACACCAATGAGACATCACTCCTTAAGGGATCTGAGAGAAGTGGTTTCATGAGGGCTAAGAAAAAGATTTGAGCCAAGTCAGGAAAATTGGTGGTGGCCAGTTGGACTCAAAAAGGGGCCAGAGAACCAAAGCCAAAAGTTAACCATGAATCAGTGCAGGAGGATGTGATCAACAGAGAGTATAGTGAACTATTTAACATCTGTGTAACTGAGAAAAAGAAACAAATTAACCTCCATATAAAACTTCCATTCCCCTGTTGTGTTTTCTTTAAATAAAGCCTGTTCTGTTTTGAAGTTAATCCCTGACCAAGAAGGGAAAACAAATACCCTGAAGAGACTGTTGTAGATTTGTATAGAGGACTGGTCAGCAAAATTATCAGCAGCTCTGACCAGGCACAACACGCAGACCCTCACGGTACCGCTGTCAGTATAAAGGGGGTGCATGTCATAATTATGTTCATTTGAATGCAGGCCACCCCAATAAATATAATTAAAATCTGTTAGACCAGAATCTTAAATCAGGATCTGATATTGATTTATTAACCACAGTTAGTCTTGTCTATGTTTTTGCTTGATGGCTGAATGTATACATCTTGACTTAATTCTAGTTCAATTCTGGTTTATTCTCTGGGAATGCCTTTACAGGCCGGAGAGAAAGAAATGAAACTGGCATTTGTCAAAGCCAACCAATATTGTCTGTAGGGTTGCCAGATGCCTACCTTGTGAGGGGGTAGGGGGATTTGTGGTGCGTTCCAGGGGTGGGTGGGAATGTCTCAATGTGATGATGTCACTTCCATGATGTCATTGACTCAGCAAAATTGGGGGTGACGCTCTACTTTGTGGGCAAAACTCTATGGTAAAAATGGTTACGAACTATAGAGTTTTGCCCAAAAAGTAGAATGTTGCCCCCAACATTGCCAATGCAATGACATCATGCCACCAATGTTGTACAGGAACATACGTTTTGGGGTGGAGTTTCCTCCACTAGCCAGTTGGCCAGCAGCAAGCAGGAGTCCACCCCCACCTGGGGACTTGCAAACCTAATTGTCTGTGATCAGAATCTTGGTTTCACAAACTAATGACAGTCAAAATAATCATGGTTTTGTGTTATGTCTGAACTAAACCATTATGTTTGAAGTAACAGGTCTCAAATAGGACTACTATTATCTGTTACTTTGGCTAATCCTAATATAACCTCAAGTTCTAGATGGCCTTTAGGGAAGCAAATAGCTATCTTTCTCTGAGTTTTGCTAGTGCTCATACATTGTATTGTTCAGGGCTTTTTTTGTAGAAAAAGTCCAGCAGGAACTCATTAGCATAATAAGCCACACCCCCAACAGCACAGCTTATTAGCATATTAGGCCACACACCCATGTTACCAGAATTGTGGTCATCCAGCCACACCCACCTTTTGCTTCTTATTTTGTTTACTTTGTTTGTTGTCAAAACCCAGCGCTTTTTTTGTAGCAGGAATTTCTTTGCCTGTTAGGCCACAAACCCCTAATGTGGCCAATCTTAATGAGTTTCTGCTGTTGGGTGTGGCCTATTATGCTAATGAGTTCCTGCTGGGCATGGCCAACTTGGGAGCCAGCCGGAACTCCATTCCTCTGTGTTCCTGCCTAAAAATAGCCCTGGTATTGATCCACAATATGTCTCCTTCTCAGATGGTTTTTAGTTTGGTGTGGTAGCCAAGTCACAACTCCATTATTATTTACACAGAAAGCAAAATCCATTTATAGAAAACTATCTTGCATAGCAGAGTCACAGAAAATTAGAACACCTAGAAATTGTTCATCCCTTGGTACTGTGTATGGTGTGCTATGAGTCATCAGTCATGTGCTTAGTGAAAGAAGACATATCAGAAAGAATGCAATTTGTAGAAGTCTTCGGTCATCACTGAACTACAGTATTGTAGTTACTCATACTAAGAGCTGCCACTTGCCTGAGGCACTCGTATAAAAAGTGAATAAACAGCTTAAAATCCAAAGAAGCAAACCGTTGTGTTGAATTCCAAATGGGCTTTATGTTTTTAAAAGAAACTCTAATAAAACACCTTATAAAATCAATAGGTCTGACTCCTCCACTAATGAAAATTGAAAGGTGGAGAAAAGTACTGGAATGCTGACAGACAGTTTTGCTCGAAGTGCTTTTGTACAAAGGTTAAGTCAAAAAGGGCTGATAAACTTTTGATTTCTGGTGACTTCTTTCATCAAGAGAAAGAAAGATCAATGAAAATTGTCTTCACTCAACCTACTCATGAGTAATTTGCTAAGTAATTTACAAAGCTCCACTAAGGGACTATACATAAATTAATGATTTGTTTCTAATTCCTAAAGCATATTTCAAGAACCAATTCCTTTTTAATAGCATTTCTAAGTGCATGTCACTCAGTGCTTTGAGTGGGCTCATCACCTTTCAGGGTCAGCCTCTTAATTACTCATCACTTTCTTTTGTCCATCCAGAATACATTTTGAAGTCAATTAACAGAGAAGACATTTTTTAAATCAAGATTTCCACACTTCAGCTTTCACTGCATAATTTAATGCCATTATGATAGATTAGACATGAAGAACTTAATCTAAACTTCTATTGCTGTCTACACTTCCATTGTTAACAAAACATTTTGTTCTTCTCCTTATGTCTCTTTTACATATACTTATAAGAACATAAAAGACACCAGTGGCCCATCCAGTCCAACACTCTGTCACTCAATGGCCAAAAATACCAGGTGCCATCAGGAGGTCCAACAGTGGGGCCAGGACACTAGAAGCCCTCCCAATGTTGCCCCCCCCCAAGCATCACTTGCCCCAGACTGAGTGGCTAATAGCCACTGATAGATCTCTGCTCCATATGTTTATCTAACTCCCTCTTGAAGCCATCCATGCTTGTAGCTGCCACCACCTCCTGTGGCAGTGAATTCCATGTGTTAATCACTCTTTGGGTGAAGAAGTACTTCCTTTTATCTGTTCTAACCCAACTGCTCAGCAATTTCATTGAGTGCCCATGAGTTCTTGTTTTGTGAGAAAGGGAGAAAAGTAATTTTTTCTCTACCTGCTCTATCCCATGCATAATCTTATAAACCTCTATCATGTCCAGTGTTCCCTCTAAGTTGAGTTAGTGTGAACTAGCTCACACTTTTTGAGCCTCTGGCCTTAGCTCAGGAAGGTAGACTAATTTCTGCAGCAGCCAAATCGCCTGCTCACAACTTTAATGCCAGTTGCTCACAAAGAATTTTTGCTCACAAGACTCGGCAGCTCTCAGTCATTGTTTCTCCAAGCTAACTTTTCAGTTAGCATGGCATCATCCTCCAATAGGGCTGCCATCCTCCTTGTGGTAACTGGAGATCTCCTGGGATTGCAACTGATATCCAGGCAACAGAAATAAATTCACCTGGGAAAAGTGACCCCTTTGGGAGGTATACTTTATGGTATTATGCCCCATTGAAGCCCCTCTCCTCCCCAAACCCTGCCCTCCTCAGGCTCAACTGCCAAAATATCCAGGTATTTCCCAACCCTGAGCTGACAACCCTATCATCCATGGTCATATCTAATCCATTGCAGTATGAGTTCTGACCATATGGGCAATCCACATATGGTTACCCATTACCTTTGGAAATCACAGTCTTATGTGATTTGTAAACAAGGCAGAAAGTTGAACCATATGAGTTGAAGTGTTTACACATACCTGGGAGCAACTATGGAAGTAGGTAGCTTGCCTGAAGAAATACATGTAAAGGAGATGTTAGGCTGAACTTTGTATTCACTTACATTATGCAATGGCATTTATTTCTGAGCAAGTATTTGTATTTGTATATGAAATTATGATTTTGTCATTTTTACTATGTGTTTGATTTATAGTAAACATTTAAAATCTTTCAGTCTTCAAACATTCAAGTAGCATTTCCTGTATGAGATTTTATCTAAGTCATACTGATTTAGCTTTGGATTTTTCCTTAATCACAGAGTACAGAGAAAGCAGTAAAGACTCAAGGTTTATGCACTTATTATATATTTGTTTAGTCTGTTTTCATCCAAAGAGGTCAGGATGGGACACATGAATCTTCCCTCCTCTATTTTATCCTCACAAGAATCCTGTGAGGCAGGTTAGTTTTAGAGAGAATGACTGGCCCAAGGTTTCCTGCCAAACAGGGATTTGAACTCTGATCTCCCTAGTCTAACCCTCTAGCCACCATGCCACTCTGGCTTTGCAAATAGTACTGGCATGGATATAGCTGTACAGATAAATGAATGTCCATTTCTTTTTTCCAGTGGTTTATATTTTACTTCTATGTTTTGGTTTTGTTTGTCCGTGTGTTGTACAGATTTTATATGCAGATCATATTGTTGGCAGAGTTTAAATGTGCAAAGGAAGTGGAGCACTGATTGTTTAGAAAAAAATAAGTAGATTTATATAAAAAAAACCTGTTATAGAACATAGAAGAGAGTCTTAACTGTCTAACTGAATTGCTGAAGGAGGAACAACAACAATAAGGAAGCTCTGCAGGAGCAGGAGGTCTCCAAAAGAGCCAATCAGGAGACAGCAAGGACACAATTTGAAAAAGTGAGAAGTCTCTAGTCTAGTTATGCTAACTACAAGTCCTTCATCTGTGCCCCTGTAGGATGATCTTCAGATCTTCATAAGGCTGCACTATAGACCAGGGGTGTCAAACGTACAGTCCACAGGCCAGATCAGGCCCCCAGAGGGCTTCTATCATGCCTGGAGTGGAACTTCCTGTATTCTGCTTCTTTCAGTTCTTCTTCTGCTGCTGCTGCATTGTAGCATGCTTTGCCAGTCTGTCTCAATTGCTCAGAACAGATAAATAGGCAAGCTTCTGTTCCCTGCATTGGCTGAGACTCTTCCCCTCCCCATTCCAGGGGGAGACAGAGAACAGGCCAGAACTTGCTTCCTGGCCAGACTGCCTCAAACGCACAGGAGAGAAAGGCAAGCTTTTCTTCCCTTCCATTGGATCAGGCCCATCCCCAAAGGGAGGGAGGGAGAGCTTGCTTTGCTTGCCTGCCTCAATTGCAGGGGACAAATACAAAGCAACTTTAAGGCCAACAAAGTTTTATCCAAGGTACGAGCTTTTGTGTGCCTTTCTAGAGTGTGTATGTTTTGTTGGGCTTGTTATGCTGTGGCTCTCCTGGGTGCAACTGGGTTCCCTCCCCCATTTCCTTGTATTCATGCACTCATGATCCAATCTTGCTCAGTAGGGAAGCAATGTGAACTATTTAGATTAGGAATAGCAACAAGCCAGTGAGGTGGATTAGGCTGAGAGTGTGTGTTCAGACCAAGTTCACCCAGCACATTTCTTTTGGGGATTTTGAACTTAGATCTCCCAACTAGTAGGCTGATAGTAACCACCAGGGCTCTTTTTGTAGCAGGAACTCCTTTGCATATTAGGCGACACACCCCTAATGTAGTCAGTCCTCCAAGAGCTTACAGTAGCCCTGCTGACCACTGAGAAAGACTATAGTTTTGTAGACAAACACATAGCCCTCAGTCTGTGTCATGGTGCCTTCTCATGTTCTTGACCAATACATGAGGCGATTTATGTACAAAAGCTCACAATGCCCAGCCATTTCATGTTTTCCCCTGGGCCCTAGGCTCAGAACTCTGAGCATGAGATTTCTGTAGTGAATGTCAATAAATCAAAAGTAGATTTGCAGCTTACAGATACACACTTGAACAGCATACTCAAGATTGCAACAGCACAGAAATTTTGATGCAGTAATTCAGAGCAAGAGGTGTCAGTTATCAAACACTGTTAAATAAAGATATTGCAAGAGTGCTAATATTTTAAGCATGTTTTTGTTTTTAGTAAAAAAAAAACACTTTGTGCTTGTGTCTTTTATAAAATTTCTATCTCCACTACCTGGCATTACATTTTATGACACACATGGTCCGGCTCAACAAGGTCTCATTTATGTCAGGTCCTGCCCTCATAGCAAATGAGTTCAACACCCCTGCTATAGACCTTGCATATTCCAACACATATGACATTGATGGATACAATAGACTCATTTATTTCATATGATATATGTAAAATTATAATATGGATTTATTGACACACAAACATGCATTGTAAATTCCCTAGTGGGAACTGAGTTCTCAGTCAGAGGGATACTATGATCAATAGTACTGAAAGCTGCTGTGAGGTCCAGGAGAATCAATAGCCACACTCCCTCTTTCCATCTCATCCATTTAGGATGACCAAGGTTGTTTCAGCCCATAACTAGGACTGAAACCAGACTGGAATGGATCTAAGCAATCTAAGTATTCCAGAGATCAACCAGGGTATTGACAGGAGCACAAACCATATCAAAAGAAAAATCCCCTAGAGCCATCAGAAAGCCATTTGGATCCATCTGGCTCCAGGGGTGGATCTTCTTAACAGATCCCCCAATCCTGTATAGTCTTGGTATCACTGTAAGTCTGAAACCAAACAGGTCGTGATCTGTCCATGGCAAAGGAACCATTGTCAATTCTTCCACACTCAGATCATAGATGCTAGATGAGTTTGATTTGCAGCATGTGTAGGACCAGTTATTACCTGAGACAGATCCATGGTTGTCACGGCGGTCATTCTGAGCTACCCATGACAAAACAGCCTTAGCATGAATGTTGAAGTCTCTGAGGACAACCAGCTTATGGTCCTCAACACCAACCCTGAGACCAGTTCTATCAGCTCAGGTAGGGAGACTGTTTATAATGAGATGACTGTATAAAATTAACATAGAATGGATTCTTAATACCAGTAAATTTCAGAAGACATGGAGCCTCTTTATTTATTGGAATTTTAAAAAGCCTTTCATTTACATACTGTATAGCACCCAGTTCCTTTTACAATGTGATTTTTTCCTATTTATTCTTTTTATATTAGAAAATAAAAGGAAAGATAAGCACACAATGCAAATGGCATGCATTTAGCTAAATTAAGTATATATACCCAGTTTTCAAACATCTGAATCATATATGGTAATAAACCAGGCATCACATATAAATTCTGTAAGGAATTTCAGTTCTTTTACTACCGTCTGGTGCAGAAAGACAGTGAAATCCAGCAGGGAATGCTTAGAGAGAAGAGTGTGGAGGGCTGCCAAGCTCAAAAGAATTTGCTGCAGTATACAGAAGTTCTGAAGGTCCTGACTTAAATCTTTCAGTAATGGGTTCCCTTGGTTGCAACTGTGTAGTGGGTTCAACGCATAAGGATAACAGATACTGAGTGATTAGCAGCTCACACTTTACCGGACACAACACAAGAACACACCAACGGGTCAAACAATCAACTATATACAATTCCCGGGTGCCACCCACAGGTCCCATTGGCAGGTTTGAATTTCCCGCCACAGTTCCCATAGGGGCTGACTAGGAGTCTCAGGATCCTAGTCCCCATTGTTCTCTCGGAGCCAAGCTCCACGTGTAAATCACTGTGCCCTAGTGGTGGCCTGTGGAGATAACACCCCTCCCTCCGTAGTTCAAGCCCACCCTAGGTGACATAGTCCTTAAAATAGGCTGGGGGCTGATGCTCCCGCTGGGAATGCCTCAGAGCTGGGGCTTGAGTGTTGGGAGTGCCCCATTTGGCTTCACGGGGGTGACTATGGGGGTCTCCCACGCCATGTGGGAGACTGGTTCCAGGACCCCTTGCACCACCAAATGATCCAGTTCTGCATCAATCTTAGATTTCAGCACAAACAGAACTGTCCTGGAATGCATGCAGATGGGGGTCACTTGGGGGTCAAGCTGCAATCACACAGGAGGGCCCGTGTATCGGCCCAGAGTCCCATCGAAGACAGCCGGGAACTCCCTGCAGACTTCACCAAAGTCTTAGGGGGCACAGAGCTAAACTCCCTCAATGGAAATTCCCAGTGGGCCAATCCACATGCAGCCCAATAGGCTGACCAGGTTGCCCTGGACCACTATTAAGTCTGAATAGTCATCAAACCCTCGGTACTGGACCCTGAAGCTCCCCACTCCCAGGACAGGGATGCAATTTCTTTGAAAGTCCGTCAGGGTCACAGGGGAAGGGTGTAGATGGGGTCCCCCCTGCAGGCATAGTCTCTTAAGGGTCTTCTCTAAACTGATGGAGGCCGTGGAGCCAGAATCCAGCTCCATGGAACAGGGGGACCCCTCAATTTTAACCTGGACCTGGATTTTAGGGGCTGAGGTTTGGCTGGGGAGTCGCAGTATCTGCTCTGAAGACTCGCAAGGAGGTAGAGCTCTCCCTGGGATGCGTCCTCCTCGTAGTGTGCGGTGGATCTGCGGTTTGGTGGGGGTTGTGACTGCGTGGCCTGGGACACCCAGGAACGGCATGCCCTTGCAATGTGGCCCTTACAGCCGCAGGTCCAGCAGACAGCATCCCAGAAACAACACATCTTTCAGTCATGCTGGTCTCTGCAGCTGGCACAATCCTGGCAGCTGGACTCCTTGGCCTGCATGGAGTGATGAGCAGTACCTGGGTTGCGCCTCCAGCTGGAGGCTTGGGTCCAGTATACTGCGTCCTCCTCTCAGTCAGTCGATTCTGTGCTCATCTTGTGTGCAGTGGTTGACACTGGATGTGACCTCTTCCAAGCCATGGCGGTTGTGATGGCCGATGCCAGAGTGCATTTTTCATCCTCCAGGATCCTGCACTTCAGCTTCTCATCACTGCGGCTGCAGACCAGCTTGTCCCAGAGGGCATGTCCAGATGCATCCCAAACGTGCACTCTGAGGCGAGCTGACGGAGCTTAGCCAGGTATGCGGCCACCAGTTCCCTCAGTTACAGTTCCTGGGAGTAGAAGGCCATGTGGCGTGCGATCTCCGATGGCCGGGGAACAAAATGGCCTTGTAGTTTCGCTATGATGTCCTCGAAAGTGGACTCTGTGATTTTCTTTGGAGCCAGCAAGTTGCGTGCTAGCTCCACGGTGGAGGGGCTGCACGAGCCGATGAGGAGGCCCCATTTCTTCCCATTGTTGGTTATATCATAGAATTCCAAGATGGACTTGAGTCCCTCAACCCTGGTGTCCCAGTGATGCAGTTTGCTTGGGTCAAACGGAGAGACCAGTGCTGCTCCCAGAGTGACTGCCATCATAAGAACATAAGAACATAAGAGAAGCCAATGTTGAATCAGGCCAATGGCCCATCTAGTCCAACATTCTGTCACACAGTGGCCAAAAATACTGGGTGCCATCAGGAGGTCCAGCAGTGGGGCCAGGACACTAGAAGCCCTCCTGCTGCTGCCCCCTCCAGCACCAAGAATAGAGTGCATCCCCTGCCCCAGACTGAGCGTTCCTATCTATACCTTGTGGCTAATAGCCACTGATGGACTTCTGCTCCATATGTTTATCTAATTCCCTTTGAAACTGTCCATGCTTGTAGCTGCCACCACTTCCTGTGACAGTGAATTCCATATGTGCTGCATGGTGTTGGTGGGGAAGCGACAGGTTACCTTCAGTGCTCATGGGTTGGAGCAGCGGCAGTTCCTTGTCATCCTCTGGTGCCCCAGCAGCCCAGCCAGCTCAGTGGGATCCCATCCTCATCACCATTGTTGTGTAGTAGGTTCGATGCATAAGGAGAACAGATGCTGAGTGATTAGCAGCTCACATTTTACTGTACACAACACAAGAACACACCAATGGGTCAAGCGACCAACTATATACAATTCCCGGGTACCACCCACAGGTCCCATTGGCAGGTTTGAATTTCCTGCCACAGTTCCCATAGGTGCTGACTAGAAGTCTCAGGATCCTAGTCCCCATTGTTCTCTCGGAGGCAAGCTCTGTGTATAGACCGCTGTGCCCTAGTGGCAGTTTGTGGACATAACAGCAACCCCAGTAGCAGAGGCACCCACACCGCTCTAAGTAAAGGGGGGCTGACACTGTATAAACATTTTGTATTGGTGTAAAGTGTCCAGCTTCAAGCTACGATTGTTAACCACAAATGCCTCCCTGATGGGGCAATTTCAAGGACTGGGGACAAGCTTTTTGGTGTCACACCAGCACACAATGACATTTCCAGCATGGAACTGGAAGCAGTGACATTTGTGTTGGGGTGATGCTCTAGGATTCACCCCAGATTCTGTGGTTTAACCCCCACTCTTCCACTGCTGGCTTGTCCAGCAGAGAATGGAGGTCATGAGATGTGCCCTTCTACTTCAAACAGAGAGGGGGATAAAAAGAGAGACGAGATTTTACAAGACAGCAACAGAAGGCCCAAGGCATGAGAGAATTTGCCAGTACTTCCTTGATAACTGGAAATTCCAAACAAGCTTGCTTCTTAGAACGGATGGCATGCTTGTATTTCAGCTGTATTGTATCCCGAGATCTAATTGGTTCTTACATATCATGCAGGGTCACTTCTGAAGAGCATTTCTAGTTTTTCTCCTACTGTGGTTGTGTTCAAGGCTGTCATCAACCAGCCCAATGAACATCTTGGTCCAACAATAAAGGAGAATCTGTTGTTTGAAGCAAGCAGCAATTTGTAGCTCAGTATTGCCATCATAGTTGAAGCACAGCAATAATCAAACATGCATTCTAGTAGCTTTACAGAAATTCAGAAAAGAGGTTACAAAAATTAGCAGCAGGATGCACAGTCAGGCAGGCGCTGCAGGCAAGATGACAAAGCTTCATAGTCGATATTGTATTGAGCTCAGCTGACAGATCTAGTAAAATCAACATGTGCAACCTTTCTGTGTCCATTACTACTGCAATATGCTAAGAATCAATCATCTCATTGATTTTCATTTCAAGCCCAGAACAGATCCCAATTTAAACAGCCATTTCATGTTAAGCATATGCAGTTGGGGGTGGGGGAATGCTTTTTTAAAAAGGCCCCTCAGCTATGCATTTTTAATCACTTCTGGGGGGGGGGGGCAGTTATCCATAGCCAAGTGTTGGACTTAGATTGAGAAAGACAGTTCCTGTGTAAAACAGGAATGAGCAAATGTTCTCCATTTTCCTTTCGTTTTAAATATTCATTTATATTTTTCTAATGATTTCAGTTTTTACTGTTGCTATTGTAGAGTTGTTCATCTTGCATATGGTCAGCATGTTTTCAATATATAATTTAGTTGGAATTTATACACACAGTGTGTTTCATTTATACATTTAATGTATAATGATTTTTATTGATGTATTAAAAAGACTGGAAATGTGTACATTTAGCAGGAAAAAATTAATAAAAAGAAACAGAAAGCAGGTCAAAAATAAAGTATGTCTATTTGAACAAGGCCTGACATGGATAGCCCAGGCTAGCCTGATCTCGCCAGATCTTGGAAGTTAAGCAGGGTTGGCCCTGGCTAGTAGTTGGATGGGAGACCTCCAAGGCAGACCAGGAGATGATGCAAAGGCAGGCAATGGCAAACCACCTCTGAATGCATCTTAACTTGAAAACCCTACGGGGTCACCATAAGTTAGCTGTGACTTGATGGCACTTTCCACCACCTCCATTTGTATGAGGGGAGGCAAAACTGAAAGTAGTCAAATAAGCAGGCTACGGCTGCTGGTCCCTCACTATGGCAGGAGACCTCCCACTGGTAACTCATCTTTCCCAATTAATATGTGGAATCCACTGCCACAGGAAGTGGTGGTGGCTACAAGGATAGGCAGCTTCAAGAGGGGATCGGATGAAGACGGGAGGAACAGCGCAGCGATGTGAATGTGCCCTAGGAAAGCTCCTGGGGCCGTCGGCTTCTTTGATCTACCATAGGGGCTCTGAGCCACTCAGAGACCCCACTCTCTCCTCGGGAAGAGGGGGGAGAGCAAGAGGCTTGATCTGGAGGCCCGCAACCACAGCTGTGGTTGGGTGTGAGCCCTGGATCACCTCCAACATCGGGATCAAGAACAAATGCCCATGCCTATGGGCTCCTAGCTGTTGCTCCTCCACGGGGGGGGGTAGAAACCCTGCTTCGCAGAGCACTTCAGTACCGTGAGTAATACTTCAATGTCAACAAAAGAGAAAGTCTACTTCATTCTCTAACATAAAGCCTACTTATACAGCTTTAAAAAGCTAAACGGAAAAGGAGGTGAGAGGTTCCCCCCCATCTCATTGAATAGCGGCAAGCAATAGGGACCGTAAGCTCTAACTGTGTATATGATTAAGTGGGCACAAGAAGACCCTGTTCCTGCTTAGGAGTAAGTTGGCAACCTGACTATTTCCATGATTACAATTTTTTGGTACTTAGATTTCCACATTCTCAACACTTTTAGGTTTCATTTCCCCTTTTCTCTCCTGGAGGGAATGTGGATATAATTTCTGGCCTTTTCCTTTTTTCTGTCATGGCTGTAGTCAAGGCTGGAATGAATACTGGAGATTTACGTGTTTTAAGGAGCTGGTAAAACATTTGAAGATTACTAATGGTGGATAAACATTGAATAACATTAAGACAGGAGTGTAGTGGTGTAAAGCAGAACAACAGGCGAGTACTGGATTTAAAGAGACAGGACGCTCTTGCTCCCTTCCCACAGACTCGGTGGTAATGACCATATAAGGGAAGTAGAACTTTTGTGGTGATAAGCACTGTGAAAGTTGTGTTATGGTTTGTGGTTAGAAAGAAAGACAGTAATTGTTTAAAAAAAGAATTATGCAGTGTTCCAAAATAAAGAGTGAATGGGATATGGAAGGCATCTGCTTTTAGCAATTTCTTATTTTTCTTTCCTATTGGCTTTATTATTTGTGAGAGGCCAAGGAGCAGTGTTTTTATTTCCCTACAGGTGGAAATGTGAAGGGGAAAGATGTCTAGTGCTAATAAGCCTCCTAAAGGGCCAGGGAGCTCTACAGGGATGCTGAAGCCAGTAGGAGCAACAATGTCAGCCACCCAATCAAAAGAACTTCAAGCTATGATCCAAGAATCTATTAAAAGTGGAATCTCTGAGGCCACAGATCCCATAAAAGAAGCTATGAAAGTTGTGACACAACAACTTGCCACACAGATGATGGGTTTACAAAAACAAATAGCAGAAAATACAAAAAAGATAGCAGAGCTGAATAAAACAACTGAGAAGGTAGAAATCAAAACGGAAGAAATGGAAAGTAAACTTCAAGCAACAGATACCAGACAAACCCAAATGGAACAAAACTTGATCAGATTACAGGTCGATAAAGCATCTTATATTTTAAGACTCCAAAATATGCCTGAAGAAAAAGGTGAAGATGTTAGAAGAAAAATGGTGAGATGTCTTGCTGAATATATGGGAGCAGAAGACCCTGAGATAGTGCTGGGGGAAATAGATGCAGTCTATAGGATGAATTCGGCATTTGCCAGAAATAACCAACTCCCCAGAGAGGTTCATGTAATTGCAGAGGCTGTAAAAAACAACAAAAAAGCTAAATCACCAGGTCCAGATGGCCTTCCAGCAGAATTTTAGCATGTTTTTGAAGACCCGCTGATTTTTCCTCTTAAAGAAGTATGTCAGAATGTTATGAATGAAGATAAATTACCTGACTCATGGAATGAGGCAATAATATCTCTGATACACAAACAAGGCCAGGATAAAAAAGAGATCAAAATTTATAGAACTATCTCTTTACTAAATTATAGACCTATCTCTTTACTAAACGTGGATTATAAAATCTTTGCATCTATCCTAGCAACAAGGATTTAAAAAGTACTAGCTCAAATAATACTTAAAGATCAAACAGGTTTTCTTCCGAGAAGACAATTGAGAAGCAATGTCAGGATGATACTTTGGAATACTATGAAATACATCCAGAGAAACAGTTGGTGTTGATGTTTTGGATGCAGAAAAAGTGTTTGATAATACTAGTTGGAAATTTTTAAAGAATTTGCTTAAATAGGCACAGGCTGGAAGTCATTTTACTAAAATGATAGAAGCAATTTATTCGAAACAACAAGCTAAGATTTTAATTAATGGAGATTTGACACGAAAGATTGATATTCAGAAAGGGACTAGACAAGGATGTCCACTTTCTCCACTGCTGTTTATTTTTGGGCTTGAAGTCTTAAATGATTCAATCAGAACAGATGAACAAATTAGAGTATTGAAAATAAGAGGAAAGCAATTTAAGCTGTTAGCTTTTGCAGATGACATGGCCTTTATTATAGAAGAACCAGCTGAATCAATAGAGCCATTGTTGAAGAAACTTCAAGAATATGGAGAGGTCGTGGGGCTCAAAATTAATAAAACCAAAATCCTGACAAAAAATATGACAGAATTACAAGTAAGCTACCTGCAGAAAATATCAAGACTGGAAATTACAAAGAAAGTTAAGTATCTTGGAATAAATCTAATGAATAGATGTAGTTCTCTCTTCAAAAACAATTATTCAGAACTATTGAAAACTATAAAACAAGATCTAAATAAGTGGAAAGATCTCCAATTATCATTTATGGGAAGAATAGCAACTATTAAGATGAATATTTTACTGAGACTGATGTTTTTGTTCCAAATTATTCCGGTTCATCATAATCAATTTTTTAAAAAAGATATTGACAAATTGTTGAAACAATTTATATGGCAAGGGAAGAGGTCAAGAATAAAATTTAAAGTATTACAAGAGTCGAAAGAAAGAGCTGGTTTTGGCTGTCCACATTGTATTTTGTATTATAGAGCTGCAGCACTTGCATGGATCAAAGACTGTTAAAGTTAGAAGGTCATGATATGCAATTAGGATGGCATGGATTCCTATGGTATGGGAAGACTGATTCACACAAATACTTTAGACAACACTGGATAAGGGCAGCCTTATTAAAAGTTTGGGATCCAATCAAAAAACAATTTTATGATAAGATTTCAAAGTTGGTTTCACCTTTAGAAGAATTTACAAATCCCAGGTTGTTAGGAGAAAATTCAAAAATGAAATATGCAGATTTATTGGATGTAAAAGGTAATTTAAAGCTGCCTAAGGAATTGAATTGGTGGCAAAGAGTACAGATTGAATCAAGGTATACTAAAGATAAAGTGATGGGCTTCAATGAAGTTTGGCTTGAAATAGATAAGCTAATGTTAGCAGGTGATCAGAATTTTATACAAAAATGTATATTTTACTGCTGGATTGTTAAAAATGTGATGGTTTCATGGGCACAGAATGTGGGTCACAACATACAATTAGATCAATGGGACAAACTCTGGGGAAAAAATTAAGATTACAAAATCCATTGCATATAAAGAAAATGTATATAAGAAGTTTTACAGATGGTATATAACACCTGAAAAATTAGCTAAATTTGATAACAAAAGCTCAGATAAATGTTGGAAATGTCAGGAGAAAACGGAGTCATTTTACCACATGTCGTGGTTATGTGATAGAGCAAAAAAACATTGGGCAGGGGTACATGTATTAATCCAACAGATTTTGAAATGTAATGTACCTTTTACTCCTGAAATATATTTACTGGACATTCTCCCTGATAGTTTTAAAAGTGACGACTCCTACCTTCTGATTTAACCCTAACCCTAACCACTTCAGCCAGAATACTATACGCTAAACACTGGAGGTGCCAAGAGATGCCAAGTAAGGAAGAACTAATTAATAGAATTTTGGAAGTCGCAGAAATGGACAAACTCACATTAATTTTGAAAGGTCACTCAGACAAGTTATTTGATAACACTTGGCAGAGATTTTACGAATGGGATGATCAACACACTCTTACTTAAACAGGACAGGATGCATAACCAAAAGGAAGAGAAGAAGAGGACATGAAGAAATGAAATTTTATTATTGTTGTTGCAAAACAAACTTAGTTTAGTATGAGGTAGAAGCTGTATGTAACAGAAAAGAAGCACTAATCGATATGTAAACACAAGATACCCCCATTTTTACATTTAGACTATGTGCTGTTTGTATGTTTTTGTCATTGTAGTTGAAATATATATATATATATATATATATATATATAAAAGAGGGGATTGGATAAACGTATGGAGCAGAGGACCATCAGTTCTATTAGCATAAAGTATAGATGGAACACTATGTCTGGGGTAATGGTGCTCTGTATTCTTGGTGCTTGGGGGGGGGGCAACAGTGGTGAACACTGGTGGACCTTCTGATAGCACCTGGGTTTTGGCAACAATATGGCTCAGAATGTTGGACTCTATGGGCCATTGGCCAGATCTAACATGGCTTCTCTTATGTTCTTATGTTCTGTTGGCATCTACACTTTGTAGAACAGTGGAGATGAGTTCTAATAGTATGCCTCCAGAACTGACATCATTGTGACATTGTAAAGCTCTAGGACTCCCCCAAAACACTGTTGTAAAGTCATAATGTTTAGGAGGAAACCTAGAGCTTCTCACCATCATGATGACGTATCCAGAAATGACATTGCAGCATCAAAACAATACAAATGTACATGCCCCCAGCTCATATCCATTCCTGCTGGTTGCCAGTGTTCCTGACAACCCTAAGTAGGATTGAGAAGTTTGAAATTATCACTAGTGTAAACCATTTCTTCTTAGGAGGAAGATTAAATACTTTGCTTGTTTGCATACTTGATGTTGTGACAGTTGTTGACAAGTCTTTTCAGAAAAGCAGGTCTAACCATTAGTGTGTGGAATACTGTTGCGAGGATTGGATTTTCTGAATGAATTATTTATGCTCTCCTTTTGCTTCTTTGGGGCCACAGTGGCTCAGAGGTTAAGATGCTGAGTTGCAGACTGGAAGGTTTGTAGCTCAGCAGTTTGAGACCCAGCAGTTTGAGACCCAAGTGCTGCGTGATGGAGTGAGCTCCCATCTCTGACCCCAGCTCCTGCCAACCAAGCAGTTTGAAAGCAAGAAATTGCAAGTAGATAAATAGGTACCACTTTAGTGCAAAGGTAACAGCGTTCTGTGCCCCTTGGCATTTAGTCATGCTGGCCACATGACCATGGAGAAGTCTTCAGACAATGCTGGCTCTTCGGCTTAGAAACAGAGATGAGCACCGCTCCCTAGAGTCAGATTCAACTGACTTTTGAGCAAGGGAAACCTTTACCTTTACCTTTTTGCTTCATTACATGTTTTCTGTATCTTCTTATGTGATGCTTGCCACTTCTTCATGATAAAGCAGTTAAATGCTGGCATTATAATTCAGTCAATACTACATTTCGGTGAAGCATTACAAAAATGACTTCACTATCCCCATTCCCCTGATTAAAATAGTGTTTATCATTTTCAGCATGCCTCCAAGTTAAGACAGGACAGTTTCATACATGATGCATCACAGATTTTTGTTCCAATCTGTTTGTAGAAGCTATAATTGCAAAGAGGGTGCAACTGATTTAAATAAAGGTGATCTCCAATTTGAACCCTAAATTCATGGCACAAATAGAAGCTCAAAGATATTTTGTGTATCATATATGAAAGTGACCTGAACACATTTAAACAAAAGGATACACTAGTTCAGTTACAGTAATTTCAATAGTATTACCATAAATATCGACAGGTAATATTTCACAATTAGGGGAGTTCAAAATATTACCTTCCCAGCCCAGAAAGCCTTGCCATGTTATGGTTTGCACTCAGACCTTTATAAATGTAGGCCTGACCTGTAAATTTGTTTGATTTCGGCTGCGTTCAGACGGATCTTTTGATCCGCCATAGGAACGACTCCCTAGCGGATCAAAAATGCACGACCAGACATAAACATCTGGGAAATATTCCGGTCCCGTAGACATCCCGTTCTGCTGCGCCTCCAATCCTGATTTAAAATGAAGCAGTTTCTATGTAGGGTTTTTGCTTACCCGTGCGACAACTGCAGACTTTCTTCCGTCTGGTCACTCCATTAGCGCGCGATGCTCCCGTCGGCTCGGTCTGACGTCAGACCAAGCCGACAGGGGCGCGATTTTTTTAAAAATGAAACCCTATGTGCGCTTTAACGAGGAAACGCATTCAGCGATAAGCGCTACGAGGAATGTAATATTCATGCTTATTTATTTTAGGGACAAGATGTTATCGCAATGGGAGATGGAGGGGGGGAAGGACTGTTCTAACTTGCGAAATAGTCCCTCCATTGATCATGATGGCAATGGCAAGGGGGAGGACCAGGACTTATTCTTTCCATTCCTGCAAGCGAGGGTCAAAACAGAAACTGAAGTATGCAGAACCTCCTGCATGGAATGTCCTGTTGGAGTATGGAAAGAGAGGGGGAAATCATTCACACATCCCTCCTAACGAAACCCAGGCCCGTATTCCAGCATATCAGCTGATGATCGAGCATCTGGATTGAGCCATCCAGGTAGGTTGGGGTTATGCTTAATCCACAATTTGTTGCCTGATCAGAGGTTACACTTGGAGGGGGGGCCCCAAACCCTACCCTCTCACTTGCCATTAATGCTGATCCCTCTAAACTGTGGTGTGTGGATACAAACGGTTTGTTAATGTGCAAAACTTTTTGTGCAAGTGGGGCAGCTAGGTGTGATTTGGAAAACGGTAGGAGACATTTGTGATTCATCCACGAAGGGTTGCAGTTTTGGGAGACGAGAGGCATCAGTGTGGCATAGTCACATAGAGTCCCCACCAACAAATCAGCCCTTTCCACCACTGGTGCTGATTCTTGTTATCTGGAGACTTGTTGCAGCGGTGGGAGTTCTCAAGTTCCAATCCGCGGAAGGGCAACCCTGTGTGCTACGTACTTGGCCCATTCCATACTTTTTGTGCTCTACTGGTATCCTTGCAGAGCGGTGACTGAACTTTTTCAGATGAAGTCTGAACAGCGGTGAGGCAGCTGACAGTGGCTCAGCCAAGTGGGAATACTGCCCATCACCCCTCCCCCACCATCAGCATAACCCATAACTCCGATTTGTGGTGATGTTTGCATGTAGGACACAGTGTGGGTCAATGGAAATGCTTGCAGAAATCCTCTAGTGTGTTGCGTGATCTAATGGGAAAACCTGTCATTTGGCGCACGACTGCTGTAACAGTGGCAAGTTAGTTAATTTTCAAGTACTTCTCTATGGGGCCGTAGTTACATACGCTTAAGGAAAAAGTTTTAGCAGGAGGCAGTGGGACTGCGCACTGGCCCACAACTAATTAGATTCTGTGGCACACTGGACTCCAGGATAATATGTGGGCTTAAATGGTGTTTTCAAAATCCATGGCCTTCCTAGGGCCATGAGCTATACTTGGTGATACCCATACACAAGCCTCAGTGACTGTACAACACCGTTTTATTTATAACATGCAACTTGGATTTATGCAAATAAACAGAAAACGTGACCCTTCTATACACGCCCAACAACCCCCCCCCCCACGGAAACCACCCGCATTCAATGCTCTCATGCAATTATTGCATAGGTGACCCTCCCTCCTCTGCATTCTCCTGAGGATCCACTGCCACTTCATGCTGTTCCCGCACTTCCTCCTCCTCCTCCTCCTCATCCCCGCTATCTTCACGCTGCTGGTGTTCCAATGCCAGGTCAAGCCTCATCTCAGTCAGTATCTGATTAATGGTTTTCATCCCCTGCTTGATGAAGAAGACACTGAAGCGCAGTTTATCAACTGTAAAGAGAGGATAGATGAGAAAACATTTCAGTGTAAGAGTCTACTGCCGCCTTTTTCCCCCTTCCATCTGCACAGGTTAACATGATTCATCTGAGACGCCTTTGGGCAGTGAAGGGCGGGGTATAAATCCCAACTCTTCTTCTTCTTCTTCATTGCTGGGCCTGAAGTCGAAACCTGGTCACCCCATCTCTACCGCACTGAAAGACCGCAAGAAACACAGCCTGTGACATGATTGAGGATGCGCTGTACCAGAGGCCCGCACGACAAATTCTAGATGTGACGTGCTGGCTGGGACATTGGTCGTTCCACCATCACACAGAGAGAGGGTGGTAGTTGACATGTCCTGTTGGTGGCAGGAACCAACCGGGTGTTTACGACACAACCCTGGTTTTCAGGTAAACCTAGGTCACCAGCATGACTGCAGTCTTTGTTCAAAGTACTTACCGGTCGTTTCCAGGGACTTCAAGTTTTTCTCCATGGCCTCCACCCTATGCACGACCCCAGAAAAGTCATTCAGCGGTGACGGCTTGCTTGTTGATGGTCTGGCTCCTGCTGAAAAATAAATCAGTTAATGATCAGTATGTCCTGGATAACGCATACCATGTTTTAAATTGGTCCTCTATCCACCACCATCCTCTGATTCAACTGCTGAGCTGATGACCACTGGGGCGGTTGGGCCCTCAGGATCGGAAAGTGATGCGCCCTCAAGGTGCCCTAGATCAGTGTTTTTCAACCTTTTTGTGCAAAGGCACACTTTTTTCATGAAAAAAATCACGAGGCACACCACCATTAGAAAATGTTAAAAAAAATTAACTCTGTGCCTATATTGACTATATATAAAGTAATTCTCTTGAATAGGAATCAAATAAACACAAAGAAATTATTTTATAATTACTTTATTATGAAATAATAATACTTTATTTTATAATTATTCATATGTTACGGATGAAATTGGAATTTTTCCCACGGCACACCAGACAATATCTCACGGCACACTAGTGTGCCACGGCACAGTGGTTGAAAAACACTGCCCTAGATGTTAAAAAGAAGAAGGTTCAGTCAATTACCATTTCCGTTCCTTTGGAAATTTATTAATCTGCCATCCCGTTTCATTCCTGTTTGCTGCATGCTAACACAGACGTCTCCTATTGTGATCCGGGTGAGGTTTGCTTGGCTTTGGAGCACTGTGTCCCGGATGCCTGAGTCCCTAACACTGTCCCCTCCTACTGTCATTCACCCTCATCCACATACCTGATAGCGGCTACCCCCTTTAGGGATCATGCTTCCTCCAAGGGTGAATGTGTGAAACCAACCGTAGCCCGCATTTTCCACTATTCAGTGAGAGAGGTCGGCGTCCATAAGGTAGACAGCACCAAAATCCAACACATCAGGCGTGGTGCAAAGAAGGAGGAGGAGGAGGAGGGGGAGGAGGAGAAAAGAGAGGACTTAGAATGGCTTGCAAAATCCTTCACGTTCCCCCGCCCTCCATTGCACATTAACTCCTGTAGCCTGGTGGCCCAGAAAGCTCGGTTTCGGTTTTAAAAAACATAAAAATCTGACATGAGTGCAGCTTGCAAGGGATTGCCCAGCAAGTGCGTGTGGAGTGGAAAAGCGATCAGGTTTCTCATTGAATGCAGCGTATGCCATTGAACACAGCATCTGTTTTCTGTGGAGACCACTGAGCCCCTTCAAGGTCCGGACCCATGGTGGCACAAGTGCTGAAACAGGGTACATTGTGTTGAGAACTATGTGGGTGACTGCGGCATTCACATCATGGAATGCAGGCTGTCACAGCGGTTAAATGAACAGGCTGAGACTAAATTGGAGATGGAGTAACTGAGTTTCCTTACCTCTCTGCCATTCTTCCTCCACTTGCGGTGTCTCCCCTGGACTGCTGATGTATTCAACTGCTTTGGGAAAGGAGGGGTGGTGGTGGTTATGTTATGCAGGAAAACTGAAAACTGTATGTACACGTATGGATTAAGGCGTACAACGGTGGCCACCGTGACCGGGAGCCATCAGAACCACCACCCTCAAAAGTGGAATGCGTGAGCCATGCGCCGCGCATGGTGGCGTGAGCCCAAGTGAAAGTCTGTGTATCTGTTGATCTTAAGGCCTATGTGCAAAGGCCAACTTGGAAAGTGTGGAAGTTGAAAAGCCCAGGGGCATTATGAGTTGCTGGTTTGAAAGCATCACGAACTAAGAGTGGCTCACTGTGGCATGGCGAAGTGCTGCTGGCACTTACTGGGGATGCCTCCCTGGCGCGTCTGGCCTCAGCGAGCACAGTGCTCCTCCGTTTTGCACGTGGTGCTCCTGTTCAATCGTTACAATGTGTCACTTTGTGTGACCACCATCATTTCCAGCAGCGGAAAAATGATGACTGATCAAATGTACTCACGTTCAGGGCGTCTCTCTCGCCATCCCGGTCTACCTCCCTGTTCCCACAGACGCCTCATTAGGTTGAACCGTGGCGGCCGAGAACCTCTTGGAGGGATGCCCTGCCAATCCTCCAATGCATCAAAAAATCCGCCTTCTCATGTTTAAATTTTGCTCTACACTGGTCCCCTGATCTCCTGAACCCCCCCCCCCCGCAGAGCCTCTGCCACTCTCTCAAAAACAGAGATGGTCTCCATGTGGGTGGAGGGCATAACCCTGTCACCTGCCTCTTGCTGAACCAGAGCCTGTAGCATCATCTCCACCTCTTCATCCAGCCAGTACACTCCCTTTCTGGCCGCCGCCATCACTGACAAAGCAAATTTCAATTAGACAGGCTTTGCGGATGGGCATGGCGTCCCAGCTACGGCTGGGCTAAAATTGGTTGCAGCTTTGACTTGCTAAAATTCTTATGCGCATGCGCGCTTTAAGGAATGTAGCCGCTTTATGTTGAATCTCGTAATCGCATGTTTTATAGTAGCGTTCACACAAAATTGCGATCAGGGAACACAGGACTGCATCTGCAGGGGCAAACACATTGTCTTTGCATTTACTGCTCAACAGTGCCCATTCCCAGTACTGTTAGGCAATACCGGAAGCCCTTATAAACAGGTAAATTAGTGGAGGAGAGGTAAACTTCAAGTGCAGGTAACGTGCAGAGAACACAGTAGCCCTCGATGACTCCTCCGCCGCTATCGTGCATGCACGGGAATGGAACAGCGCATGTTTGTGTCTTGACGCTCCAAGTGTGGCCGCAGGACATCGACTAGCCAGAACAGTGTTGCCCTGGTCATCCGAAAATGTTCCAGCCACTGTTCATCCTCCCAGATCAAGGCAACGTAGGTGTTCCACCACTTGTTTGAATGTGGGTAGACCCACCATCGTCATGGGGCACCCTCCTGTGCAAGGTGAAGGAAGCCTGTGCTCAGGTGTGAGCGCCTCATCATCAGGACTCTTGAATGAGCACCACGGATGGCCATGTGCCGTAGATAGGCGGCACGCCTGCATCGATTACTGGCCATCCGACGGCAGTGTTGCCTCAGCAGCAAGAGGCAAATGTTCATGCTCAGGAGAACAGCTATAATCATGTTCTCCATGGCTGCCCAGTTTCAGATCAGCTGATAAGACACTGGTGTAGGTTGGGATTATACAGCAGGGTCTGACAAAGAACCACTGTGGGCAAATATACTGGCCTGCGAAAACTTTCTCGACTCGCGCTTTGATTCAACAACGACGCGCAGCCCTGCCTGTGCGCATACGCAAAACTTTGCTGAAAACCCTCCACGATCGCCTCAGTTCTCCAAGGAGGTGCAGCCTTGCCTATGTGCATGTACAAAACTTTTTTAAAAAAATCCTCGGTGAATGCCGTGCAGACAAGTCACGGCGGGAACAATGCGCGGTGAGGCTATTTCACGGGGGGGGCGTCTGGTCGTGCTAGGCTGGATTAAAAAAATCGAGATAAAATTTTAGGAGGGCTCATGGCGGGATTGACTGGCCGTCTGAACGCAGCCTCCATCTCTAACCTTTCTTCCCTTCTGAACTAAAATAAAACCCAGCAAAGCCCAATTTACTCTTGAGATAGGAGGGTATAATCAGGGACCTCTGTCTTGTTGGGGAAGAGAGGTAGGTAGGGTTGCCAACCTCCAGGTGGGGGCTGAAGATATTCTGGAATTACAGCTGATCTCTAGACTACATAGAATTTATTTATTTATTTAAAGCACTTATTCTACTTCTCCTGGACTAAATGGCTGCTTTGGAAAATGGGCTTTGTGGCTTATACCCTACCAAGATCTCTACCCTTCCTAAACCCCACCCTCCCAGGCTCCACCCTCAAATCTCCAGGTATTTCCAAACCAGGAGCTGGCAACCCTAGCCAAGGAGGGCAGTTTACACAAGATGCATAATCCCAGGCCCCATTCTTAAGCAGAAATGGTTCTTTTGAGCATGCATAATGCTGTCTAGTGGCAGAGCACACACTTTCCTTGAAGAAAGTCCCTGGATTCAGTCCTTAGCTTCTCTAGTTAGTGGATCTCAAATTTAGCATGCAATGAGAAAATGCTCAGAAGAGCTGCTGCTAGTCAAAGTAAACTAGATGACTCCTCATAGTTGCTTTCTATTTAAATTCAGGAGCTTCCCTGTGTTCGACCTACAAGCTCAAGGGCTGCACATTCCACCCCCCACCCACCAGAGACTCAGGAAGAGCTTTCTTGTGCTTGCCCACAATTCTCTGGAGCCTTAAAAATCCTTTTCTATCTTTCTCTTTTATTAGTGTCTATAGTGGCTGTTCATCCTGGTGTTTTTACAGGACAATCCACTTTTTGAGTAATCTTTCCAGTGGTATGTACCAAAATGCTAATGGCTTTTTGACCTAGAGGAATATGAAACGGAACAGGACGGCATGCTTTTAAGAATCTGTAAGTCTACAGAATTCCATGTCTGAAGGTTTCCCTTGCCTCCTCCTTGCTGAACTATTCTATTCCCAGAGGGCATTTGCAATTGCTGCTAGTTCCCCCCCTCCCCATATCTCTATTATTTTTATTGGCACTTTCTGATTTACGTTGCATTTTTGATATTGTTTTATGCTGTATTGTGATTATGGTTACCAGCTGCGAATGGGGATATGGGTGTGTGTGCAAATGCTGGCTGTGGTGTCACATTACTTCAAGTAAAAATAAAATGGAGGAGAGGAGAACTATGGAAGTGGCTTTGGGTCTCCACTGGGGAGAAGGGCAGACTACAAATGTATTAAATAAATGATAAATAAAGGAACTTTCATTTTTTAAAATATCTTTTTAAAACTTGTGGCAATCCTATGCACATTTCTTACCTGGCAGCACACCGCCATTGAATACAGTGGAAATCTCTTCTGAGCAAAAATGCATAGCATAGGGTTGTTAATCTAATAAAAAGTGCTATTTTGCTTTCATGGGATTCTAATTAATGGTTGCTATTGGGAGGAAAATCTTAGTGTCAATTTTTTTAAAATATCTACTAAGTCATTCTATCTAATTATTAGAAAAATGGATTCAAATATAAGTGCTCTGGCTTCACATGACTGTGTAACTATGAATTCCCTATGTGGCCGTGAACAATTTAATTGTAGCCATCTTCAGTTGCTCATTGGTTAACAGATTGCACTGAGCTAAACATTGTTTATACTTTTGAGAGATACAGAATGGGGAGTTCCTTTGACTGCTAGTTGTGCATTTAACTCTGTTGTGTTTCTATTTATTCTTGGAGTTCTATGTACTATCCAACTTTCTTTTGATTGTTGCCATGCTGACAGTCTGCTCAGCCTTCTCTGTTTGACAAATAAAAGCCAAGTTCCTTTCCCACCAGGAAAGGACAATTAAAAGACAAAATAAACAGCTGCCCATGCAGTGATTAAAGGCACTGGGTGGCAAAGAACAAAGCCACTGTTAGCGAGGCACAAAACTTTTGGAGTCCAGTGAAGAATCTTTCATACAGCTGCAGGGGAAAGGCTCCCTTCTTTTCCCCAACCTGATGTTTCACAGGTTTGTTTTCTCAGTTTATTTTGTTTCTTGGAGGAAAAGCCAACATATATTTGCTTCCATTCCCCTTATTGGGATAATCCTGTGTATTTTCTTTAAATTCAGGCTATCAAACAATGTTTTCTTATTATTTTGTGACAATAAGGCAGGTGAGCCATGAGCCCGAAGGGAGAGTATCCTATCCTCTGTTTGCCACGGCTCCATCCCACAAGCCTTTCATTGAACTCTTTTCCTTTGTCTTGATTTTGAGACCAGAAATAAGTAGGGCAAACAGTTACAGGAGCAGGCAGGATAAGGAATCTGATCCACTTTAAGGGAGGAAAAGCAAGCGGGGAGAGGATATAGTACCTTCTTTTATCTACTACTGTATGTAACAGCACTTTAAATCTTTCCTTTGTCGCAAACCCACATTTGAGGATACTTTTGTCCAGTTCCACCCTCATCACCAGTTATTTGGAGAAAGAACATAATGGTAGAATGGGGTGTGTGTATAAAATACAGAATGAACATCCACTGTTTTCAAAATCTGCACATATATTGACTCAAAAAAATTGTAATTCCATTTTTGGCCAGCCTTCCTTAAAGGAGCTAAGGGTGTCATATAAAGATAGTCCCTCTTTATTTATTCAGACATTTATATCCCACCTTTCCTCTTTGTTCAAAGTAGCTTACCTTTTGGTTCAAGGTGGCCTTTGTTATTCTTGCCACAGGTTTGTGAGAAGGGTTAGAATGAGAAAGCATGACCAGCCCTGGATCAAGAACACACTGTTAGGTGTCATTGGGTTGGTGTAATAAAAGGTATTGCATGGATTGTATTGCATGGTTTTTTGGATTTTACTTTTGGACTGACAGAGCTATAAACTTATTTCTAGCCCAAGATTACCCAGTGAGCTTTATGGCTGAGTTGTGGGGATTTGAGCTCACTATACCACACTGCCTTTCTTTCCTAATTATCCATGATCATGTAATTCTTGTGCAGCAATGTACCTTAAAATCACTATGATGATTTTGATGAGATGAAGGAAAACCCTTTCTGCAAGAAGAAACATGTAGCTGTGCTCTGGGGCTGTTTTTTCCCCACCTGAAGAGGTGACAGCTGGGGTTTAAAGATCCCAGTGTAGCCCTTGCCAGTTCCCATTTCCACAGCTGTCAATCATAACACCCCTCTAAGTGCTGTGTTATGGATCTTCTTCAGAACTGGAAAGCTTTAAGGCATAATTGCAGGGGCAAGTGCTTATCTTCTACAATAGATGATTATTCTTTTAGAGGCTTCCCACTTTGCTGCAGTGCTGAAGGGGCAAGGTGGGCAGATGGCTTCTTTTTGCCTTACTGTGGCACTGGGGGGATATGGAGGGTAGGCAGTGGCTTCCCACCTCACCATGCTGCTTGGAGTGCAAGGACGGAGAGCAGTGGCTTTGCTGTGGCATGGGTGTGTGTGTGTGTGTGTGTGTGGTCATTCAGCATCTAAGTCACCCAAAATCCTGGGGTTGACCCACACTTCAGTTATAGGAAAAGAGGCTTGATTTAAAAGCAGATGAATAGGTGGCCTACAATTTCCTTCCATTATAGACTGAGGCTGGGAAGGAGGTTCTATCCCCACCTCCTCCAATGGCAAGAGAATGTAGCTGTCTTGTTCCCTCCTTTGTTCCAGTTCATTCCCCCACAGAGATACGGAGCAAGCTCAGCCTTCTAAGCAAGTGCTGCAAGGGGTTGTTTCAGACTTGGCTGTTGGCAGCACTGGAGGCAAGCGTAGCCAAATCCATCATTTAAGCAGCTGCGAAGGAGCTGAACTTCTGCAGTGGTGCTGCCATTTATAAGTCAAAATGATGCAAACATAATATTTAAAATATGTAAATTTCAGGAGATGATTTTGACACAAGGAAACAGAAAATGTCATGAAAATAAAGACTTGCAGATTTGTTTGCGCAAGGGGAAAAACTGAGACAGGGATTTCTGAGTCAAAGTGGTCATGTGCGGCCAACACTTTTTAGGATCTCTGAGCTTTATTTTGGAGACTAAGAATTGTCAGACAACCAATCACCCTTTTTGATATATGAACAATGGAACAGAACTTTTGAGTTTGATGCACATTTCCACATCCAAGATCTTGTATTGTTTAACTGTTTGCCTGAACAACAAATGAATTTATGGCTTCAGAAAGACTGGCATAGCTGGGTTTCTGAAGCCATTGATGAAATTGCTGCTTGACGCCCTCTTCACCCTTGTGCCAAAATAGCTCCCTGGTATTCCAAGGAGCTATGAAGGATGAAATGGGAGTTTAGATGGCTAGAGCGAGTTTGGCAATGGACTCATAACAAAACTGCAAAAGCATCTTATAAGGTGTTAATAAAATCCTATGAGATGGCAGTGAAAGCCACTAAGAAGGACTTCTTTGCGGACTCCATTACACCCACTAGCTCCTGCCTGGCATAATTGTTTAGGATAATTAGGTCCTTAACTTCTCTCACAGAGAGACATCAAAATGTTAGTGAATTGGCAATTAGCTGTGAGGCCTTTGTGAGCTTTTTTGTGGATAAAGTCTTGTTGCCCTGCCAGGATCTGTCTGCTAACATTGATACAGTACATGAACTGGAGGCCCCTTGGCTGTCTTCTGGTCCATTGTTGGACCAATTCAGCCTCCTCTCACAGACTAAGGTGGACAGGATCCTGGATGCTGTGAGGCCTATCACTTGCCTCTTGGGCCTGTGCCCATTATGGCTGGTAAAAGCTAGTGGTGAATGTGGGCTCCCCTGGTAGACATTATAAATTTGTCCCTGAGTTCAGCGGTCTTCCTGGGGAAGTTAAAGGAGGGAGTGGTTAGACCGCTCTAACAGAAACCGTCTTGAGATCCCAATGATCTATCCAACTACTGTCTGATGTCGAACTTATAATTCCTGGGTAGGGTAGTTGAGAAAGTGTTAGCAGAGATACTCCAGGTTTTCCTAGATGACACCACAGCCCTGAATCCCTTCCAGTCTGGTTTCTGCCCTGGCTATGGGATGGAAACAGCACTGGTTGCTCTCACAGATGACCTCTGCAGACAGCTGGATTGACGTGGGTCAGCACTGCTGGTATTACTTGATCTGTCAGCAGCATTTGACATGGTCAGTCATAACTTGTTGACCCACTGCCTTACTGATGTCAGGATCTGGAGGACGGCCTTTTGGCTCTTTTCTCCAAGGTCAGGGACAGAGGGTAACACTAGGGGAAAGGGTCTCACCATGATACCCACTGGTATGTGGGGTCTCCCAGGGGGCAATCCTCTTCCTGATGTTATTTAAAATTTTTATGCATCCCCTCACCCAACTGGCACAGAGGTTTAAACCTGGGTGTCACCAGTATGTTGATTACACTTAGTTTTATCCATTGGTGACTGGCCATCCGAACACTCCTGAGGGTTCTGGAGGCTGTGATTGGTTGGCTGAAGCAGAACCAGCTGAAATTAAATCCATCAAAGATGGAGGTCCTGTGGCTGGGGCAGGGGGGCATAGGACTGGGATACCAACTCCTGGCTCTTGATGGTGTGCCATTAACACGTGCATCATCCAACAGGAGCTTGGGGGTGATCCTGGATGCATCCCTTTCAAGGGAGGCTCAGGTCACAAATGTTGTTAAACTGGCATTTTACCACCTTTGCCAAGTCAAACAGTTTGTTTCCTCCCTGTCTCCCTCTGATTTAGCCACAGTGACCATGCAATGGCTGCATCCAGGTTAGACTACTATAACTCACTGTATGGAGGGCTTCCCTTGAGACTGACCCAGAAATTACGTCCAGAATTCAGCTGCATGAGTTCTGACAGGAACATCTTTCAGAGCACAAATACAACCAGTGCTTTACCAGCTGCACTGGCTCCAGATTGAAGACTGGATCAGGTTCAAGATTTTGGTGTTGACCTTTAAAGCCCTAAATGGTCTGAGACCAGCATATCTTTGGGACCGCCTTTCCTGGTATATCCCCCAAAGAACATTACACTCTACTGATCAAAATCTGCTGGTGATCTCTGGCCCAAAGAGTCACCAGGGCCAGGGCCTTTTTAGCTTTGGCTCCAACCTTGTGATATGCTTTTGTGAGAGAGATCAGGGCCCTTATTACAGTTCCTCAGGGCCTGCAAAACAGAGTCGTTCCGCTGGGTATATGGTTGAGGACAGCAATCGGCTCTATCTTGACGGTTTTCATCTTGGATAGGCCTCCTCCCTTTCTCTCTCTGTACCCTCTCCCTTTCCTTCTCATCAGATAAACTATACCTTATCCCTCCTGAGATTTTATCCCGTCTTTTAGCTGTATATTGGGATGTATCTATTTATTATGTATTTTATTGTATTTTGTGGTATTTATTGTGATTATGTATTGAACATTTCAACTGAATGTTTTTACAGATGATGTTACTGGCTCTGAGACTGGTCTCCAGGGAGAACGGACTATAAATTAAATAAATAAATAAATATTATTTTCCCGACTTCTTTCAAACTAGCTTAATCTAAGGGGAAAGAGGCAGTCTGGCAAGCAGCCAGGCAAAATTTCATCAACTGTGATTCTTTTTTGCTGTCACCTTTAGGAAAAAAAATGCTTCCCTGGCATGGCTTTAGAAGCAACCCTGGTGGCCAGTACAACTGTTAATAAAATGAGATATAGAACACTGACTTGATCAGTTCAAGAATTATATACATACTGCAAATACAATTCATATTTTATGGGAAAGTGTCAGCTGTTAGTACAGCTATGTTTAAAAACCCCTGAGAATGATGTACAAGTTGGGTAGGCAGTATTAAGGAGCAGATTGCAATATTAATTCTTCAGAGATGAACGAAAATGTTTTACTAAGTGGATGCACTAGCAGAATGCTTGTTTGGAATTTATCCTGGAAGTAGGGTTGCTAGCTCCCAGCTCGGGTTTGGAAATCTCCTAGAATTTGGAAATCTCCCAGAATTTCAACTCCATGTTGAAGGCTATGTTGGAGGGTAAAATCTATTGCATTATACCCTGCTGAGGTCCCTCCCTACCCTCCAAATATCCAGGAATTAACCAACTGAGAATTGACAAGGCTTTCTATAACCTTTAACCCCTGAAGGCTAGCCCCTTAGCATGAAACAAAAGTACTTCTGTGCAAACTCACTGTGAAAATACCCCCTATACCTTTCTCTTGGAAAACTTGTAAGCGTGTACTAGTAAGCAGACTGAATATGCAAAGCATCTCCGTACTAACAGCAAAGTTGACCAGATCTTTGGATACTTAAACCTGGTGACTGGGGCTGTGAATGGTCAAGACAGATTTTACACAAATGTGAAAAGGGCTCCAGGTTTGCAGGAAAATGTAAAATATTTTTTAAAAATACATTGGTGGGTTTTAAAAAAACTGAAAATGATAAAAGGGACACCTATAGCTTTAAACAATGGATTCCCTCTGTTGCTGTTGCTAGGCCACCACAGTATTCAAGGATGGGTTTCTGCGAGTAAAAAGGAAGGGTGAGAGGCCAGGGTCCTTTCCAGGCCTATTTTGATCTTTGAAGCAGACTCATTGGAGTCAGGCTTGACTGGGGTTGCCAGGTCCAGGTTAGGGAATTCCTGGAGATTTTGTAGGGGAGTCTGAGGAGTGCAGGATTTGGGGAGAGGCCCCAGCTGAATATACCACCATAGATTCCAGCCTCCAAAGCAGCCATTTTCTCCATGGGGACACATCTTGTCATCTGAAATTCAGTTGTAATACCTGGAGCTCTTCAGGTTCCACCTGGAGTTGGCAACCCTAGGCCTAGAAGAAACCTCTGGGTAAGTCGATACCACCCAACCTGCATGACTCAACTAGGCCCAGCTACTTGCTACTGTTCAACAGCAGCTGTCCTATAAAAGTGAGTGTGGTATAGGAGTTGGAGCTTCAAAGAGGTGGCTGAGACACCCAAGTGTGAATCCCCATCTTGCTATGGTCGCTTCCCTCCACAAACCTCACCCTCCCAAAGCTCTGCCCTTAAATCCCCAGGAATTTCCCAGCCTTGAGCTGGCAACCCTTAGGGGGAAATAATCTTTGCAGTCGGGAGATCTGTTGTGATTCCAGGAAATCTTATGGCTCCACTTGGAGGTTGGCAAGCCTAGAGAAGGAAGCGGGAAAGGGGGACAGTCTATGGGGGCTTTCAGGAAAAAGGAAGAGGAAATAGTGGGGAAAGGGAAATGAGGTGCCTTCTACAACTCCTTGCAGGTCCCCATTTGTTATACAAATATGCATATGTAAGAAATATAAAAGTATAAACACAATAGCTAAGTAAACTGAGAACAATCAGGGTTAACTCTAGCATATAATCATCATAGACACCCAAAATCTTCTGTTAACCCTTTATTAGTTTATAATTCCAGATGTTTGATAGTCGTGCCTTTTGTCCTTCACCTTCATCTTTCATCTTACTCAGGAATTTTGAAATGTGACAATCCCCATGTGTTTTCCTACGTATGTACCTGGATATGGGGAGGGGAAGCTACTGTAGGAGACTGGTATATGAAACATCCATCTAAAAGATGCAGTTAATGGTAACCATGGGAAGTCAGCGCTACCCATAAACTTTGTAAAGCCAGTATGTCGTTCATTTGAAAATTCAAACTTTTAATTTCTTTTCCTATCTAGACCTTCCAGGGTGCTCCTTATTTTGTTGGCTATGCTTTCTCCATTAAATAATTCTACTCAAGGGGCACTATGATTCTATTTAGATAGAATTAAATTTTCTTTAAAAGGGAGAAGTAGAAATAATAAATTCAGACTTTTATATCTCACTGTCCCAGCAATTCAGCTTCTGAACAAGTTTCACTACAGTGTGCAGTAAAACAACACTTAATAGATATAACCAACATTGCCAATAATAAAATACTATAGGAACAGCAACTAGCTGGATAGTAATAAATTAGTAATAATTTAAAATATTGTTAAAATCTATGGGTTGAGTCCAAATGTTCTATCTCCAATGGTGGAGTTTCTTTCCAGGGTAAGGAGTTTTTCATCAGGGGAAAATACCTCTTCCTTCAGAGAAAAATTAATTGCCCTAGTGGAAAGCTGTGGCATTACAGGAACCAAATTTTTCATTGCAACCATTGCACATTGGCTCAGTTCAGACTGGCAATTTGCCCCACTATAGCCACGTTTCAGTGACGTTTTAAAAGCGGATTAAAGGGGGCGTCCACACAGGCACATCTGCCTGGCGTTCCCCACCCATAGGCAACCCATGCTGTTCTGCTTCACTTCTGCGTTTAATAGATACCTCATAAAAGTGGTAGCAAATCCCCAAAGAGTGCCTTTATGCCACTTTTTTCCACTTCCTGGCAGTGTGAACGCTATGCAGAAAAGCCAGGTGCAACCCATGTTGCACATAAGGCATCAGTGATATGATTGGGTGTGCTACAGGATCCTCCCCCAATCGACCGGATGTGCATGAGCTCATGATTCAGCTCATGTGCACATACACCCATACACACACAGCCAAATTAATGGGGAAAAGCCATTGACAGCCTCCGGGCCAGCAGTCTGAACGCTCCCGCGCACCTCCTCCTGGTATGCTCCTGCATCGGTTGGCCCCGTGTGACCGGGAAAACCCAGAACAGTTTATTCCGTGGCTTTTTTGCCACGACTGGCTCCTGCTATTATGTCTTTCTTGAATGTGCATATTTGATCTTAATAAGTAGTCTTAATAAGTAAGAAATAAATAAATAACTCAAATGTTATCTAGTGTATTTCTTCAGTGTATTTATAATAACTTTATTTTATTTTTCTTCTTTTCTTCTGTTAACAGAACTGGATGAAGAAGAGCCAACACCAGCAGGTAAGAACCTTTCCATTCCTGTTCTGCATGCTGAACCCTGTTAATTTATTCCTTTTAAGCAGGAGGCCTCTGTTTCTACAGCTTCTTATTGCCCCAGTGGATATGCAACTGCAATAGGAAGACACAAACTCCAGAGTGTTACTCATCAGAATTAAATGGATTATTGGAAGGCATTATTGCTACTATTGTGCAATATACTACAAAAGCAAATTGCGAATTTGAAACTGAATCAGATGCATGATCCGTGAATACATAGGAGAAGGCACGGATATGGGGCTTCCAGTCTCCAGGTGGGGTTTGAAGATCTCCAGGAATTACAACCAATCACTGAGATCAGTTCCCCCAGAAAAAACAGCTACTGTGAAGGGTAGACTGTATGGCATTATAATCCTCCCCTTCCCAATCCCCACATCCCATAGGCTCTGCCCCTAAAATCTCAGGAAATTTCCCAATCTGGATATAAAACCGCCAGAAAGTTATGTATGGCTACAGCAAATTATATGGGATCCATAAACAGGCAGTGTGTAAGCATGAGCAAATAACACATGCAACTTGAGTACAGTTCTAAACTATTCCCCAGGTGAGAACACAAAGTAATAGAGAGAGAAAAAGTAACCCATTAGTTATTGTAAATGCCCTTGAAACAAAATATTGCAAACATAAGAGTCAGCTTAATACATATTAGCCGGTCTAAACATTAAAACACCAGTTATTGCTCTGTCACCCTCTTGCCCTTCTAGTTAGCTAGGTTTCCTAGCAAGCAAGCTGATGCAGCCTCATAGGATCAAGAAGGGTTGAAGAGGCAGGACCTTTACAAGCCTGTGGGCCTCATAGCTCTCAGACTCCTGAAAATTATGTGGAGTGGAGGACAGGGTGAGGATAGGCCTTCGGAGGCCTCAAAATTCAGCATCCTCAAAGCAGGTGGACCCCAAAGAGAAAAGGCTACTGCTTGCTGAAAAGAATAGGCTGCTACCAAGCCCAACCTAAGTTTGCCAACTCTTGGGAAATACATTTTGAGGGTTGAGCCTGGGGGGCAGATTTTGGAGAGGGGAGGGACCGCAGCAGGATACAGTGCCATTGAATCCACACTCCAAAGCAGCCATTTCTTCCAGGGGATCTGATCTCTGTCATCTGTTATAATACCAGGGGATCTCCAGGCCCCACCTGGAGGTTGGCAGCTCTATCTGGACTTTTCTAGTATTTTCCAGTAAACCAAAACAGTATGCTTAGTCGGTGCTCTTCTTATCAGTCACAAGACTGGTCTTGTTGGTCAGAGTCACAATTGTGCACTTGTGTTCTGGGAAGGGTTGCCAGGTCACTCTTTTTCTGGGTAAGTTCCCCCACTGGCCAGCTGATTGGCAGCAGGGTGGTGGGGCCTGGCAGCAGGGGACCTCCACCTCCACTCAGGGATCTAGCAACCTTAGTCCTGGGGACTATTTGTTTTTTGCAGCAATCAACAGCACATTCTGGAGACATCTAATGAGGAGTTAACAGGCTGGGGTTCAAGGAAGGATTATAGTCCTAAGAGAGACCACCCAACTTTTCTTGTACAATAATACTATTATTATTGTACAAGAAAAGTTGGGTGGTCTCTCTTAGGACTATAATCCCATCCTGTGTAAGCTGGTTATTTGTAGGAACCAACAATCTTCTGGCATCTGAGCAGCTGCTTATTTTAACTCAGCTGGCAAAGTTAATATCCCAGTAGACATACCAGCTTCTGGGCTTCTTCAGCTAAATTGATGGATTCTCCCAAAGGTATTCAAACTAGGGTTGCCGGGTCCCTTCTGGCAATCAGTGGTGGATGGGGGGATTCACTAGGAGAAAGAGGAACGCCCAGGCCATGCTGTTATCATCACACAGGAAGTGACATCATCACACCATGATGCCACTGAGATGCTCTGGTAGTTTATTTATTTATTGGATTTTTACCCTGCCCTTCCCGCCATAGCAGGCTCAGAGCAGCTCACACAAACACTACACAGCTAAAACAGAACCAAGTAAAATCATGACAATATAAATGTAAAACATTACAAAGTGTTAGTGCTTCATATAAAGCAGCAGGCATGAACAGCATCCAGCAAGCAGGCAGTCAGTTCCCATCGTGGTCTGGGTTATATCGACTGTTGATATTGATATAGATGTTAATATTGGGGCCAGGGCCTTGGTTGTATAATGCGGCTCCCTAGTTGAAGGCCTGGTGAAAGAGCTCTGTCTTGCAGGCCCTGCAGAACTGTAAAAGGTCCCACAGGGCCCTGATGTCATTTGGGAGCTCATTCCACCAGTGCGGAGCTGCCACTGAAAAGGCCCTGGCCCTTGTCACAGCCAGCCTGGCTTCTCTAGGGCCTGGCAGGGCCAGTCGGTTTTGGGACCATGATTGTAGAGCTCTCTGGGGAACATATTAGGTATGCAGGTCCCTGGCCATATAGGGCTTTAAAGGTAAGAACCAGCACCTTGAACTGGATTTGGTATGCTATAGGGAGCCAGTGCAGTGCTTTTAGCACAGGGAGGCCCAGCAACAGCCTGGCCGCCACTTTCTGTACCAGCTGCAGCTTCTGGATCTGGGACAAGGGCAGCCCGATGTAGAGAGCATTACAGTAATCTAGTCTCAAGGTGACCATTGAATGGATCACTGTTGCCAGGTCATTGCATTTGAGGAAGGGAACCAACTGCCTAATCAGCTGAAGATGATAAAAGACTGACTTTGCAGTGGCTGCTGCCTGGGCCTCCATCATTAAGGAGGGTTCTAGGAGCACTCCCAAGCTCCTAACCTCCGGCACCCATTGAAGGTCAGGAGTGGGATCTTACCTTTGGGTCACTTCAACTCAGGCACAGAACCTCCGTCTTCATCAGATTCAATTTTAGTTGACTCAGTCTAAGCCAACCAGCCACAGCTTTCAATTCCAGGTCTAGATCTTCTGGTCTGGAGTCAGACTGGCCTCCCAACAGCAGATAGAGCTGGGTGTCATCCGCATATTGGTAACAGCCCAGCCCATGTCTTCGGGCAATCTGGGCGGGGGGGCACATATAGATGTTAAATAACATCAGGGAAAGCACCATGCCTCGGAGCACTCCGCAAACTAGTGGGTGCCTTTGGGACAGCTGCTCCCCAATAGCCACCCTAGTTAGGCAAAAACTCTGTGATAAAAATGGCTTCTACCATAGAGTTTTTCTTCAAATACTAGAGTCACCTGGTTATTTGTGTGATTAAGTCACTACTGGTGTGATGCTGGTGACATGATCTGGGCCTTCCTCTTTCTCATGGAAAGTCCTCCCACCAGCCAGCTGATCGGCAGGCCTGGCAGTGGGGGATAACCCCCCTCTTTGGGGGTTTGAGAACCCTAATTTGAACAGTTACATATAATAAGATTTTAAAATTCAGCAATCCATGCTTCTTCTCACCCCTTAATATCATATAGGTTCCTACACTGTTGGGATTGTCTGGTGAGAGGGATCTTCTTTTTAAAAATCAATTTGGACAAGCTGCCCCCCCACACACACACACATGAATTTTTTTTCTTCAATATTAAGAAGTGCTTCCTCAGTGTTTACAGCTACTTATGGTTAGATGCTCTCATGAAATGAAAAACAATTGCCTGGTGATGTATCAGCATAAGAACATAAGAGAAGCCAATGTTGGATCAGGTCAATGGCCCATCCAGTCCAACACTCTGTCACACAGTGGCCAAAAAGTACCAGGTGCCATCAGGAGGTCCATCAGTGGGGCCAGGATATTGCAGTCTCAGGAAAAGGTCAACATTTCTAACATCACAGGGTCTGAAATCCATTTTTTTTTTTAAATGGAGGCTGTAACTTGGCCAACTCAGGACCAAAATTACACCAGATTAGCATTACTTATTCTGAATGAAGTTTTCTGTTGTATTCTTAACCAACTGTCTTTATAAAGAAATATAAGCTGCTGTAAAGCCATACTAGCTTGGAAGTAAATACAATTTATGTCAGTGGGACTTACTTCTAAATCAACATAAGAACATAAGAAGAGCCCTGCTGGATCAGACCAATGGTCCATCTAGTCCAGCATCCTGTTTCACACAGTGGTCAATCAATTCCTTTGGACGGCCGACAACAGGGCATAGACACCAAGGCCTTCCCCTGATGTTGCCTCCTGGCTCTGGGATTCAGAAGCTTAGTGTCTCTGAATGTGAAGGCTCCCTTCAGTCACCATGGCTGGTAACCACTGATAGACTTGACCTCCATGAATATTCCTGTGGGCATCACTATATACTCTGGCAGCAAATTCCACATTTGAATCACTCTCTGTTTAAAGTAGTATTTCCTTTTGTCTGTCTTTGACCTACTGCCCATCAGCTTCATTAGATGCCCTTGAGTTCTGGTATTTTGGGAAAGTGAGAAAAATTTATCTTTTCAAAGGTCTCTATCTCATGCATAATTTTATAAACCTCTCATGTCCCCTCCCCCCCAGTTGTCTCTTTTCTAAACTGAAAAGTCCCTGACTCTTCAACCTTTCCTCAAACAGAAGGTCCTCCAACCACCTAATCATCTTGGTTGCACTTCTTGGTACTTTTTCCAGCTTTGCAAACTCCTTTTGAAGATAACAGTGACCAGAACACTATAAAGTATTCTAAATAGGGGCATTACAATATTGGCTATTTTATTCTATATAGGGGCATTACAATATCGGCCATTTTATTCTCAATCCCTTTCTTAATAATCCCCAACACAGAGTTTACTGTGGGGCATTATAATATCGGCCATTTTATTTTCAATCCCTTTTTTAATAATCCCTAACACAGAATTTGCTGTTTACACAGCTGCAGGACACTGGGTTGATACTTTCATTGAGCTACCCACTATGACCTCAAGATCTTTTTCCCTCTCAGCCTCAGCAAGTTCACACCCAATTAGCCCATACTTGAAGCTGGGATTTTTTTGTTTCAGTCTGTATCACCTTATGCTTACCAACACTGAACTTCATTTGCTGTATTGTAACCCACTCACCCAGTTTGTGAAGGTCCTCTTGGAGCACTTCACAGTCAGCCTTGGTTTTCACCATCCTGAATAATTTTGTGTCATCTGCAAGCTTGGCCATTATACAACTCACCCTAGTTCCAGAGCATTTGTGAATAAATTAAATAGTGCCAGCCCCCATACCAATCTTTATGGGACCCTACTACTTACTTCCCTCCATTGTGAGAACTGTCCATTAATTCCTACTCCTTGCTGTCATTTCACAGTTTTTAATCCATAAGAGAACCCATCCTTTTATCCCATGACTGCGAAGTTTACTCAGGCGTCTTTGATGAGGCACCTTGTCAAAAGCCTTTTGAAAGTCCAGGTGTATAGTATCTACAAGGTCACCATTGTCTACATGTTTGTTCACTATCTCAAAGAACTCCAAAAGGTTGGTGAGGTAGGACTTCCCTCTGTAGAAGCCATGCCGATTTTCCCTCAGCAGGCTTTTTCCCTCTATGTGCCTAACAATTCTATCTTTGACTGCGATCAGACGTGCTGTTTGATCTGGTGTCGTTGCTGTTCCCTTCCAGATTTAAAATGAATGTCCAGTCAGAAACGTCTGTCTTCTGTCAGGGGCACCCTGCTCTCTTCGAGTTATTTGGCACCAGGGAAAGTCCTGTCTTTCCTGGTGTCAGCAGTCTTACCCTGCATCTCCAGAAGTCTGATCAATCCATTGCACTCTCAAGATGTCTGGGAAGTCTGAACATTCCCTTCTGGTTTGGGGCTTTTTCCCCCCTTTAGGCAGTTATTCACACCTCTCTCTCTCTCTCTTCTCAAAATTGTGTTTTCTTTTTTTAAAACTTCCAAAGAAAGACACCTGCATTTTTCAGCTTTTTTCTGTGCTTTCTGGCACACGAGGTGGGGAAGGGGTTACTTGCAAATATGAGGGTTTTTTTCAAAGAGAGAGGGAGGGGAGCAGTCTGAGAATGGTGCCTGTGCCTCCAGCTTTGCTCCCAGCTTTTAAATAAAAAGGCCAGCAGCACACAGGACACAGGATGAGGTTTCTCTAGTCTCCCCCTGCCCCAGCTTTGAAACGTTTGAAACACTGGATTTTTCAAAAGCACAGTTTTAAAAACACATCCCTCACACTGCAATACATATCCCGCAGCCTCCTCCAGCAATCCCATTGACCACCAGCTGCCGCATGCTCAGAAGACAATTTTTAAAAGCTGCCTGACCGTCTCACTCCATGTCTGCTGTGTCTGATCAATTAACCACAGGATGAATGCACAGGGGGGATCTGATCAAAACTCTCAGTTACAAAGAAACCCATATAAATTAGAGGCAGTGCCAGACCACACTAAGCCTGTTGTCTCATCACAGTCTTTGATTACAGTTTCTACTAATTTGTTTGGGATAGATGTTAGGCTGACTGGCCTGTAATTTCCTGGTTGCCCTTTTTAAAAATTGGTGTCACATTTGCTATTTACCAGTTTTCTGGTACAGAGGCTGAATTTAGTGATGGATTACATATATGGGTTAGTTATACAGGTGTGTCAAACTCATTTGTGATGAGGGCTGGATCTGACATAAATGAGACCTTGTTGGGCTGGGCCATGTGTGTCATAAAATGTAATGCCAGGTAGCAGAGATAGAAACTTTATAAAGGACACAAACACAACTTTTTTTTACTAAAAACAAAAATATGCTTAAAACATTAGCACTCTTGCAATATTTTGTTTATTTAACAGTGTCTGATAACTGACACCTCTTGCTCTGAATTACTGCATCAAAATTTCTGTGCTGTTGCAATCTTGAGTATGCTGTTCAAGTGTGTATCTGTAAGCTGCAAGTCTACTTTCGATTTATTGACATTCACTACAGAAATCTCATGCTCAGAGTTCTGAGCCTAGGGCCTAGGGGAAAACATGAAATGGCTGGGCATTGTGAACTTTTGTACAAAAATCACTTCATGTACTGGTCAAGAACATGAGAAGGCACCATGACACAGACTAAGGGCTATGTGTTTATCTACAATACTATAGTCTTCCTCAGTGGTCAATATCAGCCTACTATCTGGGAAATCTAAGTTCAAAATCCCCAAAGGAAATGTGCTGGGTGAACTTGGTCTGGACACACACTCTTAGCCTAATCCACCTCACTGGCTTGTTGCTATTCCTCATCTAAATAGTTCACATTGCTTTCCTACTGAGCAAGATTGGATCATGAGTGCATGAATACAGGGAAAAGGGGGAAGGAACCCAGTTGCAACCAGGAGAGCCACAGCATAACAAAACATACACACTCTAGAAAGGCACACAAAAGCTCGTACCTTGGATAAAACTGTTGGCCTTAAAGTTGTTTTGTATTTGTCTCCTGTGATTGAGGCAGCCAAGCAAAGCAAGCTCTCCCTCCTTCCCTCCCTCCCTTTGGGGAGGAGCCTGATCCAATGTAAGGGAAGAAAAGCTTGCCTTTCTGTCCTGTGCAATTGAGGCAGCCTGGCCAGGAAGCAAATTCTGGCTCATTCTCTCTCTCCCCCTGGAAGGGGGAGTGGGGAGTCTCAGCCAGTACAGTGAACAGAAGCTTGCCTATCTATCTCTCCTGAGTAATTGAGAGGGTCTGGCAAATCAAACTATGATGCAGCAGCAGCAGAAGAAGAACTGGAAGAAGCAGAAGACAGGCAGTTTCACTGTGGACCTGATAGAAGCCCTCCAGGGGCCTTTTCCAGCCCATGGGCCACATGTTTGATACCCCTGGGTTAGGAGATCAATGATCTCACATATGAGTTCCTTAAGAACTCTCAGGAGTAAGCCATCAGGACCTGGAGAGTTATCAATTTTTAATTTCCCCAGTAGGTCTAGAATTTCATCTCTGGTCACCTGAGTTCTAGGGGACGCAGTGACTTAGAGGTTAAGACACTGAGCTGCAGACCGGAAAGTCTGTAGTTTGGCAGTTCAAGACCCTAGTGCCACGTGACAGAGTGAGCTCTCATCTCTGGCCCCAGCTCCTGCCAACCTAGAAATTCAAAAGTAAGAAATTGCAAGTAGATAAATAGGTACCACTTCAGTGGGAAGGTAACAGCATTCTGTGCACCTGGGTGTTTAGTCATGCTGGCCAGATGATGACCATGGAAGCATCTTCAGCCAGCATTGGCTCTTTGGCTTGGAAACGGAGGTAAGCACCACCCCCTAGAGTCAGATTCAACTAGCTTTTGAGTAAGGGAAACCTTTACCTTAAACCTTACACCTCAATTTGGCTCAGTTTTTCAGGCTTCCTTCATGAAAATAGGGGTTGTGGCATGGGTACATGCCCCACACTTTTCACAGTGAACACAGAAGCAAAAAATGCATTGAGCTTCTCTGTCATTTCCCGATCTTCCTTTCCAATCCCTTTATTCCTTTGTTGTCCAAAGGATGCACTGTTTCTCTGGCTGGTTTCGTGCTCCAGATATGTTTTTAAAAATGTTTATTGTTTGTCTTGATGATTTTAGTAAACTGCTTCTCAAAATCTCTTTTTGCATGCCTAATTATTGACCTACATTTTTTTTTGTGAGAGCCTGTGGTCCCTCCTGTTCAATTCATCTGGGCAGATCTTTCACTTTTTAAAATAATTCTCTTTTACTTTTTATAGCTTCCTTGATTTGCATTGATAACCACAGAGGCCTTCTTTTAGACTTGCAGTGTCTTTCCTCACCTGTGGAATACATTCTATTTGGGCTTCAGTTAGTGTGGTTTTAAATAGCTTCCAAGCATCCTCTAGGGATTTGAGTCTCTTGTGTTTCCCCTTCAGCTTCTTTTCTACTATTCCCACATATTTTTTTTTGTAAAATGCCCTCTTTTGAAATCAAATGTTAAAGTTTTGGACTTTAGGGATAAGTTTCTATTGACCTGAATGCTGAACTTAATTGCATTGTAGTCACTTTTCCCAATTGGTGCAACAACCTCTACATCTTTCACCAGATCCTGAGACTCGCTCAGAACGAAGTCTGCTACCCCCTGCTTAGCTCTGTGATCAACTGTTCCAATGCACAGTCATATATGATGTCTAGGAATCTCATTTCTACAACATGATTCAAGCACGTTTACCCAGTCAATGTGAGAGTAGTTGAAGTCTCCCAGTATAATAACATCATTTGCTTTAGTCACCTCCCTTATTTCTTTGTCCATCTCAAGATCGGCCTCAAGGGTTTGATCAGGTGGGTGATAGCACTTTTAAGTAACCCTTAGGGTCCAATATTTCCATTCATATTGCTTCTCTTGGGGGTTAATCCCCCTGATGTTTTCTAATTTATTTGATTCTACAACCTCTTTGATGTGCAATGCCCCAGCTTGGCCCTCCCTGTCTTGCCTATAAAGCATATACCCAGGAATGACTATATCTCATAGATTTCCCTAATTCCACCATGTTTTGGAGATACCTACTATATCTGAATTGCCATTGAACACCAAGCACTCCAGCTCCCCATCTTGGCTCAGAGACTTCTAGCATTGGCTCCAGTAAGTCTCACCTTCCTCGGCCCCTTAGTCGCCACATATGGCTGTCAGTCACCATTGTGCCCTCAGTTCCAAGTTCTATTACACTCTTATTAATATTACCCTGAGTGTTTATGCTATCATCCCTTTCGACTGGCTTGTCCCAAACCAGAGACTCCCCAGCTCCTGTCAGCTTCCCCTCTGGGATTAGTTCAAAAACTTCTCTGATACATTTTTGATATTAATCACCAGCAGCCTGGTTCCTTTTTGGTTCAAGTGCAGTCTGTCTCTTTTATACAGGTTCAGCTTGTCCCAGAAAGTTCCTCAGTTCCTAAATAATCTAAACCCTACCTCCCGGCACCACTTTCTCATCCATGCATTGAGAGCCCTGCTCTGTGCCTGTCTAGCTAGTCCTGTATGTGGATCCCACAGCACTTCTGAGAGTGCTACCTTTAAGGTCCTGGCCTTCTACTTTTTGCCTAGTAGCCTAAAATTTTCTTCCAGGACCACACAACTACATTTCCCAATGTCATTGGTGCCTACATGCACCATGACTGCTGACTCTTCCCCAGCACTTTCTATCAACCTGTCTAGATGGCACGTGATGTCCACAACCTTTGCACCAGGCAGACAAGTCACCATGAGGTCAAAACGCCTGTCACAGACCCCACTCTGTATTCCCAATGAACGAATCACCTACCAGAATCCCACCTCCCCCAGCCCCCCCTGGGGGGTATCCTCGGTATGAAAGGTTATTGGTTCATCACTCAAGGAAGGAGTCCTTTCTAAGGGACCACACCCCTCATCCTCAGTCTGATGCCCTCTGACCTCAAGACTTTCAATCTCCACAACAGCAGAAGAGCTGTCAGCACAGGTGTGGGAATGTTATAGTAAGTCCGTGAGGGCCTGTCCCCCAAATCTCTCTCTCTGCCTCTGCTTCTCCAAGTTGGTAACCCTAGCCTTTAGAGAACAAACCTCCTCCCTGCAAGCACACACCCATGATTTCCACCCAGTAGACAGATAATCATACATGCTGTACTCTCTGCAAAACACTGGATAGCCCATGCTCCCCTGCTGGCTTTCTTCCTTCATAACTGATTAGTGCTTTTAAGGTATCTAGAGTGATGTAGGCTAAAAGGCTAAGAGCCACAGACCAAAAGCCCTTTGCCTCTTGCCAAAGGTTCATGCCTCTGCCTAGGCAGAGCTTACAGTTCAGAAGCCCACAGCCTCTGCCTCCCAGCAGCAACAGCAGAGGGTGGGACTTGCAATCAGTCCCAGGCAAACAGACCTTGCTCAGTAAGCAACAGACCAGATAAAGACCCAAATAGACTCAGACAAAAACACCACTCTCCAGAAGGCTCATTACTCACCCTCAAACTCTGTCCTCTCGCAAAGCATACAGAGGATTAATCTGAAAGTGGAAGAATTATGATCCATATTTAGTTAAACTCTAATTGCCACATTTATTTATTTTAAACATTTATATTACCCCCCCCCCCAGGGGCTCAAAGATGCTCACAAGTTAATATGCCTATAGGTGTAACACTGAAATAGTAGAATGATGAAATATACACAGATGTTAGTGCCTAGTTATCATAGTTCAATTCTTCATGGAAGATTATTAAGATAACAAGTCTAAGCAGTAGTAAGTCCCATGTATATGAATCAAGCTCGAAAAAGCCATGCAAGAACTTCTCAGTCAGGAAAACATTACTAGCAGAGTAAGAAATATTATGTATGTAGACAATGGATATGAAATTGTCAGGGGTCTTTTGGGGGGGGAGCTCACTGGAGCGCAGCTCCGGGAGCTCAGGAGCCAAGCCCCGCCCCCAGCCGGCGTCCCGGGGGAGTCTTTCAGGCAGCCGAATGTCAATTTCAGCTCTATTATACCCTATGGGCCATTGAAGTCAATGGTAAAAACATAGGGTATATTCTGGGGGCTGGAGGGGAGGGGTTTGAAGGAGAGGCTCCAAACTCATAGGGTGGCTGATGGAGCCTCTCCCCAAGATACCCACCAAGTTTCAAGAACATTGGATCAGGGGGTCCAATTCTATGGGTCCCTCAACAGGTTGCCCCTATTCCCTCCATTGTTCTCTATGGTGGGAAAAAGTTAATTTTTTCCCACTATAGAGAACAATGGAGGGAATAGGGGCAATCTGTTTGGGGGCCCGTAGAATTGGACCCCCTGGTCCAATGTTCTTGAAACCTGGTGGGTATCTTGGGGAGAGGCTCCATCAGCTATCCTGTGAGTTTGGAGCCTCTCCCTCAAACCCCCTCCCCTCCAGCCCCTAGAATATACCCTATGTTTTCACCATTGACTTCAATGGCCCATAGGATATAATAGGGCCGAATTGCCGCCAAATTTCTTTCATTCCCTCCTTTCCTTCTTTCTTTTTCCTCTTTCCCTCCCTCTTCCCTTCTCTCTTTCTTTCCCAACTTCTTCTCTTCTCTTTTTTCCTCCTTTCTCTGTTTCCCTCCTTCTTCCCTCTCTTTCTTTCCCTCCCCTTTCCTTCTCTTTCTTTCCCTCTTTCCTTCCTTCTTTCCTTCTCTCTATTCTCTCTCTTTCCTTCCCTCTTTTCTCCTTCTGTGGCCCAACTCTCATGAGGAGTTTAAACTTTAAACCCCTTCTCTCTTAGCTCCCCCACCCAGACCAGCTGGGGAAGGGAAGGGGAGGCTTTTGAAGTTGCTGCCCCCCCTTTTGCTTCCTCTTCTGACATCACTTCCTGTGATGTCAGGGGGTGTGGCATATGCTAATAGCTTAATAGCTCATTAGCATACCATATGCTAATGAGCTCCTGCAGCTGTTTTTTTACGAAAAGACCCCTGGAAATTGTTAAGATATATGATGAACTTAGTAAACAATTACAGCTTTCATTAGAAAATCAGCTTCCCCGCACTATCAAAGGTAAACATAGGAAAAAGAACAATGGATGGTTCAATAAGGAATGTGAACAGGCCAAAAAGGTTCTCAATGCTATCTATTTGAGTTATAGAATTGCCCCTGAGATAGTTAATGAAGAACAACTGAAAATGCAGAAGCAAAAATACCATAAGATACTCAACAGGGGGGGGGAGGCAAGGGATCTAGCCTGGTTGCAACTCAGTCAGGCAAGAAAACTAAAAAAACCCTTCACTTTTTTTGAAATTAGTGACATTTAATTCTAACAAGAGTCTTTCCTCAGCTCCCTAATGCTGTTTTACCAGAAGTTTGGGTGAGGCATTATAAAGAATTATATGGAATCACTGAGGAGATAACACTTTTATTGCATGATCTGAGTGATACCCCAGACTGGCCGCCTGTTGAAACCTCCGAAGTGAGGTCCCTGGTAGATGCTTTGAAACCAAACAAAGCACCAGGATTGAATTTAATACCTGCATAATTAATTAAGAAAAATATAGATTGGTGGGCTCTGCTTGCTAAACTATTTACAGCAATAGACAGAACAGCGAGAATTCCTAAGGGGTGGAAGATTGGAATTATAGTACCTATCCATTAAAAAGGCAATAATAAGGATCCAAATAATTATAGACTGATTAGCCTTCTAAGTACATTAAGTAAATTATATGTTAGTCATCTGAAAGAAAAGCTGAGTGAATGGATTGAGCATAATAAGATCTTGAAAGAAGGCTGGGTTTCAGTCAGGATGCTCCACTCTGGATCATTGTGTAGTGTTAGACTATCTTGTTGCTAAATATTCCATTAACAATACCTCTTCCCTGTACACAGCCTTTATTGACTTCAAAACAGCTTTTGACATGGTCCATCAAGACCTGTTATGGGAAAAATTAATGGGGCTGGGAATTGACAGGAGACTGCTAATCTTGATAAAGGTTTTATATAGAAATACTAAGATCCAGGTAAGAACAAGCCCACAAGGTCATCTGACATAAGTAATAAAGGCAGAGAAAGGAGTTAAGCAAGGGTGCATATTGGCACCATCTTTATTCAATTTATATATTAATTATTTAGGGGAGTATTTATCCTGTCCTGAAGTGCATGCACCAAAGATTGCAGACAGACATATGTCACTCTTATTGTATGCAGATGACGCAATGATAATTTCTATGACAGCTATTGGCCTGAAGAGAGCCTTGAACATTCTTGCCCAATATTGCCAAGTTAAGCATATTAAAATTAATTATCAAAAATCAAAAGTCCTTGTTTTTGCGAACAGACCTAGACTGCACCAGTGGAGTATCAACACAGTAGCTATTGAGCAAGTACGATGCTTTAAATACCTAGGAGTTGTCTTTCAGGCCTTGGGGCATAGAAAAGCACATGTGGAACATTTTATATCAAATGCTTCCAAAATCTCTGGTGCTATAGAGAAGTTTATTTGGTCCTCGGGAGGCCGGAATGTAATGGCAGCTGTTAGAATTTTCAAGGTCAAACCACTTGCTCAATTATTATATGGAGCTCCCTTAAGTATTACAGCATCTCAATCCCATATGCAGTCTATAGAAAAAACTCAATCCAAATTTTCAAGATATATATAACAAGTCAATTCATGTGTTCCCAATACAGTTATTTGAATAGAAACAGGTATGGTCACTGTAAAAGCATGCCTTTGGATTGTTGGCATTCTTTATTGGTTTAAATTACTTACAAATCCCACTGGATTAACAGGTTTAATATTAAGAGATTCTATAGTACCACACTGGATTAAAGAAATAGAACTTAAATTGGGCCATTATGGATTTTCTAAGTAATTTCTGATGAATATGGATTATAATCAAGTAAAAAAAAGAATTATGGATTTGAACACGACTTGAAATTGACAACATGAACTTGAAAGGCAACACGATTTGAACTTGACAAAGTGATATCTGCCAGGAAGGGTGGGATTAAATAAGGTAATACCAATGGTATATTTGCAAAATGTAGATAAACCTGACTACAGAAGAGCATCCACCCTACTCAGAACTGATATACTTCCATCTGCAGTTTTAGAAGGTAAATACAAAAGATAACCTTATGAGGAAAGATTGTGTATCAGTGGAGAAGGAAAGGTAGAAACGAGGGAACATGTGATGTTCGAATGTAAAATGTATCAAAGTATTAGAGACATTTACATAACCTCGATTTGTTCTCGATCTGTTCTCGATCTCCTGGGAGAAATGAAAGATTTTACTTAGATAAATTGCTGGCTGACAAAGAGCAGGAAACTACTTTAAACATGGCAACATTTGCCATGCAGGCTATCAAAATCTGGAGGCAAGCTATTAGTAGTTAGATAGTAAACAGAGATTTTAATTATTAATATTTTATTCTTATCCCTAATATTTTAATGTTTGATATACTGGATCACGTCTGATTGTATTTTAATTTTTTATCGGTTGATGTCTTTTCTGTTCCTTTATGTATTTGGTCAATGACCATATCAATAAATTGATTGATTGACTACTTGGCCAATGGTAATCCAATCCATATATATATATGGATAAAACATTAAAATACTGCTCTGTGATGTAATCTCAGGATTGCATGAATTTGCTGATAGATATAGTAGATGTAAATGATAAAGTTTCTCCTGCTCTGCAACTTCTCCTGCAACTTTATGTTGCAGCTGATCTGCTGTATTAGCTGAAGCATTTAACCAATCATATGCTCAGGCCAGCCACTGTTTTTCTTAACATAGCTCATATTCTAGCTCTTTCCCTTTTTCTCTTTGTCCCTCACACACAGACAAATATGCTTCAACCTTTCTAATTGCATTTTTATCTTAGTTCTGTGCTATATAGTATTTCCCTCATTTTGCCCTTCATTTCCGATTACAAAAAAGTGTTTTTATATCAAAGATGCCAACAAATTCAATACTTATGTTCCATGTTAGCTTGGCAAGGTGGCCAGGCATATGCCATCCTGGAATGCAATGAGGATAACTCCATGGAATTTTTATGCTCCATCTCCCCCTGGGTGTTATAAAATTCAGTATTCAAACCTGTAGAAATAAAGGCATGTAGCTAGTTTCATATAAAGCCTCTGGAAATGAAATTACACCTACTTTATTGTGCTCACTGAGGATTTCTCTTAAGCGCCTGAATCTGCTAGGTCATCTTTTGAGAAGACAATTATAATCCTTTTGTTGTTGTTGGCCCCCCAAAGGGGAATTTTTTATTTGCATTTTCTAAAAACAACAAACTATAACAGAAAATGAGGGAGGGGAAACATCTACACTAGGGAGAAAGAAAAGATAACCACCACTAACTAAAACCCCAAGAGATGGAGATCTTCAAAATTCTTGTATCCGTGTTAGTCCATAAAAAAGCTTAAAAAAGCATTGAGCGTGATCTAGTAAACCTACTACTGCATTGGCTTAACTATTTTCCCAATTCAAAAGCCCTCCCCCAGTCATCCCATAATAATAAAAAAGCTTTGTATGACTTTCAGAGTCTCAATTCTTGTTTTTCTTCTCCTTGCGATCTCTCAGTTGGTAGTCTTGTTTGGGAGCAGCCATCCTCTTTTCTGCCTCAGAGTCATAAGAACATAAGAGAAGCCAATGTTGAATCAGGCCAATGGCCCATCTAGTCCAACACTCTGTCACACAGCAGCCAAAATATACCAGGTGCCATCAGGAGGTCCAGCAGTGGGGCCAGGGCACCAGAAGCCCTCCCACTGCTGCCCCCTCCAGCACCAAGAATAGAGTGCATCACCTGCCCCAGACTGAGAGTTCCCATCTATACCCTGTGGCTAATAGCTACTGATGGACTTCTGCTCCATATGTTTATCTAATTCCCTCTTGAAACTGTCCATGCTTGCAGCTGCCACGACCTCCTGTGGCAGTGAATTCCATATGTTAATCACTCTTTGGGTGAAGAAGTATTTCCTTTTATCTGTTCTAACCCGACTGCTCAGCAATTTCATAGAGTGCCCACGAGTTCTTGTATTGTGAGAAAGGGAGAAAAGTACTTCTTTCTCAACCTGCTCAATCCCATTCATAATCTTATAAACCTCGATCATGTCACCCCTCAGCCGTCGTTTCTCCAAGCTAAAGAGCCCCAAGCATTTTAACCTTTCTTCATAGGGAAGGTGTTCCAACCCTTTTATCATTCTAGTTGCCCTTCTCTGCACTTTTTCCAATGCTATAATATCCTTTTTGAGATGTGGTGACCAGAACTGTACACAGTATTCCAAATGAGGTCGCACCAATGATTTATACAGGGGCATGATGATACTGGCTGATTTGTTATCAATTCCCTTCCTAATAATCCCCAGCATAGCGTTGGCCTTCTTTATTGCAGCTACACATTGTGTAGACATTTTCAGCGAGTTATCCACTACGACTCCAAGATCTCTCTCTTGGTCAGTCTCTGCCAGATCAGACCCCATCAACGTGTATTTATATTTAGGATTTTTGGCTCCAATGTGCATCACTTTGCACTTGGCCACATTGAACCCCATTTGCCACGTTGACGCCCACTCACCCATCCTCAACAGATCCCTTTGGAGTGCCTCACAATCCTCCCTGGTTTTCACCACCCTGAACAACTTCGTGTCATCTGCAAATTTAGCCACATCACTGCTTACTCCCAATTCCAAATCGTTAATAAACAAGTTAAAAAGCATCGGACCGAGTACTGATCCCTGTGGTACCCCACTGCTTACCACCCTCCACTGAGAAAGTTTCCCATTTATACTCACTCTCTGTTTCCTATTTATAAGCCAGTTTTTGATCCACAAGAGGACTTGTCCTTTTATCCCATGACTATTGAGCTTACTTAGGAGCCTTTGATGAGGAACTGTATCAAAAGCTTTCCGGAAGTCAAGGTAAATAATATCTATTGGGTCCCCCTTGTCCACATGTTTGTTCACTCCCTCAAAAAACACTAACAGGTTAGTGAGACAAGATCTTCCCTTACAGAACCCATGCTGAGTCTGCCTCAATAGTTTTTGTTCATCAATGTGCCTACTCATTCTTTCCTTAATAACAGTTTCCACCAACTTACCCGGTATCGATGTCAGACTGACTGGCCTGTAATTTCCTGGATCTCCCCTGGAGCCCTTTTTAAAGATGGGAGTGACATTAGCTACCTTCCAGTCATCAGGAATGGAGGCAGATTTTAAAGAAAGATTACATATTTTTGTCAGGAGATCCACAAGTTCACATTTGAGTTATTTCAGAACTCTCGGATGAATGCCATCCGGGCCTGGTGATTTATTAGTTTTTAAATTGTCCATCAGTCGGAGGACTTCCTCTCTTGTCACCGCAATCTGATTCAGGTCTTTCAAACCCCCTCCCGAAATCAGTGCTTCTGGAGTGGGCAAACACTTCTCCTCTTCCACAGTGAAGACAGAGGCAAAAAATGCATTCAGCTTCTCAGCCATTTCCCTATCATCCTTCACTACTCCTTTTACCCCTTGGTCATCCAAGGGCCCCACTGCCTCCCTGGCTGGCTTCCTACTTCTAATGTATTTGAAGAAAGTTTTATTGTTGGTCTTTATGTTTTTTGCGATATGCTCCTCATATTCCCTTTTGCTTGCCTGATCACAGACTTGCATTTTATTTGCCATAGTCTGTGTTCCCTTTTATCAACCTCACTAAGACTAGCTTTCCACCGCTTAAAGGAATCCTTCTTACCTTTTACAGCTTCCATTACTTTATTTGTTAACCATGCAGGCTTTTTTCTATACCTATTTGTACCTTTCCTAACCTGCGGTATATATTTTTTCTGAGCTTCTAGGATTGTCTTTTTAAATATTCTCCAAGCTTCCCCAATGGTTTTGACCTTCTCCACTCTTCCTTTCAATTTCTTCCTCACATGTCCCCTCATACCAGAGAAGTTACCCCTTTTAAAGTTAAAAGTGGTTGCGTCAGTCTTTTTGGGCAACTCCCTATCTGTACAAATGTTAAACTCAATGACATTATGGTCACTGTTTCCAAGTGGTGCAATCACTTTTACATCTCTCACCAGGTCTTGGGTGTTACTTAGGACCAAATCCAGGATCGCCTCTCCCCTGGTAGGATCTGTGACCATCTGTTCCACAGCACAGTCATTGAGAGTGTCTAAGAACGCAATCTCTTTTTCCCGACTAGAACTCATATTGACCCAATCAATGTGTGGGTAGTTAAAGTCGCCTATTACAACACAGTTATTTCGTCTAGCCGCTATCTTTAATTCATTCGTCATTTTATAATCCTCCTCTATCTTTTGATCTGGTGGGCGATAACAAACTCCCACTGTTAAGCCTCCTTTTGGACCCACTATTTCAACCCATAGCATTTCCAGAAGGGAATCCAATTCTCTTACCCTCTCAATCTTACTGGATGGTATACCCTCTCTGACATACAGAGCCACCCCACCTCCAACCCTTTCCCCCTATCCTTCCGATATAATTTATAACCAGGAATCACCGTATCCCACTGATTTTCCTCATCCCACCAAGTTTCTGAAATACCCACAATGTCTATTTCCCCCCCAACACCAAGCATTCCAACTCCCCGATTTTACCTCGGAGACTTCTAGCATTTGTGTATAAACACTTATAGTTTCCCACGTTTGTTAAGCCCACAGCCTTCCTCTTGCTGCCTCGAGACCTTGCCAGGCAGTTCCTATCATTAGCCACAGTCTCAGTGGACAATTGTAATCCATTTCCTTGTACAAAAGTAATAGCTACCCCTTCATCTCTTTGAGATGAGCCATCCCGAACCAGAGACTTTTCATCTCCTGTCGGCTTTCCCCCATTATTCAGTTTAAAAACTGCTCTGCCACCTTTTTGATTTTGAGCGCCAGCAGCCTGGTTCCTTCTCGGGACAAGTGGAGACCGTCCCTTTTGTACAGCTCCCTCTTGTCCCAAAAAGCATCCCAGTGCCTAACAAACTTGAACCCTTCCCCTACACCACCGTCTCATCCACGCATTGAGACTCCTGATCTGTGCCTGTCTCTCCAGCCCTGCGCGTGGAACAGGTAGCACTTCCGAGAAGGCTACCTTGGAGGTCCTGGCCTTGAGTTTCCTGCCCAGCAGCCTAAATTTCTCCTCCAGGACCTCACGACTGCATTTCCCCACATCGTTGGTGCCGACATGCACCACGACCACTGGCTCCTCCCCAGCACTATCTACCAGCCTATCTAAAACACGCGTAATGTCCGCTACCTTCGCACCAGGCAGGCAAGTCACCATACGGTCAGTACGCGGGTTCGCCACCCAGCTGTCTACCTGCCTAAGGATCGAATCACCAACTACCAAGAGCCCCCCTCCCACCCTTCCCAGGGACGGTTCCTTGGTACGAAAGGATACCCGTTCACCAGCTGAAGAAGAGGTCCCTTCTGAGGGCACATTCCCCTTATCCTCAGCATGGTGCCCCTTTTCCCCTTGACCCTCATGCTCCCTGGCAGCAGCCGGGCTGCCAGATCCAGAGTGGGACATATCTAACAAGTCCCCGAGAGTCTTCCCCGTGCACCTAACTGACTGTCCCTGCTTCTCCAGGTCAGCCACCTTGGCCTCAAGGGAGCAAACTCGCTCCCTGAGAACCAGGAGCTCCTTGCACCGAGCACACACCCAAGACTTCTGACCAGTGGGCAGATAGTCATACATGTGACACTCCATGCAAAACACTGGATAGCCCCCAACCCCCTGCTGGCATTCTGGCTTCATAATTGTTTTTAAACAAATACTTTTCTATAACCCCCTTTTAAAACCCTTTGTATTTATATGGCTCCTGTTGTAGGAGTCTACTTACCTTACCTTACCAAGGAGCCAAGGTCCTGGCTTCCTGGCTCTTCCTGGGCTTCTTACAGAGCCCCTAGGCCAAGAGCCACAGGCTAAGAGCCTCGCCCTTTGCTCTCGCCCTTCGGCTCGTGCCAGAGGCTCGTGCCTCTTGCAAACTTCCTGCCTTAAATGGAATTGTCTCCCAGGAGAGGGTGTGGCCAGCAGCTACTCAAAATCACCCAAGGCACTTAATGACGGTCAAACAAAGCCCCTTTCACACTCCAACTCCAGCAGCCAGGAGTCTGCTATTCAATCTCACCCAAGCACTTAATTACAGGCAAACAATGACCCTTTCACACCCTAACTCCAGCAGTCAGGAGTCTGTTACAACTCACCCACACACTCCCAAATACAGTCCCTGACACAGTACCTTTTCAGCTAAAGCACCTTAGCTGAAACTAAATAAATAAAAATACCACTCACCCCTCTGGCAGCTCAAACACCTTGCTCCTTCTCAGAGCTCAGCTGGGTCAGCTCATCGGAAGCTGAGTCCTCATCGGAAGACACAGAGTCCAACTTGCCAGTCTTCTTCTTCCTTCGTCTCCTCTTCTGGGCCTCCCAGTTGCAGCCACAAAAACTCTCGAGCTTTGAAAACAGAGTCAATTTTTTCTCTCCGTTCCTTTATTTTGAAAGTGATGACTTCGGGGATTAGCCACCTGTATGCAATGCTATTTGTTCGTAAGAAGATGATTAATTCTTTATACTTCTGTCTCTTTTTTTCTTATCTCAAATGGAATATCTTTTAGAATCCTTATGTTGTGCCTCCGATTTTCAGGGGTGTGATTGTAGTAGCTTTTAGGATTAAATCCTGTATATATCTCTTTGAGAGTCTCACAACAATTTCCCCTGGCAGATTATTCTTTTTAATATACGTAGAATAGGCTCTATAGGCCACATCCATTTTGCTTAAGATGCCTTCTGCTTTTAAATCCGTCAGTGGGACCAATGCATTGCTCAGTAATTGCTTTAGATTCTCATTAGGAGCTTCTGACACCCCTTGGAACTGGAGTACCATATTTGCTCTTTCCATTTGTAGCTGTAATACTTGAGTTTCCGATGAAGCATGCTTTTTTCTAGCATTTGCATCTTTTCCCCTGCTTTTATAGAGCTGGTATCAAGTTCCTTCACTTTTTCAACTACCTGCTCTGTTTTCTTGGTAGTTTCTGCCAGTTGCAATTGCTGTGCTGCAAAATTCTGGTTCAGAATTGTCAGTTGCTGATTGATGATGGACATCTGGTCCAGCAGGGGGCGAAGGGAGTCTGCCAGTAGCCTAGGAAGCTCTATGGTTTCTTCCGGCCTTGGGCTCGAGCCGCCTGGTGGTTTCGGTTTCTGTCCTTTGTCGGGTCGCCTTCCTGCCATCTTTTTGGATTGTTTACTTTAACTGAGAGTTCATAAAGTCTCTGAAAGCCTCCGTTGCGCTTTGGCTTTAACTGGTAAGGCTCTTAAAATTGGCTTTAATGCTCTTTCTTCCGCTCCCCCCTTGTTAGTCTGCTTTAAAATCTCTGCGTGTGGGAGGGGCTCCTCCCCCGCTCGCTTCCCATGCTTCTATCAAGGGGGGTGCTTTATTTTAAACTGCTGATTCAAGTAACTCACAGCTCCTTGCTCGTCTTACGACATCTCTTGCAATCGTCTGGTCGCACAGTCTCTGCCACTTGTCCCAGCCAGCGTCTTTAGTTCTGTTCGGACGCACAACGGTTGGACCACTGGGGCGCTGGAGAAGAGGAAGCCCCCTCTAAAGCCCCTTGGCTGGGAGCCTTTACCCCAAGGCTCCCGGAGAGTAATGATTGCTCGCCCCCTCCAGACCGCTGGTGCTCAGATTGTGTCCCGGGAGCGTCCCGGAGACACGTCTGATTTCAAGTCGCCATTAACTGGAAGTCTATCGACAATTATAATCCTATGAAATATTACAGGTATGGATTTCCCTCAATACTAAAGGTGTTCATTCTTTCTCCACCTAAACAAACAATGGCATGGTACAATGTAATTCAACAGCGCATCAAGAGTTCCACAGCCACAAAATTTGATCATCTATATGAGTTGGGTCCAACATTAGTAATAGAACTGAATTCCTACTGGGTGTGCATTCAAATCTTCCTGAGCAGAAAATATATCTGGAAAATACCTTATTGGTATTTTGGGGTATATTTCAGCATCCCAAAAGCATCTGGATTTTTTTCAGTAAAACAAACAAACAAAAAAATCCCCCCAAATTCCTGTATATTTTAGAGAACCAGGAAGATCAGGGAAACAGCTGAGAGAGACACCTGTTTCCTCCTGCATCTTCTGCAGTCCATTTAAACCAGGCTGGTTTAAAGGATTGCAGAAAAGATCAGAGAAACAGCTAAGAGACAGGAGCCACCACTCAGTTGTGCTTTGTGGCATTGCCACTCCTGGGTTATTTTTTTCCCATTTTTTCCCCATTTCAGGTCTATTGGACCTGAAAGAAAAATGGGATTTCCAAAAAAACCCAGCTCTGAATACTATGCCAGTATAGGGATCCGTGGTTTTTTCAGAATCCCCCCCCCCACACACACACAAATTGGGACCAAGAGACCTGAACTGGAAAAAATGGGGGGATGCACACCCCTAAGTCCTACTAGTCCTGTTTTCCTGTATCTAATTCTCCCAATGTTTTAAGAACATAAGAACATAAGAGAAGCCAATGTTGAATCAGGCCAATGGCCCATCTAGTCCAACACTCTGTCACACAGCGGCCAAAATACACCAGGTGCCATCAGGAGGTCCATCAGTGGAGCCAGGACACTAGAAGCCCTCCCACTGCTGCCCCCTCCAGCACCAAGAATAGAGGGCATCCCCTGCCCCAGACTGAGAGTTCCCATCTATACCCTGTGGCTAATAGCCACTGATGGACTTCTGCTCCATATGTTTATCTAATTCCCTCTTGAAACTGTCCATGCTTGTAGCTGCCACCACCTCCTGTGGCAGTGAATTCCATATGTTAATCACTCTTTGGGTGAAGAAGTACTTCCTTTTATCCGTTCTAACCCGACTGCTCAGCAATTTCATGGAGTGCCCACGAGTTCTTGTATTGTGAGAAAGGGAGAAAAGTACTTCTTTCTCAACCTGCTCAATCCCATTCATAATCTTATAAACCTCAATCATGTCACCCCTCAACCGTCGTTTCTCCAAGCTAAAGAGCCCCAAGCGTTTTAACCTTTCTTCATAGGGAAGGTGTTCCAACCCTTTTATCATTCTAGTTGCCCTTCTCTGCACTTTTTCCAATGCTATAATATCCTCTTTGAGGTGTGGCGACCAGAACTGTATGTTGTTATTCTTGTTCAGTCGCACAGTCGAGTCCGACTCTTCGCGACCCCATGGACCAGATTACGCCAGGCCCTCCTGTCTTCCGCTGTCCGCTGAAGTTTGCTCAATTTCATGTTCGTTGCATCGATGACGCTGTCTAACCATCTCATCCTTTGCCGTCCCCTTCTTCTTTGACCTTCAATCTTTCCCAGCATCAGGGTCTTCTCCAGTGAATGCTCCCTTCTCATTTGGTGGCCAAAGTATTTGACCTTCAGCTTCAGGATCTGGCCTTCCAGGGAACAGTCAGGGTTGATTTCTTTTAGGATTGACTGATTTGATCTCCTTGCAGTCCAAGGGACTCTCAAGAGTCTTCTCCAGCACCATAGTTCAAAAGAATCTATTCTTCGGCGCTCAGCCTTCCTTATAGTCCAATTCTCACAGCCATACATTACTACGGGGAATACCATTGCTTTGATCATGTGGACTTTTGTTGGCAAGGTGATGTCTCTGCTTTTTATCATGCTGTTTAGGTTTGCCATCGCTTTCCTCCCAAGGAGCAGGCGTCTTTTAATTTCATGGCTGCAGTCACCATCTGCAGTGATCTGGGATCCTAGGAACGTGAAGTCTGTCACTACTTCTACGACTTCCCCTTCTATTTGCCAAGGAGTGATGGGGCCAGCTGCCATGATCTTAGTTTTTTTGATGTTGAGCTTCAAGCCCACTTTTGCGCTCTCCTCTTTCACCCCGAGCAAGAGGCTCTTTAGGTCCTCTTCACTTTCTGCCATCAGAGTGGTATCGTCTGCATATCTGAGGTTATTGATCTTTTCCCCAGCAATCTGAACTCCAGCTTGTGATTCATCCAGGCCAGCATTTCGCATGATGTACTCTGCATATAAATTAAATAAGCAAGGTGACAATATACATCCTTGTCGTACTCCTTTTCCTATGCTAAACCAATCAGTTGTTCCATCATATCCGGTTCTAACTGTTGCTTCTTGACCGTTATACAGGTTTCTCAGGAGACATGTGAGGTGGTCTGGTACTCCCATCTCTTTAAGAACCTGCCATAATTTATTGTGATCCACACAATCAAAGGCTTTAGCATAGTCAATGAAGCAGAAGTAGATGTTTTTCTGGTACTCTCTTGCTTTCTCCATAATCCAGCGAATGTTGGCAATTTGATCTCTAGTTCCTCTACCTCTTCGAAACCCAGCTTGTACTTCTGGCAGTTCTCTATCCACGTACTGTTGGAGCCTAGCTTGTAGGATTTTGAGCATGACCTTGCTAGCGTGTGAAATGAGTGCAATTGTGCGATAGTTTGAACATTCCTTGACGTTGCCCTTCTTTGGGATTGGAATGTACACTGACCTTTTCCAATCCTGTAGCCACTGTTGTGTTTTCCAAATTTGTTGGCAAATTGAGTGCAGTACTTTAACAGCATCTTCTTTTAAGACTTTGAATAACTCAGCTGGGATACCATCACCTCCACTAGCTTTGTTGTTAGTAATGCTTTCTAAGGCGCATTTAACTTCGCTTTCCAGGATGTCTGGCTCGAAGTCAGTGATTATACCATCGTGGATGTCAAGGACATTGAGGCCCTTCTTGTATAGTTCTTCTGTGTATTCTTGCCATCCTTTCCTAATCTCTTCTGCTTCTGTTAGGTCCCTACCGTTTTTGTCCTTTATCATGGCCAGCTTTGCATAGAACGTTCCCTTGATTTCTCCAATTTTCTTGAAGAGATCTCTAGTCCTTCCCAATCTATTGTTTTCCTCTATTACTTTGCATTGTTCATTCAGGAAAGCCTCCTTATCTCTCCTTGCTGTTCTCTGGAAATCTGCATTCAGTTGGGCAAATCTTTCCTTTTCCCCATTGCCTTTAGCTTTCCTTCTTTCCTCTGCTATGTGTAAAGCCTCATCAGACAGCCACTTTGCTTTCTTGCATTTCTTTTTCTTTGGGATGGCGGTGATTGCTGCCTCCTTTACAATGTCACGGACCTCTGTCCATAGTTCTTCAGGCACTCTGTCTATCAAATCTAGTCCCTTAAACCTATTCTTCACCTCTACTGTATATTCATCGGGGATGCGATCTAGGTCAAATCTGAATGGCCTTGTGGTTTTCCCAACTTTCTTCAATTTAAGTCTGAATTTTGCAATGAGTAGCTCATGATCTGAGCCACAGTCAGCTCCAGGTCTTGTTTTTACTGACTGGATAGAGCTTTTCCATCTTTGACTGCAAATTATATAGTCAATCTGATTTCGGTGTTGCCCATCTGGTGATGTCCATGTGTAGAGATGCCTCTTAGGTTGTTGGAAAAGGGTGTTCGCTATGACCAGCGTGTTCTCTTGACAAAATTCTGTTAGCCTTTGCCCTGCTTCATTTTGTTCTCCAAGGCCAAACTTGTCTGTTATTCCGGTTACCTTTTAATTTCCTACTTTAGCATTCCAGTCCCCTATGATGATGAGGACATCATTTTTTGGTGTTAGTTCTATGAGCTGTTGTAGGTCTTCATAGAACTGGTCCACTTCAGCCTCTTCTGCAGCAGTGGTCGGGGCATAGACTTGGATTACTGTGATATTGAATGGTTTGCCTTGGATTCGGACCAAGATCATTCTGTCATTTTTGAGATTGTATCCCAATACTGCCTTTCTCACTCTCTTGTTGACTATAAAGGCCACACCATTTTTTCTATGGGATTCTGGGCCACAGTAGTAGATATAATGATCTTCTGAGTTAAATTTGCCCATTCCTGTCCACTTTAGTTCACTGATTCCCAAGATGTCGATGTTCATTCTTGCCATCTCATTTTTGACCACGTCAAGCTTATCTTGATTCATAGATCTTACATTCCAGATTCCTATGCAGTATTGTTCTTTGCAGCATCGGACTTTCCTTTCACCGTCAGACACATCCACAACTGAGCATCCTTTCAGCTTTGGCCCAGCCGCTTCACTCTTTCTGGGGTTACTCGTACTTGCCCTCTGCTCTTCCCCAGTAGCATATTGGACACCTTCCGACCTGAGGTGCTCATCTTTCGGCGTCATATCTTTTAGCCTTTTGTTACTGTCCATGGGGTTTTCTTGGCAAAGATACTGGAGTGGGTTGCCATTTCCTTCTCCAGGGGATCACGCTTGGTCTGAGTTCTCTGCTGTGGCCTGTCCATCCTGGGTGGCCCTCCACGGCATAGCCCACAGCCTCATCGAACCACGCAAGCCCCCTCGCTACGACAAGGCAGTGATCCATGAGGGAGATGTATGTGCATGTATACAGTATACATGTATACAGTATTATACAGATATATACAGATGTATACATGTATACAGTATTCCAAATGAGGTTGCACCAATGATTTATACAGGGGCATGATGATACTGGCTGATTTGTTTTCAATTCCCTTCCTAATAATCCCCAGCATAGCATTGGCCTTCTTTATTGCAGTTACACACTGTCTAGACATTTTCAGTGAGTTATCTACCACGACTCCAAGATCTCTCTCTTGGTCAGTCTCTGTCAGTTCAGATCCCATCAATGTGTATTTATATTTAGGATTTTTGGCTCCAATGTGCATCACTTTGCACTTGGCCACATTGAACCCCATTTGCCACGTTGACGCCCACTCACCCATCCTTGATGGATCCCTTTGGAGTGCCTCACAATCCTCCCTGGTTTTCACCACCCTGAACAACTTCATGTCATCTGCAAATTTCGTGTTATCTGCAAATTTAGCCACTTCACTGCTTACTCCCAATTTCAAATTGTTAATAAACAAGTTAAAAAGCATCGGACTGAGTACTGATCCCTGTGGTACCCACTGAAAAAGTTTCCCATTTATACTCACTCTCTGTTTCCTATTTATAAGCCAGTTTTTGATCCACAAGAGGACTTGTCCTTTTATCCCATGACTATTGAGCTTACTTAGGAGCCTTTGAGCTTACTTAGGAGCCGTTCTTGGTTTCTCCTATATACAGATGTTTCAAGGGCATTGCAAAGGACCCAGATATGACTGTGTTATTGGGTCTGCCAAATATACATATATATTAGTGTTATGTTTTTATATGCAGATTTTTAGATTATAAGAGGAAAAGAAGCCCTTTCTGTGGTTGCCCAGCAACCAACCATTTGACAAGTTTCTTTGGTTTCTTTTATTTTAGTAAAAGTGATTTTGGGTTCATGTTCCTTGACAACAGAGTATTTACATGCATTTAAGGAGAAGGCAGCAAAGGAGAGTGGACAAAAGCAATCCCAGCAGGCCCGTAGCTAACAACGTTTTTCTCAGGGGGCCCATCACTATATGTTTGTGTGGTACTGCCATGCCGTGCTCATACTTCTAAATAATAACTAAATAAGAAATACAAGTGGTTCATTGCACAAAAATGTTTCGGTTTTGTTATTTTTTATTACAGTAATAGCCTTGAGGGGCAGATTCTGGCCTGGGGAAACGTGCCAAAGGCCACAGCAGGAAAGAGAGGGTGCAGGGCCAGGGTAGGGGATTTGTTGTTGTGGCCAAAGATCTGGGTGAACTAGTATTTTTCCTGTGTATTAATTCAGAATATCACCATCCCTTTGCATAGCCATGGACACAAACGCCCAAATGCATGGGAAAGATGGAAAGAAATTGATGCATTTTAACCACTGCTATGATTGGAAACATTTCTTGCTCATTTTACATGGATATATTCTGGGGTTCATGGGGAGGGCAGGATACAAATAGAATGAATAAATAAATAAATAAATGTGTTGAATTATTTAAATGAGTTGTAATCTATTTGGGAATCAAACAGGAAGGCAAAGGTGAAATGCAAAGCGGCTGCTTTAGAGGGCAGTCTCTGGGGCATTATACCTCCCCTCCCCAGAAATCTCCCAACTCAGAGCCAGCTATTTCTATCCCGCCTCTCTTCCAGGAGGCTCCACACAGAGTGCCCTCCTCCCTCATCTCCACCAACCCTGCAAGGTAGACTAGTTGGGGAGGGAATGCTTGGCCCAAGGAGAGTCAAGTCTGAACTCAGACCTTCCTCCAAGCAGTTATCAAACTGTAACGATCCCCACCCCCTGCTTTCTGAGGGCATTTCTGAAGGCATCCTCCCTCTTCTAGGGTTGCCAGCTCCAGGTTGGGAAATTCCTGGAGATTGGGGGGATGGAGTCTGGGGAAAAGACGGGGTCAGCAGGGATCTTGATGCCGCAGAGCCCATCCCTCTGAAGTCACCCTTTTCTACAGGGGGACTGTGGTCTCTGCGGTCTGGAGATCCAGGGTTATCCCAACACATCTCCAGGCCCTCCCTGGAGGTTGGCAATCCCGTCCCAATCATGGCATGTATCCTGTGGCAGGCCCCCATCCCCCCCAGCACCCTCTGCCCCTCCTGGCCCCTCCCCCTCCTGGATCTCCAGCCGAGGCCCTGCAAAGAGCACCACCCAGTTCCCCCAAATGCAAAAAAAGAAGCGCCGACAAAAGGAGGAGGAGGGGGCAAGGTGAAATACCCCCCCCCAAAAAAAACCCTAAGCTGGGCTTCCCTGGGTCATTCCAGCTGAGAGGGTGGGATCCAAAATCCTCCCCCTTACCTGCAGGAGGCCGGTGGGCAGAGCTCAGAGGTGGCAGCAAAGGACCAGCAGCGAGGGATGATATGTGTTGGGGCATGGAACCCCTGCCATATAGATCCAGGTGCAGGAGGAGAAAACACGTGCATGGAAGAGCAGGGCCTTCCATTCACTCCCCGACACATGACAGAGGGGGGCGAGACTTCAGCAGAAGGGGGGGCAATGTTCCTTCTAAGCTGAGTCAGTGTGAGTTAGCTCACAGTTTTTTAGTCTCGGACTCACAGATTTTTGTCTTGGCTCAGGACGGAGAGCTCCAGAGTAAACTAATTTATGCAGTAGCCAAATTGCTGGCTCACAACTTTGATGCCAGCAGCTCACAGAATAGGATTTTTGCCCACAAGAGTCTGCAGCTTAGAGGGAACATTGGGGGGCAGCTTTTTCAATTGGGAGGAGGAGGGAACGAGAGAAGCCAGACGCGTCCTGGAAGGAGGAGGAAATGGGGGGTATTCGTGGGGTCTTTCGGCTCTTGTCCGCTTTAGCCTAAGGACGGGGCTGATTATCAGACTGCCTCTGCAGGCGCCTTTCCTGCTCTTTCCCCCCCTCCCTCGTGGAAGGACCTGGCAGCCAGGAAGGCAGGGAGGAGAGGAGGCTGCAGTTTCCACACAGTTACATAAGAACATAAGAACATAAGAACATAAGAGAAGCCAATGTTGAATCAGGCCAATGGCCCATCTAGTCCAACACTCTGTCACACAGCGGCCAAAATATACCAGGTGCCATCAGGAGGTCCAGCAGTGGAGCCAGGGCACCAGAAGCCCTCCCACTGCTGCCCCCTCCAGCACCAAGAATAGAGTGCATCACCTGCCCCAGACTGAGAGTTCCCATCTATACCCTGTGGCTAATAGCCACTGGTGGACTTCTGCTCCATATGTTTATCTAATTCCCTCTTGAAACTGTCCATGCTTGCAGCTGCCACGACCTCCTGTGGCAGTGAATTCCATACGTTAATCACTCTTTGGGTGAAGAAGTATTTCCTTTTATTGGACTAGGAGTAGGAGGAGGAAGAGAAAGTAGCAGCCCCGCATGGCTTAATTTGTATTTTGCAGGCTCTTTAATTAGAACCCGCCCACTAGAGGCAGCTGAGCCAATGGTCTGAGCCTAGGCTGGGACTGGCTCCGGAAGATCCTTTTTCGTCTATATGTGCCGTCGCCCATCTTACGGCTGGGGGGGAGGGAGAGCCGAAGTGGGGGGAATGAGATTTCTCCCCCCCTCACCTGCCATGTGCCGGAGGAAAAGGGCAGATCCAGAATGCCAGGGACAAAGCCATCGATTGGGGGGATGGGGCCGGGGGAGGAGGGGGAGCAAAGGATCGTGGGAGGGGGCCTGCAAAATCCATGGGGGGGTGCAGGCTCCTTGGGCCCCACGCGAGCTACAGGCCTGAATCCCAGTTTGCATACTGTAACCAGCTCAATAACTCCAGACATTTGCAGCATATCAAATTCCTTCTCAGCTCTTTGCAAAAAGAAAGAGAAAAAAAAGCTAATCCAGAGTTGTCCATCATGCATTCTTAAAACATGGAAGTTTGAAGCCATAGAACATGTAGTTTACTCCATAGTAACATGTGAGGCGATGAGGGGCCAAGAGGTTTCATTCTGGGGCTTGAAATATAATATATAAATAAATGCTTAGTTCTGCAGAAAAAGGAATGAAGGTCACAAAAAAGCTGAATTCTGCCATGACTGCTTTGCAAAGAAAACATACAAATACCAATTGATTACTAATTAAATGCTATTTTCATAGTGTAACTTTTCAACAAGAAATGTGCTTGTCTAAGTTCTCGGAAATGTTCTTTGCAAGCCTTTATTGCATATGAAATAAGCTCCAATTCTTAAAATGTCTTGTTGAAAAGTTACTATATGAAAATAAAAATAAATTGGCAATCAAACGCTATTGGTATATTTTCTTTTCAAGGCAATTACTGCAGGGTTTCTCATGTGATGCATAAATTGCAGCTATTCTATTTACTAAAAAGTTAATTTATATGCCAGAATGACATCAATAATTGTAGATATTTGAATTTTTAGAAAATGTTTATCACTGCTATTTCTTTTTGCTTTAAGATATGACCAGATGTTATTGTTTTGAAAGGAAGAAGTTAGAATGTTCTTCTGGAAGTAGTTCTGATACTTATTTGCCAGATTGTCTTGACATTTAAAACCTTTGCAGCTTCCATAGAACAGATAATCTCTCTGTGTAATAATTGCCTGGGGAACAAAATAGTTGAATTGTTGAACAAAATGCCCAGTATGTTTTTAGAGTTTGTAATAAATGTAAAAGGCTGCTCCAAAGGCAGTGGTAGATGCCAAGACATTTGATTGCTTTCCTGAAGTGTGTGAATTGGAGTAATAAATTTCATACTCATCCATGTTTATTGACATTTGCAGATTTTAATTAGCATAGGAACCATTAGTTCAGTAGAACTGCAATGTCATCCTAAGCAGAATTACAACCTTCTAAACTCATTGGTCAATGGACATAGAAGGGTGTAACTCTGCTTAGGATGGATCTGTCATTTATGCCCTAGCATACCACCAACCTATTTCTACATTCTTGAAGAAGGAGTTATTATCCAGACAGTCAATAGCTGAAATTGCCCAAAGCCTAGATCCAGCCCACAGACTTTCAGTTAGCAAAACTGTGCAATAAAAATAATAACTAAATGTGTATTAAGGACTCAAGTCCTTTACATACATTCATCTGGACCTTGTACCAAATGGTGGGAAATGGTGAATAGACTGAGCTGAACAGATAGAAGTTACGTCAGTTCTCAAGGGTTTCCATTTTAGCACATACACAATTCTACTGAAATCAGTGGGACTAAAATTGTTTAACTTTGACTGGATTATTTGCATATTCAAATACTACAAAAGAGTAGCCATGAATGTAGTGGAATCCTTTCTCTTGTAACATGAAGAGTCCTGGTATATCAGTCCAATGCCCATCTAGTCCAGTATCCTGTTTCCAATAGTGCCCATACATACACTTTTGAGAACCATTCAAGGGGACAAGAACATATCAGCCTTGTTCACAGTTTGGCATCCAGCAACAGGTATTTAGAGGCAACATCAGATCTCTGACCCTGAAGAGTACATTTTGCTATTGTTGACAAGAATAATGTTAGTTTTTTCTTTGTGCTGGTTAAGGGAAGAAATGAATGAATTTAACTCTTTCCCATGACTGGAAACACACAAGGTAGATGCAAAGCCTAATTACGCCTACCATAGGGGTAGGTGGAAAGCCTGGTTCACAGAGCCTCCTCAGGGATACCTTGCCCTTGTGGAGGGGAGATCTGACCATGTATCTCCTGCTGTCTTGTCAAGTTTGGCCATCAGGCTTATCTAGTGCCTCATTACACACTACACAACACATGTTTTCTGTCAACTCGTTTCTGTTTTGGGGCCCTGTAAGATCAGTGGAGAGAAGAGAGGAGTCACATTATTGTGTCATAAAGAGACTGAAAAGAGCATAAAGGTTATTCTCGCTATTTTCTCCTCTCGTCGTAAAGGCAATTGTTTGCCAAGACCAGTCCAAAACAGTAATAAAACAAACAATTATCAGGAAGTTTTGCAGGTTTTTAGCAGACAATTCAAAGATACAGAGATACACAGAGATCAAATACAGTTATTTTTAAAATGCCATTTTTTTAACCAAAAAATGAGGGATTTAGTGCAAAAAGTAAAATCTTTGACAGATAAGGTAGGGTAAGAATGATTAAACTATATAGCAACAAGTCTTGAATTACCATATAAACCAATGGTAAGTAGAGCATAGTTAAAATGATGGCACCATCAATTGGCTAACATTCAGTTGTAGACAAAACATGAATAGATTTGATCAGTCATTACTCACTTTCTGAGGCCAGATGCAGTATTAGGAACAGTCACACATTACAAAGGATAAGGTAGGACACAAGGGTTGGGTAACATATAGTCAGGACCCTAGTCACAAGGTTGATGCAGCAATGCCCTCCTGAGATCTTCAAGGGAATGGTGGGGTATATATTTTAGAAATCAATTAAAAAACCATGTATGAATCTCTTATGGCACCCATTAAACAGTCCTTTCCAAATTAACTTCCAAATAATTTAGTGATTGTATTTGAGCACCTGTCTGTTGTGGATTGCAGCTCTTACAGGTTTGGTAGTAAATGACTGGCTTAATGCAGGTAGCAAAAACTTGCAAATTTAGGGGCCTCTGGAGATCACTTAGATAGTTTAGGGAATAAAGTCAGAACAAATTAAGGGGAAAGAGTTATTTAACCATGGAGTGGCCAATGCAGTATGCCAGTTCAAACATGACTACAAAGCATTTGATAAGGCAGCGGATAGCAGAAAAGCTCAGCCAGTGAAAATCCATTTCTAACAAGTGGAAAGACTGGTGGAATCAAAGCAAAAACAGCCCTAGCACTAACAAAGGATCCAAACAAAAAGAAGGATTAACAGAAGGACACCATAGGCAGAAATAGCAAAAGCGTGAATAGGGCATCTACTATAGCATACATCCCTGCCCAACATATAGGAAAGAATGTAGAAATGTGGCAAATTGACAGTTCAGTCCAATACATACACATGCAAAATGTGTGTATGTGCAAAATGCTGTCAAGTCACAGCCAATGTATGGCAACCCCAGCAAGGGGCTTTCAAGGCAAGTGAGAAGCAGAAGTGGTGTGCCATTGCCTTCCTCTGCAGAGTTGTCCCTGGTGGTCTCCCTTCAAAATACTGACCCTTCTTAGCTTCTGAGATCAGGCTATACCATGCCACCTTCCCTCCCCATATGCAAAGTAAATCCTACTAAATTAGCGGGATTTATTCCCAGGTAATTGTCCACAGAATTGCCAACTTAATCCTTAATTGACATGCTACAATGTGTAAAGCAAGAGAAAAAAAAATTCTCAAAGCCGTGGGTGAAGTGACATTACTGTTCTGAACCAGTCTCTGCATACTGTGATCAAGAGGATGGAAAAGAACAAATTGAAAATGAATTCAAATGATAGAAGATGTGCTGTTTGTATATGTTTTGTATGTAAATGTTGCCAGTATTGGACATTGTACAATTAACTTTGGCTGGCCACATCAAAAACCTGGAGGTGCAGCTTGGAGTGGAAGTGAGGAATGCCATTTTCCCTCCAGTTAAAGTAGATGCTGAAGTTATCTTCCTTTCTATACTCAGCTGTTCTGGGCACACTGATCCATGCTGCCGTAACCTATAGGTTAGGCTATTGCATGGACCTTCCCTTAATACCCACTCAGAAACTTCAACAAATACAAGATGCAGTGATGCTATAAACACACCATTCTGGTTTTGAAACTGCTGTGCTTGGTACCTGTTTGTCTCAGATTCAATTCAATGATGTTATTTATTATTACCTTTGAAGCTATTCATGACCTGGGGAGCACATCTCGCTTGCTGTGATTCCAAGTAGATTTGCCCACTGCTGAATCCTGGCTGTCCCTCTGTTTAGAGTGTTCTACCATCTGCCTTCAAATCAATTGGCAACAACTTACCAGACAATGCATATAAAGCTCTTTCTTTGTTGGCCTTTGAGGGAGCATGTAAAATAAGTTTCTTTCAAGAGGGCTTTTGTCAGTTGCTGAGCTATTTTGCTTAATGTACTGTGGAATCATGTTTTGCATTCTTGGGCGGTTTTATTGCTTGATCGCTATATGTTTGTCTCTGTACTTTTAACACTTTTTGTAAGCCACCTTCATGATATGTTTACAGCAGGTGAAAACTCCCAGGTTTTTTTCATTAGTGCCCTGAATTGCTCAACCTTGTAAGATCGTTATTGTGTGAATATTCTCACAAAAAATCACAAAACAATAAATTTTTAAATGAACCCAGAGCCATGTCCTGCAATGCCTTTGAATGCTTACAAAGCATTACAAACTGAACCACTTCAGTACCCGCATTGGTAACAGACTCTAAGGCAAGACTCCAAATGTTCTTTAAATAGCATCAGAACTATATAAAGACAAAATGCCAAAGCCTGGATTTCAGTTGGTAGATTCAGAAAACTGTGTACTAAGTCTAAGGATCAGAGTATTTACATTTCATACAGAGTTAATTTCATGCAAAGACTGTACCCCAGAGAGCTGGCTGTTGCGGTTCCATGTCTTACCTGGGACCCCGAGGTCGGCTCCTAATACACCCCCCCTTTGGATGAACTCACACAACCAGTTTCTTTGGAAAATTAGGTGGATAAACTTGGCCACAACTTTTATTGGTTACAGCTGTAGAGCATTGGCACAGCATGGGTCCACCGGATCCGACCTATCGGCTGGCCCATGTGCCAACCGAGTTAACCGTTACCCAGCCAGCCGGCATGGGTAGAGAAGGCGGGAGGGCAGGTTATCGGAATTCACACGGACGCTTGCCCCTTTGTGAGCTCCCCTGCCCTCTGGCTGTGAGGGCAAGCACTGTTATTCCTTGAGCTAGCCAGCTCCGTTCAGCCCTCACGCCAAGACCCTTAAAGGGTCCCCAGCTCCGGAATTGGCTCGCAGGCCAAATTCCGCCAACAGATCCGGCCCCATGCTGTTACCGCCGAAAGTTGTGACAGATTGTGCAATGCAAGAACAGTAAACAAACACTAAGAATACCATACCTACAAAGACCCAGTAAACACCCCTCCTGCGTTCCCTCACTTCCAAACACCAAAACCCCAGCACTATAATACCTGGGGAGGGATGGGTGGGCAACCGGGCTCGCCTCGTGGTCGAGTGGGGAGGGGGAGCAGCTTCCCTTCCCCTTTTAATGCCTCCCCCTCCCTGACCACCCCCTGCCCTCTATTGGCTGGGGAAGGGGGGAGGTGCGTCTTTTCTTTTCCGGTCACGCACCCGGCCCCCCGCCCCTTCTCGGCCAGCGACCTCGCCGTCCCCGCCCGTCCCCGCAAATGGCGGGCCCGGCCCACCCGGGCCCTTCTGCTTGCGGTTCCATGTCTTACCTGGGACCCCGAGGTCGGCTCCTAATACACCCCCCCCTTTGGATGAACTCACACAACCAGTTTCTTTGGAAAATTAGGTGGATAAACTTGGCCACAACTTTTATTGGTTACAGCTGTAGAGCATTGGCACAGCATGGGTCCACCGGATCCGACCTATCGGCTGGCCCATGTGCCAACCGAGTTAACCGTTACCCAGCCAGCCGGCATGGGTAGAGAAGGCGGGAGGGCAGGTTATCGGAATTCACACGGACGCTTGCCCCTTTGTGAGCTCCCCTGCCCTCTGGCTGTGAGGGCAAGCACTGTTATTCCTTGAGCTAGCCAGCTCCGTTCAGCCCTCACGCCAAGACCCTTAAAGGGTCCCCAGCTCCGGAATTGGCTCGCAGGCCAAATTCCGCCAACAGATCCGGCCCCATGCTGTTACCGCCACAAGAACAGGACACCCCCATTGGTCCTGTTCCCGCCAACGCCCTTACAGCTGCAGCCAAGAAAGCAAGTTATGCCTGATTCCGTGCAACCAGACATCCATTCCCCAGGCCGATAGATGTACGCCATCCGCTCGGAACATGGCCTCCATCTTGTGAGATATGTCTGGATGGCGAATCCAGATACCGCCTGCCGACTCGACGACCCGGCCCAGCCTGCCGGACACCTTCCGCCTTGCCACGTCCACCTTCTTGGGATGAGCTGCGCCTCGCCACGACCTCCGTTCCAACCAATCCGACCAGAAGATGACCGTGCCGGGCAGAATCTCACGCACTAAGGCCAGGTCGGCCAGTACCTGGCGCTCGAGGGCCACTCCGGGGCACTCAGTCAAATCATTTTCCCCCAGCTGTAGCAGCAGAACATCGGGAGGGTGGCGCCTCGCTGCGACGCGCCCCAACCAGGGCAACAGGGACCTCCATCGCATGCCTCGCTGCGCCATCCATGTAATGTGTGCCGCATCTCCCAAGCCCAAGTCTTTGCCCCAGCCTGATGAGGATGCATACAAACCTGCCCGATGAACGATGCTGTGCCCAAAAATCCAGACAGTCCTGTACCTCTGTCCTGGAACTGAGGAGTCAGAGAGCCGGTCACTGGCTGGACTCCGGCTGTGGCCTGATGTATGCCCTAAAGGCCGTAGAGCGCCAGCGGCCTATAGCCCGTATGCGTACCTCCGGCAGGCCGACGTCCGCAGCCGTGGTGGCTGCCCCAATCCTGAAGGAGTGAGGCCCAAATTCCTTGCCCGGTAACCCCAGAGCCCCCAGAGCCAACCTGAAAACCCCCGTAAACTGATACCTGGTCAATGGGGCCCCGTCTCTATGGATAAGCAGGGGGCCACCGCCTTCAGGACGCATTGCTAAAAAGGCTCGAGTGGTCTGCACGGGACACGGGCCACCCGGTAGTGGCCCCAAGTGCAGGCGCGCTCCTTTTCCCAGTTGGTCTGTCTTTGACCTCCGAATATACAATGACATCCCCTTTTTCCCGAGGTGAACATCCTGAACACCCAGGGGTGTGTTGGTGAACAAGATCTTGGAGCTCGCCACCAGTTCCCCAACCCTCAAGGCCCCAAAAAGGCCAAGACGAATGCAGTCTCAAAGAGTGCAGCCTCGTATCGGGACCAACACAGCACTGGAAGCTCCCGCAAAATCCCCTTCAACAGCTCGAAGGTCACGGGCCGTCTGTGATCTGGAGGCCGTGCGGCTTGCCTCCGCCAGCCCTCAACTGCTCTATGGGCTTGGAATGAATGGCACGGGTCCGTAAACCCCTCCGCCTTGCTAAAGAATGTGATGGCAGCCATGCGACCCCTGATGGTACTGTGGGAGAACCCGCCGTCCTGCAGGCATGCCATATAGCGAAGCACCCAGTCCCCTTCCACCGGCAAGGTCTGCGGGCCCCCGAATCCCGCAGTAAAGTCAAAAAAGGCGTCGATAGCCCTCGCATACTTGGCGAGAGTGGAGGGGGCGATGGACCCATAGATGCCCCGCCTTATTGTACCTTCCCAAGTTCCCACAGCTCCTCCGGAAAGGGGTCTGAAACGCGGTTGGCTCCTGGCGCCAGTATGCGGAAACGTTCCTCCTGTTGGCGAGACAAAGCGTCCGCTATGCTATTATCCACGCCTGGCACATGGCGTGCAGAAAATGTAATGTTATCAGCCAAGCAGGCCAGCACCAGGCAGCGAACCAACCGCATCACCCGTTCAGACTTGGACGTTTGCTTGTTCACCACCCGCACCACCGCCTGGTTGTCGCACCAAAACCGCACCCTTTTGTCCCTAAAGAGATCCTTCCAAATGATCACCGCCACCAGTATTGGGAAGAGTTCCAAGAAGGTGAGATCTTTGAGCACTACAGAACCCTCCCACTCCTTGGGCCAGGGCCGTGCACACCACCTGCCGTCATAGTAGACGCCGAACCCAGCGCTGCCCGCTGCATCGGAGTGGATCTGGATGGCATCCTGCAAATCCATCGGGTGCTGCCAAATGGTAACCCCGTTGTAGCCCTCCAGGAACCGGAGCCACACGCCTAAGTCCTCCTTCATACCCCTGGTCACCCGTACCCGGTGATGTGGCGCCCTGACCCCGGCCGTCGCTCTGGCCAGCCTAGCGCAGAAACCCCTGCCGGGCGACACGACCCGGCAAGCAAAGTTCAAATGCCCCATCAGTGACTGCAGTTCCTTCAACGTGCACTTCGCCCGTGCCCTAACCAAGGAAATGAGCGCTTGGAGGGCAAAGAGTTTGTCCTCTGGCAACCTGGATGCCCCAGCTACAGAGTCTAATTGGATACCCAGGTACGTTAAACTAGTGGCCGGCCCTTCGGTCTTGTCTGCTGCCAATGGGACGCCGAGCTCTTCAGCAAGCCGCTGAAATGCTCGCAGGGACTCCGCGCAAGTCTCGTCATTCCCAGGGCCGACAAAAAAGAAGTCATCCAGGTAATGAGTAATCCCCGTAAGCCCGGTCCTCGACTTCACCGCCCATTCAAGAAAAGTACTAAATGTCTCAAATGCCGCGCAGGCCACTGCGCAACCCATAGGCATGGCCTTGTCAAAGTACCATGCCCCTTGGAACTTGAAACCCAGCAACGAAAAGGAGTCGGGGCTTACCGGGAGCAGTCGGAATGCCGACTGAATGTCACACTTGGCCATGAGCGCCCCTTGCCCGCAAGCCCGGACCAGTCCCACTGCGTGATCAAAGGAAGCATATTTGACCGAGCAAAGCTCAGGGGGATACCGTCATTCACCGAAGATCCCCTCGGGTACGAGAGATGCTGAATAAGGCGATACTCGCCTGGTGTTTTCTTCGGCACCACCCCTAGGGGGGACACTCGCAGGTGGTCCATAGGGGGCGTGCTAAATGGGCCCGCAATACGCCCCGCCGCCAATTCTTTCTGCAGTTTTGCAGCAACCACCTCAGGCATCTCCCTGGCTGACTTCAGGTTGTTGGAATCAGTAGCTATGCGCGGGCCGCAGGCGGGAATGGGGAAACCCTTCGTGAACCCATCCAGGATATATTGCCCGGCCTCCCTCGAGGGGTATTGCGCCAAGAGGGGTCTCAGGGCATCCACCCGAACCGGGGTGGCCGCCAATGACCACCAGTCCTGTGGAGCACTAACGTCTGGAAGCAGAAGGGGCTGCGGTGCCTGATGACCCCCCTCCCCCTTTTGTGTTGGCACCACCGGAGAAGGGTTTTCCACCCCGAAAGGGCTGCTGGGTGCCGGCGGACCGTGGGCAATACACCCGCCCGTGCCCGCCCCCGCACACCTCGCAGCTATGGTGGAACTTGCACCGTGCCCGGCGACACCGGCCCTGATTATATTCCCAGCAGACCCCCCGCGCCCGTTCCTTGCGCACGGCCCAGCGATCTGTCTTTACCTCCCCTTTTCCTTTGATGCATGGGCCGACCTCCCTGAGCCAAACCTTGTCCTGCAGCAAGTCCCATCGAGCCCTGTCATTGAGTGACGCCAGTTTACGGCAGGTCTCGTCGTAATCTATAGCCGGCCCTTCGCCAGCCAAGACCCTCGCCTCGACCACGTTGCTCATGTGGTTGAGCAGGTGCCAGCCCCTGTCCGGGTACGCGGTGGCGACAACCCCCGCATACACCAGGTAACCGGACACCCAGTTGAGGAAGGTGCGCTCCGCTTCCTCGGTCTTCTCCTTCTTCTCCCTCTTGTCAGATTTCACCGTGCGGGCCTCAGCCCCCGTTTGTGAAGCAACGTGAAGACATTAACGTAATACCCGTCCAGAATGCTGTCCCTCAGTTCCTCAGATAAATGGAGCCCCGGCGGCTCCTCTCCATTCAAGTACGTGGATAGGATTGTAGAAGGGTCAGAGACGTCAACGTTATCCCATACCACCCCAGGGCCCCGCCCGGCTTTCTGCCTGGCTTGTGCCGCCAGCGCCCTGCGGTGTATGGCCCAAGCTGGCAGCCCTGGCACATGGGCCGCTGCTGCCCAGTAATCGCTCGGCGGCTGCGCACTTCGCCCTGCAGTCGCACCCTCACCTGAGGAGCCCGCGCCCTCTGCCTCGTCTCGTGAGTGCGCGGAGGAGCCCGAGCTACCCCTCTCATGACCCCCGTCTGCGGTGCGTGCTGCAGGGCGTGAAGCCCGGTGACTGGCCGAGCTGGAGGAAGCCCCCCCTCGCTGCTGGGCTAAGCTTCCCTCTGCCCCAGCCTTCCGGGTTCGTTTGGCCGCCGGCTCCTGGCTCATCTTGGCCACCTTTTCCGAGAGTTGATCAAAAGCCTGCTGAAGGCCCCGCATGGTGTCGGCGAGCTCCGCAACACCTTCAGACCCATCTGCGCCGCGCGGGACCGCCTTCCTTTTCGCCGTCGCTCCCACCAGTTGCCCGACTGCTGCGGGCCGAGCTCGCCCCTTGGGTGCTGACCGGGGTGTTACCCCAGCCACAGTGCCCGTGCGCCGTGTGCTGCGTGATGGGGGCCTCATACCTGCTCAGGACACCAAAACACAACACGTTAAAACCCCCCAGTTCCCTTTTACCCGCCCCCAAATGGCTAGAAGGCATGTGCGAGCGGCCGGAGCGCGCCATAAATGTGTCCTGAGAATGACGCTCAGCTGCAAGTAAGCCCAAACCCTGTGGGGTTTTCGAGGCGGAGAGCTGAACAGAGGTGGTCTGCCATTGCCTGCCTCTGCATAGTGACCCCGGACTTTGGTGGTCTCCCATCCAATTACTGACCAGGGCTAACTCTGCAGCTTCTGAGATCTGACAAGATCAGGCTGCCCTGGGCTCTCCCTGTCACGAAAGGTGAGGTGAACCCTCCCCCAGGTGGATGGCCTGAGGAGGAAGAGGCGACCTAGTCCAAAAGACATCTCATCCTTTGCCATCCCCTCCTTCTGTTACCTGCAATCTTTCCCAGCATCGGGGCCTTCTCCAGGGAGTGCTCCCTTCTCGTTTGGTGGCCAAATGTGAGCTAGTAGGAGCTTCCTAACTTCTGCCCCTGGAAACTTCAGTCATGCTCAGACATTCACAGTACACGAGGGGATGTGCAAGATGCTGGACTGCATGACAAACCAGGGCCCTGCAATGCCCTTGCATTCACTGGATTGCATGTACAATAGCCTCAAATTTATTGTAATATTTTTTTTTTTTTTTTTTGCAATGTTTGCCGTCACAGTAGCTAGTCTAAAGTCTGACGAGCCTGGGCCATTCAGCTCAGTGCTGACGATCTATTGTTAACACATACATTTCAGTAATCTGTAGGAGCTCTGAAGACGGTGGACTCACAGTCCAAACTGCCAACCAGCCGATCGCCCCCAGTGCGCCAGGCCGGCAGGCTCGAGTAGGCCGCAGCCGCCGTCGCAGGGAAGGCGGCGGCCCGGCGGCCCCGGCTGCCGCTCCGCGCGGCCCAGGGCGGCGGGGCAGGCCCGACGGCCGGCCTAGGGACGCGGCCCATCCCGCGCCGCCGCCATGGCCCGGGCAGGCTCGCAGAGCCCGGCGGCCGACCGAAGACGTCCGCCGCCCAGCTCCGCCCGAGCCGCGCCCGTGAGCCGGCGGGCTGAGGAGTCTACAGGCCGCGCCCGCCCCCAAGCGCCGGGGCATGCCCGAGGGCCCCGGATGGGCGGCTCGCTGGCCCGGCGCCCGTGCAAGGAAGGCGGCGGCCCATCCCCCGCTTCCGCCCTGGGCCCCAGGGCGGCGGGGCAGGCCCCAGGGCCTGGGAAGCGGCCCCCGCGCAACCCCATGGCCCGGGCAGGCCCACTGGCCCGGCCCGGGCCGGCTGGGGGTCGGCGAGCCCCCCCCAATGCGCGCGCCGGAGCCGTCCCCCGCCCGGCTCCGAGAGCCGCGCAGAGCCCCCCCTCCGTTGTCGCCCGCGGCCGGGACGTGTCTGCGGCCGAAGTCTGCGGGCCGGGAGGCGGCAGGCCGCGCCCCACCCCCCGTCGTCGGCCCGGCGGCCGGGCCGGGCCCGAGGTAGGCCCGCGCCGGGCCGGGAGGGGTGGGCCGGCCTCCCTCCCATCCCCGACCCGGGAATGCCGTGGTAGGCCCCGGAGCGGCCCTCCCAGGTGCCGCTCGCGTGGACGGCTGCCGTTCTGTGCCCCTCGGCGCGAGCGGGGAGGCAGGCCCATTCCCCCCTCCCCCGCCGGAGGCCCAGCGCGGGTGCGGCGAGGAGTGCCTGGAGTGCCCCTGGACCCGGCTGCTGATGGCCGGGCCCAGCCGCGGCAGCCGCACCCGGCCGCCGGGAGCGCCCGGCGGTCGCGGGCAGGATGCAGAGGGGAAGAGGCGAGGGAGAAGGAAGGGCCTACCTGTGATGGACACGCTGTCTTCCTTCCTTCCAACCGGGCTCGCCTCGTGGTCGAGTGGGGAGGGGGGAGCAGCTTCCCTTCCCCTTTTAATGCCTCCCCCTCCCTGACCACCCCCTGCCCTCTATTGGCTGGGGAAGGGGGGAGGTGCGTCTTTTCTTTTCCGGTCACGCACCAGGCCCCCCGCCCCTTCCCGGCCAGCGACCTCGCCGTCCCCGCCCGTCCCCGCAAATGGCGGGCCCGGCCCACCCGGGCCCTTCTGCTTCCAATAATAGAGAAAGACTCTAGAGCTGCTGATCCCAAGTTCAGGATTCAAGCTCTTACAGCATCTGAAAAGTGTGTGCTTTGACTGTAGAAAGCAATGAGTTCCATCCTTGGCAACTTCATTTTCAGAATATCAAGGAACCAGGTATTGGAATTCGACAGGATCTCTGCCCAAGATCCTGGAGAATCACTAGTCAGGAAGGATTAAGATGAAGTTTTAGAAAGTTGTCAGGACAGCAATCTGAAACTGAATAAAGAAAAATGTAAATCTGTTGTGTTGAAGACCCTGATGCTGGGAATGACTGAAGGTAAAAGAAGGGGACAATAAAGGGTAAGATGGTTAGACAGGGCTATTGATGCAACGAACATGAAATTGAGCAAACTCCAAAGGATGGCAAAAGACAGGAGGGCCTGGCGTGATATGGCCCATGGAGTTGTGAAGAGTCGGACTTGACTGTGCGACTGAACAACACCACTGACATCATACTTGAAATGTCTGGTCTAAAGAGCTACAAGGTTGATCTAGGACTCGACAGCTATCAGGAAAAGTTTATCCAATGGCAATAGTGATACCACTAAGACAACTGTTGGCCCAATATATGGAATTTCACTGAACATCAAACCACAAACCCGTATTCAGTCACCTCAAAGAGGTATTCACAAAAGTACCGAGGGCTGCGATCTCATGCACAATTAGCCACGCTATAGGCACAAATGCCAGGCGAATTTAATGGGCGCAGTCAGACATGAACATCTGGCCAGTGCCCCGCACCCATCAGCAACCTGTTTTGCTCCGCCACAAGACTGGAGTTAAAAGGCACTAGAGAAAGTCCGCTGTCAAACAGGTTGCTATGGGCCACGGATGGACTTTCCCCTGTGTGATTGCACCAGCAAGCTCTCATGGTGTCGGGATGGTCTGATCAGGCCATCCTGACTCTGTGCCATCCGCCCCCTTCCCAGTATGTGCATCATTGCAAACTGCCATAGGAAGCCCTCAGTGTGGAGAAGTGATTCATCGATCCTCTGTTTAAGTGCATCATAAACATGCAGCAAAAAAAAAAAAAAAACCAATTCACCCATGGTTTGTGTCTGATCACACAGTCATGGGCTGCCCCCTCAGCTCCCATGGACTGTGTGATCATGCAAATGCAGGTCAAATTGCTACGGAACAAATAGCCTTGCTTCCCCACCCCCACGTTAATTCACGTGTTTGACCACAGCCTATAAGCATCATAATGTGAACTAACCAGTAATTGCATTAGGATAGCATGCTATGTTATTACAAAAAGGCTGAGCTATAGGTTTTGCTTCCAAAATACTGACAACTACCCAACAAAAAAAAATAGTAGCCCAAGGTTCACACATAAAAAATCTAGCCAAGAAAAGCTTAGTTGCTTGAGAAAAGCTGGTTTAAATTGATTCAGTGGAATCAGGTGGCTTGTGCTCCAGCTTTGTAGATACTGGTTGTTTTAGTCAACAGCTTGTAAATGCTCTGAGAACATGTCTTTAGAATACTGAATGGTTTGATTTGATTTTTACTTTGGGAGTATATTTATGTGTGGTGCTTTTTTTACCCAGCCAGGGAAGAAAAAGAAGTCCACACGTTTAGAATTTGATAGTAGACGATTTTATATTTTAGGCTGACTGTTCTGACAATTGAAGTTCAATAGAAAAAAAACCCACAAAAGGAGAGCTGGACTACTTAATGAGGAACGAGGGGCCCACAAATTAACTTAACTGCTAGCAACAAAAGCTTACATTTTCTAATGGACCTAAGGACTCTTGTATTAGACTGGAAAAAATTGAGTTGTAGCCACTACTTGACAGTTTTTTCAATAAATCTATTGTATATTAACAAGCCATTTTGACTCATTTGACCTATAGACTTACAGGATAGTGATTAAACTTAGTTTTCATGTACCTGGTCTGAGAGACTTTGATATTTCTTTAATGACTATTCATATCTGGGGTTTCCCCCCAATATTTTGGGTAGTTCTCTTTTATTTTGAGGGGAGAGGATTTGATTTAATTTACATGTGCTACTTGATCATGTGCTACTTGATCAACTAAGTAGGCCTGCCATATTTTAAACCTCTAGCTGTTCCTTTAATATCAGTTTGATCTGCAAGCAATTAGCAGGTAATGACATTTAATATCATGCCATTGTGCCATTTCTGAAGAGCCAGTGAGCTATATAATCCCCCTTTTTAAAGACATGTAAATTAGCAGCTATCGCCATATCCTGTATTAGTGAGTTCCACAAGTTAATGATAAATTGGGCGAGGAAGAGTTTTCTTCTGTCTGCTCTGAATTTATTATCCATCAATTTCATGGGGTGTCCCAGAGCCCTAGAATTACCAGAGGGGGAGCAAAAATTCTATCACTTTTTCCTTGCCAGCCATAATGTTATAAACCTCTGGCATGTTTCCTCCAGTTATCTGTGGAAAAAAATCTTTCCACTTGAGTCTGCTAAGTACTCTCCCCTCCCTTGTTTCACAGGCCAGCTGCTATTTTCCAAAGCCCATACGCTTCCACCAAATTCAGAGCTATGAGTATTTTATAACACTTTCATCACAGAGTTCTTCCTCACTTCTTGTGGCAAGCTGTTCCAAAGAGTAAGGACTGTGACTGATAAAACCTGCAAATGGGCCAAGTATGGAGCAGCAAGAAAGATTCCAGAGGGGTACCCATGGGTATTAGAGTTTGATTTACATGCTGTAAACTTCTTCACCACTCCACTCCCTGCACACAGCTACAATTTTCAGGGCTTCCTTTACATTTGCCAACTCCAGGCTGGGAAATTCCTGGAGATTAGAGGGTAGTGCCTGGGAAAGGCTGTTTTTAGAGAGGGGAGGGACCTCAGTGGAGCATAATACCATAGAGTACATCTTCCAAAGCAGCCATTTTCTCCCAGGGAACTTACCTGTGAAATTTGGAGATCAGTTGTAATTCTGAGAGATCTCCAGGCATAAATGTTAAACTGCAGTGTAGGTATACAGAGAGAGGGGGGGGGAGATAGAGAAGGAGAAGAAGATGAACTGAGTAAAGGAGAAAGGGACGTGTCTGTCAAAAGTGATTTTCATGTTTCAGGTTGCGGTTACAGTGAATCGAAGACAAGAAGTACAGAAGTGGGTCCCCCTCTTGTTTTTATACTTCTCTTTTTCCGTAGAAGAAAAGGTGATTGAGGGTAGTGATTTTTGAACATACTTTAATATCAATACAAATCAGTAGCATGCCTCTGATGATAAGCTTTTGGAGGAAAGTGCTGGGGGCACTTCAGGGGTGGCACTGCTATCATCAGCCCTGTTGGGTTCCAAGGAGTGAGGCTTTGACTAAGCCTTTTTGTGCTTGCTGGTAACAAACAGGAATGCATTCGCTGCTGGCTAAGGTTGCCATCCTCCACACTGCAGAGATCCAGTTTCCCAGGAGGAAATGGCAGATCCCTACTGAGCTTGCTCCCCTCCCTAAACCCCACCCTTCCCAGGCTCCACCCCTAAACAGCCAGGGATTTTCCATGCTGGAGCTGGCAATCCTATTGTCAGCCCTTCTCCCTAGGTAGGGTGGCCAGCTTCCAGGTGGGGGCTGGAGACCTCTCAAAATTTCAACTGATATCCAGACTACACATTATATATTCATTCATTCATTCACCCATTAATTCTCCTGGATAGAATGGCTACTTTGGAGGGGGGACTGCATGGCATTATACCTACTAATACCTCTCCCCTCCCTAAAACCCACTTTCCCAGGCTCCACCCTCAAATCTCCAGGTGTTTCAGAACCCAAAGCTGGCAACCCTATCAGGTTCTCCTAACACAGCCAATAGACAACGTCTCTACCTAGAGCTTCAATTTAACACCAAGAATCTTAGAAGTCTTTTGCTCCTACTTCTTCAATCACTACCAGTCCAAGCAATTCTTGCTGTATTTTTCTTTGAGACTTCTTGCTCGCTTCTGCCCCTTTTCTCCCCTCTTGCTCTGCCTATCAGGAAAAGACAATTGTTAGTAAATCAGAGTTCCCGCTGTTCAGAAATGTAGTCCCTCTGAAATTCCATTAAAAAACAAGTGGCTGGTTGGAGAAGGGTTAATGTGCCCCCTTCCCCAATGAATCACAACCTTTAAGACTGCTTTTGATTAAAAATACAAACTATTAAGGGAAGGAGACATGATTTGATATCACATGCAAAGATGGCCCATAATTTCCCTTTTTGAACTATAGGACCCCCCCCCAAAAAAAAAAAAATGTTTGCAGCTGCAGTCCTTTAATTATTAACAATGCAAATGATTTTAGTATTGTAGTCACTGTTTTTAAGAAGCAGCAACAAGAGATTTTATGAATTTAGACAAGGAGGGAATAATATACTGTATATTTAATTGTGTTAGAAACCCTTATGAACAGCTCTACAATTTGGCTGGTTACGCCATATTCATTTCTTTCAGACAAGAAGATTTTTCTGAACTGGTAATGTTATTACCTGGCAAAATAATTTCCGTGTAGTATGCTGAAAAGTAGAGTTCCAGTACTGTTTCTGAATCAACAGTATCTTTTTTTGCATTCAGATTTTAGCATTTTGGGCAGCATCAGAGATCTGGTCTCAGATTCAGCCGATTTAAACGTGCCACACATTTTCCTTTTTAAAAATGTAGCCATATATTCTGTTCTTCAGTGCCTAAAGATATTGGGCTAATTTTTGGGTATTTTAAGAAAGCAGAAGTACAAATCTGTATCTGGGGTTTAATGAATGGTGGGGTTTTTTGGTAACTGGGCTACTGCTACAGAAGTAACATGGGGTGTCGAGGGGGGGAGAGTTACACTAAATAAGAGAGCTCTTGTTTTTGTCAGGAGAAAATAATTTCTCTGCATTAAATACCAGGCAATCATTGGTGTAAATTTTAGAAATATAATTATTCTGTACCTCTGATCATTTTTGAAAAGTATTTATTTACTTACATTATTTATAGTCCGCCTTAACCACTGAGCCTCAAGGCAGATTGCTTACTATAAGTCAAATAAAATCAACAGGATGGGACATCCAGTGAACAGTGCAATAAAAATTGGAAAACAGAAATAAGATAGGAAACAGAAATCTAATACAGAACTGAAACAAACCTGAAACAAAGCATATGCATTTAACCATGGCATGTAAATTAAAAGCTTTGGATTACCTTAACTCTCCAGAAACTGTTAAGGCAGTCAACTGGAGGGGGGGGGGATCCTTTCCATTGGTAGATGTCTAATGAGTAGAAATGGGCAGTTGAAGATGTTCATGACATAAAGTTAAATAACACCACTTGACAGTTGCTTGCAGATCAAACTGATATTAAAGGGGAATCTAGAAGAACCAGTTCAAAAGTTGGCAGCCCTGATAACTGTCCATAGAAGATTGTAAACCACATTGCCAACATTTTGCAAGCACGTTTCCCCCCCACACACACACACACAACTACAATAATTAAAGGGCAATTTTCACTTGTCTCACTTCAGTTTGTATGTTTGAAATGGTAGACTCACAATGCAATCTTAAGAACACTTTCTTGGGAGTAAGTCCCATTGAATAGACCTTAGCAGAATTCAGAGTAGACCTGCTTAGGATCGCTGTCTCAGTCAAACCTGCTTAGGATCACTGTCTCAGTCAAACCAATGAAAATGTGTCCAAATTTACTTTTCTAGTCCTTCCTAGCAATAAAGTATGTTCCAGATTTCCATTTCAGACCGGCCTGTGCTTTTGTCAGTTGAGTCGAAATTTTATACTGATTTATGTTAAAAGAATTGCATGGTAACATTGTGAATTGATTGATCTCATCTGACTTCAGGCTTGAGGGCTGGGGCATGTGACGAAGGTGGTCAATTGTGTTTTGGTTTTTGAAACTATAACATGGTCTCTGTGTTCATGGCAAATTGACACCAGTTTGCCTCATATGGAAACTAGCATTTTTCACACTATATTATCCTCTTGGTGGGAATTAAGTACCATATCACTTGCACCATACAACCACAGATTTTCTCATACTCCTGAAGATGCTATTATACCTGTGTGTGTATTTATAAGAACCAGGATTGCATGATTTTCTCCTAAGTACATGAAAAGAGCTCTGTTGGGTCAGACCAATGGTCTATCTGGTCCAGCATTCTGTTTCCCACAGTGGCCAACCAGTTATTTCACACAGAGGGCCTCATTATTCTTTGCTTTGATGTATGTATTTGAAAGTTCAAAATGCAGCATCTTATATCGGAAAAGAATGTACTTCAATATACAGTCAAATTCTTTGACTGCAAGAAGTTCCAGCTTCTTAGAATCTCCAATTAAAATAAAATCTCTGGAAGCAAAACTATGGAAGCCATCTCCCTAAAGACCTCAAGAGCTTCCATCAGAATAGATAACATTGGGATAGATATACAGTGACCTGGCATGGTACAAGGCAACCACATAGTGAGGAATGTTACTGATTTTCAAGGATCATTATGGGGAGACCAAGCATGTGTTTGTTGGGGGGAGATTGTGGTGGCCCCAATTTATTTTCTAGACATTCACTTGGAGATGCATGTCAGAATTTTGATTTTTCAGGGTTTCCAACTGTGCAGAGAGTTATCTATATTCATAGGACCTTTGCGTATTTTCAAATAAACATGTATAAGTGTGTGTGTGTGGGGGGGTTGGAGCCTGTAATGGTGATATCGTATCCCTTCTTTCATGCAATTAACTCTTCGCAGAATAGCTGTATACGCTGTTTCATTTTATTCATACAAAGGTATAAAAATGAAACAAAAAAAATCAAATGTCCACACAAAAATTCTAGTAGGTTTGAATAGTTCCTTGCTATACTGTTGGTTGTGTGATTATATGTGTCTATTGCTAGCAATCATATGAATGAACATACTTTTCATGCATTGTTTTGGGTTTCCAGTGACAAATGAACTGTTAAAATGGAGAAATAGAAAACAAATCAAATTAACTATTTTAAAGTGGAAGGGGAAATTTTAAAATAAGTCTGAATAGATTCCTTTCTCTGGTGTTTCTGACTATTAAGCTCTGCCTCCTCAGAGACTGATTGGATGTTCACTGCCATCCAAGTGAATTTTCCCATGAATTATGATGATTACTGTGTTTGTTTCCTACAACTAATCCCCTGTCTTGGGGGGGGGAAAGCTGTTAAAATTTCGGATGTCCAAAACAATCTGCTCTCTGGCTTCACCCAGAAGGACTTGATGTCCATATAAGAGATCAGATAATTGGATTGTCAGAGTAACTGATTCTGTTATTTCTGTCCGTATCCCAAAAGTGTTATTTTGCAAAATGTAGCTGAAGGATAAAGAAAGAAGCCAGATGTTCACCAAATGAGAGGATTAGATTTGAAATCATGAGCATAACAGAGGTTACCCAGTTTCCTCAATGTCAGGTGACTTAGGCTAGGCCTTTTTGCCACCTGTTCCAAAGCCATATATTTGGTGTTCATATTGAGGAAGAATAACAAGCTAATGGTAATCTGCAGCGTAAGTCTAAGTATTTCAGGAATAAATGGATACCTAAATCCAGAGACTAGAGCCATGAACAGACAGGACAGACCTTTCTACAAACTTTTTTTAAAATCACCCAATTTTGCAGATAAATCTGGAATCTTGGGGGGGAAATCATTGGGAGCTGAGGCCTTGTAATGATATAAGAAGTGCCCATAGCTAGGCTACAGGCCATTGCTAGGCTACTTGATTTCTGTCAGTAAAAGACAGGGGGAGGGGGCAGGGACATTGCAAGAACTTCTGAGGCCTTTGAATTGTTTTTGTTTTGGTTGTTTTTGAGTGACAAATCCCCCCCTCAAAAAAACCCCTCTCGCCTGTATCTTGGGGCTGGAAAGCCTTCAGAGTTGCTGTTTCAGAGCATTCCATGATTGACACAAAAGTAAATGTAATGAAGTCAGTGAGGCTACTTTAATGTAAATCTGCATGTAAAGATGTGCCCCATGCATTCCAAGGAAGAGAGGCAAAATGGAGGAGGCTGAGAAGGGGCTGCAGTATTTGGTGGAGGGATTGTGGAGCTGTTCAAATGGAGTGGTACTTTGAATGAGCATTTCTACGCATGTGTGAAAGACATTTTTTTTTTTTTTTTTTTTTTAAAAAGGATGCTGCCTGACCTACTGCTCTGTGTTCTGAACCAATAATCTGTATGGTTAACCATGGAGTGGGCATGCAGTGATGCAGGTTAAGGGTGGCAATTTTGGACAAAACTCTCTGGAACAAATAACATCAGATAAAATAGAGGCACAGCCAGACTGCACCAAGCCTGTTATCTAACCACAGCCATAGTTTTCCCAGGAAGAGACTGGCAAGGAAAGTGGAGGAGAGGGAGGTAGATAAAGGTAGGTTGGCTGGTGGGTGGGTGAGAAGTAGAGAAGGAAGTAAGAAAAGGGGGCAGGTTATAGGGGCTTTCAAGAAGGGGAAAAGGAAATAGTGGGGAGGGGAACAAGAGATGCTTTCAGGTAGTCTTTGTATGTCCCCAGCTTGATGATCTGTATTTTACATTCTGTTGATTACGTGGTTCAGAATCCATAAGAATATCAATGTATTTTAAAAGTAGCATTAAGACCCAAAACCAACATTAATTGGGTATCAGATGTAAAGAAGGATACATTTACACATTACTCTCCTATTTTGACATATTTATTTGTTTGACTGTGTTTCTCCCCATAATTAAATCCGAACAAATGGTGACTATATAAACTTTGCTTGTTATTCCTGTTTGGTCTTTGCATCTGCTAAAACATCTTCGTTATGTTGTATGCTAATTTGCTGTTCATCCTCTGCCTATGTATATGGACTGTTAACTTCCATTTCAGAGATTGTTGGTCTTAAAGATGCCCCTGGACTAAAACTTTATCATAAGCATGGATATCTGTTGAAATTATACTCTCTGCTACCAAAAGGTCATGATGATTAAAATCCAAAGAGATAAATTAATATCCTTCAGATGAGCTAATTTTAAAATTGTTGAGAGTGTAAAAGTTGTAGCAACTAGATTGTCTAAAGTATTTTACACTTTTCCAATAATTAACATAAAATTTAAATTACAGAAAAGCTAGATTTCAAAATACTAGTACTGAATTTCAGACATTGTAACTCTAGAATTTAGTGGAAGATCATGTGACAGACAGCTTCCAGTTCCACCATGCAAGTGTTGCAGCCAATTCCTGATTCCCTGGGTTGTATGTAAATTCCTGCCAATGAGAAGCCATGGATTCGCTGTGAAAGAGGTTATGAAGGAGGTTACAAAGGGGAGTTAGAAGAGAAAAAACTCAATCAAGCTATCAGTGAGGCCTCAGCCAAACATGGGTAATGGATAGAGATAAGGCTAGATATCCTGAATTAGGAAGACAATATGTTAGGGATGGGTGAGAGGACCAAGGGAGAAATCCTGAGCTACCAGCAATCAACTAATTATTGTTATTAAAATAAGAGGTCCTAAACAGAGTTTCACCATTCTAACTCAACTGAAGTCACTGTTTAGGATGGCACTACCCATTCCATATGGGATAGAGCTGCAGGAATCCAGTCATCTCTAGTTATTCATAGAAGTATGCTTTATAAATTAATATAGGAATATGGAATCCATATTGAGAACATTATGGATTACTGGCTAACTTTGGTTGTTACAATGAGACTTAGTTTTATGATTTCATTCCCTGCTCATGCTAGAAACTTGGATAGAAGATTGTCTGCATTCCAAAACCAGTCTGTTTTTCATACAGTGAATGTTTTTCATACAGTGAATATATATAATGAGAACCTTTCTGATTGTCATTTTTCATACTAGGAATGGACACAAACCACATTTTTGTGGTTTGGTTCATGGTTCATGGCTGAACTACAAACCAAACCACAAACTCATATGAACCAAGAGGCTTGTTTGCAAATCGACCCCATTCGTATCGGTTCATGAGCCATTTAACGTTTAAACCCCTGCTTTCTGCTCCCCATGGCTTTTCCCAGGGAGCAGAAATCAAGGGTTTCCAAACAGCTGAGTAGACATTTTAAACAAACAGCTGTTTTTTGTGAACAGTTCTTTGTGAACTGCCACAAACTTCATGAAAATTTATGGAAGTTTGTGACGGTTCTTCAGTTCACAGACATTGCTTCACAAACCATGAACTGGTCAAGAATCATGATGAACTTTAGTTCATCAGCCAGTTTGAACCCATCTCTACTTCATACCCCATTAGAAACTATTGTATATCTTCACTATGGGCATATCCTGCAGCATTTCTATAAACAGGTAATGGCAAGAATGTAACATTTATTGGCCGAGTTCAGACTGGCAGTTTGAAGCGCGAGGGAGTCGTGGCAAAAAAGACCCAGAACGTGTTCCAGGTTTTCCCGGTCACACTGCACCGACTGATGCAGGAGCATTCCAGGGAGGAGGTGCAAGGGAGCATTCACACTGTTGGCCTGCCCCTGGCGGAGGCACGGCTGTAAGTGGCTTTTTGTAATGGAATCTGATGATATGTGCTTATGCGCTCATGTGCATTAGTGCTCATGCGCATAAGAACATCCCTACCGGATCAGCTTGTTCGCATTCACACTTCTGGGAAGAGGGATGAAAGTGGGATGAACGCTCTCTCCAGGGTTTGCTACCACTTTCAACTGGTATCTTTTAAACTCGGGAGGGAAGCATTACAAGATGGGTTGAGTACGGCTGGGGAATGCCTGACAGATGTGCCCGTGTGAACCGGCCCTTCAATCTGTGAAACATTTCTGAAATGTGCCTATCTCAGGCCAAACTGTCAGTCTGAATTTGGCCATTGTATATTCTATGAATCCAGAGAAATTGCTGCATAAGGGTAACGTGTGTATTTACCTTTTCAAATGTTTATTGACTGACCAACAAACTGTCATCTGAAATATAGCCGGGGTTATTTATGTTGAAGTGATCTGTTTGAAAGATGGATGTACAATGTTTGACTCTGAAAAGAGAAATACTGATCTCAACTGATCACATTCTTCACTAAGTGAATGACTCTGTTAACTCAGGTAACATTTCTCTTCTTTAGACTATCTCTTGGACTCCTATGGTTGTTGCGTGCTTGCACTATATAGGAAGGGAAACGTGCTGATAGGTAATCTACTAACTTCATTTACAGCTGTTCAATTCCCAATGAGTTAAACTGCTGAATGTCCAATACAGTTGTTGTTGAAACCCAGTCTATTGTTCTGTTGATAAGTAGACCAGTAAGGATAGGCTTCTGAACATGGTTTTACTAGACAGTGATTTTAACTGTAACTTAAGGGAAGCATTTAAAAACATAAGGTCCATTTTTGTTCATGAGGAAATTATTATGCATGTGTTCAGTTATTTTACTGAAATGAACATGATATTCAGAACAATCCCATGCAGAGCTACTCCATTCTGAGCTCATTGGAATAAATTGGTTAAGAATGGAGTAACTCATGGGATTGCACTGATAACATTTGGATTCATGCTCAGGGTAGTAGTTCAAGCAGCTAATAACAACAAAGGTGGATTCATTGTGCATATGGTATCCCCCCAATGGCTTCTACACACATATGCTGTTTTCATAACACATTCTGGGAATCCACTGTTCTCTGCTGTGAGCAAATAAATGCTCCATGCATTCTATTTGGCTATCTTTGTGCACATGCTGAGTATTTTCAGCATAAGTTTGGTTTTATGTCATGGCTGTAGGGTGCAAGACCTAGGACAAAGCCTTCATTTTCATGCTTAGCAGATCTATTAGTAGAGTTAACATAATTCAATTAAGTTGTTTACTGACGTACCAGAACTATTGCAATTAAACCTCAAGAGGTCCCTGTGCAGCAGACAGAGATGCAGATGACATAAATCAAAAGAAATGAACCATAAAAATTGTGATGGTGAAAGAGAGGAAACTCAGAAATGCTTAGAAATTTAGGTTTTTATAAACATACAGCTAATATGGTTCCTGGGTAAATGAGTTCACAGTTGGAGATCCAGTGCAGTACTTAAGATTATAGCATCCCTGTGTTGTGTTTGATACTTAAATTCCCTGAGACTGTGTTAGGAAAGGAGGTAAAAACAAGTAGGAGAAATATAAGAGGATTTATGTGGTACTGGGAAGGAAATATTATAGTGAATCTGAAGGTGGCTACTTCCTTTGGAAAGAGAGTGAAAGACCCAAAACATTTCACAGTAAAAAATGCTAAAATGATGAAGACAAGGCAAACATGAGAAAGACTTGTAAGAAAAAAAAGCCACCAGATACAGGAACTCTGCACTACTGCAGGAAGTAGGATCAAATGTTGTAAGGTGACACTAATAAAGATCATCCTTGCTGAAAGGTAGGGAGTATCTGGGGAAATTTGCTCCCAAGTGCTGCATATCAAGATGTTCAATGTGAAGGATTTCATATTAATCTACGGCAAAGGACCTTTGAGAGCTTGGGTTGCTAAAGGCAAATGTTGGGAGGAAAGGAAGAGTTTTAAGCTTTTAGATAGTCGGTGGGTCTTCAATGTATACTTTGGATTGGCTTCATATATTGGGAGTCCTTTAGTTATCTTGGGGAACTCCGTATGGGTTTCCTTTCCTATATATAGGGTTCATAAATAAATACAGGAAGGCTTCCTAATGCATTCGGCTATGTTTAAAATGTAATGGGTTGGATGCTACAAACCACAAATGGAAAGCACTTGTGGATATGAAATTTTCTCACTTCACCTTTTCCTCTGCAGCCCCCTGAATTCATTGGAAAGGGGATTCTAGGGATTCAAGGTACTTCACTGACTATAGAAAAATGGGAAATTTCGATGTACATTGAAAAAAACACTCCAATGAAATATTTTCTCTTTTAAAATGAGTGAAAGGCTTTTTAAGACAGTTTTACTCACTGAAACTGAGTAGCTTGACTTTTTAAAAAAATTTAGACAGTTTACTGTATTGTAGAACAGTTTTATGGTAGTTGCTATGTCTACTATAGACATATACATATTTTCCATGATATATCAATATATCTAATTCTCAACATGGCCCATCCCATCTGTAGATACTTAAATCCAAAGACTTGGGATGTGGACAGACAAGACAGTATTTTCTATAAACCTGAGGGGAAAAAGTCATGCTACTGAGTTTGAGGAGTATTCAACAGTATTTTCTACAAACCTGAAAAAGCCTTAGGTTTGTAAAAAAAATCTGAAATCTTTACAAAGGCAAAGAGAGTAGGGATGCCAACCTCTAGATTTTTCTGCAAACCTGAGGCTTTCTCAAGTTTGTAGAAAATACTATCAAATACTTCTCAAACAGAGTAGCATGACTTTAAAAAAAAATGTAAGATGGTCGACAGTATTATAGAACAGTTATACTGTAGTTGCTACACGTACTATAGACATATACATATCTTCCATGATATATCAATATATCTAACTAGGAATAAGGCCTGTTGTGGAAATAAATACAACAAGCTCTAGGAAGAGGCTCTGAGAGAGTGCCCCGGCCTTGGGCACTCAGCGTCAATTTGCTGTGGCAACCTCAGCAGGGTATATTGACAGAGAGTCTATCATTTTCTCCTGAGAAACTGATCTCTGCTATCTGAAGAGCAGTTGTAATTCTGTGTGATCTCCATCCCTCCCTGGAGACTGGCAACAATGGTTCCCCATGAGGGAATGGCTGGCTTGGAGGGTGGATTCTATGGCATCACACCTCAAACCTCACCGTCTCCAGGCTCCACCCCTCAAATCTCCAGGACTTCCCCAACCTGGAGCTGGCAACCCTATCTCCCTCCCAGCCAACCATCAACCTACCGCCATCTGCCCCCTGCCTTCAGCTTTCCATCACCTTCCCCTCCCTCTTAGAAAAGAGGTGTAATTCTGAGTGATCTCCAGCCCCCACCTGGAGATTGGCAACAATGATTCCCCATGAGGGATGGCTGGCTTGGAGGGTGAGGTCCATGGCATTGCACCTGCCTGAGGTCCTACCCCTTCTCAAACCTCACCCTCTCCAGGCTCCATTCCTCAAATCTCCAGGAATTCCCCAACCTGGAGCTGGCAACCCCATCTCCCAACCAGCCAACCATCAACCTACTGTTATCTGTCCTTTGGCTTCAGGTTTCCATCTCCCCTCCCCCACTCCTAGAGAGCAGGTGTAATTCTGAGTGTTCTCCAGCCCCTACCTGGAGATTGGCAACACTGGTTCCCCATGAGGGTTGGTTGGCTTGGAGTGTGGTGCCTATGGCATTGTACCTGTCTGAGGTCCCACCCCTCCTCAAACCTCACTCTCTCCAGGCTCCACCCCTTAAATCTCCAGGAATTTCCCACCTGGAGTTGGCAACCCTATCAGGACTGGGCCCAATGAGTTTTCTCCCAAAGGCCAAAACAGGTGTGGAAAGGGCCTTTTACTGACAAAACCTGGTTGCCTAGCAATAGGCATTGAGGGGAAAGCACAGTTGCCACCTCTGATTAGGGAAATACCTTGAGATTTGGGGGGTGGATCCCGTGGAGGGCAGCATGGGGGGGTGGAAGAACTCAGCAGGGGATAATGCCATAGGGTCCACCCTCCAAAGCAGCCATTTTTTCCAGGGGATCTGATCTCTGTCATCTGGAGATCAATTGTAACAGCAGGAGATCTCCAGGTCCCACCTGGAGACTGGCAACCCTAGGGGGAAGTCAGCCACACAGCAGGGGGATGAAGAGAACAGTTTGATGGTCACTGGCCCACCTCATTAGGCAGGCAGCCATGGTTGAGCCAAAAAGGAGAGAGAACTGGTTTAAATGTATTCAGACAGGAAAGTGGCCAAGATGGCAGTGGGCGGGGGAGGGGGTTATGCTGAAAGTCTTTTTTTTTTTAATGACCAAAGTTGGTTGCCTACCAAAAGCCACTGAGGGGACAGTTAGTTACAGTTAGGCCCACAAAGGAGCCAAGAGAGTTGTCTTCCTCAGGAGAGAGTCCGGCTTTCCAGGAGCCGCAGCTCGTTTCAGACCCTCCCTGGCACTGCCGCCGCTGCTGAAAGAAGGTGGGGGAGCCTTTGAAAGGCACTGGGCAGCCTTCTCTGCAGTGCAGTCTGCTGAGCTATCGCCCTAACAAAGCGCAGTGAAAGGTGAGTGCTTCCCCTGCTTGCTGCTGCTCACTAGGTCTGCCACCTTCTCCCCCATGGAGGGGTTGCTGCTCCCTCGGCAGAGCATCCATCCCCTTTGCTGGCTCTCTCCAGACTGAGAGTGAAACGCTGGCTGCTGGCTCTGTGGGCAGGGCTGAGCCAACTCAGTGAGGCAGTGCAGCCAAGGGATTGGGAATCCACAAGATGGGCAGCTAAGTGGTGCAAAGGCTGTGGAAGCATGTCCAGGAGTCACACCAAAACTCTATTATACATATATCTCAATGTGGCCCTTAGTGGTCATTGCTAGGCAACCACAATAGTATTGTCAGTATTCAAGCCTTTCTTTCTTTCAGTAAAAAGCAAAGAGATTAGGGATGCCAACCTCCAGGTGGTGGCTGGGATTACAACTGATCTTCAGACAACAGAGATCAGTCCATGTGAAGAAAATGGTTGCTTTGGAAGGTGAACTGTATGGCATTATACCCCATTGAAGTCTCTCCTGTTCCCAAATCATGCCCTTCTCAGGCTTTACATCCAAAATATCCAGGTATTTCTCAATCCAGAGCTGGCAGCCCTAAAGCAGAGGGGCAGAGCCCTTTCCTGGGCTATTTTGGTCTCTGTGGGAGGATTTACCAGGGCCAGGCCTGGCAGCAACCACTGGGTGATTTGCAGAATAGCCAGTGTAGAGCAGTGGTTAGAGTTTCAGATTAGGATCTTGAAGACTCAGATGCAGGTCCCCACTCTGCCATGGAATCTCACTTGAAGACTTTGGCCCAGTTATAGACTCTACACCTAACCTAAATCCCAGAATTGCTGTGAGGAGAAAATGGAGAGAAGAATTATATAAATTGCTTTGGGTCCCCATTGTAAACAAAGGCAGGGTATAAGTGAAGTAAATAAATAACTGTAGCTGAAGATGGGGGGAAAGATAAAAGCCAGATTGTTCAGTGAGCGGGAAGGAGAGAAAGAAGCAGAGAAAGTTGATGATTTGTCAGGAGGAAGGAAAGAGGAAATAGCGTGGGAAGGGAAAATACAGGGGAAAGGGAGGTATCCACATGGAAATCCTTGCATGTTTCCGAGTATACAACTGGGCCCAGCATAGTTGGCACCATATAGCTGGGCCTAGCCTAGTGGCTGGCACAATGCAACTTTTGACCAGAGGTTTCCCACAGAGTGGAAGGAGGGAAAGCTGAAGGCAAGGGGGCAGATTAACATAGGGTGGTGATGGGTGAAAAGCAGAGAAGGAAACAAGAAAGAGCTTTCAGGAAATAGAAAGAGAAAATAGTGGGGGAAGGAAAAATGAGATGCCCTTGCAAGTCCTTGTTTATTGTCTAAATATGTCTAATTTTGTCTACAATTACTGTGCTATAATATGTAAATGAGCTGTTCAGTTTTTTCAGTGTTATGTTTAATTCTATATCCAACTACGTTGGTAACCTCATCTATGAGACTGTCTCTGTCCACATCATACATTTCCTTTTATTTTGCTACCAAAAAATTATTTTCTTTTTTTCAGCTTTTATTTTTTATATATAATTCTCAGGTGGCAGCTCTAACAATATGCTAACATAGGGCAGTAATTAGCAGTGCTCCCCCAGTTGGATATATTTACATTTTTCTTATAGAAAACTAAAGTATTCATACTTCTAAACTTCATGATACCACAAAATCATGAGGTATTTGGTGTTGATACGGTGCCTGTGTTGCCTATGAAGATCTCAAGGCACAAGGGCCAGTTTTTTTGGAGGTTTCAGGGGACGTGGGAAAGATTCATGTACATGAGTGTTCTTATAACACATAAATTGTTGCAGAGCTCAGTTTATCAGAAGTGTTACCCTCTAAGTATGCAGAAATACACACATGGGTATGTCCCGGCCCCGCGGTCTTGGGACTCGGCCTGACCCACCCCCCACCCCCGGCAAGGAACCTCCTATGGCAACCCTGACCCCCCTGGCAAGGAACCTCCCACGGGAACCCCAGCCCTTCCATGCACCCAGGAAGCCCCCGGTCTGGAGGGAGGCAACAGTCGTCCGGGCAGCCAGGGCAGGGCACAGTGACAGAGCAGAGGCGGAGGCAGCCCATGCCGGCCCCCAGGAAGGATACAGCAAGGGGGGCAGGGAGACACAGTAGGTGGACAGGGGTGCTGGGGGTGGGGCGGGGAGATAAAAGGTGGGGAAGAAGAGGTGCCGGGGAGGAACAGCATGCAGCTGGGAACCATAGGAGAAGAGAGACCGACAAGCTGAGAGAGAACGAGAAGGGTGATTCCTGGGCACACTGGCAGAGGGACTTGTGGGATGACTCTAACCTCATCCCCTGCCGGTCTGAGGCGCCTCATTCCTCCCCCCTTTTTGAGTACCCCCCATCGCCAGGGCTGCCTGTCTTGCTGGGTCTTTGGACGCCACGGCTATTGGGGGACCAGGGCCCGCCTTGCAGGCTGAGCGTGACAGGGTACAAACAGGAAAAAGGGCAGCAGGAGGGAAGTAGGGAAGCTTATGCAACAATAAATGATGACAGTCTTTAAGGTAATGTGAGACTCTTTGTTGTTTTGACTGTGACAGATTTCCATGGCTATTGCTTTGGAAGTTGTAATGTACCCAAGCCAACCATGTGCTCCGACCGGTTCTAACTGGTCCGACATGCGGCCAGGCGAAGCTTGGACCTTGAGGACAATAGATGCTTGGATCCTGAGTCACCTCCAATTGGGGAACTAGGATCTGAGAGGTTAATGCAATTACTGTAAATAGACCACTCACGGGTGTTTGGGGTGTGTGGGGTGTGTTTTCCTTGGGGCACATAAGCTGGCCTTCGAGCCAGCTACTGTCATGCCTGTCCCTGACCCAGCACCTGGGAGCCTGGAAAATGAGGACTCTGCACCTTTAACAACATCAGAAGCACAAAAGTCCTCATCAAACCTAAGTGCTGGGGAGGATGAACTCCAAACTACAGGACAGCTGGCACCTGAAGCTGATCAGGCAATACCTGGCCCTAGTAAATTACCACCTGACTCACTGCCACCTGTGGACCAGTTGAGAGATCGCAGACGCTGGGATCTGGCAGCCAGGCACAAGGAGGCATGCTTGCACGGATGGCGATCATTAAGTCCTGATTATTGACAGGAGCAAGGACTTCGCAACAGAATGTTAATGAGCTAATTACCCAGCACAATATTTGAAGAGACTGTTGGCTGCTAGCAATCTGTGCTGGTAAACTTGTACGTGGACCAGACGCTTTACACCTCCAGCTCTGTACTAGCTCCTGACTGATCTCTCGGTTCCTGAATCTGGTCCGTATTTTTGGTGATCTCTCTGGCTCCTGACCCCCGGCTATGCTTCCTGACTTTGATAATGGACTCTGCCTATCGGTAACGTTGACTACAGCATGACTTTGTGTGTTTGGAACTGGTTGATTGGACTCTTGTTAACTTCTCCGGCTGACTCTTGGACTTGCCTTCTGGATTCCCCTTCTTTGCCCGGCCCCCTGGCTCTGTCGTGACAGCTACTTTGTCTTGTTCCTGATTTTCAAATAAAAGTATGAGCTGATTTCACTCCACTGACTCGTCGGTCTCAGTACTTTTCAGAAGTGATCAAATAGGAGGAACAATGTGGGAAATGTAGCATTTGCTTGAATCAAAGTACCTTAAAGTCTGATGGTGCTCTTATATGTTCAGTAGTCACAGAAAAAGTGAAGTGAGTGGTTAAAAGTATACACTGTCAGATAACACCTTCCGAATTTGGGAGTATTTTGAAAGCAAAATGTAGAGAATATCGGTTACAAAATGTCACAAAGAAGGTCAGGCTTAACTGTGAATTTAATCTGTCATTTTCAGTAAAGTGAGGCTAAAAAGAAAGTCTTTATCAAGCTCAGCCTTTTAAATTACAAAGCGACAGTACATGACCAAGAGCTTTAAACATCATGTCATCAGTAATTACTCCCCCAGTTATTTAGTTGGCTGAGCACTTGTCTGCTGCTTTCAATTTCTCTGTAATCACAGCTCACTCAAACAGAAAAGCCAGGAGAGAACTGGAAGAGGAAAATGGTCACAAGCATTTTTATACTTCAGGTACAGACCTTTGTTTATGGTCAGATGGAGGCACTGTGACCATGGGCAATCAACAATCTGAGACATGAAACATAATAAATATTTAAAAGTGGCACAGCTGAATCTAGATTCCTGCTATCCCCCTGTAATGAATATCTGGAATCATGATATGCTAATTCAGCCACATACTTGGAAGATGCATTGATGTAATTTATTTACTGAAATACTTCTTTACTACTTTCTTAACTTTTTAGCAAGGTGAAGTAATTTAAATAAAAGTGGGTAATTTAAACAGGGTTATCTTTTCATGTGTATAAAAGCTGTGCATAATTATTTTATAGTATGTACAAATGAGTATCTGTAGGCACAACTAGTATTACACGTAAAATATGAGCACTGGCTAACCTGGGAAAGTTTCAAGGTAACATGCTTTAGGATTTAAGAATAATAAGAACAGTTTTGTTATATATAATGTATACATACACACACACACCCTAATTTTTATATTGCATGCAAATGTATTATTAAGCACGGATCTAAGAACATAAGAGAAGCCAATGTTGGATCAGGCCAATGGCCCATCTAGTCCAACACTCTGTCACACAGCGGCCAAAATATACCAGGTGCCATCAGGAGGTCCAGCAGTGGGGCCAGGGCACCAGAAGCCCTCCCACTGCTGCCCCCTCCAGCACCCCCTCTAGCCTTGCTATTTGGATAGCAGGTTGCTTGGGTGGTCTTTTTACCAGCTGAATCTGATTTACCAGCTCCTCAACCCAGCCTCACTAATCCATGTTTTTGTTATCTCCTGGTTGGACTACTGTAATTCACATTGGGCAACTCTCAAAGAGCTCAGTAACTGCGGCAGCCTAACTGTTGGTCAGGACTGGCTGTTGGGAATATACCTTGTCTGTTTAAAAACATGTTCATTGATTGCCAGTTTATTTCCAAGTTGAATTCAAAATTTTGCTTAAACCCTTCACAACCTGGGATGCATATATCTAAATTACCATAATTCCCCATATGTCCCATGTGTCTGCTAGAGCAGGGGTGTCAAACATAGTGCAAGGGAGGGAACAGGAGACTGCTCAAGGGGGAATGGGCAGAGCTACTCCAATTGTGGCTTCAGCATAGTGGAACAACCTCATCTGCAGCAGTCAAGTAGCATGGGAGTGTCTGCCCAGTGCTGCATGTCTGGCATTGACAAGGGCCCATGCTTCCTCTGTGGTTGCACTCACTTCAGGGAAAAGGGTGGCATCCTGGGAAAGTTTGGGAGACACTGGAAGCTTATTTTACTCACCCCCTGTTGTTAGACCTCCAGAGTAACGGGCTGGCTACTGTGTGAGAAAGGATGCTGAACTAGCTCGAACCACTGGTCCGCTCCATCAGGGCTCTTCTTATGTTCTTATGTACCAGAGTTTTGAATGGAGAATAAAGTGTAGACATTTTAATAGGTGGGAAGTTGGGATTGGGATTTAGTATTACTTGATTTTCAAATTATTTTAAGTTGTCTTGGTCCTTGGACCTTTCCTGGCATGCTGTTGGCCACTGTGGAAAACAGAATCATGAACTAGATGGACCAGTGTTCCAATTCAGTAGGAATGTTCTTATGTTTTCAGTCTGGGCATAGTTCTGTTCAGCAGAGATTGTTCTGCATAGTGGAAAAAGGTGGAAATGGACACCTGTTGTGTGAAGCAGGGTTTTTGTTTGTTTGTTACCAATTTTAGTAAATGTAAGTAACAGTAGTCCTACCAGAGTGTCTGTCCAATGAGGTGTCCTCTTTCCCTACCAGTTGGATTGTGGAGAAATAGGAGCATTTTTTAAAAAAAAATCAAGGCAAGGTCATAGCATTGCAATTAGTTTGTTAGAAGTTGGGGGGCAGACCATGTGGTCTTTCTTTGCAGAGGCACGCGCAACAGAAAAGTTTCATTCTTCTCCAAAGTGACTGAGGGGCAGCCTCATAAGCAGCATAAGTAAAGTGGTCTTTTCTGGATTTCTGGGGATCAATAATATGACGGTAGTGTGGGTGGATGAAAGCTGGTGATATATCTCCTGTTCACACAGTGAGTGTAGCAGAGTCGTAGAGAACTTGCACACACCAGCCAGGTTGGTGCTATTTACACTTTTATTTTCATTATATACACAGTCCTTATAGCGAAGTATTCACAGTTTCTACTGACAAACTGCTTCGTCAAGCAACCTGATATCATACTGGCCTACAGTGGTATATACAGCACAGACTTATATACACATGGATCAGTCCAAATATCCAATCAGCACAGAGATGCTGAGTCACTGAAGCACCTGCTGTAGGCTGATGCAACATGTCCAATCATGTGATCTCTGACTGTCATTTAGATCACCATGATCTGTCTAGCAGGCTGCAATCTTGTTAAGGCATTTCTTATACACATGCTGACATAATACGCACAAAGAATTGGGAGGGGTGGGACGCCACAGAAACACAGAAAAAGGAAACATGGAAGATAACCCCCCCAGATATTAATCGACACAAAACCCCAAACACCAAGGAAAATAATACCTATCCTAAACTTTGCCACTCCAACAAACAAATATTGCTGCCCCCCCAATTACTCCAGGGAAAAAAAGAACTGAGAAGAGGCTAGCCAGTAGTAGCTAATAACAGTAATAAATTAATAATAGAAATCAATCTGTCAAGAAAAGAGTCCAGTGCAGTCCAGGCAAGATCTGGCCAACCAAGGCATCTCTTCCAGGATGTAAGGGCAGCATGGAGCAAAATGGCTAATATAACTGAAGGTTGCCATTTACCCCTGCCCCGACCCACCCAAGAAAGACTAAATGGTCCCACAGCTAAGACTGGCTGGGGAAAATGCTATTTCCCAGGCTACAGGAGGCAGGCACTGTTAAATTCCCAACAATTAATTCTCTATGTTAACCAATATGGGGGTCATTCCAGGAGGCTTTTGACTGCCTTGAATGTAGCCTACCCGATCCAATGACCGGTAAATCAGACAATTTTTAGTATCAGAAATATCTGACTGTTCATCTCTAGCTCCAGCACTGAAGGGTGAAGCATAAGTTGCAATAGGTCATAGTAAGATTCAAAAGTCAAGAGTGCCTTGGTGGCCTAAAGGATGCATCCTGGACCTGGCCAGGATGCCACTCAATTTGTTCATCTGGCTTTTGATGAAGGGGTCCTGCTATGAGAACACCTTCTTCCAAGAAGGTGTGTAAAAGCTGAATAATCCTGGGAAGGCCTAAAAAATCTGGTCTACATTTTAGTGTAGGGACACTTGCTACTTTAACTTAATTTGCTGCTGAAGCTGGCAGGTGCCTAGGATGTATTTAATCTGTCAGGTAGTATGTTTGAGTATGCGTTAGGGTTGCCAGCTAAACACTGGCACTTATTAGGTGTGGAAGAGGGTGGGGGCATTAAATATGTGGCCTTCCAGCATGAACCTGGAAGTAACATCATTATATTGCTGTAATGCTTTAAGACAGAGGTGTCAAGCATAATGCCTGAGGGCTGGAATCGGCCCGTCCAGGGCTCTTATGTGGCCCACAAGCAACTGGTGCAAGGGAGGGAACAGGAGACTTCTCAGGGTGACTCCGATTGTGGCTTCAGCATGGTGGAACAATCTTGTCTGCAGCAATCAAGCAGTGTGGGAGTGTCTACCCAGTGCTGCACTGCTGGCTCTCCAGTTCACCCATATGGGTTTTCCTTTGCACACACACCCCAAGTCCATGAGGCCTTGCAGTGAGGATATACCAACTTGAAGCTTACCAGCTGCTGTCCTTTATACAGTTTCTTGGCATTACATTTTATGGCACACCTGGCACATCCCAGCAAAGTGATATTTATGGCAGATCTGGCTGTCATAACAAATAAGTTTGACACCTCTGCTTTAAGACTCTACCAAACATAGAGTTTGGGTAAAATTCTTGAGTGTCAAACCAGTGTGATGATGCCATTCTGGGGTCACACTAGAAGCAACTTTGTAAGTGTCAGAACACTGCATATCTTCCCATTTTCCCACTACCATTCTCATTTCCTCTTTCACTATATCTTATGAAATTCCATTGTTTTTCAATGAACCCCAAAGGGCCTAATACAAGAGTGTCCCCTTTCCTTGATGCATTCCCAGTCCTTCATCTCTCCAGTCTCAGAGTCTCTCCTCAGGCCTCAGATACACTAAATACCAGATGGGATGGGGTTTACAGCACTCCACTATGGGACTTCAACAACTCTGTCCCTCTCTCTCTGTTTCCATCCCTCTTGCCAGCGTCAGCCTCCTCCTTGGCCATCCTTGGAGAATTTGCTTTATTGCCATGCATAGCCCCACCCTCCCTCCTTACTTCTGATTGAATCCCTCCCCCTCTTTCCCAGGGGAAGGCCATGTGCTGCTGGACTGGGTAGAGCTGAGCCATGTCTTCCCTAGGTGTTTGCCTCACCCTCCCTCACTTAGTTGCAGTGGTTATATGTGACACTGGCCTTTTAAAAACTAACCTGTCAGCTTTACAAGTTTACTGTTCTACATATTTAATGCTTGAAGAGGAGGAGGGGTTAGTTTTCATTAATACTAAAATCACTGCAGAGCAAAGCTCCTACAAACAGAAGGAAGACTGCAGATTTATTACTGGTTACTGAAAATGGCATCAATTTGCAGCACTACATAGACAAGTTCATTAAGGAAAATTAATTATGCCATAGTACTGTAATTCTGTCTCATTACTGTGTCACTGAGCAGATAGCTTGGATAACCACAATTCATTGAGCTGATAACAAAGGGTGGATAGTCGCAATAGTTTAGAGACATGGCCTCATGTTTTGAACAAAAGCAATCCTGTTCTTGGAATAACACTGCAGACTTTACATTACAATTTCTTTTCTTCTAAGCAAGATGAGCCGTGGATTCGCTATTGATTAAGGGAGCATTCTCTGAATTATTCTATATATCTTCTCTAGGAATGCCTATATTCTGGGATGGTAGAAACACATTACAGGTTTGTTGTTGTTTTTCACACTATGAGCTATTCCCAATATATATTTTCAAGATTGCTTTCTTCACTAGCAGGATAAAACAGAGGTCCATAGGTAAACTGAATGGCTGAGTGAGCAGGATAGAAATATTTCAAACAAATAAATCAATACTATCCAAAACTGGAGCTATTTTTCCTAATAAGTCAGCAATCAGTTTAGGGAAAGAGAGGCATTTGCTGGGGATGGGGATTAATAGGTGGCAGGGCATGCTTTGCCATACTTGCCACCAATTCTTATCTGCAGATCTGGAAGTAACCAGATCAATATGGAGTTACATTTAAAACTTTAATAATATGGGCTAGGACAAGGATCCTATCCTTAGATTCTAACAGTTGGGTAAATAAAATAAACAATTTTAATTTTTTTATTTCTATTTATTTAAAACTGTGGCTAGCCAACCTATCCCATGAGCCTCAAGCAGCGGCTGGAGGCTTCTGACAGCTCAGGTGGAATGAAGATAGCTGAGCCAGAGGAGGAATGCCACCACTGACAAGAGGGTAGGAAGAGTTGGGTGGCTGGGGAGAATAAAAAAGGGCTGGAGGCTACAGTGGGGGGGGGACATGAAGGAAAGGACAGAGGTAGCTGGAGGAAGGGCAAGCAAGGTAGTGACAGTGAGAGCGGGGGCAGTGTTCATGGGATCAGGAACTGGTGGTGAGGACTGGCGTCAGAGGCACAAGCTGAGCTGGGGTGCAGATGGAGCCCTGCAGCAGATACTTGGGACTGCACAGAATGAACTGAGTCTCAGCCAGAAGGACAAAGCACATGGGGGCAGAGGAAGCACTCCCAGCTGGAAGGGTGAAGCCAGACTTTAGGAACACATGTGGGCTCTCACAGTCAGAACGAGGGGAGGAGTTTCCTGCTCATGCAGAGAGGGCAAACACCTACCAACCCAACAACTTCAGGGCCATAGAAGAGGAAGGCACCTTGGTATAGGGTAAAGTACAGGGCATATGGGACTTCTGTTATAAGTGGTCTTGGGGGAAATAAAGGAAGTGGCCAAGGAAGAACTGGGGAAGGCAATCCCTACAGGCTATGTGAGGGCTCCTAGGTCTGAGGGCACATTAAAGGATGCCACAAAAACATTTATTAGCTGCCTTTGTACCTTACAGAACTTAAGATGGCTTACAATATAAATAAAGCTGTAACAGTGAAATACATAAAAACAAAATCACAATTTATGACAGTGAATAAATAGGGGGAGAAAATCTAAATAAATAAAATGCCATCCTGAATAAAACTGTCTTCAGCCACCTTGTAAAGATCAAGAGTGAAGGGGGCAGGTTGTTATCTAATTGTGGGGCTGCCAGCAAAAAGACCCTTTCTCTTGGGCCCATCAGATGGGCTTCTTTGATTGGAGTGACAGTCAGGATGGCCTCTTCCTGTGATCTTAATGCCTGGGCAGGAAAATCTGTTTGTTTTTTCTTCATGGGCTCTGAAAACAGAAGAAACACAGCTGTGGGGAAATCAGCAGGGTGGTGAGTGATGTAAAAAGAAAATCAGTCATTGAGCGTAAGAACGTTTAAGCAGCCCCTTTTTGCCTGTCTATTCTCCTCTACAAATGTTCCCCCTACATTCAGTGTAATAGGTATACATGTTTAGAAATCTTGTGCTTGCTAGTACAATCTGTAGTTCTGCACTAAGAGTACTCTATTTGAGAACCATAGGCACAAATTGCCAGACTTTCTTGTAGGTAAGGCATAAGTTAAATTCATATACCAATAAAAATACAGTAAGGAAGGTAGGATTTTGGAATCTTTTGACCAAAGTCCATAATCATCGTTGGTTTTGATTATGCACACTTATTGGAAATGCAGTGCACACACTATACAAGTCTAATAGCCTAGAAGATAGTCAACACTGGAAATGGTACTGTGAAAAATGTCAAGTGGTTTTAAGATGTGCTCCTATAACAAGAGCCGAGTCTACAATAAATGAAAGGATCTCATCCAGTTCTCACCAATGAAGAGCAGTGCACCAATCTATAATGTGTTTTAGTTCCACTGTCATGCTTAGTTTGTTCTTGTTGTTTTGGGAAAAAAAAGTTAGTTCATAAGGGTCCCACTCACACAAACAATAAATATCATTTCTATGGATTGATCTCATGCTGCTGTGGTATGCTACTAGCAGTAAGAGTATATGGATCTCTCACTCCCAGCTAGTCAAAGACTGAGTTAAGGGGACTGCCCCCCCTCAGAAAAAGTTCTTATATTTGGATGTGTACCAAAATGGTGTGTGTGAGTCTTTCTATGGAAAAATATTTAATATACTGACACTCAAGAGATTGATCTAAGCAGGTCTTTTTTTGTAGAAAAAGCCCAGCAGGAACTCATTAGCATAATAGGCCACGCCAAACAGCAGAAACTTATTAGCATATTAGGCCACACCCCCATGTTACCAGAAGTGTGGTCATCCAGCCACACCTACCTTTTGCTTCTTATTCTTTTTACCTTGTTTGTTGTCGAAACCCAGGGCTTTTTTTGTAGTAGGAACTTCTTTGTATGTTAGGCCACACACCCCAAATGTAGCCAATCCTAATGAGTTTCTGCTGTTGAGTGTGGCCTAATATGCTAATGAGTTCCTGTGGGGCAGGGCCAACTCAGGAGCCAGCCAGAACTCCGTTCCTGCCCAAAAATAGCCCTGGATCTAAGAATTTTGGTAAGGAACACATTTTCAGTCTAATTTTTTGAAAAGATTTTCAGTTCTGACTTGTCCATCTGTTGTCAATGCGCAGTTGTGAGCATTCTGTCTCATTGGTACTCCTTGCATGCACCCTGTTCCTGTCAAGAAATGCCTATGTGAACTTATTAAATTAATAGGCAGAGTGGCAAACTTGAGAAGATACAGAGTCCCTCACTTTCTTTTTTTTATACTTCTGTTTCTTCCCAACAAAAACTAGCTACCTGTTACACCATGTGAGGAAATATTCCTGCTGGCTTTGAATGCTCTCAACTGTGTATCTTTACAAGTAATGTGGTGTGTTAATGGGAAGTCATTTTATGTATTGTGAGTGTATACCTGCTGCCTTCAGAAAGCTACAAATTCATTTTTAAAAGAATAAAATAGGGAACATATATTGTATGATCTCTTAAATGTCCTAGGGATATAGGGAACATATATTGTATGATCTCTTAAATGTCCTAGGGATATAGGCAACCTATCTGTCCTTGTTATAAACATAATTATTTGAAGGGTCAGAAGTTATATTAGGGTGTTTTCATCAAATGTTAGGACATTTTCACGGAGTCAGCAAGATGCTTTTGCTATCATTATGGATCAATCAATACAAGAAGAAGAGAAGAAGAAAACAGATTGGATTTATACCCTGCCCTTCACTACCCAAAGGAGTCTCAGAGTGGCTTACAAACTCCTTTCCCTTCCCCTCCCCACGACAGACACCTTGTGAGGTAGGTGGGGCTGAGAGAGCTGTGACAGAAACTGTTCTTTTTCAAGAACAGCTGTGCCATAAAGAAACTGTTCTTTTTCAAGAACAGCTGTGCCATAACTATGGCTTGCCCAAGGTCATCCAGCAGGTGCAAGTGGAAGTGTGGGGAATCAAACCAGGTTCTCCCAGATTAGAGTCTGCACACTTAACCACTACACCAAACTAGCTCTTAATCCCACTTTGCCCAGTTAAATGTATATGTGCATAAAATAAAAAGACTTATTTAGTTTATCAGCTCTATTTTTGCCACTAATGTGCCTTTTCTTTCAGCCATAGTTCTGAAATGTGTTTGTTGCCCAAGAAAAACTGACTAGGTGGTGATTGTAACAAAAGTATTGCAATTCATATTCAATCTCCCTTCTCTCTTGCTTCTCCTCCCACTTTCTACATGGGGGCCAAATAGGATTGGAAAATCTGTCTTCAATGCTGACTTCAAAACTGCTTTAATTTTCATAACGAGCCAATAGTGAGAGGTGACCAGTTGGTCCAAATCAAAGCAGTGAACACCCAATAACTTCAGACATGATGCCATAGCATTCTTACTGGTGCAATTGGTGGTGGTGGGGACTAACATTCAAAAGTAGAAATGTTACTGAATTTTTCATACCTGAATTTCTACCAGTATTTTTAAATACATTCCTGAATAACCCAGTTGTTTCCATAGTGCAGCTGATGAATTAGGAATCCTCTATTGTGCTCGTTTTTATTTCTTCATTTTCTGCAGAACTGAGAGTATCAGTTTATTGAGTTCACCTCCACCTCTTCAACTTTCTGCACTGTGTTGATAAATCACCCCAAAAGTGCTAACTCAATGTGATTGCATGTGTATTTGTATCAATATTCTTTTGTTTGGGACATTTTAATGATGTACAGTAGAAAAACGCCATACAAAAGGCATGTTGATGCAGTTGGAGTCCTCCCTATGATCACTTTGAGATTTAGTTAGTTAGCACAGTTATAAACAAAAGTCCCAAGGTGGTTTTCAGCAATAAATTAAGTAAAGCTCAATACAAATTGTTAAAATACAATACGAATTCAGTTATATACAATAAAATTCAGTTTTCCCATAGGGCCACCACCCCACCACACTATTATTAATGTAACCCAAAGGCCTCTAGAAAAGACAAGTATTCAAGAAATGGATTGGTTGATACCATTGCAATAAGTACATGTGTCACAGTGAGGCAAACAGCCCCGTCCACAGCCATTTTGGCTCTTGAAAACAGCATGGGAGGGTAGCTTAATTGGACACAGAGGGCTTCTGAACCTTAGTTCCTTGATGTTACATGTGACTGTAAGTCGGGTTGGGGAACCCCTGATCCAAATCAAGTCACACATCTCATCTAGTTTGGCCCTTCGCCTGATGTGGAATTGTAGGTGCAGTGTGGATGAGCAACTCGGTAGAAAAGCTAATAAACAAATCTATAGCTGAATATTTGGTCAGTGGTACAGTGACCCATCATTTCCTGTTGCTCTGCTGCCCTGTTTTCATTTGTATATTCATACTAAGGAACAGTATTGCTTATGGTTTTAAAAAGTTGTTTTTTTAATAAAAGTAAAAATATTAAAAATGGGGCAGGAGGCAGAGAAACAAGAGCCCACAATATCCTATAATTTACCAAGAGGCTTCATTGACAGAGATGTAAGTCAAGACTGCCTACATAAGGCCATATCTATGTACTTTACGATTATTAAAATGGAAGAATAATCCTATATTAGTAGGATTATTCTTATTGTTGGTCTTAAAGGTGCCACTGGACTCTAAATTTGTTCTATTATCTTTGCTATATATCTTTGGCTTTCCCATTACTACTTTTCCTCCCATAACAGTAACACAGGTAATGGGGATGCCACATGAGCACAATTACTCAACAAATGTTGTGTACCCAGGGCCCTTTTTGTAGAAAAAGCCCAGCAAAACTCATTAGCATAATAGGCCACACCCAACAGCAGAAACCCATTAGCATATTAGGCCACATCCCCATGCTACCAGAAGCGTGGTCACAGATCTGCCCTCACAGAGGAGGGAGAGCTTGTACCTGAATAAACCTTGATCTTAAAGGTGTTACTGGACTCTTTTGGATTGCTAGCTATGAGGGAGGACACACAGATCTGCGCAGAAGGAGAGAAAGAGAGAGAGTGAGAGAAGGAAAGGGGGGAAAGAGGGAAAGAAAGAGAAGGAAATGAGGGGGGAAAGAGGGAGAGAAGGAAATAAGGAGGGAAGGAAGGAAGGAAGGAAGGAAGGAAGGAAGGAAGGAAGGCAGGCAGCGGGCAAGGCAGGCAGCGAGGCAAGGCAAGGCGGGAAGCAGGCGCCGCCCACTGTTTCAAGTAGATGTCATTCCAAGGGGGAGAAAGAACAATCATGCAAGGCGATCTTGCAGTGCACATCCCCCCCCATATGCAGGACCCTATACTTTTGTTCCTTCTTAAGATCTTCAGACAGCTTTCATGAACACGCGAAGCTGGTTTACCCTGAGGTAAACCACTGGCTTATCAAGATCAGTCTTTTCTATTTGGACTGCCAGCTGCTCTCCAAGGTATGAGGTACAAGTTTTTCATAGCAACCACTACCTCATCCTTTCAGTTGAAGATGCCAGGGACTGCACCTTGTACTTTCTGCATACAACAGAGATGCTCCTATCACCTGAGGTCCAATACAAGAAGGATCTTCTGCTTAGCAACTCTGTATTGTGTGAAGCAACCCTAAACTTGACAACCTCCACCTTCAACAAAAAGAAAAAAATAAAATAAAATTCCAAGAGGGGACACTTATCTTTTTGTACGTCAGCACCATCCATTCACTTCCCACACAGAGAATATAGATTGTGTTTTCTAATGCTATTGAGTCCACCCTCCAAAGTAGCCATTTTCTCCAGGGGAACTGACCTTGGTAGTCTGGAGAGCCACTGTAAAGCAGGCAATCTCCAGGTGCCACCTGGAAGTTGGCAACCCTACATATTATAACTACAAAGAAGAGATATGGAATCCTTTTTCTTCTTAACATCTCAATTCCACTGGACTCCAGAGAATGCACATCATAGCTCTGATATCTCTAGTATTTTTAATCCTCATCTGCCTGTGCTACAGGGACTATATGGCTGGGTAGAATTAATCTGGGGTTAATATGTTGTCGAAGGCTTTCACAGCCAGAGTTCATTAGTTGCTGTAGATTTTCCCGGTTGTGTGGCCGTGGTCTTGGCATTGTAGGACCTGACGTTTCACCAGTAGCTGTGACTGGCATCCTCAGAGGTATAACACAGAAAGATGGAGTACTCTCTGTGCCAAGGTGAATTACCTGCCTACCATTTTTCTGCTCACCTTGACACAAAGAGTACTCCATCTTTCTGTGTTATACCTCTGAGGATGCCAGTCACAGCAAAACGCCAGGTCCTACAACGGCAACACAACCTGGAAAATCTACAGCAAATAATCTGGGGTTATTTGAGATTTGTGGTGTGTATTTAACAAGAGTACTGAATTTATTTGAAATTCATTTGAATATATTTGAAATGGCATTTGTTGCTGCCATTTTATAGTCACTTTATACATGATCTTGGGCTTCAGGATGGCACAGGAGTTTTGCACATCCACACAGGAGAATCTACTGATTGTTTTAGCTGCAGTAACTTTTCTTGTTATAGCAGCAGGATGGTGGAAAAAGCTACATTCACCAGAATTTTTCACTTCATACAAATATTAAAGACACAGGAGTTGGATCTCAAACAGAATCAGGAAACAAATGAAAAAATGGCATTTCATGTCTATGTGCATATATGTTAATATGATACAGACTGGATATCCCGGTTTATAGTAATGAGTACTTTTTCTGCCCTTTTAGTGCCTCTTGCTCTATAAAATCTTTATTCTTGCTTTAGTGAAAATACTTTTTATTGGTGGAAGAAGCAACTATGGATACCAGCCCAAATATGAGGAAGGAAAAAATAAATAAATGGGGATGTAGTTCTCTTAATCTAAACAGATTGTCTCTGTGTACCACTTACCTATACCAGATGCTCCTTATTACAAAAGGGTCACCGTTTATCTTTCAAAAGGCTAGGATGACTTCAGAGCCAGTACTAGGTAGTAGCTCAGTTCTTTGGTTGGTGAGGCTTGAGTTCAAATTCAGCCTTAACCATCACACAGATGTCATCTTGGGAAATGTAATGTTGCTCTGCCAAACTTTCCTGCCAGCACAGTGCAATATTAAAATGAGATAGCTCTGTGTATGGTACTCTGATCTCTGTGAATGCAGGGTGGCTTGTGATAAATTATGCCAATGTCAAGCAGTCACAAAATGACTTGGCTCTCAGACTGCAGTCTTAGGGAGTGGGAGGGGCATCCACACAACATTCTCCTCCATTCATCCACTTTCTAGAATATTATCTGCTTTGGTATGATCTTTCCTGTAAGCCTGCAGTCCAAGTAGGTTTGCATGCTGTATGAATAGGAAGGTGCAGATTTTTGAAATTCCCCATGAACATTGACACTATTTTGCAGCAGATCATCTCCTCCCTGCTACTATTTCTCTGCCTTTTGTGCCACCAGGGGCCTTTTTATAACCTTTTTTAAAAGCCAAAACAAAACACTGCTGCAAAAAAAAAAAATGCAAGCAGCGTGCACAGAAGTGGTAAAAGCAGCAGAACTTGCCATGCCAGAAGGACTGCAGGGAGGCAGCGAGAGTGCAGTGAGCACTGGCCCGCCGGATCGCCAAAAGGTCATGTGCAACAGCTCAGTGGCTCGTGCCAAGAACTGGGAAGCGCGAGAACTACAAGAATGCACCGGTACTCCTTTGTGAGAGTTGCCCTATTCCCCAAGCATGCACATGCATGCACATGCCCAGGTGTGCCAGGCCAGAGGCAAGCATCCAGGTGTTGTGCACGTGCAAGAGAGAGGCAGCGTGGCTCTTCTCCTTTCTCGGTCTTTTGGCTAAGTAGGCACTGCCCGCTCTGCAGACAAACAAACAGCCTTGCTCGCACCAAGACTAGCTGCTGCTCTATCTTCTTCCTGGCTGCTGTCCTCCGCCACTGCCACCATCTGTGCCCCCTGTGATGTCCCCGTGGTGGTGACAGGGGGAGTGAAGGAGGAGGAGGTGGCATGCCAGGGGGCTCCCAGCCACCAGGCCGCCCATCACTACCGGGCCGCCCTCACTCTCTTCTCAGTGAGAAAGGTAGTGCCCATCATGTGGCTCTCCGCTGTCACCCCCACCACCGAACAGAACACAGCCGGGCCTCAACATGGATGCAGGCTGGTGCCACGGGGCTGTCAGGCTCACTGGGCCCTGCTCCATGGTGTAGTGTTGCCTCTGAAGCTGTCCAGCCATGCCAGTATTTGTAGCTGTGCGCACCTGCTTTGGCGAGGGAGGAGCAGGGTGGGGCAGGCTCGGATGCCAGTCAGAACGCCATTCCAGTGCATTCTGGCCCAAAAATAGCCCTGCGTGTACCTATGCTGTACCTGTACTGATTACCACTAGCCAATTGTTGGGCCTGTAGCATCTTTGGAATTTAGTAGGGAGTAGATAGCACCATAAAATGGTCACAATGTGGGATAAACTTTCTCATATACATTTTAAAAATAAAATAAAATTGCAAGTAAATGAAACAGTCAAGAGAATTTTTGTGTGTGCAAGAAAGTTTTTAGGTATTTGTGTAATTTCCCAAACTTACTAATGCCCAACTGAAATGAACTGTCATGGTTGCCCTTAGTTACCTTCTGCATGTCTTTACAGAATAGGAGATCCCAATAGGGGAATGCAGTTGAAGTCAGTACTGAGGTATCCAGAAATTGTGCATGGTGGATATTATTTGGTGTACGTGTGAAGTTGTTTTTGATGTGGGAGGATCCAAGAGGTTGGGATTGGTTTCCCTGGCTGAGACTAGCAATGCAGAAATCCTGTATTCTCTTCTTCCTTTCCTCATCTCTTTCTGTCTCTTCCTTTGTGTTTTCCTTTGTGTTGGTAGGTCACCTGATGTGTTGAAGACAAGTAGTGATGTTTTGAAGTAGTTTCAAGCAAACATATATCCAAAGGGGAAAACATGTGGAGCCAAAGTGTCACCTTGGGCACTTGTAGCAGTAGAAAAGAGCAAGAGTCCAGGAGTACCTTAAAACTAACGAAATTTGTGGAAGGGTATGAGCTTTCATGAGTCACTGATTCCAAATCTGGCTTTTTCTTACAGATAGATGTATGCACATATATGTGGATGTCTGTCCACTGTAGTGTATGAGCAGAGCTCATTTCTCACTCTATACTATTTTACAGCATTATTGTGAATATAAACTGACCCCCCAATCCCATCTGTGTCATTCTCTAGAGACATTATTTGAAGAGAGGATGGATATGAATGTGAGACAGAAATAAAAATGCATGATAAATTACCAGAGAAGTATGAGAAATAACCACACCAAAAGATGGATAATTGGAATGCACACTTCAAGCATACTTCGAAAAGTCAAAAACACCTACCATGCTGGTTTGACTGCAGATAGGGTGGTTTATTGGTGGGTTTGTGTATTTGGAGCACAGCAGTCCATGGGAAGTTCTTCTGTGTTCTGAGAAGAAGAGTGTAAAGAAAGCTGAAACTAAGCAGATTGTCTATAGATAAGCAGAATCTGGAAGTATGAAGATATGCATAGATCTGTTTTTTGTTCATTCAAACTCCATTTCATTAAACTCTAAACTACACCATGGGGGTTTCTAAAGAGGGCTTTTGATTTATTCCTTTTATTTATTTCCTCTGTCAGCACTTATATTTTACCTGGGGGAAAATGGCTTTCTCCACTCTATCTGACAGCCTCTGTATTTTAAATCCAAACTACCTGTCACATTTGGAAATATTTAATCTCCAGTTCAGAGTTGGACCCTCCCCAGTGTACCTGTATTATGGAAACAGAATTGACAGTATTTGTCACCAAGGCCAAGAAGTAACAATTTTGCCTTAAAGACCTTTTTGGTACCCCAGAGAGAAAAGTAGTCATTTGATTCTTTTACCTTGGAACTTCAGATATTTCAATCACAGCTTCCGAAAAATTCATTAACTGCCAGCATTTTATGTTTAACTATTATAACATTAGTATCTTTCCAATGCAGGATGGAATTCCAGTTGAATATTAACATCACACACATCTAAGAGGCTCCTAGCACTTATTACACTGGCTATTATCAGTGGGATTGTACTAGCGTAGGACTCTAAAGAACAGTAAACTGTATAGATCTATTACTTTTAGTGTGCAATTAATCTTGTTGACATTATTTATATGAATGTGGATTAAAATGCCTGGAAAGCATACTGTTGGATTTGGCAGCTCATTAATATTGATCAAAGGTTGTTGTTCCCTTTGTGTTAGAAGCTACTTAAAGATTACCTACAAAAGTATTACTACACAATTGATTAAAAAAGAGTCCCTGAAGCCTATTGTGTTTAATGCAAGACTACAAGAATTTGCTGTAATGATGAATGTTTACAAACTTTGCCAGTGTCTAATGAATAATATCAATCACACAAAGCCTTGGATGACACATAAACAGAATCACCACCTTTATTTCTGTGCTGCGCTTCTGGAAGTGGAGGTACAGTGGTGAGAAAGCTGTATCTCTTAGATTTCTGCTGATGTTAACAACACAGAAATGTTAAAGGCTCACAGATAGGGCCATTATAATGAACCTTGTAAGCCATGAGACTGCTACTATTATTTTAACAGATAGAATCAAATCACTGTGGTTATGAAATACCTGGCCTTTGTCAGGCACCAAAACCTTCATGACTCGTTTAAGTAAACAAAAAGGAGAAGCTACATCCTGGTCTAGGTATACATGGTAAAAATGGCAGGATATTAGCTTAATACATATGACCACATGAAGCTCTCTTATACTGGATCAGACTGTTGGTCTATTAGGGTCAACACTGTCTACTCTCCAACAGACTGTGAGTCTCCAGGGTTTCAGGTAATAGTCTTTCACATCACCTATTACTTGATCCTTTTAACTGGAGATCCCAGGGATTGAACCTGGGAACACCTGCATGCAAACCAGCTGCACTGAGCCACAGTCTCATTCCAAATATAGTAATATAATATAAAGCACAGCCCCTTAAAATGCTAATATATATCTCTATCTCAGCTACACGGGACTGAGCTCTCTAATCCCTGGAACAGTTTTGAATGCTGCAGCACTGAAGTTCTGATTAAGTAGTCTTTCACTGATCAAGCAAAACTATGCAGGGTCCATTTCAAAGTTTACACATGAGGAACAGAGTGCCCTAGATGTTTTCTTTAAGTTTATCAACATCATAATTAGGATTCAGTGATAATTATGATGGGGCAACCACGTATAACAGCATTTGAGGGGCATTTGGAGTTGCAGCAGGAAGGAGAAAGTGAGAAAGTTGTGCTCCAGTGGATCCAAGCTGATTGATGTCTTCATCCCATTTAAAGCTTGTTCCAGGAGAAATGTGGCAGCTCTATATGGGGAACCTGGATCTAGAAAAATACAAGCTTTCTAATGCTATAAAGAACAGAGTATGGACTACTTAGGATTGCCATTTAGGTGGCAGCTTCTTCTCAGGCAAACAATTTGAACAATTTTGAAGAAAATTAAATTATTTTAATAAGGTGATATTTTTCAGAGAAGCTTCACTCCCCTAGACTGACATAAAACTCTGCCTAAAGCCAAATTTAAAATGGATTTGAAAGTTTCCACCTAGGCAATATAGGAGAGGAAGTCTGAGGAAAGCAAAAGAAATTGTGGAAAGATTAGTAATATCTATCAATGCAGAAGAAAGTGTCACATGGCTCTAAGACCAACAATTAGCTCTGCAGGTATTTTTTTGTGCAGGTCTGGGGTCTTTGTAAAAATGGTCCTACTTCATCAAAACTTTTCAGGATATGCATGATATTAAAATAATGAACAGGACTCATTTGTAAAGTGCTTGTGGACATATCTTGCTTAACCAAGCAATGCTGAAAAAGTCAGAAGATCCATACCCTTATAATTCTTTTTTAAATGAAGTATAAATTAATGAACCCTAATTGATACATATGTATTGGGATTTCAGTGAGACTGTGCAATTAAAATCTTAACTTTATTTTCAAAGCTAGGCTTCTTTAAAGTAATTTCCCCTAAATATTTTCTCTAAATGTTTCATAGAAAAGGTACAGAAACACTGGTATATCAAATTTTCAGTGTGGTCCGACCTGTAGATACTAAAATCCAGAGACGGGGGCCATGAACAGCAAATACAGGTCTTTCTACAAACTTGCCCCACGCTTGCAGAAAAATCTGAGGGGATAATGTATAGTAAGGTTAACTTCAACCCTCCCACAAACAGAAGGAGCACTTTTAAGAAATGATTGCCATCTGAAATCTCCAAACATCTGTGTGAGCACATTATTATTTCTGGTTCAGTTTGGAGCAGCACCACATGGAGTTTATTCCAATAAAAGTAACTGCAGTGTGGTGTTCATCTTCCTCGCCTATCATACTACTTAAGTCAAGTAGCCGATGCCTGCTTAAAGATTCTTTTGCATTCTCTAGTGGACTAATTTTTAAAGCTAAATGAGGCCCTTGAGGATTTTTGTTGATGGGGGGGGGTGATTTTCACTTGTTCCACCTGTGGCAAAATTTTCACTCCCTTCATGCTGTTCCTGAGGAGGTCCCCTGTTATGTATTGAAGTGGGAATCATTCCTATACTTTACTGTGTTAAGCTTCAAACTAAATGTGGCTCCTTCATCTGTCGCATTACCATTGGCTGGTTTCTGAGAAACCTCTGTAAATATCCAATCACTATGTGAGAATGTATCAAAGAGGGAATGGTCCTGATTGGCCTTTATCCCTGCATTGTTATTGGTTCTTATCTTGTTATGGGCGTGGCTTTGACAGCCCGGGATAGTTTAAAAAGGGAGCTGTGCTCCACTTGTTTGTTGGTGTGTTTCTGAGTTGGTATTGCTGTTACCAATAAAGCTGAAATCACTTGCTGAAATCAAAATGTTGAGTTCCATACTTAACATTCCCCTTTGCAAAAAAAATAAAAATTAGGGGAGGTATTTGGGGCTGCAGGAGGAGAGGCAGGGGGGGAAGTATGTGTTCCATTGATCAGAATCCCTTCCATCCTCAGAAATCTCTAATGGATCTAAGCCCAATTAAATATTCAGTGCAAAGGCTCATGCTGCTATGAGAGTCATAGAGTGCAAGCTATTCAATTATTTTTTTTATAAGAGAAAGATGTGTTGTTATCAAAAATCCAGTAACTTTTGTAATGTGACAGATTCTGCATTAGCTAAGTTGACAAACTTTCATAGCTATCTAGATTCATGACTTCTCTTTATTCACAATTTAACTTGGTTTGAAAATTAGTAGTTTCTTTGAAAATATGTTTTAAACTGAGTTCCACAAACATTTTAGCAGGAAATAGAAACTATTGCAGAGAGTATGAAAAATGAGAAAATGTGTGGATTTTGAAATAATTCATTTATCCAGTCTTATTTATAAGTAAACTACATGATTGGAAAGAAAATCTCTTATTATTTATAACAAAATGAGATTTTAAGTGGACAAATAATTATATATTAAAAAAACACATTGCATTCCAAGGAATGAAGATTAGCTCTTTATTGTGGAGAAGAACCTTTAAGCAATTGTGAAGAGCTCACTTCAGATGTTTTCAAGCATGTAATCACTTTTTAAATACTAATACTACTGACTGCCAATGCTTTGTTGGAAGCAAATCTGAAGTAAAAAGTTTTATCAAACATTTTGAAACACTGAACATATTTTTGTGCAAGCTGATGGGGATTGATTGATTGACTGATGGACTTAAAGCACAATCTTAAAGCCTACTCATGTATATTCAATAAGGCTTACTCTCAGAACAGTGTTCCTGGGATAATACAGTTATTAGCCTCATTCTACACAAAATGCTTGGGGCAGGTTACAAATAACAGAATAATATGTAATAAAACAAAGAGAACATTAGAAACCGTTAACAGAATTCCTTTGTAAATGCATGGGTTTTCAACAAAATTTAATAAAACAAGCACAGGGTGAACCCTTGGGGAGGCCATTCCACAGCCACTACTGAAAAGACCATGGGCTGGATCCAGACACAATTGACATTTCTTTCTGATTATCCCCTTCCAACTGCAGAATGCCTAGGGTTGCCAGCCTCCAGGTGGGGCCTGGGGATCTCCTGCTTTTATAACTGATCTCCAGCTGACAGAGATCAGTTTCCCTGGAGAAAATGGCTGCTTTGAAGGGTGGACTCTATGGCATTGCACCATGCTGAGACCTCTCCCCTCCCCAAACCCCAGCCTCTCCAGGATCCACCCCCAAAGTCTCCAGGTGTTTTCCAACCCAGATCTGGTAACCCTAAGAATGCCCCCTCAGGGTTCTCTATCCCTCAGAAGCATCATTTTATGGGGATCAGTGCAATTGAAGGGAGGAGGCAAGAAAGTTATGTTCTGCTGATGGAAAATTTAGTGTGTAACCAATCCCATGTCTCTGGTTTTATTTCAGAAGTTAGTCTTTACAGGCAGACAGGTTCACATAGGAAAGCTACTGTGATCCAACTCTGAGGACCATGAATGAATTTATGGAAAACCAGCTTCCATATGTAGAGTCAGTGCTGTACCATAATTATTGGTTTCATGTCTTTGTATATACTTTAGATTTTGTTTTAATTATTTTAATTATGTGGGTTTTCTGGGTTGGTTTTAATGGTTTTGAAATGGGATTTTATTATGTGTGTTTTAGTTTGATAGCTGCCTAGGTGGCCCTTCTGAGGGCATACAGGCAGGATATAAAATAAAATAAAACATTGTTCATGAACAGGGCAATTTTTTGGCAGGAACATGCAGGAATAGAGTTCCGGCTGGCTCCTGAGTTGGCCACGCCCAGCAGGAACTCATTAGCATAATAGGCCACACCTAACAACAGAAACTTGTTAGGATTGGCTGCATTAGGGGTGTGTGGCCTAACATGCAAAGGAGTTCCTGCTACAAAAAAAAAGCCCTTGGTTTTGACAACAAACAAAGAAAATGGAATAAGAAGCACAAGGCGGGTGTGGCTGGATGACCACACTTCTGGTAACACGAGGGTGTGACCTAATAGGCTAATGAGTGTGCTATCAGGGGTGTGGCCTAATATGCTAATGAGTTTCTGCTTTGGGGTGTGGCCTATTATGCTAATGGGTTCCTGATGGGCTTTTTCTACAAAAAGAGTCCTGTTCATGGATATTTTCATAATGACTTTGTTTCTTATGGACTCTCTGTAAGTTGAAATATTTCTAGCAAAAGCATAAACGTTTTAAAAAATTAAAAATTAAGTTAACATGTTATAAAATATTCACACTTTGGTAGCTTTATTGAGAAATTAGCTGAGGTGTTGAAGGGGAAAGTCTTCAACATAAAACACTAAAAACTACTAACCTAGATTTATAAGATGCAGTTATTTCAGGAGACACCTGATCAGTATAAAACTAACATCTACTATATTTTTGAAACTCATCCAAATTACCTGCTGTGAATGACATAATTAATACAATTATATCTCACAGTAGTATGCATACATTAAAAATTTCTGTAACAGCATGTTAGCAGAGACCCATTTAGTCAAAACTACACTTTAAAAGTAATTATGAAAGAGTAATTGAAGTCTTTAGAGTTATTTCCTTCTGCATAGTCTGTTTACAAGACTGAATGTTATGCTACAACAGCAATATGGACTTGGGTTAACAGCAATATGTTCTTTTTAAGGGTCACCCTACACCCCCTATCAATACTGTTAACAAATATTTAAGTAAGAAAACAATAGATGTGTACATTTATTTTTGCTAAAAATTGCAATAATTTAAAAATAGGGTGTTCCATAATTATCATAATATAAGAACAAAACAAATCCCCCATCTAAACCGCCTGTAACAGAGAACATGATTTTCTTTTTCTTTTTTTCTAGTTTCCTTCATTGTACAGTCTGTCACCTATTAGTTTCACTTTTACAAAGCAGCTAGTGCTTTTCTAATAAGGAGACAGAGAAAGCACATTGGGGATGGGCACAAACTGGTTCATCATGAATTTTGGTTGGTTTGTGGTTCACAAAGCAATATTCATGGAAGGGTGCCTGCCCCAAACATTTCATAAACTTTGATGCTGTTTGTAGTGGTTTGTGGAATGGATACATTTCCAGACAGACCATCTCCATTCAATTAAACTGTTGACAAAACTCCAAGGCAATAGGGAGGGTGGAACTGTCTAGCTTTGGAAATACCAACAGAATCCCTCCAAAGCTTAACAGACACTGCTGGCTGCCAATAACAGAGTTCCCATTCTGTTCTATGGGAGCCAAATGCTACATATATGCTCAGCTATGTCGCCTCTCCTCTGTTGGATGCTGGCAGTTACACAAAGAGGCAAGGAACTTGTTAAAAGCTGACTAGCAGAGCATATGCATTTATTCCCTCCTGATCGTGAACTTCTCTCCCCAGCTGGGGTTTGGGAGTTAGGTGGACTCAGGGCTCATGGCCATGCAAGAGAGGTCGGGCCAGATAACAGGCTTACATGACCAGTTCTCCAGGGGATCAGCATCAGCAGGTAAAGTACTTCCTCACCATCACCTCTGCAGAATCCTCTGCCATTGCATGCCTGGAATCCCTGCTGCTGCTGACCTCTCAGCTCATTACTGACAACCAGTAATGGGGCTTCTCTCTGGTTGGGTTCTTTGAGGCAGAGGTGCTGGGTTGCAGCTCCTTCCCCCAGCCTTTTCCACCCACTGTTCCCTCTGGCCATGTCTGTTGGCCTGTAGCCTCTGCATTTCTTTGCAGAGTTCATGCTTCTATTGCAAGAGGTCTGCATTCCAGAGAGCAGTGCTGCCTTTTATTTGGAAGTCACAGATACAGGCCAGCTTGTACTCTCCTTCCTTGCAGAGAGGATGCAACCTGGTGGTGATGCCCACCTGCAAACTCTCTGCCAAGGCCCTGACCCATGGGAGAACAGCCAGCTCCAGTGCAGAGGCCAGTGCCTGGTCCAGCCCTTGAATCAGGAGGATGACTTGTCCCAGGCTGGCCATATGGGCTCACAGCACATCAGTGGTGTCCTGGAAGAGCTTGAGGACATGCACCATTTGGGAGAGGGTCAGCTAGTCATTGGAGCTGATGCTGAGCTCCTCTTCCCCGTGCAGGATGATCATGGAGGAGAGAACATCCTGCATGGCACTCTTCTGCTCCACCAAACACACAATCATGCCTTGATGTGCTACACACTGCAACCCAAGTGTGTGGAACCCTTTTTGGAAGGGCCTCCTGCTCCCCCTTTGCTTCCCCCTGCTGAGAGGGAGGGGGCCTGTTCTTCCTCCTACTGGCTGCCACTCTTTCCTCTGGCAGCAACATGTGGGTGCATCCTTTGCAAGTGCCTGCGGAGAACGGAGGAGAATAAGTGTGGGGTGGGTTTGTGCCCCTCCGGACATGGGTGTGGCACACCTGGCATTCTGCCACACAGGGATCACTGGGGAGGGTGAGGAAATGTTTCCAAACTGTGGCCCCAGGATTAGAGAAGGTAGGAGGCAAGGAGCTGTTCTAGTTGGCAGCAGAGGATAGGACCCAAAGCAACGGGTTTAATTTACATGCAAAAAGGTATTGGCTGGATATTAGGAAAAACTTTTTCATGGTCAAAGTGGTTCAAAGGTGGAATCAGCTGCCTAGGGAGGTGGTAAGCTCCCCTTCACTAGCAGCTTTCAAGAAGAGGCTGGATGAATGCTTTAGGCTGGTCCTGCATTGGGCAGGGGGTTGGACTAGATGGTCTGTATGGACTAGGTGGGGATTGGACTAGATGGTCTGTATGGCCCCTTCTAACTCTATAATTCTATGATTCTATGAAGCATAGCTGCTTTCTCAGACTGGGCTCAGATAGGCCACAGAAGGATGTACTTGTGGCAAAAGCTGCAACAGGGAGTTGGAATGTGGAAAGGAAGGATTCTTTCTCCCCACCATCTGAATCACTGCTGGAAGACTTCTTCCCCCCACAATGAGCAACCTTTGCATCCACTTTCACCCTCACAGCACACAGCAGTGTTCACCATCAGGAGGGGTGGGAGAGTATAAATGTGGGAGACCTTTTGGGGGGTCCATAACTGGAAGCCCAGAAATATAATCTGCCCCCAACTTGGAGAAATTGTAGAGGAGCCAGTCCTAACATCCAATATTGAAGCAACCTTAGAGGCATATCTATTAATTAGGAAAATACTTGAAATAGTCCCTGGGCATTATTTCAGTGTATGAACAAACGTCAACACTTCAATCTATAAATACTTGCTTAGGCAGGAAACTGTAAACAGTTTTTATTATGCAGGACAGTTTGTATCACTAATCACTTAAATGGAAAACTCAGATTTTCACTGATCTGGTGGGACTGAGATGCCCACCAAGCAGTCGTGGAGTAGGCCGTAGCCAGGAATTTCTAAGTTGGGGGGACATTTTAATTCCTCAGGGGGCAGCAGCTAAATCAATTAAAGGTAATTTAATTAGCTCACGAATGGTCTGTGGGAGAAGTCTTGCATGCCACCTGTGTCTCCTTTGAAGGGCAGCAGGGTTGTGGGCAGCTGAGCTCTCAGCAGAGCACTTTCTTGGGTTGGTTTACTTTGGAGGAGGGAGAGCAGCAGAGGCTAACAGGAGCCCGCCATTCTCCATCCTGGCCCCTGGGTGAGGCAGGGACCCACTTCTACTAGTCCAGCCAGAGAGGCACTCCTTGCTGCTGGTGGGTGACCAGACAGAGCATCCAGCGCAATGAGGGCTATAGGGGCTTCTTGCGCCAAACAGGAGGCTGCTCAGCCTTGGGGTGAGGGAGGATGCTGCAGCTGGCTGCCTGGGGAGGAGAATGGCCAGCCTGCTGCTCCTCCTCTCAGGTCTGCTGCTTTCCCTTCTCCACGGAGGTAGGGTTCTCTCCCTCCTGGGCTCCCCACTCATCCTCCGGCAGCCCGTCCGTCCCCACATGCTGGGCTCAAGAGACATGCTCCAGAGTCAGGGCTGGTGGCCTGGACGTCTGAGAGGAGGGGAGCTTCTGGCTTGCCTCCCTTTCCTTGGCACGCATGGTCCCCTCTGTCATCTTCTCCCAACAGGCGAACGGAGAGAACGGAGAACAGGCTGAGGCCAGGCTCCCTTCCGTCCCATCCAAGGGAGCTGGTGCAGGATGGGGGGGGGAACTATTGAGCAACAGCACAGAAGATAAGGAGGATGCCGAGGGAGGAAGCCTGTGCGATGGCAGCGCTCCACTTTTGTTCCCAGAGAGAGGTGCAGTGCAGGGAGGACTCAAGGAGAAGCAGCGGTCATGGCAGCACAGGGGGAGTTTGCTGCCACTGCTGAATCTTGCCAGAGAGTCGGGTGGGCTGGGTTGAAAGGAAGTGGTGGGGCCTTGGCAAGAAGTCAGGGGGGCGGGCCCCAAAATACCCCAGTGTAGCTATCGGCCTGTTGTGGAGTTACTTTGGGGAGTCCCTATCAGAAGTCTTGTCATTTCTGCCTTTCTGTCCTTCCAGATCTGCCTTTGCAGAATTGTGGGAGGCCCAGCCAGCCTAACAGGTGTTTCCTCAGCAGAAAAGAAGAATACACTGTAGTATTTCAGCTCTTGTGGGGGGGGCTGTGAGAGATGTGGGCATGCTTGTTTGGTGTGGATGGGGTGCTCATCCAGCTGTTGTTGTGGGGTTACTTTGGGGAGCCTCTGTCAGAGGTCTTGTCATGTCTGCCTTTTTGCCCTTCCAAATCTTCTTTTGGAGAATTGTGAATGGTCCAGCCAGCCCAACAGATTTTTTCTCTGCATAGTAGAAGAATACACCATGGTGTTTCAGCCTGGGGTGTGTGCCATGAGAGTTGTAAGCTGCTTCCATTACTTGTCTGGTGTGGCTGGGGTGCTGTGAGGTCATGAAAACCCCTGGACAAATGTAAGCTGTGAATGGTCACAGGTCCTGTCACCCTTCCCCCCCAAGCGGTGGAGCTGTTAAAGAGCTCTCAAGCACTCGGCTTTCTGGGTTCAATCATTCTTTAAAAAAAAAAAAAAAACAGTGAGCAAGTAGATGAAATATTCTATTTTTTATCACTGTGAAGGAAATCCTGCCCCACACTGAAAGCCCCCAAAGCTTGCTATTGTCTTTTCCCTTATCTAATTACTGAAAGATCTTCCCTGTCAGACCTATTTACATACTTCTAACTGTGAGCAACTGCTGAAAGGATTTCATGGTAACAAACAGGCAATTGAGGACCTGGTTTGAAACTTGCAATCTCAGTGGGAAAGCTCATTGTAGCTTGTTGAAAATATAGTCAGCAACAAATAAAAATATATCATTGGTAATGCGTAATAAGAAAGAAAACAAGAAGGAGTGATGGAGAGATGAGGAGACCGTGGTTCTGATAAAGACTTTATTTTCAGTCTTTTTATATAACATCCAAGAATTGCAAAAGGAGAATAACATAATTATTTGATTCTCTTGTAACCAGTTATTTTTATTTTTAGTATTGATGTATTAATATTTTAGCTTTAGAGATTAGTCATTTGTATCCTCAAATCACCTGCACCATGAGAAGTCACCATAAAATGGAGCTGGTAGTCCATGTAATTCTTTTCATTCATATGTTTGATAGGTCATTTTCTTTTTTGTCTTTCAGGACCATGCATTCCTAATCCCTGTCATAATGGTGGAACATGTGAAATTAGTGAAGCATACAGAGGAGACACCTTCATAGGCTATGTCTGCAAGTGCTCTGAAGGATTTAATGGGATCCACTGCCAGCACAGTAAGTTTCAACACAGAATGTTCCTTTCCTGCTTCAAAATAGAATGCAGCTCTTGCACAGTTGTACTTGCTAAAATGCTGTTAACTACAACAAATCCCTTTCTTCAAACATCCTGGAGAATAATTCAGTTCTACATTATATCTAGGTGCCTCCACAAAAATACTCCACATGGAAACTTACATTTCCCCCTCTTATTTTTCCTTGTGATTTTTTAAAAAATGAAATTTGAAAAAAGTAAGATTAATTCCATGTTATAAAATAAAGATGAGCTGAATTCTTCTTCCCTGGACATTTTGGGGCATCAGAGAGCAGATCTGCTGTAGGGCTCAAAGCTTCATCTTTATGTTGTCAGTAGTTCATTTGGTTAATGACAGCTGAAGATGAAAAGGGTTGTAAAAAGCAGATCTTTATGGTAATAGGTTTCCTATAGCTTCTTCTTCAGCCCATTTTAATGCTAGCCTGAGACAGGTGCTCTTAGTCATATTATTTAATTCAATGAGAGGACTTTCCTGAGGGCTCTATTAATGGATACGATGGGTTTAAAAGCAATGAGCTCCTGCCATTTAGGTTCAAAGCACAGTATTCGTTTTACTAAAAACTGGCCGTAACTAGTTGTGGAAATGTCTACTGCATTATAAATCAACCATTTATTTCACTTTCTCTTATTGCTTTGGAAATTAAGCAAATTAAGAACTGGTTCAAAAATACCTGTTTTCTCCATGTTCATAGCCATAACTTTTTTTTCATCTTGAGTAGATGGGTAAGTTAATCTATGAAAATTGAATTATTCACTAGAGGAGAAAAGCTGAAGGGTGAACTAATCTTAACGGACAATCTTTTAAGAAGTAATATTCAGGGACACAGAGCTTTGAAATTATTTATTTATTTTAAAATATTAGTATCACAAAATGTCTCAAGAGAGTGTAAAAGAATACTGAACAACAGCCACAAAATTAAATACCAAAATTTCAGCAATATCAGTCAGAGCAGTCCATCAGGCTCCAAAAAACATGTGAGAAGCCCTGCTGGATCAGACCAGTGGTCCATCTAGTCCAGCATCCTGTCTCAAACAGTGACCAACCAGTTCCTCTGGAGGGCCAACAATCGGGCATAGAGGCCAAGGCTTTCCCCTGATGTTGCCTCCTGGCATTCCCTGTGAACACGGAGGTTCTTTTTAGTCACCATGGTTAGTAGCTTCTGGTTGATATATCCTCCATGAATCTATCTAACCCCCTTTTAAAGTTGTCTATGCCTGTGGCCACTATATCTACCCTGATCTAGTCAGATCTTGGAAGGTGAGCAGTGTGCGCCCTGGTTAGTATTTGTATGGGAGACTTCCAAGGAAGTCCAGGGTCATGATATAAAGGTAGGCAATGGCAAACCACCTCTGAATGTCCCTTGCTTAGAAAACCCAATCTTAAATTGGCTGTGACTTGATGGTATTGTCTACCACCGCATGTCTGTGGCCATCACTACATCCCCTAGCAGAGAATTCCACATTTTAATCACTTTGTGTAAAGAAGTATTTCCTTTTGTCTAACTCCAGTCTACTGCCCATCAGCTTCATTGGATGCCTTCAAATTCTAGTATTTGAGGAGAGGGAGAAAATTTTCTCATCATCAACTCCCTCTACCTTGTACATAATTTTATAAATTTATATCATGGTCCCCCTTATCTGTCATCTTGGTTGCCCTCTTCTGTACTTTTTCCAGCTCCATTATGTCCAGAACTGCACACAATATTCCAAATGAGGCCATACTATTGAACTATATAGGGGCATTACAGTCTCCGCTGTTTTATTTTCATTCCTTTTCTAAAAATCCCCAGCATAGAGTGTGCCTTTTTCATCACTTCAGCACACTGGATTGACACTTTCACAGAGCTATCTACTACAACCCTGAGATCTTTTCCCCTCTCAGTCTCAGCAAGTTCAGACCCCGTTAGCTTATATTTGAAGTTGGGATTTTTTGTCTCAATGTGCACAGTTAAGTGCTCAGACTCTGATCTGGGAGAGCCGGTTTGATTCCCCACTCCTCCACTTGCAGCTGCTGGATGACCTTAGACAAGCCATAATTCTGTCAGAACTGTTCTTGAAAGAGTTCTCTCAGCCCCACCTACATCACAGGGTGTCTGTTCTAGGGAGGGGAAGGGAAAGGAATTTGTAAGCCACTCTGAGACTCCTTCAGATAGTGAAGGGTGGGGTATAAATCCAATCTCCTCCTCCTCCTCCTCCTTCTTCCCAACACTGAACTTCATTTGCCACATTGTTGCCCACTCATCTAATCTGTGGAGATCCTCTTTGAGCTCTTCACAGTCAGCCTTGGTTTTTACCATACTGAATAATTTGGTGTCATCTGCAAATATGGCCAATATACTACTCACCCCTAGTTCCAGATCATTTATGAATGAATTAAATAGTACTGCCCCCAGTACTGATTCTTGTGGGACCCCACTGCTTACTTCCCTCCATTGTGAGAACTGTCCATTTATTCCTACTCTTTTCTTCCTGTCATTTTACCAGTTTTTATTCCATAAGAGAACCCATTCTCTTATCCCATGACTGCTAAGTTTATTCAGGAGTCTTTGGTGAGGTACCTTGTCAAAAGCCTTTTGAAATTCCAAGTATATCATGTTTATCGGGTTACCATTGCATGTTCACTTTCTCAAGGAACTCCAAAAGGTTGGTGAGGCAGGACTTCCCTTTGTAGAAGCCCTGCTGATTTCCCCTCAGCAAGCTTTATTCCTCTATGTCCTTAAAAATTCTATCTTTGGAACAGAGTTTGAGTCCAGTAGCACCTTTAAAACAATGCATATGAAAACTTATACCCAGAATAAAAGTTTGTTGGTCTTAAAGGTGCCACTGGACTCAAACTTTGTTCTGCTGCTTCAGACCAACATGGCTACTCACCAAATTCTGTCTTTGACTACAGTTTTTACTAATTTGCCCAGGACAGACAGTAGGCTGACTGGCCTGTAATTCTCTGGTTTCCCTCTGGACTCCTTTTTAAAAATTGGTGTAACATTTGTTTCTCTCCAGTCTTCTGGTACAGCACCTGAATTTAGTGATAGGGTACATAGACAGGTTGGTATATCAACTATCTCATATTCGAGTTCCTTAAGAGCTCTCAGGTATATGTCATCTGGACCAGTTTGTCTGATACTGGCATTTAAAACCATAAGGCCCAGAAACAAAACATTCCAAGGAGGTCTCCCATCCAAGTACTTGCCAGAGTCAATGCTGCTTAGCTTCCAAGATCTAACAAGATCAGGCTTATATGGGCTATCCAAGTCAGGACAGGGAATTTTTCCTTTTGAGGCTCACCTGGCATCTAACCTACTCTTGCTGAGCTACCAGGCCAAAACATTTTTTTTTACCCAGAAGATATTCTCTTAAAATTGTTTTTTTATATAATCTGTGTCTTGCTTCCAAGAACTGTTTTATGAGAAATGTTTTTATACTTTTCTAATGGTCTAGTGGTCCAGCCATTGGGTTTTAATACTTCATTCATTTTTAACAATTGAGTGGTGTTTTGTGGGGTTTTTTAATCATATTTTACTTTGTAATCTGCCTTGAACAGATTCTCTGGAGAGGCAGCATAGAAATTTTACAAATAAATACAGCTTACTCTTGGCAACTGGAGTCCAGTTACTGGTTAAGGTTATGGACTACTCTTGAATTTCTTAATTGTTTCTGTAAAGAAACAGGAGTTAACAGAAGAAAACCAAATAAGTGGTAGATTACCCAACAGTTAATGTGTTTGATCTGTATAAGGTCAGTTTGCATATATGCAGATTAGGTTACGTGAATCTGGGAAACTTGACTGGCAACTGTATCAGTAACAATTAGAGAATTCAAGAATCACACAGCTGCTTCTGATAGTATATGAATAGTGATTAAAGAGTGCAATACTAGTGAATAAATTTTATAGATTAAAATAAGTGTTAATAGAGAAGTTACTGGTGGTAGTTTCATGGGGAAACTTCTGAATGCATGCATTTAAAGACTGCAGGTGTGATAAAATGTCTCAGAAAGTTCCCTACCACCAACAACTTGAATCTTGCCTCTGGCATGAACACACTAGGCAAGCCACTCTGCCTCAGCCTCAATACCATTTTTCAAGTAACAAAGGTTTACAGTGTCTCCCACTATTGATTGGTATTGAGAAAATTGTAACTGAAAAAGGATTTGTAATAGCACACTAGTTCTGTGGACGGGAAATGTAATCTGAAATCAATTTTGTGCAGTATTACAGCACAATCACTGTTTTTATCTAACACTTTTGCAAATGAAACATTCCAATGCACATGACTTTTCTAATATAGTACTGTATTTTGATTGGATCACACTACAAGCCTCTGTTAGCTACAAAGCGAACTTTTCATTTGCAAAAATGACATCCATGATTTATGTCAAAAGAACAGAACCACAGGAAATTCTACAGCATCACAATCCCAACATCAGACTAGACTGCAGATTTCTCACTCTGTTTGTACAACAATAGGAGCCAAGGACCAGTGATGCAGATCATAGTGGAGATTTCAGCAATTCCAAGTGAGTAGATGACACAAGAAATAGTCAATGGCAGAATCATGATCGGGTTCTACTACAGTAATTTTGGAAATGACCAATTACTTTTGGGTAATCTTCTGAGAAGAACACAATGGAAAATGTATTTTGAGAGGAATGTCAGTTCAGTGCAAAACTATTAATAATGTCTCCATTTATCTCTACTTTTCCCCAAGTAAGTCTATTTGATGTGAGGAGTGCTATAAACTTTGATAATAAGTTTGATAATAAGTTAATAAGCTGTAAAATTTGTTTACTTTTATGCCCAAGTAAACGTTTTTTGAACTGCTTAAAACTCTAGAACAAAGATGTTTCTAGCCAATTACCCCAGAAAAGGCTGCCCTAACTATACTTATATCTGAACATTACCCCCACATACACACACACATACACCATACAGTGAAAATTAACAGGAGAATTATTTGGAGTTGGTGCCTCCACAGTTTTGCACATATTTGCCAGATTCTCAACACAGTAATAGAAGTGCTGCTTGGTCCAATGATTTAGCTTGGTAATGCAAAAGAAAATCTGGAGAGATTTAACAGATTGGGATTTAAACTGTATTTTGGGGAGAGTGGATAGCCACATTGGCCAATTTTGTATTCCCTGGTAGAACAGAAATGTTTTATCAACTATCTTAGGCATGTGTGGTAGCATAAACATATTCATATACTTTTGGTATATGTACAGAAGTATAGCAAGTTGCACAGAAGTATAGCAAGTTGTTCAAATCTTAAGAAGATTCTCCCTAGGAGACCATTTTTGCCCCAAGTATTGTGGAATATTTAGAGTTATTTGAACATAGCTGCACCGTAATTGATGATCTAGATCATATCCAGCAACCTAAATATGTTCAACCACAGATTTTTGTCTTAGCTCAGGAATTTCTGGCTCACAACTTTAATGCTAGTAGCTCACAAGGTAGAATTTTTGCTCACAAGACTGGACAGCTTAGAGGGAGCATTGGTTGGGACTGCTCCTGCATTTATTATTTATTTATTTATTTTAAGCACTTGTAAGCTTTTAGCCAGATTGGCTCCTGGGGCAGATTCCAGCTTTCACACTTTACCAAATAATAATAAATTAAAAAAACACCAGTTGGTAATGAAACTTACCTTAAATAGCGAGCTGTAGTCCATGAAAGTTTATAGTGGAATAAAAAGCTTTTAGTCTTTAAGGTGCCAAAAGACTCACATGTTTTCTTTGTTCTTCTTCTCTCCCTCTTCCTTTGCACACACAGTACAGTTGAAGACTTCCTGATCTGAGAAGTCTTGAATGAAGCTCCAGATCACATTGAAGTCTAAATAAAGGAACTTTGACAGGAGTTTGTCATGTCTCCCCCCACTCCCACCATCTGGTATTCTGAACTGGAATTAAACCAAGGTTGAGAATCCTAGTTTGAGAGGGAGAGGGAAAATGCTACTTTTCCCAAGCACCTCTATCCAGATATTATAGAAAGCTGGAGCTTGATTCAAGGGTTCCTAAACCAGGAAGCCTACAATGGCCATGTGAGGGGAAAACTGAGGAGAGTATATGAGCATGGTCAAATGTCTCTTTGTTATGACATTATCTGGGTTTTTGTGAGTATTCAATTCCTTGTTAACTTTCATAGAATATTTATTTTATGCATTCCTGTCTTTGAATTTAATTGCAGTCTCATTAGAATTCAGACATGTGCTCAGCCAAAATTTAGAGAACAGAGAAGCCTAAATTAAAATGACCTCACTGTGAGGCATCTTTGGGAATTAAGATTGCTGTGAGTCCACCTTATAATTTAGATTTTTTATGTCTAATATTGTCTCACCAAATCAATTAATGCAGATAATTGCAAAACTTGTCAAATGACACAAATTCGCACCAATGAGTCTCCAACCAATATACCCATTTGTATGATTTCCTGACCCTTTGTTCGTGTGGTGGATCATGTACAAAATTAATATGTAAATTATGGAGCATATTGCAATTCTTACTGATTCCATGTGCCAAGCTTCACAGATCTGCCTTCATGTACAATATGCCTCAACAGTTTTTGATGTTCCAGTGGCAATTCAAATAGTTACACATTCTATCCCACTGGGCAGGCTTGTAAATTGAGTATAACTTTGTGTGGGAAGGAAGACCAAGATGCCTCAAATGTAAGATGTCTAATAGGATCACATCATTTAGCACTGAGTTCTGTGACAATGTGTGAAGAGGAGAATCAGGAAACTAACAAGCCTTATCAAAGCTTGTGTGACTGATGTGTTGTTTTCACAAACTTATTGGAGAAGGCATTTAAACCCAGATGTGATCATATTCAGACATCACAATAAACCATGGTTTATAAAATATGGTTTGGAAACAAGCTGTTTTTTGTTTTTGTCTTTAAGCTGCAGTTCATGTGAATTGTAGTTTGGTGTGGTGTCTGAATTCATAAATTACTGTTTGAATAGACCATCCCTTTTAAACATCTGGCCATAATGACAGTACTACCAAGATGACTGTACTACTCTGGAGTGTGACTGCTCATGCACTAGCTTGGTAGTCTGCCACCAGCCCCTTTACTATCCCAGTAGTCAGAAGCTAAAGGGCAAAGCTTCTAACATTCCTGGGTCTAAAACAGGAAGTCTGCCCATGCAAGCAAATATCCAAGACGGCCGAAGTGAGCAAGAAGGTATCAATATGGCTAGGTCGTGAATATGGCAATATGGCTATATATGTCTATATGGCTAGGTTTTGAATAGCCACCATCAAGCTGAGTATAAACCAGAATCTCACTTCTTTATGGGTAAGGGGCCCTCCTAGATCCAGGCCTATGAACCAGTAAGATCCTTTAGTGATGAAACATAGCCAAAGTGGGGAACCAATGACTGAACAGGTGACCTAAGCAGTAGTCCAACCAGAGGGGAAGGAACAAAGCCAATCTGAAGCTAGGCTCAGCCCCTTTCCCACAGGTGCAAATCATAGGTTTAATTTAAAGGAATGTGGCTAATTGGAAAGCCAGTACCAGACTTCACACTCCCTTCCACAGCTGTCATTATCTGTGCTTCACAAGGTCAGCATGCTGTTTCACAGCAAGGCATTTTTGAACTCTATTTAACTCACAAGCAGGGTGCATTTGAAGCCTGAGCCAAACTCTGAATCAGAACAGAATTTTAAGGGAACCAAAATTCTTTACACCCACCATGACCACGCTCAGCACTTTGCAGATAAAATTGCTTCCTCCTTTCTCACTTTTACTCTCAGTTAGCAGTGACAGAGTGGGATGGTGCCAGGGTGCTGACTTGTCCAATTGTATAGTATACTTTCCAGTTTATTCAGTGTGAGGATATGGACAGGATCCTTGGAATTTTGAAGCCTACCACCTCCTTATATGACCTTTGCCCTTCTGGTTACTGAAATCTTCCTGGAGGGGCTGCTGATTGGGTTCAAGAAATACTCAGTGCTTCCTCAAGAGACAGGTGGTTTTCCCAGCCTTAAAACAGGCTGTGGTGCATCCGCTTCCAAAGAACCTACCCTTGAATTGGGAGGTCTCAATATTTTTTTTTTTACATAAGTACTTCATTTAATGAGCAAGATCATTATACGACCAGAAGTGAAGTGGTCCAAAGGTTTAGTTCACAGAAACAGCATTGTTCAGTTTCAGGTTGCTAAAGAAGAGGATCTGGAGATGCTGGTTTATGACCTTTGGGTAGTGCACTTTGAAATATACCTGCTTCTCTCATGCCCTTTGTGGCTTCATAGTTCTTATAGAATTCTGCATATGCTCGCTTCCTGGGTTCAGACACACCAAACTTGAATCCAGCTATAATTCCGAGAGACAGGATGGATACAGCTATAAGGTGTTTTCTTAGATGGATGGCCAACAGGCATCTCATCTATGGTTTAGGCAACAAAGCAGATGACAGGGTTGATGACTTCCCTTCACATAGCAAAGGCTGTTTGCAAAAACAACCCTGAGACCCTTCAGAGATATCTCAGTAATTACTGATCATCTCAAATATTCCGTTCTTGATCAAGGTGATTGAACAGGTAGTGAATGGACAACTCCAAGCTTTCCTGGATGAGGCAAATTTGTAGACCCCTTCCAGTTTGGGTTTAGGACTGGTTACATGACTGAAATGGCTTTGGTTACCCTTGCACCAGGAGATGGATAGAGGGCATGCAACTCTGTTGATTCTCCTGGACCTCTCAGTTGCCTTTGATACCATCGACTATGGATCATCTATCTGGATTGGGACTGGGAGACACTGCCCCTACCAGGAAGGTATGTGTCAGAAGGTAATGCTGATGAACAGTTGTTCAGCCCTTTGGCCTCTGGCCTGTGGGGTTCTGCATGAAACAAGTGGGTGAGGACATCCAGAGATTTGGGCTGGATTGTCACCAAAAAGCTGATGATGCTCAGCTCTATACCATGCTCCCAGTTGATCCCAGGGAGGCTGTAGAAGGCCTGCATCAGTGCCTGGAGGCAGTTTTTGGAGTGGATGTGGGCTGATCAACTGAAGGTTGTCTCATATGTTTTAAATTGTTAGTTGTCCTGGTAGCCCTTGTAAGGGAAGAAAGACAAGATATAAATTTTGATGATGACAACGATGACGACGACAACTAGAGTACATTACATAACTCATGGCTTTAAAACATATCACAGCTTATCACAGCAGCTGAATGTACTCCATGCAACTACCTCTCTGTGATGTTGCTGCTGCTAACCTGTCCCACACTTAAGTACAGTGAGATTGCCTTAAGAACTTCTGTAAAGTAGAAATACAAATTGTTCATGATTTTTCTCAAGGATGCCTACAAAGCTCTTCAAGAAGAATGTCAATTGTAAAAGAAGACTGAGAGGAAAAGTTCTTACCTCCTCAACCTTGGTTTGACTCGTATAAAGGACTGATGACTTCAGTTTCCCTTCCTTTCTTTTCTGCCTCATAACAATGCCTTTTATCAGTTCTTTAGGCATACAAAGTTAATTCCCTCACAATCCCTTAGTAATATAAACTGAAATGCATGTTGCCCTTCTCTTGTGTTTCTGTTTCCAGCACCTCCTCTTAAATCAGCCTTATTCTAGGCCTAATGTTATATTAAGGTGCCCTTTTAATCTGGTGAAATAGCCTCAGGACTGATTAAAGATGTGAATGCAAGTACAATAGTTCTGCAGAGTTCTCTCTGATATGTATTTATTTATTTTACTTATACCCCACCCTTCTTGCAAAGCAGTGTCAGAGTGGCTTACAAACTGTATAAAAACATTAAAACAAGAAGATTGATAAAATTACAATACAATCCCAATGTAATAATTTATAAACTGCTAGTACAACTAACATAATGATGGCCAACATTTGCAGCAATCAGAATATGCCGACAGCTGGTCTGGGTCATGTCAGGCTGTCGATGGTTTGATGTTACTGTTGATAGTGGTGTTGAGGCCAGGGCCTTGCTTTAGGTGGTGCAGTTCCCTAATCGAAAGCCTGGTGGAAGAGCTCCTTCTTGCAGGCCCTGCGGAACTGTAGAAGGTCCCGCAGGGCTCTGATGTCCTCTGGGAGCTCATTCCACCAGTATGGAGCTGCCACAGAGAAGGCCCCAGCCCTCATCACAGTCAGTCTGGCTTCCTTGGGGTCCAGAAGTCTATCAGAAACATTGAGGCGCTATCACAGTTGTCACCTCATAAGAACATAAGAGAAGGCAATGTTGAATCAGGCCAATGGCCCATCTAGTCCAACACTCTGTCACACAGCGGCCAAAAATACCACGTGCTATCAAGAGGTCCAGCAGTGGGGCCAGGACACTAGTAGCCCTCCCACTGCTGCCCCCTCCAGCACCAAGAATAGAGTGTATCACCTGCCCCAGACTGAGAATTCCCATCTATACCCTGCGGCTAATAGCCACTGATGGACTTCTGCTCCATATATTTATCTAATTCCCTCTTGAAACTGTCCATGCTTGTAGCTGCCACCACCTCCTGTGGCAGTGAATTCCATATGTTAATCACTCTTTGGGTGAAGAAGTATTTCCTTTTATCTGTTCTAACCCGACTGCTCAGCAATTTCATGGAGTGCCCACGAGTTCTTGTATTGTGAGAAAGGGAGAAAAGTACTTCTTTCTCAACCTGCTCAATCCCATTCATAATCTTATAAACCTCGATCATGTCACCCCTCAGCCGTCATTTCTCCAAGCTGAAGAGCCCCAAGCATTTTAACCTTTCTTCATAGGGAAGGTGTTCCAACCCTTTTATCATTCTAGTTGCCCTTCTCTGCACTTTTTCCAATGCTATAATATCCTTTTTGAGATGTGGTGACCAGAACTGTACACAGTATTCCAAATGAGGTCGCACCAATGGTTTATACAGGGGCATTATGATACTGGCTGATTTGTTTTCAATTCCCTTCCTAATAATCCCCAGCATAGTGTTGGCCTTCTTTATTGCAGCTACACACAGTCTAGACATTTTCATTGAGTTATCCACTATGACTCCAAGATCTCTCTCTTGGTCCGTCTCTGCCAGTTCAGACCCCATCAACGTGTATTTATATTTAGGATTTTTGGCTCCAATGTGCATCACTTTGCACTTGGCCACATTGAACCCCATTTGCCACGTTGACGCCCACTTACCCATCCTCGACAGATCCCTTTGGAGTGCCTCACAATCCTCCCTGGTTTTTACCACCCTGAACAACTTCGTGTCATCTGCAAATTTAGCGACATCACTGCTTACTCCCAATTCCAAATCATTAATAAACAAGTTAAACAGCATCGGACCGAGTACTGATCCCTGTGGTACCCCACTGCTTACCACCCTCCACTGAGAAAGTTTCCCATTTATACTCACTCTCTGTTTTCTATTTATAAGCCAGTTTTTGATCCACAAGAGGACTTGTCCTTTTATCCCATGACTATTGAGCTTACTTAGGAGCCTTTGATGAGGAACTGCATCAAAAGCTTTCCGGAAGTCAAGGTAAATAATATCTATTGGGTCCCCCTTGTCCACATGTTTGTTCACTCCCTCAAAAAACACTAACAGGTTAGTGAGACAAGATCTTCCCTTACAGAACCCATGCTGAGTCTGTCTCAATAGTTTTTGTTCATCAATGTGCCTACTAATTCTTTCCTTAATAACAGTTTCCACCAACTTACCCGGTATCGATGTCAGACTGACTGGCCTGTAATTTCCCGGATCTCCCCTGGAGCCCTTTATAAAGATGGGAGTGACATTAGCTACCTTCCAGTCCTCAGGAATGGAGGCAGATTTTAAAGAAAGATTACATATTTTTGTCAGGAGATCCACAAGTTCACATTTGAGTTCTTTCAGAACTCTCGGATGAATGCCATCCGGGCCTGGTGATTTATTAGTTTTTAAATTGTCCATCAGTCGGAGGACTTCCTCTCTTGTCACCGCAATCTGATTCAGGTCTTTCAAACCCCCTCCCGAAATTGGTGCTTCTGGATTGGGCAAGCACTTCTCCTCTTCCACAGTGAAGACAGAGGCAAAAAATGCATTCAGCTTCTCAGCCATTTCCCTATCATCCTTCACTACTCCTTTTACCCCTTGGTCATCCAAGGGCCCCACTGCCTCCCTGGCTGGCTTCCTACTTCTAATGTATTTGAAGAAAGTTTTATTGTTGGCCTTTATGTTTTTTGCGATATGCTCCTCATATTCCCTTTTTGCTTGCCTGATCACAGACTTGCATTTTATTTGCCATAGTCTGTGTTCCCTATTATCAACCTCACTAAGACTAGCTTTCCGCCGCTTAAAGGAATCCTTCTTACCTTTTACAGCTTCCATTACTTTATTTGTTAACCATGCAGGCTTTTTTCTATACCTATTTGTACCTTTCCTAACCTGTGGTGTATATTTTTTCTGAGCTTCTAGGATTGTCTTTTTAAATAGTCTCCAAGCTTCCCCAATGGTTTTGACCATCTCCACTCTTCCTTTCAATTTCTTCCTCACATGTCCCCTCATACCAGAGAAGTTATCCCTTTTAAAGTTAAAAGTGGTTGCATCAGTCTTTTTGGGCAACTCCCTATCTGTACAAATGTTAAACTCAATGACATTATGGTCACTGTTCCCAAGTGGTGCAATCACTTTTACATCTCTCACCAGGCCTTGGGTGTTACTTAGGACCAAATCCAGGATCGCCTCTCCCCTGGTAGGATCTGTGACCATCTGTTCCATAGCACAGTCATTGAGAGTGTCTAAAAACTCAATCTCTTTTTCCCGACTAGAACTCATATTGACCCAATCAATGTGTGGGTAGTTAAAGTTGCCTATTACGATACAGTTATTTCATCTAGCCGCTATCTTTAATTCATTCATAATTTTATAATTCTCCTCTATCTTTTGATCTGGTGGCTGATAACAAACTCCCACTGTTAAGCCTCCTTTTGGACCCATTTCAACCCATAGCATTTCCAGAAGCGAATCCAATTCTCTTACCCTCTCAATCTTACTGGACGGTATACCCTCTCTGACATACAGAGCCACCCCACCTCCGACCCTTCGCCCCCTATCCTTCCGATATAATTTATAACCAGGAATCACCGTATCCCACTGATTTTTCTCATCCCACCAAGTTTCTGAAATACCCACAATATCTATTCCCCCCCCAACACCAAGCATTCCAACTCCCAGATTTTACCTCGGAGACTTCTAGCATTTGTGTATAAACACTTACAGTTTCCCACATTTGTTAAGCCCACAGCTTTCCTCTTGCTGCCTCAAGACCTTGCCAGGCAGTTTCTATCATTAGCCACAGTCTCAGTGGACAATTTTAATCCATTTCCTCGTACAAAAGTAATAGCTACCCCTTCATCTCTTTGAGATGAGCCATCCCGAACCAGAGACTTTTCATCTCCTGTCGGCTTTCCCCCATTATTCAGTTTAAAAACTGCTCTGCCATCTTTTTGATTTTGAGTGCCAGCAGCCTGGTTCCTTCTTGGGACAAGTGGAGACCATCCCTTTTGTACAGCTCCCTCTTATCCCAAAAAGCATCCCAGTGCCTAACAAACTTGAACCCTTCCCCCCTACACCACCATCTCATCCACGCATTGAGACTCCTGATCTGTGCCTATCTCTCCGGCCCTGCACGTGGAACAGGTAGCACTTCCGAGAAGGCTACCTTGGAGGTCCTGGCCTTGAGTTTCCTGCCCAGCAGCCTAAATTTCTCCTACAGGACCTCACGACTGCATTTCCCCACATCGTTGGTGCCGACGTGCACCATGACCACTGGCTCCTCCCCAGCACTATCTACCAGCCTATCTAAAACACGCGTAATGTCTGCTACCTTCGCACCAGGCAGGCAAGTCACCATACGGTCAGTATGCGGGTTCGCCACCCAGCTGTCTACCTGCCTAAGGATCGAATCACCAACTACCAAGAGCCCCCCTCCCACCCTTCCCAGGGATGGTTCCTTGGTATGAACGGATACCCATTCACCAGCTGAAGAAGAGGTCCCTTCTGAGGGCACATTCCCCTTATCCTCAGCATGGTGCCCCGTTTCCCCTTGACCCTCATGCTCCCTGGCAGCAGCTGGGCTGCCAGATCCAGAGTGGGACATATCTAACAAGTCCCCGAGAGTCTTCTCTGTGCACCTAACTGACTGTCTCTGCTTCTCCAGGTCAGCCACCTTGGCCTCAAGGGAGCAAACTCGCTCCCTGAGAACCAGGAGCTCCTTGCACCGAGCACACACCCAAGACTTCTGACCAGTGGGCAGATAGTCATATATGTGACACTCCATGCAAAACACTGGATAGCCCCCAACCCCCTTGCTGGCATTCTGGCTTCATAATTGTTTTTAAACAAATACTTTTCTATAACCCCCCTTTTAAAACCCTTTGTATTTATGTGGTTACTGTTGTAGAAGTGTACTTACCTCATGCCTTGCCTTGACAGTGCTGTAACTGTGATCTTTCTCACGGATGTGTAAGGACAAAGTAGATGTGGAAGCAAATGCTTAAATCAGATTACATGCAGGGTGCCCCTTAGTTTTGTAATGAACAATTTAATAAATTGACAAGACAGTTGGCAGGATGCTCAGTTTTTTCAACACCAAAAAGTAAAAGGTTATACTTTTCGGTTAATGGCTGCTTTTTGTTAATTTAATTCTTATACAAAACATAACAGAATCAATATACATTATTAATGAATAGACAAAACAAATGCAGGTAACATTTGATAGTATACAAAACTGCTAACAGAATTAAATCTAGAATTTCTCAGGCAGACAAGATTTGTGCTCCTACCATTCTAAGTCAAGTCTCCACTGTATTGTACTCATCATATCTGATCTGGTTGAGAGAAGGATAGAGTTGCTAGTCCTGGGCTGGCATCACCAAGGAGCTTTTTTGGGGATGGGGGAGGGGCGAGGGAATGGAGCATTCAGCGGAGAAGGATTACTGGTGTGGGATGTCACTTTCTAGAAATGTCATCACATCAACAATACTCTAGGAATTTCTTCAGTAACCATGGTAAAGACCAGTGTTCCCTCTAAGCTGAGTTAGTGTGAGCTGGCTCACAGTTTTTTAGCGTCCAGCTCACAGATTTTTGTCTTAGCTTAGGAGGGATGGCTCCAGAGTAAACTAATTTATGTAGTAACCAAATTGCTTGTTCACAACTGTAATGCCAGTAGCTCACAAAGTATAACATTTACTCACAAGACTCCACAGCTTAGAGGGAACATTGGTAAAGACCATAGAGATTGGGGAAATTCCTAGAGTATTGCAGATGCAATGGTTGCAAATGACTGCTGGTTCTATGATGCCAGCCCACCCTTCCATTTTCTCCTGCTGTCCAGTGTGCAAAAGCCAACAGGAGCAGGCACATGTTGCTGTAGATTATATACAAGAAGTGGAGACCCGCAAGAAATCTCATTCGTCACACCTTTGCTTCCTCTGCTCACCCCCTACCTCTCTCACACTATTTCTCCCCTCTGTTTTTCTGCCCCCCCACTTCATCACTCTTTCTCTCTCTTTCTTCCCCCACCCCATCATTCTTTCTTTCTGCTCCCATCACTCTCCCAGCCTCCTGCCTGCTTCCTCCCCCACTCCACAGAGCAGCAGTAGCAGTGGTGGCAGTGCTCTCAGCCACCCACCTGCTTCCTCTCCCCCACAGCAGCAGTGGCAGCACTCTGGGAATTCACCTTAGGGCTGCCAGCTCCAGGTTGGGAAATTCCTGGAGATTTGGGGGTAAAGCCTTAGGACAGTGAGGCTTGGGGAGGCAAGCAGCCTCAGCAGGGTATGATGCCATAGACTCAACCCTCCAAAACAGCCATTTTATCCAGGGGAACTAATTTCTGTCTCCTGGACAACAGTTGTAATTCTGGGTGATCTCCAGTCCTCACCCAGAGGCTGGCAATGGTAGTTCTCATGGAAGAAATGGCTGGAGGGTGGAGTCTATGGCATTACACCAGTCCAAAGTTCCTCCCCTCCTTAAATCCCACCCTCTCCAGGCTTCACCCCTCAAATGTCCAGGGATTTCCCAATGTGGAGTTGGCAACCCTATTTTCTTCCCAACCAACAGCCAACATACCTTTATCTGCCTTTCTGTCTCCTGTTTTCCATCTCCACCCCCCAGCCTCTACCTAGGAAAATTACAGTCTCTCTCCACAGTGAGGGCCAAAGCAGCTTTCATTATTCCCTCCTCCTTTTTATTTGCACAACAACCCTGTGAGGTTGGTTAGGCTGAAATATGTGACTGGTCCAAAATCATGCAGTCACCTTCCACTGCAAGATGGGGATCTGAACCTGGGTCTTGCAGACCCTACTTTGAAGCTCTAACTGCTGCACCTCACTGGCTTTCATAGGGTGGCTGCTGATGAATGGTAGCAAGCAGCCAAGGCTAGGTGAGTCATGCAAATCAGGGGGAACCTGGCAACCCTAGACTACTGCCAGGCCTAGAGTGGCCAACCTCCAAATGGGCCAGAATTACAACTGGACTCTAGACAGCAGAGGTCTGTCTCCCTGCAGAAAATGGCTGCTTTGGAGGGTGGACTCTGTGGCATTATACCCAGCTGAGGCCTCTCCCTTCCCAAACCCAGCCCTCTAAGGAGTCCACTACAAAATCTCTAGAAATCCCCCAGCCTGGCACTGGCAACTCTTGTGAGGCGTGGCCCCAAGGCTCCCTCCCTCCCTCCCTGAAAGGCCAAAAGAGGCCTGGAAAGGGCCCTTCCCCCACCCTTTTACTGACAGAGCCAGTTAGAAGCCTCCCCCCCCCCAATGTTTTAATCTCTCACCGTTGATGCCTGGAGTTAGGTCCCTACAGAGGCCATTTCAAAAGGTTTTTGGGGAATTCAACCATTCCTGAAGGGATTTCTTCACTTTTTGGATTTTTCTACAAACCCAGGAAGTCTACTGACTATGTAGGAAAAGCTGTTGGGGGACAGTGAATCCCCTGTCGGTGGGAATAGATATCCACACATTTTGGCAATTAGAATAAGGACAAGTGGAGACCCGCAAGAAACTTGTGGGATGGTCATCCCATTCCTCACACCTTTGCTTCCTCCCCTCTACCCTTACCTATCTCACACTCCTTCTCCCTTCTGGGGGTGGAGCCATGGACTCAACCCTCCAAAGCACCCATTTTATCCAGGGGAACTGATCTCTGTCACCTGGACAACAGTTGTAATGCTGGGTGATCTCCAGCCCTCACCCAGAGGCTGGCAATGGTAGTTCTCATGGAGGAAATGGCTGGTTTGGAGGGTGGAGTCTGTGGCATTATACTGGTCTGAAGTTCCTCCCCTTCTCAAACCCCACCATCCCCAGGATCCACCCCTTAAATGTCCAGGAGTTTCCCAATCCAGAGTTGGCAACCCTATTTCCTTCCCACCCAACAGCCAACTTAACCTTTATCTGCCTTTGTCTGTCTTCAGCTTTTTGTCTCCACCCCCCTCCCCCACAGCTTCTACCAAGGAAAATTACAGTCTTTCTCCACAGTGGGGACCAAAGCAGCTTACATTATTCTCACCTCCTTTTTATCTGCACAACAACCCTGTGAGGTTGGTTAGGCTGAAAGTATGTGACTGGTCCAAAATCACCCAGTCAGCTTCCACCGCAATATGGGGATCTGAACCTGGGTCTTGCAGACCCTAGTCTGAGGCTCTAACTGCTGCATCACTGCTGGCTTTCATAGGGTGGCTGCTGAACAGCAGCAAGCAGCCAGGCCAAGTTGAGTCATGCAAATTAGGTGGCATCAAGTCACCCAGAGGGTGCTGCCTAGGGATGCCAGCCTCCAGGTGGGATCTGGGGATCCCCTGGAATTACTGCTCAGCTCCAGACTACTGAGATAACTTCCCCTGGAGAAAATGGATGCTTTGGAGGGTGGACTCTGGGGTATTGTACCCCACTGAGGTCCCTGTCCTCCCCAGGCTCCATCCCCAAATCTCCAGGAGTTTCCAGACCTGGAGCTGGCAGCCCCACTACCCCATCCCCTACCAGTGCCCGTGGGGGGACCTGCAACCCTGCCAGGCCTAGGGTTGGCAACCTCCAAGTGGGGCCTGCTGGAGAGTGAACTCCAGAGATCTGTGAACAACAGAGATCTGTCTCCCTGGAGAAAATGGCTGCTTTGGAGGGTGGATTCTGTGGCATGATGCCCAGCTGAGGCCTCTCCCTTCCCCAAATCCTGCCCTCCTTGCACTCCACCCCAAAACCTCTAGGAATCCCCCAGCCTGGCCCCAAGGCGCCCTCCCCCCTCCCTCCCTCCAAGGCCGAAAGAGGCCTGGAAAGAAAGGGCCCTCCCCCCACCCTTGACTGACAGAGCCAGTCAGAAGCCTCTCCCCCCCCCAACGTTCTAATCTCTCACCGTTGCTGCCTGGAGTCAGGTCCCTGCAGAGGCCATTTCAAAAGGCTTTTGGGGGGGATTCAACTGTCCCTGAAGGGATTTCCTTACTTTTCGGATTTTTCTACAAACCCAGGAAGTCTACTGACTATGTAGGAAAAGCTGTTGGGGGAGAGTGAGGCCCCTGTTGGAGGGAATAGGTATCCACACAGAAAAAAAAAAGTCTGGGATTAGAATATAAGATGAAGGGGCTTCTTTAAAGAAAGTGGGGGTCTTTTATCCCCTATCTGTGTGCCTCCAAACTGTAGGGGATATTCTGGGAGAAGAGATATTTTGTGAAAGGAGGACACCTATTTCATATTAGCCCTAATTCTTTATATGAAGTTTTTGAATGTCATATCTGAAGAAGTCTTTTAAAAAGGAAGGGAGAATGCAGCATTTTAAGTATGGAATTTGTTAAATATCGTATCTCAATCCAGATAAAGTGAATGATCATGCTGTCAGTACTTAGGCCCCATTCAGACTCTTTTCAGCTCCTATGATTGCCTGAAAAAAACATACGGAGCTACCTGCAAATCTAAAACCCAGCAGGGACTGAATAGAAATGCTGATTGTGAGAAGTAACACTTCCATTTGAAACATATTTACACAGCTAGAGTGATTCACCCAGGTAGAATGATTTGGTTAAAAGGTGTCCTACTAGAGCAGATGAGTGATCTATCTAGCCCAGCATCCTGTTGTTAAAGAAGCAACAGCCTGCTAAATGTCTAGTTAATGTAAATACTGCTGAAATAGTAGTTTAGTCCACTTGTACCCTAGAGGGAGCTGGGGCACATTCCCTAGTGTTCAGGGCCTCTGGAATGTATTCTCTTCCAGTTTACCCTACCTTTAGTTGTTTCTCTCTCTCTCTCTGCTGTGTGTTAGTGTGTGGTAGTGCTTGTACTCTGAAAGCCTCTCTGTTGCATTAGTGTCCTATAGTCAGCTATTGTCTTTCTGCAAAACCCTGTTGCAGCAAAAGTCATTGGAAGCAAATTCCAAAGCATGGATTGGATTATTTCTCAAACTCTGCCAACACCTGTTTCACACAATGGCCAACTAGCTGATCCAGAGGGCCAACAAACAGGGCAGCTGGTTGGCCAAGGACTTACTCTGATCCTTCTTTCCAACACTAGTATTCAGTGTTTTTTTCCATCTGGAAGTGAAGGTTCATTGCAGCTAGTATCCATTGATGGACCTTTCCTCCATGAATCTATCTAATCCTTTTTAAAGCCTCTTATGCTAATGAATTCTAGAATTTTAATTTCTCATTGAGTGAAGAGTATGTCCTCAGTCTGCCCCTGAGTTCTCTCTATTCATTTTCTTCACCCCATGCAACATGTTATAAACCTTGATTGTAGTGGCATCCTATGAGTGCCCCATGGAGAAATATCACTGCCCTTTTTATATAACTCCTCCCTCATAATTCCCGATGGTCTGCAAATCCACAGTTTTAGGGCCACCAAGGATGTGATTGGGCCTTCAATGATCATATGTGAACAATTACTCCAGAAGGTAGAAACAATTTAGCCTTTATTCAGTGCCCATTTTGTTTGCCTGATAAGAACAGCTTTGTATTCTACACATTAATATTCCTTTCCCTCTAATAGCCTACCTTAAACTAATGCCAACTTTGCAGAACGTGAGAGGAAATTAACACATCTTTTATACAGCTGCCATATTCAACCCCCTAATTAAAACTGCAGCCTCTGAAATAGCTACATTACAGCAGAATTTTGCCAGAGGAAGGACAGCTGTGAAACTGACCAGGCTTCAGACTGTCATGAGTGCCTTACTCATATTGCTTCTCTCTCCCATTGCTGTCCTTTGTGACAACCAACTGAAATAATCAGTACTGTCAAATCAGTTTTGAAACACCAACAATAACAACTTGGTAATTACAGCTTTTAAAATGTACATTAAAAGAAAATAAATAAATAATTTTAATGGTGCCATTTAAGACCATCTATGACATAGGTTCAAAGGAAGACTTCTTTTATTTATTCCAGCCTTGGTGATCACCATGGCAGTCACTTTTCCCGGGGCTCCGGAAGAAGCCTGCCAGTGCCTACGGCTGGGTGGGGGCACGATCATCCGTGCCACCCCAGGAGTCCTTGGGTTGGAATCCCAGCCATGGGGCACTAGAGAGTTCGCCCCTAGCATGTCTAGCTGGAGAGGGGGGCTCCTCCAAGCCCTGATGGGCCTGCTGTAGAGCATCCCGAATGGGAACAAGATCAGCGTACCGGTGCAAGCACATGGTGATCAAGCGATTTTGAATGTGGGAGGGCATTCACTGAAAATGTGAGTTTAAGTACAAGCGAAATCCACCATGAAATAGAGTGCTCCCTCGAAAGAAAACAAGGGGGGAGGGGCTCCCCCTGCTAAGAACTGTTTACAAGTGATTCTGAAGCCAGAAAGAAGGGGGGGCTTACAGCAAAAAGCGATGGGATTGAAATAGAGACTGTGAGAGCTTACCACGTTGCATAAGAGTTTCCAGAGACTTTGACAACCTTTTAACAAAAGTAAACAATTCTCAAACATGGTGCTGCCGAAGGACTCTAAGGACAAGTTAGCAAAAGTTAAGCTTCCTTCCGGAAGTTCCAGTCCAGCGAGTTCTGTTCCTAGACAGGACTCAACTGCGGAACTCCAAAGGTTGCTGTCAGAAGCACTTTGCCCTCTGCTGGAGAAAATTACAGCTATTGATAGCAAGCTGGACGCACAACAAGCACAGACGGTGGTGAACATGCAGAAAATTGAAAAAATGGAGCAGGAGCTTAAAGAGATCGATTCTAACTCAAAAAGGATGAATAAGAGACTGCAAGCATTGGGGGGAAAGTGCCAAATCGAAGAGTCTCATGTATTACAGCTTCAAATGGAAATGGCGAGCTATGTCTTGAGACTTCAGGGTATCAAGGAAGAGAAAGGGGAGAATTTGAGACAGATTGTTGGCGAAGCGTTGGTGCCCTTGGCAGAGATGACATCAGAGCAACTCCAGAGCAAAATAGATATGGTCTGTAGATCATATTCAGAATTTATCAGAAAGAACAATCTGCCAGGGGAAGTCACAATAAGGTTCTCCCGAAGAAAAGTCGGAGATCAAGTATTGAAAGCGACTAATGGAATTATCCTGAAGATAAAAGACAAGGACATAAAAGTGTTGAAGGATGTTCCATTTGAAATAAGAAGGAAGAGATGGAAATATAGAGACTTGGTTTTATTTCTACAAAGTCACAACGTTTCCTACAAATGGTTAATACCTGAAGGATTAATTTTCAAATATGCAAATGTAAAGAAAGGTTTGACTCTGTTGAAAAGGCTTGTGAGTTTTTGTGTCAACATGGTCGCCCATCAGGAGAAGGAGAAGGAGTAACTGATGGCGCCAAAGGGAGTGAGGAAGAAGGAGAGGCTGGATCTTCTGACTCAGACTCAGACTCTAAACTGGGGGTGGTTGGCCCCAAAACAAGCTATCATTTGAGATATAAAAGGGGGGGTGGAATAGATTGTCAATGTGCTGTGGAACTCTTAAATAATGTTTATTTTATATTGTTATTCACAGCTTTTTATGAAGCTTAAATTGTTGGTGAAATACTGAAATGCTTTATTAGATAGATGATCATTTTCGATGGAAGCCAATCTGCATTTAAGAGGGAAAGCAATTACATGAAATATTTGTATAATCACCGTTCCTTGGGTTTTTAGAGGGTTTTCTTTACTTTCTCCTCTAGGTGGTAGTTCCCCTTCCCTATTTTTTCTGTTTGTAGTTTTTAGTTTGTAGTTATTAGAAAATTCAATAAAAAATCCCCTACTGGGGGCAAAAAAAAAAAAGGAAGACTTCTTTTATATATTTGTGTGTGGAGACTGTCCTATCCCATAAACTTTAATACCAATCATAAAATCAAATGCATGTATCAAAATATTTCTACAGGCTTGTTTAACTAATAAGGAATCTGATTTATTTCCATATTCAACACCATTGAATTACACAGATAAGACTGTAAGTGATCCACACTGCAATTTTAAACTGAGTTACTCTGCTTAAGATTCAATGAAGAAGTGAGCAGTGACTCACAAAAGCTCATACCCTGCGACATATTTTATTAGTCTTTCAGGTGCTACTGGACTCTCGGTCTTTTCTACTACTACAGACAGACTAACCTGGCTATCCATCTTGATTGTAAGACTCATTGTTAGTTGCAAGTATCTTAAAATCCATATACAATAAAAATGCACAGTAGTCCAAACAATTTGGAGTAGATAGACATGCCTGAACTAGTCAGAATGATGCTATCCATGGATGGCTTCTTGAGTGTCATATAATATGAACTGTCCAAAGTAAAATGGGGAAGCTGCAGGGCTCTTTTTGTAGCAGGAACTCCTTTGCATATTAGGCAACACACCCCTAGTGTAGCCAATCCTCCAAGAGCTTACAGTAGCCTCTGTAAGAAGAGCTCTGTAAGCTCTTGGGGGATTGGCTACATTAGGAGTGTGTCACCTAATATGCAAAGGAGTTCCTGCTACAAAAAGAGCCCTGGGAGCTGGAATGCTTAGTATCAGAGGAGAACATAGACATTGTGTGCATTTCAGAAATTTGGTGGGGATGAGGAAAATCTGTGGGATACAGTGATTCCTGGATTAAATTATATCAGAAGGATAGGGAGGGAAGGGTCAGAGATCAAGTGCTTCTGTATATCAGAGAGAGTATATAGTCCAGTAAGACTGAGAATGTAAGAGAAATAGATTCACTTACAGAACACTATGGGTGGAAATAGTGTGCCCAAAAGGAAGTTTAACTCTGGGAGATTCTTATCGCCAACCCGATCAAAGATTAGAGAATGATTTAAAAATAGCAAAAGAATTAAGGAAACAAGCTAAACAAAATAACTGTGTCATAATATGTGATTTTAACTACCCACACATTGATTGGGTCAGTATGTGTTCTAGTCAGGAGAAAGAGGTTGGGTTTCTAGATACTCTCAATGACTGTGCCATTGAGCAGATGGTCACAGAACCTACTGGGGGGAGGTGATCCTGGATTGGTCCTAAGTAATGTTCAGGACCTGGTGAGAGAGGTAAATGTGATAGCACCAGCTGGGAACAGTGACCATAATGTTATTAAGTTCAACATTTATGTAAATAGAGAGTTGCCCAAAAAGACCAACACAACCACATTTAATGTTAGAAGGGGTAACTTCTCTCAATTAAGGGGGCTTGTGAAGAAGAAACTGAAAGGAAAGGTAAGGAGAATCAAATCCCTTTGGGAACCTTGGAGACTTTTTAAAACTACAACCCTATAAGCTTAGATAAAATGTATACCACAGGTTAGGAAAGGTAAAAATAGGTATGAAAAAAGGCCCACATGGTTAATGAACAAAGTAATGGAAGTAGTAAAAGGTAAGAAGGATTCCTTTAAGCCAGGAATGTTGAACTCATTTATTATGAGGGCTGGATCTGATGTAAATGAGACCTTGTTGGGCCAGGCCATGTGTGTCATAAAATGTAATGCCAGGTAGCAGAGATATAAACTTTATAAAGGACACAAACACAATTTTTTTTAACTTAAAATAAAAACAGGCTTAAAACATCAGCAGTCTTGCAATATTTTGTTTTTAACAGTTCCTGATAACTGATACCTCTTGCTCTGAATTATTGCATCAAAATGTCTGTGCTGTTGCAATCTTGAATATGCTGTTCACATGTGTATCTGTGAGCTGCAAACCTACTTTTGATTTATTGACATTCACTACAGAAATCTCATGCTCATGAAATGGCTGGGCATTGCGAGCTTTTGTACATGAACTGCTTCATGTGCTGGTCAACAACATGAGAAGGCACCATAACACAGACTGAGGGCTATGTGTTTGTCTGCAAAACTATAGTCTTCCTCAGTGGTCAGTATCAGCCTACTATCTGGGAAGTCTAAGTTCAAAATCCCCAAAGGAAATGTGCTGGATGAACTTGGTCTGGACACACACTCTCAGCCTAATCTACCTCACTGGTTTGTTGTTATTCCTCATCTAAATAATTCACATTGCTTTGCTACTGAGCAAGATTGATCATGAGGGCATGAATACAGAGAAAAGGGGGGAACCCAGTTGCACCCAGGAGACCCACAGCATAACATGCCCAACAAAACACACACACATTGTAGCAAGGCACACAAGCAATTGAGGTAACCAAGCAAAGCAAGCTCTCCCTCCTTCCCTCCCTGTCTTCGGGAAGGAGCCTCAACCAATGGAAGGGAAGAAAGGCTTGCCTTTCTCGCCAGTGTGATTGAGGCAGCCTGACCAGGAAGCAAACTCAGCCAGCAAACTCCTGAGTGATTGAGTAAGGCAAAGCAAGCTAGGATGATGCAGCAGCAGAACTGGAAGAAGAAGCAGGAGACAGCCAGTTACACTGTGGGCCTAACAGAAGCCCTCTGGGGGCCTGATCCATCTCCTGGGCCACATGACACCCCTGCTTTAAGCAGTGAAAAGAAGTCCAAGTGAGCTAAATAAAAGGGACCACACACTTTGGCAAATAAAATGCAAGTTGGTGATCAAACAGACAAAAAAGAACTATGAGGAACATCATGCAAAAAAAAAACCCCACACATAAAAAGCCAACAATAAAAATGTCTTCAAATACATTAGTAGCAGAAAATCAGCCAGGTAGGCAGTGGGACCCATGGATGACCAAGGAGTAAAAGGACTACTAAGAGATGATAGGAGAATGGCATAGAAGCAGAATGCATTTTTGCCTCTGTCTTCACTGTAGAAGATGGAAGGTTCTTGCCCACTTCAGAACTGCTTATTTGGGGAGGGGTGTTGAAAGACCTGAGTCAAATTGAGGTGACAAGAGAGGAGGTCTTATGACTCATGGACAGATTAAAAACTGACAAATCATCAGGCCCAGATGGCATATATCCAAGAGTTCTGAAAGAACTCAAATGTGAACTTGTAGATCTCCTGATAGAAAATATGCAATCTATAATTAAAATCTGTATCCATTACTGAGGACTGGTTGTATTTGAAGAAGTGAGCAGCAACTCAAGAAAGCTCGTACCCTACCACAAATTTTGTTAGTCTCTAAGGTGCTACTGAACTCTTACTCTTTTCTGCTGTTTGGGGACTAGAAGGTAACTAATATAACCCACATCTTTTAAAACGGTTCCAGATGAGATTTGGGAAAATATAAGTCAATTAGTCTCATTAATACCAGGTAAATTGGTGGAATCCGGTATTAAAGATAGAATTAGTAGGCCCATTGACGAACAAAAGCTATTGAGGAAGAATCAGCATGGATTCTATAAGGGAAGATCTTGTCTCACTAACCCGTTAGAGTTCTTTGGGGGGTGAACAAACATGTGGACAAGGGTGACCCAGTTAGATGTTGTTTACCAAGACTTCATAAGAACATAAGAGAAGCCAGTGTTGGATCAGGCCAATGGCTTCATTTAGTCCAAAAATACCAGGTGCCATCAGGAGGTCCAGCAGTGGGGCCAGTACACTAGAGGCCCTCCCACTGTTGCCCCCCCAAGCACCAAGAATACAGAGCATCCCTTGCCCCAGCCTGAGAGTTCCTATCTATACCTTGTGGCTAATAGCCACTGTTGGACTTCAAGTCGACTCTTTACAGTACACATTGTAGGGAAAACTAGTAGATTAGTTTTTGCAATAGAAACCCTTTCCTAAGGGAACAGCATTGAGACCAGGCTGTGTCAGAATTCAGGCCCAATTCACATGACAGCACATGCAACAAACTTTTTCTACCAATGCAAATAGCCCTACTGTCATCCAGGGGGGGAGGTTGAATATAAATCTTCCAACATCTACAAACCCCTCTGAGGGAGGGGGAAATCCCTTGACTAATTACATGGCAAGGAAAGGAAACAGCTTCAACCATGCTTCCATTGGATACTCCCACTGTCTATTTTCCTCGAATGTGGCCAATAGCAGTAGAAAGCTCCTGGGCGGGAGCGATGTATTGCCAGCTTGGCCAATGGAACAGGGGAAGGGAGGCGTGGTCAGTGATATCCTGGTTATGAGGGTGAACAAGATGGCGGGGATAGGTTCCCCCCCACCCAGCTTTTTCACTCTCTCCCTCTCCCCACTCAACCTCGGTCTGAGTCACTGTGGAGAAAGCCCTGCCTCACAGTTTGGAAGGCGCCAGGCCTTCATAGCTCTGCCACCCACCTCTGGTCCAGCCCGGTCACCTTCCCGCAACCCTGGTGACACAGCTGAGGGTGGGAGAAAGAAAGGAAGGGGATGGTAGGCAGATGGGGTCTTTAGTTGCCTGGGTCACCTCCTATGTGTGATTGAGGCAGCCTGATCAGGAAGCAAGCTCAGCCATTTAGGGAACAGATCCTTGCCTGTCTATCTCTCCTGAGTGACTGAGACAGTCTTGCAAAGCAAGCTAGGATGACGCAGCAGCAGGACTGGAAGAAGAAACAGGAGACAGCCAGTTATACTGCAGGCCTAATAGAAAGCTTTTGAAAGTTCCTCATTGAAGGCTCCTAAGTGAACTCAGCAGTCATGAGCCAAGAGGACAAGTCCTCTTGTGGAGTAAAAACTGCTTAATTAACAGGAAACAGAGTGAGTCTAACTGGGCAGTTTTCACAGTGGAAGGTGGTAAGCAGTGGGGTGCTTTTTAACTTGTTCATTAATGATTTGGAGCTGGGAGGAAGCAGTGAAGTGGCTAAATTTGAAGATGACACTAAATTGTTCAGGGTGGTGAGAACCATGGAGGATTGTGAAGCACTCCAGAGGGATCTGTCAAGGCTGGGCAAGTGGGTGTCAACATGGCAAATGAGGTTCAATGTGGGGAAGTGCAAAAGAATGCACATTGGAACCAAAAATCCTAACACATGGGCACTCAATGATATTAATGAGCAGTAAGTTTAGAACAGTTAAAAGGAAGTACTTCTTCATCCAAAGAGTAATTAACATGTGGACTTCCCTACCACAGGAAGTAGTGGTAGTTACAAGCATAGACAGCTTCAAGAGAGGATTAGATAAGCATATGGAGCAGAGGTCCATCAGTGACTATTAGCCACAACATATAGATGGAACATTATGTCTGGGGCAGTGATGCTCTGTATTTTTGGTGCTTGGGGGGCAACAGTGGGAGGGCTTCTGGAGTTCTGGCCCCACTGGTGGAATGCCTGATGGTACCTGTTTTGTGGCCACTTTGTGACACAGATGTGTTGGACTAGATGGGCCATTGGCTTGATCCAACATGGCTTCTCTGGGGGAACATTGCACATGTTTTAAAAGTGAGTAAATTGTAAAACTGCCAACCAAACAAAATTTGTGAAGACACTGATTCATATAATTAACTCCTGTTTGGTTCTGAGCCCACTGGAAGTCCTATATAACAATGGAGGGAAGCATGATAGCTAAGCATCTGTGATAAATGCTGATGTTCTCATGGAATCATAAATTCAACAATTAATGAGATTATATAGTTTTAACAGAATTCTACATGTTCTTAGACAGAGTGTATTTGATCATATTACAATTTTTTTCCCTGTCAGTCATTAAATTCTTGGATCTGTTTCCAAGGACTTCATGGCTGCATACTGAATTTTTATATTCACGATTATTTTATGAGATGCTCGCTCAGGCAATCTGAAGACTACTTTATTTTAACCCAGATACACACACCCATCCAAATTCAGCACTCTATCCATTCATTCACCAATGATCCAAGAAATATTTTACAATTTTAAGAATTTTGTTTATGTACTTGGTAGTTTGATGTTACCTCCTTTAAAGAAAATAATTTTCCAAAATCAGCATTATATGGCAATTCTCAGTCCAGAGAAGAAAAATGCTATTTTGATCAAAAAAGGGCATTGCCTGTGTATAGGCTCACACAATGGCCCAAATTCCAGTTTATATGCTAATATTCATCTTAGCACTCAGTACAATGAACTTATCATAAAGTGTGCAATGAATGTAAATATTTTTAGTTTGCTCCAGATTATGCATTCAAACAAGCCAAAGCTATTATCTAAGGCCTTGATGTACTCTATTTTTCCATGCTATTCTTCAGCCAATTTCTTAGAAAATGTACATTTATTTCAAATGGTGGTTTATTCATCCCCCTCCCCCCACCCCCGGGAGACTGAACATCAAATCAACAAAATCTCTCCCCTATCTTTCTAGAACTTTAGAGAGAAGAAACAATGTATTGTTTTGTTTTGTCTCTCTCCAGGCTACCATTCAAGTTCAAACAGCTTATCTGGAAACATACCTATTGGCCATTTGAGTCTTGCAGAATGCTTGACCTTCTTGTTTGAAGTTTGCTTGGAATCTGAGCACCTGTATCAGGCAGAATTTCTCAGTGCTATATTTTTATGGGAAATCCCTGGATGGGGGAGGGAGCCATTTTTTTATTTTTATTAAAAAAAAAAAACAAATTAAAAAAGGAGGTCACTTTTTATTTGAAAGCAACAGATAAGGTACTGCATACTTTGACAAAGTCATTAGACTTGAATATGTATTTGAATACGCAAAAAAGACAGGGTTCAATATCATGTTCTTTTTATTTGATTTATTTAATACTTGGAGAGAGATAAATATGTGATACTGGTCCTCTGAAGGAATGTGCTCTACCATAGAGTTCATCTCAATATTATACTAAGTAGGGCTACACTTTGCACTTACCCCCAAACCTTCAAGGCTGGTAAAAGACTAGCAAAAGGAAAACTATATGGGATGAGTGCCCAGTTATGCAAATTACTACAGGGCTCTTTTTGTAGCAGGAACTCCTTTGCATATTAGGCAACACACCCCTAATGTAGCCAATCCTCCAAGAGCTTACAGTAGCCCTTGTAAGAAGAGCTCTGTAAGCTCTTGGAGGACTGGCTACATTAGGGGTGTGTCACCTAATATGCAAAGGAGTTCCTGCTACAAAAAAAGCTCAGGCTATTGATGGAGTGAGACAAAAGGCTTACCAATAAACACCTTGCTAGAATGTCACACCTAAAAGAACAGAAACTGGAATAGCCAAAAGGCTAGCTAGTGTTTTCGTCCTCTTGAGGAAGGAAGATCAGGACTGACCTCAGAGGTGGATAGACTCCCAAGAAAATATTATAAATTCTCAGGACATGAGAAAGAAGCTCTCTTAGTCTCTCACTTGTGCAATGACTATTGGCTCTAGCCATGGGGGAGCAAACTTTTACATTGTGACTCCATCTTTACCATGTGTCAAAGGTAAATGGAGGGAAGTCCCAACTTTGAGAGCTAAGCTAATGATGGACTTTTAAAGGCTGCAATTTCCCAAATTACTAGCCTGTCTGAATACAACATCATTTAAAATAAACATGGAGTTTAGGAATTAGAGGATTTGTGTTTTCACATTTTCTTTGCTTCCTTGATCAGCCTGGTGCTGGAATATCAATTTCTATTTATGTTTATTAAAATTTCTCATATTTTAAATGCTCAGTCTGTATAAAAGACACCACAACTATTTGGTTTTGCTTCCAAAAGAACAGTAAAGGGGAGGAGCAGTGGTTGAATTCACCATCCCTTGGGTGTAATAGTCCAAAAGTGTGGAAGTGCAGTAGATTGCATCCCTACACTAGCTAGCTTGACTGAAGCAGGACACATGGCAACTAAGCAGAGCCTCTAAATGGCAATGGAGATACAGAGTAGGAATGGGCATGAACCAGGAAAATGGAGGTTCATCCCGGTTCATGGTTTATGGGGTCTCACAAACCATGAACTTTCCTATTTACTGAACTGGTTTGTTTCATGAAGTTTGTGATGCAGTAGAATGGTCCCCCGTGAGCTAGAGATGCCAAACTTGCAGCAAGTCTCCAGCGCTTCTACCAAAGGGAGATTATCTCCCTTTTCTTTCTGACTCTGTGATCCTCAACTTCCAGGCCTTCTGGGTTCCCCTTTTCTGGCTTGGCCTCATCTGCTGGCCTCCCTCTGACTGCCTCACAGGCCAATATCCTGAAGTTCTCACTGCTTCTGTGAAAAGGAGATCATCTTTCCCTTTCCCCCCCAAGCCTGGATCTCTGCCTCCTTTGTCTCCTGTGCCGCCACCGGTGCACTCCCCCTCTGCCTTTCCCTCATCTCCTTCCAACCCTCAACCCAGACTCTTTCATGCTTTCCTCTGCACCTCCAGGTCCCACAAGGGCCACTTTTGTTTTGTGTTTTGAGGGCCACTATTGGTGTTTCCAGGGCTGCAGAAGGGCTGCAGAAGTCAACTCCCCATTGCTTTGACAATTAATTGATTGGTGCCAGTGTATCTGCCGCATGAACTGCCCACACAAACTGAACAAACCTCTGTAAAAACCATGAAGGTTCATGGGAGGTTCATTGCAAGCACAATCACACAACTTTCAGCTCACAAACCACAAACCAGGCAATTTTCATGATGCATTTGGTTCATGATGAGGTTCATGTCCATCCCTAAGACAGAGGACTAAATGTACAGTTCAATCTACTAGAAGATAATCTTGCAGATTTGTTGCTGGTAGAGGTTACTACCCAGAGAAAAGTTGGTACTGCACTAGGAGTAAGGGAAAGGGGTGCATCACCAGATGGAGACCCGGAGTTTTTCTGATCTCCCAGGACATAAGAACATAAGAAGAGCCATGCTGGATCAGACCAAAGGCCCATGTAGTCTAGCATTCTGTTCACAGAGTGGCCAACCAGCTACTTTTAGAAAACCGACAACCAGGAAGACTGCAACAGCATCACCCTGCCCGTGGTCCCCAGCAACTGATTTAAAGAGGTGTACTACCTCTGGTGCTAGTGGAAATAGATATTCATCTAGGGTTGCCAGCCTCCAGGTGGGTCCTGGGGATCTCCCTCTTTTACAACTGCTCTCCAGCTGACAGAGATCAGATCTCCTGGAGAAAATGTCTGCTCTGAAGGGTGGACTCTATGGAATTGTACCATGTTGCATTCCTTCCCCTCCCCAAACCCTGTTCTCTCCTGGATCCACCCCCAAATTCTCCAGGTATTTTCCAACCCAGATCTGGCAACCTTATATCCATCATAGTTAGTAGCCATTGATAGCCCAGTCCTCCATGAATTTGTTTACTCCCCTCCAAGTTGGCAGTCATGACTACATCCTGTGGTAGCAAGTTTCACAAATTAACTATACACTGTGTGAAGAAATACTTCCTTTTGTCTGTCCTGAATCTCCCACCCTTCGGATTCAGTATATGACCCCAGGTTCTAGCATTATGGGAGTTGGAGAAAAGGACCCGAAAAAAACAGGCTTGCAAGTCTATTCCTTCCCACGCCCATTTGGCATGCAATTCAGATTTGTGCATTAAAGAGCTCTAAGTCTAAGGTTACACATCATGCCAATCCTGGGGAGGCCAGTTGAAATGCTTGCCGCATTATGTTTCCCTCATATTATGTTGAATCTGTCACCGTAGAAATTTTCTGTGCAGTGCTTGCAGTGTAAAGATGATGTATGGACACTGCTTCAGATATCAAACATATGAAGAATACACTGGCTTTGAAATCTGAATTAACTGGCAACCACTTATGCAACTTTTACAGCACCATTCTAGCAAAGTTGCAACCTTCTAAACCCATTGCATTCAGTGTATTTAGAATGATGTGATTTTGTTTAGGATTAAATGGCAGGTTTCAGCCCACAAGTCTTACAAATCCTCAGGCTCACATTAGCAACCACCTGGAAAATTATCAGCAACATTGGAAAACTTATTTCCCAATAGTTCTAATTTTTGTTGTGGCCCCAGCCATCCCCATCTTCCTCCACCCTAATTTATTCTAATCCTTGGGAATACAGACTTCAGCATCACTACTCTTCTCTTAGTTTTCTCCTGTTTCGCTGTTATAGCTGAAATGGCCAATGATTGTACCTAGAACTCAGGTATAATGCCTTTGAACATGGAAGTTCCATTTAGTTATCATGGCTCATAGCTGCCATTTTTTTTATTATTGTTTAGGAATTAGGCCTACAGACCATTGAGATTACTTTCTGTTGGCAGCTATGTAATGTGAATGTTTTCAGAATGAAGATTTTATAATCTTGTTCTTGTGCAGAAAGAATGGCCCACTGTGGTCTTCCTTATGATCTGAATATATTTAATTCCCTCTCTGTTAAAATATTGGTCACAGAGTTTTTTCTAGTTTGAAAAACGTATGTGTAGTTAAGCATCTATTACACAAAAGACGATATGAACTGATATTTGCCAAAGGACAATATCTTTTATAATCTTACCAGAACTCAGTTTATCCACAGCATTAAGGCACATCTGCTAATATATTCTGTCCTGAGTTTGTCTAGTACTTGACAGGGGCAACTTGTGCATAATTCATCAACCATCATGCAGTTTTCAGAGTTTAATTTAAAAATATCAACAATGTGCTTGTGGTGTAGTTAGTTTATTCTGTAGTCTGCTATTCTGTACGTTCTATTCCCTCTTGCCTTCTTTATATTTGCTGCATACTATACTTTTAAAGTAGAGCTGCTGAAGACAGCATAGGGTAAACATGAAATAACTTACTGAAAAGTGCACATGGGACACCAGTGGCTCCTTGGAAGCTTCAGAAGCTATAAAATGCTGAGGGATAGGCAATCTTTTTGGTCCAAGCGCTGGGAGAAAACCTGCAAAATCTAACTGTGAAGGTATTGCTTGTTAGCACACAAAAGTGGTGGAGGCAAGACAAAGGTTGTACTTGGCCAGATTTAGATTTAATTTTTTGTGTGAGGAGACTTTTTTTTTGCATCGGGGAACTACTTAAAACATCCACCAATGTAATGGATACATCGCTTTTTTGAATACTAAATTCCAGGCTGAGCAGCACCTGAGAATTTTGTTTGGCAACAGAATTAGGTCTTCTGAGTTGAAATCAGTTGAGCTCCTTAATCACTCTTGCCAGGCTCGTAGAGTATTATTAACATTTGACTGCTCAGCTGTCCCCTCATTATTAATCCAATGGAAAGACTTCCTGAATTCAAAGGGAATTTTCCCAACACGGGTTTTTATGGACACAAGACAATCTCCTCCTTTTAATCAGAAAACTCCATGCCTCTTCAGACTTACGACCAAAGAGAAGCACCTGAAGGGAGGATCAGCTAGTGCTTCACACCATGAGCTAATTGGATGGGATGACCCTCCTTTTGCCTGGAGACCAATGCAGAAAATAATGTAGAGAGGTCAAGTCTCCTTTTAATGATACTCTGGAGGAGGAATTATTAAGTTCTTATGCTGCTGTCTCAGCTTCAGAGCAGAAAGTAATACTGATAGCTTGGATCAACTGAGATACAGACTTCTGATAATTAAGAAGGATTGTTCAGCATTAATGCCCCAGATCTCCCTTTCCAAAACGGTGGATGCTGAGGTGGTTTTGGTAAAGCCCAACCTTCCTCTGATTTATTCAACCCTCCAAATGCACCTCCTGCAGACAGTGTGCTCCCTCCACCCAATGAATATATTTGGACTCATCAAGCTAATGGAGGTAAGGGAAATGAGGTAATAATCAACTGTTGCAGAACAAAGTTTGAGTCTAGTGGCACCTTTAAGACCAACAAAGTTTTATTCAAGGTATGAGCTTTTGTGTGCATGCACACTTCCTCAGATACAATGAAATGGAATATACCAGTCCATACATCTTGGCAGAGGGTGAGCAGTAAATTAACATGCAACATAATGTAGATGTTTATCAGATCCAGGAATAACAAGCTTAGTTTATATGGTTACCATTTGTTTGGGTTCAATTTGGGGGATTTTTCCCCCTCAAAGGGTGACGAGATATGGAAATGCTCAGACCCCTTCTAATTGCCATCCCATCCCAAGGAATGATGATGTGTAGGCCCAGTTAATTCTCTTATCTTCAGCTTTGATGCTGTATAATGCCAGGTCAGTAAGAAATAAGAGCACAGTTCTTCCGGAGTCTCTCATGAAGGAGTGCTTTGCCCTGGCGTGCTTGACCAAGACCTGGGTGGGTGAAGATGAGGCAGTTCTTCTCATCCAGCTTACTCCCCCAGGATACTTGATCCTCCATCAACATCAAACTGAGGGATGGAGGGGGGAGGTGGAGTGGTGATCCTCATCTAAGACTGTTTTCACTTCCAGAAGATCCCTGTGCCACATATCACTGGCCCTGAATGTGTTGGCCTGGCTTGGGGTATTGGGGAGAGGGTGGGATTCCCACTGATGTACCGTTCACCTAGCTCACAAGCAGACTCCCTTCTGAGGCTATCAGAGGCAGTAGCTGAGTGGACACTGCATTTCCCTAGACTGTTGGTCCTGGGGGACTTTGGAGGGTAACTACATGTTTGGGCTGTTTTAATAGTAATATGGTGATAGCCATCTATTTTAATATTTTAGTGTTAACATTTTATATTTGTTATTTGTTTTCATGTTCTTTTTTACCTTATTGATTTTAATACTGTAAATCATCATGAGATGTAATAAATAAATATAAAAATAAAGTAATAAATAAATAGTTTAATTATACTAAGGCTACATTAGCAATGCCACTGTGAAACATCAGTAGTTTTGCATATACTTCAGAATGTGATTGTAGAAGATAAAAGTAATATCTACATAATGTAGGGTCATAAAAGATACTTTGTGAACAGGGTCCTAATGGACCAACTACTTCCATTTTAACTTTTTCTGATCACTATGGCCATCTTCAGGAGCCCTTATTTTGTGTACCCTTGCCATCTGAGGCTAGGTGGGTGGCAACCCTTCTTGGTTGTGGCACCAAAACTATGGAATTCCCTCCCTAGGGAGATTCATCTGTCCACCTCAATCATTGCCTTCCACCAGCAGGGAAAGACTTATATGTTTTGTTTGGCATTCCCTCACTGAAGCTTTTTCCTGTTTATGTGTTTGATTGCTGTTTTAATTATTTTTGTTATGTGTCCTTTTAAAAGCTTCTTTTACTGGTTTTCATAATTCAGTGCCCTAAGAACCCTAAGATGGTTGGAAAGGGAGCCTAAAAATGTTTAAAATAAAATAAAATAATAATGGTGTGAGAAAGTGGAATAAATCACCCTGCAATTCAATCTCAGAACTGTCATACTTAAAATGCTAATCTTAAACAATGGCTGTTCTTCCAGAAGGGATCCCTTTTGGGGATTCTCATGGTTTCCAGTTTTTCTTTTTGCCTCCCAGTGATTGCATGAAACTGGTCTTGGCTCTGCTGCTCCCCTCCATGTTCAGTTCACCTGGAAAAGAGCACTGGGTGGGAAAAAGAAAGGGAATAAGCCCTTCCGTGTGTCCCTTCCCTGTTGGTGGGGGGCAGATGGGACTAGTGGCCTAAGCGAAATTTGCCATATTGGTTTCATTTGTGCTCCACTCTTTATCCAAAGACCTCAATGAAGTTTATAAAAAATTTCCAGGTGGCCTTTCACACAGTCAGCTTCAAGGATCAGACAAGTTTTGCATTTGTGTGATGAACTGTATGATGTGCTTTCAGGTGTACGGTGATCAGATGCCCACATTTTGGTCCATTATACTTTTGCTATTCTGTTCCACATATAACTTTAACCAAAGGGAAAACAAATGCTGAATATCATAGGCTATTTTGGAATCCCCCCATATTTTGCAAGCTATGAGCACTCTATCACCATTTTTTCTGAGTTATGTATGAAATGCTAAAGCATTCATAATAATTGTTCAAATATGGTAAAAGTTGCACAGTTAATGTATAATGTATATTATTTAGGCAGAAACCAATAAAATCATTGATTTATATCACAAGAATACTCCAGTGCATTTTGTAATGAGAAGGGGGAAATGAAATACTTTTGTCCATTTGTGTTTGTTCTGTGCCAATTGTGTAGTACAATTATGGAAGAACAGTAGAGTCTGATATCATCATTTCCAATCTGCTAACAAAATAAGGTAATTTGATCCCACAAATCTGGGTGGAAATTCAGATGAGGAAACTTACATCAACATCCTTATCCAAAGGCTGACTAGCAAAGTTTTGGAAGACTGGCATTCGTTAGAATTCCCTCAAAGTAATGTAACTAATATTGTGCACAGTTTTAAATCTGTCATTTCCCTCCCTGAACCATTCAATACACAGAAGTCTGAACATGTCATTATTGAAATTCAATTCACCGCTTTGCTAATTCTTCTTCTATTACATTTTTATTTACTCCCTCCTCAGGGACAATGCTCCTACTGCCTCCTCCTGCAGTCATTGCTTATATCAAAACCCTCCTAAAAAGGAGAGGAATTTATTCTTTTTATAAATAGAAAAAGGTAGGGTATATAGAGGGATAAAGAAAAGAGCGGAGTGAGTATTCTGTTAATCAAGGTTAGTTTAAATCAATATAGATACAGTTTTTGGCAATCTCTGTGATTTGAGAGTCTTCTTTTCATCTAACAAAAATTCAAAATAACTCTGTTAATAAGGTTAGTAATGTCCTTTGGGGTTAATTATTAGTCATCTCCTTTTTGACGTTTCCCGAACAGTTATTTCTTAGGTTGTCTTCCTTTGGTATCCCTCAAGTTATAGGATGGGCCACCTTTGGTTTTCACTTCTCCCGCTCCGGCACCTCCCTCCTCTGGGCCGCTGTCATCTTCACTACTCAAATCTGTCCACGTTGCGAGTGCTGCCTCTTCCTCTGGACTGGCGTGTCTCTTCAGAAATTCCTGCGCCTTGAAGATGGAGTCAATCTTCTCTCTTTTATCCTTGTACTTGAACAAAAGGCCTTCAGGGAAGGTCCATCTGTATATGACCTGTCTTCTTTGTAGAAAAGTGGTCAATTCTTTATAAGCTTTCCTTTTCATCCGGATTTCATAAGGCACATCTTTCAATATTCTGATGGTCTGCTCCCCAATTTTCAAGGGCACCGCTGCAACTGCACGCAAGATTTGATCTCTGGTACTTTACTTGACAAACTTGACAACCACTTCTGCTGGCAGATTATTTTTTTGTAAATGTGGAGTAGGCCCTATAGACCTTATCCATTTCTTCTTTTAACTCACGCTGATCTCTGCCAGTTACGGGTGCCAAGGCATTCGCAAGTATAGATCTGAGATCTTCCTTCTCTTCTTCTTTAATGCCCTGAAATCGAAGAGTCAGATTCAATTTTTCCATTTGCAACATCAAAATTCTTTTTTCTTGCACATCCTGATGCTTTTCTAACTTGTTGACCCTTTTCTTCACTTTTCCGATGTCTTCCGACGAGACCAAACATTTCTGTGCGATCTCCTCCATCTTCTTTGACGTCTCTGTTAGTTGCCTCTGTTGACTGTTGAGAACACCTTCCATATTAGTTAAGGTTTCGCTGATTTTCTGTATTTGGACCAGCAGAGGGTGCAGTAGCTCGCTTGTCTGTTGACTGACAGTCGGCTCTGGAGGGGGATTACCCGGACCGGAAGTCCCGCCTCCCTTCTTCTCAGTTTTCAAAGGGACCTTCTTCATGGCAGACATTTCTTGTATTTGTTTACTTTATAAAAGTTCGTGACGCGTCGCTCAGGAGTCCCGCTAACTCATTCGCTTCAATGGCACCCCAAAGGTAATTTCACCAACCCTTCTTCCCTTTCATCCCCCTTAGCTTTCTTATGCAAGTCCCGCTTCTCAGTGGGGGGGGGATTCCCCTCCTCCCAGCCGCTTATTCGCTTACGGGGGAAGGGCTCGGGTTTCGCTTCAGATTCAGACCTCCAACTCACAGTTCCTGCCGTTTCTTCTTTTTGCTTTAATTCATCGCTGTTCCTCACTCCTGTTGGAAATCGGTGGCGTTGCTAAGTCCCATTACGGGCACACCGCAGCGGGGCCGATTGGGGCGGGTAGAAAGCCTCAATTTCCCGGCTGACTGCCGGCAAAGAGGCTACTCCCCAAGCGCCCCCGGTTTGGAGCCTTTGCCTAAGGCTCACTAGGGTCTTGCAAACCTGCAAAGACCCCCCCAAACTGCGTGTGGGCTAACCACCTCTGGGGACTTCCCGAAAGGTGGCCGCCATTCGCAACGCCGGAAACCGAAAACCCCTGCAGTCATTGCTGATGGGGGGGAGCGAAGCCTTTGGGGGCTGGACGCCATGGGGGGCTCACCAGCATCATTATCAGGGGCAGAGAGAAAACTTTGCATACCTGGTGGCTGGGAGCTGTGCAGAGTTCACTGTCATCAGCAGTGTGTATGGGGGAAACCGGAGAGCCCTGCAGCTGGGAGTCACATGGGGTTTGCTGCCATTGATGATGTGGGAGGAGAAACCTTGGCAAGCTCAGGGTCCCAGAGTCATGCACTGATTGCCACCACTGACTGGGGAGGGAGCCTCAATGGACCCATGGGCTAGGCACTGTGCAGGGTTTGCCAGCATAGTAATTGATGGGGATGGGGGAGAAGCCTCAAGGTGGTCACTGGTGTTGCAGGTGAGAAGCCAGGCCCAGTGGCAGTGATGCAGGGAGGAAATAAAACTAGGGACTGTAGAGGATCCCCCTGCAATTATCACAAGGCTCCACTTGTATATTGTAATAGCAAAGTCAGCTGATTCTGAGGATAGTTAAATCTGGTGACTGGAGCTGTGAACAGACAAGACAAATCTTTCTACAAACCTGAAAAATGCCTCAGGTTTGCAGTAATATCTGAAGCCTAAAAAAGAATACATGGGGGGGGGGGTTAAAAACCACAATTGATAGAAGGAAAGCTTGTAACAACAACAACAAAAAAAAAAAAACAGAAGAGGCAGCTGCTAGGTAACCATGGGATTCTAGGCTTGGTATTTGTCAGCAAAAGGCAGGGAGAGGAGCAGGGCCCTTTTGACTGCTGTTTTGACCCTTGAGGGAGGACTCATCAGGGCCAGGCCTGGCAGCAACCACAGGGCAACTTGATACCACATGACTTGCATGAGTCACCTAGGGAGAGCTGCTTGCTGCTGTTCAACTTGTGTTAGAACAATCAGGATTTACAGCATACAAAGAGTGAAAAACAAACAAACACTATAATATCTTATTGCAAGTACAAAATTAATTCACCAATTTCAATATCACAAAATTCATAAGAGATTCATAAAGCCAGCCAGTGGCAGATTGGAGCCCCCAAAATTGGGGGAACCCACACCCCAACCAGGGATCTGGCAACCCTAACTACATCTTAATTCTGTTTGCAGTATTAAATATTCTCATAAATTTGAACTGTTTCTCTTATTATTCTTACACTTTTATCTCTTTAATGTAACCTCTTTATCACAACATTTTTAAAAAAAAAAAATCATCTGTCAAAGTGCTAGTTGTATAAACAGTCAATTATGGTAATAAGGTTCAAGGAGGTGATGAGAATTGTTGCCCTGAAGGCACGCTTTTAAAGTGTGAAATTATATGCAAAATAAGTTAATGGAATCGCTAAGGTTTCTATCCCTGTGTATACTAAAGACCATTACTGGAGGTGGGTAGGATTAGACACTTTTTATATCATTTAGAAAGTTTATTTTTATTTTTCAATCAATATTTGCAGTGGATGCAGAGTGTCCACATGTCATTTACATGGCAAACTGCAATAGTAGTGTAACATTCTGTAAACTGTGTCTGCTTCATGAACTGAAAGAGGTACGCTGACCACTTCCAGGAATCTCAATCTCTTAAAATCCTGTCATAAATAGGCATGAGTTTCCACAATTTATGGTCCAGTTTGTGTCTTCCTTCCATTACCAGCTGCTTTGAACTCTTTAGAAAACACACACACACACTCACACAGGCAATCCAGTTATGAAGCTCCCAGAATTTCATCTAGTTTTGTCTTGTCATTTAAATGGGAGGAGTTCAGCACATGCCCAGCATTTCAATAAATCCAAAGGTGCTTTTAAAATGCCTGTCTGGTTATATTTCATCTTATATTTTTATTATACATAACATTGTCAGATACTTAATGCTCTAAAATTTCAATATTGTTCAACTGCGTTCGATCTAATGTATGCTTCAATGAAAATGTTTGCTAGTTGTACCACAACCATACACAGCTTTAGAAAGTATCACACTTCTTAGTCTGAAAATACATTTTTTTAATTTTGTCTAACGTTTTCCTTGGCCATTTCCTGCAGATGTGAATGAATGTGAAGCTGAACCTTGCAAGAATGGTGGAATTTGTACAGATCTTGTAGCTAATTATTCCTGTGAGTGCCCAGGTGAATTTATGGGAAGGAACTGCCAATATAGTAAGTATGTTTTTAATGTATTGATTGAAATTCAAGTCCTTGTCTTGCAAAGCAATAATATGCTAGTATGTGAGACTTTCTAAGGATTACTTAGATATGAAATATTTAAATGAAGATAGTAGGATATTATCGTTGGCATTATGTTTTCCTAGTATAAATGCCTGTTTCAAGTTTGTCTTTAAAAAAACAGTTATGAAATAGTTTTAAAAGCTGGATACAATTGTTTCCAAGTGGGCAGTTTAGTGTTACTAATAGGTGAAAAGATCGAATCTTGGATGATCTGAGAAGAACCACCCCCCCACCCCCCAATTTCTGTGTTGCTCTGGAGGATCCAGCTAATCCCACGTTACCTTACTGAAGGTCACAGCTAATAAGACAAGTACCTGCACGGAGTGTTCTTAAATGTTCGCAGTTCTGCTTCTGGTGATTGGGTGGGAGATGAGGATCCTCATCCAATAAAGAGAGCCCCCCCTCCGAGCCCTAATTGATGCCTGTCTCCTTTAATGCTGTTCTTATCCTAGATCTCTTATAATTCAAAAGCTAAGCTAGTGCCCCAAAGGAAATGTAAGCCCAAACAATTACAGTAAAACATTCGGCATCTTTTGAGGTGTGCTTTTGATTCTGTATAACTGGAAAGAGCAGTTCCCCAAAGAGGCAGCTCAATTTTATAGGTTATGTTCCTGCTACTCACAAGCTAGTATACTGTAGTGGCAAAGAGAATGAGTTGTGATCTAGTGATCCCCAGTTCAAACCTCTGTCACAAACTCAAAAGGTGGCCTTAGCTGTCTTAATTTGAAATATGAAGATAATTATATTGGCCTACATTTCAAGGCTGTTGTAAAGAGCAGAGCAAGATAATATACATGAAGTGCTCTAAGCACTGAATGTTCTGTATAAATTTCAAGTATATCTTTATTCATGGGGCCTTCTTAAGAATTATTCCTATTTACCACTGTTACAAGAGTACATCTTCAACCATTTTACCTGTCTCCTCTCCTGTCTCTTGTCTTATTCATGGCTCTGCAGTAAAAGTCTCTACTGTGTCTAAAGAGCAGGGAAGGAAATACATATATTATTGGACATTATATTTTCCATTAAAACTAATATTTATGGACTCTGTATAATCAGCTGGATGTAACAGAAAATCTCTGTTGGAAAAAAATGTTTCATTATCACACTACCTTTAAATCCACTTAATTCTTAGGCTATTTTATGGAGTGTAAATAACATGGTGGACAGGTGGTTTAATGTCTGTACTGACTGCAGAACACTGAAATACCCTTGCTTGGGGAGACAACCACATCTCTCCTAAGCAAACTGGCAAAATTGTGTTGACTTTTAACATTCATTTGTGAGCTATAAACATAAACTAGCTATAGCCGAGTTCATATTAAAATGTTAGCTCCTTCCTAGACATATCACAATATTATTCTTGCAAACTGTAGTATCAGCATAAGAGAGCTCCTGCTTTCTTTCACAAGGGTTTTTACCACATCGTAACAACTAATTATGTAATTACACATTGTAATTACAAGTCCTAATTGCATCACTGCACATATTTACAATAATTATGTAATTGAAAGCTGTCACACTAATTATGTAAATCTCTGATTACTGATTACACCTACCTCAGACCTAGATTTTTTTCATCATAGTCTCCAAATACTTGAAACAGCAGTAGTGAGAGTTAGAAAACATATGAATGATTCCCGACATACAGTTCAGTTTTTGGTCCTAGATAGATTTTGGATGAGAGTGTTTTGTTGTTGTCATTTGTTTGGTTGGTTGCTTGTTGTTTGTTCTTTTATTTCTTTTTTATTGCTTTGAAGATTTTCCAGGCACCTGAAATTGTCTTATGTATTTAATTATAAATTAATATGTATGAATTTCTATCTGTAAATGCTGAACCAGTTTAATCATTGGTTAGATTATTATTACTTTTTAAAATTATTAAATTAAATTTTTAAAATGCCCTCCCCTGTGGAACAGGGCTCAGAGCAGTGTACCTCTGTAAAAGATTCACATAATAAGTACACAGTTAAAATAATAAAAAATCAAAATTGCATAAGTAAAATACAGCATTTAACATAATAGCCCAAAGATGGTGAACAAACTACCAGAGCCACTATTGCATTATGGTGGGGGGGAGGGGTGCAGGGAAAACAGGAGTGCCAGGCAGATGGAAAACCATCATTGTCCTCAACCAAATGCCTGGTGGAACATCTCTGTCTTACGTGCCCTGCAGAACTGAATTAAGTCCCACAGGGCATGGATATTTTTCAGCAGAAAGTTCCACTAGGTTGGGGCTAGGGCAGGAAACACCTGGCCCTGGTCAAGGATAGCTGGATGTATCTTGGGCTGGGGACCACCAGTAAGTACTTATCTACCAAGCACAGTGCTCTTCTGGGGGTATACCAGGAGAGGTGGTTCCCAAGATACATAGGAGCCAGATGTTTCTTTTGTGTGTTTATGAGATGACTCCTCAGGTGTTTTAATCTTACCATGTATGACCAGAGAGATATGTATATATTCTAGGCCTGCATCCATGGCAGTGAAGTCCATTTAACACTTTGGTATCAACCTCAGGCTATGCTAGCCTGAGTATAAGGAAAATCTGCTGCTGCCTTTCAGTATGAAAAGCTAATGACTTAGATTTTACAACTAGTTTAAGGCAATGTGTCCAATCTGGGCAGTGACATATGAATATGGTGAAATCAGAGACAGTTAATAGAGTGAATTAATTAGCACCCTCAAGCAGTTATGAAAATATCAAGCATAGAACAATAGTATTTAATACTAGACTATCCATGTTGACATGCACAAAATCCAAAAGCAATGCATAACACTCAAGATAGAGGCAAGAGGCGAAAGAAGTAGCGCAAAAGGGTGTTAAAGGAAGTATTAGTTACCTCATGAGTATGAGGAAACTAATCTGTTTTCATCTGTTTATCTACTTACTTCATCGATACTCTGCCTTTCTCATTGAGACTCAAGGCAGATTGTAGAGTTAGAACATAATGCAAAAAGGCAATGCAATATTTTTAAAACAGATTAAAATTTTAACAGACATTAAAATAGAACTTTGTTCCCTTTATTAATGTACCCTCCTGAACAGTTCTATTTTTACTGCCATCCAGTTCCATGTATAAACTTCATATTTTTACAAGCATGGAAACCGCAAACCTTATTGTGAAACAGGAAAATCCAGTTGCAAAAATGTGTAAGGTGCACTGAGAGTGCGTTATCCATTGTGTGCGAATGCAGCCAGCCCTCTTACTACTTCAAGATGCTGCCACCACTTTTCCACATCATTCTGTTGCATGTGTAGATCAGGTGTTCAAATAAAGCCTGGCCAAGAAGCTCTGCTGATTTAAATATTTTGATAACAATAATCATGCTGGATTAGGATGGCTTTATTTTGTTCTAAGAAAGATAAACACTGTTAGGGATATTTAGCTGATCTTGTTAGGCAGTATTTAAACTAATGATGCAATTCTCAAAGCTCAGACTTCTCTGCAGCAAGGTTCTTCATTGTACTGGCACAAATGATATTAATCTGCTCTCCTCACTCAGATTAAATACAGGGAAGTCATCTCCTCTCCACTATCATTTCTGTAACAGTGTGTGGTGTACATTCAAACTGTCAGGTTTCTTTGTTATTTTCTAATGTGTGTTTAGTCCTTTCTCCATGCTTAGTACTTTCTACTAGGAGTCTGCATTCAGATACACTGGAACCAAAATTATACCCCCCAAAAAACTGTATCAATATATCACAAATATATCTGGGAAATTTTCAGGGTACCAAAAGCATGCTCCCAAAAATCCTGGAAATTTTTGGGATTTACTGGGGAGATTGTGAGCCAATGTTTGTAGGCTCTTCAGAACTGTTTTCTTTTTTCTTTACTTTTCCCCCCTTTTGTTTCTGTTTCTTGGGGGAGGGGGGGCGTGCTATGGGTTTACCAGGGTACTTGTATTAATTTCAAGTGTGTTTGTCAGTTTCTTCTTTGCCAGAGTTGCTGTCTGTCCCCTTTGCAGTTTTTACAGTGTTGCTGCTTGGTACTTAGGTTTGTTCTGCTGTGGTTTGACATTAGTCCTGTTGATCTTGCACTGTTACAGTGGCACAGGGTTCTGCTGGGCATTATGAACATTGCCATTTGTTCTTTTGGGCTTGCAAACCCACTATTCCTTACTTAGATTTGTTCTTTGTGATTCTCTGGTTTGATATTAGTCACATCGAGCCTGCACTGCCATAGTGGCACTGGGTTCTACTGGGCATTCTGTACATTGCCATTTGTCTTGCTGGGCTTGCAAAAGTGCCCCCCTTCAGTTTCTACTGCAGACATTATCTGGTTTGACTTTGGTTCTCTTGGTCTTGCACTGCCATAATGGCAATGGGTTTTGCTGGACTTCTGCACACTGCAGTTGGTTCTGCTGGGCTTGGAAAAGTGGTCCCCCCACCTCAGTTTCTACTGTAGAGATTCTTTGGTTTGATTTTGGCTTTGTTTAGCTTGGTGCCTTGGCTTGTGGTTCTACTGGGATTATTGGTTTCTGCAATAGGTTTGTTGGGCTTGTTGTTGGTTCTTCCACATGAGACATTTGACCAGTGGTTGCTGCTAGTAGGCATGGCTTTTGTCCTGGAAGCAGGCTGGAGAGTTTTTATCCCCCCTCCATAGGAAATAATGGAGGATGGCTAGGGGCACCCTGCTCAAGGGCCCATAGAACTGGACTCCTCGGTCTAATCTACTCAAAACCTGGGGATTATTTAATGGACAGACACAAGCAGTTCTGCTGCAATTTTTGGTGACTTTATCTTTAAAAACAACCCTCCCAACCACCCAGAAGATTTCCCCATAGGGAATAATGGACCCCCAAATTCAGATACCGCCCAAACCCCAACTCTGCACACCATACTAGTATTTGGAATTCAGAAATATAAAAAATACTGATATTTGGGGTGGGGTCCAATGTACCTGAACCAGAAAAAATTGTACACTCCTACTTTCTACTATATCTTTCCTGTGACTTTGAACACCTATTTAGCATAAAAATCTGCTAAAGTGTCACACTTTAGCAATAATTTACATTGCCTATAGATAGATCTATAAAGCACTTGGCCTTCTTTGTTCTCTAGTGGGATTGTTAGGGTACATCTTATATTTTTGAGTTTTTTTTAATGTCTTTGTGTGCGCACGTGCATGTCAGTATGTGTGCACCTGGAAATCATGGTGACTTCTGGTGACTGATCCCTACTGGGGGCCTGGAGGATATTCAGAGAGGTGGTTGAATAAGGCCTGCCCCCACCTCCTGCCTCTGGTATTTCAAGGAGGTCTCCCATCCAAATTCTTGCCAGAGTCCACCCTGCTTAGCTTCCAAGATCTGACGAGATTGGGCTTGCCTGGGCTATCCAGGGCTGGGCAGGTATATCTTATTATTAAATAAATGTTGAATGAAAATAAAATAAATATCCACAACTACTACAAAGTTGACATACATGTGTCCAAGTTACTGTGATTATGGAAAGACTTGGAAAAGGATATTTTTGCATTTACTGGTAAAATGGATGGGAAAATATTTTGTATAAGATAAAATCTGGGATACCTGCAGTATAAATCTTAATGTTTGCCAGCTTTCCATTAAAGAACAGCCCATACTACACAGGGGTAAAAAGAAGTACATGGAGCTACCCTTTCATGTACATTAAATAGTTGTCAGCTGTGGAGGAGTTTCGCCATATTGGTAGAGAGGATAGAGGATATCCATTGGCAGCCAGGCACATATCTATTTTTTCTGATTGCAAGATATATGGATCAATATATTTATTTGGAGACTTCTAATATATTTGGATACTTTTTATACATTTCAGACTACTATCTATAATAAAGGAGAACCAGTAGTCAGAACTTTTTGCCTCAGAATTTTCTTAGAACTTATTCTGACTCTAATTTTAGCCCTATGTGTCATGTTCCCAATCCATATCAAGCACATTCCTGTAACTGAAGTTTACATTTAAAATCCCTCTTAAGAGATCATGTTCAATGAGTTGTTTATTGAGTTTGAAATACACTGAAGTTTCTATTAGATATGTGAGAATACACAAGCCATTTGATTTCAATGGGTATAAATGTGATAACTCTGTTGGACTGCGTTACAAGAAAATGGTTTGAATAGGTCAAAATGTTTCAGTATCTTTCTGCTTTCTGCTTTTCATGCAAAAAAGGCACACAAGCTCTGTCACATTCATCCATGTATCCAAGTCTCAGACATGTGAGACAAATCATCTCACACGATGGGCAGAAGGCATTTTACAAATGGAGAAGTCAAGTTTAGAAGCAGTGACATTTTACAGAGCACAGTGAATCCAAATTGCACCCACATTTTCATGTCCAAGCCTTCAATGCCCACTTCTGTGGATGCATTTAAGAAGATGTGGAAACAGAGAAACAGGAAATGATTGAGCTCTAACCCTCTGGGACTCTTCTGTGTGCAAGAGCCTTTGTGGTCCATTGGATTGAGCCCATGATGTTCAACATCTCAGATAGCTGCTTCTGCACCAATGAACAATTCATTGTGTCATTGTTTACTGCCAACATCAATTTTGAATTTTCTCCCATATATCTTTGATATATCTTTATATCAATTCTATTTTTAGTTACATTTAAGATGTTATGGTTCTTATCTTATAATCAGATTCATATAGGCTCTTGTAGTCCATGTTCATGTGGTACCTTGTTCGATATATACCCAGGTACACAACTGCTGGTAGTCTAAAAAGCTAACATAACATATATATATATATATAAACAAGAAGTGTTGTGGCTTTTAGTATGTATTTAAATTAGAGCAGTTTGCATGCAGTCAGGCACTGTGCCGTTGATATAATTCATTTTTATCATTTTACATTAACATTACATTCTTGATTGTTTCCAAAGGATGTGTGCTATATTGCTACCCAACATCTCAGAATTAGTCCAGCTGGTATGTTTTTAAACCATCTTAGTAAATGTGTCTTGTAACTGGTAACAGTGCTGTCATATTTTAATGGAAGCATTTTTGCTACTCTTAAATTTTAGAAACAGTAGGAATATAATTTGAATATGTACATGTGGCAGAACACAATTCCACACTTGGAAAGAAAAGGAGACTTCTTTTCCATTATTGTGGCATGATATTGTCTGCATAGAGTGCCTGTGAGTAATGTTAAATGCACATTTTTGATGTGGGTTTGCCACAGGAATGCAGGTGACATTTCAGTTGCTGATATAACGGTGGGGGGGGAGCCTAGCAAAAGAAGCAAAACAGACCAAGATGCTTATTATGAAGCAGGCTTAAACCTTCCTATCATCATTCTAGGTCATTTATTAAATGCCAAAACTACATATGGTGCTGCAGAAAAACTATCATGCCTGAATAATGTGATCCCTGTTGATCTATGTTAGAAAAACACAACAGGGAAGAATAACATATTGTGTATGTACTTTGCCAAAGCTCATAATTATATTGGCAGGTCTAAATAAATGCTGCTTTCTGAACCATACTGTGTAGATCATAAGAAGTTCCCATTTGTCTTACATTCACTATCAATTCAAGTCCTTTTCAGAGAAATTACTATTGAGCCTGGGCAATTTAGTGGCAACTTTCTTATCTCTGATGTACCCAAGAGGACCTATTTCTTTAGGACTTCAGGAGTTATTTGACTTGGGGGGGGGAGTTGAAAAAGAGAGCCTCTTGACTGTTCAAAATAGCTGTGGTGAGGAACAGGAAAACTGTGTTGTGAGGCAAAGCCCCCCCCCCCGTTTCCTCCCAACGGGTTAATTTGAATACTAGTGGGCCTACTCCAACTTGCAGGTGTCCGTAATTTGGCCTCTCTGCCTACACTCTTCTTATCTCTTCCATGGCCAAGAGTCAAGAATGTGATAAATAGCTGTTCTTGGAAACATGTGGTCCACTGGATGGGAGGGAAGAACAGGAGTGATGTTGTAATCTTCTAGAGGGTTCCAACAAGCAAGTGCCCTGGTTGGATGTGGAACATCGCCTGACACCAGATGTCTTGACACTATAATTGACCTAGAGGCCAGAGAGAAGCCATGCTAACATCATGATTTTCCTGGTCTGAGGCCTGGACTATGCTAAGCTTTCATTGCAATGAATAGCTACATAGAAAAGCTTAAGCCTCTACCTTAGACTCAGAGACTTTAAGGCTGAGTTCAGACTGGCAATTTGCCCCAGCAGATCCCCATTTCAGTGACACTTTAAAACCACATTAAAGGGGGCGTTCACAAAGGCACATCTGCCTGGCGTTCCCCACCCATAGGCAACCCGGGCTGTTCCACGTTCTTCCCACATTTAATAGATACCTCATAAAAGCAGTAGCAAATCCCCAAAGAGTGCCTGTGTCCCACGTTTGTCCGCGTCCTGGAAGTATGAACACTCCGCCGATAAGCTGGGAGCAACCCGCGTTGGGCAGAAGGCAGCAGCGGTATTATTGGCCCTGCTCCGCTATACTGCCCAATGCAGAGTCGGTGCTGCAGGGTCCTCCCCCAATTGGTAAAATGCACTTATGCACATGAGTGCTCATGCACACATACACCTATACACCCACAGCCGAATTAATGGGGAAACGCTGCATACAGCACGCCTCCGGGGCAGCAGTCTGAATGCTCTGGCGTGCCTCCTCCCGGTATGCTCCGGCAGCAGCCTGGGCTGTGTGAATGGGAACCCCCGGAACAGTTTGTTCCAGGGCTTTTTTGCTGCGACTGGCTCCCAGAGCAAATTGCCAGTCTGAACTCAGCATAAAATTGCACCATCTAATACAGGTACCAATGCATTAGAAAGAAAAGTTAGTTTTCTTGTTTTTTGTACTGTAAGGTTTAGAGACTGTGTTGCCTATTATCAAGTTTATTATTTATGTATTTAATAAACCTTATATATTTTATTAAGGTCTGGTTTATTGTGTGCACATAGCCTTGAGGACCCACAGGGACCAGGTTTGGGTTCCTTGACATGTATGGACAAAAACCTTTTGGGATAGGGGCAGTAATAAGGAGAAGAACTGGGGAAGACTGATTTAAAAAGCTGTCTGATCTGACCCTTTGTGATTAATGTATATGTAAGTCTACAGTCTTGTTCACTCAGGAGTAATTTCCACTATAATCAGTGGGGCTCACTTTCAATTAAATGTGTTTTGGAGGGTTGGGCTGCAAGAGAAATGTTGTGGTCAATAGTGTTATATCTGGGCCAGTAGGGCTCTTATAGCCAAAGGAGCCTGTACTACTACTAATCTGCAAAGACTGTGCTTTTAGACACTGAGTTCATACTCTGCAAATATTAGTTGATGCACTGACTAACCAATACTAAATTGTTATACATGTTGGGCAAGCAGAATAATGCCAGCAGCCAGGAACCCCCACTATTTCTTCCCTCCTTGGCAGAATGTAGTCCCAGCAGAGGGATTCTTACCCTCATACAGAAAGCAAAAGCAGCAGGAGCCCAGGAACAGACAATATCCATCTACCCAGCCAGTAACTAGCACACAAGCTCACTAGACAGTGAAAAAGCATCTATTGAGTCCTAGTTCAAGACTCCATTGATGAGTCCTGTCAGTCTTTCTTTAGTTTCCCCCTTCAGGACTCCTTCAACATTTCTTTATGGGCACCTCTACCCATGAAGAGTCTTCCCTTTAAGAGTCTTCCCTTTCCCTGCCCCTTTAAGAAAAAAAAAATGCTATGTACTTTTGTACCAGACTGTGGCTTACTTCCAGAGCTTCACAGAGTCTGCACAGAGATTCCACCCCTTAGACTGCCATTAGATGAGAAAGGCAAGAAAGGGCCGTGAAGAGCTGAATCTAGTGGGCAGTGCCCCATTCATCCTAATGAACCAGCCTCCCTTGCTGTTGTTACCACCAATAGCCTGCCTTGTTGTTTGAAGAAATTAGCTAGGCAGCAGGCCAAGCCAGAGGGGTCCAAGGGACCTGTATACCAGTTGTATACCAAGGTCCAGCACAGTAGGAAAACTCCAGATTTGAAAAGTAAATTAAATACTTTTTATTAAGGTTTTTCCATAATTACAAGCACACTAAGCATTCAAAAAGAGCAAACAATACAGAACTTAAGAAAGCAGAGGTGATTGATAGTGAATAGAGGGGGGTCAGTTACTGGGTAATACTACCTGTCCAGATGTGCAGAAGTCCTTGAAGAGAAGAGCACCAATGGCCAGTGTTATGAACTATGGGGGGGGGGAGCAGAGAGAAAAGAGAAAGTGGCATGTGTGTGTGCATGGATATAGACTTTGGAAAGCAATGCTGACCAATAGGAAGTCTTGAGGGGCTTGTCTCAGGTGAAGACAAAAGATTACCTGGGCCAATCCTAGATCCCAGGGGGTGCGGCAACTGGAAGAGCCAGGCCTAGATACAACCAATGAAGTTCTAGAGAGGCAGAGTCAGGCTTAACAATGGCCTTGATGAGATTAAGCCAGGCACTGGGTTGCTAGTTGAATGGGTTTTCTGACCACTAATGGTCCAGTCAAGGCAGTTTGAAAAGGTTCCCCGGTATAGACAAAAGGTAAGAGATGAGTCCCTGATTAGCATCAGGAAGGATCGCTAAACATTTGAATGTATGATTGGTTTATCTTAATATCCAGAGAGATGGAGCAGAAAAATAGGTTTGGAGACAAAGGATTCTCACATAGACATGGAGTCACACAAAAGGGCTAGCTGTAGTTCTGGAGACAGAAGGGCTATGTGCCAGGTGGCAACTGAATAGCCTTTAGAAATGCAGATACCTACCTGGTGGAACCCATTGTTTCATATGCATACTTTTTGCTGGGTGTGGGGAGAAGACTGGAGATTTTTTCCTCTGAGGGCTGCCTTTTATGCCACCTCAAAATGGAGACCCTTTTCCAGGGCTTTTGCTAACTCTGTGGTTCAGACCCAGGTCCTTGGTCTGGGTTTGTGGGTATCTGGCTCAGGTTAGAAAGTGGGGTGCTCCTGTTGTTGGGGCCTAGGGTGAAGGCAGCACCTCTGGGCTACACTATGCAACAAGCTTTAAGATCAGATTAGAATGTCCTGTAGCTCAGCAAGCTAAACTAGGATTGCCAGCTCTTGCTTGAGACATTCCTGGAGATTTGGGATGGAGCCTGGGGAGGGCAGGGTTTGGGGAAGGAAGGGTCCTCACTGGGGTATAACGTCATAGAGCAGAGGTGTCAAACTCATTTGTTACAAGGGCCAGATCTGACATAAACATTACTTTGTCATGCTGGGCCATGTGTGCCATAAAATGTAGTGCCAGGTACTGAAGATAGAAGTTTTATAAAAGACACAGGCAAACCCAATTAATGATATTATTTCTTACTCAAAATACAAACAAAAGCAATCAGTTACTAGTAGTGAATATAATTGATTCACTGGGGAACCCACAAAAGCCCCAATAAATATATTTAATCATAAAACTAGATTTTCACCCAAGGGATACCATAAAAGACGGGTATCTTACATTTCCATGCAAATTGGCTACTTTTTTTTAGGAGATGTCACCATCCTTCCAAGTAAATAAGGTCGTTTTTCAGCACCACCCCACCCATATGCCCAGCCTCAGCAGCCAAGCATGGATACAATCCATCTCTTGCTCTTTGTTTCCTCTTTTCCCCATCCTACCTCTGAGGATCTCGAGGAGGCATATCGGACTCCTCCCTCCACTACCCCATTCCCACCAACAACCCTGTGAGGTGAGTTGGTTGGTGTGGCAGTTGCAGCACTGGCCACTTGGCTCTGCCCCCATGTAGTGGCTTCACCAATCCTCTCTGAGCTGCAGTTGGAGGAGGCAGGAGAGGGGAAACACTTCCTTCTCTGCCCTTCACTTCCATTTCCCCCGCACTATTTTACCTCAGCCTCTTAGCTCTATTCCCCTAGCCATTCCCTTTCTATTTCTTGACAGTTTCGATCACACACACACATCACCATGTGCTCTTGTTGGCCTTCCCCTCAAGCAGCCTCCTGGCTTCCCTCCCTCACACCAGTTGCTCACAGGCCCAGTAAGAGCCCTGGACAGGCTAGTTCCAGCCCACTGGCTGTATGTTTGACACCCCTGCCATAGAGTCCACCCTCCAAAGCAGCTGTTTTATCTGGGCAACAGACTTCTGTATTCTGGAGATCAAATGTAATTCCAGGAGATCTCTAAACCCCACCTGGAGATTGTTAGCTGAATTCAGGCCACTGGCCACGTATGGTAGACTTTCAGGTACTGTAAACCTTCCATGCTTTCTTCCAGTGCTATGATGTTTCTACTTTGTGGGTTGCCATATCTGCTGCCTGACTCAAAAGGTGTGTTAGGAAGGCAGAAGTTTAGCACTTTCTTGCCATTGTTGGTGTCGCCTCACATTACTCAGGGCCAAAGTTCAAATGTTGGTGAGTTATTAGCATCTTCGATTGAGAACAGGTATGTAGCCATAATACAGATCTAACGTAAAGACCTCTTTAGGAAATAGCACCTGCTGGAATAAAGTAGGCTTTTTAATAAATTTAAGCAATATAGGGATTCATGTAAAATTACCAGTGAATATGTGCAGAATTAAAGCTAGGCCAGTAATCCATGGCTGCCAACTGTTTTAAATAGCTGTCAGTAAAGCGGATAGCCCCCTCAAATTGTTCCTTTAGTCGTAATCATATAATTTTATAGTACCAGAGTAATGAAGCAGCTTGAATAGTGTTCTGCTTCTGCCTGGAGGAAGGAGGATTCTGTATCTTTGGCAGCTTTTCTTTGGTTCAAAGCACGTTTATTATGGTCCTCTGCAAAGGACAGGCTTTTAGCTGGGGATAAAGAAATACCAATAATGGCTCTTAGTTTATCTTGGTTATGGATCGAAGCTGAAATAAACAAAGCACTGCAATGATCATTTCAGGCCATCTACAGAAAGCTTCATACCATTAGTGCTATCTTTCTCTCCTTTTTTCCTCCCTAAAGAAAAGTACCTAAACAAAACAACTGCAAGAGAATGGGATTGGCTGTGAGCTAAATGGGAACTGTATGCATGAATCAGTATTAATTATCACCATATTGGAGGTCATCCTCTATCCTACTGTCAGGATTTGTGTTCAGCGCCATTATCTTGCCATACTAAGCACAGCCAGAGTAATCTCATTCCACAAAATGAGGTGCAGAGAAGAAAAAGGGAGTGCAGATGTCTCAAGCAGATTTGCTTCTCGCACGCTTTCCATTTGAAATCTGTTTGTGCAAACTATAGATTAGTTGTTGTGAAGCTCTGCCAGTGGGATAGATACAAGCAGTGCATTCAAACAACAACAGCAACCCAAACCCTCTCCCCCTCCTGGCAGCTTGTTTCATTAACAAGACAGGACATCCATCTTGGACCTTTGGGCAATATTTAAGCCATTGACTGTAATTGCCCTATCATCATCATTTATTATTTATACTCTGCCCTCCCACATATTAAGCACTAAAAATCAGTATAAATGGTGCCATTTAGGAAGGGTAGTGAGGGCATTGCCCTCCTCTCTCAGACCACATTTGATTGTGGTCTGGATTGGAGCACTTAAATTTCTGGTTAGCTATATAAATTATGCATATAAAGTATTAAATGGAGTTATATAATGTGACTGAAAGACATAAATACATTTGCTTTTAAAAAGATGACTGTTTGGTCTGTGTTAAAAATATTATGAATAAGTAACTACAACAAAGAGGGTGTTTTTGTTTTTAATGTTACCCTGCTATTTTTTCTCTGTGCCAGATCTCTAAATCTTTGGACAGAGAATCTTGCCTAATCCCTACTGAAATGTCTCTGCCCCCCAAGGCGGAATAACGAGGCAGACACAAGTGATGGGTTTAACTCTTGGGCCACTTTATTAACTGACAACCTTTAACTGGAACAAAATGGCAAGGGCCAAAACAGTTTGCGTTAAGGTCAAGGCCAGGGGTAAATAACCCCTCCCTTACCTGATGGAATAGGGTGAGCCACCCTGCCCTGAGTGGGAGCTATCAGCAGTGGCCCACCCTGTAGCCCCATCCCCCGAGCTGCCAGGCTCAAAGGGAGGAACCGATTGAGGTGGTCCTGAAGGCAGTCTGTTTTCCCTACCCTGTGCTGTGAGGCACAAAAACTGTACTCACAGGACCTCTTCAAGCCCAAAATGGGTGTCAGCTGGTGCTCACTGGGCTGCAAACTGTATGCAGCATAGAACCCTGCCTAATCAAAGTGACCAACCTATCTAACACAGCCCACCCATTCAAAACACCTTTGCTACTGCTGCAATACAAGGTTGTCAAAAAGACCCCTTCCCAGTGCCAATCAGGAAGGAGAGAAAAATTTCTACCGGGCCCCCAAAACTGGGCGACCATCCAAAGCCTGCACTACCCACAGGGCAGGAGGGTGGGCCAAGAACTGCATCGGACTGCTGGCAAGGAGAGGAGGGGCTGGGCTTTTAAGCTCTTCGACCCCTCCCTCTGCACATACCCGTATTAGGTGCTCTTTGACACCCTGTCATGAGCTGGGATGCAAGGCCAGACAAGCGTGGGGTGGTCAGAGCACAGTCCGAGGTCAAAGCCAGGCAAGCCAAATCACCAGGTACAAGGTGCAAGATGAGCGGGGTGGTCGAGGGACAGTCCAGAGTTCAGGAGCCAAGCAAGTCAAGAAACTGGGGGAACCAAGTCCAAATCACCAACCGTTAGTGTTGTCAGGGAGGTTCCAGAGCTGAGGGTCTGGGGTGCAGAGTAGTGAGGTCAAGTCAAGCCGAGGTTAAGGAGACAAGAGTCACAAACCAGGAACAAGGAGTCAGGAACTCGAGCAGCGTGGTGCAGAGTGTAGTTGATGTGACTAGTTGCTGGCACAAGTTCCTCATGTGCCAGCAATGATTAAATACCATTCCAGGTGGTCAGCAATTAGCACATCCCAGCTCCCGCTAGTACTCAGGACTAAGCGAACGCTGGGTGATCAAGGGGCCGAGGGCTGTTTGATCCATGTTGCCCCCAAGCCAGAATAATGAGTTAGACATAAGTGATGGGTTTAACTCTTGGGCCACTTTATTAACTGACAACTGGAACAAAACGGCAAGGGCCAAAACAGTTTGCGGTAAGGTCAAGGCCAGGGGTAAATAACCCCTCCCTTACCTGATGGAATAGGGTGAGCCAACCTGCCCCGAGTGGGAGCCATCAGCAGTGACTCCCGCCCAGCCAGCTAGCCATTGCAGGCCTGCCTTGTAGCCCCATCCCTCGAGCCGCCAGGCTCAAAGGGAGGAGCCAATTGGGGTGGTCCTGAAGGCAGTCTGTTTTCCCTGCCCCATGCCATGAGGCACAAAGACTGTACTCACAGGACCCCTTCAAGCCCAAAATGGGAGTCAGCTGGTGCTCATTGGGCCGCAATCTGTATACTGCATAGAACCCTGCCACCACCAAGGCCAAGCCTCTGCTTAGGCCTTCACATCCATTGGGAGGTCCAAGGCTCCTCGAAGCCCTTGCCACAAGTCCTCCAGAAAGATGTCTGTGCCCCTCTCAGACAGATGGATGCCATCCTGTCTGTAAAGATCCTCACACCCTGCATGTATGCTCGGGTGTGTAAAAAATATACCCAAGCCGCCTTCCAAAATCCTTTGCAGCTCTCTGTTCGCCTTACAGTGAGCTTTGTCAATGGCCAGTGGATTTTCAGCCTACCGCCATACTCACCAGGGTATCATAACCGACCACACAATGAGGTTATCAGGCCCTTGCCTGAGGATAAATTGAAAATCCTCCCAGACCTGAAGGATGAATGCCTTCCCCTTGATCAGGCCTAAATCATTGCCGCCTAAAACCTGTGATGGAGGGCCAACCCTCCCATGAAACAACAACTATAATAGGCCTGGCCATTGTAAACCCTGGCTCCCCTGCCATTCAACCGTGGCCCACTGGCTAAGGCCCAGCTGCGTGCCAGTAGGCATCCTCTTGGAACAATGAGCCACCCAAAAAACAAAACTATGCCCACAGATTAAAACAGTCTTCCTCAGCTGCCGGCAAATCAAGCCTGAAATGAAAAAAAACAGTAAGCAGGGGCACAGATTCTACTCAAACAGCCACCAAGGCCCCCGCATTAGTGTCCAGCCATGGGCCACACAGAAAATTTATACGCTGCTGAACACCATCTTCCCAGCCACTGAATATCATGCCCCTGGTACCCCATGGCTGCTGCTGTGGAGGCAGCTCCAATGCAGAAAGCATGGGTGCAAAAGTGCCTCCCAGCCAGACCCAGCCTCGCTAATGCCCTGGAAGTGACTGACCAAAATTGATGTTTCGTAAGGGAAGTGCCATCCTGGTGCTGAAACAATAGGCCTGCCTGCATTCCCCTAACCACTAGGTAAGCAGCCAGAGCTGCTACGGGGCAAAGCTGCTTCTCGGCATATGTGCCCAGCTCAGTCACTGAACCTCACTGCCTTTGGCCCATTTTAGTGTATCTCAAAGTAATAGAGGCCTTGATGGTGCCCAAACGCACATCTTGCAACTTGAGGGCCCAGCCAGAATCATCCCTTTTTGATTGGGCGACCAGCTCTTTAATCCTAAAAGTACTGAAGAAGGCAGCCAAGGCAGCTGTGTGAAAAGGGGAGGCCTCGAAGTCAGAGGAGCAAACCTCACCCCAAGTGGCCTGCAGGCCACGAAGGATTTCCGGTGAAATGGGCTGTCTTAAGTCTGCCTGAATCCTATTTTCACAAGCCCAGCCCTCCAACAACTTGCTTATTTGAAAGTTCCCAGTAAGATTGGCCAGCCCTTGCACCTTGCTGGTATAGGCCAAGGCAGACAGCAACCCCTTTATTAAACTAATTGTCAAACCCTTACCTTTGGATGCAACACAAAAATGTAAAAGATGCTCCACCAGAACCGGACACGAACTAGGATACCCTAACTCCTGTCTAAATTCCGAGAACTGGGTGACCACCCGATCATAAGCCTGCTTGGTGCTTGATGCTATGGCTAGTCCTATTGTCCTGTGCACTTCTGCCTTCCAACCAACCACAACCCTGGAGGCATCCATACCGGCTGCAAGTCGGCTTCTGGGGCCAGCTGATGGAACCTCTCCATCTGTTTATGAGAGAGAGCATCAGCCACCCCATTGTCAACCCCCAGTGCGTGCCTGGCAAAAAAATAATATGTTTTGCTGTAGGCAATGAAGTGTAAATGCCCTAACTAAATGCATGACCCATTGGGACCTGGACAACAGGGAATTGATGGCCTGTACAATCGCAAGGTTGTCACACCAAAAATGGACAGTGTGGTTGGCCAACTCTTCCCCTCAAAGGTAAACTGCCACTACAATAGGAAAAAACTCCGTCCTCAACCCAGGCTCCTGGCCACTCCTCAGCACACCAGCGCCCATGGAAGTAAACCCCAAAACCAAAGGATCCTGCAGCATATGAGTGGCCCTGAAGCTCCGCCTCCAACTTAAGAGCCTCCCTCCAAAAAGAAACGCCATTGAAAGAAGTGAGAAACTCCTTCCACATTTCCAAGTCCTGCCGCATGGCAGCAGTAATACGGATCCTATGATGAGGGAGCCGCAATCCAGTCATAACAGCACACAACCTGCACAAAAAGGCCCAGCCAGGCACCACCACCTTACAAGCAAAGTTCAGGTGGCCTACCAACTGCTGAAGCTCCCGCAAGCTGGCCTTCCTTCTGCATAAAAATTTGCTAATCCGACTGTGCAAGTCCACCAACTTGCCTGCTGGCAGCCTGGAAGCCTGCGCCACCAAATCCAATTCTACCCCTAAAAAGGTCAGTAACCAAGCCAGACCTTCCATCTTTTCCTGTGCTAGAGGCACCCCCAATTCGTCTGCTAATGCCTGAAAGGAACCCAGCAAGTGTTCACATAGCCCAGAACCTTGGGGACCTACAAACAGGAAGTCATCCAAATAGTGTGCCACTGTGCTCAATCCGGTGCGCTCACGGAGAGCCCACTCCAGAAAGAAGCTGAAGTGCTCAAAAGCAGCACAAGACATGGAGCAGCCCATAGGTAGGACCTGATCCAAAACAAAAACCTAGAAGCTCGAACTCCGCCAGGTGCACTGGAAGGAGGCAAAATGCTGACTTAATGTTGTATTTTGCCACCTCCTCTCCCTTTCCACAGTGACGTACGCTGCGCACTTCTTGGTGAAAGGAAGTGTACCAGATGGAGCACAGAAATTCAGGAATGGCATCATTGACTGAACAACCCCTGGGGTAAGAGAGATGGTGGATGAGCCGGAACTCCCCGGGGGCCTTCTTGGGGATGATCCCCAATGGGGACATGTGAAGGTTAGGGACAGGAGGGGAAGGAAAAGGTCCAAGGACCCTTCCCTCCTGCAACTCCTTCTCAATCTTTTTCTGAACCACGTGCTCCATACCCCATATGGATCGCAAGTTGCTCGCCATGAAGGGGACCCTCTCACCTTGGTAAGGAATGTGAAAACCCTGTGCAAAACCATTCAACAAATATAACCTATCAGAACGATGGGGATAACTATCTAACAGCAACTCAAGCACTCTCAACCTTATGGGCATTGGCCCCCTTTCTATGTGCCTGCCCAGGTCCACCCCCATCTGGCCTTCATCGACCCTGATGGGGTTTTCCGTGAAAGCATGCAGAGAAGGGGTGCGGGCCTGCACACAAGTTGCACTCATGCCTATACTGGCAGGCCTTTCTGTTACACATCCCTTGCGCCTTGAACTCCCAGCAGATTTGGCGGGGTTGAACCACCTGTACCACCTGAAGGTGGGGACCAGAGGCCATGATCACATGGTGGACTAAATGGCCATATTGCCACAGATGTAAATGGCCGGCCAAGCGTGTAAGAGAACCCCAGAGGAGGGGAAGAATAGAGGGGGAAAATGGGGGGAGGCAGATAGGTCAGGCCTACCGCCAACCCCAGAGCTCCAGGTCCCTGCACAAACCAACCCCTCTAATCACCCTCAGGCCTTAAGGCTGCAGTCCTAAGTGGAAATGCCAGCCGTGTACTCCAAAGAAGGGGGGGAGGTCAGCTCGCCACCAGGCACCCCGCCCCCACTAGCTGCCGCCCCCAGATCCCACAGATCACAGACAAATAGCCATGCTGCTGCCAGGCACAGCCAGCCTCACAGTGGCTCGGCAGCGCAGCGCTAGCCCGCTGGCCACCAAACCGTCTCTGGGACAGGATGAGCTGCCAGTAGCCACCATCCACCGCCAGGCCTTTGCACCGCTCCTGCCCCCAGGGGGCCATTGTGGGATGCACTGCCACACGTGCCATTGCTGCTCAGCTCATCCCACCACTGAAATTGCCAGCACTGCTCCTGACACGCCAAGCCTCGGCCGCCACTCCCCCCGGAACCACTCATTTCATCACAACGATGCCCCACCACAGAACACGCCACCGCCATGCCTGACACGCCTCACAGCCTTGGCTGTCAGCCCAACAAGGGGTGTCTGCGCTGCAGCCTGCTGGGCATGTAGGCCCAAATGCCGGTTGCGCAGCAGAGCTCATTGCCAGCTGAGAACTGCACAGGACTGCTGGTGAGGAGAGGAGTGGCCGGGCTTTTAAGCCCTTCAACCCCTTCCTCTGCGCATACCCGTATTAGGTGCTCTTTGGTGCCCAAACTGAGCTCGCCTCATCTGGCTGGGAGGCAAAGGCGCCTCCTCAGCCCAATAGCCACAAGGGGCCAAGGGCTGTTTGATCTGTGTTAGCCCAGGGGTCCCCAAACTTTTTGAGCCTATGAGTACATTTAGAATTCTGACATGGCATGGTGGGCACAGCAACAAAATGGGGGCCACAAAATGGCTGCTGCAGGAGGTGGCACCAGCCACAAAATGACCGCTTCAGATTAACTTCAGTAACACAGTGCAGATCCTTGGGTTCTGGTGGCAAAGCAAAATTTTAAAAAATCTGCATAGCCCATCAAATATCCAGTATTCAATCAGAAGCCTTGCTGGGCAAAAGTCTGCCGGGCCCCACCCACTTCCTAAAAATACTTGGTGGTCACCAGAAAAAGTATCAGTGGGCACCACGGCACCTATAGGCCTCACGCTGGGTCTAAAGCAAACTTGTGGTCTAAAGCAAATTCCTTCTTGTCCTCTGTAAATGGTGCCTCATATTACCTTCTCAAACAATACTTGTTAGCTGTTGGTGTCTATTTGATTATCACTTTAGTGTTCCATAATCATAGAAATATTTTCTCTGTGGCTGAAAACTAGTGGAGAAGCCTCATACATATAACTAGTGCTTCTTCCATTGCTGGCTATGGAGGATCCATTGCCAGCTGTTGGATGGAAAAGTGCCCCCATTTTACACAAAACCCTAGCTGCTGGAGGTGGCAGTACTCTCCTGCATGTATGAACCATGAGTTCAGATCCATTGACTTTATGATTTTGCATTTCATTTAATAAAAAATAATACCCAGCACAGCTGTGGAGTGTTGCTTCCCTTAGCCCATCTATTATCATGGCTTGTTCAAAAGGATCATACAACTCCATGACTAGTTTGATGTTTGCATAGAATAGATCTATAATATCTCAGGTTTAGGTACTCTGATTTGTATGTTTATTTTTTTCCGCAGAATGCTCTGGGCCATTAGGAATTGAAGGAGGAATAATTTCAAACCAACAAATTACTGCATCATCCACTCATCGAGCTCTTTTTGGGCTCCAGAAATGGTATCCCTACTATGCACGACTTAACAAAAAAGGTCTTGTAAATGCTTGGACGGCTGCAGAAAATGACAGATGGCCATGGATTCAGGTAACAGATGGAGCTGTTGTGGTGGGGGTGGGGAGTCTTCCAGGCTTCATTGCCAAAGTAATTTAAGGTACTGATGAAGAAAAAGGGTAAACTGTTATCAGGATTCTTATTTGCAACCTTAAATGAACCCTAGGCTAATGTGGAGATGTTTGCTGTTGCTGTTGTTACAGTTGGTTTGAATCATTCACAGGGATGGGCATGAATTGACTCATGAACTAAAGTTCATCATGAATTTGGGCAGTTCGTGGTTTCTGAAGTCAAGTTCATGGCAGGGCAACCATCGCAAGCTTTCCGTGAACTTTGGTGGTGTTTGTGGTGGTTCATGCCAGTTGTGAATGGATATATTTCCAAATAGACAGACAGTCTCCACTCAGCCTAAATGTTTACCAGACTTCAAATCAACAAGAGGCAGAAACTTCAAAGCTGGAAGGGGGGGGGGCAGAATTCTCCAGACTTGGACTGTTTACCTTTTTTTCTCTGTATCTCGATTTTCCCTGCTGCTCTTGTCAGTTCCAAACTTAGTCTTTTCTGTTTCAGGAGGATTCACCTCCCCTTCTTTGCCACCTCCCCCTTCCCATTTTCTTGCACAGAGCTTGCAAAATCCTTGCCCCCTGGCTTGAAGTGTGATTCTTTCTGTGCAAGAGCCATGTAAACCACTGCTTTCTGCTCTTGGAGGCTTTCTGCAAGGAGCAGAAAGCAGAAGTGCAGGACAGAGCACTGTTGAGACTCTTTGTGTCCCAACATACCCTGTTTGGAGGGAACATGCTGTGCCATTTTGATAGCATCCACTTCAAGTCACACCTTTGCTAGGGCTGACATCATTGGGCATGCTCTCCTAGGCAAAGCAGCTCAGATTTCCTAGTGGCTATCAAAATAAAAATGCCTTGGGCAAGGTCTGGCATCAGACAGAATAGCACACTTCCATTTCTGCCCAGTGATGCTAAACCCTTTGCCATTCATCCAAGGACCTAAGCAAGTTGATTATTCCACCAGCTTCCAAAAAAGATTTGCGAAAACAAAAAAAACCCTTACACTTTGTAAATGACCCTATGCCACATTTCTGCAAATTAAAGAAATGCCAATTTCTTATATAGCTGGTGGGACAGGCTGAACGAAATCCAAGGCAGATGTGTGTGTAAGGAGGGAATAAATAAATAAAAGGGGGGGACTTTTTAAAGCTGAGCTTTTTAAGGAGCTGAGCTGTGCCTATGTTATTTTGGAAATCGGGTTCTGTTTTACCAGCCATTGTTGAAGATCATTGAAACATCTTGATTTATACCTGGGTGAGACATCCAGCTGTTATTCTTTCCACAGTGGGAGTCTTCTGCTGCAGTTACTTTCTGTTTGGAGGTCTGTGGATACTATCTATGTATGAAATTACAGAGGAGCCTACTGTTGGTTTTGAATGTGTTCTTTATGTAAACTATGCTTAATTGTTATGAGCAATCTGTTGGATAAGTATCTATGCACTCTATTGGGTTATGACCACCAGCCCTTCTTTGTATTTCAATGAATGCAATATACAGTTTTGAGCACGTATAGTTGTGAATTGTAGATGGTCTTCCCTTGGTGGGTGTTGTTTGTGGCCAACTGAAACCAGGGCAACATTCACATGAAATTGACCAGAGAGCTGTGATTTTTAGCATGTCTGTCTTGACCCTCAGGTGAATGACACTTAACAATAACTTTGCAATTTATTTTTCTTCCATTCTGCAAGTGAGCTGAAAATTGAAATCACCATTCTAAATTTACACTCACAGAATTTAATTAGTAATAGAACTACAATACTTGTAATTGGTTTGCAATTTAAAGGGTCAGTGGCTATGGCATTAAAAGCAAATTAAAGAGAAACTGAGTCATATCTAACTTTAAATAATTTCATATGGACTTACAGTGTTAATAAAATAATATTCGTGTTAAGCACTTACTGCTTCATTAGAAACACAGAGCAGACTGCTTTAAGTGAGATGTGAAAAACTGCCTCTTTATACCTGCTTTACTTTAATAACTACCAGTTAGATATGATCAAATTTGTCACTTAGCCTATTGTAGCAAACAGGCTTGCTCTTTTGCACTGCCAGCTATGAATATGCACTGTTATCACCCCCATTTCGATTTTACCTTGCTAATGTGATTTTAATGTGAGTTTAGGGAAATAAAATGTTCCCAAAGATAAGAATGATATAACAACGGAAGGATTTGTAGATGAATGTTGTTCCATTATTATTCGAGTGTTCAATATTTTGGTCTATAGTAGTGTGTGTGTCAGCATCCCATCAAATCAATGTAGGACTGTACACTGATGTTTAATTATTCTGTGTGGCCTGCACTGTGTCTCAGTTCTGTGCCAAAGTACATCAATGCAGGAGTGTCCAAAGCAATCTGGAGTATGGGAAGCCATGACAGTTGGATGCAGAGGCCCCAGTACTATGGGACCAAAGCTCGGGGGGAGATACTGGACATGTCTTGCTGGGAATCTTGACAGAACTGGAAAGTAGGAAGACAAGGAGACAACAGAGAACAGAGCTAGGAAGTGCTGGGCTTGGAAAAAAAACAGGAGAAGTTTGTGGATAGGGAATTTGACTGTTGCCTAGGCAAGACTTAGGCTTGACAAGGAAGCAGCTATAGACAGAACAGGGGAAATGAATGATATATGCTGAAACTTGTGTGAATTATACAGGCATTTTAACTTTCTGGGGAGCCTGTTAGGAGGTCCTCAGTTTGGGTACTGGACACTCTTAACTACCACCATTGCAGTAAGGGGTGAAAGTTAGTCACAGATTTCAGAAAATCTGGAGTAGTTTTGTTTCGGCTTACATGTATTTAACTGTTTCCTAAGAGACTGAACAAAATTTGTAGCAGGGTATGAGCCTTTGTGAGTCATGAAGTAAACAGTGACTCATGAAAGCTCATATCTTGCCACAGATCTTGTTAGTCTTTAAAGTGTTACTGGACTCTGTTACAGACAGACTGACATATACCCATGTTGATCTGTTACCTGTCCTCTTATTTAATCTCAGTAACAACACTGGAAAGTGCAACTATAGGTTTAGCTCCCTTTGGTATTTTGAAACAGAAAGGTGGGGTAGAAGTTACTGCTGGAGGTGAAAAGTGCTGTCAAGTCATAGGTGACCACATAAGGTTTAAAAGGCAAGATGTGGTTTGCCATTGCCTGCCACTTCATAGCAATTCTCGACTTCCTTGGTGGTCTCCCATCCAATTACTAACCAGGGATGACCCTGCTTAGTTTCCAAGCTCTGACAAAGATCAGGCTAGTTTGGGCCACCTAGATCAGAGCATGAATTTATTATAATATGTATACCCTTATTGGTTCCAGATTCCATCAGCTATTGCATTCCAAAAGAGCAAAAATAAAAGAAATCTGGAGGACATGTGTTTTGCTTATGCTCTCCAAAGCTTTTGTAATTGCCACAGAGTATTTTCCTAAAAGAGCTTGGTTGTATTATACACTCCACTGGATTATCCTTGTGCATAATGGGATTACAAATTCATGCTTTCCTGCTCCATCTGTTTGCCATGCCCCCAGTACCATAGGCACTCATGAATGGAAGTAACATTGAATAGGGTGGTGTGCATTGGATCCAGTGCAAAATTTCCATTTGTGCTAGAGCTGTTGAGCCAGCAGAAATGCAAAAAAAAAAAATCTCCAGAACAAAAACCATAATAGCAGCTTGCACTAATTCAATCTTCCTTTATCCCAGTTGTATTTCTACTTGTGAAGAGATTGTGCAAACAATTCCAGGGTTTCAGGAAGTGATCCTAGCAAGTTCTACATTCTCAAAATGGTTTCCCTGTGTACAGTATGGGAGAGGGAGGAGAGTGTTGCACAACGTATTGTGTGAGTATGTCATTGTATGTATGAGCAATGTTGCACAAGATGATCCACAAGTGGGACTACACTAAGCAGATTTCTCTTTATGCTTGCACATCGCTGGATCCAACCCAATGTGTATACACCCTGACTACACTGTCATTGTACTATAAGTAGTGTATTGAATGTGTTGTTCCAGTGCAAAGACCTTGTACGCATGTGTGTACCTTATCCAAGTCCTGTGCTCTGTGTGGACATACAGAGCTATCAAAGGCAGAACAGGCATATTTTAGGGCGATGATGATGATGATGATGATGATGATGATGATGATGAGATTGGATTTATACCCCGCCCTTCACTTGGAGTCTCAGAGTGGCTTACAAACCCCTTCCCCTCCCCACAACAGACACCCTGTGAGGTAGGTGGGGCTGAAAGAACTCTAGCACAAACAGCTCTTTCAGGAACTGCTGTGCCAGAGCTTGTGACTGACACAAGGTCACATCAGCAGGTGCAAGTGGAGGAATGGGGAATCAAACCCAGTTCTCCCAGATTAGAGTCCGTGCATTTAACCACTACACCAAACTGGGAGACAGTTATCATATCTGAACCAAAATTGTATTCCTCTCTCTATTATAATTGTTGGATTTCAGCATTATCATTATTAACAACTAGGGATGGACAGAACCCCCTCAAAAAAGTGGTTCAGTTTGGTTTAGGGTGGCCCCTGAACTGAATCCTGAACCAAACCAATCCAAAAGAGTTCCACCGAAACCGAGCCAGACCAGTGAGTTCAGTTCCCCCTTTCTACTGGCTGCGGCAAACTGTCACTGGGAGAAAGGGGGCAGGGACTGTCCTGGAAGTCTCCTGGCCATGGCTCCTGGCCACAGCTTGCCAGGGCCAGGAGAAAGGAGGGAAATGCCCACTTCAAAGGGAGGAAGTAAAACCAAAGGGTTTAAGGGCTAACAGCTTGGTGGATCCGCTGGTCAGCTGTTAAGTTTTGCTTTCTCCTCACCAGTCAGGTGTTAGGTTTAAATAACTGGCAGCCACTTAACACTTTGGTTTTGTTTCCCCACACTAGGAGGGGAGAAGCAAAAGTGAAGGGTTAAATGGCTGCTTGCCAGCCATTTAAACCTAACAGCTGACCAGCGATTTAAATGACTGGCCCCAAACAGCTGAACCAGCCACAAGTCTGGTAAATATTCAGGGAAGGCACCTTGCCCAAACATTTGGTTTGTATAAACTCCGAACTGGCCCAAGTTTGGCCTTAATCTTTACAGGGTGAATTCAAGTGTAGTGTAGACTGTAAAAATACCTCAAGATAATTACAAGGGTGAACTTGTGTAGTGTAGAATGTAAGTTTGGGGTCAGGGTTGAACAGGATTTAAGGTGTAGTGCAGAAAGGACCTTTTTGATTAGTCAGTGTACTTTTTATCTCCAGTTTTCATTCAGTTGACCACCTTCTCCTCCTGCCAGCATAGCTGTTCGTTTCAAACAGGGGGAGTGTCAAATTATAATCTGTTTCCATGAAGTCAGAAACAAGGAAGCACAATTCTCTTTCTTTTAAAATGTGGTGCTTATTAAGGTTACCAAAGACATGCATAGGGAAGGGAGGATAATATATCTCTCCTATATTATAAAGCTGATTTGAGGAGGCAAGATTCGATTCACACCAAAATCAGTTGGCCTGCGGGTGTGTCAATCACAGGGGTCTGTCTCCACTCACTAAGTTGTTGCCTCTGTGGCTGTGGTCCAGCCCACAGAGGCAGCCCCCGGCATCTTGTCCCTCATGATCCTTCGAGCAGACGCATGAGTCAGACGCTCCAGCAGCTGGGGGCCTCAGCCTGATCGTCCCACCGCTGCGTGCATCCTCTCCTAGCCAGCCAGGCTGTGTGTGAACCAACAACGGATGAGCTGCCCACTCCAGTGGGGGGCTGGCCTGATCCTGCTGCTGCCGCTCTCACCCAAATTCATGTTGTCACCCAGGCTGCATGCAACCCAATGACGGATGGGCTGGCCACTCCAAAGGAGGACCTTGGCCCAGTCCTGCCGCCGCCACCGTCTGAGCCTGAGCCCAGCTACAGGTCTCCAGCCAGGCTGTGACCAGATGACAGGTGCACCGGCCACTCCAGCACGGGGGAGTGCCTCAAGCTGAGCCCGCTTCTACTGCCGCTGCTGGTGGCTGACTGGGTTCTCACTGGATGGGGGCTGGTGCGCAGCCAAGGCCGAGGCTGCTGGACATTGCCCGTACCCTGCCGGCTGTGCCCAGCTGGGAAGCTGCTCACAAGCCGCTCTCTCGCCCCTGGACTCCGGGGGTCACATGGAGGGAAAGAGCGGGAGACCGGGGCGCCTCAGTCGCGCCATGCTAGGGCCCGTTGTCTTTGCACCTTATATATATATATATTAAAAGCACCTTTCCCAAATGTGCTTCATTCTGTGGGGAAATGGTGCTGGAGGATTATCAATGCACATAAAGCAGAGCACCTCTTTTTCACCTGAAACTGAAGTGGAATTGTAAAAATTCCCATATGGCCATCAGCCAATTCAAAAACCAGATACACCTTTAAAGCTGCCTTGTCTTTTACATAGGAGCCCTAAGAATGGGAGTGCTTTAAAGGAGCACTTCTGAATTCCAGTTTCATCACTGACAGAATCTTTACCACCCAGATGGAATTAGGAAACCATTATGGGATACGTAGAGAAAAAGAACAGATTTTCTTCCCAAACAGTGGGATGCAAAATAAGCTTCTTTGCTGAACCTGCCTGCAGACATTGATCTGAAAGCCACAGGTAGAAATCCATGAGTCCCTGAGGTTCCAGTGTGAGAAAGCATGCATTGATTCCATAATGTTGTCCTTTCCTTTTTTCTGTGTAAATTATCGATATATCTGCTGCTTATTGTAGTTTTTTGAGCACCAACGCTTTAATATCATGATGGTAGGTAACCTGAACAGTATGATGGCATATATAATATTACTTGTTCAGTGTTTTGGGAGGGGAATTCTTGTATTTACCATAGCTGAAGAAAATACTCAGCTCCCAATGCTTCCCAAGTCCTGACTAAATAAATATTATATCAACGATGTTAATTTGTGTTTAGTTTAGTGATCCTCTGTAAATTGCCTCTGATGAAAAATTCCCAATTTCATTTAGAAATAAAAATTTAAAAATAACCTATCCCTAGTTATAAGTAAAGCTAATGAATATATATATTCTTTCTTTAGTAAATGAGAAAAATAAATGCTACTTGGTAGCATTGCCAACTCCAGCTTGGGAAATTGTTGAAGCTTTGGAGTCAGTTTCTGCAGAGGGTAGATTTTGGAGAGGGAAGGAGCTGAGTGGATATGTGTTACCATACAATCTACCCTCCGAAGCTGGAATTTTCTCCAGGGGAACTGAACTGCTGGAAATCAGTTATAATTCTGCAAGAACTCCAGCTCCCATCTGGAGGCCAGCAACAAAAGGAGTTCATAGAAAGATATGATAAAACAAAATACAACTGTGAAGTGTTTAACAAAAACTGTTACTTGTTTGTATGTTCTCAGTTTTTTCTTTAAAGCCATATACATGAAAAACTCAAAGGGTTACACTATTTCTCATAAGAACTTTGTCTAAGAATTTAAACAAGAATTATCTTCCAAACTTTGAAAAAGCATGAATCGCCAATATCCTTGGCTATAAAGTACACCTTAAAGGTTTGCTTGTTGAGTTGTGTGTCACTCAGGCTAGGACACATTTCAGGGTGTGTCCCTTCTTCCTGCTAGCGTTGTGGAAATTTAGAATTTGATTATTTCCCAGAAGTTTCCTCCAACTCAATACTTAAGGCTGCAGAGTTGGGGTGGCATTCCCGTTTGCTGAGAAATTGGAAGCTATCCCAATTCCACAGCTGCAAGCATTTAGTCAGAGGAAACTTCTGGGAAACAATCAAATTCTAAATTTCCACAAGGCTAGCAGGAAGAAGGAACCCTGAAATGTGTCCTAGCCTGAGTGACACACGACTCAACAAGCAAACCTTTAAGATGGACTTTATAGCCAAGGATATTGGTAATTCATGCTTTTTCACAGTTTGGAAGATAAATCTTGTTTAAATTCTTAGACAAAGTTCTTATGAGAAATAATGTAACCTTTTGAGTTCTTCATGTATATGGCTTTAAAGAAAAATTTGAGAAAATACAAACAAGTAATAGTTTTCATTAAACACTTCATGGTTGTATTTTGTTTTATCCCATCTGGAGGCTGGCCACCCTATTACTTGGGATTATATTTCCTTGAGATTTCTATGGAATGGCATAATATGTTCTGCTACTTGTCCTAATTACAGAAAAAATTGTGTACGTTCCTTGCTTATTAGTTACAATGGATGGATCATAAAGTACAACTGCAAGGAAAATGAAATATATTGGCTGCTTGGAGGTAGCCCTGTTCTTCCTAAACGATATAGTATTTAAATAAATGATAATATCAAACAAGCATAGATGGGGAGGTTATGATAAGCCATAATGTCAATGGGACATAGGTGCCTTGAAGAAAACAGTCTAGGGAGCTGGAACCTGGATTTGGGTTTTGTTTTTATTTTGTTTAAACCCCACTGCCAAAGAAATAAGATTTTAATATGTTGTCGAAGAATTTTATTTATGTATTTATTTATTCAATTTATTCTCTGCACCTTCTCCCCACAGGGAATTCATGTCAGGTCACAAATTTAAAATGCAATAAATAAGTATAATGCAAATAAATACGTATCAAATGATAAAACCAATTAAAACCAGAACAATAAGACCAATTAAAACATCAACTTGACAAGCCAGTTTGAAAGGAGTAGCTCCCTGGCTCTTAATGCTATGCAAAGGCCACCCCAAACAAGGCAGCCTTGTATGCCCCATGGAACACTGGAAGGTCCAACAGGTCATGAACTTCCCCCAGGGAGCTGGTTCCAGAGGGAGAGGGGCAGCCACTGAAAATGCCATTGCCCTAGTGGTAGACAGACAGGCAATTCATGGGTCAGGCACCTGTAGAAAGCCCCACAATGATGATCTAGGGAGGCAAGGGGGGTCATACTGGGAGAGGCAATCACACAGGTTCTTCAGTTTAAAAAACAGCCTTTCTTTCCAACTGTGCATCCCAGTCATATGCACTGTTTTCCTCCAATACCATATATTGTTTTTTTAGGTAACATCTATTTTTTCCAGAATTGTAAATGTTGCAAATTGTGAGAGGGTGTTACCACCAATGGCCTGCCTTGTTGTTTGGGGAAGTTAGCTATGTAGCAAGATAAGCCAGAGGGGTAGAGGAATCAAACGCCACTTGTATACTGAAGTCCGGCACAGTAGAAAGACTCCAGATGTGAAGAGTAAATTAAATAGGGTTTATTAAAGTGGTTCCCTACTTACAAGCATGCTAAGCATTCAAAATAGCAAGCAATACAGAACTAAAAAGCAGAGGTGATTGATAGCAAATAGAGGGGTCAGTTATGGGGTGATACAACCTGTCTAGATGTTCAGGGGTCCATGGAGATGAGTTTATGGCCCAAACCAAAGGTTTAGGGGTGAACTGCCAGTTGGCATCAGGGGCAGACACACCATCTGAGGTCATGTACTCTGACGTATATAGACTTTTGAAAACAATGCTGACTAATGGGAGGTCTTGAGGGGCTTGCCCCAGTTGAAGACAAAAGATTACCTGGACCAATGATGAGCCTCAGGAGGTGTGGCATCCAGAGGGGCAAGCCCTAGGTGGGACCAGTGAGCTTTCAGAGGGGCACAGTCTAGCTACAATGGGATTAAGCCAGGTGCTGGGTGGTTGGTTGGGAGTGTCCATTGTGGAACAATAGAGTGGCCCGGTGTTTCCCTGGTGCCAGACAAAAGAGATGATGCTTCTTAATGTGCGGCAGGCTGAACCTGAATGGGAGACCATTCACTAGATATGGAGAGTTAATGTTTCCTTGATAAGTCTGGCATAGGTGTAAGAATGCAGATATCTTAGAGAAATATATGGAGACAAGAATGAGAGGATTATTATTTCCTGAGATATAGGTGAAACAGGAGATGGGGATGGGAACATGCAACACACTTCATTCATGACAACAGCACAGACCAGAGCCTCTTTGTCCCTGCCTACCTGTACATTTGACAGGCAAAAGACTAGCCATTTGGTCAGTAGAAGACGCCTGAGGCAATGGCAGAGACTTGCCCATTCTAGGCCTTTTTGGACTGAGCTGACAGGATAGACCAGGGCGGGGGGAGGTTGCTTCCATGGAGGATGTTTGGCAGTGCAGCCAGCCTGGAGAATCTTCACTTAGCCTGAGTTTTCACAGCCAAAATGTGGTCTTCCTAGCTTCCAAGCAAAAGCCACTGTTTAAGCCAAGCATGGCTTCATGAGGGCACTGCTGGTGGAGGTTCAGAGGTCATTTTGGGGGGGTCTCTCTCTCAGGAAAGGCCACCCTGGGTTCAGGCTTGAGGAGGCTGGCTACAAGGGCTACCCCATTTTCTTAAAAAATAAGATATGTCAGATTTTTTAAAACGATTGTTTTCCGGTGTTTTCGTTATGTTTCTAAGATTTTTAAACACAGCTACTGCAAAATCCATGTTGATGCCATCCCACTTCAAAACTCAGAATATTCAGACTAAAAACAAAGAATAAAAAATCCAGCTTTCCTATTGATCATAACGACAAATATGCACCAAGTGATCTGTTTTTGAAAATACAAACTAAATCCCAAAACTCTCACATTGGTCTCACCTAGCGTTAATTCAAGCACCTGTTAGGAAGATATCCTAAGCAAGTTACCAAGTCAGCTCATTCATTCCATTATGATCTGTTTTGTGTTCATAAGTAGCAGAATACTAGTTCCCCCCCATTACTCTCATTAATCACATTTAAGCCTTCGGTACTGTTCATAGCTTAAAACATTCAAAATCTAGTTAGTTAATATAATATCTTTCTATTTCTTGTGATACATGTAGCCCTTTCAAAACATTCAGCAATCAGGATATTAATATCCCTGTTAGAATTCTGCAGTTCATCAGTTGGGCTTAATAGGAAAGCTGGATCCTTTGGGAGAGCAGCTTCAGAATCTGGCAAACACTCATTGATTTATTTATATATTTAGTGCAGCAAGCAATATAAGCCAACATGGGAGAGTTGAAAACTCTGCACTTTGATTTTGCATTTGGCCTTAGGGCTGAAGGAAGCCTTCCAGCAGTTTCTACTGTACCTTTCTACAGGAGAAAAGGAACTGGCAGAAAAAGACAACTCTCTTGTAGGGGTAAACTCCTTAGCCCAAGAAGAAACAGGAAGAAGGGATCACCTACATGGTAGTCAGCCATGCATTCTTTCCAGAACTATGACAAACTAAGAGTGGGAATGCACCCTCCCCTCCTTCAAGGCTTTCCTCACACTGAGCTGGATTTTCTACTAGCTTTCTCAGAAAAAGATTGGAGTCTTTCCTAGCTTTTCCCCAGAAACGTTGAGAAATCTAAGCCCAGGGGAGTACTTGCCAGAACTCCCTACCACTTCTCCCCAGCTGCCTCAAGCAAAGCTATCATTGTGAAAAGGAGATTAGTAACTGTCAGTGGGTCAGTTTGTTAAAGACATTAGGTGTTTTGTGAACCCATGAGCAGAAAGAGTCATTTCCTGCCAGAAAACGTAGGATCAGGGCTTTTTTCTGGGTGAACGCACTGGAACAGAGTTCCAGAATGTCTTCGGCAAAATTCTTTTAAAAATGTTTAAAGTTCATGAGATTTCAGTATACAGATTGAAAACTTCATTTCCCTCTTGAGAGTTCTGGCACTTTTTTTTTAATGCCCTGCATAGGATGATGTAGTTTTTCAATGCCTCCCAAGCCAATGAATTGATCTTGGAAGCACAGGAAGCTATAGGTCTCTCAAAACCAAGCCAGAAACCATGCTTTTAAAGAGGGTCTAGAACTGCTTTATGACTCATGTCTGCAGGGCCTCTTCAGGCTCTAGTGATTCCTCCCCACCATTAGTCCACACATCTTGCAAAGGTAGGCTTGCCAAGTCCCCCTGGGGGGTGGGTAACCCCCCACCCGAGAGGCCCATTACCTGAAGCCAGCAAATCGGGCCCCGGGGGAACTCCACCCCCTTCCAGCAAATGTCCCCAGCATGATGATGTCACCCGGAGGTGACATCATCACGCTGGCCATGTTGGGGGTGGGACGCTCTATGATTCGAGGGAAAACTCTATGGTTTTCCCTCGAATTCTAGTGGCCCCACCCCCAATGTCCCAACGTGATGACGTCACTTCCGGGTGGCATCATAGCGGTGGTGCACACGCTCCGTGCATGTGCACACACTCCAGGGACAGTGTGGGACTCCCCCACCGTAAGTTAATTCCAACTTGGCAACCCTATGCAAAGGTAAGGGACTAACCTGGTACGTGATTCCATCAGAGCTGGTCCCCATCTTCAAGGACTACAGAACTACACAATTTTAGTTTTCTGTCCTGTCCAAATTTGCCGGCACCACTGGAATGAACTGTCAGCTTCCAGTCTTTAAAACACAATCAAGCATTTGAAGTGCCACAGATTTAATTTGAAGAAACTGTAAACCAATCTTATTCTCATGGTACAAAACTAGATTTGCTCAGGGACTGTAATTCTCAAATTTAGTTTGCGAATTTGGGACACTTGAAGTGGCTTCATACTGTCCATTCTGAACCATATTCTGAACCCAGTAGGTGTGGAAAACAAAAACTCCTAATTACAATGCCAGGCTTCCTCTTGAGACTCATCAAGTGTGCTTCTTCCCTTGGCGTACTCTATATAACATATTCCAACAAAATGCTTTCGATTTTTAATGAGAGGTATTGTCTTACATTCTTTACTGAGAAATGGAAGAAAAGGGGGGAATTTTATGCCTTTAATTCACCTTGGATAAGGTCCATAAATTGTAAGGATTTTTTTTTTTTGCATCAACAGAAGTTTAAACATTCTGAGCTTTCCTTTTGACAGTTTTTGTGGTGACTCTTTGTAAGACAAGCTGATTGTGAAGCCTGCTCTTCATTTTCATTTGTGTGGGAGTTTTCATCTTGTACAAAAATAAAATGAAGAGTTTTCCCTCTTCCACTTGTCTCTCCAGCACCGCATTAAAAAAAACTACAAGAATGCAAAACTATGAAATGTCAAGAGGAATGTAGCCACCAGCATCTGACAAAACTGATAACTAATACCATCCTTGTTGGAGAAAAATAGCAGCAGCCTCCCTGTCCCTCCCTTCATCATTGTTTGTGACTTATTCTTTGCTAAGCAAAGAAAACATGCTCCCTACCTCGGGAGATAATGCAGCCTGCCCTTGTATGTCCTTTAGTTTGGAAAGAAAACAAGTTGAAATATATTTGGTGAACTAACAATGCTGGTGAACTAACAGTGGTTTTGGAGTCCTACTGCCGTCTTGTTTCTGAAAAGCTTAGTTCTTGTGTTGTTGTTGTTTTTGGAATGAAAGAGTGATCTTCACTAAGAGGATGTCTTTTCCCCACCCATCTCCCCATTTCACTGTTTTGATCATGGAAAGAGGGAAACCCAGAGAAGGGACTCATTCACTGAGCATCTTTCAATGTACAATTGTTTTGAACTCATAGAAGCCTTCCATTATTTAATTAAAGTCTTGTTTAGCTCACAGCCATGTTCTCATGATATTCTACTGTGCTCCATCCAGAAATGGCTGTATTATTGGGAATGAAAAAATCAAAGCGATTATTCCAAGATGTATTAAATAATACCTGTGCCCCTCATCATGTGGTCCCTACTCAGAAAATTTTTAGTCTTCATGGAGATGTTATGTTTTCAAAATCATATATATAGTCTTTATGGTACTATTTCCAAACGTAGGTAAGGAACTGACAAGTGTCTTAGTTGTAAACAACCGCAGTTTTCTGCATGTAGTAAACTAGTACATCCAGGAAAGAAACAGATCTGTTCTCACTGGTATACCAGTTGCAAAGAGATTTTTATTTGGGGGAGAATACTTTAAAAAAAAAAAAAAAGTGGTAACCCCCTCCTATTTGCACACATGACATACTCTAGTCCAGTAAGGACTTCAGCATGTTCTTTTGCTAATTGTGTAGCTCCTCCTACAGAGTTCAGCCTATTGAGTTTCTTGAGTGCCAACACGCTATAATTATTCTGACAGACTTGCTTGGAGTAGCTCACCCTTCAGGAAGTTTTTAAAAAGTTTTGGGGTGCCTTAGAAAGATAGCAAAGAACCAAAATGGCTTTTTGCAAGCACAATGGCCAGATAAACCTCCATACGAGCAGGCAGAAGATGGCTGACACTATTTCTCCTTGTAAGGAAGGAGGAGAAGTACATGGATTCAATGAGCATCCAACAATAACAGTGAGATAAATGGAGGATGGATCTTTTTATTCTTACTCTGAAGTCAGCAGAAAGGTAATCATATTGAGCCAGAGTCTGGATTTCAGGAGTTTTAATTCCATTGAATCAGTGGCAATAACAAATTGAATGAAGATAATGTGCATCAGCAAGACAGCTTAAGCGGGGTCAACCCACAACCTACATGCATTTCAGTTTGCAGTGAAAACCAAGGAAAAAGTAGAGTTCCTGATTACAAGGGCAATTCTACATGTCTATATTTTTGTATGGTTGCCAATCTCCAGGAAGGCACCGGAGGTCTCCTGGAATTTGAGCTGGCCTCCAGGCAATATAAATCAGTTTCCCTGGAGAAAATAAATGATTTCTGTGGAGGGTGGATTCTATGGCATTATATCCATTGAGATCCCTCTCCTTCCCAAAACCTGCCCTCCATAGTCTGCACCCCCAAATCAACAGGTGTTGGCAACACTATTGTACATACTTAGGGTCTTTTTTCATAGTAGACTGGACACACATAGTTTAAGGATGAGGCCTGCCACTGTGGTCTCACTTCTCTCAATGCATATTCCGGGCCCTTCCATTTGTAGTGAGAAAAGGGTACTCAAGATGCACACACTAATTACCCTGCATACATTAGTAACTGCATAGTAATTCCCTTCCTTATGGAAATGTTGACTAGATAGTAGATTTCTATTTCTAGAAATGGCATTTTTGAAAATAGATGATATTTTATGTATTTCTTGCATTTGTATGTTACCTTTCTATCTGCTTGGGTCCTCAATGCAACTAACAAATCAGAATGTCAGATACACAACAAATCAGAAATACAGGAAAAGGCAAAGCCCATAAAACTATAGGACATCAATAGTGCAACTGTGGAGATAAAACACAAAGTATAGTCACATTCACTGAACATCAGAGAATCTTCAATTTGCTCCATAAGGTCTACTGGAGCAATACCAATCTCATCTCCTGGGAAAGACCTCCAAAATGTTAGGGTGGTAGCTTTACATCTAGATTAGATTCCTGCAATGCAGTTTAAATAGGGATACCATTGAAAAGTGCTCAGAAACTTCAATTAGTGCAGAATGCTGCAATCAGGATATTGACTGGAATGGGTAACAGGGACCATATCACTCCAGTCTTGACTCAACTACAGTGGCTCCCAAACTGCTGCTTCAGATCCCCCAGCTTCTGAAATTAGACAGGTGGCAACCCTGGAAAGGGCCTTTTTGGTCATGGCACACAAACCCCAGAGAAACTCGCCTATCCCCTTCAGTTGCCATCTTCTACCAGCTGGTGAAAACTGTTTTTATGTTTCTGAATTTGTATTTTAGCTTGGTTGTCATTGTTTTAATAATGAGTTTTTGCTTGGTTTTAATGTTTTAAAGACATTTTTATTATATATGACTTTAATCTGCCTTGTTGACTCTTGTGAAGGAAGAAAGGCAGGGTATACATCCAGTAAACAAAATGAATAATAAATACGCTCTGAGCCTAATTTTGCTTCAAAATCTTATAAGATGCCAGGGCTTGTGCCTTTACATAGTTTAAATGGTACTTTGGGGGAGATTAATTACAGCAGAAGGAACTGGTTTTTCTCCAGTTTTAATTTTTCTCCAGTTCATAAGAACACTTTGAGCTGCAAAGGGGGCAGACCCCTAACTGCTGAAATGTTCCTGGAGGTGAGTGGCAACTAGGATTGCCAGGTCCACCCTGATCACCAGCAAGGGATGGAGGGACAGGGCTGCCAGATCTAGGTTGGGAAACTCCTGGAGATTTGGGGATGGAGCCTGGGGAGGACAAGGACTTCAGTGAGGTACAATGCCATAGAGTCCATTCTCCAACGCATCCATTTTCTCCAAGGGAACTGATCCCTGTAGTCTGGAGATGAGTTGTAATTCCAGGGGATCCCCAGGTCCCACTTGAAGGCTGGCAACTAGGACTAAGAGGTGCATGCTTGACAGCATGCCATGACCCATTAACTTCTTTTTAGTGTGATGGTAACCAAGCAAAATGAACACACTTGCTCTGTGACACCATGTTGCCTCACTGCACACCTGTGGAGTCCTTTGTCTCCCTATAAGGGGCTAACCCATGTGGAAGAGGTAGAGGAAACCAATATAAAACCTTTCTTTCCCCCCCTCACCTTACTAACAATCTACCTTTGTTCATCTCTTGCCTTGCAAGTACCATGAGGTAGAACTTCTCTATGAGTCAGTTGTTATTTAATGGCACACACATTGAGAAAGCAAATGATTATGTGACAAAAAACAAAAACAAACAGAACAAATGCAAGTTGATATTTACTTTGCTTTTTAAAATGCTATTGTCATATGCTAAACTACAAATAAGTAGAGTTTTCCTTGGGTTTCTTGATTGCTTGCTTTCTTCTTAGCCATAGATTCTGAAGCAGCTGACAAATATATAGTATCTGATGAAGGGAGCTTTGACTCTTGTTGGTCTTTACGGTGCTACTGGACTTGAATCTAGCTGTTCTACTGCAGACCAACAGGGCTGTCCTCTAGAACTATATAATATCCCCATAGAAGTGTGGAAGGAAGAACATTATGGTTTTATGAACTAGAGAACATGTTTCATTAAATTCCAAATTAGTGGATTCAGCTTTAGAAAGGAACAGGTACTTTATGTCTGTCTACAGAACTGTGGATGGTGCTTTTTGCAGGGTCCCAGGCTGCATATACAGAACTTACAGTTTGTGCATGTGCAGGATTTGTTCATAGGACCTATAGAATGCATGCAAATCGGTTCAGAGCCACTGAAACTCCACCTCCACATCAAATGAATTCTCTGTACACTCTGCATATGCAATTGGGGCTATTATTGTTGTTCAGTCGCACAGTCGAGTCCGACTCTTCGCGACCCCATGGACCAGTTTACGCCAGGCCCTCCTGTCTTCCGCTGTCCGCTGAAGTTTGCTCAATTTCATGTTCGTTGCATCGATGACACTGTCTAACCATCTCATCCTTTGCCGTCCCCTTCTTCTTTGACCTTCAATCTTTCCCAGCATCAGGGTCTTCTCCAGTGAATGCTCCCTTCTCATTTGGTGGCCAAAGTATTTGAGCTTCAACTTCAGGATCTGGCCTTCCAGGGAGCAATCAGGGTTAATTTCTTTTAGGATTGACTGATTTGATCTCCTGGCAGTCCAAGGGACTCTCAAGAGTCTTCTCCAGCACCATAGTTCAAAATAATCTATTCTTCGGCGCTCGGCCTTCCTTATAGTCCAACTCTCGCAGCCATACATTACTACGGGGAATACCATTGCTTTGACCATGCGGACTTTTGTTGGCAAGGTGATGTCTCTGCTTTTTATCATGCTGTTTAGGTTTGCCATCGCTTTCCTCCCAAGGAGCAGGCGTCTTTTAATTTCATGGCTGCAGTCACCATCTGCAGTGATCTGGGATCCTAGGAACGTGAAGTCTGTCACTACTTCTACGACTTCCCCTTCTATTTGCCAAGGAGTGATGGGGCCAGATGCCATGATCTTAGTTTTTTTGATGTTGAGCTTCAAGCCCACTTTTGCGCTCTCCTCTTTCACCCTGAGCAAGAGGCTCTTTAGGTCCTCTTCACTTTCTGCCATCAGAGTGGTATCGTCTGCATATCTGAGGTTATTGATCTTTTCCCCAGCAATCTTAACTCCGGCTTGTGATTCATCCAGGCCAGCATTTCGCATGATGTACTCTGCATATAAGTTAAATAAGCAAGGTGACAATATACATCCATGTCGTACTCCTTTTCCTATGCTAAACCAATCAGTTGTTCCATATCCGGTTCTAACTGTTGCTTCTTGACCCTTATATAGGTTTCTCAGGAGACATGTGAGGTGGTCCGGTATTCCCATCTCTTTAAGAACCTGCCATAATTTATTGTGATCCACACAATCAAAGGCTTTAGCATAGTCAATGAAGCAGAAGTAGATGTTTTTCTGGTAATCTCTTGTTTTCTCCATAATCCAGCGAATGTTGGCAATTTGATCTCTAGTTCCTCTACCTCTTCGAAACTCAGCTTGTACTTCTGGCAGTTCTCTATCCACGTACTGTTGGAGCCTAGCTTGTAGGATCTTGAGCATGACCTTGCTAGCTTGTGAAATGAGTGCAATTGTGCGATAGTTTGAACACTCCTTGACATTGCCCTTCTTTGGGATTGGAATGTACACTGACCTTTTCCAATCCTGTGGCCACTGTTGTGTTTTCCAAATTTGTTGGCAAATTGAGTGCAGCACTTTAACAGCATCTTCTTTTAAGACTTTGAATAACTCAGCTGGGATACCATCACCTCCACCTCCACTAGCTTTGTTGGGGCTATTATGTGCATCCCTAAAGAATGCCAGAGACATGCCTGCCCTTCCTTCCTGAGCCATAATGCTCACAGATAGAGATGAACATCTCCACCTGAGACAAATGAATTTCATGTGTGTCTAGTTGTGGACCTATGTGTTATCTTCTGTGTAAGTATAAAAATAGATTACCCCCCCCTCAATCATTTTTCCTTTTTATTTTTTTTCCCCATGGGAAGCATCACTTTATACCTCAGAGAGTTTACAGAATTAGACAGACTGAAAACTTGCTTGGTTTGTTTCTACTTATTATTAAGTTATTATTTTTATCCCAAAGGTAGTTGTTAGGAATTATATTAACTGAATGATATCAATTATTCAGTTACTGGCTTATTTAGACATCAGCCTCAGTACAAAGTCCATAATCAGTTTCCTGTTCTACAGAATTCTTGTTGTTGCTGCTGTTGTTCAGTCACGCAGTCAAGTCCAACTCTTCATAACCCCATGGACCACATCACGCCAGGCTCTCCTGTCTTCTGTCATGCTCTGGAGTTTGCTTAATTTCATGTTCATTGCATCGATAACACTGTCTAACCATCTCATCTTTTGCCGTCCCCTTCTTCTTTTACCTTCAGTCTTTCCCAGCATCAAGGTCTTCTCCAGTGAGTGCTCCCTTCTCCTTTGGTAGCCAGTTCTGCAACCACTTAAATTTCATTTAATTTACAAATGATCAATTACCAGTTTAATTATGTTGAATAATAATTATTAATCACTTTATTTTAATAATACACTACACAGAAACTTACACATTTAAGTTTCTGTGTGCCAGTTTTCAACTATGTCCATGCTTGAAAATATAAAAATTATAATCTGTGTGAATATTTTATAATGACTTTACTCTTAAAGAGTTTTATTTCATGACAAATGTCTGCACCATTTGAAGGGAACCTCCACATTCAGAGGCACTAAGGATACTGGACTGATCTGATCCAGCAAGGCTCTTCTTATGCTCTTATGTTAAGTTTCTAAACTCCTCTCAAGGGTAGCCCCGTGTAGAGTGCATTGCAATAATCTAACCTACATATAACCAGCGTATGCCAGCACATTTCTGCCCAGAAAAGGCTGCAGCTGGCTAAGCAGTCAAAGCCGGCATGGACATCATCAAGTATAGAATCATAGAATGTTAGAGCTGGAAGGACCTTGCAGGTCATCTAGTCCAACCCCCTGCACTCTACAGGAGCATAGCCGAAAGATAGCCCTACAACATACCTGAAAGATGGTCATCCAGCCTCTGCTGAAAAACATCCAGTGAAGGAGCATCCACCACCTCCCAAGGCAGTCTGTTCCACTGCTCAACCACTCTTACAGGTAGGAAGTTTCTCCTGATATTTAGCCGGTAATGATTCCCTTGTAATTTCTACCCCATTACATCTAGTCTTGCAATCCGGAGCAAGAGAGAATAGATCGGCTCCATCTTCTACATGACAGCCCTTCAGGTATTTGAAGACTACATCATGTCCCCTCTAAGCCTTCTCTTTCCAAGGCTAAACATACCCAACTCTTTCAGGCTATTCTCATAAGACTTGGATTCCAACCCTCTCACCATCCTGGTTGCCCTCTTCTGGACACGCTCGAGCTTGTCAACATCCTTCCTAAAATGTGGTGCCCAAAACTGGACACAATACTTCAGGTGAGGCCTGACCATAGCAGAATAGAGCAGAACTACCACCTCCCATGATCTGGACACAATGCTTCTTTTAATGCATCCTAAGATTGCATTAGCTTTCTTCACAGCCACATTGCACTGCAGGCTCATGTTTAGCTTGTGATCAACTAGAAAACCCAGATCCCTTTCACATGTGCTTCTGTCAAGCCAAGTCCCTCCCATTCTATATCTGTGCCTTTGATTTTTTTTGTACCTAAATTTAGGACTTTGCACTTATCTCTACTGAAATTCATTTTATTTGCCTCAGCCCACTGTTCCAGCCTATCTAGATCATTTTGAATCCTGACTCTGTCTTCTTCAGAATTAGCAATCCCACCCAGCTTCATGTCATCTGCAAATTTGATAAGCATCCCCTCTATGTCTTTCTCCAGGTCTTTTATATAAACATTGAACAACAATGGGCCCAGGACCGAGCCCTGTGGCACTCCACTCGAGACTTCCCTCCACGTAGATGCAGAGCCATTTACTAGCACTCGTTGGGTATGATTTTTCAACCAACCATGAATCCATCCAATGGTTGCACCATCTAGCCCACACCTAACCAGCTTATCCTCAAGGATATCATGAGGGGGACTTCCGGTTAATGGCGTAGTGAAGGCAGTCGCTCTCCCGGAGGCTCGGGGGAGTGATTTGTACACCAGCGGTTTGACAATCCAGTGGATCTGGAATTGAATCAAAGATTTTCTCTTATGATATAGACTTTAGACAATGATAATTCTAGGTCTTAATTTCCTATCTTTTGGGCACAGGATTGCCAAACAATCCAATGAATTAAGTCTTGTCTGTTTAATAGAGAATGCATGAAAATGTGCAGCTGTGTATTTTCATGGCATGGAGGTAAAGAACGTCACCAGATAATTGACATCTTTTTTAAGGGGGTGGGCTTCCTTTGCTACCCAGGAATATCAATAAGTTATTTCACTTGATCAGTGCAAACATAAGCCCTATTAATGTTGGGCAGTGCTTTGCAAATCACAATACTGTGTAAATGCAAACATTGCTGTGTAAATTCCTTTGCTACCCAGAAATATCAATAAGTTATTTCACTTGACTGGTGCAAACTTAAGCCCTATGAATATTGGGCAGTGCCTTGCAAATCATGACTGTGCAAAAACAAACATTGCTGGGTAAATGTAGTGGAATTTCTAAAGCATTCTATGAAGGTCTTAGGAAACAGAGCTCTAGAGGACCGGAGGCAACCCATTTCCCTGGCATGGAAAAGGGTCATTTTGTGACCTGGAGTGTCGCTGCACTTCAAGTTAGGACAACAGTTTCCGCTTTAGGCATGTGGATGGAACTCTGCTGACCAGGCACCAGTTTGTGGTGGTTAGCGCCCAGGCTTTGGGCAAGTGGGGCCTTTCCTGGGGTGAAGTTTGGGACTCACTCTTCTCAGTTCAGCGCTGCTTCCACTGCAGCTGCTCTGGGCAATGCACTCCCTTGCCATGTGGTAGTGTCAGTGGGACCTTGTTCAGGTCAGGACTTTTGTCCAGTCACTGCACTCCTTTTTTGGGGGTGGCACTGTGGAACAGTGAGCTGTGGTGGGCTTTTGCCTAGCATTTGAAGAATGGAATTGCAAAGTTTTAGTTATTAATGAGGTTTTTCCTTCAGATGCTGCTGGCTGCGAGGCGAGGTGAAGAATCAATGTCTGCAGCCATAGCATGGTCTTTTGGGCCACCCACTGGGTCAAGAGGACTCTGGCCGGGAAGACCATTGTGTTACAAGCTGAGGCAGACCTTGCAAAGTTAAGAGCAAGATGGCCCAGAGTGCAGATAGTCTGGCTGGCTATTCTGCTTCGCTATGAAAGGCAAGACCCTTGTGTTAAAGTGGAGGCTGGCCTTGTGTTGATAAGAGCAAGGTGGCCTGGAGTGCAGATAGGCTGTTGGCTATTCTACCTCACCATGAAGGGCAAGGCCCTGGTGTTACAAGTGGACCGGCTGCCTGGGGTGCAGCATCACCATGATGGGCAAGGTGGCCCGGGGTGCAGATGGTCTGGTGGCTATTCTGCCTCACAATGAAGGGCAAGGCCCTGGTGTTACAAGTGGACCAGTTGCCTGGGGTGCAGCCTCACCATGATTAGCATGGTGGCATGGAGTGCAGATGGTCTGGTCGGCTATTCTGTGTCATCATGAAGGGCAAGGCCCTTCTGGTGGCTATTCTGCCCTGCTAGGTTTGCACAATTTTGGGGACCCTGCTAGACATAAAGACAGCCGGTTGCTTTGGGTGCAGCTGGTCTTGTCTGCAATGTTACCATGCCAGGTGTGACGTAACCTAGAGATTCTTAGGTGCTTGGGCTGGGCGAGGCAAAATGCCAATCGGCAGCTCAGAAATTCCATGGAAGGTGGCTTGGGCCTTTTCTTGTTGCACCCTGATATACGGGTCGAGTTAACAGACCTGTATAGGGGGGATGGGGTGCACCTCTCTAACAAGGGCAATGCTATAATTCTGGCAGATTTGAGACGAGGATCACTTATTAGCGCTGGATCACTTGGTGGGGGCAAAGGCCTAAGCAGAGGCTTGGCCTTTGCTAATGGCAGGGTACTGTGATCAGGAAGCTGAAAACAGTGAGCACCTGGGCATTGTTATAAAGGAATTAAAGGGTCCTCCAAGAATGGCTTTCGGGCCTTTGCAGCTCAAGGCTGGGAAGGGGTGATCTTCCTTAGAACAATCTGGCCCAGCCTATCTTAGCAGGCCTTGCAGCTTCTGGGGTAGTGAGCCAGGGGGTTCGCCTAAATATGCCAAGCTGTTGGTCGAGAGCTACATTGGGTGGCTCGAGATCGGGGAAGGTGAATTGCCCAGAAGGAGATGAAGGTGGTCAGGAGTTTGACACCAGTCATATTCCTCAGTACATTTTAGCAGCCCCTTGCCAGTTGTTTGATTATAAATAATTAATAAAGTGGCCCTTGTTAAATCCATATTGGTGTCCGTCTCTTCATTCCAACTGTTGTGGCAATATGAGCCTCAACTCCCACCTAGCTCACGCTGCCGGGAGGGGGCTGATTTGCCTCCTCACAAGGCAGGAAGAGATGGCGCCAGCACTGTACTTCGTGCAGTGCCAGGCAAGGGGCAGAGCCAGCCTACTTAGGCTTGGTGCCTGCCCCCTGCCTCAGCAGTCCTCTGGTGTGCTTGGCATACCTTCCCACCCTATTTCAGTGCAGGTTTCAACCGGTTGCCTTTTAATGGGGCCAGGTAGGAATTTTTCACCCTTTCTCAATTTGGCTCCAGAAGGAGGGGTATTTTTGCCTACCTTGCACTGAGGATGGTGGTGTTGGGAAATTGGCTTTGGGAGGCTGCCGTTTGCTAAATAGGATGGTCACTTTGTGGTTAGGTGGGGTAGTGCGATCAGGAAGTTGAAAACGGTGAGCACCTGGGCACTGTTATAAAGGAATTAAAGGGTCCTCCAAGAACAGCTTTCGGGCCTTTGCAGCTCAAGGCTGGGAAGGGGTGATCTTTCTTAGAACAATCTGGCCCAGCCTATCCCAGCAGGCCTTGCAGCTTCTGGGGTGATGGGCCCGAGGGTTCTCCTAAATATGCCAAGCTCCTGGTCGAGAGCTACATTGGGTGGCTCGAGATCGGGGAAGGTGCATCGCCCAGAAGGAGATGAAGGTGGTCAGGAGTTTGACACCTGTCATATTCCTCAGTACATTTTAGCAGCCCCTCGCCAATTGTTTGATTATAAATAATTTAAAAAGTGGCCCTTGTTAAATCCATATTGGTGTCCATCTCTTGATTTCGACTGTGGTGGCAATGCCCATGCTGGTACTTTCCCCTGTGCTGTACTGGAGGCTGTTCCAGAAAGTCCTCTTTTGCAAAAAGAGAGAGTGGTAAAATTTGATGCAGAAGCTCAGAATCTTTGATGGTTGCATGGAAAATCTATGCTGGCCTTGGAATTCTCAGATACTGAATTTTCTATTTATCTTCCTACTAGGAATAAGGCCTGTTGTGGAAATAAATACAACAAGCTCTAGAAGAGGCTCTGGGAGAGTGCCCTGGCTTTGGGCACTCAGTGACAATTTGCTGTGGCAATCTCAGCAGGGTATAATGACAGAGTCCACCATTTTCTCCAGAGGAACTGATCTTTGCTACCTGAAGAGCAGTAGTAATTTTGAGTGATCTCCAGCCCACCCCCAAGATTGGTAACAGTGGTTCCCCAGGAGGGAGTGGCTGGTTTGGAGGGTGGAGTCTATGGCATTGTACCTGTCTGAGGTCCCACCCCTCTTCAACAATCACCCTCTCCAAGTTTGATCCCTCAAATCTCCAGGAATTTCCCAACCTGGAGTTGATAACCCTATCTCCCTCCCAGCCAACCATCAACCTACCTTTAGTTTTCCATCTCCTCCCCCCTCCCTCCTAGAGAGCAGTTGTAATTTTGAGTGATCTTCAGCCCCCACCTGGAGATTGGCAACAATGGTTCCCCATCAGGGAATGGCTGGATTGGAGGGTGGAGTCTATGGCATCATACCTGTCTGAGGTGCCACCCCTCCTCAAACCTCACCCTCTCCAGGCTCCATCCCTCAAATCTCCAGGAATTGCCCACCTGGAGTTGGCAACCTGATCAGGACTGGGCCCAATGAGTTTTCTCCCAAAGGCCAACATAAGTGTGGAAAGGGCCTTTTACTGACAGAGGAGAAAGTACAGGTGCCAACTCTGATTAGGGAAATACCTGGAGATTTGGGGGGGGGGGTGGATCCTGTGGAGTGCAACCTTTGGGGTGTTTGTGTGGAAGGACTCAGCAGGGTATAATGCCATAGAGTCTACCCTCCAAAGCAACCATTTTCTCCCAGGGAACTGATCTCTGTCAGGTCAATTGTAACAGTGGGAGATCTCCAGGTCCCACCTGGAGATTGGCAGCCCTAGGGGAAAGTCAGCCGCACAGTGGGGAGTTGAAGAAAATGGTCTGATGGTCACTGGCCCACCTTGTTAGCCAGCCAGCCAGCCAGCCATGCTGAAGCTAAGCAGGAGAAAGAGCCTTTTTCCATTTATTCTGACAGGCAAGTGGCCATTGGGGAGGGGGTTATGGGCAGTGGAGGGGGTTATGCTGAAAGTTCTTTGTTTTTTTACTCACAGAACCAAGCTTGGTTGCCTACCAACAGCCACTGAGGGGACAGTCCCTCACAGGAGTCAAGAGAACTGTCTTCCTCAGGAGAGAGAGCTGACTGCCAGGGGGAGTGGGTGGGGAAGAGGAGCAGACCCAGCACCCGGCCAATGGCACGCGAGTATTCTTGAGTGGCGGCTGATGGGCCAATGGCTGAGGGAGGGCATTTTACAGCCAATGGGAGCACATGGAATCTTGCGAAACCAAAAGATGATTATTTATAAGGAGAGATAATACAAGAAAAGAAGAGAGGGTTTTCTGCTGTATTCCTTTTCTTGTTTTCTCTCTAAACTTACAGCATGAAATTCAGTGCTGATTTTCTAGTACTTTAAAGCAGTAATAAAGCTAAAGAATGCAAATATTCACTGCAATCTAAGATACACAAAAATGCATTCATTATAACTGGGAGTCCATGTGGGCTATATACTCTTAGCCAGGGTCACAGATCAAAAAGGGATAGTATGCTAATAAATAATGTTTTCATTTAAAGCGATTAACAGTACACGTTTTAGTAGTTACACCCTTCTAGATATGTGAATTTAAAATGGTTAAGGGTTGCACGGTTAACATTCTAATTACACAATTTTAAAAGGAAGGGGGGAATCAGGATTTTTTGCTAATATTGATTCTGTCCCACTCCCACCCTTCTTTTTGGACAATAAATTGAGAAAAGGAAATGACTTTTAACAGCATCTTAATTACTAATGCTATTTAGAAAGTGTAACTATATTTGAGTTTGGGAAATTGATTTAAAATGCTTATTTAGTTCTATTCAATTTTATCTTGCAAGTCATTTTTGTGCAGAGTAGTCCCCCCCATTAAACCAGAACTAGAAGGAAAACAAGCTGCATAAATTGCATCTGAACTGCAAACACTGCTGGAAATTTACTTGTCATTTAGAAATCCATACTGGGGGTGGGGGGACACACATGATTAGCATCTTCTGCATTCTTTCCTTTCTTCACTTCGTAAATTTAGGCTAATTTATTCCTGGAAGTCAAAAGAGCTGGCATGGAACTTAGGAACAATTATGCCTTGTTTAAATAAGCAATCATCTAATGTATTCTTTCTGAGTGACCATAAATCAAACTCAGCCTTTGTATGCAGGTGAATGTGAAATGTACACTTTGTGTGTTCTTGTCATTTGTGTAGGGGCAGAAGGCAGTTCATTGGAATAGCAAACAACAGACTTAAAACTTAGTACCATAAGAGAAAGCTTTGTACTCCTTCTCTGGTCCTGAATAGTTACTGCAAACTACAGTGCAAAGGATACAGCTGTTTGAAAGAATTAATGAGGAGCCCTAATTTCTTATGAGATCCTCACTACCTGCAAGTTATTTAAGCACAGGGAGTAGTGCTGGATGTTCTTCTATAAAGCTCTGAGGCAAAAAGCAGGACTGTGATGTTTCTCCTGCTTTTGCACTTTTTCTAAAGGATTAGAAAAGTGGCACATCTCTGTATTAGGCATTTCCTCCTGTGTACTGTGGAATGCAAGATCACTGCCTCCATTGCTTCTGAAAAAGATGGACTACCAAACTGTGAATGAGCAAAGCAAACTGTAAACATGTGTGGACTATTGTGGATATGTCTGTCCTGCATAATAAAAGAATAGTCATGTTCCTTAATGACTGTAGATATTTCCTCAATGAACTTCAAGTGAAAACGATGGCTCTGGGTCTAGTGCCCATCAGGGGGTAAAAACACAGCCCCTCCCCAGCTGAATGGAGGAAGCAGCCAGGTGGAGAGAAATGCTGCATAGATATGCAAATCCTGATGCAAGATAGCAGATCTGCTGCCCTGTAGATGAAACAGCCCTCCTGTTTGCTTCTACCTGTGCTCGGGTGCGTGTGCGTGTGCGTGTGCGTGTGTGTGTGTGTGTGTGTGTGAGAGAGAGAGAGGGAGAGAGGGAGAGAGAGAGAGAATGCACTGCATTCTCTCTGTCGTAAAAAAGACCACCATACAAACTCTGGGAACAAACCTATAAACAGTAATTAGGCAAGTGGGGAATAATGGCTGTACCACAGGGCCAAATCTGATTTCTCTGAAATGCATAGAGGGAGTGCTAGCTGTGCCACCAGGACTTGCTGGCTGTGTACTTTGGGGAACAAACTTGTCTCTAGTACTACACCATCCTCCATCTCTTTCTTGAAAGAGCCCAGTCATAAAATCAGGAAGTTCACTAAAATACCTTACCAACTGTAGACAACAAATTATTGTGGACAGCAGAACTTGTAATTCATAGTTAGCATCTTCCTCCAGAATGAGCAATCCTCTCCAATCTCTTTTATGATAAAACAAAATTGATACATCTTTTCTCAAGCCCCCCACCCCTGTTTCACACACAAAACATCACTTGTAAATACAGCTTGCATTCTGGAAAAATAGGTATTTTCTGCTGCTTCTTCCCCATCCAACAATCTGTGGATGCATGAAGCTTCAACAGTGTGAGTACTGGCTGTAGTAATGAATTTGGAAAGACTTTTAAAATGTCCTATTTTTTTTTTCTTAGTAAGATTGTGATGGACAACAAGTGAACCAAATTTCTACTTTCTAGGATTACCAAATTGTGATTTTAATAATACAGTGGATTCAAGGAGTGGATCCAGAAGTATTTCAGTGGGTCATAGGGTTACCATTCCCAAGGTGGGGGTGGGGGATCCCCCACTTTCACAGGCTCCTGTCAGCTGGTGGCAAGCTAGTGGGCAAGAAATCCCCCCACCGCCCCCGAACAGCAACAATGTGTGCTACGCACCAATGTCACCCATTAGTGACGTGGGTGTGTCAGTGATGTTGATAGGAGATGCTCTGGTTCTGGGGCAAAACTCTATGGTTTGAGGGCAATCTTATCATAGAGTTTTGCCTAAAAACCAGAGTGTCACCCCTGACATCACTGGCTTGCCTACATCACTTTTTGGTGATGTTTGCATGTTGTGTGATGTCCCAGCCCACTCCTGAAATGCCCCCCCAATCCCCTCACCAATGTTCCCTCTAGCTGTGGAGTCTTGTGAGCACAAATTGTACTTTGTGAGCTACTGGCTTTATTTATTTATTTATTTGTTTGTTCAATTTATATCCTGCCCTCCCTGCCAGAGCAGGCTCAGGGCAGCTTACAAAAAATTAAAACACATAAATAACAAAGTTGTGAGCGAGCGATTTGGCTGCTGCATAAATTAGTTTGTTCTGCAGCTATCCTTCCTGAGCTAAGACAAAAATGTTTGAGCCAAAGGCTAAAAAAACTAGCTCACACTAACTCTGCTTACAGGGAACACTGCCCCCCACTGGCACGACAATTGGACTTGACAACCCTGGTGGGTCATGGGTAGTTCAAGGAGGTTAAGGACAAAACCTTGCACATTTTAATGGATAATGAGGTTTGTTTGTTTTTTTTTGAGATCTGAGGGCGATCTTAGCCAATGAATGACCGGGATAGCTGTCCTAGGCCCCATTCTGGGAAAGGACCTGACTGTCTATGGCTATGCACATAGGCCCTGTCTAGGGCTCAAGTAACCAGCTTGCAGCAGCTGTTCCCACATACCTCACATGGGGCAAGGGCTGTCCCTTGCTTGCTCATGGCAAGGGGCCCAGTGGGGGGGAGGCACAGGTGGGTGGCAGTGAATCTGGGTCCCAGGGTCCCAGAATCACTGCCTCTGTGGAGATCATGAGGTGGAACCTCACTGGTCTTGATTAGCCCAGATCCTTTGTCATGGGAGTTGGAGTAAAGTGTATCAAATGCTGAGCCAACGGGGGAAAAGTAACAACCTGCACCTCACAATATTTTCTTTGTTCAACAGATAACTGTATGAAACCTGAGCCAAAACTACCAAATTGATAGATTAAATAAATAAGATTTGGTAACCTTGTGTGAAAGTACCTTAACAAGAACAATAATAAAAAATCATTGAAACAACCAGATTCTAGACCAGTAGCACCTTAGTGACCAACAAGATTTTTCTGTGATTTCTGATTAAAAGAGCTTTATCTCTAAAAAGCGTATACCTCAACAATCTGGTTGGTCTCTAAGGTGCTACTGGCAGGGCTGCATTATGACTTTTGTGGCCCTCCCATCAAAATAATATCAATATTAAAATTATTTTTGATATAACTTTAAACACATCAACATTTTATTGTTTTTTTTCTGTTTTAGGTAAAATGCAATAGATTTTTGTGGACCCTAAATATTCATTTTTTTCCTGATGTTAGGAAAAAAAGTAAAATATTTTCTTTAACCCTAAAAATTCATTTTCTCTCTCTTTTGATTGTACAAGAAATTAAAATGTTTCCATGGGCCACTAAAAGTATTGTGGGCTCTAGACACTGCCTATTGTGCCTAATGGGTAAGTTGGCCCTTGCTACTTGAATTTAGTTGTTCTGCTGCAGAGCAACATGGGTGCCATTTGAAACGACCATTTGAGACTTCTGGTTTCAGCATTCGCCATGGTGTCCATGTTCTCCTGAGGCTCCGAGAGATGTGCATCAGAGCTTGTAGTTGGGAGGGGGCACGATCGTCTGTGCCACCCACGGAGCCCTTGAGTTGGGCTTCTAGCCATGGGGTGCTAGAGAGCCCTTCCCCTGGTGACCTGCCAGTGAAGGGGAGCTACTCCATGCCCCAAAGGTCCTGCTGCAGAGCGTCCTAGATGAGAACTAGAATTGCACATCGGAGAAAGCGGTGGGTGGCCAAGCGATGCAAACTTTTCTAACTGGCTACATCATTGAAATGTGAATCTAAGTGAAAGCGAGAGGCATCTAATCTAGCCGGAAAACCTTCCCTTAAAAAGTGAGGGGGGGAGGGAACTCTCCCCCGATAAGAAGAAAACAAACATTTTTCAGCTATGGACTTGATGGGGGTTGGCTATAGAAGCAAGACAGACTAAAATAAAGAACCTATAAGAACTTACTAGGCATTGCAAATAGTTCTAGAGACTGTGATAACTTTTACAAAAAGTGAACAATCTTTCAACGTGGTGCCTCCACAGAAGGAAGAGAAAGACAAAGTGAAACCTAAGTTGCCGGCAGGAAATGCCAGTCCAGCGAATTCTGCTACTAGACAGGACACAACAACAGAGCTTCAAAGGATGTTGACTGAAGCATTGCAACCCCTGCTGGAACAAGTTACAGCATTACATCAGAAATTCAATGCACAGCAGACTCAACTGAATAAGGCAGTTAAAAAATCCAGAAAAAATGGAGAAAGAGCTTAAAGAGGTGGATGCCAATTCCAAGAAACTTCAGAAACAACTGCAGATGATGGGAAAAAAGAGACAATCTAATGAGTCCCATTTGTTACAGCCGCAAATGGATAGGACAAGCTATGTCCTAAGATTCCAAGGTGTTCCAGAAGAGAAGGAAGAAGATCTGAAACAGATTATGTGTGATGCTTTGGGCCCGATTGCAGATGTTAAAACGGAGATATTACAAAGTGAAATTGATATGATCTATAGGTCATATTCAGACTTTACAAGGAAAAATAATCTGCCCGGGGAAGTGATGATGAGGTTCTCCAGAAGACAAGTGAGGGATCAAATACTCAAAGTGACTAATAGAGCTACCTTGAAAATCAAGGGCAAGGAAATAAAAGTGTTGAAGGACATTCCGTTTGAAATAAGAAGGAAAAGAAGGAAATATAGAGACTTGGCTTTATTTTTACAGAAAAATAACATTGCCTACAGATGGCTTGTACCCAAGGACATAATCTTCAAGTTTATGGACAAAAAAGAAAAAAATTGACTCTGTTGAAAAGGCATGTGAGTTTCTGTATCTTCATAGGTGTCCAGCAAAAGAAGAAGAAGAGGAGGAAGAGGACAGCACCAAAGGAAGCGAGGAAGAGGGAGCTTTGGCATCTTCTGATGACAATTCAGACTCAGCTTTGGTGGCGGCAGCCCCAAAACTAAGCTATCATTTGAGAAAGAAAAAGGAGTAGTTATTGCACTCTGGAATTTCTTAAAGTTTTTTTTTAACTTGTATAATGCTTTCTTATTTGGTTCTTTATGGAGGCAGATATGGGGGGGCTTCAATTTGTAGTTTAAGTTTAAATAGTTCAAGTTTAAGTTTAAATAGATTATTAGATGAACATTTTCAATGAACTTTATTTGTAAGTTTGGGCTAAAAGCTGATTTTTATAAGCATTATGTATGACCACCATCTCTTGGGTTTTTAGTGGGTTTTCTTTACTTTCTCCTATACTTTGTAGTTCCCTACCCTATTTTTCTATTGAAATTTATAGAAAATTCAATTTAAAAATCCCCTTCGGGGGACAAAAAGAAAAAAAGAAAGAAACTACCATTTGTGAAAGAATTGAAGAGATCCACACATCTTTCTATCAAGAGGTATAGAAAGTTAAATGGAATTAAAATTGTGCCTTTGAAACACAGTGCAAAAGTTTGCTGCTGTTACCCATGGAATTCTCCGCAAAACTGAGAAGTAGCTTCTTTTCTAATCTGTCTAATGAAGTTATAGCCTGTCCTCATTGAGAATCAAGGTGCATTACATGATATAAAACAATGCAATCAAATAGCATGAGACATCTAATCAAAATCTGATGACATCTGTAAAAATCCAATTCAAACTGGACGACTGTTAGGTGTTACCTCATCCTAAATAGTAATTCCTTCTGTAAACCTCCCCTCCATGGCAATAGCTATGCTGATCTGCAAAAACAATTTTTTTCTAGCCAGTCTGCATTATATAGAGAGTTATAGCTCCAGCCTTGAGCCGGGGCATCATTTGTGCCTAAGCTGGGGGTTGAGGGGGGTTGAGGATAATTTAGCACAATTGGACACAGCACTGGCTGTCAACCAATCTGCTCTCAAGCACCTTCCTGCAGCCCACCCCAGAGGTGAAAAATTGTTGCTATTTATCTGTATTAGATTTTGATTCCTGTGCGTGAAACTATATTCCAAAATTTATACCAGCAAGCACAATACTGAAGCTACATGATGTGGTTTCCAGCTACAGAAGTCACCACATAGGTCTAGCTACAGGATAAAAGTATGCTTTGCGATTGGTAGTCATTCTATTTTATGTTCTTCCATATACCAATGTCTAGAGAGACTGTTGTTATTTAACATATGATACCCTGTCTACTAAATTCATATCCAGTGTCATATATTCCATCTCTAGCCAAAATTAAGCCATGGACATAAGCAGATACAAGAAAAGCCACAGGATGCATCATATAAACCCAAATGAAATAGGAATTGTAATAACAACCATTTTTCATTGGTGGTCACTGATGGCAAAAATATTGCTCTTTCAGATAAACCTACAAAGGAAGATGAGAATCACTGGAGTTATAACTCAAGGTGCTAAGAGAATTGGAAGTCCAGAATATATAAAATCATACAAAATTGCATATAGCAATGATGGGAAATTATGGGCAACATACAAAGTGAAAGGCACAAACGAAGACATGGTAAGTCAGTGTCATCAGCATAAAAAAGCAATTTAAGTTTTCAATGTACAAGAGTCCATTAAATTAACTTTATTGCATTATACAGAAAATGGGTTGATAAATACCATATTAATAGGTTGGGTTCTGAAAAACTGTGGAAGGAATTGACACACTATGCTGACTAAGGGGTTCTTATATTTTAATTGATGGTTTTATAAATATAGCATCACAAAGGTATAGTAATCCTGTTTATTACATTTAAATGATCCTCATTTTAATCAGTTTACAAGTAATTACTTCTCCATGTCCAATTTAATTTAATTCTGTATGAAACTGTTAACCCTTGAATTCATTCAGGAGCATTAAACTCTATACTGCCAGAAAGTTATCGCCTTGTATAAGGGGATTATAATTGTTTTACTTCTGTCCTAAGTTCAAAGAAGCCACCGTGCTTTGCTCATAAGAGCAGAAATATAGAAGGAGAGATGGTTTCTGTATAGAAACTGGAAAATAATATTAATCAATTAATCTTATATTCTAATAGTCAAGTATGACCCAACCTGCAAGTATCTACATCTGTGGATCAGGGCCACACTGGCTGTAAACAGATAGTTCTGCAAACTTGGGGATGATTTCAGAAAAATCTGAAAACTTAAAAAAAAATACATTGGATGTTTAAATCCACCCAAAATAAAAGACTGCTGCCTGCGCATGCATAGACAATAGACTTACTTTCCTTCTGGAATGCATTAATGATTCTATTGCAGGAGTGGTCAAGTGCTGAATTAGTCTAAACAATTGCACTGGAAATGAAGTAGTGGATACAATGGAGGCTGAGAAGTAAGATTATTTTGCTGCCTTCACTGTCGCTTCATAAGCCTTCAGATGAGCTCTATAAAGTGTTCTTGATGCTTCATTGCAAATCTGCTGCCAACATTGATCTAGCTGTCTAAGCACTCTCTTTGCATCCTTCAGCTCCTCTGTATACCAAGGGGCTTGGGAGGTTCAAAAGTGATCTCAGAAGCTAAGCAAGGCCAGCCCTGGTTACTATTTGGATGGGAGACCTCTAAGGAAAACTGCAGGCAAAGGCAATGGCAAACCACCTCTGCTTCTCACTTGCCTTGCTAGAGTCACCATAAATTGTTTGCAACTTGACAGCACTTTACACACACACACACACACACACACAGTAGGGTTGCCAATCCCCAGTTGGGGGTGGGTTTTTCCCCCAGTCTGGAGTCTTTCCCCTGCTTCAGGGCTATCAGTATAATGGAGAATTGGTCTGGGGCTTGGTATATGTGGGGGGTTTTTTTGAGGTAGATGCACCAATTTTTTCAGCAAACTGTTGTTACCTTTCCTAAAAAAACCCAAGTTTAAAGAAAATTGGAGCAGGGGGTCCAATTCTACGAGCCCCAAAAGAATGTGCCCCCATCCTCCATTATTTCCAATGGAGGGAAGGCATTTAAAAGGAACTCTGTCCCTTTAAATGTGATGGCAGCCCACCCAGAACTCACTTTAGAGTTCAATCATGCTTCTTTCCTCCTGTCTTCTGGAGTCTCCCTCCTCTTTCCCGGAGCCTCCTGGTAAGTATCCCACCAAGTTTTCAGCCTCACCTGGCAACCCTAACACACAGGGACGTTTGAGAAGGTATAGGGTGCCAGGAAACAATTTGGTCAATGGTTTACTGCAGGCCTGAATTCCAGGCCTTGGCCAGCTCATCAAGACAACTGCCAGAAGGTCCAGACAAATCCCACAGAGCATTATGGAAACTGATTGGATCCATAAGTCTCTGCAGGCAAGCAGAAATAAACTCATTGCCCCTGCAGGAGGGAGGGGCAAAACTCAAACAGTGAAGTGATCTGACATGGCACCAGTTCACATCAAACCACGGAACTCAGATCAGCACCTGCACCAAAGATGAAATCCAGTGTGTGGCCTGCTTCATGTATGGGGCCAAAACAACCTGGGAGAGTCCCAGTGTTGCCTAAATCCATTCGGAAATCCAGGGAAATTGATGAATTATATAATACTTCTCACTACTTGGCAGAATTCTGCAGGTGACACATGGCCTTCTCACATGATGACTGAAGGTCCCTCCTGATAAATGGCTGTTTATACTGAACCCTTGTCATTCTCTTTGCATCATTGCCATCTTATCTATCAAATCAGGGCAGCACAGCCTCTGTGGGAAGGTGTACTGTGAAATAGTAGTAAGAATGAACTCCATCAATTTGTATTGATAAAATACACTTCTAGAAGTCATTCTAATTTCTTCCATAATGTATTGTATATTGTCCTAGGTGTTTCATGGAAATGTGGATAATAATACACCTTATGCAAATTCTTTCACCCCACCAATAAAATCTCAGTATATTCGACTGTATCCACAAGTTTGTCGAAGGCATTGTACTTTGCGAATGGAGCTCCTTGGATGTGAATTATCAGGTAAGGTTTTCTTCTAAAACATTAAAATATTAAAAGTGGCCTATCTCTTTGTAAGTATTTTGAACTGAAAAGAATAACCAGTTAAAGCAAGTAAGGACTATGCTGAATAACTAAACAGGTTTGAATGCATTATTGACTTTATCAGAAAAGCCAACACACTGTCATTAGCTCCAGGAGCATATACAGTAAGCTTCCCATGCCTGCAGCCAGATAGACCATACTTCGTATTTTTAATTTATCTGTCTGATTCCATCAGAGCTATTTTTGGGCAGGAATGCACAGGAACGGAGTTCTGGCTGGCTTCTGAGTTGGCCACACCTACAGCATACCCCCCCCCCTCAGGTTCCCCAGGCACCTCGCAAGCTGTGAGGTGCCTGGGGAAGCCAATCCGATCCAGGGAGGAAAGGCAGTTTAAACTACCTTCCCTCTTGGGGAAGCTGATCCTGGGAGGGAGCTGCTCTGTCAGGGGGTGTGGCCTAATATGCTAATGAGTTCCTGCTGTTGGATGTGGCCTATTATGTTAATGAGTTCCTGCTGGGCTTTTTCTACAAAAAAAGCCTTGGATTCCATTATGTATTGTTTATAATTACAGGTCCTGTTTTTAGAGGCATTGTATAGAGAGGACATAATCATTGTTCTGCTGGATCAGACTTGTGGGATTGTGGATCTTTTCCACATTTACTTTATTTTGCTTATTTATTGTTCTCTGAGACTCAAGGATTTAAAACAGTGCAGTCAGGCAGCATAAGAAAACCATAAGCAATGCAATTGGACTAGGATTACAGAATTAGAATTAGAGGTGAATTAGAGAACGATGCAGAATTAAAGAACAATGCAAACAAGAAACTATTGAAGGTGAAGTATACCAAGGGTCTTTTTTTGGGGGGGGGGCACACCGGTGCATAGCTTCAGCAGCTTTGGAGGGCAGAAAGGATCCCGCATGTCAGTTTCGGGAGTCTTTCGGCCAGCCGAATGTCAATTTCAGCCCCATTATATCATATGGGCCATTGAAGTCAATGGCGAAAACATAGGGTATATTCTGGGGGCTGGAGAGGAGGGGGTTTGAGGAAGAGGCTCCAAACTCACAGGGTAGTTGTTGGAGTCTCTCCCCAAGATACCCACCAAGTTTCAAGTGCCTTGGACCAGGGGGTCCAATTCTATGGGCCCCCAAACAGGTTGCCCCATCCCCTCCATTGTTCTCTATGGTGGGAAAAAGTTACTTTTTCCCCACGGTGCTGTTAGTAGCTCTGGGGGGGAGGGGGGTTGAGGGAGAGGCTCCAAATTTTCAGGGTAGCTTCGGGAGCCTCTCCCCACATACACCCCCACATCTCAAAGCAATTGGACCAATGGGCCTAATTCTATGGGCACCCAAACAGGTTACCTCCATTACCTCCATTGTTTCCAATGGGGAAACCCAGCCAGCAGCACTTAAGGCAGGCAAGCAGACAGCCACCCAGCAGTCAATATTCTTTTTGAGGTGTGTGTGGTGTGAGTGGTCTATTGAGGTTGCACCATCAATTTATACATGTATAAATGTTGTTCCTTTTGGTCTTTCTGTGTGGCACTGTGGCATGAATTTTAGGACCAGAACAGGTGGTTTTCTGCCAGGGGAAGTCAGCTCTGGACCACTGTTTAGTCCTCGCTCATTTGATCAATAAGTACATAAGAAGGAAAAGGTCTAAACTGTATATTGCCTTTTTGGACCTTAAAGGGGCTTTTGATTCTGTTTTAAGGGAACTTCTCTGGATAAAGCTTGAGGGAATGTCTTTAGATAAGAGGTTATTATTTCTTGTTAAAAGACTTCACAACTCCCATCCTGCTAGGTCTGGTGTTCTTTGTCCGGGAGACTTTCCCTCAAGATCTGTATTAGGAAAGGGGCAAAGCAGGGGTGCATTTTAGCCCCCCATTTGTTTAACCTTTTTTTAAAATGACTTTGCCCCTTTTTTGTCATTAGTTGATGGCCATAGCCCTAGACTTGGCTTTACTCTTATTCCCTTATTATTATATGCAAATAACAGTTCCTTTGTCTACTTCTCATGTTGGACTAAACCTCTTACTGAACCGTTGCCATGAATATTGCATGATTAATAGATTGGAGCTGAATTATGAAAAATCAAAGGTATTAGTCGTTCCCTATTCCCAAAAATTATATAAGTGGATTATTAATGGCAACAAACTTGAACTGATTAAGCACTTCAAATATCTGCGCATCTATTTCCAATCTTGGACCTACCATCGCAGAATGGCTATTAATCTAACTAAAGTTAGCGCTGCAGCAATTTCTCACTTTTATTTTTTCTGTTCGAGGTAACCAGTATGTGCCAGCTGCACTTAAAGCCTTCAGTGCTAAAACTGGAGCTCAGTTACTATATGGGGTACCTCTCTGGATTGATGCAATGGACATTTCAGTTGAATGTGTCCACTCTATGTTTTTGCAAAAGATCATGGGGTACCTATGTGTGTTCCATATGACGCATTATGTTTGGATTGCGGTCAGAATTTGTTGGCTACTAAGGCATGGATCCACACTATTAAATCTTGGTTATGACTCCATTTCAACTCCGACCCCTTTAGTTATATGTACCAACTATTTTCTGAATCTGTTAATTCCAGCTGGCTATCTTGCATCGAAAACTTACTTATGTTTTTAAATCTCAATTAGTTTTCTAAACTTCCTTCGGAAGTTTGTTGGTTTAGATTTGTTGGTTTAGATTTGTTCCCCTCTTTTTTTTGGTATCTTACATCAAAGCCAAACTAAGTTCCTTGAATTTATCTCTAGAATCCTTATTTATGCTTTCTAAGTCTGAGGCCTTTTTAAAAATAAAATCTAGGTTATTGGGATCAGAGCTACAAACTGTCTATAGCCTGGCTAACAGAACCTGTTCTCCCTTAAACTTAGGGTTTGTCCCAAATGCAAATCTGCCAGCTGTATACATCTACCAACTCATAGCTCCAACTTTGCGTAGAGCCATATCCTTGGCTAGATTTAATGTTCTTCCTTCAGCTATCTTATCTGGCAGATTTCAAGGGATTTCCTATCCTAGCAGGTGCTGTCCTTGTATGAAGGACTGTGTTGAAACTGTCACCCATGTTCTTCCCCAGTGCCCTCTCTATCTAGCATCCTGTCAGGATCTTCTATATCCCATATTTGCCCAACTTTTAGAGACCTCTGATGATTTTAAGCTCCTTTTTTGCTTGATAACCCAGATACAGAAATAACTGAAATAGTAGCAAAGTTTCTTTACAGTGCCGTGGTCACACGTTCTAATAAGTGATACTATGAATTAGGTTTTATTATGCTGTTACTCTGTTTATTTAAACTGTAACTGTAATTTTACTCTTCACGGATTTTGTATTTAGATTATTGCATCTACATATATATGCCGATAAAGGCTTGTCTTGTGAGTAACTGGGCTGCAGCATTCTGCATCAAGTGCAGACCCCTGTACAGTGCATTACAATTGTCTAGCCTCAGGATAACTATAGCATGGATTCACATGGCCAGATCAGTCCCTCTTAATTCTATATAAATTTCTAGGGTTGCCAGGTCTTCCCAGGCCACCAGCAGGGGATAGGGGGGTAGGGTTGCCAGAATCAGGTTGAGAGATGCCTGGAAATTTGGGGGTGGAGTGGGTTATAGTGTCATAGACTCCACCTTCCAAAGCATCTGTTTTTTTCTGGGGGAACTAATCTCTGTAGTCTGGAGATGAGCTGTAAATCCAGGGGATCCCCAAGTCATACCTGGAGGCTGACATCCCTAATTTCTCTTCTATAAAGTCTACTAAGCTATAACCACATCTTGTAGTAATATATTTATGTACTTGTGTGAAACTGAAGAAGTAGTAGTAGGACTAAAAGCCATATCCCAGTTGTTCACTGGTTTGTATCAAAGACTGGCCTTAGAGTTTTGATCCCTTTAGTAGCTATATTGTTGTTTGCTATATGTCACCAACTTCTAGAATTATCTAGTATAGAATACAAACTATCCTAACTCATAGTATTTGCATATATTACAAATCAAGTCATTTGCTGAGAAGTTCTTAAATAGCTTAAAATGTAAAGTAAAATACACAGAATGAGATTTCAATTTATTTTTTGGCCACATTCTGGAAACAAACCATAGCTCTGACACAAGTACTCTGCAAAGGGTCATTCATAAAAGCCTTTCCTTAGCTCTGCCTGAGCTACCCTTTGTTTCCAAGACTTGGTAAAAGTAGATTTAAATTGAAATAGATTCACTGTACATGTAGAAATGTAGTGTGTGTGTTCTCTAATGAGGCTGTAGTTACGGATACAATTCTGAATATAGCTGAGTAGATTTTGTTTATCACCCATGGAGAGATGTTTGGCAGGTACTTCTTCTCTTGTGTTTCTATCCAGCACTTTGAAACCTACACCTGCTATATTATTATGATTGTTGTTGTTGTTGTTGTTGGATTTCTAGCCCACACTTCCCTGCACATGCAAGGCTGAGGGTGGGGTGCAACAAGTTAAAACAATATTGTAATTGTTAAAATACATCAACATTATAACAATCCAAGCTAAAACCATATGGCACCATTAGGCACGAAAACACATAATTTATGCAGATGAGATTGTGCAAGCTGTGTGGTTTATAAAGATGGCACACAATGCAATGAGCAGCAGGGAGGGAGAGGAGCTGGGGGAAGCCAAATTGTTGGAACTTCACTTCACTGCCTCAACCATATGCCTGGCAGAACAGTTCAGTTTTACAGGCCCCACAGAACTGAACCAGATTCCTCAGGGCCCAGCTATCTGGTTCCACCAGGCTGGAGCCAGAACCAAAAAGGCTCTGGCCCAGGTTGAGGCAAGATGAATATTTGGGAGGCCGGGGACCACCAGGAAGTTGTTATGCATAGAGTGCAATGCTCTCTGGGGGGTGTACCTGAAGATATGTAGGTCCTAGACCATGTAGGGTTTTGAAGCTTAAGACTTTGAATCTGATCTGGTATTCATCTTGGAGCCAGTGCAGCTACTGGAGCACAGGTTGAATATGGGCTCTAGCTGAACTGCTTGTAAGCACACACAGCTGCATTCTGGACCAGTTGAAGTTTCCAGGGCAGTCTCAGGAGTAGTCCTGCATAGAGCAAGTTACAACAGTCTAGCCTAGAGGTGACAGTTGCATGGATCACTGCAGCTAAGTTGGTGTGAGACAGGAAGGGAGCCAGTTGCTGAGCTTGGCGTAGATGGAAAAATGCCAATCTGGCAACATTTGTGATCTGGGCCTCCATTGAAAGGGAGGTATCCAGAATCACTCCTAAGGTCTTCACAAGTGGCCTTGGTGTCAATGGCTCACCGTCAAGGGCTAGAAGTTGGAATCCCAACCTGGGATCTCCTCAGCTCAGCCACAGGACCTCCGTCTTTGACGGATTTAGTTCCAGCTGCCTCTGCTTCAACCAACCAACCAACCAGAGCCTCTAAGCCCCTGGCCAGATTATCTGGGGCAGAATTTGGCTGGCTGTCCATCAACAGATACAGCTGGGTTTCATCAGTATACTGGTGATACTGCAGCCCAAACCTCCATATCAGGTGGGCGAAAGGGTGCATGTAGAAGTTAAATAACTTTGGGGAGAGGATTGCCTCCTGAGGGACACCACACACCAAAGGTTGAAACCTTCTCCCCAAGTGCAACCCTCTGACTCCAGCTGTGGAGAAATAAGACAAACCATTTTAAGGCTGTCCCACGAATCCCCACATCAGTGAGGCAGTGGGTCATTAGGTCATAATTAACCTGTATTGTAGCCATTACAGCATTAGAATCATCTTTGGGGTCAATAGTCAACAACTTTTACTTTATACTACTTCCTGAGGATACAATGAATAAGAGTCTGAAAGCTTGCAAGAGTTTTCTAACTGAATTTTCAGAACTTCCCAACTGAAATGAAGTACACTGCTGTGCCTGGTTGCTTTTGATGAGATTTGATTTGATTTTGTTTTCTTGCTTTCCAACAGAACCTGTCATTGTACCCTGTAGCCAAAGTAAATGAACTAGTAGAGCCAATATCAGCCCTTTCAAGGATTTTGTGTAGATGGGGTCATGGTACAAAAATGTAAAGCCTGACCTGGCTGCTTTCTGCACAAAAGCTTCATTCCCTTGTAGATTCAACAAAACACATAAAATGCTCCCTCTTTGTCAAAAGTACCAGCATTATTTTCATATGGCAACAGTTACAGTAAATTTGTTTTGAGATTATTTTTATATGACTGCCTTCTTACTGTACAAACAGTCATCCAGGGCATTAATAAAGTACCAAATGGCCCATGTTACATCATTCTTGGTCCTCGAGTGACAACAAAACCAGATTCCAAAATGAAAAGTTAATGCATTAATCTCAGTGTGGCCCTCTTCCAATACAGATAGATTGGAAAGTAAATAGAAAATGGTGTCCAGGTGCTTTGGTGTATTAGATTTTCTTCTTTTATGTCTCCCATCCATGGGAGCACAATTTAGAAGAAATCCTTGCCAGAATGACTAGGAATGGCTTTGCTCAAAGAACTGTGAAAACTACTAAGTGAATCTATTTTAGTAGTCTCATTGTGTTTCAAGGTCATTATACTTCTGAACTGTCATGGCACTCAAGTTCTTTGGAATAACTGCACAGCCAGCTGAAACATAAATACAAGACTGTAGCTAGGCTTGGTTCAATGGGGCAGAAATCCTCCATTAAAAATAGAAATAGAAATATATATATATAATATGTCCTCTTAGCATATTGGCCATTTCCAGTTCTCCCATTGGCTGTGCAATGCACTCCATCAGCCATTGGCCTGTCACCCACCACTCAAGAGTATTCATTGGCTGGGTGCTGGGTCTGCTCCTCTTCCCCGCCCACTCCCACTTCAGCCACTGTTGCCTGTCAGAATAACCAGCAAACAGCTCTCTCTCCTGATGAAGACATGTCTCCTGCTTGGCTCCTCTGTGGGAGTAACTTTTCCCTCAGTGGCTGTTGGTAGGCAACTAAGCTTGGTTCTGTCAGTAAAAAGACAAAGGAAGGAAACCTTTTCCAGGCCTTTGTGAGGAACTCATTGGGACCAATCCTGACTAGGGTTGCCAGGTCCAGGTTGGGAAATTCCTGGATATTCTGTGTCTAAGGAAGCCAGAGTTTGGGGAGGAGAGAGGCCTCAGCTGAACAGAATGCCATAGAGCCCACCCTCCAAAGCAGTTATTTTCTCCAGAGGAGGGAAGAGATCTGTTGTCTGGAGTTCAGTTGTGGTACCTGGCAATCTTCACGCTCCACCTGGAGATTGGCTACCCTAGGCATAGCAGTTAGCCCAGATGCTTGCTGCAGAAGCTGTGATTTCGGACTAGTCACAGACTTTCAGTGTAACCCCCTCCCCTGCCCACTGCCAGTTTGGCCACTTTCCTGACAGAATAAAGTGTGGAAATTGCTAGGCACCCAAGCTTGGTTCCATCAGTAAAACAGGGTTGTTGTGCAAGTCAAAAGGGGGAGAAGAGAATGATGTAAGCTGTTTTGGTCCCTATTGCAGAGAAAAACTGTACTTTTTCTCCTGGGGAACCATTGTTGCCAATCTCCAAGTGAGGGCTGGAGATCACTCAGATTTACAACTGCTCTCCAGAAGGCAGAGATCAGTTGCCCTGGAGAAAACGGTGGACTCTGTGTCCTTATACTTTGCTGAGATGGCCCCCCTATGACAGCCAATGTGATGTAGCAGTCAGAGCTTCAGAGCATGATAGAGTCTGCAGGGGGGAGATGGAAGGCTGAAGACTGAGGGGCAGATAACAGCAGGTTGATGCTTGGCTGGGAAGGAGATAGGGTTGCCAACTCCAGGTTGGGAAATTCCTGGAGATTTGAGGAGTGGAGCCTGCAGAGGGTGGGGTTTGAGGTGGTGGGACCTCAGAAGGTACAATGCCATAGCCTCCGCCCTCCAAACCAGCCATTTCTTCCTGGGGAACCATTGTTGCCAGTGTCCAGGTATGGGCTGGAGATCACTCAGAATTACAACTGCTCTCCAGGAGGGAGGAGATAGAAAGCTGAAGTCAGAGGGGCAGATAAAGGTAGGTTGATGGTTGTCTGGGAGGGAGATAGGGTCGCTAACTCCAGGTTGGGAAATTCCTGGAAATTTGAGGGGTGAAACCTGGAGAGGGTGGGGTTTGAGGAGGGGTGGGACCTCAGACAGGTACAATGCCATAGTCTCCACTCTCCAAACCAGCCATTTCTTCCTAGGGAACCATTGTTCCCAATGTCACTCAATATTATAACTGCCCTTCAGGTAGCAGAAATCAGTTTCTTTGGAGAAAATGGTGGACTCAATGTCATTATACCTTGCTGAGGTCACCACAGCAAATTGACACTGAGTGCCCAAGGCTGGGGCACTCTCCTAGAGGCCCTTTCTAGAGCTTGTTGTATTTATTTCCACAATAGGCCTTATTCCTAGAGGGAAATCAGATTTTCCAGTTATTTCTTTGAAGCCCCACCTACTAAGTAATCCTAGTTACAGTCTGTCATATGTACAAATACTTTTAAAGAAACCAAAGCTTTTTAGTGCCTCTTGGCCAAACTTTGTTTAAGGTGAAAAGACATTTACCGAACTGGTGAGTAATAATTTGTTTGTTTAATTACCACATTCATATGTATGCTTCCTCTCAGAAGTGCTTAAGAAAACTAACAAACGTAAGAACATGATTCAGCCAAACTGCAGAGTAATCCATGGCAAACGAACTTCAATTGAAGTAGCTTTGCATAGGATTGCACTGTTAAGAGCTTTTATTGGGACTGAGAAGTATTGCAGTTATCCCGTGGCTATCTGGTGTAAACATACTATTAGATATGCAGCTTGAAACAAGCTTTGGTTGGAGTGCATGATATATTTTTAGTTGCATATCTAAAATAGTTATTAAGTCAACAGCAGTTCTTGACTAGGTAATATTTTTTACATTCAAATCTGGTCAGTTCAAATACATACAAAATCCACAACATCTCAACATTACATTTCAGTTGACAAAAGGAACTGTTCCAAGACTGAGAAGACCTGGAAAAACCCATTGCTTGTAAATCTCAGTGTAGGGCACCTACCAGATCTCTCAGGAAGCAGTTTCACAGCAATGATGCCACTATTATAAACATTTTACAATGCAAAAATATATCTTTCACTCTACTTTTAGTATACAATATCATTAAACCTCTAGTCCACGAACTTTCCACCACAGAAAGTCTATATCAATATGAACATAGAAAGCTGCTTTGTATGGACTTGAACCATAGGTTCCATCCATCCAGTTTTTTCACTCAACCTCACCCAATCCTCCTCCATACCACTGCGTCTGTCCCACGTAAATGCAGGTCTCATGACCTTATTTAGTGTCAAAGGCTTTTAACTTTTTCAGCAGCAAAAAAGCTGGCTGTATCTAACCCTATTAGTCCATTTAGTCCAGTACTGTTTACCCTGGCTTCTCAAGTTCTCCAGCATAGGCTTATCCCAATTCTTGCTCTCTCACATTCTTTAACTGAAGATGCCATGGATTGAACCTAGAACTTTCTTCATGCAAAGCACTCCCATTGAGCTGTAGCCACTTCCCTCTCCTAACGATAAAAGCATAACCGTGCATGCAAACACAGGTAATACAGATGATGAGCCCGGGCTGGGGAAGGGGATTACATTAACCATATAGACATATAGTCTCCTTCTTGGGACCCAGGTCAGGAGAAGTCCATTCTTTCTAATTGCAGAAGAAGCTAGCCATGCAGCATGCTGATTGGCTGTCCCTGTGATGTCACAGTATCGCTCCCCTCCCTTTTTAAGTTTTTCATCTTTTTAGAAGCAAATTATGTCTCATTTAAAAATGAATATTCATGCTGTTCTGTAGATACAATGGGACTTTTATATTTCTCATGCTCAAATATTGATGCTTACATATATTTGTTATATTATTTAGACTCACTCTCTCCATCTCAAGACTAAAAATGCTTTGCTTTTTTTTAGTGGAGCAAAAAAGAGTTAGAAGAAGCGCACTTACAAAGTGGAAATATTCTTGAAAATCAATAGAAGTGCTTTGACAACCTGCAAATAACAATCTTTAGAAATACAAAGAAGATTTAGCCTTATCAGTTGTACCTTGTGGGGATGACAAGGGTGGGCACAAACTGGAGACACCAGGAATATACAATCAATGACTGAATTCCCTGCAATAGAGTGGAAAAGCAAATTATTTTGACAAGCCAAGAGTCGTTGATAAGGAACCCTCAGTTCTTTGGATCTCAACAAAACAAACAAGGATTGCAGCAAAATTAGACTGCTGTTATACTCAGCTCTGTAAAAGCAAAGGCAGATTGGAAAACTCAAGAACAGGTCTCTTACTTATGGAAATTTCTAACGAGTTGAAAACATTTAGAGAGATCAAGGAGTAACAACTGGGTCACTTTGGCCTATTTCTTTAAGGGCACTTTGTTGGCTGATGTGGCTTGTTTGCATATTTGTTTGATTCTGTAAAAGTAACTGAATCAGGGGATTCCCATGTAATGAGGATACAAGGCTGTTTTGTAGACACCACCAATATTCCACCAATTTACAGATCATGTGAAGCTTTGTGGCCCAGTCTGAATATTGTGGATAGGTTTGCCAGATACCTGCTTCCCTCACTGGCACTCCCTGTGCACCCACTTGTGCTCAGGGGAGCAGTAGGGGAAAATAGGTGGAGGATGGAATCATACAGTGCTACAACATTACATCTAGGAATGCAGAAGTCAGTTTGTCACATTGCCCAGTGCTCTATCTGTTTCCCACATTTCTGTGGGTTTTACCATAGAGTTTTGGGGAAACCTGAGAGCATTGCAAGATTTGACAACGTCACTTCTGGTCACATAACCAGAAGTGGTGCTGCCCAACATCATTTCCTCCTGTCCCCCCACCACCACCGGTGCCCAATCCTCACATCAGTTGCCAGCCAACCCTAACTGTGTCTCAGAGGTGCTGTTGATGTTGGTCTGGCTGAAAGTGTCTGTTGCTTTACAGAAATGTATACATGGTTAACTAACAGTGAAATACTAACCAAAGTTGCACCCTTCTGAATACACTGAAAGGTACAATTCTGTTTAGAGTTGCACAATAAGTAGTCAGAGGAACAAACATCTCTGTAATGTTTGTGGAAGTTTTGGGGGGGATTTTTTTAGCTTTTTAACCACAAAAACTACAGTCCACATTATTTTAAGCAATTCTGTAAAGGTACAAAATGGATGATGTACACAATTCTGAAAATCCCTGTTTTGAGACAGTTCCTTGTTTACCAAACATATCTTTGTAATGCATTTTGGGATTGTCATATTTTCTTACTCCCGTGAAACCATTACAGACTCACTATGTTTTTCCCTTATTACTGGAATACAAATAACTAATAAACTTGTAGATATCATTTATCTTATAAATCTGTGATCTTGTGTACACTGCAATTAGGGGTGTGCATTTGGATATTCCCAAACTATTCAAAAATACCTTATTAAATTTTTATACATATATTCGGCATCCCAAATATATCCAGGAAATTCGGGGGATACTGAAAACAATGGTCTTAAAAATCTCATAAATATTTGGGATTAACTGGAAAGATCAGAGCAAGCATTTTCAGACTTCCAGGGACTGTCTCCCCCCCCTTTGTTTTTGTGTCTTCCAGGGGTTCCTATGGGTTTGCCCAGTAGTTTGTGTCAGTTTCAGTTGTGTTTGTCAGTTTCAAGAGATTGTCTTTTTCCGCCTTGAGTTTATTTGCATCCCCTTTAGATTTTTTTTTTAAATGTTGTGCAGTACTTGCACGCACACACACATACCCTTCCTTGAATTTGTTCTGCTATGATTTTCTGGTTTGGCATTAGTCATGTTGAGCTTGCAGTGCCATATATTGCCATTTGTTCTGTTGGTCTTTCAAAACCCCACCACCACCCCTGCTTGTATTTATTCTTTTATGATTCTCTAGTTTGATTTTGTTTCTGTTGGACTTGCACTGCCATAGTGGCCTAGGGTTCTGCTGGGCTTGCAAAAGTGCCTCCACCTTCAGTTTCCAGGGTAGAGATTCTCCGGTTTGATATTACTTTTGTTGGTATTCCACTGCCGCAGGGCCCTGGGTTCTGCTGGGTTTCTATTTATTGCAGTTGGTTCTGTTGGGCTTGCAAAAGTCCCCCACCCCAAGTTTCCATTGCAGAGATTCTCTGATTTGATTTTGGTTCTGTTTGGTTTGCACTTGGCTTGTGGTTCTACTGGGATTACTAGATTCTGCAATGGTTCTTTTGGCCTTGTTGTTAGTTCTTCCATGGGAGACATTTGACCAGTGGTTGCTGCTTGTAGGCATGGCCTTTGTCCTGAAAGCAGGTTGGGGGGGGGGGTTCCTGTCCATGTAAAATAATAGAGGATATCTGGGGGCACTCTGTTCAGGGGCCCATAGAATTGGACCCCTTGGTCCAATCTACTTGAAATCTGAAAGTTTTTGTAAGGGGCAGGCTCCTGCAGCTTCAGTGCAATTTTGGTGCCTCTACCTTTAAAAACAGCCACCCAGAAAGTTTCCCCACAGGGAATAATGGACCCCAACAATTAGTAACCAGGAAGGGGGGGGGCTAAATCTGAATACCATACTGGTATTTGGAATTCAGGAATACCAATAGTTCTGGGGGTCTAATATACCCAAAGTCAAAAAATACTGATTTTTTTTTTTTGCACACCCCAACTGTAACTGCTTCCTGCTTCAATGTCTATAATTACATGTGTGTAAGGCAAATGCTTACTGTCACAGCCATTTTCATGCTGGGCAGATAAAGGTAGGTTGGCTGGTATGGGGGAAGGAGAGAAGTAAGCAGTAGGTGGTATGGAAGACTGCTACAACAAGAAAGGGAACTAGTAAATTCCTGCCAATTTGTCCCTCTTTTCATATACCCCTGTGTCAAATGATCTGTCATCCTCAAATTACCCTGACTATCAGAGGTGTTTTTAGGGAGTGTAGCAAACAGGAGAAATCAGCAAAGATTAGTCCTGCAATGTCTGCTGCATTCAGAGTTCTCTGAATTCAAGCCATATTGCTTTATAATGAGGCCACAGGCCTCTTAATAACAAGTGAAGAGTAAAAAAGCATATAAAGGTTAATACCAATGAAAGAAAGACTTGGCTTCTATGTGAGTTTTGTGTAAAGCATCAAAAGAACTCAGCTTTATGATGGCAATCACACTATGCGGTCATTCCACTAGAGGTCTCCAAAGTAAGGTCAGGTCAGTTCTTAGATACAGAAAGCTTTTAGAAAACCTGTGCTGGCCACATGAAGAAATAATAGTGAATCAGCAAGACTGCTTTAACAGATGACCCTATGACCCTCTCTCTTTTGGCATAATATGTATAATCCTCAGACTACTGCTGCTAAATGCCATTTCTAACAAGATACAAACTGTCAGTGCTTTGAGGGGAGGGAAAAAAAGACTCAGGCCTCTTAAAAGAATGCAAAATGATAAAGCTACCTTGGAGAACAATTTTTCTTCTTAATGCTGTAGTACATTGTTGAAATAGTTTGACAAAATATATTGAGAGAAACTTGATACAGAAGATTCATAAAGTTCAGTGTGGTACAATGGCATGGAACCAGTGTGTGTTGTGGTTAGAGTGTCAGACTAGGATCTGGGAGACTGAAGTTCAAATCTCCCACTGTGCCATGAAGGCTCGCTGAGAGTCACACACTGCCAGCCTAACCCTCCTCAAGATAGTTGTGAAGATAAAGTGGAGGAGAGGAGAGCCATGTAAGTCTCCTTGGGTCCCCACTGGAGAGAAAGGTGGGATTTGAATGAAGTAAATAAATATATTTCTTCTTCAGGACTTTAGTATCAGCAAGCCAATCACATCTTTCACTAAACAATATTGATGATTTTAGCTAACTGAACAGTGAACAAATGAAAGATTATATGGAATGAGCTATGTATCCCAGATGTCCACAGTAGCTGAGCTTGGGTTAATAACATAAATAAGCTGTTTACAGTTTATATAGACTGAAATTAATGTTCTGATTCCAGGGCTATACCTTGACTTACTACCAAATCCAGTCTACAAAGCAGCTAAACATACAAGCACATTAATATTTTAATAGTTTTATAATGTTTTCTGGTGTTGTATGTTTGATGTTGGTTTTAAAAGGTTCTTTGTAGAGGTTCTACTGTGGGATTGCAGTTTAAATAAACATTTAAATTTCCAAAATGCCTTGAACAGAACTGAAAAATGGTGAGAAAATACAGAAATGCATTTTTTTTCAAACATCTTTTTAAATTCCCTTAGGTTGCTCTGAACCACTGGGGATGAAATCGGGACATATACAGGATTATCAAATTACTGCTTCTAGCATCTTCAGAACACTCAACATGGACATGTTTACATGGGAACCTAGAAAAGCTCGACTAGACAAACAAGGCAAAGTGAACGCCTGGACATCAGGACATAGTGACCAGTCACAGTGGCTACAGGTGATCATTTGCAATTATTAGTGAGCCCTACTTTGTTGGGCACTTTTTTAAAAAAACAAGAACTGATGTTCTAAAGTCTGTCATATAATTTTTTTTAAATCTAGGCATTCCTTTGCCACTTTTCTCCCAAAGAGACATGCAGACAAGACCAAAATATAATTACAAGTACTAATTTTCCAAGTTAAATAAACAAAGCACAAACATATGCTGGGATGGTACTGGTTCACCAAGCTGCCTAACACAAGCCTCAGACTGTAAGCCACAGCACAAGAACCTTTTTTGGCTCACACCCATTTGTTTGCATGTTTAGCCTCACCCAGGTTAAGCACCTGCAAGCAAAGGAGAAACAAACTCAGCCCAGATGGCAAGCTAGCAGAATATTTCCTAATTCCTCTTCTACCAGGCTAGTACATTGCTTTCTTTTCCTGGGGATAACCTAAGATCACATATACTTTCGTAATAGGAAGACATATTCTGTACACCTAATATACTACTATAATTAGAGGTGGGCATGAACTGGAAAAAACTGAAGTTCATGGAGGTTCATGATTTGGGGTATTCATGAACTACAAACCCCGAACTTCTCAATTTCACAAACTGGTTTGTGCTTCAGGAAGTTTGTGGGGCTGCAGCCCCAATCAGAAGTGAGCTCCAAAACCATTTAAATGCCTTTGGAGCTCACTTCCATTGGAAGCATGGCTCTGGAATGACCCGGAAGTGGGCTCTGAAGGCATTTAAATGGCTTTGGAGCTCACTTCTAAGTGGGGCTGCCTTCAGAGCTCTCTCTCAAACTGAGGCCCCACCCAGAAGTGAGCCCTGGAAACAGTTAAATGCCTTCTGAGCCCACTTCTCAGTTGTGCTGGCCCAACTGGACTTTGAGAGTGAGCTTTGAAGGCCTTCGGAGCCCACTTCTGGGTGGGTCCTGCCCATATAAGGGCATATAAGGCCTATAAAAGCCTTCAAAGCTCACTCTGGGAGCTCAATCAGGCTGGCCCAACACGGAGGTGGGCTCCAAAGCCATTTAAATGCCTTTGGAGATCACTTCCAGTCGGCCGGTCCAACCTGGAAGTAAACTCCTCCTCATTGCCTGGAGAGTTGATTGATTGATGCCAGATTGTCTAGCCCAACAAAGTGCCATGTCTTGCCAAAGCAAAATGTAGCAAGTCGTAGGTCACTTTGTCAATGAAGCAATTGCCTGAAGTGTGAGTCATGATGACTTTTGCTTTGTGTGCTGCTTCATGCCCATCTCTAATTCTAATATATTATCAGAAATTCAGTTTTGAGCAGTACTATCTGACCAAAAGGTCAAGCACAGTTTTTGTTTGTTTGTTTCCATTTGATAGGAAGCATTTTTTCTTAGTAGATTTTGAAATTGCTAATAGTTCCTAATTATGTATGTAGAAGTTCTTATACCAGCTTCTTACCTGGCAGAAAGGTAAATTAGAAATGTAATAAGTAAAAATGACAGCAATTCTCATGAACCTTAAGCACAACAGAATTTACAGATTACCTTGAATCCTATGAACTTCAAGGACAATAGCACTTGCACATGTGGATCTTTCCCACTTCCCCCTCTTTCCTTGGCCTGTAAAAATATGATGCTAGATGTTAGGGTAGACAAATGCTATACAGCATGTGGGGAGGGGGCAGTGAAGAGGCAGAATCACCCCCACCTTCATGCTCTGCTAGTGGAGGAAGTGCAGTAAGCTTTTTGTTTGCACAAGTAGGAGGGATAATAGGCAATGATGCATAGTGTTGTATTCAGAGTTCCTGGGCTCCTTCTATTGGGGGCAAGAATGAGTGTCTACTGAAGCAAGAATTAGGTGAAGCCATTCACATATACAATGAATTGAGATCCTTGGTGTTTTGAGAGATGAAGTAGAGGATCTTGGCTCTTTGCAAGTGTTATATGGCTGACATTATCACCATGCGGTTAATGAATGCTGATCATGGGATGTTGGGAAGAAAGATAGAGACGCCAACCAGGCTCTTGTTTGGCTTTCTACTGACACAGTGTTATCAGGCCGCTCTCTGGCTTCCGTGTGTGGCATCTCTGCATCCTGAACTTTGCTTGCTTGAAGAACAATCATGTGCTATGCTATTTTGAGTTCATTATCATGTCAGTTCTGCATATGTTATTGCATTATATGACTGGGAAGTTCTTTAAGTTACCCCCCATGGCCATTCCATTTTTATGAATTTGCAGCTTCTAAAACTTTTTTCATGTTCTTGTTTGCTTGACCTCATCCATCATAAAGCAGTTGTTTCCTTGAAAGTTTTTAAATGTCCTTGCTGGCTGGCTGCAGACCTGCAAAGCTGAATAATGAAGAATGGTGCTTTCAGTGGACATCTATCTCACCTATTATGCTATTTCAAGAGTTTGATACAGGCAGTGGATTTCTCAGACTAAAGAAATAATTTTAATGAGTTTTCTAATACCTAATGAAGTTTTGTGATGGTTGAGAAACATACTGTGTTGATAGGTTGTTTGGAGAGATTTGGTTACCAAATCTATTTATGCTCTTTAGATAAAAGCTCATCTTCATAACCTTCATGTTTTCCAAATGAATGCAGTCAGAACTATGTACATTTGCATTTAAAGAAGGATCATGTTTCCAGTTCTGCTCTGAGAATTTAAATCATAAGGTGCTGATAGAGATCCTATACATGAACACTGTCTTCTGCAACTGAAACTTAGGTACTGATAAGAATAAATCAGTTTAAATACAGACACTTAAGTTTAACTTGATTATGGATCATGCTATTATAGATATACAATTGGGTGACTGGCTTGTGTGTGCCATAGCATCAAAAGAAAAATACCTGGTTATAATTAAATATTTTCAGGGCAAATTTATAAAATTAGATTTATAGGAGCATTTTATTTTGGTAGAAATTTTAAAGAGGTATAGAATTGTAATTGATTATTTGCCAAACAGAATGAAGACTGGAACCTGATTAATGAATTCCGAAAAGCATTATTGCTTCCATCTCCAGATGTGCTTGCTGAACTGATGGGGGGAGGTGCAGAAACCACATTAGGTTACTTGAAACAATTGCAGATCTTCTTTCCTTTAACCTGTAGCTCTAGCAAGATTGATTCAGCACTGTGAATTCATTAAGAAGCTGTTCACATTACTTGTTTTCAGCAGTAGGATGATTTACAGAAGTTGCCGGGTAGGCTAATATGTAAAAGAGCAACAAATCACCAAACAGATGACTATTTGACCAGACACCGCTCAATTTACATATTAGAATGGTTGTATATTGCTGTGTTTTGAATCAGCTGTCAGTGGGGAATGGAATTCTCAGCATGTAGTCTTAAGTGCACCAGAAGTGTGCTGCTAGCCCCCTGCAATCTTTTCACATATAAATTATGACTTATTAGCTTTTTTTTAACCTGCAGTTGCTAAGCAATTCAGCACTGTGATTGTCTTGTCTCTGAACTTCCACATGGAGATGGGAGGGGGAAATACACTAGCAACAACTTCCTTTTTCTATGTATTACCTGAATAATTAAAGATGCCTAGATCTAGTCAATGCAATGCCAACTCACTGAGAAAAAGAATGAAGGCCTGCTACAAGGAAAATGCTCCCTGTTCAGCTGCAAAAGCAAGCCCCCAAAGGGCATTAAGTAGTATTTGAACTGAAAAGAAGCTGGGGTTAGCAAGTCTGTGTGGAAATCCTCAAGGTGTGTCTAAGCCATGAATAGCCCTTGGCTCTTGATTGGGGTAGCACAAGTCACAGGGGAGACAGGGAAGCTAGCCCAGAACAGCTGTCCTCTGTGAATCTACTCTCCGCCACCCAGGCAAGGCAGCTTTCACCTAATTTCACCTACGGCCTGAATCCTATCACACTTCTAAACAATGTTTGGAACCTTCCTCTAGCCTCAGTTCTCCATCATTTCTTTTCCATTAAAGGAAGAGCCATTTAAGCTGGAGAAAAATTTCCTCCAGCTAAAGTAGGAGACCACCCATGAAACCTAGCCAAACTACCCCATTGCTGTCTTGTGATTCTGTCCTTTGCTCTTAAGGACTCCAGCTGAACCTTAACAAAACTGTGGATCTTCAGTTCCCATGAGATACCTTTGAAGGCCCCTTGAGAGCATGTGGGTGGACTTTTGCTAAACTCAGTCATTTTGGGAGAACACCATTTACTCCTCTTCCACATGGAAGAAGAGCCACAAGGCCCCTTGCCTAATACACATTCTGCATCCTTTAAAAAAATAATTCTGACATATGACATTTGGTGACATATTTCTTGCCCAGGATTCCTTCAGAGGCAATACAGGTTGATTTGGTGGTGCATAGTTCCTTTGCTGGTAATAATTGATCAGTGGTTATGTACAGATGGGCAGGGAATTCGGGAAGTGTTAAGGAAAAGAGATGACAACCCTTATTATTTTCTCTAACAATTTCTGTTGTGTTCCAAAAGCTTTTCCCTGTTTTACTTGATTGAGTAGACAAATTGATTCATTCTGCATCCAGGTGGCTGCTAGCAGATTTTCTGTTAGTCCTGGAAGAATTATGCCTAATTGCTTTTCTCCCTTGGCAAAGTACATAAAGCCCTCTAATGCCAGTTAAAGTTGTTCCAAAGAGGTTATTATACATAAAGTGTAGTGAAGTGAATTTACAAAGTTCTTGGGAAATATAATTCTTTTTTTTCTCATAAAATGTTGGTGAGGTCTATAGAAGTTACATATGTCCATAGTAAGCCATGGTCCGTATTATAGCACAGATCTGGCATGTAAAATGTGAACTAGCTCTTAGACGCATAAAGCCAGAGAAAGTACCCAGGCAAGAAGCAATATGTCATTTCGTATACAGATAGTACTAGTCATGTTGTACCTGTGTCTTGCAACTTTGAGTATAATAACTTCAGCAAGCAGAAATGTGCCATAAATGCTTGAACATTAGACAAATGTTAGCAAAGTAATAGTCCTTCTACCATTTAAATTTGTCATTCTGCTGTATTTGTTGCTTCTCTTTTTATTCTTCTTAGCATACTGTCTTCAAAAGTATCACAGCAAAGATTTTATGGAATCTGGACTCTTGAACCCACATGCACATGAATCTCCCATCCATATCCTGGTAATACATAATCAGCAGAGGCATTCAAATATTATTTTGCTGTTCCTTTTAATCTTCAGGTGTGGTTGGGAAGACTTATTTTTGCCTATTATCTTGGGCACATTTTCACGTTCATTTGTTTCTTTTGTGGTGTTTTTATACCATTTATACTATGGCTTGGATCCTAACCAGCACAGAGTCCCATGAATGGGAAGGCAACATTCTTGACTCCCACTCTGACTGCAGCCTTCTTTATCCCTGCAAAATCATGCTCCTTCAAAACAGTAAAAATGGGCAGCAAGAGTTTCTGGAAGCAGAAGTTTCTGGAAAGACATCAGAGTGATAGGCTGCAAGCCAAGGGGTTGACCCTGTAAGATGAACTAATCTGCAAAAAGAGGGTGGAGTTGAAGAGAGGTCATTAGGCCAGGAATGTAAAAAAAAAAAAAATAGTTCTAAGACTTTGGGATTCAGAATGAGTTGTGATCTCTCCAGAGTTCAGAACACTCCTGTCTAACTGTCCTTTTTCCTTCAATCTCTGTGGCTGGATACTTTTGCATTGTAAGAGCTCTTGTTGGTTGACAACCCAGATCTCCTGCTGGACTAGGGTTGCCAGCCTCCGGGTGGGGCCTGGGGATCTCCCGCTTTTACAACTGATCTCCAGCTGACAGAGATCAGCTCCCCTGGAGAAAATGGCTGCTTTGAAGGGTAGACTCTATGGCATTGTACCATGCTGAGGCCTTTCCCCTCCCTAAACCCCACCGTCTCCTGGCTCCACCCCCAAAGTGTCCAGGTATTTTCCAACCCAGACCTGGCAACCCTATGCTGGACCCAGGTTATCTAACCTACCCCTTGGACTCAGCTTTGCCAGAATTAGACCAATGCTACACTGGCAGCCAGGGCCAGCTTGCCCAGTAGGTGAGCTAGGCGCTTGCCTAGGGCATGCTGGCCCGCAGGGGTGCCAAACTGTGCCCTGCCCCCCCTGCAAAAAGCCCCCTGCCACAACTGCCGCCACCCGCCCTCCCCCTCAGGGGGGAGAAGAGGCGGCGGCTGCCACTGGCAACAAAGAGCGACCCGGCAGGGCTCAGGAGGCGGTGGCGGAGCTTGCCCACCCTCACCCTCCCCCCTCAGGGGGGAGAGGAGGTGGGGGCGGCAGCCGGTACCGCCAGCGAAGAGCGGCGGGCACTCAAAGGCAAGCTGGCACTCAAAAGGAAGAGGTGGGGGGGTTAAACCCCCGCCCCTTCCCTGGCTTGCAAGCCAGTGCTCAGAAGAGGCGGGGGTTTAAACACCCACCCCTTCCCTGGCTTGCCGGTGTGCCCTGCAGTTGTGGGGCATGCAGGCAAACCGCACTCAGAGGAGGAGATGGGGGTTTAAACCCCCGCCCCTTCCCTGGCTTGCCAGCGCCACTGCCCCCCCCGTCTTCAGGCCCCACCGGGAGGTTGGCATCACCAGGGGGCACGGGTGCCACAAGCTGGTTTGCCTAGGGTGCCCAGACACCTTGGGCCGGCCCTGCTGGCAGCTCAATTTGTCTGTGTGCTGCTGTCACTGTCTCTGAAAGCAAATGAAGTAAGTACAGTGTCAGGGCTGTTTTTTTAGCCCAAGTGATGTAGCTTGAAAATCATACTGGTTTTGAACCTGAGTCATGTAACTTGAAAAACCAAAGGACCTTGAAGAGCAAGGAAGGGTGTAGTGAATAGGACGGGATGGGGAACAGTTTCAGACAAGTTTGAAACAATAACTGGGAAGAGGAGTTTGCTAGCATAGCTTTCCAACAGTGCTCAAAATAATAAAAACGAATGGGTATCTTTGGCTCAGTTCTGGCTTTCACTTGGACAACAAAGGCAGTTTATGTAAATCTAAGGACAGAATGGCCCTTGTCTATGTGCAAATATTGTACAGCAGATACCAATACACTGAGAGAGTAAGAACATAAGAAGAACCCTACTGGAGCAGACCAATGGTCCATCTAGTCCAGCATCCTGTCTCACACAGTGGCCAGCCAGTTCCTCTGGCCAGCCAACAACAGGGCATAAAGGATGAAACCTTCTCATGATATTGCCTTCTGGCACTGAGATTTAGTGTTTTACTTCCTCTGAATGTGGAGGTTCCCCTCAGGCATCATGGCCAGTAGCCACTGATAGACATATCCTCCATGAATCGATCTAATCCCTTTTTAAAGTTGACCATTCCTGTGGCCATCACTATATCCTCTGGCAGCATTTCCATATTTTAATCACTCTCTGTGTGAAAAGTACTGAGACTGATGAGTGATTTCAGCTCTCACATACTTTATTAGTTGAAGAACAAGACAACTAAGCCGGCTCGCAGGCCGGCTTTTTATCCCCAAGTGACCCACACCCCAAACACACACACACACGGTGATTCGCTATTTACATTGATTGGATTAACTCCTGCTCCTCCATTGGAGGGGAGTCAGGATCCACTAGTCCATTGTCCTTCGGGGCGAAGCTCAGGCCCTTCGCCTGGCCACATGGTGGACTGGTTGGAACCAGTCCAAGCACATGGCTGCCCGGAGCCCATGTTCTCAAGTGGATACATTACACTGTGTAAAGAAGGATTTTCTTTTGCCCATCCTGAAATATAGATATAGATTGAAACTTGCAGACTTCCAAATCATAATGTTTATGAAAACTGTGTCCACACAAGCTGTCCCCACCCCCCACCCTTTGGCAAAGAGGGCAGACTGTTCTGCCTCCTCCACTGTATGCTTTTCAATGTTAAGAGCACCTGTAAGTCCATTCTATAGTAATGAATCCTACAGTCAGTCTCTCTCTCTCTCTCTCTCTCTCTCTCTCTCTCTCTCTCTCTCTCTCTCTCTCTCTCTCTCTCTCATTTATAATGCATATGCCTTTATTTTCTGATTTCATTTACTTGCAGAGAGTTACAGAAGTTTAAATATCAGGTTCACATGACCAAAGCAGAGGATTTAATCTGCAAAAGTCCAAAGCATGAAAAATAAAGTACTAATCAAAATGGCTCTTTTGTTATTAACTCCCTGCCACCTGGCATAGAGCCTACCCACTGACTTTGTCTTTGTCCCTTCTGGTCATGCTTGAAAAACATTTAGCTTTGCCTACCTTGGTATGGTATTAATTTCCATTAATTGCACTGATCAGTGATAAAACTAGTTCTGCAGTATCCAAGGGCATTATTACCTGACTGATGTACTTGACATAGATACAGCAGGTCATCCCCTCACCTATTTTCCTTTGCATATGATTTCAAGCAGAATTCATTATTCATATTAATAGTGTTGTTAGCATGTATGCTGCCACATTGCCCTTTTGGAAATTGCTTTTAACTTTGTAAAGCTTTCATTCACCATTTGTTTTATGGAAATGTTTATAGCAATAATAGAATTTAGGCATTCTATTTCAATAGAGCAAACTAAAAGCTTAGTTATTTTTAGTGTTTTTAATATTGCATTTGGGCTATAAAATGTAGAACCTTTGAAAAGATATTGCATTGATCCCAGTAAACCACCTACAATGAGGTTATTAGCTGAACAGGGCCAAAAAGTCTACTGAAATGTTACATTACATGAGGCATCTCCAGGAACCCATAAAATATACAACACTGGGGGGGGGGGTGTATTTTGAATGCTTCCTTGGGTTCTGTTTCCCTTTAATGACAACATGATGTAAAGTGGACATAGTGTGAATGTATAATAGCACAAAGGAAGGTGTATTGTAACATGGCTGGCATTTGAAAAGAGTTTCTGTTTCTGAAGTTTCATATCTTTCCCCCAAAAGCTCAAGAATTGGGGAGTGGATATATCTTGTCCCTAATGCCCACTGATATAAATGTACGTGCATGACTACTGATTCAGTATCATATGCCACAGCTCTGCTGCATCCATGCATTGCTGAATAATGTGCTATGGTTCTGCTATAGCTATAATCACAAGGAGATTTTTCCTGTGTGAACAAGCCAGATCGAGTTGCGAATGACTGCTATAGTTCGAAAGACTGCTATAGTGAGTAATATAAAACGATGGGTGAATGCAGCCCTGGTGGTATTTGCTTCTAATTGTAAAGTGTGAAGACAAAGACAGATATAGGACAGCTGTATTTTTTTCTGCTACAACTTTTTTGTTTCTCAGCCATGCGAACAAATCCACAGTGCAGCTAAATTAATTGTTTTCTTGTTGTCTAAATATAATATGCTAAATATTGTTGCTTCTGTTTCTCCAGCCAAAATGTGGCTGAACATGTTTGAAACCTAGTTGTTCTACAGAATGTACAGCTAGAACTAGTGTGATATTAAATATTGTATTCAGTGTTCTAAAGTTTATAAAAAGGAACTGATTGCTTATTAACACATTCTGCTTCAAAAGCCAGCACAGAACAGGATATTACAAAACAATTCAATACAGAGTTCAGGAAGCAGAGAAGAGCCTCAAGTAATATGAAATAGCCTTGGGCACCCATTAACATTGGAGTGTTACCTACATATGTTTCCTGACCATTATGCATTAAGAAGGTATACTACTGGTTCCACCTCCCTGCAGGGAGCAGCAAGAGGGGCAGTTGTGATTCCTGCCTTTCTCTTCCTATGTGGCTCAAGAGCTGGTGGCTCCCCCTCCCAAACAGCAAAGAGGGTGGATGAGATTAGGTGATGGAGATGTACTGTTTGCATTTGTGTAGACAATGTTCCTCTGTTTTGTGGAGTTTAACTCCTCCTCCTCAATTTTTTTTAAGTTTCAGATTTTTCTAAAAACCTGGGGGATTCCCCCAATGTTACCCAAATAGGCAGTCTCCTAATTAGTTGGAGGAAATAGCTTTAAGGAGACAGAGTGGGAGGGGGTAACTGGGATTCTCCAGTGGTTCTATGTGGGACATTCCTCACATCTGGGATAAGCCCCTCCCTCTTCCTTAGGGTCGGCTCCAAACTTTGATCCAGGCGGGGAGGGGCTTATCCCCTTGGAGGCAAACCAGTTCCTTTGCCAACCCTGCTTCAGCAGGACGTGCTCTGGAGGTGCGGAGACGTGCCTATTGAAAGTAGAAGAAATGAAACCACAAGGAAGATTTACAGCCTGATGAGGGTGGACTTGATTGACGACGGGCCTTGTCTAGGAAGTGCTGACGCTTCCTTAGCCCTACAGCACTCTCTCCTCTGCCGGTCTGAGCCGTCCTTGGGACCGAGGACCTGCTCCTATTGCAGGGAGCGCAGAGAGAGAGAGAGAGAGAGAGAAAGACGAGACAAATGGTGTGTGAGTGCAAACGCACAGTGTTCTACCTTCCTGCCTGAATCGTGGTAAGCAGAAGCAGGCAGACAGTTTCTACCCTCTCCAGTACTCCTGGAAGAGGCTGAGACATTGCCTAAGGAATGAGGAGGTCCATTCCTTATACCACCGGGAAGAAAGAACGGGGGGGGGGGAATCCTCCATGGCATTTTTGTTCCTCAAAACCCCCATGAGTGCGAGCTGGGGGGGGGGAGCAGTTTTCCCAGCCTTAAACCGTCCCGGGGTGGGTAATCTCAGTGGGAAATGCTCGTAGCAGCCAGTTTAGGCCCCCCAAGTAGAATGGGCCTATTGTGCATGTGTCAGCACTTTTCATGGACCTTGATGAGTCTACTAATGGTAGATAAGCTGGGCCAATCCTGGTTACTTTTGGAGGGGAGATCTCCAAGGGTCTCCAGCAGAACCAAACAATTGAAGACTACGTCTGAAGCCCTTAATGGCTATTACAGGGGGATGAACCCCAGAGTCTCATTTGGTTGGGGGGGTCTTCATTATCTATTATGAATCTGATCTCAGATTCATTTACACCCCACAGGTTCTGGTCATGGCTGAGAAGGCATCCCAAGACTGGGGCTGTTCCTCTGAGGACAAAGCACAGATGGGGCCATCCACCTCTCAGGTCTGCCAAGACCTTAGGGATATCCCAGGTCTGGAATCCAGGGAACCCATTTCAGCTGATATGTTAAATTGGTTCAGAGGAGAAATGAGAAGGGAGTTTAAAGAATTGATCAAGGAGACCATTCATGGCTCCACACCACATGATTCCTCAGTGGAAAGAGGTAGATCCCTCAAGAGGAACAGAGACAGTGTTACCAGTGTTTCTAGGTCCCCTGTAAGATCAAAACATAGCAGACATAAGTCTAGAGAACAAAGTCCCCTTTTGGGGCATGCGGACTCTGAACCAGATTCTTCCACCTCCTCTTCTGGTAAAGAAGAAGAGGAGCTTTCAGCGGAAGGGGATGAGGAGGTCATGCATTCGGTGCAATCTAGGCTTTTCCACAAGAATTATACTCCCGCCTCTTGCCTAAAGTATTAAGGACTATAGATCTTTCATCTAGACTTCAGGAGGTGACGGTACAGGAGCCAGAATTTCAAAAAGGAGCTGGAAAATTAATGCCCAATGTCTCAGTTTCACAGACAGGGTTGCCTCTTCCCACCTCTTTCTACAATATTATGAAGGTGGAGTGGGAACAACTGGCTAAACCCAAGGCTAACCACCCCATGTTCTTGAAATTCTATTCTCTAATGCCAGAAGCCACAAAGAAACTGAAGCTTCCAGTGGTAGATGATCCCGTGACCAGCTTATATTCCAGTTCGGTGCTTCAATTGGATGCTGATGGGATGCCTAAAGATCATACAGATATAAGGGTGGAGCAGGCTTTGCAAAAAAAATCTGAAGCCTCCTCTTCCGCTATCAAGGCTTCTACTGCTGGCTCTCTCTTTGCCAGGGATGCGTATGATTGGGCAGACAAATTGGCTTCGGCAGACAGCGAGGTGCCAAAGAAGTTCATAGATGAACTGAAGAAAATAGCTCTGGCAATTGCCTTCACAGCAGATGCCACACTGGATGCTACGCAGCTGTCAGCAAGAGCATTAGCATGCAGTGTGACAGCAAGACGGAACAATTGGTTCCGTCACTGGGACGTGGACTCATCTGCACAGGCAAAAGTGGCAGCGGTCCCTTTCAAAGGCACTAACCTGTTCAGAGATGGTCTGGATAGATACTTAGTGGAGGATAAGGACAAAAAGAAAGTCCTCCCCTCCAAAAGAAGGGACAACAGACAGAGAAAATGTTTTCAGCCATTTCGCGATCAGAAAAGAGGGCCAAAACCCTCATATACAAGATTGTTCAAAGGAAAATGGCAATCTAGACATCAAGGGGGGAAGTCCTTCCCTCCCACTAAAAGTGAACAAACATCCGCCAAAGTTCCCAAGAAAGGATCTTCAGCATGACTATATGGCCTCCCCGGGAAAACAGAAGATAGGGGGAAGGCTACAGGCATTCTCTCAAATGTGGCATACAACAATTTCAGATCAATGGGCATTAGAGACAGTGTCCCAGGGGTACAAATTGGAGTTTTGTTCCATTCCCCATCGAAGGTATATCAGAATGCCAAAGTACAGAAACCGGTTGAAACACTTCCAAACCAAGGAGGCGATACTTCACCTCATGGACATAGGGACAATAGAGAAAGTACCTGTGTCCCAACAGGGACAGGACATTTACTCTATATTCTTCGTGGTTCCAAAGAAAAACGGGCCCACGAGAGCCATTTTAGATCTGAAATGGCTCAACAAACACATTTGAAACAGAAAATTCAGGATGGAAACTCTGAAGTCCATCCTTATATCGATCCAGGAAGGAGATTTTCTGACATCTTTGGATTTGTCAGAAGCTTACCTCCATATACCCATTCACAACTCGCACCGGAAGTTTCTACGATTCAATTATGCAAATCTTCACTTCCAGTACAAAGCTCTCCCCTTTGGCCTCAAGTCTTCACCCAGGGTGTTTACAAAGGTCCTGGTGACTCTGGTAGCACATCTGAGGTTGAAAGGAGTGGGTCTTTTTCCGTACCTAGACGACATCTTAATCAAGCCCCCCTCAGCGGTGGAATGCTCACAGGCCCTAAACCTGACTATTCAGACATTAGAAGCCCACAGCTTCATTGTGAATCTGGGGAAAAGTCACATACTACCCACTCAGAGATTGCTCCACCTGGGGGTGGAGATAGACACGAAGCTAGACAGGGTGTTCCTGTCCCAGGAATGGGAATTGAAGATCAAGTCACTGATGGACCAAGTTCTTCAAAATTCAGAGACGGAGCTAATGACCATGGTCAAACTGCTAGGAATGCTTGTCTCCTGTCAGGAGGTAGTGCAGTGGGCTCGATTCCATGTCAGGCCCCTGCAATTGTTGTTACTGCCCTACCAAGGGGCGATAATGCACAAGAGAGTAAAACTGATCAGTCTTTCTTCACCAGTTCGGAATATGATGGTCTGGTGGCAAAACCCAATGAGATTCAAACTTGGAGTTCCCCTCCGAGACCCCTCACAGTAATGACGACGGATGCCGGTCTGTCAGGATGGGGTGTGCATTCAAGAGACCGGATGGTCCAGGGAGAATGGTTGGTTTCAGAGATGACAGAAAGCATCAATCTGCTGGAACTGAGGGTGATTCGCCTCGGGCTTCTGAATCTTATAGATATCCTGTCAGGAACCCATGTTCTGGTACAGATGGACAACACTACAGCAAAAGCGTATGTGAATCATCAAGGGGGGAACCAAGGTTTGCTCCCTTCATGCGAAAGCATCCCTGATGATTGCATGGGCAGAGAAACATTTATTGTCTCTAAAAGCCATTCACATAGCAGGAAAAGACAACGAGTTAGCGGACTGGCTAAGTCGGAAATGCATAGACCAATCAGAATGGATGCTGAACACAGAAGCCTTTGAACAGATCTGCAACAAGTTCGGAAGAATGGTCATGGATCTGTTTGCCACGGAACTGAATCGTCAAGTTCCAGAGTTCATGTCTCGTCAAAGAAATGCCCTAGCAAAAGGGACAGATGCTCTAAATTATACATGGCCTCCAGGCCTTCTCTATGCCTTTCCTCTCCTACCAATCATGCACAAAGTCCTACAAAAGATTCGCCTACAGAAAGCAGAAGTAGTACTGATCGCTCCTTTTTGGCCACGTCAAACCTGGTTTCAGGAACTGCCATCTCTGTCGATAATAAAACCATGACACCTGCCTCTTCAGGTGGATCTACTTACGCAGGGCCCAACAAGGCACCCACGGCCGGAACTTCTTCGGCTGGCAGCATGGAGATTGAGCGGAAAATGTTATCAAGATAAGGTGATTGATACCATGTTAGCGGCCAGAAAGGTCTCTACCAACAAATCCTATGATCACACATGGAAGGTTTTTCAGTCATGGAGCTTGGATTGGGGACACGACCCGGTTAAGGCTTCAGTGAGAGTAGTCTTGGCTTTCCTACAAGATGGGCTCGATAAGGGCCCAAGCACTAGCACTCTCTGTAGACAAGTATCTGCCATTTCAGCCATCCAAGGTGCCAAACATGGAAGGTCTCTGCTTAGACATCCTCATATTAAGAGATTTTTGAAAGGGGCGATGGCCATTTATCCTTCACAGGTTCACAGGTTCCCCACCTGGAACCTTAACGTGGTACTTAGGGCCCTATGTAAACACCCATTTGAGCCAATGGCTGAATGTCCTCTGAAGGAACTAACCTTCAAGACTCTCTTTTTGGTAGGCATCACCTCAGCTAGGAGGGTTTCAGAATTGAGGGCCTTGTCTATTAACAAGGAGCTCTGTATTTTCCACCAGGACAAGGTGGTTCTTCACTTAGATCCGGCCTTTATTCCAAAGGTGAATTTGGTTTTTCACAGGGCAGAGGAGATTGTTCTTCCCTCCTTTTGCCCCAACCCTAAGCATGAAAAAGAGGGCCCTCTTTTGACAGGACTAAAGGGTGGAGACAATCAGAGAGGCTGTTTGTGTCCTTCAGAAAGTCCTCTTTGGGAAAGCAGGTTTCCACTTCCACGTTGAGTAGGTGGATTAAGGGGTGAATTATCTTAGCGTATAAAGCTAAAGGGTTAGAGATCCTGGCTGGGATCGTTGCACACTCCCTTAGGGGAACAGCTACCTTGGTGGCGTATCACTCTTTTCCCTCATTAGAAACCATATGCCGAGCCGCAACATGGCAGTCGGTCCATTCCTTTATTAAACACTACAGAGTGGACACACTAGCTTCGGCTGAAGTGGCTTTTGGTCGTAGGGTGCTACAACACACTCTGTAAAGCTGGGAATGCAAGCCCACCCTGTAACATAGCTCTTGTACATCCCAGACATGAGGAATGTCCCATGTAGAACCACTGGAGAATGGAAGGTTTCTTTCACTTACCATGAATCTTCCTTTCTCTGTGGTTCTGAAGTGGGACATTCCTGCCCACCCATTTATGGGGTGCTTCCCCTCTTTACAGAGTTGGTTCGGGGGAGCTGAGGTTTCAGGGGACCACGCTGTTGTTGTTAAGTACTGTGGGTTAGTTTCCTTGCCCTATTGTAGCATTTGGGCAGTTGGTACCCCTGTGTTGGGGGGGAGATGCTGTGTTTTCTTCTAGTTCCTTTCCAGCGGGGAATATGACCAGGCTTGAGAAGGATTGGTTCACCTCCAAGGGGATAAGCCCCTCCCTGCCTGGATCAAAGTTTGGAGCCGATCCTGAGGAAGAGGGAGGAGCTTATCCCAGACATGAGGAATGTCCGACTTCAGAACCACAGAGAAAGGAAGATTCACAGTAAGTGAAAGAAACCTTCCATTCTCCACCTATATTTACAGGGATTTCCCCCTTAAGAGAACTCTCAAATAAACCAGACATATATCCAGCCAGAAAGGGGTTTTTTTTTAATTAAAAGAGAAATAAAAAGGTAAAACATGCATACAAACACACTGAAAGCACACACAAGGTTAACTAAGAGGAAATCAGGGAGGAGAGGGGAGAGAGCAATGTTGGGAAGGGCTATAATTACCAGTCTTGAAGAATGAAGTCCATGGGAGCAGTAGTAAAACGACCAGTGTTTCATGGAGAGAAGAAGAGGAGGCCCAAACAGATTTGGGGGTGTATGTATAGGTCCAAGAACACACACACACTGCTATGGAGCAGGATGCCATAATTTACAGGTCAAAATACTCCCTGTGGCAAGCTGACATATTCACCCCAGAAACAATAACTTTTGGAGGTGAACAATGATTTGGGAGAAGCTTGATAGGTTTATCTGAGGTGGATTATAGGTATAAATGGTACTTGATGTCCCTGTAAGTACTGGATGGAAAAAGCCACCAGGTTTGGTGAATAGTGTTGCTTAATTAGAGTAAATGGGTGAGGGGAAGATTAGTCCAATGTGAGAAGGACGAGTGAGAGCCACTGCCTTGGCTTCTAGGGCAGTGGTACAGCAGGCTGAGAGGCATGTGGAAGGAAGAGGGAGACTAGCTCCTGCTACTCCCTCCTCCACCATGCCAGCTAGTTGGGTAGGATGGCAGACAAGTGACTGATGGGTAAGTGACAAGGTGAGGGGGGAGGCAGTATAGGATCCCCCCTCTTTTGAGTCTCTTGGATCTCGGCTTGTATTGGTTATAGTCTTGTAACTTCCTCTGACTCCCACTCCAAAAACAAGCCTCCATCCTGCACTGCATTTTTCTTATGAGATTCAAAAGGAATCTGCCATTGTAAAGCAATTTTAGGTCCTAGCCTAGCAGACACTGCTACTATGCAGTTGGCATTTGCTGCGTTTGACTTAGTACAGAATTCTCACATGAACTTGATTGAAATAAAAGGCAATTTTCCAGCAGCAGTGCTTGGTCCTCTCTTGTAAACAAAATTAGGTGAAAAAATGCCCCTTTATAACTAATTAATAATGAGAGAGTGGTGGTACAAGCTGAATACATCAAGTTATCCTGAACCTGGAGGTTTGGAAGGTTTCTCTGGTCTATTACAGTGACTTTGCCGGTAACCTTGCTTTCTAAGTTGTATATGAACCTCTAGAGGACTGATCTTTCTTACATTACGGTGAAACTGCAAATTACAACTGATGACCATATAAGGGTCATGCTGAAGTTGAGCGTATTATATTTAACCAGGAAAACTTGCTTCTTTCCCTTTTAAACTATCCTTTGAGAAGCTCATTGCAAAATACATACTGAACAACTTGCCAGATCTCTCTGCTTCTGCAGTATACACCAGTCTCATTTGGCAGTATTTAAATATATCTGTAAATGTCAGTGCTTTCTTCTTTTCTTTTGCCAGTAATCATTAAAATGTCTGCATTATTTATCTCAGAGCCAGACTTTAGAGATTGGTTTACATCACTTATGGCCTCCAAATTAGCTATATTCATTCACTGGTATGAATAGCTGAGGAGCAGACTGGGAAGGGTAAGAATACAACAAATGGCAAAAAAATGGAAAATCAGGTAGGAAATCCATTCTTTTTCATTCCCTTTTTTAATATTCCAGTGGTAAATATTATCACTGAAATGACAAAGAAAAGACTTATTTGGATAGGTAAATGGACTATTGTTCTAACCCACTGTTATGTTTTAATTGTCAGTGGCTGCTCAGGGAAAATACATAATGCTAGATGGAGATCTATTGTTCCAGAGAGAGAGAGAGAGAGAGAGAGAGAGAGAGAGAGAGAGAGAGAGAGAGAGAGAGAGAGAGAGATCAGCAAAAAGTACAGCCTAGGAGTGCAGTTCTAAGCAAAGTTACATAGTTTTAAGTCCATTGAGGTTAATGGGCTCAGCAGGGTATAATTCTGCTTAAGACTGTACTGTAAAAGAATTCAGTATTTTCTGTTATGGGGAATCATTATGGCTTGGGTTGGAACTGGGTTCTATCCACATATGTGTAGAAAGTAGCACAGGAGCATACATGCCAAAATTGAAATTGAAGTCTGGGGTTTGTAATGCTCCTTCCTCCTTATACACATTCAGGAATGAAGTAAATTTCTGTTGCCAAACTCTCAGGGGAATCATCAGGGGCAGATGTGACAGGTGGCTGAGCTTAGTCAGTAGTTAGGGAGATAGCCACACTCTTCATAGTCTTGGACTGAATTCTAACACAACTGTTGATTTTATATACCTGAAACCAGGTTAAAAAACATTCTGGTATCCACTACATCACAAATATTCTTAGAAGTAGGGAATTACTGGATATACTAACCAGACATCCATTCAGGGAAATCAATGCTACAATCACACATAAAGGTAAAGGTTTCCCTTGTTCAAAAGCCAGTCGAATCTGACTCTAGGGGATGGTGTTCATCTCCATTTCCAAGCCGAAGAGCCAGCACTGTCCAAAGACTTTTCCATGGCCATGTGGCCAGCATCTAAATGTTGAGGTGCATGGAATGCTGTTACCTTCCCACTGTAGTGGTACCTATTTATCTACTTGCATGTTCTTGCTTTCAAACTGCTAGGTTGGCAGGAGCTGGGGCCAGAGACGGGAGCTTACTCCATCACACGTTACTCAGGTCTCGAACTGCCGAACTACAGACCTTCCAGTCTGCAGCTCAGCATCTTAATTTCCTGGGCAATTAATATACACTGCAGTATCTCTAAAAGTCTGCTCAAACCTCTTCTCTATTTACCCTGTCTCAGTCTTCGGCTGAAGTCTGAAATCAGGCAACAATGGGTTGCTGTGGTGAGGAAATTAGTATTCAGATTTTCAGCCTAAAACAGCAAACACCATGGTAGGAAACTCTTCCTCCTGCAGTACCATTTTTGTGCTTGATTTAATCCCATTATTTCATTTTATGTATGTTTATATAATTTGTGTTCATTGTAAATGTTTGACCTTATCTAATATAACATTTTATTGTGCAGTTTTTTCCATTTCATTAAGTGAGTTTGAAAGGTATTCATTATGCACATTCCACCCCCTCAAAAAAAAAAACACCCTTCAGAATTGAAACAACTGTACGAAATCCACAGTACAACCGTATACTGTAAATTTCATTTATACTTTATAGGGCAGCTGTTTTCAGCATAGTCTTTGTCCTGTATAAAATCAAGAATTATTCATATAAGGTGCTGGATTTGGTTTCAAAATTTAGCCCTTTAGTGTTGTGCTATACCAAGCCAAGTTCTCAACACTATTGAAGTTGCTCTTCCCAGCTCTTCATATTTACACAAAGTTCTCCCTTAAGGCACTCAGGGGGTGAAGGTCATGGCATGATGACCACATTCCTAAGAGGCTGATGACAGGCACGAATAGTGGCTTCTGCCATGTATTGCCTTATAACTGGTTAGCACACATGTTGTTCCCCACCCATAACATGCCAAGACCTAAAGAATCTGTAATCAGTAAAGTTGTGGTCTGATTTCTCCCACTGTGATGTATCCTTCTTTCCTTTCCCTCCTGGGTGGTCTCCACTCTGGGAGCAAGCCAACTTATCATTATTATTGGTGTTATTCTTCCCAGCTATTTTTACTTACTCAAAGTAGTTGCACAAAAAAAGTTTACTTTCAAAGGCCTTTTGCTGCCAGATCAGTACCTTTTACTCCACCCTTTGCCCAAAAGGTAATATAAATGTTCATATAAGTCTGTAGTGGTATTCTTTAACAGAGTTGTATGATCCTGGTGTTAAGGGATAGCATTGGATTCAACCAGCTTTCCACTGGTGAGGAAGGAAGGAGGGGGTCTCCTTTGACCATTCAAAAGGTTGTTCTGGGAATCATGGGACTTGCATGGACAAAAGCCAAGTGTGACAGGATTTATAGTAAGAAGCTTAGTTAGACTAAATTGAGCAAAAAATCTGGCTGATCCAACCCATATTTACAATATTGCATTTTTTCCTTTTTTAATCAATTGATTTATTTATTTATCAGATTTATACCCTGCCCTCCCAGAGGCCAGAAAACTGAGGCTGCAAGTCTAGTTATATCCACCTCTGCTAATATCTACATCTCATTTCTCTCTCATATATTCATGCACGTATACACTGCTAGGGATTGATATGGAGCTGGAAGATGGAGAGAAGGAGGTAGCATATTGCTACATCATCAGTAGCATGGATAAGTTATGTTAGACTTTACGGAGGCATGGAAGTAGACATGAAGCTTCCCTTTTCAGCAACAGCTGCACATTTATTATAATGTCTCATTTCATTAAGGAAAGTTCAAATATCCTTAAGAATAACTTAATTTTCCTAATGTAACCCAAATTGTAGAACTTGTGGAACAGACATGCAGGGGGAGATGAGATGTTTTAGATATGGGAGCATAAAGAAGTCAGATGATTCCAAGTAATTGTATTAGAAGCAGCATGAACTAAAAACCACATGAGGAGATACAGATTTAGGTGAGGACAGGCAGATGAACCCCAGAGCTATTCATAAAACATTTCCGTGAATAAAGTTGCCTCTTGTAGGACTAGCTGAATTTTACGTAATATTGGCCATGTAAAGGATTTACTTTAAAAATTTAATAGAAGACAATCCAAATTATTCTTTTGCATTCTCCCTGTACAGCATAAAGAAGGGCAAAGAACCATGTAAGCTACTTTTCTTGGAGATAGGTTCAGAATTTATGTGCAAGGGCTCATGAATTTATTCATGCTGCCATTCTGTTATGAATCTAACCAGCACAACGAAGTGATGATATTATGAGACCCTGGCTGATTTAAGTTATTCTTTTTTCCCCCCTCATTGCTCATGTTGCTTTATCCTAGAATGGTTCATGGCAGAGCTTCAATAAAGTGGATGTAGACAGATTCTGTTCCTAAATTGTGAATTATAAATAGAAGGCATTTGTCCTTTTTGTTTTGCATTACCGATAAAATCAAGAGCGACATGTATTGGGAAGATGGAAGTAATGACAAATCCCTCTCCAATTAATCTTAATTAGGAGACAACTACATCAGCGCCTTCTTCAGAAGCCAATAAGCAGGGAAAATATCATAAATTATATTGATGCTCTAGTCTGATAACTAAGACAAAAAAGGAAGCCACATCGTAGCATATTACAGTACAAAATGAAAGTAAATATGCACGTTATACAGATCTTTCATTTGAGTTTCATACCAGGTTAGATTTGTTGGTTTGATTGATATTAATTGCAAGGCACCTAAGTGCCGTAAGTAAACAGATTTTTCCCCTGAACTTGGCCTATCATTTATTTTATCCTGATAAATTATCTTGTTAATCAGTTGTTTTGGTCTTCCTTTGTCCTCAGGAACACTTTAGAAAGAATTATGTTGATATCTTTCTTGATCCTAGTGATGGATTCTGCCCCAAACATTTCAGAATAGAGGGGCCGACAATGCTTTATGTTGTTCAGTAGAAGTATCATTAGGCAAATATGCCATTTATGATGATGTCTTCCACCCTCCTTCACATACCAAACCCCTCACTAGTGGTGTCTGTGGCACTGTTGCTGCACCCCAACAGAACAGACAAGAGTCTTCCCTGTCCTCCTCAATGCAGGGAGGCCTTGCCCTGTGTGGGGATGGCAGCACTAGCAGTGTTTGTAGCTTGGGCCTGTTTATCTTAACTGCACTGGTTCCAGCAACATTCTCTATAGTTCTAGGGTAAGCGAGGAAGACAACTTAAGCGTTGCATAAGCTGAAGAAAGTCATGAAATATTTATATCTATTTTTATGCAGTGCCAATGATTTGCATAAAAATCCAGTCCTTGTCTGATGAATAGATAAATGAATGCACTACACTATTTTCAGATATTAGTTTTGTAGCATTCTGTGTGAGATTAGAAGCAGATATCTGAGATTTACATTTACTGGTAAATGACAGTGTTTGGGCTACAAGGCTTATTTGGGTCATGGATCAATCGGCATGGATCAACCCCATTATAGTTAATAATGAAAACTGCAAATGATGAAAAGAAATATAAAAACTGACCATTTGCCAAAGGCACTGGGTTGGCCTTTACCAGGAGTGAATGTCAGCATTTTCTGACAGCTGAAAGTGGCCTCCTCAGCTATTAAGTATTCTTAATAAACTTGGTAACAACAGGTTTCTCTGCCGGTGTAATAGCACCTTCAGTAGTGTAGCAGAATTTCTCTTGGCAGATGGAGAGACACCAGTTTTGCAATCTTCCTTCCAACTGCACTGTGGTCCACTTTGCACCACCACCACCCAAGCTGTTCTTGGAGGTTTCTTGGTCCCCAGGAACAATATTATGGGGGCTCAGCTGCTGAAGAAGGAGGTGGGAAAGTCCTCTTTTGCAAGTTTTATTCTGTTTTCAGCAATGCAGATGCATTCCTAAACATTATCTGCTTTATGCTCTCTGTAATTCTACATATAAGAAAATAAATGGGAAAGGCATTGCATAGCAGAGCAACAACAAACACCTGATTTCCTTAAACATAATGGTTTATTAGTTAACAGTGAAACTTTAAAGCATGCAACTTGGCTGGAAAATGGAGACATAACAAAATACTTAACATTTTGGGGCTGGAATGCCCCAGAATGGCATTCTGGCTGGCTTCTAAGCCTGCCCCATCCATCCCTGACCCTCCCCACTCTGCCCCGCCCCTCCTTTGGTGGAAGAAGCAGCAAGGTTGGTTTCCGGTCCTGGGTGGTCATCCAGTTTTGCCCCACTCTTCCGTGGCTCCGTCAGGCCATCAGTGTGCCCTTGCTGGCTTCAGGCCACCTTGCTCCCCCTGGTGCCACACAACCCAGTGAGTGGAAGTGGGTTTGATCTCTCCACCACCGGCCACTGCAAGGTGGCTTTGCGGTGGAGAGCTGTGCTGCATGCCTCCTCCCGTCGAGCAGGGGACTGAGGCAGTGCAAGCGGGGCTCCAGCAGCCTCAGCCCACCCCACACCTGCAATGAGCCACCTGGCTGTTCCTGCCGCAAACCAGGCCTCAGTGAGTAATGTGGCAGGTGCAGCCTACCCCCCCCCATGTGACGCTACTACGTCCCCATCAGAGAGGGAGAGGGCACACTGGGCGGCTCTCTCCTGGCTGGGCAAGCTTTCTCTCATGCTGTTCTCTTTGCCCCTTTGCCATGGGGGCCCCCAGCAGGGAGCGTCACCCAGACAGAGAGTTTCCCTGCCGGAGAACTTGGTGAGCTCCTATCCAGGGGGAGTGGGCAGGCAGGCATGGTGCTTTCTTGCCTTCCCCAGCCACATCCTCCAACCACTCCCTCATCACCTTCCTTTACTTGACTTGAACTTTGGCACAGGTAAAAAAGACCGTCGTCTCTCAGGAAGCCCCCATCAAGGGTCTATCCTATGCATTGCCTGCCCCCTCACCAAAAGCCCTGGAGTACCTGGTCGCGTGAGGAGGAGCACAGGCACAGCCGGGCAAATGGAGCAGCAGCCTCAGCTTGCAGGGCTTTTGACGAGGTGGCAGGCAATGTGTAGGACAGACCCTTGATGGGGGCTTCCTGAGAGAGGATGGTCTTTTTTACCTGCACCAAAATTCAAGTCGAGTAAAGGATGGTGACAAGGGACTGGTTGGAGAACGGTCCTTCTGAGCAGTCGCATTTTGAAGCTCAGTTTTCTATCAGCTCCTAGTCCCTCAGAGCACAACAGAGAACTCTAGCAGAAGTCTAGCAGCTTCAGGTGATCAATAATTCAGCATGGGAGGAGTGAACAGTGTTACTCTGCATGGAGTTTGGTGTTGTGCTGATACATCACAACTTGCTGTTGAAGATGCTATGATAATGAATAGCTCCATCAACAATACAGTGGGGAAAGTATATTTACTTTTCAAAGAGACTTAGGAATCCAATCACTACTAATTACTAATCAAGAAAAGTTTAAAGTAAAACAACAACAGCAATCATATCTTGTCTAGATGGTATAATATGCTTGAATGTGATTGTGTCAGATCAAGACCTTTATACAGCTGATCTGAAATGGGATGTCATTAAAATATTACTGAGACATTAAATGCCTCCTAACCTATCAACAAATGCACTTCAATCAGAAACTTACAATAGGTGACTTTTTTCAGTCTCAGCCAAGGTGGCAACTTGACACATCAACATTCGTCTTTTACTAAAACATTAGTAATCTCAGTGAAGATCCTGCACTTATATTGACCCAAGATATAACTTGCTGCTTTCATCAGTGGATAAAGAAAAGGCTAAAATTCATTTGTCTAAAATATGGGCTAACCTGGAATTTCCAAAGCCTGATGTTTCAAAAGATGAACTAAATATAAGTGCTTCTAAGTCTGAAAAGCTGGACCACTCCTTAAAGCTGGGCCACTCCGAGGCTCCCAAGAAGCAAGAAACATTTGATTAAAAAGGCAAAGCCAGCAAAAGTCCTCTCCTGGAATTTTGTTGATGAGCATTGTCTCAGTAAAAATTAAAACTTTCTTCGGTACTGGGCAGGGCAAAACACAACAAAGCCTGAGATATATCAGATAGCCCCCCCAAAAAATCCATTCCTGCTATACAAGTAAGTGCAGAAGAATCTTTTTCTGGCCTCAGGTTTATTATGTCATAGGGTTGCCAGCAGTGTTTCCTCTAAACTGAGTTAGTATGAGCTAGCTCACTGTTTTTTAGCCTCCAACTTACAGATTTTTGTCTTAGCTCAGGAAGGATGGCTCCAGAGCAAACTAACTTATGCAGTAGCCAAATTGCTCACTCATTGAAAAAAGAAATTAGCAATTTCAAATTCTGTGTTTTTCATTCTTCCCAAAATGCATTTATGTTTAGAAATTGGTGGGTGCACAGTGGGGACATAAGGTAGCCTTGCCTAGTGTACAAAAAAACAACAACAACCCCAGGCACCAGCCCTGCCCCACTATCCCATGGGGAGCTGTGGCTAAATCTGGCTTCTCCCAGACAAGGCAAAGGTGGCAGACCAACTGCAAAGTGGCAAAGGTGCCTGGTGCAGAAGAGCTGAGTGTGGATGCAGTTGTGTTCCCATGCAGTTGTATCTAAAGCATAATCCATCCCTAACTATAATTTTCCACAGAATTTGAGGTCTTCAGTTCAGTTTATTGTTCAGTAATTTGAGGTCTTAACACCCATCATTATATTATCTAATTTTAAAATACTGCTTTTTTACACCAATGTCTCAGCGTTTAGATCAATATTTAATGGAATTACATGCATCTGTTGAACTATTTAGCATACTTTATTCAGCAATGCAAATCTACACAAATATTTCACTGCTGTAGAAGTAAAAATAAATGGACCAGATCTAGATTTTTTTAAAAAAGAAAGCTTGAGTAATATAAGAACAACAAATGCATGGCTTGGGAGCTAAGGCTTAACACAGACCTAATCTTGAGCAACAGAGATATGAACTTGCAGTATTGTTATATGCCTAAGAAGTTTTAGGAATATTTTTTAAAAGTTTAAAGAGTAGCCATGTCTGTCAGCAGTAGAACTGTTCAGTTTGAGTCTAGTACCATCAGAGGGACTAACAAGATTTTCAGTGGGAATCCAACCCAGTTCTCCAGACTAGAGGCCACTGCTCTTAACCACTATACCACACTGGCTCTATTGGTATTATATTTTCTGTACATTTAAGAGGGTGTTATAATTCTGTTCAGGATTGCACTGTAAGGCAGGCAGCATTTGATCTCAGAACTAGTTTTGTTTTATGCATTTCTGTATTCTATTTTATATATTTTATCTATGTAAACTGTTGAACTCTAGGAAGAAAGACTGGTAATATATATTTTAAGTAAATAAATAAATAAACTCTAGGACATGCTGACATAGGGATTCACCCTATGACCAAATTGATGCCTGCTGACTTTGAGTATTAAGGTTGCATTGCAAGAAGCATATCTTAAACATCACTTGTCCAGCTGACCATGTAATCCACATTCTCTGCTCCACACATTTCTGCCAGTTACATGGCTACATGATGACTTCCCTAGCCACTGAATCCAGAAGGGTGATTTTGATAGTGCAACATATTCTGAAGGAACGAAGGAAGATAATTGATTTGCGTAGAAGGAATAAGTTTTGATCCCTGAGAAATGGGGAATTGGGGGAGGGATAGATTCTAACACATTCTTTGTTTTAGGAATTTGATAACCAAATAAAGCTCCCCTAATCTGTTTTGGGTTTTTTTGTTTTTTTGCCCACACTTGGGTGGCCCAGGCTAGCTAGCCTGTCTCATCAGATCTTGGAAGCTAAGTAGGGTTGGAGGCCACCAAGGAAGTCCAGGCAGGGGCAGGCAATGGCATCTGTTGCTTTGAAAGCCCTATGGGGGTTGCCATATGTCAGCTGTGACTTGACAGCCCTTTCCTCCACCACCACCAATCTGTTTTATGAACTCATTTTGATTTTATTTTGTCACTAGGAACCTTTAGGAATTTATTCCAATCCAGTGTGGAAATAATTGCTGGATATAAGATATTGGTTCAGACAAAATTTTGTATAGATGGGACAGAAATATTTGAAATAAACAAGTTGTTCATCCTCTCACCCCCATTCCACAATGCACCAGCTTGCTTCATCCTTTTTCCCCTCTCTGTCTGGATTCTGGGATGTGGACTGGTATGGTTTAGCCAAGTCTTATAATCTTTCAGAAGCTTATCAGGATCAGTACTTGGATCAGGGATCTCCAACCAAGACCTAGTCTGAAATTACTATTTCAGTATAGTTTTCCAAGTTCCAGAGTGTTTATTGAGATGTTTGCTTATGTTACTGTTAATGTTAATATTATTAAAAGTATAGAATTGGAAACTTTTTAAAAAAATGTTTTTATTGATTTTGTCAAAACCATTTTGACAACAAATAAGGTAAACAGAATAAGAAGCAAAAGGTGGGTGTGGCTGGATGACCATACTTCTGGTAACACGGGGTGTGGCCTAATATGCTAATGAGTTTCTGCTGTTGGGTGTGGCCTATTATGCTAATGAGTTCCTGCTGGGCTTTTTCTACAAAAAGAGCCCTGCTTAACTGAAAGCTGTTTCTTGTTCATTAGGCCCAAGCTTGTACTGTCCTGATTCTGAACAGTTTGTGTATACCCAGCACTCCTGCAGCTTACTAGAAGGGAAATGAAACTGTGTCCCTCCTACTCCTCTGCTTCCCTGATGCCTTCCGAGTTAGTCTCTTAAAGAGGCAATACAAAGGAAAAGGAAGAATTTAGCCAGGTACAAACAGTCATGCTAGAGGAATCATATGCCTGAGGCTTTAGCTCTGCTTTCTTTAATGACGATTTCCACCTGCCATGTGAAGGCAGTACAGGGTTGCCAACCTCCACCTGGTGGCTGGGGCTCTCCTGGGATCACAATTTATCTCCAGGTAAAAGAGATCAATTTACCTGGAGAAAATGGCCACTTTGTAAGGTTGATTCTATGGCATTATACCCCACCGAAGTCCCTCCCCATACTTTGCCCTTCTCAGACTCCATCCCCAAAATCTTCAGGTAATTCTCCGCCCCAGAGCTGGCAACCCTAAGGCAGTGTCTGCCTTACTGTGTCCATCCTATGTTCCATTTTAACCATGGGCCCTTGATTTAAAAGGCTGGAAATCCTGATTGCTGGTAATACCCAGAGTGGCACAAGGATGTTAGGAAAGAAAGCACAGGAGGAAGATACAACACTTTAGCCAGCTGTCAAATAAATGCAGCAACTGGTAGGCAGCAGCAGCTTTACTTAGCTCGGGCATCCAAACTACCCTGTTTCACCACTTTTCTCCCTTCATGGATTATCCAGGCCCTTGTTTCAGTTTCCACATATATAAATGATTTTCATTATCCACATGTGAGTAATATTTTCAGTGCTGTTTGAAAGAGCAGATTGTCTTGTAAATATGCATATATTGTGTTACTTTTTGTGTACTGATATAAGGAAGCAGAGGGTACCTAAATCACTATCTTTAGACAATGCAGTCTGCTGTCTGTTTATATTTTGGTTCTTTTTGATGGTCCCCTCTTTTGAGATCCCTGAACAGCTTTAAAACAGCTGCTTATCATTTTTACTGTCAGTATGTTGATTTCTAAAAAAAAACCATCTGGTGGAAAACAAGAGCCTCTTTTTAAAGTCTCTCTTCCCAGTGCTTTAAGTATAAGATTTAAAGATAGGATAGGACTATAAAGCCTGTATATATTAATGAATTTCATAAGAATAACATAGGCATCAAATGTTAATTCCCATGTACTTATTACAGTTTGTATTCTACCTGAACCACAGATGCCCACAGTTTGCTGAGACTGTGGGATCAGACTGAGGTAATGGCATTGCATGTCTTAAAACAGCAGATTTTAGACACAAAGGCTGAGTTCAGACTGGCAATTTGCCCCTCTATAGCCATGTTTCAGCCACATTATCCAAGTGGATTAAAGGGGGCATTCACACAGGCACATCTGCCTGGCATTCCCCACCTGTAGGCAACCCATGCTGTTCTGCTTCACTCCCGGGGTTAAGAGATACCTGTTGAAAGTGGTAGCAAATCCCAGAGAGTGCCTTTATCCCACTGCATTCCGCTTCCTGGAAGTGTGAACGCTCAGCCAAAAAGCCGGGAGCAACCCATGTTGTGCATAAGACAGCAGCAATATGATTGGCTGTGCTCCGCTCTACCGCCCAATGCAGTGCCGGTGCAATGGGATCCTCCCCAAACCGGCTGGATGCCTATGTGTATATGAGCGCATATGCGCATAACCGCTTATGCGCTCATGCACCCATACATACATAGGCATCCAGCTGATTTACCAGGAAAAAGCCGTTTACAGCCGCGCCTCTGGGCCAGCAGTCTGAACGCTCCTGTGTGCCTCCTCCTGGTATGCTCCCACATCAGTCAGCCCCGTGTGACTGGGAAAACCCAGAACATTTTGTTCTGGGGCTTTTTTGCCACGACTGGCTCCTGCTTCAAACTGCCAGTCTGAACTCAGCCAATAAAACCAAACTAAAACAAAACAAAACAATGCTGCATCAGTTTCAATAGAAGTTCTGTGTCCTCCTTGAAAGGTCCTCTGAGTGCAGAATAGCATAAGATGCCACAAGTGCCTACAGGAGCATTTTTTTTTTTTTTTGCAATTCCAGCACAGAAGATTCAAATTAATTATTTGATAGATAGACAGATTGATTTAAATTTACATCTTGACACATTCTGAAAGCCCAGGAGAAATAATAGGAAGGGTCACTGGATCAGAATTTGCAGTTTCATACAAACACGATCAAAGTTTGTAGAAAGGTAATGAGAAGAAAGGGATTGGGGGGGTCCCATGTCATAGTCCTGTTTAATAGAAAAGGAAGCGGGTTATATCTTTGTGAGTGAAGGCTCAGAGCACAAATTAAGCAATCATCCATCATTATGATCTGGAGCATTCATGCTAAGAAAGATTGAAGCTTTTGAAATCAGTCCTACTAATGTCCAAGAAGACCACATCACCAACAGTGCAATTTTAAACTGAGTTACACTTTTCTAAGCTCATAGACTTCGGTGGACTTAGAAGTGAGTAACTTTGGTGAGGACTGCACTGCAGCACTTGTAAAAGCAATGGTATCAGATACTGTAGAATGACCTGCAATAAGTACACTTGCTCTTATTGACCTCTAAGCAAAAATCAACAATTGCCATTCCTAAGTTGAAGGCTGGCATTGACCCCGACTTTAAGGATCCTTGCACTGACATTACTTAGTTGACCTACAACTTGTCCTAATCTTCTAGTTTAACCTGCCAGCCTGGCCATCAAATCCTGATTTAATCATAAGCAATATTCAAAATTGTTTTAATTCCAGTGGGATGCACACAAACCTACATTTCTCTCAGTTGTACCCAATGCCACTGCTTCATCTTGAAATATATTTGTGCAAGGAGGCAGTGACATGAATGCAATAAGAATGAAGAGCCAAAGACAGAGAGCAGCAGGGAAAGGAAGCTGCTTCCATCTTTAAGAACCCCTCAGTACTATTTCCTTTAAACTTTATTCTGGAAACTATATTCTTTCTCCATTAAAGTATATAAGCAAATTAAAATTTAATGCTGCAGGACATTACCAAAAACATTAAAATTAATTATGCAAATTCAATCTGTATTCCAATTCTCCAGAAAGATTTCTGAGCATTGCACTTTGGCCATCAAAGCAATGTGATTTCTTTAAAAATTGAAGCTCAGCCTTGAGGTGAGTATTTGCTGGATAATTTGGTGTTATGTCTTTTTTATGCGGCTGGCTCCATATTGTGCAACAAACTAAATAAGGCAAACATCAGAAGACAGACTAATAAAAGATTGCCCAAATGCTGCTTGTAAAATTTGTTGTTTTGAGCAGAACAGTGTATTATGTTAATCAGCATGTGAAAAGGATATAAATGGCTGCCTTGCGTTCCTGTTATTTGTATATTAATTATTTTACAGCTTCAAATTTAGAGCTACATAGCCTGAAAAAGTTGGTTGCAGCTATTTGCTGGGATTTTACAGCTCACAAACTGCCATTAACTTATCCCGTTAAACTAATTTAGATGTTTTTAACAGGAAGGTTAGTATCCAAGATAAACAATAAGTACTTGAAGGCTTTCATGTTATGTAAATAACCTAAATGGAGCTCTGGAGAAACCTAGTGGTGCGCAGAATTAGGTAGCTCTTGTCACTCTTGGAATTAAGAAAAGGCATAATATGTATTATCAGCAGAATTCAACATAACTCACTAAAATGTCTGCTTTTTTTTACTAGTGCTGAAATTTATTGTGATCCTACTACATCAAACAGTAATATAGGTATTTGTTAGAATCAGGATCTGAGTCAGTGTCTCATGCCCTGTATCACTCAGGGTGTGAATAGGGAATAGAGGCAGTGTTGTCTTCTCAAGCAACTCCTTGGTTTCATCTTGGCCAGTTCTTTGCCCAGGTCTTTGCATGGGCAACAATAGGATTCTGCCCTTCACTGTGCTATCTTTCTCGATGTCCCTGTTCTGCCTACTACCTTCCACCTTCTATATCTACTTGCCTAACTAATTATCTTTCTTTTTGTTTTTTATATTGTCCACTTTGAATTGACTCAACCGTGCAATATTTATTTGCTTATGTATTGAGACAGAGTCTCAATAAAGCCTCCTTGCTAGCTTTTGCTAGGCCCTCCTGGGATATGCTGATGTTCTCCATCCAACTCTGATCTCAGAACTACTGGGCTATGCATGTTTGTGTGTGTGTGTATTGTTTTTCAGAGGAGGGCAGCCAAAAAGTCTAATTTAATAACATATCCTTTTTCACATGCATATATATACACCCACACAGAGAGCAGCTCTCAAGACTGGGGTTGCCAGCCTCCAGGTGGGACCTGGAAATCTTCTGCTTTTACAACTGATCTCCAGCTGACAGAGATCAGCTCCCCTGGAGAAAATGGCTGCTTTGGAGGGTGGATTCTATGGCATTGTACCATGCTGAGGCCCCTCCCCTCCCCAAACCCCAGATCTCTCCCAGATCTCCCAGATCCACTCCCAAAGTCTCCAGCTATTTTCCATCCCAGAGCTGACAATCCTACTTAAGACTGGAAGATACTAAATTAGACAAAAGAAAGCCTCAAAGTTATAGTTTGTTTGTTTATTTATTAAATTAGACTTTTAGGATGCTCTCCCCTGAAAAACAAGGCTCAGGGTGGTGTACAGCACAATAAAATTCCAATAATATTTATGAATTACAGTTAAAATTCCAGAATTAAAATATAAAATATAACTAAAACATTTAACACAGTCCAACCTATCTGATGGCGAAAAGTTTGTGGAAGATGCCACAGCCTCCTAGTGAAGGGAGGCTGGAGGAGACGGGAATGGGAGGGTGCCATCCTAGTATGGATGTGAAAAAGGATTTGTGAAAAATTTGTGTGAATTCTCAATGAAAACCATTGCTATATATGTGCAGTTTTTGTCCAGCGTAATGTTTTGTCTGGCATCCCTTCTCCCAAACGTAAATCTGTATGAATCCTTAAAAATATAGAAGTGGTTAAGGTATAAGCCCTTTGCAGATGTTACGTTCACACAAATTGGAAATGTGTGATCCCTGTATCATGTGAATTGAGTAGCACATACCACCATATGTGCAAATTGCCTCCGTGTGTATCATTCATATGTACGGACAGAGTATTCACATGGAAAATCCAATTTGCTCAGTGATTGCACATATTGGGTACATCACCATGACTATGTATTTCTGATCCATGTACATAAGAACATAAGAACATAAGAGAGGCCAATGTTGAATCAGACCAATGGCCCATCTAGTCCAACACTCTGTCACACAGTGGCCAAAAATACCAGGTGCCATCAGGAGGTTCAGCAGTGGGGCCAGGACAATAGAAGCCCTCCCACTGCTGCCCCCTCCAGCACCAAGAATAGACTGCATCACCTGCCCCAGACTGAGAGTTCCTATCTATACCTTGTGGCTAATAGCCATTGATGGACCTCTGCTCCATATGTTTATCTAATTCCCTCTTGAAACTGTCTATGCTTGTAGCTGCCACCACCTCCTGTGGCAGTGTATTCCATATGTTAATCACTCTTTGGGTGAAGAAGTACTTCCTTTTATCTGTTCTAACCCGACTGCTCAGCAATTTCATGGAGTGCCCACGAGTTCTTGTATTGTGAGAAAAGGAGAAAAGTACTTCTTTCTCAACATGCTCCATCCCATGCATAATCTTATAAAACCTCGATCATGTCACCCCTCAGCCGTCATTTCTCCAAGCTAAAGAGCCCCAAGCATTTTAACCTTTCTCCATAGGGAAAGTGTTCCAACCCTTTTATCATTCTAGTTGTCCTTCTCTGCACTTTTTCCAATGCTATAATATCCTTTTTGAGGTGTGGCGACCAGAACTGTACACAGAATTCCAAATGAGGTTGCACCAATGATTTATACAGGGGCCTGATGATACTGGCTGATTTGTTTTCAATTCCCTTCCTAATAATCCCCAGCATAGCGTTGGCCCTCTTTATTGCAGTTACACACTGTCTAGACATTTTCATTGAGTTATCTACTACGACTCCAAGATCTCTCTCTTGGTCAGTCTCTGCTAGTTCAGACCCCATCAACGTGTATTTATATTTAGGATTTTTGGCTCCAATGTGCATCACTTTGCACTTGGCCACATTGTACCCCATTTGACAGCAAACATGAAACTGAGAACCTGAAATTGGATGCAATTGTGAATAGTAGGAAGTTCTCTCATAAATACTTATGAAGGCATTTGTACAGTAACCATATTTGCAATTAAAAAATCTGTCTACTATGTTTTATCCAATCCTTTCTTCAAGGAGCTCAGAGTAGTGTACATTGTTCTCCCTCATTTTATCCCTGTTACAACCCTGTGGAACAGTGTAGGGAGAGAAAAAATAACTTGAACCAAAGTCACCTAGTGAGTTTCATAGCAGAGTAAGGATTTGAATCCTAGTTTTCCATAATCACAACTCCACACTAGCTTTTAGTTCCATTCCTTTTGCTCCAAAAACTCCATTGTGATCCCATATGCAAGAGTGGGAGTGAGGGAAAGAATGACAACACAGAGCAGATTGGAGGAAAATAGCCTACACCTTTATTGATTACACTGCAAGAGCATTGGTGTAGCATAGGGATAGATCCAGCACTGGGTGACCTGCCTGCCGCCTGATATAACCTCATCTCCCTAGCCCACCTCTGTATGGTTCCTTACCACCTGGTGGTGAGAGCCATCCAACAGCCTCTGATTAGGCATGCCACTGAATGGCTTCACCCCCCCCCCAAGGCACCATAAGAAGTCCCTGAACTGGGGAAGACAAGTACACAGGCACAGCTTCCCCCCAGAATAGATCCCTCGCAAAGCCCAAACCACCCAACCAAACTGTGATGAATATGCAGTAAAACAAAGGCAAAGTAGACCAAAACACAACCCATAACTACAAAAAACAAAAGGGAAGATAGGAGGGAGAGCTGGAACAACAAAACACATGCCCCTAGCAGCAGTCCAGGTAAAATGGGAAAGGGGCAGATCAAAGTGGAAACTCTGAGCACTAGGTCCACTTGGAGCTCCACCTGTCCCTGGCTGTCCAGTAACAAGCTAATTGGCTGGATCAGGCTGCTGCAGGGACCACTCCCATCAGGCCCCATGCAGCTGGCTCAGGACAAGCAAGAAGGCCTCCCTCCAGCCCTGTAGGGTTGCCAGGTCCTTACCTTGTTCCAGAGGAGTGGCTCCTTTCTTCTTCCTGGAGTCTTTAGTGCATATGCAAAGTGCGCACAACACCAGGGCCATAGAGTTATGATAGAGCATCTCCCCACAACGTGCCCCGCATGATGATATCACCTCTGGATGATGTCATCATGACGGACACATCAGCCCAGACAGAGCTGCTTGGGGGTGAGGCTCCCAGCTGTCCAGCTGAGCGGTGGCAGATTGGGGGCCCTGAAAGTGGGTAAACCCCTGTCCCAATCAGGGGGATGGCAACCCCACAGCCTCGGGCCATAAATGTGGCCCCAGGTAAGTCTGGGGCCTTTGCTTCTGCCAACAGCACAAAGAGTCTTCCACCACTGCAGAAGACTTCCACTAGTCAGTGTAACCTTAAGATGAGACTTCTGTGACATACTTTATTTGAGGTTACATTAAAATTTCAGCTGGTCCAAAATGCAGTGTCTCAGTTTTTAACCTTTCATATCACTTCTATTTAATACCTTTACATGAGTTGCCTATTTGTTTCTAGGTGAATCTAACTTTAAAACCCTTCATGTTCAGGGACACACATATTTAAAGGGCAGCCTATTGCTTTATGAATCTATGTGACAGCTCTCAACAGCTCCTATTTACTGTCCCCTCTTGTGTATGTGTGTGATCGCAGGCCTTTACTCTAGTGGCTCCATTTTGTAGAAAAATCTCTCTGAAAAGATCAGGAAGGTGCCTCATCTTCTAACCTTCAGGACACTTAGCAAAGCTGCTCTGTTTTGCAGGGATTTTGAAAGTGTTTGGCAGTCATAGTGATAGTGCGCTACTGTGATCTCAGCAGCGTTTCGTGTTGTGTTTAATTATTGTATGTATTTAAATTCTGTTGTAAACTCTTTGTGAGAAAAGTGACACCCTATCAGAACAGATGCACAGGATCCAGTCTATATTCCTTTCCACTTTATACAGGGAGATCGAGGTTTTGGCTAATCTTTTTTTTTCAGTTCCAGAATCAACATAATCTTCTGCTCTAACACCAGCCTTGCCAAATTGCTCTGACCATAATCCATTTTACTTCTTGCAATCAGCTCATGGAGCCAGAACTTTTAATTTGTATTCCAGATCATTGTCCTTGCCAAAGCATTTCTATGTACAGTATTGGAATCTACTGTGGTAGGTGTCCATCTGTGTCTGCCTCTGCAGATGGTTTTTCATGTTGATGGGAGCTGAATATATTGATTTAAACATGCCAAACTAAGAGTTCATTCATGATACCTTTTTATGTTGCTGCTGCTCTGAACATATGCTTTTTCCTTCTCCTCTTCATAACTATAACAATTTAAAGATACTGTAGCACCCTAATAACTATGCAACACAATCAAAGGTTTAAATATAGTCACACGGAAAAGGAAAGTTGCTGTGTATTCTCCGTTATTGGACTTCGAATCTCAGAACTGTATTCCATGTTTTGATTATCTGTAATGTATGGACCATATTTGCCAAGACTGTGAGTAATTCACTACTAATCACTATTTATCACTGCAGTTAGCAAAACAGTCTTTGGTGTGCCAGCAGCATATGGTTCATTTAGAATTTAGTGTCATAGAGAAAACCAGAAATCTTGCATCCAAATCTTAAACAAAAATAAGAACCAGTGATTTCATAAATACCGCTTTTGCCCCCCCCAGTTGGCATGAAGAGACAGACACCAATATGGATTTAACAAGGGCCCCTTTATTAATTATTTAATAACAACAAATACTAGCGAGGGGATGCCAGAAATGTACTGAGGAATATGACAGGTATCAAACTCCTGACCACCTTCATTTCCTTCTGTGCGATGCACCTGCTCTGATTGCAAGCCACCAAAGATAGCTTTTTGACCAGCAACTTGGCAGTTTTGACCAGAACCCCTGACCCATCACCTAGAAATCGCAAAGGCCCACTAAAGTAGGCCGGCCCAGATTGTTCCAAGGAAGATCACCCCTTCCCAGCCTTGAGCCACAAAGGCCCAAAAACCGTTCCTGGAGGACCCTTTATTTCCTTTATAACAATGCCCTGGTGCTCACTATTTCCATCCTGATCACGCTACCCTACTAAACTTAAAGTGACCATTCTATTTAACAACCCACCCCCCCGAAGCCAATATACCAACACCATCATCGTCAGTGCAAGGTAGGTAAAAACACCTCCATCCATAGGCCAAACTGATGGAGGCAAAAATTCCTACCTGGCTCCAGGAAAAGGCAGCCAGTCAGACCTGCACTAAAAATAGGGTGGGAGGGTGGGCCGAGCATGCCAAATTACTGGTGAGGTAGGGGGCAAGAGCCAGACCTAAATAGTCTGGCTCTGCCCCCTGTTGGTATCTTCCATCTCCATGCCTCTCGTGGAGGCAAATCAGCCCTCCCCCACCAGTACAGGCTCAGCGGGAGTTGGGACTTGCATTGCCCCCCCAGTCAGAATGAAGAGACAGACACCAATATGGATTTAACAAGGGCCACTTTATTAATTATTTAATAACAACAAATACTAGCGAGGGGATGCCAGAAATGTACTGAGGAATATGACAGGTGTCAAACTCCTGACCACCTTCATTTCCTTCGATGCACCTGCTCCGATCACAAGCCACCAAAGATAGCTTTTTGACCAGCAGCTTGGCATGTTCAAAAGAACCCCTGACCCACCACCCCAGAAGCCATAAAGGCCCTCTAAGGTAGGTCAGGCCAGATTGTTCCAAGGAAGATCACCCCTTCCTAGCCTTGAGCCGCAAAGGCCCGAAAGCCATTCCTGGAGGACCCTTTATTTCCTTTATAACAATGCCCCGGTGCTCACCATTTCTATCCTGATTGCACTACTCCACCACAGCAAAGGTCAAGCCTCTGCTTAGGCCTTGGCCCCCACTATGTGATCCAGTGCCACCAGGACCCCTCGCTTCAGATCTGGAAGAAAAATGTCATTGCCCTTGTTAGAAAGGTGCACCCCATCCCCCCTATACAGGTCAGGGAACTTGACCCGTATATCAGGGTGCAACAGGAAAATGTCCAAACCACCCTCCATGGCATTCTTAAGTTGGCGTTTTGCCTGGCCGGTCCAAACACCTAGGATCTCCTAGGCTGCACCACACCTGATGCGGTAACATCACTGACAGGGCCAGTTGCACCCCAGGCCAATGGTCCGCAATGCCAGCCAAATCCATCTTGGCCTGAATAACTAATGCCTTACCTTTCATGAGACCCAAGTCATTATCACCAAGGTGTATCAGCAGCACATCAGGCAGAGGACAATGTCTCTCCCCAAACAGTAGCAGCATCAACTTAGGCCAATGCATACCTCTTCGGCCAAGTCACTCGACCTCTGCCCGCTCACTGCATCCCAACTGGGATCCGATGGTTGTTCTCTTGGATTGGCGCACGGCCCAGAACACCATACTGTGGCCACAGATAAGCACCCAGCTCCTCTGCTGGCCACCAACAGCACCTGAAACAGAAACTAGGTTAACCATAACCAGACAAGAGCACTAAGGCTCAAAAACAGCATGCTCCATTCCTGTTATAACAAAACTGAATGAGCAGCTCAGACTTTGCAGGTCCGGGCATGCATCTTGTAATATGCAGACTGCCACCTGCCAATTCTTTGGATGTTAGGTCCCTGATATCCCATAGCTGCAGCAGTAGAAGCCACCCCAATTCTGAAAGATTGCATACCAAATTGGAAACTACCAAGGCCCAAAGCAACCAGAGCCCTCTTGGTAATTGGCCAAAATTGAAACCTGGTCAAGGGCGATCCATCTTTGTGCATAAACAGGAGACCTGCACTACTCCCCCTCAATTCCAAATATGAACTGAGGGCCACAACCAGACACAGGTCTGAATCAAAACAAGGGCCCACTGAAATCATAGTACCTGTACCCAATTGGTCCATCTTAGAACACCTGACTGTAATTTGTAGGCCATCCTCACTTTCCCGGACATCCGCTATGCCTATCGCATAGCCTGACTTTGTCCTGTTGTGATTGAGCCACCAGCTCACTGATTCTCAGGGCCCCAAAGAATGCAACCAAGGCAGCTGCATGGAACAAGGCAGCCTCATATCCATCCGTACATAAGGAAACCCATTGGGGTTTCAATCCCTTAAGTACAGCAGGGGAAAAAGATTCCCTCATGTCCTGAGGAGCACCATCTTCCCAGGCCCAGCCATCCAGCATTTTTCGAATACGGAAATTCCCAGTGTCATCCCTGAAACCCCTGACCTTACCTGCAAAGGCAAGGGCTGATAGCTTGCCCCGGATGGAATGGACAGACAGACCCTTACCTCTCACAGACACGCAGAATTGGATCAGATGTGACACTGGGATAGGTCAAGCTGCTGAAGGCTCACTTCCTGCCTAAAAGCCACAAACTGTTGGCCGGCCCGCATATAAGCCCGTCGCATGCTGGGTGCAAGAGCTAAGCCCATTGCCCTCTTGGCTTCAGCCCTTCAATCTGCCACAGGGCTTTGGGCATTCTTACCACTACATGGTCGGAGTCTGGACCCAACTGACGAAACATTTCTGAGACAGAGCATCAGCAACCCTGTTATTGACTCCTGGCACTTGCCTGGCCGTAAACAATATATTGTAGTGCAGCATTGGAGGGTAAAAGCCCAAACAAGCGCCATAACTCTGGGGGACCTAGATGTTAAGGAGTTGATGACCTGTACTGTTGCCATGTTGTCACACCAAAAGTGAACTGTCTGGCTAGCCAGGTCATCAGCCCAGATGTACGCAGCTACCACTATGGGAAAAACTCCAAAAACGTCAGGTCTCACATCCACCCAGCATGAATCCACTCGGAAGGCCAATTCTCAGCACACGGGTGACCCCTAAAGTAGACCCTGAAGCCCGAAGAGCCTGCTGCATCAGAGGTGACCTGCAGTTCAGCCTCAAGCTGGACACCCCATTATATGAGGCCAAGAAGTCCCACCAAACTAACAGGTCATCTCTAATCCCCAGGGTAACCCTGGTCCTGTGATGTGAACATTTTAAGCTTATCGTCGAGTTGCACAGTCTGGGTAGGAATGCTCTCCCTGGGGCCACCATTTTATACGCAAAATTAAGGTGTCCAATCAACTGTTGCAACTCCTTGAGTGTCAATTTAGTTTTGGCACATGTTTCCTCCACTAACTGAAAAAGATTAGCCAATTTATCAGGAAGCAAGCATGAATCCTGCTGCACAGTGTCCAACTCAATGCCTAGAAAAGTTAAGACCTCACTAGGGCCATCCATTTTCTCCATGTTTAAAGGAACTCCAAGTTCCATAGCCATTTGCTCAAAATTAGACAATAACTGTGTGCAAATTCCAGATCCAGCAGCGCCGGCAAATAAAAAATCATCTAAATAATGGGCAGTACTGAACAAGCCCATGCATGCACGCAAAGCCCATTCCAAAAAGGAGCTGAACCTTTCAAATGCAACGCAGGACACACAGCATCCCGAGGGCCCTGTCCATATAGTACTACCCATCAAAGGAGAAACCCAGAAGGACAAAGTCAGCTGGATGGACCGGCAGGAGACGAAAGGCTGACTTGATATCACATTTAGCCAATTCAGCCCCTCGCCCACAGCTATGGCCCATACCAACCACCTCATCAAAAGAAGTGTACCTAACTGAGCAGAGTTCACTAGGTATGACGTCATTCACTGAGCCGCCATGAGGACAAAACAAATGGTGAATGAGGCGATACTCCCCAGGTACCTTTTTTTGGTACTACACCTAAGGGTGATACCCACAAGTTAGGCACCGGAGGAAAGGGAAAAGGACCAACTATCCTGCCTTCCAAACATTATTTCAGAATCTTGGCTCTAACCACCTGCTCCATGCCACAAACTGGGGGCAAATTAGGATCTGAAAAAGAACATCTCTCACCCACATAGGGAATGTGAAAACCAAACTTGAACCCCTCCAACAAATACTGCCTATCGGCAAACTTTGGATAAAGGCGCAACAAGTGCTCCAGCACAGGAACCTTAATTGGACTGGGTCCCTTTGTCAGGTAAGACCTGACCACCACCACCCCCGACATCTGTCGCATTTGCCATCCTTGCCTGCAGGCCTGGGTTTTGTTTTGGGGCAAGATGGAAAAGCATGGGGGCCGGCACAGAGGGGGCATTCATGCCAAAAGGAACAAGGTTTCCTACTGTGATTCCCATGTGAGAAAAACTCATAACACAGGGAGCGCCTTTGGCTTACTTGGCCACCCGGGGAACATGGAACTCCTGCATAGGCTGCATTGTCCCTTTTCACAACATGCCCACTGTCTGAATGCTCCCCAAACGTAGGCCTGGCAGGGGACATCATCTGCATCCAGATATGTGGATGGATTAGGTTCCAACAGAGTGCTGGGTACATAGACCCGTCAGGCCAACGTTACTTCAGCCACCAATCCCCCATTGCTGTCAAAGACGAGCCAATCTCCTGGCTTGCTGAAACCAAAGCGCACAGATGCAAATGCAGCCCACTGCCGCAAATGCAACTACGCTGCTGCTGCTTCTGCTTCTGCTACAGGCTTAAGGCCAAATGCACCCAGCAGCACAACCCTCAATCTCCACTCCTTCCCGAGCGTGCCAAAGGACTGGTGAGGTAGGGGGCAAGAGACAGACCTAAATAGGCTGCCTCTGCTCCCTGTTGGTATCTTCCATCTCGATGCCTCTTGTGGAGGCAAATCATCCCTCCCCCACCAGCGCAGGCTTGGTGGGGGTTGGGGCTCGCAATTTCTGCATCCTAGAGCTGGTGCACACAACCAGCTTCTTACTTTGATACAGCATGGAGATACTATCAGATGGCTATGTTATTATCCTTAATGCCGCTATCTTTTTAAATTATATTGAAATCTGTCCTACCATCTATGGTGATAATGATGGTTCCAAGCAGGTAAAACCTACCATGAATTTAATAATCTTTACTTGGAAGCATGACCTATTTTAACACAATGGTACTTACTTCTGAGTAAATATGTGATGGGGAAATTACAAATTTTATCTGGTTTCAAAGAAGGAGTCCAAATAACTACTGATGACTAGAGTAGAAACTCTTTTCTTTATTGATTAATCATGATAAAGGAAAGCATCTATTCCCAAGAACAACATTGTTATATTGTTCATCTTTGATACGTATTAGGGGTGTGCATTCAGATCTACGCGAACCAAAAATATACCTGGAAAATACCTTATTGGTACTTTTTAGCTATATTTTGGCTTCCCAAATGTTATCTGTGTTTTCTTGGGAAAACCGGTGGGAAAATCCTGAAAAAAAAATCCCAGATATATTTGGGAATTACCAGTAGATTTGAAAACAGCAAAGATCTGCTTCCCCTCTCAGCTGCTTGTTAGGCTTCTACTGCAGCCCCTGTAAAGTTTAAAGGGACTGCAGAAGACAGCCTGAGGCTCAGCTGCATCAGTGGGGAGCAGACTGTTCCTGCAGGCTCAGCTTCAGGCTGGCTTCTCCTACAGCCCAGTTTAAACTGGACTGCAGGAGAAACCATCTCAGCCAGGATCTGTACACCACAGTTTGCTCCCAGTGACAAGCAGATCCTGCTGATGGCTTCTCCTGCAGTGCAATTTAAACCGTACTGCCAGAGAAGCCATCCCAGCCTGGATCTGTGTGCTGTGGGGAGATTGCTCCTGGCAGCACAGCAGATCCTAGGTCTGACTTCTCCTGCAGGATTTCCGAAAAATCTCAGACCCCAATACCATATTGCTATTGAGATCCAATTTTCTGGAAATTAAAAAAAAAAATCAGGTCCAATAGACCCAAACCGAAAAATACCAGATTAAAAAAAAAATTGTACACCCCAAGTACTTATAGCCAGGGCTTTTTTCCTGGGGGAATGTGCTGGAACAGAGTTCTGGAACCTCTTTGACAAAATTCTTTTTAAAATGGTTCAGAGTTCATGAGTTTTCAGTATACAGATTGAAAACTTCATTTCCCTCTTGAGAGTTCCAGCACCTCTTTTTTTAAAAAAAACCCCAAAGTTTACATCACAAGAATGCAGCAACATATAACCAATCAATTAATGCCTACACAATACTGCACCAGAGCTAAACTAATAGAAAAGCAATCTATACTTCCTTCTTAACATACTTTTAAGAATACTGCTACCTTATCTATTGCACACTACAAGCACAATGCAAACTGCTGTCTACTATAGTTTAAGACCACAGGATATGGGTTAAAGGTTAGTTCGCCCTTTGAGACAAGACTTTTGGAGATTTCAACTAAAAGTACAGATAACAGTGCTGGCTCAGCGCTAGGTCAAGCTTCCTTCAGCACTAAGTCAAACATTCCCCTCAATTTTGGACTTGACCCCCACAGACGTGGCTATACTATGGCTCCTTCATGCTCCACCTTTTCCCTCCTTCACATGTTAATTGTTGTGTTTTTAAGGTGGGAACCTACAAGACGAGTGCTTAAGGGCTAACAAGAGATGACTGAAGGTTCCATGTGTTTGGGAGCACAGAATGGCCTTAGTCATGGAGAGTGGGGATGGAGTCCAAATTTAAAAGCAAAGGGGTCATGGAATCAGAACTTCACAACTTTTCAATGAGTTACTTCCTTTCAACTCTTCTCCCCAAGTACATTTATTCTTTTACTTGAAACTGTTGCTGTTACTTCTAGAAGCCTTTGGCATGGATCACTAGAGTCAATAGGATGTGCATGTGTATCTACTCACACATATTTCAGTAAGTCTTACTCCCAGTTACTTACAGACTTTCACTGTATTTTTGCTGAGAGGTAAGTGGAATTTTCTGCTGTGTTTCACAGGAGAAAAGGTTTTAAATGACTTTCAAATCAAGCAACAGCTTATCAAAATATAAGACTGCAATTTAGTTAAAAAAAACTGAAGTCTTTTGGATTTCATTCCCTTAGATGAATTGCAAAATCCAAGTCCAGGTGTCTTCTCAATATAAAACCATTTTCATGGGGCTTATCAGAAGTTTCTTGTAATGCTTGTTTCTTTAAATATTGGAGGTATTTTGATTAAACTTCTTTGCAGCAAAATCTTCTGGGGTTTTTTACTTAGAACTTCTGAGTTAACTGATCATTATTTTTTTGTGCTTATTGAGCCATCAGTTGTAGGACAATATAATAATCCCACATTAAATAAACTCTTCATTATAAATAAACTCTTCATTATGAATGTACCGTGTGGAGCAGTTAGGATTTTTTTTGTTTATTATTTATTTTCTTATTTATTGATTAGTTTGATTGTTCATTCATTTATTATCAGGCCATGGTAGAACAACATCATGTCCCATATGCTAGTCAGTCTCTCTCTCTCTCTGTCTCTCTCTGTCTCTCTCTGTCTCTGTCTCTCTCTCTCTCTCTCTCTCTCTCTCTCTCTCTCTCTCTCTCTCTCTCACACACACACACACACACACACACACACACACACACACGCCAGTGCTTCTGGATTATTGTTTTTGAACCTTTCATATCATACACTGAGATAGTAGATTTGTGCCAGAGTTAAAGAGATGTCAAGAGTTGAAAAACAAGATTTTTGCGTTAGCCAGTGATAATTCCTAAAACCAACCATAGCAGTCAGGGATTAGGCAGTCCTTGTGTTGGTCCCAAGCCATATAGCACATTAAAAGTCAAAACCAGCACCTTGAATTGTGCCTTGAAACAGATTGGGAGCCTGTGTGGATGGGCGAAGACTGGAGTAATACGGTCCTTACAACCCACTTCAATCAACAACCTGGTTGCAGAAATCTGCACCAACTGAAACACTTTTGAAGTTTTCAAACACTTGACCAGGAAGAAAGAAGGTATTAGTTGAAACACTATATCATGGGTTTGCATCACCTGTACTTTTATGTACTACTTTACCAATGAGCTTTTTGTATTGCTTTCCTTTGATACTTATTATTTTCACATAACCTCCTATTTGATATCATAAATGAAGTGACACTTTGAGGACATTTGAAATGAAAGGTGCATATGAAGTTGAACGCTTGCACAATATTTTGTGTCATTTCAATTGGCCCTAGTAAAAGGTATTACATGAATTATCTTTCTTGTTCTGGATTTATGTGGGCCAGTATGGCTGTTTACAACTTTTGTTCAGATATGCAACATCATTGTGGGAGTGGATCTACATCAGAGTGACCAAATCTGAGAAAGGAGTCTTTATGTATGACACTTCACATGACATTTATGCATGACACATGACATGATTTACAGTGTAATGCTGTGCAGAGTTAGCTCAGCCGTAAGTCCATTGGTTTTTGTGGGCTCACATCAGGGTACCTCTGCACAGAATTGCACTGTTGCTATAGCATTGTAACTAAAAAGGGAGTTCAATTTAAATCTAGTTCCTATTATCAGCTCATTTGGTGGCTTGTCTTTCCCTTGCCTTCAGATTTCCACATGCTTTCAGCCTACCACATCTGCAATACTGATCTATCCTAAGGACTAAGTATTTCTGGTAACAAATATGAAACTCTTTGAACACTATAAAACACTATATTAATACTAAATGCAGTTATTAAGGCAAAGTAGATTAAACAATATTTTTAAAAAAAAAGTCACTTGCATTATCACGGTGTGTTTTGTTTCCCCAGAGAACTATATTGCTTGTTTCCTGTGATTATATGCTCAGTGAGTTACAGGCTGCGATCACATGCACCAGTAGATCTGACATAGGCACAAATGCCCAACAGATCAAAAGGGTGCAATCAGACAGCAACATCTGGGAAGCATCCTACAGTCATCGGCAACCCATGCAGCTCTGCCGCAGAAGCAGAGTAAAAAGACACTGGAGAAAATCCAGTAGTAACTGGGATGCAATAGGCCACAGATGGACTTTCATCTGTCTGATTGTGCAAGAACCTATGTATGCCTTCGGGATGGTATGATCAGGCCATCCTGGCTCAGTGCCATTTCCTTCCCCCTTCGCAGTATGCACATCTTCGCATACCCATAGGGGGCTTTCGGTGTGGAGGTGCAATTTCTCATTTATGCACATGGGAAACAAATGGCAAAAAAATGACAACTCACCAGCAGTTGCATCTGATCACATAGTGATGGTTGCAACTGCAGGTCGAATTACTTCAGAGGTAATAGCCTCGCTTTCCCTCCACTTCACCTGCCGTGTGTGACCGCAGCCACAGTTTCTCCAAAGGGAACTAAGATCAAGATGGCACTATGGTGCTTATGTCAAAATGACTCATGAAGAAGACCTAAAGTGAGGAAACAATTGTTAGGTATTTACATTTAGAGCCAAAAGTGTGTCAGAATACCTCCACGAGCTGTCCTTGGGGCTGATGTAATATGATATGGCACCCCTGACCTAACAATGGTGCACAGAAGATGTTTCTGTTCCAATCCAATGGAAACAGCGCTGCCGTTTAGCCAACCTGCACAGCCATGGTTTCATAATATGCATCTGGGGTATCTGCTACTCTAAATGCATAAAATGAATATAATTTATGATTTCACTAAGACTGTGGTTGTCAGCTTTCAAGAGAACTATCTTCCTTTCTTTAATTTTCCTTTGATTTCTTAGTTTATGGCAGCGCTTCATGGCAGTGCTTGCAAATCATGAAACAAACTCTAAGGAGAACATAGATAACTCAGTTTTCTTTTCAAATTGCAAGTCTTGTTATAGATCACTCTAGGATCATTATTTATAAAGTGTACTTCTAACAGAAAGTTAGACCACTCTTTAAACCACTCAGAAAAAAATAGCATGATTCAAGTGAAGCAATGGGCCATTCAACAAGTTAAATATACATCCAGTTGTTAGGATAAGTTAGTATTATCTTCTGGCTTTTGAGCTCCTTGTTGTCTGGCTGTGAAGGCAGAGGTTTTTCACATCACCTCCTACCTGACAGTTTTAACTGGGGATCCCGAGGGATTGAATCTGGGACTTTCTGTTTGCTAAGCAGATGCTGTACTACTGAGCCACAGCCCTTCCCCAAGTTTGCAATGACTTTTTTTTTGTAAAGGTGTGTTGAAGGCAGCTGCTGGTGTTGAATGCATATGTTCTCATGTTAACGGAAGTGAGCCATCCATCAGGAGAATATTATGAGAGCTTCTGAGTCTGCTTCCTAAAACAGTTTTCCACTCACAGTTCAAATGCTGATTTTGACCTACAAAATTCTTAACAATTTGAGTCTCAAGTACCTTAGAAATGCATTCCTTTTTTTCTATTCCCTCATGACCATGACATCCACAAAGTATACTCTATTACAATGCTCTCCACGCACCATGTTTAATAAAGCATAAAGAAAGTCAGTCTTATAGATACAGAACTACCTACTGCCTTTAGCTGAAAATGTAGCGAGCTATTATTGAGCACTTTCCGGAGATGCTTAAATCTTTTTTTTTCCTGAAGATATGTTTGTTAAGGTTTTAAAAGACAGAGAAGATTAAGTAGTCTGTTGAGTTTCACTAGCAGTTGAGGAATGGTAGAATGTTTGGGCAGAAGTCATGTTCCCAAGCAGCAGTGGGCTATTTCTAGGTCATTCTTGGGGTACACAATTCTTGCAAGGCCTTGAAGAACACCACAATTTAAAGCTATCCAGTTAGGCATTCTGCTTCCTTCCCTCACTCCCAACCTAGGCCGCATCATGCAAAAAAGCTCCCATCTTTTCCCCCAACTCGACCGAATCCTGTTCCTTGGCTACTCAAATCCTACTCTGCCTCTACCTACTGGCCAGGTATTTTTGACAGTGCATGTTGACAGGCTTATTGGTAATGGGGAATGATTGTGGCATTTATACTGTACTGGGAATTTAAGAACCTGAAAGATGTTTGGTCTCAAATGAAGCTGCCCATCCATTAATATGACCCTTCTCTGGGCTGTTTTGTGAGATTGAAAGACTGTGTGTGTGTATATATATCATGTCCTTATTAATATTTGAATTTTGGTTCCACCACATTCTATGCTTGCCATAATTGATTCGGCTCAAGAACTGGCAGTCAGAGGACACTGGCGAGGGCTGACTGGCTGCTTTGCAAAGTCCCACCCACGTCAGCCCCGGTGAGTGTTTTCAGCTCAGTCTGCTCCAGTCCTCCGACAGGAGAGGACCGTCTGGAGTATGAGCGCAGGGACAGGCCCTCAAGGCTGAGGCAAGTGAGAGAATCCCTTTTCCGCCCCCCCACACCATCCCCTGGGCCTTCTATGAGGGGACTAGGCCTAGAGAAGGCCTTTTCCGCCCCCCACATGCCATCCCCTGGGCCTTCTATGGGGCACTAGGCCCAGAGAAGGCCTTTTCCGTCCCCCACATGCCATCCCCTGGGCCTTCTGTGGGGCAGTAGGCCCAGAGAAGACCTTTTCCACCCCCCCACCATCCCCTGGGCCTTCTGTGGGGGCACTAGGCCCAGAAAAGCCCTTTTCCGCCCCCCACACCATCCCCTGGGCCTTCTATGGGGGCAGTAGGCCCAGAGAAGCCCTTTTCTGCCCCCTACACCATCCCCTGGGCCTTCTATGGGGGCAGTAGGCCCAGAGAAGCCCTTTTCCACCCCTCTTCCCTTCCTTTCCCCCCTCTTCCTTCCTTCCTTCCTTCCTTCCTGCCTTCCTTTCTCCAACCCTCTCTCCCTTCCACCCTCCCTCCCTTCCTTTCTAAGGCCCATTGTCTTCCACCACAACGGGCTTTGCTCCCTAGTATGTATGTATGTATGTGTGTGTGTGTATATATATATATATACAGGGGTCTTTTGGGGGGGGAGCCCACCGGAGCGCAGCTCCGGGAGCTCAGGAGCCAAGCCCCGCCCCCAGCCGGCGTCCCGGGGAGTCTTTCAGGCAGCCGAATGTCAATTTCAGCTCCATTATATCCTATGGGCCATTGAAGTCAATTGTGAGAACATAGGGTATATTCTGGGGGCTGGAGGGGAGGGTTTGAGGGAGAGGCTCCAAACTCACAGGATAGCTGATGGAGCCTCTCCCCAAGATACCCACCAAGGTTCAAGAACATTGGACCAGGGGGTCCAATTCTATGGGCCCCCAAACAGGTTACCCCCATTCCTTCCATTGTTCTCTATGGTGGGAAAAAAAGTTACTTTTTTCCCACCATAGAGAACAATGGAGTGAACAGGGGCAACCTGTTTAGGGGCCCATAGAATTGGACCCCCTGATCCAATGTTCTCGAAACTTGGTGGGTATCTTGGAGAGAGGCTCCAACAGCTATCCTGTGAGTTTGGATCTTCTCCATCCAACCCCCTCCCCTCCAGCCCCCAGAATATACCCTATGTTTTCACCATTGACTTCAATGGCCCATAGGATATAATGGGGCTGAATTGCCGCCAAATTTCTTTCATTCCCTCCTTTCCTTCTTTCTTTTTCCTCTTTCCCTCATTCTTCTCTTCTCTCTTTCTTTCTTTCCCGCCTTCTTCTCTTGTCTTTTTTCCTCCTTTCCCTGTTTCCCTCCTTCTTCCCTCTCTTTCTTTCCCTCCCCTTTCCTTCTCTTTCTTTCCCTCTTTCTTTCACTCTTTTCTTCTCTCTACACTCTCTCTTTCCTTCCCTCTTTCCTCCTTCTGTGGCCCAACTCTCATGAGAAGAAGTTTAAACTTTAAACCCCTTCTCTCTTAGCTCCCCCACCCAGGCCAGCCGGGGAAGGGGAGGCTTTTGAAGATGCCGCCCCCCTTTTGCTTCCCCTTCTTACATCACTTCTGGTGATGTCAGGGGGCGTGGCATATGCTAATAGCCTAATAGCTCATTAGCATACCATATGCTAATGAGCTCCTGCAGCTGTTCTTCTACGAAAAGACCCCTGTATATATATATGAGTGTCTGTATATATATGTGTGTGTGTGTGTGATTTTGTTTCTGTACTGTCTCTGTGTGCAGTCAAGGCAGTTTCAATAAAGCAGTGAATCAGCATAAGTAATTTATGCAGCGTTATAAGGACAGATAACAGAATTGTCAAACTGAACAAAATGGATTAGCCATTTTGCTTGGGTTAAGTTTCTGCAAATGTTCTTTTCTATTTTACTGTCCTAGTTCTATTAGTATGAAAATAGGCGCATGTGTTTTAGGCTGATATGGAAATGTTATTTTGGAAAAGTCCTAGGTATAATGCCTTGTGTAAGGAATTCTACTATGTGGAAAAATAAGGTTCTTATGCCTGTATCATAGATTATGTACATTTAATGAATGACCACATGTAAGGAGTTCTAGACATTCTTGTCTCACTGTCGTAGAATTATATAAGCCACTTATTCTGACAACTCTGTGGGGGAAAAGCTTGTACAATTTTATTTGGCATGTATTTACTATCATAATCCAAATTCCAGTTCATTTCAGAGTAGTCAAATTCCCTGTTACCACCAGCACCACAAAATCTGTTTTGCTAACAAAAATCTATCTGTTTCACATTTTTCAGAGACTTATTTGAACACTTAGAATGTAGATATGCACTTTCACCTGAGGTAGAATGGTTCTTTTGCTTAGATTTTTCTCTTTTTCATATTTAGTAACTCACCTCAATTCTGTGGATTTTTTTTAAAAAAACATTTTTTTAATAAAGACAAACATCACACAAACACACTCAAATACATAAATGAGGGGTGCCATTACACCCCCAATTTACATCTTTAAGCACTTCATACCATGTTTGTTTTCCTTGTTCTACCTTATGTCCTTCAAAAATCTTTTCCATATTTTAAAAATAAAGTTTTTGTAATCTATAAAAGGTTGTATGTCTGTATATTTTATCGATTGTGTTCTTCAAAACATTTCAAAATCTTGACCATGCAATTTCATTTTTATAAACAAACATCACACAAATACACATAGATTTATAAATGGGGGGTCATTACCTCATCAAATTACATGTTTCCTGTGTTTCACCTTATATTCTTACAGTAATCTTTCACATATGTTTAAAAAGTTTTTATACTGTTTTAATATATTTTCAAAACTTCAATTCATTTGTGGAGTCTTGAACAGCTAGATAATGATTAATATTGTTCAGTCTTTTATAGAATCTTGAGGGACTGTGCATTCTCCCTTATCCAAGAAATTTTGGAACTTTTTCGTAAGTTTTTATCCTTTTTTTCATTCTCTGATTTCTCCTATTAAGTCTTAAAGTCTTAATTCTGTGCCTTTTCCCCTTGTAGGTGAGATAGGAATCTTCTGGAGATAGCCATCTGTAGTCAATTATTAAAATAGTTTGAGGTTCCATATATTATTTTCTTTTCTCTCTTTGAGGAGATATTTCATTTGCTGCTTCAATACTTTTCTCTCTTGTCATTTTTTCGTGGGGTCTCAAGTTCAGTTCTTCAGTCAGTTTGTCTCTTTTTGGATATGTTCTGTAGACCATATCAATTATATGGTCTTCATTTACTCTTCCATCTGATTGATCTGTTGTATAAGCATTCATAGCTTTTTCCACAGTTATTTTAACTGCTGCTCTGATTGTTTCCTGAATTAATAGTTGGAAATCTGTAGGCAACAATGTTTCTTTATCTGCACCAGCCATTTTTAAGGTATCATGTTAAAAACAGAGAATCTCTCCAACTCTTTGTTAATATAGCCTCTACAGTCACACAGCTGTCTTTACTTACATAGCAGGTTTTATTATGGTTACATTTAAAAAAAAAGAAAAACAAGAGCATTCCCAAGATAAAAGCAGAGTCTCGCTCAAATTACCTTTCAATAAAACCTTACAATCACCCCACTTCTATGTTCGCAAAACAATAACTGTTATAAACATATTAAAGACTGAGACAATTTCAACCAAAGCCAGCAATCTTATCAATTGTTGACAGTGGAGACAAAGTGTACTTCTATAATTTCAACAATAAAAGCAAATTTTGTTATGAGAATATAACATATAAAAAATTCAGCATGAGTTCCTAATAGTTCTTATTGGTTCCTCTCCTTTTTAATTGTAGTCCTTATTAAACTATAATTAATTGTAATCCTTTGAGGTGTCTTCATATAGTTCATATAGTTCCAAATAATTTATTTGTAATTCCAAGAGGAGGATATACTCTTGCTTCCTGAAACTCAAAGCCAAATAAGATGAATATTTCCCAAATTTTATAATCCACTATATGGTATTGAAGGATCAATAGTTTCGTTTAATGTTTTTATTCTCAGACCACAACCTCCTTTTCTTTTGCCCAAGCCATTTAAGAGGGTGCTTTGTCTCTCTTTTCCTAGCTGCTTAAAGAAGTAGGGGGGGAGGGATCCTTCACCCCTCCAATCCTTTATCTTTTCAATAGATTTAAAGGGGGCTTAATCAATGGAAAGTTTCTGATGTTGTTGCTTATACATTACTCACGGTGCTGATGTTTTTAAGCAGTTTGGTTGAAGTTTCCTGCTTCTCCCCCTTTGCCTGGATAGTCACAGCTTTGCACTCATGGCTTTGCACTCATGGCTGCCATGGGCACTCTCAGACGGTTCTTGCTTCAGGATGATCCAGGACGCTCACCCGCTTGCTCCTGTTCACGGGGGGTCCAGATCAAATTCCTTGCACTGAGCTCCTCTTTGGGAGAGCCTCTCGGTGCCAACCGTTCTTGCTGCAAAACCCAGAAGTCAAATCTGTGGGATGTTATCAGGTCATCTATCTGTAAAAACAGGAAGGACCTATTATCTCTTCAATACATTTAAAAATGTTTCCCTGGATCATTGATTTCTGGAAAGCCAGCTTGGTGTAGTGGTTAAGAGTTGCAGACTCTAATCTAGAGAACCAGGTTTGATTCCCCACTCTTCCACAGGCAGCTGCTGGTGTGACCTTGGGTTAGCCATAAGTTCTTTGACAGCTGTTCTCTCAGAGCTCTCTCAGCCCCATCTACCTCACAGGGTGTCCGTTGTGGGGAGTGGAAGGGAAAGAGATTATAAACCACTCTGAGTCTCTAAGTGAAGGGTGGAGTATAAATCCAACTCTTCTACTTGGAACAGGGATACCCTCATTTGATTGGGGTTTTTTTACCTCGGTCTCCACAATGTGTTGCATCAAGTATGGTTTTTAAAAATTCCAGTTGCAAAACCAGTTGATTTTTCTGGGGTAGTTTTATGCCCTAGGTGCTGATTTGTTTGTGGAAAGAAAACTGTAAGCTTCAAGTGGTTGTACTTTGGTAACATTGTTTTACTAGTTTCCAGGTGATATTGCCCTCAAAAGAAAAAGTTTCAGAGACACTTAGGTATGTATTATACTGGGGGGGGGTAAATTTCGCCTCAGAAAATTAAGTAAAGAGTTTTAAAAGTGTAATCTGTGAACTGAAACCTCATAATCAAAGGTGTGCTTTGCCTTGAAAAAAATCAAATTCTAAAACTTTATAATCCTGGTTTTATAGTATTCATAATTTAAGAGAACTAGTATCTATATATCTAATTCCCAAGTGGCCCCCTGTGTGCGGATATCTAAATCCGCACATCGGGGGCACCTGGGGGGCAGGGAGATTTTCCTGTGCACGTGGGGCAGTCCCCATGTGTGCAGAAAAATCTAAAAACTGTCTAAAAGTCTAGGGGGGATATCAGAATCCCCCAAAAAGTAAGAGCGTTTCCTGCGCATGCACAGGGAACGCTCTGGGAGCTCTGCGGCGGCTGGCGGCTAAAAGCCGCTCAGTCCTCGCCACCGGAGCCGGGGGGGAGAGATCGGCGGGCCCGGCGGCTGGAAGCCGCTCGGGCCTCGCCTCCGGAGCCGGGGGGTGGGGGGAGAAGGGGGAGGATCGCCGGAGCCGGGGGGGAGAATCTGCTGGGGAGGGGGAATCTCGGCGGGCCGGCTGGCCTTGCCGCTGCCGTTGCTGGGGGGAGGGAGGGGGAGGCTTGAGGGGCCGGCCAGCCTCGCCGCCCCTCCGCTGCTGCTGAGGAGGGGAATCTCGGCAGGCCATCTGGCCTCGCCGCTGCTGCCGCCACCGCTGCTGGGGGGAGGGGAAGCTTGGCGGCCGGAATACTCCCCCCGCGAGTATCGCGGGTCCGCCTCTTGTAGTTCATATTTTAGTTTAATTAATAGCCTTCATTTCATTATTCTAACATTCTGTGGAGATGGTTATTTTGTGCATATAGAGGAAGCCTGGGTTGTGTTCACTAGCCCTGATCAGTCCTTAACTGCACCTAGCTTCCATGCACTGGAGATGACATTGACACAGAGAGCCTACAGGCATCTTATATTCTAATAGCAAAGTTAGCCAAATCTTTAGATACTTAAATCCAGTGACTAGACCTGTGAACAAGCAAGAGAGATCTTTCTACAAACTTCATACAGGCCCTTGGTTTGCATAAAAATGTTAAATGTAAAAAAAAATACACTAGGGAGTTTTTAAAAACAAAAAAATGATAAAAAAGAGTCCCTTTGGCTTTAAAAAAACTGATTCCCTCCATAGCTGTTGCTAGGCAAATACAACATTTCAGGTAAAAGGCAGGGGGGGAGGCAGGGCCCTTTCCAGGCTTATTTTGGCCTTTGAGTGTGGAGTTATTAGAGGCAGGCAAGTTTTTGTGGTAAAGTCTGAAGAGGGTAGGTTTTAGGGAGGAGAGAGGCCTCAGACAAATATAATGCCATAAAGTCCACCCTCCAAAATAGCCATTTCTTCCAGGGGGACAGTTGTCTGGAGTTCAGTTGTAATTCTCGGGGATCTTCAGGTCCTACCTGGTGGTTGGCAACCCTAGGCCTTGGCAGCACCTTCTGGGTGACTTGATACCACCTAACTTGCATGATACAAGTAGGCCTGGCTATTTGCTACTGTTCAACAGCAGCCACCCTATGAAAGCCAGTATAGTGTAACAGTTACAGCTTCAGAGTAGGGTGTGCAAAGCCCAGGTTCAGATCCCCATCTTGCTGCAAAAGCTCACTGGGTGATTTTGGACCAGTCACATACTGGCTGAGTTCAGACTGGCAATTTGCTCCGGGAGCCAGTTGCGGCAAAAAAGCCCCAGAACAAACTGTTCCAGGGTTTCCCGTTCACACAGCCCGGGCTGCTGCCGGAGCATACCGGGAGGAGGCGCACCGGAGCATTCAGATTGCTGCCCTGGAGGCTTGCTATATGTGGCGTTTCCCCATTAATCTGGCTGTGGGTGTATGGGTGTATGTGTGCATGAGCACTCATGCGCTCATGCGCATAAGCACATTTTACCAATTGGGGGAGGACCTCACAGTGCCAGCACCGCATTGGGCAGTAGAGCTGAGCACAGCCAATCATATTGCTGCTGCCTTCTGCCCAACGCAAGTTGCTCCCAGCTTATCGGTGGAGCATTCATACTTCCATGAAGCAGACAAACGCAGGACACAGGCACTCTTCGGGGATTTGCTACTGCTTTTATGAGGTATCTATTAAACGTGGGAAGAAAGCGGAACAGCCTGGGTTGCCTATGGGTGGGGAACGCCAGGCAGATGTGCCTGTGTGAACGCCCCCTTTAATGTGGTTTTAAAGCGTCGCTGAAACGGGTCTATGCCGGGGCAAATTGTCAGTCTGACCTCAGCCACTGTCAGCCTAATCTACCTGTGACAGACAGCCCTTAAAATAGACTTCAAAATGCTGCACTATCAGAATACTGGGAAATGAAGAGGTAATTCTCCTCAAGAATGGAGACCTTTGAGTGACAGAATACTCCAAGCACTCTGATTGGCCAGCTCCAGCTAAGGGCAGACATTTTTATTAGCTGGGTGCTGAGGAGGAATGTATATTCTGACAGATTCCTGATTTCAGAGAAGAGAGGCAATTCTGTACCTTAACTGTTGAAAATCTGCTCTGAGGAAGAATTCAGTTGAAAAACTGAGTCTCAGCCTGTGCTGAAAGCAGTTTTACACAGACACAAGAATTGGGAATAAGATTTGTCAAGGTTGTTGGGTAATGAGATGAGACTCTCATTCAGGCCAAAGGAAAGAGGATATATCTTCTAGAGGAATAAGAAGAATCCCTGCCCATTTAAACAGTGAGATTTATCTCTGGGAGGAGGAGATCCGTGGTTAATTTGTGAAAGGAAAATGTTTGAGACACTTTAAGAGCTGGATAGAAATCAGGGATAAAAAAGAAGGGAGTTAGGTACTGAAAGAAAGTACCAGCCTTAAGGAAATAAGAGAAGAAATAGAAAAGTCTGTTAAGAAGAACTGTAGTGTTTGGAAATCACGGGGGGAAAGCCTCCCTATATTAAAGTCTCAGTAACTAAGAAAATAATCTTCAATAACTCTCATTTGTCTGTATAAAAAAATTAAAATCAGTACAACCACTTAAAGTTAACAACTCCTGATTACACTAGACTTTCCCCTATCTTTTAAATAAAATCTTTTGTTCTGCTTGACTTTTACATCATCTCAAGTGCCATTTGAAGGAGTTCAACCCAAGAGGGCTCTTTATTCTTCCTTCCCATTCCAGGGCTGGACATCTCTGTGACAGGATGGGACAGACAGTTTTTTAAAGACAAAGAAGAAAACCACGTTACTTGGGGTGGCTTAATCACAGAAGGGAACTAAATTTTGGAGGAAAAAATCTACCTCTGAGGGAGGGAAATGTGAGGGGCCATCATATTATCTTACAGGGTTCTTGTGCAGATAAAAAGGAAGAGAGAATAATTTAAGCTGCTTTGGTCCCCACTGTGAAGAAAGACTGTAGTTGTCCTTGGTAGAGACTTTGGGGGAAGAAGATGGAAAGCTGAAGGTAGGTTGTCTACTGGGTGGGAAGGAGATAGGATTGGCAAATCCAGGTTGGGAAATTCCTGTCTCTGCCAGTTTGGACCCCGTCAACGTGTATTTATAGTTAGGATTTTTGGCTCCAATGTGCATCACCTTGCATTTGGCCACATTGAACCCCATTTGCCATGTTGATGCCCACTCACCCATCCTCGACAGATCCCTTTGGATCTGTATGTTTGACTTGTACGACTATCATGTCCAGTGCATGAAGACTGGCCATAGCAGGATCTGGGGCCAGGGGAGGTGAACCTATCAGCTTTGACCACATGTGTGGCTTTTCATAAAAAAGACCATCTGCATAGGGCTTTAACTTTCTATTGTTAAGGATTAGCCTTTTCATTTTGTACTGAGCAGGACTTCATGTGAAGGTATGCATATAGTTTACAAAGATGGGCTGAAAAATACCAAACATGCTGATCAAGGTGCCTCAGATGTACTTTTTCCACCTTCCTTGCTTTAACTGTGTCAGTTGTTATTCTTATTAAAGGAAACAAGTTTTCCCCTTTTTCGGCAAAATAATTTTAGCAGGCTTGTTTGTTAATCTCAAAGTCAATTTATGTGATTTTGTTACTCTTGCTTTAGATCAACAGCAGAGGATTTGCTGAAGTAAGTTGCATAACATATAATAATCTTGGCTGGCAGATGGTCGAAGTCATTCTTTAAAAGGTTGGCTAAATAAAGCTGACTTGGTGGAAAGTCTTGCTTTGCAGGTTATATAATAGCAAGATCTTTAAGCCAAATCATCATGCATTGCTGAGGCAAACTTAACTTTGCTTACATACAGTCACCTGTGAAGACCTAGAAGTTCAAGTATCACTCCTACTGACCTATGTGTGTTTAGTAGGGATAGGCATGAACTGGCTTGTGAACTAAAGCTCATGATGAATTGTGACTGGTTCATGGGTCACAAACTGAACTTTGTTGTGGCTCTGCTGCCATGAACTTTCACGAACCTTTAGTGCTGTTTGTAGTGGTTCATGAACTGATACATTTTCCAGAGGGACTAGCACTGCTCAATTAAATTGTTTACAAAGCTCCATGGCCATGGGGAGCAGCCTTGGAAACACCAATAGGAGCCCTCCAAAGCTTAATGGGCACTGCCAATCAAAGTTTCCCATTCTGCTCTGTGGTCTCAGAATGCTATATATTCCATCAACTCAGCTCCCACCCTCTGCTCTGTTGGCTGCTGACAGTAAAAGAGAGAGGCACAGAGCTTGTTAAAAGCAGAGCAGATTCATTGCTTTCTGCTTGTGATCTGCATTCTGTTGCTGGGGTTTCGGTGTAGGTGGACTCAGGGCTCTGAGCCACCCAGTTTCTCTGCTCACTCGAAGCAGAGAGGCTTAGTTGTTAGGTTCCTCAGACAAGGGCTCACAGGTATATAGCCTCCCAGGGCCTGGGTGTGAGGGATGGTGTCAGGGCTCTGAGCCACCCAGTCTCTTTACTACAGCTGAACACAAGGGCTTAGCTGGTAGGTTCCTCAGATGAGAGCCCACATTTATATACCCTCCTAGGGCTTGGGTGTCAGGGGTGGTCTCAGGTTTTTGAGCTACCCAGTCTCTCTGCTCCAGCTGAGTACAGCTTAGCTGGTGGGTTCCTCAGATGAGAGCCCACATTTATATACCCTCCCAAGGCTTGGATATCAAAGGTGATCTCAGAGTTCTGAGCCACCCAGTTTCTCTGCCACAGCCAAACACAGGGGCTTAGCTGGTGGGTTCCTTGGATGCGGGTCCATATTTATACCCACCCCTCTTAACTGTGAACATGAGGGTGAAAGTGGGCGGAAGGGGTGCTTGTCATGGAGGGAAGAAGCCCTGCTCCCTCCATACCAGAGGCCCCTGTCCATGGGCATCAAACCCATCCCATCCCCCACAAGCTCTGACCCAGCAATACATCAACAAGGGTTTCAGAGCCTCCTTCCCCTGCTCTGTCTGTGGGGCTCTCCCTAGAGGAAAAAGAGTTTTTAGCAGCGTTGCCCAGACACCAGCAGTTGCTAAAAGTGTTTGGAGAGGACTCTGACAGCAGTGTTTCAGAGAGTGGGAGGAAAGCACCCTCCACATCCTAACTCCCAGCTGCTCCTGATGCCTTAAATACACTCCCCTCTGGTGCCTCCCAGCCCAGCACCAGCAAGCAGCTATGTCTTCCACCTGCTCCAGTCGTGGGGCCCTGTGTCCAAGCCAATGTGTGGAAACATTTCTACACCCTTCCCAATGAAACCTGTGTGGTGGAGTGCCAGGTGTGCCATGCCCATGTTGGGAGGGGCACAGACACTCAACACCTGTCTTCCTCCATTCTTCACAGGTACCTGCAAAGGGTGCACCCCACTTTGTTGCCACCAGATGAAGGAGTGGCAAGCAGTGGGAGGAGGAAGAGGCCCACTTCCTCTCAGAAGGGACAAGTGGAGGGGGGGCAGGATGTCTCTCCAAAAAAAGGCTCTCTGTGTTCATGGTGCCATGTTTGGGACTCCAAGAGGTCATATCCCCAGAGATGCCAACACTGCCACCCAAAAGGAAAAGGGACAGGATTCAGGAAACACTCACCTCATTGTGAGATGACTGCTGTGGATGGCCAGCCCTTCTCCCTAGTGGAAGATGTCACCTTTTTCTGGCTGCTGCAACACCTGGCTCTCTGGTACTCCCTTGCCTCATGGATGACCATGAGCTGGTGAGTCTTGTTCACCATGCAACACTCTGCTGTGGCAATGGTCAAGGTTGAGCTCTACAAAGTGTAAGGCTGAACCATCCACTTCCCTGCAGACCTCTGGAGCAGCTGACAGTGTAGCTATTTCTCCCTTACCACCCACTGGTGGCAACTGGAAGACCTCACTGTCCTGACTGTTTGGCCAAGGCCCCAAGAGGGGACAGTCCTGCCACCTGGCTACAAAGGGGTTCTGCTCCATGTGCAGGGGATGGATGCAGGCTACATGGCTGCAAACATCACTGCCACAACACAGAGTAGCGTGAGGGAGCGAGTGGGCAGAAGCAACGCCATCCATGGCTACATTGTCATGGACACTGGTGCCAACATGCTGGCAACAGCAAAAACTGCATGCCTCTAGAGCATTATCTGCCTAGCACACATGCTTCACCTAGCGATGAAGGATGTTCTGGGACTGGAAAGCACTGTGAGGGCCACCTGGGATGCTGCCACCTTTGAGCTATGGTCCCTGCTTGAGTATTGCTGGTGCCTCAGATCTGCACATCTGCTGCACAAAAGGGAGGGGGGATGAGCCTGAACACTGGCTCATCCAGGATCTACCCTCCCACTGGAACTCCACCTACACAATGATAGCACATTTGGTGGAGCAGAAGAGTATGCCTCCATGACAATCCTGTATGGGGAAGAGGAGCTCAGCATCAGCTCCAATGACTGATTGACCCTCTCCTAAATGGTGCATGTGCTGAAGCCCTTCCAGGACACCACCAATGTGCTTTGTACCCAGATGGCCAGCCTGGGGCAAGACATCCCCCTGATTAGATGGCTGGACTGAGCACTGGCTTCCGCACTGCAGCCAGGCCCAGAGGGGCTGGCTGTACTTCCCTGGGTCCAGGCCTTGACAGAAATTTAATTTAAATTTAATTTATTTTTCACATTTATAGTCTGCCCTTCCCACAAACGGGCTCAGGGGGGATCACAATCAAATCTTAGGCCTTACAGCATCACAACAATAACATAATAATAATAATTAATTTAAAAAAAACATTAAAATAACATTAAGACAATATACATCAGTTTTGTACAGTCCCGAGTACTGGTATCACTGGATTCCAAGGCTGTATAGTCTGGACTGCATAAGGTGATAGCTTCAGCAGGGGAGCCAGCTTTTTTCCCGGACCCCGTCACCTGACCCAAAGGCCTGGTGGAACAACTCCATTTTGCAGGCCCTGTGAAACAGTAAGAAGTCCTGCAGGGCCCTGATCTCACATGGGAGCATGTTTTACCAGGCTGGGGCCAGGGCAGAGAAGGCTCTGGTTGAGCCGGGGACAGGCAGCAGGTCTTGGTCAGTGGAGCACAAGGCTCTCTAGGGCACATATGGAGGTTGTAGGTGGGCATTGCCACCAGGTTGCATTCTCTCTGCAAGGAACAGGAGTAGAAGCTGGCCTGCATCTGCAACCCATGGATTAAAGGCAGCATTGCTCTCTGTAATGCAGAGTTCATTCAGTGGAAGTGTGAGTTCTGCAAAGAAGTGTGGAGGCTTCAGGCCAGCAGATGTGGCCAGAGGAAACAATGGGTGGAAGAAGCTGGGGAGGAGGAGGAGGAGCTGCAGCCCAGCACCTCTGCCTCAAATTGCCCAACCAGGCAGAAGCCCCACTACTGGTTGTCAGTGCCAAAAGTTGGTGATAGCCAGTTTCCATAGTGCCACCATAGCACTAAGCATCCTCGGCAGGATGAGAGAATTCCTGCATGAGATCAGAGGCAATATGAACAGGCCCTGAGTCTTGCAAGTTAAGGCGATCCACTGAAGAGCCTTGCCATAGAACATTTACTTTCAGGAGCATAAGGTGGTAGGGGCCCCCCATGACTAATATGTGCTACAGATCCAGTCCTCTGTAAAGTGGCAGTTCCATCAGAGGAATGAACCTTTGAGTTGCAGTCATAACAGTAACATAATAACAAAACCAATTTTTATTGTACAATTTAGAGACACAAGAGCATTTCTATGAACTTCTCATGTGCCTGAAAGACATGAGAATGATAAGTGTGAATTGTGCATTGTCTTTCAGAGTCTTTCAGCTCTAGATATGCACATTAGTTGTTATGCTATACTTTCACAAATTTTTATATATGTGAGAGCGTAATAACAGCACCTACTGCATATACTTGAAAACATCTCTCACGGTTCTATCCTAAGAACACTTTCCTGGGAGTAAGCCCCATTGAATAAACCGGACTACGATTTAGACCTGTTTAAGATTGATCTTTCAATCCCAGTTCACCTCTTTAGTGCATAACCAGAAGTATATGAAACAAGCCCAAGGAATATGATTATGTGGTAGTGAACTTGTTCCCTTTTCAGTCATGGACCCAATACCACCCACACTGATCTCCTAGATTCAGCATGGGTACCATGTGGCTTTTGGCATTCAGATATACTAAATGTCACATCGCTACAAATGGCCAGAGAGTGCTGTACAAAGGACACACAGTAAACTTCTTTTAGAATCTTCTTTAAGCCACAGGTTACTCAACTGATTTCTGAGCAGTTTACAAATGGTACACATCGATCTGTAATCCATGGTCTTCCCTGTCTAATTCACCTTCTTCACATATACACACCCTGCCCTCAATTGCAGATAGTCATGTTGGGAGAAAGGACAATGTAGTTATCTTTTCAAACCATGGCTAATGACATTTGGGGGGAAGAGATTATGATTATTTGTTTTGTTTACTGCTCTGACTTTCTGATTAGCACAAACAGGCTAATTGGAAGAAATGGTGTGAGAGGAACATACTCCATCCTCAGTTTGCAATCTATTTCTGGCTTTTCATACCATTTGAGGGTTTTAAGATGTTAGGAGGTCCATGATCATAACATGAGGCTTGACCCTTCATTGTTAATTGTTGTATATAAGACTGAAGTTTTAGAAACCTTCTAGATGTGCATGTTATTTCAGGTTGTGGTAAAGAATATTTAAACAATTCAATGGTTTTCCATAATTAGCAAGGGCAGTCCTGGATGGTCATCTTGTCAGGGAAAGCACCCTTCATTGCTATATGAGAAAGAGTATCTGAATATGTAAAGATATTGAAGAAAAAGCATAAGGTTAGGTTTTCTGCTCAACATTATCTTAACATAAATGAAAATATTTACTTTCAAACTTTTACAGCAATTTTTCAAATTTAAATGCTTCTTCAAAGAACCATGGCTGATGTAGGATTAACTTTTTTCCAGCTGAGCAGCAAACAACTATATAAAGAGGACTGGAGTAAATTGGAGTAAGGGCCTATGTGACCATGAGTAAGCTCTCAGATCCTTTCTTAACAATCTGAAAGCTTTATTCGTAAAAGAAATATGCAGCTCAGCATTTTCAGCTGCTTCTCCTTTAGCAGTTTGATATGAATTAAATGGTAACTTGTAGGGTCTTAAATAAGTGCCAAGATTTATATGCACATATAAAGGGGAAACATACTTATCTTCAGTCACAATAGGAACAATCCTAAACCAGGTTCTCTGAAGTCCCCTGTTAGTCAATGTGGCTTAATCCCAGGAAAGTGTTTTTAGGATGGTAGCCAGTGTGGGTGATTATTATCAGTCATGATATTCAGCATGTTTCTTGATTAAATTCTAGATGATGGAAACCTTACTAATATTAAAGATGTTTAAAAGATAGATGTATAATAATAATAATAATAATAATAATAATAATAATAATAATAATAATAATAATAATAGATTGGATTTATAGCTGTGGTGGCTCAAGTGGTTAAGACACTGAACTGCAGGCTGTGGAAGGTCAGTAGTTCAGCAGTTCGAGACCCGGGTGCCACAAGACGGAGTGAGCTCCCGTCTCTAGTTCCAGCTCCTGCCAACCTAGCAGTTTGAAAGCAAGAAATTGCAAGTAGATAAATAGGTACCACTTTGGTGGGAAGGTAACAGCGTTCCGTGCACCTTGGTGTTTAGTCATGCCGGCCACATGACCACGGAAACGTCTTTGGACAGCACTGGCTCTTCGGCTTTGAAATGGAGATGAGCACCGCAACCCTAGAGTCGGAGTTGACTGGCTTTCGAGCAAGGGAACCTTTACCTTTACCTTTTACCTTCATTACCCAAAGGAGTCTCAGAGTGGTTTACACTTCCCCTCCCCACAACAGACACCCTGTGAGGTAGGTGGGGCTGAGAGAGCTCTTTTGAGAACTGATCTTGAGAGAACAGCTCTCAAAGAACTTATGACTAACCCAAGGTCACACCAGCAGCTGCCTGTGGAGGAGTGGGGAATCAAACCTGATTCTCCCATATTAGAGTCCACATGCTTAACCATTACACCAAACTGGCTTTATCATCACCAATCCATTGTTCTGACCTTGGCAAGAACACATCCAGTTACTTTGTGAAATTATCTAATATTAGCCTGATACCCGTGATTCACTATGGTATTTAAGTTCTGTAAATCCAGTTTTAATACTGATGATGTGAAGTCTGAAAGGTAACATTTGTTGTAGGAATTCTAATGGAGAAGACTGTAGTTTAAAAAAATGAAGTAAGACATACATACTGTTTTTTTTCTCTCTACTGAAGGACGTCCCTGTAGTCTACACTGGTGATTCTACCCTCAGGTGCTAGGATCACGAGAAGCATGTGAGACGCAGTTGTCTGTTACGTCAGCTCCTGCCACCTTCCATGAAAGTGATCACCTTTCTACTTGTGTTCCTGGATTGTTTTTCTCATATGGAGACAGTGTTGTTCTGAGCACCTCAGGGTGATCTCACTGGTACTTGGCCTGTGCAGCTCAGTGCTCCACAGGAGTACCATGTGCAAATGTCTTTGCCGCATTCCTAAGTTGCCTCCTCCTTGTAGCATTGATCTGGTTCAACGTTTACCAGGAGCTTTCTTGGGGGCAGTAAGAGGTGAGAGGTGTGAGGGGGAGTTGGTGTGAGGGAGTGGTAATGTGGTAGACTTTTCTTCAGGTTCATGAGGGAGGCATGCATCGAAATGGCTCCTAGAAATGTCCTTTACTATCTCCCCATAAACACTCATACCCTGGCCCTGCGCCTACACCTGACCAGGGGTCTTTTCGTAGAAAAAGAGCTGCAGGAGCTCATTAGCATATGGTATGCTAATGAGCTATTAGCTATTAGCATATGCCACACACCCTGACAGCACCGGAAGTGATGTAAGAAGGGGAAGCAAAAGGGGGGAGGCATCTTCGAAAGCCTCCCCTCCCCTTCCCCAGCTGGCCTGGGTGGGGGAGCTAAGAGATAAAGGGTTTAAAGTTTAAACTCCTTCTCACTAGAGTTGGGCCACAGAAGGAGGAAAGAGGGAAGGAAAGAGAGAGAGTGGAGAAAAGGAAAGAAGGAAGGGAAAAGGGAAAGAAAGAGGAGGAAAGAAGGAGGGAAAGAAAGAGAGGGAAGAAGGAGGGAAACATGGAAAGGAGGAAAAAAGAGAAGAGAAGAAGGTGGTAAAGAAAGAAAGAGAGAAGGGAAGAAGGAAGGAAAGAGGAAAAGGAGAGAAGGAAAGGAAGGAATGAAAGAAATTCAGCGACAATTTGGCCCCATTATATCCTATGGGCCATTGAAGTCAATGGTGAAAACATAGGGTATATTCTGGGGGCTGGAGGGAAGGGGATTTGAGGGAGAGGCTCCAAACTTACAGGGTAGCTGTTGGAGCCTCTTCCCAAGATGACCACCAAGTTTCAAGAAAATTGGACCAGGGGGGCCAATTCTATGGGCCCCCAAACAAGTTGCCCCCATTCCCGCCATTGTTCTCTATGATGGGGGAAAAAGTAACTTTTTCCCACGGTGCTGTTAGTAGCTCTGGGAGGAGGGGGTTTGAAGGAGAGGCTCCAAACTTTCAGGGTAGCTTCGGGAGCCTCTCCCCACATACACCCCCATGTCTCAAAGCAATTGGATCAATGGGCCTAATTCTATGGGCACCCAAACAGGTTACCCCCATTACCTCCATTGTTTCCAATGGGGAAACCCAGCCAGCAGCACTTAAGGCAGGCAAGCAGGCAGCGCCTAGCAGTCAGACTCTCCCAGAGAATCTCAGGGAAAATGAACTGTCCTTGGAAGTGCTTGTTTGCCATGAGAACAAGTGGCACACTGAGCAAGCCTCCCTGGCAGCTGTAAGCATCCCACCTCCTCTCCTACACCGGACAGGCAGCTGCCTGTCCAGTGGAGGGGGAGGGGATGAGTATTAGAAGCCACGGTGGAGGCGGGGCTGGCAAGATCACTAAGGCGTTAAGTCTGGGGTGGGCTCCCTCATGGCTTTAAGCACCCTGCAACTGCCTATTAGGTGTAGGAGGTGGGGGGAGTGTGGTGGAAGCCATCCCACCTCCTCTCTTACACCTGACAGGCAGCTGCCTGTCCAGTGTAGGAGAGGGAGGGGGGAGGAGTATTGAAAGCCACTGTGGAGGTGAGGCTACACCTGACAGACAACCACCTGTTAGGTGTAAGAGGTGGGGAGACTGTGTTAGAAGCCATCCCATCTCCTCTCCTACATCTGACAGGCAGTTGCCTGTCCAGTATAGGAGGGGGAGGTTTGGAGGAGTATTGGAAGCCACTGTGGAGATGAGGCTGCACCTGACAGACAACTGCCTGTTACGTGTAGGAGGTGGGGGGAGTGTGTTGGAAACCATCAGAGAGGCTGGGACAGCAGCTTTGTCTCACAGGTGGTTGTTGGCCACTCCTGATTTCCTCAACTGTCATTAGCTCTCTGCAGTCCCCTGTAACTGTTTTTTTTTTTTTTTTACCTCAAAACACTGAGCTCTGCAGCTGACCATTCAGAGAGTGGGGGGTGCAGGGAGGCAGCTGACTGGCAGCCTTGGAGGAATCAATGAGGGGAGCAGATTTTACCCCTTTTGACCCACTTAGGGGGTGAATTTCTAAAAATCCCTTCTTAGCAAGCACCTACCCAAATTTGGTGTCTCTAGGTTCAGCAGTTTGGCCTGGGTGTTGATTTTACAGTGAGGGGACTTTCTTTTATATATATAGATGTAAGCTAACAAACAGCACTGTTGCTCGGGGGGGATTAAATATGAAGAAAAAGAAGAAATTGGATTTATACCCCACCCTTCACTTGGAGTCTCAGAGCGGCTTACAAACTCCCTTCCCTTCCCCTCCCCACAAACAGACATCCTGTGGGGTAGGTAGAGCTGAGAGAACTCTGACACAAACTGCGCTTTCAGGAACAGCTGTGCCAGCGCTTGTGACTGACCCAAGGTCACATCAGCAGGTGCAAGTGGAGGAGTAGGGAATCAAACCTGGTTCTCCCAGATTAGAGTCCACACACTTAACCACTATACCAAACTGGAATTGTTAGCATGCCATAACCAATTATTCTCCAAGTGGCTGACATCCTCATTTTTTTAATTGATGTGCCCTTGGATCCACTACTGCCTTTAGAGTGAGCAGAACAGAAGTGCCTTCTACTCAGAAGAAGGGGGGGGGAATATCTGATTTCTGACAATGCTCTCAATTGCAAACCTTCTTAAAGCCTTTCTACAGGCCCCCTCAACCTTCAAGAGCAGGTTTAAGTACTAGCAGGAGGAATCTGGTAGGAAGAAGGAGTCAGAGAATTAGCATCCCATGAGCAAAATGCCGTGCACAGTTCTTAGGGTCCAAGCTGTTGATGTGGAAGAGAAGCTACATTCCAGAGATAATTGTCAGCTCAACAAAGATGTATTGTTTGCTCTTGACTAGAATAATAAAATACAAATTATCATAAAATAACTTATGTATAGTTCTAAAACAAACATAGCAAATTATAATCATAAAATTAAAAAATAATTATGAAGTAGCTTCAGTAAAGGATCTGATTTTATTTACCAAGGAATCAAGCATGCAGAAATAAGGCAGAGATTATTTAGTCATTTTAGCTGCATAATAAATATATTAATCTACTGATGAGAGAAATATGGATAAAGGAATATAAATTGCAATCCACATACTATTACAGCCTTACTGAATGCCAAGAGAGACATCACACCTCCCCCCAATTCCTTGATACAACTGGTAATTCTGTAACCTCTTCAGCCTTTCCATGCTGTTCTTTAGCTCCATTCAGATATGGTAAGGGTCTTCTCAACTAAGTTTCTCAGATAAAGCAAAGCTGCATTCCTGGCAAAGGGTGCCCACTGGAAAGGCTCACTCTGAAACCCTTACCTCATTTTATGGCTGATGTACATGCTGCCACAGTTCCTGTAGCACTAATGGGCTGAAAATCCTATGGAATGTTAAATCAGGACAACACATGGGCATTTCAGTTGATAGAAGGATTTCTGCCCACACAGCGGCCCAGGACAGACTGGCAATTTGCCGCGGGATGGGACCCGGGCTGACAACGACTCAATATCGGGGTAAATGGGATGTTCACACAGGCACATCTGCCTGGCGTCCCCCACCCGTAGCCTACCGGTGCTCTCGCGCTTCACTGCCGGATTAAAAAAACACCTGATAAAAGCCGGCGCAAAGCTTGAAAGCCTGCATTCGTCGCGCGTTTCTCCGCTTCCGGGGAGTCTGAACGCACAGCCGAAAAGCCGGGAGCAACCCGCGTTGGGCATGAGGCAGCAGCGGTGTGATTGGCTGCGCTCCGCTCCACTGCCCAATGCGGTGCCGGCGTTGCAGGGCAAAAAAAAAAAAAATCGCCAAAATGTGCTTATGCGCCCACAGCCGAAATAATGGGGAAACAGCGAATATAGCGCGCCTCCGGCACGGCAGTCTGAACGCTCCCGCGCGCCTACGTCCAGTATCTTCCGGCAGAGGCCCCCACTGTGTGGACGGGAAAACCCGGTATCGTTTACTCCGGGGTTTTTTTTGCCGCGACTGGATACCAGGGCAAATTGCCAGTCTGTCCTGGGCCAGCATGAGTTTTTCATTTTACCTCCCTGTCATCTCATCTCACATCCAATGGCCAGAAATACTTCCATCTGCAGAAGTGTTCATGGATCCAAACCTGTCCTGTCCTGTATCTAGTCCAGACCTATATTACCTTCTAATGTATGGCAAAAAAATCCAGATGGTAGTAGCTATATTAGCCTATTGCAGCAAAGTGAAAAGAATTCTTGTTGCTAAATAGCAACACATTTGTTACAGCATAAGTTTTCATAAACTATCAGATGCATGGAGTATGTGCTAGGATTGTCAGCTCCCCGCTGTCCACGGGTGAGGATTGGGGGCATAGGGTTGCCAGATCCAGATTGGAAGACTCCTGGAGATTTGGGGATGGAACCTGGAGAGGACAGGGACCTCAGTAGGATGCAGTGCCATCAAATCCACCCTTCAAAATATCCATTTTCTCCAGAGGAACTGATCTCTAGTCTGGAGCTGAGCTGTAATTCCAGGGGATCTCCAGGTCCCAACTGGAAGCTGGCATCCCTAGGCTTACAAACGAAACTTGTAACCAGTGGAGTCAAAGGCAAGGGGATGTAAAAGGTGTAGTCTATAACACTATTTCTCACTGGATCCAGGGAACCTGGGGCTCTGTGAAGATAGTCAAGGGGGGGTCCAAGAGTCCTTTATAAGGACAAAAAGCAAAGTAGCCTCATTCTAAACATAAGAACATAAGAGAAGCCAATGTTGAATCAGGCCAATGGCCCATCTAGTCCAACACTCTGTCACACAGCGGCCAAAATATACCAGGTGCCATCAGGAGGTCCAGCAGTGGGGCCTAATGCAAAAAAAACAAAACCCAACCCTCTCAGTTTTCCAGGAATGGGACAGGGACTCTCTATCTCAGCTGAAGGGGGGAAATTTTGCATTTCCCTTTTTATCAGGGTGCACCATCTGCAGTCACCTAGCTTTTGGGTCATTAGCCAGAAAATGCCCTGATACATTGCCAGGATCCAACAGCTCAGTCTTTGGAACTCAAAGTTGCTGAGTGGCACTAAGGAGATACCATTCTAATACAAGCATTATAGTTATTTTTTATTATTATTTACTTAAGTATTTGGCCTTGTTGAGACTCAAAGCAGATTACAGATAAAAGACAATACAGTAAAGACAGTATAGTGCATACCATCAACAATGCAATAAAACTGGTTTATACTAATTAAAGAACAATGAAACAGAAACAGTATAATGCATTGCATAAACTGGATTTCACAGCTAGAGGATGCTGAGCTATGGACAGTATAATCCATCCTGAAAGCAATGCGGTATAAAAGATAAAGAAAAGAAGACTGCTTAACTATTTCACAGAGCAATTGTAATTAGAAGTTTATTACCTGTTTAGAAATGGCCCTTCCTGTAGAATTTCATTTTACTCAGTTTTGTAATGCAAAAGATGTCACCACAGAGAGATGCCATTTTGTGTCCATTAACACGAATCAACTCTGTGATTTCCAAATGAACACAAAAAAAATCAGGATTCATGTGATGCTGGTCTCTTTCTGTTTCTATGATCGACTCCAGAAGTTCATCAGGCCTCTTTTCACCTCTGTTTTGGCTAGAAGTTATCAATATGGAAATTTCTTCTGATCTCTACAAAAAAGTTCCTTCTAGTCAAAAGGTGAATGTTAAATAGTGGGTTTAATACAGCAGAGGTGAAGGCATAGTGATTTCAGCAAGCAGCAGTTTATTGCATCTCAACAGGAATGCTTTACATGGAGCAACTGCCCTAACTACATACACCTAAGCCACTCCCAGCTCCCATGCAATTGGTGAGTTCAAATGGCCTCCAGGCTCCGGACTGGCTGGCTGTCCTCAGGGACCAATCCGCAGGCAGGTTCCAGGATCCTGCCTGCCTTTGTTCTGGGGCTTCAAGCTCTAACTAGGTGGCCTGTCAGACACGACTCTCAGTGGCCTGTCAGACAAGTCCAGGTATGCCTCCAGCAGCAGTTAAGCTAGAGTGGAAGATTGCTCATGTCCAGACATAACAGTGAGATTGATTTAAATTTAGGACAGGGAATTTTGATTGGTGTCAGCTACCCTCTGAGACATGATCATGTATGCTTTGTACATAAAATACCACTATGTTTCTTAAGAGTGTAGTGATATAGTCCTCAGTGTCCTGTTTTGAGGACACTAAAGGATGTAACCATCTATCAGGCATGTATTGCTAGCCACATACTTTGAAGAGGGCTGTCTGGCACATGGTTGGCAGTAGTGAGAGAAGAAGGTCAAGCTTCGAGGTATCTTTGAAAATTTTAATATTTAAATATTGGTCTTCCTATGCCTAGCTAATCTGTGTGGGTTGATTATCTATAGTCTCAAAAATCAATGTTTGCTGTGATTAATATTATTTCATACTCATCTTGATTTTACAACTGAGGATATCTTGATATGGGAAGATTTAATACAAACAAGAAACCTTCAAATTTACTTCCAAAAATATTTTGTAGAGAGATGGACTGTTTACAATTGTAGATTCTTCAGTCTTCATACCTCCTTCTGCTTAATTCCTGGACTTTCTACATCAATTTCTCATACTAAAATACAGCCTATGACTTTATCTGGCCAATTTCTTGTTACGGAAAATTTTTAAAATCTATGTCAGTGGAGAGTGAATGTTATGCATGTAAAGCAGGAGAAGCAGTATTTTTTCACAAAGCAGCATCTTCAGGAAACCATTCTGTTTCTCCATATTCTGCCCTAACTGTGGCCTCTTGTCCAGAGTATAGATTGTACATCAAAACAATCAAATGCTGTGGCACACCCATTTCCTTTAAAGCCATTCACAGCTATTCAGATCCACACAGTCAAAAGCTTTATTGTAATCTATGAAACACAAGCTGATTTTATTCAGAAATTCTCTTGTTTGTTCCAATAACCAACATAAATTTGCAATATGATCTCTAGTGCCTCTTCCTTTTCTGAATCCAGCTTGAATATCTGTCACTTCTTGTTCTGTATATAGTAACAGTCTTTGTTGTAAGATTTTGAGGATCACTTTACTTGTGTGAGAAATTAATACAATGGTTCAATGGTGGCTGCAATCTTTGATGTCTCCTTTTTTCAGAACTGGAATGTAGTTTGAGCATTTCCAGTCTTAGGGCCATTGTTTTGTTTTCCATAATTGTTGGCACAATCTTGTTAAAAATTTTGATGAACTCAGTTTCTGTGGCTTGGAATAGTTCTATTGATATCCCATCTACACCTGGTGACTTCTTTTTCCCAGTTGCTCTCAGTGCAGCTTTCACTTCACTTTCAAAAACTGTACGTTCTTCTTCACTTCACTTTCAAAAACTGTAGGTTCTTCTTGGAAGGAATCTGTCATCCTTTTGTCTTTTGTACAGTTCTTCAGTGTATTGTTCCCATCATTTCTTTATTTTGTCCTGTTCAGTTAATGTACTTCCATGTTGATCTTTCAGCATGCCTAACCATGGCATAAATTTCCCTTTGATTTCTTGGATCTTGTGGAACAGATCTGTTGTTCTTCCTTTTTGTTGTTCTCTTCTATTTCTTTACACTGGTGGTTATAATAGTTTTCTTAGGCTTTATGTGTGAGTTGCTAGAATACTGCCTTTAGGCTTTTAATTCTGTTTCTGTCAACTGTTACCTTTGCTGCTTGTCTATCTTTAGCAATTTTAAGAGTTTCATCAGTCATCCATCAAGGCTTTTCATCATTTCATTTAACTACAGGAATAGTCTTTTCATGTTCTTCCTTTACAGTATCTCTGATTTCAACCCATAGTTCTTCTTGTTCACATTCACTTGAACTTAGTAATGTAAACCTGTTGTTTACATATTTTTTAAAGTCTTCAGGAATGTTGCTTAGATTGTATTTTGGCATTGGTGTTTTTCTTCAGCTTTATTCTAATTTTTGATATTAATAATTCATGATCTGTACCATGATTGTCTCCGGGTCTTATTTAAGCAGACAGAACAGCACTTTGCCATCTTCTTCTTTCAATGATATAATTTATTTGATTTCTATATTGGCTGTCTGGTGATGTTCATGTATACAATCATCTCTTTGGTTGCCTGAACCATGTGCTTGCAATGAACAAATTGTTGTCTTCACAGAGTTCTATGAAGAACTCTTCTGCTTCATTTCATGTTCCTAGCCCAAATCTTCCAACAATATTTGATTTTGCTTCATTTTCTTAGTTTTGCATTCTAGTCACCATTGATTATCAGCACATCTTGTTTAGGTGTGTGATCAATTTCTTCATGGACACTTGCATAAAAACTTTCAATGTCTTCCTCATCAGCATTTGTAGTTGGGGCATATTGATAGGCTTTCCATGAAATAGAATGTGAAAATCCTATGTACATAAACACACATTTCCCCCATACATGCACACATGTAATTCAGCCAAGGGCTCAGTTCATTAGTCCCAGCATGATACAATTAGCACATGGAGTGTCTGTTGCCAGCTATGGAAAACAAGACTCCATGAGAAGACAAAAAACATTTGCTTTAGTTTTTTTATTATATACTTTATCATATATATGTGTGTGTGTGTGTGTGTGTGTGTATGTCCTAGCGCATTGGCACTTTCCAGCTCTCCCATTGGCTGTGTTGTATGCTCCATCAGCCATTGGCCCATCAACTGCCACTCAAGAGTACTCACATGCCATTGGCTGGGGGCTGGGTCCACTCCTCTCCCCCACCCACTACCAGTTTGGCCACTCTTCCCTGTGTGAATAAACTGCCAAAATGGCTTTCTCTCCTACTTAGGTCCTCCATGGCTGGCTGCCTATCGACGTGAGCCACTGGCCGTCAAACCATTGTCTTCTCCTCCTGCTATGGAGCTCATTTTCCCCTCAGTGGCTAAGAGCTAGACAACCAAGCTTGGGTCTGTTAGTAAAAAGGCAGGGGCATCTCATTTTTATCTTGCCCACTATTTCCTCTTTCCCTCTGCTGGCAGCCTCCACATATTCTCCCCATTTTCTGCTTCCTTGTCTCCTTTCCATCCACTAGCCACTCCTTTCCATCCACTAGTTCACCCCCCCATCATTTATACTGCACCTGTCTCCACAAAGGGGACCCAAAGCAACTTACATCATTCTCTTCACCTTCATTTTATCCTCACAGTTAGGTGAGAATGTGTAACTAGGAAACCCATTGAGATTCCAGAGCAGAGTGGTGATTCAAACCTAATCTGAAATTCTAACCACTTTACCACACTGGCTTTTGTGGTGTGGCTGCTGTTTAACAGCCAGGCTTGGGTGAGTCAGGTGGCATTGTAACAACTCACTTACGGTTGTTTGTGGGCACAACCAGGATGAATCCACCCACAAAGGCTAAAACATTAATCAAAGGCCAAAAACTTATTCATTTTTTGGAGAAAATGGCTGATTTGGAAGGTGGACTGTACGGCATTATCCCGCCGCATTTTGCTGACAGAAACCAAAGCTTGAAGGCTGACAAATGTTGTGGTTGCCTGGCAGCTCCCACAATAACCACTGAGAAAGCATTTGCTTCTTAAAGGTACATGCACTGCTTCTATTATTTTGGGTCGTTTTAATCCCTGATATAATTTATTTCAGATTTTTCTGCAAATCTGGAGATTTTTCAGGTTTGAAGAAATATCTGTTCATGGCTCTAGTCTCTGGATGTAAGTATCCACAGATCTGGATGTACTGAGAATTAAGTCTATTAATGCTGGGAAACTAATTTGATTGATTTAAAAAAACTGTGTGCCCAAACTATCAAGATTCTAATGTTTTTCTCTTACTGTTTTCAGTTTTGCCTTTTTTTTACTTGTTCAAGAAGGCAACTTAAGAGTATAAAGATTTTAACTGTACATTGTTTATTTGTCTTTTATAGATTGACCTCCTTGTTCCTACAAAAGTCACTGGCATTATTACCCAAGGAGCGAAAGATTTTGGTCATGTACAGTTCGTGGGCTCCTATAAACTTGCCTATAGCAATGATGGTGAGCATTGGACCATATATCAGGATGAAAAGCAAAAAAAGGATAAGGTAAGGTAATGAGGCAATTGATATTTGAAATGCATTTTTATAGGAAGCTACATCACTGGTAATATCAGAGTTGGTAGCCTGCAGGTTAATGTATGCCGTCTGCTTTATAAGATGTTCATGCCTAAGGTTCTGCGGCTAAAAGTCAAGGTGAATGGAAAGGAAAAACATGTCATAATACACTGACATTCACCATAGTATTAAGCACATAAATATACAGTGTTGAATTTAAAGTCATTAACCATAAGATATACTTTTTTACTTATATACTACCAAATATGTTTAATAGAAAAATGCTCTTTTCATTTTTAACATTCAGTTTTATACATAGCAGATAAAAATAAATCAGAGCAATACATAAAAATCCACATAAAATGTAACTGTTAAAATATGATATAAAAATCTATGAAGTTTACAGTTTCTCACACACTTCTAGGCTGCATTAAACAACACAAAATCCATCTGTCCTTCTAGATGATAGTCAAAATAAGGGTGAGCCTCATTGTCTGTGCTAAACACCCCACCTGATATTGATAAGAAGGGCTGATTTGGAAATATTTTTTTTGGGGGGGAAACTTATAAAAAATATAAAATGTACCCTCCAAAGGTATTGGAACTATGAATCACCATGCACATGCACACAGATGCAAGCAGTCTTTCCCTCCTTTTCCTCATGGTTTTGCTGGCATTCTCCAGTGGCCTAGTTGGCAGGAAATTTTTGCAGTAGGTGAATTAGCTTTTTTTAAAAGATTAATCGGTTGTTACTGGAATCAGTGACATTCTCGTAAACCAATGCTACTTAGCTTTGTGATGACATTAGCAACAGCAAAAGGAGCTAATACAGAGTGCACTGGCTATCTGGTAACTTCAGTGGCTTCCCCGTTGGAGGAAAGATCCTTACACTGGAAGAAGGCTTCAGATTTCGCTTAGCAGAGTGGTAGGATACAGAATACTGTCCATGAAGAGGAGACTGATTTTTCATACAGAAGTTTTGTGTGCATGTCTGCCAGCTGATTAAACTCTTGGTTGAACTTCTGTTTCCATTCCTGTTAGAGGTATTTAAGCCAAGTGTGATCTGAAATTTGATCCAAAATGCAAGAGACAAAGGATTCTTGGCTTTCAGTCCTTAGCTTGTTGCCTTTGACTTCAGCTTGTTTGGAAGGGTTTTTTCCCTGTTGGTTTATTTAAACCGTATTTTTGTATCTTGCAAGCTTCTTTGGTCCCTACTAGGGAGAAAAATGGGGATATAAATAAATAAAGGTATTTTAATGCTTTGTTTTCACTAATTTCTCTTGTATTTTTATCAATATGTGTGCGAGTAACTGTTACAGTTCCCCCCACCCACAAGTCTGCAAGGTGGGTGGTCAGCCAAGCTAGCAAGCTCTTTCTAGGTAGGAGGCAAAGGCTGTGGTCACACGGGAGGCATGGTGTGATCTGGCAGCGCCTCTATTTGTGGCAGTTTAAAATAGTCATGGGAAGGGGTGACCAGACAGCACATCCTGAAGCAGCCTCACTGCATGCTCACCCCATAGTTGACCATGCAGTTTACTGCTGTGGGGCAGCCACGGGGTAGGTGTTTGGGTGGCTTTAAAAAAACAAACAAACCTGTCTTTTGCACATGTACCTAACTGATTATTCAAAGCACCGCTCTATTTTGACAGTTGGAAGAGGCTGCTTTCCCTTCTGAAAAAAACTCATCTTTTCAATTAACCCTTTCCCTACACTGTGTGCTGCAAAGCTGTAGGCAGAGGAACCAGCATGGAAAAAGACAAAGGAAGCTTGTCAACCTGCCCTTCCTTCCTCCCCTTCTTGCCTCAGAGGACAGTTGAAAGCTTGCTGGTATGCTCGAAGATGCAGTTATGCATGCATTGCTAACTGACTAAAAAAACCCCACCAAGGAGCGAAAACGGAATGGAGTGATCAGACTTCCCAACTCGGGTTGAGCTCACACCAGGGGAGTTCAGACATCTGGAAACGCAAAGTGAGAGTGCTGATACCTGTAATGCCAGACTTTCTACAGTGCCAGATTACTCCACTTCCAAAGCAGGGCAGAACAGGGTGTTGACAACTGGGGCACAGAAGGCAGATGTTGCTGTCCGATCATGCTCTTTAAATCCACAAGGTACCACAATGATATCGGCGCAAACGGCTCATGTTACTGCAGCTAAAACCTCTATTCCCATTCTCTAGCAAAATATTAGCCTCTTTCTCCTGCTGCATGGGCTTCCTGTCACTGAAGATTCAGAATATAACTTGAGGCAGCTTCTGTTCCTCCCCCGCCCACCTTGCCTTACAGTTTATACCTGCACATTAGTTCATCCCTGCCTAGGACATTGTAGATACAGCCCCATAGAACAAAATGGCTTGTGCTAACAAGACTCATAAAATTAGTAAACTGTCCCAAAGCCAGAGAGATGGAGCAATGATTGGGAGAACCTACAGGCACTATGCATATGCCTCTCAGGATAATACTGTTTGGCAAGGAGATAGAATAAGTATCCTGGATGGATGGCATCCCTGTCAAGTATATATTGGCTGTGCCAGTTGCTCTCTTTGATGCCCCTTTGGATTCCTGCTGCTTGATATAATGAATCCAGACAATGACACACAAATATAAGTGCCATATTAGTTTTCGTTTGTTCCCAAATGTCAGAAATAATACTGTTTGGCTACCAAGTGTTTACTGTATTTAGGAAACAATGTTGTTTGGTTTGGATTTTAATTAGTAAATAAACTTCTGCATGTCCCCAATGGAGGTATATTCTGCTAAGAAGAAAGTCTGGTCATGCTACTTTGGGCTGCATGAGTTACCTTATTGTTGTAATTCTGAGGTATCTGAAGGACACTGTCAAGTGGAACAGAATAACTTTCTGGCAAATCTAAAATTATCATCATTGAAATGTGGAAATAATTAACACTGCCAAGATTTTCAGAATGACTATGTAAATTCTAAGGTGTAGGTGGGTATGAGAGAACTGACTGCAGGCAGATTTATCACACTTCTATTTCCATGATTAGGTTTCTCTTTCCCTATCAACATGAGTCAATAACAGATCTCAATGACTCTGTTGTACTTGTTATTTTTACTTATATATCCAATAAAAATTAATGGGGAGGAAATGGGGAGAGGTGGATTTGCGAACCTGCCTCAAGATTGTTCAGTTCTCCAGTTAGTCCTACAACCTGTTGTTTAACCATTCATCCAAATGGGAAACTTCAGCATGCAATTGTTGCATTTACATTTATCATTACATTTAATTGTACTAAGGAGAGCTAGAACAGTGATTACTCATGTCTCACCCGCTACAGATATGAAAGTAACATAATCAGGAAGATTTGTGTGATTACGAGTTACAGTGGTTAGTAAAAGTCATTTGCCTTGTTTATTTTTTACTTGAATAAAAATGTTGACTGAAGTTTTGCTTCAGGTACTGAATTGTGGGCCCTAGCCATTGAAAACTTATGCTACAACAACTGTATTAGTCTTTAAGATGCCAAAATTCTCATTTTTGTTTTTGCCACTAAAGAGCAACCAGGCTAACCATATGAAATATATATCCAAAGAGGAAGCAATCCTTCTTCTGTCTCCTCTAATGATGGATACCACATCATACTTAAGACAGCAATAGCATCACAGCCAGGTAGCCATTCCTCACAAACAGCTCTCAGCTGGAGCAAACTGTGTATCAGAGTTGACTGACCTTCAAATACTTTACAACCTACAGTGATTTTGTGTAGCACTCAAAAACAATGTTTGTTTTCCTTTCAGTGCTGTAAAAAAGAATATTGCTTATAGCTATTATGTCTGCATATGATTAGTTTTGCAAATGCATGCCCAGGACTGGAATGCAACTGATTCCTTACTCCTCACATGGTCCAAATAATGGATGTGTACCCTACACTTTCTCTAAAGAGTTCATAGCAGTGTTTTCTCTACCCAAACCCCCTACAGAGTAGGCTAGACTTGCCCAAGGCTTCCTGAGTGAGAAATTGAACATGACAGTCCACCTCCTACTGTTCAGTGCAAGTGGTGGCATCATACTTGCCTGTTATGGTTTAATTTTTGGAATATGTTATAAAAGTGAGAGCCAAATCACATGGCCTCAGGACATGAGATATTAGCCTCAGGAATGCACAGAGAGCTTTCCTCATGCAGTGAATCACTAATTTGATCACTTTGCTGTGTGTCTAAACCCCCACCTAGTGCTCTACATGTAGGAGTATATAAGCTGGCATGAATATGCATTCATTTTAGCTCTGAGTAAGCATAGTCACCTTTAAACATAAATATAAGTTTGCTCAACAGTACTATCTATTAATTCCAGCTTACAGTGTTTTCTCAGGCACTGATGTTAATTTTCCTTTCTTTCTCAACTGAATGGTTGATTGCAGTATCAGTAGACCTTGGGGAACAATGAAAATCACAGCTTTAGAGCATACTATTTAGCAGTACAATAGATACATCTTCATTGTCATGCTGAACACAAACACATTTAACAGGGGAGCCAGTGCATTCAAGTGGATGCTCTATAGTAACAAGAAAAAGTTCTAGAGTCCAAAAACAAAATTACAGTGATATCCTGAGTGTGCTTTCCTGGGAGTAACCCCCACTGAGTACATTTGAGCAGGATTCTTAGACCTGTTTAGGACTGCTCTCATTGCCAGCTTGTAGCTGTGAGGAGATCTGATCCAACAGTTAATTACAATCCTGTGAATGCATAATATTGGCATGAACTTAATGAAGACATGCATGAAATTGATCTTGAAAAGAGAGCCCTATAATTATTTGGCTTTGTTAAATTAAAAAACCTTGATATTTGGCATATTAAAAAGAGTAAATTGGTGAATTGATAATGGACAGCCATAGCTAAGTAGCACCAATAAAAGTATCATTTCATACATCTGTTACCCAGCTCCCACTCACTCATTGGTCATAACAACATAAGAGCCCTTGTCAGGAGCTCCATTAAAGAAGTGGAAACAGGCTGGCACTCTTACTATGACAATGGGGTTTCAGCTGATGGAAGAGAAGGCCAGTTTCCCCAAGTCCTGCCTCCTGACTTGCAACCTCCTCCCCTACTTGTATGGCTTTTGTCCGCATGAGTCCTGCAACCTCCAGCACCAGCATTTCAAAGGTTCTTCACAGTCACTTGGGTACTATCTTGAAGAATTTAGTATTATTTGTGTGGGAGCAGACATATCTAAAGTTATCCTGGGCCCAGAATGTTCAAAGTTTTAAAGCCTGAAATCAGGAATCTAGACTTTAAATTAACTGGCAATCGATGATTAAATAGATTGTATTAAGTCCTGGAATATAATGAAAAATTAACTCTATGCAATGTTTGCAAACTTTATGTCTGATCTTAATGGAAATTCCAGTTCATCAGGTGAAGCATGCTGTTCAATTAAAAACAAAATAAAAAAACACAAAAAATCTGTAGATCACCAGTGTCATATTTCTGTATGTCTTCAGAATATCTCTAATAAATAAATTAAATGTTGTAAAGGGAAAAAGTCCAACTTTTCCACTGTAATTAATGTCTCTTAAGGTACTAAGCCAAATTTTCAGGAGTTTCTGTTTGTGGGGCTTGCAGGACAATCCTGTGCAGAGTTTCTCCATCCTAAACCCACTAAAATCAGTGGGCAGCTGTGTTGGTCTGAAGCAGTAGAACAAAGTTTGTGTCCAGTGGCACCTTTAAGACCAACAAAGTTTTATTCACGGTATGAGCTTTCATGTGCACACACACTTCCTCATATACATTGAATATAGGCAGACAGTGAACAGCAAATTATCATACAACATAATTGAAATGTTTTAACAGATTCAAAGACCAAACAGGAATAACCAGCTAAGTTTGTATGGTCACCATTTGTTTGGACACAGTCATTCAATGACTTTCACCCCACCATCAACCTGACAATGAACCAATCTATGCAAGAAATACATTTTCTGGACACTACTGTAAAAATACACAATGGATGCATAGACGCCATCTTATACTGGAAACCTACTGACTAAGTTTGTGCTCGAGCTCCTGCGGGAAGAATAAACCCCTAATGGACTTTGAACAGACTGGGGTCCTGTACTGCCCAAAAGAACTGAATATCAACAGCATAGCAGTGCACTGCGAGATATGATGTGGAGGCAACCCCACCGAAAAACAATGACACGGAGAGGACGCTTGGTGGCCTGGTCTCAGTGAGGTCACTCCTGGCTTTCCTGGCATGTTATGGGGCTCTGACTGGGTCTGGAGGTGCCAGCGGTGGCTTTGTGTGCCGCAGGTGGCCGGAGCGTTTGCCATGGCCTGGTTGGCGGGCTTGCTGTGGCCTGGTTGGCAGTGACCACGGCGCCTGGCTCCTGGCCCGGGAGGTAAGTTGGTGCTGGGAGGACCCAGAGGGGGCCTGTGCCCTCCGGAGGTCCCCCCCTTTTTTGAACTGCACTCCATGAGGGTGGGCCCTGCCGGACAACCAGGCAGGCCTGCAGCCATCTGGCCAGCTGAGAGTGCGGCGCTGGCCCAGGAAGGTGGCTGGCGCTAGGAGGACTCGAAGGGGGCTTGTGTTCCTCTGGAGGACCCTGTTTTTGAGCTGCACCCCGGGGGGTGGGCCTTGTTGGGAGACTGGAGCCCCTGCGCTTGTGCTGTTTGGCTCTGGCCAGCGGGTGGTGCTATCAGGAGTGGTAGTGCCCCCCTTTCAGGCTGTGATGCCTGCAACGATGATCAGGAGGAGGGGAGGCCATACGTTCGGGGTCGCAGCATCAGCACCACCTGGGCCACATCCCCCCCGTCAGGTGTGGGGTTGCTGGATGATCTTGGAGTGTGTGATCCTCTCCCCCAGCAGACAGGGCAGTGATCCCTTGGCGGCCCTTCAAAGACTACCCAGGACTGAACTATCAAAGAGGCCTGTGGCAGAGATTACCTGCAACACGGACAGGCTGGGAAAGAGAGCGGCAGAGGCTCCAGCATTCATAAATAGAGAAGAACTAGCAATGGAGACTAGCTGAGTTTGGATGCTGCTTTAGATGCTGCTTTTGGATACTGATACCTTAAGGTGGTAGAATAATCAGCTTAATTAATTGTAAGACCAATTGTAATATTAATAATTAATTGATTCAATTGACGGAGTAAGTGAGGTGGGGGGAAGTAATTAATTAGGAGTAAGTGGGTTGAGTGGGACTTGTAATTGATTAGCTGAAGGTTATTTAAGTCTAGGCGCTGCATTGGAGTTTTGGAATTAAGGGTTAAGGATGTCCGACCCAAGGGTAAGATAACTTTGTGATTGCCATTATAGTTTACAGCTAGTGAGCGGGGGGGAGAAATAACAATGAAATAAAATAAAAAAAATAAATAAATAGGTAAATAAATATATAAAATCAACTGATAATTTAATCTAACTACTAAGTAGGGGGTATTATATAGTAAAAGCAAAGAAAAAGAGGGTAGGTGGGATTGTGAGGCCTCTATTGATTTACTGGCCGATATTTGATTTATCGGCAATCAAATTTGTACTTGATTTAGCAGCATTGATTGAAATTGGTAGCAGAAGGCGATTAAATTTGCATTCTGACTGTAGTTGGAGGCAGAGGGTGATCAAATTTGCACTGTTTAGCAGTATTTACTGTAATTTGCAGCAGAGGACTAGATAGTATCCAGTTGTCGCATTGGGGCGGGCTCTGTGACCTTCTCGTCATCTGTCTCATGGGCGGTCTGAAGCTTGTTGGAGAGCGCCCAGTGTAGTAAATGCCTGGTCAGCAGATTCCTGTGCTCTTGGGGAGGGGAAAGTACTGCGGTGGGCCTAGGCAGGTTTTTTTTTTTTTTTTGACATGCCTAGGTGGGGTTTTAAGGGAAGGATGCAGAGAAACAGGTTGGCTCGGCATCCTTCCAGCCTATGGCCCATCCTAAGGGCAGTCGGCAGTGGGGCTAGGATGGAGAACCCCCCTCCATCATTGGTGTTGTGCAACACCAGGTCTATTAACAACAAAACCACACCTCTTTAGGAGTTTGTTATGGAACAACGAGCTGACCTGGCGTGCGTGACCGAGACCTGGGTGCAGGAGGGGGAGATGGTAGCTCTCAACCAGTTGGCCCCACCTGGGAGCTCATTCCATCAGCCAGGGCCCAGGGCTGAAAAGGCCCTGACCCTGGTCAAGGCAAGTTGGACATCCCTGAGGCCGTGGACCACCAAGAGATGCTGGTTAGTGGATCTCAGTGTGCTACAGGGCTCATATGGGAAGAGGTGGTCTTGAAGGTATGCTGGCCCCTGGCCGTACACATTAGTCTCCTATTCTGACATATTTATTTCCTCCACTGTGTCCCCCCCGCCCCGTAATTAAATCCAAACAAATGGTGACCATATAAACCTAGCTTGTTATTCCTGCTTGGTCTTTGCATCTGTTAAAACATCATCATTATGTTGTATGTTAATTTGCTGTTCACCATCTGCCTCTGGGTATGGACTGTTAACTTCCATTTCAATGTATCTGAGTAAGTGTGCATGCATAGAAAAGCTCATACCTCTGGAATCAAACTTTGTTCTACCCAGGATTGTTCTGTAAATGTTCATGTTCAATGAGAGAGAACTTTTCATTGAATATCTAAGCAGATAATACAAAAATCATTTCTCTGCTTTTTATCTGAAGTGACTGAAGGGACAATCAGAAGCAGACAAAAGAAAAATGGAAATGCTTTTGAACAATAATGAAAGCCAAAAATGAAACCGAAAAGACTGTTTTGGTTCACTTTTTGTCATATACTTTTAAATGGAGAGGTTATGGAAAAATAACTCCTACTGTTTCTGTCTGGCTTTTGCCACTTTAACCACCAGTTTTCTGAGTTTAAATTGACACTGAGCTCCTCTAAGGATACAACCCAGGGACTCTACAAAAGATATATTTTTAAAGAAATACTGCTTCTTCTGTTCATTTTAATTGGCTGGAAAGGGAGCCATATCTGAACACTGTCTCTGAACATGGAGTAAGAAAAAACATATTTCAGAAAAAATATCTCGACTAAATGGTGATCTTTCTTTCCTCAACTAGAGGTCAGCAGATCACTGTATATTCAGTGCTTGAATAATTTATACCAGATTTATGGGGCAAAAATCATCTGTCTTAGTCTTTGATTTAAAAAAAAATAATATGCAGAGTCAGATGAAAGGAATCACCATGTTATATTACAAATATATGTCATGCTCTATAGATCTTTTCCCACACGTGAGAATAATGTTTCATACACAAATGTGCTGCATGTGCAGTACAGATGTGTTACCACTCATGGGAATCTTACTAGGTTCAGGAAACAAGTACATATCCAGTGCTTTGATCTACATGGAAACCCCCTTGTGGATTTGGCAGATTTGTTTCCCCATGCACAAATTGTTGTGGGGGCTAGAGAGGACCACTAGTAAGGCATTGAAGATGGCAAGTTTATGCCCAGCGATCAAAATTTTCATGCAAAGATATATCCTGATGAAGGGTTGCTTGCATAGTATCCCTTACCTCTCTGGAATGAGCTGTAAAGCAAGAATAACTTATGGGAACCATGTTTTTATAACAGTTGTATATAGTTTCTATATTTCTACAGTGAATAGCTTCATACATATTGAAGGAATATAATGCACTCCTGCAAGTCAAATGTGCAGGTCTAGACTGGTACATTGAATGGATGAGAAAGCATCTAGGAACCATACAGAAGCTCTTTTGCACTGTTTGGAGGAACAGTGGAGCATAATTTAACTTCTTTTTAAGTGCTTTCAGAAGAGTAACATTATCTCTGGAATGATTATATTGCCCAGATAAATTGCTGTGCAGCAAAACAGGCTAATTGTCCCACTAGCTAAGCATAAGCTCTAGTATTGATCCTTGAAGAAGCAAGACTGGGGGCCAGTAGCCAGTTGTTGAATTTTTTAGAGAATCAGAAAACCTACTCTGAATGAACTTGTACTGGGAAAAGAATTTATTCATCTTGGGTATACTATATTTGCAAGAATCTCTAATTTATCTATTTAAAAATTTATTTCATGCATTTCCTTGTGGCTCACATTTGTTGTCTGGAGGGGGATAAAATAGCATTCTTAGCACCACTGGAAATGTTGGTAAAAACTGCAGAAAACACCACTTAATTACTTCCCATGGCTTTTGTTCAAAAATAACTTCAGACTTGGAAACCTGGTATAGTTGCTAAGACTTTGTGAGATGGTAATTTTCTGTGTATAGTAGCTGAATGTACTTTTTATGTTTATACTAAAAAGATCAAGAAAGGGGAAAAGGAGTCTTGTGGCACCTTACAGATTAATAGATTTATTGGGCCTTAGTAGATCTGTTTGTCTTTAAGATGCCACAGGACTCCTCATTTTTTTTTTTCATTATTCAGAAGGAATCACTAGCACTTTGGATGGGTTAGGATGTTTTTAAAGAACTCTGGCTAGTTGTAATGATTAGTGAAGAGCACTAGGAGGATCTCCACAAACAGGGTGAACAGGCAACAACGTAGCATGGCAAATGAAGTTCAGTGTTGCCAAGTGTAAGGTGATACACACTGGAACAAAAAATCCCAACTTCAAGTATTGGCTAATGAAGTCTGAAAAGGACTTTGGGGTCATAGTAGATAGGTCAATGAAAGTGTCAACCCAGTGTGCTGCAGTGGTGAAAAAGGCCAATTCTATGTTGGGGATTATTAAGGAAAGGATTGAAAATAAAATGACCAATACTATAGATATATGGTATAGCCTCATTTGGAATACTCTGTGCAGTTCTGATCACCATATTCTTGATCTTTAAATGAGCAAGATAGACTACACAAATGCATGGACATATCAGGACAATCCACTCATTACACTGCCCATCACAAAGTTTTGCCCTGTTGTTTAGGCTGTATCCCTGAACATTAAATACAATGTTATATTCTTATTCATAGAAAAGTCCTGTGAGAAACAGTTCTTGTACTCTACAGAGTACGTCAGAATTAAACTATTCAGGCAGATGAACCCTGAGCCAACATCCATTACCATTTATGTTTTTACTGGAATGCCTATAGACCACTTTCCCAAATATTAGAATGCCCACTCATAAGAAGCTGAAGGCAGCTAGGTAAACAGAGGTTTATAGTTGCTTGTCCAGGTAGAACTTCAGGGTTGATTCCCAAGCACCTAGGAGGCCAGTAATCCAAAAACAGTACCTGGAAACTACACGAACTATTAGGGTTTAGAACCAATCAGAGGAGTGCATGTTGGGTCAGAGACTGGGACCCAAGCAAAGCAGTCTGTTATTCTGTTTTTCTTAATGGTTGTGTTATATTGCCTTCTTTTTAAATGATTATGTTTGCTTTATTATCTTTGTTGTAAGCTGGCTTGAGCAGCTCTCTGGAGAGAGAGCATATACTTTCTAAATAAATAATAAAACCAAGTTAAAATACAGGAAAGCAGGGAGGAAAATCAAAGAAACACACACACTAAGAATGGGAAACTTATGTAGTAAGTTGATAGTAACATTAACAGAAACATCCAGGTGGGTAGCCATGTTGATCTGAAGCAGCAGAACAAAGTTTGAGTCCAGTGGCACCTTTAAGACCAACAAAGTTTTATTCAAAGTGTAAGCTTTCGTGTGCAAGCTGCCCCCAACCTCTTTTTTCCTGTAAATTTTCCTTGAGGAGATTTTATTCCAATTTGTCTGAAGAAGTGTGCTCTGCACACAAAAGCTTACACTTTGAATAAAAAATTGTTGGTCTTAAAGGTGTCATTGGATTCAAACTTTGTTCTGATAACAGAAACAGACACTGTGGGGTTGACCCTGACTTCAGGTATAGGAGTTAGGCTGCAGTCCTAAGTGTTGGCAGAGTTTAAACATGCAGAGGAGCAGAGCATCAACTGTTTAAAGAAAATAACTCAATTTATTAAAGAAGAAATAAACTCTGATAGAACAGAGGACAGGGAGAGAGGCTTGACTCGCTGACTAACTGCTGTTAGTTAGACTAACAAAGGAGAGGGGCTCAGTTGTAGCAGGAAGTTTCCAAAGAGCCAATCAGGAGACAGGAAGGACATAATTTGAAATTGTGGGAAGTCCCTAATCAAGCTGTGCCAACTAGCAGTCCTTCAACTGTCCCTTATAGTCTGTCTTTCTTATCTCCTTCAAGTAGGTTCACTATAGACCTTGTATATTCCAACACAACTTCTCAGGGTCTATGGTGCAAGTCCACAAAATTCATTTTTCTTCATAGAATCTCAGCTTTGCAGAACAGTGTTGAACTTTAACAGCTGTACATTTGTATTCTACTCTCCATCCTGGAGGCGCATCTATGAATGTCCACTTTTGATTCTTGATTGAAGATTTAATTCCTTCCTCTTTGGCATTTCTCCATCTTTCTGCCTATCAGCAGGCATTCTCTTTATGTCCTCCCATGTGGAAGGTTCCATTGCAGTCTCTATTTTGATCAGGTAGGAGACTTTTCTCCTACAAGGATCCCTTGTTGGATTTAGCTAATTATCTAACCTCAGGTTCCTCATCCCCATATGGTTCCTTGGGCTGTTCTGGTTATGTCATCTGTTGGTTCCAAGACGGCTGATTGCACTGCTTCTGGATGATGCATTTTATTTTCTTCTATCAGTTTGGATTCTATAGTGTCCATTTTTTCTGTAGTTTTAGATTTTTCCTTTTGTAAATTCATATAATTTGTATTTTTGGATCGAAAATTCTATATCTCTTACATCCCAAAGTGCATCCAACAAAAATACCTTGCTCAGTCCTTAAATCCAACTTGGACCACTTTTCTTTGGAGATGCAGGCAGGGGCTTTTGACCCAAATACCCTTAGATGTTTCATGCTGGGTTTCTGCCCATATCACAGTTCATATGGCATGCTCTTGGTGCCTTTTGTGTGCAGCCTGTTTTGTAGTTAATTGGCTGTGTTGATGGCTTCTCCTCAGTATTTCTCTGGTAGATCTGCTCTAGTACCATGCATCTGGAACTTTCTGTTAGGGAGCATTTTTTTCCTGTCAGCTATGCCATTTTGTTCTAGAGTGTATGAGACAGTGAGATGATGTTCAGTACCTTGTTCAGTTAAATACCCTTTTATGTCTATTGTCAGTTCAGATTGCCAGTGTTTTCCTCTGGAACCTGTTGCTGACCATCGCATTATATGCCTTGAGCTTTTCAAATGCCTTGTTCTTCTCCCTGATGAAGTAGGTAACTGTGTATTTAGAGAACTCTTCAATGAAAGTCAAAATATATTTGTTCCCACTTGGAGTCTCTGTTTTCATTGAACCACAAATCTCACTATGAATGAGCTCCAGGGGGGATGCCTTGTTTAGTTTGGTTTATGATTGTTTCTGAGGCCCAGGACAGACTGGCAATTTGCCCCGGTAGCCAGTCGTGGCAAAAAAAACCCGGATTAAACAATACCGGGTTTTCCCGTCCGCACAGCGGGGGCCGCTGCCGGAAGATACAGGACGGAGGCGCGTGGGAGCGTTCAGACTGCCGCGCCGGAGGCGTGCTGTATTCGCCGTTTCCCCATTAATTCGGCTGTGGGTGTATGTGCGCATAAGCGCATTTTGCTGATTTTTTTTTTTTTTGCCCTGCAATGCCAGCACCACATTGGGCAGTGGAGCGGAGCGCAGCCAATCACACTGCTGCTGCCTCATGCCCAACGCGGGTTGCTCCCGGCTTTTCGGCTGCACGTTCAGACTCCCCGGAAGTGGAGAAACACGTGACGAACGCAGGCTTTCAAGATTTGCGAAGGCTTTTATCAGGTTTTTTTTTAATCCGGCAGTGAAGCGCAAGAGCACCGGTAGGCTACGGGTGGGGGACGCCAGGCAGATGTGCCTGTGTGAACATTCCATTTACTCCGGTATTGAATCGTTGTCAGCCTGGGTCCCATCCCAGGGCAAATTGCCAGTCTGTCCTCGGCCTGAGTCTTGTCCACTTTCCTTGGATGCAATGCATGCAATTCCTTTCAATTGTACATTTATTTATTTATATGCCTTTGGTCAAATTCTGGTTCTCAAGCTGGACAATTGCATAATTAGCTCTATGCCCAAATCTTCTGTGCCATAACCTGGAACATCTCTCTCTCTTTTTAATAAATGAAAAAGTACATATCAAAGCATCAAAATACCAAAAACATAAACTATATGATTAAAAACAGTTTTATCAGAAAACTACCTAACTAAAATGAGGTAATTCAGTAACTTATGCAATACTCCTACCCTTTATAATTTCAATACTATACTAATATGCTGACCAGAAGGAATAACTCTCTTGTCAGAAGATATTGTATGACTGCTTCCCAGTTTTCCTTGTAATCAAAATGTCCCCACAACAAGGGAGAGTAAGAAAAAAAGGACATTGCTCCCATAAATTTACTTGTAGGTTATAAAGTGTGGGACCCAAGGGGGACTTCCACTTTTTAGCTATTGGCAATCTAGCCACTGTCACTAATATAAAAATAAAAATGTTCTGTTGTTTTGGGGGCTGTAGGTTTGCCCAAAAATCTAGCAGGAGATATTCTGGCAAATATGGAAGAGAAAAGTTCACAAGTACACAGATCATCTTATGAACTTCTTTCAAACAAATTTGAATAACATTACATTCCCGCTAGTTATGGAAATTAGCCTCTATTTGATTACATTGTTTTCAACACTTTGGGTTAAAAATTTTGTTCTTCAAATGGATTTTGTGAGGTGATAAAAATCAATTTGAAATCAATTTGTAAAATTGAAGTCGAATATTTGTATTTTAGATTTATTTGAAGGGGAATTCCAAATTTGTGTCCAGTTGGAGTCCGTAAAATTTATCCCCAGAATTTATTATGATTGCAACTGATGGTCAAATTCGCACTTTGTGTGTATATGTCCAGAGCATATAGCTTCATGCACTCTCCCTGTTACAATCAGTTCACCATCTTGTTTGATAAGACATCTTTCTCCAAAGGAAGTCACCATTCTTCTTTTTACAAGAACTCTTACTGAAAGCTAGTTATTTGCTAGTTGTGGCACATACAACCATTTCTCAGTAAGGATTTCTCTGACTTCTCCATCTGAGAGTCTGCATTTTATTGTTCCCAATTCTACCTCTTCTGCCACAACAGATCTCCCATCAGCTACATTTAGTCTCTCTTTTTTCTTCATTTAGAGTTTTACAAAAGTCTCTGTGTGCACTCTCATATGCATTGAGCATGCACTAAGAACCATATATGACTTTTGGCTTCATCTTTAGTTAATATGAAACTCTTTTTCATGGGTAGCTATTTCAAACCTTCCCCTTTTATTTGTCTTGGAGGTCACCCTTCTTTTTAAAAGTATTGCAGTCCCTTTTATCATGCCCCTGTTTTCCACATGAATAACAAGTTACTTTGCTTTTATTATTTACATATAGAGCTACTTGGTCAGCATTCTGCTCAGCCTTTCTGTTGGGCTCCTCAAACTGTTTATGTTTGAATGTTTGCTCCAGTTCATTTATCACATTTGATTTCCTTTTGATTCTGTTTCGCATATAACATTTTCATAAGTCTTGGGCAGGCTAACAAATCAAAACAGCCAAATCCTGTTCTGCAGTATCTTTGCCAGCACTTCTTAGTTCGTGACTCAGAACAAGCATTTGATCTAAATGCTCTTGCAGATCACCCCCTTCAGGCATCCTTGTGTTAAAAAGCTTATTTTGGGTATAGTGCTGACTCTTTAGAGAGGAGTTAACATAAAGTCTCTCCAGTTCATTCCAGTCTGCCTTTGAAGTTTGCATTTGAATAACTCGCAGAACATCTCTGTGAGACAAATATTTTATTAATACATTCTTGCCCTCTTATTGTTCATGTCCCAGGACTTCTGCTCTTCTGGGGTGTCATCTCCTGGCCGGGATTCATTGATGATGTACCAGAGTCCTATTTCAGTCAAGTGGCTTTTCATTCTCTCCCTCCAGATGAGAAAACTGTCATTCAACCAATCCAGTAGGTAGTTGTGCTAACCTGTGCAGGAGGCAGCCATTTTGCAGTTACTTCTTTTTTGCCTACTGACCTTTCTCACAGAGGTGTTTGTGCTGGGCCCATAACCCTGTTGGCAGAGTTTAAACACGCAGAGGAATGGAGCACCAACTGACCAAAGAAAATAACTCAGTTTATTAAAGAAGAAATAAACTCTGATAGAACAGAGGAGAGGGAGAGAGGCTTAACTAACTGGCTAACTGCTGTGAGAGACAGGAATGAAGGGGGAGGGCTCAGAGCAGGAAGTCTCCAAATAGCTAATCAGGAGACAGGAAGGCTATAATTTGAAATTGTGGGAAATCATTAATCTTGCTATTCTAACTAGCAATCCTTCAGTTGTCCCCTATAGGCTGTGCTTCTGATCTTCTTCAAGTAGGTACACTATAGACCTTGTATATCCCAACACTAAGAATTCTTAATAGGAGAAAGCCCAGATAAATGAAGTCAGCCTCACTTCTGTGTAAACATGTATAGGGATGTACTGCTGAAACTGAAATAGAGTATGAACAATTCCTTCCCCGCCTAGTTTTGGAAAGGGTGGGGAGTTCTGATGTGCTCCAAGAAGAGTTTCCTGATCAGTGGAGGGTATGGCACAAAGAGTTACAGAGCATGGGAACTTTGCCAAATAAGGAAACGAAGGAATGTCTTAGGGCAGGGAGGAGGTATGCTTTGTTCTTTCACCAAAAAGTAGAGCACAGGAAGTAGCTCCCAAATGCTCAATATTCAGTCACATGAGAGGAAAAAAACCTTGTTAGGGTGTTGTGGGGGGGGGGTTGCTAGAAAGGAATATTAATGTAGTAAATATCATTGTGTGAACACATAGCTTGGTTTGCACCAAGAAGTCTCCATTAATAATATTAAAAATTCTTGGATCTGTATCTCTTTGGGCTATCGTTGGCTGAGTTCAGACTGGCAGTTTGCAGCGGGACCCAGTCATGGCAAAAAAAGCCTCAGAATAAACTGTTCCGAGTTTTCCCAGTCACACGGGGCTGACAGATGTGGAAGCATACCAGGAGGAGGCACACGGGAGTGTTCAGACTGCTGGCCTGGAGGCGCAGCTGTAAATGGCCCTTTCCTCTATGTGTGTATGGGTGCATGGGTACATACGCACTCATGCACATAAGTGCATCCAGCTGATTTGGGGTGGACCCTGTTGCACTGGCACCACATTGGGCAGTAGAGCAGAGCACAGCCAATCCGATTGCTGCTGCCTTATGCGTGGAAACACCTGGCACACACTATAGAAGTGGGTTGCTCCCGGCTTTTTGGCTTCACGTTCATACTTCTGGGAAGTGAAATAACATGAGATAAAGGCACTCTCTGGGATTTGCTACCTCTTTTGTCAGGTATCTTTTTAACTCGGGAGTGAAGCGGAACAGTACGGGTTGCCTACGGGTGGGGAACGCCAGGCAGATGTGCCTGTGTGAACGCCCCCTTTAATCTGGTTGGGAAACACGGCTGAAAAGTGACTATAGCAGGGCAAATTGCCAGTCTGACCTCAGCCATTGTATTTCCAAGAAGCTCTGATAAAATTACATTGGTCCTGCCCTTCCTGTAGCAGTTTTCAGCCTTTGTGCTGAAATTCCTTGAGCCAGTTTCCTGACTAGGTTGGATATAAATTGAAAGTAATAATAAATAAATAGATAAATAGCATGAATAGCAGGGATGAGCTGGTTATGGAGCTAAACAGTACTGACTTAGATGGACCAATTCTCATACTTTATTTATTTATTTATCATATTTATACCCTGCCCTTCCCACGATATAAGACAGCTGCATGTGTCCATATGCTTGATTTTGATTTTAAAAGTCTGTACTTAAGGCTATATACGCATACAATTGGAAGGGGGGCATTATTTTTGTCAGCAGAAGTTTTATTTCCTGAGCTTGCATTTGTAAAACATTTAGAAGTTGTTTAGACCCTTGAATCACTGGACATTTCACCTCTCATTCCCGGTTATATGATTTCTAGCCAATGTGTTGAGAAAACAGCATCTAGAGGGCTTTCCAGTATCTTCAACGAAGTAAACTGATTATACCTGTCCAGTTGGCAAGATGTTTGTATGATAAACGGATAAATGAGTGATACCCTTGGTGTAAATCTTAGCAGAAACTGCCAAAGTTTGAATGAGTGGATTTTGTCAGGGCTGCCATGGGCACTTATTTTGAACAGAGTAGGTATGCATTCCAGAACTGGAGAAGCAAATCAGCCTAGCTCTAAAAAAATAAAAATAATTCAGAGGGCTTGAGAGCTTTAGAAAAAACTAAAGAAATGTCAGGAGAATGTTATGAAGAAGGAGACAGCCTAGCTAATGTATTCCAGGATTATATTGTTTTATTTACTTATCTATTTTTGTTTTGCTACATTTAAAATGCTACATAAGTGTTCTTCTAGAGTGGTACAGGCAGGAATACTCTAGACACTAAAAAGTTGGATAAATGAAAACTAATTTGAAAACCTATTTTAAAATTGTACAAAAAATTGTGTGTTGTGCTGGTTAGCAGTGATACCACAGCCATAAGAGAAAGGTGCCTATGACATTCATGTCAACATGTTCCACACTGCATCCCATGTTACAGCAGGGGAATGGGGTAGTATTCACATTTTCTTAATGACAGAATCCTGAAGACTGTTATTTTGCCAGGACTGGATACAATGACTGGGGGAAAGATTCTAGATACTCTCTTTCCATCCTGTGAAATGACTTATGCAAACTCTTGCACAATAAAACAATTATCTGGCAAGGGCCAAAAAGAAGACATGTCTGCACATTAGCTTATCCTATCTGAACAAATGCATGCCGTAATGTGCCATGCAAATCATTGGGACAGTTAAATTTAGTCTGGCTTATGCACTGCTCAATATGATTGCCTTGCTAGCTGACATTTGTTTGGAATAGGTGACATTTCATTCATTAGCTAATTTTTAGGAAAATGATCTATTGCCAAGCTGCACACCAGTGATAAAAATAATCCCAGCATTATAAAAGTGCATGAAACAACAATTTCTCCCGTATTGTTTGGACAACCACACTTTGCCAAAAAGTGTAATTAAAAGATATTCATTTCCTGTGTGGCAAAACATTCTACAGCAGAAAGATGTAAACTGGAAACAAGCATCCTCTGATTTTCTTTGGCTGCTGCATGTTGTGGTTATGAATAGGAAAGAAGGCTTCTGAGACAAATATAGTCACCTAATTAGAGGCTTTGTTTGCCTAATGTATGAATGCCTCAGTGCTGTGACTTTCTGTATCGACAAATGAGTTAGCCTTAAGGGTCAGAATCCCATCAGAAAACACGACAATTTGTGGGTATTTCAATGACAACAGGAAACTGCTTGTGCAATTTTGTCAGTGGACCTTAGGATTTCAGCCCTCTGCTATTCTGAATAAATCACCCATTGGTATGAATACATCTGCCTGTCCCAGACAGTTGAAGATCTGAGCTGTTCCTTCCTTAGATCTTCATTCTGATGTTAGTGTTACTCCAGTGGATTTAGAAGGGTGCAATTCTGTTTAAGATTGCACTGTATATATTGGGCCATAGCTAGTCTTCCTAATGCCGTAGAGTTTCTAAGGTGCTGCACTGATGTTGTGTCTGAGGCTTTGCTTGACCATGACATCAGCATGTAGTCTGACATCAGTTCTGCCCTTGGTCCCAACCCCAAAGCTCCTGGAGTTGTCCAGCCACCATCTGGCAATTCTAAGGTATTGTTATTTTGCTGCGTGCCACTTCTCTTGTCTTGGTCTTTTAACTATTTTGCTATCACTTTGTTTCTTCTTGATTACTTTTCAGGTATTCCAGGGAAATTTTGACAACGACACTCACAGAAAGAATGTCATTGACCCTCCAATCTATGCACGACACATAAGGATCCTCCCTTGGTCATGGTATGGCAGAATCACTTTACGGTCAGAGCTCTTGGGCTGCACAGAAGAGGACTGATGAGGGATCTTCATTCAACAGCACAACTCTTGATATTCCTAAAAATATTTCCATAGAAGAAACTGTGCAAAACCTGTAGGAAGTTGAATGGGTTTTTCATGAACAAGTGCTCACTTTCTGGTAGGCCGCTAACTGTCTTTTGTAAGGAGGTCTAAGCCTGCCCTTAAAATGGTCCAATCTGATTTTGTCCTTTTAAATCGGTTCTAGTTATTACTCTGTTTCGCTGTGGAAATTACCTTTCAAGTTTTCTTCTGAGTTGTTCACACTGGATGAAATATGGTTAGGGATGAAAAGCAGCACCGCTTTTGCAAGGGAGATGAAAATAGCATGACAGAGTTCTTTTTCTGATTTCCAAAGGAAGTGGGTTGATTCATTGTTTCCAAACCCAGACGGTCATCTTACTTGCAAAAAGTGATACTGCAGCTTTAGCAATAAGTTTCCTCGGGGATGACTGCATTTGATTGTTTCCCTTGTGCCTATCAAGCATTGTCAAGATTAATGACACTTCTTGGGAGAATCTCTGTGGTCTGCAGTCCTCCTGATGTTACAAACTACCTTTCATCATTCTCTTTCCCAAATGTGGAGTCTTCATATCCCAGTTTATTTATTTTTCTTTCTGTTAAAGCATTCAGTGGGCATCCTCACTCTTCTTTCTGTTTAATCACATTAAATGCTGTTGTTTACTTTTAATGAGCTGACCAGGATTTTATGGCACAAGATCTGCTATCAGTATATTATGAAGTTAATGATTTTGTTGGAGTGAAGTCAGTGAATTCAGCTTGCAGTTTTCTTCCTAAAGGATGTGGAGAAGAATTAACCATGGACCAAATGCAAGACCTAAGGTAATGTAGCATAGGGGTGGGCACAGATGAATGCTGTAGAAATGGTATTTGTGTGAGCCTGTGTTGTGTCTTGCTTGGAAGTTGCCTTGTGGAGTTGTACGGGAGAGGGCATATCTGTGAGATTCAGGCATAAATGCCAAAACATGCAGGCCATGTAAAGTATGATCCCTGCTACAGCAATGCCCTGACTAGTTCTTCAGAAATGTGGGTGGAAAGGAAATGAAACAAGATCTTGGGGCTGGAGGTTCACATGACATGATCACTAAAATTATTGTTTAGCAATCAGCTCTACGAAGGCTCTTCAAGCACTTGCAAAAAGTGAAGATGGTGAGAACAGTCCCATAGAAGGAATAAAAGGAGAGCTATAAGATCCTGTATAGAAAATGGATTCAGATGCAAGATAAACATCAGCAGAGATAATAGACAAGGTGATGTGTATGCCATAATTCTGTAGAAGAGACAGCAGGAAAGAACATGACATAGTAAGGCAGAAGTCCAGCAGCACCCTAAAGACTGAAAAATCCAAGCATAAACTGTCATTAAACTCATGAAGTATACATCTATTTATACGAAGAGCTGCAAACAACAGAGAGGTGGGCGTTGGGACAAGTTACAAAGAAAAGTCTGTTTAAAGAAAGATCTAAACTAAAGATTAACCAATCCGCTTAGAGAGGATGAGGACCACACCCATCTGATAGATAGGCTAAGTAAGATAATGAGAAGATCAAAAGAGAAAAGAACAGAAGCACAGATGAACCATTTAAGGGGTGGGATATGCCCAGGTTCAGATAAGTGCGGGGGGATTTCTTCAATACATTGAAAAATGTATTGGTGTCGGCAATGCATTGACTTTGGATGCAGCATTCAGCTGTCTAAGAATCCCATCTTAAAAAAAAACAAGAGAAAGAGAGGTGCTTAAGAGTGTATGGCAATGCCTGCAGAGACCTTCAGTGGTTGAGAATGATGGTCCATTGCTTAGATGCTTACCATCCCCATAATTAGCAAAGGCACAGGGTTCAACACTGCAATCCTCACCAGAGTTACAAGATCCTAATCCCATTGACTTCAATGCATGTATCTGCTTACCATTGTGCTACCAATTGCCTGGGTGTAGAGTTGTAGTTCTGAATTTTACACTTAGTACACAAAGCACTGGTAATAAGACACTTCCCAAGGGCATGCACATGAAGAGAGAGACCACATTCTTAGACCAAATGATGCTTCGGGCATTCTGTTTCTTATGCTCCACAACTCTAGCACCAGCTGCATTTCACCATAGTGGAGCTCTATAACACTACAGAAAAAATGTTTTCTTTAAAAATGAGCTTCTTAGTGCTGATTCACATAACCCTTTGCAGTTGCCATAGCACAGTTTCATTGGGCAGGACATTATTCACTAATGGTTGGTTCCCCCCCACACACACACACACATTCTGAGTAGAAGAATGTTTAAGAAAAGCAAATGTATCAAGTAATGAGCCTGTTAACAGGTTTTCCCTGGTCATCCAAATTTGCCATAAATCCACTTGCCTTGCATATTCATCAGGCAACATTGGAATGTTACACCAACTTCTGTGCATCAGACTCCCTGTGAGAAATGGCTAACCCAGTTGACATTTTATTTATGCAGAATCAACCCAGTGCACTTTTCAGGGTGCTAGCCAAACCCATTTTCAGTCAGACAAGAGGTGATGCTTTTGCCACTGAAACTAGTGTGTAGACACCTTAGCAGAGCATTGTATATATGGCTCTTGAGAACTGATGGGGTCCAATTTCATCATATAAACTGACTGAAATGCATATGACTGAATGGCTAGTACATAATCCAGATGGAATTCCTCCAGTGCAAAGTACCTGCCTATACAGGAGATGTGTCCAGAAAGTTGTGGACCTGGCCAATATTGCAAAGTCATAGATTTGGGGGTATTGTATTATTACCTGAAACTTTCAATTTATATTTATTCTCAATTTCAGAACATGCCACTGTAGATTAAGCTTTGGTTGTACCTCATTAATGCATCAAGCTGATCATCTTTTTAAAAGGACATTGCATTATCATTCAAAAGAAAATCACAGAGATAAGACCATTGGTTCCATGACTGATACAAAGTTGCCATCCTTTAATTCTTACAGAGAGAAGTCTAGAACCTTTGTAAAAAGTCATGACCCTTACAAAATCCCATGTAAAGTCAATGACAGTTGTTTGTCCTTCAAACAGCTTGGGTCATATGGCCTTTTTATGACCAGTTCAAGGCTCCCTCAACAACACTCCTCAAAAAAGGGAACCAATGAAAATGTGTCCTGCCTCCACAAAAAAGGCCTAATTCTCAAGGTGTCTTTGTTCTTATGTTTATTTTGTAAGGCTTAGACATGGTTATTCAAAATTTCTCGGTCTGATAACCTAATAAAGGGGTAAGCAAGTCTGTGTAAGAAATATTAAGGTCCTGTGCAACCCTACTAATTTCTTTTTTTGTTCTTGAGTCGGATTTGTGCTGCATTACAAAAAGCCACTAGACTGTTACTGTCTTGTCTGTAACTGTGTTAACATTTCTTAACAATGTTATCTATGGAGTGGTCTTCTATTGTAGTGAATAATTTTAAAGAGAAAGTCAATCATAACTGCAGTTTAAGGTGCAAAAAGGCTAGTTAAATAAGGTTGGGGATAGCATTAAAACTACTGACAGCCCTTTTCTGTACTTTAGGCTCTTATGAAGATCCTGCAGTTTACAACTCATTTACTGCCAAGCAATTCTGTTTGAAGTTTATAGGCCTACTCTAGATTAAAAAGTTGTGAACTGTTGATGCTTGACTTTTACATTGGGTCTAAAAATAGCCATGTTCTTTTCTGCTATTACATCAGACACATTATGTACTTGCAGTACAACAGGATACAAGCAAAATCGTTTGAGACTTGGCCCCAACGTGGGTGCCACCAATAACAACCACCAGTTGGGTGCTAAAGGTCGCTATCCCATGAAAATTCTATAAGCACCTTTTCGAATATGCAGATCCCAAGCCAAAAATAGATCTCAGCACACTAATTGCCTTGAGGGATAAAGGTATAATCTGTGACCCTTATGCTGCAGACACTCTCATCAAGCAGAATGCTCAGGGCAATTGTAGCTTCCCCTTAAGAGGAGATGATTTCTGCAAACAGGATACGGCAGGTCTTTAGTGTTTGGGTTCTGATCCTAAAAGGCTACTGCTAACACCATTTCAGTGAATAAAGCTTGAACTGAAAGAGCACTTTGAGCTGCTAGTCAGTGAAGTGTGTTGGCATTATTAGTATTTTTTCCCTCTATGAAAAAAATACATTTAAATTGCTCTTATTTGCAAATTAAATTAATCTTATAATTTATAGTGCATAAAAATAATGTTATGTTGAAGATGTATTTTTTCTGTTTGTTCTTTTTTACTTGAAAAGATTGCATTTTGCCCTTCTTTGTTAATTCCAATCACCTTTTGTCAGTTTGTTCCTAAAAATCTAAAAGCCTTTAATTTTTTAAAGGTATACCTTGAGAACTCTTTTTGCCATATGCTGCTTTAATAACATCCTTATTCATTTTAAGAAATGCCATTTACATCTGTTAGTTACCTTTACATGCAGTTCACTAGGAAATTCATCTGGGTGTCCCACTGAAATGAATGAGGACTGCAGAAGAGCACTATCCTGTGCTACATTTCAGTAAGGCTTGTGCCTGGAGAATTCCCCAATAGATTATGCCCTTTATATTTTATATGATAGTTAAAAGACATATGTGCCCCATACCCTATAGTGCCAGGATCCCCAGCCCAGTTTAGCCTGTAGCCACTTTTGGAATTTAGAGACAGTTAGTGGTCAACACCACAGCCACAGGATATGGGAACAGTCACAAAACTGCTAACATGGGGATGACTGGGATGTTCCAAAGCATGTCTACCATATGGGCACTCCCTTTGAACCCAAAAGTGATGCATCCTAGGAGATGCATTCTGAAGCAGTTCCTGCTCAGATTTGGTAAAGGAAAGCCAGGACTGGCCCTTTGGGGGAAGAAACAAGTGGGCAAAAGAAAACACATTGGCATGCACCATGGCACCCCTGAGCACTACAGTGGGAAGCACTGTTATAGAGTTCTATTTTTTGATTCCTTTTTTAATTGAATGAAATTTGTTAGTGCTGCAGGATCCTATAGTAAGAATCCTACCATTCATTCATTTTCATCACTCAATGACTGGCACATGTTAACAAATCATCATTTAAATTTCACAGTCAACACTTTCGGATTACTACAAACATGGAGGATGTTCACATGTTTAACTGCAGGTCACCAAGTGTTAAGTAATCAATTAAATAATTGAGTGATGAGACATTTTGTGAATATGTACATGTGGAAATCAGCCCTAAGTCTTCAGAAGAAACATCACACAAATGTTCTTGTATTAGATGTGGTTGTGATCTGCAGACGCCTTATGTAGGAGAACTGCACTTCAGCAACATTAATTGACTCAGAACAGGTATTTCATGCTTAGTGACTTGTTAATAATGCTCCCTCTAAGCTGTGGAGTCTTGTGAGCAAAAATTCTGCTTTGTGAGCTACTGGCATTAAAGTTATGAGCCAGCAATTTGGCTACTGCATCAGTTTGCTCTGGAGCCACCCTTCATGAGCTAAAACAAAAATGTGTGAGCGGGAGGCTAAAAAACTATGAGCCAGCTCACACTAACTCAGCTTAGAAGGAACACTGCTTGTGAATCATAATTAGGCATTGACCTAAAATCTGGAAGCTCACAAATATTCTAATGTGTCTGATCCACATGCAGAGGTGTAAGTCATTAAGCTTTCCTGCACCCTTAAACTCATGTAGAATGTTTAACAGCACTGAAGCTTACATGGGTTCACCCTGCCCAAATGTTCACCCTTTTATTGTGTGCATGTATGCCTCATTAGTAAGCCCATTTCAGACATTCAAAATTATGCATAATCATGGAAAGGGAATTAGGATCATGGTGACAGATTCTGACACAACTTTCATACATTGATTGTTCCTTTGTGTACAGAACCTAAGTGTGTACCATTTTCATGCATGGACGCTCTTTGTGCAAAGAAACAATCAGTGCATGGTGCTAGGGACAAGGCTGTTGAAATTATCCTGATACACTTCTACATGTTGATTCTACAGAGTTTTAGAATATCCAAAAATACTATGGAAGACATTCTGTGAGTTAGGATATGTGTGTATGCAATCTTGAGTTTTATTCCTGCACTCACCCTATTTGTACAGCAATCATACCTGGATCATGTGTGAACTTGCCCTTTAAAATTAAGGAGAAATGTTCATTGTGCTTAATATGAAGTCATTCTGCTGAAGTCAATGGAATTTCTCCAGAAGTAAGTGTTCTGAGGATTATAATTTAATTGCCTTTAGGATGTTGGTCTTTTTAAAGCTGGAGTCCTCAAGCCACTTACTCTGGAGTAATCTATTGCAATAAAAGGAAGTGAGTTTGATAATTGCACCCTTTCAACTTGTTGGGAAAATGTTATGAAATTGTCTTTAACTTTTATAGTAACTCTAACAGTGAAACTGAATTGGAATGGACAATATTCTCCTAAGTTTACCCCAAAGTAGTTAGGTATTTCTAGGCATCTTTATGTAGCTCCCTAATATGCTACTTTTATAGCCTGGAAAGTAAATCAAAATGCACAAGGTTTAGAATTATCTATCTTCTATAAAGGGCTTCTGACAAAAAAAAGAGAAAAAAATACCCTTGGTTATGATTTTTTAGGTTGACTTTCTCTTTTGGAATGAAAGCAGACAAACTTGTGTGAGTTTTGAAGACTAAGGAACCTAATAAGTGTATCTGTGCTATACAACAAAATATGAAATATAATATTCAATGCTGGCTTCAGATGTGTCAGTAAGTACAGAAGTATCTCAGACACAATGACCTTTGCAATCTTGGCAACCTGTGTAAAGTTCTAATGTTTTTTTTTTGTATATATTTAAATCATGTAGAACAATGTTAAAACAGTATGACCTCGTCTAGTCTTCAAACTTAACAATAAAACTTTTGGAAAATTGGGATGCTTTTGAAGTGTTTGGAGTTATACCCTAGACATTTGAATGGAAACACATATACCACTGTGTGTAAGAATGGCCTATTTTGCTTCAACTGGAAATCCTGCTTACAAATGCTTATAATCATGAAAATAGACATTTATATCATTTTCATACATGCAGCTTACACAGATATATACACTCTGAATTTCTTTGGATGGTTTAATAAGAAATTAATGAAGCAGATTTTTCAAACACATTATTTTGCTTTGGTTTTGTCCTGAATTTCAGTACTTGAAAGAACTGATACAGCTTCCAGACTGTAGCACAGCCTGATATTAGAGACATCTTGTAGGCATTTTCATGTTTTATTAAAAAGTGTGCACATATCATATCAAAACCTGTTTTGAGGCTGTGTTTGTATTCAGGGTTTTCTCTTGTCATCGTTTCCACTGTGGATGTATCACTTAACTACCTTTTTCACCCCATCTTTCTTTCAGTTGAACCACGGAAGTCTCCTGAAGTTCAGAACTTTACTGTTAGTAGTGTTACATCCTCCACATTTTATGTTTGAGAAAGTAATAAACTCATTCAGCTAACTTGAATCCCTTTCTTACTAAAGTGAGAAAAGGTATCCCGTCAGTGACCATCCCCTGCCCCCTCAGAGATATTGGTTAGTTTCATACATTTTCTAAAAAACAAAATGCAATAGGGTCAAAAGTTAGAATACTGAAAGTTTTCAATGTTTTCTATATTTTATTAATGTACTTAGATTCAGGTGGATAGCCTTGTTGGTCTGAAGCAATAGAACAACGTTTGACTCCAGTGGCACCTTTAAGACCAACAAAATCGTGTGCATGAAAGCTTATACCCAGAATTAAACTTGGATGGTCTTCAAGGTGCCACTGGACTCAAATTTTGTTTTATTAATGTACTGTTACTATATCTGTATCTCTCTTATTGGGGAAAGACTTAAAAGCTTAAAATGAAAATGTAACACAAAGTTATTGTGTCTCCCAGCTTTCCCCCAAAATGCTTATTGAATGAATCAGAATCAAATGTGCTTATCCACACTGAAACAACTAACAGCATATGCTTCTCAACAATACCAGAAAGTCATGCTTTTAACATTATACCTAAACTGCTTTTTTGATATATCTTATCTATTAAAATATGCTCAGCAATTTCATTGAGCGCCCACAAGTTCTTATATTGTGAGAAAGGGAGAAAAGTACTACTTTCTCTACCTGCTCTATCCCATGCATAATCTTGTAAACCTCGATCATGTCACCCCTCAGTCATCATTTCTCCAAGCTAAAGAGCCCCAAGTGCTTTAACCTTTCTTCATAAGGAAAGTGTTCCAACCCTTTTATCATTCTGGTTGCCCTTTTCTGCACTTTTTCTAGTGCTATAATATCTTTTTTCAGGTGTGATGACCAGAATTGTACACAGTATTCCAAATGAGGTTGCACCATAACACCTTGGCACTTTCCAGCTCTCCCATTGACTGTGCTGTGCGCTCCATCAGCCATTGGCCCACCAGCTACCAATCAAGAGTACTCGTGTGCCATTGACTGGGGGCTGGGTCTGCTCCTCTTCCCTGCCCACTGCTGCCTCAGCCACTCTTCCCTGTCAGAATAAACTGTCAAAATGGCTATCTTTCCTGATGAAGACACTTCTCATTCTTGCCTCCTGTGGGAGTAACTTTTCCCCCAGTGGCTGTTGTTAGTTCTGTCAGTAAAAAGGCAAAGCCAGGAGGCTCTTTTGAGGCCTTTGTGGGGAGCTCATTGGAGTCAGTTCTGACTAGGGTTACCAGCTCCAGGTTGGGAAATTCCTGGAGATTTTGTGGTTGAGTCTATAGAAGCCAACGTTTGGGGAAGGGAGAGGCCTCAGCTGAATCGAATGCCATAGAGTCCACCCTCCAAAGTAGTTATTTTATCCTGGGAACCATTGCTGCCATTTTCCAGGTGAGGATTGGAGATCACTCACAATTACAACTGCTCTCTAGTTAGCAGAGCTGAATTTCCCTGGAGAAAATGGCTGCTTTGCAGAGTGGACTCTGTGTCATTATATCCTGCTGAGGTCACTTCCCTCCTGCTTGGGTTCCCACCGCGGAGAAAGACTGTATTTTTTCTAGGTAGATACATATTTGTAAAAAGATGTGACTTTATGTGCACCTGACAGATTGTGACCTGGCAAAGCTGAGGGAAACAAGTACTAACCGGGGTCCATCATCGCGGGACTATATATTAATGTGTTGCCTTAATGTGCTGTTTTAATGTGAATTAAAGATTGTCCACAAACTAGATAATTTTTGTACATCTTGCATAAACAACTCTTTTTCTTTAAGAATAATTGGGAGAGTAATTTTTACTCCTGAGTAAAATATATATAATGTAACAGTCCTTGAACTGTTGTTATTTTGCTACAATTTATAAATGACTGTATTTCCATTGTTTGTTACTTATTCTTCAGGTGAGGGCTGGAGATCACTCAGAATGACAACTGCTCTCCATATGGCAGAGCTCAGTTTCCCTGGAGAAAATGGCTGCTTTACAGGGTGGACTCTGTGTCATTATACCTTGCTGAGGTTGCTTCCCTCCTGCTTGGGTCTCCACTGCAGAGAAAGACTGTACTTTTTCCTAGGTAGAGGCTTCAGGTAGTGGGGGGTGGGATGGAAAGCTGAAGTCAGAAGGGCAGATAAAGGTAGGTTGATGGTTGGATGGGAAGGAGATATAGTTGCCAACTCCAGGTTGGGAAATTCCTGGAGATTTGAGGGATGGAACTGGGAGAGGGTGGGGTTTGAGAGGGAGTGGGTCCTAAGACAGGTACAATGCCATAGACTCCACCATCCAAACCAGCTGGTGGTCCTGGGGAACCATAGCTGCCAATCTCCAGGGGAGGGCTGGAGATCACTCAGAATTACAACTGCTCTTCAGATGGCAGAGTTCAGTTCCTCTGGAGAAAACGGTAAGCACTGTGTCATTATACCCTGCTGAGGTAACTACAGCAGATTGACACTGAGTGCCCAAGGCCAGGGCACGTGCCCAGAGCCTCTTTCTGGAGCCCATTTTATTTATTTCCACAACGGGCCTTATTCCTAGTCCCTCCATAATGCTACAAAATAACAATGGGTCGAATGTGTGGCTGAATTGTGTCTTTTCCTAGGGCCTAGTGTCATTTAAGTTCAGATCCTAGTGCCCTGTCTCTTCATGATTCCAAATCCATGATCTTTTTTATTATCTGCTGAACTGAAGTTGTAAGACTTCATCTCACAATCTGCTGGGATGTAATGGGTATGTCAACAGATTACATCAATTATTTTAATGTAATTTATTTTACACACCTTTTTAATCCTTTTGCTACATTTCCCCCACCCAAGATTAATGATTTGTTTATTCTACAATTTTTGCCAAACATCACAAATTTACCATCAAAAGAAACAGCCTACATCACAAAATGGGGGGGGGGAGAATATCACTAGGTAATTTTGTCATTGATAAGTTGTGTGTGTGAGCGAGAGAGAGAGAGAGAAGTCTGTTTTTTTTTAAATTCAGGCCAGTGTTCAAGACTGCCCTCATCTACTCCAGGAGTTAGTGTGGGCAAGAACAGAAAAAAAGGAAGGTATTGTTACTCCAGCTCCACACAGAGAAAGAACCTGACTTATTAAACTTTGCTTCTGTTCAAAACAGTGCTGCCTCCTTATTCCAATGCCTAGCATTAAGGACACAACACTGTGCAATTCATGTTTTTATAATACTGTGCTCCTATTGCCTCTTCTGCCTGCTTCTAAATACTCTTAGATAGCTTGATTTTATTCTAACTATTGCATTTCCAAGTGTCTGTTGGAACAGTAGAAGCTGTTCCATCATGCCTTAGGCAACTGAAGCAGAGTAGATCAGTTCTGCCCTGCCCTTCTTTTTATATCCATAATACTAGCTTTCTGTCATAAATCCTGGGCACAACAGTGCAATAGATTTGGACAGATGCATCCACTTCAAGCTTAAATGGTACAAACACTTCAGTCTCGCCATGCCTTCTTGGCTTTTCAAACCCCCTGAGAATTGTATGCTATGAACAAGAGTTCTAGCTCAGCAATGCCAAAGGCTGCTTCTTGGCCTAGCACAACCAGTGAGGCTAGCATGCAGCATACAGGTAAATGGGTCAAATTGTTAGTCTGCACCAGAGATCAGGCTTTGCATCTGATTTGAACTATGTTTCATGGTCCCTGTGCAGCTGGGCAATAATACTACTTGAATTCTGACTGGGAACCCCAACAGAAGCTGGTGGTAATGTTGGTAATGCCCCCATACTCAGAAGAAAGACACAGAAAGTTGGATGAACTATGGGCCACTTTATTAAATTCACAGTTGAAAATAACGGCAAGGGCAAAATATGGAAAGCGGCATGATCCAGGCCAGGGGTCAGCGTTGATCCTTCCCCAGTTGTAAGACACGGAGCTGCCCACCCCCAGCTTGAGCCAATCTGTGTGGCTCCCCGCCAGCAGGCACAATGAAAGACATGCCGTGGAGATCCAGCCCCAAGTCATAGAACTTAAGCAGCCGATCGATCCACGCAGACCCCAAAGCAGTTTGCCATCTTTCCCCGGGTCGCCCAACCCAAAGGTTAATCTGGCCAAACTCCTATAGCCTGAAGTAATTAATTGGTGCTCCATTAGCCGCATCTCAGTTATCAGCCCCAATCCTGCCACAGCCGAGGTCAAGCCTCAGCTTAGGCCAATGTCCCCACCAAAAGGCTTAATGCCTCCCGTAACCCTTGCCATAGGTCCTCCAAAAAATATATATCATTGCCTTTCTCAGAGAGGTGTACCCCATCCAGCCAATAAAGCTCCACGCATTCAGGAAAAATGCATGGATGGGCCAAAAAGCAGCCCGACCTCACATCCAGAACTTTCTTAATATCCCTGTTAGCCTTTCGGTGGGCCCAATCAATCCCCACTGGGCTCATGACATCGTGCCAGACCCTCCTAGAAATAATCACAGACTATACTATACTAACCCATGGCCAACGTGCCCAGATGACCTGCAAATCCTCAATAGCCTGGAAAGTCAAGGCTTTACTAACTCAGGCCATTACCTCCCAAGTGCACCACCAGCATGTCTGGAGGAAGGCACGTGGGACCCTGAAGCAACAAAGACAGGAGGCCTGCCCAGTGAAGTCCACGGTGCCCCCACCATTGACTAAAGCCCAGCTGAGATCCAAACTAAGTTCTCCTTGCCTGATGTGCTGCCCAAAAGTCAAGGCTGTGGCCACAGATGAGAACCCACTTCCTCTCAACAGCCCCAATACAACCTAGGAAGGAAACAACAGTTAATCCAAAGAAAAAGAAAACCATGAAGAGGAAACAGGCACACATAGAGGGAAATGACTGTGTACACCCTAAGTGGAAGGAAAGGGGTGCACATAAGACTTATAGGCAGTGGAGCGCCACCTACCCAGAGGAAACGGGTGCACATAGAGGGAAATGACCATGTACATCCTAAGTGGAAGGAAAGGGGCACACATAAGATTTATAGGCAGCAAAGTGCCACCTACCCAGCCACAGAATGTCTAGGGAAGAGTAACCTATGGCCGCAGCAGTAGATGCCACCCCGATCCAAAAGGAATGTGTGCCAAACCTCGCTCCTTACAAGCCCAACTTCGACAGGGCCCATGTGGTCACTGTCCAAAATTGGTGCCTTGTAAGCAGAAGACATAGGCTGGACACAGCATCGCAAAGCCACTGCAGAAATGCACGGCCTGGGGCGACCACTTTACAAGCAAAATTAAGGTGACCCACTAACTGCTGGAGCTCTAACAGCAATACCTTCCACTTAGACAGAAAACTGGAAACCCGGCTTAGCAAATCTTGCACTTTGCTCTCCAGCAGGTGGGACAGCTGAGCTATCATATCGAGCTCAATACCAAGAAAAGTCAAGCTTGAGACTGGCCCCTCTGTTTTTTCATGAGCAAGTGGCACCCTCAATTCAGTGTTTAGTTCCATGAAACTATTGAGCAGTGACCTGCATTGCCCCGACCCTGCAGGCCCCACAAAAAGGGAATTGTCAAGATAATGTGCCACCCCTATACAACTGGACCCCTTTCGGACCACTCACTCTAAAAAGGAGCTAAAGCACTCAAAGGCTGCACAAGACACCGAGCAGCTAATAGACAGTGCATGGTCCATGTAAAATTCTCCCTCAAATGATAAACCTAGCAGCTCAAAATCATATGGGTGTACAGGGAGGAGGCGAAATGCAGACTTGACGTCACATTTCACCAACTCCGCTCCTGGGCCACATCGCCGTACAACCCGCACAGCTTGGTCAAAGGACGTGTACCACACTGAGTGTAAGTCATCCGGGATCCCATCATTAACTGAGCCTCCCTTGGGAAACAAAAGATGATGAATGAGCTGGAATTCACTGGGTGCTTTCTTGGGCACTACTCTAAGAGGAGAAACCTGGAGATCGGGGGGGGGGTAACAAAAGGACCCAGGACCCTGCCTTCCACCCTTTCCTACTCAATTTTTTCTTTAACAACTGCTTCCAAACTCTTGTTGCCCTGAATGGCATTTAATGCCTTTTATGGACTATAATGAAATGTGGTCTGTGCAAAGTATGCTTAAGGTAACCTACTATGATGCCAGTTGAGACTGCACACTTGAGAGGACACCTTCCTTTCTGTGTTGCTGCTCCAGCAGCTCTCCAAGGATTACCAACCCTCTTACCTGATGGAAGATGGATCGGTTCCATAGTATGCACAAAGCACCAGACGCCATGCCATGCCACAGCACGTGGACAAAGGACTCCAAAGTGCCATCAAGAGCCCCCTCCAACACACACAGGCAACCCCTCTCCCCTCCTCCATCGACCTGCAGAACTTCACATAGCTCAGAGACTCTATTCATGGTTGCTTGGCAACTAATTGCTTGCCCATCAATGAGCTGGCTAGGGCTATCAAGAGACAATAGCATTAGCCCAATGACTCATCTCATCTACACCCAGGTGCCAGTCTCCAGTCTGTTCCTAGTTCTCAATATTGACCACTCCTTAGCTCCCCTCCCCTATTCCTTTCAGCCAATAGTATGTTTTCTGGGATGGACTAACCAGGAGGTGTGACTAGGGGATATGGCCAGCCCCCACACCCCCACATAAAAGGGGAAACCCGACCACATGCTTGCCCCTTCTTCTCTATGACCCCTATCTAAGCTTTGTCCCTCTTAAGTCCAGCTTGCTATCCCAATACCAGATCTCCATCCTTAACTCTAGATCTGCAGCTAGAGTTCCATGTGTTGCCTGCCAGTTCAGGCCACATGCTCCCATTTTCAGCTCTCCCCCCACTTTTCCCATTGGAATGGATCATTCAGCGAGGACAGGTAAATATTGTCCCAACCAACTAATTCCTGCTTATGCAACCGTGCTGATATCTCTATCTTTATTTTCTTAGCTCTGAATATTGTTGATGTGTGAATGTGTATTCTTTGTGTGTGAAGAAGATTTAAAGTAAAAGACCTTAATTAGAACTAGATACCGTCTCTGTGTTTGTTACTGGTATCTCCAGAAGGGTGGGACTTCTGTATACACTGGTAATTGCTCCCTTAGCTGATTACATATTAATAATAACTCATATTCCCCCTAATATTAATAAGAACAAAGAGCAATCAGGCTAACACCCTGAACAGAAGAAAGATTGCTGGCCATAACGAAGCCTCACGGGCCAACATATGGTATGCGAAAGCCAAACTTAAAACCGATATGTGGCATCATCTCTAAGGGGGTAACTCACCAGCCAAGTCTCAAGAACTCTCAGGTTAATGGGGCTGGGCCCCTTTTCCAGGAATTTGGTTACCTCTGACACCCCCTTGCCTCTTCTGCCCTCTCCTAGGTTGGGCCTTGGAGCAGTTGCCAAAAGAGTGTGGTCCACCACAGAAGGGGCAATCATGCCTGTATTGGCATGCTTTCCTGCTACAAACCCCATGTGAGTTGAACTCCCAGCACAGCAAAGCGGGGTTGAACCACCTCACGGGAACTGGGAGTTGACCATGCACTCTGCACTAAGTGACCACTATGCAACCTTTCCCCTGTCAAGTGCTAGGGACATAATCTGAATCCACAAGAAAGGGTGAATCTGGTCCAAAGGGAGGGAGAGGTAGCATGTTGCCTGCATGTGGAACTCTTCATCATATTGCATCCAGGCAGGGCCCACAAACCCAGTGTACTCTTTGTAAATTATATCCATATATTGAAGTAAGGAGGCAGCCCGGTAACGTTGCGTGAGAGCTATGACACCCGCATATATAAAAAAACCCTGCTATCCAATTGGCCCAAGTCCTATCCACCGTCCTCCTTTTTAGCTTCTCCTTTTCCCTCTCATCGAGGTCCTCCTTCTCCTTCTTTTCCAACTCACAAAGAAGAAGGGAGAACGCTAACCCTAATCCTTTCAAAAAAAATTCTCGTGTGGCCGGCAGCAGGTGGTCCCCTAATGGCAAGGCCATATCGCCCGAAGGCAAGTCCTTGGCTGGCACTTGGTTTAAAGTCATACCCCAAGGGGCCTGAGAGCCCCAAGCTTTATGGTATGGGAGGAGAAGAGTAAAACAGCAAGCTAGTTGAAGCACCCTAATGCTCTAGAATCCAACCATTGATTCTTAAAGAGAAATTCACATTCCATCCTCTGCTTCCCTATGAACTTCTTGTTAACATTCATACATAGAGTTCACAGCTCCACACATGGTAAGGGATGTCCACTTCTAGCAACCCGTGATGGGGTCTGACTTTCTACAGTTGACTCTGTCAAGAATTTGGAAGTATGGCTCAATTCTTAACTCTCCATGGACAAACATATTTACCTTGACTTCGAGAAAGCTTTTGATAGTTCCTCATCAAAGGCTCCTAAGTAAGCTCAATAGTCATGGGATAAAAGGACAAGTCCTCTTGTGGATCAAAAACTGGCTTATAAATAGGAAACAGAGAGTGAGTATAAATGAGAAACTTTCTCAGTGAAGGGTGGTAAGCAGCGGGGTACCACAGGGATCAGTACTCGGTCCGATGCTTTTTAACTTGTTTATTAACCATTTGGAATTGGGAGTAAGCAGTGAAGTGGCTAAATTTGCAGATGACACGAAGTTGTTCAGGTTGGTTAAAACCAGGGAGGATTGTGAGGCACTCCAAAGAGATCTGTCGAGGATGGGTGAGTAGGCATCAACGTGGCAAATGGAGTTCAATATAGCCAAGTGCAAAGTGATGCACATTGGAGCCAAAAATCCTAAATATAAATACACATTGATGGGGTCTGAACTGGCAGAGACGGACCAAGAGAGAGATCTTGGAGTCATAGTAGATAACAATGAAAATGTCTAGACAGTGTGTAACTGCAGTAAAGGCCAACACTATGCTGGGGATTATTAGGAAGGGAATTGAAAACAAATCAGCCAGTATCATAATGCCCCTGTACAAATCATTGGTGCGACCTCATTTGGAATACTGTGTACAGTTCTGATCGCCACACCTCAAAAAGGATATTATAGCATTGGAAAAAATGCAGAGAAGGGCAACTAGAATAATAAAAGGGTTGGAACACTTTCCCTATGAAGAAAGGTTAAAACGCTTGGGGCTCTTTAGCTTGGAGAAATGACGGCTGAGGGGTGACATGATCGAGGTTTATAAGATTATGCATGTGATAGAGTAGGTTGAGAAAGAAGTACTTTTCTCCCTTTCTCACAATACAAGAACTCGTGGGCACTCCATGAAATTGCTGAGCAGTCAGGTTAGAATAGATAAAAGGAAGTACTTCTTCACCCAAAGAGTGATTGACACATGGAATTCACTGCCACGGGAGGTGGTGGCAGTACAAGCATGGACAGTTTCAAGATAAACATATGGAGCAGAGGTCCATCAGTGGCTATTAGCCACAAGGTATAGATAGGAACTCTCAGTCTGGGGCAGGTGATGCAATCTATTCTTGGTGCTGGAGGGGGCAGCAGTGGGAGGGCTTCTAGTGTCCTGGCCCCACTGCTGGACCTCCTGATGGCACCTGGTATTTTTGGCCACTGTGTGACAGAGTGTTGGACTAGATGAGCCATTGGCCTGATTCAACATTGGTTTCTCTTATGTTCTTATGTTCTTTATGTTTGGTGACAAAAACTGTGTTTTACTATCTACACCAGGCCCATCAACTGGCTCCCTTTCTGTTCTGGTGGGACCTCACCACAGTAATGTATGCAATGGTCACCTCGAGACTGTACTGTAACTCACTCTACGCAGGGCTACCTTTGAAGATGCTTTGGAAACTGCAAGTGGTCCAGAACACAGCTGCCAGATTGCTAGCAGGAGTGTCCTGATCAGCACATATAACACCTATCCTACAGCAGCTGCACTGGCTTCCAATTAGTTTCTGGAGCCAATTCAAAGTGTTAGTACTTACCTTTAAGCCCTAAATGGCCTGGGACCTCATATTTTCAGGACCACCTCTCCCAGCATGATCCTCACCATCTTCTCCAATCTTCATCTCAGCATTCATTGAAGGTCCCAGGTCCACAAACTATCCACCTTGTTAGTTGAATGGACTTGATTCTGGGTAGACCTGCTTAGGATTGCTCTCTCAGTGCGGTAAGAAACTTCCACCAAAAAGACAACACAGAATGCCCTGGCATTAATAACTACCCATTTCCAAAAGCAGGGACATTCAGAGCTCTGACACACAATAATGGCAGCAACAGTATAGTTAAGGTGTGTCAGTTTAAAAAAACAAAACAAAAAACCTTTCTGCTGTTATTCAACTTGAAACGTCCATTTATCCCATCAGCCTGAAACTATCATGGAGAATCTCCCAGTCATTAGCCCCATGTCAGAAAAATCCATAGCAACATGGCTGAGTCATAAAAATTTAAATTACCATGACTGAAGAAGGTTCATAAGTTTTTAACGGATACTTTGCACATGCAAAAGATGATTCCCCCCCCCCAATTTCCATTCCGCCAAAAGTTCAGAAGTCTTTTCTGGGGGTTTGGTTTCTAAATGAGTTGGTGAATATCTGGCAAATTAATAATATTATAAATTTCCAGAATTCACATTTAAAATAGCCATGTAAGTAATAAATACAGACATGGTAAGTAAAGTAAGCTTTCTTTATGAGAAATGGCTGCTATGAGCTCATCTAAATTCTCTGTTTAATATTCAGCAGCAAAACCTAAGAAGAGATGATCAGAATAGCACTGGGCTCCCAGAGGGTTCATGATTCACACATCTCACTTCCCTTCCCTTCCCCTCCCCACAGTGAAAGCTTTCTGATGTAACACTTCATAAACGCAAGGAGTCTTCCTATAGAGGATGACAAGAAAAGAGATGGTTGCTGGTGGTTTTTACTTCTTCCCTGTATGTACTGGCACAAAGAAACAGAGCCATGACCCTGCCATTGGGCAGAACTGGATGGCAGAAGCAGGATCTGCTGCCACTGGAGAAAAGAGAGTGGTTGACACACTATTGCATCATTTCCTTCACTTCAGGGACTGGTCTCAAGCTTCTAGAAAGAGCAGTTGCTGGGAAGGAGAAGGGTAAGGGAAATGGGTGTATGGTCTGCTGTTTAAGCAAACAGTTTCTAGGTACGTATTCTTACTGTGTTAGGGAGCGAATCTGCCAGGGTTTGAAGAGCAAGCATAAGCAGCTCTACTTAGAAGTAAGTCCCATTTTACTCAATGGGGCTTGAGAGAGAGCCAAAATTTCTAGGCTTGGGAACTATTTGTAGCTCACCCTTCCTCTCAGGAGTTTGCATAGTTCCCCTCTCCCTCATGCCTTTCAATGGGCATTCAATGTTGTTAATGTTGGAATGTAACCCAATTCTTTTAAAATATTTATAGAGCACTGACCCCTGTGTTTTGCGTTAGAGGCCCAAACTGCAGAGGAAGAAAGTGGAAACTAAAAAAGCAAAGGGAAATATAGCTTGTAGGTAAGCACAACATGTCAGAATGTACAACATATGTGCTGCTCATATGGCATGAAAGTTAAGATGGCAGCCAAAGTGAGCATTTCCCACTTTATTTTTTAAAAAACTTGGATGTATTTATAAGTATTACTAATGCTATATTATTTTACTTGGTGTTACAATCAGAGTATTCCTACCCCCTCCTTACAAAATAAACTCTGATTGTAAAACACCCCCCCCCCATTAATAGATATACAATTGTGTTTATCTACACAAGTCTTTATTTGTGTTCAGGCATTACAGAGAACACAGACTGTGTGTGTCCTGACAGTGACATGTGAGATGAATTGTCCCCATTTCCCTCATATGTACACTTGTGGGTTTTCCCAACAGACCAAATGGCATACCGTGGGCTATTTCAAGTCAGGAAAATTTGGGAGGCTGAAATCTCTTCTCCACACATGCCACAGCTGTGAAATAAAGTGGGCACTGTGTGTAGGGGAACTGAGAGGAGTGTGCATTGTATATGTGACAGGACAAACAGTGGGAACCCTCAATGCAACCTGTATGCTCCATAATGTGTGCCCCAAGAGAGAATTTTAGGAGTTCTGTCACATTTATCTGCTAAAGATATTAAGAGGATAGGGAGACATATACCTCACTGTCCCCCTCATTCTACTACTGTTGGGATGTAGTTGGTTGGGGGAAAAGCTCCTGCCCCTTTCTGGTTCTTTAAAAATAGTTTTCCTTTTGTTTTGTTTTGCTCTGTTTTTTGAAAAGTTAAAGAGCATATATTAATGGATTCTCTTCTCTGTTTTAGAAGATTGTTTTAGAATTTTTAACTGCTTTGCATTCTCACTGTTTCTAAAAGGAGTTTAATAATTTTAAAGGGTTAGTTCTTCAGGGATATCCAAATTGGATTCTGTGGTTTGGCATTGGTACTTTTGGCCTTCTCATATTAGCCCTGAGTTCTTCTTGGCTTCTGTGGTTTGTTGTGAGCTCTGTTGGGCTTGTAACATGGTCTTTTGCTTAAGATGGTTTGCTTGTGTTCTCTGGATTGACACTGGTTGTGTGGGGATTGCCACATTGCCTGTAATTCTGCTGGGATTCTCCAGTTTAATGTTGGTTCTATTGGGTTTGTTGGTTCTGTCTGCATTTGGAATATTTTGGCTTGTAGTTGCTGTTGAGTGTTTGGCTATTGGCTTTTTTGCCCTGAAGAATGCATGACATTTTTTCCTCTTGGGAAACAATGGAAATAAGCAGGATGGTTGGGGGCACCTTGTTCAAAGGCCTGTAGAGCTGACATTTGAGGATTGTTTAGTGGACAAAGCAGGATTAAGTTTCCTGTAATTTTAGTGTCATCTGCTTGAAAAACAGGCACTCCACCCCCACCTCCAGAAATAGTATACCATAGAGAATACTGTCCAAGGAACATCCATTGGTACAGATTGATCCCCATGATTCCAGACTGGCCCCAAGGTTTGAATACCTTTTTGTAATTCTGAGGAGAAGGAAGAAGAAAAGAGATTATTTGAGTAAACAAACAACCGTAAACTTCTTCTAGATGCTCTTTAGACAACTAAGTTTCCTGTAATAGCTAAGCTCAAGATTCAAACCTTCATGTCACCCTTGGTCCATCCGGTCTATTGAGAAAGCAAAACATGTCAACCATTAACATTTTAATGTAATTGATATAGTCGTGGCAGTCAGACGCTAAAGGCTGGACACTAAGCAGTTGTCCAGCATTCTTCTTCAGGGTGTTATTTTCTGTCAGTAGCACTGATGGTGGTGTGCGCCACTGTGTTCTTATAATGTGATTTTCATGCATATTCCAGTAACTTAATGACGCCAGCACTACTGCAGCAGACTTCAATAAAACACAGATTATTTTCATTGTAGAAGGCAGCACTGATGTGGCATTTAAACGGCATGCCAAGAGATTAGTTCCCATAGGAATCTAGCTTGATATTAACATTGCATGCACATATGCAAAATGTCACACCCGCTGTTTGCTCAATAATAGCCATAATTCCCTTCCCATTTCTTTTCCATTTCTGTTCAACGATGGAAAGTGCTGTTTTGCAATGGGAGACATGCCATCCTCTCACAGATGGCTTTTCATTGGAAACGTACTTAAATGCTAACGATTACATTTTCCAAATGGTTTAGAGAGGCTAAAAGCAGACTGAAAACCAAGACCCATCCAGAAGCAAGTTTCATGTGGTCTCTGGGGTATTTATTGAACACCACTGTAGTCTCTGAGCTGACCAAAAGGCATGCATACATTGCACCTTAGGGTACAAAGGAGACTATGTGGAGTGTGGAGGAAACAAAATTCCTGTAATATGCTGCACCAGAATAGTTGTAGGTATTTTTAAACGTTTAATAGTCTTCTCCTTGCTCATTTCCCACCAATAGAATTTCTTTGGCATTCAGACATGCATTGATTTAACTTAAAACCAAATAGATAGATTTATTATTTATTTATTTGATTAATTAATTTCTACCCTGCCCTTCCTGCCATAGCAGGGTGGTTTACACAGCACATTACACAGCTAAAACAAAATTTAGATAAAATCATAACAATATAAGTATAAAACATTACAAAGTGCTAGTGCTAAAATGATTCATATGCAATGGTGGCATGAAGAGCATCCAACAAACGGGCAGTCAGCTCCCATCGTAGTCTGGGTTATATCAGCTGTTAATAATACTGTTGTAGTTAGTATTGATGTTAATATTGGGGCCAGGGCCTCGGTTGTAGGGTGCGGCTCCTTAGTCGAAGGCCTGGTGGAAGAGCTCCGTCTTGCAGGCCCTGTGGAACTATAAAAGATTCCACAGAGCCCTGATGTCTTCCAGGAGCTCATTCCACCAGTACGGAGCTGCCACTGAGAAGGCCCTGACCCTCATCATAGCCAGCCTGGCTTCTCTGGGGTCTGGCAGGGCCTGGCAGTTTTGGGACCCCAGTTGTAGTACTCTCTGGGGAACATGTGGGGAAAGGCGATCCCATAGGTATGCAGGTCCCTGACCATATAGGGCTTTAAAGGTAAGAACTGGCACCTTGAACCAAATTCGGAACGCTATAGGCAGCCAGTGCAGGGCTTTTAGTGCAGGTTGGATGTGCTCCTGCATAGGGAGGCCCAACAACAGCCTGGCCACCGCATTCTGCACCAGCTGCAGCTTCCAGATTCAGGACAAGGGCAGGACCATGTAGAGAGCATTACAGTAACCCAGTCTCGAGGTAACCATTGCATGGATCCCTGTTGCCAGGTCATTGCATTCAAGGAAGGGAGCCAACTGCCTAATCAGCCAAAGATGATAGAAGGCTGACTTTGCAGTGGCTGCTACCTGGGCCTCCATCATTAAGGAGGCATCTAAGAGCACTCCCATGCTCCTAACCTCCAGTGCTGGCACCAATGGCACCCCATCAAAGGTTGGGAGTGGGATTCCTACCCTCCGACTACTCTGACTCAGGCACAGAACCTCCATCTTTGTCAGATTCAATTTCAGTCAACTCAGTCTAAGCCAACCAGCCACAGCTTTCAACGCCAGGTCCAGATCTTCCAGATTAGAGTCAGACTGGCTGCCCAACAACAGATAGAGCTGGGTGTCATCTGCATATTGGTGACAACCCAGCCATGACTCTGGACAATCTAGACAAATAGCCATAGTCCAATAACTTCTTTAGCCCAATATCTCATGTAGTGAGGGGAACCTCCACACCACCTTCTGAGCCCACTTATTTCCTTGCTACTGTCTTGCTGGTAAGGGTCCTTTTCTTAGTCCTTGGTTTTATAGGCCTCACTCCTTGATCCCCCAGTTCCCACTCAGCAGATCTTCCACATTCACAATCGAACAGGGGAGTTGGTGGAGAGGCAGTGGTTGCTCTGCGATAGTACCAGCAGCTGCATGTAAGACATCATTAGGCATTTCTAGGCTGCATCAGGTAGACCCTGGAAGGGTTAGAGACCCCCACCAGGCTCCCCAACCACCTCTCCAACACTGGAAACAGACACCCAGGAAGCTTACCAGCAAATCCAAGCAGTTCCCAACAACTGGCATGTGGTTGCAAGGCATCGGTGAAGTTCCTATGCAATACCATGGATTCACTCATCCTCCTCTTGATGACTGGGCCAGCTTGTAGACTCAGAAAGTCAGTGTGCGAGTCACAGCAAGAAAATTGGGGAGGCGTTCTACCAGGGCACTCTTCCAAGTTGTTCATTCACCTAGGCTGGTTTACAGTGGTCATCCAAACTGCTTATCAATGACAAAAGCAGTAAAGATCCACCAGTTGCTTTTAGGTGAGGAGCCCTAGCACCTAAGCTCCTCGTGTGCCACCATCTTGATAGGTTCAATTTATATCAGGAATACCATTCTGAAATTAGTATATATTTTTATATCTCATTTTCCCTGAGTGACAGGAAACTCAGGGCAATCTTTAAAGGGCAACTCTCCTTTTGAATGACAGAGTGCTGTAGACCAAAGGTGACTTTAATAGGAGCACTTGTTGTACAGATGTACTGGCTGAGCAGGAATTAATCTGATAACCTATAAGTGTCTCATTTTCCAAAAGCCTAAAAGGAGATTTTACATAAAGAATCAAAATAATTCTAAATTGGTTTCTTGACTTTAAAGTGTCAAATGAATGAACTGAACTGTCCTTGAATCATAACAAAATTTAGAAAGGTTGGTGTTTCCTTGACCATTTTGACTCATACTGCATGACTAAAGCCATGCAACTGATGTATTTATTTAATTCTAGCAATATTATTTTTATGGTAGAAAATCTGATAGACTGGTGCTTTGGCTGCTATGATATTAACCATCGTTTCTAAACTGACATTAAATATTTCCATGTGTGTTACATGGAAAGGAGACACGTAATGGGCAAATATCCTGTGGTTCAAATCATAACTAGGTCTCCGTAAATGCTTAAAAGAAAAGGTCACATTTTATCAAGAGTCTGGGATAGATACCGAAATAAATTGTCACCATCAGTATCTCCATCCTTCTCCTGATGAAGCTCGATCCTTCTCCTGATGAAGCAGTAGGAGACTTCAGACCAAGTTCACCTACAGAAGATCTTCATCTCTATTCCGAGCAGTTGACTTGGATGGCAAAGTTATTGAAACTGTACATTGTTTGGATCTGAAACCCACTGATCTAGTCCTTAGGGCCCTATAGGTTAATGCTCCTGGGCTAGTAGCATTTTCATTACTGGAGGGGGTCTTGGATATTGGCACAGGTCTCTGGGCCAAACCATCTTCTTCCCCACCTTCTGCTCATAAGCTGGAGAACTTGTATAAAGTACACCAGGAAGGGTGTGAAGGCTTGTTTACCCACCATCCAACAAATTCCTCGATCACAGAGGGTATGCCCTCAAAACAACATGCTGAGTCCCACTTATCACGTTTTGACAGGCATGGATACAAATTGGGTGGGTTAAGAATAATCTACTCTTCCAGACCCTTAGGTTTCAGAGTAGCAAACTACCAGGCCATCATGGCATGTTATCAGGTGTTCCTTTGAGACCATATATTGGCCTATTTGGATCTCTTGTTAGGTGACAACTTATTGAAACTGAGGGTATTAAACTGGGCAAGTGGTAAATTAATGCCTCTAAGCATACTTTGGACTATTCTAGTCACTCTGTTCCATCTGCCATATTTCTTAGGTGACATTCTTGGTTTAGGTCACATCAAGCTCTCTAAAATGAGACTATATCCAGTGTGGAGGACATTCCATTTGAAGGAAAGGACTTATTTTGTGTCTAAACAGATGGAATGTTGGATAGAGCCAGCGCTGTCTGAAGACGTTTCCATGGTCATGTGGCCGGCATGACTAAACACCAAGGTGCACAGAACGCTGTTACCTTCCCACCAAAGTGGTACCTATTTATCTACTTGCAATTTCTTGCTTTCGAACTGCTAGGTTGGCAGGAGCTGGAACTAGAGACAGGAGCTCACCCTGTCATGCGGCACTCTCAGGTCTTGAACTGCTGAACTACTGACCTTCCACAGCCTGCAGTTCAGTGTCTTAACCACTTGAGCCACCACAGCTCCTATCAGGGGGGAAAGCATTGCTCTAAATCCAGTTTGGTGTAGTGGAGAGACAGATTGGTGTAGTTGTTAAGTGTGTGGAATCTAATATGGGAGAACCGGGTTTGATTCTCCACTTCTCCATTTGCAGCTGCTGGATGACCTTGGGCAAGCCATAGTTCTGTCAGAGTTGTTCTTGAAAGAACAGTTTCTGTCAGAGCTCTCACCTACCTCACAGGGTGTCTGTGGTGGGGAGGGGAAGGGAAAGGAGTTTGTTAACCGCTCTGAGACTCCAAGTGAAGGGCAGGATATAAATCCAATCTCTTTTTCTTCTTCAAAACCAACTGTTTATTTCCAACAAGGGAACTATTTTGAACACGGTAATCATTTAGAACTTCAAAACCTTTAAATGTCTATTCAGATTCCTGAGGGCCAAAATTGGACTCTAATCTCCATCTTTAATCTCCACCCAAATTAACCAGAATAGAATCCCACACTGGTATCCCTTATGGGAACTGGCTGCATAGCTGCCTTAGCTAAGAGCTGGGTGAGTTCTACCTGCAGCTGTGTTGGGGAAGTGGGAGAGGACTTAAATTTCAGGAATCAGGCATGCTTAAGTATAGAGAGAACCCAGGTGTCCTGAGTGATCATCTCCCATTTATGACAGAATTAAGTCAACCTCCAAGGATCAGTCAGCTGAGGGTAACCTAGTCATAAGAATGATTTCTGCCAACTGGACTGGCCTTTGGGTGTTGGGGGGGGATACTTCTATGCTTTTCTCCATCCATCTCATGAGCAGGCTGGTATCTAAATTATGGAGAAATCACTCCAAGTATATCCTGATAGCTCCTATCTGGCCCTGTCAAGATGGGTTTCCCATCCTATGAGACCTGTCAAAGGGCAATCATCTCCTACTCCTCGTGGAGGAGGATCTAATCCACATAGGTCCCCTACCACATGAGATCCACACAGAACTTACTCATATAGGATACCACCAGATTCATGTTCATTGTCTTGTATTTTGACTACCTATTGCATTTAAGGGGGTTGGGTCTGTTCGGAATGTCCATTAAGGCTCATTTGGCCATGTTTTCAGCACCTCATGACTTTATTGAGGATTCAACAGTTTTTTGATCAATTTCAAAAAGGTTTCTCAAGGCTTTGTTTAAACTTTACCCTCCCCTCTCACCACCAGTTCTGCATTGGAGTCTCTCATTGGTTCTTTCTAGTTTGATGCACAAACCATTTAAGCCTATGCTTATGTGTGAGTTATCTTTCCTCACCTTTATAACAGCCCCTTTAGTTACCATCACATCAGCCTATAGGGTAGGACACTTAAGTGTTCTAATGTTGCAATCCCCCTTTCACTTAATTCACTGGTCCTTCAAGTACCTCCCTAAGGTTGTGTCCAGTTTTTACCTTTCTCAGATATTATTTTACCACTTTTCTTTCCCATACCTTCCTCAACATCCTCACTGCAGAGCACACACTCTTTGCACTTAAGAAGAGATTCACTGTTTTATTTAAAGGTGCAAAGGATTTACACAAAGACCAGCACCTCTTTATCTGTTACAGAGGTGTCATAAATGCGAGTTGTTCTCACCAAGAACAAAGCTTTACAGTGATGGACCTTTTTCAGTGAAGCAGAATATTTTATTGAATAATACACTCTTGCAAGCGTGGGTGATCAGTCCAGATGAACTGACCACACCTTGTATTTGAAAGCAGGTAGTTTTATACTTCCTTCCCCGACGCTTTGGAAAATAAGAAACGCCCTGGCCAGTCCCCATAGGTTGGAGTACGTGGCTCACATTCTCAAATCACGTCTCGCCTTTAGGACCCCGTGACAACATGCCTCTAATTACTCTTCCTCTTTTCCTAATTAGTCCACTCCTCTAAATATGCTAAAATCTGTTTACTTTCTCCTAAAAAGGTATTAATCTTCCCAGCCTTCCCCTGACATTTTTCCACCATCTACTGCAAATGTCACTCTCGGGTGAGCCTGGTCATTCTTGTGTCATGTCTTCCTGTTACTGGGCTTTCAGACAGCAGGATGTTCTGTCCTTAGGCCTGTCTTCTTTCTAAATGTTTGTTCGACAGAGTTAACTTCCCATTTTTCTGTTGGTTATACTCTGCAAGCAAATCAAGGATAGCAAACATGTCTCTATGCTGACCATTGTGTTTCCAGATGGGCTAGACATGCTTTCCTTATCCCAATGGTCAGTTCTAATCTTAGGCTGTCTGGCCTTTTAGTCTTATAGATTCATGAAGCAAATGCACTAAGCTTCCAAGATACATAGAGCACAAGCTTAACATGTTAACCAAATCAATTAAAAATCTTCATTTTCATTTCTCACAAAGGGTTGTTCATTCTACAGTTATTTTTTTTGATGGGTGGTGTCCATTATCCAACAGTCCTATTCACTGGTTCAGATTCCTTACCATATACCAGTCACTGCATATTCCATCAGGGCTCAGGCCTCCCCAGCCACTCTCTTCAGAAAGCTGTCTTTGTTTGACATCTGTAGAGTTATGTGGTTGTCAGTCTCCACTTTCATCAAGCATTGCTCTGTGGATGTCAATTTGAGACATGAAGAGCCGCTGGAAGAACTGTTTTGTATATTTTCTTCAATTAATGAGCCCACACTGACTCCAGGGTAAGTGAGCTTGCAAGTCTCACAATGTGGAATTGCACAAAAGCCACAAAGATGAAAACAGGTTGCATGTATTCTTGTTCACTGAGTGGCCCTTCTGCACAGGCACACATCTCCCTCCTTTCCAGCAAACTTATCTGATCAGGGATATGTTTGGTTTGCCTCAGGCATGTTGAACTGCTGCCAAATAAGTTTGCAGCTGCCTGTTGGTCAAAAGCTGGCTCATCAGCTAGAAGTCAACTTTGGACAACTCCTGATTTCAAATAGACATGAACAGGTTGTGAACATCCAAACAGCCCATCAGTTAATTGTAGGGGTGGTCATGAAACAACCCATGAACTAAAGTTCATGGCAAATTTTGGCCAATTCATGATTTGCAAACTGAAGTTCATGGCAGGTCAACCAGCTCAAACTTTCCATGAACTTTCATGCCAGTTCGTGCCAGTTCATGAATGGATATATGTCCAGAAAGTTTCCATTCAAACAATATGTTTACCAAACTTCAAAGCAATGGGGTAGAAATCTCCAGCTTTGGAAACACTCTTGTCAATTTCAAACTAGTAACATCAGCTTCAAGATGGTTTTTCTCCCTTTGCCTGTCTTTGTGTTCACTTCCCATTTTCTTGCACAGAGCTTGCAAAATCCAACCTCCCTTGCTTGGATCTGTGACTCTGTGCTTTGAGATCAGTCATTTTAAGCTTGCAATCCCAGTGGGACTGGATTCTGCTGGACATTCTGCAAATGGTAAGTGGTTGTGCTGGGCTAGCAAAATCCTGCCCTCCTTGTGACTCTGCTTTGAGATCAGTCCTTTTAAGCTTGTACTTCCAGGAGAATTAGATTCTGCTGGACATTCTGCACATTATAACTGGTTGTGCTGGGCTTGCAAACCCCCCCCTTTTGGATTTCTTATGACTATGCTTTGAGATCAGACCTTTTCAGCTTGCCATGCAAGTGGCACTGACTTCTGCTGGGCATTCTGCACATTGTAATTGTAATAGTGTACTGGCAGCAAATGTAACCATTTTAAGACATATGTTTCTATCAATTAGGATCCGACAGTAATCAGGATGCCACATTCTGATTTAGTGATCTCTTTTAATTGCTCTGTTATTCAGGAGGAATGGGTATGTCACAGACCGGTTAGGTTCCACCTCTCCCTAAGAGCAATCAAAGGGAGCTGATGGAATGCTGGTGAGAGGGAGAGTTGAAAACAGCAATTAGGTCTGTTGTGAGAGAGGAGGCTGAGTGAAGATCAAATTGCAAAAGGTCAAATTTTTTAAATGTTAAAATGCTTGGGGCTCTTTAGCTTGGAGAAACGACGGCTGAGAGGTGACATGATCGAGGTTTATAAGATTATGAATGGGATTGAGCAGGTTGAGAAAGAAGTACTTTTCTCCCTTTCTCACAATACAAGAACTCGTGGGCACTCTATGAAATTGCTGAGCAGTCGGGTTAGAACAGATAAAAGGAGGTACTTCTTCACCCAAAGAGTGATTAACATATGGAATTCACTGCCACAGGAGGTCGTGGCAGCTGCAAGCATGGACAGTTTCAAGAGGAAATTAGATAAACATATGGAGCAGAAGTCCACCAGTGGCTATTAGCCACAGGGTATAGATGGGAACTCTCAGTCTGGGGCAGGTGATGCACTCTATTCTTGGTGCTGGAGGGGGCAGCAGTGGGAGGGCTTCTGGTGCCCTGGCCCCACTGCTGGACCTCCTGATGGCACCTGGTATATTTTGGCCGCTGTGTGACAGAGTGTTGGACTAGATGGGCCATTGGCCTGATCCAACATTGGCTTCTCTTATGTTCTTATGTTCTTATGTTCAAATTGCAATAAAGAAACCCAAATGCCCCAATAGGGAAATAGTTTAAAAGTTCAACTGAAAAGAAACTTTGTTACCTCTACCTGATTTACTTCAGTGTTATGCTTATGCACGCACACACACACACACACACACACATAAGTGAAGGTATGTGAATGAAGCAGTGTTTGAGTCTCCAGCCCCAATAGTTCTGTGCAGTGTCGGAGTGATGGTGGTTATTAAGGGATGGGGCTACCCTATCTGGTGGAGTCTCTGTGTGTATGAGAGAGGACCTGGGATGTGAAATGTTTGTGACTTTCTATTTTCAAAGAGGTGAATACTTTCTGACTGCCTGACCTACTTGTAACTGAACCTGTGGGATAGAGGTTATAGAGAGTGGTGGGCACTCTGACTGAGGGAATAAAGGCTATCACAGGGTGTTTTTCCAAGGTCAGACTAGAAAGTTTCCTCTATTTCCCTTTTTACTTTAGTAAAATTCATATTTACATTATATGTGCCCTGCCATTGGGTGCATGCAAAACTGAATGATAATTTCAGTGCTGGACTCAGGGTTCTGTAATTTTCTGTAAATGACACAATAACTTGAAGTCAGTTACAGTGATCAGGACAGTTTCACCAAGAACAAAGAGCCTAAGTACTAACTCCTGAACATGCACCAAAAGCAGTTACAGGACTGCAGATACTTTGCCTGCAAAAAAAGAAAAAAAAGCCAAAATCAGCTTGAAATGCATCTTGTTTTTAGTAGCAAATTCAATATTACAATTTCAAGGCAAGGGAGGTTGTCTTAGTAAAACATGAATAGAAAGTGCTGGTGAATTTATATTATAAGCCCATTATATCTGACTTTCAGTAGCATCCTTTTTTTTTCCAAAAAAGAAAATAAATTCTCCTGTAGCCTACCCTTCAAAAGTAATCCTTGTCCCCTAGAGCAGGATCTGTTGCCATGTTCAGACCCAGATTAATAAATAGTTCATAGAGTGCTACATAACAAGGCACTACCTACCTTCTACCTTCTCTTTGATTAACTCCTTGTCTGCCAGGGCAAGAGAAAACAATGAGTACCGCTGGCACAGGAGTGCTGATCAAGATGCTCAGTCACCAAACAGTTTACTTTGTGACCATCCATGTTAAATAGTAGTCAAAATGTTTTTGTGAACAGTCATGCAAAATATTTGCCCATGCAGAAATAACTGGTTGTATGAGCACATTCTCAAAGAAATTTCCCTACAGCTTCCCATCTTCCCCACCACCAGCACTGCTGCCTCCCCTTCTTCCTCTTATGCTCTTCATATTAAATACATAATTCATTTCACAGTGAATACTGTGTAATATGAGGTGTCTCTGTCTCTCCCTGACTTATCGGTGGCAAAGCTCTTGAACAATTTACACACAAACGTTCATATGCTGCCTCGTGGAAAATGTAGGGTTTTTAATCTCGCCCCCTGGATATGTCATATAAATGATGCCTCCCAAATGCATTGGTGCAAAGAGAGGGCAACCTGGAATGTGATAAGTACTAGAAAAGAAGGGCACTTCAATGATCTGACCCGATCCTGGTGGGTATGTGCCTTCACCAGTGATCAAAAGCTTGTCTTTGAAGACTGTTCAAGCACAAAAGATATTGCAAGTTGAAATACAAAGTGTGACTTGCAATAACAACTTATTTATCCAGATACAACTTCGTCATAACATGTATGTCAGACAACTTGTGCAAGAAAGCCCACAGAAGTGACTGATGGATGAGCAGAATGCTGCTCATCATGATGTCAAACTTCAAGCGAAGTACAGAAGAAATCCTGGAAGAGGACTGGCTCAGATGTAAGCAAATGATTAAATCACAGTAATTCTGAATTCCTATCATATTTTTTCATGGCATTTCTGGGGTTTATGGTTGCTGCTGCAAACATGATTCAGGGTCAAGTCCCAGGACCCAAGATCAGTGTTCTTTATGCTATCATCCTGACATGTGAACTGATGGGTTACTTTTCAACTTAAGTATTTATGATAACATAATATTTGACTGGATATTTTCTTTGCTTTCTACTTTGATCACAGATAAAAAGGTGGAATCACTGAACAACCACCTTCAAGAATGTTCCCTGGGTGTACTCTAGAATACTACTGTAAGAGGTACTTATTAGAATTTCCACTAATAGCATATTAGATGGGACGCTTTTAGATATCCAAAATGGCCCCTTTTATACAGTACAATGCTAATGACTGGAACATGAATGTGAATTAGCAAAATTAACATATTAGGCAGCTACTAACTCTTTTCTTACAGTCTAGCTGAGCAACCACAGTGTGATCTCATTAATACTAGTGCATTCTGACAAACTTTACTGGCATTTTACTAATGGAATATTGGGTGCTAAAATAAAATTAAATAATGAGACATAAAATAATGAATACTGCAGTAATACAAAGCTACAAGAATCAGCTTCAAGCTTCTTGAATGCTATTGTATGTAGAGTACTATGGTTTAAATTCTTAAGTAGCTTAGTCTGCTATATCTACAGTTAGGCTGACATATTTTAGTACAGTGGTGGCAATAGGGAAAGGATCCATCCTTAGTCAAGTACTCAGTGGATACCTCCTTCTAAAGAAATACTAATTATTTTAGGAGGCTGTATCCTGGTGAGTAGACCTAACTAAGGGTGAGGAGGAAGTGGAGGAGGAGGAGGAGGAGAGGAGGAGGAGGAAGAGGAGATTGGATTTATATCCTGCCCTTCACTACCTGAAGGAGTCTCAGAGCAGCTTACAATCTCCTTTCCCTCCCCCTCCCCACAACAGACTCCCTATGAGGTAGATGGGGCTGAGAGAGCTCTCTTGAGAATTGCCTTTGAGTGAACAGCTCTGAAAGAACTTATGACTGACCCAAAGTCACATCAGCAGCTGCATGTGGAGGAGTGGGAAATCAAACCTGGTTCTCCCAGATTAGAGTCTGTGCTCCTAACCACTACACCAAACTGAAGGTGATGGTATCCTGAGTTCTGTGTAGTATAAATCTTATGTTTTATGTCAGTGTCCTCTTTGGATTCTCTGGCTGAAGAGAATACATACCACATAAACTCATGAAGTTGCCTTATGAGATCCGTGATCTATCCAGATCAGTATTGTCTACCAGAGTAGCAGTGGATCTCTGGGGTCTCAGGTAGATGGCTTTCACATCATTTACTGAGGGGTATAGTCTTTACTGATACTGGAGCCCTGTGCAAAAGTCCAGCATAGGGGCACATAATCAGTCCCATTACCCCTGCTGAGGCCAAGCAAATAGTGGCCCTTACTCCATGCAAGATAGAAGAGAACCAGCTGCCCAAGCCCCAAACAGGACAGGTAAAAACAGTGGCAGGAGTATGGTCTTATTATTTCAGCCCTCCTTTGAGGGGATGTGGTTATGGGCAGTTGCCCCCCAAAAAACCTGAGGCCTTGGCAGCTGCCCATTAGCTAAGATTACCCTCGCAGCTACTACCCAATCCTTATAAGTGGAGATTCCTGAACCTATAAAGTTAGAAAATAGGAGTCTATCATTAAATTCCACCCCCATCAGCATAGGTAGGCTTATAGGTCTTATAAAAGACAGATGATTCAATGGAAGAAAATATCCTGAAGTGTCTTAGACAACATCCTAAGGGCAGTCTGCAGAAAGTGTAGCCTGCAAAGGGATTTGTGTAGATTCTTTAAATAATGAATTCATATGTTCACCTTAGGTTGGATCAACCTCAGTGAATCACATATTCAACTAAACTACTCCTGAACGAATTCAATATTCTTCTGTATCATATTGCCAAATATTAAAAGCATTTTACCATGCACCAAGAATTAAGGTTGAGTGGCAACCAGTAGGAGACCACGAGGGCAGAGACATGAAGACAGTCATTGGTAGGGGTGTGAAATCAATTCCAGGATAACTCAGAACTGAAACCACACATCTCTAAGAATTGTTGGAAACTCTATGGTAAAACCTTCTGCTTTCCCCAGAAGTGATGTCACACCATCAGTCTGACAGCCATTTTGTTATTTTTCTCCTGCTACCTGCAGTAGGAAACATGTGCCAGGGGTATGGGATCTCCTGCCCACTAGGGGCCAACAAGCCTACTCCATAAATATATGCATAAATGGTAAAGTATGTAGTAGAACATGAGCTACCTGCATGGGTTTAAGATTAAATATGTCTGCATTTTCCAGTTTTTGTGTTCCAGCTGAAATCCTGCACATTGCATCTTGGATTAACTGTTGGACTTTGGTTGCTGACAGTAAGTTTAATATGTGCCCTTCAAAGTGTTTCAAAGAAAACAGACATTAATCTACTTCTTCCATTGCCAAATTTATCTTTATAATAGGATGACTTGTATAAAAACCATCATTTGGGGGGAAATATCCCACCTCAGAAGGAAAGCTATGGTTATAACAGACATGAAACAGCACCAGGAGTACCTGGAAAGGTCACCAACAGATATCTCAAATGTCACCAGATTTGTCCTATAAAATTGACTCTGAAGTGATAAATCTATTCTGTGTCTCTTTCTAGTAGTGTTGACATTCTAGAGAAAATAGAGTTTAACTGAAGTTAAAATGCTGGCTTTAAAAAAAAACTACAACTTGAGTTCACACAGGATCACTAAACTATCCCGAAGTAAACTTTTTCACCCACCTATATCAGCCTACCAGGATAGGCTGCCAAGAGAGTAAGGAGGGTTTTACTGCACATCAAGTAGAGGTATGTGGTAAGTGAATGGTAAAACATTGATCCTATTATATATAGGCTTTATGTCAGAATGCAGGTCTTACCTCATAGTCTGAGCACACATTCTTTATGTTCTATGAGTTCTTTATGTGCTGTGAGAAAAGTCAAAAACAGCAAGGCATGGTCAAATATTCCAGAGCATATTTTGGCCAGTGCTTGTTCCTGATGTAAGGTTGCCAACCTCCAGGTGGGGCCTGGAGATCTCCAGGAATTACAGCTGGGTTATATGATTGGAACTCCAGAAACATAATTGGTCCTAAAAACAAATGTGCTGATGATATGGAACAGGACTATAGTGTTGGGAGAGGGGAGTAATCCATCAGGGGCTAATTCCTTCATCAATATCCCCCACCCTACTGCTTTAAGTCTTGGAAGATTAAAAAGACAAGCATTCCCAATGCTTAAAGGATACTGGTAATGCATCTTCAATAGAGAAAAATGTTTCTGGGGAACAGTTCAATCACCCTGATCTATACTGGGGCCCCACAACTGCATCTCAGGGCCATCTAACACTTCTGGAGGTCCTGTCATAAATCTCCAGCACAATGTGTAGCATAGCCCCACATTTATCAGTGTTGGCAGATTCCAGCTGGGAAGAAAAAACTCCATCTGGCTGTTTTATGTCTTAGTTTTTCCCCTCAGCTTTCAGAGAGTTAAACTCATCTGGTGATTAATGTATACAAATGTCATCATTGGTGAATGGAAATTATTATGTTTTTCTTTATTTCAGTAGCTTTTATTCAACAGGAAATCCACAGACATCCCAGGTGACTGTCAGTTTAATCCCCTGTATATACTAAACTGAAGGCTTGTTTCATTTTTCAGGTCACATTGCTCTGTCAGAATCGTTGAAACAAAAGGCAAGTTGCCATTATGTTCAACTCAGAGTGGTAGTAATTGGAATGACCTAGAATTTCTCCAAACTACTTTATTATCAGAAATGTACACTTACCTCTGCTGACCTTTCTCTAGAGATGCCAATCTATGCAAGTCCAAAGGATACTAAACGTGTGACTTCCTTAGTGAATACTTGAAAATGCATTGATTCAGAAACTCCAGTGGTAAGCTGCTTTTAATGGAATCCTATATTTAGTTTGGTCTGCTGAGTGTATAGATAATAGGCCACTAATACAGGCTTAGTTCCTTTTTGTGCCTGGACTACCGGGGGCCAGCTTCTATGATGGAATGTTCCCTTACAAAAATAAATGTTGGATATATAGAAAATTATTATATTAAGAGAAAGACTAGTTTTGAGAGCATTCTTCCTGACATCTAGTTTTGTATCCAGACAAATAGTATTTTTCTGTATGGATGAGTGTTCAATTATGAGCCCCTCACTTATAGTTTGAAGACTCAGCTTTACCACTTTAATGAGACTAGGGCCTCAGTCAATTTATCAACATCATTTCAGTAATGCAATTTGGGCTTTTTCAAGAGCCATGTCATTTTCAAAATAGCTTCTCTGAAACAAATGAAATAGGGGATGGTCAATGTTATAAAATCTCATGACATACCTTGGCTAGCAGCATTCTTAGCTGTTATCAATTCATCTGAAATAATTATAGAATACCTTACTGTTAAATTTAGCATTCATTTGTTCTCCTTACCATGAACAGTTTTAACTACAGTATATCATCCTATTTGTCATATGTTTAATTAACAAATACATTGTCACTGCAATCTATGGTATATTTTTAACAAAGTTCTGTAGCACATTTTAGCTGGGATAAAAACCTAACCTGCAATAAATCTGAATATGCTAAAATATGTGATCCCCTTTTAAAAAAGTTTTTCTAGCCTATTTTATCTCCATTCTGTTATTTTACATAGGCAACATACAGAAGATGTTTATTACCCAGGGATCTTACAAAAAAAAAAAAATCATATTTGCTGCCATATATGTTCTTGGTCAAAGCAATGGTATTCCCCGTAGTAATGTATGGCTGTGAGAGTTGGACTATAAGGAAGGCCAAGCGCCGAAGAATAGATTCTTTAGAACTATGGTGCTGGAGAAGACTCTTGAGAGTTCCTTGGACTGCCAGGAGATCAAATCAGTCAATCCTAAAATAAATCAACCCGGATTGCTCCCTGGAAGGCCAGATCCTGAAGCTGAAGCTCAAATACTTTGGCCACCAAATGAGAAGGGAGCATTCACTGGAGAAGACCCTGATGCTGGGAAAGATTGAAGGTCAAAGAAGAAGGGGACGGCAAAGGATGAGATGGTTAGACAGTGTCATTGATGCAACGAACATGAAATTGAGCAAACTTCAGCGGACAGCGTAAGACAGGAGGGCCTGGCGTAAACTGGTCCATGGGGTCGCGAAGAGTCGGACTCGACTGTGCGACTGAACAACAACAACATGTTCTTGTTCAGCTTGTTACTTTCAAGTATACAGAGAGATATCCAACATTCTCCTCATCTCGCCTTTTCTTCAGTTTTTGCTGTTTCTAATTTCTGGTCTTGTTTCTAAAATGAAACAGATACATTTGGGATACTATATGGTTCCACTTTTTAGCTCCACCTGCACATGTGCAATTGGCTGCAACTTTCAAGTCCTTCACTCTATTTGCATTCTCCCCCATGTTATAAATGTGCATATACTCAATGGTAGAACATTATGGCAAAAAAAGTTGTATCAAGTTGTACTGGTATACCATGACATACAATTTTACAGTGTTTTAGTGTTATAAAGGCATCTTGATGCAATCATCAGCATGAATTGCCTTTTTGCAGAGTTGTAGAAGCACGCATGCAAGTTCCTAAGGTTGAGGAGAAAAATATGCAAATGAAATGGAAGAGAGCTGTGGTAAACCATGTATGCACCAATTCTGGAATGAAATTTTAACATCTCTCAGTTAAAATGGAGTCAAAAAGGAGTAGAATGCCACAGAGAGGAATTTGAAACAAAACCAGGAATGGTGGGGAGATCTTTGCATCAGAACAGAACAGCAATGATCTGGTTAAAGGAAACTGTTCCAGATGCATGGCCATGTTAGTCTATTGCAGCAAAAATAAACAGTAGTCTTCTGGCATTTTAAAGACTAACAAATTTTGATTTCAGGGCAAGCTTTCCTGGACTGGAATCTGCTTCATCAACAGATCTTTGCTTGATAGACATACCTATATGAGCTTTCAATTTAAAAAGTTGTAACAGATGGAGCAAACAGCAACAAAATGCAGGAAGTGTAGAGTTTAAAGGTAATTGAAAAAGTACAGACATTGTTAGCAATAACTGTAGATAACTCAGTCTCCCTAGTTTTGCTAAACTGATTAACACCTGTCAAGGCCCTGAGAAATGCACAAACCTTGATAAATTCTCATTCAAGAGTTCCAGCTGGAATCCACATTTGAAGTTGCTTTCCTGAAGAACAGTGACTTAGATGAATGACAGAAAGTCATTTATTGAAATTCAAATGTTTTTCCATTGGTTCCCAAATGTTGTTTTTGTATCAGATATGTGTTGGGATAAAATTTTTGATCAGCTTTGAACCCTCTTTATCAACCTACAACTCTTGCATTACGGTTTCCCTTTTTAGAGTATGTATATCATGATAGAGATTCAAACTCTTCTATTCCATTGGTCTACTCTTTCTTAGCATTGTTTTGAAAGATATTTCTGATACCTTAGATATGCTTCAGACTTCAGACTATATCTCAATGGTGATACTATTGGGAGATCTCTTTACTGAATGTTTTCCTCTCCTCTTCTGTTGTTAACAAATGATTAATACACAACCTTCTGATTGTATATTCTCAATGTTGTTTTGATTATTCTTTCTATGAAAAATTAGAACATTTTTAAAGATATGTGTCTATTTATTCTTTTGTATAGTCACTGACCTCTAATACTCATGAAATTCCAGAATATGGAATCCATATATTCATGGAATGGACAAATGACTGAAAACAACTTTTTGAATTGTTCCTGCATGTTCTTTCTAGAAGGAGTTCTCAAAACTGGAAGGTGAAAAGGAGAGCATGACTCATGCCCTCTAATTCTGGAATCTATGTACTTAAGACATTGCCATCAGTAGGTAGTAAATTCAAAGATCAATCATAATGTTCTAGTGGGATTTCTGTGTCCAAGTCTATAATCACAAGGTAGGGTCAGGCAACTGGTTGCACATGCCCAGGGCTCTTTTTGTAGCAGGAACTTCTTTGCATATTAGGCTACACATCCCTAATGTAGCCAATCCTCCAAGAGCTTACAGAGCTCTTCTTACAGGGGCTGCTGTAAGCTTTTGGAGGATTGGCTACATTAGGGGTGTGTTGCCTAATATGCAAAGGAGTTCCTGCTACAAAAAGAGCCCTGCACATGCCAAACATCAGCAAGTCAGAATATTTTCTAAGCACACAGAGTTGGTCAGTCCAGTCATTAAACCATAAGGTTGCCAGCCCCCTGGTGGGAACAGAAGAATCCCCTGCTTTTGCCTGGCCAGCTGACTGGTGGAGGGAAATTGCACCCTCAACTGACCTTTTGGGGCCTACTTCTGGTTTCAGGCCTAATTCCAGTTGGGGTTACATTCTGGTTTTTGGGCAAAACTCTATGGTTTGAAGCCAAACTTACCATAGAGTTTTGCCTCCAAAAAAGAGAGTGTCACCTCCTGGCAGAAGTAGGCCCAAAACCGGACGTAGGCCTGAAAATGCCCTACATCACTTCCAGTTAGGGTTGCCAACTGTAGGTTATGAAATTCATGGAGATTAGGAGCCTGGGGGGTGGGGGGTAGAGAGGGAGGGACTTTAGCAGGTATAATTCCATATAGTCCACCCTCCAAAGTTATCATTTTCTCCAGGGGAACTGATCTCTATTGTCTGGAGAACTATTGTAATGTCAGGAGATCCCTACTTCCAGTCTCCCGGAAGGACATCAGGAGACTTCCCACTGGTCAGGTAAGCTGAGACAAGACCCTAAGGGTGGCATTAGCTAAGGAACTCATAGGCGATTTTATATTCACAACACTGGATGAAGCTCTAGAGTACTTTAGCTTGGAGGTGGGTAGTTCTGAGCCTAGGAACTTGAACTGAAATTGGCCATGGTCTTTTTAGGCATGGAAGTATCTATCTTCATGAATTATAGAACCAAAAAGGGGGGAAGTCTTCAAAACAAAGGAAGAGAAGGCAAGGGAGGGTACTAGCATTACACACCCATAAAAGCACCATACAGAGCTATCATAATGAGCCCTTGACGAAATTTAACATGGGATGAAGATTCCTGAAAAGATTCCCCCATGGACCTCACAACACCTGAGGCTCCAACCACCTCAGGATTTCCAGTAAAAGGACCATGTCGGAAATGGCAAATCAAGGCTGAGTTCAGACTGGCAGTTTGCCCCGAGATAGGTGAGTTTCACCAACATTTCACAACCAGATTAAAGGGGCCGTTCACACAGGCACATCTGTCCAGTGTTATGTCCTGAGCTTGGATTGCATCCCCATTGACATGCAGGTATCCTAAATAGCAATGCCTGATTGGCTATTCTGGGGACAAGGATTGTGCTGGAGGGAAGCAAAGTGATTGGATGTTATCTCTGAATTACTATTGGTTGTTAACCTGACTATGGGTGTGGCTATGCTAGCCCGTACAATTTAAATAAGAACCTGTTGCTCAATGTGTTGTTGTCTGTTCTGAGCTGTTCTGAGTTGCTGAATCACTATTAAAAACTGAATCACTTTTGTTGAGAACTGCCTACGTGTCATACATATCATCCAGCGTCCTCAGCCGTACTCAACCCGTCTTGTAACGCTTCCCTCCTGAGTTTAAAAGATACCTGGTAAAAATGGTATCAGACTTTTTCTCCCTCTCCTAAAATACTAGAAAGCATGTCTATCCCATGTGTATCCCGCACCAACGAAGTGTGAACGCTAAAATCTGTGACTTTTGCTTGTGTGCATGTGCACATAAGCGCATATCTCCAGATTAGAAAAACAGAAAGCCGTGCCTTACAGCCATGCTTTTGGGCCAACAGTGTGAACACTCCCTCATGCCTCCTCCCGGTATGCTCCCGCAGCAGTCGGCGCAGTGTGACTGGGAAAATCCGGTTTGTTCTGGGGCTTTTTTGCTATGACTCCCACTTCAAACTGCCAGTCTGAATTCAGCCCAAGAATGAACAAACTGGACCTCTCTTCCTCCAGAATTGCTTTAGCCTTCCAGCAGCAAGAAGACAGCCAATATTGTAATGCCCCTGTACAGATCTATGGTGTGGCCTCATTTGGAATACTGTGGTTGAGTTCAGACTGGTAGTTTGACGCGGGAGCAAGTCATGGCAAAAAAAGCCCTGAAACAAACTGTTCCGGGTTTTCCCGGGCACCCTGCACTGACTGATGCAAGAGCATACTGGGAGGAGGCACGAGGGTGTTGTGTCCTGGGATCAGAAGGCAGAGCTGGCGAAATACAGCCAAGCTTCGCTCTCTGAGAACAATAGGGACTAGGTTCCTGAGCTCGCCAGTAGTGAACCAATGGCAGCATTGGCGGGCGATTCAAACCCGCCAATAGGAATATAGGGCCGTCCCCCCTAACTGTATATAGTTGGCCTCCGGCCGTTACTGTTTGTTCTTTGTCTTGTGTGAAGTACGAATAAACGCGTCTTCTCTTATGTCGTCGTCCGAGTCATGAGGCCCGAAACCCAGTACTTTACAGTGGCGACGAAGGTGGGATTCCAACGCCTTCCGTGACTCCATGAGCGACGAAAAGGACACCGCCGAGCGCCGCATCGCTGACCCCGAGAGCAGCACCGCACCGCTCGCCGAGCATCGCATCGCTGACCCCGAGAGCAGCACCGCACCGCTCGCCCCGGCGCACGCCTTCCCAGACAGAACCATGGCCGCTTCTCATGTAACACTGGAGCACTTCGATCCGTCGCAGCCAGAAACCTGGGACGCATGGGTCGACCAGCTTATCAGCTACTTGGAGCTCAACGAAATCCGCCACCCCAACCAGAAACGAGCGATCCTGCTGAACGCCTGCGGCACCCAAACCGTCCGCCTCGCCAAGAGCCTCTTGGTGCCCCGCACGGCCTTGGAGAGCTCGTTTGGGGAGATCCTGGATGTCCTCAACGCTTACTTCAGCCCCCGGCCGACCTTCCAGGCCAAGAGGATGGATTTCCAGAGGCGAGTCCAGGCCCAAGGGGAATCCATTGCCACCTTCCTGGCCGCGCTAAGGGTGCTCGCGGTGGACTGCGGATTCCCGAAGGTGGAGGACAACCTGCTGACGCAGTTCGTGTGGGGCCTGGCGGACTCCAAGCTGCGGCGCAAGTTGGTTGGACACCGGAGGCTCTCCTTAGACGAGGCCCTAGACGCCGCAACAGCCCACGAGGCCGCGGAAGGGGAACGCCCGGCCGCGGCCGCCCATGTGGTCGGAAGGAGTCCAAGCCCCGGGAATGTAGATACGGAAGAGGTCTTCGCCCTCAGACCTCAACAACGCCGGCCGGCGCCGTTCCAGCAGGCCAACAGAGAGCCAGCCAAGCCTTCCGGCAACCGGACCGTCTGTGCCAGCTGCGGGGAAGGCCACGGAAGGAAATCCTGCAAGTTCCGAGATGCTGTTTGTCATGGGTGCGGAAAGCAGGGACACCTCGCACGGGTCTGCCGGTCCAAGGGCCACAGGAATTCGAGATCGTCGGTTCCACCGCACCGCGCATCGTCCACCGCCTACGAGACGACGGAAGAGGTCGCCGAGTTGTACCATCTCACCGACCAGCCGCTGCAGGTACTTCGCCTCCCCAACCCCAACCTCTCCTCTGCCCCGAAGATCCAAGTAACCGTGCGGATCGAGGGGTCCCCTGTTGCATGGAAGTGGACTCGGGATCGGCGGCGTCCATCATTTCCCTAGACACTTTAAAAAGACTTTGCCCATTAGGGGGACCCCCTCTACGTCCATCGCCACTAAGCTTGGTGGACTTTCAAAAGAACCCTGTCCCCATCCGGGGAGTCGGCACTTTCCGAGTGCAGTACAGAGACTTTGAGGGGAACTTGGACTTGGTGGTGGTAGAGGGAAATCTCGTGAGTCTCCTGGGGCGGGCGTGGTTCGAAGCCCTAGGCATAACGATTGGGGGAGTGAATAAGTGCGGGGTGCGGGACTGGGGGGCGGTATGCAAGGAATTCCCTGAGGTCTTTGACGGGAAACTGGGGTGTTATAAAGGGCCCCCGGTGTCGCTTCACTTAGACCCCACCGTGACGCCCGTTCGTCGGCGCTTCCGCACCGTGCCCCTGGCCCTCCACCCAAAAATAGAGGCCAAACTGGACCGGTTAGTGGCCCAGGGAGTCCTAGAGCCCGTCCCGAACGCTCGATGGGAGACCCCGATTGTGACACCCGTCAAGCCAAATGGGGAAATCCGCATCTGCGCGGATTATAAGTGCACCATTAACCAGGCACTTCAGGCGCACGCATACCCCGTACCCGTGGTCAGCCATGTCTTAGCCACACTGGCGGGGGCGCGCATATTTGGGAAGCTGGATCTCGCGCAGGCGTACCAGCAACTCCCGGTAGATGAGGCCACGGCCGAGGCGCAAACCATAGTGACCCACCGGGGGGCCTTCAGGGTGAAGCGGCTGCAGTTCGGGGTCAGTGTGGCCCCAGGGATATTTCAAAATCTAATGGACGATTTGTTGAAAGGGATCCCTGGGGTGACGCCGTTCTTCGACGACGTCCTCATCGCCGCGACCACCCCGGAAAGCTTCGCCGCCCGCCTCCGAACTGTACTGGAACGCTTCCAAGCCGCGGGGCTGAAAGTGAAGTGGGAAAAGTGCCTCCTCGGGGTGCCGGAGGTGGAGTTCTTGGGATACCGGGTAGACGCAACAGGCCTGCATCCGGCGAGGGACAAGGTGAAGGCCATCGTGGAGGCCCCCGCCCCGAAGTCCAAGGCCGAGCTCCAGGCGTTCTTAGGCCTCCTGAACTTTTACCACGCCTTTCTCCCCCACAAAGCCGCCGTGGCCGAACCCCTGCACAGGCTGCTGGATAAGGCGACACCTTGGGCCTGGGGAGCGAGGGAGGCGGCGGCATTTCGGGGGGTTAAAGTACTCTTGATTTCTAACGCGGTGCTCGCCCACTTTGATGAAAAGCTCCCGGTAATCCTTGCGTGTGACGCATCACCGTATGGGGTCGGGGCAGTCTTGGCACACAAGCTACCGGATGGAAGGGAAGTCCCGGTGGCTTATTACTCCCGCACGCTGTCCCCCGCGGAGCGGAACTACGCTCAAATCGACTGGGAGGGCTTGGCACTGGTGGCGGGGGTTAAAAAGTTTCACAACTTTGTGTACGGGCAGCCCTTCACGCTCGTAACCGATCATAAGCCGCTCCTGGGACTGTTCGCGGCGGACAAACAAACGCCGCAGGTATTGTCGCCCCGGGTGTTGCGCTGGTCCTTGTTTTTAGCGGGCTACCAGTACCAGTTGGAGCATCGGCCGGGCAAGGCGCTGGGTCATGCCGACGCCTTGAGTCGCCTGCCGCTGCCGCATACAGGGGAAGATCCGGCCCTGGCTCCCGCAGTCTTGTTAATGGAGGAGCTGCCAAACCCCCCCCTTCAGGCTGCAGACGTGGCCGCCCGCACGTCCAGAGATCCCATTCTCTCCCGGGTCCTAAACTGGGTGGTGAGGGGGTGGCCAGCGGAACAGACAGGGCCAGAGTTCACGGCATACAAAGCCAGGCGGGAAGAGTTATCCGCCTTAAAAGGGTGCTTGTTATGGGGGGACAGGGTGGTCATCCCGGGGCCCATGAGACAAGGAGTTCTAGAAACGCTACATGAGGCCCACCCCGGCATTGTATGCATGAAAGCGCTGGCAAGGAGCTATGTGTGGTGGCCCGGGATGGACGCCGAAATTGAAACCTGGGTCCGAGGGTGCACACGGTGTCAGGAAGTCCGCCCCAATCCCCCGAGAGCGCCAACCCAAAGCTGGGAGTCTACCCACAAGCCGTGGTCACGCCTACACATAGATTTTGCGGGGCCGTTTCAGGGGCTCCAGTTCATGGTGACGGTAGACTCCTACTCGAAATGGGTGGAAATAAGCCCAGTGTCTACCACCTCTGCCAAAGCGGCAATAAGGGCCCTGCGGAAAATATTCGCGACGCACGGGTTACCAGACACAATCGTGTCGGACAACGGGGCAGCGTTCACATCTGCTGAGTTTCAAGCGTTCCTCGGAAGGAACCTAATCAGGCACATACGATCAGCGCCCTTCCACCCGGCAACAAATGGACAGGCGGAGAGAACGGTACGCACCGCCAAAGAAGCCCTGAGCCGCATAATGGAGGGGGAATGGGAGTTCCGGCTGGCCCGCTTTCTTCTAACATACCGCACCACTCCAAACCCCATCTCCGGGCATTGCCCCGCAGAACTATTAATGGGCCGCCGCCCTACCACTTTATTGGACAGGCTCCACCCGGACCGAGCCCCAGAGAGAAAGCTGGTCGAGAACCGGGAGGCGCCCCGAAGCTTCCTCCCGGGGGAACCTGTCTACTTCCGGAACTACGGGGCGGGGCCTCAGTGGGTGGCCGGGCGCATCCTAAAACCCACCGGGCCAGTGTCATACGAAGTCCTAACAGATGGGGACCGGGTCCTCCGTAAACACGTCGACCAGCTCCGGAGGTGGCAAGACTCCGACACAGAGATCCAGTTACCGGGAAATGCCGTGGCTGCCCCAGCATCCGATCGACTGCAAGCACCGACAGCGGAGCCAGCGCCGGAAAGTCCACGGAATCCGGAGGGGGCCCCGGAGGGGGACCACCGCCGCCACTGCCGCCGCCGTTACAGCCGCCACCATCGCCGCCTCGGCTACTACCAGAGATCCAAGCTCCTTGTGCTGGCGGACCACCCGATAGGGGCCCCGCCAGTCCGGTACCGGCCCCCCGACGATCGCTAAGAGAACGGAGGGCACCAACATACTTAAAAGACTACGTCACCTGATAGGAGACGAACTATGGGGGAGGGGTGTTGTGTCCTGGGATCAGAAGGCAGAGCTGGCGAAATACAGCCAAGCTTCGCTCTCTGAGAACAATAGGGACTAGGTTCCTGAGCTCGCCAGTAGTGAACCAATGGCAGCATTAGCGGGCGATTCAAACCCGCCAATAGGAATATAGGGCTGTCCCCCCTAACTGTATATAGTTGGCCTCCGGCCGTTACTGTTTGTTCTTTGTCTTGTGTGAAGTACGAATAAACGCGTCTTCTCTTATGTCGTCGTCCGAGTCATGAGGCCCGAAACCCAGTACTTTACAGAGGGAGCATTCAGAATGCTGTCCCGGAGGCGTGGCTGTAAATGGCTTTTTCCTGGTATTTCAGCTATATGCACATGTGCGATTTGGGGAGGATCCCATTGCGCTGGCACTGCATTGGGCGCTAGAGCAGAGCACATCCAATCATATCACTGCTGCCTCTCCAGGGCAATCAAGTGCACCTTGTGCAGAACCACCCAGTGGACATTATTACCACGGGTTGTTCCCAGCTTTTTGGGTTAGCGTTCACACTTTCTGGAAGTGGAATGAAGCAGGATAAACGCACTCTCCGGGATTTGCTACCACTTTCACCAGGTATCTTTTAAATGTGGGAGCGAAGCAGTACACAACGGGTAGGGAATGCCAGGCAGATGTGCCTGTGTGAACACCCCCTTTAATCCAGTTGTGAAACGTTGCTGAAATGTGCCTATCTTGGGGCAAACTGCCAGTCTGAACTCAGCCTGTGTACAGTTCTGGTCAGTGTATCTCCAAAAGGACATTGCAGTGCTGGAAAAAGTACAAAGGAGGGCAACCAATTTGATTGGGGGTTGGAGCACCTTCCCTATGAGGAAAGACACTTTTCCCTATGAGTCTGGCACTTTTCAGTTTAGAAAAGAGACAACTAAGGGGGGACATGATAGAGGTTTACAAAATTATGCATGGGGTAGAGACAGTTGACAAAGAGAACTTTTTCTCCCTCTCCTAAAATACTAGAACTCAAGGACATCCAATGAAACTGATGGGCAATAGTTTCAGGATGGACAAAAGGAAATACTACTTTACACAGAGAGTGCTTAAAATGTGGAATTTGCTGCCAGAGGATGTAGTGATGGCTGCAGGAATAAACAACTTTAAAAGGGGATTAGATAGATTCATGGAGGATAAGTCTATCAATGGTGACTGAGGAGAACCTCCACATCCAGAGGCACTAAGCCTCTGAATCCCAGAGCCAGGAGGCAACAGGAAGGGCAGGCCTCAGCCTCTATGCCCTGTTGTTGGTCATCCAGAGCAACTGGCTGGCTATTGTGTGAGACAGGAAGAAGAAGAGGAGATTGGATTTATGCCCTGCCCTTCACGTGGAGTCTCAGAGTGGCTTACAAACTCCTTTCCCTTTCCCTCCCCACAACAGACACCCTGTGAGGTAGGTGGGGCTAAGAGAGGTCTTTCAAGAACTGCTCTTTCAAGAACAGCTCTGACAGAACTATGGCTTTTCCAAGGTCATCCAGCACCTGCAAGTGGAGGAGTGGGGAATCAAGCCCAGTTCTCCCAGATTAGAGTCCGTGTACTTAACCACTACACCAAACTGGCTCTGCTGGACTAGATGGATCATTGGTCTGATCCAGCACGGCTCTTCTTATGTTCTTACTTGAGCAGAAACCTTAATTAGGAAGAACAGCACTTAGGGCATCCCACAAACTAGTTCTCTCAGCAGTAGAGCACTGCATTTTAGTACTTGGTAGGAAAAGGTCTTCCAGTCATTTGGGTGATAGGAAAAAGGAGTCATAAGGTCTCTGTAGAGTTCCTCAGCTGGGATCTTATCTTCACTAGTTCAACACCTTGTAATATCATATCATGAACCAGTCTGGACAGCAAAGTGGCATCTAGCTGTCCAGAACCTTGCCTTCTTCTTTGCTTATCTCTTCAGTTCTTGTCCCTCCTTCTGAATCCATAAATACCTCCAGTAGTGCTCTGTCTTGGCTGCCTGCCTGTAAACCTACAACCTCCAATCCTTTATTATCTTGCTGATGTGGAAAAAAATGGGACAACAACCTAACTTAGATGCCGCAGTTTTAACAGAGGCATCCTCTGATGACCTGGGACATAGTAATTGTGCATCACCTTTGATCAATAGTTATTTAGCTGCCATGCCAAAAACTGTCAGCACCAGAAACAAAACTGTTCATAATACTGTTTGCAAGCAATTGAGGTGATCAAAAAGGAGATCCAGCTCTACAGAAAATGGGCATTTCAAACAAGTACCTACCTATGAACCTCAGTCACTATTTGTTTGCTGTTCTCATCGTCACTGGGGAAATTATAAAGCATTTCTTAAAAGATTTAGATAATGAGATTGTTGAAAAATACAATACTTTATAAACACCTTTAAAAGTCTTCTTCCAATGATTTTAACAGAGGATTGAAATCACTTTAAGACTGATGAAACAAACATTATTTTGTGGGATCCTTGTTGCCTAAGTCCTAATAACAACCTTTTCATCTTGCCTTAGCATGCAAATGCATTCTGTAACAGTACACTGTACACCAGAGATTAAAAGGCCTCTCATTATCTCCAAATGTAAATAAACATTGCTAAGCAAAACACATACCTAGCTAAGGAGATACCTTTGTTTATTACATACTAGACGTCCACATACCAACCCCGGAGACTGCTACATTTGCAATATTTAACCATTCTTTGAATACTAAATGAACAGTTCTTCTTCCTGCCAAAAGAGTTACGACAATGACAGCTGAAACAAAAGTAATCTTCCTTTTTGGCAAACTGTAGCCAAAATGAGACGTATAACAAGTGTCATACCCCACCTTTCTCCCCAACGGGGACTCAAAGTACCCAGCATCACACTCTCCTCTGTTTCATCTTCACAACAATAACCCTGGGAGGAAGGGTTGAGAATATGTGCCAGGCCCAAAACCAGCAACTTTCAGTGGCAAAGTTGGTTTGAAATTGAATTTTTGTGACCCTAGTCAGACACTCTGCCCAGTACATGGAACCAGCTTTGATAGCTTGGGAAGTTCTTAAACATGCTTTATTATGAAAGGGAGTGGATATATTCCATATTCCCTGAATGTGCTGTGTTTCTCCTCAATGGGGACACAGATTGGCTTAGATTGTTCTCCTCTCCATTGTATCTTCAGAACAATCCTGTATGGCTGAGAGTGCATGCCTGGGCCAAAGTCAGCCTGCAACTTTCTGTGGCATAGTGAGGATTCAATCCTGGATCTCCTTGATACATGTCTGACATTCTAACTACTATCTCATACAGGCTCTGATAGGTCAAGGAAGTGGATAAACCCCCAATGTTTCTTTAACAGAGGGGATAGTTTTCACTCTGGTGCTTTTTTGGCTTCTCATGAGAAAACCTTTGCTTCTAATGCAAATAGCAGAGGGATTTGGTAGAGCTATTCTGTGCCAGGATAGTTTGTTTGCCTTCATTTGGGTAGCCAGTTCTGAGGTACCTAGCTTTAGTTTGGGATGAGTTATACCAGCCACAGCCATGGCTTCCAGTGCAGGGTATTCCAATTCCTTTCATATGTGGCACTGTAACTTCAATGACCATCCTGAAGCCATTGGAAAGTTTTGAGACTCCTAGCTTTATCTGTGGATTCTCCTGCCCAGTCAACTGCTGCTTCCAGTGAGTTATGCCTGCTACAGATGGACTGTCAGAGTCTTTTATTGTTAGGGGTTTGTGGTGTATTTATTTATTTGGATTTATATCCCGCCCTCCCCTTAATAGGCTCAGGGCGGGTTCCAACAATATACAATACAATGCAATTAAAACCACATTAAAACACAATATAAAATAACATAACTCATATGTCTCATACAACTCTAGTCAAAAACCAGATACCTCAGTGGCTGACAGGATTAGAATTTAAGGTTTTTTTAGATCCTTAAGATTTAGGGTCTCAGGACCCCTCAGGACCCAGACCACAGATGGAAGCTGACCTAAGGAGGGGGACGCCCGCTGCCTCAACCAAAAACCCGGTGGAAGAGCTCCATCTTGCAGGCTCTGCAGAATTGTAATAAATCCCACAGGGCCCTGATCTCACATGGGAGCTCATTCCACCAGGCAGGGGCCAGGGCCAAAAAGGCCCTGGCCCTGGTCAAGGCAAGTTGGATGTCCCTGGGCCGGGGACCACCAAGAGATGTTGGCTGGTGGAGCTCAGTGCTCTACAGGGCTCATATGGGGAGAAGCGGTCTCAAAGGTATGCTGGTTCCTGGTCATATAGGGCTTTAAAGCTAAGTACCAGCACCTTGAAACAGATCTGGAATTCAATAGGCAGCCAGTACAGGTTGCGCAGCACCAAGAGGATGTGCGCCCACACAGGAATTGCCGTCAACACCCATGTTGCCACGTTCTGCACTAGCTGCAACTTCCAGAACAGAGTCAAGGGCGGCCCCACATAGAGTTACAATAATCCATTCTGGAAGTGACCATTGCATGGATCACTGTGGCTAGGTCTTGGGAGGTGAGATATGGAGCCAACTGCCTGATCTGCCTCAGATGAAAAAAGGCAGACCTGGCAGTGGCAGTGACCTGGGCCTCCATTGAAAGGGAGGCATCCAGGAACGCCCTCAGGCTCTTCACCCTTGATGTCAGGACTAATGGAGCCCTTTCGAAGGCTGGGAGCCTGATCCCCTGTCCCAGTCCCCCATGACTCAGGTACAGAACCTCCGTCTTAGATGGGTTTAACTTCAGTTGGCTCTGACGCAACCATTCAGCCATGGCTTGTAATGCCACCTCCAGATCTTCAGGGGCCATATCTGGGTAGCCATCCATCAGTAGATAGAGTTGGGTGTCATCTGCATAATGATGACACCCCTGCCCATACCTCTGAATAATCTGGGTGAGGGGGGCGCATATAGATATTGAATAACATAGAGGAGAGTGTTGCTCCCTGCGGCACACCACATTCCAATGGGAGTTGCTGGGATAGCTCTCCCCCAAGTGCCATCCTCTGTCCCTGACCTTGGAGAAAGGAGGCTAGCCACTGCAAGCCCCATATCCCAGCGTCAAGGAGGTGGTGGGTTAACACATTATGGTCAACCATGTTGAATGCTGCCAACAGCTCAAGAAGTATCAGCAATGCCAATCCACCTTGATCCAGGTTTCTCTGGAGGTCATCCACCAGAGTGACCAACACCGTCTCTGTCCCATGGGCAGGGCAAAATCTGGACTGGAAGTTTCAACTGCCACATAGTTTCAATTGCCACATAAGTATCTCTAGTTGTGTGTATCACCAGTATTTCTACATAGTTCCTCTCTACTGCATTATACCGTGGCTTCTCCTTTGAAAATGTTCTGTGCTCTTGATCTGGCACTTTTCACAGCACATGAGTTCACTTCAGTTGGTGTCAAGGTTTGTTGGGATGATGTGCAATGTGCCCACTTGACATAGCATAAACTCCAGCAGGGAACTGGGCATGGAGCAAGTCTTTATGTCTGTCCCTACCTGCAGACTACACATCAGGTTGATCATTTGTATTGGGGAACAACAGGCCAGTTGTTTTCTTTTTTCAGAAGGAAAACATGGTTTCTTTGGGTGGGGTTTTTTTGTAAAAAAAAGAAGAAAAGAACTGCCTGCACACTCCTAGCTGGGTAAGAATAACTAACTCACTATAAAATACAATAGAATGTGCCTCCTTTCTAATTATGAGTCACAGATGTCAAAACAAAATGTACTGAAAGCAGAATAAAAGCAGCTTCATATAAGACATGAAAAGCAAAGGAAAATGAAAGTTGTGTTCAAATCCGTACTTTTTTTTTTTTTTTTTTGCTTTGTATCATTTTGGGTAGTAGAGCTTAAGAATTACAGCCAAGCAATACTAATAGCATTATGGTTCTGTGCCCAGAAATTGTTGTTAGAGATAAGCATTTGTAACACAGCAAACCAAAATTTGATCTGAACATAACATACCCAAATGCTTGATCACAGCAGGGCAACTACTCCAGATGATATTTCTTTTGACTTTTGCATCTGAATCAACTGAGTCAGGTCTGGCTTTTTTTCTGGCAGCACTTATATGCTCCTTTTGTCTGCAGAGAGAAAACTACCAGTAAAAAAGAGAGAGAAATGTGTACATATGTGGCTCAATATCTCTCTTACATACCCCTCTCTCAGGATGATATCGCATAGAAAAGCTGTCTGGATGTAGGCGGGAAGGAGCTTACCATGTATGAATGTGCACATGGACATGTAAATCAGGAGAGCAAGGGGAAGCAAATTCTGCACCTGGGCTAGGGTTGCCAGGTTCCCCCCTGGCCACCAGCAGGGATGGGTGGGTAGATTTGCCAGATCCAAGTTGGGAAGTGCCTGGAGATTTGGGGATGGAGCCCAGGGAGGACAGGGACATCAGTTGGGTGCAGTGCTGTAGAGTCCACCCTCCAAAGCATCCATTTTCTTCAGGGGAACTGATCTTTGTACTCTGGAGATGAGCTGTAATTCCAGAGGATCCCCAGGTCCCACCTGGAGGCTGGCATCCCTAATCCCATATCTTAAGGCTTTGCACTGAGGTTGGTTGTTTGAAACACTCCAAACCCCCAGGATATGAGATAAATTAAATTGCCACTGAAATGGCAAGGCTCTCTCCGACTAGCATAGCCCTCAGGGCTGGCATCAGCATACCCGGAGGTGAAACAGCTGCTGGGGCCCAGGGCTTCTGGCAAGGCCCAGTGCCACAGACACACAGCCTGCAGCTGTTTGTTTGTTTGTTCACATTTATAGCCCGCCCTTCCCAGACTATAATTCCTCTGCCACCAGTCCATGTCCCTTTCCCTGCCCATTGCCTTACAGGCGCTCCACCACCCATGCTTCTGGCTCCCAGCACTGATGGGGAAGTGCATGCAGAGCTAGCACTCCTGGTGGCCACAGCAGCAGTTGCATGTACCAGAGAGTGCTGTTGGGGAAAGGGCAGCTGTGAGCACAGGTGTTGAGAGAGATTGTGAGAAGGGGAAGGATTCACAATCATGTGGGCACACAGAGAGAGGCATGACTGAAACGGAGGGTATGAGGAGATCCGGTGGTGGGCAGAAAGGGGCCCCTGGGCACTGTCTGCTCAGGGCCTCCCAAAAATTTGAACTAGCACTGTTATCCCATAATTATTAACTCTGTTTGTCCTTATGACTCACAGTATCCCAAGAGTAATCTTTATGCACAGGATCATTCAGTAACTTCAGGGCCCAGTCATTTTATTTTGTGTTGGGGGAATAGTGCTGATTGAAAAGACACTAATAGCTGCTAAAGAAGAGAAGAAGAAGAGATTGGATTTCTACCCCACCCTTCACTCAGAGTGGCTTCCCCATCCCCTCCCCTCCCCACAAGAGACACCCTTTGAGGTAGGTGGGGCTGAGAGAGAACTCCTTCAAGAACTGTTCTGAAAGAACTTGTGACTGACCCATGGTCACACCAGCACCTGCATGTGGAGGAGTTGGGAATCAAACCCAGTTTTCCCAGATCACTGGCTGCACTCTTAACCATGACACCAAACTGGCTCTCAAACTGTGGCTTTAGCCCGTCAGCTCAGAGGTATTGTAACATGTTGAATATGGTCAGCCTTTTGTATGATTGCAGTTGTTCCACTAGATTTTTTCCCTCTCTCCCTCAAACATTGTGGTTCCAGTACTCTAAAAATTGACCTGTCTTGGTCTGGGAGGAATGAAATAGTTTGAAGTAATTGGAAGTCCATCCTTTCAGTTATGGGGACATTTTTAAAAGCTGTTATTTTCCAGCTGTGGGGAATTATTCCTGTTTTGCTCATAAAAGAAGAATATCAAACAGTACTCATTCTCTTCTCACTTTCTGTCCTTTGAGATTAAAAATCTGCTAGAAGCAGAAGCTTATTGCTAGATGCCATATCTCTGTTTGGTCCTGAAAAAGGAGTTCAGTATTACAGACGAGAGGGAACTCTTCAGTGATGGCAATGAACCTATTACTGTCAGAATCCACAGCTTAAAAGATAGAAATAATTCCAGAAAATGCATAATATGAAGCCCTGTCTTGACAAAATGTTTGAAAGCAGATAATTCCTCTGAAGCCAGAGTAGCTGGAGAAAATGAGATTTGGCAAGACTCATATTTTATTCCATTAGGAATAAAGACTCTAAGAAGTTTTTTACAGCATCCCAAAATGCAAAAGAATATACACAGTTTTGTTCTGCAGGTTACATGACACAACCATACCTCAAGACCAAATATTATGACTCCATTGGGGGAATCATTATAATAGAAATCAGAATCGCTGCATTTAACACTACCATATTAAGGTACTGGATGGGTGTCACTGTAAAATCAAATGGTCGTCTTGGTGACTTTTGCACAATTCTGACCATTTGCCAGATGGGTGCATATGACTACAGTGCTATTATGCTCTATTTTGGATGACTGCTTTCAGTAGCTAGGTTCGAGGTAGCATCTGGCACAGTCTATCAATTGGTCTTTAATCTCACTGAAATCCTTAGAGTTAATGTTTGGTTCTTTTAAAAAAAAATTCAAAACTTTTGGTAGCAAATATGTTATCATGGATTTGAAGAAAGGAAGGAAGGTGACATGGTACAGCCTGATCTCATCAGATCTCGGAAGCTAGGCAGGGTCAGTACTTGGATGGGAGACCACCAAAGAAGGCTCTGCAGAGGAAGGTAATGGCAAATCACTGTAGGTTTATATAGAGCTGGGGCCTAATGATGTTATGAGGTTGAGCCTGGTTATGGCTCACACTACAATGGATGACCATTCCACCCATTTAATTGTTTGAGTTGTACACCCCTAAAGAAATATAGCAGGAAGAGAGAAACAGGTGAAACGGAGAAGCCAGGTTGTAGAACCACAATGAACAGGGCGCCCTGTGTCCAAATACGAATGAGTGTCCCAATACTAAGATATACAAAAGTGATCTACTTGAAATGTTGCCTTCCTCATTTTCCTCCCAACCCTTTGTTAGATTTCTATTGCTTGTTGCTATATGAAAAGCACTTAAATTGATAGCAATGCCAGGCATGGTGCTGAAAGTGGCAACTGACTGGAAGTATTTGCTAAGCACAGGACCTCCTATTTTTTCCTTCCACATTCACTGAGGGTTAAACATTCCGAGCAGAGTTGCTTCTGCTTCCATAATGCAGAGCTGTAAATCATAATCAAAATTTGGTTAGAAGGGCTATGAGCACAAGTGGGTCTCTCACGTATGGAGATTATTACTGCGTTCGGTCAATATGCCAGACCCTGGCAACAGTAATTAACAGCTAATAAATTATAATTTTATATACTTTCCTGGACATGCTGTACAAGCCAGAAGCCATCTGCAAAAGACACATATCTGCAACCCACAGCCCTCTGTCGCTTCTTACATCTCCTAAAAGAGCTTCTCCTGAGGATCAGACAACCCTCAGGAACAAATGAATGAGGAATTGGGACCTCCAGCAGTCTGGAGGAATTGGCAGTGATGCTATGCACATATATGCTTGTGTGAACTCTTACTTGGTCAATTCATGCAAGAGAGGAGGAATTTTTGCTATTTCATCTCAAGCTGTAGTGTTCCATTGTGCTTCTGAAGGTTTCCAAGGCTGTAGGAACACCTTTTCTGGATGCTCTGTGGACTGCAGAGGGAAGGGGGGAAGAGATTGCTCTTAAGGGCACATGTGTTTATTTCTGTGTATCACTTAACAGCCCCACTGACACACAAACCCTATTCTGTTTTGGCCTTCTGCAAGTGTCTAGGCAATGAACAGTTATCCTGGCTGAGTTCAGACTGGCAGTTTGCCCTGCTATAGTCACTTTTCAGCCACATTTCCCAAGCGGATTAAAGGGGGCATTCACACAAGCACATCTGTCTGGCGTTCCCCACCCGTAGGCAACCCATGCTGTTCCACTTCGCTCCCGTGTTTAAAAGATATCTGGTAAAAGTAGTAGCAAATCCCTGAGAGCCCATTTATCCCACTGCATTCCGCTTCTGGGAAGTGTGAACACCAACCTGAAAAGCCGGGAACAACCCGCGTTGCACATACGGCAGCAGTGATATGATTGGCTGTGCTTCGCTCTACCATCCAATGCAGTGCCAGCACAACAGGATCCTCCCCAAATCAGACAGATGTGACCCAGCTGAGCTCTGAGAAGGAGCAAGGTGTTTGAGCTGCCAGAGGGGTGAGTGGTATTTTTATTTATTTATTTACTTTCAGCTGAGGTGCTTTAGCTGAGAAGGTACTGTGTCAGGGACTGTATTTGGGAGTGTGTGGGTGAGTTGTAACAGACTCCTGACTGCTGGAGTCAGGGTGTGAAAGGGTCATTGTTTGCCTGTAATTAAGTGCTTGGGTGAAATTGAATAGCAGACTCCTGGCTGCTGGAGTTGCGGTGTGAAAGGGGCTTTGTTTGACCGTCATTAAGTGCCTTGGGTGATTTTGAGTAGCTGCTGGCCACACCCTCTCCTGGGAGACAATTCCATTTAAGGCAGGAAGTTTGCAAGAGGCACGAGCCTCTGGCACGAGCCGAAGGAAGGGCGAGAGCAAAAGGGCGAGGCTCTTTGCCTGTGGCTCTTGGCCTAGGGGCTCTGTAAGAAGCCCAGGAAGAGACTGAAAGCCAGGACCTTGGCTCCTTGGTAAGGTAAGTAGACTCCTACAACAGGAGTCATATAAATACAAAGGGTTTTAAAAGGGGGGTTATAGAAAAGTATTTGTTTAAAAACAATTATGAAGCCAGAATGCCAGCAGGGGGTTGGGGGCTATCCAGTGTTTTGCATGGAGTGTCACATGTATGACTATCTGCCCACTGGTCAGAAGTCTTGGGTGTGTGCTCGGTGCAAGGAGCTCCTGGTTCTCAGGGAGCGAGTTTGCTCCCTTGAGGCCAAGGTGGCTGACCTGGAGAAGCAGGGACAGTCAGTTAGGTGCATGGGGAAGACTCTCGGGGACTTGTTAGATATGTCCCACTCTGGATCTGGCAGCCCGGCTGCTGCCAGGGAGCATGAGGGTCAAGGGGAAAAGGGGCACCATGCTGAGGATAAGGGGAATGTGCCCTCAGAAGGGACCTCTTCTTCAGCTGGTGAACGGGTATCCTTTCGTACCAAGGAACCGTCCCTGGGAAGGGTGGGAGGGGGGCTCTTGGTAGTTGGTGATTCGATCCTTAGGCAGGTAGACAGCTGGGTGGCGAACCCGCGTACTGACCGTATGGTGACTTGCCTGCCTGGTGCGAAGGTAGCGGACATTACGCGTGTTTTAGATAGGCTGGTAGATAGTGCTGGGGAGGAGCCAGTGGTCGTGGTGCACGTCGGCACCAACGATGTGGGGAAATGCAGTCGTGAGGTCCTGGAGGAGAAATTTAGGCTGCTGGGCAGGAAACTCAAGGCCAGGACCTCCAAGGTAGCCTTCTCGGAAGTGCTACCTGTTCCACGCGCAGGGCCGGAGAGACAGGCACAGATCAGGAGTCTCAATGCGTGGATGAGACAGTGGTGTAAGGGGGAAGGGTTCAAATTTGTTAGGCACTGGGATGCTTTTTGGGACAAGAGGGAGCTGTACAAAAGGGACGGTCTCCACTTGTCCCGAGAAGGAACCAGGCTGCTGGCGCTCAAAATCAAAAAGGTGGCAGAGCAGTTTTTAAACTGAATAATGGGGGAAAGCCGACAGGAGATGAAAAATCTCTGGTTCGGGATGGCTCATCTCAAAGAGATGAAGGGGTAGCTATTACTTTTGTACAAGGAAATGGATTACAATTGTCCACTGAGACTGTGGCTAATGATAGGAACTGCCTGGCAAGGTCTTGAGGCAGCAAGAGGAAGGCTGTGGGCTTAACAAACATGGGAAACTATAAGTGTTTATACACAAATGCTAGAAGTCTCCGAGGTAAAATCGGGGAGTTGGAATGCTTGGTGTTGGGGGGAAATAGACATTGTGGGTATTTCAGAAACTTGGTGGGATGAGGAAAATCAGTGGGATACGGTGATTCCTAATTATAAATTATATCGGAAGGATAGGGGGGAAAGGGTTGGAGGTGGGGTGGCTCTGTATGTCAGAGAGGGTATACCGTCCAGTAAGATTGAGAGGGTAAGAGAATTGGATTCACTTCTGGAAATGCTATGGGTTGAAATAGTGGGTCCAAAAGGAGGCTTAACAGTGGGAGTTTGTTATCGCCCACCAGATCAAAAGATAGAGGAGGATTATAAAATGATGAATGAATTAAAGATAGCGGCTAGACGAAATAACTGTGTTGTAATAGGCGACTTTAACTACCCACACATTGATTGGGTCAATATGAGTTCTAGTCGGGAAAAAGAGATTGCGTTCTTAGACACTCTCAATGACTGTGCTGTGGAACAGATGGTCACAGATCCTACCAGGGGAGAGGCGATCCTGGATTTGGTCCTAAGTAACACCCAAGACCTGGTGAGAGATGTAAAAGTGATTGCACCACTTGGGAACAGTGACCATAATGTCATTGAGTTTAACATTTGTACAGATAGGGAGTTGCCCAAAAAGACTGACGCAACCACTTTTAACTTTAAAAGGGGTAACTTCTCTGGTATGAGGGGACATGTGAGGAAGAAATTGAAAGGAAGAGTGAGAAGGTCAAAACCATTGGGGAAGCTTGGAGACTATTTAAAAAGACAATCCTAGAAGCTCAGAAAAAATATATACCGCAGGTTAGGAAAGATACAAATAGGTATAGAAAAAAGCCTGCATGGTTAACAAACAAAGTAATGGAAGCTGTAAAAGGTAAGAAGGATTCCTTTAAGCGGTGGAAAGTTAGTCTTAGTGAGGTTGATAAAAGGGAACACAGACTATGGCAAATAAAATGCAAGTCTGTGATCAGGGAAGCAAAAAGGGAATATGAGGAGCATATCGCAAAAAACATAAAGACCAACAATAAAACTTTCTTCAAATACATTAGAAGTAGGAAGCCAGCCAGGGAGGCAGGGCCCTTGGATGACCAAGGGGTAAAAGGAGTAGTGAAGGATGATAGGGAAATGGCTGAGAAGCTGAATGCATTTTTTGCCTCTGTCTTCACTGTGGAAGAGGAGAAGTGTTTGCCCACTCCAGAAGCACCGATTTCGGGAGGGGTTTGAAAGACCTGAATCAGATTGCGGTAACAAGAGAGGAAGTCCTCCGACTGATGGACAATTTAAAAACTAATAAATCACCAGGCCCGGATGGCATTCATCCGAGAGTTCTGAAAGAACTCAAATGTGAACTTGTGGATCTCCTGACAAAAATATGTAATCTTTCTTTAAAATCTGCCTCCATTCCTGAGGACTGGAAGGTAGCTAATGTCACTCCCATCTTTAAAAAGGGCTCCAGGGGAGATCCGGGAAATTACAGGCCAGTCAGTCTGACATCGATACCGGGTAAGTTGGTGGAAACTGTTATTAAGGAAAGAATGAGTAGGCACATTGATGAACAAAAACTATTGAGGCAGACTCAGCATGGGTTCTGTAAGGGAAGATCTTGTCTCACTAACCTGTTAGTGTTTTTTGAGGGAGTGAACAAACATGTGGACAAGGGGGACCCAATAGATATTATTTACCTTGACTTCCGGAAAGCTTTTGATACAGTTCCTCATCAAAGGCTCCTAAGTAAGCTCAATAATCATGGGATAAAAGGACAAGTCCTCTTGTGGATCAAAAACTGGCTTACCAATAGGAAACAGAGAGTGAGTATAAATGGGAAACTTTCTCAGTGGAGGGTGGTAAGCAGTGGGGTACCACAGGGATCAGTACTTGGTCCGATGCTTTTTAACTTGTTGATTAACGATTTGGAATTGGGAGTAAGCAGTGATGTGGCTAAATTTGCAGATGACACAAAGTTGTTCAGGGTGGTGAAAACCAGGGAGGATTGTGAGGCACTCCAAAGGGATCTGTTGAGGATGGGTGAGTGGGCGTCAACGTGGCAAATGGGGTTCAATGTGGCCAAGTGCAAAGTGATGCACATTGGAGCCAAAAATCCTAAATATAAATACACGTTGATGGGGTCTGATCTGGCAGAGACGGACCAAGAGAGAGATCTTGGAGTCGTAGTGGATAACTCGCTGAAAATGTCTACACAATGTGTAGCTGCAATAAAGAAGGCCAACGCTATGCTGGGGATTATTAGGAAGGGAATTGATAACAAATCAGCCAGTATCATCATGCCCCTGTATAAATCATTGGTGCGACCTCATTTGGAATACTGTGTACAGTTCTGGTCACCACATCTCAAAAAGGATATTATAGCATTGGAAAAAGTGCAGAGAAGGGCAACTAGAATGATAAAAGGGTTGGAACACCTTCCCTATGAAGAAAGGTTAAAATGCTTGGGGCTCTTTAGCTTGGAGAAACGACGGCTGAGAGGTGACATGATCGAGGTTTATAAGATTATGAATGGGATTGAGCAGGTTGAGAAAGAAGTACTTTTCTCCCTTTCTCACAATACAAGAACTCGTGGGCACTCTATGAAATTGCTGAGCAGTCGGGTTAGAACAGATAAAAGGAAATACTTCTTCACCCAAAGAGTGATTAACATATGGAATTCACTGCCACAGGAGGTCGTGGCAGCTGCAAGCATGGACAGTTTCAAGAGGAAATTAGATAAACATATGGAGCAGAAGTCCACCAGTGGCTATTAAGCCACAGGGTATAGATGGGAACTCTCAGTCTGGGGCAGGTGATGCACTCTATTCTTGGTGCTGGAGGGGGCAGCAGTGGGAGGGCTTCTGGTGCCCTGGCCCCACTGCTGGACCTCCTGATGGCACCTGGTATATTTTGGCCGCTGTGTGACAGAGTGTTGGACTAGATGGGCCATTGGTCTGATCCAACATTGGCTTCTCTTATGTTCTTATGCGAACATAGCCGAATTACCAGGAAAAAGCCATTTACAGCCGCGCCTCCGGGCCAGCAGTCTGAACATTCCCGTGCACCTCCTCCTGGTATGCTCCCGCATCACTCAGCACAGTGTGACCAGGAAAACCCGGAACAGTTTGTTCCAGGGCTTTTTCACCACGACTGGCTCCCACTTCAAACTGCCAGTCTGAACTCAGTCCCTGAGTCTCCATTCAGTGATGTGCCACTCTCTTGAGTCCACCTGACTCTCAGAGGGGTTTTCCTACTTCTCTGTTTTTTCTGCTGCCACCAGCTGGTCAGCTCTCATAGTATCCACTAATAGGGCCAGCATTCCTAGCACTCCATATTTGATACTGGTAAAAGACTCCATCCAATGCCCGCATCTCCTACTACCCAATTACTGGGATGGCATACTGCACTTGCACATTCTGGGGAGACAGCAATCTAGTAACCAACTATCTCCCCTCCCCGATGCCTGTTTTAGATAGCATGCTGGAATAGTGGAGGTCTAATGATATGGAGAACAATTACCAGCACGTAATGTGGAAAAGATTTACTGGAAAAGAAGAAGAGATTGGATTTATACCCCGCGCTTCTCTACCCAAAGAAATCTCAGAGCAGCTTACATTCTCCTTTCCCTTCCCCTCCCCACAACAGACACCCTGTGAGGTAGGTGGGGCTGAGAGAGCTCTGAGAGAATTGCTTATGAGAGAGCAGCTCCAAAAGAAGTTGTAACTGACCCAAGGTCACACCAGCAGCTGCATGTGAAGGAGTGGGGAATCAAACCCAGTTCTCCCAGAGTAGAGTCCACACTCTTAACCACTACACCAAACTGGCTCTGATTTAAGAAAAGTTCACATACATAGTCTGCACATCAGCAGCTTGAACAAGGGGTACAAAGAGATGATGTGAACACTCAATCCTCTGTTCCTCAGTTCTATGCGCAACCTAGTTGGTCTTATTCTAAGATAGGCTCTTTAAGCTTAGAAGTTACAGTGGTAAAAAACTTCCCATTACCTTAGAGCCTTTGTCTGGGTAGACAGTCCTTTGTCAGCTCCAAGTGGCACTGTTCACCATCCAAGATGGAGCTCGATGTGATAGCTCCCTCCTGCTAGTTATCCCCAGCTGGAATCAGCCAGAATGGATGCCTCTTCCTTTGTGCAAAGGGATTTTATCTGTTCCCAGGAAGAGATACTGACATTTCTCATCCCTGTCTTTGTTCCCTCCTAGCTGTCACATTCTTACCTAAATGTGAGATAGGTAGCTAGCTAGAACCATTTGCATAACCAAACCTTAAGTAATAGGTGCTTGGAAGAGCCATTTCTGGGATGATTCTTGAGAGCAATTAACCTAGCTCCTGTTTCCTCACATTTTGTTAAAAGAGCAAACCTCTTAAAATAAAGGGGGGTTGTAGCCCCCAAATGGAATGCATTTCCCTGCATTATGTGTTGTGTAAATGGAATATCTTGTCAAAATATTCATGTGGATTAACTGATACTATATGGTCCCATTCAGTCAGTCTATCCAGATTAACATGTGTCTTGCTTATGTGTGCATCCACAGTATAAAATTAGCCTACCAGAAAGACAGCTGTGCTTATTGTACCATAGGCATACTGGATGTGGAACTCTCTCCTCCCACCTGTGTTAACATCTTTTACATGTCAGCTGAATTAAATCCTATTTATCTGTACTTGTCATTATGATTAGGGACCACTATTTTATGAAAAACTTGGGTCTGTGGATGACTTATCAAATCTATTTTTATATTGGAGTCAGTGCTTCTAAAATAGAAAAGTATGCCAAAAATTCTCTTAAGAAGGAGGAAGAGGAGGAGGAGGAGGAGGAGGAGGAGGAGATTGGATTTATACCCCACGCTTCACTCAGAGCGGCTTACAAACTCCTTTCCCTTCCCCTCCCCACAATAGACACCCTGTGAGGTAGGTGGGGCTGAGAGAGCTCTTTCTAGAGTTGTCCTTGAGAGAACAGCTCTGACAGAACTATGGCTTGCCCAGCTGCAAGTGTAGGAGTGGGGAATCAAACCCGGTTCTCCCAGATTAGAGTCCATGCACTTAGCCACTACACCAAAGTGGTGTAAGTACGTACAGTTAATGTTTACATTGAAACCCAGACAACTGAATTATCTCTCTTTCTATGATGCAGTCTGACTTTATATGTCATATTCACATAGTGCACCACATATAGTATTTACTTCTGTGGTGGTTGAGTCAGTGTTCCCTCTAAGCTGAGCTACTGTGAGCTAGCTCACAGTTTTTTAGCCTCTGGCTCACACTTTTTGGTCTTAGCACAGGAAGGATGGCTCCAAAGCAAACTGATTGATGCAGTAGCCATATTGCTGGCTCACAACTTTAATGCCAGTAGCTCACAGAGTAGGATTTTCCTCACAAGACTCCACAGCTTAGAGGGAGCATAGGTTGAGATGTAAGTTCTTGCACAGATGTAAGATGTAAGTTCTTGCACATATTGAGAACAGCGATCACTGCTCTTTTAAGTTCAGCATGTATGTGAATGGATGGTTGCACCAAAAACCCAGGGCAATGACAATTGATTTTAGAAGAGCAAGTATCAAAAATGAAAAGTTTTAATTAAAAGTAAACTGGAATGGAAGGTACAGAAGCTCTTTAATTCCTTTAATTTCATCCAAAACCACAAAGTAGCCAGGGAAGTGATGGGGCCCTTGAATAACTAACATGTATACTGGGAGATTGAAAATAAAGCTACTGTATTTTTGTGTCAGTTTTGCTACAGACAATGTAGTCCATTTACCCACACTACAGCTGCAGTTTGCAGAAGGGGTTATAAGAAGAACTGTGTAAAAGAGAGGTGATGAGGTACAAAGTTCTCAGTAGGGCTGCCAGCCACCACCTGGCACGTGGAGATCTCCCGGTATTACAACTGATTTCCAGATGATCAAGATCAGTTCCCTGGAGAAAATGGCTGCGTTGGAGGGTGGACTCTCTAGCATTATACCCTGCTGTGGCCCCTCCTTCCCTTCCTCCCACACCCCACCTTCCCCCGGCTCCACCTCCAAAATCTCCAGGTATTTCCCCACCCAGAGCTCACAACCCTATTTCTAGGGCAAAGAGGCAAGTTCTTAAAAAGCAAGTTAATGGGTGTGAATGGCATGCTTTCAAGCGTCCTTAAGGAATTCAAATGCAAATTGTTGATCTGATGACTGCAGAGTTCATGTCACTAAAATAATTTCCTTTCCAGTGTATTAGAAAGCAGGAGAGGTAGCCCTGAACATTAAAGGGTGATCCAGAGCAGATCCAGAAAATTACAGGCCAGTTAAGAATAGAAGATTAGCCATCTGGGTCAGGCCAATGGGTCATCTAGCCCAACATACTGTTTCACATTGGCCAACCAGCTTCCAAATTATTCAGGACAGTGAGAACAATAGAAGATTGTGAAGCGATTCAAAGGGATGCCTCCAAATTGAATGAGGGGATAATAATGTAGAGAATGAGGTTCAATGTGTATGAAATGATACACATTGGGGGGAAATATCCTAACATTAATATACACAAATAAAGTTGGAATTGGTAGTGACTGACCAGGATAGACATCCTTGGGTCACGATGGGCAGCTCAGTGAAAATATCAATTCAATATGTGGCTGAAGTGGGAAAAAGGCAAATTTGATGCTAAGGACTATAAAGAAAGGAACTGAAAACAGAATGACCAGTATCTAATGTCCTTGCATAAATATTTGGTGCTGCAGCATTTGGAATATAATGTAGACTTCTGGAAGACATAACTCAGAAACGATACTATAGAGCAAGAAATTATGTAGAAAAGGCCAACCAAAATGATCAGAATTGGAGTATCTTCCCAATGAGGAAAGGCTAAGTAGTTCGGGGGCATGTTTGTTTGTTTGATGTTATTTATAGTCAGCCCTTCTCATTGAGACTCAATGCGGATTACACAGAGTGAATCAATAAAATTAACAAAATGGGGCATTTGATAAACAATGAAATAGGATTTGGGTTGTAGAACCAACTAGAAGTCTTAAAAAAAAAAAAAAAGAACTGAAGCAAAACATATGTGTTAACATGACACATTAAAGGATGCAAAAATTATACAGTGGGATCCAACCTACAGCAAACTGTACACATTAGTACAGACCACAGTCCCAATAATTTATCCAAGTAACTTTGTAAAGCCTTTTGTACAGTGCTATCCTACTGCCTGCATAGAAAAGCCTTCTTCAATAATTCAGTTTTGCATAGTTTGTGGAAAGCCAGGAGCGGGGGAGCCTTCCTGACCTTCTCAGGCAGGACATTCTACAAGGAGGGGACCACAAGGAAGAAGGCATATGTACAGGTAGTTGTTGGTTTTGCTCATTTGCAGGTTGGCACTTGCAGAAGGTCTTGCTCAGATAAGCAAGTCTGTTGTGGTGGAGCATGAGGGAGAGATGATCTCACAGATATGAGGATCCAAGGCCATGAAGGGCTTTGTATGTGATAGTCAACACTTACTAGAAATAGGTTTTTTTTCTTCTGCCATCACACTGAAACATCCCTGACCTTGTACACTGATCAGGCATTCCTACACAAGTATGTGCATCAGCAATGTCCATATAATGTACACCCTGCATTTTTCAAAGATCACATATAAAGCCTGTATGAACATAGGTTCTGTTAAAGTGAGGGGGACAGACCTAGTCAGGGTGAGGAGATTGTGGTGAGGCCAGCAGACTCCCTCCACTTACTGCACATGCATTTTGCACTTCAGAATGACTGCTTTGCGTGTAGAAATTTCTGTGTTCAGTCTCTGGCATTTTCTTCCCCGAAGGAGCTCAAGCTGCATTAGTGCTTGCCTTGGGATGCTCATAATCAGTCCTGAAAATGTGAAAAAGGAAAAGGAGGCTTTGAGAGTGTGCAGAATATTTTTTTTTCTCTGCCCCTGAATAACTGTGGCCTACTCATAAATATTTGGGATTTGAGAGTGAGGCTGCCTGATCAGATAATAAGGCTGGTTGGTATGCTCTAATGCAGAAATGTAATACTGCAGCTATCTTCTTTCTCCCTTGCCATCCCTAAGCATTTTTGTTTTGTTTTGATTCATCACTTTACATAATCGGTTTGATTCTTCTTGTTAATTGAAGCTGAGAACAAAGAGTTCAGAATGTGATCTGTTTCATTTGCAGCTGTATTTAATTTCTCAAGGATCATATTTTCAATTACATTTGCCTTTTTTTTTTCCCTTCTCACTTCAATATTTTTTCCATCCGCCCCAGACTTGGGCTTTGGCTGCATGCAGCAGATGTGTTTTCATCTATGCCCACATTTGGTAATTTCAAACAGGTTTACAACATAGTATGTCCTTTAAACAATTCTGCACAAGGAAAAAATGTAAGGCGTGAACTTGCCAATTGGCACCAAAATAGCAACAATTTATGCCTAACTAATTTTGAAAGGCTAACCCCTGTTTATAAGACAAATAGCTGTCCTGAGAAACTGAAATGAACATTATAAAGTCTTAGATGCAATTATCTCTACAGAGAAGAGCGTATGCAAAAGATGGAGTTTTTCCTGTTATTCTGAGATCAGTTTGGGTCAAGTAAAAACATTAACATGCCATTCTTCCTATTAAAGACACCAGGGGAAAGTTGCAACCTTTTCAAGTAACAAGAGGCCTTGTGAGTCATTTGTATTTATTTATTTATTTACTTCATCTTTTACCCCACCCTCCCTGCCAAAGCAGGCTCAGAACAGCTTACATAAAACCAATAAAACAATATACATCTCAATATGAAATACATTATAAACAATTTAAAACCACTGATAAGTTGAGGGCGACCAGTGCTGTCTCGGTCCCATGGCCTGGGCGGAAGCTGGACTGGAAGGGATCTAGCATGGAAGTGTCATCCATAAAGTTCTGCAACTGTATCACCACCTTCCTCTCAATTAATTTGCCCAAATAGGGCAAATTGGAAATCAGCCGATAGTTAGCCAATTCAGCCACATCCAGAGATGGGGGTTTTTTTAAGAGAGGGTGGACCATTGCTTCCCTCAGAGAGGGACTTGTTAATAATATCCCTGAGGGCATCTCAAAACCCCTCACAGCCAGCTTTAATTAGCTTAGAGGGGCATGAGTCAAGGCTGCATGTGGTTGGGCGTACAGTTGAGTTCAGTCTGTCAACTTCCTCTAGGTTGAGTAGACTGGAATAATCCAGAATGGGACCAGAAGATGTGCACGAAGCCTCGAGTTCACTCACTGTCTCAACTGTGGCCGGGAGGTCATGGCAGAGCGACAAGATTTTATCTGCAAAATAGCTCACAAAAGCCTCACAGCCTATATCCAATTCCCTAGTGTTTTGTCTGCCCTGTGGCAGGATTGTTAAAGACCGAATAGTTCTATACAATTGGGCTGGGCGTGAACTTGCAGACGCAATAATGGCTGCATACTGGGCCGGCCCCTGGTGTCTGGGCACCCTAGGCAGGCCAGCCTGTGGCGCCCACCCCATTGGGGATGCCAATCTCCCAGTGGGGCCTGGAGACCGGGGGGGGGTGTGTGAGCGGTGGCAGGTTCTAACACCCACTCCTTCCCTTGAGGCTTGGAGCACCGGCTTTCCTGGGGTTCTAACCCCCGCCCCTTCCCTCCCAGCACCGGCTTTCCTGGGCGCTCTACCAGGGAAGAGATGGGGGTTTTAACCCACGCCCCTTCCCTCCCACCACCTGCTTCCCAAGGGGGGAGGGTGGGCAAGCTCCGCTGCTGCCTCCTGCACCCCACCGGGGCGCTCTTCACTGGCGGCGGCAGGGAGGCGGCGGGGAGGGGGGCTTTTCGTGGGGGCGCAATTTGGCGCCCCTGCAGCCGTGGCACTCTAGGTGAGCACCTAGCTCGCCTAGCGGGCAAGCCAGCCGTGGCTGCATAGAACTCCCTCTTCGCAGCATTGACTGCCATCTCATAGGATCTCATAAACGTCCTATAGGATGCTCTTGTTGCTTTGTCACGAGTGCGCCTCCACTGTCTCTCTAGCTGTCTAAGCTTTTGCTTCATCAGCCTCAGATCCTGGGTAAAAGACTCAGGATGCTTCTAATGTTCTTTTCATTAAAATTTCTCCCCTGATTGTGAAGATCTGAATAGTCTGGTCTTATTTTCAAACTGAAACTGATGCACTAGGGTTTCTCCATTGTTCTTTTTCTATTTCCAGACACCACCACCCCCCTTTTCCCTTTGTGTGTGTGTGTATGCCTGGAAGTCATGGTTGACTTCTGGCAACCCCTAGTGGGGCTTGGATGTTTCAGAGATGTGTAGGGTTGCCAGCCCCCAAATCTGAGCAGGGGTTCCCCTGCTTTGGGGGGCTCCAGTACACCCCCTGGCCAGCTGGCTGGTGGGGAAGCCCTACCCCCAAGCAGAACCACCTGCCTGACCATGCCTCTCCCTGCCCTCCTGCCAGATTTAAAGGGCTTCAGCTGATCAGTGGGGGCCATGTGGCCCACCAATCAGCTGGAGGGACCTTTAAATCTGGCAGGAGGGCAGGAAGAGGGGTGGCCAGGCAGGTGGTTACACTTGGGGGTGGGGCTTGGGGTGGCCCCACCAACCCCAGAACACCTCCCAAATCTCCATGCTGGGAGGAGGAGGGGACCTGGCAACCCTAGAGAGGTGGCTTAATATTGCCTGCCTCTGCATCCCAGCCCTGGTATCCCTTGGAGGTCTCCCTTCTAAGTACTTGCCCGGGTTGGCCCCACTTTGCTTCCTGGGTATGACAAGATTGGGCTTGCCTGGGCTATCCAGATTTTGTACGGAGTAGAGATGCTGCAATCTCCACCACCTTGTGAATTTACCATAATTGAAGAGAGCAAATCTGGTGAGCCAATATTGGGATTTTTTTCAACAGCTGGATCTTCCTGTGAACTTGCCACTAGCAACCAGTACTTGCATTCCAGGAATTGAGATACTCCCCCCACTGCAAAGGTTCAAACAAAACAAGGAACAGACCACAAAAACCAAGGGAATAGATCACAGTGCCCCAAAGGAGCATGAGCTGCTCGTGACAAGGCCTAAATCCATAGATCTCAAATATCACAGCTTGTATCAATGAGGAATGGCAGAATAAGAATTACTTGCAGAGGAGAAAAAGACAATGGAATGAGTTCGTACACACAGAATGCAAAATAGATAAAACAACAGGAAAACTAACATAACCCAAATAAACTGGTTCTCCAGCTTAATGGCTAACAGATTCTGATCCATGACAGACAGATGCACTAGAAGAAGAAGAGATTGGATTTATACCCCACCGTTCACTTGGAGTCTCAGAGCAGCTTACAAACTCCTTTCCCTTCCCCTCCCTGCAACAGACTCTCTGTGAGTTAGATGGGGCCAAGGGAGCTCTTTCAAGAACTGCTGTTTCAAGGACAGCTCTTGTCAGAACTATGGCTTGCCCAAGGTCATCCAGAAGCTGCGAGTGGAGGAGTGGCAAATCAAACCAGATTCTCCCACATTAGAGTCAGCACACTTAACCACTACACCAAACTAGGCAAGGAACCTCATCTTCTCTTGCTTGCTCCTGGGAAAGGCAAAGGTACCTCTCCCTTCAAGTTTTCTATGATCTCACCCTCTTACATGAATAGGTGCTTTCCCCCCACTCCACATGGTAATAAGCCAATCAAGTGATCCCTCTTGCTTTGCTATTGGCTGGGCTCTTCCTGTTCTTGTTTAGAGAGGCTGCCTGATTTTGGAGCTCATGACAGAGACCTAAACCCATAGACCTCAAATATCACAGCTTGTATCAAAGAGGAAAGGCAGTTATTCCCTGAAGTAGTGCTTGCAAAGACATGTTTAGAAGGGAAGGGACGGGAAGGCAGCCATTGAAAATATTTCTGTGTGAATATGTAGGTGAATTTGTAAAGCACACACAAGCCCCATTCACATGTTACAGTGAATGCATATACATTTGTTAGTAAGAAAGAACCAACATGCATTTACTTTACAAATGAAACTGGTGACCAGTATCTGGATAAATTTAGGGTTTGAATCACACATTCAATTGCACATGTGTTGACTGTAACATGAGAATTAGAAGAAGAGGAGGAGGAAGAGGAGGAGGAGGAGGAGATTGGATTCGGCCCTTCACTACCCAAAGGAGTCTCAGAGCGGCTTACAAACTCCTTTCCCTTCCCCTCCCCACAACAGACACCCTTGTGAGGTAGGTGGGGCTGAGAGAGCTCTGACAGAAACTGTGCTTTTTCACGAACACCTCTGACAGAACTATGGCTTGCCCAAGGTCATCCAGCAGGTGTGAGCGGAAGAGTGGGAATCAGACACAGTTCTCTCAGACTAGAATCCATGCATTTAACCACTACATCAAACTGGCTCACTATTAATTACTCAATATCAAATTACTATCAAATACTCAACTCTATTAATTACTCAGTACATGTATAAAGAAAAATCAAGTATACACTGCACACAGATTGTGCATGTGTTCACTGTAACATATGACCAAGGCTAGTCATACATACAAACACAAAAATGCTTTTCATTCAGAATTCCAAAGATCACTTCATTTTTGAAATTTTGCTATAGTATACATGACAATTTAGGTCCAAACTATATGTTACTCATGAATTTCCATTACTGGACTTTTTAGATGTTTACTTTTTCTGGTTCTGGATTTGTTCATGGGGAATGAAAGTGCTGCTTTGATTAAATTTGAAGTCCTCCTTCCTATTTCTATTAAATAAGATTCAAATTTTTGATAGATTTAATTACCTAGGAGTATGTGTGTCTACTGAGATGATTTATGATTGAAGACAGATGACTGATGGGATTGAGATGAAGGTAAAGACTTAACTATTCTGTCCCTTTATCTTCTAAAAACATGGCATGTTTTTTATTAGCTGGTAACTTGAGCCAAATTATCTCCATTGTGAATTCCATTCTTATAGCTCATCCCACAGGATCACTTTTCTATTTCTTCTTCTCTTTATGGACTTTTATCAAATGAGACAACTGTCTGGTTTTCAGAGCAGAGTTAGATACTTGGATATCATTTCTTCCTTTCAAATTATATTCAAAAACATTTTCTAACTTGAAAATTCAGCTTTATTAATATAAAGTTCAAGTAACCAGCCTAGACTAAAATCCAAATTAAGTGACACATGTGCTATACCACTGTACATAAATTTTCACAGCCAGAAGCCATTTACTTTAAACTTCAAGTTTGCTTTGTAATGATATTTGTAATGCTATGTTGCAGTTTATTCTTCTCGTCTTCTTGCCATTTCTGTCTCGGGGGGGGAGGTTTCATTTAATCTTGGATATGTCAGTAAGAAAAGAAGCTATGTCTTTTTGCTGTGAAAAATGTGTAGTTATTCTTTGATTACTGACTGAAATCTCATAACTTTTGTGCCATGAGGCATGAAACTCATCCTATCAGAAGAATAGCACCTTCGATGTAGAGCCACTAAATATTTATTTCAGTGGCAATGTTCTGGAAAGGTTTGACTACTTAGACTGAGCACCACTTCCAGACCTTCGGCTTTTATTGATTAGATTAACACTTTTTACCACTTCACCACTGGCGGTCTCAGAGAACACTTCTCATTCCCTATGTTGTTTCTGCAACAGGAAGAGGATAAATTTTCATGTACCTCAATCCTAATTAAGCCATTTGCCAGCTGGAATAATACTGCATTAAGATAATATCTCCCAATTCCTGTCAGCCTCTGTGATGCAGCTGAGTTTTCCCATCATTGACTGTCCTGTACCTGTAGCATCATAGACAACAAGGACTATAAAATTTTATAGGAAAGCAATAGTTTGAAAAATATACTAGGAGAAAAACACATTTCAACAACTGTGATTGGGGGAGGAGAGAAGAACAAAGACTATCCTTCCCTGTACAAAAAAGTTTGAAATTGGAGAAGGGGTGGATATAATTTGAATTATTATTCATTTAACATATTTTTAATCTTCTCTTCTCCCCAATGGGCATCCAAAGCAGCTTAGAAAAATATACTTTTAACAAATATACAGAAAACAACATAAAAACACACAAAAAAAGCCAAAATAGACAAGACTTCCTGAGTTGGTACCCACCAGGTTAATCCATCTGGCCAAGGCTATGGGCTGTGATCCATGGGCTAAGCGCCAAAGGCCAAGAGTCCTTAGACTCTTGACCTTTGGTTCACATGAATGGGCTCATGCCAACAGCCACACTCACCATAAAAATACCTGAAGCCAGAGAAGAAAAGACACGTAGCCTAGATGTTTCAAGCTGGGAGCCATCTTCCCTTAATTTCCATTTCTCTTGAATCTGTTCACTAAAATGTTTTCATTCACAAGGAAAAAAACCTGACACCAACAGAATATTCATGAAACAAATGTTAATTAGGCCATGCTTTCAAAAGTAAGTGAGCTCTATCGTAGCTTCCAACATTAACAGGTGGTTTTCGGGAAGGTATCATTCAAGGGATGTCAAAGGTAACTGAGCAGAAATCTTGCTGGAGATCCGTCAAGATGGCAGTATTTTTTCTTCTTCTCGAGCACCTCCATCCATAGATGGGGAAAGGATGGATGTTTAGTTGATAATCATTTTTATTTGCTGTTACAAAAAAACCCCCTAAGGGTTATATATCAATCTTTGAGCGATACAGTTATTGCTTAATTCAGAAATTTGTCTATCATTATAGTGGATATCTTCTGCCAAATGTTTGAGTGTTGATAATTTCTGAATATGTCCATTCTTCTGGCACAGTTTTGCACATCTAACTCATGAACATTTTCCACCTTTGCTCATTTTCTCTCCAGTTTTCTTTCTAGGTTCTTCCTTTCTCCTTATAGCCTTCTCTCTACTCCTCCAGAATTCTTCCCCTTGCCATCCTCCCTTCCTGTCACTGCTTTCCATAGCTTGTGCTTTCTCAGACCATTCCCTTCTACCTTCCTAACTTCCTGCTTCTTCTATTCCTCCTTCCTTCATAGAATCATGAAGTTGGAGGGGGCCATAAAGGCCAACTAGCCCAACCCCCCTGCTTTTTGCAGGATCAGTCGAAATCATCCCTGACAAGCGTTCCTTTGTTCAGCCACTGATTGAAGACTGCCAGTGAGGGGGAGCTCACCACCTCCAGAAGCAACCAATTCCACAGCTAAACTACTCTTACTGTAAAAAATTCTAATATACAGCTGGTATCTTTCTGCATGTAATTTAAAACCATTATTGTGAGTCCTATCCTCTGCTGCGAATAGGAGCAAATCTGTGCCCTCCTGTTGGCAGCAGAGAGACAGCCTTTCAAATACTTAAAGACGGCAATCATGTCCCCCCTCAACCTCTTCCTCTCCAGACTGAACATTCCCAAGTCCCTCAGCCTTTCCTCATAGGCCTTGGTCTCTGGGTCCCTGATCATCCTCATCACGTTTCTCTGCACCTACTCCATTCTGTCCACATCCTTTTTGAAGTGAGGCCTCCAGAACAGCCACAATACTCCAGGTACAGTGGGACTATGACATCTTGTGATTTGGATGTTATGCCTCTGTTGATATATCCCAAGATCGCATTAGCCTTTTTTGCTGCTGCATCATACTGACAGTTCACATTTAGTTTAAAGTACACCTGTGTTGGAGAAGCAACAGCCTGCTAAGATTCTAGTCCCTGTAAATACTGCTGAAAGACTGGTTCACTCCACTTGTACCCTAGGGGGAGCTGTAGCACATTCTTTAGTGTTTAGGTGAGGAGTGACTAACGAAATCTCATACCCTGCCAAACATTTTGTTAGTCTTTAAGGTGCTACTGGACTCTTGCTCTTTTCTACTACTACAGACAGACTAACACGGCTACCCATTTTGATTTAGTGTTTAGGGTTTATTGAATGTTTTTTCTTGTTGTTCAGACTACCTTTTGTTGTTTCTCTGTCTGCTATGTGTTAATATGTGTTAGTGCTTGTGCTCTGAAGGCCTCTGTTGTATTCATGGCCTGCAGTCAGTTATTGTCTTTCTGCAAAAAAATCCTGTTGCAGCAAATTCACTGAAAGCAGACTCCAAAGCATGGACTGGAATATTTCCTGAACTCTGTCAACAACCTGTACCCAAAGATCTTGTTCACACACACTGCTACCCAAAAGTGCATCCCCTATGCAGTACGTGTGCTTTTCATTTTTGTTTCCTATGCCTTCCTGCCCATGTTTAGAGATGTGGTGGGACTTCCGACGGATGTTGATTAGAACACTCACACCAGACGCTGTCTCTGCATTGTTTCAAACTAAAAGAATTTAAAACACCTACCATAAATAATAATATAACTCCTAATCTTGAAGGCTGAGCTGGGACGACCCAAGGGTCAAAAGAAGAAAACACACAGACCTCCACCAGCCGAAGAAGAAATGGAATTATCTAATGAAGACTCCCCACCACCACTTGAATCAGAAGGAGAGAAGGCTCAGGCCAGCAAAAGGAAACGCGAAGGCTCAATTAAAAAAAAAAAAAAAACATGCAAGAATTTTTTACAGAATTGAAACAAGAAATAAAAGAAGAAATCAAGAGTCTTATCACTCAAATGACTACAAAAATAGACAATTCAACAAACAGCATGGAAGAAATTAAAGCAGTTGTAGACTCAGCTGCAGCAGAAGTGAAAAATAACAAACAAGCTATCTTGGAGCTACGTGATTATGAAGCCTGGTCCAAAAGTAAGTTAATGTTATTAGAAGTTAGAGTGTGTGAGCAGAAAATTAAAATTTGTGGGATTCCACCAAACTTTGAACTGAATACCAACCTGACTACAGTTTTAAATTCTTGACTGAGTGGGGAGCTGAAACTTCCAGGTACAGTGGTTACAACAGCATATAGACTAAACACTAGAAGAGTTGGGTCACCAGCCTTAATCCTGGATGTTATTGCAGAGATTGTGGATGTTCAAACAAAGAAATTAATTTTAGAAACTGCTTGTAGCCAAAAAGGTTTGAAACTAGATGATCTCATCACCCAAATATTCCCAGATCTCCCATATGAAATCTTTTTAAAAAAATAATAATAGGTTTTTATTAGTTTTCCAGAAATACAAATAAAATGAGAGTAATATCTTGTGGTACATTCTGATTAAGTCTCTCCTACTTGTCTTACAAAAGAAAATGTATCTAATAATGTAATAATAGTTACCACTACAAATATCAAGAATACATAAATGCTTTCATTTAAAATTATCTAAACATTCTAATATCAATATATTTTAGTAATATATATTCAAAGGCTCTTAATGTAAAATTTCAGATTTTCTTAATCAATTCTTATCTTTAATAAAGTCATTCCTCTCCTGTTTTCCCTTATAAGTTCAAGTTTCCCTATAAAACAAATCTATCAATTTTTCTTCTAAAGAGTTGCTTCAAAAGGAAGGGAAAAAATATGTTTTAAAACCAAATAATGAATTAGCATTTGAGTATGGATGGTTACAATATTGCCAAATACGGGACATTTACAAAAAAGACTGTAAAGAGGTTGGTTTTAGAGCTAAGAACGATGAGTTTGAAGATATTTGGTTGAAAAAGGGCAAAAAATGATAGCTAAGTTGTATAAAACCTTGTTGACTGTATATACTTTGGATGAAACTGTTAAAGAGCAAATGATAAAATGGGCCATAAATATGAATAAGGAAATTTCTATGGAATCATGGGAACTTCTGTGGAAAAAAGCCTTTAAAATGTCAACCTGTATTAATATAAAAGAAAATTGTTATAAGATGATGTACAGGTGGTATATGACACCAAAAAAGATTGCTAATATTAGTATGGATAAGAACTTGAGTAATAAGTGTTGGAAATGTAAAAAAACAGAGGGTTCTTTTTATCATATGTGGTGGTCATGTGATAAAGCAAAATTTCCCTAATGATAATTTTATACAAAAAGCTTAACATTTTTTTTCTTTCTCTGGTATCTTCTCTTCATAAGGATCTTGTCTCTGTGTCTTTTGCCTTTGTGGACTGCATTTATTTTAAAGGTTGCAGTAAGTAGCTTAAAATAAAGCTTGGTTGGATATTTTTTGTCTTCTTCTCTTCCTGACTTGGCTCTTGCATAAAGAGTTTAGTTGCTCCTGAATACACCTGTTTCTTGGATTCTATACAACATAGTTCCATGAATTCCATACGAGCTGTAGTTTGCTTTTTTGGTGTGTTTGTCTTCTTGTAGGGTATCTTCCAGTCAGCTGAAGAGAGGTCCTCTTGCTTGCAGTTTTGATCAGTATCTCTCAAAGCTTGCTCCTGCAGTTTATCTGAATTGCTTGTAGATTTCAATAGAGCAGTTCAGCATATGTCATATAGTTCAGCACGTTTCTTTGATTGCTAGCTTAATTGAGTCCCGGATCATGTATTTAAGAGCATCCCATGAAAGTTGAGTCAACTCAGCGCCTGCAATATCATCTGTGTTCTGAGCTTTTAATACACTTCCCGCTTGGAAATCCATTTTAAAAACAATTTCTGTAACCCCATTACCAAGGAAAGTATAAGCAGTTCAGTCCGTCAACAATCTAACAGTTAAACAGCATTGCCAGATAAGCTGTTATAGCAGACATAATAACAACCGAGAGTCTTTCAATAGAGAGCCAGGCGATTGCTTTTAACCAATATCTTCTGAGTCCAAAAAAACTTCAGAAGCAGGGCTGACGTTACAGGAAGTCTGTTACCATATAAGGAAGTTCCTTCTAAAATGCCTGTATTTTTTCTTCTTGTAGCCAGCCATTTAACTAATTTGTAATTCCAATATGAATGGTAGAATGATCAGATAAGATTATTTATGTCCCTTTTCTTCCCCCCTTATAGTTCTTTAAAAAGCTTTCTATCTGGTGCTTTTGCTAGCCGATTACGCGAAGGCGAGGGGGATGGGAGTTTCTCCTCCCCCTTTCCTCATCATCGTGGATGCAAAAGGGGTTTAATTAAGGGGTCTTTTGCTTCTTTGATGTTGCTTTGTAAACGTACTCACTGTTTCTTCATTGATGTTGGAGATGAGGTATGGTGCTCTCTTAGCTGGGCGTTCACCACTAAGCAGTTATGGCGGACCGTGACTGTGCTGGTTTGTGCTCTTGCTTCGAAATGATCTAGCTCCTACCCACTTGCTGCTGCTTGCGGGGGGCTCAGATCAAGTCTCCTGCTCCAGCCCCCTCTGCAGGAGGTCTGGTGAAACTCGAGAAGACCCAGAGTTCCAATAAAAGCAACAAACAGCCGGCAGGGCTCAAGATCGAGACTGAGCTCCCACCACCTCAAGCACTGCAACCCAGAAGCTCCATGATCTCCCATATGAAATCTTGACAGCTCGAAGAAATATGCATCCAGTGGTACAGATAGAACTAAAAATAGCATATCCATGGTTACCTCTGGGTCATTTCACAGTTACCCAAGGGGGAAGGACTTGGACAGCCTATGATGTACCTTCAGGAGAGGAAATGATTATGGCTATTACGCAGGCTGCCAGTAGCTCATAGGACTAGACTTGATAAGGATGTGAAATAGGCAGCACTGGAATAGAAACTTTTATTTAAATTTAAGTTGGGATATTGCACAACGTGGGTAAGACTGTATGGGGAAGATCCCCAGGCCACCAATGGTGAGTCTGTTTTAGGGACTCCTTTGGGGAACCAAAGATTCAAGCGGGCAGCACGTCCCAAAGATAAACACTGGAAGATAAAAATGTTGGTGTTCAGCAGTAATTCTTGCTTTCCTTTAATTGTAATAGTTACATAATAAAATTATGCATTAGAAGTGTAAAGAAATAAATTGACAATAATAATAGCAATTGAAAAAATTAATTCGGGTTTAAGTGGGGTAAGAAAACAAAAGATGCATGAATTGTATAATGATACATTTTCAGAACATAGAATTAAGTTTGTGGGAATGTTCCCAAGTGGATTATAAAGATAGGACAATAGATATATTAGAAATCAACCCAATTTGGGCATATTGTAGGCTATCCTTGATAAATTAGAATAAATGTTATTCCTTCCTTTGCTGTGATGTTTTGCATAAACTTGTATTATGGGAATTAAAAGCAAAATAAAATATTTTTTTTTAAAAAGAGAGATGTGGATCTTCCCTATCCAATCACTGACTTCCTTTCTAGCCTAGTGACATCCTATTTGTTTCGTCTTAAATAATTTAATTAATATTAATGCACTAGTAAGCTTTGACTTGCCTATGAGAGAAGGGACTTCCAAGACTACAGATTAAGATGTTGGGGGGGGGATCTCTTCACTGATAATGATCAGTCAGGATCAACCATGCTAAATTCACATGTCTACCTGCATGCAGTTCTCCTGTATGTAGCTACTTGAACTAGACATTTTCTTAGGAAAGCCTCCATAAACACACTAAGCCCTCAAAGAGTTTTGCAGTTAAAAAAATGAAGATAATAATATTCCATTTATCTCCCCAGAGTGATATGCAGATTAATTAGTTAATGCTCCAAAACTGCTTTGAAGATGAAATATTCCATATAGTGCTTAGGTAGCAGTGCTGTTTTTCTCTCTTCCACTGAAGGCAGAAAGTAGAAAGGTAAACTGAAGCCTCTCTGTGCTTTTTCTTCTAATGCACTGGATATCTTTGACCCAAAAACAATGTGGTTCTGGTAATGGAGAAATTGTTCCAGTCTGCTCTTTCCAAATTCAGAATTATTCACATATCTGTTTTAGTACTAAGCAATGAAAAATAGTTAACAGTTACACATGAGTGAAGTTTAGTACTGTGATAACTAGGTCAGTTTGATCTACAACACATATCTCTTTATATAATAATTCTGTTTTGGTCATGGACTCTCCTGAACATTCCACACGCACCCACAGCCTTTGGCTTCATGATCTGTCACTCAGAAGCTGTCCCTATCCACTGGCTGCATTGCCTGAGTCTCACCTCCAATATTCTCAACAGTTTGCTGTTCCTCTCCCACAAATAGCCAGTCAGAACACAGAGGTCATTTGCATATGCGGCCTAATTGGCCTTTGCCTCTAACATTCTAAACAGTTTGCTGTTGCTGTTAGAAGTCACTGAATGTGTCCCAAGGTAAAGTACATTTTCCCTTAAACAGTCACTAGAGTTGCCAAAATACATATCCCAATCTTCCCTTAAATGGTCACTGGAGTTGCCAGTCTCCCTGTGGGGCCTGGAGATCTCCCAGAAATCCCTGTGTTCCCCAGCCACAGGACATCATTTCCCCTACAGAAAATTTCCCAGCTATTAAAATGGCTGCTTTGGGCAGTGGACTCTATGGCATTATACACTGCTGAAGTCCCTTCGTACCCCAAACCCTGCCCTCCCCAGGCTCTACCCCTCAGATCTACAGGTCTGGCCCTCCCCTTAGTATTGCCAGCCTCCAGGCAGCACCTGGAGATCTCCAAGATCAATTTTCCTGGAGAAAATGGCTGCTTTAGGCAACAGGCTCTATGGCATTATACCCTGCTGAGGTCCCACTGCACCCAAAACCCTGCCCTTCCCAGGCTCTACCCCTCAAAACTACAGGTATTTCCCAACCCAGAGTTGGCAACCTTGTAACTGGCTATGGAACTGCTTTCCAGACCCTTGGAACCCAGAAGACATGGCATAGGAGGAGGTGCTTTTCTATCTTAGCTGCCACTGCATAACCCCGAATCAACATAAGTCTGGGGTGGAGGGAACCATACCTGTTACCATGAGGCTGTCCTCCCATACTACCCACTTGTGGCAACAAAATGACTTGAGACAGCCCTGCCTGTTAGCTAAACAGAAGGAAATAAACATGGCTTGCCTCCCTCTGCCACCCCACCAGCCACAGCCAAGACACTAACCTGGAGCTTCCTTCTAAAGCTCATTATATTTCTTCCCACAACGGTCCTTACTCCTAGTTCACTGATAAAAAAATACGATGAAAACAGGCAGTTCAATAAGTATTTGAAAATACTATAAAGAAATAGTAAAATGAAGCAGTAAGGAGAAAATCTAAATGCAAAGGGCACATTTATTTATTTAAAACATTTTTGCTGCCTTTCTACCTGGTTTAGGGTACCTAAGGTACATTCTACCAAAGTTCACTGTGAAAAAAAAAATGATTCTATTACAGTTCCAGTCCATAAACACTGCTTCTTCTTTTATTCCTTTATTTTACTTCATGCAATGCTGCTGGTGCTTCCAAACAACAACAACGGATTTCCTAGGTAAGTATTCCGTTTCCCCCAATGCTTCATCAGGTCGCTTTTTTATACATCAAACTGTTTCACAAATAAATTATAATATGGTTATAACTCATATTCTTTCATTCATTTTCAAGTGTGAACAATCAAGGACATGCTTACCCAATGCTCTTCACTTCCTACTCTGAATTAAATTTGTGTTTCCCTTCGGCATCTGCTGTCTCTCCTTCTTTATGTTTCCACAGCCACTCTATTATCTACCATGCCTTGATTGCTCACACCTGTTACAGCACATACTATTTCCAAATCTTATTCCAGGCAGCCATCACTTATACAAGTAGCTAAATAAATATAGATAGCTCAAGAACTAAATTTAATCCTTTGGGTGACATCATTTAAAATTTAAAAATAAACATAATTTCTGGCATGGGCAAACTTAAATATATTAGACCACAGGAATTGTAGTTATTAAATTGATCTATATTCCATATTATGTTAAGCTAAGAATGTTGAAAACTTGATCTTCCATCACCGTATCTCAGGCAACACATTTTCCACATTTGAAAAAATCCAACAGGTAAAGTTGAATGAATAATCAAAAGCACAAGCTATCCTTTTGTGTTTGCCATCACCCTGCTTATTTTTAAACAAATCCCTCCTATTTATTTGTTTAGCTCTTTCCTTAGCTTCCCGTATTACCCAAAATATCTGCTTCTGTGCTGTAATAGTAATCCAATAAAGAGCTAGCCTGCAGCTGCATGTGTGCTTTCCTTTTGCTTAGCATAAACAAAGTAAACAATTAAAATAAACAATTAAAACATTTTTTAAAAAATTAAATACATGATATAAAAACCATTTTGTCGCGCCGTCTGCAGCCGGTGGGCAGCCAACCCCTGGTGGCCATTGCCGGTACTGTCTCTGAGGAGGCTGTGTCCCTCTGTCTCTCCCACCGGGCTCGGGCCGAGGGGCCAAAGGGGACCGGAAACGGCTTGCTGGAGGCGAGGGAATAGCTGCCTCAGATGATGGGACCATCAGAGGGGTTTCTGAACCCCTCTTGCCCGCCCTGGGTCTGGCCTGTAGTGCAGCATTGCTCTCACCTCCAGGGCTTTGTATCTCTCTCTTGCCTCTCTCCGTTCTAGCCCCAGCCAGCCCAGTGATCATCCTTCCCGGCTGCCTCCCTTCCTCCTCCTTTTATTACCCCCTCCTTCCCCTTTGGTTCCTCCCATCCTTGAGTCCCACCCCCACCTAAAACCGGGGACACCCAGCTGACATCCACCTCCCCTGCCTCCTCATTGCTGGCTTGGCTACCCAGCAGGCACACTCCAATCGCTGCACCCCGCCCCTGTGGTGCGGCTGCAGTGCCAGGAGGCCACGCACACCACGGGCTGGGCCTTGCCCGCCCCAACTGTGGCTCCCCAAACTCCACTGCCCTGGTGTCTTCTCCAGCCAGGGCCTGGTGGGTCATATTGACACCTCCAGGCAGCACTCCATCGCAGGGGAAGGTGAGTGCTTCGACGGTATTGGGGGACATGGTCGGTGCTGACTCTGGGCTGCGGCTGCCGCTGGCCGAGCCATCCCAGTGGGAGCTAGGGCACATTTAAAACAACAATTAAACAAAATGCATAAAAATAAAAACACATACAGAGGAAGGAGGATCAGTGAGGGTATACCTTATGAAACAGGTAGGTTTTCACCAATTGGAAGAAGACAATGATAGAGGGGCAAAGACACATCTCCCTGGGGGAGTGAATTCCATAATTTGGGAGCCATAATCAAGAAGGCCCTTTCTGGAATTGCCAGCCATCTAGCTTCTAGGCAGCAACAATGCTCAACAAAGTGCCCATGAAGATGACCACAGTTATCAGATGGTTTTACATGGGAAAAGACAATACTGGCACCTTGATTGGAAGTTAACTGGCAGTGAATGTAGGAGTGATGTGATTTCAGTCAACATTCTTGCTGCAGTGTACTGTACCAACTGCAGCTTCTGAATACCCTTCAAGGGCAACTGCTCATACAGAACATGGCAATAGTCTAATGTATTAGTATAGTGCGGTTAAGAGTGGCAGACTCTAATCTGGAGAACTGGGTTTGATTGCCAACTCCTCCACATGAAGCCTGCTCAGTGATCTTGGACCAGTCATGGTTTCCACACTTTCCCTGAGGTCTGCTAGAAGTATGCGATACAATTGAGATACAAATGAGATACAAATGAGATACAATCCACACAATTGTCACAACCACCCCAAATCTGCAGATGACCTTCCCCAGTGATTTCATGTGGATGTTAAAAAGCATGGGAAACAACGGAGTCTTGAAGAACCCCATAGACCATGGGGCCAAGCAGTAGCCCCACAGCATCACCACTACCATCTGAAATCTATCTTCCATGTAGGACCAAAACAACCACAGTCCGAACCTTGAAAGCTGGTCCAGAATGATACCATGTTCAATGGTACTGAAAGCCACTGAGAGTCCACAAAGATCAACCGGTTCTAAACAGTTCATGTTCAGATACATAACAAGAGCAGTCATTTTTTTTTTTTTTTAAACACATTTATTAAGTTTAGTGTTACTGTGCTGCCCCCACTCAGTGTTAATGATAAGTATTAGTAGTTCAGTAAGACTGCTGTGTATCTTTAAGACCTGTTGCCCCTTGGGAATTGTAGTCCCCTAGCCTATGTCCCCTCTGATTAGTTCATTAGGGTAATTTCCTGAGCCCAGAGGCGCGTAGCTTAGAGTTTATGGTTCTTTTCCGTTTCTTTGTCTACTGTTAATTACAAGTTGAGGGGGAAATGCATCTCTTCACACCACAGCCAAAAGAGATCACTTAGATCACAAGATGTAACTTTTCCAGCCAGCTATCAGCTAGATTGTGAGTACATGATCTTCTGTATGCATGGGAAGTTCAATAAAGATGATTTAAGATCCAATGGCTGTGTGTTGCTCACATCTCAGAAAGCACTGCTCTGCATCAGTGCCGGACGAGAACAGTTACAATTTCAAATGGCTGCAACAAAACATGATATACTTTGATGTGACCAGTTTTAAAACCAAAACAACACAACGAAAGAAAGAATAATATGGCAATTATGTCACTAACAGAACAGTATACTAATATAATCAATACTCATAAACTGATCAACAGTAACTTCAAAGAAGATACAGTCTCTTAAGCAACTTTACATTCAAATACCTTTGAACTAACAAGACAGTAGAAAGTATTTATAAAGCCTCAACAAAACAGGAGAAGCTTGAATTTGGCAGCCTTAATAGCCTCCCATTCAAAACATTCTAATTCTATCTTTTCTACCAAAGGATACCAAAAATTTAGCGGATTATAGAACAGTTGTTAATTGTGGGATGAATCTTTATAGGCTGAAAAAACATCTAATATAAACAGATCCCAAACTTTATGCACCCATTGTAATACAGTAGGAATTGCTTTATCTTTCCAGAATCTAGCTATAAGAATTTTGGCCACTGTAAGTAGCATTCCTATTAATGTTCTCCTTTTTGTAGGTGGACTGTTTTCAGGCCAAAGTCCCAAGAGAATAATCACAGGACCTAAAGGTAAGTCATAATTTGTTCGTTTACCTATGCATTGTACTATCTGTATCCAAAATCCTTGAATTAGCTTACAGGATCACCAGTTGTGTATATAGGTAGCACGTTCCCCACAGTTTTTCCAACAAAAAGGGGTTAAACCTAGAATTATATGAGCTAGTTTAACTGGAGTCATATACCATCTTAAAATAAGTTTTTAAGTTTGCCTCTAGCGCGTATACTGATTTGGACATCTTATTCTGAGCCTGCCAAATGTCTTCCCACTGATCTTCTGTAATCACACAGTTTAAATCTGTAGTCCAAGTTTTTTGGTAAGTTAACACTTATAGTTTTTGACCTATCAACAGAATTTTATAATTTTGGAAATTAAACCACATTTTTGGTATGGTTTATATAATTGCTGTTCAAAATCATTGAGAGGTTTTTGTATTGAAAATTGATATGCAGAATTTTCTATAAGATGTCTAAACTGAAAATATTCATACCAATGAATATTTATTTTATATTTTCTTTCAAGGTCTTGTTTGGTCATAAGTTTTCCTTTATGAACGCAATCAATAATTCTGCTGCTATTTGTCTTTTTCCATAGGGCAAATGCCTGCTGGGCCTGTGCTGGAGGGAACCAAGACTGACCCATGAAACAAGTGAGTTGAGAAAAAGATTGAATGATTTTAGTTTTACTTTGTACCATATTTTAAGTATGGATTTTAAATAGGGTGAGTCAACTTTAACAAAAGCCTGTGAAGCTTTATTGTGCCTATATCTGAAGAAATTACGCTATTAGATAAATCCGATGAAAGCAAAACATAATCTAATCTAGAATAACAATGCACCGATTAGAATAAAATGTATAGTTTCGAATGTTTCCATGTTGTAATCTCCAAATATCTATAAGGCCAAAATTATTAATTAATTTTTTTAACGAATTATGAACCTCCTCTGCATCAATTTTTTTCTGTTGTGGCTTAACTTGGGTTGTTTTATCCAGGAATTTGTTCATTAAATAATTCAGATCCCCACCAAGAATTACAGAACCATCAGCAAATTTATGCAATCTACCCAAAGTATCAGTTAAAAATTGAATTTGATTGGAGTTAGGAGCATAAAAAGACTCTAAAGTTAAAGAGGTTTGCTGTAGCTTGGCTTTAACAAACAGGACTCTACCATCAGCGTCTCTTTCAGTATCTGTAACAAGGGCAGTCATGATCAATCAGACCAATGGTCCATGTTGTCCACCATCCTATTTCACTCAGGGTCAACTAGGTGCTCCAGAAAGCCTATAAGTAGGATATGGAAGCCAAAATCTCTAGGTCTTAATAGCCCTGAGCAGTGGTATTGAGAAGGCTATAGCCTCCAAACATCATTATTCTATTTAGTGATATTGATTAACTGCTGTTGATAGATCTATCCTCCGTGAATTAGTCAAATCTCTTCTCAAAGTCAGCTAAATCAGCGGTCATCACTATATCTGTGGCTGTCTAATCCATATGTTAACAACTAAGACTGAAGTACGTTCTTTTGTATTTTCTGTATCTATTACCCATCAACTTCATTGTATACTCCAGAGTTTAATTAATTAATTAATTAATTTATTGGATTTGTATCCCAGCCTCCTCACATAGCAGGCTCAGGGCAGCTTCCAGACATAAAGATCTGCAATACTGCAGATTTACAATTTAAAACAATTCATTAATATAATATTAATTAAATTCATTAAATCAGTAAAACACTAAAAATATACAGTGAGCCTCAACAGATGGTATTCATTCTGGTGATGTTACAGTTTCAGTTGGCTTCTAGGATCTACAGTCACTGGATAGGGGAGGCATATTGAAATGGATGCCAGTTGCCTCATCTGAAAGTTGGGTGGAAGAGGTCCAGCTTAAGGGCCATGCAGAACTATAACAGGTCCCACAGGGCCTTGATCTCATAAGGTAGCTCATTTCACCAGGTGGGGGCCAGGGTTGAAAAAGCCTTGGCCCTAGTTGAAAGCAAGTCAGACATCCCTAGGGCCAGGAACTACCAGGAGAGGCTGGCTCATAGTGTTCTATGAGGCTCATATGGGGAAAGGCAGTCTCAAAGATATGCAGTTGGCATTCTGGGAGATGTATAAAAAATTCTTTCTATCCACTTTCTCCACCCCATGCATGACTTTATAAGCTGTTCTCACCTTTTATCTAAACTTAAAACTCATTAGCTTTTTCTCAAAGATAAGTACTCCATTCCTCTGATTATTGTGGTTGCCTGTGGCTGCATTATTTCCAGTTGAGATATGACCAGAACCATACACAGTAGTTGAAATGTGACTATAGCTTTACAAGATATTAGGATACTGCTCATTTTGGTTTCAGTCCCCTTCCATTATGCCTGTAGGTTCTAGACAACTTCTAAAACAGTAATAATTAACAATAATTATCATATGGCATTGTTTGTAGTATAGCCTGGAGAACCTAAGATTGTCTGGCATCCAGAAGTTCTAGCTCTTTAGCATTATGCACTAGATGGCAAGCTAGACTTGTTTTTGAGGCAAGATACATTTCAGAGGTGGTTTACCATTGCCTGCCTCCCCATCATGACCCTAGTAGTCCTTGGAAATTGCCCATCCAAATACTAGCCAAGGCTGACCCTGCTTAGCTTCTGAGATCTGATGAGATCCAGCTAGCCTGCCCCATCCAGGTCAGGGCTCTAAAACAGTGATAACCCAGGACAGAAAGGGTTTACAATGCTTCCACAAACAGGCCAGTGTAGGAGCCCCCCTAATTAAGAGGCTGTTCCAGAGTTCTGGAGCTATGGCTGAAAAAGATCACATTTGATACATAGCACCTAACAGATTTAAGGTACAGTATAATAGGAAGAGATTTCTGAGAGGATCTGAGGTTTTGCATAAGTTCACATCAATGCTCCCTCTAAGCTGTGGAGTCTTGTGAGCAAAATTTCTACTTTGTGAGCTACTGGCATTAAAGTTGTGAGTGAGTGATTTGGCTAATGTATAAATTAGTTTACTCTGGAGCCATCCTTCCTGAGCTAAGACAAAAATCTGTGAGCTGGAGGCTAAAAAACTGTGAGGTAGCTCACACAACATAAGCCTGCAGTGTAATGTGGCTGTGAAGAAAGCTAATGCAATCTTAGGATGCATTAACAGAAGCATTGTGTCCAGATTGTGGGAGGCGGTAGTTCTGCTCTATTCTGCTATGGTCAGGCCTCCCCTGGAGTACTGTGTCAAGTTTTGGGCACCACACTTTAGGAAGGATGTTGACAAGCTCGAGCGTGTCCAGAAGAGGGTGTCCAGGATGGTGAGAGGGTTGGAATCCAAGTCTTTTGAGGAAAGGCTGAAAGAGTTGGGTATGTTTAGCCTGGGAAAGAGAAGACTGAGAGGGGACATGATTGCAGTCTTCAAGTATATGAAGGGCTGTCAGGGAAAAGATGGAGCAGATCTATTCTCTCTTGCTCCAGATTGCAAGACTAGATTGAATGGGTGGAAATTACAAGGGAGTCATTACTGGCTAGATATCAGGAGAAATTTCCTAACTGTAAGAGTGGTTGAGCAGTGGAACAGTCTGCCTTGGGAGGTGGAGGATGCTCCTTCCCGGGACGTTTTCAAGCGGAGGCTGGATGACCATCTTTTGGATATGTTGTAGGATGTAGGGCTATCTTTTGGCTATGCTCCTGCAGAGTGCAGGGGGTTGGACTAGATGACCTGCAAGGTCCCTTCCAGCTCTAACATTCTATGATTCTATGAACTCAGCTTAGAGGGAACAGGTTCACACTAGGAGAGACAATCTTACAACTGAATCTGTGATCCTTCTTCACCTTGTTTGGGCAGGACTTCCATTTTTAAAGGATATTTTCTTGTATTTTGTGTTTTCATTGCCGTTATTCATTAATTAAGCTGGCATCCTCTTACATTTGGTTGTAATATGTAGTGTATATCCTATAGGAGCTTCATTATTGTGAATAGATAGTTCTAGTCATTCTGAAGGACTGTGACCATCTTTACTCTCCCTTGCATTCCTTTTGACTAAGCCTTTCACTTTTGAGATTTAACTCCTAATAAACTGCTGCAAGTTATGCTGCCATAGTGGGACTAAGCCAGCCTCCTTTTATGCAGACAACATGACACTGTAATTGCTACATCTGCACTGGTTTGCATGTGAGGGAATGGAAAGACCATCATGAGCTCAGTTGTATTAGTGGAAAGAGGCAATGGAATTGTGTCAGGCCACAGATTTTAGGTTTACAGGAGTGGTAGAGATTTCCGTTTGGATCAGCTGTTTATTCATTTTTCCCCATTTCCTGTAGATGGGAACACAGTATATTTTGGGAGAATTAGTGCTGGGAGGTGATCTGGTCAATAAAGTGAGTAATGGCAGGGGTCTTTTCATAGAAAAAGAGCTGCAGGAGCTCAATAGCTCATAAGGTACACTAATGAGCTAGTAGTCTATTAGCATAATAGTTCATTAGCATATGCCACACACCCTGACATAACCGGAAGTGATGTCAGAAGGGGAAGCAAAGGGGGGGAAGGCATCTTCGAAAGCCTCCCCTTCCCTTCCCCAGCCAGCCGGGGATGGGGGGGGGAGTGAAGAGTTGGGCCACAGGAGAAAAGAGGGAAGGAAAGAGAGAGAGAGTAGAGAGAAGGGAAGAAGGAAGGAAAGAGAAAGAAAGAAGAAGGGAAAGGGGAAAAGGAGAGAATGAAAGGAGGGAAAGAAAGAGAGAGAAGGGAAGAAGGAGGGAAAGAGGAAAAGGAAAGAACAAAAGGAGGGAAAGAGAAAAAGGAGAGAAGGAAAGAAGGGAAAGAAAGAGAGAGAAGGAAAGAAGGAGGAAAAGGGAAAGAAAGAAAAGGAAAGGAGGGACAGAAAGAGGGCAAAGAGATGGGGAGAGGGAGGAAGGCTCTCCCACCCCCCATCGAGCCCCCACCCCCCAGGATCCCTCAATTACCTCCATCAATGCCTTCCCCCGGTGCCTCAGAGCTCCAGTGCAGGCCCCAGGAAGCCAGCAACAGGCATCCTCAGGCCCCCCAGGGCTGCAGCATTCCAGCATGGGCCCCAGGAGGCCAGCGACAGGGCTCTTCAGGCCATCCCGGGGCTGCAGCGTGCCAACGCAGCCCCAGGAGGCCAGCGACGGGCATCTTCAGGCCACCCTGGGGCCTCAGCGCTTTGGTGTGGGGAGCTGGGGGCGGGGCTTGCAGCACCTGGGCTGCCGAAGCAGCCCTCCAGTGCGCTCCAGCCCCCCAAAAAACCTGAGTAATGGTGATAGTCATGATTTGGTGAACATAGACATAGAACATAGGTAAACAGAGAACAAAACTTAGTCCTTTGCTGAAAAGTCCGGACTGGGGATCTGGAAAAAGATACCAAGCTATTCTGGAGTTCATCAGTACCATCAGGTTGCTATGTCCCAATGTCACATTAATGTTCACTTACAGTTCTCTGATAGGAAAATATTCTGAACAATAGTTCTTTCATTCCTTTCCCCCTGTTTATTCTGAAAAGATGATCTTTTTCAGCTTAGGATCATATGTAGCTGGGTGCCGTTTTGTATTTTAGTTCAGAGCGTCAGAGGACATCAAGTATCCTAAGTTGATTTGGATGATAGTTATCAACCACGGCTTTTTTTTTTTTTTGTAGAAAAAGCACAGCAGGAACTCATTAGCATAATAGGCCACACCCATCAGCAGAAACTCATTAGCATTTTAGGCCACACACCCCTGTTACCAGAAGTGTTGTCATCCAGCCACACCCATCTTTTGCTTCTTATTCTGTTTACCTTGTTTGTTGTCAAAACCCAGGACTATTTTGTAGCAGGAACTCCTTTGCATGCTAGGCCACACACCCCTATTGTAGCCAATCCTAATGAGTTCCTGCTGTGCGTGGCCAACTCAGGAGCCAGCTGGAACTCCGTTCCTGTGCGTTCCTGCCCAAAAATAGCCCTGGTATCAACGTTGATAAGAAAGAGTATGTCTGCACTTTTCATTGACTGCCTTGATTCCCAAGATCAGGTTTTAAAACCATGGTTAGCAAGTGACTCTTAATAGCGGCCATACCAGGCTAATACCTAACCTAATACCTAAGAAGCATGGCATAGTAAGAGTAGTACATTTTGTTTTGTTCTGTTTTCTTACTCTGGCATTCTGGTAAAAAATAACAACTTAGAGCAATTGCTTCTGGAGCCTTGCAAGGACAGAGAGTATTTGCTTTTTAGTTCATTTGCACATAAACTTATGAAATATCAAACCCCCTTTGTGTGAAATCACAATGAACGTGGTGACACCCAAATTCACAGTGAAAAAGTTTCTTTCAGGACTTGATTCTGCAGTGGGTCTTGAACTGAAGGGTAGCAGACATTTATTCAGCCTGTGCCAGCTGTGACTAAAAAAGAAGACTGAAGGAGAACCTATAGCCACCAGCCAATGAAGCCTAAGCCACCAGAAATCCCATGATATTCCTTGACCCCTTCAGAAAGTTTTCTCATTGGTTGAGGAAGAAAACCTGTCTTTGTTGTCAAAAGATGGCCTTTGTCTTTCTCAACTTTTGCTTTGCCTCAAACAAAAACGGAGTCCATCAGCTTCACACTTAATATGTGGTGAGACAGATCTTGAGGCAATAAACTATAAAAGTTCTAAGAGAGCAAGTGTGATAAATCATGTGAAAAAAATCCATTCATGAATGGATTTCTGCAATTAGGCCATGGCATGAACATGTCAGTTGAGCTGAATGTTCCACTGAATTTGTCAATAGCAGTTAATTTATATAAAGCAAAGTAATTCCAATTTTTTCCACATAAAACCTACTGGACCTATTTAAAGGACAGAATCACAAGAATTTTTTATTATATGGTAGGATTAGGATTTACTTTTAATGAACCTTCAAATAATCTATAATAACTATAACTCCATTTGAATAGATGGGTCTCCTTGACAGGAAATGGTTTGAAGATTGTTGTGTTAGGCTGACAACTGGTATTCTTATAAGGAAGCAGAGCTTCATTGCATGGTGGGGTTGCTGCTTTTCTAGTGGGAAAATAAGTGAATGAGAAGCATTGCTGTGAGACAGCATGGTAAGGAGAAATAGATCTCTCTCTCTCTCTCTCTCTCTCTCTCTCTCTCTCTCTCTCTCTCTCTCTCTCTCTCTCTCTCTCTCTCTCGCTCGTGTGTGTGTGTGTGTGTGTGTGTGTGTGTGTGTGTGTGAAGTACAATCAAGTTGCTTCCAACTTATGGCAACCTTATGAATCAATGACCTCCAAAATGTCCTATCAATAACTGCCTTGCTCAGGTCTTGCTAGGATTGCCAACAGTGGGGGATGCGGGGAAGAGAGGGGAAGGGCCAGGCAATGTGGAGATGTTAATTCCAGTGTGCACAGGAAATAACATCATCAAGCTACAACCTCTCAGTGACACTCTGCTTTTGGGCAAAAATTCTATGGCAAAATGGCTTCTACCATAGAGTTTTTGCCAAAATACCAGAACATCACCCAGATGCTATCTGTGTGATGACATCACTTCCTGTGCATACTGGAAGTGCTGTAGCCACTTTGCCTGGGCTTCGTCTCTCCTGGTAAGTCCCCCTTGCCAGCCAGCTGATCAGTGGGGGGGATGGGACTTGGCAACAGGGGACCCCAGCCTCCACCAGGGGAGCTGGACACCCTAGGTCTTACAAACCAAAGGGCATCGCTTTCTTTACTGAGTCAATCCATTTGATGTTGGATTTTCCTCTTTTCTTGCTGCCTTCAACCTTCTGTAGCACTATTGTCTTTTTCAGTAAGTCTTGCCTTCTAATTTGACCAAAAGTCAGCACATGAGAGTCTCTAATCTGTAGTTCCCAGTTATCAGGTTTTTAATAGCAGTTTTTAGTGTTTAGACTAGTTTCTTCAACCCTATTAGTTTTTTGACCTGCTAGAAGTCTTTGATTTTACTACTAGTAGCCCCTAGAGAATCTTCACCTTTGCACTTGCACCAGCTTTGACAGGAGGTCTTCTCCCTTCAGTGTTTGTGCTTGCCCACACACTCGGACTTGTACAGCCCCTTGATGTCTTGGCTGGCCCCAACGGTGCTTGAGAAACCTTGACTCTTCACGGATGGTCCTGCTGCTCTGTTCCTGGCTTGCTTTGCAGGCATGAAGTTCTCGTTGGGCCACTGTGTTTCTTTCATTGGGCAGTGAGTTCCCCCCCCCAGCTGGTGCATTGACTGTGGGATCATGCTGGATGGAAGCTCAGCGCACCCAGCATATTAGAACTTGAAGTTAGCTGGGGGATAACATCTCACGAATGCCTTATCTGTAATGAGGCTGGATGGGAGCTAAGGACAGCTGGCCTAGACCTCCCCTTAATATAATTGTTGTGGCCCCAGTACTGTTAAAGAACCTGGGACTGGGAGAAAAACTAGGGGGCCTTTAAGGACCTGGAGACTCTTGGTGTGGAATGTATTGGTGGTAGTTTCTCCTCACCCCCTAAATTTAGCACTATTTATAGAGGGCTGATTGATTCTGTTATACTATTTATAGTATATAGATGGTTTAAGTTGTATTAGTATATTAGAGAGAGGGATTAGAGTTTAGTGTATATAGGAGGTATTGCTTGGTTTTATAGGGGTTATTAGGTATTATTTTAAGCTATGATTGTTTTAACTATTAGGTAGGTGACAGGTTTAGTTTTGGGGCTGGAAAATTTATAGTTGATGTTGATCTGCAATTTTGAACTCAACAGGATCTTGGGTGCTGTTAGGCCAACCATGCACCTCTTGGACATGTGTCCCTCGTGGCTGGTGAAAGCCAGTGGTGAGAGGATACAGGGCCCTCTGATGGGTATTATAAAGCTTTCGCTAGACTTGGTGGTCTATCCAGAGGGATTGAAGGAGGCTGTGGTTGTACCACTCTTGAAAAAGCCAACTTTGGATCTCTCTGATCCCTCTAATTGCTGCCCACTTTCAATTTTTTTGTTCCTGGGCAAGGTAATTGACATTGTAGTTGCAGAGCAGCTCCAGAGCTTCTTGGATAATTCATCAGCCCTGGATCCACTTCAGTCTGGCTTCTGCCTCAGCCATGGGATGGAGATGGCTTTGATTGCCTTCATGGATGTTCCACAGGCAGCTGGATCAATAACTGGTGTTACTAGATCTCATGGCAGTGTTCGATACAGTTGATCATGATCTTCTGACCCATTGCCTTGCCGACAAAGAAGTCAGGAGGGTAGTTTATGCAGTGGCTTACCTTATTTCTCCAAGGTCAGGAAGAGAGGGTATCATCCTTTTCCTTGCCCAAGAGATGTTGAGGTTCAGACTGGGGTGTCATCAGTACACTGATGATACCCAGCTTTATCAGTTGATGGGTGGCTGGCCAGATGCTGCCACAGAAAATCTGGCAGAGTGGTTGGAGGCTGTGGTGGGATGGTTAAAACAGAGTTGGCCGGGACTGAATCCTTCTAAGACTGAAAGTTCTGTGACTGGGCCGAGGAGACACCAGGCTGGGGTGCCAACTCCCAGCCCTTGATTTTGTGCCCTTGAGACCAGCACTTACCATCAGCAGTCTGGTTGTGTTCCTGGATGCTTTCTTAATAATGGAGGCCCATGTCACAAATGTTGCCAAACTGACATTTTACCATCTGTGCCAGGCTAGACAACTGGCCCCCTACATGTCTCGCCCTGACCTAGCCACTGTAATCCATGCAACAGTCACCTCCAGATTGGATTACTGTAACTCATTCTACATGGGCCTACCCTTGAGGCTGACCCGGAAACTCCAACTGCTACAAAATGCAGCAGCATGGGGATGCCTTGCACAGTGCAATATCCATCCAGTTCTGCACAAGCTTCATTGTCTTCCAGTGGAGTACCAGATCAGATTCAAGGTTATGGTGTTAACAGTCAGGGATTTATGGACCTCCAGGACTGCCTCTCCTGGTATGCCCCTAGAAAAGTATTATGCTCGAAAGATCAGAATTTATTGGTGGTCCCTGGTCCCTGGCCCAAGGGACATCTGGCTATCCTCAACCAGATCCAGGGACTTCTCTGCCCTGGTTCCAGGCTGGTAGAACTATCTGTCAAATAACATCTGCACCCTGCAGGACATTCTATAGTTCTGCAAGGTGTTCTGCCAGGTTTTTGGTTGAGGACAGTGACAGCTCCATCTTGGCATTCCCATTTTCCACCCCCACCCCCCAGCCTGTTCTCCATGAGATAGCAGCACTGTTAGGATTTTTGCACCATCTGTAGTTAATGTAGACAAGCAATGAATCAGATTATTATGTTTTTACTGTCTTAAGTAAATCTTAATTTGTTTTATTGATGTTTTATATGACTGTGTTGTACACTGCCCTGAGCCAGGTTCCACCGGGGTGGGCGGTTGATTAAATAAATAAATAAATAAATAAATAAATAAATAAATAAATAAATATATAATAGATTCAGTGTGCTCCTTTTCGCTTCTAGGGAGAGTCAGGCTTGATTTGTTCTACAACCCACTTATTTGTCTATTTATCAGTCCACTGTATCCATAAAACTCTCCTCTAACACTACATTTCAAAGGAATCTTTCTTTCTGTCAGCTTTCTTCATTGTCCAACTTTCACACCCATACATAGTAATAGGAAATATTATGGCATGAATTAACTTGATCTTAAATCTACATGGCAGCTGTATTATCCTTCAGTTGGACAGAGTACAGTCAGGAAGACAGGTTCAGGGCCCAGTCAACGGGAGCTACCAGGAGCAAACCAGAAAGTGAATTCACAAAACACCGAGGGTAAAAAATGCCAATGAGATAATGGCAAGAATCATAGAAATGCCCTGCAAAGAGTCTTATGTCATAACAATAATAAAAAGGCCTGGTTTGCAAATGCAGCAATAGCATTAATTACACCAAACCCAAATAAATGGCAACCACTTATAACTCAAGTTGGTCCCTAGTACAGATTTCACACTGTGTATATCCAGACTACAGTCAACGACTGCCTGCTAGAGTCTGCAAAGAACCTGATGAGACTATCAGGGGAATACTGATAAAAGGGGCAACACACGTTTTTTCGCCTTTGGAACACAGGAATCACAATCCTGGAAATTAGGGTTCTGGTACGCCTGCACCAAGGCTGAAAATATGTGTGTTGTCCCTCCAGATAAAATGGCAATTGTGCTTAGGAGGAGGATCAAATGTAGTACTTTCTCCCATACACATGGTAAAATGTAATGACTGAAAGGGGATAGTGAGACATGTTATTGAGTTGGTAATAGAAAAAATCAGTATTTGTCCTTATACCTTGGGATCAACTCTGCTCCTATTTGCGGTCCAGGATTATACCTAATAACAGAGTTCCTTCACTTGCTGCAGCTGGCTTTTTCTGTGAGATGAAGGTTTCTATGTATATTTGGCAGATTATGCATTAGCAGTTAAAAAAAGAAATGTGGTCAAAGTAAACACTCCAATCAAGCTGTCACACATTGCTATCTTTCTGTCCTGTATGTGCTGTTTTGATATGGATGGTCGGATACAGAAGGCGAGCACCATGATTCATAACTACAATTATGAGATGCGAAGGCAAGTTTAATAACCGAAAGATAGCAGTTTGAAGCAAAGATGGCGAGAAAAGGGGATTGATGTCAAGCTGTTGCAATAGATTCTGTCAAAATGAGCCATTTGTTTTAGTGCAGGGCAGATAAGAAGACAACAAAACACACATGAAAATTAAAAGGAGCACACAGTTAATGGGGATTTCAGAACAGAGTTGTTTTTTTAATCCACGCAAAGAATGCTGCTGTGCTAGGATGGTATTAAGGATTAAATTGTTCAGACAACATCTCTATAATAATTCAAAGGTGGGATATGTAAAATGGCTTCTCACTTGAATAGTCTCTCTGTCTCTCAGTTTACCCACACAGAGTGACAAATACTTCCAAGTCTGGATATACATCCAAATAAAATTTCCTTTTCTTTATTAGAGGTATATGATCATATTCAGAAGTTCAAGAATTAGTGTGAACTCTGGGAATGGGACGTGAGCAATGCTACACAGAGAAGGAACCAAACTACTGGTATATGAGTATGGCCATGTAGGCTGGAAACCTGGTATAAAGGAAGCTGCGGTGATCTTGCATCAGACAGATAACTTCTATGTTCATCTGAGCTGCTGGTTCATGGGCCTGAAGCACAAAATCTTTGATAGGATTTATTATTTATTTAGGACACTTCTTAACCTGCTTTTCTCCCCAATGGGTACCTAAAGGCCTACAAAATGCCAATACATTTTAAACAATTTAAATAAGCAAAACACAATAGTAAACAAAAAGTAGGACTAGAGATATTGAAGTCTTTTTATATATATTCTTAAGCAGCTCCTGCTTTAAAAAAAATGTTCCTTACAAGTAACTGAAGACAATGGGTGGTGATAAGGTTTTCTTAATCAGGATCACAGGCATAATTATTCATTTAATTTCAGATGTGATCTTAAAAATACACAGATTCCATGGGGGTGATCAACTTAAAACAGTGGCTTTTTTCCTCCTTTTTTTTTTGCATCAAATCATTCCATATATCTCCTTATATATAAAATAGTTTTCGTGTCCCTCTTGCCTGAATGTTCCAAATGCTCCCACAGCCTTTGGCTCTCGGAACATTCCCATGGAGTGCCAATCCAGTGCCTGCGTTACAGAAGTGGTGGCCAGCATCGCTGCCTCATTGTGAGGTGAGACAATGAGTGGGAAGGATGCTCCACCAGCCCAGCACTGAGAAGGCTGAGGCTCCCCCTCCGGCCCACTTGCCAAGGCAAGTGAGCCAGGAAGGGCCTGGAAGGGAGCATGGGCATTTAAAAGCCTCCCCATTGCTTCTCCTGCCTGCCTGCCAAAGTGGGCAAGCAAGAGAAGCCTCCCAGAGCCCATCCGCCAAGGCAGGCAAGCCAGGGAGGGAGCTAGGGAACATTTAAAAGCCTCCCCATTGCTTCTCCTGGCTGCCCGCCAGAGTGGACAAGCAGGAGAAGCCTCCCAGAACCCCCCCTCTCCTGGCCCACCTGCAGGATAACAAAGATAACTGCTGAGGCAGGCGAGCCAGGAAGGGCCCGGGAGGGAGCCAGGAAGGGCCTGGGAGGGAGCAGGCGGGCATTTAAATGTGGCATCCTGTAGCAGTCCACTGACCTCTGAGGGACCGATGCCTGCTGGGTAGGTGGGTGGGACGTGGGGCGGGGGGACACTGATGACTGCTGCAGGATGCCGCACTCACCCAGGCTCTCTTCCTAGAGTCTGTTGCATTCATTTCCGCAACGGGCCTTTCTCCTAGTCATATATAAAGAAACAAGTAGTATGTGATATGAAAGACTTCAGCCTGAAATCCTGGAGAGCCAAATACATTAAGTCTGTGGTGCATGCCCTGGTTACATCTGGATTAGATTACTACAATGCACTTGCTCTGCATGGGGCTGCCCTTGAAAGGTATTTGGAAACTTCAAACGGTACAGAACACTGCAGTCAGGATATTGACTGGAGTGGGTCATAGAGACCATATCACTCTAGTCTTGGCCTTTCTACACTGACTTCCAATTTGTTTCTGGGCACAGCTCAAGGTGCTGGTCTTGAGCTTCAAAGCCCTGTATGGTTTGGGACAACATACCTGAAAGACTGGCTAATCCATGATAACCTGTTGAGGCTGGGTGAGTGGGCAAGTGCAAAGTAATGCACATTGGAACCAAAAATCCTAACTATGAATATATGTTGATGGAGTTTGAACTGGCAGTAACTGACCAGGAGTGAGGTCTTGGAGTCTTTTCCTTTTATCCAATAAAAGCTCTATGATACAATGATCTTGAACAGTGAATAGCTGCTGTTAATCATTTATCACCCAATAGACAAAAGGAATAATATTTTTTTTGCAGCTGCTAGAGTCTTTTTTGGATCCATGTCAGCAAGTAAAAAGGTAACTGGGTCACTGGAATATACATCAGAATGAGCTCACAAACATGGTGAAATATAAAGCCTCCTGAAATTAGCATATAAAACACACTCCAGAAGGATATGTGCTACCATGTTGATCTTACCTAAGGGGTGCATTGCTGAAATGGTTTTCAGCCCTTTAAACCTAAAAGTGGAGTGGGTGCACCTGTTCACTCAATCCATTTTGCTCACCCTGATGTCATCTTGCAGCCATTTCAGCCTAACAATGGGGCACAGGTGCACCCATTCACTGTTAGGCTGAAATGGCTTGTAGCCAGTTCAGTGGTCTATTTTGCTTCCTCCCACTTGGAAGCAGGGGGGAGTGAAACGGATCAGTGAAATGGCTTGCAGCCATTTAAACTTAACATTGAGCAGGTGTGTGTCCCCCTCTCTGGAGCTGGTGGCAGCGGGATGCGGAGGAGGAAAGAGAGTCACCCCACACACACCCCAGGGACTTGTGGAACTGCCATGCCCTACCTCGCCCGCTGGGATCCTCGGCGGTTCTCGGAGGTTGGAGTCAGCCATCAGGAAGCTCGGCGAGCCCGGGAGAGCCAGGAGTTGGCTGCGTGCGCCTCGGAGCAGCCCAGACCGGCAAGTGGGAGAAGTGACGCTGCCGATGACGGGGAGGCTCAGGGAGGGAACGGAAGCGCGCCCCACCCTCGGCAGACGCCAACAGAGCCTGGGCGAGGGCCCGCCCCAGCTGGCCGCAGGAGGAAAGAGAGCCCAATCAGAAGCTGGAAGACCTGAATGACCAGTGGGGGAACGAGTGGGGAGGGTGGCAGGGAAGGTTTGGGGAGGAGCATAGGCTGTGGAGGGGAATAAAAAGGGGGAAATGGGAGATGGCCGGGGAGGAAGCCAGACAGAGTGAGGAATGGAGAGACACTTCTGAGCGCGAGAGAGAGACAGAGTGTCTGTGTCCGAGCACAAGAGTCTGGAAGAGCCTCTGTTTCTCCTATTAGTGCTGCAACTATGGAGGACAGACTCTGGTCTGAGGCCTTTCTCCCAAAACCCTTTTGGGTCCCTGGACTATAGGCTGCGCTCCTCTCCTCCTTTCCCCCCCCTCATGGGGGCAGCGGCGTGGCGGCTACCCTTGGGCGCGACAGTGTGTCCATCCATTGTTCAGTTTAAACGGTCGAAACCACCAAACCAGGAAAAAGTCTGGGAAATGTTTGGGCAAGATGCCTGGGAACTCTGAAGTGGGCCAAATACATGATGAATTTTGTCTCAGGAAGCAGTTCGTACCCATCCCTAATCCTTGTGGCTACTCCATAAAGGATAACAGGAATGATTTTTAGGTTAAATATGTGAACACAGTTCTCACGTCCATTTTGGAAAAAGTTTAATACACTGTTGGCACAGGACTTTGCTTTTCTCCTTATCAGCGACAGATCTGGCCCCCATTTTAGATTAGATGCAAAAAGGAAGATCTTGGAGTCATAGTAGATAACTCAGTGAAGATGTTGACTCAGTGTGCAACTGCAATAAAAAAGCCAAATGCTATACTGAGGATTATTAGGAAGGGGACTGAAAACAAATCAGCCAGTATCAAAATGCCCCTGAATAAATTGACGGTGTAGCCTCCTTTGGAATACTGTGTACAATTAAGGTCACCACACCACAAAAAAGATATTATATCATTGGAAAAGTTGTAGAAAAGGACAACTAAAATAATGAAGGGGATGGAACACCTTCCCTATGAAGAAATGTTAAAGAGGTTAGGGCTCTTTAGCTTGGAGAAACAATTATTGAGGGGTGACATGACAGAGGTTTACAAAATTATGCATGGGATGAAGAAGGTAGAGAAACAAGTACTTTTATCCCTTTCTCACAATACAAGAACTCATGGGCACTCAATGAAATTAATGAGCAGTAGACTTAGGACAGATCAAAGGAAGTACTTCTTCACTAAAAGAATAATTATCATGTGGAACTCACTGCCACAGAAATGGTGGCAGCAACAAGTATAGACAGCTTCAAGAGGGGATTGGATAAGCATATGGAGTGGAGGTCCATCAGTAGCTATTAGCCACAAGGTACAGATGGAACATTATGTCTGGGGCAGTGATGCTCTGTATTCTTGGTGCTTGGAAGGCAACAGTGGGAGGGTTTTTGGAGTTCTGGCTCCACTGGTGGACCTCCTGATGACACCTGAGTTTTGGCCACTGTGTGACACAGAGTGTTAGACTGGATATTTCTTTTACATTCTTATGTCTTTAACCCCACAGAACATTACAGTCTTTTTTGGAGGCCCTGCTTTAGTTGCTCCTTCCTTCTGAGATCAAGAAACCCGAGAGAGGGCCTTCTCAGTCAACTGTTATCATATGATGCCCTTCCTTAAACCTCTACATTAGTTTACTGCCCACTCTCTTATCTATCGCCAGCTCCTCATTCTGACCTTTAAACTACTCTCTCTTCTCTTATATTCCCCCAAAATCCCTGACTGTGTCCATTCCTCTTTTAGCTGCATCACCTCCAGCCATTTAAAGGCCTCCATCTCTCTCAAAGAGTGACCTGCCTCTTATGCCTCCCTTGCTGCCCCTTGTGTCTGGAATTCCTTCACAGAACACCTACAGCCTCAAGAACAGGAAGAACCATGGGCAAATCCTCCTCTCCCAAGGAGCCATCATCTCATGTCAAGGCTGTACCAGGGTAGGTCCTGAGAGTGTCTTCTTCCCCTATGTTAACACAGAGTGTTAAAATGTTAACTCTGTGGGGTAAGCACCTATTTACTCTTTACAGAGACATGGCATTTAGGGTATTTGATAAATAAATGATTACATGCCAATAAAGGTAATAGGATTGGAAATAATAAATAATATATATATATTAAAAAAATGCTTTGTAAACTAAGAAGGAAAAAAGCCCTATAAGACATTTATGATAATGAAGAGAAACAGTTAAAGAGGGCTATACAAAAAAACGATGGTTGGCAGTTAGGAACAGAATGATGTAATCTCTTGGAAATGTTTGTAGTTATGAAAGTAATAATCTCTTGACCTCCAAGGTTTCCAGTAGTGTTTCTGAAAATCACTTTTAGCCAGCATTCAATATAACAACTCTTGTAAATGTAGCCCACACATATTGTATTGAAAGATGCTATGGATAAATGGCCCACGCTACTGTATTGAAAATGAAGCTCTGTGGATACACGTTGCCCTGAAGAGGTGGAAATCTTAGTTGGAGCCTTGTGAAACAACATTTCTGTTGAAGATGCCATGCCATTGTACATCAAAAATAGCTTACATAAGTGGATCTCTGTGCTTGTCAAACTTTTTGATACCATGAACATATCTGGCAAAATCCCATCAGGTTAAGCCAAAGTAGTGTAGTGGTTAAAATGCCAGACTAGAATCTGGGAGAATCAGGTTCAGATCCCTACTCTGACATGGAGGCTCATTTGGTGACTAGTCACTCTCTCTCTCTCAGTCTAACCTACCCCACAAGGTTGTTGTTGCAGTAAGGATGAGAGAATGTGGCCCCTGTGGAGGGCAGCAGGACATCATAACTTCCATGGACAGCAGACTCACCAGATACAATGGTGCTCTTTAAGTGACACTTTATTGGAATTGGCAAAGTTCATGCAAGATTCTTCATGAGCACAGCTCTCTTCACCTCACTGTTTATGCCACTTCAGAACCTCAGAGGGCTGAGCTGTGCCCTTGCCTTGAGGCAGTTCTACCAGGCCCACCCAAGTCTGGTAGCCTTCTCTTGCCCCAGGCCCCAGCTCCTCCTGTAGATTTCTCTGCTTCACTTCTTTGTACCCTCTCAGCCTTTCCTAAGCAGCTTGCCCTCCTACCTCTCCTGTCTCTTCTGACATCTCTTTTTATCCCTTGAGCTCTTCCCATGCTGAGCCTTAATTAATTTATTTTTTATTTACAAAATTTATATCCTGCTAAGGTTGCCAGCCTCCAGATGGGGCCTGGAGATCTCTGACAGAGATCAGCTCCCCTGGAGAAAATGGCTGCTTTGAAGGGTGAACTCTATAGCATGTACCATACTGAGGCTTCTCCCGAATCCAACCCCGAAGTCTCCAGGCATTTTCCAACCCAGACCTGGCAACCCTGCATCCTGGCTTTCTGCCCTTACAACGGTTGCCAAAGCCCAATTTCCACCTTATGAAACCCTTCCTCACCTTGCCTCACCCCAGTTTGGTTAGTATAGGTCTAGCCAGAGGCCCATGGTGTACCCCCTGCCCCGAGCTAATGCGTGAGGCTGGCAAACCTCCTACCCTGCTGCTATGCTCAGTAGCTGCCTGGTGGGAAGGAGACTGTCCTGCTGGCCCCCATCAGGCTGCTACTTCCTTACTGCAAGTTGCCCACCCCTGTCCTGGAGCAGCCGCTGCCATAAAAACATAAGGGAAGCCAATGTTGGATCAGGCCAATGGTCCATCCAGTCCAACACTGTCACATGGTGACCAAAAATACCAGGTGCCATCAGGAGGTCCACTGGTGGGGCCAGGTCACTAGAAGCCCCCTCACTGTTACCCCCCCAAGCACCAGGAATACAGAGCATCACTTGCCCCAGACGAATAGTTCCCTTTGCCTAGTAAGTAAGCCTCCTTTGGCCTTCAATGGTACCTCTGTGCCACAGGGGAGAATAATATTGTAAATTGCTTTGAGTCTCCACTGGGAAGAAAAATTAGGTATAAATACTGAAAAATAAATAAATACCTCAGGATGTACATAGGGTTCAAATTTGGCTTGTTTTGTTTGGTAAATGTTTAATGGGATGCTTTACTATCATTCACCTCTACATATTACAATGGGAAACATATTCATACCTATAACTTCCCTCCCCAAGTGGGATAAAATTTTGAGGGACTATAATTCCTTCCCCCATTTTATTCACACAGGAGAAAGGCTTCCTCATTCTGTATGCAACAAATGGCACAAATAATCCAGCTCTGTTTGTGCAACTGAGATGAAATGGTCAGAGATGATAATTCTCACCTATTGAATTCTCCCTGCAAGAGCAGAACATTCCCATTTTACTGGTCATTAAAATTCACGCAAAGTGGGCTTGTTTCTCTTAGTGTTTTCCTGCTGCTGAGTTCCTAATGCAGGAGAGTGCTTATTTTTAACCAAAATGGCAAGGGATATTACACTGCAGCAGCATCATTCGTTTCAGCATTTTTAAACCTTTACCTAACAACTTTCCAGGAGATGGTGGACATACTTGTCAGAAATTAAATGGTAGCCATTCTTTATTGCATCAGCAAATGAGCCAAAGCCAACAAGAAAATGATTCCAGCAAAATAAAAACAAGATATTTCCACACATTTTCATAGGATTTTTTTTAAAAAAATCTATAATGATAATTTGAAATATCTCAGAATGAAACCACCTTATTGCGCATTAGCAAGAGTGAAGCAATTAGTGTGCAAATGAACTGTGATTACATCAGTTTACCTCATTGTCTTCTTTAACTTTATAATGGTAGCGACAAACCTTGCCATTCAGAAAGTAATGGATTTATCCCTAGTAATGCTAATATTAATTTAACCTGACCTGACCTCAGAAATAAGATACAATGATCCTCAAAAGTCTTTTCTGCTCGGCCTCAAATCTCAGTTGCCAGAATGTGACATGGGACAAATCCTCAATGGACCTATAGTCACAGGAGCAGACAGAGCAAGACAAGATATTAGAAAGGCATGAGTGTTACCTCAATTCAGCTGCATATTCCATTCATGACAAGAAGCCTTCATCTGTCTACCCTTTCCTTATACATGCATCATGCATGTTCCTCCAGGGCCACTTATAGATGAGAGAGAACTTCTCCCACAATAGACCTGATCCCTCTTGCCTTGTTCTGTATGCATCTCAATCTGGGTGGGTAAAAACCTCAGCCTCCATTCAGTGAATCAGACAGTCTTCCTATTGCAGAGAAGGGAAGGCCAGGAAAACTGACTGCTGGCTCACTGATTTTTTCTTCCCACCCAGTGGCACAACAGTCCTTTTGCCTTACAAAGGATACAAGATTGGCATTTGGGACTAGAAAACATTACCGAAATAATGCTGAAAGTCTGAACTGTGTGTATGGGGAGGGGATGTCAAACAAGGAGCATTCTTGTACCCTGCTTGTTCAGTTTTTATATTAATTAAGTTCATTAATGAAATTTACTCTTAATGAAGGTAAAAACTCTAGTGACAATACTGTTCTCTTGTACACACACACTCTGATCTAAGGCACTTTGCTCTCTCTTAGGGAATTTTGTAAATGTATACAGTTGTGGATCAAAGATGATAAAACTGAGGTGTTATTTGTTAAAATAATTTCTATTCATGTCTGAAATCCTAATAATCACAAAATCAACTGGATTCAAACACTTTGTTCCTTTGAGGTGATTTTTTTTTCATCAAAAGGTAATTGGAAAGGTGAAAGACCTTTTTCAGGCTACCAGGCTTAAAACCAAACTGTCTGTTCAAACAGCCCTTAAATTCTGGAGATACTGAGGAACAGGTTCTTCTTATTCTCAAGATCCCAGAAGCAATTTCCTACCCTCCAGTTTGTTACAGGGCAAGAATCTTGGGACATTCATCTGCTTTAAAAATGGAAGCTCTTTGAGTTAGCGGGACTCCTGAGCGATGCTTCATGAACTTTTATAAAGTAAACAAATACAAGAAATGTCTGCCATGAAGAAGGTCCCTTTGAAAACGGAGAAGAAGGGAGGCGGGACTTCCGGTCCGGGTAATCCCCCTCCAGAGCTGACTGTCAGTCAACAGACAAGCGAGCTACTGCACCCTCTGCTGGTCCAAATACAGAAAATCAGCAAAACCTTAACTAATATGGAAGGTGTTCTCAACAGTCAACAGAGGCAACTAACAGAGACATCAAAGAAGATGGAGGAGATCGCATAGAAATGTTTGGTCTCATCGGAAGACATCGGAAAAGTGAAGAAAAGGGTCAACAAGTTAGAAAAGCATCAGGATGTGCAAGAAAAAAGAATTTTGATGTTGCAAATGGAAAAATCGAATCTGACTCTTCGATTTCAGGGCATTAAAGAAGAAGAGAAGGAAGATCTCAGATCTATACTTGCGAATGCCTTGGCACCCGTAACTGGCAGAGATCAGCATGAGTTAAAAGAAGAAATGGATAAGGTCTATAGGGCCTACTCCACATTCACAAAAAAAAAAATCTGCCAGCAGAAGTGGTTGTCAAGTTTGTCAAGCAGAGTACCAGAGATCAAATCTTGCGTGCAGTTGCAGCGGCGCCCTTGAAAATTGGGGAGCAGACTATCAGAATATTGAAAGATGTGCCTTACGAAATCCGGATGAAAAGGAAAGCTTATAAAGGATTGACCACTTTTCTACAAAGAAGACAGGTCATATACAGATGGATCTTCCCTGAAGGCCTTTTGTTCAAGTACAAGGATAAAAGAGAGAAGATTGACTCCATCTTCAAGGCGCAGGAATTTCTGAAGAGACACGCCAGTCCAGAGGAAGAGGCAGCACTCGCAACGTGGACAGATTTGAGTAGTGAAGATGACAGCGGCCCAGAGGAGGGAGGTGCCGGAGCGGGAGAAGTGAAAACCAAAGGTGGCCCATCCTATAATTTGAGGGATACCAAAGGAAGACAACTTAAGAAATAACTGTTCGGGAAGCGTCAAAAAGGAGATGACTCACAACTAACCCCAAAGGACATTACTAACCTCATTAACAGAGTTATTTTGAATTTTTTGTTAGATGAAAAGAAGACTCTCAAATCACGGAGATTGCCAAAAACTGTATCTATATTGATTTAAACTAACCTTTACTAACAGAATACTCACTCCGCTCTTTTCTTTATCCCTCTATATACCCTACCTTTTTCTATTTATAAAAAGAATAAATTCCTCTCCTTTTTAGGAGGGTTTTGATAAAAAAAAAAAAAAATGGAAGCTCTTCAAACCCAAATTTTGAAAGTCATATTGAAAATTCCCAAGAGAATGCCTACTGTTTTGTAGAAACAGGTGTGCTTCCAAGTATAATGAAAATGTACATTAAAATCTGGGGTTAAACTCCAAACTATGGAGGAATAAAGATTACAAAAACTTGGATTGAAGGTGTCATCTACTTAGGACTTTATTAAGGGTGACACCATCTGGCTTCAAAGGATTGTACATAGGCACATGTGTTTGTGACATACTCTGAATATACTCTGAGCTGAACATACTCAGTTTGTTAATCTTGGAAGGCTGTCTTCCAAGCTCCCTTTAATCAATTTTAGGGAGAGGTACATAAATAAAATCTAATATGACTGTAATTACCTCTGACTTCTAAAGTAAATAGGCCACCCTAGGTCCCGGTCACACAAGCGGGATACTGCGCCGCTGAAGGGAGGCAAATTAGATCCGGAGCAAAAAGATGTGTGGTAGTACAATCAGATGGGTCCCCAACATGCTGCGCAGACGCTGATAGCCAACGATCACATGGCGATGTTGAAGTGCATCAAAGGGTCTTGCACATGCGCACTCTAACATTGCTTCGCTTACTGTGGAGGCTTGGAAAAACACATCTGGTGTGACAGGACACATGCGTGTGCTGGATGCACCAGATTAACTCTGCTTCCGCGATCCGACGCTCGCCTGCGACCCGAATTTTCTGGTTGCTACTACCCTTTTGCTGGTACTTTTTAAATCCGCTTCTTTGGGCTGATGGTTTGGGTTGGTGATGGGTGCGCTACGCGTCCCAGATGTTGCCGTATGATCACGCCCATTTGATATGCCCTCAACCCGTCCATTTCACAGGGCAAATCCTCCCGTGTGACTGGGGCCTAAGAATGTTATTTTTGAAGGCAGCACAATGTCTCCAGCAACTGCAGTCTGCTTTCAGTTTCTATTTCTTCACACTGTCTTTAAGCTTCTATTTCCCCCTTGCATCAAGGGGGCCAAGCTGCCAAGAGAGGGGTCAAGGTTCTGGGCACCCTGGTCCCTCTAGACCCAAGATGCCAGGAAAAGTTATACGATCTGTTTTCTGGTCAGGTCTGAGTGTTGTGAGGCATGCCCAAAGGGCACTATGTTTGGGAGCTCCTGAGAATTATTGACAGCCCTGCAATGGGAAGTGAAGAAAGTGATTCAGCAGATACGTCTCTGATAGCACATGATCCCATCAAAGCACTTGGCCAGTGTTTGCATTGCACAGCATTATTTCTGTGCACAGCTTCCCTGTATCTGTGCACAGCATCCCTGTCAATCTCTTTGCTGGCTCACTTGTCCGAGTTGTCCGATTCTGTATAACCAGGATACTTCTTGCCAGAAACATTCCAGATATTGTGTATTTGCCTGATTGTAGAAGCAAAAGGCTGCTGCATGTCCTGATCCTTCGGACAAAGAGGTAAAAGCTTAGCTCGTATCTTCTGTACAGCAGGAAGGGCTGCCAGGCTTCTTGAAGGAGCTGCCACAGAGACTGAGGTCAGGTTTTCAATACTCTATTCTCCCCCCTCTTCTATGAGTGAAGCCTACTGCCAGAGTGGAGCCCTTTGTGGAGCTTAAGGCTTGAACCACTCCAGAAAAACAAAAGAGAAATCCAAACACAGCAAGACAAAAGAAGGATCAGATATCACGTGAGAGGACTGCTGCAATCTAAACCAGCCAATTCATGTTACGGGACCCATTCATTCATATGAAGGATGCTGAGATGATTGTGGTGAACACATTTGGCAAGTGACCATACCATTTTATACAGTCACAATCACTCATGAGTCCATCCTCAGATTTTGTTGTCTTGCAACCATCTAACCCAAACAGTGTGCTGAACACCTTCACAGCTCTGCAGCAGCTGTGGGGATGGAGTTTCATTACCTTCTGCCCTGTGGAAACTTTTGCACCTGCACAGCAGGGAAACTTATTTCCCCTCCAGGGTTATGGGTAAGCAGGACAGGAGCTGAACCTGGTAAGTGCTTGGACATTCTTCATTCATATGTAAAGTGGAAGCAGAGATGGGGTTAGGTGTCTTTTTTGTTTTTACAAAAGCAGAGCATACAGACAATGGCAGATGAAGCCCGTGTCTTCCTGTCTCTTGTGTGGTTGTGCTGTGCTGTTTAAACTATGTCATTTTCTTCCAAGCAAGCCTACTGGTGCTCTTCCATTGCACACTATGGTATCACAGGAAGTGATTCTGGTCATACCTTGCATATCAACATGGCTGAAGGAGACATCATAAAAGGGCTGATTTTCCTGCCTGGAAAACTGTTTAATATCAATCATGATTCAAGGTCACCTCCAAAAGCCTTGGCAATAGTTAGACACCTGTTTTCCCAGCTTTGTGTATTACAGACACTTTAAAAAAATTCCTGGAGGGCAAATAGGGTATATCTCTTGTTTCCAATTGTTCTTCGACAAAGGAGTTATATTTTCCCCCAATCTTTTTTATGTAAACTATTGTCTCAACAATTACTTTTTTTAACAATGATCCAGCTGTCAGTAACTATGGGCTGTAGTTTCCATAAATGAATCACAAATTGTCCGAAGCTATTCCTCAATAATGACATTTTCATTTATATTGCTTATGGTGATTATTGGAATCTTTCTCTTTGACTAATTCTATTCCAAGCACTTCTATTAGTTATATATACCTGGGCTGCTAACAGGCCAGTACGTCAATGCTGAATCATTGTGAAAAGGTGTTTTGCTTTCTAAATAATGAGCTGACAAGAGTTGGATGTACTAGAATCATAGAATCATAGAAACACAGAGGTAGATCAGCCTAGAGCATCCCTGACAAGGGTTTGTCCAGCCACTGCTTAAAGACTGTCAGTGAGGGGGAACTCACCACCTCCCTACGCAGCTGATTCCACTGTTGCACAACTCTTACTGTAAAAACATTTTTCCTAATATCCAGCCTTCCCACCTTTAATTTAAATCCATGATTGTGAGTGCCATTCTCTGCTGCCAACAGAAACAGCTCCCTGCCCTCCTGTAAGAGTCAGTCCTTCAAATACTTAAAGAGAACAAATCATGTCCCCCTTCAAATTCCTCTTCTTTAGACTAAACATTCCCAAGTTCCTCAGTCTTTCCTTATAGGGCCTGGTCTCCGGGCCCTGATCGTCCTCGTCACTCTCCTCTGCACCTACTCCATTCTGTCCACATCCTTTTCCAGAACTGCACATAATACTCCAGGTGCAGCTGGACTAATGCAGTGTATAACGGGACTATGACATCTTGCAATTTGGATGTTATGCCTCTGTTAATACACCTTGAGATCACATTCGTCTTTTTTGTCGCCACATCACACTCGCTGCTCTTATTAAATTTTTGGTCTACCTGTGTCACCAAGATCTAGTTCATACACACTGCTAACCAGAAGTGTATCCCCCATCCAGTATGCGTGTTCCTCATTTTTTTTTTTACACAGATGTAGAACTCAGCACTTATCCTTGTTAAATTGCATCTTGTTCATATCTGCCCACCTTCCCAGTGTGTTCAGATCTCATTGAATTCTATCTCTATCTCCTGGTGTGTTCTGGTGAGAGCCAGTTTGGTGTAGTGGTTAGGAGAGTAGATGCTAATCTGGGAGAACCAAGTTTGATTACCTTAAATTTTAAATTGGCTGGCAAAATGCTCTCTACAACAAACTAGGACCCCAGAGTCTATAAAGGCAACTATTCTAATTAATTCCATGCAGCTGCATGTTGAACATCTCTTTCTTAAAGCTAGAACACATTAACAAGGTTGTTATAGGCTGAATCTCTATGTAATACTTTTAAATTCACTTGTAATAAATGTAATATTTTAAAGAGTTGAACTGGGCTCAATTTTTACATTTTGAATTGATTTTTACATTTTAAAAGTAAAGAGTTAAACCATTTTGAAATCATCCCAGAGACTTATAACTTCCTAAAAGAACTATAAGTGCAACATTTGTTCTTACTAAGACAAAGTTTTGACAAATCAGATCAAAACATATAGTTCTAGATATAGTGAATCCAGTAGTCTCTCCAAATATACTCAGTTTTTACATTTTAAATTGATTATTATATTTTAAAATAATTATCATCTTCAATGTAAAAAGTTAAACATTTTTGAAATCACCCTAGAGACTTATAACTTCCTAAAAGAACTATAGGTGCAACATTTATAAATTCTTACTTAAGACAAAGTCTTTACTGAACAGATCAAAACTTATAGTTCTTGATATGATGAATCAAGTGGTCTCTCCAAATATACTGTTAAAATTGCTACAACAAGCGCAGTCCAAATGCATCCTAAAGTAATACTATATATCAATTGTGTGTCAATATCCCCAGCAGAAGAAGACTGGGACGAAATGAGTCTATATCCAGATGCTCATTGAGAATGATGGACCTGTCGTATTGCCAAGTTTTACAATATAATATGATTCTTACTTAACATGTGTTGTCATCTATATCACAGTGTTTGTTTATTTGTTGCATTTCCTACTGTTAGCCCAGCCGCTTTTATTCGGGCTATTTCTGGACTGAACATAAGAACTTAAGAACATAAGAGAAGCCAATGTTGAATCAGGCCAATGCCCATCTAGTCCAACACTCTGTCACACAGCGGCCAAAATATACCAGGTGCCATCAGGAGGTCCAGCAGTGGGGCCAGGGCATCAGAAGCCCTCCCACTGCTGCCCCCTCCAGCACCAAGAATAGAGTGCATCACCTGCCCCAGACTGAGAGTTCTCATTCTATACCCTGTGGCTAATAGCCACTGGTGGACTTCTGCTCCATATGTTTATCTAATTTCCTCTTGAAACTGTCCATGCTTGCAGCTGCCACGACCTCCTGTGGCAGTGAATTCCATATGTTAATCACTCTTTGGGTGAAGAAGTATTTCCTTTTATCTGTTCTAACCCGACTGCTCAGCAATTTCATAGAGTGCCCACGAGTTCTTGTATTGTGAGAAAGGGAGAAAAGTACTTCTTTCTCAACCTGCTCAATCCCATTCATAATCTTATAAACCTCGATCATGTCACCCCTCAGCCGTCGTTTCTCCAAGCTAAAGAGCCCCAAGCATTTTAACCTTTCTTCATAGGGAAGGTGTTCCAACCCTTTTATCATTCTAGTTGCCCTTCTCTGCACTTTTTCCAATGCTATAATATCCTTTTTGAGATGTGGTGACCAGAACTGTACACAGTATTCCAAATGAGGTCGCACCAATGATTTATACAGGGGCATGATGATACTGGCTGATTTGTTATCAATTCCCTTCCTAATAATCCCCAGCATAGCATTGGCCTTCTTTATTGCAGCTACACATTGTGTAGACATTTTCAGCGAGTTATCCACTACGACTCCAAGATCTCTCTCTTGGTCAGTCTCTGCCAGATCAGACCCCATCAACGTGTATTTATATTTAGGATTTTTGGCTCCAATGTGCATCACTTTGCACTTGGCCACATTGAACCCCATTTGCCACGTTGACGCCCACTCACCCATCCTCAACAGATCCCTTTGGAGTGCCTCACAATCCTCCCTGGTTTTCACCACCCTGAACAACTTCGTGTCATCTGCAAATTTAGCCACATCACTGCTTACTCCCAATTCCAAATCGTTAATAAACAAGTTAAAAAGCATGGGACCGAGTACTGATCCCTGTGGTACCCCACTGCTTACCACCCTCCACTGAGAAAGTTTCCCATTTATACTCACTCTCTGTTTCCTATTTATAAGCCAGTTTTTGATCCACAAGAGGACTTGTCCTTTTATCCCATGACTATTGAGCTTACTTAGGAGCCTTTGATGAGGAACTGTATCAAAAGCTTTCCGGAAGTCAAGGTAAATAATATCTATTGGGTCCCCCTTGTCCACATGTTTGTTCACTCCCTCAAAAAACACTAACAGGTTAGTGAGACAAGATCTTCCCTTACAGAACCCATGCTGAGTCTGCCTCAATAGTTTTTGTTCATCAATGTGCCTACTAATTCTTTCCTTAATAACAGTTTCCACCAACTTACCCGGTATCGATGTCAGACTGACTGGCCTGTAATTTCCTGGATCTCCCCTGGAGCCCTTTTTAAAGATGGGAGTGACATTAGCTACCTTCCAGTCATCAGGAATGGAGGCAGATTTTAAAGAAAGATTACATATTTTTGTCAGGAGATCCACAAGTTCACATTTGAGTTCTTTCAGAACTCTCGGATGAATGCCATCCGGGCCTGGTGATTTATTAGTTTTTAAATTGTCCATCAGTCATAGGACTTCCTCTCTTGTCACCGCAATCTGATTCAGGTCTTTCAAACCCCCTCCCGAAATCAGTGCTTCTGGAGTGGGCAAACACTTCTCCTCTTCCACAGTGAAGACAGAGGCAAAAAATGCATTCAGCTTCTCAGCCATTTCCCTATCATCCTTCACTACTCCTTTTACCCCTTGGTCATCCAAGGGCCCCACTGCCTCCCTGGCTGACTGTTTTTATGCTGTTATGAACCTGAGAGTGTTCCAGCCAAGAGACTGTAATAAAGCACCATGGGGAGAAGCCCAGAGAAGGAACAGAGGCCAGGCAAGCACTATGAGATGCTGGCTAAAATCACTTCAGAGGGTCCCCATAGCTTGCTTGCCGGGTGTCACATACTACAGTCACAGGTTTACACTCAAACAAAAGACTCTCGCAGACAGGCCAGACTCGCTGTCTCCAGTATAAAGGGATTAAACCCTCCTATGTGCCAAAGTACAAGGTCCTCATGGAGGATCCAAGTGAAGAGTCATTCTTCTTTGTTCCAACTTCCTCCTTTCCAGCACCCAGGTGACCACTGGTCAAGATAGCCACTAGCATTTGAAACTGACCCTAAACAACCAATCCCTAGCCAACAGGGAGTGTCTTCAGGTTTAAGCCGCCTGGCTTTCCATGCCCATTGCTCGAGAGGTTTTAAAAACACACACACGCTTCTCAGAGCTCTCTCTCTGCCTCACCTACCCCCCCACCAACGACCTCTCTATACCTGCTTTACCTCTTACGTCCAGCTTACTCTCCCCAATCCTCACCTCGCTTTAAGGCTCCAGTCTGCAGCTGGAGTAACGCACGTGTGCTTAGCCGGCCTAATACGCATGCTCCCCATTTTCTTTCCATATTCTTTCCCACCCCTTTACCTCCCTCTGGAAGATTTCAGGAACTGCACATCAGAGGTAATTATTGCCCTCATCAATACCTGCTCATGCAAATGTGCTATTTATTTCTTGCCTGCTTCTAGTCTCTTGTATGCCAGTGTGTGTGTGATTGTATGTGTTCTGCTGAATATTATTACACAGTAAACAAAAGATTTATTTTACTCCTGTCTCTCGCCTCTTTACTGGGAAATAGTGTGGCAGCCCATCCTTCGTATACACAGACCAAAGAATCCCAATATTAAAACCTGTCCAAAATGCTCTATTAATTATAGATCAGAGCATTTCGGCTAACACTACACCTGTGATCCCTTCTTGACAAATTGTTTCAAAGCTGTTTTCTCAAGGGCAATTCTTGAGAGAGCTCTCTCAGGCCCACCTACCTCACAGGGTGTCTGTTTTGGAGAGGAAAAGGGAAGGGGATTGTCAGCCACTCTCAAAATCCTTTGGTTAGTGAAGGGTTGGGTATAAATCCAATCTCCTCCTCCTCCTCCTCCTCCTCCTCTGCTCCTCCCAATTTGGTATCATCTGCAGATTTAGTGAATAGCCCTTTCACACCCTCATCCAGATCATGAATAAAAATATTGAAAAGTACTGGGCCCAGAACTGAGCCCTGTGGCACCGCACTGGACATCTCCCTCCATTCAGATGAAATGCCATTGACAACTACTCTTTGAGTCCAGTTCTCCAGCCAGTTCCCTATCCACCTAACTATCCTACAGTCCAGTCCACAGTCCTCTAGTTTACCCATCAGAACATCATGGGGAACCCTGTCAAAAGTTTTACTGAAATCCAGGTAAATAACTTCAACAACTTTCCCTTGATCCAGTAAGCATGTCACAAAATCAAAGAAGGAAATGAGGTTGGTCTGGCAGGACTTGTTGGGGAAAAACCTGTGCAGACTTCCCTGGATCACCAAGCTGTCCTTCAGATTCTTGCAGCTTGATCCCTTTAAAATCTGCTCCAGTATCTTCCCTGGGACAGAGGTCAAACTGACTGGCCTGTAGTTTCTTGGGATATCCCTCCTCCCTTTTTGGGATACCATATCCCTCCTCCAGTCTTGTGGCACATCTCCCATCCTCCAAGAGGTCTGGAAGATGATGGACAAAGGCTTTGCAAGCTCTCTAGAAAATTCTTTGAGCGCTCTTGGGTGCATACCTTCTGGCCCAGGGGATTTGGACTCATTCAATGCAGCCAGGTGCTTCTCAACTACCCCTCTGTCCATGTCAACCAGCAGCTCAGATGCTGTGCCTTGCCTACTAACATCTCTAGAAGAACCTGCTCTCTTCTTCAGGAATTCAAAACCACGTTCAAACCTAATGGCATTTTTGGTATTAGATCCTTCAGTTAATAGGGGATTATGGGATTAGTTAGCATAACTGAAAAGGGAACATAAAATGGATACAATGGATTTTGATATTATTCAAATGTTAAGTTTTACTAAAATGTATTTAAATATTTATAAATTGATTTTTGAATTTCAACTGCAGATTTCCTAATAATAAGAACAAACTTTATTCTTCAAATTCATCTGGTGCTAAACAAGGGAGCATTAATACAATGCAATGATCTCACAATAAATAAAATCACAAGATCAAATAATTAGTTTGGGTCGGGGGAGTGGAAGGTGCTGTCAAGTTGCAACAGACTTATGGTAACCCCACAGGATTTCCAAGGCAAGAGACATTCAGAGGTGGTTTATAACAGTAGCTCTCTCCCAGCTAGCTCCTCCTGGGTTCTTGATCCTTTACCAATCACGGACTAGGGGGCAGGGGGGAAGTGGCTCTATTCATTCGGGAGGCTTACCTCTTCAGGGCAGTCCCGCCACCAAAGATCACAGGCATAGAGTGTGGCAGCCTAGTGTGGGAGGCCAGGGAGAGTTTGGCAATTTGGTTGGTGTACCGACTGCCTAATGCACCAGCCAACAGCCTGCCATCCCTAATGGAGGCTGTGTCAGGCCAGGCACTGGAACACCCTAGACTGATAGTCTTCGGTGATTTCAATGTCCATGCTGATGATGTGGCCTCCACTCAGTCAATGGACCTAGTGTCATCCATGGTGGTGCTAGGACTCTCCCAATATGTAACAGCCCCCACTAACTGGGCTGGGCACACGCTTGATTTGATCTTTGCAGTGGGGGTTACAGTGGACTGGGTCACTGCCTCGGTGGTGCCATGGTCAAACCACCTTGCCCTGAGGGCCTATCTGAATGTTTCAACCTGACCCTGTTTAGGCGGTGAGCATATTTTAGCTCGCTGATGGAGCCAAATGGACCCTGTGTGGTTCAGGCTTCAGATGGCTCTGCAGGAACTGATGCCCCGTGGTGGTTCGTTAGATGAGCTTGTAGAGTACTGGCATAGCCAACTCTCTACAGCCATCAATGAGATTGCTCCCCAGTGCCCTCTGCGCCCTCACTCTAAGCTTGCACCTTGGTACACCCAAGAGTAGCAGCTGATGAAGCAAAGGCTAAGATGGCTAGAGAGACAGTGGTGATGTGCCCATGACGAAGTTACAAGAACATCCTATAGGATGCTTATGAGGTCCTATGAGATGGCAGTCAAAGCTGCGAAGAAAGAGTACTATGCAGCTTCAGTTGCATCTGTGAGCTCACACTCAGCCCAATTGTTTAGAACAATTCAGTCCATGATGACTCTGCAACAGGGAACTGGACATTGACTGTGAGATTTTTGTGAGCTACTTCGCAGATAAGGTCTTGTCATTCTGCCATGACCTCTGCACCACAGTTGAGACAGTGAGTGAACTCAAGGCTCCATCCACATCTTCTAGTCAGGTTATGGATTGCCTCAATCCACTCAGCCTAGATGAAGTTGACAAATTGCTCTTAACAGTATGCCCCAGCACATGTCTCCTTGATCCGTGCCCATCATGGCTAGTTAAAGCTGGTCATGATGGGTTCCGAGGTGCCATAGGGGAGATTATCAACAAGTCCCTCCTAAAATGTCTGTTCCCCGGGACACTTAAGGAGGCCGTGGTTCATCCCCTATTGAAAAAGAAAAACATCTCTGGACCCGGCCGAATTGGCTAACTACCGGCCAGTTTCCAACTTGCCCTATTTGGGCAAGTTAATTGAGAGAGCCGTGGCAGGCCAGTTACAGAGCTTTTTGGATGACACTTCCACCTTAGATCCCTTCCAGCCTGGTTTTCAACCAGGATTCAAACACTTTGTTCCTTTGAGGTGATTTTTTTTTCATCAAAAGGTAATTGGAAAGGTGAAAGACCTTTTTCAGGCTACCAGGCTTAAAACCAAACTGTCTGTTCAAACAGCCCTTAAATTCTGGAGATACTGAGGAACAGGTTCTTCTTATTCTCAAGATCCCAGAAGCAATTTCCTACCCTCCAGTTTGTTACAGGGCAAGAATCTTGGGACATTCATCTGCTTTAAAAATGGAAGCTCTTTGAGTTAGCGGGACTCCTGAGCGATGCTTCATGAACTTTTATAAAGTAAACAAATACAAGAAATGTCTGCCATGAAGAAGGTCCCTTTGAAAACGGAGAAGAAGGGAGGTGGGACTTCCGGTCCGGGTAATCCCCCTCCAGAGCCGACTGTCAGTCAACAGACAAGCGAGCTACTGCACCCTCTGCTGGTCCAAATACAGAAAATCAGCGAAACCTTAACTAATATGGAAGGTGTTCTCAACAGTCAACAGAGGCAACTAACAGAGATGTCAAAGAAGATGGAGGAGATCGCATAGAAATGTTTGGTCTCATCGGAAGACATCAGAAAAGTGAAGAAAAGGGTCAACAAGTTAGAAAAGCATCAGGATGTGCAAGAAAAAAGAATTTTGATGTTGCAAATGGAAAAATCGAATCTGACTCTTCGATTTCAGGGCATTAAAGAAGAAGAGAAGGAAGATCTCAGATCTATACTTGCGAATGCCTTGGCACCCGTAACTGGCAGAGATCAGCGTGAGTTAAAAGAAGAAATGGATAAGGTCTATAGGGCCTACTCCACATTCACAAAAAAAAAAAATCTGCCAGCAGAAGTGGTTGTCAAGTTTGTCAAGCAGAGTACCAGAGATCAAATCTTGCGTGCAGTTGCAGCGGCGCCCTTGAAAATTGGGGAGCAGACTATCAGAATATTGAAAGATGTGCCTTACGAAATCCGGATGAAAAGGAAAGCTTATAAAGGATTGACCACTTTTCTACAAAGAAGACAGGTCATATACAGATGGATCTTCCCTGAAGGCCTTTTGTTCAAGTACAAGGATAAAAGAGAGAAGATTGACTCCATCTTCAAGGCGCAGGAATTTCTGAAGAGACACGCCAGTCCAGAGGAAGAGGCAGCACTCGCAACGTGGACAGATTTGAGTAGTGAAGATGACAGCGGCCCAGAGGAGGGAGGTGCCGGAGCGGGAGAAGTGAAAACCAAAGGTGGCCCATCCTATAATTTGAGGGATACCAAAGGAAGACAACTTAAGAAATAACTGTTCGGGAAGCGTCAAAAAGGAGATGACTCACAACTAACCCCAAAGGACATTACTAACCTCATTAACAGAGTTATTTTGAATTTTTTGTTAGATGAAAAGAAGACTCTCAAATCACGGAGATTGCCAAAAACTGTATCTATATTGATTTAAACTAACCTTTACTAACAGAATACTCACTCCGCTCTTTTCTTTATCCCTCTATATACCCTACCTTTTTCTATTTATAAAAAGAATAAATTCCTCTCCTTTTTAGGAGGGTTTTGATAAAAAAAAAAAAATGGAAGCTCTTCAAACCCAAATTTTGAAAGTCATCTTGAAAATTCCCAAGAGAATGCCTACTGTTTTGTAGAAACAGGTGTGCTTCCAAGTATAATGAAAATGTACATTAAAATCTGGGGTTAAACTCCAAACTGGAGGAATAAAGATTACAAAAACTTGGATTGAAGGTGTCATCTACTTAGGACTTTATTAAGGGTGACACCATCTGGCTTCAAAGGATTGTACATAGGCACATGTGTTTGTGACATACTCTGAATATACTCTGAGCTGAACATACTCAGTTTGTTAATCTTGGAAGGCTGTCTTCCAAGCTCCCTTTAATCAATTTTAGGGAGAGGTACATAAATAAAATCTAATATGACTGTAATTACCTCTGACTTCTAAAGTAAATAGGCCACCCTAGGTCCCGGTCACACAAGCGGGATACTGCGCCGCTGAAGGGAGGCAAATTAGATCCGGAGCAAAAAGATGTGTGGTAGTACAATCAGATGGGTCCCCAACATGCTGCGCAGACGCTGATAGCCAACGATCACATGGCGATGTTGAAGTGCATCAAAGGGTCTTGCACATGCGCACTCTAACATTGCTTCGCATACTGTGGAGGCTTGGAAAAACACATCTGGTGTGACAGGACACATGCGTGTGCTGGATGCACCAGATTAACTCTGCTTCCGCGATCCGACGCTCGCCTGCGACCCGAGTTTTCTGGTTGCTACTACCCTTTTGCTGGTACTTTTTAAATCCGCTTCTTTGGGCCGATGGTTTGGGTTGGTGATGGGTGCACTACGCGTCCCAGATGTTGCCGTATGATCACGCCCATTTGATAAGTAAGTATGTCACAAAATCAAAGAAGGAAATGAGGTTGGTCTGGCAGGACTTGTTGGGGAAAAACCTGTGCAGACTTCCCTGGATCACCAAGCTGTCCTTCAGATTCTTGCAGCTTGATCCCTTTAAAATCTGCTCCAGTATCTTCCCTGGGACAGAGGTCAAACTGACTGGCCTGTAGTTTCTTGGGATATCCCTCCTCCCTTTTTGGGATACCATATCCCTCCTCCAGTCTTGTGGCACATCTCCCATCCTCCAAGAGGTCTGGAAGATGATGGACAAAGGCTTTGCAAGCTCTCTAGAAAATTCTTTGAGCGCTCTTGGGTGCATACCTTCTGGCCCAGGGGATTTGGACTCATTCAATGCAGCCAGGTGCTTCTCAACTACCCCTCTGTCCATGTCAACCAGCAGCTCAGATGCTGTGCCTTGCCTACTAACATCTCTAGAAGAACCTGCTCTCTTCTTCAGGAATTCAAAACCACGTTCAAACCTAATGGCATTTTTGGTATTAGATCCTTCAGTTAATAGGGGATTATGGGATTAGTTAGCATAACTGAAAAGGGAACATAAAATGGATACAATGGATTTTGATATTATTCAAATGTTAAGTTTTACTAAAATGTATTTAAATATTTATAAATTGATTTTTGAATTTCAACTGCAGATTTCTGTTTCCTAATAATAAGAACAAACTTTATTCTTCAAATTCATCTGGTGCTAAACAAGGGAGCATTAATACAATGCAATGATCTCACAATAAATAAAATCACAAGATCAAATAATTAGTTTGGGTCGGGGGAGTGGAAGGTGCTGTCAAGTTGCAACAGACTTATGGTAACCCCACAGGATTTCCAAGGCAAGAGACATTCAGAGGTGGTTTATAACAGTAGCTCTCTCCCAGCTAGCTCCTCCTGGGTTCTTGATCCTTTACCAATCACGGACTAGGGGGCAGGGGGGAAGTGGCTCTATTCATTCGGGAGGCTTACCTCCACCTTAGATCCCTTCCAGCCTGGTTTTCAACCAGGACATGGGATGGAGACAGCACTCGTCATCCTCACAGACAGCCCCCGGAGGCACTTGGATTGAGGTGGATTGGCAGTTCTGTTGTTGTTGGACCTGTTGGCAGCATTTGACATGGTTGACCATCAGCTACTGATCTACCACCTCATTGCCTCTGGAATTCAGGGGCTTGCCTTGCAATGGCTTACATTCTTTCTTCAGGGTCAGAGACAAAGGGTGGCACTAGGGGAACAGCTGTCCTGAAGGCATCCACTGATCGGTGGAGTACCCTAAGGAGCGGTACTTTCCCCAATGCTGTTCAACATCTATATGTGCCCCCTTTCCCAGATTGCCTGGAGGCATAGGCTGGGATGTCACCAATATGTGGATGACACCCAGCTCTATCTGTTGGGTGGCCAGTCTGACACTATGCTGGACAATCTGGACTGAATGTTACAAGTCGTGTCTGGTTGGCTTAGACTGAGTCAACTGAAACTGAATCTGACAAAGATGGAGGTGCTGTGCCTGAGCTGGGGTGGCCCAGGGTAGGGATCCCACTCCCAACTTTCAGTGTCAGCACTGGAGGTTAGGAGGTTGGGGGTGCTCTTGGATGCCTTCTTAACAATGGAGGCCCAGGTAGCAACCACTGCCAAGTCAGACTTTTATCATATTCAGCTGATCAGGCAGTTGGTTCCCTTCCTTGAATCAATGACTTGGCAACAGTGATCCATGTGATGGTCACCTCGAGACTGGACTACTGTAATGCTCTTTACATGGGGCTGCCCTTGTCCCAAATCTGGAAGCTGCAGCTAGTGCAAAATGTTGCAGTCATGCTGTTGATGGGTCTCCCTATGCAGGAGGACATCCAGCCTGTGCTAAAAGCACTGCATTGGCTGCCAATAGCATACCGGATTTGCTTCAAGGTGCTGGTCTTGACCTTTAAAGCCCTTTATGGTCAGGGTCCGGCATACCTAAGGGACCATCTTTCCCCATACATTCCCCAGAGAGCACTGTATTCAGGGACCCAAAACCAGCTGGCCCTCCCAGGCCCCAAAGATGCCAAACTGTCAACAACCAGGACCGGGGCCTTCTCACTGGTGGCTCTGTACTGGTGGAATGAACTCCCAGAGGAGATCAGGGCCCTGTGGGACCTTCTACAGTCTGCAAGGCCTGTAAAACAGAGCTCTTCCACCAGGCCTTTGATTAGGAGCCACACCAAACAATTGAGAAGTGACCCTGTGCCCTGGCCTACAACTTACAGCCTGTACTCACCACATACATAATTGGATTAACTGAGCTAGTGGAAAAATGTCATCATGACTGCCACCTAAGTAGTACTGTTAAGCTTGAAACTTCTGCTCAGCACTTCAGGACAACTAATATTTAATAGTTACGGTGTTTTTATCAATGATTTTAATTGTATTTATATACATACTCTTATGTAAACCGCCCTGAGCCTGCCTTGGTGGGGACAGCGGGGCACAAATCAAATCAATGAGTGAATAAATAAATAAATAGTCACCTCTGCGTAGTAACCCTGGACTTCCTTGGTGCTCTCACATCCAAGAACTAACCAGAGCCAACCCTGCTTAGATTCTGACATCTGATGAGATTGGGCCAGCCTGTGCCATCCAGGTCAGGGGGGTATTGTAATATGAAAGGAAAGCACTTCCACTCATATGTTTGGGGATAAACAATTTCCAGAAATTTCCCAGCCAATGTGCAGGTCCCTGTCTTGCTTCCCTATGAAGCAGATTTTCAGGTGGCGATGGGAGGCTACAGAAGAGAAGGGGAAAAGGAAAGATCTATTCCTAAATCAAATCTTTGCTTCTGTTCTATGGAACCAACACTATACATTTTTCCTATCTGTGGAGAAATATAATTGATTGATATAGGTAACATCTGTATTAATGTTTCACTGAATACCCAACCTCATTTTCCATGCTTCATAAGAATACTGTTCATAATTGTCAGCTGTATGCTTCCTAATTGGTTTGCTTTGCAACCAGAAAATGGAACTCTAACTCATTAACCTTCTTTGTCTTTCAAGAAGTATTTTTTTAATGTTTATGACTGTTCGAAGTGACTGAATTACTCCAGTGTATTTCCTGGAGTCATTCCCAGGCCTGCAGAGGTGCCTATTAGCAAGATGGTCAGCTGCAAGTTCTTGATTGCTGCTTAATGTACTCAGCAATCAGCCTCATGATGATTCTGGCCCTTATCAGTGAATGCAAATTTCATGGACAATTTTATTAGTTCAAGGGGTGAAACTACTTTTTCAAATGCTCATCCAGCTGGATGACCTAGAATCATATACAGCTAATAAATAGGGAAGGGTGCTTTTAATATATATATATATATATATATATATATATTCTTATACATAATTGCAATTTAGTCCGGCAGCATTCTATGCCCACCAAAATCAGTTGGCTCCGTGATATGTCAATCATGAGGTTTCTCTATCCACTGACTGTGTTGCCTGAGTTCTCTCTTCCACCCACTGCAGCCTAGGCCACTCTTCTCTGATTGGGCCAGCATTTCAAGGTCATTTGCATACGGAAGCTGATTGGACTTCACTCCATTCCGCACCTCAAACTCCCCACCCCTGCGAAACAGTTGGAACTGTCAGTTGCATATGTGACCTGGTATATTCTGAGGTAAAATATGTCCTCACTCACAACACATCACTTCCCCTTCAAAAGAAACAAACCCAATAACACAACCATGCCACATCACAAAAAAAGACAGATCACACCATAAGCAGAATACCACAAGGCAAAAAATGATAGGAAAAGTCACCCCATTACTGCCACAGATATGTACCTGAGAGCGCTTCAGAGGATGGTGTGCAGGTCCCAGGTTCATGTTATAAAAGCTTCCAGGGGGGATTATTGACCATTTACAGACTTTTAAACTTAACATACCCCACAGGGTTGTTGTGCAGATCATATGGGGGAGAGGAGAATGATGTCAGCTGCTTTGGTTCCCACTGCAGGGAAAGACTGCCCTTTCCCTAGGCAGAGGCTGGGGGGGATGTAAACCTGAAGACAGACAGGCAGATAAAGGTAGGCTGATGGTTGCCTGGAAAGGACATACGGTTGCGAGCTCCAGGTTGGAAACTTCCAGAATATTTTAGGGATGATGCCTGCTGAGGGTGGCGTCTGAGGAGAAGGAAGAGGGGGACCTCAGACAGATACAATGCCATAGTCCCCACAACCCATTTCTTTCTGGAATACCACTGTTGCCAATCTCCAGGTGACACCTGGAGAGCTCTTACAGCTCTGGTGCTAATTCAAAGTGCTGGGGATGTGTTGCATTCTGGCAGGGGATGCTGTAAGTGTAGAAAATGAATTATTGACAGAGTAGTGTTTTCGAAAATATTCAGGAACTGTTTGGTCCATTTACCATGGGGTACCCATCAAAAGCCTCTGGCATTTTCTCACTCTGCTAGCATCAAAACCAATTGAAGGCAAAATAGAGATATGGAGACTTTTCCATCCTCCTTTGCATCAGTCTGTCTTTGTTGGCAACCCTAGGCCCGCCAGCACTCTCAGGGTGACTTCATGCCTCCTGACTGGCATCACTTTACTAGCCCTGGCTGCTTGTTCCTGTTCAGCAGGAACCTCCCTATGGAAGTTGCCTGGGTAATTTCGGACCAGTCTCAGACTTTCTGCCTAACCTACCTTGCAGGGTTGCTGTACAGATCACAAAGCAGAAGAGAATGAAGTAAGCTGCTTTGCTCCCCACTGACGAGAAAGACAGAACTTTGCCTAGGAAAAAGCTGCTGAGAGAGGAGGAGATAAAGTTGCCAACTTTAGGTATGGAAATTCCTGGAGATTTGAGGGGTAGAGCCTGGAGAGGGTGGGGTTTGAGAAGGGGGTGGGACCTCAGACAGGTACAGTGCCATAGACTCCACCCTCCAAACCAGCAATCTCCTCCTGGGAACCATTGTTGCCAATCTCCAGGGGAGGGCTGGAGATCACTTATAAATACAACTGCTATCCAGGAGGGAGGGGGAAGGAAATGGAAAACTGAAGTCAGAAGGGGAGATAAAGGTAGATTGATGGCTGGCGGGGCAAGAGATAGGGTTGCCAGTTCTAGGCTGGGAAATTCCTGGAGATTTGAGGGGTAGAGCCTGGAGAGGGTGGGGTTTGAGGAGGGGTGTGACCTCAGACAGGTACAATGCCATAGACTCCACCCTCCAAACCAACCATTTCCTCCTGGGGAACCATTGCTACCAATCCCCAGGGGAGGGCTGGAGATCACTCAGTATTATAACTGCTCTCCAGGAGGGTGGGGGAAAGAGATGGAAAGCTGAAGTCAAAGGGGCACATAAAGGTAGGTTGATGGTTGGCTGGGAAGGTGATAGGCTTGCCAACTCCAGGCTGGGAAATTCCTGAAGTTTTGAGGGGTGGAGCCTGGAGAGGATGAGGTTTGAGGAGGGGTGGGACCTCAGACAGGTACAATGCCATAGACTCCACCCTCCAAACCAGCCATTTCCTCCTGGGGAACCATTGTTGCCAATCTCCAGGGGAGGGCTGGAGATCATTCATAATTACAATTGTTCTTCAGATAGTAGAGATCAGTTCCCCTGGAGAAAACAGTAAGCTCTGTGCCATTATACCCTGCTGAGGTCACCACAGCAATTGACACTGAGTGCCCAAGGCCAGGGAACCCGCCCAGAGCCTCTTTCTAGAGCTCGTTGTATTTATTTCCACAACAGACCTTATTACTAGTATATATATATTTCTCATGCATGACTCCCATATGCAAAACTGTGATATAAGAATTATAACATATCATTTCCAGTGATTTTTTGAAGTCTATTTCTAGCATCTATAGATTGCATTTTTTTCCTGTTGTGTCGTACATCTCACATGTACCTCTGGACATTAAAATATGAATAATTTAAGGTCAAATTACTAATGAACCACTCTATACAATCACTGAGGTGGATCACTGCTGGTTTTTCAGCCAATCTTGGCTCAGCCACAAACACCACAGATGACCTGTATAAATGAAAGTGGCCATCTTGCATAAGCAAGTCTGAAGTTCCAGTGCCACTGTTTCTTGTAGGGTTGTCCCAATAATCATAATGTCTCTTGTTGTCAATGTTTTCTATACTAAAAAAAGTTATGTGAAGATAACTTAAACACTAACTGGAAAATAATAATATCATTTCATGATGCTGACCAACAAATGAGGAGTTGAACAGAGAAGTGCTCCATCTTTAGAAGCAGAAAGGAAACACACAAAGGCATGCATGCACACATCAAATCTTATTTTAAGGTAATAATCACAGTACATTTTTGAGCATTCTGTCAGTGTTGAACTCAGAAATATCACCCCTGAGGTTCTGTGAGAATGAGCTACAGTCTTATTTCAGGTGGTTATTCTTGACATAATAGGGTCCAGTCCTCCAAGTCGAATTACTGCTAAGTGTTCATTAACAAATACAAAATTACACAATGTGTTTTATGAAGATACACATGACCTCCACGTGAAGTGCAAATGAATTTATTCTGATCAGCACTAATCAACTATTTAATGAATTCATCATGTTTGGATAGTACATTAGTATGCTACCAAACTCTAAGCTCATTGTATAATGCCATATGCTTACCTTTTTTTCTGAAGCATAATGAAGCATAAAGGACTATCAAATGAACAAGATACTGAAGACTTTTGAAGAGTCACATGTGCACACAACTGCCTATTAATCCTCTATTTTTATTTAGAATTCCTGCCCCTCAAGATTAAAAAAGAGAGATTCCATTTGACTAATATATAATAATATGTATGTGTGACTCTTCTATCTCTTGTTCATTTGATAGTCCATGAACAAGCAAATGAAATTGTTTCTATGTATCTGTTTCTTTTTTTACTTAGCAACACAATAATTCCACTTGCAAGTTCATGGGTGAGTCATTACCACATGTACCATTTAAAGGGTTTTTTTTAGAGGTTAGCTGCCCAAATTTTATGCAGCTTCATAAAAAGATTCTCAGGGCACAATAATAATCGAATAAATTATTTAAAATAATTGGAGTAATTGGAGATATTTTCAGCAGAGACCCATACAACTATGTCACTTAAGGCAACTCATTCCATGAATTATGCATTAATTAGCTCACAGAACTGGAAAACTGTAGTATGTTGCTATGTTCAAGAGAGTAACACCTCCAGCCTTGTCCAGCCAAATCTGGGAGATTAGGTTGATAACCTGGTCATCTCCAAGTTCCAGAGCCTACTCAGGCTTTCAAATTGATCATCAGACATGTCAACAGTGAACTCTCTGAGGATTGTCAGGAATTCATCCATAACCAGCAGCTAGACCATCTGAATCAATTACATATCCCTTCAGACTAGGTTCTGTGAATCTAAATCATATATCAGCAGTTAATGTAGATGTTACTAAGGGCCTGCTCATCAGGTCTGAGGCCACCCCTTCCAGAATAGGTAGGCTGATAGCTAGCAAAATGGGCAGTACCCCAAAAGAACCACCAATCTGTCCTGAGTAACCAAGAGAGGATGCATACACTCAAAACTGTAATTCTACTAGGAAGTTCCAGGAAAAGGAAATGCATTCAAACTGGGCAAACTTACCTTCCTGACCTCCAAGTCCAGGCTGAAGTTGTACTGAGAAACTATCTGGACATAATGGGGGGGGGGGAATTAACCTCCCAGTTTCAACCATCTTGGTCTCAGTAGCAGGTGTGGTATAGTGAGTAGAGTGTCAGAAAAGGATCTGAGAGATCCAGATTCAAATGCCTACTCTGCCATGGAAGCTTGCTGGGTGATCTTGGGCCAGTCACATACTCTCTGTATAACCTACCTCACAGGTTGTTGGGAGGATAAATGGAGGAGAAAAGATTGATGTGCTTTGGGTCCCCATTGGGGTATAAATGAAGTAAATATATAAAATAAATAAAATACTCATTCTCCAAGATCAAATCTCAGATGACAAATATTTCACCCTAGACAGTCTTGGCATTCAGCAGTATCACCTTGAGATTCAATGATGTCTTTGAAAGAAGGACCAGAATGATAGAGGGGGAGTACTTATCCAGCCACCCTTCTCTGATCTTGCCTTTTTGTGTTATCATAGCTCTCCCTGTCTAAAATGGAAGGTTCTGATTTTTCCAGGTTAGGATCAAGACCAGCAGACTTTACAGCAATGGTGAACATAAGGACCTATGACTTACATATTCTCTATGTAGATGGAAGCCCTGTGTAATCTTTTCTAAGTTTTCCATGAAGGACATAGGAATAATCAATAATATTTTATTGTTTCAAATGTGAAAGGCAATAATAGTTGCTGTAAGTTTTGTGTCTTATTGTTTATATGTTACTGCCTCTTTAAGACATAATCTAGGGCACTCTGGTGAAAGAGAGGGAAGAAGCAGACTCCAGTATTAAAGTTATTTACACTCTGAAGATGTTGTAGTTCATGTTTGGTGTGTCTTTAAGAAATAAACATACATGTTTACTACTTTTTCTGCCTTTCCTCCTGATTGGAATGTAACATTTGGTGAGCCAGAAAGATGCATTTTGTATGATGGTTCAAAAGGTATACCCCAGCAGTTTCTGTGGCATTGCAGGGAATTCTAGGGTATACTTGGACATTGCAGGGAAAATGTAAGGCAGACCAGCATTAGCAAAATCTGATGCTGATTTATAAGACAAAATTAGTAATGTTAATCAGTGAATTGGTATACAGATATGAATGCACTGAATATTTATAAAAATGAAAAATAAAGAGTTCTAATAATGAAAGAGGAACAGTGAAGCAATGGAACTATATGATACTTTAGTCCAGGGGTGTCAAATGTGTGGCCTGGGGGCTGCATCTGGCCCACACAGGGCTCAAAACTGCCCCCCCCAAGTGACTTCCTTCTCCTGCTCCCTTCCTTTCTCTCCCTTTCTTTCTCTATCTCTCTTTCTCTCTCACACACAGCTTCTGCTTTGTTCTCCAGGGCTGCTCCTCCCTGGGGGGTGGGGGAGAAAGAGAGAGGGGGAATGGAGTCCTGGCTTTAAGACCAATGACATATTATTCCAGGTTTAAGGTGGTGGCGGCTACAAGAATGGACGGCTTCAAGAGGGAATTCGATAAACATATGGAGTATAGGTCCATCAGTGGCTATTAGCCATAAGGTGTAGGTGGGAACTGTAGGTCTGGGGCAAGTGATACCCTGTGTACTTAGTGCTTGGAGGGGCAACAGTGAGAGGGCTTCTAGTGCCCTGGCCCCAGTGGTGGACCTCCTGATGGCACCTGGTATTTTTGGTCACTGTGTAACAGAATGTTGGACTGGATGGGCCATTGGCCTGATCCAACATTGGCTTCTCTTATGTTCTTATGTTCATGCATAAAGAAAGGAGATCAAATTACTTATGCAGAAAAAGAAATACAAGAACAATGTATTAATGTTCTTTCAGGAATGGACAAAAAGAGGTCCGTTTCAGAAAATGAAATAAGATAATATTTAAAAGATATTCTGACCATAAAGTTTACACCAGAACACAAAAAAATCTTAAACAATATGCAAAGCTTCCCAGACAATAAAAATTATGAAAAAGGATAAAGTACCAGGCCTTGGCAGCCTACCACCAATGTACTATAAACATTTTGAAGAAGTTCTTAATGTACCATTACAAAAAGTTATGAATGAAATAAAAGAAGGAGAGACAATACCTCAGACATGGCAAGAGGCATATATAATGCTCGGACATGGCAAGAAGGCAGTGATGCAACATTACCACAATCATATAGACCTATCTCTCTACTGAATGTAGATTATAAGATTTTCACTACAATAATGGCAGAAAGATTAAGAAAATGCGTACCAAATTTTATACCCACTGATCAAATAGGCTTTGTACCAAAGAGGTACCTGAAAGATAATATATGATTTATAATTGATACAACTGAATTTGTGAATAAGGAAAAAAAAAGGAAGCAGCATTTTTATTTCTGGATGCAGAAAAAGTGTTTGGCAATATAACATGGCCTTTTCTATTGAATGTACTCCAGAATATGGGCTGTGGACCAGAATTCTGGAACTGGATGCATGGTACCAACAAGCAAAGATTTCAATAAATGGAAAATTAACAGAATCAATTTTGATCAAAAAAGGAACATGACATGGCGGCCCATTGTCATCTTTATTCTAGTGATAGAGATTTTAGCTGTAGAGATTAGACAAGATACAATGGAATAAAAATGGACAATATAGAATTTAAAATGAAAAGCTATGTAGATGATGTGGTTCAAACGGTTTTGAATCCACAAAAATCGTTACGGTATGTAATGGAACATATTGAAGAATTTGGATCCCTCTCAGGGACATAAAATTAATCGGAAGAAAATGAACATGAAAATAAAATTTTTAACACAACAAGAAGATGATGATATTATAAAGAGTACAGAATACACTGTAGCCACCAAATCTATCAAATGTCTGGGGCTAAATGTAACTGGACAAAACTGTAATCTTTTCAAAAACAAACAGGATTATCCTGATGGAAAAAAATTAAAAATTTGTGGCTGGGTAGGATTTCAGCAATCAAAATGAGTGTATTGCCAAAAAAAATTTTTTTTTAAATCTCAAGCAAAAATATTGACAGAGTGGCAAAGACAGATAAATAAATTTATTTGGAATGGCAAGAAACCAAGTATAATTTTTAAAATATTATAAGATGAAAAAAAGAGAGGAGGGTTAGCAGTTCCAAATATAAAATTATATTACCAAGCAGCAGGTCTGGTCTGGATGGTTGATTGGATCAAAGATCCAAGACAAAGGACAGTAAAACTCTAATCAGCAGACCTAGATGAAAATTTACCCAAATTATTTATGGTTTAAAAATCAACTAAAACAATTATTGTGCAATAAAAGAGTTATATGATTAGAGATGGACTTTTGAGAGTATGGTTGACATGTCAGAATGCACTGCAAACTCTCTGCTTATGTCTCGAATAGAAGGTTATCATGATAAGAATACAAGAAACAAAGAATGGTTTCTTAAAATATGGTAACATGATAGATGTCCAGGGAAAATGGTTTTCCAGCAATTTTAAATTGATATAAAATGTTTGCTGTCATGGCAAGACATCAAAGATGAAGTAATTAATATTCAGTGGTTACTATATTACCAAACAGCTTCAAGACTAAAGATTATTAACACAGAAGGTGGAGTGCTAAGAGAGATGACTGAATTTGAACTGATTACAAAACAAAAAGATCATTTATTATGTTGGATATATAAGTTATTACTTCAGTTAGAAACAGAAAAAGAACACGTGAAAAAATGAATGATTAAATGGATGCAGAATTTTAGAGTGGTGGACCTGTAAAAAAGCAAAACAATATTGGAAAGAAATACATGGAAAAAGGCAGAATATATTAAAATTCAAATTTCAAATGGAAGCTAAGAATATGCTATTAGGAATATTGCCCTATAAATTACCAAAAGTTTTTGAAGAGATATTTAAATATATGGTGACAGTACTAGACTTATTTATGTAGCAAAATGGAAATCAGACATCTGTCCAAACCTAGAGGAATCGGAAAACAAACTTGCTGATTATGCAATAATGGTGATAAGTTTTATTTGAGAAATAGATCCATCTTGAAATCTGAGGAATGATGGTCTATTATGCAAGCAGGAGACATGCTTAAAATTAGAAACTCTAAAAATGATCTATAAAGGTATTGTAAGCCATACAAATGTAGTATAATGCAGAAAAAGGAGAACAAGTTTTGTATAAGGAAATGGATTTTGAACAATTTTTTTCTTTTTCTTTTTATTGCAAGTTAGATAATGGATATCTCATCAAATGTTGGTATATTAAAAGTTATAGCTAGTATGTAGTGTTTTTAAAAGTCTTTTTTTAATGTTAAATTTTATATGGGATACAGAAAAGGTGTGAGGGGAAAATAAAAATAAATGTAAGGCACTTTTTTTTACAAATATTCTATATGACTACATGTAAATGAATTAATAAATCTAGGTAAATCATTATAACATTACCAATAACACTGTTTCCCTAAAACACATTATCTGCTATTCTCAATCTGAAAAAAGTATGGAAAGAATGTATAAACAAACATTTTATATCAATTTAAAATTGCTGGGAAACCATTTAAAATGATTTATAACAATAAGGAAGTAACAAATATAAAAAATTCCAAATAACTGATAAAAACGCATATGGCTATGAAGAGTTGATAACCATTTGAATAATCAAAACATAATACTGTATTGTTCTTACAGCTCTGTTATTTATATGGTTCATCAATTTCACCATAACAGCATATTCCTTCATCTTATTTTTCTATCCTTCAAGATCTGGGCAGCACTCCATTTTCCATTTAGTTACAAACACTACTTGTGCAGCTGTTAATATATATTGAAATAGTTCATGTATTACTCTTTCAATATTCATAGGTAGAATTCCCAGTATAAATACTGGAAAGAAGCTAGTATGTACTATTGATGAAATATGTAATACAGAATATGTATTAATGATAAAACTATTGTAGAAAATGTCTTTAAAATTCTAATGAAGGGGATGTTGAGAAGTATTATTTTAGTCCTTGTTTAATATATCCTATAAGTATAATAAGCTTTAATAAATATTATTTGTTCCATAATCCCAATATAACCCCTTTCTTTTTTCTGTATCCCTTTTATGTTACTATTTGAGGGTGGGTGTCTGTGTGTATAAAACATGCCAGCAGCCTGGTTCCATCCTGGTTCAGCTGAAGCCCATCCATTTTGCTCGGACTAAAACTTGACACAAAGGACTAGCATTTTGTTAATACGGATGGGCATGAACCACATTTTTGCAGTTTGATTTGGTTCACAGTTTGTGGCTGAACCATGAACTGATATGCCAGTTTGTATTAGTTTATGAACCATTTAAACCCCTGTTTTGTACTTTTGGCAGGGAGCAGAAGGCAGAGAGTTAAATCACTCAGAGCCTTTTAAACTTCTGCTTTTGTTCCTCACCAAAAGCAGTGGAGAAGAGAAAGCAGAGCCTTAAATGGCTCCAAGCCATTTAAACCAAACAGCTGAACTGTTTTCCTGCTCATCACAAACCACCATGAACCTCCATGAACTGTATCAACACTGGTGGAAGTTCATGAACATTGCTTTGTGAATGACACACAGACCAAAATTCATGATGAACTTTAGTCCTGTCCTGGCCCCACTGCTAGACCTCCTGATGGCACCTGGTATTTTTGGCCTCTGTGTGACAGAGTGTTGGACTGGATGGGCCCTTGGCCTGATCCAACATTGGCTTCTCTTATGTTCTTATGTTCTTAATTTGTGAGCCAGTCCACGTCCATCCCTATTTGCTTAACTGTTAGTTCATAGCCATTTGCTTGATAGCAATTTACACATTAACTCTTCAAAATAGATGGCCATCCAAGACGTTCAGCAACATGAAAAGATTTTTAGAAGTATTATGGTTTCCTTAACTGCCTGTATATTAAGCAGTTTGTCTGATGCAACATTTGCATATTTCTTAGGGAAGAAACTATATCTTGCATTTTGGAAGATTTTCCTCCACAAAAGTTGATCCCTTTCACCTAGGGATGAATTAAACCTTTTAAAAGTCAGCACAGAGACTGCATTCTAAGGATTGGTCTTACTTTGTTCTTGATTTGCAACTGAACCCAAAGAAAGAACCATTCATACCTTCAGAAACTCAAGTCTCAGGTTTATGATTAATCCCCCTGCAGCATACTGGGAGATGCATAACAAAAATAGTTGCTTTGTGGAACCTAAGAAACTAAAACAAGGTAGCAGTATGTTCAGTCTCTTGACCACTAGATAGAAAGTTCAAATTCATCCCAAATTGAGAGATGATTAGTGTTTCCATTTTGGATCATCTGAAACTTGTTTCACACAGCCAATGTTTATTTATGTGCAAGGAGGTGAACGAGAAGGAACACATTCCCAAATTGCTTAATGAAATCTCACTTTGGAGGTTAACAAGCAATGAGTACTGTGTTTCATCTTGCTTGGAATGTTCTCTTTGGCTCCTCAATTTGTTTTCTCACTGCAGTCATTTACATGTGTTTGTCTAAACTGATACATTGTGCTATGGGTCTATTATGCAGCAACAGCAAGTGAAATCAGAACTCCAGAGTCCTGACAAGACCTTGGAATTCATAAGAAGCAGAATACCATATAAAAAACTGGGCTCTGGGTTTTTCCCATCCAGCTCATAAACAGACTCCAGAAACACACCAGCAAGTTACTAATTTCCACCCAAACATGTACACTGTGACCAGACCCACAAACACTATTCCTTCTCCATCCTGACTTAGGCCCGATCTCCATCTAGCTTTTGCCCCACTGTCTTACCAAACCCACACTGGAACAGAAATCCCCATCTACATTGCATGCCACTTTCACTTTGTTGAGTGTCGCATTTTATGGTGGCAGTGTCCAGACTGCATGCTGCTTCCACTTCGTTCAATCTGTGGTTTTATTATGGTTGTCTGCATAGATTTATGGCCGTTTTATGGCCATTCGGGGGTGACTCTGCAGTCAGTACGGTGTTGGCCTGGGGTAGCTGAATGTGGTTTTGAACTGCATCTTTTTCTGTTCCAGTGTGGGTTTTGTAAAAAATCTAAATGCAGATTAGCCCTCAATCCATATTCTATTCTTTCTGCCTTCGGGTCTCCGTTGCATAAGCCTGTATGAGGAGCCTCCCTGCCATGCTATAATGGCTGTTATCATCCATGCAACATGAGTTTACACAGCACAGCTTCTGAAAACATCCCTTATTATACTGGTACACACTACCTATTTCCCTGAGTGTTAAAGAAACCCAGGGCAGCATTGCCAAGGGTCTTCTGTACATGAGAGAACACTGAAGGCATGTAGTATTTTTGTAATTGCCTTACTATTTATTATTTTTATTATTATTAAGATTTTACCCCACCTTTCTGTCCCCACAGGGCTACCAAAGCAGCTAACAAAATAAAACATACAGATTAAAATATTATCTTAAAATCCATTAAAACCAACACACCAATACATCATTAAACAAGTTAAAACCAAAGCTTAAAATAAGTACAAAAGATAAAAACAACAGCTAAAACATTGGGGAGAAAGAAGGAACCACTGAGGAGATGCCAAGTGAAGCAAAAAGTCTTCAATCACTGGTGGAAGATGGCAACAGAACAGGACAGGCAAATCTTCCTGGGGAGAGAGTTCCAGAGTTTTGGTGCCATTGCTGAGAAGACCCTCTTCTGGGTTGCCACCCACATAATCTCAAAAGGTGGTGGTACCCAAAGCAGGCCCTCTAAAGATGACTGCAGAGGTTAGGTAGGTTCATAAGGGGTAAGCAGTCCTTTAGGGATGTTGGTCCCAAACCATATAGGGCTTTAAGGCTGCGATCACACACAATAAATAATCCACTTTCAGTCCAATTTCAATGCACTTTCTGACTGAATTTTGACAGTTCACACAGTAAAATCAAGTTGGAAAGTGCACTGAGAGTAGATTGAAAGTGGACTGCAGCCTAATATCAGCACCAGCAACTTGAATTTAATATCAGCACCAGCAACAGAAACAAATTGGGAGCCAGTGTAGATGGAACAAAGCAGGAGCAATATGGTCCCTACAACTCACTCCTGTCAACATCTCTTATCACAAAAAAAGTGTTTACAAACAAAAGGTGCTCCTACAAGCCAGCAGAATCTACTACCTCATATCAAATTCCCAATGAAAGACAATTTCCCCTTTGACCTGACCAGTAAAGTGGGGCATTGTCAGGCATTTCAAAAAGCTTAAATTACATAATTGTAATAACAAGAAAGGTTTCTATGCCTATGTTTAGAGCAAAAAGAAGAACAGGGATGGGATAAGCTCATTGCTAGGGGAAGACGGTCAAGCCTTAACAAGGGATGAAGACAAAGAGGAATTACTCAACTCTCACTTTGCGTATGTCTTTAACCGTAAGGTGAGCTGTATACAAACTGAAGAATGCAGGGCATATGAAGGAAGGAGAAACTGCCAATCCAGAATAAGTAAGGAAATGGTTAGAGAGCATCTAGCTGCCTTAAATACTTCCAAATCTCTAGGGCTAGATGACTTGCATTCCCAGGTGCTAAAAGAAATTGCTGATGTTATTTCAGAGCCTCTGGCTCTAATCTTTGAGATTTCCTAGAGTACTGGTGTTGTGCCGGAAGACTGAAGAAAAGCAAATGTTGTCCCAATCTTCAAGAAGGGGGAAAAGACAGACCTAGGAAATTACAGGCCTGTCAGTTTGACATCAATACCTGGAAAAATTCTAGAGCAGATTATTAAATGCTCTGTCTGTGAGCACCTTGAATGGAATGAGTGAATTGGTAATAGCCAGCATGGGTTTATCAAGAATAAGTCATGCCAGACCAACCTTATCTCCTTTTTTGACAGAATTACTAAAATGGTTGACTCTGGCAATGCTGTGGATATAGTGTATCTAGATTTCAGTAAGGCATTTGGCAAAGTTTCTCATGATATCCTTGAGGATAAGCTGGTTAAGTGTGGGCTGGATGGTGCAACCGTTCGATGGATTCATGGTTGGTTGAAAAATCGTACCCAATGAGTGCTCGTAAATGGCTTTGCATCTACGTGGAGGGAAGTCTCGAGTGGAGTGCCACAGGGCTCGGTCCTGGGCCCAGTGTTGTTCAATGTTTTTATAAAAGACCTGGAGGAAGACATAGAGGGGATGCTTATCAAATTTGCAGATGACACAAAGCTGGGTGGGATTGCTAATTCTGAAGAAGACAGAGTCAGGATTCAAAATGGTCTAGATAGGCTGGAACAGTGGGCTGAGGCAAATAAAATGAATTTCAGTAGAGATAAGTGCAAAGTCCTACACTTAGGTACAAAAAATCAAAGGCACAGATCTAGAATGGGAGGGACTTGGCTTGACAGCAGCACATGTGAAAGGGATCTGGGTGTTCTAGTTGATCACAAGCTCAACATGAGCCTGCTGTGTGGTATGGCTGTGAAGAAAGCTAATGCAATCTTAGGATGCATTAACAGAAGCATTGTGTCCAGGTCATGGGAGGTGGTAGTTCCGCTCTATTCTGCTATGGTCAGCCTCACCTGCAGTAGTGTGTCCAGTTTTGGGCACCACATTTTTAGGAAGGATGTTGACAAGCTTGAGCGTGTCCAGAAGAGGGCAACCAGGATGGTAAGAGGGTTGGAATCCAAGTCTTATACGGAAAGGCTGAAAGAGTTGGGTATATTTAGCCTGGGAAAGAGAAGGCTTAGAGAGGACATGATTGTAGTCTTCAAATATTTGAAGCGCTGTCATGTAGAAGATGGAGCAGATCTATTCTCTCTTGCTCTGGATCACAATGGGTGGAAATTACAAGGGAGTCATTACCGGCTAAATATCAGGAGAAATTTCCTAACTGTAAGAGTGGTTGAGCAGTGGAACAGACTGCCTTGGTAGGTAGTGGCTGCTTCTTCACTGGACATTTTTAAGTGGAGGCTGGATGACCATCTTTCAGGTATGTTGTAGGGCTATCTTTTGGCTATGCTCCTGCAGAGTGCAGGGGGCTGGACTAGATGACCTGGAAGGTCCCTTCCAACTCTAACATTCTATGGCTGAGTCCAGACTGGCAATTTGCCCCGGGAAGGGACCCGGGCCGACAACGATTCAATACCGGAGTAAATGGGATGTTCACACAGGCACATCTGCCTGGCATCCCCCACCCATAGCCTACCGGTGCTGTTGTGCTTTACTGCTGGATTTAAAAAACACCTGATAAAAGCCGTCGCAAATCCTAAAGTCCGCATGTGTCGCGCATTTCTCCGCTTCCGGGGAGTCTGAACGTGCAGCCGAAAAGCCGGGAGCAACCCACGTTGGGCACGAGGCAGCAGCGGTGTGATTGGCTGCACTCCGCTCCACTGCCCAATGTGGTGCCGGCGTTGCAGGGCAAAAAAAAAAAATCGGCAAAATGCGCTTATGCGCATGAGCGCTCATGCGCACATACACCCATACACCCACAGCCAAATTAATGGGGAAACGGCGAATATAGCACGCCTCCAGAGCGGCAGTCTGAACGCTCTGTCGCGCCTCCGTCCCGTATCTTCTGGCAGAGGCCCCGCTGTGTGGACGGGAAAACCCGGTATGGTTTAATCCGGGTTTTTTTTGCTGCGACTGGCTACCGGGGCAAACTGCCAGTCTGTCCATGGCCTATGATTCTAAGCTTCAACTCATTCAAAGCCTAGGAACCCTTCTCCTACCAACAGTGCAGCTTTAGCTGAGATTCCTCCCCCTTTTTTTAAAAAAAAAGCCCTATTGAAGGACTACACTAACACCTGGTGTCACCATTTGGAAAGCAGCGCTAAGCTCTGTAAGACCCCTTCTCCAGAAGGCTCTGCATGAAAACTAGTATGTTGTTTCCCCTTTAGTCTTCATTGCTCTGGCTTAAAAGGGAAAGCCCCGGATCCCAATGAGTCATGCTTGGAAAGAACATGGCATCATTTGGAAGCTCTGAAATACAGCAGGTTTGTGCCACCCAGGGGAAAATCCAGGTGTGGAAAATCAAATGTGCACTAGAAGTCCAGAAATGCAGACCAGGGAGAAGTACCATCAGAATTAGGATAGGGTTGGGGAGGCTGGGAAAACAATACAAATGATATATTAGAATGCATGTAAAGCAGAAAGGTTTGCAGACAGGAGGTTGGATTCAGTGGTAGATTTCTGCTAATGGGAGGAGATTTTGGTTGATTCCCCCCTTCCAAGACAAATCCTCAATTATTACTATAATTGATGTTGTTTAAAACATTTAGTAGCTGCCTTTCTACCTTGCAGAACTCAAGGTGGCTTGCCATGTAAATAAAACGACAATTATAAAAAGCACATAAAATACCTCAATTTAAAATCTCAGAACTGCCAATAAATAAAACCTAAATTAGTCAAATGCAGTCCTAAATAAAGCTGTCTTCAGCACTTCAACTCAATCCATCCCAGAGGGGGCCCTGTCCCACTGGAGCAGCAGCATTTCATGGAGCCTTTCAGGCTGTGATGAAACAGGAAAAGAAAGTCCTGCTGTACTGGTGAGAAGCTCATCCATCAACAGCTATTACCTCTGGATCTGACCCACTGTAAATAATGAGATATATCAAACTGCTGTGTTATTTTTCCCCTATGATCATCAGTTCTAGAGGGTTTCAGTTGTTGTTTTACAAAAGACCCGATAATTTCTAAGTTTTCACATAGTCTTTTTCCTACCTAGCAGCAACTGTCAATTTTTTGCTCATGTATTTTAAAGGTATTTGTAGCTAAGATTTTTTTTCTTTCTATCACCATGTATTAAGAAAACATAAATGAAAAATAAAACCTTGTCTCTTTCAGTGTGCCTGAAGCAACTTAAAAGCCAGTGATGAATGGCTAAGTGAGAGAGCAAAGGCTCCCAAAGCGAAGGAAATGGCAATATTAGGTTCTGTATTTTAAATTACAAATAACTGCTCTGAATACATAAGCAATCAGATGTCTGTTTTATACCCTGGAAATAAAATGGACTATATAAATTAATTGCAGGAAAATCACAAGCAAAGGTAAAGCTTCCTCCATAGAACTAGGGCTTGCTGCAAACAAGCTGTAATGTTTTTAGCACAGTATTTTCCACATGAATTTTCTGCCAATGGCAAAGTCATTGTGAATAAACATACAGATGTAAATAGGGAAAGGATCACACTCTCCTAGGCTAAAAACTGAACCATAAAACCTCACTACTTGAATGCACATTATTCATGTGATTCATTATTCAAACAGAGGTGAGGACTAAGAAGAGGTGTAAATACTTCTGTTTATAATGTCAGAGCTTACATGACTTTTCCAAAAAGATTTTATACACCGTCATCTGAAATTAACTGGACGGCTGGCATTGGTTCAGCCAAAGGGGTGGGGGGGGAGTTAAATTACTTAGAAATTTCTTTCAAACTTTCTTCTCTCACTGAATAAAAGATTAGCCCAATCCTTGCATTTTCTTTTCTTTGTACGTTCCAAAATAATTATTTGACATATACTGAAAGACTGATAAAAAATAAGACATTTGCCAGAAACAGATCATAAGCGCATAAGAGAAGCAATGTTGGATCAGGCCAAGGGCCAAAGCAGTCCAACACTCTGTGTCACACAGTGGCCAAAAATCAGGAGGTCCCCCAGCAGGGCCAGAACTCCAGAAGCCCTCCCACTGCTGCCCTCCTAAGCACCAAGAACAGAAAGTATCACTGCCCCATACATAATATTCCATCTATACCTTGTGGCGCTAGCTACTAATGGGCCTTTGCTCCATATGTTTATCCAGTTCCCTCTTGAAGCAGTCTATGCTTCCTGTGGCAGTGAATTCCACTTGTTAATTACTCTTCAGGAAAAGAAGTACTTCCTTTTATCTGTTCTAAACCTACTGCTCATTAATTCCATTGAGTGCCCACAAGTTCTTGCGTTGGGATAAAAGTATTTGTTTCTCTACCTTCTTCATCCCATGCATAATTTTGTAAACCTCTGTCATGTCACCCCTCAATCATTGTTTCTCCAAGCTAAAGAGCCCTAACCTCTTTAACATTTCTTCATAGGGAAGGTGTGCCATCCCCTTCATCATTTTAGTTGTCCTTTTCTACAGCTTTTCCAGTGATATAATATCTCTTTTCAGGTGCAGTGACCAGAACTGTACACAACATTCCAAATGAGGCCACACGATTGATTTATTCAGGGGCCTTATGATACTGGCTGATTTGTTTTCCATTCCCTTCCTAATAAACCCCAGCATAGCATTTGCCTTTTTTATTGCCATTGCACACCGAGCTGGCATTTTCAGTGAGTTATCAGATCTCATTTTCAGTGAGTTATCAGATCTCTCTCCTTGTTGGTTTCTGCCAGTTCAGACCCCATCAATGTGTATCTATAGTTAGGATTTTTGGCTCCAATGTACCTTACTTTGCACTTGCCCACACTGAACCTCATTTGCCATGTTGGTCAAAATATGGGTTTTCCAGATTTAAAACATTTTGAGTACAGAAGCTGGACTTGGCATGCTTGGTCAGTGGTGTAGTAATAACAATAACAATAATAAACATCCAGATTGCTAGATAGCTATAGGTGAGTGGGAAAGTGTTTGTGGCAGTTGGGTGGAGAGGCAAAGTTAGTGACAGAGCACATGTTCTGTCTGCATAACATCCTACATTTTAATAACTGCTTTCTAAGGAAAGGATATTAGTAGAGGGCAGGGAAAGACTCATCACTGCTTCAAACACCATTTGTGGCTCTGTTTGCTTTTTGACCCAGTAAACACCTCCAAGAGCAAACATTACTTGGGGATTAATCGGACATGCAACTTTTCCCCAGAGCTGCATTCACAACAGAAATCAGATTCTATTCACACATCACAAAATGTAATAGTATAGTAACAATGGCATGCTTTCAGATGAAGTTGTACAGATTCTCAGTTAAAAGTTTATATGCCAGCACAGAATTTTATATTGGATGTGGGTTTAATAATGATATGGTTAAATCCTAGAACCATTTTACTCAACAATTATTATATATGACAAAGTGCTGCATTGTGTTGTGTGGCATATAGAAATGCAACACAACACAGCATCACTTGAAACCCATGAGGTGTAACTCATCACATACATGTTAACTATACAAAATTTATGTAGTCCACATGACCGCTGAGTTTCCTGCTTCTCCTGCTGGCTGGCAGCTTCCTGAGGGTGGCTTTTCATCAGCTGGAGCTGGTGCAGCTCTGTGGGAGATATCAGAACAATTTACCATTTATGCACAGTTAAGCAATAATTAATACTAGGGTAATGTGGCTTGAAAAATGGAAACCAAAACAGGACAGGACAGTTTTTGGCATCAGGTACAAAAAATGAATAACAATTAACAGAAATGGCATACTTTCAGTATACTTTCTGCATGGCCATCTAATGCCCAGTTATTGGAGCCCGTGTGGAGTAGTGGTTAAGGGCGATGGACTCTAATCTAGATAACTGAGTTCAATTCCACACGCCTCCACATGAAGCCAGCTGGGTGACCTTGGGTCAGTCACAGATCTTTCAGAGCTCTCTCAGCCCAAAAATTAGTTTACCACTAAATTAGCTAGAACTTAAGGCTGCCAGGCAATCTTGGGATCTCCTGGCTATACTACACACAATGCCATACGATAATTGATTAATTAGCCTAGTTATTAAACATGCAATGAAATAACCTAAACACCATGAACAGCTTAAAGACAATGACTTCGCTGAATGGAGTACAGCAGGTGAGGTTCTTTCCACTTCTTAGGGGTATGTCCAAACCAAGAAGAGATTAATTGTGTAGTATCATGACCAAAGCCAGTCAGTTTATCTGCTGAATACTATTTCTGTGAAACACTATGCAGGGTGTGCCTGATGTACTTTGGGCACAAGACCTCACTGTGAACTTAACATCAGCCATGTGGCTCTAGAGGTCCAACTTTATTGCTTAGGGGCTGCACTAACAGGCCTTCTCCAAAGGGACAAAGCTCATCTCTAAATATTGTCCTTTGCCTCATCTATGTTCCTGTTCTAGAATCATTTCACAAGAAGAATTTAACAGTAGCTGGCTTCACTCGCAAATCTTCTCTGGTAATTCTTTTTTTCAGCAGCCAGTCAGGTTCCTCCCCCATTGGTCCTCCCCCATTGCATGCACCCTGTCATCCACGTACTAAAGTTATATTAAATCTTAAATAATATGCTGATACCATGGATAGCGAGCCTTTATATCCAGTTGTACTTTACGCCAGTATTATTTGTTTCTTTGTATACAGATGTATTACATCAGACAGCTGTGATTTATACTTTTAATATAAATATACGTGCATGTGTGGCAGTATAAAAATATTTGCAGATTTGTCATTCTTACAAAGATGGAAGTAAATTAGAAGTAAGTCAGTTAAAGTCAGCCAGTATAATTATGAAAGCTGAAGATATAAATTTCTGAAGAAAAGGCATTTATCATGTACTGTTGGAATTATACTATTGATTTTAAGAGCAATAGATTTAGGAACTATAGTTTTGGTTCTATTAAAATGGCCTATTCCATAGAAAGCCTGCTGAGTTCATCAGCATTAGTACATAGTAAATACCACAGTTTGACTAAGCCCAGGTGAGCTAAAGGTATAGTTTGGTGTGTCCCCCCCCTTTATGTCTCAGTATATTTTCTTGGTATGTTTTCTCAGTGTATCCTCAGAAGGCTATTTAAAGATACATATGCTGAGTTCAGACTGGCAGTTTGAAGTGCAAGGGAGTTGTGGCAAAAAAGACCTGGAACAACGTGTTCTGTGTTTTCCTGGTCACACTGCGCAGACTGATGCGGGAGCATACTGGGGAGGATGCGCAAGGGAGCATTCACACTGTTGGCTTGCCCCTGGTGGATGCACAGCTGTAAGGCGCAGCTTTCTTTTTTGTAATCCAGATATACACTTATGTGCTTATGCGCTCATGCAAATAAACGCTTAAGTGCACAATCAAAAATCACAGCTTTTAGCATTCACACTTTGTTGGTGTGGGATGGATGTGGGATATACACGCTTTCCAGGGTTTGCTACCACTTTCACCAGGTATCTTTTAAACTCGGGAGGGAAGCATTACAAGCAGGGTTGAGTACGGCTGGGGAACACCAGACAGATGTGCCCGTGTGAATGGCCCCTTTAATCCATTTGTGAAACGTGCCTATCTCGGGGCAAACTGCCCATCTGAACTCAGCCATATAAAGGGTATACCTGGTATATCAGAATGAGATGCCAAAATAATAAAGGCAAACTGGGAACTGATGGATTTCAGATCAATTTTAAGTGAACTTGTACTAAGAGCTTTCCTTGAAAATTTCCTTGTGCCTGTCATGTGCTGCTGAAGAATCATTGGAAGAACTGGACAGTTCCCCAGTTCTCAGGAGGAATCAAGCTAGAATTGGGAGAATAGGGCTGTTCCATGTGGCCTTATCTTTCACATTTACTGAACCAACATGAGACAGGCACAACTGGCAGGAACTCCCAGGCTACAAAGGGAGTTGTAAGCATGGCGATGGAATAATTTCTGAAATTTTCCCAAAGCCCTGCTTAATTGGATAAATGTGGTCACAAGTAATGTTCCTGTACAAGAATATGCCTATATTTAAGCATACTGACTGAGGAGAAGGCTTTTATACCCCACTCTACCTTTTTGCTACCTTAAGGAGTCTCAAAGCAGCTTACAATCACCTTTCCCTTCCTCTCCCCACAACAGGCACCTTGTGTGGTAGGTGGGACTGAGACAGTTTGGAGAGAACTGTGACTGGCCCAAGGTCATCCAGCAGGCTTCATATGCAGGAGAGGGAACTCAGACCCAGGTTTCCAGATTAGAGACCACTGCTATTAACCATTACACCACAGTGGCTCTCAAGACCTTAGCACTTGTATGCATTTTGAAAGCATGCTATATTTTTTGTTATGCATCTCTGGGAAGTAAAAGGAGCATCTGAATGCACAATCTTGTTGTGAGCCATCTCAGGTGATTTTAATGGAGTTGGAAGAGGAAAGAAAAATATTTAATTAATATATAGATAATGGGTTGGATCCTATGATCTGCACATGCAAGAATCATGAATCTTCCCCACTTCCCCTACCCCCATAGCAGTGTTGACCTCAGGAAAGTTGATTCTCAAGGTTATGGAACCTGCATAGAGTTACAGTCATGTGGGTTAGTCGGCTGCCGTGTAGGAGGAAACATGAAGAAATGTTGGAGTGAGCGATTCAGCATGCCTGGACATGGGTGGGGGAGCAACATAACTCTAAGTATGTATAGGTATTAAATCCTTGAATGGGATGCCTCTCTTTGTCTTAACCTGGTGCTGACCTCTGAACCTTCCTCTCTTTCTCACTTTGTCTTCTTACTTTCTCTTTACATGGCCTTCCATGGAGACACATGTCTCTGCCAGTCTCTTCTATAGAAACAGTGCCCTCATACTCCCAAACAAGTGATACCAGCCATTTGTGATAGGAAAAGTACTGTTCAGATTAGGCTTCTCTTCTCCTTTTGACTGCAACCTGAATGAGAACTGGATCTACTTGAATAAATGTAAGTTTATCTTTTTGCAATATACTTCTTGGCTGCTGTCACACACAAACTAAATAATCCACTTTCAATCTACTTTCAATGCACTTTCCAACTGGATTTTGCCAGTTCACACAATAAAATCCAGCTGGAAAGTGCACTGAAAGTGGATTGAAAGTGGATTATTTAGTGTTTGTGACTGCAGTCCTCGGAAGGTTTATTTACAGCACTCAGTATCACACATCTATGGCTGAGCAAACTCTGCTACATTAATCAAATATCCCATTAGGGTTATGGGTGACCAGAGTGAATTTTAAAGTTTAATAGGAATTTTTATTATTTGTTTATTTTTCTCTTGCTTGAGCAATTACAAGGCTTCACTGCCTGCTGGCAAGACCAAAATATTCTGGCAATTTGCTTGACAGCTGGTCCCAAGCTCTGAGTGCACAAAGAAACCTTTTCCCCCTCTCCCTCTTCCTTTTGAATTGCTAAACTATCAAACAACAATATGCAATCTTAGAGAAACTTAATGGAGATAATTTCAATTCATGGCTTTTTAGTATTGAGCACAAGCTCCAGGAGGGGAAAGCTAACTTTTCATTAACTGATCCACAATCTTTGGGGTCTGAAAATGAGATCACAAGGTGGTAGAATGCAGATGGTAAAACACAAAATCTGATAATTAATATACTGGCTGATTTTCCAGTTGGTGTACATAAAAGGACAAGAAACTACAAAAGGGATGATTGAAACCTTAAGCAAGGTCTATGAAGAGCAAGCCCAGGACAGCAAAATTTCTTTATTTAAAGAGCTTTTCTCAGTTAGGCTACAAGAAAGTGGAAATGCGGAAACCCATATAGAAACATTATTAAATCTAATTGATAAGCTTGCAACTGCTGGGAAAGGTCTAGATGAGGAATTACAAATTGGACTGTTTCTAAATTCCCTGCCTGAACCTTATTCTGCACTCATTTAAACATTTAGTGGGGAAAATTCTAAGTTGGGAAACATTTTGAGGCTGTAGAGACTGCTGTGGAGTCAGATGAGACCCTCAAATGCTCATCACAAGCCAACAAGGGAATTCCAGTTGAGAAACTAACCTGCCTCACAAGGATGTCACTACCACATGAACCAACATCATGGGCTGAATTACAGAACCAGAAGCAAGCAAGTGGAGGAAAGCAGCACAAGAAGAAATGGATGTACTGCATAAGAACAACACATGGACTCTCACTGAACTACGTCAGGGTAAGAATGCCATTGGGTGTAAGTGGGTCTTTAAGGCTAAGCAGGATGCAAAAGGTGATGCTGAGAGATACAAAGTCAGACTAGTATCAAAGGGATTCTCTCAAATGTATGGATCAGATTATGATCAAACTTGTGCACTACCAGTAAAATATTCCACAATGAAGATGCTCCTAAGCATTGCTGCTAACAGAAACATGCAAACAGAACGCTTAAGACATTAAGACTGCCTTTTTACACAGTGAAATAGAGGAAGAATTATACATGAAACAGCCACCAGGGTTTACAGATGAAAAGAATAAACATCTAGTCTGTAAACTTCAAAAGGAGCTTTATGGGTTTAAATAAACTGCAAAAGTGTGTTCGGATAAACTGAGACTTCAGACAAGGCAAAGTTTATCCCCGTCTTTACAGTAGACACAAAGATGATGATGATGAGGAGGAGATTGGATTTATACCCTACCCTTCACTCAGAGTGGTTTACAATCTCCTTTCCCTTCCCCTTCCCAAAACAAACCCACCTGTGAGATAGGTGGGGCTGAGAGAGCTCTTTCAAGAACTGGTCTTTCAAGAACAGCTCTGAGAGAACTGTGACTGACCCAAGGTCATGCCAGCAGCTGCATGTGAAGGAGTGGGGAATCAAACCTGGTTCTCCCGGGTTAGAATCCATGCTCCTTTAACCACTACACCACACTTGGATGGACATTTATTCTGACCTATGTTGATGATCTGACTATTTGTTATGAAAATCAAAATGACTATGCTGAGATTATATCCCAACTGAACACAGAAGTAGAAGTCAAACACCTAAGGCTAACTTCTACTTGGGAATTCAGATTGAATGGGAACCAGGTGGAAGTTATCTTCTTAATCAAAAACAGAAGATGATGGAGCTATTGCAAATTCTGAGCCTGGAAGGTGTTACTCCAGTGCCCACACCAATGGAATCAGGCTTCTATAAATAAAAGGTACCCAATGAACCACTGCCAGACAACAATAACTACAGAGCTGTCATAGGCAAGCTTCTCTACTTAGTGATGACCACAAGACCTGGCATTGCAACAGTTTTAAGTTTATTATACAGAGGGGTAAGCACATCCACCACAAAGGATTAGAATTCGTATCTGCTTCCTATGCATGCAGAGAATTAGAGTGGATTATAATTTTACTGGGGGATTTTGGTATTAAGAAACCTTTGCCAGTTCAACTATCAGAGGATAACCAGAGTTTGCATTGAGCAAACTTCAGAGGACAGCAGAAGACAGGAGGGCCTGGCGTGATCTGGTCCATGGGGCTGCGAAGAGTCGGACTCAACTGTGCGACTGAACAACAACAACAAAGAGTTGCATAGCCCTCTCATTTTCAGAAAGGAACAGTGCACAGACAAAGCACACTAGAATTAGGAACCAGTATGTTAGGGTCCTGCAGGGACAAGGAGTTGTCAAGCTACATTACTGTCCCACTGAGAAAATGAGAGAGGGCATATTTACCAAACTGCTACCAAGAAACGAATACCAAGGCCTGTGGGACAACTTGAACATTGTGAACTTTGACGGCATATGGAGTCAAGAGAGAATGTTGGAGTGAGCAACTCAGGATGCTTGGACATGGAGGGGCAGCACGAGGGCTCTTTTTGTAGAAAAAGCCCAGCAGGAACTCATTAGCATAATAGGCCACACCCAACAGCAGAAACTCATTAGCTTATTAGGCCACACCCCTGACAGCACAGCTCATTAGCGTATTAGTCCACACCCCCATGTTACCAGAAGTGTGGTCATCCAGCCACACTCACCTTTTTCTTATTATTTTGTTTACCTTGTTTGTTGTCAAAACCACAGGCTTTTTTTGTATCAGGAACTCCTCTGCATGTTAGGCCACACACCCCTATTGTGGCCAATTCTCATGAGTTTCTGATGTTGGGTGTGGCCTATTAAGCTAATGTGTTCCTGCTGGGTGTGGCCAAGTCAGGAGCCAGCCGGAACTCCGTTCTTGCCCAAAAATAGCCTTGGGCAGCACTACATAACTCTAAGTGTGTATAGGTGTTATGTCCTTGAATGGGCTGCTCTCTGACCCTCACACACACACTTTGTTCTCTCACTTTCTCTCAACATGGCTTCCATGGAGACAAATGTCTCTGCAGGTCTCTCCTATAGGAACAGTTCCCTCATACTCCCATACAAGTGATGCCAAATTAACTGGCCATTTGTGACAGGGAAAGTGCTATTTACATTAGGCTTCTCTCTCTCCTTTCAACTGCATCCTGAATGAGAACTGAATCTACTTGAATAAATGAAAGTTTTCCTTTGTGCAATATACTTCTTTGGGAGGTTTATTTACTGCACTCAGTATCATGCTTCTATGACTGGGCAACTTGTGCTATTTTAACCAAATATCCCAATAGGAAAATGGAGTGAAATCTCTCCCTCCTCCCTCTTCCATCAGCACACTTTGTTGATGGTAGAACCAGAAAGAATGATTATTGCTCTGTTCCTGCCCCTCCTGCAATCTACATGGCTGTTGTCTCACACCAGTTCCACATCCCTGGGAATCAACTTCCTTGGGGTAAGAAGGGACTTCTGGATCCAAGATGTTAATGTGTTGGTTTTCTGCTCAATATGTTTGTTACATGTTTAGATCTATAAATATGGCCTCAACCTAGTGCTTCTCAAGAATGCTGAAATGGTGGAACATTTCTTCCTGTATATGTCAGATTTACTTCATCTGCCATAAATTATTATTATCACTGCTGGGGATTGAAGCTGCATTCTTCTATATCTACTTCTTTTTCCTCCATAAACACTTGTTTACCTGGCTGATCTTGTTTATACCAGAAGCCCCTATTTCTATGCTGTGCATACTGCTGCAGATCTAAACCAATTGCTGTGATTATGAGGAATTGGCTCCAGGATGGATATTGCATTTTCAAGTGTTGTAAACATAGATATTTTCAAAGCACAACTGTTGCCAATCCCAGGCACTGAAGGAAAAAAAACCCTGAGTCAAGTTCCACCTATCCTTCAAATGAAAATGTTTACATATGTGAGTTGGCAAGACTGCATAAATTTAGCTAAATATTTTTATAGCCTCACTGATACCATGCCTCTGGCTCACACACACATTGTTTTGGACTATCCAGCATAATGATTATCTCCATGCTGGATCTTACATTAAAGACACATCTGCCAGCTATTGATCAGAAATGAAATGCATGTCCACCTCTACACCAGCAGAGCAAGCAACCCATAGCTGTCATCCATCCATAAGCAGAATTAAGTTGTGATATCATCTGTGATGCCCAAATGCTGGAAAGGACACTATATCACTATACTACAGGAGCAAAGCTATAGTTTTTGTCTCTGAGACCATGTAATTTAAGAAAGCATTCCTGTACAAGCTCTGAATCCTAGGCCACCATTCCAGGTTTTACTGTACCCACTTACTTTCGCCATTGATAAGGCCATACTTTCATTCCCAGATATTCCTGCATTCCTTATATCCTTTAACCTTTCCAAGGTTACCCTGCAAGTGCATTATCATCTTCACTGCTTTCCTCTGAGCCCACTACAATTTGGCAATATCTTCCAAAAATTAAGCTACTCATAAAGTTCTAATTTCCAGTAATGGAACTTTGATACGGAGGGACATCTGTTTCAGCAGGAAAGGTGCAAGGTCTGAATTAAGAATCACTGCAGCAGAAGGGGAATGTGGGATTTGTACATCCACCATCATTCACAAATGGAGTCCCCATTTTTGTTCTCTAAAGTCATTAACCATTTGAAAATTATAAAGGTGTCTGTTAAAATATTCTAGTCTATTCCTACAGGACCTGTGCTTCTTGGAGGCTGAGGGGCCAGAACAATATAATTTGACAGGTGTCCAGTTCACTGAGTGTTCTATAAAAAATGACATCTGCGATACGGTGCAGGAGCTGGTGCCAGCCACAGATATGCTGCCAAATTGAGTTCTGCAGGGAGAGCTTTAGATAAATCATCCTCCCAAGTTCTCAGTATTAGGTCATCCCAAAACTACCCCATATATAATGCTTTGTGCAACTTGGATGCATAGTGATCAACTTGATGGCATTTAAACCGTATGAGATTGCCTAGGCTCCAGTGATTAGGGTCTTTAAATTCCTTCAGCATTTTAAATCTATTCACAGGAGGTGGGAGACATATAGCAATAAGCATGTAAAAATGATCACCCATTGGGGAAAAAATCCCATTTATTATATTCATTTAGCAACCTGTTAATCTTGGAAAATCTTAATGATCTCAGAACAAGCAATAACACTAAAACCAAAAAGGAACCATATTAAAAAACATCATCCATTTCTTACTGACAGCTAATGACAGCTTTTCCTCCTCTTGAGAAAGCCATGTATATTACATACCAGCTCAACTTTGCCTTCATCAAGAAATATTCATACTGTTCTCTTCAGTAGTTACTGACCAAAGCTAGTATAGCTAAAACAAATTTGAGGGAAGAGGAATTCTCAAGCAATTTTTCCTAATATGAATTTGCTTTTTAAAAATTGAAATCTATATCTGAATATGAAATTTTATGAATAATCTCAGTGATGTCTGCTTTTGAATTTAGAGGTTCCCCAAGTAGATAACTAACCCGTAAGGGTGAGAGATGAAATGCATTTTTGCAGTTTAGTTCACGATTCATGGCTGAACCCTGAACCGAACAACCAATGGATACATTGAATTGTGAACCAAACTGGTTAGTATCAGTTCATGAGCCATTTAATGCCCTGCTTTCTGCTCCTCACTGATTTTTATGGGTGCTCCTTTCTGCTCCTCACCGATTTCACAAACCTCCACAAACTGCATCAAAGTTTGTGGAAGTTCATGGTGGCTCTTTTGCCTGTGAATATAGCTCTGCCAACCATGAACCAGTCAAAATTTGTGATGAACTTTAGTTCATGAGCTGGTTTGTGCCCATCCCTAGAAATAGTGATCTGTGGGGAAAGGGAGGACGCAAAGGAAAGTACTTTTGCCATTTGAATTTGGAAATGCACAAAAACACACAGAATATTTTTAGCTGGAGTTAGGTGAAACTGGGGGTGCAGTTTTACACCTTTGTAATATGTGACTCTCTGAGAATCTGAGAAAGGAATGGAAATTGTGAAATGTGGTGCAGTAGTTTATTTGTTTCCACTCTATTCTATTTTTTAAAAAAAGTTGTTAACAGGGCAAATATTACAAGCATACCATAGGTTTCCAGTGCTTTCTTTTGCCAAGAAAACTAAACTCTTTAGCATTGTTCCTGGAAACTTTCACCTTTTGGGGAAACAAGACACACTTTACAATATATCGGTAGCATTCAATAGTTCCATAAGGATTACAAACATTTAGTATGTTAGTAATCAAAGTCTTAAGTATTTCTGATAATATATACAATACTACCATTTGCAGATACAATTATGAATCTACTTCCCAAAGTGTTTATGACTTTTGCATTGAGAGCTCCTTTCTTCCCTTTAAGCTCCTTTTTAATGGTAGAAGAAATTAAAAAAATTAAACCTACTGTCTTAGAGAAAGGCTCTTGGTTCACAAAATTGCCTCTGACTACTGTTCAATAGATCATACACTGCTTTACAGTAAATGGTTCCCATTTATTGTGTACATTAAAATCCATAGCAGGCTTTTTAATGACAGTTTTGCATATTAATAGCTAACACTGTGCATCATTCCAGTGCAAAGGCACTTCAGATGTCATAGCCTGGTGATAATATTGTTTCTTGATGCTTGAAAGTTGTGATCACAACATCAGATCTACCACTCATGAGTTGTTTTAATAAAGCTTAGTAATTGCAAGAGAACTCTATCAATGCTATATCACAACTGCCTCTGTGCTCGGTACAAATGGTTTTCCCATTGAGCTTCTCACATTAAGGCCAGGTTTCATTTTCTTGTTTAGATTGCATTAAACTTGTAGTGGTGAAGCCAAGCAGTTTATGTGTGTGTGTGTGTGTGTGTGTGTGTATTTATATCCTGCCCTCCTCACCATTCGGCAGGCTCAGGGCAGCTAACAACATAAAAAATATATACATTAAAATTCCAGTTAAAACTGTCAATCAATATAAAATCATACTATATAAACAATAAAAGATGACAATCTTCTAATATCCACTGTCAGCTGAATGATGTTGTTAGGCTCCCAACCAGCTATAAAGCCTCAATTGGTGGTGCCATTGGAAATGTTGGTACAATTGGTAGTCAAGCCAGGGCCATGAAATCAAGGCGGCACCCTACTTAAAAGCCTAGAAGAAGAGCTCCATATTACAGGCCCTGCGGAACTGTAAGAGGTCCTCTGGGAGCTCGTTCCACCAGTGAGGGGCCACCACAGAGAAGGCCCTGGCCCTCATTGTAACCAACCTGGCCTCTTTAGGCCCTGGGAGAGCCAGGTGATTTTTGGAACCTGAGCTCAGTGCTCACTGGGGTACATGCGGGGAAAGGCGGTCCCTTAGGTAAGTAGGTCCCTGGCCATAAAGGGCTTTAAAGGTAAGAACCAGCACCATGAACTGTATCCGGTATGCTATAGGCAGCCAGTGCAGGGTTTTTAGGGCAGGCTGGATGTGTTCCTACATTGGAAGACACAACAATAGCCTCAGCGCTGCATTCTGCACCAGCTGCAGCTTCTGGATCTGGGACAAGGGCAGCCCCATGTAGAGAGCATTGCAATAATCCAATCTTGAGATGACCAATGTGTGGATCACCATTGCTAGGTCATTGCATTCAAGGAAGGGAACCAACTGCCTAATCAGCCGTAGATGGTAAAAGGCCGACTTTGCAGTGGCTGCTACCTGAGCCTCCATCATTAGACAGGTATCCAGGAGCACTCCCAGACTCCTAACCTCCGGCACTGCACCAACAGCACCCCATCAAAGGTCGGGAGAGGGATCCCTAACCTTGGACTGCTCCGACTCAGGCACAGGACCTCCGTCTTCATCAGATTCAATTTCAGTCGGCTCTGTCTAAGCCAACCAGCAACAGCTTTCAACGCCAGGTCCAGATCTCCTGGACTAGAGTCTGACTGGCCGTCCAACAACAGATAGAGCTGGGTATTGTCAGTATATTGATGACAACCCAGCCCGTGTCTCCAGGCAATCTGGGCGAGCATTGGGGAAAGCACTGCACCTTGGGGCATTCCACACAATAGCGGGTGCCTTCCGGATGGTTATTCCCCAACTGTATGAGACAGGGAGGAGAAAGTCAACAACACACAGTGTATGAGAGATTCCACCTTTGTTTTAAGACAGCAGGGCAGTATGTGCAGCTTCTCCCTAGCATTGCCAACTTCCAGGTAGAGCCTGCAGATCTCCTGGAATCATAACTGATCTCTAGATGACAGAGATCAGCTCTGGAGAAAATGTTTGTTTTGGAGAGTGAACTCTACAGCATTATACCCACTGAGATCCTTCCCCAAGCCATGCCCTCCTAGCTCCACATCCAAGTCTCTAGGAATTTCCCAATCTGGAGGTACCAACTCTTCTCCCACCATTTTATTGCCACACAACAAGGTAAGTAGATCCGATAGACAGTAACTGTCTCTAGAATGTCCCATGAATTTCATGGCAGAGTTGAGATTCAGACAGCTTTTTAAACTCAGTCTTACATAACTCTCCTCCATTCTAGAATCCCCATCTCATCCCACATGGCTTTTGTCCACGTAGGTCTCATAAACCAGAACCTTTCTGGTTGCTTTCACCAGTGGAAAAGCTTGTTGGATCTAAGCCTGTGCCTTCCTTGTCCTAGTGCAACAATTGAATCACTATACTGTTGTGTATCATTTGTCTGCTCTCCACAGTTATTGCTCTCTCTACAAGGATTTGTTTGCTGTTCACACAATCACAAGAAACAAGAATAAGATCAGATAAACTTATCTTTTACTGTGCTTGAGAGAGAGACAGGAAGCACTAAAGGGAAAGAGGGAGAGGAAAAGGTGGAATCTGTGTGACAAAATATTGGATGCAGGCCTTTGGTTCAGCAGCAGCCTCACTGGTGAGTCAGGAGCTGCTACAGCCACGTTTACACCAGCTCAGAGTTCCAAAGCAAGATCACATGACTCAGTGCTCAGCCTGCAACTCCAGGGATGCTGTCTAGGATGGCCATGGAAGTCCAAGTTTGTGCTTTGGCCCATAGGGAGGCATTCTTCAACAGTTTCTTCTTCACATTGAGGGCCTAGTTCTGCCACCAAGCACATGACTCAACAGCCTGGCCTCCCTCCCCCGTGGACTACAGCTTTTAGCTGTAGGCAGCTGCCACTTCATGGAGTGTGCCAGCAAACTCTGGTTATACTGGTTGCTGGGTGGCCTGGGGCCTCTGCCACATGTGCAGCCTTGTGAGTGTGATGCCTGCCCCCCCACGGGATGATCCCATGGCCTTCACCCGGGGTTGTGTGACTCTGCACAGGGGTGGCAGGCTTGCCAGCATTCTCTGGCTTGAATCCCTAGCATGCCCCCCCCCCCGATTGACTAGTATTCTCAGCTGGAGGTGGCAGCTGATGCACGGGCATCTCCAGCTCGAGGGCCTGTGTCCTGCTGTGCACAGGGCCTTGCAGCTGGGCTGCTGCTCCATGCTTCTGGGAGGGTGGTAGTTCAGTTCATCTTCCTGATCCCCTTCTGTGGCAATGCCCAGCCACTTTGCGTTTCTCCTCTGTGGCCCGAACTTACAGCATTGGTGGCGGGAGCATGCTGGGAAAGGGGTTTGCCCCCCCCCAGGCAGTGGGGGACATCAGCACTGCTGGCTCGAAAGAAAGAAAGAAAGAAAGAAAGAAAGAAAGAAAGAAAGAAAGAAAGAAAGAAAGAAAGAAAGAAAGAAAGAAAGAAAGAAAGAAAGAAAGAAAGAAAGAAAGAAAGAAAGAAAGAAAGAAAGAAGGCTAATGCATGCATATTGATTGTCCAAAATAGTAAGAATAGGAGGCAGATTTGCCTCTGTAGTCTGGTGGATCTGACTGGTTTTAGATCTTCCTGCTGGTATGGCCCTTGCTACTGTGAATGCCCTGGTTAACCTCTGGAATGAGGAAACAAAGAAGGGATTTAAAGTCAGGAAATCCCATTAGAGCCACGCAGTGAGAGATGCAAGAGGGAATGCCAGTTTATTAAGGGTGGCCAGATGAAGAAGTTGCGGGGGGGGGGGGCTGATGCAATCAAATGTGAAGCATTATGATTTCTCCTGATGGTTAGACAGTGTCATCGATGCAACGAACATGAAATTGAGCAAACTTCAGCGGACAGCGGAAGACAGGAGGGCCTGGCGTAATCTGGTCCATGGGGTCGCGAAGAGTCGGACTCGACTGTGCGACTGAACAACAACATGATTTCTCCTAATGAAAGAGGCATGCAAGACTGTGCAAGGGGGGTGATTGGCAGGACTGCAGTATGGGATGTGTTAAAAGGAAGGACAGGATTGCCCATTGGAAACAATGGGAAACTTTTGAAGGCCCATTGGAAATAATGGGAGCCAGGAATGCCAATTGACTTGCATGGGCTCCATTGATATACACTACAATACAAGTACAAGATAAAGCCCTCTGGAGCACCACCACCCCCGCTTTCTCTGCTCACTTGTTTTCTTTGCCCTCTTTCTCTCCCTCCCTCTCTCCCACTTTCTTTTCCTTCCTTCCTTCCTTCCTTCCTTCCTTCCTTCCTTCCTTCCTTCCTTCCTTCCTTCCTTCCTTCCTTCCTTCCTTCCTTCCTTCCTTCCTTCCTTTCTTTCTTTCTTTCTTTCCCAAAGTTCTTTGCCCTCCCTCCCCCTTTCCCTTCCTTCCTTCCTTCCTTCCTTCCTTCCTTCCTTCCTTCCTTCCTCCACATCTCTCTCTCTCTCTCTCTGTGTATCTCTTTTTCTTTCTTTCTTCCTTTCCCATTCTTTGGCCTCTTTCCCTCTTTTTTCCTCTTTCTTTCCCTTTCTTTCTTTCCTTTCCTTTTCTTTCCTTTTCTTTTCTTTCTTTCCTTTTTCCCAAAGTTCTTTGCCCTCTTTCTCTCCCTCCCTCTTTCCCTCCCTCCCTCTTTCCCTCCCTCCCTTTTTCCCTTCCTTCCTTCCTCTCCATCTCTCTGTCTGTCTCTGTCTCTTTCTTTCTTTCTTTCTTTCTTTCTTTCTTTCTTTCTTTCTTTCTTTCTTTCTTTCTTTCTTTCTTTCTTTCTTTCTTTCTTTCTTTCCCATTCTTTGCCCTCTTTCTCTTCCTCCCCATCTCTTTCCCTATTTTCCCTCCTCTCTCTCTCTCTCTTTCTTTCTTTCTTTCTTTCTCTCTTTCTCTTCTCTACTTTCCTTCTTTCCCAAAGTTCTTTGCCCTCTTTCCCTCCCTCCTTCTCTTCCTTCCTTCCTTCCGCCCCATATCTCTCTCTCTCTCTTTCTTTCTCTCTTTCTCTCTCTCCCTTTCTTTCTTTCTCGCCAGCTCACCATACTTCTGGTGATGTCAGGGTGTGTGGCATATGCTAATAAGTTATGCTAATGAGCTCCTGAACCTCTTTTTCTATGAAATGACCCCTGAGTGACAATACCCTGTCTCATAAATAATGTTGTTTTCTATGTAGCTGAAAATTAACTAATTTCCCCCTCCCCCGAAACATTATATAAACCACATTCTTTCATTCCATCCCTTTGACCAAGCTTTCTTTTTTATTGAGATTTGAGTAGATAATTAGATTTTATTAGTCAGTAATGCTGACCCTAATCCAGTACTGTCTCATGTCTTCAATCTGGGATCCATGAGCAATGGTAATTTGGAAACTGGGATGTTTAGAACTGTCTCCTAGTTATGAGACCAAATGACTTCTGTAGGATCATCAATAGATTCTCACAAGGAAGGAAAGACCTAAATGTGTCGGTATGCAGGCACTGTAGTAATGAATGATGAATTTACGTACATAAATCAAAGCAGGAGCTGATATGTCCCTGAACTTAAGCTCTAAATTACAGGAAAGTCTACGCTAGGCAGCACAGTTATTGATTCAGAACCTGTACTGTGCCTTGCCATGCAAGGGCTGCATATTCAATTCCCCACTGACATAAACATTTGGTTAGATAGATAATCCAAGAATTGTAAAAGAGACCCTGATGAAACCTCTAATGTTGGAGAGGTTTAGAACTTCCAAACATTATATTATTATGCTAAACAACTCCCTATACTAAAGTAAAATTGGTATCTGGAGATCAAAGTTCCTAATAGAAAGATTAAAGCTGTCTTATTTTTAACAAGTCACTGAAGTATTTATTACAGTCAACAGAGGAAGAAAGGTGTTGAGTACAAACAAATTATATTTTGATTATGCATTTAAACCCAGAAAAATCTCCCCTTTCCCAGAGGAGTTCTGTATCTGAAGGACTTTGGTTCTAAGCTAGTAATTGTTTCTGTGCATAAATTTATTTCCATGAGGTGACATACAACATAATAAAAATAATAGAAACCATCAAAATATAATAAGCTCCAAATAAGGCTAATGGATCTTTGGATAGCAGTTTGTCCATTAGAACAAAGTTGAGTCCAGTGGTACCTTTAAGACCAACAAAGTTAAATTCTGGGTATAAGCTTTTGTGTGGATGCACGAGTTCAGATATGATCAAAATTCACAATAGAAAGATTAGTTTGTTCATTGATTAGCAATCATACCAATAGACAAAAGTTTTTTTCAGAAATATGATAGAAAAACTAAGTTGTTGTTCTCCATTGGTATCAAGCCAAAGGAGGCCCATTATAAGGTCAGATCTAAAAAAAAAAAAACCCTTACTTTGTAGTGGTTGAAAAAGATTTCAGTTTTTGGTCATGGGCTTACTCTTGATGGTTTGGGGCAAAAGGCATATATACTTGCTGAGATGCTGCCATAAATTAACATTCATTGGAAAGAAATTATACAGACTGTTCATATTGTTACTTATGTGGTATTATGTGTACCAGAAATATTATTACTGCATAATATTTAATCAGTTGTTAAGACTGAAGATGATGTAATTCAATACTTTTTGTTCAAGAAAAAAATGGGCATTGCATAACAGTTCAATCATACGCAGAGTTGCACCTAATGTTTCCCTATGTCCACTGAAGACAATGGGTTTAAGATGTAACTCTGTTTAGGATGTTGCAGTGAATCCGTTAATTTGTGGGATCTGGCTATAATGGAATAAATGACAAACCATGTCAAATAGAAAGAATTTAGAGTTCACACTGATATTTTCCTAAGGTAAGATTCCTTTATTTTTCGTCACAGAATTGATTTATAGACATTTGAATTTGACAAAGTAGTAGCTTACATATGGGGGGGACTTTGGATATGTTGTAATTATGAAATTAAAACTTATTTTAAATGAACTGTATTTTATTCTCAATTACCACTATAATAATAATCTCCTACTAAATTCAATGTAACTTACTCGCAAGTATGTATGCATATGCTTCTACTCTTAGAATGCAATCCCATGCAGACCTACTCTAATATAAACCCACTGAAATTCATGGAATCTGGCCCTACAGGAGGCAGCCAACAGCATGCCTCCTGAGGGCCACCTTTGCCTCTTTGTGAGGAGGAAGACGGAAGGGCTGCGATGCAGCCTGGACTCCAAAAGAGGGAGCAGAGATGGTGCGGCTTTTAATGGCTGGCTCTGCTCTACCCCCTTCAGTGCTCACCTCATGCTCAGATTGAATAGGAGCTCTGAGTACGATGTTGGCCTTTTTGCAGGCTTTGGGCTCACCTTGAGGCCAGAGGTAGCAGCAGAGGTACGGTCAGGGGACGAAGACGCGGGTGATGATGGAACTTCCAGAGGTGGCAGCGGAAGGCCCGTTTTAGCAGTGGCAGCCCATTTGCGGTGGCTGTGGCTCATTTAAGGAGGCTGCAGCCCGTTGTGGCAGAAGCGGCTTGTTTGCGCAGCCCCTTTAGGGCAGCAGTAATCAGGATCTGTCGTTGGGCAGTTCTGCAGCATTTCGGTAGCTGTGTCCCAGGCTGCAGAACTTCGGCGGCAGAGCCCAGGGCCCCAGTGCGGTCTGCAGCCATGTCAAGGGCCTCGGCAGAGGCGGCAGCCTGTGGGTGCATCTGGCCTGTCAGGGCCTGCTTGTCTGGCCAGTGGAGTGACACGTGGCTGCACAGCAGCCCTCGGCAGCCTGCCCCAACGAGTTTAAGCAAGATGCACACTGGGGGAAGCCTTGTCAGCCCCCTTTGGTGGCTAGTGGTTGCATTTCCACATGCCACACCCCCACAGGCCCCCACCCTTCTTTACTGATCCTCTTCATCTACAGGGCAATTGGTGAGGCTGCTGGGGCCCCAGTTCCCTTTCTTGGCACCTGCAGGGCTGTTCCTCCTTCCCTTTTCACTATTTGGACTGGTGAGGGATTAGTGGGGCAGCAGTTAGGTGAGGCGGCCATTTTGAGGGTCCTTCCTGGGTTGAGTATTAGTGGTCGTTTTGGGAAGGTCTCTGGGGCAGCCATTTTGGAACCCCTGTTTTTGGGTGGCACTTTGAAGTGGACATTTTGATAAGGTCTTGTGTGGCGACCATTTTAGACACCAGGGGTGCTGTAGTGGCCATTTTGGCAGCCATTTGGAATATAAATCAAACATTAGTATAAGTAGGTAGGATTAATAAAGCCGGATGGCATCTCAAAAAGGTCAGGGCTGTTCAAAGAGCAAGGGGCCTGCACCAAAGCAGCCTTCGCCAGCAGTTCCCATGCCAGCAGTTCTCACGCAGTCCAGAGGGACCATTCCATCTTTGTCTGATGATGAGGACGAATGGGCTGAGCAGCAAGCTATATTGGAGAGGCTGGCTGCATTAGAACAAGCTAGGGCTGCAGCAGTTCCTGCCCCCCAACAGGCGGTGGTGGAGACTGACCACAGAAAAGTAAGCCAGGCTGAGAGAAAGAGGTTTAGTGGGGAGGTGCTTAAACAACTTTCTTTGATTGAATGTAGGCCTGCTGATGCTAGGCCTGATGCTGGGACTGATACTGGGGCAACTGGAGCAGCTGGTATTGAAACAGATGCAGCACCGGTGGAAGTTGTTGAGTCTGAACAGCCGGGTCCCAGGGATAAGTGGGATCCTGCATTACAGTTTAGTCTGATGTAGCTGTGGGGGCCCTGGGGTCAGGGAGCTGGCTCTGGGGTTCCACTTGCCCTGCAGATGGACACTAGACAAAGCTCTGCTGACACTGGTCAACCATGGGCTTGGGGCCCTCGTTCTCCAGCTATGCAGTCTCCTTGGGGAGCAAGTCCAGCTGGTCCTTGGGGTAGTTTGGGTTGCACCCCCCCCTTGGGCAAACCCTTATGATGCTGTGTTGGCATCAGTGATGCACTTTGGGGATACTGCTTTACCTTCAGGAAATTACCTTTTACCCTCAATACAGGAGAAGATTTGTAAAGGTGACTACATTGACCTCTTTAGCCTTCTTTACCGGGATTCGGAAAAGAAGGACAAAGAGGAAATGGACGATAAGGATAAGGAAATCCTAAAGTGAAAGAAGGTTGACCGGACGTGGGCTAATTGGCTGGCAGGTTATTTAATTTATGCTGGCCTGTTATCCCGGTCTCAGCCATTGAGGTCCCCTGCGTTATTCCAGTATTTGGACATAATTTACAAAGCCTATACTGGCTTTTCGGGTCTGGCATGGATGTAATATGATGAGGAGTTCTGGATGAGGATGAATCCCCTGCTTCCATGGGGTAGAATGCATCCCCATCTTTGGCTCCAAATTATATCCATGTCCAGTCAAACTTCAGTTGAACGTTCACATAGTGGGCACACAGTGCAGCATTTGCAAGGAGCTATTGCTTCCTGAGGTGCCACGAGGCAGGTGGTTCAACCCCGCTTGCTCTGTTGGGAGTTTGAGTCCCAGGGGTCTGCAATAGGAAGTCATGCCCATACAGGCATGAGTGCCCGGTATGTGGGGATCCCACTCATTCCCTACATGTCCTCAAGGAAAGCCCTGTAGGAGTCAGTGGCACAGAGGGGGGGCAGTTCCTTCTCCTCTGCTGGTAAAGGGCCTCAGCTCAATAAACCTGATGGCACTTGAAGCCTTGCTACGGCGGTACCCTAGGGAGGAAGACGGAGTTTACTTGTTAGAGGGTTTCACTGTTGGTTTTCACATTCCTTTTCATGGAATGAGGACCCCATTTATGGCCTCTAATCTTAAGTCAGTTAAGGGCATGATGTCAATGGTGAGGGAAAAGTTTGCCAAAGAATTGAAGGAGGGCTGGGTTTGGGGCCCATTTTCTTCATCACCACTTCCTAATTTGAGAGTTTCACTGCTGGGGATTGTGCCTAAAAAGACAGCTGGTGAATTTTGCTTAATTCACCACCTTTCGTATCCGTGAGGTGATTCAGTTAATGATGCCATTCCGGACTATCTGTGCATGGTGAGGTACACCTCCTTTGACCAAGCAGCTTGTGTTGTACGGCACTGTGGTCGTGGGGCAGAGTTGGCAAAGTGCGATATTAAGTCTGCATTTCGCCTCCTCCCCGTGCCTCCAGATGATTTTGAGCTGTTGGATTTCTCTTTTGATGGCCAGTTCTTCATGGATAGGGCTTTGCCCATGGGATGTTCTGTGTCATGCACCGTGTTTGAGCACTTCAGCTCATTACTGGAATGGGCCCTGCATGCTAAGACTGGCCTTCAGGATTTTGCACATTACTTAGAGGGTCCTCAAGAAACAGGTAGATGCACTCAGCTCCTTGAAGGGTTTCAGAATTTGGCTGTGGAGCTGGGGGTTCCTCTGGCCCATGAAAAGACTGTAGGCCCAGCACAGAGGCTGTTTTTTCTGGGAGTGGAACTGGATACAATGGCCCAGACATCCTGACTGCATATGGAAAGAATTGCGGACCTTCGGGCCCGCATTTGGGCATTTCTTACATGAAGGAAGGCCACCTTAAGGGAAATCCAGTAGCTGGTGGGGCATCTTAACTTTCCATGCAAAGTGGTTGCCTCCTGCCAGGCCTTTTTGCACAGGCTATGTGATGCCATTGCAGGGCTTTGTCTACCACACCACAAAGTGCATATTAACTGCACAATGAGGGCTAACCTCATGGTTTGGCAGGGATTTTTTACTTCCTTTAATGGAGTCTCATTTTGGCAGGAGGACTTAAAGCTAGAGGCTGAGCTAGAGGTCATGTCAGATGCTGCAGGGTCCCAGGGCTTTGGGGTTTATTTCCGTGAGCGTTGGTGCTCGGAAGAATGGCCCGAGGACTGGATTTCTGCTGGGTTTACTAGGGACCTGACATATTTTGGAGTTCTTCCCCATTCTAGTGGCAGTTTGGCTGTGGGGGGATGAGTTGGCTGATCACACGGTGCACTTTTGGTGCGATAATCTGGCAGTGGTCCATGCAATCAATTCCCTCATATCTAAATTGGCTAGGGTGATGTGCTTGATGAGTGCATTTACACTGCAATGTCTGTGTCTCAATACACCCCCAGGCATGTGCCGGGGGTGGATAATGGAGTAGCTGACTCTCTCTCTTGCAAACAGATGGCAAGGTTTCATCAGCTTGCTCCAGATGCTGAGCTTCAGCCAGCAAAGATGCCCCCGGAGCTATGGCAGGTTGGAGGGGTGAGGCTTGCAGGGCAATAGGCCTTGTCATCGCTTCTAGCACACAAAGAGGGTATGAACGGTCAGTTCACCAATTCAAAGAATTTAGGAAACAGGAGGGTTATCCCAAGGTCTGGCCCATTACGGTGGAGCAGCTGATCCATTATTCTGTTTCCTTGAAGGAGGCAGGTTTGGCTGTTAGCTCCATACGGGGATGTCTTTCTGCCTGGCATTTGCTAGCAAGGCCCTCGGCTTTTCGGAAGTCACTGGTGACTTTCATATTCAAAAGACGTTAGAGGGTTGGACAAGGGAAAAGGGGGCTTTGAAGGCATCCTATTTCACTGGCAGTGCTCAAAGGGTTGCAAGCAACCTGGTCCAGTGTTTGCAATTCTGTTTTTGAGGCCTGCCTTTTCCATGCACCTTCACTGCTGGTGCAGAGCATTCTTTGAGTGCTCAGAGTAAGCGAATTGGTAGAGCTGTCCAAGACTGACCAGTCGGGCAAGGCATTGCACAATCAGGACCTCCAATTTGCAGGGAAGGAGGCACACATCACTATTAGGGGCTCCAAAACTGACCAGCGACATAAAGGGTCAGTGGTTAAGTTTGGTGTCTGTTCCAACTCTGAGCTATGCCCTATATTAGCTGTCTCAATACAGGGCTTTAAGGGGCAATGCGGATGGATACCTTCCTCCGTGCAGACAGGAGCCCGCTGACAAAGCACCAGTTTTGGGCTGTTACGGCCCGGGCTTTGGGATTGTTGGGCCTTTCTGGAGTGAAGTTTGGCATTCACTCATTCAGAATAGGTGCAGTATCCACAGAGGCAGCTTTCAGCTATCCCACTGCTGACATTCAGTGAGTGGGCAGGTGGCGATCAGTTGCTTATAAACATTATGTGCTCTCTCTTGCTGTTTTATGAGTGGCTTTATGCACTGTTGGGCTCTGGATTCCACTGTGGTGCTGTGTTTTGTGACAGGAGACGGATTCTCATCTCTGGACACAGCTACGTCTTTTGGGCAGCCCATCGGGCCAATTGATCGGCCAGTGGCTTGCAGCTTGACCTCAGCCAGTGGGCTACTGTGGAGTGGAGGGGGTGCAGGGGCCTATGTTGGCCGGGCCTCCTCCCTCTTCTTTTCGGAGACAGTTCTGCCTTGCTGCCACAGGTTTTGATCATTCACCTGGGAGGTAACGACTTGGGATTCCTGAAGGGGAAGGCCCTAGTGTTGCAAGCCTGGGATGACCTGAAGTTCATTCAGCAGCAATGGCCAGGCACAGTAATTGTGTGGTCGGCCATGATTCCACACCTAGTATGGCGTAGCGCTTGGGATCCCAAGGGGATCAAGAGAGCTCGGTGTAAAGCCAATGGGGAGCGCCAAAATATTTTAAAGGTTGGGTTGGGCCACTACTTGCCTCACCCCCAGATTTGGCTTGATTGCCCAGACCTGTACAGGGGTTATGGTGTTCACCTCTCTGAGAAAGGAAACGACTTTTTCCTTCAGGATTTGCAGCAAGGGCTTAGGCTAGTTCTAGGTATTTAAGTAGGTGCAGGGGCCTAAGCAGAGGCTTGGCCCTTGCGGTGGCAGAATTAGGTTTAGATAAAGTTCATGCAGCTACGTAAGCACCAATCAATAACCCTGTGGGGGGGTATCGGGGACTGCGGGATCAACCCTGTGGCCGTGCGGCCAGGGAAGAGGCTTGCAGACTGCCTTTGGGGATGGCCATGATGGACCCCCTGCACTGGCTATGCAGTGGTGTTGGAGGGATCCGCAAGGCAGGGATCCCCAAGGCAGTCTCACTGGGCTCAGCTGGGTTTGTAAGCGACTGACAGTTGGCTCCAACCTGGGGCCTTGGTGTCTTGCCTGTTATTTGGTAAGGATGGGGTCAAAGTGACACCAGTGTCGCTGTTTATGTTTGCCCTTGCTGTTACTTTCAATACGTTAAATAAAGTGGCCTTAGTTTCATCCAACTTTGGTTGTCTGACTCTTTTTTCCGTCTGAGGGGGCAATTTGACTCCAGTAACATAGGACTGCACTGTTAATAGCCTGAGAATTTAGGACTGTGATTCAGATCTCTGTGAAGAAGGTTAGAACAGAAAAAGAGCCCTGCTGGATCAGACCAGTGGTCCTTCCGGTCCAGTATCTTGTTTCACACAGTGGCCAACCAGTTGCCCTGGAGGCCAACAAACTGGGCACAAAGGTCAAAGACTTCCTCTGATGTTGTGCCTCCTAGCACTAGTGTTCAGAGGTCTACTGCCTCTGCAAATGGAGGTTCCCTTTAGTTACCAGGGCTGGTAGTTACACATTACACTTACATAAACCATTCATTTATCAAGGTCAGTACTATATACTTTGACGGACATTGGCTGCTCTCTAGGGTCTCAGGCAGAGGTCTTTCACATCACCTACAACCCAATCCTTTTTATTGGAGAAACCAGGAACTGAACCAGTGCCAACAGCCTAGGGTGTCAACCTCCCAGAATTACAAGTGATCTCCAGAAAACTGAGGTCAGTTGCCCTGGAGAAAATGGCTGCTTTAGAGGGTGGACTTTCTGACATTATACCTCACTGAGGATCCTCCCTTCCCTATACTTCGCACTCCCCAGGATCCACCCCCAAATCTCCAGGAATTTCCCAACTGAGAGCTGGCAACCCTATCTCAGCCCCTCACTTAAAAAAAAAAAAAGCTATGTAAGAATCTCTTCCAACCCCCTGTGCTTAATGCAGGCCTCTCATCAAGGCAGTGATGTGTTCTTAACCCTGATTAACTTGGGCAAGGTTTTTGCTTCACATGCTCTCAGTCAGTGCTATTTTTCCTAATAGCAAGGCCCTCCCTAACCCTTTGAGAAAGGCAGTGGAAACAAGAATGCTATTCTATACCATCTGTTTTCTAAATGCTTCACATAGTATCCCAGAATTTTTACAACTAAATTTACAATTAAAGTAGACTAGCAGCATCACTGCTGTATTTGTAGATGGAGATAGGCAGCCTGAGGTCACCTATTAAGCTATTTGTGGTTGAGACAATATTTGAACCAGGAATTTCCTGAACAACAGAATATATTCCACTATGTTATACCCACTCGATATAAAGCTTGAGTTGCAATCACCCACGAGGATATTATATTGTCAGATGACACATCTCAGGAAACCTTTACTTTGGAACTGTGGAACTCTTATGGAGCTCGGGAGCTATTATGGGTCTGAGGTTTGTTTTTTGTGTTAAATAAATAAACAGTTAAATAAACAGATAAATTGAGAGAAGGACAGAAACATAAAACGATGCAATGCTTCTCTGCTGCCTTTGACATGGAAATAAATGTGAACTGTAAGCTTAGTTTATGTCTAATGATTCAACATGACAGTGTGAACAAAATAAGCTGCAAGAAACAGCAAAGCAGAAGAATTCAAGGAAGTGTAAGAGTGACAAGAATAAAGATAAAGTAATTAATTAGTCTTTCAGATATTTATGCCACATTTGTGGGCAGAAAGGTACACCAATCTGCCTCAATTGACTCAGATCTCCTTTAAGCTACCATTTTATTTTTTTTTACCATAGAAACAGTTCATTCTTTTAATAGTAGGTGGGGGGAGTAAAGTAACTGCTAAGCCTAGCTATGTATTGCATAAACTGCAAGGCTGCAATTTACTCAGAAACATATCTGCTATATTTCTTAGAAAGTGGCACACATTTCTACATCCAGCATACCTTAAATGTGTGCGTGGGAATCTAGTTAAATGAAGACCTAGACGAACTGATTTCTTTGGCAAGATTAAAAGCTCAATGCTGTGCTAAACAGCTAATAGGGTGTATATAACAGCAGGCTGCAATTATTTGAGGAAAACAAGCAGAAAGGGTAGCAGACGACTAGCTAGAATAATGACATAGAACCAAACAAGATAAAATCAAGCTGAATTTCAGGAGAGAGAGAGAAAAAATCCATTGGTAAAGAAAATGCATGCAACTCTTCACTGCATAAAACTAGACAAAATTACCAGTAAATGTATTGCAGATAGCAATCATATACTAACATGAAACTTAATGGGTGTTTTGTTGATATGATTCATTTGAAATGATCCCCACAAATGATCCATGGGTGTATTAATAGTCCTAGATAATAACCCTGCCCCAAAGATCTGTTATATCTGTATAGTGTATTTTTATCTCACCCTTTCCCCAAGAAGCTCAGGACAAGATATATGGCTCTCTTTTCCCCATTTTGTCATCACAACAGCCCTGTGAGATAGGTGGGGATGACCAAAGGTTATCCAGCAATCTTTACAGTAAAATGGGGATTTGAAGCCAGATTACACAGATCCTAGTCTACTACCCTAATACTGTACCACGCTAGTTCTCTATCTCTCTTCTGTTTTTCCATATGACTCCATGGCAATACAAAGGTGGTGAAAAATGGAAAAGTCTGCAGATTTGTACTGTGTACAGAAAGAACTAGTGATGTTGCCCCCATTTGCCCCGTATCCCATTCTCACTGGATCATGACATTATCATTGATTTTACAACAGTCACTTTGTAGACATGGGGATTTACACTGAGAAGGTTTGCTTCCATTTTATTTTGGCTGCCTGAACCGTTTACAAGAAGACAGGAAGTTCACACATTATTCCAGAGTAGTCTCAGAGAAAACAAAAACAGAAGGCAAAACTGTGTTGACTATGTTTTATTCCATTGCCTTGTAATTTAGATAAGTGAAGCTACCAATTACAAGGCCGTGAAGGGAAAGACTGAAATGGGAGACAGGTGGCAGCTCTGTGTTTGCTGTGTCTAGCTTGGTAGTGGTAGGAATTGCTGTCAAGTCGAAGCTGACTTATGGCAACCCCATAAGGTTTTCAAGGCAAGAAACATTCAGAGGGTCTGCCATGGCCTGCCTCCACATCATGACCCTGATATTCCTTGGAGGTCTCCCATCCAAATACTAGCCAGGGCCAACCCTGCTTAGCTTCCAAGATCTCGTAAGACTGGGCTAGCCTGGGCTATCCAGGTCAAGGCTGTGTTTAGCTTAGCCATGGACATTTGGCACTAACTACACCAGGGGAGGGGGAGGTTGAAGGAAGTGGGAGAAAAAAAATGTTAAGCCATGCCACTATTGTACCAGGACTTTTATGACTCTACCACAGATGCCACCTAATCATGGACTGCAGGGTATAGCTGTCAGAAAATGAATCTGGCCCAGTACATTGAGCAAGAAATAAATGAAGTCTTCATATACTTCATGTGAAAGCTGTTTCCTATGTCCAAGTTGCCCACCCCAAAAATACTCCCCCTGCCACCTTCTTACATTCATTTATAAATTAAAATCCAAAATGATCTAATCTGCCTACCAAATACAGTTATGTATTGCATCTACACTGATTGGATGCCCTGTAGCTCAGCAGCATGCTGATCAACAATTAGATCAGCTTTCTCTCACCCTTCTTGGATATGTTAGAAATGAATAATTTTGTGTTTTCTGGACAGATTCAGAAGTCTGGGGAACAGGCTTCTATGGGATGGTGAAAAAATGCACTAGTAGCAGGTATTCTTCAGGTGATTTCTTTAGGAACAAAATGGATACATATTACATCTCCCTCTTGGAAGTCATAGAGGAGCTGTGGGCAGCCAGGTACAGGAAACTGCAGGCCACCATGTTCTATATAAGCTAAATCCTCAGTGCTTTTCAAGAGCAGACCGATTTTTTCACAGACCTCTCGATGTTTTAATGTAGATTACCAAAAAATAGCAACTTGTCCATCACCACATGGCAAGATAACATCATTAAATATTGTCACATAGATGGATTCAAATATTCCAGTTATCTTATCTGCAAAAGTATACATCATTATCAGTTTCAATTTTTGTCCTCACAAAATTCTGTCTGCAGCTATGGGAAAGAAAATACAAACTCGGCTCTTAAAAAAAAATAGCAAAAACCTTCAGCAAATGTTACCAAAGATCAGCCATTCAATGCTGTAAAAATATTTTTAAATGATTTTAGAAAGCTTTAATTCTTGTTTTGGTTAAGAAACACTGCTTTCTAAATTTGACCAGTGCCAGAAGACAAAAGCACACTTTTTTTCCTTACCAAGATTACACTGAACTTAAATAATGTGATTTCGTGTTTGTTTGTTTTTCCCAAAGGGGGGGTTGTCTTAAATGCTTTGAAGCATTTTTCTGTAATATCTGTTTGTTTAATTGATTGATTGATATCCCACCCTCCCTGCCGAAGCAAGCTCACAGTGGCTTACATAATTTTTTTAAACAGATCAAATCAGAAGTTAGATAAGATAAATAAATATAACTATAAAATGTGATAAACAAGTATAAAATAGTTACAATCTGACTGGCCGATAAACAGTTTTCTTACTTGTTCCTTTACTAGGAGATCATAAACATCTACACAGTCTTTGGCAGGATAACAGATGCCATCTGACACAGAGTAATTTCAGGTTTGTTGTTGCTGTTGTTGTTGCTGTTCAGTTGCACAGTCGAGTCCAACTCTTCATGATCCCATGGCCCACATCACACCAGGCCCTCCTGTCCAGGGCCGGCCCCAGGTGTCTGGGCGCCCTAGGCAGGACAGCCTGGGTCACCCACCCCATCGGGGATGCCAACCTCCCGGTGGGGCCCAGAGATAGCCCAGCGCCAGGAGACCCGGGGAAGGGGCAGGCTTAGAACGCCCGCCCCGTCCCGCCCAGCAGCGGCGGCGCGGCTCTCCCAGGTGCCTCGCAGCTGCGAGGCGCCCGGGAGAGCCGGGGAAGGGGCAGGCTTAGAACACCCGCCCCTTTCTTCCCAGTGGCGACGCTGGCTTTTCTGGGCATTTTGGTGCCCCTGCAGGGCCGGCGCCCTAGGCGAGCACCTAGCTCGCCTAGTGGGTGAGCCGGCCCTGCTCCTGTCTTCCATCATTCTTCGGAGTTTGCTTAATTTCATGTTCATTGTATCAATAACACTGTCTAACCATCTCATCCTTTGCCATCCCCTTCTTCTTTTACCTTCAATCTTTCCCAGCATCAGAGTCTTCTCCAGTTAGTGCTCCCTTCTCACTTGGTGGCCAAAGTATTTGACCTTCAGCTTCAGTATGTGGCCTTCCAGGGAACAGTCAGGGTTGGTTTCTTTTAGGATTGACTGATCTCCTTGCAGTCCAAGGGACTCTCAAGAGTGTTCTCCAGCACCATAATTAAAAAGCATCTATTCTTTGGTGCTCGGCTTTCCTTATGGTCCAACTCTCAGAGCCATACATTACTACTGGGAAAACCAGTTCTTTGACCACACGGACTTTTGTTGGCAGGGTGATGTCTTCTTTTTATTATGCTGTCTAGGTTTGCCATCACTTTCCTCCCAAGGAGCAGGCATCTTTTAATTTCATGGCTGCAGTCACCATCTGCAAGTGATCTTGGATCCTAGGGACATGAAGTCTGTCACTGCTTCCACAACTTCCCCTTCTATTTGCCAAGGAGTGATGGGGCCATTTCGCATGATGTACTCTGCATATAAATTAAACAAGCAGGGTGACAATATACATCCTTGTCATACTCCTTTTCCTATGCTAAACCAATCAATTGTTCCATATCCGGTTCCAACTGTTGCTTCTTGACCCTTATACAGGTTTCTCAAGAGACATGTGAGGTGGTCTGGTACTGCCATCTCTTTAAGGACTTGCCATAGTTTGTTGTGATCCACACAATCAAAGGCTTTAGCATAGTCAATGAAGCAGAAGTAGATCTTTTTCTGGTACTCCCTTGCTTTTGCCATAATCCAGCATATGTTGGCAATTTGGTCTCTAGTTCCTCTACCTCTTTGAAACTCAGCTTGTACTTCTGGCAGTTCTCTATCCACATACTGCTGAAGCCTAGCTTGTAGGATCTTGAGCATGACCTTGCTAACACATGAAATGAGTGCAATTGTGCGATAGTTTGAACATTCCTTGGCATTGCCCTTCTTTGGGATTGGAATGTAAACTGACCTTTTCCAATCCTGTGGCCACTGTTGTGTTTTCCAAATTTGTTGGCATATTGAGTGCAGCACTTTAACAACATCATATTTTAAGAATTTGATTAGCTCAGCTGGGATACCATCATCTCTGCTAGCTTTATTGTTAGTAGTGCTTTCTAAGGCCCGTTTGACTCTTCACTCCATGATGTCTGGCTCGAGGTCAGCAATCACACCTTCATGGTTGTCAAGGACATTGAGGTCCCTCTTGTATAGTTCTTCTGTGTATTTTTGCCACCTCTTCCTAATCTCCTCTGCTTCTATTAGGTCCCTACTGTTTTTGTCCTTTATCATGGCCAGCTTTGCATGGAATGTTCCCTTGATTTCTCCAATTTTCTTGAAGAGATATCTAGTCCTTCTCATTCTATTGTTTTCCTCTATTACTTTGGATTGTTCATTCAGGAAAGCCTCCTTATCTATCCTTGCTGTTCTCTGGAAATCTGCATTCAGTTGGGTAAATCTTTCCTTTTCACCTTTGCCTTTCACTTTCTTTCTTTCCTCTGCTATTTGTAAAGGGAGCGGTGGTGCAGGGAGCAAAAGCACCTGCTTTAACATCTAACGAACAGCTTGTAGGTTCGAAAGTCTTAACAACCTATGAGTAGATAAATGGGTACCTGCCTTAGTAGGCAGGGAGCACCCTCCTCCTCCATTGGGAGGTGAGGTGGGAACCTCAGCAGCAATGGCTCAACGAGTGGCGGTGGCGGCAACAGTGGAGCGGAGCAGCGTAATGGCGGCAATAGTCAAGGTGGCGAGTGGAAGAAAAAAGGAGATGCGACATCTAGTGGTGAACCGGTGGTGAAGGCGGAGCCTGGAAGGCATGAGGATGCTCGACGCAGGTGCGACGGAGCCTGAGGGACGGAGCCAATGCCACGCCGCTGTGATCAGCACAACAAACGGGCCCACCAACTCCCGAGGAGCCTGAAGAGAGTAGAAGGATGATGCCGATCCGAAGCTGAGAAGCCAAGCTGAGACGAGCTGGAGGCATGTCAACTAAATCCCACCGGGTGCCATTAGGTAGTCCCACCCCTAATACGTTGTGCCCATAGATAGGGATGATACAAAAGCTGTGTAAGCCGCTCAGAGACCCATGGGAGGGGTTCGAGCGGGGTAGAAATTGAAAGATAAATAAATAAATAAATAAATAAATAAAATAAAAGCCTCATTAGACAGCCACTTTGCTTTCTTGCATTTCTTTTTCTTTGGGATGGTGCTGATTGCTGCCTCCTATACAGTGTCATGAATCTCCATCCATATTTCTTCAGGCACTCTATCAAGTCTGGTCCCTTAAACCTATTCTTCACCTCCACTGTATATTCATATGGGATGTGATCTAGGTCAAACATGAATGGCCTAGTGGTTTTCCCAACTTTATTCAGTTTAAGTCTGAATTTTGCAATGAGTAGCTCATGATCTGAGCCACAGTCAGCTCCAGGTCTCGTTTTTATTGACTGTATAGAGCTTCTCCATCTTTGACTGCAAATTATATCACTAATCTGCTTTCAGTGTTGCCCATCTGGTGATGCCAATGTGTAGAATCAACTCTTAGGTTGTTCACTATGACCATCGTGTTCTCTTGAAAAACTCTGTTAGCCTTTGCCTGGCTTCATTTTGTTCTCTTAGTTTGAAACTCTGTCCCCTTTCCCTCATTCTTTCCCCCAGCAGTTTCTATCCAGGAAAATCAGTTGTGCTGGCCCAATTGCATAGTGCCAGCCACTGGGCCCCCTACCAGGGGGAGGCAATCCTAGACTTTGTCCTAAGTAATGCTCAAGACCTGGTGAGAGATAGCACCAGTTGGGAACAGTGACCATTATGCTATTAAGTTTAGCATTCATGGAAACAGGGGGAATTGCCCCCAAAGATCAACACAATCACATTTAAGTTTAGAAAGAGTAATTCTCTCAGGAGAAACTGAAAGGAAAGATAAGAGGATCAAATCCCTTTGGGAAGCTTGGAGGCTATTTAAAACTACAATACTGGAAGCTCAGATACAATGTATACTGCAGGTTAGAAAAGGTACAAATAGGTATAAAAAAGGCCTGCATGGTTAGCCAACAAGATAATGAAAGCGGTAAAAGGTAAGAAGGATTCCTTTAAGTGGTGGAAGGCGAGTCTGAGTGAGGTAGGTAAAAGGGAGCACAGGTTTTCGCAAATAAAATCCAGGTCGGTGATCAGAGGTGCAAAAAGTTCAGAAATATATTGGGAAAAATATAAAGACCAACAATAAAAAAATAAAGACCAACAATAAAAAACTTCAGACAGGCAAAAAGGCAGGCAGAAAGTTGAGGAACATATTGTAAAAAATTATAAAGACCAACAATAAAAATTTCTTCAAATACATTAGAACCAAAAAACCAGCCAGGGAGGCAGTGGGGCCCTTGGATGACCAAGGGGTGAAAGGATTACTAAAGAATGATAGAGAAATTGCAGAGAAATTGAATGCATTTTTTGCCTCTGTCTTCACTGTGGAAGATGGGAGGTGCTTGCCCTCTCCTAAAACACTGATTTCAGGAGGGGCATTGAAAGACCTGTGCTGGACTGAGGTGACAAGAGAGCAGGTTCTACAACTGATGGATAAATTAAAAACTGACAAATCAGCAGACCCAAATGGTATATATCCAAGAGTTCTGAAAGAATTCAGATGTGAACTTGTGGATCTCCTGGCAAAGTATGCTATCACTAAAATCTGCCTCCATTCCCAAGGGCTGGAAGGTAGCGAATGTAACCTCCATCTTAAAAAAATATTCCAGAGGAGAACCTGGATATTCCAGGCCAGTCAGTCTAATGTCAATACCAGGTAAATTGGTGGAATCTGTTATTAAGGATAGAATTAGTAGGCACATGGATGGAAAAAAGCTATTGAGAAAGAATCAACATGGATTCTGTAAAGAAGATCTTGTCTCACTAACCTTTTAGAGTTCTTTGAGAGGTGAACAAACATGTGAACAAGGGTGATCCAGTACATATTATTTACTTAGACTTCCAGAAAGCTTTTGATAAAGTTTCTCATCAAAGGATCCTAAGTGAACTCAGTAGTCATGGGATAAGAGGACAAGTCCTTTTGTGGATTAAAAACTGGTTAATTAACAGGAAACAGAGAGTGAGGATAAATGGGCAGTTTTCACAGTGGAAGGTGGTAAGCAGTGGGGTACTGCAGGGCTTTGTACTAGGTCTGGTGCTTTTTAACTTGTTCATTAATTTGGAGTTGGGAGTAAGCACTGAAATGGCTAAGTTTGCAGATGACATGAAGTTGTTCAGGGTGGTGTGAACCAAGGAGGACTGTGAAGTGTTCCAGAGGGATCTGTCGAGGCTAGGTGAGTGGGTGTCAATATGGGCAAGTGCAAAGTAATGCATACTGGAGCCAAAAATATAAATATACCTTGATGGGGTCTGAACTGACAATAACTGACTAGAAGAGAGATCTTGGAATCATGGTAGATAACTCACTGAAGATGTCAACTCAGTGTGTGACTGCAATAAAAAGGCAAATCCTATGCTGGGGACTATTAGGTAGAGGATTGAAAACAAATCAGCCAGTACCATAATGTCCCTATATAAATCTATGGTGTGGCCTCATTTGGAATACTGTATACAGTTCTGGTCACTGTACCTCACTAAAGATATTATAGCATTGGAAAAGGTGCAAAAAAGGGCTGCTAAAATGATCAAGGGGGTGGAATACCTTCCCTATAAATAATGGTTAAAGAGGTTAGGGCTCTTTAGCTTGGAGAAATGACAATTGAGGGGTGACATGACAAGAGGTTTATAAAATTATGCATGGCATAGAGAAGGTAGACAAAGAAGTACTTTTCTTCCTTTCTCTCAAGAACTCGTGGGCACTCAATGGAATTAATCAGCAGTAGGTACAGATAAAAGGAAGTACTTCTTCACCCAAAGAGTAATCAATACGTGGAATTCACTGTTGCAGGAAGTGGTGGCGGCTATAGCATATACAGCTTCAAGAGGGGATTGGGGAAGCTTGGAGACTATTTAAAAAGACAATCCTAGAAGCTCAGAAAAAATATATACCGCAGGTTAGGAAAGGTACAAATAGGTATAGAAAAAAGCCTGCATGGTTAACAAATAAAGTAATGGAAGCTGTAAAAAGTAAGAAGGATTCCTTTAAGCAGTGGAAAGCTAGTCTTAGTGAGGTTGATAAAAGGGAACACAGACTATGGCAAATAAAATGCAAGTCTGTGATCAGGGAAGCAAAAAGGGAATATGAGGAGCATATCGCAAAAAACATAAAGACCAACAATAAAACTTTCTTCAAATACATTAGAAGTAGGAAGCCAGCCAGGGAGGCAGTGGGGCCCTTGGATGACCAAGGGGTAAAAGGAGTAGTGAAGGATGATAGGGAAATGGCTGAGAAGCTGAATGCATTTTTTGCCTCTGTCTTCACTGTGAAAGAGGAGAAGTGTTTGCCCACTCCAGAAGCACCGATTTCAGGAGGGGGTTTGAAAGACCTGAATCAGATTGCGGTGACAAGAGAGGAAGTCCTATGACTGATGGACAATTTAAAAACTAATAAATCACCAGGCCCGGATGGCATTCATCCGAGAGTTCTGAAAGAACTCAAATGTGAACTTGTGGATCTCCTGACAAAAATATGTAATCTGTCTTTAAAATCTGCCTCCATTCCTGAGGACTGGAAGGTAGCTAATGTCATTCCCATCTTTAAAAAGGGCTCCAGGGGAGATCCGGGAAATTATAGGCCAGTCAGTCTGACATCGATACCGGGTAAGTTGGTGGAAACTGTTATTAAGGAAAGAATTAGTAGGCACATTGATGAACAAAAACTATTGAGGCAGACTCAGCATGGGTTCTGTAAGGGAAGATCTTGTCTCACTAACCTGTTAGTGTTTTTTGAGGGAGTGAACAAACATGTGGACAAGGGGGACCCAATAGATATTATTTACCTTGACTTCCGGAAAGCTTTTGATACAGTTCCTCATCAAAGGCTCCTAAGTAAGCTCAATAATCATGGGATAAAAGGACAAGTCCTCTTGTGGATCAAAAACTGGCTTATAAATAGGAAACAGAGAGTGAGTATAAATGGGAAACTTTCTCAGTGGAGGGTGGTAAGCAGTGGGGTACCACAGGGATCAGTACTCGGTCCGATGCTTTTTAACTTGTTTATTAACGATTTGGAATTGGGAGTAAGCAGTGATGTGGCTAAATTTGCAGATGACATGAAGTTGTTCAGGGTGGTGAAAACCAGGGAGGATTGTGAGGCACTCCAAAGGGATCTGTTGAGGATGGGTGAGTGGGCGTCAACGTGGCAAATGGGGTTCAATGTGGCCAAGTGCAAAGTGATGCACATTGGAGCCAAAAATCCTAAATATAAATACACGTTGATGGGGTCTGAACTGGCAGAGACGGACCAAGAGAGAGATCTTGGAGTCATAGTAGACAACTCAATGAAAATGTCTAGACAATGTGTAGCTGCAGTAAAGAAGGCCAACACTATGCTGGGGATTATTAGGAAGGGAATTGATAACAAATCAGCCAGTATCATCATGCCCCTGTATAAATCATTGGTGCGACCTCATTTGGAATACTGTGTACAGTTCTGGTCACCACATCTCAAAAAGGATATTATAACATTGGAAAAAGTGCAGAGAAGGGCAACTAGAATGATAAAAGGGTTGGAACACCTTCCCTATGAAGAAAGGTTAAAATGCTTGGGGCTCTTTAGCTTGGAGAAACGACGGCTGAGAGGTGACATGATCGAGGTTTATAAGATTATGAATGGGATTGAGCAGGTTGAGAAAGAAGTACTTTTCTCCCTTTCTCACAATACAAGAACTCGTGGGCACTCTATGAAATTGCTGAGCCGTCGGGTTAGAACAGATAAAAGGAAATACTTCTTCACCCAAAGAGTGATTAACGTATGGAATTCACTGCCACAGGAGGTCGTGGCAGCTACAAGCATGGACAGTTTCAAGAGGGAATTAGATAAACATATGGAGCAGAAGTCCATCAGTGGCTATTAGCCACAGGGTATAGATGGGAACTCTCAGTCTGGGGCAGGTGATGCACTCTATTCTTGGTGCTGGAGGGGGCAGCAGTGGGAGAGCTTCTGGTGCCCTGGCCCCACTGCTGGACCTCCTGATGGCACCTGGTATATTTTGGCCACTGTGTGACAGAGTGTTGGACTAGATGGGCCATTGGCCTGATTCAGCATTGGCTTCTCTTATGTTCTTATGATTGGTAAAGATATGAAGCAGAGGTCCATCAGTGGCTATTAATCACATTGTACAGATGGAACACTATGTCTGGGGCAGTGATGCTCTGCATTTTTGGTGCTAGGAAGGCAACTATGAGAGGGCTTCTGGAATTCTGGCCCTATTGGTGGACCTCCTGATGGCACCTGGGTTTGGGCCACTGTGTGACACAGAGTGTTGGACTGGATAGGCCATTGGCCTGATCCAACATGGCTTCTCTTATGTTGTTCTGTGAAGTAGATTAGGCTAAGTGTGTGTGACTTGCCCAAGACAGAGTGTGTATTTCAGCATGGGTCTCTCAGATCTCCGTCTAAAATTCTAAGAACTATACTTGCTTTTGTGGGGTGGCTGTTACTGAACAATAACAAGCAGCCAGGACTGCATGAGTCTTGCAAATCATGTGGCATCAAATGGTGGTTGCTGCTGGCCCTGGCCCTGGCCCTGATAAATCCTAACTCAAAGGCCAAGACAGCTCTAGAAAGGGCCCCTGGTGTTGTTGCCTAGCAACAGCCACAGAGGACTTATGTTTCGTAAGGCTTCAGGTGTTCCTTTTATCATTTGGGGGAGGTTTAACCCCTTCATGTATTGTTTTCATATTTCAGATTTTTCTGGAAACCTGGTGCTTTTCTCAGGTTTGTAGAATTATCTGTCTTATTCATCTATGGCTCCAGTCTCCATATTTAAGTATCCACCCCATACTTTCTGTATTCCATGGCCACTTGACCTTGATATACATTTTTCATACCTCCTACACGAAAAGTTTGCCTGTGAAGATCCACTAATTGTGCCATATATTATGATGGGTTTATGGTAAGTCATGATTTCCTGGCTAAACTTAGTTCATGTATCTATCCATTTATGGGACATCAGCTTATCCACCTGAATTATACCTTTTTTTCTTCCTTTTATCCAGCCACGGCACACAGTCAGAAGGGTATTGTTGTTCCCAGCATGCTTTATATAAAATAAGTGATTTTCTTTATTTGGAGTAAATGAGCTTTTTTACCAGTCTATGCACGCTGTCTCATGTCAAATTAGAAATTGAGACACCACTGTCAGATTTCTTTCTTTCATTCCTTTTTTGGTAAGATAGATGGTTTAACTCTTGTTTTATATGCTTGCCCTACATCAATCTCTGTCATTCCTGCAGCATAACTGTAGGGTTCAGAAATGAAATGCAGCTGCAAAATAAAATGTTGGTATTTTTTTCATAATAACAGCTGATAACATCTCTAGTCAGGATTTTAATTTTTTCCCCCATCAACCTAAATCAATCTTCATTTGTAACAAACTTTTAAAAACAATGTATTTATTTATTTATTTATTTATTTATTTATTTATTTATTTATTTATTTATTTTAAATCAATGACCTCAGTATGTTTTATTATTGTTTTGTGAGGAGCCTTGTGTGGCTTTTGGGTAAAAAGGCAAAGTAAAATTTTGCTTTAATCATTATATCTAATTCTGAACTGGTCCCTAGACTGTAACCTAAAATGCCACACAGTGGAGCCAAAGACAGAGGAGAAGGGTTTTACAACAAACTCTACACAAAAAGAATCTGATTTTAAAAACCTGAGCATGTAAACAACCCCAAAATAACAGAAGCAACATCCATAGATTTAAGAGATGGATGCCCACTAAGATGTCATGAGACTACATTCTGAGATCTCAGTGGCAATTCGAGGAGTTGCTAGGCAATGACAATATTGCTGATCCTTCTGAGCTTCTGTTTCTGTCAAAGGTGCAAGGGAAGGAAAGGGTCAAAGATGGGAGGAAGGCATGGAAGCAGGGGAAAAGCAGAGAACAAAGAGCGGATGAAGGAAGAGAACAGACAAAGCTAGAAAAATGGGTGGGAGAAAAGAAAAGGACTGGAGCTGCTGGGAAGAAGGAGGGAAAGCCGAAGACAGGAGTAGATAAAGGCACACTGATGGATGGGAGGGAGGACGAGAAGGAAGCAGGGAAAGGGTATGGTGGCTGTCAGGGTGAGAAAACGGTGTTCCAAGGGAGGATACAGGGGGAAATGCAATGCCTCCTGAAAATACTTGCAGGTCCCTTGCTTGTAATTATAAAAAAATCAAAGGCATATTTTTATTCACTTTTAAGTGCCTCCAGAACATATTCAGAATATATGTGGCTTTTCACCTTTACAGTTAAGGTATTTCCATACTTAAATTATTTTTCAAATAATAATTATCCTGCGTCCTCCTTATTTGGGGATTGAAAGGTTGCTGGCTTCTTGGACAGTCTAGCTGATCTCAGTAAGGATATTTCCATATGAAAAGTTTAATTAGCATTTTCCTGTTACTATGGTTCTTCTGTTCAAACATGTGTGGAAAGATTCCAGTGGCCTTCAAAGAGTCGGATCGAAGTCATCACATTGCATCATAATTGAGTCATCTCACATATGAAAAACCAGTTCTAAAGTATTTAGAAAAAGATGAAGGAGGCTGTCTAATTTTTGAAAGATGCCTTTTGGAATGTTTCTAAAATGATTATAAAAACTGAAGTGTGACAGGATGTGGTATATTTGAAACACATTTTTCAAAATGAAGGCTTGAAGTTTAGCTAAAAATTATGCTGGCAAAGCAGTTACCTTGGACATTCAACTGACAGCAGCTGGTGTTTCATACTATAGCTGCACAAGCAAGCACAGCATACAGTGATCTTATATGAAAATTAGGAGGGCAACATTCTGCTGCAGCAAAGGGAAAAAGAAATGGGAGACCTGCCTACCAGACACCAAACATTAATTCAGGCTCACGTTTCCTCAGCAAGGAAAGGACGATTAGGGAGTACTTCTGAATTATTTCTCTTCTAGATGTACATGGCAGAAACCTTTCCATTGAGTTTAATGGACCACCAGAGATAATAGAAAGACTGGATATTATTCTGTGCTCAGCCAAACAGTTGTTCATTATGTGTGGGAAGAGGAAGAGGGCTAAATTCATCACCTTTTCTCCCAAATAGGTGACTGGCAATCTTCGGAGAAACGACATGAGTGTAGTCCCAGCAGCTGAATGAATGGAAGAACTCCTGCACACAATTCTTCACCTAGCAGCAAATACATATACAGAAGACTGCTTCCACACATGGATGACCTATAGATCAGGATGATAGCATGCATGTGTTCCTGCAACACTAAAATGAAATGGGCCAAGGATCAGTGACAAAATCTAAAAGTAAGCCAACTGTACAACATATTTACCTCATTACATAGGCGTCATCTTCAGGGGGGCTGGGGAGCTCAAGCCTCCCCCGAAAGTACTGAGCCCCCCCCGGAGGCAACTGGTGTCAGCCAGAGCCTTGCTACCCTCCCTCCCGTCCTCCACCCCATTTTGAAAGCGGAGGGTTTTCCCCTCCGCTTTCTGAGACTGTTCAGCTGGGCTAGGAGTGGGAGGGAAGTCAAGGGGGTGGGGGCTTGCTTCCTCCTGGAAGCTAAGCTCCACCCACAGTTCCCAGAAGCCCCGCTCAGTTTAACGTGGAGAGCTGCACGTGGAGGCTAGCTTCGAGGCAGCACATGCTGCCTCTGCTTGCTGCCGCCACCAGCCTGAAGGGTAAGTAGGTGGGGGTGTAAGGAGTGGGGGATTGTTTCAGGTGGGGTGGGGTGGGGTGGGGGGAGCCCAGGGCTGCGCCACCCAGCCATCCTGCAAGTCCAAGCAGGGGAAGTGGGAGAGGATTGGAGGATTGGGGAGGGGAGCTGGGCAAGAATGGAGGGAGGGGGAAGGTGGGGGGCCCTTCTGTGGCCTCTGGTTGCCCCTGCCATCGGTGAGTGGCTTGCTTTCTCCTGCAGTCCAGTTTAAACTGGGCTGCAGGAGAAAACAAAACCCAGGAACCCTTGTGCTGCACGGAGCACATTGCTCCAGGATACAGAAAATCCTGGGCTCACTTTCTCCTGTAATCGGGAGGGGAGGGGGGGGGGCTGCACTTTCTGTCCCTCTCTCGCTTTCTGTTTCTCTTTCCCTTTCCCTTGAGATGTGTGAGAGCTGGAAACGCTGGGAAGCTGCCCCACCCCCACTCCAGGGCAGGCTGCTTCCCTTCCAGTCTGACTTCCTTCCCTTCCCTTCCCTCTGTCTTTCACTTCTCTCTCCCAATCTATATGTTTTTTCCCCCAGCTTCCCCCCTCTCCCTTGCTAAAATAGCCCCAGTTAGGATTGCCAAGTACCCCCTGGCCACCTCTGGGGGATGAGGGGAGGGTGGCCCAATCCAGGTTAGGAAACTCCTGGAGATTTGGGAATGGAGTCTGGGGAGGATGGGGACCTCAGTGGGGCACAATGCCATAGAGTCCACCCTCCAGAACATCATTTCCCCCCCCAGGAAAACTGATCTCTTTAGACTGGCAATGAGCTGTAATTCCAGGGGATCCCCAGGTCCCACCTGGAGACTGGCATCCCTAGCTCCAGTGCTGAAATTGGAAGCTCTGGTTCTGCTGTGTGACTTGGTGCATGCAAACCTCTGGCATTGGCTTACATTTGCCAAACCACCCAGGTGGAGGAGGGGAGGGGTGTCATTCTACCAAAAATGAGAGTGTTTGGGTTTCTCTGTGAGTTTGAGGACTGGAACTGGCACTGAAGTGAGATTGGAAAAGTTTGTGTGGCTTTCTTGTGTTACAGTAATAATTATGCTACAATACAGTTTGTTAGTCCTAAAGGTGCTACTGAGTGTTTTACTATTTTGTATGCTATGGCAGTGATATGAGAGCCAATTGAGCTGTGGGTCCATCTCATGCTACTGACAGTAGTTATACATTACACCTTGCCCAAATGGTTCTGGGCATTAAAGCGCACTTGCCCTGGTGTGATGTAAAATGCTAGCAAGTCATAGCCAACTCATGGTAACCCTGTAGGATTTTCAAGGCAACAGACATTCAAAGATGATTTGCCATTGCCTGACTGTGCATCATGTCCCTGGTATTCCTTGGAGATCTCCCATCCAAATACTAGTCAGAGCTGACTCTGCTTAGCTTCCAAAATCTGATGACATCAGGCTAACCTGAGCCATCTGGGTCCATGGCATGGTGCTGTGTGGGTGCTTCCCAGGCAATAATCTTCAACCTATTCTTGGAAGCCACAATCATTAGGAAAGAGCCATGTGATAGAAGTGTAATAATAATTTACTCATAGTTGCAAGAGCCAATAAGATTTGAGTTTGATGGGGGATTGGGCAAATTGATCTAAGGAACTGAACGAAGAGAAAGTATTAGCAAGCTCAGTGGTTAAGGATTTGAATAGAGCTCTTTATAGTCCAATCCTGAGGACACTGAGAAAGAATGTCTGAAAATGTCATACAGGTTTCTGTCGACCTTGCAATAGCATTGTAGCTAACCCCAACTAAGAAACTTCCATGCTGTTTCTATAATTTCTCAAATGTACTTCACACCAACTGTGCATCTCCATTCCTTTCTAATTCCTCTCAACTATGTACAGCTTTCTATGTTGTGCTTCATTTGGACTGCTTTGCTTTCTCAGTTCCTAGCCCCCTTCTTTTCTATAACCATGGATCTACATCCCCTTCCTCAAGCCTTGCTGCTTGTCCCAACTCTCTAAAGTCAGACCAGTTTGGCCAGTGACAACCGAAAATACATCTGTCCAGGAAGTTCAACTAAATGCCACTAGAGGTTTTGTCACCACTGCTACATCACTTAATGCATTACAATATAGGTTCATGTTCAGGCTATAATTTATGATGTTTTAGTTTGGGAAGATCTATGTTCTTGGTCACATCAGTTGGTGCTATTTTTTTCCTGTAAAATCCTCTTCCATCCCAATGGACTCTGCTGCTCACATGTTGTCTGTCAGTCCCCTCTTTATTCCACCCTTCCTCCAGTCTCCCTTCCCTTATATTGACCTCACAACAATGGCAATATCACCCAGCCTGATGAAGGGGGCTTTGACTCTTGGAAGCTTATTCCCTGAAACTCTTGTTGGTCTCTAATATGCTCCTGGACTCAAATCTAACTGTCCCAGTATCACCGAGTAAGTGTCATGCAAAATGTAGATCTGAACATGGGTCTCCTCAGTCCACACTGGTCTTCATGCCATTGGTCTATCTACTTCAGCATGGTCTGCTCTGATGCAGGTGAGCTCTACAGGCTCAGACAGAGAAAGATCCTTTCCAACAGCTGTTCTCTTAGACCTCCTCGGTTTAAACCTTTATCCTTTGGCACGCAAAGCATGGTCTCTCTACCATCAGTCCATCAGTGTAATCATTGTCTGCTCAGACTGGCAGTGGTTCTCCAGGGTTCTTTGCAGAGGATTTTGCCCATGCCGTGCTTTGTTTCTGAGCCATTGGGGCTGGGGGGGGGAGGATGCAGGCGGGCTGCTTTTATTTGTAATGCAAAAGTATATTACCTCTTTCTAACAACATATGTCCATGCAAGATGTACATATGTTCACTGTAATATGTAAACAGGGCTTTTGTTTCTCCGAGTGATGAGCAGGAAGAGAGGGAAATGGCAACAGATATGTTCTTGGTATGTACACCATCCAGGGAGAATACTTAACACTTAACTCATGTTTATGCCACACATCATTATCCTTGATTGGCATGCAGATCAGAGGCCTTTTAAAATTTCCTTTTGCCCTGTGTGCAGTCCAGAAGGAACATTGGCAAGGAATGTACACTCTATACGTGTGGTACAGTTTCAAAGGGACAACTAACTGGGATGTATAAAAGAAATGACAGGATTGCCCATTACAAACAATGGGAGAGACTTGAAGGCCCACTGGAGATAATAGGAGCCAGGAAAGCCACATGGCTCTGCCTCCATAAATAGTGACAATGGCCTGTGATGTCACTGGGCCTCGGTTCTTTTAAGGACCTAGCACAGCAATGCCTCTGGCCCAGCCCCAGCCCCCCCTGGGAAATTGGAAAGTCTACGCCCTTGCCTCATTACATCTAATAACATTGGGGTGCTCTCTAACCCCTTGTATTATTAATTTATTCTAATATTTATATCCAGTTTTCTTCATTAGGAAAAAAGAAAGGGAATCAAGGAAGAGGCAGGGTGGTTAAGATGGCACAGAAGAAGCAATGACCACAGAAGAAGCCTCTCCTCAGGAGATCAAAACTTACTAGTGATCCCTGGCTCAAAAGACATCTGGCTGTCCTCAACTACAGCCAGGGTCTTTTAGGCCCTGGCCCCAGCCTGGTGGATACCTAGTAACATCTATACCTTGCAGAACCTTGCTCAGTTCCTCAGGGCATGTAAAATGGAGATGTTCCACCAAGCCTAAGGTTGAGGACAGCAACGGTTCCTACTATGGCTCCCACCTGGCCTTAACAATCCCAGTATGTGATCCATCCTATGTAGGGAGCCAAGTAGGCTTGCCAAGCCCCCGCTAAGGGCGGGGGAACCCCCGATTTTGACCTCCCCTTACCCGCTTTTTGGAAATCCAGCACCGGGGGACAAAATGGCGGCTGGAAGAGTGACACTCTGGCATTTTAGTCCTCCAAGTCTCTATGGCTATGAAAGCCATAGAGACGAGGGCTAGAGTGTCAGTTCCACTTCCCTCTAGTCTGCGCTACTGAGTGATTTTCCTCCTGCCAGTCCCGCCCCTGTTGTTTGCAGCAGGAGCAGCATGAGCCATTCTCAGAGCCCAGAAGAGTCGAGGATCCAGGAAAGTAAGGTTTAGGCTGCCCCAAGGCTCTGCCTCATGGTCTTGTTTGTTTTTCCTTCCGTTTTTAAAGCTCAGGCAGTCATTTCAGAGCTCTGTTCCCCCCCCCCCCGCCGCCTAAAAGTGGGAAGGAGCGAAGGGAGGCTTGCAGTGGCTGTCTGCTCTTTACAGCTAGCAGCCCCGCAGTCCAGGTCCACCTGCTAGTTGCTCATTTTAAAAGCACAGGCAGTCATTTCAGAGCTCCGTTTTGCTCCCCCCCCAAAGCAGGAAGGAGCAAAAGGGAGGTTTTTAAGTGCTTCTTTCTGTCTTCCTTCCTTTCATTTTTCTGCCTGCCTGTCTTTCTATCTTCCTTCTTTCCTTCCTTTCATTTTTATTTCTCTCTTTCACTCCTCTCTTCCCATCTTTTTTCTACCTCTCCCTTCCTTTCTCTTTTTCCTCTTTTTCTTACTTTGTCCTTTTTCTCTTTCTCTCTCTTTCTGTGTTTCTGTCCTGCTTGCTTTCTCTCTCTTTCTCTCTCAGTCCATTTTTTGTTTCTTTTGGTGCAAAATGCCTTCAGCTCACACATAGAATGCCACTTCTGTCACCTCTTCCAGATGATTCCTTAAAGCCCATTTTTTCTATGGTTTGGAACAACTGCCTGATCCCCATTTTCTGCTGAAATTGATCATTGGTACTGAAGACTAAACTGCATATTTATCCTCTCTAACTTTGTCTGGTCAGTCTTTCTTTCTTAAGGGAAGAGAGAGTATATTTGAATAGTTTCTATAATTAATTTAAAAAAAACCAAAGTCTGTCTGCTCACAATTTTAAAACTAGTTCCATAGCCAACACGTGGTAGCCTGTAGGGTTTTCAAGGCAAGAGACATTCAAAGTTGGTTTACCATTGCCTGCCTCTGCATAGCAACTCTGGGCTTCCTTTATGGTCTCCCATCCAACTACAGACCAGATTGGCTTCCAAAATCTGATGAGATCAGACTAACCTGAGCCATCTGAGTCCATGACATGGTGTTATATAGGCAGGGCTGCTGTGTGGGTGCCTCCCAGGCTATCATCTCCAACCTGTTCTTGGGAGCCACAATCATTAGGGAAGAGCCACGTGACAGAAGTGTAGTTTGGTGCAGTGTGCTGGAAGTGAACATCATCAGAAAGGGTGGAGTTTGAGAAGTGACATTACCTGCCGTTTGACCTGGAAGTGACATCACAGGAAGTGACATCACAAAAGTCTCCTGGCTCCGCCCCCAAAGTCTCCTGGCTCCGCCCCCAAAGTCCTCAGATATTTCCGAAGTTGCACTTGGCAACCCTAGAGCCAAGACCTGGAGATCTTAAACATGATAGGATCCCCGGCATTAAAAAAAATGGTTTGATCATGAGTACACCCAAGCAAAAGTACTTTAGGGCCTTTCAACAAAATCCAAATCTAACTGCTAAATGAGAATTACAACTTAAAAAAAAGGAATATAAGGAGCTGTTAAAAGCCAAAAAAAGAGCTGCTGATTCCCTTTTATGGTAATCCCTTATTAAGGTTACTAGAGAAAAGATAATGTCAGCTTCTGGAAAATCATCTCCAATTCACAAATCAAGACTTCTAATGCCCCCAATCCTATCTCTGCAGAAGCATGGGAAGAGCATTATCACAACTTATTTAGGGATCAGCGGTATCTTACTCCTCCTGATATTCTTTTAGATCAGTCCACACAATGGCCTCCAGTCTCTGTATCTGAAACTACCTTGTTAATATCACACTTGTTATCTGGAAAAGCCCCAGGAGGTGACTTTATAGTTGCTGAGTTTTTAAAATTGCACATAGATTGGTGGGCTCCAGTCTTAGCAAATCTTTTCTCCTATGTAGATGCTTCAACTCAGATTCCTAAAGACTGGTGCTTGGCTATTATTTTTCCCTTATTTGAAAAGGGTAGCCCCTATGACCCATCGAACTACAGACCAATTAGTCTTCTGAATGTGATTTGTAAGTTATATACTAAACACCTCTGTCAGAAGCTATGTGAAGGGCTAGATAATAGCAACTTACTTGAAATTGAACAAGCTGGTTTCATACCTGGGCACACTACTATTGATCATTGCTTGGTCCTAGATTATTTTATTTTAAAAAATGTGAAACACCGGAAGAATACTTTGTATGCAGCCTTTGTGGACCTCAAGGTGGCCTTTGACTGTCTCTAGGGGAAGGCTTTGGGCCAAACTGGCTGACATGGGTATCGATAGAAGGCTATTGCTTCTATTAATTAAACTGCATGAAAATAATAACATCCAAATAAGGCTCACGCAAGATGGGAAACTATCAAAAAGAATTCCAGTGCAAAAAGGAGTCAGACAAGATTACCTTTTGGCTCCCTTCTTATTTAACATCTATGTTAACTCTTTAATCACATGCCTTCATCCAATTGACATTCATGCTCCCTCATTCTCAGGTAGCAGAAAGGTTCCAATCTTAACGTATGCTGATGATGCTGTTCTTTTATCCCAGACAAGGATTGTCCTGAAGCGAGCCCTGATAAAATTTAAAGAGCAATGTGACACCGAATTACTATCTATTAATTTTGCTAAAACTAAAATTGTCCATTTTGCTAACTCATTCAGGAAGTTCAACTGGAATATTAAAGGAAATGCCATAGATCAAGTTAAGAACTTTCAGTACTTAGGCATTACCTTTTCTTATAATTCCAAATTCTCAGCACATCTGTCCTCATCAGCTAGCCTGGCAGAGAGAAGTGCAAATGCCATTCTTAGATTATTTAGAAGGAAAGGTGCAGGCTTTCTCCCCATGGCCTTAAAAACCTTCCAGGCAAAATCATATGGTTCACATATCAGACTTTCTACCAGTCTAAAGACCCTTGAAAGGGTTCAGTCTAAATTTCTTAGATCTCTATTTGGCGTTCCTAGAAACACTCCTAATGTAACAGGCAAGAGGCTGGACTACTCAGAGTTGAAGCAAAGATCTGGGAGCAGGCTATAACACTCTGGCTAAAAATTCATTACAACCCAAAGGGTCTAATACCTTACCTTTTAGCCTCGGACCCTTACTGTTATGTCTGAAGCTTGAATCAATCCTATGCTTTTCCATGTTAAGCTTGAGTCAGCAAAAGGGATTGTAAAAGTCAACATTCCCATTGGTTAGTTTCTGTGAAACCTTGTAAATAACCAATCCTGAACTGTATATACTTGTTGGAGGGAATAGACCTCATTGGCCTTTATCCCAATGTTATGATTGGTTGTTAACTGAGTTATGGGCATGGCTTTGACAGCCCAGATTATTTAAAAAGGGAGTTGTGCTCCAATGTTGTGTGTGTGTTGTCTGATCGTCTAGTTTGCTGTTAAATAAAGCTGAAATCACTTGTTGAAATCACTACCTTGTTAAGACTCATACTTAATACTTACCCTGCCTGGTCCACACAAATTCTTAATAAGTTAAATCAGATTGGCCTACTCCCAAAAGATCTCTTCTATGGAAGCCTATACAAGGCAAGAACAGCAGTCACACAGAGGCTTAGTGATACTGAATTACAAAATGAAGAAGCTTCGCTACCCAAGAACTTCAGAAATATAAAATCTTTGCCTAATTTTACTGCTGACCCTTATTTATTTAACATTACCCTATGAGCCTTATAGATGGGTCTTTTCCAGAGCCCGTTTTGAGGCACTCCCTTCCGCTGTACTGCAAGGTAAATTCAGTCGAGTTCCAATGCATGAACATATATGCCCATGCATGGCTAATATGGTGAAATCATTTACTCGTGTCTTCCTGTTCTGCAGATTCTGTCTATCTAGATTTAGCCCTCTGTAGTCTTACCTTTACTTTAGGCCAGAAGTCCTTCATAAATTCCTCTTAGAAGACATTCAGAGCTCAGTGACTTATGCTGCGGCAAAATTTTGTTGCTTAGCTATTAAGAAATGTAAACTTATTTTAGTTGAAAAAATTGTATGATCTCTTATTAACATTATTTTATTTTACTAATTTTATTAATTTTCTATTGTTAATGTTTTTATACTATTCCTGTGTTATTACTGTTTTAATCCTTCTTATATCAGAATTGTACTGTTTTACTGGCTCTTGCTGCAATAAATTAGATCAATCAATCGATATGTATGCCATCAATTATCTGGAGGATGTTCTCTAACTGCCTGTTTATTCATCCAGCTTGTCATTCAACCATTATAGGGTAGGATGTTCAGTACTATTTTGTTACTATCAAGGATCAAAGGGTGAGCAAGGGGATCCAGATTTGATCCAGGGTTGCCCCCTGATCATTTTCTTATGTCAGTCACCCCATCCTCCCCGTTCTTACTGTTAGATTGATAAATCACCCCTTTGCCTTGTTTACTTAGATCTTGCTTTCTCATTGGCATAGCAGATGCTGCTGTTCCTTATGTTTCTAAATTTCTACATCCCTTACACCCCATATTGTCCTTACTCCCCTTTACCAGAAGATCTTCAATAAGTTTTGATAATAATAATCAAATATAAGAGAAATAATATCGAGTAAGGTGTTTTTGAATTTTTTTGTTCCAATTTCTGGAGGAATTATACTGTTTTATCTCTTTTAACCATTTATTATTTTCTATGTAATTTTTTAATTGTTCATGTTTGATTTTTATGTACACTGCCCTAAGCCCAATGGGTTCGATATTCAATATGACTTATCTATTGCTGGATTATATTTCTATTTGTGTAACACCATTTTTTCACTGTTTAGTATGTCATGTTTCACACTTTTGCCTTGTTTCTGATTTCTGCAGCCCTAGTCCTATTACATTGTTTATTAGATGTCTCTATTAATTGCACTGACTTGCATTATGTACCCAATTTTCAGTCTCAGTGAGAAAGGCAGAATATAAACAAATATAAATAAATATATATTTGGTGAGGGAACTATTTGAGTCTTTACACTATAGAACAATGAGAGAAATCATGGAATGGTCTAGTACCTGTAAAGGAAGGTGCAAGTCTTTACCAAAAGTATTCAAACTATCAATGGGTTGGATGGATGGATGGATGGATGGATGGATGGATGGATGGATGGATGGGGAGGGGGGGGAGATAGAGAGAGAGGGAGGCAGGCAGGCAGGCATAAGTACATACATCAAGACCAGGCATGACCAATAAACAGTTGGAGATATCCAGTGTTAATGTTATGCTATTTATTGCCCATTGTCTCTACTGAAATGAAATTTGATGATTTGCAATTCAGTGCAGCACTACAGAGGATCACTGACTGGAGGCACCAACACTTGCATTCATACAAACTAGTCACCAATGTATGGAAGATGAGCCTGAACATTTGATACATTCATTTTCATCTTAATATTAATGCTTTGAGGTTTCAATATTATACCAGTGCACAGGGGGTATCATTGATCCTGTTAACAGAGGATAAAATTTAATTCAGTACTGCCGAAAAAGAAGCAGTACTGACAATGGGTTCTCTCACCCTTGACAAGTTATACAAGTTATTTCTGCCTCATGGTAATTTCCCTGGAGACAAACCTGGAAGTGTGAATAATTACAGCTACCTTTCAGTACCTTGCTAATAAACTCCTGTGTGATGGCAACACAGTCCAAATGTTTGTGTGGGTCTTTTTAAAAAGAGTCTGAAATGATTAATCTCAATAGGTAATTTTCCCCAAGATTATCTGAAAGCTATTTGTTCAGATAAAAATATTGCTTGGAAAACAAAGGAATGTTATGCTACAGTTAAGCAGCAGCAAGAAAGCTCCTGAGAAACAATGATTTAACAGACTCACAAAAGGTGAACATTCTTTGTAGAGAATCAAATAATCTATAACTTCCCTATAGCAAGCAAATAATGAAAGCAGGTCCTCAAGACGATGCCAGCCTATACAGAATTGCCTGTAAAGTACCACCAGTCAGTGCCACAACATTACCCTAGAAGTGATGGCTGCACAAACTATCCCAAGATGATACCTTTGACGTCAAATAGAACAGATGGCTGTGCCATTACCAAAGTAGGTTCTTCATGCCCAGTTAAATAAAAGTTCCTTATTTGGAGTGTATCAAAGCATCAGCATGGCACTGCAGATTTAAATGACAAGTGATTTTAAAAAATGTAAAAGAATCAACAAAACATATCTGCCTGAGAATTTCTTCTGTTTCCTACAGACCCTCTCCCACATGGCCTTTGTACATGGACCCAGCTGAGCTCTGAGAAGGAGCAAGGTGTTTGAGCTGCCAGAGGGGTGAGTGGTATTTTTATTTATTTACTTTCAGCTGAGGTGCTTTAGCTGAGAAGGTACTGTGTCAGGGACTGTATTTGGGAGTGTGTGGGTGAGTTGTAACAGACTCCTGACTGCTGGAGTCAGGGTGTGAAAGGGTCATTGTTTGCCTGTAATTAAGTGCTCCGGTGAAATTGAATAGCAGACTCCTGGCTGCTGGAGTTGCGGTGTGAAAGGGGCTTTGTTTGACCGTCATTAAGTGCCTTGGGTGATTTTGAGTAGCTGCTGGCCACACCCTCTCCTGGGAGACAATTCCATTTAAGGCAGGAAGTTTGCAAGAGGCACGAGCCTCTGGCACGAGCCGAAGGGCGAGGCTCTTTGCCTGTGGCTCTCAGCCTAGGGGCTCTGTGAGAAGCCCAGGAAGAGACAGAAAGACAGGACCTTGGCTCCTTGGTAAGGTAAGTAGACTTCTACAAAAAGAGCCATATAAATACAAAGGGTTTTAAAAGGGGGGTTATAGAAAAGTATTTGTTTAAAAACAATTATAAAGCCAGAATGCCAGCAGGGGGTTGGGGGCTATCCAGTGTTTTGCATGGAGTGTCACATGTATGACTATCTGCCCACTGGTCAGAAGTCTTGGGTGTGTGCTCGGTGCAAGGAGCTCCTGGTTCTCAGGGAGCGAGTTTGCTACCTTGAGGCCAAGGTGGCTGACCTGGAGAAGCAGGGACAGTCAGTTAGGTGCACGGGGAAGACTCTCGGGGACTTGTTAGATATGTCCCACTCTGGATCTGGCAGCCCGGCTGCTGCCAGGGAGCATGAGGGTCAAGGGGAAAAGGGGCACCATGCTGAGGATAAGGGGAATGTGCCCTCAGAAGGGACCTCTTCTTCAGCTGGTGAATGGGTATCCTTTCGTACCAAGGAACCGTCCCTGGGAAGGGTGGGAGGGGGGCTCTTGGTAGTTGGTGATTCGATCCTTAGGCAGGTAGACAGCTGGGTGGCGAACCCGCGTACTGACCGTATGGTGACTTGCCTGCCTGGTGCGAAGGTAGCGGACATTACGCGTGTTTTAGATAGGCTGGTAGATAGTGCTGGGGAGGAGCCAGTGGTCGTGGTGCACGTCAGCACCAACGATGTGGGGAAATGCAGTCGTGAGGTCCTGGAGGAGAAATTTAGGCTGCTGGGCAGGAAACTCAAGGCCAGGACCTCCAAGGTAGCCTTCTCGGAAGTGCTACCTGTTCCACGCGCAGGGCCGGAGAGACAGGCACAGATCAGGAGTCTCAATGCGTGGATGAGACGGTGGTGTAGAGGGGAAGGGTTCAAGTTTGTTAGGCACTGGGATGCTTTTTGGGACAAGAGGGAGCTGTACAAAAGGGATGGTCTCCACTTGTCCCGAGAAGGAACCAGGCTGCTGGCGCTCAAAATCAAAAAGGTGGCAGAGCAGTTTTTAAACTGAATAATGGGGGAAAGCCGACAGGAGATGAAAAATCTCTGGTTCGGGATGGCTCATCTCAAAGAGATGAAGGGGTAGCTATTACTTTTGTACAAGGAAATGGATTACAATTGTCCACTGAGACTGTGGCTAATGATAGGAACTGCCTGGCAAGGTCTCGAGGCAGCAAGAGGAAGGCTGTGGGCTTAACAAACATGGGAAACTATAAGTGTTTATACACAAATGCTAGAAGTCTCTGAGGTAAAATCGGGGAGTTGGAATGCTTGGTGTTGGGGGGGAAATAGACATTGTGGGTATTTCAGAAACTTGGTGGGATGAGGAAAATCAGTGAGATACGGTGATTCCTGGTTATAAATTATATCGGAAGGATAGGGGGGAAAGGGTTGGAGGTGGGGTGGCTCTGTATGTCAGAGAGCGTATACCGTCCAGTAAGATTGAGAGGGTAAGAGAATTGGATTCACTTCTGTAAATGCTATGGGTTGAAATAGTGGGTCCAAAAGGAGGCTTAACAGTGGGAGTTTGTTATCGCCCACCAGATCAAAAGATAGAGGAGGATTATAAAATGATGAATGAATTAAAGATAGCGGCTAGACGAAATAACTGTGTTGTAATAGGCGACTTTAACTACCCACACATTGATTGGGTCAATATGAGTTCTAGTCGAGAAAAAGAGATTGCATTCTTAGACACTCTCAATGACTGTGCTGTGGAACAGATGGTCACAGATCCTACCAGGGGAGAGGCAATCCTGGATTTGGTCCTAAGTAACACCCAAGACCTGGTGAGAGATGTAAAAGTGATTGCACCACTTGGGAACAGTGACCATAATGTCATTGAGTTTAACATTTGTACAGATAGGGAGTTGCCCAAAAAGACTGACGCGACCACTTTTAACTTTAAAAGGGGTAACTTCTCTGGTATGAGGGGACATGTGAGGAAGAAATTGAAAGGAAGAGTGGAGAAGGTCAAAACCATTGGGGAAGCTTGGAGACTATTTAAAAAGACAATCCTAGAAGCTCAGAAAAAATATATACCACAGGTTAGGAAAGGTACAAATAGGTATAGAAAAAAGCCTGCATGGTTAACAAATAAAGTAATAGAAGCTGTAAAAGGTAAGAAGGATTCCTTTAAGCGGTGGAAAGCTAGTCTTAGTGAGGTTGATAAAAGGGAACACAGACTATGGCAAATAAAATGCAAGTCTGTGATCAGGCAAGCAAAAAGGGAATATGAGGAGCATATCGCAAAAAACATAAAGACCAACAATAAAACTTTCTTCAAATACATTAGAAGTAGGAAGCCAGCCAGGGAGGCAGTGGGGCCCTTGGATGACCAAGGGGTAAAAGGAGTACTGAAGGATGATAGGGAAATGGCTGAGAAGCTGAATGCATTTTTTGCCTCTGTCTTCACTGTGGAAGAGGAGAAGTGTTTGCCCACTCCAGAAGCACCGATTTCGGGAGGGGTTTTGAAAGACCTGAATCAGATTGCGGTAACAAGAGAGGAAGTCCTCCGACTGATGGACAATTTAAAAACTAATAAATCACCAGGCCCGGATGGCATTCATCCAAGAGTTCTGAAAGAACTCAAATGTGAACTTGTGGATCTCCTGACAAAAATATGTAATCTGTCTTTAAAATCTGCCTCCATTCCTGAGGACTGGAAGGTAGCTAATGTCACTCCCATCTTTAAAAAGGGCTCCAGGGGAGATCCGGGAAATTACAGGCCAGTCAGTCTGACATCGATACCGGGTAAGTTGGTGGAAACTGTTATTAAGGAAAGAATTAGTAGGCACATTGATGAACAAAAACTATTGAGGCAGACTCAGCATGGGTTCTGTAAGGGAAGATCTTGTCTCACTAACCTGTTAGTGTTTTTTGAGGAGTGAACAAACATGTGGACAAGGGGGACCCAATAGATATTATTTACCTTGACTTCCGGAAAGCTTTTGATACAGTTCCTCATCAAAGGCTCCTAAGTAAGCTCAATAATCATGGGATAAAAGGACAAGTCCTCTTGTGGATCAAAAACTGGCTTATAAATAGGAAACAGAGAGTGAGTATAAATGGGAAACTTTCTCAGTGGAGGGTGGTAAGCAGTGGGGTACTACAGGGATCAGTACTCGGTCCGATGCTTTTTAACTTGTTTATTAACGATTTGGAATTGGGAGTAAGCAGTGATGTGGCTAAATTTGCAGATGACACAAAGTTGTTCAGGGTGGTGAAAACCAGGGAGGATTGTGAGGCACTCCAAAGGGATCTGTTGAGGATGGGTGAGTGGGCGTCAACGTGGCAAATGGGGTTCAATGTGGCCAAGTGCAAAGTGATGCACATTGGAGCCAAAAATCCTAAATACAAATACACGTTGATGGGGTCTGATCTGGCAGAGACGGACCAAGAGAGAGATCTTGGAGTCGTAGTGGATAACTCGCTGAAAATGTCTACACAATGTGTGGCTGCAATAAAGAAGGCCAACGCTGTGCTGGGGATTATTAGGAAGGGAATTGATAACAAATCAGCCAGTATCATCATGCCCCTGTATAAATCATTGGTGCGACCTCATTTGGAATACTGTGTACAGTTCTGGTCACCACATCTCAAAAAGGATATTATAGCATTGGAAAAAGTGCAGAGAAGGGCAACTAGAATGATAAAAGGGTTGGAACACCTCCCCTATGAAGAAAGGTTAAAATGCTTGGGGCTCTTTAACTTGGAGAAACGACGGCTGAGAGGTGACATGATCGAGGTTTATAAGATTATGAATGGGATTGAGCAGGTTGAGAAAGAAGTACTTTTCTCCCCTTCTCACAATACAAGAACTCGTGGGCACTCTATGAAATTGCTGAGCAGTCGGGTTAGAACAGATAAAAGGAAATACTTCTTCACCCAAAGAGTGATTAACATATGGAATTCACTGCCACAGGAGGTCGTGGCAGCTGCAAGCATTGACAGTTTCAAGAGGAAATTAGATAAACATATGGAGCAGAAGTCCACCAGTGGCTATTAGCCACAGGGTATAGATGGGAACTCTCAGTCTGGGGCAGGTGATGCACTCTATTCTTGGTGCTGGAGGGGGCAGCAGTGGGAGGGCTTCTGGTGCCCTGGCCCCACTGCTGGACCTCCTGATGGCACCTGGTATATTTTGGCCGCTGTGTGACAGAGTGTTGGACTAGATGGGCCATTGGCCTGATCCAACATTGGCGTTTCTTATGTCCTTATGTCCTTACATGCAGGTCCCATAATCCCCAGCACAGTGTTTCTTGGTGGTCAGTGGGGACCTCTGCTTCTTTTAACATCCAGCCCAGTATATTGTGTAACCATTGCATTGTTAACAGAGTAAACAAAAAACTCTGAGGTCATCTCCATTGCCTACTCAACTATGCAGCTGTGGTAGAGGTGGCTCAGTGTAGCTGGAAGATCAGCCCATGTAGAATGTGGACACTGGATAGATGGGCACATCTCGTCTCAAAAACTATACTCCTTGAAGACATTGTACTAACTTCAATGGACTTAGAAAGCTGTAACTCTTTGTAGGATTGTACTGTAAGGCTACAAATGTATACATACTCTGATATAAAATAAGTCCAATTGAACTTGCTATTATAAGTGGAGATGCTTTTTATACGTTATGAATGCTCACCAAAAGTGCACAGGGACCATGTATTGAGCCCTTTCAGACTTTGACTCATACACCACATTCTAATCTTTTTCTGTGTTTACCCTGATAGATTAGTCTGCCAAACTTCCTCTCTAGCATATTTTTATCCTGGCCTACCTCCAAGGAGCTTTCCAGGGTAGGTTAGGCTGAAAGAAAGTGAATGACCCAAGACCAGTGGACTTCCAGCAGAGTAGGGATTTGAATCTGGATCTCCACATTTCTAGTCCAGCTCAGTGAAGGGAAGAAAATAGTTCTCACAATTACTGGTACTGGGGCCTGTGCTGTTTAATTTGTTCATAAATCATCTGGAACTGAAAGTGAACAGTGTAGTGATCAAGTGTGTAGATGACACAAAATTATTCAGGATGGTGAAAACCAAGGTTGACTATGAAGAGCTCCAGGAAGATTCGAATTTCTCTGGGGATTAATGCTACCTACAACATGTAAGTATTCAGAACTAAGTCCCACTAAGCTCTGTGGTCTTACCCCAAGTAACTATATCTACAATTGCAGTCATGACTGCTTAGTTGCATAGGACAATAATTATAGAAATTGATCCATCACTCCGAAAGGAAAAGCAAACATTTAACATTTTCATGGATGGGTCTAGAATGAAATCCTTCATATGTGTCTCTGTGTATGCCGGATTAAAACAGCCATACATTATTATATAGTAGTGTTGATTTTGGTCATCTGAAGTGATTACTTTTCCTCAAGGAATCAGTGTAGCTTGTTTGCTTCAAAATTCTCTGAAGCAGTCCCATTGAAGTCCTTGGGGTTATTCCACAAGGTTTCAGGATTTTTGTGAAATTGCCTCTGGGATTTCAGTGCTGAAATGTGGCAGAAGGTGCTATATCTGTTGTTCATATAAGAACTGCCTTTATCGTACTTACTGGCCCCTGCATGAATGTATGCTCTTATTTTAGATACAACAGGGATAAGTGGATCAGAATAAAACCCCACAAGTATGCTCGGATTTTTCAAATGCCACATTTACTGCATGTCTTTCTTCAGAGTTCCAAAAGAAATAGCTACTGTGGCCTGAGTTTAGCCTGAAGTTGCACAGTTTAGCTAGGAATAGAACTCAGGACTCCTCCTGTTCAGTGGTCTCATACTTCTATCAGTAGAAATCTAGAGGTTTGGGAGGTGGTAAAATGAGCAACCCACAAGACACAGACTAATGTATATGGCTTGTTTTCTACCCAAGTGGTTTGCCAGGCATTTGCAGGAACTAATAGTACCTTTTCGTTATTGACCCAGCTTTGGTTTATTACAGGAATGTCAGCACTGACCACCCTCCGAGATCAATTTCTTGTTTGTAGAAAGGAGCCATCTCTGCTATTTTCTGAAACACCCAAGATCAGCTTTGCCCATACAGATGGCAAAAATTTTATCAGCATTCTGAAGCACATAGTTTTATCTGTTTGAGGGTACAGGGATTTTTTTTAAAGGTTACATTGTCACAGCAGAGAGCGCTCACGTTTATAGCTTTTCCTTTTGTGAGTCACACACATTGCTGATGTTATGTTTGCTACCTTAATAATTCTGTGTGCAAAAACCAATCGGTAAAAGCACAGCATCTGGGGAAAAAATCTCAAGAAAGTTTCAAGAACATGCCACAGTTTAAAAGCTGATATATTGTACATTTCTTAGTGAAACCAGAATTAGCTGAAAGCCTACATTATCATTTAGGACTGGGACCAACTGAGGATAGCCAGCAAGTTATCTATATTGGAGAGCTACATGATGTTTATTTTCTCAGATTTATTTACTCATAAGACTTAATCTTATTTATTTAAGAAGAGCCTGGTAGGATCACACCAAAGGTCTGCCTAACTCAGTATTTTATTTTCCAGCAGCAGCCAGCTTCTGGGAAGTTTACAAGAAAGAAACAAATCAACAAGTCTTCCTTATTTTTTGTCTCTAGTGATATGCTGCCTCAGAGCATATGGAGATCCCATTTAGTCATATGACTAATAGTCATTGATAGACCTACTCTCTGTGAGTGTGTCTAATTCTTTTTTTTAAAAAAATACTGTCTAAGCTAGTTGGTATTACCACAGATTCCTTAACAATGTGTTAAATATGTTACATTTGTCTTTTATCAAACACCAAAGAAAACTCTGTCTATACACTGTCATGTTCTGAGGCTGGGACCTGGTTTCCCCCTGTTTGGTCCCCCCCCCCCGCCGACATAAGACAATACAAAGAATCCCGCTGGATCAAACCAGTGGTCTATCTAGTTTGGCATCCTGATTCACACAGCAGCCAAGCAGTTGCCCTGGAGGATGACCTAACAGAGTACAGAGGTCAAGGCCTTCCTCTGAGGCTGCTTCCTACCACTGAGTTTCAGAGGTTTAATAACTCCAGATGTGGAAGTTCCCTCTACTCACCAAGCCTAGTAGCCCATCGATAGACCTATCCTCCATGTATCTATCTAATCCCCTTTTAAAGCCATCTATGTTTGTGGCTGTTACTACCTCCACTGGCAGTGAACACCACAATTTAATTATTCATTGAGTGAAGCAGTACTTCCTTTTCTCTGCCCTGTACCAATAGCTCATCAACTTTATTGGGTACCCCTGAGTTCTTGTATAATGGGATAAGGAGGGGGGGAACACCATCCCTGGTATAAAAACTGTGTCAATTTCAAGCAAGTTTTTATTTTTCTGTCAAAATTATAAATAAATATTAAATGTTATAGCACACAAATCTGTCTGCTGTGAATATTGATTTTACTTCAACAGGGATTTTCAAATCTACACATCAAGACTCTTTCCTTTCAACTGACACTAATTGGAATCTTGTCAGTACAGCTTGAAGTTTCTCTTATTTGAAGTTCATTCTAGAAAGCCATTTGCAGGTGCAGTAGAAACATGATGTCTGAAATGCAGTTTGGAATCTCACAATTTTGCCCACAAAAATCTTTTAAATATACAAAACTTTTGCCAGTTTGGTGTAGCGGTTAAGTGCGCGGACTCTAATCTGGGAGAACCGGGTTTGATCCCCCACTCCTCCATTTGCACCTGGCTGGATGACCTTGGGCCCGCCATAGTTCTGATAAGAGCTGTTCTTGAAAAAGAGCAGTTCCTGCCAAGAGCTCTCTCAGTCCCACCTACCTCACAGGGTGTCTGTTGTGGGGAGGGGAAGGGAAAGGAGTTTGTAAGCTGCTCTGAGACACCTTTGGGTAGTGAAGGGCAGGGTATAAATCCAATCTCCTCCTCCTCCTCCTTCTCCTCCTCCTCCTCCTCCTCCTCTTCTTCTTCTTCTAATATATTGTTTAGGATCATGATGCTCATATAATTTTCTACCATTAAAAAAATCTCTCATTAGCTTGATCTCTCTACTTGACAGTACACACTGGGCTCTTCCTCCCCCCTTCCCTTCCTTACTTTGTGTATTTAGCACATTTCCACGCTACCTCTCAAAGGGTGCGGTCACACTGACCTTTTGATCGGGGTTTGCCGCTGTTCCCTTGCGCATGTAAATTTCACATTCACATGCGCCAATCCACCTCCCGCGCCGAAGCGGGCTCACTCCCGCAATGCTGCTGGGTTTTCCTGACCCCTGGAAAATCAGGTATTTTCCTGGCACTTGCACTTTGAATGCGTGATTTCGCCCATCTGAACAGCCACTTCTTGCAATGATTGCAATTAGGGCTGTCTGACCATTCTTTGCGTGGTGAGGGTTTTTTCTTTTTAAAAAAAAAAACAGCTTCTGGCTGAGCGCTTGAGCAATCCTGTGCTTAAAAAGTAAACGTTCATGTGCTCATCAAGCACGGAGAAAGCTTCTGCCTGCCCCAGGAGTGAAGCTGCAGCAGGCAGCAGGAGGCAGAATGGAAAGTTGCAAGTGGGGGGAGGTGGTGGGGAAGGAAGTGTCAAGCGGGCTTGCAGGTGAGCAGGCGGACGACCCAAAGCTGCAGTGTTAGGAAGGGAGGGAAGGAGGACCCAGCTTGCCAGCAGTGTGGAACCAGGGCTGCTAGGAAACCACTCTTGGTGTAGCCTGGCATCCCCCTCTGCCCAGATGGTAATTCTCAGGAAGTGTGAAGTGGAGCAACCCGGCCGGGATTTTGGCTTTGGAGCCAGGGCTGGTCAGGCAGCAGGAGGCGGCAGAGAAAGTTGCTGAAGGCAGGTAGGGGGAAGGAAGTGCCGGACAGGCTGGCAGGAGAGTGGGCGGTGGAGAGAGAGGGGTTGGCTGCATGTAGACAGTGCCCAGAGCCTCCTCACGCAATGCTTCCAGTTCGGGGAGGGATATGTGATCATCCCAACCCAAAGAAAATATTCCTGATTATTTTATACTGGGAACAAATCACAATTTCCTTGCCCTGTGACCACGGCCACAAACAAAGCAGCCCATAGTGATGCATTTTACTTAAAAACATAAAACTGTCAATTGTTGTTGTTCAGTCACACAGTCGAGTCCGACTCTTTGCAACCCCATGGACCAGATTACGCCAGGCCCTCCTGTCTTCCACTGTCCGCTGAAGTTTGCTCAATTTCATGTTTGTTGCATCGATGACACTGTCTAACCATCTCATCCTTTGCCGTCCCCTTCTTCTTTGACCTTCAATCTTTCCCAGCATCAGGGTCTTCTCCAGTGAATGCTCCCTTCTCATTTGGTGGCCAAAGTATTTGAGCTTCAGCTTCAGGATCTGGCCTTCCAGGGAACAATCAGGGTTGATTTCTTTTAGGATTGACTGATTTGATCTCCTTGCAGTCCAAGGGACTCTCAAGAGTCTTCTCCTGTCAATAACAATATCAATAAACATCAGCCAATCAAAAAAAGGCAAACCAGAATTCAAGCCAGTAACAGTAATATTTCACAGACCAACCAGCAGATCAACTGGCTGCCTATAGGGAAAAAAAAAAAGTACATATTCACATATATATTCCAATTTGCCCCAATATAGGGGCAAAATTTGCCTCTCCCAAAGAAATTCCAAAATTGCAGAGGAACAGAATGGCTTTATAATGACAACCAGAAACATAGGAATTGAGTGGTGCCAGGAAAATTCCTTCATCTTGAGTCTGGCTTAAGCTGAACTTTGTTAGCCTTCATTCAGCCCATTTCCAACTCCAGGTGCTCATTCAAAACCCACACCAGATTAACCAGTTGCTTGGTTCCCCCCCCCCCGTAAACACACCCAGTAGAGATGGACCCCCTGCCATGTGTAGGAGAGGAGAGTGGGCACAAGCATGTTGGCCCTACCTGGTTGCCTGCAGACTGCACACTGTTGCCTGGTTGTCTGCAGACTGCAACCTAATGGAGGCAGTGACCATGCACACACCCTATCCCTGTGATCAGCAATGCTCTGAAAGCAGCATCCCAGGGTGCACATGGCCACTTCCTTCCTGTGGTCATACTCTGCAGACAAACCAGGCAACTGTGTGGAGGCAGGGGGCAGGGCCAGTACACTTATGCCCATCACCATGCAGAAGCAACATATGGGAGCTGGTCATCTCTACTGGGCTACTGTGATCAAAGACACTGAGAGCCACTACAGGGCCCCCAAAACCAAACTTCCCTCTTTGACTTCCTTATACCACGCAATCTCAGCTAAAACCTCCTGAGAATATAAATCACATGTGGTTAGTATGAACAGGCTAATGCTTCATAGGAATTTTATGTGCACTGCTGTCTTTCCCCATTTTGCTCTTCATACTGACAGCATACCCTACCCCCAGAGCTGAGGCTATATGTACGGTTCGCCTCATTTTATGTTCATAGCAACCTTGTGAGATAGGTTAGACTGGGCACGCAAAAAAAAAAAAAAAGTTTGTAAACTTGTGGACTTCAAAAACAAAGCTAAAGTTTAAAACTTCCATAGTTTAACAATTTTACACTGGATATTTCTAACATTTCATTTTACCTTCTTCATATAGATTTGTCTGATTTCAGAGTGAGGGACCAAGAGTCTGGACTTTGTGACAGACAGAATGCCTAGGCATTATAATGGCAAATGCTGAACACCCAACTGCCCAAGCTGTAGAGATTCCAGCCTCTAGCTGGGACCTGTGGATCCCCCGGAATTACAGCTCATCTCCAGACTGCAAAGATCAGTTCCCCCAGAAACTATGGATGCTTTGGAGGATGGACTCTATGGCATTGCACCCCACTGAGGTCCCTGCCCTCCCCAGGCTCCATCCCCAAATCTCCAGGAATTTCCCAGGCTGGATCTGGGAACCCTACCACCATCGCCCACTGGTAGCCAATGGTTAAATAGTGGGGGTTCCATGGATGAGCAGGCTCAAGTCTAGTGATCAGCTCAACTTTATTTGTGATTTCAGCAAGAGCAAGACAAGACTCCAGAGCCTCAGCTCTGTTAAACGGCATGCAATTGCCACACCCAAACACACCCTGTTCCTGTTTACATAATATTACTACTTGATTGGTTACTTCCAGAGTCCTGGTAGGCTATTGTTCTTGTGCTCCAAGCTCAGCCAGTCTCTGGTGTGACATACCTGGAATGATTCAGTCCCAATACATAACACGGACCGAGCTGATATATAATAGTATATCAAGCAATCAACCAGAAACAACAGGTCACAGAACTGGAGTGGGTTTCCAGTCACTTAAATAAAAAATAAAGTGGCATTTTTGTGTTCAAGTGCATCTGTGAAATACAGGCTTGTTGCCTTCATTGGCTAACTACAGGCTTCCCAGAAGCATCTTTGTGGCCAGTATATGAACCAGGGTGCTGGAGATGTTAGAAGACCAGTCTTTGTTCTGATCCATCAGGAGATCTTCCCCTCGCCCCTTAAATAAAGAAATAAGGACACTAGCACATGCATTTGTATGTAATATACAGTTTATTCCTAGGACTGCATCTCAAAATCAGAATACTTTATCAGAAATAAAGCCATCTTTGACATGAGCTTCCCATTCTCATTGGTTAATTCTGGGGGGGAAGATGCAGATAAAAGTTAAATGGAGCCCCCACCTATAAGCTAAGCACTTGAGTCATGTCCATTTGCTAAATCACATTTTGCAGTTATGGGTTTTCCGGAATTTCCATCAACTAGTGATTATGCTTCAAAAATATAGGTCACAGGTTTTAAAACTAAAGAAAGATCACTGTCATAAGAATCAGAAAACAGCTGGAGAGACTGAAGGGCAAATACACAAAACTGAAAGGGCATCTTCATTGGACTGTTGCAGGCAATACTGTTAGGCATGGAATTATTGACCACATTCAGTAACGATGGGAAAGAATGCTATTTGGAAATAACAACCCATTGTGAACCAAGGACAGATGAATAACGAAGAAGCATAATCAGCTCCCAGCTGGCTAGGAAGTGAGATTAACCAGTTACTCCTGGCCTATTCCTCTGAGGGCTACAGTTCTAAACACAGGGACTTCCAGGGGCAGCAGCAAGGTGGACTCAAGGACCAAATAAAAGGCCAAATATGAGAATCCTTGTGAATCAAAAGGTAGGACAGTAATATCTGAATACCTAGAAATATAATAGTTAGAAGGCATTGCATATTTGTTTAGATTTCTGAACTCTAATGTTCCTTTTCTTCCTGTCAAAGTTCAGGACCTAATTCATAATTATTCACTAGAATGAGGATGTCACTGGGGCAAATGTATTGTCATCATCCCTGTTGTCACTTCATGTGGCTAAGTATTCCCATAATAAGCTACAAAGTTACCTTAATAATAAACCAGAAAGTATGCAATCAAGTACAACTAGCAGAGCACTTTTCAGATAAATCCAGAGGAAAGGACAGCTTCTTGAGCTCCAGGGATCTGTGGAATTGGGCACTTGTCATGTCAGCATTCCATTTCCCCTTCTGTGCAGCCAAGAGAATGGCTAGGTGTCCTGGCTATAAGATCTTGAGTACAAGACACACAGAGACACACACACACGTTCAGCAAGTGTGGGGAACCCTAAATCGAAAGTCAAACCTGCTTTCACATCATAATGCGAACATGAGAAGCTTGATCTCCCCCCACCCTGTGTAGTCCTTTCTAGGGGGTGTCCTTTTAAGACTTCCGGCATAAACATGCAGCCATCTGATTTGCTTAGCTGGCACCCAACGGTCTCACTACCATCTGATGAAATCTGCCCTAGCCAGGAAAGCTCTTGCTGGGTATTAAGCACACTGAAACTCTTCTGGAAGCTTCATCAAGCCCAACCGTAACGTGGGGATTGGACCTGGGAGACCGTTCATTCTTTCCCTACTCTCCATGGGAGAACTGAGGCCACGGAGGATCCAAGACAGGCCTGTAGCTACAGTGGGGCATTTTGGGGCCTGGCCCCCTGACTTCCTACCAAGGCCCCCCGACTTCCATCCAGCACCCAGGCCCCCTGCTCTCTGGGCCACCCAGAAGACTTCCAGCTCTGGGCCACCTGGAGGACTCCTCACCACTGCCCCTTCCCCAAGTGTGGCTGGCTTCCCCATGTAGGCAAGCAGAGTGCAAACGCTGCAAAAGTGAGTTTTTAAGATTTTTATTATTATTATTTTGTGACATCAGTGCCCCCTGACTTATTTAAAAGCCCCCTGAATTACAAAATCCTGGCTATGGGCCTGATCCAAGATTACTTTAGACAGATAACCTTCAGCATGCTCCTAAACCAATAACCAGCAGAAACGAGCTCCCACCCATTCACATCGAACCTCTCCTGTTTCATATTTTATTGGCCAGAATGTCTTTGCCTTCTTTGCGGCCAATTCCTAGTGACGTAATTTGCTTAGGGAGCTTACGATTGGCCCCTTGTATGTCTGCCAGCTGCTGCCAAAGCCAAACGAGAGAAGCCAAATGAAATAAGGCGTGTTCTCCGACTGGCTTGTCCTTCTATTTGCCTAAACGGGACTTTTTGGAGAACTGCAGCGTGTCCGATTCTCCATCTCATAATTTTAGGGGGCCGGTACTTGAATGAAGGGGACGGGACAAATTTCGCTGCCAGCTCTGTGAGCGAGGAAGAGAAAGATGCCTCCCCCCGTTTCCGTCTACCTTTTGCTAAAGGACTCCACTTTGTTTGGCCGCCAGAGCTAATTTAAGATGTTTGTTTAGCCAACACCGCCACCTCGAGCTCGCGTGCCAAAATGCATCTATTTGTCTCCCTTTGCTTGCGTCTGTAAAAGCATCATCTAAATTCGAGCCTCTCTCGAGAGATCTCGCTCATTCTTGTGACCCAAATCTACATTGCCGAAGGACCAGGGGAGAAAGACCATTCTCAGTACATTCCTTCCGCATTTACTGCAAGGCACAGGTCACCGACCCGCGCTCCCTCCCCACACCCTCTTCCTTTCCCGCCCCAAATTCCGACTAAATGCAATGCTTTGCATGTCAGCACGTCCGTTCCCTTCCTCACGCCTCTTTTCCTCACGCCTTTCCATTCCTCGCGCCTCTACTGTGCCGTCCTGTCCTATCCTGCCCTCGACTCTCCCACACCCCTTCTTCCTGAGGGCTCCCCCTCCATATGCCATCAAAGGCCGCTCTGTTATTGGAATAGGAAGCCGTTTCCTCTCCAACGAAAGCTGCTTGCTCAGGGCGGGTATCAATGAGCCTATATATTCTCTCCAGAGTTATAAATAAGCGCCTCCTGTTTGTTCTGCAGGGAGGGAGAGGGCCTGCCGTCTTGGCCGCTACCCTTGCTTTGAGGCAGCAAGTGTGCCAATTCTTCTAAAATTTCCCCTTGTGGCCGCCTCACCTGATCCCTTAGGAACAGTGGTGGCTGGTACCCCTTCCAGCCGGGAAGGTGGAGGGAAACTACACTATCAGTCTGCAAAATAAATAAAAAGTGAAAACATACTAAGCATTATCTTCACACACTGAGTTCATTCTTTGCAACCATGCTTGATCTAACCTGAATAACTTGATACAAAACTGCAATCAGTTCCACAAAGGCTACAACAAAGCCCACATTTATTTTCTCCTCTTAATAATGAAAGTGTAATGGCAGCAAAAACACTTTTGCCCAAGCAAGACCTGTGAACCTTCCTTTCCTCCTTCTATCTCTTCCTCCTCTATGTTTCTTCCTAACCAAATATCACTTCCTTGTCCCTTTAAGGAAAAGGGCTCTGTCGCATGAATTTTCTTAGGATTATTGACAACCTTACACAAAAATCATTGACATATAGACTGTTTGCCCTGTCTTGGATGCCATTTTTCAAACTTGCCCAGAGATCATGGTGCTTTTGTGCACCTCCCAGGTTTCCCCAGTCTTTCCTGCCATCTGTCTCAAAAATGTTTTGATGCAATGTTTTGGGAAAGAGCACAGCCATGACACCCATGTGGATGGGAAAGTATGGATCTTCCCAGTCCTGTCCACATTGCTACCATTGCTACCTGTCTCCATAGCATAAATTCTCCTGCTTCCTCTCCTAAAAACCAGCTAATTGACAACAATCTAGCTATCAGCACACACACACACCCCGTATTATTTTCTAATTCCATAATCCGAGCACCACTGCATTGTCTTGTTTATTAGAGATCCCTGTTTTTGATGTTTGTTTTTTCAAATTTTGAGATCTGCCTTGAGGCTGAATGAGAAAGGCAACCTATTAATGAAGTCAATAAATAAATGATAATAAAAGAAGTCTCTAACCCCTTGAATTCTCTCTCACACACTCTCTCTCCACTTTAATGATAGATGGGGATTTAAAGAACCTAATAAATGAATCATTATAACAATACATCAATTCCCTACTTTTTTAAAAAAAACCTGCAGTGGGATAGCAAGAAACTGACCCAGGGAAACCAGCCATGTAGAAGCACCATTGCCACTGCGCTGCTTTGGTAGCTGCAGTAACAATACAAAATCACATAAATGTGTCTCTGTGTAGAAAATATCAGACAAGGTGACTCTAACTGCACAGATTGTGTCCCTGTGTATTACAAAGAGAGATGCTCACAGGATCAGGCATGTCTTAAGGCTGTGGCTATCTTCTGTAAGATTCTGAATCTTTATCACTGCAGTCCCCAACCTTTTTGAGCCTGCATGCACCTTTGGAATTCCAACACTGTATAGCTGGCACAGCCAAAAAATGGCTGTCACAAGAGGTGGAGCCAGCCATACAACAGCTGCTACAATTTACTTTCAATCATACAGCAAAGATCCTTGTGCTGTGGTGGCAGCTGCTGTCAAGGCAACAGTTTAAAAAGCTGCACAGTCAAACAGATTTCCAGTGGCCAGTCAGAAGCCTTGCCGGGCAAAAGCCTCACCTGACTCTGCCTACTTTCTAAAAACACTTGGTGGGCACCAGGAAAGGTGTTGGCGGGCACTACATTGGGGACCCCTGCTTTATCAGAAAAGAAAATATTTAATCAGTTAAGATCCTATATGTTGTCGAAGGCTTTCGCGGCCAGAGTTCATTAGTTGCTGTAGATTTTCCGGGTTGTGTGGCCATGGTCTTGGCATTGTAGGACCTGATGTTGTGTCAGTAACTGTGACTGGCATCCTCAGAGGTATAACACAGATAGATGGTGTACTCTCTGTGTCAAGGTGAGAAGGAAAATGGTAGGCAGGTAATTTATATCTACCCCAGAAGGTGGGGTAGGGCTGAGTCATTATCTTGTAGGAGTTCCCCAGGCTATGAACATGCTAATGAAGGAGCTTTCCTGAGGAGGTTCTTTTGTCTATGGATTGTTTCCTGAGGAGATTTCCTGTTTCCTGAGGAGGTTCTTTTGTATGTGGAATGGCTATTGAAATTCTAATCTTATCTGTAGTACTATTGTCAGATGTAGAGCATTTTGTGTTTTTCAGGGCAGGAAACCATGCCCTATTTATTCTTAAACTCTTTTCTTTCCAGTTGAAGTTGTGTTTATGTTTATGAATTTCAATGGCTTCCCTGTGTAATCTGACATGGTAATTGGAAGTGTTGTCCAGCCTTTCAGTGTCCTGGAACAAAATGCTGTGTTCTGTTTGAGTTAGGCTATGTTCAGCCACTGCTTTATTGCTTCTAGGCTTTATTGCCATACTGTCTATACCCCCATTGGTAGAGGTGAGACTGATGGCAATCAGGGAGAGAGGGTGGCACTTTCTCTTTGGAATTCCTTTGCCTTGTGGCTCACCTGGTAACTACTGTCCTTTAGGAATCAAGCCAAAACATTTCTCTTTACCCAGGTTTTGTTTTGATGTTTGTTTGTTTTTAAGAAATAGAAGTGTTCTAAGGGTTCTGCCCATTTCTAGTCTGAGGGCTGTTTTATAACTTGTTTTAATGGTTGTTTTAATGATTTTTTTTGTATCTGCTTTTACTTGGTGAGCCACCTCAAGCATCTCTGTGTTGTTGTTGTTGTTCAGTCGCACAGTCGAGTCCGACTCTTCGCGACCCCATGGACCAGAACACGCCAGGCCCTCCTGTCTTCCGCTGTCCACTGAAGTTTGCTCAATTTCATGTTCGTTGCATCAATGACACTGTCTAACCATCTCATCCTTTGCCGTCCCCTTCTTCTTTGACCTTCAATCTTTCCCAGCATCAGGGTCTTCTCCAGTGAGTGCTCCCTTCTCATTTGGTGGCCAAAGTATTTGAGCTTCAGCTTCAGGATCTGGCCTTCCAGGGAACAGTCAGGGTTGATTTCTTTTAGGATTGACTGATTCGATCTCCTTGCAGTCCAAGGGACTCTCAAGAGTCTTCTCCAGCACCACAGTTCAAAAGAATCTATTCTTTGGCGCTCGGCCTTCCTTATAGTCCAACTCTCACAGCCATACATTACTACAGGGAATACCATTGCTTTGACCATGCGGACTTTTGTTGGCAAGGTGATGTCTCTGCTTTTTATCATGCTGTTTAGGTTTGCCATCGCTTTCCTCCCAAGGAGCAGGCGTCTTTTAATTTCATGGCTGCAATCACCATCTGCAGTGATCTGGGATCCTAGGAATGTGAAGTCTGTCACTACTTCTATGACTTCCCCTTCTATTTGCCAAGGAGTGATGGGGCCAGATGCCATGATCTTAGTTTTTTTGATGTTGAGCTTCAAGCCCACTTTTGCACTCTCCTCTTTCACCCTGAGCAAGAGGCTCTTTAGGTCCTCTTCACTTTCTGCCATCAGAGTGGTATCGTCTGCATATCTGAGGTTATTGATCTTTTCCCCAGCAATCTTAACTCCAGCTTGTGATTCATCCAGGCCAGAAGCCAAGCCCCGCCCCCAGCCGGCCTCCCGGAGAGTCTTTCAGGCAGCCGAATGTCAATTTCAGCTCCATTATATCCTATGGGCCATTGAAGTCAATGGTGAAAACATAGGGTATATTCTAGGGGCTGGAGGGGAGGGGGTTTGAGGGAGAGGCTCGAAACTCACAGGATAGCTGATGGAGCCTCTCCCCAAGATACCCACAAAGTTTCAAGAACATTGGACCAGGGGGTCCAATTCTATGGCCCCTAAACAGGTTGCCCCTATTCCCTCCATTGTTCTCTATAGTGGGAAAAAAATAACTTATTTTCCCACCATAGAGAACAATGGAGGAAATGGGGCAACCTGTTTGGGGGCCCATAGAATTGGACCCCTAGTCCAATGTTCTTGAAATTTGGTGGGTATCTTGGGGAGAGGCTCCATCAGCTATCTTGTGATCTTGGAGCCTCTCCCTCAAACCCTCCCCTCCAGCCCCCAGAATATACCCTATGTTTTCACCATTGACTTCAATGGCCCATAGGGTATAATGGGGCTGAATTGCCACTGAATTTCTTTCATTCCCTCCTTTCCTTCTTTCTTTTTCCTCTTTCCCTCATTCTTCTCTTCTCTCTTTCCCTCATTCTTCTCTTCTCTCTTTCTTTCTTTCTTTCTTTCTTTCTTTCTTTCTTTCTTTCTTTCTTTCTTTCTTTCTTTCTTTCTTTCTTTCTTTCTCTCTCTCTCTCTCTCTCTCTCTCTCTCTCTCTCTCTCTCTCTTTCTTTCTTTCTTTCTTTCTTTCTTTCTTTCTTTCTTTCTTTCTTTCTTTCTTTCCCACCTTCTTCTCTTCTCTTTTTCCTCCTTTCCCTGTTTCCCTCCCTCTTCCCTCTCTTTCTTTCTCTCTTTCCTTCCTTCTTTCCTTCTCTCTACTCTCTCTCTTTCCTTCCCTCTTTCCTCCTTCTGTGGCCCAACTCTAGTGAGAAGGAGTTTAAACTTTAAACCCCTTCTCTCTTAGCTCCCCCACCCAGACCAGCTGGGGAAGGGAAGGGGAGGCTTTTGAAGATGCTTCCCCCCTTTTGCTTCCCTTCTGACATCACTTCCAGTGATGTCAGGGGGTGTGGCATATGCTAATAGCCTAATAGCTCATTAGCATACCATATGCTAATGAGCTCCTGCAGCTGTTCTTCTACAAAAAGACCCCTGCCTTTTCCCCATTGCCTTTAGCTTTCCTTCTTTCCTCTGCTATGTGTAAAGCCTCATCAGACAGCCACTTTGCTTTTTTGCATTTCTTTTTCTTTGGGATGGCGGTGAGTGCTGCCTCCTTTACAATGTCACGGACCTCTGTCCATAGTTCTTCAGGCACTCTGTCTATCAAATCTAGTCCCTTAAACCTATTCTTCACCTCTACTGTATATTCATCGGGGATGCGATCTAGGTCAAATCTGAATGGCCTTGTGGTTTTCCCAACTTTCTTCAATTTAAGTCTGAATTTTGCAATGAGTAGCTCATGATCTGAGCCACAGTCAGCTCCAGGTCTTGTTTTTACTGACTGGATAGAGCTTCTCCATCTTTGACTGCAAATTATATAGTCAATCTGATTTTGGTGTTGCCCATCTGGTGATGTCCATGTGTAGAGACGCCTCTTAGGTTGTTGGAAAAGGGTGTTCGCTATGACCAGCGTGTTCTCTTGACAAAACTCTGTTAGCCTTTGCCCTGCTTCATTTTGTTCTCCAAGGCCAAACTTGTCTGTTATTCCGGTTACCTTTTGATTTCCTACTTTAGCATTCCAGTCCCCTATGATGATGAGGACATCATTTTTTGGTGTTAGTTCTACAAGCTGTTGTAGGTCTTCATAGAACTGGTCCACTTCAGCCTCTTCTGCAGCAGTGGTTGGGGCATAGACTTGGATTACTGTGATATTGAATGGTTTGCCTTGGATTCGGACTGAGATCATTCTGTCATTTTTGAGATTGTATCCCAATACTGCCTTTCTCACTCTCTTGTTGACTATAAAGGCCACACCATTTTTTCTACGGGATTCCTGGCCACAGTAGTAGATATAATGGTCTTCTGAGTTAAATTCGCCCATTCCTGTCCACTTTAGTTCACTGATTCCCAAGATGTCAATGTTCATTCTTGCCATCTCATTTTTGACCACGTCAAGCTTACCTTGATTCATAGATCTTACATTCCAGGTTCCTATGCAGTATTGTTCTTTGCAGCATCGAACTTTCCTTTCACCGTCAGACACATCCACAACTGAGCGTCCTTTCGGCTTTGGCCCAGCCGCTTCACTCTTTCTGGGGTTACTCGTACTTGCCCTCTGCTCTTCCGCAGTAGCATATTGGACACCTTCCGACCTGAGGGGCTCATCTTCCGGCATCATATCTTTTAGCCTTTTGTTACTGTCCATGGGGTTTTCTTGGCAAAGATACTGGAGTGGGTTGTCATTTCCTTCTCCAGGGGATCACGCTTGGTCTGAGTTCTCTGCTGTGGCCTGTCCGTCCTGGGTGGCCCTCCACGGCATAGCCCACAGCCTCATTGAACCACGCAAGCCCCCTCGCCACGATGTCAGGTTTTGAAAATCAAGTAGATCCAGTCATTCTTGCACAAAGAAAGGTTTATTGGATTATCTTGCTATAAACCCACAGTAGGAGGTCATTGTCAGGAATAGGGGGCAAAGCAAAGCAAGCTAACTTATAGTGTGATGCAATGAAGTGCCTAGCAAATAGAACTTGAGCACTCGCGCGGGAACTCCCGGCGGGAGAAATACTTTATGAGCGGGAGACTACTCCCCCCTCCCCTTGCCTTCCCAGGACTGGAAAATTCTCATCTACACAAGAATAGCCCAAAGCCTACATTCAAGGCCACCGTGATAAGGAGAAGCGGCAGGGAAGAAGCTCCCACGTTTCTGCCTGCATACCTACGCAAGCGCATAGCGGGGTTAGGAAACATACAACAATGAATTCAGTGAGAAACATCAAATGCAACTTTTTCTTACATTCTGCCCTTCCCAAAACACCACCCACCCGCCACTTAGGAAGGAGAGAACGTGGGCCCCCGGGTTTGTGAGGGTATTGATTGTGAAAGTTTCGCAAGTGTTCAGGTGCATTGATATCTGAAACTTTCACCCATTCTTTATGTTGGGGCCCGAAATGTACCCATTGGACCAGGTACAGAAGTTGTCCACGTAAAATCTTAGAGTCAAGGATATCCGCAATCTCGTAGTGTTCCTCATCATCAATCATCAGAGGGGGGAGGCTCCGGCATCGTAGTTTGCCATTTAGTCGGGGGTAACGCAGGTTTGAGGAGGCTGTAATGGAAAATTGGATGTATAGCTTTAAGAGACTTAGGCAGATCTAGCTGAACAGTCACTGGATTTATACATCTTAACACCTTGAAAGGACCAACAAATTTCCAAGCCAGTTTTCTGGACTGTTGCTGCAACTTTAAGTTTTTCGTAGATAGATAGACAGAGTCCCCTGGTTTCAGATTCCATCCCCCTGCCCTTTTTTTATCTGCTTGTTTCTTGTACTGTGCCTTGGCTTCATTCAAAGTCTCAATAATTAGGGGCCAAGACTCGCGAAAAGTTTTACACCATACTGAAGCTTTCCCCACCCCTTCCCCCGGTTGCAAGAAGGGGAGAGGGGGGCTGTCATAACCCATGGCCGCTTTGAATGGTGACATCTTCGTTGAAGCGTGCCATGAATTGTTGTATGCAAACTCCGCTAATGGCAGTAAATCAACCCAATTGTCTTGTTGATAATTAGAAAAACATCTCAGGTATTGCTCCAATGTCTGGTTTACTCTCTCCGTTTGCCCATCAGTTTCAGGGTGATAGGCAGTACTGAGAGCACGTTCAATACCCATGAGGGTCATTAATTCCGACCACAATTTAGAAACAAATTGACTTCCCCTATCGGATATTATTTTCAGTGGTAATGTATGTAGTCTGGCAATGTGTTGAAGGAATGCCTTAGCCAAAGCCCTGGCAGTTGGCAAACCGGGGAACGGTATAAAATGCGCTTGCTTTGAGAACAAGTCTACCACCACCCAAATGACCGTCATCTGTCTAGAAGGGGGAAGATCAGTGATAAAGTCCATCGAAATTACTTCCCAGGGTCGGGTCGGGGTGGGGAGAGGCTGTAGGAGACCTGGAGGTTTCCCCGGTCGGTTTTTACAACGGTTGCATGTTGGGCATGACTGTATATAGAGTGATAGATCCTGTTTCATTCGGGGCCACCAGAACCCACGCTGCAGAAGTTTTAAGGATTTCACATATCCGAAGTGCCCTGCAGATTTTGAGTCATGAACTGTTTGCAACATTTGGGATCGAGTGGCTGCAGGGACAAACATCTTATTCCCCTTAAACCAGCAACCGTTTGGATCACATCTCACATCATCCCTGCCTTGCAACTCACTTGTTTCTTGCGGGGTGATGTCAGTGAGAAATTGTTTCTCCCAGGGTAAGGTTTGGATAAGATTCTCTGAGGTTCGTTTGGCTTTGCGGGTTACAACTGCACCAACCAGTTGTTCTGGGGTAAACATCGACTCTTGTACCTCCACCCTCTTACTGAAATGTTGGGGAAGACGGGAAAGAGCATCCGCCAGGTGATTAGCCTTCCCTGGAAAGTGGTGAAGAGTAAATTGAAACTTGGAGAAGAACTCAGCCCACCTAAATTGTTTAGCATTTAAATTTCGGGGTTTCCGCAGTACCTCAAGGTTTTTATGATCAGTCCATATTTCAAACGGTACTTGGGAACCCTCTAACCAGTGTCTCCATGTGATTAATGCTAAACGTATAGATGCAGCTTCCTTATCCCAAATGGGCCAGAACCTTTCGGTATCATTGAATTTTCTTGATACATAAGCTAGGGGTTGTAGCTGTCCCTGCGCGTTCTCTTGTAAAATCACCCCACCCATAGCAGTATCTGATGCATCAACTTGGACCACAAATTTCTTTGTCTCATCGGGGTGTGCTAGTATTGGCTCAGACGTGAACAGCCGTTTTAATTGATCAAATGCATATTGACACTGAGGCGTCCAGTTCAAAGGGGCCCCCGGCATTGAAGCCTTGGATCCCTTCCCCTTAGTCTTTAGAAGTTCGGTAAGGGGAAGGGCAACTTGGGCAAAATGGGGTAAGAATTGACGGTAAAAGTTGGCGAAACCGAGAAAACTTTGGAGCTGTCGTCTGGTTTTTGGGGGCTCCCACATTACAACATCCTGGACCTTCTTTGGGTCCATTTCCAACCCCTCAGAGGATATGCGGTACCCCAGAAAGTCAATACATTCCTGATGAAATTCACACTTTGACAGTTTCATGAATAGTTTGTTGTCTAAAAGCCTTTCCAGTACTTTTCGCATGAGTATGGTGTGGGATTTTAGGTCTGGGGTATAGACCAAGATATCATCCAAGTAAACGACCACCCCCTTGAATAAGTAGGGGTGTAGGACCTCATTGATTAAGTTCATGAAGACCCCTGGTGCCCCTTGTAAACCGAATGGCATCACCCGATATTCAAATTGCCCCAGCGGGGTATTAAATGCAGTTTTGTACTCATCCCCTTCTCTGATGCGAACTCGAAAATAGGCATCTCTCAAATCCAGTTTAGAGAACACTTTCCCTTTTGCCACCTCTGCCAATAAGTCTTTGATGAGGGGCATTGGGTAGGCATTGGTTGCAGACACTGCGTTAAGACCCCGGTAATCCGTGCAGAGTCTGAGCCCCCATCTTTCTTTTTACAAAACAATACAGGTGCTGCGAACGGGGATGACGCTGGCCTGATAAATCCACGAGCCAGATTTTTATCAATAAAGCGGCGCAGTTCTTGCTTCTCACCAGGACTCATGGCATAAATTTTCCCTTTTGGCAATTTCTGCCCCGGAAGAATTTCAATAGCACAGTCAGAGTTGCGATGGGGGGTAGTTCATCCGCCTCCTCCTCCTCAAAAACCCTAGTCAAATACTGGTAATCCCTAGGGATGCGGTTCAGGTCCTCCATTGCTAAGCAAGTGCGTGGAGGTTCATTGCAGGGAAGGTTCCCCCACCCTGGGTCCCATTTGTGTTCGGCACATTTCGGTGAGATAAATTGAACATCCCCCTCTTCCCATAGAATGTAAGGGTTGTGTCCATGCAACCAAGGGCTACCCAATACTAAGGGAAATTGGGCTTGAGGAGCTATCACAAATGAACGTAGCTCCCAGTGGGCACCAATGCCTATTCTTAACGGGACAGTCTCAAATCGGCATGGTTCTTTCATTGGAGACCCATCCATCTGTGTAAAAGTTATTGGGTCTTTCAAGTTGACCACGGCTGCCTCCAGCCCTACCACCATAGACGGGTTTATGAGGTCCCTCCCACACCCCGAGTCAATGAGGGCTCGAACCCGAATGTGGGTCATCATTGCTGGGTTCATTACTAGGACAGTCACAAAGAAGAGAGAGGGGTAATTGCTCACCAGTTTAGGCGCCTCAGGTGTTGGGTCCTGTTGTGTAGCGCCATTCACAAACAGGACCATTTCATTCCCCTGCACCTCATTCTCTTCCTCCAGCAAGAAGTTATCCAGTTGGTCCGGCCCCGCGAAAAGGGCCCGTGGGTTGCGTGGTTTTGCTGTGCCTTTCTTCGGGGTGGGGTTCATCCATCTTCTGGGTTCTTCTTGTTGTAGGGCCCGATTGGGGTCTCCTTTCGGGCAAGCAGCTGCGAAGTGTCCCTTTTCCCCACACCGCAGGCAGAGTCCCTGCCGCATACGCTGATCCCTCATTCCACTTGGGGTGGTTGCCGGTTTGGACTTGGCTTGGCCCACCGTCGAACTCGGACGGTGGTAACCGAACGATGAGTCCAGTTTCATCATGCGTAGACGACTCTCGGCCTTCTCGGCTTCCTCCATCCAACCTTGGAGGGTACGAGGCTGCTGAGAACTGAGGATGTTATTGCGGATGTCTACTGCTAGACCCATTCGATATTGTTGGGCCAGAACCGCATCAGTCCAATCCCGAATTTTCACAGCATGCCTTTGAAACTCCCTGGAATACTCTCGCACTGAGAGTTTACCTTGTCTGAAGGTACGAAGGAAAGCTTCTGCCTTTTCCGCCGCCCCCGAATCCTCGAAGCGGTTTCTCAAAGCCCACATGAAGTCATCTACATTCCCCAGCTCCGCAGCCTCCAGATCATGGAGAGCAACATACCAGCTTGTCGCACTCCCTCGGAATCTGGATGCGATAAACTCCACCTGCTGTTCTTCATCTGGGAAAACATGGCCCCATCTTTGGACAAATTTTCCGACTTGCAATATGAAAAAAGACACAGTCTCTGGATCTCCATCAAATGTGATTTCAAGCATATCCTTAGGTCGGATTACTGGGGGGGCCTGAGCCATAACCGGGATCGGCTGCATAAGAGGGACTGGAGCCGGTGGTTGGGGCGGAGGTGCAGCAGGCGGCTGGAGTGGCCCTGGTTGGCCTGGCCCTGGACCTGGTGCTGGCCCGACTGGTGGAGGCGGAGCTGGTGCCGGCTGGCCCGGTCCTGGACCCGGAGGTGCTGGTTGAGCCGGTCCTGGACCCGGAGGTGCTGGTTGGCCTGGCCTCGGGCCCGGAGGAGGAGGAGGTGGTCGTCCCGGTATCAACGGTGGCGCCGGGGCTGGTGCTGGTCTAGGCTGTGTCAGCGGATGCGCCCGAATAGCTTGGTCCATCATCTGTGGTAGGGATTGCATTAGCTTGCTCATGTCCTTCACCAGACGTCGGGTGTCCTCTTGGATAGAGTCCATGCGAGCGTCGGTATCTGGCCCCGACCCAGTTCTGGGAGAACCTCGAGGTACTCTCCCTGGGGAAGTCCAAAACTGCCTCTGGGATCAATCAAACTGTCTCGGCTTTGGCTCCCCGGCAAAGTCCATGTCGACTGGGTAGTATCCAACAGGTTCTTTGACCAATCGCGTGACCTACGATAGGTCACCCCTTTATCCCATGGCGTTGGGACTCCGGGCACATAGGTTCGGGGAAGCGCTCCTGCTTGAGACGGCAGGTGCCCGGCCGGGCTATAAACTGGGAGAGCGTACTGAATCCCCAATGTGCTTAGTACTGGCGGGGTCAACACTCCGGCTCCCGATTGTGATGCTGGTGCGATCAAAACTGTGGTGGTAGTCACCGGCACAGTAGTGGTGGTCGGGAGGGTGACCACTGCGGCCGCCACAGTGGTGACAGGAACCGTGCCCCCTAAGGTAGCGGCCGCCGCCGCTGCGCCTGTGGCTCCTGTAGTGGCCATCGCCGCTGCAGTCCCCGTGGCCCCTGGAGTAGTTGATACTGTCGCTGCGCCCGTGGCTCCTGGACTGGTAGCCGCCGCAGCTGCTCCCGTGGCTCCCGTACCCGCTCCGCTCATCTTGGTAGACGGCGGAAACTGACGGTAGTGGGAATGATGATGATTCCTGACAATTTCTGTCAGGTTTTGAAAATCAAGTAGATCCAGTCATTCTTGCACAAAGAAAGGTTTATTGGATTATCTTGCTATAAACCCACAGTAGGAGGTCATTGTCAGGAATAGGGGGCAAAGCAAAGCAAGCTAACTTATAGTGTGATGCAATGAAGCGCCTAGCAAATAGAACTTGAGCACTCGCGCGGGAACTCCCGGCGGGAGAAATACTTTATGAGCGGGAGACTACTCCCCCCCTCCCCTTGCCTTCCCAGGACTGGAAAATTCTCATCTACACAAGAATAGCCCAAAGCCTACATTCAAGGCCACCGTGATAAGGAGAAGCGGCAGGGAAGAAGCTCCCACGTTTCTGCCTGCATACCTACGCAAGCGCATAGCGGGGTTAGGAAACATACAACAATGAATTCAGTGAGAAACATCAAATGCAACTTTTTCTTACACACGACAAGGCAGTGATCCATGAGGGAGCATCTCTGTGTAGAGACAGTATATACTTTTTCTTCATACATGTGTGCATTAGAACAGAGCCTTAGGTGATTAGCTGATGGAGATAAATGTTAATAATAGGTGCTGCAACAAAAGGAGATTTGTATTTTAACAGTGCAATTCTAAACAGAGTTACTCCATTCTAAGTTAAGGGTCTAAGAAAAGTATAAATCTTCTTAGAATTGCACTGTAAGTCACTTTAGCTCTGGTATGTTATTCCAATAGAGAATGAAAAAATAACATGTAAAATAGGGTTCCCAACCTCCAGGTAGAGCATGGAGATCTCCTGGAATTACAACTGAACGCCAAATGACAGGGATAACTTCCCCTGGAGAAAATGGCTGCTTTGAAGGGTGGACTCTGAGGCACCATACCCCCAGGCCTGTAGCCAGGATTTTTTAAGTCAGGGGGCATTTAAATTTCTTAGGGGGCCCTGGCTAATCAATTTAATCTGCAGGGGAAAGGCTGTGGCACCCTGAGCTAGAAGGGAAGTCAGGAGGTCCTGCCAGCGAGTCAGGGGGCCTAGCCCCAAGATGCCCCACTGTAGCTACAGGCCTGCATACCCCACTGAGGACTCTTCCTTTCCCAAACCCTCCCCTCTCCAGGCTGTACCCCCAATTCCCTAGGAATTTCCCAGCAAGAGTGAGAATCCTACTAACAATTAATGATAGGGTTTCTATCTACTGGATTATAAATCATAATGTGTAAATACATTTGTTTTGTCAATTAAAACATAGGCAGGCAGTCAACTAAAATTTTCATTTATTCTTTGTATTTATTTATTTATTTTATTTATATTTACCATTCTTGCAGTTGCTGAAGTGATGTGAGAAGGCATTATAAATACGAACAGAAGACTAGCACTGAGAGGCTAGTCTTGTGTGTCCAACTGCTTTCTGCATATCATTTTTAGTAATTTGTGTAGCTAGATCCTATCTGCTCCCTATTCTGGACTTATGTGCCATCTGAAGGAGATCAAGAGCTGGAAGCTGCCAGAGATTCACTGCAATGTGACTTAGAAAACAAGGCTTTTCATTGCCATTGGTTTTGATAGGATTATCATAATTGTGTGTAGGATTTCAGCCTTTACTCATTTTCTCTGGAGCAGCCTACTTAAAGTCACTGAGAGGTCTTGGGCAAGCTCAGAGTTTTAGGGAGAAATAGAATAAATAATTCAAGTGATCATTCCTTCTACTGTGTGAGTTGGCCTTTATTGCTTCTAGGGATGCCAGCCTCCAGCTGTGACCCGGGGATCTTCTGGAATTATAGTTCATCTCCAGACTACAGAGATCAGTTCCCCTAAGAAAAATGGATGTTTTGGAGGGTGGCATTGTACCCCACAGAGGTCTCTGTCCTCTCCTGACTCCACCGCCACATTTCCAGGAGTTTCCCAACCTGGAGTGGCACCCCCACCTAGTGGCCAGGGGGACCTGGCAACTCTAATTGCCTCACAGAAGAAGTGTTGAAATCCAGGTAATTCATTATGAGCTACCACATGAAGATTGTTGTGAGAATGAATAAAAAGAATTTTAAAGCATATTGGTGGTGGTGGAAAGTGCCATCAAGTTACGGCTATCTTAGGGTAACCCTGTAGGGTTTTCAAGGCAACAGTTGTTCAGAGGTGGTTTGCCATTGCCTGCGATCCTGGAATTCCTTGGGGATCTCCCATTCAAATACTAACTGACCCTGCTTAGCTTCTGAGTGCTGATGAGATCATGCTAGCCTGGGGCATCTAGGTCAGGGCATAAGTATTGTTCTATTTTTAAAAAAAAAATGCAATCCAACATCTGGCTGGTACATCACTGAAATGAAATGAGCAATAAAATTGTTGTCTGACATTAAGGTGGCAGTATGTAACAAATGTGCAGCAGGGTTCCCCATTGTGGCACCAATGTGCCCACCAGTATATCCTGTGGCACTCGCTAAACTTTTCAGTAAGTGAGCTGGGCCACTGTGAGGCAGGGATTGTTATTGGCTGCCCTCATTCAAACAAAAGGGTTTTCCATGACTGTAGTATCAGCCACAGCCACTGGAGGATCAGGAGAACTGGTAAACAACAGGCTTTCCTTAGTCAATGTGTGGTTCAATTCTCCCTTTAGACTTTCCTTCTTTGTATTCTCCCTTCTTGTTCTCCCTCCCTGGCATCCCTTCATTTCTTTCTTTCTGTTATCTTCTCTTTCTCCCCCTTTCATTTGTTCCCTCCCTGTGGGCTTCTATTCCCCCTTCTCTTGCACCTTCCACACTTGGGCTTTCCTTAATTCCTTTTTATTTTCCTTCTGTGCTTTTTTTAAAAAAGGTTTTTATTGTTTGCATTTGCCTCCATCTCCCCAGGCAGCTATTTTGGGTTTTGCTCTGTCTCCTGAAATAACCATTTGGAGCTGGCACTCATCAATCCCTCTCAAAGTTCCCAAGGTTTCCACAAGATCAAAAAGCTTGGGGATCCCTGATTTACAACATGAGCCAGTTTGGTTTGTTGTGCCATGTAGATTTCAAGGGACAAGATGTACAAAACAGGACAAACTTCAGCAACAGAGGCTGACTCAGCATTAAAAAAAATCACCTTAACTAATTTGTTATATTTATTATTTATCTATATTTTATTATATTATATATTATTAAATTAAATTTCTAGACCACCCTCCCCTGTAAAGAACAGAGCTCAGGGCAGTGTACAATGATGAAAATACAGTAATGGGTGCTACTTCCCCACAAGGCGGGCAGAGAAACATGAGTGCCAGACAGATGGAAACTGTCACTGCCCTCAGCCAACTGCCCAGTGGAACATCTATGCCTCACAAGCCCTGTGGAACTGCAATAAGTCCCACAGGACACGGATGTCATTCAGCAAAGAGTTCCACCGGGTTGGAGCCAGCAGCCTGATCAACAATGGCACCTGCTAACACTATCAGCAAGAGTTTCTTTTATAGCTTCTAGCTATCTATCACATTTCTGTACTTCCCTTCCTTCCAAAAACGAAGGACAACATATATAGTTTTCCTCTCCTCTGCTTTACTCTCCCAACAATCCTGTGATGCCGCTTAGGCTGAGTGCCTGGACCAAAAATCACCCAGATAACATTTATGACTCAGAGGTAACCTGAACTTGGGTTGTACCAGGCTTAGTCCAACACAAGATACCCCTTCCATCAATATTGTGCTGTTTTTATATTTTTCAGCATATCATTGTTATTGCAGGAGTGATTTATTTATCTGTAACCTAACACAAAGCTCTTGTCTTAAGTTAGTGGTAGTGTTTCCCTCCTACCCTTACCTTTTTAGGTACCGTTTTAGGATGTAGAGTATAAAAACAATAAAATTATCATAATAATAATAAAATAGTGTGCTGATGATATGTTATCAGCAATGAAAAGTAATTTGCAGGCATTTTCCACAGTGACCATATATTTAGTGCAAGAAAAGTTTTTAAAAACTGTTTTATATACTGTTGTAATGGAGACAAGGGTGATAGCAATTAAAAGAAAATCAACTTCAGTCCTTAGTATAATCAATATTTAATTAAATAAATCTGTGCAGGTTGAATAGTATTTAAGCCAAAAGATCTGCATTGTTGACCTCTATAATTGCCCTTGTTACAAAATGCTATTGTCATGGAGAGTGGACATTTTGTAACAGGACAGCAGCTGAAATGACCCAATTATGTCCCATATTCTAGTTTCATACTTCATTAAGAAGGTTGAAAGCCAGGTAGGGAAACAGGAATTCTTCTGGCCATTTTATGCAAACTGTTTAAATGGTTTTTTGCCAATTCCCAAACTTCTGTTTTGAAAGTAAGACCTACTTTTCTACAGTGTTGTGCTTTCTGTCTCATTCTCACATTTGTATGTGTGAACAAATTGGTTCAAATGATGTTCTGTCAAGTGTGAAAACCTCTGTGGATAAATTCCAGTTTTCAAAGTATTTTAGCAGACTGCCTGTTCTTGGAAATTTGGAACTGGATTCAGATAGCTATACCTGTTGGATACAGGTAAAATAAAATTTGCATCAAATAAAATAGACTGACTTCCTAACATACTGGAAAATTCATTTCCACAATGGCTGTTCTAGTCATGCAAAATAGGATTGATTCTGTTATATGAAAGCAAACACCAAGTACTTCAATGTGGTCTGTTCTTCAGACTCCAAAAAAGTGGAACATCTAGTTTGGACTAGGGGTTGTTTCACACAACAATACACAACAACAAAAGTAGGTTTGTCAACAAATGGACACTAAAAAGGAAAGAATATCTTTGTAAACATGTATTAATTGTTTTCACACTTTATATTTTAGGCATACATGCCATAAAGCATCTTCAGTACACCTTTTCCAGCTCCATGAGTGAAGTGTCCATTTAAAATCAGAAGGGACCTAAATGAGTCTGGCTAGGTCCCATTAGATTGCTTTCATTTTTAATTAACTTGTTTGTGAGCGCTGTGAGGTATGTTTGAGACAGATATGGTACACTTTTATCCATGTATGGATATTTGAAGCACACTGTCAGAATGTACCTGTACCCATAACTGTACAAAGCTCTTTTTGTTCAGCAGATTAGATGTTTGTGGCCAAAGTATTACTGGATCTGGCAAGAGTCTTCTGCTGTACTTGCTGAATCCTTAGTGTTTCTGGCCAAACAAGTGTAGTGATACGTATTCAGAAAGTGCAGTACAGATTCAAAATAATATGTTCCAAGAGTGTGCCAGGTATCTGCTAAAGGGAAACTATGATGGGCCTGGACTATGAGAACACATGAAGTAACTGAAGTTAACTGTTGCTAAGCTAATAGAATTTATGACTTTAGAAAAGGAAACTCCAAGCAACAAGAATTTGCAGCATATGTGACACCAGGAACATTTGATATTATTGTTCATATTACATTTGCTGTGTCCTGGAGAAAGGTATGTCTCAGATCCTGTGGACATCCTAAGCTGCAGAGACAACCAACACAGCTAGGGTGAAGACAGTGATAAAACATTCCAAAAGTTTATTTCACTTACTGAGCGTTACCAATGCCAAAGGCTTAAATAAACAAACAAAAGATATTAAAACTGGGAATCGTCAAATCCATGACATCAAATAATTTCTGCCCAGTGAAACATAACATATGGCATACCCCCTTCTCTGGTTACAGGTTACATGCTGTAAAGCTAATCCCATGTGTGAAATGCCCTATCAGTGGGACTTCAGTGAAGAAGAGCATGCTGCCCAGCCACAACCAACTTCCAGGCATGAAATGAGCAAAGGTGGTTTGCCCTCACTTTCTTATGTATAGAAGCCTCGCCTTCCCAAGCCCTTGGCCAGCTCTGCCAAATGGAGCTAATCGGCTGAGCATCGCTATACGGAGGTTCCCTCAAATGAACATATTTGGGAGATGGGGAACAACCCAAGGACCCAAAGTGGTTCCACACGGTCTTCCCTTCCCCTGTCCCCTATGCACAGCAAATGTGGCTGGAGCAGAAATCTTGCCTGATTTCAGGCTTAGGGTCTTGACCAAGCTCCCATTTCCAACAGCAGACGGATTGCTTCCCAAGAGGGGGTAGCCTGACTTGAGAGGACGACATTCGCTGCTCCTCTCCAGCGGAGGGTTCAATTGCCGACGGTTTTGACGGCGCACCGGGAGTGGCCCCGACAGCCTCCTTCTGCTGCCTTTGCGAGCGCGCGCGCGCGCTGAGGCGTCCTGGAAAAGCGGACAGGAGCCGGGAGGAGGATCCTGTTTCGTTCAGACCCCCCCTCCCCTCCCAGTCCCCGCCGCCCCTGAGGTCTTCCAGGACCCGCGCCCGCTCCGTCCCGTCCGAAGAAGCGCTGGGGCGGGGGGGGGGTCGGTTAGGAGGCGGGCAGAGCGGCCCCCGCGGGAGAAGTGTCAGGTTGCCGAGGCGGCCGGGCACGCTGGCCCCTCCAGGCGTCCCGTCCCGTCCCGTCCCAGGCGGGGAAACTCTGACGGCGGAGCTGTTCCCCGCGCGGTGGGCGACGCGAGGGCGTGGGCGGGTGGCGCGAGGGGAGTTCTTAAGCGGCGGCGCCAGGAGGGCAGGGCCCGGAGCCAGGCCCGGAGGTGAGGCGAGCGGACGTCAGGGCACCAAGAGGAGGCTGAAGGGCCGCCCGCGCGAGACGCTGCCGCGCCGGACTTGCTCCGCGGGCGCCTCAACGCGTGTGGCTCGGCCGGCCGCTTTCCCGCCTGGCCTTGGGACCGAGCTGGCATCGTCCGCGCCCTTGGGAGCCAGCGGGACTGTCTCCTCCGGCGGGCGGGCGGGCGGGCGGACGGGCGCGGAGACAACGGGAGGGGGAAGCGCTCCTGGGGAGCCCGCCGCGCCCGAACTCCCTTCGAGGAGGACGAAGTCGCCAGCCGGCCTCCTTTTGGGCTGCACCTTCGCGGGACAGCTGGGAGAAAAGGTACCACGAGAAAAGTGAGGTGGGGGAGGGGAGGGAGAGGAGAGGAGAGGGGGCTCGGCCGAGCAGCGCCGGGACCCATCCTCCGTCCCCTGAAGGCGCCCAGTCCCTCTCGCCGGGCTCTCTGGCGCCTCTCGACAGGTAGGAGCGGACCTGCGGCGCGCTTCGCGAACCGGGCCGGGGGGGGGGAGGCAGGGCGAGGCGCGCCCTGCTTCCTCAACGCCCCGCGACCGCCGCCGCTGCTGCGCCGTCGAGGAAAGTGGTCCAGTCAGAACAGAGGACGGTTGTTCATCGGATTCGGCGGGTAGGTAGGGTGGCGCTGGGGCTCCGGGAGTGTTAATGACGTCACGGGACCCGTCCCCAGCCGCCCTGAAGTCAGGATGAGAACGTCGCTGTGTATGAAAGGACTACGGCGGCTAACTGGAGTTTTAGGTGTGAGTTAAAGCAGGGCTGTGCATACAGCTCGAAAACGGCTTAATTTTGTCAGACTTAAGCCGTCTGTAAAGTGCATTGCATTCCTGGGCTGTGAGAGGGAAGGACCAACTTTCTAGCCAGGCCTGCACCCCAACTATGAGGGAGCCTAAAACAGTCACATGGTAGGGCAAAACCTTCTGAGCAGCAATAGAAATATGGTCTGTTCTGCAAGAAAATTTTACTCCAACTTTGTACAGGTCTTTGGGGGGGGGGGAAATGTAGTGGCAAGACACCAAACCACAGTTGCTGCATTAACCGTTTGGGCAGCCTGTCTGTAAATAAGCATGTTTCTTTCTTCTGGTAGAGCTCCTCTGCATTTTAACACTAGCCAGGAATTCAGCAGGCGCAGATTGTCCTAATCACCATATTGCCCCACTAAACTGTTAGCGGCTATGTATGGAAATATGTAAGGGGGTCTGTACCTCATTGTAATGTACACTTAGTGAGAAACAGTGCTTTGGCTGGTTATTATTTGATGCCACACCTACTCCCTTCTTTCATGGAGTTTCCAGTTGGTTTATTGCTTATTTATTTATAAAAGTCATGAATCATTTTCTCTGTAGTAGTAGCTTCCAAAGAGACATACAGAAATAATTTGTAGGAAGAAAGGACAAAAATAGTTCAGACGTTACCGATTCACTTGGAAAAACATGATACAGCCCTAATATGTAAGGTAGTAGCAGTAGAGGAAGAGGGGAGGGGTAGGATAGTGAACTTAGAAATACCTGTGGGGACATTCTTAGAAGTAACCAATGTTCCCTCTAAGCTGAGTTAGTGTGAGCTAGCTCACAGTTTTTTAGCCTCCGGTTCACACATTTTTGTCTTAGCTCAGGAAAGATGGCTCTGGAACAAACTAATTTATGCAGTAGCCAAATTGCTCACTCACAACCTTAATGGCCAGTAGCTCAACAAAGTAGAATTTTGCTCACAAGACTTCACAGGTTAGAGGGAGCACTGGAAGTAACTAGTCTTGACTACATGATTTTGAATGTTCTCCTAGAAAAAACAAGAACAATTAAAATCTTGTAAAGAATAGAGGGTCACAGTAGGAGGCCAAACTGCTGCCTTTATCTTGTTGACCCCCAACAGATGGGTGGCAGTGGGTTCCCTACAGTTGCCGGCATTTCCTGATGGTAGAAAGGGATGCATGTGTGAGCACTACTCAGTACAAAGGCAATGAAGCAACATGAAAAAGTTTACAGTAATAGCTACTGTCACCCACCTCACATTTTGAGGGTCTCTGGAATCTTAGCACTATGTTTGCCTATCATGGGACTAAAACTAGTATTGTGATGTAAAGGCTTGCTGTATAATAGATGACTCAGTTCCACATTTTTTTGTTCATTTTTCAACATTGCCTTCTTTATGATCAGTATGAAAATAAAAAAAAATTGTCAGGTAGTCAGAAATTTATCTCTAGAGGATAGCAATAGATCCATAACAGTATTCTTTCCTAACCTTTAAAAGTGTATTGTTTTTCTTGCATTCTTAGTTGAATAGGGGGGAAATAATCCAAAATACATATTCCAAAATAAACACTTTGTACTGGTTTTGGGAAAATGCAATCATTCACTGGAACTATTAACTTATATTAGAAGGCAGTGTGCGAGATTAGTGTGTTTAGTATGTATGTTTCCATGTTGCTATAACTCCTGGAAAATCCATGTGTTACTGGTAAGATTTTTTTAAAGTAGAAAAAGCATAACATGTGGCTTCAGTGGAATGTTTTAAAAATCAGATAAATATCTATAGTTTCCTGAATTCCAATGTGAAAAAAATGAATTATGCAAAACACTTACATTACAAACTGTGAATTAAAAAAAAAGTAATAGAAAATCTATTATGTGGTGAGTTAAACATTTTCAATTTTCAAGGATGTTTCATTGAATGTAAAAAGCAAGAAGGAAAAAATGAGAATTTTAATAATTCTACTGTGGGAAAATTATATATGATATGATCTCATATGTCTTGCAGTATACTCCAGAAGATGGTGGCCTTTGGATAGTTATGTTCTCAGATCTCAACACTTGAGAAATCAGTGGCAGACTTTAAAACCAGCTAGGGAAAGGGAGCAATTTGAATCATGGCCACAGTGCTGACACAGGAGCACTTTGCCATCATGCTATTTCCTGGATATGAATATCCTCCCTGATGCTAGAGGAAATTCCTCCAGCTCAAAGAATCCTTCTCCCATTAGTGCCATTGAAGTTGGAGGAAGAGAAACTTAAGCAGAAGGAAGGCTTCTTGGGCTGCGATCACACACACTAAATAATCCACTTTTAATCCACTTTCAATGCACTTTCCAACCAGATTTTACTGTGAGGACTGACAAAATACAGTTGGAAAGTACATTGAAAGTGGATTATTTAGTGTGTGTGTGATCACAGCCTTGGTGTGGAAGAAGACTTCAGATTTGCTCAATAGAGTTGTAGGTCATTTATTATTTATTTACAAAATTTATACCCCAACTTTATACCCCAGTGTATATGGGCCAAGACTGGAGTAATATGGTTGCATCCACTCCGAAACTGCCTCCATGGTTTCTACAGGGTTTCTACAACTTTTCTGAGTTCAGCCAGAAGTGTGAGATACAACTGAGTTTCATCTGTATAATGTTGACAATCCAGCCCAGATATTCAGATGATGTTTTACAGCAGTTTCATGAAGTTGTTAAAAAGCATAATGGATGAGATGGAGCCTTGTGGAACCCCCAAGGGACTCAGCAGCAGTGACTCAGTATGACCTTCTGGTAGTAACTGAACCACCACATAACAGTGCCATCCAGTCCCAGCCTGGAAAGGCAGTCCAGGATACCGTGATAGGTGGTATCAAAAGAGTTCCAAGAGAATCAACAGAGTCAAATTCCCTTTGTCCATCTCCTAGTGCAGGTCATTCATCAAGGTGACCAAGGTTGTTTCAATCCTACAATCAGACCTGAAGCCAGATTGGAAGTAGTGTTGCCAAGTTACTGGAGGGGTTGGGGAGTCCATATTGTGACGGCGCCCCACCTCTACCCAGCAGCTTTTAAAAGCATCCTTTAAATGCTGCTGGGGAGAGGTAGGGGGAGGCTGTACGCACTTACATTCCAAGCCCTGAATTTGGGGCTTAGAGTGCAGGCATGCAGCCCCCGTCACTTCCCAGCAGCATTTAAAGCTGGGTGGTTGCTCTTGGATGAAGAAGCTCCTCCAAATTGGGCAACCCCCACCAAACTGGGGAGTCTGGCAAGCCTATTTGGAAGGAATCCAGACAATCAGTTTCATCAGTGAAAGCTTGAAGTTCTCCAGCTACCACCCACTCAGTCCCCTTACTATATAATGGAACAGTTGGAACTGGTCGATAGTTATGTTCCAGGAGCCCCTGCAGGGTTAAAAAAGTTTGCCAAATTTCTTGCTTATTAATAATGTTGGAGAGTGGATTTAAACCAAAGCTAGGGTGCCGTCACACTGACCTTTTGATCGGGGTTCGCCACTGTTCCCATAAACATGTAAATTTCATGTTCACATGCGCCAATCCACCTCCTGCACTGAAGCGGGCTCACTCCTACAATGCTCCCGGGTTTTCCTGCCCCCTGGAAAAATCAGGTAGGCCATGGTCACACAGCAAGGTAATTGCGCTTTCCCCCCGCTTTGTTTAAATCGGGAACATTTTTCTTCGCGTTGGGCTGACTAGATGCAGCCGGTCCCTCTCTTCCAGCACCCGCTCGCCTGCTGCTCCGCCATCTCTCCAGGCGATCCTTTTGTTGCATCTGAAACTTCACTGTGAAATGTTGCTCCTGGGAATTCCCAAGTGCAGTGTGACCATGGCCCTAGTCTTATCAGAATAGTACCACAGTGGTTTACTGGAAGGGTTCTACAGAGTCTGTGCACATAACAATGTACATGCATACTGCTTTCTCTATGTGAATGGGGATTCTACAATTTTCATGTCAAAGAGTCCTGTTTAAATATCCCTGTGTGTGGACAAGTGAGCCCTGAATCAATGTACACATGCATGGACTCGGACCTTGTGATAAAGGGACACAGAGGTAAAGGGGAGCTTGCTGCTGCAACCTTGTTCCTGCTCTGTATCCCTTCATTTTGCATGCTTTGATCATGTGAAGCAGGCTTCAGACACCATTAAATGCCCTATCTTTGTTAGTTCAACTAACAAGATCAATTAGATACAGTCGTGTATCGAAGTGACACAACTTGCAAATGAAATGAACAACCCGAAATTTAGCATGGAATAAGTCCCTTTTTAAGTGGAATAAATGTTGAAACCATCAGTAATGCAATGAAGAAACATCTGTTTTGTGGCACAGATGTGCCGAGAGGTCTGTCTTTATAATGAGCCTTTATATCCAAAGAGTTTGGATCTGATATGAAGTTGTTATGCTTCTGTCATACATAAAGAAGTATACTGGCTGTGAAGTAAAACTTTAGCTGATGTATAATGTGGTATGTCAGGAAAAAAGACAGAAAGTAGGACCAGAAACTACTGAGAAGATTATTAGAGTAAGGAATCATTTACAGTTCTACAGAAATTCCACAGCAAACTAAAATATGACTTGAAGAATGACAGTTCTCTTACATAATTGTTCATGTAAATAACTGAACCCATTAGGATGTGTATAATAAATTTTGAAATGCAGCACATGGAATTGGTTGATGGGGGGAGATTCTTAAGCAACTTCGTTTAAAAGGGCCCTTTAACTGTCTGGGGCAAGACTTATATGAGTCATTACTCATGAAGAGTAGTGAAGTGTAGCATGTGAAACTACAAAAGCGCCTCTGCATCCCTTCAATTGTTCCAGGAGACTCTAGAACTCGTTCAATGTGCAAGCAGGGCATAGACAGTTTTCTGACTCTGAACAGGAGTGCCCCTATTGTAGTTCTAGATTTCAGACTTGGCTTAGTACCAAATCATTGACTTGGGTCCTATAGAGCGTTTCCAATGATGGAAAGATTTCTGTTGGTGGAATGGAACTTCCTCACATCCCTCCTTTTGTTGCATCTGAAACTTCACTGTGAAATGTTGCTCCTGGGAATTCCCAAGTGCAGTATTTCTAGACAAGGTATTTGTGATTGCAGCAGGAGGAGGGATGAGAAAAAAACCACACTCCACTGGTGGAAATGATTGCAGTTTTCAAGTATTTGAAGGGCTGTCATGTAAAAGATGGAGCAGATCTATTCTCTCTTGCTCCAGATTGCAAGACTAGATCTAATGGGTGGAAATTACAAGGGAGTCGTTACCGGCTAAATATCAGGAGAAACTTCCTAACTGTAAGAGTGGTTGAGCAGTGGAACAGTCTGCCAGTCTGCCACCACTCAGGAGGTGGTGGATGCTCCTTCCCTGGACATTTTCAAGCGGAGGCTGGATGACCATCTTTTGGGTATGTTGTAGGTATGTCGGGCTATCTTTTGGTTATGCTCCTGCAGAGTGCAGGGGGTTGGAGTAGATGACCTGCAAAGTTCCTTTCAGCTCTAACATTCTATGATTCTATGAAATTCTTCTGAAACGCTCTGTGGAATTCAAGCCAATAGTAGCATTTTTCACCACTGTGTCACAAGCCCATAGCTACAGTTGGGCATTTCGGGGCTCGGCCCCCTGACTTCCTGCAAAGGCCCCCTGACTTCCATCCAGTCCAGCTGCCCTCGCAACTCCTTCCCCAAGTGTGGCTTGCTTCCCCTGTTACTGCTGGAGCCCCTTGCCCTGCCAAGGGAAGTCTCCATGGATGAGTGGCTGCCTGCTCCAACTGGCAAGCATGAGTTTTAAAAATGTTATTTTAATTTTATTTTTTTTGGTGCCCCCTGACTTATTTAAAGGCCCCCTGAATTACAAAATCCTGGCTACAGGCCTGCTGTGTCAGAAACTTCTTCCTCCCTCAAGGGAGAGAATGAAGGACTTTTATCACTGCTGATAATCTCCTTGACACACACTAAATAATCCAATTTCAATCCACTTTCAGTGTACTTTCTATCCCAATTTTACTGTCTGAACTGGCAAAATCCAGTTGGAAAGTGGAATGAAAGTGGATTATTTAGTGTGCGATCATAGCCATCGTCAGACTCACTTGACTGGGTACCCAATGATTCAAGATAGGCAAAAGAAAATTCTTCTCTCAACTAGTATTTGACTTGTGGAATTCCCCTGCCATCATGTAGTGATGGTCACAGATGGCTTTAAAATTCATGATGACAGGTCCATCAGTGGCTGTGATGACTAAATGGAACTTCCATGTTCAGAAACAATACTCTTCTGAATATTACTGGTGGGCAATGAAAATACTTCAGCCTCCATGTCCGGTTGTAGGCCTTCCAGAGATATCAGTTGGGCGCTGTTTAGGATCCTCTGCCGCCAGTAGCCCTTCCGCCACTCAGCTGGCTGGCAGGAGGGAATGGTAGGAAACTGTGACAGACATTGGCAGCATTCCAGTGCACTGAAGTCACTCTCTGTATGCCTGAAAATTTTGACCGTAGAGTTTTGATCAAATGCCAGACAGTGCCTGGCAATGCACTGACTTCATTTCCAGGCCCATGGGGACTGACATCAATGCATCACCAGCAACATTGGTGCATCACAAATGAGAGGACCCCCCAACAAGGTAAGTCTCATGCTGATTGCCAGGAGGACCTGGCAACTTCAAACAGGAGGCTGATATAGTTGGATAATTGGTGTGATCCATCAGGAAAGCTCTTATGTTCTTATATTTCTCACCTCACCTTCTTTGTGTGCCTGGCTTTGCTTTCCTACAGTCTAATCCTATCCATGTCTACCTAGGAAATTTGTCTACCATACTTTTACCCCTCTCTTCCTCAAAGGAGTGCAGAGTGGTTAGTACTACCCCTGCCCATTTTATCCTCACAACAGCAGTACGATTACATAGTTTAGGTTGAGAAACAATGACTGACTCATGTGCAAATTTGAACCCAGGATGGCTTGGCTGTATTCTGATGCTCCAACCACTACACCATACTGGCTTTCTGAGATCCTGTGTCCTGAGTTCCTGTTAGTATATTTAGGATACCGGTCCTGGTAAAAATTAAAAGTCTGATATAACTATTCCCATCTTTCTACCAAAACGATAATTAAAATACCCTGAAACATTGAAAATGGTTTCACTTTTTATTCATTTTGTGATTGAAAATCAGCAATGTAGTCACATATAGTCAGTATAAGTAATCAATTAATATTCTTTCAAAATCAAAAAATGTATATAATTTTCAACTCACACATCTCTTGTTGCTACTTAGGAAGTATTAGACACTGTGACTCCACAGTTAGCAACTCTTACATACAGTCATGTACTTGTAAATTGTAGGTAACAAACTGTTCTTTGGGGAAAAAAATATGCTTGGGATTTTAATCAATGGTGTTGAGGCAGGATTAGAGGAAACATCTGGCTAAACAAATATTGGGTGTAGATGGGTTGCAATGGTATAAATTAATAATGCTGGTCTTTATTTATGCTGTGAAAGGGAGGTTTTGTGGAGGTATAAGGTATTAACCATGGTCACCATGTGCCATCTGGTGGATAGTTCAGTGTTTTACTACCCAAAATAGTGTTTTACAAAAAACTATGCATGTGTAACCAATATCTTTAGCACCAACTAGGTACATTTCTTTCCTGCATATAATGACTGTTAATTCCATACACACACACAAAAATCAGTTTAATATTAATTTAACATTGTAGGACCTTCATTAGAATTCTGGGGTTCTTAAATCACATAACAATTTTAAAAATCTATATAAAAATCAATAGCCCTATTTTAATCAGCTTTTTGGATACAGCTACCACAGTGGCTCAGAGGTTAAGGTGCTGAGCTGCAGACTGGAAGGTCTGCAGTTCAGCAGTTTGATACCCGAGTGTTACATGACCGAGTGAGCTCCCTTCTCTGGCCTCAGCTCCTGCCAACCTAGCAGTTCGAAAGCAAGAAATTGCAAGTAGATAAATAGGTACCCCTTTGGTGGGAAGGTAACAGCATTCTGTGCACCTCGGCATTTAGTCATGCTGGCCACATGATCACAAAAACATCTTTGGACAGTGTTGGCTTTTCAGCTTGGAAATGGAGATGAGCACCACCTCCTAGAGCAGGGGTGGCCAAACTCACTTAACATAAGAGCCACACAGAATAAATGTCAGATGTTTGAGAGCCGCAAGACATGAACAAATATTATCATTTTTTACTGGGAAATATGCAAATTTGCTTTTTATTAACATTAAATGAGACTGCCAAGATAATAACAAAAGCAGCAAAAGCAGATATTGATAATGATATTTATTTGTCCAATTATATTTATTTGCTAATGATATATACCTCCCCCAGCCGTCCTGCCAGGAGCCATACAATATGTGCGAAAGAGCCACATGTGGCTCCTGAGCCACAGTTTGGCCACCCCTGCCCTAGAGTCTGATTCAACTAGCTTTTGAGCAAGGGAAACCTTTATCTTACCATGGAGGAAGGCAGGGTTTAGGGATACTGAGCCACTGTGATAAAATCAAGTCCAGTCAGAATAGTAAATGATCACATCTTGTAGTGCTTCCAAAACTGCATCACAAAAATTAAAGCCAATGTTAGGGGAAATAATTGTGGTGTTTTTTTTCTTTTCTGCCTTAGCAAAAAAAGAAAAAGGGGAAAAAAGCCTTATTATTTATACAATGCTTCCAGAACCCCTTCTGCTCATTCACATTTCCTTCTTGTGGAATCTGATTCTTTTAGTGGCTTTTACTGTTGAGTATCAGTTCTTTTTTTAGAATGGTTATTAGTTTTATCTTCTGGGTTTTGGTTACTTTTGCAGCTTGTTGGTATTTTTAAGGTTTATTGCAGGGTTGGCCAAACTTGCTTAATGTAAGAACCACAGAACAAATGCCAGATGTTTCAGAGCCACAAGACATGATGCACTGAAGTGACTTCAGAGGAAGAGGCAGGTTTGGGGGAGTGCTCTGAAAGTAACATCACAGGAAGGGTTAGGGTTTTAGTGCAGTATGCTGGAAGTGACATCACTGGAAGGGGTAGAGCTTGGAAAGTGCCATCATCTGACCTTTGACCTGGAAGTGACATCACAGGACATGACATCACAAAAGTGATGCCACATTCTTGCTAGGCACCACCTTGTAGACTACCAAGCAAGGCACAGTGTAGTTTGGCAGAGGCAGGCCACCGGTGTAGGTCTTTGGCCCTAATTGGGCGATCTGAGATGAGGTGAAAACAAGACAGGAGAGTTATACAGTTTCTAACCTGAGACTCATTTCTATCAATGTGTACACTGACTTTCTGCTTTCAGAAAACACCCCCAGGCACCTTACAAGAACAGCATACTTTGCCCTGACCTGGATAGGCCAGGCAAGCCCAGTCTCGTCAGATCTCAGAAGCTAAGCAGGGTCAACTCTGGCAAGTACTTGGATGGGAGACCTCCTTGGAATACCAGCATTAGGGAGGCAGGGGCAGGCTTTATTCAGCCACCTCTCTGAATATCATCCATTCCCCCAGTAGGGGTCAATTACCAGAGGTTGCCATGACTTTCAGGTGCACACACACACACACACATGCACTTATGAAAAATACAAAAAAGAGAGAGAGAAAACAACATACTTTTAAGTATATGGGAGTTGTGGAAGCAGCACAGTACCTGAGGAAAGGGGCGGGGGGAGAAACTATAGGAGCCAAGAGGGAACATCCTGTTAAGGCTTCCAGGTTGGGCTATTTGTGTGTAGAAGACTTGGCAAGCTTGCTAATGTTCATTTTTCAGAAATGGCCCTGCTCCATGTCAGCGCGCAGACCTCCACAGATGAAGCTGTTCCGCACCTCCCAGAGGTCAGTGCTGCAGGAAGAATCAGGAAAAGGGATTGTGCATCCTAGGTCTGGCTACCCTTGTAACTTCCAGACAACCTGCCCCCCAGCCCCATCACATCCATTGCAAACAGCACCAACACATACACCTCAGCTGCTATACAGCCAAGATCTGGAGAGCAAGCTAATGGTTAAAACAAGCAAAACTCTTCCTTTCTTACAGGGCTTTTTTTGTAGAAAAAGCCCAGCAGGAACTCATTAGCATTATAGACCACACCCATCAGCAGAAACTCATTCGCATACTAGGCCACACCTCTGACAGCACAGCTCATTAGCATATTAGGCCACACGCCCCATGTTACCAGAAGTGTGGTCATCCAGCCAAACCCCCCTAAAACAGTGCTTGATAAAATACCTCAGCAAATAACAGGGACAATATATATGAGTTTAGACTTTATAGGTGGAGATGTGATCTGGTTTCACGAGTGATATTTGTAGGATGCTGCACTTGGGTGTGTAACCTGTGAATGGAAATCTCTTCCAAGGTCAGGAAGCCTTGGGTTGAATTAGGTTTTTCATTAAGTTTTTCACGCTGAACTGCTTTTACTCTTCTGCAGGAGATATAATGACAGAATCTGAGTCCTTAATCATATGGTACTGTGTAAGAGAAATAAAATTATTGTATCAGAAGGTTGTTACCAGATATTTGTCTCCTGCTTAGAAAATAAATGTCATCATGACATTTTAGCTAATAGCAAGGCACTGTTATCTTGGCATGGCATTCCATTAACGTATCTTTTAAGTCTTTTAAAGATTTTTAGAATACAAGAAATCACATGGGCGATGGAGGCAGGCTGCATATGAGATGAACATAGAAGAAACTTGAGTATCAATAAACAAATGGTGAGAGAAATTACTTAGTTCATGTATAGGGTTGCCAAGTCCCCTTATCTTGCCAGCAGGGGCCTTTGGGGGGGGGGTGTTCCACCCCAATGACATTTTGGACCACTTCAGCCTAGGGGGAAATGAAAGGGACCACTCAAATGGCTGCATTGGGAGCGGCCTGAAAAACATCATTTTGGGGGCAGATTTCCCCCCCCCCTCACTGGACAGCTGGCTGGCTGTGGGGAAGCTCGCTCTAAAATGAGGGATCCCCCACCCAGTCCAGGGGTCTGGGATCCCTGTTCGTGTAGGGGGTTGATCAGTGTCTGACATAGTGATGGATGTTATACAGATACCACCCATTACATTTTCTAGTCGTTAAGTGAGCAGACTCTAATCTGGGAGAACCGGGTTTGATTCGCCACTCCTCCACTTGCACCTGGCTGGATGACCCTGGGCAAGCCATAGTTCTGACACAGCTGTCCTTGAAAAAGAGCATTTTCTGTCAGAGCTCTCTCAGCCCCACCTACCTCACAGGGTGTCTGTTGTGGGGAGGGGAAGGGAAAGGAGTTTGTAAGCCGCTCTGAGACTCCTTTGGGTAGTGAAGGGCGGGGTATAAATCCAATCTCCTCTTCTTTCTTCTTCATTACCTTTTCTAGTCATATTTCCCCTTTTGGTTTAGCATCACAGACATAAACTGTCAAGTAAGACATACGTACAGCATCTACATCTTACTGTAGTCACTACTTCTTATAACCAGACCAGACTCCAAGTCACAAACAAGATAGTTGAGTCTCTTGAGAAATCCCTACATGAGTCCTTCTTCACATGGAGGTTCCAAGAAGTCTCTCACTGTATATATAACCTCCTTCATGTTGGAAATGTCCTTCTAACACCAAAAGTGTTTGGCACTAATATGGAAACCTTACATGCAATGGGGGTGATATGGTATGAAGTCACTATCTGTAATGTATTCCATATGGAATGTCTGCCATAAAGAGCTAGTTTCATGTTGCCTCTGGTTGCTAGTTGTACTATATGGAAAGTCTTACTGAGAATCATATTGAGTTTCATTAGGCATTAAGAGGCTTGAGAACTGAAGTCATAATGCAAAGAATCCAAAATGATTTACCATATAATCCATTGCAAGCAGTTACATATTGTCCATTGAAGTTAGAAGGATATAATTACACTTTGGATTGTCAGCTGAGGTATATTTAGGAATATAGTACTATTATTTATATCCCACCATTTTCTCAGGAGCTAAAGGTAGTGCAAAATGAAAAGGGCTTACAATAATTGAAACTGTAGATTGTTAGATCTAAATATTTAAAATATGTTTTATGTTGCTTAATTATTTATTATTAAATATATATTTAATTATATATTTCAAACCATATGCATGTTCCTGTATATAATGCACATTAAATTTATCTGCAAACAAAACCTTTTGAAAATGGGCCTTTCTTTCCGTTCTTCCTGATTGAGAATTTGTTGTTGTAAGCTGTAATGTCTTTCTTACTTATGGTTCTTTGTACACTAGCCATTGTGCCCCATTGATTCACAACTGGTACCTCATTGTTTGCATCGCTAGAGGCTGGTACTGACAGTTACCATTTTGAATCTCATTTCCGAAAAGCTTGTATCACAATGCAAACCTATTCATTTAAGTGCTGGTCTCTTGAATAATAGCACAAATCTCTGTACTTCATTTTGTATAGCTATTCATGTGAGTTAAGCATAAATATGTGCATTGTTCACAAGAACTTCCTTAGTGAATGAAGAAGTATGCGAAAGGCATTAAGATGCGAAAGATGTTATAATAAATAATGAGTATATATTTAACAAGTAGGTAGAAAATTTATGTTCAAAAGAATAATGGCAAATGTACTGATGACTAGCAAACGTTGCAGTCTTAAGAGCACTTTCTTGGAAGCAAGCCCCATTGAATAGTATGAGTCTTTTGAGTTGAACTGCTTAGGATTGTTCCCAAAGCTAGGCTAAAAAATCAGAAACTTTCAGAGGAATGCAGGACAGGTTAAAATAATTTCAAGTTGAGACAATTAAAAATTCTCCAGCTCAGAGGTTTTCATATATATGGGGGAAATTTCCAGAAGAGTGGTACTATTCAGCTTATTTTAGTTATTTCCTTTTTCTTATCCTAGGCATGAGTTGTGGTTTTAAGTTCTGCCTCCTGTCTCGTGTACCATGTCTAGATCTGGACTCAGTCCCCACATTCTGTATTAAAGATCAGTGACGAAGTGACAGGGTGTGATGAACTGCACTTTTTAAGGGTTAATTCTTCACAGAATCAAAGAGACTTGAATGACAGGTTGCTTAAAGCAATCTGATTGGTTAGCATCAGCTGAGCAGAGAAAGTCTGGAGAGAGCTGGATGCTGAGGAGAGATTCAGTCAGATTTCAGCTCTAGCTGAGAAGCATAGAGTACTGACAGTTTCAGAATTCAGCTCTGATTGAGAGCAGTTTAACACAGACAGGATAACTGGGGAAAGTTTGCAAAGATGAATGTGTAGTTAGACAGAGACTTTCATTCAGGCCAAGGAAAAGGGATAGATCTTCCAGAGAGAGAAGAAAATTCCCTACCCAGTTTGGTGTAGTGGTTAGGAGCATGGACTGTATTTCAGAAGAACCAGGTTTGATTCTCCACTCCTCCACCTTGGGTCAGTCACAAGTTCTCTCAGAGCTGTTCTCTCACGAGCAGTTCTTAAAAGAACTCGCTTAGCCCCACCTACCTCACAGGGTGTCTGTTGTGGGGAGGGGAAGGGAAAGGAGATTGTAAGTCACTCTGAGACTCCTTTGGATAGTGAAGGGAGGGGTATAAATCCAATTTCTTCTTCTTTTTTCCAGTCAAACAGGGAGTTAGCTTTGAAGAGTGCAGAGATCCCTGGTCTGCTGTGGTTAGAAACTACCTGTAGAAACCTTAAGATTCAGTTAAAAACTCAAGATAAGTACTGGTGTTTCAAGAAAAAGGGGTTTGGACACTAGATAGAGTGTACCAGCCTTCTGGAAACCAAAGAGCTAGAGAATATTCAAAGAAAGTATACTGAAATTTTTGGGGGAAATACTGGAACAAATGCCTCTTAATATAAAGATTTAAGTTACTGTGAAAAGCTTAAGAAACTCTAATCAGCTTGAAACATAAGAACTAAAATCTGTGCATGTATTGGTTTTACCTCAGAAATTTCAACCCCTGATTTCACCCAAACTTTCCCCTCTATATTGAATATTTTGTTAATTTGGAATATAAAAACTTCTTGAGTGCCATTTAAGTAGTATGAGTTAAAAGGGGTTGCCATTCCTTCCCTTAGGTTCCTGTGCTGAGCAAACAGACAAAATATTATACTGTGACAGGGTGTGATGGCCAGGACTCTTCAGGAAAAAAGAAAACATACAACTGGAGTGCCTCAATTACAAAAGGGAAAGAAAAACAAAGGGAAAATCTTGTCTCTGAGGGAGGGAACTAGACAGGGGTGTTATTAAGTATTGCAATGAGGCAGCTCTTTTCATAACAACATGCTTCTTTATTGAACTTCCGAACCAAATACACAAGTTCAACAGGAGCCAATTTATACTTGTAAAAACCACACCCACCTTTAACAACAACCAGTACAAAGTAGGCAGCTAGGATCCTTCATTTGCATGAACTATATACAAAGTAACTATTTACAGCACAGCTATTGGATATAAGGCAACAAATATAATTGGCTGTTACCGGCAACACAACCAATAGCCTTGAAGGCCTTTGGAGCCTTCACTCAGACTCAAGCTCCAGCAGTACATAACAGGTGTTAATAGGATTTGAGGGGAATGGAGATTTGGAATCTACTTCTCATTATAAACAAAGGAAGCGATCCCAAAAAAGCACAGATCACACTCCAGTTTTCTTCCTGAAGTCCTCACTACTGTGAACATTAGAGATGACAGGAACAAAAGAAAAAAACAAAGGATGTAGAGGGAAAAGGTTGTGGGAAAGAGTTTGTCAGGAAGGGGTTAACTTAGATAAGAACATAAAAAGAGCCCTGCTGGATCAGACCAGAGGTCCATCTAGTCCAGCATCCTGTCTCACACAGTGGCCAACCAGTTCCTCTGGACAGCCAACAACAGGACATAGAAGCTGAGGTCTTCCCCTCATGTTGGCCTCCTGGCATTGATGTTCGGAGTTTTACTGCCTTTGGAGGTTCCCCTCAGTCACCACTGATAGACCTATCCTCCATAAATCTGTCTTATCCCATTTTAAAGATGCCTATGCCTGTAGCCATCACCATATCATCTGGCAGCAAATTCCACATTTTAATCATACATTGTGTAAAGAAGTATTTGCTTTTGTCCCTCCTGTATCTGCTGCCCATCAGTTTTGTTGGATACTCTCAAGTTCTACTATTTTAGGAGAGGGAGAAAAATTTCCCTCGGTCAACTTTTTCCACCCCATTTTATAATCCTCTGTCATGTCCTCTGTTAGTTGTCTCTTTTCTAAACTGAAAAGTCCCAGAGACCCTATAGCTGATGATCTGTGGATGGCTGAGTGATGCTGCTGCTTCCACAATTCCAGAGGTGATGATAGTGAGGGATGGAGGCTAATTTCTAGCCAGTGCAATCAGCTGTAGGGCAATCAGGAAGACCTCTCCCATTGCCCTACAGTTGATTGCCAGGGCTGCTGCTCAAGTGGTGCACCATACTGTTTTTGCCCGTGGCAGCAGCAAAACCCCCAACAGTTGTGGTTGGCAACCAATGCAGCTTGGCTTTTGGGTTCCCCCCCACACACACACACACATATTCTGGGCCTGTGGCAGCTACCACAGTTGCCCTGTGGCTAGGTTCATCACTGATTCAGAGGTTTTCTGCTTCTGAATATGGAGGTTCTTTTAAGTCATTGATGGACCTATCCTCAATCAATCTTTCTAATCCCCTTTTAAAGCTATTCAAACTATCCATACCTGTGGCTGTCACTACAACTGCTGGCAGTGAATTCCACAACTTATTTACTCATTAAGTAAAGAAGTATTTCCATTTTTCTGTCCTGAATCTATTGCCCACCAACTTCACCGCATGCCCCTGAGTTGTAATATTATGAGAAAGGGAGAAAAAGTTATTTCTAGGCATTTTCTTCACGCACCTAAAACAATGGCAGCTCAAAGAGTCAGTCAAAAGAGCTGTATTTACTTCCATCCCTGTCATGATGCCTGTACCTCAAGGAGGCTGCAGTTTGTCCACTCCTCTGACAGCAGCTGTTTCAAGGTGGGAACTACCTTGCAAACTCAAGCCACTTGCTCACCTTCCTGAAACATGGGACAGGTAGCATGTCACAGAGCTGGCCAGATATGGCTCCCAGTCCACATCACTAACCTAAAATAATTCTTTTGCGGCTAAAATCACCCTTTTGCAGCATACATGAAAGTGGCCTTCTGATAGAGGAAAACAGGTGTTAGAGTTTATTAAGAGTGTGTTCTGGTGCAGGCTGTTTGTATAACACAAAAGAGTAATTTGGGTGATTTCATGTTATGAGTACAAATTAATATTTTGGTAGGGATTATTGTGAAAGGAAGAATACCAAAGTGCTGAAAGGAAAATTGAAATAGCAAGTTTTGACTACATCATTATTCTAAAAATACACGCCCACATTATGTAGATAGGGTTTTGTTTTATTTCCGAAAACTAAGAATGCTATTTATAAAACAACATAATCTCATATTTTTGTTATAAGAACATAAGAGAAGCCAATGTTGAATCAGGCCAATGGCCTATCTAGTCCAACACTCTGTCACACAGCGGCCAAAATATACCAGGTGCCATCAGGAGGTCCAGCACTGGGGCCAGGACACTAGAAGCCCTCCCACTGCTGCCCCCCCCCAGCGCCAAGAATAGAGTGTATCACCTGCACCAGACTGAGAGTTCCTATCTATACCTTGTGGCTAATAGCCACTGATGGACTTCTTCTCCATATGTTTATCTAATTCCCTCTTGAAACTGTCCATGCTTGTAGCTGGCACCGCCTCCTGTGGTAGTGAATTCCATGTGTTAATCACTCTTTGGGTGAAGAAGTACTTTCTTTTATCTGTTCTAACCCGACTGCTCAGCAATTTCATTGAGTGCCCATGAGTTCTTGTATTATGAGAAAGGGAGAAAAGTACTTCTTTCTCAACCTGCTCTATCCCATTCATAATCTTATAAACCTCGATCATGTCACCCCTCAACCGTCATTTCTCCAAGCTAAAGAGCCCCAAGCATTTTAACCTTTCTTCATAGGGCAAGTGTTCCAACCCTTTTATCATTCTAGTTGCCCTTCTCTGTACTTTTTCCAATGCTATAGTATACTTTTTGAGGTGTGGCAACCAGAACTGTACACAGTATTCCAAATGAGGTCACACCAATGATGTATACAGGGGCATTATGATACTGGCTGATTTGTTTTCAATTCCCTTCCTAATAATCCCCAGCATAGTGTTGGCCTTCTTTATTGCAGTTACACACTGTCTAGACATTTTCATTGAGTTGTCTACTATGACTCCAAGATCTCTCTCTTGGTCCGTCTCTGCCAGTTCAGACCCCATCAATGTGTATTTATATTTAGGATTTTTGGCTCCAATGTGCATCACTTTGCACTTGGCCACATTGAACCCCATTTGCCATGTTGACGCCCACTCACCCATCCTCGACAGATCCCTTTGGAGTGCCTCACAATCCTCCCTGGTTTTCACCACCCTGAACAACTTCATGTCATCTGCAAATTTAACCACTTCACTGCTTTCTCCCAATTCCAAATCATTAATGAACAAGTTAAAAAGCATTGGACCGAGTACTGATCCCTGTGGTACCCCAGTGCTTACCACCCTCCACTGAGAAAGTTTCCCATTTATACTCACTCTCTGTTTCCTATTTATAAGCCAGTTTTTGATCCACAAGAGGACTTGTCCTTTTATCCCATGACTATTGAGCTTACTTAGGAGCCTTTGATGAGGAACTTTATCAAAAGCTTTCTGGAAGTCAAGGTAAACAACATCTGTTGGGTCTCCCTTGTTTTATATTTGTTGTTGTTGTTCAGTCGCACAATTGAGTCCGACTCTTCACGACCCCATGTACCAGATTACACCAGGCCCTCCTGTCTTCCGCTGTCCGCTGAAGTTTGCTCAATTTCATGTTTGTTGCATCGATGACACTGTCTAACCATCTCATCCTTTGCCGTCCCCTTCTTCTTTGACCTTCAATCTTTCCCAGCATCAGGGTCTTCTCCAGTGAATGCTCCCTTCTCATTTGGTGGCCAAAGTATTTGAGCTTCAGCTTCAGGATCTGGCCTTCCAGGGAACAATCAGGGTTGATTTCTTTTAGGATTGACTGATTTGATCTCCTTGCAGTCCAAGGGACTCTCAAGAGTCTTCTCCAGCACCATAGTTCAAAAGAATCTATTCTTCGGTGCTTGGCCTTCCTTATAGTCCAACTCTCGCAACCATACATTGTTATTGTTGTTCAGTCGCACAGTTGAGTCGCACAGTCTTCGTGACCCCATGGACCAGATCAAGCTAGGCCCTCCTGTCTTCTGCTGTCTGCTAAAGTTTGCTCAATTTCATGTTCAGTGCATCGATGACACTGTCTAACCATCTCATCCTTTGCCACCCCCTTCTTCTTTGCTCCCTGGAAAGCCAGATCCTCCAATGAATGCTCCGTTCTCATTTGGTGGCCAAAGTACTTGAGCTTCAACTTCAGGATCTGGCCTTCCAGGGAACAGTCAGGGTTGATTTCTTTTAGGACTGACTGATTTGATCTCCTTGCAGTCCAAGGGACTTTCAAGAGTCTTCTCCAGCACCATATTCTTCGGTGCTCGGCCTTCCTTATAGTCCAACTCTCGCAGCCATACATTACTACGGGGAATACCATTGATTTGACCATGCGGACTTTTGTTGGCAAGGTGATGTCTCTGCTTTTTATCATGCTGTTTAGGTTTGCCATCGCTTTCCTCCCAAGGAACAGGCATCTTTTAATTTCATGGTTGCAGTCACCATCTGCAGTGATATGGGATCCCAGGAACGTGAAGTCTGTCACTACTTCTACAACTTCCCCTTCTATTTGCCAAGGAGTGATGGGGCCAGATGCCATGATCTTAGTTTTTTTGATGTTGAGCTTCAAGCCCATTTTTGCACTCTCCTCTTTCACCCTGAGCAAGAGGCTCTTTAGGTCCTCTTCACTTTCTGCCATCAGAGTGGTATCGTCTGCATATCTGAGGTTATTGATCTTTTCCCCAGCAATCTTAACTCCAGCTTGTGATTCATCCAGGCCAGCATCTCGCATGATGTACTCTGCATATAAATTAAATAAGCAAGGTGACAATATACATCCTTGTCGTACTCCTTTTCCTATGCTAAACCAATCAGTTGTTCCATATCCGGTTCTAACTGTTGCTTCTTGACCCTTATACAGGTTTCTCAGGAGACATGTGAGGTGGTCTGGTACTCTCTTTAAGAACCTGCCATAGTTTATTGTGATCCACACAATCAAAGGCTTTAGCATAGTCAATGAAGCAGAAGTAGATGTTTTTTCTGGTACTCTCTTGCTTTCTCCATAATCCAGCGAATGTTGGCAATTTGATCTCTAGTTCCTCTACCTCTTCGAAACCCAGCTTGTACTTCTGGCAGTTCTCTATCCATGTACTGTTGGAGCCTAGCTTGTAGGATCTTGAGCATGACCTTGCTAGCATGTGAAATGAGTGCAATTGTGCAATAGTTTGAATATTCCTTGACATTGCCCTTCTTTGGGATTGGAATGTAAACTGACCTTTTCCAATCCTGTGGCCACTGTTGTGTTTTCCAAATTTGTTGGCAAATTGAGTGCAGCACTTTAACAGCATCTTCTTTTAAGACTTTGAATAACTCAGCTGGGATGCCATCACCTCCACTAGCTTTGTTGTTAGTAATGCTTTCTAAGGCCCATTTAACTTTGCTTTCCAGGATGTCTGGCTCGAGGTCAGTGATTATACCATCGTGGTTGTCAAGGACATCGAGGTCCTTCTTGTATAGTTCTTCTGTGTATCCTTGCCATCTCTTCCTAATCTCTTCTGCTTCTGTTAGGTCCCTACCGTTTTTGTCCTTTATCATGGCCAGCTTTGCATGGAACGTTCCCTTGATTTCTCCAATTTTCTTGAAGAGATCTCTAGTCCTTCCCAATCTATTGTTTTCCTCTATTACTTTGCATTGTTCATTCAGGAAAGCCTCCTTATCTCTCCTTGCTGTTCTCTGGAAATCTGCATTCAGCTGGGCAAATCTTTCCTTTTCACCATTGCCTTTAGCTTTCCTTCTTTCCTCTGCTATGTTTTTATATAAGCAAAACATAATTTCTTTATATGAGTATTATAAATGAAAATATTATATTAATTCCCAGTATCTTAGGTTGGTGTATCAGAAATTGTAAATATAGTATTATAAATATTAAATTGTATTTCTGTCATACTGTTGTTAAAACTGCATAATTAATTTGCATTTATTAGTGTTTATTATGCTGCCACCCAGTGGCATACACTTTTATTTCCAAGATACAGTTGTTTGAATACAAAAGAGGTCTGATATTTTTTAAAAAAATGCATGTTTTCACTATGACATACATAATTGTTTAGCTGATTTTTTTTTCAAAATTCTCAGTCATGGGTCATGTTAATAATACTGCTTAACAACAGAAAGTAAAATTAGTTGAAACCTTTATCACTTTTTTGAGTGTAATCCTATCCAGAGTCACCGTAGTCTGAATCCATTTATTTCTATGTGTTTAGACTAGAATAACTGTGCATAGGTTTGCACTCTTAACCATGAAAGCTTTAATCATCATCATTCTCAATTGTTTTTATGTTTATGTAACTAGAAAGTTCTTTTAATCCACCAGTATACATTCAAACAAACAGTTTGAACCTTTTGAACAAACAGATTTACATCAATACCCTAGTCCTCAAGAGACTGGTTTAGAAAAGCACAGGCTTTGGGGATATGTGTATATGAACTGGTTCCAAATGTGATTAACTAAAGCTCTGTTAACACAAGCATTGGCAGTGGTGAAAGTTATAGAGGAGGAGAAGGAGGAGATTGGATTTATACCCCGCCCTTCACTACCCAAGGGTGTCTCAGAGCGGCTTACAAAAACTATTGAGGCAGACTCAGCATGGGTTCTGTAAGGGAAGATCTTGTCTCACTAACCTGTTAGTGTTTTTTGAGGGAGTGAACAAACATGTGGACAAGGGGGACCCAATAGATATTATTTACCTTGACTTCCGGAAAGCTTTTGATACAGTTCCTCATCAAAGGCTCCTAAGTAAGCTCAATAGTCATGGGATAAAAGGACAAGTCCTCTTGTGGATCAAAAACTGGCTTATAAACAGGAAACAGAGAGTGAGTATAAATGGGAAACTTTCTCAGTGGAGGGTGGTAAGCAGTGGGGTACCACAGGGATCAGTACTCGGTCCGATGCTTTTTAACTTGTTTATTAACGATTTGGAATTGGGAGTAAGCAGTGATGTGGCTAAATTTGCAGATGACACGAAGTTGTTCAGGGTGGTGAAAACCAGGGAGGATTGTGAGGCACTCCAAAGGGATCTGTTGAGGATGGGTGAGTGGGCGTCAACGTGGCAAATGGGGTTCAATGTGGCCAAGTGCAAAGTGATGCACATTGGAGCCAAAAATCCTAAATATAAATACACGTTGATGGGGTCTGATCTGGCAGAGACTGACCAAGAGAGAGATCTTGGAGTCGTAGTGGATAACTCGCTGAAAATGTCTACACAATGTGTAGCTGCAATAAAGAAGGCCAACGGTATGCTGGGGATTATTAGGAAGGGAATTGATAACAAATCAGCCAGTATCATCATGCCCCTGTATAAATCATTGGTGCGACCTCATTTGGAATACTGTGTACAGTTCTGGTCACCACATCTCAAAAAGGATATTATAGCATTGGAAAAAGTGCAGAGAAGGGCAACTAGAATGATAAAGGGTTGGAACACCTTCCCTATGAAGAAAGGTTAAAATGCTTGGGGCTCTTTAGCTTGGAGAAACGACGGCTGAGGGGTGACATGATCGAGGTTTATAAGACTATGAATGGGATTGAGCAGGTTGAGAAAGAAGTACTTTTCTCCCTTTCTCACAATACAAGAACTCGTGGGCACTCTATGAAATTGCTGAGCAGTCGGGTTAGAACAGATAAAAGGAAATACTTCTTCACCCAAAGAGTGATTAACATATGGAATTCACTGCCACAGGAGGTCGTGGCAGCTGCAAGCATGGACAGTTTCAAGAGGAAATTAGATAAACATATGGAGCAGAAGTCCACCAGTGGCTATTAGCCACAGGGTATAGAATGAGAACTCTCAGTCTGGGGCAGGTGATGCACTCTATTCTTGGTGCTGGAGGGGGCAGCAGTGGGAGGGCTTCTGGTGCCCTGGCCCCACTGCTGGACCTCCTGATGGCACCTGGTATATTTTGGCCGCTGTGTGACAGAGTGTTGGACTAGATGGGCCATTGGCCTGATTCAACATTGGCTTCTCTTATGTTCTTATGTTCTTACAAACTCCTTTCCCTTCCCCTCCCCACAACAGACACCCTGTGAGGTAGGTGGGGCTGAGAGAGCTCTGACAGAAACTGCTCTTTTTCAAGGACAGCTGTGCCAGAACTATGGCTTGCCCAAGGTCATCCAGCAGGTGCAAGTGGAGGAGTGGGGAATCAAACTCGGTTCTCCCAGATTACAGTCCATGCACTTAAGACCTACACCAAACTGGCTCTCCTTAAACTGACCTTCTTGGTTCCTTTGCACTGTTTGATTCAGTCTTATGAATAGCTCTACACATTTCCAGTTTGTAACTCAACACATTCCAGAGCTGCCTTGTTTTTGAAGATGTTGCATCATGATTGAAATGCTTTATCCATTTACAGAACTGTTTAACATAAAATTATCAACTGAACAAGTTGATACTAAAGAAGTTTACTTAAAGAAAAAAAAGTTACATTAACTGGCTATAAATCAACTTCAAAGCACGGTAAAATAACTGGGTTGTTGGAGATCAGTCAAGATGAGTAGCCATGGCAGTCTGCAGCAGTAGAAAATCAAACAGCAGAAAAAAGCAAGAGTCCAGTAGCATCTTAAAGACTAACAAAATTTGTTTGAGTCCAGTGCACCTTTAAGACCGATAAAGTTTAATTCTGAATATAATTATTCCCAGATTTATACCCAGTTTTAAACTTTGTTGGTCTTAAAGGTGTCACTGGACTCAAACTTTGTTCTGTTGCTTCAGACCAACATGGCTACCCACCTGAATCTGACAAAATTTGTGGCAGGGTATGAGCTTTCTTGAGTCACTGCCCTCTTCTTCAGATACAGCTAGAATGTAAATCCATCTGTCCTTATAATTGGACAGTAGAGGGATTTCAGATGCTGAATAACTAAAGCAGGTGAATGACAATAGCAAGTGTGAATAGATTAGGTGTGATATGCAGAGGGGTAGTAGGCTTGGAGAAATCAGCTTTGGTAATGAGACAGGAAAAATTGGTCTCTATTCAGTCCAGGAGGATGCATTGTCTTGAGCTTCATTATCAGTTGCGATGGAGTGTTGGACTGGATGGGCCCTTGTCCTGAACCAACATTGACTTCTCTTATGTACTTATGTTAGTTACAACTACCCTGCATACCATTTAGTTTAATGAGATCTTACTTGGATCGGAACTTTTTGACTTGTGGAATTAGGGACTGGTAATTTGAGATGGAATCTGACTAGACTTCTTTATCTCTGACAGAATGGAGAAAAGGGGGGTTGGGAAGGGATATTGAATTACAATTCTAACTGGAATACCTACCTCACATATGTCTGACTGTTGTTTTGGCAAACAATCAAGAAAATACATGCATATGTTTTGAGAGCAAGCATAACTCCAGCCCTTATCCAGAAGAAATCTGCCCATGGTATTAAAAGCTTGGGAAACACTATTTTGGGCAATAAAGTACCTACATTATTCATTATTTCAAACTGGAGTGGGCAAAAGATCCTGCCTACCAGAAAGCTATGCTTCCTTTGGGAAATACTGACATGATGACATTACAGAAAGAAAAAATCAAGGAAAATAGTACTAGCTAGTGTGCAGGCACATTTATGTTTTTATCAAGCACTGGCAACATGGAAATAAAAGGACCATTGAAGTGAGCATATCTTCCTAATGCCCAGCAAGCAGCTTTTGATTGGTGGGCTTCTGCTTCCGTCTCCAAAAGCATCTCTTCTTACAAGGGCAGCTGGTGATAATCTTTAACTTCAAAGTGACTGTAAATATGCTTGGAATACATGGCGTGGCTGCTTGCCTCAATAATAATGATTTGCGTGAGTTGGATTGGAATGTTTCTGGTACAGGCAAATTCTTTCTTCTTTCTGGAATACAGATGACACAGGAATATGTCAAAGATGCAGCTGCATGAAACAGATAAGTTAAGGAACTGAAAGGTCACAATATCTTTAAGTACAGATTTCAGTTTAATTGCTAGCAAGAGTAATGGTAGAATTTCTTATCAGGCCACAGTAGATATGTTCCAAATACAGTTCCTTCTGTGCCCTCTGACGTTCTGCCATGGGATTATGGATTCTTAAAGCAGAAATATTATCACCAGCAAATAGGTGGAGGAAACGTTCAGTGCCAAGGAGTTTGCAGGTGCCATTTCAAAAGTGCATTGCAAGTGTCATTTCAAAAGTGCCCTGAATTAGGTATGGATCCTTTAGTGATTTTTTTGCTGTCACCGCTGTTTTATTGTTAGTTGTAATGGAGTTTTATGGCTTGTATTTATTCTTGGCTTGGCCTTTATGTTTTAATCTGACTGTATGGCATTTTGCCCTTGTTCGCCACCCTGAGACCATGTGGAAGGGCGGGATATAAATATAAATCCAATAAATAAATAAATAAAATAAAATGCTGGTATAGTATGGCATGAAAAGAATTATTACTCTGTGTGTGAGAGCAGAAAAGAAGTACCAAAGCCTTCCAAAAGTGCTTCAGAACAGAACTGCCATGTCCTCAATGCTCCAGGAATGTACAAGTAGTCCAGTTCAAGCATGTGCACTTTTGGTCTGCAATGCGACATACCTACAGAAAGCCCTGATGTGGATAGATCAGGCTAACCCAATCTTGTCAGATCTTGGAAGTTAAGTAGTTAGTATTTGAACAAAGTTTGGGTCCAGTGGCACCTTTAAGACCAACTTGTTCCTTCAGATCAATGGTACAGGCACGGGCACCCACATGGCCCCACAGTACACTAGCATCTTTATGGCTGACTTGGAGCAACGCTTCCTAAACTCCCACTCACTCATACCTCTCTTATACCTGTACCTATACTTAATACAATGATGATGTTTTTATTGTCTGGACACATGGTAAAGAATCCCTGGACATATTCTACCAGGCATTTAATGACTTTCACCTCACTATCAACCTGACAATGAACCAATCTATGCAAGAAATACATTTTCTGGACACTATTGTAAAAATACACAATGGATGCATTGACACCACCTTATACCGGTACCCTACTGACCGACAAACATACCCACATGCCTGCAGCTACCATCCTAAACATACCAAACAATCCATTGCATACAGCCAGGCTCTACGGTACAGCCACATCTGCTGCAATCCTACAGACAGGGATTTTCACCTGAGGGATCTACAACAAACCTTTTTGGAACTAAAGTATCCACCTAATGAAGTCAAGAAATCCTACTTTGTGAGCTACTGGCATTAAAGTTGTGAGTGAGCAATTTGGCTACTGCATAAATTACTTTGCTCTGAAGCCATCCTTCCTGAGCTAAGACAAAAATGTGTGAGCCAGAGGCTAAAAAACTGTGAGCTAGCTCACACCAGCTTAGAGGGAACACTTCTTTTACTATTGTATATGCCATTAAATACCAACAATGCCCTTTGGTTCTCTAAATAGGGCAAAGGGAAATTGCTGAGCTGCAAGTTATTACAACACTCAGAACAATGGGATCCCCCCGAACTTAACAGGGATACTAGTTTCTTATCTCACTACATATGCTAACCTCATTCAGCCCTTGCATCTGTATTCTCACCAATCCCCCAGAAGGACCATACACCCTCTTTCTTTTATTTCTTATTTGGAATAATAAATTAGAATAGTAGATTGTAATGTAATATAATGAATAATAGAATGTAATCTAATTTGGAATGGTAGATTGGAATGTATTTCTCTGGTTTGGGGACATGGGAGATGAACTCTACACAGCCAATCACCCTGCTTCAAAGAAGACGATGCTGTAAGGTCACCTCCATGCTTGAGAAGAGATGGATGGAGCATAATGGCAAGTCTCAGTTAATTACTCTCAGCACTCCACAATTAAGAAGGGTACATTTACATATCAATCTCCAATGTTGATGTATTTATTTCCTTCACTATATCTCCCCCCCCCGGGAATTAAACCCAAACAAATGGTAGCCATATAAACTAAGTTTATTATTTCTGTTTGGTCCTTGAATCTGCTAAACATCTTCATTATGCTGTATGCTAATTTATTGCTCACCACCTACCTATATGTATAGACTGGTAATTTCCCTTTCATTGTATCTGAAGATGTGTCCATTCACACAAAAGCTTATACCTTGAATAAAACTTTGTTCATCTTAAAAGTGCCACTGGACTCAAACTTTAGACCAACACAGGTACCCACCTGAATCTAATTAGTATTCGATTAGTATTTGGATGGGAGACTGCCAAGGAATGCCAGGGTTACTATGCAGAGAAAGGCAATGGCAAACCACCTCTTAATATCTATTGACTTGAAAATCCTATGAGGTCACCATAAGTCAGCTGCAACTTGATGGCAAAAATAAACAGACAAGCAAATAAAGCATCTCATATACCAAGAAGAGATAAATAGTGGATGATGTTTTCAGCATTCAGATTAAGAACATAAGAGAAGCCAATGTTGGATCAGGCCAATGGCCCATCCAGTCCAACACTCTGTGTCATACCAGGTGCCATCAGGAGATCCACCAGTGGGGCCAAGACTTTAAACTGTATTATTTTTGCAATAGTTAAAGAATGCAGTTCATAAACTTACTTTCTTGTACCCAGTGAAGCCATCAATGGTTTAAGGGCTATTTGATCCACAGAGTTTAGATTTAAAACAGTAGATAGCACAGCCCTACCTAGGGCTATAGAAATACTCCCGTTTTCTGTCTTTGTGAAATAATTCTCCTGAATTTGGGTTTATAAAGCTAGTTCAATCATTGCTCTGGTCTGCTTTGTAGGGATTCAGAGCAAAAAAAGACTTCAAATCACAGTTGACATGAGGCCTGAATGATGATACTCTATCTCCAAGCAGATGTATGCTGGGAGTTTTAGGTTGAAATGTGGACTCTCAGGTATGTGGAAGCCAATTTGGGTTGGTAACCCACAGTAGGACAATTTTCTAGACCTGAAACAGTCCCAGAAGCTAATGTGTGCCCTTTGGGGGAAATGTGTGTGTACTTTTTTAAAAAAAAAAATAGGGTTGCCAGGTCTGGTTTGGAAAATACCTAGAGACTTTGGGGGTGGATCCAGGAGAGGGTGGGTTTGGGAGAGGAGGAGGGCCTCAGCGTGGTGCAATGCCATAGAGTCCACCCTTCAAAGCAGCTATTTTTTCCAGGGGAGCTGATCTCTGTCAGCTGGAGATCAATTGCAAAAGCAGGATATTTCCAGGCCCACCTGGAGGCTGGCAACCCTATTTTAAATAGATAGTAATCCTGCAAAGAAACCTTTGAGCAAATGCATAATGTCCCTCGAAGAGCTTTACCCTCTGTAGATCAAGATCTGCTGGTGGTCCCTAGTCCAAAGGACATCTGCTTGGGCTCAAACAGAGCTCTGGCTTTGGCCTGGTAGAACACTCTGCAAGTGAGATCAGGGCCCTGTGGGATTTGTTGCAATTCCACAGGGCGTCTAATATGGAGATGTTCTGCCAGGCCTATGGCTGAGGCGGCAGAGGTCTAACTACAGTGGCTGCCACACCCTGCTTTGCACCATTTTATTTGTGCTGTTGTTTATGGCTTTTTGCCCAGTATCTGGTTTCATCCTTGGGCACACATACAGAAAGTTTTTCTTGGAAGCACTTGTTAACTTCTACCTGCTCACCATTTTGTAAGAATGCTAGTCCCCAGCTGGGAGTAGGGATCCCCCGATTTCAAGGGCTCCTGCCCGCTGCCAGCCAGCTGGCAGGTGGGGAGAAGCCCAGCCCTCAAGCCCCACCCCCAACAGCGGCTACCCATGGCCACCCCTCTCCCTCCCCTCCTGCCAGATTTAAACGACCCTCCAACTTATCTTTTTTTTTCCTGCTTGCCCCAAATAGGGTAAGGTTTATTAAAAGTGTTTATTTTTCTAAACACATACATACATTCACACATACTGACACACAGACACAGATGGGGGGGAATAATGCATAGTACATAGTTTCACTTTAAGTCTTATATACAAAGAGTTTTCTCAATGCAAGTAACTAAAAAGTCCATTTTCTTTGTTGGTTTCTATATTTCTTATAATTTTCTTGTTTTTCCAGTCTTTATTAGTTATGGTATATTATTATAACTGTTGTACCAACTATAGAATCTTGACCACGTATTTTGAAATGTGGACTCTGTATGTCCCTTTAACAATAAAGTCAGTTTATCCACTTCTGCCGCCTCAAAAAGCTTATTGAGAATTTCTTGTTTCGTTGGGACCTCCTGGACTTTCCAGTATTTAGCATATAGAATTCTAGTAGTTGTTGTTATGTAGACAACTAGGGAGCAAAGCCCGTTGTGGTGGAAGACAACGGGCCCTAGGAAGGGAGGGAGGGAGGGTGGAAGGGAGAGGAGGGTTGAAGGAAGGAAGGAAGGAAGGAAGGAAGGAAGGAAGGAAGGAAGGAAGGAAGGAAGGAAGGGGGGGAAGAGTGAAAGAAAGGAGAGAGGAAGAAAGGAAAGAGGGGAAAGGAAGGGAAGAGGGGCCGGAAAAGGGCTTCTCTGGGCCTACTGCCCCCATAGAAGGCCCAGGGGATGGTGTGAGGGGCCGGAAAAGGGCTTTTCTGGGCCTACTGCCCCCATAGAAGGCCCAGGGGATTTGGGGGGGGGCAGAAAAGGGCTTTTCTGGGCCTACTGCCCCCATAGAAGAAGAAGAAGAGAAGAAGAGATTGGACTTATACCCTGCCCTTCACTGCCCAAAGGCGTCTCAGAGCGGCTTACAAACTCCTTTTCCTTCCCCTCCCCACAACAGACACCCTGTGAGGAGGTTGGGCTGAGAGAACTCTAACACAAACTGTCTTTGAGAGAACAGCTGTGCCAGAGCTGGCCCAGGGGATGGTGTGGGGGGGGGCGGAAAAGGGCTTCTCTGGGCCTAGTCCCCTCATAGAAGGCCCAGGGGGTGGTGTGGGGGGGTGGAAAAGGGCTTCTCTCACTTGCTTCAGCCTTGAGGGCCTGTCCCTGTGCTCACACTCCAGACGGTCCTCTCCTGTCGGAGGACTGGAGCAGACTGAGCCGAACACACTGACTGGGGCTGACATGGGCGGGACTTTGCGAAGCAGCCAGTCAGCCCTGGCCAGTGTCCTCTGATTGCCAGTTCTTGTGCCGAATCAATTATGGCAAGCATAGAATGTGGTGGAACCAAAATTCAAATATTAATAAGGACAGGATAAGATAATGATCATCCTTTTTACCTCAATCAGGAAGAATATTTAACAGTAATACTTCAGGAGTGAAAGGAACGGTACACTTTAATATTTTTTGCAAAATTTCATGTATCCAAGCCCAGAATTTGTTAACTTTTTCACACTGCCGCCAAATATGATAAAATGACCCCACCTTATTTTGGCATTTCTAACATTTGTTTGAACACTTACTATTATATTTAGCTAACTTTTCTGGGGTTACATACCACCTATAAAACATTTTATAAACATTTTCTTTATAAGAGACGGCTTTCATTATTTTTATGTTTTTCTTCCATAATTGGTTCCATTGATCTAAGTCAATGTTATGCCCCAAGTTTTTCACCCATTGAATCATTGTAGTTTTGTACGTTTCATCCAACATCATATAATCAAGAAGAAAACTATACATTTTTAAAATAAATTTTTGATCTGTAGAAAGCAAAAAAATTTCAAACTCTAACATTGTCATAAAAACCTAATTTTTATCTTTAGAGAATCTATTCAATTTGTGCCCTTTGCCACCATGTTAGGTCCAATAATGGTTTCAAATTCAACTTAGAATCTAGAATATCTGAATACCTTTTCACCTCCTTTTCATAATAGGTTTTAAGGTTTGTGAAAGCTTCTAAAGGGGCGATCAGCTTTGAGTTCTTTGTATATAATTGTTTATGCAAGGGTTCCCAGACTTTCAATAAAGATGACCCTCCAATTTATCAGTGGGAGCATGTGGCCCACCAAATCAGCTGGTGGGCCCTTTAAATCTTGTAGGGGGAGAGGGAGAGGGGCAGCCACTGGCCACACACCTGCACTCCAAGTGGCGAATCTGCTGCTTGGGATTCAGGTGCATGAGCCCCCACTCTCCAGAAGCATTTAAAGAGCCCCTTTAAATGCTCTTGGAGAGTGGGGGCTGCATGTGCCTGAATCCCAAATGGAAAGGGGAGCGGGTGCTTGAATTCCAAGCAGCAAATGTGCTGCTTGGGATTCAGACATGTCCCTAATGTGATGACGGCACTTCTGAGTGATGTCATCATGTTGGGGACATCCCCGTCCCCTCCAGGAATGCCTTCCAAAGCCCCCCACTGGAAAGGAGGCAGGACCTGGCAACGCTACCATTTTGTGAATTGCATCATCTGATGTTTTGTATAGATTTTAATATTATGTAATTATGTTTTAGTTTTTCTAAATCTGTTGTATATATTTGTTGTTGTAACCCACCCTGAGCCCTGTTGTATGGGAGAGAGCAGGGTAGAAATCTAAATAAATAATTTATTTATTTGTACCCTGCCTTTCTCCCCAGTGGAGACCCAAAGTGCCTTACATTATTCTCCTCCCTACTGTATCCTCATGATAACCTTGTGAGGTAGGTTGGGCTGAGGGTGTGTGAATGGCCCAGGGTCATCCAGAAGTTTCCATGGCAGAGTGGAGATTTCAAACTGGGTCTCCCAGATCCTAGTCTGGCACTCACTACACTGCACTGACTCTAATTCCTGTTCTGAATTTTTGCCAGCCTGTAGTAAGTAGCAACCATTTATTTTAATGTTAATGAAAAGTTGGGGGGAAGCTTGGTTAAGAAAGTAAATCCTAAAATTGAGATATTATAAATAGGATCTGTAAGACACAAGAAAGATTCTACAATCCACATTGGGGGGAAATCCAGTTTTCTGTATGTCACAGAAACTTTTCTCCATAAAATCTGATTGCATAGATATAAATAGATAAGTTGGAATGGATGAACTAGGGTTGAAGCATGGTTTCTTAAAAGATATCTGTCTGCTATTAGCTATTTGTTAATGAGCTGATACATGTAGAAAATTCTAGATATTTGTTATATAGCTTAGAATTTTTTCATTGTTTTAAAATCTGTTTCTTGAGGTAAGTGGCATCCTGGGTAGCCATTTGTTCTTGAAATTCAAATCAGCCTTCTTCTATATGCACACACACTGTAAATGGTACACTTAGGCATAGTTATTTATAAAGAATGGTGCAGAGCTTACTGCGCTCTGTTTCAGTTCTGGACAATTTTCCTCAAGGTTAAATAGCAGTATGCAATAGCTCCTGCCCAGTTCGTATGATTCCCTCTGTCACCTGTAATGAAAATTCATAGAGCTAATGTCATCTTTACATTTCTGCCCTTCCTGGATGAACTTGTGTTAATAAATTGTGCTCCTACCTCTTTAGCAGCATTGCTGCAGTTGACTGTCAGGCAAGGCTAAGGCAAAATCAGAGTAAAGATACAGAGGGAATTACCTCTGCACAGTATTAGGCAAAAGATAAGAGTATAGATAGATGCATGGAATTCACCAATAAATTCAGTTTTCATTACACTGTTTCATTGATCAAGGGGAGTGACACAGTTACCTACCTTTCCAAAAAGAAAAATGTGTTAAGGAGAAAAGAAAACGAGGTGGTTCAGAAATAAATATCATATCTAACTATTGCCCTCTTGTCCTGCTACCTTTTACTATCTGTTTTAGATAAAAGCAGGAAATTGTCATATACAGCAAGAAAAGGAGGGGGGATTGGGATGTGGTGGGTCCAAATAACTCTGAGAGAAGTATGGGCTTCTGCCAAGTCAATATGACAACTGATAGCCGATATTTGTGGCTAATATTTTTTATTTTACTTTTCCCATTGGTTTCATATTTAGGGATGACTATTCACTCCTGGTATTCAGATTACAAATCAATTTTGATTTACTGGACATGTCTACTGATAGAGCAACAGCCAACTAAAATCCTAAAATAAAGGCTTAACCAAGCAAACAGATAAAACAAGCTATAGGACAAAAAAAAAAAAAAGTAAAACCGTATTCTATCCAAAGCATATCAGCTCAGTAAAAAGGCAAAAGTTCAAGAGATATCTCTAGAATAAAATGAGTTTCTGTAATTTCTGGAAGGCCAGAAGCAAGGTTACCTTCCAGGAGTAGGGAATTGTTTTTTTGTTTTTTTTAAGGGGTATACCACTGAAAAGCTGGACTGTACATACATAACCAATGTGCCCTGCCTCATCTATGGCACTGTATAGCCAGGAAACCAGATGACGATAATAACTCATAAACTGCTACATATAGGGACAGATGTCACAAAGAGTTTGCAGATTTGCATTCTTTAACTGTTTTGCCATGATTGTCCTCTTTGCCCCTCAGTCCGCCAAATGACAAAAAAGGTATGTAAGAGATTCTTTGCCTTGAAAACACCATGAGGGGTTTCCATTAGTCGGGTGCCACCGATGGCACTTTAAACACACATAAACAAACACACACAAGAGATTCTTGCCTTGGTTATCTTGAACTTGCTTTGTGAAAGATGGAGAGCTGTATGGCTCTCTAATTTCCAGCCTTGCACAACCTGCTCATCATAATCCTGTAGCTCAGGGGTGTCAAACATATGGCCCATGGGCCAGATCCAGACCCTGCAGGGCTCGTATCTGGCCCATGAGCAACTGAAAAGTTTTTTTGTGTTTTTTTAGATTAGATTTCTCTGGGATTTCATTTTCTTTCAAAAAGACCCTGATTAGAAATTAGAACACTTGGATTGGCTTCCATTGTTTAATAATCCAATTACATTGGATCCCATTGTTTAATAATGGAAATAGATGGCTAAGTATTTAAAATACATTTATGGTTCCATATGTTCCAGTTCAATATGTCTCCCTTTCACCCCTCCCACCTAGCTGGCTGCCTTTCTTCACTCCTCCTTTGCTTTTTTCAACTGTTTCATTCTCATCACCAACATCTGAGTGGATTTACCCCAGTCTGAAATCAACACATTATTTCAGTTGGAGAGATCCCCCTCTCCAGTTTAAGCAGATGGTGGGGGGAGAGAAACCTAACAGTTCAGCTTGCAAGCTTTATTACTGGAAAGGAGCAACAGTCCAGTAGCATCTAACAAAATTTGTGGTAGGGCATGCGGTTTCGTGAGTCACTGCTCACTTCTTCAGATACAGCTAGAATGTGAGTTCATTGGTCCTTATATCTTGGAGAGTGGAGTGATTTCAGATTCCAAATGACAATAGCAGGTATTGGTAATGAAACAGAAAACCTAGGTCTCAATTCAGCCCTGGAGGATGCATTGAGCTTCATTATCAGCTGCAATTCAGGAATCTCTCTTTCTAATTTCCCTTTGAAATACCTTTGTAAGAGAACTGCTACTCTTAGGTCAGCAATGTCCTTGAAGGTTAAATGTTCCCCTGTTGGTTTTATAATGTTGTGGTTTCTAAAGTCAGACATGTTATTTATTCTTTGCATCTTCCTGGACTGAGTACTCCTGGACTGAATTGAGACATAGGTTTCCTATCTCATTGCAAATGCTGGTATCTCCATGCCTACTACCCCGCTGCATATCACACCTAATCCAATCAAGCCTGCTTTTGTTATTCACCTGCTATTGCCATTTGGCATCTGAAATCAGCTTTATAAAGTTTATATCTCTGGTACCTCGTGTTACGTTTTATGGTACACATTTTTCTTGTTGTTGTTCAGTCGCACAGTTGAATCTGACTCTTAACGACCCCGTGGACCACATCATGCCAGGCCCTCCTGTCTTCCATTATGCTCCGGAGTTTGCTTAATTTCATGTTTGTTGCCTCGATAACACTGTCTAACCATCTCATCCTTTGTACTGTCAAAGACAGTTCCCATACTGTTTTAAATGTGCAGAACCCTTCTTATAAATATATAAAACTACCTTATCCTTAGTCAGCTGTTCAGCAGTGGCTGTCTGTGATCTCAAAAAGAGGTCTTTTTCAATCCCACTAAAAAGGTGAGGTTGACATGGTACTGAAATTCCCTTACCTCAGAGTAGGAGTGTTAGTGGTTTATAATGCTCATCATCAGTGTGAGGAGAGTATTACACTGCCCCCCCCCCAATTATATCTCTGGTTTATATGGTGCAGAGATTATTTATTTATTTATCAAATTTATACCTGCCCTCCCTGCCGAAGCAGGCTCAGATTATTTCCCCCTCTTCCTTTCCTCTCCTTCCTTTCCTCTTCTCTTTCCAGCTTACCTGCTGCTGATTGCAGCAACAGCAAGTGGTAGACTGGCCTACCATATGAAAGTCACTCTGCCACACTCCTTTCTCTTGTGCCTTACAACTGTCTTCATCCGACACAGCAGTAGAAAAGTTGTGCTGGGTGGAGAACTTCAGGAGACAGTGGCTTCTGAGCAATATACAGTTCCAAGTGTTCTGAGCAACTGTATTCAAGTGCTACAGATAGTTTCTATTCTGTGCCAATTGCTTGATTCCCTTGAGCAGATCCATCCCTTCTGTGTATTCCCAGATTTACAATGAAGTTTGGACTAGGAGTGTGGTATCCTGAGGATGCAAAATGCAACATACTTCAACTAGCATATGTGAAACAAGGTTAGTCATATTTGTTCCAGTCACACTGATCTGACAAGTGTGAAAATGCTAGTTTTATAGTGGTTCAAGGAACAGAACCATTATAATTCAAGGCATTCCAAAGGCTTTTGGAACCTATCCCTGAAACCATCTGTTAGGAACCACTTGCTTGAGACCAGGCACTTTCTTTTATTTCAGCCATTTATCTGAGAATTTCTGTTGTGCAAGCAGTTTTGTTCCTTTTTGCATGTTCTGTTGCAAGGTGCATCTCTGTATAGGATTAATTGTTGCTTTTCTTTTTTAGTAGCACAAGCATCTTTCCAGACTATATATTTTGTAGTCATAATGTGATGACTTGAAAAGTGTTTGTCTTGCTGAAGGTGATTTGATTTTTTTAACTAATGACTTAAACGTTTTCTTTTAATGAAATTTGTTTTTGTTCTGTTTTTAATGGTGTGTTGTGTTTTTATTGATATCATTATTATGTTGTTGTATGTATAAAAATGCACAAAATAAAGCGGTTGTTTTGATATGTTAATGTGATGTGGAAGCTCTGATTGTTAGGACAAAGGTTGTGTTGCTCAGAACTGTAACATTAAGTGGACTAAAGTTGTACATCCTTGCATTTTCATCTGTCGTTGTACTGACTTACAGGCTCTGGGTATCAGTGCCAGAGGTCAGGAAAAGGAAGGGACATTCAGTCATAGAATCATAGAATGTTAGAGTTGGAAGGGACCTTGCAGGTCATCTAGTCCAACCCCCTGCACTCTGTAGGAGTGTAGCCGAAAGATAGCCCTACATACCTACAACATACCCAAAAGATGGTTGTCCAGCCTCCTCTTGAAAACGTCCAGGGAAGGAGCATCCACCACCTCCCGAGGCAGACTGTTCCACTGCTCAACCACTCTTACAATTAGGAAGTTTCTCCTGATATATTTCCACCCATTAGATCTAGTCTTGCAATCCAGAGCAAGAGAGAATAGATCTGCTCCATCCTTTACATGACAGCCCTTCAAATACTTGAAGACTGCAATCATGTCCCCTCTAAGTCTTCTCTTTCCCAGGCTAAACATACCCAACTCTTTCAGCCTTTCCTCATAAGACTTGGATTCAAATTCTCTCACCATCCTGGTCACCCTCTTCTGGACACACTCGAGCTTGTCAACATCCTTCCTAAAGTGTGGTGCCCAAAACTGGACACAGTACTCCAGGTGAGGCCTGACTATAGCAGAACAGAGTGGAACTACCATCTCCCGTGATCTGGACACAGTGCTTTTGTTAATGTATCATAAGTTTGCATTAGCTTTCTTCACAGCCACATCGCACTGCAGGCTCATATTGAGCTTGTGATCAACCAGAACACCTAGATCCCTTTCACATGTGCTGCTGTCGAGCCAAGTCCCTTCCATTCTATATTTGTGCCTTTGATTTTTTGTGCCTAGGTGTAGGACTTTGCACTTATCTCTATTGAAGTTCAAGGTCAGTGTTCCAGAAGTCAGGCAAGGCAGAGTTGTTCAGTCCAAGGTCAAGTTCCAAGAATCAGGCCAGGCAGAGTCAGTGGCTTAGCATCTATCATACGTGTTGCATCCATGCCTAACAGCCTCCCTTGGCTGGTTTTATAACCATACACCTAAGAGTCAGGCTTGCAGATAGCTGCTCAGAAGCAGTCCTGCAACTAGCCATCTTTGTTATCAGAAAGCAGTTGATGTGAGGCCAGGAGACATGCATTTTACCATGCTGTCTGTAATTCTGTTCTCAACCTTCATCTACTGTGCTCTAAGGGTGTACTGGCGGGCTGGAAATGACCAGCTGATGTTCACCTGCTGAACCAGGGCAGGAGGGTGTTGGTGGCTCTTCACCAGCTGTTGGCCGTGAATCCTGACAAGCCTGCAGCTCATTTTCCTGCTGGTCAGCTTCTGTTGACTCAAGGTTGGCTACACGGGGCTCTTCTTCTTCTGAGTAGTCCTTGCTATCATGAGCCCTGGCTGGCTCATGACACTCATTCTGTTTGTTTCCCTAACCAACTGTGTTGATTGGGACTTACACTAAGTAAATGTCCATAGGATTTCCATTTACTGCTCTTTTATCTACAAAGCCTTATATGTGTTTATTTCCTTGGCTGGGCAGGGGCGGGGGGGGGGAAGGCAGAGAGACGGTTTAGGGAAGTCATCAGTTTCTTAGCAAACCTCTTCAACAGTTAAATGTACTCTGTTTGACACTCATAGACTGGGAGTCAATCAGGGATATGCTTGGTTGATACTGAATAATTCAATCAGCTCTCAAACAGGTTTGCACCTGTTTGTTGGTCAGAATCTGATCCACAGCTAACTTAGCACCAACACAATTATCTTGAAATTCTTCTTTTAAAAAAGATTGTAGGTTAATTTGAAATCAGCGTATTGGACTTTTCACATTATTATTCTGATTGTCTTGGGGATCTTCATTAAAATACAGTGCTTTAGTGCCAGAACATAACCTGTTGTAATTGCTTAACTTATTGCATTAGATGGCAGCATTATATATCTTAGTTTCAATTCCTTTTCATATGTAACAGATGTGGGTGCACAGTGTTAGTGGGTGCATGGATAAGGGGGGGGGGACCCTGCATTTTAATATATTCCCAAAGTGAAGAAGAAGAATGTATGGAACATTTAGGATAGCATACAAGTTCACAACAATAATGTGTACATGGTGATATCTGAGTAATTACCTTACATGCATGGCACAGAATTTTCCCCCTCTTTTGGTATCCGGTGATGATTAATCATGAGCAATAATAGAGATGTCCAAAATCAGTTTTGAAACAGTTATAGTTTGAGGGTTGTTGGAAGGAGAAAAGCAGGTGTTTAATTCAGTTGCCATGGCAGGCATATTACATTACCTGCTAGCCCCCATTGAGACCAATAAAGTGTGTACCCCTAGGGCCTTTGGCCTACACTAATATCTGAGATATGATAAGGTTACCCACAAAATCGTGTGGCCTTAAGATACCATGAATGTGGGAAATTTCAAATTAAAAGAAGATATCTCCATAAAATGATAAGAAGCACTCCTGGAGAGGAGTAGTTTGACTTCCTGAATGGACCTAGAACACATTGCTCAAACCTCCTTTGAACATTCAGAGTTCCTCATGCCTTTCTGGCCTTAAACCACAACTCAGGCTTGCAGGCTGTTGAATCAATCAAGGCTATTGAAATATCTTTTGCAAATGCAATTCCCAGATGATACAATCATATGCCTGGGAAGGACCATTTTCCTGTCATCTTGCTACTATTAGATCCATGTCAATATTCTTACCTATTCTTGATATATTTCCTATGACTATTCAAGTGTACCTTATGCTATGGAAGGATTATTCGTATCTTATCACAGCTCAGATCCTAAATTTGCAACAGTAGGGTCGTCAAAGTTCCAACCATGCACAGTCAGAGCAAAACCCAAAATTCACCAGTGGGCGGCTCTAGTTGAGCACCAAAATAGGCCAATAGACTATTTTGCACCAAAATAACCAGTAGTCTTCCCATTGGTACTCAGGTAAATCTGGGTCTGTATGTAGGGTATGTCAAGCCCTCAATTTTTATAGCTGGTTTCCCTGTAAAATGACCTTGCAGCATCCTGAGGCCTAGATCCTTCCTCTTCAAGACAGATGCAGTATGATTGCCTCTCTCCTCCTCTGCTTCCCTTCCCAAGATGAACCCTTTATGTCTTGTTTACCTGCTTACCTCCTCTTAACTCCGCCATTGCTCATCTAGGACTGAGTTGCATAACTATTTACCAGCCCTTCCTCAGGTTAAGGACTTTGTCCTTTCTGTCCTAAGGTCCATTCACATCTATTCCAATGCATACTTTGGTTCTAATTCATGCAGCCCCTTACTTATCTTCTTTCTTTGTGTTGGTTTGGTCTGGACTCACCGAGTGGGAAGAACATAATTTGGAGTAAATGTAACTTTAGATGGGCTTCCAGCTTCAAGTAACATGATTACACATTAAGTTTGTGGAAGGTGACTGATTTTTATTGCTTTTTGGTGGGATATAACTGCTTGTTTTTTTGTTTTTCTATACTAATTCCTCATTTTCTTTGCTAAGGTAATAACGTTACTTGCTGGTCACGTGCATGTCTCCCTGCCATCTTTACTTTATTGTGACAGAGTAAAAGTCCTCTATATAGCAGATTAAAAGATTCCTTTCTGCTTTGGACCTGTGTCTTGGCTGTAGACATGTAGGAGGCACTTTTGCATGACAGGCTGTGGCAGGTGGGGTGGCATGAGTGAACACAAATATATTTTTGGAAGGAAAAACTCCCACTCTGTACAGTGCCACTGTCCTCTTGATATACATAAGGTTTTAAGAAATGTTTCAGGACTACCACCTACACCATGCTTCCTTGACAAACTCACGAAACACCATGTATAGAGATGCCAAAGCAATATTTATTGGTTGTTGTAGATTTTCTGGGCTGTATGGCCATGGTCTTGGCATTGTAGGACTTGACGTTCACCAGCAGTTGTGACTGGCATCCTCAGAGATATAACACAGAAAGATGGAGTACTCTCGGTGTCAATGTGAGAAGAAAAATGGCAGACAGGTGATTTATATCTACTCAGGAAGGTGGGGTAGGGCTGAGTCATTAGCTTGCAGGAGTTTCCCAGGCTGTGACATGTTAATGAAGGAACTTTCCTGAGGAGGTTCTTTTGCATATAAATTGGCTGTTAAAATTCTAATCTTATCTGTAGCGCTGTTGTAAGATGTAGATAATTTTGTGTTTTTCGGGACTGGAAACCATGCTCTATTTATTTTTAATCTCTCTTCCTTCCTGTTGAAATTGTGTTTATGTTTATGGATTTCAATGGCTTCCCTGGGTAATTTGACCTGGTAATTGGATGCGTTGTCCAGCATTTCAGAGTCTTGGAATAAGATACTATGTCCTGTTTGAGTTAGGCTATAGCCACTGCTGATTTTTCAGGTTGGCCAAGTCTGCAATGTCTTTCATATTCTTTTATTCTTGTCTGGATGATACACTGCAGAAGGACTTCTCAGACTTATCTGACCAAGGTCAAAGGGGTCAGACTTAGCTCTTTCCATCACAGAGGCCTGGAACAGAGGCTGATTTGGGTATCAAATCAATAATGAGTGCACCTATCTTTAAGCAGTCATGTTATGTGCATGCATCTGGTAAGGTTATGCACAGACATTTTATTCAGGCTTGCCTCATGTTTTTAAAAGAATTATTTGGTCTCTTTATTATTGTTGTTTCACATGTTTAAGGTCATTAATTAATTTAGTAGTTATTTCCATTGTTTCTAATGGGAAGTGCAGTTCTGGCTGTAATTTTCTAGCCACTTTTTTAAGCAGGGTAAAATCCTCATGGTTATAGCCCTCAACCAAGGGAGCTTTCTTGCCAAACTGCAGACAGAATAAGAAAAGATTTGTATTTCATATGCTAATAAAATTCTGGTGGCTAGAGGAAGGCGGTGGATAAGAAATTGTTTTTAACAGAAATGGTGATGGACAGTAATCCCTGCACACACACACTCATGACTCATATACTCAGGCATTCATTTCAGCATTTTTCTTCCACTTCTCATCCAAATCCTCACCTTGTCCCTGTGTATGTTTACTTCAAACACACACACGTACACAGACACCCATTAAACAGTGGAAGCCCAATATCTTCCCTTATGTAAGAATTTAGGAAGAACTTCCTGACAATTAGAGCAGTTCCTCAGTGGAACAGGCTTCCTTGGGAGATGGTGGGTTCTCCTGCTTTGGAGGTTTTTTAACAGAAACCATCTGAGAGCAATGTTGATTCTGTGAACTTAGGCAGATCATGAAAGGTAGGGCAGGAAGGGTTGCAGCAGTGCTTAGTTATTGTGGCCCTTTCTTGCATGCCCAGGGAAATGCCAATCACCACTTTGGGAAATGGAAACTGAAATCTGAGTGCATCCACAGACTATGCAGCACTGCCCAGAAAATAGCCAGAACTGGCCCAATTAGCATGGGTCTGAAAGGTGGAGGAAATTTCATTCAGATTAGTTATCCTTCCAAGTTGGTAAATGATTATATGCTCAGCTCACCATCTGGATATCCTTATTTAAATATTGTATATTTGTTGCAGAGAGACCCAAGTCAACACCAGTATACAGACAATATGTTTGAGCTTAAAGTAAGGATATATGCTCACTATAAAGTGGTTGTAGTTTGTATTCTTCTAGATAATATGACTTCAAATGTATGTGAAAGTTGTTGTCGGTCATCATAACATTGTCAGGTGCTCAGGACCAGGTGGAAAAGTGTTTTGAGCAGTTAGCAACTAGTCGGTTCTCTGAGGCCGCGATCAGACATGCCATTTGGTGTGAAGAGGAAGCAAACCTATTTCCCCCAGTTGAAATTGACATGGCATTGCATGATCACACATCATTTGAAGCTGCGGGGTCATCCTGTCACTTCCCGATCAGACAGCATGTTTGGCCAAGTGTTTTGTGGGTTTTTTTGGCCATTTGTTTCCCATGTGCATAAACAAGGAATCACACCTCTGCACTGAGGATTCTCTATGGAGTATGCGGTTATGCACATATTGCTAAGTGAGGGAAAAAATGAGCAGATCATCCCGACAGCATGAGAGCGTGCTTGAGCGATCAGACAAGGGAAAGTCTGTCCATAACCTGTTAGCAAGCATTAGGACCAGACTTTCCCCACTGTCTTTTAACTCCACTTCCATGCCAGGGCAGCACGGAGTGTTGACAGCAGTGGGACCTTTCCCAGATGTTGCTGACTGATGGTGCCGTTTAGATCTGTCAGGCATTCGCACCTGAGTCAGATCTAAAGGCATGTCTGACCACAGCCAGAGTGATGCATTTTCTATGCTGAGGGAAGGTAGATCTGGTAGCTTCATATCAACTAGTGATACCAGACTGGCCCTAAAGTATTACTTAATTTCCTAATCTCCTAGATCAGGATGGTTACAAGTTCTAGTGTGAATGCCCCAGCTGGAACTGCTTGTGCTTCCCTTCCAGCAATGCTGGTGGCAAAGAAATAAATGGCAGCCTGATCTCACAGATCCCTGTGATGTCTAACTGAACCCCTGCAATCCATAGCACAATTCATATCTTTTTTAATGTTTTGAGAATAAGTGCTGCCATGTTTATTCATTGTGAGACCCATAGCATTATTTTGAATACTACAAAAACACAATTCATATCTTTTTTAATGTTTTGAGAATAAGTGCTGAAGCTTTCTGAACTCATCCAGCCATGTTTATTCACTGTGAGACCCAAACTGAAGTGGTTGCATTTCATTTTGGTCTTGCAACAGTGAGACAATTTGAAACAATAGATCAGGGCTTCAACTCAAGTATTCTTTAATAAATACATGTGTGTTGTAAAAAAAAGTTCTGTTAATGGTTGATGAAGATTTACATGAGTTGCTAAGTGTTAGCATATTGCCAACATAACATAATAGTGTGGCTTTTACTTATCAGATAGCAGAATAATCATTAAATCTTTCAGCTGTTTGTTGGGGTAGGCTCAACATCCATTATTTAAAGTAGTTGAAAATGAAATAAAGGTATATTTTAGTATTTCATATAACTCCATTCAGATAGAGTAATGCAGCTCTAAACAAACTTAATGCCTAATGATGATGAAAACAGTGCAATTACTCAGTTGATGGCTTAATTCTAGATAAGATTGAGCTGGTTCCAGCAAACCTGGAATGGGGGGGGGCTCTCTCCTATCATCCTTCTGTGCCCAAAGCTGCTCTTGAAAGTTGGGGGACCCTTAAGAACTGAATGGGATGCAGCAGAGGAAGGATTATAGCTTAAACCATAGTTTAAGTGTCTGTTCTAGCATGTGACTTCTCTGAATGTTCTCCATGCCCCAGTAGGAGTTGCCAGATATCTCCAAGGCAGGGGTACACAAACAAAGACACACACACACAAATGCAAGAATACCATAAAATAAGATACAAGGTGCCTGTTGTGGGAAGAGGAATGGAGGTAGAACTTATGCAAGAGGGAGTTATTTCTGCTATTACTGACTTTTGTTGCAGCCGTTCATGAATTCCACTCTGTCCCTGAAGAGAAGTTTTTCAGGGGCTAAGGGAGGCTGAAGGGGACAAAAGGGAGAAGGAGAAGAGACACATCTATGAACCAGATTGGGTTGTGGTTCACTGTATTCACTCGTATTATGTTGGTTTGTAAAATGTAGTGCTTAGAGTGTCAAGAGAATGTTCTTGGTGACTGAACTTTAAGTCCCACCCCACACTGCCACACTGGGTGACCTGGTAGTCTAGGTTCACTTTTCAGCCTAAACCATGCCACATGGTTGTTGTAAGGACAAAGTGGGGATGGCAAAACTTGGTGCCATGAGCACCATCAAAGATGGAAATATATTTGGTAGAAATACATTACATGACACTAACCTGTAGCAACTGCTGTCCCAAATACTGGAACTGTCCTAAAATGTGGCAGCAAAAATAAATTAGGATTTCATGAAGAAGAAACAAACAAAAACACAGTTTGGTTCTTAATGTTTATTTAGCTTGCTGTGTCAGAAGCCTTCATCTGGTATAAATTAAATGAAACTGTAGAGAAACTATGAGAATGCATGTGAAAATTGGTTGCCTACAAGCTGATAAGCACTCCTTTATTTGGAATATATCCTAATCTTCACTACTGAGTCTATCAAGCTACCAGAAAACTTCCTGCCACATTCTGTAAATTGATTGTGCATTTAAAGTTATAATAGGAATTCACTGTATTCAGCTCTTTATAGATCCCAAATAAGATTGCAGATGGTTTACAAATAATGTGATTACCTGGTTGGGAGCAGTAAAAGACATAATGTACATAAAGATGTAGAATTAAGATTACAAGTAGACTCTGGAAGGTTTGTCTCGGTGAAGAATGCTCAACGTAGATCTTTGTTATCAGTTTTATATTAACCTAGAGTACTTGGAGAGGAGCTGTGGCTCACTGGTAGAGCATCTTCTTGGAATACATTCGCTCTCAGGTTCAGTCTTTGGCATCTCCAGTTAAAAAGATCAGGTGGTCGGTGTTATGAAAGAGCTTAACCTGTGTAGACAATACTGACCTTGATGGACCAGTCGTCTGATTCACTGTAAGGCAGAACCATGTGTGTGTGTTCTTGTAAATAAATTATAACCTTTTAAGACTTGGCTCTACTTCTCTGTTCTCACTGTGGCCTTCCTGGCCCCTCCAAAAACATCCATTTTTGGATTAGCATGTTATGTATTGGAACTGGAACATTCCAGAACTGTTTCTACCAGAGACTGGCTGAGCTTGGAGCTCTAGAACAATAGCCCACCAAAACTCTGGAGGTGGCCAATGAAGAATTAATGGTTCTGACAATGGCCTATCATTAGTAGTTGTTTGGGGAAGTGCAGGGCTCTTTTTGTAGCAGGAACTCCTTTGCATATTAGGCGACACGCCCCTAATGTAGCCAATCTCCGAAGAGCTTACAGTAGTCCCTGTAAGAAGAGCTCTGTAAACTCTTGGAGGATTGGCTAAATTAGGGGTGTGTTGCCTAATATGCAAAGGAGTTCCTGCTACAAAAAAAGCCCTGGGGAAGTGGGAGGAGTTGCATGCTATTTCAACAGGGCAGTTGCCCTAGCTTCTGGCTTTTTGTTCTTGCTGAATCACTAATAAAGGAGAGCTAATCACTAACCTTGGGTTCAGACTATCCATGGAACCCAGTATTTAACAAGCGGAACACCTGTCTAGAGTTACACCGTATAATAGATAGGGAGCCTACGGGAGGAAGAAGAGAAGGAGGAGATTGGATTTATGCCCCGCCATTCACTTGGAATCTCAGAGCAGTTTACAAACTCCTTTCCCTTCACCTCCCCACAAAAGACACCTTGTGAGGTAGTTGGGGTTGAGAGAGGTCTGACAGAAACTGCTCTTTTCAAGAAGGAAAGAGGGGGAATCAGCAAGTATTGCTTTCCCCTCTGCTGTAAATGGAAAAGCTGTTCCCTAGGAGGAGCATCTGCTGTGCTGACTGACTGAATGGTTCCATATTATCTGAGCCAATGTCCATTGATTCTAATGGATTTAGAAGGATGTAACTCTGTTTAGGATTGACTGCCAATGTTTTAAAAAATCTGAGTATCAGTCTAGCTACACTTTGGTGGAAATGTAAGAAGACAGAAAACTTTGATAATGCGAGCTTGCTTGCACTATAACCCTGGTTAGCAATCAGTTTTAGAGGATGGACATTTTGAGAAGGGGGCTATGATAACCAGTTCTTCCCCTTCCAGATTAACTGAGTCCTCCTGCTGGAGACATTTGTCCTTTACTCTTGCCTCTCATATGTAGTAAACTTTTTTGTCATCTTTCCAGCCCACAAGATGTCACATACAAAAACTGCGAGTATTAAGCTACTGGGACTAATGTTGGGAAATGCAGGGAGAGGGGAGTCATAGTTAATGCATATAAATAACCTGTTTTATTGTAAACCTCATTGAGCAATGAAAAAAAGCAGTACAGAAACATACAAAGTAAAAAATAGTAATAATATGGAAATAGCATGGCCACTTGGGAGGAGCATCATCTTGCACTCCTGGGGGGATTTAGCCCTGGAACCTCCAGTTACTGATCCATATTATTTAATATTATTTACTTACAACATGTATGTCCCACCTTTCTGTCCAATCAGGACTGCTATTCCATCATTAATTATTCCTCTATTATGCAATATCTGTTATGCCTTGATTACTTATTGCTGCTATTGACCCCCTCCTTTTAAAAACATTAAGCTAATAAAAAAGGTGTTTTTAAAACTTAATTCTAATTTGTTCTTATCTAATTCTAGCTTTCTTATAAACGTTGATTTGGGTATCTAAAGCATCTCTGCGTTTCTTTGTGTATTGGAAGCTCTGGCAATTTCATTTCCAAATGCATCCATTTATACCATTTTAGATGATGTTCCAGAATTTTATTTGACCTTCAGAGAGGCTTTATGGAAGGGTGCATTGGGCTTAATTAGGAAAGGGCACCCAATGGAGCAATTCATGAGTAGAAGACATGTAGCCCTTCGGATTTTTATACAATTTTTACTTGGCATTTACAAGAAACATTACTTCAGCAAGCAAACTGACATATGTATTATGACATAATATACATGAAAAGTTCATTATGCAATAGTATTTTAACTTAGTTTTGTTTTCATTTTCTTATGCATTATTTTTGTTCAGATTTTTTCCTGATTGTTTTGGGGTACCTTTCTCTCTCCCCCTCAGAGTTCAAAGCTGATTTTTTCTTTCATTGTATCTAAAAGAATAAATGAATGGTCCTTTTTTTGATCTGTGTTTTTACTTGATAAAAATGCATACATATTGTTATCATATACTATATTATTAAATGTTATATCAGGTGTTATTCTTGTCTGCTTTTACTGGAATTTTACTCTTCCTCAAATCCAAGACCTACACCCTAGCATGTTGTCCCATGTGACAATTGACTTGTTATGTTCATGCCCCATGATGGTACTTTATGATGCAAAAACAACGTATTTTCAGACTTTTCTGGTAGTTAACACATCTTGAACTATTTTTGAATGTATGAAGCGTTTTATTACGTAATATTTTCAGACTATTCTGGTAGTCAACACATCTTGAGCTATTTTAAAATGTATGAAGAATTTTATTCCAGAACATTTTCTGTATGTTTACTGCTGAAGGTAGACTACCAATAATCTATATTGAGCTATAACCAGAGGGTTTTTCCAGAAGGTATTTCATACTAACCCAATAGTACATTTTCCCCTGTTTGGTATTTTATTTTGAGTGCTTTTCTGTCTGGCAGAACATGTCTTGTTTATTTTTCCCTCTTTGGAAGTTCCTGTGACTAAATTGTTTATTTGGGAACTAAACAAAACTTTGGCTTTATACTTTTCCTTATACTAGTGCCATTTGCTGCATGTACTAAGTGTTTTTCAAGGTGAACAAAACCACAGAAAGAGGTTTGCATGGTACAAGACTCATGCACTGTTCTGTAATTATATTTGCCAGAGAAGAGGTTTCTTGGCATGTCTTTAGCTACCTTGTCTCCTATTTTGGACAAGTGTCTTGCCAGCAAAATAGGGCTTATCTAGTCCTTCACATTCTACTGGCAGTAACTGAATAGCACCAGTTTTTGTTGTTCTTGTTGCTCATACAGAGAGTGTATGCTTCAGCGGGGTAGCTGTGTTTATCTGTTTAAATCAAAATAAGAAAGAATAATATGGTACCATAAAGGCTAATGAATATAGGTAAGTTGGAGGGGCTCATTCTCAGCAGTCAGGCTATCAACTACATCCATTGCCTCGCCTATGCTATGGTGCCAAGACCTGAAGAATTTGTAATCAGTATAGCTGTGGCATGATTTTCATTGTACCATCTTAATCTGCATCAATGTTCCCTCTAAGCTGAGGTAGTGTGAGCTAGCCCACGGTATTTTAGTCTTCAGCTCACACATTTTTGTCCTAGCTCAGGAAAGATGACTCCAGAATAAACTAATTTATGCAGTAGCCAAATTGCTTGCTCACAACTTTAATTCCAGTAGCTCAAAAAGTAGAATTTTTGCTCACAAGACTCCACAACTTAGAAGGAACATTGGTAGTAATAACTCCTGATCCTGTACAGACTTCGTGCTAACAGACTTACCTGGTTCCAGCATTATTAGATGACTCTAAATTCACAGGGCACCTAAATTCATTAAATGAAAGTATTCATTAACTACAGAACATTCAGGAGTGTTTTGTTTACAATGTTCTTGGTGGCCAGAAAGTTGTGACCAGGACTTACCCCGATGCTGCTTCGTGGACTTTGGGGCCTAGTTGAGAGAGCAGCAGGGCTGGCCATTGCACCCAGTGTCCAGCAGGCTACATGGCTGGACCATGGGCAGGACCTGGCAGTGGCAGTCAACCCTGACACACAAGATGTGTGTCCAGGGCAGGGGTGGGGGGTGGGGGTGGGCTCAGCCTGCCTGCCCACCCTCTGTGTAAGGACCAGCTGCCCAGGCATTGGCCCTCTGTTCTACATGGCCCATTTTCCCTCTCACCCTCCCCACACTTCAATTGTAATGGGATTAGGTTTGCTGTTTTCTTATTGTCACGGCTTCTGGTGGTTGGAGCATTGAGATGGATCCTTTGGCTAGGGAGGCATTGCCTGTGTGCCTGCATCCCGCCATTCTGGGGACCACTATAAGGCATTTGGGGTGGAACCAATAGATCAGCATGCCCAGCTTGGGGGCTGTCAGTGGGGCTCTCACCACTGAGTGACCAGGGAACCATGTAGCAGTCGGCAGACATGTGGCTCCTGAAGGGCAGCTTTGCCACTTCTTGAATGCAACAGGTTGGCAGGCTGGTTGTGTAATGCAGGAACCATCCCCATGCAGCGCCAGTGCTCCTGTGGTGTAGTCAGTAAGAATTGTGGCCTGTTTTACCAAAACCACTGTTGTTGGGTTGTTCATTGCTCCATCTGCATCCCCTTCCATGCCCCTGGGTCCACAAGAAGATAAGTAGATGCAGATGGTTTGAGAAAGTTACTTACAATGCAGTCTAAGTAGACTTAACACCTTTCTAATCCCATTGAATTTCATGGAGTAAGAAAGGAATAACTCTGGTTAGGATTGCACTGTTAAGATTGAAAAATAGCTGGTGTTTGTTGGGTTTCCACCTGTTGTAGAGACATTGGGGGGGGCGTTATTTGTATGTCGACTTTAAAACAATATGTCTAATCTCTTGAAGGATAGGACAGAAATTTAAATATATATATAAACTAGGAGTAAGGCCCATTGTGGGAAGAAATACAACGAGCTCTAGAAGGAAGCTCTAGGTGAGTGGAGTGGCTGTGGGGCAGCAGAGGGAAGGGGGAAATAGGGGGAGGCAAGCCATGTTTATTTCCTTCTGCTTAGCTATAGGGCAGGGCTGTCTCAAGTCATTTTGCTACCCCAAGTGGGTAGTATGGGAGGACAGCCTCATGGCAACAGGTATGGTTCCCTCTATCCCTGACTTATGTTGATTTGGGACTATGCAGTGGCAGCTAAGATAGAAAACACCTCCTCCTGTGCCATGACTTCTGGGTTCCAAGGGTCTTGAAAAGAGGTCTGTAGCCAGTTACAAGGTTGCCAACTCTGGGTTGGGGAATACCTGTAGGTTTGAGGGGTAGAGCCTGGGGAGAACACGGGTGGGGAGGGACCTCAGCAGGGTATAATGCTATAGAGTCCACTGGCCAAAGCAGCCATTGTCTCCAGGAGAACTGATCTTGGTCATGTGGACATCAGTTGTAATAGCTGGGAAATTTTCTGTAAGGGAATTGATGTGCTGTGGCTGGGGAACATGGAGATTTCTGGGAGATCTCCAGGCCCCACTGGGAGATTGGGATATGTATTTTACCTCAGGACACATTCAGGCTGAGTTCAGACTGGCAGTTTGCCCTGCTATAGCCACGTTTCAGCCACGTTTTACAAGCGGATTAAAGGGGGCGTTCACACAGGCACATCTGCCTGGAGTTCCCCACCCATAGTCAACCCATGCTGTTCCACTTCACTCCCGCGTTTAAAAGATACCTGGTAAAAGCAGTAGCAAATCCCTGAGAGCCTGTTTATCCCACTTCATTCTGCTTCTGGGAGGTGTGAACACCAACCCCAAAAGCCGGGAGCAACCCACGTTGCTGCGCTCCGATATGATTGGCTGTGCTCTGCTCTACCACCCAATGCAGTGCCAGTGCAATGGGATCCTCCCCAAATCGGCCAGATGCACTTATGGGCATGAACGCATATGCACTCATGCGCACAAACACACATAGCCAAATTACCAGGGAAAAGCCATTTACAGCCGCACCTCTGGGTCAACAGTCTGAACGCTCCCGCATGCCCCCTCCTGGTATGCTCCCGCATCAGTCGGTGCAGTGTGACCGGGAAAACTCGGAATAGTTTGTTCCAGGGCTTTTTTGCCACGACTGGCTCCCACTTCAAACTGCCAGTCTGAATTCAGCCTCAGTGACTCCTAACAGCAACATCTAACTGTTTAGAATGTTAGAGGCAAAGGCCAATCAGGCCACATATGCAAATGACCTCTGTGTTCTGACTGGCTATGGGGGTTTAGAATGTTGGAGGCAGGACTCAGGCAACGCAGCCAGTGTTGGATAGGGATACCCTCTGAGTGACAGATCAGGGAGTCAACTGATTTGGGAGCCTGTGGAATGTTCAGGAGAGTCCATGACCAAAGCAGAATTGTATATAAGGAGAGATAATTCATAGTATTGCTGGCTGATTCTTTTTCTCCAGTCATGATTAGCTGTATCTTTCTTCTAAATGTGGCTGGATTTACCAGGCTTTCTTAATGAGTACTTCTTACTTAGAAAGTACTGACCTAATTTCTATAGGAGTAATAAATTTTCAGATTTTAAAAATCAGAGTTAGTACCTCAGATACCTACACATCTTAATTAAGAACACTGAAACCATGAGTCCAGAATGACCTTGTAGCTCAAAGGCTGGCTATTGGAACAGTCTCAGTCTCTTGGTTAGCATAGATTCGCAGAGCACAGTGAAGACAGATCTGTATCCATGTGTTCCCATATTGGGGCTGAGGCTGTCTGGATATCAGGAGGCAAAAAATTCCAAAGCAGATTGCCAAGGGGGTGTTTGTCTAACCATTTAACAAACACAGATCAGGCTGTGACATTTTCTCTGTGTGTTATACATCAAAGGAGTGAATAGTTCCATGATGATGTTTTCCCAATATGAGCTTCATGAGCATAATGCAAATACCATCTAGCAATCCCCATCTTACTGTCAGGATTTCTTGCCATTTCTAGTTGAAGTCATGAAACTCAGGCAATGGTTCACAATAACATGTTCAATCAGCATGTCTGCAAGACATTGTTAGAGCTGTGTAACATTTGCTTTATTACTGTCTTATTTGGTTGGAGTTCTGGCCCTCCTGCTGGTGGACCTCCTGATGGCACTGGGTTTTGGCCACTGTGTGACTCAGAGTGTTGGACTTGATGGGCCGTTGACCTGATCCACCATGGCTTCTCTTATGTTCTTAAATGTAGACACTGTTGTTTGCCCCTGTTTAGGTTCAGTTTCCATTCAGTTCTCCCCTTATTCACAACAGTTGAGGAGCAGTTGGTCTGCAGTATAGCAAGATGAAGTTCTGTGGGTCTCTATAGTTTGTTGAAGAATCATGCTGATTTTTGTGTTAACACTGTCTTCTTGGAGCCCTGACCTGGATAGCCCAGGCTAGTCTGATTTCATCAGATCTCGGAAGCTAAGCAGGATCAGTCCTGGCAAGTATTTGGATGGGAGACTTCCAAGGAATACCAAGGACATGGTGTAGAGGCAGACAATGACAGACCACCTCTGATTGTCTCTTGCCTTGAAAACCCCAGGGGGTCACCATAAATCAGCTGTGACTTGATGGCACTTTCTTCCACTGCTGTCTTCTCTGAAGATTTTGACTGACAAGTCATAACTATTTTGGAGTCATTATGGAAATTTGAAAATGAATAGGCAAAGTAAGACTACTGAATCTGCTAAAAAAAATTTCTATGCTTGATTTGTGAATGTATCAGAGACTCTGTTGTCAGTACCACTTTTTCCAGGAGCAATGGAGAGAATTCTTTTGCATCTTACAGGGTTTTGTGCTAATTTGCACAGCTTTGCTTATTGCAAGGAGAAGATCTGTGCCCACTTAACCAATACTGGAAGAGAAAAATGCTCAGTTCTTTGATTCTACTTAATTCAGCTTCATTTAGGAGAGGCCGAGTTAGTACTCATGTTCCTGATGGCTAAAAAGCAATGTTACAGACATTAGTAAAATGTGATCAGCCATTCTTCAAGAACAATGCTTGTTCACAAAATAGGTTTCAGCATCCTTATCTTCTTACTTTTTCACTCAAACAGTAATTAACTTGTAGACTTCTCTGCCACGGGATATAGTATGGTCACTAGTTTTGTTTTCCTTAAAAGTGGGTTATTAAAATTCATAGAATATGTGATCATTAGTGGCCATTAGCTATGATGACTAAATGGAATCTTCATGTTCAGAGGCAGTAACTCTGTGAATACCAGTACTATTACACAGCAGCAGAGGGAAGTTTTGGCATTCAGCCCTGCTTTTGGGTCTTCTAGATATATACGGTCAGCCACGTATAACAGGATGCTGGACTGGAGGCACCATTGGTCTGATCCAGCAGGGTTGCTTTTAAGAACATTACATGGTAACTGGCCTTGTATTTGGTAGGAAAAGGTATTAAGAACATGGTTTTCAACACTGGCTCAGTTAATTGATTCTGCCTTGGCTTTAGAGGCTATGGCACTGTTTCTGTGGTTCATCATGAGCTGGTTATAAAATGATATAATGTACTTCTTCCCTGGTGCTTATCAATGCAGTGTTTAATTAGCACCATATTTCCTTGTGGCTTTTTCCCTGTTTGGGGGGAGGTAACTCAAGTGGAGCCATATTATCATCTTTTACCACTGGCTCCTTTGGAGCTTGCACCACGCATAGCATAACTGCAGAAAAAGTCCATAGCTTCAGACTGTATTGCTTCTCTGGTGAAATACTGATGGTCTTCTGAGGTGGAGTGACTGTCTCTCCAGATACTTCCTTCCCCATGTTGGCAGCTGTAGTCTGCGGAAATCTAGGGCAATGGGAATGATGGCACAAATGCAGCAGCCCCTTTCCTGCACCTCCTCCTCCAACTTCACACAAAAGAGATGAGATCCAGTCACAAAGGTTCCCCTCCATGCATGTAATTAATACCTTGTTATAACAGGTTTATACCACAGTGACTTAAAATGTACTAATATCTTCCTTGGATAGTGGGGCTGTTGATCGTCCTCTGAAATGCAAGAGTAAGAAGAACATTTTACTCATATGATGGTATAAAATGCAAATATTGTACACATTTTAAAGCTATTTAGTTAACAAGAATAATAATGCATAAACACTGATGCTGCATTCACAGATGCAAATATATTTTTCATTTTTCCACACAGTCTAAGTGAGCAGAAGGAATGTGGGTAGAGGGGAGAAGAACTGTGGTAGTAAATCCTTCTCTCAACTTACACCTTTTCTGTCAGCTATATATTCTAAGACTTTATGAGATTAGGCTATACTATGAAGCCTTCCCTCCCAGTCAAAAAAGTAGGCAAGCAAAATTGGTTTATATTGAGAGTCCACACCAGAAAACCATTATTTGGGAATGCTAATATGATAGGTTTTTCTGTGTGTCTAAAAGAACACTGACTACTCTTCAGAGAACTTGGCTAACAAACTGATCACCAGACACTAAGCAAATGTAGGCTTCTTCCCTGTGACAGCCTATTCAGCTAGCTTCATGAGATTAGGTTTGATGCTTTTCCTTCGGCTTTGTACCACTCATATGCCACAAGCCTGTTTTCTATCATACTGTGACACACAGAGAGGGGAGATGGTCCCACTCCCAGCAGTCAGATGGAGAGGAAGGAGACAACTCCAAATGGAGGCTGGCTTGTAATAACAGGTAGATGTTTCAACCCACTATATTTAAATAAATAAAATGAAATAGAATTATGCATCTTTTTCCAGGAGACATGCAAGACTCCATGTGTAGAGATATTCAGGATGACAGTAATATGCAAGATACTCTGTGGGCTCTTCAGGTCATCTAAGGGCAAGTGCAACAAACAGGCAAGGCAACAAACAGAAATAAAGGAACTGGTCTGCAGATCTCTTATGGACAGAGCATTTATCATTATCAATTCAAACAGGAATGAATCCATAATAAACATATGGTGTCACAGGTCTAACCAGTTCAGCTTGTTTCATTAATTCCATGAATCTAATACTTTCACTGTGTTTCAGACTTTCTGTGTCTGTCATTGGCAGAAAATCACTGACTGTAATGGAAACTGAGAAGCCTTTCAAATACTGTGTCTTGTGGCAAAGTAAATCCAATTACAGCCATTTTATGAATTTATAAAACATCTCCTAAAGGGTATAGTGAGTCAGAGTTCTCTTGTATTCAAATAAAGAAGTACTTTGCAGTGTGCTACTACACATGTTTATTCAGTTCTATTTTAAATAATTAGGCTAGCAGTTGGTTGAGAATGGGGAGAAATGAATTGGGGTAAACTAGTGTTGAGTGATGTTGCCTTGAGAAAATGACTTCTGTTCTTCATGCAGACTAGATGGGATACATATTTGTGAACATTAGTGAGAATTGTAGGTAGGGATGCCAGCCTCCAGGTGGAACCTGGGGATCCCCTGGAATTACAGCTCATCTCCAGATCACACAGATCTGTCCATCTGGAGGAAATGAATGCTTTGAAGGGTGGGCTCTATGGCATTGTACCCTGTCCTCTCCAGGCTCCACCCTGAAATCTCCAGGGGTTTCCTAATCTGGATCTGGCAATCCTTACCCCCCCATCCCCCGCTGATGGCGAGGATTGACCAGGCAACCCTAATTGTAGGACCCCTGTACAAAACCAAGACTTTACAAAATAATTCTGCACTAGCTTTATGTGCTTTAATGGAAGCACTGAAAGGGAATCCAAGTGCCTTTTAAAAGTATAAGGAATGGCCTTTTAGCAACTCTGGTTAGGGCAGTGATCACTGCGTTTTGATCTGCATCTGTCTCATGCATCTCAATATCTGAATTCAGACTTTTAGCTATAAATGGCAGAAAGAGTAGATCAGGGTGATGTTGCTACAAAAGCATACTCCAATATTTCAAGAAGGAATATGTGCATATAAGCAGGCTTCTTTGCTTAGGTGGATGAGGAAGTATGCATGCAAGCAGCTGGGCATAAAGTTCTATGCCCTAACTGACTTTTGGAGCTGTGCATGGTTAGCCCCAGTCAAAAGACTGGTGATAGTACAGATATTAGAATTTGGAAATAGGAGGTCAGATAAAATCCCTGCTCCTTTCCCTCCTCCCCAGGGGCGGATTAAGGCTCATTGGTGCCCTAAGCACTGACCAATCTTGGTGCCCCCCTCTTTTCCACACTGACCCAGTCCATTTTAGTTGTTGACCTGTCTGATGAGATATACAATGCAGGTTGCAGCAATACAAAAATTTATTCATATGATAACACAATATACTGTATAAACTAAGCCAAGCTTTGGCTACATAAAGTTCTACAAAAATGCAATACAACATCTATTTTAATATTTCACAAGTTAAATGTATCAAAGTTCCAATATTCATGACCTGAAAGGCATTTTTCTACATTTTTTCACCCTTTTCCCAAGTTTGTGGTTCCCCCTTTGACTCTGGTGCCCTAAGCACCTGCTTAGTCTGCTTAATGCTTAATCTGCCACTGCTCCTCACCCTGTATAACTGATTAATTGGCTAGAGATATATGTGCACGTGCTTCTGGATTAGGGCATTATGCTTAGTATGTTCTCAGAAGCTTATACCGTGAAAATCTTGTTGGTCTTTAAGATGCTACTGGACTCAAATCTGTCTCTCAAAGCTGCAGTGTCATAAATTATCCAGTAACAAATACTAAGCACATAGGATTTTACCAGTTCATCTGTTTGGTTGAAACACATAGCTGAGTTAGGTCAAGTTCTAACTCTAACAATTTTCCTTCCTTGCCCATTTGGCAAGAGTTATGATGTGTTTTGCCAATGCAGCAATGCTGACATATGCAGTTTCTGGAGGGTAACCTCATTGATTGGCTCAGGATGCCATTGCAGTGCTACAGCCATGATATCCTTTTGCAGAAGCCTTAATATCCATTCCTAAAATATATTTTCCAGAGCAGCAGTTTATGGTTTTGGAGTATAGAATAGCTGGAGGCTAAGGTAGGCAATCTATGGAAAAATCAGAAATATATCTAGATTTTGATGGAAAGCTTCTTACCTCCAAGTTTAGGGGATTTAGATCATGAATTTTGATTGAGATTTGAACAAAATGAGGTAAAGTGTGTTTTCTGTGTCACCCCTGTTCTTCCTTATCTGCAGAGCCTTTTCTATTCACATTCTCCTTCAAGAAATATTCCCAAGTACTTTTTAAAAAAAAAACAAAAAACAGATTTAGAGCTATGAAACTGATGCCTCTAAAGAACATAGCAGCCTGAACTTTCTGCATAGAAGGTCTTAAATTTTGTACTTTCTTATCTATTTTCAGACCTCATTTGCCTAATTACTACTCTGAGACAGGCAGAGATTTCCCCTGCAGCATTCAGCAACTCTGCTGACTGCAGGGACCCTACCTGGCACACAATTTAGTGCGTCAGCATTCTAGATAGCAATGAATGAAAAATCAATCAGGGTAACTGCAGTGGTAGCACATGCAACTGTAGCCTACTTTGTGCATGGTTTTCAACATTTCATTGTAGACTAGAGACTCTAAAATGGTAAGTGTATTTGAAACAAAGTATGCCTTTACTGGTCAGCCTGTATTCTCCTTAGATAAGATGAAGACATTACACCACTTTGCTAAATTAACTAAGGTGCATAAAAAGCCCAAAATATATTGAATTGTATAGTTACAGATTACAATACAACTATATTTGGTACATACGTGATTGTTTTATGGAGAACAATAGAATAAATTTAGAGTATTTTAAAAACAAATCCAAAATATACTTACCACTTAAGAATGATACTCATTGCTAATTAGCAGGTTTAGTGGTGGTAAAAGGGATTATTGCATGCATTTTTAATTATTCTTTCAATGGGCAGTTACTCAGTTGCATATCTGATTTCCACATGCCTGTGAAGTTAACTCTATCCTAAAAGGATCCATCTTTACAAGTTAAAAAAGTCACCAGCCTGCAGTAACTTTTCAAGCAGAGTGGGTTAAATTTTTAGAGTGCAATGAGAGAATGATGGGACTGTAACAACTTGTGCAACCCTGTTAAGGTTTCCAAATTTCTCACGTTTCCTTATATGTGGTACTCTGACAGTGAAGAAGATTCTTGGGCTATAAAAGATGAAGAGTCTACTTTTTCTGGTGCTGATTTCTTTCTGCTGGGCTGACCATCATGCTGCCAACTTCACTCTGGAGCATGACAGAATTATTCACATCCATGGTAAGTAAAATAAATTAAAGCAACATAGTTAGGATGCTGTACTGATATTATAAAATTTGCTGCATTTTTTTAAACAAAATTATTTAGCCGTTTTTATTGCTACGTTGCATGAGTATAGTTTGGAGATTTTGAACTGCAGAAACCCTGCAGTGATTTCTAAGATTAAAACAGTATTTGCTGAAATAAAAGCATGCACATACTGAAAGCAGTAAGCAGTCTGTTGGCGTATACTTCACTATGGTTTGCCTTACTGCAGAGTAAATAGGGTTGAAAACTGATCATACAGAAAAGACCTCTATGTCATAGATGTATGGCAGTAACTGTTTATTGAAAAAAATAATCATACAATTCAAGAAATACAGAAAGACACTCACCTCACTGAAGAGATGTGTTTCCCCATAGCTTTTATGCATAAACAATGGTATATTGTCCCTCTGCATAATCCTGTGTGTCCTTTTGAATCCTAAAGCTTATGGCTGTTAGGAGGCTTTGAGGCTGCAGTGCAATGCAGCTGTTTTTCAGCCTCAGTTTGAGCAGTTGAGGGTCATCCTGTATGGAGCAAGCCAGAACATTTATTTATGCAAAAGTGACAGGCAAGTGAATAGTGTTAATTTTAATAACACTGCCTATTGGTACATATAAAGTTTGCAAATTCAGGGCATTTCTTTATTGGTGTCTGCAATTTTTATTAAGTATTCTGTGCTACTACGATAACAAGAAGTGTTTAGTGTTTGCTGGCAAGACTCAACATTTCCAAGCACCAAACTCTGTTTCAAGGTCAAAGGAAGAAAGTGCCAAGGATCGGTGTCAGTGGTACTAGAAGGGAAAGCCATCTGACTGGTTAAAAGCGGGTGCAAACATGGGGCGTTAATGTATATATTTCTAAGAATTAGCACTTACATGTTAGTTATCTATTGTTCCTTTTGTACCATAACTTTTAATGGAGACGGGGAAAGAAGGGGGACTTTCTGAACGTTTGGCACACACGGAACTCCTAAAATATCCTATTTGATTGCTCTTTAAGTTTCTCAGTGAAAGTGTTGCTCATAAGTCACCATAACCTTGGGTTTAAAAAATGACTTGAAGAACCAGGTAAAATACAGTTTTATAAAGGGACTAGGGATTTTGTAAATTTTGAGAGGCGTTCATAGCTAGGTTCTTACCTATCCAATGCTGAATAATGATTTGTGCTTTTTTAAATTCTTTTCCAGAAACAAGTGGGGCTATACAAGAGGGTTAGGGAGTTAACCAATGAATATGTATTTGCCCCTGACCGTTCAAACAACAGTACATTTACTTTAGCAGTAATTCACTGGCACTTCCATGAATATCAGACTACCACTGTTTCATCTCCAGACCAAGAACTAAACTAATAATTATTTGTGATGACACCCCATCTCCAGACCTAGAAACTAGGGACTTAAATTTCATATCCTACACACTTATTTTGTATTTTTTTCCTTTTACACTTCTATTTTTATAACTGAGGTTTAGGGGACCACTTAGTCTTCTAGTCCTCAATGAAGGCAATGCTTGAACTCAGGGTAATACCTGGCATTCACTTGGCCTGTTGTGAGGATTATACGCTTGAAGGAATAGGGTTGCCAATACTGGATTGAAAAATTCTTCGAGGTTTGGGGTGGAGCCTGGCAAGGGGAGGGTGCTCAGCAGGGATATAATACCATAAAAAGAGTCCACACTCTGAAGCTGCCATTTTCTCCAAGGGAACTGATCTCAGTAATTTGGAGATCAGTTGTAATTCCAGGGGATCTTCAGGCCCTATCTGGAGGATGATGCAAACCAAAGAGAGAGATCATGGGATGGAGCTAGAAAGGAAACAAGCAACCATGATTTATTGTGCCAAAAAAAATCTTCACAGACTTAATTTTTCCCCCCAGAAGTTTATTTGAATCAATTCAGACGCCATCAATACCAACAAACCATGCATATTATGTCTCGTTTCATGTATAACTTTATCAAAGTGGGTGGTGTTGAAATACCTATATCTAATTACAAAAATAAATTTCTATTATTAGTACTAACAAAAAAGAAACACAAGGCTGTACAAACAGCTGGCTGTTTTATAATATACTTACAATATTAACCCATTTGGCAACCACTCTAGTCATATCTCCTAGTAACATCAGATCTATTAGTGTAATATAAATCTACTCTTCCTACTTCCTTATACATAACTAAAGTCCGTAATTGCTGCCAGCCAGCCCTTTGTCAGACCTGCATCTTAAAGGGACAAAACCCATCTACAAAGGCAGAATGCCCTGAGGAGGAGAACCACCATATGAGGTTTTACAAGCATTTACCATTTCAAATACATCAGTAATTGCTGCCAAGGACAAAAAAGTCAGGGGGAGAAGACCACAGCTGGTATTTCCTCCTTGTGATAAGTCTGTTTTGAAAATGGGTGGAAAGCAATGGTTTTCTTTTGTAAAATTTCTTGTGTAAAATTATGGTGTATTTTTTTTTAATTGTGGTCTTCTCCCCCTGACTTTTTTGTCCTTGGTAAAGTTTGTATTGTAAAAAGGCTTGACTGTCAGGCTGGCAGCTTCCTATGCGGGAGCACATCCAGCCTATGCTGCAAGATGGAGCTCTTCCACCAGGCTTTTGGTTAAGGAGCTGCTGTCACCGCCACCACCACATTCATTATCAATATCATCATCAACAACAACCAAGAAAGGCAGAACCCTGTCCCCTGGTTCCACTATTTACAGTCTGTCCTGCTGCATATATATCGTTGGGATCAAGAAGCTGATATGTAAGGCAAACCATAGAAGATGTAATCATGAATGTTGCTGCCATCTCTTAAGTATTCAGTTTACATCCAGTTAGCACTTTATGTCATTGGATTGTTTTTAGATGGTTTTATCTGTGTTATAATTGTTTACTTATGTTTTATGCTTCTGTAAGCCTTTCTGAGCCTGCACTAGCTTGGAGGGGAGGGGAGGGTTTAAATGGAATAAAATAAATAAATAAATAAAAATCCTCACATGTCTGGTAAAGTGTAGCTAGATCATGGATCACTGTCTTGACGTGGCGAGTGGGCTTGCGCGGTTTGATGAGGCTGTGGCTATTCCATGGAGGGCCACCAAGGACGGACAGGCCACAGCAGAGAACTCAGACCAAGTGTGATCCACTGGAGAAGGAAATGGCAATCCACTCCAGTATCTTTGCCAAGAAAACCCCATGGACAGTAACAAAAGGCTAAAAGATATGACGCCAGAAGATGAGCCCCTCAGGTCAGAAGGTGTCCACTATGCTACTGGGGAAGAGCAGAGGGCAAGTACAAGTAACCCCAGAAAGAGTGAAGTGGCTGGGCCAAAGCTGAAAGGATGCTCAGCTGTGGATGTGTCTGATGGTCAGGGCCAGCTCACCCACTAGGCAAGCTAGGCGCTCGCCTAGGGCGCCGGCCCTGCAGGGGCGCCAAAATGCCCCCCACCCCCCCGTAAAAAGGCCCCCGAGCCGCCCAATGCTGGCAGCCCCGGCTTTCCTGGGTGCCTCACGGCTGCGAGGCACCCGGGAGAGCCGCGCGCGCCGCCCCTGGGAGGGAAGGGGGGCTTCTAAGCCCGCCCCTTCCCCGGCTGTCCCAGGTGCCTCGCGACTGCGAGGCACCCGGGAGAGCCGCGCGCGCCGCCCCTGGGAGGGAAGGGGGGCTTCTAAGCCCGCCCCTTCCCCGGCTGTCCCAGGTGCCTCGCGACTGCGAGACACCCGGGAGAGCCGCACGCGCCGCCCCTGGGAGGGAAGGGGGGGCTTCTAAGCCCGCCCCTTCCCCGGCTGTCCCGGGTGCCTCGCGACTGCGAGACACCCGGGAGAGCCGTGGGCGCTGCCCCTGGGAGGGAAGGGGGGGCTTCTAAGCCCGCCCTTCCCCGGCTGTCCCGGGTGCCTCACGACTGCGAGACACCCGGGAGAGCCGCGCGCGCCGCCCCTGGGAGGGAAGGGGGGGCTTCTAAGCCCGCCCCTTCCCCGGCTGTCCCGGGTGCCTCATGGCTGCGAGGCACCCGGGAGTGTCGCGCCGCCTGGGAGGGAAGGGGGGCTTCTAAGCCCGCCCCTTCCTCAGCTTTCCTAGGCGCTGGGCCATGTCCAGGCCCCACCGGGAGGTTGGCATCCCCGGTGGGGTGGGCGCCCCAGGCAGTCCTGCCTAGGGTGCCCAGACACCTGGGGCCAGCGCTGCTGATGGTGAATGGAAAGTCTGATGCTGCAAAGAACAATACTGCATAGGAACCCAGAATGTAAGATCTATGAATCAAGGTAAGCTCAATGTGGTAAAAAATGAGATGGCAAGACTGAACATTGACATCTTGGGAATCAGTGAACTAAAGTGGACAGGAATGAGTGAATTTATCTCAGAAGACCATTATATCTACTACTGTGGCCAAGAATCCTGTAGAAAAAATGGTGTGGCCTTTACAGTCAACAAGAAAGTGCGAAAGGCAGTAATGGGATACAATCTCAAAAACGACAAAATGATCTCGGTCCGCATCCAAGGCAAACCATTCAACATCACAGAACAAAATGAAGCAGGGCAAAGGCTAACAGAGTTTTGTCACGAGAATACACTGGTCATAGCGAACACCCTCTTCCAACAACCTAAGAGGCGACTCTACACATGGACATCACCAAATGGCCAATACCGAAATCAGATTGATTATATAATTTGTAATCAAAGATGGAGAAGCTCTATCCAGTCAGTAAAAACAAGACCTGGAGCTGACTGTGGCTCAGATCATGAGGTACTCATTGCAAAATTCAGATTTAAACTGAAGAAAGTTGGGAAAACCACTAGGCCATTCAGATTTGACCTAGATCACATCCCTGATGAATATACAGTGGAGGTGAAGAATAGATTTAAGGGACTAGATTTGATAGAGTGCCTGAAGAACTATGGACGGAGGTTCGTGACATTGTACAGGAGGCAGCAATCACCACAATCCCAAAGAAAAAGAAATGCAAGAAAGAAAAGTGGCTGTCTAATGAGGCTTTACAAATAGCAGAGGAAAGAAGGAAAGCGAAAGGCAAAGGTGAAATGGAAAGATTTGCCCAACTGAATGCAGATTCCAGAGAACAGCAAGGACAGATAAGGAGGCTTTCCTGAATGAACAATCTAAAGTAATAGAGGAAAACAATAGAATGGGAAGGATTAGAGATCTCTTCAAGAAAATTGGAGAAATCAAAGGATTGTTCCATGCAAAGCTGGCCATGATAAAGGACAAAAACGGTAGGGACCTAAGAGAAGCAGAAGAGATTAGGAAAAGATGACAAGAATACACAGAAGAACTATAGAAGAAGGACCTCAATGTCCTTGACAACCACAACGGTGTAATCACTGACCTCGAGCCAGACATCCTGGAATGTGAAGTCAAATGGGCCTTAGAAAGTGTCCTACTACAGACCAGCCCCCTGGCCCAACTGGAGGGACCTGCAGGGAGATGCCGAGCCCCGCAAGTGGGGACACCCCACCAGATGACCTCGTCACCCTCCCCAGCCCCACCAAGAGCCCGGCAATAACCACACCCCACCCCACCACCCCGTGGCTCTTCCCCGGCGATGCAGCTTCTCCGCTCTCCCCATGGCTGGGTGGCTGCTCACTGCAAACACCCCCGCTGCTGAGGACTCGGGAGTGGGAATGGGCCCTGCAGTGGAGGGGCCCGTGAGGGGGTGCCAGGGCCAGGAGGGGCAGGGTAGCAGCAAGCACTCAGCCCAGTCGGCTCACGCATACCAGAGTCAAAGAAGGAGCCACCTGGACACACCCATTCATGGCTCTGGGGCCAGCGACCAACAGGAGAGGTTGTCCTGGCTGAGAGGAATCACTCATCCAGTCCACGGCTTCCAGCACCACACCCAGGAGCAGCGAAGAGGCGACCCGACTCCTCCCCAGCTCAGACGCCAATGATCGCTGCCCACAATAGGAAGGGGTGGAGCCCAATGTGGGAGGTTAAGAGGGGGAAGGAAGAGGGGCCAATGGGAGACACAGGAGGGGTGATGAGCATGACTGGGGGCCTGTGGAGAGAGGGAGGCATGGCCCGGAAGTTGGTAAAGGGGAATAAAAGAAGGGTGGAACTCAGAGCTGAGCAGGAGAAAGGAGAGGACTGTCAGGAGGCCTGGTGGTGAGAGAGAGTACACAGCCTACGTGTGAAGAGTCCCTGAAGGGAATGGGCAAGGGGAGTGACACAACTCCATCCTATCCCTTTTTCTGAGGCTCCTGGGAAGACCCTATCCGACAGTCCCCTCTACTGACCCTTGGAGAGAGGGATGTGGCCCCGGCTGGCTGTCGGCCATGACAGAAAGCATTACTAACAACAAAGCTAGTGGAGGTGATGGTATCCCAGCAGAGGTATGCAAAGTCTTAAAAGATGCTGCTGTTAAAGTGCTGCACTCAATTTGCACTCAATTCCAAACCCAAAGAAGGGCAATGCCAAGGAATGTTCAAACTATTGCACAATTGCACTCATTTCACACGGTAGCAAGATCATGCTAAAGATCCTACAAGCAGTACGTGGATAGAGCAGGACATGGATAGAGAACTGCCAGAAGACCAAGCTGGGTTTTGAAGAGATAGAGGAACTAGAGATCAAATTGCCAACACTCGCTGGATTATGGAGAAAGCAAGAGAGTACCAGAAAAACATCTACTTCTGCTTCATTGACTTCGCTAAAGCCTTTGATTGTGTGGATCACAACAAACTATGGCAAGTCCTTAAAGAGATGGGAATACCAGACCACCTCACATGTCTCTTGAGAAACCTGTATAAGGGTCAAGAAGTGACAGAACAGGATATGGAACAACTGACTGGTTTAGCATAGGAAAAGGAGTATGACAAGGATGTATATTGTCACCTTGCTTATTTAATTTATATGCAGAGCACATCATGTGAAATGCCGGCCTGGATGAATCACAAGCCAGAATTAAGATTGCCGGAAAAAACATCAACAACCTGAGATATGCAGACGATACCACTCTAATGACAGAAAGTGAAGAGGACCTAAAGAGCCTCTTGCTAAGAGTAAAAGAAAAGAGTACAAAAGTTGGCTTGAAACTCAACATAAAAAAATGAAGATCATGGCATCTGGCCCCATCACTCCTTGGCAAATAGAAGGAAAAGTCGTGGAAGCAGTGACAGACTTCCCGTTCCTGGGATCCAAGTTCACTGCAGCTGGTGACTGCAGCCATGAAATTAAAAGACGCCTGCTCCTTGGGAGGAAAGCATTGGCAAACCTAGACAGCATAATAAAAAGTAGAGACATCACCCTGCCAACAAAAGTCCATATGGTCAAAGCAATGGTATTCCCAGTAGTACTGTGTAGCTGTGAGAGGTGGACTATAAGGAAGGCTGAGCTCTGGAGAATAGATTCTTTTGATTTACGGTACTTGAGAAGACTCTTGAGAGTCCCCTGAACTGCAAGGAGATCAAATCAGTCAATCCTAAAAGAAATCAACCCTGACTGTTCCCTGGAAGGCTAGAGACTGAAGCTGAAGCTCAAATACTTTGGCCACCAAATGAGAAGGGAGCACTCACTGGAGAAGCCCCTGATGCTGGGAAAGATTGAAGGCAAAAGAAGAAGGGGACGGCAAAGGATGAGATGGTTAGACAGTGTTATCAAGGCAACAGACATGAAATTAAGCAAACTCCAGAGCACGACGGAAGACAGGAGGGCCTGGCATGATGTGGTCCATGGGGTCATGAATGGTCAGACTCAACTGTGCAACTGAACAACAACAATAGCCTTTTGCTGGTGCAAGCAGATTACTATGTGCCTGTAACTTTTTACCAAAAGCCATGTTAAGCATTTTGAAGCCTCATAGGGTCAGTCAACCCTGACTGTCCCCTGGAAAGCAGATACTGAAGCTGAAGCTCAAATATTTTGGCCACCAAATGAAAAGGGAGCACTCGCTGGAGAAACTCTGATGCTGAGGAAGCTTAAAGGTCTAAGAAGAAGGGAATGGCAAAGGATGAAATGGTTAGGCAGTGTTATCAGTGCAATGAACATGAAATTAAGCAAACTCTGGGGCACGACAGAAGACAGGAGGGTCTGGCGTGATGTAGTACATGGGATCATGAAGAGTTGGACTCGACTGTGCGACTGAACAACAACAACAAAGTATGCATCCAATTCATCTAGGGCTGTTTTTTTAACAAAAATTAAGAACAGGGATCTGGGAAAGAAAAAGAGAAAGTCAATGATATATTTTATCAGACCATCTCACAGCTTAAAGATGGTGCAAACTTTTGAGTTTAACTAAAATTTGTATCAAATTTAGGACTTTAGGTATATCCATATGTCATGATCTGTGCAGGACGGAGGCAGGGCCTAGATGTCTAAGCTCTAAGAGGGGCCTGTCTGGCAGTGAAAAGCAGACAGCCTACAATCCCCATAATGCTTAGAGAGGATTATAGCCAATCAGAGTGCAGAGATTCTGTGTAGGCCTCTGGAGATCTGTACATGACTGGGAGAAAGGCCTGAGGCCTAGGGCCCAGGAGAGGCCTGTGTGGTAGTAGAAAGCAAGCTGCCTACAATTCCCACAATGCCTAGAGCCAGCTGCAGCCAGTGGGGATACTAGAAGTCTCTGAGTTCTTATACTTGGAGACTGGTCTGGGACAAAGTTCCCTCACTTGGGAGAATGAATAAGTTAAGCCTGGTCTATAGAGGGCTGTGAGGAAATGAACAAACAAAAAGTGTTTAATTATACATGGTGATTGATTGTTCTATTGGCTCAGTGTGAATACAGGCAAGAGGCCTGGTAAGAGGGCTGTAGGCCTGAAGTAGTAACAGTTAAAGTGAAGTAGTTAGTCACGTTAGCTTTGATTATTTTTCCTTTAAGCACTGTTATACCTTTTTGAAGCACCTTGTCTTGTTTTCAGTGCCCCATTACTGTATAAATAAACCATTTGTTTAAAAGTTCTCTGCCTGGTCATCACGGCTAAGGTTCTTGGTTTGAAAAGGGGCATTTTGGATGGGCTTGAGAGGGTACCCTGGGCCTTCTCAAGGGAGCCTAAGTCCAGGGTGGTGGCGGTGGAAGGTGGTGACCCCCTGGGGTCATGACACCAAATATACAAAAAATTACACCAAAGAGTCATGTAATCTAGAGTGAGTAAACACAAGCAGAGACCAGTTTTCCCAATGCCTCTGTAGTATTTGTTTGCATGTGCGGCACATTCTTCTGCTGTTCATAGGAACTTAGTTTCACTTTTCCTGTCTTTCCCATCCCTTACCAGGAAAATTCCATAGGGTCACATGATTTTCATATGAAAATTAACATAAGAACATAAGAGAAGCCAATGTTGAATCAGGCCAATGGCCCATCTAGTCCAACACTCTGTCACACAGCAGCCAAAAATACGAGGTGCCATCAGGAGGTCCAGCAGTGGGGCCAGGACAATAGAAGCCTTCCCACTGCTGCCCCCTCCAGCACCAAGAATAGAGTGCATCACCTGCCCCAGACTGAGAATTCCCATCTATACCCTGTGGCTAATAGCCACTGATGGACTTCTACTCCATATGTTTATCTAATTCCCTCTTGAAACTGTCCATGCTTGCAGCTGCCACCACCTCCTGTGGCAGTGAATTCCATATGTTAATCACTCTTTGGGTTATCTGTTCTAACCCGACTGCTCAGCAATTTCATGGAGTGCCCACAAGATCTTGTATTGTGAGAAAGGGAGAAAAGTACTTCTTTCTCAACCTGCTCAATCCCATTCATAATCTTATAAACCTTGATCATGTCACCCCTCAGCCGTCGTTTCTCCAAGCTAAAGAGCCCCAAGCATTTTAACCTTTCTTCATAGGGAAGGTGTTCCAACCCTTTTATCATTCTAGTTGCACTTCTCTGCACTTTTTCCAATGCTATAATATCCTTTTTGAGATGTGGTGACCAGAACTGTACTGGCAGTTTGGCTCAAAATAGCTGTGTTCCCCTAATGGATTAAAGCCTAACAGATTAAACACAACCACATCTGTCAGTCATTCCCCAGTCACGCGATGATTTGGAAATGGAATAAATAGACACCACATAACATGTGATGTTTTCGGTTCCCCGCTCACTCGTTGCACATGGCTGGATGTCTGAATACAGGGGAGTGCATGCAGAACAGACTGGCAGTCTGAACCTGCAGATCTGTTTCCACCATTGGGAGGAGGTTTGGAGTTTCTGCCTATATGTTCATGTACGCATGCACCCACCTGCGATTTTTAAAAAATGACCAGGCAGCATGCTCCATGGCTGAAACACTGCTAATATGGATGCGTGCCCACAGGATGGCCGCACAGATGACCTGCAGCAGAGTGTGCTATCTGGTTGGTATACCCCACAATATTTCAAAGTGCTTCAATTAAAAGCAGCACCATATTGCTTCAAGCTGCCAGTCTGTCCACAGCCTCAGTCATTGTCCGCTAACTACATCTCTTATGTTTAGGATTAGAGAACAAGGTCTCCAGGTCAAATAATGTAAGGTGTTTGGAATGCACAAACAGAGAATCTATCTTTTAAATAAATTAACATTAAAAAGAGAGAGATCTTTATGCACTTTTGCAAATAAACACAGAATCTGAGCAATCAGTTTTGAAGAACTGTAATAGGACATGACCATACTTGTAATAATGCTTGCTTCTACTTTAGCAGTGTTGCCAGCCTCCAGGTAGGGGCTGGAGTTCCCCCACAGTTACAACAGATCCCAGACTATAGAGGTCAGTTTCCCTGAAGAAAATGGCAGCTTTGAAGGGTATACTCTATGGCATCATATCTTGCTGAGTTTTCACCCCTTCTTAAACTCCACCCTTCCCAGGCCCTGCTCCGAAATCTCCAGGAACTTCCCAGCACATAGTTGGCAATCCTGTACTTTAGTATTAATGGGGTTCATTTTCTTTCTTTCCCATTATGTTTGATGTTGTGCTTACTGATAATGATCAGTTCAATATGAATTCAACTCTGCTTCATCCAACATCTATATCTTGAGCAAATGAGAGATTGCTTATCAGGGGACCAATCTGGCCATAATCCTTACAATAACAATGGGGAGAATTTTTTTCTCTTTATAACAGTCTGGGGATGGCAGCATAGAATTTTGGCACATAATTCTTTTTCTCATGATGGAAATTAAATGAGCCAAGTGAATGAGCCAGATTTTTACAATGACTGTCTTTCTTTTCCTGTACAGCTAATATGATGATTCCCATTTCCCAAATATGAAGATTTTCTTTTCTTCCAAAAAACAAAAAAATGTGAAGTGCACATAGAACAGCACTGTGACAGTTTCTGTAAAAGGGTGACTCCATCCCAGTGTATCTATTGGTTGAGGACCACACATTCTCTACTCATCATAGGTGAAATAATTGTGGGTACACTGCTTCCTAGTTTAATGAATACATTTAGGTTGGCATGAAACTTCTCCTGTAACTGAAACATCCGTGACATGTTTATCCTGCCTTTCTGTGAAAAATCCTCAGAAGGATATATCACAACTTTCCTCCTCAATTGTTTCCATTGTTTAACTGTTCATCACTCAATGGTCCGCCTCAGGCACAATTTGAGGAAGGTCCTTGAAGGGGGTCCTTGAAGCTGGTGTTGTTACCCAAAGAGACAGTCTCCTAATTAGTTGAAGGAAATAGCTTTAAGGAGCTAGAATGAGAGGGAGTAACTAGGATTCTCTACCTATGTATACCAGGATTTTTCCCTTAAGACATCTCTCAAAATAAACCAGGCAGGTGTTCAACTGGAAAGATTTTTATTAAAAAGAGAAAGAATAAAACAAAATGCACACAATAAACACACAGGTGTTATGGTTCAGACTGAGTTCAGACTGGCAATTTGCCCTGCTATAGCCACTTTTCAGTCACGTTTCCCAACAAGATTAAAGGGGGCGTTCACACATCTGCCTGGCGTTCCCCACCCGTAGGCAACCCATGCTGTTCTGCTTCACTTCTGTGTCAAAAAGATACCTGTTGAAAGTGGTAGCAAATCCCAGAGAGCACCTTTATCCCACATTATTCTGCTTCCCGGAAGTGTGAACGTGAAGCCGAAAAGCTGGGAGCAACCCACTTCTATAGTGTGTGCCGGGTGTTTCCACACATAAGGCAGCAGCGATCGGATTGGCTGTGCTCCGCTCTACTGCCCAATGTGGTGCTGGTGCAATGGGGTCCACCCCAAATCGGCTGGATGTGCTTATGCGCATGAGCGCATATGCACCCATGCTCCCATACACACAAAGAAGAAAAAGCCATTTACAGCCGCGCCTCTGAGCCAGCAGTCTGAATGCTCCCGTGCGCCTTCTCCCAGTATGCTCCTGCATATGTCAGCCCCTGTGACCGAGAAAACCCGGAACAGTTTATTCCAGGACTTTTTTGCCACAACTGGCTCCCGCTGCAAACTGCCAGTCTGAACTCAGCCATACAAGAGCTAACTAAGAAACACAGGGAGGAGAGAGGGAAAGAGATCTTAAGGAAGGGTGATAATTATCAGTCTTGAAGACAGGTCTGTAGAAGCAGCAAAATGTCCAGTGTTTCATGAAGAGAAGAGAACCCAGCAAAGTGGTGGTGTATGTAGAGGATCCAAGGCACACACACACTGCTGGGAAACAGAGTGTTTCTAATATAGGGTGAAAATTGCCCACTGGTATTTGTCAGAAAAACAATAGTTTAATGGGCTTTTCTGAGGTGGACAATGATTTGTAAGAGGCTTGATGGCCCTACAAATACATGGCAGGAGGGGCTAAAGGTTTAGGTGACTAGAATTGAGTGTTGCTTAATTGTCACTTAATTAGGGTAATCGAGTGAAGAGAAAGTAAGGGTAGACTTGATGAGATTAGTCCAAGGGTGAGTCAATAGGTTCTTAGGAGACCCATTGTCCTAAATTATGCATCTCTCGTGGGCATGGAGGGGACAGTCAGCCATGCTTACACTCTAAATTACATGTCCAGGCTTGTTTCTGACTGGCATCCATTTTGTGTCACTTTGGGCCAGGCAGTGTTTTACACTACGATTTTTGAGATTATATTTTGAGAAGGGTGTTTCTGTCTCTCTCTAAGCTGTAAACTGTGCCTCTGTGAGAGGAGAGGTGTGACTGCTAACGGCGTCATGCTGCATTTGGAGGAGCATCTTTCCTTTTATTTTTAAACTGCAGCTCTGAAAATTTGAAGCAGCTCCTGAAGATTTCAGATGTGTTGGTTTATTATCAATTGGATAAAGTCTTCGTTTTGATTTGTTGTGATGCTTCCCTTTATAGAATTAGGGTGGTTGTGGCTCGTTGATGGAGGATGGTCCAGAAACCCTGTCCTCTATTAAATGTAATTATCCATGGCTGGATTGGGAAGGATTAGCTGTTACGTTTGGAGTTCAGAAATTCCATAAATACATTTATGGGTGGAATTTTACAATTTGCACAGACCAAAGATCTCTGGTTTCATTATTTCATTAAAGGAAAGTGGTACTTTAGCACTTTAACTGCACTTACTGTTACTTGTTATTTGTATGTTTATGAGTTTTTATGATGTGGATTGTGTTTAATGAATTGTTTTAAAAGTATTTTAACTTTTAATGGAAGCCACCCTGAGCCTGCCTTGGCAGGGAGGGTGGGATACAAATGGAAACAAATACCATAGATAGCTTCACCAAGGATCCAGAGATGGGCATCAGTATAATATGTATAGAGCTGGAAAACAATTGGGCCATGCAGATGCCTTGAGCCACCTACCATTACCTGAAGAGCCTGCAACACTACACGATGACAACCATGACTTACTAATAGATTGCCTTGCAAATTCATCATGGACTGATACAGATCCCATATTGGCCAAAGTAAGGGAATTTATATTGAGGGAATGGCCACATTTTTGGAAGACAAAGAACTTATGTTATTCTAGAATCATAGAATGTTAGAGTTGGAAGGGACCTTGCTGGTCATCTAGTCCAACCCCCTGCACTCTGCAGGATCATAGCCAAAAGATGTACATACCTACAACATACCTGAAAAATGGTTGTCCAGTCTCCACTTGAAAACATCCAGTGAAGGAGCATCCACCACCTCCCGAGGCAGGCTGTTCCACTGCTCAACCACTCTTACAGTTAGGAAGTTTCTCCTGATATCTAGTCGGTAACGACTCCCTTGTAATTTCCACCCATTAGATCTAGTCTTGCAATCTGGAGCAAGCAGCGCCGGCTTGCCTATTAGGCAAACTAGGCGCTTGCCTAGGGTGCACCAGCCCCCAGGGGTGCCAAACTGTGCCCCACCAACCCCCCGCCAAAAGCCCCCCGCCACCCTAACTGGGCGCCCGCTGCCAGGCAGCAGCCGCTGCACCTGGCCGGGGTGCAGGAGGCAATGCTGCAGCTTGCCCTCCCTCCCCCCTCCCCCTCAGGGAGGAGGAGGAGGTGGCCAGGAGAAGCAGGCACCCAGCCGGGGTGCAGGAGGCATCGCTGCAGGCTCGCCTGCCCTCCCCCTCAGGGAGGAGGAGGAGGCAGCGGCGGCCACCGGGAGAAGCAGATGCCTGGCCGGGGCACAGGAGGTGGCGCCACAGCTCACCCATCCTCCCCCACCCTGCGGGGGAGGAGAAGGCGGCAGCAAAAGGGTCTCCAGTTCCCACCAGGAGGTTGGCATCTGCTCCTCATCTAGGGCACAGAAACACCTCGAGCCGGCCTTGGGAGCAAGAGAGAATAGATTTGCTCCATCTTCTACATGACAGCCCTTCAAATACTTGAAGACTGTAATCATGTCCCCTCTAAGCCTTCTCTTTCCCAGGCTCAAAATACCCAACTCTTTCAGCCTTTTCTCATAAGACTTGGATTCCAACCCTCTCACCATGGTCACCCTCTTCTGGACACGCTCGAGCTTGTCAACATCCTTCCTAAAATGTGGTGTCCAAAACTGGACACAGTACTCCAGGTGAGGCTTGACCATAGCAGAATAGAGTGAAACTACCACCTCCCGTGATCTGGACACAATGCTTCTGTTAATGCATCCTAAGATTGCATTAGCTTTCTTCACAGCCACATCACACTGCAGGCTCATGTTTAGCTTGCAATCAACCATAACACCTAGATCCCTTTCACATGTGCTGCTGTCAAGCCAAGTCCCTCCCATTCTATATCTGTGCCTTTGATTTTTTGTACCTAAGTGTAGGACTTTGCACTTATCTCTATTGAAATTCATTTTATTTGTCTCAGCCCACTGTTCCAACCTATCTAGATCATTTTGAATCCTGACCCTGTCTTCTTCAGAATTAGCAATCCCACCCAGCTTTGTGTCATCTGCAAATTTGATAAGCATCCCCTCTATGTCTTCCTCCAGGTCATTTACAAAAACATGAAACAACACCGGGCCCAGGACCGAGCCCTGTGGCACTCCACTCAAGACTTCCCTCCACGTAGATGCAGAGCCATTTATGAGCACTCGTTGGGTACGATTTTTCAACCAACCATGAATCCATCGAACGGTTGCACCATCCAGCCCACACTTAACCAGCTTATCCTCAAGGATATCATGAGAAACTTTGTCAAATGCCTTACTGAAATCTAGATATACTATATCTACAGCATTGCCAGAGTCAACCATTTTAATAACTCTGTCAAAAAAGGAGATAAGGTTGGTCTGGCATGACTTATTCTTGATAAACCCATGCTGGCTACAACCAATTAACTCATTCCGTTCAAGGTGCTCACAGACAGAGCGTTTAATAATCTTCTCTAGAATTTTCTCAGGTATTGATGTCAAACTGACAGGTCTGTAATTTCCCAGGTCTGTCTTTTTTCCCTTCTTGAAGATCGGGACAACATTCACCCTTCTCTAGTCTTCCGGTACAACACCAGTACTCCATGACATCTCAAAGATTAGAGCCAGAGGCTCTGAAATAACTTCTGCAATTTCTTTTAGCACCCTGGGATGCAAGCCGTCTGGCCCTGGAGATTTAACAGTATTTAAGGCAGCTAGATGCTCTCTAACCATTTCCTTACTTATTCTGGACTTCCAGTTACCCCTTCCTTCATATGCCCTGCATTCTTCAGTTTGTATACAGCTTGCCTTATAGTTAAAGACCAATGCAAAGTGAGAGTTGACTAATTCTGCTTTGTCTTCATCCCTTGTTAAGGCTTGACTATCTTCCCCTAGCAATGAGCTTATCCCATCCCTGTTCTTCTTTTTGCTCTGAACATAGGCATAGAAATTTTTCTTATTATTTTTAGCATCCCTTGCAAGCCTCAGCTCCATCTGCATTTAACCTTTCTGACACCATCCCTACAGATTCAAGCCTGCTTCTTGTACTTACCCTCAGTAATCTGACCCTCCTTCCATTTTCTGTACATTTCCCTTTTTAGTCTCAGCTCTTCAGAGAGTTCCTTGTTCAGCCATCTCAGCTTCATTATCCGTCTCCCACCTTTCTTTCTTACCGGAACAGTTTGCAATAGTGCCTTAAGCACTTCATTTTTCAGCATCACCCATCCTTCCTGTGCAGATTTCCCCCTCAGCATTTCCAGCCATGGGATCCTACCTATTATTTCTCTGAGTTTTTTGAAATCAGCTTTCCTGAAGTCCAGGATACGAGTCCTACTATGTCCTGGTTTCACATCCTTCTCTATGTCAAATTCCAAGCTGACATGGTCACTATTCCCCAAGGATCCCACAACATTCACTTCATCAATCAGTTCTTCCTTGTTAGTCAGAATTAAATCTAGGATACCAGATCCTCTGGTTCCCACCTCCAATTCTGCGAGATGAAGTTGTCCGCAAGACTATTCAAGAATCTGCGGGATGCCCTATGTCTAGCAGAGTTAGATTTCCAGCAAATATCTGGATAGTTGAAATCTCCCATAACCACAACATCCTGTCTCTGTGAAAGTTTAGCAAGCTGTTGTACAAATGCATTATCCTGTTCCTGTGGTTGATTTGGAGGTCTGTAGTATACCCCCACAACAATATCCCCTTCTTTCCCCCCTGCTCTGTCCTTACCCATACACTTTCAACAGGTCAACTCTCAAAATCCTGAATTTCAGTGCAAGTGTATTCATTCTTGACATATAGTGCCACCCTGCCTCCTTTTTTGTTTGTTCTGTTCCATTTGAACAAGGTATATCCTTCAATCACTGTGCTCCATATATGAGACTCAACCCACCAAGTCTCAGTGATACCTATCAGATCATTTTCCAATATTTGAAGTTCCCACCCCCAATGTCTTCAGTTTAAAGTCCTCCTGATCAGGTTCTCAAGTCTTCCAGCAAAGACATTCCTCCCATTCTTCTTGGTCCAGGAAGCCAAATCCCTCTCGATGGCACTATCTACGTAACCAGCCATTCACCTCCAGTATCCTGTTCTCCCTTCCAGCTCCATGGCCCTCAACAGGTAAAATGGAGGAGAACACCACCTGAGCCCCCAGATCTTTCGCCTTCTTGCCCAAAACCTCGTAGTCTTTGGAGATCCATTCAAGGTTTCTTTGGGCCGTATTGTTTGTTCCCACATGGATCAGCAGGAGTGGGTAGCGATCAGAGGTCTTGACCAGTCATGGAATTCTCTCAGTCACATCTTGAATACACACTCCAGGAAGACAACAAACCTCTCGAGATTCCTTGTCCGGTCTGCATACACCTTTTTCTGTCCCTCTCAGTAAGGAGTCACCAACCACCACTACTGTCTACCAACATTTGTGGGAACTGTCTATGATGAATGTGTATTGTGGGGTACCCATGTGGTGATTCCAAAACAAGGACCTACACCAGGTGCATCCTGGAATATGTTGGAAAAATTGGCAAAATAGTTAAATATTCAAAAATTGCAATGGATCTTTGCTTCACTGAAGAGGAGGAATTTTCTTCTATGTAAATCTTTATTTCTAAGGGAAGGATTCACAGAAAATCTACAAAACAACAAAGACTAGATCTTTACATTTTGACCACATGGTCTACAACAATGTAGATTCTTCTTCTTCTTGACCCCTAGAAGGAAATCACCTAAATGCATTAACCAATGATTGTTAGTAAATAGGCTTCAGTTTCCCAGGATTTCTCTTCATTGGCTCTGTGCCAGGTTCCCTTCCAGGTCAGTCTATATAATAGCACACAAGGTAAACACAAATTAACCCTATAATGACTGAATTTTAGAGCTTGCAACATACGTATTTCCAACAGAATTACTAAGATGAAAGGCTTAGCTAGATGTTACCTGTGGTGGCCGGGAATGAACCATGAAATTAAGCACATGGTACAGACTTGTGATGTGTGCCAAGAAAGCTATAAAATGTCTGCTGTGGCTCCCCTCCATCGTTGGGAGTGGCCAGATCAACCTTGGATGCAATTACATGTAGACTATGCAGGTTCCTTTCTGGGTAAGATTTTCCTCATACTGGTAGGTGCCCATTCAAAATGGGGGGAGGTTTATCCCATGTCTACATCAACTAGTGAAACTACCATTGAAAAGTTAAGAGTGTGTTTCAGTATGCACAGGCTGCCTGAAATACTCATGACGGATAATGAAAGTTCCTTTATTAGTGAACTATTCAAACAGTTTATGGAACAAAATAGCACTCAGCATGTAACAAACATTCTGCACCATATCACCTGGAATCAAATGGCCTAGCAGAACACACAATGCTGTCTTTTAAAGAAGACATCTCCCAGACACCAGCTGAAAGTCTCAATGTAAAACTTGCTCATTATTTGTTCAATTATAGAATTTTACCACATTCTATCACAGGTTTATCTCCAGCTGAAATGTTAACGGGCAGGAAATTGAGGTCCAGGTTCAATTTGTTGCACCCATGCCTGACAGGATGTATGTACTATTAACAACAGCAACCAAAAGAGCAACATGACAGACAAGCAAAACATCATCATCATCATCATCATCATCATCATCATCATCATCATCATCATCATCATCATCATCATCATCATCTATTATTATTATTATTATTATTATTATTATTATTATTATTATTATTATTATTATTATTAGAGATGCAGTCTATTTTAAAAACTTTGGCTCAGGTTGTCATGACATCAGGGTGTCACCTGGCTCTATTTTTAAAAAAGGAATTTAATTATACCCAATTAACAAAAGGTCTTTTGGTAGCAAAATTATGGCACTGGAACAAAATAAGCTTGGGTCTGGACCAGTAACTCATTCCAGAATTTAAAAACATAATTTTAGAAATGTATTACAAAAACAGACAAAAGAAAAACATGCATATAAGGGAATAGAGTGTACAATGGGACAAAAAAATATACAACAGAACAACAAATCTATCTAGCTAACAGCTGGAAACACTGCCCTTAAGTGGTTTACAGCCCCAGAGTTCCAGCAGACGTATTGAATAGCAGCTCTTCTAGCGGCAAATGATGCAGGGAAGTGGAAATCCTGAAGAGAATGGAAGTCCTTATAGCTTCAAATGCTCTTCTCAATTATTTGTGTCCGTCCATATGGCTTTAGCAAATGGGCTACAGCATCTCTTGCCCCAAAACTCCTGTATACTAGCCCAGCTGTAACTTGCTAATTAAACAACCGATCAGCATTGTCAGTTACCTAATTTAGCCGATCTAAGATGGATTCTAGATCATTGGCTGTCAAAACTGACATTTGAACTGTAACACTGTATAGATGACCAACTGTCATGCAGTTACTCTGACAGTTTCCAGCTGCTAGTAATTACACTGTAAGATAACCAGATACAGGTATTGCTAAATAAAATACTTCATTGTCCTGGATAATGATCCAGAAAATGCTTATACATGGGGTTTTGGTTTTTGCATGGTGGCAATTTATGAATGGATGCAAACACTTACGTAAAACTTGGGAATCAACTTCATGACATGGGTACTTTGTGGATACCTGCCACTGTGAGAACAGTTACAGGCCTTGTGTCTTATTCTGCAGCCTTACAAGATGGAAGGATTGTGGGTCAATTGAGAAGGTATGTTGTCTTGTCTCCAACTGCACCTAGCGTTACATCCACAGAGCAAGCCATCAGCTCAAATTGTTCTGGATCTCTTTCAGACTTAGGAAGTCCAACTATACTTCTGTCTAGAAGCACAGTCAGTAATAGGGATGGGCATGAACTGGATCATGAGCCAAAATTTGACATGAACTTGGGCCGGTTTGGAGCCCCCAAACCAATGTTTGGGGAAGGCACATTCTCAGAATATTTATCAAACTTTTGTCCAGTTTGGTTTGGCTGTTCAGGCCATTTAAACCTAACAACTGAGCAGCGGAGATCCACAGCTGACCTGTTAAACCTGACAGCTGACAGGCACCCCCACCCCGCCATTCAAACATAAACTAGCCATTTAAACCTTACAGCAGGGTGGGTCTACCCATCAGCTGTCAGGTTTAAATGGCTGTGAGCCATTAGACCCATTGGTTTCACTCCCCCCACTTTGAAGCGGAGGGGAAGCAAAATGAATGGGTTAGATGGCTGGCATAAACATAAGAACATAAGAACATAAGAGAAGCCAATGTTGAATCATGCCAATGGCCCATCTAGTCTAACACTCTGTCACACAGCGGCCAAAAATACCACGTGCTATCAGGAGGTTCAGCAGTGGGGCCAGGACACTAAAAGCCCTCCCACTGCTGCCCCCTCCAGCACCAGCTGCCACCACCTCCTGTGGCAGTGAATTCCATATGTTAATCACTCTTTGGGTGAAGAAGTATTTCCTTTTATCTGTTCTAACCCGAATGCTCAGCAATTTCATGGAGTGCCCACGAGTTCTTGTATTGTGAGAAAGGGAGAAAAGTACTTCTTTCTCAACCTGCTCAATCCCATTCATAATCTTATAAACCTCGATCATGTCGTTTCTCCAAGCTAAAGAGCCCCAAGCATTTTAACCTTTCTTCATAGGGGAGGTGTTCCAACCCTTTTATCATTCTAGTTGCCCTTCTCTGCACTTTTTCCAATGCTATAATATCCTTTTTGAGATGTGGTGACCAGAACTGTACACAGTATTCCAAATGAGGTCACACCAATGATTTATACAGGGGCATGATGATACTGGCTGATTTGTTTTCAATTCCCTTCCTAATAATCCCCCGCATAGCATTGGCCTTCTTTATTGCAGCTACACACAGTCTAGACATTTTCATTGAGTTATCCACTACAACTCCAAGATCTCTCTCTTGGTCCATCTCTGCCAGTTCAGATCCCATCAACGTGTATTTATATTTAGGATTTTTGGCTCCAATGTGCATCACTTTGCACTTGGCCACATTGAACCCCATTTGCCACGTTGATGCCCACTCACCCATCCTCGACAGATCCCTTTGGAGTGCCTCACAATCCTCCCTGGTTTTCACCACCCTGAACAACTTCGTGTCATCTGCAAATTTAGCCACTTCACTGCTTACTCCCAATTCCAAATCATTAATAAACAAGTTAAAAAGCATCGGACTGAGTACTGATCCCTGTGGTACCCCACTGCTTACCACCCTCCACTGAGAAAGTTTCCCATTTATACTCACTCTCTATTTCCTATTTATAAGCCAGTTTTTGATCCACAAGAGGACTTGTCCTTTTATCCCATGACTATTGAGCTTACTTAGGAACCTTTGATGAGGAACTGTATCAAAAGCTTTCCGGAAGGTAAATAATATCTATTGGGTCCCCCTTGTCCACATGTTTGTTCACTCCCTCAAAAAACACTAACAGGTTAGTGAGACAAGATCTTCCCTTACAGAACCCATGCTGAGTCTGCCTCAATCGCCATTTAACCCTTCCTGGGTGATCATCCCGTTTCTCTTGCCAGTTTGGTTAAGGCCTTTTCGGCTCACTTTGGTTCAAGGTTCAGTTTGGGGGCTGCTGAAACCCCGAACAGAAAGGAATTTTTTTAGGTTTGTGCCATCCCTAGTCATTAACACTGAGAAGCTGGGCAAAACAGTGTCTCCTGTTGTTCAGCATGAGGGGGACTCTCATCATCCTGTGTCTCCCAATGAACACACCCCCAACTGTAGAGCTGCCAATATGGCATTCTATACCTCAGAGATTTACTCCTACACATTTGAAAGATTGTGTAGTATAAAGTTCTCCATATTCTCCATCTTAATATTATTGTTAATGTATTCTGTTTAAGTTCGGTTAAAACTTAATGGGGGAAGGATGTTGCAATATATACAAACAGCCTCAGGGGGCAAATTTCTGCTTTGCATTTCTTCTTTGTACGTTCTTTATCTTTGGCCCTACTGGGCTTCTGTATGGAAGTGAGTGACTGAGCAAGATGATTGAGAGGCAGACTGAAAGAAGGCTCAGCCAGAAAGACAATGGGTCAGAGAGCTAACAAAAAAACCCTTCTTAAGTTGAAGCAAAGTTGATTTGTCCTGTTGTTCACAATACAACACCCATCTTGATCTAGAAACTAGAAGAAACTTTTAGGCCCCAATTAGTTACTAGGTAACATCAGCCTACTTCTATCTGTTGGATAACTTGGCAAGTAAATTAACCCTTTAAATCCTTTCCAGTTCTACAGCATTTGATCCATTGCTATTGCTATTCTAACACCTATTACTTGATCTTAAAGCATCATTAACTCAATTCATTTTCCAGAAGAGTGTGAGCCATCTATAAATGTACTTTCCATGGTTTCATTTCCAAAAGCTGTGAGACCATGTGCTGAATTTTTACACTTGCTCTGATACACACAAGTAAAGTAAATTGAGTACAGTGGGATGCACCATTCATTTAGAAACTGATTCTGAACTCTTTATGATCTTATTTTCAAAGGTACATCCTGCTCCTCTCTTCCTTCATTACCATCAAGATCCTTTTCCTGCCTGCCTTTATTGTTTTCTTGCTAATCTGGTCTGCATAACTCTTAATTTCTGTCTGTCCGTTACTTAATACAGAGCACTATTTAAATGTATACCAGATTTATATTTTTACACATTGATTCTAAAACAAGAAACTTCATTATTAATATCACATGGAGTTAGTCTAGAGAGTTTATGGAAGATCCACATGTGTGGATTTTCTCTTTCTCATAAAAAAATCCTTCTTGATAGGTTACAGCAATATGATATATTTTAATTGTTTTGTATGGATATTTTATGATTCATTGCTCTGTAGTCCTCAGTATCTGTAATGATAAAACACAGCTGTATCTGCAACCCAAACAAAATGTTTTTAAATTATGTAAGAGAGAAGATATCAGAAGGATAATAGCTGAGGAAGCTGTTTGCCATTTTCAACTCTGGGCATTCCATGGATTTCCCATGAGAAGGGTGTGTTGCAAAATACTTATGACTCAGAGAAACTATAGAACTATCAAGACTGTTAAAGACAACAATTGACTAAGCTGATTCTCTTGAAAATGTTGACATCCCTAGGAGTCACTAGATTTGAAAGCTGCTATAAGGCTTGGTTCTATTGATAATTGGAAAGTTTGGAACAGAAGGAAGTATATTAAATACAAGAATGGTTTTCTTTTCCAGGTATTCTATCAAATATAAAAAAGGTTGCCATCTTACATTCACATACAAGTGAAAGTTATATCCAATAATAATCTCTCTCTGTGTGTGTGACATTTTAAGAGGGTCTACTGACATTCAAGGTTTTCTTCCAGTCATGTAAGTATGGTAGTTGGTTGACTGTGATTTTTCAACAAGACTTATCACTATTGTTCCCTCTAAGCTGAGTTAGTGTGAGCTAGCTCACAGTTTTTTAGCCTCCGGCTCACAGATTTTTGTCTTAGCTCAAGAAGGATGGCTCCAGAGCAAACTAATTTATGCAGTAGTCAAATCGCTTGCTCACAACTTCAATGCCAGTAGCTCACAAGGTAGAATTTTTGCTCACAGGACTCCAAAGCTTAGAGGGAGCATGAAAATTTGTTCGGCTTTTGACAAGAAAACTGGATACCCTTCAGGGCATCTGAACCATGTACACCTTTAGCAAAATTAAATCACAAAATGTTTTACTTCATTGTAGTACCACTAAAATAAATGAAATTACTTAAATATAGATAATCTCAGTGTTGCAGGACAATCATTGATGTAGAATATTAACAAATATACATGTCCGGGGTCAACCTTGGACTCCCCCACCTTCCCCGGCCACATCACAGAAGATGCACCTGGATCGGCCAGGGATAAAGAGGCTGAGCCGCATATCAAGGAGATGAGCAGCATGGGTGGCCTCTGGGCTGCCCCATCCTCCCTGACTGTGGCACAGGGGACATACCTGGGTTGGGTGGGAAGAAAGAGGGTGAGCCAGCATATTAGGGCAGCAGGCTGCTCTGCCCTTCCTGACTGCACCCATGTCAGCTGGGGAGAAAGAGCCCCAGGGTCAATCCCACCCTCAGCACAGTAGTGGGAGCTTGTGGCCCCAGGATCAGTTTCACCACACTGCAGGGGGACCAGCCAGCACTGCGGAGCCTGGAGAAGCAGGCACTCCTGGGCTTGGGTGGAGCCAAGAATGAAGGCAGGGCTGATGGCAGAGAAGAGGGCCCAGTCGACTGCTGTTGGTGGAGTAGCAGCTCAGACATGGGGAGGCCTGAAGGAGAGTGGGGGGGAGGATGGACCCCTCCCAAGTGAGGCCAGAGTAAGTAGGGCAAGCCTGCCCTGGTAGAAGAGGAGAGAAGCTATACAGGTTGCTGATGGAGATGCAGATGTTATGTAAGCTTTCCTCTGCTTTGATTGGGGAAAGAGATGAAATTGAGAGGGGTGGAGCTAGGAAGGATGGAGACGATAAAAGTGGGCCAGATAGGCCAGCTCAGGAGGAAAGGAAAAAGCCTACATGTTGAAACCATCCATGCTGCATGGATGGCACAGAAGGTCTAGAAGGGGAAATCCCTCAAGTTTCTACCACCTTTCTGAGGCTGGCTAAGGGAGGGGCAGTTAAATAGTTGATTTAGGAATACAGTGTCTGAATGTAGAAGACTTCTCCTGATTTATATAAAGTTATAGTGATAGTCAAATTTTTAGTATTTCTAATTATGCAAAATACAGTTCTTACCCATAGAACTGATGAAAATCAGTGCTGCTCCAAACATAAGCAAGCATGCAACAGTATATGAGTTCCATAAATGTATTGCATAGCTCCACATATCACTGCAAGTTATGTTTGAAAATATAGGGCCTAGTATTTTGGACCCTAGTGCAGCAAAAAAATTCAGAATTGTGATCAAGTGATAAAACAAACCATTTAAGAAAGAAAATCAATTTCATTACAGCTAGTTTATATAAACTTGTAGACTCATTAATTTAAAAAAATCTCATTTGCACAGAGAAGAGAAATCTTTCTTAATCCTTGTATCTATTCAGATGGGACTAAGTTAAGCAGTAATAAGAAATTCCCTGTCATTGTGAATAAGTGTAACAGTTCATTTAGTCTTGCAAGTAAATACACAAGAGTTATAGTCTAGTCGTGCATGTACCAATGGCAGCACATGCACTAGAAAGGAACACATAAATTAACGAACAAGTTAAAAAGTATCAGACCCAATACTGAGCCCTGAGGTACCCCACTGCTTACCACCTTCCACTGTGAAAATTGCCCATTTATACTCACTCTCTGTTCTCTATTAATTAGCCAGTTTCAGAGCTGTTCTCTCATGAGGAGTTCTGTCAGAGCTCTCTCAACCCCACCTACCTCACAGGGTGTCTCTTGTGGGGAGGGGAAGGGAAAGGAGATTGTAAGCCGCTCCGAGACTCCTTCAGTTAATGAAGAATGGGGTATAAATCCAGTCTCTTCTTCTAACCTGCCCTGAGCCTGCTGTGGGGGGGGGGCTAGAAGCCCAATGAAATAGGTAGGTAGGTAGGTAGGTAGGTAGGTAGGTAGGTAGGTAGGTAGATAGATAGATAGATAGATAGATAGATAGATAGATAGATAGATAGATAGATAGATAGATAGCTCTGGTCCTGGTCTCACCTTGCCATTTGTATGTGCCTTTGTCTTAGAGAGAGTGGAAACCTTAGCCTCCACTTGGGAAAGCAAGTAGGCTGCTTATCATAAAGAGGGGGGAGAGCAGGAGCATGGGAAGACAGTTGGACTGCTTTTCCCAGTTGTCTTTCCAACATACAGAGGATATAAACTGTCTTCTTCTCCAAAGGAGCCAGGCAACGAACTTGAGGAGGTGAGGAATTTATCAGACTGAAACATCTGTGTTTATGTTCCCCTGCTTTCTCCCATGAAATACAAGCAAAGCATTTGCCTGCACAAGCAATCATGCTGACAACAAACAGCTAGAATGGATCTAGCAAAGAGCACTCCAGTTTCTGAAGAATGATAGCTATTCTCAAACCAGTGAATGGTCATTCGTAGAAACCTGTTCACAGAAATTCCAGTCAGGGAACAGTTTGGAGTACAAGCATGCATTCTGTTTGAATGGCATGCCTCTCAAGTCCATATCTGCTGGTTTACTCTCTCCTCTTGTTGCTATATTTGGATATGGTTTTGAATTAGTTACTTTTTGAATACTGATTGTAAAAACTTTATGAATCCCTGAAATTCACTAATCTAAATATCAAGTCTTAGAAAGCATAGATTAACACCCCAGATATTCTTTGATTACATCACTTGAAAGAGAATCCAAGATGTGGGGCTTCCGGTCTGGGATACATGGCATCCTGACGTGTTCTGGTTCTACTCCCAGAACATACGGAGGGTCTTTATGACAGGGCGGGCTATACAGCCTGCCGCAGATCTCCCCAGGCAGGGGGGTGACTAGCAACGAGCATTGGCCCAAGTGGGAGTTGAGATCGGCTGATAGCGGGGCTTTAAAGAGCGCCGCGACCAGCCTTGATCCCCTCCCCCCAAGAGGGCACTTCGGAATTTCTCTAAAAGACCCCACCGAGTTGGATTCTCAACATAAGAACGCATGACCCAGACCTCTAAGACATTCTACGGAAACTGATACCAAGGAAACACTGCTATAACAAGATACGGACTTTGAAGGTAACTTTTTAAAATTGCTCACCGGAAACGCGCTGATCCCGAGAATAAACAACACCCAATGAAGCGCATGATCGTGCTGTATTCTGTGTACTAACACCAACTCTGGAAAACGCGGTTAAACAGCAAAAAAGAGCCAAAAAGCCGGTTTGTTGATCATTCCTGCGGTCGGGATATTGACTTTAAAATAGAAACTAACACCAAGTCCCACGAGAATCAGTGTGGAAAATTACTCAAGCTGCGACAGAAATCACCAGAATAGGAAGTGACCTCAGACCAGACAAGTAGCATTTCCTAGAGACGACCAAGGAGGCCGGAAGAAGGGAGGAAACCAGAAGTCAAGGAGGACGATTAAGATTGCCGGACAGGAAGTAAACAACAGGAAGAGCTATTTACCATAGAGAAATTGCGCCCGCCATTTTGAGAAGGTTGAAACAATTTATTCTGTAAACAACGGCTTACGATCTTCGGCAAAGACAGAGGGCGAACTCTTGGTACTCCCCGAAAATGGCTGCTAAAGAGGAGAAGAAATTACAGGGCATAATGGAAGCCATGGAAAAACGGGTGATGGATGCTATACAAAAAATGGAAAAAACTCTAGGAAAAGTGGCTGATGAAGTAACTGATTTGAAAAAAGACCTGGCTGGGATTACAAAGGAAATACAGATGCTGAACAAAAGAACAGATGAGGTGGAGGAGAGAGTGAAAGGAGTGGAAACTGGCGTATCTGAGGTTGCTAAAGAAGCATTAAAAGCCAATGTAATGGTGGAGTATAATGGAATGCTTAATCATCTGAGATTTAGGGGAATCTCTGAAGATAAAAATGAGAATATCCACTCAGTCATGGTGGATGCTGTTGCAGATTTTTTAAAACTAGAAGAGGAGAGGGTGGTGGCACATATTGATTTGGTATACAGAGTCAACTCTGCGATTGCACAAAAGAAAAAAATACCCAGAGATGTGATTGTCCAGTTTATATCCAAAAGATTGAAAGAAGACTTGTTTAAGCAACAATTTCATGAAGACTTCACAATTGACAACAAGAAAATTATGATACTAAAGGAACTACCCAGAACAATTCTTCAGGACAGACGACTTTTCAAAGACTTGACCGACAAACTGAAAACAAAGGGCATTAGATACAGATGGGAAATTCCAAAAGGTATCAGCTTTACATTTAAACAGAAGAGAGTCACCATCAAGTCAGTACAGCAAATGACCAAGTTCATTAAAGACAATTTTAAAGACTCTGATAAATAAATACAAAACCAACATGGAGAGCCAAATTATTTCATGGAATGTTAATGGACTTAATTCACCCCAAAAAAGGAAAAATATTAGGCTATGGTTGGAAAAACAAAAATGTGATATTGTTTGTTTACAAGAAACACATATTAAAAAGACTGATGTTAAATTTTTGATTCAAAGTAGATTAGGAGAGGAATTTTATTCCTTCTCCTCACAAAAGAAAAAAGGAGTCGTTACATATGTAAAAAAAGAGTTGGAGCCAAAGGAAATTTTTAAAGACAAAGAAGGAAGATTTTTGGCAGTGGAAGCTATGCTTCAGAATAAAAAGACCTTAATTGTAAATCTCTATGCCCCGAATGGAGCCAAGGAAAAATTCTTTCAAGATTTGTGGGAACAATTGCAACAGTTAACCTATGAGCAAATGATATTGATGGGTGACTTTAATGATACTGTTAATAATGCTATTGATAGAAAATCCAAAAAAGGAAATGAAGGTATAGGCAAACTTCCGAAAGTATTTTTTCAAATGGCAAAACATGAACACCTGGAAGATGCATGGAGAACTAAAAACCCTAAAGACAAAGACTACTCTTTTTACTCATCAAGACATGAGTCTTTCTCAAGAATAGACATGATGTGGATGACCGAGAACTTGATTTTGCAAACACGTAAAATTGAAATATTACCTAGAATTCTTTCTGACCACAGCCCAGTAAAGTGGTCAACATATGTTAAAAGAAAGAAATTTTGATGGAGACTCAATGAGGATTTACTGGACAAACAAAATATTGTGGACAAAATAAGGACGGAAACCAAAACGTATTTTCAACTAAACTTAAATAAAGATGTGCAGACGCAAACGGTATGGGAGGCATATAAGGTCGTGATGAGAGGACATCTAATTGCAATTAACAACAACGAAAGAAAACAACAATTCAAAATAGATAAAGAAATTATGGAAAATATCTAAAAAAAAGAAGCAGAACTCAAGAAGAGACCTGGCAAAAGAAATTTTTGAGAGAACTGAGGATCCTAAGGGAACAATATGATGCGAGGTTAAATAAAGAAGTATATTGGAATTTGAAAAAATTGCAACAGAAGTCCTTGGAAGGAGCGAATAAACCTGGGAAATATTTGGCATGGCAATTGAAGAAAAGAAGAGAGAACAAAACAATAATTAAATTGAAAGATGGGAATAGATAAATTATAGACCCAGGAGGGATCCGTAGAGAATTTTATAAATACTATGCTACTCTTTTTCAAGCAAAACCAATGGATCAACAAAAAATTCAAAATTATTTATCAAAGGTGAATTTGACACAACCAAGCTCAGGAATAAAAGCAATGTTAAACGCTGTGATAACTAAAGAAGAAATCAGCAAAGCAATAGGAGAAGCAAAAATCTCCAAAGTTCCAGGACCAGATAGTTTTTCAGCCAAATTTTACAAGACATTTCAAGAAGACCTGGTACCGGTTCTAGAGATTCTTTTAAATGAAATTAGACAAAGTGGGAAGATTCCAGATTCCTGAAATGAAGCAGCAATCACCTTAATACCGAAAGAGAACCAAGATTTAACTAATGTTAAAAATTATCAACCAATTTCACTCTTGAACAATGATTACAAAATTTATGCAAAAATCCTAGCAGAACGCCTTAAAGGGTATTTGAAAGACACTATTGCCGAAGATCAGGCTGGGTTTTTGCCAGGTAGGCAAATAAAAGACAATATGAGGGTTGTTTTAGACGCAATAGAATATTACGATAAGCACCCGGAAAAAGAGGTTGGCTTTTTATTTTTAGACGCGGAGAAGGCATTTGATAACTTGAATTGGGAATTTATGTTCAAAGTGATTGAAAAATTGCAGATGGGCGTAGAATTTACAAGAATGATTAAATCAACATATAAAGAACAAAAGGCTATGGTGATTGTAAATGCAGAATCAACAGAAATGTTCCGGGTCAGAAAAGGAACCAGACAGGGCTGTCCCTTATCGCCATTGTTATTCATCTGGATTTTGGAGATTCTGCTGCAAATGATTAGAGATGATGATAATATAAAAGGTTTGAGTATTAGAGGTTTCTCATACAAATTAAGAGCATTTGCTGATGATATTATGTTTATTGTTGAAGATCCTGCCAATAACATGCCTTTGGTATTTGAAAAAGTAAAAGAGTTTGGTGATCTCGCAGGGTTCTATGTAAATAAAAATAAATCGAAAATATTGTGTAAAAACATGAATGTTACAAAGCAACAAACTTTACAAAATCTGACAGAATGTGAATTGGTTAAAAAGGTTAAATATTTGGGAGTTGACATTACAATGAAAAATATTGATTTGTTTAAGAATAATTATGAAAAACTGTGGGCTTTGATAAAGCGCGATTTAGAAAAGTGGGAAAAACTTAGATTATCTCTTCTTGGAAGAATTGCCGTTGTCAAAATGAATGTACTGCCCAGGTTAATGTTTTTGTTTCAGACAATACCAATTGTGAAAGATGTGAAAGTGTTGGTGAAATGGCAAAGAGAAATTTTTAAATTTATCTGGGCAGGAAAGAAGCCAAGAATTAAAATGAAAATAATGTATGATATTAAAGACAGAGGTGGCTTCCAAGTCCCGAATTTGCATTTGTATCATGAAGCTGTATGTATGTTTTGGTTAACTGACTGGGTTAATTTGGAAAATAGAAAACTTTTGGTCCTCGAGGGTCACGATTGCAGATTTGGCTGGCATGCCTATCTTTGGTATGGGAAAAATAAAGTAGACTCAATGTTTAAGCATAATTATGTAAGAAGAACATTGTTTGATGCATGGACCAGATACAAGAACACAGTTCCTGATGAGAGGCCTTTGTGGATTGTTCCTGCTGCAGTTATTCATCCCTTTTCAGAATATAAAGGTAATGATTGGTTGAAATACCAAGAGTTGCTTCAAAAGGAAGGGAAAAAATATGTTTTAAAACCAAATAATGAATTAGAATTTGAGTATGGATGGTTACAATATTGTCAAATACGGGATATTTACAAAAAAGACTGTAAAGAGGTTGGTTTTAGAGCTAAGAACGATGAGTTTGAAGATATATGGTTGAAAAAAGAGCGAAAAATGATATCAAAGATGTACAAAACCTTGTTGACTGTATATACTCTGGATGAAACTGTTAAAGAGCAAATGATAAAATGGGCCATAAATATGAACAAGGAAATTTCTATGGAAGCATGGGAATTTTTGTGGGGAAAAGCCTTTAAAATGTCAACCTGTGTTAATGTAAAAGAAAATTGTTATAAGATGATGTACAGGTGGTATATGACACCAAAAAAGATTGCTAATATAAGTATGGATAAGAACTTGAGTAATAAGTGTTGGAAATGTAAAAAAATAGAGGGTTCTTTTTACCATATGTGGTGGTCATGTGATAAAGCAAAGGTATACTGGTCAAATGTACATTGTGAGATGCAGAAAATATTAAAAATTCCTTTTAGGAAAAGTCCGGAACTTCTTCTCTTAGGTTTGACAATGGAAAAAATTCCACAAGAAAAAAGGACATTATTATGGTATATGATTACATCGGCGAGAATGGCTTTTGCCCAACAATGGAAAGTGGAGAAGGTGTCAGATATACATGACTGGTTAAGGAAACTGTTGTTTCTAGCCGAAATGGACAAAATGACGAAAAAACTAAATGGACAAATGGCAGAACAATATCTAAAAGACTGGGAAGGCCTGAAACTCTATATGGAAACGGAATATAGAATGAAAGGAAAAATGTACAATCTTGATTTGTATTGAAACTGAATGAGAAGTAAAATGAATACTTGATTGTACTGTACCTTTATTGGAAACTATGTTTGAAAAAGTCAGGTTTTTATGTATCAGAATTGTGTTACCTGGTTTGTCGATTGTTATAAGTCTAAACTTGATTACCTTTTAACTTTTTCTTTTTTGTTATTAGCAGTGTTGGAAGCCTATTGGGGGGTGGGGGGTGGGATGAAAATCTTTTTAATTGTATTGGTAACGATGTTTAACAATGTTGAATGCATTCCAATAAAAATTTTGTTTCAAAAAAAAAAAAGAGAATCCAAGATGGAGGTGTTCTTGAAATTGTTTTAAAGTCTCTTCAAAAAGATTATGAAGAAGCATAAAACTCATGGCTCCATTTGCCAAGGAACCTTCTTTACTGCTCCCTCTTCATAGATTCTAACTGACCAAAGTCAAGACAAGGGTTCTTTTTGCACAAATTGGCACTTATTTTTAACATCAGGGTTTTGCAGGTGAACATCCTTATTCTCCTCCCACTGCCATCTTAACTTGATCCAGAGTTTGCCACATATCAAAACAGAATAGACACTGTCCAAATATATGTTTCCTGGCTGCCTCTATATACTTGAGCTAGTATGTAAACCAGTTCTGAGTGTTCTCCTGAAGTGTTGTGTCTGATGAAAGTGCAATTGCTGTAAACTCACCCTGATGACTGGGCTAGGGTCTCTGGGCTGTGGCCAGGGTTCCTGTGTTCCAGAAGGGTTAGCTGGTCCTGTGTACTTTGGCATCAGAGCACCAGTTCCTAGAAGCTTCAAGCAATAGCATATGGAGAGTTCTGTGAAAGATTACTGTAAAAAAATGATGTTAAAGAGATACCTTAATAGCCACCATTTACAGTTGTACATAGCATACAAATCTCACTTACCTAAAGCAAGGAGGGGGCTTCAAGGAATTGTGGGAGAAGGAACAATTTGATCATTTTATTGCACCAAAGAGCTTCCTTTCCCCCTTTAGGATTCTATTCTTAGGGTCTTGAGCAAGTTAATTTCTTCCCCCTTTCTTTTTTTTTTCTCCCCCCTTACCGCTTTTACATGTACCTGCTCTCAACATTTCAGGTTCTTGGAGCATATTTGTCCCTCTTCAGGCATTTAGGAGGAGGTTTCTTTTGGCTAATTTACAAAGTCATACATTTTCTTCTACCGTTGGGGTCCTCCAAGTATGTAGAGACATCTTGTCTGTGGGTGGCCTAGTTTTGCTACTTTTGTGGTTGACATGTGGGTCAGCCATTGTACTGTACTTTCAATTATTCAGTTGTATTATTTATACTTTATCTCTCTTACTGAGACTCAAGGCATATTACACAGTATAAATCAATACAGTCAACAGGATGGGATATTGAATAAGCAATGCAATGGGATTAGGATTTCAGAAAACTGAAACCAAGCAGAAATCTGAAACAGGGCTGAAACTAATCATAAGTTTTTAAATTATATGTTAAACTATGCAGAAATTACATAGTAGAATTGTGCACACAGCAACAAGTAGCACATATTATGCACAATAGTATAGTCCAGTGTTCTATTCCATGTATGGGTGTGAGTGTGTCTTTACTGTTTTTGCAACCGGAGTCAGTATCTGTCTGAATTATAGTACAATCTTATTACCTTTGTTAACATGCCCTCCTGAATAATTCAGTTTTGCACAGTTTGCTGAATGCAGGGAAGTGGGAGCCTTCCTAAGATTAGGCACTACCGAAAATACACAGAAATGTATGGGCAGTTGCTGGTCTTGCCCATTTGTAGGGTGGAACCTGCAGAAGGCCCCACTCAGATGAGTGAAGCTGTCATGGCAGAGCCTAGGGGAAGAAGTGGTCCTGCAAATATGAGGCTCTGGAGCCACAAAGGGCTTTATATGTGATAGCCAATACCTGATTTTAGTAACTGGGCAGCCAATGGAGTGACTGCAGAATGGGAGTAATGTGCAAACTCCACCTTTGTTGCTTTTTTGCCATCAAGTCACAGCTGATTTATGGCAACCCCATAGGGTTTTCAAGGCAAGAGACATTCAGTGGTGGTTTGCCATTACCTGCCTCCACCTCATAACCTTGATATTCCTTGGTGGACTCCCATCCAAATACTAGTCAGGGTTGACCCTGCTTAGCTTCTGAGATCTGACAAGATCAGGCTAGCCTGGCCAATCGAGGTCAGGGCATGTTCCACCCAGTTCCTGATGATAGGTAAACTGTGACATTCTGCACCAACTGGATTCTCTGAGTTGACTTAATCAGTAAAAACAAAAAGGAAAAGAAACTAAAAACTCATTGGTTGTTTTTGCTGTAGCACATTAATATAGCCATCTTTCTGGAATATTATATACTAATCAGTGTTTCTTTCCTTCCCTGATGATCAGAAAATGGACCTCGCCTTTTTGTGGAAGCAGAACAAACTAAACTCTTCTCACAACGGGGTGGCAATGTCACACTGCCATGTAAATTTTACCGTGACCATGCATCATCTGACTCAGGATCCCATAAAATTCGGGTCAAGTGGACCAAACTCACCTCAGATTACCTCAAAGAAGTGGATGTTTATGTTGAAATGGGATACCACAAAAAGAGCTATGGCAATTACCAGGGAAGAGTCTTCCTGCAAAAAAGCACAGAAAATGATGCCTCTCTTGTAATCAATAATATAATGCTGGAGGATTATGGGAAATACAAATGTGAAGTGATCGAAGGATTAGAAGATGACACAGCTGTTGTCTCTCTAGATTTACAAGGTAAGCAATTTATGGCAATACAGAAACCAACTAATATAATTAATACATGGGGAAATGGAAAATAGTTTTGATATGGCATGTCATTCTTTGGTCAGCTTACAATTCTACTCTTATCACATAGTAATTCAAGAAACATTATTGCAGTTTTTAAAAATTGTTTGAGTCTATGTTGTAGCAGCTCAACCTGAGTTGAATCTTGCCACCTTTGCGTACTGATTTATTACAATTAGAGTTTTATAGATAATTTCATCACATCCATCTGAAATAGTTCTTTGGCTGATTCCCAAGTCTACAACAAAGTTGGTGCCACAACGTTCTTTGTCTTTCTATTGCTTCTGGTTCACGTGGCTGTAGTTCTGTTTGGTTTCGTTTTTCCTCCTGGATAAGTCTAGATTTGAATTAGCTTTCCAAGAAACACTTTTTTTCTTTAGAATTGAGGTGAAGTGATGGTGATTTTTTCTGTTTAGCCGGGAAATATGAATTCTCTTTAAGAAAACAGAAACCACAAGAAAACAAAAGGTAGCTGCAAGTTATTTGTAAGTGCACAGTTATGGCACAGTTTGCTTTTTCATTTCATCCAACCTTGGGTCAATCACAGTTCTCTCAGAACTCTCTTAGTCCCACCTACCTCATATGGTGTCTGTTGTAGGGAGAGGAAGGGAAGGCGATTATAAGCTGCTCTGAGACTCCTTTGAGTAGTGAACAATGGGGTATAACCATTCTTCTTCTTCTGAATAATAATAACCCAATAGAGCAATATACAATTTGTCTATGAATGAAGTGAGGATTTTTTTCTCTATTTGTGTGAAATTCAGCAGCTGCATTATACTAACAGCTTTCAGTTAGGTCCTCAAATTTGCTCCAGGTGTTTCAGGGGTATGTGTAATTCAAAAATATATCACAGTAATCTGTCACATAATTAAAGAAATATCTGAGTGCAAATAAGTGAAGGATGCATTTAAAACCTGGATCATTCATTCTTGTCTTGATTATAATATTGTATTTTATGTTATTTTTGTTGTAAATGGTGACAGAGACCCCATGCATTAGAGCTTTTGAGGGCTCCTGTTTATCATTCCGTGTCTTGCATGCCCTGCAGAGAGCACCATCCAACACAGCCATCTGTAAGGTTGCATTCCCATATAATTGGATACTGCGTTAGCATTGCACTGTAGCAGTCATTTGCAACTAGACAGGCCAGTCATTTGTTATTGTGCAATATGTATCAGTTCCTTCTCTTGATATGCACAGGAAGCTCTTTAGGTACAAGAACTGGTCTCACTGGATTGTGGCCAGTGTTTGCTCATAGAAAATCATAAGCTTTTCTCATAAGCATAGTATTAGTGAATGCTATGCATTTACTTAATTTTATGTAAAATTCAATATGTTATTCTAAAAAACAAAAGACATTGGTCCATATATTACCATCATGCTTATGGGTGGTTCAGTTTCTACTATCCTGATTTCTAGGGTTCCTCTGAATTAATAATTCCACATAAACTGAACCAAGGTGTTTAGAAATAAGGTAGTAAAAGAATTTTTCCGTCTTCAACTGTTTCCTCTTTCCCTTCCCTGAAAGTTCTCATACATTCTCCCCTTTTCCTTCTTCCTTCTTTCCTTCCCACCCAGAAGCCAACCTACCTTATTGCACACACACCCCTTTTCAGCTTTCCCTCCTTCCCTGCCCCTGGCAGCCTTTTTCCAGGAAAACATTGGCTGACTTCTGCAGTGTTTATTACTGGGGCAGGCTCAGTTGCACAGTGGAAAACCTGCACGGTGGAAAACCTGCACTTTCCTTGTCATCCCCTTCCACACAATTTCATCCTGACAGCCCCCATATCCTCCACTTTCCCTTCAGTCTTCTCTCCTTCCCATCCAACCAATTCTACATACCTTTTATCTGCCCCCATCTTCAGCTATATTTATTATTTATGTGCTTCATATAAACCTTACCTTTTTTTTAATGGGGTCCCAAAGTAATTGACATCATTTTTTTCTCCTCCATTTTATCCTCACAACAGTTCAATCTCAGTTTCTACAAATGGACCTTGAGCTTGTTTGGAGGTTCTAGCAGGGAAGCGCAGCTATCGTATACCCTTGACCAGAGAATGGTACACTCCTTTTATCTGGGATGGTCATCCTCTTCGACCGAGTGCGCGGCTTCAGGAGGGACACACATAGAGTGGTGAGGGAGGTAGGGGACACCCACCTAGCCAGCCAGATCAGCTGAATCAACCCTGGTGATCAATGGGGTGACAGATGTCACAGCCAGATCGCCCTCACAACACCTCTGTGAAGTAGGTTAGGCTGAAAGCATGTGACTGTCCCAAAGTCCATGGCAGAATGGTGATTTGAACCTGTGTCTCCCAGATCCTAGCCTGAAATTTTAGCTGCTAAACCAAAACTGGCTTTTTTGTGGTGCCTGCTGTTGAATAGTGGCAAGCAAGTGGGCAGGGATAAGTCATGGAAGTTGTGTGGTATTAGGGTTGCTGGGTCCTTCCAAGTCCCCAGCAGGGGACATTGAAGGGCATTCCATGGGAGCAGGGAGAGCCCCAAAATGATGATGTCACACAGAAATGATGTCATTACATTGGGGACTGGCACCTGTGCTCCAAGCTGTGAATTCCAAAGCATTTAATGGACCCCTTTAAAAATTTCCAGGAAGAAGCAGGAGGGCCACGCATGCACTCCAAGCAACAACTTCATGGCTTGGAGTGTACACATGCATGCGGGGGGCCTGCTTCTTCTCAAAAGCATTCAAAGGGATCCTTTAAATGCTTTGGGGAAGAAACAGGGGATGGTGCGCGCCCCTCTCCCTCCCTCCTGCAAGATGTAAAGGGCCTTCCAGCTGATCTGTGGGCCACATATTCCCTGCCTAACAACAGAAGGGCCCTTTTAATCTTGCAGGAGGGGAGGGAGAGAGGTGGCCATCAGCAGTTGGGTTTGAATTAGGGCTTCCCCTACCAGCCAACTAGCTAGCGGCAGATTGGAGCCCTCCAAAACAGGGGAGTCCCTACTGGGACCTGGGAGATGGCAGTCCTTCATGGTATCAAGTCACCTGGTAGTAGCTGCCATACCTGGCCCTGATGAATCCTCCCTCAAAGGCCCAAGGAGCCCTGGAAAGGGCACTCCTCATTCCTCTGCCTTTTACTGACAGAAACCAAAGCTTCAACTGGCAGTTCTGTTGTGTTTGCACAACAGCCACAGAAGGTATTGTTTTCTTAAAGAACAGGTGCTTCTTTTATTGTTTTGGTGGGTTTTAACCCATCCCCTGTATGTGTGTGTGTGTGTATACACACATACATACAGGGGATGGGTTAAAACCCACCAAAACAATAAAAGAATCGAAATCTTATATGTGTATATATATATATATATATATATATATATATATATATATATATATATATAAGATTTTGATTTTTCTGCAAACCTGAGGCTTTTCTCAGGTGTGTCTTGTCTGTTCTTATCTAAAGTCTCTGGATTTAACCAGCCACTGATTTGGCCATATTGAGATTTAATACACTGATGATAAAACTTTAAAATAAATGATATCAGAGCAAAAATACTGTGCTCTATTCATCACCACCAAATCAAATGTTTTCAGTGAAAAGCAAAAGGATATTGAAAAAGATTACATATTTTTTAGAATCTAGTTAAACACACCCGCCTACAAACTTCCGGTAGGGCATTCCAGAGAATGGGGCAACAACATAAGTGCAAACTGAATATGGTGGTGGGATGGAACAACAAGGGACCTCACTTGGGAGAACCTCAACTGCTTGATAAAAGAAAATTTGCTTCTTAAGCTGTGCAGGTCCCAGATCATGATAACCATTATCTTGAAGTGAGTGCAGGAACAGAAAGTCAGTGAAGCTGTTCTGGTAACATGGACTCAACATCTGATAATGTTCAACAAGTGTATGACTTTATTTTGTACTCATTGGAATTTTCATGGTATCTTCAATGGCACGTTAAAGTAATCTAGCCTTGAGATTACAGAAGCATGTATTGGTCTAAAAGAAAGTTAATTTATAATCAGGTGAATATGACAGAAATTTCTTTAAGAAATGTACCAGATCCTCTTCAACAAAACAAGTTGGGCACCCTCAATTTCTTAACTTGATTAGATGATGTTAACCTTACTCCTCCAGCTAGCACATATCTATGACTTCTAGAACCATGGCTCTCCAAGCTACCATCTAGATTCAGTTTCTACTATATACAGGCCTATAGCCATGGGGGGTATTTGGGGGCAATGCTCCCCACAGATTAGTGCCACCGCTGCGGGGGGGGGGACCAAAAAAATTAAAATGTAAGATGTGCATGGGGTTTCCAAAATTACCCTGGGCATAGTCAGGGAAGCTTCAGTTTCATTTTTTTCCCAGGCCAAAAAAAAATGTTTTTTTTAAATACAAAATAAAATAAAATTGCAAAATGCAATAGAGAGAGAACTGGAGATCCTCCCCCCCCCCCCCGGTTTATACAGAAAAGCAGCTCAGAATTGAGTCTCTCCAGTCGAAAGGACTAGAGAACTAGAGGAAGACTAGATGTCACAGCAGATCTGGAGCTGCTGCTTCTGCTGCTGCAAGAGGTGCAGCAGGCATGGCCGGGGCACCCTCATGCCTCATCAACCAAAATAAGGCCCATTGTGGAAATAAATACAATGAGCTCTAGAAAGAGGCTCTGGGTGGGTGCCCTGGCCTTGGACACTCAGCGTCAATTTGCTGTGGTAACATCAGCAGGGTATAATGACACAGAGCTTACCATTTTCTCCAGGGGAACTGATCTCTGCCATCTGAGAAGCAGTTGTAATTATGAGTGATCTCCAGCCTTCCCCTGGAGATTGGCAACAATGGTTCCCCAGGAGGAAATGGCTGGTTTGGAGGGTGGAATCTATGACTTTGTACCTGCCTGAGGTCCCACCCCTCCTCAAACTCCACTCTCTCCAGGCTCCACCCCTCAAATCTCCAGGAATTTCCCAACCCGGAGGTGGCAACCCTATATCTTTCCCAGCCAACCATCAATGTACCATTATCTGTTCCTCTGACTGAAGATCGCCTGGTATCACAACTGAACTCCAGACAACAGATCTTTCCCCCCTTGGAGAAAATAACTGCTTTGGACGGTGGGCCCTGTGGCATTCTATTCAGCTGTGTCATCTCCCCTCCCCAAACTCTGGCTTCTGTAGACTCCACCACAGAATATCCAGGAATTTCCCAACCTGGAGCTGGCAACCCTAGTCAGGACTGGCCCCAATGAGTTCCCACAAAGGCCTCCTGTCTTTGCCTATTTACTGACATTACCAAACATGGTTGCCTAGCAACAGCCACTGAGGGAAAAGTTAGTCCCACAGGAGCCAAGCAGAAGAATTATCTTTGTCAGGAGAGACAGCTGTTTGGCAGTTTATTCTGTGAGAGAAGAGTGTCCAGGCTGGCAGTGGGCGGGGGAGAGAAGTGAACCCAGCACCCAGCCAATGGCATGCAAGTACTGTTGAGTGACGGTTGATGGGCCAATGGCTGATGGAGTTCACCGCACAGCCAATGGGAGAGCTGGAAATGGCCAATATGAGAGGATTTTGCATAAACTTGTAACAAGAACAATTATGATGGGGGGAGAGAGAAGTTACCCTCTCTCCCTAGTTAAAACTAGGATATCATACATAATAGGAGATTGGGCGATACCTTTTGAATGAGTTCAGTTTTGTTTTTTTTCCAAACTTACAGTAACACATCAGCAGGAAAAATTCTTGTTAGGGTAGATACCTGTGCCAGAGTAAGATGGTTACCCTATGGTAGAGCATACAGCGAGTCCTACTGTATCCCATGTTGACTCTGGCTGCAAAAAGTCTGACTCTTAATGTTTAGACTAGTACCAAAGGAAGCCAATGTCTTTACTCTGGCTAAAGCTAGCCTCTTTTTTCCATGGAGATGGATGGTACAGGAAATTTAAGTCTTTCTGTAAATACAGAGAGGTTAGTCTTAACACTTCTAATTGACTACAGTATTAACTCAGCAGCTCTAATATTCTTTACAAGTGTCACAATAAAAATCCTAAGCTTGATAATCAAAAAGACATTGTCAGCTTGAAAGTTTCATCTCTTTAGTCAAAGCATATTGATTTTGATCCCAAAATACATAGAATACAGAAGTATCTGAGCAGAAGATGTAGGTTCTTTTTATTGGGAGATGATAGACATCTCACATCTCTAAGGTGATAAAAAGAAAATCCATCTTTATTCCTGAGTTTTCTCTTACTAGCACACAGGGGTAAAGCAAAACTGTGTAGTGCATGTGTTGTAAAATATTCAAAAGTATTTAATTACTCAGAGTATCGATGGATTTTGCTCTATTGGAAAGAAGAGATTTCTTTGTATTTAAAAACCTTTATTTCTAAGGGTAAAAGGTACTCAGGAAACCTACAAACAAACCAAACATCTAAGAGCTACATTTCTAAGCTGCTTTTAGTTCAAGTTATGGCTACTCAATACACACAGACAATGGAGAAACTGTCCTTCTTGACCCCTAGAAAGGAAGTCACCTGAAACAAACAACCAATCTGTATCACAATTGAAGTTACTTTTCCCCAGGCTAAAGCTCCATTGGCTCTGTGCCAGTTTTCCCTTCCAGGTCAGTCTAAACAATAGCAATACTAGGTAAACAAGTTAACCCTATAATGACTGGATTGTCAGACCTTGTAAGCACATACATTTCCAACAGCATGGAGCTGGTAAACTGAGCCTTGAGATGCAATAAATCTGGAAATATATGACTATCCTCTTTTGGCTGTAACTTCCAAGCTAAAGAGCAGTGTTCGTTAGTGTTTGGATTTTGGCAGAGATTTAGAAGGGACACATGAATATTTAAGAGCCTAGTTCTTGGCTGAGAAGACCAGTGTTCATTACATAGTGAAAAGCAGATAGGAATGCCAGGCTTCAGGTGGAACCTGGGAATCCCCCAGAATTACAGCCCTTCTCCAGACTACAGAGATCTGTTCCCCTGGAGAAAATGGATGCTTTGGAGAATGGCCTCTATCGCATTGTAGCCCACTGAGGTCCCTGTCCTCCCCAGGCGCTACCCTGCAATTTCTAGGAGTTTCCCAACCTGGATCTGGCAACCCTATGCCCCCCCCCCCAATCCCTTTGCCATTGGCCAGGTGGGACCTGGCAGGTGTTTGATGTTGCTCTTCGCTGCTAAGGACTTAAGCCTATAAAAACAATAGAGAATGTCTGATCACTACCCTTCATTTAGGTCACCACTAGTTGAGGTACTGAATTTAACAGATCTCTTGCACAATATAACAGCTTGAGAGCCAGTTTGGTGTAGTGGTAAGTGCGCGGACTCTAATCTGGGAGAACCGGGTTTGATTCCCCACTCCTCCACTTACACCTGTTGGATGACCTTGGGCAAGCCATAGCTCTGGCACAGCTGTTCTTGAAAAAGAGCAGTTTCTGTCAGAGCTCTCTCAGCCCCAGCTACCTCACAGGGTGTCTGTTGTGGGGAGGGGAAGGGAAAGGAGTTTGTAAGCCGCTCTAAGACTCCTTTGGGTAGTGGAGGGTGGGATATAAATCCAATCTCCTCTTCCTCTTCTTGAATGACCATACGTATCAGGCTGTAATGTTCCCTTTTATTTGTAGGACAGGTTTAAGGCACTCACTCAAGTTGCTGCTAACAGGATCATGCAGCAGAGACTGATATAAATGAAAATGTCAACTTAGTGTCTCGCAGTGGTGAAATACGCAGATTCTGTGGTGGTCATTATTAGGAAGAGGGCTGAGAATAGCTAATATTGCAGTGCCCTTACAAAGGGCCATGGTTCAGCCTCATTTACAATAGTGTGTAAAGCTCTGATCTCTGGGCTAAAGAATGTCAATAGTACCTGTTGCACTGAGACCCTAGAGCAAATATTACCATTTGAAGTGCTTTGGTTGATTTTACTCCAACTGATTGATCAGCCTCAGGTGATGACTTAGAGGTGAAATGTGCATAACAGATCAAAAACCAAAGCCCAACCTTTCATATTTCCTCAGATTCTGCTTTATATCATATACAGTACTTTCCACTAAAGAGTATTTACATGTAAGTCGAGTTGTTGATTGATGTACTTACACTTGTGAATAACTGCTTAGCCTTTAGTAATTGCTAGTATAAACTGAGTCCTAAATCAGAATCTGAAATTTTCCATGGATCTAGAAGTTAGTAGCTGAAGTCTCCTAAAATGGGCTTTTACTGAACATTAGCTAAACTTGTAATTCCCGCAAAGTGCTCAAAAATAGTTTACATTGTGTGCATTACTTTCTTCAAATACCTGATTATATACTTGAGAGAGCCTGGAGACAGGCAAAAAGTTCATTTAACTGGCAGAGAACTGGATTTCTTGTCTTCTGCCCTTAGCCATATGTAGATAACCAATGATGGTCCAGTTGGTGCACAGCAGTAGGGTTGCCAGCTCTGGGTTGGAAAATACCTGGAGACTTTGGGGGTGGATCCAGGAGAGGGTGGGGTTTGGGAAGGGGAGGGGCCTCAGCATGGTACAATGCCAAGCAGCCATTTTTTCCAGAGGAGCTGGTCTCTGTCAGCTGCGGATCAGTTGTAAAAGTGGGAGATCCCCAGGTCCCACCTGGCAACCTTACTGGCAACCCTAATCCTTCCCCCTGTGTCAAACCACCACACATTCAAGTTCACAGTTGTACAAGACTCTACACATATGTGTGATCAGGGCTTCTTTTTTTTTTAAGAAGTACCAGAACTCTCAAGAGGGAAATGAAGTTTTCAGTCTGTATACTGAAAACTCATGAACTTTTAAACTTTTTAAAAGAATTTTATCAGAGGTTCCAGAACTCCATTCCAGCACCTTCCCCCAGAAAAAAAGCCCTGTGTGTGATCCATGTTCTTCATTTTTGTGTATGGATCCCACATGACTCTATGTATATTAATGTCTGCTAAGATGAGACCTCAAATACAGGAATTTCATGTGCATGAAAGAAGTTGCAATAGCATATATGGTCCTGATCTTTACCATGACAAGCTGATTATACCTATGTTGGTTGCCTGCTCAGGACCCTTGTCATATTGCTATACCATCTGGCCCTGAGTTCATGATGAAGTGGTATTTTCATCCTTGTGATCTTTTCTGTCTTGGGTTGACCCCACCTCTGTCTCTCTGAGCTGTTCATTCTACTCTTTCTCAGCTTCAGCAGAACCGTTAAAAATTATTTAGTAGTTTTGGAGCCTGTTATCCCTAGCAGATAGTGCAGTGCAACCCAATGCAGGTTACGATGCTTGAACTTGTCAAAACTGGGATAGTATAATACTGTCTTTTTAAAAAAAAAATCTCTGCAACATATTTCATTTTATCAGGAGCACATGCAGTTTTCTTCCCAGTCATTGCCAGAAAGGTCTGCTGTGTTTCTTTCTTCTCTCTAGTAGTAATAGTATTTGTGAATTGCTTTCCTATTCAGAATATAAAATGTATAGTGCAACAAAATCAAAACAATTGAAGTGCAATGAGAATGATACATTGTAACTCAATAGCAGCAGTAATATAAAAATAAAAATAGCAAACAAAAATGAACCAATGTTCATTTTAAATGTGGTAATTCCAATGTGGTATAAGCATTAATCTGAGATGATTTCAGTAGAGAGTAATAATGTCATAGGCAAGACTACCTCCAGGACTCTGATCATTTTTCTCAACAATTTCTAATTTTCTACAATGCAGACTGGGACCAAAGAAAGGAAGGTCTTCTTTATTTTCCCTCCTCCTCCCTGAAACTATTTTCCAGGTAAAAATTGTGCCCACTCAAGTTGCTTTAAATCCCTCTGTTTTCAGCAATTTTGTTTGAAGCAAAGTTAGGTGTGATTTTAAATAATGGGCGGGGGGATCCAGTGGTGCAAGGACTTCTTCCTGCAGAGCACTACAGTCTTTGCACCTTACTATGAAAGCCAGAAATGCCTCTTGAAGAGAGAGGACCCGCAGAAGCAGGATTTCAGAGGACATTTCATGCTGGGGAATCTGGATCCAGCCAAATATATGTTATGGGGTCAGGTCGTACTGGTGCTTCACCAAAAGAATATATCTGGAGAAAGAGAGGCAGAGATTCCTGCATTGCCTGGTTCCCATTACCCCAACAGCTTTCCTTGCATCAGCAGTAAGGCAATAAAAGTTTCCAGGTAATTAATGGGAGAATCAGCCAAAGAGCCAGAGGTTCTTGTATCCTCATGTGCTATATACTTCCATACAATAGGGAGCCAGGTTGCTTTACAGGAAAAAAATGAAATCCATACAGAGGAGGAGTAGGAGATTGGATTTATACCCCACCCTTCACTACCCAGAGGAGTCTCAGAGTGGCTTACAAACTCCTTTCCCTTCGCCTCCCCACAACAGACACCATGTGAGGTAGGTGGGGCTGAGAGAGCTCTGATAGAAACTGCTCTTTTTCAAGACCAGCTGTGCCAGAATTAGGCTTGCCCAAGGTCATCCAGCAGGTGCAAGTGGAGGCGTGGGGAATCAAACCTGGTTCTCCCAGATTAGAGTCCATGCACTTAACTACTACATCAAATGGGTCTCCGTGTGAGATACCTGATTGATTGTGAGATACCTGATTGATTGATTGATTGATCGATCGATTGATCGATCGATCGATTGATTGATTGATTTCCTTTACAGGTTTCCTTCCACCCTGATGACATATTACACATCTCTTCTGTTTGACTTATGTTAAACTGGCATATGTCAGAACATATCTGTGATATTTTTATCAACAAAAAACTTTGCAAGTTTGTCAGTTTCTCAGATGATAAAGTCATATCTCTCCTTATAATATTTATCTTTTGGTTTCATAAGATTCCATGTGCTCCCATTGGCTGTAAAATGCCCTCCCTCAGCCATTGGCCCATCAGCTGCCACTCAAGAGTACTCGCATGCCATTGGCCGGGTGCTGGGTCTGCTCCTCTTCCCCACCCACTCCCCCTGGCAGACAGCTCTCTCTCCTGAGCATGACAGTTCTCTTGACTCCTGTGAGGGACTGTCCCCTCAGTGGCTGTTGGTTGGCACCCAAGCTTGGTTCTGTGAGTAAAAAAACAAAGGACTCTCAGCATAACCCCCTCCCCAACGGCCACTTTCCTGTCAGAATAAATGGAAAAAGGCTCTTTCTCCTGCTTAGCTTCAGCATGGCTGGCTGGCTAACGAGGTGGGCCAGCGACCATCAAACCATTTTCTTCAACTCCCCACTGAGCAGCTTTCCCCTACAGTTGCCAATCTCCAGGTGAGACCTGGAGATCTCCCACTGTTACAATTGACCTCCAGATGACAGAGATCAGTTCCCTGGGAGAAAATGGTTGCTTTGGAGGGTAGACTTTATGGCATTATACCCTGCTGAGTCTTTCCACCCCACCCCACCCCAAATGCTGCCCTCCATAGGATCCACCCCCACCAAATCTCCAGGTATTTCCTTAATCAGAGTTGGCACCTGTACTTTCTCCTCTGTCAGTAAAAGACCCTTTCCACACCTATGTTGGCCTTTGGGAGAAAACTCATTGGGCCCAGTCCTGATCAGGTTGTCAACTCCAGGTGGGCAATTCCTGGAGATTTGAGGGATGGAGCCTGGAGAGAGTGAGGTTTGAAGAGGGGTGGCACCTCAGACAGGTACGATGCCATAGATTCTACCCTCCAATCCAGCCATTCCCTGATGGGGAACCATTGTTGCCAATCTCCAGGTGGGGGCTGGAGATCACTCAAAATTACAACTGCTCTCTAGGAGGGAGGGGGGAGGAGATGGAAAACTAAAGGTAGGTTGATGGTTGGCTGGGAGGGAGATAGGGTTGTCAACTCCAGGTTGGGAAATTCCTGGAGATTTGAGGGGTCGAACCTGGAGAGGGTGAGTGTTGAGGAGGGGTGGGACCTCAGACAGGTACAATACCATAGACTCCACCCTCCAAACCAGCCACTCCCTCCTGGGGAACCACTGTTACCAATCTTGGGGGTGGGCTGGAGATCACTCAAAATTACTACTGCTTTTCAGGTAGCAAAGATCAGTTCCTCTGGAGAAAATGGTGGACTCTGTCATTATACCCTGCTGAGATTGCCACAGCAAATTGTCACTGAGTGCCCAAAGCTGGGGCACTCTCCCAGAGCCTCTTTCTAGAGCCCGTTGTATTTATTTCCATAACGGGCCTTATTCCTAGTTAATAATATATGAGTAAGCAGATGCTGAGATACCTTAAACAGTTGAGATGGTCATGGACTAGCTGATGCAATGGTAGCAGAGAAGTTACATTTTTTAGATGAAAGATTGTGATCTCTCCTTACCTAAAAGCAGCCCAAGGAAGATCTGATTGTAATCTCTTCAGTGGTCTCTTTATAAAACTAAAGTAATATTTTGTCCGCTTTACAGGGCAACAGGTAGAGCTGTACCCTAAGTCCTCCCAGCTTTACCTTGCTGAACTGAACATTTGACTGTTTTTTACAGAAGTGATGTCAAGCTGTCACTGATAGCGATTTTTAGAAAGGTAAAACCATAGGGGTTTTGGCAATTCCTAGAGAGGCATGTTGTCACTTCTAGGGAAAACCTGGAAGTTATGTCAATTCTTTCTAGGGATCACTGGAAACTGTGGTTTTATCCATGTCACCAACTATGCCCTCCTATGTCCACTTCATCCAATAATGGCAGTTACATTTATCTATAAAAAGAACTAATGACTATTGTGGAGATGTAACCAGAAATCACAACAGACTTACACAAGGTTTCTGTTTTAATAGCCTTTGCCAAATAAAATTTCTTTCCCAGTTATAAAGTTGTTTCTGTGCTAAAATTAACCAGTTTCTCTCTTAATGGTTTCTTTACTTGTTTGTTGGCTTGTTTGTTAATTATTGTTCTTAGGTTCTTAGATGTATGCTCAAGTAGGTGTTGTACTGTGCAGAACCAAGTAATAACAATATTTCAGATTAGGAAAAAACCACAATTGAGAACAGCATGCAATTGGGAACTGGTAGAATTCCAGAGGAAAGGGTGTGATTCTTTCTGGGAGAGAAGACTGCTGTCTGAGGAGACATCCAGGCGAAACTCTCAGACTAAACAGCCAGCTTGCTGACATCTTTATTTCCCTGCTTCCAATAAATAATCCATTTTTCCAATTCCCCCCTTGTCTTAACATATTTAAATAACTAATAGCCACCCTCTCCTTTTTTTCTCTTTCTCCCTCTTTAGGCATTGTATTTCCCTACTTTCCACGCCTGGGCCGCTATAACCTAAACTTCTATGAGGCCCAGAAAGCCTGCCTGGACCAAGATGCAGTTATAGCTTCATTTGACCAATTGTATGAAGCATGGAGGTCAGGTCTAGACTGGTGCAATGCAGGCTGGCTCAGTGATGGGTCAGTGCAGTATCCCATCACAAATCCCAGGGAACCTTGTGGAGGAAAGAATACAGTGCCTGGAATCCGGAATTATGGTTTCTCCAACAAAGATCAAAGCAGATATGATGTCTTCTGTTTTACATCACATTTTAATGGTAAGGAACTTTGACTCCCTTTTTAAAAAGGATCTTTTGGTTTTTGAGATAAAGCTGTTAACATATCACTATTTTAAAAATTATTTCTACTCTGTTTTTTGCCTGTAGTAACTTCAAGATGGCCCATTTGGAAAATACAAATTTAACAATAAAAATGTAAAACAAGTTAAAAAAAGAATTAAAATAAGAAAAAGCTGTAAAATCAAGGAGCAGTTGAAAATAGGCAAGAAGAGATATTCAGCTCAACCGAACCAAAAAGGGAAGGGAAAAAAACTGAACCCAAAATAAAGAATTCAGTACCTGAAAAGGTTAGTCCAAAACAAAAGAGGGCCAAATTTAAAATTCACTTAGAAAACATACAAAAACATACATGTATTTATTAAACACAAATTAAAACCTTATATAAAGGCCCATTCAACCCTCATAAAAAATTATAAAAATATACACAAGGGCTGATGAGATAGACCTGACGCGTTTCGGCCTGAGCAGGCCTTCTTCAGAGGTCTGCTTTTAACTGAAGCAACATTTTTTGGAACATTTGGCCATACAATCTTTGAAAAGAAAAAAATATATAATTGACCAGAGAGGAGTACCACTGGACATGTGATTGTACAGGAGGCCTCATTTGCAATTTTGTATTTTTCTTCCTTGCCCAGTGGGTAAACTTTGGAAACTTTGTTTTCTGGTCTTTATGGATTCTAAATTTTCTGTATGTATGGTTGTATGCATTTCTGTTTATACAATAGCCAATGTGTTCCATATGTATTTTGTATTAGACCTCTGAAGAAGGCCTGCTCAGGCCGAAACGTGTCAGGTCTATCTCATCAGCCCTTGTGTATATTTTTATAATTTTTTATGAGGTATGAATGGGCCTTTATATAAGGTTTTAATTTGTGTTTAATAAATACATGTATGTTTTTGTATGTTTTCTAAGTGAATTTTAAATTTGGCCCTCTTTTGTTTTGGACTAACCTTTTCAGGTACTGAGATATTCAGCTCACCAGAACAATTGGGGATGAGGGGGACTTACCTGGAGAAAGAGAAAGGCCTCATTGCCAGCATTTCATAGGAAGTGACACTCTGCTATAGAGACCATCACACGAGTGACATCCAGGTGATGCTCTGGTATTTGGGCAAAAACTGTAGTAATACTGGCTTCTACCATAGAATTTTTGCTCAAATACCAGAGCATCATTTGGAAGTTGATAGTGTGATGATGTCACTTACTGTGCAACACCAGCCATGAAGCCTGGGCCTTTATCTTTCTCCAGGTAAGTCCCTCCGCTGGCCAGTGGGGGGGGGGCTGGCAGCAAGGAACCCCCACCTTCAGATCTGAAAGTGGTGTGTTCCACCATGTTGAGGCCTGCAATGACTTTTTCTAGATATAATCATTGGTGGGCAGACAGGTCTATTGTGGTGTCACCAGAACTGGCTACCGTTGTAAGACAGCTGTAAGACAGGTTGCAAGGACAAGGAGCAGCTGCTGTACACACACTCACAGAGGTCTGAGTGAGCAGAGTCGCTGCCACATTGAACCAGGTGCATGGAGTGCTTTTGAACAGGTCCTTCCTTCCCTGGGGTTGAGTCTGCAAAGGCTTACAGCTCTTCCCTCTGCCTCTGCAGGAGTTGAAGTCTGGCACTCCTTCTTCGCTCCTGCATAGTCAGCCTCTGGCGTGCCCTATGTCTGGGGCACTCAGGAGAACTAGGCAGGGAGTTTGGCCTTGGGGTGTCTGCAACTAGGGGTGCTGGGCCAGGCTCAGGATCAGCCTCTCCTTCTGGCTGCACCTCCTGTGTAGCTGCTGGGGACTCTTCCTCCTCAGGTATTGAGGGTTCTTCTTCTGGGCTGACTCCAGAGGAAGCTGGGTTGCTCCCTGCCTCTTCCTCATCTGAAGAGTAGTCAGCCTCAGCAGACTTAGCACCCACAGCAAGTGGAGGTAGACAGATTGCTTGATCCTCTCTTTTGACACAGCAGCTATTTAATTAGGATTGACTATTAAATGCACAGAAACACCCTTACTCCCATTTTTCCCATGCGTTTATTAATTTTATATGCAGTAAAGTTGTATGTATTTAGCGGGGTTTCGGTTTCGGCGTTGCGAATGGCGGCCGCGTCTCGGGACGCTCCCGGAGGCGGCTAGCCCACGCGCAGATAGGGGGGGTCTTCGCATGTGCGAAAGACCCTAGTGAGCCTTAGGTTAAGGCTCCGAACCGGGGGCGCTTGGAGAGTGGCCTCTTTACCGGCAGACAGCCGGGAAATTGAGGCTTCCTCCCTGCCCCAATCGGCCCCGCTGCGTCGTGCCCTGTCATGGGACTTAGCAGCGCCACCGATTTCCAGGAGTGAAGACAGCGATATGATTTAATATAAAAAGAAGAAGTGGCATCGAATCGTGAGTGGAAGGTCTATTTTGAAGCGTGAATTTGAATCCCCCGCAAGCGTTTAAGCGTATGGGAGGAGGGAGGAGTCCCCACCCCTTTTGAGAAGCAAGATTTACAAAGGGAGCGCGGAGGGGGAAGAGAGAAAGAACTGTTGGTGAAAGTACCGTTGGGGTTGCATAGAAGATTACGACCTTATCAGCTTCCTGGGGGTGGCGGCACGAACTTTTTAAAAGTAAACAATAAAACAAAATGTCGACAACGGGGGAAGTCCTGCAGAAACCGGAAGAGAAGGGAGGAGGGACTTCCGGTCCGAGTAGCCCCCCTAGAGCTTGCTGTCAATCAACAGGAAAATGAGATTCTGCGCCCTCTGCTGGAGCAAATGCTGAAAATCAATGAAACCCTGCTTAAAGTGGAAAGTGTTCTCATCAGTCGACAGGAACTGATATTGGAAACAACAAGGAAGATGACGGAAATTGAACAGAAAGCGTGGATTCTAAGTTCTCAGGGCGTAAAAGAAGAAGAGAAAGAGGATCTCGGATTTACCTTGGCGAATGTATTGGTACCCCTAACTGGCAGTGAAGCGAAAGAATTAAAAGAAGAGGTGGATATGGCTCCCAAAGCCAATTCCGCTTTTATAAAAGAAATTACTCTGCCAGTAGAAGGGGGGTCGAGCATAGCAAGCAAGACATCGGAGATCTAATTTTTTGCGAAGTGGTTATGGCGCCCTGGAAATCTGAAAGCTACAAAAGAAAGAAGAAAGATTACATCCTTGAAATGCAAAAACTTCTGAAGAGACACGCCGGCGTGAGGGAAGACGCAGCACTCAAAATTATGATAAGCAGTGAAGAAGACAGCAGCCCAGGGGTAAGAGGTGAAGGAAAGGAAGCCATCAAGGTTAAAAAGGACTTAGCCCATAATTGGAAGAGACTTAAAAAGAAGACATCTTAAGGATTGTTTGTGCTGCATCTGTAAGGAGCTGTTTAATTACTAACCCCAATGGACTTTACTAACTGTATTAACAGAATGTCTTTGGACTTTGCAAAGTTAAAAAGAAGATCTTCTAACCATGATCGATGCCGAAAAACGGTACTAAACACTAACCCATTTTAACAGAGAAAACTTCACTCCATCCTTTCTCTTTCTCCATCTGTCTACCCCTTCCTTTTCTTATAAAAAGAATAAAATTCTCTCCTCTTTAGGAGAGTTTTGCCAAAAAAAAAAAAAAAGTTGTATGTATTTAGCAAAAATACACATCAACATGTCATGTACATCCTTTTTCGGTTTCGGCGTCGCGAATGGCGGCCGCTTCTCGGGACGCTCCCGGAGGCAGTTAGCCCACGCGCAGTTAGGGGGGGTCTTCACGTGTGCGAAAGACCCTAGTGAGCCTTAGGTAAAGGCTCCGAACCGGGGGCACTTGGGGAGTAGCCTCTTTGCCGGCAGACAGCCGGGAAATTGAGGCTTTCTCCCCGCCCCAATCGGCCCCACTGCGGCGTGCCCGTAATGGGACTTAGCGGCGCCACTGAATTCCAGGAGTGAAGACAGCGCTATGGCTTAAAATAAAAAGAAGAAGTAGCATCGAATCGTGAGTTGGAGATCTATTTTGAAGCGTAAATCGGAGCCCCCTGCATGCGTATAAGCGTTGGGAGGAGGGAGGAGTTCCCACCCCCTTTGAGAAGCAAGATCCACAAAGGGAGCGCGAAGGGGGCGAGAAGAAAAAGTGTTGGTGAAAGTACCGTTGGGGTTGCATGGAAGATTCCGATCATCTTAGCTTCCTGGGGGATGCGGCACGAACTTTTTAAAAGTAAACAAAAAAACAAAATGTCGATACTGGAAAAAGTCCTGCAGATACCGGAAGAGAAGAGAGGAGGGACTTCCGGTCCAGACAGCCCCCCAAGAGCTTGCTGTCAATCAACAGGAAAAGGAGATGCTGTGCCCCCTGCTGGAACAATTGCGGAAAATCAACGAAACTCTGTCTAAAATGGATAGTGTTCTCATCAGTCGACAGAAACAGATATCGGAAACAACTAGAAAGATGATGGAGATTGAACAGAAATCGAATTTGATTCTAGGTTTCCAGGGCGTTAAAGAGGAAGAGAAAGAAGATCTCGGATTTACCTTGACAAATGTCTTGGCACCCCTAACTGGCAGTGAAGCGATAAAATTAAAAGAAGAGGTGGATGAGGCTCCCAAAGCCTATTCCGCTTTTATAAAAGAGAATACTCTGCCAGTAGAAGGGGATGTTGAGCATAGCAAGCAACAAACTGGAGATCTAATTTCATCCGAAGAGTTTGTGGAGCCCAGGAAGCCTGAAAGCCAGAAGTTTAAGGAAAAAGAGAAAAGAAAGAAGAAGGATTTCATCTTTAAAATACAGAAACTTCTGAAGAGACACGCCAGCAGGGAGGAAGATGCAGTATTCCAAACTGGGACAAGCGAAGAAGACAGCAGCCCAGGGGAAAGTGGTGATGGAACGGAAGACTTCAAAGTTAAAATGGACTCAATCCATAACTGGAAGAGATTTAAAAAGAAGATATTTTGAGGACTGTTCGTGTAACATCTGGAAGGAGCTGTTTAATTACTAACCCCAATGGACTTTACTAACTGCATTAACAGAGTGATTTTGGACTTCGCAATAGTTAAAAAGAAGATCTTCTAACCACGATAGATGCCAAAACTGGTATTGGTTATTAACCTAAACTAACACTCACTAACAGGAAAAATTTCACTCCATCTTTTTCTTTCTCCATCTGTCTACCCTTCCTGTTTCTTATAAAAAGAATAAAATTCTCTCTTTTTTAAGAGAGTTTTACAAAAAAAAAAAACATGTCATGTACATCCCACGAAAACCAGCATCTCTGGAAAGGAGGACAAAAGTCCACAGTAGGGGTATTTTTTGGATTCAGGTATATTGAACCCGAAAAATATCAGTTTTCTTGATATTTCTGAATCCCACTCTCAATATGATACTGGGATTCAGGAAATAATTAGGATAGCCGAATTTATTCACCAAGGCATTTAAAGGGATAGTCCCTTTTGCAAGCCATGCTATGCGTGAACCCAGAAGGTTCACCCTTCCACGTTTGCTCAAGGCTAGGCTTCCAAATGCATTTAAAGGGACAGTCCCCTTAAATGCATTGGCTTCTGCACTGTGTTGAAACCATGGGCCAGGAGAAGCTGGCCCCAGGATCTGGCATGCACAGGAAGATTTCTCCTTTTCCCTGCAGCACCCAGACCCAGCTGGGAGGGTTTCTACGGGGGGGGATAAATCACCCCACAGAAAGAAAAAAAACAGGATCTGGTTTGCACAAGGAGATCTTTCTCTCCCCATGGCACCCAGTCCCAGCTGGGAGGGCTTCTTCTTTGGGGGACCTTTCAACATAGGCCAGGTGAAGGGAAAGGGGGGAGTTAAAAGAGAAGCTGGAGGTTTGTGTCTGGTAGTGGGGCCAGCATGCCAGCCCTACTGTCAGGCAGAAATGCCCAAGAGTCCTTTAACCCTTCCCTTTCCCTTCACCCAGCTTCCAAGCAGGCAAAGTGAAAGGGAGGAGTTAAATCTCCCAGATTCTGTTCCAACATTCTGCCACTACCCTACTCTTGCTTTCAAATAATGGGAGACCATATTGCAAGAGAGCATCCTAATGAAATCCCTCTGTATTGAAGGCAGGAGAAGAAAATATTATTATTGTTGTTGTTATTATTAATTCCATTTTTACCCTGCCCTCCCCACGAATGGGCTCAGGGTGGCTTACAATGGGGCAACAAGTGCCAGAGATAAAATAGCATAAAACAGATAAAACATTCCACATTAAAGTGCTCAACAATTAAACAAACTCAACCAGATGGTGTCAGTTTCACAGAAGGCTCCCACTCAATGTTATTCGGCCCCATCTGGCAATATTGGTCATAGCAGGGCAAGATTGATCTTCCTCAGCCATCTCCTATGTCTACCGCAGATGGCAAGAATAGCGGCAGATGTAGTGGCGGCTCCTACTCGAAAGCCTGGCGGAAGAGCTCCATCTTGCAGGCCCTGCAGAACTGTGAAAGGTCCCACAGGGCCCTGATCTCCTCTGGGAGCTCATTCCACCAGGTAGGAGCCACCACTGAAAAGGACCTGGCCCTGGTTGCCACAAGCCTGGCCTCCCTGGGGCCTGGGATGGTCAGGCAATGTTGTGTCCCTGACTGAAGTGCTCTTTGGGGCATGTGTGGAGAAAGGCAGTCCCTCAGGTATGTCGGACCCTGGCCATATATGGCTTTAAAGGTAAGCACCAGCACTTTGAAGCGAATCTGGTATGCTATAGGCAGCCAGTGCAGTGCTTTCAGCACAGGTCGGATGTGCTCCCACCTAGGGACGCCCACCAGCAACGTGGCTGCTGCGTTCTGCACTAGCTACAGCCTCCAGATTTGCACCAAAGACAGCCCCATGTAGAGAGCGTTACAGTGGTCTAGCCTCGAGGTGACCATTGCATGGATCACCGTGGCCAGCAGTGTTCCCTCTTAGCTGAGTTAGTGTGAGCTAGCTCACAGATTTTTAGCCTCCAGCTCACAGATTTTTGTCTTAATTGAGGAAGGATGGCTCCAGAGCAAACTAATTTATGCAGCAGCCAAATTGTTTGCTCACAACTTTAATGGCAGTAGCTCACAAAATAGAATTTTTGCTCGCAAGACTCCACAGCTTAGAGGGAGCGTTGGTGGCCAGGTCATCACGGTCAAGGAACGGGACCAACTGCCAAATCAGCCGAAGATGGTAAAAGGCCAATTTGGCAGTGGCTACCACCTGGGCCCCTATAGTTAACACAGGGTCCAGGAGTACTCCCAAACTCCTAATCTCCGGCGCTGGCACCAAAGGTGCCCCATCGAAGGCCGGGAGTGGGAGGCCCAACCCCGAACCGATCCGACCCAGGCACAGGACCTCCGTCTTTGCCGGGTTTAATTTCAGCCAGCTCAGCCTGAGCCACCCAGCCACAGCTTGCAACGCCTGGTGGAGATCTTCTGGGTCACAGTCCGACTGGCCCCCCAACATCAGATAGAGCTGGATGTCATCCGCATATTGATGATACCCCAGCCCATACCTCCGGGCAATCTGGGCGAGGGAGCGCAGGTAGATGTTAAACAACATCAGGGAGAGCACCGCCCCCTGAGGCACCCCGCATTCAAGCAGGCGCCTCCGGGACTGGTGCCCCCTAGCACCACCCTCTGTCCCCGACCTTGGAGGAAAGAGCTAAGCCACTGAAGGGCATGTCCCTGAATCCCCATATTGATGAGGTGGTGGGTCAGCAACTGGTGGTCGACCATATCAAATGCGGCCGACAGATCTAACAACAACAGTGCCACCACACTGCCTCAAGTGTTCAGATGCCTCCAGAGGTCGTCAGTTAGGGTGACCAGCACTGTCTCTGTCCCATGCCCCGGACGGAAGCCGGACTGAAATGGATCAAGGACAGAAGCGTCATCCAGAAAGCCCTGTAGCTGAGTCGCCACCGCCCTCTCAATCAGTTTGCCCAAATAGGGCAAATTGGACACTGGCTGATAGCTGGCCAATTCAGCCGGGTCCAGAGTTGGTCTTTTCAAGACAGGGCGGACCATCCCTTCCTTGAGTGCCTCAGGGAACTGCCCCTCCAAAAGGGACTTGTTGACAATCTCCCTCAAGGCACCTCGAAACCCCTCATGGCCCGCTTTGATGAGCCAGAGGGGCACAGGTCAAGGCCACATGTGGTTGGGCGCACAGATACTAGCAATCTGTCGACTTCCTCCAGACTGAGCCGGTCAAAACATTCTAAACTCGAGATCAAAGACGCGCAAGGGGCCTCAAGTTCATTCACTGTTTCAAGTGTGGCGGGGAGGTCGCGGTGGAGCGTCGAGACTTTATCTGCGATATAGCTCGCAAATGCTTCACAACTGATATCCAATTCCCTACTGTTTTGTCTGCCCTATGGCAGAGCCATCAAGGATTGAATCATTCTAAACAATTGGGCTGGACGTGAGCTCACAGATGCAATCGTAACTGCATAGAATTCCCTCTTCGCAACCTTGACTGCCATCTCATAGGATCTCATAAACATCCTATAGGATGCTCTCGTTGCCTCATTGCGAGCATGGTGCCACCGTCTCTCTAGCCATCTAAGCTCTTGCTTCATAAGCCGCAGCCCCTGGGAATACCGAGGGGCTAGTGTAGAACGAGTGCGCAGAGGGTGCCTGGGAGCGATCTCGTTGATGGCCGTGGAAAGTCAGCTATGCTAGTCTTCCACAAGTTCATCCAACGAGCCGCTAGGGGGCATTGGATCCCACAGGGCCGTTTGAAGCCACATCGGGTCCATTTGGCTCTACGGGCAAGCCAAAATCCGCTCGCCGCCTATACCAGGTTGGGGTGGGACATTCACATGGGCCTTCAGGGCATAGTGGTCTACCATGGTACTGCTACTGCAGTAATCCAGTCCACTGTAATCCCCATCACGAAGATCAAGTCGAGCATGTGCCCGGCCTGATGCAAGGGGGTTGACACACATTGGGAAAGTCCTAGCAACACCATGGATGCCACCAGATCTGTTGCCTGGCTAGAGGCCGCATCATCAGCATGGACGTTGAAGTCACCCAAGACCATAAGCCTAGGGTGCTCCAGCACCCAGCCTGCTATGGCCTCCAGCAGGGACGGCAGGCTACTGGCTGGTGCATTAGGTGGTTGGTACACCAGCCAGATTGCCAAACTCTCCTCGGCCTCCAGCACCAGACCAACGCATTCCATGCCCGCGATCTCCAGTGAGGGGAGCGCCCTGATGGAGTAAGCCTCCTGCACGAATATCGCCACTCCTCCCCCCCCGCCCCCTCATCCATGATTGGTGAAGAACGGAGAATCCAGGTGGGGCAAGCTGGGTGAGAGCTACAGTCTCCCCATCCCACACCCATGTCTCGGTCATGCACACCAGGTCTACCTGTTGTTCGATGACAAAGTCCCAAAGGACTATGGTTTTATTGTTAATAGACCTGGCATTGCACAATGCCAATGATGGAAGGGGGTTACTCATCCTAGCCCCACTGCTGACATCCTTTGGGATGGATCGCAGGCTGGAAGGGCACTGAGCCCTTTTGTTTCTCAGTGCCCTTCCTTTGACGCATTGCCTGGACCCACCGCTATACCTTCCCCTCCCAAAGAGCACTGGAATCTGCTGCCATGGCATTGCTGTACCAGCCAGTCCATGCCATAGCTCCAGACCACCTGTAGGCTAACTACACTCCTGAAGCTACCGCCCTATCTGCTCCTAGCGCTGCCAACCCGGTCTCAACTACCCCCCGTGCTATACAACTCTAACTCTAACTTATCTGCTGTGCAAAAATATACAATTTCAGGGCACAATTAATTGGTCATACAAAAATACAAAATTGCTACATTACAAAAATACAAAAATTACAACATCACAAAATCCAATTAATTGGTCCTACCAGCTAAATCTACCTCAACCCATCTCCTAGCCCTTCAGTGAATGGTTATCTCCTAGCTAACTCCTGACTAGAGATAAAGGATGAAGCAGTCTTTAAGATAGATTGTGCCTTACTTATGTAAAGAAGTTGCCTGTTTGCATGTCCTATAACTCATTTTTACTGAAAATGGGGAAACAGCAGAACCACAACCTGACAAATCAATAAATGCCTAGATCCACTGTGTTGCATAACAGCAAAGACAGAAATAAGCAACCTAACAGATTTCATTGTTTAGCAACAAGTTTGATTATTTTTCATGACTCACACACAAGGCCTCTTGAATGCGACTTAATGCATGGCGCAGAACAGATGTTTGGCCTGTTTCCCACAAGTGAAGAGATGCTCCCAATCTCTGCTTGTGCATGACATTTATTTGCTTTAAAGCATGAAAAGACTAAACAGATACTTTGCTTTGGGCAAGGATGCTTCAAGCCTGAGTTTGCGTCTCCAAAATAAACATCATAGAAAGCCAGAGTTAAAACACTGTGCAAATGTTTACCTGATCTATATCCAGCTTAGTTGTTCCATAGAAGGTTGATTACATTTATGTAAGTAACTCCTATACCATTTATGCAGTTGGTATAAATGAAAGGAATATTTTTAAAAGACTAAGGTTAATCAATTTTGAAAATGCAGTTCATCCCCTGAAAATGTTCATAGGCTATATTATTTCTTCGCAGGAGTTAAGCACATTTCTCTGTGGCAGTGATTTTCCAGTGAGATGGGTCACATGGTACATTCAAGCATAAAATAGTTGTTACTTGGAGAACAGTTAAAGCAGAGCCTCTGCTAATGCAGATTGCTGAGTCAGGGCTAGCTTGTATCTACTGATTTGGCCAAAAGCCATGGTTTTTCCTGTACCTCCTACACACACACATTACATAATTGCAGAAGCTGCTGCCTTTGCATCTCAAATTGGGTATATGTGTGTGTTTTCCAGAAAATACAGTTTTTTCTTTCAAGTGAAATTTATGGGAAAGAGAAGGGTTTATAAGTCAATTGCAGAAAACTAGTGGAAGTGCAACTGGCTACAAGGGAAGCTGTGATATAATTTTGAAGGCTATGTTTGAGTTAGGGTTGCTAGCCTCCAGGAGGGAATTGGCAATTTCCCTGAATTACAATTGATCTCCAGACTACAAGATTAGTTTCCCTGGAGAAAACGGCTGCCTTGGAGGGCAGATGCTATGGTAACATCCCCACAGAGCTCCCACCCCAAACTCCCCAGCTCCATCCCAAATCTCCAAGAATTTCTAAACCCAGAGCTGGCAGCCCTAATTTGAGTAGATCCATCTTGATTCACAATGGACTTCTGAATTCCAGTTTTTTTCAGTTAATTATAATTAAAAGGTGTTTTCCTGAAAGTTCTAAAATCTTAAACCATCCTGGCCCATTCCAGATGGGCCCATTCTATGCCCTCCCCTCACTGTTACCAGCTTTTTCCATGGTTTCTGTCACTCTCGCAAGAAATGAAGAGTGTTTTGCCCTAGATTCTTTAGATTTCCTGCAGACTTAACTTTCAGGTAACAGGAGACCAGATCCCTCAGCCCTTGTTAGGACTGGAAACCTTACCAACAGAAGCTTTCCAGTCTACCAGTTTGGTGTAGTGGTTAAGTGTGCAGACTCTAATCTTGATTCCCCACTCCTCCATTTTCACCTGGCTGGATGATCTTGGGCAAGTCATAGTTCTGATAAGAGCTGTTCTTGAAAGAAGAGCAGTTTCTGTCAAGAGCTCTCTCAGCACCACCTACCTCACAGGGTGTCTGTTATGGGAAGGGGAAGGGAAGGGAATTTGTAAGCCACTCTGAGACACCTTTGGGTAGTGAAGGGCAGGGTATAAATCCAATCTCTTCTTCTTCTTCTTCTTCTTCTTCTTCTTCTTCTTCTTCTTCTTCTTCTTCTTCTTCTTCTTCTTCTTCTTCTTCATCTTCTTCTACTTCTTCTTCTTATTCCAGTATCTGGTAACTGTAGTTTCTCAGGGTTTCTGGGATTCTGCTAAGTTTATTTACAAGCCTATCCAAAATTCAAAGACAAATTGTAAAAAGTTCATTGTTTCTAACTAGGGTTGCCAGGTCCCCCCTGACCATTGACAGGGGATGGAGGTTAGGGTTGCCAGATCCAGGTTGGGAAACTCTTGGAGATTTGGGGATAGAGCCTTTGGAGGACAGGGACTTCGGTGGGGTTCAGTGCCATAGAGTCTACCCTCCACCACATCCATTTTCTCCTGGGGAACTGATCTCTGTATTCTGCAGATGAGCTGTAATTCTGGGCGATCCCCAGATCCCAACTAGAGGTTGGCATCCTTATTTCTAACCTTGTTCCTCAGCCAGTGTGGTATAGTTGTTGTTTTAACTTGTGTGGATTTAATTCTATATATTGATCCTAAATGGCATGTCAAATTTACTGTGTCAATAAAGGTATTGTACTTCTATAGTAGTTAAATTGTCAGCCCAGCGTCTGGGAGTCACAGGTCGGAATCCCCACCCTGCCATGGAAGCTCACCAGGTGACCTTGGGCCAGTTATACATTCTTAGTCTAACCAACCCTACAAGGTTGTGAGGATAAAATGGAGGGAGAATATTGTAACCCACTATGAGTCCCCATTTGGAAGAAAGGCGGAATATAAATGAAGTTAATAAAATTTGAAAATTTAGCAACAGTAATGTAATATGAGAAAAATATTGCTTAACAGGACCTATTTTAAAAGAGCTAGAATTTTAACTTCATAGTTGTAAAATTATATTCCTTTATTGAATCAAGAAAATATATATTTTGTTATTCATCTTTCCATTCATCTGATATATATGTTTGTTTATTTTTTGCTCTCATAAGGCCGTTTTTATTACCTAATACACCCAAGCAAACTGACCTATGACGAAGCCGTGCAAGCCTGCCTCAAAGATGGTGCACAGATTGCTAAAGTAGGCCAAATATTTGCAGCCTGGAAGCTTCTAGGATATGACCGCTGTGACGCCGGCTGGCTGGCTGATGGCAGCGTCCGATACCCTATCTCCAAGCCAAGAAAACGCTGTAGTCCTACTGAAGCAGCAGTCCGCTTTGTAGGCTTTCCAGATAAAAAGCACAAGCTCTATGGTGTCTACTGTTTCCGGTCATACCAGTGAACATACCTACCGCACAGCAATTTCCAATCCATCAAGAACATGTGAAGGATTTTCTTTCAGTATGAACTCATGCAAGTTACCAAAACTGTGATAAATCTTTTTTACTTACTGTAAAAAGTCATTTTCATAAAACCAATCCATTAATTTGTTTTTGTTGTTTTTTAAAGCTATCATTCAATAGATATTTTAAATTAATATAATTTAAAGGAAGCTCTAGGTAAAGAAGTATTTAAAGTGTAATTGTTTAAGCTACATCATTCCAACAACAAAGCATACTTTTGGTGAATGGGGCATGCAATAGCTTGATGGTTGCTATGACTACATTAAGGAATGTAAGGCTACTCAAAGCAAAAAAAAAAAAAAACTTTCCAAGGACAAAGTTTACATATTTGTATTATGTCAAAATAGACCAGATGATATTTACTGTGATCTGAGGTCTGAACTACACTCATCTTATTCTTAACTGACATTCCATGTGGTTTTGAATGGAGTTATTTTTGAAAACATTTAAATCCACCGTGTTTATGAAACATGTTTAAATCATATTTGTTTGTTTGTTTTAGCAAAACAACCTGCTAAATAATTCCATAACATTCCAGCAAGGACAGTCAGATCTTCTGTAAACATCATTCCCAGTTTTATTGTGTGTGCAGTAGAAATGTGTGTATGAATAATTTCTCCTTAATGCAACCTAAATATGGCTGAGATAGTTTGCATTACCTTTGAGTAGCTTTATGGAGGCTTTTATTTTTTAAAAAATTCAAAAGGCCATTTTGCTAAGCTACATTTAGCATCTACTCAGGGCAGTTATATATTAATGAACTGCTGGACAGAAAACAAGTGTATTAAATTTAGCAGCTTGATTTCATGTTAGCTTTTAAAATATTATTGTCTTTATAAATGGATCGTTAAAATATTTAATACTTCTTTCTTAGTTACACACAAGAGTTAAACATTTCAATGAATTTTGATTTAGAAGTTAACTTTCAATTAGGAAAGGGAAAATATCCCAACCCCCAATCAGTTTCCTGTGTTCATGCCAATTTATGTGAGTCTGAAAGCTCTTGTATGGATATTTCCATTTGTTTTAATGAAGAAGGCAGCAGCTCCATGCATGTTTTCCCTTTGTTATGGAGCTAGGGTTGCCAGGTCCCTCCTAGCAACTGAAGGGGACTTACCAGGAGAAAGAGGAAAGCCCAGGCTACGTCACTGGCATTGCACAAGAAGTGACATCACCATGCTATGACATCGCTGTGATGCTGTGGTATTTGGGCAAAAGCTTTATTGTAAAAATCAGCTTCTATCATAGAGTTTTTCCATACATTGCTGGCATGATGATGTCACTTCCTGTGTAATGCTGGCAAAGTGTTCTAGGCCTTCTTCTTTTCCTGGTAAGTCCCTCCTCCATCCAGCTGATCAGTAGCAGGGGCAGGGCCTGGTGGCAGGGGACCCCCCTCCACTGCGGGGGGTGGGGACTGGCAACACTATATGGAGCTCTTCCACCACTGAATGAGGAAGCTCTTGAGGAGAAAGACTGTGGTGTGTTAAAATATTCATGCTCATAAATGAGCCCTGGATCAAGAAAAATGTAGCCAGTTGCACTAACATTCTTCATCTTCACTCCCAGGCTGAACACTATGGAGACTCTAGCACATTGCTGTATTGTTCAGAGTTCTCTACAGGAGATTTTGCCTTTACTCTGATGGAAAATAAAAGGAGCAATGCAGCTGTACCTCTGATTTAAAATATCTCTTCGTAATTGAGTTAATTCTCAGATGGACTATAAGAGGAGCTGCATTAACAGTGCTGTATTACAAAATTAACAGTGCAGTCTTGAGCAGAGTTACACCATTTTCATTCCATTGAAATAAATGGGTTTAGAAGATTGTAACTCTAATTAGGATTATACTGTTAGGCAACAATCCAGGAAAGTTAGTCAAGATTAAGTCCCACTGAAAATGATGGAACAGGTTGGCCAGAAATAAGTTCAGTGCCATTGCTTTTAATTGGACAGTCATGACTAGCTGATCTGGACTGGGGCCATAATGCCAGGGTTCAAAAAGAGATAAATTATTTTGAAAAATATCCTTAGTGCTTGTTCCATGGGTTTGTTCTGCCCCACAGTCTGGTCTTCTGTCTTCCAATTTAATTGGAGAATTTCAGAATTTACAGTTTTCTTTTCAGGCCTTTTTGGTTTTCATACATAAATCACCCACAGCAGGACTTCATTTTGCACATTAATTTAATTACTACATGTATAAGAATAAATATTCAAGATCATTTCTTTTTATTCTGCATTCTTTCCCTTCATGCACACAAGAATGTGTTTAGGATGTGGTATCAAGTCATTTTAGGAAGTGTCTGTCACAGACTGTGTATAAAAACAGAACCATTGGAACTAAACAGTGACGGTCAAGAAAAAAAATGCATTTTGGATCCCTTAAGCAAACCAATGATTGTTTGATTTACAATTAATAATAAAGGCCACATGGAACTCTTTCCTTGGCTGTATGTTTCTTGATTCAAATAGTTCAAGAAAAGCAATATTTAAAAAACAAAATTTTGTATTTTCTAATAGTTTCTATATATAAATGGGATAGGACAGAATGAATGGCATGCTTTTATGAATGTTTTTGTGCAGATATTTTTTGAGTGAAATAATAAATCCATTTTCTGAACTGTTGATTCTCCAGTATGAAAGACCTGCTGTTAACTAAGTTAATATTTGGTATAAGTGTCACAGAAATGAACTGTAGCGTGGAAGTATTATGATGGTCATTAGAATCTGTTTTGTTGTTCCACATGAAAACTATAGCTCTGTATGATTTTATAAGGCATGTGGATTAAAAAAAAAACCCCAATTAACTTCCTTTTTGTTCGTCTGTATATTGCCACAAAACTATTTGGCTACATTTAGATGTCACAAATAAACCTCTATTTGTGATAAATATGAGGAAGTCTTCTGGTTTACCCACTCCCATCTTCTGCTCATATCTGACTGACTAATTTAAAACCTCCTTATCTAACTGTAATTTTTGAGATGCCTGAATTAAGAAAAATAACAATTGTAGCATGATCTTTTCCCTACAGACTACATTCTGAGGTTCTAAATTAGGATTAAATGGTTTAAAATCTTTGTTGGTAAACAAAAGAACAGCAATTTGTTGCTTAATGTTATTCAGCCATTATAACAGTGGGGTTAGATAGAACCAGGAATTCTTTAATTTTTCAGCTAGGTGTTAGGAAGAGAGAAAAAATGGAAAGAATGGGCAAACCAGAGGATTTCTGGATTATTCCTACCATGGAGAGATTAATGTTTGTGATGTCTGGTGCAGCCTTGTTTTTGCCACTGAAGACTAACATGCCTTTCCCTGTAGAATTTATGAGCTAGTGTTTCTAGATCATGTAATCATACTGCATTTGTACTAAGTCACTTCCTCCTAATATCATCCTGGATTTTGAAGGTTCTGGTCCTAGACCTGCACTTAAGGGACAGGGTTTTACCGTTGGTTCTAGTTGAATCTGAGGATTTTGTAAAGACTCATGTGCATTTTAAGCTTTTTATTGCAGCTATTTGTTACTTTTTCTTACTTTGCAAATTAAGTTATGGACATTAAAAAAACCTGCTAATTTAATTTAGATTAATGAAAAGTAGAGCCTTTATATTGAGGCTATTTAACATCCTTGAAAATTCTTTGCTGAGGGGGATAAAGAAGAACACATTGACTGGACAACAATGTATTCCTTTAATACTGTGATCTTGTGATAACTGTGTCTCTATATTACTTTGGGTTAAAGTCATTGATATGTTGGCTAAATTTATTGGAAGTTAGCAGAAGAGTATGGGCACTATAACAAACTTCAGTGAAATAGAGGTTCCAAATAATCAACCAATACTTTAACATAAAAGACTCCCCCACAAAACTTTTGCATAGTAATCCTGTCTTCTGTGTGTGTTGGAGCTATATCTCTTTAAAAGTTTACAGATATGCAAATCACACTGAAAAGTCTTGTAATTATGTGGCCCTTGAGGGAATAAGTAGGTTTCCATAGCAGTTTAATGGAAGATCTCCTTAACTGGTTGATACTCTTCTGGAATTAATTACATTCTGTCCAGGTAATCTATTTTCTTTCTTTAAAAATAATTCGTTTTTCATACACATAATACAGTACAATACATGATAAAACACACAATTGTACAACCTACATCTTAGTGAGTCAGGCAGATTATAAATAAAGTATGCATAATATCTTGTCTCGACTAAGTAAGATAAGCAGCCTATAAACAGTCAGTTCACAGAATTATATCCTGTATGCAAACAAATACAATATCACAGATAAATTAAACCCATTTTATTTACCAAACTTTGTGATCAATTTTCTACTATATATTAGGGTTGCCAGGTCTGGGGACTTTGGGGGTGAAGCCAGGAGAGGGTGGGGTTTGGGGAGGGGAGGGGCCTCAGCATGATACAATGCCATAGAGTCCACCCTTCAAAGCAGCCATTTTCTCCAGGGGAGCTGATCTCTGTCAGCTGGAGATCAGTTGTAAAAGCAGGAGATCCCCAGGTCCCACCTGGAGGCTGGCAACCCTACTATATATATGTTACTCCCTAGGCAATCTAGACTAAGGATGAGAGAAGGGTTAAACTGAACTGCTGCACTTTTCATTCACTAAAACTGTGGTGTTTTAAATACACATCGTTTCTCATGGTTTGTGTTCCAGGAAAAGAAAATTAACACAAATCCACTAAGGGAAATGAATATGCAAAATTTGCAAATTTAATTATAGAAAATTTCAAAGAAAATTCAAAGGCAGTATTGAATACAGGGCAACAGCAATGGATGAAGACTACCAAAATAGCACTGGAAAAATCTATCCATGCATTTTTAATTTTTTTGTTTGTTTTAGAAATCATATGGAAATATTGTTCTCTTGAAACTGTAAACATCTGTCAACAGAGAATATAACAATGTAACAAACATTAAGGCAAGAAGGAAAATAAAGATTACAGTTATAAAGATTGATAGTTAACCCAAGTTTCTGGGTTTCCAATAGTGTTTTTTTTTTTTTTGGGGGGGGGGGGAGGGGAGTTTTGTTTGTCTACCATCTTTCAGATGCACTCATTCCATTAACTTAGACTGCTTTACCACCTTCCAGACTTTTTAAATCCATGTTTTAATATTCAGATCTTAGTGTTTTGACATTCTTTGCAATAGCTGCCATAAAAAGATTCAGAATCATGCTTCAATGAGTAGTTTCAGTATGCTTACCTGAAAGACCTCCCCCCACCAATGTTAAGGTCTTTCAGAAATTCATAACCTGATACATAATTTCAGAAATGACTTTGTCCCAGACTTTTTTATAAGTGCATATGACCAATGCATGTGCTTAAAATCTGCAGACACCGTTCAACTTCATATGCTTTATCCAAATAGTATTGATAAATCATGTTGTAAAAGTTCTTTCATATTAATACAAATTGTGTTGGCAGAGCCAGATGTAAAAATGGTTTTCCATTCATCTTCCCCTATTGAACAATTAGAGACAGATTTTACCAATATGATTGACTTCAACAAACATTGATAAAGATATGACAAAAGACCTTGTGCTTCTTTTTTTATAGTAAGCTTTCAAAATCTGTTAGCATCTAAATGATGTTCATATTCTTTCATTCCTGATATGTAAATGCAAGGCATGATTAATCAGATTACCCTCTTTATAAGCACAAGCTTTTGTTTTGGTGAACAAAACAAAAACCTCCTCAAAAGCACTTGTCTGATTCTGGTTTCAATAACCTTGAAATGTTGGCCAGTTACTGACAAAACCAGAAAAAAAGCATACTATTTCTATCCAGCAGATAATAATGTAACAGAAAAGATAATCCTACATATAGGTGTAATATCAGCATACTCAGTAGTTTCCTGGGAATGTGTCAGATTAGATAATTGATAACAGCCAAGATAGGCCAGAGATGATTAGCTGCCAACAAAATCTGACACTATTAGGGGCAGAGATTCAAATAAGATTTTCATATACCTCCCTCTCTCCCTCCCTCTCTCTCTCCCTCTCTCTCTGATTTTTGGTTGCTGAACTCTGTGTTTTTGGTTGTCTGCCTAAGGCTGCAATCACACACACTAAATAATCCACTTTCAATCCACTTTCAATGTACTTTCCAATTGGATTTTGCCAGTTTACACAGTAAAATCCAGTTGGAAAGTGCATTTAAAGTGGATTGAAAGTGGATTATTTAGTGTATGGCCGAGTACAGACTGGCAATTTGCCCCGGGATGGGACCCGGGCTGACAGCGACTCAATATCGGATTAAATGGAATGTTCACACAGGCACATCTGCCTGGCGTCCCCCACCCGGAGCTTACCGGAGCCCTCGCGCTTCAGTGCTGGATTAAAAAAACACCTGATAAAAGCCTTCGCAAATCCAAAAGCCTGCGTTCGTCGCGCGTTTCTCCGCTTCCGGGGAGTCTGAACGCGCAGGCGAAAAGCCGGGAGCAACCCGCGTTGGGCACGAGGCAGCAGCACTGTGATTGGCTGTGGTCCGCTCCACTGCCCAATGTGGTGCCGGCATTGCAGGGCAAAAAAAAAAAAAACGGCAAAATGCGCTTATGCGCATGAGCGCTTGAGCGCATGAGCGCTCATGCGCACATACACCCATACACCCACAGCCGAATTAATGGGGAAACGACGAATATAGCACACCTCCGGCGCGGCAGTCTGAACGCTCCCACGCGCCTCCGTCCCGTATCTTCTGGCAGCGGCCCTCGCTGTGTGGACGGGAAAACCCGGTATAGTTTAATCCGGGTTTTTTTTGCCGCGAGTGGCTACCGGGGCAAATTGCCAGTCTGTACTCGGCCTATGTGTGATCACAGCCTAAGTATGGCATGTGATCTGTGATCAAGTTCACAATCATTTAGCAAACCCCGGATACTCATTTTGTCATAGAATAGAATCATAGAATCATAGAGTTGGAAGGAGCCGTACAGACCATCTAGTCCAACCCCCCTGCCTAATACAGGACCAACCTAAAGCATCTCTGCCAAATATTTGTCCAGCCTCTTCTTGAAAGCTGTCAGTGAAGGGGAGCTAGCCACCTCTCTAGGCAGCTGATTCCACCTTTGAACTACTCTGACCATGAAAAAGTTTTTCCTAATATCCAGCTGATACCTTTCTGCATGTAATTTAAACCTGTTACTCCGGGTCCTATCCTCTGCTGCCAACTGGAACAGCTCCTTGTTCTCCACCAAATGACAGCCTTTCAGATATTTAAAGAGAACAATCATGTCCTCCCTCAATCTCTTCTTCTCCAAACATTCCCGAGGCCCTTAGCCTTTCCTCATAGGGCTCAGTCTCCAGACCCCTTGTCACTCTCTTCTGCACCCTCTTGATTTTGTCCATATTCTTTTTGAAGTGAGGCCTCCGGAACTACACACAGTACTCAAGGTGTGACCTGACCAAGGCAGTATACAGTAGGGGTATGACCTGCAATTTCGATGCTATGGCCCTTTTCATACATCCCAAGACTGAATTTGCCTGTTTTACCACCACATCGTACTGACTGCTCATATTTAGTTTACAGGCCACTCTTACCCTAAGATCTCTCCCCAGAAATGTATCCCCCACCCAGTATTTGTGCTTGACATTTTTGTGGCCTGGATGTAATGCTGTGCATTTATCTTTGTTGAATTGCATCCTGTTCGCAACTGCCCACTTCTCCAGAGTATTCAGGTCTTGTTGAATCTTAACTCTTATCTTCTTGGGTGTTTGCTACTCCTCCCAATTTAGTATCATCAGCAAATTTAATGAGTAGCCCTTCTACCCCTTCATCCAGATGGTTGATAAAAATATTGAAAGTACTGGGCCCCAAACTGAGCCTTGTGGCACCTCGCTGGACACCTCCCTCCAATCTGATGAAATGCCATTGACCACCACTCTTTGGGTGCGGTCCTCTGACCAGTTCCTTATCCCCTGAACTGTCCTATAGTCCAGTCCACAGTCTTCCAGTTTGCCCATCAGAATGTCATGGAGAACCTTATCAAAAGCTTTACTGAAATCCAGGTAAATCACATCGATAGAGTTCCCACGATCCAGTAAGCTCGTCATACGATCAAAGAAGGAAACCAGGTTGGTCTGACAAGATCTGTTGGGGACAAAATCATGCTGACTTCCCTGAATCACGAAGTGGTCCTTCAGATATTTACAGATCTATCCCTTTAAAATCTGCTCTAATATCTTCCCAGCAACAGAAGTCAGACTGACCGACCTGTAGTTTCCCGGGTCATCCTTCTTCCCTTTCTTAAAGATTGGGATAGCATTCACTCTCCTCCAATCTTGTGGCACATCCCCAGTCCTCCAAGAGACCTTGAAGATGATGGACAGAGACTCTGCAAGTTCCTTAGGAAGTTCTTTGAGCATTCTTGGGTGCACACTTTGAGCACTCAAAGCTGCCCAATATACATTCATTGCCAAAGAGGCTTTAAGCAGTTGGCAGATCCTTGAACATTCCATACAGTTCAAGGACTTTGAGGGGGGAATCAGGTAAGCCAGCACCATGGTCCTAACATTAGAGAAGTATGCAACTCAGGTGTTCCAGGTTTATATTGTGATGGGTCCTTGGGAGAAAAGAAGACTGAGTCATGCTGAAATAAGTACACTAAAATGATGTTCTTTATCTTAGATACAGTCAATAGTTGGTAAAATATTATATCGCAAGTAGTTGGTTAGAAAAAGAAGAAAATGTGATTACAAACAAAATTAGCACAAGTAAGCAAGAGTGACCTTTTTTACAACTATTAACACATCTGTATGTCAGCTTTATGACATTATCGGGACTTAGGGAACATTCTTCAATGAGGAAATGGCGCTTGGCCAATGTCTGAAGGGAATGCTTAAGGGCTGCTTAATGTCTGTACTACTGTTCATAGAAAGGCAGAAGCAACTGTTTATCATAATAAGAATGAATTAATGTGCTGTGTCTTTTTCTTGTATTTCACAGTGTATTTGACTTTAATGCCCCCCCATGGCAACAATTAAATCATGTTGATCTTTTCAATAAGAGAATTTGTTTCTTTATGGACAAATGGTACATTTTATTGGGAAATAAATCTGTATCCATGTCACTTATGTAACAAGGATTTATGAGGTAGGAAAGAAATAAAACACATTTCAATTCTTTTTCATAGTACATAGGAAACTACAAGAAGGATCAAAATTGTAGAAAATAATTATTACACTCCTTAGATCCAGCCCTAGATATAATACAAATCAGTGTCAGGGAAAAACTATTGGCTGTACCTGATACCAACATCTGTGTGCCTCTGCCATCTTCCTATTACTCCTTGGTCTCTCTTTCCTGTTTTGGCCACCCTTAGAGCCATGGTAGTCTCCTCTCTGTCAGTTTCAACCCTGGAGTCTGGATGAGGGAAGTAAGGATTCACTTTATAATAGCTAGGCCACATCACCGTGTTTTCCTACTTCTCCAAGACCCAGCATTACATATGACTCTATTATGCAGTTCATTTAAAAGATGACATTACTATATACAGCAGCTGTTTTCTAAAAGCAGGCACCTCAAAGTGCAGGGAGGGCTGGTATCTCAGGGCAATTGTCCCATCTCCCTAAAAGGCCTCAGCAATAGTTCACTTAAGTAATATATAATCATGTATGTTTATATGTTATATAATATAAATAAAGGTAAAGGTTCCCTTGCTTGAAAGCCAGTCAAATCTGACTCTAGGGTTGCGGTGCTCATCTCCGTTTCAAAGCTGAAGAGCCAGCGCTGTCTGAAGATGTTTCCGTGGTCATGTGGCCGGCATGACTAAACATCAAGGCACATGGAATGCTGTTATCTTCCCACCGAAGTGGTACCTATTTATCTACTTGCAATTTCTTGCTTTCGAACTGCTAGGTTGGCAGGAGCTGGAACTAGAGATGCCTGGGTCTCAAACTGCTGAACTACTGACCTTCCACAGCCTGCAGTTCAGCGTCTTAACCACTTGAGCCACCGCAGCTCCTGTTATATAATATACAATCATATATAAAATATAATTCAAGTAATGAACCCCAAATGTGAAAATTAATTTCTATTGCATACCCTTATTGATTAACATGTTTTAACTTTCACTCTCAAACATGCCCTTCAAAGCCCTGGAGCAAAGTGGAAATACTGTAATGTATTGCTGCTTGCCTGGGTCATTGACATTCATACTGATGTAGACAGCTATTAATTGAGCCATTCTTCATCTTGGTCCTACACAACAGCCCAGTACTAAAAAAGATTCACTGGCAATCACCAAAAGTAATTAGAGGCAGGTTGTATGGATCAAATTTTAACTCCTGAGCATTTGCTGATGTACTTGTTTCTCTATGGCAGTACGTACAGCAACCATGGTGTAGGACAATCCCTTTCATTAATAGTTTTATTCTTGGGAAGACTTAAAAAAAAACAACCCTGGGCTCAACCTGTACATTATGGGTGTTAAGAAACATTTGCAGAAGAGATAACTGTCCAGAGTCACACAACTTCCTGACCTACCTGGCCGACAACTTCCTTTAAAAAAAAAATGGTAGAGAAAGCTGTGAAGAGCTCGGCCATACTTGACTTAATATTAACCAATAGGCAAGAGTTGGTAGATGGGGTGAAAGCAGTGGGGACCTTAGGCGGAAGTGACCATGTCATCCTAGAATTCCTATGCCGGGGGGTGGGGGTAGAAGTCTGTGGCCAGACATATATGTTACATTTTAGTAGGGCAGACTTTAATGAACTCAGAGGCACGATGAGAGTCATTCCATGGGCAAGAATGCTGGAAGAGAAAAAAGCAAGTGAAGGGTGGGCTAAAACAAGAGCTTATGCAAGTTCAAGCCATCACTATTCCAACTAAATGGAAACATGGTAGGGGATCCAAGAAACCAATGTGGATGAACAGAGAACTGCATTATGAGCTAAGAAAGAAAAGGAAATGTTCAAGAAATAGAGGGAATGATCTACCTCTAAAGGAGAGTATCTGAGAGTCCCTAGGCAATGTAGTTCAACTGTCAGAGAAGCTAAAGCTCAGAATGAGCTGAGATTGGCCAGGGAGGCTCATTATGACAGGATAAGCGTCTGCACTTATTTGAGGAGTAAATGAAAGGTAAAAGAGGCAATAGGCCCACTGTTGGGTGAAAATGGAGAAACTCTGACAGAGAACAGAAAGAAAGCAGAAAGTCTCAGTGCCTATTTTGCTTCAGGGTTTTCTCCCCTGAAGAAGGAAACAGGCTTATCTAGAGATGGCAGTAGGCAAGGCTGCTGGTTGACATAGAGAGAGATGTTACTGAGAGGCATCTGGCTGCACTGGATGAGTACAAATCCCCTTGGCCAGATGGTGTGCCTCCAAGAGTTCTAAAGAGCTTGCAAAACTTCTGTCCATCATCTTCAAGACCTCTTGGAGAATGGGAGATGTGCCACAAGACTGGAGAAGGTGAATCTTATCCCAGTCTTCAAAAAAGGGAGGAAAGATAATCCAGGAAACTACAGGCCAGTCAGCTTGACCTCTGTCCCAGGGAAGATACTGCAGTAAATTTTAAAGGAGTCTGTCTGTGAACTTCTGAAGAACAACTTGGTGATGCAGGGAAGTCAGCACAGATTTGTCCCCAACAGGTCCTCCCAGACCAACCTCATTTGCTTCTTTGATTGAGTGACAAGCTTGCTGGATCAAGGGAAAGCTGTTGATGTTGTTTACCTGGATTTCAGTAAAGCTTTTGACAGGGTTCCCCATGATGTTCTGATGGGTAAACTGGAGGACTGTGGACTGTGGAGGATAGTTAGGTGGATAGGGAACTGGCCGGAGAACCATACCCAAAGAGTAGTTGTCAATGGCATTTCATCTGACTGGAGGGAGATATTTAGTGGGGTACAGCAGGGCTCATTCAATATTTTTTATAAATGATCTGGATAAGGGGATGGAGGGACTACTCATTAAATTTGCAAATGACACCAAAATGGAACATTTCAAGCCTCCATCAGACTTATCCTTTATGAGAAATTTATGAGAAACAATTGAAAGAGATGGGAACAAAAGTTGAAACTGTACCTAGCAGTCACAAAGGCCGAAAAAAAGTCTGAGGATTATAAAATGGAAGTCTTGCTTCACTGCATAGGAGACAAAGCCCTTGAGGTACACAGTAATTTGCAAGGTGTGTTTGCAGACCCTAACAACAAGACTCTGGCTGAGGTTTCAGAGGCTTTCCAAACCTACTGTGTGTTGCAATGGGCAAGGTCTATGTTGATGTTCAGTCGCACAGTCGAGTCTGACTCTTTGTGACCCCATGGACCACATCACGCCAGGCCCTCCTGTCTTCCGCCATCCCCTGGAGTTTGCTCAATTTCATGTTTGTTGCATCGATAACACTGTCTGACCATCTCATCCTTTGCGATCCCCTTCTTCTGTTACCTTCAATCTTTCCCAGCATCAGGGTCTTCTCCAGTGAGTGCTCCCTTCTCATTTGGTGGCCAAAACATTTGAGCAAGGTCTATAGTGCAGCCTTATGAAGAAGATGTGAAGCTCATCCTACGGGGGAATAGCTGAAGGACTTGTGGTTAGCAAATTATGTCCTTGCTCTCTCCTGATTGGCTCCTCTGAAGACTTCCTGCTCCTGTAAAGCTTCCTTCTTGTTGTTCCTCTCACACCAGTTAGGCGAGACAGTTAAGGCTCTCTCTCTTCTAGGTTCTATAACAGTTTGTTCTTCTTTCTACTTATTTTTCTCTAAATAGTCAGTGCTCTACTTCTTTTGCATATTTAAACTCTGCCAACACTGTGAACCCAGAAAGAACCCTGTTTTTGAAAGATACCACCTCTGGCAATTACAATATAATGAGGCTGCTGTAACAGATGATTTTGTCACTGAGCTGAGACGAAAAGCCCAGCATTGTGAGTTTGGTTATTCTCAGGATCTCACGTTAAGGGGAAAGACTGTATTTAGTACATCTGATAGCAAACTCCTGGAGAAACCCCTAGAAGACCCTGATCTCACCCTCCAGCAGACAATCAATATCTGCAGAACAGAGGCTCTTAAAAGGGCCCAGGCCAGAGCTATGTCTGCAGAAGCAACATTGCATGCTGTGGAGCAAAAGCAAAACTGTTTCAATGAGCATGCAAGCCTCCAGCAGTCCTCCCATCACAAGTGCTTGCCCCAGCTAAACTACAGAAGATTTGCAATAAATATGGGGATGCACACAAGCCCAGACAGTGTCCAGCCTTTGGAATTACTTGTTACAAATGCTCAAGGAAAAAATCATTTTGCTAAAGTGTGCAGAATGAAGGAAGAACATGCAGAACACGTTATTCATGGACTCAGTGTTTACTCTTGATTGCTCTAAGTCATGGCACAGCAAGGTAACATTAGCAGGTCTCCCAGTCTCTTTTAACCCAGACAGTGGAGCTGAAGCCAACAGCATCCCTGCTGCAGTGGCTAAAGCGTTGATGGGAAAAGTACGCATTATGCAAACACTGGTCACATTCATTGCTTTTGGAGGTACCTGCATAAAACCATCAGGGGCAATTGTGGCTCATTGTAGAGCAGGTCCCAATAAAGCCCACCTGATCTTTTATGTGATTGATAACAAGGATCCTCCACTGCTTGGAAGAGATGCTGCGTCACTCCAGATCTCCTCAGATGAGCCCACTTGGTACCACATATAGTCCCTGGACCAAGAGATGAACTCCTCAAGCACTATTTGGATGTTTTGAAGGCTTGGCACTCACTAAATCTTTCCAGACTCAACAATCCCTTCTGTTGTCCATGAGTGCAGAAAGATCCCCTACTCCATTTTGGACAGATTGAAGGACACAATTTATCAATTGGAATCACAAAAAAATTACATCACTCCTTAGGTCAGTAGCCTAGTGATCTCACAAAAAAAATGGTTCACTACAGATTTATCTTGATCCATGTGATCTTAATAAAGCAGTGTTAGGGCAACATTTATCTATTCTTCTCGAGATCCTAATAAATAAGGCTAAAAAGATCAATAAAATCCCCTCTACAAATCTTCTCCTTGCTTGCTGGCAAAAGGTGATCGCCCAATGGCAGGGCAATGTCACCAAAGGGCATTGCCACAGCTAACGCTGTGGCATATGGGTTCCACCCAAGGGGTGGATAACCCCAAACACCCCAAGGGCTCACAGACATGCCCAGTGTTGTGGAGGAAATGCTCCCGAAGGGGCCTGGGGTGTTGAATAAGGAGGGCCCCAAGCCCACAGTTGGCCAGAGCTGGAAGAGCTGGGTGTTGCACCCGACTGAGAAGAAGCTGTAGGCCCTGAGTCGGCAACTGGACTCCAAGGTCCCCAAGGCCAAACCATACTCTGTTGCAATGCAGGATCCCACTTACCACTGGGACCTGGCTGTTCCACATCAGCAACTTCAATCACCGCCACATTCTTGTCCTCCGTGACTGTGGCTCCAGTTGCCCCAGTACCTGCACTAACAGCATCGTCAGACCTGCACTCAAGAGAAGACAGCCACTTAAGCACTTCCTCCCCAGACTTCTTCCTCTCGGCCCGACTATCATCTTGCTGGTTGGACACAACTGCGGCCTGTTTTTTTGGGGGGGCAACTATTACCGCTCCTTTCACATGCTTGAGAGCAGCTAGCCTAGCCAATATATTCTGCCACTCAGATGCCTCATCCTCAGATGAAGAATGAGCCACCCCACCCCTTGCCTAGGGACCTTTGGCACTGGCCCCTTCCCTTTGGACCACCCTGACCCTTCTTCGATGCCATTCAATAGGTTAAAAGTGATCAAAGTCTGCTGCCCTATATGCTGACTCTTCATATTCTTTATTCCTGTGTGGGTTCTTCCTCCCTTTACTTTTTTCTTTTCTTTTCTTTTTACTTAAAAAAAAATAAAATGGCCACCTAAAGAACCTTGATAAAATGCCTGCCCCTGTACAAGATGGCCTCCACTCCTAATGCAGGCTCACCCACACAGCCTGATAATGAGGCCACCCACACACCTCAAGGCTCTTGCCCAGTGGAGCACAAGGCAAAGACTGCAAAAGGTGGGGTGTAGCTGGCCGTTAAGGAGACACTGGTTCTGTCCCCCAGCAAGGACCCAACTGCAAGCTGCAGCCCAGCCTCCTTCCTCCTCATGAGGAGGCAAAGGCACCCCTCCTGCAGCACGCTGTCAGCAGCTACAGGTAGGGCCAAACAAAATGCCCCTACCTGCAGACAAGAAAGGCCTTCAGGGACTCTTAGGTACTGTACAATACCTGGCCTAATATATACCAAATGAATCAGCCCTGCGGCTCTGTAGGCCCTGTTGAGAAATGATGTGCTGTGGCAAGTGGGGCATTAGTGGCAGGAAGCCTTAAACAATCTCAAAGAAGCCATCATGACTACTCCAGTACTCTGATATTTTGATCCAGGAGAATAATTGGAGATACAAGCAGATGTGCCCAAAGATAGGCCCAGGACAGACTGGCAATTTGCCCCGGTAGCCAGTCGCGGCAAAAAAAACCCGGATTAAACAATACCGGGTTTTCCCGTCCACACAGCGGGGGCCGCTGCCGGAAGATACAGGACGGAGGCACGCGGGAGCTTTTAGACTGCCGTGCCGGAGGCATGCTATATTCGCCGTTTCCCCATTAATTCGGCTGTGGGTGTATGTGCGCATAAGCGCATTTTGCCGATTTTTTTTTTTTGCCCTGCAATGCCGGCACCGCATTGGGCAGTGGAGCGGAGCGCAGCCAATCACACCGCTGCTGCCTCATGCCCAACGCGGGTTGCTCCTGGCTTTTCAGCTGCGCGTTCAGACTCCCCGGAAGCGGAGAAACGCGCGACGAACGCAGGCTTTCAAGATTTGCGCCGGCTTTATCAGGTGTTTTTTTAATCCAGCAGTGAAGCGCAACAGCACCGGTAGGCTACGGGTGGGGGACGCCAGGCAGATGTGCCTGTGTGAACATTCCATTTTCTCCGGTATTGAATCGTTGTCAGCCCGGGTCCCATCCCGCGGCAAATTGCCAGTCTGTCCTCGGCCATAGTCTGGGAGCTAGGGGTGTGCATTTTTTTTAATCCAGTATTTTTCAGTTTGGGTCTACTGGACCCAAGGGGGGGTATTTCCAGAAAATCCTGGATCCCAATATCCGTGCAATATTTAGATCCAGGATTCTTTGGAAATCCCAATCGGGGAGGGGGGGCAATAGACCCAAACTGAAAAATACTGGATTAAAAAAACAGCTAGCTTAATCTTGGGGTTGGCTTGGCTTCTCTCGCAGCCTGGTTTAAACTGTCGCAGCCTGCAGGAGAAGCCAGACCCAGGATCTGCGGTGCCATGGGGAGACTGCTCTTTGTGGCACACAGTTTCTGGCTGAGATGGTATTTCCTGCAGCCCAGTTAAACCTACTACAGGAGAAGCCAGACCCAAGATCTGCTGTGCCGTGGGGAGATCGTTTTCCAGGGTGCACAGATCCTGACTGGGATGGCTTCTCCTACAGCCCAGTTTAAACTGGGCTACAGAAGAAGCCAAACCCAGGATCTACAATCTTCCCATAGTGCGCAGATCCCAGCTGGGATGGCTTCTTCTGCAGCCCTGTTTAAAATGCACTTCAGGAGAAGCCAGACTCAGGATCTGCTATGCTGTGGGGAGAGCGCTGTCTGCAGTACGCAGGTCCTGGCTGGGATGGATTCTCCTGCAGCCAGGTTTAAACCACACTGCAGGAGAAGCTAGACCTAGGATCTGTGTGCTGCTGGCAGCAGTCTCCCCATGACATACAGATCCTGGATCTGGCTTCTCTTTCAAGCATGGTTTAAACTGTGGGGAGATTGCTACCAGCAGCACACAGATCCTGGTGCTCGCTTTTCCTGCAGCATGGTTTGAACTGGGATGCAGGAGTATCCATCCCAGCCAGGACCTGCACACTGCAGAGAATGATCTCCCAGCTGCTGCACAGCTGCTACCTGACAAGACTGCTGATATGCGGCCAAGATGAAAACATGGTTCCTCTGCACCTCCAGAATCTGCTGTCTCAGAACAGATCTCAGCTGACATTCTAGACCCGCCCAAAGAAGAACATCACAGCACTCCAGGCATGCTCCCAAATGCTTGATGATTCCCCAGCTGGAAGTGTACAAACAAAGAGTGTGTGGGTGGTCAGGTTGCCTGCTAGATTTAAAGACTATGTGATGGGTTAGTAGTAAAGGCAAAACCCCAACAGTAAGTCAAGTATTAGAAACCTCTGACTCCACATGTCTGTAGTATTTGGGTTGTACTGACCACACCAAAGTAAAAAGAAGGGGGATGTGGTATATTTATTGCATACATGTATGTATGTAATGGAACCATCTACCCCTTCCCTAATATCTGTGTGATTTAGTTTGGTCCTATTGGGTGGAGCTCTTGTTCAGTCTCCAGCTTTGTATGTTAGCTGAAGTTGTTGGTTATTGGAGTTGTCTTCTTGCAAGTAAACGGCTGATGTTTTAAGCCAGCTTGTCTCTGCTGAATGGACCTGAGAATGGGAGCTGAGTGAATACCCTAATCTGGGAACCCACAGCCAAAGGGGGATGTTGCACCTGCAGATTTTTCAGAGAAGTAGAATGTTCCAATAGTAGCTTCACCTCTTGTCTAGCACAGCACTATTTTACCATGTGGTATACTCCAATCCTAAATAAATTAATTAGGAACCTGACCCACTGAGCTAAAATGAGAATATGTCTGTAGCTAGTACTGCCAAACTATAGTTTACTGTTGTGAGCCAAGCTGTTCACAAAATCCATGCTCACAATGCAATGTAAACTTACCCATGCTTAAGCCCATTGATTTCAATGGATCTGAGCTCATGTAATTCACTGATGGATTGTGGTCCATATGTTCAGTGTTTTGATGCTGCTGCTGCAATATTATTCCTCCAAATATATTTAATTATCAGCAAATAAAACTAAAATATGAAACAAAGTGTTTACCAGTCAAAAACTTGTTGATGTTCTGAGTTTCTTTTTTTTCCTTACAGGGCGTTCCCCAGGATAGTTTCCCCCTGTACATCAACACAGGACACTTAGATCCAAGCTATGTACTTCAGTTGCTACACCTTCTGGCCCCAATTTTCATGAATTTATTACCGCCCCCTTTGGAATTGCTTTTAAGATTACATCATTTGTTCATAAAAGCACAACAGATCAGTTATGTATTGGCACTGGCACTCAAATTTTCTAAGGTTGTTCTCTTCTGTTTCTTGAAATCTAGAGAGAGGGACTAGAGCAAAGGTAATTCTATATTTTTTGCAGCTTACACTTGTAACAGAAACCAGTTATTACATACACTGCCATCATTTTTTAAAAAATCTTTATTTTGGCATTTTTATTTGCATTGTTATTTTAAAGAAAGTAGTTTGGCATAGTGCAATGTGAACTTCATCACCATGTGTGAACTCTTGTTTGCCAAGAAAACCAATGAAAACTTGAATGTTGTTGATTGTATTAAAAGATTGCCAGGCTTTTCTAAATGGCCTGCCTCAAGGGATGCCTCTGGACGCTCATATTTTCTGTTGACTATTTTGTGTTATATTAAGTATTCCACTGCCAGTTTTAACTCTTGTTTTTCCTACATCTTCTATTTTTCTGCACACCTTTTCACTTTGCATTACATTGCAAAGTGAAAGATTTACTATGCTTAACAAGGCAAAGACCATATTAGGAAGAACAGAGACAGAAGGGGAAAATTACAGTCAACACAAAGTTCTGTGACATTATCTTATTGTGGCATAAGCTTTTGGAGACTGCTTTGTCTACTGAATCATTCTTTACTGTTGAAGTTATATTTATCCACAGGCTCCTGTCAAGGCAACAGACAACAAAACACTAAAAGTGTATCACCAAATGTTCATTAAATATGAAGAGTAGCAGTGTGCCACACATTGTTCATATGTACTCCTATTAGACCTTTCTAGCATTAAAGAGGAAGACTACAACTTTGGGGTAATGGGATAGGAGACCATATTCTGTCAAATAAGGTAAAGACCTAGGATCGATATAGTATGATAGACTAGGTACACAGAGACCTGAAATTTAAACTCCTGGCCAATGATGCTGGAACTTTGTTCCACAGTCTCAGATGAACTGATAACACTGCCATTAATCTAGCTGGCATATATCCTGCTATCAAACAATGAATCAGAATGTTCTATCTAGCCTATGTGATTTCATGTAAGGTAATAATATTCAGTAATTTGTCAAGTGGCAATGTGGTATAGTGATTAAGACCAGTGGACTCTAATCTGGAGAACCGGATTTGATTCCTCACTCCTCCACAGGAAGCCTGCTAGGTGACCTTGGGCCAATCACCATTCTCTCAGAACTCTCGTAGCCCCGCCTACTTCACAAGGTGCCTGTTGTGGGGGAAGGAAGAAAAGGTGATTGTAAGCCTCACTGAGACTTCTTAGGATAGAGAAAAATGAGGTATAAAAACCAACTCTTCTTTATCATTATTTCTGTATATTTCTGAATGTTTTGCATGAATGGCAAAATAGGCTTCTCACAGCACTTTGTCCAAGTCTTTTTCAGATCATTTGACTCCTCTAACTGCAGTACACTCTCATGGGATTAATGTTAGTCTGCACCAGCACCTTCTGCTGACAGTACATAGGATCCAGTCATTTCCCCAAAGTCATTAACCTATAGAATATCTCTGCCACTAATTGTAATTCTTCCCATCCATGAAAAACAGCTTTTGGAAATCAAGAAACCCTCCACAGTACCACTGAAAGTGGCACAGGAGGCAACAGCTAGAAAGGAAACCATCAGCCTCCCTTTTTGCACACATGGCACTACTTTCTACTCCCACCTTAGGCTCTTTGAATCTCCTAGTCAACATAATGAGAATATCATGTAGTTAGTTACTAACATGCTTTTCATTCTGTTTGAAAACTAATTGCCATGAATGTTGAATTGACTGAAATTTGAAACAGCCTTTCACATATTTACTGTTGTGGTCTCTCAAATTGTGGGGAAAACTAGACACTATTTTGCCCCCTCCTTCTGACCATCACCACCACTTCAGGTAAAATCCATCCCCTTCCCCCCACATGGTGGCCTGAAGTCAGTCTCTCAAGGGAATTGTTAAATAGCATGCCAAGGGGCCAGGCAGGTGGGTAAGGGCTTCTACAGAGTCTTTCAAGTTAAACAAGAGTTTATTTCTACAAGGCACAAGGTATTGCAAAGATCTGGATCCGTGCCCATCCCTAATCATAATTGTCAAGGCATGTCATCTCATTGCATGTACATTCTTCAATAGATTTTCAGTAATTTGAACATAACCTAGTTAGCCAATGATTACATTGTGTAGTAGATATGTAAAGAGGGAAACAAATGCCCAGTTACTTCTATAAAGTACTGAGACTGATGCGTTGAAGCATGATAGCAGCTCATACTTTATTAGTTGCATTCAAGACTTGAGATGGCTGCCCGGCTCGCAGGCCAGTTTATATTCCCGCGTTCCCCACTCCCCCAACACACAGACACCCCTGTGATAGGTTATTTACAGTGCACCTATTACCCATTGGTTCCTACTAGGATCCTAGCCGTCCGATAGGTGCAGGCTAGGATCCATTTTGACTATTGTTCCTGGAGGTGATGCTCAAGTCTTTCTCTAGACCATAGGGAATTTCACATTACCGAGATTCTGCCGGATTGAAGCCGTTTCTGATTCGTCTTGAAGTAAACAGGTACAGGGCTGCCATTTCACACATGGCTTTCCCTGACCGGAAAAGAGCCGAATCAGAAGCAGTTTGGCAATTCAGACTGCACCGCTTTGTTTTCCCACCGTTTCCCGCCGTGCCTTTTTTTTTAAAAAATATATCTTTAGAGCGCTATAGTGCTATAGTGCTATAAAACAACACTCCAGGCATTCCAATGGGGTTGCTATAATGCTATTGTGCTATAGCGTTATAGCGCTCTAAAGCAAACATTTTTTTTAAAAAAAGCTGGAGATCACCCGTGTGGGCGAAAAAAGGCGGGGGGGAAAGCGTATTGGATCTGGGAGAAGAAACTGACGACTACTTGGAAGTGTTTGACAGGTAAAATGCTTCAGCCTCGTTTCCTGAATGGGACAGAAGCGATTCTGTGTGAAATTACAAATATATTCTGGTAGGGAACCGGTTCTAAAACGGTTCTGTCTGAAATGCCAGACCAGAAACCATTTGGGAACCGTTCCTTTTCTGGATTATATCATCTGTCTGAAATTCCCCCATGTGTTTCCCTGACCGCGTGTGCGGTCTTTTACTTGGTATACAACACCCCTCCCCCCTTAGTCCAGATTGCTCTAGCTAACATAGTCCCTTAGGTAAGCAGGCTTTTCCCACTCTCTCATGGAGCATCTCAATTTGGCAACAGGGGTTGATCATTCTGCTGGTGCCGGGGAAGGTGCCGGGGCTGGAGTTGGGGCCGATGGTACCTCTGCTTGTTGTTCTTCTGCCCCGGCTGTGTCGTCCGCATCCTGGGTTTGGGGTATAGATGGGAGGGCCACATCCTCAGCATCGGGCAGCCTGCTTAAGCTGGGTTGTGTAGGGACTGGTGCCTCTTGGTCTCTTGTTCCAAGCTCTCATCCTTGCTGTCATCTGGGTCTGTGGGAGCCTGCAGTGATGGAGCTGATTGATGTGTCGCTTGAGCACTTGGCTGTCCTTGCTTGAAACTTTGTAGGATCAGGGCCCAGTCACCCTTATCACTCTGGCTGGAATCCATGCGGGGCCCCTGGCATAGTTCCGAGCATAGACTGGGTCCCCTGGAAAAAATCCTTGTGCTGCCTCCTGGTCTTTGGTGCTTGGCTCACAATCTAACACCCAGTCAGGGTGTAGGCAATATAGCCATGTCGTTAGGTGCCAGCCCAGGAGGAGTTCGGCTGGGCTTCGCCCCATCGTGGTGTGTTGGGGTTGTGCATTGCCCAAATAGGAACATTGCCAGTTTATAGTCCCAGTCCCTGGAGTCCATGTGCCAAAGGACTTCCTTCATGGTTCGGACCATGCGCTCAGCCTGGCTATTCATTGCTGGATGAAATGGAGCTGATCGAATGTGCCTGATACCATACTATTGGACAAACCCCTCGAACTCCGTGGATGTGAAAGCTGCCCCATTGTCCATGACCAGAGAATCAGGGATGCCCTGGGCACTAAAGATCCACCACAAGGCATGGATCGTGGACCTGGAGGAGGTGGAGGGCACTGGCATGATCTCCAGCCATTTAGTATACGTGTCCACTAGAATGATGAATATTTGGCCCTGGGTAAAGAAATGCAGTCATTTTTTCAATTGAATTTGAATCAAAATGTTAAAATACAGACGGTCTGGGATGCATATAAGGCTGTGATGAGAGGATTACTTATACCGTTGAATGCGACGGACAAGAAACAGAATGTTGAGCAACAAAAGGGACTACAGGAAAAAAATCAGCAAAAAGAAAAAGAATTGAAGAGGAGACTTGGAAAAAAGAAAATTATTAAGGAAATTCAAATTTTACAAGAGCAACTGAACGTGATACTTAACTGGGAAATGTACTGGAACTTAAAGAAATTACAACAAAAATCCTTTGAAGGAGCAAACAAACCAGGAAGATTTTTGGCATGGCAACTGAAAAATTGAAGAGAGAGAAGGTTAATAACAAAAATTATTGAAGAAGGTCAAGAAATCGTGGACTTGAATGGCTTAAAAAGAGTGTTTTTCAAGTATTATGCAAAGTTATTTCAAAAAAAAAGAATATAGACTTGGAAAAAATTAAAAAATATTTGGACATGGTAGAAATTCCAATGGTTGGATCAAAAATAAGGGAAATGTTGAATGGCCCAATTCAAAAAGAAGAGGTTTGGGATGTAAGTATGTAATGAAATAAATAGAAATGTGTAAAAAAATGCTCCTGAGCCATGTCCATGACTTACAAAATCACTGCAGATGATTTGCCGAAGCACTATCATTTGTGTCTCGTGCACACAGAACCTTTCAAACTCACAAGGAATGGTTGGATCAAGTGATTTTTAAAAAATATACCAGTCATTTGCTCAGATATTTTAAGGGCCTAGTGAAGACATAAATATATTTAGATATGGACAAGAAACAAATGGACAAGAAAGAGGCAAATGGGACACAGAAGAGGGTCCAGAGAGGGTCACAAGAAAGTAAAGCAAAGTAAAGCAAGGATCAGCTTTTCCTAGCATCATTGTCTTTTCCAATGACTCTTGTCTTCACATAATGTAACCAAAGTTTGATAGCCTCAGTTTAGTCAATTTAGCTTCTATGTAGAGTTCATGCTTAGTTTGATCTACAACCCACTTATTTGTCATTTTGGTAGTCTATGGTGTCTGCAAAACTCTTCTCCAACACCACATTTCAAATCAATCCACTTTCATCCTATCAACTTTCTTCAGTTTTCACACCCATTCATAGTATTGGGGAATAATATAGTCTGCATTATCTTGATCTTGGTTGCCCATGACACATCCTTACCCTTAAGAATCTTTTCAGCACCCTCAAGGTTACACTTCCCAGTCTCAATCGCCTTCTGATTTCTTGGTTACAGTCTCCCTTTTGATTGATGATGGAGCCAAGGAATGGAAAATCTTTAACTATTTCAGTTTCTTTATGTCAACCTTAAAGTTGTGTAATTTCCCAGTAGTCATTCCTTTTGTCTTCTTGGTGTTCAACATGCTTTGGCTCTTTCTGCCTTGACCCTCAGCAGTAGTCATTTCAAGTCTTCGCTATTTTCTGAGAGCAATGTGGTGCCATCTGCATATCTCAAATTGCTAATGTTCCTTTGACCAATTTTTAGTCCACCTTCATCTAAATCTAATCCAGTTTTCCTTATGATATGTTCCACATAAGGACTGAAGAGACAGGGAGATAAAATACATTCTTGTCTGACATCTTTACCAATTGGAAACCATTCTGGTTCTCCGTATTCTGTCCTAAAAGCAACCTCTTGTCTGGAGTACAGGTTGTGCAACAAAACAATTTGATGTTGTGGCACACCCATTGTTTAAAACCACCTATAGCTTTTCATCATCCACAGTCAAAAGCTTTGCTGTAATCTAAGAAACACAAGCTGATTTTCTTCTGAAATTTCCTTGTATACTCCAATAACCACTGTTAATTTGCAATATGATCTCTAGTCCTTCCTTTTCAGAATCCAGCTGGAACAGGGCTCTTTTTGTAGCAGGAACTCCTCTGCATATTAGGCAACACACCCCTAATATAGCCAATCCTCCAAGAGCTTACAGTAGCCCCTGTAAGAAGAGCTCTGTAAGCTCATGGAGGATTGGCTACATTAGAGGTGTGTTGCCTAATATGCAAAGGAGTTCCTGCTACAAAGAGGCCCTGCAATAGAGTAATTCATAGGAAGGCAGAAAATCAGCTTTGCCCATAGGCATAATCTATGGGGGGGCTGGGGAGCTGAGGTGTCCCCTGAAATTTTACAGGGAATACTGAGCCCCCGGGTAGGGTTGCTGGGTGCACCGATTTTACAAAAACAAACAAACCCACACACAGAAAGGGCAGAGCAGGCTTGGGCCCTCTCCCCCTTGGGGGGGGGGTTGGATCAATTTAAAGGGTGGAAAGCCCTGGCACGGATCAGGTGCCCCTCCTCCTGAGAGCCCCCAGGCCTCTGAGCATGTGCCTGGCGCCTTTCTCTCCTCAGCCTGAGTGAGTGTGCGCAGGGGAAGGGGGGGTGGCGCCTGCATTGCAATCATAGCTCACAAGAGCCAGGAGGAATGGGAGGCACAGCACCACTTACGATCGGCCAGCTGGGGGGTGAGAGAGAGGGGCTGGTGGGGGACATGCTGAGACAAGGGAGAGGGAAGAGGGCACAGTGCGGCTGGGCTGAGCGCAGGAAGGGCCGTGCAGGAACACCTTCCAGCCAGCCCAGCCAGCCAGCCCTCATGGATCGGGTTTCAGCCCAGCTTGGGCTCACTCCATCCACCCATTGCAGCCTCCTGGCCGAGCCGTACACAAATCCTCCTCGGCTGCCACAGCGTCCCCCCATCAGATGGCCAGCGGCAGAGATGGACAGTGACCCGGCTTTGTCCGCCTGCCATGGGAGGGAGGGAGGGCAGTTCCAGAGAGCCCAGGCCCAGCCCCCCCTCCCCCCCAGAAATTGGAAAGTCTATGCCCTTGGCTCTGCCTGATAAATAAATTATCAATAGATCCCAAGTGATCAGCTCAAAGTCCATTTTACTTCTAAAGTGTACTAGTTAAGTAACCTTGACCAAGTTGTTATTTCTCAACCTAAGGGCCAAAATATGTATGATGATCAGTTTCTCACATTTGCACGCACACACACACACACAGAGAGAGTTAAAGACTTGAAGTTTAACCCATGGAATTCATTGCCACAGGAGGTGGTGGTGGCTACAAGCATGAGTGGCTTCAAGAGGAATTGGATAAACATATGGAGCAGAGGGCCATCAGTGGCTATTAGCCACAAGGTATAGATAGGATCTCTCGGTCTGGGCAAGTGATGCTCTGTATTCTTGGTGCTTGGGGGAGGGGCAACAGTGGGAGGCCTTCTAATGTCCTGGCCCCACTGCTGGACCTCCTGATGGCACCTGGTATTTTTGGCCACCGTGTGACAGAGTGTTGGACTGGATGAGCCATTGGCCTGATCCAGTATTGGCTTCTCTTATGTTCTTATGTTAAGTTTATTAATCATTATAGGTGATAACTAGCTTAGCATAAATACTGAATGCTCTGTTTTTTTCTTATTCAGATTTTACATGGTCACATTTTTCTCTGTCCTTCTCTTTGATCCATTTCTATTTTCCCCCATAGCTTTAGCTTTCATACCCAATGGGTAGCAGCATGAGGATCCACTCATTGCATGCAAAGAAGTGGGTTGTAATCCACAACAGTGCATATTGGAATAAAACAGAAACATGGCAGACACATTTTTGTTGGGGTTCTTAATCTTTTCCTTGTTACTGTTTTTCTGCTGAAATTTCCTAAGCTGCTTTTTTGATGCACAATGGAAAAGATACATAAGGAAAAGTATCTTGGGCAAGAGGAAGCATTTGTAGCATGAAAACAGTGCAAGAAGAAAGGATCAAGATCCCCCTGGTCCCTGCCCGGCATTTTTTATTACTTCATTTTTTTAACTTCATAGCCTTTATGGATATATTTAGTAAAAAAGAAAAGAAAAGAACTGGGGACAAATGTCACATGTAATTTGGACCTAAATTCCCCAAGTGTACAATAAGGACAAGCTGGCATTGTTTCATGGAAATGTCAGAGAGACTGGGCAAAATGATGGGCTATAATACATTTTGCATTCAAGGACTGCAACTCTGCTGATTTGCAGAAGAATAAGAATACGATTAGATGTGACTGCATCCCCAGGTGTGACCCAGGGACACTGATGCCATTTTAAAGTCTAATGTGGGCAATTTTAAAAAATGCCGAGAGGGCCCAGTCCCGATCAGGCTCACAGCACAGGCCACATCCCCCCTCCTGCACCCCTAATCAGCATCAGACCCTCACAGCATTTTTAAATCACCCACATCAGGCTTTAAAATGAGGGCAGCTGTCATGTCGAATTTGGCCCTAAGGCTCACTGAATTCTATGAGACTTACTTCTTGAAGACCATGGATAAGACCGGGCTGTAATACAGCCACATAACTGATTAATAAATGCCTATATACATGTATCTATATAATTCTCTTAATTTTGTATTCCAGAAATTTCATATCTTGTTTGGTTTCGCTGGGTAATTACACTCCACGTATTATCCTCACATGTTGCCTGAATACTGTTCACTAAGTAAGCATTCCTTTGGTGGCCTAGAAATCTTACCAACATGCAAGGATTTTGTTACAAGAATATCCCATTACCTATCCATTTCACACTCATAGGACAGCATGCTTAACAGTGTTCAATGTTTCCAATCTGCCTTTATAAAGTATTTAAGTATTCCATTAGAGTCATTGGGGAAAAGTGTGTTCTGTTGTTGAGCGTCCTGTACTTGAGCGTGACATGAAGGAAGCCGGGAAAACTGCTCAGCCAACCATGCTGGCTTTAAAGAGGTGCTCCCAGTATAGAAAGAAAATGTAACACATGAAATGGTCCCCAGACTATATGCTCCTTCTGTGACAGCCATATAAAGGGCAAGGTAATTTGCAAGCTCAAGAGAATTTGTCAGTGACTGGTCACATTTCTCCATGTGTTTTAAAGTGCCGTGAGTTATCACATTTATTCCAAACAGATAAGGGCAGCATGAATGTGGTTATTTGGTTTTATCCTTAAACCACAGTTGCATGAGATCAGCTGGGATAGAAAGCAGCAATTTGTCCAAGGCTTTCCATGGCTGATCCCAGAACTTCCTAATCCAAGCGCAGCACTCTATTGATTACATTCTGCTTCTCTTGTGTGCTTTGAGAGAGGGGTGAAAAGGTTGTAAAGCTCGAAAATGGATCCTGTAGGTAGAGAACTATGCTAAATGCAGCTGTTTCCCAAATGTTCATGATACATTTATAGTTACTGGAAATTAGAGCAGTTTCTCTTTGTTTTGTTTACTATAAAAATGATTGTAGTAAACTTTTAAAAGCTTTTGTTTTTATTTACTTGATGTTCATCAGTGGTTGCTGTTTTTTTAGAAAACAAGATGCTGCTTTTATTTGTCAGCAGAGTGGCATATGCAATGTTTTTAGTATAAGCTTTTTTAGGTTTTTGTATAATATTCCATACTCAATTTAAATTATAGCCTTTAGATGAAATAATACAGATTAGTGCAGATATAATGAACAAGATTTTTTCTAATTACAGCACAGAATGTGCATATAAATTCTCTTAGATGGAAGTTCACCTCTGTTCGTGTATCTAAAGTGGTGGATACACATACATTCATATATCCTTGGAAATCTCTTTCTTTCTTTCTTTCTTTCTTTCTTTCTTTCTTTCTTTCTTTCTTTCTTTCTTTCTTTCTTTCTTTCTTTCTTTCTTTCTTTCTTTCTTTCTCTTCCTTCCTTCCTTCCTTCCTTCCTTCCTTCCTTCCTTCCTTCCTTCCTTCCCTCCCTCCCTCTCTTTCTTTCTTTCTTTCTTTCTTTCTTTCTTTCTTTCTTTCTTTCTTTCTTTCTTTCTTTCTTTCTTTCTTTCTTGAAATGGGTCTTCTTCTGTAAAATCTAAATTACTACTGAAATGTCTTTGAATATGAAAAAATAGGGCTTTTAATTTAGTGGAAAGATATTCGGGGTGTGTGTGTGCTTTTGTTCCCCAGAAACCCCAGAGGGCCAGAGTGGGATAGTGGTTAAGAGTGCCAGACTAGTATCTAGGAGACCTGGGTCTGCATCCTCACTTGTGCCAGTTCCACTCTTTTCTTTCAGCCTAACCTACCTCACAGGATAAAATGGAGGAGAGGAGAACCATGTAAGCTGTTTTGGGCCCCCACTGGAGAGAAAGACAGAGAAAAATGAAATAAATAAATCATGCAAATATGCTATATTATATAAACGTTTAGATATTTTCCTATTAACATAAAGTTAAAAGAATATGTACATTTCAGAGTCAGGGCCAATATGGAGCCCAGATGATCCCTGTGACAGCCAGCATAGAGCAACCTGACCTAGATCTAGATCAGTAACGGGAACCATTCAATGCCAATGTAGCACTTCACTGCCCATTCTCCTGCAGTCCAGCCTCCCATTTTCCATCACTGAAAGCTGCAGGAAAAAGAGGCTACAAATATTTGACTTTGCTGACACTGTTGCTTGCCCTGCAACTGAGAATAAACTACTTTATAAGCCTGCTTGACAAATGATGTGACTGTATAAAAGCATGTGTGTCTGGCCTTGAGATGATTCCCAGTACTCATATAAAGCCACAATCGATGGCCTTTAGCCAGCCCCTGATTCCAACTCCACACAAGGCATGGCGACAGCAGCAGCAGCCACCAACAATTACAGACATGTGTGTTATGCTGCTGGGAACAGGGAAGACATAGGCTTACCCTGCTGTTCAGCAGACAGTAGAGATTTGCTTGATGGCAGGCTGAACTGGCTGGATGACCCATATGCAACACAAGGAGATACCAGTACTGTTGGTTGAAGTGAATTCAGCACTTAATCTGAGACAGGGCTGAACGTCAACCCAGTTTTTATTGCTCTGGAACAGGTAGCAATCCTAGAGTCCCTCTGAGATTAGGCAGAGGGACCTTTCTTCCCCATGAGTTATTACAAACCAGCTACCCGACATCTGAAATCAGGCTTTCTGGTTATAGATAGTGATGAAGCTTACATCTAGTGCCTCTTATTTTACAAATTGTTATGCCCCACATGGAAAGGATCAGGCTGCCCAAGTTGATGGATCTTGAAAGTTTGCATTTTTGTCTTTTTGCAGAACTTGGTGCATTGAAGCCTTTAACTGACTCGATATTATTCTTTGCAATGTAAACTACAAAACTGACATGACATAAAGCAGTAGAGTAAAAAATGCTGAGCATCTAGATATTAAAACTCTAACATTTAAGTTGATCCTTTTATCTATTAAACATACTCCATACTTGCTGTCTGATCTCTGTCCCATGATGTTGTTAAATAGAATATACAATGGTACTGAGAATCAGGTGAGCAATTCAGGTACCTCTTGTTTTTAGTGAGAGTCTGTCATGGGACTGGTGTCAAACAGACCTCTCAACAGTCAGGGGTCAGGATTCCAGCATTAAAAAGTCAGTTCTATGAGTTCCAGTGATCTGGGCAATATGATTACTTGTTAATTCAGTACCTGGAAGTATCCTGACTTTGGGGACATTTGGCAGACACATTCCAGTGTATACATTCTTTTCGTTCTTAGGTAAATTGTTTAATTCTCAATCCTTCATGCATCACAGACCTACTTTGCTAGAGAACAAGCCAAGTACTTAACCCAGAATTCTGCTCTCTGTTTGAAGGGCTTCAGATGTAACAGTCACATATGTAAAGCTTCTCTTGCATCCTCACTGAGAATTGAAAGCCCTAATTTCCCTTTTCAGTCTATGCCTGAAATAATTGTACCACACTACAGAGAGAACATTACAACAGCCTTAAGTAAGTGAAAAGAGGACCAAGACTCTAGAAAATGAAATCACAGCTGGGAAATTTCTAGACCTTGCACAACACTGCAGCATTAATTTATCTTGGACTAAGGAGAAATTCTGAGATGATTCACTTGACCTTTATGTGGATATTTCACACAAGGTTATTTTTTGCCAACCCATTTTTTCTCATTAAATCTCAACTGGCTGTGTGCATTAGAAAGGTGCCTAGATTGTTCTAATGCCAACCAGTGACTGTGCCAGATATCACAAAGAACTGCAGAGAGGTGTCTGGCAATAGACATTACCTACCACAGTATGCTGATTCAAAAAGTATCCAATTTAGCCCAGGAATAATTAAAAGTTTTGTGGATTTAATACTTTCTGTCTTTCTTTCTTTTCTGCCTTACTGAGTATGGTCCAGTCAAAGTTGATCACTTACAAGTTCCACTGAGTTCAGCAGAAGAGTTAATCACATTCTTTTTAGTGTTGCCTGAATAAGCTATATATCCCTGCTCCTGGCAAAGCAAAGCAAATACTTGGCCTGGAAGCAAAATGAAGTAACAGTGTGTCTTTTGTCCACAATTTTTAAGCAAGCTTCCAAAATAATGTGCCATTTTCCCCAACATTTTTCTTGGGTGTGTGAGGAAGGTGATTCCCTCTCCACACCCATAAGTAAAACATTTGCACAGAACATTTCTGCAGTTACCTTCAAGAAGGAATTTTCTATGACTATTTCAGACTTACTGTGGTAGGAAAAAAACCCCTAAAACTCTTTCCCTGATATTTTTTTTTAAAACTGGAGAAGAAAATCCTTCAGAATGTTTCCAGAACCGTAGCCAGGATGGGAATCAGCAGTTGTGTGTACTGCCTCACAGGGAACAGTGTTCAACCAACTAAGATCTTTTTCCCCCACAAAAATCTGGCTTTTAACTTGTGACAAGGCACTTTCCATTTAAAGAATGGAGCTTGGTTTTGGCATAGTGAGAAAAAAACTGGTTTGAAAATTCCCTATTTTGCTACAATGAACCTGAATGTAGCAAGATGTTTAACAGAAGTAAGGAGCAGCTTAAAGCAAGGAGCAACTTCAGCGTGGTATCCCAAAGTTATCCAGCCAGAACATCACCACTCTTCTCCTCGCAGCATGCAAATGTCTGAGATGAATCTGGCCCCACTTAGAAATGCTACCATGTCCCCTCCCCCCAAAGTGGGTAGGACAGGCTGTGGCCCTGGTTGTACCTTGTTTTAAGCTGGATAGGGCTAAACCAGGGGTGGTCAAACTGTGGCTCAGGAGCCACATGTGGCTCTTTCACACATAAGTGAAGGGGAGGCATGCCTCCCCGATTGGTCTTCTCTTCCCCAGCCAGTGTTCCCCTCCCTGGGTAGGCTTGAGGTGGGGAGGAGCAGAGAAAGAAAGTAACTTTAACTTTAAATGCATTCTCAAAGCCCACCACCACCAGCCAGCTTGGAGAAGGAATTTGTCTCTTTAAATCCCTTCTCCAAGACAAGCCAGCCGGCATGGGGGTGTGGAAGGACTGGAGGACACATTTCAAGTTAAAGTTGTTTCCTTTCCACCTTTCTTTCTATCTTTCTCCCCTCCCTCCCCATCTAAAGTTAAATGTGTTCTCCAAGCCCTGCCACATCAGCAGACTGGCTTGGCTTGGAGAAGGCATTTGTCTTTAATTTAATATGCAAATTTGCATATTTTTCAATAAAAACATGTGCGCTCATGTCTTATGGCTCTCAAACACCTGACGTTTATTCTGTGTGGCTCTTACATTAAGCAAGTTTGGCAACCCCTGGGCTAAACAGAAAGGCACTTTTCTATGTGGTATTCATTTGTCAATAGGAACTTTATCTGTAGTTTGCCCCAAATGATCAGCACTTAGGATTTCCAGCCTCCAGGTGGGGCCTGGAGATCTCCTGCTTTTATAACTGATCCCCAACTGACAGAGATCAGCTTCCCTGGAGAAAATGGCTGCTTCGAAGGGTGGACTCTGTGGCATTGTACCATGCTGAGGTCCTTCCCCACCCTCTCCCAGATCCAGCCCCAAAGTCTCCAGGTGTTTTCCAATCCAGAGCTGGCAACCCTATCAGCACTAGATGCTCATCCTGCGGTAAGTAGATAGGCAACTGTTTTCCTGTATCATTAGAACTAAGGCCTACGAACAGCTGCAGCAGATCACTGAAAAAATGTCCACACCTGCAGAGAATACAATCTTATTTTCACAACACAGATACTAGAAGCAAGTTGTTAACAGCTGTGCCAGTCCAAAAGGGAGATCCAAAAAACCTGGAACACAATCTGCATAATACACGTTATTATGACCAACCAAATGACACACTAGAATTCTCTCTCAGACAGGATGTCACATATTTTTTTAAAAAAAAAGTATCCGAAAAGAAAGGAAGATCTCCCAGGACACGATGGTGAGACCTGCTCAAGCCTGCATTAGTTATTAAATGCAGAGCTGTTTCAGATAGTGCTGGTTTCAAGTTATGCCCAGCACTTTGGAACAAGAGACAATAAATCAATTAAACTGCATTTACGTTAATGACATCCAACAAATATCTCTAATTTTGCTCTGAATTAATGAGACTCAAAAGCTCTTTTCAGAAGAGAGCACAGAAGCACTTGACAGTCATCATATTAATTTAAGAGATACAGTTAACTAGCCTGAATTACAGCTACCTGCCATCAGATATTGTAGTTCTCCACATATTACAATAAAAGTAAAGTGCTTAGCCTTGGGTAGGGATTCAGCCTGGAACAAAATAAGAAGCTTCCCCAAATGATATCACTTCAGCTAAGTCTGCATCCCTGAAAAGCCAGCTTCAGTTCAAAACCGCCCCAGCAGCAAGATTGGTTTCTCCTGATCTTATTGGAGAGCCTTGCTCGTAGCTTTTGGTAACATTATCCCCTGGTCTTGAATTATTGATTTGATTAAAAGGCTATTTCATAAGTTGACTTGACAGAGAAGCTGTTTTGCAGCACCCCTCCAGCAGATACTATTACTGCCTGCCTCTCTTCTCCACAGTCCGATAATTCATAAGTGACCTTTCAACGTTCAGACGTAGAGACTTGTGCCTAAAGGTTACACCATCAGTAATGGAGCCCTCTTTCAAAAGAGGTCCATGTGAAATCAAATGCATTTTATAGTCTTATATTTTTCAAACTGAAATTAATCCTGACAGGAAAAAAATCTGGTGTAATCTGAACTTAATGTTTTAATTTGTAACAGTATCTTCCTGCCCCCAGATTAGTTTTGTTTTAGCTGTTGTTGTTGATGTTGTGGTGCATTTTAAAATGACATGCTTTGTTTGGCATTAACAGAGAAGGCCACAGAGGTTATATTCATCTGGAAAGTAAATGGAGGGTGACTCCCACTGGCAGATCACAATGGAACCAGCAAAAGTAGAAGGGAGACTCCCTGTCTTAAATTAAATAGGAGAAGCATTCCTTTTCAAATGAAACCCATTTATCCAGTTCTTTCCCTGCTGGTTCCTCACGGTAAACTGCAAGTCACCCTCTAATTATAGTATTCCTTTGAGAGACTCCAGTAGCCCAATTCATCTCATTCTGGCAGAGTTGGCCTCTGGATTCGCGGTATTCATGGTGCAACCTGCCTCCACTAAAATTGGGGGAGTCATGTACTCCAAGGAGAGGTGGCTAGGACTGAGTAAATGTTGCCATTCTTCTTTCAGATTTGAGGGGGGGGGAGTAGATTTTATGGGCTAAAATGCAATAAACCTCCTATGTCTGACATCTAGTGGATGCACTTTCAAACTGCAATTTCTGGAAGTATAAACTTAGTTCATATTCTGGTCTCAAGAAACAAGCAGCAGTTTATCTGACTGTGATCAAACAACACTGTAAGGTTGGAAAGCTGCTTATAGAGGGAAGGAACGGAGGCTGATAGGGAAAGCCTTGTTGAAGCCCACCATTGGAGAATGTGGCTGACTGAGATTTGAAGCAAGGGGGGACTGGATTCCTTACCATCGTGCTCCAGCACAGTAGAGACTGCTAGACAAGAAGAAGGGCAGGGCAGGAGCACTGGGTATTTGCTGCACTTGTTTCCTGCAAGCCCCCAATCATTCATAGGTAATCTGGACTGCTCCCTCCTGCTTGTAGGGCAGATACAGGAGATCAAATGCTGGAAAGAGGTGATATTGGTTACACAACATCCCACTGAACATCATTCTGGCTTCTGTGCTCTGGGAACTCTCTCTAGGTTTCACACTAGCATGCCCAGCTAGGATGCAGAGTGATGCAAAGGAGTTTCAGCAGGTATGACGATCTGCACATGCCAAAACCCTATTCTCTACCAAGCTGTTAGTAGTACAGGGGACTTGTCGGATTTTGCAGTCTCATATATGAGTTAGTTGCCCACTATTCTCTGCTATCCTTATAGCTGAAGCCAAAAAGAACCATCAATTGTAGGAGAGCATTCGGAATGTTCTTTACCCTGGGTTGAGGAGAATGTGTGTAACTGAAATATTTCTCTGGTGGCTCTCTTCACATACTCCCTTCAAGAACGTGTCCTGGGTTGGGGGTTATCTTTTAAAGAAATCTTTGCATAGCTATTGCTCAGCTGCTGGTCCAAATTAGCTGTGCCTGGGTCACCCCAGCTGTAACACAAGTCTTTAAGTGCTAATAACATCCATATGCTACAATGGTTTTTGGCTCTTGCTCTTTGTCTTAGAAACAAAGAGACCAGATTTTGAAGAGACTTTGGCACCATAAATCAGAATGCTATCCCTAGACATTGTTCTTTGAAAGCTTCTTTATTATTTTTGGCTTTTGTTCTTCTATGATACACAGAAACTGTGTATTTCACAATAATACAATTTTCTGTTGTGAGTAAAAAGTTATGTCAGCATTGTAATTTAAACAAAGTCATAGCAGTTTATGTAACAGATTTAGGTGGAATTTTGGCTTGTGCTATACACAGTATACACAAATACATGTCATGAAATGCCAGCAGTCTTTTAAAACCTAAAAGCGGCCTTGGGGGGGCTATAATTTTGGGAGGGGGAGGAGCAGGAGAAGGAAGGGGTTACTTAACCCCTATTCATAGGTTGCTTTTCAGCTCAAAATCACCTTGATGCAGCTTTTTCCTCAGCAGGTTTCCAGATGCCTTTTTACAAACATGATTACACAATCAGAATCCCACAGAAAGACAGCTAACTGAGGGATGATTTTGAGAAGAAAAATGGCTCCAATCTCTACTGAACTTCCCAAGGCTGCTTTTCTTTTAAAACTATTGGTGAAGCTTGGTTTCATGTTGTTTATTATGGATGGACATAAACCTAAAAATTCTGGTTCAGTTCAGGGTGGCCCTTGAACTGAGCCAAAAATGCCCCAAGCCAAACTCCCAGCCATTTAACCCATCCGTTTCACTTTCCCCCACTTCAAAGTGGGTGGGGAAAGTGAAACTGAAGGGTTTGATGGCTCACAGCCATTTAAACCTAACGGCTGAGAGGCAGACGTGCACCTGTCAGCTGTTAGGCTGCAAGCCAATTCATTGGTCTATTTTGCTTCCCCCTACTTGGAAGCAGGGAGAGTGAAACCAATGGGGTTAATGCCTTGCAGTCATTTAAACCTAACAGCTGACAGGCAGACCTGCCCTGCTGTTAGGCTAAAGTGGCTGGCAGCCATTAAATCTAGCGCATCAGCCATGGACCCGCTCTGCTCAGCTGTTTGGTTTAAATGACCCAAACAGCCAAACTGAACTGGATGTGAGCCCAGTAAATGTTTGGGGAAGACTCCTTCCCCGAACATTGGTTAGGTGGCTCTGAACTGGATCAAGTTCATGCCAGATTTTGGCTTGTTAACTGGTCTGTTCCCATCCTGATAGTTTATATTATAGTTTGCCCTAAATTAGATCATTTATTTGTAATTATTCTTTTTATATCTTTCTTGTTATGTTCTAACTATGGAACTGAGCCTATTCTTTTCCATTCTAAGCTTGATGCAAGGAATGGATCGTAAGCTGTAACATTCCCATTGGTCATTGTTGTCTGATCATCTTGTTGCCATTACAAATAAAGCTGAATCACTTTGCTGAATCACTGCCTTGTTGAGTTGCATACTTAACAACTGGTGATGAGGATGGGATGCTAGAGCAGGTAGGCAGCCCCGCTGAACCAAAGGAACAACAGCTGACAAAGACATACACCTGGCTGTGCCAGCTAACACACCACCTGCTGCGGTGGCCACAATACCAGCTGTGATGGCTGTCAACCCGGCGTTCGAGGCGTTCGATCCGAACACTGAAGACTGGGACTCTTACCTGGAAAGGTTCAATTTCCACCTCCAAGCAAATCGAATCGCTGATGAGGCATGGAAGAAGATGACCCTCCTGAGCTCCTGTGGCAAGGCTGTGTTCGGTGTCGCCTGATCCCTGGTCACTCCAACCGAGCTCAGTGCGGCTTCGTGGGATGACATCACAAGCAAACTAAAGGGCCATTTCTTGCCTCAGCCTCAAAGATCGCATATAGGCATGCATTTTACAAGCGCTGTCAAGGGCCATCTCTGAGCACGTTACTGCTCCGTGGAAGGCTGACTGGCCGTGCGGTTTCACCAACCTCGAGGAAGCCCTCCTCAACCATCTCGTGTGCGGCTTTAGAGACGAACGCTTACAGCAGTGCCTGTTTGCCTGAACGGAGCTGACCTATGCTGTGGCATACGCCAGCGCCAGGCCCTGAGTGGAAAAGAGCAGTCAGTTCATCAGCAGTCAACCAGAGAGTCTGAAGGGGAGCCAGATGATGTCTACAGGACGCAAGCTACATGCCCGTCACAGACTCAACTGAGAACTGCAGCATGGCATCCCTGTGCCAGTTGTGGCAGCAAGTATTAACGGGACCACTGTTGGGCAAAAGAGCTGGTGTGCCGATCCTGTGGTAAGCGAGGTCATCTGGCCCAAGTCTGTCGAGCAGCCAAGAAGTCTCCACTTTCTTCTCTGTGTGCAAAGCCTAGGGTTCGTGTTTGGGAAGACGGCAAAGTGGTGAATTGCCACCAAACCGACACCTGTTGCTGTCCATTCATGGTCCTGACCACCGGAGCCAAGTCCATTGGGAAGATCCACATCATGCTTTGTCTGGACACCGTTCTCTGCACCATGGAGGTGGACTCCGGATTGTCCATCACCGTCATTTCAACGCAGATGTGGCAGTGTTTATTCCTGTGAAGGAGTCACTGCCGTTTGTCTCCAGTCTCGACCCAGCTGACCGATTTCCAAGGCAGGCGCATCCCCTTGGTGGGAAGGGTGAGTTTCCAAGTGGAATTCAAGGATCGGAGGGCAGTGCTATCCCTTCTGGTTGCGGAGGGTGAGAGGGTCAGTTTGTTGGGCCTGGATTGGTTCGATGCTCTGGGCATTGCCATTACCAGTGTTAACCAAATATGTAAAATTAAAAAGGAATGCTTATATAGTGAGTTTCCTGAGGTCTTTGGTGAAGGGCTTGGTCAGTATACCGAACCTCCGATCACTTTCAACTTAGACCCTGCAGTTCAACCGATAAGGTTGAAATATCGAAAGGTGCCTCTAGCCTTGAAGGATAAAATAGAGGCTGAGTTAGACAAGCTTATAATGCAAGGTATTCTTGAACCTGTCCCATATGCTAAATGGGAAACCCCAATTGTAACGCCTGTAAAACCTGATGGTTCTGTAAGAATTTGCGTTGATTACAAATGTACACTTAGGCTCTGAAACAGCACTCATACCCAGTACTGATAATCAGCCATGTGTTGTCGTCTCTAGGTGGGGGAAAGGTCTTTGCAAAACTCAACCATGCACAAGTGTATCAGCAGCTTCCAGGGTGCGTTCCGAGTAAAGCGTTTACAGTTTGGGGTCAATGTAGCCCCCAGTATTTTCCAGGGTCTAATGGAAGGGTTCCTAAAGGGGCTACCAGGGGTCGTACCAAATTGCTGGCGAAAATGAGAATGAGTTAATGGCTCAACTCTGAGTGATATTGGGTAACTTCAGAGAAGCTGGTTTACAGGTAAAATGCTTGAAATGCTGTGAGGGGTGAAACAAGTAGTTTTTTTAGATTTTTTAATAGACACTGTTCATCCCATGCCTGATAAAGTGTCCGCCACCAAGAATGCCCCTCCACCACGATTAAAAAAAAGAGCTCCAGTCATTTTTAGGCATTCTTAATTTTTATAATTCATTTTTACCTCACAAGGCATCAGTGACGGAACTGTTACATGCGCTCCTACACAAAAATGTACAGTGGGAGTGTGGGGGGGAAACAAAGGCGGGCTTTTACTGCTGTTAAAGAATTATCATCAAATGCTGTATTGACCCATTTTGATGAGGAAAAAATGCTTGTTTTAGCTGCCGACGTGTCCCCTTACGGGGTGGGCGCTGTACTCAGTCATGTCATGCCAGATGGCACCAAGGCGCCAATCGCCTACTACTCGCGGTCTCTGACAGCTGCCGAGAAAAACTATGCACAGTTCGATAAGGAGGGCCTCGCCCTGATTGCTGGAGTTAAAAAATCTCATAACCTTGTGTACGGGCGTAGGTTCCTCCTTGTCACGGACCACAAGCTACTGCTGGGCCTTTTCTCTCCCCACCGCCAAACGCCAAACATTTTATCTCCACAGATGCTGAGATGGGCAGTTTTCTTAGCAGCATATGATTTTGACATTGAACATCAACCTGGAAAGGCAATTGGGCATGCTGACAACCTCAGCTGCTGCCCTTCTCCGAACTCCGGATTGGGACTCTGACCAGGACGTCCTATCGATCGAGGAATTGTCTGAGGCCCCGGTTACCTCAGTGGACATTGCTGCTGCATCGGCTAAGGACCCTGTTCTTGCCCATGTCCTTAATTGGGCATGGAGGGGTTGGTCGGCAGAAAAAACTGAACCACAGTTCAAACCTTTTGTTTCATGCCAAAATGAACTTTCTGTTAGCAAGGGTTTATTTATTGTGGGGGAGTTGGGTTGTGATTCCCGCCACACTCAGAGAGCGAGTACTGGAGGCAATGCACTTGGGCCACCCAGGAATCATTCATATGAAGGCCCTTGTGAGAGGGTATGTTTGGTGGCCCAAGACTGATGAGGACATAGAGTCCTGGGTAAAAAGGTGCATGGCATGTCAACAGTCTAGGCCAGAACCTCCACCAGCTCCCATTCAACCATAGGAGAAAACTAGAAGGCCTTGGTCGCTCCTTCACATCGACTTCGTGGGCCCTTTTCAGGGTCAAATGTTTTTAATTGTTGTCGACTCTTATTCGAAATGGCTTGAGGTGGTGCAGATGCACTCGACCAGGGCAACCTCAGTCATTAATGTGTTAAGGAAACTGTTTGCAACCCACGGGCTGCTTGATGTGTTAGTCTCAGACAATGGGCCCCAATTTGTGTCTGGGGAGTTTGAGACCTTTTTGTCTAACAACCTCATCCACCATCTCACCTCAGCCCCATTCCATCCTGCCTCTAAACGGGCAAGCCGAGAGGATGGTACGGTCAGCCAAAGAGGCGTTGAAGCGCCTGATGTGCGGGGACTGGGGGCAGAAGCTCACCTCCTACCTCTTGAGGCAACACATAACACTGTGCTCAGCCACTGGTAGGAGTCCCACAGAGCTTCTAATGGGCTGCAAGCTTTCCTCATTGCTTGACCAGCTCCATGCGGACTTAGACCAGTCCAAGCCTAACCAGGCTGAGGTCCAGGAAACTGGGCGAACCCTGACAGTGGGAGACAGGGTATTCGCCTGAAACTACACAGAGGGACAGCTATGGCTGCTGGACATAGTCACCACAGTCCTTGGTGCACGCCTGTAAGTGGTCCGGCTTCCAGACAGACCGAAGGTGCGGTGCCACATAGACCAGCTCAGGGAAAGGTGGGCAGACTCAAGCCTGGAGTCAAACCCTGAACCTGAGCTGGTCCCCGAAGAGTGGCGAGGGCCTCCGCCTGAGGAGGTGGGTACTGCCGAACCCAGGATGGAACTGGAGTCTGGGCAGACCCCAAGTCCTGCTTCCGAGCCCTCTAGCACTGACCCCCCGGAAGAGTCCACCAGGGCCCTGATCCCATCGTTGCTCCACCACCGCAGGAGCAAAGACCTCTGCGAAGATCTGGCAGAACTCGTTGTGCCCCCTCCTACCTTGTTTGGAGAGGGAATGTTCCATCTTAGGAGGGAGGGATTGTTATGTTCTAACTATGGAACTGAGCCTATTCTTTCCCATTCTAAGCTTGATGCAAGGAATGGATCGTAAGCTGTAACATTCCTATTGGTCGTTGTTGTCTGATCATCTTGTTACCATTACAAATAAAGTTGAATCACTTTGCTGAATCACTGCCTTGTTGAGTTGCATACTTAACATTTCTGTTCAGGGGTAAAGTGGGAAGGAGATGGCAGAATCCTGAATGATTCCAAATTGAAACAGTAAAGAGGGTAGCTTAACCTGCAAGTGGTGGATTCCATGTTTAAACATTCCATTGCCATTAGCTTTCTGTGGAAGCAGTTCACACATTCAGCACAGGGCCAATGATAGGAAACCTAATGACAAAACTCTTACCTTAAATAAAATTCCATAGGGTTGCAACTGTCTTGGAAAAAAAAAGGCCTGTGCCTTGGAGGTTTAACAGGATGTCATTTACAAGGTGATCTTAGACCTCCATGCCTCCAGATGCCCATTTCCATACATTAAGCCTCTATTAAAGAGACAGGACATTTTTCTTCAGGCTTGTTGACAACCCTATCCCTGTCTTGGTAATCCTCCTGAGCATTAGGTTCAGAAAGAAGGGAAAACAGATCTGAAAGAAGAGAGTCTTGAGAAGAAAATGCACTTTTTCATTTAACACCAAAAATGATTATTTTTAATAATTAATACAGAACACTCATAGTTTGCAAAGAATATTCCCATTTTCTATTTTTTGTCTTTTTTTTGTGCTATTATTTGACTCAGTCAAGATGTAGCAATTCTTCAGGCTCCTTTCTTGCACTTACCTTGGTTTGGTTTGCATTTGACAAGGCACTGGAATGACAGGGGCAGGCTTTGAGTTGTTTCAAACAGATTAACAATGTGTACGTTTGCTACAAATTCTGACAATAAAGTCTAAACTATTGTGTTTTTGTACAAAATGTCATATCTATATATACATCTCTCTATATACGGTTTATTGTGAATAATCTCAGTTTACAAAGCTTTATTATATATACGGTATATTATAAAATTATAAAAACAGATTGTATAAATCATCTTGCCTTATTGACTAAGGACCAATCCATATTGTGTTAAAAGTCAATCAAAACTTTGACCCTGGTTAACCAGCTAAAAACATTAGAAACGTTTACAAAAACTAGTGTTTGCATCTTCCAGTATCTGCTGTTCTCAATTATCTGACTTAACTCATCACTAGAAGTGACATTACACAGACTGAATTCCAAAACATGCAATACACAGGACAAGTCACAATAGCGCAAAACAAGGTTTCTTTGGTGAGCCAGAAGCCAATATATAAAAAGTTCACAAAGTTTTTTAGACTTCCTTCCACAAAAACAAACATTCATATTATACACTATACAAAAGATAACATAAACAGTGAAAAAAGTGCCCCCATGTATTGGAAAAGAGGGAAATGTATAGATCAAAACAGTGGCAGGTTAACAAGAAATACCACAAACAGCAAAAACGATCAGGCATTTTTCCCCCCTAGTTTCACAAAACTAGTCCCAAAGGGGCTTAATCTAGGATCTTTTGGGTCTAATTTCTGGCAAGGGTGAACTAGTAAACATGCAAAAAATGCACAGTAAACTGGACAGTTACGTTCATTCTATATTTTTACACAGCAAGCTTACTCACCAACTACCATCTAATACCATGTTGTTTTAAGAATCTCGGAAGTTTTCCCAATGCCTGTTAAGTGTCTCTGCAATCACCATAAAGTAGGCTTCACAGAAAAATTAGACATCTGAAATGGTCTAATCAATGCCCATTTAGACCATACTTCTGACAAGACAGATTTTTTGCCTTGTGGCCTTGAAGTGAAATATAGCTTCAGCCATTTTATACGACCCAGCTTGTTGAAAATTCCTCCTTGCTGTGTCTACAGAGAATCAATGTACACTTGGAAAACTAGTTTGATGAATCCATCATGCATTTCCACATTATGAAATTGGCTTCAGGTCATGGCTAGTTTGCTTTCATTTGAATAACTCATCTGAACATAGTTACATTTGGTGAGATGTTCATCTGCTAAAACTAGAATTAGCCCTAACAATAAATACCTGTTCACACTAGCTGCATTCAAATGAAATTAAAATGATGGGTGAGATTGTTTTATAACTCAAATACACGGCCAGTTTCATGACATGTGAGAATATACCTGGGTCATATTCACCACTATGGCTATTTTACACAACTTTTTTTAAAAAAGCTTCAGTTTATGAACAATGACTTCTATGACTTAGCCCTTACTGATTAACAGTATCTTCTACTTTCTTTTAAAACATTGCATGCAATACTAGAAAAGTCAAAGCATCGGATTTTTAAAAATCTTTCGTATCTTTCCCGAAGGTGCTAAAAATGAACAATTACATTACAATAGGAAGAACAGGATTTTAAAGTACCACTTACTGCACCTAGGAAGCAATCCTGAGCATGTCTGCTCAAAACTAATGGCTAAACTAGACATGATGGAATCCACAGGCCCACTGTTTTAAAGCCTAATGAGGTGATTTAAAAAATGCTGCAAGGGATGGAGCGTGGAGAGATAAGGTGCTCTCTCCCCTCCCCAGCCCTTTCTCAAGTGCCAAAACAGTTGTAGGGGCAGGGATTTTGAAACTTGAAAAGCCACAGGGGTGAAACAAAAGTGCTTAATCTCTCTATATTGTGGGCCCAATTGGGCCCTCGTGGCATTTTTAGATCACCTCATTAGGGTTTAAAATACCTGTGGAGTCCACAGGTAAAACCAGTGGAAGCCATCGTGTCTAGTTTGGCCCTGATTCCCATTTTATTCAGTTGTACGTTCTCCTAGAAAAGTGTCCTCAGAAAGGCAACTATAGTATACCTGGCCAGGTCATGAAAGAGCTGATTACAGACATCTCTCCCTAGTTTTGTCTCCTCTGAAGAACAATCTATAATATTTCACAAATATGTTGCTCACATAGCTCTCATTCATTTTATCACAGACAAATAATCCCATTTATTAGAATTTCCTTCTCATGTCAAAAACATTTGAAACCATGTCTGGCTCTTTCAAACACATTAGTTGAGTCTGATAGCTAACAATGAGTGACTAAGCTATTTCAAGATAAAAAGAATGTCCAATAAATTATCTCAGTATGGCTTACTTCATTTATTTATGTACGCTTCACAGCTGCAGCATTCATACACAAACATTCATTACTTTATAAAAGGATTAAAAATGGTTATATATATTTATATATACAAAATTATTTACTTTTTAATTTTTTACAAAAAAGGTAGGTCTATCTATTGCCATCTTTAAAATGCAGAGAGCTGTAACATAGACCTATGGTTAGTGTTGTAAAACTTATGTTTAAAAAAGTGGCCCTGGTTGAGATTTTATTGTATTAGCACTTTGCATTCCTACAGGCCCTCTTTGTCATTAAAAAAAAGTCCTCTAGGCAAGTCCCTTTTGGTAGATGCCATAGCTGGAATGGTCAAGTTCCCTGTTGCAGTCCTTAGGTCAGGGTGGATCCCCCTTGGGTTCTTTATGAAAGGTTCACATCACATGGTTTTATGTGGTACCTCTTGTAGAGAACAGACCATCAGTATTCTTAAAGCAAGGTGCTGCTTCCATTGTCCATCTTCCATTTGCAATAGCTCTTTTTTCCCCATGTTTTTTTTAAAGATCAGAAAAACAATCTAAAACTATTTCCAGCCTGGTGAAGTACCTCAAGACAAACAAACAAACAACATCAAAATGATTAAAGACCTCTGAGGCCAGATAGCCATAAATAAGTCTGAACTTAGTGTGACATCTCATTGTATATACAGGATTTTGAACACAACACACATTTAGACACCATTAAATCATCTTATTTACATTCTCATTGGTGCTAAAATGGAACAGTTTTAATTGTTACAGGATGCTGGTTTAGATCATCAAATGGTCCCTTAACAATTAACATACTGGATAGGCTGGAAATGGATCCCATTTCAAAGTGGCATATGTAGCAATTGTTGGTATGTGTTGTGTGAGGTCCTTATGTTTCCACAAATTCTTGATAATACTCCTATAACTGATAGAGAAAGGCACAGTAACTTAGGACTTTGGCTGGCCCAGCAAGCATCCCAGTGTGGCTAGAGTGTGTTCAACGCCTTGAATCCTGCCATGACCTGATCCAACGATGGAAATGTTTTGATGAGTTTAATGAATTTCCTTTTCCTGGTGAAGAATGTTTATAATAATATTTCTTAGAATAAGTCCTTTGGAATGAAGATGCTGAAAATAAAAGAGGAGGAAAGGTTTAAAAATGTACCAGCTAACTAGAAACAAGACTAGTAGATGCAACATATTATACACCATGGCCTGATTCAGACATTTATTGATTTTGCAAGAGGCTTCAGGTTCTGCCCCCTTTCCATCCATTGTGCAGATAATCTTACCTGTGATGGGCCCATAATCAGGCATCACAAGTGATTAGGAGCTGCTGTGGAGCACTCGTATCATATTATGGAAGCAATCCTAAGGCAGTCTACTCAGAAGTAGTCCCTGGGAAAGTGTGTTTAGGATTGCAGCCAGTGGTAGAGTGGAGACAGCATGTGTGCCTATGAAGATTCTTATTAGTAAATGTCTGACCTGGACTTCAGACTTTACATATATATTTTCAAAGGTAACTCACGAGTCATGCAGGTAATTTTAGGTAAATCCCATCGTCCATTCCCCTGGCACCGGATAATTGGAACATGACGCTGGATGAAACCGTCTTTACAGTGATATCTGATCAATGAGTTGATTTCATAACGAGGCTTCATCTTCCCAAAAGTCTTTGCATTTTCTACCACTGGAGGCTGGCCACAAGCAACTGAAAAATAAAGCACAAATTGAAGCTAATAGTCAGGAATCATATGTCTGGTCTCCCTATTTCTGGATGGGTGGATTTCTTTCCGTGGAGTGTGACTTCTTACCCAGGGATATGCTTAGTGATTCTGAGGCCTTGGGCAAAAGTTGCTCCAGAATCACTGCCACCCCACAGCTTGCCCTCTGTGGGGTGGACAGGAAGTGTTGCCCCCAGAATCCAGCTGCCTGAGCCCCAGACAGGGAAGGCCTTAATGTTGGCGGGAGCCTGCTCTTCTTCTCTTTCTGGGGGGAGCTTAGGTGGTCAGGGACCTTCCCAGCAGGGGGCATGATGCAGCTGCTCCTGTTGCCCATTGGCTAAGACTGGTCCCTGTACTTTCCTTCTCCCTCCTGCTGCAGCCCAATATGTAAATTTGATGGATCTTTTGGGGTGGGGGGCAGGTGAGAAAGTTGCATTTCCTGAACATAGACACTCCACTGGATCCACTCCCCCACCCCTTTCTCACAATATCAGAATAATTTTCTAAATGCATAGAGGTTTCTAACAGTAGCAGCTAGAAGTGTGATTGAGCATCCCTCATTTCTAACCATTGTATTCAGTTGCATTCCAGTATGCTGGCTACAGTTCCACGATGTAGCTTGGATAGTTTCAGGAGGGGGAATATAGCTAGTGTATGTATTACAGAATTATAGGGCATTGGCAATGTAACCAAATCATCAACCTGGATGAAACAAATAGTTAGAAATATGGACTAGATCTTCCTCATTACTTGTTACTCAGTTGTAACACAAGAACTGCAAGAAATCTACAATGGGAATGGTGGGTTGTTGTTTTTTTGCACCACTCACATAGCCCAGCCTTATATTTGAACCCAGATGTTTAATTAGACTAAGAATAAAAGGTAAAGTTCTTGTGCAATTCAGAATGCAATTTGTGATTCTCCACTTAACAATTTTACCTGTTCCTTTCTTGCAGGTGTATGTGAGATGATAATTGCATGGTACGTCATTCCACTGGCCATTCTCATGCCAAATTATAACAACACAATCCTCTCCAGAGGAAAAGAAACTGTCTGGCTGGTTTGGTCTCCAGTTTTCATATTGCTGAGGTAAACAAAAAAGCAAACAGTGCTTCAGAATCTGAATTCTACATTGGCCTGACATCTAAGGGCAAACTAAACTATGCCCAGATTTACCAATTTACTAACAGCAAGTCGCATGTACAATTCTATGACTAGAATAATCAAATATTAAACTGGAATATTAGCAATGGTGTTAAAATATAATGGGTTTGAGTACAGCTTCATTTTGGTTTCTAGTTTCAATCCAATCCTCTCCTTACTAGGGCTCTCATCCCACATAGCTTTTGCCTATGTAATTCCCATGATCCCCACATAGATGGGGGAAGGTGACCCCTCTTCCTTCTTTTTTTACCAGTAGAAAAGATGGTTGGAGCCAACAATTGAGATTCCAGCTTCAAGTGTCACTTAAATGGTGAGGACTAGATGCTTGAATTTACAAAGAAAAAAAATCAAGATTGTCAGCATTCTAATAAAGGCACAGTGACTGTGGAAAATGACAGTCAGCTTGCGTGATGCAGTCTGCAGAGCTACATTTTCTCATTGTTGCTTAGACAGAGCAGGGGGAAATTCTTGCCTTTTCAAAGGTCTATCTCGTATCATTTTAGCTGAGCTCTACTTGTATGCATATGATTTACTGTGCTCAACCCCGCTTTGAAGACATAGATTTACACCAGAGTAAAAGCTGCTGTCTTATTCTTTGTCTAGGTTCTTCTTTCAGTTAATATAACAGAGAAAGGAGGGGAATAACTACAAACATGCTTAGAGAAACCTCTTTAACCATTATTTTTGGTATTTCCAATTTGTCATTGTGAATAAAATTTAATGGAGATAAAAATAAGTTTCCAGAATAGCAAGAATTCTCATAAATGCTAGGCACTGACCATCCAATCTGTCCCTTAAATGGTCAAAAGGATACACTTCACAAGTGCTTTTATTTAATTTCCATGCTTACATCTTGGAGCTAGTCCACTTGCGTGCTTATAAAAGGTCTAAAATGTTTTGCTTTAATCCTTTATAAAGTAATCCAAACACAGTATCTTTCTGAGCACATTTTAGTAATAAAGTTAATGAACCACACAGATGAGCTGCTTACTTACTGAGGCTGTGGAAAAGCTGAATATAATATTTAAATTTCTGTGTCACCTTATCAACCACAGGACTTTAATTATCTAAGCAAGGGAACTGCAGCTTTCCAAACTGCATTTCATTAAAATGATTGCCAGTGCCAACTAATAAAACCTTGTTTTATTGAATGACTACAGTTGCAAGCCTGTGCATTCTTCCCTGTGAGTAAGGCTTGCTGGATACACCAGGATTTACTTCTGAGTAAATACGCTTAAGGGTTTAGCTGCAAATTCAGAATATTCCATCTCTAGTTCCAGGACTTAAGCTAGACCAGCCCTATTCAAACCACCACATACCTGATATTTTCTTATTTTTAGCAGATTGACATTATAACTATTTTAATTATAAACATTCCCTTGAAGTGACAGAAGAAGAAGCCCTTGCTATTTTGACAGTGTAGTTTTGTGCATGCATTCAGAAACACAGGACCAAGGCCTGTATCTTTCCTTTAGGTAGACAACTTTCATCCTGTTTTATAAGAAGGAAGCTCTTGTGAATTGGAGTTCAGCTTACCCCTAAGAGTCATAACAACACATGTGACTTTTCTGGGTGTAGAGAAGCATTCAGACATGCAATCACGTGCTTGCACTCTAAGGCTGTAGGAGGGATAATACTAAACGATTTCTGTGGGTATGCAGGTTTGCCCTTCCAGCCAGCATAACCAAAGCCACAAACCCACTTGATTCAAACTCAAATATAAAACTTCCATCATAATGGTCAAGAAAGCTAGGACTTCCTTTGAAATTCTGTTCCAAAACAACTAAGTGACTTCAGTCACACTGGAGCCAGCTCCTAATGCCTTGTTCTCCCAAGAGGCTGAATCCTCATCTGAGTTTGCCAGTACTAGCAAAAGATGTATGTCTGCCAAGTGTTGACCACCTGCAAGTCCTGGGATTTTCAACACTTGTGGTCTGATTCAGCAGCACTTCAAGGGAGGTAGCTGTTGCTTGCCATAAAACGAGAGAGCCCTGGCTTGAGTTTTGTACAATAGACTCTGCGGTTTCACAAGAATGTCTGACATCCCCAGGCATGACATGCTGTTGCCTTACATCTGATATCATCGCTGCGCACATTTACTTTGGCTCTCTGATTCTCACGCTGCTTTTTGTTAGTGCCAGAACCACTTAACAGAAGAGGGTCCAGACTTCTGAACTGCTTTCTTAGCCTTCCACCACATATGAATTGAAGATTTCCAATTTCTTATTGAGACAAGCTTCATGGATTGGGAGATAAGCCTTTAAAATGGTTCTCACAGCTTGTATTAAAATGTTTTCAAAAGTATGGACAGAGTCTTTGAGAAGCAATGGCGTCTGACAGGTAGCTGGAAAGACTCGTGCTGAATAGCAGGTTATAGATTACAAACAGTTCATATGACCCAGCCAAACTGTAAATTTTTCCACTGTTCAAAATATATAGGCAACAGATGAGGAATGGGAAGGAAAGTGATGGGGAGAAGTCAAGGACACAATCTTCCACTAAACTCGAAAGCTTTTCTCTGGCTTCAGAACTTAAGGGATGGAATTTGGCAATAACAATTAGGTTCAAAGTCTTTTGGTGGGCAGGCATAGTTGTCAAAGTGTAAAGCAAATGCAATTATAAAGTGGTGAGTTAAAACTAAAAAGTGATGGTGCGTTCATCTTTACTAGATTTACTAGTTTTTTAGCCTCCAGCTCAGATTTTTGTCTTTGCTCAGGAAAGATGGCTCCAGAGCAAACTAATTTATGCAGTAGCCAAATAGTTTGCTCACAACTTTCATGCCAGCTGCTCACAAAGTAGAATTTTTGCTCACAAGACTCCACAGCTTAGAGGGAACATTGGTTGACTCTTGGGGGGAGATTGAGGAAGAGGGTTGATATCCTTGGATTGACTCCTGCCTAGATTTCCCAGTTGCAAAGGGGGGTATTTTTGCAAATCCCTCACTTCTGCAGATGTGCAAAACATACCCCAAAATGCTTCTACTGGGGAATGGGAGACTCTCATGAATAGCTTAAGATGGAATCAGAGGTTTCTTGTGGGAAGGAGGGATCAGTGCAAATGGCCCCCTTCCTTGCTCCTGTGCAAATCTAGATGGGATGCAAGCCCACAGATGTGCAATTCCATGATTGCTCCAATAGCTAGGGTTCCCTATTTGAATTCTCTAAATGTGACATGATGGCGGTGGAAAGTGTCATCAAGGTGCAGCCAGTTTACAGTGACCCCATAGGGTTTCCAAGGCAAGAGTTGTTCAGAAGTAATTCAGAGGCAATTTGCCATTGCCTGCCTCTGCATTGTGAGCCTGGTATATCTTGGTGACTGACCAGGGCTGACTCTGCTTAGCTTCCGAAATGTGATGCGATTGGGCTAGCCTAGGTCATCCAAGTAAAGGTAAATGTGATATGTAAAACTTAAATTATATTAGAGAATTCTGGAATGGACTCTCAAATGTTAAATTCCCAAGGAACTGCAATTAAACAATTGTACTGCTTTTTGTGATCCCAGGAAAGCAGAAATAAGCATTCATAGATTCCCCACAGTCCACAAGCTACACACTTGCTATGCATCAAGGAATCTTTTAAGGACCTGGTGTTTTTTCCCCTTGATCTCACAACTGCAGAATTGGAGCACTAACCAAAGAGCAGCCAGAAAATGGAACACAATCAGAACAGAACTGGTGGCAAGATCCGGTTCTGGGCTTGACGAGAGCAGGCGCACGTGGAGGAGCTCGGTGTACTCTGCCATTCCTCAAGGTTTTTTCTTGGCAGTTTCACCAGCCAAAAGTACTTTGCAAAGGGCTTTGCAAGGGGCTTTCAACCAGAGCTAAGAAGGGTGGTGACTCTTCTAGCCCAACAGGTTTGTTCCAGTAGCAAGAAGCCTTCAGGACTTCCAACACGATGAGGTTTCATTTGTGCGTGCATCAGCCAAGCCCAGCAGAGCCAAAGGAGTTTATATTAATGGAACTTTGAATAACTACAATACCAGCAGCAAATGGAGCTAAGTACCATTTAACTCCCCTGGGGGGGGGAGGATCGGGGCAAATAGAACCTATTGAAGAAGAAAATAATAGAACAGAGTTGTCCTCTAGGTAATCATGGTTCATTCTGGGAGGCGCTTGAGCAGGCATACTAGATAGCAGCTACAAAAATGAAGCTCAGATAACTCTTACTTTTTCAGAGAGTAGGTCAGGGCGGGTAGAAATGAAGAGAATTAAGACACTGGTTATTGCATAATTTCCTTTTGTTCTTTCCTTTCCTCTCTTTCATCCCTACTGTCCCTTTAAGAGAGACTGATGCACAGATAGTGGTGACGAGGCTCTTCAGGAACAAGGCAGAGATGAAGAGACAAGAGGAAAGGTGCCAGGGAGTGATGTGGAGTGACAGATGCGGTCTACATACTGACAAGTCATCGTACTATGCATTACAGCATGATGGCACGATGGAGAGAAACGGAGGAGGAAAACAGAAGAAGTAGCACCTAAAGGACCACCAATTGAATAAGGCGATACAGAAACACTATATTTAAGAGACTTTAAAGGAGAGTTGGACTGGAATCAATAATACTTGTGATCCCTAATAGCAGAAATATAAACGTATATAAAATAAAGTGAAAGAAGGAAAGACAGAAAGACTAGCATAGGTTATAAGACAAATAGGTTACAGCAGATAATAGTAAACAGATAGATAAAGTTTATGGCATCAGGATCTAGTAACATTATAAAAGGTTCTATACCATCTCCTGGACAATTAGGTACAGCTAGTCATTTAAAGACGAGTGTTGCACAAATGTCAATCAAAGACCGAAAAGTCCTAATTCAAGAGTGTGTAGTTCAGGCAATTCAACAAACAACAGAAACCACTTTGCCAGCACTAATTAAGAAAGAAATAGAGCTCATTCAGGAGAAAATGGAAGAAATCTCTAATCAAATAAAGAATGAAACAGAGGAAATTAAAAAAACAAATTTGGAAAATAAGCTGGAAATAACAAATATCACTACAACTACGAATAAACTAGAAGACAAAGTCCAAGATATAAATCAAGAATTGCAAGAGTTAAAAGCTAAGTGATAAAATGGAGGAAACGCTAATTAATTTAGAAATGGACAAAGCTGGCTTAATAATAAGGTGCCAAAATATAACTGAAGAAATAGATAAAAATTTAAAGGAAGACTTACCCTACAACATAGTGGACCAATTAAAAATAGGAACGAAAGAGGACTTGTAAGCAGAAATAGATACTGTATATAGGAGAAACTCAGCATATGTGAAAAGAAACAAGACACCAAGAGAGGTGCACATAAAATTTTATAAAAAAGAAACTAGAGATAAAATCTTAAAAGCTTCTAACAAAAACAAAATGGTAATGAAAGAAACAGATCAGATTTCTAAAGGAGGTGCCATGGAGAGTTTGTGAGAAAAGGCAAAATTATACCACCTTGACTAACCTTCTGAGAGAAAATGATATATCATACAGATGGTTAATACGAGAAGGGCTGTTATTTAACCATAAGGGTAGAAGATAAAGAATTGTCTTTAAAGTGGAAAACTTCTTGGAGAGATATGGAGAAGACTTGGGCTGGGAACAAGAAGAGAAAGAAGGGGAAGAAGGAGAAGAAGAGGAGGTGGATACAGAAGACAATGGTCTCACGCTTGAAAAAGAGCAATTCAAAAAATCCAAACACAAAAAAGAAAAGGGACCCAAAAGAATAACTTCATCACAAATGCTTACCAGATTCCAACACAGGAGCAGAAACACAGATAACACTAATACAAATGATGGCATGTAAAAAATTGAAAATCTTATCGATTAATGTTAATGGACTTAACAGCCCCCCCAAAAGAAGAATCTTCCACCAAATAATAAAATATCATCCAGACATAACATGCCTTCAAGAAACTCATATTAACAAAATGACACAAAACTTTTGATTTACAAAAAAATAGGAGAACATTTTGTAGCAGCAAATGATAAAAAGAAAAGAGGGGTACTAATCTACGTAAAGGACTTTTTAAATCCGGAATTATTTTATAGGTCAGATGATGGAAGAATAGTAGTCGTTACAGTAATGAGAGATGGGAAAGAAACGATAATTATTAATATATATGCTCCCAATCAAAATCAAGAAAAATTCTTTATAGAAATACATAACATATTGGCTAGAAAGAACGCCGAAGACATATGCATACTGGGTGACTTCAATGCAGTTTTTGATCCAAAAGTTGACAGGAAAAGTTGGGGAAAGAATATTAAAACAGGCAGAACCTTACCAAAAATTTTTTTGCAAACAGCAGATGAAGATACTATGATAGATGCCTGGAGGACCAGAAATTAGGTGGAAAAGACTATACTTTTTATTCATCTAGACATAAATCTTGGTCCAGGATAGATATGGCCTGGATAACCACCTCAACAATAAGAGACTTAAAAGAAGTGGAAATATTGTCAGGTACTTATGCCGATCATAATCCTCTCTTGATGACACTTAATTCATCACAAAGAAAAATTAGATGGAAGATGTATACTGGACTGTTGAGAGACCCAGAATTGGTAGCAAGAATGAAAATTGAAATACAAGAATTTTTTAAAAGAAACTTACAACCAGAAATATCAATAAATACAGTTTGGGACACGTTTAAAGTTTCCTAAGAGGATGGTTCATTAACCAGAATGCCTGGAAAATGAAACAAAGAAAGATAAAATTTGGGAATATGAGGAAAAAGATTAAATTTGAAGAAATTAAAATGAAGACATCACCGAAAGCTGAAATAATAAAAACTAGAACAAGAATGTTACAACACCAGATGAATATCCTACTCACTCAGGAAATCGCCAAAACATGGAACATACTAAACAATATTACTTTGAAAATGCTAATAAACCTACTAGATGGTTGGCCTACAAACTCAGAAAAGAGAGAACAACGAGTAATCACAGCTTTAAAAAAATGATAGAAATGAAACACTATCCTCAAGACTTAAAAAAGATTGTGGCAAACTTCTATAAAAACTTATACCAACACAAAATGCAGGATAAACATCAAATAGAAAAGTTTCTATCACAAAACATAAGTAAAGTAGGAAAGATTCCAGACTCATGGAATGAAGCCCTCATCACTCTAATACATAAACCAAGAACAGATGAAAAAGAGATTAAAAATTATCGACCCATTTCATTGTTGAATGCAGATTATAAAATATTTGCAAATATACTAGCATCAAGACTTAAAAAAATACTATCTCAAATTATTCATCAAGACCAAGCTGGTTTTCTTCTGAAAAGACAGATAAAAAATAATATAAGAACTATCATTAATGTTTTAGAATATTATGAAATGCACTTGGAGAAACAATTGGCTTTAGTTTTTTTTTGGATGATGAAAAGGCATTTGACAGTGTGTCTTGGAAATTTATGATACAAAAATTGGAAGTATGGGATTGTGGACCATGTTTTCTCTCTATGACTGCAGCAATATATAAGAAAGCAACACTCAAAAGTTATGATTAATGGGGACATGATGGAAAATATAGAGATACAGAAGGGAACAAGACAGGGATGTCTCTTATCCCCGTTACTATTATTTATTTTTACATTAGAATTGTTAAATGATCTGGTAAGAGATAACGAACAAATAAGAGGATTGAAAGTAAGAGGCGAGGAGTTTAAGCTTCAAGCATTCGCTGACGATCTTGTTTTTATCTTAGAAGATCCTTTATCATCTATCACACCTCTGTTGGATACAATTCAAAAATATAGGGAAGCAGCGGGACTTAAAATATACTTTAAAAAAATACTAACCAAAAATTGTACTCAAGACGTAAAATATGAGATTTATAATACTGCAGAAATAGAGATCACAAACAAAGTTGAATATTTAGGCATATTAATGATGAATAGAAACAGTGCACTAATGGAAAATAATTATAAAAACTACTAGAAGTAATTAAAAAAATCTATTGAAATGGAAACGTATCCAACTCTCATTATTGGGCAGAATATCCACCATAAAAATGAACATACTTCCTCGATTTCTATTCTTAGCCCAAAATATACCAATCTTGAAGAAAAAACAGCTTTTTGTGGAGCTTGATAAAATCATTAGGCAATTTATTTGGCTTCCTAAAAAAGCACAAATTAAATGGAAATCCTTACAAGATAAAAAAGAAAGAGGCGGATTTGGGCTATCCAATTGGGGTTTTTATTATCAAGCAGCTACTGCAGTGTGGATTAAAAGTTGGTTAACACTAGAAGATAGAAGAACATTAAATTTTGAAGGGCATGATCTCAAAATGGGTTGGCATGCTTATATTTGGTATAATAAAGATAAAATACATTTGAACTTCCATCAGCATATATTAAGAAGTGCTTCGATAAAATGCTGGCAAAACCGAAAAGAAAAATATTATAGGAAAATCCCTAGATGAGTATCCCCCTTAGAAGCAGTTATTAAACCACTCTGTTGACAGAAAATATGAAGGAATCTTATGAGAAGTTATTAGATAAAAATAACAAACTAAAAAGTCTTGAATCATTACAACTACTCAACATAAATCTGACATGGTGGGAAAGTATGCAATTAATATCTATATATAATAAAGATAAAACCCTAGGTTTCTATACAGCAAGTAATGAATTAGATAAAATTTGGCTTTCATCCAATGATAAGATGATTCAAAAGATATATAAATTCTTGTTGGAAAATTATATGCAGGATGATGTAGTCAAACTATCTATGATAGAGTGGTTGCAAGATATAGGATACAGTATAGATCTCGATGACTGGGCCAAAAATATGGAAAACTATGAGATTTCTTAGATCAACATCATTTAAAGAGAACTTATACAAAATGTTTCATAGGTGGTACTGGTCACTGGACAGAATTGCTAAATGTGCAGCTATGATTTCTAAAAACTGTTGGAAATATAAGACTAACATTGGAACCTTTTTTCATATATGGTGGAAATGTGGGAAAATGCAAAAATTTTGGAGACCTGTAAAAAGATAATACTAGAAATATTGAATGTCAGCTTTAACTTACTACCAGAAATATATTTATTAAATATAATTCCAGATTGTTATGAGCCAGAGGACAGATACTTGTTAACATATATTTTAACTTCATCAAGAATACTGGTAGCCTGTTATTGGAAATCTGACAGACTACCCTCTAGACAGGAAATAGCCTGGAAATTGCTGGATACTGCAGAAATGGACAAATTAGCTACGTTAATTCAAGGAAAAGATGAAACCTTATTCCAAAAAAGATGGTTAAGAGTGTAAAAGCAGTGGGAAAATAACCTTAAGTAAAAAACTCTGAATGTATAAACTAATTTGTATGTATATGGCTGTACAATATGATATAACTTTATAAATAAAATATTTTTAAAAAGAACAGAACTGGTGGCATAAGCTATTCCCTAATTAAATCCTGTAAGCTACAGATGGATGAATGCACAATTATTAGTTAGTAATTAAATTACTAATTAGTAATTAATTAAAACAATTGATTGATCAGATTACCAATGGTCTTTAGCCCTCTCAAACAGCTGTTCTGGTTACTGAACATTCTCATTTTCAATTTATTATTTTTATATATTTTAATTATTTTATTCTCCACCTTTATGAAAAGCTCAAGACTGTCTATAAACACCTTACAGAAGATTCATAACATCAACTATAAAATACACCAGTATCATAGCAAAACAAAATACCATTGCACATTTAGTATAAAATATCAAGCACACCACTCAATTAGAGATATTCAGCAGAGACAACCAAACCAATTTCCACCTGCCATAAACCAAAGGTAGCAAAAAGCCTGCAAAAGAGCTTATGTCCTCCTTGCGAAATCTCATGACTGAGCTGCTGAAGTGTGCACAACCTGTTGAGAAGAAGCAACCAATAGATACCAGTGGGCTGCAGATGACGCACAGGCTCATGCAGGAGAAAAGGCTTCTGTGGCAACTTCTGAGCCTGTTGTACCTCCCCCAACTTCCCACCACCTCTCTCCTCTTCATGTCATTTACAAGTATTATTGGGGCTACAGGAAAAACTCAATTCACATCAGGATGGGCAGCATATTCATTGAGGTCTTGGGTTTTCCCATGCATGAAGGTGCATCTAGGGTGGCAAGGTATCAGCTGAAGTTCTCATGATGCTCAATCATCCTCAAACTATCCAAGGCCTTCATGAAGCCCAAACTTCCCAGCAGCTCCCACTCCCTGGTGGGCCTCTGGTGGGGCCTAGAGTTCTCCTGACTACAGAGATCAGTTCTCCTGGACAAAGTGCTCGCTTTGGAGGGTGGACTCTGTGGTGTCATACTCTGCTCAGGTCCACCCTATCTCTGTACCACCACCACAATTGTAAGATGGGAGGGAGCAGAATGGCTGTGTATATGGAAGTCTTTAAATCTTGGCATGTCTTAACAATATTGTTTCTTCTTAGAAAGGCATGGTGTTCTCTGGATAGGCCTAATTTAGATTATTTCAGATCAGACATAGACTCCTCACAGCAAGGAGTCTAATTTGAAAAATATCTCTGTGGGAAGAGTGAACCCCCAAACCAATCCAGAAAGGTCCAGCTAACTATAAAATGTGCCAGCAAGTCTAGTAAACATGGGCTTCGTGGTGCATGTACTTATGCATGCCAAATAATGACAAAAGGGCTGTAGGAAACAAATCCCTGTTTTTTATATATAGTTTTTTTTAAAAAAAAATCAGTAACTTTGTAGATTTTAATGATCACAGGAATGGTTTCTTAGAAGCTTCTCCAGTGAATTCTTCATCGAAACAGATAGGATTGGTACAAATGCTTTCATGTGCTTTGGCACATCTCCCATTTACTTCAGTTGGGGCTTTTGCAGGAGATGTTCCTGCTATTTGTGCTTCATTTTTTTAACTTTCTATTTTATTCTATTTCAATATTCTTTCAAATAACACATGGCAGAGAAACAAAACAGTTCATTTCCATTTCTGGCACAGTATAAAAGTCTATTATTAATTTTTTTGGAAGTTTAGCTAGCCAAATGCACAAATGGATACAAAAGTATTATCTTTGTTCCAGTTGCTTTCCTGCTAAGTTGTGTCTTCATTAAAATGCTGTACTCTATAGTCCAATGAAGCTGTCACCTGCCCAGGGAGATCCAGCTGTAATAGCAAACTTCAACATTTAGGTCATTTAGTTGGATATGATCCACAATTCTAGAAGGATATTGTCAAGTATAAAACCCAATTCACCCAACATCCAAGACTACACAGACAACGATCCCATGCATCCTCTAACAGAGAGCTACTGCTGTCACCTTTGGAATTTAAGCTATCCTTTTGCTGCACCCGTATAGTTGTGGGTGTAGATCTGAAATTATGTGGATAAAACTTTGTGAAATCCAAGAAGCCTGAAGGGTGGATGAATACCACTTTCATTGTTCAATGCCCTGTAGTTCCTTGCCCTTTTCTTGTGCTAGTAGAAGTGGAATAAATTATGTCAGTTACATAAATATGTGAATGTCCCAATGTGCATAATTTGCACAAGTTGCAGGATACAGATTTTCTTGGCATGTCAGTTGGATTCTCTTGAAACACAGATTTGATTAATTCCCCCCCTGTAGTACAATGCACACAGCACTGTGCATACTAATTCTACATCTCTGAAGAAATATGAACATGGTGGTGTTTGCTAAAGATATTTCTGTGGCCTGAATATTGACTACATATCCTTTAGATCCTTCTTTACAAGATTCATTACATATGTTTAGACTGTCTCCCAGCTATTAGCTATTTCCCTGTCTAAACTTTTCTATTTATCATAGTTTCATACCCTTTGCAGAAACAATAAGGAAAAATAAAAAAATAGAGGGAATAAAAATAAACAAACTGGAATTTAAATTATCTCTTTATGCAGATGATGTAATCTCTCCTTATAATATATTTATCTTTTGGTTTCACAAGATTCCATTTGCTCCCATTGGCTGTAAAATGCCCTCCCTCAGCCATTGGCCCATCAGCCGCCACTCAAGAGTACTCGCGTGCCATTGGCCGGGTGCTGGGTCTGCTCCTTTTCCCCACCCACTCCCCCTAGCAGACAGCTCTGTCTCCTGAGGAAGACAGTTCTCTTGACTCCTGTGAGGGACTGTCCCCTCAGTGGCTGTTGGTAGGCAGCCAAGCTTGGTTCTGTGAGTAAGAAAACAAAGGACTTTCAGCTTAACCCCCCCCATAACCCCCTCCCCAACGGCCACTTTCCTGTCAGAATAAATGGAAAAAGGCTCTTTTTCCTGCTTAGCTTCAGCATGGCTGGCTAACGAGGTGGGCCAGTGACCATCAGACCATTTTCTTCAACTCCCCGCTGTGTGGCTGACTTTCCCCTAGAGTTGCCAACCTCCAGGTGTGACCTGGAGATCTCCCACTGTTACAATTGACCTCCAGATGACAGGGAACAGTTCCCCGGGAGAAAATGGTTGCTATGGAGGGTAGACTCTATGGAAATATACCCTGCTAAGTCCTTCCACACACACCCCAAATGCTGCCCTCCACAGGATCCACCCCCCCCAAATCTCCAGGTATTTCCCTAATCAGAGTTGGCACCTGTACTTTCTCTTCTGTCAGTAAAAGGCCCTTTCCACACCTATGTTGGCCTTTGTGGAAAAACTCATTGGGCCCAGTCCTGTTCAGGTTGCCAACTCCAGGTGGGCAATTCCTGGAGATTTGAGTGATGGAGCCTGGAGAGGGTGAGGTTTGAGGAGGGGTGGCACTTCAGACAGGTATGATGCCATAGACGCCACCCTCCAATCCAGCCATTCCCTGATGGGGAACCATTGTTGCCAATCTCCAGGTGGGGGCTGGAGATCACTCAAAATTACAACTGCTCTCTAGGAGGGAGGGGGAGGAGATGGAAAACTAAAGGTAGGTTGATGGTTGGCTGGGAGGGAGATAGGGTTGTCAACTCCAGGTTGGGAAATTCCTGGAGATTTGAGGGGTCGAACCTGGAGAAGGTGAGTGTTGAGGAGGGGTGGGACCTCAGACAGGTACAATGCCATAGACTCCACCCTCCAAACCAGCCACTCCCTCCTGGGGAACCACAGTTACCAATCTTGGGGGTGGGCTGGAGATCACTCAAAATTACTACTGCTCTTCAGGTAGCAAAGATCAGATCCTCTGGAGAAAATGGTGGACTTTGTCATTATACCCTGCTGAGATTGCCACAGCAAATTGTCACTGAGTGCCCAAAGCCAGGGCACTCTCCCAGAGCCTCTTTCTAGAGCCCGTTGTATTTATTTCCACAACGGGCCTTATTCCTAGTATTGTATATTACAAATCCCCAGAAATCTCTAAAAGAATATAGAAAAATTTGGAGAAATTTCAGGACTTAAGTTTAGTAAAGAAAAATCAATATCTCATCCAATACATATGGATCAACATGTATTAAAAGAAATGTCACAAGAATATAAATTCCAATCTTCAGATAAGCCTTGGAGATACCTAGGCATATATATTCCACCTGACTCAGAACGTTTATTTGAATGTAATTTTACAAAATTGCATCATGAAATAAAAACCATGTTAAAATCCTGGAGTAAAAAATTATTAAGTTGGATGGACAGATTACATTTAATAAAAAATTTTATTATACCAAAATTTTTATTTTTATTTAGAGCTCTCCCAATTTATATTCCTAAAAAGATTATTAAAAGATGGCAAAGGGAATTAAATATTTTTTTCTGGAATAATAAAAAGCCAAGAACAAACTATAAAACTCTTTTCAGATCTTCCACTCGAGGAGGTTTTGATTTTCCTAATTTATATACATACTATGAAGCATCAAACTTAGCTGTTTTGATAAAAGCAGCTACAATACATAATCCACCATCTTGGGCTCAAATAGAATTAAACTTACTGCCTAATATTTCACTATATGATTTATTATGGAACCCAGAATTAATTTCACAACAAAAAGACAATATTAGTAAAACTCTAACTAATTCTTTAAATATTTGGTACAAGAGACAAAAATTATTAGCACCAGACATATCATCTCAAGCATCCTTTATTAATCAATCATGGTTTGGTCCAGGCCAAGAACCTGCAGAATTTAATTCATGGATAAAAGCAGGTATTACAAGAATAAAACATCTTTTAGATAAAGGTAAAATAATTGAGAAAGAAAAAATGGAACAGAAAATACGTCAAAAAATTCATTGGTATAAATATTTACAAATTAAAAACTTATTAGAATCTCCACGATTAAAAGTGACAAGATATAGGCATATGACCCCATTTGAATCAATGTTGAATGAAGCTAAAGAACAAGATCCAGGTTTGATAACAAAAATATACCAATTTTTAAACCAACTTGATGAAGAAGGAAAAATGCTATACCAAAAACAATGGGAAGAGGATTTGAATATAGTCTTAACAGAAGACGAATGGCTTTCTATTTGGAGCTCTCCAAGTTACACTTCAAAAAAATTTTCTGTTAAGTTGCAATCTTTTAAAATTTTAACACGCTGGCATATTCCCCCATCAACATTATATAGGATAAATAATAAATACTCTCCCAACTGTAAAAAATGCGGGCAAATCGCAAATTTTATACACAATTGGTGGTCTTGCCCTTACATTACAGTTTTTTGGACCCAAATTATATCAAATATTAAAAATATAGTTTCTGTCTCTCTACCACTAAAACAAGATGTAATCTTATTAGAAAACTGGGGAACATTACAAATAACACCAAGAGAAAAAGAAGAAATTTCAATTTTATTAGCAATAGCAAAACAACTAATTGCCCTAAAATGGATAGAAAAAAACCCACCAACTATCAAGAACTGGTTAATGAAGATATGGGAATATTTTATTCTGTATAAAATGTCTTTCACATTATGTAATAACTCACCATTACAATATCAAAACAAAGTAGTAAAAATATGGTATCCGATAATAAGTTACTTAATGGAAAAGGAGATTCTTCCACAAACTCCTCTGTACAAAAATTTGATTTATTTTTAAGCGTTTCTTTCCTATGTATATTTAACCTGCATTTATGATGTTTAAGTTACTGTATTTTGACAGTTATCAGTTGAATTATTGGTTTGTTAAAAATTTTAAAAATTGTAAATAAAATTAAAAAAAAATTATCATAGTTTCATAGTTTCAGATCAAAGTGCATTTATATTGTGACAGTTCTTTAGTAGCTAAAGGATTGTATTCCTATAATCTATTTTCAACATTTATCTATTATTCATCCATGCTTGCCCACTCCAGAAACACCGATTTCGGGAGGGGGTTTGAAAGACCTGAATCAGATTGCGGTGACAAGAGAGGAAGTCCTACGACTGATGGACAATTAAAAAACAAATAAATCACCAGGCCCGGATGGCATTCATCCGAGAGTTCTGAAAGAACTCAAATGTGAACTTGTGGATCTCCTGACAAAAATATGTAATCTGTCTTTAAAATCTGCCTCCATTCCTGAGGACTGGAAGGTAGCTAATGCCACTCCCATCTTTAAAAAGGGCTCCAGGGGAGATCCGGGAAATTACAGGCCAGTCAGTCTGACATCGATACCGGGTAAGTTGGTGGAAACTGTTATTAAGGAAAGAATTAGTAGGCACATTGATGAACAAAAACTGTTGAGGCAGACTCAGCATGGGTTCTGTAAGGGAAGATCTTGTCTCACTAACCTGTTAGTGTTTTTTGAGGGAGTGAACAAACATGTGGACAAGGGGGACCCAATAGATATTATTTACCTTGACTTCCGGAAAGCTTTTGATACAGTTCCTCATCAAAGGCTCCTAAGTAAGCTCAATAGTCATGGGATAAAAGGACAAGTCCTCTTGTGGATCAAAAACTGGCTTATAAATAGGAAACAGAGAGTGAGTATAAATGGGAAACTTTCTCAGTGGAGGGTGGTAAGCAGTGGGGTACCACAGGGATCAGTACTCAGTCCAATGCTTTTTAACTTGTTTATTAATGATTTGGATTTGGGAGTAAGCAGTGAAGTGGCTAAATTTGCAGATGACACGAAGTTGTTCAGGGTGGTGAAAATCAGGGAGAATTGTGAGGCACTCCAAAGGGATCTGTCGAGGATGGGTGAGTGGGCGTCAACGTGACAAATGGGGTTCAATGTGGCCAAGTGCAAAGTGATGCACATTTGAGCCAAAAATCCTAAATATAAATACACGTTGATGGGGTCTGAACTGGCAGAGACGGACCAAGAGAGAGATCTTGGAGTCGTAGTGGATAACTCAATGAAAATATCTAGACAGTGTGTAGCTGCAATAAAGAAGGCCAACACATTGCTGGGGATTATTAGGAAGGGAATTGAAAACAAATCAGCCAGTATCATCATGCCTGGGCTAGTTTAAGATAGTCAGGCTGCTGATATAGCAATTACCATTTTTTATAAAGTGCTAGAAAACATCACCAAAGCTGCTGTAGGGGAGAAGAATGGTGGCAGCAGGGAGCTGAGATAATAAAAATGGTGCCACTGGGGTTGGGACCTTCAAAGAATGCACATCTTTCCATCCACACAGCATGTGAACACACAGCTGTCCCTTCCATGACCGTACACTGATTGGGCACTTCTACCTATGAGCCTGTGGTCGGTCAGTGTGGCTTAGAAAACGCTGCCTCCACTAAGCAGCTTTACTAGGATTTGGCCAACTCATTCATCTGATTTGCTTCCCCTGTTTCTGATGCTGTTCAATAAACGTGTGGATTACTCTACCACCATATCTTGTTAGACTGGAGTTCTGCAAATGAGGCTCAGGTCCCTACTCATTCCTTATGTCTATTCTTTAGCATGCAGTTCACACCATGAGGTGGGTGAGGGAGTAGGCCAAGCGGGACATAAGTATGCTCTTGCAAGGAGGGAAGGGAAGAGGTTATACACCTGTGTCCAACTTTGGCCAGAATCTAAACACTTGGCAAGAGATCCATTGTGGTCCCCTAGACTGACGGGCCTATGGGAGTGTGGATGAGGCAAATTCTTTAGACCCCTTCCAGTCTGAGTTTAGGCCTGGTTATGGGACTGAAACTGCCTTGATCATCCTGGTGGACCTCTCAACAGCTTTCAATACCATCAATTATAGTATTCTTCCAGACTGCCTATCTGGACTGCGATTGGGAGGTACAGTTTTGATCCTATCCAGAGAGCAGGTTTCAGAAGGTGGTGCTGACAGACTGGGGGCGGGGGAAGCAACAGTGGGAGGGCTTCTAGTGTCTTGGCCCCACTGCTGGATCTCCTGATGGCACCTGGTATTTTTGGCCATTGTGTGACAGAGTGTTGGAATAGATGGGCCATTAGCCTGATCCAACATTGGCTTCTCTTTTATGTTTTTAAGTTCTTATGCTGTTCAACCCCTTGGCTTTTGGCCTGTGGGGTTCCATGAGATTCCCTCTTGTTCCCTATGCTCTTTAACATCTACATGAAACTGCTGGGTGAGGTCATTCATAGAGTCGGGATGGGTTGTCACCAATACATGGATGACACTCAGCTCTATCTCATACTTCCAGCTGATCCCAGGAAGGCTGTAGAAATCCTGAACCAGTGCCTGGAGGCAGTTTTGGAGTGGATGCAGGCTGATAAACTGAAGCTTAATCCTAACAAGACAAAAGTGCTACTCGTGGTCAGAAGGCCTGGCCTGGGATTTAAGGTGTCACCCACTCTGGATGGGATTGTGCTCCCCTTGAAGGAACAGGTCCAGTCTAGAGGTGCTCTTGGGCCCAGGCCTAATGCTGGATAAGCAGGTGGCAGCTGTGGCCAAGAGTGCCCTTTACCAGCTTTGACTGGTTAACTAACTGCAGGCTTTCCTGGACAGGAAAGATCTGGCCACTGTGATGCATGCCCTGGTTACATCTAGATTAGATTACTGCAGTGTGATCTATATGGAGCTGCCCTTGAAAAGTATTCAGAAACTTCAGTTGGTATAGAATGCTGCAGCCAGGATATTGACTGGAGTGGGCCACAGGGACCATATTACTCCAAGGCTTTGGCCTACCTACATTGGCTTCCAATTTGTTTCTGGACACAATTCAAACTGCTGGTCTTGACCTTCAAAGCCCCATATGGTTTGGGACCCATGTACCTGAAGGACTACCAAATCTTTATGAACTTGCCCAACCATTACAGTCATCTTTGGGGGGGGCTGATTTGGGTGCCCCCACATTCTGTGACCTGCCAGGTCATGTGACAACCCAGGAGAGGGCCTTCTTGGTCATGGCACCAAAGCTCTTGAACTCTCTCCCCAGGGAGATTCATCTCCCTTCTATTGCCATCTTCTGTCAACAGGTGAAGACCATTTTTTTTTTGGTGTTTCCTCAGCGATCCCACCTTCCAATGTTTTTATGGATTATGAAATACTTTTTAAAATTGCTTGGGGGTGATTTTAATGGTTTTATAAAGCAATTTTCCCTTGTACATTTAAATCATTAAACTCCTTGGTGGCCCTTGTAAGGGCAGAAAAGTGGGATATAAATTTTGTAAACAAAATAAATACTGTTGTGGCTAGATGGGCTATGCATCCCCCCCAAGTGCCCACCTGGCAACCAGGAACTTGGCTGCAGGAAGGGATGTGAATCCACATCTGTGGAGCTTGCTGGAGTATGCTAACTTCAGGGCTCCAGCTGCATATACCACCAGCCTCCTGGGGAGTAATGAAATGGCTGTCTTCCTGCAAGTTGCATGTGAGTGGTGTCTGCATAAGCCAAGTAGTGCTTGGCTGCATCCAAGTGTGCCACTCACAGGGCACTAATGGCACACCGCTCCATAACTGATGAATGTCTGTAGGGATGCCACGCACTCCAATATGATCACCATACCATCAGAGCCGTGTCAAGAGGGATCTGCAGCATCACTTCTTTCCCCTCTGTACAACAGCAATAGGAAACTGACTAGTGGTGCTGGGATCACAGTGGCATGCTGCTGGGGTCTGAGGATGGGGCTGAGCATGTGCTGGCCTCAACCCATGTGGAACAGAGGGCACTAGTCTTGCTCCACCAACTCAAATTCATAACTGTGTAGGCAGAGGCCTATCTGCACCTGCATGTTGCCCACAGGTAGCATGAAAGCCAAAACGGTCAGTCCAGCTCCTCCTCCATGTGCACTGCCCTGCTAACCCACTTTTCTCTCTGCACCTATAACACATTCCTTCTTTTTGGTCCAGTGCAGGTACCACACTCTGCTGCACCAGATTTCTTTGTTTTTACTTTGCACTTCTTAGCATCTCCTCTCTCTCCATACAAGCACTAGATCTATTTGCCCCTACTCCTATTACTTTTTACATTGCGTTCTTACTCAGTTTTTTCTTCCTGTAGCATCTTTTAATATTCTAATTACTTTCCTGCCTTTTGTTCTCTAATCCTCATGGCATTACAAATATTCTTAAGCATCTTTTTACATATTGTGTGGCAGCAAACTCAGGTTTTCCACTGAGTGTACTCAAGGTAGAGAACTGCTTCTCTGCAGTTGTCTTATTCATATGTTGTGTTTTAGATGCACACTTAAAAAACTGCACATACTCTAAAAAGCAAGATATTAATCAGTCTCAAGGGAGACTTCAATTCATCCTGGCTGCGCACGAATGGCTGGCTGGTTCCAGAAGGCTGGAAATCCTGGTGCAAACTTCACTGAGTGACTCCAAATCCAGAAAGAAGAGGAGCAACACAGAATATAAAGGCAGGTATTCTCCTGTCCCTGCCCCCTTTAGGAATGATGTGGTGTGGGCCACAGATATTCCCCCAAAGAGATGGGAAAGCACAACAAACAATAGCTGCACAGTACTCCCCAAGAAGCTAAAAATAGTGCATTAAGGCAGTTGCATTATCTTGTGCAGATGTAATCTAGAAATATGTGTAAATCTGCCACTCTAAGAGCAGAGCGATGGGTGCATTCAGAAAGCAGATCCCTGCATTTTAATGGTGAGCAAGAAGTAAAAGAAACAGCATCTGCACAGAGAGGTACAAAGTTATATAGACCCTCTGCACCGATCTCATTAGCCTCAGTCTGCTTGTTGATTAGGAGATGGTTTTTGGGCTTTGGTACACTGGGCTGGACTCCTGAGAAATCCTCCACATGGAAGGTCCTAATAAGATTTAGTAGAATTTTGCATTTGTAGCAAATGTCAGTCTTAGCACCTATATTTTCTAAGACATGTTTTATTATCTGTCTGGTGATCACTGGATCTGACAACTGTAATAACTGCTTTATCAGAAAATAAACCCTGACTTTATATTTTTGTTATTGGAAATTAATCATTTGGGTATTTGACGTTATTTTTCTCCCCGGAGATACAGCTTGTAGACTGCTCGGTGGTAAACCAAATGTATATCCCACAGTGCAAAAACTGTCCAGTAGATGGCGATGTGTAACCATTAATCATGAAGCAGGTAATAAATGTCCTTCATTAAATGAGGGGTAAGAGCCTTAATACACCGGAAAGATGTGATTCTTTTAGTGCTTGGTACAAATGCCAAGAAAATCAATCAAAAGTTTCCATTGCCTTCAGTGAGATTCATACGAATGGTTCAGTGTCTTTTAGTGTGTATGTGCAGAGCAGGGATGGGGTGAGGTAGAAAGAGAGAGAAAAAAGGTAAATGCAGGGAAAAAAGGAGGAAATTCTCAGAGCAAGAAAATACATGTTTATGGGACAGTGTTTTTCAGAGATGTGGCCATTGTTCAAAGAAGTCCCATTATAGAAATTTGTGCTCATTCATAGGATCAAAAAATGGCAGGGAATGAAACACCATTCATCTAATAGGGTTGCAGCTGATAACCCTGAGAAGAAACTGAAGCACATTGACATCACTTCCAGAAATGCTTTTACCACAGAGCCTTTTAATTCTAGAATATCCACTGCATCAGCAAACCAGTGTGACACCAGCTCATGCTCCATTTACACAACCCCACATTTCCTGCTGTTGGATGAGGGTGGTCTCTTACTATAGCAGGAGGCCCGGCAATCCATCCGATCATCTCTCTTTCTATTTCTATATAAAAAACACAAGTCACTCTTCCATATGCTCTAAAAAGCTTGCAACTCATCATAGCTATAAAAACAAAACAATAGAACAGGAAACAATTAACTTCAACTACTTTGGTGGGCCAAACTAAGTCAAGCACAGTATCCTTTGTTTCTGCCAGCTCTTCCTTCAAACTTGTTACTCCAAATGACAACTGAAAAAGAGAAGCCTTACAACTCTCACCCTTGGGTAACCACCTTCCAGAATGTCAGGGGCAGGTGCCGCAGAGACCCTGTCTCTAGTGTCCATACCTTATAAAATATGGTCTTACCAGAAAAAAGCAACTGGTGTGAGGGCTAATGTGAAGAAAGTCTCTGGTGTATATAGGCCCAATCTATGAAGAGTTTTAAATTTTAAAACTTGATTTGGGTTAAGAAAGACATAGGAAACCATTACAACTAACATAATGCAGAAGGAATGTGCCCCCAATTTTCATGTAAAATATGCTGTAATAGATCAGCCTAGAAATAATGCAATCGTGTGTGGGATTCCTATAACAGGGAAGGGGAGAGCTTGATAAAGGAGATCAATAAAACAGTCTCCTAAGTAATAGCTATTATCTATTTATTTAAAAGGGCCAAATCCAGGATCACATACTAGTTCCAAACTTTTTCAGATGGACAAATTTATCCTAAGGATGAGGGCTTCCCAATAGTGCCTCCAACATCTTATCTGGATCTTTTCACCTGGATCTGTCCAACCGCTGCCTCCAAGGCAGGGACAGCAACTCCTAGATGTCTTATCAAAGAAACAGAGTGCTGAGTGTTATCAGAAGGAATGAGGGATTCCTCCTGCTCAGTCCTGATTTGGATTTATCGTTAATCCAAGGTTTTGCTCTGATAATCCTCCATCAAATTTCATGATACTTCAAAGAACAGAGCCCAAGGATTAAAGAGAGAATGCTCCTCAGCCTTTGCCCAGTTCTGTGGAGACCATGGAAGAGGCTTTTATTTAAAAAAAAAAAAGATTTTAAAGATCCTGGGATAAATGCACCAACGTGTTCCAATGTAAAACAACATTGCCAAATAAATGAAAGCCGCTTCAAAACCGTCCATTTATTTGATAAACAATTCAATGAGCTCAGTCCACAAGATTTTCAGCATGTAAAGTGCCTCCATTTCTTCATATGGTACAGAACAGTGCAATTGTGGGCGTCTGCGACAGAGAAACAAACATTATGAAAGAAAGTCCTTCAAAATTATTACTCTGTGTGGCTAAAACTAAAAAGAGAGAGAGGAGGAAGAGTAAGAAAGTGCACAACTTTGATCTTCTGTAACCTAGAAACAACAGAAATAATAGATACCACTTTAAATGTTTGCTGCTCTGTCAGAACCATTACTCACCCATATTACTACCCCAGATGAAGATCACCCACCAAAGCTGCCTGTGTCCTATAACCAGACTAGAAGGCAGAGCAGCTTCACACTCACGAGCTTCCCCATCAGGTTTTTAGCAAAATGAAAGTTGGATGCAGGTCTAAAGATAGCACTATCCTGAAGTGACCATGTCCTCCTTGAATTCCAGTTGCTGTGGGGGGTCAAGGAAGTTCATAGCCAGACTCGTAGGTTTGATTTTCACAGGGCCAACAGAAGAAGAAGAAGAAGGAGGAGGAGGAGGAGGAGGAGGAGGAGGAGGAGGAGATTGGATTTATACCCCGCCCTTCACTGCCCAAAGGCGTCTCAGAGCGGCTTACAAACTCCTTTCCCTTCCCCTCCCCACAACAGACACCCTGTGAGGTAGGTGGGGGTGAGAGAACTTCTGACAGAAACTGTCCTTGAGAGAACAGCTGTGCCAGAGCTTGTGACTGACCCAAGGTCACATCAGCAGGTGCAAGTGGAGGAGTGGGGAATCAAACCCAGTTCTCCCAGATAAGAGTCCACGCACTTAACCACTACACCAAACTGGCTCTCACTTCAAGTAACTCAGAGGCTTGATGGGAGTCATTCTGCGGGGGAGTGTGCTGGAAGGGAAAGGAGCAAGTGAAGGGTGGGCTCTTCTCAAACATGAGCTTTTGCAAGCTCAAGCCCTCACTATTCCAGCAAGACGGAAACATGGTACGGGCTCCAAGAAGCCGATATGGATGAACTGAGAGCTTCAGAATAAACTAAGGGAGATAAAGGAAATGTTCAGGAAATGGAGGGAAGGTCAGATCTCTAAAGAGGAGTATATGAGAGTTACTAGGTACTGCAGATCAGCCACCAGAGAAACCAAAACTCAGTATGAGTTGGGTCTGGCCAGGGGGACTTGCTACAATAACAAAAACTTCTACGGGTATGTGAGAAGCAAACGCAAAGTAAAAGAGGCAACTGGACCGCTTTTGGGAGTAGAAGGAGAAACTCTGGTGGAGGACAGAGAAAAAACAGACAGGCTTAATTACTTTTTTGCCTCTGTTTTCTCCCAGAAGAACTTGAGTCCATCTAGAGATGGTAGAGGACATGGCAAGATACCTGAGTGTCCAGTTGACATTGACAAGGAGGTTGTGGAGAGACACCTGGCTGCACTGGATGAATACAAATCCCCTGAGCCAGATGGTGTGCACCCAAGAGTGCTCAAAGAACTGTCTAATGAACTTGCAGAGCCTCTGACCATCATCTTCAATGGCTCCTGGGGATGTGCCAGAAGATTGGAGAAGAGCAAATGTTATCCCAATCTTTAAGAAAGGGAAGAAGGATGACCCAGGAAACTACAGGCCAGTCAGTCTGACTTCTGTTGCTGGGAAGATATTAGAGCAGATTTTAAAGGGATTGGTATGTAAGCATCTGAAGGACCACTTAGTGATCCAGGGAAGTCAGCATGGTTTTATTTCCAACAGATCTTGTCAGACCAACCTGGTTTCCTCCTTTGATCGTATGATGAGTTTACTGGATCGTGGGAACTCTGTTGATGTGATTTACCTGGATTTCAGTAAAGCTTTTGATAAGGTTCCCCATGACATTCTGATGGGCAAACTGGAAGACTGTGGACTGGACTATAGAACAGTTTGGTGCATAGGAAGCTGGTCAGAGGACCAAACCCAAAGAGTGGTGGTCAATGGCGTTTCATCAGATTGGAGGGAGGTGTCTAGTGGGTTGCTGCAGGGCTCGGTTTAGGGGCCAGGACTTTCAATATTTTTATCAACGATCTGGATGAAGGGGTAGAAGGGCTACTCATTAAATTTGCTGATGATACTAAATTGGGAGGAGTAGCAAACCCCAAGAAGATAAGAGTCAAAATTCAACAAGACCTGAATACTCTGGAGAAGTGGGCAGTTGCGAACAGGATGCAATTCAACAAAGATAAATGCACAGCATTACATCTGGACCACAAAAATGTCAAGCACAAATAATGGGCGGGGGATACATTTCTGGGGAGTAGAGTATGTGAAAGAGATCTTGGGGTAAGCGTGGCGTGTAAACTAAATATGAGTAGTCAGTGTGATGCAGTGGTAAAAAAGGGCAAATTCAGTCTTGGGTTGTATTAAAAGGGCCATAGCATCTTAATCACAGGAGGTCATACCCTCTCTGTATATTGTCTTGGTCAGGCCGCACCTTGAGCACTGTGTGCAGTTCCGGAGGCCTCACTTCAAAAAGAATATGGACAAAATCGAGAGGGTGCAGAAGAGAGCAACAAGGATGATCAGGGGTCTGGAGACTGAGCCCTATGAGGAAAGGCTGAGGGCCTTGGGAATGTTTAGTTTGGAGAAGAGGAGATTGAGGGGGGACATGATTGCTCTCTTTAAATATTTGAAAGGCTGTCATTTGGTAGAGGGCAAGGAGTTCTTCCAGTTGGCAGCAGAGGACAGGAAGCAATGGGTTTAAATTGCATGCAGAAAGTTATTGGCTGGATATTAGGAAAAACTTTTTCATGGTCAGAGCGGTTCAAAGGTGGAATCAGCTGCCTAGAGAGGTGGTAAAGCTCCCCTTCACTGACAACTTTCAGGAAGAGGCTGGACAAATATTTGTCAGAGATCTCTTTAGGCTGGTTCTGCATTGGGCAGGGTGTTGGACTAGATGGTCTGTATGGCCCCTTCCAACGCTATGATTCTATGATTCTAATGATCTAGCCCACTTTTTACTCCTAAATCTTTCTTGGCCATGAGCTCACTTATTTTATATATTTTTGCACTCGGCTATTCCATAATTTACATATATAAGGCTGCAGTTACACAGACTAAATAATGCACTTTCAATCCACTTTCAGTGCACTTTCCAACTGGATTTTACTGTGTGAACTGGCAAAAACCAGCTGGAAATACATTGAAAGTGGATTATTTAGTCTTTGTGACCGCAGCCTAAAATCTGCTTTGCCAAACTGGCCAAAGCTCCATCCAGTTCAGAACTGTATTTCTGGCAGAAGGCTACAAGATGCCTCTGAAAGCTTACAAGCAATGGTGTGAAAGTGCTGCTTTTCTCTTTGACGACAGCACTGGGGGCCAAAATAGGTCCTTGGAGGCAGATGCAGGGCCAGTAGCCTGGCTGCTGCCAAAAAGCTGCAAGGCAGTGGGAGTGAGTGTGGGAGCTGGGTGTGGGGAGAAGAAGCACAATCTGAAGGAGTAAAGCATTGGGCGGGAAAAGGTCTGTCGCCCACTCACCTTTCTCTGAAAGCCATTTAGACAAACCATTTTCTTCTGCAGTGTGGCAAGCACAGGCCCAGGAACCAGCATGGGACAACACATCTCTCCTCACTTCTAATCCACACGAATATCCAGGGCCAGTCAGAAGTATACCACATCTGAATCTGGGACTCCTGAGATTTTAACAAATTGTTATTATTTGTCTGCTTGCCTCTCTGTCTCACAGCTCCTTTGAGGCCTCAGACAACCCATTCTTTTGACCTGTCTTACAGAGTTGTCGTTACTGAGGTAATACCTGGGAAGCATTTGTAACAGTTTATTTGAAAGCATTATAGAAATGCAATTAATATGTGCTTACAAAGTTACTCATAATGTTAGATAATGTTGAGAACCTATGATAAAACTCTGGGAAGTGAATTCAAAGAGTTTTTTGGGAGATGAGTATGTTTTAAGTAATCTGCTGAAAGAGCACATGTAACTTGAGCATTTCACTAAAAATGGCTACACAAAACAGCCATTCTTTGTGTACAGATTAATAAAAACAAGAGAGTGATGACTGCTTACACTGACATGTTAAGCAGGGGGGAAAATACTCCCATTTTGTCATTTTTTCCAACTGTTACTAGAGTTCTTAAAAATGTATGTGTTCCAGGCCAAAGTCATTTGGAGGTAATGGGCTACCTGGTTTCACTAACCAAAAATACAACAGAAAGCCTTGTCTGAGAAGCCTTCTTACAAGTTTCAGCTGGGAACATGATTTGGTCATTAAATGATATATTTTAAGTAATTATAGCAAGAGGTTTTCTCCCTCCTCAGAGCAGGTCAAATGGGCATCTTAAATAGAAGCCATACCAAGTGAAAACCAAAATATTTGCTAAGTTTTAAAATCCTTTTATTCAAGAATCTCAAGGGACTCTGGCACAACAGGCTTTTTGTCTACAGTCTGCCTACAGCACTCTCAAGCTAGTTTGTTTGTTTTATTTAACTCTCACAGGCAACTTTCCTTCTTTGGAGGGGCACTTTCCTCCCCCTCTCCCTCTGAAAGGGGCCCAGGCACTGATTTGTGTCAGGTAAAATTTGAAAGACAGACAGAAAGACAAGCAAGCATTGGTTCTGGCATAATGAATCACACACACACACACATTGCACCCTCTCACTGGCAACCTGAAGTCCAGTCTTACAAAGACATGAAATGTTCCTGTGTAGAAGGGAACTAAAATGAGTGTAAGGTCTCTGGATAGTTTTAAAGCGGCAATGTTCCTGTTTCCTTGCTGCCAGCAAACTAGGAGTGAGAGACACAATCTGGCTGCAGAGACTAGTCTGTTCCTTTAATAAAGCACTAAGCTTGGGTAATGGGAGTGAGCTCACTGCCATACAAAGTACTAATTATCAGCAGCATTTTCCAAAGGATATGAATAACTCCCCCCTCCCCGTGAGAAAGAGGCCCAAGGCACAACCCTTAGTGGCTGTAAGTGCTTAATCCACAACATGAACACACCAGCAGACTCCTTTACAGCTCTGCCGGCTTGCAAGGGTCTTGAATAGCAGAAGGGTAAGAGTCCAAGTTCAATGGAAAATGTGCCAAAAATAACACCTACTTTTGCTATTTACATGGTTTGGGTTTGCTGATATCAAAGTTGGCACTCTTCAATTTAATTGAATTACTTGAAATTCAATTTCCCAAAGTTTCAAAACTCCTCAGAATGAGAGCTGAAGGGTTGTATTTACTCATGGCAAGTGCATACGATTTTTCTTGTCTGTTTGTTTACAGGGTTCTAACCAATTAGAACAGAAAAAGAGTTCAAAATGAGAAAATGTTTGGAAGAACTTGAGGGGATGAAACCTGAGGAAGCAACCTGGGATCATGAGGCTTGAGCCCTGATTTTTCACAATGCTTCTAAAGAAGAAATAGGACAGCACAGAGCATGTGATAAAGGGTCAAACTGCACATTATCTCAAGGACCTGTGGTCATATACAGGGCTGGCTCGCCTAGGGCGCCAGCCCTGCAGGGGCGCCAAAATGCCCCCCACCCCCATGAAAAGCCCCCCGACGCCGCTGGGAGGGAAGGGGGAGCTTCTAAGCATGCTGCCGCCCCTGGGAGAGAAGGGGGGGGGGCTTCTATGCCTGCCCCTTCCTCAGGTCTCCCAGACGCTGGGCCATCTCCAGGCCCCACCGGGAAGTTGGCATCCTTGGTGGGGTGGGCGCCCCAGGCTGTCCTGCCTAGGGTGCCCAGACACCTGGGGCCGGCCCTGGTCATATATCAGGACATATGGCTGCAGTACTAGGAATGGGAGGGTAACTTTTCCCCATGATGTGTTTCCTCAGTGAAGACAGCCATCCTCCCTGCTCTGGGTTGCTTTTAATTTTGGTAAGGAAAAAAAGACAGGCAAAGAGAGGATACTTGTATTTGTCTTTACCACAGCTGAAGGCAATCTGGGCAGAAGGGCAGTTTAAACTGAGAAAATGGTGTGGTGAGGAAGAATTAAACTGTCCCTTCCTGATGGCATGCTGTCAATCAGTCTTTCTCTCTCATACTCTTTCTTCCTCTCTGTCACATACACTCAAACACACTCATACCCTCTGCAGCTGCTTTTTAACAACCAACCACTCCTGTTCCTGAAACACCCTGCTATTGCCACCACCACTGCAGGAGCAAAGTGAGTGGGGCTACAGGACAGCATTCACCGAGCAGTCTAATATTCCTACAAGGTTTCCCACAGTCACTTGTTTTATTATTCATTTACCTAGCTAAGTTCTGGGCCACAAATCCATCCCCAAATTCTACAAAAACTGTAGAAATAATTATTAAAGTAATTAAAGATAGCAGCCTAAAATATAAATGACCGTGATAGTAACAACAACAATTTAAAACATAAAACGCACCAACAACATCTATTTATTTATTTTTATTTTTATTTATGAATTAGATTTATGATTCACTCAATCCCCAAGTTCACAGAGCTCTGGGCAATGTACAACAACAATGAATAAAATACAATATACATTCAGTATGAGCTTAAAAACAATTTCCAGATGACATCTGTGAGTGGAATTTAAGCCAGTTCTGGGCTATGTTGTTACCTCACAGGCAGGACCAGGAGGCCAAAAGGGAAAACATGGGATAAAGGAGGGGGTGCCAGCCATGATAGAGCCCATTGTTGTCCTCAACCAAAAGCCTGGAGGAACATCTCTGGAATTGCATTAAATTCCACAGGGCCTGGATGTTATTAACAGAGAGTTCCACCAGGTTGGAGCCAAGGCCAAGAATGCCCTAGTTCTGAACTATCAGCAGATTGCTCTCAGCAGGGCTTAATGCTCTTCAGGAGACATACCAGGGGAGGTGGTCCTGAAGATACATGGGTCCCTGACCAATGTTCCCCCTAAGCTGTGAAGTCTTGTGAACATAAATTCTACTTTGTGAGCTACTGACATTGAAGTTGTGAGCAAGCAATTTGGCTGCTGCATAAATTAGTTTGATCTGGAGCCATTCTTCCTGAGCTAAGACAAAAATGTGTGAGCTGGAGGCTAAAAAACTGTGAGCTAGCTCACACTAACTCAGCTTACAGGGAACACTGTCCCTGACCACTCATGGCATTAAAAGTTAGTACCAAAACCTTCAACCTAACTTGGTACTCCACTGGAAGCCAGTGTAGCTGGCACAGCACACACTGAATATGTGCAGTCCATGATGTTCCTATCAGGACTTACGCCACCACATTCTGGATCAGTTGGAGTTTCTGGATCAGTCTCATGGGCAGGCCAGCACAGAGTGAGTTATAGTAGTCTAGCCTGGAGTTGACCATTGCATGGATTACCGTGGCTAGGTCAGGGCTCGACAGGAAAGGGGCTAGTTGCCACACTTAGCGTAGATGGAAGAACACTAGCCTGGTAACATTCATGACCTGGGCCTCCATAGATAAGGAGGTATCCAGGACCATGCCCAAACTCCTGACAGTTTGTACCGGTGTCAATGGTGCCCTGTCAAGACTGCAAAGTTTGTGGCCCAACTCTGAAGCCCCCACCCCAGCCACAGAACCTCCATCTTTGTTGGATTCAGTCTCAGCTAGCTCTTTTCTAACCATCCCACCATAGCCTCCAAACCTGTGGCCAAGGTATGCGGGGTGGTATCTGGATGGCTGTCCATTAACAGGTATAGCTGGGTGTCATCAGCATACTGATGACATCCCAGCCTGAAACTCCAAACTAGCTGGGTGAGGGGGCACATATAGATGTTAAATAACATCAGGGAGAGGATTGCCCCCTGAGGAACCCGACATATTAAGGGTCACCTAATAGACACCTTCTGCTCCACTTTATAAGGTAACAGCAAAGGATCACTGAGAAGGTCACAAGATTAAAACAAATGACAGCCAATCATCTATTTAAAAAGCAAACAACAGCAATTCAAATAAATTTCTCTGACTTCCAAAGTTAATTGTGAAATGTGTGATAAATATATATTTAACTGTCTGTGTTAGCTAAAGCAGGAGATAGTGGGGCATGCAAGTCAGCAAGCTTTATACTAGGGATTTATGCTGTAAGTTCTGGGACTGGCTTGACCAAGGAACATTCTGTCCAAGGAACAAGTGGTCTTTAGGACTGACTATTGGTGTATATCGATGCCTGGTTTTACACTATTTGGCAGAGAAATCTAGTACTAGTTTCCATAGAGTACTTTATGTCGGCTTTGTAGAATAGCATATGATAGAATTTCTTGGGACAGACTGTGGGCAAAATTAGAGGCATCCTCAGTGGACCATATATTACTTATGCTTATTTGTTAACTTTATGAAACCAATTTTGTGATGGTAACATGGTAACTCACAGTGTCATTTGACTAATAGAGTCCCTGTTAGGAGGAGTGTGAAACAGGGTTGTAACATGCCCTTCCCCGCTATAGAAGAAGGAGAAGGAGAAGAAGAGGAGGAAAAGGAGGAGGCTGACCCAAGGTTACCCAGCTGGCTGCATGTGGAGAAGTGGGGAATCAAACCCAGTTCTCTCAGAGTAGAGTCCACTGCTCTTAACCACTGCACAAATATTTCTTTATTTCTCTATTTCACAGATATTTCTCTACAAAGCTATACAAGCTTAATTTCTTAGATCTATATTTGGTGTTTTGTATATTTAGCAGAATAAATGAAGTGCAGCAGAAGAATGCAGCACAGACATGTGTGTAACTTCTAAGAAAAAGTATACTTCAAAATTAGGGAAATGATTATATGAAAAGAAAAAAACAACAGCCTAACTCATCTTCCTAGTGATCTGCTCCATCTTGTTTCTTTGTTCCCTCCGACCCCAGGAAGGAACGAATGGTCAAGAACTCAGCAGCGCAGGTCCTTATAGCCACCCCATTAGAGCACATATCCAACCGGTGCTCCACCAGCTGCACTAGCTCCAGATTGAGTACCAGATCAAATTCAAAGTGCTAGTTTTAACCTTTAAAGCCCTATGCAGTCTGGGACCAACATATCTGCAGGACCACCTCTCCTGGCATATCCCCCAAAGAGTACTACACTCTTCTAATAATAAACACACTGACGATCCCGGGACCAAGGAGTATTCACTTGGCAACGACCAGAGATAGAGCCTTTTCAGTGATGGAATGCACTTCCAGCTGAGATCCAGGCCCTGCAGAATTTGGTATTATGATGGAGATATACCACCAAGCCTGTAAGATGGAGATATACCACCAAGCATATGGATGAGGTCAGGAGAATCCCCATTTATACAGATCCACTACTGCTCCCTCCCCACTATCTCCCTGCAGCAGCACTATAGTAATTGTATGAGCCATCTTAGGAATTATATTGCTGGAATTGTTTAAATTGATATCTTTTTTAAAATTAAATAATTACAGATCTATGTGTTCTCCCCAATAGCCCTACAACATCTTGGGTTTCTGGAAGCAACCCCCCCAAAAAAACAACAACAACAACAACAACAACAATGAATTTGGGATACAGCCCTACAAGTCCTATCTGGCAGCAGAGTACTATGGCAAAAATTTGTCCGGGCAGAATATTGTTATGCCTTAGAATTCCCAAAATATCAAAGAGCCTTCACTTTTGCCTGCTTTAATGTTTTAGCTTCAGCTCTTCGGGTAGGAAGATACTTGTGTATCTTAGGTTGCCAGCCTTCTCCCACTATTACAACTGATCTCCAGGCAACAGAGATCGGTTCACCTGGAAAAAATGGCCACTTTAGAGTATGGATTCTGTGGCATTAAGGTCTCTCCCCTCCCCAAACCCTGCCCTCCTTAGGCTCCAACCCCCAAATCTCCGGGTATTTCTCAACCCAGAGCTGGCAACCCTATGCTTGGAATGTTTGTCCTTACCAACTGAATGCAGCTCAAACAGGCAAACATGTTCCATTGTACTATTTATTTTATAAGGACATTTGTGCATTATACACCACCCCAATCTTATCCAACTGTCCAGGCAGACCTGACAAATTTTAGATGTCTCTTATCCTGAGGTAGCTAAATTCTGTCCTTCCACCTGTTTAATACAAAAGCATTTGGTGAAATCTTTCTATTAACCATGTATCATGGAAGTTAGAGAGGTGGAATGGTATACCATAGCCTGATCTCTTCAGATCTCATAAGCTAAGCAGGGTTGGTACTTGGATGGGAGACCACCAAGGAAGACTTTGCAGAGGAAGGCAATGGCAAAGCATCTCTGCTTAATCACTTGCCTTGAAAAGCCTATGGGGTTGCCACAAGTTGGCTGCAATGTGATGGCACTTTACATACACATCATGGAAGTTACATTAACAAGGCTATGAATATTTATGGACGTACTTTCTTTTATGTGACTGATAACAGATGATGTGGGATACATGCACTTTCTTGTACATTACTAATATATACACAAAATGTTTATTATGTAATGAACTGACTCTAAACAGCCAAACAGAGTGATAAGTACGAGACAACACACCGGAGGTAAATTCAAGAAGTGATTTCAGCTTTATTTCAGCTCCAAGTTAGACCAGCTAAGGACTAGACCAGCTAGACAAGTAAACAGTCCAAAACAGCGGTTTATATACAATCCTGGCTGAGATAGCCACGCCCACAATAACATTAATATCCAATAACTGTTGTGCATAACAACCAATCATAATTCACAGTTAATGACCAATCACGTTTCACATTAATAGCCAATCAAAGATGTTCCCTCCATAAGCCCTTTGATTGGGCAATACAAGACAGTTTCTGAATCCGCATAATGAGCGCCTGCTCAGCTTATGCTGTCACTTATGTCTCTGAAGACATAACAACTCCTCCCCCCTTAGATGGAACACACTCGTAATCAGACAAGTGGGGAGGGGCCCTTCTGCTTCGCTGTGACCGCCTTAACTCTGGGGCTACAGATGGTTCAGGGTCTGCACTAGGCTCAGCGCCAGGCACTGCTGGGCTGACAGGCTCGCCAGGGTCCGTGAGTCCAGGGTTCTGCCCTGACTCAGGTTCTTGCCGAGAACCAGCAGCACTCACCTCGACCGGAGGCAAGTGGGACTGCTCCCTGGGCCCGTACGAATCTCCGGCCTCTTGCTCCTGTTCCGCAGGAGCCCACCGTTGCCGGAGTTGATCTATGTGGCGGCGTATCTTTCGGCCATCAGATAGCCTCACCACATACATCCTGGACCCTAGATGGTGGGTGACTTCGGCAGGAAGCCACCGGTGCCCCTCAGAGTAGTTTCGGGCAAAGACCCAGTCCCCGGGCTGAAACTCTCTGGATGGCGTGGGCGGTTCGGCCCGTACAGCTCTGCTGCCATCCAGGTCCGGGTGCAGACGGTCGAGGAGGGTTTTCAGTTTCCTCCCCATGAGCAGCTCGGCCGGGCTTTTCCCTGTGGCAGAGCTCGGTGTGACATGCTGCCACAGGAGAAAATCGGCCACTCGATGGTCCCAGTCCTCGCCAGGCAGTCGGGCAAGGGTCTCTTTTGCCGTCCGAACCATCCGCTCTGCCTGGCCATTAGAAGTGGGATGGAACGGGGCTGTGGTGATGTGCCGGATTCCGTAGCCCTCTAGGAAGCTGGCGAACTCCCTAGAGATCAGTTGAGGGCCGTTGTCACTGACCAGTACTTCAGGTAGCCCATGGGTGGCAAAAAGTTGGCGCGAAGCCTTTATTAGGTTTGCCGATGTTGTGGACCTCATGGGAACTACCTCCAGCCACTTCGAATAAGAGTCCACAACCACTAGGAGCATTTGGCCGTTGATTGGCCCCGCAAAGTCAAAGTGTAGCCTTGACCAAGGCTTGTCAGCTCTGTCCATGGGTGCTGGTGGTGTGTGCGGAGGGTCAGGCCGTGACAGCTGGCAGCGCACACAGCCTCGAACTTGCTCTTCGATGTTCGCATCGAGCCCAGGCCACCATAAGTACCCCCTTGCCAGGGCCTTCATGCGAACAATCCCTGGGTGCCCGGCATGCAGGGACTTAAGAACCCTTTCTCTTAGTTTGGGGGGAATCACGACTCTGTTCCCCCATAATAAACAACCCTTAGCAATGGACAGTTCAGATCTTCTGTCCCAGTACGCCTTGAACTCAGGCTCTGAACAGACACTCGGCCACCCCCTCCACACCCAGTTTAAAACACGAGATAGTATTAAGTCCTTCTGGGTGAACGCGGCAACGTCCTCTGACCGAAATGGAGACTCCGACAGTTCATCCAAGGCGCAAATGTCCGCTGTAGGAGCCGGATCGAAACCAGTCTCAGGCAGAGGACAGCGGCTCAGGGCATCAGCGTGCGCGATACATTTTCCAGGTCTGTGTTCCAAGTCATATTCGTACGCCGCCAGGAACAGGGCCCATCTCAGCATTCTGGGAGACAGTATGTTGGGCGTGGGGCGGTCAGGGGCAAAGATTCCCAGTAGCGGCTTGTGGTCAGTCACCAGAATGAAATGGCGGCCATACAAAAAGTCATGGAATTTCTTGACCGCACTTACAAGTGCCAAACCCTCTTTGTCTATTTGCGCGTAGTTTTTTTCTGCACCACTCAATGACCTCGAGTAATATGCAATCGGTGCCTCAGCCCCGTCAGGCATTACATGGCTCAAAACTGCCCCAATACCGAATGGCGATGCATCAGCCGCCAAAACCAACATTTTACCCTCATCAAAATGAGTCAGCACGCTGTCAGAAGTCAGTAACGCTTTAACATTTTCAAATGCCTTTTCTTGTAGCCGTCCCCAAACCCATTTTGCGCCCTTATTCAACAATCGATGCAATGGCTCGGCTACCGAAGCTTTGTGGGGCAGAAATGAGTGGTAAAAATTGATTAGCCCTAAATAGGCTTGTAACTCCGTTTTATTTTTAGGTCTGGGTGCATTGTGTATAGCTGCTACCTTTCCAGGGGTTGGGTGTACACCTTGTTCATCAATCTTGAACCCAAGGAACTCGACACTTGAGACCCCAATCGCACATTTTTCCCGTTTTACTCGCAACCCAGCCTTATTGAAGCACTTCAGAACACTCCGGACCCTTTCAAGCAACTCTTCATCACTCTTTCCCGCAATAAGCACGTCATCAAAATAGGGAATTACTCCCTTGATACCTCTGAGCAACCCCTCCATTAAACCCTGGAAGATCCTAGGTGTGACGTTAACCCCGAATTGTAGGCGCTTAACTTTAAACGCACCTCTATGCGTAACGATGGTTTGTGCTTCTGCAGCATTGTTATCTACGGGCAACTGTTGATATGCCTGGGCAAGAGATGCAAGTACATGGCTTATTACCGGTACAGGATAGGAATGCTGTTGTAATGCCTTATTGATTGTACATTTATAATCTGCACAAATACGTATGCTTCCATCAGGTTTGACAGGAGTAACAATGGGCGTTTCCCATTTGCTGTACGGAACTGGCTCCAAGACCCCTTGCTCTAGGAGCTTGTCAATTTCCATTTCAATCTTGGGTTGCAATGCTAATGGCACCTTCCTATATTTTAGCCTGATAGGCCTAACATTTGGATCCAACTCAAATGAAACCGGGGGACCCGTATAAGTTCCCAGCCCTTTTGCAAAAACCTGAGGAAACTCGTCATACAAACAATTCCATTTATCATGACATACCGTATTAATACCAGAAATAGCAATGCCTAATGGCTCAAACCAATCGAGCCCCAACAGGCTTACCCTGTCCCCTTCGGCAACAATCAGGGACAGAGCCGCCTTACGCTCTTTGAAACGGACGTCAAATTCTGCCTCACCTGCCAATGAAATTCGGTGCCCTTGGAAATCTGCTAGACAGGCGTCAGTGGGCAGGAGGCGGCGGCGGCTTCGGCTCGGAAAAAGACGATCCAATGTGCACGTTGAAATGATTGTCCTAGCCGACCCGGAATCGACTTCAAACGGGCAGGGAATTCCGTCGAGGAACAAGGTGACGAAAATCTTCTTCCTCCGGGTTGCTCCCGTGGTGAGGACGGACGATGAAGAGGGGTTGGACGACAGGGTCGGGTTTCGGGACGACAGGGATGAAGAGCAGGTTGTGTTGACCTTGCTTCAGAATTGAGAGCGCTGCGGAGGCGACGTAGGCGGCGATCTCTTCGACTTGCAAACTCTGGCGATGTACCCGCATTTTCCGCAAGCCCGACAAACCAACCCTTTGGCCCAACAGGTGTCGCGCTCGTGCTTTCCGCCACAACCAAGGCACTGACGCGCTGGCGCAGTCTTCGCTTGGGTTCGCGGCTGGCTGCTGGAACAAGGCTCTCGTACATCATCCACGGCGGCCGCCGGCTCACGGTCCTCGACCTGTTGGTGAATGTTGGATTCGGCTGCCGCAGGCCGCTGTCGCACTTCTCGCGTCAACCTTTCAGCAGCTTCAGCGGCGATGGCTTCCTCGAACGCGACCTTGATTGTCAGCGTCTTTAGGGTGAACAGGCGTTGTTGCAGCTTTGCATCACGGTGACCACAGACCAGCCAGTCTCGCAAAGCTGTCTCGAGATCGGCAAAGTTGCAAGCCCTTGCCAACTTCCTCAATGCCGCCACAAACTCGGCTACTGATTCGCTGGAGCCTTGCCGCCTTTCGTAGAACGCGTGCCGGGAAGCGATCTCTGAAGGCTGTGGCGCGAAATGAGCCTTCAACTTCTCTGTCAGCGTGGCGTACGGCACGGACGTGATGTCATCAGGCGTGACAAGTGAACGAGCAATGTCGAACACCTCTTTGCCACACGAGCTAAGCAGTGCAGCTCGTTTCTTCGCAGCATCCGTCACCCCGCCGCTCTCGAGGTGAAACTCGAACCGGGTGAGGTACGCCTCCCAGTCCTCGGTCGCGGGCTCGAACGGCTCGAACCGGTGCTTGGAGCTCATCGCGGTGCTTCCTGGAGCGGACGGCCCCCTCGGAAACTCGCGGTCGATCGGAACTTCCTCCGTGGTGTCTCAGCGGGGCTGCCTACCCGCTATATCCCATCCTCGTCGCCAGTTGATAAGTACGAGACAACACACCGGAGGTAAATTCAAGAAGTGATTTCAGCTTTATTTCAGCTCCAAGTTAGACCAGCTAAGGACTAGACCAGCTAGACAAGTAAACAGTCCAAAACAGCGGTTTATATACAATCCTGGCTGAGATAGCCACGCCCACAATAACATTAATATCCAATAACTGTTGTGCATAACAACCAATCATAATTCACAGTTAATGACCAATCACGTTTCACATTAATAGCCAATCAAAGATGTTCCCTCCATAAGCCCTTTGATTGGGCAATACAAGACAGTTTCTGAATCTGCATAATGAGCACCTGCTCAGCTTATGCTGTCACTTATGTCTCTGAAGACATAACACAGAGTGCCCAAAGGAGGATGCCTGAAGGACACCTCTTACTTGAGACATTCCACTAAACTGGATTAGCTTCGGGACTGTGTTCCCTTAGATGTCAGACTGGTATGATGGAAGGGGGTTAGAATCATAGAAGGTGCCATACAAACCATCTAGTCCAGCCCCCTGCCCAATGCAGGACCAGCCTAAAGCATCTCTGACAAATATTCGTCCAGCCTCTTCTTGAAAGCTGTCAGTGAAAGGGAGCTAACCACCTCCCTAGGCAGCTGATTTACAAAAGAATGGAACTTAATTCCAAGTTTACCAAGTATAATGAATTACTCTACAAAAGGGCTTGGGGGCAATGGGATAGATTGCACCTTTAGTCTGGAAAGGTTTTTTCATGCAGTTTAGTGTTCTTTATAGTTCACTGCTTCCCAGACAACAGGAACAATTTTAATAAAACTGAGACATGAGTTCTGCAAAAGAGAACTAAGGTAGTCTCTGTGTTAGAAACCCCACTGAATTCAAGGTGCTTCAAAGTCAAAATATTAGAAATTGTTCTTTCTCTCTCTTATTCTTGGGTGGTTTCCTCCAGATCTAAGAAAAAAAAGAATTGTAAGAAAAACTTGAGGTATTACTGGCCTGATGAAATAAAGTCATTTCATTTGGCCCAGAAAAAAACCATAGAACTGTGACAGCTCATGGTTGGCTCTGAAATGACCTCAGCTTTTTTCCTCTAAAGCTTTACTTGTGAATGAGCCCTCAAGGATTAGAAGCTTACTCCACTTACTGGAATGATTTTTGTTAACTTCATCAACATTCCAGTCAATGTATGGAAAAAAACGCACTACAGAAGTCTGGTATTTTTACAGTTGTTAATTTTGGTAAACTGCCAACAGCTGATCATTTCCATGGGAAAAAAAAATAATCTAACAATCTGAAAATGAGAAAGTGGGCTCATTCCTACAGCAGAATCACTATTATATGAAGGATCCAGTTGGGATAATGGTACCCTTACTTGCGTCAGCTGCAATCAGTACCAGTGGAACCCTATTGTATGACCCAGACAGATGCTCTGCAAAATAGATATGACCAAAATAGGTATTTAGACCCACAGATGACATCTTGTAATCTAGTGGACAGGCACAATGTGTTAAAAACATGAGGAGTTGAAGTATATATGTATGCGACCACCAAATATTAAATCCAATAATCACTAAACTCAATACATAAATATACTTTAATAAATGTAACAAAATAATCACAACATAGAAAACTCAAATCCCTGTCATGGGTAGCCCAGACTAGCTCAATCCCATCAGATCTTGGAAGCTAAGTATGGTTGGCCCTGGTTAGTACTTGGATGGGAGCAGGGGTCTTTTTGTAGAAGAACAGCTGCAGGAGCTCATTAGCAGTGATGTAAGAAGGGGAAGCAAAGGGGGGGCGGCATCTTCAAAAGCCTCCCCTTCCCTTCCCCAGCTGGCCTGGGTGGGGGAGCTAAGAGAGAAGGAGTTTAAAGATTAAACTCCTTCTCATGAGAGTTGGGCCACAGAAGGAGGAAAGAGGGAAGGAAAGAGAGAGAGTAGAGAGAAGGAAAGAGGGAAAGAAAGAGGGAAAGAAAGAGAACGAAAGGGGAGGGAAAGAAAGAGAAGGAAGAAGGAGGGAAACAGGGAAAGTTATTTTTTTCCCACCATAGAGAACAATGGAGGGAATAGGGGCAACCTGTTTAGGGGCCCATAGAATTGGACCTCCTGATCCAATGTTCTTGAAACTTGGTGGGTATCTTGGGGAGAGGCTCCATCAGCTACCCTGTGAGTTTGGAGCCTCTCCCTCAAACCCCCGCCCCTCCATCCCCCAGAATATACCCTATGTTTTCACCATTGACTTCAATGGCCCATAGGATATAATGGAGCTGAAATTGACATTCGGCTGCCTGAAAGACTCTCCGGGACGCCGGCTGGGGGCGGGGCATGGCTCCTGAGCTCCCGGAGCTGCGCTCCGGTGCCCCCCCCCCAAAAAAAGATCCCTGGATGGGAGACCAACATGGAAGTCCAGAGTCGCTAAGCAGAGGCAAACAATGGCAAAGCACCTCTGTTCATCTCTTGTCTTGAAAATCCTATGGGGTCATCATGAACTGGTTGCAAACTGAGGCACTTTCCACCACCAAAGCAAATAAGACATGGTCACTACTCCCAGAGTAAAATGATCACAATATGATTACTAATAGAAAATAAGTGATTGGATACTAAGTAATAGCTGTTTCCTAATCAACAAGTTGGATAACATTTCACGTGAACAGAACAATGAAGAATTTCCTGACTTTAAAGGGTTTTAAAAAATTCTGCGATCAAAATACATTTATCTGATATTCAGATTTAGGTGCCAAAATTTGCATTCCATTAGTTCAAGACAATTATTACCCCTTTCCTGAGAAATGTAACCCAGAATTAATCTCATTGCAATTTCATGGCAGCTATGACTAAAATATGCAGAATTCCTGAAATTGCAGTTTCATGACCAAAGAATTTCCATAATTCCCTCAAAACCATGTAACTGTTGCAGATCAAGTGGATTATGCTTAGTGAAAAATTTGTCTTGAACCACTTCAACATATGACTTGATTTTCATATTCCAAACACCTGCTTTTTCCATTAATTTAACAAGTGCTGCTAAGTATTCAAACGCTTTTTATTTTCAAAGGCAAAAATAATTAGGCACTCTAAAGGTAGGTGAGCAGAGAGTGGGAGATTGGCATCCAAATGCCATTTTATAGTTCTGAATGTCTGCTGCCAAAAAAAAGCTTCCATTGGGTAAGTAATTAACTGTTATTCATGTCTTTTAATTATTGTATGTTTGCTCAATGCTGTACACTGCTCGGAGCCCTTCAGGGGAGGGTGGCTTATTAAACAAACAAACAAACAAACAAAAACTAAATAAGTACAGTACTCTAGTGAAGTAAATAAACTTTTTTACAAAAAAAAGGCTTTGCATTTAAGAATTTTGTCATTCTAACTGGACCTTTCATGACCAAAACTCATCACCATTATTGTAGAGAGATATTTATTCATTTATTCATCACACCCACTCACATCACTGCTGTCCAAGGGCCACATTCCTTCAATTTGCATATGGTACATTTTGTATATGGTACAGTTGCTACCTAACATTTGTAAAATGGTTCACCACATGGTTCACCCTACCATGTGGGAAAATGAAACAAAGGCAATAAATGAAGAATACAGATGACACCCAGCTGTATCTGTTAATCACTCTAGGAGGAGGAGGAGAAGATTGGATTTATACCCCGCCATTCACTACCCAAAGGAAAGTGGCTTACAATCTCCTTCCTTTTCCCCTCCCCACAAGAAACCCTTGAGAAAACAGCTCTAAAATAACTTGTAACTGACCCAAGGTCACACCAGCAGCTGCATGTGGAGGAGTGGGGAATCAAACCCAGTTCTCCCAGAATGCAGTCCACGCTCCTAACCACTACAGCAAACTGGCTCTCTGTTATTTAAGTTGATTACTTTGACTAAATTAAGTTAATTACTTAAATCTGTTGATGGACAGCCAGCTAGACATCTAATCTGGCCCAGGGACTGGAGGCTGAGGTGGGATGGTTGAAAGACAGCCAGCTGAGACTGAACCTATCTAAGACAGAGGTTCTGTGGCTGTGTAGGGGGGATCCAAGGTTGGGGTGCCAACTCCTGGCTCTTGATGCTGTGCCTCTAACACAATCACAAATGTTGCCAGGCTGGCGTTTCTTCAGCTGCACCAGATCAGGCAACTGGCTCCCTTCCTTGTCTTGACCTAGCTATGGTAATCCATGCAACAGTCACCTCCAGGCTAGACCTCTGTAACTTGCTCTACGCAGGGCTGACTTTAAAGGGTTTAAAGTGAGACTGACCTGGAAACTACAACTGGTCCAGAATACAGCAGCACAGGTCCTTACTGGAACCCTGCTGACTTTAAAAACAAAACAAAACTATACAGCCTTTTTTCTTTGTAAACCAAGTGAATACAGTAATAAACAATTATACATGCAACAACAGTAACCACAAAGCCATATCCCATGCACATTCAACAGGTGCTTTGTCAGCTGCACTGGCTCCAAGTTGAATACCAGATCAGATTCAAGGCTTTGGTACTAACCTTCAAGCCCCTAAACAGACTGGGACCAATGTATCTATGGGACTGCCTCTCCTGGCATACCACCAGAAGAGCATTATGCTCAGAGGGAAAGAACCTGCTGGTGATCCCTAGCTCAAAAGATATCCAGCTGTCCTCAACCAGAGCCAGGCCTTTCTTGACCCTGTCAAATGACATCCGTGCCCTGCAGGATTTAGCATATTGTAAACAGGATCCTATTATGTAATTTCTTAACCACTTCAAATGTCATAGTAATACTTATATTATGCTCTTGCTCTTTCTGGTGGTTTTTAGTCTTCTAACATTCTGATGCAATAATTATTGTACAATGTTGATTGTACTGACTCACTTTGTGTAATCCGTCTTGAGTCCATGTGAGAAAGGCAGACTATAAATAACATAAATAAATAAATAACATAAAATAAATAAATAAATAGACAAAAGAAGAAAGGCCGGGGTTTCTTGAGTTCACACAAAATGTGTACTGGGGCCCAAAGCTTTTATTTGCCATGGCCATTTCTAAGATTTAGATTAATTTATTCTGTTTATATGAAGAAAAAAGACAACGTATGAAGACCAGTGAGGATGCTGCTGTGATGTCTGAACAAACAAAATTGTGCTAAACATTGTTCTAATATTTATTATATATTTAAATATTTGTTGACTTGCTTACTTACTAACATAGAACGCAAGAGCATGCTGGATCAGACAAATGGTCCATCCTGTCTAGCATCCTGTATCCCCACTGTGGCCAGTCAGATGCCTCAGGGAAGCCTGCAAGCAGGGCCCTGAGACAACACCCCTTATCAGTTTATTGCACTTGACCATAGATGGTATTCTGCCTTTTAACCCATAACTTACATTTATTTTTCCTTCAGAAAACTTAACACACACGCATCCATCCAGGTACTGACCATCTTTCATCTGTTTAGTACAAGGTTGTTTTTAGACCATGCTTGGGAATGCAAATTAGTTAAGCAAACTGAACTACACTCAATAAACAATTTAATCATGATAAAGACACTGGTCTTCTGGCATGTAATAAATGTTGAGATTGGCTGCTAGGGAGGAAATACCATTTCCTGATTTGAATACCACAAAGAAGAGTGGTACATTAAACAGGAGAGTGAATCAATAACTTAGAATGCAAGATATGATGAAGCGTTGCAATAATATGCAAGATATATGAAGCTTTTATTAATTATTAGCAAGGTAGCTGTGATAATAGAACAGATGATACTGTTTGATACACAGTGTATGCTCTGTGTCTTCAGTGAAAGCGGAGTAACTAGCAGCAAGTATCTATCTCAACCAAACCTCCACAATATTGTAGCAGTGGAACAAGAATCTCAGGAGCTCCTGAAGATTTTTAGAGATATACATTACATGAACTCTTGCTCAGTACAACAAATTCTGCCAAAATGCATAGAGTTGACCAGATCATCTTTGTTAACTCCTTTCAGGTATTCCTTTATTCTGGATTTACTTAAAGCAAGATACACTTGCATTAATCATAACATGGAAAAGATGCATCAGAAGCTACAGAAAAATTACAATTCTCTGTGTCCAATGAAAATTTCCACATAACGTAACTTTGAGGAGGATGGTTCTGCTACATTTTAAACAACCCAGTTAAACAACCTTCCACATGTATTTCCTTTTATTCCTCTTTTTTTCTTTCACCATAATAGGGTCACTAAACTCAACATTACATGGCTACATGAAACTGCCTTATACAGAATTAGACCATCCATCAATCAAGGGCATTATTGTCTAGTCTGACTGGCAGTAGCTCTCCAGAGTCTCAGTAGGGATACTTCAATTGTAGATGGGGGGATTGAACCTGGGATCTTCTGAGCACAACACAGATGCTCTACCACTGAACCATACCATCTCCCTACTGTTTGAAGTTTGTGGTAGATGGGAATCATGGATTTCCCCCCCCTTCTAGGTAAGAAGAAAGGAAGTTTTACATTTGTTGTCAAAGGCTTTCATGGCCAGAGTTCATTAGCTGCTGTAGATTTTCCGAGTTGTATGGCTGTGATCTTGGCATTGTAGGACCTGATGTTTTGCCAGTACTTTGACACAGGGAGTACTCCATCTTTCTGTGTTATATCTCTGAGGATGCTAGTCACAGCTACTGGAAAAATGTCAAGTCCGACAATGCCAAGCCCACGGCCAAACAACCCAGAAAATCTACAGCAGCTAATGAAGTTTTACATTGTACATATAAATTGGGGGAAAATACATTTTAAAACTGGAAAGACTTTGCTAGCATGAATAGTTTGATAGCAATTCAGCAATTGATTTGGTCTTTCAATTTTTTAAAAATTTTTAAAAAGTTGTATTCAGATGAATCTAGTACAAATCATTGTGTTTCCGTGGATAACCATGCTACCTAGTTCACTAGAGAGATTGAAAATTGAGGAAATAATCAGAAATTTGGGTATGAGAGGAGATAAGATGGAACTACTTCAGGTACTGAGTAATAATTAGGGTTGCCAGCTCTGGGTTGGGAAATACCTGGAGATTTGGGGGGTGGAGCCTGAAGAGGGTGGGGTTTGGGGAGGGGAGGGACTTCAATGGTGAACAATGCCACAGAGTCCACCTTCCAAAGTGGCCATTTATTTCCAGTTGAGCAAATCTCTGTTGCCTGGAGATCAGTTGTAATAGAGGGAGATCTCCAGCCACCACCTGGAGGTTGGGAACCCTAGTACTAAGGAATAACTTATCATGAGACAATGAGTATAAAGAAGTTCAAAAAATATCAAAATGATTTACAAAGAAAGAAATTGAGGGAATTGGTTTTAAAAGGGGGTGGGTGGGATGAGAACAATCAGAAAAAGGCCTGTTGGACAGATGGCCTTATTCTGGTTTTTTTTAAAAAGCCTTTTCTTCATAATTTGAGTTTGCCCAAAAGCCTCAATTAGGACTTAATTTCTTGGGGTTGGAAACTGAGAGCATGATGTTTTTGTCTTTCCAAACCTGAAATTTATCCAGTTAATATCCGTTTGTCTGAAGATAGGTTGATCTTGTGAACAGAATGACTGAACTCTAAAATACATTTGATTCTGAGACTGGGGGAGGGGAGAAGGAGAAGAAGAAGAAAAACAGGGTAAATGGTGAATAAGGTTATTCAAGCCTATAATGCAGCCAGAATGCACTATGCTTTCAGAAATGTGAGGAGAGCAGCGGGAGGATTCTCGGGGTAGGAATAAGTTCTCTCTCTTGCCATTTTTTAAGAAAAATGGTGCCCCTAGGCACAACAAAGCATAGTTGCTCCAGCAATAAAACATCTCAGCAATGGAACACATGAGAGGTGGAAAAAGCCTTTCCATTTTCTAAACTGTCACCTGAAGCAAGCAACAAATCTGAAAGAAATAGACCCTTTAAACATGACCAACAGATTCATCAGTGACTTTTGTTTCAGAGGGTAGCCATGTCGGTCTGCCATAGAATGATTAGATTCAAGTCCAGTAGTACCTTGGAGACCAACATGATTTTGGAGGGTATAAGCTTTCGAGAGTCAAAGCTCCCTTCTTCAGATATCTGACAAAGGGAGCTTTGACTCTTGAAAGCTCATACCCCCAAAATCTTCTAGCTCTTGAAGGTACTACTGGACTTGAATCTAGCTGATTGTCAGTGACTTCTCTCTGGAGCTGCAACACATATAAATAACCAATGACTGTCAGTCTGCAACAAATGTATGCTAAAAATGTTTATGTAATATTTTTATCTGATACATACGCAATTACCTGTACTTGAGTTTTCTCTATTGTAGGTAAGGGATTAAGCCAAAGACTTCCAGGAAAAGTAGGCTTAGAGCTGAAATTTCCAGGGATGGAGGAGAAAGAGCTCATTTGGAACTATTGCCCACCCACCGTTGAATGAAACCCCAACTCATGACTTAGGTTAAACTAGGAAATTTATTGAACACAGCTGATCTGAAACTTAGTTAACTCATAAAGCACAGGGTACTACAAGCTTGCAAAGCAAGCCTCCTCACTGGGCAATACCACCCCAGCTCAGAGCCAGGTCCAGAGTTTCTCCCGAACCTTTCTCTTCACAGCCCGCACTTGAGTGCATAGAAGGGATGGAGGAGCACAGTATCCACCAATGACTGTTCAGCCTTAAGGCTTGTAATGTGCCCCCCCCCAAAGGAGGCCCTTACTGTGCTACCCCAACTGTATAGCCAATAGGTGACAGCCTGATAACCCCCCATCACAGAGTTCTCGGGGTGCTTACCAAATTAACATTCCTTAACTCATGCTTTCCCTGCCACCTAATTAGGGCCTAACCAGAAAACCAGGCCTAATTATTCCTCCCCAAATGGACCCTGCAAAGCAGGCGGAAAAAGGCCCCCCTGCAATGCCAATTCGAGTGAGAGCCCCAAAATTCTTGCTCAGCCCCTAGTAGGCGACCAGCTAATCCTGCAGGGAGGGTGGGGGAGCTTTGGCCATGCTGCAGGGCGAGGGAAAACTGGTGCTTCCCAAGCTCACCCTGATGGCCACTCCAATGGGGCCTTTCCCCATTGGACAGACTTCCCCCAGGTGTTTCTATTCAAACCGCGGGAGGTAGGCAAATGCCGGCTCCTGCATAATCAAGCAGGAACCCATCAAGTTTCAAACCAGCAACAAGGCAAAGGGTCTCTGCCAATGCCTGCAGTGTGATATGTCATGAGACTCAAATCCACAACTACCATGCATTACAGTGAGTAGGAAAAGGAGGCACGCACAAGAGCTGGATGGATGGCTTCTTAGGAACCACATTTCTCTATTGTTTCTGCAGCCTAGCCTATTTTACTTCCTCAAAAGCTTTACTTCCACAACAACAAAACGAAACAAAAAAATCCAGAAAAATCGTATAGGTCTCTTACCAACACGCTGCCATCAGTCCAGCGGAAGTCATTCTCATACATCTTATCATTTAAGCCAATCCACTGGTAATCATGGCCAATACCTGTGTGTGAAAGGAGAGAACCAGGAAGATATTTTTACTAACTTCCCCATAAAAGGGAATTGTCTCAAAATAAAACATTTTTGCAGACTGAATCATGCTTCCTGTTTTGTTTTGTGTTTAAAATCTCACTCAGAAGACAAATGAATATTTGCAGAGCCCTCCTCCCTCATTTTTGCAGCTGAACTATATTTGTCTTCACTGGTATTTTTCTGTTATCAGATAGCTGTATTCTACAAAATAACAAGCAATGGTATTTATTTGAAAGGCTCTGCTTTAGAAGTTTGCTACAATTAAAATTTTGACATGTAAGGCATGTAAGCTCTTCTCCACTGTGAGTTGGAGAATGCTATATGCACACAATAGGTATTCCCCACTGTGAATGTTCACTGATACTGATAACACTCTGATAACACTCTGAGTTACCCAGAACATTACAATTTTCTTGGGGTACGCCAGAATGTCTGGATTATGCCGTTTATGTGAAAGAACCACTGGTTTAAAAACAATCTCCCCCATGTTATTTTTATTTACATGTTTGCTAGAAAAGTAGAATATGTTAATAAGGAATAAACACCAAAAGATTATCACTAAATGTTTATGTTATTTTTTAAATCTCTAATATTCTGCTTGACTTTGGGGAAGCAGTTCTGGAATGTACTGTGTTTTGTCAAGGATATGTCCTTCTTGGTAATATCAAGAAATTGTCAATGCACCAAACTAACTGGCAGAAAACCAGCAACTTGGAGTCTTCCCAGAAGGCAACCCAAGCTTGACACATTTTCTGGAAAGAACATACTAAGAGGCTGGATACCTTACCCAAATGCTAATACAACTAATGAAGAGTACTTGGAAACTAATGCTATGTACATTAATCTGTAATCTTACTCTGGGTTTATATCTGGGACAGTAGCAATGCTCCCTCTAAACTGTGGAGTCTTGTGGGTAAAAAATTCTACTTTGTGAGCTACTGGCATTGAAGCTGTGAGTGAGCAATTTGGCTACTGCATAAATTAGTTTGCTCTGGAGCCATCCTTCCTGAGCTAAGACAAAACTCTCTGAGCCGAAGGCTAAAAAACTGTGTACTAGCTCACACTTACTCAGCTTAGAGGGAACACTGGACAGTAGCAAATGACAACTGCTTCAACCTGACTTACAAGAGAATGTAAAGTAACTGATGGTATTGTGCCTGACAGGAAAACTATTTTCAAAGTGCTTGGAGATGATATTGTTTAAACACAAACCTAAAAATAAAAGTGGTCAGAAAAAAAGCCTTACTTAGTTTTCTTCTAAGGCCTTTTTTTTGTGAACAAAATTCTTTCAGATTGTAAAAGCTTATTTTCTTCAAAGATCATCAATTTCTCCCCACCCCAGCTAATGAGTAAGACAGATGTGGAGCTGGAATGAAAGGAACAAAGACATAGGCAAGGACAAAAGGTCCTCTTTTTAAGGATAAATGATAATACATGTTTTGGAAAGGAATACATTTTTAAAAATATTTAAAGGCCTGGTGGGTATTTTCTTTACAGCCATGTCATTCCCTTTGCTTTGCTAGGATTGAAATGCCACGTACGGTTCACAAAGATTTGTTCTTCATGAGACAGGATGCTTGTCAGATGGGCTCCTTGGAGACGGCACTCTCTTTCAGCTGCATCCCACGTCCGACGATGGGCAAAGTATTTGTAGCACTGCCCTTGGAACTTATGCCAGCCATAATCACAGGTTTCAGTGTCTGCAACAAACAAGTGCAAAACTCTTACCTAAACATAGGTTGTATTGGGTATGTATGTTTTTTCAAAAGAGAAAGGACAAAAGCTAATCCCCAGGACTGCCTATTGATTGTTTCAGTGCTGAAAGAAAACCAGACAGAAGCGATCGTTGTCAATATTACCTATATTCAAAGAAATGGAACACACAAGAAATCGTTACATTAAAGTTTTTATTTTCAGTAAGCATGCTTCATTTGCACTTGATTCTTAAATTGATCCTCAAAATTTTGCTGTACAGCTTCCAGCAAGTAGCATTATTTGACAGGGGGATTTGGAAAAGCGAATTTCACTGGATTCTGGAAAGTTAACATCCTTGGGCACCATGAGGAAGTGACAGATAACTTTGCCACATCCAGAAGTTCCAACTCATGTATGGTGGAGTCCACATCAAACAAGGTCTTCCAAAGGAGTTATGTACTTCATGGGCAATAGGCAAGTTTGAAGCCACAGATCTTTCTTAAAAGCTTTGATCACAGCTGTTTGTATTTTATCAATTTTTTCCAAAAATGAAAACACAAAATCTTAGGAAATGTAACCTGTGTGGGTTATGTAAAGGCTTGCAAGGCCCTTTTATGACATAAAATTGCACAGGAAAAGACAGCATAAATGAAGCTGTAACCTTATACACCCCAGCAAGACTGATCCTGTGGGTCCACTGTCACTCCTTTAGCTAAAACTGCATACCCTGGGATTGACAATTCAGTGCCACCAATTTAGCAGTTAGCTATTATTGAACCATATGATCATAAATGTTCTACTAATCGGGGCATTTAGTCCAACTGGCTGTATTTGAGTACCATGCCTAAAAGAGTCCTAACATAAATCATGTAATAAAATCATAATCACAGTCTAGTGTAGTGTTATAGATAGACTAGGAATAAGGCCCATTGTGGAAATAAATACAATGAGCTTTAGAAAGAGGCTCTGGGCATGTGCCCTGGCCTTGAGCACTCAGTGTCAATTTGCTGTGGCAACCTCAGCAGGGTATAATGATACAGAGTCTACTGTTTTCTCCAGGGAACTAATGTCTGCCATCTGAAGAGTAGTTGCAATTCTGAGTGACCTCCATCCCTCACCTGAAGATTGGCAGCAATGGTTTCCTAGGAGGAAATAAGTGCTTTGGAGGGTGGAGACTATGGCACCCTCTTCCCTCCCCAAACCCTGCCTTCCATAGACACCACCACAGAATTTGCAGGAATTTCCTAACCTGGAGCTGGCAACCTTAGTCAGGACTGGCCCCGATGAGTTCCTCAAAAAGGCCTAGAAAGCCTTTTTGCTGTACAGCTTTGCCTTTTTACTGACAGCCAAACTTGGTTGCCTAGCAGCAGCCACTGCAGGAAAAGTTAGGCCCACAGCAGGAAGATAACAGAATGGTTTGGGGGCCGGTAGTTCACCTCAGTAGCCAGCCAACCACGGAGGTCGAGCAGCAGTAGAAGCATCTTTGTCAGGAGAGACAGCCATTTTGGCAGTTTATTCAGACAGAGAAATGGTGAAGCCGGCAGTGGGCAGGGGAGAGGAGCAGACCCAGCACCCAGCCAATGGCACACGAGTACTCTTGAGTGGTGGTTGATGGGCCAATGGCTGATGGAGCGCACAGCACAGCCAATGGGAGAGCCGGAAAGTGCCAATACATTGTGATTTTATATATATCAGATAGACTGACTCACCAACCACAAAGATACCTGAAGGATATATACTTCAAATTTATTCAACTAACTAATGCTTCATCTAAAACCAATTGCAACATTCCCATTACTTTTAATACTTTTAGACTGCCTATTTTGCTTTGAAATCAGATAACACCAGCATCACTGTTGGAATGACTCAGGAAGAAAATTTATTCCTGTTTCTCAACACACCTTCCCTTCTGATTCACTGGCATGCCTGCTCTGCCTTCAACACCTCTCATAATCTACTTGGGCCAAAGTATCAAATTCAGTCCACAGATGATATGGTCAATTTCTGAACCTCCTCTGCAAAGTTAGCCGCAAATCTGAGCCTATGCTAGGGTTGCCAGATCTTACCCATCTGCTGGTGGGGGGCTCATGGCTTGGCCCCAGGGTTTCTCTGCCTGCAGTGACATCACTCATAAGTGATGTCATCATGCTGGGCACATTGTACAGGGGATGCTCTACCATTTGGCTAAAAACTCTAAGGTCACCATAGAGTTTTTAGCCAAATGCTAGAGTGTCCCACCACATGACATGCCAAGTGTGATGACCTCATCATGCTAGGCACGTCAGGCACGGAGGGATTCTTCAGAGGTGAGGCTCCCTCTGCCAGCCAGTTGGCCAGCAGCAGATGGGGGGGCCCAAAATCAGGGGAACCATCCCCCCTATTGGGGGTTGGCAACACTAGTCTATGCATATTGCATTTCACCCTATAGGACAGAAGTAATGCTAGCAGAGGACTCGAAGGACATAGTACTTCCCACCTTTGATGGAGTTCAGCTGACCCTTGCTGACTCAGTTAAAACCCTAAGGGTTATACTTCATCCAGCATTACTTCTGGAGAAGTAGGTTAATGCAGCTGCAAAAAAAAACAAAAACCAGCCTGATGAAGAGCTCTGGAGAACACAAAGGCTTTGTACACTGTGTGCTATCTTGGTTGCTCCTAATAAAAAATTACTACATCATTTTTTTATTGGGATGTTGCTTGGATTAATGTGGCTGACTGAAAGCCTTAGGTGGATTGGGGCCTGTAGTGAATGTGAATATTGCAGGAGGTCATATGACTTAAAAAAAACAGATACAGGTGAAATTCTTTGACCTAATATTTAAGTATCTTGTTCCTTCCCCCACCTCTTCATAAAAACACTTTGCATTTTTTCACTTCAGTTATTGCAGACTAGAAGAACTGATAACTGAAAATAGCTATGGAAGACAATACTGATCATTGTGTAGTTCAGAGAAGAAATACAGGAGTGCTACCTCAGCAGAGATTAAGCCTAGCCAAACAGTAATTATCAAATTTTTCTTATCGAGGAGATTTTTAGTAACAGAAAGGGTTATATTCTGAAGGCAGCTGTAAAGTTAGAACATGCAATAATGAAATGCACATTGTCTATGTTCACATGATGGATGATACTGATAAGATTACACAGAATGGCAGTATTCACATCAGCCAGTAATTCAATTCTGCTAAATATAAAGGTTGAAACTATGGTTGCCAGCCTCCTGGTGGGCCTGGAGATACCCTGGAATTACCATTGATCTCTAGAGATCAGGTCTCCTTGTGAAAATGGCTGCTTTGAAGAGTGGACTCCATGGTATAATAAATCTCATAAACATGCCATACTCTCCAAATCTACCAAAGCTAGAGTTTATGGTCCCATCTTAATAAAATTAAGGCTGAAATAATCCAAGCACACTGGGTGAGAGAGCAATGAGGATGATTGGGGGCCTGGAGAACAAGCCCTATGAGGAAAGGCTGAGGTACTTGGGAATGTTTAGTCTGGAGAAGAGGAAGCTGAGGGGAGACATGATTTCTCTCTTGAAGGGCTGTCACTTAGAGGAGGGCAGGGAGTTGTTCCTGTTGGCAGCAGATGATAGCACTCGCAATCATGGGTTTAAATTAAGGGTGGGAAGGTACTAGCTGGTTATTAGGGAAAACATTTTTACAGTAAGAGTTGTGCAACAGTGGAATCAGTTGCCTAGGGATGTGTTGAGCTCCCCCTCACTGTCAGTCTTTAAGCAGTGGCTGGACAAACACTTGTCAGGGATGCTCTAGGCTGATCCTGCATTGAGAAGGGAGCTGGACTAGTTGGCCTCTATGGCCTCTTCCAACTCTGTGATTCTATGAGTCTACATAATCAGTGCATTGTAAACTTTGACAATTATTTCCTCCATGTAAAGCCTTCTGTACTTGTAATGGATCAGAATAACACAGAACATTTCTGTTTTTGTGATCGACCTAAGCGACCAGTGACAAATTCAGGAAGAACTGTTATTTAATTAAATGAGAGTTATATAAATCTAAAAGATATATTTTCATTCTAGGTGGGTACATGTCGTAGATGAAGAAACTCTTTAAAATACTGCCAGTTTAACAGACGTGTGACTTGAAATATAACTATAACATTCTCAAGCTAGATCTTCTTTCTTTACATACTGTTTCTCTATATACTGTTTCTCCCTTCATGCTACTGGCAACCAATTTATGTTAAATTTAAGATTGCCTCATTTATTCTCTTTATCTGTTTTATAATATGTGCACACACACAAGCAGGGAGGAGCAAGGAACTTGTGGAAATGGCCATCTATTCCCACACCTTTGCTTATTCCCTTCTCCCACCTCTCCTCCTCTCTGGCCTCTTTCAAACAGCCTTTGTAATCTACTTTAGCTACCAGTTGCTAACAGATTCTTTTACGTCATTTCAGACACAACAGTTTCAGATCCCAGCTGCTAACAGATCTTATTTACTTCTTTCAAACAAAGCCACTTGTGTCCCATCTGTGAAGCTGGGCTGAGACATTCTTTTCTGAAAACTCCTTTCTTCTGTTTTTAGGTGTTCTTTGCTCTTCTGAATTATTATACTGTGGTGTTTGAAATGTCTGGCACTTCTAGAAGTGCTGCCTTTTCCCCTGTCCTTCTGCTTAACTTTTTTTTAACATTCTAGATGCGTATTTAGATGCTTGCTGAATGCTGGCAATATAGCACTGAATTGCTATATTGGTCTAGTGCTACAGCACAAATGTTAGGGTGTTTTTTTTTTAAAGCCAAAATAGAATGTTCTGCAAAAGGAGCAGGGGAGGTTGGCATGGTTTGATGTTCCACCAGCCTAAGGTTGAGGCCTGGCACTCCCTTTCTTCCCCTCCCCCATGGGGGGGTAACTATATTATTTGGTTATTTTAGCGCCATCTGAAACTGTTTTGAAATTGTCTTAAATTGCTTTTGTTTTAACTGTCTTATTGATTAATGAATGTGTTTTTATATTGTTGTTCACTGCCCTGAGCCTTGCCTGTACAGGGGAGGGCAGTTTAAAAGTTTAATTTGATAAATAAATAAATTGAAATGGGTAGAACACTTCAGATACAGCTCATAAATGGATTTAAAAATGCTGTCTGAAACCTCTGTCCCCATGTCGTTTTACATGGAATTGGGCCAAATCCAGAAAACAACCAGTTTAAAACACCATTGTGAAATGGGTATCAGTCACTCTCTGTCTCCACCCCCTCACTCATTTGCTTCATCTCTCTCAGCTTTTCTTTCTACCTCTGCCCAACTATCACTTTCTTTCCCCCCTCTCATTCACCCCATCATTTTTTCTTTCCCTCTCCCTCTTCCACCTCATTACTTTCTCTCCCCCCCCATCAATTGCTTGGCTCTTGCCTACTGCTGGATCACCTGTGGTTTGCCGGGCCTATCTGCAGCCACCAAGGGGGTTCTGTCATGTCCCATTTCCCCCAGCCTGCCCTCCCACTAGCTTCGTCCCAGCTTTCTGGCCAGGGTGCCTGCAGAGCCATCCACCTAGCCTCGTTGCCACCTGTCACCTGCTTCCTCACCAAAAAGAGCTACAATGTCACAGAGAAAGGGCCTTTCTTTTTCTTTCTTTTTTGCCGTCAAGTCACAGTTGACATGGCAACCCATGGGGGTTTCCAAGGCAAGAAACATTCAAAGGAGGTTTGCCATTGCCTGCCTCCACGTCATGACCATGGTATTCCTTTGTGGTCTCCCTTCCAAATACTGGCCAGGGGCAACATGGCTTAGCTTCTGACAAAATTGGGCTAGTTTTGAGACTATTCAGGTCAGACCAGAAATTTCTAACCTAATATTATTCTTGATATGATAGCTTTCCAATGCAAAGGATGGTTTTGTTTCCTTAGGAACAAGTCAGATGTGTGATCTTTCATCTTCAATTCCAGATGAGTTGAGTCATATATCTATATATCTAATAGTGAAGGGTCCCTCTGCGTGCGGATACTTATTTCTGCAGAACAAGGGGACCTGGAGGCTAAAAAGATTTTCCTGCATACTTGGAGTACTCTCCAGAGTTGCAGAAAAATGTAAAAAGTTAAAAAAAATACACCGGGGGGGCTAACCCCCCAAATAAAAAACCTGAGTTGTCTGCGCTTGCGCAGTCGGAACTCATGATTCCTCCGGACTTGGAGCTTCGCTCAGTGGCCCGCTTCCCCTCAGCCAGCAAGACAGCCTTGGAGTAATGGGGCCGGGTCCTTCCGATGTCTCCGGGTCCTTCTCAGGCAGCTGGCCTCCCCACTGCCAGGAAGGCAGCCCTGGAACCAGGGGCAGAGGACAACGACGCCAGATCCCTCCCAGGCAAGCGGCCTCCCCACTGCCGTCAGAAAAATGAGGAAGCTGCAGAAACGGAGACTGAAGAGGGACGTTGTGTGTGAGAGAGGGGGGGGAGAGAGGGGCAGACTGAGTAGGTGTGGGGGAAAGAGGACATTGTCTGAGAAGGGCTGGGGTAAGAGAGGGGTGAGACATAAAAGAGGTGAGTGGAGAAGGGGGGGTGAGAAAGAATTCCTAGAGAAGGGGGTAGGGAGGAAAGCTAACATAGAAAGGGTGAGAGGGGGAGGTGAGGGAAGATTGATAGAAAAGGGGTGGGTGCAGAACGACAGGAGGGAACTTTGGCAGAGAAGAGGGGACAGGGAAGAAAAGATGGGGAAATGCCCCTCCCCGCAAGTTTCTTGCGGGTTTCCCCTTGTTATTTTCTAAAGCACAATATAAGACAGAGTATTTTGTTTATTAAAATACTAAGGAAATTGCCAGCTCAGAAACCAGTCAACTTCCTGAATAATTTAGATCTAGAAAAATTATCCCAGTGTACCTATGTGCATAAAAGTACTTTATTTCCTAATCATAACATCCAAGACATTCATAGCAAGAATGTGTTATACAGAGAACTAAAATGCTACTTGTCATCTTTTTATGCCATTTTAAAACCTGTTTTGCTAAACCCAAGAATCATTATGATAGAAGTTCATATTCATTTATGGTTGCTAAACATAATAAAGACATCATTTCTTTACAACAACTACAGTATGGATATAGTTTTCTAAATATTATGTTACATTTTATACCTCTCAGATTCAGAATAGAAGAATATATACATTTTTTATGGGAGGGTGAAGAGGGGAGAACAGTTCTACCCCCAGAAGGCTAAGAGGGCAAAGTAGGGGCTTTAATCTAGCATAACATTTCTGTGGGCAAAAGGATTTCTGCCTGTGAAAAAGTTTCATTCCACCTCCTCCCTCCCACTGTAAATTTAAATGTCCCCTGAAACGATGCTTCCAGAGTGCATCTGGGCAAGAACAGAACATAAGGAGAGCCCGATTGGATTAGACCAGTGATCCATCTAGTTCAGTGCCCTGTATAACACAGTGAGGACAAACAAACAAGTCATAGAAGCCAAAACCTTCCCCCTGATGTTGTCTCCTAGCACAAGTTTTCAGAGGTTTACCAGTTTGGTGTAGTGGTTAAGAGCAGAGGACTCTAATCTGGAGAACTGGGTTTGATTCTCCACTCCTCCACGTGCAGCTGCTGGGTGATCTTGAGTCAATCAAAATTCTCTGAGAGCTGTTCTCTCAAGAGCAGTTCTCTCAGAGCTCTCTCAGCGCCACCTACATCACAGGGTGTCTGTTGTGAGGAGAGGAAGGGAAGGAGATTATAAACTGCTCTAAGACTCCGAGTGAAGGGTAGGGTATAAATCCAATCTCCTCTTCTTCTGGCAATGACTTGGAGCCATTGATGGCCACATGGATGACAATTCTATGATGTCTGCATTACCTGCCAAATGTAAGAAAGGGGGCCAATACTAAAAACTTAATGAAGGAAATATATAAAAATATATGTATTTATTAATCACAAATTTAAAAGAGGGGAAAACCCTTCATCCCTAAAACGAATACATACCTTAGAGACACTATGGATTTTTTGGGACATATTAGTAAGATCAGGATGGAACATGAGGATATGCTTTTTGTAATTCTGAATATGGTATCACTGTACACCAATATACCACACAATGAGGCCTTGGAGGTTCTTGAACGTACACTGTATATGAGGGAAGAAGATCCTAATCCTCCCACTTTCTTCTTATGCCATATGGCTGAAATTTGTCTAAAGAAGAACTATTTCCAATTCCAAAAAAAAAAAAATTAGCAAGTGTCTGGGACTGCAATGGGGTGCAAATTTGCACCTGAGTTTGCAAATCTTTTTATAAATAGGTCTGAAAATAGATTCATCCTCGATACAAATAACATATATGCTGAGAACATCATTATCTTTAAGAGATTTTTGGATGACATGTTTCTACTCTGGAAGGGTTCAGTCCAACTTCTACTAGAGTTTAAGGAGTTTATTAATGGCCTTCATGAAACTATCAGATTTGAAATTAAATATGACTGTAAGGAGATCAACTTCCTAGATGTCAGCATTTAGAAGGGTGGGTAATATAATAGAGACTAGCACCTACAGAAAACCTACGGATGCAAACTCTTTTCTCTCTAGTCACAGTTTTCACCCACCACATCTGAAAAAGAACTTACCTTATTCCCAACTGCTGAGGCTTAGGAGAAATTGCAGCCAGTACTCTGACTTTGTTGAACAAGCTAAAGTATTGATGGGCCAATTTAGAGACAGGGGTTACTCTTCTAGAACTGTAAAGCAGGCTTTTTATAAGGCAAAAAACACCAGTAGATCTTCACTCTTGGTACCAAAGACAGAACAATGTCAGCCTGACAAGAAGATCATTATTCCATTAACCTATGATGGAACATCCACTCAGGTCAGTAACATCATTAGGAAGCACTGGCACTTATTAACCAACATTCCTTCATGTGAGTCTGTTCCTCTCTTTGCCTACCGTAGATCTAGGAATCTGAAAGATATGTTGGTAAGAAGTAGCCTAAAATCCCCTCCAGCATTACAAAGGGGAATACGTGGTCAGGGTTTGCCAGCTGGCAACTTTCCTTGTGGAGGATGTGAGGTTTGTAATTTGATTTTACATACTAATAGTGTCTATGATTCAGATAGAAAGAGAAAGTACTTTTTAATTGTAACTCAAAGGGCCTTATTTACTGTATCATCTGTGGGTGTCAAAAAAAATACATCGGGTACACTTCAAGGCCATTAAAGACCAGAATCACAGAACACAGAAGTTGCATCAGAAGAAGGAGACAGAACGTGCCCCTGACTGAGCATTTTGCTATAGCAGGCCACCACGACACAGACTTTTTTTTCCTCTTGCGTAAGTTCGACCTTGCAACCAGCTGCAGATGACTCAGCAATTGAAAAAAAGAGAACTGTTCTGGATTCATGCCCTTAAAACTTTAACCCCATATGGTCTGAATGAACAAATTGATTGGTGTGCAATATGATTTTGAAATTATAGTGTATGTATGATTCTTTGACTGTTTTACATCCAGTTTGGAATCTGTACTATGTCTCCATATATTTTTTAATGTTATGCTCTATGTGAAATCACATGACTACTTCAAGACAACCTATAGGGATTGCATCATCCTGCTTATTAGGATTGCATCACTCTTATAGGGATTGCATCATCCTGCACATTAGGATTGCATCACCCTTAACCAGCTATAAAGCTCCAGCATTTTTAGTTGACCAACACTGCTCTTTGCTTGAGGATTATTCGGCTCTACGATCATAGGAAGGTGATTCCTGGACCAGAAGTAATTATGTTTTTTATTATTTATTTTTTGCATTTAGGCTCTAAATTGTGGGATACATTGATTGGTACATGTTTTGTCTTTAGGTTTATATCTGAGAACCACTTGGCATGTGATTGCACTATTAGAGGCCTCATTTATTTTTTACTCTGTGCCTGGTGGTTTATCTTGAAAGTAAGTCAATGGTATATATTTATTTATTGGCAATATATATTTACAGTCTATTTATTTGTTTTAATACATGTGTTTAGTTTTCCATTTTTTTATTTTTTACAGCAACTTGCTTCTGATCCTTATTGAGTTTATGCTTTGTATTTACATGATTGTACTATATTTTTATAATAGCCAATATGTTCCTCACTATTGACCTCTGAGGAAGGCTTATGTAGGCCGAAATGCGTCAGGTCAGATTTATAAACCCTTGTTTTTTATCGCTTGTTATTTATACATAACATGTGATTGGGCCCTTATATAATTTTAAATTTGTGATTAATAAATACATGTATTTTTATATATTTCCTTCATTAAGTTTTTAGTATTGGCCCCCTTTCTTACATTTGACTAACCTTTGTCAGGTTCTGGATTCTAGGTTTTAGGTTCAGTGTTTGTCCCCTTCCCTTTTTTGTCCTTGCATTATCTGCCAACCTGTTTCTGGTTACAAGTTAAAATGTTTGTCATCTATACATCTAATAGCAAAATGTGGTCCTAGGGTTGCCAGGTCTAGGTTGGAAAATACTTGGAGACTTTGGGGGTGGAGCCAGGAGACGGTGGGGTTTGGGGAGGGGAGGAGCCTCAGCATGGTACAATGCCATAGAGTCCACTCTTCAAAGCAGCCATTTTCTCCAGGGGAGCTGATCTCTGTCAGCTGGAGAACAGTTGTAAAAGTGGGAGATCCCCAGGCCCCACCTAGAGGCTGGCAACCCTATGTGGTCCCCATCTGCAGATATCTAAATCTGAAGCTAGGGCCACTGACACTAATGTTGGACCTGCCAGGTCTGCCAAATAAATCCTGAAATCTTAAAAAAAAGAATTGTTGGTTTAAATTCCAAAATAAAACAGCAGTGTCTGCACATATGCAGACAACACTTACCTTGATTCCGCAGAGCTGGCGATGGATGCAGGGAGATGTTCCAGGCCCAGCTACAGTGGCAGGAGATGCCGGGAACCACTCTGGGCTTGGAGCAGTTCCCAGCAGAGCCTGGAGAGGGTATTATATTATACAGTCCACTCTCCAAAACAGCCATTTTCTACACTAATCTGTGCAATCTCAAGATCAGCTGGAATTCTGGGATATCTCCCAGCAACACTTGGAGGTTGGCAAACCTAATGCTGGGGCTCTGAAACTACTTCCCAGGGGAATTCTGCCTTGCTCTGTCTCTGCTAATATCATGGTACCAGGTAAAGCTGGTGATTTTAGTACAGCCCTTCAGGGCTAGGTATGTTCTGTCATGAATCACAAGCTGGAGTTAAGATTGCTGGGGAAAAGATCAATAACCTCAGATATGCAGACGATACCACTCTGATGGCAGAAAGTGAAGAGGACCTAAAGATCCTCTTGCTCAGAGTGAAGGAGGAGAGCGCAAAAGTGGGCTTGAAGCTCAACATCAAAAAAACTAAGATCATGGCATCTGGCCCCATCACTCCTTGGCAAATAGAAGGGGAAGTTGTAGAAGTAGTGACAGGATCCCAGATCACTGCAGATGGTGACTGCAGCCATGAAATTAAAAGACGCCTGCTCCTTGGGAGGAAAGCGATGGCAAACCTAAACAGCATGATAAAAAGCAGAGACATCACCTTGCCAACAAAAGTCCACATGGTCAAAGCAATGGTATTCCCCGTAGTCATGTATGGCTGCGAGAGTTGGACTATAAGGAAGGCCGAGCGCCGAAGAATAGATTCTTTTGAACTATGGTGCTGGAGAAGACTCTTGAGAGTCCCTTGGACTGCCAGGAGATCAAATCAGTCAATCCTAAAAGAAATCAACCCGGATTGCTCCCTGGAAGGCCAGATCCTGAAGCTGAAGCTCAAATACTTTGGCCACCAAATGAGAAGGGAGCGTTCACTGGAGAAGACCCTGATGCTGGGAAAGATTGAAGGTCAAAGAAGAAGGGGACGGCAAAGGATGAGATGGTTAGACAGTGTCATCGATGCAACGAACATGAAATTGAGCAAACTTCAGCGGACAGCGGAAGACAGGAGGGCCTGGCGTAATCTGGTCCATGGGGTCGCGAAGAGTCGGACTCGACTGTGCGACTGAACAACAACAAATGTTCTGTCAACTTCTCTGACTTTTGATTGGCTTCCACTCCCTTCCTTGTAGACTGTTCAGTTTTTATCTATGGGTATTTGTTTACATTTGGATTTTACATTATATGGTTTTGTTTTATTAGGGGCTGTGAGGATTTTATAAAGCTGAAAAGTGTAATATAGATGTTTTAATAGAAGAATAAATACCCATGCATAATGTGCACCCTGTCACCCTGCTCAGGAAAAGCTTATACTCAAGTTCTATAGATGACTGGCCCTTGGAGCTTGGGATGTCTGAATTTTTTTTTTTTTTTATTTGTCGGATTAGATTTTTATACCTCCCCTCCCCCAGAATGGGGCTCGGGGCGGCTAACAACAGTACTGAATGCTGATGCAAACTTCCAAAGGAAAGATTTGAAGAGACTCTAATTTATTTAGAAGTCTTCTAAGAGTTATATTGCTTTCCCAGTACCTCTGGGCTGTGGGAACTCTGCTAGAAACTATTTCCTAAAAGAGCTGATTCTTTTCTTCCCAACCTACAATGACTTCCAGGACAAAGCCTGTGGGCAGAAGCAACAGGAATCACAAACATTTGGACAAGAATCCCCTTTAAAATCCAAACACTTTTACTAATGAAAAACCTGGGGGGAAACAAACAAAGAAAGAAACCTTGCCTTAACTATACAGTCCCAATGAGAGTAGTCTATTCACAACTACATCTGTACAATTTTGGCAGCAGGTTCAAATGCACATCTGCATTCAGTAAACATTGTAAACTAAGGAAACACAGATGCACAAAAGTGCAATTTTACTTTAAAAAATTAGTTAAAAATGTGAACTTTTTACAAGTGCCAAAAACGCTACTGGAACATCAGATCCTTTCAGGTTTATTCTGATTAATAAAGCATGCTGGAAAATAAATCAACATGTAAGGCATAAAATGCTACCAGTAGCCACCCACCTATGCCTTTCCTATGGCAAGGAACACATGTTCCATCTTTTTGGCTTTGCTTTCAATCAACTGTAGTCTGGTTCAGTACCAAAAAATTATGACTCCTTGCCAAACATCTGTTTGAATAGCCAATACATTAAAAAAATCTGGAAAACCTGGCAATAAATGTTTTCCTGAAATCCCAAACCTCCTTGAGTGGAAGAAATTTCAGTTCTGAACTTCAATGAGAAATCTGTGTTAAATTGAAAAACTATAGCATGTTACCATTAACTGACTAAAGGGCACTCCCAGGTTGGTCATAAAGTGAAAATTAAAGCAACCATGATATTCAGGCCATTTCATAATGTGCATTTGTTGGGAGAAATATTTTCAAAAATACACTTCTGCTGTAAAAACACACCGTCATAGGAACACAAGAGAAGTCATATCAGATCAGGCCAATGACCCATTTAGTCCAACACTCTGGCCGAAAACCAGGTGCCATCAGTCTTTGGGTGAAAAACTACTTCAATTTATCTGTTCTAAACCTATTGCTCATTAATTTAATTGAGGGCCCACCAGTTCTTGTATTGTGAGAAAGGGAGAAAAAAATACTTTTTCCTCCACCTTCTCTGTCCCATGCACAATTTTGTAAGCTTCTGTCATGTCACCTCCTCAATCATCATTTTTGCAAGCTAAAGAGCCTTAACCTCTTTAACCTTTCTTCATAGGAAAGGTGTTCCATCCTCTTAATCATTTTAGTTGCCCTTTTCTGCACCTTTCCCAGTGCTACAGTATCTTTTTTGAGGTGTGGTGACCAGAACAGTACACAGTATTCCAAATGAGGCTGCACCATATATTTATACAGGGCCATTATGATACTGACTGAATTGTTTTCAATCCCCTTCCTAATAATCCCAGGCATAGCATTTGCCTTTTTGATTGCAGTTGCATACGGAGTCAACATCCTCAACAAGTTGTCTACCATGACTCCAAGGTCACTCTCCAGGTCAGTTACCACCAGTTCAGATCCCATCAACATATATTTATAGTTCAGTTTTTTGGCTCCAATGTGCATTACTTTGCACTTGCCCATGCTGAACCTTATTTGCCACATTGTTGCCCACTCACCCAGCCTCAATGGATCCCTCTGGAGCTCCTCACAGTCCTCTCTGGTTCTCATCACCCTGGAAAATTTAGTGTCATCTGCAAACGTAGCCTCTTCACTGCTTATTCCCAACTCCAAATCATGAAACAAGTTAAAAAGCACTGGATCCCACTGCTTACCACCTTCCACTGTGAAAACTGCCCATTTATACTCACTCTCTGTTTCCTGTCGTTTAACCAGTTTTCCATCCACAAGAATACTTGTCCTCTTATCCCATGACTGCTGAATTTACTTAGGAACCTTTGGTGAGAAACTTTATCAAAAGCTTTCTGGAAGTCTAGGTAAACAACATCTACTGGGTCACCCTTGTCCACATACTTGTTCACCCCTCAAAGAACTCTAAAAGGTTAATGAGAAAAGATCTTCCCTTACAGAATCCATGCTGATTCTTCCTCAATAGCTTTTGTTCATCAATGTGTGTGCTAATTCTATTTTTAATAACAGATTCCACCAACTTACCCAGTATTGACGTTAGACTGACTGCCTGTAATTTCCAGGATCTCCTCTGGAGTCTTTTTTAAAAGATGAGGGTTACATTACAATTTCCAGGATCTCTTCTGGAATCTTTTTTAAAAGATGAGGGTTACATTATCTACCTTCCAGTCCTTGGGAATGGAGGCAGATTTTAGTGATAGATTACATATTTTTGTCAGGAGATCCACAAGTTCACATTTGAGTTGTTTCAGAACTCTTGGATGTATGCCATCTGGGCCTGGTGATATGTCAGTTTTAATTTGTCCATCAGTCGTAGTACCTCCTCTTTTGTCACCTCAACCTGACTCAGGTCTTTGGACATCCCTCCTGAAATCTGTGGTTATGGAGACAGTGAAGACAGAGGCAAAAAATGTATTCAGCTTCTCTGCCATTTCCCTATCATCCTTTAGGAATTCTTTCACACTTTCATCCTTTCACCACTGCCTCCCTGGCTAGTTTTCTGCTTCTAATGTATTTAAAGAAATTTTAAATGTTGGTCTTTATGTTTTTTGCAATATATTCCTCAGAGTCCCTTTTTGCCTGTCTGATCACTGACTTGCATTTTATTTGCCACAGCCTGTGCTCCCTTTTCTTTACCTCACTTGGACTACCCTTCCACTGCCTGAAGGAATCCTTCTTACTTTTTACTGCTTCCATTACTTTGTTTGTTAATCATGCAGGCCTATTTCAAAAACTATTTGTACCTTTCCTAACCTGTGGTATACATTGTATCTGAGCTTTGAGTATTGTTGCTTTAAATAGATTCCAAACTTCCCAAAGGGATTTGACCCTCTTTATCTTTCCTTTCAGCTTCTTCTTCACAAGCCCGCTCATTTGAGAAAGGAGTTACCCCTCTAAAGTTAAATGTGGTTGTGTTGGTCTTTTTGGGTCACTATTCCCAACTGGTGTTATCATGTTTACATCTCTCACTAGGTCTTGAGCATTACTTTGGACCAAGTTCAGGATCACCCAACCTCCCCAGTAGGTTCTGCGGCTATCTGCTCCATGGCACAGTCATTGAGAGTATCTAGAAACCCACTATCTTTCATCTGACTTGAACACATTTTGACCCTTCAATGTGTGGGTTGTTAAAATCACCTGTTATGACACAGTTATTTCATCTAGCTGCTTTTCTTAATTCTTTTGCTGTTTTCTAAATTATCCTCTAACTTTTGATCTGGTGGGTGATAACAAACTCCCAGAGTTAAGCTTCCTTTTGGGCCCACTATTTCCACCCATAGCAGTTCTGTAATTTGTCTTACATTCTGAACTTTACTGGACTGTATACCCTCTCTGACCCTTCCATCCCTATCTTTCCAGTATAATTTATATCCAGGAATCACTGTATCCCACTGATTATCTGCATCCCTCCAAGTTTCTGAAATGCCCCCAATGTCTGTCACTAAGCATTCCAGCTCACTCATTTTACTTTGGACACATCTAGCATTTGCATAGAAACATCTATAATTCCCCAGACAAGTTAGGCATGCAACCTTCCTCCTGTGGTCTCTAGACTTTGCCAGGCAGTCAATATTGTTTGTCACCCTCTTAATGGCCAGTCCTAATTCACTTCTCCTAGAACAGTAACAGCTACCCCTTCATGTCTTAGAGATGAACCATCCCATGGCCATCCCAAACCAGAGACTTTTCATCTCCTGTCAGCTTTCCCCCAGGATTTAGTTTAAAAACTGCTCTGCCACCTTTTTGAGGCAAGTGGGGGCTGTCTCTTTTGTACAGGTCCTGCTTGTTCCATAAAAACATCCCAGAGACTAAAAAACTTAAACCCTTCCTCCCTACACCATCATCTCATCATGCATTGAGACTCCTAATGTGTGCCTGTTTAGCTGGCCCTATGCAAGGAACAGGCAGCACTTCTGAGAAGGCTACCTTGGATGTCCTGGCCTTGAGTCTCCTGTCTAACAGCCTAAATTTTTCCTCCAGAGCCACACAACTACATTTCCCCATATCATTGGTGCCAACATGTACCACAACTACTGTGAAATTCTTGTCTTACAGAACAAGTTTCACAAGAATTTCCCAGGCTATGCCAAACAACTGGAAAACTGAAATGTAGTGAATGCTGAATCTATTCCTCTGTCTGAAGTTTTACTATTAACCAAATGGAAAAGGCCCTTCAGGTTCATGGTTTTTGGTGTGTGTGTGTTTTAAAGCACTTGTGAATCCACAGCCTTTTACTCTATGGGTGTAGGATGAAAGGCAAGTCTGAAATCTGCCAATATTTATGTAAGTATGTCTGGAGGATACTCTTGTTCTAACTCAGAGAATCCAGTCAAAGCAAGATTAAAAAAAAAAAATACTACATCTTGGGGATATGGGCAAAACTTACACCATTTACAATTTACCGCTCATTCTTCTTGGATATTTCCTTATTACCTTTGGACAGGACTTAAACCATGATGAAAACTTGTGTTTTCTCTGTAACATAATTTTCCAACCTCTGAGGGAGGTGAAAAGTAATATTAAAACAAGCTCAAAATTATAGTAATCAGTATTTTCTGAGGTTTATTATGTTAATATATTTCTTATGACTCATTTATAACTGCAGAACTTGGGATCCAGACACAAAAGGATATAGTGTGAGCTTTGAGAAAGGATTCTTAGTTTCTAGATGCCTTTAGTTTGTTAATTTATCATGCTACATTGCTATATATTTTCTGACACAAAATCCAGACAATTGACCTCCATAAGCACAGAGAATCTAATTGGAGAGAGATGTCGTCTGGATACATTTAAAAAAAAGTATAAAAATGGCAACGTTTAAAACGTTTTTTAATTGCTTTGATCTTCATGGTTCATAATTCTGTGACAGATTTTTACAAACCTGAAACTTATCATTCATGTTTTTTTTTCTTTTTGTCTATGCTTGTTCAAAAATAAACAACTATCCCAGGAGTCTTGTCCTAACTGATCAAGTGAAAATCCACTACAATTTAATACAGCTCTAAAGCTTGAAAGTTTCCATTTAACATTCCTTGAAGTAAAGGTGATTTATGAGCCTATGTGTGTCAGTAAAGTAAGCCTTTTCTTTGGAAAGTTCACCCTAACCAAAAAAAAAAAGTCTACCACTTCCCCAGCCAATTGTACAGGTGGCAGTCCCAGGAGCAGAACCAGTGAGTGGCAGAAAGAGAGAGCCCAAGGAAAGTCTGTGTAGATGTGTGTGCATGTAATTTCATGTACACACTACCATACTTTCAGCTTTCCTCAGAGACTTTGCTCCAGATCCTTGGGCCTGAGCGAACCCCTTGCCTCCGTTACTTTCTCTGTTCAATTGATGGTAGTCTCATCTAGTGCTGCTTGCTTCTTTTACATCCTTTTGGTATCTTCAGGAAGATTCAACCAAGGCTGTTCGTTTCTCTGCCTCTGTGATCAATTTAAAGCAGCTTCTTGCACTATTTGACTACACTGGCTTCTTAAGGAACTGAAACCCATAAGCATTTGTTTGTTTCTACAGTGCACAAGAGAGAGGTTGGGCTTTTCTGTGTTATAAAATAACTCCATTCAAAATTAGTCCTTGCTTGCTGAAAAAAAGTTTGCATACATTGGGTTAGTTTTGAAGTGGTATTTTTGTTTGTTCATACATTGTACCAGGGGTCTTTTGGGCGGGGAGCACACCGGAGCACAACTCTGGCAGCTTTGGAGGGCAGAAAGGCTCCCGCATGTCAGTTTCAGCCATACAAGCCACTTCAGTAGTCTTTCCGCCAGCTGCATGTCAATTTCAGCCCCATTATATCCTATGGGCCATTGAAGTCAATGATGAAAACATAGGGTATATTCTGGGGGCTGGAGGGGAGGGGGTTTGAGGGAGAGGCTCCAAACTCACAGGGTAGCTGATGGAACCTCTCCCCAAGATACCCACCAAGTTTCAAGAATATTGGACCAGGGGGTCCAACTCTATGGGTCCCCAAACAGGTTGCCCCCATTCCCTCCATTATTCTCTATAGTGGGGGAAAAAGTTACTTTTTTCCATGGTGCTGTTGGGGGGGAGGGGCTTTGAGGGAGAGGCTCCAAATTTTCAGGGTAGCTTCGGGAGCCTGTCCCCACATGCAACCCCATGTCTCAAAGCAATTGGACAAATGGGCCTAATTCTATGGGCACCGAAACAGGTTACCCCCATTACCTCCATTGTTTCCAATGGGGAAACCCAGCCAGCAGCACTTAAGGCAGGCAAGCAGGCAGTCACCCAGCAGTCAGACTCTCCCAGAGAATCTCAGGGAAAGTGAACTGTCTTGGGAGGTGCTTGTTTGCCTTGAGAACAAAGGGCACACTCCAGAACAACTGGCACTGTGGCAGTGCAAGCATGCCACAGTGCCATACAGAAACCCCAAAAGAAACATCATTTATACATGTATAAATTGATGGTACAACCTCATTGGACCACTCACACCACACACACCTCAAAAAGAATGTTTATAGCACTGGAAAAAATGCAGAAAAGGGCTACTGCAATAATAAGAGGAGGACACTTTCCATATGAAGAAAGGTTATCACATTTGGGGATCTTAGGTTTGAGAAACAATGACTGAGGGGTGACATGATAAGAGGTTTACAAGACTATGCATGGGATACAGCAGGTAGAGAAAGAAGTACTTTTCACCCTTTCTCACAAGACAAGAACTCATGGGCACTCAATGAAATTGTTGAGCAGTCAGGTTAGAAGTTAGAACAGATGAAAGGTTTTTTGGTTCTTACAGGTTTACAACTTTAAAAAGTTCTGCTGGTTGATGTTGCTTGGTGGGGGGCGGTTGGTTAGTTTTTTTTCCTGCCTGCTCCAGCCTCCATACGTTTGTCAAATTCCATCTGGAAGCTGTTCATGCCAACCACCACCACCACCACCACCATCTCCTGTAGCAGTGAATTCCATGTGTTAATCACTGTTTGGGTGAAGAAGTACTTCCTTTCATCTGCAGTTGCCCTTTTCTGCATTTTTCCCAGTGCTATAAATATTCTTTTTGAGGTGTGTGTGGTGTGAGTAGTCTAATAAGGTTGCACCATCAATTTATACATGTATAAATGTTGTTCCTTTTTTAGGGTTTCTGTGTGGCACTGTGGCATGCTTGCACTGCCACAGTGCCACTTGTTCTGGAGTGTGCCCCTTGTTCTCAAGGCAAACAAGCACCTCCCAAGACAGTTCACTTTCCCTGAGATTCTCTGGGAGAGTCTGACTGCTGGTGCTGCCTGCTTGCCTGCCTTAAGTGCTGCTGGCTGGGTTTCTCCATTGGAAACAATGGAGGTAATCGGGGTAACCTGTTTCGGTGCCCACAGAATTAGGCCCATTGGTCCAATTGCTTTGAGACATGGGGGTGTATGTGGGGACAGGCTCCCAAAGCTACCCTGAAAATTTGGAGCCTCTCCCTCAAAGCCCCCCCCCGAGCTAGTAACAGCACCGTGGGGAAAAAGTAACTTTTTCCTCCACTATAGAGAACAATGGAGGGAATGGGGGCAACCTGTTTGGGGGCCCACAGAATTGGACCCCCTGGTCCAATATTCTTGAAACTTGGTGGGTATCTTGGGGAGAGGTTCCAACAGCAACCCTGTGAGTTTGGAGCCTCTTCCTCAAACCCCCTCCCCTCCAGCCCCTAGAATATACCCTATGTTTTCATCATTGATTTCAATGGCCCATAGGATATAATGGGGCTGAATTGCCACTGAATTTCGTTCATTCCCACCTTTACTTTTCTCCTTTCCCTCTTTCCTGCCTTCTTCTCTTCTCTTTTTCCTCCTTTCCCTGTTTCCCTCCTTCTTCCCTTCTCTCTCTTTCTTTCCCTCCTTCTTTCCTTCTCCTTCTTTCCCTCTTTCCTTCTCTCTACTCTCTATCCTTCCCTCTTTCTTCCTTCTGTGGCCCAACTCCCCCACCCAGGCCAGCTTGTGAAGGGAAGGGGAGGCTTTCGAAGATGCCTTGCCCCCTTTTGCTTCCCCTTCTGACATCACTTCTGGTGATGTCAGGGGGCGTGGCATATGCTAATAGCCTAGTAGCTCATTAGCATACCATATGCTAATGAGCTCCTGCAGCTCTTTTTCTACAAAAAGACCCCTGCATTGTACAGACATACTGTTTTGCTGTTGCCCAAGGGTTGCCAGGTCCCCTCTAAGGGCAGGGAATTCCCTCACCAATCAGCTGGCAGGGGGTGCTTTAGGCAGTGGGGAGGCCTAGCCCAGTGTTTCAGCCATTTTGCCAGCAACACAGCAATGTCCCTTTTGGCACATACTGGAAGTGACTTCATCATGTTGCCAGCTATGCAGATATGCTCTGGTATTTCAGCAAAAACTCTATGTTAAAAATAGCTTCTATACAGAGGTTTTGCCCGCATTGCCGGCAACATGGCTGAAAATCCAGGCTAGGCCTTCCCTGCTGCCACTATGTCCCACCCTACACTCCCCTGCTGGTTGCAAAGGGGTACCTGGCAACCCTAGGTTGCCCTTTTATAGAAAGTTATAAAATCTCCCCAATAAAACCCTAACAAAAGGATGAGGGAATGCAGGAATTTCCTTTTCAAAAGCAGAGCAATCAAAAATTTTAATAAATAATTTGAGAAAGAGTTAAGGCACTTACAAATCCACTCATGTCTAAAAGCTCTAGAAACTGTAAGATAAGGTTAACACTTTAACTTCAATACCATGTGAGCAATACAATTGTTGCATAGCTTGAAATATGCTTTCATACAACTTCAGCTCCAGTAGCCAAAATTTCCCTTGATCATTTAGCTCCCATATTCTTCCTCTACAGGTTGGGGGTGCAACATTAAATACAGTCTTAGTAATTAATAATTTAGTGCCATCAAGTCCCAACGGACTCATGGCAACCCCTGATGGGATTGCCTAAGTATGAGATGAACAGAGGTGATTTGCCATTGGCTTCTTCTGCATAGCAAGCTAGGTCTTCCTTGATGGTCTTCCATTCAAGTACTAACTATGGCCAACCCTGCATAGCTTCCAAGCTCTAATGAGTTTAGGCTATTCTGGGCTATTCAGGCTGCTGAATACAGATTTAGCATTATATAAATAGTAGGAGTAAGGCCCGTTGTGGGAAGAAATACAACGAGTTCTAGAAGGAAGCCATAGGTGAGTGTCCTAGCTGTGGCTGGTGGGGCTGCCCCAAGTGGGTAGTATGGGAGGACAGCCTCATGGTAACAGGTATGATTCCCTCCACCCCTGACTTATGTTGATTTGGGGTTATGCAGTGGCAGCTAAGATAGAAAAGCACCTCCTATGCCATGTCTTCGGGGTTCCAAGGGTCTGGAAAGTGGTTCCATAGCCCGTTACAGGGTTGCCTACTCTGAGTTGGGAAATACCTGTAGATTTGAGGGGTAAAGCCTGGGGAGGGCAGGGTTTGGGATGTGGAGGAACCTCAGCAGGGTATAGAATCATAGAATGTTAGAGTTGGACTGGACCTTGCAGGTCATCTAGTCCAACCCCCTGCACTCTGCAGGAGCATAGCCGAAGAGATAGCCCTACATACCCACAACATACCCAAAAGATGGTTGTCCAGCCTCCGTTTGAAAACATCCAGGGAAGGAGCATCCACCCCTCCCCCCGAGGCAGACTGTTCCACTGCTCAACCACTCTTACAGTTAGGAAGTTTCCGCTGTTATCTAGCCGGTAACGACTCCCTTGTAATCTGTGGGATGCCCCATGTCTAGCAGAGCTAGATTTCCAGCAAACATCTGGATAGTTGAAATCTCCCATAACCACTACATCCTGTCTCTGTGAAAGTTTAGCAAGCTGTTGTACAAATACATCATCCCATTCCTCCAGTTGGTTCAGAGGTCTTAGTATATCCTTACTCACACACTTTCAACAGGGCAACTCTCAAAATCCTGAATTTCAGTGCAAGTGTATTCATTCTTGACATATAGTGCCATCCCGCCGCCTTTTTTGTTTATTCTGTTCCATTTGAAAAAGTATATCCTTCAGTCACTGTGCTCCATATATGAGACTCATCCCACCAAGTCTCAGTGATACCTATCAGATCATAATTACTTTCCAATATTTGAAGTTCAAGTTCCTCCTGTTTATTTCCCACACTCTGTGCATTAGTATAAAGACATTTCAGATTACAGACATCCTTTCCTACCGTAGGTCCCTTCGATTTTACCTGAAAGTTACCTCTCTCCCATTCATTTATTCTCTGGTCACTCCCCTTCTTAAACTTAGTGTTGGGGATGCCACACAACATCAGGCTTTTTCTTCCCACCCCCAATGTCTTCAGTTTAAAGCCCTCCAGTTCAGGTTCACAAGTCTTGCAGCAAAGACATTCCTCCCATTCTTTGTAAGGTGCACCCCCATCTGTTGCCAACAGTTCTTCATCTTGGAGGTACATACCATGGTCCAGGAAGCCAAATCCCTCTTGACGGCACCATCTACATAACCAGCCATTCACCTCCAGTATCCTGTTCTCCCTTCCAGCTCCATGGCCCTCAACAGGAAAAATGGAGGAGAACACCACCTGTGCCCTCAGATCTTTTACCTTCTTGCCCAGAGCCTCATAGTCTTTGGAGATCCATTCAAAGTATCTTCGGGCCATATAATTTGTTCTCACATGGATCAGCAAGAGCGAGTAGCAATCAGAGGTCTTGACCAGTCTTGGAATTCTCTCAGTCACATCTCGGATACACACTCCAGGAAGACAACAAACCTCTCGAGATTCCTTATCCAGTCTGCATACACCTTCCTCCATCCCTCTAAGTAGGGAGTCACCAACCACCACTACTTGTTTCTTCCTCCATGGGACAGCCTGGTTCCTTCTCTGCCTATGTGCTTGTATGTCAGTCACATCCTTTTGATCTCGGAGTGTGCTATTCTGATCTTCCATCATCAGAAGCAGCTGGTATCGATTTTGCAGGTGCACTGGCTGTGAGTGTTTCCTGATTAACTTACTCCTCAAGGCCACATTCTTCCACTCACCCACCTGTTCCTTGTTACTTCCTTCCTCTTGCTTAGGATTTACTAGCTCTTCTTCCATCATGTCTAAAAAGCTTTCTGTCTCCCTGATGTTCCTCAGTGTACGGATTTGTGCCTCAAGTTCTCCCACCTTCTCCTCAAGCATTCTTATAAGCTTGCACTTGCAGCATGTATAATGCGTTTCATGGCATGGCAGAAAAATGATCATGGCACAGCCCAGGCAGGTCACCGGAATAGATCCTTTGTTATCCATCTTCCTAGGAGCAATGCCATAGAGTCCATTGCCCAAAGCAGCCATTATCTCCAGGGAACTGATCTTGGCGATCTCCAGGTGCTGCCTGGAGGCTGGCAATACTAAGGGGAGGGCCAGACCTGTAGATTTGAGGGGTAGAGCCTGGGGAGGGCAGGGTTTGGGGTGTGGAGGCACCTCAGCAGGGTATAATGCCATAGAGTCCACTGCCCAAAGCAGCCATTGTAATAGCTGGGAAATTTTCTGTAGGGGAAATGATGTGCTGTGTCTGGGGAACACAGTGATTTCTGGGAGATCTCCAGGCCCCACAGGGAGATTGGCAACTCCAGTGACCATTTAAGGGAAAATGTACTTTACCCTCAGGACATATTCAGTGACTCCCAACAAAACAGCAAACTGTTTAGAGTGTAAGAGGCAAAGGCCAATCAGGCTGCATATGCAAATTACCTCTGTGTTCCAACTGGCTATTGGGGGGAGAGGGACAGCAAACTGTTTAGAATACTGGAGGCGAGACTCAGGCAATGCAGCCAGTGGATAGGGACAGCTTCTGAGTGGCAGATCATGGAGCCAAAGGCTGTGGGTGCTTGTGGAATCTTCAGGAGAGTCCATGACCAAAACAGAATTATTATATAGAGAGATGTATTAATAAAAACCTGATTAAACATCAAAATTAATGGTGGTCCATTGAAAGGAATGGATGAAACAAAAATGTCAAATTTGAAAAAAAAATCTAAAGGAGAAGTACTGCTGTACAGGGTCGGCTCGAGGTGGCGCTGTGCCCTAGGCAGGCACAGATGCCAACCTCCCGGTGGGGCCTGGAGACACCCACCATGCCGCCCCTGCCTCCTCCCCCCCCCCAGGGGAAGGGGGAGGGCAGGCAAGCCAGGGAAAGGGTGGGGGTTTTAAACCCTGCCCCTTCCCTCCCAGCACCGGCTTGCCTGGGCGCCCCGCAGCTGCATGGCACCCAAGCAAGCCAGGGAAGAGGCGGGGTTTTAACCCCCACCTCTTCCCTCCCAGCAGTGGCTTGCCTGGGTACTCCGCAGCTGCGGGTCACCCAAGCAAGCCAGGGAAGATGCGGGGGTTTTAACTCCTGCCCCTTCCCTCCCAGCACCAGCTTGCCTGGGCGCTCCACAGCTGCGGGGCGCCCAGACAAGCCAGGGAAGAGGCGGGGATCTTCCTTCCCAGTGCCGGCTTCCCAAGGGGGGAGGGGGAGAGCAGGCAAGCTCCGCCACCGCTTCCTGTGCCCTGCCAGGGTGCTCTTCACTGAAGGCAGCGGGGAGGTGGCGGTGACGGGGACTTTTCGTGGGGAGGTGGGGCACCTTTTGGTGCCCTTGCGGCTGGCTCGCTCTAGGCGAATGCCTAGCTCGCCTAGTGGGCGAGCCGGCCCTGCTGCTGTACAGAGGTCTGTTCTAAGTGAGCCTAAAACACCACACTACAGACTGCACCTTATATTTGTCATGCGGACACGTTAAAGTGACAGCCTTAACTTACCACTTCCATCTTTTTGGGAGCATGGGTACATTTCAATTCACTTTAAAAAATTACAATATATTGTTCAAGGCTACATTAAAAGTTATAACTGGGCTAGAGAAGGTGAAGAGAGAATCTCCCCCCTTCTCATAATAGAACTCAGGGACACCCAATGATTTTGGCAAGCAACAAGAGTTAAGCCAGACAAAATGAAAGAATATTAAACAGATTCAGAGAGAATAGATCCATCAATGGCCTTAAGGGAGTCTCCACATACAGAAGAAGTAAACTTCTTTATACTAGTGCTAGGAGGGAACATCAGGGGGTCTGTTTGCTGGCCCTCCAGGGCAACTGATTGACCACTGTGTAAAATGAGACGATGAACTATGTACAATTTTTCATGTAATCATAAGGGATAGTCACTTGATTTTAAACATATTGATATCAAACATTTTCTAGGACGTTATAAAAGCTGCCAGGTGCTCTTACTCCACCAATGAGTACAATGAGCACAATGAGCCTAGGCCAGGAGGGCAGGATAGAAATTTAATCAATCAATCAACAAATGGAGCCACAAAAGTCGTCTGATCCAGCAGGGCACCTCACTTTCATTAATCTTTTCATATGCTTGGATCAAGTGATGAGCAAGTGGAAACAGAAAGGGACTTAATACAGCTTTGTTGGTGCAAGATCTCGTGCAACAACTAACTTACCTACATATTACAGTATCCTGAAACTGGTTTCATAATGCCTTGGGGGGTGGGAATGGGAATACATAAGTTTGATTTACTACAAGTAACTATCATGGTATTTTTCTTGGGTTTCCACTTGCATAAGAGCTCTAGGGCAATTATGGATGCATGAAAAATTTTCCAACATGAGTGTGAGGACCCTGCCCCTGCTCCAACCAAAAACCCCTTAGTTAGTGGGGTCCCCCTCTTATTTTGGACTTAGTTGCTTTAATAGACACCCCATTTTATAGCCTAAGCGCCAAAGGGATCTGAAATATGGGGAATCTCATAAAGTCACCTGGCTACAGCCATGACATTGGAAGATCCCAGGGATGAAAATGAAGGGCGTGCTGGCATTACAAACTGATTATGTGCAATCTCTCGCAGCTCAGGTTTCTCAATAACAATAAAACTTCTCAATAAGACTTCACCACATTCTCAATAACAAAAGACTTTTCGATATGGGAATATCCTGGCATACCTCAGAGGTGTCTGCCCAGCCCAAGGAAGTTGCTATTTCATTAACCAATCCCAGGTTCTCTTTTTCCTTTTTTTTAAGCAATGAAGAAGGGCACTCAAGTCATTAATTTATGCTCCGTCTTGTTTCAGAAGCTATCTTGACTCACCCAAACTCTTGCATTCAAGCAGATCTGGCTCACTTCAGCCTAATTAAAGCATGTTAATTAGCCAGTGAGATTCAAACTTTTTGTCTTGACCCAACCCAAAGCCAGGATGGTCCAAATCCCACCTACCCTGGGGATCCTATGGACATAAAAGAAGGACCCCACACCACAGCAAATTGTTCCCCAGATCCCTGGTCCAGATCTCTGCTGGTCAGAATTGTGGTCAGAACTCCTGCTGAGAACCCCTGCTGGACTGTGCAAGCTTTTTCTCCTCACTTCACCAGCTCCTCACTCTGCTCCTTGGACCTCAGCTGTGTTTGCCCTGGACCTCTCCAAACCTCAAGCCTATGATTTCAGGTTGTATATCCCTTCCCTAAACCTCCCCAATTTCTTCCCCCCTACCTTTTATATGTGTGCCCTCTTGTTGGGGTGTGTATGTGTGTTTCCTCAGGGCATTAGTTCTCAGGTGCCCAGTGTTGGTTCTTTACACTTTTATTCTTTTTTTTTATTTTGCATACAACAAAGCTATAAACAGATGCACAAGGTCCTGCATTATTCCTTTCTAGAACACTTTTAAAGCCAATTCCCCTTCTCTGGGTCCAATTTGTGTAACATGAGTAGCTGTCATGAGGTTTCTAGACTTCCACTAACCGTATAATAATTTAATTAACTACTTACTTAATTTATAGTTCGCTTTCCTCCCCTGTGGGGACACATTATGGCTTACATTGTTCTCTGCTCCTCTAACCATGTGAGGAAGGTCAGGCTGAGTGTGTATGACAGGCCCAAGGTCACCCGGCATGCTTACAGACAGAATAGGGATTCAAACCCGAGTCTCCCATATTCTAGTCAAACATTCTAATAATCTAATCACTAATTTACTTTAGCTCCTGACATACTGCATTTTAATTTGAGGGGGGGGGAGGAGAAAGGTACCAACTCCATCATTTGACTAACCAGAATACTTAGGCAAATAATTTATATTTATGTCATCACTTCTTTCTCCTACTTGATTGCATATTTGATTATACTGGAACTGGAACCAAGTTCAGCATAAATTAAAAATTGGTCTCTCACCTTTTTCACAAAGAGCCCCAATGTAACTTGGAAGACAAAGGCAAGTAAACGTGTTGTCCCCATCAATGCATGTGGCTCCGTTTCTGCAAGGACTTGACTGACAATCATCAACATCTGTCCAAATAATAATAATAACAATTTATTTCAATGGGGAGTTCTCACATTAAAAAATGTGAAAAAGAAAAGAATATTTTGCACTAGAATCGTTCACAAGAGATATACATAAATAGAAGCCAGGTGTCACAATACTAAGGCACTAACTACTGTCATCAACATTTACTAATTTTAATATTTACATTTTAGGATGGTGAGAGTAGTTTTTATATACTATATACCTCACTTTTAAAAAATATCTTGTAAGACCACTTGGTCTGTCATTTGCAATCTCAATTTAAGCCTGTTGTAACTTGTACTGCTGGAGGCAAGAGTGTTACTGCTCATTCTTCTTCTTTTTAATCTGGATAATTATCTGTGTGAACTGCCCAACTTGTTACAACCTGCAGCCACACAAGTTCTACACACTGCATATATTTCATTTCCTAGGTATATATTTCAGCCTGTTAATATCATGCAACAGGAACCAACTGTTTCCTGTACTTTGTAAAACAGAAGCTTCAACAACTAGGATACCAAAGATAGGGGCTGATTGAATGGCTGGCCCCAGAGTCAATTGTTCGACCTTACTGGTACCCATCTCTTACTTCAGCAGATGACTGGGCTAACCAAATGAACAAAAAGCCCAGGCACATTCAGTGCACATTCCAGTAGATCTGCGTGCAAAAACCAGCCCTCGAGGCTTTATTCAATAGATCAGATCATTGTTACCAAAATGATGTGAGGAGTTTCTGGGCAATTTCTGGTAGTTATGAATATTTTAGAGCTAATTAATCTCTTCCAGTGCTCCTACCTTTAAAGTTTCACTAATCTGACAGTATCACTGAAAACAACTTTTACAGAGATATTAGCACCAGGCATATTTAGCTATAGAAAAATACATATTAACTATGCTCATATATTTCCACAATTTTTTACCTGCGTAGAATTTCAACCCAATCATCTAAGATGCGCTAGTTGTTATGAAGACATACAGAAGCAACAGATTACACAGAAAAACTGTTGAATACACAGAAAAACACTATCTAGTGTGCAATCCTACAGCCACGGAACCTTTATTGTGCACTTCGTATCTTATTGGGTGCGTTCAGACGCGCCGTTTGAGCCGTTTTCAGCACGGCTCAGAAACGGCTTTTCCCTGCGCGTTCACACGCCCAACATCTGCCCACCGTCCCCAGCCGTCGCTTTCTGGAGCAAACCCCCTTTGAAACGGAGTATTTTGGCACCACTTACCCAAGTGGTGTTTTCCATGATTCTCCGTTTCAAGCCGCACTTTTCCCTGTCTGATCGCTCCATCCAGCCACTTCCGGGTGCTTCAACCCCCCTCCCCTCTGGGAAGCTGCCTCCAGCTTCCGGTTTTAGTCCTCCATTTTTTTTTTCCCCTTACCGGTGTGCGCTTGAGCGGAGCTCCGCACTTAGGTAAAAAAAAGAAAAGGTTTACTGGTGCCTAGTTTAGGCATTTAGAGGAGTCCAGGATCTCGGGGAGGCCATTTTTAAAAGGACTCTTCCTTTAAACTTTAAAGGGACCTGTTGAGCTCGCTCTTCTTCGCACCGGCCAAACTTCCTGTTCGGGAGAGGGCTGCCTGTGCGCATGCTCAAAGGAGAGGGGGAAACCCCTCCCAACTGCAGGAGGACGGCGGGGCGCTCGGAAGGAGGAGGTGAGTCTGAGCGCGATTCTCCAGTTTTAAAAAAAAGCGCATCGTGCCGGAGCAGTTTAAACCGCTCCAGCACGCTGTCTAAACGCACCCACTGTGTTGCCACCATCTATCACAGCTCAAGCTGAAAGTTTGCTCCATCAGCACAACAAATTGGGCATTTAAAAATTTACTCCAGTGCACAAATTGCATTTACTAGGCTGAGTCCAGAACACACAATGTTTGTGAATGAGCATGTGTGCATTCATGTCCACTTTTGCAGCTGTAGCACTCCTTCTACCTGCTTAATTCAGTCAGAATCTTCTGTAAGTCTTGCTGTACATCATATAATTTGATTCCCTATTCTGCATAATAAACAAACATTCATTTTATATCATTGTTAGTATTCCATGTGTCTCAGTTCCCAATGGATCTTTCTGAAGTATTTGATTTGGGCTTCTAATTACGTTGTTCAGATATGTAGCAATGTATGCTTACACCACTAATTAACATGTTCAGATATGTAGCAAATACATATTTACATAATTGCTGATATATATATATGCTGATCTTGGATTGTAATAAACACTGAACTGAAGTACTTGATAAAATTTTTAGTGTGATCTTTTTTTCTCATGAGTTGTATTGTTTTGTTCCTTCTTTTTCTCCAGTCAATCATTTGTTGTTGTTGTTCAGTCGCACAGTCGAGTCTGACTCTTCGTGACCCCACAAACCACATCACGTCAGGCCCTCCTGTCTTCCATCATGCTCCAGAGTTTGCTTAATTTCATGTTTGTTGCATTGATAACATTGTCTAACCATCTCATCCTTTGCCATCTCCTTCTTTTTCCTTCAGTCTTTTCCAGCATCAGGGTGTTGGAGGGTTCCTAATTCTTCTTTCTGGATTATCTATAAAGTCTACTTGCTTTGTAAGTTACTACTGAAATTTTGCCAGTAAAAGGGCAGAAGCATCAGCAGTTTCCTAGCCACGTTGTTTCCTTTTGTGTTCTGCCATCTCTATTTTCACAACAGGACAGCGTTTGTAAGATCCTCTTTCTTTTTGCCTATGGAATCAAAATCTTAGTAAAAAACAAACAATAATATACTTGATGCCCTCCACCCCTTCCATCTCAAAGAAGAGACTTGGAGACAAAGATCCATGGAACAAAAACCATGTAGCACAAGAAAAGTATTTAAAGAAACAGCTTTACCATATTAAAACCAGCAGACTCCCAGCACACAGTGAAGATGTAAAATAGACAATCAATTATCAACATGCTCTAATTTCTTACCTATTTCACACCGTTCACCACTGTAGCCTGGCATACATGTACAAATGTAGAAAGAGTCCCGTGGATAGCATGTGCCTCCATGTAGACAGGGATTACTTTTGCATGGATCTTGGTCTGTAACATGAATTCATTGAAAATTGCTGTATTCTCTAAAATTGCTCACTGAATGCTAAATTGCTTTAAACAGAAAGATGTTTCCTGGTTCTTGATTCTGTTAAATCTGCCTCTATTGCAGATTAAAGAACAAAAACAAAAAATCAATTCACTATAATATGCAGTAGTGCTATTAAATCAGCTGTCAGTTTTCCATTTTGGCATTGCATATTTACTCATGGGTAAAAACAACTTACTTTCAGCAATATTTCATTTTCTTCAAATGACATTTTGTATTATTTCTGGCAAATGTAATACTCTACTGAGGATTTAGTTGGCATGACACGAGAATTAATTATAGCCAAAAACAGTTAAAACATATGTGCACGGTGAATGAAATATGCATGTATCTGAACAGGGTTAGTTTATGTGGAATGACTGGGTACACAGAACATGCATTCTTATACCATGCTTCTTGTATGCCCACTTTCTGTACATCATATTGGCCCACAAAATCTTATTTCACACTATTATTTCTTCCAAAACACATGCCAGTTCTATTCCTTTAAAATATCCTGAATGAACTGTATGAAACCAAGCCAGAATACATGTTTAAACATCCACATGAGATCATATAACCATGCTTTATAAGGGACAGTTACAATTATACAGAACTTCCATGACATGTCATTATCACACATAAAACTTTTTAATTAGCAGAAAGCAACATCCATCAACAGGGAAAGATGCTTGCATGTGATAATAAACATGATGAGTGGTCATATGAATCTACTCTGACAGAAAGGATTTCCAAAAGGGCCTCTTATAAGTATTTACGAAAAGCAAGTATTCTGTGCTTGAAATTTATCCATTGTCATTTATAGGTAATGCTTCTTTGAAAAGCCTGCACTAGAAAATGGTGGGAGATTTATTTTAAGGAATTTCAGCTGAAGATAGATACGTCTAAACAGAATTTGGGAATATCTGCACACATTTTTACAGTCATATATTTAAACATCTTTAGAAAAATTCCCCACCCAATTAATCCACATTTCAAGCACAACCGTACCAAGAAAAGTAACGATTCCCACTTAGACTACTAGAAAACCATCTACCTGATTGCTGTTATAATGGGGGCTCGTGCATGCTTCATATGCACAAACCCACACTGCATCCCAAAAAGTGAAGATCAGGGACCACGCTAGTATCCATGTTTGTTCTCCAATGTGAATAGACTTTTGGGGCAAGATCTGGGTGTAAATGTGAATCCCATCAATATTACCATACATGGTACTAGTCATGCAGCACGCTTTTGCTTATGAACATATTTGCATCAATTGATAGATGTACACCAATAAGAAATATCAAACTCCAACAATCTTAACATACTCCACTAATAACAACATCCTTGTCATTTTGTTACCCTAGAAATTTCATGGCCAGTTCACACTACATCTTTTCTTTCTGCAAGAATTACTATCAGTTTCTGATCATACATTCAAATGGACAGATGTAAAAGGTGAACCATGCTAACTCAGACTGCAATCCCTGTGACTAAACTGGATGGGTAAAGAGCCACATATACAGGAGCTGCTATAAGCCATGCTTCACATACTACATTTCTCTCTTTGATTGTGTGTGCTCAGAGAACACTGGGGCTGCTTGCACAAGGAAAAAAGTTGTGTGAACTGTACCTAAGATTACCTGCACAGTTTTCCATATCCTCTATGAAGGTATGTCTTTTCACAGGAATGCAGAGAATTTTACGTACACATTTCAGAAGGAAAAGAATACCATATAACAAACTCTTACCTGGTATGTGAACTGCTGTGCCTTCAACTGAACCCCCACCTGTGCCAATCAGGAAATCAGATCCATTAGTAACATCCAGAAGTAAAAATGGTGATGTTACAAGTTCATTGGTGTCCTCAGTGTTTCTTGTCTGCTTGTTATATTCAGGAATGCTTTCAGGGGATGGGCTTTTGGTTGCAGTGTACGAAGGAATTGGTGTTGGCTCCTTCTGCAAGTCCAAATCAGTCTGAGTTTCTGAGGTTGTATCCACAGAGAGTGGAGGTAAAATTGGCCATGCACTGGATTCCTCATCTGCATCAAATATTCCACTTGTTTTACTTTCATGTGGTACTGAAGAAGATGTTGTTTGTAACCATGGCAAGTCTCCTTCAGCGCTGTTTTCATCTAATTGATTTAATTCTCTCAGACTTTCAGAAGTTCCTTCTTCTGGACTGTCTATTAACACTCTGGCATTTAATTGTGTAAAGGCTGTTGGCTTAGCTTCTTTTGAAAGGGACTCTCCAGAAACAGTTTTTTCATTCCCCATGGCACTTTGGGAAACTAGTTGTATAGAAACAATGCTTTCTTCTTCAGAGTTTTTTGTCAAAGATTGTCCTGTCTTAATAAATAAATACGGTGATATAGAGAAAGGTATGGTGTCTTTTTTTTCATCCAGCTCTCTTTGTCCCTTTTCTGACAGGCCAGAAGTAGATGCAATTTCACTTTCATCGGCTATTGCTTGGTTGTCTGACAATGTCTGTAATTCAGAGTTGTCTTCTATTGAAGTTTTAGATCCAAAATCTTTAGTTTCGAGCTGTGATACTTTTTCCTTTTCACCAGCTTTGGGGCTAATTGGAGATGATATGGTAGAGCCGGAAAGAAATGTTATGCCTGGAAGTAAAGTATCTATTTTAGGTGACTCATGTGTGACAGGACTTTCTGTTGTAAAAGTTACAACATCTCCTGAGCCCATATCATCTGGCAGTGGTGTGTGTTCAAATATTGGTTCACTGAATATGAACTTCCTGGTTTCAGGAGTCCCTTGACCGTCTCCAAAGCTCCCTAAATCATCATCAGTAAAAGCAAATTCTGGTGATGTGCTCTGAATCTCCATTTCAATAGTTGTGGCAATATTATCATCATAAGCTAAGTGTGTTTCAGTGAGCACTGTTGTTTGGGCACTTCTGTCTTCAAGCGTTGATTTTAAGAGGTCAGCATCTATAATTGTTGTTTCATCTGATGTTATGCCATGGTGTGGTCCAACAAGTGTAATGTTATTAAACTTAGAAATATTTCCTGAGTAGTTCCTTTTGTCATCAACAATTGGGATAAGTTCCTCATAGTCTCTAATGATATTTGCAGAACTTTCATCAGCAGATATCTCTGAGAGATCCCTAGCTGAAGTTGGTAGCACTTGTTTTTCTTCTAATGATGTTAACATAGTTTGTGATTCATTTGTTGCTGTGTCTGAGTTCAAAATCGCTGAATAATTTTCAAAATGAGTATGAGATGCAAGTATTATATCACTTTTTGGCAATGGAGTGGGTGAATCAGAATGTTTTCCCATGCTGTCCAGCCAGTCCAATCCTTCTCCAGAACTTTCAAGAACTGTTGGGCTCAACATTTTTGGTTCTGGTGTGCTTTTAAGTATTTTAATGGTTCTGAGATTAGAGGTCCCACTAAACAATTCAGATACAGCAGTTGTATCTTCATGCCTCATCACATGAGCGGCCTCCCCTTGGGAAACTCCATCCCTAGCCATTGGCATTGATGATGTTATACTTTCTTCCTTCTGATAATAGTTTTCTTGGTTTTGAGACTTTTCAGGAAAGGGCAACTTTACTGTAGATGCTTCATTGTCAATCAACCTAGCTTCTAGGGTAGATGCAACAAGGACATGTCTGTCTCTTGTTGTAGGGAATGTTTCTGCTGTAGCATGCAAGAATTTGATTTTGCTAATGGAACCATCACTTGATTCACTGGTGTGACCATGAAATTCTTTTGTTTCCTCCTCTGAAAAATTTACTTTTGAAGGTTTAGAGTGAAGAATACCATAATCTAATCTATTTGTGATTCCATGTAGTATAGCAGACCTTGGAGGCACTGTGGTGGATGGAACAGTAAATAATTCGTCTCCAGAGCCTTGTTCTGAAAACAGTGGAATATTATCAATAACTGTCGTGGTCACTGACTTATATGTTGTGAGCACTGAGGGAATGTGCTTCAGAGAGGGTGCTTCAGTAGGGTAAATATTTTGTACCAACAACTCTTCTTTCTCTCCAAAAGTTGGTGAACTGCTTACCGCTTTGTTTTGAAATCTTTTAGACTCAATCCTGAGGATTTTATCAAGTGGAGAGAGCTTTGTTTGCACAGATTCAGTACTAGAACTGACATCAGATTTCCTGTCTTCTGAGTCTGGGACAAATGTTGGAGCACTTGAATTTCCTAGCTGTCCAGTTGTAGATTCTGTACTTTTTATGTAAGACTCTTCTGTTACTATCATCCTAGAGGTAAGCGCCATTTTTCCTGATGTTTCAAAAATGCCTTCTTCGCCAGAATTTGTTTCTAGAGTGGGTCTTACAAAAAAGTCTTTTGTCTCCAACTCAACAGGTACTTCCTCTTCTATTTTTTGTACTTTAGAAACTTTCTCTATAATTCCTACATTGGCTGTGGTGATGTCAGAGTGACTATATATGCCAAATCTTGTAGGTGCATCTGTAAACAGATTATACCTAGATGTCATGTGACTAGCTTTTCTGACATTTCTTGTTGTTTGAGCTCCAAGTCTTTCTGCCAGTACTTGGGGTAAAAGTGTTGTTTTTATAGAGGGATCTGTAAAAGAGTCTATGTCTCCAGAACCCTGTTCCAGCAATGGAAATTGACTATTAACTGATATTTCTACAGGACCAGGAGTCACTAGTTTCACACTGCTTCCATCGTCTCTGGATTCATCTCCTGAACCCATATCCATAAGGGAAGTTGGAGAAAAGTCTCTTGTGCTTCCTGGTTGACCAGATTCCACAGTTTCATTTTTCGTATATTCAGAGCCTTCTTCTTCTAGAACAATGGTACCTGTCAGTATAGCAGGAGGACTTGTAGAAATTATTATAGCACTTTCATGTTCAGTAGGTTCAATTACTGGCTTTATATTTTCAACATCATGGGTAATAACGATGTTAGAGGTAATGGTCATCATAGGCGACACAGATGATGCCACACCTGATGTTCCAGATAAGTCAGTTTTCTGTTCTTTTGCTATAGGATATGTTGTCACCTCTTCATTTGACTCAAGAATAGCTTTTTCACTAAATGACAACAATGCAACTGTATTAATTGTATCTGCTAGTAGTTCTTCACTGTCTGTTATATTCTCTGATACCTGACCTTTTGTTATAGTTTCCATGGCCCACCTATGTGACTCAGTACTTAATACTGGCACTGTGGGGCCAATACTTATTTCATATTCCACAGATGAGGAATCTGTGATAAGAATGTCTCTCTCCTTTACTTGTATATCAATATTTTCAGGTCCAGATAATGGGGATGAAGTCAAGGTAGGCTGAATCATGACATCCATTTCCCCCGAACCTGGGTCAATAAATGGGGACTCAGTACTTACCACTTTGCTTATGGGTCCCTTAAAAAGCATATCTGTGCCAGGTTTCCTCCAAACATTGGTGGATCCATCCCCAGATATTTCTTCTATAGGCATTCTCTTCTCAGTGATGTCTTTGGTTTTGAGTGATGGAATATCTGTCACTGATACTGTTTTGCTGAGAGTTATAGATTCTTGGCTTTCAGTTCTGGCCTTATCACTTAGGTTCTCAAATTCATTATTGAACAGCGATTTTTCTATCTCAGCAGTTACCAAATATTCTTCAGGTGAAGAAATGGTGCTCACAGACTTGTCCTTGTCTCCTTCCAACGTTATTGCAGTTTTAATAGTGCTCAGAACCTTTTTCTCTAAAATTAGTTCTGTAATAGATTGAGTCGTAACAGGTTTCACAGAACCTTGCTCAACTGTAGAGGTAGCTGCCTTGTACAAAGATGCAGGGTGGTGTGAGATGCCAGGGCTACTTGTGGTAGGAACAATTGTACCAAAAACTGAAGAAGTTTCCAAAACAGTAATCTTTTCTGTTCCTGCTGTTTTTATTGCCATGGTTGCATATTTAGAAGTCTCTTCTTGCACATTTCCAGAGCCTTCTGGAATACTAAATGAACTAGGACTTCTAGTTGTTTCAAAAGACTGTTTAAGTAAGGAAAGTATCTCAGGTCTAGCTGATGATTTATAATCATTTTCTAGAACAGAAGCTTTGCTTGAGGTAGTCTGTTCCATGTTTATGGTTACAGTTGTGGTGGGAGAGAACTCATTTGCAGCTAAAGTAGTAGCAGAAACCCTTTTTGGATATTTTAATGTTGTTTTCCTAGTATGTGAAGAGATATCATTGGTTAATTTGGGTTTGGTAGTAAAATCTCCTGAGTATTCTGCACTGAGGATAGGATGTTTAGGTAAGGTCTTATGAATGTCTTTTACAGGTTGTGATACTTTCTCTGGAACTTCTGATAAAGAATGATCATGTGTTGACATTATTTGAAGGGTTTTATCTGTAGTAGAAAGTTCTGATTCCCCACTAAAGACCAGTTCTATAATGGCAGACTCAGCCATTGGCTTTGGTGTAGTTGTAGCTTCCATTATTTCTGAGGGTTCATGTTGCAGTATTGTGCTGGAGCCCTCATTCTCAGACACTAGGCTTGTTTCATTGATTTGTGAAAATGTTACATTTTTCAAATGAGATAAACTTTCGATCTGATCACTCCGTGCTTCTTCAGCTTTTGTATCCTTAGGTGCAGTGGTCACCTGCTGCTTTCCATTGATAAACTGCAATGCTGGGGGAATTGTAACATCAGTAGTATTTTCACAGTCTTCTTCATCATCTTCAAGATGGTACAATTCTGCGAAGAAAGGATCCAAAATTAAGATTTCTGAAGACTCTTCATCAGGGGTTGCTGTGCAGGGTTCATCATGAGTTGGTTCAATATCTGTGGGGGGTTCATCTATTTCATGCTGATGAATTTGGTAACCAAATAAATCCCAAAGTCTGTGCAATGGATCTGCAAAAAAAGAGAGAGCTTTTCATAAATATTTTAGCAACCTGTTTGATATGGGTAGTATCAACTGTTACTGAAAGAAGAAACATACCAAATATTCCCTGTCCTTCCATTTGAAGAATATTTCACTAGACTATTCCACTAGCTACTTATTTTCAACACAATCATTTTCAGTTTTGCATTGCCATCATATAAATTCAAACTATGGTTTCAAACCAGATAAATATCCCCTCACTTGACCTATATTTCATTGGACATACCACAGTCTATGAAAAGATTATCACAAATGATTGATCAACTATTAATCATATCAACATACACACACTAAGGATGCCAGCCTCCAGATGGGTCCTGGGGATTCCCCAGAATTACAGCTCATCTCCAAACTACATAGATCAGTTCCCCTGGGACAAATAGATGCTGTGAAGGGTAGACTCTATGGCATTGTACCCCACTGAGGTACCTGTCTTCCCCAAGCTCCATCCCCAAATCTCCATGAGCTACCCAACCTAGATTTGGCAACCCTACCCCCGATCCCCTGCCAGTGGTCAGGGGGACCTGGCAATCCTAACACACACTGTTGAATACATAGTCATAAATTGATCTTCCTTAGGAAGTGATGTGAAATAAGAAATACATACAATGTATAAATTAACTTTGCGATATTTATAGTACAGTTATAACTCACTATTTGTGCAGTCTATCCTTAGTCTTCAGCCCTTCAATACAACATTCCATCAATTACCCAGTAGAAATTTGTTTTAGGAAAGGCCTAGGTGATTTGCACAAACAACATATACTACCTAAGACTTTACTAATACAAGAGATCTAATTCAGCTAAATGCAAGAGTGCTTGAATGTGATGCCACTGACGTGGTTCAGGAGGGGAACATACTATAACTTATCACTGGAGATTTTATTGTGAGCATACGGTAACATGACAGAGAAAGTTCAATATATTGGTACGCTGTCTCTGTTTTGAGCACAGGTCTACTTCTGCCCAGAGATAAACTCAGGCATATCAATATATTTCAAGATTTCTCAGAAATACTTTTACCCAAGACAGACCGCCGTAACTTCAAGGAAAATTCACAAAAAATCTAAAGATCATGGACCTGTCTGCAATTTAGTAGTAAACTGGTTGTAAGACACTCAGTTCCCTCTGCTAACTCTGTGATAGCCACCAAACAAGCTACTGTGAATGTGTCTTACTAGGATGCAGTTTTTCATAAATGTGAGGATGAACTTTCAGTCCTCCATACTGCAGTTAAACAGCATTTCTGCAAACCAAGCTAGAACTTGTGAACTCCAGTTCTTACTTGTATAACCATCAATTTGAAGGAGAGCAGGAAGACTAACATATTCTGACCAGTGAGTTATTGTTCTAATAAGGCACACCTGGGAGACACACTGATTACTGCCTCAGTCTAAACTGCTTATAGTAGGCAATAAATTTAATGAAAAGCATCTGTTCAGTCAAACACAAATGTATATGGCACTGTATCAAAGATATATACAAATGTATATGGCATTGTATCAAACAACAAACTACTTACATGAAGTCACTGCATTATCTATATTGTAAGTTTTACAATATCAAATGCACACACAAACACACACACACCAGTTCTGCACAGCTGCAATTCTTTGACATGGTTTGGGCAAGCTTATAAACAGATATCCTTCTAAAATATCAAAAAAAATATTCTTCACAGCCTAATAGCTACCTTGGGGGAAAAGGTACTTGTACACCCTACAGCATTATAATACCTCATAGTACACTTTCTTCCTGCTACAGTTTTTGTAACTTGGCTTGGATGATCAGTTTTTCAGTTCCTATAATATTTTTGCAAACAATATGGATATTGTTTGAAATCCAACCAAACGAAGAAAAAGGGGGGGCACAGAATCCAAAAAATACTGATAATGATGCAAGGGTCAAGGTATCTCAAATAAAATATCATATATATATATATATATATATATATATATATATATACACACACACACACACACACACACACACACACATACACATACATACATACATACTAGGAATAAGGCCCATTGTGGAAATAAATACAACGGACTCTAGAAAGAGGCTCTGGGAAAGTGCCCCGGTTTTGGGTACTCAGTGACAATTTGCAGTGGCAATCTCAACAGGGTATAATGACAGAGTCCACCATTTTCTCCAGAGGAACTGATTTTTGCTACCTGAAGAGCAGTAGTAATTTTGAGTGATCTCCAGCCCACCCCCAAGATTGGTAACAGTGGTTCCCCAGGAAGGAGTGGCTGGTTTGGAGGGTGGAGTCTATGGCATTGTACCTGTCTGAGGTCCCACTCACCCTCTCCAGGTTCGACCCCTCAAATCTCCAGGAATTTCCCAACCTAGAGTTGATAACCCTATCTCCCTCCCAGCCAACCATCAACCTACCTTTAGTTTTCCATCTCCTCCCCCCTCCCTCCTAGAGAGCAGTTGTAATTTTGAGTGATCTCCAGCCCCCACCTGGAGATTGGCAACAATGGTTCCCCATCAGGGAATGGCTGGATTGGAGGGTGGAGTCTATGGCATTGTACCTGTCTGAGGTGCCACCCCTCTTCAAACCTCACCCTCTCCAGGCTCCACCCCTCAAATCTCCAGGAATTTCCCACCTGGAGTTGGCAACCTGATCAGGACTGGGACCAATGAGTTTTCTCCCAAAGGCCAACATAGGTGTGGAAAGGGCCTTTTACTGACAGAGGAGAAAGTACAGGTGCCAACTCTGATTAGGGAAATACCTGGAGATTTTTTTGGGGGTGGATCCTGTGGAGAGCAGCATTTGGGGTGTGTGTGGAAGGACTCAGCAGGGTATAATGCCATAGAGTCTACCCTCCAAAGCAACCATTTTCTCCCGGGGAACTGATCTCTGTCATCTGGAGGTCAATTGTAACAGTGGGAGATCTTTAGGTCCCACCTGAAGATTGGCAACCCTAGGGGAAAGTCAGCTGCACAGCGGGGAGTTGAAGAAAATGGTTTGATGGTCACTGGCCCACCTCGTTAGCCAGTCAGCCAGCCATGCTGAAGCTAAGCAGGAGAGAGAGCCTTTTTCCATTTACTTTCTGACTGGAAAGTGGCCACTGGGGAGGGGGTTATGGGCGGGGGAGGGGGTTATGCTGAAAGTCCTTTGTTTTTTTACCCACAGAACCAAGCTTGGCTGCCTACCAACAGCCACTGAGGGGACAGTCCCTCACAGGAGTCAAGAGAACTGTCTTCCTCAGGAGAGAGAGCTGTCTGCCAGTTAATCTGACATGCAAATCTGTCTGAAGGGGGAGTGGGTGGGGAAGAGGAGCAGACCCAGCACCCAGCCAATGGCATGCGAGTACTCTTGAGTAGCGGCTGATGGGCCAATGGCTGAGGGAGGGCATTTTACAGCCAATGGGAGCGCATGGAACTTATGAAACCAAAAGATAATTATTATAAGGAGAGATATGGTGTATACAGTGGTGAAGATTAAAAGCATAAAGTCTGGATATCAGACTGAACATGAGCTTTATATAACCTGTAGTAATTTCACATACACAGTTGATGAATATATCAAATGACCAAAAGCAAACGGGACCACGATGTACAAACAACAGAAAACAGAAGACTATAAACACAGTCTATGCAAAATACATTAACACTCAATATTGGATGTAATGTATGGAATAAATTAACAAACCATTAACAAAATTCAGTATATCTATAGTATTGAAAAGTGTTATCAAAAGTAACTGTCAAAAATGTTGTACAACAGGACCATATACTCCTACACACCAAATCTGAAAACACAAGAAATCAACACCAAGTCAGAAAAATAAATGCACATCTCTTAAGGAGTCCAAGTAAGATCATGGACACTGGACGCTGCAATGCAAGAAGAATGACAAACTTTTTCTTGATATTGTAGCCAAATCTTGCCTAAGGTTTTCCTCCCTTGTATAAAATCATGGATTGCTACCAGGAAGTCTTTTAGGCTGGAACACTGTTCTCTGATAATACCAATGTAAAGTTTGCCAGTCTGTGCATTTGAAATTCACTAATTGGGACTTCTTAAAAAAGAACAGAAACAGCATTTACCAGAACAGCTTCTCCCACAATTTTCTTGCACAGCAGCAACTGGTGTCCATGATCTTACTTGGACTCCTTGAGAGTTGTGCATTAATCAAGTTTGGTGTAATGGTTAAGTGTGCAGACTCTAATCTGGGAGAACCGGGTTTGATTCCCCACTCCTTCACTTGGACCTGCTGATGTGACCTTGGGTCAGTCACAAGCTCTGGCACAGCTGTTCCTGAAAGAGCAGTTTGTGTTAGAGTTCTCTCAGCCCCACCTACCTCACAGGGTGTCTGTTGTGGGGAGGGGAAAGGAAAGGAGTTTGTAAACTGCTCTGAGACTCCAAGTGAAGGGGGGAATATAAATCCAATCTCTTCTTCTTCTTCTCTTTCCAACTCGGTGTTAATTTCATGTGTTTTCTAATTCGGCACTGGTATTATACAATGTTTTGACAATTACTTTTGATAACCCTTTTCAATACTATTGAAACAGATAGAAACTCTCAGTCTGGGGCAAGTGATGCATTCTATTCTTGGTGCTTGGGGGGGTAACAGTGGGAGGGCTTCTAGTGTTCTGGCCCCACTTCTGGACCTCTTGATGGCACCTGGTATTTTTGGCCACTGTGTGACAGAGTGTTGGACTAGATGGGCCATTGGCCTATCCAACATTGGCTTTTCTTACGTTCTTATGTAATTTGTTTGTTCATTCATATGTAATGGTTTGTTCATTTATTCCATACATTACATCCAATACTGAGTGTTATTATATTTTGCATACACAGTATTTATAGTCTTCTGCTTTCTGTATCAAATGACCAACGAGACCATATGTATTTCAGCCTCTAGGGCCTTCCTCAGTGGTCAATAATATATAGTATTTCAAGAAGGCACACATTCAGAAGTTAATATATAAATCCAGACCAGAAGTTGCTTTCTGAAAGCACAACAAAAAAGAACGCCAAATTGTTATAATAAATACGTATTATAAATACTATTGATTTTTTTAAAAAAAATCTACAAGAAATAATCCTTTCTACCTCAGATGTCATGTAGTTGCTGAAAGTCTATAAAGCAGCCCTTGGATCCCTTCTCGTGGTAATTGCACTCACACAACAAAATCTTCAATGATATAACAATTTAAAAATCAAAATTATATATAAGCTAAAATGTATAGTTCTAGTTTAAATTCTAGTTTATAGATTTATAGATTTCTACTAGTTATTCAGGAATTGGTGCTAGAAGAATTAAAACAATTAGAACAAAAAGAAATACCAGTATGGCATAAATTGAATAAACTAGAAAATCAGACATTAAAGCAGCTTAACCAAAGGAGAGATATTATTATCAAACCAGCTGACAAGGGTGGGGCAGTGGTAATTTGGGACAGAGAGGACTACATCTCAGAGGCATATAGACAATTGAACAACATAGTGCATGAGGAGCAGAGAAAATCCATCCAAGCTAATTAAGAAAGAAATAAAGAAACTCCTGGAGGAAGGCATTGTAGAAGGCTTCATAGACAAACCTACATATCATTACCTCCTAACATCAGAGGAGAGAGTGCCACAATTCTCTCTTTTATCAAAAATACATAAAGACACCTTTCCTGTTCCAGGAACACCCGTTGTTTCTGGTTGTGGATCTGTTTTGGAATCTTTGGCCCAATATTTAGAACTTTTTCTCAAGCTCTTTGTCCAAACAACTGATTCCTATTTAAGAGACACCATGGATTTTCTTAAGCATATTAGAATATATAATTACCGGCAGAAGATTTGGTTTTTGTCACTCTAGATGTGTTTTCTCTATATACCAATATACCACAAGATGAGGCTTTGGATGTACAATGGGAGGTATTAGAAAAAAAAGAGACCCACCCTCCAATCTCCCTACATCCTTTCTATGTTATACTGCAGAGTTATGTCTAAAGAATAAAAATGTTCCATTCTGAAGGGAATTTTTCTGGCAAATTTCAGGCACAGCTATGGGATGCAAATTTGCACCAAAATTGTATCCTGTCCTTCTCACAAGAGGGATCAGGGTGGGTAACATCAGTAGAAAATATCCAGGTAATCATATAAACAAAACAGTTAAAAGAGAATTAATCTAATTGGCAATAATTTCTAAGTCCCAAGGCATTAAAACCAGCCACCGGCCAAAGTGTTTATGGACAGATTAGAAAATAAATTTATCCTTCAAGAGAGTAATCTATAGAAATTACACTATTTTCTATGAAAGATGCCCGGATTATATTTTTATGATTTGGAAAAGGAATCAAGGAATCTCTAACTGATTTTCACCACTTCATTAACAACATCCATAGCACAATTAAATTTGAAATGACATATGACAACTCTAAAGTGCATTTTTTGGATGTAGAAATTAGAAGGGCTGGCTATATCTTATAGACAGAGATTTATAGAAAACCTACAGGTGCCAGTTCATACAGTTTCCACCCAGGTAGTCTAGAAAGGAAACTACTATATTCCCAGTTATTAGGACTGAGAAGGAACTGCAGTGCAGATGCTGATATTCAGAGACAAGTAGGTATTCTGATGAGCCAACTTGCAGATAGGGGTTATTCCTCAAGAATACTAAAAAGACCTTTCTTTAGGGCTTACAATACCCCAAGGACAACTTTGCTTACTAAAGAAGTAAAGAACAAGGTGCTGATAGGATGATAATTCCTTTAACTTATGATAGCACACATAAACCAGTACAGGCAATTATAAAAAATATTGGCACCTTCTATCTGATATCCCCAGGTGCCGAAATCCTCCCCTATTTATAGCTACCAGAGCAAAAAACCTTCCTAATTTGCTAGTAAAAAGCAGGCTTCCAGAGTTGAAGGACAACAGCTGTGAGAGTGAGAGGGCACCACCCAACAGGGGGTGTTGTTGTTTTTTTCTTCATGTGGCCACTGTGCAGTATGTGCTTCTGCAGCAACCAGGAAAATGTTTCAAAAGTCACCCAACACTACAACTTTCTTTATCAGTTCATTTTGTAATTGTAACTCTAAGGGAGTAATTTATGTTGTTCAGTGCTCTTGTAACTTGATGTATGTGGGAATGACTACCACTTTCACCAGGTATCTTTTAAACATGGGAGCGAAGCAGTACATGACTACCAGAAAGTGGTAGCAAATCCCGGTGAGTGCCTTTATCCCGCTTCATTACGCTTCAGGGAAGTGTGAACACTAACCCAAAAACCCAGGGAACAACCCGCAGTAATAAAGTCTGCCGGGTGTTTCCGCGCATAAGGTGCACTTGATTGCCCTGGAGAGGCAGCAGTGATATGATTGGATGTGCTCTGCTCTACCGCCCAATGTGGTGCCAGCACAAGAGGATCCTCCCCAAATCGCCCTGATGCACTTATGCACATGAGCGCATATGCGCACATAGCCAAATTACCAGGAAAAAGTCATTTACAGCCATGTCTCCAGGCCAGCAGTCTGAACGCTCCCTCGCACCTCCTCCCAGTATGCTCCCGCATCAGTCTGCGCAGTGTGACCGGGAAAACCCAGAACAATTTGTTCCGGGGCTTTTTTGCAACGACTCCCTCCCGCTTCAGACTGCCAGTCTGAACTGAGCCCTTGATGTTTCCTTGTGTCTTCTCTTTCGCTTATGACTGTATTATATTCTTGGCTTAGGTAAAAAAGTTACAGTAGTCTTAATATATATTTCATTGCAGTTCTAAGAAAGTTTAAATTAAAGCCACACTCATTCCATACTGAAAAGGCAATGCTGGTTTCCACAACTAGTGTTCATATTTAGCTGTCAAAGTTTTGTTTTGTTTTGTTTTGTTTTAAAAAGACTATGGCTGAAATTCTCAAACTGAAGTAGTGCCACTGTAGTCTGTGTAGCTGCTCCTGGAGAATGTTTGCTTGAAGTAGCAGCTTGTGATGATTGTTGAAGTGAAAGATAAAAGAAAGTTAAAACTACAAAGACTGTGGAATATAGTTCTGGTTCTGATCCCCATACATACACAGGGAAATTATTAGCATATGTAGAAGACAAAAATGGCATTCTGACTTTACTTAAAGATTAGAGAGACGTTGTTTTTATAAGCACAGGTCAGATACTACAGAAGTATATCCTGGACCCATTCCAGTCCAGTTTCTGCCCTGGACAAGGGACGGAGAGGGCACTGGCAACCCTCAAAGATGACCTCCAGAGATACCTGGATTGGGATGGGTCAGTGCTGCTGCTGCTTCTTGATCGAACAGCAGCATCTGACACAGTCAGGTCACCACTGTTGCTAGGTCTGCCTTTACCATCTTTGGCAGATCAGGCAACTGGCTTCTTATCTCTCCACCTGGGACTTCGCTACAGACCCATGCAATGGTCACTTCCAGGTTAGATTATTGTAACTCACTCTGCATGGGCTTACCCTTGAATCTGATCCAGAAACTCCAGCTAGTGCAAAACATGGCAGCCAGTGCTACACCAATTGCACTGGCTACCAATTGAGTACTGGATCCATTTCAAGGTGATGGTACTAACCTTTAAAGCCCGGTGTAGCTTGGGACCAACATATCTACAGGACCATCTCTCCCCATATGTTCCCTAGAGAGCCCTGCACTCAGTTGATCAACATTTGCTGGTTGTCCCAGGCACAAAGGATACCTGCTTAGCCTCAACCAGGGCCAGGGCCTTTTCCACCCTGGCCCCTGCCTGGTGGAACATCCGTCCACTTGAGATCAGGGCCTGGAAAATGGAGCTGTTCCACCAAACCAGAGGGAGGGTCTTAATGGTTTTAAAATTTGATTTTTTTTCATGTATGTTTTAGTTTGTTAGCCACTTTAGTTGCCCCTGTGAGGACAGAAAGGTGGGATATAAACTTTGTAAAATAAAATAGCTATGTAACATGCTTGATATCTATATGCAGCATACAAGATACCATCAGAAGCCCTGGATGTATTCCAGTATTACTGTGAGTTATGACCTCTCTCCCCGCCCCCACCCCTTATTTTTGAATAATTTTAGTTCTGACAGCTTTCCTATGGCATTAGGCATAGGAGTCAATGTAGGGACTGCCAATTTATTTCTGGGCCCAATTCAAAGTGCTGGTACTGGCCATTAAAGCCCTATATGGCTTGGGGCCAACACACTTTAAGGTCTGCCTACTTCTGCATGAACCTCCTTGATCTATACAGTCATCTTCAGAGGCCCTGATTTGGGTGTCCCCACCATCTGAGGCTAGATAGGTTACAACCTGAGGAAAAAAACATTCTCAGTCATGGCACCAAAACTATGGAACTACCTCTGCGGTATCTGTCTCCTCCTGTCATTGTCTTTCACCAGCAGCTTAAGAACCAAAATGAATGGCATTTTCCTGACTTGTACCCACCTCTATGTACCAAACATCAGCAATTAACATGAAATCTAACCCTCTAGCGGTGGAGCAGAATTAACACCAAGACACCTTTATACAGGAAGCAAGCAACTGCAGTATTCCTCTCCAGCAGAAGGCATCATAGTGGTACTGAGTAATTCTTATAAGACATGTGGGCATGTCTAGCCGTTGGCAAACATGCAATAATTGTGCCAAGAGGGATTACTCTGCTAAAATGTTTAAAGCATGACATGTGTCTTCTCGTCTAGCTAGAGACCTGAGTGTTCATGGGGAGCAATGACTGCACACCAAAAAGGAAACAGTATGCAGAGGCCAGATACTTAGTATCCAGTTTTCCAGTCCCTTTTCAATTGGAAAATGAACCTGAAATAATTTCAGTGGGAATGTTGCTGGTATGATTGCAAGGTCAACCATGCATTCTCCACAATTTTGCAAGAAACCCACTTGTTTTAACCAAGACCTACTTCTTTAACCACTTTAATCAATTAACTCCTTAATATACATGCATTTCATTAAGAAGATATTACTTCATCCAAAATGAAGCCAGCTTATAACATGATCTTCTTATTTAACATGATTTTAATCACTGAGTTACATACCTTGTTCACATTTGTTCCCCTACTCTAAATGAATAGTTTCTATGCTGCCTTTTTTACTCATGGGGTGCTCCCAGCCTCATGTCTAAAAATGTAACCTTTGTTCAAGAATGATGAGTATTGGGCTTGATATCTTATTTAAACTGCTATGGTTTTAAAGATATATCTGTGCTGCAGAAGAAATCCCATAACATAAAAATTTAAACATAGTATCCTACAAGCACATTGTGAATCATTGTCTCTTTAATAATAAGAGGTCAAAGGCTTTTTCTTATCCCGTCATTAATCAAAGAATGTTGCCTTTTTTGGCAACAGAGCTCTTAACAGACATTCTCACAAATATGTTCTCACACATTCTGAATGGATAGAATACCAAAATTATCTTTCCATTCTGGCAACCTGCAATCAAAACCATAAAATAAGAAAATAAAGATCTTGGGAGGCCAGCATAGTTTACATGGCATTGATTTTTGCCCTAGCAAAACTTTCCATAATGCTTGAAATAATTCAGCATGTCTTATAGGACTAGTAAGATGACATAAAGACAAGAATTCATCTTCCAGTGATGCAGCAGAATTACTGTAAATCCAACAACAGAACTGAAAACTTTACTTAGATTTTTCACTCTTGTCTACAGATTCCTTTGTGTGCTTGAAGAAGGTGATTATGGCACATCAATGGAGCTCATTCTTAATCTGTGGATATCAAAATCCATAGACTGGAGCCATGAACAAAAATACCCCCCAAAATAGAAGCAGTTCCTATGCTGTTAGGAAATGAATGCTCTCTGCAATGGCCATTGTGGGATTTGCTAGGAACCACACAGTATCATCAGCCTTGAAGTCTTGTTTAATGTCAGTAAAAGACAGAGAGAGGGTGAAGTCCATTTGGGACTTTAAAGGAAAACTCCTCAGGGCCAGACCCAGCAGCAACCACTGGCAATCCCAGCTGCTTACTAGTATTTAGCTGCTAGAATCAACAAGATGAACCTCCGAAGAAGGGCTGCCTGTCCAAGACTCCCACTAAATGCAATTATATAATCAAAATATCATATCATGACCGTTATAACATAGTGAATAATTATAATATAATGTGAGACAAGACAGATAAAATACAAGTAGTCAAAAGACCAAGAAGTACATACAAACAAAGGAACAATAACAATGTGGAAACAATAATTCATAGTAGCCAGTAACAGCAATAATTGCCCATTACAGCAAAACAAGTTCCCGGTATAGCTCCCTTGTTTCTTAAGTTCTCTTCCTCAGTTGCTGTAAACCTCAAAAATTCTGTATTGAATGCACAAATGCAAGGGCTTTTACAATCTCCCTCAGGAGTGACCTTGAGGTGAACCTCCTGGTCTCCTGTCTGGGATAGACAGTGTGTAGCTGCAATAAAGAAGGCCAACGCTATGCTGGGGATTATTAGGAAGGGAATTGAAAACAAATCAGCCAGTATCATCATGCCCCTGTATAAATCATTGGTGCGACCTCATTTGGAATACTATGTACAGTTCTGGTCACCACATCTCAAAAAGGATATTATAGCATTGGAAAAAGTGCAGAGAAGGGCTACTAGAATGATAAAAGGGTTGGAACACCTTGGCTATGAAGAAAGGTTAAAATGCTTGGGGCTCTTTAGCTTGGAGAAACGACGGCTGAGGGGTGACATGATTGAGGTTTATAAGATTATGAATGGGATTGAGCAGGTTGAGAAAGAAGTACCTTTCTCCCTTTCTCACTATACAAGAACTCGTGGGCACTCCATGAAATTGCTGAGCAGTCGAGTTAGAACAGATAAAAGGAAGTCCTTCTTCACCCAAAGAGTGATTAACATATGGAATTCACTGCCACAGGAGGTGGTGGCAGCTACAAGCATGGACAGTTTCAAGAGGGAATTAGATAAACATATGGAGCAGAAGTCCATCAGTGGCTATTAGCGACAGGGTATAGATGGGAATTCTAAGTCTGGGGCAGGTGATGCACTCTATTCTTGGTGCTGGAGGGGGCAGCAGTGGGAGGGCTTCTAGTGTCCTGGCCCCACTGCTGGACCTCCTGATGGCACCTGGTATGTTTTGGCCGCTGTGTGACAGAGAGTTGGACTAGATGGGCCATTGGCCTGATTCAACATTGGCTTCTCTTATGTTCTTATGTTCTTATGATTCACTGTAATCAGAAAGGAACAAATACCCCACAATCCCTGTGGCACAGCCTGCTAATCCCTACAGCACAGCCTTTCTTTGGAGTTTCATCTTGATTCTAGCAGCTCTTTTACTCAATGGGCCTTTGTTGTTTGTGTACTAGTATTTAGCAGCAGCCATTGCATAAACATCAGTGTGGTGTACTGGTTAGAGGTTTAGACTAGGATCTGGGAGACCTGGGTATGCATCCTCATCTTGCTGTGGAAACTCACTTGGTGACCTTGGGGTAGGCACACATTTCCAGCCTAATCTACCTCAAAGGGCTGTTGTGAGGATAAATTGGAGGACAGAAGAATGATGTAAGCTGCTTTGGGTCTCCATTGGGGGAAAAGATGGGGTATAAATGAAGTAAATAAATAATAAATATATCTGAAGATAGGGAGCAGGTAAAATGTTGGTTGGTGGATGAATGGGAAGGAGAGAAGGATGCAGGGAAAAGAGAGAGGATATGTATCAAAATTTGGATGACACAACAATTTATGGTTAAATCAATGCATTAAATTAAGAAAATCTTAAATTAAGAAGAAATCTTTAATCTTAAATTAAGAAATCCTTAATCTTCCATGTACAAGGAGAGCCACAAGGGAGCATTCAAGTCCAAGAAAGAATTAATCAAGCACATTTTTGTATCAAACGAGCTCTGGTTTGTTTATAACTGCTGAACAAAACCAGCTTCACAACCTGAGAAATTCATGTAAAAATGGGTTTATATTTCTAAAAAAAAACTTTTACCAAAAGAGGTTAAGTGTAGGTATGAGAAAAAAATCTTCTTGCTGATAGCTCCCCATGCCTGTAATTGTTATGCTCATATTTTAGCAAAGACAGCTGGTGCCTAATAATAGCTTATTGTGGCTAAGTACAACATTCTTGTATGTTTAACAGCACTATAACCTAGTAAATTCCAAAAAAAGAGCTAGGCTTATGGCCAAGCATAGTTTATCTAATCAACTGTGATTTGAACTGCTGGCTGTATAATCACTGGCCTTGTTAAGATAAAATTTGGATTCAGTTGGATCTCTAAAGAGGTACTTGGACTACTCAATGCCAAAAAAGCAGCAATTACAACTCCTCGGTACAATCACATATAAGGGCATTTGTCACAGTTCCCACATTGTAAGATCTCCAAGATCAATAAACAATTACAGAATATTCAGACACTTTAGTGCATTATTTACAATCACTACTCTCACAGTATGGATATCAGGAGTAGCACCACATTGTTATACTCTGATTCTGAATTTATGACTGATTATATTTTTTTTTCTCCATGTATGAATCAGAAAATACATTTTTCAATTAGTAGGAGGCACAGTAAATCAGCAAATGAACCAAAAAGTTAGATTTTAAAATATACTACTCTAATTATAGCTCCTATACAAACAGACTGTTGAGTAGGACTAGGATAGCCATGTATGGCCCGACAAACAACAGGAGACTTGGGGCATGGGTGGCACTCTCCACAACATACATTTCCTTCAGGGGAACTGATCTTTATAGTCTGCAGATAAGCTGTAATTCTGGGGAACCCCAGGTTCTACCCGGAGGCTGGTATCCCTAGTTGTCCCTGAAACTCAGTCTGAACAGAAGGTCATCTATGATAGGGGCTCTCTCAGTGCTGATTCTACCAGATCTGGGCCAGTCAACTAACACATTCTTTTCTTAACGCATCCCCTAATCAACAAAGTTTCACAGCAATATCATGAACATTTCAAATAATTAGGCTCCCAAGATATCACAAGAATAATGCAGTTGGCTGAATCTACCCTAGTTTCCCTTAATTTAGAAAACAGAATGGCACCATCTCATTAACATGAAAATGCAATAAACTTTAGGACACTAGGCAATGCAATATATAGAATAACTAGTTCATGGAATATACAAAGGCATTATACCAGAGATAACTAATTCCTAGCTCATCTTCTCAGAACAGGAAAGAAACCACAGGTACACTGAGCGATTCATTAGACATGATAACAGAACATCCATTCATATACTTTCAGCCATTTTTAAAAAAAGTACTGCAACTTGCACTACTGGGGAGATTCAGAACAGGTCTGTGGATTTAAAAACTTTCCCAGAACTATTTTTACGACCTCAACTCCTGTTTCCCCCATTTGCCTTAGAGGAAACATGCAAGTGTTTATTTATGTAGAAAGTGTATATGCTCCCTCTATAGCCTGTCTTGTTCAACACAATAAAATCATATAAAATTCACAGTAAACAATACAATAAAATCATATAAACTCAAAAAACAACACAATAAAATCACTGAGCCTGCATTGCGGAGAGGGTGGGGTATAAAAGTGTTTAATAAATAATAAATAAAATATAAACTTCACAAGAATAATCAATATTAAAACAAGCCAGGGCATAACAACAGCATAAAGCACCGATCAGAAGCCTAACATGGTATTCATGAAACAGTCCTCAGGCTAGGAACAGATTGTAAAAACAGTTTTAAAAGATCTAATTCATCAGTGGAAAGCCTGGATAAAGAGTAATGCTTCAGTCTGGTACTGTAAAACAGTAGAGCAAGTACCAGGTGAGCCTCAAGGGGGATGGAATTTCAAAGTCAAGCTGCCTTTGAAAAACCCTTCCTTCTGGTTGCTACCAGAACTACCAGAACTTTCTAGAGAACTTGCAGAGCCTTTGTCCATCATCTTCCAGACCTCTTGGAGGATGGGAGACATGTCACAAGACTGGAAGAGGGCAGGTGTTATCCCAATTTTCAAAAAAGGGATGAGGGAGAACCCAGGAAACTACAGGCCAGTCAGTCTGACCTCTGTCCCAGGAGCAGATTTTAAAGGGGTCGATCTGCGGGCATCTAAAGAACAACCTGGTGATCCAGGGAAGTCAGCACAGATTTGTCCCCAACAGGTCCTGCCAGACCAACCTCATTTCCTTCTTTGATCAAGTGATAAGCTTACTGGGTCAAGGGAGTGCTGTTGATGTTCTTTACCTGGATTTCAGTAAAGCTTTTGACAGGGTTCCCCATGATGTTCTGATGGGTAAACTAAAGAACTATGGACTGGACTGTAGGTGGATAAGAACTGGTTGGATGGCTAGGTGGATAAGAACTGGTTGGATGGCTAGGTGGATAAGAACTGGTTGGATGGCTAGGTGGATAAGAACTAGTTGGAGAACTGCACTCAGAGAGTAGTTGTAAATGGCACATTTCATCTGAATGGAGGAAGGCATCCAGTGGTGTGCCACAGGACTCGGTTCTGGGTCCAGTACTTTCCAATATTATTTATAAATGGTCTAGATGAGGGTGTGGAGTGGCTACTCATTAAATTTGCAGATGACACTAAATTGGGAGGAGCAGCAAACACGCCAGAAGATAGAGATAGAATTCAACAGAAATCTGAACACACTGGAAAAGTGGGCTGATGTGAACAAGATGCAATTTAACAAGGATAAGTGTTGAGTTCTACATCTGGGTAACAAAAATGAGGAACATGCATACTGGATGGGGGATATACTTCTGGGTAGCAGTGTGTGTGAACAAGATCTTGGGGATATAGGTGGACTAAAAATTAAATATGAGCAGTCAGTGTGATGTGGCAACAAAAAAGGCTAATGTGATCTCAAGGTGTATTAACAAAGGCATAACATCCAAACTGCAAAATGTCATAGTTCTGCTATACACTGCATTGGTCCGGCCGCGCCTGGAGTATTGGGTGCAGTTCTGGAGGCCTTACTTCCAAAAGGATGTGGACAGAATGGAGTGGGTGCAGAGGTGAGTGACAAGGATGATCGGGAGCCTGGAGACCAAGCCCTATGAGGAAAGGTTGAGGGACTTGGGAATGTTTACTCTGGAGAAGAGGAGGTTGAGTGGGGGACACGATTGTTCTCTAAGTATTTGAAGGACTGCCACTTACAGGAGGGCAGGGAGCTGTTCCTGTTGGCAACAGAGGATAGGACTTGCAAATCATGGGTTTAAATTAAGGGAGGGAAGGTACCAGCCATAGTTCCCGGTAACGTGCGTTTGTGCGCCAACTCGCAGGGATTTCCCTCAATGGACGCACAGCTTTTCCTTCTCTACGCACAGGATTCCTCCAGGACGCCCCGCCCCTCCCTCCCTCCTTCCTTTCCACTTAGCTAGTCTATTGGTGGGCCATACAAAGGGAGGCGCTGGAGGTTGCTTGCCTGCTGCTGTGAAATAGGAGCTGTCCCCTCCCCTCCTTTACTTCTATGCTGCAGTTTCCCGCACTTAGTCCCAAGCACCTTCCCGGCTGACTGCTCCTGGAGAACATTACTTCAAAGCATCAGCCAGCTGGGGTAAGTAACAGATAGGCCTGGGTTGCCAGGGGAGGGCTGTATGTGCAGCCTGGCCCGGTGGATGGCAGGGACCTTCAGTGAGCCTATGGGGGGGGGAGGCAGGATGGAGCGCCCAGCCTGCACTTGTCCTCTGGCAGGCTCCATGGCAAGAGAAGGCGAGCACGCGGCCTGGCCCCAGCGAGCTCATGGGAGGGGGAGGCGGAGGCAGGAGGGAGCACTCAGCCTGCTCTCGTCTTCCACGGGGAGAGAAGGCAAGCGGCCTGGCCCAAGTGAGCCCATGGGGGGGGGAGTCAGGAGGGAGCGCCCAGCCTGCACTCATCCTCAGGCAGGCTCGATGGGGGGAGAAGGTGAGCGTGCGGCCCGGGCCCAGCGAGCCTGTGGGGAGGGGGAGGCAGGAGGGAGTGCCCAGCCTGCACTCGTCCTCCAGCAAGCTCGACGGCGAGAGAAGGAGAGCACGCGGCCTGGCCCCAGCGAGCTCATGGGAGGGGGAGGCGGAGGCAGGAGGGAGCACCCAGCCTGCTCTCGTCTTCGATGGGGAGAGAAGGCGAGGGGCCTGGCCCAAGTGAGCTCGTGGGGGGGGAGGCAGGAGGGAGTGCCCAGCCTGCACTCGTCCTACAGCGGGCACAGCGAGCCTGTGGGGGGGGGAGGCAGGAGGGAGCGCCCAGCCTGCACTCGTCCTCCAGCAAGCTCGACGGCGAGAGAAGGCGAGCATGCGGCCTGGCCCCAGCGAGCTCATGGGAGGGGGAGGGGGAGGCAGGAGGAAGCACCCAGCCTGCTCTCGTCTTCGATGGGGAGAGAAGGCGAGGGGCCTGGCCCAAGTTAGCTCGTGGGGGGGGGGAGGCAGGAGGGAGCGCCCAGCCTGCTCTCACCAGGGGTGAAGAGAAGGGAAACGTGCAGTCTGGCCCCACAGGTGGCAGGGGCTTCCAGCAGGTTCATGCGGAGGGGGCGCATGGACTGCACTAGCCATCCAAGGGCCTCACTCCAGCAGTCCCATGGGGGTGTGTGTGTGCATCCTGAGCCCACCATCTAAGCCTTCCAGCAGAGATGCCAGCTTCCATGTGGAAACTAACAGGGAATCCCCCCCCCAGTTATTACAGCTGAACTCCATATAAATTAGTTTCCCTGGGGAAAATGGATGCTTTGGAGGATGGACACCAGCATTCTACCCCACTGAGGTCCCTATCTCTCCCATGCTCCACCTCCAAACTTCAGTTTCTCAGTTGGTTTGAGGAATTTTCAAAAAAAGCAAGCTGCTGAAAGCTGTGCAGCAAGGACCAAAACCACCCAGGGCACTTCCTGCATGGATGGTTATTATGGGGTAGGGATGCCAGCCTCCAGGTGGGACCTGGGGATCCCCTAGAATACCTCATTTCCAGACTATAGAGATCAGTTCTCCTGGAGAAAATGGATGCTTTGGAGGGTGGACTTGGCATAGTTTAAATATAATTTAAAAGAATTTATTCTAAGATTTTTACAAGTTTAGGGAAGTAATCTAAAAAACTAATTTACATGATAGTCAAATGTAGACTCACTCATAACTTTAATGCTACTAGTTTTTTCTGCTCACAAGGTAGAATTTCTGCTCACAACACTCTGGAGCTTAGAGGGAACATTGGTACCAGCTGAATATTAGGAAAACTTCTTTACAGTAAGCGTTGTGGAACAGTGGAATCAGCTGCCTAGGGAGGTGGTGAGCTCTCCCTCACTGGCAGTCTTTAAGCAATGTCTGTTCAAACACTTATTAGGGATACTCTAGGCTGATCCTGCATTGAGCAGGGGGTCTGTATCGCCCTTTACAGCTCTGTGATTCTATGGTCCTATGATTCTATCTGCCTGACCTATGGTGGTAGGGGGACAGAGAGCGTTGCTTGAAAAGAGGATTTTCAGCACCACTATAGCCAAATGCACACTCCTAACTGGGGGCTGGTGAATGAGATCCAGGAATTGCATATTTACACCCTACAGTCCAAATACAAACTCTTCCCCACCTCAGGGTTGATAACTTTAAAACTTCTAAGAGATCTATTCACACATCTCTTCCATCATGTCTAGTTAAGCCTTGAGAAGTAAAGAGGAAAAATGTAAACACAAGCAGGCATGACAGATGAAGTTGGAATTGCCAAGTCACCCAGAAAAAAAGATTATTTTTGGCAGGGAGGGGTTGCTTTTAGGCAAGAAGCAGAGGAGAAGACATTTTCTCCCCTCATGTAACATATTTAATTATATGCTAAAAGTGGATTGAGCACTTTGATGTTAGGATCTGCCCCTAAAACCAAAAGCCACCAGGCTCCAGCTCTGATTCCACCTGTCTCTGGTCCCTAATTCCACTCCCTTACCCACTCCATATTCAGCTTCCTGACCCTGAAGTCCCCGAGCCCAACTCAGTTACTAAGTACTAGGGATGCCAACCTCCAGGTGGGACCTGGAAATCTCCTGCTAGAGATGGGCATGAACCAAACCAAAAAGCAAAATTCATCACAAATTTTGCCGTTCATCATTTGCGAACAGAAATTCATGAGGGTAGACCCATCACAAACATCCATGAACTTTTAAAGCAGTCCATGGCAATTCATGATGGTTCATGGATGGAGAAGAAGACAGCCCCAAAACAGCTGTATGGCGAAAGCAATCTGTTCCCCGTCACTGAGCTGTTTTTTGGGCCTTCTGCAAACCCCATTTAAAGGGACTGCGGTCCCTTTCAACAGGGTTTGTGGGGCCATGAACCATGAACCGGTTTAGTTCACAAGCAAACCTCCTGGTTCAGTTCATGGTTCAGCCACAAACCACAAACTGAACCACATTTTCCCAGTTCTTGCCCATCCATATCTCCTGCTATTACAACTGATCTCCAGATTAGAGAGTTCAGTTTCCCTCCTCAAACCTCACCCTTCCCAGGCTCTACCACGAAATCTCCAGGAATTTCCCCACTCATAGCTGGCAACCCTATGAGAGAGAGAAGGAGAGGGAGAGGTGGAGAGAGATTTTCTTTCAACAGGTTGGCAAGACAACTGGAACATAATAATTTTGATGTCTGTGTATGGACCTCGTGTGGTTTGACAAGGACAACATGGTATGATCAGGAATTTGTTTTCTTTCTGACATCTCCTACAGTGTTAATATGTCAAGTAAAGCAGTGGAAATTCTTAACAGCTGCAGAGAGTTTATGACATTTGATATATTAAAGGAGAAAAATAGAACTTAATGTAAAAACTAGTGTGCTATCAACAGAATAATTAATTGCACCTGATATTCAGAAATATTTACAGTCACTTCCTTCTTAGCATCAAATACTAAATTTGTCGCAAATATGTTTTTATGAGCTTAGGTGTATTTGTTTGAAACAATGTCTTCGTATTTCCACAGAGGTGACAGCCAAAATTTTCGCATGGGTGGCAGGAAATCACATTTGAAAAATGCCTGAAGAACAAAGTACCCACTTACTCAGGAAGAATTTTTTTTTCCTCAGTAGAAGACAAATTTTGAAAGGTGCCTCCATATAAGATACAGAAGTTATTTGTTCATAAGCACCATCGCTTCTTTTCTGTGTGCTTATGAAGCTTTGCAAAGGGATTTTCTATTTTGAGTTGTGAATAATAAGAATGACATGGTACCTATGAATAAAACAGTCATTCATTTATCTCATGAATACACAAAGAGCCATAAGGAAGCCTCAGATGTTTAATCCCTGTGAGTACAGCCATGAGGTTTCCTTGGCAACAGTGTAAAAAGCAGCAAAGAATGTGTATATATCTCATGGACTGTGAGTGACACAAGGATGCTGTTTCCTGGTGTCTATGGATGTCTGGAAAGGAATGTGGGGGGGGACAATGACAAAATCATCATTTTATAATTAGTTTCTCAGAAATAATTTACAATGGACACCAACAAGTTATTTCCAGTGCAATCCCATGCAGAGTTATTGCAGACTCAGGTTACTGATTTAAATGAGCTTAGACTGAAGTAACTATGCACAGGATTTGAGTCCAGTGGCACCTTTAAGACTAACATAGTTTTATTCAAGGTATGAGCTTTCATGTGCATGCACACTTGCTCAGACACATTGACAGAGGAGACATAACACTGCTCAACCATTCACCCCACCTCAAAGAAAAGTATGCTGTTAGTTACCTCCATGCTTGAGAGGAGACGGATGGAGCATAACAACAGGATTTCAGTTCTTTACTCTTAGCATCCCACAATTAAGGAGGATACATTTACACATTAGTCTCCTATTTTGACATATTTATTTGCTCCACTGTGTTTTTCCCTGTAATTAAATCTAAACAAATGGTGACCTTATAAACTTAGCTTGTTATTCCTGTTTGGTCTTTGCATTTGTTAAAACATCTTCATTGCTAATTTCCTGTTCACCATCTGCCTACATGTATGGACTGTTAACTTCTATTTCAATGTATTTGAGGAAGTGTGTGTGCACATGAAAGTTCATACCTTGAATTAAACTTTGTTGGTTTTAAAGGTGCCACTGCACTCAAACTTTGTTCTACTGCTTCAACTAACACAGCTGCCCACCTGGATATATGCAGAGGAATGTGCTGTTAGTCAATTATTTTGGCTCCTAAAAATCTACAGTTTAGTGAAGGTTTACAAAGAATATGAATGAGTTTTTCAGCCTACAGTTTACATTTTGAAGCAAGAAAAACCATAATATATAATAGATACATTATCTCTGTCAAACAAAATAATTTCTCAAATGAAAAATCCAAACTGAGTTTATACTAGATCTGTGTTTAGACAGACATCTTTAATGCTATTAAATAAAGTGGTCCCATATATTCGTACTTAAAATGCTGTAATACCTATATTAATTTGGAAAGTGATCAAGCCAAATTCTGGTACAGTCACTGTTCTTACTCCACAGAACTTACCCCGATTGTATCTACTTTTAAAAATAGTGGTGGCCTATTCCCATTGTGTGTCATCATTCCTCAAGGCTTCCTCAAAAAGTAGAAAAGTAATAGCTACTCTATGGCTGAGTTCAGACTGGCAATTCGCCCCGCTATAGCCACGTTTCAGCCACGTTTCCCAAGTGGATTAAAGGGGGCGTTCACACAGGCACATCTGCCTGGCGTTCCCCACCCGTAGGCAACCTGTGCTGTTCCGCTTCACTCCCGGGATTAAAATATATGAGTTGAAAATGTTAGCAAATCCTAGAGAGTGCCTTTATCCCACCGCATTCTGCTTTCAGGAAGTGTGAACGCTCAGCCGAAAAGCCGGGAGCAATCTGCGTTGTGCATAAGGCAGCAGTGATATGATTGGCTGTGCTCTGCTCTACCATTCAATGCAGTGCTGGCGCAACGGGATCCAAATCGGCTATGTGTGTACACTCATACACACATAGCCAATTTACCAGGAAAAAGCCATTTACAGCCGCACCTCTGGGCCAGCAGTCTGAACGCTCCCGCGCACCTCCTCCCGGCATGCTCCCACATCAATTGGCGCAGTGTGACCAGGAAAACCCGGAACAGTTTGTTCCAGGGCTTTTTTGCCACGACTGGCTCCCGCTTCAAACTGCCAGTCTGAACTCAGCCTATATTGCCTCCATTGGAGTCCTTTTCACACATTATTCTTTCAGCACACTTCCCTTTAGGCATCTGCATTAACATGATTATTTTGCCACACAATAAAGTGCTTCTCTGAAGCAGTGTTTGTATCACTCAAACTAATTATAATAATCCTACAGAGACTTCTGTTTTGGAGAGGGGCCCACTGCATTCCCTTCCTGCCACTTATTGTCACCCTGGGCTAAATTCTTTTTAAGCTGTGTGGAAGGTTTTATGCATCTAACTATCTGCACTGCAACCTGAACCTAACAGAGTATGGCACATTTTTATGAACCCTCCCACCCAAAAACTAGGTTTTTGTCTTTCAGAACAGCCTAACCTACTATTGCTTTAGGGTTTTTGTTTCTTTCTTTCTCTGTTTCTGGGTTGTTGGGGTTGGGTTTTGGGTTTTTTAGTTTTTTAAAACTAGTAGTGACTTCCTATACTGAAACCTGACTATGGTTTAAAATAGACTATCCTTGAAATGGAATAGCAAACCTTTTAAAAAGTTTAAGCTCTTTAATAAACTTCTCCTGACTAGATTCTTTTGGAACAACCCTAATTTCCTCAATGGGAATGCAGAAGCTCCCTCTTGAAAACTGAAAAGCTACAGGACAAACCTAAAGGGAAATCGGTCTAAAAGAGCCTGCCTTCACTGAAGCACAGAGCGCCATATGCTACTTTTTAAAAAGTTAATCTAGGCTATTTACCACTGTTTTGAAGACACACAAACAACCTTGACTCTTTAAATATCCTCCTAGCACTGGCCTAGTTTGGGAGGAACTACAGCCCTATGCTGAAATTTAAATAAAAGTGTTTAAAAATTAAACAATTCCTAAAATAGACCCTTATTACTAGAAGCCTATTTAGCAGCACCTAAGTATTAGCCCTTCAAACCAGAAGCACACATTTGAACATAGAACAATGAATCTCAAACCCCCCCCCTCAAAAAAAAAACCTTTTAGAAATTAAAGGGAAGGGAAGATGGCGGATGCTCGAAGAGAATAGACGTGTGGGGGAGAGCTCCTCACACTTCTACGTTTTAATCTCACTTCTTGGTCTTTACCTTTAACCAAAATACTTCTACGTTGGTTGGAAGTATTTGCAAGGGGCTTAAACCTAACCTGGGGGAGCGGCGGCTCTCCCAGGGGATTATTTTTGGTTTGTCCCGTGGCAGGAGTGAGAAAGAAGCCAGCAAAGTTTTTTTTTCTGTTTGCTGAGAGAACTCGCAGAGCCCAGGAGTGGAAGGAGAGAACAAATAAAAGAAAGAAGACATAAGCAGCAAAACCGAAGCTAAGTAACTTAAATATTTACATCCATAGATGTGTTTGGCATATAAGGGGGGGAAATTTAAGGCAACCAACAGTCAAACTAACCTAATAGTCTAATGGGGGAACTGAGCGAGTACTGAACGGTGTTAGTGAAGTAGCGAAATAGCGAATCTAAACAATAGCGGCTATTAAAAGTAACGCACGAAGCAAAAGAATCTTAAAATAGTACCGTCTTAATCTATATTTCTTTATATCCCTTTAAAGCAACCGTTCCCGGGGTGGAGGAAGCAGCTGAAGCAAATTGCCTCCAGACGGGGCGACAAGAACGCGATCCGGAGGGGCGGGAGAGCGACATCGAGAGGAAGGAGAAAGGCGGAGGGGAGGAGCGACGCTACGAAAAGCGGCCAGGAAATAAACACTGAAGCAGCGCAGAAAACGTGGCGAGGGCTCATCATAGAAGAAGTAGCGTAAGGAAAACAGAGCCAACCTGATTAAAGGAGAATAACTGCAAGACCTTGCTCAGAAGGCCGAGAGAGTGACGAACAAGTAAAAAAAAAAAAAAAAAGTGTGAAGGAGGAATTGGAACTTTAAAGAAGAAGTGTGTATTGCATTTATACCCATTGTTAGAAAAATGTAAGTCTGCTGGAGAGAACCAAAATCTGTATATAGTACTTAATTAATAATAGGATTTAAGAATTAAAATAGGTAAAGGGTAAATTGGATAATCATTAAATTACTTAGTTAATTAACTAATTACTGCTCTACCAAATGCTTATATAAATAGAACAACAATAACTTTTTGAAGATACCTATCAAATAATTTATATAAATTTATATAAATAAAACAACACTAATAAGACCTTTATTAATCAACAAATCAATTAACACTTAGTTTATGAAAAATTGAGAATAATTGCGAAGAGATACAGAGGACTAATAAATTAAAAACAGAAGATGTCTTCGGGTACTGGCAGAAAAGGATCCACAGCATCACCTAGCCAAACATCAGGGTTAGCTCAAATGAAATCTTATGTTACAACAGCGGATTTACAAGCTATGATGCAGAGCTTTCTCCAAATGACAGCAGAACAAAACGCAGCAATTATTAAAGAAGAGATGGAGCCAATACAAAATAAAATAGAGCAAATAGCACAACAATTAAAAAATGACACAGAAGAAATTAAAATAGAAATTAAAAAGTTAACTAAAGCTACAAAACAATTGGAAGAAAAAATGGAAGATATGGATCAAGAAGTCTGGGAACTAAAAAACAAAACAGAAAAGATGGAGGAAACGCTTATGATATTAGAAATGGAGAAAGCAGAGACTTTTCTAAGATTTCAAAATGTCACTGAAAAATTGGGGAAAAACTTAAAAGAAGAACTTACACGAAACATTGTTGAGCAATTTAATATTTTAAATGAAAAAGAGTTAATGGAAAACATGGTAACAATATATAGAAGAAACTCAGCTTATTAAAAAAAAAAATAAAACACCAAGGGAAGTTCATGTAAGATTTGCACGAAAAAATATAAAGGATCAAATTTTACAGGAAGCAAATAAAAAGAAACTGATAATAGAAGGAACTGAAATAAAAATTTTGAAGGAAATACCCTGGCGAATAAGGGAGAAACGTCGAAAATATGCAACGCTAGCTGAACTATTGAGAAAAAACGAGACTCAGTATAGGTGGTTAATACCAGAAGGCCTCCAATTCATCTACAAAAGTCAAAGATATAAGATAGACTCAGTATTCAAACTGGAGAACTTTCTAGAAAATTTTGGAGATCACCTTGGTTGGCAAAGATCATCGGATTTAGAAGCAGGATTTAGAAGAAGAAGAGAGAGAAGAAAGGAAAAGTAAAGAAGATCGAGTGGGGGAAGCACATAAAAAAGGAGGAATTAGCCCTCAAATAAAGTACCCAAGGAGGAAAGAATATAAAAAATATCAATTAAAATATAAAACAGCTTCACAAATACAGACAAGGTGGCAACTTAAAAATATATTCCATAAAAAAAAAGATGATGAGTAAAAAAATATCTTTAATATCTGTGAATGTTAACGGCTTAAATAGCCCACAAAAAAGAAGAAAAATTACCCAACAAGCAATTAAATTAAAAAATGAGATCACCTGCTTTCAAGAGACACATATAAAAGAAGACCATGAGAAATATCTAACTTGTAAAAAATTGGGTATAATGTTTGCGGCGTCAGATAAAGTAAAAAAAGAGGGGTAGCAATGTACATTAAAAAAGAATTAAATCCCACACTTAAATTTAAAACTACTGATGGAAGAATTATTGGTGTGCAGGTAAAAATTAATGATATAGAAATATTAATCGTAAATATATACGCCCCAAATCAAAACCAAGAGAACTTCTTTGCAGAACTGAAAGAATATATTTCTAAAGAGAGCCCTAAGAATATATGCTTAGTAGGAGATTTTAATGCAGTATTAGATCCCAAAGAAGATAGAAAAAAAACAAGGAAAGCACATAAATCAGGAGCAGTTTTGGGGAAAAATTTTTTTAAAGTAACAGATGAATTTAACCTTATAGATTTGTGGAGAACTAGAAATCCACAAAAAAAAAGACTACACCTTTTTTTCAAGTAGACACAAATCATGGTCAAGAATAGATATGGTATGGGTAAATATAAATATAGTAAAACTCTTCACAGATGTTGAAATTTTGGCAAGCACTTTTGCAGATCATAATCCTATGTGGACATCGATCCAAGGAACACATAAAACCAACCGATGGAGAATAAATAGAAGTTTAACTAGAAATAAAGATTTTATTAATAAACTTAAACAAGAAATACAGGAATTTATTAAGATAAATAAGAGGGAAGATATGGATGTGAACATTATTTGGGATACCTTAAAAGCATATATTAGAGGTATATTTATAAACCAAGAAGCGTGGAGAAATAAACAAAAAAGAGAAAGGTTTAAAAGATTAACTATTGAATTGAGGAACTTGGAAAAGTTAAGTCAAAACAAAAAGGATTTAGAAGAGATAAGAATAAAGATAAGTTTAAAGCAGCATCAAATAAATCTATGGCTAACACAAGAAATAGCGGAAAAAATCGAATATACAAAAGCATTTTTTTTTGAAAATGCAAACAAGCCCTCACGTTGGTTAGCATATAAACTTATAAAAGAGAGAGAAAAGAGAACTATTTTAGCATTAAAAGATGAAAATCAGGAAATGAAAACCAAAACTCAGGAATTAAAAATAATAGTAGAAAACTTCTATAAAAACTTGTATAAACAAACAACATATAACAACCAGGAAATCGAAGATTTTCTATTGAAACATAATATAGACAAATTGACAGAAGGACAGAGAAGGCAACTGGATGAAAAAATCTCCATGTTTGAGGTGATAAATGCAATTAAAAGCCAGAAACCAAAGAAAACCCCAGGCCCGGATGCAATCCCAGTGGAGGTATATAAATCAATAGAGGACGAAATTGTATTTTTATTTAAGGAGGTAGTTAACAATGTGATGACAACAGGTAAAATTCCGACGACGTGGAAGGAAGCGGTAATAACACTCATACATAAACCTAATACAGAGAGCAATGACATTAAAAACTATAGACCTATTTCTTTATTAAATGTAGATTATAAAATTTTTGCAACAATATTAGCAAATAGGTTTAAAAAGATTATAGCGGAAATTATACATAAGGATCAATCAGGCTTTCTCCCAAAAAGACAACTTAAAAATAATATAAGAAATATAATCAACTTATTAGAATATTATGAACAAAATCCAGGAAAACAGGTAGCGCTAATGTTCCTGGACGCGGAAAAAGCTTTCGATAACGTCAATTGGGAATATTTGAAACAGAAGTTGAGAATGTGGAACTGTGGAGAAAATTTTTTAAATTCAATTAAAGCTATTTATAATGACCAATATGCCAGAATTATCATTAATGGAGAACTAACAAGTAATATACCCATACAGAAGGGCACAAGACAGGGATGTCCCCTATCACCGCTACTATTTATCTTTGGATTAGAAACACTAAACGACTTAGCGAGAAAAAATGAGAATATAAAGGGAACAAAAATAAAAAAGGAACAGTATAAACTCCAGGCATTCGCGGATGATTTGGTTTTCATCCTGGAAGACCCAATAATGTCATTACCATACCTATGGAAGGAATTACATTAATACGGCCAAATAGCAGGTTTAAAGATTAATATAAAGAAAACAAAGATTATAATGAAAAATTGTTCCGCCACGCAAATTAAGGAGATCCAAAATATCTCAAACATACAGGTAGTAGGAAAAATTAAGTACTTAGGAATTAATATGACAAATAACAACAAAAATCTCTATAAAAATAACTATATAAAGCTTTTGGAAGATATAAAAAAAGACCTTAATAGATGGCAAGATTTACATATTTCATTTATGGGTAGAATAGCCACAGTCAAGATGAACATCCTACCGCGTTTCTTGTTTGTGGTTCAATGCCTTCCCATATTAACAAATAAAAAATTCTTTGAAGATTTAAACCGTTTGGTTAGAACTTTTATATGGAAAGCAAAAAAACCGAGAATTAGTAGGAAATTGCTTACGGATAAGAAAGAAAATGGGGGTCTTGGACTACCAAACTGGAATCTATACTACCAAGCAGCGGCAATGGGATGGATAAAGGATTGGATACAATTAGAAGAGGAAAGAACTTTGAAATTAGAAGGATTTGATCTACCTATGGGCTGGCACGCTCACATCTGGTATAATATAGATAAAAGTCAACGAATCTTTGAGAACCATGCAATAAGAGGCCCATTAATTAAAGTTTGGAAAGGAATTAAAAATAGGTACTACCCCAAAATTCCGAAATGGATTTCCCCAGTAGAAGCCTTTACATTACCATCATTATGGTCAAAAGAGAAAAAATTAACTTATGAAACACTATTGACAGAAAATAAAGAAATAAAAGATCTTGACGTACAAGAAATTCAAAAGACAAAACTAACTACATGGGAAAAAATTCAACTAAAGTCTAGATACGCCAAGGATAAAAAAGTGAATTTTATGAATACCTATACTCAACTGGATAAAATTTGGCTCTCCTCAGCAGATAAACTAATTCAAAAATTGTATAATTTCTTCTTAGTAGAGGAACTATTTGAAGAGTCCGTTAAACCAAACATGGTCCACTGGATGAAAGATATAGGACAGAACATTACTTTAGAACAATGGTCCAGGCTTTGGAAATCACTCAGCCTACTTAGAGCTGTAAACTATAAAGAGAACATCTATAAAATGTTTTATAGGTGGCACTGGACTCCTGATAAAGTAGCGAAATGTTATCGGAAAGTATCAGATGTTTGCTGGAGGTGTAAAAGGGAGGTGGGAACATATATACATACCTGGTGGAACTGTGGAAAAATTAGAAGTTTCTGGAAACTAATTAAAAAAATAATTCAAGAATCTACTATGGTAAATTTAAAACTAAGTCCAGAAATATTCCTACTTAACATATTACTGGCAGGGATTCCAAAAGAAGACCAAAGAATTATTCTTTATATAATCACAACGGCAAGAATTGCGGTAGCCAAATTCTGGAAAAAAGAGAGCGTCCCCAACATAAAAGAAATAATAGATAAAATATTAGAAATAGCTGAATCAGATAAACTAAATCTTATACTTTCAGGGAAAGATGAATCAATATATGTAAAAAGATGGAAAAAAATATATGAATGGATACAAAAGAAAACATGAATAATTCTTCAAACACTCCTTATGTATTGTGATATGTGATGTATATGAAGTGTGTATTTTTGAAAATTTATAAATAAAATTATTAAAAAAAAAAAAAATTAAAGGGAAGAAATACAAGTGGGGAAATGTACTGGGGGGAAAGGCAGGAAAAAGCAAGAAGAACCTAAAGCAAAAGCCCTTACATATACACACACCAGACCAAAAAAAGGAAAAGTGGGGGGGAATCAGAGGAAAGGAAACAAGCACAACAAAAGCCTTTCTGCCCCCCCAACTCCCCCAAAAAAGGAATAATAAGAAAAAACAAACAGTGAAGCATGGTAAAGGAGATAAAGTAAGAGAGAGAGGTCAAGTAAAATAATCATTTTTAAACCAAGCAGAACCCCTGCCCCCCACAGGCCAAAAAAAGGACAAAAAATGAATAAGTGAACCAAGCATTAAAACAACTCAAAAGAACCAAAACCAAGAACCAAAAGGCCTCCTCATAGGCCCAAACAACAGCAAAACTCCACAAAAATAAGGTGACAAAACCAGAAGGAACTCTTAACTAAAACCAGTAAGAATCAAACCAAAAAAAAGGCCTGAGGAGGCCCTTGTCCTCACCCCCACATACACAACTTCATCTAGACCCAAACAAATAACAAAAAACTCCAAACTGTGAAACCACAACAAGAGGAACTAAAACCAGTAAGAATCAAACCAGAAGGAGTTTTAAAAAGGACTGAGGAAGCCCTATGCCTCCCCCCCACAACCAATGAGTTAGTGTGAGCTAGCTCACAGTTTTTTAGCCTCCAGCTCACACATTTTAGTCTTAGCTCAGGAAGGATGGCTCCAGAGGCAAACCAATTTATGCAGGAGTCAAATTGCTCACTCATAACTTTAGTGCCAGTAGCTCACAAAGTTGAATTTTTGCTCACAAGACTCCACATCTTAGAGGGAACACTGCCCACAACCCACCCATCAAACTCAAAGAACTAACAGTAAAATAAAAAAAACTTTTTAAAAAATGTTGTTCAGTCAAACCAGTTGCTGTCTTCTCCAGGCAGGCAGAATTTGATCCAAAGTCCACAGCAGCACAGTCTCTCAGGCAGCAGGAGCCAGGCTCAGAGAGCGGCGGCTAAAGTCAAAGCCAGAGCATACTCTCCAAAACCTCTCTCTCCGCAATGGAGTCTAGGTCAGCCAGACCCTTGCTTTTATGCTCTTTCCCATGCAGAGAAGAATTTCAAAAAATAACAGACAACTGTGATTGGCTAAAGAGCATGTTCCCCATAATCTGAAATCCTATTTGCCAAATCCTTCCCCCACTCCCTCCTGTTCCATGGGCAATGAGCAGGGAATGGAAAGTAGGTACCTGGACTTAACATTTGACACCAGCAACAACCTTGTAAAGTTGCAACCCTGAAATGCAATGCCATTTGCAAATGCACTGCAGTGATTGGCTCTAAGCTCCCCCTAAGGGGCTTTTGTCATTGGCCTGCAGAGATCCCTCTTCCCCCTCCCTCTTGTTGCCTTGGATACCAGAGCAAATGGTGAGAAAGAGCCATAAATGAAAGGTAAGTGTAGATCTTTAAAGTTTAAACCTCTCCTTCAGGTATCATAAAAAAAACCCAATAAAAGCTGAATAATTTCGGCTTTTTCTGGTATCAATAATATTGGTAGCTGAAAATATTCTCTAATTTGTATTCAGTTAAAAAAAACCCAGAAAATATCTGTAATATATATATATATATATATATATATATATATATATATATATATATATATATATATATATATTTTGGGGGGGGGACTCAGATAAACTAAATGCACACTCCTAGCTGTAACTGATACAGACAACCCTGCAAACACAGAGCACTCTGGATAGAAATATGAAGCACATACCTCTTTTGCGATATCAGTTACCATACTGCTTGATATCCAGACTGCTTGACCCTGGTTCAATAAGAAATCATTCATTGCCCTTTTTTAATAATGGTAGGCAAAAAGATACAAGCAATCATTTTGTTAAATCTTGTTTCAGTTTTCAGGTATGCAGTCTTTTCTTGATTGTTCTATAAGAATTTTTCAAGACCCAGGTAATATGTTGTTGAAGGCTTTCGCAGCCGGAGTTCATTAGCTGCTATAGATTTTCCAGGTAGGTCCTACAATGCCAAGACCACGGCCACACAACCCAGAAAATCTACAGCAACTAAAGCCCGGTAATAGCTAGACAAAATTAACACACACATTTAAATAAACATAACAACTAATATCACAGGAAAATGAATAGGGAAAAATCTCCACTAGTAAAATAGCCACATTCTTGCATACAAACAAAAATAGCTCTTCAGTTACAGTCCCTTACACACATGCCAATCATACCGTAGCTATGAAATCTGCAAAGCTCCTAAGTCTCTATAAGTGTAGAACTAACATGGCTAAGTAACTAAGGGGAGTTATTGCTTATACAAGACCAACTTATCTTACATACAAAACTGCTGTCATCCAAATTCTCCACTTGCACTATCAATATGGAGACCAAAACTCAACTTCTTCTAGTAGTCTTCCTCATAAATAGGTCATTGCCAAAGCTACTGAAGTACCTTGACACAGAGAGTACTCCATCCTTCTGTGTTATACCTCTGAGGATGCTAATCACAGCTACTGGCAAAACATCAGATCCTACAATGCCAAGACCATGGCCACACAACCCGGAACATCTAGAACAACTACTGAAGTACCATTAGTCCACTGACCTCCCATTTACATGCGTGGTATAATTAAAATTCATGATTTTGTTCGTACATCTAACGAGTGCTTATCACCAGGCGCCTGAAGCACAATGACTATGCAAGTATTTTTCATATCCTGCCTCAAAGACCAGAATGAGCTGTGATAAGATCTCATTCTTCTATATTCTGAGATTTAAGACTGTGACTACTAGTGCATTCTGCAAAAGGCACTTTCAATTGTTTCACATTTGGAAGCAGGACATATGCAGAGTAGGGATGCCAGCCTCCAAGTGGGATCCAGGGACACCCCCCTCTGAATTACAGCTCATCTTCAGAGTGCAGAGATCAGTTCCCCTTGAGAAAATCAATACTTTGGAGTGTAGACTCTATGCATTGTACCCCACTGAAGTCCCTGTCCTCCCTAGGATCCACCTCCAGATCTCCAGGAGTTTCCCAACCTCAAGCTGGCAACTCCCCACCCCCTGCTGGAAACCCTAACACAGAGTAAAAATAAATGGTTGCATGTTCTTTCATAAAATTTTGCATTAAAAGCAATGGTTCCCTCAATTTCAAAAGTAGAGGAGTTAAAAATCCACACTGAGTGTAAAACCAAAGTGCCAGCAAGCAATTCCAAGTGTACCAAGTCAAAATACCTCCACAAGATGCAGGTGTGCAAATTACTCCTGTTATAGACAGAAGTCATGTTTTCACTATCCCCTCAACCACTGTTAAACAACAGCTTTACCTCAATCCCCCGTGTTTCTTAGCTCATAAAATGTTTATGAGATGGAGAAAAGTTTCCTTCTGCTAGCTCATTCTCTTCTAGCTGCAGAATTCTACTGCTTCTTTTAAATCATTTGTACCAGCATGATTCATGGTTTCTTCAATAGTAATATGAGTTTGACAGTGTTTGCTCAGTTTGCTAGACAACTCTTCCTTCGTAGCATAAAACCAAGGGAGAACAGATTTGTTTTTCCTCTTGACATTCAACAACAATCCCAAAGCAGAAGTGTATACAGAAACCTACAGACAGGAAAAGCGCCCCAAACATGACTACGGTACTGGGCACAGGATGGCTGCTTTCTTAAAAATGCATGCAAGGATGTCTTCTCACATCCACACATTTTTCCTCATTAATTTTCACATCTGCCCTGGAACTCTTCATAACCCACAGTAATAATATGCTTTATTACTTCTCATTAACTTGTACACCTGCCTCAGCTTTATTCCTGAGCCACTACATGGGTCAAGTGTACAATACATTTTCTCACGGAAAACCACCATATTCTTGTACAAACTAGTGAGCATTTTTTTAAGTGCCCTGAAGGACATTATTCACATTTTATTGTAAAATAGTGAGCATTTTAATCCCTTTCAGTTATATTCTCTCCCTTATCAACATTTTTGTGTGGCTGCCAAAATAATACATAGCAAGCCTGATTTTCAGCCAGATCTCAATCAGCATCTTGGTTCCACAAGCAAAATTCTGTAACTTCAACTAATTTTTGCATCAAACAGATGGTACAATGGGCTATCTGTATGATTTATGGACATAAGAAATATTCAGTCTATCTTTATGTCTAAGCCTGGACTACACCACAAAGGCTATGATCAATACAGCTGCAATATGGAGCTTTACAGACCTGAAGAAAGTGTCAAAGGTGCAGAATAATTTGAAATTTTGAAAAATACATTAGGGGATTAAAATGCCCCCAAATAACAGAAACAATGCCTGTAGCTTTAAGAAAAGAATGCCCACTGAGTTGTTAGTGGCTTTTTTAAGGGTGCTAGGCAAACACAACAATATAGCTGAGCCTTCTAAACTTTGGTGGCTTCAAAGTGAAGCCTAGGGGAGCGGATGAACTGGACTGAGAGGCCAAAAATAGCTCTGGAAGGGTCCTGTCCCCCTCTCCTGTAATGTCCTCTGGTGGAAGAGGACACACTGGGGACAGACACTGTGGTGAGCACTGGAGACAACTGGGCCGGAGGAGAGAAAGAAGTGGGGCAAATGAAGGTTGGCTAACTGGTGGGTATAGGGTTGCCAACTCTGGGTTGGGAAATTCCTGAAAATTTTGGGTTGAGCCCTAGGGGGTGGGTTGGGGAAGGGAGGACCTCAGCTGGGTATTATGCCATCCAAAGCAGCCATTTCTTCCTGGAGAATTGATCTGTATACTGTGGGAAAAGGTTATAATTCCAAGAAATCTTCAGGCCCCACCTGGAGGTTATGGCAATCCTAAGTGAGTGGGAAGGAGAGAAGGGAAAAGGGAGAGACCATGGGGCTTTCAAGGAAGAAAAAAAGGAGATCATAGGGAGGAAATGAGATGGCTCCTGCAAGTCCTTTCATGTCCCCTGCTTGTGAGCCCGTAATTCTGTGTCATCTTGAACACATGAAGGTGACTTATACTGAATCAGACAATAGGTTCATCAAAGTTAATACTCAGTTTGAAACTCTCTACAGTCTCAGGCAGAGGACTTTTGCATCATTTCCTACCTAGTCTTTTTAACTGGAGATGCTGAAGAACCTTCTGCCAGCCAAGAAGATGGATCTACCACTGAGCCACAGCCCCTCCTCATAGTAATAACATGGAGATAATTTTTTAAATGACAGCAACATTTCTCAACCTAATCTAACTCATAGAGTTGTTGTGAGGGTAAAATGGAGGAGAGGAGAACATTGTAAACTGCTTTAGGACCCACTGGGGAGAAGCAAATAGTTTCACTCTGGGTATGAATTTATCAATTGTATATAGCTAAATGATCTGACTCTATAGTAACATTACAAACAATAATATAGATCCCAAAAGATGTCCCCTTATTATAATCTGAGCAAAGCACTGCTTCTGGCCCTGTACAATGACACTGTAGGATGCAAACATGCACAGAGGGAAGCAGGATCAAGTGCTCTGTCCCTGCCTACTTCTACCTGCTGCACACAGGCACAGTGCCAAAAGCTATATTCATGTAGGCTGTGTCCCCAAGTCGATCACTCTGCCAATCATTGGATGGGCCTACACATATATATGTTGAATACCGTAGAGGCTGGGCCCACATGAAACAAATATCAATAGGCAGGAATCAGAACAAGTATGCTTAGGGCATGGACTGGGAAAATGCTATTTGGTTCATGGTGTGCCCAGTTTGTGATGCAGTAGAATGCCCCCTGGGCAAACCAGAGGTATCAAATTCATGAGGGACCTCCAGCTGACTCTCCTCTACCTGCCCTCCATGTTTGGTGCAGATTAAATTTACAGGGTCCAAGTTACAGCCCCCCAAAGAAGGTGCCCCAGGAAGGTGCAGGATCAGGAGGTTCAGGAGTGTATAGAACAGATCCCGTGCAACCTACAGGCATCAAAGTCTTCAGGGACCTTCCCCAGATACTCCTCTACATGCCCTCCAAGTTCTGCCCCTCTGTTGCTTTGAAGTTTGGCTAACGTTTAGATTGAGTGAAGACTGTCTGGAAATGTATCCATTCACAAAGTGCCACAAACAGCTTGAAAGTTTATGGAAAGTTCGTACCAGTTGACCTGCCATGAACTTCATTTAGTGAAGAACCACAAACCATCCAAAATTCATCATGAAATTTAGTTCATGAGCTGGTTCATGCCCCTCTATAAGTATGCTTGCTCTTGTTCCTCCCCTACAATCATTGGTTCCATAGATAATATCTGGGGTGTTCAGGGTTCTATAGTTTATGAATATTATAATATAATAGTATATGCACAAAAAGCATACTACCAATTATATCATGTGCACATGTAGGTGCCTGCATGGTTAACAACTTACACCTGTTAGGGTCAAGACCATTTACAAAAAATAAAGATATCTCACCTTAGCTTCACAGCCACAGCTTTTGTCGGAAGAACAGGTACCACTTTTAGGTTGTTTCTACTGGTATTACAGAAACTCAATCAAATCTCCCTCTGTACCAGGGCTGCCAGTTTAAAAATTTCAAAAATAAAAGACACTATGTAGATAAAATGTTACACCATGTAAAATTATATAAAGCTTGATGTTATAACACAGGATGTCCCTTAAAATGCTAAGCAACCAGCAGATCAGCAAAAAGAACATAGATGTTGTAAGATATTTCTGTTTGCTGTCAAACAGGACAGTAGGAAAGGATGGAATCAATAAGCATGGTAGGTAGAAAGCAGGAGTCTCAGCGATACCAGTTTCAGCCTACTACTGGATTTGTTCTTGTGATCAGCAGTTCTTATCTAAATGAGAAGCAGCTTCTCTGCTGCATATTTGGTTCTAGACACGACAAAGAAGAGTGTTTCTCCCCCACTCCATGAAGAATATCCCACACAAAGAAGGTGATTCTTACATATGCCCCTTGCAGTTTTTAGAATTAAAAAAGTAGAGGAACTGCAAGGAGTTGCGGGGGACATTTCATTTCCCCCTGTACCCCCTCCCCATCACTTCTGTTTCCCTTCCTTGAAAGCCTTCACAGTCTCTCCTTTTTTCCTGCTTCCTTTTCTCCTTCCCACCCACCAGCCAACCTACTCTTATTTGCTCCTCATCTTCACCTTCCCCACCTTCTATATCTCTGGCAATCTACCTGCAGAAAATGTCTGGGCAAGTTGAAAGGTGCCTTCGGGTGATGGGCCAGTCCCAGTGGTACATTGGCCACCAGCACTGGGCCAGACCCAGTGGTGCAGGGGCCACTGTAAGTGCCAGGAAAGGTCCAGTGGCATAGTGGCTGCTGCCATCAGACTGCTTCCATCTGTCCTTTCCATCCACCAACTAGCCTACCTTTTCCTGCCCCCATCTTCAGTTTTTCCTCCTTCCCTCCTCCTGGCAGCCTCTCCCTGTGAAAACTTGATTGGCATAGTGACATAGTGGCACCCATTGAGCTCAGCCCAGTTCCACAGTAGGGAACCTACAACAACTTTCCTCTGTGTACTCGTTAACACACTATTTCCTCTTTCCTTCCTCCTAGCAGCCCCAATATTTTCATCTTTCCTTCTCTCTTTCCCACTTATCCACCAATATACTTTTTATCTGCCTCCCATCTTCAGCAGGGCAATCATAATTTATTTAATTCATTTATACTCTGCCTTTTTTCCACAATGGAGACCCAAAGCAGTTTGCATCATTCTTCCCTCCATTTATTCTCACAACAACCCTGTAAGGTAGGTTAGGCTGAGAGTATGTGACTTCCCAAAGTCACCTATTGAGATTCCACAGCAGAGCAGGCATTCAAACCTGGGTCTCTCCAAACCTAATCTGAAACTTTAACCACTACACCACTCTGACTTTCATGGGATGACTACCATCCAACAGCAAGCAGCTGGGACTAGGTGAATCATGCATGTTGCATTGTTGCAAGTTACTGGTGATTGCTGCTGGCCCTGGCCCCAATGAGCCCTTTCTCAAAGACCTAAACAACCCTTGCAAGGAGTCTGCTCCCTCTACCACCTTTTACTGACAGGAACCAAGGCTTGAAGGATGGCAATACTGTTTTAGTTGTCCAGCAATGGCCACTGGGAGCAATTTTTTTTCTTACAGTGATGGATGTTGCTTCTATCATTTTGGAGGATTTTAACCCTTTAACCCCCATGTACTTTTTAAAAAAGATTTCCAAATTTTCTTGTAACCTGAGATTTTTTCCCAGTAGAATAAAGTCTTCATTCATGAGATAAAAATAAACACTATCACCTCCAATTCAGAAGGAAGAAACTTAGAAAGTCAGACATCATTACATTAATGTAAGGTTGCCAGGTCCCACTTGGCCACTGGTGGATGATGTGATGACATTTGTACATTGAAGTGCATACAAAAACTACAGTGTGTGTCACAAACGGGCACTTGAGAATCTAAGAAGATCCCTCCTGAATCAAAACAAAGACTATCTAGTTCAGTATCCTGTCTCCAGCAGTGGCCAATCACATGCTCCTGGGAGGCACAGAAGCCAGCATGAAGGTAATCAGGAGTGACTCTTACAATATCTACATTGATAGACATCTCCTCTGAGGTTTGTCTTATTTGTCAAACAGATGTTGTTATCCCATCTTGTGGCAGTGAATTCTATGCCAATTATTACTTCCACAGGTTCTAGCTCCATGGTCTACATACACAAACATTAGAAGAAAATCTATTATACATCATATACTGAGTTAGCATAATCTGCCGTAATCATTTTGACAAGGTCCTCATTAGATCAGCTTACATAATTTCCATTATTTTATCATATTCACCAGCAGCATTCTAGCCAGAGATCATGAAAGTGTATCAAAGCATTCAAAAACAGCAGGTCTTTTTATACTGTTCCCTGAAATGATTGTTTCTTTTGCCTCAGTCTCAATATACATACCTAAAATAAATAAAAAAAATTACTAGCATTATTACTATTTAAGGTACTATTTCTGCTAAAGTACTGCTGTAGTGCCAGAGGTATACCAACCACTGAATAGCATATGGTAATGTCATAATCTCAGCCCAAGTAGCTTACAGCTGGTGTACAATACTGGGGAAGAGGACGGAGATCAAAATAAGGAATTGGAGTGTGATTACGAGATCCATAGGGCAATGGAGAAACTGGTAAATTGAACTGAGGGTCGATTTTTATTCATTTGACAGATTTTCATAAATTAGTGTTTGACAGGATTATCTGTCAAGTCAATCTACATATTGTAAAGGACACTGAATACAATCACTCCTCAAGAAAAAAACAACTGCAAGACAATATCGAACCAAACTTACTGGGTAGCAATATAATATGGGGAAAGATTACTTTAAAAAATTGGCAAGGCAAGATATCTAATAAACTACCATGGCTAGTTTTTCTATAATGTTTCTTGTTTGTTAAAAGATATCACACTCTTAAGGTCACTCTTAGCCATTGTCTGATCTCTTTTTATGTGATACATTTAGCAATTTTTGTTGCACCAAAAAAGTCTCAAATAACTATCAGTTCAGTGATAATGGAAGTCTCTGTTCTGGATACCCATAGGATTAAAGCTGCATAGACAGTGCCTTCAGCTAAAACACACCCCACCCCAATTAAGTGTTCTGATTGAAATCTACCCATTCCACACCACTTCCTTGTCCCAAATTGGACAGCATTCTTTGATTAACCAACAGGAACAATCTACTATGCATTTAGCTGATAGCACTGAAAATGCTATTGTTAATAGCTACAGACTAATGGAGTGTTAACACGCTCTAATGCTACACTCAGGAGTAGTAATGAGTAGTATGGAAGCTATGGAATTAAAATGACTTGTTCCACAGATAATGGAAGTCAGTTCAATGGTCTGATAGTATCAAACAGCAAGCTCACATATATTACTGTTGCATCTATATCCAACAATACCAATAATGTACATATCTATATCAGTTATATCTAATTTAAATATCTATCAACTGTCTTCAAAATACAGAACATAAGATAAAAGCACAGTTTTTCTGATATATTTTCAATACACTGCCAAATGTCCATGATCTTGGGAATTTGGCTTGAGGCAAAGTCTTACCTGTATCATTGCCTGAGATAGCAACAACAAACAGATTTATATCAGGTCTGCTTTCCACCCCTATGTCAGCATTTGAAGTAGGAGGTGGCTCTTCTTGAGATTCTAAAATCTCCTTGGGTGGTCCTGTGGGCTGGGCAATTGCGGTAACACTTGATGATGTAAAATATTCAGTATCAATGTCTGATTCTACGATCTTCCCTGTAAAATCATCATCAGTAGTGGTTTTAATGGAAGAAACAGATTCATCAATTATTACCATGTCTATGTTCGTATCCTCATCTGGTTCGCTGTAAATTAAAGGTGGTTGTGTTTTGGTAATTAAAGGCTTGGATACTGAAGTAGGCTGGATTTTGTCTACTGCAGCAACTGTAGATGTGGTTATGCCACTTAGCATTGTTGGTTTGCTTGTTGCCATAGCTGAAAATAGAACAGAATCAGTTCTTATGGCATCTTCTGTCGTTCCTGAACCTTCTGGACTATGAGATGTAAGCCTATCTATTTTTACCATATCAGTAGTTTTTTCAGCTACAGGAGCAATAGATTTTGTTGGGCCTACAGACTGAATTGAGGGTGCTCCACTTTTACTCTCAATGCTTGGCTTTGTAGGAGGCACTTCAGTAGATTTCACTCTGTGTTCGGTGACAGCATCTTCCTGGGAAGACAGTTCAGGCTTTGTGGCTATATCATAAACAGTAATTTTTACACCTGGATCCAAAGCCTCTGTAGTTGTATATTTTTCTTCATATGCAGATCCTTCAATAGCTCCATCTTGTCCAGGTGACAAAAACAAGCTTGTAACGTCTAGGACAGTAGCCAGTTGGTCTATAGCTTGATCTCTAGTACCAGATTCCCCTTGAATAAATGCTGTAGCCTCTGTTGGTGTCCCTGTGATATCTGTATGAATAGCAGCAGTGACCCCATCTTTACCATAACCATCCACTGAAGTTTTATAAATAGGGGTAGTACCAGGTTCTATCTTTGATAGTGAAATTGTAGTTATTTTTGCTGCATCTGTAAATGTAACTGACTGCATGCTTTCTATGTCTTCAATGTCCACTGAAGGATAAATAGGAGTTATTTTACTTGGAGTTCCTAAGTCTGGCTGCTGCTCAGTAGTGCTCCCTTCATAAGCCCAATCATATTTCTGATCTGTTTTCCTTTCTGGCTTTTCTGGTTTCATTTCTGGTGTAGGTGCAAGCATTGTGATTATATCATGATGCCTTGTCAGATCATCCCTTTCCTCTTTGGTAAAACCTCCTGCCAGGTCCAATATTTTACTTGTAGCTGTGACAGTAGACATGTCCCTTGGTAACTCTTGAGTGTCTGATGCAGGAGTAAAAGATGGCATGCTGCTTTCAACTGGTGACAATTTAGATACTGTGATCACCTCTCCATCTAAAGTTGTATGTGTGGGAATGAGTTTTTCATGATCTTCACTCGTACCTGAAAAAGTAGAGGCCCATGTATGCTTTTCATTCTCATTTGATTCTGTAGAATCCACACGTACTCCATTAATTTTATCAGTTGCTGTAGAAAGTAGTATCTCATGGGTCTTTGTAGCTGATGGTTTCTTGCTTTCAAATAAAGTTACTGAGGACAACTCATCTGGTAGAGGTGTGACCTTTTCATCCAAATAAGTCTTTGACACTTTAACAACATCTAGCTCTGGAGCACTGCTAGGGGTCACTGGTCTCTCATCTGTCATAACAGCACCATTGTCATCATCTTCTGAAGTAAGTTCATGTTTATCAGTGAGCAGCTCTTTGGGAATGACAACAGTTGTGAGTCTTGTGTCAGTTTTTGCTTCCATTGACACTTTTGTGGGATGGATGCCGAGCTGTGTTTCTTCCCTTTTCAGAGTTACAGAAGTCTCAGTTACAACAGGAGCACTCAAGTTAACTCTGAATACAGAGTCTACAGAAGTTCTTATTGGTCCCACCTCTATCTGTTCAGTTTGCCTTTCAGAACTCAAGGAAGCATCCTCATGGAGGTCTGAGACTGACGTTGTAGGTGTGGATATTGTACCCAATTCTGTCACTTCTGATGAATCAGTAGAGTCTGTAATAGTCTGAGGTAGAATAGTAGATAAATGAACAGGTTTCTTAGGTACATTCTCCTCCTGTTTTTCTTCAGGTGTGACATGGGGCTGAACTGAAGGTTTGGATGGCATTATCTTCAGCTCAGTTAATAGATTGCCTGATCCACTTCCCAAAGGTATATGTAGTTCAACAGATGTAGAATCTGATACATTCTGTTTAGCTAAGCAAAAAAAAAAGTTACAAAAAGAGTTAGAAATTTCAGCAATTTAAAAATTACTTGTCTGCTTTAATGTTTTAAATCTAAAGCATTTTTACAACATAATGGAAAGGATACCTGGTCCAGAATGTGGGTGCCAGGTTGTTGGCAGAGGCAAGCTCTCAGGAACATAAACCTATTTTGTACCTATCCATACTGATTGCCAGTTAGTTTCTGAGCATAAAGCAACACCTAAACATTCAGGACCACTTTTAACACACAAACCCATCCAGACACTTAAGCAACTGTTGGAGATCCCAGTATGGCGGGGTAGCTAGAAACTCACTACATGATTTGAGTTAGTCATCCTCTCACCCTAACCTATCTCTCAGGATTGTTATTAAGAAAAAGGAACTAAATATGTTAATCTGAACTCCTTGGAAGAAGAATGGAATAAAATTTTGCTGTAATAAAATGTGCATGGTCTTCAAGCAAGTACTGTGAAGCAGTTCATATTCTTGCTGATTCTTATTATTATAATAGTTAAATGGCTTCCACATCTATTTTATATGGACAATTGTATGGGATGATTTTGTATGGAGAAATACTATTCTATTGGCAATTATCTAATATCAAAATGTACAGCAGAAGCAAACCATACACACACACACATTTTATTACTGCATGGTGATTTTTAATTAATTTTTCTCCCATTGGCTAACACAGTGGCAGCAGCGGTTGTCAGTGGAAGACTTGGCAACCCTACTGTAAGGCTTAGGGTTCACAGAAGTCAGAGGATGGGGAGACAAGTGATATATGCATGACAGGAATATTTACCAATAAACAGAGTTACAGTGTTCCTGTAACAAAAGGAAATTGCACTGATAAGTCTGCCTTTCCAGAGTATTTCCCCCAGTGCAGATTGCTGGCTAATTGGCTCGAAGAAGGTTTTCATTCTATTTATGCAGTGACTTTTCTGTTCGTTCTCACTCAGTTCAATGTGATGCCACCAACTCAGTGGTAGTTTATGTATTATTTATATATCATTTGTTTCTGCCCTGTATCCTAACCAGGGCTTTTTTGTAGCAAAAGCCCAGCAGGAACTCATTAGCATAATAGGCCACATCCAGCAGCAGAAACTCATTAGCATATTAGGCCACACCGATGACAGCACAGCTTATTGGCATATTAGGCCACACCCCATCCCTTCCCTTGGTTTGCCCAGGCAGCCTGCAGCTGTGGGGAGGCTGGGAAAGTTGGCCCTTGGACAAGCCAGGGAAGGCATGGGGAGGCATTTAAATGCCTCCCCGATCCTTCCAGAACCCCCCTGGCCTGCCCGCCTCAGAGTTGCCAGGGGGGTCGCTCTCCAGGCCTTCCCTTTGTAGCCACGCACACAGAGGTTTTGGCTGTAGTGGGCGTGGCCAACTCTGAAGCCAGCCATAACTCCGTTCCTGTGCATTCCTGCCCCAAAATAGCCCTGATCCTAACATTCTGCTGCTTCAGACCACCCCACCTGAATTTCTGTATCCTGTTTTGCTTATATAATGGGGATGTTTTCTCCTGCGTGTTTGAAAGTTGGCAGGAAGGATTCCTCAAAAGTGAGGAACAATCTTCGAGAATTTCATGGGGAGGTCTACAAAAGCAAAATGATTTCTTATTGAAAATAAGGAAGATTTGTATGTTGCCAAAGGCTTTCATGGCCGGAGTTCATTAGCTGTTGTAGATTTTCCGGGTTGTATGGCCGTGGTCTTGCCATTGTAGGACCTGATGTTTCACCAGTGGCTGTGACTGGCATCCTCAGAGGTATAACACAGAAGAAAAAATGAAGAAAAAAACCCATTTTTCTTCTCACCTTGACACAGAGAGTACTCCATCTTTCTGTGTTATACCTCTGAGGATGCCAGTCACAGCTACTGGCAAAATGTCAGGTCCTACAATGCCAAGACCATGGCCACACAACCCGGAAAATCTGCAACAGCTAAGAAGATTTGTCTTATTAATGCCCCACTTTTTAACTCCTATCCTTCCAAATTGACACAGAGAATTCAAAAATTTATTTCTAAAATGCAATTTACCATTATTTCAATGTTAAAACTCCATTGTATGGCTAATATAGCATACACTCCTATATTTATAAATACAGAAACTGTCAGATTTTAATAAGGCACAACAAAGTCCCCAAATTCATTCCTGTATTAACTTTCCAAACAAAGTTCACTGAGAACAGCATTCAATTTATGCCCAGCTAGCTGGCTAGATGCTCAGATTGATTTCAACTGATTTGTGCCAATTTGCAACAAGATTTGAATCTAGAATTATTTCAGCTTCGTTGGACTTTGCTTTTACACTAGCAAGGTTCAAAAGATAGATTCTTTTAGGTTTGTGGACTTAACTAAAGAAAAGAAAAGGTTAAATTGTTATAGCTGTTTCTTCTCAAGGATTAATCTGCCTTTTCCCTGAAGAAGACAACACCACCAAGAGATGATTGATTCTTTTGAAATAGGCTCCACTACAGCTGTCAGTGGACTTGCCTCTCTGTACAGAGTCTTGCATTACTGCACTCCTTGAATCATGTGTTCAGTGGAATAACTCCTTTGTGCTTCTTCTGATGCAAAACACAAGTCAGTTTTCCCCAGTAAAACATCCCCTCCCCCAGTTCAGCAAGAACGTAAATTATCTCACCAACAGCTGCTTACATCAAAGCCTATCATGTGTTCTACAAACTGTATTCCTTTTACATTATGCATAACCTGAATGAAGTTGATTTGGGACTGGGAAAGATTTCAGCGCTTTTTAAAATCCATCCCTTGAATGTTTTCTTTGTGCTTTTACTTTGGAATAAATTTTCTTTTAAATTTGACACCTTTTAAAAAAATAAACAAAGTGACAGTTAAGCTTTTTAAAAAAATTTCCTGAAATGTACATTGTGGAGCTGGAAAGCATAACCATTTTTAAGGCCACAGACTGGCCCTTTCAGAACAATCTGTGCCTTTTAGGTCACAGATCTGTACTCACTAGGCATGACAGCTATTTTTCATGTATGTGCTCTAGTAATAAAGTTTATTTCCTGTTTATCAAAGCAGACTGTCACTCTCGTACCTAGACTGATTATATATGCCAAGAACACACATAAACAGAGGTGGGGCTAAAATAACTGGAAAGTTCTGCTCTTTGTACTTGCTCAGAGGCAGCTTTACCAGGGTTCCACAAGGCACTGGTTATGTGATAGGCTCGGTTTCATAATGTGGGGTGATGGCATGAAGAAAAACATACTTTTACCTGCAAGTAATCACTTAACATGCATGTTAGATCACACAGATCTAGAGCAAGGTTTGTGACAAGAATTTGTGACAAGATATGAAGAGTTGATTTTTATACCTCGCTTTTCTCTGCCCTAAGAAGTTTCAAAGAGGCTTACAATCGCCTTCCCTTCCTGTCCTCACAATAGTCACCTTGTGAGGTAGGTGGGAATGAGAAAGTTCTGAGAGAGCTGTGATTGGCCCAAGGTCACTCAGCAGGCTTCATGAGGAGGAGGAGGTGTGGAGGTGAATCAAACTTGGCTCTCCAGATTAGATTTCACCACTCTTAACCACTTCACCATGCTGGCTTATTTCCAGCATGCCTACGATGAACAGCAGTCAATCTGAGTTCAACTATACACCATTTAGATAGATCAAAGATTATATACATAGATAGATCAAAGATTATACACACAGGTAGATCAAAGATTGTACACATGAAACACTATGTGGAAATTGTTTTAAACAGCTACCTAATATGCCAATTTGAGGGGGAGGAGAAGAAAACAGGATGTGAGTAGAAGAAGACAAAATGGAGTAGATTAGCAAAATGAGTTAGTCTGTTATTGTTTTCTATTCCCATGTAACCTTTCCCTAATTTTCTCTTAAGTAAAGTTATTTTTATTAGAAACTAAACACACATGTGTCTGAGGCTGCTTTATTTCTGCTGTGCTCTTTAGACTTTAAAGCAGGGGTCTTTTTTTGGGGGGAGCGCACCGGAGCTGTGCTCCGGGAGCTCAGAAGCCAAGCCCCGCCCCCAGCCAGAGTCCCGGGGAGTCTTTCAGGCAGCCGAATGTCAATTTCAGCTCCATTATATCCTATGGGCCATTGAAGTCAATGGTGAAAACATAGGGTATATTCTGGGGGCTGGAGGGGAGGGGTTTGAGGGAGAGGCTCCAAACTCACAGAGTAGCTGATGGAGCCTCTCCCTAAGATACCCACCAAGTTTCAAGAACATTGGACTAGGGGGTCCAATTCTATGGGCCCCCAAACAGGTTGCCCCTATTCCCTCCATTGTTCTCTATGGTGGGAAAAAAGTAACTTCATCAGCTACCCTGTGAGTTTGGAGCCTCTCCCTCAAACCCCCTCCCCTCCAGCCCCCAGAATATACTCTATGTTTTCACCTTTGACTTCGATGGCCCATAGGATATAATGGGGCCGAATTGCTGCCAAATTTCTTTCATTCCCTCCTTTCCTTCTCTCTTTTTCCTCTTTCCCTCCTTCTCTTCTCTTTCTTTCCCACCTTCTTCTCTTCTCTTTTTTCCTCCTTTCCCTGTTTCCCTCCTTCTTCCCTCTCTTTCTTTCCCTCCCCTTTCCTTCTCTTTCTTTCCCTCTTTCCTTCTCTCTACTCTCTCTCTTTCCTTCCGTCTTTCCTCCTTCTGTGGCCCAACTCTCATGAGAAGGAGTTTAAACTTTAAACCCCTTCTCTCTTAGCTCTCCAACCCAGACCAGCTGGGGAAAGGAAGGGGAGGCTTTTGAAGATTCCTCCCTCCCTTTTGCTTCCCCTTCTGATATCACTTCCGGTGAGGTCAGGGAGCGTGGCATATGCTAATAGCCTAATAGCTCATTAGCATACCATATGCTAATGAGCTCCTGTAGCTGTTTTTTTACAAAAAGACCCCTGCTTTAAAGTATACCCAACATGTCTCCTACAGGAACTTTAGGTACAGGAACTCATCAGGGAACAATGTGGAAGAACAGGGGCTTTGAAACTGTCTGACCTGGCTGAACAAGAAACAATGGAAGAACAGAAGGATGAAAGGCTGAGTCTGACCAACAACTTTGCAAGATATAACATGGAAAAGGCTTAGCAGAACTTAGCACCTGAGCCTTGTAGGCATTCATTAGACTTGCCATTCTCCAGCTGGGGATGGGAAATTCACCACCACCACTGGGCACCTCCCCATTGCCACTCAGCTGGCTGGCATGGGAAAAAAATGGTCTGCTGGACCGTCTCTCCCACTATGTCACCGGAAGAGCTTTGTGCTCTTCAGAGCAACATCCACTGGTGATCCTCAGCTCAAAAGATGTCTGCTTAGCCTCAACCAGAACCAGAGTCTTTTCCCAGCTGGAAAACCCATACTGAAAGCCCCAGAATGCACTGCTGATTGCTGAACAAGCATCTAAGTCCAGTAGCACTTTAGAGCCCAACAAGATTTTAGAGGTATGACCTTTTGAAAGTCAAAGTTCCATTCGTCATATATCTGACAAAAGGGAGCTTTAATCCTTGAAAGTTCATACCCCAAAAATCTTGTTGGTCTCTACAGTGCTATGGGACTTAGACCAATAGGGATACCCTCTGAAAATGAACAAGCATGACATTTCAAAGACCCAGAGACACCTGCAACTTTGACAAACAAGAAGACAAGTCTCATGACAAATAAGACAAGCTCAGACTGGCATATTGTTTTGGGATACTGGAAAGATGTTATGGGAGTTCTGCTCCCGGACTCCCAGCAAGGCCACTGGAGGTCCGGGGGCTGTTTTGCCACCCCGGAGGAAGCCGAGGCAGCAACAGAGCCATGATGCAGCACGTCGTGACATAGGCAGGGGGCGGAGCCGGCCCTGTGAGGCTCCACTCCCACCCAAGCCAGTTGCTCCACGTGCTCGCTCCACATGCTCGCCCACCCTCCCGCCCTGTTCTTAGTCTAGGCTATGGCTGGTCACCTATTAGGGCCAGGTAGGAATTTTTCACTTCTGCCCAGTATTGGCTAAATGGGTGGAGGTGTTTTTGCCTACCTTGCACTGAGAGCAGTGGATTGGATAGTTGGTTGTGGTCATCGACACCTAAATAGGTTGGTCACTTGGCAGGTTTGTGTGGGCAAGAAATTGGAACTGGTGAGCACCTTACGGCATTTCCTGTTAGGGAACAGGGGGTCATCAGGAACTGCATTTCCCATTAGGGAACAGGGGGTCATCAGATTTTAGGGTCCAGAGTAGGGAATGGTGATCACCTCTGGGAACCCCTTAAGGAAACTTTGCAAGTTGTAAGGCTTCAGGGGTAGACATTCCTAGGTGGTAACCAGTTTTGCTGGGCTGCCGGTTGTGAGCCAGACCACTGGCTCAAAGCTGGAGCTGGGTGACTCGCCCGTGAAAAGGGCAAGGAGGTTGGTCAGGTAGTGATGCTTGCCTTGCCTGTTCCGTGCTCACTTATTTGGTCCCTTGCTGCAGTGTTATGTTAGATAGTTAATAAAGTGGCCCTTATTTACTTCCAAACTGTTGTCTGTCTCGTTATTCTGACCAGGGGGGGCAAATGGACATTTTGTCCCCTGAGTTCAAAAGTAAACAGTAAATAAAGGAAACCATGCCTCTTTCTCCACCTTGTAGAATAAAAGACCAGACTGCTAACTTCCCTGATCAGGAGAAACGTATAAAGACCTTAGCTGAGAGTGAGCTTCTAGCAACTTGGAAGTCTACTCACCCTGTGGATATTGTCCCACTATCATCAGGCCTTTATATGCCTATCCCTGGGACTTGCACTCTATTCTTTTGAGGAATTTTACCTTACAGATTTTTAGATTTTTTTTCATCTGTAGTTCTGTGATCTTTTGTTCTTTCCATGTGGGAATGTACATTTTAGAAGTTTTCTTTTGTAAGGGCCAAGGTATTTCAGGTCTAGATGGGCCTGTGTTGTAATTCTGGTTCCCAAGCTGCTGTGCTTTGCCCTCCCCTTCTCCTAATTCTCAGGAGACAGAAGGCTGAGAGGCCCACAAACCTGTGATGGTCCTGCCCCTTCCTGATAAATCCAAAACTAATGGCCAGATTATATATACTCTCATGCAGGGCTATTTTGGGGCAGGAACGCACAGAAACGTTGTTCCGGCTGGCTCCCAAGTTGGCCACGCCCAGCAGGAACTCATTAGCATAATAGGCCACACCCAACAGCAGAAACTCATTCAGATTGGGTACATGAGGGGCGCGTGGCCTAACATGCAAAGGAGTTCCTGCTACAAAAAAAGCCCTGGGTTTTGACAACAAACAAGGTGAACAGAATAAGAAGCAAAAGGTGGGTGTGGCTGGATGACCACCCTTCTAGTAACACGGGGGTGTGGCCTATTATGCTAATGAGTTCCTGCTGGGCTTTTTCTGCAAAAAAGCCCTGCTCTCATGTATAATCCCTGGTGCACCTACATAATTCAGTTCCTTCCTGAGGGAAATTTGCCAGGACAGCAATAATGTGAACTTCAGGAGATGACCTGTGAAAACATTTTTAGCTTGCCAGGCTTTCTGAGAACTAAAACTGCTTTTGATTGATTATGAGGTGGACTGTTTCTAATGTTTGTGCAATATATTTCACTTTAAATGACCATTTTATGATGCTTTAGTATGATTTTATTGTACGCTGCTTTGAAGGCATTTGTGCCTGAAAACAAAAATATATATGAAGAAAACTGCATTACACTTGAGCCAAAGTTTACAAACTTGGTGGACAGACTGCTGGGGTTTGTTCTTAAGAAAGGGAAGGGAAATGTTCCAAAATACTCTGTCTATAAAACCTGTATCCATTAAGAATGAATTGTTTTTGGCAACCTTAATTTTTTAAATTTTATTACAGGCTAAGAAGAACCAGTGTTCATTAGAAGTTCCTTTTTAAATTATTGTTAAATAGTTCCCCTCCCACTGAAGAAAAGTCTTGGTGTTTGGTGCACAAAAGCCTTCCTTGAAAACAAAACAATCTGGACAGCATAAGTATAAATTTGTGTCCTAATAAAATTACTTTAACCATGTTTACAAAACCCTTACTTTCTTTTGAAGGAGTTTGAGCATGCAAGCACCAGGAAAAAATGCCAATTAAGTGATGAGAAGCATGTTTCTGCCAAAAATAGTGGTAGGGGTGATTTTGCACCCATCTTCCTCAGAGAATAGGAGGCAATAAGCACTGGGGGTGGGGCAAGAGGAAAGGCTGCCTTGTGCAGCTTAGCCAATGAGAGGGCTGAGAACAGAAGACTACTTAACACTGTTGTTTGGTGTACTTTTTGCTGAAGCACCGAAATCAGCCACTGATGGCTGCATGGCCCCAGAGGGCTGATGGGAGTTAATCCCTGGGTGCTGTGCATCAACATTTGAACCTATACATTACATGGGGTGGGGAATGGGGTTTATGGGCAACATCTCTCTGCACAGGTTTGGTGCAGGCAAGAAAAAGCAGGCATGGCCTGTGACAATGTCAAGCTTGGAGCCAGGATGCATTGTCCAGATAGTGGCAAACCCAATGGGCAGCCCATTAAGGAGCCCAAACAATGGGGGACATGAGTTAGCTGGGGCTATCCAGGTCAGGTCAATGTAGGAAATACCCATGTGTAATGTACAAAAAAGCCTTAAGCTCTCATAATGTCAGAGAGGTTGGATTCTAGAGCAAATAGCAACATTATGAAAATTACTGTTATTTTTGAAAGCTATATGATTCCTACAGAAGCAAATTTCTGAGCAAAATTATTGTGGTCATTGTTATGAACTTACAATGACCAACTGCTTTTGAACCTGATCGCTCCAAGCATAAAAAGCAATCTATTGTTCAGGAGTGGCAGAAGCTGTCCTCAACCAGGGCCAGGGATTTTCCAGTCCTGGTCCCTACCTGGTAGAACTCTTTGCCGGAGAACATCCGTGCCCTGCAGGCTTTGTTACCTTTCCATAGGGCATGTAAGGCAGAGATGTTCCGCCAGGCATGCAGTTGAGGACAGCGACGGTACAGCATGTAATCTGGCACTCTCATACCTTCCATTTTCTGCAAGCCCCCACCCAGAGGCTTGTGGAATTTGAATTTTTTCCCACCATCTTGGAATGACTAAATCATGCTGATGAATTATTAGTGTTGTATGTATTATGTATTTATTCTTGGTTTTAATTTTTAATTACTCATTGTATGTCCTTTTCTGTTGTAAGCTGCCCTGAGCCTTGCTTGCAGGGAAGGACAGTCTAAAACTCTAAATAAATAATAAATAAGTAACAACTTAAGTTTAAAAAGCAAACCTAGAGTACATGCACATCTGGCACATATGGATGTGGAATCACAGCCTTTTTCAAATGACTGGATCCACGGGCCAGCACTATTTATATCCTGGCCATTGCAGTTTGAAATCACACTGAGTCAAAGCTGAAACATAACTTCAATAAAGTTATCACCTCCTGGCCATCATCCAGAGAATATCTGGTTTTTACAAATGCCAAAACAGACATGTAAGAGGAGATCAGCCTTTTGTATTTTGCTTTAAAAAAAATTAAAACAGGTAAATGGGTTTCTGATTTTGATTGGAGCAGCAATGCTGTGAAGTTAATCATTTTTCCACCCAGAAGTTGCTATCAGTCTGACAGCCAAAAAACATAATATAGGGTTCTCCATTTTTACTGCTACAGGACTAATAGTAGCCTCTTAAACACATGGAGCTGCCTTATACTGAGTCAGACCAAAAGTCTATCAAGGTCAATATTGCCTACTCTGACTGACAGCAGTTCTCCAGGTTTTCAGGTAGAAGTCCTTCACATCACCCACTGCCTGATTCTTCTGACTAGAGATGCAGAGGATTACAACTGGGATGTTCTGCATACAAATAGATGTTCAGCTATGGATCCATGGCCACACCCTTAGATAGGTCAATTTAGATCAAGACAATGGCACGGGGAAAGGATTCAGCCATGTTTAATTCAAAATTAGCAGCTGCTTTAAAGTTAAAACAACATTGGAAGATCTAGTCACAGACATCTGTTTCAACCTGGAGAATTCACTGAGAATTTAGCACTCACTTAAGAGCTTGCCAATTGGATGTAGGGGCACCTAAATCCCCTAAATTGTATCTGATGTTTTACATTATTAACTATAATTTTGAAATGTAACTATGTTGAATTTTTTTCCAGACAGCACTTCTCAAAAATGTGAATTGTAAGTATTTTTTCCTCATCTGGGAAAAAAATAATTTATTTTTAAAGGTTCATACATTGCTCAGAAGAGAAGTGTGACTCACAAGCAGTGTTCCCTCTAAGCTGAGTTAGTGTAAGCTAGCTCACAATTTTTTAGCCTCCAGCTCACAGATTTTTGTCTCAGCTCAGGAAGGATGGCTCCAGAGCAAACTAATTTATGCAGTAGCCAAATTACTCCCTCACAGCTTTAATGCCAGTAGCTCACAAGGTAGAATCTTTGCTCACAAGATTCCACAGCTTAGAGGGAGCATTGCTCATGAGCAGATTGAGGCTCAGCCACAAAAAAACTGTCCGCTTTATTAATGACAGTGTTTGTTTTTATAATTGAGACAGATGCCTCCTTTTGGCAAAGAACTGTCGCTTTACTGGATGTGAAGATGCCAGCATCTAGCTGGCATCTGAGAAGTCTTTCACTCTGCTTTTGCCAACACTTCACTTCCTAGATCTGTTGGCACTGACACAAAAGCAAATTTTTATATCAGTGGCTCTGAAATGGTACTAGTCTCTGAAAAAGGCTGGTAGAAATATGAAGTAAATATGGTGTAAAAGTACAAAGGCTGAGTAAATGCTCCAACTTCAAGGAAAGGGGCAAAGGGACACAGTAAAAGGATGACATCATTATATTTTACTGTACCAACATCTGTTCCACAGACTTCAGGCAGTACTGCTAGCTAGTGTCTTAAGTAGATTTTGCTTTTCATAGAGCTGCACAGTATATTTTCCATTCCTCACTCCAATTAACAGGTTCTAATGTGACTGTAATTATAAAATCGTATTTTGTTTTCTGTTCTAGATATAGTCTTTAAAACAAGGTTAGATGCTAGTTTTAGTAGCTGCAGATGAGGAGCGACTGTAAAGATTTCACAACAGCGACAAACAAAGGAAACTACGCCAGCTCATTAAATTCTCTTTCATAAATGTAAAATGATGCATAAAGAGCCACCCTTGACTTTGGTCAGCATTACATAAAGCTGCTGCTTATCAAAAACAATTTGTAGGTCATAGACACTTCTGTCCCATAGAAAACTGGAATGCAGAGCCTAACTGTACATTACCTTTTCTATACATACACTAACAGGTAATTCAGACGTGTCATGTCCTGGCAGTGGTTTCCTCAAGTATGGATCTGCCACTTGCAAAGAAGGAGGTACAGAACTTTTGAAAACATCCTAGTGAAATGAGAACAGGCTGGAGGAAGGAGGCTGAGCTACTGGGAAGGAAAGGAAGGGTGAAGTATGGATTTCCTCCTCACTCTTCAGTTGTTTCATAGGATGGCTGAGAGGGGTGGAAAAGTAAACAGGACAGGGAAAGGCTGGCAGTAGAGAATCTCCAGGCAACAGAGATCAGTTCACCTGGAGAAAATGGCCACTTTGGAAGGTAGACTCTATGACATCATACCCCATTGAAGTCCCTCCCCTCTCAAACCCTGCCTCCTCATGCTCCACCCCCAAAATTTCCAGGTATTTCCCAACCCAGAACTGGCAACCATAAGTGGAAGCCATGCCAAAATAGTGGTGGCCTTTTGCCTTCTTTGCAAGCAAGCCCTTCCTCCTCCACCACTCTCCTCCTTTTATCTCCTTCTTGTCTCCGTGGAAGGGCTTTATGGGGTGAAGGCCACAATCCTTCCTTCCTTCCCTGCTCTCTCCTTGCCCACCTTTTCCCCACCACCCCCTTCCCCTCACCTCACAGCAAGCTTTTCAGTTTCCCCCACTTCCTTCTTTCCAAAAGGCAGAAGGCAGAGGGAGATAAATGCAAATTAAGGACAATTTATTGATGATCAACTTTATTATTGTTTGGAAAAAGGTACTTAAATTTGCATTGTGTTGATCATCTGAACTAAACAGAGGGCTTAACCAGATTAGAGACTTTTCAGATCTACAGCTTCAGGTAACTGGGAAATGTTGTGTCCATGAAGATGGATGAGACATTTACTCCAAGTCTGGAGTTCCTAGCTAGGATCACTAGTTAGGTCAGACATGGAGGAGTGAAAAGGGTAAGTGTATAAAGACACATGAACACAGAGGAAAGAGCCAGGCTACTTTTCAAGTCACCTCCCAGTTGTCATTTGCCCTGTTTCTTGGCAATCCATGCATGGTATCCAAAAACTAGCAGGAACAATTAAGAAGATCATTGTTCAGAGCATCACAGGAAGCTATGCTTCAGTCAAGCATTGAACCATCTGTTTATTCACCTTAGGAAATGGCAGTAATCCCTTGGCAGTTGATAAAAATTGTTTCCTAGAGGTGAGCACAACAGAACAAAAAAAAAAACCTCTGCATCTCAGTCCTTTCATTCTGAAATATGGGTATGATTAATATTATTTCAAAAGATAGTTTCAGTGGAATTCCTTCGCCAGGAGTGCAAAAGATTTGGTGGCCATGAGCTGTTTTTATTACAAACCTGTAAGAAAGTGATGACTGCAGCAAATTAGAAAGGATTTATAACTTTTAAAAAAATGATAGTTATGCATTCTTAAAATAAACTTACGTTTAAAACAGTAGGCATCAAATTGGCTGTCTGGGTCTGGAAACCCTGTTTGGTTCTCATAGCGAAAGAGGGTTCTGACACCAAGTAAACCTCCTCCACACTGCATTCTTGCCACAGAAGCAGGGTAGCGCACACTGCCATCGGCCAACCAGCCATAGTCACATTGGTCAAAGCCATTCCTCCAGGCAGCATGCAGGTCACCGACAGATGCAAGAACTGCATCCTGTGCTTCACACTGCCTTTTAGCTTCTTCAAAGGTTAGCTTGTTGGGAGCAGTTAAGTGGAAAACATCGCCTAGAGAAACAGAAACACAAGGAACGTTTTACAAAAGGACCAAAAGTGTGGCAAGAAACTAAGTGTATGGTTATGGCATGATTCTAAAGGGATTTAAATGGAAAACGTGGCTTCCAGCATATCTATGACTGAAACAAGAATTCACCATGAGACAGATTTGTTAGTAAGATCTTTCTGTCCTTTCTCCAATATGCCCTTATCCGTGATATTTGCTCGGACAACTCTGCTGTCTTCACCCATCCGGAGGTGTCATCCTGCCTGCCTGTTATTTATGAATTTAATTCATTCATTTAAAATACTTATATCCCACTTCAAATTCAAGGCAGCTAACAATGCAACATTACAAGGGCACAATAAAAATATATCAGTACCATTAGGAAAATTCAGCCAAATCTGCCAAAACAGTTCTTTTCCATCAAATGCCCATTCAAATAACACTATTTTATGTGCCTTCCTAAATGCAGGAACTGAAGGCACTCTTTGGACCCATCCTGGTAGGCTGTTCCAGAGGACTGGGCCCACTAGGGAAAACATTCTGTAACCTAACTGTTGCCATATGGACAATCCTAAAAGAGGACATCGGGAAGAGGTTGTCAAAGGAACATAGTGGGCACACAGGATTATAATAGGAAACATACAGTGGGATTGTACTGGGATGTCCCTCCTTGCCAATGCATATGGTGGCCCTTCTCTCTCCTCCGGGTTCCTCCTCAAAAGTCATTTGTTTGTGAAACCTTTGATTTAAATCCTTAATTGTCATGCCCGGTTGTAATCCTGATTGCAACCACGCCTAGATTCCTTTCTCTTTGGACATCCAGCTCTTGCTACCCTCGTCTTCATATGGCTCTGTTGTTTCTTCCACTATCAATTTTTATATTTTAAAACTATTGGGCCAGGGACCTGTCTATAAAATGCCTTTAATGTTGATAGCATTGCATTAACCATTCATGGCACTGTAATAGTAAATTCAGCAATAAAAATAGTCCCTCTTTTGTTAGTCTTCCCTTCTGCAACAAACAGACTGTAATGTATGCAGATTCCTGATTCCCCTTCTAGTCAACTCTTTTACATCTGCCTGTAAAAGAAGGGAGCCAGCTACAGAGAGTGATGCAACTAGAAGACATTCAGAGGTGCAGAGCTGACAAAAACAGAAGTCAGGTGCAGCACTCAACTAAGCACTGAGACCTGTCTCATTACAAACTCTTATTATGGCAGATTCATCTCTCCATTCAGAACAAGCTTGTAACAAGCCATGGATTGTCTCCATGCTGCCCTAATATTCCAGATTTATTACATTTGTCGCTTCTTTGTAACATCCTTCCATCTTCCCTGGATCATAGGAAAATGGGCAGGGAAATCAACAGCATATCATTGCAAGAAACAGAACCTAAAATTATCTCCATGGCTGGGGTCACTGGGCCTTCAAGATACCACAAATGGGATGATATCTTAAATGTTAGGGATGGGCACTTTCCAAATTTTGCCCTGGACTGAACCAAACCAAACTGATCCCATTCTCAGACTGGTTCTCGAACCAAAGTGCAGTCGGTTCGCAGACAGGTTCATGGACTGGTCCAGATGCAGAAAAGACCCCTGGGGACCAAATTCTCAGAATAATTCCAGCTGACTCTCCTTGACATGCCCACCAAGTTTGGTCCCTCTTGGACTTCGGGGGGCCGAGCTACAGGCCCTCAAAGAGACAATGCTTTTCAATGGGACATTTCCTCCCCACACTGGTTCAGGAGTGACCAAAACTGACCCAGATGAGCTAGAGGCCTCCAACTCGCACAGCCCATCCCTGGGGTGGCCCTCCACGTGCCCCACAAGTCAAGTGCCTGTCAGGTCTGGGGGGGTATGAGTAGCAGACCCTCAAGGCCGGTGCCCCTCCAGGAAACTGCTTCTGGAGGACTTGCCCAGTGATGGTTTCAGACAGTCCAGAGCAGAACTAGTTCAGCTACAGGCACCCAACTCCCAGAGAACCTCTCCAGGAACCACCCGCACGGTTGCGGGTGCCTCTGTCTTCCTGGGGCAAACCACACAGCCCTTTGGACATGAGGACAAGTTAGGGCCCAGTCTCTCACCCTGCCTGGGAAGGTGACAGGGATGGCAGGTGCTCTTTCTCCGGGCCCATTTACTGATACATGGTAGGCAGCATGCACCAGCTCATGGTCCTCCAAGAGGGAATGATGTACCATGGGGCCACACAATGTAGTAGCCCCCAAAAGCCCACAGCCTCCACCAGAGAAAAAAGCTGGCCGCCCACGGCGATCATTTGTCTGATGTGCTGAGTGATTGCTTCGTGAGCCCTGGCCCTCATCCTCTTTCCATGTGCTGGGAAGGACCCAATGAGCATGATCTCTTAATGGATGGTTTGCCTGGGGGAACCCTAACCCACCATGGTGGCCCACCCTTCCAGACCTCCCTCTCCCCATTGACTTGGAGTCTGTGCCCTGTGCCAGGTGGCAGACTCAGGGGTCCACCCTCTGGTGGAGTCAAATTGGGGTGTGACCAACGCATGTGCCTCTGTAGAAAACTAGTGGTTAAGTGATGCGGATCTCTCCCCCAACAAACATGTACCCCGCACACTGACACTCCACCACAGAGGGATCACCAGATGGGATGTGGAAGTACTTCCACGCAGCAGACTGCAGCTGTGCCCCACACCCATCAGCGGGGCACTTTTCAGGCATAACTGTTTCCCAGACTCAGACCCTGTACTGATGGGGGGGCATACCAATGGTTGAGGGACAGGTGGGCAATCACAGCTGTGAATCCCTGGGCATGGAACAGGATGATACGCTTTGGCCATCAATACTGCCCTCGTCACTGCCCTCGCCACTAGTGATGGCAGTCTCCTCCCTCTCATCCATACTTTGCCCCTTCAGTCAATCCGGAACCAGAGGGGGCTCTCGTCTGCTAACCAAGATCAGCCCTGTGGACTCTGCAGGGGAATCTGATGTGGAGCCCGCTGACAAAGTACCCAAGCAGGAGGGCACCAGTGTGGGAGAACATGGTCGTATCCCACCACCTGTGGTCAGAGTGCCCTGTCTTCCCATCTGCCCATGCCCATGACCACAACCCCTTCGGGGCCCCCTCATGTCCCCACATGTAAGACTCAGGTAGTGGGGGTGAAGGAGTGGCTTCTCAAGTCACAGGGAAATGCTACAAGGGTCAGTGGGTTGGGAGCCTCGTTGGCAGAGAAGTGGGGTGGGGTGCCCACTTTCCAGGCCAGAGAGAGAACTCTGAGGTGAGGGATTTCAGCAACCCAGAGAGGCAGGGTGCACAAAGGGGAGAAGACCCACAGCATGTGCCCAGGGGACTTTGCCACCTCCCTGCCCCAGAAAGTGGTTTGAGAGTTGGTTGCTGAGGGGTGAGAGAGAGAGAAGGACTCTGAGGTGAGGGACTTCAGCAACCCAGGGAGATAGGGTGCAGAAGGGCAGAAGACCCACAGCCCGTGCCCAGGGGACTTTGCCACCTCCCTGCCCCAGAAGGTGGCTTGAGAGTTGCTCGCTGAGAGACAAGAGAGAGAGAAGGAACTCTAAGGTGAGGGACTTCAGCAACCTAGGGAGGCAGGGTGCAGAAGGGGAGAAGACCCACGGCCTGTGCCCAGGGGACTTTGCCAGCTCCCCACCCCAGAAGGTGATTTGAGACTTGGTCGCTGAGGGGTGAGAGAGAGAAGGAACTCTGAGGGGAGAGGCTTCACCAACTCAGGGAGGCAAGGTGTGGAAAGGGGAGAAGACCTACAGCCTGTGCCCAGGGGACTTTGCTAGCGCCAGCTCCCTGTCCCAGAAGGTGGTTTGAGACCTGATCACCAAAGGGTGGAGTGGGGGGGTAAGAAGGAACTCTGAGATGAGGGACTTCAGCAACCCAGGGAGGCAGGGTATAGTGAGGAAAAGAACTACAGCCAGTGATAAGGGCAGTCACCAATTTCCCCCCAAGAGTGGTGGATGGTTGGTCGCCAACTGTCCAGGGGAGAGCGGGTGTCCTCTTGGGATGAGCAGAAAAGTCAAACTCCACCAGCAGCGGGCACAGAAAACCGCCACTTACAGAACCCACAGAAGGGGTGGAGTGACTCTGCTGCTTGACTTGCCAAGGAAACAGGCAACCCCGGAGCAATGTTCCCTCTAAACTGAGTTAGTGTGAGTGTGTCCTTGCTTAGGAAGGATTGCTCCAGAGCAAACTAATTTATGCAGCAGCCAAATTGCTCGCTCATGACTTTAATGCCAGTGGCTCCCAAAGTGGATTTTTTGCTCACAAGACTCCACAGCTTAGAGAGAACATTGCCCTGGAGTCACACCAAAAACACGTTGTGAAAGCAAAAGAATTCAAGCCCAGTTTCCCACCCCTCACAGGGAAGAGAGAAAAGACAGGCGACGACCAGGCATTGCAGGGGAGAAATGCAGAAAGGGGGAGAAATGAGAGAAGAGGGAAGGGGAGGATGTTTTTCATCTGGCAATTGGTATTGTCACCAGGATTTCTCTACCCACCCACTCAGTGACCCCAGTAAATTTTTTCCCCACCCCAGGCCCACCACAAGATTTTTTCCATGCACAAAAGGAGCACTGTACTGCAAGAGACCACGACACGAAACAAAGGATGGTCACATGCCGCCTGGGAATATACACACACACACCTCCCATTTCAAAGGAGAAGGACGGACGTCTCTGATTGGAAATCAGAGATGCCTGTCTGCCTCGGGTGCCCGGTGTTGGCCCCTTGACAGCCGAAAAATCACACCCACACCCGCTTTTTGGTGTGAAATGGCAGGGGTGGGGTTTCTCTGGTGAAAGTAGCTGAGTGTTTCCGAGCTGAGAGCATGAAGATAGGGCACTTGAGCTTCCAGACACGTGACCTTCGAGCTGGTTCATCCCAGCCCCAAAAAAGGCAGCGTTTGGCCCAGATTTTGGTTCTGTGTTCGGGTCTGTGCCCATCCCTAATACATGTGTTGCCTAACTGTGCCATATAATTACTTGAATGAACCTCTCCACTCTTAATAGTGAGTAACTGGATATCAATGACATGAATTTTGCAGGGTGTCCATTACAGGGTGCATATACATCCAGGGATCACTGAAATATGCAAGTCCTTCTTCTGCACAACCCATATTGCTTGTACAAAATAACAGCAAGTACAAAAAGACAGGTATGGTCCATTTCAATAGCAGAATGTTGTTTTCAAAGGGCATCATGGAGGAGATTGGTGGCTAGTGTAATCTTTTGTACCATGAAGCCTCAAGTTCTGAGCTTTCTTCCTGTAAGGAGATATGTGGGTACTGGTTGCTACTTCCTTTCATAAGGAATCTTGGATCATATTTAGCTTTAGATCATTCTCAGTGTCTTTGATAAAAAGGTCATGGTTATATGACCAAAGAACAGTATAGCTTTCCAAATAAACAGGAAGATGCCAAGAACATCACCACCATATTTTCATTGTCACACCATCAACTATTAGTTTAAAAATTAATGTTAATACAAGAACAAAAAGTTTAGTTATGGTAATGTGTCTGATTGTTGACATTTAAACCAAGTAATTACATCCCCAAATGTCTAGTTAAAAAAAACAACTGGTAAGCCAATTAACAGAGCAAACAAATTCGCCTTAATGCTCTTTGTCACAAACAGGCAATGTGCCTACAAACAAACCATCTGCTTTCCAAAGAAACTACAAATCCATGTGTCAATATTAATCTGATTTGCATCTTAAGAGCTGTAACAGGCATTGCAATATGTTAACAAAAAAGATTTTCAAAGAGAAACAGACACGGATTGTTGAATCTGAAAAAAATGTTCCAGCAGTTCTGCAGGACTACAGATGTTTGTCCCATTTTTTCTGAAGAGTGCATAGGAAAATATATGCTGCGACAATTTAGCAGGTAATTAAAATTTTTGATCTCACTTGGACTAGCAATGGAACAAATGTCTTGTTTTTGAGCTGTTTTACTTTTTTACAAAACAGAGTATTAATTATTGTTAAAAAGCACAAACCAAACCAGAAACAACTAGGTATGCTGAAAGCTGTAATCATAAACATAGCTATAAAATCAATGAGTCCTATTTCTAAGTAAACAAGTTTAGGATCAGGATGTAAGTCCTGATAAGACTTACTGGCAGGGCTATTTTTGCGCAGCAACGCACAGGAATGGAGTTCCAGCTGGCTCCCAAGTTGGTCACGCCCAGAAGGAATTCATTAGCATAACAGGCCACACCCAACAGCAGAAACTCATTAGGACTGGCTACATTAGGGGTGTGTGGCCTAACATGCAAAGGAGTTCCTGCTTCACAAAAAAAAGCATTGGGTTTTGACAACAAACAAGGTAAACAGGATAAGAAGCAAAAGGTGGGTGTGACTGGATGACCACACTTCTGGCAACATGTGGGGTGTGGCCTAATATGCTAATGAGCTGTGCTGTCAGGGTGTGGCCTAATATGCTAATACATTTCTGCTGTTGGGTGTGGCCTATTATGCTAATGAGTTCCTGCTGGGCTTTTCCTACAAAAAAAGCCCTGCTTACTGGGATGTAATTGCTTTAGGTTGCAACCCTAGGAACACTTTCCTGGGAGTAAGCAATAAAATGGCATTTACTTCTGAGTAGAGCAGCTTAGGATTTCTCCCTGAACACATACTTGAATATGTACTAGTGGTATTTATAAGTGTCTGACTTTTCTGAAATGCTGCTAAGGATTTTGCCCATCAGAAGTTTGCAGATGTAGGCCTAAGAGGCTTCCTGCTCATAAGGTATATAGTTAGATACATTAAATTAACTCCTCTTCACTTGGCATGATTTCTTTACTGTTAAAAACTTGTCTTGTGTAAGTAGAAGGAATAGTTGTGACTGATGAAGCTGCATGGTGACATTTGTATTAACTTTCTGGGAAAACTAGGTTTTATGAAAGGATCAGGCAGTTGGGTTCCTAGCTAAACTATGAACACCAGGTACCAAAAACCTGCATTTGCCATTCACCTGTTGGTAGGGTTGCAAGCTCCAGGTTGGGAAATACCTGGAGATTTTTGGGGGGTGGAGCCTTAGGAGGGCAGGGTTTGGGGAGGGGAGGGACTTTCAATGGGATATAAAGACATTAAGTCCACCTTCCAAAAAAGGTGAACTGAACTCTGTCACCTGGAGGTAAGTTCCACTCCCTGGATGTTGACCACCCTACCTGCTAGCCAAGGAACCATTAACACTGCTCAGAAGTCAGTCCCACAAGTATCCCCCAGTGTGTTTAGTGAGGCTTACTCACAGGGAAGTGTAAACAGGGTTGCAACCTGATTACAGACTTCACAAATACCCATATGAATTTATTCAAGTTATTTATATTTCAGCTTCCTCACTGAGAATGAAGGAGGATTACACAGTGTGAATCAATGCAGTCAACATGACAGGTCACCCAGTAAAGCATGTAGTGGAATTAGGACTGCAGAAATTTGAAACATATCTAAAAGAAAGCATAAATATTAACATGACAGTGCATAAGTTACATAATAGAATAATACATACAGCAACAGAGGCTGAGTTCAGACTGGCAGTTTGAAGTGAGAGCCAGTCGTGGCAAAAAAAGCCAGTCACACAAGGCCAACTGATGTGGGAGCATACCGGGAGGAGGTGCACAGGAGCATTCAGACTGCTGGCCTGGAGGCACAGCTGTAAATGGCTTTTTCCTGGTAAATCAGCTGGATGCCTATGTGTGTATGAGTGCATGAGTGCATGAGCACTCATGAGCTCATACACACATAGGCATCCAGTTGATTTGGGGAGGATCCCGTTGTGCCGGCACTGCATTGGGCAGTAGAGCAGAGCACAGCCAATCATATTGCTGCTGCCTTATGTGCAAAGCGGGTTGCTCCCAGCTTTTCGGCTGAGCGTTCACACTTCCAGGAAACAGAATGCAGCAGGATAAAGGCACTCTCCAGGATTTGCTACCACTTTCAACAGGTATCTTTTAATCCCAGGAGCAAAGCGGAACAGCACAGGTTGCCTACGGGTGGGGAACACCAGGCAGATGTGCCTGTGTGAATGCCCCCTTTAATCCATTTGGGAAATGTGGTTGAAACGTAGTTATAGCAGGGCAAATTGCCAGTCTGAACTCAGCCAGAGAGTATGTACTATGAACTAATGTGGTGTTCATAAAAATCAGTGCACAATGTGAGAAAGCTATGATAATTTACTACTGGAGATTATGGGCATCCAAGCCAGACCTGTACAAATTCTGACCTATTAAGCTATATATGTTGGCCCTGGTTCAATACCCTCCAAGTCAAATGGGGTTGTTAAGCAGATGACACATCAGTATATGCAGCTGGTGGACTGCATTTTACAGGCTTGAATTAAAAGCTGGTTCACACCATTAACAGGTGGAATGGTAAACCAGCTCTGTTTCTGAACTTTGCCACATCAGACAAGCGTTATATAGTTGAATGATCACCCAGGGTGGGTAGGGGGATCGCCACACATGGAAAGCGTGTTCTTTGTCTTTTTGTGCAAGCTAAATTACAGTGGAGAAGAGATTGGAATACAAAGACTTGAAAAACATAGTTCCTGAAAGAACTTCTTAAAAGAAATCAAAGCAATGTGATAAAGCATAAGATTTATAACATAAACTGTGCTTTGCCTCAAACTCGCCAGAATATTAATCTGAACAGCCACAAGAAGTAGTCAACATCATCTGGTTTTATGTTCTTTTCACTCAACCCACAACACCAAAGACAAGTGATTGGACCTTTGAAACAGCTGTACCTTTAAGTATAACTTCATTAATTAAAAAAATAAAGGTATTAAAAGCAAAATTCTAAATACTAGCTTTTACTCTGGCTACAAAAGTGTTACAGTTCACTTTTAAGTGGGGGAATAGTCCTATCATACAGTCTGAGCTGCTGAATTATAAATTTGCAAAAGCCATGGCTTCCCAAACACAAACAGCTTTAAAGTATTTTTTTCCCCCAGAATGTCCGAAAAAGACACAGAGAAAATCCATCTGGCAAGCTTGTGGGTGACGTAGCCTTGAACATTAGTATGATGAAAAAATATTGGGAGGGGGAATAAAGAGTTTAAGTGATCTGTAATGTTTTGATAGCTGGAATCCACATGGAGGAGTAACTCAGCAGAATGATCAAGGCAGACACCAGGGCCAAGAGCAGGAGGGGAAAGGGAGCTGAGCTCTGGTCCTGTCCTGCAATAACAGGGGAGGCATGGAAACCATGACAATGTTTGGATTACAGACAGCAATGCAGTTTGTATTAGTTTTGGCCCCTGCTTTAGAGCGATTGCCTCAACCCAAAAGTCAAAGCACTCCAAAAATCTCCAGATTTTCCTGGTGTGTGTGTGCACACGTTTGCCTTGCTTAGTTTAAAAGGCACCTAAGCTGCTTTTTATTGCTGTTAAATGCAGCAAGATAGACTTGGCAGTCATTGAGACAGAAAATTGATTCCCCTCTTCTCCATGCCAAAAAACTTCTACTCCAGGAGATTACCAACTAGTTTTCACAGAATGTTCCTCTGATGTTTTGGTTGTATACTTGTTGCAGGTGGGAAAAGATTTTAGCAAGACTGGTATCAGAAGGAATATCTGTGTATCCTTCTCCTAAAACATTTGCTCACACTAGAATATTGCCAGAAGTAATGAACAGATTGGGGTACATCTGACATATGTCAAAAGCATACAAATATCCAGAAAGAAATATCAGGACAAAGTTACAACCGTTAGGATTAAATGTTTCTACCATATTAGGTATACTGATTCAATACACCCAATGCCCATTAATCCCAAATGAGACTGTGCCAATCTCCATGTTGATCACTATAGTAACGAGTACATACCCCTTAATTTGTTTTTGGATCAGATTGCTATTTGTTGGCAAAAGTAAACCCTGACTTTTTTATCATCAGAGCCTAATGTGCCTTTTCCCTATTTTTAAATGGATGGAAGATAAGTCTCACCAGGAGCAGTCCTAAATGGGTCTACTGAAAACTAAGTCCCCTTGTATTCAATTGTTGTCAGTATTGCAGCCTGAAAGGACAACCACTTTCACATTTTGATTTATCAGATACTGAGAACAAGCATAGAGAACATTGCTATGGTCATGTACTCTGGTGTGTGGTCATCACAGTAACATTGGCTTGGCCAGCCACTATTAGGGATAAAATGCTGTGCTCCTTGCTCTGACCCAGCACGGGGTTCTCATTTTACCTCTTGGCTTTTCTTTTTCTTTTTTTCCATTCCCTACTTTAAAGCAAATTTTGCAAGTTTAATTTTCATTGCCTAAACTTTTGTATACATAATCTGCATATCAGGAAATGGTATAGAAAATGTTTTGATAGTTGATACAGATGACAAAAACCATTATAACCCTGAACCCTGAATAATATATATTCTAGTGGTATCTGTTCTATATTGTCACTTTATTTCTCAGCAGAGAAACTAGAAATGCTAAAGAACCATCAACCCCTATCAGTTTCTAGATTTTCTCATATCAGTTGCTTATCAGCCTCTTACAGCATTTCCAATAACATACTCAAACAAGGAAAAAGTATTAAAGTAGTCATAATAAAACTAACAGCAAAAGATTACAAGAAACGTTGGGGGGGAACCCTAATCACAAACTTATTACAGCCAAATATCACCCCCCCAAAGGCTTGGAGAAACAGAACAAAGGAGTTAATCTTCTTAAACATCAGTGGCAACACTCATTAGCAAGTTCTTGGAAGATCTGAAACTTAGGCATTGATCCTCAAAGTGCTCAACTGTGTATTAATAACAAGGAGATTTTACATATCATACAACTTCTATTACATTCCTGTGTCTGAAAATGGACAATAAATCTAATGTTCATGTTCTTTTGGAATAATGTAATTATAGTTACAAGTACTGGGTGTAAACCTGCCTGGCCCTCATGTGCAGAAAGGGTTGCCCACTCTAAGTTGGGAAATAGGTGGAGATTTTTGGGGTGCACCTAAGGAGAACTGGGTTTGGAGATTGAAGGTTCTTCAACAGTGTATAATGCCATAGTGTCCAGTTGGCAAAACAGCCATTTTCCCCAGGTGAACAGATCTCTGTCACCTGGAGATCATTGTAATGGTGGGAGATCTCCAGCCACCACCTGGAGGTTGGCAGCCCTAGGTGCAGATAACCCCCTCAGCAGTCAGTTTACCAGTCATCTCCTCTCCTGGGCCACCACTACTGAGCTCTGAATTCCAAGGTAAATCCTTCCAGTCCACAGAAGCTCATTCTTTCCCAGACCCTCAGGAAGAGCAGCAGTTGAGCTGCATGTGGAGGCCTAGGGAAAAATGGAAGTGTGGTGGACATTAGTAGGGAAGGCCCGTGGAGCCTGTCCTAAATGAATGGCTTGGCTATAATTCTGCAAGTGTGGCAGTACAGTAGAAATCCAAAGGAAAAGGGTAGCTACCTCTTCGTGAGACTCTGAACATTCAGACCAGGAAGGACTGCCTACTATGCCAGTCCTGAATGAAGTTCTTACCCTCTAGAATAGTCCCCCCTGAAGTTAATGGAAGCACACCATAGTAAGCAGTTTAATGGCTGGCACCTAAGATCCTGGCCATAAGCGTGTTTACTCAGACTTCAAGACCATTGCTACCAAAATCAAACTTCACTTACATCAGCTTGCATCCATACATTCTCCAGAATAGAAGTCTGCAGGGTACTTATTGTTCTCATAAGCTTAGTATTAGGATATCTGAAACTGCAGTTTTGAGTAAAATTATTCATCCTTACTTTACAATGTGCTGTGAATGCACACTTCTAGTCTTTCTAAAATATGGAAAATATGCAAGAAACATCTGGATTTATACGGCTCTTTTTGACTAAACGTCATTAAGATGCATCATGGGAAACTACATGTTACAATCTTCCATTACTTCTCCATCAAAGAACTTTCCTACCACTCCCCTGATTGCATATTATACTTGCATGGTTTAAGAGGATCAGAGGTGGTAAGAGAGATCACATTCCTTGTGTTTTGGATCTGCACCATCACAGAGAAATGGAAAATAGACTTCATTAAGAGTGAATTTTCCAGTTTCCATTTGTACCAGATAAATTTTAGAGCCATATTTATTAAGGGGGTCAAACTAAATAAGCATTCCTTGTTCGTTTTGTTACAAACACACAAAAAGATCCAGTTCAGAGTCATTTTGTGTTTAATGTCTTTAAACAGGCATGTCAAAGACACCTTTGATTCTGCATTCATGTATCATTTGTGATTTCATGAATTAATTGCATTAAGGAGCAAACATTCAAAAGAATATTGCATGTGTATAATATTCAGATCTACTTGTGGGTACTTTTAATAACATATGTGTATGTCTAAACTTGCATTATCTGAAACAGATCCGTTTGGTTTCAAAAGGAACTCAGCCTGTGCTTTTCGGGGGTTTGTTTTGTTTAATGAATAAGAAAGTGACCATAGGACCTCAATGGTGCTAAGGATGCCTAAGAAGGTACTACTGGTGGGGGCAAAGTTTGACCCAGGAAATGAGATATCTTCTGTTCTGGATAGGGTTGCACTTTCACTAAAGGAAGAAGAAGAAGAAGAGTTTGGATTTATACCCCGCCCTTCACTGCCCAAAGGCGTCTCAGAGCGGCTTACAAACTCCTTTCCCTTCCCCTCCCCACAACAGGCACCCTGTGAGGTAGGTGGGGCTGAGAGAACTTCTGACAGAAACTGTCCTTGAGAGAACAGCTGCGCCAGAGCTTGTGACTGACCCAAGGTCACATCAGCAGGTGCAAGTGGAGGAGTGGGGAATCAAACCTGGTTCTCCCAGATAAGAGTCCGCACACTTAACCACTACACCAAAGGAGCAAGTTGGGAGTTGCTGGAACCTGACCTGTTGAATAAACAGGTGGCAGCAGTGGCCAGGTGAGCCAGTTGTGGTCCTTCCTGGGGAGGGGGAGAATATCTTACAACTGTGGTGCATGCCCCGGTAACAAGTTGATTTGATTACTGCACACTCTACATGGAGCTGCCTGTGAAGACTGCCCAGAAGCTACAGTCAGTAAAAAATGCTGTGGTCAGGATGTTGACTGGAGAAGATCATAGGAACCACATCCCTCCAGTATTGTTCCATCTAAAATTTTCTTCTGGGACCAATCCAAGGTGCTGGCAAAGCTTAAAGACTACCTTCTCTCATATGAACCTACTCACTCGCTCTGGTCATCCTTGGAGGCCCTTTCTGAAAGCCTTTGCCATCAGAGACTAGACAGCTGACAACCTGAGAAAGGATATTCTCTGTTGAGGTGTCAAAACATTGGAACTCCCCAGGGAGATTTGTCTGTCTCTCTCTGTTGTTGCCTTCCACCAGTGGGTGAGACTTTTTTGTTTTGTTTGGCATTTTCCCAATAACTGCTATTGGCCCTCCTTCCTGGTTTTGGTACTATGTGTATTTAGATGTTTTTGTTTGATTACTTTATATCATTGTTGTTCAGTCGCACAGTCAAGTCCAACTCTTCACAACCCCATGGACCACATCATTAATGTTGAAATGTGTTAATGTTTGGGTGTTTACTGCCTTGGAGACCCTATTGCCATGGAAAAACAGCACAGAAATGTTCTAAAAAAGTAATTAAAAATAAATAATAATAATGACTATTGATTATGATGATGATGATACCAGTGATATTTTTAATCTTATGCACACTTTTAGAACTTAAGCACAGAAATTTGTGCTTACTTCCAAGGAAGCACACATCGAACTGGATGGTGAAAAGAAACAGGTGGAAGCTGAAATCATGTGTGTTTATACATCTGTCTGCCCACAATGTATCTAATTAGCATAGTCAATTAATACCATATTTCAACAAATTACTTTTCCAATTAGCTTCCACTTTTCTAATAATACCATGTGCTGTGATGGTCACTGATATAGAAGTTAAATATACTTGGGCTTCTAGTACTTAGCTGAAGAGTATCAGATTAGGGTCTGAGATACTCAAACCTGAATTCCCTGTCAGCTGATTCAATCACTTGGTGACCCTGGGCCAGTCTTCAGGGCTACTGTGAAGATACAATGAAGGGGACAAGCTATGTATACTGCCCTGAGCTACTTGGAACTTCTTAGAACATATAAATGATTCTCCTTAATGTTTTCATTCTCAATCAATAATAAACAACAACTGTTACACCTCTTCAGAACACAGCTTAGGACAGCCCATTTTGACAGTATCAGTATGGGAAGGGGGACACAGAGAACACTGGATTACAGTTCTCACAGACAGTGCAAAGGCTGCCCATATTCATCAGGTGTGAATATAAGCTTATCTACAGGAATGGTTCCATTCATAGCGCATGGGGATTTGAACACTGGCACAAAGGAAGAAAGATGATTTTTCAAAAACTATCTAAAAAGTCTATGGCTAGCCTTTTGGCTCTACCTTTATATCAGTTCCTGTATCCCACACCTCTTTTCCTCCCATGCAAAAAGCACATTTTGCAAAGATTTTGTACAGTGGTAACTGGTGATCTATCACCGTGATCGTCAAATTTTTCAAGCCCATCTGAGTAGGAAACCTGGATAAACTGCATCCTCTAGACAATTAAATGGTCATTTCTTGTGGAGGGAAAATAGTACTACGATTGGTTACTAATGTAAGATCATTATCTATTTTGTATAGGGCTATCTTATTTAAGAACATAAGAACATAAGAGAAGCCATGTTGGATCAGGCCAATGGCCCATTCAGTCCAACACTCTGTCACACAGTGGCCCAAAACCAGGTGCCATCAGGAGGTCCACCAGTGGGGCCAGACTCCAGAAGCCCTTCCACTGTTGCCCCAAGCACCAAGAAGACAGAGTATCACTGTCCCAGACATAGTGTTGCATCTGTACTTTATGACTAACAGCCACTATTTTATATGCTTGGATGTTAATATTGCTATTTATTTTACCTGCTCCTTTGATTAGGTATAATTTCCCTGAAAATTACTAGCATTTCTTGAACCATTCTTAATTTCTTAAGAATCTAAAAAACATGTGAGGCAGATTTTGCTAACTGCATTCTTTCCCAGTAATAAGCCCTGCTCTCCACATCCCTGTGCAAACAATAGGACCATTCCTAGAGGTGAGAACCCTTGTGATGTGGTGGTTAAGGTACTGTCCTAGTATCAGGGGGAGACTGTTTCAAACCCCCACTTTGCCAGAGAAGCTTGCTGAGTAACCTTGGCCACATTCCCTCCATTGAACTTACCTCACAATATTGTTGTGAGGATAAAATTGGAAAGGGAGATTAATGTACCCTGAGCTTCTTGAGGTAGAGAGGGATAAAAAGGTACTAGGTAGATAGATGAACTACAGTTCTATTTTCCATGCTGAAAAGAATAAGTGGTTCTAACTATAAGAAGAGTTTAACTCTGGATAAGTTTAAATTAAAGTGCTGGTATTTTTTTTCTGTTTAACAAGACCAAAAATAAATTAAAATCAAGTACTTTAGATACTTACAGTACTTATGACCGTGATGTCTGGAGGTTATAAAAGTCACATATGCTCTAGTCACATGCCAGCACTTCATTTTAGCCACCATGTTCACAACTATGAATAAGAGTTTTGCTTACCATTCAAGCTTCCCACATAGCAATAGGCATCATAGGTTTCATTGGGAAGACGATATCCATAGGTTCTGACTCCTTCCTTTCCCATCATGTCTCCATAGCAGCCAACTCTGGGTAGCCTGATGGGATACCTGCAATACAGTAAGTTAAAGCTGGTGAAGGTCAAGGTTTCTTTAAGCCATTCCCCTCTAAGAATGTACCCAGGTTATTTATATTTGGATGCACAGGCAAGGGGCAATCCAATTTTCTCACCTAACAGTCTGATCAGACAACCAGCCAGCATCACACTGCTCAAATCCATCTTCATAAGCCGCTTTCAGTTGGTCGGGGTTTGCTATAACAGCACCATTCTCTATACAAGCTTCCTGAGCCTGCTTGAAATTCATGGTATACCTGCTGGAGGCTGCACGGTAGTGGAACACAACACCTGTGGAGACAGGAAGTCCATCCTAGTCACTTATACTGCACCAACAGTCACTAGATTTACAGTGATTTTCTCTCTAGCTTAGTTAGACCACCATGTAACAAGGATTGGAAATGTTACTCAGTGCAGTTCAAGAGGGTGCTATCCAGAGGATGCAAAATAGCAAACTTCCCATCCCTCCTGAACCCCAAAAAGAATAGGAAATAGAGATATGCATATTTCTTCAAACTTTTAAGCGGCTCATAAATGGAGACTTCTGTTTTTGGCTCCCTTAATAGCAGTCACAATCCTGTGGAGCTCCGGGAGGATCGTGCCATGAATCGGCAGACAGGAGGGGGTGCAATCATATGCACCCTCCCTGGAGCCCTTGAGTTGGGCTCCAAGCCATGGGGCACTTGGAGAGCCCTTCCTCCAGCAACCAGCCAGTGAAGGAGGGCTACTCCCTGCCCCAATGGTCCTGCCGCTGATTTCCAACAATGGATGCAGGGACACACACCGGGATGAGCACTTGGTGGCCGGGCTATGAAAATGAAACCTAGGCAAGTCTACGCGCAAATGTGAGTGATTGTTAAGTGAAGACACCAGAAAGTGAATAATAAGCTTCCCCCAACAACTTGAGGGGAGGGAACTCCCCCTCGTAAGGAAGAAAAAGCTGAACTGTTTTTATAAGCGAATTACGAGGGGGGGCGGAAGATAAGTGGATTTATACTATAGTTAAGAACTTTTGAGAACTTATCAGGCATTGTCAAAGGATCTTGAGACTTCTATAACTTTCAAAAAAAAGTAAACAATTCCTCAAAAAATGGCGCCTCCAAAGAGGGAGAAGAAGAAGAAGAAGAGAAGAGTTTGGATTTATACCCCGCCCTTCACTGCCCAAAGGCGTCTCAGAGCAGCTTACAAACTCCTTTCCCTTCCCCTCCCCACAACAGACACCCTGTGAGGTAGGTGGGGCTGAGAGAACTCTAACACAAACTGCTCTTTCAGGAACAGCTGTGCCAGAGCTTGTGACTGACCCAAGGTCACATCAGCAGGTGCAAGTGGAGGAGTGGGGAATCAAACCTGGTTCTCCCAGATTAGAGTCCACACACTTAACCACTACACCAAGCTGGAGAAAGAAAAGCAACTGAGACTGAAGTTTCCTTCCGGAAATGCCAGCCCAGCAAGTTCTGTTCCCAGACACTACCAGAGACTTCCAAAATATGCTGACTGAGGCTTTGCACCCTCTGCTGGAGCAAATGACATCATTACACATGAAATTTGACGCTCAGCAAAGCCAGTTGACTGAAACTACCAAAAAGACTGATAAAATGGAGCAAGAACTTAAAATGGTAGACGCTTAAAAAACAAATGCAGGAGATAGGAAATAAGAGAGCAGTTAATGAGGCCCAACTCTTACAGCTGCAGATGGAAAAGGCAAGCTATGTCTTAAGATTTCAGGGAATTTCTGACGCAAAAGGAGAAGACCTGAGACACATTATGTGTGATGCGTTGGGGCTGGTGACAGATTTAAAAGCGGATTTTCTACAAAATGAAATAGATGCGATCTATAGGTCATATTCTGACTATATAAGAAAGAATAATCTGCCCGGCGAGGTTGTGGTGAGATTCTCCAGAAGACAAGTAAGAGACCAAGTATTGAAAGCAACAAGTGGAATTACCCTGAAAATCAAGGACAAAGAAATAAGAGTTTTGAAGGACATTCCATTTGAATAATAAGGAAGAAGAGAAAGAAATTTGGAGACTTGGCACTATTTTTACAGAAGAATAATGTCTCCTACAAATGGATTATTCCAGAAGGATTAATTTTTAAATTTAAAGACAAGAAAGAATGAATTGACTTTGTTACGAAGGCACATGAATTTCTTCATCAACACGCCATTCCAGCAGACAAAGAGGATAAAGAAGGAAATGACAGCAACAAGGGAAGTGAAGAAGAAGGAAAATTGGCATCTTCCGAGGACTCAGATTCAGAACAGGGGGCACCTGCTCCCAAAATAAGAGATAGACTGAGGAGTAAAAAAAGCAAAAAATGAGTTGTGATTCTCTCTAGATCCTGTTTAAAATGAATTTAAATCATTTTTCTCTAAGGCTTTTTACATAGTGACACTTATTGGTGATCTCAGTTTAAATAGTAAGAACTATATACTCACTTGACATAGCAAATTTTAACAGCACTTAATTATGAGCTAATTTTATAAGCATTATGTATAACCACCATCTCTTGGGTTTTTAGTGGTTTGCTTTATTTTCTCCTGTAGTATGTAGTTACCCTACCCTTTATTCTTTGTAGTTTATAGAAAAAGCAATAAAAAAATCCCCTACAGGGGGCTCAAAAAAAAAAAGCTGCTCATAAATGAAAGATGGACAACCATCCTTCAGGTATGCTGTAGGGCTATCTTTCAGCTATGCTCCTGCAGAGTGCAGGGGGTTGGACTAGATGACCTGCAAGATCCCTTCCAACTCTAACATTCTATGATTCTATGAAGTATTTAGGGTCATGAGTCAGCTAGGAGGTACAGGAGAGTATCAGTGCTAACTGTGTGTTACCAGGTACAAACTTCTTCCTGATGGAGGACAGATATGTGCTTGGACTGCTAGAAAGCTTTGAATAGATATTTGCAATTGTAACTAATTTTTCTCTTTATATACACATGTAACAATTATTTAAATGTTTTTCTCAGTGAATAATCCTATAAAAACTGGGTAGCTTTTCTGCCAATGAAGTTGTCATGAAAGATATGTCCCTTTAAATCAGATGGTATTGTTATAACTAACTGATGTTCTGTACATAACTGTAAACATTTTAATCTAAAGGTAAATTATAGAAATGTGTATTTTAAAATGAGAGTCAGAATGGTGTAGGGGGTTAGAATACTGTGCTAGGAACTGAGAGACCCACTCTGCCACTAAAAGCCGCTGAAATCCTTGGGCCAGTCCTATGCAGTGTGATATACCTCACAGAGTTGTTATAAGAGAAGAAAGAAGAGATTGGATTTATATAAGTAACCCCAGAAAGAGTGAAGCGGCTGGGCCAAAGCCAAAAGGACGCTTAGTTGTGGATGTGTCTGATGGTAAAAGGAAAGTCCGATGCTGCAAAGAACAATACTGCATAGGAACCTGGAATGTAAGATCTATGAATCAAGGTAAGCTCAGCGTGGTAAAAAATGAGATGGCAAGACGGAACATTGACATCTTGGGAATCAGTGAACTAAAGCGGACAGGAATGGGCGAATTTAACTCAGAAGAATATTATATCTACTACTGTGGCCAAGAATCCTGTAGAAAAAATGGTGTGGCCTTTATAGTCAACAAGAGAGTGCGAAAGGCAGTAATGGGACACAATCTCAAAAATGACAGAATGATCTTGGTCCACATCCAAGGCAAACCATTCAACATCACAGTAATCCAAGTCTATGCCCCAACCACTGATGCAGAAGACGTGGTTCTGGTTCTATGAAGGCCTACAACACCTCCTTGAACTAACACCAAAAAAAGATATCCTCCTCATCACAGGGGACTGGAATGCTAAAGTAGAAAGTCAAAAGTTTGGCCTTGGAGAACAAAATGAAGCAGGGCAAAGGCTAACAGAGTTTTGTCAAGAGAACACACTGGTCATAGCGAACACCCTCTTCCAATAACCTAAGAGGAGACTCTACACATGGACATCACCAGATGGACAACACCAAAATCAGATTGATTATATAATTCGCAGTCAAAGATGGAGAAGCTCTATCCAGTCAGTAAAAACAAGATTTGGAGCTGACTGTGGCTCAGATCATGAGGCACTCATTGCAAAATTCAGAGTTAAACTGAAGAAAGTTGGGAAAACCACTAGGCCATTCAGATTTGACCTCGATCACATCCCTGATGAATATACAGTGAAGGTGAAGAATAGGTTTAAGGGACTAGATTTGATAGAGTGCCTGAAGAACTATGGACAGAGGTTCGTGACATTGTACAGGAGGCTGCAATCACCACCATCCCAAAGAAAAAGAAATGCAAGAAAGCAAAGTGGCTATCTGATGAGGCTTTACAAATAACAGAGGAAAGAAGGGAAGCAAAAGGTGAAAAGGAAAGATTTACCCAACTGAATGCAGATTTCCAGAGAACAGCAAGGAGAGATAAGGAGGCTTTCCTGAATGAACAATGCAAAGTAAAAGAGGAAAACAATAGAATGGGAAGGATTAGAGATCTCTTCAAGAAAATTGGAGAAATCAAGGGATCGTTCCATGCAAAGCTGGCCATGATAAAGGACAAAAATGGTAGGGACCTAACAGAAGCAGAAGAGATTAGGAAAAGATGGCAAGAATACAAAGAAGAACTATACAAGAAGAACCTCAGTGTCCTTGACAACCACGACAGTGTAATTACTGACCTCAAGCCAGACATCCTGGAATGCGAAGTCAAATGGGCCTTAGAAAGCATTACTAACAACAAAGCTAGTGGAGGTGATGATATCCCAGCTGAGCTATTCAAAGTCTTAAAAGATGATGCTGTTAAAGTGCTGCACTCAATTTGCCAGCAGACTTGGAAAACACAACAGCGGCCACAGGATTGGAAAAGGTCAGTTTACATTCCAATCCCAAAGAAGGGCAATGCCAAGGAATGTTCAAACTATTGCACAATTGCACTCATTTCATACGCCAGCAAAGTCATGCTAAAGATCCTACAAGCTAGGCTTCAGGAGTACATGGATAGAGAACTGCCAGAAGTACAAGCTGGGTTTTGAAGAGGTAGAGGAACTAGAGATCAAATTCACTGGATTATGGAGAAAGCAAGAGCTTACCAGATAAAGATCTACTTCTGCTTCATTGACTATGCTAAAGCCTTTGATTGTGTGGATCACAACAAACTATGGCAAGTCCTTAAAGAGATGGGAGTACCAGACTACCTCACATGTCTCATGAAAAACCTGTATAAGGGTCAACAAGCGACAGTTAGAACAGGATATGGAACAACACATTGGTTTAGCATAGGAAAAGGAGTACGACAAGGATGTATATTGTCCCCTTGCTTATTTAATTTATATGCAGCGTACATCATGCGAAATGCTGGCCTGGATGAATCACAAACTGGAATTAAGATTGCTGGGGAAAACATCAACAACCTCAGATATGCAGACGATACCACTCTAATGGCAGAAAGTGAAGAGGACCTAAAGAGCCTCTTGCTAAGGGTCAAAGAGGAGAGCACAAAGGTTGGCTTGAAACTCAACATCAAGAAAACGAAAATCATGGCATCCAGCCTGAACACTCCTTGGTAAATAGAAGGAGAAGCAGTGGCAGACTTCACGCTTCTGGGATCCAAGATCACCGCTCCTTGGGAGGAAATATAATAATAATAAATAATAATAACAAGTAAAGACATCACCCTGCCAACAAAAATCCATATGGTCAAAGCAATGGTATTCCCAGTAGTACTGTATGGCTGCAAGAGTTGGACTGTAAGGAAGGCCGAGTGCTGAAGAATAGATTCTTTTGCATTATGTTGCTAGAGAAGACTCTTGAGAGTCCTCTGGACTGCAAGGAGATCAAATTAGTTAATCCTAAAAGAAATCAACCCTGACTGTTCCCTGGAAAGCCAGATACTGAAGCTGAAGCTCGAATACTTTGGCCTCCAAATGAGAAGGAAGCACTTCCTGGAGAAGACCCTGATGCTGGGAAAGACTGAAGGTCAAAGAAGAAGGGGATGACAAAGGATGAGATGGTTAGACAGGGTTATCGAGGCAACAAACATGAAATTAAGCAAACTCCGGAGCACGATGGAAAACAGGACGGCCTGGCGTGATGTGATCCATGGGGTTGCGAAGAGTCAGACTCGACTGTGCGACTGAACAACAACAACGTGTAAAAATCTTGTGCCATACATGATATGTATTGCTCCAACTCAAATACTTCAGCTATGCTTGCTAGGGCAGTGAAGAAAATGCAAGAAAGACCAGCGTTGCCTTAAGGGCAGCTTCCACTGTCAACACAAACCACAGCCTTTTAGTGGAATCCTACAGCTTCACCCCAATGCAATGACACTATTTCCAGGTTTGTGCCAAAAGTGACGTTGTGCTATTTGGACCAACAGTACAAGACTGCAACCACAGAGCTGCTGAAATTAGTAGATTTAGGCATAGTTAGTGGAATGTGGCATTGCAGCATTTCTTTGAAAAACATCTGTACTATTTGCATATTGTCCTTTCAGACTCTACTCTCATATGCTGTAAAAATGTAAATTAATCCCAAATATATAATCCATCTGAATTTATACCCTGGTTGCCAACATTTGGTAAAAGCATTTGGGAGAGGGCTTAGATCCTGGTATGCTGTTAATCTTAGGAGAACATGACAGATGAGAAGTCATGCTATGTGGATACCACCCTAGAATTTCCACATGCTATCTAATTTAAAATAAATCCAAAAAATAATCCCTTTTAACACACACACAGCTATCTATGCGACAGCCATAATGCTAATCATCTGCTGATACTTGATATTATTTATTTATCTATTTATTTATTTATCAGATTTATACCCCGCCCTCCCAGCCAAAGCCAGCTCATGGTGGCTTACATAGAAGAATAAAAACACATCAGTAACAATTTAAACAATCCTAAAATCATCTAAAAACAGTCCAATATTATGAGGTGCTAAGTGATACTGATAGTAATCATATTGTTAAATGATGGCGGCTATCAATCAGTGATGTATTCTAGTGATCAGCCTTAGATTGGCTGGCACAGGGTTAGTGGCTCCAGGGGGCAGGGTTTCAACTGCCTTTCAACTATTGGTGGCGGCTCCTTAGTTGTAAGCCTGGTGGAAGAGCTCTGTCTTACAGGCCCTGAAGAAGTCCCACAGGGCCCTGATCTCTTCTAGGAGCTCATTCCAACAGAATGGAGCCGCCACCGAGAAAGCCCTGGCCCTGGTTACAGCCTGCCTCGCATCCTTGAGGTCTGGGAGGGCCAGTCGATTTTGCGTTCCTGATCACAGTGCTCTCTGGAGAACATGTGGGGAAAGGCAGTCCCTCAGGTATGTAGGCCCCGACCATAAAGGGGTTTATAGGTAAGCACCAGCACCTTGAAGAAAATTCGGTATGCTATTGGGAGCCAGTACATTAAAATATGTACATCAGTTGTTACACCAAGACACAAAATGGCCAGCAAGTTAAGTGTCATTCCTGTACTTAAGATCAATATCTGTTGGGTGTCAGTTTTCTCTGGATGGATGATGATGGAAAGTGCCATCATATTGCACCCAACTTATGGTGACCCTCTATGGTTTTCAAAGCAAGAGACGTTCAGAAATGGTTTGATATTGCCTGCCTCTGCATCACGACCCTGGACTCTTCCTTGGTGGTCTCTCATCCATATAATAACCAGAGCCAACCCTACTTAGCTTCTGAAGTCTGGGCTAGCCTGGGCCATCCATGTCTGGGCAGGTCTAGAATGTGATATATTACCTGCTTATAAAATGTAAAGATTTCCGGAGACCGATGGTGGCTCAGTTCAGGGGGGGTCACCTGTAGCTGCTGTTCCTGGCCACCATCCCTTGCCAGTGCCACTTCTCATTACCAGGTACAGAGGCTGCAACCCTCAAAAATCTGCCATCTAAGCCCTCTAACTCATTGGCCCATTGTAGAGCTAGCCATGCCTTAGACAAAGGGATGATGTCTTGTGAAATCCACAGTATTCCATATTTTTCAGTCACTAGTAGACCCTCCTGGAGCTAAAGAAAGGAAGGATGCTTCTGCACAGAACTCTTGCTCCACATTCCCCACCCCCCACCCCATATTGCCATGAATGTCATGTATGATATCATTGTGCTTATGCAAACCTTCTGGGATTTCTTAGGATTCACTGTGATTTTTCCCAAACCTGTTTTGGTACCATCATTTCTGTTCATATCCAAAACAGGTCTGGGAAAGTATGGAAGGGAAAGTGCAGATTCCCATTTCTGCCCACCCACATTTGGTGGCACATCCAGTTCCAGTTCCCGTTCCCATCCCACTCATTGTTTTACCCCCTCTCATCACCAGCAAGCTTCTAAAAAATGTATCAGTATCTGGTGTATCGCTAAAGTGCTTTAACACTGTATCTACTACCAATATGAAAAACAAAACAGCAAATGCCTGCTGGGACTGCTGGTGGTGTACAAAGGGGTAAAGCACTGCTGTTGCTGTGAATGTCCTTTGCATTTGCAGCAGCAATCAGCAGAATGGGGAGTTGCCACCTTGCAGAAGCAACTTAAAACCTAAAGCTTCCATTGTTTCAGCTGGAAGTAAAATAAGAGAAAAATCTACTGTCCAACTTCATTCGCTTTAGAACATCTATTGGAGTTTGTCTTTCCCTTCTGTCTCTTTGTTACAAGAATTAAATCCTAGAGTGAACAAATATAGCAACTGAGAAGCAAGTTACAGTTGCATAATAGTTTTGTTGCAACTTAGACAAGCAAGAGTAATTTCTGGAGGGAAAGCCATGAGCACTTCAAGGGAAACTGAAATTGGTGTGTTTTACTCTGAATTAAATTTGTTAGGATTCTGTGGGATTATATATTGCTGTTCTATTTTACATTTTTAAACTTTAAATGAGAGCACTGAGCTCTCAAAATAGAGCAAACTTGAAGATAAGGAAAATAAATTTTGTTTCAAACAATGAAAATCAATTGTTAGATTGGCAAGACTATGTGTTGTTATCAAACTTTTATTATTTATATTTTAAGAATCTTTAAAGGCAGAGAAGGGGGCTTGCCTGAAAAGTTACAGACCTGATTTTTCAGCACTGGATGACTTTTTAAAAAGAGCTTTTTGTTGACATCTCTATAGATGGTAAGTCTCCACTAATAAAACTGTCATATTACAGTGGCCTGCTAATCAATTTATGGTTTCAGTGGTACATTTATGATTCCTCTGATAGCCTTTACATACTTAAGTTTAACTACGTCCCATGCCAAAAAAATAACTTTTGGTTTGAAGGATTAATGTATGCATTTAAATGCTGAGAGACTGAGAATGGTGAAGTAGAGAGAAACAGTCACAAAGATGATGTTGTGGTGGATCAAACAGATGCAGTGAAAATAGGATTGCTAGATACTGAAAACTGGCTTATAACTCTGCATAGGTCTGCACTATTAGCCACCTCCTGTGCCTTTAACAGCAGCTTATTCTGCAGAAGTCCGCAAATAGGGTTGCCAGGCACCCAGCCCAGCCAGGGATTCCCCCACTTTTGGGGGGCCCTTTCTGCCATCAGCCAGCTGGCTGGTGGGGGAGAAATCCCAACTGCAAATACCCCTTAACATGACATAATGACATCACCTGATGTCATCATGTTGTCAACATCAGGGGGGTGATGCTCTAGTTTTTGGGCAAAACTCTGTGGTAAAACTAGGCTCAGACCATAGAGTTTTACCCAAAAACTAGAGTGTCACCCCCCTGACATCAGTGACATGATGATGTCACTTCCAGAAGATCCCAGGACGGACCCTGGGGCCCCCACCAGGAGCCACATAGGGCCTGGCAACCAGTGTTCCCTCTAAGCTGAGTTAGTGTGAGTTCACAGTTTTTTAGCCTCCAGCTCACACATTTTTGTCTTAGCTCAGGAAGGATGGCTCCAGAGCAAACTAATTTATGCAGTAGCCAAAACGCTTACTCACAACTTTAATGCCAGTAGCTCACAAAGTAGAATTTTTGTTCACAAGACTCCACAGCTTAGAGGGAGCATTGCTGGCAACCCTATCCACAAATGAACAATGGAGATCTGGTGTCTTGTATCATACAAGACCAATGAGCTGAGCAGGACCCTCCCTAGCTCTTCTCCTACTGCAGCCCCACTTCCAGAACTTTTCTCCAGGGGTGGACCACCATGAATATATGGTTGGCAACATAGTAGTCTGCAGCAGGAAGGGGACTCAGCAAAAATCCCCACCTCCTCTGGTGATGGAAATGGGAACCAGACTGTAGCACACAACCCCAAAGTATCACCCACTAACACCTGCAGATCAGGCAGCTGTGAAATGCACGGGAGCAGGGAATGGTAAACTCTCCGGCAACCATGGTGACTATTTCCCTTGATCAAAGAAGTGAACACTGTATGTGTCACTAAGAAAGTTTGAGATGAAGGGTACAAAAATTTAGAAACATGAGATGGGATCAATGCTGCTGCTGAATGCTTTTCAAGTTCTTGTATCAGCTGCCTGACCACTACCATGACATCATTTCTGGGGGGGAAACCACAAGTGACGTCAGTACTCTCTAGGAAACAAAAATGATATATAAAGATGGCAGCTACTATCTGCCAGCACCTGAAATTTTGAAGCTTTTAAGAAATTCCAGAGTTTTGAGGGGATATTTGTTTTGATATTGTGTTCTACTTGGGCTGAATGAATATTGAATTTTGCAACTCATATCAGATTCATATTGGTTTATGAAAGGAACCAGAACAAAAATGCACAGGTCATCCAAACTGCTTTGCAAACTGAAGCTGATAGGAAGACAAGACATGGTTTGATTTGCAAATACATCTCAGACTAAGAAAAGGCAGCAAGGAAGCAGGATGATATTGCGTAGTTATTGCATTTTCCCATTGACTTCTAAGCAAGGGAAAGTCTAAACCAGAGGTGTAGAACTTATTTGTTACAATGGCCAGATCTGACATAAATGTCACTCTGTCTGGCCAGGCCATGTGTGCCATAAAACATAATGCCAGGAACTGGAGAACTGGAGACAAGCCAGTTCCAGCACCCAGGCCTTATGTTTGACACTCCTGGTCTAAACCCCATATTCAGATATTTGATGGTCAGCCATGTTTGTATTTAAATTCTTATGTTTCTTTCAAAATAAGCTCCTCTTGTAGGAGAAGGGGGCATTGAGATACTTTTCTAATCCTAGGATTTCTCAAACAGGTCGCCAGCTTTACCTAAATAGGCCTCATTTTCAATCATCTAGCCTTTATTAATTTATTTACAGTGCAATCTTCAACAAGATTACAGAGGTTGAAGTCAATGGTCTTGGAAGAATGTAACGCTGTTCAGGACTACAGTGTTTTACATTTCTGTCATGCCCTTCTCCAAGAAAATCAAAGTTCTTCTCATTTTAGCTTGCAAACAGTTATGGCTGGGCTAAAAGTAGGGTTGCCAACTCCAATTTCAGAAATACCTGGAGATTTGAGGATGGAGCCCGGGGAGGGTGGGGTTTAGGGAAGGGAGGGAACTTGGTAGGTTATAGTGCCGTGTAGTTCACCTTCCAAAGCAGCCATTCTATCCAGAAGTGGAATAAATATTTTAAATAAATAAACAAGCAATGTATTTAGCCTGGAGATCTCCAGCCCCTACCAGGTTGGCAACCTTAACTGAAAAAGAATGGCAAGGCCAAGCTTACCCAGTAAACATCACATGGATTTTTAAGCTCACATCTCTCAGTTCAAATCAACCTCTGTCTATTGCACTGGTTCCCACTACTGTCACTTCTGTCTTCTCTCAAGTGCCTTCATGCTATGCCTGCTTGGCTGCCTTCATGCTATTATCACAAGATCAAAAGTGGGCAAAGGGGAGAAAGAGGCATCTGTATTTGGATGTTAGAACTGCATTGTGATGTTGCAAGTGTGAGCCATCCATCTCGCTTCAAAATAACTGTAATCTTCAATCTAAGTGTGAACATGACTGTCCAGGTATAGACAGATACAGTGGGTTGGATCCTATGGTTATTCATGAGCTGCATGGGAGCATTTGGGGTTGCAGCAGGAGGGGGTGAGAAAGGCATGCCCTGCAAGTAGAGTTCCATTAGGGTTGCAAGCCTAACACTGGAGATCTCCCACTATTAGAGTTGATTTCCAGATGACCGAGATCAGTTCCACTTGAGATAATGGCTGCTTTGGAGGATGGACTCTGTCAGCATACTGTCATGTATTGCAGGCAAGATGACAGCCAGGTAAGGAGTGTGAATTAGATCATCTTGATCTGAAGGTGACAGGAGTGGAGTCATGTGACCAGTCACCAGATCTGAGTTGCATCATACTCTTAGGAGTCACAGTGAGTCAGCACTTCAATGTGATTGGTGCTTCATAGTATATATTCTGTGCACTCTGTACATACTGCTCTCACTCTCCTGTATAGGATTCTTGCAAAGCACTTTGTTGGTCTGCTTGATGAATTGGATGTTACAAGTGCTATCCTTGGACTGGATGTATATTCTGTAAATAAACTACTGTATATAGTTCAGCACAAGCCTGTTGCAGGACTGCATTATTACTCTCGCTGCCCCTATGCTAACAGACTCTTAGGTATTATACTTTGCTGAGATCCCTCCCCAAACCACACCCTCCCCAGACTCCACCCCCAAAATCTCCAGGTATTTCCCAACCTGGAGCTGGCAACCCCAATTTCCATTCATCTGCAGAAATACACTAGTGGATCCACAATACAATAACTTGATAGTGAAATCTATCTTTGCTTTCCCATTTCAACATTTCTACAGCTCGTTTGTGTGTGTACGCGCAGTGACATTTCTTAACTGTGTTGATATATAATGCAGAGACATTTCTTAGCTGTGCTGGTATATTATATGTCCATGCAAATTAAAGTATTTTGTTGACTTCCAAATATGAGGGTATGTCATGCACATAATGTACCATACTGATGCTGAGAACATGAATGGCCTTGTTGGTGACATAGATAAGATATGTGTCTGCCAGTAAAATCCTACAGATATTTGCTAATAGGGTTTCCCTTGAAACCATGAAAATCTTTTAGCCAATTTCATAATTTTTGGAATCCAAATAAATGCTTGTTAAATATTTGTGGTCAGCAATCTTTCCCCTATTATTGTAGTGAGGAAGATGTGGTATTTCCTTGCTGGGTGCAAAGCCTGCCAGAAGTTCAGCAATGTAGATAAGAGGTGGAAGTCTATACTCTCCCTGTTTTCAAGGCTGGAATAGGCATAGAGTTATTAAATAATGCTGATATGTAACAGGAGGTTCAATTCTATTCTGAGGATCTCATGTGAGCCTTTGGTTCCCCCTTTTGTTTACAACATTTATATACTTTTGAGTTAACATATTCACTACTGGGATAATGCAGTAAGTGATTTAGTTGCATGCTTGCTGCCCGTGATGACATTCCAAAAATGTAAGTGATTTAATTTTCACCTTAATAAGCTACCAGAAATAAAGTTGGAATTGCTCTCATCATAACAATAGAAATCAAATGATAGTGTTAATGGTAGGCTGTATGTTTCTGTGTACAGAATGAAACATGTATCCACGATTCATTTGCAAATGGAATGCAAAGAAAACAGAAAAGTACATTTTATTGTGTTACAAAGTACCATCACTTTCCTGCCAGTTTCATGAAGCTGAGAAGCTTAATGTTAAACCTTTGCCATTAATAATGCTTCTCCTAATGGTGTGGTGAAGGAGGTGTTATTTCTTTGTGTATACAAAGACCATAATTATATATTTGTGTACGAGAAAGTAGGAGCAAAGTTTCCAGTTTATATTATACCTCATAATAACAAGATCCTGACCCCTACATATTTCCTCCAGCACATGGAAACAGAACAGTGGCTGGAGTTGCCACAAGAGAAGGTACTTTTGATGTAGGTTACCTTCAATGCTCCCTCTAAGCTGTGGAGTCTTGTAAACAAACATTCTGCTTTGTGAGCTACTGGCATTAAAATTGTGAGTGGGCAATTTTGCTGCTGCATAAATTAGTTAACTCAGGGAGGATGGCTCCAGAACAAAGACAAAAATGTGTGAGTTGGAGGCTAAAAAACTGAGCTAGCTCACACCAGTGTTCCCTCTAAGCTGAGTTAGTGTGAACTAGCTCATGGTTTTTTAGCCTCCAGCTAACACATTTTTGTCTTAGCTCAGGAAGGATGGCTCCAGAGCAAACTAATTTATGCATGAGCCAAATCGCTCACTCACAACTTTAATGCCAGTAGCTTACAAAGTAGAATTTTTGTTCACAAGACTCCACAGCTTAGAGGGAGCATTGGCTCACACTAACTCAGCTTAGAGGGAACACTGGTTGCCTTGTGCGCTTTGGAAATCTCTATATATAACAATAACAGCAGCAGAAAAGTGCATTTCCCTTTGGCTAATATTCTCCCTCTAAAGCATGTTCCTCCCTCCAGTCTTAACTACTTGCAACTTTTTTAACCATGACAAAAAATTTACTAGCATTCCAGCAGCACTAGATGGTGACCATTCTGGTCTGCACAGAAGCCCTAAGGGAGGGAAGTACAGGCTGAAGGATATTGAGAACAGGAATCCTCTTAAGTGAAACTGTGGGGTTCCTTTGAACTATGACAATTAACTACCTCTCTGCTTTAACAGAACGGGAGGAGGGAGAAAAAGTCACCTGGGAAGGAAGATCAAAAAAGTACAAAGAGCTTTTTTACATTAGAGATCTTCAACGGGAGGTTCTGAGGCAAAATCCAACCAAGTAAAGAGCACTAACTCCTCTCTCCTTACACTTGCAGGAGCTGTGCATAAAAATTAAACTTCCTGGCAGTTCACTTTAGGAAACTCGGGGGAGGATGTGGTCACCTTCTCAAACTTGCCATTTATGAAACTAAAATAGAAGAGGAGAACTGTAATGTTGCTTGATATACAAGGTGCACAAATATGTGTGTGTATGTGAGAGAGACAGACAGACAGACAGACAGACAGACAGACAGACAGACAGACAGACAGACAGACAGACAGACAGACAGAGCTCTAAATAAAACATATAGAATCTTACCATCAACAGCCAGTGAGATGATGTCTTCAGTATCTTCTATTCCGTACATGACATCACAGCGGTAAACCCCAGCATCACTTGCCCGCAACTTCACCATAGTTAATGACGCATCACCAATGTCTTCTGGGTGGCTTGGAACTGACACTCTCCCTTTGTAGCCTTGTCCAATCTTGATATTTCCATTTTGGGCCACCAAAACTGTCGATTCTCTTAGGTCTTTTCCTCCTTTATCCTGCTCAACCTTTGACCATTTGATCCGAAGAAATTCACTAGTATTGTGGTAGCTTGGGGGCAATGTAGGCAAGGTTGAGAAGAAGCAAGGAAGAACAGCTCTTCCTGCGAGGGAGCCCTTCACTGGGGGGCTTTTTTCCACTTTCACTGTAAGGAAGGAAAAATTGTATTAGTGAGCAAGCGAAAGATACGTTACAGAGATTTAAAAACAAAATACAGGCAACTCCACCTCCTGCTCAAGAGAGTAAGAACAGGTAGATGATACTGGGAAGCAACAGGGTGTTCTGGCAAATTAAAGAACAAATACAATCTTATGACAGATTCAGCAAAACACATTTTTCAGAGGCCTCAAAGTTTTCTATGATGAGCTACAGCTGACATTCCACAGGGTATTAAGAGATGGTTTCATGATACTATGTACACATCAGCACCATTTAGGAGCTTCTGAACTAGTTCTCAGAATTACTTTTAGAAATGAAAGAAATGTAGGAGTTCAGGTTTGTGGGATGCATCTTTGAATAGATCTTGCTCCACAAGTCACCTTCTATTCATAGCATTAGTACTGATGTTCAGTTGGAAAGGCACTAATTAAAATCTAGACAGTGCCACAATTTAGGAATGTTAAATAGTTTCCTAAACCAACCAAAATAATTTCCAACATCTGGGTATGGGTGGATGCTTTCTGATCTTCTGAATATCCTAGCACCTTCTTTTGTGGTTTCATTTCTCCTGGGTAGGGTAGGAAGGGGAAAGAGAGTAAATCAATATTAGCAGATATTCATGTGATAGAGAAACCATCTAGCTAGCAGAAAGTGGAAAACTGATCACAAAAATGCTGATTGTGGCACTATTTCATTGATTTGCGATGGGTTTTCTGATTCTATATAACTATTGGTCCTGAATGGCTGAGGTATGCTGTTATTGGAGGCTAGACATGTTTTAGGCAGGCAGATGCAAAAATATTTTACCAACACCCACCATACAGCAAAACAAATGGGGAGGAGGACAGTAAAGAGAAACTATGGTTCCTCCTTCCCCCCATGACAGCTAGACAGAGCAGGTCAGCCTGCAATTATAACCTGTGAGGGATTGAACAAAATATCCTTGGTTGTTCTCTTTTGTACTTTTGTACTGCAATATCCTTTTTGAGATGCAGCAATGAAAACCACTTACTGTATTCCAATTTTTTTTTGTCCAATTATTATTTATCCTTTCCTTTTTCTCTTCCCATAAGGCATCACTTCGAAGGCAGATCACAATTTCAGAACTAAGGTCCTCATATAGATACTGGAACCAACTTGCCCATGTCCATTTTGTTTTGTCTTTCCATCCCCTAGCGATGACGGCTTGTATTGCAAGAATCATAGCTTTATATAATTTAAGATCCTTTATTCCCACTGTAGCGCTCCCCAGAATACCTGCAAATAATATATTTACATCCCTCACTAGTGTAATTCCTAAGATTTTTTCCATTTCCTGAATGATATCTGTCCAAAACCTAAAAATTTCTGGACAATCCCACCACATATGTATATACCGCCCCTTATCTTTTCCGCAATGCCAACATTTTGGACTCAAACCTTTTATCATGTATGCTAACTGGGGCGGCGTTCTATACCATTTCAAAACCAATTTTCTAGTCATTTCCTTATATTTATCTGATTTTATATTTTTATTTTCCTTCATGATTTTATGCACTATTTGGTCAGTCAATTCGATTTCTCTCTGCCATTTTAATTGTATCACTCTTCCTATATAATCCTCATCACTGACCATGAGATTGTATAAGTTCCCCACTATACCATTTTTTTGCGAGTTCAGTCTTTAACATAATCGCCTTCAATCGACTTTCCTTGGGTATTACCCCTGGGCAGGATAGTTTACTTATTGCCTCATATAATCCATAAACCCGTAACCAATTCCTTTCCCCCAGCATTTCCATGCATTTTTCTCTTGATAACAAAGATCCCGACTTGTCCAATAGGTCCTTTACTCTGTTCAAACCTTTCTTTTTTAAATTTTCCCACCATATGGGGTCATTAAATTCCTGTAGTAATTCTAATGGAGTCCATTTTACAAGATCTAATGACCAGGCTCCTTCCCATCTTTTCCACACTCTGAGGCCAATAGCCCTCGGCCCTATTGTTTCTTTGATTTCTCCTGCTAAGTTCTTTGTAAACACCCCCATTTTCCTTTCCCCTTATTTACTTCATTTTCTATTCTTACCCATTTCCTATCTCTATTTATCTCTGCATCCAATAGATGTTTGATTTGGGATGCCTCAAAATAACTCTCTAGATTTGTCAATCTCCACCCCATCTCGTCTTGTGGGGTGTAGATTATTTTTTGAGTAGCCCTGGCTGATTTACTTCCAAAAACCCACTCCCTTAACTGTCTATTCCATTCCTTTGCTTGTTTTCTTGGTATTTCTGATGGGAGGACCTGGTATAAATAGCTAAGCTTTGGGATTAGAAACATTTTAATTGCTCTTATTTTAGTTAATATATTCATTGATTTAGTCTTCCATACCCTCATGTTTTTACAAATCTTCTTCCATATTTCATAATAATTATTTTTATCAATTTTATTCATTCTTTTAAAAATTTTAATGCCTAAATATTTTAACATTTTACATCCCTTTGGTATAGCTGTTTCTTTCTCCACTAATATCTGTTCCTCCTTGGGTATATTGTAATATATTATTTCGGATTTCCCCATATTAACACCTAACCCAGAATAATGTTCGAAATCCTGTAGAATTATTTTCAATTCCCTGACCACCGTTAGTGGATCTTTAAGTACCCAGAGAATATCATCTGTGAAGAGATTAAGTTTAACCTCTTCCTTTCCCACTTTATAACCTTCTATTCTAGGGGAATTCCTTATCCTATCTGCCAAAATTTCTATAGCCATCACAAATAATAAAGGTGACAGTGGACATCCCTGCTTTACGCCTCTCAAAATTAAGAATTCTTTTGATCTGCCTCCATTTATCCACAATGTTGCTGTTCCTTGTTTATAAAGGTCTTTTACAGCTTCTAGGAAATTCCCTTCTATTCCACTATCCTTTAATGTCTCCCAGAGAAAGTCGTATTCAACTGTATCGAAAGCTTTAAATATATCCAATTTCAATAATGCCAATTTCTTTTCTTTATGTTGGTGTTTATGTGCTAAAACATTTAAAATATTCCTTATTGGATGGAAAATTTGTCTATTTTTAATAAATCCATACTGGTCTTCTCCTATTATTTTTGGCAATATTTTATCTAGTCTATTAGCTAGCACCTTGGCAAATATTTTATAATCCTGGTTCATTAGGCTAATTGGCCTATATGAACCAACCTCCTTAGGATCCTTCGACGGCTTTAGTATCACCACCATCTCTGCCTGTTTCCATGTGTTAGGGGTATTTCCACCTTTCATTATATCATTAAATAGGGATAACATTTCTGGTATCAGTATTTCTATCATTTCTTTATAATATTCTGCCATGTATCCGTCTATCCCCGGGGATTTTCCTAATTTTAATTGTTTAATTACCTTTTCAATTTCTAAAGCACTTATGTCTTTGTTAAGAAGCTCCTGATCTTCTTTAGATATTTTTGTAGTCCATTTCTCCTTAAGTTCCCCTTTTCCTGAAGTCTTATATAGACTTTGGTAGTAATTAACAAATGCTTCCCTTATTAAGTGTGTTTCCCCCACCTCCTTCTGGCCCTGTCTTATACTTTTTATTCTCTGTTTTCCTTTTTTCCTCTTTAAATAATTAGCTAATTTCTTTTGTGAGTTTATGTTTATTCTATGCCACTTGCTTTTAATTAAAGTCTCCCTCTTCCACACTAAAACTAAATCTTGGGTATCTAGATCGTTTTTTAAAATTTGGATTTGCCTTTGCCGCTGTGTGTCAAATTTAATTAGTTGTTGTGCTTGCAAAATTTTTAGTTGTCCCAATTTACTTTCATTATCTTTATCTCTCTCGCGTTTTAGTAACTTTTCTGTCCTAATTAAATGTCCCCTCATAACGGCCTTCGCTGCATCCCATACTATATGAGGTGCCGTCTATCCTCTGTTTTCTTTGAAATAATATGTTAGCTGTTTTACTATGTAGTCCCTGTGTTCCTTTTTACTTAAGACTATGTTTTTATATCTCCACCTCCCTTCCGATTTCTCCATTTGTATTGCCAAGTCCACTATAATTGGGGCATGATCAGAGATCAGTATTGGCTGTACTTCCACTTCATTAATTTTCAATACCTGTGAATCTGATATCAAAACATAATCAATACATGTATACTTTTTATGTCTCGCAGAGAAGAAGGTGGGCCCCAATTTTTTCCTTTTTGCTTCAAACACCTCTATTAAACCCCATTTCCTAACTTTCAGATCTGAAAGATTCATATTAAAATCTCCTGCCATGATTATTTCACCTTGACTATAGGCCTGTATTCTTTGCAGGATTCCTAATAGGAATCTCTTTGTTCCCACATTTGGTGCATATACATTGACCAAGGTAAACATTTTATTATCTAGCTTACACTTCAAAAAAATATATCTCCCCTCTTTGTCCTCTTTACGGTCCAATATCTCCATATTTAAATCACTCCTCGCCAAAATGGCTACCCCCCTCGACTTTGCCGTTCCCCTTGCATCTGCCACTACTTTCCAAAGTGGGGAGGACAAAATTGGCTTAGCATCTTTCCTAGCCTTATGAGTCTCTTGAAGGTATATCAGCCCCACCTTTAATTTTCTGGCCAAAGCTAATACTCTGTGTCTTTTCACATTTGAGGTCAATCCGTTCACATTTAAAGACAAAAGTGTAACCATTACCCAGTAGGAAACACCAACCTGTGCCTTTTATACTTATGCAGTGTTACATCAGTAATCCCCCCCCGTGCAAAAGAGTTTGTACGTTCAGAAAAGAATTTCTGCCCTCTTTCCACTCTTGAAGGTTCTGCTGGTCAACCCCCCCACCCCCTCTCTTACTTATCTATTTTCTTTTATTATTATTTATTGAGACCCAACTCTTCGCCCCAAATTTAGAGTTTCAGCTGTGGGCTAGTGTGCACGCGTCATTTTTTGCTCTTCCCTCCTGAGATGGAAGGGCTACTACTCTCTCCTTCTATCATTTCCTCCTCTTCTTCCTCTTCTTCGTCTCGAATCTGTAACCCCAGGTCAGCTAGCATATTCGACGCCTCCTTCTCATTTCTTGCAGTGTACCTTTTTCCGTCTCTAAACACAATCAGTATGGCTGGGTAGCCCCAGGTAAAGGGGATGCCTTTTTCAAAAAGTTTTTGAGCCCATGGCTGTAGCCTCTTCCTTTCCTGGAGTGTCTCTGGTGAAAAATCCAGACGTACAAGCACTTTCCGATCTTTATACTGGAGGTCCTTTTTCTTTTTAAGTTCCTTAAAAACTAGTGCTGCTTGTTTCTCCCGTGCAAACTTAACTATGATTTCCCTTGGAGCCCCGAAAGCTCTCCTTGCTCTCACTCGATGGGCTCTTTCTATATCGTTCTCTTGCACTTCCAAGCCATGATCTTGTATCCATTCCACCAGTTCTTTCTCCACCTCTTGATGTGGAATATCTTCAGAAAAGCCCGTAAATCTAAGATTTGACCGTCTTGTTCTATCACTTAAGCGTCCTATCTGGGCAGTGAGTTGTTTTATCTTTTGTTCATTTTCCTCTGCTTTTTTCTTTGACCCTACTGCCACCTCTTTAACCTCTGCCAACTCCGCACAGACAGATTTTATTTCGGCTTGCAGCTGTCTAAAATCCCCCCTTATATTCTGTTCCATGTTAAACAGCATTTCTCCAACCTCCTTTAAGTTTTTCGGGGGGTTAAATTGTGCAGGTGTGGCCATTTCTTAGACGCTGAGCGCTTGTTGCCAGCAGCCTTGAAAATGAAAGAAGTTAATTAGCAGAGTTCACTCACAGTTTTTGACATTTTTCCCGGCTACAGTTTGATAGAGGCTTCCTAAGGTAATAAATTTGTTTTCAAAAGAGCTGCTTTTTTGTTTTATTGGGTCATAAATCTCCCCGGTTATCGGAGCGAGGGTGGAAGACGACCTCTTCTCTCTACCGCATGCGCAGAACCGGCTACTGTATTCCAAATGAGGTCACACCATACATTGATGCATTGCATTATGTTACAATATTAGCATTTTTAATTTTCTAATAATCCCCAGCACAGAGTTAACGTTTCCCAACTGCAGTACAATGAGTTGACATATTCAGGCGATCCACTACAACCCAAAAATCTCTTTCCGTTTCAATCAGTTCAGACCCCGTCACCATATGGGGTTTGGGGGGGGGGGTTGTTCCAGTGTGATCAGCTTACCCTTATCTGCACTGAACTTCATTTGCCAAGTTCATGCCCACTAATCCAATCTATCTGGGCTTCACTATCCTAAATAATTTGGTATCATTCGCAAACTTGCCCATGCTGTAAACAATTTAAATTATATCTGTCCCACTTACCTCCATTGTGAGAACTCTCCTCTTATTTCTATTATTAGGCTAACAAGCCTGTAATGCCCTGGTTCCCTCTGAACCCCGTTTTAAATATCAGTGTAAATTTGGAGAAGAGATGAAAGGATGATAGATTCCTTCAAAGAAGAAACTTTTGAAGAAGAACTTGCAATTTTCAGAAAGTGAAGTAAAAGCTGTACTGAAAGCAACTGGGAGAAGCAAATCACCAGAAGTAGATGAGATATCAACAGAACTGTTTCAAGCCACAGAGATGGAGTTCATCAAAATCTTAACAAGAATATTGCAAAAAAAATGGAAAACAAAACAATGGTCCATACACTAGAAATGCTCAACCTACATTCCAGTTCCAAAAAAAGGAGACATCAGAGACTACAGCAACTATTGAACCATCACATTCATTTTTCATGCAAGCAAAGAGATGCTCAAAATCTTACAACAAAGACTGTTACCATATATGGAATGAGAAATACCAGATGTTCAAGCTGGAATCAGGAAAGGAAGAGGCTATCATATTGCAAAGCTTTTGACTGTGTGGACTGTGGATCATGAACAGGCCTGGCTCTAGGGTTTTTCTGCACACTAGACGAGGCTACCTTCTGGCGCCCCCCCCCAATGCACTCCCTCCCTGTGTGCCCACCATTTTAGGAAGAGTGAAAAACACAAAATTCGAAATTGCTAATTTTAAATTGGTTTACATTTTTAAACAATATGGTTTTATTCTGATTTTAATGGCTTTTAAGATGTGTTTTTGCTCCTGATCTGGTTCTACAGTAGAGGAAGGCAGCGGCAAACCACTTCTGTTTAATCACTTGTCTTGAAAACCCTATGGAGCCACCTTAAGTCAGCTGCAACTTGATGGCACTTTACACACACACACACAATCTGGCCGGAGATGGTGGGATCTGACTGTTCTTTGGGGAGGGATGCTTGCTTCCAGTCCACAGATTTTTGGCAGCAGCCTACAGAATTAGGAAAGATTTCTTAACTGCACAATCTAAAGACAAGTTCACTATCAGAGTTAAAAATACCCCCAACAATAACTCCCAGGCCAAAAGACCATTTAATCCATTAGTCCATCACCTAAGAGGGCCAGCAGGGTACCCTTCCAGGCAACTAGCTGTGGTCATTCCCACCTTCAGATAGGCACAGGATATACTTCCTGTGGTCACAGAATTCCTGCAAGGATTGTGTTTGTGTGTATATGGCACATCCAACCTAACCCATCTGAATGCTTCACTTTGGAGAGAGGGACACAACTCCCCCCACCGTTCACAAAGGGGGAAGTTCTTCCCTGGAAATGGCTCTTCCCTCTAATGCCTGCTGGCCTTTCTCATTCTCTCCCAGGGACAGAGCGAGCAGGGCTTTGTGGCTGGTGAGGGAGGGGTGGGGCAAAGGCGGTGTGCAAAAGAAAAAGAAAACAGCTCACAACTCTCTTGGAGCGCGGGACCCTTATCCCCGCGATAAATAGGACACACGCAAGTACTATTAAATATTATCAATCGACAATCGTAGAGTACAGGGGAAAGGAAAGCCACCAGCTGGCACTGCACCGGGAAGCCTTCTCTTAACTTCAAAGGGGCCAAGCAGACATGCGCACCGACTGGCCTCCAGCAAGCAACTTTCCTTCCCCAAAAAGGTTCAGCCTGGAAGCCCAGCCAGGAAAAGATTTAAAAATAACCCTGCCAGTTACGCAGCCTGCTCCGTGGGTCCCTAGCACCCAGGGCAGTTTTCCCTTGCCTACCGCGCAAGCTGCCCACCCTGGTGGTGCCCAAGACACTTCCCCTCCCCCAGCATCCCATGGTGGGAACGGAGAAGCCATGCTCCGGGCAGCCTTCTCTTGCAGAGAACACTGCTGCCTCCTCCTCCTCCTCCTTGGGTCGCTGTGCCTGGAAAGAGGCCTGCCGCTGGCACTGCCAGGAGAACCGGGGCTGGCATCAGAAGCCCTGCCAGGCCACTCTCTTCCCTCCTGCCAGTGGTTGCTTTCTCAGCCCAGCCATATCCATGAGATCTGGTTTGGCTCAGGCTGGCCCCTCCGTATGCAGGCTCCCCCCCCCCAAGAGATGCAGCTGTCTGGTCTGGACGGATTGGGTGCTTACCTGTTCCACACACAGACAACCCACCCCCAGGCAGACTGCTGCGAGAGGAGTGGCTGGGTGGCTCCTCTGAGCTGGTGGGGGGTGAAGAGGACGGAGGTTGCTTGTTGCTGGATAGGGCGGTGCTACACTCTGCACACACTCAGCAGCACCCCCTCCTCCCCAATCCCAAGTCCAACCCTTGAACTGACCCCAAAGGAGAAGCACCTGCCTGGTGGAGAACACCAAGCCCCCCCCCCAGATTCTCTCTCCCTCTCTCTGCCACTGGCTCACCCCCTCCTCCCCTGGCCCTCCTCTCCAGTGTCTGCCATGTGGCTTGGGCTCCCCCTTGGCAGGCGCCGCTGCGCGGGGCACCTCAGTCAGGAAAAGGTGGCGGTGGCTGGGGGCAGCAATGGGCAAACAACGCAGGGCTTTTGGTGGGGTGGGGGGCTTTTGGTGGGTGGAGGGCAGCACAGTTTGGTGCCTGCATCCAGGGCCCTCCCTAGGTGAAAGTCTAATTCACCTAGTGGGTGGGCTGCCCCTGATCATGTACAGCTTTGGATGGCTTTAAAAGAAATGGGTGTGCTACAACATCTGACTGTTTTAATGTGCAACTTATACTCTGGACCAGGGGTCATTTCATAGAAGAAGAGGTGCAGGAGCTCATTTGCATAACTCATTTGCATATGCCACACCCCCTGACAAAGGGTAGGCATACAAGTATGCCTGGGTTCCCTGCCTGATCTTCTCAAGAGCTGGCAGGGAACCCAGTCATGTTTAAAATCCCACACACATACTTCCCTGAGTTTCTCTACAAAAGCGAAGAGGCTCAGGGGGAAGGGGGGGCATGTCTGCCCATCTCCCCTTCACCTCCCCAGCCAACTGGCTGCAGCAAGCTGGCTGCAGAAGGCAAGGGAAGGGCAGGCAGGCAGACATGCCTTGCTTCCCTGCCCAATCTTCTTCAGGTGCCCCGCAGCCCCAGGGGGCTCTGCAGGCCTTCCGTGGCCCGTTTGCCTCATCAGGCAGGCCAGGAAAGGTGGCAGGGTGGGCAGCAAAGATCCCTCTAAGCTGTGGAGTCTTGTGAGCAAAAATTCTACTCCTCGCATTAAAGCTGTGAGCCAGCAATTTAGCTACTGCATAAATTAGTTTGCTCTGGAGCCATTTTTCCTGAGCGAAGAGAAAAATGTGTGAGCTGGAGGCTAAAAAACTGTGAGCTGGCTCACACTAACCCGGCTTAGAGGGAACACTGACGGGCACCTGAGGAAAGGTGGCAGGAGGGCTCGCCCGTGGGCTCCTTACTGCTGGAGTGCCGTTCCGGTGCACTCTGTCAGGAAATGAGCCCTGCTCTGGACAAGAGGCTACTGTTAGGACAGAATATGAAGAAACAGAATGTTTTTCAGACAAAGCTGTCACTCATGTATGTATTTTACCCCCCTTTTTCTTCAATCTATAAGCAGAGCATATCATAAAGAAAGCTGGATTAGATTTAGGTGAAGGTGGAGTGAAAATCAGCAAAAGGGACAATAACAACCTGAGATATGCAGACGACACCCATTACTGGCAGACTACTGATGAAGGTTAAAGCAGGAAGTGCCAAAACAGGATTGCACCTGAACATCAAGATGACAAAAGTAACTTTAAAGCTGACAATGAAGAAACTGAAATTGTTCAATATTTTCTATCCCTTGGCTTCATCATCAACCAAAAGGGAGCCTGCGACCATAAAATCAGATGGAGATTGAGACTGGGGTGGGCAGCCATGGAGAAGCTAGGAAAGATTCTTAAGGATATGGATGTTCTGCTGGTGACCAAGATCAAAATCATTCATACTATACTATTCTCCATTACTATGTACAAGTGTGAAAGTTGGGCAATGAAGAAAACTGAGAGGAAGAAACTTGATACCTTTGAAATGTGGTGCTTTATGGATACTGTGGACCAGGGCTCTTTTTGTAGCAGGAACTCCTTTGCATATTAGGCGACACACCCCTAATGTAGCCAATCCTCCAAGAGCTTACAGTAGCTCTAGGAGGATTGGCTACATTAGGGATGTGTCACCTAATATGCAAAGGAGTTCCTGCTACAAAAAGAGCCCTGCTGTGGACCACCAAATCAAGGCTAAAGACTCCCTAGAAGCTAAAATGACTAAATTGAGGCTATCTTACTTTAGTCACATTATGAGAAGACACGGGGCTGCCGGGGCTGCCCTGGCCACTGGTGGGGTTGGGGGTAGGATTGCCAGATCCAGGTTGGGAAGCTCCTGGAGATTTGGGAATGGAGCCTGGGGAGGACATACAGCCCACCCTTCAGAACATTCATTTTCTCCAGGGGAACTGATCTCTGTAATATGAAGATAAGCTGTAATTCCAGGGGGATCCCCAGGTCCCAGTTGGAGGCTGGCATCCCTAAGAAGACTAGAGTCACTGGAACAGACAATAATGCTAGGGAAAGTTGAAGGGAGCAGGAAAAGAGGGAGACACAACATGAGATGGATCTACTAAATCAAGGAAGCCATGGTCCTCAGTTTGCAAAACCTGAACAAGGTTGTTAATGATAGGACATTTTGGAGGTCATTAATTCATAGGATCACCATAAGTCAGAAGTGACTTGATGGTGCTTAATGTACATATACAGAAAGCACAAATAAAAGAAAGTTATGTGAAGAATGCAGCATGTACATGGACTGATATATGGCTGATATGTATCCTTCAAACATCATAAAGGAAAGCTGCATCATTCTAACAGAAGGAGTCACTCCAGAGGACTCCAAATTTAATGTATAAATTTGTGCTAATCAGCTCATTTTCACCAACCACATAAAGGCTGTGGTCACACACACTAAATAATCCCCTTTCAATCCACTTTCAGTGCACTTTCCAACTGGATTTTACTGTGAACTGGCAAAACCCAGTTGGCAAGTGCATTGAAAGTGGATTGAAAGTGGATTATTTAATGTGTGTGGCCGCAGCCCAATTGGATTGGTCCTATATAAGAAAACAATGCATCATGTTACAATATATTAGAGAAGGAGAAGAAGAGATTGGATTTATACCCTGCCCTTCACTACCCAAAGGAGTCTCAGAGCGGCTTACAAACTCCTTTCCCTTCCCCTCCCCACAACAGACACCTTGTGAGGTAGGTGGGGCTGAGAGAGGTCTGACAGAAACTGCTCTTTTTCAAGAACAGCTGTGCCAGAACTATGGCTTGCCCAAGGTCATCCAGCAGGTGCAAGTGGAGGAGTGGGGAATCAAACCCGGATCTCCCAGATTAGAGTTAGCACACTTAACCACTACACCAAACTGGCAAATTACATATTGATAATTTGGTGTTGCCCTTACCTTTTGACCAATAAGATCTATACACCAGCATTGACGTTTTGCTTTGTGCTACAGCAGAAAACAAGTAATCCAAGAATTCTAAGAAAGAACTAATTTAGTTTTACCAGGTATCCAAAAGACACTGTCATCTGCCCTGTACATCTAGAAAAATACACCAGCAAGTCATAATTATTTCTTGTTCCAAATGAAGGGCTTCAGATATCACTGAAATAAAACACATCTCAGTATTTGTGTAAGGGTGGGGAATTGTGAAGCACAGGATGGTTCCTGCTTGGCTCAAATGTCTGATTAAAGGGCTTTACCATTGTTTTATTCATTCCCATCTGCATCCACTTTACAGTGAATTGTTTACATCCAACAACAGAGAATATCTAGGAAGTAATGTTGGCTACTGTTCATCTAACCTGCCTACAGCATGTCTGAAGAGGGAACTATATACTTACTAACATTCTGTATACTTGCTAAGATTCTCTTAATCCTTCATTAAGTTATTCATTGTAGTTTGACAACCATGGTTACAAAAGAAAGCTTTGTTCTCATTCTTTCCTATGCCTGTTTTTTTAAGTCTATTCATTCAGAACAATTGAGGGTTCTCGCCATCTAGAAACATAATATAGGTAATCTAATACTGGCCACCAACAGTGCAAAGCAAACAATGAGCATTGCCAACAATCGTAAGTCATTTAACTGTTCAGGGATTAGTTGAGTTAAAAACACATTTTTTTCATTATACATGGTAAAATACAGAAAAGGTCAAGATGTCTTTAACTAGACAAATGTATGTGGATGGAAGTGAATAAAATTACAATGCATCTAGGGCAAAACGGCAAACAAAATCACAGAGTAACTTCAGTAGGAAAAAAAGTGGGGTTATTGTGAAATGCTTGTGCTGAGTCTATCAGCATAGCAACCAAAACAACTAGAGGGCACACATACAACCTGTGCTGCGCCAGCTATAGTGGCTCCCAGTGGAGTAGCAAGTCAGGTTCAAGGTTTCAGTGTCAACCTTTAAGGACTGGAGTGGTCTGTGACCCATGTATCTATGGTACCACCTCTTCTGGTATGTTCCCAGGAGAGCATTACACTCCATGGATGTCCAGCTGTCCTCAACTAGGGCCAGGGCCTTCTCGGTCTTCACCCTCCCTGACCTGGTGCAACTCTTTGCCAAATACCACCAGACCCCTGCAGGAGCAAATGCAATTCCTCAGGGCCTGTAAGGCAGAGATGTTCCACCAGGTTTTTGGTTGAGGACAGCAATAGTTTCCATCACGGCTGGCACCCTCTCCTTTTCCTCCAGACTTGTTTTTGTGTTGTTGTGTTCATCTTTGTCCCCTGTCCATGAGGTGGCAGTGCAGTCCAGAATGGGAAGGAATATAGTCACGCCATCATGGATTCTTTTAAGTGTATTGTTGTGTGTATTTTAATTTTACTGTTTTTATGTTATATGTGTTGTACATTGGGTGATTCACAAATAACAACAACAACAATAATAATAACATCTGTAGATATTAGTGAATCCAAGGAGTGGAAGTGCAGTGGATTGTACATAAAAAACTGGCAAGGGAATAAGTCTCCAGTGTGTACTGGACATGGTTGTATTCCCTCTTAAAGACTAGGCTCAAATTTTTTTGGGGGGGGGTACTCTTGGTATCATCCTTGATAAATAGTGGGCAGAGATGGCTAGGAGAGCTTTGTTCCAGTTCCAAATTCTTGTTGGAACTCAATGTGAATGAGCAAAACTTCAATAATGCAGATCCAGAAGAACCTTAATGAAAATAATGTTTTGAACAATAGCAGGCTGGGTCCGCATTATTGAAGCTGTGCTCATTCACACTGGGTTCCAAACAAGAATTGCTGAAAGTACAGCTGTTGGAAGTAAGTTGAAGAAGCTATTCAAATGAAACCGCCTTCAGTCCGGAGGGGCATGTCTTGCTATTTTGTAAATCAATCAGAGGAAGTATTGCCGCTGTTTTGTATATCAGTCTTTGGAACTATTCCCTGTTTAATCTATACACATTTGTCTAATGGATGCAAGCAGTTTAGAAGAGATATCCATTTCAGAAAAAGGAAAGTGTTTGCTTTAAGAATTTTGTAACGAATATTATAATTCTAGTGCTATCTTGTTTGTTGCATTGAGCAAAGGAAACTTTTAGCTTAATGCATATTCCTTGACCATGGAGGTTGCTCAAGTATGTATACATTTATATGAACACATTGAATGTTGCTACATGATAAGTGATGCAAGTTATTGTATTGTATAATTCATGTTATTGTATTGTATAATTATTGTATTGTATAATTATTGTATTGTATAATATTGTATTGTATAATATTGTATAGTTATTGTATTGTATAATTCATTCACAATACAAGAACTCGTGGGCACTCTATGAAATTGCTGAGCAGTCGGGTTAGAACAGATAAAAGGAAATACTTCTTCACCCAAAGAGTGATTAACATATGGAATTCACTGCCACAGGAGGTGGTGGCAGCTGCAAGCATGGACAGTTTCAAGAGGAAATTAGATAAACTTATGGAGCAGAAGTCCACCAGTGGCTATTAGCCACAGGGTATAGATGGGAACTCTCAGTCTGGGGCAGGTGATGCACTCTATTCTTGGTGCTGGAGGGGGCAGCAGTGGGAGGGCTTCTAGTGTCCTGGCCCCACTGCTGGACCTCCTGATGGCACCTGGTATATTTTGGCCGCTGTGTGACAGAGTGTTGGACTAGATGGGCCATTGGCCTGATTCAACATTGGCTTCTCTTATGTTCTTATGTTCTTATGTTCTTATGTTAAAAAGTGTTTAATAGAGAACTATATAAAGTTTGATGGTCTGTTTTCAGTGTAATTTTGTTTATATTGTTTAACTACTCACACCGAACTTCTTTTTTGTATCTGTATTGCTTTAGACCACCACAGCTACCCACCTTAATCAATACTCTACCAAGTGCATTGGCTTCCAGTTTGTTTCTGAGCTCAGTTTGAAGTGTCAAAACCCTTCAAAGCTTTTAATGGCTTGGGTCTATTCTATCTGAAAGACCTCCTCCATCCATAGGTTCCTGCCTAAACCCTACAGTTTTCAAAGAGGACTTCTCTAGAGGACTTCTCCACTCTTACAAGACCTGAGCAAAGGCCATCACTGCTGCCATCTTCAAATTGTGGCATTCCCTCCCCCAGAAGATTCATTTGACCCCTTTGTTGCAAACCTTCTTTTCTATGTCTATGCTGGGAAGGCCTGCAGATGATCCCAGCTCTTCTGCTCCTTAACCAAAGGCCCCTCAGTCTACAACAAAAATAAATACTACAATAAAAATGACACCAAACCAATCCAAATAGCAAAGCCATACTAAAAATAAATTAAGACCATCTTGAGAGCAACCATCACCAATCTTCTGGCAGCAGACTTAAACAGAAGCAGAATTAGAAACAATTAAGACTAACGTACAGCAAGCCCCACAAAGCATGTAATAGCAGACTGAAAAGGTAAATGTAAACATGCACAACAGCAAAGCAAAATTATGCTCAAAAACTGAAATATAAGTGAAGTAACTGATACAATTCAAACACAAAAGCACGGCAAAAGCCATCAGATTAAGCCACAGGCCCACCAACCATTTAAGAAAACCCCAGGTGAACACAGCAGATGAATATCTGGGGGAAAGGCATCCCACAATTGGGGTGCCAAAACTGGAAAGGGTCCGTTTCATATAATGGTCCCTCTTGTTCTGCTACATATGGAAAATGAAGCAGAACCCATGACAAAGATCTTAACTGATGTGAAAGAATACACAGAGTAAGTGGTCCAGACTCCAAATATCTAGACCTCAGGCTATTCAGGGCATTAAAGGTCAAAGCCACCATCTTGAACTGGGCTCAGATGCCAATTGACAGCCAGTGCAATTTACTCAATACAGACATAATATGTTGTGTATAGGAAACACCTGTCAGCAGTCTAAGTGATGCATTGTGCAGATTGCTGCTTTCAAAGCATCTTCAAGGGAGCCCCAAGAGTATTACAGTAATTCATCTGTGATGTGTTCAGTGCATGGACAACTATACCTGGTATACTGATCCAAGCTGGTGAAAGATGCTACACACTGCAGTGGAGACCTGTACCTCCGGCTGCAGATCTACAGCAAGCAGAACCCCCAAGCTGCAAACTTGTTTGAGGGGGGGTTATGACTCCATCCAGAACAGGAGAAATCATCAACCTCTGACTGGTTCTATTAGGGACCAATAAGACCTTCATCTTACTGGGACTAAGCTTTAGGTTTTTTCACTTTCATTCAGCCCATTACTACCTCCAGGCAAGGGTTCAGGATCCAGCACCTCACAGCTGGTTCTCAGCATGTGCTACAGGCCCGAGGCACCACACTGTTGTACTGATCAACCAGAACCAGAATCACCAACACATCCCCATTTCTGCTAGTTGGTTCAGAAGGACAGCATGATTGATGATATCAGAGGCCTCCAGTGATACACTCCTGTCTCCCTCTTCAAGAGTAGGTCACCTAACAGGAAAACCAGAACACTTTCCATTCCAAAATTCAAACTGAAACTAGTCTAAGTAATCAGTTTGTTCCCTGAAAGCCTGGAGATGTCTCGCCACCACTTACTCGAGCAGCTTGCCAAAAGAAACTATTAGCAACAAGATAATAATTATTCAGATCTTTAGGGTCAAGGGACAGTTTTTCCAAGAGAAAGCTTCATCAGTGTTTATTTCAGAGTAGTTGGATCTACTCCCTCCTTTAATGATGCATTTACCACTTCCTGCAGCCAATTTACCAGCCCTGCCAAGATAACTTTTACAATCCAGGAAGGGCAAGGGTTGAGCATTGAACATGTTGGACATGCTCCTCAAAGCAGCCACATCTCCAGGCTACAATAGCTGAAAGTCATCCAGGCAGCTGCAATTTTACAGAGCACTGATAACATTTTCTAACAGTTCTGTTAAAAATACTGTTGTCCAAGTACTGGCAGATGCAAGCAACTTGATCTGTGAAAATGTGGAGCGATCCTATCACAGTGAGTTACAGATTATTCCAAATCTAAATCATCACCACCAAGTCAAAGGTTAGAGGATGATTTAAAAACAGCAAAAGAATTAAGGAAAGCAGCAGGATGAAATAACGGTGTCATAATAGGTGATTTTTAACTACTTGCATATTAAAGGTAAAGGTTCCCTTGCTCAAAAGCCAGTCGAATCTGACTCTAGGGTTACGGTGCTCATCTCTGTTTCCAAGCTGTCCGAAGACGTTTCTGTGATCATGTGGCCAGCATGACTAAACGCCAAGGCACACAGAACACTGTTACTTTCCCAATGAAGCGGTACCTATTTATCTACTTGCAATTTCTTGCTTTCAAACTGCTTTCATCAAAGGCTCCTAGGTAAGCTCAATAGTCATGGGATAAAAGGACAAGTCCTCATGTAGATCAAAAACTGGCTTATAAATAGGAAACAGAGAGTGAGTATAAATGGGAAACTTTCTCAGTGGAGGGTGGTAAGCAATGGGGTACTACAGGGATCAGTACTCGGTCCGATGCCTTTTAACTTGTTTATTAACGATTTGAAATTGAGAGTAAGCAGTGAAGTGGCTAAATTTGCAGATGACACCAACTTGTTCAGGGTGGTGAAAACCAGGGAGGATTGTGAGGAACTCTAAAGGGATCTGTCAAGGATGGGTGCGTGGGCATCAACATGGCAAATGGGGTTCAATGTAGCCAAGTGCAAAGTGATGCACATTGGAGCCAAAAATCCTAAATATAAATACACATTGATGGGGTCTGAACTGGCAGAGACGGACCAAGAGAGAGATCTTGGAGTCATAGTAGATAACTCAATGAAAATGTCTAGACAGTGTGTAGCTGCAATAAAGAAGGCCAACGCTATGCTGGGGATTATTAGGAAGGGAATTGAAAACAGATCAGCCAGTATCATAATGCCCCTGTATAAATCATTGGTGCGACCTCATTTGGAATACTGTGTACAGTTCTGGTCACCACATCTCAAAAAGAATATTATAGCATTGGAAAAAGTGCAGAGAAAGGCAACTAGAATGATGAAAGGGTTGGAACACCTTCCCTATGAAGAAAGGTTAAAACGCTTGGGGCTCTTCAGCTTGGAGATACGACGGTTGAGGGGTGACATGATTGAGGTTTATAAGATTATGAATGGGATTGAGCAGGTTGAGAAAGAAGTACTTTTCTCCCTTTCTCACAATACAAGAACTCGTGGGCACTCCATGAAATTGCTGAGCAGTCGGGTTAGAACAGATAAAAGGAAATACTTCTTCACCCAAAGAGTGATTAACATATGGAATTCACTGCCACAGGAGGTGGTGGCAGCTACAAGCATGGACAGTTTCAAGAGGGAATTAGATAAACATGGAGCAGAAGTCCATCAGTGGCTATTAGCCACAGGGTATAGATGGGAACTCTCAGTCTGGGGCAGGTGATGCACTCTATTCTTGGTGCTGGAGGGGGCAACAGTGGGAGAGCTTCTAGTGTCCTGGTCCCACTGCTGGACCTCCTGATGGCACGTGGTATATTTTGGCCACTGTGTGACAGAGTGTTGGACTAGATGGGCCACTGGCCTGATTCAACATTGGTTTCTCTTATGTTCTTAGGTTGGCAAGAGCTGGAACCAGAAACGGGAGCTCACTCTGTCATGTGGCACTCGGGTCTCGAACTGCTGAACTACCGACCTTCCAGCCTGAAGTTCAGCATCTTAACCACTTGATCAATACGTGTTCAAATCAGGAGAAAGAGATTAGGTTTCTAGATACTCTCAATGACTTGTTATGGAGCAGATGGTCACAGAACCTGCTGGGGGTTCCTGGACTTGGTCCTAAGTAATGTGCAAGAGATGTGTAAGAGAACCTGGTGAGATGTGTAAATGTGACAGCACCATTTGGGAACAGTGACCATAATGCTATTAAGTTTAACATTTACATAAATAGGGAGTTGCCAAAAAGACTAACACAACTACATTTAACTTTCGAAGGGGTGACTTCTCTCAAATGAGGGGGATTGTGAAGAAGAAACTGAAAGGAAAGGTAAGGAGTGTCAAATCCCTTCAGGAAGCTTGGAGACTATTTAAATCTACAATACAGGAAGCTCAGATAAAATGTATACCGCAGGCTAGGAAAGGTACAAATAGGTATTTTAAAAGGCCTGTGATAAGTACGAGACAAAACTCCGGAGGTAAGTTCAAAAGTGATTTCAGCTTTATTCAGCTCCAAGTTAGACCAGCTAAGGACTAGACCAGCTAGATAAGAGAACAGTAAAAAAGCAGCGACTTATATACAATTCTGGCTGTAGCAGCCACGCCCACAATATGTGAAAGAACCAATAACATTTGTTCATAATCACCAATCACAATCCAGGTATAAGGACCAATCATTTCATGCCTAAATACCCAATCAAAGATGTTCCCACCATAAGCCCTTTGATTGGGCAATACTGTACAGCTCTTCCAATCCGCATAATGAGCACCTGCTCACTATGCTGTCCATTATGTCTCTGAGGACATAACAGCCTGCATGGTTAACAAACAAAGTAATGGAAGCAGTAAAAGGTAAGAAGGATTCCTTTAAGCAGTGGAAGGCTAGTCCAAGTGAGGTAAATAAAAGGGAGTACAGGCTTTGGCAAATAAAATGCAAGTTCATAATCATACAGGCAAAAAGAGACAAATGAAGGGGCAAATAAAAATTCTAACTTTATGTTAGAGTTCTTTGAGGGGGAGAACAAACATGTAGATAAGGGTGACCCAGTAGATGATGTTTGCCTAAACTAGGGATGGGCACAAACTGGGAAAATGTGGTTTGGTTTGTGGTTCATCTCTGAACCACAAACCAAACTACAAGCCGAACCAAACCTGGAGGCTCATTCACGATCCAAACCAGTTCATGGTCCATGGTCCTGCAAACCCTGTCAAAAACTGGGTTTGCAGAAAGCCTGAAAAACTGCTACATAGGTAGGGAGGTGGGGAGGCACTCCCGGCCGCACAGGTGGTTTTGGTCTTGTGCAATCCCTTTAAAGTTTAAAGGAACTGCAAAACAGCACCAAAAAAGCTGTGCAGGGGGAGGCACTCCCCACCATGCAGCTGTTTTGGAATGTCTTCTGCCATCCCTTTAAAGTTTAAAGGGATTGCAACCCAGCATAGAAAACTACATTTTAAAAGGACTGCAGGAGACAGCCTGAAGAAGCTTAAAGTTTAAAGGGACTGCACAAGAGAACCCAAAATAGCTGAGCAGTGGGGAGCACCTCCTCACCACTCAGCTGTTGTTTTGGCTTTTGCAGGAAACAGAAAGCAGTAGTTAAAAGCGACTTGGGGTCCCTTTAAAACCCTGCTTTCTGCTCCATCTATGAACCACCACAAACTGCATGAACTGCTCTAAAAGTTCATGGAAATTCATGACAGTAGACCCAACAAGAAATTCTGTTCCCACACCATTCAGTTCATGTGCATCCCTGACCTAGACTTCCAGAAAGCTTTTGATAAAATTCCTCATCAAAGGCTCCTAAATAAACTCAGCAGTCACGGGATAAGAAGTCAAGGTCCTCTTGTGGATTAAAAATTGATTAATTAGCAGAAATCAAAGAATGAGTATATATGGGCAGTTTTCACAGCGGAAGATGGTAAGCAGCGGGGTACTGCAGGGCTCGGTACTAGGTCCAGTGCTTTTTAACTTGTTCATTAATTATTTGGAGTTGGGAATAAGTGGTGCAGTGGCTAAGTTTGCGGATGACACCAAGTTTTCTTTTTAACTTTTTAATTGCTTTTATACTATATCTACAATCTACACACTACAAATTCAGAGTAGCGAGTTTCAATAATAATCTAACTTTCGGTTTAAAGACTTCCTTATATACTTATGCTTACAATATATCATTTGCCTTTCAAATATAAAGTATTCAAATAGAAAGAACAAATATTAATTAAGATAACACATATGAGCAATAGATTAGCGTAAAAGAATCTTAGATCTTCATTTGGGTGCCTTCTTCCCTTTGCGCTTCTTCTTCTTTTGCCAGGGGAATTTAATCTTGTATGCTCTGGGGGCAACCGCTCCCAGTTCAGAGTCAGAGTCAAAAATTTCATCCAGAGATACAGAAGAAGTAGAGGAACTGTCGCTAGTTGTCTCCTGTTGCTCGCTTTTTTCTTCTGTAGCCTTGTCTTCCCCTGCTTTCTCATTTTTCTTTTTTGAATTCTGATGATGTTTCAGGAACAATTCTGCTTTGGTAAGAGATTCAATCTCTTCCTTTTTGCCTTTATAATTGAAAATAAGTCCTTCTGGTAAAATCCATCAATACTGAGTGTTGTTTCCTTGAAGAAATGTTGTAATATTTATGTATTGCTTCCGCTTCTTCTGTATTTCAAATGGAACATCTTTCAGAACTTTTATTTCTTCCTCTGAAATTGTTAATATGGTTCCGGTTGTTGCTTTAAATATCAAGTCTCTTGTTGATCTTTTTGCAAATTTAACAAATATTTCCCCTGGGAGATTATTTTTTTTCACAAACTCTTAATATGTTCTGTAAATCATATCCATATCCGCTTGTAATATTTCAGGTTTGCTGTTAATTGGGGGGCAGTGCTTCACTTAAGATCTCCCTTGAATTCTCATCTTTTTTTTCTGGAACCCCTTGAAATCTTAAAACATATAGCGATCTTTCCATTTGTTGTTATAATAATTGCTGTTTTTCAGAAGCTCTTTCTTTATCTGCTACGTCCATTCTTTGGTCCAATTCTTTGGACTTGCATTGAACCCTTTTTAGCTTTCTGGTAGTCTTCTTTGATGTTACTTTAGTCTCTTTCGGTTCTTGTTGCAAATCATCAAATTTCTTGTTGAGGTTTGTCAACTGGTCCAGCAGAGGGCACAAGGCTTCAGAAATCATACCAGCAATATCAGAAGTAGATTCTGACCTTGTGGTCGGTGATGCTGTGCTGGCAGTTCCTATTGTCCCCCTGCCTCTGGTCACCATTTTCCCTCCTCGCTGTGTCATTGTTTGCTTTAAGGTAAAAGTTTTTAAAAGTTCTAAGATTCTTTTCTACACTATGTAGTACAGCCCATGGTGTTCAGAGTCAATTGGGTGGGTTTCTAACAGTAGTACATAAAAGATCAGACAATGTTGTCTTTTTTCACCAATATGGATTTTTATTGGACAGAATTGTTCTGAATACTTGTAGCTGACTATGCTCTCTATCACCCTTTGAGCAGAACTCAGTGTTTCTTCTTTCCTGCTTCAGAGACCTGATTGCCTACGGTGAACGGTGGGGAAATATTTACTTTTTAAAACAGGTGAGGTAACTGCATACTTGACTGAATTCAACTGTCAGCAACTTCATGCTATCACCACACAAAAGCTATTTCTACTCCAATCTGATGTGCTAGCTGCAGCAGGAAAACAGACAAAACAGCTACAGAAACATTCATCTACTTTGCACAAATATCCCAATGCAGGTTTCCATTTAGAAGTGCTTTCTGTTCCAACATGCAGACTAAGCCTGTCGCTGGGGGAAACTGGGAGCAGGGGATAAACAAAAGTTGAATAGTGATCTTTGAGCTCCTTTCCAAACAGGTCATTTCCTGTGGCACTCCACGCAATCTACTCGGGAATGATTTACTGTCCATCTTAATCAGCCTAGCCTTCCATAGATATGGTCAGTGCTATTTTGAAGCAAAATCCATGCTTCTAAAACATCTTAATCTTGGAGCTGCTTCCTTTCCCAAAGAGAGAGAGAGAGAGAGAGAGAGAGAGAGAGAGAGAGAGAGAGAGAGAGAGAGAGAGAGAGAGAGGCATGCTCCCTTCTTGCCCATATCTGTTAATTATTTTACCATGTGCTTAAGCCCTGTTCAGATACCCAATATTGTATATGTCATACACACATAGAGGGGAATGGGGTTGCATCAGTTTAAGCTTGCCAACCTTGAGGTGGGGGCTGGAGATCTCCTGGAATTACAGCAGATTTTCAGACTACATGGTTCACTTATTTATTTAAAACATTCTGCTTCTCCGGGGGGGGGAAGATACTTTGGATGATGGAATGCATGCATTATACCCTAACAGTGCCCCTCCCCTCCCTAAACCCCACTCTCCAAGGCTCCACCCTCAAATCTCCAGGTTATTCCAAACTTGGAGTTGGCAATCCTACCCCCCCGCCCAACATTAATGTATACAGCAAGCCCCCACATGTGTATAAGTGTACACTCATAAGCTGCTCTATGCAATCAGGAATGGTATGGGGGGGTGTATCCCAATCACTCAGATGGATCTACATGGATACAACTATGCACACATTGGCGTTCACTGCAAATGTCTGGATGAATACATGGTTTGGGCCAATAGGCATGATCCTGTCTTCTTCTGTGTATGTGCCAACTACTAGGTTTTAAATGCCTGAACTGGGTTGTGGCAAAAGAAACCTAGCAAAGGGGAGAAGAACTGGACAAACGCAAGGCAAAGAACACGTCTTAAGAGTTCAATGACTGGAATCTCTCACTTCCAGCTGCTTTGAAGGTTGGGGATGAATTGCCAGAGGGTGGTGTATTAAGTCTGTCCTTGATGGAACAGGAAGAGACAGTATAGCTACACTCATCATGCACTGCAGATATCTGGCAACTATGTGGAGACCAATGGTGGGGCCAGTGGGCATGATCCTGAAGCTGCAGTTAAGAGCAAGCACAGTCTTCAAGGCAGCCACACAGTGAAGCTTGCCAGCTTTAAAAATGCAAAATAATCTCATGACAGAATTCTCCCCTCACAGTTACACTGACACTGAGTTTTCAACTAGCATAGCAGGAACTCTGCAGAACTTGTAAAGGATAGCTCATATCCCACAACAGGATTTTTTTAAAAAATGGGTGTGCTATCATAAGTTACACCCATGTCTAAGGATGTAGGGAAATGCATCTTACAAGCATAGACATCTGTCTCTGTAAACCCCAAAGCAGCTTTGGGCATCTTGCCAGACAATGGTCTTATCTGAGCCAGATCAGGAACACCCCTTTGTAGATAAAGAACGTTTTTCTAACCAGTAGCACCAAAGAGAGAGAACCAAAGCCAAAAGAGATGCAGGCTCAGAAACTGAGATTCAAGGCATTAGACTAGAGATTGAGGAACAGAGACATGGGCTTCTGCTGTCCTTTCAACAGGGGCCAGAACTAACTGAACCACTTTTCAGAGCAAGATAGGAGGCCACCATTTCAGAGTTACCTGGAGTAAGTATATCATTGTTATGTATTCAGTTTACTGTGTTATCAGATGTGAGCTTAGGTCACAGCTCCATAGAAGCCCAGCATTCTAAACTACGCAACTGGATTGGTCAATGCTGCAAACAGACCAATCAGGAGAGACCTTGACTTTCAGCGGGAACAGTTCTCATTGGTCCCAAGCACTGCTTTAGGATTGGACATTATTGTTTCAGGAGATGTGGTTTTCCTAGCTCAAAATGTATATAGTTGGCTTGTTCTGTGTGCTGTTTGTTGTGTTCTGAGCTGAATAAAGAAATCACTTGCTTGAACGTTGCCTCGATCACAGTACATAATAATCATCATACTAGAAGCAAAGTTACAGCCCCAAGAGAACTGGCCTGTTTGCTGTATAGCCCTGCAGTTGCCAGACAAGATGCAGCTAAAAGTTCTTCTGCCTTGCCCTGCTCTCCTCTGGTCTTTCCTGTGGGGCATCAGTCCCCAAGAGAAAAAGATGTATAATAAGGCTGGATTCAAATAACTTCATCTTTCTTACTTTGCAGATGAGCCTGTGCAACCTGACTTTGCAGAACAGTCCTATTAAATTTAACAGGATTTCTCTAGCGTTAGTGGCCAGTGCATAACAGTCATACTTATGGATCTGTATCTGGTAAACACTCCAAATTACAAAGGAAGAAATGTAAGCCAGCATGGTGCACTGGTTAGAGTGTCAGAGGAGGCTCTGGGAGACCCAGGTTCAAATCCCCACTTCTCCATGAAAGCTTGCTGAGTAAGCATGGGCCAGTCACACACTCTCAGCCTAACTGCCCTCACAAAGTTATTGTGAAGATAGAATGGAGGATGGGAGAATGATGCTGTAAAACACTTTGGGAGAAAAGTGGGCTTAAATAACTAAGCAAATAATTTCAGGAATTGTCCCTCCTAAGGGCGTTATTGCCAAGAAACATGTTTGGCTCCTTACAGTCATTGTGACAGAACAGGCCTGCTTTGACTTGCAGACCCTGTTCTGCCCACTCTTCCTTGGCATTGCCAACTCCTGGAGGGGGTCACTTCTTCCTTCCACTAGGGTAACTCACTGCCACCACCTGCCCTTTTTGGGGGGTTTCTGCTAGGAGGGACAGGGTTCCTAGCCCCCCTTTCTAACCTGAGGCCCCACTTCTATGTTCCCCAGAGCCTGGTTGCCATGAGACCAATTACAATTTTGGGGCTCCCTTGGAGAAATAGCCATGTGCACACTGACTGCTTTCCTCCCAACCCAGGGCCCCTTCTTGCACTACCATGTCCAAGACAGTGGGGTAAACTAGGTGGTACAGAGACTGAAAACCAGCCTCCAAAGACAAAAAAGATTTATTGAAAAGAAAATATTTAAAAGCATCCTTGAGCACAACACTAGATCAGCAAACAGATTTCAAAAGAAAATTGGTCATAAACGTAATCCTCTTTCCCTTTTCTAGACAATCCTCTTTCTCTTTTCTGATGTTAAAATAGGGCATGCATGAATGATCTTAAGAAGTTACAAGGTTCCTATCTACATCCCATTCCCTGGGAGACCACATGGTCAGCAAAAGATGGCTGCTATGACTGAGCATCACTCAGAAGTCTGTTCCCTTCAAAGAATCAGCACCAAAAGGCCCTTCCTTCTCAGAACAAGGGCTTTTATCAAATCTGTGTCTCCACTCTTTTGATCCAGTCTGCCCAGATTACAAGCACACCCTGGAAACCGGCTTCCGGTCAGAGTTAAAATGGCGAGTTGACACACTCTGCGAACTGTGCAGGGTGGATGGTAGCTCTTTTTGACAGTTTGGGCCTCTTTTTGGTCCAACGCAGCACTCCCCAGGCGGGGGGGTGGCAAGCAAGCAGCCAAGTCCAAGCAGGAGTTGAGATTGGCGTGGGCAGGCTTCGGAGGAAGCCTGTTTACGCTTTGATCCCCTCCCACGAAGCGGGCAGTTGCGAGACAACACTACAGGAGCTAACCGGGCTGACAATTCAGCATAAACCCATCATCTACCGACCTCTTTACCATCAAAGTCAACATTAAGTTAAGAAGAATCAATGCGAAACCCCGAGATCGAACTTTAAGGTAACAAAGAACTTTTGCTTACCGGTCTGAAGACATAGTGAAATTTGAATCAAGCGGCTAAGCGTACAAAAGCTTTTCTGATGTAATCCGCTTTGTTTGGAACTGAAAGAAGCTTTCTAGAACGTGAAAATAGTGAAAAAGAAACTTTTGTTTTGCATTCCTGTGGTCAGTTAGAGATTAACGGCAAGTTGTAAAAACGAAACTGATGTGAATCTGTGCTACCAAAAACAAGTTCCGGCTGAGAAAGACGAGTTTGGGGCAAGAGAGGCATTTGAAAAGACTAAGTAACCGGAAGGAGTAGGAAGATTTAGCGCGCTGCACAGGAAGTTGGATTTTCGGGACGGACACTAAACCAGAAGTTACAAAATAGCCTACTCTTGCCAAAAAACCATAGAGAAATTGCGCCCGCCATTTTAAGGAGGACTAATTCTTTAAAATTGAATTTGAACTATAAAATTAAAGAGAAGAAACATATAAAGGTGGCGATTTGACGGAATACTTAGAAGAAAAGAGATTTGGTGACATTTAAAAGTTTCCAAGATGGATTTGAGGCCAAGACAAAGGGCCGCCTCTACATCAAGTCCTAGAATGGCAGCAAAGGACAAAAAAGAATGGCAAGCAGCAATAGAGGCTATGGAGAAGAGGATGATGGAGGCAGTGCAGAATTTTGGAAAACAAATGGAACTACAGACTAAACAAATGGAATTACAGATGAAACAACAAATGGAAAAGCAATTGGAGCAAACAGAACAAGTACAAATGCAAGTACAAGAGAAGAATATGGCAGCCATGAAAGAATTAGTCCTAGCAGAAGTGGCAGAGTTCAAAAAAGATACAGAAGAAGTCAAAAAAGAAGTCCAAGGTTTAGCAGTTAAGTCAATGGAGCTAGAACAAAAAATCAAAAATACCCTCCAGGAGAACATAAGGTTGGAATCTATGATGGAGTACAGAGCTACGCAAAATCACCTGAGGCTAAGAGGAATTGAGGAGGCAGAAGACCAAGATATACGTTCGTTGGTAATAACAACATTGACAGCATATATTGGTGAGGACCAAGGAGATCTAGACTCAGACTTCGACTTAATTTACAGAGTAAACTCAACGTATGCTCAGAGGAAAAAATTACCCAGAGATGTCATTGTGCAGTTTGTGACAAGAAAAATGAAAGAGGATATTTTCAAGAAGCAATTCACACAACCGTTGGAAATTGACGGCAAAAAGATAATAATTTTAAGAGAAATCCCAAGGGTGATGTTGCAAGACAGAAAAAAATATAAAAAATTGGTTGACAAATTAAAGGCAATGGGAATTAGATTCAGATGGGAAATACCTCAAGGATTGTCATTTACATACAATTCAGTGAGATTTACGATCAAATTAGAAGGAGACCTGTATAGGTTCAAAGAAAATAATTCTGAAGAGTTTTTGGATATATAAATCAAGACACTATGGATTACAAATTGCTATCTTGGAATGTAAATGGACTTAATTCACCTAACAAAAAAAAATTAGTAAATCATTGGCTGGAAAAACAAAAGAGCAATATAATTTGTTTGCAGGAAACTCATATCAGAAAACAGGACTATAAATATGTGATAAATAAGAAATTGGGAGAAGAATTTTTTTTCACTAGCGACTAAAATGAATAAAGGAACAGTGATCTACATTAAAAAAAGTATTGGAACCCAAGCAAATTTTCGTGGATAATGATGGGAGGTATATTGGAGTAGAAATAATGATGCACAGGAAAAAGACTTTGATTGTGAATTTGTATGCACCCAATGGAGCTAAAGAAATTTTTTTTAAAGATTTGACAAAAGAGATGGAACAGTTAACTTATGATCAGGTTATTTTTGCAGGAGATTTTAACAGTACAGTTAATAACTTACTGGACAGACGTTCAAAAAAAGCTGGAGAGCTGGCTGGGAAATTACCAAAAATTTTCTTTAAACTGATGAAACAAGAGAAACTTGAAGATGTTTGGAGAAAATGGAATCCTAAAGCAAAAGACTTTACTTTTTACTCCAATAGACATAACTCTTTTTCCAGGATTGATATGATTTGGATGTCGGAGTAGTTGGCATTGAAGACTCAAAAAATTGAAATCTTAACAAAAAATAATTCTGATCACAGCCCTTTACTTTGGATGTCGAGAGAAAAACCTAAACAATTATATTGGAAAATTAATGAGGATTTATTGGACAGAAAAATAGTTAATGAGACATTGCATAGGGAAACACAGAACATTTTTGAAACAAATTTGAACAAAGGTATGGAATTACAAATTGTGTGGGACGCATATAAAGCGGTCATGAGGGGACTGCTTATTTCATTAAACACTAAAGATAGAAAGCAAAGATTGCAACAACAAAATAATTTACAGGAAAAGATCCGACAGAAAGAAAAAGAGTTAAAGAAAAAGCCAGGGAAGAAAAAGATTATAAGAGAAATTCATATGCTACAAGACCAGTTAAATGTACTGTCAAATCGAGAATTGTATTGCAATTTAAAGAAGCTGCAACAGAAATCATTTGAGGGTGCTAATAAACCTGGAAAGTTCTTAGCATGGCAACTGAAAAATAGACGTGAAAGAAATTTTATAAATAAGATAATAGAAGATGGAAAGGATATTGTGGACTTGAATGGTTTAAAGAGAGTCTTTTTCAATTTTTATGCCAAATTGTTTCAAAAGAAATGTATTGATTCACAGAAACTTAAGAAATATTTGGAGAATATTGAAGTACCAACATTGGGACAACAAATGAAAGAAGTGCTTAATGGTCCAATTAAAAATGAAGAAATTGTTAGTGCGATAGAAGAAGCAAAATTGGGGAAAGCTCCAGGTCCAGATGGATTTACTGCAAAATTTTATAAAAAATTAAAGGATGAGCTAACCCCAATTTTTGTACTTTTGTCAAACGAAATAAGAGAGACAAAACGGATTCCAGAGTCATGGAAAGAAGCAAATATTTCGCTTATACCCAAAGAAGGTTTGGACCTAACTAATGTGAAGAACTACAGACCAATATCCCTCCTGAATAATGATTACAAATTGTTTGCTAAAGTAATTTCTGAAAGACTGAAAAATTATTTGAAAGATGTTATAACAGAAGAACAAGCTGGCTTTTTACCGAATAGGCAAATCAGAGACAATTTAAGAGTGGTGATAGATGCAATTGAATATTGTGACAAACACCCTGAAAAGGAAGTTGGATTCGCTCTTCCTGGATGCGGAAAAAGCTTTTGATAATTTGAACTGGGACTTTATGCTGCAAGTGATAGAGAAAATGGAAATAGGTCAATCTTTTTTAAACATGATTACTGCAATTTATTCAGACCAAAAAGTGGCATTGAACGTAAATAAAGAGAAAACGGAATACTTTAAAGGCTGCCCCCTATCTCCACTATTGTTTATCTGGACATTGGAAGTATTATTGGGGAAAATAAAAGAGGACAAGAACATTAAAGGATTGACAATGAGAGGCTTTACATATAAATATAGAGCTTTTGCGGATGATGATGTTCATGATTCAAGACCCAATAGAGAATATACCACGACTGATGCAAAAAATTAAAGATTTCGGAGATTTGGCTGGTTTTTATGTTAATAAAAGCAAAACAAAGGTGATGTGTAAAAATATGACGAAACAGAAGCAAATGGAACTTCAGGAGAAAATCCAGTGTGAAGTGGTCACAAAGACAAAGTATTTAGGGATTGAATTGACTATGAAAAATATAGATTTATTCAAAAATAATTATGAAAAAATTTGGTATAAGATTCAACAAGATATGAAAAAATGGGACACCTTGAATTTATCACTAATGGGAAGGATTACTACAGTTAAAATGAATATTTTGCCTCAGTTAATGTTTTTGTTTCAGACTATCCCAATACTACGACAAAGTAAGATATTGGATGGATGGCAGAAAGAATTATCAAAATTTGTGTGGGCAGGAAGGAAACCAAGAATTAAAATGAAAATTTTATGTGACGCTAAGGAAAGAGGAGGACTACAACTACCAAATCTCAGACTTTATTACGATGCTGTCTGTTTAATGTGGATAGAACAATGGATTAATCTTGAAAATATGAAGCTGTTGGCGTTAGAAGGTCATGATAACAAGTTTGGATGGCATGCGTATTTGTGGTATGAAAAATCAAAAATCGACAAATTTTTTAAACATCACTTTATTAGGCGATCACTGTTCGAGACCTGGACGAGATACAAAAAATTATTTTATGAAGAACGACCACTTTGGATAGTACCGGCAGAAGTGATTAAACCATATTCGAGACATGAAGGATTAAATTGGTTACCTTATAGAAATCTTTTAAAATCTGAAGGGAAAAGCTTTGTTATGAGAGATAGAGATGATGTGGAATTTGATTATGATCGGTTGAATTATAGACAGATTTATGATTTGTTTAAAACTGATAAGAGAAAATATGGCTTTAGGGCAAAGAATAATGAAATTGAAACTATATGGGTGGAAAAGGGAAAAAAAATGATCTCAAAAATATACAAGGTTTTATTGAAGTGGTATACAGAGGATGAAACCGTAAAAGAACAAATGATAAAATGGGCTGTAAATGTAAATAGTGAAATAACTATGGCATCATGGGAATGTTTGTGGAAAAAGTCAATGAAAATCTCAACTTGTGTTAATGTCAAAGAGAATTGTTATAAAATGATGTATAGATGGTATATGACCCCAAAGAAAATTGCTAATATAAATGAGAGTATGTCTAGCAAATGTTGGAAATGCAGAAAGAAAGAAGGCTCATTTTACCATATGTGGTGGACTTGTGATAAAGCCATGAGTTATTGGTCAGAGATTCATAATGAAATACAGAAAATTCTGAAATGTACTTTTAAGAAGGATCCACAAATTTTGTTGTTAGGTCTTAAATTGGAAGAGTTAAATGTAACCAAAAGAACATTGTTATGGTACTTGGTCACAACAGCTAGAATGACTTATGCACAATTCTGGAAACAAGAAAAGATACCTGAAACATGGGAATGGATTAAGAAGATGCTTTTTATGGCAGAAATAGATAAATTGACAAGAAAGCTTAATAATGAAGAAGATGAAGCATTTTTTGAAGAATGGAAAGATTTCAAAGACTATCTTGAGAAAAACTGGGATGTTAAAAACAGATTGATTTGTTTTGACAGTTATTAAGGAGAAAACAAGAAAAGAATGATAAGATTGTTAAAATGTTACCGTAATTTGATAATGGAAGTGACATATTTTGTTAATGGTAATTAGATAATAGAGTTTATAAGGGGATAAGAGCATTGCGGGAAGCCTTGTACTGGGGGGAGGGGAGAAAAGAAAAAGGTATGTGATATTTATAAGATGGAATTTTAAATATGTGAAACATATCCAATAATAAATAGTTTAAAAAAAAAAAAACACCCTGGAAACCCTCCTGGAAGGCGTTCTCCAAGAATCGCCTGGAGACTTCCTAGCATCAAATTCCTTAGTTTTCCTATCACGTCTATTAGCATATGTAATCTAGATGTAATCTAGTGGGCAATTGAACTGGCTGGCTGCCAGAAGAAGAAGAAGAAGAAGAAGAAGAAGAAGAAGAAGAAGAAGAAGAAGAAGAAGAAGAAGAAGAAGAAGAAGAAGAAGAAGAAGAAGAAGAAGAAGAAGAAGAAGAAGAAGAAGAAGAAGAAGAAGAAGAAGAAGAAGAAGAAGAAGAAGAAGAAGAAGAAGAAGAAGAAGAAGAAGAAGAAGAAGAAGAAGAAGAAGAAGAACACACTTTTAAAACTCAGTGTGGGGGGGGTCCACAGTCATCATCAAATATAAAGAATAACTGACTAGCTGTTTACTGAATTCCTGCAGCTGTGCTGTTTCTCCTTCAGACACAAGAAACTGCTAGTGTTGACAGTATTTTCCCAGGAAATACCCTGTTTTACAAGTATAAAATAAATCATATTTTTTAATGGAATGAATGGGCAGTTAACAGGCTCTGCACAAATAGAGGACAATGTCATGAGGAAACATGGAGGGAAGCATACCAGCTGGGTGGCTGAAACATGATAAATCCCTGGGAACACTCTGTGAGCCAGAAGCATTGCCCCCAATGTGCCTATGTCACCTGAAGTGGCATCATACACCGTGCTTACATCACCTGGAAGTGATATAGGCACACTGTGGGTGACACTCGGTTTTTGGGCAAAACTCTAGGATAAAATTGCCCTCAAAGCCAGAGTGCCCCCCCCCCCGATGTCACCAACGTGCCTATGTCACGTCCAGGTGATGTAAGCACATTGCTCCACATCACTGATGGGGGGGAGCCCACAAAACTGGAGGATCCCCTGCCCCCAACTGGGGACTGGCAACCCTATTCACAGGACTATAGAAATGTATGGAAATGGGCAACTGAAGCTTTTCATGGCTTGGAGATAAATAAACTCACCTGGCATGTGACAACAACCCATTACACCTCTCTTAAAGGGGTAGGTCTTTTTGTTTGTTTGTTTTTTCCAGCAGAAGGGAGTATAAACACTATGTAGCCTTAAACTGCTCTAAAATAGAAACTTTATTAACAGTATTTTAGAGCAGTTTAGGGCTACATGAGGGTTTATAACCCCTTCCACTGATTTGGCTGTGTTTATTTTTTTCAAGGCAGCTGGCAACACTAGTTTCAGACCATTTGAGGATGCTCTTTAGAAGCATTTTTACTTCTAATTATCCTGTAGCTTTAAATCAGCAACTACAACAAATGCTATTAAATTATTTTGCTTTTTTGGCAATCCAACCTTGAATATATCCAAGAAAAGAATTTTGAACCACTCTGTGGATCTTGCCCAGTACACACGTTACAATCTCTTCTCCATACCCTAAAGCACAGGCACCCCTATGGGGCTGATACCCCCAAGAAAGTAAGTGCCTTCTGTGCAAGGCATTTCATCAGGTGCAAAGCCACCCTTCAGATAACACGCTTAATAATGTAACATCTAGATTGCTAAAGCAGATATTCAGAAGCAGTCAAGTCTACCTGCAAAAACTTGCTTGGGGCTTTGACAATGAAGTAATAAATTGAATCTGAACAAAAACCTTTCTGTTCCACCAGATGGCTTGTGGTCTGACTTAGTTCAGTTATGGGAGGGAGGATGTAAACCAGGCATAGTAAAGGATCAGTTACTCTTTAAACTCTGACTGTAAATCATGTACAACTAGGCAAATGTGCATTCCATCTGCAGCAATAATATTTAAGAGCCAATATGCATCTGAATGTGGTAGAAAGAAACACCCACATACTACATATGCTTTAGTTATACATACCTAAATAAACATGAATGCTTGCTTCTATTATGTATTAAATATTAATTGAGCTTTAGAAAAGCAAATACTAAAGAGCTACTGAAGATAGACATTTGACTATTAAGGCTTCTAGGACTCTCTTGAAATTGCTTTCTATAGGTCCTGTGCAGAAATTCACAATGTATGCTGGGAAGGAGGGAGGATCATCAGGATGGCCCTTCTCATTCATTAAAGAAATTTGACCTTGATCCTATGCATGCTTACCCAGGAATCCCACTAAGTCTGCACAGGAATGCAGCCTAAGACATTTTGATGCTTTTGCACAGTCAGCCTTAGATTGGTCAATATGCGGTCAACTTAATTATGCAAAATAAGTAAGCAGATGATTATGTGGCTGAACTAAGGAATGCATCTAGATTTTTTTAAACCAAGGAAAGTCAACAATTTTTATACTAATATATTTTACTGAACTGATTCTGGTTGCCCTCAACCTGTGATGATCCAAGGATTAATTGGTTAAGGTTAGAAACAGATCCCAACAATTATATAACAGAAAAGATAATGAGTTTGGAATCAGAGGAGATTCCTCCAGACCAGGGGTGTCCAAACTACGGCTCGCGGGCCAACTGCGGCCCGCGGGTCAGCTTTTATTGGCCCGCAGCAAATTCTGAAAATATAATTGAATATGGCCCACGCATGGGCACCAAGGTCTAGCGAGGGCCGGCAGCGCACTTGGAGGGACGCACGCTCCCGCGCCTCCCCGCCCCTCCCTCCCCGGACTCCCCAAGGCGCAGGCTCGGCTCCATGAACTGGCGGGAGACGCGCGCGGCAGGGCAGGTGACTTTGGGCTGGGCGCCCTCCTCCCTCCCTGGCCGCGCGCCTTCGGGTTCCCCCTCCCTGCAGCACTTGGACTTGTGGGGCTTCCCGACCGAGCCGCCGAGGGCTCCGCGCTGCATTTCCCCTGCGCCGCCGGCGGACTCTGGCTTTCCTTCTGGTGCTAGCCTCCCCGGGTACTTCGGCCGCCTCCCCGGTTTCCCTCTGCGACCCGCGCTTTTGGGCAGGTCCCTGCGGCGGGCGATTCCCTTCCTTTTGTAATCAATAAACGGTGTTTGTTTGGCTGCTTCCTCAGGAAAAGAAAAAAAAAACTCCAGCAGGCTCATGACTTCTGTTTTATTTTCCTCGAAGGCGGGGAAGCGAGGCTCCAGGCCGGGTGGCCCCCCTCAGGTGTGTGTGTGGGGGAGATACTGCAAGGCTGCAATCGTAAAAACACTTACTAGCGAGTAAGCTCCATTGACCTTATTTACAAATTACCTCGGGGGTATGTTATGTGGTTGGGTATGTTATGTGGTTAAGACGCTGAATGCCGATCGTTAGGTCAGCGGTTCCAGACCTTAGTGCTGCATGAGGGAGTCCTGCCAACCTAGCAGTTCGAAAGCAAGAAATTGCAAATACATAAATAGGTACCACTTCAATGGGAAGGTAACAGCTTTCCGTGCGCCTCGGCCTCCAGTCATGCCGGCCACGAGATGGGCACTGCATCCCTAGAGTCGGATTTGACTGGCTTTCCAGCAAGGGAATCGTTTACCTTTACTATGTTATGTTTAGGATTGTGCACTTCAAGGTGGGGAAAGGGGTGATGAGATGAGGAGGGGTCCCTGCAGACCCACAGGATTAGATTCAAAGGGGGGAAAAATCTTCCAGAGTCTGACTTCTGCGCAAGGTTGAAACCCTGTATCCTTTAACCCCCCACAGACCTTTTTCCAACTTTCACCTGCAGATTCAATATGTCACCTCTTGTGTGTGGCCCGGGCCTTTGCTTATTTTTCTGTATTTGGCCCTCACCAAAAAAACTTTGGACACCCCTGCCCCAGACAGAAGGAGGCAATTTTCACCAATTCACCTTTCCCACTGCAGAACTCCAACTCTCCATCATTAGAGACATGCGTTCAGATACATCTGAACTAAAAATACACATAAGGTATTTTTCAGATATATTCTGGTCTCCAGATGGTACCTGGGATTTTCTGGGATACAGGTAAATGGGTCCCAAAAAATCCTGGAAATGTTTGAGATTAACCAGGAGTATTGGGAGCCAGCACTGGAAAGCTCCCAGGACTGTTTTTTTTTAAACTTTTTTTTTCTTCCAGAGTGTCTGTGTCTTCCTGGGTTTGATATTGGCATAACAGGTTGATTTGTCTTGGGTTTTGTTTTTGTTTCATTTTTGCCATCAAGACACACCTTATTCAGGGGCCCACAGAATGGGATCTCTTGGACTAATTCATTTGAGATTTGAAGGTTATTTAAACGACAGGCACTAGAAGCTCCACTGCAATTTTGGTGCCAGTAGCTTTAAAAACAGTCCATCCAGCTTCCCGGAAAGATTTCCCAAGGGGAATAATGTAGCCAAAAGATATTGGAATCCCCCCCCCCACAAAAAACCCAGATCTGAATACCAAACCAGTACTCGGAACCTGGGAAATACCAAGATTTTTTAGCTGCCTGATATCTGGATCTGATTTTTGTTGTTGTTGAGCTGCACATCCCCATCCATCATACTATTCCTACAGGTCCCCTGTTCCCTCTAATCAATAGTTCAGGGGGCATTTGGTGTTGCAGTGGGAGTGGGGAAGTAAGGAAGTCATACAACAGTGATGGAAATCCCCTCAGTCCATGGAAATCCTCCAGTGATTCCTACATGTGGACTGAAGGTCAACAGTAGCAATCCTTTGATAAAGGACAACATTATTCTTCTCAAGATAGCTATATTTTTGTTGTTGCAAGAACTGAAAAGACAGATGTTATTTGCACATTGCAGGGGGAAAGGGCAGGGAAAACAGCTGCAGTGAAGAGAAAAATGAGAACGTGTAAAGAAGTTTGACTCATTTTGATCTTAAGACATTCTTTGTCATGTAAGGGGATTTTCTGTTTCCCATAGCTCTTCTCACAAAGACTACACCCACTTGCAAGTATTTAAATGATGCAAGCATGTACGTCATACTTCTGTTCAGCCAGTTAATAGAGGTAAGACTTTAGTTAGACATTGCAAGTTATAATGGAAATCTCCACCTCAGTGGAACATTACAGCCTATAAAAGTTTTTAACAATCTGATCCACAGACCAGTCAAACCAACTGGAACAAAGTAAGGGTCACTTAATATGGTATAAAACTCCTACATAAAAATTACTTTCCATGTATGTTTTGAATTGTGTAAATGTAGTGAAACACGTTTATGAAATTGCACGCTATTCTTTATATGGCAGTTTTGAAAAAGGTGAAGTGGCCTAATTTTAAGTATTCTGGGTGAAGTACTAAACTGTTTATACCAACTGACCAGAAGACAAAAACAGCCCAGTTAATGGGCAAAGATCAATTTCAGGAGAAGAATAAGAAGAGATTGGATTTATACCCCGCCCTTCACTACCCAAAGGAGTCTCAGAGCAGCTTACAAACTCCTCTCCCTTCCTCTTCCCACAACAGGCACCCTGTGAGGTAGGTGGAGCTGAGAGAGCTCTGACAAAGTGCTCTTTTTCAAGAACAGCTCTTATCAGAACTATGGCTTGCCCAAGGTCATCCAGCAGGGGCAAGTGGAGGAGTGGGGAATCAAACCCAGTTCTCCCAGATTAGAGTTCGCACACTTAACCACTACACCAAATTGGCTTTCCATATCACAGAAGACTTCATTAGCGTTTGCACATGAAGCTGTTGTTAAAGACACAACTACAATGGAAAGGTGAAAGACTAACAAACCCATGCAGTGCTGAGTGACTTACAGTGCAATGCTAAGCCGATGTATACCCTTCTAAATCTATTGGCTTCAATGGATTTAGAAGGGTATAACTCGGTTTAGGATTGCAGTTAGACATATTTATTTATTTACTTCATTTATACCCTGCTTTTCTCCCTAATGGGGGTCACAAAACAGCATATATTTTTTTCCTTTCATCCATTTTATCCACACACAACAACACAGTGAGGTAGGTTAGGCTGAGAGTGTTTGGGAAATACCTGGAGATTTGGGGGGTGGAGTCTGAGGATGGCAGGGCTTGAGGCATAACACTATAGAGTCCAACTTTCAAAATGGCCATTTTCTCCAGGTGAACTGATTTCTGTCACCTGGAGATCAGTTGTAATAGCAGGAGATCTCCAGCATCACCTAACAAGTTTCCATTGCAGAGTGGGGATTTGAACCTGGGTCCCCCAGATCCTAATATGACACTCTAATCACACTGGTTGTCCATGATGGAGAGGCCCTTTTCTTCCTAAAGCAACTATCCCATTACCAGTTTTCTGTGCTGTTGCTGTTAGGAGTGGTATAAAGCACACAAAACTTTCCCTACCCCCTCTTGTTCCCCCATTAGAATCATTCATACTAACCTGGGATGGGTACTCAGGAAGTTTGAACAAAGCAATGGAGACCCAGCACTGCTCAAAAGAACTCTAACAGAAGCCAGAGAGGTGACAGGAAACCGCCACTGGCATTTAGAGTGAACCAAAAGAGAGCTAGGAGCAGGGCAGGAGAGAAATGATAGCTGGGGGGGGGGGGAGATAATGCCAGTAAGAAGGAAAGGGTTAACTTTTTACTTTATTAGATTCATATAACAGTAGAAGAAGATATGTTAGGAGTTCATGAGCCTGTTTAATTATATTCTTTCAGGTGAGCAGCTATGTTGGTCTGAAGCAGCAGAACAAAGCTTGAGTCCTTGAAGACCAACAAAGTTTTTATTTGACTTCTACCTCACCGAGGGCCTTACCTTAAATACTATGATATACTATGAAAAAATGTCATCTGCCATGTATCTGCCTGTGATCTATTTAAAGACTCTGTGAGAACCCTGAACCTTGATACAAGCAAGAGCACTGCCACTTCTTTCCCAAGCAAGGCTTTTCTGACACTGAAATGATCAACAGATACTGCTTTCTCCCATCATTGCAGGGTCCACATTGAGGAAAGCTACGCCTTCCATGAAGCTGTTCAATACAGGAGTTTCTGTCAACAAAATAAATGGTAATCTTTATGCTCTTAAGTGCATTTTCTTCCTTTTTGTGTACGTCCAGTCAAAGCAAAGAAAACTTCTAGATTACAAAGGTGGCCCTCACATGGGGTTGCCAGCTCTGGATTGAGAAATACCAGGACATTTGTGAGGTGGAGCCTGGAAAGAGCAGGGTTTAGGAAAGAAGGGACCTCAGCATGGTACAATGCTACAGTGCTCACCCTCCCAAGCAACCTTACCCTCACACTATTTCCCTCAAAGCAAGGCTCCTTTTGTAGCAGGACCTCCTTTGCCTATTGGGTGACACACTCCTAATGTAGCCAATCCTCCAAGAGCTTACAGTAGCCCCTGTAGGAAGAGCTCTGTAAGCTCTTGGAGGATTGGCTACATTAGGGGTGTGTCGCATAACCAACCACCTTCCCTATGAAGAAAGGTTAAAACGCTTGGGGCTCTTCAGCTTGGAGAAACGACGGCTGAGTTGTGACATGATCGAGGTTTATAAGATTATGAATGGGATTGAGCAGGTTGAGAAAGAAGTACTTTTCTCCCTTTCTCACAATACAAGAACTCGTGGGCACTCCATGAAATTGCTGAGCAGTCGGGTTAGAACAGATAAAAGGAAATAGTTCTTCACCCAAAGAGTGATTAACATATGGAATTCACTGCCACAGGAGGTGGTGGCAGCTACAAGCATGGACAGTTTCAAGAGGGAATTAGATAAACACAAGTGGAGACCCACAAGAAACTTGCGGGATGGTCATCCCATTCCTCACACCTTTGCTTCCTCCCCTCTACCCTTACCTATCTCACACTCTTTCTCCCTTCTGGGGGTGGAGCCATAGACTCAACCCTCCAAAGCAGCTATTTTATCCAGGGGAACTGATCTCTGTCACCCGGACAACAGTTGTAATTCTGGGTGATCTCCAGCCCTCACCCAGAGGCTGGCAATGGTAGTTCTCATGGAGGAAATGGCTGGTTTGGAGGGTGGAGTCTATGGCATTATACTGGTCTGAATTCCTCCCCTCCTCAAACCCCACCATCCCCAGGATCCACCCCTTAAATGTCCAGGAGATTCCCAGTCCAGAGTTGGCAACCCTATTTCCTTCCCACCCAATAGCCAACTTAACCTTTATCTGCCTTTATCTGTCTTCAGCTTTTTGTCTCCACCCCCCTCCCCCACAGCTTCTACCAAGGAAAATTAGTCTTTCTCCACAGTGGGGACTAAAGCAGCTTACATTATTCTCACCTCCTTTTTATCTGCACAACAACCCTGTGAGGTTGGTTAGGCTGAAAGTATGTGACTGGTCCAAAATCACCCAGTCAGCTTCCACCGCAATATGGGGATCTGAACCTGGGTCTTGCAGACCCTACTCTGAGGCTCTAACTGCTGCACCACTGCTGGCTTTCATAGGGTGGCTGCTGAAAGCAAGCAGCCAGGCCAAGTTGAGTCATGCAAATTAGGTGGTATCAAGTCACCCAGAGGGTACTGCCTAGGGATGCCAGCCTCCAGGTGGGATCTGGGGATCCCCTGGAATTACTGCTCAGCTCCAGACTACTGAGATAACTTCCCCTGGAGAAAATGGATGCTTTGGAGGGTGGACTCTAGGGCATTGTACCCCACTGAGGTCCCTGTCCTCCCCAGGCTCCATCCCCAAATCTCCAGGAGTTTCCAGACCTGGAGCTGGCAACCCCACTACCCCCATCCCCTGCCAGTGCCCGTGGGGGACCTGGCAACCCTAGACTGCTGCCAGGCCTAGGGTTGGCAACCTCCAAGTGGGGCCTGCTGGAGGGTGAACTCCAGAGATCTGTGAACAACAGAGATCTGTCTCCCTGGAGAAAATGACTGCTTTGGAGGGTGGATTCTGTGGCATGATGCCCAGCTGAGGCCTCTCCCTTCTCCAAATCCTGCCCTCCTTGCACTCCACCCCAAAACCTCTAGGAATCCCCCAGCCTGGACCCAAGGCTCCCTCCCTCCCTCCTCCCCTCCAAGGCCGAAAGAGGCCAGGAAAGAAAGGGACCTCCCCCCACCCTTTTACTGACAGAGCCAGTCAGAAGCCTCTCCACCCCACCCCCCCAACGTTCTAATCTCTCACCGTTGAGGCCTGGAGTCAGGTCCCTGCAGAGGCCATTTCAAAAGGTTTTGGGGGAATTCAACCATCCCTGAAGGGATTTTCTCACTTTTCAGATTTTTCTACAAACCCAGGAAGTCTACTGACTATGCAGGAAAAGCTGTTGGGGGAGAGTGAGGCCCCTGTTGGAGGGAATAGGTATCCGCACAGAAAAAAAAAGTCTGGGAATTAGAATAAGGATATGGAGCAGAAGTCCATCAGTGGCTATTAGCCACAGGGTATAGATGGGAATTCTCAGTCTGGGGCAGGTGATGCACTCTATTCTTGATGCTGGAGGGGGCAGCAGTGGGAGGGCTTCTAGTGTCCTAGCCCCACTGCTGGACCTCCTGATAGCAAGTGGTATTTTTGGCCGCTGTGTAACAGAGTGTTGGACTAGATGGGCCATTGGCCTGATTCAACATTGGCTTCTCTTATGTTCTTATAATATGCAAAGGTGTTCCTGCTACAAAAAGAGCTCTTCCTCAAAGTACTTCTGGCATGTTCTCAGTACCACCAAATCAGGCATATTCTGTGCTTTAAACAGCTTGATGATAGAGAGAAGTTTACAAGACAAAGCACTCTCCATCACAAACTGTGCAATCATACATAAAGTGACTCCCATTTAAGCCAACTGAAGTCAGTGGCATAGGGTTACTTCGTAGATCTCCAGATGCACTGTACCTGTTCAATTCCAGCCTGTTGTGGAGTCTTTATAGGTGCATGAGTAGCCTTAGTTAGGATTTAGTTGGGTAGCAACTCTAATATGTTTTACATTCCGTTAAAAATTGCTTTGTAAGTAATTTGAGGATTACATTTCCAATCATCAAGTCAATAAAATATCCCCACATATGATGCCTTACCTTTGCGGAATGCATACGTTATGGCTAGGGTCCAGCATATCCATAAAATATTTTTTAACATCTTGACCTATAAATAATGAAAACACAAAATAAATCAAAGGTACTCTAACATGGTTTTATTAAGGACTGTAATTGTTAATACTTGTTCCAGTGATTATGTAGATTTATAAAATTATGGGCCATCTCATTGTCCTCACTCTAGTTCTTCTGCATTGGCTCAGTAATTGGGATTCCAGTCCTAATCATGGTTTAGGTATCAATGCCACTGCCTGGATCTTGTTCTTGAGCTCATTCTGAGAGCTCCTTTGCAGTCTTAACATGTCCTGATCTTAAAGCAACACTTCCCCAATCAATCTTCCAGTTACCTAACAGCACACCACAGTAATCATTCTGAAACAAGTCACCACATTTCTTTGCATCATCTTATTGCAAAGTAATTCCTAAAAGAAATGGTAGTAAAAGCATTGCCGTGCCATCATACAATTCTATCAGAAGGAATTTACCCCTGCTGTTGATTTGGTTTCTGTTTCTTGAATGCATGTCTGTAGGGGAGGCAGGGTTGCCTATGAATCAAACAATAGAATATAAACCATATATGGAAGCTGAGAACTTTATGTTAACAGCTGTCACTGCAATCTCTTCACAGGTACTCTGTGTAACCAGTTGTCTTGCAGGACTGAAAAGTTGCATACATAGCCACTGGAAATCATAAGACTGTCTTGAATCCAGCCCATAGTTGTGAATGCTTGGGATGCATTAACCAACGTGAACTGTAAAATAAATGCAGGTAACTGGGCTGGACTGCAGCCTCTCTTGATATACGTTTCAGTAGGAATCTTGGTTTTCTTGAATTAAAGTCTCTTTACAAAATTTCCAACAATATCAGCATCCTAAAATGACTGTTTGATGACTTGTGGAATAGGGTTGCCAATCTCCAGGTGGAGTCTCAAGATCTCCAGATTACAGTGATCCGTTCCCCTGGAGAAAATGGCTGCTCTGGAGGGTGGGCTCTATGGCATTATACACCTCCTCAAACCCAAGCTCCACCTCCAAATCTCCAGAAATTTTCCAGTTTAGAATTGGCAACCCAACTTGTGGAGCATTGAAGGTAAACACATTAGATAGATTACGGCTAAGTAAAACAGTAAGAACATTTCGCAAAAGCAGTTGTCGTGCCCTCGGTCTCCCATTTCCCGTGGCTGTACTGCTCAATTTCCCACTATTTGCTGCTCGGCTGCATTTTGACCCGCATCTCCCCCCAATTCCCCCCTAGGATCAAGAAATGTGGCCACACAGCAAATAGTGAGAAACTGAGCAGCACAGCCAGGATAAATGGGAGATCAAGGGTGGAAGAACAGCTTTTGCGGAATTGGTATAAGAGTCACAATCTGTTTCTTGTTTTGTGAAGTATATATAGATAACACTTTTATTTCCAGAGATATAGGGGAGCTTCCAATACATTGTATCTTTACGCATATGAGTCTCAGTAAGAAAAATGGACTATGAATAAATATATAATTAAATGTACCATTCGAAAACTGTCATTACATTCTGACCTGGGTGGCCCAGGCCAGCTCAGTCTCATCAGATCTCTGAAGCTAAGCAGGGTCAGCCCTGGTCAGCATTTGGGCGGGAGACCACCAAAGAAGTCTGGGGGCACAATGCAGAGGCAGGCAATGGCAAACTACCTCTGAACATCTCTTGCCTTGAAAACCCTATGGGTTTTGCCATAAATCGGTTGTGGCTTGATGGCACTTGCCATTACCACTTAGGTAAGTTTCCTCTGAAGTCACTCAGCTCTGACTGACTCAAGGAAGTATGCATAAATTTGTAGCCTACAGAACAACCCTAAGGAAGCTTACTTAGAAGTAAATCCCATTGAGCTCTATTTGATTTACTCCCTTGTTGTAAGTGTACTTAGGAAAGCAGCCACCACCTTGAGTTTGCTTGTTTCAAATGAATATCTGGATTATTGCATTGCCTATGGCTATCGAGAAAAAAATATTGAGAGGATTACCGAAAATGAGTTTAGCATAAAGGAATTCTATTACACATCAAATGAGTCTGTCCTAAACTCCACAGAATCATAGACTGTCTGGGATGCATTCTTTCCTGGTAATCTTTTTTTTTAAGGCACAGACTGGGCCTTTTTAAATACAATTGCCTTGAAAATTATAACTGTGTCACACAGTTAAAGGGACCTGGAAGATTGCTGGGTTATATTCCAAAGGTCCTATTCTCATTTATTCAGATTGGTGGAAATTTAGTCATAAATTCAAGGAGTTGCCAGAACAGGGACTTCTGAGCTGATAAACTGGTATTAAAATAAGCCGAGACACATACTGCTATACTGAACCATCACATCCAAAACAAGGTTTATAGATCTCAAAATAGTTGTTGCTTTAAGCTCTAAGAAAAGCTTAACTGTATGAAAAAGTCCTATCAATAAACCAAATATGAGGACCGGTTTCTGAGTCAATTATAGTACACTTCTTTTACACCATATCATTTGCCATTCAGGGGTACAATGGTCAGTATTTCTTTACCATCTTCTTCCATTCATTGTCAGCTGCTGAAAGTCTCAAACTACAGTTTCTGGATAAGTCTCCAGGAAATCCCAACACTTTCACTTGGAGGCAGCAAGCCTAGGCTAGCCAGCTTCTTCTCTCTGGCAGCTCCTTCACTGACCATAGTTGCCTGACAAGCAGTCATGCATCATGTGAAACTTTGTGGCATATCTGGCTGGATACAGCTACATATTGACCAAGTTCCTCTCAACAGCTGGAAAAGGCAGGGGAAATGTGCCAATCCTGGCTAGCAGCAACTTAGACAGAGCTGAGCATTTTAACTAGCTACCTACCAGAATGCTGATGAGAAACAGGAAAAGCTATTAAGAAAACTTTATCCACCACTGGTTCCCAGAAAGTAGATGATTCATGACTCAACAGCTCAAGTTCTTGATAAAGACACAGGGTGGGAGAAATTGAGTATGGCTTCTGCAGCCAGACAAGGTTTAGATAGGTCTGTTTAGGGTTCCCCAACTATTGGAAGGAAATAACTCTATAACTTCCCTTCTGACTTGCCTTTCTCTCTCTGGCTGATATCTGTCTCACTATTGCCAGTTTTGTTGGATTCACTCCTGCAAGACATCATCCTTGTTTTGAAATACAGAAAGCAACAACAAGGAATGATAACATGTATTGTGAAAGAAATCCAGCACCAAATCACAATCTAAAATCAGGCTGTTCTTTGTTGTTTGTCTAAAACAGTTTTGGAGAGGCAGGGAAAGAAAGATAAGGGGAATTATATGAAACAAGCATCAGACCTGCAAGGACTTGCGAGGGACATCTCATCCCCCCCCATTTCCTGTTTTCTTTCCCTGGCAGTCCACCCCCATAACTTTTCCCCTTTTGCTACTTCCTTTTCACCCTCCCATCCACCAACCAATTTATCGGCCCCCCTGCCTTTTTCCTTCACTTACCCTGGCAACTTCTGTCTGAGAAATCAGTGGCCATGTTTCACAGTGCTGGCCACCAGTCCCAGTTGTATGGTGGGGAATCCGAAAGGGCTTGCATGGGGGGGGTTGGGTCACTTTCCCCTCTATTGCCCTCCCTACCCTACCTCTTCCTAGCAGCCTCCATATCCTCACCTTTCCCTTCTTCCTTCTCTTCTTCCCACATACCAGCCAGCCTACCTTTTATCTACCCCCAATTTTGGCTATATTATTTATTTACTTAATTTCTACCCCACCTTTCTCCACAATGGGGACACAAAGCAGCTTATGTCATTCTCCTCTCCTCTCCTCCATTTTATCTTCCCAGCAACCCTTTAAGGTATGTTAGGCTGAGAATGTGTGATTGGCCCAAGGTCACCCAGTGAGCTTCCATGGCAGAGTGGGGATTTGAACCTGGGTCTCCCAGATTCTAGTCTGAAATGCTAACCACTACGCCACACTGGCTTTCATGGGGTGGCTGCTGCTGAACTGTGCAAGCAGCCAATCCTGTGTGAGTCATATGTGATATCAACTTGCCAGTAGTTGCTGTGAGGCTTGGCCCTGATGAGTCAATATCAAAACAGTCCTGGAAAGGCCCCTGTCACCTTCTCCCCATCTTTCACTGACAGAAACCAAGGCATGAAGACTGGCAATGCTAGTAACATTACACTAAGAGGGCATTCACTTACCTTTGGGTAGTACTCATAAAAGAAAATGGGTAGGAGCTTTTAAATGAGAATAGCCATACTAAGCTAAAACCAGTGAGTAGAACCGATTTCCTGTCACCATGCTGAACCCAAAAGATCATTCTAGGCATCGCTCAAGAAAACTAAGTCCCAAATTTGGTTAGTTGCAATGGTTGTGGTATAGGTGATGAATGTGTATTGTTGCTGTGTTTAATATTGCTTACTCTTTGTTCTGTTTTGTTGTGTTTGATGAGGTTTCCTTTTTAGGTAGTTCAGTTATTTTTTGATTTTATTTGTTAATAATATATTGTTATGTGAGGTTCCAGTTTTGGCACAACGAGATCGGAGGGAGCTGCAGAGCTCTGCTCCAGTGGCCAGCCAAATTGTGCGGATTGGGGGAATCTGGGTTTTCTGGACTCCTAGGGGTATCCCAGGAGAGAGATACCTGAAGCAGGGGGTGCAACAAGGAGCCAGATCTTGGTGGCAGCTTTGATCTGGAGTCTCCTGTTTAACCAGAAGCCCCAGCCGATGCAATCGCCATTTTGGCACTAAGTTGTGACTACCAGACGTTTAAGAACTGAAACTAAACATTCTTCTACATCAAGTGATTTTCTACGTAAACTATAAGAAGATATTCTTCAAATAAGTTCTCTTTTTTCATGAAATACCTGCTGAAATAGAGCTGAAGGAATTAACCAGACTGTAAAAAGGATTATAAAGACAACAGGGAGAGGGGGAACTGTTCCCCCCCTCCTCCAATCTGGAAGCAGCTCTCAAACTAAAGGAATTAACATTCAGAAGGGACTACAATTCTTAGAAGATTTTTGACTGCGGTGTCCCTTATTGATCTAACTGGTTGCAAATTGAAAAGTGGGGATTCTCTGGCTTAGTCTAAACAGACTTTGTGGGCTCAGTTATCTGGCTAAGTTGCTTCCTGGGGAAAATGGCTACCTTGCAAGTGATAATGGAAACATTAAAGGACATTTTTAACACAGCTATACTTCCAATACAGCACAATTCATGCCTTTTAGAGGACCATATCCAGGAGCTTTCTTGTAAATTTCACCAAGTAAAAAGTTTACTGGAACAATTACTAAATGAAGCACAAGACCTGAGGGAGGAACTGAGATTAGAAGAGGTGGAAATATCAGAGACTAAATTGTTTAAAGTGAAAATGGAGGAAATAGCTGTATGCCTAACTGAAGTGAAAGAACCACAAGATACCAATATGGAGGAAAGGAAGATAATTTTAAGCATGACTAATACATCATTTTGGGATTTAGCAAGTAAACAAGGAGAGAGTTCTACCCCCACACTGCAATACTACAGGAACAATCTGCAACTACAGAAGATAAAACGTTGGGAATTCAAGAAGGAGGGGGAAAAGGGGGGGACTACATAAGGTGGAACTGCTACAGCAGGGCAAGTGATTTTTAAAAGGGAATTTAAGGAGATATAATGAGATTTAAGGATATAAAATTTAAGAGGAATTGTGATTAAAATTAAATGTTAACAAAAATAAGTGTTACAAGGTAGTTTTATTTGTAATTATAGAAAACCTTGTAATGCGATTCAAGAACAAATATTAATAATGGTTGTATGGAATTTAGTATGGCTGTAGCAGAGTAAAAGATGGTTAATAAAAACTAAGAAGATAACCAAGAAGGTTAAACTGAATTAAAATTGAAATTAAATTAAATGTCAAAGAAATATTTGTTATAAGGCATTTGTTTGAGTTATTTTAGAAAATCTTAATGGTAAACATTATTAGTACCTGTAAGAATTTTTTTGTAAGAAATGGGAAGTTGAATTTAGTAAAATGCAATCTTAAAGGGATGTGAACTAGATATGTTCCCTTTTTAGAGTTAGTATAATTGTTTTTAGAATGTTTTGGTTATAGAATGGCTCTTTATAAGCAGTAGGACATTAAGGATCCATAATTGTATGAGTAAGGATTAGTTTTATAGTAAATGATTAAGAGGTTATAAGAGATTTGAATATGAGAATCCATAGATATGAAATGTATACAATTTAAACATGGTTAAATAACTGGAATGTTTTATTAAAATATATTTAAAAGGTAATAAGGTAATAAGATTGTATAATTTTTAAGACAGAATGCTTTTATGATGTAAAGGCAATAATATGTTCTTTTGCAGACATCAAGAAATGTATGTGTCACGGATCGGGGTGTGGGGCCAGATAAGAGCGAGGAAGTCAAGGCACAGTCTGGGGTCCAGAACCAGGCAAACCCCACTAATTGGGAAAACCAAGTCCAAAGCGCAAGGCAAAAGTGGGGTGGTCAGGGTGCAGTCCAAAGTCAAGAGCCAGGCAGACAAACCAACCATGCAGACAGACCAACCAGGGAAGCCAAGTCCAAAGCACAAACCGTCAGAGTAGTCAGTAAGCCAGAGGTCCTAAGGGTCAAGAGTCAGGGAGTCAAAGGTTCGAGGTGCAGGTCTAAGTGTAGTCGTGCAAGCCAAGGTCAAAAGGTCAAGGAGCCGAGGACGTCGAGACAGGAACTGGGAATCAGGAACATGAGCGAGGAGGTGCAAAGCTTCGTCAAAGTGACTAGTTGCTGGCACGACTTGTCGGCATGAGTGCGAGGGGCTAAATAGTTCACTAAGCTGCCGGCAATTAGCATGCCCCAAGCATGTCCCAGCTCCCGCTAATACTCGGGACTGAAAGAGCATCTGTTGTCTATGCGTGCCTCTTGCCGCCAGGCTGCCATGTCCCATCAGCACTGTTCTCTCAAACGGGAAACCAGTGGAGGCGAATCGGGGGAGTGCTGACCAGGCAGGAATCTACCTCAGCTGTTGCTGGAGCAGCCTCTGAACTCTCAGCGCTGTCAGGTGCAGGATTTTCCAGCATCGGGAGCTCATCCCCAGCAGCACTCAGCTCCTCCGCTGGAGCCATGTGCTCAGACTCAGCAGGAGCCATGACAGTATGGGCTTAAATAAATAGAGTTAATATAAAGAATTACCTGATTATATAAGTAGAATTGACCACTGAAGAGCTGATCATCTACATGGATTAACACACTGCCACCAGTGTTTGTTTTATAGCTTCTCACCCCTCTTCACCAGTGCATTTTCTGCCTCTTTTCTATGCTTGGGTTTCCTTTGTATATGTGGCTCTAATTCCTCCAGGTGGCAGCCATTTTATGGTTGCACCCACCACCCAGGACTATCAAGAGCCACCATGGGCGCCTGGACAATGTTCCATTTGGGCCTCCCACCATATGACCCTGATCCAAACCAAATATCAAAACAAACCAAATCACTGTGCATCTATAATAATAAAAGAATCTGCATGTCTATCTTTCCATTTGTGGCAGGCATACCTCATCATAAAATAAAACTAGAAACCTCAAAATCAGCCACCAGCTTCAGGATGATCATGGGAGTTCTAGGTCCAAAAAATAAAAGGAATTGGAATATCTTGGCCCAGGTTATCTTCAGACGAATGGCAGATAATGAAAGGAAGAGAGCAAAATAAAGGAGGAGAAATGTGTAGAAAAGAGTTAGAGAAATGTAGGGAAAACAAAAGGACAGAGTTGCTGCCAAGCACAAACAGGGCTGCCCCTTTGTATGCAGGAAGTGGATGGAACTAAAGGAAAAAGGAAATGATAGACCTTGTTAGAAGGCTGCATCCTGGCAAGGGCTGTAGCTTGTCCTGGCTGGTCTTGCTGATGGCTTTAATAGCCAATGCTGGCTTGGCTTATGGCTTTAACAGGATCTGATCAGCAGACGGTTTCCCTCAGCCTCTAAATAAACTTTGCTAAAAGGCCCACCCAGGAGAATCTGGATGCCTTTTAGTGTACTCTACATTCCCTACATTCTCCCTCATGGATCACTGCCTTGCTGCGGCGAGGGGGCTTGCGTGGTTCAATGAGGCTGTGGGCTATGCTGTGGAGGGCCACCCAGCACAGACAGGCCACAGCAGAGAACTCAGACCAAGTGTGATCCCCTGGAGAAGGAAATGGCAACCCACTCCAGTATCTTTGCCAAGAAAACCCCATGGACAGTAACAAAAGGCTAAAAGATATGACACCAGAAGATGAGCCCCTCAGGTCGGAAGGTGTCCAATATGCTACTGGGGAAGAGCAGAGGGCAAGTACGAGTAACTCCAGAAAGAGTGAAGCGGCTGGGCCAAAGCCGAAAGGACGCTCAGTTGTGGATGTGTCTGATGGTGAAAGGAAAGTTCGATGCTGCAAAGAACAATACTGCATAGGAACCTGGAATGTAAGATCTATGAATCAAGGTAAGCTTGACGTCGTCAAAAATGAGATGGCAAGAATGAACATTGACATCTTGGGAATCAGTGAACTAAAGTGGACAAGAATGGGCGAATTTAACTCAGAAGACCATTATATCTACTACTGTGGCCAGGAATCCCGTAGAAAAAATGTGTGGCCTTTATAGTCAACAAGAGAGTGAGAAAGGCAGTACTGGGATACAATCTCAAAAATGAGAGAATGATCTCGGTCCGAATCCAAGGCAAACCATTCAATATCAGACTAATCCAAGTCTATGCCCCAACCACTGCTGCAGAAGAGGCTGAAATGGACCAGTTCTACGAAGACCTACAACAGCTCATAGAACTAACACCAAAAAATTATGTCCTCATCATCATAGGGGACTGGAATGCTAAAGTAGGAAATCAAAAGGTAACCGGAATAGCAGACAAGTTTGGCCTTGGAGAACAAAATGAAGCAGGGCAAAGGCTAACAGAGTTTTGTCAAGAGAACACGCTGGTCATAGCGAAACCCTTTTCCAACAACCTAAGAGGCGTCTCTACACATGGACATCACCAGATGGGCAACACCGAAATCAGATTGACTATATAATTTGCAGTCAAAGATGGAGAAGCTCTATCCAGTCAGTAAAAACAAGACCTGGAGCTGACTGTGGCTCAGATCATGAGCTACTCATTGCAAAATTCAGACTTAAATTGAAGAAAGTTGGGAAAACCACAAGGCCATTCAGATTTGACCTAGATCGCATCCCCGATGAATATACAGTAGAGGTGAAGAATAGGTTTAAGGGACTAGATTTGATAGACAGAGTGCCTGAAGAACTATGGACAGAGGTCCGTGACATTGTAAAGGAGGCTGCACTCACCGCCATCCCAAAGAAAAAGAAATGCAAAAAAGCAAAGTGGCTGTCTGATGAGGCTTTACACATAGCAGAGGAAAGAAGGAAAGCTAAAGGCAATGGGGAAAAGGAAAGATTTGCCCAACTGAATGCAGATTTCCAGAGAACAGCAAGGAGAGATAAGGAGGCTTTCCTGAATGAACAACACAAAGTAATAGAGGAAAACAATAGATTGGGAAGGATTAGAGATCTCTTCAAGAAAATTGGAGAAATCAAGGGAACGTTCCATGCAAAGCTGGCCATGATAAAGGACAAAAACAGTAGGGACCTAACAGAAGCAGAAGGGAATAGGAAAAGATGGCAAGAATACACAGAAGAACTATACAAGAAGGACCTCAATGTCCTTGACAACCACGATGGTATAATCACTGACCTCGAGCCAGACATCCTGGAAAGCGAAGTTAAATGGGCCTTAGAAAGCATTACTAACAACAAAGCTAGTGGAGGTGATGGTATCCCAGCTGAGTTATTCAAAGTCTTAAAAGAAGATGCTGTTAAAGTGCTGCACTCAATTTGCCAACAAATTTGGAAAACACAACAGTGGCCACAGGATTGGAAAAGGTCAGTTTACGTTCCAATCCCAAAGAAGGGCAACATCAAGGAATGTTCAAACTATCGCACAATTGCACTCATTTCACACGCTAGCAAGGTCATGCTCAAAATCCTACAAGCTAGGCTCCAACAGTATGTGGATAGAGAACTGCCAGAAGTACAAGCTGGGTTTCGAAGAGGTAGAGGAACTAGAGATCAAATTGCCAACATTCGCTGGATTATGGAGAAAGCAAGAGAGTACCAGAAAAAACATCTACTTCTGCTTCATTGACTATGCTAAAGCCTTTGATTGTGTGGATCACAATAAATTATGGCAGGTTCTTAAAGAGATGGGAGTACCAGACCACCTCACACGTCTCCTGAGAAACCTGTATAAGGGTCAAGAAGCAACAGTTAGAACCGGATATGGAACAACTGATTGGTTTAGCATAGGAAAAGGAGTACGACAAGGATGTATATTGTCCCCTTGCTTATTTAATTTATATGCAGCGTACATCATGCGAAATGCTGGCCTGGATGAATCACAAACTGGAGTTAAGATTGCTGGGGAAAAGATCAATAACCTCAGATATGCAGACGATACCACTCTGATGGCAGAAAGTGAAGAGGACCTAAAGAGCCTCTTGCTCAGGGTCAAAGAGGAGAGTGCAAAAGTGGGCTTGAAGCTCAACATAAAAAAAACTAAGATCATGGCATCTGGCCCCATCACTCCTAGGCAAATAGAAGGGGAAGTCGTAGAAGTAGTGACAGACTTCACGTTCCTAGGATCCCAGATCACTGCAGATGGTGACTGCAGCCATGAAATTAAAAGATGCCTGCTCCTTGGGAGGAAAGCGATGGCAAACCTAAACAGCATGATAAAAAGCAGAGACATCACCTTGCCAACAAAAGTCAGCATGGTCAAAGCAATAGTATTCCCCGTAGTAATGTATGGCTGTGAGAGTTGGACTATAAGGAAGGCCGAGTGCCGAAGAATAGATTCTTTTGAACTATGGTGCTGGAGAAGACTCTTGAGAGTCCCTTGGACTGCAAGGAGATCAAATCAGTCAATCCTAAAATAAATCAACCCTGACTGTTCCCTGGAAGGCCAGATCCTGAAGCTGAAGCTCAAATACTTTGGCCACCAAATGAGAAGGGAGCATTCACTGGAGAAGACCCTGATGCTGGGAAAGATTGAAGGTCAAAGAAGAAGGGGACGGCAAAGGATGAGATGGTTAGACGGTGTCATCGATGCAACGAACATGAAATTGAGCAAACTTCAGCGGACAGTGGAAGACAGGAGGGCCTGGCGTAATCTGGTCCATGGGGTCGCGAAGAGTCGGACTCGACTGTGCGACTGAACAACAACATTCCCTACACCCCTAGTAGCTACAGTCAGAACCATATTAGAGTTTTGTTTTTAAGTGCATGCTGTGAATGCTGCACCACATTGCCCTCAGGGGCCCTTCAGCTGACTCCCCCTCCCAAATTTTGTCTGCTCAGCCCTCCCCCCCCAGCTGTTCTGCCACCACCCTGGGTTAAAATTCCAAAGGTGCCCACTGATTCAAAGAGGTCGGGCACCCTTGCTCTACACTGTCAGGGGGAAATGGAGAAAAATGCAGAAAATCCCGTATCTGGAGAATTACTTCACAAGTACAAGAGACTGCCGGTAAAAAAGCAAGTAATATTGGTTGTTGTAAGTCTATCTGTAGCAAGATAGAAATAGGAAACAGGATGAACTCTTGGGGGGCCCAATCTGTAAAAACTCTAGACTGAGCTGACCAGTCACTACCTGCTGTTTTTTAATCTGATTAAAACTGAAGAGAGAACTAAATTAAGAATTAAATCTGAAATTTCTCCTTTTCAGTGGAAATCACTGGAGATTAATTTACTTGAGAATTATAATTGCAGCCACATAGAGTGGGGAAACAATATATTGCTGTGAAGACTGCAAGCAAAAGTTTGCTGACAGGCCAACTGGCAGAACCTTATTCCAGCTGGGAAGGACATGCCAGAATGACAGCCAGCATGGCTCAATATGCCACCTCATTTTTAAAGGCACAGTCTCTCCTTCTCTTTCTTTCTAAGGGTATGTTTCTGTGTTATAAAGTTCCATCTTGAAGGAAACCAAATACCACACTACATATTCTCACACTTTCTGCTGTTGATTTTAATAACACCTTGTATCATCATTGTTTATTTATTATCTCTAACTGGATAAGCATAGAATAAATAAGTTTCAACTACACAAATACATTTCAACTGCACAAAGTGTCTCAGAGAATTTTGTCATAGTCATTCTGAGCCAATGAACCTGGTAGTAGTACAGTGCAAGGCATTCAGGGAAAGGACATCTTCTCCCAAGGGCATCGTTCCTATTCAACTGAATGGTTTATGGTTGATCCAACTTATTTCTTGGTCAGTTGGCAGCAACACAGTCAGAACGAGGATAACAAATTGGGCGTTACATGTATTTATGCATCTCCCTCTAATATGCTGCTCTTCTACATCTAGGCATGCAGGGCAGCAACATAAGAAAGCTCTTACTGGAACAGACCAAGGGTTTATCTAGTCCAGCATTCTGTTTCCCAGGGTGGCCAGTCAGATACTCCTGGGTAGCCCACAAGCAAGACATGAAAGCAACAGTCATTTTCTCCTATTCCCTCACTTCCTGCCAACAACTGGCATTACTAAGTGGTATATTCAGATTCAAATCTCCACTCTGTTATGGAAGCTTGCCAGGTGACCTTTGGCCAGTCACACACTCTCAGCCTAACCTACCTCACAGGGGAGTTGTGTGGATACAATGGAGGAGAATGATGTAAGTCATTTTGGGTCCTCATTGGTGAAAAACGTGAGGTACAAGTAAGTAAGTAAATAGCTGCTGAATATGGAGGCTCCATTTGTCAGTCATGAACAATAGCTATTAATAGACTTATTCTCCAATAATTTGTCTACCTCTACCCCCAAAAAGTCAGCTAAGCTAGCAGCCATCACCATACTATGCAGCAGTGAATACCACAAGGTAATTGCTTTTTGTGTGTGAAGAACTGGTAGATCCTCTGCTTGGCATGCAGAAGATCCCAGGCAGTAGATGAGTCTGAGACTCTGAAGAGCTGCCGCGTGTCTGAATACTGACCTTGAAAGACCAATGGTCTGACTCAATATAAGGTGGCTTCGTGCCTTTTCCCCTTCTTCACACTTCACTTAATTTTATTCAAATTCTATCATGTCTCTTTTCCTCTTAGTCGTCATTTTTCTCAATGAAAAATCCTCACATTCTTTAGCCTTCCCTTGCAGGAAAACGCTCCAGCCTCTCCATTATCTGGGTTACCCTTTTCTTCACCTTCTCCAGCTATATGATATCTGCACATGCATTCAAAAATAACATTTTATTTTATATTTATACCTATCTGGAGAGTGGGAAAGTGTAGAAACAACCTCTGTTTCCCACACTAATTAAAAAATTGCCTGACTACCTAAGAGAAGGCTTGGCTCCATCTAGTCCCAAAAAGGCGGTAGTAACATAATTGTTGGCAAAGCCTGCCCAGGATCCATACAAATGAGGGTATTATAAGCCTGAATCCAATTTCTCTTTTCTATCCAATACACTTTAAAAGGCTGTAGCCAGTATCATCCAGATTCACACAGATTATAAATACTAGTATTTCAACCAGGCTTTTGCCTGGGGTTCAGAGCTGCGAACTGCCCTCATCATCTTTTTGGTATTGTTGTTTGATACTCCACTGTGCTGAACAGCAGACTATAAAAAAATAAATAAATGCAGAATAGCTGATAAAAATATTCTGTGTCTGGCAGCCTGGCTGTTATACTTGAAATGTACAATTCATAATGTGAGCAATTTGCTAATTCCCATTGAATGTTTCAGTATCCATTCTGGATATCAATCAGTTTCTTCAAGAAAGGCAGAGTATAAATGAAATATGTAAGTAAATAGAAAAATAAATATGAATCCCTGCCAAAGATAGGGAATCTGCTGAATGACAACAATACTCTGACTTTGTCCCTTTCCCCACACAATTTCCTCTCTCCCTCCTCCTGGCAACCCCCATATCAACACATTTCCTGCTTCCTTTCGTTCTTTCCAACCTACCTCTAGTCAGCCCCCCATCTTCTGCTATATCTATCATTTGTTTATACCTCACCTTTCTCCACAATAGAAACCCAAACCAACTTACATGATGCTCCTCACTTCCATTTTATCTTCACAACAACCCCATGTGGTATATTAGGCTAAGAAATGTAATTGGCCTAAGGTCACCCAGTGAGCTTCCAGAGCAAAGCGACCAATTGAACCTGGGTCTCCCAGATCCTAGTCTGAAACTCAAACCACTACACCACACAGTCTTTCATGGGGTGGCTGCTGTTGAATAGTAGCAAGTCCTGGGTGAGTCATGTAAGTCATATGGAATCAAGGCACCCAGTGGTTTCTGCTGGCCCCAGCCCCAATGAGTCCTTCCACAAAGGCCAAAACAGCCCTGCAAGGGTCCCTGCCCCTCTCTCTGCCTTATACAGATACAAGTCAAGGCTTGAAGACTGGTAATACCTCTATGGTTGTCTAGTAATGATGACTAGGAGGACATTCGTTTTCTTAAATGGGGTCTCCCATTGAAATCCATAGGTAATGCAAATAAAAAAGAATTAAATGAAAATGGAAAGAATGAGCAAAATATATGAAAAATGAAACAAGTATAAATGAATGGGGGAAATGATGAAAATGAATGCAAAAATAAAATAAAAGTAAAAATAAATTTTCCCGTGTGCACTCCTAAACATCAGCTAAAATAAAATAGCCATCCACCATATTCTGACAAAACAGAAATGATACTGGATGAGGATGCTGATGTCTTGAAGAATATTGCACTCCCAATGAGAGCCAGCTTTGTGCAGTGATTAAGAATGGTGGATTCTGGAGAACCAGGTTTGATTCCTCACTCCTCCACATGAAGCCAGCTGCCTGACCTTGGGTCAGTCACAGTTCTCTCAGAGCTCTCTCAGCCCCACCAACCTCAAAGGGTGTCTGTTGTGGGGAGAGGAAGGGAACGCACTCATAAGCCGCTCCAAGATTCCTTCAGGTAGTAAAGAGTGGGGTATAAAACCAACTCTTCTTCTTCTCCTCTTCTTCTTCCTCCTCCTCCTCCTCCTCTTCTTCTTCTTCTCCTCATTGATGGAGTTCAGTTGGCCCTCACTGACTCAGTTAAGAGCCTAGACAGTATACCAGACCCAGAGTCACTGCTGGAGAAGCAAGTTAATGCAGCTGCATAAAATGCTTTCTTCCACTTCCATTAAGTCCAAAAGCTGGGTGCCTACCCTGACAGTCTAATGGCCATGTGGATGGATCCATGCCACAGTAACCTCATTAGACTACAATAATGCACTCTACATTGGTCTGCCCTTAAAGCCAGTTTGGAAACTACAGCTGGTACAGATGCCACTGCTCAGTTATTGCTGGGAACTAGGCAATGTATGCATATTACACCAATTCTGAAGTCACTCCACTGGTTACAAGTTACCAGATTAAAATCAAGGTATGGGTTATTATGTATAAAAGCTCTTGATGCCCTTGCATGCACATACCTGCAGGACTGCCTCTCCTGCCGTTCTCTGCAGCAGCTTTGCTCATCTGAGCAAAGCCTTCCAAAGGTGCCCATACCTATCTCATTCAACCTTTCCTCATAGGACTTGGTCTCCAGACCCCTCACCATCTTCATTGCCCTCCTCTGGATATGTTCTAGCTTGTCAACATCCTTCTTAAACGGCAGTGCCCAGAACTGAACACAATACTCCAAGTGAGGTCTAACCAGAGCACAGCAAAGCACTACCATCACTTTGTGTGATTTGGACACTATACTTCTGTTGACACAGCCCAAATTGTGTTTGTCTTTTTAGGTAGTGCATCCCACTGCTGAGTCATGTTCAGTGCATGGTCTACTAAGACTCCTAGATCCTTTTTGTATGTACTACTGCCAAGATGAGTTTCCCCCATCCTATAATTATATATTCGATTTTTCCTACCTAAATTTCCTAACTTTACATCTGTTGAAATCCATTTTGTTAGTTTTAGTCCAGATTTCCAGTCTGTTGAGATCATCCTGTATCTTTATTTTGTATATGCTACCCTCCCAATTTAGTGTCATCTGGAGATTTAATAAGCATCCCCTTTATTCCTTCATCCAAGTCATTTATAAAGATGTTGAGCAACACAGAACCCAGGATAGATCCCTGAGGCACTCCACTTTTCACTCCTCTACAAGAGGATGAAGAACCATTTACAAGCACTCTTTGGGTGCAATCTCTCAACCAATTACAAATCCACCTAACAGTAATGTAATCCAAACCACATTTTACCAACTTGTCAACAAGAATATCATTTGGAACCTTGTCAACAGCCTTACTGAAATCAAGATAAGCTATGTCCACAGCATTCCCCTGATCCAACAACTCTCCAAAAAAGGAAATAGGGTTAGTCTGATATAACATTCCTAAGAAGCCTATGTTGGCACTTAGCCATCCTTTCTCAAGGACTGACAGTCTGATGACTTGTTCTAAAACTTTCCCAGGTATAGATATCAAGCTGACAGGTCAACAATTACCTGGATCCTCCTTTTTCCCCTTCTTGAAGATGAGGAGAACTTTTGCCCACCTCCAGTCTTCTGACACCTCACCTGTTCTCCAAGCATTCCCAAAAATAATGGGCAGAGGCTCCAAAATTACATCAGCCAGTACCTTTAGTACCCTCAGATGCAATTCATCTGGCCCTGAGGATTTAATTTCATTTAGAGAACCTAGGTGTTTATGTACCACCCCTATGCCTATCCTAGGGTGCAGCTCCCTTCTCTCATCATGTGTTCCCTTTTTGTCAGGTTGAGCCCCATTTCCCTTGCAAGAGAAGACTGAGGCAGAGGAATTGAGCAGTTCTGCCCTCTGTTCATCCACCTTCATTTCCTCTCCCCACAATGGGCCTAACACTTCCACAGAACCCTTTTTTATTGTGTTTAGCACCTCTCGCTAGCCTAAGCTCATACGGAACTTTAGCTTTTCTAACACTCTCTAAAAAACTGGTTATTTGCTTATATTCATCCTTGGTGAAATGACCCTCCTTCCATTTTCTAAATGAGTTTTTAAAAATTCTTTAATTAGAAAGCTGCTAATAGAACCACCCAGGCTTCTTTAGGTTCTTCCCATTTTTCCTTCTTATTGGCATTGTTTGTGATTCTGCCTTCCATATCTCACTTTTAAGAAACACTCACCCCCCTCAAACTCCCTTCTCTGTAAGTATTTCCGACCATGGATTTCTACCCAGTATAACTCTAAGTCTGTTAAAATTAGCTTTTTAAAATCCAACCTGTATGTCTGATTCTGACCTTACCCTCCCCCAAATAGATATAGTGTTTCTTGTGATTTAATATCTCTCACCTGAAGTGTTTTGTGTGCTGTAAGTGCCACAGTTAGAAAAAGTGGCAATTTGCCTCCACTTCTAAGGAAGCGGGCCAAGTCTGCTAACTTGCTGCATTAATGAAAGCAGAAGGCTGTAGTAACATTTGCCCTAGTAAATCTCCCAGTTATGTACTGTCTTCATATTTAACATCCCAGCAATCAAAATCCTTTTGCCTAGCAGAACTTTTTGCACTCTAGGAAAGTTCATGCTAGATAAGTAATGCCCTGTGTGCTCCAAAGCATGCTTACTCAGTAGATTCCATAGAGCCTTGTTTTCCACAGTGTCCCAGAACTTTGGCTCTTTGCTCAAGGAAATGGAGAAGCTCCCTTCTAGATACAAGATGGAGCAAGATACCAAGCAAATGCTTCTCTAGTCATCTGTGGTAGAAATTATTGCAACAGCCACCCACTATGATCATACTCACTATTATTTATTAATCATCAGTCATTCACAATCATTTTCAACCATCTGATGAACCATTAATTGCTTGGCACTCATTAGCTTCAGCATAAATGGAGCTGCTTAAAAATTCTACCCTACACTTAATTTTGCCTTTTTCACCACTATACTGCCAGTTGATTAATTGTTCTGTTGCTCACAGTTGGTTAATCCAGGTCTGTTCAATTAATCACTGTCACTTGATTAACTTGTTAACTCTTCCCATGCTCTTGTACCAGCTGCCTGATCTCAAAATGATGATCACCACCACCCCCTGGCATATTTTGGTCTTTGCTTCTGTCTTTTTATATCAGGCTAACAATACTTCTACATGTGGACACCACAGGAAAAGTTGGTCTCACACTGAAGTTATTTTCTCATGCTGGAGTCTTATTGAGATATAACACAAAAAAATGCACATGTTTCTCACACTGCCTTTTAAACTTCTGGCTTTTATGTTTTAATGATGGTTTTGAACAATTTTAGTAGATGAAGGTTTTTCTGTTGCCATGGGTCTCCACTATGTCTGGAGAAAGGCAGGGTATTTAAACAAATAAACAAGCATAGTAAGCAGGGGGCCACTGAACAGACCATAGTAGTAGTAAACTGCTGAATACCACCAGTGGCAGGAGGCAACATTAGTGGAAGGTCTCAGCCTCTACATCCTGTTGTTGGATCTCCAGAAAACACAGGAAGCCTAAATCCACACTGTCTTGATCAGTTTATGGTTCAGCCTCTGCTGTCTGCCAATGAATGGGTCCCCCAGGCATGCTACCCCTCTCCATCAAAACTCCCTTTACTGAAAACACCCCATCAGCCATGTATTGCAGCCCACCAGGGTTCAATGAATGTTTCGTTTTTTTCCTCCCTGGAGTTGCCAAGCCTTTGGCAGACTGTAAGCAGTGTTTGGCTGAGAGGGTCAAATGCTGTGCAGGCCTGATACAGAAAATGCTGGCAAAGAAATGTATAGGCCTTAATGATCCAATGCTTCCCTAAATAACTAAATCAATGAAAGAGATAAACACTACGGGAGAAAAACAAATGGGTGACTAAAATATTAACTCCACAGTTTACTTTACTTATCTTTCTGGGTTTTTAATTTTTTTTATTTTCATTAAGCTTCCAAGAAAAGGTCTTGTTTGCATTACACCTTTCATTTTGTGGGAATGGAAATCCAATCTGTCCATGTGCATTAGATGTTACTTTGCCTTGTAGAGCCAGACAAGGCTTATGCCAATCTCTCAGCTGCACAATGATAATCAGAGTGGTGTAGCGGTGAAAGTTTTACGTGAAGATGTGAGGGATCCAGGTTGAGATCCCCACCCTGCTGAGGAAACTTGGGGGATGCCCTTGGGCCAGCCACACATTCTCAGACTAACCTACCTCACAGGGTTGCTGTGAGAATAAAATGGAGGAGGGAAGAATGATGTTATAAGCTGCATTGGGTCCCATTGAGCAGAACAGTGGAGAATAAATATCTAAATAAATAAATAGATCTCTAACTTCATTTTTAACCCTTTAGAAGCCAGCATATAGTCTGCTTCCTCTTTTTATGTGTCTGTACTTTGGCAATCTTTTATGTAGGTATAATGTGTGAATTGGTGCTTACAGAAAGCTGTGAGAGAATATGAACACTGCTGTCATCCAGATCTAGTCCTTAGCTTCATACCAGCTTTTGAACATCATCAAACCAATTTATAGCCACCCCCTTTCGTGAAGCACATGCTAATTTCCATTACCAGCGCATTCTTTATTTAACCTGATAAAGTACCATACCTTCTTTGTGCTAGTTCACTGTATCTGTTCTGAGGTGATAGGGATAATTAGAGGGAAGGAAACAGAACCCCAAATTCTGCACTAGCTACCTTCTTCTGAAGAAGTGTGCATGCACACAAAAGCTTATACCTTGAATGAAACTTTGTTGGTCTTAAAGGTGCCACCGGACTCAAACTTTGTTCTACTGCTTTCAACCATCACGGCTACTCATCTGAATCTGCCTTCTGTCCTGTCATTCTTTTCTCATGCTGACAACCACCGCCAAGGGAATAAGAGACAATATTCCAGTAGGTATGAAAGCAGTTTTTCCTGCACTGTAGGAAAAGCCTTTGGGGGGGGGGCGGGGGGAGACAGAGATTTATTGTTCATGCTGTGGAGGGACCAGAGTGTACTAGTTCCAAAAAGCAGCTTCACCTGACTACAAAACATCAGAGATCTTGGATACTCTTAAGTTAATTTCTGAGCACAGTGCAAAGTTCTGGTTTTAATCTTTCAAGACTCAAGTAGTCTGAGTGCTGGCTACCCATTAAGCAATTCTGAGGAAGACTTGCTTCAAAGTACTGCAGTCATGTACAGTTCCAGCAGTGCATCACTCCTTGTTCAAGGAAGCTTGCCTAGCCAGTTCCCTCTCCACTTTTGGGAAATTTGTAAGAAAGGTTCTGTTTAAGAGTACCCTTCCTTTCTCAGAACCACACTGGAGCTAATTGACGGCTGTATATTGAAATGGAAAGCTGCTGAGACACTTCCTTCCATAGGCTGAACCCAGTCTGTTTTTCTGCTGGTAAAAAATGAAGGGTTCCCCCAACCACCAAAGAAGGTTATGCTGAAGATCCAGCAGTCTGCACGGACAAAAGCCATGTGGGACAGGTGCAGCAATAAGGAAGGGAATTGGATGAGACTGAGTACAATAGGCTGGCTGGATAGACACTCAGTGTTTGTATTTGCATAGACAGCTGTTTTTGTGATGCAATTTTTCTGTAAACATGATTTTATGCTGAATGTTATGTTAATACTTTTGGAAACCCTGATCAAGGAATTAGACTATGCAGGAATACATCTGAAAAACACCCATAGGCAAAAAGCAGCTGGATTTGTCACACCCAAAGTGTTTTCACATTGAACCCCCTTCTTCTTTCATTCACAGCTCATCAGGTGAGATACAAAGGGGAAAAGACTGGCCATTCAACTGGAATAAATTAGTTCCAGGGGAAGTCTCACTATTTGCATATCCCGCAGACTCTTGCAGCCTCTGTATTTCAGAGCCATTAGGATTGATGGGGTTTATATCATAGTATGGACCTCTGAATACACACTTGTATATAATCCACACTTGAAGCATTAGTAGATGTTTGTTTATGCAACAGATCCCTAGTGTGTCCTATTTATCCACCAAGCAGGATACGGACAAGTGGCCTTAAGATCGGGGCCTGAAGTTTCTTCTCCCCTCTTCCCCCTTTTTTAATATCTAGCCTGATGAAGAGTGCTGGAGCGTTCAAAGGCTGGCACACTGCTTTCTGCTGTTTTGGTTGGTCCTGATAAAAGGTATTGTGTGGCTTTTTGTTTTTGTTGTTAAATCAGTTTGAATCTTTTTTAGAAACAGTTGGCAATAAGCATCTTCCAGTTTATATAATGAAACTGTTCGTACTCAACCCTTCCAGCACCAGATAAATAATTGCTAAATATACATGATATACACAAAGATATAAGCTGTTCTTTACACCAGATACCCTTCCACATCAAGGTGTCTCTACACAGATGCTTAAATATGCATCTTAAATATATCACTGTGAAAGTCCCACATTAGCATTCTTCTGGAACAGGGCCAGCCTGCTCAAACATGAGCATCAGGGCTTGATTCAAACATGGAAAGTTTGAGGCCAGGAGATCTTCACAGACTCCTTTTTCCTTGAACTCAGGAACAGGATTGCATCTCCCCCCTCACAAGGGATGTGTCATGTGATGAGTATGGTACATCTGGTGTGTGTTCCCATGATGACTGCAATAACGTCTGCAAGGGAAATGCATGTTTCCAAATCCACAGCAATGCCAGGCTCTAGGCACATGGTTATTACACCATGTTTACAGGCATGCTGTGACGCTCTCTTTCAGATATTAAAAACACTCAATGAAAAGGGCCACTCAATGACACCAACATTCTTGTTGCCCACTTTGTGTAAAGCAGCCCTAACCAACAAAGTTCTGAAAGAAACAGATTATGAATTCACCTTCCTGTATTAAGTCTGTAGCAAGCATCACTACATGTGCAGAACAACTATGGCTAATGCAGCCCCTGGCCTCAGGTCTGTACACTATGCCACCATGGTATAAGACTAGGAACTGAGAGATCCAGGTTTAGATGGATGTTTGCTGGATAACCAGTCACAAATTTTCAGCCTAACTAATGTTGTATGCCATTTTGGGGCCCATTGGGAAGAAAAGTGAGGTAGAAGTAATATACAATAAAGAAACACACCTCTGATTCCTGTATCAGTTTGTTCCCTGCCTATGTTCAAGCACACAGTGACAGGCACATCAGTCCCCGCCCCCCACTCCGCTCCTGAATTCTGCACCTGAAATGTTCTTCTCTATACAAAATACTTTCCTTCAATTCCTTATTGGGAAAATGGCCACTGAGAAACTCTCATTGTGAGCTGAACAGTAGGAAATGCTGGCAGGAAGGGCAGTAGTGTCTAATAATTCTGCGACACTCAATCTGCATATTTAATACAGTGGTTAAATCACTGATAATGATCCACCACTCATGGTCAGTCTACCCAGACACATGTCAGATTCCCAAAGCTCCTGGCCTGGCATCTCCATCAGCAAGGATTACTGAGCAAGTTATCTGGGTCAATGCATCTATGCTGACCCTGGCCATACTTGCCTTTACACTCCTCCCTATTTGGAGGGTTTACTGACCTCCTGTGACATTTGCAGACTAAGACTTAAGTCAGTGCTAATGGCTAAAATCCTTCTATTTCCAAAGTCAGATTATGCATAGAAAAATCAGGGAGTGGGGCACGATAGGATTCATGTTAGAGAACCATGGGTAGAGGTTTATTCCCTACTTCTTCAGAAAGTTAGTGTGGGCCATCCAAGCCTTATCTGCTCCCCAGAACTGCATTTAGCAATGCATACAGACTGTGTCCACAGTGCTGCCTTCGTCTTAGCTAGGGGAAAAGGAGGGTTTGGATTCAAGTGCCTCACATGAGGGATGAGTACTTTGATTCCAACCATCTGTTGGAAGTGTAGGCCATCCTAACATCTTGTGGTTTCCCAGACCGTTGCCCAGAGAAGCATTTGAAAGGGGCAAAGGCACAGAAATCTAGCTCAGTCAATGAATCTCAGAGATCCAGATAATAATTCCAGAGAAGTAGCTGCATTGGTCATTGCCACAAAATAAACCATTAGTCCAGTAGTACCTTAAGGACTAACCATATTTATTCCAGCATGTGCTTTTGTGAGACAGAGCTCAATTCATCAGGTCATGGAATATATTTTCATTTATAGTTAAAGTTACAAGCAGCAGAAGGGCAAGAGTGGGGAGATGTTTCAGAGGCCAGTTTGAAATGATACAGAGTGGGAGAGGACACCTGTAACTACAGAAGATGAGCAGAGTAGGAGGAACACAAAACCTAATCAATGAAGATGCAATGTGAAACACAAGGTTTGTGAAAGGTGACATCAAGTCACAGCTGACTTGTGCTACCCGTAGGATTATCAAGGCAAGAGACAAAGAGAGGTGGGTTGCCACTGCCTGACTCCACATCACGAGCCTGGAATTCCTTGGAGGTCTCCAATCCAAATACGAACCAGAACCGACCCTGCTTAGCTTCCCAGGTCTGACGAGACTGGGCTCACCTGGGCTATCCAAGTCAGGGCATGAAATACAAGAAGCAGAACTCATTAATATATGTAAAGTTTAGGTCCTGCTGAGGTATCTGGTCCTGCAGTGAGTGAGGAAACCCCAAGATTTTGTTCAGACCTGGAGCAGAGATAGCCCAGGCTAGCCCAAATCCATCAGGACTCAAAAGCTAAGCAGGGTCGACCATGCTGCTCCCTCTAAGCTGTGGAGTCTTGTGAGCAAAAATTCTACTTTGTGAGCTACTGGCATTAAAGTTGTGAGCGAGTGATTTGGCTACTGCATAGATTAGTTTGCTCTGGAGCCATTCATCCTGAACTAAGACAAAAATGTGTGAGCAGGAGGCTAAAAAACTGTGAGCTAGCTCACACTAACTCAGCTTAGAGGGAATAACAGGGTCATGACACAGAGGCAGGCAATAGCAAACCACCTCTGAAACATCTCTTGGATTTTGCCAGTTCATACAGTAAAAATCCAGTTAGAAAGTGGATTGAAAGTGGATTATTTAGTGTGTGTGATCACAGCCACAATGTCATATGATAATTAATTCCAGATGAATCCTAATTTAGCACTTTCCATCCACATCTGAAGACTCAGATACCGTTCAGCATAGGGGGGTAAAGGATATGCAACTCAGGGAAAAGGTAATGGGAGAAATATCCACTGTGCTTAAAGAAAACTCACAGGGAAATTAGTGGCAAGGATGGGACAGGAGGCAGTAATCTGCTTGTTATAGCATTTGTTGCAGGATCTGGGAAGATGTACGTGGGCATATAAAGGCGGCTGTGACCTGACAGCACTTCCCACTGCCAAGGGAAATAAGATATCTTGTGGAGAGACTATCATTTTTCTAGGGTGACAAGATACCTATGATCTGCACTGTGCAGATTCAGTCAGGTTAGGAGAAAAGTGGGCATCTGGTCTCTTTTTTTTACTATTAACATACCTTTTAAACATAGATTTTGAGGCTAACACGCATTTTTAGGAACAGAATCACTACAGAGGAAAGACGAGATGGGCCATTGGGCCCTGTCCAATTTAATAGTCTGGGTGTATATGCCAATAATGTATAAAGACAATTTATGAGCACAACAGACCAAAAGTATTCTCCCCGATCTTGCATGAACCTTGAAATGTATCTATTTCTACAATGACCATTGCTTTATGGAGCCATTCCTGATGCACTGGGATGGAATAATACTTCCAACATCTGGGCCAACTTATTCTTGCTGCAATTAACAAATGTATTAACTGCTTTATAATAAGTTGACAATCGACCCCCAAATAATTGAGTAGAACCAGTAGGGGATCAAGAAGTATCTGGAAACCATTTACAGCAGCTGGCCTCTTATAACAAGTCAAACCTGGCTGGTGCTCAACTGGCCCACACCCCTTCCCTGGGACGAAAACTTCAGACAGTGAAACGACAAGAAACATATGGCAGTTCCATCCAAATGTTCCCTATACAAGCAGGCAGCGTCTTTCTCTGGGGTCTCTGGCTTGAGCCTGTTGAAAGGACACCGTGGTGGTGCTCTGGGGCAGTCAAAAGGAAACCCAAGACCAGTTGATACTTAGAGAGAGGTTGGCTGAGAGAAAGTTTATTTCTAACACTTTGCCTTTTTGTGAAGTCAGCTTTCGAAGCCCACCCCCTTCAGCAGGGCAGTACCCTCCCGGTCTCCTTCTCGCCCGAGGCCACAAGCCAAGAGGTAGGCTACCAAGGAAACCAGCCCCCTCTCCACCAGGCCACCTCCCTCCTATTCTGGCAGACAGGCCAGAAGGCGGGCAAAGGTCACGGAGCTGCATCAAGAACCTCCTGCCCCTCTACCAAAGCTTCCCCAACGCTCGCGTGGTTCCTTGTCTCTTCCAGCTTGGCCACCGTCGCCTAACCAGCCTTTGGAAAGCGAGAGGCCCACGGGCGGCCTCCCGAAGCGCCGGGGGGTGACCCGCGCCTGCTCCCCGCGCCCTGCTCCCTTCCCGCTCGCCCGAGGGAAAGGGAAATCGGCAGGCAAAGCCTTCAGACGACACCCGCCCACCCCGCCGCCCCGAATTCAAAAGCGCGAGGCCGCCTCCCGGCTGAAACTCCCCGGCCACGTGGCTGTCGAAGAGCCGGACCTCCCAGGCGCCTTCCCCGCCCCTCCCCTTCGCCCCCCGGCCACGCCTGCTGCGGCGGCCTTCGCCCCGCGGGAGGGGGAGGGGGTGGGGCGCCTCCTCCGCAGGCCCCCGGAAGAAATGCCCCCGGCGCTGAGTCACGGCAGGCGGCGGGGAGCGCCGTCTCTCGCCCTCGGATCTCCGGCTGGGAACCAAACCGTGAAGCGCGCAAAGCTTCAGTTCTGTGCGGCGCTTCAATACAGTCAGCTCTGCGTCTAGGAGCAAAGAGACGCGCCTGATCCTCTCCCCGCCCCCTAGCTAAGGATGAAAACAGAAGCAGACCTTCCTTTCTTTTGGAAAGGAAAGGCGAGTTTATGGACGGTACCGGCCGGAGCACATCTTCAGCACTCATCGGTGTGGCAGCGCAACCGGGGCTTTGAGGCAGATCCGGACCTTTCCCTTAGCTACAGGGGCGGGGGTGAAGCTCATTCGTTGCTTTCATTTTTAACACTAAAAGTTATTGAGGACTCGGTTCCTTAGCTCGAAAGCGCCTAAAACTAAGCAAGGATTTTTGTCTCGGGGGGGGGGGGGGAATCAAGTAACGCAGAATGAAAAATAGGGAGATAGTAGACGAAATTCAAGACAGTTTGAAAGCCACGCCCTCTTCTTAGGCAGTCCCGATCCTAATTTTGAAGGTGTGGAAAAGACACGTTGCCTGCGGGCAGAGGTCGTTTCCCACATGCACGTACGATCTCTTGGCTCCGATGTGAAGCACCGGGATCAGATGACCCCACTACCAAAGTTCTGTTTCTCATCCTTCCCAGCAACCACCCCCTGGATGCTGCAAGTGACGGAGAACATACACGTGTGTGAGCAATTAATGCTTCTTGACTTATTGGTTTCACGTGTTCCGGACGAAGTCTAGCCACTTAAAAAAAAACAACACCCCTCCTCTAAGCCTGGAAAAAAATGGATGGACGGACTGATAAAACGCATAGACACACCGTTTTAAAAAGTCGGGGCCGAGTCCATACAATCATTGCACGCCATCCATCTCTTAGTACACAAATCATACATTACGAAAGGGGGAGGGGGGCGGTTTGAAATAAAGAAGAAAAGTAGCTCAGTATAACAGAAAAAAACATAAGCATCAGGGAAGGCGATCGGTTGGTATTATATCATTATTATCATTCCGTATTGTATCATTATATCAAAAACTCTGGAATACCGTTAATATTTTCTTGTCCCCACTTCCCCAGGGGAGTTCACCCTGACTGAGTAATGCTCGCTCGCGTTCTCACACCCCTCGCCTTTTCCCTTTCATGGTATTCTCATCTTGTCCAGCAGGGGGAGCCGAGGGTCTATCCAAAACGTTCCCGTGCCTCGATTTCCTTTCCTACGCGGGGATTAGAAGCGCTCAACTGCTTCGCTTTCCCTCGTACCAGTTAAACAGCAGCGATCAGAGATTGCGAGAGGTCTGACCGAGGAGGTAGCAACGGACTCCTCTCTGTTGCAGCCCATTCGTTTCGTAGCAGGGAAAAAGAGAGAGGAAACTTTCTTTCGTTGTCTGCCACGAATTTCTTTTTGGGTCGCATGAAATACTCTGCCTGCCTGCCGAGGGAAGAGCTTGTATCCCGAACTTCGGGAGGAAGAGGAGGAGAACTCAACGCTTTCTATTGTTCTCCCGGCCGTTTCTGTCCTGTTTAAGACATCCCACTTCTCTGTTCTCAAACTCGGGGGGGGGGCACTGAAAGACAGCAGCTGGGGGGAGCCATTCCTTGCCGAGATGAGGAGGATCCTGACACAGATTTTTCCTGCAGACCCCGAAATCCCGCCCCACCCCCGGTGACATTTTCGAGCTCGCCAGAGGGGCTGATCTGACGCTTGCAAGTTTCACAGGGCTCTGGATGCGCCGCTGCTGGCGGAGGGGAACTCTCGGAGCGGAGCTGCCCTGCCCCGCAGAAACTTCCTCGCAACTAGGGAAAGAGACACGACCAGGGAGGGGGGAGCAAAATACTCCCCCCCCCGCATCGGCAATATACCGAAGAAGACAAAACAACGCTCCATAGTCTTGACCGCACATCGCCCCCCACCCCACTTTTTCCAAGTCGCGCTGGCGTCTGAGCAGCCAAGTGTTACTCAGCTCTGGACAGAGCGCGCGCTCTTCCCCCACCCCGGGGGAGGCATTTTGCAATCTGGATCAGTAGGCCAGTTTTCCCCCGAGGGGGGAGAGGGAGATGGATCACAAGGGGGTTTCGTGACCCCTTGCAAATAGCTAATGTCCGGAATCTGGGAGAAGGTAGATTAGATAGATAGATAGATAGATAGATAGATAGATAGATAGATAGATAGATAGATAGATAGATAGATAGATAGATAGATAGATAGATAGATAGATAGATAGATAGATAGATAGATAGATAGATAGATTAGATAGATAGATAGATAGATATTCCACAGCACTGACCATTCCACAGCACTTTCAACCCGTCTTGAAAGTTGAACCAGAAGAATCCCTTCAAAGGAGAAAGTGGATTTCGCTCCCCAAACGCCTCTGCTTTTTATGACCCTCGTTTTGCAAAAGGGGCAATTTCCTCCTCCTCCTCCTCCCTCCCTGTTAAAAAGTCGCGGGGGGAGCGCGCAAGACGTCGCGGGACCAGGTCCCCCGGACCAGTTGAAGCCGGCTGGGGCTGCGGGGGGAATCGGGCGGGCGGCTGGGGGGTGGGTTGGCTTGGCTGACCCCTCGTGCTCCTTCCTCCAGCTCTCCTGCCGGGGTCCTGCTTTGGCATCCCCGGAGACACCCCCATCCCAAGCTCAGCCCCCCGAGGAGAAAGGAAGCGCAGCTGTCGAGGAATCCGGCCAGCCGCCCCGGTTCAGCCCCTTCAGCCGGACCCGGGCGGCCAGCCCAGCCCTCGCTTCCCCGCCGCCGGGCTCCGGCCCCGCTTTGTGCCTTCCAGCCCGTACAAAGAGTCGCGCCTGGCCCCGTTAACCGTTTGAGAGCCGTCCGGCTCCAACTCTGCCTCGCCTCCCATTCAAGAACTCCGCCGGCCACCCGCACGCCCTCCCTCCGGGCTGCCCTCGCCTCTTTGTTCTCCCCACCACCACTCCGCGGACTCCCAGATTTTGCAGCCCCCGCCACCGCCACAATCTTGTGCCTGTCTCCACTGGGTCTCTTTTTAAAGGGCGGGGGGGGGGATCCGAAGACGTCTTCGGGAAACCCGCATGTCTCCCTCCCCTCCCCCCTCCAGGTTTCCCAAACTCTTTGTCTCGCAGGTAAAAGCCACGGCTGGCGGTCCTAGGTGAGCGCCCCCCTCCCCAGCGGACGCGGGCAGAGAAGAAAGGCGAGGGACGGGGGAGGGCGCATCGTTACCTTCCCAAGCCGTCGACTGCGGGGACCGCGGCAAGAAACCGGGGGAGGCTCGGCTCAGGCCGCCGGCTGCTAATCCCGAGGTCTGGGCTGGCCGGCGCGGCGGGGCTCCCGGTTGGTCCAGCGGCCGGCGAGCACCTGATGGCGGGCGGGCTGCGAAGGCGGCCGGGACCGGCAGGCAGAAGGGAGCACCCAGCCCGCCGCCGCCGCGCCTGCAAGTTCACATGCGGCGGGCTCCACCACCCATCATTATTATATCATTGTACCGTCAGCGCTCCAGAGGAGGGGCCCTGCCCTGCCTCCGCGAGAGGAGGGCTCTCCTGTGCGCGCCGAGGATGGCCCCAGCCGCCCAGACTGGCCCGAGCCCCGCCACGCCACGGCGAAGGGGGCAGGGAGAGCGCCCCCGCCTCCCCCACCCCGAGCCCGGCTGGAGGCGCCCACGCGAAGAAGTGCCCACGCGAGGAAGTGCCCACCCCGAGGGGAGCGCCTGCCGCCCGGCACCCGCGGGAACTCCCCTTCTCTGTGCAGTGTTAAGGAGGGGCACTGGCTGATGTACATTGCAGAGAGCCCCCTCTTGGAAGGAGTGGGGGACAGGATGCCCTCCCCACACATTGCTGCCCCCCCAGATCTCCGGTGCTGGACCCCTAGCCACAGGGGATCGGGGAATGGGGATCCCAGTGCTGACTCTCGGTATATAAGCCTTTCTTTACCCCACTCATAAGAATGCATGACAACCACTCATTTATATGAACAAAGGTCAGTGATATCAGCAGGGTAGCCCAGAACCTACCCCACAAATCCACTGTTCCTTTCTCCCCTCCCCCCACCTCTAGCATTCAAGGGGCGAAACGTTGGCAAACTTCATCTGTGTAGGCCCATCTGGGGTCTGCTTCTTGGTGTGATGCTCACAGTGGGATAGAATCAGGAGGGGATCTGAGAGCTTCAGAGTCTTGGGGGTTAAGAGTGTAAAACAGAGACCAAGAGACGGCATCCAGAACTGGTTATTGTATATACTCTACATGATACATTAGGCCAACAGAAACCTTTCTTTTAATCACTCTGCTGACTTGACCTTTGGCTTAGGCGATGGTCAGCAACAGGCCCTGAGTTCAGTTCTGTCAAGAAGCACACAAGGAGCCAAAATTTCTCCTCAGTAGCCCATGGGAGTAGAACTGGGCCTTGATGGCTAAATGGAGCCCTCATATTCAGAGGCAGTATATCTCTAAATGCCAGTTTCTAGTAGGGCCAAAACTAGGTTATGCCTTCTGTGTTCCTATCTGTGGCCTTTCAGGACATCTGGCCGGCACTGTGGGAAAGAAGCTGGACTAGATGGACCATTGGTCTGATCCAACAGAGCTTTTCCTACGTTCTTGATTAGCAGTACATTTCTAGGCAGCTTGACTCCAGTCCAAGCTCACAGACAGGAGTAACTCTATACAAGATTGTCCAATAAATCTTACTGGATGAAGGACACTCTTACAAAAATCAAAATGCTTAAATTGGCATTGGAATTTCTGACATCTCTGCAGTGACATTGCACCTGCCTGGATTATGACGGGTCAGAGAGTTAGCATCAGATGTCTGACATTGCAACAAAGATTCCAGGGTATGTTGTTCCAGCATGATTGATCCTCATATAGTCCACACGTCAGCTCATGCTAGCCTTTCACATGACAGAGAAGGGTGCAGGGTCAGTGGGAATATGGGCATGTGAGGGCCTTTATGGCCCTATACTGTCTACCCTGATTGATCCTAATTCGCCTGATATTTTTCTGTCCTGCCACCTGCAATCATTTAGCAGGAGAGACTGATAACTGGAGCAGGTGACAACAGCCCCTCTTTGTTATAACCCCCATCCCCCCACACGCCATAAGGCAAGGGGTTGGAGTGGGGGAGAAGGCTCTGAACTGAGAATACAGAAGGCATTACAACCATCAGCCTGTCCCAGAAATATTTCTAAGACAAGCCTAGAGTTGGTCCACAAGGGTACAAAAGGGCTTCACACAGTGCATGTCACAGAATCCATTCCCAAGGCTTTCTCCAGACGTCTGTTCACATGGAGAACCCCAGTGGGCGAAGGAAGTTCTCCTCACATGCAGCTTTTTCAAGGGCAGTTTAGAGCCATTTTCTAATCAACATTACTGGCTTCTCTCATGCAACCACACAAAACAGATAAGCTAGAAACTGTGTCCTCAGAAGGGTCCATCAGGGACCATTTTATAGTCCTAAAAAAGCATTAACTGACCAATGAACAAAAGAGATCCTGAGCCTCCCCTACCAGCTGCTGAAAAGAAACAACAATAACAAAAAGAGAACACCACCAGCCCTTTTTCAGATTCAATGGTGTTTCAAAGAAACGTACATTTGCAATTATTAACTTCATCCCTTTCTTTGCCAGCATCATGGATGAGCCAACATTCACAGCCTCTCCAGCCAAGGGTGTTCCCCTCAGAGGTTTAGCTATGTCCAGTCATTTAACACCAGGGTTCTCACAATCTGTGTGAGCCTTTCTGTGGTGGTGCAAACACTTGTTAACTAAGGAGCAAGTTCCAACAAGTGCACAACCCTTCAAGTATGCCCTTCATCAGGCAGAGTAAGGTTGAACCCTCCTCAGGTTACCTAGTCAACTTGTACTGAGTTGTCTAATAGTGATGCCTATAGATGAAGGTGTTTTCCCTCCCTTCAGTGATGTCTCATCCTTTTCTTGGTCTTCAAGCACCCCCTACACTCTTCTTTTTTCACTGTTTCCTCAGGCCTTGCATTTGGATTGGGTTTTGTTTGTTTTGTCTTAATTACACCTGGAGTGGTTCATAGTGTCAGCTTCTTATCCTAGGGAGGTTTGGTACAGCAAAGGTTAAGAATTGCATTAAGTCAGTAGATTCCACACCCTCGGATTGCCAGAAGGACTTCTGGGGTCTGGTTATGGGAATGGAGTGGCTGGAGATCCCTTGGGATGGCTTCTGCTGCTGCTGATGTGGTAACAGACCAATGAGTTCATGTTGCGTGGCATGACAGTGTGTGCTATAAGCCCATGCCAACATTGCTTCTTTCTGGGGTGACGTGATGTTGGTGTGGCAATGACTACAGTGCAACTGTTACGTACATGGACCGCCTCCAGGGGTCCGCAGCTAAAGTAAGGAGCTTGGTCCCTGAACACTAGGATCTTAGACCACCTAGTGTCCACCAAAAGCACCTCTGGCGGGAAATTCAAACCCTCCAATGGGACTGTGGGTGTGCTGGGTGGGACATACATAGTTGGCCCTTGTGGGGCCGTTTTGTCAGTTCGTGTGTGAAGTACAATAAACACATCTGAACGCATGTCGTAGTACGAGTCCTCCATGCGGCAAACCCAATACTTTACAATGGCGATGAGGATGGGATTCTGATGAGCGGGCCTGACTCTCCAACCAGCGCAGCACCGAGCAATGATCCAGAGGAAGCCACTGCACCCCGCACCACTCTCAAGCAGCACTGCACTGCACCTGGCAATCCCAAACACCGCTCCCCGCTCTGCACTAGAGTCATGGCCTCCACTCCGGGACACCTAGAAGCTTTTGACCCCACTCATCCCGAGCTCTGGGATTCGTGGACAGACCAACTGACCTGCTACCTCACCTTCCATGAGGTGATGGACGCAGGCAAGAGGAGGGCCCTCCTCCTCAGCTCTTGTGGCATGAACACCATCTGGCTCACGAAGAGCCTCCTGGCACCCAAGGCAATCCTCAAATGCACATATGAGAAGATTATCAATGCCCTGACCAGGTCCCTCATGCCCAAGCCCACAATGCTGGCAAAGCGGATGGAATTCCAGGGGCACTTCCAGAAACCCAGTGAGATGGCCGCAGCCTTCATGGCCACGCTGCGCCAACATGCAATGGAGTGTGTATTCACCAAGGTGGAGGAGAACATCTTGACCCAGTTCATCTGAGGAATCAGCGATGTGAAGCTCTACTGAAAGATAATTGGCACCACCAACCTCAAACTCGACGAGGCCCTTCAGCTCACCATCATTCATGAGGCCTCTCACCATGACCGACCACCAGCAGTGTCCCATCTAGTGCTCCCCGACTCAGCGCCCAAGAACTCCGATGAGGATGAGGTCCATCTTGTCCACCCACCCAACCGCCAAAAGCCACCAGGAACCACCACAGCCTCCGGACACTCCGGGAAGCTCACCAGGCAGACCTTGTGGGCCAGTTGTGGAGAGGCGCATGAGCGAAAGTCATGCCATTTCCACGAAGATGCCTGCCACACACGTGGTAAACAGGGTCACCTCACCCAGGTCTGCAGATCCAAGGGCAACTGGAACCACCCGCCCCAGCCACAGCAATGCTGCCAAACCTCCGCACACTATGAGGACACCGCTGACAACCTCTACCTCCTGACCAGCCAGCCCTCCCTATGGGTACTACACCTCCCCAACCTGCCTGCAGCCCTGAAGATCCAGGTCCAGGTCCAGATCAAGGGGTCTCCCTGCTCAATGGAAGTAGATTCCGGGTCAGCAGCATCCATCATATTGGTGGAAACGCTGGACATACATTGCCCAAACGGCGGGCCTCACCTGTGCCCCTTGCCTTTAAGCCTGGTGGACTTCTAGAAAAACCCAGTTCCAATACGGGGTGAAGTACCAGGGGTTTGAGACTTTCCTGGACTTGATAGTCGTGGAGGGAAATTTAGTTAGTATGTTGGGCTGGGCGTGGTTTGCGCTGTTGGCCATCACCATGGGGGGGTGTGTGTGAATAAATGTGCACTGTGGGACTATACAGATGTTTGTGGGGAATTCCCAGAGGTCTTTGATGGAGCTTTGGGATGCTACAAAGGGCCCTAGTTTCATTACAGCTCAACCCCCAGGTTGCCCCCATCTGCATGCGGTTCCGCAGTGCTCTAATCGTGTTATGGCCAAAAATAGATACGGAACTAGACTGCTTGGTGGTGCAAGGGGTCCTAGAACCTGTCTCCCATGCGCTGTGGGAAACTCTGATAGTGACCCCAGTGAAGCCAAATGGAGACATCCACTTCTGTGCAGACTGTAAGTGCACTTTAAACAAGGCCCTCCATGACCACTCTTACCCAGTCCTGGTCGTTAGCCATGTGTTGGCCACACTGGCAGGGGCTAAAATTCTTGGCAAGCTGGACCTCACACAAGTGTACCAGCAGCTGCCGGTGGACGATGCCAGTGCCACTGCGCAGACCATTGTCATTCACAGGGGTGCATTTAAGGTGAAGCACTTGCAGTTTGGCATTAGTGTGGCCCCAGGGTTGTTCCAGCAATTGATGGATTCTCTCTTAAAAGGGATCCTTGGAGTGATGCCTTTTTTTGACAATGTCCTTATCCCCATGGCCACCCCAGATGACTTCACCTCCCGCCTCCACGCCATCCTCTGTCGGTTCGACGATGTGGGCCTTAAGGTCAAGAGGGGGAAATGCCTCCTCAGCATCCCAAGAGGTGGACTTCTTGGGGTTCTGGGTTGATGCTTCTGGCCTTCACCCAGTGAGGAACAAAGTGAAGGCCATTGTGGAGGCCCCTCCACCCAATTCCAAGGCAGAACTCCAGGCGTTTCTGGGCCTCCTGCCTTTGGCAGTGGCGGACCCCTTGCACAGACTCTTGGACAAGTTGATGCCATGGTCTTGGGGCCCTAGAGAGTCTGCGGCATTCTGAGGGGTCAAGGTGCTCCTGATATCTAACAAGGTGCTGGCCCACTTTGACGAGTCACTGCCAGTCATCCTCGCTTGTGACGCCTCCCCCTATGGCATGGGTGCTGTTTTGGGTCACCTTCTTCCTGACGGCCGCGAGGTCCCAGTCACCTACTACTCCCAGACCTTGTCGGCCGCTGAGCGCAACTATGCCCAAATCGACCAGGAGGGCTTGGCGATAGTCGCAGGGGTAAAATAATTTCACAACTTTGTTTATGGGTACATTGTGATGGACCATAAGCCGCTCCTTGGCCTTTTTGCAGCAGACAGGCAAAAACCCCAAGTACTCTCGCCCCGTGTTGTCCGTTGGTCCTTCTTCCTGACAGGTTACAGCTACCTCCTGGAACATCACCTGGGTAAGGCGATGGGGCACACTGACGCCCTCAGCTGCCTACTGCTGCCGCCCGTGGATGCCGCCCCTGCTCCTGCCCCCAGGGTGCTCCTCCTAGAGGGCCTCCCGGAAACTCCCCTGTAGGCTGCTGATGTCACTGCCCACTCAGCCCACGACCCCATCATCTCCTGGATCTTGGGCTGGGTGGTAAGGGGGCCGCCATGGGCCCTGAGTTCACTGCCTTCACCACCCACAAGGACGAGCTCTCAGCCCTTAAGGGGTGTCTCTTGGGGGGAAGGGTGGTTGTCCCCAATGCCCTGAAACAGTGGGTCCTCAATGCGCTCCACAAGGCACACCCAGGGATAGTCAGGATGAAGGCTATGGCCTAGAGCTACATCTGGTGGCCAGGGATCGATGCTGAGATCATATCCTGGGTGCAGGCATGCCAGACCTGCCAGGTGGTCCATCCAAACCCACCAAGTGCACCCACACAACCCTGGGAGTCCACACGCAAGCCATGGTCCCAGCTACATATAGACTTTGCCAGGCCCTTCCAAGGACTACTATTCATGGTAACCGTGCATTCTTACTCCAAATGGCTGGAGATAAGCCCCATGACCATCACATCCATGAAAGCTGTCATCCATGTGCTCCGTAGGATCTCCCATGGCCTGCTGGACACGATTGTCTCCAACGATGGGGCAGCCTTCACGTCAGCGGAGTTCCAGGACTTCCTCCAGCAGAACCTGATCCAGCCCTTTCACTCCACGTCCTTTCACCCCGTGACCAACAGGTAAGCAGAGTGCATGGTGCACACCATGAAGGAAGCCCTCAGCCAGATCACAGACAGAGACTGGGAGCTCCAGCTAGCCCGCTTCCTCCTGACACAAGCGGACAATGCCAAGCCCTGTCACTGGCTGCTGCCCTGCAGAACTTTTGATAGGCCACCACCCCACCATCCTGATGGACCACCTGCATCCCGACCAGGCTCCAGACTCAAGGAAGCTGACAGAGCAGAGGGATGCCCCTGAGGGTTCTTTCCAGGTGACCCAGTGTACATAAGAAACTTTGGGAAGGGTCCCATGTGGCTGGCAGGCAGAGTCATCCGAGCAACTGCCCAGTGTCATATGAGGTGTCTACAGAGAATGGCCAGCTCCTCAAGAAACATGTGGACCAACTTCGGTGGTGACAACTCCCAACAGAAGAAGAACCTCCCCCACGGGAAGTAAGAGACAGACCCTCCATCCCAGAGACTACCATGCAGCCTGCCCCCCCGAGTGTGGAAGAGGCCCAGGAAGCAAGCCAGCGGCCGTACCCCCGAGTCCAGTCGAGGAGTTGCTGCCGCTGCCCCAGCAATCAGACCTGGTCAGCCAGCCGGAGACAGTAGCAAGCACCCCCGTGCCTGCACCTTGGTGCTCTCTATGACAGTGCAATCCCCCTGCCTATTTGCAGGACTACGTCACATAGGCAGGGATGAAACTATGGGGGGAGGGGTGTTATGTACATGGACTGCCTCCAGGGGTCCACGGCTAAAGTAAGGAGCTTGGTCCCTGAACACAAAGGGACCTAGGATCCTAGACCGCCTAGTGTCCACCAATAGCACCTCTGGCGGGAAATTCAAACCCTCCAATGGGACTGTGGGTGTGCCGGGTGGGATGTATATAGTTGGTCCTTGCAGGGCCGTTTTGTCAGTTCGTGTGTGAAGTACAATAAACATGTCTGAACGCATGTCGTAGTACGAGTCCTCCATGCGGCAAACCCAGTACTTTACAGCAACCCCTTCCCATATGATGTCAAACTTTAATATGACAAGAAGCAAGAAGGGTTTAGGGGAGCATCAGCCATGCTGCTCCTGCCATGACAACAACAACGATGCCCTGGCCCTAAGCTTTTATGGTGACTGGTTATATTATAAGTTCTCATAGGAAAGTGTCTCTTAGCGCTTCCATACGTAAATCTGCTCTTAATTATTCGGGGGGGAAGTAAAAGTCTGATTCTACTTTTGACGGTTACTGCCGTGCTGCTGGAATTCCTTCCTATTGTAAGTACTCTTGATATCTCATGCACACTTTGTGCTAAGAGCAGGTTCACATTCCAAGAGGACCCAATGTGATGAATCCCAGACCGGACCACGCTATCTTGTTCAGCCTCTGGCTCCTACAATGCCCAGGAAACATTCTGGACGTTTCAGCTATTCTAAAAAAGAAGCAACCTGGTGTGATGCAATGAGATGATCTTATACTGACAGTTTGTGTGTTGAGCTGTGCAGACTACACAGCTTTGAACATTGGAAGCATGCCACAGTTGCAGAGAATGCATATCATTCAGCTAATGCTTAATAATCTTGAACAAGACTAAGGCTAACCAGAGTTCAAGTTGCCACTATAAGGCTGCGGTCACACATATGAAATAATCCACTTTCAATCCACTTTCAGTGCACTTTCCAACTGGATTTTACCATTGAACTGGCAAAATCCAGTTGGAAAGTGCATTGAAAGTGGATTATTTAGTGTGCTGTGTGACTGCAGCCTAACCATGCTAAAGCCAGGCCTCCGTTCGAACAGGAGCACACGGAGCACCGCTCCGCCAGTAAAGAGCCCAGGGGGCAGGCACATAAGCCCCGCCCCTGTTCCGAGACCCACCCCCTGCTCTCAGTCAGGCCACAAGGAGAAAGTAGCAGGCAGATAAGTTCCCTGCGGAGCCTGCCTGTCGCCTGCCAAGGCACCCCCCCCGCCTTCTACAGGCCCTGTGCTGGAGCACTGGGCTTGTAGAAGGCCTTTGGAGCCCCCCACCCCCACCTTCTACAGGTCCTGTGCCGGAGCACTGGACCTGTTGAAGCCCTTCAGAGCCCCCTCTGCCACCCCCCACTTTCTACAGGCCCTGTGCCAGAGTGCTGGGCCAGTAGAAGGCCTTCAGGGCCCCCACCACCCCACCTTCTACAGGCCCTGTGCCAGAGCGCTGGGCCTATAGAAGCCCTTCGGAGCCCCCTCTGCCACCACCCCCTGCCTTCCCTGCCTGGGCTCCCCTCTCTAGTTGCCTCTGGAGAAGCACAGGGAGGGGACACTGGCACATTTAGATGCCATTCTCTCCGTCCCCGAGATCAAAAATGGAGAGAAAAGCATTTAAACAACTAGCTTTCCCCCCCCTCCCCGCAGCTCCTCTGCCGCTGTGGAGAAGCTGGGTGGGGGTGGGGGTGGGAAGAGGCATGTTTCCCTGCCTGGGCTCCCCTCTCCAGTTGCCTCTGGAGGAGCACAGGGAGGGAACGCTGGCACATTTAGATGCCTTTCTCTCCCTTCCCGAGATCAAAAATGGAGAGAAAAGCATTTAAACATGCCTAGCTTTCCCCCCTCCCGCCCCCAGCTGCGGAAAAGCTGGGGTGGGTGAGAAGATGCATGCCAGGCACAAATGCCTGAGATCCCCCCCCCTTTACTTCGCCCCACTTTCAGGAAGGCTCTTTCACACCCAGTGGGTTCAGCAGGTGTGGCTTCTGTTGCTGTTTCAAGGCCTGGGTGGAGCACTTTGAACTAATAGTAGCTAATAATTGCTGTATTGATTGCTCAGTTACTTGGGCATTTTGACTCTCTTCCTGGCAATAACCCCCCTCCTACCTATATGCAATGCTTGAGGAGATCTGTCTCTATGAATCTGAAAGAGTGTACATACTAAGGCTCTCAGTTCTTGCTTGTACCCAGGGTTTTTGTCTTGTAGGTGCCACTTTGTCTTTTAGGTGCCTCTGGACTCAAAGTTCGTTCCCACATCTATTTGTTAACTCTTGTATTTTTTGCTGATTTACTGCCATTCACAGATCTTTCTTTACATCCAATCTCAGCTATAATCACCCAGTACTTATGCATCTTGACTCCAAATGGTCCTCTATGACAACAACCCCTGCCCCCTATAAGTAATGGTTGAGGACATTCTTTCCAGTGTATCTGAGGAAGTGTGCTTGCACAGGGAAGCTTATACCATGAATAAAACTTTGTTGGTCTACTCTTAAAGGTGCCACTAGACTCAAACTTTGTTCAGCTATGAACACAAAATGGAAACATTGCCCCCAGCCCTGCCAGGCAGCTGACATCTCTTAGCCCCTCCCCCTCCCCCTGAGGATTGCCAAGTTTCCCCTGGCCATGGGCAGGGTTGTCAGCTCCAGGTTGTAAAATTCCTGGAGACTGGCAATTTCAAATGTTGTGTTTTTCATTCTTCCTAAAATGCATTTATGTTTGAAAATTGGTGGGCGCACGAGGGGTGGTGCCAGAAGATAGCCTCGCCTTCTGTGCAAAAAACCCTGGCACCAGTCCTGCTGGTGTGGCTTCTCTAGGGGTTGCATAGGGATGCGCATTTACTTGAGCAACTGGGCTGTGCAGGTCCCTGGAGGCGTGCAACAAGCACAGCACCTGGCACACAAGCATGGGCCGCTCTACATGGGCCAGGTTGGGGGGGGGGTCTGAGGAGGAAAGTTTTTCTCTGAGAAAAAGAAAAGTTTTTCTCTAAGAAAATGTGTGTGGGGGGTAGCACCTACTGCACATAGAGCAGGGGTGGGGTTGTTGCCTTTGGGTAAAGATATGGTTCAGAACTTCTGAACCTGAGCATGTGTGGAGTGTCTCACCTGAAAACAAGGGTTGTATTTGAAAATAATAGGCAATATGTTTTTTAGCATCTATGGCACCACATAATGGGTTTTGTTTGTTTTAGAGCTCATGAGTAAAAGGTCTTTGAACATATGTGGAATAACCTTCAGCGAGCTGGAGAAAAAAGTATTTTTTAAAAAACCACACATTGTGATTAAAAGGTTCCTAAGCATTTGGCAGTATGTGTTCCCTGAGCTGGACAAAGGTATATGTTTTAGCTTGTTCTAGCAGGGGAGCGCAGTTATCATATACCCTTGACCGAAGAACGGTACACTCCTTCTATCTGGGATGGTCGTCCTCTTCAACCGAGCGCGCAGCTTCGGGAGGGACGCACATAGAGCGGTGAGGGAGGTAGGGGACACCCGCCTAGCCAGCCAGATCAGCCGAATCAACCCTGGCGATCAATGGGGTGACAGCTGTCGCAGCCAGTTCGCCCTCACATCTGACAAAGGTATATGTTTTAAAAGGCCATAGCCAGGCCTCTGAGCATGTGCAGAGTGTAGTTCCCTGAGCTGGACAAAGTGTCTGTTTAAAAAAGCCTTTTGGCCAGTTTCCTCTGAGCCATTCCATGGAGCTGCCAGGCAGTGTTCTCTCTAAGCTGAGTTAGTGTGAGCTAGCTCACAGTTTCTTAGCCCTTGGCTCACACATTTTTGTCTTAGCTCAGAAGGATGGCTCCAGAGCAAACTAATTTATGCAGCAGCCAAACTGCTTGCTCACAACTTTAATGCCAGTAGCTTACAAAGTAGAATTTTTGCTCACGAGACTCTACAGCTTACAGGGAGCATTGCTGTCAGGTAACATCTTGTAGAAATTATTGTTATGTAGCACAGTCACTGGGCATGGCACAGAGTAGCTATCAAAAATGCAGGTCCCTGCCCTGAGCTGCTTACCAGCCAGAATTCAACTCAGAGGAAGACTACAGAGGGCTAGGAGAAAGTTGCAGACATTTTGGTTCAAACCTGTGTGTGTTACGTGTAGGACCTTTGAGCATGTGCAAAGGGCCTTTTCTGAATGGTACTTTCTTTTTTTTGAGATTTTTGGGGTGGAGCCTGAGCGGTGGGTGTTGCCTTCTGACACACTTCCAGTGATGTCAGGGGGTGTGGCATATGCAAATGAGTTATGCTAGTGAGTTATACTAATGAGCTCCTGCACCTCTTTTTCTACAAAATGACCCCTGGCTAAAGCCTTTTGTTTAGCACAGGCAGGTAGGAGGTTTTCAGAATCCCAAAGTTCAGAGGGAAACTGGCAGCTTTATTATGCACACCTCTCTCATTTAACTCAGGTGGCTTCCAAGGTATGCATTATTTCCCCTCAGTGTTCCACCAAATAGGAAAAAAGGGGAGTCATTATGAGCATCTGAACTTAAAAGTTTGCCACATCAGACGCAGCCACAAGAAGAGGTATTTCTCATATGTCCTCTCAAACCACGCAGCCAGGTCACATTACAGTGACTCTCCTCCCTCAAGGTGGGGTTGATCCTGCTGGGATGATTGTATCCCCAGGGGCTACAGGCAACCACCACTCCAGGCAGTCAGAAGATACTACATGGTTCCTGGTTGTCTGTTTCAAACCCACATGAATGAAGAGCTCCTCCAGACAGCTTCATCCATTCTGGGCCTGATGTGGCAACAGCAGCTGTGGCTTGGTGAATGAGAGGCCCTGCTTCCCTTTTTGTGTTTCTGTTATATGAGGTTTGCGGGGGGCGGGGGGGGATTTAAGCATTTCCCATGTCTTTTGCGTAGCAAAGTACTTGCTTTTACTCTTCCTACATGAACATTTGCAGACAGAAATGACATTCAAGAGTGCTCTTCCAAGCACTGTTGCTGCAATCCTTGGCAACAATGTGCTTGACAACCAGCCTTCCTCTGCTCACATTGTCCACTGTCTCATGCATCAGGTGCCCCTGCACACTCACATGGATTATCTGCTTGCAGTTCAACATAAGCAGCATTTGAGTGTGCTTGCCTCTTCACAGCTGGAACTGCATTCTCATCATGTAGGCACTCGGCTGGTTGTCATTGTGGGCACATGCTCTGAATTTACTGGATTGCTGGGCCTGATGGGAATTTTTTCAGCCTTGTGAAAGCTTCTGTTCATCATCCCCAGCAGAAGGTCATGGTGGAGAAGACCTAAAAGACTTCTTTACTGCAGTGGCTTTAAAAAAAGGCATGCTACCAGCTTCATTTAGCTCAGAGGAAGGCTGCATATCATGACTCCACTGATCTGGCCACTTGGATCTATGGCATGGTTACTATGACACTACGCAATTGTAATGCACTCTACAATGTGCTCTACTTTTAAAGACAGCATGGGAACTCCAGTTGGTGCAGAATGCCATAGTCTGGTTACTATCAGGCACTGGGAAGAACACACACATCACACCCTTTCTGCAGACACTCCATTGGTTACCAGTCAATTCATGAATTCAATTCTCATTGTTACCTCCAAAGCCTTTGATGGCCTTGAACCAGCATGTGTATGAGAATGCCACTCCCACAATGCTCTGCTGTGACAGTTTTAGTTGTCTGAGGAAAGCCTCCTAAGGGTGCCAACCCTGAAAACAGGTAGGATTGCAGTTGCCTGTTCATGTGCATTTGCAGTGATGGCTTCTACCTTGTGGAACAGCCTGCCTGAAAAAGTCAGGAAGGTTCCCACACTGCCATAATTCCACAGAATGTGTGAAACAGTCGTGTTCAGAAATATATTTTTAAATAAGAGATAGAGTGGAACAGCCCAGGAGGGTGCTGTTATAATGGAATAAGACTGTAAACCACAACAATGATTATTGTAGATATCACCTGTTTTTACAGCATTGTCTTGTACCAAGTTGTAATCCATTTTATGTATTTGCCTGTACTTTGCTTTAGATGGTTTACTGCTTGCCTTGTTCCCTAATTCTGTATTCCTAGTCCTGTTAAATTGTTCATAGGTTGTCTTATGTTCCCTGTCTACCCTTTTTTAAAAATCCAGTAATCCACCTTGATTCCCAGTGAGAAAGGCAGACTACAAGCAAAGTGAAATAAGTAAATACAATACAGGCAAGATAAGCCTGTCTTAACCACACCTCTCTAGAAAAGTAAGCTTTGTGGCTTAGAGAAGGGAAAACTGGTGAGGAGGAGAAATGAGCATCTCTGCATGTTCACGCCTATGCAAATCTCCTAGTATTTGCCTGCTAATGTGCAAACATTTTTAGTGCAAAAATGCAACTGGTTTTTGTGTTGAGCATGGCAGTGCTCATGTAGGAAGCAGTCCTAAGAAAGTTGTGGCTGAAACAACATACTAAGCAGCTATTTGGTTCACTTTTTTCATTCCCAAGAAGTTAGTATTTTGTTTGTTTGTTTCTTTTCACTCTTGATCAGAAAAAAAGTCAGAGTGTGTTTTCCGGTCAGCCTCCCATCCAGAGATCTTACAGGGCCAGACTTTTAAAAAAAAATTCAGCCGCAGAAGTTCATCATGTGCTTCCAAACTACTTCTTCAGCCAGTAACAATGGCAATCCCTTTAATTGCCTTTAGCTACATTACTCAGAAGTAAATTGTTTCAGGATTTTGGGCCAAAGTACACAACCAAATCTATGTCTGAATTTTTTTTAAAGAGAGCTAGATTTAATTCAGAGGTTCTAATTGTTAGTTCATCCCAAAACTAGATCTAAGGAGGAGTCATGTGCATAAACTGCTTTTACATAAGTGTCAGTGAAATCCTGTCACATAGCCCTCAGTCTGGTTCCACGACCCCTCCAAATGGCATGGCAAAAGCCCCAGTTCCCTTTTAAACAATGTTAATGTCCCTGCTAACTACAGAGGAGTTAGAAACACTCAAAGACTGTGGCACTCAAAATTGGTGAGGCTGGATTAATTTCATAGACAAGCCTACAAGTGGACTCAGCAGCTTCCTGGAGTGAATCTGACATTTTCAGAAACAAAATCCAATGGTTATTTCTCTGTGTGGCTTCTTACACTGCTTCTGCTATAGCAGAAGGTTCACCACTGACTAGAGATACTTAACTCTTCCACTCCTACTAGGCATAAGAGATCATGCCAGGGACCCTTGTGTGTTGCGGGCACCTCTGGGGAGGTCTCTCATTTGCTGCTGTGAGTGATACCTAGAGGAGGAAGTGCAGTATGGTTGTTTTATGCACTTATCAGGGTTGGCACATGCATTTGGGCACCTTAGGCTAGGGTTTGATGGCACCCTTCCATCACTCATGCCAGCCCTGGCTCTGTAACCTCCACTGGTTCCTTTTGAGTTCTGCTGGCACCAAAGAGGCTCAAAGGAGGAATGTCATACATCCTCCAAGAGAGTATGGAGGAGGGGAGAGTGCACCGGAGGGGGCACTGGAGAGCATCTTACCCAGCACCTTGATACCTGGAGCTGGTTCTGATCAGAGGTGAAAGGGTTTTCACAGTGCTCAGGGACATCTTCAGTGCCAGCAGCCATCTTACCTTTGGTATCTTGCCTCTGTCTATTTCTGTGTTCCATAAAGAGCTGTCTCTAGAATATAGCTAGACTAAGTACCCATCTGCAATTAGGTTTATTACATAAGTCCACAGCCCTATTTAATGCAGCTACATTTCTATTTAACTATAATAATCCGTCGTTTGAAAATTGTAACCCACCCATACAAAAATACTGAAGAATACTATCAACTTGGCCTCAGTACTCGAGATCCAGGTGATTTCTGCAAAGTTCAAAAATCCAGCAACAGTAGATACTGCTTAAAATTCTTGTCATAGACTGCTCACAGTCACCTTGTATGTAAGAAAGATTGATTAAGCTATGGTACGCCACAAAAGTTCTAGCTGTTATTTCATATCAATACATGATATTCGATCATGGCCATGATGTTTCATCCCCTTGGTTATCTGTGACTCACTGTCTTGGCTTCTTTGTCCTTCCTTCCCAGCAAAAACAGATTGACATCTACTCCCACCCCCCAAGACTTGTCTTTTCTCTTTCCTCACATCAGCTGCACTGTCAGTTGTGACTTTTTCCTCTCATCAATTAGATTGTTTATTTATCAACATGCCATGATACCAAAGTAGCTCAGCTAATGGTTGATGGAGAGGTGGGCTGAGGTGCCTAAGCAAGTAATAGCATTTTTCATTTACTTGTATGAAAGATTTACATTAATAACAAGCCCATTTATAACATGCATATTGGAACTTTCCATTTCCAAGAATCTCATGCGTAGCTTTACATTTTTCTTTGTGATTCTGCAGTTTAAACATTTTAAACTCAGTGGGTTGGAGAAAAGCCAGCAGGAAGGGGAGGAGGGCTCTTGAATGGTAGTCAATTGTGAGGTGGGGATATGGGTTTTAACGCTGAAACAAGCAGCAGTTGGGTGGGATGATCAGACACATTTGCATGTTATCTAGGTTCATTTCACTGCTGCTTAGGTTCCTGCAAACTGGATTTCTAGGTCAAGAATAATTATCTGATAATTATCTGCTAATATGACCCTGAATGTGAGTTTTGTACAAGATTACTGCTCAGGCAGCATAGTGACTTGATGAAGTTGAGGAGCACATGTGATGGCTTCTCTGTAGAGGTGTCCCCCCCTTAAAGGGTTATATAGAGGACAAAGGAGGGCGAGACAGTCGCGCTCGCCCAACTCACCCCCCGGGGTTCTTGGTCCTCCACCAATCACGGACTAGTGTGGGGGGGGGGAGTGGCGCTTTTCATTCGGGAGGCTTACTCTGTCAGGGCGCTCCCGCTGGTAGAGATCACGGGCATAGAGTGTGTCGGCGTGATGCTGGAGGCCGAGGAGAGTTTGGCTATTTGGTTGGTGTACTGACCACCTAACGCACTGGCCAAGAGTCTGCCATCCCTGCTGGAGGCCATATCAGGCTGGGCGCTGGAGCACCCTAGGCTACTTGTTTTGGGTGACTTCAATGTCCATGCTGAAGATGCGACCTCCAGCCAGGCTGTGGATCTAGTGTCATCCATGGCGGCACTGGGACTCTCCCAGTTCGTTTTGGCTCCCACACACCGGGCCGGACACACGCTCGATCTGATCTTTGCGACGGGAGTGACGGTGGACTGGATCACTGCTTTGGCAGTGCCATGGTTGGACCACCATGCCCTGAAGGCCCGTCTGAATGTCCCACCCCGACCCTGTTTAGGTGGTGAGCTGATTTTGGCTCACCCGCGGAGCCAAATGGACCCGATGTGGCTCCAGATGGCTCTGCGGGATCTGAGGCCCCCTGGCGGCTCGTTAGATGAGCTGGTGGAGGACTGGAATGGCTGTCTCTCCTCAGCTATTGATGAGATCGCTCCCAGGCGCCCTCTCCGTACCCGCAATAGGCGAGCGCCCTGGTATACCCAGGAGCTGCGCTCGCTGAAATGAGAACTGAGACGGCTAGAGAGACGGTGGCACTGTGCTCGCAACGAAGTGTCACGAACATCCTATAGGACGTTTATGAGATCCTATGTGATGGCGGTCAGGGCCGCAAAGAAGGATTTCTATGTGACCTCGATTGTGTCTGCTGGCTCATGCCCGGCCCAATTATTTAGTGTGATTCAGTCTTTGACAGCTCTGCCTCAGAGCAGGCAAAATGCTAAGGAATTCGATATTGGCTGTGAGGCTTTTGTGAGCTACTTTGCAGATAAAGTCTTGGCACTCCGCTGTGACCTCCCCGCCACGATTGACACAGTTAGGGAACTTGAGGCCCCTTGCGCATTTTTGGAGCCAGGTTTAGTATGTTTTGACCCACTCAGTCTGGAGGGAGCTGACAGGTTGTTCGTATCTGTGCGCCCTACCACATGTGACCTTGATCCGTGCCCCTCTTGGCTGGTTAAAATAGGTCATGAGGGGTTTTGAGATGCTCTACGGGAGATTGTCAACAAGTCCCTCACTGAGGGACAGTTCCCTGGAGCACTCAAGGAAGTGATGGTCCGCCCTCTCTTGAAAAAACCATCTCTAGATCCGGCCGAATTGGCCGACTATTGGCCGTTTTCCAACTTGCCTTATTTAGGCAAGCTTATTGAGAGGGCGGTGGCGTCATAGCTTCAGGGCTATCTGGATGAGGCTTCCATCCTCGATCCCTTCCAGTCCGGTTTCCGCCCAGGCCATGGGACAGAGACGGCACTGGTCGCTCTGACTGATGATCTCCGTAGGCATCTGGATCGAGGCAGTGTGGCGGCATTGGTGTTGTTAGATCTGTTAGCTGCATTCAATATGGTCGACCACCAGTTGCTGGCCCACCGCCTCACTGACGCGGGGATTCAGGGGCTTGCCTTGCAATGGCTTACCTCTTTTCTCCAAGGTCGGGGACAGAGGGTGGTGATGGGGGGGGCAGCGGTCCTGAAGGTACCCTCTTGAGTGTGGTGTGCCCCAGGGAGCTGTACTGTCCCCGATGTTGTTTAACATCTACATGTGCCCCCTTGCCCAGATTGCCCGGAAGTTTGGGCTTGGGTCTCATCAATATGCTGATGATACCCAGCTCTATAGGATGTTGGATGGTCAGTCGGACTCTGGTCCTAATGACGTTTTGCGGGCGTTGCAAGCTGTGGCTGGCTGGCTCAGACTGAGTCGACTGAAATTAAACCCGGCAAAGACAGAGGTTCTGGGTCTGTGCCGGACCAGCCGAGAGTTGGGGCTCCCTCTCCCATCCTTCGGTGGGGTACCATTGGTGCCTGTACGGGAGGTTAGGAGTTTGGGTGTGCTCCTGGACTCCTCATTAACAATGGAGGCCCAGGTGGCAGCCACTGCCAAGTCAGCCTTTTACCATCTGCGGCTGGCCCGGCAGTTGGTCCCCTACCTCGACCGCGAAGACCTGGCCACTGTGATCCATGCAACGGTCACCTCGAGGCTGGACTACTGTAATGCTCTCTACTTGGGGCTGCCTCTGTCGCAAATCCAGAAGCTGCAGCTAGTGAAGAATGCTGCAGCCAGGCTGTTGATGGGCCTCTCCAGGCGTGACCACATCCGGCCTGTGCTGCAAGCACTGCACTGGCTGCCAATAGCATACCGGATTCGCTTCAAAGTGCTGGTGCTTACCTTTAAAGCCCTGAATGGCCAGAGTCCGGCTTATCTAAGGGACTGCCTCTTCCCGTATGTACCCCCAAGAGCACTGCTATTGGGGAATAGCCATTGCCTGGAAGTACCAGGCCCTCGAAGTGTGAAGCTTGCCCAAACCAAGGCTATGGCGTTCTCAGCGGCGGCTCCCACCTGGTGGAATGAGCTCCCAGAGGAGATCTGGGCCCTGCGGGACCTAGTACAGTTCCGCAGGGCCTGCAAGACGGAGCTTTTCTGCCAGGCCTTTGAGGAGGAGCCGCCGCTGCTATCATTCCATCATTGAGAGCCTATCATCCATCTGCCCCATTATCTGGAGGAATAGATGCCGCCCGTGAGCTGGGATATGCTACTCCTGGTGCCCATGCAATTAAGAAATTAGCCGCCAATGTGGGATCTCGTGCATCGTGCATCTTGGTTTCATATGAATTTTACTGTTGTACTGAATTTTACTGTTGTATTGAATTTTTTACTGTATGTAATAGTGTTTATTGTTTTAGTTCTGAAACTTGGCTTGGCCGCTTGTTAGCCACCCTGAGCTACCAGATAGGGCGGGGTATAAATCTCAAAATAAATAAATAAATATAAAATTTCACTTTCCCCTCCCTTCCAATAAAAGCCCCCAGAGCTGCTGTTTTTTTCCTACTTCCTTCTCTCTCCTTCACACCCATGAATGAGCCAACTAATGTCCCCCCCTTCAGTTTTCCTTTCTTCCCCCACCCTGGCAGCCTCTCCTTAGAAAAGTCTGGCCCAGTTGCACAGTGCTAGCTCAGCCACCAAGCCAAGTCAAGTTGTGTGGTGCTGACAAGGCTCAGCTGGGTTGCACAGTGGGGAGCCTGCAAGGATTTGTGGGGAGGGGAGAATCTCACTTTTCCCTCCCCTGCTATTTTCTGAAAGCACCCATATCCTCTCCCCTTTTCCTCTCCTTTCCACCCTACAGCCAACCTACCTGTATCTGCCCCTCTGTATTTAGCTTTCATTTGTTCCCTCCTCCTGGAAAGTTGCCCAGTGCCTGTTTCTGGGCTGGGTCCAGTTGTGTGTGCCAACCAGGCTGGGCTAGGGACAGTAGCAATGCAGGGAATGTGCAAGGACTTGCAGGAGGCACATCACTTTCCCCTATATCACTACACTATTTCTTCTTTCCCTCCTCCTGGCAGCCCTCACAACCTCCTCAACTTTCTCCGCTTCTCTCCTTCCCACCCACCAAACAACCTATCTTTTATCTGGCCTCTATCTTCAGCTATATTATTTAATTACATAATTTATACCCCACCTTTCTCCACAATGGGATGCAATCCGGTTTACATCATTTTTCAGCTCCTCACAACAACCCTGTTAGGTAGTTTAAACTGAGAGTGTGTGACTGGCCAAAGTTACCCCATGAGCTTGCATTGCAGAATGGTGATTCCAACCTGGGTCTCCAGATTCTAATCTGAACTCTAACAATTACAGCACAGCAGCTTTCATGGGATGGTTCTGTTGAACAGTGACAAGCAGCCAGTCCTAGGTCAGTCATGTAAGTTGCATGGTAGCAAGTTGTCTGGTAGTAGCTGCCAGGCCTGCTCCTGAAGCCACCTCCCTCAAAACAGCCCTGGAAAAAGCCCTGCCTTTTACTAATAGAAACCAAGGTTTGAAGGCTGGTGATACTGTTGTGGTTGCCTAGCAACTGCCACAAGGGCATTTATTTCTTAAAGCTACAGGTATTGCTCTTATCATTTTGGAGGGTCTTAACCCCCCAATGTATTGTTTTATTTCATATTTTTCTGTATGTCTGGGGCTTTTTCCAGATTTGTATAAAGATCTGCCTTGTTTGTCCATAACTCTAGTCTATGGATTTAAGTATTTACAGATGGGGCCACATTGAGAATTAGATTAGATTCATTGATTGATTAAATTTGTTAATTGCCCAATCCCTGCCATGCAGGGCTCTGAGCAATGTACATCATTCATAAAAACATCAAGATAAAACAATTAAAACAATAACATATTTCAAACAAGAAGATGGTATATATTAATTGGTCCCATTTTAGACTGCTGGCTACTTCATGGGCAGGAGAGAGCAGAGCAAAGCAGATATGAGAAGCAACTGAAGTGAAAAGGGTTCCAGCTATGATGGAAACTGTTGCTGTTCTCAACCAAAGGTTTAGTGGAACATCTCTGCCTTACAAGCCCTGCAGAATTGCATAAGGTCCCACAGGGCAGAGAGTTCCACCAGGTTGGGGCCAGGATCAAAAAGGCTGTGGCCCTAGTCAAGGACAGCCAGATAGCTTTAGGGCCAAGGACCACCAGCAAGTTGTTATCTGAAGAGCATAATGCTCTCCCAGGGACATAATGGAGGAGACGGTTCCATAGATATGTCAGTCCTTGACTGCTCAAGGCCTTGTAGGTCAATACTAAAACCTTGAAGTTGACTGGGTATTCAACTGGGAGCCAGTGTAGCTGGTGCAGGACTGGATATATATGTGCCATTAGTGACATTCCCGTCAGGACTTGCACCACTGCACTCTGGATCACTTGGAGCTTCTGGGTCAGTTTCAAGGGCAGGCCAGCATAGGTAGTCTAGCCTGGAAGTGACCATTGCATGGATTACTGTGGCTAGGTGGGGGCATGACAGGAAGGGGGCCAATTGCTGAGCCTGGCGAAGATGAAAGAACACCAGTCTGGCAATGTGCACGACCTGGGCCTCCATATTCAAGGAAGAATCCAAAATCACTCCCAAAACCTTGATGGGTTGGGCCAGTATCAGTGGCACGCTGTCAAGATCAGGCAACCTATACCCCAATTCTGAAGTTCCCCTACCCAGCCACAGAACCTCCGTCTTTACTGGATTCAGTTTCAACCTACTCTGCTTCAACCACCCAACCACAGCCTCCATACCCATGACCAGATTTTCTGGGGTGGTATCTGGGTTTCTGTCTAATAGGATATACATATTGATTATTATGTTGTTGAAGGTTTTCATGGCCGGAGTTCATTAGTTGCTGTAGATTTTCCGGGTTGTGTGGCCGTGATCTTGGCATTGTAGGACCTGACGTTTCACCAGTAGCTATGACTGGCATCCTCAGAGGTATAACACAGAAAAATGTAGTACTCTCTGTGTCAATCTTGTACCAGAGAGTACCACATCGTTCTGTGTTATACCTCTGAGGCTGCCAGTCACAGCTATTGGCGAAACGTTAGGTCCTACAATGCCAAGACCACGGCCACACAACTCGGAAAATCTACAGCAAGTAATATTGATTATTGTTGTTGTTCTTCCTGCTGTTCCAATTGTTGTTACGGAAGGACAATTCTTGGGAACATGTCTGCCAGCACCCGGACTAGCCTAAGATATACCATATTGTACTTCAGGTTTTGTTTGTTTATTCAATATGCCTTTTTATGGTCTTTAAAGCTACTTTGATCCTACTGGCGATAAAAGCAAGGTAAAAACAACAACAACCTTAAATACATACAATGACTTGGAACCTATGATACCCTTCCCCTTACACTTTTCTCCAGCCACTGCATAGATTTTCTTGTGCTGCTGCTGCTGAGCTCATTTCCTTTGCCACGAGCACTTCTTCTCCATGTGCTCCTTGAGAAGGCCTGATCTTTCCCACTCAAAAGTGGTAGCGGGGGTGGGGTGGGGCAGAGTGAGTGCCACAGCAGAAGGAGGCCTGTGAGGTGGCTGGAGAGCAGTGCTAAGGGAAGGATGTTGTGGAATCCAAGCCACGGTTTTCAACTGAACTGTTATCTTTACTCAGCATGCCCCAACTCTCACTTTTCTTGAAAAACTAAGTTAGGTTTGCATAACTGATTCATAATTAGTTCAAAGCAAGGCAGTCATTTGATCCAGACCATGCTGATCTTTTCAACAAAATAAAATGCCATCCTCCTGAAGGAAAACTGGATTTTCTTTCCTCACATACAAGCTAGAAACTGAGTTGGCAATTTCAGAAACATCAGTGGTTAACATCAAATGCTATGACGGCCTTCTTTTTTATCAATTCCCCTCAAAATGTCACCAATACCGAGATCTAGGAGTATTTCATTGTGTTTTTAATCTATAATTGTTTGAAAGTAAGATAATTAATGTACTCTAAAATTACTTTTAAGCTGGCTGACAGGCAAACAAAATAAAGGCTGAGAAGAAATCAGACAAGCAGGGCTCCTTAGTCATTGCTTATTTACTTTATTTCCCCCCCAAACATTTCCAGACAGGGCCTGTTCCATGGGCCCTCTTCTTTCTCGGAGGCCCATCAGCTGCTGTGCCTAAGCACAATGTAGTGATAAAAGGGAAACTCTCAGCCTTCACTTTGAATTTCCTTGCATATGTTGGCTTAAGCCAACCCTTTAACCTTTCTGCAACATAGTTTTTATGTGTGCATTTATGAAGCCTCCCTCCCCCACCATCACCCTCCTCCAGCTCCCCCTTCCCCTTGACTATAGATCAAACACTTCCATGACATATGTGTAAAGTATTTGCCAAGAGAAAGGCTGTTCTCAGGATTGGAAATTGCAGTTCCTTCCCTCCCTTGGTTTACACACCAACAATGTGCAGCTCTTTTCCTAGCAGACCCTTTTAGGGCAGGCCGGGAAGAGAATGGGGGATGAATGGGACTTGTTTCCTATTGCCACCCTTAAGGTCTTGTTTTTACAAGGCGATTGCCCCCCCCCCCGCCGCCTGTGTAATAAGAAAGTCATCTCTAACCTCAGTCAAAGTGATGGGGGGGGGGAGTCAGGAAAAGGTATTCATTATCTTTACAGTTCTGTTAATAGCTAGTCTCGAGGGTCTGTTCAAAATATCATTAACAATGGAGCTCAGCAGAGGTATAAATGTCAGAATATGACCAAGGTCAGGTTCCTTTTATAGGCTTAAGCAGTTATTACTATTATTTCTCCAATGCCTCTTTTATTCTTTGCTTTCTTATTTTGACACTTGGTTACACATTCCTGGCCAAAATAGGTGGGCATGGGGGGAGGATTTTTGATTATAGCCACCTCTTGAAATAAATTAAATACTCAGGCAATAGAGTTGCACAGTACTAAATGATTTACAAACTTACTTGGATAACTCATTACGGACTGTGGCCTATACTACTGTGTTTAGCTTGCTGAAACTAGGATCCTGCTATGTAATTTTTGCATCATTTAAGGTGTCCTGTTAATATTTATGCTTTGCTTTAGTTCTGTTTTTATATTTCTGATTGGTTCTACAACCCTAATCCTACTGTATTATTTGACTCACTCTGTGTAATCTGCTTTGAGTCCAAGTGAGAAAAGTGGATTATAAATAGTGTAAATAAAATGAAAATAAATAAATAAATAGCTTTTCCAGTTCCTGGCTGATAACTGCCAGACTGAAGGTCAAACTATATATGGTGCTGGAATTCCGGGATGAAAACTCCAGACATGTAATTTGGCCTGCGGGGGGTAGCCCAATATGGATCAGTACCATAACACTGGGAAAGGGAAGTTAACCTTTCCCATGCTATTTCTCCAGGCAAAATGGCTTTCCCGGGCTGATTTAAACTCTGGTAAGGAGAAATGATAGAAGGAATAAGAAGGGGACGGCAAAGGATGAGATGCTTCGACAGTGTCATCGATGCAATGAACGTGAAATTAAGCAAACTCCGAAGCGCGACGGAGAACAGGTGGGTCTGGCATAATGTGGTCCATGGGGTCGCGAAGAGTCGGACTCGACTGTGCGACTGAACAACAACAAGGAGAAATGAAAATGACAGAGATAAGTATCCATCTTTAGGGGGGATTTTGGCAAGAAAGCTTAACTTCCTCCTTCTTCAATGCTTTGACCTGCCCCCCCCCCCATCAATTGCTGAGTTTTATGGCAAAATTACACTCCAGCTGTTGTGGTAGACAATCTTTAAGGCTGAAAAAAGGTTTTATTTTTGTGGTATTAAAGGTGCCACTGAACTCAAACTTTGTTCTGCTGCTTTAGACCAACATGGCTACTCCCCTGAATCAATCTTTAAAGCTGTTAAAACTTAAAAGGACAGTCTTAAAACTCAGATCATTGAATTTTGAAGCCACAGGCTCAATATTAACTGTTTTCATTAAATGCCATGTAGGAAGAATAAATGCAAAGTTGTTCCTCTACCAATGACATGGGCACCAGTGTTCCCTCAAAGGTGAGTTAGTGTGAGCTAGCTCACAGTTTTTTAGCCTCCAGCTCACACAATTTTGTCTTAGCTCAGGGAAGATGGCTCCAGAGCAAACTAATTTATGCAGGAGCCAAATTGCTCGCTCACAGCTTTAATGCCAGTAGCTCACAAAGTAGAATGTTTGCTCACAACACTCCACAGCTTAGAGGGAGCATTGATGGGCACTCAAACTCTCATGTATTCCAGCAAATTAATTGAGAGGGTGGTGGTGACACAGCTGCAGAGCTTTATGGACGACGCTTCTGTATTAGATCCCTTCCAGTCCGGGTTCCACCCGGGACACGGGACAGAGACAGTGTTGGTCGTTCTGACGGATGACCTCCGGAGGCATCTGGATCGGGGCGGTGTGGCAGTACTGCTGTTGTTAGATCTGTTGGCCGTGTTTGACATGGTTGACCATCAGCTGCTGACCCACCACCTCGCCAACATGGGGATTCAGGGGCTGGCCCTGCAAATGCTTGCTTCCTTTCTCCTGGGTTGGGGACAAAGGGTGGCGCTAGGGGAACAGCAGCCCAGGAGACACCTGCTGGAGTGTGGTGTGCCTCAAGGGGCAGTGCTGTCCCTAGTGTTATTGAACACCTATATGTGCCCCCTTGCCCAGATTGCCCAGAGGCATGGGCTGGGTTGTCATCAGTATGCTGATGATACCCAGCTCTATCTGATGTTGGATAGCCATGGTTGGATGGTTGGACTCCAGACTGGAAGATTTGGACTGGGCTCTGCAAGCCGTGGCTGGTTGGCTCAGACTGAGCCAGCTGAAACTGAATCCAGCAAAGACGGACGTCCTGTGCCTGAGTCGGAGTGGTTCGAGGGTGGGGTTTCGGCTTCCGACCTTTGGTGGGGCACCATTGGTGCCAGTACCAGAAGTTAGGAGTTTGGGAGTGCTCCTGGATGCCTCCTTAACAATAGAGGCCCAGGTAGCAGCCACTGCAAAGTCGGCCTTTTACCATCTTTGGCTGATTTGGCAGTTGGCTCCCTTCCTCAGCCGTGATGACCTGGCTACAGTGATCCATGTGATGGTCACCTCAAGACTAGACTACTATAACACTCTCTACATGGAGCTACCCTTGTCACAAATCCGGAAGCTGCAGCTAGTACAGAATGCTGCGGCCAGGCTTGTGATGGGTCTCCCTAAATGGGAGCACATCCAGCCTGTGCTGAAGGCACTGCACTGGCTGCCAATAGCATATTGAATTCACTTCAAGCCCTATATGGCCAGGGTCTGACATACCTGCAGGACCGCCTTTCCCCATATATACCCCAGAGAGCACTACGGTCAGGAACACAATATCGACTGACCATTCCTGGCCCTAAGGTTGCCAGTCTTGTGGCCACCAGGGCCAGGGCCTTCTCAGTGGCAGCTCCATACTGGTGGAATGAGCTCCCAGAAGATATCAGGGCCCTGCAGGACCTTTTCCAGTTCTGCAGGGCCTGCAACTCTTCCACCAGGCTTTCAGTTAGGAGCCGCCACACCACCAACAACAACATCTGTGGTTCTGGGTCTGCTCTGATCTGGGGGGGGATTGTGTTATACTACCACACCAAGCTGATGTGAAAGTTGTTAGTACGCCATCTGAATCACTTAAAAAAATTACCATCAAAGATTACCATCACTAGTGCTTTAATTGTTAGGATTGTTTTTAATGCTTAATGTTAATGTATGTGAGTTGTTTTAAATTTTGTACATGGTTTTTATGGTACAGTGTACCAACTAGTGTAAGCCGCCCTGAGCCTGCTTGTGGGGAGGGCGGGGTATAAGTTGAAGGGGGGGGGGAAATGTAGTAAAAATTAGGAATGGGCATGAAGCGTCTCATGAGCCAAAATTCAGGCCAAACTTGGGCTGGTTTGGGACTTGTGAAGCCATGTTCGGCAAAGTACACACTCCCCGAACATTTACTTAAATTCAGGCTGTTCAGTTCAGCCCTTTGGGGTTGTTCAGAAGTCTATGTCCTTCCTTGCACAGCCCCTTTCAATGGGCTGCACAAGAGAACCACTTTCAGTGGGCTACACAAGCAAGCCTAAGACACTGTGCCAATGGGGAGAGGTCTCTCTCTGTTGGCTCAGCTGTCTCAGGCTCCCTCACACAGCCCCTTTAAATGGGCTGGATGAGAGAACCCCTTTCAATGGGAGATCCCCCCACTTTCTCCTGACTGATGCTCACCACAGCCAGGAGAAAGGTAGAAGGGAGACTCTTCCTGAGAGATCCCCTCCCCACTTTCTCCTGGTCGAGGCTCTCTGCAGCCAGGAGAAAGGTGGAAGAGAAGTGCCTTCACAGAGGCACTTCACCCCCACCTCAGGCTGCCTGGCGGAGCCCCTTTAAACAGACTTCATGAGGGAGACTGAGAGTGGCAGCAGAGCTGGTGGGGAGAGAAAATGCAGTTTGTGCTCATCCCTAGTAGAAATATGGAAGGAGAACCTCTGATTCACTATTCTGCCACTACCGCTGCCACATCAGTGTCCCTAAAATGAAGTAGGCCAATTGAACATCATCCTGAAATCCATGGGATGGGAGTTCAATTGGAATATATGGCCTAATGTGTTTGTAACTTGTTTATGGGAATACTATCTGAACTAGCTTACATCTAACTGCTTTGGTTTCACTCGTTAGTTGATTGACTAGGATTTTGGTAAAGAACCAGACATTAATTTATCTATGAAAAGATGGAAGCTCTTTCAATGACATTTGTTATCAGGTTGAATTCCAAGCTTCTCCAGATTTTATATAGAACTTGCCATGGAAAGTTTTTCCTGGTTTTCAGGAAGTTGACAATACAGAGCCAGATAATACGTTTACTAGTATTGTGAAACAGTTACTTTTTGAATAACCCAACTGGAATTCCAGTTCTGCGTAGGAAATAATATGCTATTTACCACAAGGACCAGGTAGTCAAATCTATTCCTATGCTGGGTATAAAATGATTGCCTGCTTTGTTCTTATAGAAACCAGTCTGTGTATTTAAAGAATAGACATATTGTAGTTTATAATAGGAGCCTTTAGAGGAGGGTTTAAAAGGTCACAAACTACTTGCTTCCTTCTGCAGGCTGATCTGAATGAGAACAGAGCTCAGTCAAATGAAGGAGAGAAACTTATCACTAACAAGGGTTCCCAGTCACACTGAAGTACTGTGTTAATCCTTACTGTCTCAGACTTCCTCTGATAAATTTCACCCTGGGCTCATATTATTTTTGTTTTGATAATACAGAGTCTGCACCAGAAGAGTTGACGCAGGAGTAATACAGGACGATCAATTGTGGGTTTGTTCTTTTTCCTTTTACCTCATGCGACCAGACTTTCATAATTTATGATATGATGTTACCGCAATTGTGCAAAGACTAAACTCCTCAAGCCTGGTTCCTCACTGATAGGGAGGCCCTTGAAATCAAGTCAAAGAGGATGTCAGTCAGTAATCTTTGTCCTGAGCCTCTTGCTCTTGCTCTGCGCTACAACACATGGAAATGTGATCCAATTTCATGCCATTTGATGAAAAAGTCACCATAAGGCCAACAGACTGGGCAATTCTCCTGTGCAGGCCTCATGGAAATGAACTACTCTAGAGTGCCCTGTGTCCAGATATTTCCACCTCTTATGGCTCCAACACTCATTTCCAGTTTCATTTCTTGTTCTTGGCTTTTACTTCTCCTTTTACATATTAAAGTATGCATTCTTGGAAATAACCCCCATTTATTTCTTTTCTTTCAGACTCGCTTTTCCACTGAGAACCTCTTGTGGCTTCACTGTGAGCCCCCATCCAGAGCTGGATCTGTGTCTTGTGCCTTCAAACTGTTATGTGATGTTAATAAATCTTAAAGCCAAACCAGAGGTGATATGGGAGATCCTTCATTAGGAATTCTCACTGGATATCCTTGTCTTGTTAGCTGCCTGACACAGCTACTATGAAGGCTGGGGAAATGGAGCTGGGTGTTTATACCTTTTCTCCCCTCCAGTGTGCCCAAACTATACAGCACATCTGTAATTAGCATGGGGGGGAAACAGAAGGCACAGATGGTTCTCTAGTGTTCTAGTATGGCTAAAGTAGCTTAGGACAGGCAAGGAAGACTGGAGGAATATCCTGTCATCCATCATCTCTTCCCCAGTTCCCAAAGCAGTAGTGTGGGCTGTTTATTGCTTTTGTTTTGGATTTTAAAACCCTGAAGCCATGGGGTCCTGTTCACAGATCTCCCGTGTCATGTCTAATGTGATGCTGATGCACAGTTCCCAAAAGACACTATCTGAGGCAGTAAACTACTCTGGATTGTACCATTTCTGACTACAAGTTGAAATTCAAATGATTTTATGCACCTAGGATTGCCAGGTCTGGGTTGGAAAATACCTGGAGACTTTGGGGGTGGATCCAGGAGAGGGTAGAGTTTAGGGAGGGGAGGAGCCTCAGCATGGTACAATGCCATAGAATCCACCCTTCAAAACAGCCATTTTCTCCAGAGGAGCTGATCTCTGTCAGCTGGAGATCAGTTGTAAAAGTGGGAAATCTCCAGGCCCCACCTGGAGGACAGCAACCTTATAGCCCTCCATACAAAACAGGTGTGTGCCTAGGCCAAAGTACACAGTTATTTGGGATCCATGGTCAGAAGTGACTTTTGAAAAAATGTAGTGAAATGCTGGGGAATGAACTCAGTGCTGGAAGGAGCCATTGAATGGCTTAGAATTGCACTGGTTAAGCAAGTAAGCAAGCAAGCAAACAAACAAACAAAAAACCGCAGGGCCATGGGAATAAGAAGGTTTTAAACCTGGAATGGATTTAGATGTTTAACACCATTTCCTTGAATCTGAAAAAGGATGAAAGCTAGTTATCTCACTATAAATAGCAAAGGTGTCTCAATTGCTGTTACAGAGAAGTGTTTGCCCACTCCAGAAGCACTGATTTCGGGAGGGGGTTTGAAAAGACGCAACCACTTTTAACTTTAAAAGGGGTAACTTCTCTGGTATGAGGGGACATGTGAGGAAGAAATTGAAAGGAAGAGTGGAGAAGGTCAAAACCATTGGGGAAGCTTGGAGACTATTTAAAAAGACAATCCTAGAAGCTCAGAAAAAATATATACCGCAGGTTAGGAAAGGTACAAATAGGTATAGAAAAAAGCCTGCATGGTTAACAAATAAAGTAATGGAAGCTGTAAAAGGTAAGAAGGATTCCTTTAAGCGGTGAAAAGCTAGTCTTAGTGAGGTTGATAAAAGGGAACACAGACTATGGCAAATAAAATGCAAGTCTGTGATCAGGCAAGCAAAAAGGGAATATGAGGAGCATATCGCAAAAAACATAAAGACCAACAATAAAACTTTCTTCAAATACATTAGAAGTAGGAAGCCAGCCAGGGAGGCAGTGGGGCCCTTGGATGACCAAGGGGTAAAAGGAGTAGTGAAGGATGATAGGGAAATGGCTGAGAAGCTGAATGCATTTTTTGCCTCTGTCTTCACTGTGGAAGAGGAGAAGTGTTTGCCCACTCCAGAAGCACTGATTTCGGGAGGGGGTTTGAAAGACCTGAATCAGATTGCGGTGACAAGAGAGGAAGTCCTCCGACTGATGGACAATTTAAAAACTAATAAATCACCAGGCCCGGATGGCATTCATCCGAGAGTTCTGAAAGAACTCAAATGTGAACTTGTGGATCTCCTGACAAAAATATGTAATCTTTCTTTAAAATCTGCCTCCATTCCTGATGACTGGAAGGTAGCTAATGTCACTCCCATCTTTAAAAAGGGCTCCAGGGGAGATCCGGGAAATTACAGGCCAGTCAGTCTGACATCGATACCGGGTAAGTTGGTGGAAACTGTTATTAAGGAAAGAATTAGTAGGCACATTGATGAACAAAAACTATTGAGGCAGACTCAGCATGGGTTCTGTAAGGGAAGATCTTGTCTCACTAACCTGTTAGTGTTTTTTGAGGGAGTGAACAAACATGTGGACAAGGGGGACCCAATAGATATTATTTACCTTGACTTCCGGAAAGCTTTTGATACAGTTCCTCATCAAAGGCTCCTAAGTAAGCTCAATAGTCATGGGATAAAAGGACAAGTCCTCTTGTGGATCAAAAACTGGCTTATAAATAGGAAACAGAGAGTGAGTATAAATGGGAAACTTTCTCAGTGGAGGGTGGTAAGCAGTGGGGTACCACAGGGATCAGTACTCGGTCCCATGCTTTTTAACTTGTTTATTAACGATTTGGAATTGGGAGTAAGCAGTGATGTGGCTAAATTTGCAGATGACACGAAGTTGTTCAGGGTGGTGAAAACCAGGGAGGATTGTGAGGCACTCCAAAGGGATCTGTTGAGGATGGGTGAGTGGGCGTCAACGTGGCAAATGGGGTTCAATGTGGCCAAGTGCAAAGTGATGCACATTGGAGCCAAAAATCCTAAATATAAATACACGTTGATGGGGTCTGATCTGGCAGAGACTGACCAAGAGAGAGATCTTGGAGTCGTAGTGGATAACTCGCTGAAAATGTCTACACAATGTGTAGCTGCAATAAAGAAGGCCAACGCTATGCTGGGGATTATTAGGAAGGGAATTGATAACAAATCAGCCAGTATCATCATGCCCCTGTATAAATCATTGGTGCGACCTCATTTGGAATACTGTGTACAGTTCTGGTCACCACATCTCAAAAAGGATATTATAGCATTGGAAAAAGTGCAGAGAAGGGCAACTAGAATGATAAAAGGGTTGGAACACCTTCCCTATGAAGAAAGGTTAAAATGCTTGGGGCTCTTTAGCTTGGAGAAACGACGGCTGAGGGGTGACATGATCGAGGTTTATAAGATTATGAATGGGATTGAGCAGGTTGAGAAAGAAGTACTTTTCTCCCTTTCTCACAATACAAGAACTCGTGGGCACTCTATGAAATTGCTGAGCAGTCGGGTTAGAACAGATAAAAGGAAATACTTCTTCACCCAAAGAGTGATTAACATATGGAATTCACTGCCACAGGAGGTCGTGGCAGCTGCAAGCATGGACAGTTTCAAGAGGAAATTAGATAAACATATGGAGCAGAAGTCCACCAGTGGCTATTAGCCACAGGGTATAGAATGAGAACTCTCAGTCTGGGGCAGGTGATGCACTCTATTCTTGGTGCTGGAGGGGGCAGCAGTGGGAGGGCTTCTGGTGCCCTGGCCCCACTGCTGGACCTCCTGATGGCACCTGGTATATTTTGGCCGCTGTGTGACAGAGTGTTGGACTAGATGGGCCATTGGCCTGATTCAACATTGGCTTCTCTTATGTTCTTATGTTCTTATGTTAGTGGCTGTGTTTGCAGTTCATATGTGCACATATTCATTTGATTGCTTATCATTTCTTTAATTTGGAGTTAATAATCTGGGAAATACAACACACCATGTGCACAATACAAGTGGAAATTCTCATGTATATGCTCTATTGGAATCAGTGGTCTGATGTAAGGAGACCAAATCAGTATGTTTCTGAATAGGCTTTAGTCATTTTAATGGTCCTTTCATAGAAGCCATGTTCACTATGGGCTCTGCTCATGTCATTATGAATATAGTTTGTTACTGATACTTCTTAGGCAACAAGGTTATACCCATGTTAAGCCAAGCAAGATTCAGTGAATGCCTATTCTTGTTCTGTAGACTACAAGATCTAAAATGTTGCTGATTCATGCCTTCTTATGACATCCAGGGATGAGAAGAAAATCAATCAGAATCTGTAATACTGCTGGTAGTCAAATCAGTGTTTACTTTAGTATTTATTAAATGTGACAATTCCCAGAAAAATTACTTTCAGATCTGTTTTTTAAGAATTTCAGGGTAGGGAAATCATACCTACATAACATTAAGGAAGCTTTATGCATGAGATTTTGCCCACTAGGTGGTGCTTTTCTTCTTACATTAAGTACTGTAATTATACTGTAATTATTCTGTGCTGATAAGGATTATCAACAGCTGTTTTATCTAGGTAATAAGTGGCACCATGTTGCTGTTTTGGTAGCAGTGTGCTAGGCAAAGAGAGCCATAATTAGGGTCTTATTCAAGACTAAGCCTCTTAGCTTAGAGAATCTTAGAGGCTGTGTTGGCCTCAATCAAAACTCACCTACTCCGACTCTGCTCTGCAGCTCCCACATCAAACACAACAACTACATAATAGAAAATGGAGCCTAGGGATGCTGAATCAGGTTCATGTTATTAATTTCTGAGGACTGCATTTTTTCTTGGAAATTTGCCTAGCTGTCTATAAAAGCAGACTTTTTTCTATTAGGCACCAAGTGTAATATCATTTATGGAGACAGTTTAGAAGTAGGGGTACAATCTGTTTCCTGGTTGGGTCTCTGGGCCTTTAACAGTTACAAGATTGGCAGAAAATGAACAGATTAAACTTTTTTCAGTATAAATAAGCTCTTATGTGACCACAATTGTCCTGTCACAGCAGAAGTCAATCTTAAACATTGTTTTATCTGTCAATTGGAGTGGATTTTTAGCTTATTCCATTCTAACTGAGCTATGCAAAGCATTTTCCTACCTATATCAATCCATTTTAATGTGGATTTAGAACACATAAATGCATTGAACATGCTAGAAACTAAATTTTAATGGCTCAGTGTTGGTTATTAAAAGCCAGCTTGAACAACAATAAAAAAGTGTATTTCAGCACTGGGCACGATTGCAGAAGAACAGTATTCTCTGTACCTTGTTTGTACAGATATGGTATACTGATGGCAAAGACCAGAAAGCATTTGCTCACTCAAACACTTGACCATGATTTGCCAACACTGACCTGTAGCACTAAGTTATCATTATTATCAGAACATAAGAAGAATCTTTCTGGATTATAGCAAAGGTCCATACAGTCAAGGTTTCTGTTTCCTGCACTGGCCTAAGGAGTAGGGTATGAAGAGTTCTACCATAGTTTGCCCCCAAAAAACTGATGTTCAGAAGTACCTATGAACCTGACAGTTCCATTTAGCCACTATGGCTGATATCTAGTCTCCCAAACCTCAACTATTGTGCTCTGAGGACCTAAACAAAATTGACATCAACACTGTTTCCATGAACTGTTCCTCTCCTGCATCCAGAATGGGACCACTAAAGTTTCTCTCAGTTCATCACACAAGAGTTTCCTGCAGGGAATTAGACCTATAAAGACTATAATGGGACTCCGTCTAGATTAGAGCAAATTTCAAACACAGTATTCTTACTCATTCCTTCTTCTGATACAGGAGAAGTTTTAATAGCATATGGGGTGAATGTATATGTGTGGGTGGGAAAGTTCCAGATTTTCTTCTATGAAGGGCCCTTTTTATGGAGGGCAGTCTTTTGCTGCCCTCCACTTAGAAGAAATAGAAAAAACAAGAAATTGAAAGAATGGCCAATTTAAGCTCCAGTCCCCTAAAAGCTCTTTTGATAGAACCTCAATAGGTTAATTGCAAGAATTATTCAACACTTCCTATGTCAGGTGTCCACATCTAGTGATCCAATGCCAAACAGACCCCACCATTCATAGATGGAAGCCAATGAGGGGCTTACTACCTTTTGGGGATCCTAAAGGGAGATGGAGGTTGTGAAGAAGCTAGCAGGCCACCAAACTTGGCTGGTAGTGTTCATTTTAGTGGATGACCAGCAGAATAGGCCTTTCTTCCTCGCTTATGAAAATGAAAATGAAGAGCTTTTTCTTATGAGGTGATTCTTGTCATGGCATACTTCTCTGCCAAATGTCTCTAAGATTGCAATTTTTTTTTTAAAAAAGTAACTGTTTTATTAATAAGGGGTGTTTAATTTCTCTGAAATCTATCTACACATCATTTAAAGAGGAAAGACATAAGCAAAATGGTACAGAATGGAAAATAACACATTTGCTAAAACACAGAAAAACTACTGCTCCACATTTACAGAGCTAGGGATAGGCATGAACTGGGAAAATGCAGTTTGCTTCATGGTTCGCGGCATGCCTGGTTCGTGAACCATAAACTGTCATGAACTTTTAGCTGCCAAACAAACCAGTTCAGTTTGTGAGGTTTGTGATGTGGTAAAATGCTCCTTGGGGTGTTAGAGACATCAAACTTGCAGAGGACCTCCAGCTGCCTATCCTGTACCTGCCCACCAAGATTGGTGAGGATTGGATTTACAGGGCCCAAGTTACAGCCCACCAAAGAAGGTGCCCCCAGGAAAGTGCTCTCTGGGGAAATGACAGGTGCAAGTTCAGGAGTGCATAGAATGGTCCCTGCGCAAACTGGAGAATCCTCCCTGATGTTCCTCTACATGCTCTCCAACTTGGACTTAGGGGGTCTGAGTTATGCCCCCCACAAGACGTTGCCCCCAGGAAAGTGCTTTTGGGGAAAATGTCAGGTACAGGTTCAAAAGTGCAAGCTACACATCAAGTACACAGGGAACTTATTAGTGTTTCCAAGGCTGTAGAATTCCCCATCCCCCCTATTGCTTTGAAGTTGCTTTGTTGCTTTGAAAGTTCATGGAAAGTTCGTGCCAGTTGATCTGCCACAAACTTCAGTTTGTGAACCACGAACCAGCCAAACTTCATCACGAACTTTAGTTTGTGAGCCAGTTCATGCCCATCCCTATACAGAGCCATCTGAAGGAGAGTTAAACACCTTCAATAGACTTAGAAGGGTGTAATTCTGCTTAGCTATTATGTTGTTAATGCCAATAGACACAAGGCAATTAACACACATACCATGGCATGTTCCTCTAAAACCAAAAAACTTTCCCTTCAATCCATTCAACTCCTTGCCCTGTTTTGACAGAACAACTCAGCCAGTTTGGTGTAGTGGTTAAGTGTGTGGACTCTAATCTGGGAGAACCAGGTTTGATTGCCCACTCCTCCACTTGCACCTGCTGGTGTGACCTTGGGTCAGTCACAAGCTCTGGCACAGCTGTCCTTGAAAAAGAGCAGTTTCTGTCAGAAGTTCTCTCAGCCCCACCTACCTCACAGGTTGTCTGTTGTGGGGAGGGGAAGGGAAAGGAGTTTGTAAGCCGCTCTGAGACACCTTTGGGCAGTGAAGGGCGGGGTATAAATCCAATCTCTCCTCTTCTCTCCTCTTCTCTTCTCTTCTCTTCTCTTCTCTCTCTCTTCTCTTCTCTCTCTCTTCTCTTCTCTTCTCTTCTCTTCATGAAACAGGAAAGTACAGTGAGTTAACTTCAGACACTGAGCACCCTCTTTCATCTCCATCCTGATGCACTTCATCCAACATGCTAGAGCAGGTCAAAAGCATGCCCATTGCTCTTTTCTCAGTTTCTCATCTTACCCCACAAGTCCTAATGCAGGCATCAAAAAGCCTGCATGAATTTTATGTGCAATACTAAGTTGTTTAACACAAAACAATTTATTCATCCTTGAACTGCTTGTCATGCAAGGAACTTTGTATTTGTATACCTCAAATATTCAGCAACACACAAAACAATTGCCATAGTACCATCAGTAATGCTGATGGTTTCTCATGAAGGTCTTAATTGTTATAACATGAAAAATAACTACAACATGAGAATGGCAGGTTGATTTTCATACACAGGACTGCAAACATGCATCACTGTGAATACAAGAGTTTATTTATTTATGTTATTTATACAGCACCTTTCTCACTGGGGACTCAAGATGGATTACACAGTGTGAGTCAATATGATCAGCAGGGTGAGACATGCAATAGGGTTAGGTCTGTAGAAGTCTGGAAACAACCAGAAATCTAAAAAGCAGCGGAAGCAAAGCATAAATACTAACATGACACATTAAACAATGCAAAAATTACATAACAGGATCCTGCTTCCAGTAAGGTATACACAGCAGTATAGACCAGTCTCTAATCATTTATCCAAGTAACTTTGTCAATAATTTAGTACAATGCAAGTCTATTGCCTGCATAGAAAAGCCCTCTTGAATAATTCAGTCTTGCATTGAACAAAGTTTGAGTCCAGCAGCACCTTTAAGACCAACAAAGTTTAATACTGTGTATAAGCTTTCGTGTGTAAGCACACTTCTTCAGATACATTGAAACAGACTTTGCCAACCGTTTCGTATAGCTTTGCATAGTTTGCAGAAAGCCAAGAGAGTGGGAGCCTTCCTGACCTCCTCAAGGTGGGCCATTCCATAAAGTGGGGGCCACAACAGAGAAGGCACATGTACGGGCAATTGTTGATTTTGCCCATTTGCAGGCTGGCACCTGCAGAAGGCCCTGCTCAGATGACCAAAACTGTACTGGTGGAGCATGGGGTGGGGAGTGGTCCTGCAGATATGAAGGACCAAGGCCATGAATGGGTTTATATGTGATAGCTAGCTACCTTAAATTGAGTCCCGTAACTAATGGACAACCAATGGAGTGTTTGCAGAATAGGAGGGAGTAATATGCATGTTCCATCTAGCTTCTGATAATAGTCAAGCCATGGCATTTTGCACTAACTAGAGTTTCTAAGCTGATTTTTAAAGAAGACTAATGTGCAATGTAATACAGTAGTCAAGTCTTGATGTTACTGTGGATCAAGTGGCCAGATCAGCCAGATCATGGAAGGGGCCATTTTACAGCCTAAGCTGAGTTGGAAAAAAGTGTTTTTGCGGCTGTGTTAACTAGGAAGCAAATATCTTTTCATGGCAGAAGAAACTCATCCTCAAAGATATAATCCTCATGTTGGCGATCTTTTCATCCCAAGACCTAATTTTCACAAAACATGGGAGGAAAAAATAAATCTGTTTCTGGGGGAGCTTACATGCTTGAACATTTTGCCATTGAAAATGTCTTACATGCAGAAAACTAGATGTCAAGAAGAAGGTTTCTAGCTGAAACTTCTCCAAGCAGCTGATTTTCTATGTGAAGATTTTTTCCCCCTTTGTCCACGGGAGAATTTAAACATACAATAAACTATACCAAATTATTGGAGGTAGTAAAAACCTCCTCAGATTGGATGACTGAGCAATAAAATAACAAATGAGTTCTAATGTAAGGATTAGTAAGTGTTGAGTGATGCAGATTGGAGAAGAGGCTCCTTTATGAAAGGGCCTGAACTGAACCAAGAAAGACAGCTTGTCTCTCTCAATCCTCAGGAACCATCATCTCCTGTAGCTGCTGCTGCACCCATGCTAGAAAATCCTTTTGGATTTGCTTCTGTTTGTGAAGTTTTGCCTACTGTCTTATGTATATATTTTACTTACATCTGTCGTAGGTCTCTTTTTTCTTTGGGCAAACACTTTTGCGTTGCTCCAAAAGCAAAGGTAGTCCTGACTCATCACTCCTGTTTGCATTTTTACAGCCTTCTGCATTCAGTCTCAGACAACAGTGATGGATAACGGGATCCTGTTCCACAGGGCAGTCTCTCTTCCTCCCCCGCCCTTAATTCCACAAAGTTCAAAAGCTATGGATGAAATGGATGTGGATTTTGATGCATGGCATGTTACTCATTCTGACTTCATGTTTCTGGCTCATTCTCTTCAAAGAATGAACTAATACTTTGTTTAATGTTTTATTTAATCTTAACATAAACTTTATATTAATAGGTGGGAAATGTTTGTTGATGTCACTGAGATTTAGATATAAATTTGCATATAACTTGAACCACAAGACTAGTTCACATGTACACATTGGATTCTTGATCACTACCACCTTGCATGGCAATCTGCATGTGTGAATGAACCTACTGAACCAACATTATAGACAGCAGAGACAATTCATACATCCTTACAAATTGTAAGGAAGTAATAGATTAATGTGTAATGTATTTCTTCCTTTATTACATCCCTTGCTTATAATCACAGGACTAGGTAGAGAATAATAATATCTCACTGAAGCTGTCACTGTTTTACAGCTAGACAATGGAGGTGGAGAGAACACAATGCTTTATGGACATAATGGGGGCTGTGATGAATACACTGCTTGTAAGGACTTCTCAGTTGATTCCAACAGACGGCTAGCTTCAGGTACATGTTTCTTGTGTACACAGTGTTGCAATAAGATTAACATTACTGTGAAAAGATATTTGCTGTGATAGTCTATCAGACTGTGCTTTCACTCTGTAGATTCACCCAGTTCCTTCCTTTTCCAGTTTATCATCCTGTATGATGTGACATATTTGAGAATCTGGGATGTGCTCGGGGTGAGGCTGTTTATTGGCTTTGCTTATATGCTGACTTCTTTCATGTTAGTAGTATTTCTTCTCAAGCCAGTTGTCATTTTCTTTTGCTATTTTATAATATTCTGTTGGTGGAAGAAGCAGCATAATTGGATTGATGTCTCATTCACCTCGTGCCTAGTTTGAGGGGTCTAATGGGATTCAGAAATCTTGCCAAGCTGGCCTTTACTCATATAATTCTTGAAGCTGCTGAAACTCATCCTTCTACTGGATCAGATGTGGCTGGAATACTTTTTGTTATCATAAAAATCCTCTCACAGGGAGAACTTGAAAGGCCAGGTGTAAATAATTATCTTTGGCCAAAAGATTCTAAACATGCTATTGTTAATCATGCAAATATACTTGTGTAAAAAAATGTGAATACTGACAATTGTATATATTTATACATTTATATATTTTTGGTCACAGGCTAGGTTTTTCAAGAATTTTAAAAATGGTGCTTCGGTACAATAAGGTACAGTGAAAATAGTTACTGTATATTATAAGTGACCCTGTCATTCCTCCAAAGAGCACAAATCAGCTTATATGTGGTTCTCAGGTGGTTTTCTATCAAAGCCAAATCTGCTTACTTTCAGCAATAGAAACGTATCATGGAAATTAACCCATGTAAAAAGTGCATATTCAAAGCACGTGGGCCTGCCTCACATAGGTCTCTGGAGAGATGGCACATGACTTTTCTAAAGAAAGGAAATTGTGTCCATGTGTGTGACACACAAACGCATACTCACAGCATTTTTGCATATAATTTACCATAATCTAACAGACAAAACACAAAAGACAACACAGGACGGAAAGAGGAAAATAAACCAAGAAGAGAAATAATCTTTTATATAAACAAAGTTCAATATACCTTAGACTGAAGTTACATAATAACCAGGTACATTGGCCACTGTAGAAGCTGTTCCCAGATGAGCTGTTGGAAAGGGCCAAGTTTTCTCACCTCTTCTGATGACTTTGGACCAGGGCTCGCCTATTTTCTTTCCTGTTCTGTGGATATACTTCATTCATCACAGGGTCATTTCAATGTAATGACTTCAACTAATGGTCTGGGATTCCCCCTCACATCTTTAGCAAATGGATACAACGCCTCCGACAGCAGTGGAAACCTGCATTTTTTTCTTCTGCTAGAAGCAAATCTCATAAAGAGTATTGGCTCACACATATAGCATCTACTTTCCTTGCATTATGAAAGAATTTATCAGCCGGCTTTCCTCGCATGATCTGTTTATGAAGACATATGGGAGCTTTAAAGATTAGCTTGGCTATAATGGCGTAACGCTTTGATTTAATGCCTCTGTTCAAAAATGTCTGATTGAGTGCCAGCTCCAGCTATAGTGTGCTTCCTGATATTACTGCAAACACCCAACCCAACCATTCTCCAACAGGTTTTCACATGGTTCAGGATGCTGTCTATACTTGCACCTCAAGGACAGGCTGCCTGGCTGTAATTCTAGATCATTCATTCCATCAATTGAACTTGATGGAGAAAGGAAAGAGAATTTTCTTTTGTCTTCCTACCCCAGACTAGACACATTCGCTATTACCTCAAAATGCTGCGGCTTCTATGCCACATTGGCTGATTTGCCTCCAGCCAGGATGATGTCATTCAGGCCTACCCATCAACCTTCTCATTGGATGTAGAGTGTACCACTTCAAACTGCTGTTGCAGGATTGGGGCTGAAATCCCAAGACAGGTTCCTAGGAGTAAACCCCACAGAATAACATGAAACTTACTTCTGAACAGACCTGCTTAGGATTGTTTCTTGACTGTTCAAATAAAATTGCTCTAAATATTGAAAACAGGAATGTCAGGTTCCCTCTCCCTAATGCACTAGTTGTGAATATGCAGTTAACATTTTCCTCCATATATGTGGGAGTGTTCAGACACACCAGTTTGAAGTCTGAAAAGGTATAATCCAGCAACAGATGTATTTTGCCTCTCAGAAACAGACAGAAGAGAATATAGATAAAGGTGGATGGTTCAGATTCTCTCTCATTTATTTAGTACATTTTTATTGTGCACTTCCATCTGGGAGGGCAACATATATGTTTCTCCCTTTCCTTCATTTTACCCTTACAACAACAACAAAAATGTAAACTATGTCAGGCTGAGACAAAATGGCTAGCCCAGGATTCAATGGGTAGTGGGAATTTGAACCTTGGTACAACCTTGCTTGCTAATCACTACACCACACAGGCTGTCTTCTGTATTCTGCCGCAAATCACCTGCCCACCTGTCAGTGGGCTTTTCCAAATGTTCAGCTTCTGAGTTTCTTGGCAGGTGATCCACAAGCACTGGAATCAGTTTGGCATGGTTCTTCCGCATGTCTGCCCTCCCTCTGCATTATCACAGTTGTGTTGTCTGTTTATTTTCTTCTGTACATGACTTTAGTAATCAGGACTTTCAAGGGAGGGTGCTGTCATCATCAAGGGAATCATAGGTGGCCTCAAAGCACTCATACTTTTTTATTCTTTTGTGCATGTTTATGTTGATAAATTGATGTCATGGCTGAACTTTTTAAAAAGACTGAAAATGAACCCATGCTTATGGACAAAGGAGCTTCACTGGCACACACACACAGGGCTGCTGGGGAAAGGGTATCATTTTCCTGGTAGGAGGGCTGCAGTTGGCTACAGAATGCAGAAAAGGGCAACTGCAATAATAAGGGGAGGACACTTTCCCTATGAAGGAAGGTTGTCACGTTTGGGGATCTTAGCTTTGAAAAACAATTACTATGGGGCGACATGATACGAGGTTTACAAGACTATGCATGTGATAGAGCAGGTAGAGAAAGAAGTACTTTTCATCTTTTCTCATAAGACAAGAACTCATGGGCACTCAATGAAATTGCTGAGCAGTCAGGTTAGAAGTTAGAACAGATGAAAGGTTTTTTGGTTCTTACAGGTTTATAATTTTAAAAAGTTCTGCTGGTTGCTGTTGCTTGGTGGGGGGCGGTTGGTTTGTTTTTTTCCTGTCTGTTCCAGCCTCCATACGTTTGTCAAATTCCATCCGGAAGCTGTTCATGCCAGCCACCACCACCACCACCACCTCCTGTAGCAGTGAATTCCATGTGTTAATCACTGTTTGGGTGAAGAAGTACTTCCTTTCATCTGCAGTTGCCCTTTTCTGCATTTTTCCCAGTGCTATAAATATTCTTTTTGAGGTGTGTGTGGTGTGAGTGGTCCAATGAGTTTGCACCATCAATTTATACATGTATAAATGTTGTTCCTTTTGGTCTTTTAGGGTTTCTGTGTGGCACTGTGGTATGCTTGCACTGCCACAGTGCCACTTGTTCTCATGGCAAACAAGCACCTCCCAAGACATTCCCTGAGATTCTCTGGGAGAATCTGACTGCTGGTGCTGCCTGCTTGCCTGCCTTAAGTGCTGCTGGCTGGGTTTCCCTATTGGAAACAATGGAGGTAATGGGGGTAACCTGTTTGGGTGCCCATAGAATTAGGCCCGTTGGTCCAATTGCTTTGAGACGTGGCGGTGTATGTGGGGAGAGGCTCCCAAAGCTACCCTGAAAAATTGGAGCCTCTCCCTCAACCCCTCAAAGGTGACTCAAAACCAGCTTCTAGAAAAAGATCAGGATCAAAGAAATCAAAATATCCAGGAAAAAAAAATGGGGGGAGCGAAAACTCAAGTCACTAAAATGCAATATGGGGCCAGAACTGGTGAAAAACTCCACACAGATAAGCCCAAAATTAGGGGGGAAAGTGGGACATTTAGGGCACAGTCAGCTATGTGATTAGCTTGTGAACCACCCATTCAGTGGTGGTTCATACTTATAAAAAGCATCTGTGCACAGCTTAAACCACCTAGGCTTGTCCTGTCAGCCACTGAAAAGCAGACAATGGTCTAACACTTGGAAAATAATTTCGTCCCATCTCACCTTTGCAGTCTTATTTGTAGGACTTGCCATACTTGTGAAACCAACCAGTTGGGAAATGGTACTGAAAAGAGATGGTAACAAAGTACGTTGGTCAGGATTCAAGCATATTATGCAGTACAAATTACCAAAATAAGCTTAAATAAGTAAAATCATTTGATAAAGTGTATGGGTTGATTATTTTGGTTATGACATCAGCTTGTCATATGCATCAGTGATGAAAAACAGTGGCATACGCTACAGTTGTCACAATCCAATGGGTTGGATCTAGCCACTTTTTCACTCACTCTCACCAAGTTCTCATTTTCACTGCAGACCCCCCCCCCCAACCCACATGGCTTGTTTGATATAACCCTAAGTATAGCTTGAACAATAAGATCAGGGCTAAGAACAGTAAAGTAGAGTTGAACTTGGGGGAGGGTGTCCCAGAACTTGGCAGGGCAGGCAGAACTAATAGATCTGTCTTTGTTACTACATCATAAACTGTTCAAGAATTGTATTCCTTGGACAAGGGCCTGAATACCAAGTAAACCCAGAAGAACACAGATCAGAGCAATGGGCTGGATCCCTTTTGGTAACTGTTTCTGAATGATAATTATCCAGTTTTCCTGGTTGTTTTAATAGTTTGGTATTTTAAACTTTTTCTGTTATTTATATTGTTTTAATTTGCTGTACATTTTAGGTTCCAGTTGCCTGGGGAAAAGGCGGGCTTATAAATGTTATAAATAAATAGAGCAAGGAGTCCTTCCTCAAGTGCAGATATAAGCTACAGGATCTCAGAATCTCCATGGTAACTAACATTTCCTAAGGAAAACTAACAAAGTAAATTTAAAAAAATGAAGCTTTCCCTAAAGTAACCTGAAAGACCACTCATCGGAATATGATCTACAATACAAAAATCTGACTATGAACAGCAAAGCTAGGACTTTTAAGTAAAGGTTATGATAATAAATTAGGCTCTTTTATGACATGGGCAGAAAGAGGCCTTGGAAACCACCATGATTTTCTAAACAACCAAATGCAAGCTTACTTTAGTGACAGATCCAGATAAACAGAATAAGGCAGCTGTAAAAAGAATTTCCCCTGAAAATGTGCAGTTTCCCACAAACTAAACAGCTCTCCAATAAAGAAACCACAGAATATTTAGATGCTGCAGAAGATGTTCCTTGAGGGTCCTTCAGATTTTAAGAGGAAGTGACACATAAAATGCATAAAAAATTATATCCCGTCAAGGACGCCTATTTAATATTTACCAAAGAAACATAATCTTCTTCATCAAGCCTGAAATAGAAAATACATTCATTGTGAACACGGATTAGAAAGCATGATAATCAGATTCTCCTTTTTCAAATTCATTTCTACCATTTCATGAACAATAACAAATCCCTAACAGCAATTCACTGTGTCCAGCATAATGGCCCCAGTCCTGTCAATAGCAGATGGCATCCTCTTGTGCCAGAATTATCAGGCATGCCATAGTTAGGGATGGGCACAAAGCGGCTGATGAATGAAAGTTCATCACTAATTTTGGCCAGTTCATGGTTTGCAAAGTAATGTTCACGAACTGAAAAAACGCCACAAACTTCCATGAATTTTGACAGTTGGTGGCTTTCTGCTCTTCATGAAAAACAGCTCAGTTGTTTCATTTAAATGGCTCCCAGTGTTCTAGTGTATGTATGTGAATGAAACTAAAACGACTATGAAAGATTCCCCTGATGAAACTGCAAGCGAAATGCGTTCGGGCTGTATAATTATTAAAGATTCATTGCCCTTTGCACCAATTTGTTTCTTCATCTTTTTTTTTGCCTTGCCTCCACCCCCTTTTCTTCATGCTGAGAAAGGCCATGCAGGAGGCATGGGGCCAGATACTATGCTGGGTCTATCAACAGTGAAGGCAGGTCACAGGATATTTTACACTAGGAGAATAAAAATTCTCATGTACCCACTTCAGTCCCATATACTTGTTGAACAACATAGCAAAAGCTATGCTTGAAATTTTACAGGGTTATTGCCTTTTTATTATCAGTAATGTTACTATCACATTGTGTCCCACATTAATTAATTGAGTTTATAATTGGAAAAAGGCAAGGTAGAAGTGTCCCCAATTAAAAGTCACAAAGGCTCCTATTCTGCAAAAGTCTGAAACAGAAATGTTCAGGAGGGATTCTTGTAATGCAATTATAACTGTAGAATAGTCCAGAAGGGCTCCTTCATGTGGGACTGGGGAGCGGGTCTTGCATTGCCTTTCACCTTTGTAATCCCACATTCTGCATTGTTGGCTGTATGCCGGTCTGGGCAGTTTCCTGTTCACATCATCATTTAATTGTGTATTCCTAGTCATATTGCATTGTTTGTTGGATGTCCTATACTATATTACTGATGTACTGATTACTGTACGGATGTACTGATTACTGATGTAGTACTGATTTTTTCCCTTTTTTCTGTAGTCTGTACACCTTGAGTATCAATGAGAAAAGGTGAGCTGTAAATGAATTAAATAAAACAAATAAACAAACGTATGAATGAATAAATCAAGACTATACCTCCAGATTTCTGGGCACCATAAGGAACATGGATTAGAATTCCCATAGCATTTATAAGAGTGCACTGAAATGATGACTACATCTAAGAATGTAACCAATGGCCTTTCCAGGACTTTAATGTTCTAGAATTTTAGCACCCTGCCCTAGCTTGCTTCAATTGTTTGACCAGCCCAGGTGGACTAGCTTTGGCTAGCACAATACAGCACCTAGAATCACATTTTTATCCTGCCCATCCTCCAAGGAACTTCAAATGGCATATATGGTTCTCCTGTCCTCCATTTTATCCTCAGAATATCACTGCAAGGTAGGTTAGGCTGTGAGGGTACAACTGGCCCAAAATCAGCCCAATAAACTTCATGACTCAGTGGAGCTTGACCCCAAATCTCCTTGGTCTGGTCTGAAACTCTAACCACATTGGCTCTGGAACTGTTTTGTAAGAGATAATACAGTCCCTGTTACCTGCTAGTGTTGAGCCAGAATCTACTTAGAATCCTTTCTTCATTGTTTTTAAGTGCCCCTCAGTTCTTAGCACAGACTATGGGCATATTTGCATGGACTATGTTCAACCCTGTTTCAGTTATACCCATGCGTAAGGATAGAAAGCTCATATTTTCGTATCAGCTACAGCTTTTCATCCTTACCCATGCACTGTTAATGTGAACCATACTGAACTATATCTGACCAAGGTAAAGGGCTTCATCACAATGGATACATGTGTTTTCATTGTGCCAGTGGCTGCTCTTCATGGCAAACACCATGATGTTGGAAGGGAGCATGTGAAACTGTAGCAGTCATATGTCAGTGAGCTATACCCAGTTGCTTCTCCTGGTGCATGCCCACTATTTATTTTGCAGATGTACATCTCCCTTTCAGTGTTCATTGAGGGACATGTTGAAAACATGCTCACAATGTCAAAAGCAAATTACAGTATGAAGTGACCCTAATTTGGATACCTGTTTCCTGGACCCTGGGAAACAGATTTTGTATCTCAAGACCCCCCAGTCTCCTTGCAATATCTTCAGTATCTCCAGCTGAGGTTTTTCTGCTTGCAGGCAGCAGACAGCCACCATCTGGGCATGACTAAATCACTTTCACGCCGGATAAGCCCAAGTGATATTTGTGTTCGTTTCACAATGTGTTTAGGTTTTAAGGAGCTGATGTGAGAAGCAAACAGAAAATTAGATACTATTGCCTTCTAAGTTGTCAGCACTAATAGGAGGAAGAACAAAAGCAACAATCCTTCTGGACAAACTAAATAATAAATAAATGATAGAGAAGAGAAACAAATAGGTAATCCCCAGGGGGAGAATCCTTGCTTTTTTGACGGTTACTATATAATGTATATATAATGTAGTAGTTTTTCAATATACATTTCATATGATGACTTTCATACTAAATGACATTGGTGTACATGAGTACTGCATCACTTGCCTCTGAGCAGAGCCTTCTCTGGAATGAAAAGTAGCTACCAGTAAATTGTGCCTATCAGTGATTGATAGATACCTTGTAGAAAAAGGTAAGCCTACTCCTGTGCATAAGCAACAGGAAATTATATTGATAAGAGATCATTAACCAAGCTGGGACTTGGCCCAGGATTTTAGCCATTGTATATGATGCTCTTCTTGAATCATATGCTCTGATCTGTGCTGCTCAATTTGGTTCATAGATGATAATGTATGAAGCTGCAAATTCTATTTTTATTGTTTTGACTTCTGTTTAAACAGACTTAGGACTGTGGATTTAGAACAGCATTTCCAGATGTACTATAACTTCATCTGTTTATTTATGAGAGGATTTTATCATAATTTACTGTCTCACAAATTTCCTGTTACACCTATTTGGCTTGGGGAGACCTAATCTTGGATCCCTGCTTTCAAGGGCCAACTAGGACACACACTGCAGCCTGGCCTAGAAGTGGGGAAATGATGACAACATATTACTGTGAAGACAGTGAGAGCCAAACAACATGTTCAAAACAAAAATGATGATCATGATGATTTTATTTCGACTTACATGACCAAAAGTCTTAAGCACACTTATAAAAGAATACGTTACATGATTAAACAGTGAACATTCATAAAATCAATGGAATGCGAGGTAATACGTTGCTTTACAGGAATTACCATAAGCATATAAAATACATTATCCACATCAGAATATTACACAACATAGAGACTCCAAAAAGGTAAACACATAATAAAATCCTTGAATGAGTGTGGACTCAGAAAAATTTATCCCCTTTCTCCTACTTTTTTATTTATCACCAGGGCCAGAAACACGGCTACAGTATTATCAACTTTGTCAGACAGGAGAACAGAAATTGACCATGGAAGGGAGGGGAGCTTTCCTTTCACCAAAATGGGTATGATGTACTTCTGCCTCTCCAAATTCCATTTGGGGCAGGCTAGCAATATGTGATCCATCGTCTCCACTAAACCTTGATTACAATCACATGTCCGTTCAGAGTATGGAATACCATGAAAACGGCCCGAAACTATATTGGAAGGGAACGTGTTCAATCTGGCCAGTGTAAAGGCTCTGCGAAGAACTGGACTTTTAAGAGTGTAGCAATAAGTAGGGATCACGTCCGGCGGTGGAAGGCCGAGGGCTAGGCCTGAGCAGGTACGACGGGCTCTGCAGAGTGTACTAATAAAATCAAGTTCACTCAGTTTTGTTTTTATTAATTTGAGGGCCTCACTTTGCGATAAAGATGTGATGTCGATGTTCAAGGTTTCTAATTTAGATTCCATTAACTTGATTCTACTACTTTTGTGGGTGTCTCTCTGGATCAAGTAGGTAAAACCTGGTCCACCAGGGATAGCCCCTCGAGATTCTTTATTAATAAACAATTTAAATGCTGAGTGCCATGCTCTTTTTTCAATTGAAGGCAAAAATGGCTGAAGCTGCCCTGGGAATGTAGCACTGCAGAAGGTAGGTTTATGTTGGAATGTTTCTGCCACATTTTCTTGTTAAAAACTCCCTGCACATCAGCTTATGAATGTGGAGGCTGTTAAATGTTGACTCTTAGGGTGTTTTGGTGATAGAGGAGCATTCATAGAATCATAGAATGTTAGAGTTGGAAGGGACCTTGCAGGTCATCTAGTCCAACCGCCTGCACTCTGCAGGAGCATAGCCGATAGATAGCCCTACAACATAGCCGAAAGATGGTCATCCAGCCTCCGCTTGAAAATGTCCAGAGAAGCATCCACCACCTCCCGAGGCAGGCTGTTCCACTGTTCAACCACTCTTACAGTTAGGAAGTTTCTCCTGATATTAAGCTGGTAATGACTCCCTTGTAATTTCCACCCATTAGATCTAGTCTTGCAATCCGGAGCAAGAGAGAATAGATTTGCTCCATCTTCTACATGACAACCCTTCAAATATTTGAAGACTGCAATCATGTCCCCTCTAAGCCTTCTCTTTCCCAGGCTAAACATACCCAACTCTTTCAGCCTTTCCTCATAAGACTTGGATTCCAACCCTCTCACCATCCTGGCTGCCCTCTTGTGGACACGCTCAAGCTTGCCAACATCCTTCCTAAAACTGAACACAGTACTCCAAATGAGGCCTGACCATAGCAGCATAGAGTGGAATTACCACCTCCCGTGATCTGGACACAATGCTTCTGTTAATGCATTCTCAGATTGCATTAGCTTTCATCATAGCCACATCACACTGCAGGCTCATGTTTAGTTTGTGATCATTGAGACATACAATCTTATTTATTTACAAATTTGTTCTCGACCTTTCTGCCCTCATCAAGGGCCATCAAGGTGGCTAACATATTTTAAAACATACATAATAAAAACACACCTTAAAACCATTAAAAACACATTATTAAAACAACTAAAACCAAAGCCAAAACACATATACAAAAACAACCATTAAAACATAGGGCAGGAAGGAACAATTACCAAATGAAACAAAAAGGGTTTTACCCACTGGTAGGTACTGCTTTGGTGGGAAGGTAACAGTGTTCTGTATGCCTCAGCTTCTAGTCATACCAGCCACATGACCACGGAGACTTCTTTGGACAGTGCTGGTTCTTCGGCTTGCAAATGGAGATGAGCACCGCATCCCTAGAGTTGGATTCGACTGGCTTTCGAGCAAGGGAAACCTTTACCTTTACCTAGAAGATGGCAACAGGAGAACTCTCCCTGGGGAGAGAGTTCCAGAATTTTGGTGTCACAACTAAGAAGGCCCTTTCTTGGGGCATCTCCCACTTAGTCTTAGGAGGTAGAAGCACCCAAAGTAGTGCCTGTGAAGATTATAGCAGTGGTTGGGTAGGTTTATAAGGTAAGAGGTGACTCTTTGGGTATGTTGGTCCCAAACCATATAGGACTCTAAAGGTCAACACCCGTGACTTTAATTTGTGCCTGGAAACAGATTGGGAGCCAGCATAGATGGGCTAGGACTGGACTGATGTGGTCCCTATGACCCAGTCCCATCAATATTTCACCTGCAACATTCTGTATTAGTTGAAGTTTCTGAACATTTGTGAAAGGCAGCCCCTCATAGAATGCATTGCAGTAATAAATTGGTCATACATCACAGCAGGGCTCTTTTTGTAGCAGGAACTCCTTTGCATATTACGCAACACACCCAAATGTAGCCAATCCTCCAAGAGCTTACAGAGCTCTTCTTACAGGGGCTGCTGTAAGCTCTTGGAGGATTGGCTACATTAGAGGTGTATCACCTAATACACAAAGGAGTTCCTGCTACAAAAAGAGCCCTGCATCTCAGTAGTCAGAGATCTTTTCTGCCCAGGAAAGGCTGCAGCTGGTCAACCAGTCAAAGCTGGTGAAAGGCATTCCTGACCACAGCTGCTATCTGCTTATCCAGCAGTAGGCCTGGAAGAACACCCCAAAACTATGGGCTTGTTTAATCCAAACCAAGCTTTTCCTCCTTTGCCCCACCCAACCTATGCTGGGGGAGTAATTTGGGTCAGGATTATTTGCCTGCAATTTATATTTATTTGCCTGCAATTTATATTGCAATGCTATCATTTTAATGAATGAGAGCTGAAGCAGCAGAAGTGTAAATAGTAAGCACGGGCATTATTTTAGTGGTTCATCTTTACATCCAACCTGCCTACTTGACTGATGTGTGGAAGAATTTCACCTAAGGGTGGCATGAATTCATTCTTCAGTTCCAGAGGACATCACTTTTACTGTTTGCTGTATTAACAGTCTTACTTTACTTTCAAATAAAATTTGATCAGTCTTCAAATTGTTCAGAGGGCTCTACGTTGATTGTGACCTGATTGAGCTGGTGTCACTGGGGGGTTACATTTATTTTTCGTTTTTACTTAGAACCCATGGCTTGGATCCACCAGCGTTTTCCCATGGGCAAAGGGTTTCTGCCCATCAAGCGTTACTTTCCTGTAGCAACCTGAAATTCTCCCTGCACTTGTTCCTGATGACAGCATTTTGGGATGTTTTCAGGCTGCCACAGGAGAGAAGGAAGTTGCACTCTCTGGCTGAAATCTTTGCACCCTGTGGAAAAACTCCAGTGGACTAAAGCCATGTGACAATTTGCTTTGTGCTTGCAGATTTTTACATGTTTCAGCTTTGGCTTTAAGTACCTTTTTGCCAGCACTGATTTGCCAGATATGAAAGAACCCCTCATACAATATGTTTTGATATAGCCATCCTAGTGGACAGAGGGAACGACTTACAGTTTTCTTCACAATCTTTCCTCATTGGCTCCAGCACTTACAGTTTGATTGCCAGGCAAAAACTTATGAGTTTTCAGCAACAATTCAGAAACATGTATCTATCAAAACATAAAAGAATACGTATAATTACTAGCTTCAGCTAAAACGAGGTGCAGCAGCAAAGCCTTTGAAAAACAAAGCCCACATTACTGGTATTCTTATTTATTGAAGTGGGTGGAAGTGGACTGCTTCAACAATCCCAAAGTATCCTAATTCAAAAGGAGGTTAGCAATTGTCTACTCTGTGTAATTTGTGGTAGGCAGGTGTGGAACAAATCTTATTTGGCAATAAATTTTTAAAGGTATAGGCTGATAATGTCATCACCCTCCTAGGTGATAATATCATAAGAACTGTTCTTCACATGGAACCACTGAGTCTTAAGTATTGGGAACTAGAGCCTATTTACAAAGGGACCCTCCTGACATTTGCCAGAGCCCATTTGCTCTTCCTTTTATGCAAAGAGGTGTCCTCTCAGATTGATATCTTCTGCCAGCTGTTCCCTGACAGCTGAATCTTGCCATTTTCTATTCTGCGCCTGAGTACCAAAGCCGACATGGCACTGTAATATCTGTGACCAGATCCTCCCAACATTTAAAAAAGGCTAATAGCTGCTGATTTTTTAATCAGAGACACAACATGGTGTGTGTATATTTGTGTTTTACCCTTCCAGCCCTCATGCTTCAAATCAACCCTCTACACACTGTTGTTAATGCTGGAAAAGAAGACAGGCACCCTCTCTTCACCCTTCTCCCCCACTTCCCATAGGTAACAACAGCGTGAGGATACCTGGATTTTGATTAGCAAAACTGTACATAGCTGTAAGCATGCCACTCCTTCTCTGCACATTTACATTTGGGCCTCACACTGCCACTATTAGCTGTTAAAAAAAAAAAAAAGGAAGATTTGGTCCTGCTGGCATCTTGTCTGCTTCGGTGATGAAAGATTTAAATAAGAATTCCAAGTGTGATACCTAAATACAAAAACTAAATCATCAGTTCAAGATGAGCTTTCCAGATTAGAAATGCTATTTTCTAGTTCACAGTTGGGGAAAACAAAAAACGGAGGCTTGTGACATCTCAAAAACTGACTCCAGCCACAATAAATCTACAAACCTTTAAAGAACCACAAGATTCCTTTTTGTTTGTTTGTTTTTTGTTACAACAACAGACTAACACAAATACCCCACTGGAACAGAACAGATAAAATGATCTGTGGGTACTCATTCTGACTTTACACCTTTTTTGAGAGTAAATCCCTTGCTTACGTTGTTTGCAAATTTTCAGCCCAGATGTAGAGGATCATTGGATTAGCCCACAGCAGAAGTTCTCCTGAGGAACAATCTCATGTGGTCCAAAATACGGTGGGTAGGGATGACTATCCCCTTGCTAAACAGTACCTTAGTCTGGACATCTCAGAATTAAAAGCGATTTAAGTTATGCTTTCTTTCTTTATTCTCATCATGTCTAACATTGTGTATTTTTTTTGTGTGGGGGGGGGAGGGCAGGGCACTCTCCTAGATATGCTCCATCTTCCCACACGTAAGAGTGGCTTGCAGCAGCAAGTTAAATCACAGTTTTCCCAGTGAGAGTAGAATAGATCAAAATAAAAGATCAACACAGAAAGAAACTCAGGAGCCATCTATGAATGTGAAAGTTTTAGTAATTGTCTCCAAGAATTAAGTAAACAGCATCTCTTGGAAAGAGTAGACTGAACTTCATGTCAAGGGTTAACATGACATTACAGAATTTTGTTCTTAAAAACTGAGAGATGGCCTGGGAATTGGTCTCAACCAGAACAACAGAAACACCTCTTTGCTTTTCTGCCTTCTTGTTCTGCTTCTTTTCGGTTTCATTTCCCTTTTTTATGGTTGCCAGGAACAAGCATTCATAAATAATGACTCAATGTTTCCTCTGTCCCAGCTCGGTTTTGACTTCTTTCTATCAATCACATTTCTACCGTGCCCTTCCTCTAAGGAAGTCAGAATAGTGTACATCGTTCTCCTCTCTTCCAATGCATCTTTACAACAACCCTGTGAAGTAGCTTAGGATGCAAGAGAATGAATGGACCAAGGTCACCTGGTGAGCTTCATGGCAAAGTGGAGATGTGAACCAGGCTCTCCTAGATTCCAGTTAGATACACTTACTACTACCCACCCCCCAATAACTCTCTAAATGACCAGCATTAAACAGATGTATAATGCATATTTGTAGTAATGCCCACTACTAACTCTTTAGGGCCCAACCTACCATATATACAAGCCACCATATATACATTCACAATTGCAAAGGAGGTCTTTCTAGTAATATCAGTGGACATCTTATCCTTCTGAGAAGTTGGCTGGACAATAATTTCCTTGCACTATCCCATCTGTCAATCTGTCCCATTATTCTCACTTTTGTTTCAGCATATAATTAGGAGGAAGGGGGGGGAACGGTTCTGTCTGCAATTGTTATTAATTCAGATCTACATATTGCAGCTGAATGTATAAAAATGCCACCCCCCAAACCCCAACTACCCCTAGTCTACTTCTAACACTTTTATCATCTACAGTTCTGCAGGTGATTTGGAGGTCAAAAGCAAACTTAAAAAAGGAAACCATCTAACACTGAATCTCATTGCTGAGTTGCCCTCATAAATCAGAATCACTCTCACCTTCCTTGATAGCATCACAAAGTCAAAGGAAAAGGGACATACTTAATCTGATACATTATTAGGAAGACTGTTAACTTGCAATGGGTTTCCAGGGCCCAGCAAGTGCAAAGGAAAGAGAGCCTATTTTGTTTTCTATGCTAATTATCACCATAAATCATCAGTTTAATTTATTATAAATTTGCTTTCATTTGCTGATGCCATATTATGTTGTCCAAACAATTCAGGCCCATTTGTGGTACTGCTAGATTTTGTTGTCCGAACTGTAAATAGTCAGATATAAGGGTAGTTATACCCTTTGTTTTCTCCTAATAGCAGCTTTGAATATGGGTTACTCATACAAGCTGAAAAATAGGGAATTGCTTTTATAACTGGGATGTGCAAGTGATTGACACACAGTTTGGTAGCTCATATAAACACGCCACATTGGGAACTATTGTTGGGTGTTATTTATTTACATATTTTTAATAGTCTTCCTTTCTTGCTTAGACTCAAGACGGTGCAATTGGACAGCATAAGGCAACCAATGAACAGTACAATAGCACCAGGATGACAGAGTCAGTGAACAGGAACAACAATCTAAGATAAGATGTACTTTAAACAATACAGAAAGTGAATCACAAGGTAAAGATAATGCACTAAAAGCAGGAATATCTACAATAATCATTGCTGGGGACTACAGTCCTATATACATTCCTGGCCTCTTCGTTCTATTACAGATCTACTCTCTTTTTTGATGTCCTCTTGAACATCAATGGTTCCCACATTCTGCAGGCAGGCTGTTCCACAAGGTCGGTTTAGAATGTGTTTGACAATCTCTTAAATGGGTTTTAGGGATCTCCGACAGCTATAGATGCTTACCTTTTCAGATAGGATAATAGGTACAGTCTTCCAGTAGCTACTGACAACACTATCAGAACCCTTCAACAGAAGAATTTAGGGAAAAGATTAATCTGTGGAAAATTCCAGAAGGGCAGGCCAATTCGTCTGCTGCTGGAGTTTTGTGGTAACTTCAAAGTTAACAGGTTTATTGTGGCAAGAGCTTTCATGGATCACAGCCTACTTTACTACACAGAAACTGACAAGTAGGGGACCCACAAGAACTTGCAGGGGGCATCTCATTTCCCCTACCCCACTATTTCCTCTTTTCCATCCCCGAAAGCTCCTATAGCCTCTCCCCCTTTCCTGCTTCTTCCTTTCCTTCTCACCCACCATCCAGCCTACCTTTATCTACTCCTGTCTTCAGCTCCCCTCCTTCCTGGCAGCCTCTACCTGGGAAAACCATGGTAGGGTTGCATTGTGCTTGCTGCTGGGCCAGGCCCAGTTGTACAGTGAGGAACCCTCAATAAATTGGGGGGCACTTTCTGCTGTATAGCCTTCTGGACGCTACTCCCTTCCCCCACATCACCTTTCCATGCTTCTTCTGTCCTTTCTACCTGCCCACCTTTTATCCACACCCCCACCTTCAGCTACATTATTTCATTTATATCCTGCTTTCTTCCACAAAGAGGCCTCAAAGCAACTTACACTCTTCTCCTTTATCCTCACAACCTTTGAGGTAAGTTAGCCTGAGAATGTGTAACAGGCCCATGATCACCCAGTGGGCATTCATGGCAGAGTGGCAATTCTAACCTGGGTCTGCCAAATCTTAGTTTGAAACTCAATAGCTACAGCACACTGGATCTCATGGGGTGGCTCCTGTTAAGCAGCAAGTTGGCCCAGATTAAGTCATACAAGTTGCATGATAGCAAGTCACCCAGCAGTTCCTGGTGGGCCTGACTCCACTGAGTTCTCCCTCAAAAGCCAAAACAGCCCTAGAAAGGGCCCTGCCTTCCCCTTGTCTTTTACTGACAGAAACCAAGGCTAGAACCAACTGGTCATACTATTTGCTTAGCAATGGCCACTAAAGGCATTCGTTTCTTAAGTCTGCAAGCACAGCTTCTATTGTTTTGGAGAGGTTAACCCTCAAGTGTTTTTAGAGATTTTTTTATTTTTAGATTTCAGTTTTTTTTCCTGCAAACTGGGAACATTTTTCAGGTTTGTAGAAAGATCTGTCTTGTCTGCTCATGCTTCTAATCTCCAGACCTAAGTATCCTCAGGTTTTACTATGTTGAGAATTAGGTATATTGGTAACAGATGCAACTGGGAAAGTGAAATCAGCTGTACAAAAGTTTAAGCCATAATAAATGTGTTAGACCTTAAGGAGCCAACAGGGTCTTCCTTGTTAATATAAAACCGAAACAGTGCCAAATACCACTACTGCTCTTACTATTTCTCTGCTGTATCCCAGAACCATTCATTTTGCAGGGTCAATAGGGAAGACAAACCACTATGCTGAAGTTGCTAGGCAATCATAGCAATCACCACTAAACAATTCTTAATTTCTAGAATGTAGAAACAGAACTGAAGCTTCCCTGCAGGAGACACACCCTTTGAGCTGGACCACTCTTTCCTAATTCTAGAAACATAGAGGTTGATATTGTAGCATCCTTCCACTAAGTAACACATCTTGGCATTGGGGGGAAAAGACTCCTGATTTCACAGCAAGACTCCTGACTTAGCTGAAGAGAGGCATGGGATTTAGTTCATAAGATCTAACTAGAGTTAGTACTGACAGATATTCTGGACGTGCTCAAAATAATTTTTGTATTTGTAAAATATTTTATTCACATGTTCCATACCTAAATCCAGTGACTCAGGGCCCAACTTGATCTCCTTCAGATTCAGCCTTCAGAAATAATTTGTATTTCAGCTGTGGTTGCCAGGCAGACTGATTCTCTCCTCACTTTTCCAGGGCCAGCAAACGAAGAGAGGCAGAATTCCAAGGCAGTAATGGTGTATGAACAATGGCTGGATCTACTGGCATTGGTCAAGCTAAGGCTGAACATGTAAAGAGCCAAGTTCCTCATCAGGATGCCTTACTCATTAGGATCACACCCAGTTATGGACACCATCCAGGGATTTGTGTGACTAGCTTGGGGCATCCCTGGAGTTTTGGACTCATGTTTCTCAAATAGTAGCAGCCTGACTGTCCTTTCAAAAAGCAGGGCAATTTCAAAAACAATCTGTGATACTGTATGAGGTGTGCATGTGTGCCTTTTTTAAAAAGTCATTTTAGGTGCATTTACTGTTATTTGGATTGTGACCCATATCTAGCAAACTGTATTACAATCTGATGTAAGCATATACACATGCCAGTTCTTCTGAAATATCAGCCACCGGATGATGAGCTAATAGCACAGGTCTGTTCCATCTCTCTTTCTCTCATATGACACTCTTTTTCCCTTTGCTCCTGCTAGGCAATAACAATATCCAAACAGCTGAGCTTTCTCACTGCTACAGCCAAAACTAGTTTTTCTTTAACAAGACTCTTCTCATGAGTAGCATGGCAAGTGGGGAGGGGGCTATTTTCATGCTGTTCCTTTCAAGTGCTGAACAAGTTTCTAGAAAATACTTTGCAGATAATTTTCCATCCTTCTCTGGGGTCCAGAATGACGGCTTTCACCAACCCAGACATAACTTTTTAAAGCTACCTTCTCCCTGTTGAATAGTACCTCCAGGTTACTGTTAAAATAAAACTAATATTTAAAACTACACTTTAATCGTCTTGTTAAATGAAAGAGAACATTGTATAAGCTTAGCAGGGGAAAAAAACATACCACAAGGCTAGAGGGGAGGGCAAAAAGGCTTTGATCCAATACAGGATTTGTGCTCAGCCGACGTAATCAGAACCATATGCACAAACTACAAAATGGGAGTTTTAGCTGCTCTTTAATTAAATAACGTAAAAATGACTTGACATCACTTTGTATAGGGGGGTCCTTTGCATAAGTGCTTAACATAAGGATAATGAGCATTACAGAAACACCTCTATTAGAAAACAAACATTCCTTGGAAAAGTTTCTATGAAATTTGTGGGCTGTATTCTCAAAGAAGCAAATGCACTTCCAAAGGAAATAGGAGGAAAAAAGTAGACAAGCAGTGGGCTAACCACACTGAACACATGCAAACCCCTTATGTGCAAAGAGGAGACACTTTAAGGGCAAAGGAGATTGCACTCACCTTCTGTTTTAGCTAATTTCAAACAGTATTTGTTTGAAAATGAGGTCAAGACTGAAGGCAAGTCTGAACGTGAAACAATTATTTAAATGAAATTTGGGTACAACTTTATTATTTTGGCTCAATTTTGGCACTCTATAGTGTTATTTTTTTCCTGCCTTTAGTATCGACGATAGTGTATCTTTGCTACTTAAATGAATGCTGGGAATTTTCCTATGTACATTCTGTCCTGCAGGGATGTATCTTAAGTCTTCTTCTGTAAGTCAATTCACTCCATGCTCCTGTTACTGAGCAGTTTCTTACCCCCCCGGCTGAGCTGTACTTCAGAGAAAACATGGCTGGCTAAAGCAGCAAGGGGGAGGTTGAAAAAATCCATTCCATGAACAGTTCTTAGGATTTAAGCCATATTGGCTACTTTGAGGGGGGAAGGCAGCATTTGTTGGCCAACAATAAAGTTAAAACTATAGCAATGTTTTATATCAAGAGAAATACCTGGCATTTTTTACCAGGATGGTCTAGACCAGTGGTTTTCAACCTGAGGCCATATTGCCCCCAAGGGCTATCTATAAATAAAACATTGAAATAGCTACCTTCAAGTACAACACCTTTATTGGCATTGTGGACAAATGATCTAGTATCTTTTCCATTATGTACATATCCCAAACACAATGGTACCAAGTAGACATAGATGGAGTTTTAGATTTTTTCCTTGCTACAGCTATAGACCATTTCACAGTTGCACATAACATAGCAATCAGATCGTGTCTAACAAGTGGAACAGAAGAATGTTGCCATAAATTTAAAAGCATTACCTCTGGGGTGAAAGGAATCAAATAACCTGTTATGATATGAATATTTTGATGAACCAATTGCCAAAAGATCTTAATGTGTTTGCAAGCCCACCAATTATGCATAAAAGAGCCATCCTCTCCACAGTCTTTCCAACATAGAGGCTGATACATTGAGTTAATGTGATGTAATTGAAGGGGAGTAAGATACCATTGAGAAATCAACTTAAAGGTCTTAGTCTGTTTATTTATTGATTTTGACCTAAAAGGAATTGAGTTCCAAATTTAAGACATAAGAGAAGCCAATGTTGAATCAGGCCAATGGCTCATCTAGTCCAACACTCTGTCACACAGCGGCCAAAATATACCAGGCACTATCAGGAGGTCCATCAGTGGGGCCAGGACACTAGACGCCCTCCCACTGTTGCCCCCTCCAGCACCAACAATAGAGTGCATCACCTGCCCCAGACTGAGAGTTCCGATCTATACCGTGGCTAATAGCCACTGATGGACTTCTGCTCCATATGTTTATCTAATTCCCTCTTGAAACTGTCCATGCTTGTAGCTGCCACCACCTCCGGTGGCAGTGAATTCCATATGTTAATCACTCTTTAGGTGAAGAAGTACTTCCTTTTATCTGTTCTAACCTGACTGCTCAGCAATTTCATGGAGTGCCCGCAAGTTCTTGTATTGTGAGAAAGGGAGAAAAGTACTTCTTTCTCAACCTGCTCAATCCCATTCATAATCTTATAAACCTCAATCATGTCACCCCTCAGCCGTCGTTTCTCTAAGCTAAAGAGCTCCAAGCCTTTTAACCAATGTATAGTATAGCAACCAATGTATAGCAGATAGATTAAGGTTTAGATCATTATTCCATGAATGAGCATAAGAGGGTAGAAAGCATTCACTCAATTCTAGTAAGAGTCTATATAAAACTGAAAGTAATCCTTTACTAGTTGCAGTATTAAACTTGAGTAATTTTTCAAAACCTGTTAAGTTTCTCAATAAACTGTCTCTAATCCCTGAATTGTCAATAAGGTGTTTTGAGTCGTAGATAATGAAACCATGGAATAGGTTTCCCTAGCTTTGAGTCTAAATATATCTTATCACAAATAGTGCTTTTTGATGTTATGTCCAGAAAACAAGTAAGATGTGATGACCTCCAGACTTGCAAAAAGGCTGGCCATCGCCCAGGCTCAAACCAGGCTTGCCCCAAGAAGGTAGAGAGTAGTGAAACTGGTGGAACAAGTTTAGATCTCTCTAGTTTTGAGAAACATTTTTGGTGGTGCAATTTTTGGTAATGTTTGCCTATTTATCTACATTGCCTTAATTTGCTCTCTTTCATAACTGGCTTTGTTTAACCTTTGATGTATATTTATGTAGCCTAATCTGATTGGCTATATAGAATAGTCACAGCATCTTATTCACTATAGCTGCCTTGATTAGTTGAGATGATCCATGTACTAAATATGGGGATACTAGAAAAAAATGGCACTGAAGAAGTTGTAGATAGGAGAGATCAACTGAACAGCATAGAAGGATGAATATTCTTATCAACAGGGAATATTCAGGAAATATTTCTGTCCATTCCCCAAAAGACTTAGCATAGCACAGACTACTACTTTTAATCAGATCTTCACCTAAACTTCCTTTTTCACCTATTTTTTAAAACAGATAGAAATACTACTGAGTATAAATTAGAAAGTACAATTTCTAAATTAACTATCTTTGTGAGCTCCTTATATATATAACCATATGCTCCCTTTGAGGCTCAGCATAAGGATCCTCCACAGCAATCCTCAGCAAAAAAGATACATCCAAGAGGTTATGCTGGGTTTAACTGAAGTGTTTTGATTTTGTTGCTCCCCTCTGTGGTAGGAAGCGGTATATCAGAAATTACTGAAGGAAATCTAGAGCCTGGAACAAAAGCAGCCTTTATGTGTCAAATTATACTAATGTCGGTGGAAATAGATGGCCACTTACTGCATGGCTGTTACTTAAACACATTGCTCATGGTAGATGTAACCATGTGGAGCTGGTGTGCTGCTAGCCCTGGCAATGCAGTGAATTTAAAATTATGCTGTCAATTTAGCTCAATGCACAGTTCACACAGTAAAATACAGATGGAAAGTGGATTGAAAGTGGATTATTTAGTGCATGTGACTGCAGCCAAGCCAAACTGGAGACATTTCGTCAGGCTTTGAAATTGGGAAACATTCTACTGTTTGATAATGCTGTACAATTTATAAGATACCCTTTTGCCCCTATTTATGGACTATATCTTTTACTCTTCACTCACTACTCTTATTTCTGCCACATTGGTGGTCAGGTTAATTTCCCTGCCAAACTTGCTGATCCACAGCTTAGCACATACACATCAACTATGTAGAGTCTTTAAAGTGCTGAGGGAAAACTTTTGACAACAATAGGGCTCACACACAGAAACTTTATTCGGAAAAAAAAGAATGTAAAATGTTATCCCAAAGTACCAATAAACCCATCCTGTCCCTTTTGTAAAATGTTGTCTTTGGGACAGACAGATGATTAATTAAAGTTTTAAATTTTAAAATTAAAATTTAATTGTTTTAATACTTGTAGTGAAGTCAAAGTCTTCCCCTTGTTTAGTTAGATATCATCAAATAGATCTTCTGGGTCGCTGGATGATTTTTCTGTTTCCAAAGGCTTCTCTTTTGATGAAAAGCATTTCTCTGATGATTTTGATGGAGCAGAATCTGGTCTAAAAATGTAAAGCAGAAACTTTTATTAAAACAAACGTCTGCAGGTTATCTTAAAGAAATCTGACTCAAAGGTCGAATCTGCATTTGTCTTTCCCACCAGTGTCCCAGCCTTCTGATACCGTCTTTAAAAAAGCTGTCTACATCTGGTGTCGTTTTCACACCTCAATAGTGCTAGCCCTTTCGTGGCGGCTTCACTGTCATTGCACCTCTGCACTGCTTTAAAAGAATCTTCCCCAAACAACATTCAACCAAGCATAGAGAAAGACGGCATCACAGCAGCATGAAACTGATTTAAAAATGCAAATGCAGATTTCACCAAACACAGGAAGAGAAGTTAATGTTCTAACAGTCTCTATGTAGGACATGCTCAGCTTTAGGAGAGAAATAACACTTCCCAGGTTGTGTTTGCAGCTTCATCTGTCAGTGGCAAAGCCAGTGCAATTATTTGTTTCCATTAAATTCGTTGCCTACTTGAGAATATTGAAAATGATGACTGAGCCCGTGGTACCTACATGAAGAATTAAGCAGCAGCAAGCATGTAAATATAAAAGACACCCAGGCTGTATTTAGATTAGGTTCTTTAACTAAAAAAAACACACACCTGTTTTTGGTGCATGACATAACAGAATGTTGGCTGGCATTTTCTTACTTTTCTAATCTTATGATTTATAACTATTTTCTACTATTTTGACATTAAGGAGTAAATTTATCCATTTCAGGCTCTCAGGCTATGCCTTTTGTGCATGATGATGTTTGATTTGAAAAAAATACTTACAGATGTCACAAAATCCAGTTGAGTTTGCCAAAATGTAAGGCTTATCTAGGTCTATTTTGTGTCATTTTGAATCACTTGTTTCTTAACATGCATTTGAAGGTAACCCCCCCCCCTTTGTCTTTTGTTTGAAAAAATTAGAATGGCTAAAAGGTTTTGAGCTTAAACAGAGATTATGGTCCTGGTTTGCACAAACTCTTCCCCACTCATACCCTTTAAAATCATTTTTATATTTAAAAAGAAGAAAGAATTACAGAAATTACATTATAAAATAACCAACATGACATTTCATGGAGATCTGTTTTCAGTTGTGGCCCAGTAATTAATCAAAATCTGCTAAGCTCTGTTCTAGTAGGATCTAATTTCACCTTTCTATTATTTGAGTTATTTTTTTCATTTCTATGATGTCCAAAATTGTTCTTTGCTGTCTACACCTAAATGGAACCCTTTTCTCCTCCTGATATCAGGTACAGAAAGCTTTTCTTGCTACCCATATATTAACCAAAAGAAATCTGAACAGTATAGTAAACTGTTGGGGTCATTGACTCCATTTGCCAAGATTGTCGAGGGAGCAAAAATGAGAATACAGATTCCCCAAATCAGGCAGGTATCCAAATTATAAGAACAAATCATAGAGTTGGAAGGGACCTCCAGGGTCATCTAGTCCAACCCCCTGCACAATGCAGGAAATACACAAATACCTCCCCCTCTACACCCTCAGTGACCGCTGTTCCATACAACAGATCCACCCCATACAAGGGCATTACAGTCTCAGCTGTTTCATTCTCAATCCCTTTCCTAATCATCCCTACCTTAAGAGTTTGACTTTTTTCAATGCTGCAGCACACTGGCTTAGAACATAAGAGAAGCCATGTTGGATCAGGCCAGTGGCCCATCCAGTCCAACACACTGTGTCACACAGTGGCCCAAAGCCAGGTGCCATCAGGCAGGCCCGTAGCTAACAAGTTTTTGCTCAGGGGGCCCATGTTTTTTTCAGGGGGCCCACCAGCAATGTTCCCTCTAAGCTGCAAAGACTGGGGGGATGGGGGGGAGAAGAAGCCTTTGCAGGGGCCCGTGCTTCGGCGCGGCCCTGCAAAGACTGGAGGGGGAGGGAGAAGAAGCCTTTGCAGGGGCCCGCGCTTTGGCGCGGCCCTGCAAAGACTGGACGGGGGGGAGGGAGAAGAAGCCTTTGCAGGGCCCCGCGCTTCGGCGTGGCCCTGCAAAGACTGGACGGGGGGGGAGGGAGAAGAAGCCTTTGCAGGGGCCTGCGCTTTGGCACGGCCCTGCAAAGACTGGATGGGGGGAGGGAGAAGAAGCCTTTGCAGGGGCCCGCGCTTCGGCGCGGCTCTGCAAAGACTGGACAGGGGAGGGAGAAGAAGCCTTTGCAGGGGCCCGCGCTTCGGCGCGGCTCTGCAAAGACTGGACGGGGGGGAGGGAGAAGAAGCCTTTGCAGGGGCCCGCGCTTCGGCGCGGCCCTGCAAAGACTGGACGGGGGGAGGGAGAAGAAGCCTTTGCAGGGGCTCGCGCTTTGGCGCGGCCCTGCAAAGACTGAACGGGGGTGGGTGGGCAGTCAGCAGCCACTTACCTTGTGGGTTCCAAGGGCTGCTGCAGCGTAGTAGCTCACGTGCAGCGCAGTACAGTTCTTTAGGCGGGAAGGATCCGTGGGGCTGGGCAGGTCAGGAGGCGGGAGCAGACGAGGCTCGGATTTCTCACCCCGCCTTATGCTGGGAGGGGTGGAGGGAGGGGCGGAGCAGCAGAGGCAGAGCGGAGGTCTAACCTCCCTTATGAGACTGCTCCGGAGGAGGGGGGGAGGGGGCCGGGGAAAGGAGGGGGGAGCAGAGGATGGGGGAGGGGGCCCACAAAACCCGTGGGGGGCCGGGCCCCCAGGGCCCCACGCAGGCTACGGGCCTGCCATCAGGAGATCCAAAAGCAGGACCAGAAATCCAGAAGCCCTCCCAGTGTTGCCCCCCAAGCACCAAGAATACAGAACATCACCCTGGAGGAAATGACTACTTTGGAGAGCAGACTCCCTTGCATTAGACCCCCCCCAATCTCTGTGCCTAACTGGGCTTAGAAATGTGGAGGAAGAGGAGGAGGAAATGTGCTGAGTTGGGAGGGGAGGCTATCATTATGGGATCCTTCTCTCCTAAGGAATGTCCATTCCCTCTTCTAGCTCTCCCTCTTCCAGTTTGCTCCAAGCTAAAAAGCCTCAACTCAGAAGCATTCTGGAACTGGATTGACAGACCCCAGAATACAATGATAGCCCCTGGGAGTAGAAGAAGTGTTTTGGGACTGGGTGTCAAAGATGTGTTCTGGGACTGGAATGACAGGCCCCTGAATGGAATGACAGCCCCTGGGAACAGAATCTGTGTGCTGGGATTGTCCAGTCCAGTGCCAGAATACTCCTGCAACTCCCAGGGGCTGTCATTCCAGAGATCTTAATGGAAAATCTGTTCCACATTTTCTTTACAACTCTTCTTGTGCTGTAATGTATTTCAAAGGAGTCCATGCAAGTCAAGTTGGCATTCCTGGCTCCCACTATTCCCAATGGGCCTTCAAGCATCTCCCATTGTTTCCAATGGGCAATACTGTCCTTCCTTTTAGTACATCCCCCTTCAGACAGCCTGACCATGCTGGCAGATGGACAGCAGACTGCTGGCATTTTGGGGCGCTTTCTAAATCCAGAGGTTCCACATTTTGCAAAATAGCTTTTGTGCCACAAAGAATCATGAAGCGTTAGATCCATGATACCATCTAGGGTGTTGCTCACAAACCTTCAATCTGATGGTGGCTGCATGTTGTTTCAGGAAAAGAATCAGGGTGATTCAGGAGGATCTATTTCAGGCTGGGAGGAAGCAGAGCCTTTGCTGTTTGCAGCCATCCAGGTGGGGGCAGAAAGGTAGCTCTTCAAGGAGCAAGGCTGGCTCCCCCTCCTCCCATGGGCTCGCGGAGCCTGCCCTCTCCTCGCCAGGCGTGCCTGGCTCTGCCACATGTGGGAACCGCGGGGCCATGCTCTCCCAGCTAGCCGCTCAGTCCCCGTTCCCAGCAAAGTGCATGGATTACAAGGTCAGACATCCTTCACAATGGCGGTGGCCTCCTGGTGCTCTCCTTCCCTCCGCCGACAGAGGGGAACAGGAGGAGGAGGAGGTGCTGAGCCAGCCAGACAAGCACAGCCAGGGTGACTGCCCCCAAACTGGAAAACAAAATGGTTTAAAAAAAGTTTTTTAAAAAATTCTTCCTCTTTCAAAGCGGGAAGGGAGATGAGGAGGTTGCAAGCATTGAAAGCCCCGGGGGAGGCTGAGCTCCCCTGGAAAATTTCGGGGATAGCCTCCACCCCCAAGCCCCCTGAACTCTATGCCTATGCTTGGATGGATGACCTCCAAGGAAGACTGTAGAGGTAGGCAATGCAAACCACTTCTGCTTTTCACTTGCCTTGAAAGGCCCTTGCTGGGGTTGTCATAAATCGGCTACAACTTGGCAGCACTTAACACATGCACACATGAGGTAGGTTGTATGTCAGTAAACAAACTGTTTCCCCCCTAGCAAAGATGCCCCTCATTTTTGTGGAGAATAAATTGTGCAAGCAGAGCATCCAGGGGATCAGCCATTCACTTGGTGACCCTAGCTCAGGAAAGGGGATTTCTGCTTGAAGGAAGCAAACTCACTCATTCCTTCATCACTCATTCAGCACCAGCTCCTGGTGAACCTAGGCCAGATCTCTAAACTACAGCCTTGCCACTTCTCCATAAAAAAGTCTATGAGTAAGGCTGTACTATAGACATTGTTCCAAGGTTAAATGTCTGTTAGACACTTGCTTCTCAGGAAATGTGATCTCTTAGTATGACTGAGGCTGAAAATAGTTTTATATTGCTTGAAAGTCCATTCAAGAGCTCTTCATATGTGAACTCAGAATTCTCAGTTTGTATGGATACCCATTAGAGTTGCAACATAACCAGAATTATGGAGAAAAGGAATAGGGGGAGTTTTCAAATATGGAAATGTTCCCTCTCTCCTTGAGTTTTGTCAAATCATTTTTTTTTCAAAGCTAGGCCATTATTTAAAGAGAAATAATTGCATTTTTCGTATTTGTTGTCACAACTGAAAATGAAATACGTAATAAGATGCAAGACATATTATTATAGTAAAGAAGGAGGAGGAGAGGAGATTGGATTTATACCCCACCCTTCACTTGGAGTCTCAGAGCGGTTTACAAACTCGTGTCCTGTCCCCTCCCCACAACAGACACCCTGTGAGGTAGGTACGGCTGAGAGAGCTCTTTCCAGAACTGTCCTTGAGAGAACAGCTCTGACAGAACTATGGCTTGCCCAAGGTCATCCAGCAGCTGCAGACGAAGGAGCAGGGTATCAAACCTGGTTCCCCCAGATTAGAGTCCACACACTTAACTACTACACCAAACTGGCTCAACTAAATGTAGTTTGTAGCTGCATATACTAGTGATAGCAAGAGATATATCACAAATATCAATCTAATTTATACCATAATCAGACAGATTCCATAATTGCTCAAGAAAAAAACAACCCTTCAAGATATCATGGTTCTTGGAACTTTTACTTAAATAGATATTCACATTTCTGGAACTACTTTTGAAAAGAATGGGAATAAAATAATTTCAGGTTAGAGCCAAATATGTTCAAGCTTTATATGAGATTTGCATAAGTACAGAATCCTTAGGCTTTGTCATGTGGTCACATCCATCATGTCACAAGCTGTACTGACACATTTATGGGGTCTTTGTTCTGAAACTTCCAGCATGGGATTTTGAGGGATATATATATTGTAGCATAGTTCATGTATTATGAAACATTTTCCTAGAAATTCTAACAACTACTCTGGAAATGTTCTGTGCTCTACTGAAAGTTATTATTTGTTGTTAAAAGTTGTACCAGGATCAGGAGAAAATGACACATCTACATTAAGGAAGAGATTCCTCCTATCCCACTGGCGGAGTTTGTATTCCATAACGGTGCTTTTAGATGTTGTGGGGTTCCCTCGTCTATCATCATAACAGAGAAGAACATTTCATATGCTATTCTGCTGGGGGGGGGGAGCTCCTCATTATAGGAGGCAGTGCCATTCTTAATAAAGGAGACAGTGCCATTCTTAACACCAATATGGAAAATATCTTTTGGTTAGTATCTATAGGAGTCTATCCATAAGATTTAATCAGCACCTTTTCCACATGACTGCCTTAGAAGATGTGATGTTGGTGAGCATACAGTAGAGGGCTCTTTCAACTTTGACCCCCAGGTAGGGTTTCCAACCTCTAGCTGTGGATTGGAATTCCTCCAGAATTACCACTGATCTCCAAACTACGGAGATCAGCTCCCCTAGAGGGAATGGCAGGTTCAGAGGGCAGACTCTACGGCAACCCCCCCGCCCCCCAACTTTTTTGGAATTCTCTGACATGATATGCAGTGTGCAGCCATAGAATGCCTGCTGCAGCTTACCTTCAGTTACGCAATGAAGGTCATAGTGTTCTGAGGACAGTTGCTGCCAAGGCAATCATTTTTTCCCCTCCAAGGCAATCATTTTTAAAAATCTGTACAGCCAATTAAATCTCCAGTAGTTAATCAGAAACCTTGCTGGTTTTCCCTCAAAAGACACATGAATGATATCCTGGATGAAAAATCATTGGTGATGATGACGATATGCCCTAGGATGGGTGTCACATGGCTGGGGGGATCTAACACAGAATATGTAAATAGTAGCTGGCTGAACTTTTGCTCAGTTGTGTTGGTAAGTTATCCTGAGCTAGGTCCTTGTCAGCACCTCAAGACTTCCACATGTTTCTGGTCCCAAGACTCAGGCACTTCTTTGTGCTTGGCCCTGGTAGGACAACACAGCTTCCTAGTGCTAACCCCCCACCCCCAAACCTGTTGGGCTTGATGCACAGCTCTAAGTGAACAGGGCTTTATTGCCAGAATGTGGACAGAAATATAGCAATAACACTGTTTTGAGTTTCATATAGTTTTCATATATATTTGAAAACAAAACAAAGAAAAAGGAAAAAAAACGTAAAACATAAGTTTCAACTAGAAAAACCAAACCTCACCAAAAAATTCAGTTCAGCTAAATGTGGTACAACGCAGTGTCACTTGGTGACTCTTTTCCCAGTTTTCCCCCATTAACGTCAGACAGGAGATGGAGAGGACTTTAAAAACACATGATGGTCAGAGAAGGGCTGGGTTATCACCAATATGCAGATGATACTCAGCTCTATCTCACACTTCCAGTTGATTCCAGGGAGGGTGCAGAAATCCTGAATCAGTGCCTGAAGAAACAATTTGAGTGGATGCAGGCTGATAAACTAAAGCTTAATTCTGAGAAGATGAAAGTGCTACTGGTGGACAAAAGATCTGACCCAGGATTTAAGGTGTTACCTGCTTGGGATGGGATTGCACAGATCCAGGGTTTGGGAGTGCTTTTGACCCAAGCCTATTTCTGGATAAGCAGGTGGCAGCTGTGGCCAGAAGTGCCTTTTACCAATTTCGACTGGTTAGCCAGCTGCAGCCCTTCCTGGGCAGAAAAGATCTGGCCACTGTGGTGCATGCTCTGGTTACATCTAGATTAGATTACTGCAATGTGCCTGCTCTGTATGGGGCTATCCTTGAAAAGTGTGCAGAAATTTCCATTGGTACAGAATGCTGAAGCCAAGACGCTGACTGGAGTGGGTCATAGGGACCATATCACTCTAGCCTTGCCTCTCTACACTGGCTCCCAGTTTGTTTCCAGGCACAATTCCAAGGTGTTGGTCTTGACCTTCAAAGCCCTATATGGCTTGGGATAGCTGAAGGATCAACTAATCCCTTATGAAACTGCCCAATCATTGTGATAATCTTCAGAGGTGCCCCCGCCTTCTGAGATCAAGTGGGTGGCAACCCAGGAGATTTGTCTGCCTTCGGTCATGGCACAAAACGCTGGAACTCTCTCCCCAGGGAGATTTGTCTGCCTTCTGTTGCCATCTTCTGTAAGCAGGTAAAGACTTTTTTGATTTGTTTCACATTCCCTCAATGATCCCTCATTCCTAACCATTGATTTATGTTTTGTATGCATTCTAATGGATTTACATGTATCATGAAGTGCTAACAGTGTTGTTTCATAGTGATAGTTTTACCATATGAGGGTATTCAATAGATTATCTAGATGTTCAGCTCGCTGATCTTTCCCTGATATAATTGGCAGGCGCAGGCTGTCAATAGCAAACCAAGGGCCAGGACTCTATAAATTCCAGTTGTTGTTGATAATGGTGGCAGCTCCTAATTGAAGGCCTGGTGGAAGAGCTCCATCTTACAGGCCCTGCAGAACTGTAAAAGGCCTCTTCTGAGAACTCATTCCACCAGTATGGAGCCACCACTGAAAAAGCCCTGGCTCTGGTTGCAGGCAGCCTGGCATCCTTGGGGCTCCGGAGGGCCAGTCAGTTTTATGACCCTGACTGTAGTGCTCTCTAGGGTATATATACACACAGTACAAACTATTTGATCTGCCCAGCAATTTAGACAAGGGCTTATACCAAGCCAACACACTGTAAACCATTTAGTAGTATCTGAAGACTGACTTTTGTACTTAGTTTTGTGTTGAAAATCACATGCCGATGATCAATACTACCCCATCCTCACAAACCTGCAGAAGCTGGTTATCTTGAGCAACCGTAGCATGAATTCCTCTAATCCCTAAATAGAGAAAGAGGCACAACTAAACATCACCATCTACCTTTTCCTTTACACTAGTTTGATCCTTTAGTTGCTAAGATTAGTTCATGGAGACAGGGTTTGAAAAGGATCGTCCTTGGAATGATATGCTGAAGACATTAAAAGGTTTGTTTTCTCTAAATCTGAAGCTCCTGGATCAGAGATGTCCCAGGAAAATGAGGAAAAACACAAGCATGGGTTCATGATACTACTTTGCATTAGAAGACCTAGTGCATTAACATAAGAAATAACCCCAAACAACTTCTCAATGGGAATTGCTCAACTGTGAACATCATGCAAATCCCACACATTTGAATACGGGTTGAACAAGAGAAGCTCTTTGTCAGTGGCACTAACAGCTCATTATACAGAACACTAGGAGCACCCACAGTCCAGATCACGGGGATGGTGCTGTGGGTGCGTTACAGTACTGTGATAAGGAAAGCAGCTCTACTTGTTAGTTTAATGGTATGTGATTTAATTAGGCTTTTACAACTGAACATTTCTAACCTCTCCTCATCCTGCTTTAATCCAAACCTAGAAGGGCTAAATTAACATTTGAAATTAAATTAGCATTTGAAGTAAAAGGCAGGCTGGGAAGGAGAGGAGCTCTTGTCTGAGCAGCTCCCTTTCAGCAATACCTATCATTAATCAACCAGAGACTAACTCACTCATCCTCCTTTATTGATTAGCTCCCAATCAGTGTGATTGGCTCCAGTGTGTGTGTGGGGTGGAGTTTTGGCCAATCTATTTGTTTAGGGTTCCTACAAGCAGGCCCCAGCTCTGCAATATAGCAGGTCCCACTCCACTCCCAAAGTGTCCCATATGCAAGGGGATAAACAGGCAAGGTTTTCTGGATGACAGCCTACTAGCATGTGATGGACTTCACTTGTCAAGGTCAGGGAAGAATGTGTTTGGCAGAAACCTGAAGAGATTCATCAAGAGGGCTTTAAACTGACACCACAAGGGGAAGGAGATGACTGACATAGGGGTTTAAATGAAGGGGAGCAAACAACAGAGGCCCACCTGGGAGGAAGGGTCTAATGGAGCCAAAGGTGCAGGGCTTCAGGTGTTCTCAAAGTTTGGGTAATAAGAAGGAGGAGCTTGAGCTTTTAATGCAGACAGAGGGATATGATTTAGTAGGCATTACACAGACTTGGTGGGATGATTCACATGACTGGAATGTAGCAGTGGATAGATACGAGTTGTTCAAGAAAAACTAAAAGGATTGAAGAGGAGGTGGAGTGTGTGAAGAGAGGGTTTGTTTGTCAGGAAATACTGCAGGAGGAGGGTGACATCCCAGTGGAAAGTATCTGGGTGAGGATAAGGGAAAGAAGGACAAACAGTATTGTGATTGGAGTCTGCTACAGACCTCCTGACCAGGATGAGGAGGTGCATGCTGCCCTCCTTGAACAGCTTGACAGGGTATCCAAACTATATGACCTAGTAGTTATGAGTGACTTCAAATTCCCTGATGTGTGCTAGGAGATAAACTCTGCAAAGTGTCCACAGTCACACAACTTCTTCCATTAAATGGTGAAGGAAGCTACAAGGGGCTTGGCCATATTCAACTTAATATTGACCAACAGGCAAGAGATGGTAGATGGAGTGAAAGTGGTGGGGACCATAGGGGGGAGTGACCATGTCCTGCTAGAATTCCTTTTGCTGTGGGGGATCAAGGAAGTTCATAACCACATACATAATTTAGATTTCAGTAAGGCAGACTTACTCAGAGGTATGATGAGAATCATTCCATGGGCAAGACTGCTGGAAAGGAAGGGAGCAAGTGAAGGGTGGGCTCTCCTAAAACAAAAGCTCTTACAAGCCCAAGCTGTCACTATTCCAACAAGAAGGAAACATGGTATGGGATCCAAGAAGCCAAGAGAACTGCGTGATGTGCTAAGGGAGAAAAAGGAAATGTTCAAAAAATGGTGGCAAGGACATAACTCTAAAGAAGAGTATCTGCGGGTTGCTAGGCACTGTAACTCAGCCATCAGAGAGGCCAAAGTTCACAGTGAGCTAAAGCCGGCCAGGGAGGCTCGCTACAACAAGAAACTCTTCTTCAGATATGTGAGGAGCAAACACAAGATAAAAGGGATGATGGACCCACTGTTGGGAGGAAATGGAGAAACAGAGAGAGAAAGTAGAGAGAAAGTAGAAAGGCTCAGTGCCTATTTTGCCTCAGTTTTTCCCCTGACCAGGAAGAAAACAACAGGCTCATCTAGAGATGGTAGCAGGCAAATGACAACATCTGGGCTGCTGGTTGACATGGACAGAAAGGTCGTTGAGAAGCACCTGGCTGCATTGAATGAGTACAAATCCCCAGGGCCAGATGGCACGCACCCAAGATTGCTCAAAGAAATTTCTAGAGAGCTTGCAGACCCTTTGTCCATCATCTTCCAGACCTCTCGGAGGATGGGAGATGTGCCACAAGACTGGAGGAGGACAGGTGTTATCCCACTTTTCAAAAAAGAGAGGAGGGAGGACCCAGGAAAGTACAGTCAGTCTGACCTCTATTCCAGGGAAGATACTGGAGCAGATTTTAAAGGGATCAATCTGTGAGCATCTAAAGGACGACTTGATCCAGGGAAGTCAGCACAGATTTGTCCCCAACAGGTCTTGCCAGACTAATCTCATTTCCTTCTTTGATCAAGTGACAAGCTTACTGGATCAAGGGAGTGCTGTTGATGTTCCTCACCTGGATTTCAGTAAAGCTTTTGACAGGGTTCCCCATGTTGTTCTGATGGGTACACTAAAGGACTGTGGACTGGACTCTAGGATAGGTGGATAGGAAACTGGTTGGGGAATTATACTCAGAGAATAGTTGTCAATGGCATTTCATCTGAATGGAGGTAGGTGTCCTGTGGGGTGCCACAGGGCTTGGTTCTGGGCACAGTACTTTTCAATATTTTTATAAACTATCTGGAGGACGGTGTGGAGGAGCTAATTAAATCTGCAGATGACAATACATTCGGAGGAGCAGTGAACACACCAGAAGATAGAGATAGAATTCAACGAGATCTGAACATGCTAGAAAAGTGGGCAGATGTGAACAAGATGCAATTTAACAAGGATAAGTGCTGAGTTCTACATCTGGGTAACAAAAATGAGGAACATGCATACTGGATGGGGGATACACTTCTGAGTAGCAGTGTGTCTGAACAAGATCTTGGGGTAAGGATGGACCGAAAGTTAAATATGAGTAGCTAATGTGATGCAGTGCCAAGAAAGGCTAATGCAATCTTGGGCTGTATCAACAGAGGCATAACATCAAAATTACAAGATGTCATAGTCCCGGTGTACACTGCAATGGTCATGCTGCACCTGGACTACTGTGTACAGTTCTGGAGGTTTCATTTTCAAAAGGAAGTGGACAGAATGGAGCGGGTGCAGAGGAGAGTGACGAGGATGATCGAGGGCCTGATGACCAAGCCCTATGAGGAATGGCTGAGGGACTTGGGAATGTTTAGTCTGGAGAAGAGGAGGTTGATGGGGGACACAATTGCTCTCTTGAAGTATTTGAAGGGCTGTCACTTAGAGGAGGGCAGGGAGCTGTTCCTGTTGGCAGCAGAGGATACGACTTGCAATCATGGGTTTAAATTAAGGGTGGGAAGTATCGGCTGGATATTAGGAAAAACTTTTTTACAGTAAGGGTGATTTCCCACTAAAACTGCTGCGGGGTTGCGCTGCCGTTTGCCCCGAGATTTTTAGTCAATTTCACACCCGAAGCCGCGGGGCTGCATTTTGACCCGCGGCTGCCCGATTTCCCCGCAGTTTCATGATCCTGTTTTTTGAGGATTACGAAACTGCGGGGGAAATCGGGCGAAGCCGCGGGTCAAAATGCAGCCCCGCGGCTTCAGGTGTGAAATTGACTAAAAATCTCGGGGCAAATGGCGGCACAACCCCGTGGCAAGCTTTAGTGGGAAATTGCTGTAAGAGTGGTTCAGCAGTGGAATCAGCTGCCTAGGGAGGTGGTGAGCTCCCCCTTACTGGCAGTCTTCAAGCAGTGGCTGGATGCTCTAGGCTGATCCTGTATTGAGCAAGGGGTTGGACTAGAAGGCCTGTATGGCCCCTTACAATTCTATGATTGTATGAAAAGTAAACTCTGTGAGTTTGTTATTGCCCACCAGATCAAATGTTAGAGGATGATTTAAAATTGCAAAAGAATTAAGATAAGGAGCAGGACAAAACAACTGTGTAATAACAGGTGATTTTAACTACCCACACATTGATTGGGTCAGTGTGTTCCAGTCAGGAGAAAAAGACTGAATTTCTAGATATTCTCAATGACTGTACCATGGAGCAGATATTCACAGAACTTACCAGTGGGGAGGCGATCCTGGACTTGGTCCTAAGTAATGTTCAAGACCTAGTGAGAGATGTAAATGTGATAGCACTGGTTGGAAACAGTGACCATAATGCTATTAAGTTTAGCATTTATGTAAACTGGGAGTTTCCAAAAGGACCAACACGACTTCACTCAAAAGAGAGGGATTGTGAAGAAGAAACTGAAAGGAAAGATAAGGAGGGTCAAATCCCTTTGGGAAGTGTTGAGACTAATTAAATCCACAATCCTGAAAACTCAGATAAAATACATACTACAGGTTAGGAAAAGTACAAATAGGTAAAAAAAAGGCCTGCATGGTTAACAAACAAAGTAATGGAAGCAGTAAAAGGTAAGAAGGATCTCTTTAATTGGTGGAAAGTTAGTCTGAGTGTGAGGAAAATAAGAGGGAACATAGGCTGTGGCAAATAAAATGCTAGTTGGTAATCTGACATGCAAAAAGGGACTATGGGGATCATATTGTAAAAAACATAAAGACCAATAATAATTTTTTCTTCAAATACATTAGCAGCAGAAAACCAGCCAGGGAGGCAGTGGGACCCTTGTATGACCAAGGGGTGAAAGGATTACTAAAGGATGATAGGGAAACGGCAGAGAAGCTGAATACATTTTTTGCCTCTGTCTTCACTGTGGAAGATGGGAGGTGCTTGTCCACTCCAGAACCGCTGATTTCAGGAGCGGTGTCAAAAGTCCTGAGTTAGATTCAGGTGACAAGAGAGGAGATCCTACAACTGATGAACAAATTAAAAACGGACAAATCAACAGGCCCAGATGGCATACATCCAAGAATTCTGAAAGAACTCAAATGTGAACTTGTCAGCCTCCTGACAAAAATATGCAATCTATTGCCCTGACTTGGATAGCCCAGGGAAGCCCAATCTCATCAGATCTTGGAAGCTAAGTAGGGTTGACTCTGGCAAGTACTTGGATGGGAGACCTCCTTAGAATACCAGCAGTTGGAAGCAGGCTTTATTCAGCCACCCTTCTGAATATCCTCTTTACAAAATCAGATTGAAGAACCAGCACTGTCCAAAGATGTTTCCGTGGCCATGTGGCTGGCATGACATTGTCACCTTCCCACTGAAGTGGTACCTATTTATCTAGTTGCAATTTCTTGATTTTGAACTGCTAGGTTCGCAGGAACTAGGACCAGAGATGGGAGCTCACTCCATCACATGGCACTCGGCTCTCAAACTGTCGAACTACAGACCTTCTGGTCTGCAGCTCAGCGTCTTAACCTCTGAGCCATCACAGCCCCTAAAATTTAATAAACCTGCTCAAAATTTTGAGTTAATTTTTGCAGCTGGTCAATCTGACTTTCCCTGCCAAGAGCGCTACCATGAATTCTTCATCAACCTGCAAAAAGTAAATTATTTAGCTTGGAAGCAAGTTTCCTCTCTGGAAACAAAAGGAAGAGCTGACAAAGGATTGCTTTATGAATTGCAAGTAGACTAGTGCTTCACCCCTTGCTGTACATTAACATTCCAGCCAGACTCACCTATGCTCTGTCTTCCCTATCCAGTGACAAAATAAATTATCTCTTGGGAGAGTGATATCTGACCCTGGAGTCATTGTCTGGTCTTAGGATACTTTAAGTTTATTCTGTGCTGAAAGAGTCACAGGGTTCACTTGATGAAATAATGTAAGAACTATAGGCATATGAGGAAAACAGGTGCAACTTATCTATTATACATTTAAGGCAGGAAGAAAACTTACCATAACTTCAAATTCACTCCTTCCAAAGTAACTCTAAGCCAGATACGATGTCCAATGGGAGTTGGTTCTTTTGCTGGCTGAGAGTTCAAATTCCTCTATCTAGATGTTGCCAAAAATTATGGCTGACAATTTTGCCCAATGCATAGTAATAATCTCATTAAATCCTCCTTCTGATATCTCTCAACCTTAAAAAAAAATCTTTTTTTTTTAATAGCTACAGTTGTGACGAGAATCCAATCTGTGATTTGGCTAAATTAATTCTGAATGTTGCCAGATGGTGAAAAACACTAATTTTGAGAGGAAATACTTAAACACAGATGGAAACACTAATTGAGCTTCACAAAGAGGGAATTATCCTTAGGACTATAGCATGAAACAGAATAGGAATTTTATTAGGAGTGCTGGAACTTCAGTCAAAGCTGAAACCTTTTTTAGCTGCATTATTTCATTTTAATGGCATTTTTTTTTTTGAAAACCACAGTGTGATGTTTCTGATGAAAAGATGACATACAAAAGTAAATACATCATGTATGGATCAGATGCAACATAAGAGCCCTGCTGGATCAAATTAGTAGCCTATCTAGTCTACCATCCTGTCTCACACAGTGGCCAAACAGTTACTCCAGAGAGCCAACAACAGGACATAGAAACTGAGGCCTTCCCCTGATGTTGTCTCCTGGAACTGATATTCAGAGCTCTACATTTATCTTAGTAAATTAGCTTTTTGTATTGTAATAATATTTGAGGATTTTATTGTTAATTTCAGCTATTTCATATTAATTAAGCTTTTTTCTGCACAAAAGAACACTCTTTTGTGTGCAGACTTCCTGCAGGAGCATTTTAATATCTAGCATTTTCAGAGCATATATCTATGTGAGAGAGATGTACACATCAATTCATTTTTCCATGTCTGAATTATGCTCTAAGCACAGAACCTCCAATGAAGCATTCCTTAAATGTAATGGATCCCATGGTCTGTGACAGTGCTGGCTTCACAGGTCACTATGATAATGCGACTTGGCTTCTCACATAACCTCTGTAACCATGTCATTAAATTCAGTCAAAAAAGTGTTTTGAGCAAATTGTCCACATGGGCTATATAAGATGTTCAATTGTTTTGTAAAAAACCAGTACAGCGCATTTCCAATAAGTGAATTCAATATGAGCTCACTGAAGATACCACTTAAAGTCTTAATTCAACTTCATCATTAGGAGAGCTAAATTCATATTTCATAATAATTGCAAAACTAAATCTATGGAGATTTCCCATTAACTCAGCTCTTTACTCTAAAGCAGGGGTGTCCAAACTACGGCCCGCGGGCCAACTGCGGCCCGCGGGTCAGTTTTTATTGGCCCGCAACAGGGGCTCCTTTCTTCTCCTTCTCCTCCTGCGGCGGTCTCGGGACGAGCCAGCCAGTCAGAGCCCCTCCCCGCGCCGCCTCAAGGAGGCTCCCGGCAGCCGCGGCATCCTCCTCTAGCGAGGGCTGGGCAGGCTCCGGGAGCTCAGGAGCCAAGCCCCGCCCCCAGCCGGCGTCCTGGGGAGTCTTTCAGGCAGCCGAATGTCAATTTCAGCTCCATTATATCCTATGGGCCATTGAAGTCAATGGTGAAAACATAGGGTATATTCTGGTGGCTGGAGGAGGGGTTTGAGGAGAGGCTCCAAACTCACAGGGTAGCTGATGGAGCCTCTCCCCAAGATACCCACCAAGTTTCAAGAACTTTGGACCAGGGGGTCCAATTCTATGGGCCCCTAAACAGGTTGCCCCTATTCCCTCCATTGTTCTCTATGGTGGGAAAAATATAACTTTTTTTCCCACCATAGAGAACAATGGAGGGAATAGGGGCAACCTGTTTGGGGGGCCATAGAATTGGACCCCCTGGTCCAAAGTTCTTGAAACTTGGTGGGTATCTTGGGGAGAGGCTCCATCAGCTACCCTGTGAGTTTGGAGCCTCTCCCTCAAACCCCCTCCCCTCCAGCCACCAGAATATACCCTATGTTTTAACCATTGACTTCAATGGCCCATAGGATATACTAGGGCTGAATTGCCGCCGAATTTCTTTCATTCCCTCCTTTCCTTCTCTCTTTTCCCTCTTTTCCTCCTTCTTCTCTTCTCTCTTTCTTTCCCACCTTCTTCTCCTCTCTTTTTTTCTCCTTTCCCTGTTTCCCTCCTTCTTCCCTCTCTTTCTTTCCCTCTTTCCTTCCTTCTTTCCTTCTCTCTACTCTCTCTCTCTCTCCTTCCCTCTTTCCTCCTTCTGTGGCCCAACTCTCATGAGAAGGAGTTTAAACTTTAAACCCCTTCTCTCTTAGCTCCCCAACCCAGACCAGCTGGGGAAGGGAAGGGGAGGCTTTTGAAGATGCCTCCCCCTTTTGCTTCCCCTTCTGACATCACTTCCGGTGATGTCAGGGGGTGTGGCATATTCTAATAGCATAATAGCTCATTAGCATACCATATGCTAATGAGCTCCTGCAGCTGTTTTTCTACGAAAAGACCCCTGGGTAACACCTTTAACCCCCCACACACCTTTTTCCAACTTTCACCTGCAGATTCAATATGTCACCTCTTGTGTGTGGCCCGGGCCTTTGCTTATTTTTCTGTATTTGGCCCTCACCAAAAAAACTTTGGACACCCCTGCTCTAAAGCATCTGGGAAAGTGCCTCATCTAAAGTCATTGGCACTGTGACCATGGGATTAAGGGTTTAGGCAGGGTTCTAGAACATAAAAACCATTAAAATTTCCCTGTGAAGTTTTTCAATTGCTCAAAGCTTAGTAGTTGACTGTAGGGTAACATCCTCTTTATTTAAAAGTTTTATAACTTGATTTTCATCTGAAGTTCTCAAGACAAGTACCAGATAAAGCATTCCAATTAATACTACAATTACAAATTTAAAATCAATGTATATAATTACACATCACACAGCTATCAAAACCAACACATTAATCCAACAGTTATAGCAAACCACAGTACACTGTAAATGGCCTTAATCACAAGGTAAACATCAGCACTTTTAATTTAGAACAGAAGCAAACTGAATTAATAACGAATGGGTTCTCAAAAGATAACAGCAGAAATTAAGCTGTCTGTTGCTGTGGGATGTATTGCAGCATTCAAACTGTCCTCGTTCCACATAGTGCATTGCAGTAAGCCAACTGGGAGGTTACTAGGGCATGTATCATAGAGGACAAATCCTTCTGATTTAACCTGAGCCTCTAACAGAAGGTCCAAAACTATGAAGCCCATCTTTTGACCCAATCCAGAACAGGCATTTCCATTACCTCCCCAAACTATAAGCAACTCAGTCTTGTCAAGATTGAATATACAGATGAAAATTCCTATTTATTACTTATCAGAGACCTGTCTCACTGAAATCCACATGGGTTTTACATTCTCATGACACTTTGTTCCCTGAAAAATATCATCACTGAATTAGTCTACTGGCTTTCTGTAAATTCAGGATACCTGCATTCTTCCTATTTTCTCTAACACAAGCTTGCAGACTTACAGTGGAATTTTAAACAAGGCTATACTCTTTTCAGCTTATTGACTTCAACTGAAGGGATACAACTGTACTGCTTGGTATTTTATTCAAAACTGTTTTGTAGATGTAGTGCCAAATGAGGACTCTCCAGAAATTATTCTTTTATAGAGATTTTAGGAAGCACATTAATTTTGGATGGTCATCCTATAGAGTCTTTGTGGTAGAATTCATTTCTACCTATGCGACTCCACTGTAATAATATATATATGCATTATCGTAGTTAGAGAAAAGACGACCATACAAGTACTTATTTAAGTTTACAAAATGTTAAATATGCACTGGAAACTGTTTTCCACATCTAACCATTAGAGCAAAGAAGAGCTGTGTACAAAATATAATAAATCAGCCTATTATATGAAGCACAGGGGAACTTTCATAAACTCACAATCAATAGTATTGGCTGGTGAAATTTGCTGGAACTGCCCCTCCAGCGATAGCCAAAAGAGCAACAAAAACAGTAATGTGCTTGGTAGTCATGAGGCTTAGGGAAATGAATTGAGAAGAAATTGCCAGCAGACAGCAATGACTAAATGTTGCCTCTGTGTTCCTGAATCTATGGTAGTCCAGACTACTTTGGATTTCTAGCCACGTGGATGCTTCTAATCAAGGTTCTAGTTTTATCTCTGATTAACCTTCATACCATAGTGAAAGAGTCGAAGGGCAACTGGCTAGTCAAATGACAATTCAAAAAAACAGGCATGTGTAATCAATTTTATAAGAATTTACCTTCGTGTCCTAATCACCAACAACTTCAGCAGATCATGTAACGATTTACATTTCCTTCATAATGAGATCTCACATGCCTAATCTCTTTTCTGGAAATGGAGATATAATTTGCTTATAGAATAAATATGGTGACAGGGCAGCAAGAGCTGTCCCTTAAACTAAATTCAAGCATATTTCATTTTTTTTTAAGCTTCTATCCCTTGAAGTGGTTGAAGTGATCATCCAGTTCATTTCTTCCCAAAGAAATTCCTTTTTTGAAATATTCCCCTCCCTCTCCTTTTGTGTCTGTGCAACCTGAGTGGCATTTCTTCCCTTGGACTGTAAAAACAAGCAGTCTGGTAAGCAGAGCAGGGTGCCAGAAACTGGCCAGAACTCTTAGAACAAATAGTCACTGACTCTGATTAATTATGACTTCAAAGGACCATCTTATAACCACCCCTTTCCACCTTACAGTTGAGGGGTTCAGGTGGGAACATTACCCACGAAAAACCCATAGGATCCTAAACCCTTGGAATAGGTCAGCCAGTCTCATGAAAGGGTGTTAAGATTTTTAAATGGTTATAAAAAGCCAAGAATATCCTTTGCCTTTCTTCATCTTTCTTCCTCCTGTTGGTGTTGCTGAAGGGCTTCCTATTCTCTCATGAACTGGCCCTGGACCTAAGCAAGAGGACCCTGGGGAGAAAGTAACTGCAGGGGTGCAGGCATTAAGTTTTGTTTATGGAAGTAAAAGCTGGATCAGGTTTACTGTTTTCTTTATTTTCCTTGAGTAGGGTTTGCATAAGAATTGCCTTTTCTTCTAAGATAATGTTTCAGCATACAATCCCTATCCTCCTTTTCACACCTGAGTAACGTTCACACATTTGCATCTTTTCAATAAAACTGTGTAATACTTGTTCATGTCTTGTGGCTCTCAAACATCTGACGTTTATTCTCTGTGGCTCTTATGTTAAGCAAGTTTGGCCACCCCTGGTGTAGTGAAAATTGATAAAAGGAGCATTAACAATCTGCGACATGCAGGTGACACGACATTACTGGCAGAAGATAGTGAAGACTTGAAACAACTACTGATGAAGGTTAAAGCTGAACACCAAGGAGACAAAAGTAGTGACTGCTGAGGAATGATACAATTTAAAGGTTCTCAGTGATGAAACTGAAATTGTTAAGATTCCTATTTCTCGGCTCTATCATTAAGCAAAAGGGAGACTGTAACCAAAAAAGCAGAAGGAGACTGAGATTTGGAAGAGCAGCCATGAAGGAGGTAGAAAAGATTCTTAAGTGTAAGGATGTCACTGCTGAATTGAATCAAGATAATTCATAGCATAGTATTCCCCATTACTATGTATGGGTGAGAAGGCTGGCCAATAAAGAAATCTGACAGGAAGAAAGCTGATTATTTGAAATGTTGGAGAAGAGTTTTACAGATATTGCAGCCTGCCAGAAAGACAAATAAAAGGGTTCTAGATCAAATCAAGCTTCAACTCTCCCTAGAACCTAAGATGACTAAACAGAGGCTATTGTAGTTTGGTCACATTATGAGAAGACAAGAGTCACTGGAAAAGACAGTAATGCTAGGAAAAGTTGAAGGCGGCGGGAAAAGAGGAAGACCCAACATGAGATTGATGGACTCAGTCAAGGAAGCCACGGACCTCAGTTTGCAAGACCTGAGCAAGGTTGTTAACAATAGAACATTTTGGAGATTATTAATTCATAGGGTTGCCATAGATCAGAAGCAACCTAATGGTCCTTAACACAAATGCAGTGGTGGAAAGTGTCCTCAAGTTGCAGCTGACTTATGGCAACCCCACAGGGTTTCCAAGACAAGAGATATTCCAAGGTAGTTTGCCACTGCCTGCCTCTACGTCACAAACCTGGACTTCTTTGATGCATAAGCCTTATGCTACATTCAGATATCAAGATAAACTATGATTTATACACATGATTCAATTTATCCCTGGTGGTATCTAAATGTAGATGGCTCAACAAACCAGGATATGTTGATGGGCATAAAACTGAGATTTCAAATTAGGGTTTGTTGCTGTATTCCTTGTGGAAGGTTGTGATATCTGAATTCATATGCCACAGACTACTGAGTATCACTGCCTCTCACAGACTGCAGCAGCACTGTTATGAAGTCTGTGCTCAAAGTATTGTGCATTGTAGGGGACACTGGGGCACGGTGGAAATTCTAACAGTGTGATGTGCTCAAGAAAAGCAGCTATAGTGTATAAACTGAGAGGAGGGCTTAGAGCATATTTTGCGATACAACTAGAGCTTGTGGGGCTTATGTTTTTGTAACCAGTGCCCATTGGCTACCTTGCAGTCTGTAATCAATGGAAATACTGATGAAACACTGTGAATCTACTTTGTTCCTTCTTACAAACATGTACATCAGGTTGTTTGTGCGTTCAGTGTAGCATGTAAATAGAGCCACTGTAAAACCATGAGTCTATGAAGGTCAGTATTGTCTACTCTGATTAGCAGTAGCTCTCATGGGCTCAGACAGAGATCTTCCACATTGCCTAATATTTGATTCATTTTGCAGGAGATTCCAGGGATAGAACCTGGGACTTCTGCATCCAAAGCAGATGGCCCAGTCCTGAGCTATAGCCAGGGGCGTGGTTGCCTACTCATCTATTTCAATGAATTTAACTCCCTTCCATGGAGGTCACTGGGGCTCTTTGTCATTTACATTACTTATTAGTTCCATATCACATTGTTGATTACCTATTCCTTCTACTTTTTAAGAGGAGACAAATAGTAGTTTTCGTTTTACCTGCATAGCCAGTCAGGTGAATCCATAACATGATGTTTGAGTTGGATTGTGATATGTATTTGGTAGCTTTATGCCCACCCCAGCCCTGGTTTACATATCAATAAAACATACAAGCTCTCTCTTACACAATTTCTAGGGATAATCATCTAAAATACATTAGAAATTTGTATATTCCATGCTTGTCTAATATCATATTGTCAATGGCATCTATTCAGTTATTAATTTTATGAAACAATAATCATTAAACATGGAAATATTTCTGGGGGGGAAAGGATGGGGAAAAATCCCACAAAATTTTCCAGCCCACATCTCTGATAATGACCCAGTTTACTCTGTTTGGGTGTTGCTTCTCGGCAGGGGTGTGCATTTGGCATAAACCGAGCCAAAAAAAATATTTAAGCTGAATACAGATCAGAAATTCTGATCAGCTACTGGTATAGCTGAGCCTGAATAAAGCTGATTTTTAAAAACTTTATTTGGGTATATTCAGCTATACCGAATGAGTGGTGTGTCATCTTGAAGCTCTGTTTAACAGAGTGACAGAGTGTTGGACTGGATGGGCCACTGGCCTGATCCAACATTGGCTTCTCTTATGTGCTTATGTTCTTAGGAGCCAGCCCAGCAGCCCATACCTAAGGTGAGGCTTTTGGGGGCTCCGCCCCTTTCTTAAAGGCACAGCTCCACAATAATTTCTCCTGTAAATGCTTTTTTCAATCATTTTAAAACATCTTTTTAAAGATGTGTGCTCCTTTAAGCAAAGTGGGGTGCTGTAGTTGAGTAATTCCTACACTGAGCAAGGGGGTTGGAGTAGGTGACCTCTAAGAACCTTCTAACTCTGTGTCAAGAAACTGGTCTCCTTGAAGAGAGTTTTTCTGCCTGTTAGCTTTCTTGACTATATAGAAGTCATCATCCCCACCTGCTGCTTGTTATCAGAATTGTTGCTTAGGCTGGCAGAAGTGATTACCTTGCAGCAGCTGAGAACTGTCATCTAAAGTGGTTGACAGCTTGCAATTTAGAGATCTACCTTGGTAACAGCTTTCTATTGGCTAAATTTCTTTCTGCACTGAGAACTTCAGCCCCACCAGAAAAAAAAATGCCCCACAAGCCACAAAATCCTGGCTATGGGCCTGCAGCCCAGGACTGGCCAGGACAGCGGGAGCTGAGCTATAAGAGGAGCCAGTCTCAGCTGAGATGTTGCGGAGCTTTCAGCTTCCGCTGCCTCAGCTGATCCTCTCTTGCCTTCCCACGGCTAGTTTCTCCTGTGGTGCAGTTTAAACTGTGCCAAAGGAGAAGACCTCTCAGCCAGGTCTCCCAACCAAGTCTGCGCAGAACCTGGGGCCAGTTTCTCCTGCAGTACAGTTTAAACCACACTGCAGAAGATGCCAAACCTGCACCAGGGGTAGGATAGCTTTTTAAAAAAATGATATTTTTCTTCTTGGGTCTATTGGACCTGAAGAAATTCATAATTTTCAGAAATCCCAGATCCAAATGCCATACCAGTCAGGGGTCTTTTCATAGAAAAAGAGCTGCAGGAGCTCATTAGCATATGGTATGCTAATAAGCTATTAGGCTATTAGAATATGCCACGCCCCCTGACATCACCGGAAGTGATGTCAGAAGGGGGAGCAAAAGGGGGGGGCATCTTCTAAAGCCCCCCCTTCCCTTCCCCAGCTGGCCTAGATGGGGGAGCTAAGAGAGAAGGGGTTTAAAGTTTAAACCCCTTCTCACTAGAGTTGGGCCACAGAAGGAGGAAAGAGGGAAGGAAAGAGAGAGAGTAGAGAGAAGAAAAGAAGGAAGGAAAGAGGGAAAGAAAGAGAAGGAAAGGAGGGAAAGAAAAAGAGGGAAGAAGGAGGCAAACAGGGAAAGGAGGAAAAAAGAGAAGAGAAGAAGGTGGGAAAGAAAGAAAGAGAAGAGAAGAAAGAGGGAAAGAGGAAAAGGAGGGAAGGAAAGGAGGGAATGAAAGAAATTTGGCGGCTATTCGGCCCCATTATATCCTATGGGCCATTGAAGTCAATGGTGAAAACATAGGGTATATTCTGGGGGCTGGAGGGACGGGGTTTGAAGGAGAAGCTCCAAACTGACAGGGTGGCTGATGGAGCCTCTCCCCAACATACCCACCAAATGGCAAGAACATTGGACCAGGGGGTCCAATTCTATGGGTCCCCAAACAGGTTGCCCCTATTCCCTCCATTGTTCTCTATAGTAGGGGAAAAGTTACTTTTTTCCCACCATAGAGAACAATGGAGGGAATGGGGGCAACCTGTTTGGGGGCCCATAGAATTGGACCCCTGATCCAATGTTCTTGAAACTTAGTGGGTATCTTGGGGAGAGGCTCCATCAGCTACCCTGTGAGTTTGGAGCCTCTCCCTCAACCCCCCTCCCCTCCAGCCCCCAGAATATACCCCATGTTTTCACCACTGACTTCAATGGCCCATAGGATATAATGGAGCTGAAATTGACATCCGGCTGCCTGAAAGACTCCCTGAACGCCGGCTGGGGGCGGGGCTTGGCTCCTGAGCTCCCGGAGCTGCGCTCAGGTGCACTCCCCCCAAAAAAGACCCCTGATACCAGTAAAAAAAACAACCTTTATTGGCATAACAACCAAATTATAACGGGGAGGAAACAGTCTGAACAGTCAAGGCCCTGTCTGCTGATACAGTGCTCACCTCCTAGCTGCAAGGTACACAAATTTGGCCACAGTTTCAATCACAATTTGGTTCCGAGTAGATAATAAAAAAATAATTTTGCATTCATCAGACTTCCCTGCTTGCTCTCTCAACAAGGGATCAATAAGTGTGGAACGTATAGCAAGATAATAAGTACAGTGCAAAAAAACATGTTCAAGGCTCTCTATGTCCTGCCAATTACATGTGCATAGCCTGTTACCATTTGGTATTTTATGAAATTTCCTGTAGAGAACTGCAGGGAGTAACACATTGAAACAGGCTAGTGAATAAGCTCTGCGATAGTGCGGGGCTCTTAAACAGGTTAAATACTCTGCCATATACCTGTAGGATAAAATCCCCAAGCCCAAGGGTGAACATCTACTTTTAGTAAGGCTCTTAAGATCCTGCAAGGAGTCTTTGTTTGATCTGTTCAAAGGCTGAACTTTTGGTAAGAGTACTGGGATCTGGGATTTTTCAGAAATTCCTCCCCCCCCCCATGTCCAATAGTCCCCCTATTCCTAGGTAACAAGCCATTAACCTGGAGTGCTTTGCACCCCCTCATGTGGTGGGATGCTCTAGGGGAAAAAAACCTGCCAGACAGAAGTAGCTACTGTGGAGCTTCCGGTTTATGGCAACTCGCTAGCAGACGTGCCTTCCAGTCGCTCCGGGGGCACGATCTGCACTCTAGCGGTTTGGAGGAAGGGCGATTGTCCTCCACCTCCCTGGAAAAGCCATGGGGCTTTTGAGGGGTGGCCTCTTCACCAGCGCGATGCTGGGGAATTGAGGTGCTCCTCCAACCCAACAGTCCTGCTGCTATGCGACCGTATGGTACCAGAACTGCTGACTGGGACAAGCGCTTGGAGGTTTAGCAATTTTCTCTGCTTGGTGTGATCCCAGGGGCCGTCTCAGGACCTGTTGGATCGATTCAAGGATTGATGAGTGAGTTTTCATTGAAATGAGACACCAAAGCCTAGATGTGAAGTCCCCCTACTACAAGCGGAGGGGGGGAGGGGACACCCTTTCTCCCGACGCTTAAGTGAATACAAAAGTATGATTGGAGGGACTGATCAAATTGTGGTGATGGACTGTACTGGAGAGTTTTTCCGAAAGAAAGTAGTGATCTGGATCTGTACTAAAAGCGGCTATACTTTTAAAGGGACAGTGTTTGGTGTGCATTTTTGATCATAGAGACTTATGGACAGTAAGGAGATTCTAAAGTTTAGTTTTCTTGCGATTGGACTGGTAAGCGGATAGAAAAGCGTTTTTTGGGGGAGTAAAGGGTTCGCTATCCCAACTTCACAAGATCTGCTTGCTAAGAGAACGGCTGGATTCTCCAATGAGCGTGCTTTTAATGCAACAAAAGGAAGACCTCTTATGATTCAAGACAAAGATGTCCCTGGAAAAAGGAACTTGGTTTATATCTTGAATGGACAGACCTGGATTTATAAAAGCTAAATGGAAAAAGAAGATACATCTAAGACTGAAGAAGAGAAATTCTTGTAATGTTCTTGCTGAGGGAACAATGGTTTTAAATATTTTGCCTATGGGGGGGATGAAAGCATAAAAGGAGAGGCCAACTTTTCTTAAGGACTGTGTTTATGTGTGTTTTAGCTTCGGAATTACTTTTTGTCTAGTCCGATAAGCTGGTTTTGTCAACAGAAGTGATGACTGGCGGGCACTCTTCATGTTTCAAAGTAACTGAATAAGAGTAACAACTATTTTATAAGCACTGTACAACCTTCACACTTGGGTTTTTTAGTTAGGTTCTTTTTACTTTCTCCTTTAGATTGTAGAATTTTCCCTCCCCATTTTCTGTTATAGTTTTATAGAAATGCAAATAAAAAAATCCCCTCTGGGGAGCCAAAAAAAGAAGAAGTAGCTACTGTGCAGTGGAATGTAAAGTTACCGTTACCTTATGACTATTCAAATATAGCCTCTGGGATGAATACCAGTATCGTCTACATAAAGCATCTACAAGGAGAAAAGTCAAACAAGGCAAAAAGATCTTTGTTCACATTACTTTGAGAATTCCATAGCAGTTTCTTGTTATATATTTGTGTTTGTTTCTTCATTGATCTAAAAGACAATGGTTGCCTCAACATCCCTTATGCTTGCTGTAGACATCAATAAGAAACAAAGAGCAAGAATTAAATCAATATGAGAATAATGAACCCAACCAGCTTGGATTCAATCAAAAAACACAGGTGGATCAAGCTACCTCTTATGTACTTGTCTTGCTCTACCAATTCATGTTAACAAATCTCCTCACAGTTGAAACACCAAGATTTTCTGAGTTGTTTATCGTATATCCAGCTAATGAAGAAGAAAGTGTATGAAATATTTTTTTCTGTCCCACATTCTTTAAGAGTGATGTTCAGACTTAGTATTCCAAGCATGTTAAAAATACCTCAGCCTTTGTACCTTAGTCACAACAAAGCATTCACAATGTGACAGCTGAGCTAGGTTTTCAGCCTTATTCTTGTGTCAAGACTAACTACAATTGCTGGATCAGGTCTTCTTCAGTACAGTAGTATGCGAACTGGAAGAGTTCTAATTTAATAGCCCTGAGTAAAGTGAGCTCTCTTTATATATTTATATGTAGTTTATGGCAATTCATATTTACTCCAGTCCAGTCTAACATTTTAAGGTTATCTAAGTGTGGAATCTTCTAGTCTCCTTGCATATGTGCTTGCATTTTATTTTATTTCTTTCTGTCATTGTTTGATTCACCCCATGACATACCTTATCATCCAAGCTATGTAGATCATGGGTGTGGTATGATGAGAGTGCTCCAATGAGCTACCTCTGCTGGAACAAAGCACAATCCAAACTGGTCAGATTATCAAAGGACTATGAAATAGCTGAGATTGAACAACAGGCCAGGTTTATTTGGAAATACAATACTTATTTGGAATAAAAATACTCAATGCAGTTTATTTTATTTTGCTTCCATCTGCAGGGAAGCAAGCTTTGGAGTTACACAGAGCTCTTAATTAAGTTCATGGAGTTCATTCATGTTGAAAAAACAAAGTTTCTTTGAGATAACAAATCCTGTTGCCTTCTCATTTATCTGATTAACAAACCCCTGGAAGTTTGTACTACCAGAACTTTTCCTGTCACAAATGGAAGCTGGTCTTTACCTTTTTTGGGTTTTGTATTCCCTGTTCTTTGGGACAAGCATAGCAAGAGTTGTCTATTATGCTGCTCAGCTGTTATCTGGGAATGGCTAGACTGGACTTTCTGTTGCTCTGTGTTCATCCAGTCATACTATCTCCTCAGTCTTCCTTCCCACATTAATAACAATAATAAAAACCCCTAAAGTCCCTGATGCTCATGTACAAACATCGTAGCCAGGATTTCAGTATGGAGCAAAGTGCCAAAGCTTGTGAAAGCCCCACACGAAGACACAGTACAAGGATTCAGAGTTTCTATTGCATAATCAGTTGTTTCCCCCTGGCCAAAAGACAGGCTTGTGCTATGGCTTTGAAGAAACATGCATTGCATTGCCACACAATTTAACATTAATTCTTTACTGATCTCACAGTGGTGGGAATGAAATCCCAGAGAATCTGAGATGATCACAGGAGAATAATTTACTGCTGTATTTTGGCTGGAATATGGTTTCTTCTTTCTAAAAATCTTCCACATTAGCATGGTATTTTCAAGGTCTGGAAAAACTTAAACAAAGCCTCATTCTGCAATTCAACATTTCCACAGAAATTAGCCAAATAAATAGACAATGAGTTTCCTTACAGTATTAAAAGAATTATAAATACAAACCAGTGTTAAAATCTGTAAGAACACGCACACCACATAAATTGTGCTTTCAGTATTTAGGGACTCTAAAGAATTTTACAACTGGATGAATAAAAATGTATAAATGATTTTATAGCAATTTATTAGGTAGCCAATTAGATTATGAAGCCAATAGAATGTAGCCATTTTTATACAAATCATACAGCATTGCTAGTGTCTTTCCACACACTGTTTGAGAATAAATTTAAAATATGACAACTAATAGAGAAGAAAAGTGTTCAGGAAAATATCTGGATGGAACAAATCTGTTCACATGTCATTCCAACTCAGGGATCCACTATAGTTCTGATGTACCTATGCAGTTCTGGCAAGAGCATGGTTTTCTCCTTTCAGTCCAAGTTAGGAACAGTTCACTTAACCATACCAAAAGGAGTTGCATATATGTATGTTCAAATTCATTCCCCACACCAGCCATTAGCCACAACAGACAAAAAGATGAACATGAAAAGCAGATACCTGATAAGGAACAAAGCAGTTGTCTAGCTCTCATCAGAGTAATCATAAAAAACAATAGACAACATGGGAATTTAACAAAAATACCACAGATTTTTGACACTACTAAGGCACAATATCTCTCCAGACTTGATGAATGAGTAACAACATGGCAAGTGAAGCTCACCGTGGCTAAATGTAAGGTGATGCACACTGGAGCAAAATGTCCAAACTTTAAATGTAGGCTGATGGGGCTATAAATAGGTGATGACTAAGAAGGAAAGAGAACTTTTGAGTTGTGGTGGATGGTTTGATGGAAATGTCAACTCAGTGTGTGGCAGTGGTTTAAAAAAAAAAAGGCAAATTCCATGCTGGACATGATTAGAAAAGGAATTGAAAATAAAATGGCCTACAATGTAATACAGATAGATATACTGTACAGACACATTTAGAATATTGTGTTCTGTTCTAGTTGCTGTATCTTATAGAAGATATTTCAGAGCTGGGGTGGGGTGGTGCAGCAAGGGCAACCAGAATGACTAAAGGGTTGGAACATCTTTACTAAAGAAAAGGCTTTTCAGTTTAAAGGAAAAAAAATGACTCATGGGGGATATGAGAGAGGTTTATAAAATTATCCATGGGATGGAGAATGTGGATGAAGAGAACTTCCCCCCTCCTCTCATAACTTGGGTGCATCCAATGAAACTGATAGGCAATAGATTTAATGGACAGTACTGCAGTGAGCAATGGAGCAAAGTAAGCAGTGTGGTCCCATGAGGACTGGTATTGGGGCCAGTTCTATTTAATTTGTTCATAAATGATCTGGAACTAGGCATGAGTAGCATGGAGGCCATGCAGATGTTACAAAATTATTCTGGAGGGTGAAGACTAAGGCTGACTGTGAAGAGTTCCAAGAAGACCTCCACAAACTGGGTGGGCAACAATGTGGCAAATGAAGTTCAAAGCTGGTAAGTGTAAGGTGATGCACATTGGGACAAAAATCCCAACTTCATGAAAAGGCTAATGGGGTTTGAACTTGCTGAGACTGAGAGGGTTCGTAGTAGACATCTCAATGAAAGTGTCAACCTAGTGTGCTGCAAGGGTGAAAAAGGCAAACTCTATGTTAGGGATTATTAGGAAAGGGCCAATATTGTAATGCCCCTGTATAGATCTACAGTGCAGATATATTTGAAATAATGTATACAGCTCTGGTCTCCATATCTCAAAAAGGACATTGCAGAGCTGGAAAAAATACAGAGGAGGGCAACCAAGAAGATTAGGGGGCTGGAGCACCTTCCCTATGAGGAAAGGCTGAAGAGTCTAGTCTAGGGGGGATATGACAGAGGTTTATAAAATTATGCATGGGGTGGAGAGAGCAGACAAAGAGAAATTTTTCTCCCTCTCCCAAAATATTAGAACTTAAGGGCATCCAATAAAACTGATGGGTAGTATAGTCATATGGACAAAAGGAAATATCATTTTTCACAGATAATTATTAAAATGGAAGATTTGTCTTCATTAACCAGGAAGCTCCCTTCTCAGTGGTCCAGGAGTGGGGTAATCCTCACTTCTAGGATATAGCTCCTCCTCAGGATTCAAAATGATCTAGATAGGCTGGAATGGTGGGCTGAGACAAATAAAATGAATTTCAGTAGAGATAAATGCAAAGTCCTACACTTAGATACAAAAAATCAAAGGCACTGATATAGAATGGGAGGGACTTGGCTTGACAGCAGCACGGGTGAAAAGGATCTGGGTGTTCTGGTTGATCACAAGCTAAACATGAGCCTGCAGTGTGATGTGGCTGTGAAGAAAGCTAATGTAATCTTAGGATGCATTAACAGAAGCATTGTGTCCAGATCATGGGAGGCGGTAGTTCCGCTCCATTCTGCTATGGTCAGGCCTCACCTGGAGTATTGTGTCCAGTTCTGGGCACTACATTTTAGGAAGAACAAGCTCGAGCATGTCCAGAAGAGCGCAACCAGGATGGTGAGAGGGTTGGAATCCAAGTCTTACAAGGAAAGGCTGAAAGAGTTGGGTATGTTTAGCCTGGGAAAGAGAAGGCTTAAAGGGGACATGATTGCAGTCTTCAAATATCTGAAGGGTCGTCATGTAGAAGATGGAGCAGATCTATTCTCTGTTGCTCCGGATTGCAAGACTAGATCTAATGGGGTGGAAATTACAAGGGAGTTGTTACTGGCTAAATATCAGGAGAAACTTCCTAACTGTAAGAGTGGTTCAGCAGTGGGACAGACTGCTTCAGGAGGTGGTGGATGCTCCTTCGCTGGACGTTTTTAAGTGGAGGCTGGACGACCATCTTTCGGGTATGTTGTAGGGCTATCTTTCAGCTACGCTCATAGATTACCTGCAAGGTCCCTTCCAACTCTAACATTCTATGACTCTCTCCAAAGATAGGGCCAATCAGAGTTTTTGATTCAGGAGGGGAGGGGCTTCTCTCTGGGAGCCTTGATCCATTTCCAAGCCTTGACTCGCCCCCACAATAACCAAAGAAAAAATCTCCAGAAAATTCTCAGTGAGAAAAAACTTCCCAACAGACTAGTAAGAAAAAAACACAGCAGAACACTCTAGGACCAAGCACCTATGCTACTCTAACTTAACCACTTCGAGAACCTATTTGCCTTATTGGAAGAAAAAACATTATCAGAATACAATGTCCTACATTCACAGCAGACCCCAAGCACACTAGGAGCCAAACAAAAGAAAAAGAACTTTGGGTGGGTAGGACTGCCCCACTCCTGGACCACTGAGAAGGAAGCTTCACAGTAAGTGAAAACAAATATTCCATTCTCTGGTGGTCCTGGGTGGTGGTCCAATCTTCACTTCCAGGACATAAAAAAGCAGTGTGCCCTGGGGAGGGCTATCCAGCTCCTAGGCCTAGAGTGTGCTACAAAACCCTCCTGCCAAAGGCCGCATTGGCAGAGGCCATCTTATCTATTCTATAGTGCCTGGTAAAAGAATGCACAGACATCCATGTAGCCGCCTTACAAATTGTCTCTAAGGAGGGGAAGGACCTGTATGCTGCCAAAGTTGCCGTCCCCTTAGTGAATGTGCCATGATGCCATGAGGCAGCTCCAAACTGGCGGCTTTATATACCAAGATGATGCACCTCTTGATCCATCTGCTTAAGGTAGAAGTGGACACTCTCTGCCCCAGGACAGGCTTTCTAAATGATACAAACAGAACATCAGTCCTGCGGAATTGTTTAGTTCCATTTGTGTATAAACGTTGAGCTCTTTGTACATCTAGACAATGCCACTCCTTCTCCTTATCGTGTTTGGTTTTGGGAGAAAAAGAGGGCAAAACAACCTCTTCCATCCTACAAAAAATGGAATTCGCAGGGTCTGGCATATTACTACTCTATCATTGTGGAATACACACAATTCCTTATCTACAGACAGGGCCCGCAGCTCAGAAACCCACCTAGCTGAAGTGATACTAATGAGAAAATGGTCTTGAATGTTAGTTCCTTGAGAGGGCAGGAAGACATGGGTTCAAAAGGAATCTTTGACAAAACTTTCAGCACTAGGTTAAGATTCCATATGGGAAATAAACCTGTGGAGGATTTAACAATGAAGTTCCCACTAAAAATCTCCTAACATGAGGGTGTTGGGCCAGAGATTTCCCTTTTCTAGTGCCCCTTACTGTCAAAATAGCCACCACCTGGTGCTTTGTCCTCAATTCAGTATTTGTCCATACCTTCCCCGAACAGGTTGATGCCTTTGAAGGGAACCACAGCCACCTTAGCTTGGGCTGAGGGATCCACCTCCCAGTTTCTAAGCCAGGTATTCAGTCTAGCTGCCACACTGCAGGCTGTGGCTCTACCTGATAACGGGAGAGCATCCAGGAATGCATCTGCCACAAAAGCTGTTGCTAAAGTAATCTTCTTCATCTCATCTTTGAGCTCTTTAGGGACATTACTGCTAGCTGCTGCCAGGTCTGATACCCAGGAGAACGCAGCTCTAGCAAACAGAGAACCAGCTGCAGATGCCTTCAATGATATTGCCGAGGCTTCAAAATCCCTGTGCAGAGCTTGTTTAATACGCCTATCATAGGGTTCCTTAGGTAAACCGTCTGTTTCCGTTGGTAGCGCTGAGGTGGAACATACACAGCTTCTGGTACCAGGGGGTAAAACTCAGAAAAAATAGGGTGGTTAGCCTTAGGTTCAGCTGGAGCTTTCCACTCAGCCTTCATTAAATTATAGAAAACTGCTGGGAGGGGAATCCCTGAGGGGGCTACTCCCATCTTGGGAAGGGTCCTATCAGGTCTTTCCAGAAAATCTGGGTCTGGTTCCTTCTTCCCCTTGTCCTTATGAGATATCTCTAAAACCCACAGGACCTTAGGGAGCAGTTTGGCATACAGATCTTGGGGAAAGAGTCTTGTCTACATGGTAGTTACCACCTCCTCCTCTTCCTCCGATAGATTTCCTTCTTACTTATTAGAGCAAGAGTCTGAAACTTAGGAATCTTCGATATGAAGACTCAGTAGAAAACTGTGGTCCCTATGGTACCTAGGGTGCTTGTCTGTTCTTCATTTTGGTTGGGAAGGAGAGAGAGAGAGGCACTGTCAATTCTTCCCCTTCTGGGGACTTCCTTCCAGTTGGGATGTCTCCCTTGTCTGACTGAAGATCCAGCTGAGGAACTGCTGCTCTGTCTGGATTCCTATATGGCTTCCTTAATCTCTTTCCTCATTTCCATTCTAATCCATGCCAGGAGGTTTGCCTTGCCATCCCCCCTGACAGGTTCATGGCCTGGCTCCATCCTCTTTGCTCATTGATTAAGAGGCTGAGGTGGAAGCCTGGGAACTGTGTAGATCTAAGTTGGACACCCTACTATTTAGTAGTTGGGAAGTGGCTAGGCCTGCCCACTGGGGATTCACCTGCCAATTTGAGCCTTCCCACCAAAGCAAGAATGGCTCCCTTCTGCACCAGCACAAACCCTTTAGCATTGGATGGGTCTTACTGTGATTCAGAAGGGGTTGTGGAGGCTGGGACTGCTTCCATATTGTCCACTGGAGCCTGCCCCTTCCAAGCTTCTAGGAACCTTGAGGAGGGCCGGGGTGCTCCAGTGAAGGCTGTCACAGATGCTGTTGCTTCCACGAGTTCAATGGGGGGGACTCCCAACCTGAAGACCAGAGACCCCAATGGGTGTCTGCCCAATGTGCTGTGGAGAACTAGGGTGACCCTAGTTCCATTAGCTCTGTCCTGGCTGCTGATGCTCCAATGTGGCATGGGCAGGGATGGAACGGGCCCTTCCCTTCCTGTGTGAGAAATGCTGTTTTCTTTTTGTCTCTGAAGACCAGGATCACTGCTCTCTCAGAAGCGCTGATGAAGACATCCTGCTTGGAAGGCAGAGCTGAAAAGACTGAGGCTCCCAGGGACAAGCCCCTCCCCTATGGGTTTGAAAACACTGATCGACTTTTCCTTCAGAGAGGAAGAGCTATATTCTTCAGAGAGGAAGAGACTGCCCCACTCTCGGGACCACTGGAAAATGTGGAATTCACTGCTAGAGGATGAAGTGATGGCTACCACTTTAAAGGGGGATTATTAGATAGATACATGGAGGATAAGTCTATCAATGGCTACTAGCCAGGGTGTCTGAGGGCGACCTCCACATTCAGAGGCATACAACCTCTGAATTCCAGTGCCAGAAGGCAACATCGTGGGAAGGTCTTTGCCTTTATGCCCTGTTATTAGTCATCCAGAGGAACTGGTTGGCCACTGTGTGAAATAGGATGCTGGACTGGATGAAGCACTGGCCTGATCCAGCAAGGCTCTTCGTATGTTCTTATGACAAAAGAATAGTTTGCTCAATGAACAATTAAACTGTGGAACTCACTGCCAGCAGATGGCATGATGGCCACTGGCACAGATGACTTTAAAAGTGATTAAGCAGATTCATGGAGAATGGGCCCAGCAGTTAGTACTACAGGCCATGGTGATGGAAGGGAAACTCTACATCCACAGGCAGTGTCAGGGAGCAACTGATCACTGCATGAAACAGGACGCTGGACTAGTTGGAACACTGGTCTCATCAAGCCGGGTACCTCTTATATTCTTATAAGCCTGAGCTGTTACTTTCTGATACTTATTAGCCAATATAATATCAAGTTTTTGAAGGTCAGACCATTTTAACTGCCCATCAATATCTGAGGGAAAACATATTTCTAACCAATGTATGAATAGGACATTTTTTAAAAATAGTGAATGGAATCCTCAATTTCTCCAGTGCCATAAAGACAAACTTGGACACCATATATGGTATTAGCAGATCTACTTTAAAAAACAAACAAAACAAAAGTTAACATCAAATAAAAGTAATAGTGAAAATCTATTACTTTAATTTGTTCTAAAGGAGAGTTACAATTTTCTAATTCCATTGTAATTAGAAGGCTAAAAAGAGTGCAGCTTTTCTTAGAATTATACTATAAATTGCACAAGATAATCTTCCATTTAATGCTAATGTTTGAACATAGCATACAATGAAGAAATTCAACTGATGCCTGGGAAAGCCATGTCACTGATGGGTATGTGTTTTTTACTAGAAGAAATTCTTCATGAATATTACTGTTTTTTTTGCAACCTATGAAAAAGCAAGAGATAGCTAGAATAGGTTCTAGAATTATTCAGGCTAGAATATGAAATCTGAGACTTGAATATCTGCTTTTTAAAAACTTTACTGGGTTGGAGCCATAGAACCATGAACAGAAGGAAGAGTTACTAGCACTGAGCCCACAACATTTTTGCAAGAGGTGTCAAAAAAGTTCTAGCAGTGCTATAATAGCTCCTTTCTCCTTTTAGCCAAGAATTTGCATACAACATTTTGCAGACTATCTTTTGGGCTCAGTTCCATTTTTTTCATTCAACATTTTTGTGTAACGTATAAAACGTCCCTTCCACAGATGCAGAAGAGCACCTTTGGATACATCCCATAGGATTTCCTTCCCCTTCTATGCACAAAAGTTTCATTTCACCGAAAAATCAGAAACCAATAAAATGTTTAAAATTTTTAAAAAGTCAGAAACAAGATGTGTAAACCCTGTTGACCAAGGACAATGCAATACTATGCAGAACTATATATAATTTAACTGTCTCTGTGGACTCATTTGCTGCAAAGTGCATGCTGTGGGGCAAGACTAGCCACTGTTTTGTCCCCGTACTGTCACTGCTACCACTTTGGGTAAAATCCAGCCCCCTTCTCTCACACATATGGGTTTCCAAAAGCCAGCCTCACAGGGATGTTGCTCAGTAGCATGCCAAGTGGCCAGGCAGGTAGGTGAGGACTTCTCCAGACTCTCTCAAGATAGACACACTTTATATCGACAAGGCACAAACTCAGGGTATTGCAAAGGACAGAATCTAGGTCACTAAGTAAAAGAAACAAAAAGACAATCACTAACTAAAGTACTTACAATCCATGTTAGATCTATGGTGTTGCAGGATGGTAGTTGCAGGATGTCCCTGTACCTGGTACATCTGCAACCTCCTTTAGCATCACTCTCCTCTGTCATCCTTCATGGTAAAACTTATACTCAGCCACACGCCTAAGAGTCTCTCCCAAGATTCTTACTCTTTTCTGCAAAGAAACAGCTCCTCTTTTCAGGTGCTATCTCTCTCAGCTGGAAAAAAGATGCTCTATACAGCAAACAGCACCTTCCCAGCCACAGCACTACCTGGACTTCCTTCCAACACCACAACTGTCAAGGTACTTCTTGCCCCCCTGCCCCTCATCTCATCACAGTGCACAACAGTTTAATTTCTGCAGGAGAAACAATAAAGTCATCCATGCTCCCACATTTTCATTGTGGGAAAAAATATACAGGATTATCTGAGAAACCTACACACAGACCACCATACAAAATAGAGATGTCCAAATATATTCTCATAAACTGAAGCTTTGGTTAGTAATTGATTAACTCTCCACCACTGAACAGTACCCTACCACTGTGTGCTAAAGGGCACATGGAGTTTCCCCACATTTATTTATTGGATTTTTCAACTGCTCTCCTCCGGCAAGCCAGGCTCAGTGTTGTGTCATAAAACATCAATTAAGAACAGATTAATACCAGTAATAAACAGAAAGTAAGTGGCGATGGCATAAGCAAAACCAGTAACGCTGCTATCACATGGGAGAGGAAGGGGGTGGGAGTGCCAAGATGGAACCCTTCCTGTCCTCAACCAAACGTCTGGCAGAACATGTCTGCCTTGCAGGCCCTGCAGAACTGTGATAAGTCCTGCAGGGCATGGATGTTGTTTGGTAGAGAGTCCCACCAGATTGGAGCCAGAGCAGAGAAAGTCTTGGCTCTGGTTGAGGACGGCTGGATGTTTCTCGGGCCAGGGACTGCCAATAGATTTTGATCTACAGAGCACAATGCTCAGCAGAACATTCTCTTCTATTGCTACAGCTCCCAGGGTTACAGGATCTGTGCAGAGGAACAGGTGTGAAAGTTGGCAAGCGAGAGGAAGAAGGGACAAGGGGATGGATTTGCCCCATCTTCAACACAGCTATACATATATAACAGGAGGGAGGAGTGATTTTGACTCGTTGTCCCTCCTCCTAACTAGCACCCCTCCAACTCACATGGCTGTTCTTCTGCATGGATCTCACCATGTTGGGACTGATCTTCCATACTGGCAAGAGCTGCAGATATGGAAAGGAATGTAGGGAGTGGTCAGACATTTGCCAATTTCTCAAAATACAAAAATATACAGATTTTTTTAAATACAGAAAAGATACTTTTGGGTTTTTTTCCCTTTGTTCTCTCTACATTTTGGGTGTGGACATACAAAAGTAACAAAATATTACAACTAAGATTTGCATATTATAACATCATGTAAAAAACAGGAGACAGGTTTTATGTCATATCTTTATGGAAGAATAAAAGCTTTACTCTTGGATAGTAATTTATGCTAATGACTCCACAGCTCATATAAAATGAGAGGCTACAATAAAACACTGGAGCAGGTTGTCAAAAGCTAGCTGATGATGACCCTGCAGGCACATGCCACTGATCAACTAATTACTATGATTCTGAAGGAGTGGGAGCCCCAGGAAACCGCAAATGGTTGACTGGCAGGAAAGATATCATGCATATTTAAGCAGCTGAAATCAGCTGAATGAGAAACTGTCATTTGTCATGGTACCTTATGCCTCCTTGTTGGAAAAGATATGTTGCCTAGCACTACAGTGTTAAATAACAGGGCACATTTTCATAGATACATATAGTGATAAGCATCCTCTTCAAGCAATTCTGCATCAACATAGTTATTTAAAAACACACACACTCTCCAATTATATGTTTTAGTAAGCTAAACGTATGTTCTGTTAGTTAAGATGGGTTCAGTTTCTGAGTCTGAAAGCTGTTCTCAATTTGAATTCCAGTTGTCTTGAAATCAGACTGACTACCCTCTCCCAGGATAAACTAACAAACAACACTGGTGCATCCAGTTCAAATGAGAGGATGGAAAATGGCAGTTAGTGCACAGAGCGTGTAAACTGCAGGCATAAAAATAAGTGCCCCCCCCTATCTTTTGTAGAGTCAGGGACGGCTAAGCAACCCATTTCAATGCATTTGAATGTGACTATCTCTGCATAGGATAAACAGATCTAAAATACAAAATATCCATTTCTGACCATACTTCTAAAGGGATGTTGTATTTTAAGTGAATTAAGATACAGACTGATAAAGGGGTGGCACAAAGAAAAAAGATGGACATGTACAGTAAAACAACGGTTCTTGGAATTAATTCACAGAACAAAATCCATGCAATAACTTTTATTAGAAGAAAACAAAATGACACAAAACACTGTGCATGCTTTCAAGCTCATCAGAAGAATTCTTCATCAGAATAGATGTTATAGAAATTTTAAAAAATGAAGAAGGGGAAAAGCAGATTTTCCAGGTCAAGATCTTTACAGCATGTCCTGTCAGCCTTTTGTCTTAGATGCTGACAGGCTCACCGTTTAATTGACGTGTTAGATTACAGCAGTTGCACTCTGAAAAGAAGAAACAATGGAGGGTCATTTGAAAAAATACAGTCCAGCAAGGTCCAAATGTGCCTCAAAAATCCATGTGAAAAGCACAGTTCTTTGTGCAGAACGACAGCAGATGGAAGTGTTTGGTAGCCTATATTTTAACAATGGTTGAGATAATGGTTCACAAGTTGTCTCAAATTGGGTCACTATTACCTTGTGTAAGTAATCTTTTCCACGGTTATTCTCATTCTGTTGACAAATCCTTCTCTTTCAAAAATTTGTCAGTGGATCTATTACAATTTACATTCATAGGACAGGTCTGGCCCAAGGAAGTCATTTTCTACCCAAAATCATATTGAGGGTAGGGACTTACAACAGTATCTTCTTGTGAACCTATAACTTTCAAGGCGCTTAGCACCCTGATTATGGTGGTGAATGAATAAGAGTCTGGCTTGTGAAACAATATGGTACAGTTTATTTCATCTGTAAAGGAACACTACCATGGAAAAAATTGTAATATGGTGATAGGTTCAATTTTATCTCTCTTTAAGCTACAGAAACAATGGTCGGGAACACTTATTGGAATCTGGATTGTTTTACAGCACTAATCATTTCAATGGCTTGATTTCTCCCCCAGAAGAATTCTTTCAAGAAAGATTTACTCCTCAGTCAAATATGCCATGTGCTCAGATCTAATACAAAGAGGTTGTTCACAGCCAATAATAATACATTTTGGAAAATGAGTTCCAATGTGCTAATAAACCTTTAAGTAGAGAAGTGTCAGCAGGTGTCTCTAATAACACATGATTTAAAGATCAATTTGAATATCAAAGAACATATTGAAATACTTTCAAAATTGCTACCATTCAGTTGGAAAAAAGAAAATTTAATAACTCCCCCCACCTCAGTACTTTCTTCCCTTCTGTACAAGTAAAAACCCTCACAAATTATTTGATATTAATGGGTCTTATAAGGAGACGAGAGTCAAAAATGAAAAATTAAGGCATCATTACACAACACACACTTCATTGTTTGTGCACTAAAATAATCTGTTTAAAAATGACATCATCAGACTTCAGTAAATAATGGTATTTATAAGCTCCCTTTTTAAGGCAAGAAAGTAGGAACATTCTGGGGGATTGTATCTCTAAGAATCCCTTAGCAACCCCGGGATCTCTTGTGGAGATGTGCAATTTGTTTTTCATTTTCAATCATTCTCTGAAATGTTATTCACCATTCATTTTTTTTTTCATATCCCAATTGTTTCAAGAGAAATGCAGTGAAGATGAAAGTTCTTTAATTTCCATCCAAGATTTGGTATCACCCAAGTGATCCTCCCAGCCAAACTTCAGGTAGAGAGGAGACAGCATACTAGTTTTTTAGGCATGTTTTCATATGGCATAAGTGACTGTCATCTGAAAGACAGGCTGAGTTACACAACTGAGGCATCTGGCACCCTAAAGAAGCGAAGCTGTGTATAGATACTAAAGTAAACAATTACTCATGAATTGTGTCCAAATAGTGTAATATATGGCAATAGCAATGCAATATGGGTCAATGTAAGGTACAAAATGCTATCTCTCCTATATGATAATCCTGTTTTGAGGTGGCAACATTCCATGCTTGCACTCAGCCATTGGCCCGTCAGCCACCACTCAAGAGTACTTGCATGCCATTGGCCAGGTGCTGGGTCTGCTCCTCTTCTCCGCCCACTCCCCCTTCAGCCACTGTGCCCTGTCAGAATTACTGGCAAATGGCTTTCTCTCTTGCCAAAGACACTTTTCCTGTGTGGGACTAACTTTCCCCTCAGTGGCTGTTGGTAGGTGTCACGAAATGGCAGTTACCTGTGTTTGTAAGATGGCTGTGGTTATTTGTTTAAAATATTCCCTCGTAAAGTTTAATAGAGCTGTAGTTCCAAAGAGGGGCCTGCAGGGGTATCACTCACTGGGTTGAATGGGGCTTCCTCATCTGCTGGCCTACAGTTACCAGCTGCCCCAAGGCCAGAAAGTGTGGGAAAACAGAGACTGTCTCAAGGCAGTCTTCATCCCTGGGAGCAGCAGAAATTTAGCCACTCCACAATCGGCTGGGGAATGAATGGAAGTTTCCCTGCTCTCTTGGGCAAGAGAGAGAGGCTGAAGTACAGGTGAACCCACAACCTCCAAAGGTAGAGATTATTGTGTAGGGAAAGAGGATTGCGTTTAACTCCTGTTGATTTATGCCCTGTTGGTTCACAGTGTGCTTACTCCTACAGTGTGTGTGCGCTCCATAACTCTGTAAATAGTTAAATAAATTCTTTAATTTGGGCTAATAATCTGTGTTGTGCTCTGACCACATAGTCTCCCCTGCTCTGCACAATACCAAAGGGAAGGGGTAGCCCAGGGAAGCAAGGAAAGGCCAGACCCTTGGGTTGCCAACTTTCCAGGGATCCCCCAAAGATTGGGGATTCCATCTACAAACAAGGGGATTCGGCCAGAGGGGTCTCACTGTCCTTCTAAAAAGGCAGTGATGATTCTGTGAGTGGTGGCAGTGAACTTTAGGAGTGAGATATGCCCATAGGATGAGGGTGGGAGGCAAGCAGCTGAGTTGTAAACTGGAGCCTGTTTCACCATAGTAGGCAACCAAGCTTGGTTCAGACAAAGGAAACCCTTTGCAGGCCTTTGTGAGGAACTCATTGGGGCCAGTCCTGACTAGGGTTGCCAGCTCCAGGTAGGGAGATTCTTAGAGATTTTCTGGTAGAGTCTATGGAAACCAGGGTTTGGGGAGGGGAGAGGCCTCAGCTGAACTGAATGTCATACAGCCCACCTTCTAAAGCAGTTATTTTCTCCAGGGGGGGAGAGATCTGTTGTCTGGAGTTCAGTTGTGATACTTGGCGATCTTCAGGCTCCACCTGGAGGTTGGCTACCCTAGGTGTACCAGTCAGTGCTTCAGAGCAGGGTCTGCTAGATCCAGGTTCTTGTTATAGAAGCTGAGTGGGAGATTTTGGACGAGTCATAGACTTTCAGCCTAACTTACCTCACAAGGTTGTTGTGCAAGTCAAAAGGGGGAGAGGAGAATGATGTAAGCTGCTTTGGTCCCCATTGCAGAGAAAGACTACTTTTTCTCCTTGGAAACCATTGTTGCCAATCTCCAGGTGAGAGCTGGAGATCACTCAGAATTACAGCTGCTCTCCAGATGGCAAAGATCGGTTCCCCTGGAGAAAATGGTGGACTCTGTGGCAGTCAGGGCTTCAGAGCACAGAAGAGAACATAAGCACATAAGAGAAGCCAATGTTGAATCAGGCCAATGGCCCATCTAGTCCAACACTCTGTCACACAGTGACCAAAAATACCAGGTGCCATCAGGAGGTCCAGCAGTGGGGGCCAGGACACTAGAAGCCCTCCCACTGCTGCCCCCCTCCAACACCAAGAATAGAGTGCACCACCTGCCCCAGGCTGAGAGTTTCTATATCAGATAGAGGCTGAAGATGTGTGTGTGGGGAAATGGAAAGCTGATGAGAGAGGGGGAAATAAATGCAGATTGATGATTGGCTGGGAAGGAAATGTTGCCAACTCCAGGTGGGAAATTCCTGGAGATTTGAGGGATGGAACCTGGAGAGGGTGAGGTTTGAAGAGGGGTGGGACCTCAGACAGGTACAATGCCATAGACTCCACTCTCCCAACCAGCCGTTCCCTTCTGGGGAACCACTGTTGCCAATCTCAGGAGAGGGGTGGAATTACTCAGAATTCCAACTGATCTCCAGGAGGCAGGGGGGAGGAGATGCAAAGCTGAAATCAGAGGGGCAGATAATGGCAGGTTGATGCTTGGGTGGGAAGGAGATAGGCTTGCCAACTCCAGGTTGGGAAATTCATGAAGAATTGAGGGGTGGAGCCTGGAGAGAGTAAAGTTTGAGGAGGGGTGGGACCTCAGACAGGTACAATGTCATAGACTCCACCTTCCAAACCAGCCATTTCTTCCTGGGTAACAATTGTTGCCAATCTCCAGGTGAAGGCTGGAGATCACTGAAAATTACAACTGCTCTTCAGGTAGCGGAGATCAGTTCCTCTGGAGAAAATGGTGGACTCTGTGTCATTATACCCTGCCACAGTCACCACAGCACATTCACGCTGAGTGCCCAAGGCCTTGGCACTCTCCCAGAGCCTCTTTCTAGAGCTCATTGTATTTATTTCCACAACGGGCCTTATTCCTAGTATAACAACAAAGTCCAAAACGAAGATGCAAAACCATAGATTGACGAAATTTCCGGATAAAGTATTCGTTTTGTGAGTGTTCTTCTCAATAGGACTGATGTATAACTTCAAACTGCAATAATCAATTTTAACATTTGTAGAGTGAGGCTGTATACAATTAACAAATCAACAATCTTCAGAAAAATAATTGTCAAGGCTACATTCTTACTTGCCTTTGAAATATGGTGAACATGGTGGCTTGACCTTAGTACTTTGATATGCTCTGCAGATTTTCATAAGATTTGTTTTTTTTGAAGATTGTTGATTTGTTAACTCTATACAGCCTCACTCTACAAATGTTAAAAATGATTCTTGCAGTTTGAAGTTGTATATCAGTCCTATTCAGAAGAAGACTCATGAAACGAATACTTTATCTGGAAATTTCGTCAATCTATGGTTTTGGATCTTTATTTTGGACTTTATTGTTATACAAGTGGAGACCCGCAAGAAACTTGTGGGATGGTCATCCCATTCCTCACACCTTTGCTTTCTCCCATCTATCCTTACCTATCCCACACTCTTTCTCCCTTCTGGGGGTGGAGCCATAGACTCAACCCTCCAAAGCAGCCATTTTATCCAGGGGAACTGATCTCTGTCACCCAGACAACAGTTGTAATTCTGGGTGATCTCCAGCCCTCACCCAGAGGCTGGCAGTGGTAGGAGGAAACGGATGGTTTGGAGGGTGGAGTCTATGGCATTATACCGGTCTGAAGTTCCTCCTCTCCTCAAACCACACCATCCCCAGGATCCACCCCTTAAATGTCCAGGAGTTTCCCAATCCAGAGTTGGCAACCCTATTTCCTTCTCACCCAACAGCCAACTTAACCTTTATCTGCCTTTATCAGTCTTCAGCTTTTCGTCTCCACCCCACTCCCCCACAGCTTCTACCAAGGAAAATTATAGTCTTTCACCACAGTGGGGACCAAAGCAGCTTACATTATTCTCACTTCTTTTTTATCTGCACAACAACCCTGTGAGGTTGGTTAGGCTGAAAGTATGTGACTGGTCCAAAATCACCCAGTCAGCTTCCACTGCAATATGGAGATCTGAACCTGGGTCCTGCAGACCCTACTCTGAAGCTCTAACTGCTGCACCACTGCTGGCTTTCATAGGGTGGCTGCTGAACAGCAGCAAGCAGCCAGGCCAAGTTGAGTCATGCAAATTAGGTGGTATCAAGTCACCCAGAGGGTGCTGCCTAGGGATGCCAGCCTCCAGGTGGGATCTGGGGATCCCCTGGAATTACTGCTCAGCTCCAGACTACTGAGATAACTTCCCCTGGAGAAAATGGATGCTTTGGAGGGTGGACTCTAGGGCATTGTACCCCACTGAGCTCCATCCCCAAATCTCCAGGAGTTTCCAGACCTGGAGCTGGCAACCCCACTACCCCCATCCCCTGCCAGTGCCCATGGGCGGCCCTGGCAACCCTAGACTGCTGCCAGGCCTAGGGTTGGCAACCTTCCAAGTGGGGCCTGGAGAGTGAACTCCAGAGATCTGTGAACAACAGAGATCTGTCTCCCTGGATAAAATGGCTTCTTTGGAGGGTGGATTCTGTGGCATGATACCCAGCTGAGGCCTCTCCCTTCCCCAAATCCTGCCCTCCTTGCACTCCACCACAAAACCTCTAGGAATCCCCCAGCCTGGCCCCAAGGCTCCCTCCTTCCCCCTCCCTCCAAGGCTGAAAGAGGCCTGGAAAGAAAGGGCCCTTCCCCCACCCTTTACTGACAGAACCAGTCAGAAGCCTCCCCCCCCCCCAACGTTCTAATCTCTCACCATTGATGCCTGGAGTTAGGTCCCTGCAGAGGCCATTTCAAAAGGTTTTGGGGGAATTCAACCGTCCCTGAAGGGATTTTCTCACTTTTTGGATTTTTCTACAAACCCAGGAAGTCTACTGACTATGTAGGAAAAGCTGTTGGGGGAGAGTGAGGCCCCTGTTGGTGGGAATAGGTATCCACACACACAAAAAAGTCTGGGAAATAGAATAAGAATAGTACTTTGTACTTTACATTGATTCATATTGCATTGTTTTTGTCATATATTACACTATTTGGACACAATTCATGAGTAATTGTTTGCTTTAGCACCTATACACAGCTTTGCGTTTTCTCTTTCTTATTGTTTATCTGTGGCTGTGGTTCTCTCTTTTTTTGAGACCCTAAAGAAGCAGGCAGACAGAGGCATATGGTACCCCAAAAGTGCAAGCATCATGGCCTTAGACTTAAGTACAATCCTCTTCCCTTGCTCATTGTTCAGACTGTGCCTGAAATTTCTGCTTAATCAGGTGAAGTGGAAATCTGAGGTCACTCTTAGTGGAAAAGAATCACTGAAATAACAGTGCTTGGTGCAATACACTTGGTTGGGGGAATGCTGCTTATATTAAAACAAGAGAACCTCCTTTGCAAACCAGCAGTGATTGACAGTAATGCTGCAGAAAGAAAGTTTTGTTTGGGGAAAAATCTGTTTCAAGATTAGTTTTACTCTGCTGATTGGAAAAGTTCCTTGTCAGTTTCTTTAGCTTGTGATTTTCTTTCCCCCTCCATCTGAATCTGAATCTATCTTGAACTTTTAAGTCCTAACAGTAACGCTCCAGAATAATCAATATTGATTATTTTAATTCCTATGTATTTGTTTTAAAAACATTAACAACAAATGGATTGCTCGTTTAATTTTTAATTTTTTTTTAAATGCACACATATAATTTCTTGTGCTGCTGGAAAGCTGTTCTGCTAATTCACATCTTTTCCTGCTCTACCCCTTATTCTGATACAGGGGTGAAACATCCAGGGATCACTCTTGGACTCTGCAAAGCAGAGACATTTTGAAGCAGTTTTGCATGGCACAGCACTTAACTGAGGACTGGCAATTCATACATGATCTTAGCAAACTTGGATAAATCTTTCTTGCTATATATATTACACTTTCCCATCATTTTTAAATCTTGGCATATTGTCACACATTCTGAAACAGCGATGCTGTTTACAACTAGATGTGCTGAAAAGTTGTTATGGAACACGGCTCATTATAAAATAGTGTTTCTTCCCATGACATTTTTCCTGCTAATGTTTTGATAAATTAGCATGCTTTAAGCATATGTTAAGCTCCAAGGCAGAAGGCCTGTTTCTCTGATTTGTAAATTTAGGGCCCAAACTATAGTGTGGAAAAGGAACAACGTATATGTGACAGACAAGTTAGGGTCTGCCTCTCCCTAGGAGCAACCAATGAGAATGGATGGAATGTTGGGGGTAGAGTTGGAAAATAACAGTTAAGAACAGCAGTTAGGAGTTAGGAGCAGGAGAGCTGAGGGGGGAAAGGAGGATGTCTGACTGAGTTGAACTGTGCACAAAAGCTGCTTAGAGCTGGCTGAAAATAGTCAATTTGTAACTAAGAATAGGACCTCCATTCAAAAGTTCAGTGGAAGTCAAACGTCATTACTTCTACCTTACTTTCTTTAGTGTTATGTTAATACCATAAATAAAAGTTAACTTCTTGTTTTGTTTAACTCTACGGGCTGTATGTCTAAGGGAAAGAAACACACATGTACAATTGAATCTTTGTGTGTGTGTATATAAACGGTGCCGGCATGCACCCCAAATCCAATAACTCTGTTTGAGTGAGGGCTGATCATTAAAGGGGGATGGGCTCTCCAGTCGGTGGATGTCTCCGGAAGTGAGAGACTGGATCCAACCCAGGATCTCACTTGCACCTGTGTTTGACTCCATCTCATCCCTCATCTCTCTGGAAATGGCAAGTCAGTATGATACCAATTTCCCAGAAAGAAGCCTTCAGTAACTTGACGAGGATGCAAAGCCAGAACCAAAGTTTGAAAGGCCAAGAAATGGCTAAGGAAGGCCAGTTTCTTGACAGGTCTCAGTAGACTCTATGATCATCAGTGATGAAATGCAATGGAGGGAACACCATGGGATTGGGATCTTTTCTGTGCCAAAATAAAATCACAGGAGACTGCTATGTACCGGTCTTCTCAGTGCAGTCTGTTCCAGTTTGATGAGGGACAGCCGCAGCAAGACTAAGAGCAGCATCATGTGTTTTAGATATATACATAAGATGTCATGAGTTGGATCCAGCTCTATTTCCTGCTCATGAAAAAGGAAAGAAGGGTTCTGTTTACCACTATAATCACCAAGAAAGATTATGCTGAGGATCATGGGATCTGCAAGTTTTAAAGCCATATGAGATGGGGACTGTACTACAGAGGGGAACTTCTAGCCTGTGTCCCATCCCAATAGTAGCAGGCAGAGGGGCTAGGGGTACTGACCCCCCTCTGACATTGCTGTTGTGTAACGCCAGGTCAATCCTGTGGAATTTCCTGTTAGAGCAGGGAGAGGACCTGGTATGCATGACCGAGATCTGGGTGCGAGATGGGGAGATGGCAGCTCTCTCCCAGTTGGCTCCACCCAGGTTCTTGGTCCTTCACCAACTGCAGACTGAGGGGCGGGGGGAGGAGTGGCTCTATTCGTTCGGGAGGCTTACTCCTTCAGGGCGCTCCTGCCATTGAAGCTCCCAGGCGTTGAGTGCTTGTGCCTAGCATTGGGAGCTGGGGAGAGTTTGGCTATTTGGCTAGTGTACTGGCCGCCCAACACACCAACCAATAGCCTGTCATCCCTGGTTGAGGCCATGTTGGGCTGGGCATTGGAGTTCCCTCGGCTGATAGTCTTGGGTGACTTCAATGTCCATGCTGATGATGCAGCCTCAACTTGATTGATGGACCTGGTGTCATCCATGGCGGTACTAGGACTCACCCAACAAATAACGGCCCCCACCCATTGGGCCAGGCACACGTTTGATCTGATCTTCACGGCGGGGGTTGCAGTGGACCGGATCACTGCTTTGGCACTGCCATGGTCAGACCACAATGCCTTGAAGGCCCGAGTGAATGTCTCACCCCGACCCTGTTTGGGTGGTGAGCATATTTTGGCTTGCCCACAGAGCCTGATGGACCCTCAGCGGCTTCGGATGGCTTTGCAGGATCTATACCATCTGGCGGCTCGTTAGATGAACTAGTTGAGAATTGGCATGGCCAGCTCTCGGCAGCCATTGATGAGATTGCTCCCTGACACCCTCTGTGCCCCTGTTCTAAGCAGGCTCTGTGGTTTACCCAGGAGCTGCGGCTGATGAAACGAGAGCTCAGACGGCTAGAGAGACGGTGGTGGCGTGCTCAGGATGAAGCAACAAGAGCATCTTACAGGATGTTTATGAGATCCTATGAGATGGCAGTCAAAGCCGCGAAGAGAGAGTTCTATGCGGCCATGGTTGCTTCTGCTAGCTCACGCCCAGCACAATTGTTTAGAACTATTTGGTCATTAACAGAGCTGCCACAGGGCAGACCAAATGTTAGGGAATTGGACATTGGTTGTGAGGCTTTTGAGAGCTATTTTGCAGAGAAAGTCTTGTCGCTCCACCGCGACCTCCCCACCACAGTTGAGACAGTGAGTGAACTCGAGGCTCCATGCATGTCTTCTGGTTCTATTCTGGATTATTTCAGTCCACTCAGTCTTGAGAAAGTCAACAGATTGCTCGCAACGGTATGCCCAACCACGTGCAGCCTTGATCCATGCCCTTCATGGCTCATAAAAGCAGGCCATGAGGGGTTTCGAGGTGCCCTCAGGGATATTATCAACGTCCCTCCTGGAGGGACTGTTCCCTCAGGTGCTCAAGGAAGTGATGGTCCACCCTCTCTTGAAAAAAACATCTTTGGACCCGGCCGAATTGGCCAACTATCGGCCAGTGTCCAATTTGCCCTATTTGGGCAAATTACTCGAGAGGGCGGTGGAGATTCAGCTGCAGAGCTTTATGGATGACACTTCCATGCTAGACTCATTCCAGTCCAGCTTTCGGCCAGGTCATGGGACAGAGATGGCACTGGTCGCCCTCACAGACAACCTCTGGAGGCATCTGGATTGAGGCGGTATGGTGGTACTGATGTTGTTGGACCTGTCGGCAGCATTTGACACTGTTGACCATCAGTTGCTGACCCACTATCTCGCCGACTCTAGGATTCAGGGGCTTGCCTTGCAATGGCTTGTCTCCTTTCTCCAGGGTTGGGGACAGAGGATGGTGCTAGGTGAACAGGTGTCCCAGAAGCACCCGCTGGTTTGTGGGGTCCCTCAAGGGGCGGTGTTATCCCTGATGTTATTTAACATCTATATGTGCCCCCTTGCCCAGATTGCCCGGAGGCATAGGCTAGGGTGTCATCAATATGCAGATGACATCCAGCTATATCTGTTGCTGGGCAGCCAGTCCAACTCAACCCCAGATGACCTGGAGCGGGCGTGGGTTGGGGTAGGGATACCACTACTGGTCTTCGGTGGGTGCCATCTTAACAATGGAGGCCCAGGTAGCAGCCACTGCCAAGGCAGCCTTTTACCACCTACAGCTGATTAGGCAGTTGGTTCCCTTCCTTAAACGCAATGATCTGGCAAAAGTGATTCACGGTATGGTCACTTCAAGATTGGACTACTGCAGTGCTCTCTACATGGGTCTGTCCTTGTCCCAAATCTGGAAGCTGCAGCTAGTGCAGAATGAGGCAGCCAGGCTGTTGATGGGTCTCTCTACACGAGATCACATCCAGCCTGTGTTGAAGGCACTGCACTGGCTGCCAATAGCTTACTGGATTCATTTCAAGGTGCTGTTTTTGACTTTTAAAGCCCTATATAGTCAGGGGCCTGTCAACCAGAGGGACCGCCTTTCCCCACATATCCCCCAGAGAGCACTGAGGTCAGGATCACAGAACTGCCTGACTGTCCTGGGCCCGAGGGATGCCAGACTAGTGATAACCAGAGCTAGGGCCTTCTCAGTGGCAGCTCCATACTGGTGGAATGAGCTCCCAGAAGATCTCAGGGCCCTGCAGGACCTTCTACAGTTCCGCAGGTCCTGTAAAATGGAGCTCTTCCACCAGGCCTTCAATTAGGGGCCGCCACTGATGAAAGAGGTACTGAAAATGTAACATCTTATGGACCTAGTTACAACGTTGGATTTGCTGCCCACATGATGCTGGGAGTATAACACAGGAATCGCCTTCTGTTCACACTAGCACTTTATGTAACCTGTTGTTTAATGAATGTTACTGTATGTATTGTATTTATTGTTTTATGGTATTTTAACCACTGTACGCTGCCTTGAGCAAGTTCCTGGCTAGGCAGGATATAAATTGAAATAAGTAAATAAATAAATAAATATAAGTAAATTAGGTAAGACCCCTTAAGTTTCTACCTAAAATACAGAGAGATTTACAAATACCTGCCAGGGAGCCATGGCTGGCTGCAGTTCACTTATGGATGCACTCTTTGCAGCAAATCCAGGTTTGCTGTCATATAATGCCAAACAGCCCTGCAGTAAAGCAGATTCTGAAATCTCCTTGCACTCACAATATAAACAGACACATGAGACCTGAGGAGACCCCTTTAGGTTTCCAAGGTCTAGTTGGAATAATGCCTGATTTATATTCTCAGTGCCACAATTCAACATACCATTATAACCACAACAATGTAGTCTGGAAACCACTCTACTGGGCCTCCACTATTTATTTATTAAAATACTTATGTACCGTATTTTCTACACATAAAGTGAACCTACTAGATTAAGGTAGGTGTAATGACACTGAAAATATTATGTTGCACTACTGTAAATCCAGGTTGTGATGAGAACATAAGAGAACATAAGAGAAGTCAATGTTGAATCAGGCCAATGGCCCATCTAGTCCAACACTCTGTCACACAGTGGCCAACAATACCAGGTGCCATCAGGAGGTCCAGCAGTGGGGCCAGGACACTAGAAGCCCTCCCACTGCTGCCCCCCCTAGCACCAAGAATAGAGTGCATCACCTGCCCCAGACTGAGAGTTCCTATCTATACCTTGTGGCTAATAGCCACTGATGGACTTCTGCTCCATATGTTTATCTAATTCCCTCTTGAAACTGTCCATGCTTGCAGCTGCCACCACCTCCTGTGGCAGTGAATTCCGTGTGTTAATCACTCTTTGGGTGAAGAAGTACTTCCTTTATGATGCAAAGGCAGACAATGGCAGACCACCTCTGAACAAAGCCTTGGCAAAGCCTTAAAAACCCTATAGGGTCACCATAACTGTGACTTGATGGCAAAAAAAAAGTCCAGAGCAAAAAAGAAATTAAGATTAGCCTATCAGAAAACAAGTTAGTATGTGGGATATTATTGGACATTAATAATAATGACTGACTTATTACACAAATAGGCAATGGATTTGTACCAGATATTTTATGGAATGGCTTCTCAGTGTGCCAGAGGAAAACAAATTAAGCAGACCATATATTATGTAATGTAACAGAAGAAAGGAAAGGGCATTCCCTTATAAACAAAGCAGTGGAGAAAATTATGCCCACTGCCAGAAATGTAAAGTAAGGTGGACTGTGGTTCAGTGATGTTGCTTTGCATTCAAAAGATCCCAGGCTGAATCTTTGGCATCTCAAACTGAAAGGATTAAACAGTAGGAGATGTGGAAGACCTCTTCCTGAGACCCTGGAAAACCACTGCCAATAAGACTGTGAGAGACCAATGGTATGATTTATTGTAACACACCCTCTAGGGTTCATGTGCTCTACTTCATTTTCAACAAAGATTTATTGATTTGTTTATGAAGGGAAAATGTGCTTTTTTTAATGCTTCACTGGGATGTCTTTCTACGGGCACACTATTGTATTATGTTATGGCAACTACACTATTTTCCACACTGACATTCCTAAAAGCATTTACTAAACCACATGTCATTTTGCCAGACTGATGATAAGTTGCAAAATCTAAAGTAATTGCACTTGTACTTTATTTTAACAACCCTGCATCTCTGAAATTAAAAGAATGATTAGTCTTCAGCAATGAAAATGTAGTGCACAAAAGTGTTATAAATTCAAAGTTTCAATGTGTGTCATTTTCCAGATTTACAGTACCCAAATGACACTTCAGCTATAAATGCAGCATCAATAATTTGTTCTATGAGAGGAGAACAACTGAGTAAGACAGCACAGTGAGAAAAATGTTAAAGAACAGACTTTCCAAGTTAGAGGCAGAAAAAAATATCAGACAACTGTATTGTCTGTATATCTTTTAATTGTATTTTCAGGGATTTGCAAGCTTGATATTCAGGAATTTGAGATCGTAAATATTCCTTAACAACTTTCCTTTCTAAATCTGAACAAACAACATATAAATTGAAAGAATCAAAACATGGCATGAAATATAAGAGTTGGTAGAGGCACATGCTTAATGGAGGTCAACCAAAAGGGCAAGGAAGCAAGAGAAGCCATGAGACATGAGGAGATCTATTCCCCACAGCAACAGGTGAAAGACTGGCCATTTAAATAAACACTAAGGACTTCCTAGGTTATCCACCCAGATTCCCTCAGTGGTGCTAAAGTCACTAAAGCATGACTGCTTCTGGATCCCACTCAGTAATGCAGAATCTCCAAGGACATAAGGGAGGAACTGGCGACTTAAATACTTTCCGTGTCATCATCAATATATCTCCTGGGAGCCTGGGTAAAGCTGGCAAAGGAAGCATCAATGATGACTGTTCTGCATGTGACTAAAAAACTCACACCCACAACCATGTTGGGGAAGAGCCATGCTGAAGCAGGTTCAATTCTCTAAGAATCTGTGAACATGCATGGGTTTATCTAAGAACCTGAGTTGGTATAAAGTTACACAGGGAAGCCCTTTACCTCACAAAATGCATACCAGCCAGGCCTTAAGACAGGGAATTTTTAAACAGAAACTTTTTTCAGCAGGGTGATATTTTGGGGGGGAGGGTATCTCTTTCAGCAGTTGATGATGCTTGTGTGATCCTTCTCTTGTGATTGTTGGAAGTAGTTTTTGTTGTTACAGTTTTGTATTTTTTTTCAGGTTTCAATATAATTTGAACAAAGTTTGAGTCCAGTGGCACCTTTAAGACCAACAAAGCTTAATTCTGGGTATAAGCTTTTGTGTGCTTGCACGCTGAAGAATGAATAAAACTTTGTTGATGTTAAAGGTGCCACTGGACTCAGAATTTGTTCTGTTGCTTAAGACCTACATGGCTACCCACCTGAATCTCTTTGGAGCCTTTGGTTACAGAAGCACCCAAAACCAATATAACTACCATGAAACTTAACTACCGTGAAACTTGACTAAGAATAAACTATTTAAAACACTTTTTATTATTTATGCAAAAGTATTATCAATAATGAGGCCACAGTGGCTCAGAGGTTAAGATGCTGAGCTGCAGACCAGAAGGTCTGTAATTCGGCAGTTCGAGACCCTAATGCCACATGACGGAGTGCACTCCCCCAACTCCTGCCAACCTAGCAGTTTGAAAGCAAGAAATTGCAAGTAGATAAATAGGTACCACTTTGGTGGGAAGGTAACAGCATTCTGTGCGCCTCGGCATTTAGTCATGCTGGCCACATGACCACAGAGAAGTCTTCGGACAGTGCTGGCTCTTCTGCTTGGAAATGAAGATGAGCACCACCCCTTACAGTTGGATTCTACTGGCTTTCGAGCAAGAGAAACCTTTACCTTTACCTTATCTTATTATCAATAAATTTAATTACTATAATTTATAACTATCTGTGTGGTCCTTAATATATCCTAAGTTGTACTATCCTTTTAAGCATTACTAAACATACAAATTATATGAAGTGCAACAAATCATACAAAATACATTGGGGACAGAGGGACACTGGAATGGTCAGTAGATACATATGATGTCCAAAGAAAATAAAAATCAGCTCATAAGAACCTAAACTGATTCAGTTTTCAAGGAATTCAGAGTACGGAAGCATGAAATATTAACAACAATCTAGAGAGCAGCAATAAAAGCAAAAGTATAAGGTGGGAAAGGAGAGAGAAGAGAAACCTGATAAGGACTGTACTCTCTCTCCCTTCTTCATGCATTCAATAGATACATACTCAACTGGCTCAATATACAGGTAATACAAACTACATGAAGAGTAGGCAAAATTATCAGCCCTTCAGGGAGTTTCTGTTTCAATCATGGCCACAATATCCAATTTCAAGAATTATCAATCCAAAAGCAAAATAAAGTCACTCACAGACATTAGCATGACCAGCAAATGAAAATTCTACAACTGTATATAAAAAGTGTACTAATCACATATTCCTTGAAAAATACTTGTTAACATCCTTCCATATTTGGACATTTGTACTAAAAGCTCTCTGATACTTCCAGTTCATAGTTTAAAAGTGCTTGTTTAAGTCTGCTTCTCTCTATCCCTTATAAAACATACTTTTGCTATTCTTTTTAACTTGCAAAGGGTTTTATACTAATATTCCTATTATGTTTAATTAATGCATTTAAGAGACCTGTTAAGCAAGTATTTACAAAAATTAAGATATGCTTGGCATGATGGCTCCATCCACTTCCCTCCCTCAGAGGCAAGATTTTCCCTCTGTTTTCCTTTCCCTGTCTGACTGAGCCACCCTAGTAATGTGTTGTCTTCTTTGCTGAAGAACTCTGGCTGTCCCACCCTGTCACAGTACAATATTTTGGCTATTGGCTCAGCCCAGGAACCTGAGGGAAGGATCAGGAGCCCACTTAAACAACTTAAATGGCACTCGAGGCATTTTCAAATTCAAAATTAAGAAAATATTTTATTTAACATAGAGGGGAAAGGTCAGGTGAAATCAGGAACAGAAATTTCTGAAGTAAAACCAATACATGCACAGACCTTAGATCTTACATATCAGGCTAATGAGAGTTTTTTAAGCTATTCACAGTTACTTAAATCTTTATGTTGAGAGGCTTTTGTTCCAGTTTTCCCCCAAGGATTCTAGTACACTTTCTTTGAGTAATTTCTGTCTCTTTTGGTTCCCTGAAGGCCAGTATACTCTTCCAGTACCCAACCTCCTTCCCTTGAAACATCAGTAGCCTTGAGTTTTTAACTGACTCTTAAGGTTCCTACAGGCAGTTTCTAACCACACCAGAGCAGGGATCTCTTCACGCTACAGAGCTAACTCCCTGACTGGGTAGGGAATTTTCTTTTCTATCGAGATCTTTCCCTTTCCTTGGCCCAAATGGTCTTCACCTACTTCCTAAACTTTCTTGCCAACTTTCCCCCAGTTCTCCTGTCTGTGTCAAACTGCTCTCAGCTAAGGCTGAATCAAACTGTCAGTCAAGGCAGAAATCTGACTGACTCTACTCAGCATCCAGCTCTCTCCAGACTTTCTCTGCTCAGCTGAAGCTAACCAATCAGATTGCTTGGAGCAGCCTGTCACTCAAGGCCCTCTGTTTGTATGAAGAATTAACCCTTCATAGTCCTTCAGCTGTTTGTACAGTACTTCTAAGCTTAAAAGTGCAGTCCATCATACTTGGCTTTTGCTATTCTTCCATTTCATTGCTTTTGACCTATAGTATCCTAATTGTATAAGGGTCAAGAAGCAACAGTTAGAACCGGATATGGAACAACTGATTGGTTTAGCATAGGAAAAGGAGTACGACAAGGATGTATATTGTCACCTTGCTTATTTAATTTATATGCAGAGTACATCATGCGAAATGCTGGCCTGGATGAATCACAAGCGGGAGTTAAGATTGCTGGGGAAAAGATCAATAACCTCAGATATGCAGACGATACCACTCTGATGGCAGAAAGTGAAGAGGACCTAAAGAGCCTCTTGCTCGAGGTGAAAAAGGAGAGCGCAAAAGTGGGCTTGAAGCTCAACATCAAAAAAACTAAGATCATGGCATCTGGCCCCATCACTCCTTGGCAAATAGAAGGGGAAGTCGTAGAAGGAGTGACAGACTTCACGTTCCTAGGATCCCAGATCACTGCAGATGGTGACTGCAGCCATGAAATTAAAAGACGCCTGCTCCTTGGGAGGAAAGCGATGGCAAACCTAAACAGCATGATAAAAAGCAGAGACATCACCCTGCCAACAAAAGTCCGCATGGTCAAAGCAATGGTATTCCCCGTAGTAATGTATGGCTGCGAGAGTTGGACTATAAGGAAGGCCGAGCGCCGAAGAATAGATTCTTTTGAACTATGGTGCTGGAGAAGACTCTTGAGAGTCCCTTGGACTGCAAGGAGATCAAATCAGTCAATCCTAAAAGAAATCAACCCTGACTGTTCTCTGGAAGGCCAGATCCTGAAGCTGAAGCTCAAATACTTTGGCCACCAAATGAGAAGGGAGCATTCACTGGAGAAGACCCTGATGCTGAGAAAGATTGAAGGTCAAAGAAGAAGGGGACGGCAAAGGATGAGATGGTTAGACAGTGTCATCGATGCAACGAACATGAAATTGAGCAAACTTCAGCGGATAGCGGAAGACAGGAGGGCCTGGCGTGATCTGGTCCATGGGGTCGCAAAGAGTCGGACTCGACTGTGCGACTGAACAACAACATCCTAATTGTTGCGGGACAGAGACCCAGCAATGATTTAAAAGAATACCCACATAATCCAAAGAGAAAGTTTGTGGAAGTTTACGGATAAGAACAAAGGAAATAAATCTCAAGTACAAATATACTGCAGGACAGAGAATGAGGTGTTTCTTGTCATGTTATTTGATCTGTATCATGTTGAATCGGCTAGATTTTACTTATTTAAAATATTTGTATGTTGCCTCTCTGCAAACCTGTGCCTGTGCCCACTGAATAATAAAACAACTCAAAATTATAAAACAATTCCATAATCAAAGAACAACAAAGTATAAAATGGGTTAACACCCTTTTGATCAGCTGAAACAACAAAAACAGAAGCTTCCAGTGAAGATTTTAAAGCACTGGTATGATATGTTGCTCCTCATCAAGACCTGCCAATACCCTTGTCATTACATTATGGACTAGTTGAAGCTTCTGAAACTCCTTCAGGGCAACCCCATAACAGAATATTACAGAAGTCTAACCTACAGGCGACAAAAGCACAGGTTACTGCAGCTAATCATTACACCAGTCTTCTAGGCCACAGCCTATTCTGAATCACGATTTATAGGAAGAGGGACAAACCATATAGAGGTGACAGAGAGATGAGTACACTGAAGCCTAAGCCAGCACATAGGAGCTGACATTCAATACTGTGTGTGTTAGGTGCCGTCAAGTCACTTCCAATTTATGGCGACTCTCTGAATTAATGACCTCGAAAATATCCTATTGTTAACAGCCTTACTCAGGTCTTGCAAACTGAGGGCTGTGGTTTCTGTTATTGTGTCAACCATCTTATGTTGGGTCTTCTTCTTTTCCTGTTGCCTTCTGTACTGAGCATGGCTGAAACAAGAAATTCTTTCAGACAAACTGGTCGACAGTCTTCATAGCTGAAAACTGAGATTAGTCTTCGAGGCCAGAGCCCTGGAATGCCTGAATATTCCCTCTATAAAACCTCAGCCTGAGACATGCAGCACTTTATTAACTAGGAATTAGGAGTTGGATCTCATCACTACTGCCATCCACCAGGTGTTCACTGTAAGTCATTGCTACTCCAATTTGGTTTCTATTAATTTTGACAGCAAAATTGCTTCTGTGGCAAGTAATGTTTATAAATCTGGGGAAGTAATCTCAATGTTCCAGTAGGCTGGGGAAAAGACTGAAGGAATAGTAATGTGCTTCCAACCACAGACAAAATTCAACTGCACAAAGCCCAGAGGAATTGCCAAACATCCATAAATTTAGCAATGGCAATAAATGTTTTAATATTTTGCTTTCAGATTTCCTAGTTGTCTTTCTAGCAACCAATGCATGCTGTCAAAAGTAGAACATAAGAGATATTATTACTGTGAGAGGTTATGTTGCTTGATACATTTACAGATATTGGCTAGGGCTACAGTTAGAATTAAGTTATTGAAGCAAAACAATGTTTTCCCTTCATTTTCCCTTCATTCATTCATTCAGCAAGCAATAACTATCAATTTCAACATTCAAGAGAAACAAATCTATTATGGATTTAATTCATGGCAACAAACTGCTATAGCCATTCTAATGTTCAGTTTTAACTTCTGCAAACTAATTCACGTATATGAACTATGCATCCAAGATACAGCATCTAAGATACTGACATACAATAAATGTTTCAACTGTATGAAAAAAAAATTAGCAAAATTTAAAGTTGAGACCTATTCAAAATCTAAACAGAATGAAATTCATCCTTCAGAAAAAACGATTTCATCCTTTTACACAGGGCTATCCTTGAGGCTGACCTGGAAACTCTTAACTGGTCCAGAATGCGGCGGTGCATGTTCTTACGAGAGCCCCAGTTAGAGTCCATATCCAACTGGTGCCCTGTCAGCTGCACTGGCTCTATGTTGAGTACTGGATCAGGTTCAAAGTTTTGATATTAATCTTTGAAGCCCTACACAGTCTGGGACCAGTATATCTGCAGAACTGCCTCTCCTAGTATACCCCCCAAAGAGCATTATGCTCAGTGGGTAACAAGTTACTGGTGATCCCTGGCCCGAAGAGTATTCGGCTGGCCTGAACCAGAGCCAGGGCTTCTTCAGCCCTGGTTCCTGCCTGTTGAGACTCTCTGTCAAGTGAGGCACGGGCCCTGTGGGATTTGATGCAATTTTGCCAGGCCTGTAAGACGGAGATGTTCCATCAAGCCCATGACCGAGAATGATAGTTTCTATCTGGGCTGACTTCCTTCCCTTCTTCTTCTCCCGGTGTTCTATTCCTGTTCCCTTCTCCTCTGTTGTTATCCACTAGTCAAACTATATAATATCTATCCCCCCATAGAGAAAGGTCACTATATTGTGCTTCCCTTTTTATGTGTCATCTTATTAGTGTCAGTATTATTGTAAGAATTGTTTTAATAGTTGTAATTTATAAATATTATTGATGCCCACCCTGAGCCCTGTTGTATAGAGGAGAGTGGGCTGTAGATCTAATAAATAAATATAAACATTAGTATCAATGTGCCTTTCCCTCTTAGTGGTTGAGGACATCTGGGAAAGAACTTTCCAAAAGCAGTGCCCTGAAGAAGAAATAATGACCCACTGAATGGAATGAGAACTGACTGGCTTTCAGACAACAGTCTGTAAGACAAGAAGGCTGAATTAGTCACACTTTTGACTGAGCAGACCATAATCCCTTGAGGAATGGTCAGAGTAAACCAGAGCAATATATTCCTTAATCCAGTAGTTTAAGGTTGATTTTGACACTATCATGCCCTTGATCCTTCCTTGTATAATATTGAGTTATTTGCTCCATTTATAACCCCATCTTTCTCCTTTGCTCCATTTTATCCTCACAACAACTTCCTGAGGTAGGCTGGCTGAGAGTATGTGACTGGTCCAAGATCTCCCAGCAAGCTACCATAGCAGAATATGGATTTGAAGCTGGGTTTCCCAGATATTAGTCCAACAATCTAACCACTACACTACACCGGCTGACAAGATTAAACAGTAACGTGATTGCCACGTAACTCTAAGGAGATAAAGTGGGACAGAAAGTTTTTAATAAATAAAACCTCTAACCCTATTAATGTGCTCCTTTAAAATGCTCCTAACAAATCGAGAGTGCTAGTCTCTCCCTCTTTAGTGCCTGCGGCTGGGAAGAAAGAAGAAAGGCCAAGTCTTTGATTACTGTGGAACAGAATTCAACTTAGGGAGAAAAGATGGGCCAGTTCATATATCTGGGAAAAGAAACTGAATTCTCTGGTATCAGCTGAGAGTTCCCAGTTCAGAAGCCCTCCAAGTCAAGGTGAGGACTATCATCAATAGCATTTTGAATAGAATAATCAGGAATTTCTGACAAATCTTAACTGACTTGAATATACCGAAATCAAGGGTTTGATTAATTTTTAGAGGTTTCCAGCCTAGAGCTCTCTGTGAATTATTCCAAAGCACCTCTGAACCATAGATTTGGTAATGCATTTTAGATCCAGGACTGTAATCCAGTCCCAGCTCTTCTTTGGTGTGGTGAGGTATATAGAACACATACATCTAAATCTTTCTTCTTCATGGATCTCCTTTGGCCCCATTTGCAGAAAATGGTATATGCCCTCTGATGTCATTCTGTACTGTCTGATAGTTTAGAATTTGGTAGTTTATAATTTGGAGGCTGAATGAAATAGTTCAAGAAATTATCAGTCAGCTCTAGAAAATAGCCCAAATGGACAGTGCCAACAATCAATGGTTGCCTGACTATGAAAAAATGAGATAACCTCCCTCTGACTGCAGAGGTTTCAAGTAATTTTATTGGCTGCCTTCTAGATTGCTTGTGTTGGTTTGAATTTTGACTCTATCAAAGAAGCAATGTCTAAAACCAACTGGTCTGTAGCCCTGGAAATCTGGGTTTGAAATGGGCTGAGAAGGAAGAGGAGGGGGGGTTGTTTTGTTTTTGCTATGGCATACATGTTCTGTTTGTTTCTGGTTTCCACTAAGGAATTCTATGAGTATCCAAATAGCTTAGTAAAGGTAAAGGTAAAGGTTCCCTTGCTCAAAAGCCAGTCGAATCCGACTCTAGGGTTACGGTGCTCATCTCCGTTTCAAAGCTGAAGAGCCAGCGCTGTCCGAAGACATTTCCGTGGTCATGTGGCCGGCATGACTAAACACCAAGGTGCACGGAACGCTGTTACCTTCCCACCAAAGTGGTACCTATTTATCTACTTGCAATTTCTTGCTTTCGAACTGCTAGGTTGGCAGGAGCTGGAACTAGAGACAGGAGCTCACCCTGTCATGCGGCACCCGGATCTCGAACAGCCGAACTACTGACCTTCCACAGCCTGCAGTTCAGCGTCTTAACCACTTGAGCCACCGCAGCTCCTCCAAATAGTTTACAGTCCATAAAAGCCATGGACGCTAGATTGCCATCAGAAATCTCATCCATGTGAAGAAGAAGAGATTGGATTTATACCCCGCCCTTCACTCAGAGTCTCAGAGTGGTTTACAAACTCCTTTCCCTTCCCTTCCCTTCCCTTCCCTTCCCCACAAAAGACACCCTGTGAGGTAGGTGGGGCTGAGAGAACTCTGAGAGAACTGTCTTTGAGAGAATGTGCCAGTGTTTAAGCCACAAATTCATTTACTACCACTGCTGAAACTACATATCTGTCAGAAAACTGGAGGGGATTTAGACTTACATAAGCCATGAAAAATGCTGTATATGATGTTTAGGTGTTTGTGGACAGGCAGAGCCTCCTCTAGCAGGTCCCTTGCTCATAGCAGTGGCGCCATGGTATAGACAGAAGTAGCTGAAAAGACCCTGATCATCAAGAGAACATGAGCACTGTAAAAGGCTGACTGATCCTTTTCTTTTCTGCATTCCTTGCATTTATTTCCCTTGGAAAAGATGGCACCTGAAACTAGAGTGTTGTTCTCAAGCCTCCATATTTGTTGCCCTCTCTTTTAATCTTTTAACCTTTGCTCCAAGGCCAGACATTTTCTGCCAACCTGAGGCAGTCCAGAAATGCCATTTTAGGCCATCTCCAATTTGCCCTGCTTTTGTTCCCATACCCTGGTTACAGCCCACCTTTTGGTAGATTTTTTTTAAAACCCACAGTAGCCTGTTGGGTGGCATTAGGAGGGGTCCCCAATAGTATCTCCTTTTGCTGCATTCAATAGGTGGATGGACCCCTCTAGTGTTCTCGAGCAACCAAATAAAATATAAGAAATCACATTCTACTCCACAGTTTGTGTATATATGACATAGAGCAGATGAAAACCATGTGGACTAGACTGTAAGGAGCTGAATCTTGCTGCACCAGAGTCTTGAAGGAGCTACCATCCTTTTCTGCTGACTTGATGAAGGTGGACTGGAATTAGCTGGTACTCCTTCCCTTGAACTGATGTGCACATTTTTTGGCCATGACTATAGAAGTGGATGGGAGGAGCAAACCCTCCCAGTGTACCCTCCTCCATAGAGTATGTGGAAAATAAAAAATGAAAGTCAACGGAAACACCAATGTTCCTGTGATTTCTTTTCATTTTGGTGTGAACTAATATGAATTTCATTTTACAGGGTACAACTGGAAAAAGTAGAAGCTATTTCATAGAATCATAGAGTTGGAAGGGACCTCTAGGGTCATCTAGTCAACCCCCCTGCACAATGCAGGAAGTTCACAAATACCTTCCTCCCACAGTCCCAGTGACCCCTGTTCCATGCCCAGAAGATGACAAAAAACCGCCAGGATCCCTGGCCAAACTAGCTTGGAGAAAAATTGTTTCCTGACCTCAAAGTGGCAATCAGCATTTCCCTAACCATGTAAGAAAGGGCCATGAAAACCAAGCACTAATACAACCCTTCCTTTGCTGAGAAATAACTGTGCAGAAAAAAGAAAACAGGAGTTGGAAGTTCATTCTGACTTTCAGAAACAAATTTCAGAAATTAAATAAACTGTTAATGTTTAAATTAAGTGAACTGTGCTAGAAAATAGAGCTATTCAAAAAAAATTGAAAAAAAAGAAAAAAAGAATTTGTGCAAATTTCAAGGATGACATATGATGCAGTCCTATACATGCCTACTGATGAGGCTTTCTCCTATTTTATACATACAATAGCAGCCTTAGTCAAAGGAGACCAGATTTAAAATCAGCTACACCATAGAGAAAAACAGTGAACAACAAAAGATTGACTCTTTTTCTGCCATTTATTTCGCACACAGATACAAATTTTCACGAGTAAAAGGAGTACATTATGTACAGCAAACTCTTTGTTAGACTTTTATTGGGGATGTCTGAAAAGCAACAGGAAAGCAAGGGCAATGCGAAATCCACAAGAAAGGAAATTATCTGTTATCAGAGAACAACTGATTGCTTCCAAGCCATGATCTTCTTCCTTTATTCATTTGTCCAAAGAAACACTTGTCTTGGCTGTGCTTTGTTTCATTTATTGCACCCTGGCTTTCATTTTGCTACTTTTATAGCTTGTAATGGCACTTTGAAGACATATCAAAGCCACATTCCTAAAGTGTGCTGATACTCTGGGTAAGGACAAGATTGCCACTTTTATTACTTCCAATTTAAGCTTACTAAATCTATGTTAGTATCCAAAACTTTCTAGTCAATCCAGGGAAGTTAGAAAACATAATAACGACGCAAGGAACCAATATCCCAGTCTCAGGCCTCTGTCACAGTACATGAGTTCCTTGCACTTCTCAGAATGTTTTGGTAGCTGGCATTCAGTCCTAAATCCTATTTGGCCTCAATGATCTTCATATCAAAGAAGCATTACTTGAAAATAAAGAGCGTACAATTAACAGCTACAAGTGCTCAAAGTTGTGTATGCAAAGCTGAACAGACACCTAGCCTTTTAAACTAAATCATGCAGAATTATCACTTAAACAATTTTTGTACAATCAACTCAACTGTGATTAATCAAGGTTTTTCTTATGGTACTGTTTGCTCAACTTTGTTAAAATGCTTACATGATAAAGCATGGATTTACAGTTGATATTACTTTTGATATCAATTTTTCAAGGCAAGTGTGCAATTGCACACATCCTAAAAAGAAATGTCAACAGGAGGAGGAGGAGGAGGAGGAGGAGGAGATTGGATTTATACCCTGCCCTTCACTTGGAGTCTCAGAGCAGCTTACAAACTCCTTTCCCTTCCCCTCCCTACAACAGACACCCTGTGAGGTCGGTGGAGCTGAGAGAGCTCTTTCAAGAACTGCTCTTTCAAGGTCATCCAGCAGCTCCAAGTGGAGGAGTAGGGAATCAAATCCGGTTCTCCCAGATTAGAGTCCGCATACTTAACCACTATACCACTACACCAAACTGAACATAAGGAAAACAGCTCATGCATTAATCTCAAAAGGCACACCATGCTTGCTGATAGCACATAATCTGCCTTCAAAACAATAATAATTTCCTTTAATAGCAATTAGCACAGGTCCGGTTTGGATGATACTCTTCAACAATCCCTGTCCTACATATTATGAAGAATAAGCACACTTTACTACTCTGCCATCAAGCCACAGGTATCTCAAAGCCACTGGATATACATAATTGGATACAGAATTTGAATAGAAAGAAGTATCCACATAAAAAACTATTTCATTTTATTTAATACATTTATACCATGTCTTATCTCAAAGGCAGCACACAATGCAGCAACAATTTGCAAAGATGTACATTAACAAAATTAAAAGATTAAAATGCACACTTCACACATTTGAAAGCATTCAGATAAAGCACATCCAAGAGTTTAAAATATCAGTAAACTCACAGCCAGATCTGGAGGAGGAGTTCCTAGAAGTAGCCAAGGACCTGGCCCATTAACTCCTTCCTCATTAACTCTGAAAGGCCATTCCAAAGGACCTGGCCCAGCATAGAAAAGGCCTGTAATCTTGCTGTGGCCTTGCAAACAGTCCCAAGAGGCACTATAAGGATGACATTATCTGAAGAATGCAATTGATGCAAGGGAGTATACTGGGAGATGTGGTCCAAGAAGTATGAGGACCATAGCACATGAAGGGCTTTAAAGGTAATAACCAGCACTCTGAATTGGGCCCAGAATCAATCAGGCAGCCAGTGCAGCTGATGCAGCACTACAGAGTTCTGTGTTCCAAGTGGCTGACCCAGAGAGGAGCCTTGCTTTATATTCTGAGAAAACTGAAGCGCCAAGACATTTTCAAAGGCAGACTTATGTAGCATGTATTACAATATAGTCCAATCTGGAGTTTACAGCAATATCATAGAATCATAGAATCTCAGAGTTCGAAGGGACCTTGCAGGTCATCTAGTCCAACCCCCTGCACTCTGCAGAAGCATAGCCAAAAGATAGCTCTACATACCTACAACATACCTGAAAGATGGTTGTCCAGTCTCCGCTTGAAAACATCCAGTGAAGGAGCATCCACTATCTTCCGAGGCAGGCTCAACCACTCTTACAGTTCCACTGCTCAACCACTCTTACATTTAGGAAGTTTCTCCTGATATTTAGCCGGTAATGACTCCCTTGTAATTTCCACCTGTTAGATCTAGTCTTGCAATCCGGAGCAAGAGAAAATAGATCTGCTCCATCTTCTACATGACAGCCCTTCAGATACTTGAAGACTGCAATCATGTCCCCTCTAAGCCTTCTCTTTCCCAGGCTAAACATACTCAACTCTTTCTGCCTTTCCTCATAAGACTTGGATTCCACCCCTCTCACCATCCTGGTCACCCTCTTCTGGACACGCTTGAGCTTGTCAACATCCTTCCTAAAATGTGGTGCCCAAAACTGGACACAGTACTCCAGGTGAGGCCTGACCCTAGCAGAATGGGGCAGAACTACCATCTCTCATGATCTGGACACAATGCTTCTGTTAATACATCGTAAGATTGCATTAGCTTTCTTCACAGCCACATCACACTGCAGGCTCATGTTTAGCTTGTGATCAACCAGAACACCTAGATCCCTTTTACATGTGCTGCTGTCAAGCCAAGTCCCTCCCATTCTAGATCTGTGCCTTTGATTTTTTGTACCTAAGTGTAGGACTTTGCACTTATCTCTATTGAAATTCATTTTATTTGTCTCAGCCTACTGTTCCAGCCTATCTAAATCATTTGGAATCCTGACTCTGTCTTCTTCAGAATTAGCAATCCCACCCAGCATTGAGTTATCTGCAAATTTGATAAGCATCCCCTCTATGTCTTCCTCCAGGTCATTTACAAAAACATTAAACAACAATGGGCCCAGGACCAAGCCCTGTGGTACTCCACTCAAGACTTCCCTCCACGTAGACGCAGAGCCATTTACGAGAACTCGTTGGGTACGATTTTTCAACCAACCATGAATCCATCCAACGGTTGCACCATCCAGCCCACACTTAACCAGCTTATCCTCAAGGATATCATGAGAAACTTTGTCAAATGCCTTACCGAAATCTAGATACACTATATCCACAGCATTGCCAGAGTCAACCATTTTAGTAACTCTGTCAAAAAAGGAGTTAAGGTTGGTCTGGCATGACTTATTCTTGATAAACCCATGCTGGCTACTACCAATTAACCCAGTCCATTCAAGGTGCTCACATACAGAGTGTTTTATTAATCTGCTCTAGAATTTTCCTAGGTATTGATGTCAACTGATAGGTCTGTAATTTCCCGGGTCCATCTTTTTTCCTTTCTTGAAGATTGGGACAACATTCGCTGTTCTCCAGTCTTCCGGCACAACACCAGTACTCCAGGACATCTCAAAGATTAGAGCCAGAGGCTCTGAAATAACATCTGCAATTTCTTTTAGCACCCTAGGATGCAAGCCATCCGGCCCTGGAGATTTGAAAGTATTTAAGGCCGCTAGATGCTCTCTAACCATTTCCTTACTTACTGTGGACTGGCAGTTCCTCCTTCCTTCATATGCCCTGAATTCTTCAGTTTGTATACAGCTCGCCTTACAGTTAAACACCAACGCAAAGTAAGAGTTGAGTAATTCTGCTTTGTCTTCATCCCTTGTTAAGGCTTGACCATCTTCCCCTAGCAATGAGCTTACCCCATCCCTGTTCTTTTTGCTACAAACATAGGCATAGAAATTTTTCTTGTTATTTTTAGCATTCCTCACAAGCCTCAGCTCCATCTGCGCTTTAGCCTTTCTGACACCATCCCTACAGATTTGAGCCTGCTTCTTGTACTCACCCTCAGTAATCTTTTTTTTTTTTATAAAACTTTTATTAACAGGATATATTAACACGCTCCATATCTCAAAGTACTTTTGAATACATCCTTTTCATTTATCCCCTCCCCCTCCCTGGCTTCCAGCGATGCTCCGCCCCGCTTATTGTTTCATTCAATATTCAGCAACAATAAAAACTTATCCCATATTCAATTCTTGCTTTAGAATATATTGATAATATAGTCTAACCCTTAGGTAACACTTTAACTAATTGTCAATCATTATTTTCTTTTTTCTATTCTTAATAGTTATCAGAGTAACTTATTTCTTACATCCCAGTTCGTTTCGACATAGTCTTTAAACACTTTCCATTCTATAAAAAATTCTTCATCTTCTCTATCGTTAAGCTTCTTTGTCAGCTTGTCCATTTCTGCCTTAAAAAGCATCTTCTTTATCCAATCCCATTTTTCTGGTATTTTTTCTTGCTTCCAAAATTGGGCAAAAGTCATTCTTACTGTTGTAATCAGATACCACAACAATGTTCTTTTTTTTGGGTTTATCTCTTCCATTTTCAAACCCAAAAGTAACATTTCAGGTTGATTTTTCAAGGTACACTTCAGAATCTTCTGAATTTCATTATGAATCTCTGTCCAATAGGCTACTGCTTTATCACAAGTCCACCACATATGATAAAACGAACCTTCCTTTTTTTTAACACTTCCAACATTTGTTAGACATGTTCTCATTCATTTTAGCAATTTTTTTAGGTGTCATATACCACCTAAACATCATTTTATAACAATTTTCTTTCACATTGACACATGTAGAAATTTTAATTGATTTTTTCCACAACCCCTCCCAAGCTGACATATCTATTTCTCTATTTACATTTATAGCCCATTTTACCATCTGTTCTTTTACAATCTCATCCTCAGTATACCATTTTAATAATACTTTATAAATTTTTGAAATCATTTTTTCCCCCTCTTCTGCCCACACATTTTCAATTTTGTTATTCTCCTTCCTGAAGTCATATCTCTTTTTGTCAGCCTTAAATAAATCATAAATCTGTCTGTAGTTTAACCAATCATATTCAAATTTCAGTTCCTCTCTAGCTCTCATTGCAAAACTGTTCCCTTCTACCATCAAAATATCTCTATAAGGTATCCAATCTTCACCTTTATGTCTTGAAAGTGGTTTAATTACTTCAGCCGGTACTATCCATAGTGGTCTTGTGTAAAAAAAAAAATCTTTTATATCTCATCCAGGTCATAAACAATGATCTTCTTATGAAGTGGTGTTTGAAAAAATTATCCATTTTGCATTTGTCATACCATAAATAAGCATGCCAACCAAATTTACAGTCAATCAAATTTACGGTCATGTCCTTCTAACGCCAACGTTTTTCTATTGCCCAAATTAACCCATTAAGCTAACCAAGTCAAACACACTGCATCATGATACAGTCTAAAATTAGGAAGTTGGAATCCTCCTCTTTCCTTTGCATCACATAGAATCTTCATTTTAATCCTCGGTTTTCTTCCAGCCCAGACAAATTTTGAAATTTCTTTCTGCCATGAGTTCAATACTTTACAGACCTTCACTATCGGAATCGTCTGAAATAAAAACATTAAACATGGTAAAATATTCATCTTAACCACCGAAATTCTTCCCATTAATGACAGATTCAAAGTGTCCCATTTTTTTTTATATTTTGTTGAATTTTACTCCAAATCTTTTTGTAGTTGTTCTTAAAAAGATCTATGTTCTTCATTGTCAACTCAATTCCTAAATATTTTGGTTTTTTTACCACTTCACATTGTATTGATTCTTGCAATTCCTGCTGTTTTTCTTTTGTCATATTTTTGCACAACACCTTTGTTTTGTTCTTATTGACGTAAAATCCCGCCAAATCTCCAAATTCCTTGATCTTTTCCATCAACAATGGTAAATTAATTACTAGATCTTCAATCAAAAACATTACATTGTCCACAAATGCCCTATATTTATACGTAAAACCTCTGATTGTAAGTCCCCTTATATCTTTATCTTCTCTTATCTTTGCCAACAGTACCTCCAAAACCCAGATAAACAATAAAGGGGATAGCGGGCAACCTTGCCTAGTCCCTTTTTGCACCTTGAAATAGTCTGTCATCTCTTTATTTATGTTTAATGATGCTTTCTGTTCTGAATAAATCACCCTAATTACGTTTAAAAAGGGCTGTCCAATATCCATTTTCTCCATCAGTTGAAACATAAAATCCCAATATAAATTATCAAAGGCTTTCTCTGCATCTACAAATAGGAAAGCAACCTCCTTTTCTGGATGTTTATCATAATATTCAATAGCGTCTATCACCGTCCTTAGATTGTCCCTAATTTGTCTATTTGTTAAAAAAACGGCTTGTTCTTCGGTTATAACGTCTTTCAAATAATTTTTCAGTCTCTCTGAAATTATTTTGGCAAACAACTTATAGTCATTATTAAGTAAAGAAATTGGTCTGTAATTCTTAACATCTGTTAAGTCCTGTCCTTCTTTTCGTATGAGTGATATGTTGGCTTCTTTCCATGTCTCGGGTATCACTTTAGTCACCTGTATCTCATTTGCTAGAAGTTCCAACATTGGGGTTAGTTCCTCTTTTAACTTTTTATAAAATTTCACTGTAAATCCATCTGGGCCTGGAGCTTTCCCCAATTTAGCATCTTCTATTGCCTTATAAACTTCTTCTTTTTGGATTGGACCATTCAACATTTCCTTAATTTTTATTCCAATCTTTGGAATTTCTACCATGTCCAAATATTTTTTTAATTTTTTCAGAGTCTATATTCTTTTTTTGAAATAACTTTGCATAATACTTAAAAAAAAATCTTTTTAAACCATTCATATCCACAATTTCTTTACCTTCTTCAATAATCTTGTTTATTAACCTTTTCTCTCTTCAATTTTTCAATTGCCATGCCAGAAATTTTCCTGGTTTATTTGCGCCTTCAAAGGATTTTTGTTGTAATTTCTTTAAGTTCCAATAAAGTTCCCGATTAAGTATCACGTTCAATTGCTCTTATAAAATTTGAATTTCTTTAATAATTTTCTTTTTTCCAGGTCTCTTCTTCAATTCTTTTTCTTTTTGCTGAATTCTTTCTTGCAACTCCTTTTGCTGCTTTATATTCTGTTTCTTATCCGCCACGTTCAACGATATAAGTAATCCTCTCATCACAGCCTTGTATGTATCCCAAACAATCTGTATTTTAACGTTTTGATTCAAATTCAATTGAAAAAATGACTGAGTCTCCTTATGTAATACCTCAATTATTTTCTTCTTATCCAATAGATCTTCATTTATTCTCCAATGAAACTGTTTAGCTTTTTCTTTTAACGTCCAAATCACTGGGTTGTGATCAGAATTAGTCTTTGGCAAAATCTCAACTTTCTGGGTTTTTAACGCCATTTCACCTGACATCCAAATCATATCTATTCCTCACCCTCAGTAATCTGACACTCCTTCCATTTCCTGTACATTTCCCTTTTTAGTCTCAGCTCTTCAGAGAGTTCCTTGTTCAGCCACCTTGGCTTCATTACCCATCTCCCACCTTTCTTTCTTACTGGAACAGTTTGCGATTGTGCCTTAAGCACTTCATTTTTCAGCACCACCCATCCTTCGTGTGCAGATTCCCCCCTCAGCATTTCCAGCCATGGGATCCTACCTATCATTTCTCTGAGTTTTTTGAAATCGCTTTCCTGAAGTCCAGGATATGAGTTCTACTATGCCCTGGTTTCACATCCTTCTCTATGTCAAATTCCAAGCTGACATGGTCACTATTCCCCAAGGATCCCACAACATTAACTTCATTAATCAGTTCTTCCTTGTTAGTCAGAATTAAACCTAGGATAGTAGATCCTCTGGTTCCCACCTCCACCTTCTGAGAGATCAATGTAGCCAGGTTGCAGATCTAGAGAAGAGAACCAGTTTATGAGCTAGATTTGAATGAAAGAAGGCACTGCTAGTAACAGCTATGAACTACTTTTCCACCTGTAAGGCCAAATCCCGGTGCACCCTCAAGGTCTTAACTTTACCTACCACATAAAGTTTAATCCTATCTACATATGATAATCAATACCAACCATTCTGCTTTTCCAACCAGTATCACATCCATCTTGTCTGTACTGGACCTTGTCTGTACTGTACTTGTCTGTACTGGACCAAGACCATCACAGCTGTCTTTGGAGGCCTAGACAATGCATGAAGGAGAAGGAGAAGGAGGAGGAGGAGATTGGATTTATACCCCGCCCTTCACTACCCGAAGGAGTCTCAGAGTGGCTTCCAATCCCTTTCCCTTCTCCTCCCCACAACAGACATGCTGTGAGGTAGGTGGGGCTGACAGAGCTCTCTCAAGAACTGCCCTTGAGAGAACAGCTCTGAAAGAACATGTAACTGACCCAAGGTCGCACCAGAAGCTGCATGTGGAGGAGTGGGTAATCAAACCCGGTTCTGCCAGATTATATTCCGCGCTCCTAACCACTACACCAAACTCGCTCTCAGCTGGATATGATCAGCATTTTGGAGAAATCCACTCCAAAGCTTCTGATGATCATAGCCAATAGTCCTACACAGAGATTAAAGAGTATTGGAGATAAAGTAGGCTCTTGGAGTACCCACATACCAGCACCCAGCTAACTGACTCTGCATCTCCTATGGTACCTCTTCAGGCCAAACTAGATGTTATGGTGGCCATGGTTCCTACCTGGGGTCACTGACACCATTTTAGAGACAAATCCAGCCATTTAAAAATGTTGCAAGGACCCGATCCTGATTAGGCATGTGGCACAGTGGGAACAAGGGAACTCACTACACCCCCTGAACCTTTCCCAGTGCCTGGTGGAATGTCTAGTTTGGCCCTTTGTTTCCTGGCAACAAGAAACTGGGGAAACCAATGAAGGGCAGTTTGTTTTATCACAAATACTGATTGCAGCTGTCCACTAAGATTTTACTTGACTATATCAAGTGCAGTGTAATATCAAGACCAATGGATTTTTCTTATCCAACTGTAAGCAAAGATCATCAACCCAAGCCATAACTGCTGTTTTGGCACTAAAACCTCAACTAAAGACAGACTGAAATGTATCAAGGGCAGGTGTTTGATCAAAAAATGCCTCAAGTTGCTCTGCGCCCGTGCATTCAAATACCTTCTACTTGTGGGATTTTAATGGCCAGGATGGGTAAGAATCCGGTATACAACCCCAAGCACTCAGAGAAACCAACTTCACACTGTCCACAGAACTCTAGCAAAAGGTTGCCACCAACAGCTCCAGCATAGGATTTACTTTCAAAGTGACCTAAACAGAGTGATAATTACTGCAATATAATACAAAAGTCTTGGCCTATCCAGATTGGAATTTTATGTGTTTATAGCCTTTTAAAATATTATATGAACATGTGGATATCCCTAGGACCTCAGAGGCAAGAAAAGTGACCTGGGTGGACTGGGAAGGACAGCATGATTTCAGTCACCCAACATGTACAAAACAGACCAGGGAACAGTGTTATCCACCCACTTTGATTTAGGAATGTTTTTGCAAACTATTATATTTTTAAATTCTTTATGTATGTTCCTGAAATTACTAACATAAATGACACTCAGCAGTAGGGGTTGAAAACTAATCTGGCTGCTCAAAATCTGCTCTGGGCATTTTATTACCTGAACAGAACAATTAATTAAGAAGAAGAAGAGAAGAGAAGAGATTGGATTTATACCCCACCCTTCACTACCCAAAGGAATCACAAAGCAGCTTACAATCCCTTTCCCTTCCCCTCCCCACAACAGACACCCTGTGGGGTAGGTGGGGCTGAGAGAGCTCTGATAGAATCTGCTCTTCTTTGAGAACAGCTGTGCCAGAACTATGGCTTGCCCAAGGTCATCCAGCAGGTGCAAGTGGAGGAATGGGGAATCAACCCCAGTTCTCCAAGATTAGAGTCTACGCACTTAACCACTACACCAAACTGGCTCACTACACCAAATTCAGAAATAATAAAATAAAGTTCTTAATCCTCCGTATATTCCCTGGCACCTGGCTGAATCTGCTTCTTTTCAGTTCCATAAAGGTTTGTTGTTGGGTTTGTTGTTTTTTTTTTTGGGGGGGGACTCAACAGATACATTCCTGACAAGGAAGAATTTGCTGAGATTTCTACCAAATAAAAACATCTGATTTGGTGTTTCTGTCCAGAACAGTTCCACATTTTCTCCCTTCTAACTGAAATAGGTGAGAAGTATAATCCCTGATAATTTCACCACTGTTAAGGCTTTTTAACTGAGGGGTTCAGTCATTTTTAGCTTTCTTATGGTCTGCTTCTGGTCTGAAAACTGTTTTAGGAATAACATTTTAGGCTGCCTAATATTGTTTTATTCTATTTTTATGGTCTTGTTTTATTACTACTAATTCTTATAGTCTATTATATTGGTTTTATTTTGCGATTTGCTTTGTGAAAGTCTCTCATGGAAGTAATTCTTCCACTTCAATTAAGAAGAGAGACTAAAAAAACCCTGGAAACAACAAAGGAAGACTTGCACATTTAACTCTTTTGACAGTGAAATGAAGTCTGGGAATCTTGCCAATCCTGGTCCCTAGACCCAAAGCAGAGGAACAAGTTCCTCAGTAATGCGAAAAAAATTTCCTGAGTTAAACAGCAAGTAACTGTTTCCATGTTTTATGTATACTGGGGCAAAACAAGACAACAACAACAGAGAAAGCAATAGAGAATTGTGCTTCCTTTTCCCAGATGCCTTTATACCAATGAGTTTGGTGTAGTGTCTTCTAGAACATTGGATTAAGGAGAGCTGTTTTCAAATGCCTACTCTTCTATAAGGTTCATTTTGTGATCTTGGCCCAGTTATTTTCACTCATTGCAAACTACCTTGTAGAGGTATTTCTGAGGTTAAAATAGGAAGAGGTAATAATGTATGCTACCCTGAGCTCCTTGGAGGAATTACAGAATAAAAATGTACATAATCAAATAATGATTATCTCTACAAGCTGTAGAAGAAACCTAAAAATATAACTTTACTTGCTTTAGACCCTGTTCTGCTACTCTGTTTAGATCTTACCACAGTAGAGATGACAGTCCCACATGTTCTCACAGTATACAGGGAGGGAGAGTAACACATGAATGCTGTACTGGGATCTAGTGACTCAATAGGACATCTTATGTATAGCCTGTCAGGTATCCACATAATTCATAGTCTCCTGTGATTCATATGCCTTCTGGTTCAGCAAGATCAGTTTCTCTTCAAAAACAGGCAGATGATCTGAAGACAGTTAATCCAGTATTTTACATATTGTGACTCTTAGTAAGTAAGTAATATTACTTACTTAGTAAGTAAGTAAATAAGTAAGTAAGTAAGTAATAACACAGCTTATATCTTCCAATTCTTATTCACCAGCTAACACTGGCAGTACAAAACATGAGGCAATGGAAGCATTTAGTAATATAGATCATTAAATTTGGCAGTATGCCAAATTCAGCAACAACTACAGAAGAATGTTTTGTCACACTATCTTTTCAAAAATTAACTCCTGTGATTTTTTTTTTTTGATACTCATATATTATGGAAAACTTTTCAGCATTCAGATTACCACACCTCCCATGTACCAGATGAGTTTATTATGTATAACAAAAGGCATTTCATCAACTTCATTAACACTGCCAATCCTGCATCCATATCCTAAATGAATATATTACAAGATTCTTAAAGTCCGTCTTGTGCTGGTAAACTGTGCCCCCAATACTTTACCTCAGTATTTGAAGTACTTTTCAATGACATTGAGTCTTTCTTGAGAAAGGGAATTATAAATGCTGGAAGCAAACAAACAATCATGATCATCTGTTCAATGATGAATTAATGACTACTCTTCAATGTAAAAAGAGAACCATGGCGGAAAAATACCTGATGCCTTAGGATACGCATTGTAAATGACTTACAGAGACATCCTAAGCAGGTCTACTCAGAATTCTACACAGATCTATCCAATGGGCCTTACTTCCAGAAAAGTAGTCTTACAATTGCACCATTAGTGTATTATTGGATTTATTGTTATTGGTTTCCTACTGGACCCAGCATGTTCAGTAACAATCTTTTGCTTTTAATATTGTAATTGTTCCACTGGCACTGTTTTTAATGTTTCTTGTTACTTCTAATGTTATTTTCTTCTATTGTAATGATCTTGGAGATATTTTAGTCTATGTAATTATTTTTATATGTTATGAGCTGCCCAAGAAACTAGATTTATTGGTGGAGGGGAGTGGTACAAGCATTTTAAATAAACAAATCAACAACAAGGCTTGCAGGCTTCTTACCAGGATCATCTATACCTACCAGCTACTTGTGATCTGCAGTGTTGGCAGGCATAGGAAGACAAGATTGTTCTACCATAGGCTTTGCAAGTCACGGAAGGAAAAATTCTTGCAAGCCATGTGGCCCACTGACGGACATGGATCAGCCATCATGTGGGAATTATCCTCCTTTTAAACTGCCTGTGTGTGGGCCCAATTTTAAATAAACAAACAAAGTGGCTGCCTGATCTGGCTGCTGATAATTTTAAATAGGGGCTTCCCAATGTTACAAAATACAATAAAACAAGTAAGCTCCAATTTTCAACTTACTGTGCACAGGACTTCAGCCTTAGCCTTGAAATAAATCATACTGTTTAATATCCTTATAGATACAACTAAATGGAAATCTTAAGCAAATATAATTCTGCAGTGCAAAAGGTACATGGGTGCATGGACAGTTTTTGGATTATGTTCCAAAGAGCTATGATTACAAACTACAAGCCAATATTGTTGTAACAGCTCAGTACTATATATCTTTGTTCAGAAGATACAAATTTTAAAACAAGCATTGTCTTGATCTAAATCAGTTTGTGCAGTATTAGCACAAGTGCAGCACATACCAATGAACTCTATGTTTTATAGCCGTATAATGTGTATATACAATATATGAGAACAGTAATTATGACCCAACATCACAGCTTTGCTTTCCTGTCAAACAATATTTTCTTATTTCACAAACAAAGCAAAGAGAAAAGCAGTGAAAGGAAACATAGAGTGCATATAGTTATTTCAAGTTAGAGTCAGGAGAACAGCATGTACAACACAGATACAATGATAGGTATCTATCATCACTGCCGGCTTGCCCACTACATGAGCTAGGCGCTCGCCTAGGGCACTGGGCCCGGAGGGGCGCCAAACGGCCCTCCACCCCCCCACCCCCGCTGCCAGCAAAGTGCCCCGGCGGGGCTCAGGAGGCGGCGGCACTGGCAGAGCTTGCCCTCCCTCCCCCTGCTGGCGCCCCCCTCCCCTCTCCTCCAAGCCGGCACTCTGAGGGAAGGGGCAGGGGTTAAAACCCCGCCCCTTCCCTGGCTTGCCTCGGTGCCCCCGCAGCTGCGGAGAGCCGAGACAAGCCAGCGCTGGGAGGGAAAGGGTGGGGGTTTGAACCCCCGCTCCTTCCCGGGCTTTCCTGGGGGCCCCGCAGCTGCGGAGCCTCCAGGAAAGCAGCACTGGGAGGGAGGGGGTGGGGGTTAGAACCCCCGCCCCTTCCCTGGATTTCCTGGGGCCCTGCAGCTGCAGAACCTCCAGGAAAGCCGGCGCTCTGAGGGAGGGGGCAGGGGCTAGAACCCCCACCCCTTCCCTGGCTTTCCTGGGGGCCCTGCAGCTGCGGAGCCTCCAGAAAAGCCAGCGCTGGGAAGGAGGGGGTGGGGGCTAGAACCCCCGCCCCTTCCGTGGCTTTCCTGGGGGCCCCACAGCTGCAGAACCTCCAGGAAAGCCAGCGCTCTGAGGGAGGGGGCTAGAACTCCCACCCCTTGCCCCTTCCCTGGCTTTCCTGGGGGCACCACAGCTGCGGAGCCTCCAGGAAAGCCGGTGCTCTGAGGGAGGGGGCTAGAACTCCCACCCCTTGCCCCTTCCCTGGCTTTCCTGGGGGCACCGCAGCTGCGGAGCCTCCAGGAAAGCCGGCGCTGGGAGGGAGGGGGAGGGGGTTAGAACCCCCACCCCTTCCCTGGCTTTCCTGGGGGGCCCGCAGCTGCGGAACACCCAGGAAAGCCAGTGCTCCGCTGCCCCCCTGGGTTTCCAGGCCCCACTGGGAGGTTGGCATCCCTAGTGGGGTGGGTGCCCCAGGCTGTCCTGCCTAGGGCACCCAGACACCTGGGGCTGGCCCTGTCTATCATAAGAACATAAGAAGAGCCTTGTTGGATTAGCTCAGTGGTCCATCTAGTCCAGCATCCCTTCTCACACAGCAGCCAAACAGTTCCCCTGGTGGGCCAACAACATGGCACAGTGGCCGCGGACTTCCTGATGTTGCCTCCTGCCTTTGGGATTCAGAGGTTCATTGCCTGTGGTGTGGAGGTTTCCATCAGTCACCACCATGTCTAGTAGCTATTGATAGACTTATCCTCCATGACTTTAATTCCCTTTTAAAGCTGCTTATTCTTATGGCCATCGCTACATCCTCTGGCAGTGAATTCCACATTTTAATTTAAATGTTTGCAAGTTAACTTAAAAGCCACAAAATAAGTATAATATTTGAACTTCATGTATTATAAATAGTAGCAGTGACAATGGAAAAACAACAAAACATTAAACTCTTTAGAAAGCAACACTGTGTTTGGGCTATATTTTGCAGAACAGTCTTATGCATGTCTGCTCAGAAGCAAGTCCTACTATGTTTATTAATGCTCACTCCTAGACCAATGTGCATAGCACTGAACCCTTAGGGATACACATTTATCCTCTTTTATATTTCTACACCTAAATATTAAATAGCTATTTCAAGATGTATGCAAGAATTTTTAAAGTCAAGCCATTTAGCAGTTGAACCTAATACACATTTGTCATGCACTCCCCCTTCCAATGAATATCAATTTGTTTCTCTTTCTCTGTAAAGAGGCAACCACTAGGTTGAATTAAATCATACATTCTTAAAGAAAAAATGTAGCTTTGGCTATTTGTCCATAAACATTTTAGAAACTCAAAGAAGTAAGAAAACTGAGATAAATACCAGCTAACACCTTTCCAGGGGTGTCAAACATAAGGCTTGGAGGCCAAATCGAGCCCACAATCAACTGGTGTGAGGGTGGGAAGGTAGGAGGTTGCTTGGGGGTGCAAGCGGGTACACGTAGTGAGGTGTATGTGTGGTCAAAGCTGTCAAGAAAAAGAAAGGAAATGGCTAGAGGTTGGGGTTAAGAGGCTAAGTTAAAATACGGGGGGGGGGGAATTGAAGCGAAGACAGAGAAAGAGAAGGTGTGGTGTTTTCCCCCTCCTGCCCCCTTTGACTGCAGCTCAGTAAGGACTGGAGTCTACGTGGGGGGAGGATAGAGCCAAGTGCCCAGTGTTGCCACTACTGCACCAACCAGCTTTACGTTTTTTCAAATGGTGACCATGACGGGGATTGGTGAGAGTGGCCATATGGTGCAGCAGTTAGCTGATGAAGGGACACAGACAGCAAGGAAGAGAGGAGGAGGAGGGTTGGCACATAGATTGGGAAGCAACTGGGCTGTCCTGTACATGCTGCTCTGAGGGGAAAACACTTCTGTGGGAAACACAGGAAGGATGAGAACTGGGGGGTGAGGGATCTGGGAGAGCCATGTTCAGACCCCCTTCTCCTAAGCCAGTACCCTGTCATCTGGATCACCTGGGGCTGGTCGCTCAGCCTGGCGCATCACACAGGGTTGTTGGTGGTAATGGGGATTGGGTGATGGAGGGGGAAGTCCGGTGTGCCTCCTCAAGATCCTCAGAAGTAGGATGGGGGAAGAGAGGAAACAAAGAGAGAAAGATGGATCATAGCCATGTTCAGCTGCTGAGGCTGGGTGTATCGGGTATGGGTACTAAAAACTGCCTTATTTACTTGCAAGAATGATGATTCATCTCCTAAAAGTGCTATATATGCAAAAAGTAGCTAATTTGTATGGAAGTGTAAGATACCCCACCTTTTTATGGTATCCCTTGAAAAACTTTACTTGCATATAATTAAATACATTTATTGGTGCTTTTGTGGGTTCCCCAGTAAATCAGTTGTGTTCACTACTAAGAATCAATTGCTTTTGTTTGTATTTTGAGTAAAAAATAATATTGTTAATTGGGTTTGCCTATGTCCTTTATAAAGTTTATATCTCTGGTACCTGCCATTACATTTTGTGGCATACATGGCCCGGCCCAACAAGTAACATTTGTGTCAGATTGGACTCTCATAACAAATGAGTTCGACACCCCAAGTTAGGCCTTCTTGCCATTAGCTAACCTAATAAAATTTCATAAAATACTCTCAACAGTTCTGTTACATTTCCAACATGTGGGATTTCAGGCATAGAAGACAATTGGTAAGAAGTGTTGAATGCAAATGAAAGATAAACAACTTCTGAATGTATGGGGGACAGGGGCTAGTTCCATTCAGGAACTGACAGGTAATACAGAAAATATGGCAAACAACAAAAAAATCTACACCCATAGATTTCGCAAATCTCGTCTTGTATTTCAGTATTTTATTCCCAAGCTCTTTTTCTTTGAACACTAAATATCTTAGAGATGAAGTATTTGATGCTAGGACTCAACAAGAATGATGAGCTATGAACAAAATACAGTTTCAATTTGGATAGCTAATATTTAAGAGGTTAACACAGCACTAACTTCAGAGCTCTGGCTCAGTTGTTGTAGCTGAGTTTCTTTCATGTTATTTCATTCCAAGTTCTGATAGATTCCACCTACTGTTAACTGGGCAATTTCACAGCACATTACCCCTAGTCAATTAAGTAGGTGAGCAGCCTTATTGTAACCCATATGAGTTTGCCCTTTTGGGAAGCAACAACAATGAACAAGACAGACTTTCTCCAGAGACAAATGTACCACCTACTCGATTTCTTATGCATCTTTGTTTGCCAAAGAACACAACACAAAGATAGCCATTAACTGTAATGGCATTTACTTCATTCCCCAAGGAAGTGCATTTTAAATGACAATGTTCAAATTCAGTACTTCATAGAACCAGATTATATTACCTGAATCAGTAGTTTGGATATTTAAGATCTTTTATTTGTGAATAAGCACATTTATTATAAGAAAATATAAACAAAAAATAATAACAATTACTAAGACACTGACAGATTATCCAAGTTATTAGCTAAGCAACCATACAGAACCAAAATGAATTGGAGAATTTCTTGTCTAAACACCTCAACTGGATTATTTGTACTCCAATAATTGAAAAAAGATTGCCAATGTAAACAAAAATTCCTGCAGTTTTTCTTTTCTCCTACCTGTTTAAATATGGTGACTTTATCAAGCAGCAACCACGATTCAATCCTAGGTAATATTTGCTGTTTCCAAAGCTGAGCTAGTAGCATACGTGCCACAACTACTGATTTTTTAGTAAAATGCAAACACATTTTTTAACTGATCAGGTTACACGGCCCAGTAAGTAAATCACTGAATTAAATAGGCCTCCCTTCAATAGGTCAGAATTGCATACCAGAGTTGGTATCTGTGAGGTTTTAATGTCAATGACAATAGCACCAGATGAAGGCCATTCTGGTATTTTACTAATGTTTTAATTGTATTAATTGTGTATATTGTATTTTTATCAAATTTGATGTAACCTGTCCTGAGCCTGTCATGTGGGGAGGGTGGGATATAAGTCAAATAAAATAAAAATATAAATAAATAACACACACAGCCAATTATTCTGTGTTTCACCTTGTCAATTCTATGCCAAAAAGATTGTGCAATCAAACAGTTCCCTGATACATGAAAAAGAATTCCTGCCTGTTTTTTGCATCTCCAAGAACATCCAATACTACCTTAGTCATCTTAGATAATCATTTGGAGTATAATAACATCTGTATAGACTTTTTAGGCAGTTGACATTGACTGATATCTAATATTGATCTTTGGAATATCTTAGTTAATGTAGATCCCTGGGATTTTTAACCCCCCCCCCCCCCAAGAATCAACTTCACTAAAAACCAGGGCTGGGGACACACACACACACACACCAGATTGGAATTCCAGTACCTCTTCGACAAAATTCTTTTAAAAATGTTTAAAAGTTCATGAGTTTTCAGTATACAGAATGAAAATTTAATTTCCTTCTTGAGAGTTCTGGCATCTATTTTTCCAAAAAACCCCAAACACCCCTGCTTAAAACACTGTACATTTTAGCAAAGAGTCTGTACTGCTGCAGCGGTCTATCACGTTAACTGTTCAAAACTAGTTAACAGCCTAAAATATTATAGAAATATTGCCGGGGGGGGGAGTCTTATCTTGCAATAGTGAGACACAGAGATCTAATGAGACCTTATTTTTCAGGTAACACCTGCAAACGGCAATATCAACTGTTTCCTAAAATCTTGACAACTCTGAATTAAGCCAAATTAAAAATTTCATGTTTTCCTAACCTCTTGAAATCCAAAGTTACATCTTTAGAGCATTTGAGATGATGTTACACTTATTGCGGTGAGCTACTGACTTAGTGAACTGGACATATGTACTCATACAAAAATTTTATCAAGCTGCCTACCTCCTGCTATTATTTTTTATGTGCTGCTTCCTAACTAAGGAAATGCATTCCCTTCCTACCTCTTTCTTCCACATCTTCCTGTACCACCACTTAACACCATCTCCTTGTCGGAACTGTATGACTTAGAATGTGTAACATACTCATATGCACCATGGGCCCAGCTAAAACAGCACCTCAGACACTGGAAAAAGAGGGGAAGGCAGGAGAACCCATAAAGAAGACATCCTTTCTGCCCATTCATTAGCTGGCTGGCCAATGACAGTACTGCAGTCAAAGCCTTAGCTGAATGGTATATGGGGGAGAGGAAGAAGAGGAGGTAGAAGAATGAAGGACATGGGGAGTTCTCCTATATACAATCAGCATTTCAAAAAACAGAAGATGGGCCTGTAATGCTCTACCCTTTGCTTCCTGCTGTCCTTCCCAAAGAGGTGAAGGGGAACTGGTTTTTGTGGGAGAGAGCTTGACCCCTTTCTTCTTTCTATATGGAGCAGCATGCCATCACTCAAGCTATTCCCTTCCTCTTTCTACCTGCAGCTTGAGACACAGGTAGGGCTACATGCATTTATTTATTTATCTCCCATATCCTCTTCCCATGGCCATCTGTTTGCAGCCCAGTCAGGAGCTTCTGGTCTATGTGAGGAATGAATAGATGACATTTTTTACAACAGTATTACAAAGAAAGAACACAACACATAAGACACTAACTAGGTTATATCATGACTGGTGTTAACCTTGACATCGCCTTCCCTAGAATGGAAGAAAGCCCATAGGAACTTTGAAAATAGAGGATGAGCAACAGACTTCACTCCATTTGTTCCCTGGGCCTTCACTTGAATGTGACTAACAGTGTATCCTCATCTTTTAACCTTTCCTGTCCCAGCTGGGAGGGTTAAACTTTAACCTTTCATGAAACTGGAAGAAGATACCCATGTGTACCTTTTCTCCAATCAAATTAACATGCATATTCCAAACTATATCCACATATATATTAATATATGCGTTCATACAGCCATCTCTCTATAATATAATTCTATTTTGGTCATGGACTCTCCTGAACATTCCACACTGTCAAAATCAGTTGGCTCAATGATCTGTCACTCAGAATGTGTCACCAGCCACTGGCTGTGTTGCCTGAGTCCCACCCAGCTGCCACTCAAGAGTACTTGCATGCTGGGTTTGCTCCTCTTCCCCACCCACTCCTTCAGCCTCTGTGTTTCAGCTTTCTCTCTTGACAAAGACAGTTGCTTCCTCTGTGAGGCAACTTTTCTCCTCAGTAGCTGTTGGTAGGTGTAACGAAATGGCAGTCACCTGTGTCTGTAAGATGGCTGCTGTCTCTGTGTTTAAAATGTTCTCCCAGAAGGCTTAATTGAGCTGTAGTTCCAGAGAGGGGCCCGCAGGGGTATCACTCACTGGGTTGAATGGGGCTTCCTCATCTGCTAGGCTTCAGTTCCCAGCTGCAGCAAGGCCAAAAAATGCGGGAAAAGAGGTGTCGTCCCAAGGGGTGGGCCAGCATCAATATAGACTCCAGCTAGGCCACAAGCCAGAGACGTGGGGGAACCCTGGGAGGCAGCAGAAATCCAGCCACTCCACAGTCAGCTGGACTGGGGAATGAATGGAAGTTTCCCTGCTCTCTTGGCAAAGAGAGAGAGAGGCTAAAGGAGAGACAGTCCAAGGAGAGTTCCTATCCTGAGCCCACAACCTCCAGAGCTAGTGTTGTATGTAGGGAAAGAGGATTGTGTTTAACCCCTGTTGATTTATGCCTGTTGGTTCATGGTGTGTGCTTACTCCTACAGTTGTGCCTTATTTATTTAGTGTCTGTGTGCTCCATAATTGTGTAAATAGTTAAATAAATTCTTTTACTTGGACTAATAATCTGTGTTGTGCTCTGACCACATAGTCTCCCCCACTCTGCGCAATACCAAAGGGAGGGTTTAGCCCAGGGAAGCAAGGAAAGGCCAGACCCTTGAATTGCCAACTTTCTAGGGATCCCCCTAAGATTGGGGATTCCATCTCCAAATATGGAGATTCAGCCAGAAGGGTCTCACTGTCCCTCGAAAAGGCAGTGACAATTCAGTGAGTCGTGGCATCAAACTTAAGGAGTGAGATACGCCCATGGGATGAGGTTGGGAGGCAAACTGGAGCCCGTTTTGCTACAGTAGGCAACCAAGCTTGGTTCAGACAAAGGAAGGGAACTCTTTGCAGGCCTTTGTGAGGAACTCATTGGAGCCAGTCATTACTAGGATTGCCAGCTCCAGGAAGGGAGATTCCTGGAGATTTTCTGGTAGAGTCTATGGAAACCAGGGTTTGGGGAGGGGAGAGGCCTCAGCTGAACAGAATGCCATAAAGCCCACCTTTCAAAGCAGTTATTTTCTCGGGGGGGGGAGAGAACTGTTGTCTGGAGTTCAATTGTGATACCTGGTGATCTTCAGGCTCCACATGGAGGTTGGCTAGCATAGGCATCGCAGTCAGGGTTGTTGTGCAAATCAAAAGACAGAGAGGAGAATGATGTAAGCTGCTTTGGTCCCCATTGCAGAGAAAGACTATTTTTCCTTCTGGGAAACCATTGTTGCCAGTCTCCAGGTGAGAGCTGGAGATCACTCAGAATTACAAGTGCTCTCCAGATGGCAGAGATCAATTCCACTGGTGGACTCTGTGTCCTTATACCCTGCTGAGATGCCCCCCCCCATGACTGCCAATGTGACGTGGCAGTCAGGGTTTCAGAGCACCGTAGAGGCTGCAGGTGTGTGTGGGGAGATGGAAAGCTGAAGAGTGAGAGGGAAATAAAGGTAGGTTGATGCTTGGCTGGGAAGGAGATAGGGTTGCCAACTCCAGGTGGGAAATTCCTGGAGATTTGAGGGATGGAACCTGGAGAGGGTGAGGTTTGAAGAGGGGAGGGACTTCAGACAGGTACAGTGTCATAGACTCCATCCTCCCAACCAGCCATTCCCTCCTGGGGAACCACTGTTGCCAATCTCCAAGTGAGGGGTGGAGATCACTCAGAATTACAACTGATCTGGGATGGCAGAAAACAGCTGCAGTCAGAGGGACAGATAATGGTAGGTTGATGGTTAGCTTGGAAGGAGATGGGGTTGCCAACTTCAGGTTGGGAAATTCCTGGGGATTTGAGGGGTGGAGCCTGGAGAGGGTGGGGTTTGAGGAGGGGTTGGACCTCAGACAGGTACAATGCCATAGATGCCACCCTCCAAACCAGCCACTTCCTCCTGAGAAACAATTGTTGCCAATCTCCAGGTGATGGCTGGAGATCACTCAAAATTACAACTGCTCTTCAGGTAGCAGAGATCAGTTCCTCTGGAGAAGGACACTGTGTCATTATACCCTGCTGAGGTTGCCACAGCAAATTGACACTGAGTGTCCATGGCCTTGGAACTCTCCCAGAGCCTCTTTCTAGAGTCCGTTGTATTTATTTCCACAACGGGCCTTATTCCTAGTGTATTATAATACTAAATTGGGAGGGGTAGCAAATAGGATAGAAGATAGGATACAGGATGATTTTGAGAGACTGGAAAACTGGGCTTATATGCCCAGGGAAATACTGACCACCACGTTGGGGACAGGAAACAATTTTTCTCCAGGCCAGTTTTTTGTCATCTTCTGGGTGTGGAACAGTGGTCACTGGAAGTGTGTGTGGGGGGTATTTGTGAATTTCCTGCATTGTGCAGGGGGTTGAACTAGATGACCCTGGAGGTCTCTTCCAACTCTATGATTCTATGATTCTATTTTGCCTGTTTGTGGCAGTAGGGCAAATGGGTCATCTCCATCCTGCCTATCTGTCTCCATAGAGGAAACCCATCTCCTCCAAACCAATAGTTTGAGAAATTTACAGTTCCATTCTCAGAGAAAAATGTGATAGACCTCTGTCTGAGGCCACAGAGAATCAGTGAGGGCCCAATAGTGACCTTGATGGACCAATGGTCTGATTCAGGATATGGCAGCCTCATGCATGTTCATGCACTTATTCACTAAAAATGAACAGCTGGGGGGGATTGAGAAAGAAAGGGGCCCCTGCCCCTTGGTTTTCTGAAAGCCAGTCTGAAGGGAGGGAAGAGAGATTATATTTTTTTGGTCAGCTGGCAACTTCACTGGTTTTAACAGTGTTTCTGGCTAGGCCTGCTCTGTTCAGCCTCCTGTCTGAGGATAATCTTGACACACTTCCAAAGCCCAGTTCTGCAATGAATCTACAGGAACAGTTCATGTGCAGCATTCACGGCTTTCTACATGATAGTTCAGTATAGGCAGGGCTCTTTTTGTAGCAGGAACTCCTTTGCATATTAGGCGACACATCCCTAATGTAGCCAATCCTCCAAGAGCTTACAGTAGCCCCTGTAAGAACAGCTCTGTAAGCTCTTGGAGGATTGGCTACATTAGGGGTGTGTCGCCTAATATGCAAAGGAGTTCCTGCTACAAAAAGAGCCCCGAGTATGGGAAATTGTGAGCCACTGACCATCAGAAAGTGAGAACTTGTCTCTTGTGAGGCCGAAATACTCCCTCAGGGCTAAACTAATCTTGACTAGTACAGTGTATACCAGATGAACCCGCAGCAATGAAAGCATTTACTTCAGTACTTAAATTTTATTTGTGGCAGAGTATGAGCTTTTGTGAATCACTGCTCACTTCTTCAGATACCTGAAGAAGTATCTGAAGATATGTTCAGAAGTAGTGACTCATGAAAGCTTATACCCTGCCACTTATTTTGTTATTCTTTAAGGTGCTACTGGACTCTTGCTCTTTTCTGCTGCTACAGACAAACATATATTTTATTTGCAAGACCAAAAACAGTGACAGATTTACTTAAACGTAAACTTCGGAAAGACAATAACATCATTCTTCAAAGTGTGTATTTTTGAATGACAGCTGTATTAGAGAGGCAGTCAGCTGAGAAATAATATGTCCTCTTTTCTCTCACATTTAGTGCTAATTTTCTATGCAGACAGCACCATTAAAACCAGCCCAGAATGCTACAGGAGCAGAAAATAGGCATGCATTAAACACAGCTCTTCTAGGGGGCCTTCTTTAACATTACTTTCTGTCATGGGATCAACAAAAACAGTGCAGATCCTTGCCTGTTCTTTAACCTGTTATGCCTACAATTTCCTTACATCACTGAAAGATGAAGAAATAAGAATAGGTACTACTGAGATGGCCAACACAGGGTGTATTCACCCACTGTTTTTATATCTGTAATTACATATCACAATGTTAGCAGAGCTTAGCTGCACACAAAACAGCAAACAACAATTTATGATGTGCTATGGTTGTACACATGAACCATCATTTATACATGAGGGCTCTATAATAAGGAGACACGAAATGGTGATCTTAGGCAATGGATTGGGGGGAAAGCAACATTTTTTGCCATCTCATCTTCAATCACACACACTAACTGCCCTGTCCCCATCTTTACCTCTTGATGGAAGCTGCCCCTTTTTAGTTCATTTCCCTTCTCTTTCTCTTCCTACCCGAACTGAGATCGCATGGACCCACTTTCTCCCTCCAGTCACAGTCGCTACAGATCAATGACAGCCAGAAACCATCACCTCCTTGCCAGCAGGATCTGACTGCTGCTTGCAACAGGATACTGCACAGGTCCTGTCCTCTGGAAGTGCCTGAGCAGGTAAGGCACCCCTGTCCACTTCCACATTTCTGATTTTTCATACAGAGTCTGATATTTGAAGGATATTTACCCTGTTATTTTAATCCTTAATAAAACCAAGGTGTCCTTTTTTTCTACTGATTACAAAGCCATATAAACGACGTTCTCCCTCCAGAAAATGTTACATTACAAATGTCAAGTCACAGAGGTAGATGCATGCCAAAAGGTGACTGCATACACTGCAAAGATTTTAAATGAAAATATTTGCTCTATTTCCATGCTGAAGGCATGGTGTATATGATTAACAGATTCAAAATAAAATAAAATGTCTTATTAAAGCATTGGAAACTGTAATGCACCGATTCTTTAGCTTTTATTACAAAAAAACTCATTCTGTTATGAAAGGTTGCAACACAGTGCTTAAGATTCCTACCATAATCCAAAAAACTTGGTTTTCATCCACTTTTGAGACTGGTTGGGACCAAAAGAGCCATTTTAGGTGTGCCTAAAGGGTTGTATGAGTTGGTGAGATTCCCCCCCCTTTTCTTGCTTTTTGTTTTTGTAATTTTTTTATATGTGCATGTGTGTGCATGTGACTGCACCTGGAAGTCATGGCAACCTCTGGTGACTGATCCCTCCTGGGGACCTGGAGAACATTCTGAGGGGGCTGAATAAAGCCTGCCCCTGCCTCCCGCCCTCTGGTATTCCAAGGAGGTCTCCCATCCAAGTACTTGCCAGAATCGACCCTGCTTAGCTTCCGAGATCTGACGAGTCCGGGCTTGCCTGGGCTATCCAGGTGAGGGCTCCTTTTTTTGCTTTGTTTCTGTTTTTGGACTGCTGTTCTATTACACAATGTGTATATGGAACTCTGTCCTGACTTCGATGGCCCAGGCTAGCCTTTTCTTGTCAGATCTCGGAAGCTAAGCAGGGGTGGTCCTAGTTAGTATTTGGATGGAAGACCACGAACAAAGTCCGGGGTTGCTATACAGATGCAGGCAATGGCAAACTACCTCTATTACCTTGCCTAGAAAACCCTATGGGCTGGGGCCAGTTACAGGTTTTTGTAGGTCCTGAGTAATTAAACAAATATCTCAAAAGCACCCTGAAAGGTAGGTTAGAAAAAGCTAACAAAGTTTGAGTCCAGCAGCACCTTTAGGACCAAACAAGTTTTATTCTGGGTATAAGCTTCCATATGCACGCATACTTCTTCAAATAACTGTTTCAATGTATTCAATGAAGCGTGCATGCACACAAAAGCTTATACCCAGAATAAAACTTGTTTGGTCTTAAAGGTGCCCCTGGACTCAAAACTTTGTTCTATTGCTTCAGACCAACATGGCTACCTACCTGAATCTAACTTGATGATAGTGTTAGGCGTGGACCTTTGAGAGTAGGTTTTAAAAATTCATCACTCAGCCTTAATCTAGGCTCACAGTGTAATCCTGATAGATTCAGGTGATTAGCAGTATTGGTCTGAAGCAGAACAAGGTTTGAGTCCAGTGGCACCTTTAAGATCAATTGGTCTGAAGCAGCAGAACAAAAGATCTACTTTGAGGTCTCCCAGAGCACTCAATAGGGGACCTCAAAGAAGCTGTTTTACTTCAAAGGAATTTCAGAAACAGACCGGAATCGGAGATTGCTGAATTACAAGTTATTACAACACTCAGGACAATGGAACCCCCAGAGATTAACAGAGATATCGTATTCTTATCTCACTACACATGCTAAGTCTCTCAGTTCTTCTTATACCCAGAACTGAACTTGATCTTGGAGGTATCACTAGCCTCAAACTCATTCTTCATATCTGTTTGTTAACTCTTTTATTTTGTATGCTAATTTGCTGCCATTCACAGGTCTATCAACTGTTTTGATCCAATCTCAGCTATACTTATTGCCCAATTACTTATGCTTCTTTACTCTAACTAACCCTTTCTTGCAACTAACCTATATGTAAGGCTTGAGGGAAACTGTTTCAATGTATTTGATGAAGTGTGCATATGCACACGGAAGCTTATACCCAGAATTAAACTTTGCTGGTCTTAGCGGTGCCACTGGATTTAAAGTTTGTACCTTCATCAAGTGGTTCTCACTAATCATTTTTCAATTCCAATATAGCACATGCTGCAGCTAAACCAGTGCAAAGGCTGGTAATTACTGAACAATATTTTGTTTTGTCATGACACAGAAAATGTCAGTGCTTAGTGTTTTAATATTAGATCTCATGGGCCATGCTAGTTGATTAAAAAAAATTAGAAGCAACAAAGTCATGGCTAGATTTTGAATTTTATTTTAAAAATTAATTTCCTCAGGATTTGATCATAGATCTGAAATTTAAAATTACTTCAGAATGCAATCTCAGGTTTTAGTAATCCTAAAAACTATAATGTGTCAGAAAATCTCAAATCTTGGAGCTTCACCAAGTAGCACCAAGCCATCTCAGCTCTGTTTCAGCTTTTTACTGTCAAAGCTGCTACTCCCAAGGGCCAACGTTCCATTCTGGGTTCTGTCATTCCAGCCCCAGAACACTCATGCTTTTCCCAGGGACCATCATCCCACTCTGCAGGCCATCATACCAGTCTCAGAGCAGTATATCTTTGTCGAGAGACCTTCATTGTTGCAACTTTTTTGTGCTATAATGTATTTCAGTGGAGTCTATGCAAGTCAATTGGCATTCCTGGCCTGCATTATATCCGATGGGCCTTCAGGCCTCACCCATTGTTCCCAATCAGAAATCCAGTCCTTTGTTTTCGTACATCCTGCAGCAAATACACCAAATCCTCATGAGCACATGGGAACAAATTCTATGTGCAGAAAGCAGACTGTGAGGGGAAAGCTGGGGAAGCAAGGAGGCAGGGAAGAGTAGAGGGAGCTGGGAAAGAGGCAACACCTTCCCCACCTTCAGCTGACTCCTCCAGATTCCCTTCTTCACTCACAAGAAGCCACCTCTGTGAGTGGGCTCACCGGCAGCTTTCATTGGTCAGGAAGTGCCCACCTAAGCTTACCCATGATGCCAAGTGGGGGGGTCACCATAAGTTGGCTGTGACTTGACAGGCACATCACACCCACACAGAGACCCAGGGCCGGCTCCAGATGTCTGGGCACCCTAGGCAGGACAGCCTGGGGCGCCCCCACTGGGGATGCCAACCTCCCAGTGGGGCCTGGAGACGGGGGTGGCGGCGGAGCGCTGGCTTTCCTGGAGGCTCCACAGCTGCGGGATCCCCAGGAAAGCTGGGAAGGGGGCGGGGGTCTAGCCACCGCCCCTCCCTCCCAGCGCTGGCTTTCCTGGGGCTCCACAGCTGTGGGGTCCCCAGGAAAGCCAGGAAGAGGGCGGGGGTCTAGCCGCCGCCCCCTCCCTCCCAGCACTGGCTTTCTTGGGGGCTCCATGGCTGCAGGGCCCCCAGGAAAGCTGGGAAGGGGGTGGGGGGTCTAGCAGCAGCGGGGGCGGCGGGCGCCCAGTTAGGGCAGGGGGGGCGCTTTCCAGGGGGGGAGCGCCTAGTTCACCCAATGGGCGATCCGGCCGTGAAGAGACCCCTCTATTTTTCAGAGATAAGTGATTAGTATGTTGGATCTCTCTTTGTGAATCACAAATCTGTAACAATGCAAAACAAATGGCAATGATATTTGGATACTGGCAAGTGATTCTCTATAGATTTGTCCTGCTCCCAGTATAACTGGTGATAAGAATAGTGTGTGCAGTATATTTTAATCTTATTATTTAAACACTTGCAAACACTTGTAGTGTTTGGAATAAGGAAGGTGGTATGATACTGGCAGCAATTAAGGCCTATTATTCTTTTTGACACACTCCCTCACCAATAGTTGTATGCACATATGGTTGACTGCTGCTGGTTTCAAAGGTACAAGTTTCACATCATGCCCTCTGACTTGGGGTAAGGAGCTGAGATGAGGTGAAATCTGGGAAGCCTGCTATGTTGAACAAAGTGATGACTGTGGGGCAAAGTATTTATTTATTTGTTAGGCTTTTATCCCGCCCTCCCACCGAGTAGGGATGAAGGGAAAAAGACAATTCTTCCCCCATCCAAATTTCAAGAATTACATTAATAGGTTTTAGTACTACTGTTCATCTCCAATGGTTTTGTCTAACTGAGACTCAAAACTGAGAAACTCTTAAGAGAAATCCTTGTTTAAAACGCTGTTTTAAACAAGAGGATCCCCTCCTGCAACAATGGCTATTTGTGTTAAACAGCTATAGAAAACATGCTGCTGGTTTTAAAGATCTTTAAATTCCAATGAGTAAATCTTTTAAAAGACCAATGACACGCTAACATGCAGTTGTGAAAGAAAATAATAGCTTTTTTAAACAAGTGGCTGGAGTGTGAACTTCATACTCTCATTGGGCCATGAAAAAGGTTGATGTCTTTTAAAGTGGCATCTAATTTCAGAGAGTTAAACCCTTCCAGTAAAATATTACTTCATGTGAGACAGTAATACCAACATCTGCATAGTCCTCTGAGAAAGCTGAAATTCAAGATAAGCCAAAGGTTTTTGCTACTTGAATCACTGGTTGTAGCAAACCACATTTTAAACAAAGGTTGAATTCAGTGTTTAAAAATCTGAGGCACAGGCAATAAATTAGGCAAAAGAAGAGATATCATCCCAAGGGAACTCATGATGCACCACAGACTTGCTAGGCTTTTAAAGAGGCAGGGGGTTATCAAATGAAAGGCTGTTTATGTCCGCAACACATTTTGAAGAAAATCCTCAGTAACTTCAGCAAGACATTTCCCAAGGAGATAATATACACTGCTGAAAGGAGGAGACACACACGGCATTGCACTTAAAATTCCCAGGATGGTATCTTGCTAGAGAAGGCCAAGGTCATATCCACAAAGGATAGGAGATGCTAATTTTTATTCTCTAGGCTTTACTTGTCTCCAAAAAGGGTTTCTGCATTTGTATTTGCTTCTAAGCCACTCTAGTTCCAAAGATCAACTGGCAGAAGCCACGTGGGAGAAACAGGACTTTCTAGCTATCAAAAATCCTCTCTGATTCCTAGACACTACCTTTCTCATGAATAGTCAAAAGCTGACATCTACAAGAAAGTTATCATTCTTCAGTATTGTCACTGAAGTAAATTAGGGGTGCTCCTGAGCCCTTTTGCCAGCTGGTACATTGTCATGATGATGATGCTACAGTCCTTTTACTACTTAAAGACTCACATTTTTACCAACCACCCAGAAATATGTGACCTTATCAAACAAATAGCTTTATGACCCTGAGGAACTCTTCCTAAGTATCACATGGCTCTGGGATTATGTACCCAATTCCCAATAGTTTGCTGCTGTGCATCTAGGCCCTATGAACTTTGCCAAGTGGGATCTCCCTACTTCCCATTGCTCTTGCAGCATACTAAGACCCCTGAAATGTTCCCAGATAAGTCAGTGGCCCCACAAACACCATAGGGGGCCAAGTGGGAGATGGGAACTGGGAACTCCCTTGCCCCCATGCCTTCTGCAACAGAAAATGCTGTTTCAATGGAAGAACTGTCTGGTTGTATTTATTTAAAATATTTATATCCTGCCTTGTCTCCTTGGACTTGCGGCACCTCACGAAGCAGCATTGCTAATATTTAGAAATGGCCTCCTGATGGCACCTGGTATTTTTGACCACTGTGTGACAGAGTGTTGGACTGGATGGGCCATTGGCCTGATCCAACATTGGCTTCGCTTATGTTTTTATGTAAGGTGCCCATCTGGACCTATTTTGGTAAGCCATTCCAAAAGACTAGTTCTTCCAGAGAAAAATCCCACAACCTGAGTACTGCGAGATGGACAGTCCTCAGGGGGTACTATAAGGAGGAGGCTATCTGAAAACTGTGTGTGGAATTGTACTTGGAGAAGCAGTTTGATAAGGTAAGTAGGATAAATACCAGCCTTTTCATCATTCACTTCAAGCTTCCCATAGTCACAGACCCTCACCTCTCAGGTTTTTTTCCTAACATTTTGAACCATCAGATTTTCACACAGGGTGTTCACCTTCATTGAACCATTGAAAAAGTATCTATTACAACTTTTATACATGGTTTTATTTTATCTTGTGCAGATATTGAGGACAGACTGAAAACAAATGACTGACACAAAGTCTTCCATTAACCTTTGTGACAGAATGAGGATTGAAGCCCAGGTTTCCTCAGTCCAAGTCCAACATCCCAATGATGCCACACTGGCTATGTGCAGGTCTTAAAATTCTGCAACTTCATGTGAGAAAACTACTGTACAAAACAACAAAATTGCCATGGGATGGCATGTGTGGGTAGCTTCTTCTCCTTCTCCTCCCTCCCCCGGAAGCCACCGTGTGTTACCTGTAAAGTGTCCTTGGAGTTCTATTTTGCCAGTTCCTAGCTTTCAGCTGAGAATGTAACTGTTACTTTTGCCCGTGCTTTCAGGGGCTTGCTTACTGGCCTTAATGTATCAGGGGGTCATGTATAAAGGGGGTGTATCTGTTGTTCCTGAAGCTTTGCCGCCATTCCTGACACAAGAGTTCATGGTATCCTAGTACTAGCTTTCATTGGTCTTTTTTCTGTAGTCTCCATCCTTCTTACTAGTTGCTAGTAGGGTTTTGCAGTCATTACATATGAAAAGAAAGAAATCAGAAAAGTCATTTCTTTGGGCAACAATAGGGAAAACACCAGGAGATTTTGGGGTTGGATCCAGGAGAGGACAGGGTTTTGGGAAGGGAGGGGCCTCAGCATGGTACAATGCCATAGAGTCCACCCTTCAAAGCAACCATATTCTCCAAGGGAGCTGATCTCTGTGAGCTGGAGATCCGTTATAAAAGCGTGAGCTCTCCAGGCCACACCTGGAGGCTGGCAACCCTAGACAACAAAAATGAAAAGGGTGAGAGCAAATGAATGAATGAATGGTATTGATTCCCCGCCCCTCCTGTTCATTCTCTTTCCACTTCTAACATCACATTTACTGTACTTGCAATGACAGCTGTTGCTGGCCAGATTTCCAATGGTGGCAGGAACCTGGATATATTCCCTTGGATATTGTTTCCAATGTATCTAAGAAACCATGCCTTCATACGACTTGGGGAATGCAGCCTTTGAGGTGCCTGATATACGGAGGACTCCATGTCTCTGTAAAGGCGCACTGAGGACTCCATGCCTCACAGTACACCAAGACACCATGCCTAAACACATCTTTTCCCTACCTGCTTGCCAATGAGCTGCCTATCCGGAACAGCCACTGGAATCTTGGTTAGAAGCAGCTGTTGTCACCTCCAAAATAGTCATTATAATAATGGAAGCAGGGGCGGATTAAGGCTCACTGGTGCCCTAAGCACTGACCAATCTTCGTGCCCCCCTCCTTTCCACACTAACCCAGTCCATTTTACCTGTTGAGGGCCATGGAGCTGGAAGGGAGAACAGGATACTGGAGGTGAATGGCTGGTTACCATCGAGAGGGTTTTGGCTTCCTGGACCATGATATGTACCTCCGACATGAAGGACTGTTGGCGATGGATGGGGTGCACCTTACAAAGAATGGGAGGAACGTCTTTGCTGAAAGACTTGCGAACCTGATCAGGAGGACTTTAAATTGAAGACATCGGGGATGGGAAGAAAAAGCCTGATGTTGTGCGGCATCCCCAACCCTAAGTTTAAGAAGGGGAGTGACCAGAGAATAAATGAATGGGAGAGAGGTGAGTTCAGTAATTTTCAGGTAAATTTGAAAGGACCTTTAGTAGGAAAGGATGTCTGTAATCTGAGATGTCTTTATACTAATGTACAAAGTATGGGAAATAAACAGGAGGAACCTGAACTTCAAATATTGGAAAGTAAGTATGATCTGATAGGTATCACTGAGACTTCATGGGATGACTCTCATATATGGAGCACAGCGATTGAAGGATATACCTTGTTCAAACACAACAGAATAAACAAAAAAGGAGATGGGGTGGCACTACATGTCAATAATGAACACGCTTGCACTGAAATTCAGGATTTTGAGAGTTGCCCTGCTGAAAGTGTGTGGGTAAGGATAGAGCGTGGGGGAAAAGAAGGGGATATTGTGGTGGTGGTATACTACAGACCTCCAAATCAACCACAGGAACAGGATAATGCATTTGTACAACAGCTTGTTAAACTTTCACAGAGACAGGATCTAGTGGTTATGGGAGATTTCAACTATCCAGATATTTGTTGGAAATCTAACTCTGCTAGACATGGGGCATCCCGCAGATTCTTGAACAGTCTTGCGGACAACTTCATCTCTCAGAAGGTGGAGGTGGGAACCAGAGGATCTGCTATCCTAGATTTAATTCTGACTAACAAGGAAGAACTGATTAATGAAGTTAATGTTGTGGGATCCTTGGGGAATAGTGACCATGTCAGCTTGGAATTTGATATAGAGAAGGATGTGAAACCAGGACATAATAGAACTCGTATCCTGGACTTCAGGAAAGCTGATTTCAAAAAACTTAGAGAAATAATAGGTAGGATCCCATGGCTGGAAATGCTGAGGAGGAAATCTGCACAGGAAGGATGGGTGATGCTGAAAAATGAAGTGCTTAAGGCACAATCGCAAACTGTTCCGGTAAGAAAGAAAGGTGGGAGACGGGTAATGAAGCTGAGGTGGCTGAACAAGGAACTCTCTGAAGAGCTGAGACTAAAAAGGGAAATGTACAGGAAATGGAAGGAGGGTCAGATTACTGAGGGTGAGTACAAGAAGCAGGCTTGAATCTGTAGGGATGGTGTCAGAAAGGAGCTGAGGCTTGCGAGGGATGCTAAAAATAACAAGAAAGGTTTCTATGCCTATGTTCATAGCAAAAAGAAGAACAGGGATGGGGTAAGCTTATTGCTAGGGGAAGATGGTCAGGCCTTAACATGGGATGAAGACAAAGCAGGATTACTCAACTCTCACTTTGCGTCGGTCTTTAACTGTAAGGCGAGCTGTATACAAACTGAAAAATTCAGGGCATATAAAGGAAGGAGGAACTGCCAGTCCACAGTAAGTAAGGAAATGGTTAGAGAGCATCTAGCGGCCTTAAATACTTTCAAATCTCCAGGGTCAGATGGCTTGCATCCCAGGGTGCTAAAAGAAATTGCAGATGTTATTTCAGAGCATCTGGCTCTAATCTTTGAGATGTCCTGGAGTACTGGTGTTGTGCCGGAAGACTGGAGAAGAGCGAATGTTGTCCCAGTCTTCAAGAAGGGAAAAAAGACGGACCCGGGAAATTACAGACCTGTCAGTTTGACATCAATACCTGGGAAAATTCTAGAGCAGATTATTAAGTGCTCTGTCTGTGAGCACCTTGAATGGAATGAGTTAATTGGTAGTAGCCAGCATGGGTTTATCAAGAATAAGTCATGCCAGACCAACCTTAACTCCTTTTTTGACAGAGTTACTAAAATGGTTGACTCTGGGAATGCTGTGGATATAGTGTATCTAGATTTTGGTAAGGCATTTGACAAAGTTTCTCATGATATCCTTGAGGATAAGCTGGTTAAGTATGGGCTGGATGGTGCAACCGTTGGATGGATTCATGGTTGGTTGAAAAATTGTACCCAACGACTGCTCGTAAATGGCTCTGCGTCTACGTGGAGGGAAGTCTCGAGTGGAGTGCCACAGGGCTCAGTACTGGGCCCAATTTTGTTCAATGTTTTTATAAATGACCTGAAGGAAGAAATAGAGGGGATGCTTATCAGATTTGCAGATGACACAAAGCTGGGTGGGATTGCTAATTCTGAAGAAGACAGAGTCCGGATTCAAAATGATCTAGATAGGCTGAAACAGCGGGCTGAGACAAATAAAATGAATTTCAATAGAGATAAGTGCAAAGTCCTACACTTTGGTACAAAAAATCAAATGCACAGATACAAAATGGGAGGGACTTGGCTTGACAGTAGCACATGTAAAAGGAATCTAGGTGTTATGGTTGATCACAAGTTAAACATGAGCCTGCAGTGTGATGTGGCTGTGAAGAAAGCTAATGCAATCTTAGGATGCATTAACAGAAGCACTGTGTCCAGATCATGGGAGGTGGTAGTTCCGCTCTGTTCTGCCTCACCTGGAGTACTGTGTCCAGTTTTAGGCACCACATTTTAGGAAGGATGTTGGCAAGCTTGAGCGTGTCCACAAGAGGGCAACCAGGATGGTGAGAGGGTTGGAATCCAAGTCTTATGAGGAAAGGCTGAAAGAGTTGGGTATGTTTAGCCTGGGAAAGAGAAGGCTTAGAGGGGACATGATTGCAGTCTTCAAGTATTTGAAGGGCTATCATGTAGAAGATGGAGCAGATCTATTCTCTCTTGCTTCAGATTGCAAGACTAGATCTAATGGGTGGAAATTACAAGGGAGTTGTTACCGGCTAAATATCAGGAGAAACTTCCTAACTGTAAGAGTGGTTGAGCAGTGGAACAGACTGCCTCGGGAGGTGGTGGGTGCTCCTTCCGTGGACATTTTCAAGCGGAGACTGGACAACCATCTTTCGGGTATGTTGTAGGTATGTAGGGCTATCTTTCGGCTATGCTCCTGTAGAGTGCAGGGGGTTGGACTAGATGACCTGCAAGGTCCTTTCGAACTCTAATGTTCTATGATTCTGTGATTTTAGTTGTTGACCTGTCTGACCAGATATACAATGCAGGTTGCAGCAATACAAAAATTTATTCATATGGTAACACAATATACTGTATAAACTAAGCAAAGCTTTGGCTACATAAAGTTCTACAAAAATGCAATGCAACATCTATTTTAATACTTCACAAGTTAAATGTATCAAAGTTCCAATATTCATGACCTGAAAGGCATTTTTCTACATTTTTTCACCCTTTTCCAAACTTTGCGGTGCCCCCTTTGGCCCTGGTGCTAAATAAGAGATAGTTTCGTGGAGTGGTTAGAGTGTAGAACTGGGATCCAGGAGACGAAAGTTTGAATCCCCATTTTATTATAGAATATTGCTGGGTGATTTTGGGCCAGCCCTCTCTCAGCCTAACCTCCCTTACAGGGTTGTTGCGAGGATAAAATGGAGGAGAGGGAGAAAGGTGGGGTATAAATTATTCTTTTTTTAAAACTCTGAGATTGCTAAGAATTTTGAAGGCTTCCCTGCCTACAAAGCATAGAAAGATGGGGTGAATAGCAGTCACACATGTGGCTAACATCCCTTGGAAATTGGTGGGCACAGTTAAACGTACCTGCTAAGGAGCAAGAGATAAAAACAAAAACAATGGTCAGCAGTTTCAACAACAGCTCCTTGATCATATATTTGACCAAGTTCCCCTGCAGCTTTGCCTGTCTGTCTGAACAGCAGTACTTCAGAATTCTCAGTGGGCACAAAAGACTGCTATCTTCCTGATATGCAACATTCATTCAAGCGGCAAGAATTAGAACTGGGGGGGGAATTAAACTCTCCTATGTCACAGACTAAGGCATATTCATCTAAAGATTTCAATAGACAAAATATTTTTGCAACATAAAAATGCAATCCTTAGGGTTCAGTTTTACAGATGGGGAACTGATCTTGAGAGCAATTTGCCCAAGACCACCCAGACAGTTCAGGACAGAGCTGAGATTTGGACCTAGGTTTCTTGGGTCCATATCTAACAAACAATTCACTGGACCACACTGGCTCTCAGATCCAGATGCACTATGAGTCATGACCCTGTAAAACAGACCAAAATTTCTCTGCTGTAGCTAAGTAATCCATGTATTTATCGGCACTTAAAAGGGCTTTTTGAGTTTGTATGTAAAGTTCAAGCTTAATTCCGAGGTTCCTGATTTATTAATAAAGGGGGATAAGGTAACAAAGGCCAGAGCTGTGATCTCAAAAAGCTTCACAGCTTCTCAAGCTCTCCCTCAAGACTCTTTTAACCCCACATCTAGGACTTGTGTCTCCAGCTAGCACTCTAGCCTTATTTATGTGGCAAAAGAGGCTACTGGACATAACTTGATATGTATGAATTGTTTCCTTGCTGAATATGCAGGACAACACAAGAAAATGCTGCCTAGCTACTATTACTCTATTCAGAGTTGTGCCGTGATGTCTGTAAACAAGTCACCGATGCTACAATGCAGAAGGTATAGAATGAAATCAGAATGTATAATGTGTATTTTGTTTTAATGAACCCTTAGCATAAAAACAGCAATTTCAACTCCTTAAGCACGACATCTTTCACATGATTTGCAGCAGTAAAGGCTATCTAAGTGATGTTTGGGGGTAAATTGTTTGTTCCCATTTCCCTATAAAACAGTTTATTATTTGCGGAATAATACAAATTACAGTTAAACAGCGTTTTAAAAATTAATTTACCTCATATCATGGAATATTGATTTTTAGGTATTAATGCCACCCCTTTTCAGAAGCTCTACACATGTATTGATTCCACTACACGAAGACAGTTTAATAACATTTTCTCAATACAAGTCAGTTTATTTAAAATACCACCTTCCAACACAGAGCCCCAAGGCTATGATCTTCTGAACTGCTGAACTGCTACCTTCAACTGGATTTAAATAGCTTAAATGTGTACAGGATTTCAGTCAAGAACTCAACTGACTGTTTATATTATGTACCTTGTACTTTGTCTTCAAATGTAAATTTTATTTATTGTGTGCTATGTGGTTTCAACTAGAATGTAAATATGAACTTACGAACAGCAAAATGATATTGTTAATGGTACTAATACATTTGGTTATTCCCTGTTTAGAAGTAATTGCCATTTTTTCCATGTTTTCTTTGCTCCTGAAAATACTAGAATTAAGTCAAGGAAGTGACACTGTAAGCAAGTAAACAACATGAAAAGTACAAGGTGTAGTAGCTTGTAGTATAAAGGCCATGATGAGAAAAAAGCCTATAGTACAATATGGATTTCCTTAAAGACATCTGATCTGAGCTATATGTAAAGTGATGATGCACAGGAAAAGCTCAGTATGACTTCATCACATCTTGGCTTTATAGCTGAAGCACAATGACAAACCACAGCTTGCCATTAAGTGAAAAAAACAGCTGGTGCATTTCTTCCCCTCCCTCCTGTGCTCACAACTCAAAAATTAAACATTTCAGCTTTTACAGCAAACTATCGAGTTCATTTCACCAAAACAACAAACTATGGTATTGTTTTTTTCTCTCCAAACTAGGATTAGTAGTAGAATTTTATTACAGTCGCTAGACTAGCCACATACATATAAAACTAGGATTATGTTATGGTTGGAATTATGATGGTGGGGGATAGAACAAGCCATCATTTGTGATTTATATCAATTAAAACTCTGTGATTTAGACTCAAAATGAACTGGTTAATTTTCAAGCCGTACGTGAAGATAGTTAAGGGGGGAGAGAGAAAGGACTGTGGGAATCCAAAGATACCCCAGGCTCAATCACATAGTGTAATTATGGTTTGTTGTTCAGAAATACCAAGTGATTAACTTGATTTGACTCCATCTACTGAAGAAACTTCCTTCCATCAAAATGAATTGGTTAAATCTATTATTATTCTAGTCTGGACAAGAGGATAACCCACAGTGTAGGGGAAATGCCAATCTTTTCCCACACTAGCTCCCATTCGTATATTGTTGCTATTCCTTTCTTTTATAGGTCTTGCTTTCCTCATTCCTACCCATTCTCTTGCCCCCTGCTGGCTATGGATCCTGCTCCCCCCTTCCTAGCCCCCTCTCCACTGCCTTCAACTTTGCATTTCTTCCCTGTCTCCAACCCTGATGGCTCTGTGCTGCTTCCCCCTCCCTCACCTGCTCTCATTTCCCCCTCTGGGAGTAACCACCGCGACTCCCACAACATCAGGTGCCATTTTGGCTTACTGTGATAACCCAGAGAGATTTATATGCAGATTTGAGGGATTCCACCACATATACATAAGTTATGTCCTAATCCTGGTTAGTTCCATTGTGTGGATTTTTGCTCCATGTGGGAGGAATGAATGTCAAAATATACCACCTTTAAGGCAATTACACAAGATGGGTGTACAAATACGTCCATTTATCAGATGTGGGGTGAGCACTCTGAAAATGCAAAGGCAATGCAGTATGGAAAATCTCTGTACTCTTCTTGCACCCGGGATCACACAGACCTCTTGGTCTTTGGGATCAAACAATCAGTGGCAATCAGATTTAAAAAAAAAAGAAAATGAGGATTTCTCTGCACAGAATCACTGAGTTATAATAGTATAGTTCTACTCTGTACTTGGTCTAATTCAGGGCTTTTCTTGTAGAAAAAGACCAGCAGGAACTTATTAGCATATTAGGCCACACCCAACAGTACAGCTCATTAGCATATTAGGCCACACCCCATGTTACCAGGAGTGTGGTCATCCAACCACACCCATCTTTTGCTTCTTATTCTGTTTACCTTGTTTGTTGTCAAAACCCAAGGCTTTTCTTATAGCAGGAACTCCTTTGCATGTTAGGCCATACACACCTAATGTAGCCGATCCTAATGAGTTTCTGCTGTTGAGTGTGGCCTATTATGCTAATGAGTTTCTGCTGGGAGTGGCCAACTCAGGAGCCAGCCGGAACTCTGTTCCTGTGTGTTCCTGCCCAAAAATAGCCCTGGCCTAATTGCAGACTTGAAGTATTAAATCCACATTTGGTCACCGAATCTTTAGAAAGAAGAGAAGCTGCATACAATTCACACAACAACAAAGATGGGTTTAGAGATACTGGTTTACAGAGGGAAAAGAGCATTGTTGGCCATTAGAAAATTAAGGGATAGAATTAGGGGGCTTAATAATCATACATACTACTGCTACTGGCAAAAGGATAAGCAATAATTGGTTTTAATGACAGGTCACTAGGATCTGATTACCTATAAGGAAGAGCTCAGTTTTCATAAATATTTACAACTACACAAAAAAAGCAAGCTATACTAGTAGGAACTATGAAGAAAATGATACCGCAGGCTGCTGACGTAAATATCAAAATGGTTCTAACCTTTCCTTTGCTGAAATTCCATCCTTATATGATGCAATCTTTGGTTCCACACACGCAGATTCTTGGGTCCGTTGTCTTCTCTTTCTGTTTGGTGCAATATCAGTAATATCCGAACTATTAAGTAGAGAGTCTCTTCTGGGTTTAGCTGCCACAGTAAGGGGAAGGGGGAGTGAAAATTAAAAACAATATATTATCTCTCTTGATATTACAGCTCTATTGTAAGTCATTTGTTTCTGGATATATAAATTGCAACGGACAGAAGAATGAGTGCAGGAAGTGATAAGTGACCATTGCAACTACCTGTATTGCTCCATGACTTCCCTACTACTCCAACACACTCGTTTTAGGCTTACTTCCCACTTTCACTAACCTCTTGGCAAACACTCAGATTTTCCTAAAAACCTTAAACATGTCAAATGGATTCATTTACAATAAATTAATATAATTGCACAATTCATTCCAATGGCAATCTTTGTGTTTGGGACTTGAAGACTGGAAGATTTTAACCCAGGATTCTGGATCCTGAGCACATAAAAGAATACACTACATTGCAACTTGTGGCTCAACCCCACTCACCAAGTTGGTTGGATCAACTTTTTATTAAAGCTATTTATTTTAGAATGCATGGGCCATGACTGGAAGAAATTAAAAATTTGCTAGAGAAGACAAAAGGAAATTCATTTTCCAGATTTGCCTGTCTTCATCTCCAAACCAGCTGCACAGCACACAATGTCATTTTTATTCCTCCCTAGGTACTCATCTTTAAAACAGGTTCGTTTTTCCCCATTACTTTTGTCTGAACAGGACCATTCGATTGGCCCAATATTTATACTGCTACTAATGCCACGTTTAGGAAACATTAATTTAAGATTTTGAAGGCAGACTATATATTTCCTTGCTAAATAGGGACTACTGACCTCAAGGGGACTTGCTCCCAAACAAGTGAATGAAGGATTATGGCCTTACTTTTTAGCTTGATTTTTACTCTACCCTTCTTCCACAGAGCTCAGGATGACATGAATTGTTCTCATACCCCCTGTTATTCTCACAACAACTCTATGAGATAAATAAAGCTGAAATAAATCCAACATCACTCAGTAAGTTTCATGATAGGAAAAATGTGAACCTGGGTCTTGCTTATTGAACTTACATCCTCACAAAGCTCTCTTGATTACCCCCTGCTTAGTCAGCATCATCTAAAGGGGTCTCCATTCTTTAAGTCCAAAAAGCACTGTGTACTAGAAAATAAATATTTTGAGAATTGTACATGAAAGAACAGTCTATAAGTTAAATATGTGAAAAGCAAACTGCCTTCATCCAGAGATCCTGGAGCACTCATATACAGCTCTACTGCACAGGTGAGGATCCATGTGTTTCAATGAAATGATCTACAATCATAAATAAATGGCAGAGCTCCTTCAGACAGTCGAGCAATATGTATGCAATGGAGCTTCGGCAATCCAAACACACAATTGGAATTGATTAGTATATCCATCAACATTAGGTATCTGCTTTGCTTGGTACACAGAAGAAATAATACTAAATTAAACCAGCATTAAAATCTGTAGCCACTTGTAAAGCAGAGACCCTGCAGGATCTCTTGATCTTATATGCCCTCTTGACCATGACTTTGGATCCCCAAAATAAGATCTTTGCTCCTTAATGCAAAGGAGGTATTTCTGCTGATCCAACATCAGCTGCTACCCTACACACCACAACACGTGCTACAAAGCATCCTCCCATTTCTCAGGAGCTGCTGTTCAGGAGGTACATAGAGCTGTAGCAGAAAGGGGAAGTGGGAAACTAGGTTTGCATGTTATTTGGATCCAAGCCTATATTCATAAGGGGGTATTTTTCTTAGCTATATGATACTTTCTGTAATGTTTTGTAGAAGTTGCTAGGCAGCCAAACTACAATTCCACTTACAATATCTTCCTGAATAACTTAATTAATCCAGCATAATAGAAATCTATGGGCAGATAATTACTAACTGAATAGATGCATTACTTTTTATAGCTTAAAAAGAAATCTGCTATAATACCTTTTTAAATGAACAATACAACTAACCAAGAAATAAAAGGCAGTCAAGGTTATATTTGGTTAAAAAACCAGAACAAATACTTGAGGTTGAGAATTTATTGCCTCTCAGTGTGTATGCATGTTTCCACTAAATGTTTCCCTTTTGGTAAACTGCCATTGGAATAATTGGTACGTACTCACACACACTGCAGTATCTGGAAGGGAAGAATGAAGAGAGCTTTTATGCATTCAACAGGTATCTCAGAGTCCTCTTCAATGAATGAATGAATGAATGAATGAATGAAGATAATTTACTTTGGTGTTAGTTTTTGTGTTGTGACTATGTGGGATAATGTGTTCTGGCAGCCTAGCTAAGTTAATGCTACAGTAGCCGTGTGGTAAGGTTGTACTTCTGCAGAATGCTGCATCTCCACTCAGACCAACACACTTGCCACATTTCATGCCATTTCACTTTCTTGCTGCCCTGGTATTAAAGATTTTGAAAACAAAGACAAATCTCCCTAGGATTCCGGTGAAAAAAATTTAAGTATATGAACTTAATGCACATGTGTGAGAGTGCATTCATTGAAATATTTAGTTAAAGGTTGTGAAATATCAAGATCTGGTTGCTGCTACAAGAAATTAGTAGAAGTGAACAAAGCATCTAAGCAGATCGATATATAGGTACATACATAAATTCTTGTTAAACAGGAAGTAGGAGGAGAAAATAAAGCTTTAATAATGTCACAAGACTATGTATGGAATTGCAGAAAAGTTTGTAACTTTTAATAATAATATTTAGCACTCACATATAGCTTTAGGGTGTTCAAAGCACTTTACACATATTATCTCAACAATATTTGCAACACCCATATATAGTAGATTCATAATCTCCCCACACTCCAGATGGTTGAAATGACGCTTAGAAGCAGTGGCTTGCTTAAAGCCATATGATGAGTTCATGAAGAGGAATTTTTACACAAAGAGAATCAGCAATGGAGAGTGAACACTGAAATTTCAGAATGCTGCACAGGACCCTAGATGTATTGTTCAGCCCAGTTTTGTGCTCTGGAGCTACAGTAAAGTCCCAATGACCTTGCTAAGCCACAATCAGCAAGAAAGCCACAAATGATACAGAGTCCTCATGGGACAATTCTGCCATCTTCCCCAGGGAAAGACCCGTAGGATGTCACTCCCCAAAACACAATGATATAAAGATTAAGAATTCTTGTGATACAAATTAGTCTTTAGCCATTGTTTTTAGAAATCAACATAACACAAAGACAACATAAATAGTTTACAAATTTAATAGTGTATACTTTTTGCTTAATTTGCTGGAGATCTAATTCATAAAAGTGTTTTTAAGTTTCATGAGGAAAAAACCCCCTGAATTTTAACCAATGATATTAATTTAAACAGTGATATAAGCTGTCATCTTCTTAAAATGAAACATTTAAGATAAAAAATGAAACCTCTAAACTGTAGCCTCATTAGAAAGATCTGATAATGGGAGCTTATAACTTTTTTTTAACTATGAATGAAGTAAGGACCTGTTTCACAATACAACAATGAAAGCCTTATAATATGCTTTAAAAGCTCTGTGACATGGATCACAGGTAAAAGCTCCATTACAAAGCTGGTGAAAGCTGAGGAATTATAATTTTGTTATCTGAAACTCCTTGACCATAAGGTGATTTTTCAAATTATTTTCTTTAGAATGCACAGCAGCACTAACAGTAGCTAACTATATCATCCGGCTAAATGTTTCTTGCTTTGTTTTCTGACAAACCAAATGTTGTTGAATGACAAAGTGTTCATTTTTTAAAAAAAAAGTTCTATACTGGCAATATTTTCCAAGAAGTCTGGATTTACTGCCTACACTAACATTTTTTTCAGTATATTACTGATTTATAAATTTTCAATACCAGTTTATTTCAGTTTTTAGTTACAAGCAATGTAAACAGGCTTGCCATTTGCTTGGCTATGGCAGGCAACATCCTGCTAAAATCTTGTCCTTCCTAACAATGAGCTAGTAAACAGTGGGAGAGAATGGTGGTGACACTATGACTTTTCTCTCTGAGTCTCTATGGTAAAAAGCAACACAGAGATGAGAGGCAGCGGACAGCATTTCCCTAGCCATAAAAGATGGTTTGCATGCAACTGGAACTGTAGTACCAGCTAGTACAGAGGTAGGTTCCTATGACTAGCAGCTCCAGGGCTCCCAGCCTGCAGCCAGCTGCCCTCTAGACCCCACGCTACTTGTTCCAGTTCCCATTGGTACACCTCATCTTTCATCCAAACCTTGACCCATAAATGCTCTTGAGCTTGCTGGAGTCTGTGCCTTGAGGCAGATCAAGGCAGCTGAAGAAGTAGCCCATCCATGGTGATGGCCAAGGCTGAGCCCATCCCAGCTTGCTGACACAATCCAGTGTGCCATTCACTGTGTGCTGCCCGGCGGGCTGTGCTGCCTCCAGCCACACCCATGCCAAAGTCTGAATCACTGAAGTGGCTGCTCGTTTTGCTGTGGCCATCAGAGTCCTCCTCCTTCTCTTCCTTATTTTGTGCTCAGTCTCCCAAAAGGGAAGGCCAGGCTGCAGAGCACAGTACTACTCTGCTTGCTCGGCTCCAAGGAAAGCAACAGCCCATTGTGCTGCCCAAGTCTGGAGTTCTCCTGCACCAGCTTGTGATTGAGCACCCCAGAGCAAAATCCCAGAAACATCTGGCCTCAGAGTTCATGTCTGGGAAATGGGGCTAGTTATTGTGTGCTTGTGTGTGTATTTGTATGAGAGAGAAGACTGATCAAAAGCAGCAAGTGAAAAAATATGTAGGACTTCTTTGAGCTGTGATCCTCCTCACCTTCCACCCAGGAAATTCAGCACCATCTCCTAGTTCCACAAGATTCCCCCACAAAGGGAAACCATGTCAATCTACTTTTCAAACTTGGGAGGAATCATGAAAGCAGCAGAGAAGCTCTGTAAGTCCCCCTATGTGGGTGGAAATGGTTGTATAGATGCCCCTAAAGCTGCACCTCTTCTGCCTACTTTTCACCTCTTGGTCCAAACTGGGAACCAAAGAAAGCCAAGTAAGCACATTTAGATCCCCCCTTATTAAAAATCCTGCAGAAAGGTGATCAGGGAGAAAGGAGAGAATAACCAATTAGAAGGTTAAGAGGAATCTTTCAGGTGCTACAAGACTTCTGTGATGAACTGACTTCCAAAAGTAGGTTGCTTAGGACATCAAACTCAGAGAGCTGGGAGATTAGGGGTTAATGCCTCACTGTAAAGCACTTTGATTGACAGGCTGCTGCCTGTGTGACCCCCTTCTCTCTGATTTGTCAGCACCAACAGAGGAGAGTTTTACAAAATCTTGTGAGTCTTGTTGGAGTCAGTCAGTCATCCTTTAGACTTCAACTTGGCAGTTGCCAGTCAGAAAGAATTTGTGTGTGTCAGTCTGAGGGAAACCGACAAGTCACTTGAGAAGTGAAAGGACATAGCTCCTAGCCTTTACTGTACACCAACACATTTGGGGAAAACTTCATAAATCAGAACTTAACTGCTAAGTGCCAGCACTAGCAGAATTTCATTTATTCGCTGTCTCCAGAATTGGGGTTTAGGTTTGTTAGAAGGGGATGGGCAGTTGGTGGAAAACTGCCAGCCTAGCCAAACAGAAAACGGTTACATAAGAACATAAGAGAAGCCAATGTTGAATCAGGCCAATGGCCCATCTAGTCCAACACTCTGTCACACAGCGGCCAAAATATACCAGTTGCCATCAGGAGGTCCAGCAGTGGGGCCAGGACACTAGAAGCCCTCCCACTGCTGCCCCCTCCAGCACCAAAAATAGAGTGCATCACCTGCCCCAGACTGAGAGTTCCCATCTATACCCTGTGGCTAATAGCCACTGATGGACTTCTGCTCCATATGTTTATCTAATTCCCTCTTGAAACTGTCCATGCTTGTAGCTGCCATCACCTCCTGTGGCAGTGAATTCCATATGTTAATCACACTTTGGGTGAAGAAGTACTTCCTTTTATCTGTTCTAACCCGACTGTTCAGCAATTTCATGGAGTGCCCACGAGTTCTTGCATTGTGAGAAAGGGAGAAAAGTACTTCTTTCTCAACCTGCTCAATCCCATTCATAATCTTATAAACCTCAATCATGTCACACCTCAGCCGTCGTTTCTTCAAGCTAAAGAGCCCCAAGTGTTTTAACTTTTCTTCATAGGGAAGGTGTTCCAACCCTTTTATCATTCTAGTTGCCCTTCTCTGCACTTTTCCCAATGCTATAATATCCTTTTTGAGATGTGGCGACCAGAACTCTACACAGTATTCCAAATGAGGTCGCACCAATGATTTATACTGGCTGATTTGTTTTCAATTCCCTTCCTAATAATCCCCAGCATAGCATGGCCTTCTTTATTGCAGTTACACACTGTCTAGATATTTTCATTGAGTTATCTACTACAACTCCAAGATCTCTCTCTTGGTCAGTCTCTGCCAGTTCAGACCCCATCAACGTGTATTTATATTTAGGATTTTTGGCTCCAATGTGCATCACTTTGCACTTGGCCACACTGAACCCCATTTGCCACGTTGATGCCCACTCACCCATCCTTGACAGATCCCTTTGGAGTGCCTCACAATCCTCCCTGGTTTTCACCACCCTGAACAACTTGGTGTCATCTGCAAATTTAGCCACTTCACTGCTTACTCCCAATTCCAAATCGTTAATAAACAAGTTAAAAAGCATCGGACTGGGTACTGATCCCTGTGGTACCCCACTGCTTACCACCCTCCACTGAGAAAGTTTCCCATTTATACTCACTCTGTTTCCTATTTATAAGCCAGTTTTTGATCCACAAGAGGACTTGTCCTTTTATCCCATGACTATTGAGCTTACTTAGCAGCCTTTGATGAGGAACTGTATCAAAAGCTTTCTGGAAGTCAAGGAAAATAATATCTATTGGGTCCCCTTTGTCCACATGTTTGTTCACTCCCTCAAAAAACACTAACAGGTTAGTGAGACAAGATCTTCCCTTACAGAACCCATGCTGAGTCTGCCTCAATAGTTTTTGTTCATCAATGTGCCTACTAATTCTTTCCTTAATAACAGTTTCCACCAACTTACCCGGTATTGATGTCAGACTGGCTGGCCTGTAATTTCCCAGATCTCCCCTGGAGCCCTTTTTAAAGATGGGAGTGACACTAGCTACCTTCCAGTCCTCAGGAATGGAGGCAGATTTTAAAGAAAGATTACATATTCTTGTCAGGAGATCCACAAGTTCACATTTGAGTTCTTTCAGAACTCTTGGATGAATCCCATCCGGGCCTGGTGATTTATTAGTTTTTAAATTGTCCATCAGTCAGAGGACTTCCTCTCTGGTCACCACAATCTGATTCAAGTCTTTCAAACCCCCTCCCAAAATTGGTGCTTCTGGAGTGGGCAAGCACTTCTCCTCTTCCACAGTGAAGACGGAGGCAAAAAATGCATTCAGCTTCTCAGCCATCCTTCACTACTCCTTTTTGCTTGCTTGATCACAGACTTGCATTTTATTTGCCATAGTCTGTGTTCCCTTTTATCAACCTCACTGAGACTAGCTTTCCACCGCTTAAAGGAATCCTTCTTACCTTTTACAGCTTCCATTACTTTATTTGTTAACCATGCAGGCTCTTTTCTATACCTATTTGTGCCTTTCCTAACCTGCAGTATATATTTTTTCTGAGCTTCTAGGATTGTATTTTTAAATAGTCTCCAAGCTTCCCCAATGGTTTTGACCTTCTCCACTCTTCCTTTCGATTTCCTCCTCACATGTCCCCTCATACCAAAGAAGTTACCCCTTTTAAAGTTAAAAGTGGTTGCGTCAGTCTTTTGGGGCAACTCCCTATCTGTACAAATGTTAAACTCAATGACATTATGGTCACTGTTCCCACGCGGTGCAATCACTTTTACATCTCTCACCAGGTCTTGGGTGTTACTTAGGACCAAATCCAGGATCACCTCTCCCCTGGTAGGATCTGTGACCATCTGTTCCATAGCACAGTAATTGAGACTGTCTAAAAACTCAATCTCTTTTTCCAGACTAGAACTCATATTGACCCAATCAATGTGTGGGTAGTTAAAGTCGCCTATTACGACACAGTTACTCTGTCTAGCCACTATCTTTAATTCAGTCATCATTTTATAATCCTCCTCTATCTTTTGATCTGGTGGGCTAAAACAAACTCCCATTGTTAAGCCTCCTTTTGGACCAACTATTTCAATCCATAGCATTTCCAGAAGCAAATCCAATTTTCTTACCCTCCCAATCTTACTGGACTGTATACCCTCTCTGACATACAGAGCCACTCCACCTCCAACCCTTCCCCCCCATCCTTCCAATATAATTTATAACCAGGAATCAACATATCCCACTGATTTTCCTCATCCCACCAAGTTTCTGAAATACCCACAATGTCTATTCCCCCCCCCCCAAAAACCATGCATTCCAACTCCCCGATTTTACCTCGGAGACTTCTAGCATTTGTGTATAAACACTTATAGTTTCCCACGCTTGTTAAGCCCACAGCCTTCCTCTTGCTGCCTCGAGACCTTGCAAGGCAGTTCCTATCATTAGCCACAGTCTCAGTGGATACTTTTAATCCATTTCCTTGTACAAAAGTAATAGCTACCCTTCATCTCTTTGAGATGAGCCATCCCAAACCAGAGACTTTTCATCTCCTGTCTCTGCCACCTTTTTGATTTTGAGCGCCTGGTTCCTTCTTGGGACAAGTGGAGACCGTCCCTTTTGTACAGCTCCCTCTTGTCCCAAAAAGCATCCCAGTGCCTAACAAACTTGAACCCTTCCCCCCTACACCATCGTCTCATCCATGCATTGAGACTCCTGATCTGTGCCCGTCTCTCCGGCCCTGCGCGTGGAACAGGTAGCACTTCTGAGAAGCCTACCTTGGAGGTCCTGGCCTTGAGTTTCCTGCCCAGCAGCCTAAATTTCTCCTCCAGGACCTCACGACTGCATTTCCCCACATCATTGGTGCCGACGTGCACCGCGACCACTGGCTCCTCCCCAGCACTATCTACCAGCCTATCTAAAACACGCATAATGTCTGCTACCTTCGCACCAGACAGGCAAGTCACCATACAGTCAGTACGCGGGTTCGCCACCCAGCTGTCTACCTGCCTAAGGATCGAATCACCAACTACCAAGAGCCCCTCTCCCACCCTTCCCAGGGACGGTTCCTTGGTACGAAAGGATACCCGTTCACCAGCTGAAGAACAGGTCCCTTCTGAGGGCACATTCCCCTTATCCTCAGCATAGTGCCCTGTTTTCCCTTGACCCTCATGCTCCCTGGCAGCAGCTGGGCTGCCAGATCCAGAGTTGGACATATCTAACAAGTCCCCGAGAGTCTTCTCCGTGCACCTGACTGTCTCTGCTTCTCCAGGTCAGCCATCTTGGCCTCAAGGGAGCAAACTCGCTCCTTGAGAACCAGGAGCTCCTTGCACCGAGCACACACCCAAGACTTCTGACCAGTGGGCAGATAGTCATACATGTGACACTCTATGCAAAACAATGGATAGCCCCCAACCTGCTGCTGGCATTGTGGCTTCATAACTGTTTTTAAACAAATACTTTTATATAACCCCCCTTTTAAAACCATTTGTATTTATATGGTTACTGTTGTAGAAGTCTACTTACCTTACTGGGAAGCCAAGGAGCCGAAGTCCCTGGCTTTTTCCATTATCGCTCCTAGGAAAAGGAGGATATTCTTTACCCAGTTATTCAGAGGGTTCAACTCAGAATGGACCTCTGGTTTGAGAAGTGAAAAGGGAAATGGTCTTAGACTCCTCAAAAGTACAGAAAGGGAAAGTTATAATCCCAAAAGGGAAGAAAGTTCTAACTTCCAGGAAACCAAGATATTTTAATGAAACTTTATTAAGACAAATTGTTGCTGAAAGAAATCTACAAGATAAAACAATTTCTCACAGTAAAGAACTGAATCTCTTAGAATTTAAGCTTCAATTATACTTGGTTGCCTGTTCAAGATATTCTAATTTTCTTTTAAAGAACTACAGTTAACTCAGCGTCCCCTGCCCTATTCCTGATCCAACTGTGCCTGTTCAATAAAATCAACCTTTTTATTTCAACTTTTCTTCGTGTCAAGTGCCATTTCCAAAGGGTTATATAAGAGGACTCCTGCTGAGTTACAATAAAACTCTGGCCTGGGCAAAAGCCAAATAACTTCTTTGACACTGGGTGGGATACAAAGAAAGTTGTAAGTTTATCTTCTCTATATAATAATTCTCTTAGGGTATTGGCCGTTTCCAGCTCTTCCATTGGCTCTGCAGTGTGGTTCCATCAGCCATTGGGCCGTCAGCCGCCACTCAAGAGTACTCACGTGCCATTGGCCAGGTGCTGGGTTTGCTCCTCTTCCCCACCCACTCCCACTTCAGCCCCTGTTGCCTGTCAGATTTACTGGCAGACAGCTCTCTCTCCTGAGGAAGACAGTTCTCTTGGCTCCTATGTGGGACTAACTGTCCCCTCAGTGGCTGTTGGTAGGCTATCAAGCTTGCTTCTGACAGTAAAAAGACAAAGGACTTTCAGCATAACCCCCTCCCCTGCCCACTGCCAGCTTGGCCACTTTCCTGTCAGAATAAACAGAAAAAGGCTCTCTCTCCTGCTTAGCTCCACCATGGCTGGCTGGCTAATGAAGTGGGCCAGCGACCATCAAACCATTCTCTTCAACACCTGCTGTGTGGCTGACTTCCCCTAGGGTTGCCAATCTCCAGGTGGGACCCGGAGATCTCCAGCTGTTACTACTGATCTCCAGATGACAGAGATCAGTTCCCATAGAGAAAATGGCTGCTTTGGAGTATAGACCCTATGGCATTATACCCTGCTGAGTCCTTCCATCCCCCCCCAAATGCTGCCCTACACAGGATCCACCCCTTAATCTCCAGGTATTTCCCAAATCATAGCTGGCAACTGTATTTTCTCCTGTCAGTAAAAGGCCCTTTCCACACCTATGTTGGCCTTTGGGAGAAAACACATTAGGGCCAGTCCTGATAGAGTTGCCAACTAAAGTTCCTGGGGATTTGAGGGATGGAGCCTGGAGACGGTGAGGCTTGAGGAGGGGTGGGACCTCAGACAGGTACAATGCCATAGAATCCATCCTCCGAGCCAGCCATTCCCTGATGGGGAACCATTGTTGCCAATCTCCAGGTGAGCACTGGATATCACTCAAAATTACAACTGCTCTTCAAGTAGCAGAGATCAGTCCCTTTGGAGAAAATGGTGGAGTCTGTGTCATTATAGCCTGCTGAGATTGCCACAGCAAACTATCACTGAGTGCCCAAAGCTGGGGCACTCCCCCAGAGCCTCTTTCTAGTTGTATTTATTTCCACAACAGGTCTTATCCCTAGTAAGTTTATAATTCAAACACCCTACTAAGAGGCTGCTCAGCCAGAGTGGTGAACAGTGTTTTGGCAGGAAAATCTGCCTCACGGAAGAGAAGGAGCAGGGGTCCATCATAACTTTTCTGTGTTTTCAAAGCCTTTTTTGCAGTTGCAGTAAATTGCTTCTCCAGCAATAACACTGGGGCCAGTAGAACCCCAAGGCTCTTAACTGAGTCAGCAAAGGTCAGCTGAACTCCATAAGAAGGGGGGAGCACAATGACCTTCCAGATCTTCTCTTTCCCAACCTCTGCTATTTCAGGGTATAATTTCAATTTGTTCTAGGGTGGCCAGACCCCTGGGTTGGGTGAGGATTTCCCTGCTTTTTTGGGCTTCAATCTGCCACCAGCCAACTGGCTGGCAGGGGAAGCCCTGCTCCCAAGCCCCGCCCCCAAGCCTGAACACCCGCAGTCACCCATCTCCCTTCTCTCTTGAGAGATTTAAATCTAAATCTTTAAATTTTGCAGAGGGGAAGGAGGGGGCGACTGCAGGTGCACAGGGGCCCACCAGCTGGAAGCACTTAAACGGACCCTTTAAGTGCTACTGGCCAGTGTCCCTTTAAACGCTTCCAGCCAGCAAGAGCTGGCCCCGTGCGCCCGGTCTCCAAGTGGCAATGGAGATCTGACTCATGGGGCCCAACCAGCTGGAAGCGCTTAGGGGTCTGCTTAGAGACTGGGCGTGAGGGGCCAGACCTCACCAGCTAGAAGCACTTAAAGGGACCCTTTAAGCAATTCCAGCCAGTGGAGCCCCACATGCCTGATCTCCAAGTGGCATTGCCACCTCCTCTTTAGCCTTTCTTCATAGGGAAGATATTCTATCCTCAGTTATTTTAGTTGCCCCTTTCTGCACCTTTTCCAGGAAAAGCAGGGATTTGGGAAATTATATTATGATATGCCATCAGTTGACCTTTGACCTGGTGACATCACAAAGTGACATCACATCCTTTCTAAACACGCCCCCCCCCCAAAAAAAATCTCCAGGTATTTCCCAATTTAGACCTGTCAATTCTAAACGTAATTTTGAGGCCTGTCCATATCCAAACACTGATGATTTGCTACCTTTTGGATATTTCCTGTCTTATCTGATTTCTCAAATTCATTAACACTTCTTTAAATTTAAAAGAACATTGTCTCTAAACAAGAATCAACTTATACTGCATACTACAAAATTTTATCTTGATCTGCAGTCTTCAAAAATACTGGGTCAGGCAACAACACTAAATGAAAAAATACAACTACTACTCTGTTTTAAACTAAAATTACCATATGTTAGCTTCACTCCACATATTAAAAACCATCCAGTAAGAATAACTTAAATTGTCTTATTTTACGCAGAGACAGATCCATCCCCCTTCCTAAACATACACACATTATTCCTCCCCACATCTGTTTGTCTTCTCTCTTATACACATGCATGTGCCCACAGAACGACAATTTTGAACCTGTCTATTTCTTGAACTTTTCTGCTGACTGCAATCTATCATTTTCATCTTAGTTTGCCAACTCATTGTAAGTTATATGATATTATTAGAATAAGATGCACAGACCCATAAATATGGAGCTGTTTAGCATTAACTTTGACTTATGAAAGGCGTCATTAAGAAACTTGAACATCTCATTGCTTAGTGAACTGGACAGCACGTAACAAGGTAGGTGTTATAAACACGATTATTACTTCCTTGTGGAGAAACTATGAGCTGGTACTGGGGACGGAAAAAGCAACATCACTCTGCAGAAATAAGAATTCACCGATGTGTGTGACAGGAAGTAAAGCAGAAGTGAAGAAGCAGCATTCTAAGAATGAATTAAGGAACCACAGCAATGAATGGCAAAACTCAAAACAACTGTAAAGGACTGGTTCTGTTGGAAGAGTACAACAGCCCTCACCCTCCCCAGGTTGAAAACCCATCTTAGAAAATCAGCTAACTGAGGGACTGGAGAAAAGGAGACTGTTAAGGAAAGCAGCAGCAAGAACAAACACTGGGATTGCCTGAAGAGAGATGGGCTTATTATCACAGAATGAGAGAAATACTAAAGGGGGGGGAATGGGCAAAGGCTTTGTGTACAAAAGAAAACATTTGTGATTCTTCTTAATTTAATGATGACTACCATCTGTAAAAGGCTGTATGGATATCATTTAGCTTAAAAAGAAATTAGTAATGACACAGATGCTGAAATTCTTGTCTAGAAAAAAACACTGTAGCTTTGTGCAAATATAAATACTTCACCATTCTTAATTTTTGGTACCCTGTTGATTTTTTTTTCCTTCAGGAAGGCTTGCAGTTCCAAACTTTAAATACATCTCACTAATGAAGACAATGCTTTTTTTCAAAAAGGACGATAGCTATGAAAAGAAAGGTAGCTATGAAAAGAAAGGGAGAGCATTTTAGCTGGAGTTAAGTGCAGTTGTCCTGGAAATTTGAAGCAAACTCATCAGTTTTCAGGAATTTGCTTCCCATAGATTCTGTCTGTAGATTTGTAAATAAGCACACACAGGGGTCTTTTCGTAGAAAAACAGCTGCAGGAGCTCATTAGCATATGGTATGCTAATGAGCTATTAGGCTATTAGCATATGCCACGCCCCCTGACATCAATGGAAGTGATGTCAGAAGGGGAAGCAAAAGGGGGGGAGGCATCTTCAAAAACCTCCCCTTCCCTTCCCCAGCTGGTCTGGGTGGGGGAGCTAAGAGAGAAGGGGTTTAAAATTTAAACTCCTTCTCATGAGAGTTGGGCCACAGAAGGAGGAAAGAGGGAAGGAAAGAGAGAGAATAGAGAGAAGGAAAGAAGGAAGGAAAGAGGAAAAGAAAGAGAAGGAAAGTGGAGGGAAAGAAATAGAGGGAAGAAGGAGGGAAACAGGGAAAGGAGGAAAAAAGAGAAGAGAAGAAGGTGGGAAAGAAAGAGAGAAGAGAAGAAGGAGGAAAGAGGAAAAGAGAGAAGGAAAGGAGGGAATGAAAGAAATTTGGCGGCAATTTGGCCCTATTATATCCTATGGGCCATTGAAGTCAATGGTGAAAACATAGGGTATATTCTGGGAGCTGGAGGGGAGGGGGTTTGAGGGAGAGGCTCCAAACTCACAGAAGAGCTGATGGAGCATCTCCCCAAGATACCCACCAAGTTTCAAGAACATTGGACCAGGGGTCCGATTCTATGGGCCTCCAAACAGGTTGCCCCTATTCCCTCCATTGTTCTCTATGGTGAGAAAAAAGTTATTTTTTTCCCACCATAGAGAACAATGGAGGGAATAGGGGCAACCTGTTTAGGGGCCCATAAGATTGGACCCCCTGATCCAATGTTCTTGAAACTTGGTGGGTATCTTGGGGAGAGGCTCCCTCAGGTACCCTGTGAGTTTAGAGCCTCTCCCTCAAACCCCCTCCCCTCCAGCCCCCAGAATATACCCTATGTTTTCACCATTGACTTCAATGGCCCATAGGATATAATGGAGCTGAAATTGACATTCGGCTGCCTGAAAGACTCCCCGGGACACCGGCTGGGGGCGGGGCTTGGCTCCTGAGCTCCCGGAGCTGCGCTCCGGTGCGCTCCCCCCCAAAAAGACCCCTGAGCACACATAAGCACAGCATGTGGTGTAGTGATTAGAGTATCTGACTAGGATCTGGGAAACCCAGGTTTGAATCACCACTCTACCATGGAAGTTTGCTGTGTGACCTTGGGTCAGTCACACACTCTCAGATTAACCTACCTCACAAGGTTCTTCTAAGGAGAAAATGAAGAAGGTGAGAATGTTGTAAGCCACTATGGGTCCCCAGTGGGGGATAAAAAGCAGGGTATAAATGAAGTTAACATATAAATGAAAGAGAAGCCCAAGAAGAACACTGCCCGTGGAAACTTTTTCTCTCACTGTTTAGAAAATTGGACATATATTTCCACTTTTGTGGAAATTAAAATATATCCCCCCCCAAAAAAACCCATGTTCCGTTATAACATGTCCAATTATTCTGCAGTTTTTTAACCGTCAATACAACCAAAGCATTCTAACTTGAATTTGGAGCATCTATAGTAGCTGCCATGTTCTTGGAGAGTGAAAACACAGAAATTAGGAGGAAAGGGTTGCTTGTATTCAGTCTGAGCATACCCAGGGAAAAGGGAATTTTAAAACCGCAGCTTTAAGTATGGTGACTCCTGCTCTGCCTGCAGAACTTTGGATCAGAGCCAGAGCCACATAATTATCTGTGGATACCAGAGGGGATATTCTTCTCTCTTAAGTTGTATCCTGCTGTTCTTGATGGGGGATAATCAGGATATGGAAATATGGCAACTGCATCCAGTTTTGCTTATGACTTAAAATAGTTTATTGTTTACAAAGAAACATAAAATTAGTTTTATTTCTTGCAAGATTAAGAGCTTACAATTTACACATCCATTTGCAATATCTTGTTTTATTTTAAGTATACATTTTCTTTCTCTGCATATTCTCATTTAAGTTACTAACATGCTGGCAGTAATTTCCATTCACTCTTAAATCTTTTGCTTGTGCCTCCAAAGGAAAGTCACACTGCTGAAGGTAATTCTCTGTTTTCTCAGACGTCTTATTGGATATAATAAATCTTTTCAAGCCTGAGAAAAAAAAATCCAACTGAGCAATTTGACTACAAGGTCAAAGAACAACCTTAAGAGGCCATGCCCTGATGCTGCTAAGGATTGCTAGTCAAGGAGCTGATATTTGTTTTGCTACTAGTTTACATGGCTGCATATTTAGTCTCATTTCAAGTCTCTTATTTCAATCTTGCCGAGAAAGAAAATAACCACATCCCAGTGATTTACTCTTCCAGTGGCTCGTTACTACCAGAACACCTGTTATTTTCACCAAACCTGTTTTTATTCATAATAGAGCGATGTTGATTTTGCTACCCAAGAATATCAAAGGACAATAAAATAAACACCCCTTTAACAGGAACCATGTTTCATTTCTCTTACATCATGTAAATTGCCAACATTTTGCAAAAGCAATCAGTGTTTTCTCTCAGAACTGAATTTGAAAAATTATTAGATTCACATGCATCATTTACTGGAATATGCTACCACAACCAAAGCAGGACTTTGGAAAACTAGTACATAGTTAAACATGGTACTATGAAGATAGACCATCTGGAGATCAATGGTGTAATAAATTTCCATGTATAAGTGCTCTTGGAAACCACTTAAACCAAAACCACATGAATATGGGCTATTATTACAAAGTCTATGCCTCACGGTGTTATTGACCTTAATGTCTAAGATTGCATTTAGCCTACCCTCCACATCTTGTGGAACTTACCTTGTGCTGTGATGTCACAATGTTTTCCCCTGCCCCTACTATATATCACTGGGGGGGTGATGTGAAGCATCATGACAGGAAGCAAGTTCTACTAGATGTTAAAAACAAGAGAACTAGAAATACAACTGCTGGTTTCAGCAGCAGCTGCAACTTTAGTACTGTGTGCCATTCCGCCACAAAGGGTATAAATTATTCTTTTTTTTCCTGTTTGATGGTAAGATGTTACCACATATACTTGAGAAGCTATAATACAACTAAGATCAAAAAATCGTAATAGTTAACCTCAATGGAACCCAGCAAAGGTGCTTTTATTCTTCCATACAATTGATTGTTCCCATTGAAATTGCCCACAAATAAGCAGTGTTTTAAATGTAGTGAGAGGTTAGCTTTGTCAAGCACAACTGCTTACACAGAGTAAATTTATACAATGATGCAACTAGCAAACCAAGTCTTCCAGGCTGCTGAAAATTAAAAGTAATCTGTGAATAGGCAACAGTTATTAAGCCAGTAATGAATAGACTGCTTTTTATTAGTGAGATTTGTACCAAACAGCAACACTTAAATGTTATGGGAAAGAATGAGGAGGGGGACCCCAACTAGGATAAACTACTCTTTACAAATCTGAGATTTGAGGATTATTTGGCCAAAGGACAGCTGTCCCGGACTAGTCTGAGTTGTAGGAGAAGTAAACAAAATAAAACTGTTTCCCAGAGCTGCTGTGCTTTGCCAAAGAAAGCACAGTCAGGTAAGGGCTATAAACAGCTGAGACCTGTAAACATTACACTCTAATTTGTTTTGAACATTTGAGAAAGTAAAATGATTTACAAAGACCTTTCCAATTCAAGCTTGTGCCTGTTTCAAATCTACTTAAAACCACATGTCAGAGCACTGGCATTGCCATGTTATTTATAAGTTTAAGAAGTAATGCTAGAGCAATTTCCTAAGTAAAGTGATAGGAAGTCTTTTGTTTCTTTTCCTGAAAAGGCTGCTATGTTCTTGCTAATTTCACTTTCTGTGAGCTTTTGGGTTTGTGACAGTCCCAACAGTGTCAATGCATAGGCATTTAGTAGGCAATAAAGTCTGCTCCCTCTGCGACAGATAAGGAACCACTTTAGATTTGGTCTTTATAAAGGATTATTCTTTTTTCACTTTTATATGTATAACTGTTTTTAAAAAAATATGAAACTATTTCTGGGATTGGAGGTATCCTGGTGACACTACATGTGTCAGATGATCGTTCTGCTACAAAAACAGAAAAAGATTTGTCAGAGATCTACATCTGTGCACTTTAAACTGTATTTTCGTAGGTCACTTTGGCTACCCATTGAGGAGAATGGTGAGGTAAAAATATACTGAATAAATTACTAAATAAACATATTTGCACCAATCAGCCCCACTGCCTTACCAGCCTATAAAGATGTTACTCACTGTGGATAAGCAGATAAGTAGCTAAACTCATTTATTTACATAATTAATAGCCCAAGGTGAATTACAAAATATTTAAAATAAATTCATTCAGACAGAATAAGTCATCCAGTAGCAATGTAGCAGGACAAACATTAGGAGTATGCCATTGGATATTGTCAACCCAATAGAACCCCTAGTCCATGGCATTTCTGACCTTTAAAGGGGCCAAGTCTGCTGCCCATAGAAAATAATGGACCCCTAAAACTGAAAGGCAGAAGTGCCTCAGGCCAGATGGGGGCCCTGAAAATAATGGGTGGCAGACCTGGCTTCTAGAAACCTGGTCTTCCCATAGAAAATAACAACCATTTACTGTTTAAAAGAAAAAAATTGTGGGGACTGGGGGGGGGGGGAGACGAGACGTTTTTTCTCCTTCCTTCCCTGTTCACATTAGGGAACAATACAAATAGAAAACTGTCTAAGACAGGACAAACCATGACTGTCATAGCTATCTTTCCAAAGCTTGAGTTCACTGGCACCTTTAAGACCAACAAAGTTTTATTCTGGATGTAAGCTTTTGTGTGCACAAACACTTTTTCAAGTATCTTTCCAATTACTATTATTAGACTTGTTGAAGATAGAGAACAAATTCCTTTGTTCTGCAGAGGCATATTACAGGAATGTTGCCCTTTCCTTTAAATAAGGCATTGGTGCATATTGCTGGTCCCCAAGGGGATAGTGAATAATAATAATAATAATAATAATAACAATAATAATAATAACAACAACAATAATAACAATAATAATAACAATAATAATAATAATTATCATCATCATCATCATCATCAACCATTCTTCCCTGAAGGGCAATGAACAACAAGTTAAAATACACAAAAATAAATTAGTTACAATTACTGACTATAGATTACCATAAAATCAAACATGAATTGATGGTTTAAAATGCAGTTTGCTCTCCCCCCAGGCAGATCAGGGGCCAGTCATAGAGGAAGCCACACTGAGAGCCACAATGCAGGCCATTGCTGTCCTCAGCTATAGGCCTGGTGGAACATCTCTGTTTTACATGCCCTGTGGAACTGAGCTAGGTCACCAGGTAGAGAGTTCCACCAGGCCAGATCCAGGGCAGAGAAAGCCCTGGCTCTAGTTGAGGACAGCTGGACCTCTCTTGGGACAGGGACCACCAGCAAGCTTTAATCCTCTGAGCACAAGGCTCTTCTGTGGATGTACCAGGGGAATGAACTTTGCTGCACTGATTTCATTGCTGTGTATGTATGTAAAGTGCTGTCACACTACAGGCAACTTATGGTAACCCCATAGGTTTTTCCAAGGCAACAGATGCACGGAGGTGGTTTGCCATTGTCTCCCTCTTCATAGCAACCCTAGACTTCCTTGTTGGTCTCCCACCCAAGTTTTAGCCAGAGCTGACCCTGCTTAGTTTTCAAGATCTGATGAGATCAGACTAGTCTAGGCTATCCACTAGTTCAGCAAATTCTCATGCCTACATGATATAGATGTACAAACAATCCCAGCATGACTAGTTTGTTTCCTATACTCTGACATGTAGAACTGACCTAATTAATCTTATCCAAGTGAACAGGATTTCAGTGCTTCTGAACTTGGATCAAAACTTACTTATTTCTGACCCAAACTCCTGCAAGACAGTCAACAACAACAACAACAATTTTATTTTACAGTCAATGACCAGCATACACAAAGGTTTACATAAAATCAAATGTTCAAATTTGCAACTTTAAAAATCTCATTCAAGCTACCATATGCGTTTTCCAATCTTTGTACACCTATTCACAAAATTCAGCCACTATTCAGGTTGTTTCATGGTTCATATCGGACAGAAGATAATCAAGTTTAATTTTGTTGATCTGTCAGGGAAATTTCTGATCAGTGGCTCAATAAATTTTGACCAGATTTCTTTGTGCCTGGGGCAGTTAAAGAAAATACGTTCCATTGAATCAATTTCCTTTAAAGAACAAGAACAAAGCCTCTGCATATAGGGGACTGATTTAAACCTTCCTCCCAGAACAGCGGAAGGTAGAGTTGAACTTCTTGCCAATGTAAAGGCCCTTCTGGAATTATTTGATTCAAGAAAATATAAGTATGCAACAGGAGCAGCAACAAATCTAGAATTTGGAGGAGAGATAAAACCTGGAGTTCTATGGATATCCATTTGTCTTTCTATATCTGTCACTCTTTGTTTAATAAGTAGTTCGGCTTGGTCTGGCCCATAGTTCAAACATTCTTGGGGAGATAAACCAAGTTTTCCTATAGTTTCCAAAACTGCTTTCTGCCAACTGGATTGAAAAGAGCCTAGGAGAATTAGGGGGAACAACCCTTGTCGATTAGTGTTCCCTGACAGCCATTTGTAGATGGATAGCATACAGATTCTTGCTTCGACCTGCATCATTCCGGTCTCTAGTCTAACCCAGTCTGTGCGATGCAGTAGTTAGAGTGCCAGACTAGGATCTGGGAGACCCAGATTCAGATCCCTGGTCTTCTACAGAAACTAACTGGATGACCTTGGGCCAATCAATACCTCTCAGTGTAACCTACCTAAGGGGGTTGCTGTGATAGAATGGAGAAGAGGAGAGTGTAAGCTACCCTTTGTTCCCACTGGGAAGAAAAGTGGGGTATAAATATTTAAATGGATTTTTTGAAAGGAGTTCAGGGAAATTAATATCCTTCCCTGTTTATAAGAATATGAAACCAACTTTATGGCTATAATGTAGAGGCCCATCTCTAAACTGAATTTCTAGCTTAGCAATATGACACAAAATTGGATCAATATCATAATACAGAAACTATTTCCACTAATTTCATCTGAATTGGATCTAGAGAATGTTGATGATCTGTGAGTTAAGCCTTTCAAACTCTATGGAAATGCAACATTTAAAAAGATGTATTTTTGTACATTACTCAATGCCAAAAAATCCCCTAAGTATTATTCTAATTGACAGAAGTATTTCAATTGTGAAATGGGACACTATTCTTTTAAAAATAGCATAAAATTGCATGTCCTTGTTTCTATATTTCTCATCATTTATGAAACTGAATATAGATCTCATTGTGTTCATCATTTTACTATGCCAGAAAACCCAATTTATACAGTAAATCCCAAAGGCTAATAGAAGCCTATGTTGACAGGTTCAATTTAGAAAAAAATATTTCAGCGTGGTAATGTTCCACAAGAGTGAGCTGTCTTTCAAATGTCTACTACACAGCAATATCCATTTGCAGAAAGGTTTTGAAATTAGCAGCTTTGCTCTCCCCCATTTCTACCCATCATGTGAATGTACAGATAATGAACAGGCTGTGCCACACTTGCCATCAGGAACAAAATTTGCCACAGCTAAAAGGTAGCGATATGAAAACCTTTAATTAATTTACCACTTACTTTAAGAGCAGCATTACTCTGAAATATCCCGCTACTCTGGAACATAATCATACTTTCTTAATAATAAAATGGATAAAAATATTATTCATATAGCTGCTGGCCTGCCTGTTCTTCTAAATCTTTTATGCTAAGTTTTACAAATCTTTAACATCCTACTGAATGTGTGTGTCTGTCATGCTATGCAGATGCAGGGAAAAGTGTCCTGTGGAGAGCTTTTCATCATGAAGATGAAAGACTGCTTCCAGCCTTTCAGACCAAGACTCACTGGAATTCTGTATAAAGATAGATGCTGTCTTTTTAATAGCCATTACTGCAAACTGGCACAGTGTTACATTTTTCTCTGATCATTTTCATCGCTTAGGAATTGTGTTAATTAAAAGCTGCCTCCTTCTTACAAGATAGAATTTTATATCCCCTCAATGGTATGGTTATGCTTTTCCTAAAAGGAGAAGAGTTTTATAAGATGCTTTAATAAAGAATGTTTTAAATCATTAGAAGTTATCAAGAGAAGTACAGTAACATATATATGGCAGGATAGCTTTAAAAAAAAGAACAAATATGGGACAGTCCTCATGCTGACAAGAGACCCAAATAGAAAATAGGAATACCGGTCAAGTTCTGATTGAGTCAGCAGGATTTACTGTTTGAAGTAAAAGTAATATATTCATGTTCTGGAATGGGGTCTGTACTACTGCCTTATCTCTGTGTAGATTGTAAAGTAGTTGAGTCATGAAATGCAAAATTCAGATAGAGGCTACCAGTCTCCATTAATCATCTCAAAATTCTGTAGTCAGATCTAAAGTTTTGAGATTCAGTGAGATAAACTATATGAAAATAAAACAGAAGTCCAGTGGCACCTTAGGGACCAACAACGTGTATTTCTTCAATGTGAGCTTTTTGTGAGTGAGAGGTCACTTCAGATAACTGAGTGTTTGTACTGAAATAAATGTTGTTAGCCTTTAAGGTGACAGTGGACTTTATTTTGCTACAACAAACACCCCTCTGCAAATGTTATATAAAAACTGATTTTTATCTGTGTTTCTGTTTTGGAATTCATGATTCTTACATTTTGAGTTCCCTGAGTTCCTTACAAAATATGACAAAGGTAAGCATTTATGGATTCCTGAAAGCAGCTCTCTCATGCAACAACTTTTTGGTGCTACTGAAGGGTCCCATATTCAGCTGCCATATGTAACTGCAAGCAGGTTCCACACCACAGTTTACAAAGAGCACTATATATCCCCATAAAGATCTGACAATGCCCAACCCTGCTGGAAAGATCCTACCACTCTATTTTCTTCAAAGTAAGCTTCATTCAGCAAAGTGCTGTTTCTCCTTACAACTGTCCTTTTGAAATTACTTCATAGACTCTTGCTTGGCATCGGTTGATTAATTACTTCCTATTTACTTGAAGAGTCACAACATTCCTCAATGAATCTTTTACCGGGGTTGGAAAAGCTTTAATCATATTTGTAGCTTCGCAGCAAATGAAACTGGTCATTATTTTATGCTCATAATTGTACAATTACAAATAGATTATGGAAAAAATAGCATACTTTGAAGCCAAGAGACATACAGGATAGTCTCCCTCTATTCCCTCAGATTTGCAGAGAAGACATGAAAGGACGTAATTTATTAAGCACCCCCAAGAACTGGAAGCTGCTTTAAATGAACAGAACAATTTTGCCTCCATTTATTTCAGGCAGCTTCCAGTTCCTATTCACTTCTTGGGCCCTGCCATGCCTAAATGTGTTCTCAATCAGTTCATCTACCTGGGGAGAGAAAATACTACATTATTCTTGGCTGTGTCTTATTTTCCATAATCTTAATTTCATAATCCATTACATTACTTCAAAAAAAGAACAAGCATAACTAACATCACCATCATTACCACCCCACAAAGGTAACAGATGCATTCTGGAACTCTAGGGCGTCTCTACTATGAGTCTGGAGGTAACTGGAAAAATGGTAAACTCAAAGGGGGGCAATGAGGAGAGGATTGAAAGGGTCAGCAGCTGCAAGACATCTCAATGGTAATTTATCAGTATGCACATGGACTACTGGCAATGATATTTCATTTTAAGAGGGAAAAAATCATCACAAATAAGCTATGGATAAAACAGAGAAAAAGAGCACAGAAAAAAACCTGATATGAAACAAACTAACTGATTTTATTTGGACCCATAGTAACAACACTGTAAATGAACCACCTAGAGATTCAGGTACCATCTTGTTTGAGCATTAATACTGCTTATGCAGATCATAAGAAATGGGCTTATCTGTGATGTTTTAAATTCAAAAAGAAAAGTTGCCTATCTTACCAGGTACTAATATGGAAGGCTGTGTACAGTTTTCACTTTCCTCATCAGTGCTTCCTTCATAATCTTCTCCTTCAGCTTTTCTTTCAGATGTAGCCACAACATCCCTAGATTAATACAAAGAAATTTTGCATTAATTCTTTAAAACATAATTCTCTATCATTAGCTAGGACGACAATCTTTCCATTTAAAAGAATACCGAATGCACATAAACAGGAACTCCTACAAACATTAGCACTTAATAATAAATGCTTCACACACATTTGACCAATGTGCTTTAAGTTATAACCTTTCCAAGGGTCACTTCAAACTACAGTGGAAACAGGCCCTCAAATTCTTTTAACTACTTCTATTGTAATGTGTAATACTCCCCCCACCCCATTATGAATAAACCATTTGCTGATAGACATTCTGGGGAGCCAATAGGGCAAGCTTCTCATAGCACATTTCTATGACATTTCAGGCACAATACTCAGTTCTGAAAGGAAAGTAACAGCACCTTTTTAGTGTGGGGCCCTCTGTAGCTTCTTTAGCTTCTTTCAAACACTGTTGTAAGCTTCTTATCTTTGCTTTTTTCTCATTGAGGACCAGGATAAAACGCTTATAAAGCTCAGTTTCTAGCTCTTCTTTAGCTTCTACACATTTTAATAACCTTAAAAATAAACACATAATTTACACTTAAAATCAATAAGTAATACCTGCATAATATATTTATGGTCTTGGCAACTTAAAATGTATGGCATGGCAGAGATCTGATAAGTAGATATGAAAGGTTAATTTAATGGCATCTGAACTAATTGGTTTAACTATATCCAGATCTTATAAAAACTCTTTGACTACAGCCTCTTCCATCCCATGGAAAAATCAACCATTTAGATATCTAGGGTATGGATCCATCAGGATCCCAACTCAACAATCACTGCAGGTTGAATGTAGAAATCAAGAGAATGTTAATTTATTGGCATACCCTTTCTCTTTCTCTGTGGGGAAGCATCTCAGGTATTAAAAAGAAGGTATTGACTAAAATGGAAGGTTTCTTTCACTTACCGTGAATCTTCCTTTCTCTGTGGTTCTGAAGTGGGACATTCCTCACGTCTGGGATAAGCTCCGCCCTCTTTCCTCAGGGTCGGCTCCAAACTTTGATCCAGGCAGGGAGGGGCTTATCCCCTTGGAGGCGAACCAGTCCTTCTCAAGCTCGCTTATCTTCCCCGCCGGAAAGGAACTAGGAAGAAAACACAACATTTCCCCCCCCAACAAAGGGGGTACCAACTGCCCAAACACTATAATAGGGCAAGGAAATTAGCCCACAAACACATAACAGTAACAACGTGGCCTCTCGAAGCCACTGCCCCCCATATCAAAACTCTGCAAAGAGGGGAAGCACCCTACAAACGGGTGGGCAGGAATGTCCCACTTCAGAACCACAGAGAAAGGAAGATTCACGGTAAGTGAAAGAAACCTTCCATTCTCCAGTGGTTCTACGTGGGACATTCCTCACGTCTGGGACGTACAAAAGCTATGTTACAGGGTGGGCTTGCATTCCCCGCTTTACAGAGTGTGTTGAAGCACCCTGCGACCAAATGCCGCTTCCGCTGAAGCTAGTGTGTCCACTCTATAATGTTTAGTAAAAGAGTGGACCGACTGCCACGTTGCCGCTCGGCATATGGTTTCTAATGAGGGAAAAGAATGATACGCTACCGAGGTAGCCGCCCCCCCGAAGGGAGTGTGCAACGATCCCGGCCGGGATCTCTAACCCTTTGGCTTTATAGGCTAGGATAATGCACCCCTTAATCCACCTACTCAGCGTGGAAGTGGAGACTTGTTTTCCCAAAGAGGACTTTCTGAATGATACAAACAGTGTCTCCGATTGTCTCCACCCTTTAGTTCTGTCAATATAAAAACTAAGGGCCCTCCGAACATCTAAACAATGCCATTCCTTTTCTTTTTCATGTTTAGGATTGGGACAAAAGGAGGGAAGAACAATCTCTTCTGACCTATGAAAAATCGAATTCACCTTTGGAATAAATGCTGGGTCTAAGCGAAGGACTACTTTGTCCTGGTGGAAAATACAGAGCTCCTTGTTAATAGACAAGGCCCTCAATTCCGAAACCCTCCTAGCTGAGGTGATACCTACCAAAAAAAGAGTCTTGAAGGTGAGTTCCTTCAGAGGACACTCAGCCATTGGCTCAAAAGGGTATTTACACAGGGCCCTAAGTACCACGTTAAGCTTCCAGGTGGGAAACCTGTGAACCTGTGGGGGATTAAGGGACATCGCCCCTTTCAAAAATCTCTTAATATGAGGATGCCTAAGCAGAGACCTTCCATGTTTGGCCCCTTGGATGGCTAAGATGGCGGAAACCTGTCTACGGAGAGTGCTAGTACTTAGGCCTTTATCAAGCCCGTCTTGTAGGAAAGCCAGGACTATTTTAACTGAAGCCGTAACCGGGTTGTGTCCCCGTTCCAAGCTCCATGAGTGAAAAACCTTCCATGTGTGATCATAGGATTTGTTGGTAGAGACCTTTCTGGCTGCCAACATGGTATCAATTACTTTATCTTGATACCCCGCTCCCTCTAACATTTTCCGCTCAATCTCCATGCTGTCAGCCGAAGAAGTTCCGGCCGTGGGTGCCTTGTCGGGCCCTGCGTGAGGAGGTCCACCCGAAGAGGCAGATGCCATGGTTTTGTTATCGACAGAGACTGCAGTTCCTGAAACCAGGTTTGACGCGGCCAGAAAGGGGCAATCAGTACCACTTCTGCTTTCTGTATGCGAATCTTTTGTAGGACTTTGTGCATGATTGGTAGGGGCGGAAAGGCATAGAGGAGCCCTGGAGGCCATGTATAGCTTAGAGCATCTGTCCCTTTCGCTAGAGCGTTTCGTTGACGAGATACGAACTCTGGTACTTGACGATTTAGGTCTGTGGCAAACAGATCCATGACCATTCTGCCGAACTTGCTGCAGATCTGTTCGAAGACTTCCGTGTTCAGCATCCATTCTGATTGGTCTATTCGTTTCCGACTGAGCCAGTCTGCTAAGTCGTTGTCCTTTCCTGCTACGTGAATGGCTTTTATCGACAATAGATGTTTCTCTGCCCATGCCATTATCAGAGATGCTTCCGCATGAAGGGAGCGAACCTTGGTTCCCCCTTGACGATTCACGTACGCTTTTGCTGTAGTGTTGTCCGTCTGTACCAGAACATGGGTCCCTGACAGAATATCTACTAGTTTCATAAGCCCGAGGCGTATTGCCCTCAGTTCCAGCAGATTGATGTTTTCTGTCGTCTCCGCAACCGACCATTCTCCCTGGACCATCTGATCTCCCGAATGTGCACCCCATCCTGAGAGACTGGCATCTGTCGTCATTACTGATCGTGAGGGGTCTCGGAGAGGAACTCCTAGTTTGAACCTCATTGGGTTTTGCCACCAGGCTATCATATTCCGGACCGGTGAAGAAAGACTGATCTGTTTTACTCTCTTGTGAGATATCGCCTTTTGGTGGGGCAGTAACAACAATTGCAGGGGCCTGACATGAAATCGAGCCCATTGCACTACCTCCTGACAGGAGACAAGCATTCCTAGGAGTTTGACCAAGGTCATTAGCTGTGTCTCTGACCTTTGAAGAACTTGGTCCATCAGAGATTTGATCTTGAACTCCCTTTCCTGGGACAGGAACACCTTGTCTAACTTCGTGTCTATCTCCACCCCTAGGTGGAGCAATCTCTGAGTGGGTATCATGTGACTTTTCTCCAGATTCACAATGAAGCCGTGGGCTTCTAATGTCTGAATAGTCAGATTTAGGGCCTGAGAGCATTCCACCTCTGAAGGGGCTTTGATTAGGACGTCGTCCAGATATGGAAAAAGACTCACCCCTTTCAATCTCAGATGTGCTATCAAGGTCACCAGTACCTTTGTGAAGACCCTGGGTGAGGACTTGAGGCCAAAGGGGAGAGCTTTGTATTGGAAGTGGAGATTTGCATAATTGAATCGTAGAAATTTCCGGTGCGAGTTGTGAATGGGTATATGGAGGTAAGCTTCTGACAGATCCAAAGATGTCAGAAAATCTCCCTCCTGGATGGATATAAGAATGGACTTCAGAGTTTCCATCCTGAATTTTCTGTTTCGAATGAGTTTGTTGAGCCATTTCAGATCTAAAATGGCTCTCGTGGACCCGTTTTTCTTTGGCACCACGAAGAATATAGAGTAAACGCCCTGTCCCTGTTGGGACACAGGTACTTTCTCTATCGCCCCTATGTCCAGGAGGTGAAGTATCGCCTCCTTGATTTGGAGGTGTTTCAACCGATTTCTGTATTTTGGTATTCTGATGAACTTTCGATAGGGGATGGAACAAAATTCCAGTTTGTACCCCTGTGATACTGTCTCTAATACCCATTGATCTGAAATTGTTGCATGCCACATTTGAGAGAATGCCTGTAGCCTTCCCCCTATCTTCTGTTTTCCCGGGGGGCCATATAGTCATGCCGAAGATCCTTTCTTGGGACCTTTGGCCGTTGTATGTTCATTTTTCGTGGGGGGAAAGATTTCCCCCTTGATGTCTAGGTTGCCATTTTCCTTTGAACGACCTTGAATAGGAGGGTTTTTGTCCTCTTTTCTGGTCGCGAAAAGGCTGAAAACGTTTCCTCTGTCTGTTGTCCCGTCTTTTGGAGGGGAGGACCTTTTTCTTGTCCTTATCCTCCACTAGGTACCTATCCAGACCATCTCCGAATAAGTTAGTACCTTTGAAAGGGACCGCTGCCACTTTTGCCTGTGCAGAGGAGTCCACATCCCAGTGACGTAGCCAGTTATTGCGTCTTGCTGTCACGCTGCATGCTAATGCCCTGGCTGACAGCTGCATAGCATCTAGTGTGTCATCCGCCGTGAAGGCAATTGCCAGAGCTATTTTCTTCAGTTCATCCTTGAACTCCTTTGGCACCTCACTGTCTGCTGAAGCCAATTTGTCTGCCCAGTCATACGCAGCCCTGGCAAAGAGAGAGCCAGCAGTAGAGGCTTTGATAGCGGAAGAGGAGGCTTCAAAATTTTTTCGCAAAGCCTGCTCCACCCTTCTATCTGTATGATCTTTAGGCATCCCATCAGTGTCCAATGGGAGCACCGAGCTGGAATACAAACTGGTCACGGGATCATCTACCACGGGAAGCTTTAACTTCTTTGTGGCTTCTGGCATAAGAGAATAGAATTTAGAGAACAGAGGGTGATTTGCCTTGGGTTTAGCCGGATGTTCCCATTCCGCTTTCATAATATTGTAGAATGAAGCGGGGAAAGGCAGCCCTGTTTGTGAAACTGATACCTTAGGCATTAATTTTCCAGCCCCTTTTTGAAATTCTGGCTCCTGTACTGTTTCCTCCTGAGGTCTAGATGAGAGATCTAGGGTCCTTAAGACTTTAGGCAAGAGGCGGGAGTATAATTCTTGCGGAAAAAGTCTAGATTGTACTGAAGGCATAACCACCTCATCCTCTTCCGCGGAAAGCTCCCCTTCTTCTTTACCAGAAGAGGAGGTGGATGAATCTGGTTCAGAGTCCACATGTCCCAGAAGGGGACTTTGCTCTCTAGACTTATGTCTGCTATGTTTTGATCTTACAGGTGACCTAGACTCGCTGGTCGTCCTGTCTCTGTTCCTCTTGAGGGATCTACCTCTTTCCAGTAAGGAATCGTGTGGTGTGTAGCCATGAATGATTTCCTTTATCAATTCTTTAAACTCCCTTCTCATTTCTCCTCTGAACCAATTTAGCATATCAGTCGAAACGGGCTCCCTGGATTCTAGACCTGGGGTGTCCCTAAAGTCTTGAGAAGTGGATGGCCCCATCTGTGTTTTGTCCTCAGAGGAACAGCCCCAATCTTGGGATGCCTTTTCAGCCATTACCAGAACCTGCGGGGTGTATATGAATCTGGAATCAGATCCATGATAGATAATGAAGACCCCCCCCACCAACTGAGGTTCTGGGGTTCATTCTGCGCAAAAGCTATCAAAGGCTTAAGTACTCCACAGGTTGGTCTAGCTTATTTATCATGATTATAACTCAACCATATCCCTGGAGAGTGTAGATCATGCACAACAGACCCATCTAATGTGGGTCTAAAATGGCTGCTCCCAGCGTTTCCCGCCAGGATTTCCCTCCCCGGGACGGAGTGAGGCTTGGAAACTCCCCCTCCCCCGCTTGCATTCGCGGGGTTTTGAGGAAGAAAAAACGCCACGGAGGTTTTTCCTTTCCCGCTCTGCCTCCCGGGGTTATAAGGAACGGACCTCTGCATTCCTTAGGCAATGTCTCAGCCTCTTCCAGGAATACTGGAGAGGGTAGAAAACTGTCTGCCTGCTTCTGCTTACCGCGATTCAGGCGGGAAGGTGGAAGGCTGTGTGTGTGCACTCGCACGCCGTTTGACACTCTCTCTCTCTCTCTCTCTCTCTCTCTCTCTCTCTCTCTCTCTGCACTCTCTGTAATAGGAGCAGGTCCTCCGTCCCAGGGACGGGTCAGACCGGCAGAGGAGAGAATGTCGTAGGGCTAAGGAAGCGTCAGCACTCCTTAAACAAAGCCCGTCGTCAATCAGACACAGCCTCGTCAGGCTGTAAATCTTCCTTGTGGTTTCGTTTCTTCTTTCAATAGGCGCGTTTCCGCACCTCCGGAGCACGTCCTGCTGAAGCAGGGTCGGCAAAGGAACTGGTTCGCCTCCAAGGGGATAAGCCCCTCCCTGCCTGGATCAAAGTTTGGAGCCGACCCTGAGGAAAGAGGGCGGAGCTTATCCCAGACGTGAGGAATGTCCCACGTAGAACCACTGGAGAATATTTATTTCTGTTCATCAACATACTATTACAAGTGGATGTGAGCATCCTCTCTTTATAGGAAAAATTGATTAAGAACATTAGTTGGTTAGATAAGCACCCTACAGTGGCAGTGAAATACTTAATTGTTCAACAGGTAAAGAAGGTCTTGGGGTCCCAACTATAAAACTATATTATAAAATGGACAAATTAGCATATTTGAGAGACTGGTATTTTCATATAAGGAAATATCTATTTTGGAATCCCATATAGCTGTTGATCTTGAATTAACAGATTTGATCTGGTTTCAACCAAGTGGTCTGGAAATTCAATCAATCCAATATTAAAACCTGTTTTCTCATTATGGTGGACGGTTAAATTTTCTTTAAGTACAGGTTTGCCACCATTAAGTCCAGTGATATTTAATGAACAAATGTCTTATCCTGGTGGCTTTGTAATTTGGAGAAATAAGTATGAATACTTAAAAAGTCTGGTGGAAGATGAACAAATCTTGAGCTTGGAACAAGTTAGTACTAAAATCAGGGGGAATAAAACCCCATTATTTAACTTTTCAGATTAGGAATATTATAGATACTCTGTTAAGGAAATATAAAGGCTATGTATGAAGACAACTTTGAATTAATAATTAATGGAAATTTTTCTTCTGGTGGAGGCTTTGCTATAATACATTCATTGTTATAAAAACTATACCAAGAAATGGAAAAGGGATCGGAATAAGGGTGAATAACAATACATGTAGAGGAAAATGTTACTGCTAAATTAACTTCTGTGAACTTAAAAGACAATTTTAAAGATTTTTTTCCCCCAAATTTTGTTTGGTGGCATTTAATTCCACATAGATGAGCAAATGAATACAGAAATATTCATGGTAACTGTTAGAGATGTGATATATTAAATGTTGATTTACTGCTTATCTTCTAAACATGCCCCCAAATCCAACCATTTTGGCATTATGGAGTTCAGTTTATAAATGAGATGTTACAGGGCAGCATTCTTCTAGAACCAAAGTATGCAGTCCGATAAGATATATATCTGGTTTTGAATTTACTCAGAGCTGATAAGATGGCAGGGCTACAAACTGGGGGGAAAGACCAAACACTTGTCTGGAAGGAACTGGTTTAACAGACATATTAAGCTGTAACAAAACTGGCACATTAGAAGGAATAGAAGGAATAACGTTCATAGCTCATATACATTTCAAGAACATTATCCATCAATCAATCAATCAAGTTTAATTAATGGCTTTCGCCAGCTTAAAATACAAGAAAAAAACCCTAAATACACACATAGATATGGGTAAAAATAGTGAACTATAAAATAAAATCGTCTAAGGTTAGAACATATGAGTTATGGATTAAGATTCATCTTCTCTCTATGTATTGCAAGACAGGCTGCCCAAAACCTAGCAGCAGCCTGGGAAACTTCTGAGTCCATGTCCGAGAGGATGAAATGTTGAATCCAGTCTGGGCTAAAAACATAAATTTTACTCTGGATTTTGAAGAAGAATTTCATGCGAGTCTCCTCATACCAACAGCAATGTTGTAGAGTTTCTACTTCAAGCACGCCAAGGGCAAAAATGCTGAGCAAAGGGGATTTTATTAAATCTGCCCTCTAAAATCATAGACGGTAGGGAAGCACTCCTCACTAAGGAAAAGGCCTTCTTTGCTTGGGATTCTCAATGTGGAATAAATACGACGCTGGAGCTGGATTATCTCTGAGGGGTCCGATACATATAAACAGGGAAAGCTTGGCCAAGTCATCCTGTCGGTCTTGATCAAGGAGTTTTTGCCTTACCATTTTAAATGCCTACTCCTTATTTATAAATAGGAAATCCTGGGAAGAAAGATCCACTGATTGTAATTTCTGATGAATAGCTTTCAACCATCTAGAGTGGAAGCCATCAGCAATAATGCCATAGGTTACCTCCTGAGGGTGTAAATTTAGTTTAAGCCAGAATTTTAAGGATGCTAGGGCAGTCCTAGTTTCCCTTTTTACTACTCCAAGCTCAAGATGAATGAAAGCATTTGGAACACTTTTTGGCACTTGTAGGAGAGCTCAGAGAAATTTTGCTTGTGCTATTTCTATCTTTGAAAGGTCGGTGGCAGATGCACTTAAGAAGGAACCATATAACACTGCAGAGATGGTTTTAGCGTTGTACTACTTTAAGGCCGCTGGAATAAATAAGGCTTCTTTGGTGTAAAAAATCCTCAGGATTGCCTTGGCCATTTTTCACCTTCTGAGCAAGCCAATTTGAAATGGATCCCACTGCCTCCCAATGCTTGCAGGGTTCTGCTTAGATATTTATAATTGGTCACTTGTTCAATGGGATTCCCATTTATAGACCACAGTCATTTCTTTTGTCTAGTTGCAAAAGCAATGACCTTTGTTTTCTGGTAGTTTATTAATTATTAATTAATGGGTTGATAATTTGGCAGAAATTATCGAATTTTCTTAGGGCTCTCCTTAATCCCAATGGGGTTCTTGAAAGGAGGACAGCATCATCCACATAAAGAACATTACATGCTATGTTTTGGAATCATGAGGTGCAAGGCAGAGGGTTGGAACCAGTGCAAAATTTTCACTAGAGTCCTTGCATAAGTCGAAACACAAGAAAAAGACCATGGTGCTGCTTGCACTAAGCCAAACTTACTGTATCCCCACTTGCTTTTCCTCAAGATCTTGTGCAATCAGCTTGTGGGCATTATAATATATAGTCTCTCCATCTGCTTTTCATAAATTATTGTAATTTATTGTCAGGAGAGGGATGTTGACCCCCCCCCCAAGACTCCCAGCCAAGAGCGCAGGAGCTTAGGGATCAAGTCAGAGGACAGGAGCAACCAGAAGAGCTATTACAAAGAACCAAGGCTAGGTGAGAAAGAGGAAAAGAAGACATCAAGAACCCCAGCCTTTCAATGGCAAGATGAGCACAGAAGGCCCATGAAGGGATACCCTAGAGGTCTGAGGATCTTAGCTATCCGGCCAGCAAGACGGACACCATCACCCAAAGAAGGACTAAGTAGCTGAAGTGAGCAACATCCGCAGAAACACTGGCCAGATTGAGAGGAGGAAAGATGGAGCGGAATCAATGGGATTGAGGAATTGGCTAGCCCTGTGGCTGCTCTCCTCTGAAGGGAATGGGGGACGGACAGGTATGGGGCAGGGAGATTTAAGGGAGAGAGAAGCCAAGGAGGATCATCCTCAAACCTCTATGAGTAGAGAGCTGGGTAGAGCGAGAGAGAGGGAAAGAAGCTCAGAACAGAGGTAAGAAGGAAGCGAGAGAACCTGGTTGAGGAAACCCCCTCCATCCCTTTAGTCTGAGGCTGCGCTGAGATCCTCTTACCCTAAAATCGGCCACGCTGGAGCCTGGCTCTCTTCCTACCGACCCCGTGAGTTCTCAAAATTCTGACATTTGTTTTATTTGCTTTGTTCTGTTTTATCTATTTGTACACAAACTTCTTTTCATGTCTATATATTTACAAAGATTCTCATACTAAAATGCAAAACACAGTAGATGTGAAAGTTAACTACTATAGTACAAGAAAAGAAACACCCTACATTGTCAGGGGGAGGAGATGGAATATTAATGTTACATGTTATATAGTAGAACTTTAAAATTCTTGAGTGATTTTTTTAAAAACATGAAAAAGATTGTGGTATGTCATTCATTTAGAGAGGAATCCAAATTTTCGTGACATTCAGGGGTAACAAGAGAAATTGGTTTTTTAGTTTACTTCATAGTCTGCCGTTCTCACTGAGACTCAAGGTGGATTATACAGTTTAAGTCAATACAAGCAATAGGCTGGGGCACTGCCCCTTCCCTGCTGTTGTATGAGCAAAGCGTGCTTCAAGCCAAGTTTGTTCCACTTGTGCAAGAGCAAAGGAATGCGATTTTGAAATGCAAGCTAAGAATATTGTACCACACAGCTAAAAAGTTCACTCATTAGGGTGCAAGAAGCTGTAAAGGCCAGCAAATTAACAAGGGCCAAAAAAGTGGGAGAGGGGATTACACAACACAGAACAGTGGGTCTGAAAATTATTCCAGTGTAAAGATTTCCCAGCATTTTATTTCCAAAAGCTACAAATTAATAGAATCACTCAGGGATCATTCAGACTGCTATGTAAACTTATATAATTACGTAACATGCAAAAGATATGGTTTCTTGTTGGCTTTAAACTATTTCCTACAAGCTGAGCCAGCCCCTTCAGTGAGCTATGGTCACCTGCCACATACTGAGTAAAGCCAAGGCCTGTTTTCTGAATACCAGTCACATCTATACACACTGCAGTGGTGTGTGAAAACAGCTCAGCATATGTTCAGACCAAGCATTTAAAGTCAACGACCCACTGGTACTGTTTGGTCAAATTAATGTGACTGTGTTTAACCAACCAAGAGAATGAGCCCTTACTCTGTTTAGTAGCAATCAGGTGTTCCCAGACTAATGGATCACTTTCACATGCCAACCACTGAACACAGGACTGGGAGCCAAGTTTTCTCTATAGTATGTCACCAAAGTGACCAAAAACCCACCTTAAGTATAAGCATTTTTCATGCATCAAAGGAGCTCTGAAAACCTCTAGATTAGCACAGTGTTGACCAACTTTATGACTTATGAAAACTCAACATTCTGATTGGAAGGCCCTTAAGTACTTCTGCTCTTCAGAACAAAGCAACTCTAAACAGATCTCCGTGAACCACAGAATGAATCTTCTCTGGGCTCTGTTCAGTACACAGTTAGGGCACAATGAGTGACATTTTAATTCAAAGAATGCTAAGACAGTTGCATTGTATTCTACTGGTGCTGCTGCTATCCAGAAGAGGGCACTGCATAAGGACCCAGATGAGGTAGCACTGTCCTGTCAATGAATGGAGCCTTGCTTTCCTTGCCCAGCCTGTTGAGTAAATACAATGCATGGAAAGCTATTTGTGTGCAGTTGTGAACTTGCATGCCATTTTCTCTTCATTGTGTCATCTTCTCCTCACTGCCCCCAACAGAGAGGGATGTAGATGGTGGCAGCTTGTTCTGGGTCTTTTGGGGTAGTCGCTCCAGTGCTCTGAACTGACTACCAATGGAAGTGAGAACTGCTTCCTGCATGCCAGCCTTTCATAGGATTTATTCATGTAACTATATTTAGGTTACATTTTTGTATTTGGTAGTTTTAGACTGTCATTTATGGAGGATATAGCTCGTTTTAAACTGACATAACTTATTGTTTGACTGTAGCATACTTTGTGTTTGCAGATTTGATTGCTTATATTACATGCATACTGTAAACCACCTTCAGACCATGTTAGAGGGAAAAGGTGATCTAGAAATATTTAAAATAAATCATCTATAAATATGAACTTTAAAATTTAGCCTCTTCAAAGACTATAAAACCTCAACAAGTACAGCTTACATTTTAGAATGCACAGAAATCATTTGAATCCTAGCACATTAAGCAGTATTAGCAAAATATAGATTTTACAGCTTTACATAGTAAATGTTCATTAAAAAATAATCGTATTAACAATTAAGATAGTCTGCCAGGATGTTTTATGAATATGTTCAATAACTGATAAATAATTCATCTAATTTAAATGCAAATGATTGAGCATCATTACCATACGGATCAGTTCAATAACTCTTAAAAGAAAGATCATATGTACTAATCAACTACCAAGAGTATTTCCATGTATAAATCAAATTTTAACTGTTTAGTGGGAAGGGGGCTGCACTGAAATGGTAAAATAGAAAGATTAGCATACAAAGAAATACTTTTAAACAGTTCATCATGAAAGAAAATTCAAACAAATGTTTCAGAATATTAGCTGATTCTGGGAACTTTTCTACTCTGTAAGAATGATTTTTTAAAATTTGGCTTTTCTTATATACAAGCTACAGTATAGCACATTACCAGTATGAAAATTTATTTTGACTATCTGAGTTGTAGCCATTTAGATGATAAACCACAATTATAGACATATACGTTTGATGGGTTTTGATGGCTTGATATTTAACAAAATACAGTGATGCCAGCAACATTCATTTAATATACAGCAATGGTATACAGCAATTCCAGGAGCCAATTTTTCTCTTTTGAAAAAAAGAAATCACATTCTTAGAAAAGACAAAAACATGTTGGATTTGTACATGAATGGCTGTGAAGTATGCGTGTGTGTTTTCTTTTATCCTTTGTTGCATTATGTCTTGTATTGCTCCCCTCTTCCCCCCACCCCAGAAGTGGTGTTGCTGACTGTAAATTGTCTGCTATGCCAGTATCTGGCAATCATTTTCAGATAATTTATTCAGCTGCCACAATATCTAAGATGCATTTTTACGTGCAACTTATAGTTCAAGTAATCTGTCAAGTAATCTCTTTTAAAGTAAATGTTGGCAAATACCAAACCACGTATGGAGTGGGAATTTAGTTCTAATCTACACATAAAGGGATGTATATCTTTTTTACTGTAAAAACCAAAAATAGGGCAGTGGTGAGATGCTAGGACATATACTAACTAGATGTATTCACATTTGTGAAGCTTATATGTAAGAAATCCATGACAATATCTATCAATTTTCAGTTCATGTTGTCCAGGAGTGTGTTTGCCAAGCCTGCATTTACTGGTGCTGCAAAAGATAGGGAAAGAGGATCCAGAGCCCACCAAGCAGCCTGGTATTGTTCTAGTGGGAGTGGGGAAGATGCTACAAAAGCAGGCAGGCATGACCATGGTGGGGCTGCAGGACAGAACGCAGATCTTTGAGGAACCACAGTCCACACCAGGCTCTTCTGGTCACAGCCAGAGAGGAAAGAGGGTGGGTGTGAGAGCCTGTTTTGCTCAGTCAGGCGCTCTTGCACATATCATTCTTACTTGCAAGGGAAGAGGAGGCCCCTATTTGGCAGCGCACACATTACACCTCTCAGAAACAGTCCAAACATCGGCCACGGAGGAGGTAAGTAGGCTTAGTTTACTTTAGATGAACCTCAACCAAGACAAAGGAGACCAAGGGTGCGAGAGAGTGTGCTGGCTCAGGCCCGAGATGTCTGCACCTCACATATATACCAAAGAAATACAGGCTATATTCAGACACCATGAAAAATCTCTGGTTGTCTGTGACAGGCACAAAACCAGTTTGTTGTCTTGTTCTTGAACTCTTCCCTCTTATCCCCTCATGCTTAAAAGCACTGATGGAAAGTTTCCTGGTTTCAGAAGACTTAAATGCCAATTTGTCATGGCACAGTAAAAACTCCTGGTCATGTTGGAGCTTGTCCTCACAAACCTGACTCGCAAGCCATATTTTAATCCTGGTTTAAAATTCAAGTTTATGAGGAGGAAACAAACTCCAAATCTGACTAGGCACCTATATTTGGCTATCATTTGATTTTGATTCAATGCTATAAAAACCATGAAGCTTGCCATCATGCTCTGTGCATGAGGGGAGGAGGAAGAGCAATGTGTAACCACAGAAATGAGTCAGGTTTGTCCATCACAAATAATCAGAGGTATTTCTGCATTCAGTCACAAGTTCTTTATACAGAGAGATTTATGTTCAAATTCATGTGCCTAACTCAATATTTGCATAAGTAGAATGAAATTTATAATAATGAACTCTGCTAATATTGTGTTTGATAGGTAAGTAGAATGCAACAATCAATATGGGAAGGAAAGATCCAACCACGATTATCCCATGAATGTTATTTTTCAACTTACTGCCCCTGCAGGTCATCCACATCACTTAAAAGTCTTTCATTCTCTTTCTGTAAGTCTTCATTTTTGGTCTGCAGTCCCATTATGCTGTCTAGGCAATAGCTAATCATCTCTCTAATGGTTTCAGCTGGGCTTGAGACTTCTTGTAAATCCATTGATCCAAGTCTAAACTACAGCAAAAGGAAAAACTGAGTTAACTGGGCTAGAAAAGATCCTGAATTCCATTATCAATCACACATATACAATTTATACCAGGGATGTCAAACGTGTCGCCCATGGGCCAGATCTGGCCCACACAGGGCTCAGAACTGGCCTCCAAGCAACTTCCTTCTCCTGCTTCCTTTTCCAGGGCTGCCACTGCAGCCGCACCCAGCTTGCTTTTTCCCCAGCTCCTTCAGTGGCTCTTTGCTTCCTAGCTCTTGCCTCCCTCCCTCCCACTGCGCTCTCTCTCTCTCTCTCTCTCTCACTCTCTCTCTCTCTCTCTCTCTCTCTCTCTCTCTCTCTCTCTCTCTCTCTCACACACACACACACACACACACACACACACACAGTTTCATGGCTGCTTCGTGCTGGAGAGGTACAAAAACAATACTCTCTCTCTCACTCACTCTCCATGGTCATCATATCTCTCTCTATATATATCTATACATACATGTATACAAAGCTGGTGAATCAGTATGAATTTTTCTGACCATCACCATGACCCTGATTAGGAATTAGAACACTTGGGATTGGTCCTTATATCTTGGAGTGATTTCAGATAAGAACATAAGAGAAGCCAATGTTGAATCAGGCCAATGGCCCATCTAGTCCAACATTCTGTCACACAGTGGCCAAAAATACCAGGTGCCATCAGGAGGTCCAGCAGTAGGGCCAGGACATTAGAAGCCCTCCCACTGTTGCCTCCCCAAGCACCAAGAATACAGAGCATCACTTGCCCCTGCCTGAGAGTTCCTATCTAATAGCCACTGATGGACTTCTGCTCCATATGCTTATCTAATTTCCTCTTGAAGCTGTCCATGCTTGTAGCCACGCCCATCACCTCCTGTGGCACTGAATTCCATGTGTTAATCACTCTTTGGGTGAAGAAGTTACTGAATGATAATAGCACACATTACCAAATGATAATAGCACACAATTGGTAATGAGACAGGAAAATTAGGTCTCAATTCAGTCCAGGAGGACGCATTGTCTTAAGCTTCATTATCAATTGCAATTCAGCAGTCTCTCCCTTTGAAATTCCTTGGCAAGAGCACTGCTACTCTTAGGTCAGCAACTGAATGTTGTGGTTTCTAATGTCAGACTCATATCCATTTATTCTTTGCATCCTCCTAGACTTATTTCTCCTGGATGGAATTGAGACTTAAGTTTGCCGTCTCATTACCAGTGCTGGTATCTCCATGCCTACTACCCCTCTGCATATCACACCTAATCCAATCAAGCCTGCTATTGTCATTCACCTGCTATTGCCATTCAACATCTGAAATCACCTTTATAAAGTTTATATCTCTGGTACCTCGTGTTACATTTTATAGCATGCATGGCCCAGCCCAACAAATTGACATTTATGTCATGATCTGGCCCTTATAAAAATGAGTTCAACACCTCTGATTTACACTATTACAAATGATTCCCCATCAAGAATGGCAACAACCACCATAGGAAGCTTTGTACTGAAAGTCACAGACAATTGAAAGTTTTTGTTTGTTGTCTATTAGTGTAGGAGATCCTTCTGGATATCTTGAGTTGGACACTGAAGCAGGATTAATTTCCATTCACATTCATTTGCAAAGAGTTCCACCAAAACCAGGCTATAAGGTGTGCTCTCCAAAAAACAGGATAAAACAGCACAAAGAAAGTTTTGCCAGGTATGTGTAGGATAAATATATACCTGCCTGACAAAGGGAATTCTGACTCTCGAAAGTCCTGAAAATCTTGTTGGTCTTTAAGGTGGTACTGGACTCAAATGTTGCTTCTATATACCTTTCAAGACATCTCTCTTTGATGATGGCCACTCAATGGTTAAAATATTTCCATACTTCCTGCAATCATTTTAAGTTTGTGTTTATCAATAGTGACAAAAAAACCACAATTACTCTCAGGACTTTCTCCCTAGGTTGCCTGGCAGTGGCCCCTAGCTTGGTTCAATCATATGACCTACATACTATATTTAATAAACCATCAAGATTCTTTTGAACACTTGGCACAGAATTCAAAAATGTAAAAAGCCATGCTTCTCAGTAAAACAAAGATGAAATTACTGAGTTTGCACAGACGTCTTGCTACCACCTGGAAAACACAAAAAGTATTTATTTATCAATTAATTCCCATGGAGAACAGGACGATGTACATGTTTTCCCCCATTTTATTCTCACAGCAATATATTCTCAGTCGTATAAAACATCAATAAAACAAATTAAAATTTATATAAGGCAATAAAAACATAATAATCTGATTAACTGCTTACAGATGGTGCTAAAATCCTAGCCATGCCACTATCTCATGGAAAATGAGTGTGGGGGGGGGTATGGAAAGTGGGAGTGCCAAGACTGAATCATTGCTGTCCTCAACCAAATGCCTGGTGGAACATCTCTGCCTTGCACACTCTGCAGAACTGTAAAATTTCCCACAGGACTCAGATGTTATTCGGCAAAGAGTTCCACCAGGCTGGAGTCAGGGCAGAAAAGGCCCTGGCTCTGGGACAGCTGAATTTCTCAGGCTGGGACCACCAATTATTTCTGATCTTTCAAGCATGTCATGATCCTGGGCTATAGGGATGTGGCCTACAGGGTCTAAGGAGGCCTAGTGGCTCCAGGGAAACCTGTATTGGGGTGCGTTCAGATGGGGCATTTAAATTGGTATAGAAGCCGGTTAGAAACATATGGGCAATCACACACACAACATCTGCCTTCCATCCCTAACCATTGCCAATCGTCATAAACACTCCTTAAACTGGTGTAGTTTGCCACTAGGTACCCAAGTGGTGTTATCCTGAGTGCTCCGGTTCTAGCCGCGTTTTCCCTGTCTGATCGCTGTCCGCCAGAGTAGAGCCATTTCCGCTCGGAAGCCCAAGGCTTCCGCTTTTTGTCCTCCATTTTTTTAGCGTCGGTGATGTGCACTTGGGTGAAGCTTCGCCCTGGCGTTAACAAAAACAAAGTTTAAACAGTGCCTAGTTTAAGGCTTTAGAGGAGTCCAGGACCTCACGGAGGCCGGTTTCAGTGTTAAAGTTTAAAGGGAAGTCTTCACTTCAGGGCATGCTTTTCAGGATACAGTGTTCTGCGCATGTGTGAGAATCTCAATTATATGAAAGACTGCCTATGCGCATGCGCAAACTGTAAAAAAAATTTAAAAAACCACCAACGCGCACTGCTGTGTGCCTAGTGTGGACGCCCGGGAGCGATATGCTGCGCGGTGAGAGAGGTACGTGTGACCGTGCTTGTCCTGGATCAAATTAGTCCAGTTGGAACCGGAACAGTTTACACTGCTCCCGGCACGCCGTCTGACCGCACCCTTGGAGTAGCTATCAGGGCCTACATTTCCTAGGTTGTCTCTGAGCCCTGTGATTGGTTAACAGGGCATTTTGGAGGGAAAACTACACCTGCAGGAGAGCAGAGGGTAGTGCCTGGGAAGAAGCAATAAAAGGGCCTTGCCCACAGTGGGAGGGTGTTCTCTCTCAGGGAGCAGGGCTGGTGAGGCTGCTGCAGAAAGAGGGATCCTTCATCCAAAGGGGGTGAGTCAGTCTGAGAATAGGTACCTAGAGAAGGCTAGGACAGAATAGTCAATGAGTTAGGATTTATTATTTTGCTGGTTTACCTACCTTTACTTATGCTCATTTTTCCTACATGTTTCTGAACTCCAGATATTATTAAATCTCTTTAATAAAACTAGTTTGTTACTCTGCCTGGGTCCTCATGCTTCATTCAGTCACTTATAAGGGAAACCCTGTTGGAAAAGGAGAGTATAAAGGGAAGGGTGGGTACTCTGGGCCCTCCTGAGGAGACCAATACCAGAGTGGTAGCAGCCATTATAGAACCTTTCTAGCCACTGCCTGTGACAGAACGTAACACTCTTCTGGGGGTATTAGATAGTGAAGGTCTTCCATTAAGCTTCATGGCTGAACAGAGACATGCTGTGTCGTTACTGAAAGTTTTATGGTCTACAGTGCACTACAATGGCCTTGATTATTGGCAACCCCAATGCGGTCAAAATCAGTTATAAGATACATGGTTACTCTTGATTTAAAGGAATACAGCTTTATTATTTAAAATGTACAGAAGAATCTGCGCACGTAAACAATTGCTGAAAACCTATAAAAGCATTGTTACAAAACAAAGAAATACTGCATGAAAATGTATCTGAAAACTATTCTTTGACTTTCTAGTTTCAGAGATGACTGAAAATGTAGATTTAATAGAGAAAATCTGAGCACAATATGGAAGTACATCCCCTGACATCCCAGTCTCCCCCATTTACTTCTCAGATATGCTAAATTTCTTTTTTCCCCCAAGGACAAATCTAATTTCATTAATATCTATACATTTCTGAACTCTCTATAGATCAATTCATATGTTCCTGCTGCCTCTCCAGCACTTTGCAGCTATCTGGTTTGCATTCTCTGCAGATGTAATTAATGTGCTCTCTACTTCCTCTTCTGATTAGTGACAAAAACATTTAACAAGCAATGGTCTAACACCAAGCTTTTGGGGGTCCAATAAATATGTTACTAACGGTCCTCAGTGGATCCAGGGGACAATGAACTCAACTGACTCTTAGTCCAGGCTCTCTTTTGTTTGTTATTCTGATATTTTATTTTATTTATTTATTTTATTTATTTGAATTTGTATCCCGCCCTCCCCGAAGGCTCAGGGCGGCTAACAACAAGGCACGCATGCCAACTATAAAACAAGTTCAATAGTATAAAACCAGAATATAAACATATAAACAATACATAAACAATATAAAACATAAAAACAACATTCAGGCAATGAAAACAAGATGGGGCAGATTATAGCCCCCGGCAGACGTTAACCCCCAATAGCCAAACAGCAGCCAAACAGTAGCTCATCACCCCCTCTCCTGCCAGGGCCGCCCCGCACTCAATGGTGACAATAGTGCGATGGCAGATGGCTAACCATGGCGGCGGCTCCTAATCATAGGCCCGGCGGAATAGCTCCGTCTTACAGGCCCTGCGGAACTGAGCAAGGTCCCGCAGGGCCCGGATCTCCTCCGGGAGCTCCCTCCACCAGGTAGGAGCCGCCACCGAGAAAGCCCTGGCTCTGGTGGCAGCAAATTTTACTTCCCTGGGGCCTGGAATTTCCAGGAGCTGTTGACTCCCCGACCAAAGTGCCCTTGGGGGAACATATGGGGAAAGGCTGGACCCTGGCCATACAGGGCTTTAAAGGTCAAGACCAGCACTTTGAAGCGAATCCGGTACGCTATTGGCAGCCAGTGCAGCGCTTTCAGCACAGGCTGACTATGATCCCTCCTAGAGAGACCCATCAACAGCCTGGCTGCAGCATTCTGCACCAGCTGCAGCGTCCGGATTTGCGATAAAGGTAGCCCCAAGTAGAGAGCGTTACAGTAGTCTAGCCTTGAGGTGACCGTCGCATGGATCACAGTGGCCAGGTCATCGCGGTCAAGGAAGGGGACCAACTGCCGAGCCAGCCGAAGGTGGTAAAAGGCTGACTTGGCAGTGGCTGCTACCTGGGCCTCCATCGTTAAAGAGGAGTCCAGGAGCACACCCAGACTCCTAACCTCCGACGCCGGCACCAGCGGCACCCCATCGAAGGTCGGGAGAGGGAACCCCAACCCTGAACCGATCCGACTCAGGCCCAGGACCTCCGTCTTTGCCAGGTTTAGTTTCAGCCGACTCAGTCTGAGCCATCCAGCCACAGCCTGTAAAGCCCGATGAAGGTCATCCGGGGTAGAGTTCGACTGGCCGCCCAGCATCAGATAGAGCTGGGTGTCATCTGCATATTGATGACACCCAAGCCCGCAACTCCGGGCAATCTGGGCAAGGGGGCGCATGTAGATGTTAAACAACATCGGGGACAGCACAGCCCCTTGAGGCACCCCACACTCAATGGGGTGTCTCTGGGACCGCTGATCCCCAATCACCACCCTCTGTCCCCGACCTTGAAGGAAAGAGGCCAGCCATTGAAGTGCGAGCCCCTGAATCCCCACGTTGGCGAGGCGATGGGCCAGCAGCTGGTGGTCGACCGTGTCGAACGCCGCCGACAGGTCTAACAACACCAGAGCAGCCACACCACCCCGATCCAGATGCCTACGGAGATTGTCGGTCAAGGCGACCAGCACTGTCCCCGTCCCGTGACCCGGGCGGAAGCCGGACTGGAAGGGATCGAGGACAGAAGCGTCATCCAGAAAACCCTGCAGCTGTGACGCCACCGCCCTCTCAATAAGTTTGCCCAAATAGGGCAAATTGGACACTGGCCAATAGTTGGCCAATTCAGCCGGGTCCAGAGATGGCTTTTTCAAGAGGGGGCGGACCATCGCTTCCTTGAGTGCCCTGGGGAACTGTCCCTCAGAAAGGGACATGTTGATAATCTCCCGCAGGGCACCTCGAAACCCCTCATGGCCTGCTTTAATGAGCCAGGAGGGGCACGGATCCAGGTCGCACGTGGTTGGGCGCACAGAAACAAGGAGTCTGTCAACTTCTTCCAGGCTGAGTGGGACAAAACATTCTAAACCCGGCCCCAAAGCCGAGCAAGGGGCCTCAAGTTCACTCACTGTGTCAATTGTGGCGGGGAGGTCACGGCGGAGTGCCAAGACTTTATCTGCAAAATAGCTCGCAAATGCCTCACAGCCAATATCCAATTCCCTAGCATTTTGCCTGCCCTGTGGCAGAGCTGTCAAGGACCGAATTGTACTAAATAATTGGGCCGGGCGTGAGCTAGCAGATGCAATCGTGGCCGCATAGAAATCTCTCTTAGCGGCTTTGACTGCCATCTCATAGGCCCTCATAAGCGTCCTATAAGATGTTCTTGATGCCTCGTCGCGAGCTCGGCGCCACCGTCTCTCCAGCCGTCTCAGTTCTCGCTTCAGCTCACGCAACTCCTGGGTATACCAAGGTGCTCGCCTTACACGAGTGCGGAGAGGGCGCCTGGGAGCGATCTCGTCGATGGCTGAGGAGAGCCGGGCATGCCAGTCTTCCACCAGCTCATCCAACGAGCCGCCAGGGGGCCTTGGATCCCGCAAGGCCATTTGGAGCCGCACTGGGTCCATCTGGTGCCGCGGGCGAGCAAAAATCTGCTCGCCGCCCAAACAGGGTTGGGGTGGAACATTCAGTTGGGCCCTCAGGGCCAGGTGGTCCGACCATGGCACTGCCTCAGTGGCGATCCGGTCCACCATCACCCCCGCCGCGAAGATCAAATCGAGCGTGTGACCGGCCTGATGCGTGGGGGCTGAAACAAATTGAGAGAGTCCCAGTGCCGCCATGGATAACACCAGGTCCGTAGCCCGGCTGGAGGCCGCGTCCTCAGCATGGACGTTGAAGTCACCCAAGACAATCAGCCTAGGGTGCTCCAACGCCCAGCCTGCTACGGCCTCCAGCAGGGACGGCAGGCTACTGGCCCGTGCGTTAGGCGGTCGGTACACCAGCCAGATTGCCAAACCCTCACCAACCTCCAGCATCAGGCCAACACATTCCACACCCGCAATCTCCGCCGGCGGAAGTGCCATGAAGGAGTAAGCCTCCCGAATGAAGATAGCCACTCCTCCCCCCCGCCCCCTAGTCCGTGACTGGTGGAGGACCGAGAAACCAGGCGGGGCAAGCTGGGCGAGGGCTAAATAAAGAATACAGAGGTACTACGCCAACTCCTCCAAAACTCCCTATTCACAATGATAAAAAGACCTCTTCAAGCTTGGTGCCTGATATGACAGAATAATATGTCCTTCATGCCTCTCACAGAATCTTTACCTTTTCAGTTGTTGATAGTGTTCTATCGGCATTATGAACAGCAAGGACTAAGAAAATTTACCAAATTACAATGTAAATGGACATAAGAGAGAAGGAATTGTTTGCTCATTTGTTTGCTTATCTGGATAACTGGGGCATTTTTAAACTAGTAGTTGTGCCCAAATGGATACCCAGTGGACACATGTTGGACATACACAGCAACCAGGTAGTGAACTGAGAATGCTTAAATGCAGATTGGAATCCTAGAAAGTTTGAAGGCTAGAAGTATGACATTGTAATGAAACTTAATAAAAATTACAAAACATTGTAAATTACATAGTAACTCTTAACATTCTTACAAAGCACCATCTTTCTGAAATTTTTTTGAACAAAATCGCTTTCTGTACAATGTGATGTCTACATGTTCATTGTTCTTTTCATTGGATGAGTAGTTACTATTTATTTAAATGGAACTTGCTCCCATATGAGTGTGTTAGAGATAAGTTCTATGCAAACATACATATGATTAAACTGTAGTCTACTTTAAGTATGCTTTCAGCTCTGTTTTATTGCTGAACTAGCCTGCTTTGCTACGGTATTTAAGTTTCGTAAATCCAGTTATAGTACTGGTGATGTGAAGTCTGAAATGTGATGTTTACCTCAGAACACTGAGGTCCACAACTGAGTAATCAGAGGGAGGTGGGTGCAAGCAGGCAGGTTTTACCTGAGAACTCTGAGGCAAACGAATGGGGGGCAAGGAGACAGCAGCCTGCCAGGCACATGGAAAACAATTGGGGGAACACATTTGGCCCCTTTTTTACCACCTCAGGGGTCATGTTTCTCAGAAATCTCTTCGTAGTGGGGGTTGACATGGTAGGAATGCACTCCCCTTATTTTAGGTTTCTTGGTGCAGGGGTTTGACCTGGGCATTGAATTGTTTTTTGTTTTGTTGTTGTTGTTTGCAGGGCAAACCCTTTTTTAACACAAATGCTTCTCATTTATATTACATTTAAGAAGTGGGACACAAATATGTATTCAAAACAACATCCGAGCAATCAGATATTAAGCAAGTTCTTTTGAAACAATTTTCTACAACCCGCATTGTGAGAAGTTAACCTAATACAGGAAACTACTTTTCAACAAATTTGGGGTATATTTCCATAGTGGGTGGGAGTGTGGCTAAAGCCTCCCATTGGAGAGGCTGGGCCAGTAGCATCGCTAATCTGATTCTGCTGGGGCAGCCTCCCTGGTAGATTAAAGTACCCTGGCCCTGCTCCTACACCTGACAAACACCTGCCTGTCTGGTGTAAGTGTGTGGGGGGGTTGTGTTTAAAGTCATCAGGGAGGCTGGGCCAGCAGCAGTACTAAGGTAATCCTGCTGAGCAAGCCTCCCCAATGGCTTTAAGGACTCAGCGCCCCTCCCAACCCCTGACAGGCAGTTGTCTGTCAGGTATAAGAGGGGTAGCATGTCTGAAGGCATTGGAGAGGCTGGGTCAGCAGGACTGCTAAGGCAATGTAGCTTGGGCAGCCTCCCCGATGGCTTTTAACACTCTGCCCCTGCTCCTGACGACAACTGGTTGAGGAGGGGTGGGTGGGACTGTGTCTAAAGCCATTGGAGGGGATGGCCCAGCAGCAGTGCTAAGGTGTTTCTGCTCTGGTGGCCCCCCTGATGGATTAAAGTACCCTGACCCTACTCCTATACCTGACAAACACCCACCTGTCTGGTGTTGGGGGGAGTGTGTTTAAAGGCATCAAGGAGACTGGACCACCAGAAGTGCTAAGGCAATCCTGGTGAGCAAGCCTCCCTGGTGACTGTAAGCATCCCACCCCCTCTCCTATACTTGAAAGGCAACTCTCACATGTAGGAGGGGGAGGGGCAGGATATTGCAAACCATTGTGGAGGCTGGGCCGGCAGGATCGCTAAGGTGTTACTGCTGGGACAGGCTCCCTGATGGCTTTAAGCTGCCTATCAGGTGTAGGAGGTGAAAAGGGAGCATGTTTGAAGCCAGCCGGGAGGCTGGGCCAGCAGCATTGCTGCACCTCACAGGTGGTTGGCTATTCCTGATTTCCTCTACTGTCATTAGCACTCTGCAGTCTCCTGTAGATGGTGTTTTTTTTAACCTCAGAACACTGAGCTCTGCAGCTGATGAATCGGGGGGGGCATGCAAGGAGGCAGCAGCCTGGCAGCCACATAGGCAGCAATGGGGGGGACACATTTTACCCCTTTTGATCCCCTTAGGGGTCAAATTTCTACCAATCCCTTCTTAGTGAGCATCTACATCATGGTAGGATGGCTCTCCCCAGATTTTGTGTTTCTAGATCCAAGGGTTTGGCCTGAGCATTGATTTTACAGTGAGGGGGCTTTCTTTTATAGATAGATAGATAGATAGATAGATAGATAGATAGATAGATAGATAGATAGATAGATAGATAGATAGATAGATAGATAGATAGATAGATAGATAGGAATCCTAAGGGGTACTATGCCACCAATAATATCCTTTTTCCTATAAAATAAAAATATTTCTAGATTCACTCCCCTTTCACTTTTTAAAAATCACTGGACAGATTAAAATCCAAAACTGAAGCCAAATCTGCCTAAACAGTTTATCCTCCACCAAATGCTCTCTGGAATCAAATAGGCATTCCTAAGTGCAGCCGATGTAGAGGGCTGAACCCACCATAGAAAAAACCTAACTATTGCTGAATGGAAAAATATTCCATTGGACATTGAATTATCATCCCCACACATCCCATAGAGAATCAAAATTCCAAGAAGGCATAATAAAACTTAAATCATAATAAGCTCAAAGAAACCCCTACCAACATCAAAAACTTGCAGTTCACTTGCAGTAGCTGGTTACAACAAACATGCTTATATAATTATCTAACACACTGACACTTTCCAGCTCTCCCATTGGCTGTGCTGTGTGCTTCATCAGTCACTGGCCCATTAACCGTCACTCAAGAGTACTCATGTGCCATTGGCTGGGGGCTGGGTCCGCTCCTCTCCCCTACCCGCTGCTGGCTTGGCCACTTCCCTGACAGAATAAACTGCTAAAGTAGTTGTCTCTCCTGACGAAAATGCTTCTCCTGCTTGGCTCCTCTGGCTGGCTGCTGAGGTGAGCTACCAGCCCTCAAACCATTCTTTTATCTTCCTGCTATGGAGCTAACTTTCCCCTCAGTGACAATTGCTAGGCAACCAAGCTTGGTTTTGTCAGTAAAAAGGCCTACTTTGGCCTTTGTAGGGAACTCATTGAGGCTAGTCCTGACTAGGGTTGCCAGCTCCAGGTTGGGAAATTCCATGGAAGCTAGAGTTTGGGGATGAGAGAGGCCTTAGTTGAATAGAGTGCCATAGACTCCACCCTCCAAAGCAGTTATTTTCTCCTGGGGAACCATTGCTGCCAATCTCCAGGTGAGGGCTGGAGATCACTCAGAATTAAAACTGCTCTCCAGATGGCAGAGATCTGCTCCCCTTGAGAAAATGGTGGCTTTGAAGTGTGGACTCTGTGTTGTAATACCCTGCTGAGGTCGCTTCCCTCCTGCTTAGGGTCCCATTGTGGAGAAAAACTACTTTTTTTAGGTAGAGGCTGCAGGTGTGGGGGGAGATGGAAAGCTGATGGAAAGCTGAAGTCAGAGGGGCAGATAACGTATGTTGATGGGTGGCTGGGAAGTAGATAGGGTCGCCACCTCCAGGTTGGGAAAATCCTGGAGATTTGAGGGGTGGACCCTGGAGAGGGTGGGATTTAAGGAAGGGTGGGTCCTCAGACATGTGCAATGCCATAGACTCCACTCTCGTAATCAGCCATTTCCTCCTGGGGAACTATTGCTGCCATTCTCCAGTGGAGGGCTGGAGATCACTCAGAATTAAAATTGCTCTTCAGATGGCAAAAATCAGTTCCCTTGGACACAGTAAACTCTGTGTCATTACACCCTCCTGAGGTTACTACAGCAAACTGATGCTGGATGCCCAAGGCCAGGGTACCCACCCAGAGCCTCTTTCTAGAGCTTGTCATATTTATTTCCACAATAGGTCTTATTCCTAGTAATTGTATAATGTTCTTAATCTCTTGGATATACTGTCCTACTTGCCTTTAAACAGTGTGGTTGCTAATAGTATGAATAGCTGTTGCTCCGTCTTCATAAATTGTTTTCCAGAATTTTCTTCACTCAGGTTTTCTGAATATTTCTATTCCATGTATATACTTGGTATATATGATCCATGAAGTGACGTGGGTATGACTGATTATTTATTGGATGTAAGAAGGGTGCATCCAAAAAGAAGCACAAGCACAGAAAAAAGCACATGAATGATACATACATGCATAGCACATGCATTCCCACCAACCCTGAAATTCATCAGCTGTCAATGCTGAAGTCTTGAAAGAGTGAAAGTAATCAGGAAAAGAAATTTATCAGTGAGTGCAATGACTATTAACACAACACTCTTTTAGATGTATGTGTTTTGTTTTCTTTCTTGAGATGGGGGCAGACTCCACACCACTAATGGAGAATCTTCCCTGTATGCATAGAAGTTTTGTTTTTTTAATTCATTCAAGGGCATATCAAATAAAAGATGCAAAATTATAGCTTAGAAGTGGAAGCCCAATGTCTCTGCAAGATTAGTTATTTGCCAGATACTGAAAAAGGAACATAATCAAATAAAGAGGAGTGGTTGGAAAAACGAAAGAAATGTGTACAGCTAAGTAAATCAACCCGTATGTTGCATGGTAAAAGGTTAGATGCCTGATAAATGGAATGTTATTCTGACCAGGATGGTGAATTGAACTCAATAACATCTGTATCATTTGTTTACAGAATTGAAAATGTATTTATAAACCTTTGTATCCAACTTTCTTTTTACTGAATAAAATTTTATTTAAAAAATTAAGAAAGAAAAAGAATTACTTTGGTGAGTATGCTACATGGTTTCCAGATCAAAAAAATTGAGTGGAACCACACAATTTTTTTTTGTGACTTGGGAAAATACATTTGAAATGTTTGGCTCAGAAGAGTATATTCTGATGCAAGGTTTATAGTATATTGAGTTCATGTTCTGTTGAGGCTACAGCTATAAGATTCCAAATCTTTAATAAAACAAGTCTTTTCAAAAACATTACCTTGTGTTTAAAAGAGCACTTTCAAAGTGTTCTTATTTAAACTTTACACAATGAAACACTTGTTTTTACAAACAGCCATCTGGAGAAGATTATGCCATTTTATTTCCTACGTTAATCAGTGAGTGGCCTTGATTTTTTTTTTTAAGTTGTGCCATCACTATCTCCAGGGATAATGTTCAGCAGCAACCATCTCATTTCTGGGTGTGGCAAAGAGCTAGTTTACAGACAATTACGCAACCTGCCAACGAAAATATGGAAGCAAAAGTAGCATGTATGTCTGCAAATTCTAGGAAGAAGGGTACCAAATATCCACAGTAGTGACTTAAGAACTTTGGTTCCAATCCTCTGACTACTTCATCAGCAAAAGCCCCATTGAGCTGCATCAAGATTCTTTTAAGGCAAAGCTTTGATGTGTTGTGTTTCCCATGCCATCTTCTGATATAAAATGGTGGGAAAATAAGTATTTTTAAAAGTAAAAATATCTGATTCATTTACCCCCAAAAACACAGAGGGAAGAACCTGCAACTGTCATTGTTCCATCAGTTTTTCTAGCTCTTAACCTTTAAAAGCTTTAGTTTTTTTAAAAAAAGACAAGGCTGTATATGAGGTGCTGATTATGAGGTTTGTCCATTGGCTGTCTTGTCTCTGGAAAATGAAACCCATTCCTCAAGCACTGACACTGCAATGAGTGCTGGTGATTTTTAATGCTTATTGTTTTAATGATTTTAATGTGATTTTATGTAGTCTTGGACTCAGTTTCTTATGATCTGCCCTGAGCCTGCTCTAGGGAGGATGGAGTAAAAATCTCTAAATAAATAAATAAATTAATACAAGGACATTAATACAAGGACAAGTATCTTCTTGGGTGTTTGCTACTCCTCCCAATTTGGTATCATCAGCAAATTTAATGAGTAGCCCTTCTACCCCTTCATCCAGATCACTGATAAAAATATTGAAAAGTTCCGGATCCAAAATCAAGCCCTGCGGCACCCCACTGCACATCTCCCTCCAATCTGATGAAATGCAATTGACTACCACTCTTTGGGTGCGGTCCTCTAACGAGTTCTCTATCCACCGAACTGTCCTATAGTCCAGTCCACAGCCTTCCAGTTTGCCCATCAGAATGTCAAGGGGAACCTTATCAAAAGCTTTACTGAAATCCAGGTAAATCACATCAACAGAGCTCCCACGAGCCAGTAAGCTCGTCACACGATCAAAGAAGGAAACTAGGTTGGTCTGACAAGATCTGTTGGGGAAAAAACCAAGCTGACTTCTTCCCCAGATCACTAAGTGGTCCTTCAGATGCTTACAGATTGATCCCTTTAAAATCTGCTCGAATATCTTCCCAGCAGCACTAAATGAGATTTTCCAGAACTTTGGTAGTAGGTGCATAAATAAGCTGGTGACAGTATGATGGACAGGAGACTGTCCTGCCCCTGATGGGAAAAACAGCCACCCAGCTGACCCTATAGGAGTGCTGCTCCAGCACCCAGTTGCCTTTCAGAAGGACAATGAATATGGGGAGGAAGCACAGCAGGGGTAGTTCAGGTCTGCCTCAGGGAGAGAGCAGTGATAGCTCAGATCTACCGCAGACAGTTTGAAGGGTAGCTCTGCCTAGTAGCATGGCAGAGTGGTTTAACTCTGGGAGAGAATAGAGTACTTGATCGTTAGGCCTGTCTCTGGTAATGAGAAGACCTTGTACCATTTGGTCTTGTGAAAGGGCAGGCTGGTGTGGGTAGAATCCTATGTGTGAGAGAGGATCCAACCTGTTTGTACCTGAAAGCATTAAAGAAAATTTAAACCACATTCTGAAGCCTTAGCAAGCTTAAATTTATATGCCTCAGTCAGGTTTCACCTTTGACTACCTGGAGACCTGCACTGCTGATCTATTATTTGAAACCAATCTGTAAATAAATAAATCTTATTTGTTATTCATATACAACTCCTGCCTCAGTGATCTCTCTGTTCTTCTTGCTCACCACAAAACTTACCTTATGGCAGAAAACCTGTAGCCTTTCTACTTGTTACCTTAAGAACACGTGGTAACTGAGGGGAAGGTTTATAGTTTAAAACACACCTGGTTCCCCAAAATCATAAGAGGCTGTGGGGGTTCCCTCAGTAGCCAGTAAAGACCTGTCACAACACCCAACTCTATATTTAATTATTCAAGTCTCCAGATGTGTCTGTCTTGGTTCTGAACTGGTGCTTTGAGCTGTGGTCAGGTGGCTAAGGCAAAATAAGATAAAGCTGAATCCAGACAAGACACAGGTGGTGCTGGTTGGAAAGGCTGCCATTTCAGAGGAAATGAAACAACTTGCACTGGATGGAGTAGCAGTGGCATTTGCAGAGCAAGTTAAAAACTTGGGAGTGTTCATGAACACAGCCTTGCTGTTTCAAAGGCAGGTTGGCATAGTGGCCAATAATACTGTCTGCCGGATGCATCTAGCTTGCAAAATCTCTCCTTTCTTAGTCAGTCTGGACCTGCTGATCCATGCTTTTGTAACATCATGACTGGGTTGCTCTAATGTGTTCTATGTTTGTGTGTTTTTGAAGACAACCCAGAAAGTGCAGTTGGTTCAGAATGTAGTGTGGACTGATTGTCAGCGGCTGAGCATATCACTTCCATCTTAAAACAGCTGTATTGGCTGCCAGTTCACTTTTGCGTTCAATTCAAGGTACTTGTTATGACTCTTAAAGCCCTTCCTGGACTACCACCATAATGACTGTCTCTTCCCATGTCTTTGAGCGCCAGCTACAGTAATCAAACTGCTGTCTTCTGGCTATTCTCCCACTTGCGGTGGCCCATCTGACATCAGCCTTTTCCATTGTAACTCACTTTGTGGAATGGGCTACCTAAGCTGATAATAGGAACACCATCATCAGAAATCTTCAGGAGGTGCTGCAATGCTGTTTTATTTGCCCCTGTAGCTTCCGTTTGGAGGGAAGAGGGTATCTGATGTTTTATTTTATTAATTTTAACTTGTAATGTTTTAATTATAACTTGCAAGTCACTTTAAATGGTGAGAAAAGGCAGAATATAAATATTTCAATAAAAATATTTTTTACATTACAGGATCACCAAAAAATGTAGATTTAGGCTTGATATTGTGCTAGTGATTTATTGTCAAAACACAATAAAATTAACAGAAGTTATGATTAATAGTTCCAGCACTTTAAAACAACCCACCAAATGATGCAGTAGCTGCCATATAGTTCAAAGCATGTTAAACCCGAGCTCTCAATCGATTATATTCATATGCACAAAATCCAGACTGATTTTTTTAAAACCTTAATAAAATACATACTGAAATGTCTAGAGTAATAAATGTCAGGTATGCAGAGAACATGTCTTGGGAACTACTTCCCTTTCAGGTGTTGACCTTTTAGTCTGAGAAGTAATGGAAACTATATATAGTTCCTTGAAATTAATATGCCAGTGGTGTGCAGTAATTTAAACCCAGCTCTTCTTGCATACACAGAAATCAGAGAGTTAAAGTTTCAACAATTGGGGGGGGTCAGCTTTTTATTTTGGTTTCTGACTGGGAAAGTCAATGTATGCCCCCGTGAATATGAATAAGCATGAGATAATGACTAGACTGAGGCAAAATATGTGTTCCTTAACTGAGTACTACAAACAATTTTCCAGTATGAGTAATAGCATGGGCTTGCTTGAAATAAATACTCTGGGTCCTTGGCTCCCCCACCCCTTGTAAGATCTTTCTGAATTTCAAAGAGCATCTAGCTAAAACAACTAGCACTTACTAATCACTTGTAACTACAAATATTTTATGCTGTGTTAAAGCTTAACTTTCACTGCCATTTCCAAAGGCAGCAGTTTCTGTTTTACCTACCACTTCTATTTTACCTGCTGTTCTCTTAGATTTCCAAATACTTTCTTCTTCCAAATGGGTCACTTTCTCATTCCTGTCTCAAATTTTGCAGAGAGGATCCCCCTTGGATGAGAGAGGTCCAGTCCCAGATAATTTCATGCCAACTGCACAGAAAACAGCAACAAAAAGATGCAGAACAAAAGCATGCTACTCTTTTGAAACCAATGGACATGAAAATGAGCCTATGTAATATAGAATATAGTGAAAACAAATGAACTTTTCTAAAGAGAGGGTCCCTTTCAACTTGGTGTACATACTATGGACATGACCAACCACTAAAACTTGAAAAAATCTTTTACTGTGGCTTAAACAACGCAGAAGTGTAGTTACTTCTGTGGCATCTTCAGATTTTTATATCAAGAAATTCAACATTATATGACTCAACAGAAGAATGGTGAATGTGAGCCATGTATTCTATTGAACAAACTATTCCTTAAAAATGGTAAAATCATGGTGTGAAAAAATGCATTTCTTCTTTGGAGATTTGAAATGAGGAAAACCTTCACTCTGAGTTTTAAAAATATTTTTCCCCTTTGGTCAGAGAACAGGCTGGAAGGGGAGAAGTCAATCCAATTGCTTTCCAAACTTATCTCAGCCCCCTTCATACAAATGCTAATAGGTCTAGACAATAGGATGGTCAAGCTCCCCCCCCCACTTCAAGCAAGGAACAAAGATTTGGAGGAATTACATACTAGAGAGACTTCAGGAAGGAAATTTCTGGAAACTTCAGGAAAAGTGTCTCTAACCTGGCCTGATGGGGTCAGTGGGAGGGGACAGGGAGAAGACAAAATTCCTGGAAGCAAGAAGGAAGGGCTCTGGGGTGCTGAGTCCATCAGAGCAGACAGAACTCTTAACTGAAGTCTGGAGGAGGAGATTGGATTTATACCCTGCCCTTCACTACCCAAAGGAGCCTCTGAGCAGCTTACAAACTCCTTTCCCTCCCCACAACAGACACCCTGTGAGGTAGGTGGGACTGACAAAGCTCTGACAGAAACTGCTCTTTTTCAAGAACAGCTGTGCCAGAACTATGGCTTGCTCAGGGTCATCCAGCTGGTGCAAGTGGAAGAGTGGGGAATCAATACCGGTTCTCCCAGATTAGAGTCCATGCACTTAATCACTACACCAAACTGGGTCTCTCACACCAAACTGGGACTGAGGAGGCCATTAGCCACGTTTTGGCCTGAAGAGCTGGAGAAAGCTTTAATATAATGGTCACTCTGTAGAGATCTGTAACTTCCTAAGCTAAGGAGCCTATATTTTAACATCTGATAGGGCATGTATAGAGAGAAGGACAGAGGAATTGCATTTCTTTTGAATCCCTTGCTCAGTCTGGTGCTGTGCTAAAAGTATGCTTATGAACATTTTCTTTTTAATAAATACTTCATAACTTTTGATGCTGGTAGTGGTCCTTTGTACCACATAAACCTCCATCATCTTGGATACACTATTTTAAAAGGAGTGCCAAGGGAAGGCAGGCTGTTGGCCAATGGCTATTCCTTCAGAGACACAGAAGGCAGTAAACTGTCCCTGTGGTGTCCAGGTGTTCAGCAGTGGAAGACAAAGAGGTAAGACCTCAAAACTTGGAAAGGAAGCTAGGAGTCCTGACCCTCCCAGAGGGCAATTCATACAAAGGTCAGGTGGTGGTGGCAGGTTACCGAAGAGAGAGGTGTTGGGGAAAACTTGGAGGGCAGGGTGGAACAGGGCCTGAAGGCAAGAGCAGGCCCATTCCGCCATACTTTTCACTTTATTCCATTCTAGCAGTTCAGTTACAAACATTCACTGCCATTGCAAAATGTTAAATTACTAGTTTCTTTATTCTGATGGGATAAAAATGATACCCAAATTCCATTTATTTTGTACAAGCATAATACAGATGCCACTTCCCAGAACAGCTTTTTTGGTCCACCACTGAGGTGCCTACCATTCTTGCTATGCTTTTACCAAACACTCACCCTTCACTTTTTTCCTATTTGTGTCACTTATACCATAATCTGAAGCATGTTCACTGTACATTCACGTATACACATACATCATTCAGCACCCCACAGCTTCATTTTCAATGATTACCCACAACCAGAGGCAACGTGAAGCCCTCTCACTGTGGTCTCCTTTGTGGTGGAAATTTCATGCAAGCAAGCCATTTTGGTAATCATAAATATTCATTGGGAGTTCACTCACACACACACAAATATCTGAAGCTACTTCACAAATTTCCCAAGGGTTTGGAGACTGCTTGCATACACCTGCTTTAGGAGAGAGGGGAAGGTGTTTCAAGAATGCACCATTTGCCATCAAGTCCACTGGATATATGACAGTATGACTGGGTCAAGGTACCAGCCATTAATTCCACAGGAATCATCTTTCAAGCAAATCTTTCCTGGAAGGTGCACTTGAACTCTGCCGTTATAGCCGCTATGAGTACTCGAAAGCCCATCGCAAGATTATATTATTCCACAGGTGCCCAATATGTTCCTGTGGCAGTTAAAGTATTCAATGCCTAAGTTGCTGGGTAGATGCTATATGCCGCCAGGGTCTGGATCAGTGCAGTAACAAACAATATCAACAGACCTCTATTAAGATTCCTACGCAATATTCTGAGAACACCTCAGTGTGTGTCCGGAATAGCCGAGAACCAAAGCTGGAGAGATGTCTTATGAAGCAAAGACTTGGGGAAGAGCATTCAATTTGAAAATTAGGGCTCTAAAATCAAACCCAAGTCTAAACCTCCTCTGACTAGTCAACCTGGACCACCACACAAGTGACTGGGACAGATTACTGGAGTATAAACTATTATGTCGGGTATCACCCATGATGTGATAAAAGTCATGAGCAGACGAGAACTGTCACAGCTCATTAGAAGACTTTTGAGAGATTTTGACTACAAGAGCACATTGATTAGAGCCCGCAGAGTGTGCTCAATCTTTCCAGTAGGCATTTATCCTCCAACAATAATGCCAAACTACTTATTTGAGCTCATTCTTCTATTGAAATGCATTCATGCTAGCACGCCTGAATGTCCTATCTTCAGCTGTGATGTCAGGAAGATTTAGTGGGATTTCATACTCAGATCAACTCTGTAATTGTGGCAGCAGTAAAATTGACTCTGTGGATCATATTTTGTTTGATTGTCCCAAATTTTCAGCTCTAAGAGATGAACTGATCTTCCCTTTATTTAATCAGGACTTCCTCTCTCCAGAAGCAAAATCATCCTGGTTACTTAGAGATGAAGACAAACAAACTACCCTGTGTGTGGCAAAATTTCTAGCAGCTGTTATCAAATCACTTGACAACTTTTGCAGTAGCAACCTTTAAATTCTTCCATGTTTTCCTGTGGAATTAGGTTTATTGTGGGATGAGGGTTTGCTGTTTATGACTCTGGTTGCAAAAATAGTAAAGACAATAAAAATTCCACAGGAAAGGTGTCACATTACTGCAACATTCTGTAATGTATCTAGCTCTCATATAGTACTGAATATATCACAACACTGAAAGTATAATAATAAATACTTCTCAAAAAATGGTCAGCAGTGATGAAATTTACTATTTAATACCTTCCATCATTTATGCTGGACATGCTCATTTTGCTTTGTGCAACACCACACAACTCCCTTGGTTAAGCATGGTGAGAGTGGAGAGAAAGAGGACAAGGCACTCTCATGATCACCACCATTACCAACTCCCTCCAAGACTGAGGAACTAAATGGAGTGCCATACATGGTAACTAGCAGTCCTTTTGTGCAGCAAAAAGGAGTTTCCTTGAACATCCGTGCTCCAAAGTTCTGACCCCGTTTAGCTTTCAAGACGTTGAATATGTAGTCACAGTCTGGCAGGATATAATGTATTAGCAAGCCAGCGTTATCACTGTTTCCAGAGCTGTCGCTGCTAAATTTCAGTGAAATACACGGTGATATTTTGTGGTAACTATGTAAATAATGACCCTGCTGCCCAGTGCCTAGGTGTTAATGGTCCTTCAGAACAAAAGTCCAACTCAAACTTGGTAACAACAATCAGCCACCTCACCAACCAGGTACAGACATCAGCTATAACATTTCAGTTTCTCTACATGTGCAACAGTGCCTTAATACAATGAAAGAGTCACAAAAAATCCGATATCTGGAATTTTATTATATTTGCTTGTGTACAAATTGAACATAACAGCTGTGCCAAGATTAACAGAAGTGATATTCAAGGGGCAGTGACTTTCTTGATTTATTTAGTGGGAACTTAACCTAACTTGCACTTTGTGTACAAAGACTAAACTAGAGACAACTTGTACCCAAACTCCTGGCATGTGAATAACAGTTTTCATAGGAAATGATACATTTTGTTTTAGCATATAGTAAAAACTTTGACGAAAAAAGTTAGAAACTACTTAAGCAGCATTTTTGGATTGGAGCACCCTAGTTACTATATCCATAGCACAAAAATATGAATACTCATTTCTGCAGCTGAACTCTGAGCTGCAAAAACCTCAACAACCAATGCAATCAAGAATATGCCCTATATGCAGTGTTTTCCAGCATTTGTCTACCATGTCGAAGTCTTATATGCTTCTTCAGCAAATGCAGTAGTTGCTTACCAATATGTGCCCACTTTCTGCTACTTTCTAATTGTAGGCTGTTTTAAAACACACGTAAAACACCACAGATATAAAATCAAAGAAGTGGTATGGTTAGAAAACAGGGTTGCACTTACCTGTAACTGCTGTTCATCAAGTATCTTCTGTGCAGGCATGCATGGGGACTGCACATGAGCAGGCCTCCCATCAGATAGGTTTTACAGTTACGAGCCTCCAGGGGGCACTGTGCACTGGAACCAGAAACTCGTTCCTGCCAGGGACCATGTGCACAGCAGTGCCCCCACAACCCTCAGTACCTCTAGTGCCACCGAAGCAGAGCATGCAGAAGGGCAGGAGGGAGGGTATATGTGCCTGCACAGAAGATACTTGATAAACAACAGTTAAAGGTAAGTACAACATTGTTTTCATCATTGAACTTCTGTACAATCCCACATGGGGATTCTTAGCAAGCTACACCAACAGGCGAAGGGGCATGCTCACCTATTTAAACAGTGACTGAAGAACCACCTTGATCATTTGAGCTTCACGTCTTACCTGAAGATTCATTGCATGGTGACAAACCTGTCTGTGGATGACTCCGTATATCTCCGTCAATGGTACTCCATCCAGACAAGCTATTGCCCTAGTGGGATGGGCATGTATACTCAAAGGGCATGGAAGCCCAGTCTTATCATAACACACCCTAATGGCTCTAACAAGTCATCAGGACAAGGTTTGAGCAGATGCCCTTCTACCCTTCTTCGGACCCCCAAAACAAATAAATAAGGCCTTATCTTTTCAAAACTCCAGTCCTTTTGAGATAAAACAATAATGCTCTTCTAACGCCTAAGAAGTGCAATCCGCATTCACTATCTGAAAAAATACAGGCAAAAAAATACCCTGAGATAAATGAGATTTCGAGACTACCTTCCGTAGAAATTTGAGCCTAAGTCAAAGAACTACCCTTTCAAGAAAAAGTGGATCAATCTGAAGGACTGCCAGTTCACTAACTCTCCTACTGGAGGTGACAGTTTCTAAAAAAACATACTTTCGTGGAAAGTTAGCTAGGGGCTCAAAGGGCTTGAGCATTAACTGTGCTAATACAACTGAAAGGGACCATTGGGGTACCTAGCCCTTTAGATAAATGATGAGGGGAAAACCCCAGAACATCAACAGTAAACAAACCCCTCTAACGAAGAACTGTGTACAGTCCTCCTAGATACTAGAGGACCCTTCACCTTGATAAGTGGACAGCCCTCCAGCTCCACATCTTAACTCACAAGTCATCTGTTTAACTGGGTGGCTAGGACTGTCCCACTCCCAGACCATCAAGAAAGGAAGCTCCACGGTGAGTCCAATCTTCCATTCTCCAGTGGTCCAGGAGTGGCCCAGTCCTCACGCTGAGGACATACAAAAGCAGTGCGCCCCAGGGTAAGTCCATCAGAACCCTATGCCTAAAAGGCCCCTCAGCTGAGACCAGTTCGTCCACTCTGTAATGCCTTGTGAAGGAATGCACAGACTACCAAGTGGTCACCCTGCAAGCCATCTCCAAGGATGGGAAAGCCTTATATGCTGCTGAGGTGGCCACCCCCTCACTGAATGTGTAGTGATTCCCTGTGGGAGTTCCAACCCATTTGCCTTGTAGGCAATAGTTATACACCCCCTGATCCACCTGCTAAGCTTGGATGCCTACACCTGTCTCCTTAGAGAGGACTTCCTGAAGGAAACAAACAAGCCTTCTGACTTGTGATCCTGCTTGGTTCTATCTATGTAATAGCTCAGAGCTCTACGCACATCCAAGCAGTGTCATTCGCTTTCTTTGTCTCATGTTGGGTTAGGGCAAAAAGATGGTAAAGCAATTTGTTCCGCCCTATAAAACACCAAAGTCACTTTTGGAATGAGTGTTGGATCTAGCTAGAGAACTACCCTATCGTTGTGAAACACACAGAGCTCACTGTTAATGGACAGCGCCCTCAACTCTGTGACTCTCTGTGCTGACGTCACCCCCACTAAGAATAAAGTCTTAAATGAGAGCTCTTTAAACAGGCAAGAGGCCATAGGCTCAAAAAGGGGTTGCAAAGAGCCCTGAGCACTACATTGAGATTCCATGTAGGAAACCTATGCACTGTGGACAGTTTCAACAGCATGGTCCCTTTCAGGAAATGTTTTATGTGAAAGTGTCTAGTCAATGACTTCCCTTTCTTAGACCCCCTGACTACCGACAGTGCAACCATCTGCCTTTTTAGGGTGCTGGCACTCAGCCCTCTTGTAGAAAATTTAGGATGTCCCCAACCGAAGCCTTGATGGAATCCAACCTGTGCAGTACACACCAGGCATGGAAAACTTGCCAGGTAGAATTGTGAATTCTATTAGAAGATCTTTTCCTAGATGCGAGGATGGTGTCTATAACCCTGCCATCATACCCCAAGCTCTCTAACTGTTGCCACTCAACCTCCAGGCTCTGAGGTTGAGTAGAGCTGGGTGCAGCTGTTGGGTCACACCCTGCATCAGGAGGTTGTCCTTGAGAGGGGGTCTCCAGTGTTTCTCCACTGTCAGAGCATACAAGTCTTGAAACCATGCCCTCCTCGGCCAGAAGGGGGCAATTAACACCAGCTCCGCTTTTTGTTCCACCAACTTTTGAATCACTCGGGGAATCAGTTGTATCGAAGGAAAAGCATACAGGAGTCCTTTTGGCCACCTGCAGTTGAGGGCATCGACTCCCACTGCTTGGGCCTCCCTGGACATGAATTACACTACCTGCCTGTTTTAAGCTGTGGCAAAGAGGTCCAGTTTCGTCTCCCCAAACTTGTTTTGAATTTTCTGAAATACTAGTGGACATAGTCCCGACTCTGCCTGGTCCAAGCATCCCCTGCTTAGCCAGTCTGCCAACACATTGTCCTTGCCTGGGACATGTATGGACTAATGACAGAAGATGGTTTTCCACCCATTGTACTAGGTCGCACGCCTCATTGTGTAGTGTCTGAAACCTCGTACCTCCTTGTTTATTAATGTATCCTTCACCATCATGTTGTCTGTCTGAATCAGAATGTGTTAGTCAGTCAGGAGATCCTTGAACTCCCTCAGCACCAACCTGATGGCCCTGAGTTCCAAGAAATTTATACTCCTCAACATTTTCACTGGAGAACAGAGGCCTTATGTCATTCTGCCTTTAGTGTGTGCTCCCAACTCAGGAGACTCATATCCGTGGTCATTAGGACTCTTTTTGGGACTCTGATTGGGAAGCCCTGTTGGAACCTCTCCAGAACCAACCACCACTGAAGTTCCTCCCACCCCAGGAGGTGAATAAGCATATGCCCTTTGAGAGCTATGACTTCCTGAAATGGTAGAAGGAATCTCTGTAGTGGCCTGGCATGAAATCTGGACCACTGAACCACTTCTTAGCAAGAGACCAGGCCAACATCATTACCTCCCCCATAGATTTTGCCAGTACCTCCAGGAGCAGAGACCTGAGCTTTTGTTGTATCTCCCCAGATAAGAACACCTTGTCCTTCAAGGTGTCCATTTGAACCCCCAGATGTGTGAGCACCTGGGTTGGCTGCAAATTGCTTTTCTCTAGATTTACCATGTTCTCTGAGCATCTGTACTACCAGCTTGGACACTTCCACATACTGTTGGAAGGACGCTGCTTTCACCAGAATATTGTCTAGATGAGGAAAGAATGATACCCCCAATAGATGGAGATGAGCAATCAGCATCACTAGGACTGTAAATACTCTTGGGGAGGATTTCAGGCCAAATGGTAGGGCTCTGTATTGGTAGTGGTTGTTGTTGTATGCAAAGCAAAGAAACCGTCTGTGTGTCTCCCTTATCAGAATATGTGTGTCTCCCTTATCGGAACACGAAGTCCATTCCCTGAATGGCCGATAAGATTGATTTCAAAGATTCCATCCAGAACTTCTTTTTTCTTCACATACTTGTTGAGCCATTTTAGGTCCAGGATGGCCCTGACATCCCCATTCTTCTTCAGTACAGTAAAGAAAACTGAATACACCCCCTGGTTCTTTTGGGTGTGTGGAACCTCTTCTATGGTCCCTTCTCCAATATATGTTGGATGGCCTCCTGTAACAGTCTGTGTTTTTGTATTGATGGTTTTTGTGAGATCTTGAGTAACCACCTTCAAGGGATTTTGTTGAACTCTATGGCAAAACCTTTTGAAACCATGTCTGTCACCCAGTTGTCAATTCCCATCTCCCTCCAACAATGGGCAAAACATTGAAGACGGCCCCCTATCCTCACCTAAACCATCTTGGTGGTGTAGTCATGCTGAAGATCCTTTCCCAAAGTTCTTTCCTTGATCACCTTTGTTTGGAAAGGAGGGCTTGCTATCTTGCCCTTTGTTTTGCCACTTCCCTTTGAAGCGTCTGGAAGAAGCCAGTCTGGATGATTTTTTGGAGTAACAAAAGGACTGAAAATGTTTTCTGGGTTTAAATGCTTTCTTTTTTGAAGGTGGAACTTTCTTTTTATCTTTATCCTCCACTAAGTACTTGGCAATACCATTGCCAAACAGCTTCATGCCCTGAAATGGGACTGCCGCCACTTTTGCTTGGGCCGATGAGTCAACATCCCTCAGCCAGTTGCTTCTCCTGGCTGCCACACTGCAAGCTATCACTCTTGCTGATTGTTGAAATGCATCAAGAGGAGCATCGGCAGCAAATGACATTGCCAGGGCAATCTTCTTCAGCTCATCTGTGACTTCTTTTGGAATAGTACTCTCTACAGAGGCTAGGTTGGATGCCCATGCATTTGCCACCGTTGCAGAGATACAGCTGTAGAGGTTCTCAGGGAGCAAGATGACACATCAAAGTCTCTGCGAAGCATCTGCTATATCCTTCTATCGCAATCGCAATGGTCCTTGGGCAGACTGTCTGCATCCAAAGGAAGAACTGAATTAGTAAACAGGTTAGTAACATGGTCATCAACCATGGGAAGCTTAAGCCTCTTGGTAGCTTCTGGGATCATAGAATAGAATTTTGAGAAAACCTGGTGGTTTGCCTTTGGTTTCATGGGATTCTCCCATTCTGCTTTCATAATGCTGTAGGAGGCTGCTGGGAGAGGTATTCCTGCCTGAGGCATAGAGAGTTTTGGCATGAGATGCCCTGAGCCAGTTTGAAATTCTGTATCAGCTTCATCTTTCCCTTTTGGTTTGGAGAAAATTTCTAATGTCCTCAAAACCTTAGGGAGCAGGCGTGTGTACAGTTCCTAAGGAAAGAGCCTGGTTTGTACTGCAGGCAATTATTCTTCCTCTTCCTCTGATAATTCTCCCTCCTCCTTGTCTGAGGAGGAGGTGGAAAGGTCAGAGTCTCCCATATGTTCATCTAGTAGAGGACTACACTCCCTGGTTACTGAGAGTTGTCGCCTCTTTATTCTAGGACTATCAGGTGAGCCTGAATTGATGCTGTGTCTGTCTCTTTTCTGGGACTTTTCTTGTTGCCTGCCCCTGGCTAGGGATACATGAGACAATACAGCCTCTTGTCTTACTTCCTGCATCATATCCCTTAATTCTTTTCCACATTTCCAACTTTAACCATTACATCAAGTTGGATTTTGCTTCTTTCCCAGTGAGATCCACATTTTGCTCTAGAGAATCTTGGGGAGACAGAGATACAGAAAGCACAGGTAGTTCAAATTTAGAAGATGGGCTCCCTTTCATCTGGGGAAAAGCTAGACCAGTCTTGTGGGCCATTTTGTGGAACAAGCACCTGGCAAATGAAAGTGAAAATACTTTCCTCAGATGAGGAGCAACAAAATGGCCTCCACTATTTACTCCTCCCCCGCCCATTCCATAGTCCCTTATAGCTCTACCTGCTATTAAGACCTAATTTCAATAAGGTGATTTTCCTGGTTCTCTGGAGGACCTTAATTGTGGGTAGAAAAGGGGTGGGAAGCCACTCTTCCAACCACCCACTTATCATGCTGCTATGCTTTTTTTTGGGGGGGGGGACACCCCAGCCTTCCCTCAGAACAATGGTTGCCTACTGTGGTTCTGTTGGATGAGGTTCCCAGCTGCACAGACCTTCAATGGCTCTGCTAGGTTCTGTGGCTGGGAAGTGCCATGGGTTGCACTAAGCTGTCCCAGCCACCTTCATGGGTTCGACTGCTCTTCCTAGCCTCCTAAGGTCTGTGGGAGCCCATGGGAGCCTCGGCTGCCAGGGTTCACCCGCACTGCCAGCTCACCTCCTGAGGCCTTTTAAATTTGCCACCACCACTGCGGCACAGAGCGGGGGTGGGGGGAGATCTGCTCCATTTCTCATCCAAGCACACAGCATCATGTACAAGGGGTGAAATAACAGGCTGACCTGGGACAATCTGTCTGATAAATCTGAGGAATTTTCTCAGGTAGCAAAAAAGAAAAACAAGAGTGTATCTTGGGCCTCCAGGAGGATGAATGTGTATGGAGGACACACAGAAACACAAGTATCTATGAACTGGATCCAGGCAGGCTGCTTTTAAAAGTGACTACTGGTTTGCTTCTTCAGCAGTAGGAATGTCTGTACCATACAAAGCAGGAAACAGCATGTTCTCTTAATTTCCTTTAGACTATGGAAAGGCATATGTGGCTTGAAAGAAAGGCAATATAGACGTCCAATCCAAGGAGCTCATGCCATCAGCTCTTGAAGACTCTACTCAATGGCCTGAGAGAATTCAGTTAAGCTAGCCCTCCCCTCATTTCCCTACTAAACTCCCTCTTGTCAACTCCAGTCAACCAACAGCCAGACATAATTTCTGCAGTTCAATACTACTTTATTGCTTTGCCCTTCCATATTTTAAACCATAAAATGCCCTGAGCATCTCAACAGGAAGATGATATATACATGCATTAAAGAAATGAATAATATGCAGACTTTAATGTGTGCCTAATAATTTCCCATTCTTGAATGCATATCCTTGGGACTGTAACCCACATTAGAAAAAGCAAGCACTTGTTAATTAAACACAAATAGAAAAGGTATGCTTGATCTTACCAATACTTTGCTTATCAACAGCTCTTTCATGACATTTGCTATCACATAACTTTTTCATAATGGATTACAAATTAATTTGGTTCAGATAAAAGCTTGAAGGATTAATTTTGTGCACACTCATTTCTTAGATGTTTATTACTTTTCAAAGACTTCTTGCCAGAGGCTGTTTAGACCAAACAGAGGTTTGCTGATTACACATGCTTATGCCTGTTTCTTCATGCACAATCTTTTGCAATTAAATCAGTGGTTGTATAAATTACACTGTAAACAGTGTATAATTTCTAAAGAGATTTGAAGAAGATTCTGTTAAAACAAAAGTTATCTTTAGGACCCCAGTAGGACAAATTCTTGCACTTAAATATGTAAATTCCTCTATATTTTAAAATGTTCTTTGATGTGATAATCATAAAGAGGGGAAATTAAATTGTATTAGTTATACATGGAAACAAAATCAGTAGAATCAAAGATTCACTCAGGCTTCAACAAGTTGAAACCCATGAAATTTCCCCTGGATACCAGACTTCTTGATATTCATGGAGTCTACCATGCTAATGTAATTCTGTTCTCTTAGTGCCGCTTCTTACATTATGATTTTTTGTGTTTGCCCATATAGTACCATTCAGAACACTGAGACTGGTATTCCAAAACATGTGCTTCAATATATATGTGTGTGTGAAACAGGGAGTTTCCAACTGGCTAACTATGTGAAAAAAATTCCCCATCACAAATTCATTAATATCTGTATTATCTTATGGGAAATTGATAATGTGAAGATGAAAAATCATGTGAATATTCCTGGGTAATCATTCTTACAGACAAATGTATTGTGTAAACGAAACTAAACTATTACAGACATGGCCTTCTGCAATTCTCATTATTGTGATGGCTAAAAAAAAGGAACTGCTGCCAGCCATAGACACAATTACAAGGGTGGCAGCTACATGCTAGTTTTATCTCATCCCTCCTCCAAGGAAGACATGGCAGAGTACATGGTTCTCTCTTCTGCATTTTATCCCCAAAACAGCCCTGTGAAGGCTGAGAGTGACTAGTTCAAGAAAACTACAGAATTAATGAGGAACATTCAGTCATGGATATAAAGCAATAAATGACAGACTATTGGACCACATTCCATTTGAGAGAATATTGCACAACGGTTTTTATAACAGGGGTTCCCAACCTTTTTGAGCCTATGGGCAATTCTGGAATTCTGCCATGGCATGGCGGGCTCAACCAACTGCTTCAGGAAGCAAAGCCAACCACAAAATGGCTACCGCAGAAGGTGGAGCCACACATACAAGTGGAAACCCAAGTACAAGACAGAAGAGGGATATTTTACAAAATACACTGAGAAAGAGGAGTGGGAGAGGCTAAAACCAAAGCTGTGTTGACAGGAGCTGGTGAAACACCATTATTCTAATCAGAGCAGCCAATCAGATCTTCAGTGGCCAGTCAGAAGCTCTGCTAGGTAAGAGCCTCACCTGGTCCCAAGCACTTTCTAAAAACACTTGGTGGGCATTAGGAAAGGAGTCAGCAGGAACCATGGTGCCCATGGGCACCACACTGGGGACCCCTGTTATAGAACATCCAGAAAACAGACTAGTACTAGCAAAAAAAAGGGGGTAATAAATAGAGTGAACTCAAGAATACAGGCTTTCCCATTATCCAGTCAGTGTCTAACCTAGAAAAGCCAGTCTATAAAGGAATACAAACATTCTAGCAACATTCTTGTCTTCTCTTGTAACAGCCAATGGCTTTTTGGATGATAGCCAAAATATTCAAAATTAAGAATATTTTCTTATTCTGACCTTCCATTTTAGGACAACCAGAAGAGCTATTACTATTTTCCATTTTTTGTACTTCATAGTATAAGTAAATGAATGCCCCACATAAAAGCAATGTAAAATAAATTGAGCATGATGCAAGAAGAAGCAAAATCAAACAGCTTCTATTGGATAAACCCCATCAAAAGTTAAATTACAGGAAGTTATCCTGCTCAGATACAGGTTTTTCCAGATCTCCAGGCAAAAAAAAAAATTCAAAGATGTGGGACGGCAGCTGAAAAAGCCTCCCTCCCCCCACCCTCGGACACAAGTCTTACCCTGGAAGGTAATTTCAAGATGTTGCTCTCAAATAAAAGATCCAGACATTGGAGGGGGATTTTAAGGTGTATATGATTTCTAAAGCATTGTCAGGTGTCCTGCAATTAATGATGGCACTCTTGTCTCCTGCACACAGGGCCCTACACCTTGCTACATTAATTCCTACTAAACGCCTTCAGGGTAGGTGCTTAGGAAGTTAAGTGGTCAGTCACATCCCCACAGATTATCTTTCACTCCTCTTTACTCCTGTTTTTATGGCAGTTTGCCACCTTTGCTCTTTTGACTAGAATTTCTCAAAAGCTCTTTTTTATGATCAGGATTTTATCCTGGATATTGCAGATGCTACAAAAGTATTTTGCAGAACACTAAACAAGGGAGAAAAAGGATGCTCCTTTCAAGGGGAGCAACGGATCCAGACATTAATGTTTCTTTATTGGTTTGGCTGTCAGTTCTAAGAGAAGCAAGCCATCATTCATAACATCATCCTGCCTTGTAGAAGACCTGTTGGAGCAGGAATATAGAATGTAACGCTCTTAGACTCCCTCAGAGTCCGCATACATAACAAATGAAGCTGCCTTACATCAGGTTCAGGACATTGATCCATCTACAAGTTCAGTGTTGTCTGTAGCAGTGGCTCTTGAAGGTTTCAGAGTGAGAAGGGTCATCAGAGATATTTTAACCAGAGATGCCAGGGATTGAACTAGAAATGGGCACGAACAGAACCATGAAGAAAAGGTGGATGGTTCATGAATTTTTAAAACAGTTCATGGCAGTTTGTGGTGACAGCAGGAAGCAGGGGTTTAAAGGGAGTGGGAGGAGGCATTCCCACCCATTCATTTGTTTCAGGCTGTCTTGTGCAGTCCCTTTAAACTTTAGAGACTGTGCAAGAAAGCCCCAAAACAGCTGAGCAATGGGGAGGCACTTCCTACTGTTCCCCTGTTGTAAGGTGCCTTCTGCAGTCCCTTTAAAGTTTAAATGGACTGCATGAAACAGCCCAAAACAGCTGAGTTTTCCCAGGCTTTCTTTAGTCCCTTTCAACAGGGTCTGTGGGGCCATGAATAATGAATTGGTTCGGTTTGCAACCTCCCAGTTCAGTTCATGGTTCAGCCAAGAACCATGAACCGACACGCACCGCATTTCCTGTTCTCTGCTGATCCCTAGATTGAATGTGGAACCCTTTGAATACCAAGTATGACCGTACCACTGAGCCACAACCCCTTCCCTTGTAGGCTACCAGCACTTTTATTGCTCTATCAGCTGAATTTGTTCTTTGACACTGTCAAGAAAACGCCTTAAAATTGCCTAGAAAGGCTTTGGAATTTGGTTTGATTTCTGTAGAAATAGACTTAGCTATTCAAGTGCTTATGCTCCCTCACCTCCCCCACTCCCACGTCACCTTTTATTTTCATTACTAATTTAATATGACAATAACATAGCAAGAACGTAACAAAGGAGGAAATCATATTTGGGACAGATGCAAGACGAACACTGATGATGACTGTCTCCAGATATGAACTACTTTCATATGCAAGGGTTTGCAAAGCAAATACAATTCATGGGTGCTGTCTGGTTTCCACAGCGATATACAGCCTGTTTACTTTAAATATTACAGCTTCAGTAGTTTTTAGACAGTACTTTTTATTCAGAGTCTGAGCCAAGGAGAACAAAAAAGGCCAAATGCATGAAGAATTAGAGGGATCCAAATGAACTCCAGCCAATCCCACAGCACTGCAGAACAGAAAAGCTGAACTGCAGCTGTTCAAACTTAATGCAGTGATCTATTGCCATGTATATTTTCAATTTCATCCTCCCTGTAAAAAGTCAGCAATATGTATGCTGAAAAAACAGAAAACAAACAAGGATTATAAGAAAGATATACTAGAATTAACAGTCTGTTCTATTCTAATGATTGAAGTTGGGACAAAGGGAAAGAGACCTGGGCCAGAAAGTTCAATCCAGCTCTTTAAAAAAAAAAATAGAAGCAAGGGTTTCATATTCTTTGTATAACATGCAATGCTGGGGGCACCAGCAGGAGGTAGAGATTGCCCTCCCTCATCCTTATTCTCTACTTCTGAATTTCTCAGGTATATCTAGTTGGCCATCTAGTTGCCGCAATTTCAATATCATAAATTGGGCTAGATGGACCCTTTGGTCAGATCTAGCAGGGTTTTTCTTCAGTCTTCTATGTGTATAAAGCGATGGTGGTCACCCTTTTCAACAATGGCACCAAAAGTCAACTGCAAAGTGTTAGATCTGGGGTGTCAAATGTGCAACCATGGGCCGGCCCCCACAGGGCTCAAAACCAGGCCCCAAGCAACTTCCTTTTCCTGCTTCCTTTCCCAGGGTTGCTGCTGGAGCCTCACCCTAGCTTGCTTTTTCCCAGCTCTCTCAGTAGCTCTTTGCTTCCTGCTTCCAGCCTCTTGCCTCCCTCCCTCACTCACTCTCTCTCTCACACAGAGACAGAACTTTGTGGCTGTTTCATGCTAGAGAGATACAAAAACAAGCCTCCCCCTCTTCCTCACTTGCTTGCTCTCTCTCACACACACAGACAGACAGAGCCTCATGGCTGCTTTGCCAGAGAGCTAAAAAGAGAAGGCTTGCCTGCCTGCCCCTCCCTCTCTCTCTTTCTCACTCACACACACACACACAGAGGGAGGGGGGGGGAGAGAGAGAGAGAGAGAGAGAGAGAGAGAGAGAGAGAGAGATCACTTCTGCTTTCTTCTCTGGGGCTGCTGCTCCTCCTCTTTTGGGGGAAGGGAGGAGGAGGAGGAAAGAGACAGAGAGAAAACAAAATTGGAGTCCCAACTTTAAGACCAACAATATTTTATTCCAGGTATAAGCTTTTGTGTGCAAGCACACTTCTTTGGAGAGTGGGTGGGTGGATTCTTCTGACAAGCACAATGTACACTGAGGAAATGATTTTGGCTTATTCTGAAAAGGTTTTTTTTTAATGATTGGATTTCTCTGTTGTCAAAGGCTTTCACGGCTGGAGTTCATTAGTTGCTGTAGATTTTCCGGATTGTGTGGCCGAGATCTTGGCACTGTAGGACCTGACATTTCGCCAGTAGCTGTGACTGGCATCCTCAGAGGTATAACACAGAAATATGGAGTACTCTTTGTGTCAAGGTGAGTACTACACAGAGAGTACTACACCTTGACACAGAGCGTACTACAGCTTTCTGTGTTATATCTCTGAAGATGCCAGTCACAGCTACTGGCAAAACATCAGGTCCTACAATGCCAAGACCACAGCCACACAACGTGGAAAATCTACAGCAACTAATTTTGCTAGTCTTTGCCAGAAGACTTTGTTGCTTTGGTAGCAGCAAATTAACTCACAGGCCCCTTTGGAATATTTAAGGTGAACAATATAGTGCAAATACAAAATTAGATTTCAATTAAAATTATCAACTTTGAGATCTCTCATTGTTAATTGTGAACATTAGTTTAATTCATTTCATGAATGTGACAGTTCAGGAGATGTAATTAGGAGAATGATATTCATGACAAATCAAAACAAATAGAGTTTCTAGTAGTTAAGTTTATACATGAATACACTTTCCAGGAAATCAAAAAGAGCTGGGATAAAATCTGAAATTACTTAAGTAATGGCCATACCACAATTAACCATGTTTACATCCCTACACATTGCCGCCAAAATCACACATCATAATATCAGCCAAGAACTTCCAGTTCATACACTCTTCAAAGATGATTCCCTTGAAAATGTATGTGCATCCGAGCCTCCCTGAGTGATCTTGATGAGCAGATGAACTCATAGGAGAAGAGATCCTTGATTAAATAGACTGGACTTAAATTTCAAAGGGTAAGGCCAGGACTGAATAGCACCTGGAAGCTAACTGGTAGCCAGAGTAAGCCACATATTATTGGAATCACGTCCTCAAGGCATCCTGCCCCAATCAAGACACATGATGGGTATGAAGACTTGCCTATGAGTTAGAACAACAACAACAAGAAATGATGTGGTACGATAATGGCACTACTGAGAAAATGATTTTTTTATTAATGCTTGTTATAGTTTATATTTTGTAAACACCCTGAGAACTTTTTTGTTGATGCTGAAAGTTCTATAAATAAATAAATTACCTGACTCACTCCCAGTTTATTCATATCACCTTTGTTAGCCAAATTGTCTTAAATTGTTATTTAATCTGGGGAGTTATGAACTTAAATCAGGCTAGGCAATGCGGGGGCAAGCATCTATGTATACAGGGCTGCAGTTCCCTCCAGACCCACCAAATAGACGCTGAGACTGACGTCAGTATAAGATGTTGTTTACTGAATGTATTTCAAGCATACAATAACACAAGCACACACACAATTGTAACAGTACCTAGGAAATATAGATAATCAGCACGTTTGCATGAGCAGGATATTCATTGTTTGGTTTATATTTACCTGTCCGATGAGATGAAGGCTTCCAAACTGAAAAATAAGGGAATTATAGAAAAATGGGACCTATGCTAGAAAAATGGAGAGTGCAAACTGAACCAGCGGAAAGCACATGGAAGACTCTGGTGGCCGTCCAAGAGCTTCAGGGTAAGGTGTGGCAAGATAGCCACAAGTTCAAGAGTAAGAGAGTATAGAGGTCGTTGGGGGGGAAGTAGAGAGAGAAAGAGAGCATGTGGTCGGGTAGCCCCCTTTTATAATGTGGTGAGGGGAGGTTGGGTCAGGCTGGCCACATGTCCTAGTCACATGCCTCTTGGGGGTGGCCCAAGCTGGTCACATGTCTTGGTCCCTCTACTAGTCCATCCCCAAAACATGCTGATTGGTGTTGGGTTCAAGGGGGAAGGGTCTAGGGGAGTGGGCAATATTGAGAACTAGCAACTTAGACTGGAGTCTGGCACCTGGGTGTAGGTGAGATAAGTCACTGTGCCAAAGCCATTGTTCCTTGATGGCCTTAGCCAGGTCCTTGATGGGCGAGTGATTAGTCTCTAGGCAACCATGAATGGATTCTCTGGGGCTACGTGTAGCTTCGCAGGTGATGGGGGGAGAAAGAGGTTTCCTGCGTGTGTTGGAGAGGTCTCCTAATGGCATTTTGGAGTCCTTTGTCCTCATGCCTCACATGGCATGGCGTTTGGTGCTTTGTGCAAATTCATGGAACTGATCCATCTTCCATCAGGTAAAGAGGGCTGGTAACCTTGCAGGGCCCCTGGAGCAGCAATAAAGAAGGAAAGGTGTCTTCCTCTCAGGGCGCAGTCTCAGTCTGGCATCATAGTGGGCTACCATGCTGTACAGTTCCTTGCACATGCTTTGCACAGTTCATACTTTATTTCAGTTCATAAAAGGCATAAAAAGCCTTGCAGGGCAACACCTTTATTTTGCTGTTGAGACTTACTCATCTCCATATTCTGCAATAGAGCAACTAAACAAGCTTGTGGCCGGTGCAGAGCAAAAAGGAGGAGGATCACACTAATTATGCTAACTAGAGCTGAACAGGAGTCATCTGGAAAAGCCTTACCCCTAGTTCCCAGCATTCAGATAATTAATCAAAGACTCCAGAAATTAATCAGTGTGGCTTTAGCCACCAGAAGAATCTGCTACGATAAGCATTTCCATTACCTAATCACAGGAACTATGCCTATGTTTAGGCCATTCTCGGCTTCATTTCCCGCCTTTGGATGACCTGTCTGAAAGGGCCCATTTATATAGTCTGAACTGTCCAAACTCCCCTGCTGTGCTCAGGATGAGGCTGCCCCAGATAACATCCCCCCCATCTCCTAGAACCCACCTTTCTTTTACTTCATCTGGAATTATTTCCAGGATAAGAACATAAGAACGTAAGAACATAAGAGAAGCCAATGTTGAATCAGGCCAACGGCCCATCTAGTCCAACACTCTGTCACACAGTGGCCAAAATATACCAGGTTCCATCAGGAGGTCCAGCAGTGGGGCCAGGGCACTAGAAGCCCTCCCACTGCTGCCCCCTCCAGCACCAAGAATAGAGTGCATCACCTGCCCCAGACTGAGAATTCCCATTTATACCCTGTGGATCTCAAAGCACTATCCCTCTCCCTTTGTCCAGGGCTGCCACTGTCACCACTGCACATCTGAACATCTGCAGAGCCAGGAGGCAGGGTGTCAGAGAGGGTGGGGGACAGTAACCTCCCTTCTCCTCCTAACCTGGTCACAGTCCATGAAGGAAAAGGGGTCACGGGAGGACTAAAAGCACCCCTTGGAGGTTTCAGAAACAGCCTCTCCATCAGCCCTGCTGCTTCTGTGGGAAATTCAGAAGGAATGAGAAATGGCAGTGGGGGGATCTGGAAGAGACAAGATCAGACCCTCCCCCTCCTGAGCCAGGAACCTACCATCTGGGTCACCCAGGGCTGGTCGCTCACTCTGGACCACCTCTCAAGGATCTGGTGGGGGGAATGGAGTGGTGGAGGGGAAGTCCTGTATGCCTCCTTGAGAGTCTCAGAGGTAGGAAGGGGGAAGAGAAGAAATAAAGAGCAAGAGACAGATTGTAGCTGTGCCTGGCTGCCAAGGCTGGGCACTGGGTGCTGCTGAAAAACTATTTTATTTACTTACAAGGAAGACGACTCGTCACCTAAAAGTGCTATATATACAAAATGTAACTAAGTTGTATGGAAATGTAAGATACCCTCCCCTTTTATGGTATCCCTCGAGGAAAAAACCTAGTTTTGCACATGATTAAATACATTTATTGGGGCTTTTGTGGATTCCCCAGTAAATCTATTGCTTTCACTCCTAGGAATCAATTGCTTTTGTTTGTATTTTAGATAAGGAATAATATCACTAATTGGGTTTGTCTGTGTCATTTATAAAGTTTATATCTCTGTTATCTGGCATTACATTTTACGGCACATTTGCCTGGCCCAATAATGTAATATTTATGTCAGATCCGGCCCTCTTAACAAGTGAGTTCAGCACCTCTGAATTAAGTCCCTGCTGCATAACTTGTAACTATAAACAGAATCTTTCCCCAAAGTGTCATTTTTGCTGGTTCCAAGTCACCAATGTTTGTCCAACTACAGGACTCCAGTGTCTGACATAGTACGCACCCCTGCTCTGTTGCCTTCTTTTTATTTACCTACTGCCCTGAAGCTTCAATTTTTAATTAGTGTTTGAGACTCAGTTGGACTTTTAAGATCAGAAGTTATAAATATTGCTTCCCCTTCCACTCTCGCCTCTCCACCTGAATGGAAATTAGTTTTTGGGGTACCTGAAATAACTTTCTCTTCAATGGATACTCAACATTGAGCATTAAGAACTGAGTAGTTGGTATTATTTGACTGCTTAAGATTTGCTAATTCCAATTCCCAAATATTTTTATTCTGCCTTGTAATGAACCTTACTTCTGATCAGGTCTCTCTCAGTGTTCCTTGCAAAACTGTAGTGGCATTCTCTCCCACTCAGTTATAGATCCATCTATGACTGAGTGGTGAGGTGTCACTACGGCTTTGCAAAGAACACTCTCATGTACCAATTTAAATTAGAACATAGGCTTTCAAAAGTAATGACCAGCAATCCCTCTTTCTTCAGTCACCCAAGATGCAAAGCAGAAACCTCAGTAAAGGTTGGAAATCGTTTTCTCATCAATATTACCAGTGAAACATAAAAGTAAAATAAACCTAAGCCCAATGCAACTGTATATATATTAATTAGATGAACTGTTTATCAGTATTTTGGCACTGACAAAAAAGAGTATTTGTCCTCATTGTATATAAAAAGGTAAACAGCATTTGGGAGTTTCAGAGTTATATAAACTGCAGTAATTCTGATAATCCTGAATAGAAAAGATTCTTGGGAGCCTGGAGACCCAGATAGCTTAAAGAAATAATGACAACTGGGAATTTGAGGAGTGTTTTTATTACCATCTTCACAGAAGGTTGATATTTAAGGATTGGTTATCAGTTCCTTTAAACAAAGATAAGGGTTTCAGAAATCTGAAATTTTATCCGTTCAAATAATTCAAAATTTAGTTGGCAGAATTAAAGAGAGAGATTGTCAAGTAGTGTTAATGGAGCCCTGCAGATACTGCATCAATAGCTTCTTTTTCAAAACTGTACCTGTAAATCTAAAGCCTTAATAGAGAATAACAGTTATTAACATGGTGGTATTATACCTTCCTAGAACACCTGTTTTGTTTTAACAGACATGTTTTTCTTCTGTTGATTAAAAAAATCAGAAAAGAAAATGTGTATGAGTTCAAAATGTGCAATAAGAAAAAGTTTTGTTTTTCAAAGTTTGCAAGCAACCTAATCCTGAAGCTTTGATTCATTCATAGTATTCTCACATGAACAGTTTTTCCCCTTGGTGAATCAATATAGCTCAAAACTAGATTTAAAACATATCACATGACTCTACAAAGAGCTTTTAATGTTGAAGTTTACAAATCATTGCACAAGTACATAGCCATAAATCATGATGTTATGCCAGGACTGAACAAATGTTACCACAACAATACTCACTTTTTTCTACTCTGCCATTTAAAGAGGGAATTTACGTGATTTGCTGAAAACTGCATAATAATAATTTCACCCAATACAAAATCTTATTGTTGCTCTGCAACTTTCAGTGTATTTTAGAACTCTCATTCCTTCTACACAAGTCTGTCTTATACTTAAGGATCAGAATCTAGGTTCACCACTTATTTTACAGGCTTCCAAAAGAAACCCAGTTAATTCCTTGCTCACATTTTTAAAAAGAAAAACAGGTACACATGATTACAATTCTTAGAGACTTATGTATTATTTAAATAAATAGGAATATTTTGAAGCCTGTCAATCGTGCAGACACAAGACTTCAAATTGCTTATATTTGCTGTGTTTCTCTGGAGAGCACTAGTTAAGACCTTCCTGAAGAACTCAAGAGTGTGCCCATATTGGCCTGTTTTCAGAGGCTACCCTACTTAAAAGGCTTATAATAAGTAATTGATGCTGGAGCTGTATGTTTTCTGGTTGTTATGTGTGTGTTGACTATTAAAGGAGCTGGTTTTCGTAATCTGATCTTGAGCTGTTCGCTGGAGTGGCAGCTCAAGTATTTTAATAATTTTTTAAAAAAATTATGAGCAAAAAATTTCTCTAAATTGCCTGACCTATGGAAAGCCAAATATTGGACAAGCACCCTCCCTGGAGTTTTTCTCCTGAAAAATCTTACTTTTCCCCAAGTTATTCAAAACATTATGGAGTAATTACATCCCAGCTCAGGTTTTATTTTTGGCCACAGTTATCAAGCAGCCAAGGGCAGACCTAGGATTGCCAAACACCCAGTCCAGGCAGGGGTTCCCCTGATTTTTTGGGCTTTTGCCTGCCACCAGCCAGCTGGCCAGTGGAGGAAGTCCCACCCCAAACAGCAACGTTACTCGGCGATGTCCCCAACGCGATGATGTCCTGCAGAAGTGATGTTATCACATCGGGGATGTCACCATGTGAGACTTTGGTTTGAGGGCAAAAGAAGGCAAAACTCTATGGTAAAACCATAGTTTTGCCCTTAAACCAGAGCATCATTCCCCAACGTGATGACATCATTTCTGTAAGATGTCATCACATTGGGGACATCACATGTGATGACGTCTTCCCTCCCTCCTCCTGGAAAGCTCCCTCCCACCCACCCCCCGCCACCAGGACGTAAGAACCTGGCAACCCTAGGCAGACCACCTCCAGATGATCCTGGATTATTGTCTTGGATTATTTTAACCCACAGCAATCAGGGTTCAGATCAGGATTTGGACTGATTTGGACTGGTACTGTGGTCAATAATCCTCTTGATTCTTTTCGACCTCTCTGCGGCCTATAATCAAATCCTCTTGGGAAGGCTGAGAATAGGATATACTGCTGTGCAGTGGTTCTACTATCACCTCTCTGACCAATGTAGTATTGCAAGACTTCTGGTCTACAAAGCAAAGTGAAGATGAGTCTTAGTCAATGCTTTTTAACATCTATATGCAGTCACTGTGAGACACCATCTGGCAATGTGAGGAGTCAAATATGGGGATGACCATTTCACTTTTTCATCTAATTCATGTGCAGTTTCCCATTCCTATATCTGAAACCAGTTGTAGAGTGGAGAAAGGAAAATAAATTAAGGCTGAACTCAGGGGAAAAAAATCCAGATTCTCACTAATGGCTGGGGGAAGATATGCAAGCAATAAGCTCATGGAAGTTTATTCCTATATGCAGATTTTATTATTTGGATTGGAGGATGGGATTTTAATCCTTATGTTTCCATACACCTTAATCCAGACCTTTGCCCAGAAGGCTTCTCACGTGCCCTCCCCCACTTCAACTCTGCCTTTGAAACACTACTCAATTCTTGCAATTCTCTTCTAAAGTCTATGAATTAGGCATGTTTTTATCAGCTTGTCCTCATGAGAGAGTTGAGGACAGGATGTCTCATTATAAAAAAGTAAGATTGTGAAACCCTGAAGTCAATATATAAACACACTATTTTATGCTTCACATCCCAATCAGTTTAAAGTTCTTCTTCCAAAGTTCCAAGTCCCCCAAGAAATCATCATAAGCAGTCAGGCACCTTGGGAACCCTCCAGGTTGGAAGCCTCGCTCTTGGTTTGTAACTTTTTTCTTAAACTCAGAAAGAAAACTTCTGAGAAACCGGAAGAGATTATGAAGAATCAAGACTTCTCTCAAAATACTGGAGGATACAGCTTTTACTATAGCAAACATTTCACTGGGCTCACAAAAACATGATCATTCTCTCTCTTTTCCTCTTGTTATAAGTGACTAAATCAAATTTCCAGACATGAAAAAGTTTACAATGCATTAAAACATGAACTGCTAGAGTCAAACATGATTATTTTGCTTATAGAGTATTTGGCAACCAATATCTCATTTCACAGGCCAGAAAATGATCAAATTGTCTACTCTGCTAGTAGTACTAGCAGTGAAGCCCATTGTAGAAGCAATACAATGAGCTCTAGAAAGATGTGATGCGTAACGAATAGAAATGGTACATAGAAACGGTACAGAAGTAGAAGTAAAGTCTCACACACACAGCCAGGCATGCCTTGGCTCTCCCACCCCCACATTCAAGGCCCCTGTAGTCCAGCCAGGCAGGCCTTGGCTCTCCCACCTCCCCGTTTAAGGCCCCTGCAGCCCAGCCAGACCAACCTTGGCTCTCCCACCCCCCCATTCAAGGCCCCTGTGGCCCAGCCAGGTAGGCCAGCCTCGGCTCTCCCATCCCCACATTCAAGGCCCCTGTGGCCCAGCCAGGCAGGCCTTGGCTCTCCCACCCACCCCCGTTCAAGGCCCCTGTGGCCCAGCCAGGCTAGCAGGCCTTGGCTCTCCAACCCCCCATTGAAGGCCCCTATGGCCCAGCAAGGCAGGCCAGCCTTGGCTCTCCCTCCCCCGTGTTCAAGGCCCCTGAGGCCCAGCCAGGCAGGCCAGCCTTGGCTCTCCCACCCCCCTCATTCAAGGCCCCTGTGGCCCAGCCAGGCCAGCCTTGGCACTCCCACCCCTCCGTTCAAGGCCCCTGTGGCCCAGTCAGGCAGGCCAGCCTTGGCTCTCCCATCCCCCACATTCAAGGCCCTTGTGGCCCAGCCAGGCTGCTCATGACTCGGCTGCCTACTTAACTTGGGGAGTCTTCGGGGCTCTGGGAGGGGCAGTAGGCAGCAGCCTCAGTGCAGGCCGAGGCCGGGCCAGGAGCAGCAGCAGTGCAAAGTGTCAGGGTCAGAGTCACTGGGAAGTGAGAGGACCGGAGTCTCCATCCTGTTTCCTGAGGTGAAATTGTCTTCTGAGTTGAGTTTTGGCTCCTGCTGCTTCTGTGGGCAGGACTCAGGCAACTCAGCCAATGCCTAGGGAGTCATTCTGAATGACAGATCAGGCAGTGAACTGATTTTGCCAAGCCTAGAACCTTGCCAAACCACTACACATTTATATAATAGGACACGATATTCACTATCAGACTCATACTAAGATGTGTTCCAGAAGAAGGAGGAGGAGGAGATTGGATTTATACCCCACCCTTCACTCGGAGTCTCAGAGCGGCTTAACTCCTTTCCCTTCCCCTCCCCACAACAGACACCCTACGAGGTAGGTGGGGCTGAGAGAGCTCTGAGAGAAACTGATCTTTCAAGAATAGCTCTGACAGAACTATGGCTTGCCCAAGATCATCCAGCAGCTACAAGTGGAGGAGTGGGGAATCAAACCCGGCTCTCCCAGATTAGAGTCTGCGCACTTAGCCACTACACCAAACTGGCTCTCAGTTATAACTTATTCATGTAACATGAAAATAACCCAATTCATTCCTGACGACAACATACAGAAGTACTGCTTTGGCTCAGCATGAAGGTTGAGGTTTCCCAAAACAACTGGTCTGGGGGACTCAACACTACAGCCATAACCATCCTTGTAAGCTCAGGAAGGGAAACAGTCAGCAGGATGGTCAGCATACTGACAAATTTCAGTCTTTATCACACAGCATCAGAAACAGACACTCAAAGGTTTGGGATCAGAAAGCATATGGTTAGGGGGAAGGAATTACAACAGACTGTCCATCCCTGTCTTCACTGGGTGATACTGAAGAGGCAGTATGAGAGAAAGCTGAGAGAATCAACCCACCAATGACATATTGCCATGCTCACCCAATATTAAAAGCTGAGATAGCTGATAAACACCCATTTACTGATCCCGCCTGCTGATTAACTGCAATTTACTGACCCTGCCCTTATACCAGATGAACTGTTGGCACAATGAACAAAATTCTCTTGGCTAGGGAAGTGCCTGGAAAATGAAGAAGCCACCTCTTCATTCTATTCTGGACTGCCCCTCTCCTACTCCAATATTTTCCTCTACTGTGGACCCTCTAGAAAATAATCTAACTTCTCATTAATGTCTACCATCCCAAACCACATTAAAAAGAAAAAAAGAATATGGCCCTGTACAGGGCCATACCTCCCCAGTTCTCATCTGCATTGTGATGAGATATTTCCCAAATCAGCTTATATTTATCTGGAAAATATGGAACCTGCCCTATTAAAAAAGAACCACACAGAAAGAACTTACACCAAAACAATATAATCTACAACTAAATTGGCCTCTCTTTTCTTTTGCCATCAAGTCACAGCTGACTTATGGTGACCCCATAGGGTTTTCAAGGCACAAGACATTCAGAGGTGGTTTGCCATTGCCTGCCTCCATATTGTGACCCTGGTATTCTCTGGAGGTCTCCCATCCAAATACCCTGCTGACCCTGCTTAGCTTCTGAAATCTGATAAGATTGGGCTAGCCTGGGCTACCCAGATCAGGGGAAATCAGTTTATGATGTAACATAAAAGAACTTTGTGCTCTCAGCAGGCCCATAGCTACTGTGGGGCCCACAGGGCCCAGCCCCACCCCCCACCATTTTTACGAGCCCCTTCCCCTGGATGGGGTGGGCTTACCTACCAGCAGGAGCCCATTCAGGAGGGGCAGCAGGAGCCACAGCCCCCCCCCCACCAAGCCTCCCATTCCTGCTGCCTTTGCCAAGGCGGAAGAAGTCCAGTGTGGAGGGAGGTCCAGGCAGCTATGGGAGCAACACTGGGGGCCGGGCAGAGGTGCTGGAGTCAGACGGAGTCTGGCCCTGCCCCTTTGGAGGGGGTGGAAGAGGACGGGGCCAAGACAGCCTATGAGAAAAGGCCCTGGGTGCTGATCTGGCTGTTGCCGGGTATAAGAGTCCTGGAACGCTGCCAGAGTGGCAGAGAGGTGAAGAGGAGGAAATCAGTCTGACTCCAGCAGCTTCTCATTTCTTGTGCTGCTCCTTAGACTCCCCCCACACACTCCAAGTCCCAGCCAGGGGTTCTCAATGGCTACATTCCCCACCCCCAGCAGCACGATGAGGGGGCAAATAGAAAGAGGAGCGGAGCCTGAGTCCCCGCCAATGTTCCCTCTAAGCTGGGTTAGCGTGAGCTAGATCACAATTTGTTAGCCTCCGGCTCACCCATTTTTGTCTTCACTCAAGCGGAATGGCTCCAGAGCAAACTAATTTATGCAGCAGCCAAATTGCTTGTTCACAACTTTAAAGCAAGTATTATTTATTGTATTTATTATTTAGTTATTATTTAGAAGCATGAGCATGGCATGGCAGTACTGCACAGACATATAATGGCAGCCCGCCCAAGAAAAACATTGGCCCCCTGAGCAAAAAGTTGTTAGCTACAGGACTGGTTCTCAGTAAAAAGCATACCCAAATACCTACATGAAAGCAAAGGATGCCCCCTGGCCTTACTCTCATGCAGTGATGACCCACTGGAAACCTACTACTCCACCTATTGTTAACATCCTGAGTGAACAGAACTTCCCTTCTGCAGGACTGATGCCCCTGTTGCTCCAAGCGAGTGACAGCAATTAGAGGGAGCAAAAAGGTGTTGCTGGAGAAAGTCCTCCATGCCTTCTGCCAGTCTCTATTTACAGAAATCTATCAACAGCTGTCATTCATATCTTTGGTTTCAAATGTTTGTTCTACTAATACTCTTTTGGCTAAACAAAAAGAGAAAAAGATATAATAGATGACTATTCTTTCCAAACACTTTCAGTGCTGTGAAAAATTAAATTAGGATCTTCTCAAACTTCATAAATAAAGCTAGAACACAATAAATGTGATATATACAGAACGTCTCCTTCATGGTTTCATGACATCAAGAGATATTGTACAAAAGCATTGCAGGGACCAGCAAGCCATAACCAAACAGTGATCAAACAACTATGAATGCTTAAAACCAGTGCGCATCATACAGCAAGGACCACTGAGACTCATGGGATCACACACATGTGCCGTGAGACACTGCCCATCACTGCTGCATCATATACAGCTTTTGAAAGGCCTCTGAATTTTAACAACAGTTTGCAGTGTAGGGGGTATTTTTGTGAGGCTGGGGCAACCACAAACTTCTCTGGATAATAGCCATTATGGCTGTTCTTTCCTATGATGAAATTTTATATTAAATGCAGAGCTGACCAAGAAGAAACAGCATTAGGATCTCATAAGCACTGTCGTTTTCATGGATCACAACTACTTCCTTCTTTTTTCTCCCCTTAAATGCTTTAATTTTTGGCCATTGTCCAAGCTATAAAAGCCGACATGAACAAGGTCTCTGCCCAAAACATCTTTTACGTCCCCCAATCCAGTAGAAAACTGCTAAGGAAAGGAGGGAAAAAATAGGTAAGGTTCCAGCAAAGTATGCTTAATTTTCATCCTGGCAGTGTTACTTGCTACATACTTGTTATCCTTTCCTAGGAGGTGGCCTTGATTAAAGCCCATTGTTCAGGAAACTGAATACATGTGTTCCCAGATAGCATAAATACACTGCTATGACTAAACAACATTTGATGAACACATGCAGCATTGGAAGCATGCCAAATACAAACCTTTGTGTTCAGAATGTTATACAAATACTGTCTGGCATGTCTGATCTAAATTACACAGCGATTAAAATCCACAAGCTTTCAGTATTCCCTGGGTTTAACCCATCATGACTATTATCACTACTCTAAAAGGGTATTAGCCCTAAAGGTCAAAGCATACAGTACAAGGTATGATTCATTTGAAGTTGGAATAAAATATGTCTCTGTCTCGTCAGAGGTGACTATGAATTTCCTTGCCTAACTGTGACCAAACGCTTCAAAATTATTACTTATGATATAGAATTTAAGACCGCTTCCTTGGGTGTTTTACTTCTTACTTCTTTAGCTTACAAAACCAACACTATAGCAGTTATGAAATTTAACTAGGGTTGTGACTCCAAGTACATTCTACTTTAAAGTTTCATCAGCAGAGGAACATGGGATGTGATGGTGCATTTGTGCCAGCACAGCTGTACTGTGAAAGCCTAGTTAAGCATTAGATATGGGTGAGAGAAAGAGAGCACACATGCAGACCAGCAAAACCACATAGTATCAGTGCAACAACAAAATTTTAAAACATGAATACTAACAGAAAACATATGAGTGCTAGATGAGTGCAAGGCCCATAAGCCCAAAAAGATCCTACAGAGACAAGGCAGACAAACAAGTGACAATACCATACTATGTGCCAACCATGGAACAATTGTAGCTTGGGAGGTACTCAGCGTTTCTTTTTTCTGTGGTTACCCCCGGCAGTGGTGGAACTGAGAGGCGCCCCCTCATTTCGACTATTTCGACCATGTGACCATTTTCAGCAGGAAAAGATAGCCAACTATGGTACAAGGGAGGCAGAAAGCCCTCTAGAGTACTTTTGAAGCTTAGTAAAGAATCTTTTGCAGCAGGCCTGCTTAGATGCAGTCCCAGTGTGTGCCCGCACAGAAGACACTCAATGAACAATGGTTATAGGTAAGAGCAACCCTGTTTTCTGTGGGTGTCTGTTGAATGCTGTTGCTTCACCAGCCTGTGGCAATGGAGCAAGCTCTTTGGCCCTTTATGTGAAGCAGATGGTGTCTGAGAAGCCAGGGACGGGCTGGTGCTAATGTACTTTTGGATGTCAGCGGGGTAGAAAAGTGAAGAGTTGAAATGGCTGCCAGATGGCCCTTCACTGAGGAGCAGGCTAACCCCTGTGTCTTCAGAATAAACAGGTATTATAAAAGTACTGAAGGGGAACACGACCCAGGTGAATGACCCTCATAATGGACCCAAAATTGGAAATGTTTCCATTTAATTTCCATTCTCATAAGCCCTTCTGGTAGACACCTTTTGAGAGTTTAGAACAATCTCATGAACATCCAGATGAGATCCGGGCCCTGTGTAATCTGATCCAGTTCCACAGGGTCTGTAAAACAGAAATGTTTCACCAGCCATATGGTTGAGGCAGTGAAGTTTCCATGTAAATTAGCCTCCTCTAGCCCACCCACCATCCATTATGTCATTGTACCAGTTTCCACTAAAACACACGTGGCACAACCTGACTTAGACAATCTACACTATTAGTGCCCTAAGTGGCCACATGATCTGACTTTACTTTCAACTTTCTGTATTGTTATATTAATTTGTTTTTTTAAATAACTAACTTATGATATTCTTTTTAATTTGTTGTTACCTGCCCTGAGTCTTGATGTGCAGCGGAGTGAGGGCTAAAAGTCTAATAAAATAAATAAATATGTGGGGGCAGAGTCATATGTTCATCAGCCTACATGCCATGAGACAGGAGGTGGGAAATATTGTTGTGAAATGACTGACCCAACATCAACAGGTTTGGTGTCTCTGGGAGGTGAATGTAGATTCCCAAGGACATCTTAAGAAAGGGAGCAAACCAAACCTGTCAGGGAGTCCTGATAGCCTCTGATTGGTCTTCTAGTAGTTCTGCTACAACTCTTGTCAGCAAAGAGAAGGGAGGAAATAGGTAGAAAAAGGTGTCCTTTGTAAAGAAATGCATTTTTTCTTTGGATGTTTGAAATGAGCAAAACCTTCACTTTGTGTTTTAAAAGGGTTTTTTCCTCTCTGGGCAGAGAACAGGCAGAAAGGAGGAAGTCAGTCAATGGTTTTCCAGACTTACCTCAGCTCACCTTCATACAAATGCTAATAGGTCTAACTAGAGAGAACTGGATCAGTCGTTCCCCCCACCTCAAGCAGGAAACAGAGATCTGGAGGTATTAAGACTAGAAAGACTTCAGGAAGAAATTCCTGGAGACTTCAAGAAAAGTTCCTTGACCTGGGTCAGTGGGAGGGGAAAGGGAGAAGATAAAACTCCTGGAAGCAAAGAGAAAGAGCTCTTTTTTTTGTACTGAGTCCATCAGGGCAGAAGAGCTCTTAACTGAGATCTGGAGGAGGAGACCATTAACTATGTGCTGGCCTGAAGAGCTGGAGGAAGCTGAAAGGCCACTCTGTAGAGATCTATAACATCCTAAGCTAAGGAGCCTGTCCAATATTTTAACATCTGATAGGGCATGTATAGAGAGAGAAACAGAGGAATTGTGTTTTACCCATTTCTTTTGAATCCCTTGCTCAGTCTGGTGTTGTGCTAAATCTATGCTTGTGAACATTTCCTCTTCAAGAAATACTTTATAACTTTTGATGCTGGTAGTGGTTCTCTGCACCACATAGACCTCCACCATCTTGGATACGCTATTTTAAAAGAAGTGCTGGGGGAAGGCAGGCAGTTGAAAAGTGGCTATTCCTCCAAGGATGCACAAGGTAGTAAACTGTCCCCATGGTGATCAGGTGCTGGGCAGCAGGAGACACAGATGCAAAGCCTCAGAACTTGGAAGGGAAGCTCAGAATCCAGACCCTCCCAGTGGGCAATTTTTTACAAAGGTCAGGTGGCAGCAGTGGTTACCCAAGAGAAAGAGAAAAGCCCTTACAGGTGTTGGGAAAACCTTGGTGGGCAGGTTGGAATAGGATCTGCAGACCTAAGCAGGCCCGTTCCACCACACCTTCCATATGAACGGGAAAGCATCTCCCATAGACAGGGAGTCAGTGCCCACAACAGAGCAGAAATAACGGGCCATGGTGTTGTGGCATGTGGCAAAGAGGTCCACCACAGAATAATCCAAAAGATCAAAGATAGGTTGGATGTACTTATCTACAGTGCCCATTCATGATTGGAAATATGTACCTTGCTGAGAGAATTGGCTAGCAAGTTGTGCTCTCCCACAATATGGATGGCTTGGAGGTGGATACCATGCTCCAGAACCCAAAGCTTCTGTATTGAGTAGTCTGGAACCAGTGCCTCCCTGCCTGTTGATGTAAAACATAGCAGAAACATTGTCCATCTGGATGAGAACCGATTTCCCTTTTTACAATATCTGAAAAAAGAGCTAAGTGTATACCAAATGGCATGAAGTTCCAGAATATTTATATGTAATTTCCTCTCTTGAGGGAGCCATTTCCCTGGACCTGAAGACTCTAACATTCAGGCTTAAATCTAGACACGAACCAAAGCTTCAAGAGCCACATGAACAGCCCAGCCATAGGTAAAACCTATGTTTTTTTGTTTGCAGCCATCAGTCCCAATAATTTCGGAATGAAAATGGCAGCATGATAGGCAACCAATGAGGTTCTTATAGCCACACACCTGGTGGGCAGGAGAAAGCCTCTGGCAGATAAGGAGTCCAGTGATGCCCAAATGAGTTAGACAGTCTGGGCAGATTCCAAATTGGACCCAGTCCAATTTATTGTGAGGCCTAGGCCTTGACAAATCCTAACTGCTAGGGCTATGTTGTCAGACAAGTTATCTCTAGACTCAGCAACCAGAAGCCAGTCATCCAAATAAGTAAACACTGTACAGCCCTGCAAGTGGACGGAGGCCATGACAGGGGCCATGCACTTAGTAAATACATGAGGGGCAGTAGCCAAACTGAAAGGCAATACACAGTATTGATAGACCTTCCCCCTATATTTAAAATGGAAATATTTTCTATATTTCTCGTGGATTGAAATGTGAAAATAAACATCCTCAAGATCAGTAACTGCAAACCAGAAACCAGGCTTTAATAACTGCAACGTAGAAATCAGGATAACCATCTTAAATTTAATTGATCATAGAAACTTGCTTAAACATCTAAGAGCTAAGCTAGGATGGGAACCACCATGTTTCTTATCAACTAAAAAGAATTTGGAATAGAACCCAGGGGACATATCAGATTCAGGGAACTCCTGAATTGCTTGCTTCTGCAACAATATGTTGAGTTGGGGTTCCAGCTCAGGTAGATGGTTAACAACTGCGTCTGTCAGGTTCTGAACTGGAGGTAATGCTACAAACTCTAACCTATAACCCTGAGCAACAATGGACAAAACCCTTCTGTCATCAGTGATGTCACCCTAATGAGCTAAAAAAGGAACACAGCTTGTCCTTGAACATTGGGTTGGGTTCAAAAAGTTACTCTAGTCAGAAATACATTTTGGACAAGAGATCCTGGGGATCTCTGGATGAGGAGTTTTGTTGACCTAGCTTCTGCTTAGGCCCATTCCTTCTCCAAGCAGAGGGTTGAAAGGTGGAATTCAGCCTCTGCAGAAGATACGGAAACCTGGGCAAGAAGAACCACTGCTCTCTATGATACAAATACCAGGATCTAAGAGTAGAAGGGCGCTGCCTTGGGTAAATAGCCGAATGAGAAGTGCCCAGAGATCTAGTTGTCTGGTTGGTTTTCAAAAACCACTGACGAGACATTGACTCAAATACAGATACGGGGAGATCTTCTGCCACAAAAAATTTGGTATGCTCCCATAATTGTATGAAAGTTAGAGATTCTGAAGGCTAAGGCAGATGAAGAGTATATCTTGCATCCTAAAGCATCTAATTTTCTTCCCTCCTTATAATTGTAGGAGAGTGGAAAGATGAACCGGTTCTGTTCTGGAGCTCAACTGTCACAAGAGAAAGTGGTGGATGAGTGAACAAAAAGGTTGCACCTTCCTGCTTAATTTTACACAGGTTTTCTATGTGTCTGGAGGTGGCAGGGGCTGAAGCCAGTCTTCTCCAAATGTCCTTATAAATATCCTTAAAGACTTCAAGAATTGGGAATGCAACTGTATTAGGAATGTTGGAATATAGTTGGTCGAGGATCTTGTCCTTGGGCTAGTAATATCTGTCTCCAAAGCTCAAGCCATCCTAGTCATCTGTTTTGCATATAAGCATAGATTTTCGTTAGGGAATATGTGTGCAGGATCCCCTGCTTGTTTGTCTGGCGATGGATAAGAAGGGATCTCCAAACTATGGTCAGAACCTTGTGTAGAGTACTCATCTTCGTTGTCAGAATCCAGAGGGGATGCAACAGTACGCAATCTCAGTGGAACTGACAGGGAAGCAGATAGAAGACAGACTGTCAAGGGTTAACGTTCTAACAGAGTTGGAGAACCATTGAGTGACAGGCTATTCAAACAGAATTCTGTGGAGAGCATCAGTTAAGAAATGACTGTTGAGAACTGACAATTGAAGAAGAGACAGTTTAGCACTGACTGAGGACTGGGAAGGAAGCAAAGGGAAGTGAGAGGATCATGGAAGCTCCACATTCAAGCCAAAAAGTGACAGAGCTTCTAGAGAAGAGAAGTAATCCCTGACCAGTAAAAAGGGAGATAACTCTTAAAAGAGGAGTGATCCCTGGTCTGTATTTATATAGAAGGATTTTGAAAACTTGGTTGTACGTTCCTGCCTTCTAAACATGAAGTGTCAATGAAACTCAGAAACCTATGCTTGAGTGTTAAAGCAGAAACTGAAAAGAAAGCCTCTCTCCTCAAAGTTTCAAAGACCTTGTTGAAAAGCAAAAGCATTTACTTGTTGGCAACATATTAGCTGGATTTAGTGTGATTACAAGGTTACGTCAGTTTTTATGATTGGTTCACCTCATACATCCTACCCTCTCAAAGTTAAATATAATATTTTGTTTATTTTGAACTTTCAAAAGCCTCTCATGTGCCATTACAAGAGTAGAATATTAGCTGGTGATTTTGTCTCTTCCCTCCAGTCCCTGAACTGGGCCAGCATCAAAATATATAGACTGGGACAGCCACAGGCCAACAAATAAGAAGAAAATAGATGTAGGGGGTGCTCAACAAGCAAAAAAGAAGAAACAAAAGGAAAATCCTGTGTGAGAGGGAGGGAAGAGGACAAGAGCGCCACAGACACAAACACAGGGTTGAATCTACAAACTGCCACGACAAGGATCCTATCCTTACCACTCTCCCAAAAGGCTCCTAAAAAGGTAAAGGTAAAGGTTCCCTTGCTCGAAAGCCAGTTGAATCCGACTCTAGGGTTGCGGTGCTCATCTGTTTCCAAGCCGAAGAGCCAGCGCTGTCTGAAGACGTTTCTGTGGTCATGTGGCCAGCATGATTAAACACCAAGGCACAAAGAACGCTGTTACCTTCCCACCGAAGCAGTACCTATTTATCTATTTGCAATTTCTTGCTTTCGAACTAGGTTGGCAGGAGCTGGAACCAAAGTCCGGAGCTCACTTCGTCATGCAGCACTCGGGTCTCGAACTGCTGAACTACCGACCTTCCAGCCTGCAGTTCAGCCACCACAGCTCCTAGAAGGCTCCTTCAGCTCCTAAAAAGCCAATGCTGAGGGCAGAGGACAGTTTTGGACAAAATATCACAGGGCATAGTGGGGCACAATTAGGAGAATAAAGTATTTTTATTTATTTAGTAGATTTTTTTTAAAGTCAACACTCACCCAAAGGGTCTCGCGGTGACTTACAACATTAAAACAACATACATAAGCTAATAACAACATAAAAGCAGATAACAGATATAAACTATTAACATTAAAATGATAAACTACTAAAATACGTGGCTAGCACCATACCACTAACAAACATCCCAAACATGTGGATTACACTGCAAAGGCCAACCTAAATTCGGCCTTACATGCCCTACAGAAGCAACAAAAAGTCCCACAGGGCACCAGTGTTATCAGAAAGCATACTTCATAGGGCCACATATTTCACAAGCCACAACTGAGAAAGACTCTTACCCTGGTGACAGGTAACTGAGACATCCTGGAGCTGAACACCTGCAAAAGGCCCCTAGAGGATGACTGAAGGGAGCATGAGGGGTTATAATGGGAGAGGTGGTCCCACAGGGATGAGGGTCCCAGACTGTTAAGGGTTTTAAAGGTTAACACCAACATCTTGAACTGGTTCCAGAGACTAATTGGTAGCCAGTGCAGCCGCCATAAAACTGGAGCTATATGAGCTGACCATGATGTTCTGGTCAGCAACCTAGCCACTGAATTCTGGGCCATCTACAATCACCAAAGAGTTTTCTAGGGTAGCCCTATGTAGAACGAAAGTACAATAGTCCAGTCTGGAGGTGACCATTGCATGGACCAACATGGCAAGGTCTGACCCAGACAAATAAAAAGCCAGCTGGTGGGCCTGGTGCAGGTGAAAAGATACCAACACTTGTTTATCCAATGATAGCACAGAATCCAACCACAACCCAATGTCAGAGCCCCTGGAGAAATCAGTTCCCGATAACAGTCATTCAGTTTGAGACATTGATAGAATCCAAGACTCTTAACTTTCTTTGTTAGAAGTCAGGTCAAGCACATGAAACAAGCAATTATACTACAATCAAATCAGACAGTGGCTCTTGGCCAATCGCACCTAAGCTAGAAAGGCCACCTAACTGACAGTGTAGAATTCCCAGAGGAAATACCAGAGACAGTTCAGGTCTCAAGGTTACATGGCTACATTGAGACAGATAACAGTATAGGGACCAGAAACAAAAATCTACATTCTTGTTCTCACCCCCCACGTCTCCATGGCAACCAAGCCCAAGAAGGGGCGCCAGGTTGATATCCAGTGCTCTTTACAGAGTACAGCTATCATCTGGACATCACTGAGTCCCTGGAGTGATCCTCCAGCTACCATCTCAGCCTTTCCCAGCACAATACCCCCATCTTGGATGGATTCAGCTTCAGCCAGCTCCCCCTTAACATTAGACAACCATATCCACGCACTGTTTATCCAGCAGGAGGAAGAGCTGAGTCCAAACTTCTTGACAATCTCGGCAAGACGGTGCATGTGTGTGTGTGTGTGTGTGTGTTAAATAACAATGGAGACAGGATCGAACCCTGTGGAACCCACACAATTCAGGTCTCGTCAGGATGACCTCTCATCTCCAAAAGTATGACAGTTTCATATATTTATAAAATAACGCATGTGTTCTATTCAAGCCTTCAGCCTGAGCAAGGGAACTAAAAAAAGGTAAAAACTTGCAATTCTCTTTTCCTACACTAGGTATTTCCTAAATGATTATTAATTAACACAGGCTAGCCTTATTTGGCCCTGACCTGGATGGTATAGGCTAGCCCAATCTCATCAGATTTTGGAAGCTAACCAGGGTCAGCTATCGTTAGTACTTTGAGGGAAAACCACCAAGAAATTCCAGGGTTCCTAGGCAGAGGCAGGCAATGGGAAACCATCTCCATTTTGTCTCTTGCCTTGAAAACCCTATGGGATTGCCATAAGTCAGCTGTGATTTGACAGCGCAGAACCAACATGGTGTAGTGGTTAAAATGTCGAACTAGGATCTGAGAAACCCAGGTTCAAATCCCCACTCAGTCGTGGAAGCTTTCTGGGTGACCTTGGGTCAGTCACACCCTCTCAGTCTAGCCTATACTTTACAGGGTTATTGTGAGGATAAAAAAGAGGAGAGGAGAACGATGTAAGCTGCTTCGGGTTCCCATTGGGGAGAAAGGCAGACTATAAACAAAGTGAACAAATAAATTTAAATAACTTTCCACTTCCAGCAGTTTTACTTGAAATTGCAGCAGTTTAAAGTTCATAATTACCTTAGGTGTCCTGGTTGGAACTTCTCTTTATTGTACCTTGCCACATGGACAAGACAGGATTCCTAGAGAAAACTTAGTCCATCCTGGCTTGTGCCCATCCAAGGAGCTAGAAGCTAATTAATAAAAGAGCTTCTTCCTCAGGGCCAGTGTTTAAATAACATCTGTCTTTCTCCCTCTCCCCTTGGGAATGACCTGATCCCTTCCTGCCCTGAAAGAGGAGTTTTGATTCTACCATTTTAATCTTCTCAACTTTATGGCTCTAGGAGTGACTTACTAGCAGGGTGTGAAATAGTAAGCCACTGTCCTACTTTGGCCAGACTCAATAGCATAACCAAGAGTTTGACTGCTCCATGCTTGGAGCTTGATGGATCCTTTCTTCAACCCCTACTTCTCTGCATTTGGGCTTCTACTAATCTGCATCTGGACTTTTCCTGTACATGGACAGAAAGCAGTCATTGTAACTGAAATATCTATCAGATAAACCAGAATGCCAGTTTTTTTAAAAAAAGATAAATTCATTTGCATTGTAACAATGACACAAACAGATAAATGATCTTCAAAAACAAAAAAATGAAACCTATAAATGGTAGAAAAGAACTATTCCAGGCAGTTAAGAAGCACAGTCCTACAGGGGGAACTTAGAAGTTTTCCAACAATGACATGTGTCACTGCCAATTAAAAAATGTGATTTTATGGGTCAAACCAGACAAGATGCTTGAACACTGGTGATCTAGCCTGTTTCTCTATTTGGAAACAGAAAGCACCGAAGGTCTAAATTCAGACCTTTCCATCCCCCACTTCCTAAGTTACGGTCCTGATTCAGAGCCTCCCGTAGCTGATATTTATGATGAAAATATGGGCTGAAGACACAGTTGTGAAAGTCCAGCATCACAAATGTGCTGACGTTGTTTCATCACAGGTAAATGAATCATATGATAGGATGTTTGGATTCAGTTTAATACTTAGCTGCATCATGAATGACTTTAGAGTTTTCAAAGAGTTTCTATATATTGCAGTAATTTGTTAAGGCACTGGGAACTACTAAGCTTATATATACTAATGTGGTCTTTTATATACAAAATGTCCTATATATTATTTACAGTCTGGTACTGTAGGGAATGTAATATTCATACACCAAGGAATAGGATTCATCTGCCCGGTGGTCAAAGACATTTAACAGTTAACAACAGTTTTGCCAGTATAGTTCTTCTTGTGGAGTGAAAAAGCATCTTGCCAGTTGGGATAAGGGAGCAGCTTTGGAGACCCTGAGGGCACAGACTGGATGTTCTCTGTTGCTATAGCAACCCAACTAGCCAAAGGAACAGGAGGAGAATGAAATCTGACTACAGTGCCATGGAATTAGTTGTAGCCCCATCAATACTGCATATTCTTTCCCCTAGCTGTTATACCATACAAAACAGAAAGCACCAACATCACACCCTATATGAGCGCTTGGAGCAAGAGAAACATTCTATACCCTTATTATTCTTGCAAGGGGGGAGTAAAATAGGGGGAAAAAGAATGTAAAGTATTTAAAGCCAGTGGCCTTTACTTATGGCTCTAAAGAATGAGAAAATTAGTCCATGAAAGTATCAGCTAATCTGTTTGGTTTTTTGTTTTTTTTTAAATCATCTTGATAAGATTTACATTAAGTCTTCAGTGCCAGGGCTTTTTTCTGGGGCAACGCACCACAACGGAGTTCCAGAACCTCTTTGACAAAATTCTTTTTAAAATGTTTAAAAGTTCATGAGTTTTCAGTATACAGATTGAAAAGTTCATGTCCCTCTTGAGAGTTCCAGCACCTCTTTTTCAAAAAAAAAAAAAAAAGCAGCTCTGGATATCACTAGGGTTTTTAAGGAGGATTATAATTATTATTTGCCAGACACAGGTGATGTTTGTCACTTTCCTATCATGTGCTAACTACACTGAAGAGAATATATTGACTATAAGAAGACATATAGTCAGGATCATTTAATTCATAGTAAATATCAGGAGGATTCCCCTGGGGATTCTTACTAACAAACTACGCTGTAAGTGGGAATTTGATACACAGGTACACAGCAACAGACAAGTACTTTTTACTTGGACTAAAAATATGGTAATCGCTCTTGAAGCTTTTAAAATAATTTATGTAAGTAAATAACGTAAAGGACAATGTAGGACAATGTAGATTACTTCTTCACACCATGAATTATTTAAGTACAGAACTCATTACAAGATAAGCTGATTGCACTTAGTTTAAATGTCTATATAAAAAAGATTAGAAAGCAAAGAACTATCCATGGCTATCACTCATTACACCCAAACAAAGCTATTCATGACTGAACGGTCTTTAGAATAACAGTCAGAGCACCAGAAGACCACTATCTACTTCCTCATCTGCCTGATACTTCTTGACTTCATCACATACCTTATCCACGTTAAAGAAGCTAAACTCCATTCCAAATAATGATACCTGCATGCAGAAATAGCCTTCTCCATGTCTACTACTTTTCTGGATCAGGAGAAATTAGTGTGAAATGGATGCATACATGGATTTTTTCCAGCCCTGCACTGATCTCAATAAGATGTATTTCAGTTTTTAAAAATGTGTATTTTGCTAGTTTACTATATCACATATTTATACTAGGAACTAAAATGGATGCTACAGGACAATGCATGAATTAGCCCCAAACTCTATGAACTATGGAGGTAAAAGTACAATTTCAGAACAAAAAGACCATTAAAACGCCTCCAATGCGCGCGCACACACACCTGGTGCTTTTCTCCTTAGCTGTGCTTTAATGCTAGGCCATAAATCAGCTGCAACTGATGGCACTGTATGCACACACACAGAGGCTGGCTAAGAGAAAAGCCTCAGAGGGGGAGGTACGCAACAGTTTCAGGGATGGCTTGGTTTCCATCACCCACATGCCCTTTTGCTGAAAAAGTCAGAACTTTACCTTCCATCCCACCATTATATGTGATTGGGACATCAAGTGTCAACAACTAGCTCTGCTGCCTTTACATCTATTTGACTCCCAACTACAGACCTGGATGTAGGATTCATGTTGTGTTGTATACATACTACATTGCATTGGGAAATGTATATTTTAAACAATATTAATTGTCCTCCATCTACCAAGTTAAACAAGGTACATATTTCCATATTATCAAAACCTCAGCATAGTTGAGTTTTTCATTTATTAAAGGATGGGTAAGAATCTATAACACAAAAATTACCATTCTTCAACAGAAAGTAAGTTGTACATTGTATTTTCACTTCATATTACAGTTAACTCACAAGAACCAAAACAGTCTTCTAAAAAATCTATCACAGCATTTCCCTACAGTTGCACCTATTAGAAAATTGGCCTCACTTTTATAATTTCTTTTCTCCCTTCTTACACCTCAGTCTCCTTTTCATTCGATTTGCAACTGAATGTTATTTGTGCTAAAATAAAAACAAATTCAAGAAATCAAAAGTTTTAAAAATGGTCTTCACCAATGGGGCAGGCTAAAAATCTATCAAAGGAGCTTAGGATACTGTGTTGTATCTAACCAATGTCAAACTCGCTGTTCATTTTACATTTTACAGCTCCTTAGCCATAGTAACTGGGGAGGGGGAGAATGTAGAGCCAAAATACTTTCGCTTTGATGTGCCAGACACCTTGTCACCTCTGAGAACCTTTAGTGTCCTTGAGTCTCATCTTTCCATGCTTGCCTTTGTTTTATATATTGGGGGGATGGCACTAAAGGGGGGATGGCTGGCAGTTACATTTGGCTGGTGGTCCCAGGAGGCAAGGGCGTAGACTTTCCAATTTCCCGGAGGGGGGGGCTGGGGCTGGGCCAAAGGCATTGCTAAGTCATTAAAAGAACTGGGACCCAATGACATCATAGGGAGGAGCCAGTGACATCACAGGCCATTGTCACTATAGAGGTGGAGCCATGTGGGATTTAGGGAGGGGTTCCCCAGAAATTTAGGGGGGCTGGGAACCCCTAGGAAATGCCCCCCCCCAGCAATGCCCCTGGGCTGGGCTAACCCCAGGATTCAGGATTCTGAAGGAGGAGAAATTACAAATAATAAAATAGGAGAGGGTAGCCATGCTAATCAATCAATCCCTGCAACTTCTAAATTTGCAGAGTGGAATGAGAGCCCCGGGGAATAGGCTCAGTGCTCTGTGACTGGAATGAAAGCCCCCAGAGTGGAATGATGGCCCCTGGGAGTAGCAGAGGTGTTCTGGGTCTGGAATGACAGGCCATAGAGTGGAATGGTAGTCCCAGAATGCTTCTGCAAACCCCCAGGGGCTGTCATTCCAGTCACAGAACACTTCTGCTACTCCCAGGGGCTGTCATTCCAGTCTCTGTGATCTGGCATTCCAGTCTCAGAGCACAGATTCTATTGCTAGGGACTGTTTTTCCACTTTGGGGGCTGTCATTCCAGTCCTAGAGTAGCCTATCTGGGCCCAAAAACCTTATTGGAGAAACCATTCTGCATTTTCTTTGCAACTATTTTGTGGATGCAATGTATTTCAGCAGAGCCCATGCAAGTCAGCTGGCATTCCTGGCTTCTATTATCTCCAATGGGCCTTCAAGACTCCCACATGGTTTCCAATGGGCAATCCTGTCATTCCTTTTAGTACATCCCATTTGGTTCCCCTTTGAAACTACCACACCATTTTAAGTAACAGCAAAATGAAGAGCATGAACATAGAATGCACATTCCTTACCAATGTTCTCTCTGGGCCGCACAGAGATCAAAAGTAAATTTTAAAAAGGCCTCTGATGTTCATGCCCCCCCCAATCTTGTTCATGCAGATGGGCTTACCATTTAAAAATGAAACGGAGACTGAAAGAAGAGTTTAGGAATGGCTGAAGCAGCCCCCCCTCCAACCATGGGGAAAAAACTGTTCTCAGTCAAGGATATATAGACCCAAGTAAAATAAAACAGAGACATACTTTCCCCAAAAATGTATGTTGGCCCCAACAGAGGCTTTGCAGTCTGACTGTTGCTACATTGAAAGTGGGTGGAGACAGCCAGGGTTAAGGACTATACTTTCTTTTCCAACAGACACCAAACATATTCAAGGACTGATATGTTCTGCATATCAAAAACCTTAGTTATTAACCTAGAGCATGCAAAGATACCTGATGGATCCAGCGGCAAGAGACCTTCTCTTTCTGTTGCAAGGAATGTTATCAAACCTCTTTCCCCACTCAGCTTTTCCTGTCTCCAGAGATCAGTTTTCCTAAAGACTCTCAAGCACACAGAGATGTCGAATTCATTTGTTACGAGGGCTGGAGCTGACATAAATGTCACTTTGTTGGGCCGAACCATGTGTGCCATAAGATGTAACACAAGGTACCAGAGATATAAACTTCATAAAGATTATTTCAGATGCTAAATGGCAATAGCCAGCTTGATCAGATTGGGTGTGATATGCAGATGAGTAGTAGGAGTAGAGATATCAGCACTGGTAATGAAACAGGAAACCTAGGTCTCAATTTGGTACAAAAGGATTCAGTCCAGGAGGATGCAAAGAATAAATGGAAATAAGGCTGAAGCGAGCAGTGACTCATAAAAGCACATACCTTACCACAATTTTGTTAGCCTTTAAAGGTGCTACTGGACTCTTACTTTTTCTACTGTTATTATAAACCACAACATTCAAAACCAGTGGGGAAACATTTTAACCTTCCAGAAGATTCAGTTGCTGATCTATCAGTAGCAGTTCTCTTACAAAGGAATTTCAAAGGGAGATTAGAAAGAGAGACTGCTGAAGCTCAGGACAACGCAAACTCCTGGACTGAACTGAATTGAGACCTAGGTTGTTCCTCTCATTAACAATGCCTGCTATTGTCATTTGGCATCTGAAATCATTTCACTCTCCAAGATATAAGGACAGATGGACCCCGTTCTAGCTGTATGTCTCTGAAGAAGGGAGCAGTGACTCATAAAAGCTCCTACCCTGACAGAAACGTTGTTAGTCTTTAAGGTGCCACATACTCTTTAAGAAGCCACATACTCTTTTCCAATCTCACTTCAGCACCAGTTCCTGTCCTCAAACTCACAGAGAGACCCAAACACTCTCATTTTTGGTAGAATGACACCTCTCCCCTCCTCCACCTGACTGTTGTGCATCCTGCATGAAGCAGGGTGATTCAGCAGATGCAAGCCAATGCTAATTGGTCTGCATCCACTAATTGACACAGCCGAACCAGAGGTTCCAGTTTCAGCACTGGAGTTAGGGGTGCCAGCCTCCAGGTGGGACCTGGGGATCCTCTGAATTACAGCTCATTTTCAGACTGCAAAGATTAGTTTCCCTGAAGAAAATGGATGTTCTGGAGGGTGGACTCTATGGCGTTGTACCCCACTGAGGTCCCAGTCCTCCCCAGCTCGATCCCCAAATCTTCAGCTGTTTCTCAACCTGTATCGGGCCACCCCTCCCCCCATCCCCCAGAGGGGGACAGTCACAGGGGAAGGAAGGAAGGAAGGAAGGAAGGAAGGAAGGAAGGAAGGAAGGAAGGAAGGAAGGAAGGAAGGAAGGAAGGAAGGAAGGAAGGAAGGAAGGAAGGAAAAGCAAATAGACGGGGAGGGAGGAAAGAAAGAAAGAAAGAAAGAAAGAAAGAAAGAAAGAAAGAAAGAAAGAAAGAAAGAAAGAAAGAAAGAAAGAAAGAAAGAAAGAAAGAAAGAAAGAAAGAAAGAAAGAAAGAAAGAAAGAAAGAAAGAAAGAAAGAAAGAAAGAAAGAAAGAAAGAAAGAAAGAAAGAAAGAGAGAGAGAGAGAGGGGGAGAGGGAGAGAGGGGGAGAGGGGGAGGGAGAGAGAGAGAGAGGGAGAGAGAGGGGGAAAGAGAGAGAGAGAGAGGGAGAGAGAGAGAGAGAGAGAGAGAGAGAGAGAGAGGGAAAGAGGGAGAGAGAGAGGGAGAGAGAGAGAGAGAGAGAGAGAGAGGGAGAGAGAGAGAGAGGGAGAGAGAGGGGGAGAGGGAGGGGGAGAGGGAGGGGGAGAGGGAGGGGGAGAGGGAGGGGGAGAGGGAGAGAGGGAGGGGAGATGAAAAGAAAGCAAATAGGTGGGGACAGAGAAGTGAAAGATAGATGGGGAAGGAAAGAAAGAAAGGACCGCCCCGCATGGCTGCCAAGGCAAGCCTTGCGGGGAGCGGGAAAGAACAGCAGCATGAAGCTGCAGGGAGGAGGGTGCCAGGCTGCCCAGCCACCACCCCGAGGCCGGCAATCCTCCATGGATGCTGGCGCCCCCCTGATCCCCCCACATGGCTGCCCAAGCCCCAGACCGGCTGCAGCCTCCATAGCCCGCAGGTGAAAAGCCTCCTGGCCAAGGCCAGCTATGAAGCCTGCAGCCAGTCTGGGCACTCTCTGCTCACCCCTGAAAACATCCCCCCACCCTCGCTGCCCCAGGCCAGCCAGCTCCTTACATTTCTCAGCAGGCACAGGAAAGCAGCGAAGGTAAAGCCACTCCACGTGCTGCAGAATCCCGCTCCTCCAGGCTGAACTGAGGGCTGCTGGGAGCTGGTGGTGGGGCTTAGCTTCCAGGAAGCAAGCCCTCACCCTGACTTCCCTCCCAGTCCCAACCTACCCGGAATCTCAGAAAGTGGAGGGAAAAAACCCTCCGCTTTCAAAATGGGGTGGGGGGCTCTGGTTTTCCCCGGGGAAGACTCAGTCTCCCATGGAATATTTTGGGAGGCGCTAGCCACTGAGCCCCCCTATAGTCTATGCCTATGCCAGGAGATTATTGGTTCTGAACCTTTTAGGGTCCTTGCTTGAACCCTGTATATCTACTGCTTTCGCGCCTTTAACCTTAGTTCTAACACAGCCAGTGTATAGACTGGATCCTATCAATGTCTCAAACTTATCATTCTCCAGAGTGAATGTTGTTGGGAACTGATTTATCCACTGGTGAACAAGAGAGGATAGAATCCCCTTTCAGTACCAAAAAGACTAGGGATCATGGGAACTGCATGGACAAAAGCCATGTGGAACAGGGGCTGTGATAAGGAAGGGAATTAGCTGAGACCAAGCAAAACAAGTTGCTGGATCCAAACTATTATACATAGTTCATCCTTAAGAATACAAGAAGAGCCATACTGGATCAGACTAATAGTCCATCTAAGTCCAGCATCCTGTCTTATACAGTGGCCAGTAAAAATACATACAAATACAGTTGTTAAGTTCAACTCATACTTGTGTACATTTAATTATCTTAGTCCAAAACGTATTAAAATGAAAAACTACAAACTCTGTCAGAAATAAGGGAGAGATAAAAATGACCAGTGTAACTTTCCAGATCTTATGTGTATAGATCACGAGGTCCCGGATGTATTATGTCCCTCATTGCTGGGGTTGCCAGCCTCAAGGTGGGGCCTGGGGATCTCCCGCTTTTACAACTGATCTCCAGCTGACAGCGATCAGCTTTCCTGGAGAAAATGGCTGCTTTTGAGGGTGGACTCTATGGCATTGTACTATGCTGAGGCCCCTCCCCACTCTCTCCTGGCTCCACTCCCAAAGTCTCCAGGTATTTTCCAACCCAGATCTGGCAACCCTACTTGTTGCATCCTAAAATACTTCATCAATAAGATACAGTAAATATGTAGAACCATATCAATAAATGTATATCCTACAGGCAAACATATCACGTGGCACATATATCATCTTACCACTTCTCTCCACAAGTAAAAAACTGTTAAACTTCTCCATATCAGTTGATTCTAATGGGAAGCCACTGGACGAAACAAGGTAATCCTTTCATAATTTCTAAACGCTTCCTTTTGTTTCCATTTTTATTTTATAATTGTATAATAATGGGCTATGGCTGGGAGGGCGGGGTATAAATTTAATAAATAAATAAATATCAAATATTTACACTTAACTAGAAATTTTTACAAAGTGGGCATGTAGCTTAATCTATTTAGTAGGAGGTAAACCTGCCATCCAAAGGGAAAGCTGCTAACAAATGCCTCAACTGGAATTTGGTAACAGCCCAATTTAAACTACCATGTCAGTACATTCCATTATTTCTTAAAGTGGCTTCACACCTTATTCATTATGCATTACTATATTCTTACAGAAACAATATAAATCATAATTTTGATTTAATCCATAGAGGAAGTATGATTTTAGACAAAATATCCTATACAGTGGTCAACCAGTTCCTCTGAATGGCCAACAACAGGGCATAGGGACCAAGGCCTTCCTATGATGCTGCCTACTGGCTCTGGGATCCAAAACCTTAGTGCCTCTTGAGTGTGGAGGTTCTCCTCAACTACCATGACTAGTAGCCATTGACAGACTAATCCACCATGAATCTATCTAATCCCCTTTTAAAGCTGGTTATTCCTGTGGCCATCACTACATCCTCTGGCAGCAAATTCCACATTTTAATCACTCTCTGTGTAAAGTAGTATTTCCTTGTGTCCGTCCTGAACCTACTGCCCATCAGTTTCATTAGATGCCCTCGAGTTCTAGTATTTTAGGAGAGGGAGAAAAAGTTCTCTTTGTCAACTCTCTCCACCCCATGCATAATTTTGTAAACCTCTATTATGTCCCTCCCTTAGTCATCTATTTTCTAATCTAAAAAGTCCCAGACTCTTCAGCCTTTCCTCATAGGAAAGGTGCTCCAACCTTCTAATCATCTTGGTTGCCCTCTTTTGTACTTTTTCCAGCTCTATAATGTCCTTTTGGAGATACACTGACCAGAACTGTACACAGTATTCCAAATGAGGCCGCACCGAAGACCTGTACCCATTACAATATCATCTGTTCTAATCTCAATCCCTTTCCTAATGTCGAGTTTGCCTTTTGCACTGCTGCACACTGGGTTAACATTTTCATTGAACTATCTGCTATGACCCCAAGATCTTTTTCCCTCTCAGTCTCAGCAAGTTCTGACCTCATTAGCCTCTTCTTGAAGTTGTCATTTAACCAGTTTTTAAGACATAAGAGAATCCATCCTCTTATCCCATGACTGCTAAATTTACTTAGGAGTCTTTGGGGAAGTACCTCGGCCAAAAGCCTTTTGAAGGTCCAAGTATATAATGTCTACCAGGTTCATCGTTGTCTACACCTTTGTCTATGTGAGTAACTGGCCCAAGGACATGCAGTGAGCTTCATGGCTCAGCTGGGATTTGAACTCAGGTCTCAGTACTATACGACAGAAACCCTTGTGATTTGGGTAGGTCTGAAGCCACTCCCATAAAAATGAACTGTACAAAACTTCCTTCTCTTAGGTACAAAATATTTACTGAAACCTTACCTAATGTAAATTTAAGTTTTTTTTAAAAAAAGCTCTGAATCATGTGGCAGCACAGCATACAACCCAATATGTAATCTGAGCATTTGCTTGTTTAGGAAGTCAAGTCTTGTCCATAGCCCATGATTTAAAAGTTTGGGTTTTTTCCCTCATGACAAAAAAATATTTTAACTCAGTTCAATAAGGAACCATAAACAATGGCTCATAATACCAACAACTGTAGTATACAGCATGTATTTCAAAACAGGAAAATGAACTGACAGATTTTAGGAACTTGATTTTACCATTTGGGAAATTTTAAGGACACTACAAAAAAATCAAAGTATATACCAAATGTAGTAACCTATATTTCAGAACACGCTACAACAACACAGTTATTGAGGGAAAAGTGAAGCGACTAAACACCATTTCTTTCTTCAGACGAGTTAAATCATGAATGTTTGCCTCAAGCTGAAAATCTCAGCCTCCATGGCTAATGTTTGGGGGTTGGGGGGGGAAATACCTGCCACCTTATTACACAGAAAGGTTTGCTACCCCTCAAATACTGTTTATCAAGATCTCTTTAATCAATTTAATTGCCACTTCCAAGGAGAAAGTCTTGCAGGAGTCCCATTATGTGTTAGAGGCAGAGAGTTCCTAGTTGAAGTGCTTTGAAAGATTTACTTCCCAGTGATCACCTACTTAGATCAAACAGTAAATCACTGACTCTTGTTATGGTGTTTGTTTAGGTGGCAGCAGTTTAGCTGGCCAAGCCTCAATGGCCCCTTACTGAGCTTCTCAGTGTGTGTGGCCCATTTTGCTCTGCAGCTGGTTTGACACACACAAGCCCCACTGTGTATCAAGCCTATTGTTATTTTAATGCAATTCTCAACAATCTAGTTTGCCCTTACCAATCTAACAGTATTTCAGAAGAGGTAGGACATTTAAAAGTTCTGTAAATAAAATCACCTGCCTCAAAAGAAAGAAAATCATTAATAAATGATTGAACAATTTGCTGAACTGAGATGCTGCTAAAACATTATTCTTCTAATACATTAAATTCCGGCAAGTTTTACTACTAGTTCAAGGGACTAGGAACAACCTGAACCCAAGAAATAAATGCTGTATTGCATCTGTCAGTTGTTCTTTTCCCCCATTATGTAATATAGTATAAACAAGCATCTAAAAATTGACTTCAACCACCCAGGTAACATTCTGTCTATTTTAAATAACCTTTTTTCACATGGGGAATATAAACTATTGTAGTATTTTCAATTTTTTTCACTGGACCTTTACAGCTGCACATTAATCTCATCTGCTGTTATACAATAGATTTTCATACTGTTCCATGTCTATCATGGTATTTTTTAATTAGTACATTCATTAAGAGAGATAAAATTAGCCAAGAGAATTTTATTTTAATTTTTTTGGTACATGGAAGTCAGGAAACACTTCCAATCCTGTTTAACAGGAATCACATAATGCAGAAATTACCAAAAAGATCTTGCTTCATCTAGCAAAGCTTGAGCACAGCTGATACAGATGTGCAACTGGAGATACATCTGCAGTGATATGCAAAACAATACCACTGAATGGGCTGCATACATATTTTGATATCAGCAGAGATATTTATGGGAGGGAAAGCAGCATGGTATAGCCCAATCTCACCAGATCTTGGAAGCTAAGGAGGGTCAGTACTTGGAAAGGAGACCACCAAGAAATACTCAGCAGAGGAAGGCAATGGAAAACCACCTCTGCTTCTCACATGTCTTGAAAGCCCCTTTCTTCGGTCACCATAACTCAGCTGCAACTTGACAACACTTTAGATAGACACAACGATATTCATCTCCACCCAGGACTACTAATCACTGCATATGGCTGTAACTGGACCAAACCCTAAAATATGTGCTAGCCATGCCATTTGTATGTTGAGCCCGAAAATCCAGAAAGCCATGGAAATCCAAGCCATCAAAGAGGCATAAATCCAAACTACCAATACAGAGCCCTGACTCAGATGGCTCAAACTAGCTGAATCTCATGAGATCTCAAAAGCTAAGCAGAGTCGGCACTGTATAGTACTTGAAGGGGAAACTACCAAGGAAGTCCAGGGCCTCTACATAGAGGCAGGCAACAGCAAACCACCTTTGCTCATTACTTAAAAACCTAAAATGGAATAAGATTGCATACAATCATCGCATGGATAACACTTTATTCCCACTCTCTAGAATGGTTTCATATAGAGTTACACAATAGCATAGGAGACGAGAGGGAAGCTTCCAAGACTCCACAGCGCAAGTATGATGGAGTTCAGAAGCAGACTCCCAACACCATATTGCAAACTATTCATTCAGAAATAATAGAATCATCAGACCACTGGGACATGACCACCAAACTCAGCTAGTCTGTCAAGAAGAATACGTTTTCACAGAATCAAAAGATACCAAGAGGCCCAAAAGACTCTACAGTGTCTTTGATCCAGGTGCCTTTGGTCAGGCCTGATTCAGATCCAGATAAGCACTTAAGCAACCCTGTACTTTCCTAGATCAGATAATTAACCTTTTGGTAACAGGCACACTTCGATGTATTTTTGGTATAGTATGTAAGCAAAAATATAGAGATCCCTTGCTTCCGTTTTGTTTATTTAGAATATGTTTATGTCACCTCTGCAGGAACTTGCTCCAAGCAACTTACAATAAAATAGTAGCCCAGCATAAAAACAGAGACCATAGCACAGATCACACACAGATTCCAGACTAAAATACTGTTAAAAAGTCAACTCTTGTGAACAGAAATGTTTTGGCCTGGCACTTAAAAGAAAGCAACATAGGCACCAGGCAAGCATCAAAAGGAAGATCATTCCATAAGGCATTCCATAAGGCCACTACTGAAAAAGCCCTCTCTCTAGTTGCCACCCACCTTACCTCTGAAGGGCTTCTGAGGTAGATCTTAACTGGTAGGCTGGACAATATGGGAAGAGGCAGTTCCTTCAAGTACCCTGGCCACAAGCTATTTAGGGCTTTTTATGAAAACAAAAGAATACAGTAGTACCCTCCATTGCTTCCACACACATAATTAAATGACAGAGTTTACATGAGCCAATCAATCTTTTTTTTTTAACAAAAGTAAGCAGGTTACAGGCAAAGAGCACCTTCTAAGAAGATGCTCCAGATCAATTCAAACACTCATCTTCCAACAATAGCAAGCTGTCCCACTCGATAAGGCTCCTGTTCTCAGCATAATATTAATCACCATACAAAGTTATCTGTACTCAAAATATTTTCTTAAAATATATAAAAGCTATGAATTCATTCTTGGTACCTCTAATAATTAACAGAGAATATTTAAAAATAAAAATTACAAGTTTCTCATGCATATGACTACGTGGAATGTATTTATTTGATACACTGCTGTCAGAATGGACTTTTCATGGGCTGGCAAAGACAGAATTCTAGGATGTGAAACACCTAATTAAGTCGTGAAACATTTGCTTCCTTAGAGCACATTCTTCCAGTGCTTTGTCTAGTTTACTGCAAAGTGACTCAATAAGCTACCCTACTGCTATTTCCTTAAACTAACAGTTCCAAAGGAAGACAGATTTTGCCAACTGGATGTGCCCCGCATCAGCACATCTTTTTCTACCCCAAGTTTTAACTCATTAGCTCTACTTTCTTTAGACTACAGGCTCCAGTCACTAATATTTGGAAAACAGAGTTAAATGCATTTCCACAAACCGTTCAACAAGAAGAGGCAAGTAATGCATAAAAAAGACTTGATCAAATCAGCTCCATCTCTACAGTAGAGGAAACTGGAAGTCACTTTGACTTAGACTCAGCCTAATATTTCTACAGGTAGAAAGATTCCCACTTGGAATGAGATATTCTTGCTTCACCCCTACCACTGCAGCCCCAAATGCCTCTTTCCCAAAACACTGCTCTTTACTTAAACATTTCATAATTAAAAAGATAAAGGAAAGTTCATGTTGCTAGGATTTTTAAAATGTTCTTGTTGGCAAACACAGTTTTTTCTTTCACCTCCCCTCCCCAAGTTGATCGATACATTGAGCATTATGAAATTTTTCATTAGAGAACTCCTCAAAGGCAAAGTTTAAGAAAAAGTTCTCTATTATTGAAGATTTATTGTTCTACTATGCATGAACTCTTGTTGGAAATACATGAAAACAGAGCAATACTTACAGAAACATCTTTCAGATTCTTTTCATAGGAAAAAATAAGGCAATCTCCATTTGCTTCTCCTTTCGAAATATCAAAATTGTATTTGTCTGTCTGTCCTTCTCTGAATAACAGCACTTTCTGTAGTTCTTCAATGTACTTCTCTTGTTCCATTTCCATGTCAGCTGCCTCCTTAGATATTTCGTCTTCAGTCACTGTAAGAAGCAAATAATATGAATTAAAATTAAATTCAGAACAAAGGTTTTTTTAAAAAAAAAACATCAGGTATTGCTGCTGCACACACAATATTTGACAGTGGTTTTCACAACTCTTTAACGTTATCACCATTCAATTTTTTAAAAAATGAAGGATTACAATACTGTCACATCTTAAAGGATTTTTTCAAAGTACAGAAAATGTGGGGGGGACATAGTCATGCCATCCTTTCTCACTTTCTGTGACTTAGGTAACAATTTACAAGCCAATGACATAGATGCTGAAGTACGTAGTGTAAAAAATCAGTATCTCTGTACCCCTGGTTCAATCCAAAGAATTGTGTGTTCTAAGGGTACTTCTGCTGCATAACAAGGGCTACAACCATCCCTTTCGGCTGCTGCTCACTATTTTTTGTGCTACTCCTGAGGGTCCCCTGATATTCAAGAGCAGTTTTGGGGATGTCACAGTGACCTGCTGAAGACAACAGGTGGCTGGGACAATCTGCCTGCATTCCTTTCGAGTCAACTTAATGAATTCAGGGTTTCTGCTTCAACCTGTGCAAAGATAGGTGTGCCTAAGCCCACTGAAATCAAGAGGCTTAGTTGCTCCTGCCACCACATAAAATTACACCATGAATGCCCTGCACCAAAACCAAAGCTTGTGGAAGACCACAGTAACTCTTTCAGTGATACATCTATGTATTTTCAACAGTACATAACATCTGTGGGAAAATTAACATCAAAGTCTTTGTTGGTCTTAAAGGAGCCACTGTATTCTGCTGCTTCAGACCAACATGGCTACCCCACCTGAATCAAAATCCATAGTCTGTTCTGGTTTCTTATAGCCTTCTGGGCACAACAGATGGCACAGTCTTGATGGTATAGAGCTAACATATCTTATGTGCCACTGCAGTGACATTTCACGCAATTATTAATGGTACTTTTTCAATTATATATTATTTATAGCTCTGTTATAGTGGGGGGTTTTCCCCTTGGCACTGCACATAACTGGCATCAAAGACAGCCTTCATGCCAATACTAGATTAGTCAGGCCTGTCAATACCAGCACAGTTTTATATCATATTTTGTAACCTATCTACTACTTGTGGGTTGTTGTTGTTTTTATCATACGTGTAATCCACTTTGGATCCCAGTGAGAAATCAGCATCATCCATAGGACTATCAGCTCATTCTGAAGTTTAAGTAACCAGAGTGGGGGGTGGAAAGGCACTCACTTGGTGCTGGGCAGCATTCATCTAACCTGTAGCTACTATAAGGCACAGGGAGGATCAATACCTCTCAGCACAATTCTGTGCAGCAAATAAACATGGCACTAGAGAATGATGTTCTGGCCACCCCCATCTGCTGTATGTGTATACACACACACGCACAGATATGTAAATATATAGATATACAGATATCAAACAACAAATAGACAGCCTTATGTGTCTACACATGCACACAAAGGAGTGCAGTGACCAAGATTTACTATACTAGACTGCAGCCAGCAACTCTACCCAACTATGTCTCACTGCTGGGAGGTAGATGACAAGGAACACCTGACTTCTTATATGCAGATAAAAACCTACCTTCTACTTTACAGACGTAAGTTTTACTGCCTGTTTTGAAAGGCTATGCTTTAATAAAAACACACTCTGCCTATGGCAATAAATGCTAGAGAGCTATTTACACACAAGTGTGTAGAGACGCGGCTCTTTTAAGTTTTCACTGCTACATCTCCGCACTGCCGATATAAGTAGCTTGCCTTACTAGATTTAGGTTACGCAGTGATTAAAACTTCACTCTGATTCTTCGAGCAATTCTCTATGGACACAATAAACAGCACCACTGGATAGCAGGCTGCATAATATGAAAGATGATGGCATGTTAAAGGCAGGCGTTACACTATACAGCACACCTGAGCTAACAGATGCACATGACTTTATCCAGGATGTAATACTCTGGAGGGATATACTAGCCCAAGATAATCAGTACTTTCAAAGGTTCCTGCCATATTCTGCCTAGTGGAAAGTTTAGAATTATGCTATGCATGTGAGGAAGTAGCTTCACATATATATAACTGTAAAGTAATTTATTATATCTCACCTCTCCCGGCCCAAGCCAGCTGACCATCAGTGAGAATGACATCAAAGCCAACTCCTAGATCTTTTTCCCAAGTTATCTGCAGAAAATATGTCATGCTTGGGTCTGAAACAGGACAGATTCTGCTCACTTTCTTCTCCATTATTCTCCACCACCTGCTTTGGAAGAGGTAACCACTTGTTTAATCTAGTTCAATTCAATGAAAAGGAAGAGGTTACAAAATATAACTCTGGCAGGTTATACTCATCATGGTTCTATAAATTAATAACAGCATTAAATGTGTGTTTTATGCAACTACATTTATTTTCCTATTCAACTTTAAGATCTAACATCTACATCATGTGTGTGTATATATATATATATATATATATATATATATATATACATATACATACACATATATATTTAACATTATTTATAGTCTGCCTTTCTCACAGAGACTCAAGGCAGATTACACAGATTAAGTCAGAACAATCCACAAAATGGGACATTCAATAACCAGTGCATTAGGATTTTAGAAGTCTGAAAACACCAGAATGAACTAAAACATAGAGTAAGTACTAACATGACACATTAAGGCAGTGGTACAGGAATTACATAAATAGGATGCTACTTACAATAAGCTGTACATAGCAGTATAGACCGGAGTCCCAATCATTTATCCAAGTAAGTTTGTAAACTATTTTGTACAGTGCAACCCTATTATCTCTGCGGAAAAGCCACCCTGAATAGCACAGTTTGCAGAAGGCCAGGAGACTGGGAGCTTTCCTGACCTCCTTGGGCAGGCCATTCCTCAAGGCAAGAACCAGAACAGAGAAGGCATGGACAGTTGTCAATTTTGCGTGTTTGGAATCTGGCACGTGCAGAAGCCCCTGCTTACTTGAGTAAAGTTGTTGTGACAGAGGACAGGGAGAGACAGTCATAGAATCATAGAATTGGAAGGGGCCATACAGACCATCTAGTCCAACCCCCTGCCCATAAATAAGAGAGGCCAAGGCCATGAAGGCCTTTGTATATGATAGCCAATACCTTAAACTAATGGGCTAGTAACTAATGGGCTAGTAACTAATGGGCAGACAATGGATCATCTGCAGGACTATTATGCTTTAGAAAAAAGCAAAGTTATCCGTTGACAAACAGAAGGAAAAAATTCTAAGGATAATGATGACATTCTAATTCAGATTTTAACGTCTGACAAGGCAAGCAAGCCGGGATACACATACACAGAGACCTTTACTACTGCCTCTCATATGCATCACAGGATCTGGGCCCATAAAATCCTCTCCTCCAGAATAATGAAGCAGCTGAGCTAATACAAGGTACAAAAAAGTCTATAGAGCAATTCACGTAAGAGAATGTGAAGAGTGCATTATGGCCACAACATAAATCTTGACCGGAACTCATCAATTAGAAAAATGTTAGAATTCCAAGTGAAAAATCAATATCATACTCTCAACTGAGCATGAATACTCAGAGTAACCAACACAAAGGTTAAAAGGTCCCAAAAGTAATTATACAGTAGTTCCTTTGTTATTAAATAACATCTTCTCTCAATTAGTCACTAACAACTGTGCAGATAAAGGAGGCGTTTCTAAAAATCTTGTGACAAAGATATAGTGAGATGGGGGGGAGGGGGAACACACCCAAGATATTTCCATAGAGGAAAAATCGGGGGGGGGGGTGAAGTGGATTCCACCCAAAACCATATACCAGAGTTCACCAAGTTTCTCCTAACAGGCTGTTTTAAACCTGCTTATAGGCTTCTAGTTCCAGAATGCATTGAACCTCAGTGAACCCCAGTGGACTGGGCTCTCTGACTCCCACTATTCCCACAGATTCTACAAAGGTGAGGGGGTCCTTATGCAGTATTCACATTTTCTAAGCCACAGCTAGCAGCAAGACTGTTAGTAGCATAGATGGCCTTATAATCTATTTAGGCCAGGCTACAGGGCTTTTGTCCTGACCAGGCTAGCTCAATCTAATCAGATCCCAGAAGCTAAGTGGGGCTGGGAGACCACCAAGGAAGCCCAGGATTGCTATGCAGAGGCAGGAAATGGCAAACCACCTCTTTTCATCTCTTGCCTTGAAAACCCTATGCAGTCACCATAAGACAGCTGCAACTTGAGGGCACTTTCCACTACCACATCCTCTCAGGCCACACACCCCAAGGCCACTAGATGAATACAAGGGGGTAGTAGGAAGAAAATGATACATACTCTGCAGATATTTTGACTGAGCTGTACACAGAGCCCAGAGACCTCTGAGAAAGCTTTAAATTGCCTGGTATAATCGGGAACATCACTGAGATTTTTTAGAAAAATGAATTTGTCTTCAACCAGAAACACAGATCTACCACTGAATTCCAAGTATATTTGCAATATTTCATGGGAACTAGGGTTGCCAGCTCCAGCTTGAGAAATTCCCAGATATTTGGCAGTAGTGCCTGGGGAAGGCAGAGCTTGCCAAGGAGCAGAGATTCAGCACAGAAGTGATGCCACTGAGTCTGCCCTCTGATGCTGCCATTTCCTCCAGGGGAACTGATCTTTGTAGTCTAGAGATCAGTTGAAATTCCAGAAGAACTCCAGTCTCCACAAGGATATTGACAATGTTAAGGCAAACACAGCTATACTATCTGATTTTCTTCATCAAATCAGATATCTTTTCTTAATTTACCCTCGTTGAAAAATTCTGTGGAAAAACACAACACTAAATATCCACAAAATTGTTAATTCTCTAAAACCTATCAAGTCCCACCCACTTTCAGCATTTCTCTCTAAAACTTCCAACAGATAATTCACATGGATGTCTGAAATTCTTCTAGAGGTGTTTTCAAAATTACAAATTACTTATTTGTATGAGACAATAAAGGGAAGAGAACACTTAGTAGAAATTTTATTTAAAACTAGGAATAAGGCCGACTGTGGAAATAAATACAATGAGCTTTAGAAAGAGGCTCTGTGAGGGTAGTCTGGCCTTGGGCACTCAGTGTCAATTTGCTGTGGTGACCTCAGCAGGGTATAATGACCGAGAGCTTACAATTTTCTCCAGGGGAACTGATCTCTGCCATCTGAAGAGCAGTTGCAATTCTCAGTGATCTCCAACCCTCCACTGGAGATTGGCAACAATGGTTCCCCAGGAGGAAATGGCTGGTTTAAAAGGTGGAGTTATGGCTTTGTACCTGTCTGAGGTCCCACCCCTCCTCAAACCCCACTCTTTCCAGACTCCACCCTCATATCTCCAGGAATTCCCCAACTTGAAAGTGGCAACCCTATTTCTTTCACAGCCAACCATCAACATACCATTATCTGCACCTCTGACTTCAGATTTCCAGCTCTCCCCCCCCCTTGTAGCCTCTACCTAGGAAAACTATAGAGTCTTTCTCCACAGTGGAGACCCAAGCAGGAGGGAAGCAACCTCAGCAGGGTATAATGACACAGAGTCCACCCTGCAAAGCAGCCGTTTTTTCCAGAGGCTGATCTCTGCCATCTGGAGAGCAGTTTTCATTTTGAGTGATCTCCAGCCCTCACCTGAAGATTGGCAGCAATGGTTCCCTAAGAGGAAAAGTGCAGTCTTTCTCTGCAGTGGACACCAAAGCAGTTTACATATTTTTCCTCTCCACCTTTTGAAAGTGAGGTAGGTTAGGCTGAAAGTCTGTGACTGCTCTAAAATCACCCACTCACCTTCCACAGCAAGAACCTGGATCTGGCAGACCCTGCTCTAAAGCGCTAACTGCTACACCTAGGATAGCCAACCTCCAGGTAGAGCCTGAAGATCGCTGGGTATCACAACTGAACTCCAGACAACAGATCTCTCCCCCCGCAAAGAAAATAACTGCTTTGAAAGGTGGGCTCTAAGGCATTCTGTTCAGCTGAGGCCTCCCCCCTCCCCAAACTCTGGCTTCTGTAGACTCCACCACAGAATATCCAGGAATTTCCCAACCTGGAGCTGGCAACCCTAATCAGGACTGGCCCAATGAATTCCCCACAAAGGCCTCCTGTCTTTGCCTTTTTACTGACAGAACCAAGCATGGTTGCTTAGCAACAGCCACTGAGGGAAAAGTTAGTCCCACAGAAGCCAAGCAGGAGAAGTATCTTCATCATGAGAGACAGCCGTTTAGCAGTTTATTCTGTGAGAGAAGACTGTCCAGGCTGGCAATGGGTGGGGGAGAGGAGTGGACCCAGAACCCAGCCAATGGCATGCGAGTACTCTTGAGTGGCAGTTGATGAGCCAATGGCTCAGCCAATGGGAGAGCTGGAAATGGTCAATACATAAGGGAATTATATATATAGGATTCTTCACTTGGATTGAGAATTTCTGATACAGAGCCAACTGAATAAATTACTCCTTTCTAACTTTTACAGCATTATCACTGTTTAATTAACATTAACTGGTAAAAATCAAATATTTACTAGCACCATTTCATTTCGAAGATGTTTAAATCAGACCCAATTTTAATCCCATAATAAGCATCTATCAGCCAGTAACAGCCAGATGGAGTAGTATTTTGGAATGCCTTTAAAGACTCAATAATGCTGCTTCTGTACTCTTAATATGTTTGTAATCTCTGGAAAATTAAACTACTCAGCTTCTATGTCCCTTGATTAATACAAAGAAATGCTTTAGAGAAACTGATTGATTACAGCAAATAGAAAAGCTAGTGTTTTGCTCCTAAGGGCACAAAGAGTCATGCTACATATCAACACCTCACGATATAACTGCTAAGGAACAGCAACTGACTTGCAGGTGGGAAAAGCAGAGTCCCACCCCAAATTTGTACTTCACTGGCTGTACTTAGAACATCAGACAGTTGACGATTGAGTTGCTCATCTTTAGTGCTTTGTCTCTTTAGCACTTGGCATCTATGATCTTTATTAGGCAACGCTTCCTTCTGAGGAAGAATCAGCTGTTGGCTGGCGTGTAATTAAGTCGGGAGTCTGCTCCATGAACAAGGACAGCACACAGTTGCTGATGAATAAACAAGGCACTTTTTAAAAATAAGCTGACAAATGATTTTGTATGCTGCTTTGGTTAGCACCAAGACACAGTACAGAAGCCAAATCTTAGGGTTTGCTTCACTGCTCCACAGAGTGTCATTGATATTTCAACTTCAGTTTTTCAATTTTGGCTTAAGGGGGGGCTTCAGTGGCAGGTGTTGCAAACCTCAGCCATTATTGTTTTCAGGACTTAGCAATCAGAAGGAAAAAGTACTGGAGTTCCAGACCAATTACATCTAGAGCCTGGCCCTGTCCACACAGCATGTGAATCCTATCTGATCTTCCCATGATGCAAGAATCTGCAAGAAGTGCCTGTGCAACAGCATAATGCTATCAGCAACCATGTCATACCAGTGCAAGCTGCAACTATAGAATTCCAAAACTGCATCAGAACATGGCCATATAAACTGGGGGAATTAGGCAAGTGTAACTACACATAGTACAGGACTCCCTCCTTATCCTTGCCAAAAAATAGCGGAGCTTCTCTCCAGCTACTAGGAATCCCAGTAGTGTGGTCAAGCACAAGGGCTTCAAGCTGGCTGTGACAAATTTCGTATCTAAAATATTAAGTGCCATTGACTGCTCTCTTTATTGTTAAACTATTGCAATGATTCTTCTAACTGTGGGAGCAGCTGTAAAGGAATGAAGTCCTGTTCCCTGCCCCCAACTAGCCACTCATCTCTGTATTGAACCATCTTTAGGAAGTTGGAAAATGGGAAAGTCACTTCCCCTCAGGGGAATCCATTGCCAAGTCCTTGTTGAAGCTGCTACTACCCTAGAGTTACTCTCCATTCACCAGCAGCAAAGCAGACTTCATTCCTCCCTTTTAAACTTGTCTCTGTTCTCAGCAGCTAATGGCAGAGAAACCAATGTTCCACTGGAACTGAAGCCAGAAGAAGGGGCTGCTGAGAATCACTGTACCATTCTTCCACATGATTAGTATTACCCCTTTTCATGGAAGAGAAGGAGATTGTATTTATACCCCACCCTTCACTACCTGAAGGAGTCTCAGAGTGGCTTACAATCTCCTTTCCCTTCCCCTCCACACAACAAACACCCTGTAATGTAGGTGGGGCTGAGAGCTCTGAGAAAACTGCTCATGAGAGAACAGCTCTAAGAGAACTGTGGCTGACCCAAGGTCACACCAGCAGATGCACGTGGACCCCAGATCACACCAGCAGCCACTACGCAAACTGGCTGAGTTCAGCTGCATATGACCAAAGACATGCTTTTGGCCAACTGTGGGCTACAACTTCTGTAAACATGCTCAGAAAAAGGAAGCTCTTCTATCTTCATATATATGAGAAGTCTTGTCCATGTTTCAGACAGCACAGGGGCATGAGTATCTCAAACCGATTATTGAAGCTCTGAAAGTTTTAATTGTATTTACAAGGTCATAAACAAATTGGAATACTCATTGGTGGTGCAATAAAAACAAAACAATGATATAAACTGTATCTGTGAATAACCTGCTGCTGAATGTTTCTTCAAACCTACCCCAACAGAAAGAAATTAAAGAACTCCAAAAAAGCATTAAAGGATTCTGTATGCATACTTTTGTTTTACTACTATGGCATGTAAACCACAGAGGTCCTCTGCCAGAAAAGGATTTCTGCTTGCAGAAGAGGGCAGTGGAGATTATTATCGATTCTCCCATCAAACAGCAGACCCCCACTTCCCCTCCCATGTTGCTGCTGAGAGTCCAATGACTCCCCAAAGGAACAAGATTTCAAGTATCACTGTCAGCTTCAGCAGGAGGGGGAATAGAAAGTTCTGCTCTATGAAATCTGTGAATTGTTGAGTACATAAGACTATATTTATGTTTGAGTTTATAAAAATACTAGGGGCAAGGCCTGTTGCATGGTCTGATGCAACGGGCACTAGCCGGACTCCCTCTCCAGGCCCCGTCCCCCTCTGTGGCGGCGGCACCTGCAGGGCAAGTTCAGGTCCACCTCCCCCTCCCGGCGCGGCCCCACAGTGGCAGAGCAGCGAGCAATGGAGGCCATCTCCTTCCTTGGGCCAGCCAGCTCTGCTGCCGCCTCCCCGCCGTGGAAGTCGTCGTGGACTGCAGTCGGCCCGAGTTGCTCATGGTCCCAGTTCCCAGCTATGCCTGCACAGTGAGGCCAGGCCCACCACCTCCTCCCCGCCGCGCAAGGCGTCGCTGGTCCCAGTTTCTTATCAGGGGGGTGGCACCGTGGCAAGGGAGGCCGTCATCGAGCTTGGGCTGGGAGCGCGCAGCCGCCAGAGCATCCGCCCAGTCTGGTGGCTGGAGGCAGAGTGGGGCGAAGAGGCTGTGTGCTGGCTGTGTGGGCAGGACCAAGCCCATGCAGCCAGGCATGCCAGCTAATGGCCAGGGCCCAATTGTGAGTGGCAGCCCCCGCAGCCAATCTATCTTGCCGTGCATTTTTGCCTTATTTGGGCATGCCAGCCGACCACTACGCTTTTTATATAATATAATAGGACCACTACGCTTTTATATAATAGGTAAGGATAAATGGTGATGCATATTTTTTTCCTGTGAACCCTGCTTAAACCCATTGTGCAACACATAGTGCAACTAGATATAGATAGGAATTCTCAGTCCGGGGCAAGTGACGTTCTATATTCTTGGTGCTGAGGGAGGGGTGGCAACAGTGGGAGGGTTTCTAGTGTCCTGGACCTCCTGATGGCACCTGGTATTTTTGGCCACTGTGTGACAGAGAGTTGGACTAGATGGGCCATTGTCCTATCCAACATTGGCTTCTTATAAAGCCTGCTGGGATAATGATCCACTGGTCAAGAATCACCATTTTAAATGATCCAAGATCCTGGGAGATTATGGCCCACAACAGACTCTACAGAATCACAGAACTAATTCTGGAAACCCAAGGAGATTAGGGGTTGACATGTTATGAAATGTAGCCCCACCCCTTTATGCTTCATGGCAAAGTAGTCTTGAAACTAAAGGGACTTTCAAAAACATAGTTTATGATATAGCATGGGGAGAGCAGTTTCTTCTTAGGAGTATTACATAAAGACATAATATTCTAGAACTATTACTATTGTAGAGAAGAAGAAGAAGAGATTGAATTGATACCCCGCCCTTCACTACCCAAGGGAGTCTCAGAGCGGCTTACAAATTCCTTTCCCTTCCCCTCCCCACAACAGACACCCTGTGAGGTAGGTGGGCTGACAGAGCTCTGACAGAAACCACTCTTTTTCAAGAACAGCTGTGTCAGAACTACGGCTTGCCCAAGGTCATCCAGCAGGTGCAAGTGGAGGAGTGAGGAATCAAACCCGGTTCTCCCAGATTAGAGTTCACACACTCAACCACTACACCAAACTGACAATCCAGCAAGGTTAACATCTAGCAGAGCCCTATTCTTTTCAGTACAAGAGTTAAATCAGTACTTGTGCCTCTAAAATCGATGTCACTAACTCTTTCGGATAGTCATACTGTTCTGCAAAAGGAAACGTACATGTATGTGCACATACCCCACCATATGACAGCACCCTTGATATCCAAAGCTGTATTGGCTCCTTCCCACTCTTGTAAATGGCTAGGGGGTCATGGTTACTGGACAACAATGAAGTATACATGGAGCAGAGTTACACAAGCAACATTTAAATCTGTTTATCCATGAATTTGCACAATTCAGCACCACAATTATCAAAATCAATTATCACCTTCCACATGTGGATATTGTACTAACATTTATACATGAGTTCCATGATGGAGGATGGAGGATATAAATATAATACATACATAAATACAAAGAAACACACAGTTCTATACATCTATGTTTCCAACATGCTGATACATTTTGCCAAAACGTCCCACAGGAAATCTGAATTTCTTATTTGCAGATCATTTACTTTTTTCCCCACTAAAGGAAGTACATTATTCATTTCTGAGAGTGGATGATGGACCTAATGCAAATACTTTTGTCAGCATTCAGTATTACTACAGCTTATTTTCCCCAAAGATGGAGGCAATAAACCTCAATACATAGCCTCCAAAGTCTTTCACTGAAGGCAACTGAAGCCAACACTTACTGAAGACTCAAATTCACAGCCATAATCAATTTCCTGCCACCTGGACTCCTCTGTGTATTAGTTTAATTTGGCCTTTGTCTTCCTAGCCACATAGGAGTGCTGGATCGTTTTAAGGAATTTTCAGCTAACTATTCAAAATTCAGCCAATTCAATTGCAATTCTTGCCATATGAAGGGCATGTAATTAAAATCAGCAAGTAACAAAAACATTTTAAAATTTTAGGTGCAGACTAAATCTGTTATACACTTCTGAACACTAGATTACAGTGACATTAGATTAGTTAAAGAACTGTAAATTCATGAAGGAAAGCAAACAAAATTCTGTTTGTCAAAACACTGAAGTCACACAAGAACTGAACTGCTGAATCAAAAACTTGGAAGGATTGTTTGAAACTATGGTTGTAAATTGTCATTTTAGCTTGTGCTAAAAGCTTCATGCCTGTGTTTGCTCCACTAGCATTGCAATAATATAAAGTTCATTCAGAATTTAATGGATCTCCTTTAAATTCAGAACACAAGCCAACATAGTATTCCTTCCCAAACTGTTTGCTTGTCTTATCCCACCAGGCAATAATGACATCATCAGCATAATATAATGAAAAATTATATTATGATCTATCCCCAGAGGCCAGAGATCTCATATCATAGTCTACAAGATCTCAACGGCATACTGTATTTACTCTAAAGTAAGATGAACCTGAATGTAAAATGATACTTCCCTCCCAAAAACGTTGTCTACAACACATTTTTATTACTAGAAATAACTGTAATTTGTATGCCTAAAATATAATAGAACCTTGTTTCATTTAATGGTATATTGGGGGCGGGGGCAGGACCTGACTAAATGTAGTATTTTTCTTAAAGAAGCACACATTGTTTGTGTGAGGTTGGGGTTTTCTAACCCATAACCCAAGTATGGGGGAGAGCAGTTTAAAAATCTATTTTATAAATAAATTCATAAATAATGCATTTTTTCACATTTCATTTTCCCCCTGCAAATTGAGGGCTTCCCCTGGCTTGTAGAACAATACTTGTCCGTCCCTAGACCCATTATGTGGATTTTTTGATCTACTCTCTGTGGCCCAGTACAGAATTAGACATAATGATATAATATTCTGATGATTTTTTCCTGCACCTTTCAGTGGAGGCAAAGAGGTTCTAGTGCTCTGCCACCACTACATCAGAGAAATGTCATCTTCATTACTTTTGAGGATACTATTACAAACCTATTGACAGCCTGCTGCAACAGCATTTAAAACGTCTTTTATAGATCAAATTACTTTCACACATTCCACTTTGGACACTATAATCAGTAGTTACACCTGGGGCACCTGCTTATCTGAACTGCTTGCATCAGTTCCAGATATTAATGGAGCACCCTGAGAAGTTGCTTGGAGTGTTCCATTAAATCACATGTGCATATTAGGGACACAAGTCAAGAAAAAGAGATTGAGTTTCTAGACATTCTCAATGACTGTGCTGTGGAACAGATGGTCACAGAACCTACCAGGGGAGAGGCAATCCTGGATTTGGTCCTAAGTAATGCCCAAGACCTGGTGAGAGATGTAAAAGTGATTGCATTGCTTGGGAACAGTGACCATAATGTTATTAAGGTCAACATATGTATATATAAGGAGTTGCCCACAAAGGCTGACACAACCACTTTTAACTTTAAAAGGGGTAAATTCTCTGATATAAGGGGACATGTGAGGAAGAAACTGAAAGGAAAAATAGAAAGGGTCAAAACCACTGGGGAAGCTTGGAGACTATTTAAAACTACAATCCTAGAAGCTCAGAAAAAATATATACCGCAGGGTAGGAAAGGCACAAATAGGTATAGAAAAAGGCCTGCGTGGTTAACGAACAAAGTAATGGAAGCTATAATAGGTAAGAAGGATTCCTTTAAGCGGTGGAAAGCTAGTCTCAGTGAGGTTGATAAAAGGGAATACAGGCTGTGGAAAATAAAATGCAAGTCTGTGATCAGGCAGGCAAAAAGGGAATATGAGGAGCACATAGCAAAAAACATAAAGGCATTGGGACCCTTCAATGACCAAGGGGTAAAAGGAGTACTGAAGGATGATAGGGAAATAGCTGAGAAGCTGAATGCATTTTTTGCCTCTGTCTTCACTGTGGAAGATGAGAAGTGCTTGTCCACTCCAGAACCGCTGATTTCAGGAGGGGTGTTGAAAGACCTGAGTCAGATTGAGGTGATGAGAGAGGAGGTCGTACGACTGATAGACAACTTAAAAACTGATAAACCACCAGGCCCAGATGACATACATCCGAGAGTTCTGAAAGAACTCAAATGTGAACTTGTGGATCTCCTGACAAAATATGTCATCTTTCATTAAAATCTGCCTCCATTCCTGAGGACTGGAAGGTAGCTAATGTCACTCCCATTTTTAAAAAAGGTTCCAGAGGAGATCCAGGAAATTACAGGCCAGTCAGTCTGATGTTGATACCGGGTAAATTGGTGGAAACTGTTATTAAGAATTAGTAGGCACATTGATGAACAAAAACTACTGAGGCAGACTCAGCATGGGTTCTGTAAGGGAAGATCTTGTCTCACTAACCTGTTAGTGTTCTTTGAGGGTTAGTGAACAAATATGTGGACAAGGGGGACCCAATAGATGTTGTTTACCTTGACTTCCAGAAAGCTTTTGATAAAGTTCCTCATCAAAGGCTCCTAAGTAAGCTCCATAGTCACAGGATAAAAGGACAGGTCCCCTTGTGGATCAAAAACGAGTTAATTAATAGGAAACAGAGAATGAGTATAAATGGGAAATTTTCTCAATGGAGGGTGGTAAGCAGTGGGGTATCACAGGGATCAGTACTCGGTCCGATGCTTTTTAACTTGTTTATTAATGATTTGGAATTGGGAGTAAGCAGTGAAGTGGCTAAATCTGCAGATGACACGAAGTTGTTCAGGGTGGTGAGAACCAGGGAGGATTGTGAGGCACTCCAAAGGGATATTATAGCATTGGAAAAAGTGCAGAAAAGGGCAACTAGAATGATAAAAGGGTTGGAACACTTTCCCTATGAAGAAAGGTTAAAACGCTTGGGGCTCTTTAGCTTGGAGAAATGACAGCTGACAGGTGACATGATCAAGGTTTATAAGCTTATGCATGGGACAGAGCAGGTAGAGAAAGAAGTACTTTTCTCCCTTTCCCACAAGAACCCATAGGCGCTCAATGAAATTGCTGAGAAGTCAGGTTAGAACAGATAAAAGGAAGTATTTCTTCACCCAAAGAGTGATTAACACATGGAATTCACTGCCATAGGAGGTGGTGGCAGCTACAAGCATGGACGGTTTCAAGAGGGAATTAGATAAACATATGGAGCAGAGGTCCATCAGTGGCTATTAGCCACAAGGTATAGATAGGAACTCTCAGGCTGGGGCAAGTGATGCATTGTATTCTTGGCGCTGAGGGAGGGGGGCAGCAGTGGGAGGGCTTCTAGTGTCCTGGCCCCACTGCTGGACCTTCTGATGGCACCTGGTATTTTTGGCCACTGTATGACTGAGTGTTGGACTGGATGGGCCATTGGCCTGATCCAGTATTGGCTTCTCTTATGTTCTTATGACTGCCTTTGCAAAATGGGTAATTAGCACAAGGAACAATGCTAACAGCACTAAGTGGCACTGGTGTATCATCTACTAAAAAGTATTTCATTCAAACAGAAAATCGGAAGAATTACTGGTCTTCTACACTGTCCTGCCTTTGATAAGTAGTCAAGTGTTGTGACAGATCAGCTCTGGGTATTCCTGGATGGCCTAGATTTTCTTGATGGAACTCAGTGTGGGTTCAGACTAAGCTTTGGGACAGACAACTTTGGGGGTCAACCACTGGTGCCTACAGATAATAAGAGAAATGCAACTCTTGGTTCTTCTAAATCTCACAAAGGTTTTCAGATGATTGGCCAGCAGATTTTATTGAATCACCTGGTGGGGTATGGGTGTTGAAAGTATTTTCTAAAGCAACTGCAGACCTCCCATCTACATCAAAAACAGAAAGTAGTCATGGACTGTTACTACAGAGCCTCATAAGGGATGCCACAAGGTTCCATCTGATCCCCTATATTATATATCCCCTTTTATTATATAACATCTGTATCAGTTGTGTTTGGCGGCATCTGAATTCCTAGCTGTTATCCATTCCTGCAGTACAAGGACCCTTAAACCATTGTCTTTCAAGTCAAAGTCTCTTAAAGATTAACCACTTCAATGGAGTTGATCAATAATCCAGAAACTTCAACCAGTCAGAGTGCAACCATGTAGCTTAATTTGAATCCCAAGCCATGGGATTCAAATTGCCCCAGTCATGGCCCAAATGCACTGGATTTCCATAGCCTTTGAGTTCACTTTTCAATTGTGTCCTCTAAAGCTCCAAAACATGGCCTTAGCCATGTTCATTAACTCTCCATGTTAATACCTACTCAGGCACCCCTAAGTCATACGTCCTGCAGATGCCAACTTTGTTGTGGCTCAGCAACTGCGAAGGCCTACCTAATAATATTTTGAGCTTTAAAACATCAGTAAAGACCATATACTACTGGCAAGGCTATAAAACCAGATTCTGCTTCATGTTCTACTGCATCACTTGTTTTTGTTTGCTGTTGAATTATTTTTACAAACAGTAGTTTTTTTCTCTTGTTTTTAATTTAAAGAAAGGCCTTTACATTTCATAAATAAGCCAGTCAATACAGACAGCATTATACTATGTAAAAACATCAGTCTTGATTTATAGTTTAACACATTATCCTGCCTTACTGAAATTTATGACAGCAGTTTATTGTTTTCACAGTACTTCCTTTTGAAAGTATCTCCTTCAACAGTAAACACACAAAGTCCCCAAAGCAGCCATTCAAAATGCCCCCAAAAGGAGATACAAAAGCAACCACCATACCATGCCTGAACCCAGCTATAACAGAGGACCTCCACCAAATTTCTCTCCCTCCAATGGCTGTAGCAGTTGCAGCTGGATTGCATCTGCACCCAGCCACATCCTGTAACTGGTATTTATAATTGGATATCTTGGGGAGCCAACATGCCTCAAAAGCCAAATTCTATTTCATTTACAGTATTATTAGTTTAGTATTTATGTAGTATATCTGAACTTATCAAATATGTTACATGGCAAATGTACAGAAAGCTTAAAATAATGCAATGTCTTGTACAGCCTTTAATGAGCAGTTCACCTATCATTGGAGTACCAGCCTTTGGTATTTATTTATTTATTCATCTGATTTGTATCCCACCCTCCCTGCAAGGCAGGCTCAGGGCAGCTTACAGACCATATGTTAAAACAATCAAAACACCATATTTAAATGTACTGGACTACATTTAGATTGGACTACCAAGGGAATTCTTGGTTAAGGACGTTCTAACTTAGTTCCAGGTGGTCAGCAGTGTTGGCCTTAAGCAGTAGAACAAATTTAGAGTCCAGTGACACCTGAAATCTAAACATATTTGGAAAAGTGTATATATGCACGTGGAAGCTCATACCTTGAATAAACAGTTGCTGGTCTTAAAGATACCACTGGACTCTAAATTTGTTCTGATGTTCTAAGCTGTAAGCTACTTTTAAAAACTTACAACTGAGGGGTTATCTCCATACCTACTCGTCTATACCTAGGAAGAGATCCGGAAGCATTATTTTACGAGCACAGTCGTTACCAGCTTTTACGACTGCATAACAGCTAGGAAACGCTAAAGCGAAAGTGACCACAGATTCAAAGGAACAGAGAGGAGCATCGATATCCTCTCCCTTCCTGTGTAGAACAAGACAGCCCAGAGAGAGAGCGCAAACGCACCCTTTCAAGGAGCTCTCCTCGGCTTCTTCACTTGCTACACAAGCAGAAGGAAATCACACTAACAAGCATTAACCCACACATTACCCCTCATTTCCGAAGCCTCCACTTGCCTACCTCACACCGTACTGGAAATCCCACCTTAAGACTTCCTAGAGCAAAAACAAACTCTGTGCCCCTCCCTCTTCTTCTCCCTTTAGCCAATTAGAATCCTGCAGCGTCCCATCAACGCTCGGCTTGTCCCACCCTGCTCCTCCAATCAGGCACTGATTTATGCTTCACTTAAGCCAATCCGAGGCTCCTTCTTCCCAGCCAATGAGAGGGGGTATAATGTGCTGATTCTTCCATGTCCCCGCCCGCCTCTTTAGTGCCGGATGTGTGATGTGGCTCGAGGCAACTCGTAACTATGGTAAGAGCGGTGTTAACTGTGCGGGGAGGAGAATGATTTTCTCTCTCGCTGGTCCCCCTCTCGGTCCTGTGTTTGGAGTTGCGCATGTGATGGGGTGGTCGCCTTGATGGTTCCAACGGGGTGCAGCGTTACCCCGCCTTCTTTCCTGTTTATTATACCCCCACCCCCATCTTCATAGAAACGAAATAGCGGCCTAGTCTTAAAAAAAAAAGAAAGAAATTACTAACTTTCCGTAATTTCCGCGTTCATCTTTTTCGGCAAAAAGGAAAAGGGCATCTGGTGATACGATAAGACTGCAGTGCCTCTACTGGGCTTTGTTTTCAGCAGGCTTGTGGTGTAATGTCTCTTCACGATGTCACCTGAGGACGGAGGTCTTATAGGAAATCTTCCACGGCCTGACCTTCGCCTCCACTCACATATTCTCTCAGCAGCTATTAATTTGCATGCTGCTTTCTAATCTGCTGTTCTTGAGTTTTTAAGACATCTTTTTACTTAACCCCAGGGCTGAAGTTCCTTGGAAGCTTGCATTGTAATTATTATGCGTTAATAATATAAGTGTGTGTTTCAGAGTTCTCAGAGCATCTTTCTTGTTTGTTCTGTGGGTCATTAGATAGGTATTAGTAGTGTTTATTACTTAAGATGTACTGCTGATTTTTTTCTAAAAATTTAAGTCCTGAAAATTCTGTTAGCTTGAGTAGGTCTCACATGTGCCTGGAGTTAAGTCTTCTGTCAGATACCCTTGTATATTTTATTGAGACCTAAGTCCCACCGTTTAATATCAAGTTGATAGGCCTAATGTTGGGCCAGATAAAATTAACACTTAATATTGCTCATCCTTGAACCTTCTGGGTGGCCTTAGGCTAGATGAGAGTGAAGTCCTTTCATTTTGTTTCATTTGATTTTAAAGGTTTGCTTGTTTTGAAAGTGATCTGTCATTTGCCATGGATGGTTGCTTGCAAGATAAGAATATAAGCTTCCTTTTGCTACACAGAGCTAGTCCCATGTTCCTTCAGTAGCCAGGACCAAGATAGCAGAAATCCATCATCTCACTTCATCTATTACTTTTTAGTTGCCACATTTGTATGCCACCTTTCCATCTAAAAAATATCCATGGTAGCTTTATCTTACATCAGTTTAAAATCTGGATTTCAGTTCTAAGCTCTTCCTTTTCTTTGTTCTAGAGTTATTTTGTTTTACTTTCAGATCAGTTCACTATTTCTGAAAGTGTATCTCTGGTAAATCAAGTGCTGCAGCTGCCTGAACTTGTGAGTTAAAAACTATAAGCAAGAAGGCATCCTTCTCGAAATGTGTATATATATTTAAAAACAATTGAATGATTGTGTTCCATTCTACAACACTACATTATGCTTGATTATAGCCTAGAAATCGAACCCCTGACAAGGCTATGCTTCTGAAAACATAAAACTGAAGGTAGAAGCAGAGTTGGTTCTCTGTTTAGCCCCCATCCCATAGCTACTTAAAAGTTTGCCTCTTTTATCAAATAATTCAGTCTTACAGGAAAAGTTGAAACACCACTCTTTGAAGGAGGAGGTAGCTCCACTGAGCTTCCTCCACTTGTTCAAGAAAGAGGAGTAGAATCATGCACTACTTCCCCATCTCTTTGCTGCAGCCCTTTGTGCAACCAATGATACTCTGACCATCAGCGTTGGTTTTTGAGACTGCTGTAGGAAAGAGAAGGCCATGGATGATCATCTGCCTCTGCAAACTTGTTGCTCCTATCCCCATTCTTTGGTAAAAGAGCCTTCTAGAATCCCCAAAAAACATATCTTTCTCTTCACTGGTAAAGAATGAGTAGGACAGGAAGAGTTTATGAAGATTGAGCTATAACTCCTGTTTTATTATTTTTTTTTCCCTTGTAGTCTGCGATCTTCAATTTTCAGAGTCTACTCACAGTAATCTTGCTACTTATATGTACCTGTGCATACATAAGATCCTTGGCTCCCAAATTACTGGATAACAATCAAACTGGGTATGTGAATGCTTAGTAAGTTTTTCAGACTATACGTAAATAGCTTATTTACACCTGTGTTCCTAGTGTGGCTGGGTAGGCTTCTCATTTTGTATGAGTATGATCTCATTTTGCTGTCTTATATCACGTTAAGGTTAGGGCTATTGTGCTGTATGTAGTGTTTGTATTTTCTGGCTTTTTAGCATGTCAGTATTTTTTCTAAAGTTGTGACTTAGTACTTAATAGATTTTTGCGATTTCATGAGTAGTATCCTCCATATCCATTCTGTACATTTCTCTAAAATGAAGAGTGCAAGAAACTGGTGCAAGAAACTCCACTGATGGAAAAGCCTCTTGAATCAGGAAGAGGCACAGGATACAACCCAGTATCTTTGCCATGCTAATTACAGAGCATAACACATTTCAATATTCCTTGCAAAGACAATTCTCTAAATCTATATTGTTCTGTGTAGGAATGTGCTGTACGTTGAGACAGTTTTTTGCATTCATGTGACCACATCCAAATGGATCTGTGCTGATTGATAGCATGGGATCAGGAAAAATGCCTATTTCATCTGTGTGATCAAAGGCTGATTTCAAAAAGCATGCAAGTGGCTTTATGCAGCCAGAAGACTTTTGGGGTTTGTTCCCTTCAAATAATAGGTTCTCTCCTCCACATGTTATGCAAGAAACTTTATGACTGAGGATATTCAGAGAAGTTCATGGTATAAAGGGGGGGGTGGTCCTTTCAAAGAAAAATGTTTCATTGGGCATGTCTGAAGTAGGTCTTTGGATTTTACTAACAACTAATAAATCTTTATTTGAATTATATCTCAGATTTAAAATATGATGTGTTTTTTCTCTTTTAATAACTTCTCAGATTACTGGGTATATTCTGGAAGTGTGCCAGGATTGGTAAGTAAATGTTAAGAGTGTACGTGTTGTCCTGTTTTCCAAAATATAGTTTTATAGTTAAGTGTATTTGCTGAAAATGTGAATCAACAGTATTGTTCTAAACATTTAAAGCATTGCTGAGCTCTCTTTTCTGACTCTGCAATGTTTACCGAAGCCAAATAGGCTTCTTAGTGAAATGTTAGTAGTGTTACCAGTGCTTTTTATTTTGGGGGGGAAAGGAGGTTCTGGAACTTATATATAAGGTTGTGCTGATTTCCGCCAATTCCTCCATCAGGACTTGGGAAACCTCCCAAATGGTGCCAGTTCTCAGTACCAGAGCGTACCACCACACAAAAAAGCCCTAGGTATTACTAATTGAAATGTTCATTTGTATTCCAATTTCATACATTTCACATATAAAATGGTGCATTTGCTTATTCAAGAAAGGGGGCAATTACCTCTTTCCCACTGCAGTCATACCCATCATGTCCCACTCTGTTTCCAAAAGCCCCAACTTTTGGGAGCAGTGTACATGAGGGCATGGGGCATAGAGGGATGGTGTATAAGGTGGATGTAGCAAATATCCATTCCACAAGTAGTCATTTGAATCTAACCCTAATGATAAAAGTAAAAATTTGATATATAGTATGTTATTATCTAAGTACAATAAATGGTCTTTAGACACTGTCTCTTAGCCTAAGCATCCTCACAGGACCATTGCAAGTTTAAAGTGGAAGGACTACATGAGTTTCATTCTGAGTTCCCTGAAGTAAGGGCAGGTTATAAACACCGTAGATAGATGTGAGGAATGTAATGCAGGTAAACTGTGTGATATGGTTCTCATAGTGTCAGACTTAGAATTGGCTTCACATCCCCACTCAGCCATAAAATTCATTTGGTGACCTTGGGCCAGTCACTCTCTTGGCCCAACCTACCTCATAGAATTGTTGTAAGAATAAATAGATGAGAGGAGAACCATGTATGACTGCAGTAAACTGCAAGTATTCGCAGATTCCAAATTTCTAGAAATCCAGTGTGTGGATCAAAGCTTAATCTTTGTTACAGTTCCATGTGATCAGGATGTGCTTGTGATTTTTTTCCTTTAAACTCTTTTTGTTCTTGTTCTTTTTGTATAAAAGATAAGAACATATCCTCATCAGTGTAGTAGACAACTCTGCCTTTTGTGTTTAACCAGCCTTTATATGTTTCTGCTTCTAAATAAACAAGCTGCTGCCTATTTACAAAGGAGTGCTAACAGATATTTAATTCTAATGGATGATATATGCCTCTTGCAAGAAAATTAAGAGCAGAAAAGTACAAGCCATATGAAAACTGTAAAACTGTAGGAGGTGGACTTCCTCAGCATTAATTTTAAACAGATGTGAAATTGCAGACATTAATTCACACAGCTATTTGTAGTTTAATTAAATGTGTGCCAGATGATGACAATGTCTTGTAATGCAATTGTTGTGACCTTACTTATGGGAAGCATCACTGAAATGGTTCTTGCTATGGAAAGATTTCTTAAATTGGCAGCCAGCGTGTGTAAGAAGATATGCCTGTGCATACTGAGTGGAACATACCACCAATTCAGAAGCTTTAGCCATTTTATTTCCTTTACATAGTTTTGTATATTGAAGCCTTTTTTCTTGTCTTGGAAGAAAGCTATTTTTAAAACATTACCAGAAAAGCATATTCAACCATAGTTATGTGCTACATCATTTATCTTGCTTGAGGTAGAAAATGGCTATGCATGTTGGTTAGGAGCCAATGACAGCAAATAGTGCTATTATGTGCAAGGAGTAGGTTCCATTTATCTTTCACTATGTGTGGGAAGAGGGGACACAGGAGTAGAGATATAAAACTTCCAGAAACTTTGAAGCCACGGGGAATTCCCCCCCCCCAACAGAGATTTTAAGGAAATTGAAATACATGGAGTCTTACTTTCTCCTATCAAGCCAAAAGGCTTGACTGAACAACATAAAAGATACAAACGCATATATAATTGTACAGTTTGGCCTATTTATGGAGTTTAAAAGTGTAATTTTTTTCATTTTCTATGAGAATGAGTTGAAAAATGTCACACCTTGTTCTACCATAGCACATGTATCTTTGATTTCTGCTACCTGAGAGGTAGGGAAAAATAAAAATTGAAGGTAGTAAACTGTAACCTCAAGCTGATCACAGGTTCATACTGCCCCCACAGCAGTGATGACTTATTTGAATATCTGCCCTGTCAACTTTCAGTGGTACTTACTGTGGCTCCTGTGGTGACCATGGGTTAAGGAAAATCAGGGTTCGATTCCAAAGTGGAAGCCTGAAAAACTGCTTCCACATCCAGGGAAGGTAGCATATGTGCAAATTATGTACTCCAGCCCCAGGAGGTAATGACCAAAAATAGTAATACAAGACTTTTTTGAGGCCCAGTAGTTGGACTGAATGAGTAGTAAACAAAAGAAAGTGTATTATTTGGACAGAAACTCATAGAATCACAACAGGGACAGACTACAAGTATGTTTAACTATTAAGCTGCAACACTGAACACTTTAATACTGTATCATTCAATACGTTATAGCAGACTAATTGTTGCCAAAATTGCTTACATTTACAATATTTTTGAGATTTTTTTTAGGCTCCAGTATGACTTTCCCCCCCAGAGTTCCCCCAAATTTTGCAATTTTTCCATTGGACATCAGACATTTGGAACGAGTGAAATGCTTTGTAAGGCAAGGTGTTTCTCACTCAAAAATAAAACATTTTATGGGAGGGTATTTTTAGTACTCCCCAAAATTTTCCAATTTTTTTGGTCAGAAAAATTGAAAAGGACTCAGGAAAGGGCAAGGGGCTTATCTGAATTTTTCTCTGGGCCTTCACATTTCTACACTGGAGCACTAGAGCAAAGCACCCCTAGTGCAAGTCGTGGCACTCTCCTTTGAGCCTTCTAAGATCAGAGCTATTGCTCAGCAGGCTGCCTGACCTGAGTAGTTTTGGGCTTGCATGGTTCCTCCTCCTTGATGTTATGTGAACAGCAGGTAAACTGCAGTGTGTCCAAGTCATAATTTGCCTGGAAACCAGAACTGCAAACCAATTTGTTCATACTTTGTGGATGAACAGAAAGAAAGGAGTATGCACAAGGCAATGGCAAGTAACCAGTCCTCCAAATCATGTAAACGTTATATTTCTGTTAGTTCCCATGTGCTGTTAAGCTTCTCACTTCCTGATGCAGAGGTCCTAGACATGGAGTGAAAAGTATTCTTTGTGCCCACATTAATGAGACAGACTTAGTATTTGCATAAATCACAAGATTATTTCCAAGACTTTCTCTGGAACACATTTAGGCAAAAAAAATAAGTTGAAATTGACATTTTGCACAGTGTCTGTGTGTCATGTCTATGTAATAGGGGAAAAAGTGATGTTCCTTGTCTTCATTTACTTTTTTCCCTGCCTTGTATTGTTTGAACTTATTTCTGAAAGGTACACTTGCTTATGTAGTGAAAGCTAGACAATAATTCAATTTTGTGTCTTTTTCCAGGTGAACGGAAGAGCCCTTATGTTGCTGTGTGCTGTATAGCAATGGCCTTTAGTATTCTGTTTGTCCAGTAACAGTTGGGGAAAAGTCAGGAGTGTGTTGGCTGTCTAACTACAGTGGAATAAAAGACTCTGGGAAGCAGGAAAAATGGAAAATGTATTCACTTTAATTATCCACCAGACAAAACAAATTTGTGACAAGTTCCATATATTCCATAATAGAAGAGAGGTGCATTAATTTGTAATAATTCAGTTATTAATAGTCATATTTGTAGATTTTCCCTATTCCTTTATGTGAACTGTATTCTGAATTTCATCTGTTTGAGAGGTGAATTTGATGTTAAAATCCCAAACCCTTTTAAAGAACTTTAGTTATAAAATGTTTACAAAATCTGAATTTTAAAAATACAGATAGAAAATAAAGAAAACATCATAGAGAAAGGCAAAGTAAAACTAAATCATTACTAATTACAACTAAAATTATGTTAGCATTATTCTGACTATGAACAAGACCAAATTAAAGGCAGAGAAATATAAACAAAAGCTTCAAGTACAGAACAAATTTAAAGCTAGAATCACTGATTACATTAATAGGAGTTTGATTTAAAGAAAATAGTACTGTATTAGAAAACAGCTGTTCACAAACTGTATCCTGTTCACTATCAATTCAATGAGATTTTTTTTCTGTTTGAGTCATTGCTTATCAAGTGTCTTTTGATCAACTTGTTCCTGATGTTTAATAAACAATTTGTATAATTGCTGTGAATTAATATTATTTGCAGCTCTGTAAACTCTGAAACTTATTTGAGTACATGAGAAAAATATTTCCAGTTTATTCTGAAATGTGGTTTTTAACTTCCTTGACCAGCAGTTAGGTTTTAGGGTTTTTTGCCCTGGATATCCAACCATTATTAGTTATTTCAGTTCGCATTGGATCAATATTAACTAATGTGGCTATTCATTTTTCTGGTTAATTGCTTGTAAAGCAAATATATCATAATTTTGGCTTCCTAACAGATAGTAGAAATACTGTAGTGTCCCTTGAATGTATTTTTGTACCAAACAATTTTTTTATAAATTATTTGTTGTAGTCTGTTTCTCATAAATGAAGTTTGCAGACATTTTCCTGAATTTTTCAAGGTTCGACTGTGTACATAAGAATGAGCATGTGTATAATAAAATTTCATAGCGTTGCCATAAGTCAGAAGCGGTTTGCCGGCACTTAGCGCACACACAATAAACTGCTAGATGGAGCTGGAAAGTGATGCAAAACAATAAATGGAAAATGTATGATTTCACACAACTTGGATATGAATTTATATGTGATGCTGAAGGGAGATATCAGCTGTCAGTGCATTCATATTCTTGGTTAACAGCACAGGGTCGCAGGGCATCCTTCTGCATGCAGGAATGTGACTTCCTGGGAGAAATTGTGGCAGGCTGACATCTCCGATGCAGGGGGAAGCACCATGGCTGCCAAAAAAAGAGGCTGGCTAACCTTGCCCTTTTCTGACCTGTACATGTAGACAGCCTTCCCGCAAAGCCATCCTGTTCTGTGAATCTGCCTGAAATGTTTCAAGACTTTTTTGAGCAGTGCTCTATAAGATTTGAAAAGATGGAGCTCATATCAAGTTTCCAAATTCTAAACTGATAAAGTACTCTGTGAAATGATACTGCATGGATGATATGAAATCTGTGTGGAAAATTATTTGCATCTTTTAGAACAGAAACATTAACATGTAGAAATTGAATTCACAAAACATCTGGAATGTGGCCCAGAAATCCAGTTTACATGGGCTTGTATCCTAAGTGCCATTTCTGCTTGTTGAAGGGGGACATTGTAATTTTTGTTAATCCCCTAACCTGAAAATAAGGCCCCAACTGTTCTATGGTGTCCCTATATGAATTGATGCAGTAAACAAATCCATAGAACAGGAACATCTGTCCTTACAGAAAATACTGGGTGTTCCATCCTGTGTCCCATATGCGGCCCTATGTTTGGAATGTGGCCAAAATCTTATGACCACTTTTAAATACTGGCTTTGACTGCATTATAACTGACCCTTACAGCCATATTTACTAGCTTTTAATGGAATCTGAGTCTTCACTTTGGCTAGCAACCATAGAGAGTAAACTAGGAACTCTGAATATTCCCATCAAATCCCCCTCTTTCAGAATTGAAGGCGTTGCAAAAAATAAGGAACAGTATTGGAGATAGAGCTAGCCAATTTTTACAATGCAGCCAATAAGACCTACTCTTCTCTTGGCCATGGGATACTCCCCACTGTAGGACTTTTACCCAGTTATTTTTACCAGTTACAAACTCCAAAAATCTGCAGAATTTTCTCTCTTGCCAGGCTTACTGTTTTACTGTCAGCGATTTTAACCAGAAGATTTCAAGGTATACCACTTATCAATAGATACTGCCCCTGTTTAAATGCAACTATTGAAACAATGTCCCATGTGTTGTAAGAATGTCCTTATGACAATATCAAAGTATTTTATCTTCAATCTTATCCAGCATTATGGATTTTCCTGATGCATATAAACTGTTGTTTTTACTTAACAACACTGGTGACAATATAACCGAGTCAGTGGCAAAATTTTTACATGTTGCCGTTTTTATACGAAGTAATATACTGTAACCTCACGATATTTTAACTCATAGTATTTATGTATTTGTTTAATGTTCCCCTTTTACAATGCAATGCCAATAAAGGTGTGGTGGTGGTGATGATGTTAATCCCCTTCACTGCAGCCAACCACTTTGATCCTCATGCTGTTCGTGGGGGGGGTCCACTATCTCAAGGAACACAATTCCAAAAGGACCTGTGGGAAGAGGGAGGCAAGAGAATCACTGTTCATACTACACAGCTCTGTTTGCATTGCATAGGCTCCAAGCCATTGTAGAATCAGCCATACATGCATTGTTGGGAGGAGGCTGTTTATTTGTGTTTAACTGCAGTTGGAGGGGAGCAAAAGCAGAATTGCAATGAGTTGTGTTTTTTAGCACAAATACATCAAACACAGGAAGGGTCTTTCCATAAAATCTATCCTGTAAAATACAGCCAGATTGTCTGTTAAGCCTTTACCTTTCAGTTGTTTCCAGTTCTTTACTATTGGCTTTAAAATGTATAACCACAAGTTAGCCTTGTTGAACGGGGATAAGGTTGGGCTTCTGTCCTATTATTTAGCAGCTGTAGTTTAGAATTTGGAACTATTGAACATAATGTTCAAAGGGGAATCATACATCAGTATTGCATTCATATGTGAGAGACATGGTTAATAGTGTGTGTCATGTCCAGCCCTCCGATCAGCCACTGTGTAAATGCAGCAAGCAGGCTGAAACACACTTTGAAGCATGAAGCAGTTCTAAAGTTATGGGTCAACATGATTATGCGCTCACTTTGAATAGTATTGTCATAGAGGCAAGAAAACAGTTGACTGTTGGTTTCACTGCTTTCTCAGGCAGAATTAGCATTATCTTCCTTACGTTTAAATTATTGGAGATGATGACAGCTGGGCTGCGTTCTAATGATGTCAGCATTTTAAAAGTGGAAGGTATGCAACAAAAATTAAATCGCAAAGTTGCTTAAAAAGATAGATTTCATAAAGGAACTGATTTTTTATTTTGTCGCTTGGTTTATTAGAGGAAAGAAGCTGGCATTCCAGGAGTGAGTTTAGGAGAAAGGTCCATTAAGACAAGTGTGTGGGCCATTTAACCAAAATAATTGAAACTTAGCAAAATAAGAGGCTATTTGTATTTCATATTATTCAAAGAACAAGGGTGTTACTTCATAAACTACATATTTCTTAAATATGAAAAGAAATCCTAGGGAGAGATCTGGTTTATCCTGGCATTTCCTTATTACAAAATGTCTTTCAATGTGGAATTGATTTTTAAATACAAACGTAAAATGAAATATTCCTGGCAGCGTTGTGATCTTTCCGATTCTGGTAATTCACACATATGACTAGCAATTAGGAACATACGTGCCATGTCTGGTAAATGAGTACAGAGTGAAACTAAGCCTCTAGTGTGAAAAGGTTAACAATATGATAGTTGAAATTCTGTGTATTCTTGGCTGGATAGAAAAGGGAGAAAAAATATTTTGAAAAAATTATATGGGAAAGCAGTCTTGGAAAGTATGATCTTCCATGCCCTTAATACAGGCCCAATTCCTTCCCAAGGGACCCAGTACAATCATAGGATTGACTCAGAGATTCAGAGTGAAGGTTATTAACGACTAGATCTTTAGGGACTTGTTATTCATCTCCTTTTTTTCCCCTTTGGGATGTGGCATAGAACATCTTCAAAAATACATGCCCCAAATCACCTAAAGTAGTTTAGCTATCTTTACCACCCAAGCCTTCCCAAAGGTCCAGAGAGCTACTTCCTGCTTTTGAGGCCCATAGCTTTAATAAAAATAAAAAAGATTGCATGTGATGCACATAAAAACAAGCTGTGAAACTTACCCGCTAAAACATTAACAAGTGAGGCCCCCCTTTGAGCTTAAAGCGCAGGCTAATGGCCCCCTTGGCCACCCTCTGATTGGCACTGTTCCCACCCACAGTCAAGGCAATTATAGAAGGGGGTGTGGGAATTTATCATTCAGTGTGTGTTTATGGTTGGGAATTTTAAACTGATTATAGAACTGGGAGGTAGTATTTAGCCATTAGATTCTTTACCTGTGACATGAGGTTTAGTCGTTCTGATGATAACCTTGAATGAACAGCATGCCTATAGCTGCTAAATGCATTGGATGGAATCCAGAGTGGCCCTTTCATTGATGGAAGGAGTTCATTAGCAGAAGGGCAAATTGCATTTAACCCATACGTTTGTGCCTGAATCAGTTTTTCCACCTAGTGATTTTTACAGGAATGTACATTGTTCATTCATTTACTTACTTCATTTATATTCTGCCAGTAGGGGCCCAAAACAACTTACAACAATATCCTCCCCTCCATTTTATCCTCACAGCAACCCTGTGAGGTTTGGTTGAGAGTACATACTGGCCAAGGTCAACCAGCAAACTTCCATGACAGAGTGGAGATTTAAACCAGGGTCTTCCAGATCCTAGTCCAACCCTCTAAACTTCCACATGACATACTTGTGTAAATAAAGCCATAGGTACATTGGTAAATAGTTATTACCATATGAGAAAATCAAAAGAGACCCATGCTTTAAGTTTATTAGAAAGTTTATTATTATAGGAAAAGATTTGTTTTGATCCCATGGCCATGTAAGATCAACGTAACTTCATTTTTAATAGATGTCCTTTTAGTGGAAGACTTCTTGAAGAAAACAAGCATTTGATTCTATTGCCCCGGAAGAAGATTTTATTTGAGATGTGTTTAGGATCTATGACTTTTACTGATGGGGGAGCTAAACTTTTAAATTCAGTATCTACATGAAGCTTACATGCTTTTTTCCATTACCTGAAGCTCTACCCTTTTGCCACTTTCACTGTTTTAGAAAAGTAAGCATCAATTTTTACAGTTAGAAAAATGATATTGGATTAAAGAAATGTTCATATTTGAGTTTTCAGAGCTGTCCTTTTTCATAAGCAAGAAATAACATCCTTGCGCTGTGCTTTGCCTGAGGGAGGCTCCGGAAGGAAATAAAAAGTAACTGCAAGCCACTGGCAGCCTGTTCCTCCCAGTCTATATCCCCCTGACTTCTTTGACACACCACAGTTATGAATTAATGTAGCTAGACATGTTGTATCCCTAGTCAGATGCTCTTGAACTACCGGTTTTTCTGCCTCCAGTGAGGTTGCATGCTTCTGTTCTTCCCTCATTCCCCTTAATTAATAAAGAAAGGCAGGGAAATATGTAGCCAGATGGTAAGGCTCAGCATTACTGGAAGAAGTATCAAGACTGAAGTCTAAAACGCTTGGTCTGCTGATGTTAGTAGCAAACTTTGAACCTAACTTTGACTGGTGAAGGGGGGAGGGGATACAATTTCTTCCAATCCATTGTTGAAAGTTCTTTAATAAATTGTCTACTTGTCATACCTTGAATCCCAAACTCAAGTGAGTTATTTAGGATTCTATCGAATCATTAAAGCCATACATTGTGAGGACTTGTTTCCTCTGCAGAACTGCTGATGAAAATAAAGGATTGAACATTAACTTATCCTTGCTCCAATTACCTTTGCTAACAAGTTCATGTTCAAGCCACGTATAATGCTCATCTGTGCAGTTTCACACTAGCTTGATTGTATAAAGTCTGTAAGCAGGGTTGCCAATCTCTCCTGGAAATACGATTTGTAAAAGTTGCTTTGTCAGCAAAAAAAGTTGCTACCAAAGCACACAGTTCTTCACTGTGTATATGCAAGAAAATATTTTAAAGCAATATGTTCATTATAAAGGGCATCCTGTTAAACAGAGGTTCTGCCTGAAACATTGAAGAGTCACTATTAGAGTTAGGGCTGCCTCTTGCAGCAGCCATTTTGCGGGTGGCTCCAGCTCCTGTGGCAGCCATTTTGTAGTTGCACCCGCCACCCTGCATCAGAATTCCGGAGGACTCCTGATCTAGATAATTACCAATTGAGATTTACCATTTGTAATATCCCCATTCATTAAAATAAGAGATGCATTTGGGAGCAGGAGGAGGCTGCCAGATCTGACTGTAATTCTGGTACTTGGCCTTTTTTGATTTCCTGGGCAGTGGGATAATGGGGTGAAATGGTGGATCCAGACTAAATTGGCAATTTCCACTGATTCCCCCTCCCCACTTGAGATCGCCCTCAGGTCCCGTAGTCCCCAGGAACAGTGTTTTGTGGAGATTAGTGGGAGATGGATAGCAGGAAAGTTCTATGCCCCTATTGGAAAATTTAGTCTGAATGCAACCCAGTGACTCAGCATCAGCAGATACGCACACAACAGGAAAGTCAGGAACAGAATTGTCCTGAAAGATGTTTTTGTGCTTAGCATTTCCACTTTCTGCCCACCCATGCATCATCTCATTGGCATCAGGGTGATTTCTGATTCTTTTTAACTATCTTGTGGTTTGTGGTCTTCAGGCTAGAAAGGAACAGTGGCTCACTGGTAGGGCATCAGCTTTTCATACAAAGGTCCCAGGTTCGATCCGCAGCATCTCTAATTAAAAGGATCAAGCCATAGGTGATGTGAAATACCTTTGCCTGAGACTCTGAAGAACCACTGCCACTTACAGTAGACAGTACTGACCTTCATAGAGCAATGGTCTGACTCCATATAAGTCAACATTATAAGGCCATGTGTATTCTGCACTCTGGGGCTCTGTGCATGCTAAGTAGGCATGGAAAAGGCTTTTTATAAAGTACTGAGACTGATGCAAAGCATAGTGATTCAGCTCATACTTTATTTTAGAAGAAGAACAAGCAATGCCCTTGCTAGCTCGCAGGCCAGCTTATATTCACAACTCACACCACACGCACCTGCACACCCATGATTGGATATTTACAGTGCACCCTTGAACCCATAGGTCCCCCCTAGGATCCTAGCCTTCCAATAGATGCGAAGCTCGAGTCCTTTGCCCGACTGCGCATTCACCCGACTGTGTGTGCAGGCTGTACTGAGCACACAACATTTCTAAAATATTTTCTGGCAAACAGCAGATAGGAAAACCAAATTTGGAAGGGGGTTAGAAACCCAAGGGCTCCAGTTTGCCCCTTGTCCACTACAATAGATGGGCAGTGCCAACCAAACTGCATGCTCTTCAGGGGACAGACAGAAGTACTTTGCTTATATCTACTGGTAAGCTAGCAGGGCTGTGATGAGGAAAGAAGTAAAGGCAGATGCCCATTCTTTGCCACTTCTCCAGCAGCCTGGTTGGGAAGACATTTGTCCACTTAGGTATTTGCTTAACATGTTTCTGTGCTGCACTCTTAGTGAAGTTCCTAAGGAAGACTAAGGCAGACGTCCCAGAATACAACATTAAAAACACAGACACACACACCAAACCAGATTCTTCCCTACTTGCCTGCTGTGCAAATGGCAAAGGTCACTTGGATGCTTCAGTCCTTGAGACTTTCATGCCAATTATTTTGGTGGAATTGTGAACTTACATCCAGAAGAAACCAGTGGAAATTGGTGTTGGATTAGTTTCATAATACAACCAACTATACTCCCATCCGTCGAATATTTTAAATAATCCATTTCCAGTGAGGCCATATCCCAACCTCAAATCCACCCTTTTTGCTCACCCTTACTGTGTTTAAGCCATGCTACTCAAGATGCGCTGGTTTTTAAAAAGGTGTACATTGTTCTATTTTTAGAACTAGGTTCATGTTTGATCCAGAACTGTTACCATCGACTTCAGTGTAACAGATATCTATTTTTTAAAAGGAGCTTAAATTGAGAGGGAAATAACCAGCCATACAGTGACAACTGGCATCTATGACTAGTTATTTAAAACTTTTCTAAATTATGAATTACAAAGCATAGAATAAGAAGAGGTAAATAAACAAAAGGGCTAGTGGTGGTTGGGATTTTTCCCCCCATTCACAGCTTTCTCACAAATCATCAGACCTAATGAATATTGTTCTATAAAGTTGCTGCCAAATGAGAAAGCCAATAATTCTTAGAAACCTTAACTACTAAAACAACGGGGGATATTTTCAGCATTTTTTGATTACTGAATATGAATGTCATATAATATTACCCACTTAACCCTATACATGTTTACTTGGAAATAAAGCTAACCCTGGCTGATTTCCCACTACAGCTGCCTCATTGTTGTGCCGCTGTTTGCCCTGACACTATTGGTCAATTTCACACCCGAAGCCGCGGGGCTGCATTTTGACCTGCGGCTTCGCCCGATTTCCTCCGCAGTTTCGTAATCCTGTTTTTTGAGGATTACGAAACTGCGGAGGAAATCGGGCGAAGCCGCGGGTCAAAAGCAGCCTCGCGACTTCGGGTGTGAAATTGACCAATAGTATCGGGGCAAATGGCAGCGCAACACCGAGGCAGCTGTAGTGGGAAATCAGCCCAAGTTTCATGGGGCAATCCCTCAAGGAGGTGTGCACAGGAGGTATCTCAAAATCTCCAGTAAAACTCTGTTTAATGAATCACCTGCCCTGGTGTCAGGTAGCCCTGTCAAGTGTATGGTATAAAGGTAAAGGTAAAGGTTCCCTTGCTCGAAAGCCAGTCGAATCCGACTCTAGGGTTGCGGTGCTCATCTCCATTTCAAAGCCGAAGAGCCAGCGCTGTCCGAAGACGTTTCCGTGGTCATGTGGCCGGCATGACTAAACACCAAGGTGCACGGAACGCTGTTACCTTCCCACCGAAGTGGTACCTATTTATCTACTTGCAATTTCTTGCTTTCGAACTGCTAGGTTGGCAGGAGCTGGAACTAGAGACGGGAGCTCACTCCGTCTTGCGGCACCCGGGTCTCGAACTGCTGAACTACTGACCTTCCACAGCCTGCAGTTCAGTGTCTTAACCACTTGAGCCACCGCAGCTCCTTAGTGTATGGTATGCGGGAGGAGTATTCCGTCTGAACTTTTCCTCACTCTTACTAACTGTCTCTTATCAGGTCTCTGACCTTCATTCTCCAGCTGCTGGAGATTCGGCCGGGAACCATAATGGTTTCTAGGACTGTTTTGCTAGCTAGTCTGCCGCTTTTGTCCGTCCACACGATTTGTATTCATTGGCTTCTGCTATGGAGGGGATGCTTGAATATAGTATATCATAGTAGGTCCTACTGTATGTAGCCATTACAGACACAAGCTGTACATGTGTCTTTAGTTCTGATTCACCATTAAACATTGTCTTCTGAAGAAGCCCTGTGTTGCATGAGCTGACCGAGAAACCTGACACCTGGAAGATGCTATGGATAATCATTCCGTGTATTCCCTACATGTCTCCTATTTGGTAAACTCTCTCTTTTCCTAAAACGAAATAAGAAATCGAGTGGACTCAGAGATATGATCCCGTGAGAAGGAACTTATGAGAAGGAACATGGCAGTTGCAAAGTCAGCAGACTTGGGTGTCCATCATAATGACAACTTGGAGGAGGGAAATCAAAATTAATGTTGTGAGAATGAGAGATGAACATTCAATTATCTGAGATTTTTTTCACCTTTCTGCCTAACCTCATATTCCCTTTTCTATTTGTTTGGATCCATGTCTGCCACACTTCTGCACCTGCTTCCTGTAACAACCCTTGTGGGCCACTGAGAATGAAGTAGTTCTTGTTTTCATGTGCTTTTCTGTCTCACAGAAGGGAGGTGATGACCTCCCTGGTCTAAAAAAGAATCTGTAATTTGATAAAATGATTCAACATATGCTCATGGAATCTTAACTTGAAGTCAAGAAGCTATTCCCTAATCTCATGCATCTACTCCTTTTACATTTGGAAAATATCTTTTTGAAAGAAAGCAAGTCACAGTCCTCAAAAGTGTGCTGTATGATAAGCTTGTTACATGGCAGGAGTATGCTTTGTGATGTTCTGCAGTCACTGTACATGAGTAAGCCTCCTCATTTCATAATGAAACTTAAGCCTTGTTGACAAATTACGGTGAATGCATATATATTCTGCATGCATGTGCATTCATTTGTTTGTATTCCAGTTCTGTAGCCAGTTCTAGAAATATAACATTAGGCTGTTGTGAATTAATGAATGCAAGGCATCTGCCCTGATTAGGGTTACCAGTTCTGGGGTGGGAAATTCCTGGAAATTTTGAAGTGGAGCCTGGGGACAGTGGGGTTTGAAGAGGGGAGGGATCTTAGCAGGATGTAATGCCATAAAATCCACCCTCCAAAGCAGCCATTTTCTGCACAGAAACTGGTCTCTTTGCTTGGAAATCCATTGTACTTCCAGATCTCCACGCCCCACTTGGAGGCTCTCTTGGAGAACTGTAGATGCCTTCTACAGAGTTGTTTGACTTGTGCATTGTAGCATTGTGAGCTTTGGTTCCAGGAAAAATAATTTGCCTGAAGAAGAATTTCTCGAAACATGCAACTTTTGCCTGGAAGGCGTGTTGCTTTGATGCTTGCTGTATCTCTTTTCGGAAAGCAAAACAGCCTACAATAGTAGCATATCAGAATTGTGTGTTTTGTTTTAACATAGCGTTTTTCCATGTTTACCCCACCTGGAGGCTGGCAATCCAAGCCCTGATCTTTTGAGCCACTGTGGAGGCAAAGATGATAGGAAAGCCCCAACCTCTTCCTTCCCTCAGAGGCATGATTTTCCCTGTTTTTCTTTCCCTTTACTCACTGAGCTGCCCTAGTAATGTGTTTTCTTCTTCGCTAAAGAACTCTGGCTGTCCCACCTGGTCACAGTATGATATTTTGGCTGTTGGCTCAGCACAGGAACCTGAGGGAAGGAACAGGAGCCCACTTTCACTTAAACCACTTAAATGGCACTTGAGGCATTTTCAGATTAAAATAATAACAAAATATTTTATTTAACATAGAGCAGAAAGGCCACGTGAAATCAGGGGGTGAAATTTCTGAAGTAAAACTAGTACATGCACAGACTTTAGTTCTTATGTTTCCGGCTCATGAGAGTTTCTTAAGCTATTCACAGTTACTTAAATCTTTATATGGAGAGGCTTTTGTTCCAGTGTTTCTCCAAACATTCCAGTACACTTTCTTTGAGTATTCTTTGGCTCTTTTGGTTTCCAGAAGGCTGGTACGCTCTTCCCAATACCCAAGCCCCTTCTCTTGAAACAACAGTACCCGCCTTGAGTTTTTAACTGACCATTAAGTTCTCTAAAGGCAGTTTCTGACCACACCAGACAAAGGATCTCTCCACTCTTCAGAGCACTCCCTCTTTGATTGGGTAGAGAATTTTTCTCTGTCTGTAGAAGGTCTATCCCCTATCCTTGGCTTGAATGGGAGTCTTCACCTACTTCCCAAACTTCCTTGCCAATTTCCCCCTGGTTCTCCTGTCTATGTTCAACTGCTTTCATTCAGGGCTGAATTCTAAAACTGTCAGTACTCAACTCTTCTCAGCTAGGGCTGAAATCAGACTGAATTCAGTCAAGGCAGAAATCTGACTGAATCTCTCCTCGGTATGCAGCTCTCTCCAGACTGTCTCTACTCAGCTGATGCTAACCAATCAGATTGCTTGGAACAGCTTGTCACTCAAGGCTCTCTGTTTCTGTGAAGAATTAATCCTTCACAGTCCTTTACTGTGTTTGTACAGCACTTCAAAGCTTTTAAAAAGTGCAGTCCATCACAGACAACTCTAGGAGAACACCATACCTTAACCATAAAAATATTCTACTGACATGAATAGACTTGAGACATTGGACTGGGACAAGAATATTCTGCTACTTCTTTGATAGTAATAATCAGATCCAACCTAGATGTGACACTCAAGAAAGCAGTTGTTTGGGGGCAGGATGCTTGTTCAATACTGTTAAAGATCAGTCAGCTGCTCTAATATAATTGTTACAGAAAGGCATAACAGCAGGATGGATTCCTCACTTCTGCCTGCTATTGCTATTGTATATCATAGAAATTGTGTCTGTTAATTACAGTATTTGAAGTATTACATTGTTTTCTAAGATCCTGATAATTTGTGAATGAAAGAAATCACAGTGGCAGTGTTCAATTTCTCTTTGGGAAATTATTGTGCATGCACACTTCCTCCGACACATGAAAGCTCACACCATGAATAAAACTGTGTGGGTCTTAAAGATGCCACTGGACTCAAACTTTATTCTACTGCTTCAAACTAACATGGCTACCCATTTAGAGATATCAAGATTAATCATTTATGTTTCATCTCCATGCTTGAGAAGAGACAGATGGAGCGTAATGTTAATTACGCTCAGCATTCCACAATTAAGAGTATATCTGGCCATCTGTCTCAAATTTTGACATATTTGTTTCCCTCTCTATGATTTCCCCCTGCAATTAAACCCAAACAAATGGTAACCATATAAACTAAGCTTGTTGTTCCTGTTTGGTCCTTGAACCTGTTAAACATCTTCATTATGTTGTATGCTGATTTACTGCTCACTCTCTACCTATATGTATGGAATGGTAACTTCCATTTCATTGTATCTGTAGAAGTGTGTGCAAACAAAAACATATACCTTGAATAAAACGTTGTTGGTCTTAAGTTGCCACTGGACTCAAACTTTGTTCTGCTGCTTCAGGCCAACATGGCTACCCATCTGAATCTATCTTCCTGGAGATGATGTTTACTTAGGTAGATGGATATAGCAGTCCACTACTTAGCACTTACAACAGTTGCCAGTGAGGCCACTTCCAATCATTACTGCACAAGTCTAATAGCCTCAATGAATTTAATATCTGCCAGAATGGAGCAATATTCCCTTAAAATGTATCTTAGCAGTTCTGGTTGAGGGGGAAAAGCTTATTGCTGGTGTTTTGCAAGAGCTGAAGTTCCTTTTGCAAAATTTATGTCTTTAGAAATTGCCTTTCACAAACATGGCACATGTGAGAACAGACTTCAGGAAGTACAATAAATGAATACCCAAATGAATCCTTTCTCTTCCCATATGTGCTACCTAAGTGTAACTATTCCTCTGATTTACTACATATTTAATGGCAGGTTTATTGCCCAATGTTATTTCCCTGGGCTCCTCTATATGTATGTGCTATGTGTGAGACAAAGGTGAGACAAAGTTTCAAACTTTACAGAGCTAAAAACACTGATCGGTTGCTTTGAATAGCTAAAGCAGGTGGGAAAGCATGCCCTTCCTTATATATCCCATGGGGGATTTGTTGGAAATAGGAGTCAAGAGCAATCAGCTGCACTCTCTTTCCTTCTCCCTCTCAGGGGAGACGGAGATTGCATAGAGAGCAGCCCTCTTTATATTTTGTGTGTCACATGTCTTGGGTTGCCCCCCGGCAACTGATGCGGGATGGGAGGTATAGGGTTACCAGATCCATGTTGGGAAACTCTTGGAGATTTGGGAATGGAGCCTAGGGAGGGCAGGGACCTCAGTGGGGTACAATGCCATAGAGTCCACCAGGGCTTTTTTTGTAGAAAAAGCCCAGCAGGAACTCATAAGCATAATAGGCCACACCCAACAGCAGAAACTCATTAGCATATTAGGCCACACCCACATGTTACCAGAAGTGTGGTCATTCAGCCACACCCACCTTTTGCTTCTTATTCTGTTTACCTTATTTGTTGTCAAACCCAGGGCTTTTTTTGTAGCAGGAATTCCTTTGCATTTTAGGCCACACACCCCTAATGTAGCCTATCCTAATGAGTTTCTGCTGTTGGGTGTGGCCTATTATGCTAGTGAGTTCCTGCTGGGCGTGGCCAACTGGGGAGCCAGCTGGAACTCTGTTCCTGTGCGTTCTTGCCCAAAAATAGCCCTGGTGCCCACCCTCCAAAGCATCCATTTTTTCCACGGGAACTGATCTCTGTAGTCTGGAGATGAGCTTTAATTCTAGAGGATCCCCAGGTCCTCCTGGAGGCTGGCATCCCTACACATGTCTGCCGTGTTCTCTGTTGGGAGGGGAAAAGAGATTCCAAGAGTGAAGTAAGTGACAGGATTATTGTGGTCATAATTTGCAGATCCAAGATCTTCTATCTATTACCCAAGTAAAGTTGAAAGACTTTGCAACCTTACATTCTTCATTCATCCTTACAGATATGCTTACCAATTGATTCAGCCATTCAAAGAATTGCATGGGTGATGTTCTCCCAGCTATTTCAGCTTGGCTTGCCTGCAATGTTCTCGTCTTGCTCCCTCCACCACTCTTACGGTTGCCAGCCTCCTAGTTGTGGCTGGAGATCTCTTACGATTACAATGGATCTCCAGGCAACAGAGATCAGTGCACCTGGAGAAAACTGTTGCTTTGGAAGGTGGGCTCTATGCCATTATACCCCATTGAAGCCCCTCCTCTCCCCAAACCTTGCCCTACTCAGGTTGCTCCCCTAAAATCTCCAGGTATTTCCCAACCTGGAGCTGGCAACCCTGGGCATCTATCTTTTGCCACTTCTCTGATGTTGAACACAGTCCTGTTTCTCCTTTCTCCAGCCTCAATGAAGAAAAGAGTACCCAAAGGCACTCTTCTCAGGGTTAACCTGGTGTAGTGGTTAAAGAGCTGGACTAGGATCTGGGAGACCCAGATTCAGATCCCCATTCTTCCATGAAAGCTTTCTGGGTGACCTTGGCCTAGTCACATACGCTCTCAGCCCAAAACAGCACAAGGTTGTTGTGAGGATAAAATGGAGAAGGGGAGAATGTTGTGAGCCACTTTGGGCACCTGTTGGGGGGAAACATGGGTCATAAATGAAGTAAATAATAATTTGCCTGTCTTGGCTAGCACTTAGGTAAGAGCTCAAAGAGGTAAGGTGAAGACCACAATCTTCTTCCATCTATAAAATGCAAATTATTAGTACAACCTCAATTTGCCTCAGTACTATGCACAGGATGCTTAACCTTCAACCTCCACTCAGTTTCACTGTCCAAAATTGAGCTTCTTGGTTTATTAGTAACAGAGAACGTATAAAAGCCTTTGACAATATAACATATAACACTGTTTTTCCAGAGAGTGTCTGTACCAAAATAACAGCCAAAATAACAAGCACTCATGTATCTGATGAAGGGAGCTTTGATTCTCAAAAGCTTGTACCCCCCCAAATCTTGTTGGTTTCTATAGTGCTATTGGATTCATATAGAACAAAGTTTGAGTCCAGTGGCACCTTTAAGACCAACAAAGTTTTATTCAGGGTGTGAGCTTTCATGTGCACACACACTTCCTCAGACACATGAAAGCTCACACCTAGAATAAAACTTTATTGGTCTTAAAGGTGCCACTGGATTCAAACTTTGTTCTGCTGCTTCAGACCAACATGGCTACCCACCTGAAGGATTCATGTGACACCTGTCTTTTCCTGTGCTACTTGCTGCTGCTGCCATTGGTAGGGATATATCTAGCTCTTGCTACAATTGTCAATGGCAAGTGTGTCTCATTTTCAAAACACTTTCAGAACTTCTAATACTTTCATACATTAATGGGAGGAAAAACTATTGATTTCTTTAAAACATTTCTATACTACCTTTCACCCAGCTCAGGGCCTTCAAAGCAGGGAACATTAAAACAAAACATTAAATCATTTGAGGTATTAAAAAGCATTTAAAAGATACACACACAAACATATATTAACTAAATTAACTAAAACATAATATTAACTATTAACTAAAACATACTATAACTAAAACATAATATAAACCCATAAAAACACAGAGACAGGGAGGACGGCTAATAAGAGTTAATGAAGGAACACTGAACCAAACAAAAAACTCTTCACCCATTACCAGAAGACAACAGTATAGGGAGACAGACAAATCTCCCTGGATAAGGAGAGGGAGTTCCAAAGTTTTGGTGCCATGACTGAGAAGACCCTTTCTTGGGTTGCCACCCCTCCAGCCTCAGATGGCGGGGCACCTGAAGCTAGGGCTGCCAAATACCCCAGGGGGGTGGGGTTTGCCCACTCTAGTGGCCTCCAATCTACTGGCCCGAATCCGACCAGCAGGGGAACCCCACCCCCAAAGAGCCTTCTGTGCCCCAACATGCCTGATATGATGCAGGGGGGGAGTTGCAGGGTGGGAGAACAATCGATCATTTAAGGAAAAACCTTAGGGTTTTTTCTTAAATGATAGAGCACCCCATGCAATGTGCCCTGCATGATGACATCACTTCTGGATGATGTCATTGTGGCACACACACCGAAGATCTCCAGGATTGGGACTGGGACCCCCCTGCTGCTAGCAAGGTAAGACCTGGCAACCCTACGTGAAGCAGGGCCTCTGAAGATCACCAAGGAGGCTGGGTAGGCTCATATGGGACAAGATGATCCTTCAGCTATGCTGGCTTTAAAGGCCAGTATCAGCACCTTGAACTAGGCCTGGAAGCAAACCAGAAGACACTGTAGATGGAACAAGACTGGAACAATATGATTCCTACAGCCCACTCCAGTCAGTGTTCTGACTGCAGCATTCTGTACCATTCTGTAGGTTCCAGTCTTAAAGGGCAGCCTTGTGCAGAGTACATTGCAGTAATCTTATCTCAGTGTTACCAGGGGATGCAGCACAGTGGCAAGATCTTTCTCCCCTGGAACAGCTGCAGCTGCCTCACCAACTGAAGCTGGTGAAAGGCACACCTGGGCACTGCTACCACCTGTTTATCCAACAGGAGACCTGGGTCCAGTAGCATCCCCAAGCTATGAAACTGTTCTTTTTTTGGAGGCATGTAACCCCATTTAGAACAGGAAATACTCTGGTTTCTCTTCAGATCATATAAAGCTTTCGTCTTTAGAACAAGACATATTCCCATTCCCAAGAAAGACCTTCCCCACACCAGTAGCACCTCTGTTTACTACTGTTTAGAACTTAGTTTGATTTAAGTAGTATCTAGGGTTGCCAACTCTAGTTTGGGAAATTCCTGGACATTTAGGGGTGGATCCTGGGGATGGTTAGGTTTAGGGAGGGACAGAACCTCAGTGGGATATAATGCCATAGAGCCCACCCTCCAAAAAAACCATTTTCTCCAGTGAAACTGATCCTCATTGCCTGGAGATCTGTTGTAATTTCAGGAGATCTACTGGCCCCAACTGGATCTTTGCAACCCTAGTGGTATCTCCTCTCTCCATCCAAGTGTTCAAAGCATTAGAAATGCAAAATGATAGGCAGCTGCATCTGGAAAATGAAATTCTTGCTTTGTAAGGGTTACCTGTTACAAAGAGAAAGTTTGGTCTTCTATCAGCCCCCCCCCAAAACGCATAAAGGCTGTTTCCACACATGTTTGTTCTCTGCTTGGTTTCCACACTGGAACAGTTGGGGGAGGGAATTTCTACACGATGTCATGCTGTAATCATCCCAGGCCCATTTCTGGGGGGCCTCCTGGGCAGCACTGCCTTCTGAATGGGCCCTGCCCCTCCCCTCCTCCAGGACAGGACAGGGCTGTGGGGCTGAGCATGACCCGGAGTTGCTCCTCCCTTGCAGCTCTCACATGTCTGGGAGGCGGCATGGCTCAACGAGGTATTTAAAGAGTCTTGCTGGTGTGTGCTGCTGCCACTGCAGCACAACTCAGAGAGGGAAGGGGAGGTAATTTGTCTCTATAAATACCTTCCCTTCTCTTGCTGACTCAGAAGGAAAGGAAGGTATTCAAACTTAATTATATCATCACTAATTATATTAGTCAATAATAATGGTAGTCAATAATAATAGTAGTAGATTATTAATAATAATAATAATAATAATAATAATAATAATAATAATAATAATCCTCAACAGAGTCTTTCCCACTGTGAGGTGCTTTCACACAGTTTGTTCTGGCTTAAGAGGGAAAAGAAAAAGGGTCCAAGCATATTAGCATTCTGTCTGGAAGGAATTGTGCACATTTTCCTGCCATCAGCCTTATATGGGGCATCATTTTTCTAGCATTTTTCCCTTCTGTGTCATCTGTAGGCTTTTTGAGGGCTTTTAAAAAAATGGCAATTGCTATAGCACTACAAAGCTAAAACGATCTATTGCTGATGTCTATTTCAAATTTTAATAATCCATCCTTTCCCAATTCAAATTTTAGTTCCTCTAAATTAGCAGGTTTTTTGTTTTTTTAAAAAGGTATCTCTGGCCTTTTTCATTGCAGGGACATAAAAGAAAAGGTGCAAGCCTGATTGCCTGGAAAGTAATGGGGAGGTGAAGCAAAATGGCTTGGACAGAACGGGAATTCATGGCATGACTGATCGCTCTGAACTCCACCACACAGTGATTTCTCTGCAGTGTGGCTCTTCAGGTGGTAGGATATTATTTGTACATATTAACCTATAGTTGTATACCCTATGCCTGCAGAAAAGAATAAAAACAGTTTACCATGATGACTGCATCCCCGAAAGCCATTGTGGAGTTGCTGTGGAAGATGTGTGGAAGGAAAGGTTAAAAAAAGAGAGGGATGGAGGAAAGTGCACAGAAACTCCCCATGTGGAAGTTCTGCTGCCAACTTATGTGCCTCTGCATTTGCAGTGACAATGGGGGGGGAACATGGAGGATCCATGTCTTCGGGAATTATCATAATATGCCTTAGGCAGGCCACTTTCTTTCATCCTCAGCCCCCTGAAGGGCAGTATAGCACTGGTCCACCTAAACAGGGCTGTTGCGACGATTACGGCAGGATGATGTGGGTAGAGTGCTTTGAATACTGAAAGTTACAGTGAACACTAAGCATTTTAAATTATATCTCTGTTTAGCATCTTGTGCTTTCCAGTCTTTTTAATATTTGTCATGCTTTAAAATAATCATTTAAGAATGATGAAAGACTCTATTTGTCATCAGGGCCTTTCATCACATCCAGAGGATTAGCCAGAAGACACAAAAGGCTCTTGTTTAACTTTGTCAATCTGTCACATACAAAACTTCAGATAAAACAGACCTCCAGGTGATTTCAGGTCCCCACACAAAAAAAGATCCCATTAAGAAATATGCACGTACAGGATTATGTATGGCAGATGTCCCAAGAATGCTCTTGAGAGGCACTGGGGGAGAATTAGAAATGTTAACCATAAGAAAGCCAAAGATTACCTGTCATTTCTTTCTCAGTTAGATTCTCTTTGGCATCCCAAATGTTTACATGGAATATATTAAGGTAATTTTGTTGGTATAATGCAATGTAAACAGTATTTGTAACTGGTTAATATTAAATTTGAAGAAAATCAGAAGTGGAGATAAAAACTGTATGAAGCCAAAGTATTATAATATTGAACCTTAAAATATGTGATAAATGTTAGTGAATCATTTTTCATTGTTTTATAAAAACCACAGAATAAACTTATAAAATGCAACAAAGAAAACTCCCCTACCCTGAGCATTCTGAAGAAAAATGGGGTCACGCAACAAAAAATACAAAAAAGATTTAGGTTATTTGAGCTTGTTTAGAGGTTCTAGCAGGGGAGTGCAGCTATCATATACCCTTGACCAAAGAACAGTACACGTCTTCTATCTGGGATGGTCATCTTCTTCAACCAAGCATGCAGCTTCAGGAGGGATGCACATGGAGCAGTGAGGGAGTTAGGGGACACCCACCTAGCCAGCCAGATCAGCCGAATCAACTCTGGTGATCAGTGGGATGATAGATGTCGCAGCCAGATTGCCCTCACATCCACAGTTAGTGTTATTCAAACGTGGCAATACCGGGGTCTTTTGGGGCCGAAGCATGCCAGAACGCCGCTCCAGCAGCCCACAAACGGCAGTGGCGGCAAGCCTCGCCTCCAGCTCCCCACACCTAAGTGTTGCGGCTGGGGGGCAGCCTGAAGAGCCCGTTGCCAGCCTCCCAGGGCCGCACTGGAGTGCTGCAACCCCAGGGTGGCCTGAAGAGGCCCGTCGCCGGCCTCCCGGGACCCGCGCTGAAGGGTTGCAGCCCTGGAGCAGCCTGAAGAGGCCCGTCGCTGGCCTCCCTGGGCCCGCGCTGGAGTGCTGCAGCCCCGGGGCGGCCTGAAGAGGCCCATCTCCGGCTGCCCAGGGCCTGCACTGGAGCGCTGCGGCCCCGGTGGAAGGCATTATGCCGCCGGTAAGTGAGGGATCTGGGGGGGTGGGGGCTTGATGGAGGGGTGGGAGAGCCTTCCTCCCTCTCCCCATCTCTTTGCTCTCTTTCTGTCCCTCCTTTCCTTCTCTCCTTTCCTTTCTTTCCCTTTTCCTCCTTCTTTCCTTTGCTCTCTTTCTTTCCCTCCACTCTTTCTTTCCCTTCTTTCCTTCTCTCCTTTTTCTCTTTCTCTCCTTTTGTTCTTTCCTTTTCCTCTTCCCCTCCTTGTTCCCTTCTCTCTCTCTCTTTCCCTCCTTCTTCCCTTCTCTCTTTCCCTCCTTTTGTTCTCTCCTTTTCCTCTTTCCCTTCTTCTTTCCTACTCTTTCTTTCCCTCTTTCCTTCTCTCTTTTTATCCCCTTTCCTTCTCTTTCTTTCCCTCTTTCCTTCCTTCTTTCCTTCTCTCTACTCTCTCTCTCTTTCCTTCCCTCTTTCCTCCTTCTGTGGCCCGACTCTTCCCTTTCCCCCCACAGGCTGGCTGGGGAAGGGAAGGGGAGGCTTTTAAAGATGCCTCCCCCCCCTTTGCTTTCTCTTCTGACATCACATCTGGTGATGTCAGGGGGTGTAGCATATGCTAATGAGCTATTATGCTAATAGCCTAGTAGCTTATTAGCATACCTTATGCTAATGAGCTCCTGCAGCTCTTTTTCTAGGAAAAGACCCCTAGAAAAAGTATATCCAGGATGACTGAAATTCTCTCATGCTGCCCCAAGAATGCCTTGCAAGACAAGGTGGAGGGGAAGCCCCCTTCAGTTTTTGCAGGGCAAAATCTTTGATGGCAAAAAGGTGTCAAACTCGGAGCCTCATTTATCATGGGATTTCTCTGTTCTGTTTAATTGCTTGTAATCATTTTGTATTTGGGCTGTTGAAGGGGCAGTCAGTGAATGACTGAGTGGATACATGTGTGGGAAATAGCTTCACTTAGGCACTTCGTAACTGTTTTTCTAAGGGGCCTCCCAACTGGGAAGAATGTGAGTAACCTTGAATGCCTGTCTCATCTGGGCAGCCTGTCATAGATAACATGTAGGTTTGCAGGTTGGGGGAGAAGAGCGTGCGTTTGATTTAGGCGGGATAACTGAATGGCTTGATTCGACAGTTTACTGGGGGGGAGTTGTTTGAATCATGTATTATACCAGGTCTGGCACCATTCCAGTCAGTTCTGACACAGATAGTCTCTACTTGACACAGCTACTTATCTCAATAAAACAAATCATTAACAGTAGAGTGTTGTTGAGAGTGAGTTTGTGCAAGAGTCTGACAAAAGGTAATATTGGCATAAGCATGTACTACCTGTCAAAATACATGCAAGCCATGTGTATGTATTTGGAAGGGGGCGGTATCATTTTTATCAAGTCTGTCATTTCTGTAGACATGTGACATAAATATTTTGTACACAATGGTCTAATGTCACGACTCATCTGAAATTTCCTTCTATAAATATATGTGCAGATGGAAATTCGTTTCTACAGTTGTGTACATAAATGATTGTATTAACTCTTCTATGTAGTAATTTTTGTTTCCACAAATATTTGCCAAGCCTCACTTGCTCATTTTATTTTTAGAATGATACTTAAATGCTTAACAGTGCAACCAAGAGACAAAGGGCTGTAACACTGTTCACATTCCATATCTACAAAAGCCTTTCACAGAGACCACTACCTGAGAAGTTCAAATTCTCCAGCATTTAAATATATGAAACACGCTGATTTAGGCCCCACCCTGAATTTACTGTTCTGTCTTATGAGTTCTGTCAGTAGCAATTTCCTTTATTCCTTTAACTAGGAGTGAAGCCCGTTGCAACGGGAATGCAACGGGCGCTAGTACCTGGGAGTGGGGGTTTCGAATCCCCCTCATGCCATGGAAGGTCTCTGGTCGACCTTGGGCCAGTCACTCTCAACCAACCTCACAAGGTTGTTGTGAAGATAAAATGGAAGAGAGGACAACTCTGTAAGGTGCTCTGTGTCCCCAGTGGGGCGGAAAGGTGAGGTAAGAATGAGTGAGTGAGTGAGTGAGTGAGTGAGTGAGTGAGTGAGTGAATGAATGAATGAATGAATGAAACAAATATCTGTGGGCTTCCTAACCTCTGACAGAAGGCAGCTAAGTGACAGCTGGGCTGAGGTGAGGAGACAAATGATGGGACAAGAAGGGGTGTGGTACCGGGCTGACCTGCTGCACGTGGGCCTTGCGAGATGCATGCTCAGTGGTGGCGGGTTGGGCAGCACTTTGCTGCAGCCTGGCACAATGCACAGGATGTTGCTCCTGATGGCCCATGGGCTGGCCAGGCGCTCGCCACCACAAGGAGCTGAGCACGGGTGATGCCCCAAAGCCAGGCCAGCACACTGAGCAGGCTCCTGAATAGAGGTTGTGATGGTTGCCATGTTGCCCATTGCAAACCTTTCTGGGCCAACCAGTCGGCCACTTCTGGTGAGGGGTGGAAGAAGCAGTGGCAGCAGCAGGAGGGGCAGGCGAGCATAAATATTCATGACAGGACTTCTGCATATTCATAAGGGGCATGTGATGGAGGTGGCCTCAAGCCGTGCCCACTCCAGGGCTGGCTCTGCTCCCATGCTCCTCTGAGGCATATTGAGGCAGAGAGTCTTTGGGAGAGAAGGAGGAGGAGGAGGCAAATTCTGAAGTGTCTTTGGACTACTGTTTTAGTCTCCTGCGCGGTGTTTCCCCATTGTCTTGCAGTCAGCATCCTCACCCTCCGGCTGCTGGAATGCCCATCTTGTGCCTCAGCTCCTAGCACACTGAGGGTGAGACTCCATTACCTTCCCCAGCTCCCTCCAGAGTGAGGGCGAAATGCTGGCCGCCAGCTTGGTGGGTGGGGCCAAGCCAATGCAGCGAACCAATGCAGCCACAGGATTGGGAGACTATGACAGCGGCAGCTGAGCGGGCCAAAGGCTGTGGAACCATGTCCAGGAGAGACACCAAAACTCTTTTATATATAAGGAAAGATTCCATTTGGCATCTGCCACCATATGTTTACTCACCAGCCATCTTCAAGCCACCATTTTCTGTAAAAAGGTTAAATTAATATATACACATGGATATTTATTTATTTATTTATTTTATTGGGTTTCTATCCCGCCCTCCCTGTGAACGGGCTCAGAGCAGCTTACATTTAAGGCACTATGTGCCAAAATATATTAAACATATAAAACCAGATAAAAACAAGATAAAACAATCATATTGTTACAATTAAAGTGCTTATCATAGAATTGAACTTCCAATCACATTAAAGATGGCATTCTGTAGATGGGCACAAGTCCCAATTCAGCCATATCTGTCTCGTATGTTGCTGTCGTTCAATCTCCATATAGGGCCAACCAACCACCCCGGTGTTACTAACAATAATAGTTAGTGGTAGTGGCGGTAGTGGTAGGCGGTGCCTAATTAAAAGCCTGGCGGAAGAGCTCCATATACAGAAATGTGGCACCTAGCTGCCCTGACAGGAGAACTAGCACTGACTAGAGCACCAAAGGAAAGTGCAGAAGCAATACGTCTGGTGGAAAGAAACTAAGCAGGAGGGGAAGAAATCAGTACCCCTCCCATTCTTCCTTAGCTAATATGCAAGTCATTTTTGGCACAACCCTACAAATACAAAGGATGCCTATAAACCTGTCTCATTAGACAGTTCTCAGTAGCTTAATAAAAAATGATGCAAAAATAAAATAGCCCCGTGAGACATGCAATAAGGTATGCTGCCTAAGCAGTGGTATAATAAAATAGGATGAGGGACGGAAGACAGAAATTGAGAGAGAGGAGAGAAAGAGAGAAATCAGATGGTTAACAGAGATTCCAAACAGACTAGTGAAGGAGAAACACCCTCAGATCATTAAAATACGCAATAAGCCAAGCAACCTGACTCAGCCTCAGAGAGAGATGGTGGATGAGGCTCTGGCTCAAAAACAGATGAGTTGCTGGAAAATCTCTGCTACTTTCTGACCTTCATTACAGTATGTGGGATGGAAGCGGGGGGGGGGGTTACTCCTTTCAGCACCACCCTCACTTTTGCAAACAGAAACCCAGCTCCCTGATTTCATTAGAGCCCTTTAAAGAAAAAGGATGGGCTGATGAAGATGCCGCCCCTATTTGGGTATTTTTTTAAAAGACTAATAGTGCAGGAGGAACAGGTTTTGAAAAACCAAACCATGCAGGCTTGGAAGGGTTAAACCCCTTCTATTTTCCATATATATCTCTGATCCAAATCAGGTCCCCAGGTCCTTTATATAAGAACATGAACACAACAATCCTGGATCAAACCAGTGGTCCCTTTAGTCCAGCAGTCTAGTGACTAGCCAGAAGATCTACAAGTAGGCATGTAAACAAAATCCTGCCCATCCTGTTGCCTCCCATTCCCAGTGTTCAGATAGTCACTGCCTCTGGACATGGATATTCCATTTAAATTTTTTTGCTAATAGCCATTGATGGATTTTTCCTCCATGAATTTGCCTACTCCTCTTTTCAGACTAAACTAGTGGCCATCACTGCATCCTGTTGCCGTGGCAATAATTACTCTTTGAGTGAAGTAGTCCTTCCATTAGTCTTTTCTGTGCCCACCATCTCCATTGGGTGTCCACAAGTTCTAGTACTTTGGGAGAGGGATAAAAGTAAACAAAATATCTCCCTTTCCGTGATCATTATGTTTGTCCTTTTCTGTACCTTCTCCAATGCTACAGTATTCTTTTTGCAGATACAGTGGCCAGAACTCTTACTTTCCTGCTAACCCCTAACACAGAATTTGCCTTTTCATCACTGCCAGACATAGTGTTGACATTTTTATCCAACTGTTCAGCTTGACCCCAAGATCTCTTTCCTGGTCAGTCACTGCCAGTTCAGATCCTATCAGCATATATTTAGAACTTTTTGCTCCAGTGTGTGTGCATCACTTTACATTGAACCTCATTTGCCACGTTCTCACCCACTTAGTTTGGAGAGATCCTTTTGGAGCTCTTCACAATCTGCCTACATTCTATCCTTCCTGAATTATTTGGTGTCATGTACAAATTTGGCCACAGTCACTCAGCCCTGATTCTAGACCATTTATGGACAAATTAAATAGTACCAGTCACAACAGATGTCTCTGTGGAACTCCACTGCTTTCTTTCCTCCATTGCAGGAACAGTCTACTCTTTGTTTCTGGTTGTTTTTTCTAAAACACCAGACCTGTCATCTTATCCCATTACTGCTTCGTTTATTCAGGAACCTTTTATAAGTGGTGTCTTTTTTTTGGGAAATCCAAGTATATAATTTCTTTAAAAAGACTAACATGTACATGTGAGCTCTGTCATGATGTCAGTAGTCATCACAGGTTGTGTTGTGTATTGACTGACCATGTACATGATCCAGCTTCAGCCGGTCCGCACGTGGTCATGCGAACAGCAGGACGATAGACGGTCAGATCCTAGATCCCCTTCCAATCGGAAGACTAGGATCCTAGAGTTAACCTAATCACTGTAAATAGACCTATCACGAATGTTGGGGTGTGTTTGGGGAGTGGTTTGGTTTCGGGATATAAGCTGGCCTGTGAGCCGGCTTCTGTGTCTTGTTCTTCACCTAATAAAAGTATGAGAGCGGAAATCTCTAGTAAGTCTCAGTACTTTTCAGGTTGTTTTTGCTGTAAACCCCATTCCATAAAAAACAGGGACATGCATACAGAAAAACCGCACCATGTTCTTTAACCAGCCAGGGAGGCAGTGGGGCCCTTGGATGACCAAGGGGTAAAAGGAGTAGTGAAGGATGATAGGGAAATGGCTGAGAAGCTGAATGCATTTTTTGCCTCTGTCTTCACTGTGGAAGAGGAGAAGTTTTTGCCCACTCCAGAAGCACCGATTTCGGGAGGGGGTTTGAAAGACCTAAATCAGATTGCGGTGACAAGAGAGGAAGTCCTCTGACTGATGGACAATTTAAAAACTAATAAATCACCAGGCCCGGATGGCATTCATCCGAGAGTTCTGAAAGAACTCAAATGTGAACTTGTGGATCTCCTGACAAAAATATGTAATCTTTCTTTAAAATCTGCCTCCATTCCTGAGGACTGGAAGGTAGCTAATGTCACTCCCATCTATAAAAAGGGCTCCAGGGGAGATCCAGGAAATTACAGGCCAGTCAGTCTGACATCGATACCGGGTAAGTTGGTGGAAACTGTTATTAAGGAAAGAATTAGTAGGCACATTGATGAACAAAAACTATTGAGGCAGACTCAGCATGGGTTCTGTAAGGGAAGATCTTGTCTCACTAACCTGTTAGTGTTTTTTGAGGGAGTGAACAAACATGTGGACAAGGGGGACCCAACAGATATTATTTACCTTGACTTCCGGAAAGCTTTTGATACAGTTCCTCATCAAAGGCTTCTAAGTAAGCTCAATAGTCATGGGATAAAAGGACAAGTCCTCTTGTGGATCAAAAACTGGCTTATAAATAGGAAACAGAGAGTGAGTATAAATGGGAAACTTTCTCAGTGGAGGGTGGTAAGCAGTGGGGTACCACAGGGATCAGTACTCGGTCCGATGCTTTTTAACTTGTTTATTAACGATTTGGAATTGGGAGTAAGCAGTGATGTGGCTAAATTTGCAGATGACACGAAGTTGTTCAGGGTGGTGAAAACCAGGGAGGATTGTGAGGCACTCCAAAGGGATCTGTTGAGGATGGGTGAGTGGGTGTCAAGGTGGCAAATGGGGTTCAATGTGGCCAAGTGCAAAGTGATGCACATTGGAGCCAAAAATCCTAAATATAAATACACATTGATGGGGTCTGAACTGGCAGAGACTGACCAAGAGAGAGATCTTGGAGTCCTAGTGGATAACTCGTTGAAAATGTCTAGACAATGTGTAGCTGCAATAAAGAAGGCCAACGCTATGCTGGGGATTATTAGGAAGGGAATTGATAACAAATCAGCCAGTATCATCATGCCCCTGTATAAATCATTGGTGCGACCTCATTTGGAATACTGTGTACAGTTCTGGTCACCACATCTCAAAAAGGATATTATAGCATTGGGAAAAGTGCAGAGAAGGGCAACTAGAATGATAAAAGGGTTGGAACACCTTCCCTATGAAGAAAGGTTAAAATGCTTGGGGCTCTTTAGCTTGGAGAAACGACGGCTGAGAGGTGACATGATCGAGGTTTATAAGATTATGAATGGGATTGAGCAGGTTGAGAAAGAAGTACTTTTCTCCCTTTCTCACAATACAAGAACTCGTGGGCACTCTATGAAATTGCTGAGCAGTCGGGCTAGAACAGATAAAAGGAAATACTTCTTCACCCAAAGAGTGATTAACATATGGAATTCACTGCCACAGGAGGTGGTGGCAGCTGCAAGCATGGACAGTTTCAAGAGGGAATTAGATAAACATATGGAGCAGAAGTCCACCAGTGGCTATTAGCCACAGGGTATAGATGGGAACTCTCAGTCTGGGGCAGGTGATGCACTCTATTCTTGGTGCTGGAGGGGGCAGCAGTGGGAGGGCTTCTAGTGTCCTGGCCCCACTGCTGGACCTCCTGATGGCACCTGGTATATTTTGGCCGCTGTGTGACAGAGTGTTGGACTAGATGGGCCATTGGCCTGATTCAGCATTGGCTTCTCTTATGTTCTTATGTTCTTATGTTCTTAACCTTAATACAAAGAAGTTCCCCTGACTTTCAGATCTGCACTAAGCCAGATCTGAAGGGGGGGGGATGGGGGACAGCAGCATGATATCTGTGGCTTCGCTTTGCTTTCAGGACCAAACTACATGATAAGTTTTTTTTAACATGTTGGGTCTGGAGTCTCTGGACTTGACTTGCTTTCCCCATGGCCACACAGCAGCTGCAGGTAATATTGTTTTTAAATCCCATGGGTCTGAATCATAAATTGAATAAATAAATAAATAAATAAATAAATAAATAAATAAATAAATAAATAAATAAATAAATGTCCTAAGGCAAAACAGTGCCAGGGGAGTTATTTGCCCTATTTTGGATCAGCATGTGCACAAAATATCCATATGCAGTTCTAAAGTTATACAAATACATCTCCCCAGAATCCTGTTTTGGGAACTCAGGGCCAACTCATTAAAAAAAATATTCTATGACCCAACTAATTTAAAAAGTATCATGTAGTTCAGTCCTCAGTCCATTTCCTCCCACTGTCTTTAAGAGCCAGACTAGACAAAATATTTTTTATTCTACTCAATCAGTTGGCAGCTGCTGGGAACTAATATCCGAAGTACTGCAGGGGTCCAGTTCAGACCAGGACAGTGGTGAGGGGGTGAGAAGGGGTTCAGCATCCCCCTATGCCATTTTCCTGATCTGAAATGGCCCAGGGGGGTGTTATCATCCCTCCTGGAATGCTGCATGTAATACCATGGGCTAGGAAACTCAACCCACCTAGTTAAAAAGGTTATGTTGAGGTTGACCCTAAGTTTCTATTTCCCAGTGGTAGCAAGAGCTATGTGGAACAATATGGGGGACAGAATGGCACTGCTGATAAGTTAAGCATGACATCCAACCTGAACATTTAGACCATGTTCGCAGTACATTTCATACAATTTCTGATTAGTGTTTCACAAGCTTTCCTTGTCAGTGTATTTCTCACGGGCCTGGGAAAAGCTCTCAGTCTAGAAGAAGAAGAGCAGGTTTTTATACTCCACTTTTCTTTCCTTAAGGTGTCTCAAAGTGGCTTACAATCACCTGCCCTTCCTCTCCCCACAACAGTTACCTTGTGAGGCAGATGGTGCTGAGAGAGTTCTGAGGGAACTGTGACTGGCCCAAGGTCACCCAGCAGGTTTCATGAGGAGGAATGGGGAATCAAACCCAGTTCTCCGGATTAGAGTCCACCACTTTTAACCACTACACCATGCTGGCTCTCTCAGTCTACATAAACTGAGGTATTCAAGCTAAAATGATCAATTCTCAGGTCTCATGGCAGTTCCAACAATTTGCATAACATTATTCTGGACTATATGGTTTCTGATTTTTTTTAGCCAAAATATCTGTCTGTCCTGCTTAGGGATGCCAGCCTCCAGGTGGGACCTGGGGATCCCCCAGAATTACAGCTCATCTCCAGACTACAGAGATCAGTTTCCCTGGATAAAATAGATGCTTTGCAGGGTGGATTCTATGGCATTGTAACCCACTGAGGTTCCTGTCCTCCCCAGTCTCCACCCTCAAATCTCCAGGAGTTTCCCAACTTGGATCTGGCAACCCTATGCCCCCCACCCCCCAGCAGTGGCCAGGGAGGACCTGGCAGCCATATTTATAATTATTATTTATTAGATTTTTATACCGCCCTCCCCATGAGGCGAGCTCAGTCTCAGACATGCCATGACAGTAAATTCATTCCTTACATATTGCTATAATAGTAATACAGTATATTGTTGATTTAACAGTAATCTGATTGGAGGACATAAATTGGAAAAGTTAGACATTTATGATATTAAGAGAACATGTGTAGTCTAATAAAGTGTGGGTCTAGGGCTTTCAATCTCCTCTCTGTCCTGAAGTTCACTGGGTGATATATTATTGGGTCAGTCACATTCTTTCAGCCTAGCTTAACTCACAAGATAGCTGTGAGAATAAACTAGAGGGTGGACTGACTATGTGTGCCATCCTGCACTTTTTGGAGGAATAAAGAATGTAAATATTAGTACTATTTTAGTGTACAATACTCTTACTGAAGAATTTCTACACGACAGATTTTCTTATCTTCACAAGCACTCTACAAAAATTAGTAATATTATTACGTTATAGTTTGAACATTTGTATTACAGGTATAGCATGAGGAAGATAAACAGAAATCATACCCTGAGGTATAACTTCTACATTACACAGAGAACAGTCAGTCACTGAGACAAATGTGAGGTTGCTAGGATACCTTTTGAAACTACATTTATTCATCACTATGTGTACAGTCTTTTTTCTATATGCTGAAGAAAACAGTGATAAAACCACATTTAAAACGCAGAAGAAGAAAAGCTTTATAGATGAAAAATGTAAAACCTAGTGCAAAAGCATAACTTCCATTGCTATTGAGTAAACTGAGACCACAGGCATAGACTATATACCACAGAAGAAGGACATTGTCTTGAGCACCCCATGTTTCTGGAAAGAAAAAAATGACTCTTTGTCCTCTGTAGATTTTGATGTGTCAGCAAAATAACAGCTTAAAGGAGAAGCAGCTGACATAAATCATCTGGATTTCCTTTACACCTATTACAAAAGGCCATCACAACAGGCTACTAAAAATATCAGTCATTCAGTGAGAAGTTTAAAAAGACATCCAAAAGTGACTGTTGGGGGAGGGGAAGTCTTAGACAAAAAGGCCATTTCCCACCAAAGCCATCTTTGGCATTAGCAAGCAATCCCTACTGTGTTGTGATTAGCACAATTGACAAAAATGCATAAAACATAGGATTTTACTTCTTTCTAAAATTTGTAGATTGCCTTTCTACTTTTAGTCTACAAAAACAGTGGACAGCAGAATAAAAGAAGGCTAGAGGCAGTATTAAAATAATAAAAGCTGAGAGATTTATTTATTTATTGGACTTTTATCCCCTGCAACACAAGGCTCAGGGCAGTTTACAAAAGGTGATCAAACAAAACAATTAAAACATTCTTCCAGCCAAGCAATATAAGCAGATATATAGCTAATGCGATATAAATATTACAGTATACAAGATCGCTATCAGGCATAGGTACACAGTGGTCCTATAACATCTACATAAAGGTGTGTCCACAATGAACCACCTGGAGAATGGGAAGTCTTTGCCTGGATAATATACCAGACCAGAACAGGGTGAGGCAGGGGAGGCCAACTGGACACCCACTGCCTCAACCAAAGGCCTGGTGGAATATCTCTGTTTTACAGGCCTTGCAGAACTGAAGCAAATCCTGCAGGACCCTGATCTCACTTGGGAGAGTGTTCCACCAGTCTGGAGCCAGAGCTGAAAAGGCTCTGGCTCTGGTCAAGGCTAAGCAGATGTCCCTTGGGCCAGGGACCATCAGCAGCTGTTTGTCTGATGAACGTAGAGCTCTTTGGGGGCCGTATTGGGAGAGATAGTCCCGCAGATATGTTGGTCCCAAACTGCATGGGGCTTTAAAGGTTAAAACCATAACCTTGAACTTGATTCAGTACTCCACTGGGAGCCTATGCAGCTGGCAGAGCACTGGTTGTTTAGATGCTCTAAGAGGTGTCTCAGTAAGGACACGCACCACTGCATTTTGAACCAGTTTCCAGATCAACCTCAAGGGCAGCCCTGTGAAGAGCGAGTTACAGTAATCCAGCCTGGAAGTAACTGTTGCATGAATCACTGTGGCTATGTCACGAGAAGAGAGATAGGGAACCAGCTGCCTGTCCAGCCGAAGATGGTGAAAAACTGTTCTAGCAGCAGTTGTGACATGGGCCTCCACTGAAAGTAAGGCATCCAAGATCACACTCAAGCTCCTCACCATTGGTGTTGGCATTAATAATGCCCCATCAAGGGTCAGGAGATGAATCCCTAATTCCACCCCCCATGGCTCAGGCACAGGATCTCCCTCTTCAATGGATTTAATTTCAGGTGGCTCTACTTCAACCAGCCAGCCATGGCCTCCAGGGCTCTGGCCAGAACCTCTTGGGTGGAGTCTGGTCAGCTGTCCATTAACAGGTACAGCTGGGTGTCATCAGTGTACTGGTGACAATCCAGCCCACACCTCCAGACCAGCTAGGCAAGGGGGTGCAGATAGATATTAAATGACATAGGGGAGAGGATCACCCCATATGGGATGCTGCACACCAGAGGGTAACACGATAAACCTTCTCCCCAATCGCCACCCTCTGCCCCAACCGTGGTGAAAAGAGATAAGCCACCATAAAGCAGCCCCTCATATCCCCACATTGGCAAGGTGGTGGGCCATAAGATTGTGATCAACCATGTCGAAAGCTGCTGTTAGGTTAAGTAGCACCATCAGCACTGACCCATCTCAGTCCAGGTGTCTCTGGAGGTCATCTGTGGGGGTGACCAGAGCCATCTCTATCCCATACCCAGGGTGGAAGCTGGACTGGAATGGGCCCAGGACATAGGAGACACCCAGAAAACCTGGAGTTATTCTGCAACACTGGGTGGTAGTTGGCTGGATCCAAAGGACCTAAGATTTTTTTCCCCCAAGAACAGTCCCACCACTGCCTCCTTTACAGCCTCTGGGAAAGTCCCTGAGCTCAGAGACAAGTTGATGATATCTCCCAGGTGGACCCATATTCCATCACTGCTGGCTTTCACCAGCCATGATGAACATGGGTCAAGGGGACAAGTGGTAGGTTTCACAGCATCCCGGAGCCTGTCAACCTTGTCCCAGGAAATCCAACTGAAGTGGTCCAATACAGGACCCGAAGATGGCCAAGGGGCCTCCAGTTCATATATTGTATCAATTGTGGCCAGCAAGTCTTGGTGGAGCGACAAGATTTTATCAGCAAAATAGCTCACAAAAGCCCCACAGCTTAATGGCTAATTTACTATCTTTTTGGTTTCCCTGTGAAAGGGAAGTTAATGATCTAATTATTATAAACAATTGAGTTGGGCATGAGCTTGTATATGCAATGGAAGATGCAAAGAATTTCTTCTTAGCAGCTTTCACTGCCATTTCATAAATGTCCTAAAAGATGCTCTTGCGGCTCTGTCACAAGTACGCCACCACACTCACTCTAGCCATCTTAGCTCCTGTTTCATCCTCCATAGCTTCATGGTATACCAAGGAGCTAGTCTGGAGCAAGAGCAAAGAGGGTGTCAGGGAGCAATTTCATCAATGGCTTCAGAGACCCGGCAATACCAAATCTCTACCAGCTCATCCAACGAATCACCAGGGGGCATCAGATCCCACAGAGCATTCTGGATGATAAATAGATCCATTAGTCTCCATGGGTGAGTGTAAATCAGCTCACCACCAAAACAAGGAGGAGTTGTGATACCCAGTTGAACCTTCAAGACAAAGACTGGGCACTGCCTCAATGGTATCCAGGTCCACATTTATCTCCATCCCAAAAATCAAGTCCAGCATGTGGTCTGTTTGATGCATGGGAGCTGATACAAACTGAGAGTCCTAATGCTGACATGGAAGACACTAGGTCTGTAGCCTGTGAGGAGGAGGTATCATCAGCATGGACCTTAAAGTCCCCTCAAAACTAAAAGTCTGGGAAACTCCAAGGACCAGCTCAACACCATCTCCAGCAGAATCTAGTTCTGGGTAGCACAGTTTAAGAATGATGTAGACAAAATGAAATGCATTCAGAGAAGGAAAATGGAAATTGTTCTGTGAGGAAAGACTGTAGGAACTAGGTATGTTTAGGCTGAAGAAGAGAAGACTGAGGAGATGCCATGACTGCGTCCTTCAAATACCTTAAGGACAGTCACATAGAAGAAGACAGAGTAGTTTTCTGCTGCTTCAGAGAACAAGACTATTTGGCAATCTACCCTCCTATTCCCGCCAAAGGTGAAGGTTATGATACAAAAAGCTATCTCTAGTATTAGCAAGAGCCATTAATAGGGTAGATTGCAGAATAGCCCTGAGAGAAACTTTCTGACTGTGAGAGCAGTTCAGCAAAGGCTGACCAACCTCCTACAGCTAGCTTCCAATTTTCTGCACTGAGAAGCTACTTAGACTAGATAGCCCCTGGGGTCCTTCTTGTTTCAGATCAAGACTGTAGCTGAGAGGGGGTAATGCTTCCCCCACCTTTTTGTGATCTGAAGTCACCCCACAGAGATGAGGAAAACATACAGGTCCTGATTCATATGTTATGCTATTTCTGGGTCTGCCCTATGTCCTGTCAGACCAGACACGTGCTTTAAGTCCAATGGAGTTCCGGCAGATGACATTAATTACAATGCAACAGGGGAGATGAACATCACTACTTCTATACCAACTTGAGTATTGAATTCCAAAGAATCAGTCACTGTAGTTACAGACCATATGTTCTATCTGAACCGTATCCTATGATGTAACCCAAACCCAAATGGGGGCAGGTTATGAAAAGAACAAGCCATTGTGTTAGAGCAACTGAAGTTTGATTGCTAGGTGGTTCTGACCAGGAGAGATTTTCAGTACGCTTAATTTCTTGATATTACTTCTAAATAACCATGAATTCATGTAACCTTTTTGCTGTGCCTGAAAGGAGACTGAAGCTGTTCAGGGTTGGCATTTCACTTGTGACTTACAATTCTGTAGGAAGCTCACACTTGCAGGACAGTATGCTGAGCTGCCCATAGATTTTCCCCCTTGACATCCAGGTTCCCTCTGTACCAGGCTTTTTCTGCAGCACTACTAAGCATGCAGCATTGCCAGCCAGGTTATTCATTACAAGGTGGACTGTCCCCCACACCTTGCCTACAAGCAGCCACAGGTTTGTTCTCTCCCAGACCTTCAGGTGTGACTCCAGTTCTGCTTTTCCTGGAAGGATCCTGTCTAGCGGGGATCTAATAATATACCCTAGTGGTGTGTTGCGGAAAACCTCTGGAAAAAATGGGATACAAATTCAGCCCTTTTTATGGGATTATTTCCTTAGGGATTTTCATGGCTCTGGAATACAAGCCCCATGGGTAAGGCTTATGTCAGCACCCACATTAGCAATGGATTTGAAGCAGGTTAGCAAAGCCTAGCTAAGAAGGAAAGAATGGTTAATGTTAATCATGGTTAAAACTAGTGCTGATGTAAACTATGGTTAACTCCTGCAGGGAAAGAGTAAGAGGAACTTGCCATTAGAGAGAAGAGAGTCAGGATGGTAGCACATCTTTCCTCTTCCCACTGTGCCATGAAACTCACTGCATGACCTTGGGGGCCATTCACACTCTCTTAGCCTGACTGAAGCAAGGATAAAATGGGACAGCAGAGAATCAGATGTGCTGCACTTGGCTCCATGGAGGAAAGGAGGGTTAAAAATGTAGATAACAGGGTGTTACACTGGCACCACTTCAAAATAATTATGGACAGAACAAGACATGATCCATGTTTGAATCCCAGAGGTGTAGCTGATCCATAAGAAGCCGCTGTGCTAAAAAGGAGATTTCATTCTCTCTCTCTTCAATGCTAGTTCTGTGATATAAAATGCACCCATCTGTGGGCTGCTTTAAGACCCAAGAGGAAAAAATGATAGGCTAAAAACAGAAAATTTCTTCCCCCCTCCCATCCCTGGGCTTAGAGCTGCACAGAGGTACTATTTCCAATGGGATAAGCTGCACGTTGAGAGTACAGAGCTAACTCTGCTTCCAGGTCCACATCTGATCCACTTATGGCAGCTTTTTGCAGATCGGGAACACATCCGGAAATGATCCCAACAAGGACCACAAGCGTCACTTGTGATTTGGCCCAATCTGAGGCAAGATGTGTCCAGTTCAAATCTCACATCAGCTAAATACATACTAAGTGGCCCTAGAACAGCCTTTTCACCCCTTTCATTCTTAGTTTCTTCATCTGCAAGATGGGGAGAACAGTAATATGGGCATGTTTTCCAAGGCAGTTCTAAGGATTACAGAGAATAAATGTGAAGCATTGATTAGCTGAAATTTAATATACAGTTTACATTTTATTGTTCTAACAAAATTAATTTAATATGTTCCATGTTAAATTTCTGGAATGCCAAGGAGAACCTAACTGAGAGAGAAATGATAAGTACTCTCTGGCTTTTTAACAATTAGCATATCATTTCCTCCATTGCCTCTCAAGGGTATTCCTGGGACATCTGCATTCTAAAATTCGGTTGTTCCTATTCACTTCAGAACCATGTGTGAAAAATAGCTAGATGCACTGGCCAATTTATGTTCACCTTGGCAAATTGTAACATGATCCATCTTGGGAGTAGCTTCAGCTAGATTTTCACCTGACAGTAGAAGCATTCTAAATGTGACGCTCATGAGTCCCGATCACTGCCTGTTTAGCTTGGTTCTTCTCCATCTTTTTAGTTTTGGCTCCATGCCCCCTCCCAGTGAATATTCTAATGTAAGCTAAACAAATCCAGATGGCTGAATAAAGCATTTGCATAAATTAACTAGGAGGATCACATAAGGCTGCTTTTTCATCCAGCTAATGTGTATGCGACAGTCTGGATAGAGCAAGCCCCTTGTAATGTACCCAAGCTGACCATGCACTTTGACCAGTTCTAACTGGTCCGACATGTGGCCATGCAAAGTGTCTGAGCTTGGACCTTGAGGACAATAGATGCTCAGATCCTGAGTCCCCTCCAGTCGGGGAACTATGATCAGAGAGGTTAATGCAATTAAGAACATAACATAAGAACATAAGAGAAGCCAATGTTGAATCAGGCCAATGGCCCATCTAGTCCAACACTCTGTCACACAGCGGCCAAAATATACCAGGTGTGAAAATATACCAGGTGCCATCAGTGGGGCCAGGACACTAGAAGCACTCCCACTGCTGCCCCCTCCAGCACCAAGAATAGAGTGCATCACCTGCCCCAGACTGAGAGTTCCCATCTATACCCTGTGGCTAATAGCCACTGATGGACTTCTGCTCTATATGTTTATCTAAGTCCCTCTTGAAACTGTCCATGCTTGTAGCTGCCACCACCTCCTGTGGCAGTGAATTCCATATGTTAATCACTCTTTGGGTGAAGAAGTACTTCCTTTTATCTGTTCTAACCCGACTGCTCAGCAATCTCATGGAGTGTCCATGAGTTCTTGCATTGTGAGAAAGGGAGAAAAGTACTTCTTTCTCATCCTGCTCAATCCCATTCATAATCTTATAAACCTCGATCATGTAACCCCTCAGCCGTTGTTTCTCCAAGCTAAAGAGCCCCAAGCGTTTTAACCTTTCTTCATAGGGCAAGTGTTCCAATCCTTTTATCATTCTAGTTGCCCTTCTTTGCACTTTTTCCAATGCTATAATATCCTTTTTGAGATGTGGTGACCAGAACTGTACACAGTATTCCAAATGAGGTCGCACCAATGATTTATACAGGGGCATTATGATACTGACTGATTTGTTTTCAATTCCCTTCCTAATAATCCCCAGCATAGCGTTGGTCTTCTTTATTGCAGTTACACACTATCTAGACATTTTCATTGAGTTATCTACTATGACTCCAAGATCTCTCTCTTAGTCAGTCTCTGCCAATTCAGACCCCATCAATGTATATTTATATTTAGGATTTTTGGCTCCAATGTGCATCACTTTGCACTTGGCCACATTGAACCCCATTTGCCATGCTGACGCCCACTCACCCATCCTCAACAGATCCCTTTGGAGTGCCTCACAATCCTCCCTGGTTTTCACCACCCTGAACAACTTCATGTCATCTGCAAATTTAGCCACTTCACCGCTTACTCCCAATTCCAAATCGTTAATAAACAAGTTTAAAAGCATCGGACCGAGTACTGATCCCTGTGGTACCCCAGTGCTTACCACCCTCCACTGAGAAAGTTTCCCATTTATACTCACTCTCTGTTTCCTATTTATAAGCCAGTTTTTGATCCACAAGAGGACTTGTCCTTTTATCCCATGACTATTGAGCTTACTTAGGAGCCTTTGATGAGGAACTGTATCAAAAGCTTTCTGGAAGTCAAGGTAAATAATATCTGTTGGGTCCCCCTTGTCCACATGTTTGTTCACTTCCTCAAAAAACACTAACAGGTTAGTGAGACAAGATCTTCCCTTACAGAACCCATGCTGAGTCTGCCTCAATAGTTTTTGTTCATCAATGTGCCTACTAATTCTTTCCTTAATAACAGTTTCCACCAATTTACCCGGTATCAACGTCAGACTGACTGGCCTGTAATTTCCTTTTTAAAGCCCTTTTTAAAGATGGGAGTGACATTAGCTACCTTCCAGTCCTCAGGAATGGAGGCAGATTTTAAAGACAGATTACATATTTTGTCAGGAGATCCACAAATTCACATTTGAGTTATTTCAGAACTCTCGGATGAATGCCATCCGGGCCTGGTGATTTATTAGTTTTTAAATTGTCCATCAGTCGGAGGACTTCCTCTCTTGTCACCGCAATCTGATTCAGGTCTTTCAAACCGCCTCCCAAAATCGGTGCTTCTGGAGTGGGCAAGCACTTCTCCTCTTCCACAGTGAAGACAGAGGCAAAAAATGCATTCAGCTTCTCAGCCATTTCCCTATCATCCTTCACTACTCCTTTTACCCCTTGGTCATCCAGGGGCCCCACTGCCTCCCCGGCTGGCTTCCTACATCTAATGTATTTGAAGAAAGTTTTATTGTTGGTCTTTATGTTTTTTGTGATATGCTCCTCATATTCCCTTTTTGCTTGCCTGATCACAGACTTGCATTTTATTTGCCACAGCCCGTGTTCCCTTTTATCATCCTCACTGAGCTTTTAATTAATGTAAATAGACCACTCACGGGTGTTTGGGGTGTGTGGGTGTGTTTTCCTTGGGGCGTACTTTGGGGCATACTTTGTCTTGTTCCTGATCTTGAAATAAAAGTATGAGCTGATTTCACACGGAGAACATTGCACACCAGCATCTCCAGTTGCTGCTTCCTGCACTGCTCCTAGACCTGAGCATTGCACCACTGACCCTGCATGCAGCACCGCACCGCTCCTCATTCTGACGCCACTGCTCCCGAGCATGCATGTGGAACCCATAAGATGGCTGCAGCCTTCAAGAGCCTTCCAGCCTTCAACATCTCCCAACCTACCCAATGGGAGACCTGGCTGGAAACCCTGGAGATCCACTTCACCATTCACGATGTCACGGAGCCAGGTAAGAAAAAGGTGTACCTCCTCCGGCACTGTGGGATGGCAGCCCACCTCCTGCTGAAAGATTTAATACAGCCCCGGCTGACCAAAGATGAGTCCTACGCCACACTGGTCAAAGCACTGACTGACCACCTGGCCCCTAAGCCCACAAAATTTGTGGAAAGGATGGACTTTTTTGCAAAGGTCCAGGGTCTTGATGAAACTACCTCTGATTTTCTTGCAGCTCTGCGCCGGGCAGCCACGAGGTGTTCATTCCCCGATTTGGTGGATGTGCTGCTAAACCAGTTCCTCATGGGCTTAGGGGACCCCAAGTTATGAAGGAAGCTGGTCAGCCAGAACAACCTGGATCTTGACAAGATGATCTGGGAGGCCATGGCATACGAGAAGGCCCACCAAGACCGCCGTGCCAAGGTGGTGCACCCCTCCCAAGCGGCTGTAGAGTCTGACGTCTCCGACAACGAGGAGGTCCTACAGGTCCGATGCCACCCAGCCCAGTGCTCCCAACACACCCCGGGAACCACCACGGCAAAGGTCAGCCCCACATCTGCACCCTGTGCCAGCTGCTGTGAACCCCACAAGCACCAGTCTTCCAGATTCTGGGACGCTGTCTGCCATACCTGCCACAAGACCGGCCACATCACCAAGGTTTGCTGCTCCAAAGGACAATGCCAGAGAACAATGGCACAGCTCAGCTCATTGGATCTCCACATCGTTTTGGTCCACCACCAACAAACAGTATGTAACTTTTCCCCAAATGGCCCAGACAAGGGGCATGTGACTGTCCTTATTGAGGGGTCCCCCTGTCCCATGGAAATTGACTCCAGCTCATCATTTTCCATAATCTCAACTGAAACCCTCCATTCCTTGTGCCCAAAGGGGGGAACCCGTTTGTGCAAGCCACAGGGTCTCACATTATGGGACTTCAATAAGAACCCTGTGGCAGTCCGCGGCTGGGGCAAGTTCCGGGTCCAATTTAAGGGGTTCTCGGGACTCCTAGACCTGTTGGTGGTGGAAGGGCACCTCACTAGTTTGTTGGGCCTATCCTGGTTCGCATCCCTGGGTGCGATATCAAGATATCAGGGATCAACCAGATATGGACGGTGGATTTGGAGATGGTCTGCAGAGAGTTTCCAAGGGTGTTTGATGGGACTCTGGGGCAGTACACTGGGGGTCCCATTTCTCTGGGCCTTGACCCAACTGTATGGCTCATCTGCATTAAGGTGTGGCTCCCCCCCCCAGTGATGAGAGCAAAAATAGAGGCTGAGCTCAATCGCCTTATCGAGCTAGAACCAGTCATATCCACATGCAAGGTGTGCTAGAACCAGTCATATCCACATGCTGGGAGACCCCCATTGGCACAGGGAACGGTTAAACCAAACGGTGACGTGAGGATATATGCTGATTACAAGTGCACTATCAACAAGGCCCTGTAAGACCATGCTTACCTGGTCCCGATGGTAAGCCACGTATTGGCCTTCCTAGCAGAGGCCAAGGTCTTTGGTAAGTTGGATTTGGCACAAGCTTACCAGCAATTGCTGGTAGACATGGCCGCCGCCGGGGCGCAATCGCAACGCACAAAGGGGCGTTCCGAGTAACAAGGCTACAGTTTGGGGTCTGTGTGGCGCCAGGAATCTTTCAGTCATTCATGGATTCCCTTCTTAAAGGCATTCCAGGAGTACAACTCTTTTTAGACGATGTGATCGTCATGGTGCAGGACTCCACAACTTTTGCAGACCGCCTCCAGCAAGTGCTCCAGAGGTTCGACTCCGCTGGCCTCAAAGTGAAGAAAGAAAAATGCCTCCTTGGGGTGACCCGCATTGAATTTCTGAGGTTTGTGGTGGACACACAGGGAATCCACCCCACGGACGATAAAGTGCAGGCTATCACACACGTTCCCCCCCTCTTCCAAGTCGGAACTGCAGGCTTTCTTGGGCCTGCTCAACTTCTACCATGCTTTCCTGCCCTTGAAAGCTGCCGTAGCGGCACCGCTTCACCACGTCCTGGATAAAAAGGCAACCTGGGCCTGGGGACCTGAGCACGCGGCAGCATTTCAGGGGGTCAAGGACTTGCTCACCTCTAACTCTGTCCTGCACCATTTCAGTGAGGCACTCCTGGTGGTCCTCACTTGCGACGCCTCCCCCTACAGAGTCGGGGCAGTCCTGGGCCACCAGTTACCAGACAGCTGGGAGGTCCCAGTCGCCTACTATTCACAGACATTGTCTTCTGCGGAGCGCAACTATGTGCAGATAGGCAAGGAGGCATTGGCGATAGTGGCTGGGGTTAAAAAATTCCACCACTGCCTATATGGTCGGCCCTTCATGGTGTTAACGGACCATAAGCCTCTCCTGGGTCTACTGGCTCTGGACCATCAGATGCCCCAAATGGTCTCCCCCAGGGTCCTCCAGTGGTCCATCTTCCTGGCAGGGTACACCTACACCCTCCTCCATTGCCCCAGGAAAGCCATGGGCCACGCTGATGCCCTCAGCCACCTGCTGCTGCCAGTTACGGACCCCAACCCTGCTCCCGGCCACACAGTCGCCCTTTTGGAGTTGCTTCCTGACTGCCTGGTCCATGTGGGAGGTGGCCCACTTCTCGGCCCAGGATAAAGTCCTCTGTCGGGTCCTGGACTGGATGGGGAGGGGGTGGCCTTCGGCCAAAGAGGGTCCAGAGTTTACGCAAGAAAGGACGAACTGTCATCATATAAAGGGTGCTTGATGTGGGGAGGCCGGGTGGTGAACCTGGCCCCGCTCCAGCAGTGCGTCTTAGAAGCGCTGCACGAGCACCACCCAGGGTTCATAAGGATGAAGGTGTTGGCGAGGAGCTATGTCTGGTGGCTGGGCCTTGATCGGGACATCGAAGACAAGGTAAAAAGATGTCAGCCCTGCCAAGCCTCTTGCCCCGACCCACACAGAGTGCTGGAGAGAGCTTGAGAGTCCTTCCACTGCCCCTGGTTGCAGCACCACTTGGATCTCGTGGGGTGTTCCAGGGGCAACTGTTTTTCATTCTGGTGGACTCTTACAGCAAGTAGCTGGAGGTCGTCTCCGTCTCAGCAACCTCATGAAGAGTGGCTATAAAAGCGATATGGCAGATCTTCAGCGCCCAGAGCCTCCTGGACACCCTAGTGATGAGACAGCCTTCATGTCTGAGGAGTTCCAAGGTTTCACCAACTATTACGGGATCCGTCACACCTGCTCAGCTCCGTTCCACCCCACCACCAATGGGCAGGCCGAGCACATGGTAAGGACAACCAAAGAGGTGCTCCGAAGGTTAGACTCCATAGATTGGGACTACAAGTTGGCCTCTTTCCTTTTTGGCCAAAGAACCATGCCACACTCCACCACGGGCTGGAGCCCTGCCAAGCTCTTATGGGCAGACATCTCACATCACGATTAGACCAGCTCCACCCAGACCGAGCACCTGAGTGAGAGCCTGCCATCAAAACTCTAGCAGCTGCACGAGGATTTTCCCCAGAGGATCCCATTTATGCCCAGAACTACACCAGGGGGCCCCCTTGGATTCAGGTGAGAGTAGTGAGAGGACAAGGATCCCGCTCCTATGAGGTCGCCAGTGAGGGTTAACAAATACTACATTGCCACATTGACCAGCTCTGCAGATGCACCCTGCCGGTGGAGCTGGAAGACTTCAAGGAGCTGGACACACATGAGACAACTGAGCCGGTCACCACAACAGGCCTGCCGGATGAACCGCATAGCCCAGCCATCGCCCGCCAGTCTCCGGACCCCACAGGGCAACACCAGGGACCTGTCAGCATCGTTCCGGCCCCACCGCCTTTGGACAGCCCTACACTGAGAATGCCAGTGTCAGCTCAGGTTCCAGTTGCATTGGGACCCCGCCGCTCAACCTGAGAGCGCAAACCGCCCACATATCTGAAGGACTTTGTTTGCGGGTGTCTTTCAGACCAAGGGGGGAGGGGTGTAATATACCCAAGCCAACCATGAGCTCCAACCGGTTCTAAACAGTCTGACATGTGGCCAGACAAAGTGCCTGAGCTTGGACCTTGAGGACAATAGACACTCAGATCCTGAGTCCCCTCCAATCAGGGAACTAGGATCCGGGAGGTTAATGCAATTACTGTAAACCACTCACGGGTGTTTGGGGTGTGTTTTCCTTGGGGCATATAAACTGGCCTGCGAGCTGGCTACTTTGTCTTGTTCCTGATCTTGAAATAAAAGTATGAGCTGATTTCACTCTACCCGATGCTTCAGTACTTTTCACCCCTGTATTTTCAAGCTTCCATTAGACAATTCACCGAAAACCATCTACTTTCCTGGATCTGGCAGGATCCTGTAAACCTCTGGCAGTCTGCAAGTTCTTGTTACATGCAAATAATTGTGAACATTGTATTAGATTAGTCTGTTCTATTCACAGTGTAGACCTGGAGCTTTATAGGTTGCTTAATATTTGCTGATGTAGCATAACAAAACCAAAACCACATTTCATTATGTGATAAGACAAAAATTGATCCACAGTGCAATTTTCTTTGATAATATTCATCCAATTTAAGGAATCCCAGCTTGAGTAAACAATACAAGTTTTTCTGGGGGTTAGTTCCAAGTGTCGCAGAATTCCTTCCATGTAAGTATATGGAGAAAATATTGTGTGAACTAGAAAAACATGTGTACAGGAGTTTCTGCAAGTTTTGTAATCATGATTGTTCTCTTTAGACATGTATTCACATCTGTCTGTTACTGCTACTTGGTCCAGGTGAAGAGCACATCACAAGCTTGTTAGACAATCAGGATTCGAATGTGGTTCCATCAGGTTGGGTACCTTAAGATTCAGCTGGACATGACGGTGGCACCTCCCCATCCAGATCATGCTGAAGATCTAAAAAATGGGGGTAAGGTGGAATTGAAGATGCAGCACAAGCAAGCAGAAGTGGGAGTTTCATGAGGGAAAGCATGGATGGGAAAGAGATCAGACTTCCCCCAAGAAAGTTATATTTCCAAAAATTCCATGGGGAATTGGGGTGTGTGCTCAGAAATGTTGGGACAAATCAAATGTATGTAATACAAACCTTACAATAGTTTACTGCCTTAAGAACATAAAATGCATCATTCACAATTTTATTAGTATATAAACTGTATTGCTTGGAATATTTAAATATAATTTAAACATGTAAATACCTTAGTTATATCCAAACAAAATTTCAATACTACTCCAAAACAGAGGGAGAGAGGACTGGAGATGAAGAGAAAAACTCTACCATTTGTCTGCCATGCCTGTATAAAACAACAAATGGCAGTGACAATTTACATGCCCCCCCCCCCCAATTGCCTGGACACCACCTTTCACCATTATTTCCCTTTTGCCCTGCTGCTGAGCCTTTAAAAGGCTGGGGGTAGAGGAGGAAGCTGGCCTGCAGCAGCAAGGTGCCCTGTGTGGGGCTGTGAGTGAAGTGTCCATGTGGATGCCCTGCCTGCAGCCATTTCACAGTTTCCCCTTTGAATCAGACAAAATTGTGTTTTTATTTACTATGGCAGAAAAAGAAAAAAATAGGATCCAGATGAGCTGTGTACAGACTGGGCCCAGTGTTGTCCAGATGCTCCCATTTACTATAGAACCTTCCTGCTGCCATACCAGGAAAAATCCCCATGTTGAAGCAGCCCTGTTTTGACCCTGAAACAGGGCTTTGACACCATCATTTTTATCTTGTCCCTCAGATAGCTATGTTTACATTAACATAGAATTCTGAGTGCCAACTGCACACCTTTAAAGACAAGCTACTATTCTATGAAATGTGCAGCTGAGAGGTCAACTGATCAGAGTTAACAGGCCTCCTACTGGTAATCTTAACAAGCATCCCTGAATGAAAGAAAGGTGATCTAATGTCTGGTCTTTGAGGCTGCTGTCTCTTTTAAACATTTCAGTCCCTTTTCACACCTTGAATGGATAAACAAAATCAGTCACTAGTGGCAAAATTCTTATGGTAGAAGACCATTTGTCTTCTGTTTGTTTTATAACAGTGTTGCTCCTAATTCAGTGAAATAAAGGTTCACACCATCATCTGCTTTTAAAGATGGGATACTTGAATAAAATACAAAAAAAAAAAACATGTAATACTTTTTATTAAAACTAAATAACACAACAAGCATTTGGATTTTCCAAAATTCTTCATCAGACTAGAAGTAAAAAAAAGATAATTAAAAGAAGAAGAAGAAAAGATCTGTTTTGTGTTATTGATTGTTCTTAATAAGGAAGGCTTTTGTTTGGGGGATTTGCTATAGATCAAGGCACTTACTTGTGTTATTGAACAAAATCTGGTGAGTGATAAGTGCCTGAGCTCAAATGTTTCCCCTTGAAGCATGACCTACAGTTGAAACTGTCATCGGAGTAAGTTTTCTGTTTCAAGACATAGTGCACATCTCATTGGACTTCAGATACATAAGGAAAACAGTGTGTATCTTATCACTCTGCTCTACAACGTCTGAAGCCCGCCTCCAGCCTAAGCAGCCTTCCTCCAACAGAGCCATTTAAGTTGGAGAAAGTTTCCTTAAACTGAAAGAAGGCATCAAACTTTGCTGAAGATTGGTGGGATACATGCCACTGTCTGAATGCCCATGATAACACTGACCACTTAAAAATGACATCTGAGCTTTGGGTTGCCACCCTCCAGGTAAAGCCTGCAGATCTTGCCGAATTACAACTGATCTCCAGACTACAGAGATCAGTTCACCTGGAGAAAATGGCTGCTTTAGAGGGTGGATTCTATGATAGTATACCACACAGAGGTCTCTACCCTCCCTTGTATATTTAAGCAGAGACTACCAAGAAATCTCTCTCCTCAAGTTTTAAAGACCTGTCTGAATAACAGAAACAGTTACTTGTTTGTGACAAATTACCTGGCTTTTAATTTTATACAAAGTTACCTCATTCCTGTTGTCTGTTCATCTCATAAGTCCTATACCTGATTCCAACCTGACCATTTCCCCTCAAGGTCAAATAAAACTGTTTGTTATTTCTGAACTACCATCAGCTTCTCATGTATCATTATCAAACCAGGACAAAAAGAAGGATTTTAATCTCTTCCCTCAGTCCACTAGGCTGGGTCAACGTCTAACAATATACATTCAAATGACTGGGTGGGACAGTCGGGGGCGGGAGGAAGAAGAAGAAAAGGAAAAAGGGGCTGCTCAGCCAGAAAGAAGATAAAGGGACAATTATTCTTCATTCTAGTGGACTCTTACTCAAAATGTCTAGAGGTCATTCCAGTACCTATAACATCATCCCACGCAGCGATTCTTGCCATGCAGAAGATCTGTAGTACCCACGGCATCCCAGACACTCTAGTGTCCGACAATGGGACTGTGTTCACTTCAGCTGAATTCCAGGACTTTGTACGATATTACAGAATTTGGCACATCCGCTTAGCTCCTTTCCATCTGGCCATGAATGGACAGGCAGAGCAGATGGTAAGAACAACTAAAGACTTGCTCCATTAGATCACCCATGGGGACTGGGACCACAGGTTAGGCGCCGCCTTCCTGTTCGGCCAATGGATGACCCCACACGCTGCCACCGGCCACAGCCCAGTGGAACTCTTGATGGGTCGGTGCCTCACGACCCAGCTGGACTGACTACACCCAGACCATGCCCCTGACCACACCCAGACTCCAGAAACGCAGGACGCACCCTGTGGATTATTCCCAGAGGACTCCGTTTATGTGAAGAACTTCTCTTACGGGCCGCCATGGATCCAAGCCTGGGTAGTAAGGATGACAGGACCCTTCTCATATGAGGTCTCCACAGAAGATGGCCAGTTGCTCTGGAGGCACATGGACCAGCTTTGCCGATGCCTTCTGCTGTTAGCTCCCACCAAGGCCCAAGATGCAGAGGACAGCGAAGAGGAACAGGAGCCAGCAGAACACGCACCGGACCTAGTGGGCCCTGAACCAGTTCCGACCCCTGTTCCAGCCTCGGATCCTGCCACCACTCCAGGTCCCACTCCAGCTCCCGGGGCAACACCTAACACTGCCCCTGAGCAACCAGAGAGACCCCCTGACAGAGAAAGCGACCCCAGCGGCCCTACAATGGGGCCACGCTACTCGACTTGTGAGCAGAGGCACCCGGAGTACCTCAAAGATTATGTGTGTTAGTACTTTGGAACTATGGGGGGAGGGGTGTTGAATATTAAGAGGGCCATGCCAGCGCTAGCATGGCCAAGTGATCGAGCAGACCTTCGGGTCTTGAAACAATAACCAAGTCGGATCCTAGTGCGGACCAATAGGCTTGTGCGGATCCCCGTATGAACCTATGGTCAACTGGTAGTATAAATAGAACCTATCACAGGGTTTGGGGGGTGTTGTGGGGGGGGTGTTACACGGATATAAGCCGGTCACAGATTGGCTAGTTTGTCTTCAGTTTTGAGCTACTTAATAAACTATGAGCTGATCACTATGCCATGTGTCTGAACTCAGTATATACAGTCTTAAAGAGAATAAAAGAGACTGTGGAAACCACATGTATTGTGGGCAAAACGATCACAATGCCTTGTAGACATTCCACTTTAATGTGGGGGCTTCCTGGTTTCCATGCAAGGGGAAATTCCCATGTGGGAGCAGCCTTACCACATCCTCATTTTTCTCCATTTCTCCATGTTTAATCTGTGACTACCCAATCAGATAATGCTGTATTCTGTTGGTGGGCCACAATTCAGTGCCCCAAGGGCTAGTGGGCTATCTTTTTATTTGACCTTAGGGATGGCATTCACTCATTGATTCTTACTATATGCCTGATTTTACAGGTTTGTTTTGCTCTCCCATACTTTTGGCTCTGACTGGATGTAACTTTCTCCTGATCTGTGTCACTCTGGGCCAGGCATGTTTGTATCTCATTGATGGTGTTTGTATTAGTCTCCATACCAGGTTCCCTTGAAGGTCTGTATTCCATCTCAGTGGGTGTCAGCATTGGCTGGAGCCAGAAGGTGAATGTCTGAATTATATTTGACATTGCACACTAATTGGAAGTAGACTCTTTTGAAATTGCTGGGGATTACTGCCAAGCAGATGCATTTGGAATGGGATAATAGCCTTTCTCTGAGCTTTGTTGCATGCTTATACATCGTTATGTAATTCCTTCTACTTTATTCAGGGGAACATATTTCTAGGGAGCCAACAATGTATCCATCTTTAGAGAAAGGGTGTGGTAAAAGTGTAGAGGTGAAAGGTTAATGTTTTAACTGTCCTTGCCATTCACACAATAAGACAGTTAGGCTAAGCATGGCCTTTTTGGCATCAGTGAAAACATGCACATTTCCTACTGTCCTAGGTAACTGAGCACAACAGAGATTGACAGTTATCATTTGGTAGCTAGAAATGTATTTCTGTTGTAGAATTCCCCCTCCCCCTTTTTTGGCAATATATATTGATACACCAAAACATCTAAAATTTAAAATTCGGTGCCATGAAAGCAAGCTGGTATCACAATCTGCAACACAGTGGTACCCCCAGAGAGCTGCCACTAAGGATGAATGGTCATTCCTTGTCTCTCTTCTGCTACTTTTCTTTATTAAAGAGTGTGAGAATGGTTTTCCAGGAGATTCATATTTGTGAGAATCAGTTTAGGACAGTTTCTGCCTATGGGATAAATGTCCTGTTTCTCAGGCTGAATTCACGTTATAAAGGCCTTGTATCCTTCAGGTGGTTGCCCAAATCTGGTTGGTCAGACATGTGCAAGGAGCTCCATGTGCCTTAATTAATTCCCAGTGCATTTGGACCTGATTCAGTTCAGGACTACAGTGCACCATCTTCCTGACCTAAAATGGTCTGAGGAACAGCTGTTTGCTCTACTGGGGGCTACGTGTGTATTGATGGACTACAAGTAAGCTTTCCCATTGGGGCAAATTGTGGCTCCAGTGGCTGTTTCAAGTCAGGAAAATAGCATGTGAGAAAGGCTTGACAACAAGTGATCCCTTGATAGATTTCAGATCGTTGTAGTGGGGATGGGATAGATACCAGAAATAAGAACAGTGAAATGAACAGCAGCCAGTTAAACAGACCCCCCATAAGTATATAAGAAGAGCCTGTTCCATCTAATCTAGCATCCTTTCTCATAAAATGGCCAACCAGTTGCCTTGGAAAGCCAACAGACATGGCATGGAGGTTGGACAGCCAACAAAACAGGGCACACAGGCCAAGGCCTATCTCTGATGTTGACCAAAAGTCAAAGAGAACATTTGGAGAGGGATGTAATATGTAGGTATTTACAAAGTTATGCAAGAAACCTAAGAGCCAGGATAGAAGAACTGAAGTGCTTGGTATTTAAAGAAAACATAAATACAGTGAGCATATCAGAAACCTGACAGAATTATGAGATTCAGTGAAATATTGTAATGTCTAGATATAAAATCTGTCCTGACCTGGGTAGCCCAACCTAGCCCAAATCTTAGCAGTTCTTGTAAGCTAAGCAGGGTTGTCCCTGGTTAGTATTTGGATGGGTGACCACCAAAGAATATCAGGTTTTGTGATGCAGAGGCAGCAGGCAAATGGCAAACCACCTCTGAATCTCTTGAAAACCCCATTATTTATTTATTTATTTATTTATTTATTTATTTATTTATTTATTGTATTTATAGCCCGTCCATCCCAAGAGCGGGCTCAGGGCAGATAACATCATAAAACAATACAATAAATACAATTTAAATTAAACAATTTAAACAATAATAGACATTAAAACAATCACAATTTTGACAAGTCTGCTGGTTGTGGGAAGTTCTGTGGCATATTGTTTGGGTTGATAGATGGGTGACGACCTCTTCACGGGAGCCATATAGGGATGTCCATTGCCTCAGCCAAAAACCTGGTGGAACAGCTCTGTCTTACAGGCCCTGCAGAATTGAAGAAGATCCCACAGGGCCCTAATCTTGATTAGGAGCATGTTCCACCAGGCAGGGGTCAGGGCAGAGAAAGGCCTATGATATGGTGGCAAAAAAAGAGAGATAAAATCTACCAAAAGGACAAGAAATAGGGGGTGCGTTCTGTTATGTATTAGGGCTGGAATATTCCAGGACTGGGTACCAGAGACTGGCTGAGCTTGGAGCTCTAGAACAATAGCCCACCAGGACTCTGAAGGTGACCAATGAGGAATTAATGTAATGTAAATAGCCTATAGTTGGGAGTTGAGTGTGTTTGAGTGTGGTTTTTGCATGCTATTTAAACGGGGCTGTTGCCCTGAGGTTTCACCCTTGTATCTGCTGAATCACTAATAAAGCTGAGCTGATCACTAGACTTGGGGTCTGCTCATCCATGGAACCCAGTATTTAACATGTTCCAAATGTCAAAGAAAGTTTTGTCTGATAAACTTGAACACTTAAAAGAAGCAACCCCTCCACAGTATCATTATGGTAGAAATGCCAGATTCCAAAAACATAATAATATTGCCCCTTAACCAAAACTCTGGGGTTGATCATGACATGGAGAAAGAGATTATGGAGGAAGCCAGAGGATAATAATGGGTAATTTTAATTACTCTTTCATTTCTGCATGGCAAAATGGTTATGTGTTGGTTCTATCACTATCTCACCATTGCTCAACCCATGACTCTTTTAATACAATGACATTTCATTTGCCTACTTTTTTCATGTACAGAGAGCTTCTTATCCCAGATATATTTTCGGTCCTTCATCTATAATTACACTTGTATTTGTTACCTATTATCCTGTACACATCAAAACTGTAGGGGGCAAAAGATCATGTCATCCAAATAAGGCCATTATGAATTCATTTGGAAAGTTCTTTTAAAGACTTTATAAAGATTTTTGGACAAGTCCCCACAAAGCCAATGAAAAACAGAAATAGAACAACTAAGGGTTAATACAGATAAATGAGTGACCAAGTGTGTGATGCCTTAAATCAGTTTCACCTGATGATTTAGTTAAAATGACCTGGGATCAGGAATGCAGGGGAGTGTTGCTAGTGTAAATACCTTCTCCTGTCCTGATACCATAAGGACATAGGTGAGGTGGTCCAGCTCTGTGTTGGGCACATCTGTGGATATCATACTTTGGCTGTATTACACAGGGAATTATACTTCAAAATCCAAAGCTTGGTAGGCCCTTGGAAATTAGGTAACAGGTAAAGGATTCAGCTTTTTAACTGCATGCACTATTTGTAGTGACATACAAGTTAAACCCCTTGTTTAGTAGCAGCTGCTTGCAACCCTATAGGCATTAGCAGGGCGCTCCCATGTGCAAGGTTTAGAACCAGTGCTGAAAAAACAGTTGATTTAACCTGTTTTTTTGGGAAGCTGCCAGCACATCTTTGCACATTAAGTGATTTATGTTAATGGTATCAACACGGCCTAAGTTACCCCGTACATATTGGGCTCCAGAGAAAATGAAAGTGCTAAGCAACAGTATCCTGAATGCATTGCACTCATCAAGGGTACAGTTTCTGTAACAGAATTAAGTCCTGAAATTGTGCCTGGCCCTCTATAAGACTTTGGAAAGCTGAGATAGGCGCCCTGTCATTCAGTTGACTGACTCTTGAGCAGCAGGGCACAGGTACTGACCCTTTGCCCCTACTGCTAACTATGGTTCAAAGCAAACTCTGGAGACCACCAGCAATCAAGCCCCCACTCCCTGGCCTTTTTAGTATGGCCTCTTGTTGCAGATGTCTCCTTTCCCCCCTCTGGCTCCTCTTCCTTACTCTAACAATTCAGCAAGAAAGCACATGAAATCCTTACCAGAGGACATCAACTTGCTTAGGCTAATCCATTTAATTTTCAACAGCCTTCTTACTGATGACAGCATGGGGCCTGACATTTGCCAACAGACATCCTAAGCTAGGAAAGCATCACTGCTTAGTGAGAATTCTGCAAGTCTCAACAAAGCAATTGGGGAGATGATCTCCCCCCTTTCTCCTTTGATTTTTTCTTTTGTAGCATGTGTTACAATGTCCCACATTAATCTATAAAATACATATTTTAGAGACTTGTCAGGAATGGGGTCTGTTCGACATATAGATTTCCTGCTCTGCCAGTTTGCACTAAGCCTCTGAAAGAGCAATTTAGAATTGCATTTAGCACCATCACCTGCAGCTAATTTTGCTGGAACAAAATACAGCATGCTTTTAAAAAGTCTGGTGTAGGAGGGGGATCAAATTGTCCCTTTCCGAATTATTTTTTATGGTCTGCAAATGTTCTGTCTTCTGTACCCTTTTAATTAACACACATTCCAAATCTCATATAATTATGTCCATTCATTTTGTGGCAGTAGCTAGTATACTCTTCACATTTGTTCTTCTGCTCTATAAGGCAACCAAGTTCTTGTTCCACAAGCTATCCTCATCTGAACAGACTTCAACCTATAGCAGCTCCAGGAGGCACCAGGGGTTTGTGGGGGGAGGGGGTTGCCTGAGTTCCCTCCCCCACCTTCTCCCTTCTTCCTTCAGTGAGGAAATGCAGATTTTGAAAACGGCAAGCTCTGATCAGGAACAACAGCTAGAAATATTCACCAGGGTTCTGATAATATCTATACAAATATGAAAGTGGGGAGAAAATTGTGTACCTCTCAGCTGAATTTTACTGTTGTATTGAATTTTTTACTGTATATAATATTGTTTATTGTTTTAGTTCTGAAACTCGGCTTGGCCACTTGTTAGTCGCCCTGAGCTACCGGATAGGGCGGGGTATAAATCTCAAAATAAATAAATAAATAAATAAAATAAATTCGACTTAATATTGTACTCAGCATTTTGACACAACACATTTAAGATAATGACCTTTCTAATGACTTTTTTAAAGTTATATGAATTCATAAAGCATTAACTTTATCCATGAGGACAAAGTGCTCATAGATTGAAGGATCCAAATAGGATCACGACAGAGCAATCTTTCTCCTGTCTCCTTTCAGCATGTGTGCCTGGCCACTGTGGGGGGAACAGGACTCGTTGCATACAGCAATTGCCTTAGACTTTTAATTGCTTTAATCCTTTATAGATTTGTTTTATTATTTTCATGTGAATGCTGGAAACCAGTTTGGGAGCCAATTTGGCTAAGAACACAGGGAACAATAGCTTCAGACAGGCAGACAGAGACACAAATCAAATGCATTCTCCCCAAACAGACAATGCTGACAATAAACCAACTTGATAGAGCTCCCCCCCCCCAAATTTGCTCAGATATATATCTGGTCATTTCTGCCGAGCAGGATCTAATTAAAGGTGAAAGACAGTAACTGTTGAAGAAATTTTTTTAAAAGCTTGCTCCATATTGTGCTCTGTTGCATTTGATACCCTTTTCCTGTAAAGTTTAGCCCCTCAGAGGCACCATGACTCAGTGGCACTGGCTATGAATCACAACTGCTACTTAATCCTTATGTCAGAACAAGTAGGAAATTACATGTTTCCTTTGCTGTCTCAGTTGTTCTTCGGGAGTACCCCAGACTCCACCTAGTTCTCATTGCTTTGGCTTAGAACATGTTCTGAAATAACTGTGATGAACTCTCTTCCATGACTTGAGCCAGAAAATCATCCAGCTGCAAATAGATTGAGGATAGTTCTAATCCATACCTTACACAGGTTCTGTAGGAAACCTGTGTCCAAAATCATTTCTATTTAGATTTTCATAATTTGTGAATTTAGGATTGAGAGGGTCTAAGAAGATGGTGGGAAGTCTTGTTACTTTATTGACTGCTTTTGGTTAGCCAGTTTGGTGTAGTGGTTAAGTGCACAGACTCTAATCTGGGAGAACCGGGTTTGATTCCCCACTCCTCCACTTGCACCTGGCTGGATGACCTTGGGCAAGCCGTAGTTCTGATAAGAGCCGTTCTTGAAAAAGAGCAGTTTCTGTCAGGAGCTCACTCAGCCCCACCTACCTCACGGGGTGTCTGTTGCGGGGAGGGGAAGGGAAAGGAGTTGTAAGCCGCTCTGAGACACCTTTGAGTAGTGAAAGGTGGGGTATATGCGGTGGAATCTTAAGCAGAGTTAACCACTTTCTAAGCCCATTAACTTCAAAGGGACTTAAAGACTGTATTGCTGGTAGAGTTTTAAAAAATGAATGGTAGAGATTCTCTGGCATTCTGCGTTAGTGGCTATGTGTTGCATGTGCTTAAGATCACCAACTTGGAAAGCTTCCTTTTGTCACTACTATCACTTTAAAAGCATTCTTTATAGAATTTCTGGTTTTTGGCAACTTGCTGGACGGGCATGCTCCATCTCGCTCTGATGTGAGCACCCAGTTACCGCCATGGATGGGAGGGGTCCCAGATGATTCTGGGCCCCCCAAGAGCCCTTGCAGGGAGCTCATAGCCTGGGGCACGAGGGATGCTTCCTCTGAGGTGGCAGCCGAAGAACTGAGGCTCCCCTTTGCCCCTGTAGGTCCTGCTGCTGTGAGCCCATCATGGATGCAGTGGTGCATCCCAGAGAAAGCAAGCAAGAGATCTAGCACCTTGTTGCTCCCACCCAGCCCCTGAAGCAAATGCTGGGATAAACTGTGAGTTTGAGTGTTTTTAACTAACTAGGTGGAAAAGCAGTCAACCACCCAAAAGCCCTAATCCAAATCAGTAGAGGAGGAGGAGTGGGGAATCCCTCTCAGGGAAAATTGCAGTGCATAAAGCAAAGGGCAAAGAGCCAGTTGATGCTGAAAATCAACATAGCCAAAGATGGTGTAGACCAGCTCAGAGCATAATTAAAAAAACAGACCTTCAGAGTGTCCAAACAAACCTTTTCTTATATAAACAATGTCTCTACGAGGAGATAAAATGGCGCCAAAAAAGAATCCTTCTCCAGGAATTGCCAGCTCACAGTCATTGAGACATAAGCTGGAAGTCCCTACTGACTTCCCAAACATGTTAATTACAGCTTTGTGCCCTCTGCTGGACCAGATAACTAATCTCAACAATAAATTTGATGATCTTCAGAAACAGCTGAAAGAAACAACTACCAAGACAGAAGAAACTCACAAAACGGTTGTACAAGTTGAAGCTAAGACTAATTTGATAAACCAGAGACTGGAGGTGATAGAAAAAGAGCGGATTTCTGACAAGGAGCATCTACTACAACTTCCAATAGATAAATCATTATATGTCTTGAGGTTCCAGGGTATCCCAGAACAAAAAGGAGAGAACTTAAAAGAGATATTAAGTGAAGCATTGGCACCGGTATCAGATTTGAAAGAGGAACTGATACAAAGCGATATGGATATGGTTTATCGAACGTACCCAAATTTCATTAAGAAAAATAAACTACGTGGTGAAGTATTTGTTAAGTTCTCCAAGAGATCAATGAGAGATACAATCCTAAAAATCCAAGATGAAGAAATCAAAATACTAAAAGGCATTCCATTTGAAATATGAAAGCAGAGGAGACAGTATAAAAATCTAACTTTTTTTTTACTCAAACAATCCAATTCCCTACAGATGGATATTTCCGGAAGGTCCTATCTTCAACTACAAGGATAAGAAAGAGAAGATTGACTCTGTACAAAAAGCAAAGACTTTTGTGGAAAAACATCAAACAACAGCCAAAGAAAAAGGGGAAACAGAGGACACTAAACAAACTGAAGAAGAAAGTCAACATGAATCGGGAGGCAGTGGAAGTACAACTGACAAATCCTCAGAGGACTCTGATGAAGAAAAAGAAGCAGTTGCTCCAAAATTCCTTGAAGTTAGACACCCATGACAAGAGCAAACACAAGAAAAATAAGAAATATGCAAATAATATGTAATTTAACTCTGAAAGTCTTTTATCTGTTTATATGAGAAACTGGCTTACATCTATTTTTGCTAAATATGCTTGCTTTAGTTTGATCCTTTATTAATCTTAAACAGTTATATTTCTCTTATATTTTTTTAATTTACTTTAAGGTTGGGAAATACAATAAGCTTTTTATACATTTATGAAAGATGATCCTTGCTTTAGCTTTGTATTTTAGTCTTAGCCCCTTCTTCCCTTTGCTTGTAGTATGTGTAGTGGAAAGGCAAAAAAAAAAAGTAAAACCATAAATAAATAAAAGCATTCTTTATAGTCTCCCTCCCACCTTCTGACTAGGATAAAAGGACCCAAAGATCTTCATTTCTTGTGTTTGACGAAGGGAACTTTGACTTTTGAACGCTTATACTCTAAAACTCTTGTTGGCCTCTAAGGTGCTACTGGACTCAAATCTAACCATACTACCACTTTCATGTCCTACCCAACTAATTTACAAAGGGATATTACTACAGAAAGGCATATGAGCTAAAGTTGTGCTGTTTACTTTAATTTCAAATTGATAGCTTCTGAAGATTAATTTCTGTTGGGAAATGTTCAATGCCTTCTATTAGGACTACGTTTAAAACAAACTTTCCAAAACAGTTCATAAAGCAACTAGACATAAAGGCATTAGCAGTTTCAGATATTGAGAAACCAACACAACAGAATAATGAAACTATAAGAAAGGAAAATTAAAGATTATGTATTTGAAGATTTTTGGTGAATCATTTGAAATCAACCTCCTGGCTTCAACACACACACAAACACACAACACAATACAGTAGCTCTTCCCCCTATTCAGTCCCCCAAATCTAAGCCGACCTTCCCACAAATAGACTCAATCATCACTAAATGCTGCATCAGTTCTTCTCTCAGCTCTCCCAGTTTTCCATGTCCATCCCAGTTATTGCACTAGTTGTTGACATCCAAATGACATCAAAAGTTTGAATGCTTATGAACAGTTCATATCTTCACAGTAGTTCTGCCTACTGGGGGAAGGGGGATGTCTACAAGTTAGGCAGCCTGTTTTTCATCTTATTCTATATGCAGAAAATAAAAAGTGACTTTGTGCATGGTGGATTGTTAAGGTCTGAATAGCAAAATGCCATTTTTTCCTAATCATGCAATTATGTTTGTCCAGAACAAAATCCTTTCCGATGATGTGGGGAGTTCAGATAAACTTGTCTGAAGCCATTTATTGCATAAGTAGCCTCCTGTGAAAGCAACCCCCCAAAAAACTTGTGGGTAAGGGGTTGTTTCAGATGTCAACACAAGGAAAGCAGGTTTTCTTTGTTCTCTTTGAAGCCACAGCTCACCCCGCCTTCTCTGATATGTAGTCATCATGCTTTCTACTGAAGTTGATCCATAGGAGGTACCCAGTGGAAGTTTTATGATAGAATAAAGCTTATTTTATTAGGGATGCAACTCCAGAAGTATGGAGAAAATAATTCTGAAAATACCTTCAGTAGGCTGACATTGGGCTTGGATAATTTTAGCCAAGACCAGATTGCACAGTGATTATTTTCAGTTTCCTGTTCACTTTTCATCAGTAAGTCTTTTGGCACAAGGATCTGTATAATTTACTGCTTTGTGATGTGCCTGTAGATTGAATCAATCCTTTAAATTCTGAGTCTTTCTCACTTGAATAAGGAATTCAGAGAAATGAAAAAAAAAATCTATGCAACACATCTACCTAAAACAGACGTCTATTATGAAGAGACTGAGAGACTAGAACATTTTACATAGTACATTTTAACATGGTGCTTCCATACTCATTACTTTAATTATATATTTGTACTTTCTTTTTCTCCACACAGGAACCACAAGAGGCTTACAACAGTGAAGATTACAATAGAAATGACCAACAGAGCAACACTGTCTCATGGGCTAGTCCTAGATTCAGAGGTGATAGATATGGGATTTATCATGGCTGAAAACAAAATTTTCTTTTCATTTAATTAAAGGTCAAAAGAACCTGTTTGCCAAAAAGATTTTCTTAAGACCATTATGCTAACACATGTATCCTCCAGCAAAACCACAGTGCTTGACAAAAAAGGAGAAATTTGTTATATTTAGGGGACATGAGAGAACAAATGTTCTCAAAACAGGAAAAAAAAAAAGATTTGCAATGCCATGTTTAGGCTAATTGCAAGATGGGTGGCATCTATTAAGTCTGGGAAGGGCTATAATTAAAAGGGCATTTGCTTGCATAAAGAGCTTAGCTTCATTTATTAACTTTTATTTATTAATTATCATAACAAGCAAAAATTAGCTAGAGGAGCATGAGATATACTGTTGAGTTCACAAAGATGTTAAGGGGATAAGACAGAAGACGGGTCAAGAAGCCCCTATTACTATGAGGGGAAATGTCAAAAATATGTTCTGGAAAGTCCCAAAGAGGCAAGTTAGAAAAGCCAGAAAACAATAGATGAAATGTGCATATGACTTGAGGTTCCAAGAAATGTGTGCATGACTTGAAGACACAAGGCACAGCCCCAGAGCCCACTTGTTCACCTAAGCCCTTCAAGTTCATGCCCTTCAAATCACACTAAAGTTATGCCTCTGGGCATGCTAAGAGTTATATCTGCAACAGGAAGAGAAATGCAAACATTAAACAGGATATTCCAGCTTGAAAATTGTTCTTCCCTAATTTTTTCCATCAGCTTCCCATATCTAAGCCTGCTTTCCCACCATGTATCCCTAAATGCTGTGTAAATTCTTCTTTGATAATGCTTTTGTGGAGTATATTACCATCTGGAAATGGGAACAGTGCAACAGATTCTGTGACTTAAACATATATAGAAAAGAGGAATAGATTTGAGCTGTTTAGAAATCTACGCCACAAAATCTACAGATCTCCCAAATACCACCAGTGTGCAAGTATTTACCCAGAGTAAAAAAGGCATTTTGCAAACGCCTTGTATTCGTTCAGTGTTAAGAACAGGAACTCTGGATGTTATGGCTGCTGGCTGACTATTGCTTTGTTAGGCCTAATAGCCTACAATATTTGACTGAAAGTCAGTGAAAATTAATAGGTGATTGTTTCCTGACAGGTGGGGAATCTATGCTTTTGAATTATTTGTCCATCAGAGTTTAGAGAAGATGTTTCCCTCCAGCTGAGGAGCAGGGACAGATGTTCATGTAAAGAAACAGCAAGCTGCTTGCTGTTGGGTGGAGGAGGCTGCAAGCTGGCTGAAAGTGAAGCCACTTGGGGTTTAAGATTTCTCCCTCCGGGGATCTGATGTGGGCAAATGGATCTGTGGATCTTTGTAGGAGTGTCCCTTAGCCTCCATCTTTGATCCACATGTATATTTGTAAATAAAAAGGCACCATGTCTCCTATGCCCTCTCATCCCTCCCCCCGCCAATGAACATGGGAAGTGCTGTTCCTGCTATTTCTCACTGATGGGAGAAATGGAAAGAGCAGTAGCTCTTGCAGAGGTTTATTCTTGAATAATCCTCTACATTTCAGAAGCAAAAGAAAGAGCAGCAAGGCACATACTTAAAAAACAAATCTATCCCTGGGTCTGATGAAGTCTCCATACTGGCAGAATCATTGAGCTGATATTTTAAGTTGTCCTGATAAGGATGTTGTCTTTGCTAGTAATCTTCAGCTCCTCAAAAACCTTTTTCATTCCTTCCCCTCTCTGGCTATAAATAGTGCCTGGCAATTATAAGCAAGACAAGGCTACCTGCAATATAATCAGCTGAAAGGCTTATCAAAATATCATGAATAGCAGGTTTGGGGCAACCGCTATCCATCTATTTCAGTCTCTCTCCACTACACCAAAGAACAATTCTTAGTAGATGGAATCTTTCCAATTGGGTATTTTTTAGCCTCAAGCTGAAGTCTATCAGTTTCTCCTGCATTTCCTAAAGCTGTTTAAAGTACTGAAGTAGTCAGGTGGGTAGCATCCATCAGCTGCCCCTTGTGACTGGAACTTCCTCTGAGGCAGCTCCTTGGCCAAAGGTACTGCTCCCTTATGGCAGGATTTTTAGCTGCCACCTTACTGGACATCTGGGGACTTCATGTGACAAATAAAGAACCCTTGCCCACTCTCAGCCAATAGGAAATCTGCTTAGCCATTCCATATGGCTAGGAGTTACATCTTGATTCAGAGTTTCTGAACCAGTGTGTAATTGGAAAAGATGCTTTATAGATGTCCACAATAATAGACTGAGGTGTTATCATTTGAACATGTCTTATGTTCATTGGCAGGGTCAACACCAAGTGTCCCGTTGGTGCAGCATCCCCAGCCCCCACACTGCAAGGGCTCACACCGCTGCCCAAAGCTCCTCTCCTGGGTCCCCCACTGCTCACCTGGGGGCTGAGGGGTCACAGAAGAACAGCCACCAGCAGACCCCCCCCGGGTGAAGACATCTCATGGTGGCCTCTCCCACCCCCCATGGGCACTGCCTGCAATGAGGTGAGTGGGGCCATGTCCTCCCCAGCAAAGTCCACCCACACTTGTGAGCCAGGTGGCCTGAACAGGACCACCTGTCACTGCCCTTCCAAGCTCCAGGAAGTGCAGTTGGTGCCAGGGTCTTCTCCGAGGCCCACTGTCTCTGTGTAAACATGGGGGTGGGGCCAGAGGGGGGCGGGAAAGAAGGGAAGGTGCAGGAAACACTGGGGAAGTGGTGTGGGGATAAAAGCCACAGGGGACCAAGGAGGATGACCTGGAGTGGCGGAGCTACGCCCAGAGAGACTGAGACGGTGATCCTTCCAGAAGGAGCGGGTTGGCAGGAACAGTGGTGTAACCCCCTCCCCTGCTCAGGTGTCTGAGGCCCCCACTGCCCAGGGGAAACGTGGCTTCAGAGAGGCTGCTGCAGCAGGGCTTGGGGAGTCCAGTGAGAGCAAGGGGGAATCATCCGGATTTTGTGACACCAAGGTATATATTTAAATACTGATGCCATTGTGCATGAGTGAGCTTTTCTGAGTAGACAAATAATCCTTTAATACTCAGTATCTTACCTTATCACCTTCAGTTTCAGAGCCTTAAATCAATAGAAAATGCTGATTCTGTATTTAGATGTGTAGACTTATGTTGTTAGCATTCTATCTCATGATACCTTGAGTCATACCAGTGCCAATGCTAAACAAATCTAAAGTTGAATCAGAGGCTTCAAAACTCCAGAGTAAAGGTGCTGTGCTGATGGATGTCATAAGCAAAAAGAAGACGTCTCAGCAAATGGTAAGAACCGTAGCAAAAACTGTGAATAACAGATGCTAGAAATGACAATATGGCTATACATATTAAATTAAATGTACTTATATTAGACTAGCGGCCAGGCCCATTGCGTGACGTGATGCAACAGGCGCTAGACAGAGGGCCTCGGAAGGTCCAGTCCTCCTCCCTATGGGTGGGGCCACTTGGGGAGGCCACTGCATCACCGGCGCCGCTCTGCATGGGTGGCACAGCGGTGGAGGGAGGCATTGCTGGGGCCTGTGGTGCCAGGGGCGGCGCGCCCCTCCGTGCCACAGGGCCACTCGGGGAGACCACCGCTGCATCAGCAGTGCAGTCCTCCGGGGTGGCAGCGCGATCAAGGGAGGCCTTGCTGGGGCCTGTGGCCCCAGCAAGAGTGGCAGCATGTCCGTCCAGGATGCGTGGCCACGCTAGCGGCTCGTGGGCAGCATGGGTTGGAGGGGTCCAGTGAACCTTTCGTAGGAAGGGCCCCCTGAGGTTGGGAGGGCCAGGAAGGGGATGGCGGGGCTGGGTGCGGGCCCAGGAATGGGCCCAGGCTCGTAAGTGTGCAGCCACCAGAGAATGCTTCCCGTTCAACGGCTGGCGACAGAATGGAAGTGAGAGGCTCCCTGCTGGCTGCATGGGCGGGACTGCGCCCACGCAGCAAGGCAAGTCAGCCAATGGGCTTGGACCCATGGGTGAGTGGCAGGTTCTGCGGCCAACTAATTTTGGCGTGCATTTTTACCATATAAGGTAAGATCTCAGGCAGAACTCAATTATATATAAGGAAAGATACATGCAACAATATACAATACAATAATGCTCAGCACAAAATTTACAAAATAAACAATGAAGTTCAATGCAGATTCTGGATATGAACTTCGTTTCGACTGTCTTCTTCAAAGATGCATATATGCTAACATCAAGAAAACTACAATAAGTATGATATGATACGATACGATACGATACGATACGATACGATACGATACGATACGATATGATATGATATGATATGATATGATAAAGTTGGACTGCAAAAATACAGAAATCTATAATTTTTATATTTGCTATTATAAAGTCAAAATTAATACCTATTAATGTTTTCCTTCATTTACATCTGCAATCAATTTTGCATCTTTGATCAATTTTTCAAAGTTTTATTAAAAGACAAATAATAGAAAAAATAACAATGCCTCAGTAATTTATCAAGATTCATTTGGCGATGTTAAATAAGAATTACAAAGCTTACCAGTACAATTCCAAAATGTTTCAAATAATCACAATGATTTCCTAATGGGCAACCAATCACAGGTTTCAGAAAAGCCACTCTATAACATTACTAAGCTGGTATTGTCTCCTTATAATGAGCAGGACATCAGAAATTATATGGGAAAGCAGCAGTAAAAAAGTCCCAGTAAATTAAAGAAATAATGGTATGTTAAAGGAAACATGCTCCCTCATGGATCACTGCCTTGTCGTGGTGAGGGGGCTTGCATGGTTCGATGAGGCTGTGGGCTATGCCGTGGAGGGCCACCCAAGACGGACAGGCCACAGCAGAGAACTCAGACCAAGTGTGATCCCCTGGAGAAGGAAATGGCAACCCATTCCAGTATCTTTGCCAAGAAAACCCCATGGACAGTAACAAAAGGCTAAAAGATATGACACCGGAAGATGAGCCCCTCAGGTCGGAAGGTGTCCAATATGCTACTGGGGAAGAGCAGAGGGCAAGTACGAGTAACCCCAGAAAGAGTGAAGCGGCTGGGCCAAAGCCGAAAGGACGTTCAGTTGTGGATGTGTCTGACGGTGAAAGGAAAGTTCGATGCTGCAAAGAACAATACTGCATAGGAACCTGGAATGTAAGGTCTATGAATCAAGGTAAGCTTGACGTGGTCAAAAATGAGATGGCAAGAATGAACATCGACATCTTGGGAATCAGTGAACTAAAGTGGACAGGAATGGGCGAATTTAACTCAGAAGACCATTATATCTACTACTGTGGCCAGGAATCCCGTAGAAAAAATGGTGTGGCCTTTATAGTCAACAAGAGAGTGAGAAAGGCAGTATTGGGATACAATCTCAAAAATGATAGAATGATCTCGGTCCGAATCCAAGGCAAACCATTCAATATCACAGTAATCCAAGTCTATGCCCCAACCACTGTTGCAGAAGAGGCTGAAGTGGACCAGTTCTATGAAGACCTACAACAGCTCATAGAACTAATACCAAAAAATGATGTCCTCATCATCATAGGGGACTGGAATGCTAAAGTAGGAAATCAAAAGGTAACCGGAATAACAGACAAGTTTGGCCTTGGAGAACAAAATGAAGCAGGGCAAAGGCTAACAGAGTTTTGTCAAGAGAACATGCTGGTCATAGCGAACACCCTTTTCCAACAACCTAAGAGGCGTCTCTACAAATGGACATCACCAGATGGGCAACACCGAAATCAGATTGACTATATAATTTGCAGTCAAAGATGGAGAAGCTCTATCCAGTCAGTAAAAACAAGACCTCGAGCTGACTGTGGCTCAGATCATGAGCTACTCATTGCAAAATTCAGACTTAAATTGAAGAAAGTTGGGAAAACCACAAGGCCATTCAGATTTGACCTAGATCGCATCCCCAATGTATATACAGTAGAGGTGAGGAATAGGTTTAAGGGACTAGATTTGATAGACAGAGTGCCTGAAGAACTATGGACAGAGGTCCGTGACATTGTAAAGGAGGCAGCAATCATCGCCATCCCAAAGAAAAAGAAATGCAAAAAAGCAAAGTGGCTGTCTGATGAGGCTTTACACATAGCAGAGGAAAGAAGGAAAGCTAAAGGCAATGGTGAAAAGAAAAGATTTGCCCAACTGAATGCAGATTTCCAGAGAACAGCAAGGAGAGATAAGGAGGCTTTCCTGAATGAACAATGCAAAGTAATAGAGGAAAACAATAGATTGGGAAGGACTAGAGATCTCTTCAAGGAAGTTGGAGAAATCAAGGGAACGTTCCATGCAAAGCTGGCCATGATAAAGGACAAAAACGGTAGGGACCTAACAGAAGCAGAAGAGATTAGGAAAAGATGGCAAGAATACACAGAAGAACTATACAAGAAGGACCTCAATGTCCTTGACAACCACGATGGTATAATCACTGACCTTGAGCCAGACATCCTGGAAAGCGAAGTTAAATGGGCCTTAGAAAGCATTACTAACAACAAAGCTAGTGGAGGTGATGGTATCCCAGCTGAGTTATTCAAAGTCTTAAAAGAAGATGCTGTTAAAGTGCTGCACTCAATTTGCCAACAAATTTGGAAAACACAACAGTGGCCACAGGATTGGAAAAGGTCAGTGTACATTCCAATCCCAAAGAAGGGCAATGTCAAGGAATGTTCAAACTATCGCACAATTGCACTCATTTCACATGCTAGCAAGGTCATGCTCAAAATCCTACAAGCTAGGCTCCAACAGTACGTGGATAGAGAACTGCCAGAAGTACAAGCTGGGTTTCGAAGAGGTAGAGGAACTAGAGATCAAATTGCCAACATTCGCTGGATTATGGAGAAAGCAAGAGAATACCAGAAAAACATCTACTTCTGCTTCATTGACTATGCTAAAGCCTTTGATTGTGTGGATCACAGTAAATTATGGCAGGTTCTTAAAGAGATGGGAGTACCGGACCACCTCACATGTCTTCTGAGAAACCTGTATAAGGGTCAAGAAGCAACAGTTAGAACCGGATATGGAACAACTAATTGGTTTAGCATAGGAAAAGGAGTATGAGAAGGATGTATATTGTCACCTTGCTTATTTAATTTATATGCAGAGTACATCATGCGAAATGCTGGCCTGGATGAATCACAAGCTGGAGTTAAGATTGCTGGGGAAAAGAACAATAACCTCAGATATGCAGACGATACCACTCTGATGGCAGAAAGTGAAGAGGACCTAAAGAGCCTCTTGCTCAGGATCAAAGAGGAGAGCATCTGGCCCCATCACTCCTTGGCAAATAGAAGGGGAAGTTGTAGAAGTAGTGACAGACTTCACCTTCCTGGGATCCCAGATCACGGCAGATGGTGACTGCAGCCATGAAATTAAAAGACGCCTGCTCCTTGGGAGGAAAGCGGTGGCAAACCTAAACAGCAAGATAAAAAGCAGAGACATCACCTTGCCAACAAAAGTCCGCATGGTCAAAGCAATGGTATTCCCCGTAGTAATGTATGACTGTGAGAGTTGGACTATAAGGAAGGCCGAGCGCCGAAGAATAGATTCTTTTGAACTATGGTGCTGGAGAAGACTCTTGAGAGTCCCTTGGACTGCAAGGAGATCAAATCAGTCAATCCTAAAAGAAATCAACCCTGATTGTTCCCTGGAAGGCCAGATCCTGAAGCTGAAGCTCAAATACTTTGGCCACCAAATGAGAAGGGAGCATTCACTGGAGAAGAACCTGATGCTGGGAAAGATTCACTGGAGAAGAACCTGATGCTGGGAAAGAAGGGGACAGCAAAGGATGAGATGGTTAGACAGTGTCATCGATGCAATGAACATGAAATTGAGCAAACTTCAGCGGACAGCGGAAGACAGGAGGGCCTGGCGTAATCTGGTCCATGGGGTTGCGAAGAGTCGGACTCGACTGTGCGACTGAACAACAACGACAAAGGAAACATGACAGCTCTAGTGTTTGGTTGAGGCCATATGGATGATACTTCCTTAATCAGTGTATCCAGAATGCTTCACATTGATATAAAGCTTTCTGTATGTTTATTCTGTTGTATTTGTTAGTAAATGCTATTTCCAAAACAAGAGATTTAAAATCATTATGATCATGACCTGCGTCCATAAAATGTTGAACAAGGGGAGAATCTAGGTGTTGGTATCTAATTGTTCCTGATACCAACTTTGAAAGTGACTTGAAGATTTTCCCTAACTGTTCATGTAAACAAGTTGTCTACCTTATAAAACATCCTTGTGAATTATTGTATGTAGAGATGTCTATCCACTCTGTACATACTCATATTATTGAGTACAAGTCACGCATTAGACATCAACACCTTGACTAAGCCTGAGATGGTGTAATTGATGTTGTCAAGTCCAGTGATCATGTTCTCTGGATGTATGTGGCAGCAAAGTTGACATGTGCGTTTATTGCAAGCTCTGGTACCAGTGTCTATGTTCAAATTAGATCTTGTTTGAAACTATGTACAAGAAAAGGTTTGCCCCCTCCAGTACTTGTGAAAAAGAACTGTCATTATCCAGTAGAGGTTGTAAGTCGCTGATGATGCATTGAACTGTTTTGAGTTGAGAACTGTATATGATCACTAGTGGTGTTCTGTTATTGTCTCTTTTGGGCCTGTCTTGCAACATGTTTTCTCTGGGTACCATTCTGGCTTTGTTAATCTGTTTCTTGACTTCATCAGGTGGATATTTTAGTTCCAAATAAGGTTTGTTGTAGATCCCTCCGGTGAGAATCCCTGTCTGTAGGATTGGAGCAGATATAGTTGTTGCGAAGAAGAAGAAGAGGAAGAGGAAGAGGAAGAGGAAGAGGAAGAAGAAGAAGAAGAAGAAGAAGAAGAAGAAGAAGAAGAAGAAGAAGAAGAAGAAGAAGAAGAGGAGGAGGAGGAGGAGGAGGAGGAGGAGGAGGAGGAGGAGGAGGAGATTGGATTTATACCCCACCCTTCACTACCCAAAGGACACTCAGAGTGGTTTACAATCTCCTTTCCCCTCCCCTCCCCACAACAGGCACCCTGTGAAGGAAGTGAGGCTGAGAAAGCTCTTTCGAGAACTGCTCTTTCAAGACCAGCTTTGACAGAACTATGGCTTACCCAAAGTCATCCAGCAGCTGCATGTGGAGGCATGGGGAATCAAACCTAGTTCTCCCAGATTAGAATCTGCGCTCCTAACCACTACGCCAAACTGGCTTCTAACTACTACACCAAACTGGCTAAAGCTTGGCTATATATGATAGATCATTTGGTATGTTTAAGAAGAATAGAGAAGAAGAGATTGGATTTATACCCCACCCTTCACTACCCAAAAGTGTCTCAGAGGGTCTTACAAACTCCCTTCCCATCCCCTCCCCACAACAGACACCCTGTGAGGTAGGTGGGGCTGAGAGAGCTCTTGACAGAAACTGCTCTTTTTCAAGAATGGCTTGCCCAAGGTCATCCAGCCAGGTGCAAGTGGAGGAGTGGGGAATCAAACCCGGTTCTCCCAGATTAGAGTCTGTGCACTTAACCACTACACCAAACTGGTAGCTGGAGGCATGCAGATATGTTTGCTTGTCAGAGGTTTCCGGTATAAGGTGGTGTTTATGTATTCATTGTGTATTTTTACAGTAGTGTCCAGAAAATTTATTTCTTGCACAGATTGGATCAATGTCAGGTTAATAGTGGGGTGAAAGTCATTGAATGCCTGGTGGCATTTGTCCAGGGCTTCTTTGCCATGTGTCCAGACAATACAAATGTCATCAATGTATTGCAGGTATAAGAGAGATATGAGTGGGTGAGAGTTTAGAAAGTGTTGCTCCAAGTCAGCCATAAAGATGTTAGCATACTGTTAGCATACTGTAGGGCCATGTAGGTGCCCATGGCTGTACCACTGACCTGAAGGAACTAATTGTCACCAAACTGGAAGTGGTTATGGGTGAGAACAAAATGGCACAGTTTGGTGGGGAAAGGCCTCCAACAAAGACTTCTGGTGCCAGCACCTGTTCATTTCTCTTTCAGTAACAGACACAAGAGTGAGAACTATTCTTACTTGCTTAGCCAAAGTCTTGCTTTGGGCTGGGCCTTTGGTAAGAGATGTGCATTGATTTTCATCTGTTGTTCTCACCTGCACAGCAGTGCAAGGGCCACGTGGGTGCTCCATGGCCAGCACTTCTCCTTCGCGCCCCTTGCTGAGAACTTAGTAAAAGTTGTGAAAAACATCTAGAGAGGGTTCAAAAAGAAGTTCTTAATCCTTGTGCTGATGGAATTTTTAAAGAAAATATCATTACTCAGCTTTTAAAAAATTAAATGTGAAATTTCCTGAGATTCAGAATGACATGTCATTTTGCAGGTTTAAAGTTGCACCTGTAAATTAACAACAACAACACGTTCCCTGCTCTTAAATGACTTTCGAACTGCATTCAAACAAAATAGTGTGAAGGTATTTACCAGAGCCCTCTTGCACATTATCTGGGGAGAGATAATGAGCCATTATCATGGAGCAGGAGCTATAAATCAGGCGAGCCAGGGAAAGTGTGTGGCTATTCATATGTCACTGCTAACAAATGACCAGATAAGAGCACATCACACGATTTGTTCAAGGATGCCCAGTGCTTGCTCTTGCAATGGTCAGGGCAACCAACAGAGGGGAACTGGGGGAACAAAATTCAGGGGGTCCAAGTCAACTGGAGGGCCCCTGAAACTGGCAACATGCTGTATTTACACAGAAAGAGTTATTTTAAAAAAATTCTAGTACAGTTCTGACTGCAGCCACTAGGGCGGAGGAAAGGCAGAGCACAGCAATTCTGACTTTCCTAGTTTTATTTTCTGATGAGTTATGCCTGCCACAAATGGACATACAGATGGACATGTGGATCCTTTTATTATTATAGATGCATGCTAACAGCAAGCCAAGTGATTTGTTTTGTTAGGATATATGGTTTGAATCAGGGTCACATGGGGGGGACCCAGATGGAATCTTTCTTTGGGGGCCCATGGTGGCTTTTGGCAGCCCTGGCAAAGGCCACAAGGATATTGACCTGGTGGCCAACACAGGAATTATGCTCACTGAATTTGGTCCAACTGGCCAGACCCTTTAGTACGGTGACCCCTGCAATGCACATAGTTGACCCATATGGGTGTTATCTTTTCTGGTAATCTTCATGTCCTTGAAACTATTTTTCATTCCCTCCACATTTTTGCTATTAATAGTGCTAGCAAATTATAAACCAGACAAGGCTGTCCTGAAAAGCACCACCTTTGCCTTGTGCTGTAATGTAAGTTGAGCAGGAAAGAGAGGAACTTCCTTTGGAAGTATTACTGTTAACAAGGTCCTAGCCCTGGTAGCCACCCACCCACCATATTTCTAACAATGGTTGCACATGGAGAAGGGCCTACAAGGAAGTAAATTAATCTGGGAATAGGCGAGTTGCTAGTCTCAAGGCAAAAAGTCCAGTGTAACTTGTAGCACCTGGCAAATTTCCTATCAAATAATAAGCAATGTGTATTTATAATGGCAATTAAGTATACTGATAAATTAGTTTTCCTTTTAGGAAACTAAGATCTCTGTATAGACTTGGTCTAACAACATTATCTGTTTTTATTTGTATTTGCTTCCTGTCCCATATTCACTAGAGGCCTATTCTTGGCTTTGATGGAGTGGCTCCAAAAAAAAAAAAAAAGACCCAAAGTAACATGTTGACATGGCCTGTTGAACTTTTCTGACAAATAAAACTGTTAAGCTGCCTCCCTGAATGGCTTCTGTGAATCACTGTAAATTGTCTGGAACTATAAATCTCAGAAAAGGTCACAAACTTGCATTGTTTTAATATAAACTATCACTGTGGAAGTAAATAAGACTGATTTACGTTTTACCCTAACCATCTGAGCCTTTGGGGGAGGGAGAATACAGGAAAAACATGGAGTATTTCTATAATTGAGAAGAAAATTAATAAAGCAAATGGTCCTAGATGTGAGTTTGTATATATAAGCCTCTTTCTGCTATGAGATTCTGTTTCCTAGTTCTGAATAGATTACTCCATCTTCATTCATAACCAGAGCATCCATAGATGCTACCACACCGCCAGCTCCTAGTAAATGCTGAAAACTTTCCCTCCATTTTATCATTTCGTTCTGCCCTACCATCTATATTAAGGCTCACAAACTCTTACTATTAGAGATGACACTTATTATAGTTTATGACAAGGTGGATCCATTTTGAACGAGACTTAAGAAAACTTAGAGTTCACATCAACCTGTGGCCAGGCCTTTCAAGTATCCTTTTTTTAAAAATATATATTTTTTATTGTTTTTATACTCTACATCCTAAGACCTAAAGGTAAGGGTACAGGGGGAACACTACCACTAACTTAAGACAAGAGCTTTGCGTTAGGTTACAGATAAATAAATCACTCCTGCAATAACAATGATATACTGAAAAATATAAAAACAGAAAGTTCAAACCTCTGTCAAGTAGAATTTAGTTACGCTAAAGTCAAATATTTTGTAATCCAGAATAAATCGTTCATTTCTTGCGCTTCTTCTTCTTCACTTTTGGTGTTTTGGGTGCTGCTGCTCCTTTCTCAGACTCTGAAGTGGAACTGCTGGAGTCACTTGAAGTATTATCCGACTCTTCCTTACTGGGTTCCTCTCCTTCCTCCAAATTTGGATCATTATTTTTATCTGAGCCCAATTGTTGCTTCACGAAGTTTTTGGCCTTTTGGACAGAGTCAATTTTAATTTTCTTATCATTATATTTGAACACAAGTCCTTCTGGAAAGCTCCATCTGTAGGTTATTAATTTATTTTACAGGAAAAGAATTAAGTCATTGTATTGATGTCAAATGGAATATCTTTTAAAATTTTAATTTCTTCCCCATTAACTTTTAATGTTTTTCCTGTTGTAGCTTTTAGAACGTTGTTTCTATTGTTCTCTTAGAGAATTTGACATAAATTTTGCCAGATAGTTTGTTTTTTCTTATAAAATCAGGGTATGTACGGTATGCCAAGTCCATGTCGCTCTGGAGATCCTCTTGTTTTAGGTCCGAGATTGAGGCTATTTCTCTACTTAATGTTGTTTTGAAATCTTCTCCCTTCTGTTCAGGAATTCATTGGAAGTGTAGAACATGCATAGATTTTTCCAGTTGAAATTGTAATAGTTGGTTTTTATCTGTATTTCTTTCTTTTTTAACTTCTTCTAGGTTTTGCTTAATACCTATAGTCCTTGTTTCAACTTTCTTGATCCTTTTGTCTGTCTTGTTGGCCCTTTTTTCCATGTGGGAAAGTTGTTTTTGCACAGAATCCAGCTTGGTGTTGATTGTTGATATCTGCGCAATGCTGCGGCAAGCAGAGAGCGCAATGCTGCGGCAAGCATATTGGGAACTCTCCTGTATCTGGGTGGGAGTCATTGGTACAGTACTTCCTGAGGGAAGCTTCTTTTCCGCCGCCATTCTCCTCCATCTCCCAGTCATTTGTTTACAAAGAAGAAAAGTTTTATTTTTAAAGTAAAGTTTATCTGAATTCAACGTTTCTTGGCTTACAATGTAGTTTTCAAGCTCAAATGGAGTCTCGCATGGTTAGTTCTGTTCTTTCTCTCTTTTCTATAATACTTAGGAACCACTCCGTTTCGGGGGGGGGCGGCAGATCTCCAACCCTTCCCTGCCCACCATTCCTTCTCAAATCGATTTGGCAGACGAGACTTCTTCGCTTATACAGAAGTTTGATTAACTCACTGTTTAGATGAGTTCAATTATTGCTGGGATTACTTTTGCTTATTTTGTTGTCTGCTTGTCCAGCGGTCAGCTCTGGTCGCCATACTGTCTCCAGGGCATCAGGACCTCTCAGGGATGGGCTAGCCTTGATCCCTCAGCTGTTGCCTTGGGAGAGGCTTATCCTGGCTCCCCAGGCTGAGAGTCTCCTACAGAGAGTCTCCTACAGAGACTCTGGGGGGGGATCTAGAACCAGCCACGACCCCTCCTAATTGCCTCAGCTTGGTGCATCTCCATCAGAGGGTTGATGAGGCACGTCCAAGAGCAAGCCACCAAAAACTGGAAGTCCACCTTTCAAGTATCCTGTAAGCCAGGGGTATCAAACATATGGCCCATGGGCCAGATTCAGCCCCTACAGGGCTCCTATCCAGCCCACAAGCAACTGGCTCTCTGCTGCTTCCTGCTTCCAGTTCCTGCCTCCTATTCCTTGCATCACAGCTCCTTTTGTCCAGTCTATCCTATTTCCTGCTTTGCAGAGGACAGAAAGAAAGCCAAGCCTCTTTTTCCTCAATTGGTTGAGGGCTCCTCCCTATCCTTCTCCTCCTTTGGGGAGGGAGGGGGAAGGAAACAGCCAGAAAGAGAGAAAATGGTGTCATGTGGCACTTTTAATACCAACAATATTTTATTCTAGGTATAAATAAACAATAAGTGATCACACAGCAGAAAATCAAAAAATAAGGGAGGAAGAAAATTTAATTGTTAATTTGTCTTCAAGAGTGCTTACCACTCAGGAGGAACACTTACTGAATCTAGGTCTAGGATTTCTACTGACCCCAAAATATAATCCTTTCCATACTAGAATTGATCTTAATTAGATCTTTGAAATTAAAAAATATGTTTGGAAATGATGGCAATACTTCTGTGCTCTTTATTTAAACCATAATCAGAGTTTGTTCCCAATGTCAATGTACCATCAATTGAGGTCTTTGAATGTTTGGTCTTAAAGGAGAGAAGTTTTGGAAAATTCTATATCTCACTTTAAATATAACCTTACGGTGGAAGAGTCATGTATCTTACAGAATTTGGGCAAGGATGATACCATTATAATCAAACAGGCGGATAAAGGTGGAGGTCTAGTTATTCTGGACAAAAGTGATTATTTGTCCATGGTCAATCAACATTTAAGAAATGTGGAGTTTTATAAGCTTATTCCATCTGACCCCACTAATGATATTATGAAAATTATTAGGACAGTGGTCAATGAAGCCTTGGCTCTTGATTATATAGACCAACCTACAGCAGCCTTTTTGGTGAATGAATTTCCAAGGGTGCCTATCTTTTATGCCCTACCAAAAATACATAAACCGGGATGACCACCTCCTGGATGCCCAATTGTGTCTGGCTCCAATTCCATTTTTGAACTGCTATCTAGATATGTAGATTTTTTTCTTCAGCCTTTAGTTTTTATATACCTTATCTGAGAGACACCAAGAATTTCATTTCTAAAATTGAGGGTTTCCCTGTGCTGGATAATACTATTCTTGCCACATTTGATGTGACACCACTTTATACCAATATATCCCATGAAGAGGCTAGACAATCCTTTGCAGACTTTTTGGAACTTAGAACATACCTTTCCCCCACCCTACACATTTTTTGTTAGATATCATTTTTTTTGTTAGATATCATTTTGTTAGATATAATTTTGAAGAAAAGTTTTTTTAGATTCCAAAATGATTTTTATTTACAGATCAGGGATATAGTGATGGGGAGTGCCTTTGTGCCCAGTGTGACCAACTTGTTTATGGCAACTTTGAACATAAACAGATCCTCAATGCACAAAATAATCCTTTCTTTGACAATATCATCCAAAAGATATATTGATGACCTGTTTTTCTTATTTTTTGATTTAGATAAATTTGAGGACTTTGTCACCTGGTCGAATACCAGACATAATCCTATTAAGTTCACTTGTCAATCCAGCCCTTTTAATATTAATTTTTTAGACACAATTGTATTTGTGTCTGCTTTGGGCCAGCTGGCAGTTAGACCTTTCACTAAAGCAACTGATAAAAACTCATATCTTCAATTCTTATCATGCCAGTCATTTAAGGACCAATTTGCCCTATGACCAATATTTATGCTCCAAAAAGAACTCTACCTTTACTGACCATTTTGAAATCGAATGCAATAGGCTTTACAAACAATTCAGGGATTGTGGTTATCCTCCCCAGGATATAGACAATGCTGCTATTAGAGCACACAGTCTGGAATGACCCACTCTTTTAAAGGACTATGCTTATTGTGCCTTTGATTTTACACCTCTTGCATATTCTATCAAAAATATTATTTTGAAATACTGGCACATTATTGGCGATATTCTGGGCTGTGAGACCAAGCTTTAGAAAAACTAAAAGCCTTTAGAAAAACTTTAGAAAACTTTAGAAAAGCCTTTAGAAAAACTTTTGGCATTAGAAAAACTAAAAGCCTATGTAATATATTGATTCAGGCGGACTTATTGCTGGTTCATAACATCTCCACGGCTCCAGCTTTGCTCATTTTTTTATTCTAGGTATAAACTTTTTATGCTTGCACACTTCTTCAGAGAGGAGGGAAGGGAGGGAAAATGCCGGAAGGAGGGAAAGAGTCAGAGAGAGTATGCCAAAGAGAAAGAGAGAGAGTTGGAGTACCATAGCACATGGAGAGATCCCCCTTTACAGTCCTAACAGATGGGGGAGAAGAAACCTAACAGCACAGCTTGCATTCGTTATTAGTAGAAGAGACCAAGAGTCCAGTAGAACTTTAAAAACTTACAAAATTTGGAGCAGAGCATGAGCTTTCATGAGTCAGTGCTCACTTCTTCAGATACAGCTAGAATGAGAGTCTGTCTGTCTGTCTTTATATCTAGGAGAGTGAGGTGATTTCAGATGCCAAATTACAATAGCAGGCATAGCTAATGAGAGAAGAAATTTAGGTCTCAATTCAGTCCAGAAGGATGCAATGTCTTGAGCTTCATTATCAGTTGCAATTCAGCAATCTCTGTTTCCAATCTCCCTTTGAAATTTCTTCATAAGAGAACTGCTACTCTTAGGTCAGCAACTGAATGTCCCGGAGGTTAAAATATTCCCCCACTGGTTTTTGAATGTTGTGGTTTCTAATAGCAGTTGAAAGAGTAAATGTCGAGTAGCACCTTAAAGACTACAAAAATTGTGGTTGGGCATGTGCTTTCACAATGAATCACTGTTAAATTGGTCAGACTTATTTCCAGTTACTCTTTGCATCCTCCTAGACTGAAGCCTCCTATACCAAATTGAGACCTGGTTTTCCTGTCTCATTACCAATGCTGATATCTCCACGCCTATCTGCATAACACACCTAATGTAATCAAGCCTGCTATTTCCATTTGAGATCTGAAATCATCTTTATAAAGTTTATATCTCTGGTACCTCATGTTACATTTTATGGCACTCATGGCCCAGCCCAACAAAGTGACATTTATGTCAGATCTAGCCCTTGTAACAAATGAGTTTGACACCTCTGCTGTAAGCTCTGATATGCAATAATTAGTTCATTGCCAGCAATAGCAATTTCTGTGTTTTTAATGGCCTCCTACCTCCCAGGTGTTAGTTACCAGGGAGATGTGCTGATAGAATTTACAGTTTAGAGATATTTACTCACATTTTACAATGTTAAGGAACTACTCATTTGTGCAGTTGCCATACGATCCTATGACTTTTGTTCTAGGACAAGGTTTGGTGTAGTGGTTAGGAATGCGGACTCTAATCTGGGAGAACCAGGTTTGCTTTCCCACTCCTCCATATGCAGCTGCTGGTGTGACCTTGGGTCAATTACAAGTTATTTCAGAGCTGTTCTCTTGTTATGTACCGGGTTCACTGCATGTGAGGCAAGGCCCACACACAGCCAGGCAAAGAGCTCGAGCTTTGGACCTGAGACAATAGCACGAGCGGATCCTAGCCCACACCTATCAGAGGGCTGGGATTCAAGGAAGACCTATGGAACTCTGTTCCACTGTAAATAACCCTATCCCAGGTGTGGGTGTGTGTTTGGGTGTGGTTTGATCCCAAATATAAGACGGCCTACGAGCCGGTCGACTCTTGTCTTGTTCCTCCCTACCAAATAAACTTATGAGCTTAAACCACGTTACTCTGCTTCGGGCTCTGTACTTTTCATCTCTCATGAGCATTTCTCAAAACATCTCTCTCAGCCCCACCTACCTCACAGGGTATCTGTTGTGGGGAGGGAAAGGGAAAGGAGATTGTAAGCTGCTCTGAGACTCCTTCGAATAGTGAAACGTGAGGTATAAATCTAAACTCTTCTTCTCTTCTTCTTCTTCTTAGGGATAAGGTTACCAGACCCCCTGGTCTAGGCAGGATCCCCTGCTAACAGGTCCTATGCCCAGCCACTGATCAACTGGCAAACAAGAGAGAAACTTACCAGGAGTATGGAGAAGGCCTAGGCCTTGTCACTGGCATCACACTGGAAGTGATGTCATCATATCAGCTATGTCTGGGTGACACTCTGGTATTTGGGCAAAAACTCTATGGTAGAAGCCAGTTTTACCATAGAGTTTTTGCCCAAATACCAGTGTATCACCCAGATATCACTTGTGTGATGATGTCACTTCCTCTGTGACACCAGCAATGAGGACTTTCTCTTTCTCCCCATAAGTTGAGTCCCACCTATCCTCCACCAGTTGCCAGGAGGGACCTGACAATTCTATTTAGAGACTCTTGTACAAGATGTTTAGAAATTCAAGTGTAAAGTACTGAGTTCGGATGTGTTGGATAGTAATCAGCTCATGCTTTATTAGAGGGTGAAACTAAAAGACAAACTAGTGAGGTCCGAGCCTTGCTTATATCCCTGTAGTACCCCACACCCAACACATACCCCAATACCAGTGATAGAGTATTTACAGTGGAGGAGTTTGTCACTGTATTGGTCCGCCCTAGGATCTGAACTGGCTATTGGCCGCACACCTGAAGGTGTGCTTGACTGCATGGTCTTGCTAGTGCTGACAAGTTCATATTAGTACACAACAGCAAGCCTAAATAAAGTTACACTCTAACTCTGCTTGAAGATTGCACTGTTAGTTTCTAAGCCATTCCTCATTTAGGTAGTTTTTATATGGGGACTCAGAAATATTACAGGGGAGGAGGGCAATATATGGAATGACTTATGAGAGCCAGTTTGGTGTAGTGGTTAAATGTGCGGACTCTAATCAGGGAGAACCAAGTTTGATTCCCCACTCCTCCACTTGCACCTGCTGATGTGACCTTGGGTCAGTCACAAGCTCTAGCACAGCTGTTCTTGGAAAAGGAGCAGTTTGTGCTAGAGTTCTCTCAACCCCACCTACTTCACAGGGTGTCTGTTGTGGGGAGGAGCGGGGAAAGGAGTTTGTAAGCTGCTCTGAGACTCCTTTGGGTAGTGAAGGGCGGGGTATAAATCCAATCTTTTCTTCTCTTCTTCTTCTTCTTGTAGGCTATTTCCATAAGCAGTTATTTGGGACAATGAACATGAATCAGGTAAAGTCTCACATCCCTTAGATCCCAAAGAACCATCTTGTTCTGAGATGAGGTAGTTGTAGCTGAGACAGTCCCCTCCCCCCACCCCACAGAAGACGAAAGAAAGAACATTGTTCCCTGAGAAGAAGGGAAAGGTCAAAGCAGCCTATTGGTAGATAACCAGAATGAAGACAGCAACATCAAAAGAGTAGGCCATAGTTATAATAGCAGTATGATGTGTTTCCTCACCTATGTATGTTTTAACATAGGTTGAGTATTCATTTGTTTCTTTGTTGTAAACCTTACACAACTCCATTGATGTATCTTTGATGTATATTTTTACAAATTTATGCTTCTTTTTTGTACTTGTGTAAATTTCATTTAATAAAATAAAAAGTTTAAATAAAAAAAAGAGTAGGCCAGGAGCCTACCTCAGCCATCAGTTCATTTGAGACAACCATGGAAGCAGTTACTCAAAGTCTTTGAAATCCAGTTCAGAACTATGCTATGTTCTTACTGTATATCAGGTACCTTTTTCAGTGGTGAATAATAAATTACACAGACAGACACATATTGTCCAAACTGTTTGGGGATTTTCTTCCTTGGATTGTATATTAGGGTTCTCAAATAAACAGCTGGAGAAATGTTAACAATTGCCAACAGATTCAAAGTATTGTCTTTGGGACCACAAGCTGCCCATTTTTGTTTGCAGTACTTGAATATTTTTCAATTTTTCTTCCTTTAAGAACAATAAATTAAAAGTTGTAATTAGAAACACAGATGAGAATTGGGGAAAATCTGAACTGAAACCAAGTGTGATTCTTTACACTAGCTGAACTTTTCTCCACAACAAAGTCCCTTAAGAGGAGGAATAAGTGAGTGTTTTTAAAGCAGTTTTGTGAGGAAGGAGCAGGCTGTCAATGATTTTCTCAAAATTAAGCCTTTGACTCTCTTTATCTTTCCACCATGCATTCACAAATAAATGCAGTGGAGAAGTGGAAGAGGATTAGCTTACTAAGGAGCTATTTATACCATGGGGAGTGGAAGACTCTACCTTAATAGCTGCTAATGGAAGAGATGCTATCAGGTGTCCTTTGTGTGTTTCCCATCAGAACTGTCCCTTGGTTAGCTCAAGCTGTCATGGCTATTTGCTGTGAAAATACAGTCTGTGAATTAAAAGGTCTCTGCTGACCAATGTCTTTTCAATGTGTAATGAATTCCTTATTGATGCACCCCTGAAATCAAGAAATCCCAATGTGCATGACTGAAGCTTTGTTGTTTTCTAGTTTTTTAAAAAACTCTTCGATTATTCTATCATGCATCCCATTTCTCCATTTATTACAGCAATTAACTTATTGATATAGTATACTGGGAATAAGTTTCCTTCCATTTGCAGCTATTTTTTCTTGATTTGGAAAAAACACACACAAATGGAGTCATCCAGGCTAAATTTTCCTTCAGTGGAATGAAACTGCCTTGCCCCCTTCCCACTGAAACCCACTGATCTCCATGAAATGCTGCTCCAGAGGGATACGGGACACTGAGAAACACCAGGGGAGGAGACTGCAGCAAGAAGGAGTTGATGGAAATTGCCAGTTGAGTCTGGATGCAACCCATGTTAAATCAAGAACCACCAAAACTGAGCAACTGTCTGTTCATTCCAGTGCATTCTATATGAGACACATGGATATGACTACCTCCAAAGGAGCCACTGGAGATGTTCAAAAATCAAATGATTGTCTTTTACATTTCATAATTGTAAAATTTAGTTGCTTTTCATCAGCTCCCCCAATCATTCCAGTTGAAATGTCAACACATATTCACTGACGTTACTAAAATGTCTATATTTGGGTTAAAGATAAGGTGTGTCTTACAGTAATTCTGGATAGCCTTACAACGGACTTCATGGATATTTTTCAATATTTCCACAATTGCTAAACCAATTGAGGGAAGGAAAGCAACTTGTACACAATTGATAGTACAACTGTCCCCTGAATCACCACTAGCACAAGGGAGATAGGCAAATAGGGTAACAATTACACATACAAATTGTAAACCAATTCCCCTTAAAGTACCTTAAAAAACTAGATCCAGGGAAGATCACAGCAAAGCTTGCACCTAACAGCCTCCCATTTTGAAAATTGTGCCCTGAAAAGAAGCACTGAAAACCTATCGATCTTTGTCATGATACATCTGGAATTCATCCACTCTTCTCTCCTGCCTCCACTGAAGCATAACTTGAGACAAAGGCAGATGCAACACGCAGAGGTAGTTTTGTAGAGGCTGGGGAGAAAACGAGGATTTCCCACACCACGGAGCTATTTAATCAACAACTTCCATGCTTAGGTAAGCATCTGGCAACACTAATGGTGTTTAAATTAAACATTCGTTTGTAATTGTGCTGGAAAACCTGAGGGTACTTTGAAAAATGATTCTGTTGAAAACCAGCACCAGCCCTTTCCAACAATACCTGGCGGTAGTGTCTCTGCTCCCTCTGCTGACCAGTCATGGCACTGCTTGCCTCTGCAGAGCATTCCCATCTCTCTTCCCCTGACACTAGTGTATGTAATGGTATTAGATTTTATTTCCCCTAGCATTGCCCAGAGAGCCTAATCAAATCACAAGCAATATAGTATTACAGCCATGCTGGACTGTTATGCAAATCACTGTATAAATAGGCTTGGTGTGAGTTCATTTTTAATTAACTGTAATCAATGGCAATCAATGCTGCAGACCACTTGAGCCTCTTGATAGTCAGCTATCTAGGGTTACCTCTCCAGATACACTTATCTGTCTGCATGAGACAGAGAGCATGAGCCTGTTTTTAGCTGTCAGCATAAGTAACAGGTCTGCTGGGAAGCAGTTTTTCATTTTCAAGGGAGGTTCTGCACACACTCTCACATCTCCCCATACTTGCTCAGCCTGTAGATCAGGGCAGTCAAACATGCAGCCCAGGAGCTGGATCAGGCCCTTGGAGGGCTGTAATCCAGCCTGCAAGGCCCTGGCTGTTTCCTGCTTCCTTTTCCAGTTCTGCTGCTGCTGCTACATCACAGCTTACTTTACCAGACTCTCTCAATCGCACAGGAGAGCTAGATAGGCAAGCTTCTTCTGTGTGATTGAGAGAGTCTGGTAAAGCACTGGCTGAGGCTCCTCCCCCTCCTCCTTTCAGAGGGAGGGAGGGAACCAGCCAGATCTCGCTTCTTGGCCAAGCTGCCTCAATCGTATACAGGAGACAAAGGGAAGCCTTTCTTTCCTTCTACTGGCTGAGGCTCCTCCCTGAAGGGTGGAAGGGAGACCTTGCTTTGCTGGACTACTTCAGTGGCACGACAGAAATGCCAGGCACTTTTAAGACCAACAAGGTTTTGTTCAAGGTATGAGATTTTGTGTGCCTTACTACAGTGTGTGTATGTATTCTGTTGCTGGTTTTTTTTTTTGGTTGGGCTCCTTATGTCAGAACTCTCCTTGATGCAATTGGGTTCCCTCACCCTTTTCACTGTGTTCATGCTCTCATGATCCAGTCTTTCTCAGTAAGAAAGCAATCTGAACTATTTTAGAGGAGGAATAACAACAAGCCAGTGAGGTGGATTAGGCTGAGAGTGTGTGTCCAGACCAAGTTCACCCAGCACATTCCCTTTGTAGGAAGCTGTAGTTATTTCTCTGGGGAAGACTATAGTTTTGTAGGCAAACAAACAGCCCTCAGTCTGTATCAGGATGCCTTCTCATGTTCTTGACCAACATATGAAGCAACTTATGTACAAAAGCTTGCAATGCCCAGCCATTTCATGTTTTTCCCTGGGTCCTAGGCTCAGAACACCGAGCATGAGATTTCTATAATGAATGTCAATAAATCAAAAGTAGGTTTGCAGCTTACACACCTGAACAGCATATTCAAGATTGCTACAGCACAGACATTTTGATGCAATAATACAGAGCAAGAGGTGTCAGAAGCTGTTAAAAAGACAAAATATTGCAAGAGTGCCAGTGTTTTAAGCATGTTTTATATAAAGTTTAAAAATTGTTGTGTTTGTCTGTGTTCTTTATAAAATTTACATCTCTTTATAAAATTTACATTTCTGCTACTTGGCAATACATTTCATGACACACATAGCCTGGTCCAACAAGGTCTCATTTATGTCAGATCTGGCCCTCATAACAAATGATTTCGACACCCCTGCTGTAGATTGTTAAGAAATTTTATTATTGTTACCCCAGGCATCCAATACTTTCTCACTTCCAAGGAAGAGATCTTATAACTTAAGTACTGATTATTTTTCTCCTGCTGGCTGCAACAGTGGTAATAGGAAACGGAAGCCAGGATTGGGGTATGCCCTGCCCCCACTGGGGGCTTGGCAGCCTTAATGCCAGCCTTTGTTAGGGTCTATCCTTAACAACTAGCCCTAATTTTAAAAATACTGAGATCACAGAATCACAGAATCAGAGAGTTGGAAGGGGCCATACAGGCCATCTAGTTCCACTCCCTGCTCAGTGCAGGATCAGCCTAGAGCATCCCTGACAAGTGTTTGTCCAGCCGCTGCCTGAAGACTGCCATTGAGGGCAGGCCTGTAAGTACCCAGGGACCCATGGGGCCTGCCCCCCCTGTGGTTTTTACGGGGGCTCCCAATCCTTGGCTCTTCCCCATTTTTGTCCTCAGCCCATTAACCAGTGACTCCGTGCTGCCTACTGCTGCTCCTGGGTGCCTGCCTCCCTCATTCCTGGTGCTGGCACCCACTTTCCCCGACGCGTCTTTGCTGCTTTGCAGAGCGGGGCTGTCCTGCAGTTCCCCAAAGCAGCTCCTTAGCTTAAGGACGCTCCGCTGCTTGCCAAGCCCACCCATGCCCTAGAGAGCCCCGCAGCTGGTCCGAGGAGGTGATGACCCACCGAGCGAGGGAGGGAAGGACGGAGAGCCCGCCAGCCCACGAGGCTGCCTGCCCTGGGGGAAGAGCACCTAGAAGCAGATGTGGCTGTTGGGAAGGCTCTGGGAGGAACTGTGGGACGACAAGGCTGACGGCTGGTGCCAGGGAGCCGAGCGGGGAGCCAAGGGAGTGGAATCCTCGCCCCCTGGATTTCTCTGAAGCACACACCACGGTCACCCATTTCAGCACCAGTTCTCTTGTTAGTAGGGCTATGAGTTACACAGGGGACTGATCTGCCCTTACAGGGGGGTGGGGAGGGAAGCTGCAGCCACTGGGCATTACCCTGGAGCCTGGGTAAGGGCTGCCTTAGGAGTTCCACCAATTAAATTAAAGTCAATCTAATTAACTTTGATTTAATTGGCTGGTGGCCCCCACCAGGTCCCCTCCCCCAAAACTCCTTATCTATGGGGCTGATTGAGGGGGAGCACACCACCTCCCTAGGCAGCTGATTCCACAGTTGCACAACTCTTACTGTAAAGTTTTTCCTAACATCCAGCCAGTACCTTCCCACCCTTAATTTAAATCCATTATTGAGAGTCCTAATCTCTGCTGCCAATAGGAACAGCTCCCTGACATTCTCTAAGTGACAGCCCTTCAAATACTTCAAGAGAGGAATCATGTCCCCCCTCAACCTCCTCTTCTTCAGACAGAACATTTCCAAGCCCCTCATCCTTTCCTCACAGGGTCTGGTTTCCAGGCCCCCAATCATCCTTCTCTCTCTTCTCTGCATGTGTTCCATTCTGTCCACATCTTTTTTCAGTGAGGCCTCCAGAACTGCACACATTACTCCAGGTGTGGCCTGACCAATGCAGTGTACAGCGGGACTATGACATCTTGCCATGGAGATAATGTGGGGCAGTGTAAAGAGTACCCCATCAATTCTTTTTACATTGTACATGGATTCTTTTTATACTGTAGCTGAGCACTCTATCTGTATTTTGAATGTTGCAAGTTGGTCTTAAACAGATCCATGGGCATCTCTCCTTATATATAAAGCTATATATAAAGCTATTTTGGTGTGAGACTCTCTCCTGAACGTTCCACATGCTCCCAAATCAATTCAGTCCCTGCTGTGTCACTCAAAAGGGGGGCCAATCCCCTGGCCACATTGCCTCACTCCGTTAGCTCAGTCCTGCCCACAGAGCCAGTGGGTAGCATATTGCCCTCAGTCTGCGGGGAGCCACCAGATGGCATGTATGCTCCGGTGGGCAGATGCTTACGAGTCCCACGCCAATCCTGCCAGTGCCTCAGTGTTCATCATTGGCCAAGGCCAACTCCAGGTAGCTGGACGCCCTGCCACCAGGCGGGATGCTGGGCCGCTGAGGCCCAGGGTGGTGGAGGCAGCCCATGGAACGCCGCCACCCAGGCAGCCAGAGAGTCAATGGTGGGGCGTTCCATCACCTCTCCACCCTGGGGTCTGGAGAGGGGAGAAACTGGGGACTGGAGGCCAATCCTCCTGCCGCCATGGCCATCATCGCTGCCCGAGGCTGAATCCACCTTGCGGCTGGCCTGTGACTGGACAAGGGCTGGTGAGCCACCGGGTCAGAGACCACTGGAGGCAGCCCTGAGATTACAGCCACCCGGCTGGGCAGGGAGCCAGTGGGGTGGTGTTCCATCACCCTGAGAGCCTGTGGTCTAGCCAGGGGGGAGACAGTGGGGGACCGGCCCTCATTCTATTCTGAGGCGATGGGTGGCCTGGCCACCACACTGTGTGGAGAGTCCTCAGGCTGCCACCACTCCTCCCGCCACCCTGGCTGTCAGTGCCACCCCAAGGCCAATGCACATGGCCGGCCCGTGACCCAATGGCCGCCGCTGTCCCACCAGAGCAGGCAGCGATGGAGGTGGCCCAGAGGCTGCCGCACATGTCCACACAGGTAGCTGGGGGTGGGGTCTCAGGGGTGCATGGAGAGAGGGGGTGCAGGGATGTGTGACCTCTTTCTAGAGCTTGTTGTATTGTTCCTACAATGGGCTTTGCTCCTAGTATGAAATAAAGCACATTTGGCTGAGCAGCCCATGTTGCATTGCAAGAATATTAATTCCTACTTACTCCATGGGGGATCATCTCTGTGTGAGTAAGGTCTACAATATATTGGATAATTGTTAGTTTTTGGGTTCATTCTGTATATGACTAGTTTGAATATATATTGATGTTTTACTCATGGAGTGCTCAGCTTGTATTTTGCCACTGAGGAAGGCTTTTTAGCTGAAACACGTTTGTTTCTTAATTAAAATTACTACTTTGAGCTACATAATGGTAATACCATTGAGTACTCTACTGAGGAATAGTTTTATCATAGCGATAACCAGTATTCCAAGGTTTCAGGTTTATTTCCTACTTTTCATGACAAGTAAAATAAATTCCCAAAGAAACTGGGTATGACTTTGATAGATCACCTATTGACAAAATACAAAGGTTGGGGCAGACATCTTAAAAGTAATTGGTAGTTTTTTCAAGTTCTAAGGTCTTTTCTAATATTACAAATATTTATTTAATATTTTATTTAGAAAATTTCTGTGCTCATGATATCTGTTTGAAACCCATATATCCTGAAGTATACAGAAAGAGATGGTTATCTAAAGGTGTATGATTGGAAAATGTGGCCTGGATATGATGATCCATAATAGTCAATTATTGTCCTACTTCCTGAGCTCCAATAGCAAACGATTTGTTCCTAAGACTGGGGATATAGCAGTACAGGATTCAGTGTCAAGGCGGTTATTGTTTCCTCCCAATATTATCCTTCAAATGCATCTTCCTTCTTTAGTTTATTGCTTTGTTTGGACCGTTAGGATACAGTATTTTAAAGGGAAATGCTGTGTTCAATCCTTTGAGGCCTGATTTCAAGAGTCGCTGGCTGAGGCAAAACTGTGACCCCACCCCACAATTTTGCACTTACACTAGTGCCTGTGCATGCTTCAGTTTGCATGCTAGAGATCCATAGCCCTTTTGCTGACATGCTAATTAAGCACATGCAGCTGCCTTGCATGGTAAGCAGCCCACTTTAAACAAGACACTTAAATCAGGCCTTCTAGGATATAGCAGTTAGGAAATTTAGGTATAATACTGAAAGCCCTTTCTTCAGCATTACTTGTTCTGGATGGCATGTGCATCCCCCTGACCACACAACTGATCCACTCCTTAGCTGTAGCTGAAGGCTCACCACAGGAATTAGGCATACAACACATGGATGCTACATTATACATTATGCTTGTAATTCACTCCTGTGACTCTTTGGATTCACATTACATGTTGGAGGTTTCTGTCTCTATGTATATTACTGAGCCATTATCATGGCATTTTGAAATGTGAAATCACTGTGAATCCAAATGGCTTTTAAACAGTTTTCACAACCTTGGCTTCTCCTGTGAAAGGTGATGGAGGGAACTCGAATTTTACAAATAATGACCTACAAGTATTCACAGTGGATATACAAATAGGCAGAGACAGATTGGCCATTTAACTTACAGGGACCTTTCCTGGTGGGGTCATTACCTTAGAGGGCTGCTGGTGGCCAAGCCCTAGAAACTCTGCTAGCACCTCAGGGGCCACTTGGCCCAGGCTGACAATTGTCCCCTCCTGCACTGCTGTCATTTTTAGGGATGAGGCAAAGGGTGAGCCAATGTTCAATGCTGGTGCCGCCAAGTCCAGTAGCCCCTGAAGTCTTGTTTGTATCATCACAGGGGCAGCTGAATTAGGCTTGTTTCATGGCCATTTTCACTTCCCAGTCTGCTACTGCAAGCAAGAGAGAAGGCAAAAGAAATTATCATTCCTCTAATTATGTTCTGCTCAGTTTGCCTGCTCTGTAGCCTCCATAGTGTCAGCAATTGTGGTGTTCTTGTCCAGGAACTGTTTGGTCTGATACCTAGCCTAGTAAGCTTCCTGACATGTGCATGGTCAGAGACTTCTCCTGACAAAGAAAGGGAATGGAAAAGTGTAATATTTGTCCCTGACTGGCAGCAGCATACAATTTCTGGACATATGGTTGCCAACCTACAGGTGGGACCAGGAGTCCTCATGGAAATATAATTTATCTCTGACTATAAACACCAGTTGTGCTACAGAAAGTGTTTCTTTGGATAGTGGACTCTATGCCACACCCACTATGCCCCACTGCGGTCTCCCCCTCCCCAAACTTTTCACTCTCCAGACTCTACCAGAAATTTTGCCAACCTGGAGTTGACAACCCTAGGCCCAGGTCTGTTATAACTTCTGGAAGCCAGGCTTTCTGTTGGCACTGCTCCTACTCTGCCTCGTCCTGGGTAGAGCAGTCATGTGTCAGAAGACATCTCTGCTAGCCATTTCCCTGTAGACTGATAGTAAAATGGTCCTATTTCCCCAGGCATTCTGCTGAGATTAATTCTATATGTGTGGTTTTCTCCTTTAAAATGCTATCAGGCAAGTGAGAAAGCTAGTTTCAAAGATCAAAACTAAGTGAAGGCTGAAAGCTGAAACTGTGTCTTTTCTCTGCATGGTGTTGAGGCAACAAGGTTGCAGGCACTTCCAATATACATTTTATGGACAGACCAGACATGAGATCTTTCCTGCTTAAGCCTTCAGTTCCTGACATTTTCCACTCCACTGAAGGTCAGGTCCCAGACTGCAGACTGCTAAGTTCCTGATTTGTACCTAGAGTCTCTGGCAAGTGGGGCCATATGAAATGTCTAATTAAAATCCAATTAACTGCTAAAAGCATTACGGAACCATGCCCAGACTTTCTAGATCAACTCTTGCCTTTTTAAGCAAGTAGAACATAGATGTTACAAACACTTCCAAACTTCGTTGAGCATTGAAAGGAAACAAAATATCTCTCCCCATCTTTGATTATCAAACTGATCTGGAGATGTCAAGGTTCTAGTATGTTCTATGATGATTTCTGGGCAGGAAAAAGTGCTGCTAGGTATGTGAGAAGCTCCATCCTCCTTGAGTCTCTACATAATAAAGTATGCCTAAAGAATCTCTCTTGTGATCTTGCTTTTTAAAGTGTTTTGTGTATGTGTGCGTGTTTTTGTGTGCTTGCCTGGAAGTCATGGTTGACTTCTGGTGACCTCTATTGAGCACTTGGACATTTTTCAGAGAGGTGGTTTGATTAGCCTGCTTCTGTATCTCGCCTCTGGTATTCCTTGGAGGCTGCCCTTCCAAGTACTTGCCAGACTCAGCCCTGCTTAGCTTCCGAGATCTGATGAGAATGGGGATTGCCTGGACTATCCAGGTCAGGGCTCTTGTGATCTTGTTTCTAATAAACCAAATTCATTTGATGACTTTTTTGGATCTCCACTAAACACCATGCATACTTTACAATGAAAGGGTTAAAAATAACTCTAATTACATAGAAAACTTGATGTATACATTATTACTTGGATTGTTGCAGAGTTTCCCATCCTCCAAAGCACATCTGCAGCACAGATGTAACTCATAACCTCATCTGTATGCACACAGCTGTCAGTAATATCTTGACACCAGGCTTGCTAGCAGCATCAGAACCATTTCTACAGCAGTTTTTTGGCACAAAAACCGAAAGTGAAATCATGAAGAAGAAGAGCTTCATACAGACGTGGAAATGACCATTATTTGATCTAACTCTTCCCTCTTGGGTTACCAACTCTGGGTTGGTAAATTTAGGGATGGAGCCAGGGGAGGGCAGAGTTCGGACAGGGGAGGGACCTCGGCGGGGATATAATGCAAGAGAGTCCACCATCCAAATCATCCATTTTCTCCAGGGTAACTGATCTCTGTCATCTGCAGATCAGCTGTGATTCTTTAAAATATCCAGGCCCCAGCTGGAGGTTGGCAACTCTGCTTCCCCCACACCAAAGAATTTGAAGACTCCAGTACTGAAACACAATTCAGCAAAACTCAGCAAAACTTGGACTAATCAGATAATCAGTCTTTCCTGCCTTGTGGCTCTTTCCTGGACTCCTCCTTCCATGCCCTTTATTAGCCCCCATTCCTGAGACCAATTAGTAATATTTCATCCCCCAGAACATCTTCAGGCCTGTCATTGTAAAATGGCTTCTAGGTCTTGGGTTGCGCCTGAAACATCTTGAACCAATATGTGTTTTTCTGAATGAATAATTTAGAGGACAGATCAAAGGTGATCGATGTGATTTAGACAGACTTCCTCTACAAAAGTCTGGGAGGGGGCTTGTTCAGTTTTAAAAGTTGAAAAGACCCCAAAGTAATTTCTGTTACACTGATTGACAGCAGATGGACTACCGGGGAAATTTTTAATTGTTTCACTGAAAAGGGAAATCGAAACATTACCCAAGTATACTTATGGAATGGAGGAAAGGCAACAAGGACAGCTTTTGCCCAGAAGTAGTGAAGATGGTGTTACCTAGACGAGTGTAATAATCAAGGACTTTTTATTCTATTTTTGCCTCTGACAAACTGGGGCTAAAGTGTATAGAACATTGATATATATTCAGTCCACGTCTTCAGTTTGTTTTAAGGTTTGCCCAGGCAGGGAATTATTCTAGTTGACTGTCAGTGAGCTGTTGTTGTTTTTTGTGTTTTTTTTAAAGGACTCTGATATTTTACCTTCTTGCACTAACTCAGTGCTTTGGGTTTCCTACAGTAGCTTACATATCTTCACGTCTTTGACTTCCTGTTCCAGTGTAGGTCTCCTATAAATACTAGGATTGGGCATTGGAAAGCCTGAGTGTAGTTGGAATGAAAACAGCTCAGCACTGAAAGACTACTACAGTAATGTCTTTCCTTTTTTTTTTTTTTTACAAAAAATGTAACTTCTTGATTACCCATGTAGTTCTGCGGAGAAATCAATGGGCCTAGACTGGTGTGCCTCTGAATAGAACTGTGCTGTGATTTTACTATTATTGTCAAATATCTGTAGATGTTAGCAAAATGAATTTCCATATTTAAATTTGTGCTTATGAATATTTGTGGGAAGTGATATTGAGATGCGTTCTAGGGACCGCTGTTCTGTCCACCATGAACTTTCTTTGCCTTTCTGACATGACTAAAAGCTTGTCCTGAGGGGGGGTGGTTGCTGTGAACAGATTCCATATCACAGATGGGGTTGAAAAACTTTTCAGATGGCTTGCCATGATTCCCAGGAATGTCCATGGAAGCACCAGACATTCTGGGAGTGTCTGGCAGATTTGAACTCAGGTTGAAGCTCTCCACTTGATTCAGAAAGCCCATACATTAAACTGCTCTTTGCAGTCACCCACTCAGCACAGCAAGAATTTCCACTTCAGTGTCTACAGTGGCTGTCCTGAGATTTGCTTAGTTCTGAGCCTAGATGTGATCTCATGGATGTTTGGAGGTATTATATATCATTGTTCAGGGTTGCAAGGTAACTCACCACAGGTCTGATCTACACAGGTCCCCTGCTCATTTCCACAGCTAGAAAGGATAATAATTGGGCAAGAGTGGAATAAGAAGTTATCACAAGCTGGCTTTTCTCTTTTACAGCATACATATTAGAAGAGAGGGGTTGAAGGTGATCATTTGGTATACCGCTGAAAAGGAGGGGCCCATTGTTTGAGCACGGATATTTTAATAATGCAAAAATGACTGTTTTGGTAAATTTCCACATAGTTGTCCTTCACCTGACAGTTCAAAACCAAACATTCACTTCAGCTGAACTTGACATGGTTACATGTCTATGATCCAAAATACTGCCAAACCATCAACATTAATCCCTGTTCCTAATGCTTGCAAAAGCTAGTGACAATCCAGTAATCCTGATATATCCCCCAGGATCAACATCTTCTGATGATCCCTGGTCTGAAATATATCCACTTAGCCTCAAACAGAGCCAGAGACTTTTCAGCTCTGGCACTGGCCCGGTGGAACACTCTCCCAAGTGAGATCTGGGCCCTGCAGGATTTAATACCATTCTGCAGGGCCTGTAAAATGGAGATGTTCTACCAGGCCTATGATTGAGGTGGCAGAGGTTCATCTAGATTGGCTTCCCCTGCTCTGTCATGCTTCATCATGCTCTGTTATGCCTTATTATGTTATTGTCAGTCTTGTTTCATCTCTTCATCTACCTACTTGCCTCATTATTAGTTAACATCTACTGTTGCATACACGTAGAGCCTGTGGGAGTGGATGTATTAATTTGTATTACCAACTGCCATCTTATTGTTTAATAGTTGATCGATGCTTATAGTGTTTTAGATATTATTTTTATATTTAGACTAATAGCTGTTGTTCATATTTGTACCTACATTGTTGTAACCCACCCTGAGCCTTGATGTGCAGGGGAGGATGGGCTAGAATTCTAAATAAATAAATTAAAATACCACAATAGGTGTCTCTTAAAATCCTACTTGTTAGATAAATAATTAGTAGTTATCATGGAACCATCTTACAATGAAGTACATAAAATAATATCATCCTTCTTTAACCTGTGTGGCAGAATAAACAGTAGATCTGCCATGCTGAATTATTTTTCAAAAGCAGATCTTTTAGACAGCATGTTTGGGCAAGATGGAAAACAGTTATTGGAACAAGTTAATACCTACACCTTGCCTTATCTCCAGGGCAATTTGCTTTCTCTACCTCTATTGCATGGAGCTGCGGTGGCTCAAGTGGTTAAGACGCTGAACTGCAGGCTGTGGAAGGTCGGTAGTTCAGCAGTTCGAGACCCGAGAGTGCCGCATGACGGAGTGAGCTCCCGTCTCTAGTTCCGGCTCCTGCCAACCTAGCAGTTTGAAAGCAAGAAATTGCAAGTAGATAAATAGGTACCACTTCGGTGGGAAGGTAACAGCGTTCCGTGCGCCTTGGTGTTTAGTCATGCCGGCCACATGACCACGGAAATGTCTTCGGACAGCGCTGGCTCTTCGGCTTTGAAACGGAGATGAGCACCGCAACCCTAGAGTCGGATTCAACTGGCTTTCAAGCAAGGGAACCTTTACCTCTATTGCAACTAACAACTTAGACCCTTCAAAATCACTGGAGAGTTCTTGGTGCTATCTATCATTGGTTATTTATTTATTTATTTATTGTATGGCTAAATTACACACAGGAAACATATAATAATATAAAATACGTAATTGAGTTGATTCAAGTATACAGACAGATTGAACAATCACACTAAATACTAATGTCTAAATTTGCAATCCACTCGATCGCAGCTGGATAAAGTTCAAAGAGCTCTATCACATCTCCCTGGAAGCACGACACTCGTATTCCGGTGGCAGGTGAAAAATCATTTGGTGGGCTGCACTGTAATCCCTGGTATTTTGCACCATTTAAACAACAGGTCTGCACATCTGCCAAAGCCTGATCATATTCTATTAGCCATCTTCCATACTTTACATGACAAATCAAACCTTGTGGGCATCTCATTGATGTTTATCAGATTATGGATATCAGATAGAACTGATTGCATCCATGTTTGTGATTCCAGGGTTTGTGCAGGTCTTATTGCTGGGTGTCAGGACCTTACTCTGGGTAAGCCCATGTCAGCCATGTCTTTGTGAATAGGGAACTCCCTGTTTTCCATTATCTTTCTATATTCACAAACATCCTGTTTTCAGAGCTGCAGGGGAACAAGGTGGCACGTGGGTAGCCAATAGGTCAGAGTGGGTTTAATACATCCAGTGATGGTTCTCATTGTTGTACTGAGTTAAACATCAAGTTTGTGGACATGGTGGCTGTTGAGCCACACTGAAGCAACATATTCCACAATACTATACACCAACCCCAAGCTGAGCAACTAAGTGTCATAGCAGACACATCCCAAGCAATGCGCCCTCTAAGCTGTGGAGTCTTGTGGGCAAAAATTCTACTCTGTGAGCTACTGGCATTAAAGTTGTGAGTAAGCAATTTGGCTACTGCATACATTTGTTTGCTCTGGAGCCATCCTTCCTGAGCAAAGACAAAAATGTGTGAGCCGGAGGCTAAAAAACTGTGAGCTAGCTCGCATTAACTCAGCTTGGAGGGAACACTGACCCCATGTTGTACCACATAATTTTGGGAGGATGTTGTTTTGTGTGCATACTTTCACTGTTACATTGGTAAGATGGTGTTTATAGCTCAAGGTCCTGTCCAGGGTACTGCCAAGGTACTTAGCCCTGGCTGGCCTTGACTAGGGCCAGGGCTTTCTCAGCCTTGGCCCCAGCCTGGTGGAACTCTCTGCTGAATGACATCCATTCCCTGTCTGATCTATTAAAGTTCCACAGGGCATGCAAGGCAGAGATGTTCCGCTAGGCCTTTGGTTGAGGCCAGCGATGGTTTCTTCACATCTGCCCGGCACCCTCTCTCTCTTCCCCCTCATAAAAATGTGAATGCTAGATATGCCATCTTGTTCTTAAAATGTTTAAATAGTTATGCTGAATGTTTTAATATTGAACTTTTGTAGTTTTAGTTGGTTTTTAAATTGTATTGAATTATGTTGTAAACCGCCCTGAGCCCTGCATAAGCAGGGAAGGGCAGGCAAGAAATCTAATGAAATAACTAAATAAGTCAGGTGTCATTAGGGTTCAGTTCACAGTTGGCAAGACTGTTATTGAGATGGAAACAGAAATGAGCCACCATTAAGGTTGCCAGCCTCCAGGTGGGGCCTAGGGATCTCCCACTTTTACAACTGATCTCCAGCTGACAGAGATCAGCTCCCCTGGAGAAAATGGCGGCTTTGAAGGGTGGACTCTATGGCATTGTACCATGCTGAGGCCCCTTCCTTCCCCAAACCCACCCTCTCCTGGCACCACCCCCAAAGCCTCCAGGTATTTTCCCACCCAGACCTGGCAACCCTAGCCACCACTGAAAGTAGTAGTCAGCCAAAATTTTGATGTCCCTAGTCAATACTTCCTCAGTTCTTTCAATCAATTTGTGCCTTGCTGCAATCACCATGTCATTGACATAAGCAAACTTCCTGAATATCATCTCAGGAACATCAAAGATGTATAGATTGAAAAGAACTGGACTGAGGACTGGGCCCTGGGGTAAGCCATTATTCACTTTCTTCTGCTTGCTAATTGACTGACTCAAAATTACTTGGAAAGTTCTGTCACTCAGCATGTTGTTTAAGAGTTGAAACAATGTTCTGCAGTGGAAAATTTGTAAGAACTTGTACAATGGACCATCCCTCCAGATTGTTTCATAAGCAGCAGTCAGATCAATGAAAACTGCTGATGTCTTAAAACACTTCTCTTTTTTTGTTTTTTGGGTTTTTTTTTGGTGTGTGTGTGTGTACATGCCTGTGCCTGGAAGTTATGGTGACCCTCTGGGCACAGAAGACATTCAGAGAAGTGGCTTGATAGCCTGCCTCTGGCCTCCTAGTCCTGGTATTCTCAGGAATACCATCCAAGTACTTGCCAGGGTCGACCCTGCTTAGCTTCTGAGGTCTGATGAGATTGGGATTGCCTGGGCTATCCTGGTCAGGGCATGTCTTAAAAGACTTCTGACACCTTGCCTCAATGAAGGTTGGTGTAAAACCTTGACATGTAGTTTGACTAAACACCATGGTAGGGCAAGGAGAGTCTCAAATTAAAGTGTGTTGTCATCAGATATGTAGATTCTTCCCAATTAATGAATAAAATTGTACTACAGTAAACCATTGCCTTTCATTCTTGTGTCAGATTATTCAGTTTTTTAAAATCCTTCCCAGCCATGATCACATTTGTAAGCTGTTCATGTGCAGCTGAATGCCAGTATAGTGTATTATTGCTTTGTTTTGTTCTCTCTAGCTCTAATTTTTGGCCACCGAAGCTGCCTCGAGCAGGACTCTGAAGAGGTAGCATAGAAATGCCTTAAATAAATAAAGTTACAGGTTCATATGCATGCCATCTAAACCCTTAACCCTGCTGTTTTCATGTCAAATCTCAGGGAATTTCACAAAAAGAATTTAAGGTAAGAGTCTTCACACCTAAGGGTTGAATCCATCACAAATTTCCACTGACAGAAAAGTGTGTGACTTTTTAAACTCCCTTTCTCAATGCAAAGCCCCAAATGCCCCCTGAGATGTTGCTCCGGGAGGACAGCCTCCCTTCAGGAACAGCATGAGGGGGGACTCAGAGGTCCGCAGCCAAAGGGGGGGCTGACATCCTTTGAAATCAAACCATTCATTAGAGCCAACCATAAAACCATCATCCTATCTGTCTAGCTATCTATCTAGTTCCATTGAAGGAAATGAATTCTGAATTCATAAAAGTACTTCAGAAAAAGAAGATTGGGAAGGTAATGCAAAAATACCCATTGAGTTCAATAACATAAACTCAGACTGTGCATTTAATAGCACCGTCTTTAGTATGGATTAAGCATCTCCGTTGAACCTGCTGAGCCTCTGTAAAGTTAGATGTAAAAAGAAAAGAAAAGATGGATTTGGATCATTTGTCATTTTAAAAGACTGAGTCAAATGCTTTAATGTCAAAATTCAAGCTACTTTAATCATAGTGGGAAAGCAATCAACAGGTTAGTTCTAATAGGAACCATATTTATGAAATGACATCAATTAGGATGAAATTCTTAAGGGTTGTTCTTTCACAGAAGGGATTCTCCCTGCCAAATTTTAGGCAGATAGTCCTTCTCTCATGCTTTACCTGGGGTGTTTTCAGAATTTTGATTCTTGCCTAGGTTGCCTGACTCTCCCCCTACCAAGGCTAATTGCAGCTGGGTTATATGGGTGGGTATTCCTATCAGAGAAAAGGTGTAGCAACTTAATCCTTTTATTAAAAGTGACACATGTTGAGAGATTGCAGAACCTGAATAAGCAGTTCATTCTCAACAAAAATAATGTGATCCTTCCTCATTGCTGATTTCTCAGAGCTCCTCTAGTTTTTCTGCACGTGGAGGGTACAAGCTTATTTAATGAAGAGCCTTAGAAGACTTTGTTTCACATTCTCCCTTAGTCTCTCTGCAGATCACTCATTGGGGGAAAAGATTGTGCCTCTGCCTTTCTCCCTTCTCTTTTGCACCACAGTAGCTACCTGCCAGCTAACTAGTACAAGCAAAGCATTTACCTCTGACTTTTGAGATGCATGTGCATTCACTGGCACTCCTACAGTAGGAAGGTCATATTTTAACCTTCACACCTCCCCTTGCCTGTCATGACTTGCTGCCCATAGATATCAGCAAAGGTGTTCTGTGTGGTTTTTGCAGGTGCATTGTTAAATTATGGGAATAGGTAGTGCAAACAGCTCTGGAAACTGTACATGAGAAAGAGGAGGAGAAGGAGGAGAATAGAAAGTTAATGAGAATTCTCAGCCCAACCGCTTTTCTCCCACATGTTTCCCAGACAGCACTGCAATCAGGGTCACAAAATTGACTGGGCCTCCCTGGCCTTAAGGATGCCAGGCTGGTGGTAACCAGGGCCAGGGCTTTCTCGGTGGTGGCTCCGTTCTGGTGGAATTTGCTCTCAGAAGAAATCAGGGCTGTAGGACCTTGTACAGTTCCGCAGGGCCTGTAAGACAAAGCTCTTCCACCAGACTTTCATCTAAGGTGCTACCACCAATAGCTGAAAGGTAGAGAACTCTAAGGAGCTGCCACCAATAGCTGAAAGGTAGAGAACCCCATTAACAACAGCCTGTGCCAGCTGCATAAGATCTACGGGCTGATCACAATAAAATATTATTGACTGATGGCCGCCATGGTTTTAATAATATGACTACCGCCAGTATCACTGTTATGTATTTGGACTGAAACATACCAGAGACTGGCTAAACTTGGAGCTCAAGTACAATAGCCCACCAGGACTCTGGAAGTAACCAAACAAGAACTAATGTTATGTAAATAGCCTATCGTTGTGAATGGAGTGTGTTTGGGTGTGGCAATTGTATGCTATTTAAACAGGGCTATGGCCCTGGAGTTTAGTCTTGTACTTGCTGAAATCACTAATAAAGTAGAGCTGATCACTGGTAGTGGGGTCTGCTCATCCATGGAACCTAGTATTTAACAATCACCCAATGTGTATAGAACCCTATAATGCTGGTTTGTTTTAGATGATTTTAGGATTGTTTAAATTGTTATTGATGTGTTTTATCTTTTTATGTAAGTCTCGGCTGGGAGGGCGGGATATAAATCTGATAAATAAATAAAAACATCCATCATCTTGGAAGTCCATGCTTCTAGCTCATCTGGCTGATTCTGCTTCCATGTTGTTTTTGATCAAATGTGGTTGGCTGTCCATGACAAAGGCTCCTGCTTTCCAGGATCTGCAGGAAGAGGTGGCCTCCTAGTGACTCCTAAGAGGAGGGGTGATGTTGTGCTAGGAAATTGTGCTTAGTGTGTTGGACTGTAGTTCCAGGAGGAGACCTGGGTGAAAGGCTGACTTTTTGTTGCTGTTGGGAAGTGTTCTGATCCCACGGCACCCCGCTTGAAGTGGAAACCCAGAGTTGGGTTTATCACTTTCTTGAGAACTAGGCAGAAGACAGTAGCTCAGAATGTATGGTAGTTAATAAACAGAAGATGAAAGATTGAGTTTGAGTCATAAATCTGAGACACCATTGCAAACAACTGGCTCAGCATGGAGATTTTACCAGATTAAACCTTAGGCTAAGTAATTGTGAAAACCCCGCTTGTTCTTCCATTGTTGTTGAACTCCTCTTGGTATCATAAACAGAGGCACCTACCAAGCTATAACTGCACTTTAGCAAATTTCTGTGCCACATTATTATAGTTGCTAGATTCAAAATGCGGTGTTCTATGTAAGTCATGACAGGTTTACTGTAGTTTTCACTTAATAAAGCAGACTTGCAGGATAACATCTGTATATTGGCTTGAGTTTTACTGTATTAACTCTAACTGTAGCTTTATGATTTTTTAAAAAAAATGAGTTTGAGCTAGTATTTTATTAGGTTGCATTGTGCAACTTGCTCTACCAGCCAGACCTATGTCTATTACAGCTCCTGGAGCTGCAGCAAGAACAGGAAATACTCCATTCACTTACAACCACACAAGGCGGAGAGCCAGCTGCTTGTCTGGTTTCTCTTTCTCTCAAGTCCAGGCCACTGAAAGGTGGGTCTGCTTATCTTACACATGAGCTACACTTCCCTGCAAAAGTCACTGATGCTTAGCATGGGGGCAGGCTGTGTTCCAAAGAGGCAGACAAAGGTCAGATATTTGGAACAGCATTGGCTAGATTTCCAGGCCTCTCAGAATGTTGCATCATATTAAAGAAACGACAGCAGAACAGACGTATGAAGGCAGCCTGCCTGCCAAAATGAAAGAAAATATACAGATGCATAGTAAAAAGAAAAGAAAGAAAAGCTGTCATGGATATCAAAGCCAGATGTTTTATTTCTCTATTTTGATTCTTCTGCCACTCCACCTGCATTTTGACAGAACAATCCTGCTCATTTGTAATTATTCATATGGATATTTTCTGAGTGCCTTGAAAGAGAGCTTTAGGCCTTTTTTCATTGCACATATTAAGGTATACAGTTACCCAGAAGAATGTATCTAGGTCACACAACATTTCACTACTAATTCCACAAACTAGGATCAGGCGAGAGCTACCATTGGTTTAAAGAAGGAAAAATGAAAGAAATCCTGTGGAAATTAAGGAAACCCATGTATTTTATTTGTTTATATTTTATACTCTGCTTTTATCCCCAATGGAGACTGAAAGGGGTAGTGGTAGAGCATCTGCTTAGCATGCAAAAGGTCCCAGGTTCAGTCCCTGGCATCTACAGTTAAAAGGATCAGTTGATGTTAAGAAGAAAAAGAAAAAGAAGAGATTGGATTTATACCTCACCCTTCACTTGGAGTCTCAGAGCGGCTTACAAACTCCTTTCCTTGACCTCGACTAAGACCCTGGAGAGCTCCTGCCAGTCTGAGTATACAATACCAATCCCAATGAACCAAATTGGATGGATTCAATATAAGGCAGTGACATGTGTCCACGTGAAAGCAACTTTCAACATTTTTCTTCCCTTCCCTGTTTTATCTTCACAACAACAGCCCTGCCAGGGAGACTAGGCTAAAAAGATGACTGGCCCAAATTCACCCAGCAAGCTTCCATGGTAGACCTGGGAAGTCAAATCTGGGTGTCCAGGACTATAGATCAAAACTCTAGCGATTGCCCTATGCTGGTTCTATAATGTTTGTACCCTGTATGAGCATACCTTGCTCAGGATCTTTGTGTGGGTGTTCACACAGTCTAGAACTAGAGAGTAAAACTATTAGTTTTATTTCCCCCATAATTCTGCCTTTATACAGTAGAGACAAGAGTGCAGTGTATAATGAGCAGAGATCTTGAGTTGTTATATATGCCAGATGGTTATCAATATAATATATTTTACTGTAAAACAGCATAATCATAGGGTTTTTTACTACCAAGGTTTAGAGTTTATTCAGAGTTACAACTCCTTTCCATGTCTGCCAAATAAAGATTATGACACACATCCTTGATTACTGTCTTGGGTCATTCATAGGTTATTGTTTTTTTCTTACATCCCTGCAACCAATGAGAAACTTCTGTGATAGGGAGACAATGCAGTACTCTGTGACAGGGTGAATAAGTGAATAATCATTGTTTGAATATGGCTCTAGATTTCTGGAGTTGCTTGTTTTTAACAGTCTAGTGGTAGCATATATCTTCCTTCTTATTTCAAGAACTTCAAACCAAGTTTTCTGCCCACTTTGGCCTCTTCCTTAACCTACCCATGAGATAGAAGAACAACACAGGATAGGCTTTGGATTAAATTATGGATGCCATCTGGAGATTATTAAATAAGAATAGTTGATTGTTGATTGAATCTGTAATTTTATATTGTTTTAATCTGTTGTAAATCACCCAGAGCCTTGTGTACTCAGGGACTGGGTGATGCATGCAGCATCCTGCTGGAAGAAATATTTAATGAATAAATAAACATTAATGTGTCTGTTGATATTTACTGGCTTCCGACTTCAAAAAAAGAGAGGAGAGTTAGGGTAATCAAAGAAGAGACACTCTCCTCCTTTCATGCAGTAGATGCTCATGATATCTCAGCATCCTTTGGGCCTTGTTAATGCATTCTATAGCTTACACTATCCAGGTCAGTAATAAATAATCTCTAAACTAATTTCCTTGTGGGCACATGAACCCGTAGAAATCAGACTAGGAAACAGTTCTTGCCTGGGTCACAGAGCCAGCTAGTAGTGGGTACTATTGGGTTTTTCCAAGGACATCTGTGTCTAACCTCTGCTTAGTCAAGAAATTCACCTTGGGGATATTATTGTAGCCCAATTCACATGTTGCAGTGAATGTATATACATCCTGCACATACATATGTACTTCTGTTTGTAAAAAAAGAACCAACACTTACACATCTGAAAAATAAAACTGGTGACTAATACCTGAATAAATGTGGGGTTTAAATCGCGTGTTCAGCTATACACATGTTGAATGGAGCACAGGAATTGCGCAACATATATATTAAGAAAAACCAACAGTATACTGTATGCATATTGTATGTGCATTTGCTGCAACTTGTGAACAGAGCTAGATTGTTCAAACAGCATATGAACATTATAGAACCAGTGTAGGGCTAGATTGTATGTGCATGGCTTATCTGTACCCCTTTTCAGATATTATGTTCCTGCTGGGATCAGGCATGCAGGAAGATTAATTTGGTGTCTGGTACAATGTACCAAGCCTGAAAAATTCACACATGGCCCCTTTCTGAAGCAATGACCATCACATGTATCAAAAGGATCACGTATAGCTTGTTCATTTCCAAAGTGCAGTCACACATAACAACTAGAAAGGACTTCTGAGCCTAATTCTCTTCATAGCATTACAAAGCTACAATGGGTTATTTCTATGTATGCTAGTCTGACTTCAGAAGGATATATATCTGATAAATACTAGTCTAGAACAAAACTGTGACAACCTTACCAGTACCACCATCCCCACCCTTCAAAGAGAACACTGGTCAGACCAACTTTGAAGTTATCCCTGAATTCCATGTTCCTAAAGCTTCTGTGTAGCCCTGGTGGGAAACTGTTAATTCGTTGGCAAAGATTTTTTTCTCTTTGTGTTATGTCTTAGCCCAATAAATGTGCATGACTAATTCAGAAATGGAATGCTGTTCCTATCTTCTACATTACTCTTAAAAATAAATTCAGCAGGAAAAATTATACCTCGTAAATTCACATACTATATGTTAATAACATCTGGAGGTAAAGTGATTTTGTTTAAAAAAATCTGTCTTCAGGATGTTCTTCTGGAACATCCGTATTGTGCAAAACCTATGTATTTCAGAATCTGTGAATGAAGTATAAGTAACCATCTTCCTAATCAAAGCTCTGTGACTTCAATGACTGCATGGTAACTAATGTTTTGATAGATACAGCTTCCTCCATCACTGCATCTCCATGCTGGGAAATGACTTCATTTGTCAGGGGACTCTCAGAAACAAAATGTACTGTGGTGGGAGTGCAGTAAGACTGAGAACAGGGTTGCCAACTCTGGGCCGGGCAATTCCTGGAGATTTGGGTGTGGAATCAAGGGAGTGGAGGGTTAGGGAAGAATTTTACCTCAGTATAATAATGTCATGAAGTGCATCCTCCAAAGCAGCCATTTTTTCCAGGAAAACTGTTCTCTGTTGTCTGGAGATCAATTGTAATGCCAGATCTCCAGACCCATAATTAGGAACAAAGCTCCTAACTCCTTTTGTGCAAATTGAAAGCTTGTTCCATCATGCTTTACTCACAGTGGTGCAATTAGAGAATTTTAGATTCCAGGCTAGATGATTTGATGTCCCTCCTTTAGTAACTGGTTCAGTTACTTATTGTACTAATCTCCAAAACCACATCCATTACTGAAAGATGGACCTATTAACAGGACAAAATGTTTTGCTAATGTTTAAACTAAATAGAAGTTCAAGGACAATTTTAGGGCTAAGTTTGCTGGGCTAAGTTTGCTGAGTATTCAAATGCAAAGTTGCAACTTGCTTGGGAGGGGGTTCTGATTTAGGTCATGTGTTAGGGCCCTCAGTTCCTCCCCCCAAAACTTGGGAGTTTCTGCCTCAAGCACTACATGGGCAGAAAAGAAGGGAGAATAATTTTAGCCAATTCTCCCTCCTCATGGCAGCCTTATGGCTTTCCTGCATTTTTGTTTACAGCCCTCAGCGGGGCGGGGGGGGTTGGTGTAGACAGTGGGACTATTGGGGGATGGCAATAAAATATCTATGAGCTCTGTTTACTTTTGTTAATGTAGGATCCAGCCCTTTTGTTTTTTCTCAGGATTTAAAATGTATTTTCTGTTGGCTGCCTTGAATGCAGGAAAGATACAGAGCATATCCTTAAATAAATGCATGAATAGATACTTAGATTTGCATCCAAGTCATTGCTTCTTGTAGGGGAGCTGAGACTGGGAAATGGTGGAGGACAGAGGCTTCTTCTATTTTGCCAACTGAGCCATTCATGTCTGTTGTGAGGCATGTATATTTTGTATTCTTTGGGTATCCATACGTATTCCAAACACAAACAGTAATATCTGAACAGCCTTCTGAATTGCAAGAGTTGTACAGAATCTGAAACATCTTTTATTTCAACTTCATGCTTTCCATTATCCATAGTTCAAGCTCACCATTATTTAGATTTAATGGAATCTCTGGTCTGTGTATGTTAGTTTTCATTCTGCATAAATTTTATTTTCAAGGGAAATAAACCTTTGGGATCAGAATAAATAATTATTAGTTGGAGTGGGAAGGCTGTTCAAAGTAGTTCATATTTGCGATTGCAACAACATCTGTCATGTCTCCCTTGCTGGCTTGTCTTCAAACAGCAGTCCTTCCTGTGTAGAAGAAATCATGCATTTTAAGATTAAAAGACTTAACAATTGCCTCCAGCACCAGCAGATTCTGCTAGAGCAGCACAGGCTGAATGGCCAAACCGCAGCCTGGATCAATGCTTAGATTACAGACATTTCTTCCGATCCAGTAAGGTACTGAATGACAAGATGATAGGCACATCATCCACCAGCGAGCAGTGCCAGTTTAGATGTTTGGGAACTTGAAAAATAAAAGTTGAAACACTCTTCTTCCATCCTGGGACCAAGTGGCTCCAAGAACTAGAGACAAGCAACAGTCCTCTGTTTTGCACAGACTCTTTTTGAAATTAAGCCCAGATCGCCTGAACTGTCTTGCCGATCTTTACATGTCTCACATTATCACTTCTCCTCTGAGTCCAAGTGGTGAGTCTGTTTGCTAAGTATTTATTTAGTGGTGAGTCTATTGTTTGTGAGTCTTTGGTCACACATAAAGTGTCCTGGATACTGAGCCACAAAGAGATGAAACCAGTTTTCTGAAGTTGCCAACAACAAAAACACTTAAAGAAACAACACCAACATGGAAAGAAAACACACATGGAATTCACTGCCACAGGAGGTGGTGGTGGCTACAAGCATGGACGGCTTCAAGAGGGAATTAGATAAGCATATGGAGCAGAAGTCCATCACTAGCTATTATCCACAAGGTATAGATAGGAACTCTCAGGCTGGGGCAAGTGATGCTCTGTATTCTTGGTGCTGGGGGGGGGGGGCAACAGTGGGAGGGCCTCTAGTGTCCTGGCCCCACTGCTGTACCTCCTGAGGGCACCTGGTATTTTTGGCCACTGTGTGACAGAGTGTTAGACTAGATGGGCCATTGGCCTTATCAAACATTGGCTTCTCTTATGTTCTTATGTTTCTGTCAGGAGGAGCCCATCTCCAGGACCCTCCTGCCCTCTGAACCAGATGGCAGCTCGACACCTGTCCTCACCAGCGCAGGAGATGGCTGATCACACATCCACCTTCAAGGCTTCAAGGGGCAGGCATGGAGTCACCCTCAAGAAGGGGGCCTGCCGGGGTCCCTTGTTTCTCTTGACTGTCTCCCGGTCAGCTTCCCCAAGGGTTTGACGGAGGGCCAGGGCTGCTCCCTCCTCAACCAGCTCAGGGAACCCCAGCAGCAAAAGGGGGTTGGGGCGGGGGAGGAACACAACTCTGGCAGCAGTGATGACCAGACCATGAAGAGGAGAGATGGCTCTCCTCTGGGGAAAGGGGAAGGCTGATCAGCCCTATGGCCAGCTTGCTATAGGGCAGGGCGAGGTTTGAAGAGAGGAATAAAGAGGAGGAGGGAAGCAGAACCAGGGAGAAAGTCACCTGGGCATATGAAGACCAGAGAGACTGTGTGAGCTGGGGAGAAAAGTTGGATGAATGGGGAAAAGCCTGAGGTTCAGAGAGACGGGGCCGATACGTGGCTATGGGACAGACCCTCAATGACCCCTGACAACACCAAGCTCTGAAATAAGCCCAGGTAGGGGAGTGCAGCGTGGAGTAACATCCACCTGCCCAGGAGTCTGAGGTTTGGCCACCCACCCTTTCCTCGAGCTTTCCACTCCCAAACTCACCCCTCCCAGATATACCCTGCAAGATGAACTGGGATGTGACAGTTTCCTATTCAGACTTAGGAAATAATGTGTTCTCAGGTAGTTCTCCCTCCCCCCTTTTCCTCACCAGAATAGTAAGCCTCTGTAAATGCCTTTGACATACCTACACAATGCCATCTGGTAAATGATATCTCCCTTTGGAAACTGTCCATCAGAACTGTGGAAGCAGCCGGCATAAACCTATGGAGACCATAGGTCATTGTAAGGATAGGTAGATTGCCATTGTTTCACTTGCCAAGTTGTCAGAGGTGAGGAAGTTTTACATCTTGTTGATATAGATGCCAGCAGGCCTGGATAAAGACATCCTGTCCCTTTAATAGATACTTAATGTGTGGAAATGGGCTGTTGAAGTTTTTCATGGCATGGACAAAAATAACATTACCTGGTAAATAACATTCCATTAAACCTCTATTAAAACAACAGGACATTTTTTCCCATGCCATTGGCAACCACATCTGCTGACTTTCTCCTAAGACAAAGAGTCAGCCACGCCGTTCCTTTGGAGCACCAGGCCTGCAGTTGATGTTTTCTTTCATTTTCCAGTTCCCCTTTATATTCTGGTAATTTCTCATCCAGAGAGGGTAGGGGAAAAAGCACAATACCACTTCAAAAAGTACCCCACACTTCTCCTGCATTTGTGCTAACTACTAAAACAGAGGCATTTTTAAAACCGGAAATCAGTGTGGGTACTAAGGTTGATAACTCTGCATTGGGGCATCCCTGGAGATTTGGGTGTGGAGCCTGAGGAGGGCAGAGTTTGGTGAAATGTCAGGTCCTACAATGCCAAGACCACGGCCACACAACCCGGGAAATCTACAGCAACTAATGCCACAGAACAACTTGTTCTTGAAAAAGTTGTCAGTCAACTTCACTTTTATAATTAAGTATTTTTGATAGGAATTTAAACTAAACAGTGTACTAACCCTTTTAACACTAAATACATAGCATTATCATTTGAAATGTGGTGTTGGATGAGAGTTTTACAGATACTGTGGACTGCCAAAAAGACAAGTAAGTGGGTTCTAGCTCAAATTAAGCATGAACTCTCCATAGAAACCAAATTGACTAAACTGAGGCTATCTTACTTTGGTCACATTATGAGAAGACAAGAGTCGCTGGAAAAGACAATAATGCCAGGAAAAGCTGAAGGCAGCTGAAAAAGAGGAAGACCCAACATGAGATGGATGGACTCAGTCAAGGAAGCCACTGTCCTCAGTTTGCAAGACCTGAGTAAGGCAATTAATAATAGAATGTTTTGGAGAGTTGCCATAAGTTGGAAGATCTGATGGCATTTAATATACACACATATAGCATTTATAATTAGCTCAAGTACTATATAACATGTGTACATGTATGTATGTACCATCAATTCATCCATCAAGTTACCGTGACCCTCAACAAGGGGTTTTCAAGGCAATTGAGAGGCAAAGGTGGTTTGCCATTGTCTCTGCAGTCTTCCTTAATGGTCCCCCAACCAAGTACCAACCCTTTTTAAGTTTCAAGATCTGAGAAGATCAGGCAACACCATACCATTCCACATCCCCACAACATGTATATATTGTTATATAAATAAAGCCCCATATGTAAAGAAGTTATGAACTTCCTCAAATTTCTTCTCATTTGTGAAAGAAATTTCCTTCACCAAAAATGTACAAGTGGTACAGTATCTGAGAGCTTGCATACGAGTATGTATTTACTTAAAAATACAAGTTTGAAAAGGACTAACTCCTGAAAGGTGCAACATTAATCACAGCTTAAAAAGTAAAAATCATTTCATGAGTTCATTGGTTTGGATATGATTGAAGACAGCAAATTTAATTATTTTAAATAACTTTTTTATTAACACAGTAAAGGGTATGGTTAGTGTAAAAATTATCTTATTGTTACAGATAATACTTGGATGTGATTGGGTCTTAGAGCCAGCTACTAGAAAACAGAAACTGGCTACCAAGCTCAGTCACAGATCAAGATGGGTAGCCTTGTCAGTCTGTCTGCAGCAATAGAAAAGAGCAAGAGTCCAATTGCAACTTCAGGACTAACAAAACTTTTGGCAAGGTATGAGCTTTTGTGACGTAACTCCAGTGCTGGCATTCACATTTTTCATTAACCCTGTTCTTAAACTGAAAACACTGGAATTATGGGCAATGTTTCTGCCAATATTTATTTATTTATCTATCCATTTTCTTTAATTTATATCCCGCCTTCCCCACAAGCAGGCTCAGGGTGGGCTACAAGGTCACGTAAAAATCAATATTAAAAAAATTAACAACAATATCAAATTCAGGCAATATATGAAAATTTAGAAAGTTACAATTTAAAATTTAGTACCAGAAAACCAGAGTAATGTCCCCACAACAACATCCCATGCTCCCCTACTAGATATCTTGCCTTCACTACCTGACTCCTCTCCCAGTTTCCTCCTAATATTAGTCCTAAAGGATCATTTAAAAAAAAAAAAATTTCCTTGGCAACTCTTGGGGACTAAGTAGCTTCTTCAGTTTTGTTTATTTTTTCCCACTGCTTCTCCAATCGGTGGCAGCACGTTGCCAGCAGGATGCCTCCCACCATAGTGAGAGATTTCACAACCCTGTGTGATGGTCTGTTTTTATCCCCATAAACCCTAACTTGGCCCATGCTTACCATGATATACAGAAAATATAGGGAGACTGCCGTAAGGATCTAAATTAAGCAAACAAGACTCACAAGGCTTCTCCTATGTCCAGGGTAACTTGGAGTACGTGGTCAGGAAAAGCCTGAGCACCTTAATTTGACAAAGAATCTTTTGAGAGACAACAAAGAGATAGTGTCCAGATTATTAGACAGGCAAACCTCTAATTCATATTCTAGTGGTGACAACAGTTAAAAGAATCCTATTGGGGTGGCACAAAGTTGGAATAAAACCACAGATGTGAACTTGTCATTAGTGTTTGGTGGCTTGGGACTGGACCAGCTGGGTAAATTCTAGATCCCTACAATGAGGGCCCATTTTGCCATTCAGGGAAGGAAGAAAGTGCCCACTGTGACTTCTGCTGTAATGTTATGTCTGTCTTCACCCTCAGATAAGAAACCTTACAGGCCCAAAGAGTCCAGATAACTGATGCCATAGAATACCATTCCCTGCTAAAACAAGATGTTTTCTAATGGTACATTATAGTTACTAACCTGTTCCCCAACTTTAAAACAACAACAACAACAACACACTTATGTTTATTTTCTGAGGCAAATAAAATGAAATTCAATAGAGATGTGCAAAGTCCTACACTCAGGCACAAAAAATCAAAGGCACAGATATAGAATGGGAGTGACTTGGCTTGACAGCAGCACATGTGAAAGGGATCTAGGTGTTCTGGTTCATCACAAGCTCAACATGAGCCTGCAGTGCTATGTGGCTGTGAAGAAAGCTAATGTAATCTTAGGATGCATTAACAGAAGCATTGTGTCCAGATCACGGGAGGTGGTAGTTCCACTCTATTCTGCTATGGTCAGGCCTCACCTGGAGTACTGTGTCCAGTTTTGGGCACCACAATTTAGGAAGGATGTTGACAAGCTTGAGCATGTCCAGAAGAGGGCAACCAGGATGGTGAGAGGGTTTGAATCCAAGTCTTATGAGGAAAGGTTGAAAGGGTTGGGTATGTTTAGCCTGGGAAAGAGAAGACTTAGAGGGGACATGATTACAGTCTTCAAGTATTTGAAGGGCTGTCATGCAAGAATGGAGCAGATCTATTCTCTCTTGCTCCAGATTGTAAGACTAGATCTAATGGGTGGAAATTACAAGGGAGTCATTACCGGCTAGATATCAGGAGAAACTTCCTAACTGTAAGAGTAGTTGAGCAGTGGAACAGTCTGCCTCAGGAGGTGGTGGATACTCCTTTGCTGGACATTTTCAAGTAGAGACTGGACAACCATCTTTTGGGTATGTTGTAGATATGTAGGGCTATCTTTTGGCTATGCTCCTGCAGAGTGCAGGGGGTTGGACTAGATGACCTGGAAGGTCCCTTCCAACTCTAACATTCTATGATTCTATGAGAATTCATAGCATGGAACTGAAGAAACCAAGGGTGTATCCTGTTTGTCCCAGACATAGAGGTGGAAGTGCAGAACATCTTTGTGACAAGCTAGTAGAGCTACATATCATGCTGCCTTGATTTCTGGCCACTGCTGCTGCCCACACAGTTACAGTTGCAGTCACAGCTTGAGCATTCACTTTGAGGCCAGGCCCTCCCTGGGCACCTTACATGGAAGTACGCAGAAACCACCAACACAAAAGATCCCTCTACCAGCAGCGGCACTCATTTATATTCAAACATGGCATATTGGCATTGCATTCAGAGATTACATTTTCCACATGTACTCTTCCATGTTAGGGGAAAAAAATCACACCAGAATCAATCTGGGGGGAAAAGATAGCTGAGGCATGACCTTTATGTTTCCAGTATTACCATTCTTTAAAGGGTTCTGTTACATTGCTCCAAGCAAAAAAGCTAGAATAAGAACGAGCCCTTCTTTGAGTCCCAGAGTTTGTCAGATATCTTGCTATATACTGGGAGCAATGAATAAATGCTATTCATGCTTCTGATGGAACAGAAGAATTTAAATTTAAACCTTCCCCTTGGCATCCTGCCTCTAGAATCTACCAAATGTCCCCCATCTCGTCTTCCTTGGCGCAGAAACTCTGACGCTGAATTGAGCAACTGTTATTTTATTCATAGTGTTATGGTAAGACAGTGTATGTGAATTTTTAGAAAGGCACATTACAGTTAAAGGCTTGCTAAGAAACAAGAAATCTTCCTTACCACATCTTGTAGAATCGATCTGGAATCAACATTCTCCAGGGATTATTTTTTCCTTTACTTTTGTGAGCTCAGACAATGGCTTCTTGGGAAATCTCCACTCTCCAATTTTCCCTCCCTTTGCTGGTCTAATGATTCACAATAGGGGACTTATTTCTTTATTCATCGGCTACAGTGATGCTTATCTGCTTTCCTGCTTTCACATGTTTGAACACCTTTTTTCTTATCAGAAATAACATGGCAAACAACTTCTGTCATTATAGGCCCAGGAACTCCAGTAACAGCAGTCATAACAAAAATAAATAAATAAAGAGTAACATCCTGATCTGCATGCATAAGTCTTTCTGAAGTGATGTTGACTGTGCTAGCCAAATGTGGAAAGAGAATTAAAAATATCAATAAGTCTAAAATGCTAGGTATAGCCAAGTGTTGAGAAGCAGATGGGGAAAAACAATCAGTCAAAAGATATGGAAGAGATTTTGCAGAACATAAGAGAACATAAGAGAAGCCAATGTTGGATCAGGTCAATGGCCCATCTAGTCCAACACTCTGTCACACAATGACCAAAAATACCAGGTGCCATCAGGAGGACCAGCAGTGGGACCAGGACACTAGAAGACCCCCCCAAGCACCAAGAATACAGAACATCACTTGCCCCAGCCTGAGAGTTCCTATCTATACCTTGTGGCTAATAGCCACTGATAGGCTTCTGCTCCATATACTTATCTAATTCCCTCTTGAAGCCATCCACGCTTGTAGCTGTTACCACCTCCTGCGGCAGTGAATTCCATGTGTTAATCACTCTTTGGGTGAAGAAGTACTTCCTTTTATCTGTTCTAACCCAACTGCTCAGCAATTTCATTAAGTGCCCACAAGTTCTTGTATTGTGAGAAAGGGAGAAAAGTACTTCTTTCTCAGCCTGCTCTATCCCATGCATAATCTTATAAACCTCAATCATGTCACCCCACAGCCATCGTTTCTCCAAGCTAAAGAGCCCCAAGCGTTTTAACCTTTCTTCATAGGGAAAGTGTTCCAACCCTTTTATCATTCTAGTTGCCCCTTTCTGCACTTTTTCCAGTGCTATAATATCCTTTTTGGGATATCATATCTAACATGTAATCAATCAGGAAAACTTAAATTTATTTATTTATTTAAGATATTTATATGCTGCCTCTTCAGATACCTGCTTGAGACACATGTAACAAAGTAAAAGTTAAAAAAACCAAAACCCTGTGCCCTGATCTGGTCAGATATCAGAAACTAAGCAGGCTCAGACCTGGTTAGAAAATCAGATGGGAGACCACCAGAGAAGTCCAGGGTTGCTACACAGAGGCACCTCTGTTTGTCTCTTGCCTTGAAAACCCTATGGCGTTGCCATAAATCAGCTGCAGCTTGATGGCACTTTGCACAGGTGCACAAAAAATAATGCAAAATAATTACAGGTAAATGTAAATAAACAGCTTTTTGTGTGTGAGTCCCCATTCTAAACAGAGAAGGGCTATGACTGATGTCAACAGTCTCAATCATAGGATATAAACCAACTATCGTAGTATGATAAGGCTGAATGGGTGGTTGGTTACCATAGTGCTATGCATTTGATAAGGGTTGACCTGTTTTTCCCAGTCCCATAAAACATGAGAGTAAAGCTTACAGACTGAATGTTTCTACTTTCTTTTTAATTCTTATCCTACACTGTCCTATATATTATATTCTTTAATATTTAAGTAGAAGAGCTGTAGAATGTTTAGGAAGTCTGCACAGAACCTGTGCAGGAAATAAATTTTTCATTTACTTCCTTATCTCTACACACAGTTTGAACATGGCCCATCCTGTCTTTTGCTGGTTTGGCTTCCTTTTTTTGCTCAGTGCAATACTCAGTCTATAGTACTGTACACATGTAGAGGCAGAGAATTAAGATCCTACCTACTGGTCTTGACCACAGCCTCCGTGCATTGACCACAAGCTTTGCATAAATGTCTATGAGCAGACACCCCAATATGCATTGGCTTTGCAGATCTTGTGTTACATTAGGAGGTCCAACAGACAGCACCGTGCAGAGAGGGAATGTCAGGAAAAAGAAAATATTTTATTCCCCCAAGGTATATTTTTTCCATGTTCAAGATGCTTCTGCTAGGGCTTTGTTTGCATTTATAATGAACAATCATTTGTCAAATCCGTTTGATGACTGATAGGTTCCTTCTGACAAAGTTTTATCCTTTTTGTCAATATGGAACAAGAAGGGTTTCTTTCGAGATTACTGCAGCCTTCATTTATTCAGTATTGTAATAAGCTTGTGTACCCTCCAGTGCTTACCTAACCTTATTTGTAAAGACTTTGACAAAGAGCCCAGCTCAGTTTGGCAGCTCTATCAGATTTCTGTAGCACATCAGTTTCACCAGGATAATGTTATGACTGCATGCCATAGACTTCTCTGTTCTTTAAAAGGCAACTTATTTTAAGCAGTTGAGACAGCAGGAAATTGTTTTGTCTATCTACCTACATCACACCAAGCAGTAGGAAAGGGTGATTGACGAACATGGTTTCAACTGATAGTGAGCTACCTTATCATTTTCTAGATGTAGTCCAGCTGGCCTTTTGCTTTGCTGAGCTTAATCCAAATTGTAACCTATTGACTTGTATCAGTGACTTAAAAGTACTTTGATCGTCTTAGTTACCAGACCAGAAACAGATATAAAAAACATTAGGGCAGCTCTTTCTATAACTACAGCTGGAGAGAATGAGTTCCAGCCAGAACTGAACAAGACCATCTACTCAGTCCTGCCTCTCATGTGTCTGAAGAACTGTAGCTGCTTTCATATGGTGCCAGTTCTCCATGTAGCTCTCATTACCACTGGAAATTCAGAGGTATCCACTGCAGCAGTGGCATGTCCACACAGCTGTTTCCACTGAACCTTCCTTGCCTCAGCCACCCCACCCGGTGCCTGACATTTTTTCAGCCCCTCCCCATGCCACTGGAGGTCTTTTGGAGGCTTTTAAAAATCAACAATTGCTAGATTATTTATTGATTTACTTATAAATTCAATTTATAGACTACCCTCAGGGTGGGGAACAACTGTAAAAAAAACCTCTCATAAGATAAAACAAGGCGGACAATTTAAGTAGTACAGAATTTAAAACATCTTCAAGTGGCATTAAAAACGTCAAGATTCCAGACTGTGCCACTATCTCACAGGCAGGGTAGAGAAGAAGCAGGGGGAGGGAAGGGAGAGTGCCAGACAGGATGGTACCCATCACTCTCTTCAGCCAAAAGCCTGTCAGAACATCTCTGCCTTGCAAGCCCTGCAGAACTGCATTAGGTCCTGCAGGGCATGGATGTTACTCAGCAGAGAGTTCCACCAGGCAGGAGTCAGGGCTGAAAAAGCCCTGGCTCTGATTGAGGACAACCAGACATCTTCTGCCTGGGGATCATCATTAGGTTGTTTTCTGCAGAGTGTAGTGCTCTTTGGGGGACATACCAGAGAAGGCAGTCCCAGAGATATCTGAGTCCCTGACTGCTTAGGTACTCCACTGGGAGGAGGGGGAGGAGGGGAGGAGGGGAGGAGATTGGATTTACACCCTGCCCTTCACTCAGAGTCTCAGAGTGGCTTACAATCGCCTTTCCCTTCCCCTCCCCACATCAGACACTCTGTGAGGTAGGTGGGGCTGAGAGAGCTCTGAGAAAACTACTATTTTTTTTAAAAAAAAATAACTTTTATTACAAGAAAGTTATTATAAATAATTATTTTATCAATATTTGTGAATCATGTCAAACTGTACATAGTTGAATTTAAAAAATATATATGCTTTAAAATTATATATATAGAACTACTAAGTAACAAACAGCAATTTTATAATTACCAACAAATATTTTAAATACATTTTAAGATAAGCCAAAATCTTATTATACCATTTGTTTGTCTTATGATATTTGAAAGAATGATACTATGCTGTGTAATCCATAAAGGGAAGCCATTTATCTAATAAATTAGAATTACAGTTACCTGAATTACAGAATTACAGTATATCCAATGGTTGAAATATGATCAGCTATTTTGTCCATGGTGAAAAATTCCCAAATTTTTACATACCATTATGCAACTGAAGGAACAGAAGTCTTCTTCCAGTGAGAGGCCAATTGAAATTTTGCAACTGTAATTAGAATTGTAATTAGCTCTTGTCATATTTTAGGCATTGCTGGATTTTGCCACAAATTCAAAAGTATCAGTGTTAGGTATCTTATAATTAGTGATGAGCCAGGTAAGATGTTTCTACATTGTCAAAAGTTTTTTTCCAAGTCGATAGCTAATATCAGAGGAGAATCAATACAATTATTTCTACAATACTGGATGATGTCAAGGACCTCCCTAATGTTGTCAACCAGATCTCAATTTGGTATAAAACTAGTTTGATCCATATGGATATAGTCTCCGATAAATTTACCTAATCTCTGAGCCATTATTGATGTGAATATTTTTAGATCTAGATTTAAGAGGGAGATAGGATGATAAGATTTGGGACAAGTAAGATCAGTATCTTTTTTCAATATAACAACCATTTTTGCAGAATTCCATGTATATGGAATAATTCCCTGTGTCATTGCTAGATTGAAAACTTCAGTTAAAGGACCAACTAAAAGCTCTTGATATTTCTTATAAAAATCTGCTGTGAAACCATCTCTGTCTGATGATTCCCCATTCTTAAGTTTGGCTGTACTATTCTGTACCTCTTGTGCTGTTATGGGAGTGTCCAGAAATTGCTTATGATCCTCTGAGAGGCTAGAAAGATTAAAATTAAGCTCCAGAAATTCCTGAATTGTTTTCACTGGTATGTCCTTGGTATTTGTACAAACTTGAGTAATAATTTACAAATGTTTTTTATAATATCATTGTTAGTAGAATGTCGAATGTCTCTTTTATCTTGTATAAAGTTGATGTGTCTGGTTGCTATTGTATTTCTTTAATCTCCAGGAAAGAAGTTTCAGGGATTTTGGGGATCTGTGCCAAAATTGTTGTTTTAAAAATGTCAAATTTCTTTGAATGTGAGAGACATGTGAGAGAATGTGGGAGCTTCCAGTTTTTTTCTTTCCATTGGAAGTAATTTGTAAATGTTTTGACTATATGTGCATTTATGAGTATCTTCTAAGCATTTTATTCTGACTAACAGATCCTGCTTCAGTTGATTTTTCATTTTCTTATAGGAAGAGAAAAGTGGAATACATTTTCCCCAAATTACAGCCTTAAAGAAGAGAGAGACTGAAGAAGAAGAGATTGGATTTATACCCTGCCCTTCAGTACCCAAAGGAGTCTCAGAGCAGCTTACAATTTTCTTTTCCTTCCCCTCCCCACAACAGACAACTTGTGAGGTAGGTGGGGCTGAGAGAGCTCTCTCGAGAACTGCCCTTGAGAGAACAGGTCTGGAAGAACTTATGACTGATCCAAGGTCACATCAGCAGCTGTATGTGGAGGAATGGGGAATCAAACCTGGTTCTCCAAGATTAGAGCCGCACTCCTGACCACTATACCAAAGGTTTCCCAGACAACTTTCTTGGCTACACCACAATTTGTATTAATCTTAAAGTGATCCGTTATCTTCTTTTATGGATTCAATTGTCAATAAAGAGGTGTTTAATAACCATGGTGTTGTCTGATTTGTATTTATCTCATAGTATAAAGTACTGGAGCAAGGTCCAACCATCTTTGTATTCCTATGTTAGCTTGAGGTGTTGGAATGACAATGAAATCTATTCTAGAATAAGAGTCATATCTAGGAGAATAGTTTTCCAAACTATTAAGAGATCGCCATATATCACAAAGATTAAATTCCTGATTAAATTATTTAAGAGTCATTTTGGAGTTAGTGTCTGCTTTAGAGTAGTGTTTCTCAACCTTTTTCTGACCATGGTCCCCTTCCGACTTGTTTCCTTCCTGTGGACCCCCTGTCCTACCGGTATAAAAGTAGCTATTTTATTTGCCAATAAAGTTGTTGTACTTGAAGGTAGCTATTTCAATGTTTTGTTTATAGATAGCCCTGAGGGGCCATATGGCCTCCAGTTGAGAACCATTGCTTTAGAGGGCGGAGACAAATGTATTGTCTTTTTTGTTTGGAGGATCTGTCCATTTGAGGATTAGCAACACAATACAGATCCCCTCCAAAAATTACTGACCCTTCCTGGTTCCATTTTGAGAATGTATCCTTGAGAAAAGGCAACTGAACTTCATTCGGTGTGTACATGAAGGCCAGTATTATTGGGTCTTCATCTAATTTACCTTTTACAAAGATGTACCTTCCCCCCTTTCCATCCAACAAGTGGAAACAAATCAATTTAGATAACAATATTGCAGTTCCTCTGGATTTGGAGGTACCTGGAGAGCTGTACTGAAAAGAAAACCAATTATCTTTGAATATTGTAGATGGAGCAGACCTGATATGCATTTCTTGAAGGAAGGCAATATCAATCAGCAAAAAGAGCTGTTTAAAACAGAAGGCTGTGAAGAACAGTATCACTTCTGACCCCAACCCCAGCCCTTCCCTGTATAATCAATCCTAAATTCATTAACAACTCTATCAAGATAATTGCATTACAAATAAGAACAACAGTAAAATCAGAGTAATCAGTTTCTCAGTTCATTCAGATAAGTCACGAAGTGGAATCTTATTCCAACTATTAGATGTAGTTGGTGAATCATGTTTTCACTTTCTCTGTGTCACCTCCATTTCCATTTGGGGATCCAGTAGCCCCAAACAACTTAGAAGATCTTGTCCTTCCTCTTCTGTTATTGCTTTGTATACAGTACCTTTATAGTTTACTTGTAAATGTCCTGATGGAAGCCATCTGTACCTGACACCGGCTTCTTGCAGCTTATGAGAGATGGGTTTTAAGAGGTCTTTAAAATCTTTTCTAGAGATCAGTGCTTTTTCTATCGCTTGTAATTTCTCCACTTGTTCTGATCGGGCAGCCATCTTGGGAGTCTTGATCTGTGAGGTAAGTTGTGTTCCTTGGGCTTTGTTTGAGGTAAAATATGATTTTATTGATTTTGAATCTACTAAATTTTGTGGGCTAGACTGTCCACCAACTTTTCCCATAACCAAATCAATCTTTTACCAATTTTATGGGTCACTATATCTGGCTGAGGGGGATTTCGGAGGGGGAATTTTGGTTGGAGCACTTCCCGCACATGTCACACATTTCTTGCCAATGTTCCACCCCCCACCCCCCCAAGAACTGCTCTTGAGAGAACAGCTCTGAAAGATCATCCAGGATCACACCGACAGCTGCATGTGGAGGGGTGGGGAATCAAACCCAGTTCTCCCAAATTAGAGTCCACACCCCTAACAACTACCCCAAATTAGCTGATATGACACTTGTTGAATATGTGTTGTCCATAGTACTCTAGTCAGGACCTGCACTGCTGCATTCTGGACCAGCTGGAATTTTCAGGTCAGTCTCAAGGGTAAACCAGTGTAGAGTGAGTTACATTAGTCCAATCTGGAGGTGACTGTTGCATGGATTACTATGGCTAGGTCAGGGCGAGATAGGAAGGGGGTGAGATAGGAAGGGGGCGAGCTGGAAAAATGCCAGCCTGGCAACATGTGTGATCTGGGCCTCCATTGATAAAGAGGCATCCAGAACCATGCCCAAACTTTGACAGCTGGTGCCAGTATGAAGGGCACCTCATCAAGAGTAGGGAGTTGATGCCTCACCCCTGAATCCCCCCATCCAGCCACAGAACCTCCATCTTTGTAGGATTCAGTCTCAGCCAGCTCTTTTTCAACCATCCCACCATAGCCTCCAGTCCCTCAGACAGGTTTTGGGGGGCAGTATCCAGGTGGCTGTCCACCAGCAGATACACTTGGGCATCATCAGTGTACTGGTGACACCCCAGCCCAAAACTCTGCACCAGTTGGGCAAGGGGACACATATAGATGTTAAACAACATTGGAGAGAGGATTGCCCCTTGAGGGACCCCGCATACTAGTTGACACCCTCTCTCCTAGCACTACCCTCGGTCCCTGACCTCGGAGAAATAAGGTAAGCCACTTCAAAGCCACCCCACAAACTCCTGTGTTGGTGAGGTGGTGGATGAAAAGATTGTGATTGACTGTGTTGAACACCATTGTAAGATCAAGCAATAACAGCAGAGCCAATCTGCCTTGATCCAGCTGCCTGCAGAGGTCATCTGTGAGGATGACCAGTGCCATCTCTGTCCCATGGCTGGGGCGGAAGCTGGACTAAAATCGGTCCAGTGCCCATTACATTCTAATGAGCTATTGCCACTATCTACTATTTCTTCTGAATTCCCAGCTTTAATTTTTTAAAAGGTATATATTTTTGTGAAAAGAACTTCTATATGAAAAAGGCCCTGTCACAAGAACACACTCACTGGACTACTGAGGAATACTAAGCAGGTGTTGGTAAAAGGCATTCCTGGCCACAGCCAGTACCAGAACATCCAAGAGTGCCCACAGATGAATAACATGCAAACATACAAATTGTGAAACAGGACCTTCCGGGGGGCATCTATCTCCATCCAGAACAAACTTAACCCCTGTCTCCCAGATCAACACCCCAACTAACTGTACTCTGGAATAATCTGCAGTTTGTTCATTCTTGTCCCTCCATCACTGATTTGAAACACTAGTAAAACAAATCTGCAGCTATCTTAGGATAATTTGAAAGAGAGAAGTAAAACAAACAGGTAACACCACATATTATATGACTGGACTTGGTTGATTAGGGAAACTAAAAATTATGTGGAGTTAACCAGACCTATTCCATTTTAAAGTTTTCTGCCTTGCATTCTGTGCCTCAAATGTCTGTATAGTCTACCAATGTAGTTTATATCCTGCATCTTCTTTGCAAATTGGGACTTGTGATTCAAATGTTTTATTAAGATGCATAATTTTGAAGGTGAACTTCATCTGTTCACTGTACTCAAATCACTGAGTGACACATATATACAGTGGGAGGGTAGCAAATTTAGAAGGTGGACCTGAAGGAAACAGAACAGCAAACAAACAAAAGCAAAGAGGGAAGACGGGTTATTTTCACATGGTAAAATGTACTTTGGTTACCTCTGGCAGAACTATGGCTTGCCCAAGGTCATCCAGCAGGTGCAAGTGCAGGAGTGGGGAATAAAATATGTTAACATTTGATTTAACTTGACGGAAAGTATGATCACAAGGACACCTAGTGACATGGCAGTTATAAAACTAACATTACCTTAAATAAGCTGTTACCTGTCACTCTCAGTTCCCCATTTGTAAATGTACATATTTTAATCAATCACACCTGAGTGGTTTGGGGTATGAATGAAGACCTAGTGAAATAGTGTCCCTTGGGAAACTTCTGATGGACCATCTTTCTTTCCACTGTTATGCATAGTTTTGCGTATACAGAGCACAACAGTAGGAAAAGAGAATGGTTAGCCATCCCATAATCAATGCAGTCATGATCTGAAAATATAGTTGTAAAAATCCAGTGGAATAACTGAATCCAAATATTGAGAAGGGCTGTGAACTTTTAACATTTAAAAAGCAGGAATAGTCACACTGAGCAGAACTTTTTCTTCCACAGCAGCTTTGGTGATTCATGAGATTCTGCCCAGTTTGCAACTATTAAAGGCTCAGGATCCTTCCATGGGTTGGGAACCCAGGAAATAAGGACTGGCATGTGTTTTGCATACCTGAAGTACTACTTGAATAACAACAACGTAGAACAGTTAATAGTTACTACATGCCAAATTCTTCCTTTCCATCCAACAATTAATTAATAAGGCAAGCTGGTACCCTTTAGAAAGAGAATGAATATATGCTCAGTTTGAAGCTTTTTTGCAACACTGCCTGCTATTAACAGCCTTAAATGTTTTCTTTAATGAACATCATTTTACCGCAAGTGTTCCACATTCATCTAATCACTATCTGCTTTCCTTAGCAGGAACAGCCGTAAACTTTCCATCCATATGACTCCCATTATGAGACTTACAGCTGGCTTATGATCCATCAACACCTCACCTTCATGAGGTGCTGATGGATCAGTACAACATGTTAACACCTTTTAGGCATTCCTCCAGGAAAACCAATGATATAAATATAGACAGTGCACCACCAACTGTGTTAACAAATTCTAATTATAATGATACCAGCTGTTAGACACTCGAGGCCATAATGGCTTTGTGTTGTTGCTGCTAAAATGAAATGACATTAGCATGTGATTTGTCTACTTTTAATGATCACACTAATGTACTGGAATATTGTCACTTCCCACAGTAGCCAGCACATGTTGTATCAATAAAGGGGGAAATTTCCTCCATTTACAAATGCTACACATTTTCCACAGCACTTTCAACATTCAAGTGGGGGAATGGGCCACTCCAAAGGAAGTCTTTGATAGTCTTTAACACAGCTATTTTATTTTTTTAAGTAAGCCATAGATATGGTTTTAAAAATGGACAAACTAGACATTTTGCCTTTGTGTCTTTAATACAGAAAAGTTAAAACCAGTGGTTGCTATCATGACCCTCTCCAACCAGCTCAATTAACCTGACTTGAACCCAATACTGGTGGCTGAGGAGGACCAGAGAAACCAGCACTATAGAGACATCTGCCATGGATGTACCAGCAGCACCAGAAACCACCCTGCCAGACCTTGCAAGCCCCCTGAGTTAGCTGCTAGGCCTCTGCTTGGCAGGACTTGAACCCAGGCCTGTAGTCCTTAAGCCTCTTCCAAGAAGAAGGAGGAGGAGGAGGAGGAGGAGGAGGATTTATACCCCACCCTTCACTTGGAGTCTCAGAGCAACTCACAAACTCCTTTCTCTTCCCCTCCCCACAACAAATACCCTATGAGGTAAGTGGGGCTGAGAGAGCACTGACAGAAACTGCTCTTTCAAGAACACCTCTGGCAGAACTATGGCTTGCCCAAGGTCATCCAGCAGGTGCAAGTGCAGGAGTGGGGAATCAAACCTGGTTCTCCCAAATTAGAATCCACGCACTTAACCACTAAACCAAACTGGCTCTGTACAAACTGTACAGGAAGAGCAGTGCTGGAAGGCACAGGCTGAGGTGGCACAAAGGAGGAAATGTGCTAGGCTGGCTGCTCACAACTTCCCTGTAGGTCTAGATCAGAGTGCTGAAGATAGTACTTCCATTTAGAGCCCTGGCCAATGAACAACAGCAGCACAGCTGGGCCCAATTACCTCCCAAACTACTTAAGTTGAGACCTGTGAAGACAGTCTTGCTGGATTGATTGGTCCAACAGGCAGAAATCTTGTATTTCCAGCCCCAGCTCCCCAAGACTGGCCAGGACCAAGGGTCTGGCAGCTCTTGAGGAAACCTGATCGGGCCTGACTGCAGTGTGCAGGGCAGTTGCTTTCTGACAAGCTAAGAAAAATTATCTGAAACTTTTCTTACATGCAAGCATTATCTTTGGAACACCCAAGATGTGTGTCTTTGTTTTGTACAGAAATACTATGCAATTATAAAACAGTGTCCCAAAACCTGAAAAAAAACATTTGCTCAAAACAGAATAAAATATTTTGGCTTATTTTGCATGGTAATCCAATCTCTCATCAGTTAGCATTCTGGGCTCTTAAAAGTAAAACAAAATCACACTAGAAGCCTGTGGCAAAAGAATTGGCTGATTGGTTCAAGTCACGATGTGGAATTGCTGCTTAGCCCTTGCTGCTATTCTGCCTTTTCCCTTTAAAGCTCAGGTTTCCAAACCCTTAATTCTACATACCCTGGGACCTCTTTTTACTTCTGTGTGGGAGTTGAAACACCTTTCCCATGAGGCACACAAAAGACTTTCAGTTTAGAAAAAACAATGACTTGGGTGGAGGGGACATTATAGAATTTAGGAAGTGAGGCATGTAGGGGTGAAAGTGAATAGAGAACTTCTTTTGCTCCATCCTAAAACACTAGAACTAAAGGACACTCAATGGGCACAACAAACTTCTACTTCCTTATGTAATAATTCATTTGTAGAATTTGCTGTCACAGGATGGGGTGATGATCTCTAGCTGAGCTGGCTTTAAAAGGCAATTATACATATTTATGAAGAATGTCCATCAAGCCCTGATCTGGATAGTCCAGGCTAGCCCGATCTTGTCAGACTTCAGAAGCTAAGCAGGGTTGGCCCTGGCTAGTATTTGTATCGGAGACCTCCAAGGAATACCAGGGTCATGACATGGAGGCAGGCAATGGTAAACCACCTCTGAATGTCTCTTGCCTTGAAAACTCCTCAGGGTCACCATAAGCCAGTTGTAATTTGATGGCACTTTCCACCACCTACCAAGTTCATTAATGGCTATTAGCCATGACAGTTGTGGAGAAATGCATTTCATCCTATAATTCATATTAATATTAAAAGGTGAGTCTGCAGTCTGTCTATGTACTAAAGCCTGGTTGCAGGTTTATAGCTGGCAAAAAGGAAAGGTGCCAAAGGAAGTGTCATCAGATCCCAACACACTTCAGGGCAAATGACTCTGACTGGAGTGGAACAGAAGTTTTACCATCTAATACCTTACTAGAATGCCAAACCTAAAGGACAGAGACTGGGAAAGTCAAAAGGCTAGAATGTATTTTCTTTCCCTTGAGGGTGCGGTCACATGGTCCTTTTGATCAGGGTTCACCGCTGTTCCCCCACGCATGTAAATTTCACGTCCACATGTGCTAATCTGCCTTCCATGCCGAAGCAGGCTTACTCTCACAATTTTTCCAGTTTTTCCTGCCCCCTGGAAAATCAAGTATTTTCCTGGCACTTGCATTTTGAATGCACGATTTCGCCCATGTAGACAGCCGTCTTTCGTAATGATTGTGATTAGGGCCATCTGACCGCTCTTTGTGCATTTTTTTTTAAAGCTTCTGGTTTGAATGCTTGAGTAAACATGTGCTTAATAAATCCATTATTAAATGTTATTTTATGCTCATTTCTCTGTTTAAAGAGTCCACCCTTCAGAACATCCATTTTCTCCCCGGGGAACTGATCTCTTTAGTCTAGAAAGGAGGCAGGAATGAGAGGTGGAGATCCGGCAGCCTGGACGGGGGCCAGCAAGGAGGATGGCAGAGATGGTGGGGCTGAGCCTTTTTTCATGGGGCAATGGCGGCAGCAGCGGCACCATCCCCCACTACAGTGGCCGGAGCAGCAGCCACCCAAGCCTGCCTCATGTCCAGCAGGATTGCCTGGAGGGACTCGGCATGGCGGCAGGTGAGCAGGTGGTGAAGAGAGGGGCCAGCTGCATCTAGTCAGCCCAACCCGAAGAAAAATGTTCCCAGTTTAATTAAAGCGGGAACAAAGTGTGATTACCTTGCCAGTGTGACCACAGCCTTAGGCAAGAAGGTCAGAACTGACCCCAAAGAAGGTGAGACTCTCAAGGGGAGATTATAAATTGTAATGATTAATTTTCAGGATACAAGAAGGCAACACTCTTTTCCTAGTTCATCTTCCTCAGATGGGCACAATCCATGAAACTAAGTCTTCACATAGGGACTCTGTTCTAAACGAGGTTGAGGGAAAACAGGAAAACTCCCAGCTCTGATAATTAAGGTAATGATTGACTTTTAAATGCTGCAATTTCAATAATTACTAACCTATCCTAGCAACAACATAATGAGGATACATATAGATAGAGTTTAGGGATTAGAGGACTGCATTTCTTGTTATCTTTGCTCATCCTGATGTTTTACAAAAATAGTTTTCTTATTTGTTTATTAAACTTTTGTGTATTTTGAATGCTTGACGCCTGTTCTCTGTACCCACACATCACCAATTCAGTCCTACTTTCCAAAGAGCAGTAAAGGTGAGGGACAATGCATGAGCTCTCCATTCCTAAGGTGTGATAGCTGCAAAGTGTGAAAATGCAATTCTCCGAGCACTAGCTAGTAGGAATGAAGCAGGAGATGAAGCAACTAGGCCAAGCCTTTAAACTTTAATACCAAGAGAGAATGCTAGATGTACAGATAGCCTACTCAGCCAGATACTGCCCTTGTAATAAAAAAAATGTATGGAGTCAATCACTCATCTTTTTCTCTGTTGTCACCTACATACAGATTTATGTTATATGCATTTACATTCTGTTCTAGTTAGGATGAGGGACTGTTTTGATGCATTTATGGTTTATAGACTTTTGAATGATTTCTCATCTAATGTCACCGAGAAGGTAGCTAAGTTTCTTTACTCTGCCATAAAGGTATACTAAGGGATCTCATAGAAATTATCTTATTTTTACACTGATGTATATGTATGTTGTGGTTTTAACTTACCTTTTAAACTGTGTTAACTTGTATCATTTTTTTTCCATGCCAATTAAGGCTACTTAACTTAAAACTTATCTAGTGTAATATGCTGTTTCAGATTTATTAGTGGCAGTGGTTACTGCAGTGGTTAAAAGAGCTGATACTCTTAGGAGTAAGGGAAAAGAGCAGACTTGCTGGGTGGAGATCTAGGATGCCCACAGAACTTTTCAGAGTTCCTGGAACAAGATGGGATGGGGCTTTCAAGCCTGTTTCTTTGCAATGGCTAATTGGGACCGCCATGGTCAGGGCCAGAATACCTCTGCATGTCAGCTGCTGGGGAAAACCAACAAAGAGCCTCTGGCCCTGTGCTGTGGACCTTCTGAGGCATCTAGTAAGCCAGCATAGGAAAGGGAATCCTGGACTAGATGGACCACTGGTCTGACCTAGCAGGACTATTATCTTATTCTTCATCCAATGAGTACTTCAAAAATGTCAGATCACTTTTCAAGCACCAAAAAAAGAGAGATGGCCATAATGAAGGCTTTTCAGTATCTTATCTGTATTTCCCCACAACAACTAAGTACAGCTGAAAAAAACACAACAATTTCAAAAAAGGCAGAACAGCTGTGTTACCTGGAAGCGTAATAGTGTGATTCAATGACTGTATAATGACTTTCCCCATGATATAACACAAACATACAAATGTTTGGCTGCATTTTAGGAAGTTATCCTAGCAAGCAGCTAGTCAAACTCATTGATTATAACTATTCCCTGTTTCTTTCTGCCTCATTTTCTTCTGGCTCCATGAGATGTTCTATTGTGAAGATTTCATCTGCTCCAGCTGTTTATTCCCCCACCAGGTGACTTCTTGTAATTGTGTGTTTGTAACATCACAGTTGGCTGCTGCAACAACCATTAGGGGCTTAGAGAATTGAGAATCAAGAGCCTCACTCCTGCTGGGTGCAGGTGTGGAACACTTCATGTGCAAGCTCAAGGTAGAAAGAGATGAGGTCATGGAAACATGACCTCCTTTGCTGAAAATGCAAGGCAAGACAAAAAAAAAAAAAAAAACTGAACACAAAGAGACATAAAATGGAGCTGAAATAGCCAGCACTGAAAGATTGATTCTATAAACTGGAGAATTCTCAAATAAGCAATGGTAAGCAGAAGTACATAGTATTCACCAGATCACAACTTTTAAAGTAGTTACAGAAATAGGCTGTGGTTATGTATATAATGGCTGTAGGCACATTAGGGCCCTAAAATGCATCATTTGCTGCCAGCCACTGGTGATAACTAGCTATGAAAGCTAAACTAGAGGCAACAGTGTCCAGGACCATAGCCAGTGGCGGGGCTTTTGGGGATGACCCCCTATCACATATCCCAAAGCCCCAACAGGCAGGTACCCCAAAAGCCCCACCAGGCCCCCATCAGGCCCCCACCCCCTGCTGCCTCCCACCTCCCTCCCAGAGAAGTATCTGGCTTTGCAGGGCTGCCTAAGCTGTGCCGCCTTGGGCTGCTGCCATGCCAGCTCAAAACTCTTCCTTCCATTGGCAGGGGAAGAGAGCCTGGGGCACATGCCACTATTGAACCATGATGCCTTCCTCCCTCGTCCCTCCCAGAAAAGTACCTGGCCATGTGGGGCTGCCTAAGCTTCCTTCTTTCCTTAAACTCATTGAGCAGCCAGCGGGGGAGGCAAGACGGAGAGCAAGGCAAGCTGCCTGAGGAGAGTGGGCAGGGCAGCGGGGGCAGGCTTCACATGCAAGGGGTGGGCCAGGCTGGCTTCCTGGTTGACACTGGGCAGCACATCTCTGATGTTGGGCAGATGGATGGGCCATAGCTGGGGTGGCTTCACCAGGGCTGCTGGAGCTGCTACTGCATGAGTGGTGCCACGAGGGGGGGGGAGATGGGAGACACATGTCCCAGGAGCATGAATTAATTTAATTTAATTAGCACACCCCTGGAGCCCACCCCTGAAATAAATCCTGGATACAGGGCTGGCAGTGTCCCAGGGATAACACTGCCATTTTAAAGCCCGGATCTGACATTTTACCAGAAGCGTGGTCATCCAGCCACACCCACCTTTTGCTTCTTTTTCTGTTTACCTTGTTTGTTGCCAAAATCAAGGGCTTTTTTGTAGCAGGAACTCCTTTGCATGTTAGGCCACACAGCCCTAATGTAGCCAATCCTAATGAGTTTCTGCTGTTGAGTGTGGCCTATTATGCTAATGAGTTCCTGCTGGGCGTGGCCAACTTGGGAGCCAGCCGGAACTCCATTCCTGTGGGTTTCTGCCCAAAAATAGCCCTGCCTAGCATGATGACATCACTTCCGGGTGACACCATCATGGTGCATGTGCCAGAAGGTCCTGGGAGAAGAGCTTCTCCCCCCTGCTGGAAAAAGGTAGGGACCTGGCAACCCTAGTTACTTACCACCCTCTGAGATCTCCTGGAATTAATGAGAACAGTTAACCAGGAGAAAATGGCTACCTCCAAGGACAAAATCTATGGCATCATATCCCCTACTGAGGTCCTTCCTGGAACCTCCCCCAGATCTCCAGGAATTTTCCAAGGCAGAGTTGAAACTCTGTCTACAGGGTTTCTGAAGCTTTTGTGAGATTCTTTCCCCTTGTAGGATTTTATTTGCCATTTTTGGTTGTGCAACAAAAATGGAGAGGAATTTGCAAGTATTCAGGAAGCTCTATAAGTAATGTGTGGATTATTCCACTGTTTCAAGAGGCCCAGGAGAGGGAGGTTGGTTGGTTAACTGGTCTGGATCAAGGTGGCACATGGAGCTGACAGAAATGCAGAGATGGAAACAGCAGTGGTCTCAGGCAGTGGCAGCCTCAGGAGAGAAGGAGGAGGAGGAGAAGATTGGATTTACACCCCGCCCTTCATTTGGAGCCTCAGAGTGGTTTACAATCTCCTTCCTTTCCTCTTCTCACAACAGACAACCTAGGAGGTAGGTGGGGCTGAGAGAGCTCTTTTGAGGACTGCTCTTGAGAGAACAGCTCTGAGAGAACTGTGACTGACCCAAGATCACACCAGCAGCTGCATGTAGAGGCGTGGGGAATCAAACCTGGTTCTCCCAGATCAGAGTCTGCACTCCAAACCACTACACCAAACTGGCTCTCTACAGACACTACAGATAGACAACACCTTTCTTCTCTGTTCCTCTTCTTACGTGCCTTCCCTTTTTGGTTTGTCAGTCTGACAAGCCTGGTGCCTCATTTTTTAATATGTCCAGTGCTTGCTACCAGCACAGTACTGATGTTTTACCTGATGTGAGACACATTGGGAGACAATTTTTGACTTAAAATTGGGATAAATGTTAATTGGAAAAGACCAATCTACAAAGCAGCAGAAACAAACAACTTCTAAGTGGCAAACTCTAGGAGAAAGAAGGGTTAGCTACTACTTTCTTGGTGGGAGGGGGAAATATAGACAATTTTTATATATAAGTTCTGGCTATGTTATATATCTGTTGTTTTGTTTTTATAATGATAATGCATTGTCTTTTATTATTTTTATTTATAAGCTGCCTCAAGCAGGACTCTGGAAAAGCAGCATATCAATATGTGAAATAAATAAAATAAACAAAATAAGAGAACCCTGTGTTGTGAATACTTAAATCTAGAGACGCGAGCCATGGAAAAGCAAGGTAAATCTTTCTACAAACCTGAGAAAAGCCCCAGGTTTGAAGAAAAATCTGAAATCTAAAAAAAAATAATAATAATAAGGGGGGAAACCTTCAAGATGACAGAAGCAGCACCTGTAGCTTTTAAAGAAACAAACTCCCTCAGTGGCCATTGTTAGGCCAACACAACAGTATTGCCAGCCTTCAGGCCCTGGGCTGTGATCAGATGAGCCATTTGATCTGATATCATTGCTTTTTTAAAATTATTGTCATTATTTATTTATTTAATTATTTTATACCCTGCCATATCTCACAAGTGGGCTCAGGGTGGTAAAATTTGTAAAACAATAAAACCAATAAAACAATAGATGGTGCAATAACAAAGGAACCTACACCTTATTGCAGGTGAATATAGGTACCCCAAAAAGCTCCAATAGATGTAATGTTATCTAAAGCAGCAGAGTGCTGGGAAGGGGCCATAAGCAAGGAAGATCAGAATGGCTGAACATCCACCGCCTCAACCAAAGGCCTGGCGGAACAGCTCTGTTGTTCCCTTCCGGATTTAAAGTGCACAATCAGACAGCAACATCTGCCTCCCATTCCCCAGTCATTGGCACCCCATTCTGACCTGCCTTTGAATTGGAGTTATTAGGCACCAGGGAAAGTCCGGTCTTTATGGATGTCAGTACTTTCACCTTGCATTTCCAGGTGTCTGAACTCCCCTGTTGTGAACTCAAGCCAGTTGGGAAGTGTGAACCTTCCCATCTGTTCCCCTCCCCTTCTAATCAGGTCGCGAGATGCATATAAGTGCATAAGCACCCCTGAGTCTTCAATCACTGCTTGTGCATTTATTTTTTACAGACTATTTACAGAGCCCCCCTGAGGAGCTTCTCAAAACTGTGTTTTTCTTAAGAAAACCTCCAAAGCACAGTTTCAAAAACACTTTCCCCACATTGCACTACATATCCCAGCAGCCTCCTCCAGCAATCCCATTGGCCACCAGCCACTGCCATCCTGCCAGGTGTTTGAAGCACTGCTTCCAATTCATGCTTATGTGAATGCTCAGAAAACAAATGATTTTTAAAAGGCTGCCTGACCACCCATTCTGTGGTTGCCACACAGAATTATCTTATCAATCAACCATGTACTAAGCACACTGTAAAGTGGGTTAAAGGTGGGAAGTGTGATCAAAACTCTCAGTTACAACCCCCCCCGGATTAATTACAGGTGGGGCCAGACTGTGCTAAGCCTGTTGTCTGACCACAGCATTAGTTTCTGTCAGTAAAAGGAAGGGGGGAAGGCAGGGGCAGCTGTTTTGGCATTTGAGGGAGGACTCAATGGGGCCAAGCCTGGCAGCAACCTCTGGGTACTTGCTACCATACAACTTGCATGACTCATCCAGGACTGTCTGCTTGCTATATTTCAACAGCAACCATCCCACAAAAGCCGATGTGGTGTAGTAGTTAGAGTTTCAGACTAGGATCTCTAAGTCCAAGGTTCAAATCTCCACTCTACTGTAGAAGGTTATACGGTGACTTCAATCTAGTCACACATTCTCAGTCTAACTTATCTTACAGGTTTGTTGTGAGAATAAAATGCATAAGAGGAGAATGATGTAAGGTGCTTTGGGGTCCCACTGAGGAGAAAGGAAGGGTATAAATGATATAAGTAAATAAAAAAATATAGCTGAAGACAGTAGGGGGATAAAAGGTAGGTGGGGGGTAGGTGGAAATGAGGGAAGGAAGCAGGGACATGGGCAAAGCCTTGGGGCCTGTCAGGGAAGTGAAAGAGGAAATAGTGGGAGAGAAAAAATGCCCCCCACAAGTCCTTGTGGGTCCCCTGCTTGCAGTGTCTATAACTGGAACCATATTTCCATATGACTCTCAGTGTCAGCTACTGCTGTAGATATTTTCTAGAACATACATGATTTTAATGATACTAGGAAATCCTGAGACATTTCCAATTGATTCTGTATGTTTCAAGGGTAGGTTAAACAATTAGACAGAGGCTCTGGACTAATGCAGTTAATAAACCAAAGAGGTTGAAGAGCAAGGACAGAGAAGTGTGTTGGGGAGTTTAGTTCTGCAGAGAGCAAAGAGTGGTGGTTGCATTATAACCTGCACATAGCTTTGTATGATACAGATGATTGCCAACATCTCGCATTGGTTCACTTGCATATGGCCAGCAGGCTGTCTAGCAAAAGTAACAAGACTTATTGGAATGCATTAATAAGTAAATAATATTTACATTTCCTTGATGTACTGCTATATTTTTATCAACAGATAGTCATTTCATACAATATCTAGAAATTGAAAACACATACAGAAATAATGTAATATTCTTAGCTGGAAGCTTTTTCTGGGGTTATTTCTCACAGTGTGTGTGTGGTATGATATTGGATCATTTAGGGTATTTTTAAGTGCACTTTCCTTAAATCATATATTGTTCCAGTATACCCATTAAAACCCTCTTTTCTTTATTCTACTGTACTTTCATATAAAATAATAAAAAGTCATCTGCAGTATTAAGAAAAGTGTTTCAGTTGACTGAAATTTAAACTCATGTTATGAGTGGCCTCTTCCTAGTTGAGTGTCCCTTTGGCTGTCTCCTTTATTGCTAAACTCTTTAGAAGCTTTTTGGGAGGAAAATTCTAAAATGTTTTATGATCGCTGATTTCATTTGCCTAGAAATGGATCCAAATCTGTTAAAATGTGCAGCATTGTATTAAAAATATAATAACGAACTATACTGTCAAATCAAACACTCATAATACAGAACAGCAGTGAAGAGTGAAGGTCTAACAAAGGGGTGGCATTGAGGAGACAGGGCCCATGTAATGTGGGGAACCACAGATAACCTTGGCTCAATATTTCCCCAGGTACTGGAAAATGCAGGTTCCTCATGAGAATCTACAGCAGTTCAGTCCTAGGCTGGGTTTCAATAGTCTGTACACTGAAATCAATGGTTTTACACCACAGCAGCTCTGCACTGGATCACACAGCTGGTGACTCAAGGGCAAATGAGACATCACATATAAATGCATGTAATGCAGCTCTGAAAAAAAGTAGCTGGGGAGGCACTAGTTTTTAGTGGAGAGTTGGCAGGTATAGGAGAGGTCCTTGATTCCTTCTCTCCTCAAAGGGCTCATCATTTACTTCTTTCTCATTTAAAAGAGATTTTAAGTACTATGATCCTAAATGTGACTTGTCTAAGTAAGGTATTGCTACTATTACTCTTTTGCATTTAGGGAACTGAAGCTCTTGTTTAGTAATAGGGATGAGAATTCAGATACATCTGGTCCAAATATATATCCCAAAGATATCGTATTGGTATTTTCTGGATGCATTTGGGTCTCTGGATGGTACTTGGGATTTTTCAAGATTACCAGGAAATGGTCCTGAAAAACCCCAAAAATATTTGGCAGTAACCAGGAACATCAGGAGCCAGCATTTTAAGACTGTTTTTTCTTCTCTCTCTCTCTCTCTCTCTCTCTCTCTCTCTCTCTCTCTCTCTCTCTCTCTCTGTGTGTGTGTGTGTGTGTGTGTTCCCAAGGCTTGGTATCAGTTTACCATGTAAATAGTTCCAGGTGGGCAGCCGTGTTGGTCTGAAGTGGTAGAACAAATCTAGAGTCCAGTTGTACCTTTAAGACCAACAAAGGTTTATTCAAAGTATGAACTTTTGTGTGCATGCACACTTTTTGAAATACATTGGAATAGAAGATAAGAGCTCAAACTTATAGACAGAGGCTGAACAGCAAATTAACATGTAAATGATGAAGATGTATAAGTCTGAAAGCTTACCTTTTATTCCAGTGTATTTGAAATTTGGGATAAAAGGACAAGTCCTTTTGTGGATCAAAAACTGGCTAATTAATAGGAAACAGAGAGTGAGTATAAATGAGCAATCTTTTCAGTGGAAGGTGGGAAGCAGTGGTGTACCGCAGGAGTCAGTACTCGGTCCAATGCTTTTTAACTTGTTCATTAATGATTTGGAGTTGGGAGTAAACAGGGAAGTGGCTAAATTTGCAGATGATACAAGTTCAGGGTGGTGAAAACCAGGGAGGATTGTGAGGCACTCCAAAGGGATCTGTTGAGGATGGGCGAGTGGGCATCAACATGGCAAATGGGGTTCAGTGTGGCCAAGTGCAAGGTGATGCACATTGGAGCCAAAAATCCTAACTATAAATATACATCCTTATCAGTGGCAATCAATATATCATCAAAGAAAGGTTGGACCCCAGGGATGCTTTTCAAAAGAGAGTTCATCATGTTCTGGAAAATCCCCAGGGCCACGCTCACCCCAAACTGCAGCCACTTGACACAGAATGCACCCCAGTGTGTGATGGTCTGTGCCTCAGTTGTCATCTCATCCACCGGAAGCTGCTGATATGCTTGCGCCAAGTCCAATTTGTAGAAGTCTTTGACCCCCGACAATGTCGCTAGAACATGGCTGACCACAGGCACCAGGTAACCATGGTCCCTCAGCGTCGTGTTGATTGTGCATTTGTAGTCCACGCAGATGCAGACATCCCCATTTGCTTGATTGGGGTTACGATGGGGGTCTCCCAGATGGCAACTCTAAAACTCCTTGCTCCACCAAATGGTCCAGCTCTGCCTCAGTTTTGGGCTTGAGCATGAACAGAACCCTCTGGGCCTTGGGGTTGAGTTGTAGCAATACAGGGGGCCCTGTGTATCAGCCAAGAGTCCCATCAAAAAGCAGGGAACTCGTCACACACCTTACTAAAGTCCGAGTGCTGCTGTGCACCACTGTTACTCTGAACCCCAAGGACGCAGACCAGGACAGTCCAAGCAAGCTAGTGAGCTGGCCCTCAAGTACCAACAAGTCCAGCATTCCCTCAAACTGTCAGTATTTCATGTGGAATTTGCCCCACCCCTTAATGGCCACTTTGTTCTTTTGAAAATCCTGGAGAGTGACCCCAGCGGGCCTAAGGTGGGGGCCCCCTTTAGGACAGAGACAGAGATAATGGAGACGGAGGATCCTGCGTCCAGTTCCATCCTGCAAGGTGCCCCCTCTATAAGCACAGTCACTTTAATCTTATTCAGGGTGTCCCGGGTGAACAGTGGTGGAGTGCAGATTTGCTGCCTTGCCACAGGCCCTGCAGCTAGCATCCCAGAAATGGCAGGAGCAATGTTCATGAGCATCTCCGCAGCTGGTGCAAGGCATAGATGTGACGGTCTCTGCTGGACGAGCAGTGGTGGCAGAAGATCACAAGTCGCGGTGAGCTGGGTGGTGAATCTGATGGGTCTCTTCTTCATCTGATGTCTCAGATGCTGAGGGGATGGAGGCCTGGTGTGCAGCAGAGGCCTGGCAGTCTCAGCATGATTTCTTGAAGGTGTTGGCTTCATCTAGCACCTTTACTTATGTGAGGTCCTCATGGCCTATGAGCTTTCGACGTAGTTTCTCATCTCAGATGCCCATCACAAACCAGTCAAGTAGAGCATCGTCTAGGCTCAGGAGCTCATAAGAGGGCTAGTTGGCAAAGATCCACCATGAAATTGGCGGCCATCTCATTGGACTTTTGCTGGTGCGTGTAGACGTCCACACGGCATGCCATTTTCATGGCCCGAGGCATGAAATGTCCAGTGAGCACCATGATGAGGGTGTTGTAAGTGGCTGCCTTGAGCGTGATGGACGTGATGAGACCCTGGACCAGCCTCAGGGTTGCAATTCCACAGGAGCTGAGCAGGAGAGCCGTCTTTCACTCATTTCCCTTGATGCACTGAAACAGTACAAAGTACTTGAGTCTCTCTACCCAAGTTTCCCAATGCTCCGGGCAAGAGGGGTCAAATTCTGGCAAATGTCCTGGAGCAGCAGCCATGGTCCCATTTGCGATGCGATGCACATAGCACTGGAGCTCATTACGCAGTGTGGTGCAGATGGGCTCTAGGCTCACTCAATAGGATCCCACTTTTGTCACCAGTGTTAAATACTGGGTTCAAGACACATTGCAGTGAACACCTCTATTTATTTAGTGATTTCAGGAACAAGATTTCAGGAACAGGCAACTGCCCTGTTTAAGTAGCATGCAAAAATCACACCCAAACACACCCCACTCCCAACGATAGGCTATTTACACAACATTGTCTCCTCATTGGTTACCTTTGTTTGGATAACGTTGCCTTCTCATTAGTCACCTCTAGAATCTTGGTGGTTTATTGTCCCAGAGCTCCAAGCTCAGCCCATCACCTATGGACAGACCTGGGATATTCCAGCCCAATACATAACATGGACCTTGCAGACTCATTTCCAAACACACACATCCCTTAATAGATCTCCTAACATATTGTATTGGGAGAGGCTTTGCGTCAATTATGGAGCATGTCCTTTGCATGCTGAAGGCCCCAAGTCTAGTCTCCAGTTTCTTAAAATCTTTATATACTTGTAAATCTAGTTTAACAGGGCAAATAGTGGCTCCCCAATGCTAATTTGGGTCAGGAAAAAGGCAGTTTGATGCTGAACCACCACTACCCCACAGATACACCACAGTCCAAATTCAAATCAGTCTCCAGTGTCCCTAAAAATTAAGTTTAAAAAAACTGCTGGGAGCCCTGGACATGGGACTCAAAGTGCATGTCTGGCTTGGTACTCATACAGCAGTTGTTGGGAAGCCTTGTTCTTCCTGAGATCCACAGCCAGTCAGAGTAGGCTATACTTAGCTACACAGGCCAATGATTTGACTAAGTGGAAGATACGTTTGTATGCCTTTGCTGGGACAATTCACAATGCTTTTGGGTTTATGGTCATAACATTTTCCATCTATAGCTTCTTGCTCTACTATTTACAGTTTTCTGAATGTAGTCCTTAGTTTCCTACACTAGAAGTTCAGAAGTCACAAAATTAATTTTAGATAGATTACAGGGCTCAAAGAGCTCATTATTTATCTCTTTCTGATTTAAAAAAAGATTTCAAGGCTATTAGCTGTTCTTTTGGCTTTTCTATCTCTTTATTCTTTGTTAATAGAAAGCTATTTTAAAGAATGTTTATTGCAAAGTTGAACTCCCAATTTTAGCTATGCAATTTGCTGCCAAGTTGATTTAAATAGTTGGTCATTCTGTCCCAGGAGTGATGCTGCTTGACCAGCAACAGCATTGTTTCTTATCTGATTAGAGCTACAGATATCAGGAGCTGGTTCAGACAATATGTTTCCCTAATTGTGATGGAGCATGGGAAGAGAGAGAGCACCATGCACCCAGTGGGCTGACCCTTTCTCCAATATCAGTGGGTGTCCATGCACTGCCATGACACATGACTTTGGCTTGCAAAAGGTCTGTATGCACACAAGTCTGGTTAAAAACTAGATTTAATTATTCAACCTGTGCCCATCAAATCAGGTAAGATGGCAATGCCACTAGTATTGGAGGAAGGGCAAGTGTTATCCTTTCCTCCCACTCTCTAGCATTTGTAGGATGGCTGTATTGTCCAGTGCCCATGTGGATTCACTCTCTGGATATTACAGTGGACCCTGAACATGTGAAGCTGTGGTGGCCCCTCCCCACTGTTCAAGAAGTTCTGGTGGGTTTTATTCTTTCCAAAGGGATTCTGTAAGAGAGAGGTACATTCTGTAAAAACCCAGTAACTTCCAACCTTTTAACAAAGCAAGGAAGATGGATTTCAGAAGTAGGTATTTTTAATGGCTACAACGTTTACAACTAGCGTGTAACTGATATTACTGGTTAGTTCCTCAATAACTTTTTGGAATGACCATTAACTTATATAGTCTCAGTGCTTCCATAAACATGCATGTATCACTTGATGATACTGTGCAGAAAAAGTGTTCTTAGAGACACATTCAATCACTGTGCATGGATGGCACATTTTATGTACTCTATTATCTATACATTTAAGCCAGTGACTTCATTTTATTTCCAAATACTGCTGGAATAATTCCAATACAATGGAAATAAAATTCATATCTTTTATCAGGAAAAGCTGGTTTGTGTTTTGTACATGAAATAAAACTCATATTACTGAAACCAGCAAATAAATGCATTGATTTAGGCCCTTTCCCCTGTAGAATAGCTTATAGCAAGATGATATGGCAATATAATTTCATTTTAGCTGCACTGCAGGTAAAACATTAATATACCTTCCTATCTGAAAATTAAACCTTTTCTAGGATATGAATTATAAAAATGCTGTCTGACAGCTGGCTGTTTTAAATTTCTAAATCTGCTGTTTCCTGATCAAGAGAAACACACACACACACACACACACACACAAACCCCATAATCTATTCCAGCCCAAGGTTTCTTGAGAATTCACTATGGTATCAGAGGATCACCTGGCATTTTGAAAATGATACAACTTAATCACAGATGGAACCATATATAGCCATCAGATCCAATTGGGAGGAAAGAGGGAGAAGTGTGGAATGTGGTCTAAGCCTGTGTGCAATTCAGCACTATCAAATGCATTCACCCCAAACAATTATTTGGTGGAAGGTGATCCCATATTCATTGTAGGTAACAGTACCTGAAGTGAAAAACTGGGGCCAATAGTGGAAGCATAAGGCAATCCAAATGATTGAACTTATCTTGGTGGCTTCAATATAGCTTCCATACCTGGAAGTTTGCTATACACTTCATTTTTTCCCCCATCTTATCCTTTTCACAATGCCTTTTGAGGGGGTGCTTGTCAGGAATGCCATGGTGACTCACTGCCCTTTTGTTGTTGTTCTTTCCCTCACACCATCGTGGTATACTGGCTCTATTCAGATTTAGAATATATGAGTGACAATAGGTCACTATAGCATTTTAGCAATGACTATTTTGTTTTCTTGCAAAAAATTCTCAGTAAGCCCACTGGTGGCATGGCGGGGAAAATGCTGGGGAAATGGCACCCATGAGTGACTTATGGTGGGGAAATGGTGTTGAACTAGGCAAGGCTTTGGAGGGCAAGAAAATGTACATAATTCCTTTCAGGTGACATGCTAATATGTTTGGATTGCATTCTCTCAAGAAAGATAAGAGAAAACAGATTTGTGAAATGCTGAGAACAAGGAAAATCTAGAATCAGGATGACTATAGCACATTGTGAGAAAGATTTTTTTAAAAATTCTACAGTTTGAAGACAAGGCAGAGGAAAAATCTCCATGGAGAAGTAGCAGTTCTTTATTGAATATGCACCTGCCTTTATGTAGATTATATCCAAATTAACATATTCTGGCCTTGGATGGTCATTTTTGTTCTGACATTCTTCCACCACTACTATACTATAAACAAATCAAAATCAAAATTCCTATGAAGTACAACAAAGAATAAGCCAGGATAACTGATAAGGAAGTGCCAATGATCTCAGTTCTCCTAATGTATTTTCCAGAAACCACAGTGATTTGTGTTCATGTATGCACAACTTGCCTGTGTGCGTGCACACATGCATTCACATGCATGTCCGCACAAAAAAGCAATAAGATGTGGACATTAACAGCTAAAAGCAAATATTGCCAAGCAGGGGTCTTTTTTGGGGGGAGCGCACCGGAGGGCAGCTCCAGGAGCTCAGGAGCCAAGCCCCACCCCCAGCCGGTGTCCCGGGGAGTCTTTCAGGCAGCCCTAAGTCAATTTCAGCTCCATTATATTCTATGGGCCATTGAAGTCAATGGTGAAAACATAGGGTATATTCTGGGGGCTGGAGGGGAGGGTTTGAGGGAGAGGCTCCAAACTCACAGGGTAGCTGATGGAGCCTCTCCCCAAGATACCCACCAAGTTTCAAGAACATTGGATCAGGGGGTCCAATTTTATGGGCCCCCAAACAGGTTGCCCCTATTCCCTCCATTGTTCTCTATGGTGGGAAAAAGTAATTTTTTTCTCACCATAGAGAACAATGGAGGGAATAGGGGCAACCTGTTTGGGGCCCCATAGAATTGGACCCCCTGGTCCAATGTTCTTGAAACGTGGTGGGTATCTTGGGGAGATGCTCCATAAGCTACCCTGTGAGTTTGGAGCCTCTCCTCAAACCCTCCCCTCCAGCCCCCAGAATATACCCTATGTTTTCACCATTGACTTCAATGGCCCATAGGATATAATGGGGCCGAATTGCCGCTGAATTTCTTTCATTCCCTCCTTTCCTTCTCTCCTTTTCCTCTTTCCCTCCTTCTTCTCTTCTCTCTTTCTTTCTTTCCCACCTTCTTCTCTTCTCTTTTTTCCTCCTTTCCCTGTTTCCCTCTTTCTTTCCCTCCCCTTTCCTTCTCTTTCTTTCCCTCTTTCCTTCCTTCTTTTCTTCTCTCTACTCTCTCTCTTTCCTTCCCTCTTTCCTCCTTCTGTGGCCCAACTCTCATGAGAAGGAGTTTAAACTTTAAACCCCTTCTCTCTTAGCTCCCCCACCCAGACCAGCTGGGGAAGGGAAGGGGAGGCTTTTGAAGATGCCTCCCCCCCTTTTGCTTTCCCTTCTGACGTCACTTCCGGTGCTGTCAGGTGGCGTGGCATATGCTAATAGCCCAATAGCTCATTAGCATACTATATGCTAATGAGCTCCTGCAGCTGTTTTTCTATGAAAAGACCCCTGTTGCCAAGAGACTGGCAGATGTCAGGACCTTCCCTCTACTTTAGCAAAGTAGCTCATGTGAAGATCATTAGATACAAGATCCAAAAGTTCCAGATTCAATCCAGGGCTTTCAGGGAGCAGCCACAGCTCATAGGATATACTTTATAAACAGATGATCCCAGGCTGGATCCCTTTTGGAGGCCTTGCTTCATGTACCCCATCATCTGAGGCAACCTGAGGGCAACCTGAGAGAGGGCCATCTTGGTCATGATGCCAAACTTTGGAATTTCCTTCCCAGGGAGATTCATCTGTCTTCTGCAAGTGGGTAAAGACTTCTTTGTTTTGTAACCATAACCCCCACATAACTGTTATTGCTATGTGTGCTTATATGTTTTTTAAAAATTGTTTACTTTATATATACTTTATTTTCAAAGCGGTATTAATTTTGAAATATTTTAATGTTTTGATGGTTGCTGCCTTGGGGACCTTATTGGGGTGGAAAGGCAGCACAGAAATGTTTTAAGTAAATAAATAATAAATAAATGTCTCATTAAAAAGATTTCAAGTGTTAGCAAAGTCTTTTTTTCTGTCAGAGACCCTGAAGAAGTCTGAGTAGGCAATACAGGAATAGATGGACTAACAATATAAGGCAATTTCATACATTCAGTAACAACATCTATCACAAATTCAATCCCAATTTAACATTAATGTAATTTAAAATTTGTCATAAAAACTGTATTTTCATTAAACCAGATGGTTCATAAATTCATATACAATAACACTGCATGTTGAAAGTGGGCAAATATTTGTGTAAATGAGATTATGTTGTTCCATTAATATATTGAACAGTTTTTTCTGTAATGAAGTCCTGAAGAGGATAAGGTGGACCAAATCTCAAGAAAGTGACTTTAATGTTCTCTTTAACTCTGACAAATTTAATGAATTCAGAACAATAATAACTGACTCTACTTCTGCTGATGAAATCCTTTTTGGAATTTCTCAGCTGACAAAACTCTGTAGTTCTAAAGCTGAAGTGGCAAAATCAGGTGGCTCCAATATGTCCAAATGGTTCAGTTATGATTGCCATCTTTAGAAAAAGAAATTAAGAGACCTCTTTAAGGAAGCTCAGCTAGCTAAGAATGTGACAAAGTTAAATGATTACTTTGAATACAAGAAAATGTTTTCAGATATAATTGCATCTAAGAAAAAAGAGTACTTTCAACATAATTGGAACCAATTTTTCCATTCCATTAAACTGAATAATACTAAATCCTTTTGGAGACTGATTTCAGTTCGCACAAATCAAAGATCACTTTCTGACCCTAATATATCTCCTCAAGTATGGATCGATTACTACTCTAAGATCTTCCAGGCCCAAGACATTCCTTCTATTACTAGTTCAGAAGTTCTTGTACTTTCCAATCTTCCTGCTTGGCCTCCAGTCAAACCTGACCAAATTATTGAACTAACAGAAGGTCTAAAACCTGGTAAGGCTCTGGGCCCCAACAGCCGCCCTGCTGAATTTTTTTAAAAAATTGCAACCTGGTGGTCTTTGCCCCGGCCAAATTATTTACTTTAATTGATCTATATGGAACAATTCCTGAGCCCTGGCTTAATTGCATACTAGTACCTATTTATAAAAAGGGTGACCCAAATCTTCCTGAGAATTTGTGTCCCATTAGTTTATTGTCTTTTCTGGGGAAATTATATGTCATGCACTTAGAACATCATTTGATTAACTGGGTACACCAAAATAATATTATTTGTCTAGAACATATTGGCTTCTCCAAAAAGAAATCTGCCATCGATCATTGTGCTACACCAACATTTTAGCCGACAAATCTATGAACATAGGAAAGAAGAAACTTTACATATTGATCTAAAGGGTGCCTTCGATTCTGTGGATAGAAATAAGTTATGGAGCAAACTAGCAGACCAAAAGATAGATCCACATTTGTTAATCTTGTTAAAGAAATTACACACAGATTCAACTTGTCAGGTAAAATATTCTTCAAAAGGCCACTTAACTAGGAAAATACCTGTTTTTAAAGGAGTTAAACAAGGGTGTGTGTTGGCTCTTTTTAATCTCTTTTTAAATGATCTACTGCAATTTTTTAAATCTATAAATGGGCATTCACCCAAGCTAAATGATCTCCCAATTCCATTATTATTGTATGCCAATGATACAACTATTCTTTCCCACACAAGAGTGGAATTACAGAGATATTCAAAAGCTTTGGATAACTATTGTCATTTAAATTCACTTTCTATAAACTATTCTAAATCTAAGGTTGTCATTTTCTCTAAAAGTTGGCGTCCACAAAAATGGTATATCGGTAACCAAGAAATTTAACAAACCAAGTGTTATAAATATCTAGGCTTAACGTTCAATTATAATCTCAAATGGGTAGTTCATCATAACAGAATAGTTAAAATATCTAATTTCTCTTCCTCTCAAATCAAACATTTCTATTACCACAAAGGTAATCAATATTTCTCTGCTGCAATCAAAGTTTTTCAGGCTAAAACTTTATCTGAAATACTCTATCTCAAATACCCTTTTGGATTAATGCCCTGAACCAGAAAATAGAAAATATTCAGGCCATATTCTTGCATCAACTCCCTAGAGTGCCCAAATGTGTACCTTATACTGTGATCTGTGTGGAAACTGACTTGTACCTAATAGAAACCAAAGCATGGATTTTAATGTTTAAATATTGGCTTCAAATTTATTATAGGACAGAATCAGATAGCTTGCTCAAAAAGATGCTTATAATGCTGTGTGATTGGGCAAAATTATAGATAAACTAAAACACATAGGAATTGCAGTGGAAGACCTCTTCCCATCTGATGAATCCTATAATTTTAGACTAATTATACAGATTCTAAATCATGCCCTGTCCAATATTATACATGCTTGCCTCCAGCGCTTGGTCTTGTTCAACCCACTGGAAAAATGGCCAACTATTTATGTGATCTTGAAAGCCCCCAACAATGAAGAGCATTTATGTTGGCTAGGATGAACTCTTTCCCTTCAAACGTTGTATACGGCAGATTCCTCCAGATCCCATATAGTGAGAGAGTCTGTCCTTGTAGGGCAAACTATCCAGATTCCATCCAACATATATTGCTGGATTGTCAGCTATATTCTAAACCTCTGAGAAAACTGTTCAGTACTCTCTCTCTCTCCCTCCTTGTAACTTGGTGAATTAGATTGACTATTGCTGTTTATTTAAAGATAATGAAATAGAAATCACAAGGGCTGTTAGTAAATTCCTGGAGAAGTCTATTAAAATGTAAGCAGGGCATTTTTCACTATCTATATATCTAATTCCCAAGTGGCCCCCTGTGTGCGGATATCTAAATCCGCACATCGGGGGCACCTGGGGGGCAGGGAGATTTTCCTGCACATGTGGGGCAGTCCCCACGTGTGCAGAAAAATCTAAAAAGTTTTTTAAAATGTAAGGGGGATATCTAAATCCCAAAAAAAGTAAGACTGGCCGTTGCCGCCATGCCGTCAAGGGATGGGAGGGCGGGAGAAGGCTTGGCGGGCCGGCCGGCCGGCCTCCCCGCCCCCGCCCTGCCACTTTGGAGGGAGGGAGAGGCTTGGCGGGCCAGCCGGCCAGCCGGCCTCCCCCCCCACCGCTATCGCCGCCACCGCTCTGCTGCTTGAAAGGGAGGGAGGGGGAGGCTTGGTGGGCCAGCTGGCCGGCCGGCCTCCCCCCCGCCGCCGCCGCCGCTGCCCTGTTGCTTGGGAGGGAGGGGGAGGCTTGACGGGCCGCCCGCTCGCTGCCTCGCCGCCCCTCCGCTGCTGCTGGGGAGGGGGAATCTCGGCGGACCGGTGGGCCTTGCCGCTGCTGGGGGGTGGAAGGAAGGGGGAGGCTTGATGGGCCGCCCCGCCTCACCGCCCCTCCGCTGCTGCTGGGGAGGGGGAATCTCGGCGGGCCAGCTAGCCTCGCCGCCGCTGCTGCCGCCGCCGCTGCTGGGGGGGGAGGGAGGGGGAAGCTTGGCGGCCGGAATACTCCCTCCCCCCCGCGAGTATCGCGGGTCCCTCCTCTTGTTATATATATATATATACATATACACACACACGTTATCAGGAAAACCCGTTGCAATAGGAATGTAACGAGCTCTAGGAAGAGGCTTCTCCTGGCCACACACAGGGTGCCCCCCACCTTCTCCCCCCTCCTCAGAGACCGTGGTGGAAGGGAGAAGAAGAAGAGGAGGAGGAGATTGGATTTATACCCCGCCCTTCATTACCCAAAGGAGAATCTCAGAGCAGCTTACAAACTCCTTTCCCTTCCCCTCCCCACAAAAGACACCCTGTGAGGTAGGTGGGGTGGTGAGAGCTCTGACAGAAACTGCTCTTTTTCAAGAACAGCTGTGCCAGAACTGTGGCTTGCCCAAGGTCATCCAGCAGGTGCAAGTGGAGGAGTGGGGAATCAAACCCAGTTCTCCCAGATTAGAGTCCATGCACTTAACCACTACACCAAACCAGATGGAATGGGGCACAACTGCCTCCCCGCGCAGCCACCTCCAGTGGCCTCCCACCCAGCTGTTTGGGCCACCACCCTGGCAGCTCAGGCAGCATCATGGAGTCATGTGCTGGAGGTGGGCGAAGGTGCACTGGGGAACAGGCCATGACTGCCTCCCCACCCGGCTGCCTCTGGCGGCTTCCCATCCAGCTGCATGGGCCATTCCCCCGGAGGCTCAGTCAGCATTGTGGAGTCATGGGCTGGAGGTGCCAGAGCTTGGTGAAACTGCGTTCTGGCCCGGGCACTCACTGTATGTCGAGCCCGCCCTCATCTGTGGCTGACTTTTCTTCCATGGGGCCAGCCCCCATCCCTCAGCCTGATGAGTCTCCTTGTGCTGGAGCATCCTGCCCATCCGTCGGCTCCCAGCACAATGAGGCTAAGATGGTGGGCGCCGCCTCTGTGGGCAGGGTGACACCAGTGCAGGCAACAATGCAGCCACCAGGGAGCAAACTGATTTGGGAGCATGTGGAGTCTTCTGGAGAGAGTCCACGACCAAAACAGCATTATATATAAGGAGAGATATATGCTTATTGTTCTTAATCTTGAACTCTATATTTTGCCTGTCCTTATTTTTGTGCTATGTTTGAGTATGCCAATAAAAGGGATGATGATGATGATGATGATGATGAAGATGAAGAAGAGGTTTTTCATTACATCTTTCAGGAAACACACAATGGTGTACAAAACAGTGGATTTTTAAAGCAGGGTGTTAGAGTTAAATTCTATAATATCAACATTAAAGCTAGTCATATTAGGAAATCAATCTGATAGTAAGATCCATTTGGTTTCAGTTACAAACACAACTTTGGGTACAACTTGTCCCTCACCATCCTATAAGTATGAAATTCTCAAGAACAATATAATCCCAAATGCCCTACCGGTAAGAGAAAGTATCTTCATTCTAAAGACAATTACAATTTTAACCTATAGAATGGCCACAGAGACCCATGAATCAGTATGTGAATGAGTTTTTCTTTCCTGTCCCAGGATTTGGCTGTGGAGAGTTGGGAAGGGGGATTTCCTTTTCTTCCCTTTTTACAAAAATTAACTGCATAGATGGGGAGTGGAGCTAATTCTTGTCCCTTCCCCCATGCACTGTAATTTGCTGCACTATGGGTGTGTTCAGACGGATCTTTTGATCTGCCATAGGAACGACTCCCTTGCGGATCAAAAATGCATGACCAGACAGAAACATCTGGGAAATATTCCGGTCCCATAGGCATCCCGTTCTGCTGCGCCTCCAATCCTGATTTAAAAAGTAGCAGTTTCAATGTAGGGTTTTCGCTTACCTGCGCAACAACTGCAGACTTTCTTCCGTCTGGTCACTCCATTAGCGCGCGATGCTCCTGTCGGCTCGGTCTGACGTCAGACCGAGCCGACGAGAGCGCGATTTTAAAAAAATTGAAACCCCATGTGCGCTTTAATGAGGAAACGCATTCAGCGATAAGCGCTACGAGGAATGTAATATTCATGCTTATTTCTTTTAGGGACAAGATGTTACCGCGATGGGAGATGGAGGGGGGAAGGACTGTTCTAACTTGCAAAATAGTCCCTCCATTGATCATGATGGCAATGGCAAGGGGGAGGACCGGGACTTTGCTGAAAACCCTCCGCGATCGCCTCAGTTCTCCAAGGAGGCGCAGCCTTGCCTATGCGAATGTACAAAACTTTTTTAAAAAAAATCCTCGGTGGGAACAACGCGCGGTGAGGCTATTTCATGGGGGGGGGGCGTCTGGTCGTGCTAGGCTGGATTAAAAAAATCGGGATAAAATTTTAGGAGGGCTCATGGTGCGATTGACCGGCCGTCTGAACACAGCATCAGTTTCTTTCATCATTTTTCTCCTAGACTGACTTCTCATTTTGGAGCTTGGCCAGGAGGAAATATGCTTTACACAGTGGAGCACAGACAAGTGATGCAGGGCTAACTTCCCTCACACAATCTAATTTTATTTTAAAATGAGCAAGTTGCATTACATCTGAAAGGGGAGGCTTGTAAATATCCATTCCCCCCAGAGCTGCTTTACATACAATAAGGATGTAAGGATTCCAATCACCAGTTCTTTCTCACATAGGGATGATTGGATCCTTCAGCTAGGTGGAAGGGGGAGGGCGATTGCTTATAGCCTAAGAAGGCAAAGCCTGAACCCCTGCCCAGTTTCCAAAGCCATGTGCATGCAAAACCTTTGCTCTGTCCTCTGTGACGGGAAGGCTGGCTGTTTATTATGGGGAGTGGAAACCACAGCCTCTCTCCAAGCCTTTATTTCCCATTCTGTAAAGCAGGCAGCCTGCTTGGGAGGAGGAGATTGAGGCAAGGAACTAATGAGCTCTCCTTCTGACCATCACTCAAGTCTTTGCCCCTGCCTAGTACATTCCCCCATCATAGTTCTAAAAAAAAAAAAAAAAAGTTATACTCTCCAATATATGCCAGTGTTTACTATTTCACCCTAAGGAGAAAAGCGAAGACATTGCTTTCTTTGGATAAAAGCAAAACCTTCCCTTCTCACCTTGAAGCCTACAGAAATGCCTTGCACCCCATTCCTTCTGCCCTGGCTATGTACTATACATAGTACTCTATGTACTCTTCCTCCATTCATGTAACCATAACGGCAGGCATTTTGTTGCTTATCACTTTTTACAACATTTGCTGTTTTGTTTTTCAACAGATTATGGACCTTTTCTGAACTCACAGCTAAGCTTCACTTATGCTACAAGAGAAGGTGGTACCCAAAAGCTGTTCTTTATAATTTGACAGACTAATCTCAGCAGTATGTATAAATGCAACACATCTGTGTTCATTGTATGAAAAATAATGTAAGAGCATTCCCTATGCAGTTTTTATGTTTTTCATTTTGTATCTGAAGCATTTGCCAAGACTGTGCATTTCCTTTGATTAAACCAGATAGTTTTGGCTTGAGATTCTTTCTGTAAACCCTCTAAAAGACAAAGTTCTGGTCTGTGTTAGGCTGTGTTATGTGGGAATCTATTATATCGCCAGCAAGGCGGGATATAAATTGAAATAAATAAATAAATAAATGATGGCATTTGCCATAATGACATATTATGCAGCCATTGTGTTTCCCAACCCATCCACCCCTGGCTGATGATTGCTTTTACCAAAACAGCAGAGGAAACAAACAATGTAGAAAACATCAAGAAAAAGAAATTCACCATCTGCACAAATGTATGCATAACAATTCAAGTGAGATGTGATTACTAAATTTTGTCTTTAAGAGGCATCTCCATTAGCCGTGGCAGGAGGGAATTCAGTTGTGCTATTCTCTGTGAATCAACATCCTTGGCTTGTGTCCTAAGGAGCTTTCTCCCAATGTAAGCAGCTTTTCCAACAGAGGAAGAGCTACCAAAGTTGGATGGACTTTCCTTAGGCTACAAAATTTACTGAGCAGAATGGTAGCTGGGGAGGGAGGTGGAACAAGGGAAGGAGACTCACAGCCTCATTGGGAGAAGTTGCAGTTGGGAGTGGGTCCCCCAGCTGCTTTCATTGGTTGGAAACTGACCAAGTAAGCCCTGTTTTGACACTTGGCCTGCTCAAGACAAATGCTAAAAGAGTCTCAAATGCAAAGGTAAACAGTCTGGGGGCTTTTAAAAGATGACATTTTGTTGCTGCACCAGCATTCTCCAAATTTAAGAAATAAAATTTAAGTAGGGTTGCCAGATCCTCTTTGCTCCCCAGCAGGTGGTGGGAGGGAGCTCTCTGGACGTGTGGGGGTGGGGCGACATCAGAGTGCATGATATCCCCAGCATGATGGCATCATGCAGAACTGATGTCATCACACTGGGGATGCTGCACAGCGATACTCTAATATTTTGGCCAGAACTCTACAGTTACCATAGAGCTTTGCCCAAAACACTAGACTGTCACTGCATGGCATCCCCAGCATGATGATATCACTTCCACATGATGTTATCATGTTGGGGACGTTGTGCCGGGTAGTGGATGTTGGGGTGGGGCTTCCCCCCACCATCCAGCTGGCCAGCAGTGGCTTGGAGCCCCCCAAATGGGGGATCCCCCACTCCCACCTGTGGGCTGATAACCCTAAAGTTATGGCATTTCTACTTACACAAGTTTACTTTCCCCTTCAACTGTTAGAGAACTTTAAAATAAATAATAGAGACCTTCGTCCAGAGTCAGATCTAATGGCAAATGAGGATGCCCAGGTAGAGAGTCTTTTCTGGAAAGCATACAGTTTAAGCAGTTCAGAGATCCACCAACTGATGGCCTGTACATTTCTGAATTTTCCTATAAAAACTCAGCTAATGCAACATCAGGCTACTTTGCTTTAGCTTTCATTACATATGCTTATATTTCACATTCAGCAAAATAATAATATTGAACAAGGAAGGAGAAATGTGATTCAACTACTTCATTTGTACTTCCAGGCTTAGCATAGCTGTCCTTCCATAAGAATGAAAACAAAGTTAAATGGCCAACTGGTACCATCCTATGCAGAGTTGTTGTTGTTGTTCAGTCGCACAGTCGAGTCCGACTCTTCGCGACCCCATGGACCAGTTTACGCCAGGCCCTCCTGTCTTCCGCTGTCCGCTGAAGTTTGCTCAATTTCATGTTTGTTGCATCGATGACACTGTCTAACCATCTCATCCTTTGCCGTCCCCTTCTTCTTTGACCTTCAATCTTTCCCAGCATCAGGGTCTTCTCCAGTGAATGCTCCCTTCTCATTTGGTGGCCAAAGTATTTGAGCTTCAACTTCAGGATCTGGCCTTCCAGGGAGCAATCAGGGTTGATTTCTTTTAGGATTGACTGATTTGATCTCCTGGCAGTCCAAGGGACTCTCAAGAGTCTTCTCCAGCACCATAGTTCAAAAGAATCTATTCTTCGGCGCTCGGCCTTCCTTATAGTCCAACTCTCGCAGCCATACATTACTACGGGGAATACCATTGCTTTGACCATGCGGACTTTTGTTGGCAAGGTGATGTCTCTGCTTTTATCATGCTGTTTAGGTTTGCCATCGCTTTCCTCCCAAGGAGCAGACGTCTTTTAATTTCATGGCTGCAGTCACCATCTGCAGTGATCTGGGATCCTAGGAATGTGAAGTCTGTCACTACTTCTACGACTTCCCCTTCTATTTGCCAAGGAGTGATGGGGCCAGATGCCATGATCTTAGTTTTTTTGATGTTGAGCTTCAAGCCCACTTTTGCGCTCTCCTCTTTCACCCTGAGCAAGAGGCTCTTTAGGTCCTCTTCACTTTCTGCCATCAGAGTGGTATCGTCTGCATATCTGAGGTTATTGATCTTTTCCCCAGCAATCTTAACTCTGGCTTGTGATTCATCCAGGCCAGCATTTCGCATGATGTACTCTGCATATAAGTTAAATAAGCAAGGTGACAATATACATCCTTGTCGTACTCCTTTTCCTATGCTAAACCAATCAGTTGTTCCATATCCGGTTCTAACTGTTGCTTCTTGACCCTTATATAGGTTTCTCAGGAGACATGTGAGGTGGTCCGGTATTCCCATCTCTTTAAGAACCTGCCATAATTTATTGTGATCCACACAATCAAAGGCTTTAGCATAGTCAATGAAGCAGAAGTAGATGTTTTTCTGGTACTCTCTTGTTTTCTCCATAATCCAGCGAATGTTGGCAATTTGATCTCTAGTTCCTCTACCTCTTCGAAACCCAGCTTGTACTTCTGGCAGTTCTCTATCCACGTACTGTTGGAGCCTAGCTTGTAGGATCTTGAGCATGACCTTGCTAGCGTGTGAAATGAGTGCAATTGTGCGATAGTTTGAACACTCCTTGACATTGCCCTTCTTTGGTATTGGAATGTACACTGACCTTTTCCAATCCTGTGGCCACTGTTGTGTTTTCCAAATTTGTTGGCAAATTGAGTGCAGCACTTTAACAGCATCTTCTTTTAAGACTTTGAATAACTCAGCTGGGATACCATCACCTCCACTAGCTTTGTTGTTAGTAATGCTTTCTAAGGCCCATTTAACTTCGCTTTCCAGGATGTCTGGCTCGAGGTCAGTGATTGTACCATCGTGGTTGTCAAGGACATCGAGGTCCTTCTTGTATAGTTCTTCTGTGTATTCTTGCCATCTTTTCCTAATCTCTTCTGCTTCTGTTAGGTCCCTACCGTTTTTGTCCTTTATCATGGCCAGCTTTGCATGGAACGTTCCCTTGATTTCTCCAATTTTCTTGAAGAGATCTCTAGTCCTTCCCAATCTATTGTTTTCCTCTATTACTTTGCATTGGTCATTCAGGAAAGCCTCCTTATCTCTCCTTGCTGTTCTCTGGAAATCTGCATTCAGTTGGGCAAATCTTTCCTTTTCACCGTTGCCTTTAGCTTTCCTTCTTTCCTCTGCTATGTGTAAAGCCTCATCAGACAGCCACTTTGCTTTTTTGCATTTCTTTTTCTTTGGGATGGCAGTGATTGCTGCCTCCTTTACAATGTCATGGACCTCTGTCCATAGTTCTTCAGGCACTCTGTCTATCAAATCTAGTCCCTTAAACCTATTCCTCCCCTCTACTGTATATTCATTGGGGATGCGATCTAGGTCAAATCTGAATGGCCTTGTGGTTTTCCCAACTTTCTTCAATTTAAGTCTGAATTTTGCAATGAGTAGCTCATGATCTGAGCCACAGTCAGCTCCAGGTCTTGTTTTTACTGACTGGATAGAGCTTCTCCATCTTTGACTGCAAATTATATAACCAATCTGATTTCGGTGTTGCCCATCTGGTGATGTCCATGTGTAGAGACGCCTCTTAGGTTGTTGGAAAAGGGTGTTCGCTATGACCAGCGTGTTCTCTTGACAAAACTCTGTTAGCCTTTGCCCTGCTTCATTTTGTTCTCCAAGGCCAAACTTGTCTGTTATTCCGGTTACCTTTTGATTTCCTACTTTAGCATTCCAGTCCCCTATGATGATGAGGACATCATTTTTTGGTGTTAGTTCTATGAGCTGTTGTAGGTCTTCATAGAACTGGTCCACTTCAGCCTCTTCTGCAGCAGTGGTTGGGGCATAGACTTGGATTACTGTGATATTGAATGGTTTTCCTTGGATTCGGACTGAGATCATTCTATCATTTTTGAGGTTGTATCCCAATACTGCCTTTCTCACTCTCTTGTTGACTATAAAGGCCACACCATTTTTTCTATGGGATTCCTGGCCACAGTAGTGGATATAATGGTCTTCTGAGTTAAATTTGCCCATTCCTGTCCACTTTAGTTCACTGATTCCTAAGATGTCGATGTTCATTCTTGCCATCTCTTTTTTGACCACATCAAGCTTACCTTGATTCATAGATCTTACATTCCAGGTTCCTATGCAGTATTGTTCTTTGCAGCATCGGACTTTCCTTTCACCGTCAGACACATCCACAACTGAGCGAGGGGTTACTCGTACTTGCCCTCTGCTCTTCCCCAGTAGCATATTGGACACCTTCCGACCTGAGGGGCTCATCTTCTGGCGTCATATCTTTTAGCCTTTTGTTACTGTCCATGGGGTTTTCTTGGCAAAGATACTGGAGTGGGTTGCCATTTCCTTCTCCAGGGGGATCATGCTTGGTCTGAGTTCTCTGCTGTGGCCTGTCCGTCCTGGGTGGCCCTCCACGGCATAGCCCACAGCCTCATCGAACCACGCAAGCCCCCTCGCCACGACAAGGCAGTGATCCATGAGGGAGTATGCAGAGTTACACCTTTCTAAATTCTTTTATTTCAATTGACTAAGAAAGATGTAACTCTGTTTAGAATTGCACTGCAATTAATGGAAACTGGGAATAAAACATCTGAATACAGTCCAATGCCTATCAGCATTTGGTGATCCCTGGCCCAAAGGATATCTGGCTGTCTTCAGCCAAAGCCAGGGCCTTTTCAGCCCAGGTGCTGGCCTGGTGGACATCTACCTAATGACATCTGTGTCTTGCAGGAAATAGTGCCATTCCACAGGGCCTGTAAGACCAAGACATTCCACAGGGCCTATGGCTGAGGACAGAAACGATTGAACACTGAGCCTGGCCTCCTTCATCTGTCCTCCCCTCTCAGGGATAAGGGCATAAATAGTTTTAAAATGCCATCTGAAATAGTTTGATTGTTATTATTTTAAAATTTCAGTCTGATTCTGTAAGATCATATTTATTGAAATGTTATAATGTATTGCTGAAATGATGTTAACCACCCTGAATCTTGCCTAGGGGAGAGCAGTCTAGAAATCAATCAAACAAACAAACAAACAAAAAATGGTAGAAAAGATCAAATTGTACATTCTGATACATATTTGTACAATCAGGTTTTTTTAAAGTAATACAATCTAAATCTACCATCAGATTATTTCACTATATATTGTGTAATTCTCTGCTGATACGGTAAACCACTGCTTTTTCTTTTCAAACTAGGTCTTCTAAATATTTGTAAACTTGTAGTATATAGTACCAATGGAATACGCTCAACATCAGCTCTTCCTAAATTATGTTCTGTTGATGCATTGCAACCTGTTTGCTCCCTGATGGGAAGAGTATTTCATTGCAGACAACATTTGTGAGGTAGAAGACCACACAAGGAGAGCAGTCATGACTCTTTATTTCACTGGTGTCTCTTGATCAGTCACCTTGCTTTGCAGTCATTTCTTCCCCATAATCCCGGTGTATATTGGCTTGACAGCAGATGCAAGAGAACCTTTGCTTTAAAAAATGATCTGGGATTAATATATTCTGCAGTATGTGCTGACAGTGCAGCAATTTGGCTTTTGTGTTAACTGACATTTTAACTAAGCAGACCCATTGTCAAGTGAGTTGCTTTAACCTAACTCAGTATTTTCTTTTTAAATTTTTTTTGGAAAATTAAGTTTTGGAGTAGAAGTCAACAGCTTGTGAATATTTGCACACACTAAGGGGGGGGGGCAAAATCATGAGAAACAGTTGTTTTTGCCAATGTCAGTCAACCAGGGAAAAAACACAAAATGACTATAGCCAGAACATATTGTACCAGGCTGCCTCTGAGGGATCGTTCCCATCCATAAATTTAATCAGTCCCTCTGAGTTAGTGGACTGCTGCAACACTTGCAACCTCTTTGGGAAATTAGAGATGATCCTAAAGCACTAATGGATAATGGATAAACTTTGGGGCTAAGAAATATGTTCCACAATGAAACACATTAAAGAGATGTTCCTGTAAAATTTCTTTTTTGTTACATGTGAACATGCAGAGCAAGAAGCAAGTTTATGGTTGTCACTAAGTGGCCATACCAAATAAACATGACTGGTATATTGAGAATTTGGATTAAATAGATTCCTGTAAGACTAGAACAGGCTGACTGTTTCATCACATGCCCAGCTTGTAAAATGAAGATGTTAAGACAGTGTGCGACTGCAATAAAAAAGGCCAATGCTATGCTGGGGATTATTAGGAAGGTATTGAAAACACATCAACCAATATCATAATGTCCCTATATAAATCAATGGTGCGACCTCATCTGGAGTACTGTGTACAGTTCTGGTCACCACACCTCAAAAAGGATATTATAGCTTTGGAAAAAGTGCAGAAGAGGGCAACTAGAATGATAAAAAGATTGGAAAACTTTCCCTGTGAAGAAAGATTAAAATGCTTGGGGCTCTTTAGCTTGGAGAAACGACAGCTGAGGGGTGACATGATCGAGGTTTATAAGATTATACATGAGTAGAGAACAGGTAGAGAAAGAGGTACTTTTCTCCCTTTCTCACAGTACAAGAACTCATGGGTACTCAATGAAATTGCTGAGGGGTCAGGTTAGAATGGATAAAAGGAAGTACTTCTTCACCCAAAGAGTGATTAATTCATGGAATTCACTGCCACAGGAGGTGGTGGCAGCTACAAGCATGGACAGTTTCAAGAGGGAATTAGATAAGCATATGGAGCAGAGGTCCCTTAGTGGCTATTAGCCACAAGGTATAGATAGGGACTCAGGGGCAAGGGATGCTCTGTATTCTTGGTGCTTGGGAGGGTCAACAGTGGGAGGGCTTCTAGTTTCCTGGCCCCACTGGTGGAACTCCTGATGGCACTTGGTATTTCTGGCCACTGTGTGACACAGAGTGTTGGACTGGATAGGCCATTGGCCTGATCCAACATTGGCTTCAATTATGTTCTTATGTTCTTTAACTCAGCCTTGTATTTTTAATAAATCATTACTTTTGGCAGGTTTGGATTGATGTATTGGTCGTGATACACTGTGGATCATTGAAGCAATTGTACTACTTCATCAGGTGCTGAACGCTACAAGAAGATATTCAGAGTACTAATTTGGCTGCGTGAAGCAGATTTTAGGGGAAACATCAGGGAAATGCAAATTTGAATACAAGAACATAAGAGCCTGCTGGATCAGACCGGGTCCATCTCATTCAGCATCCTATTTCACACAGTGGCCATCAGTCTATGCACTAGAATATAATGGAACAAAACTGATAGTTCATTTTAACCTTATCCCATAAGTTAGCTGCCTACACAAAAGGTCTTCTCTGTTAGATATAGGTGTAGAGATAAAATCTTAGATTTCATCATTGTAAATCACTCTAGGTGTCCTAATTTACACAGCAGAATAGCCAGCCAATGTAGCAGTCAATAGGGAATAATATTCTCTCACAAAGTGTACTGAAATTTAGCAATAATGATGACACGATGGGCTCTGCTTATACTTACCTGGCAGCATCAATCAAGAATGTAGATGAAATGCCTTGAAGGTCCTCAACAGTGGTGAACTTGCTACTACAAGTTAATCATGTTGTACTCCATTTGCTGCTCCATCAAATGTAATTTTGAGGAGTCTGTGTTTGTCAAAATCTCACTATGCAGAGATTGGGTCATGAATGTGTTTAGCCATCCTGTCCTATTAAATAAAAGGGTAGTGGTCTGGCAAGATTCTATGCTTGGAAAAATCAATTCGCTCTCTGGTATGTCGCTCAGAATCTGTCCCTATCCACTAGCTGCATTGCTTGAGTTCTCTCCCACCCACTGCAGCCTAGGCCACTCTTCTTTGATTGGGCCAGCATTTCAAGCTCATTTGCATATGGAAGCTGATTGGACTTCACTCCATTTCGCACCTCAAACTCCCCCTCGCCCCCCGCAAGACAGTTGGAATTGTCAGTTGTTTATGCAACCTGTTGTATTCTGAGGTGAAATATGTCCTCACTCACAACACTTCCCCTTCAAAAGAAACAAACCCAATAACACAACCATGCCACACCACAAAAAAGACAGGTCACGCCACAAGCAGAATACCACAAGACAAAAAAAAGCTCTGGTACTAATTCTGGCAGGGGACGCTGTGAGTGTAGAAAATGATTTATCGACACAGTGGAAAATCTTTAGGAATTGTTTGGTGCATTTACCATGGGGCACCCACCCAGAGCCTCTGGCATTTTCTCACTCTGCTTGCATCAAAACCAATTGAAGGCAAAATAGAGATATGGAGACTTTTCCATCCTCCTTTGCATCAATTTGTCTTTGTTGGCAATGGCAACCCTAGGCCTGGCTGCTTGCTCCTGTTCAGCAGGAGCATCCCTATGGAAACTGCCTGGGTGATTTCGGACCAGCCGGAGACTTTCTGCCTAACCTGCCTTACAGGGTTGCTGTACAGATCACAAAGCCAAAAAGAATGAAGTAAACTGCTTTGCTCCCCGCTAATGAGAAAGACAGAACTTTGCCTAGGAAGAGGCTGCTGAGAGGGGATGAAATAAAGTTGCCAACTATAGGTATGGAAATTCCTGGAGATTTGAGGGGTGGAGCACAGAGAGGATGAGGTTTGAGGAGGGGTGGGACCTCAGACAGGTACAGTGCCATAGACTCCATCCTCCAAACCAGCCATTTTCTCCTGGGGAACTATTGTTGCCAATCTTGGCCCAGTGGCCATCAAACCATTCTCTTCCTCCCCCTGTTGTGCAGCTGTCTTTCCCCTGGGGTTGCCAATCTCCAGGTGGGACCTGGAGATCTCCTGCTGTTACAATTGATCTCCAGATGACCAAGATCAGTTCCCCTGGAAAAAATGGCTGCTTTGGAGGGTAGACCCTATGGCATTATACCCTACTGAGTCCTTCCGCCCCCCCCCAATGCTGCCCTCCACAGGATCCACCCCCAAATCTCCAAGTATTTCCCTACTTAGAGCTGGCAACCCTACTTTCCCCTCAGTGCCTGTTGGTAGGCAACCAAGTTTGGTCCTGTCAACTGTTTTGGCCTTTGAGAGAAAACTCATTGGGGCCAGTCCCAATAGGGTTGCCAACTCCAGATGGGAAATTCCTGGAGACTTGAGGGATGGAGCCTGAAGAGGGTGAGGTTTCAGGAGGGGTGGGACCTCAAACAGGTACAATGCCATAGACTCCACCCATCAAACCAGCCATTCCACCCTGGGGGACCATTGTTGCCAATCTCCAGGTGGGGATTGGAGATCAATCAGAATTACAACTGCTGTCCAGGAGGAAGGGGGAGGAGATGGAAAGCTGAAGTCAGGGGGCAGATAACGGTAGGTTGACAATTGGCTGGGAGAGATATAGGGTTGCCAAATCCAGGTTGGGAAATTTCTGGAGATTTGAGGGGTAGAGCCTGGAGATGGTGAGGTTTGAGGAGGGGTGGGGTCTCAGACAAGTACAATGCCATAGACTCCATCCTCCAAGCCAGCCAGTCCCTCATGGGGAACTATTGTTGCCAATCTCCAGGTGATGGCTGGAGACCACTCAGAATTACAACTGCTCTGCAGGAGAGAGGGCAGAAGTCAGCTGAAGTCAGAGGGGCAGATAACAGTAGGTCGATGGTTAGCTGGGAAGGAGATGGGGTTGCCAACTCCAGGTTGGCAAATTCCTGGGGATTTGAGGGGTGGAACCTGGAGAGGGTGGGGTTTGAGGAGGGGTTGGACCTCAGGCAGGTAGAATGCCATAGACTCCACCCTCCAGAGGAACTGATCTCTGCTACCTGAAGAGCAGTTGTAGTTTTGAGTGATCTCCAGCCCTCACCTGGAGATTGGCAACAGTCGCCACAGAAAATTCACACTGTGTGCCCAAAGCCAGGGCACTCTCCCAGAGCCTCTTTCTAGAGCCCGTTGTATTTATTTCCACAACAGGCCTTACCCCTAGTTAAATATAAAATCCAGTGTCTGAATTCTCTTTGTTGCACTTGGGTGTGACCAACACTATGATCACACATACGAAATAATCTATTTTCAATCCACTTTCAAATTGGGTTTTGCCAATTCACACAGTAAAATTCAATTGGAAAGTGCATTGAAAGTGGATTGAAAGTGGATTCTTTATTGTGTGTATTCACTGTGTAAGAAAGAAAATCTGTGATGGAACCATGATCAAGAAGCTTGAGGCTGGGCAGATAGAAATAGCCTCACTTTTCATTGTTTCTCTTTGAATTCTGGAATTCTGGAAACTAAAGAAATGGGCAACGAAATCTGGATTAGGAGACAGATGTAGCTGCATATTTGTACTGTAGCAATCAGTCACAGCCCATGCAAAAAATCCAAGCAGTAATAACAGCTCAGTATCCAACAACCTTGGATGCAAATAGGCCTAGCCTTTTGTTTGCCCCAGTGAGACACACCATAACAAGGAGGAAATTGTGTAATTGTTGGCTTGGATCCTAACCTCCTTTTCCTCTTGTGGAAGGCTCTTCAACTTGCAGAAGAGAGGAAGAATCAATTTTTGGCAGTTCCTCCTCCCACTGCAGACATCCACTTTGTTGGAAAAGGCAATGTCTGGTGTACAAAAAGAAGAGAAGAAGACCCTGTAGGGGACAGCAAGAAGACACTTAGGTTGTGTCCAGACAGGCAGGTTGCTGTGGCAGTATCCCACAGAGAAAAAAGCCACTGGAGTTAGGTACGCTTCACAGCATTCACACCAGTCCCACAATGCCAGTTGCATCGGGTAGCCGGCCCATGAAGGCCGGTTCACATCGCTACCATGCCACCAGCACGGAGCCAAGGCTGAAGTGTCCCTCTGATTGGTTGGGTTGCTGAAAACGGTGTACTGCCATGCCAGAAATGGGAGGGGCGATCACACAGCTTCCGAGCTTCCATGGTACGCCTGTGCGTTCAGATGCCAGAAAAGCCGCCATGGAAGCGCCTGACCTGGAAAACCAGATTTTCCCAGTGGCTGTTTAAGGCGTATGGGAGTCGTTTTGCAATGGGGTAGGGAAGGATGGCTGCCGAGTGCCAGATGTGTGTGTCTGATCATGCTGCTTTGATCCGGGGTGTGTGTGTGGCTATGCCGGACCAAATTGCCTGTGTGATCACAACCTTAGATAGGATAGTGAGGTCAGCATCTTCTCTCCTTTTAAGTGTTATTCCTTGTCTGCCTCCAGATTGCTACTCTTAGGTAATTTCCTCCTTCCTCTTGGAAGTACCACACTCAGTCTCTCTCTCTCTCTCTCTCTCTCTCTCTCTCTCTCTCTCTCTCTCTCTCTCTCTTTCTCAACTTGAGATGTAGTTAGTAACCTATCACTGTGTCTCCTCTTTCTTATCGAGTATGCTAATTCCTAAATAAACCTTTATCTACTCTTTAATCAGGTTGTGCACCGTTGCTGTGTTAATTACTCTGTCAACACACTTTGTCACTCATGCTGTCTGTGGAGAAAGGGAGCACGCATGTTGTCACCAGGGACATGGTTTCAGGAGACACAGTAGATGGGAGTGGGAGGGAGAACGCAGCAAAATTCTCCTTCAGCGCACTCTGCTCAGAGTAGATAGGACCCATCCCTCTGTGAGTGGATTCAAGACTACTGTGGCTGCAATGCTAAAATCACTTTTCTGTGATTAATTTTTTAAGTAAACAGATCTACCAATTAATGGATAATTTTTAGGTCAAAGAACAAGATGGTATGTGTGTCCCAAGTATGTAAGTCTACTGACAAATCCCCCCCCCCAAAAAAAAAAAACTTTTGGGAACCGATGTACTTTGTCTCAAAGTGCTGGCACTGAATAAATATTGCTGTTGTAGTTTTTCTTTAACTTGAAAATATTCTCACACACTTATCCCAGCTCAGTTTTACATACTGGAGATTTTGTGGTAAGGAGCCAGAAAAGAAGAGAGAGAAATATTCTGAAACAAAGGAACTAATAAACAAGAGCAAGGAAAATAAAAGCCTTGCCTGGTGTAACTATTAAATGGGTAGTCATCTAAGCTTCTAGGAATGAAAATGAGCGCTGACAGCTTTCAGGGCTGGATTGATTAGGGAATGCTTGGAAGATAACCAAGGTCTATGAATGGCATGGGAAATCATGTTGCAGGCGAAAGAACCTCTCACTGTGTTATGAAGGAATACAGCAAAATAATAACAGTCTACAGGGATACTGGATGGCTGCCATCAATATGGCACTGCGAGGAAGCAAAATCACACAAAACCATGTGTGGCTTTGCTAGCTACCTGCACAGTTTGTGACATGTGAATGCGAAGTCCCATCAACAGCTTTGCCAAGAGTCATTTACAACATTTGTATAGTACCTTTTGGTTAAAAATGCACTCCAAGTCCCATGCTTTTGTGGTCTGTCTGAAAGAGTTTTGTGTTCAGATCTGCCACTTTATTATTTATATTTCCATTACAAAACCATTAGCTGGTTTTTATGATGTGGTTGGTACAAAATGAGCATCTACATATAGACTTAGAGCATCTACATATAGACTTCCCAGATTCATATACTTTCTGATTTTCTTCCCCCAAGCAAACCTATGAGTTGTACTGTGTGTTGAACTGAAAACTTTATTAAGTAAATATGATAATTATCAATTCCCATCTTGTTATTTTCTGCTGTGAAAGTCTATATTTGATAAATTACTTTGACTCCTGCAATTGCATCTTCCCCACCTGATTTTTTCTTGAAGAAGAAGAATAAGAGTTGGACACTCAGAGTCTCAGAGTGGCTTACAATCTCCTTCCCTTGCTCTCCCCACAACAGACACTCTGTGAGGTAGGTGGGGCTGAGAGAGCTCTGAGAGAACTACTCTTGAGAGAACAGCTCTGAGAGAACTTTTACTGAACCAAAGTCACCCAGTTGGCTGCAGGAGTGGGGAATCAAACCCAGTTCTCCTTCTACTTCTAACTACATCTCTAGGTGAGAGAGAGTAAGACTGAATGTAGTACTTCTGAGAAGAAGGAGGAAATTACTGCAAGAGGAGATTAAAGCTATCAGGGCTTTTGCCTAGAAATGCCCCACCCCATGTAGCTTCATATGTTCCTCACATGGGGTTGCCATGGTGACGGCAGTTATGGCAGACACATGAGAGTCTGGCTCTGTCCCTAACCCCCCCCCCCCGACTGGCTCAATAACTAAAGACAAGTCCAAATTTTTATGCTGCGGAGTATGGGTAAGGCCAGTGGATCTAAAGTTAGACCACATTCAGTAATTTCTAAGCCTCTAACAGCTTACCTGAACATGGGAGAAGCTGTTAAGAAATCTCCTCAGGCAGTAGTTACAGGAGTTACATGGCAGCTGGCTTTGTTACTGAAGTAACTTCACAAGAAGCCCTAACAAAATCGGATCTGCACGCTAACTTAGTGGCACTCAAAACAGACATTTTAGAAAGTATAAATGTAATCATGAGACCCCTAGTGGACCAACTAGAGGCTCTGTCTAAGGCGATGCAGGACATGGCGCAGACAGTGGAGACGGCCCTGCAGACAGGCATAGCTAATCAAAATAACATCCAAGCCCTCCAGAAACATGAGAAATGGGCCACATATTGTATTTTCCTAGGCTGCGAGACCACAACCTGAAGCTGAGGGGCTTCCCAAAGCAAGTGGAAGGCCCCACTGAACTACCCATATTCATTGCTACATGGCTAGCAAAAGCCCTCCAGCTGGAAGAAGGCATTGCACCTCACATCATTAATGCAGTCAGAATTGGGTCATTTCAAAATAACTGAGTGAGAGGGACATAATTATGCTCAGGGACATAATAATTCAGCTTGCAGACCTTCGCATAAAGCCGAAAATGCTGCAAATATCTAGAGAGCACAGCAGCCTTCGTTACAATGAAATCACCATTCAGGTTTTCCCAGACCTACCTGCTGAAGTGCTTCAAATGTGGAGATCCCTCAAACTGATTACATCCAAATTAAATGAGGTTGGCATCAAATTCAGACGGATTCCTTCAGGTGGCTATCCCTGAAAAGTACTGAGGCCAGAGACTCAGCATAGTGAATCAGCTCTTGTTTATTGGATTACATCAGGAACAGAGAACAAACTGGCTGGTCAGTGACCGGCTTATATGCATGCCCCACACCACAGCCCCCACACCCCCATCACCTGTGATTGGCCTTATTTACAAGTCAACAATTCAATAGATCTCCTTTTGTATCTGGGCAAGCCCATAGTGGCTATTGTCTTAGGAACGAAGGTCTGAAATTTGTCAGACCACATCGTCAGGCCACCGCTGTGGCGGCCATCTTATTATAGCTAATACATAACAATCCCGATGGAATAGTCTAAGAAATCATATAAGCAGAAAGTTGACATGCTTTCTCCCCTGAAGGACAGTAAAATACCTATGCGCCTTATTAAATAGGTTGTCTTTAACATTTGCTGAGGGAGTTTGGTTTCTTTATTATATAGGCTTGCCTGTTTCAGTTGATATTTAGCAGTACATGGTGAGAATGGTTGTGGGGGAGCTTGACTTCTTGGCTCCTTTGGAATGACTGAGTAGGAAGGCAGAGCGGTTATGGCTCTTTCCCGAGGTCGTCGGGAACCTCAGCTTTCAGCAGGGAAGATCACTCAGGTGGGGTGTATCTTATACCGTCTATTGCTTCTTGGACTCTCTGGCCCTGAGCAACTAAAGTTTCAAGTATTTGGAATGGGGAATGGGGGATGGGGATCTCTCTATCAATTCCAGTTTTCAGTATATGTTGCTAATTAATATTTCAACTCAAGGACGGGGGAGGGTGGGGGGCTGGGGGAATCGTATATTTACATTCTGCAAAGGGGAATGGGGGTTGGAGGGGAAGGGTTGCTAATTTTAGCTTACAGGATATGTTGCAAAATACTACAAAGATGGGAGGGTGGATATACAGATGGGGGTTTAATAGAAATGTTCTAATGTTTATTGGTTTAAAATATGGATTAGGTGTTACCAGAGGCACTGCCTTTTATTCTTGGGTAGCCCCAAAACAGGGGTGCCCTACTTTCTAACCTGAACCAAAGTCCCCAAAAGCCAGGCACTCTCAGCTTGACCACAGAGTCGGGCTGCAGGTGGTCTGCAAAAGAGATTTCATATTCAGGTTTCATAAGGTGACCTCAGAGCAAGCCTCCAGTCTTCCCCCTCCACCCAGCAGAGATTATGCTCATGGAATAACAATGAGTTCCAGAGGTAAGTCTTTAGAAGCCACCTGGCACTCTACAGCACCTCACCCAGCCTTTGTGTCCTAAGTGTAAATTCTTTGTCTTTCTTGCCTCTGTCCCTCAAGATACCGGGAAGTCTCCATCGAAGTGTGTATGTGCAGATGATGTCATCTGATGCTGCCACGTCTGCAAGGGGGGGATATGTTAGCCCCGATGCCATTATGGGGCTTTGCTATGGACTGTTTGCTGTTGCCACATGGTCTGTCTAGACTGTAAAATGGATGCCAAGGTAGAAGCCCATAGAGAAAGGAAAAAGCTGTCTTTTTACTCTGAGGGACTCCATTGCATACCTGCCGCATGTCACATACACGGATTAAGGGCCATACAGCAGACAAAGGACTTTTCCTCTGCCAGTCATTTGCATGAAGGGATTAAATGCCTTCCCCACCCAAGCCATACACTTGAACAATGGAAGATCCATCAGCTACCTGGCCAGATCATCTGCCAGCCAGCTTCCTCTGTCCAGCCCCCAGGCCAGGACCATTAGTGAGTCAGATAATCCATTCAACTAGCCACCCAACACCTGGCTTCTATTGTTAAATCCAGACCCTGCCTCTCTGGAAGCTCATTGGTCATACCTAAGGTCTGCCTCTACTGACATCACACACCCCTAGGACTCATCATTGGTCCGGGAAATCTTTTGTTCTCACCTGAGACCAACCCCCTTGGCCACCCATTGGGCTGCATTGTCTTACAGTGGGTATATCCCAGCAGACGCATGGCCTCAGAGTGTGTGTCTCTGCCATGAGCCAAAATGGCAGTCCACCCCTGAACCCTCTGGGTTTAGGCCACAATCCTTCTTCATGGACTTCTGCACATCTGACAGGTAGTATCACCTCTCCATAAGCCATCAATCCCCTCTGCTTTCTTAGTTCTATTTTATGTGTGTGAATGTTTGAATATTGTTTGTGTGTTTGTGAATGGATAAATAAGGATTATATTCAGTAAAATAATATTTTATTAATTATACCTGGTCTCTGTGTCTTTTACTGGGAACCATTACAAAGCAGCAGCATTCTCTGTATATACAGGCGAGAACCCATAATAATAATAATACCAATTGCTATATTTAAAATAGAGCAATTTGGCTAACATAGGAGCGCATCTTATAAGGCACAGTTATGCTTTCTTGGATGTCTGTAGTTTTAACATGGTTATTATACTTCCAGTTAGAGAATTTGTATGTCTATTTCAGGTACCTAAATTTCTACGCCAGAAGAAGAATTACCTGCGACCTCACAGAAGGTTCAGTCTTGCAAAATTCTCCATGGCTTATCAGATAGTGCTAGTTCTGATTAGAGAGTACATAAATATATACCACTTAACAACTGGGTCCAATCTGATCTTTTCAGCTCTTCTCAGCTATGGTGATTGTTATAAGGTTTTTTTTGGGTTTTTTTGATGGCTGCTGTTACTGTGTGAGTTGTTGGAAATCCTACCTGATAGTGTAAGTATGGTTGGATTTCAGTTGAGGTCTTTCAATATGTTGCACTTTGGGGAAAATATCTGTCCTTATAGATTTGATTGCACTTTCTCATGGCTAATTAATTGAAATTTTTAACTCTTAACTGCTGGGGAATCAACAACATTATTAAAGCAAAAAGGATCCACAACTACCTCACAAAAGAATGCTGATGTCGTTTTCCTCCAGGAGATGCACTTAAGAGAAGATGTGAACTACCTACTTAAATTGTCTTCGTTCCCAGTATGACTCAAAGCCCCTGGTACATCCCATGCCAGAGGGGTAGCTATTTTAATTTCTAAAAATCTGAGATTTGACTGTCAAAAAGTTAAACACGATCCTAGAGGGAGAATTCTCTTTGTACGGGGAACGCTGAATGGTTCATAGGTAACCCTTGCAACCATTTATGCCCCAAACTCTGGCCAATTGCAGTTCATCAAGGAAACATTGAGGGATTTGAGGGACTTCCAAAACAGACCAATAATTATTGGCATGGATCTTAACTATTTGATGAACACTGATTTGGATAGGTCCTTCTTTTGTAAAACTCTCAAACAAAGACAAGCTAAAAATAGGGCCTCGAAAACCGGTCTCCAAAAGTCATCCAAGAGTTAGCACTAGTGGACGCCTGGAGAGCTCTTCACCCCAGTAAGTGCAATTATTCTTATTTTTCATTTAGACATCCGATCCACACCAGGATAGATATATCCTTATGTCAGCATCATTAATAAACTTCAATCAGCAGAGATAGGCTTAAATAGACTGACCATACCCCAGTCTCTTGCAATCTTAAAGACCCAGATCCTAGTGATAAAGGCTTTACATGGAGATTCAATAATACTTTATTAAATGATAAAAATTTTATACAAGCAATTCATAAGAAATCCAGGAATTCTTGGAGTATAATTGGACTGTTGAGGTTCCTTTGACAGTAGTATGGGATGCTCTCAAGGCCACACTGAGGGGTAAAATTCTGTCTCTCTCAGCAGCTAATAAAAAAGAGAAAAATAAACTAAGACAAGCTCCGATTGATAAAATTTCTCATTTGGAAAAACTACACAAGAAAATGTGTAGTAAAAAAAATCTATATATCACTCTTACAAGAATAAAAAAAACCTTGAGCTATTAGAGACAGATAAAATAAGACAAAGCCTTCTTTATGTTAAGCAAGGGTATTGGTATAAGAGTCCGAAATCCTCACGTCTTCTGGCATGGAAAGTGCAAAAAAAGGATTCAAAGTTTGGCATCAAATGTGTAAAGAATTCCGAGGGTAAACTCTGCACATCCACAAAGGAAATCACAAAACTTTTCAAACAATACTATTCAGATCTCTATAGACCCACGGAGCCCACTCCAGACTCTATACAGAACTTTCTAGATTCCAATTTATCTCTCAAGGCATTGTCAGAAACCCACAAACATTTCTTAGAACAGTCTATAGATGAGAAGGAATTGGAACAGGCCATTAAATCTCTTAAGAACAATAAATCTCCAGACCTAGATGTGCCTGTGCCTAACCTCAGACTTTACTATGAGGCAGTTATACTGACTAATATAGTTAAACAATACAGACATAATTACTTGGCAGAATGGAAAGCCTTGGAGGACAACCATATTTCCTTGAATTCCTTCCAGAACCTACTATGGGCAGATAAAAGATTACATCATAATTATGAATCTCACTGCTTTTTAGAGGCAACCAAAAAAGTGTGAGACAGGAACCAGGAAAGGCTTGGGCCATCTACATCAGCACTAACACCTTTTGTAGGCCAGACCTGGTTTCCTCCTGGACAACCTGCAGGGGCATTCAAGGTCTGGGGAGAGGCAAACATTATACACTTCATAGACATACTATCTAGGGGGCGAATCTTAACCAAACTCAAATTAGAACATGAACATAACATTAAATTACCATGGTTTCAATATCTACAAGTGGCTGATCTAGTAAAGAACCACACATTTAAGCCTGATATATGAGTTTCACTTTCTGATTACGAGAAGATGCTCTATTACAATACAATACCAATCAAAGGTATGATTTCTAAAATATATAGCCATTTGTACAATAACAACCCGGTCGGTCTGCTTAGTTATCAAGCAGCTTGGCATAAAGACCTCCAGCATGAGCTCTCCAATGAGCAGTGGTCACTTATATGGAAAACGCATCTATACGTATCTAAAGCCATAAACATTCAATTACAAACTTTTAAACTTCTCTCTAGATGGTATGTGACCCCAACCAAACTAGAGCATGTCACTCACAATATTTCCCCAAATTGCTGGAAGTGTGGTGTGGCAAAAGTCACCTACTTTCATATTTGGTGGCTATGCAACCCGATCAAGCAATTTTGGTCTCAGGTACTCAAAGAGATCAAGCTAATGACCCTGTGTGATTTTCTGGAAACCCCGGAACTTATTCTCCTAAACCTCTGGAAGGATTCAAATGTACCTAAAATATGACATAATTTAATTATGACCTTGATCACCATGGCAAAAACTGTCATAGCCACGAAGTTGAAGGATGCAATCCCCTCCCCCCACCACAGTACAGCAATGACATGTGAGAATTTGGGATTACTTTATCCTAGATAAAATTACTGATGCAATTTCAGAAAGGCAATCAAATTCGGTAAGACGCACTAGTCTCCTCAAGAAATGGGCGCCTTTTATGGAGTATAAGCTCCAAGACTCCAATAAAGCAAGTAGTATACAAGACAAAGACAATTGCACATTGTTACTAGCTATCCACTAAGCCTTGAGTTGGTGTTACATTCAATTCAAACAACATGACCTTGCCTTTGTGATGTTTGACACTGATCTGGTTAAGAACATAAGAACATAAGAGAAGCCAATGTTGAATCAAGCCAATGGCCCATCTAGTCCAACACTCTGTCACACAGTGGCCAAAAATACCAGGTGCCATCAGGAGGTCCAGCAGTGGGGCCAGGACACAAGAAACCCTCCCACTGCTGCCCCCTCCAGCATCAAAAATAGAGTGCATCACCTGCCCCAGACTGAGAGTTCCCATCTATACCCTGTGGCTAATAGCCACTGATGGACTTCTGCTCCATATGTCTATCTAATTCCCTCTTGAAACTGTCCATGCTTGTAGCTGCCACCACCTCCTGTGGCAGTGAATTCCATATGTTAATCACTCTTTGGGTGAAGAAGTACTTCCTTTTATCTGTTCTAACCTGACTGCTCAGCAATTTCATGGAGTGCCCATGAGTTCTTGTATTGTGAGAAAGGGAGAATAGTACTTCTTTTTCAACCTGCTCAATCCCATTCATAATCTTATAAACCTCGATCATGTCACCCCTCAGCTGTCGTTTCTCCAAGCTAAAGAGCCCCAAGTGTTTTAACCTTTCTTCATAGGGAAGGTGTTCCAACCCTTTTATCATTCTAGTTGCCCTTCTCTGCACTTTTTCCAATGCTATAATATCCTTTTTGAGACGTGGTGACCAGAACTGTACACAGTATTCCAAATGAGGTCGCACCAATGATTTATATAGGGGCATTATGATACTGGCTGATTTGTTTTCAATTCCCTTCCTAAAAATCCCAAGCATAGCGTTGGCCTTCTTTATTGCAGTTACACACTGTCTAGACATTTTCATTGAGTTATCTACTACGACTCCAAGATCTCTCTCTTGGTTCGTCTCTGCCAGTTCAGACCCCATCAACGTGTATTTATATTTAGGATTTTTGGCTCCAATGTGCATCACTTTGCACTTGGCCACATTGAACCCCATTTGCCATGTTGACGCCCACTCACCCATCCTCGACAGATCCCTTTGGAGTGCCTCACAATCCTCCCTGGTTTTCACCACCCTGAACAACTTCATGTCATCTGCAAATTTAGCCACTTCACTGCTTACTCCTAATTCCAAATCGTTAATAAACAAGTTAAAAAGCATCAGACCGAGTACTGATCCCTGTGGTACCCCACTGTGGTTTCCCATTTATACACACTCTCTGTTTCCTATTTATAAGCCAGTTTTTGATCCACAAGAGGACTTGTCCTTTTATCCCATGACTATTGAGCTTACTTAGGAGCCTTTGATGAGGAACTGTATCAAAAGCTTTCTGGAAGTCAAGGTAAATAATATCTACTGGGTCCCCCTTGTCCACATGTTTGTTCACTCCCTCAAAAAACACTAACAGGTTAGTGAGACAAGATCTTCCCTTACAGAACCCATGCTGAGTCTGCCTCAATAGTTTTTGTTCATCAATGTGCCTACTAATTCCTTCCTTAATAACAGTTTCCACCAACTTACCCAGTATTGATGTCAGACTGACTGGCCTGTAATTTCCCGGATCTCCCCTGGAGCCCTTTTTAAAGATGGGAGTGACATTAGCTACCTTCCAATCCTCAGGAATGGAGGCAGATTTTAAAGAAAGATTACATATTTTTGTCAGGAGATCCACAAGTTCACATTTGAGTTCTTTCAGAACTCTCAGATGAATGCCATCTGGGCCTGGTGATTTATTAGTTTTTAAATTGTCCATCAGTCGTAGGACTTCCTCTCTTGTCACCACAATCTGATTCAGGTCTTTCAAACCCCCTCCTGAAATCGGTGCTTCTGGAGTGGGCAAGCACTTCTCCTCTTCCACAGTGAAGACAGAGGCAAAAAATGCATTCAGTTTCTCAGCCATTTCCCTATCATCCTTCACTACTCCTTTTACCCCTTGGTCATCCAAGGGCTCCACTGCCTTCCTGGCTGGCTTCCTACTTCTAATGTATTTGAAGAAAGTTTTATTGTTGGCCTTTATGTTTTTTGCGATATGCTCCTCATATTCCCTTTTTGCTTGCCTGATCACAGACTTACATTTTATTTGCCACAGTCTGTGTTCCCTTTTATCAACCTCACTGAGACTAGCTTTCCACCACTTAAAGGAATCCTTCTTACCTTTTACAGCTTCCATTACTTTATTAGTTAACCATGTAGGCTTTTTTCTATACCTATTTGTGCCTTTCCTAACCTGCGGTATATATTTTTTCTGAGCTTCTAGGATTGTCTTTTTAAATAGTCTCCAAGTTTCCCCAATGGTTTTGACCCTCTCCACTCTTCCTTTCAATTTCTTCCTCACATGTCCCCTCATACCAGAGAAGTTACCCCTTTTAAAGTTAAAAGTGGTTGTGTCAGTCTTTTTGGGCAACTCCTTATCTGTACAACTTTTTGGGCAACTCCCTATCTGTGGTTCTTATTGTTGTCACTGTTACCATGTTTGATACTGTTATTGTGCTTTTTCTAATCTATATATGTGTTGCCTATGTTATATTGTATGACGAACATTGCCTGAATCCTCCTGTTTCCTATGTATTGTTTGATATTCAACAAAAGTTATTCAAACCCAAATATATATACATATACACATACACATATATACACATACACATATATACGTTCCTCACATGGTTGGGAATGCCACGTTTGAAGTAATCAAGTGGATGGGGCAGATCCTGTGGGCCAAAAGTGCCAGTCTGTGAAAAGAGATTCCCCTGAGTGGGCCTTGCCACATCGTTGTTTCTCCAAAGTATACGTATGCTTTCTACCAGACATATGAGAGTGCAAATTTGGGATTGCCAAGTCCAGGCTGAGAAATTCCTGGAGATTTGGGGGTGGAGCCTGGGAATGGGGTAGTTTGGGGGGAAGGACTTCAGTGGGTAAAATGCCAGACTCCACCCTCCAGTGCAGTCATTTTCTCCAGAAGAACTGATCACTGCAGTTTGGAGATCAGCTGTAATCCCAGGTTATCTCCAGGCCTCACCTGGGGGATGGCAACTGTATGCATCAGGGGAAAGAAGCTGGCTTGATAAAAAAAGTCTGAGTTTTCCAACCCAACTAAAAAGTTTTGGTATAAAATAAACTTGAATTCATCTCAGCAGAGATTACTTGTTTATCTGTGAAATCCAGTTCTTGAAAGACACCTTCAGAATCATGCCTATGTCAAATGTTTGTATGTGGCGTTATAGTATGAATTGATGCCACATTTTTTTTTGGCCCCCCAAAGCAGATTTTTTATTGCTTTTTTGTAATAGACAACTAAAACTACAACGAAATAGAGGAGAGGGGAACTAACATCTAGGAAGAAAGAAAAGTATACCCACACTATACTAAAAACCCAAGAGTAGGCTAACCGGGATTATTATCCCGGTTAGAATCTATGTTAGTACTATATTGTTAGTAAACAATGCATGATGTGAGTTTCTATCTATCCCTGATCAAAAATAAGCTGATTATTTGTTATGGGAGAATTTCAGAGCATCTCCCTAACTCGCTTCATAAAGGCAATTTTCAGAGTCCTTCTGCCTTTATTTAGGCTTTCTATCTCTAAAGGCATAGGTTGGTTTGCAGGCAGCTGCGTTTTCTTCTGTGACCAAGTCTTCCTCCATCTCCAAGGGTGTGGATCCATTCGAACCAGTTTCACTGTCTTCTTTGGTTCCCAGATGACATTTCAGGAATTCTTTAGCCTTGTGCATGGAGTCAATCTTCTCTCTCTTGTCATGTAGCTTAAAGATGACGCCTTCTGGAAATGCCCATTTATATGCGATTTGATTAGTTTGAAGGAAGAGAATTAAATCCTTGTAGATCTTTCGTTTTTGGCGAATTTCAAATGGAATGTCCTTTAAAGTCTTGATGATAACATTCCCCATTTTCAGTGGAGTTGCTGATGTAGCTTTTAAAATTGCATCCCTGGTTTGTCTTCTTGAGAATCTGACTGATATTTCTCCAGGCAGGCTATTCTTTTTGGTGTAATTGGAATACACCCTATACACTGCATCCATATCATGCATTATTTCTTCCACTGTCAAGCCTACTACTGGTGCGATAAGATCACTCAGGAGCTTCTTCAGGTCTTCTTTCAGCGATTCAGGAACTCCCTGGAACCTGAGGACCATATTGCCTTTTCCCATTTGTAGTAACAACAGTCTATTTTCCTGATGATTCTGTTTATTCGTTAATTGGTCCACTCTTTTCTTCAAAGTCTTATTTTCAGTGTGCATCTCTTTCACTACTTCCATCGTTTGTTCCGTCTGTTTAACTGTTTCAGCCATCTGGAGCTGTTGCGCTGGGAGAGTCTGATTAAGGGCGGTTAACTGCTGGTTAATATCAGCGAGTTGATCCATGACAGGCTTGAGCGTGTCTGCTAAGAGTCTCATAACATCCACCCCCTCATCTTCCGGCCTCGGACTTTGACCTCCCATAGGTTTTGATTTCAATCCTTTTCTCCCTGCACCGGACATCTTGATTGATTGTTTACAAAAGCCAGGCACTATTTCACCACCTCTGAAAATCGCTTATGTTTCAAGTCCGCTATGGTAAGTCTCACCAGACAAGCCAAACGATCAATTCCCCCCCTTATTCTGCTGCTTTTCTCGCTTATGGGGGGGGCATCCCTCCGCCTTCCATTTGCCGCTATAAGGGGGGTGAGGAATTTTCCAGTTATTTTAAAGTTCGGTTACAGCCAACTCACGATCACTGCCAGCCACTTTCGACCTCGCTTAGATCTTCGCCAATCGCTCGATCTCCTCTGCTTGTTCCGGCCAGCCTAGCTGGTGCCATGTGGCCACACAGCGGTAGGACTGTCAGGGCAAAGGGGAGCCTCAATTCGCCGGCATTCCGCCGTTGAAGAGGCTACCCCTTCAAAGCCCACCCAAGGGTTCCATGGGGGGGGCATGTCAGTAGCTCCCCTCCAAACCGCTGGTGTGCAAATCGCTCCCCCGACTGCCATCGCCACGCTGTAGACCGGAAACCCAATTGACGCCACACTTTTGATGTCTGAGGACTTGACTTGAACTGCTTAAAAAAAACCCACTCTTTTGATGGTTAATATAATTCTGCAGCCAGTTTAGGGATAGAAAATCGGGCTGCATTTTTTAAATTAGCAGTTGACCTTAACAAACAGTACCTTCTTCCTTCATGAAACAAATTCTGGTCTAGGAACATAATAGATCACTCAGCAGGACTGAAGAAACATACAGAGGAAGAAAATTAATTTTTCAGGTAAATATCCAGTTCTAAAGGGTACAGCCGTGCCACTGTACCCCTGGGTTATGGCACAGAACACTTTTCTACACCCATATTTATTTACAATGATATGCATTTTAAAAGGTGACATTTAGGTGGTTTCTTATTATCTCCCTGGAATTTGCACATCAACATCTGAAAGCTTTTATGAGTTTTAAACAAACACATATCAACCTAGTAATACAATAAGTAAATCACACTGACTTTCTTTAAACTTTTACAGCAATTGGTTAGCCTATCTTCTGAGATGGGTGTAGGACAGTTTAGGAAGAACAAAAAATGAATAGTGACAAGCATCTGGGAATGAAGAATGGTCCAGCAGCCTTTTCCACTTAGTCACATTTCACATATAAACTTAATGTTTAACGAATCTGTTGGTCTGCCAAATTGCTCCTCTGAATGCAGGCTTTTGGTGCCAGCTTTGCTGCTATTTACGAACCCCTGGAGAATGCCGTCCTGGAGCTATTATCCATTACTCCCCAGACTGAAACACACAGAGACTGGTTACCTAGAAGCATATGATGTCCTTGGTCCTGCTAAACTTAGTTGTGATTAGGTCCCACTGAAATCAATGAAATGTTAGTTGCAATTTAACTTGGATCACAGCTTCCAATGGGATAATTCCCTGGTTTCATACATGCTACAGGGTCATGGCTAGGTAATGTGTATAGTACAGATTTTGCCCTTCAATGATCCATGGATTAGCAGTGCTGTTTTAAGCAGAATTGCACCCTCTTGGGTTCATTAAGGTCAATAGGTTAGAAGAGTGTAACACTGCTTAGGATGGCACTGTAAATCTCCCTGATTGCTGGAGAAGGCAGCAAATATCCTTTAAGATCACAGCTGAATCACAAAAATGACCTATCTGTAGAGCACAAATTTTCCCCTGTGTTGCTGGATCCACCATTTGAATAACCTACAGTGTAAATGTTGCTTTTTGTGCCTGAGCAGTCAGTGGTGTCAATCGTGTAGGGGAATGCTCAGAAACTACAAAACCTGCAGTTCCCATGAAGCAGTGTGAGAATGAACATTCATGAACTGATCTAGTAGTCCCAGAGGAATCAAAACACATCTGGAAAGGACTCAAAGCAATAGGAACAAATGAGTGACAAAAATGACAGTGCAGAAGTGGCCTGTAGCATGCTTGCCTTCAGAAGCAGTAGAAATGTTAATCTCTCCTTATATATAATTGTGTTTTGGTCATGGACTCTCCTGAACGTTCCACATGCTCCCTCAGCCTTTGGCTCTCTGATCTGTCACTCAGAGGGTGTACAGTGCCATAGATTCCACCCTCCCAACCAGCCATTCCCTCCTGGGGAACCACTGTAGCCAATCTCCAGGTGAGGGGTGGAGATCACTCAGAATTACAACTGATCTCCAGGAGGGAGGGGAGAGGAGATGGAAAGCTGAAATCAGGGGCAGATAATGGCAGGTTGATGCTTGGCTGCGAAGGACATAGGGTTGCCAACCCCAGGTTGGAAAATTCCTGAAGATTTGAGAGGTGGAGCCTGGAGAGGGTGAGATTTGAGGAAGGGTAGGACCTCAGACAGGTATAATGCCATAGAATCCACCCTCCCAACCAGCCATGTCCTCCCAGGGAACCATTATTGCCAGTTTCCAGGTGAGGGGTGGAGATCACTCAGAATTACAACTGATCTCCAGGAGGGAGGGCAGAAGTCAGCTGCAGTCAGAGGGGCAGATAATGGTAGGCTGATGGTTAGCTGGGAAGGAGATGGGGTTGCCAACTCCAGGTTGGGAAATTCCTGGGGATTTGAGGGGTGGAGCCTGGATAGGGTGAGGTTTGAGGAGGGGTTGGACCTCAGACAGGTACAATGCCATAGATGCCATCCTCCAAACCAGCCATTTCCTCCTGGGTAACAATTTTTGCCAATATCCAGGTGAGGGCTGGAGATCACTCAAAATTACAACTGCTCTTCAGGTAGCAGAGATCAGTTCCTCTGGAGAAAATGGTGGACTCTGTCATTATACCTGCTGAGGTTGCCACAGCAAATTGACGCTGAGTGTACAAGGCCTCGGCACTCTCCCAGAGCCTCTTTCTAGTGCTTATTATATTTATTTCCACAATGGGCCTTATTCTTAGTCAAATTATAAAGTAAGACAGAGAAGCAATGCAAATTTTCTTTCACAAACATAACAGTTGTTACAAAGTTTCAAAAACACAAAAGGAGAAAAATCATAGTTCAGCTTCTTTGCATGACATTATAAACAAAGCCCATCTTTCCATAAACTTAGAAGCCCTTAAATCTTTATGATTTATACTTCCTATTTTCTATATTATTTTAGACACTACAGCAATTTTTCCAAATTCTCATAGCCCAGTCATTAATGTCATGATCTGTGTAGGCCTCTGGAGATCTGTGCATGAGTGGGAGAAAAGCCTGAGGCCTAGGACCCAGGAGAGGCCTGTGTGGTAGTAGAAAGCAAGCTACCTACAATTCCCACAATGCCTAGAGCCAACTCCAACCAGTGGGAATACTGAAAGTCTCTGAGGAGATGTGTTCATATACTTGGTGGTCAGTTTAACTGATGTTCTTTTCTCTGCAGTCTTGCCTCACACAGGAGTGAACTGAAGAGACTGGTCTGGGAAAAAGTTCCCTCACTGGGAGAGTGAGTACAGAACAAGCCTGGTTTATAGAGGGCTGTAGGCCTGAAGTAGTAACAGTTAAAGTGAAGTAGTTAGGTAGTTAGTCACGTTAGGAGTTTGTTTACTTTGCCTTTTAAACAGTGTTATATCTTTTAAATCACCTTGTCTTGTTTTCCTTGCCCCAGTACTGTGTTAATAAACCATTGTTTTATTCTCTGCCTGTGTTTTTTTGGCTGTAAAAGGGGCATTTTGGTTGGGCTTGAGAGGGTACCCTAGGCCTTCTCAAGGGACCGTAAGCCCAGGGTGGTAGCGGCAGAAGGCGACGACCTGCTGGGGTCATGACAAGAGGCTTCTTCTTCTTCTTTCTTGAAGCAGTTAGTAAGCTCATTATAAGTTATCTACCTGAGGCAGGTACCTGTTTGTGCCCTTTTTTGTTAACAATGAAATAAAATTATACATTAAATTTCAGAAGGATATCTGACACGGAATTTTGGATACACAAGTCATAAAGTAAAGAAAGATGCTCTGGTATGTTTGATGCAAGAATGTTTGATGCAAGAAAACTGATGCAAGAATCATTCTACTGTATCAGTTGCACCAACCAAGGCTAAAAGGCCAATTCACACTAGCCCTGTTCCCAGGTTACAGTGAATTCACATACATCCTGCATGAATGTGCAAAAACCTGTTTGTAAGAAAAAGCCAAAGCACATTCACTTTACAAATGGAAGCTGGGACCAGTACCTGAATAAATGTGGGACACGTTCTGCTGTACACAGATTAAATGTAACATGAGAATCACTCACTACATGTATAAAAAAAGAAGAAGAAGAAGAAGAGAAGAGATTGGATTTATACCCCGCCCTTCACTACCCAAAGGTGTCTCAGAGCAGCTTACAAACTCCTTTCCCTTCCCCTCCCCACAACAGACACCCTGTGAGGTAGATGGGGCTGAGAGAGCTCTTGACAGAAACTGCTCTTTTTTCAAGAACAGCTCTTATCAGAACTATGGCTTGCCGAAGGTCATCCAGCCAAGTGCAAGTGGAGGAGTGGGGAATCAAACCCGGTTCTCCCAGATTAGAGTCACACACTTAACCACTTCACCAAATTGGAGAGATTGGATTTATACCCCGCCCTTCACTACTCAAAGGTGTCTCAGAGCAGCTTACAAACTCCTTTCCCTTCCCCTCCCCACAACAGACACCCTGTGAGGTAGGTGGGGCTGAGAGAGCTCTTGTCAGAAACTGCTCTTTTTCAAGAACAGCTCTTATCAGAACTACGGCTTGCCCAAGGTCATCCAGTCGGGTGCAAGTGGAGGAGTGGGGAATCAAACCCAGTTCTCCCAGATTAGAGTCTGCACACTTAACCACTATACCAGACTGGCTCTCGAGTTTATTTATTTATTTAGGATATTTTTATGCTACCTCTTCAGAATCCTGCTCACGGTGGTTTACACTTAAAATCTACTATACTAAAATACATGCCATTAAAACGTAAGCTATTAAAACATTGTACACAGATTGTATGTGTATTCGCTGCATTCAGTGTAATTTGTGAACAAGACTAATGCAATTCTGGGCACTGGGGTCAGGGAAGAAAAATGGGACTTGCCTTCTTATTTTGCCTAGGAGAGATTTATATACACTATTGAAATTAATTCTCATCCACACCTGAAGCTTACCCATCTTTTGACAGAAAGTGCTCAAATTTCCCTTTACTATGTAAACAAGAGAGAGAGATCAGAAAACAGGAGGAACATAGAGTGGTCTAGCCAAAGTTCTTTCATATCTTACAGAGTTCAGTGGTTGAGTTAAACATATGTTTATTTATGCAGGAAAGTACAGTAGGACTTAACAGCGCTGAATTTTGGCTGGATTATGCCCAATATATTCAATGGATTAATAGGGTGATGGACTCTATGAGCAAAGAGGAAAGAAGGGGTCAGTTTAGAACTCTTTTTAAGTTACCACCAATGGAGAAGTCATTCAGTAAGTGGTAAAAAGATACATTTATCTCACTTTTTCATTGCACTATGAATACTGAAGACAGAACTGGGGATGTGGTTATTTCTTTGGGTTTCATTAATGTATAGGAAAAGCATGAAATATTATGAAAGCCTTTTTAGACAAACACATCTGTTTGAAATTGTCACTTGAGGTTAGAGAGGTATAGGATAGTAAACTGTATGATTTTAAAGATCATCTTTGAGGTGGGGGCCAATGCTATTGGCCTCCCAACCAAAATAAAAACAATAATCTTCTTTGTTCCACAAACTGTTGCACACAAAGTCACTGTTAGTCTTGGAAGATGCTCTGAGTAAAATAAACTTGCAGCACATGTTGATTGTCAAGGTAAATGCAGTTTTGTCTTAACCAAACCAATACGGGTTGCTGTAGACACCAAGATGTATGCTTAGGCTAGATCTATTGGAATATGCAAGGTCTATAGTGCAGCCTTATGAATATCTGAAGCTCATCCTGCAGGGGGACAGCTGAAGGACATGTAGTTAGCATAGTAGACTAGGGACTTCTTATGTTTTAAAACTGTGTCCTGCTCCTGTAGAGCTTCCTGTTGCTCTTTGTTCCTTTTACAGCAGTTAGACTGGTTAGTTTAGGCTTTCTCTCTGTATGTTCTTTAACAGTTTGTTCTTCTTTAATAAACCAACTTTCATGCAGGGATCTCAGTCATGCTTGCATGCCTGCCCTTTGCCAGAGGGTGTGGCATATGCAAATGAGTTATGCAAATGAGCTCTTGCACCTCTTTTTTTACAAAATGACCCCTGCTAACATGTAACAGTCAGTCTGTTAATACCTGGGTGAGAAAACCCTGTCTCCTTCAGCAGTTGTTGCCACACACTCTGGTAGTTCCTCTTAACCTTAATAACCATCTCTCCTTACATATAATTGTGAAGTGGGGTGGCACTTTCTGAACATTCCACATGCTCCTAAATCAGTTGGTTCCATGATGTGTCACCCAGAAACTGTCCCTATCCACTGGCTGTGTTGCCTGAGTCCCGCCTCCAACATTTTAAACAGTTTGCTGTTCCTCTCCCCCCCATAGCCAGTAGGAACACAGAGGTCATTTGCATATGTGACCTGATTGGCCTTTGCCTCTAACATTCTAAACAGTTTGCTGTTGCTGTTGGGAGTAATTGAATGTGTCCTGAGGTAAAATACATATCCCAATCTTCCCTTACACAGTCACTGGAGTTGCCAGTCTCCCAGTGGGGCCTGGAGATCTTCCAGAAATCACTGTGTTCCCCAGCCACAGCACATCATTTCCCCTACAGAAAATTTCCCAGCTATTACAACTGATCTCCAGATGACCAGTTCTCCTGGAGACAGTGGTTGCTTTGGGCAGTGGACTTTATGGCATTATACCCTGCTGAAGTCCCTCCCCACCCCAAAACCTGTCCTCCTCAGGCTCTGCCCCTCTAATCCACAGGTATTTCCCAACCCAGAGTTGACAACCAGTTATGGAACCACTTTCCAGACCCTTGGAACCCAGAAAACATGGCATAGAAGGAGATGCTTTTCTACCTTAGCTGCCATTGCATAACCCCAAATTAACATAAGCCAGCCTCTATGGCATTATACTCTGCTGAGGTCCCTCCCCACCCCTTCCCTATCCAGTCTCTACCCCTCAAATCTACAGGTATTTCCCAACCCAGAGTTGGTAACCCTGTAACTGGCTATGAAACTGCTTTCCAGACCCTTGGATCCCAGAAGACATGGCATAGGAGGAGGTGGTTTTCTACCTTAGCTGCCACTGCATAGCCCCAAATTAACATAAGTCAGGGGTGGAGGGAACCATACCTGTTACCATGAGGCTGTCCTCCCATACTACACACTTGGGACAGCAAAATGACTTGAGACAGCCTTGCCTTATAGCTAACCAGAAGAAAATAAGTTTGGCTTGCCTCCTTCTATTTTCCCCTTCCTTCTGCCACCCCACCAGCCACAGCCGGGACACTCACTTGGAGCTGCCTGCTAGAGCTCATTGTATTTCTTCCCACAACTGGCCCTACTCCTAGTTTCCACATAAGGAGTTTATAGATTATCACCTTCACTCTTCCCTGGTCCCCTCCTTCAGTTCTTTGCCATATCCTGTATTAGTACTGATTTAGAAAACTCCAGGGCACAAGGTAAATATTTGCATAGGTAAATATTTTCTTAAAATATGTGCCAAATATGTGCATAGGTAAACATTTCCTTAGACTATGCACCAAATAAAATATATACATGTCGAGATAACATGACTGTAAAGGAAATGCCTCTTCAAAGGGCCTACAGTCAACCTATATAATCAGACCTACCACATGGGCCTACAGTCAACCTATATAATCAGACCTACCACAAACCCAGTGCAGATGAACCCCCAGGAGTTTGGTGTTGACTTTTTCTTTTCCCATGACCTCTGTGCATGGTACAGCACCACTTTGAAAATCAGGTGCTCCTCATTCTGCCTTTAACAAAGTTCCAAAACACAGTAGGAGAAGAAGAAGAAGAGATTGGATTATACCCTGCTCTTTACTACCCAAAGGAGTCTTAGAGCGTTTTTACAATCTCCTTTCCCTTCCCCTCCCCACAATAGACACCCTGTGAGGTAGGTGGGGCTGGCAGAGCTCTTTCAAAGACTGCTCTTGAGAGAACAGCTCTGAGAGAACTTGTAACTGACTCAAGGTCACACTGGTAGCTGCATGTGGAGGACTGGGGAATCAAACCTGGTTCTCCCAGATTAGAGTCCATGCTCCTAATCACTACACCAAACCATAGCTTCAATAAACCTGTTAATGAGATAGATATGCAAGAGGTTGGTGTTCTACAAATTTCCAGATTCTGAGGTGCCTAGCTCCCACACTTTCACATTCTTTTCCAGTCTACAACTGTGCACACACAGTCCGGTGTAGTGGTTAAATGTGCAGACTCTAACCTGGGAGAACCGGGTTTGATTCCCCACTCCTCCACTTGCAGCTGCTGGATGACCTTGGGCAAGCCATAGTTCTGTCAGATCTATTATCTCAAGGACAGTTCTGGAAAGAGCGCTTTCAGCCCCACCTACCTCACAGGGTGTCTGCTGTGGGGAAGGGAAAGGAGTTCGTAAGCTGCTCTGAGACTCTGAGTGAAGGGTGGGGTATAAATCCAATCTCTTCTCTTCTTCTAGGTACCCACAGCTAGGCCACTTTCTAAATATCCTCTGGTCCTGCATGTACCACTTTCTGAAGTGCACTGAATATGTTTTAGGTACCAATGCTTATGCATCAATTATACCAACTAGTTACAGAGTTGCCCTTTAGGAAAGGCAAGGGAGCAGTTGTCCTCACTTACTCTCTGTTTCAACACATAGGTGCTCCTCAGGAGCATCTGTAATTCTGTACAATTCTGGTCAAGTAGCTAGGTCTACTAGGCGTACGCACTAGTCTTGTCAATCCTACAATTATGTTACTATACATTTTTTTTCATTTCTGGAATTTAACAAGTAATCCAACAAGGTTTTCAAGAAGCTTTAATATGTCAAGTATAAATGTAAGCTTATACAACAAGTACCGCTGTGTCAATACAGAAGATGTAAGTTGGGACACACATGAGCTGCAGAGAAGAGCAACCTCCAAGCAACATATAGGAGCCAGTTAAATAGGAATACTCGATGACTAAAATTTCTTTTGAGCTCACATGTTTTCAGGAAAAATACAGGCATAAACTCAAGGATCTGTCTTCAGTGGCAAGAATCATTATGTTGCTTTGGCTGAGTGAGTTTGTCATCTTGGACAAGATCCATAGGAAATTTTCACATGGCCTCTCAGAGATTTTCACAAAGTTGCATGGGCTGTGGTCCCAACAGGACTGTGCTTTAGCTGCAGCAGCACTGCAACAACTCAAGCCAGCTCTTAAATCAGGCTGCCTGATAAGGACCATTTCTAAGGCCTCACATATACTTTTCCATATATGTCAACGAAAAGGGAAAATACATCCAGAGATCTTGAATCTTGTGCCAGTTTCCAAAGACACCAGAACACTGCGCTTGGTTAAGGACTAAGAGCAAATTTGAGTGTAGAGAGATTATAGATTTGTACTATGTGTAGTTAAAGTAACCTGAACTTCCTCTACACTAGGGGCCAGTTTGCTGAGTTTTTTGGAAGCCTTTGTTTCCTTTAAAAACCACAAAAGACATGTGTAATATTGAGACATTAATGCTACCCAGACTAAATTCTAGACAAATCTTTCTCCAAGGACTTGAACAGAGGAGAATAGATTATTTTCTCACAATGTTTAACTGGTTGGCAAAGAAAACTTGCCATACTGAATTATAACAGTCTTCAGATACAGCCTGAACTGGATTAACTATTTTGTAATTATCACACTGGGGAAAGTAGCTGTGATTTTTATGTGGAGGGAAAATGTTGCACTTCTGGAGTTTAGCATGGCTAAACTAGGATCTCCTTGGTTAAGGCAATAATCCATATAATTATTCTTTTGATGCCACATTAAGGTATAGGTGTGAACAAAAATAACTGAGATAAATAAATTTATAAAGCCTGAGTCTTTTCTGTAATCGTGTAATCCCAGCTTTCAAAAACAAAGGTTGTTTCAGACGCAGGAAATCTGAACTGCTCAGAAAGCAATACTTTTCCTTCTAAGTACATTTTAATCTCTCTTTGTGATGCTGTCATTGAAGTTCAAAGCTGATAAGACTGTATCAAGGGGCTGTGAGCCACTGAAATGGAACACTTATCCAAGCTGTAGTGATTCTGCCTTCAAAGTTTTCATGTAAACTGGGCTGCCCAGACCAGTCCAGTTATATTACTATACCCATTGTAATGTTCCCTTTTGCTTGTTGGTCAGAATTAGGGTACTTAATCAGGTTTCTGCTGTTAGATTCATATGGCAGAGGCAGGTGTACTCAAGAGAACTACTACTTATTCCCAAGGAGACACCCAAGTATCTGGTTTCAGAACAAGGAAGCTCATGCAGACAAAGGCTGTGGTCACACAAGCAGTTCATGCCAATATCCTCATAGTACCTTTGTGGATGTAAACAGCACAATCAGAAAACAACATCTTCCAAGCCCCAGTCGTCGGCACCCAGGTCCAATGTATCCTGGAAGTGGAGTTTGCTGACACCAGGGAAAGTCCGGTCTTTAAGTATGCCAGCACTTCCACCCTGCATTTTCCAACAACTGAACCCCCCTGTTGCGAAGTCAAGCCATTTGGGAAGTCTGAACCTTCCCTTCTGTTTCTGCCTCCTTTGGGGTTTTGTTTTGATCGGGTAGCAATGAGTGTATAAATGTATACGGTCAATCACTGCAGCCAAGTAGTCATTCAGGACTGGGAATCCTTGAAGGAGTTGTTTTCAAGTGTCAAATCCCCCCCCCCAAAAAAAAAAAGTCATCTCATGTTTCTGCATCAGAATTGCTGTCTCTGACACAAGGGTAAATGCATTGAAGTCAATGGGACTACTCTCATGTAAATCTGCACACACACCCCATGTATTCCACAGAAGAGAGGCAAAGGGAAGGAGGCTGAGAGGGGCTGAAGTACTTGGCAGAGGGATTGTGGAGCTGTTAAAAAGGAGCTGGAGCTACTGATACACACTTATGCTCATGGGTGAAAGACCAAATAAAGGACGCTGCAAGAATCTGAATGATCGACCATGGGGCAAGCATGCAGTGAAGCCATTTCAGGGTGGGATGTCTGATCAAAACTTCCTACAACTATTCAAACCACCACAAATAGAGGGGTAGCCAGATTGCACCAAGCCTCCAGTGTGACCGCAGCCAGACAGAGGTATTTATTTATTTATTTATTTATTTATTTATTTTATATCCCACCCTCCCTATTGAATCAGGTTAAAAGCCAAAGCACATTCACTTTACAAATGAAAGCTGAGACCAGTACCTGAAAAAATGTGGGACATGTTCAGCTGTACACAGATTAAATGTAACATGAGAATCACTCACTACATGTATAAAAAAGAAGAAGAGAAGAAGAGAAGAGATTGGATTTATACCCCGCCCTTCACTACCCAAAGGTGTCTCAGAGTGGCTTACAAACTTCCTTCCCTTCCCCTCCCTGCAACAGACACCCTGTGAGGTAGGTGGGGCTGAGAGAGCTCTTGACAGAAACTGCTCTTTTTTCAAGAACAGCTCTTATCAGAACTACGGCTTGCCGAAGGTCATCCAGCCAGGTGCGAGTGGAGGAGTGGGGAATCAAACCCGGTTCTCCCAGATTAGAGTCCACGCACTTAACCACTACACCAAATTGGCTCTGAACCCTAAAGGATTAAAGGTGGACTGCCAGTTGACATCGGGGCAGACACACAATTTGAGGCCATGTGCTCTGATGGATATAGGCATTGGAAAATAATGCAGAGCAATGGGTGGCTCTGGGGGCTGGTCTCAGGTGAGAACAATAGATTACCTGGCCAATGATGAGCCCCAAGGGGTGTGTGGCATCAGGATGGGCAAGGCCTAGATGTGACCAATGAGCTTCCAGAGGAGCAGAGTCAGGCTTTAATAATGGATATAATGGATATAATGGGATTAAGCTAGGTGCTGGATAGGAGGCCGGAAGTGTCCATTGTGGAACAATAGAGTGGCCTGGTGTTTCCCTGGTGCCAGACAAAAGAGGTGATGAACCTGAATGGGTGACCATTCACTGTACATGGAAGGTTAATGTTTACCTTGATAGGTCTGGCATAGGTGTAAGAATGCAGATATCTTAGACAAATATATGGAGATGGGAATGAGAGGATTATTCCAAAGGTATTTCCTGACATATAGGTGAAACAGGAGAGGGGGGTGGAAACATGCAACATACTTCATTCATGACAATAGTACAGACCAGAGTCTCTTTGTCCCTGCCTGCCTGTACATTTGACAGACAAAAGACTAGCCACTTGGTCAGTAGAAGATGCCTGAGACAAGGGCAGAGACTTGCCCATTCTAGTCCTTTTTGGACTGAGCTGACAGGATAGATGTGTGTGGGAGGGGGTTGCTTGCTTGGCAGGGCAGCCAGCCTTGAGAATCTTCACCTGGCCTGAGTTTTCTCAGTCAAGATGTGGTTCTCCTAGCCTCCCAGCAAAAGCCACTTTTTAAGCCAAGCCTGGCTTCATGAAGCTACTGCTGGTGGAGGTTCAGAGGTTGTTTTGAGGTATCTCTGTGTTGGGAAAGACCACACTGGGTTGAGGGCCGAGGAAGCTGGCTACAAACACCTTGAAATGGATCTGGTATTCAATGAGGAGCCAATGCAGTTCACGCAGCACTGGGTAGATGCGAGCCCACAAGGGTATCACTGTCAACACCCATGCTGCCACATTCTGCACCAGCTGCAGCTGTCGGAGCTAAGTCAAGGGTAGCCCCACATAGAGAGAGTTACAATAATCCGGTCTGGAAGTGATCATTGCATGGGTCATTGTAGCCAGGTCACGGGGGGTGAGATAAGGGGCCAGCTGTCTGATCTGTCTTAGATGGAAAAAGGCAGACCTGGAAGTGGCAGTGATCATACAGTCTCCACTTCATAACTCACATAAATAGGTGGAAGATCACAAAGTTTTTTGAACATTTTTAATGCTTTGGAGCATGTTTTCAGCCTGACCACTGGACTGGATGCTTAAGGGAGATGCCCCAGTTGGAAGCGAAATGTTAATCACTGAACCAGTGAAAGTCACAAACAAGATCTTTAGAAATATCATGAAGTGCAAATGATGATTTCATCTTGACTATAACCATACCTTCTGTTGTCTCTGGCAACAACAAAACTTCAGGACATTCTGAATATCCTGAACAGCTTCATGGACAGCTTCAAGAGGGAACTAGATAAGCATATGGAACAGAAGTCCATCAGTGGCTATTAGCCACAAGGTATAGATAGGGACTCTCCGTCTAGGGGAAGTGATGCTCTGTATTCTTGGTGCTTGAGGGGGCAACAGTGGAAGGGCTTCTTGTGTCCTGGCCCCACTGCTGGACCTCCTGACAGTACCTGGTATTTTTGGCCACTGTTTGACAGAGTGTTGGACTAGATGGGCCATTGGCCTGATCCAGCATTGGTTTCTCTTATGTTCTTATGTTCTTATGTTCTCTTATGAATAATAACAACTATAAGATAGTACTGGCTATTGAAATAAAAAAAATCAACTATAAGTTTGAACCAAGGCAAGTCTGGGATCACATGTGAGATCACTGGCTCTCTGCAGTTCCTCAGTTGAAGTTCCTGACATGGTGCCCAGTGTTTGACTCACTGCTCTATGTGAGCATTTATGTTGGGCCAATAAGTGATTTGACATTTGACTTCTTCACCCAAACAGTGATTAACACATGGATTAACACTGGTGGCTAGTGGCTATAGATAGAAGGAACTCTTGGTCTCTGTGGCAAGTGATGCTCTGGTGCTGGGGGGGCAACCCCCTCACCTCTTTTAATAGTACTGGATTACTTATAGGGTTTATTTTTTAAAAAAAAAAAAAACAACAACTCCTGAACACCAGCCACTGATAGACCACTACTCTGCTCCAGCCTCCATATGTTTGTCAAATTCCATCTGGAAGTTGTTCATGCCAGCCACCACCATCACTTCCTGTGGCAGTGAATTCCATGTGTTAATCACTGTTTGGGTGAAGAAGTCCTTCCTTTCATCCATTCTAACTTCTAACCGGACTGCTCAGCAATTTCATTGAGTGCCCACGAGTTCTTGTCTTGTGAAAAAGGGTGAAAAGTACTTCCTTCTCTACCTGCTCTATCCGATGCATAGCCTTGTAAACCTCTTATCATGTCACTCCTCAGTCATTCTTTCTCAAAGCCAAGAACCCCAAGCACCTTAACTTTTCTTCATAGGAAAAGTGTCCTCCTCTTATCATTGTAGTTGCCCTTTTCTGCATTTTCCCAGAGTTATAAATATTCTTTTTTACATGTATGTGTGGTGTGACTGGTCCAATGCGGTTGCACCATCAATTTATACAGGGCAGGGCCTGTATAAATGTTGTTTCTGTTGGTGTTCTGGGGTTTCTGTGTGGCACCGTGGCATGCTTGCACTGCCACAGTGCCACTTTTTCTGGAGTGTGCCACTTGTTCTCATGGCAAACAAGCTCCTCCCAAGACAGTTCACTTTCCCTGAGATTCTCTGGGAGAGTCTGACTGCTAGGTGTTGTGTGCTTGCCTGCCTTAAGTGCTGCTGGTAGGTTTCCCCATTGGAAACAATGGAGGTAATGGAGGTAACCTGCTTGGGTGCCCATAGAATTGGGCCCACTGGTCCAATTGCTTTGGGACATGGGAGTTTACATGGGGAGAGACTCCCGAAGCTACCCTGAAAATTTGGAGCCTCTCCCTCAAACCCCCTCTCCCCCAGAGCCACTAACAGCACCGTGGAAAAAAATAATGTTTATTCCCACCATAGAGAACAATGGAGGGGATGGGGCAACCTGTTTGGGGGCCCATAGAATTGGACCCCCTGGTCCAATGTTCTTGAAACTTGGTGAGTATCTTGGGGAGAGGCCCCCACAGCTACTCTGTGATTTTGGAGTATCTCCCTCAAACCACCTCCCCTCTAGCTCCCAAAATATATCCTATGTTTTTGCCATTGACTTCAATGGCTCATAGGATATAATGGGGCCGAATTGCCGCCAAAGCAAGCCGATTCAGATTCAGAGCAACCTGAAAGAGGCCCAAATGAGCCATTTTTAGGGGGAATGCACATCTCTAGTCTGTAGTATACCCCCACAACAATATCCCCTTCTTTCCCCCCTGCTCTATCCTTACCCACACACTTTCAACAGGGCAACTCTCAAAATCCTGAATTCCAGCGCAAGTCACATGTTTGTTCACTCCCTCAAAAAACACTAACAGGTTAGTGAGACAAGATCTTTCCTTACAAAACCCATGCCGAGTCTCCCTCAATAGTTTTTGTTCATCAATGTGCCTACTAATTCTTTTCTTAATAATAGTTTCTTAATAATACTTACCTGGTATGGATGTGAGACTGATTGGCCTGTAATTTCCTGGATCTCCTCTGGAACCCTTTTTAAAGATGGGAGTGACATTAGCTACCTTCCAGTCCTTAGGAATGGAGGCAAGTTTTAAGGAAAGATTACATATTTTTGTCAGGAGATCCACAAGTTCACATTTGAGTTCTTTCAGAACTCTCGGATGTATGCCATCTGGGCCTGATGATTTATCAGTTTTTAAGTTGTCTATCAGTCGTAGGACCTCCTCTCTCCTCACTTCAATCTGACTCAGGTCTTTCAACACCCCTCCCGAAATCAGCTGTTCTGGAGTGGGCAAGCACTTCTCATCTTCCACAGTGAAGACAGAGGCAAAAAATGCATTCAGCTTCTCAGCCATTTCCCTATCATCCTTTAAGTGCCTGCCTTTGACCTCTGCATGCCTTGATGGGAGGAGTGAAGGAAGGACAGTGTAACAACATGTGCCTTAGTGAATGAAGATTTTAGGACCTATCATAAGCAAGTAATCTTGAATTCTGATTTGGTCTTTGAGAAGCCAGTAAGGTCTGGCTTAACCCACTTCCTTCTGTATGATCATCCTTCAACATTCTCCAGTTCTCCCCAAAATTCCACATAAAAGATAAGTCTAAGAGTTTTGAAATGCTTTATTACTGACCAAAGGGTATAACCTGGAATCTTCCAGTACAGTGCTGGAGATCAAGAGAGGCACAGGGCCACTTCTGATACCATGTAATCATTCAGGTCCTGGCTCTCAGGTGCACACAGCAGAGATAAGTGTGATCAAAACAACACCTACTTACTAACAAGGAGATCGGAACAAGGAAGCCCATGCAGTCTATACTTTTGGCTAACAGACAGAAATAATCTAGCAGGGACCTCACTCCGTGAGAGTAAACCAATTCACACAACTATCAGGAAGGAAGCAGACCATTCCATTATAATGTGTACAATAAACACATCACGCCAATAAAGAATGTGTAACTCTAAGGACTTCTGGTAAGATTCTCTCTCTTCTTTCCTGACTTTATCTGACTCAGTCTCTAGTTTCTTCTTGCCTGTTAAAATGGGATGTCCACCAGTGAATGAGCTTTGGACAATGGCACCTGCTTATATACGTGTACACTGATTAGTTGCTTTTAACTATCTGGTAATACCAAAATGCCAGTCACAGAACTTCCTCTTCCCAAAATGACATTATTCAAAGAGGTTCCACTTCAGGTCACTTAGTATAGCATGCAGAATGGCTCCATGACTTTTTCATTGCTCCAAATTAAAATGTGAAATTTTGTCATGGCCAGAGTAGTCATTCAGAGTCTGGAGTGCCTTTTATGCTCCTTTTATTCCCCCCCCCCAGTAAGCAATCTAAAACAGTACCCCTGTTAGTTATTAACTCAGGAAGTGATCTCATCCACATGCAACTAAAATAGTAGTTAAATGTAAGCTTGAAAGATCCACTTTAGCCTCTTTACTTAGGAGTGGGCAGTCATCCAAAGTGACTTTATGCCAAGAAAAAAAAGTTCTCCTCTTTGCAGGCAAATTAAGATAGGGTCACTTACATGGAAGCTTTAAAAAAAATGAATAGCTAGATGGAAAAATATCAGCGGTACAGCAAAACTAACCACTGGATTTACCTGAAAGTTGCGGAGGGGAAAAGACTGGTTGGGAGGCAGACTAGCTCTTCTTATATAACTATTGGGAGAGATAACACAACTCTCCTCCCTTAGGAAAGAATCTCATGAGGACCAAAAGCAGAGCAATTTAAAGCACAGAAAACAGATCCATCCCTGCCCAGCTGGAGCATTGACAACATACTTTTCCTTGGCTCAGTTTCTTAGAAGGCAGGGATGCCTGAAGATCTTGGAGTGTTCTATTAAAACAACAAAGCACTTATATATTACACATTGATGTATAAGTTCAGAATAGAAATGACAGAAGAAGACTATTATCTTTTGATGTCTGATGTTCAAAAAGCTGAAGTCCTAATCAGGTGTCAAACACTGCAATCCTAAGCAGGTCTACTCAAAATTCTACTCAAGTCTACTCAGTAGGGCTTACAGTCTCTCTGTGCGATATTAAGCATAAAGCATCAGCTGTCCACATGACACACTCAGCATGTGGCTGTACATCTGAAAGCCAGACTGAAAAGCTTAGCTGCCATGAGCTGAAAGAACCATGTGAAATAACCCTAAGGCTGAAATCCTGGGCACACTGACTTGCATGTAAGTCCGCCTGAACCCGCTAGCCTTAATTCTGAGAAAATGTGAGTAGGACTGGTCAGTGCATGTGCTTGGAATTGTAAAACTCAGTTCCTCTTTTCTAATGAAGAATGCCATTTTAATAATTGCATTCTAGCCGAGAAGTACATGCAGCATTGTACAAATCTGAGGTTAATTAAATTGGTTCAGTGCCTTTTCTGTGTGAGTGCAGCCCATCTGCTCAAACTGAGGATTAAAATTTCAGCTGTAGTGTGAAATTCAAATGAGGGCCTTTTAAAGTAGCAGGTGGAACAGAATGAGTGATTGCTTCTGGCAGAAGCATCTAGTAACATGATATTATGAGTATTCATGCTTGAACTTTGCTACAAGGGGCAGATATGGCCCTTAGCTTGTGCGACATACGCACAGCTGCAAAGAATGCTGGAACTCTGTCCCCACTATCATCAGAACTGGACAAATAATGAAATACTTTGAATGCTCAAGGGCTCTTCACAGGGTTTCAGAAAAAGATGAAGAGGAAGAACCTATATTCAACAGTATTTTATGACTTAATCACATGCAAGGAATTTGTGAATATGAACTAAAAATATGCCTGATAATGTGACAGAGTTGTCAGGAGAATAGCTAAGAGTGTATGTCTCTGCCAGCTATATCACTTGTACTTTCACCGTCTTCAGTGTACAATTATTACAATCAGGAACTGCAGCAATTCAGCTTCACAACACCCATCAGCTGTAGGATATTGTACATTGTTGACAGTTGACACATTCTTGTGTTCCGTCTCTGATCATTTGGATCATTTACACTAACAGTGCTTTGATTTTCTCAACATATTTAAAAATCAAACTTCTACCTGCTGTGTCCGCTTTCTTTCAAATCAAGTTTCTTTGAAACTTCTTTCAAAAGCTTTGTGCTGATGATGTGTTCAGAATTAAAAACAAGTAGGCTTGCCACTTGTCCACCTGTGGTGGATAAACCTCTACTCTTGACCCCAGTCTCCCACTCTCAAAAAATTGAGGAGCCAAAGAAAAAAATGGCTGGAAAATCTCAATTTTAGTTTATTTTATATACTTCATTTATAGCACACCTTTCTCACTTAGACCACCTCTATAGTGACACTCTAGGAATTTCCCCATGTTTCTATGATCTTTACCATAGAGATTAGGGGAAATTCCTAGGATATCACTCAAATGATGTCATATCCTCCCCAAACTCTACCCATCTCAGGCATGGCCCTCAAAATCTCCCAGCATTTGCCAAGGCAGTGCTGGGAACCCTAAAAGCAAGAAGTATATCAAACAGTTTTGCATTAGCAGTCTGGACCAATTAGTGATGGGTAGGAGGGAGCAGGAGGTCCATTTGCCTTCAACTTGAAATTCAAAGTGGGCCTCATATTTATCCACTTAATAATTTTTTGGCAATTGATAAGTTTTGCAAATTGTCTCACTTTTTTGATGCCTTAGTTTGTCATCATATAATTTAAAATATTTTTATTATGGCTGGGAGCCTCAAATGCTGAAAATGGCCCAGCCCTCTGTGAACATCTGAGAAGGCCTTGCCACATTTTGAAGTATTCAGAAGGGGTGACCAGACAATGCATTGTTCTGGGTGCATGGTTACAACTGTAGCAGATTTCATTCCTGTGAAGCTTCAGTTTGATTGACCAGTGTTCTTTATACAAGTTTTCATCCTAAGCCAAAAGACAGGAAGGCACCTTAGCACAATATCCCTACTAGAGAGATAAGCAGGCAGCTTCTTGATCTCATCCCTTCTACTTTCCCCATGTGATGGCCAGGTACTTTCTCACCTGGTGATCCCCACCCACCACATCACAACTTCCACTAGCAATGACCAAGTTGATGTTAGTTATGCCATAAATTGTGAGAGGATAGTAATGCAATTCTAACAAATAACAGTGCTGGGTTACGTACTGCTATTCTAGAAGAAGCCTGGGGACATAGATTAGGAGTCTGAGGTAATTTTTACTACTTTTCCTCTCTCCTTCTCCTGGAGTGATTCACACCAACACCTTCCCTTCACAACACAAAATGTATAAGTTATTGTCTCTTAAGGGCTCAGTGCTTAGCAGTTTGGTGGATAAGACAAGGATTGTAACAAGTATTCTGCATGAAAACAGTTACAATTTCACACAGACACACAGCTTTACTGAACCAATGGAGTACTTCTGTCAGAGAGAGAGAGAGAAAGAATTTATTTTGGAACTCCTCATTAAACACAAGAATCTCAGCCTATTGAAACAGGATTAATTTATCTCTTGGGATATTTTCCTCAGTCTCACAAATCATTAATCTAGTATTTGCCCCCCCAGTCAAAATAATGAGACAGACAACAATATGGCCCCACTGCTGGACCTCCTGATGGCACCTGGTATATTTTGGCCGCTGTGTGACAGAGTGTTGGACTAGATGGGCCATTGGCCTGATTCACCATTGGCTTCTCTTATGTTCTTATGTTCTTATGGAATTAAACAAGGGCCACTTTATTAACAATTTAACAGAACATTGCAGCAAAAAACAACTAAGCAAGCATGGAACAGGCAAGGCAGGCATCACTCCCTGACCAACACCCTTGCCCTTAAAGGGTGGGTCACCCAGCTCCGGCCATGAGCCATTACTCTCTGGCTCTTGACCAGCAGCCCAGCAACTGGTTGCCCCCTAGGAGCACCTACCCCTGAAGCCTTTCAACTTGCAGGGAGGAGCCTGCCCTAAAAGGTTCCCAGAGGTGATCACCATTCCCCAACCCAGGACCTTATAATCCGAAGGCAGTTCCTGATGACCACCTGTTCCCTAACAAGATATGCCGAAAGGTGCTCACGAGTTCCATTTTCTTGCTTGCACGAACCTGCCACAGCCTCTGCTTTGGCCTTTGCTCCCCACTCAGCATCCTAAAGCCGACCTGATTCCTTGCTGCAAGTCTGTCAAGAATATCTCATTGCCCTTGTCCGACAAATGCACCCGTCACCCCTATATAGGTCCTGAAACACGACCTGTATATTGGGGTGCAATAAAAACATACCCAATCCAGCATCCATGGCCTTTCTCAGCTGCCTATTAACTTTGTGTCAGGCACGGTCAATACACCTGGGGTCCTCCAAGTTCTGCCACACCTGGTGGGGCAGTATGGCTGACCATATTATCTTCACACCAGGCCACCTTGCTCTTATCCTTGCAAGGTCTGCCTCGGCCTGCAACACAAGGGCCTTACCCTTCAATAGACTCAGGTCATTGCCCCCCAAGTGTATTACTAGGATGTGTGGAGGAGGCCCCCTCCTTTCATCAAATAGGAGAGGAAGGAGCGCAGGCCATCGCATGCCTCTCCTTCCAAACCATTCAACTGTCGCCCATGCACTAAGGCCAAGCTGAGAACCACTGGATGACCTCTTGGCCTGATGAGCCACCCAGAAGATCATGCTGTGGGCGCATATGGTAACCTTTCGTCATAAGACACAGTCCCTGGATTTACATACCCCGCACCCAGGTGCAGATAGCCCTACCCAGGCCAAGCCCCATGGGAAGGGGGAGGCATACGGCATCCCCAGCCCGGGTACTGTGGCCAATTTGTCGGTGGGCTGGACAAAGCAGGCCCAGAACTACCTGACTGGCAGGGTCCCCATGGCCACTGTGTAAAACTCTTGTCCGATTGGTCATCCTTACCATCTCTTTTAGGAGGTCCCTTGTACACCTCCACTTGGAACTCCTCCGAGCCTTGCCCTTGCTGACCAGATGACCCGTCGTCATCCCAACCTGCAAATGCCACCTGCTGATCTTCCAAAAACACCAGGCAGACCAAAACCTGTACTTGAAAAGAGGTGTTGGCAACATTAGCATCCCCCCCTGGTTCGCTTACCTACGTCACATTTAGGAGGGGCACCCCTCTGTTGTTCCAATGCTGCAAGTCTTTGCAGAATCGCAGCTTTAACAGGATCCTCATCCTCATCATTAGAGGGAACAACCGGCACATCCTGCACTGGTGGCCGCTTAGGAGCTGGCTGCTTCCCCTTTTCCTTCCCTTGCCCTTTCTTAGGAGCCATAGTGGTAGAATGCCACTCGCAAAGTTTAACTCCCAACCCTGCAGCCTCCCAACAAAGCAACCACAGGGGACCGACTGCTGTAACTTAAAATGGCCTCCTTAATGGGACCTCCACAAAATGGCTGATGCCTAAAATGGCTGCTGCCCTTAAATTGCCAACTCAGGAGGAACCCTACAAGATAGACACCCAGGTAAGACCCTGAAATGGCCACCCCCTTGGAGAATAATGACCACCCCACCCCATGTCTAGCCTACAGTCCCAAATGTACCAAGTTAATGGAGGGGGAGAGAATAAAGGGAATGCAGGAATTGGGGCCCCAGCAGCCTCACCAAACTGCCGCTACTAACAGAAGGCCTCGGCGTGTTAATTATTATTACTATTATTTTTAGTGTGTGTGTGTTCTGCTTTTAACAAAGATGTGCCACAGCATGCCGTTTGCCGCTGCGTGTCACCTCCGTACGCTGGTCCAAACCAGCAGGCACTCCAGGTCAATCCACAGGTCCCAAGGACCCGCCGCCACCACAGGAGATTGCTGCTACAACCCGCACCCCCCAGAGAATGTCCCTGCTGCTCTACAGGCCCAGGGCCAGCTACTGCCTCCAGGGACTGAGTGCTCTGCAAACAGCCGACGTGAGCTGCAGACTGCAATTGCCACCAAGGGAAACCCCCACACACACTGGCATGCGGGCGGAAAAATGCTGCCTCCACTTCAACCAGCCGAAAATGGCCCCACTTCTAGCAGCTGGGAATCCAGCCGCCTCTCCCCACAAGGGCCAACAATTTACTCCTAAAAATGCCCCCCAAACCCGGCACTCCTAAACCGCTGCAAAGGGGAATCCCCCCCCCCACGCTCAGAGCTGGTGCCTGGATAGTCGAAATCCACCCCCTTAGAAAATCACTGGTACTCAAGCCGCCTCTCCCTGCACGGGCCAGCAATCGGCTGCAGGGAAAGGCAAACCGCAGGCCAGTCTCAGGAGTTCTCTCTGCGTGCTCTTCTCTCTGTGAGCATGCGGAGAAACTGACAGAGGGCAGGAGCAGAGCCTGGCCCTTTGAATTGGCCGGCTCCACCCCCCACTGCATTGGGATCCATAGTTTCCCTGAGCTGTTGCCGTCTCCACTCTTCAGAGCAGCAAATAAGCCCCCACCCACCAGCAGCATTGCCGGGTGGGTGGGAGCTCCGTTCCAAAAGGTAACACAGGATACCTGCTCTATTCATGCTTCTTTATCAGTCCCTAGATCCCTTCCAACCTGTTTTCAGACCTGGTTATGGGACTGAAAAATCCTTGGTCACCCTGGTAGATAACATGGGCTGGGAGAAGGACAGAGGGAGTGCAACTCTATTAATTCTCCTGGACCGCTCAGTGGCTTTCAATATCATCGATCATGGTATCCTTCTGGACTGCCTATCTGGAGTGTAATCAGAAGGCATTGTTCTGTGGTGGTCTCAGTCCTACTTGGAGAGTAGGTCTCAAAAGGGCGTGTTAGAGGACTCCTAGAGGATGATACCACTCTAATGTCAGAAAGTGAAGAGGACTTAAAGAGCTTCTTGCTAAAGGTCAAAGAGGAGAGCGCAAAATTTGGCTTGAAACTCAACATCAAAAAAATGAAGATCATGGCATCTGGCCCCATCACTCCTTGGCAAACAGAAGGGGAAGTCATGCAAGCAGTGACAGACTTCATGTTCCTGGGATCCAAGATCACCGCAGATGGTGACTGCAGCCATGAAATTAAAAGACGCCTGCTCCTTAGGAGGAAAGCAATGGCAAACCTAGACAGCATAATAAAAAGTCAACAAAGTCTGTATGGTCAAAGCAATGGTATTCCCAGTAGTAATGTATGGCTGCAAGAATTGGACTATAAGGAAAGCCAAGCACCGAAGAATAGATTCTTTTGAATTATGGTGCTGGAGATGACTCTTGAGAGTCCCTTTGACTGCAAGGAAATCAAATCAGTCAGTCCCAGGGCCGGCTTGTCCGCTAGGTCGCTAGGCTGGCTTGTCCACTAGGCATGCTCACCTAGAGGGCGCCGGCCACAGGGGCGCCAAACTGCACCCCGCCCCCCTCCACGAAAAGCCCCCCGTCATCGCTGCCTCCCCGCCACCACCAGTGAAGAGCACCCCGGCGGGGTGCAGGAGGCAGTGGCAGAGCTTGCCTGCCCTCCCCCTCCCCCTCGGGAAGCCGGTGCTGGAAGGGAAGGGGTGGGGGTTAAACCCCCTGCCTCTTCCCTGGCTTGCCTGGGTGCCCCGCAGCTGCGGAGCGCCCAGGCAAGCTGGCACTCGGAGGGAAGGGGCAGGGGTTAAAACCCCCACCTCTTCTCTGGCTTGCCTGGGCACCCCACTGGGAGGGAAGGGGCGGGGGTTAAAACCCTCACCCCTTCCCTGGCTTGCAGCTCACCCATCCTCACCCTCCACCCTGGGGGGAGAGGAGGTGGGGGCAGCATGGTGGGTGTCTCCAGGCCCCACCAGGAGGTTGGCATCTGCACCCGCCTAGGGCACAGAAACACCTCGAGCCAGCCCTGGTCAGTCCTAAAAGTAATCAACCCTGACTGTTCCCTGGAAGGCCAGATACTGAAGCTGAAGCTCTGATACTTTGGCCACCAAATGAGAAGGGAACACTCACTGGAGAAGACCCTGGTGCTGGGAAATACTGAAGGCAGAAGAAGGAGGAGATGGCAAAGGATGAGGTGGTTAGAAAGTGCAACAAAGGTGAGATTAAGCAAACTCCAGAGCATGATGAAAGACAGGAGGGCATAGCGTGATGTAGTCCATGGCGTTGCGAAGAGTCGGACTCGACTGTGCGACTGAACAGCAAAAAAGAGAACTGCTGTTCAGCCCTTTGGCCTTTGGTTTATGGGGTTGCACAAGGTCCCAACTATGCTCTTTAACAACTTGGAAATTACAATTGGTAAAAGTGCTTGGAAATTACAATTGGTAAAGAACTCTGCAGCCAGGATGTTGACTGGAGTGGATTTGTTTCTGAGCACCATTCAAGGTGCTGGACTTTACCTTCAAAGCCCTGTATGGTTTGGGGCCAACATACCTGAAGGTCCACCTAGCCCTTATGAACCTGCCTGACCATTATGGTCATCTTTGGAGGTCCTGCTTCAGGTGCCCTGCCTTCTGAGATTACGCAGGTAGCAACCTGAGAGAGAGCTTTCTCAGTCATGGCACCAGAGCTCTAGAACTCTATTCCCAGGGAGATTCATCTGTCCCATTCTGTACCTGTCTTCCACCAGTGGGTGAAGACTTCTCTTGTTTTGTTTGGCATATCCTCAATGGCCCCTCTTTCCTAACCAATGTTTTATATTTTGTATATATTTTAACTAGTTTATATGTATGTTTACTCTGTTTTTTAATTCTTTAAAAAGTTGTTTTAATGAGATATGTTTGGTAGGGAGGTTATTTAATAGTTTTATAATTTTTTATCATGTATGTTTTAAATTGCTAGCCACTTTGGTGACCCTTGTAAGGGCAGAAAAGCAGGATATAAATTTTGTGTATAAATAAAGAATAAAATATATACCTCTGCTATAGATATCTGAGTTCTTTTCCTTCCCAGGTTGAGGTCTAACTGCCTGACAAATCTCTTGGTAGTTTTTCCGTTTCTCTGTTGCTTTCCCAACCTCTATCTGAGGCAATGACAGACTTTCCCTCCACATAACTCTGTCTCCCTTTTCCAGAGGTTCCACAACCTTTCACTGAGTGATGCAGCTTAGTATCTATGTACTCTCCCCCCCCAGTAGGCAGGTATTTGCTGGGATGTCTGCAAGGTGGAATTAAAGGCCATCCTTCACACCCCAGTAGGCCCAGGTCTGAATATCAACTCATTTATGATGGATGGTGGTGTTGGGATTCCATGGGGATGATATCTATGCTATTTCTCTTTTCCCCAAACCCATATTGCAGAATGGTCATATTCAGAGCCAAAACCGTGGTCTTTGACATCAAGGATCCAGCCTTTGATCACTGAATTTATTTACACTTCCTCCAAATTGATTCTGCCTGCTGCCAACATCTTTTGTAGACAGATTTATTGTTGTTTTCAGTAATACTTTTCCTATTTGCACACTAAAACAGTGGAAGAATACCAACATTTATAGAAGCTGTTAATGTTATTTCACAAAGGGAGACACAACCATAAAATGATTATATTTCACCTACAAAGGTCATTTTGACCTCTCCAGTCCTTCAGTATTTAATCATCACTGCCATTTTCTAGCTGCTTGCTTGCTTACATCTAAATGTAAGAGCAGAACCATGATATTGGCAGGCAACCAGGGCCGGATTTAGATTAAGAGAGGCCCTAGGCTACTCCACTTGTGAGGCCCCTCCCAATCCCCCACCCTCATGACTAGAAGAAAATTGAAGAGTGTTATAAACAAAATTGAGTGAAGCCAAGGATGATGACGGGTATTTAAAATTCTGCAATTCACAATTTGTCCTCTAAAGGACATAAGAAGTTATTGTTAAATACCATAGTGATTGGGGGTGAAATGCATAAATGTTAAAATTAACACTGAAAAACTTTTGTAGTAACTGAACTTGTAAACCTTTTGTGGAATAAGCATTTATTTTTAGGAAAATGAAGTTGTAATGTTATTCTTTTTTTAAAAAAAAGCCTTGAGTGTACAAATTATATTGCCTGGGAAGTGTAAATAATATGATCATGATTACCTACAGTGTGGCACTTTTAGAATCTACTTTATGTTGTCATTAAACAGTCAGTTTTACAAAACATATTAAGAAGTAAACTACAACCATCAAATACAGTAAGACTAAAAACATATTTTTCTAGCCTTCCTCATAGCAAACTCATCCAAAACTTCATCAAAATTTGTTTATCCAAGTTTGTCACTTTCAATGTACAGAATGCTCAGTGCGGATAACTTCTCTTGAGACATTGCAGCCCTTAATTCATTTTTAATTCTTTTGAGTCTTGAAAAACTCCTCTCTCCCGAGCAGTTAGTGACCATAAAGCTAAGAAATAGCCACAAGATTGCTTCCACATTAGGAAAGGCCATCTGATTTTTTTCCTTGTATATAATTTGATAAAGGTCTGTATGAGACAGAGAGTGCTCTTCTGTAATGTCCCGGCTTGAGCTGGGACGAGCCCCACCCCCCGAACAGGGACTGCGCGGGGACAACCAACCCCCCTGCGAGTCCCGTGGATGCACCTGAGGCCCCTCCCTGGGGTGAAGAGAGAGAGTCTGGGAGGCCAGCGGACGGGGCTTCAGCAGAGACGGGCACGGCGGTGGCAGGAGGGGGGGAGGCAGGCCGGGAGGGCACGGCCGAGCCCGCGCAGCCAGCGAGCAGCAGAGGCGGTGTCCGGGAGCAGGGGGCAGGGCCAGAAGCCAGGAAGGCAGCCAGGCCAAGGCGGGGCTGCAGGAGGGCGGGTGGAAGAGGCAGGAGGATGGGTGGGAGAGACAGAGGCAGGCGGAGTCCGGAGGTTGGCGGGGGTAATAAAAGGAGGGCTCGAGGCAGCAACCGGGGTGGAGGAAAACTGAACTGGCTGGGGAAAGGAGGGAGGGCTGCGAGAGAGAGAGACTCCCACCTGAAGCCCGCCGGTGTGCCTGAGGCCAGGATCCAGAGTGGGCAGTGGGGCAGTGAGGAAACTTGCCCCGCAGGACCCACCATCTGAGGTTGCCTATGCCTACACCCTCTGAGTGCCCCCGCCGGCGCCGGACCCCGTGTACCTCTTCCCCAGAGCGGGAATAGGAGGGAAGCAGCACCATCTGACACGGCTACTGGAGGTGCGACGCCCCCTAGTGATGAAGGACATCACATGTAAGCCTATAGCTTTGTTCAGGTACAGGTGAAAGTGCAAAAGTTCATCAATAAATTTCAGTTCAATATCTTCTGGGTATGCTTCCATCAACAGTTCAACACCTTGCTGAATTTCTTGCTTTGATGCTATCAGATTAGCAAGAATGGAAAACAATTGTGCAACATCACTGTACACAGTACTTCTTTTTAAATTGGCTTCAAGTGCATCTAATATAGGAATAAAGGATTTTATCCTAAACTTATCTCTTGAAGAAAGTGCATCTAATGCATCAGGTGCACTTCTGTCATTTCTTTGCTGTTCCCTTACTCTTTATCTCATTTTGTAGTTAACATTTTGCAAGGTGGCTTTTGCTTGTTTCTCAAGCTCATCAAAATCTTCTCTAATTTTCCTTTAAAAATCCAGAAGTGAACTGTACAAACTTGCACAAGAACTCAGTAACAGGTCTGATTTCTGAAGGGCTTTGCTGACCTTGTGAAAATGACCTAGCACATGAGTCCAAAAATGCAGCATAAACACAAATTCCAGTTCTTCCATTTTCTGCAAAAGATTGTTAGCTTGAAGCCTGGTCTCCCCCTTCCCATTAATGTCAGAGTAGGAATGAGTGAGGGCTTCTGTGGCTTTTGCGTGTGCGTCCCACCTAGTGCCTGACAGATATTTAGGCACTTTAGGCTGAGGTGGCAAAAATGATTTTAGAACTGCCCATCTCTTTGTGGAGGATGAAAAGAAAGTATAAATTTCATTGATAATGCCAAAACAGTTCACTGCATCAAGGCAGCAATCCACAGCTGAACAGCCCACCAGATTTAAAGAGTGACCTGTGCATGGAATAAATCTTGCAAACTGGTTTTTTAGATGATTTTTTGCTGCATACCATTGTACTTACCAGCCATGTTGGCAGTGTTCTCATAAGACTGCCCACGGCATTTTCTAAAATCAGTTTCAAGCTCAGTAGTGAAATAGTTGAATACTAAATCAGCCATGCTCTCTCCTGAGTGGTCTTTTAGCTCAAGGAAAGTTACAAATCTCTCAGTTGGCAAACCATCTTTAGGTGATACGTATCTGATAATTAAAGTCAACTGATCAGTATGTGAAATCTCAGGAGTGGAATCTACTGAAAAGCTGAAATATCCAGCCTTTCTCACATCAGCCAGAATTGCATCCTTAACATTTTTTGCCATGCGATGAAATTTCCTCACATATAATTTTTGACAAATAAGAAGGATTGCCTGATCCAGAATGTCCATACCGATTGATATGAGCAAGTAAAAATGGATCAAATTTTGCCACTAGTTCTAAAAGACCAAGATAATTGCCATTATTTGGAGACCCAAAGTGTTCATTGTCTTGTCTGAATGGTAAGCCTTGTTCTACAAGCATGCATATTACAGCAATAATTCTCTCCATGACATGCCACCAGTACTGCTGATCTGCTTTTATTTGTTCCTTGGCTCAAGGTATAGATGGTTGCTGCTGAAGGGTTACAGAATTCAGTTTTCTCCTCTCTACCCAATAAGATACTTCCTCATGTGATAATTCTGACCACAAACCAATATCTGTTACAGTAGATCTATGTTCAGCATTATCTTTATCTGCGTCTGGAACACCTTGGACTTGGCCTATCTTACCAGGTGTGAACTGCAAAATCTATTTACATTATTTTCTTGTGGCTCTTTAGCCTCTCCCTGTCTAGTAAGTAACTCTTGGATTAGTTCTATATTTTCAGTTTGAGCCAGCATCATGGCTGCTTCCTCATAATCAGCTTGCTGTTCCACATCCTGCTTCACTGTTTCTCTTTCAGGGAGGTTTTTGGCTGGTTGCATGCTAGTAGTTGGCTCAGGCTGGATAGCTTCACTGCTGGCTCTTGTTGCTTCAATGAGTGGTTGATGATGCATGAAAGCAGTGATTGGTTTTAACTTCATTCCCATAGCATTTTCAAGTCTCTCTCTCTTGTGCTTGCTAGCACCATTTTCAAATCTTTTACTCATGCTCAGATTAGAATCTAAAGATAAAAAGTAAAATTAATTTTCAACTGGATAAATACATGGATCAGAGGTCCATCAGTGACTATTGGCACAAGGTATAGATGGTTGCTGTTGAAGGGTTACAGAATTCAGTTTTCCACTGTGGCGAAACGGGTGCCCACCCTCAGCCCTGGGGGACTGAGTAGCTCATGAGCCCCATTTTGCTTTCCCACCTCCTTGGTGGGCTTCTGGCATTCTTCAGTAGCTGCCACCACTCACTGACTTCCCTATGCCTTTCTTGAGGGGCAGTGAGACCCCTCTGGCTGACTTCTGGAGTTTGGAGATGAAAACCCCTAACTTTGGGTTTCTCCTGGAGGGTTGGCTCCTGCACATTTTGGGGCTTTTCCCCTCCCAGGACCCTTCTTAAGGCACTGGTAGTGGGCAGAGCAGGGGAGACTCCGTGGTCAGAGCACCAGACTGGGGTTTTAAACAAAGATTTTATTGACTATTTACAAGTAACAGGATTTTAAACACAAAAAGACACTTTAAATCAAACACAGAAAAGAAAACACCACTGGGCACTGTCCCTGAACTTATTTTCCCTCGAGATGAGGTTCAGTTACCAACCTGCAGCCTGGCCTCCTGCCTTCTACAGGTAGTTCTGGATCCCTCCGAAGATCCCTTCCCACTGCTGCCTTCCCTGATCCCCAAGGCCTCTCTCTGCCTGTGGGCAATCTGCAGCAAGAGCCTCCTGGCCTCTCTGAGGATTGCAGGATCGCTGGGTAGAGCATTTATATCTTCTGACTCCGCCCCCTGGCTTTCCCCACACTTTTTGACCATAGAGGCATCTGGGATTTGTAGGCCTACCCTGGAGTTTTGCCCTACTTTCCAGGGTGGGTGGCCATTTTAACTAAATTAAACAAACTGAACTAAAGCAAACACAAGATGGAGTCTATTCTGTCACATCCAACAAGCCAGCCCTATAGCACATCATTTTCCAATCATTTCCAAAAGTTTATAAACTCCCAAAATTGTCAAAAGGATTCAAAATAATTTTCTCCAAGACACATGCAATTAGGAGGCTTGAAAATGGTGCAAAAACATAGGTTAATAATTAACTATAATTTCTCATCTAATAATTCCAGCAGCAGCAAACACCAGGCTCCCATCCAACAATCAATACTAGCCATTTAAAAGAGCCAACTGCCAAAAATGTTATCTCTCCTTATAATAATTATCTTTTGGTTTTGTAAGATTCCATGCGCTTCCATTGGCTGTAAAATGCCCTCCCTCAGCCATTGGCCCATCAGCTGCCACTCAAGAGTACTCGCATGCCATTGGCCGGGTGCTGGGTCTGCTCCTCTTCCCCACCCACTCCCCCTTCAGACAGAGGAAGACAGTTCTCTTGACTCCTGTGAGGGACTGACTGTCCCCTCAGTGGTTGTTGGTAGGCAGCCAAGCTTGGTTCTGTGAGTAAAAAAACAAAGGACTTTCAGCATAACCCCCTCCCCTGCCCATGACTCCCTCCCCAGTGGCCACTTTCCTGTCAGAATAAATGGGAAAAGGCTCTTTCTCCTGCTTAGCTTCAGCATGGCTGGCTGGCTAACGAGGTGGGCCAGCGACCATCAGACCATTTTCTTCAACTCCCCGCTGTGTGGCTGACTTTCCCCTAGGGTTGCCAATCTCCAGGTGGGACCTGGAGATCTCCCACTGTTACAATTGACCTCCAGATGACAGAGATCAGTTCCCCGGGAGAAAATGGTTGCTTTGGAAGGTAGACTCTATGGCATTATACCCTGCTGAGTCCTTCCACACACACCCCAAATGCTGCCCTCCACAGGATCCACCCCCCCAAATCTCCAGGTATTTCCCCAATCAGAGTTGGCACCTGTACTTTCTCCTCTGTCAGTAAAAGGCCCTTTCCACACCTATGTTGGCCTTTGAGAGAAAACTCATTGGGTCCTGTCCTGATCAGGTTGCCCACTCCAGGTGGGCAATTCCTGGAGATTTGAGGGATGGAGCCTGGAGAGCGTGAGGTTTGAAGAGGGGTGGCACCTCAGACAGGTATGATGCCATAGACTCCACCCTCCAATCCAGCCATTCCCTGATGGGGAATCATTGTTGCCAATCTCCAGGTGGGGGCTGGAGATCACTCAAAATTACAACTGCTCTCTAGGAGGGAGGGGGGAGATGGAAAACTAAAGGTAGGTTGATGGTTGGCTGGGAGGGAGATAGGGTTATCAACTCCAGGTTGGGAAATTCCTGGAGATTTGAGGGGTCGAACCTGGAGTGGGTGAGTGTTGAGGAGGGGTGGTACCTCAGACAGGTATAATGCCATAGACTCCACCCTCCAAACCAGCCACTCCCTCCTGGGGAACCACTGTTACCAATCTTGGGGGTGGGCTGGAGATCACTCAAAATTACTGCTGCTCTTTAGGTAGCAAAGATCAGTTCCTCTGGAGAAAATTGTGGACTCTGTCATTATACCCTGCTGAGATTGCCACAGCAAATTGTCACTGAGTGCCCAAAGCCGGGGCACTCTCCCAGAGCCTCTTTCTAGAGCCTGTTCTATTTATTTCCACAACGGGCCTTATTCCTAGTATAAAATAAATTTGATTAGTTTCTGCAATGGCTTTTGAACAATAAATCTACTATTAATGTATGAAGCAGTATTGTTTGGATTTATTGGCATGACAATTGACACCATCAATATTTCTTTTCATATCCAAGATGTTCTGAGAAAAATGTTGTAAGTGTATGCTGCAGGCACTGACAGGGCTCTGTGAAGTGTGAAAGATAGACTTCCCTGCTTGGGAGGGGTGAGGCCAGTGCCAGTCATGTGTGCTTGCTCTGTTCAAGCCAAGGAAGAGGGAAGGAATGGAAGGGATTTGGCTGGCTTGCCTGGTCTATCTGCCCCAGCCGGCCCCCCACTTGCACTCTCCCACTGATTAAAGTGCAGCATGCACCACTACTGATCTGACCCTTGAGCTGGGGAAGGCTGTGCAGCTGGTTGTTAACTCTGGGCTGCTGGCTCTGGAGTCCTGGAGTCTGGCACCAGGGAACTAGAAGGGGCAGGGCTTGTCAGTCCAACCCCTGCACAGGCTTATCAGGGCTGGCCTTAAGGCTTTTGGAGCAATTTGGCCAACATGGGTCCTGCAGGGCCTCCCGCACCAGGACAACCTAGATGGATTTTATTTATATCTCTAAGATTCTGCAGACTTTGGCTGTGAACTGGGGTCCCACAAAAAATTTTCCAGTTGGGCCCCAGAGTTTCAAATTGGGTCCCACTGGCTGGCCCTGAGTCTCATAGTTGCTGGGCCCGAGTTGCCCTGTCCTCACATGAAGTCTTGGGTTTGCAATTTTGGGAGAGGGGAGACTGCCCACTGGGGGGGCAGGGCTGTGGAGGCCCCCTACATTTAGAGGCCCTAGGCTTCAGCCTACTTAGCCTATACATAAATCCGGTACTGCAGGCAACAGCAACATCTATTGGTGGTTAGCATTCTTTGACCTTCTGACTAAGGTCACCTGCCACGATCTTGCAAATGCTGGGAAATTTTGGTGTGGACCTTAGTGGAGGGTGGAATTTAGGGGTGACAGCACTTCCTCTGTGTCCCTCTAAGAATTTTCCACATCTCTATAGTCTTTACTGTAGAGACTGGACAGATTCCTAAAGCATCACCCAGAACTGATGTCACTTTCAGGTGGAAGGTTGCTGACTATGATCATTTTGTGTAATCACCCCGGTATAATAAATCTGACTTAGCAGAAGTAGCTACCATGGTCTTTTTCTCACATTTCCACTTGCACAAGAGTTCTAGTGCAAGTGGAAATTTTGTACTGGGTCCAACTCTAGGTTTTGTTGGAATCCTGGCAGAAGGCCTACTGACTTTTTAATGTTCCTTGGCTAGCCATCAGCATTAGGTTTTCAGTAGCTCAATTGATATACATGTATTTTACTGTTTTGGAACTTTGCCTTTTTGCCAGTTCTGTCATGTTTTGTAACATTAGTTTTGTCTCTTTTGCTCTGTTGTGATGTATTAGTTTTATGCTCAAGACCTTTGCTCGTACAAACTTAATAATAAAGGAATAAAGGAGTAGCTCTTTTACAGAGAAAATGAATTTCAGATTCCATATCATACCAGGAAATGCCTTCCTGAGAATTTTGCAAAAATGAAAATAAAAAGCTTGAGATTTTTGAGGCCTCTGAGTTTCACCACCAAACTCTAACTTTGAAGAAAGATGAGACAATTTGCTTGTGTTCAAACTGGAACATGCATACTCAGTTTGATTTGAATATAGAGTATAATCTCTCTGTATCTACATTTTTAATGGCTGTACATTATTTTGGTGTTCTATTTTTGCTTTGTTTTCTTTCTAGATTGCTCATTAGCCTCAGGGAATTCCAGTGAAGCAGATGCTATGGCAACCTTTCTAAATTGTACTTTATTCCTAACAAAATGGCCTGTTTTGGGCTGCTGCCCTGTAATTAACACCATGGCCATGAATTTGGTCTAGTCTTTGATAACAATAGAGAGAGTGTTATTAGTGCAAGGTTCTGATCTGCTGACAGATGCTTCTTATTACAATATGAATGTGAGTTAAGTATGAAAGTTAGAAAAAATATGAAGTCTGAGGGAGGGGAATAAAGTGAGAAAGGCTTTCCAAACAAGGTAAAGGCCTTCTGAAGGAGACGTATTTAGGCTCAGAACCTTTGTAATTTTTCAGGTCCATGAACCATATCAGTGAAAACAAAGCACACCCCAATGGGAATTAGTTGGTGTCCGTGTGCTTTCAACCACATCTCTTCTTGCTTGTCCATATGGATGCCACATGTAGACTAAAGGGAAAGTGCAACAAATCAACCTAATCCCATAATTCTTTGCCTGTAGTGAAGAATCCTCCCACAAGTGACTCTCTAATGAAAAAGCAAGCAGACACTTAATAGTCTACTTTGGCTCCCTATTGCTGCTTGCTATCAATGTAACTCTATTATACCTGGGATGAATGCAGTAAAACCTCTTCTCCATTTGCCACATGAATAAGAATCACATCTTTGCTTTTTTGTAGGATTTTTAAAAATAGGAAGTAATTTCCAAATGTGGTTAATTGTCTCTCATAAGTCTTTGATCTCACTAACCATTGACTATTAATTACTTTCATTCTAAGCAATACTAGCAGGCACACATTACTTTTATTTGCAGATTTTGAATCTCCTTCAGGACTTAACTGAATTTTCCTTATAATTGGTAGTTGTCTTCATGTGGAATGTGTCTTATACTGAAATAAAATTCAGTTTTTATTGTGTTAATTATGTAACGAGGTCATTGACCAGAGTCAGTTTGGTGTAGTGCTAAGGAGTGCGGACTTTGGTCTGGGAGAACCAGGTTTGATTCCCCACTCCTCCACATACAGCTGCTGGTGTGACCTTGGGTCAGTCACAGTTCTCTCAGAGCTGTTCTCTCAAGAGCAGTTCTTGAAAGAACTCTCTCAGCCCACCTACCTCACAGGGTGTCTGTTGTGGGGAGGGGAAGGGAAAGGAATTTGTAAGCCGCTCTGAGACTCCCTTGGGTAGTGAAGGGCAGGGTATAAAACCAATCTCTCTCTTCTTGGAAAGCCATCATTCTCAGATTTAAAGAAGCCTACCAATAGAACAAAATTTGAGTCCAATAGCACCTCAAAGACCAAAAAAAAATTCCAGGGCATAAGTTTTCATGAATCAAAGCTCTCTGCTCCAGATACTCAAGCAGAACTTCACTGTCAGACAAAGTGAGCTTTAACTTACGAAAGCTTATTCCCCAGAAAATGTTGTTGGTCTCTAAGGTGTTACTGGACTTGAATTTTGTTCTATTCCTACCAATTTAACATGGCTACCTACCTGATACTACCAGTAGAAAATTCACACATGATAGTAAAAAACTCTTTTGAGACCAACCTAATGGCGTGGAAGCTATTACATGTCTCTCATCTGTGGCACTGAGGTAATGATAAAATCTACAATATGTCTTATATAGGTGTATGCATAATGAAATTCCCAAGCCAGAGATATACATGGAAATCACTGGTTCAGGTTGGTATGGTGATTTCCTGAAATGGTAATACAAATCTGGAGTTATTGGTATAACAACAACAACAAAAACCTCCCCAAATAATCTGCATCTCTACCCATCCCTAGTTCAGCTTCTTTTCAACAATGAAGCATCTGCTTGTGTTTTTGTTTGATTCTATTGATTTCCCCAGCAATGGCATTTCTCACTTCCAATCAGATCCTTGAGAGGGAGGAACAGCACAGAATGCTTCCAGCCGATCACCTTTGGAGACAAGCTGCAGAGAGTTGCCATTCTCCTCTCCCTCCTTTATGGAGGTGGAGACCCTTTTTCTCTGAAACTAGAATGCCTGGAGGAACATTGTTTAGGAGCCTGTAGAATTGGAATCCTCAGTCTAATTCACTTGAAACTTGGTTTGTCTTCAGTGGACAGGGAACATTTGATCACCTGCTATTTTGGTGTCATTTGGTTGAAAAAGAGACACTCCATCCCCCTGTGAAAATGACCCCCATAGGGAATAATGGAAGAGTTGCCATTCTCCTTCCTCACTTTGTGAAACAAACAGACCACAAAGGGAAGCATGGCAAATGCAGAGTTTTCCATTGCAAGGCTAAAAAAAAAAAAAAAAATTGTCAGTCAGTCATTGTAATAGTGGGGAAAATGGAATGAACACAGACAGGTGTTAAATGCTGGTGGCCAGCTGTGATGGACAGCAATAAATCGCAGGCTTTTAAACTATGCTTCTTGAAAAAGTGTGAGCTAGCTGAAAAATGATGGACAGCTCATGAAACTCATTCTGATTGGGTGAAGGCAGCTTACTGTGGAATGAAACACTGAGCTGTTTAAAAATTCAAGTGGGAAGGAGTTAGTTAGCTAGTTGGTGTGGATCAGTTGGAGTTGGAGCTAGGCAAGGGAGTTAACAGAAAACTCCTGGTGAGAGGCTCTGTAGATAAAAGAGGACTGATAAGCCCTGTCTGGAGCAGAGCAAGTGTGTTGTGGCCTCTGCAAATAGCAGACTTAAGGTGGAGACAGTGTCCAATTCTGCATCTAGCATTCACTCCATTGTTTTACCAAAGCCACAATGGAACAGAAAAAGATGCGGCTCAAAACCACATTCAAACACTCTGGGCCAATGCCATACTGACTGCAGAGTCACCCCGAATGGCCATAAAATGGTCATAAATCTATGCAGACAGCTACCATAAAACTGAGAGACCAAAGGAAGTGAAACTGGCATGCCATGCGGCAGCTAAAATCCAACAATCAAAGAAAGTGAAAGTGGCATGCAATGTAGAGGGGAATTTCTGTTCCATTGTGGGTTTGGTAAAACAGCAGAGTGAATGCTAGATGCAGAATGGGCCACTGAGTGAGTCTGGCAAAGAAGTGTCAGAACCTCACCTGCTTTGGTGGGGAGGGTGGAGTATAAATCAAACAAACAAATAAATAAATATTCAAGGGATGGAAAGAAATCTCCTGGTGCGAAAAACAGAAACACTACTTGAATGGAGAATTAGACATTCTCAGTAAGGAAGCTGATTAACCAGTTTACAGAGACTGTTCTTCTGGAAGATAGGGGTTTGACCAAAAGGGTTAAGGAGGCACAGAAGTCCCTCAAGCAAGTCAAAAGAGGTTATTGGTTTTAAGGAGAGGAGAATAACAATCTGACCAGGGGAAGAGGGAGCAGATTGGAAAACCCATGCTCTATAAACATAGGGTTACAGCATAACAAGCCCGTAGCCAGGATTTTTTTTAAATAGGGGGGCCTTTTTAAAAGTTGGGGGCACTGCTTTTGGGGAGAAGTGGGGGCCAAGCGCCTGCACTCCAAGCCGTGAATTTGCAGCCTGGGGTGCAGGAATGCAGGCAGCCTCTCTCCTGGTTCTCCCTCAAGTCATTTAAGGGGTCCCTTTAAAAGCTTTGGGGGAGAAGCAGGGGCCATGCACCTGCACTCCAAGCTGCAAATTCATAGCTTGGAGTGCAAGTGTGTATGGCCTCCCCCCATTTCTTTCCAAAAGTCGTGGGGCCTTGGGAGGAAGTCAGGGGGCTGGGCCCTGGGAAGCCCCACTGTAGCTATGGGCCTGCAGCATAATAGAATCTCAAGTCTGTGTGACCACCCAGAAACAAGTTCAAAAGAAGGTATAAGGGATTCCAGTAAACTCTGTATCACAGTAAAAGCAGTGAAACACCTCAAACAGCATCAGGCCAAAATAAACCAGGGAAAATAACTCACTAAACTGCTCTAGTGTTGTATAAAAGCAGGTTGGGTTATATATTTGAACCTCTCTTTACCAAACCTACCCAAAGTACACTTGTAAATATAATTTTCCAGCCCCTGCCTGTTTATTCAAATAAATTTGATTTCTTTTTCAACTTTCAGTGTGCCTAGGAGACTATTTCTGAGGGAGGATTTATAGGGCACAGGTGAGGACACAGTTCCTTATTTAGGGAGTAAGCTGACAGAGTATCAAAAAGTAATAGGTGGGACAACAGCATTATAATAAAAGTTTATTTACCACATAAGAAGAGTTACACATTATTAAAGGCTACCCAGTTATCAGATGGGGAACTGAAAATTCAGAGGGAAGTGAAGGGAAAATCTGATACCTTGTAAGGGTGATTGTTTGATGGGAGTGCCTGTCTGGTACACCAGTAACATCTCCCCCCCACCCCCAATAGATATCAATGGAGAGAACTGAGTCTGCAGTGAGAGCCATCTACTTCAGGGGAATGTAAAATCAAACCTGTTGGTCCAATTCACTTGAAACTTGGGGGGAGGGATGTAGGAGGAGGAGTATGTTTATGCAAATCTGGTGTCATTGTTTTTATAAACAGCTGCCCCGCCCACTCCAATAGATTCCCCATTGAAAATAATGGCCCCATTATTGAATCCCAAACAGGCAATGTTCTACAGGAATATAAACTACTATGAACACACACACATAGAACCCCAGATACAAAATTATAACACATTTTTTCCTGGTGCATGCCCATAGGCTTCTGTAAACTCTTTACTCTTCTGTAAACTGGAATGTTGCAGGCATGGAAAGTAGTTGGATTGCTGGTTCCTCCCATATGGTCTTGGATTTCTGGCACTAAACAAAAGATTCCTACAGCATTGCTGTTTGTTTGTTTATTTGTTTGTTTGTTTAAGTACAGATTTCACCATGTACATATAGTGGTAAGGGGAGCTAGGATCAGTTATGTCTCCCTGCTATGTGCTAGTGGGAGTGGCAGTGAGTACACCCACTCACCCATAATATATATTACAATATATAATAACTATAGTACAGAACCTCCAAGGCTGCTCTGTTGATTTTTATCCTAGTTAAAATCTTATTTTGCATCTTCATTTAGTTTTGTACAAATATTGTACAAAAACATATTCAATGCTAATATTATTAAGTTTTTAAATAACATCATCTGTTTCACCAGCACTTACTTCCCGCATGAAATGTGTCACTGTATTTATTATCATACAGATGGTTCCCATTTTGTTGGTGATACATCCCTTCCTAAAAGCTAGAATCACAGATTCATAGAGTTGGAATGGATCTCCAGGGTCATCTAGTCCAACCCCCTGCACAATGCAGGAAATAAAAAAGGAGGAGGAGGAGATTGGATTTATACCCCTCCCTTCAATACCTGCAGGAGTCTCAGAATGGTTTACAATCTCCTTTCCCTTCCCCTCCCCACAACGGACACCCTGTGAGGTAGGTGGGAATGAGAGACCTCTTTCAAGGACTGCTCTTGAGAGAATAGCTCTGAAAGAACTTGCAACTGACCCAAGGTCACACCAGCAGGTGCATGTGGAGGAGTGGGGAATCAAACCTGGTTATCCCTGATTAGCATCTGTGCTGCTAACCACTACCCCAAACTGGGTCTCTAACCACTACCTCCCCCCAACACTTCCAGTGACCCCTGTTCCATACCCATCCTATGTTGCAACCCAAGTAAACCTTTCAGTCTACATTGATAGAAAGTGGTCCTACTGTCCTGGTCCCGAGGTCCTGGGATGAGACCAACGCACCCCCGAGATTCCTGAGATGCCCCACTCACGCAGGAGCCAGAACGTGCCACCGCTGGAGCCCCCGCCACCCAGGGCACTGCAGCTAGGGGGCAGGGAGCCAAGAGACGTGGAGACCGCTGCAGCAATGGGGGAGACCTCGTCCAGGCGGGTGCAACCCCAAGCCTGACGACCAAGGAAGAACTCTGGCCAGAGCCCGCCTCCTGGCTCAACTGAGGAGGGGGTGAGCAACAGAGTGTGGGTAGATGGCACTCCATCCCCGGCGGGTGACATGGGGCCGGGCAACGTGGATGCCAGCCCCAGAGTTTGCTAAGATCAGCCCAGCCCCACCCAGGATGCCAGGAGTGCATCCAGGCTTAAGGAGGGGGGCGAGGCCCGGAGAAGCAGGTCAGCACTGGGAACAGGGTGGGGGATAAAAGGAGGAAGAGGTGGAGGACTCGGGGAGGAGTAGCTAGAACCAAGGCCAAGGCAAGATGAGAGAGCAGCAGGAAAGAGAGAGAGCGCAGCCAGAACTCCTGTCCCCTCCAGACTCACCTGAGTAAAAGCCGATGCTGCAGCTGACAGAGGGACCTTTGAGGTGAGGTTAACCTTGTCCCCTGTCTTTCTGAGACTCCTCCTGCACCTCACCCCCCCCTTTTTCACACCCCAGCTGCCAGGGCCGACCCTCCCTCCCAGAAAGAGGACACACAACACGGCCACTGGGGGTGGCAGCCCAGAGGGGAAGACTAAGCTTGACGCCTACAAAGCCAGGGCTGGTACCCGGGGCTTAAATGAGTAGGTAAGTGGGTGATCAAAAAGATAGATGGAACAGCTTGGTGCATGTGCCTGAGTGACAAGTTGTTCACAATGTGTATTACTCAGCCAGTTCCCCCAGCTTATAGGGTAACCCTGGGCTCTTATTAGTTTCTTGTGTCATCCAAGCCCACTAGGAAGGAAGTTCTAATACTACTAATACCATTTGCAGAAGCAATGCTGCAGGGCAGCTGAATTCAGGTTCCCAATTTCCTCTATTTATAATCTTCCACGGTGGCTCAGGAAGTTACCATTCTTGAGCCCTGCCACCAAAATGTCCAGTTCAGCATCCCTGGTGCTTTTAAGCCTATAAACAAAGCAAAAATTGAAACAATGTGATTAACCCCTCTTACATTTCAGAAAAGGTACCATAGCTCATGATAATGATAAAGTAACTGTAGGCAAACAGGCAAACATGCACATTTCAAGAGTACTTCACGTGCACAAAATGTAGTGCAATACCTAGCGTATATTATAGTGCCTATAAATTGGTTGTGCACTGTATTGCACAAGCAGAAACCCTAGTAAGGTGTCGGGAGGATGCCCCCGGGTCACATCAGACTCCCCTGGAAGAGTGGCTCCTGGAATGCCCAAGTTCTTGCATCAACTGGTCGATGAGACCTTGCGGGGCTTCCCCAAAGGACCAGGAATCCTCCCCTATCATCCCATAGGGGTTGCCCCACAACCAAAGGGGGAGGGTGCAGGGAAAGCATCAGTTGGGCCACCCAACAGGGCGCCAACTGAGAAAGGGAAGGGTGGAGGAAATTCACTGTGGGAGTCTCTAGCAGCAACCCCTTAGCTCTGTTACTTTAAGGCCTGGGTGGTGGGACAAGAGAGGTGGCATGGAGTAATAAAAGCTGGGAAGGGAGAAGCCGAGGAGGATTTGCTGACACCTGGTGAGAGGACGCAGTGAGGGAGACCCAGGAGCGAGCCTCATCCACTCACACACGCCTGCCGGGGAAAGCCGCCAACTGGGAAGGTGCTGGAACCATCCAGGCAACTTCTGAGGCGACTCCTGCCGCAAGGCCCTTCTACCCATCCTGGACTTGTCCCATCACCCAACTGACCCCCCCGTCCCCTGTGGAACTTGACATAAGGTTTGTTGTGTACCAACTGAGGACCGCACACATGGTCGGGTTAGCACATACTCAAGCGAAGTAGCATAGCTTCGCATCCAGAGACAATAGCCAGCCCAGATCCTAGAAGGGACCTATCAGGTAGTCAGGATCTGAGGAATGACCTATGCGATTTGAGGACTGTAAATAATCCTATCATGGGTGTGGGTGTGTGTTTGGGTGTGGTTTGCAATGGGGATTTAAGCAGGCCTTTGGTCCTGCTTCTTTGTCTCAGTTTTCTCTAACCAAATAAACTATGAGCTGATTCACTACCAACGTGTCTGGAACCCAGTATATTATACTGGCAATGAATGTAGGATCCCAGTGAGCACGCCTGACCATTCTGACTCTGAGGCTACCACCACCGCCCCAAGCATTGCATCGCGCATCAAGGACCAGCTCACTGCGCCCTGCATCACTTCTTTGATCATGGCTGCTGCTCCAGGACAACTTTCCTCCTTCAACCCGGCTCACCCTGAGCTGTGGGAAGCCTGGGTCAGCTGAAGCACTTCTTCAGGATCCAAGGCTCCAAGGATGCAGAGAAGAAGAAATCCTGGCTGCTCAGCATGTGTAGAGTCACCACAATCTACTTAGTACAGGGTCTCATCACACCCAAGACCCTGGACACCACCTCCTACGATGAGCTGGTCAAAGCTCTGAACAACTACTTAGTGCCAAAACCCTCCAAGATGGTGACATGAATGGACTTCTTTGCATGAACCCAACAGTCCGTAGAATCAGCTGCCACCTTCTTGGCTGACGTTCGCAGGCTTGCAATCAACTGTGAATTCCCATCCATCGAGGATGCCCTGTTGAACCAGTTTGTCTGGGGCATCCAAGAACCAAAGCTCTGAAGGAAACTCATTGGTCACAACAATCTCAACTTGGACGAGGCCCTCCGGGTGGCCATGGCCTTCAAGAAAGTGCAGCAGGACCGACAGACACACACCGACCATTAGACTGCCACAGCCCAGGGGGGCCCCTCCTAGACAAACTGGTTGGTTTCACCCTGTGTGACTTCCAAAAGAACTCGGTGGCCATCTAGGGGTGGGGCAAATTCAGAGTTCAATAGAAGGACTTTAATGGATGGTTAGATTTGCTGGTGGTGGAAGGCAAGCTCACCAGTTTACTGGGACTGTCGTGGTTTAGACCCTTGGGGTTTGGGGTCACCAACATGAACCACGTGTGGCCGCAGTCCTTTAATGCAGTATGTGATGAGTTCCCAGCCATATTCGATGGGATTCTTGGCCGCTACACCGGACCTCCGGTTTCTGTCGATCTTTACCCCACGGTACGGCCCATCTGCATGAAGACCAGGTGCACCCCGTTTGCTTTATGACCTAAAATAGATATCGAGCTGGATCACCTGGTGGAACAGGGGGTCCTAGAACCCGTGTCCCATGCATGCTGGGAAACCCCCATCATAATGCCAGTAAAACCCAACAGGGACATCAGGATATGCATGGATTACAAATGTACTATAAATAAAGCACTCCAGGATCATGCATATCCAGTCCCCATCACTAGCCATGTCCTCGCTTCCCTGACGGGTGCCAGGATTTTTAGCAAACTGGATCTGGCACAAGCCTACCAGCAACTACCAGTGGACTATGACACAGCCAAAGCCCAAACGATTGTGACCCACAGGGGAGCATTCTGGGTTCAGAGGCTGCAGTTTGGGGTTAGTGTTGCCCTGGGGATCTTCCAAAACCTAATGGACTGTTTGCTTAAATGTATCCCCGGGCTCCAACCCTTCTTTGCTGATGTTTTAATCGCGGCCCCCGACGTTGAGACCTTCTCCGTATGGTTGCAGTCTGTCCTGAAATGCTTCAATGATGCCAGATTAAAAGTGAAGCATGAGAAGTGCATGCTTGGGATGACATGAATAGAATTCCTGGGGTTCCTCCAGGTGGTAATACCCACCCGACTTCATCAGTGGGTGCTCACAGTATTGTACAACACGTACCCAGGTATTGTGCTCATGAAAGCGTTGGCCCGGAGCTATGTGTGGTGGCCTGGGATGGACAGGGAAATTGAAGACTGAGTAAAGCACTGCCAGACATGCCAAGAATTGTGGCCAGAACCTCCATGAGCCCCAGTGTGTCCTCACACAAGCCATGGGCTCGACTGCACTTGGACTTTGCAGGGCCCTTCCAGGGGCAGATTTTCTTCATCTTGATGGACGCCTACACCAAGTGGCTGGAAGTTGTCCCAGCCCCCTCCACCTCGTCCTGATCCGCCATCCGTGCAATGTGGTGGATTTTCAGCATCCATTGCATCCCAGACTCCCTAGTCACCGACAACGGGACAGCATTCACCTCCTTGGAATCCTAGGCCTTCATGAGCTACTATGGGATCAGGCACATCCACTCCACTCCATTTCACCCTGCAACCAATGGCCAGGTGGTACACGTGGTCCGAACTACCAAGGAGTCCCTGCATCGGATGGACCAGAGGGACAGGGACTACAAGCTGGCCACCATTCTATTTGGCCAGCGCGTAACACCACCTACCACAACCGGACACAGCCCAGCCAAGCTCTTTATGGAACGCCACCTGTGGCAACCTCTTATTTGGGGAGGACTGGCTTCACTTTAAAATTGCTTTTTGTGTTCACAAACAGGGTAGTTTCTGCTGCCATCAGGAATTTTGATAAATTCCAGATCTTCTCTGTGTTGCTGTTGCTGGTATTGTGACCTAGGACTGGCTTTTCAGAGGCCTATGTGGCACTGAGGAAGGATTAAACTGAATTCTGGGTTAAACTTAAACAAAATATAATTTATTGGTTAACATAAGAACAAAAGAACATAAGATAAGCCAATGTTGAATCAGGCCAATGGCCCATCTAGTCCAACACTCTGTCACACAGTGGCCAAAAATACCAGGTGCCATCAGGAGGTCCAGCAGTGGGGCCAGGACACAAGAAACCCTCCCACTGCTGCCCCCTCCAGCACCAAAAATAGAGTGCATCACCTGCCCCAGACTGAGAGTTCCCATCTATACCCTGTGGCTAATAGCCACTGATGGACTTCTGCTCCATATGTTTATCTAATTTCCCTCTTGAAACTGTCCATGCTTGTAGCTGCCAACCACCTCCTGTGGCAGTGAATTCCATATGTTAATCACTCTTTGGGTGAAGAAGTACTTCCTTTTATCCGTTCTAACCCGACTGCTCAACAATTTCATGGAGTGCCCAGGAGTTCTTGTATTGTGAGAAAGGGAGAAAAGTACGTCTTTCTCAACCTGCTGGATCCCATTCCTAATCTTATAAACCTCGATCATGTCACCCCTCAGCCGTCGTTTCTCCAAGCTGAAGAGCCCCAAGCGTTTTAACCTTTCTTCATAGGGAAGGTGTTCCAACCCTTTTATCATTCTAGTTGCCCTTCTCTGCACTTTTCCCAATGCTATAATATCCTTTTTGAGATGTGGTGACCAGAACTGTACACAGTATTCCAAATGAGGTCACACCAATGATTTATTCAGGGGCATGATGATACTGGCTGATTTGTTTTCAATTCCCTTCCTAATAATCCCCAGCATAGTGTTGGCCTTCTTTATTGCAGCTACACACTCTCTAGACATTTTCATTGAGTTATCCACTACGACTCCAAGATCTCTTGGTCCGTCTCTGCCAGTTCAGACCCCATCAATGTGTATTTATATTTAGGATTTTGGGCTCCAATGTGCATCACTTTGCACTTGGCCACATTGAACCCCATTTGCCATGTTGACACCCACTCACCCATCCTCGACAGATCCCTTTGGAGTGCCTCACAATCCTCCCTGGTTTTCACCACCCTGAACAACTTCATGTCATCTGCAAATTTAGCCACTTCACCGCTTACTCCCAATTCCAAATCATTAATAAACAAGTTAAAAAGCATCGGACCGAGTACTGATACCAGTGGTACCCCACTGCTTACCACCCTCCACCGAGAAAGTTTCCTATTTATACTCACTCTCTGTTTCCTATTTATAAGCCAGTTTTTGATCCACAAGAGGACTTGTCCTTTTATCCCATGACTATTGAGCTTACTTAGGAGCCTTTGATGAGGAACTGTATCAAAAGCTTTCCGGAAGTCAAGGTAAATAATATCTATTGGGTCCCCCTTGTCCACATGTTTGTTCACTCCCTCAAAAAACACTAACAGGTTAGTGAGACAAGATCTTCCCTTACAGAACCCATGCTGAGTCTGCCTCAATAGTTTTTGTTCATCAATGTGCCTACTAATTCTTTCCTTAATAACAGTTTCCACCAACTTACCCAGTATTGATGTCAGACTGACTGGCCTGTAATTTCCCGGATCTCCCCTGGAGCCCTTTTTAAAGATGGGAGTGACATTAGCTACCATCCAGTCCTCAGGAATGGAGGCAGATTTTAAAGAAAGATTACATATTTTGTCAGGAGATCCACAAGTTCACATTTGAGTTCTTTCAGAACTCTCAGATGAATACCATCCGGGCCTGGTGATTTATTAGTTTTTAAATTGTCCATCAGTCGTAGGACTTCCTCTCTTGTCACCACAATCTGATTCAGGTCTTTCAAACCCCCTCCCAAAATCAGTGCTTCTGGAGTGGGCAAGCACTTCTCTTCCACAGTGAAGACAGAGGCAAAAAATGCATTCAGCTTCTCAGCCATTTCCCTATCATCCTTCACTACTCCTTTTACCCCTTGGTCATCCAAGGGCCCCACTGCCTCCCTGGCTGGCTTCCTACTTCTAATGTATTTGAAGAAAGTTTTATTGTTGGCCTTTATGTTTTTTGCGATATGCTCCTCATATTCCCTTTTTGCTTGCCTGATCACAGACTTGCATTTTATTTGCCATAGTTTGTGTTCCCTTTTATCAACCTCACTAAGACTAGCTTTCCACCGCTTAAAGGAATCCTTCTTACTTTTTACAGCTTCCATTACTTTATTTGTTAACCATGCAGGCTTTTTTCTATATCTATTTGTGCCTTTCCTAACCTGCGGTATATATTTTTTCTGAGCTTCTAGGATTGTCTTTTTAAATAGTCTCCAAGCTTCCCCAGTGGTTTTGACCTTCTCCACTCTTTCTTTCAATTTCTTCCTCACATGTCCCAAAGAATAAAAATAAGTTGCTAGTTAACTTTAACTGTTAAAGAATAAAAATAAGTTTCTAGTTAACTTTATTTTTTGGGGGAAGAGAAACTGGTAAAATAAACAGTCAAGGTATCACACACAGGCTTTGATCATAAGATCCCTCTCTGACTGGAATCACTCTTTCACTAGGCAGCCATGTTGGCTAAGTTCTTTGTTTTAATTCTTTCTTAACTTTGTAGTCTCACAGACCCTTCTCATATCTCTTTCACACTTAAACTTGTAAAGCCATATATACTGTATTCTTTAAATTTCCACACAGAACTGTATCATATCACTCTCTGACAGACTCACTAATTGACTGACTCTGTAACTGAATAACTGTAACTGAATTCCTTCAAGACACACACAGAGATTCACTCAGAACAACTCCTTCCACACTCTCAGTCATCTTCCAATCACAGCACACTTGTCTCCCTCAATTACTCTACTCTGCTATCACTGCACTCCAACCAAACATTTAAAGATACACACACTCTAAAACAAGGAACCATTACACCACCTTACAACTCGTCTGGACCGTCCCCATCCAGATCAAGCCCTGGAGCACAGCACAGCACCAGAAAGTCAGGAAGCCCCATGAGGGTTCTTCCCAGGGGACCCCAGGTACGCCCGGAACTATGCCTGGGGTCCTGCCTTGATTCCGGCCAGGGTAGTCAAGTCACAGGCTCTCTGTCATACAAGGTCTCCGCAGAAGACGGACAGCTGCTGAGATGTCACATTGATTAATTATGCCACCGACTCATTCTGGCAGACCCCAGCAGGCCAGATGATTGCAAGGATGAAGACACCAGCCCTGATGCCAGTGACGCAAACGAGGCCGTGGCATCCGGCCAAGTGCCACAGCAAACAAGCGCATCTCCCAAAGCTGACACAGGAAGTTTCAGGGAACCGGCCCATGTTCAAGAAGCTGGCAGCACACCGAGCCCAGCGGGGCCCCTAGAGACCCCAGCCATGCTGCCCGCTACCTTACCAGAGCAAGCAGCCCCAGCCACCACACTATGCCGTTTGACACGGGAACGAAAGAAGCCTGCATACCTAAAAGACTTTGTATGCTAGGGAAGGTCTGAACCATGGGGGGAGGGGTGTTGTGTACCAATTAAGGACCGCACACACGGTCGGGTTAGCACATGGTCAAGCAAAGTAGCATAGCTTCACATCCAGCCAGCCCAGATCCTAGAAGGGACCCATCAGGTAGTCAGGATCTGAGGAATGACCTATGGGATTTGGGGACACTGTAAATAATCCTATCACGGGTGTGGGTGTGTGTTTGGGTGTGGTTTGCAACAGGGATTTAAGCAGGCCTTTGGTCCTGCTTCATTGTCTCAGTTTTCTCTAACCAAATAAACTATGAGCTGATTCACTACCAACGCATCTGGAACCCAGTATATTATAAGGTAACAATGTTTGACTTAACACAAGTGGCTACCACTATCTCTTTCTTGTGTTTCTGTTTGTGTGAGGGCTGTAACACAAGTGGAAGTTTTGTGCTGGATCCAATCCATAATGTATAAGTATTCCAAGCTCCGGGGGTGTGGCGTCGGCTATCTAACATGGCGGACACGCGGTGTTGAACCTCCGGACCCATCACCCCTAAATCGCTTAATAACTGCTCACAAATCTTCTGCTTTCAGTAAACGAGGTATGCCTAATCATTCTGGTGACAAGCAGTCTTTGAAAAAAGGGAAACAAATCAATTTGAAAGCCTTCTTAAAACATCTTGAGGTGGCCGAGGCAGACGCGGCCTTCCCTGTTCTGAAACCTAAAATGGTGGGCGCCTTAGATGCTATGGAAGGCTCTGAAAACCAATCGCACAATGATAAATTACTAGAAGTTATCTCCGCTTTAAAGTCTGATATTTTAGGACATATAGATTTGAAACTGAATCCAATCGAAGAACAATTAGATAATATCAATAAATCGCTGCAGCAAGTAGCCCAAACAGCTAACATGGCCATGGAGCTCAGTCTGACTGTACAGCTAGAGGTCCAATATTTACAGAAAAAAGACAAGTGGGCTACAGAAAAAATCTTAATGCTCAAATCCAAATTAAAACAAAACTAACTGAAATTCAGAGGGATAGAAGAAAAGGAGGAAGGGAACACAGAGCTTGTTACGTTTATGGCTCACTGGCTGACAGAAATTCTGAGCTGGGATGAAAAAATCGCGCCTTTAATCCTTTGCGCTTACAGGATCGGCTCTGCAGCTCCCTCTCCACAAAAGAGATCTCGTGACATCATTGTAGAATTCCATGATGCCAGAATGGTTAAAATTCTATTGCAAATAGCCACAAAGAAGGCTCTCTTCGCTATAAAACTCAAAGGATCCAAGTCTACCCGGACCTACTTAGAGAAAATCTTCAAATACGTGCTGCCCTGAAACCGATCACAGCCAACCTACGTGAAGCTGATATCCATTATCGCTGGCTCTCTTCAGGCACCCTGCAAGTTCGTCAACATGGTTCTATCTTCACAGCCCAGGATCTTGACAGCGGACATCTGATGCTACAACAACTAAATCTAGAACCTCTAACAGATTCTTCGCTCAAGAAATCAATGAAAAGAAAATTGGAATTTCAAACTTTGCCGCAATGATGGTCTAAGATCCCAATACGAAACCACCTTGCTTGACTCTTTGACACGTCTGCGAGCTTCTCAGATCTTCAGTGCTCTTAAATTGTCTTTGGTTTTTTTCTTTCTTTTTCGCTGTTGTCTCAAGCAAAAAAAAAAAAGCATGCCGTTCAATGCTTTACTTGAGCACAGTTTATTCAGCAATGGCAAATTACTAATTATTTTCAACGTCCTTATGGATAAGTTGTTTTGAGCAGTTGTATATATCTATATGTTATGGGGGGAGGGGGGTTTCAACTTCAATAGTTCCTATTAGTATTAACAGTTTGAGTAAGGATAGATTACTGATTACAATGGAAGGCCTCAGAAGGGACAGACGGTTCCCTTCTGTCCTGTGGATAGGTCTTCCTGTTTCCTTGTTTTTCCTGTTTTACCTTTTTTTGGTTTTTTTGGTTTTTTATGCTCTTTATGTCTCTCACCTGGACTATACTGTTGATTATATGCAATATGTGCTATTGAAGATGACAGGTTCTAAGCTAATCAGTTCCTCAATTGTTTTTCTCTTATTCCTCTATGTCTTTAATTGTTCGAGTTTTGTTATGACACATGACATACAAGTGGTGTTGTGGGCCAAATGGTTTCCCAACTGGGGATCTTTTTCTTCTTCTTTCTTATTTAAATCTTATTCTCTGGTTTATATGGATTCTGGTTCTTACTCTTTTTAAAACGTTTTTAACTTGTTGCCTTTTTAATTCACAAATGGTTTTAATATCAATTTTTAGCACAAATGGTTTAATATCAATTTTCAACAGGTCACATTATTACTATTTTAAACCTCTTTTTTCTGACAAAAGGTTGCTACCTGTTACACAAAAAGGTTCTTTCACTTGTAAGTTACACTTTAGGGGTATTGTATTTTATTGGTTGGGTGTATCCTTCTTTTTAACTGATCTCATAGACATGATTAACTTGTTTCTATCATTAATTTTAATTCTGCAGGTAAATGAATTATATTTCTTGATTGAACTATATTTAATCTTTTTATTCAATGAATTGCAGCTAAGGTTTCAACATCAGTTTTTCTTCTATTTCTATGGCGCATAAAATAAAAATTATTTCTTATAATGCTAGGGGCATGAATAATATTATTAAAAGGAAAAAAATTCAATCAGCCATGCTTAAGGAACATCCTGATATTTTATGTATCCAAGAAACACACTTGAAAAGTAACACCAAAATTTTTTTAACTCTATAAATTTCCTTTTCAGTATCACACAGCTGGTACCCCCAAATCTAGGGGTACAGCAATCCTAATTTCAAATGCAGTCTCTTTTAACCTTAAATCAATTCAAAGAGACCCGAGGGGAAGATTTATTTTTGTGTCGGGGAAGCTAAATGATAAACCTATTACAATAGCTACGCTCTACACCCCCAATGAGACTCAGCTCAATTTTATCAAAGATACCTTGGAGAAATTAAAATTGTTTGCTTTTGGTCATGTTATTATTGGGGCAGATTTGAATTATATAGTTGATACGGTTTGGGACAGGACGCCTAAGTTGACATCTAAGAATAGATCCTCTAAGACCTCATTGGATGGTATCTTATCTCATTTTGATCTAGTGGACCTCTGGAGAGTTTGTAATCAAACTGTCAAGGATTTTACTTATTTTTCTGGTAGGCACCAGGTTCATACAAGAATTGATTTTATCCTAACGTCTATATCGGTATGCCAAATGAATGCTGATGCTTATATAGGCCCAAAATTATATTCGGATCATGCATGTGTTGTGGGGTTGCTACAATGGTCTTCAAATAGTAGCACGTCTTATTACTGGAAACTGAATCCTTCTTTACTTCTTAAAGATCATATTAAATCTAAGATTGATTCTGTCATTAGGCAATATTTGGAAATTAATTCTACTTGTGGGTCTCCAAACAATGTTGTCTGGGATGCTCTAAAGGCTGTTCTTAGGGGCCATCTTATATCTATTGCAGCTTATGAAAAACGCAAAAAAAAATGTCTTCACTCTGATTTGCTAGCTAAGATTAAAGAGTTGGAAGACCTTCATAAGAAAACAACAAGTAAGAAAATCTACCGTAAACTATTAATAGAGAGGCAAAATCTTGATAATTTAGAGATTTCTAAAATAAAACAAAACAAATTGTACTTCAGACAGAAAAAGTGGATAAAATCTCCTAAGTACCTAAGGTTCCTAACTTGTAGACTTAAAATTAAATCTCAGTACACTCCAATATCACTAATAAGAGATACTCATGGAAATCTTTGTATGAAGTCTGACCAAATTTTATCTATTTTTGGCAATATTACAATAAGCTATACCAATCCTCATCACCATTACCTGAAAATGTAAAATTTTATTTATTAGAGAAATTAAAAATTCCTGAATTGTTTTTTGAGCATAAGAGTTTCTTAGATGCCCCTATCAACATAGAGGAGGTGGAACATGTTATTAATAATTTTAAAAAATATAAATCACCTGGTACTGATGGCTTCACAGGAGAGTTCTATAAGGCCTATAAAAATCTTCTGTCTGAACCTCTGACACAAATCTGTAATGATATTCTCTCTAAGGGAGTTATGCCTGCTACATGGAATGAGGCAATTATAATTTTAATCCCAAAACCAGGAAAAGATAATCATAGAATCATAGAATCATAGAATGTTAGAGTTGGAAGGGACCTTGCAGGCCATCTAGTCCAACCCCCTGCACTCTGCAGGAACACAGCTGAAACCCCTACATACCTACAACATACCCAAAAGATGGTTGTCCAGTCTCCTCTTGAAAACGTCCAGCGAAGGAGCATCCACCACCTCCCGAGGCAGTCTGTTCCACTGCTCAACCACTCTTACAGTCAGGAAGTTTCTCCTGATATTAAGCCGGTAACGACTCCCTTGTAATTTCCACCCATTAGATCTAGTCTTGCTATCCAGAGCGAGAGAGAATAGATCACTCCATCTTCTACATGACAGCCCTTCAAATACTTGAAGACTGCAATCATGTCCCCTCTAAACCTTCTCTTTCCCAGGCTAAACATACCCAACTCCCTCAGCCTTTCCTCATAAGACTTGGACTCCAACCCTCTCACCATCCTGGTCACCCTCCTCTGGACCCACTCGAATTTGTCAACATCCTTCTGAAAATATGGTGCCCAAAACTGGACACAGTACTCCAGGTGGGGCCTGACCATAGCAGAATACAGTGGAACTACCACCTCCCGTGATCTGGACACAATGCTTCTGCTAATGCATCCTAAGATTGCATTAGCTTTCTTCACTGATCCGGGGTCTTATCGCCCTATCAGTCTACTCAATTAGGATGCAAAAAAATTTTCTGCTATACTTGCAACACATTTAAGTAAAATTATACATGAATATATAAATGGAGACCAAACAGGTTTTATTCCCCAAAGAAATATGGTCGACAACGTTCGAAGAACGCTTAATGTCATTAATGTCTGTAGAAAGAAAAAATTGCCTTCTGTTCTTCTTTCGTTGGACATACAGAAGGCATTTGATACGGCTGAGCCTTCCTACTTATATTCCTTGTTACATATTATGAACTTTGGTGTTAATTTTTGTAAAGGAATATCTACACTTTATGCTTCACCACAAACCAAACTTAGAGTTAATGGTTCTTTTTCTACTCCTCTCTATCCTACCAGAGGTACCCACCAGGGGTGTCCACTTTCGCCCTTATTATTTCCGTTGTGTATTGAACCACTGGCAATTGCTATTAGAGAAAATACAAACATACATGGCGTGGAGGTAAATGATCACAAGTACAAAATCAGTTTGTTCGTGGATGATACAATATTTAACAAATCCTCTCATCTCATTACAATATACACTTCTTGAATTAGATTTTTTTGCTAACGTCTCGGGTCTTAAGATTAACAAATCAAAAACAGAATTATTCCCTATTTATGTGCCTGATGACTTAATTCATAATATCAGAAAGGTATACTCTTTTAAAGTAATTCATAAAGCTTGGCGTTGTTTGGGTGTGGAGATCCCTATCAGCTTAAATGATCTTTTTAAGATGAATTTTGAAGTATTACTGACTTCAGTTAAAAAACAAATGTATGATTGATCAAAGCTGTATCTTTCTTGGGTGGAAAGAATGGATATTGTGAAAGTCTTTATTTTGCCAAAATTTATTTTTTTATTTAGAACCTTACCCATTTTTGTCCCGGTTCGTAAAATTAAACAATGGCAACGAGTGTTGAATTCTTTTATTTGGAATAATAAATCACCTAGGGTATCTTCCAATACATTATATAGAGCTTATAACGCGGGTGGTATGGCTTATCCCAACTTACTGCTGTATCATGATGCTGCACAACTAACTAATTTGGTTAAACTACTGAATGTAAACAATGCCCCCGATTGGTATGGTATAGAACAAGATTTTTCTCCTCAATATATATTCCAAGAAGTAATTTGGCAGGCTGGTTCAGAACATTCAGTTACTTTGAAGGAAAATCCGTTTCTATGGAACACACTATTGATTTGGGAGTGATATCGTAATAAGTTGGCTCCAGTTTTTTCTCCCTTGGCTGCATTTACTGGTCAATCTTGGTTCTTACCTGCAACGTATAATGAAGACTACGCTTTATTTAGAACAATGCAGTTGAATAGACTTATTGATTTAACAAAAAATGGTAAATTGTTAGATAAGTTAGAATTGATTCCATGTTAAATGTCAAAATTCCATGGTTCATGTATTTCCAGTTGAATCACCTTTTTAATTCTCCAGTTATCAGGGAAAGGTTAAAGAGTCCCCTTACGCCCTTTGAACAGTTATTAAAAAATAATTCTGTTGGTTATAAAGGTTATATTTCTATTTTATATACTACTTTGTTGCAAGTTACATATGATAAGCCACCATCGTATGTGAATAGGTGGAGCAAGGATAATAATCTGATTGTTACTTCGGATGAATGGTCTAAATCCTGGAATTCTAATTCTTTTCAAGCCAGGAATTTAATAATTAGAAGTCAGTTGTTTAAAACAATCTCAAGGTGGTACTTAACGCCTGTTAGAGTTCATCACATAATGAAAACAACATCCCCTAAATGTTGGAGGGGTTGTGGGGAACCCAGCACATATTGGCATGTTTGGTGGCAATGTGGCTTGGTGCAACAATTTAGGAAAGAAGTTGTTTCCATTATTTTTCAAATTACTGGTTATGATATACCTTTAGATCCAAAGATCTTAGTATTCAATATCTGACCTCGCTTAGGCAATTTAACTGTTAATAAAAATCTCTTAGAATATTTGTGTGCTGCAGCAAGGATGACTTTGGCACAGAGTTGGAAGAATACTAATGTAATTTCTATTCATAGTTGGTTCTTGAAAGTTAGTGAAATTTGTATGCTAGACAAAATTACAGAATCCCTTAGACAAAGCAATAATGAAAATTATCAATCTAAGTTTCTGGCAACTTGGTTTTGCTTTCTGGATTATTTATCTGATAAAGATGATTATACTTGGATATTAAATACACTTCTAATTTTGTAACAGTTGAGAGATTGTTGTTATAACTGGTTCATGCTGCTTCTTACTTTTTTAAAATTTTGCATTCTTATTGTATTGTTCTTCGCTACGGAGATATCAAGTTATAGTTATGTTTCAAAACCTTTGTATCACAGTTTTATTGTTGTTATGTTTATTTGAAGCATTTAATAAAAAGTTAATTTAAAAAAAAGTATTCCAAGCTTCGAAGGGACATCTGAGCTGGGCTACCAGATTGTCTTCAGATCCAATTTACAAAACATTTTGAGAGAACCTCTCCTCCATCAACTCAAGCAGCTAGTTTGTCAATAGTTTCCCTCTTCAATAAGGATTAAGACTGCCAGCTTTTGAATTAGCCTCTGTAGAGATCTCTATATCTACCATTTACATTTTTATCTACACAAAACCCTGTGAAGCTAAGCTAAGACCAATTAGCCCAAGTTCACTCATGAGCTTTCAGCTCAGTACGAATCTGAGTCCTGGTGGGGGGGTGGGGGCTGTCACAAGGGTTGGTCACCTGAGACCAGCTAAAGCAGTTAGCTAAACTCATATATGCTAGGATGATAAGGCACCTCATAGGCAGAGTATGGGTGGGAACACCCATATCCAGGCAGACCTGGCTGACCCACATTGCCACAGTATGAGGCAAAGGCTGAGAGCTCTCGGACTGAGAGCTCAGCGTGGCCAGAGACCACAAGGGTGTGGTCCAGGGGAGGCAGGGCTTGGGCAGTTATTTGGGCAAGCACTTAAGCAGGTAGTGGAGAGAAGTTGGGAGGCAGCTGAGGATAGTGGCAGAACAGAACTGGAGTGAGCCAAAGACCACAGGATCTAAGGACATGATGCAAACAATTTGTTGGTTGTGGTGGGTGGACCAATGCTGTAATTAGGGACAAGCATAAAAGACCAGCTGTTGGTTTGGTAGTCTGGGGCTTCTTTATTTGGATGGAAATGCAACCTATGCTGAGCCTGCTGGCAGTATCCTCGCTGCAAGTACCCCACCTACCTGCCCCTATGTAAAAGCCAAGTTTTCCCATTATTAATCCAACACTGTAACCACCATGCAATCTGGCTCTGAACTAGCATTAATTTTATCTGCAGCAATAATTTAGAGATAGTAATATTTGGTACCACGCCATCAAAGGTTTACTTGCTGCTTCAAATCCTATTAAAAAGACATTTTAAAAAATTTGTTGAGTTGGCAAGCCTACTAAAGATGGACCAATGAGCTTATCTCTTATCAGGGCAAGAAACAGTGATTTTTTTAATGTGTTTTAATTAGGGGAAATATATCAAGCTGTGAAATGAGAGCAAGGAGATTTAGTTGTGTTGGGCTTTAGTAGCAAAGTATCATTTAAGGCTGTATTGTGCCAAGTGTCTGGACCATTAAATCAGCTATTAAGGAGAAGTAAAAAAGTACTGAAACAAATTAAAATAGTATAAAAATTTAAAAGACATTTAAAAAAATAACGATCCAACTGTCTGGTAGTTAATGCTTAACTGTTAAAGTAGTATATGTTCAATCTGATGGCTTCCTTGCCTTCAAAAGCATTTGGTACGTTGGGTATCCCTGTCAAAGCACAGCTGAGCCATCATTATATCACCAAGATATAAGCAATTTGAGGCACAAATGGACAGTTCTGGAAAAAAGAGCTGGATTCATAAACAAATATGACATTCAGAGGCAGGCTGGCACCTCTTTGGCAGGGAATATATTGGAAAGGAAAGAGGTCTTCCAATCTTTCTCCCTGCCTCCCATACCACCATTTAATACCCTTGATGTTTAGAAAGTTAATGTATCCACTGTTTACCGCTGAGCATTGCCTGCATTAATGCTGATGGATGAAACTTTGTAGTTGTATAGATTTTTTAAAAAGTTCTCAGGGAAGCACATAAAACCTTCTAAGCTTCCCAGCATAATTTTCTTTCTTTCTTTCTTTTTTCTTTCTTTCTTTCTTTCAAGATTTGGCATGCTCTATAATATTGCACAATTACACAAAAATAGAGAGGCCTTCCTTTGCATTGTGATTGGTCTGTCATGTTGACAAATGCTTTTCAAAAGCCAAGGAATCACTTGTCACTACCATCATGGTATGCCATTCAACCCATAGCACGGAGTGTGACAAACTGTATTGGATTCTGATTCCATGTCTAAATGTGAACAAATGTAACATTGAAGCATTCTTTTTACAATAGCACAAAAGCTACCTCATCCATGAAAGGGGATTATTATCGCTTCTATTGAAGTATGGAAGTGCTACCCCAAACACACACATTATTTAAATACCTATGGTCAACTCCAACTCTTCAATAGGAAAATTCTATTTAATCTGTAGGATTGTTTTAATTAGGAGGTGGATCAGAATGGGGAAATGATGAATGTATCATCATTCCTTCCCCTGAGACAACTAGCAGACCCAAATTTTAATTTATTTTAAAATTAGGTTTTCCTAATCATTTCCCCAAATGACACCGATTAATAGTCGATGTAGTTAATTAATTTCTGTGTGCATATGATTGCTGTCATGTTGATTAATCTTGAAAGATATTTTAGATGTGTTTATAAAAGAAAAAAATGATCTTTGGAAAAGGGAAGAACAATAAGATAAATAGCTTACCACACCAACATTTTAAATAGATCTTGAAATCCTGAATTAGATGTTTTGTAAAGGAATGTGTTATAATTGTGTAAAGTCTAACAATTAGAAAGGTTCAAAGCACAATCCTAAAGCCCACCTGAAAAGTGCTCAAATGGCAAATGAGTCCCACTGGGGAAGAGTCATAGCACTCTGCTGATCTATTGCCAATCTATGGTACACCTAAGACTTTTCAGGGCCCAAGCCCCCTGGTCCCCCTCCACCCAACTGTGGGGAGGTAGAAAGATAACACCTGCCCTCCTCACTGCCCCTGCAAGGGAAAAAGAAAGGAGAGGCATCTAGGAAAGGAGGAAAAGGTGTGGGAGGAGGCCACCTGAGTCCACCCCCACAATGGAAGCAAGGAGGGAGAGAAGGAAGGAAGGATCATGCTCCCCAGCAGCCACTCATCGCAGCCAGGGGTACCTCATGGAGCGGCTATGTTGCAGTAGATCCCAATGCCATGAGTGGGCTGGCCAACAAGCTGGCCTGTGAGTGTTGAGCTACAAGGCTGGTTGCCACTCTGCCATCTCTGGAACCCCAGGAATGAATAGTGGATGGGCTAGCTCTGTACCAATGTAAACTCAGTTTAGCAGCCAGAAAATGGTAGCACTAGAGGGGGAGAATTGTAAAGTTCAAAACACAGTCCTAAAGCCCACCTGAAAAGTGCTCAAATGGCAAATGAGTCCCACTGGGGAAGAGTCATAGCACTCTGCTGATCTATTGCCAATCTATATTTCCCCCTCTGATCACTAGAGGGGGGAGAATTTGCATTGTAAGTCCCCTAAATCCATACACCACCCCAGTAATAGCATCACATATCATAAACAATAACTAAGTAAGACTCTCTAAAATCAATTGGAGGGAAAAACAAGTTCTACCCATCTGCCTTTTACCAGAGTTACAGACCCTAGACACAGAGAAGGGGATTTTTCATGAACTCACATTGTGTTCAGGAACTAATTAGGGATACAGAAGTGCCAAATTGTACCTTGCTTGGGTGACAGAACTGCTTGAACAGGCCTTGAACATATATCAAGAATATGGTTGCATAGATCTCTCAAATCTCCTTGGCATCATCACTCTTAGCAGCAAGTACCACCCCAAAACACACATATGATCTGCCCCACCCATGTGACTATGGTATTCATATATGTAGAACAATTGTGTGGGAAGACAGATATGGATACACCTGCTATGCAACTCAGAGCCAAACATGTCCCATCCCCCCAACTGAGGGGCTGATCCCTTTAAAACAGAGCATGAAGATGGAAGCCCCTCCTCCCACATATACCACAGCTCCACCTCCAAAAGACCAAAGATATTCCTGTGGTGGACGCTGAGATGCTGTCATATGTAGTTTGGTTCTCATTGTGTCTGAAAGGGGACTTTGTAGCATTCAGTTCTGGACTTCATGCTCTAAAGTAAAATGTAATTCATATGCTATCTCATTCAAAACAAAATGCAGGACTTCTATATTATTATGCTTAAAGGTTTCCCTTGCTCAAAAGCCATTCGAATATGACTCCAGGGGCTGGTGCTCATTTCCGTTTCCAAGCCGAAGAGCCAGTGCTGTCTGAAGACTTCTCCATGGTCATGTGGTCAGCATGACTAAATGCTGAGGTGCACAGAACATTATTACCTTCCCACCGAAGCAGTACCTATTTATCTACTTGTGATTTTTATTTATTTATTTATAATTCGAATTATATCCAGCCCTCCCCAAACGGGCTCAGGGTGGCTAACACTTTAGGCACCAGGCCATGATTAAAACAACAACAATTAGGGTACAAGCCATTATTAAAACACAAGTTAAAACAATCCAATTCAACACTAAAGTGCCGGTGCTCTAGTTGTTGCTACTGTCCTCTCTTCCAAGATGGGTTCTGGAAAAAATTTAACCCAGAACAGCAGCATAGTTCCATGGCAGTACTGCCATCCAGTCTTCATCCAAGGGCCACCTTGCACCCCGGTGGTTCCCACCCAAGTCATGGTGGTGGTGTGTTGATGGTACAATGGCAGTGGTGGCTCCTACTCTAAAGCCTGGTGGAAGAGTTCCATCTTGCAGGCCCTGCGGGAGCTCCTCCGGGAGCTCATTCCACCAGGTAGCACCTGCCATTTTCTTGCTTTCAAACTGCTGGGTTGCCAGGAACTAGGCCAGAGATGGGAGCTCACTCTGTCACACAGCATTAGGGTCTCGAACTGCCAAGCTACAGACCTTCCGGTCCACAGCTCAGAGTCTTAACCTCTAAGCCACCATGGCCCCATTATTATGCTTAGGGCCTGACAAATATACTTTTGATATTTTTCTAGCCTTTTAACTGTAGCTCAGCTCTTGGACACCTATTTCTCAGGTCATAAAGCTTGACTGTAGAAGATTGATGTCAGAACTGTTTGACCTGTGGTGATTTTTCTTCATATTTGATTTCCAATCATTATGGAAATTTTTCTTTTAGATGTATGCTCCATTATATGGCCAGTGAATACTCTGATAAATTCAACAGAGAAACTTTCCTTATTCCTATCTACTTAGTATAGTAGGTTTTGTAACTAATTTGCATTCTATATAAAAAATTCTGGAGGACTAGAATAAAAAAGTACCCCACTGAACTGAAACATATATAAAGAATAAAGTAAAGAATAAAGTAAAACTTGCACAATGAATATAAAGTTGCATTAGTTATAATTAATAGAGAAAGTTGTATGGCATATTGGAAAAGAAGTAAGATAGAGCACTGCAGTCTCTGGCCAATTCAACGATCTTCAAATTGTCCATCAGAAATATTCTTGAGCTAAGCTATTTAAAAGGCCATAGATTATGTTAAATACTGTTGTTGTTTTTAAAAAGTCGCTCAAAGATCCTTCAGGTAGAAATTAGTAGCTCATTCCTGTAGTAGCTCTACCTCATCCTCTCCTAATATCCACCTGTGTTTTAAGACAAAATTATATTCACAGGGTCTAGAGAGAACATTTCTCCTTTGATCAGTAATAAAAACATAAGAAGAGTCCTACTGAATTAGATCCATCTAGTCCAGCATCCTGCCTCACACAGTGGCCAACTAGTTCCTCTGGGGGGGCCAACAATAGGGCATAGAGGCCAATCTGTTGATTCTCCTGAACCTCTCAGTGGCTTTTGATACCATTGATCATGATATCCTTCTGGACCACCTATCTGGATTGGGAGGCACTGTTCTGTGGTGGTCACAGTCTTACTTGGGGGGTAGGTTTAAGAAAGTGGTGCTGGGGGACTGCTGCTCAGCCCCATAGCCTTTGACCTATGGGGTCCTGCAAGATTCCATCTTGTCAACTAATGCTGTTTAACATCTACATTAAACCACAGGGTGAAGTCATTCAGAGATTTGAGCTTAGTTATCACCAATATGCAGATAAAACTCAGTTCTATTACATACTTCCAGTGGATTCTAGGGAAGCTGTCAAAACCCTGAACCAGTGCCTGGAGGCAGTTTTGGAGTGGATACAGGCTAATAAACTGAAGCTTAATCCTGACAAGATGGAAGTACAATTGGTGGGCAAAAGATCTGACCTGGGATTTAAGATGGCACCCATTCTGGATGGAGTTGCACTCCCCTTGAAGGAACAGGTCCATAGCTTAGGGGTGCTCTTGAACCCAGACCTACTGATGGATAAGCAGGTGGCAGCTGTGGCCAAGAGTGCCTTTTACCAGCTTCAACTGTTTAGTCATCTACAGCCTTGTCTGGACAGAAAAGATCTGGCCACTGTGGTGAATGCCTTGGTTATTTCTAGACTATATTACTACAATGCACTCTGTGTGAGGCTGCCCTTGAGAAGCATTCAGAAACTTTGGCTGTGATCATACACACAATTAGACGCAACATAGGCCTGAATGCCGGGCAGATTTAAAGGGCACAATCAGACAACAACATCTGGGAAGTCCCCCACATCCATCGGCAACCCATTCTGCTCCACCACAGAAGTGGAGTTAAAAGACATTGGGGAAAATCCGGTAGTAAACGGGTTCTGACAGTCCATGGATGGACTTTCCTGTGTCTGATCACTCCAGCACACTCTCATGGCACTGGGGTGGTCTGATCAGATCATCCTGACTCTGTGCCATTGTTTTTTTCCCCCTTTGCAGTATGTGCATCATGGCAAACTCCATAGGGAACACTCGGTACAGAGGTGCAATTCAGTGTTCCCTTGGTTAAGTGCATGGGGAAAAAATGGCACACAAAAAAGACTCAACTGCAGCTGTGTCCAATCACACACTGATGGTCTGTGCCTGCAGCTTCAAAGGGAGGTGTGATCCTGCAACTTCGGGTCAAATTCCTCTGGAGGAAATAGCCTTGCTTCCCACCCCCGTTTTTTCTGGCACGTATGACTGCAACCTTCAATTGGTATAGAATGATGCAGCCAGGAGCTTGGGGGTCTGGAGTGGAAGAAATTGCCCTGCTCCTCCTCTTATAGAAATGTCCTTTGGACTGCAGAAAACAGCTGCTGGATATAAGCCAGTGTTTTCATTAAATTTCTTTTGTGCTAAGTAATGAAATGAAGGTTAAAATAACATTGTAAAAGAAAGACAAAAAGAACTTGGAAAACTGACCTTGCTCATGCAAAAATTGTGAGCACATTTGAGCACTTTCAATCTATCATTTTAATTACCTGGACTGAAATGTCTTCAATAGCATTGTAGAAGAAATCATCAAAATAGCCTCTTGGAGATCACACTGCAGCATATCACCAGACGTTTCATTATAGTCACCTGCAAGTGCTGACATGCACAAAATCACCTGGCTGTCCTAAGTGCGCTCAACATTCCTTTCCTTTAAATAATGACAGAATTTTTTGGCCAGATAAGATATATTGACTGAAGTGGTCATGTGATTGTCTGCCATAATTCCTGCTACATGCACTTTTTTAAAAAAAGAGCAACAGAGCATTAAAAATTGCTTTTACCATCTGTAGCTCTATTCCTTTCACTACCACACATTTGACCTTCTCTTAGTTTATTACTATGACTCTCTGGAGCAGATCAAGTCATACAAACTCAGATCCTAGTTCCAGTGGGAACTGGATGTCAAGGTAAAAAGTCAGACCTGAAAGTGTTCTAGCAGTTTCAAATAGGAAGCAACACTACAGAAGTCGCAAGCACCACCCAAGAGAAAGGACCTGGTTTGCAAGGTCAACTCAAAGAGCAACTGAGCAGTGAATGACTGTCTTTTGAAGGGCAGTTTTCTTTAAGAATATGCCAATAGCCTCTCTGACACTATTTGCAATATACATTAACTAGAAGAAAGACCCATTGCGGCAATCAATGCAATGAGCGCTAGAAGAGGGGCTGGGTGAGTGCGGTGTCATGGAGCAGGTGGCTCGCCCCTCCCACAGCTCTGGGCAAGCATGATGGCCAGACCACTGGGGGGAGGCTGTGTTGGCTCTTCGTGAAGGTGGGGTTAGGTGCTAGGCAGGCCACCCCCTCCCCGCCTCTGGTTTGGTAGAAGAAGGGGTGCTGTTGTCTTTGCCTGACAGGCACTGCTGGTTCCTCCTCAGCTGTCCACCAGAACCTTAGCATTGTAGCCAGGCACTGCGGAGCCCTTGTGGAAGCGGGCCAGGGGCCCACAAGGCAAGTGGGAGTGACTGGGGGGGATTAGCTTATAGTGACCTGGCCACGTCCTAGTCCCTGGCGGGACTTACAGAGAGACGGCAGTGGGACAGAAGGTCACCCACACACCCCACTATTGCCAGAAGTGGCCTGCGGCCCTTGACCCACCTAGAGCCACAGAGGCACGGAGGCACGGAGGAGCTCGGACTGGGTGAAGCAGCACAGAGGCCAACGGCAGGGCAGTCCAGCACCAAAGGAGAGGGCTGATGCCAGCCGTCCCTCCTGGAGGCCTCCCTGCAGGTTCAGAAGATAGGTGGGTGGGGGAGGGAGGAAAAGAAGACAAACAGGAAGGCTCTGCCAAGCCATCAAGGCCAGTGGCAGGCATCCCCCCGCCCCCAAGCCAGGGTCTGCTGGCCCAGCACAGTTTGCTGAGGTGTCACCGGGCAAGGGGCTGTGGGCCAAGCAAGGGTGGTCGTGGGCCTCCCCCCCAAGGCAGGGCTAAAGAGGCCAGCGAGGGCAGCCGTGACCTCGCTGGGCCAGTGAGGCGGAGTGCAGGTATGCCCCCCCAAGCCAGGGACCACCAGTTCTCTCCTCCCTCCATCCCAGCAGGGGGCAGAGGAAGCCCTGGGCATGGGGAGAGGTGAAGGAGGATGGTGGAGACCGCCATGGTGGGCTGGGCATGCTTACCCCCAGGCAAGGGATGAGGCACCTGGGGAGGCCCCACAGGATTCCCCCGGCCAGAGCAGGCCTACGGTGCCACCATCGCCACCAGCAGCCGGGCTCTGCATCTTCTGAGTGATTCTGACAGGGGAGTGGGTGGGGAAGAGGAGCAGACCCATCACCCAGCCAATGGCACACGAGTAGTCTTGAGTGGTAGCTGACGGGCCAATGGCTGAGGGAGCGCATGGAATCTTGCCACTCCAAATTGCTTTTATAATATAGGAGAGATTGCTGGCAGGCTCCAACTCCAGCCTGTGAAAAATTTACACAAACGTTGCTGTTTCTGGTAGTTTCTGCAGTTTGACAAAAAATGAGAAAGGGGGGGGACTCAGCCCAAGATATGGCTGTGATATATGAGGGTCACGCTGACAAAAAAAATATTATAAATACAAACATGTATTATGGTGTACACATTAGTAAAAATAAAATAGGTTAAAAGAAATTATCCAAATATCAGACTCTTAAAACTTCTTACATACAGAGCTGTTAGTTTCACATACACAATTCATGGGTATATCTTATGACCAGTAGACCCCATAGGGACTTCCTCAGTGATCAGTATTACTATTGTAAAATAACGCACATCCAGAAATAAATATATGAAAAAAGATTTTCTATAGAGCCAGATGTTGCTGGATTGGATCTCATCCCTAATCTGCTGGACATAGGTTTCTGGAAATAAAGGCTCAGCTACATGTGGTCTGTTACCCATGGTTAAGACAATGCAATACATCTTCTGGAAGCCAACTCAGAAAGTTGATTTGTTCATTCTAGCATATCCACAGAAATGACACACAGGAGGTGACTGATCATGTCATAAAAACAAAGATTTTTTATAAGCTACCTTGACTAATAATAAGATCACAGTGATCAAGGACCAGTTACAGTTGCATCATCCATCCAAGTTAAGAAACCTAAACTTGTGAGAACGATGAAGAGCATCTTTCATCTGAAGTCAGATTCAGTTTCAAGGGCATCCCAAGGGAACCATCATGAAAATTAGCCAACGATATAAAGCAATTCATCAGAGAATTCTGTAAAGAACAGAAATAAATAAAAATTGAAGCGTCATTAATTACCCAGCTCTAATTTTCAGAGGAATTAGAGTGTCTGAGGAGGGGTAGAGAATAAGGGGGAATGGACTGCATGATGGGGAACTCTCAAAACAAATACTATTGGTCAGTCCTGAATTACTGGCATTTTACTAATAGAACGTACTAATTCTAACAACATATTGATTATTATTTATGTTTTTATTTATTTGGTTCCATTTCTAGCCTGCCCTTCCCACAGATGGGCTCAAGGCAGGTTACAACATTAGTTATAGAACAATGAAACTATAATATCTTAACCCCTAAAATGATGGCGTTCAAACTACTTCAAGCTATTTCCATAGTGTCCTGGTATTCAGTTAAAAATGGAGAGGGCTAAATCCCATAAGGGATTCCAGATGGAAGGTATTCTAACCTCAGCTAAACCAAGACGGGGCTGTTTTCTGAGTCCTCAAGAATTGAAGACCTTATAATAGATGATAACAGATGGTAGCAGGATGGTAACAGGAGGGGCCAGATGGTATTTGATGTCCATTGCCTCACCCAAAAGCCTGGTGGAATAGCTCCATCTTACAGGCTCTGTAAACTGTAAAAGCTCATTCCACCAAGTTGATTGAGGCTAAACGGACATCCTTTGTTGATTTCCTTTCAAATACATTTGGAATGCTATTTTGCCAAATTTAGGATAGAGGCCCTAAAAGTAACCCTCAGATTTTCCAAAACTTCTGAGGACTAGCAGTTTTTCTATACCTGCAGTTTTGTATATTTCTATGGGGCTTAGAAGGGTAGGCTATGCCATGGAAAAGGGGGTGGATATATGGAAGAAGATGGAGAGTGGAAACCAACGCAATGTTATTTCATGCTAGAAATAATTCTAGGCTAGCCTAGAAAAGCTCTGAAGGAGAACAGGACTATGGCTCAGTGAAAGAGCACTTGCTTTGCATGCAGAAAGTCCTAGGTTCAATCTCTACAGTCTCCAGTTAAAAGGATCAGAGTGTGGGTGATGTGAAAGTTCTCTACCTGAGGTCCGAGAGTCACACTACTGGTCTCAGTAAACCAAGTCAATAAACTAACGTTGTGTGTGTTCCTGTGAGGCTGTACCACATGCTCATGGCTACCAGGGAATAAATAATGAGGCCATGGCAGCTGCAGGTAAAAACAAGAGCTACCCATCCAATACCAAGATGAATCATTGGACCTTTTTGCTAGGAATGGTTGATGCTATTCACTTGGTGCCTCTGTTGAAGCAAATGAGACACAAGCCCCCACCATCTAATGCAGAAGGACAAAGTACTGAAGGTACCATATTCTAATTGCTTTATATTTCTCCCTGGAGCTAACTCTTGCATTAAAGCAGGATGCAGGAGCAGAAAATAGGACTTTTCCTCTTTCTATGGCTATTGGCTTCCAGAATTTACACATCTGTCCCTGATGGGGGAAGAACCCTCACATGCTGAAATGCAAAAAATGATTCTGCTTGTGGTGAGATTAGTTTTTCCCAGGAGAAAAAAAGATTGTGATTCAGTTCTGAAAGCTTATTCCTTTGCTGTCTCCCTGCATGAACTGCCCTAAATTCTCATTCATTCAATATCAGTATCTCCAGATGACAGCTTTCCAATTGGCAATTGAGGCTTATTAACGTGATTGAATAATAGTTGTTGATTTAAATAGCACAGGAACTCTTTTAGCACACCATCTCATGTTGCATCGCTATTTGAGAACTGTCTCATTTCTTCCGGCAAAAAGCTCCCTAGTGCCACAAATTATTGTTCCAGCTCCTTAGCATGCTCTGATTAATGCCAACAGTGCATAGCAAGAAAAGAAATTGTGGCTTTAAAATGCCACACAATCAAGGCTCTAGACAGAAACTCTTCCTTCCTAGTACAGAATGAAAGACATGCAAAGACAAATTCAGCTCTGTTCTCAGTGGCTCAGCAAATTCTAAACTAGCAATACTATGCACTATGATGACTCTTCCAGCAGAAATATAAGGGCTGCATCAATAAATTACAGATGGCAATGAATTTTTTGCTGGAGATCTTGCTTCCTGTCCAGTTATTTGATAACTGTGGCTATTAAAGGAAAGAAAATTAAAGAATGGGCCAAGGTTCCTAAGGAGGTTCTAGTAGTTACCAGAGAGATGTCAAATCCTCTCTTTGTGGGTATAAGTATACATTGATTCAGGCTGAAAGCAGAGTGACATCTGTTTCCTATCCAACCAATATCACGTGATTAATGTGGATGCAACACGACTCTCTACTTGCGGTGATGACTGGCTCTGCAGAAGGGGGAATGGAATAAATTGTTTTTGTCAGCTGGTTCCTTGAAGGCTGAGAAGAGACATCTTGAGGTGTAAACTTCAGGTGACAAGACTATCCTGAGATAAGTTTAATTGCCAAATTTAATTTCCTGGGATAACACTCTTCATTATATTATAGAAACTTCAGACATCTCTTTTAATTTCATGGTTTTTACTGAGGTGGGTGGTAGCCAGTTTAGCAGGAAGATCCTTCCTGCCCTGATCTTGAACAGAAAACTACCAAGAAAATGCAGTAGGAAATAGTGGTTCCTCGGCTATAATCACTATTCATTCTTAATAGTTGATCCTGCATGGGATTTCTATAGATACCTCATTATGTAAACCAAGTAATGATCAATGATTCATGACTAACTCCCAATGTTCACTAACTCTTCACTGACTATTCAAGTTCTATGATGGTAGATATAGTAGTAAATATTACATTCAAAGATATATCAAACATCATAGCTCATTTTGTAAGAGAAAAGATAGGAAAGGGAAGTGATGTGGCTTTGTGATATTGTACCTGGTTCAGTCCCTGGCATCTCTAGTGCAAGGGTTTAGCAAACACAGTGGGCTGCCATCCAGAGTAGACAATACTGAGCTAGATGGAAGTCTAGCCAAGCCAACTTCATATTACTGTGTGTTCCCCATTTCCTTGAGTAGAGAGAAGTTCCAGGGATAGAGTTTCCCTTGGCTGGTTCCATTTGGAGGAGGAGAATTAACAGCAGTGTTCCCTCTAAGCTGAGTTAAAGTGAGTTAGCTCACAGTTTTTGAGCCTCTGGCTCACATATTTTTGTCTTAGCTCAGGAGGGATGGCTCCAGAGCAAACTAATTTCTGCAGCAGCCAAATCACTCACTCACAACTTTAATGCCAGCTCACAAAGCAGAATTTCTGCTCACAAGACTCCACAGCTTAGAGGGAACATTGATTAACAGTGTTTTTGTTTTATTTACAAATATACTAATAAAGCACAGATAGATACCAGAAACAGTAGCAGATGTGCCACCTCATGTCAGATCCTCAGGTAGCGATGGGGTATGCTCAAGTTAGTTCACCAACTCATCACCGCTGTCAGTCTGCTTCTCTTCCAATCTGTTTTTATTTTTATTAGAAATATAGAAAGAAAAGTTAGAAACCATTACATAATGCACAACCTACTTATTAATACGACATTCATTAAGTACTTTACTAAATTTACAATAGTTTACTTTTATACATAATCCCAGAAAATATCCTATTTTCATTACCTTTTCTCCTATTTTTTCTTGTTTCTAATTATATTTCCCAGTGTTACCAATCATGACATCAAATTCAGAACTTCCTTCTTTGCCAGCTTCATAGGAAAATTCTTATTCCAGATATCTATAAACATAGAAGACTGCTGCATAAAGAGTTCATAAGCATTATTCTTCTTACAATCCTGTTTTACCATTGTGATATCTTTCCATGACCATATTGTATACCACAACCTTTTGGGTAGCTTTTCTGAATTATAGCTCAACAAGCGCATTAATGACATAAGGGAGATGTTTTTCTTTAATATTAAATGTATCCCTTTTTGCACCATTTTCCAAAAACCTTTATCATTTTGCAATCCTACCACATGTAGAAGTAGGAACCGATATGTTTCCCACATCTCCAGCACAGTCCTGAAACATTTGGGAACATTTTTTGCTAACTTTTTTAGTGTATAATACTGCCTATAAATCATATTTAGGCAGTTTTCTCTGACTAACTCAATATCCAAGAGAAGTTTTTAAAGATGCGTGACCACATCTTGGGTGTCAGCTCCTTTTTAAACTGTACTTCCCTGTCTGGGATTTTCATTTTCTTGCAATCTTCCATTCTGTTTAACCCCTCAAAAACTGGTCTTTCTTCATGCACATACAGAGATCCACCTATACCCTGGGAGGGATGAGCTATTTTCCCCAGACTTTGAAGTGTCCTTGAACAGAGCCATTTACAAACAATTAAGGTTCGTCAACAAAACTTCTGGAATTGTTAAGAAACACTGACATTCTTTTGTCGAATACTGCCAAATATGCACTTTAGGCCAAACCTAAGAATAGATATATTCACAGTAACTATATACCAACCCCACAGTAATGCATTCATAGGCAATTTGAGAAGGGATTATATACACCAGAGAAATGGTGGGGGTACTTATCCCCTTCCCCACTTTTCCATGGCAATTTCCCCCTGGCTGTCAGGATATATGAATATACCACTTGTCATTTCTTTTAGTTTGTGTTCACATACCTTTTGAGCATTTTTGTACCATCTATTTTGTTTTCTAGTTATCCCTATTCCTACCTCCCAAATGGTGAAAATAATATTTTATGTCCTGCCTTTCTGCCCTCACAAGGACCAAGGTGGCTAACATTCTAAAATGTACTTTCTAAACATACATTCCAAAAACATACATTTTAAATCAAAGTCCCCCAAACACACATCATTAAAATACATACAAAGACATAAAATAGCAATTAAAACATTGGTCAGGAAGGAGAGATCACTGAAGGAATGCCAAATGAAATTTTAAAAAATCTTAATCTGCTGGTGGAATATGGCAACAGAACGGGATAGATGAATCTCCCTGGAGAGAGAATTCCAGTCCTTCGTGTCATGACCAAGAAGCCTTCTACTAGGTTGCCACCTGGCCAATCTCAGAATAAGAAGTCGCCCAACGCAGGCCTCCGAAGACAACCATAATGGTCAGGTGTATTCATAAGGGACTAGGTGGTCCTTCAGGTATGTTAGTCCCAAACCATATATGGCTTTGCAGGTCAAGACCAGCACTTTCAATTGTGCCCAGAAACAAACTGAGAGCCACTATAGATGATCTAGAGTGATTGTTCCCTATGACCTACTCCAGTCACTATCTTGGCTGCAGCATTCTCTACCAATTGAAATTTCTGAACACTTCTCAAGGGCAGCCCTATGTAGAGCATGCTACAGTAATCTAATCTTGGTATAACCAGGGCATGGACCACAGTGGCCAGATCTTTTTTGCCCAGGAAAAACTGCAGCTGGCTAAAAGGTGGTAAAAGGCACTCCTGGCCACAGTTTCCACTTGTTTATTCATATGCTTTATATATATTTATATTTGCCATCATTACAGGTGACTTATGGCAACCCCATAGGTTTTTCAAGGCAAGAGACATTCAGAGGTGGTTTGCCACAGCCTGCCTCTCCATCATGACCCTGGTATTCCTTGGAGGTCTCTCATCCAAATACTAGACAGGGTCAACCCTGCTTAGCTTCCAAGATCTGGTGAAATCAGGCTAGCCTAGGCTATCCAGGTCAGGGTTTTTCCATGTGCTATACTCTGTGCCAGAGACATGTGCTATAGGTAGCACAGAGTACAGCAGTTTGAAAATCATTCTTAGGTATTGTTTATACTTGCAGTTTTTCTTATAGAAAGCATAAATATTTATACTTTTAAATGCCATAAATATGCCAAATAGTATAATTTTATATGTTAGCTAAGTTATAAATGATGCATTTTATGCTGTTAAAGTTGTGATAGCAGTTTAGGTTTGATAAGAAAATACTGGGAAATTTCCAACAATTTTACATTTCTAGTTATGAACACAATCAATTGGATGAATTCAGTAGTATAAACTACTCCTGACGGTCTGCTAAGGGCTTACTGGAGCGAGTAACAGTTTCATATCATTTATAACAGCAGTTTTAATATGGCCTGAATAAAAATGTGAAATGTAAAACTTAGCTGTCGCTGTCTGTTGCTACTTAAGAAGCAGCAACCACCAAAAAAAGCATGTGTATAAACATTAATCATTGAGCTTGCAGGGATGACATTAAAGTAACCCTTCTCTCTCAGAGTCCTATCCTTTGGAGTAAAATAGAAAAAGGAAAATAGAATATCTACATACCCACTTTAAGGGCTACTTAGCAAGACTGTGCCTGCAGAGAGCAAGAATGCTGACATCAGCCCCTGAGGGAAAGATATTCAGACCCTCACTGAAGACAGTGGAGATGAAAGTGCCCAGCAGCTGAAGCAACAATAGCGACAGGGAATGGAGGAGAGGAGATGGAAATCAGAAACAAGGTCACTGGGGCAAATGCAATCCACCCCTCAGCTTCAAAACTTTTTGTTACAGATTCTCTTTCTAGTGAGGAGTGCCCTGGGGATACGGATGAGCAAGAAGCAGAAGAAGGCTATGGCATCAGCAGGCATACTTCTCCCTTTGTCTGGCAAAAGAAGAAGACAGGAACTGTAAGCAAGTCCTGCATATTAAATATGAACCCACTATTGGGTGGACATTGGCTCTAAAACCATCTTGGAATTTTCTTGCTCCACAGACAAGGTTCTCATAAGGATTAAAAATGTACTAAGATAAATGCTTGACGCTCTGAGGGAACATTAAGGGCAGATAAATAATGAGGGGGTTCTTTCATTGGAATCATTCCAAGGGCTAATGGGGAGCAAACCTACTTTCCTCTACTCCAGGATGATATAAAATCAAAGCTACTTATTAGGTGTGATTGTCTTTTCCTGAGGTCCAAAAGATTTAAGGAGGTGATATCTTCAGGAGTGACTCCTAGCTGTGAAAATCTATCATCTTTAGTGGGATTATTTGCACTGTATATGATAACTTTTTTTTACACAATTAAGGACAATTGCTCTTTCCCCTTTCTTTTTCTGGCTTCTCTGACCCAGTCATGGGAGTGAGCTGAGTATCAAAGGAGACGAGGTCCATGACACAACCCTGCAAGGTGTTTTCTGTATCTGTTACCTGTATCTGTTACCTGTATGAAATAGGCACGGAGAGAAGCATTCTTGTTCTTCCACCTCCTCTGGGTTAGGAAAACATTAAGAAAATACACCAGGAAAAACAAAGGAACACAAGGGGAATACATAAGATACGTAGATGTACACTTTGTTTGTAGCAGCTAAATAAGCTATGTATTGCTAGCCAGAGCCTGAAGAACCCTGTTCACACATTGCAGTGGACAAATTTATAATCTGTGTACAGTGTACATTTGATTTTTCTTTCTTTGCTCATTGAGTAATTCTCGTGTAGTGCTGAATATGCATTCAGCTGACCATGTGATACAAATCCCACATGTATCCTGGTAGTGGTCCCTGGTTTCATTTGTAAAGTAAATGTGCATTGGGTCTTTTTTACACACATGTATACACGTGTACATGCAAGCTTTACATGTGTTCACTGTCACATGTGAACAGGGTTTAAAGTGTGGTGACTTTCAGCAAGTTTGGATGCTGTCACTGCATGCTAAAAATGTAGTAATTTTGTCTTTTTGAGATGGAATAAAACTGTGTCCAACTCTTCCACTTCCAAGTGATGTTTGCCACTGTTGTTTATTCTTTGCAGATGATGGCACCCAGGGGCTGAACAAGAATTCAGAAGCAAACAGTTACAATTATAATGATCAAAGGACATAATGTAAAATAATTATGTAGAATTTTTAAACAGTGGAAGCTATTAAAAAAGAAGAAACATTCTCAAGTCAAAATAAATCTCATGTTATTTTCAATCTGCAAATCCAGCAAGATGAAAAGTTATGCTCTCTGTGAGAAACCAGCAAAATACCCCAAACCTCATAACTTTCCATGTTTTCTGTTGACCAAAATGCCATTTGGAAATCAAATCATTTATATCTAGGATATGATTCACATTCAGGACTGGTTCCAGGTTTTGGGAGGCTCTGGGTACCCTTCTTGTCTACCACTCACTTGTCCCCCACCTTTCTTTGCATCCTTCCTCTGCCCCATCGCAAGCTCTACCACTACCTGCAGTCACAACTGCCCATACTGCCTGCTTGCCTTCTCCCCAATGGTTCTAGGAGTGCCACTGCCACAGCCACCAGCAATGCTGATGCTTTGTGCACTACCCACATGCCCTTCTCTAATAGTGTTAGGTAGATTCAGGTGGGTAGCCATGTTGGCCTGAAACAGCAGAACAAAGTTTGAGTCCCATGGCAACAAAGTTTTATTGAAGGTATGAGATTTTCTGTGCAAGCGTACTTCCTCAGACAAAAAAAAAAGCACTCACAAGGAGGCAGTGGAAGAGTGTGAGTGCAGGCATCAGAGGAGGGTAGGGTGTTGGCAACAGTGGTCCCCACCAGAATCCATGGGCCCTGGCAGCTGCCCCACCTCAGGGTATGCTGACGCTAACCCTATTCACATTACAGTGAATACAGATATGTTTCCTCCACCATCTAAACAGATTAGACACTGGGTTTGCCCTTCTATCTACCTTTTAAATACTGGTGAATCTCACTGGCTGCTTTAATGTTGGGACTATGAGAAATTGGGCCTGGTTGTCGGTCAGGGTTCTGTAAAATCATCAGAAGAGTTAAACTATACTATCTGAAGATTGAAGAACTTGACTTCCAGAGGCAATCACCATCAAGCAGTTTTACAAATATTATATGCAGTGCTGCCAAAAAAAAGACGTAACTTGAGATAGAATGCAACTAAATAAACATTTCCCTCTGAGATTCAATCCCTACGGCAATTTCCACTTTCCAGGAGGTAACTCTACCATTATAAGAACTGTCTGAAGCAAGAAGACAAAATAGAGTATGATCTTTGTGCAATTCACACAGCTTCTTTTTAATAGCTGGAAGAACCCCACTCCCTAACAACCTTGCAGTACATTTTTCCAAATATGGATATTAGTTCACACAACTGTTACAAACACTTCTTTGTAATGCTGTTTGTTGAACTATTATTTTTGAGAAAGATCCACTGATACTTTTAAAAATCATGTTAACTTGTATGCACTGCAGAAAATTGTATGAGAAAGATGAGAAGGACAATGGAACATATTATTACAATCTCCAGCAAATGCAGAAAGATTGAAATCTTTCTAGGGTTGGCATCAGAATGAGATGGTAATTGCTTTCCCCAGGATATCTAAAAACCTAATTTTAGCAATTATGTAGGAAAGCAGGAGAAGAAAATTTTACCATATGTGGAACTAATTTCTTTAATTATGTGGCACTGACTTTTAAACATAATTTGCTCAAACATTAACAATTAGATGGGTATAAAACCTGATTCACACAGAGGATCAGCATGTAGTTTTACTTGCAATGGGATGCAGATTCAAGCCATGCTTATTTGCCATTCCAACTGTACATAGTATCTTCATCATCAGGTAGTGCCTTTTAGGACTGTATGGCCCCCACTATGGCAGGAGACTTCCTGCTGGCAACTTCCTGCTGCTATTCTTTTGGATGATGGAAGAAAAAATAAATAAATTGCCATTGTTATGCGTGACATGATGTCACTTCTGGGGAAACCCCCAAGTGACATCAAAGAGCTCTAGGAATTACTGGAAAGTCTATGGTAAAACCATGAGTTTCCAGTGATTCCTAGAGTGACATGACATCACTACCAGTTTCCTCTGAAAGGGTCAACACATCATAAGTGATGACTGCACTTCCATGCCCCTGCCCCCCATCTCCCACTGAGACCCAGACATTGGCTGCCAACTCTAGCTTTCATATTGAAAGGCCTGCAGGTCCCACTAACCTTGAAGAAGATCTAAGTCTCTAAGATATACAGCTGCACACAAAATCTTGTCATGAAACAGAAAGAAAAAGAGAAACATTCTCACTTCCAGTTCAGTTGATAAAATGTTCTTCATGAATGAAAGACCCAGGAACCTGAGTGATACTTTTCATATCCTGTATTATCTAACCAAGGTCTATCATGTATGCCTTATTTGGCAGATACCCACATTTCTTTAAATTGATTTTCCAAAGAATAATGTATCAAATATAAGCAAGGTCAGATACCTTTTGCAAAAAAAAAAAAAAGTGCACCTGCTCATTTGACATGTTTTTGTCAAATACTCAGAAACCATACATTATGTTTTCAAGTAAACAATTAGATGAGACAAGATGTTTTTGGAACCTGTTCCCAATGCCATTTTCCCAATGTAAACAGAGCTCCTATTTACCTTGATGGGGAAAATACATTTACCATGTTTTGCCAACGGAGGCAAAGAGGAGCTCCACAGAATAGGTTTACCTCAGGAAAATGCTAAAAAGGGGGTTATTTCCCCAGTGCTACAGCCTTATCCAATTTGGCATCATGGACCACAGCACTGATTCCTCATCACCAGCCTAAAGACTAGGGATGGTACCAATCGGCTCATGAACTAATGTTCATGACAACTTTTGGTTGGTTTGTGGTTTGCAAAGTGAAGTTCATGGCAGGTCAACCAGCACAAACTTTCCACAAACTTTCAGCAGTTCATGGAAGTTCATGCCAGTTTGTGAATGGATATATTTCCAGACAGATTGTCTCCCCTCAAACAAAATGTTTACCAAATTTCCAAGCAAGCGGTGGGGGGGGGGGCCTGGAATTATCCAGCCTTGGAAACACTCTTGTTAGTTTCAAACCAGTCTTGTCAGTTTCAAGAGGGGGGAGTTCCCCCTTTGCCAGAGTTCCTTTGTGTTCCTTTCCCATTTTCTTGCACAGATCTTGCATCTTTGCTTGGATTTGCTGTGACTGTGTGTTTAGAGATCAGTCCTTTTAAGATTGCAGTGCCAATGGCACTGGGTTCTGCTGTGCATTCAGTTTCTACTTCAGAGATTCTCTGGCTTAACCTTAGTACTAGTGTGTTTGCACTGCCACAGTGGGACTGGTTCTGCTGGGCCTGCAAAAATGTCCCCCACCTTCAATTTCTATTGAAGACTGTTTTGTCTTCCCTAATCCTAATTCATAATATATAGGAATACAGATATAATAAATTCAGATAAAATAAACATATAATAATCATTAATCCCTTGCTGACTCAGTTAAAAGCCTTGTAGTTATACTGGATCCAACTTCATTATGGGAGAAGCAAGTTGATGTAACTACAAAAACACTGTCTTCTTAATCTGCCTAGCCCGTAAAATGGCCCCTTACCTTGATACGGCTGATCTGGCTGTCTGGATCCGCACCATAGTAACATCAAGACTAGACTACTGTAGTGTACTGTACATTGTTCTCTCTTCAAAAGTCAATTCAGAAACTCCAACTAGCACACAATGTCATGGCTCGGCTATTATCAGGAGCTAGACTAAGCATGCATATTACCCCCATTCTGCAGATACTCCATTGACTACCCAATTGTTCCTGGGCTCAATTTCAAGTATTGGCTGTTACATATAAAGTCCTTCATGGCCTTGACCTGCCTATCTGCAGGACAATCTCTCCCCCTATGCAGGGCCAGCTCAAGGTGGCTCTGCACCCTAGGCAGGCACAGATGCCAACCTCCTGGTGGGGCCTGGAGACACCCACCATGCCACCCCCGCCTCCTCTCCCCCTTCAGGGGGGAGGGCAGGCGAGCCGCAAGCCAGTGAAGGGGCAGGAGTTTTAACCCTCTTCCCTTCTGTCCCAGCACCGGCTTGCCTGGGCACTCCGCAGCTGTGGGGTGCCCCAGCAAGCCAGGGAAGAGGTAAGGGTTTTAACCCCCTTCCCTTTCCTCCCAGCATCGGCTTGCCTGGGCACTCCGCAGCTGCAGGGCACCCAGGCAAGCCAGGGAAGGGGCGGGGTTTTTAATCCCCTTCCCTTCCCTCCCAGCGCTGGCTTGCCTGGGCGCTCTGCAGTTGCAGGGCACCCAGGCAAGCCAGGGAAGAGGTGGGGGTTTTAACTCCTGCCCCTTCCCTCCCAGTGCTGGCTTGCCTGGACGCTCTACAGCTGCGGGGCACCCAGGCAAGCCAGGGAAGAGGCAGGGGTCTTCCCTCCCAGCGCCAGCTTCCTGAGGGGGGAGGGTGGGCAAGCTCCACCACTGCCTCCTGCACCCCGCCGGGGAGCTCTTCACTGGTGGTGGTGGGGAGGCGGCGGGGGCTTTTAATGGGGGGTGGGGTGCAGTTTGGTGCCCCTGTGGCCGGTGCGCTCTAGGCGAGTGCCTAGCGGGCGAGCCAGCCCTGCCCCATGCTCCACCATGACAACTTTGCTCATGTCAGTAGGGTCTTCTGCAGGTGCCAACCTGCAAATGGGTTAAATCAACAACTACTTGTGGACCTGCTTTATCCATTGTGGCTCCCACCTTATAGAATGGCCTGTCCAAGGAGGTCAGGAAGGTTCCCACTCTCCTGGCTTTCTGCAAACCATGCAAAACAGAATTATTCAAGAGGGCTTTTCTGCAGGTAATAGTGTTGCATTATACAAGATGATTTGCAAATATATAAACGACTAGGGACTGGGGTCTATATTGCTATGTATGGCTTACTTAAGCAGGATCCTATTGTGCAGTTTTTGCACTGCCTAATATGTCATACTTATGCTATGCTTCAGTTCTGTTTTTCCCAGACTTCTACAATCTTAATGCATTGTTGATTGAATATCCCATTTTGTTTATCATACTAATCCACCTTAAGTCCTGTGAGACAGGCAGACTATACAGTCAAAAATATATACTGGCAGTGCTTATCAAATGCTCTGTCAGACTTAAGCCTTGGAGAAAGAGGGAGCTGTTTCCCCCAAGTGCCTGCCTCTCAGCTGGGTTTGCCAACCCCCTGGCAGATACCCCGATCCTGGTGATTCTCCAAGCAGTGGTGGGAGAAAAATAAAATATGACAGTCAGGCCAATGGCACGACATCACTTTCAGGGAAAGCCCATAAGTGATGTCAGTCCTCTCTAGGAACTGCCATATAGTCTATAGGTTTACCACAGAGTTTCTGGCAACTTTTAGAGAGCCATGACACCACTTGTTGCCACTGGCCACCATCCCCATCCCTGCCACCTGCATCTCCTCTGGGTTAACTGGCCATGCCTGATAACCCTCAGCCCTACCTCAATATACAGCTCTGGCCTGAGCAAGCCTATATAGAAATCAGTGGGATCCTTCAGCTGAAGCCCCAAGCCCAGAAGAACCTATTTCCAGTGCATTCTAGCATGTAATTAATATGGTAAAAGCTAAACTAAATTTTGTTTAAAGTATAAACATTTCCATCTGTTTTATTTCCACACTCTTTTTATGTTCTATATTTAATTTTTTAATGCAATCAGGTTTTGCTGGCTATTTTCTGTTTAAATGAGAAAGAAACCCTAAAAGATCTGGGAGACCCAGTGAAATGGGGGCATAGGGGTATAATTTCAGTGCTGCAGTTCCACCATATCCTTCTCCAGGAAAACGGTTATTGATGGGACACAATTATAAACCTTTTCACAAGGTGAGCAACAACCAAACAGTGCTAATTTAAAACTCAACTATTCTTGTTGCTGGGGGTCCTCAGACAGAAGCAAACTGATTCCAGATGCATTCTGGGGGTGTGCCTCTTTCGTTGTAAATGCTATTAAATTCTGATCAGTGTCCAAGATTGCATTTTGCCACTAGGGAGCTAAGGTAATAGAGTGATATTTCTCCAAGATTTGTTGCCAATGTCTTCCAAAGGCTAGACTGCATTACACAAAGAAAGCTTCTTTAATATTTTATTCCCCAGTGTTAGCTTTTTAATGCTTAGTGCTTCCAAGAGTAAACAGAGAAATACCTGTTTAGTCTCAATGCCAATCAAAAGATGTATTTTGTAGAGATGGTGGGGGTTGGGTAATAGCATTGACTCTAACAAAGTGAAACAATGCATGAAATCTGATGGTTCAGGATTTAACTTACAATTTGGAAAATTCAAATAGAAAATAGACCTTTAAAAAGATAATTTCTGTGCAACCCGCCAAAACAGTAAAACGTTTCAGTGTAATTCATTTTGTTATTTAATACTGCATGATATGTGACTTAATTAAAGTGGTAGCAAAGCCAGGAGTTCTGTTTTTTAAAATAAAAAAAAATGTCATAACAGTTGGCTTTAAATACAATAAATTCAGCTAGCAGAAGGGAATAGAATTTGGCAAAATATTATTTTTTAAATGAACACTGGTAAAACTGGAATTAAAAGGATATGGAAACATTTTAAATAAGTAATTTTTATGTTCTACAGTAGTCTCAGGTATTCAAATTTAGCACAATACTTTAACCCTTGTCTTTTCCAGTGCAAAGTCAGCTTTTGCATTAACCCTATATTCCAATTCACTCTGATAAGCAGTGCTGCAAATATCATCCCCTCAGTGATGGATTTGGGAAGATGGCATTTCAGACTGCTACAGGGGATAGACACTGCAGGTTTTCCACCCATACAAAAACTCTGGTGGATGATTTTGCTGTCTTCCTGGCAAGAATTACACCTTGTTATCTGCAAGAAAGAGTGAAAACAAATGTTCCCTTTTCCATGTTTTAAGGTAGAAGTAAGGGGATGATCCATTTCCAGGAGAAAGTGCTTTAGTTTTCCTATTCTCTCCTGAACATGCCCTCTTCCAGCCATTTCTGGTTTTCCCCAGCTTCTTCCCCCATGCTTAAGGATTGTGGAGAAAATTTTTTTGAAGAAATATTTACAGAACAAAACCAGTGTGTGTGGAATGCATTAAGCATCCCCTTTCCTGCTCATCGCTTCTTCCCTAGAAAGTTCCCTCTCCTGCATTCTCTGTCTTACATTTGCCATAACCAAAAGATACTTAGTTGAGGACCACATTGTTGCTGGTACCGCATGTATTTCACTTGAAAGGTATCAGCATATCAAGGTGCCATCTTTCCCTATGTCCTTCCCTCTTGATGCAGCAACCTGATGAGGATTCAGGAAGCTGTTATCAGGAGGGATGCAGACGTAATAAATGCTGTGGATCTAGAAGAGAGCAAGTATCTTTCAAACTGTGTGGCAAGTGGTACAAGGAGGATAATTCAAAGCATATGTAACACAACATGCAGCAGAGTTTCCCCCCAGAGTTTTGGCCAAGATCTCATCTCTACAGGTAGTCTTGCCTTCTCAGCATGGAAGCAACCCCAAGTGCTGTTCCCCTAATCCTTCTGCAGCTGTTGTTGCTTATGCTTACCACCCCTGCACTGCTGCAAATAATTTACATTCCTCCATATATTATTTGCTGTGTGCCATTACTGATTCATTTCAAAATTTCTTCCCTATTTGGCTGAATAGATGTAAAACATGATTTAGACGTTTATCCATAAAACTGACAGAAAGCAGCTGTGCATTCACAAATTACTGGATAAAGCCCAATACTTAAAATTCATTCTTGTCTACATTAATGGGAATTTTACACAATATGTGGTAACAAACATATGCTCACCAGTACACATACACATGGTGGGAAGCTGTGGCTGATTCTGCCACTTTGGCATATGTACCTGTCTAAAGGACAAAATCAGGAACATAAAATAGTCTGTCTGTGTGAGGTAAACTTTCAAGGTGTCATCAGCTTGCTGCCTGAAATGATCACAATATATTCGGGAACAGGTCAGATAGTGAAAGATTTCATTAATGCAATAATTCTTTCATTGGGCAACCAAAGGCACAAATACTACTTGAGACTTTCTATCTAGTGGGAAAATGTGCAAAACTGGGAGCCATTGCTATCAACAATGTTAAATAAGAAAAATATCCCACCATTAATGTACAAAGTTACAAAATCAGCAGCCACACACTTGCATAATACATTGTGCCTGAGATTAATGTTGTTATGAGACCTGGACCAGAAATTTTCCTGCAGCATTGGAAGTGACTTGGTGATTGTATTGAAAAGAAGAAGAAAGTATTTCCTTGTTCAGAGAATAGTTGCAGTGCCTACTCAAATGACCAACTGGAGTAATCAATTAAAAATATGTCCCCATGAATTGATGGTAGATTAAAAATACAGCTTTTAATATAAGTACTTGCAAATCAACATACAAGGGACCTTCTTAGAAGAAGTATTCCCGTTCCTCTCATACATATGAAGGAACTGATCTTTTATACGTTGCTTGCTATGACATGTGTACAATCTTTTGCCAATGACTGTGGGCATGATTCATGTCTCATGAGACTCCTTCCAGATACTGTTGTGCTAACAAAAAAAAATCTAGACTATTTTTTGGATTACATTGTCCTTTTAATTTTGCATGAATTTTGTAGACATGTGTCTTGTGAGCAGGATTTTGCAAACTGTGCCTGATTTTCCCTTATATTTTCTCCATACATTTCTATAACTCTGAATCATAGAATCACAGAGTTGGAAGGGGCCATATACGTCAGGGAGCGGTGGCGCAGGCAGTAAAAGCACGCCTGCTGTAACATCAGGGAACAGCCACTATGGCTGTTCGAGACCCACCGTGACCGGGGTGAGCTCCCGGCCCTAGTCCCAGCTCCCGCCCACCCAGCGGTTCGAAAGCATTAAATATATATATAGCGAGTAGATAAATGGGTACCTGCCTGTAGGTGGCGGGCGGCACCCCTCCCTCCTTGGGGTGTGCAGCGGAAGCATCGGTGATGTGGTGATGATGGTGGTGGCGGAAGCAACACGGAAGCAACGCTGAGCGGCTGAATCCGGCAGTGGGCGGAGTCATGGTGGGACAGGCGGCACGTCAGCGAGGCACGGCAGAGCCGAAAGGGACATATCCGGAGCTGCAGCCGATGCAAGGCCGTGCGCCAGAGACGAGACCTGCCAGGAAGAAGCTGCTGAGCCAGAGAAAGACCTGCCCCAGAACATCGAGGATGGAATGCTGATGCCTGAGGCCCGCCGGGATGGAGACAAAAAAAAAAAAAGCCCTGCTGCCTGGGTGCTGATAGGATGTCACCCCTCCTATAAAGATTGTGGCCCTAGATAGATGGAATTAAAAATTGTGTAAACTGCTCAGAGACCCTTCGGGGCTAGAGTAGTATAGAAATCAAAAGTTAAATAAATAAATAAATAAATAAACCCCCTGCTCAATGCAGGATCAGCCTAGAATATCCCTGACAAGTGTTTGTGCAGTTGCTGCTTAAAGACTGCCAGTGAGGGGGAGCTCACCACCTCCCTAGGGAGCTGATTCTACTGTTGAATAACTGTTACTATAAAAAAGTTTTCCCTAATATCCAGCCAGTACCTTCCCGCCCTTAATTTAAACCCATTATTACAAGTCCTATCCTCTGCTGCCAACAGGAACATTCAAACAGCTGTATTCTTAATTTGCTTAAAGCTGAAATGTTGTTCCATGTCACACAAATTATAACTGAATGCAGATGTACGCCCTCATTTCCATCAAAACATGCATCTAGTCAACTCAATACAACTTGGATGAGCACCTTGAGGTAGATGGAGGTATGCATCAACTCCTGCATCAGCAACTGGTACAGAAAACTGCTGGTATATGAGAATGTCTTTTATTGGGTTGGTATGTGTGCCTTTCTCAGAGCCACTTTATACTATAGCACTTTATGTATTTCACACAGACAAATATAAAAATGTATTTACTGATCTACTTTGGATCCTGAATTGCCTCATGAGTAGCTGTCTTGTATCAATATAAGTGAAAATAATTTTCATTTTGAAATGCAAACAATAAATGTTTTAAATCTGAATCTGATTTTCCAAGACTGCAGACATTTCAGGGTTATAGCTATTTAACACAACAAAGACATGTCTGCATAGAGGAAAATTATAACAGAAAAGACCAGTCATTTGCAGCCATGGAATGAGAAAGAAGAAGGCTTGATTTTTCTAATCATGTTTTTGCAATGTTATTTTAACTGCAATTTTGATATTGTGACTTTTAAGAGATATATAAATCATATACATATAACACAATTTCTGAATGTAGATCTGCTTTCAATTTATTTGATCCATGGAATTAATCAGATTAGGTGAATATTTTACAGGATAAAAATGCTTTTCCAGATTTTATTTCTCTTGCATGTACTCAAATAAATAATATTCCTTGCACTGTGACATACCACCCCACCCCCAGACATAGCTATTATATGAATTTTAAAAATTGTTTATCTAACATCAATATGCATTTCTCTTTGTGATTTTGAGAAGTGAAATTACAAATCAGAAACATTACTCAAAATTAATCTTTCAGAAGATTGTTTTATTTATTTAAAATATGTATATGCTGCCTTTCCACCTGACTCAGGGTTGTTTGACATCAATATTTGACATACCATAATTACTGAAAAGGCCTATTGCTGACAGTTGAAGCATGTGAAGAGTGTTCGCATGACTTTTGCTACAATCCTGGTGTTTATCTGTCTGGACTTTGAGTTTATGAATGTTCCACCAATAGATGTCACAAATTTCACAGTAAACGTATTTGGCAACTGGACAGATAGAGGTGAACACTCAATATCAGTCCATGAGCCAATCCAACCTGAGCATCTACTAAATACATTTGCAGCTGCCCTGTAGTTCAGAAGCCAGCTGTTAGCTGATCACAAGATTAGTTGGGGCTCAGTTTCCAGTTTCCTCATCCCCCAAATGCTTTGTTATCCCAGCCTTTCTGGGAGGCAGTAAAGTTTCAAGAGGAAAATCAGAAACTGACTCCCAGCTGATCACAGGGAATGGGTTTCTGATCCATCTTACCCCAAGAAAAACTACCATGTACAAGCATGGCAATGGAAATAGCTGATCTTCTTATTGCCTCTCTCCTGGAAAACATCTGGTCTTCTGAGCTCCAACTTTGCTATGCCCTAGGAAGGCTGAGAAGCATGGGAGTTTAAGGTTAGGGACAGTAAATACAAAGTGGGGTTCTTTTCCCCCCATCCCCCAAGCTTCTTGCTGGGACCTCATAAGGCTCTGCAGGGACATAGCAAGAAGAGGGTGAGGACAAAAGGTTATTCAACAGAAACCCATTTAACAGTAGCTGACTCTTGTCTTTTGATCTCCCACCAAGGTTGAGACACTTGGAGAAACGAAAGGGGGAAGAATCTCAGATGATGTCCCTGATCAGCTAAGAGCTGGGTTCTGTTGTGTCGTCATCCCCCCCAAGTCTTGCTGAGTCCTTGAAAGGCTGGCAGAAAATGAATAGGCAAGTAGCCCACAAAATAATTGTCTCCCTGATCACAAACGGTGAGCAGAACTGGCTGGTGTTCCAGCAACCCTAGTTCAAACACAACACATACTTTCTTGAAAATGGCCCCCTCCCCCAAACTGGCATGACTAGACTTGTGGGGGAAGAAGAAGTGTTCAGGGAAGGAATGGCCTCAGTTGCATCACATAGCATGGCTCCAGACTTATATCGATCCAAGCCTCGTGAGACCTGTTATGTCTTAACAGTGAATGCTGCCTATTCTTTACCATGTAAAGCTTGAGTTTATGTACAGGATCATAAGATGTAACATTCCTATTGGCCCTTCCTGTGGAAGTGTTTAAAACAACCAATGACAGTGTAAATATGTTGTATGGAGGGAACAAAGCTGATTGGCCTTTATCCCTGTAATCTGATTGGACCTTAGCTTATGTGTTGTTGTGGTGTTCTGAGTTGGAGTTGCTGTTACGAATAAACTGAAATCACTTGTTGAGCTTATCCTGTTGTTGAGTCTCATACCTAACAAGACCCATGTGTGTTGGCAATCTTAACCCTTTGCCTATTAAGAATTGTATCTTAGAAAATGATACCTGTGGATATTTTAATTCCAGGCGAAGTGAATTCCTATCCTCCATTTCATTATTTATTACTTTTATTTCTTGGTTTCTGTGGTACATTGCCGTCTTCTTCTTCTTTTTGGTTCTGAATAACTCTTCTTCACCACATGTGAAGCTGTCTTACACAATCAGAGAATTGTCCCATCTAGCTCAGCATTTCTCCTGTGGCTGGCAGCAGCTCTCCAGGGACTCAGAAAACAGTGTTTTCCAATGTTGTGTTCTGAGTTATTCTCTGCTGTTTGTTATGAGTTGCACGGAGGTATCCAAGTGCCCTTGGTTATGATTGGTTGCTTAATAAAGACCATCTATTGGTCCTGAAGCCATCCAGACTATCCAACCAGAAGGCTCTGCTTAGGTCCAATCAGACCTCATGTAAATAGTTACAGTGTATATAGTTAGTTATGGAATCGTATAAGTTTGAGTGCCGCTCTTTGCAGTTCAGTTCAGAGCTTAATGTTGGAATAAAAGCCTTGTTATGGTTCATTGTCTCCTGACTCTCAATACTTAAAACCCAATACCTGCCATTTGAGCTCCTTTAACTGCCAATGCCAGCCCTGGGACTGTCCGCCACCAAAGCATGTGCTTTATCATTGAAAGTTTGAAACCTCATCTTAGTCAGCCTGTAGCTGAAAGTTAAACTGGGCTGCTTTCCAATAGTAAGTGTTATGTATCATATATACATGTGGCCTGAGCTTGAATCTCACCCCTATCTAAGCCTGGTATTGAAAACAGCAAACTCTGATTGGCTACTGTGATTGTAGTCCAATCAGGATACTAGAAAGGTTCTGGAGGGAGATGAACTTCTATGAGGGGACTAGGCCCAGAGAAGGCGTTTTCTGTGTCCCCCCCACGCCATCCCCTGGGCCTTCTATGGGGCACTAGGCCCAGAGAAGCCCTTTTCCGTCCCCCACACGCCATTCCCTGGGCCTTCTATGGGGCACTAGGCCCAGAGAAGCCCTTTTCCGCCCCCACACGCCATCCCCTGGGCCTTCCATGGGGCAGTAGGCCCAGAGAAGCCATTTTCCGTCCCCCACATGCCATTCCCTGGGCCTTCTGGGGGCACTAGACCCAGAGAAGGCCTTTTCAGCCCCCCCACGCCATCCCCTGGGCCTTCTATGGGGGCACTAGAAGCCCAGAGAAGGCCTTTTCCCTCCCCCACACGCCATACCCTGGTCCTTCTATGGGGGCACTAGGCCCAGAGAAGGCCTTTTCCGTCCCCACACACCATCCCCTGGGCCTTCTATGGGGGCACTAGAAGCCCAGAGAAGGCCTTTTCTGTCCCCCACACACCATCCCCTGGGCCTTCTATGGGGCACTAGGCCCAGAGAAGGCCTTTTCTGCCCCCCACACGCCATCCCCTGGTCCTTCTCTGGGGCACTAGGCCCAGAGAAGGCCTTTTCCGTCCCCCACATGCCATCCCCTGGGCCCTCTATGGGGCACTAGGCCCAGAGAAGCCCTTTTCCGCCCCCACATACCATCCCCTGGGCCTTCTATGGGGCACTAGGCCCAGAGAAGCCCTTTTCCGCCCCCCACACGCCATCCCCTGGGCCTTCCATGGGGCAGTAGGCACAGAGAAGCCATTTTCCATCCCCCACATGCCATCCCCTGGGCCTTCCATGGGGCAGTAGGCCCAGAGAAGCCATTTTCCATGCCCCACACACCATCCCCTGGGCCTTCTATGGGGGCAGTAGGCCCAGAGAAGCCATTTTCCATCCCCCACACACCATCCCCTGGGCCTTCTATGGGGGCAGTAGGCCCAGAGAAGCCATTTTCTGTCCCCCACACACCATCCCCTGGGCCTTCTATGGGGGCAGTAGGCCCAGAGAAGCCCTTTCCCCCCACACACTGCCTACTGCCCCCATAGAAGGCCCAGGGGATGGTGTGTGGGACAGAAAAGACCTTCTCTGGGCCCAGAGAAGCCCTTTTCTGCCCCTCTTCCCTTCCTTTCCCCCTTTTCCTTTCTTCCTCTCTCCTTTCTTTCACTTTCCTATTCCTTCCTTCCTTCCTTCCTTCCTTCCTTCCTTCCTTCCTTCCTTCCTTCCTTCCTTCCTTCCTTCCTTCCTTCCTTCCTTTCTCCAACCCTCTCTCCCTTCCACCTCCCTCCCTTCCTTTCTAGGGCTCGTTGTCTTCCACCACAACGGGCTTTGCTCCCTAGTCTTGTTAATAAAGCTGAATCACTTATTTAGAGCTGCTGCCTTAAATCTCATACTTAACAGTAATCAAGGCATAACATGTTTTTCTCCTTGCATTTTTACCTTCAATCCATTCTCTTTTTACCTCCAGTAAAGTTTCTCTTTCTCCTGATGCTTTTGAAGCAGGAATTGGCTGTAGTGTTCATGTGTGTAGGGTGACACTTTTCTTTCTGTGCAGGCAAGAAGAAGATGTGCTATTCATGCCTGAAGAATTTGGTTAGGAGTTGCCAAGCCACAATCAAAGAACCTGCTCTGGTGTCAAGCACAAAAGCCTTTCTTGTCTCTTGGCTGTGAAAGAACCTCCAAGAAAGCATCATTCTCACTGCATGCACACTTTGTATCAGTTGGTGGCACAGCACTAGAGTGAAATGAAAAATCAGGATCCAGGGCAAATGCAGTCATACAATTGGTTCAGCACACAGATGAACCCAGCTTGGATTCTGTGAATGTACAAGTCAGCAGGAACTGAGATTTGTGTGAAATTGGAATTGCTTCTTCTGAATAAAGGCACTTAATATGGAAATCTTCACAATTTCTGCTTAAGACCCTATTATAGCTGCTTCCATATAAAGCTGAAGATTCTTTTCTCTGCTCTGCCTCCACCATCTTCTGGGATTTGTGCTGTGGTGAAATTCCATCTGCAAACATTGCTCACTGGTTATACTTACGACAGATATTGAAGTGTCCCTAGTTCATCCAAGACTTACATGGATTTTGAAGTCTGTATGCATTTTAATATTCTTGTTTTGCTCAGCTTTGACCACCCTCCTTTTTTACCCTTGTTCATTTCCACACCTCATCTCAGAGTTAGGATGGATTTATGGAGGAACTTGTTAACATAGCAATAACCACAGCTTCACACATTGCTACTGCCTGTCAGCACCTACCCAAAGTGGCATTAGTTGATCTAGCACAAGGAATTGCCTCTGCACAGGGGCAGATGAGATTTTGCATTTCACTGGGAATGGAAGTCTTTTGTTTTAGATGGACATCGAGCTATACATTATCAGAGACTAGATACCTCTGAATATCATAGAGAAGAATATAAAAAATAAAAACATCTTGGCTTACCTCCTTCCTTCCTTCCTTCCTTCCTTCCTTCCTTCCTTCCTTCCTTCCTTCCTTCCTTCCTTCCTTCCTTCCTTCCTTCCTCTAATTAGAATCCAGAGTCACTGGAAGCATTTTCAGACTGGAACCTGCTACTTTCTAGGAGGCAGACCTGGATTTACAAACAAACACAGTAAAGTAGAGCCTCATATTATGAGGTACCTCTAAATTTAAGGAGGGAAACCCCTAAATTTATTAAATCGCCATTTTTGGTAATGCTATATAAACTCGACATAGTTTGGGTCTGAGTATGTCTTAATCTGGCCCTGCCAAAAGCTTCCAGGTTCATTCCAGAGATAGCTCTTGATATAGCATAACATGAGTGAGTCACAGGCCACACCACATTATTTCCTATGCTTGCAGGCCAGCCATACACTGAAGAAGCAGCAATGTTACCACTCATTCATTGCTGTACAGTACTTAAAGCACACATGGCAAAGTCGAACAAAATCCAGGGGTTATTGTTCTAGGCCTAACCTTACACTCTAAAACTCTGCTCCCGAAAGTGAGTTAAATGTTTTCCTAGAGCTCTGTAAAAATTTTCTAGTCCTTTGCCCACTGTTAACCTTTTGCACAATTGGCTATGATTAAGAAAGAAATGTGGGGAAATACCAGCCCTTGTTTAAAGTACATATTGTTCATATAAACTACGAATGGTCAACCTGGTTGCTCTCAGGCCAAACCTCCAGTGATTCAGCCTGAATTGCTGATCCTTTCTGTAAATCTTAATGCTTCATTAGATTGCATTAAAGATGACAGTGCCTATTGACTGTAGGCCTGAAAACCAGAGATTATGGTGTCATGCAACACCAGGCAATATATGAGTCATTCAGCCCCTTTGAAAGTCTCTCACATCTGGCTGGCACTGAATGGAGCCACTGTCAAACCATTTGCTGTTGTAGTACCTGGTTCCTTATGTTCCAATTACAAGTTTTGAATGAAGGAGTTAGGAGAGTCTGGGGAATTGTGGCTGTAGTTCACACAAGCTGGTTAAACAAAGAAAGCCCTGTTCCTCATTATGCTCCTGCAGTTAATTAGGAAGTGAGTTTGTTGATCACAAGCTGCATCAAGAACCACTCATTTAAAGCAGAACAGTTTGGTGATTTCTCTGAAAGTTTGCTTCAACGACATGGTACACTTTGGCCACGAGGGAGATGTCTTTGTTCTATCTGAAGTGAAATATGTTTTTTGTAGACATTTCTCCAAGCAAGGGAAGGAATGACACTGTTTAGTTTCACAAGAGGACAGAGAATGGACTGGGAGTGACGAAGGAAGCATTTCATTGCAGAGGCACTTAACTGTTTTAAGAATGGCACACTGAAGTGGAAGGGCTTTGAGATGCCGCCCTGGTGCCATTCCCATAATTTCTGGATAAGAGCTCAAGGTCAAATCACTTACTTGTCTGGCAGTTTATCATGCTCTATTTAGAAGTGCTGATTTTACTGGTTTATAAAACAATGTGATGCTTTCTCACTGGACATCCCAATGACTGCCCAGTTTGGCAGGCTGAACATACAGTCAATGAGGTGGAGAGAAAAGATCAGTTCTGGCTCAAAGACATTTTATTATAGAGAAACTCATTGCTGTGGCCATCTTCTTAACGCAAGATACTGTTGGAATCCTTTTTCGCACAGGATTGACCACCACTAAACAATTAGAGAAGAAATTAGCAGATATGTATGTAAATTCCCAACAAGAAAGATCCTTGTTTTTACCACCTATGCTTCCCTTCATGTGTATCCTTAAACATAATTTGGGTTCAGGACACTCACCCAGAACTGTGATCAGTTTGGGGGCATTTGAGTGTCAGGGAGTGTCAGGGAAAAACCTCTTCCTGCTTCCACAGCCTGGCTAGCTTGAAAAACGGACACACTGGTAAATTGGGGGTAAGGAGGGGTGGGGGTAAAGCATGTGGTTTAGGAATCTTTATCTGGATAGTGGGCAAGCAAATTCAAATTGCCTCTAAGTAACCACAAAACCATGAGAACTTTTCCAAAATGAGGTTTAGAATTCATCTAGGGAAATGTAGGGGTTCAGGATTTGAAAGATACTTAAGTATAAGAACAGTAAAATAGTTGTGTTCAGAAGGATGTGCACATGAACGAAATAGAATCAGATGGGTAGTTGTGTTGGTCTGAAACAGCAGAACAAAGTCTGAGTCCAATGGCACCTTTAAGACCAATAACATTTTATTCCAAGTATAAGCTTTCGTGTGTATGCATATATCTTCAGATACAGTGAAATGGAAGTTACCAGACCAGCAAATTAGCATACAACATAATAAAGATATTTAACATATGCATGGACCAAACAGGAATAAGAAGCTTAGGTTACCATTTGTTTGGGTTTAATTCTGGTGAAGGAAATAGTGAAGGAAATAAATATGTCAAAATTGGAGATTAATGAGTAGATGTATCCTTAGAGAAAATATGAGAACAATACACTGAGAAACTTTACAGAAGAGATGAAAGGACAACAGATTCCTTCTCAGAAGAATCTTTTGAAGAAGAACCTACTGTTTTAGAAAGTGAAGTGACAGCTGCACTTGAAGCAGAAACAAATCACTAGGAGTACATGGGATATCAAAAGAGCTATTCCAAGCCAGAGAACTGGAGTCCATCAAAATCTTAACAAGAATATGCCAACAAATAATTATCATATGGTACTTTGTATAGAATAGCCAGGAAATCCTCAGATTGTCTGGCAGCCAGGAGTTCTAGCTCTTTAGCATTATGCACCACTAGGTAGTGAGCTAGACTTGTTTTTAAGGCAAGAGACATTTCAGAGATGATTTGCCATTACCTGCCTCTGTGTCGTGGCCCTGGTATTCCTTGGAGGTCATCCTTCCAAATACTAGCCAAGACTGACCCTGATTAGCTTTCAAGATCTGACAGGATCAGGCTAGCCTGGGCTACCCAGGTCAGGGCTGTATATGCCAAGAAATACGGAAAACAAAACAATAACCCACAGTCTGGAAACACTTAATTCACTTTCTAGTTCCCCAAAAAGGAGACATCAAAGACTGTAGCAACTATTGGACCATCACATTAATTTCTCACACAAGAAAAGTGAATCTCAAAATCTTACAACAAAGACTGTTATCATATAAGAAATAAGAAATGTCAGATGTTTAAGTTGGATTCAGAAAAGGAAAAGACACTAAAGAACATTTACATTGGTTACTGGAACATATGAGAGAATTTCTGAAGAAAATTCATAAATTACAGCAAAGCTTTTTAGTTGAACATCAAGAAGACAAAAGGAATGACTACTGTGCCCTCAAGACCAGTATTGAAAGAGTTCAATCCAAATTTGTTAGGAAAATTATGGGTCTGCCACGCTACATCTCATATGCAGCTCTCTGTTTAGAAACAGGCCTTAATCTGATAGGAACAAGAGCATGGTTTATATTAATTAAATACTGGCTATGAGTGCACTACTTTGCTGACTACAGGAGCTACTTATAACAAATGCAGTCTGAATCCACCTCATCCAAATGCCTACATAGAGAAGAAAATAATTACAATGGGCTTGTCCATGGATTCCCTATATATGCTCCCTTTCACAAATGCATATCAGTTAATCAAATGTACTATCCTAGACATTAAATGCAAAAATTAGTCAGTGATGTAAATAAACCCTGCTCCCCTTTAAATTTTGGAATTTTTCCAATTGTGGGCCATTCACCTTCTTATGTATCAGCTCTCCATGCCCCACAATTGCACAGAGCATTTGTACTTGCTAGACGCAACACCATTCCATCTGCAGTTACTTATGGCAGATATAATAGGATTCCATATTCAACAAGACTTTGTTCATGTAACCTAAATCAAGTTGACTCGGTCCTCCATATTTTACTGTATTGTTCCCAATATGATGATATACATTCTACTTTTTTAGACCCAATTTTATCTAATATGATAGGCTGGCCAGATACTTTGAAGGCGTGCCATCTTCTGAATGATTCGTCATCCAAAACAACTGAAAAGGTAGCCTTATTCCTGAGTCTGGTAATCAAGGACCAATTGCACAATGTCTAGATGCATATGATTGACTCATCTATCTGTTTATTGCTTCTACCTGTATTCCGATATATGCCAATAAAGGTTGTGGTGATGATGATGATGACTACTGGGGAATTAAACAAGTTCAAAGCTGTCAATGAGGAAATTAAGATGGTTCAAGATTTTCTGTTCCTTGGCTCCATCATCAACCAAGGGAGACTTCAACCAAGAAATCAGAAGGAGATTGGGACTGGGGAGGGCAGCTGTGAAGGAGCTGGAAAAGTCTATTGAGTATAAGGATGTGTCGCTGGTGACTAAGATCAAGTTAACTCATGCCATAATATTCCCCATTACTCTGTATGGCTGTGAAAGTTGGACAGTGAAGAAACCAGGAACAACAAAGTTCATGCATTTGAATTGTGGTGTTAGAAGAGAGTTTTCCACATACCATGGACTACCCAAAAGACAAATAAGTGATTCTAGATCAAATCAAGCCTGAACTCACCATAGATTCCAAATTGACTAAACTGAGGCTATTTGTACTTGGTCATATTATAAGAAAAGAGTCACTGGAGAAGACAATAATGCTAGGAAAAGTTGAAGGCAGCAGGAAAAGAGGAAGACCCAATATGGGGAAGGGCTATGGCTCTGTGGAAGAGGTTCTGCTTTGCATGCAGAAGGTCCCAGGTTCAACCCCCAGCATCTCCAGTTAAAAGAACTAGGCAGTTGGTGATGTGAATGACCTCTGCTTGAGACTCTGGAGAGCTGCTGCCAGTCTAAGACAAATACTGACCTTGATGGACTAAGACTCTGATTCAGCATAAGGCAGCTTCCTGTGTGTGAGATTGGTTGACTGACTCAAGTAAGCAATGGCCCTTAATTTGCAAGACCTGAGCAAGGCTGTTAACAACAGGACATTTTGGAGGTCATTAATTCATAAGGTCACCATAGATCAGAAGTGACTTGATTGTACCTAATACACCCATCTGTGAAAAAACTTAGGCTTGCATTTGAGTAAATACTGTACATTGTTCATTTCAATGATCAAGTAATTGAGAATAGGAGACTTAGGCAGAACTTCTAAAGGTCCTAGGAAATAATAAAGTTTGGTGTAGTGGTTAAGTGTGCACTCTAATCTGGGAGAACCGGGTTTGATTCTCCACTCCTCCACTTGCAGCTGCTGGACGACCTTGGGCAAGCCATATTTCTGTCAGAGCTGTCCTTGAAAGGGCAGTTTCTGTCAAGAGCTCTCTCAGCCCCACCTACCTCACAGGGTGTCTGTGGTGGGGAGGGAAGGGGAAAGGAGTTTGTAAGTCGCTCTGAGACTCTTGCGTGAAGGATGGGGTATAAATCCAATCTCTTCTTCTTCTAAAAAGGTAGAGCAACAGAGGAATGTTCTTCCGTGGCAAGGAAATGTCCCAGAGTCTCAAAGAAAGAAAAGTAGAACTGGCAGCCTCTCCACAAGCGGAGAGGGGGAGACCACTTCCAAACTTCAGCTGGCAGAGCAGCAATAGTTACAGTCAAAGAAATAACTGTGAAATACAGGAATCTGGGGTGTCCAGGATGATGCTCTATAGATTTCCTGGCTCTGATTGAGTTAAGGTGGCACTTCCCAGAAGGGCAACAAAAGATGATTGCATCCAGGTAGGGAAATACGCTGGGTTGACAAGAGCACTGTCAGGGTGGAGGCTTCACCCAAGCCTGGAGCAGGTTGGTAGGAGTTCATCAGCCCTACCTGGCAGCTTAGTAGTAATTAGATTAGTAATTCAGGAGGACTTGCATTTGCTGACAAAATTATACTGATTGACGAAGCCTGTCCTTACAAGCCCCTGCAAACCTCTGAAACAGAGAATGGTGTAGAAGTTGAGGTGTCAGACAGGTAACTGGAAAACCCAGGTTCAGAATCCCACTCTGCCATGGAAGCTTACTGGGCCACTCACTTCCTCTCAGCCCAATTTACCTCACAGGCTTGTTGTGAAGATAAAATGGAGGGGGGATAAAGTTGTAAGCCACTTCTGGTCCCCACTAGGAAGGGAGAATTCTGCCCTGATGCAATTCCTTTAATATAAAGGAACACTGCTACATTTTCCATTTTCTCATATCTTATAGAGGATTTAAAAAAAAACACCTGAGATTTTCACATCTTTTGTTTAGTAATAATGTGACCCCTGCAGGATGGGAATACATAACAAGGTCACCCAGGACCCCAAAGAACTCACAAGATGAAGAGAAGTGGTCCAGCCTCTGGTTTATTAAGCAGTCCACGCTCACTCAGCACTAGGGGTTTGAATTCAGATATGCCTGAGTTAAAAATATACCTGAAAAATACCAGGAAATTTTCATGATGCCAAAAAAATGTCTTCAAAAATCCCAGGAATAGTTGGGATTTACTGGGAAAATTGGGAGCCAGCGTTTGCCACCTCCTAGGGACTGTTTTCCCTACCACCACCTTTTTTCTCTTTTCCCCCTCTTTGCTTTTGTGTCTCAGAAGGAGGTTCTGTGGGCTTGTCAAGCTACTTATGTTAATTTCAAGTAGGCTTGTCAGTTTCAAGAAGGTTTTTTTCTTCTTTGCCAGAGTTGCTTTGCATCCCTGTCACAGTTTTTACAGTGTTGCTGCTCAGTGCTCGGATTTGTTCTGCTGTGGTTTGGCATTAGTCCTGTTGACCTTGCAATGCCACAGTAGCACTAGGTCCTGCTAGGCATTGTGTACATTGCCATTTGTACTATTGTGCTTGTAAAAAAAAGAAAATCCCCCATTCCTTGCTTGGATTCTTCTGTTGTGATTCTCTGGTTTTATATTTGTCCTGTTGAGCTTGCACTGTCACAGTGGCAGTGGAGTCTGCTGGGCATTCTGTACCCGGCCATTTGCTCTGCTGGGCATAGGCATACAGTACGGGGGGGTGCAGGCCATCCCCAAAATTTTCGGGGGGGACTTGAGAACTGCTCCTGACACCAGTCACAGCACCACATAGCCCAAAAACAAGGCTCGCCAAAGGGCCTGGCCTGCTTGCCCCTCGTCTTGGCCTGGGTGGGGCAGCCCAGCTAGGTTTCTTTTTTTTCCCCGCCCCACTCCTGCCCATCCCCACCTTCTCCTCCTCCTCCAGCCTGGGCTTGGGGGTGGGGTGAAAAGGACCCACAGCAAACTTGGCGGGCGGCTTGGCGCAGAACTGAAGGATTGCCCGCCCTCACTGCCTGTCCACCCACATTATGGGAGGTGTCTCAGCCTCAGCCCCACTCCTGCCGGCACCCATTTGGACCCCTGGAGTCTGCCCATGGTGGATCCTCTTCAGGAGACATTGTTTAAATAGTTGCAATCTCAGGTCTTACACGCACACCCTGCACCACTTGGTTTTGCCGGGGCTGTCAGTCATCCCCCATCTATTTTTCAACAGCACTGAACAGCTCCTCTTCGAGGATTCCCTCGGGTTTACTCCTGAGTAAGCAGGCTGTGTCACACTTGGCCAGATTGGGACGCCTCTCCCTGTCCCAACCGTTGGTGCAGAACCCGATCTCAGAGTCGAGGCAAATCCGATGGGGATTCTTCCCCCCCTCCCAGAGAATCCAGCCCTGAAATGCATCTGTCTCCCTCCCTCCGTCAGTCCTGCAGCCCCCTCAAAAAAAGCATCTTCTCTCTACTTCTTTAAGGTTTAGTGATTTAAAAAACAAATTAAAGCCCCCCCCCAGGTCGCTCTCTCTGCATTTCTCTGCTGGCTGGCAGCCCCTTCCAGGCAGCTGCATACCTCTTGGCTTGCCTCGGATCTCCTTCTTCTCTCAGTTAGAGAAGATCAACAAGGCTCGGGCTGTGGACTCAGGTGCATGCCCCCCCTGTTGCCCTCCAAAATCAAATTAAATGACCCTCCTTCTCCTCTTCCCCCTCGCAGGCCCCTCCCAACGTGCACACACACATTCCTTCCCCCCCACCGCCCCATTGCAGAGGCTGAACACTTTACAGCCAGTTCCTCTGTGGAAAGTTTGCTCAGAAGGAACAGCGTGTGTGTGGGGGGGTGCTAATTTTCTGGACTACGACCCTCCCTCAGTAATGGGCAGCAACTCTCTGCATGCATCCAGAGAAGGCAGTGCCTGCCTCGAGTGGCAGGGGGCTTACTCCCTCCCCAGTCCATGAAATTGATATCAGGCAGGTTTGCTTGGATCTGTTCCATGGGTGGGTAGGGGGTGTTCCCTCAAAGCTGAGTTAGTGTGAGCTTATGGGGGGGGAGTGCTGGCAGCTGTGCATAAACACCCCATTGGTTCTGGTGTGCTGGGGGGCCATGTTGCAAGAGTGCCCAGCCCCAGCACCCCCCCCGGGAAACTGAAAAGTCTATGACCCTGCTGCTGGGCTTGCAAAACTGTCCCACTCCCACCTTCAGTTTCTACTGCAGAGATTCTCTGGCCTGACTTTGTTTTTGTTGTTCTTGCACTGCCTTAGTGGCACTAGGTTCTGATGGGCATTCTGTACATTGCAATTGGTTGTGCTGGGCTTGCAAAAGTGCCCCCCCATCTTCAGTTTCTACTGTAAAAAGCTTTGGTTTGATGTTGGTTTTCTTGGTAACAGTTGCTCTGGATTTTTCTGGGCTTCTGCACATTTCAATTGGTTCTGCTGGGCTTGTAAAAGGCTTCTCCTTGAGTTTCCACTGCAGAGATTCTCAGGTTTGATTTGATTTTGTTTGGCTTGACACAACAGCGTATGGTTCTACTGGGGTCACTGAGTTCTGAAATTGTTCTGTTGGATTTGCTGTTGTTTCTCAGTGATTTCTACTTGCTGTAACATCTGAATGCAAGCTGTCCAGAAAACAGTGTTTGTTTATGGGAACTAACCTGGGGTTCTAAATCATGGTTTGTAAATGGCTTGTTAAATATAGTTAATATTTGGTGTCTACTGTGACATCAAATGCACAAACCTCAGCTTGTTCAGTGGCACTGTTCCACTCAGGCTTCTGCATACAGAGATGATTAACACAGCAGAGGACCCTATGTGTTACAGCTGCATTTAACTCTCTACAGTGTGTTACTCCAGCCTCCCCAAAGCTCACTTTACAAGAAGACATGACAGTTTATGGTGTCATAGTAAGACAGTGACACACAGAAACACTAAACTAAACTCAACACAAAACTAAATGTCCACATCTATTTATTTTTCCTTTAAAAATGAGTATTTTAAATTGGAGGGTGTAACAAATGAGAGAAAACAGCATGTAATGTCACATGTTCGTTCATCTTTTACCTGTAATCTGATATGCCTGAGCTATTCAGAGGCACACAAAGAGCCCATTCAACATTTGTCTCCTATAATCACACAAGAAGGGTGTAAATGCCTAGAATAGTCAAACTGGTCTCAGCATCCTGCCCAGATCCAGTGAGACAGTCATATTAGTATTTTATCAAAAAGGGAGTATTGTGGCACCTTAAACAGATTCATTGTATACTAAACTTTAATGGACTAGGGCTCACTTCCAGAAGCATGACACCCATGCTCTTTTAGTCCATGAAATCTTATGACACAATAAATCTGTTAACCTTTAAAGCATACCCAGACATGATACCCGATTGCGCTCACTGAATGGGCACAGCAGATACAACCAGAACATATAACCTCTTGTGAGCTTTCTCAAAAAGGTATTGGAGCAAGTCTGTAATAGCAACATTATTAGGGTGGAAAAACTCAAGATTGTGAATGAAACATGGGACAGAGCTAGAAGCTCTGACCACTTTCCTAGCATAAGATGCTACAGTGACAGAAGCATTTGGACTGCTTTTGATGAAGAACCGGGTCAGAGAAAACACAGCCACAATGTGCTTATTTCCTTTGTGTGGTTGTGTTGTTGTTGTTGTTGTTCAGTCGCATAGTCAAGTCCGACTCTTCGCGACCCCATGGACCAGATTACGCCAGGCCCTCCTGTCTTCCGCTGTCCGCTGAAGTTTGCTCAATTTCATGTTCATTGCATCGATGACACTGTCTAATCATCTCATCCTTTGCCGTCCCCTTCTTCTTTGACCTTCAATCTTTCCCAGCATCAGGGTCTTCTCCAGTGAATGCTTCCTTCTCATTTGGTGGCCAAATGAGCTTCAGATTCAGGATCTGGCCTTCCAGGGAACAGTCAGGGTTGATTTCTTTTAGGATTGACTGATTTGATCTCCTTGCAGTCCAAGGGACTCTCAAGAGTCTTCTCCAGCACCATAGTTCAAAAGAATCTATTCTTCGGCGCTCGGCCTTCCTTATAGTCCAACTCTCACAGCCATACATTACTACGGGGAATACCATTGCTTTGACCATGCGGACTTTTGTTGGCAAGGTGATGTCTCTGCTTTTTATCGTGCTGTTTAGGTTTTCCATCACTTTCCTCCCAAGGAGCAGGCGTCTTTTAATTTCATGGCTGCAGTCACCATCTGCAGTGATCTGGGATCCTAGGAACGTGAAGTCTGTCACTACTTCTACGACTTCCCCTTCTATTTGCCAAGGAGTGATGGGGCCAGATGCCATGATCTTAGTTTTTTTGATGTTGAGCTTCAAGTCCACTTTTGCACTCTCCTCTTTGACCCTGAGCAAGAGGCTCTTTAGGTCCTCTTCACTTTCTGCCATCAGAGTGGTATCGTCTGCATATCTGAGGTTATTGGTGGTTGTATTAGGTCAGTAATATCCCTTGCAGTAAAAGGAGTCGTATGTTTACAACAGCCCTACGAGTATGACCATGCCTTATCTCCTTTGTTTTTTTGTGGAGTTGCAGTGTTGGATTTCTTTAACCAAGTAACAGCCAGACAGATGGTGCATGCAAATGATATCCCCTTTACTACCAAGTGGTGAATGGAGCCACACGAGGTCCCAGTAATCTGTAACAGCTTGACCACATCAACAGATTATATTCCCACACAGAACAGATTCTTTTAACCACAGAACAGCTGAAGAAATAGAAAATGCACATGAAAGTTGCAGCTCATTCCTTTATAGAAACTCGACAGGAATAACTACCATGCAACTACGTGTAAGAGAGCAGTTTTAATATCATTGTCATTGGTCTCTTCATAATAAAACCGAAATTATAGGACATATTATTCATATGTAGATTTAAGTAGGAGAAATGCCTTGAAAATAACAAACTGAACCTTTCAAAAAATTTCCCAATGGCTGTGATCCAAGGAAAAGACCCTTATTCAGTAACAGAATACCAAAGAAATATGTGATCTAAATTTCTAACAAGTGATTGAGTTGGCAGTTTTTCCAGCATCAATGTCTGAAATGGTCAAATAAAACAAAAGTCCAGCAGTACCTTACCTTAAAACTGACAACACTTATTTCACTCTGCATTTTCATGAGTCACAGCTTGCTTCTTCAAATAGATACATAGGGAAAATCATACTGGGAAATCTTGTGGGGAAAGTTATTTGGGGGGGGGAGCCAAGGCATGGTGTATCCCCATAATATTTCCTGGTACAATGTTTCTGATGGAAGAAGTGAGCTGTAACTCACAAAAGCCCATAGTGAAATAAATGCTATTAGTCTTTAAGGGATCCCTAAACTTGTTTTATTTTGCTACCCTTTTGCAATTAGATGGTTAGAAACAGATGCAGCAAGCCTCATCAGCCCTGAACCTGGGGTGCTCTTTCCTGAGAGAGAGAGACACCCCAAAGCAACCTGAACCTCCATAAGCAGTGCCCTATGAAGCCAGGCTTGGCTTAAACAATGGCTTTTGCTGGGAGGCTAGAAGAACCACATTTTGGCTGAGAAAACTCAGGCCAAAGAGAACTCTCCAGGCTGGCTGCACTGTCAAGCATTTTGCATGCAAGCAACCCCCCCCCATCTATCCTGTCAGCTTAGTCCAAAGAGGACTAGAATGGGCAAGTCTCTGCCCCTGCCTCAGGCATGTTCTACTGACCAAATGGCTAGTCTTTTGTCTGTCAAATGCACAGGCAGGCAGAGACAAAGAGCCTCTGGTCTGTACTACTGTCATGAATGAAGTATGTTGCATATTTCCATCCTCCTCTCCTGTTTTACCTATCTGCATTCTTACACCTATGTCAGACCTAGCAAGGAAACATTAACTCTCCATGTCTAGTGAATGGTTCATCCTGCCATACATTCAGGTTCATCCTGCCACACATCAAGAAACATCACTCCTTTTGTCTGGTACCAGGGAAACGCCAGACCACTCTATTGTTTCACAATGGACAGCCCCAGTACAGTCATCCAACACCTGGCTTCTTTTGTTAAATCCAAACCCTGCCTCTCTGGAAGCTCATTGGTCATACCTAAGGTCTGCCCTTACTGGCATCATACACCGCTGGGACCCAGGATTGGCCCAGGTAATCTATTGTTCTCACCTGAGACCAGCCCCCAGGGCTGCCCATTGGTCTGCATTATTTTCCAATGGGTATCTCCCAGAGAACACATGGCTTCAGTGTGTGCTTCTGCCCTGATGCCAACTCGCAGCTCACCCCTAAACCGTAAGGGTTTAGGCCATAATCTCATCTTCACGGACCCCTGCACATCTGGACAGGTTGTATTACCCAGTAAGTAACCCATCTATCCACTATCAATCATCTCTGCTTTCTTAGTTCTGTATTGCTTGCTCTTTTTGAATGTTTAGTGTGCTTTACTTAGGGAAATACGTTAATAAAAACTATTTAATTTACTCTTCAAATCCGGAGTTTTCCTACTATTCCGAACCTTGGTATACAAATGGTGTGTGATTCCTTTACCCCTGTGGCATTGCCAGCTGCCTAGCTAAGTTCCCCAAACAACAAGGCAGGCCATTGGGGATAACACAGACTGCACCAATGAGTTTACCAAAATATCCCTAAAGTTTTGATAGTGCTCTGTCAGTCTTCTAAATTCACTGGTGAATGGGAGGGAACATGTTTCCAGACGTCCATTACACTTTGCCAATGTTCTGCAGTTGTCCATTCCTGTACACTTGGGTAACTGTCACCAGTTCTAAGCAGAGTTACACCTTTCTATATCCATTGAAGTCAATGAGCTTAGAAGGATGGGGTATGGTCCTGGGCACCATACCCCTGGGGAAAAGGGGGTGGAGCAGGGGCACAGCCCTAAGGATGGCAGTTGAGTCAGTTGCAGAGCCAAGCAGAGAGCTAGTCCAGCTGGCAAGAGCAAGTGTGGAGCATACAGCAGGAAGACCAACCAGTATTAGTTCTCTATGGAGCAAAGGCCTCCTCCAGGGTAAAAGCATCCGTGAGAGAAAGGGCCTGCTCAGCAATAGGAGCAGGGAAGCAGGAATGGGAATGGTCAAGGGAAGAGGAATTAAAGGCCCCAACTGAGGTGGCAGGGGAGGTAGCTAGCTGGAAGCTTGGAAGGAGCCATGATCAGACAGCCTTGGAGCCTTTGTAGGCTAGGGAATATATAGTCTCCTAGATACTTGGAAGGCAACATTCCTGGTCCAGAAAGAAGCCAGGAAGAGCTTTTCCAGCTGATCCAGGCAGACTAGGTCCCCCTGGCTTAACCCAGCAGAAGGGGTGCAGAGGCCAGGGTGGAGCTTAATGAGCTGGGAGAAGGACTCCATCTGGGAAAGTAGCCCCAGCACCTACATGTGAGCAAGTGGAGGAGATAAGAGGTGAGGGGAGCCTCCTCCTTGGTAGTCTTCAGAAGGTATTGCAGTGGTTGCTTGTTTGCCCAAGCCTTGGAGGGGCTTTGAATGGCAGGCATTTTTAAAGGGGGAGGAGAGAGATTTGGGGTCTGTTACACCTTTCTATATCCATTGTATATATAAAGAAGTGAAGTAATTAAAGTACCACTGTTATATTTCTGGTGTGTTGGCTTGTCTCTGGCACTGTGGGAAGAAGATGGCATCTCCATATGGGAATGTGGCCCCAGGCCCTATGAGCTTCACAAGGTGTATTCTATTGAGAATTGGTTGACAGTTTAGGATTGAAAATGTCTGCCATACATTCCATCCAAACATCTACCAAATCATTGTCTGTAGCAATGAATTAGTGCTAGGTTTCACTGAATGGCTGAAGTGTTTCTGTCAGCAAAGTTTTATTATTTTCATGTCACTTGTTTCACACAGTTTTTAATTCTGGCTTTAATAAAAAGAACAAATACTTCTAGCTGGATTCTTAGCACACTGGATTTGTTCTTTTACCTTTCTCTTGTGATACAATTCCTCACACTGAAAGTTCTTCAGATCTTTATGAGGCATCTTTCAATGAATTCCTAATTACCCTGATGGCCTTTATTAAATGAAAGGGAATTATGAGAGGGAATGATTGGAATAGTAAAAAAGATGGATGTCTATGGAGGTTTGTTGCCACTGAATGTAGATTTTTCCTTTAGTTACCACAGCTAGTAGCCACTAATAGATCTATCCTCCATGAATGTCTAATCCTCTTTAAAAGCTGTTTACGCCGGTGGCCATCAGTACGTCCTCTGGCAGAAAAAGTTATCTCTGTCTACTCTCTCTACCCCATGCATAACCTTATATACCTCTATCATGTTCCCTCCTTCGTTGCCCCTTTTCTAAACTGAAAAGTCCCAGACTCTTCACCTCATAGGAAAGGTGCTTCAGCCCCTTAATCATCTTGGTTGCCTTCTTCTAGCTCTGCGATGTCCTTTTTGTGATACAACAACCAGAACTGCATACAGTATTCCAAATGAGGCTACACCATAAGTGTATACATGAGAATTATTATATTGGCTGTTCTATTTTCAACCCCTTTCCTAATAGTCCCTAGTCTTTTCCAGTTCCCAGGTTGCCTTTTTCACTGCTGCACCACACTGGGTAGACATTGTGATTGAGTTATCAAATTTGACCCCAAGGTCTCTTGTTCTGTTTCAGCAACCCTATTAGGATATACTTAGAGATTCATCACTGGGTTTTTTTAAGGCTAAAAAGCGGCTTAGGAAAATGGAGCTGTCTTTTCATGCTAGGACTAAATTATTTATATTTATTAAAATATTTATATCCCACCTTTCCTCATGGTTCAAAGCAGCTTAAAAACCTTTTCAGTTAAAACCAAAAATAAAATAGGAAACCCCAAAGACTCCCTCCCCCACCCTCAGAGGGGCCAATTTTGATAAGAAAAATAGCACTTGGGAAAAGAATTCAAGCATGTGTTCTTCAGGACCATGAGTCTAATCCAAATCCCTACCTTGGCTGCTTTTGGGGGTTCAAAAGGGTTCAGGACATTCATTAACAGACCAACATAGGGCATCAATTCATTCTCAGTGTTCATCTGGCAGGGAGCCTGAGGTCAAACTAGAGGTTATCCAAACTTGGGGTGCCAGGGGAAAGGGGGTGGGATTAAAACTTTAGAACAGGCACATGGAAGTGGCACTGCTAGCACCATTTCTCCAGTCTGTGTCACAATCCAAATTATTCTCCCAGATCTTTTGTGCCTGTATCATAACCTCTATGGGGAAAGCAGCATCTTGCGGGGCGGGGGGGTGTATTGAAAAAAGAGTACCAGTAACATTTCCCCAGTCCATTTTGCATCCCATTGCTACTTTGAAATAATATCTAGTTCCACCTTCAATCCATCTTTCTTTGATATGTATACCTGTTTGATGTTTCAACCACATATTTCATCCCTTTTTTCCCAGTTTCAGGTGTATTGTTAAAAACATCAACAAAGCTTAAGACATTTTACATGTCATCTTTATATTTGACACTCAGCCATACTATTTATATCCTCCACATTATAGCCCAAACAGCAAATTTGCATGCTGTATAAGTACTCTGTATATGTAGGAGATTTATGATATCCCCTGCATGTTGCAAGCAACAGTAAACGGCAAATCAATAGCTTGTAATCAAGGCTTTATTGGTCTGGCGTGAGGTTCAGATTCAGCTTACAGTGGTACTAGCCAAGTTTTGGTGTCTTCTGATGAATTCTTCCAGTGACACAATCTTGGGCGTTTTATGCATGTACAGTTTACTGCAGATTTTCCGAGCAGTAAACCTTTAAGCCTGACTTCAGATTCTGTCCCATTAATGCACCATTCTTTTTCCTACAGTGCATTCATTCTGCAGTTACAAAAAAACCATGCAGTTTTTATAAATCAGGGTGGAATGTCACTTGTGATGTGGGGTGTGTGTCCAAAGGTGGGTTTTTTAAAATTTATGCAATTGCCCTATTGCAGTTGCGCAGTAGCATCCAACAAGCACCTTCAACTTCCATTTTTGCATCTTCATTACATTCAATTTATCATTTTCATACTAGGAGCCATACTGAATTAATAAGAATATGAAAAACTTTACAGCCTTTGTGTTTACCCTTTCCTCCACAACAAGATATGTATTACACCGACTTTTCGGTTTCAGCGGAGCGAATGGCGGCCACCTTTCGGGACGTTCCCGAAGGAGGCTAGCCCGCGCGCGGTTGGGGGGTCCTTGCTTATGCGATGGATCCTAGTGAGCCTTAGTTAAAGGCTCCGAACCGGGGGCGCTTTGGGGAGTAGCCTCTTTGCCGGCAGATAGCTGGGAAATTGAGGCTTTCTCCCCGCCCCAATTGGCCCCGCTGCGTAGTGTGTCCCGCATTGGATTTAGCAACGCCACCGATTTCCAGGAGTGAGGCAAAGCGTCATGGAACAACATAAAAAGAAGAACTGACATCAAACCGTGAGTTGGAAGTCTGAATTAAAGCGCAAAATCGATTCCCCCGATAAGCGAACAAGCGGAGGGAGGAGGGGCGATTCCCCCCCCCCACATCGAGAAGCGAGATTTATAAAAGGAAAGTAGAGGGGCGAAAAGGAAGAAAGGCTAGTGACTGTACCGTTGGGGTTTTATTGAAACTGAAAATCAGCGAGTTTCCGGAGGGACGCGACGTGAACTTGAGAAAAGTAAACAAACGGGAAATATGTCAGCCATGAAAAAGGTCCCACTTAAACCGGAAAAGAAGGGAGGAGGGACTTCCGGTCCGGGCAATCCTTCCTCAGAGCCTGCTGTCAATCAACAGAAAGGCGAGCTACTGCACCCCTGCTGGATCAAATGCAAAAAATCAATGAAACTTTAATAAGCATGCAAGGTGTTCTCAACAGTCAACAGAAACAGTTAACAGAAACCTCTAAGAAGATGGAGGAGATCGCACAAAAATGTCTGGTCTCGACGGAAGATACTAGAAAAATAAAGAAAAGGGTCAACAAACTAGAAAAGTATCAGGATGAACAAGAAAAAGAATCTTAAGGTTGCAGATGGAAAAATCGAATCTGACCCTCCGCTTCCAGGGCATTAAAGAAGAAGAGAAAGAAGATCTCAGATCGACACTAGCGAATGCCTTGGCACCCGTAACTGGCAGAGAAGAGCGAGATTTAAAAGAAGAGATGGATTTGGCCTACAGAGCCTATTCCACCTTTACAAAGAAAAATAATCTGCCAGCAGAGGTTGTTGTCAAGTTCACTAAGCAGCGTACGAGAGATCAGATTTTGCGTGCAGTCTCAGCGGTGCCCTTGAAGATTGGAGAGCAGACTGTAAGAACACTCAAAGATGTGCCTTATGAAATTCGTATGAAAAGGAAAGAATACAAAGGACTGACCACTTTTCTGCAAAGAAATCAGATGGTTTACAAATGGAGATTTCCTGAAGGACTGGAATTTAAGTATAAGAATAAAAGAGAGAAGATTGACTCCATCTTCAAAGCACAAGAATTTCTGAAGAGACACGCCAGCACGGAGGAAGAGGCAGCACTTGCAACTTGGACAGAATCAAGTAGCGAGGACGACAGCGGTCCGGAGGATCGAGGTGCCGGAGCGGGAGCCGCGAAAGCCAAAGTGGGCCCATCATATAACTTAAGGGACACTAAGAAAAGACTGCCTAAGAAGTAATTGTTCACAGAACGCCAGAATGGAACTGAATAATCATTAACCCCAATGGACATTACTAACCATATTAACAGAGACTTACTTTTGAATTTTGTTAAACTGAAAAAAGACTTTTCAACCGCGGTGAATGTCAAAAATGCATTTGTATTAACTAAAACTAACCCTCTTTAACAGAATACTCACTCACATCCTTTTCTTAATCCATCTATATACCCTCCCTCTTTCTTTATATGAAAAGAATAAACTCCTCTCCTTTTTAGGAGAGTTTTATAAAAAAAAAAAAAAGATATGTATTACACCAAGCTCTGTGCAGAAGCAACTGTAGAAAGCATTGTCAAGAAGAGCAAATCAGAGCTCCCCACATGCACAGCAAACCTGCCTGGATTGACCTCTCCTGCCACCCAGTTTAAACCGGGCAATGGGAGGATGCAGTGCAGAGCTGTTTCTGTAGGAAGGCATCAGTGGCAGGAGAGGTCAGCCCAGCTGGGCTCACTGTGCATGAGGCTCTGGTTTGCTTTTCTTGACCATGCTTTCTACGGTTGCTTCTGCACGAGGCTTGGTGCAATACATATCTTGTCGTGGAGGAAGGGGTAAACACAAAGGCTGTAAAGTCATTTGCTTGTTTTTACAAGTGACATGAGACTAGTGATGGTTTCATATCACTAGACTCAGGCCATTTGAAAAAAAATTAAATGTGGGTGGGGGAGTAGCCTATGAGGAGCAGACACAGGGCGGGGGGGTGGAATCCCAGGGAATCTGTATGCTTTTGACTTACTTTCAGTTTGGAAGTGAAGCAAGGAGAAAACCGGCACAAAAGTACTCTCAGAAAACCCGGGGAAACAGTAAACAGGAAGTGAACTAAGTGTTGAAGGGAGGTAAAACAATGCAGTATGAAAAAGAAAACCCAATGGACATGCACAGTGAAAGCAAGGCAAAACACCTGTGCATAAATGGCCTTGGTTACACACGAATGTTGTGATCACTGTGTGATCCACAGCTTGAATGGGAAATTGAATCACCTTTCTCAGACTTATGAGCCTTGGCTTCCAGTTCAATGTTACTAGAGAGCTTTGGAACACGTGGGATACAGACTTGGAGTTGTGCCAGTGGACCACACGTGGTGCACTTATAAGAATGGCACATACAGCAAAGTCTGAGTCACACATCAGTGCTGCTGATTCATCAACAGCAGTAAATCATTCTGCCAGAGTCTCAGTTCAAGCAAGCCTCAGGCCCTTTTCCATGCTGGGATTTTTTAAAATAACTTTCTTGATTCTCATCCAAGCAATCTCCTTTTGAAAAACATGCTCAGGCAACATGAACTAGGAAGTGCATAGGAACAGCAGCACTGCAAACCAGAAATGGTTTGAGCAACTTTTTTCTCGCAAATCACCTTCTCCACCCCCCTTGGAATGCTATTCTGTTTGGCTGTTCAGTTTGAGATTTATGACCAGTTCAGTGGTTCCTGGGTTTTAGGATGCATGTGCATGCATGTGCATTGTGCATGATCCTCTCTCACAGCTATGTTTTTCAGTAACAGAGCAATCCTAAACAGATTTATACCCTTCTAAATCCATTAATAGATTTAGAAGGTGTAATTCGATTTAGGATTACACTGTTACACAGCAATCCTAGGAACACATTGCTAGGACTAGGCCCCAATGAATAGACCTGAGGAGAGCTGTTTAGGACTGCTGTCTTATTTATTTATTTATTCAATTTATACCCCAACCTCCCTGCTGGAGCAGGCTCAGGGTGGCTTACATAAGAGTCAGACAGATAAATAACAATTCTAAAACAGTCAAAAAAATCCAAGCTATCATAAAGTGCTAGTGACAACAAACAGCAAAATTAATAATAATACTATTACATAGAGATGGTGGAAACAATCATGTTAGTATATTCAGATGGGATTCAGTCTGTGTTGATGATCTATCTATGTGGCAGCACAAGCTGCTGATGGTAGTCCAGGGAATAGGGCCTTGTTACAGTTCAGTTGTTAGATGCTAGACGCGGCTCCTTGAATGAAGGCCTAGTGGAAGAGCTCCATCTCGTAGGCCCTGCAGAACTGTAAAAGGTCCCACAGGGCCCTGATGTCTTCTGGGAGCTCATTCCACCAGTAAGGAGCCACCACAAAGAAGGCCCTGGCCCTGGTTGTAGTGAGCCTGGCATCTTTGGGAACCAGGAGGGCCAGTCAGTTTTGCAACCCTGAACGCAGTACTCTCTGTGGAACATGTGGTGAAAGGTAAGAACCAGCACCTTGAAGTGAATTTGGTATACTATTGGCAGCCAGTGCAGTGCTTTCAGCACAGGCTGGATGTGCTCCCACGTGTGGAGGCCCATCAGAAGCCTAGCTGCAGCATTTTGCACTAGCAGCAGCTTCCTCATTTGGGACAAGGGCAGCCCCATGTAGAGAGCATTACAGTAGTCTAATCTGAAGGTGACCATCGCATGGATCACTATTGCCAAGTTTCTGTGTTCGGGGAAGGGAACCAACTGCCTAATCAGTTGAAGATGGTAGAAGGCTGACTTGGCAGTGGCTGCTACCTGGGCCTCCATTGTTAAGAAGGCATCCAAGAGCACTCCCAAACTCCTAACCTCCAGCACTGGTACCAACGGAGCCCCACTGAAGGTCAGGAGTGGGATCCCTAACCCTGGACTGCCTCAGATCAGGTACAGGAAATCCATCTTCATCAGATTAAATTTTGGTCAGCTCAGTCTAAGCCATCCAGCCACAGCTTGTAACACCAGATCTTCCGGTTTAGAGTCAGACTGGCAGCCCAACAACAGATAGAGCTGGGTGTCATCAGCATACTGGTGACATCCCAGCCCATGCCTCCTGGCAATCTGGGCAAGGGGGTACTATAGATGTTAAATAGCATTGGGGAAAGCACCACTCCTTGGGGCACTCCACAGATCAATGGGTGCCTTCAGGATAGCTGTTCCTGTAGTGCCACCTTTTGTCCCTGATCCTGAAGGAAGGAGGCAAGACATTGCAAGGCAGACCCCTGTCTTAATGTCCTGGATCTTGGTTTAAGAGTAGTAGATAAACTGATGCAAATTCATGTCAGTTCTCACACTTTTTTTACTATGTTCCTTCTGCTGTTTATTATAAATACACTTGATTCCACTCTTTCCAAAGTTCAAAGGAGCATGTAGCGATGCTACAACATAATTAATGATAGTGATAAAGTTCTGTTTATACACTTAATAAGGTTATGCCATCTGGGCTTTCTCAGTCACTGCCAGGGTGACCTGGTCAACCATAAAGAACCTTCCTTCTCATTCCTAAGGCCAGCCCTGTGAACAGGAAGCTCAAATTTTCTCAGTTTAGTTGGGAAAAAAACATTCAGAAAGTGTTCGTCATTTTATCTACATATATAAATTTGGTCCAGTATAGTTGGTGTTGACCCAGACTGACTGGTATATTTTCCTTCCCAAATAGTTTATTGTTAACAGGCAAAGTTTACATTTGCAAGCAAAATGAATTGACATATGCAAATAAGTGGTAGCAAAGTTTCTGTCTGAGAAAAGCCACAGCCAATTTCTTAGGGCAGATCCAAAAAGACAGAAGAAGGCATTGACTGCAGACATAGGAACTGGCATTGTGTTCTTTCAGCCTTTCTTTCTGGGTTGCAACAAAGAATTTCCTCATCTGTTAGAAACGTGAAATTTCTAAGGCTAAAGGCATGAGCTGGTTCTCTGTCAGCAGCCCCTGGCAAGCAGAGTTGTGATGGTGGGAGGGCTGGTTAAGTCCCTTAGTGGCTGAGCAGAAATATAATTAATGTTGCTACAATCAAAGTTGAATTATTAATGGTTTACTATTATAATTTAATCTATTTCCTTATTATAGTAAATTGCCAGTTTAAGATTTGTTACATTTTTATTCTGCCCTTCTTCCAAGGAGCTTATGCTCCTTCTTGTTTTACCTTCATAGCAATCTTGTGAGGTATATTAAGTTGAGAACAATTTCCCTAATGTCACCTGGTAAGCTTCATCTAAAGGTTTCCCTTGCTCGAAAGCTAGTCAAATCTGACTATAGGGGGAGGTGCTCATCTCCATTTCCAAGGTGAAGAGCCAGTGCTGTCCAATGACATTTCTCTGGTCATGTGGCCGGCATGACTAAACGCCAAGGTGCATGGAATGCTGTCAGACTGCTAGGTTGCTTTCAGACTGCTAGGATGGCAGGAGCTGGGCCAGAGATGAGAGCTCACTCTATCATGCGGCACTAGGGGCTTGAACTGCTGAACTACAGACCTTCCAGTCTGCAGCTCAGCGTCTTAACCTCTGAGCCACCATGACAAGCTCAGAGCTCCATAACAAGTAGGAAATCCACATGTAACTAGTCTCACCTTAACCACTGCACCACAGTGGTTCTGTCTCCTTTCTTTCCTTGTATCATAATTGGTTCAGCAAGTGTTAAAATTAAAATTCCATTAGGTTTGTCTGTTTGGCATTGAATGTCTCCAAGACTAGACCACTGAGACTTGCTGTTAACCTTGGCCTGCTACTGAAATCTCCTTGTCTGCCTTCCCAAGAAATCTGAAATAGTGCATCTCCATCATTATGGTTGCCATCCTCCTTGTGGGGCAATCTCCTGAAATTACAACTGATCTCCAGACTACAGAAATCAGATCACCTAGAGAAAACAGCTGCTTTGGAGGGTGGACTCTGTGGTGTTATACCGTGCTGAGGTCTCTCCCCTCTCCAAACTCCATCCCCAAATATCCAGGAATTTCCCACCCTGGAGATGGTAACCATACCTATCACTTACCACTATCACTCATGCCACTTTTTTATTCACCATATATATTGGTGTTATATTGGTGACATTTACATAGATCTGCAGATTCATTGTTTGCGTCCCTTGGGTAGGATTCTTTTCTCAGGTCAAAGTGACTTCAAGCAAAATCCCCATTCACTTCCATCCCTTAGGCAAGATTTTTCCCTCCATTTTTCTTTCCCTTTTGTGACTGAGCTACCCTAGTTGTCTCTTTTCTTCTTTCCTGAAGAATTGTGGCTGTCCCACCCTGTCACAGAGTAATATTTTGGATGTTTGCCCAGCTCAGAAACCTGAGGGAAGGAATGAGAGCCCCTTTAACTTATATGATTTAAAATGGCACTCAAGAAGTGTTTATTACAAAATATTTTAATCAACATAGAGGGGAAAGGTCAGGTGAAATCAGGGGTAAAATTTCTAAGGTAAAACCAGTACACACACAGATTTGTTCTTATGAACTTAAGAAATGAGCGTTTCTTAAGCTATTCAGGGTTACTTAAAATCTTTATGTTGAGAGGCTTTTGTTACAGTGTTTTCCAAACATTCTAGTACTTTCTTTGAGTATTCTCTGACTCTTTTGGTTTCCAGAAGGCTGGTACATTCTTTCAAGTACCCAAACCCCTTCTCTTGAAACACCAGTACTCATCTTGAGTTTTTAACTGACTCTTAAGGTTTCAACAGGCAGTTTCTAACCACATCAGACCAGAGATCTCTCTGCATTCTTCAGAGTTAACTCCCTGTTTGACTGGGTAGGGAAATTCCATCTCTCTCTAGAAAATCTATACCCTTTCCTTGGTCCAAATGGGAGTCTTTGCCTCCTTCCCAATCTTCCTTACCAACTTTCCCCCAGTTCTCTGTCTTTGTCAAACTGCTCTCATCAAAGGCTGAAATCAGATTCCACTCAGTCAAGGCAGAAATTTCACTGACTCTCTCCTCAGCATGCAGCTTTCACAAGACTTTCTCTGCTCAACTGATGCTAGCCAATCTGATTGCTTGGAGTATCCTGTCACTTAAGGCTCTCTGTTTCTGCAAAGAATTAACCCTTCACAGTCCTTCAGCTATCTGTACAGAACTTCTAAGCTTTAAAAAAGTGCAGTCTGTCACACTGGTCTAAAATGATAAGCCATATCTAATGGTGTTATTACTTCAATGGCCCCTTCAAAGACATGCTTATTCAGAAGTAAGATCAATGGAATAGCAGCCTGAATAACCCAGACTATCCTGAGCTTGTTACTGCTTGGAAACCAAGCAGGTTCAGCCATGGTTAGTACTTTGATGGAAGACTACCAAGGAAAACCAAGTCTGCTATGCAGAGGAAGAGAATGGCAAACCATCTCTACTCATCTCTTGCTCTGAAATCTCCATGAGGGGTTGCCATGAGTAGGTTGCAGACTTGATGGTGCTTTTTAAATTAAATTACCCTGTACTGGATTCACTGACTCCCAAGTAAATGTGCACAATATTTCACCCTAATATTGTGGATGACTGTGAATCCTAGTACATTTTTAAACAGTTTGTGAGGAATCTGTTATATAAGGAAACTAGGAGTAAGGCCTGTTGTGGAAATAAATACAACCAGCTCTAGAAAGAGGCTCTGGGAGAGTGCCCTGGCTTTGGGCACATAGTGTGGTGACCTCAGTGGAGTATAATGACAGAGACCACCATTTTCTCCAGAGGAACTGATCTCTGCTACCTGAAGAGCAGTTGTAGTTTTGAGTGATCTCCAGTCCTCACCTGGAGATTGGCAACAATTGTTACCCAGGAGGAAATGGCTGGTTTGGAGGGTGGAGTCTATGGCATTCTACCTGCCTGAGGTCCAACCCCTCCTCAAACCCCACCCTCTCCAGGTTCCACCCCTCAAATCCCCAGGAATTTGCCAACCTGGAGTTGGCAATCCCATCTCCTTCCCAGCTAACCACCAACCTACTGTTATCTTCCCCTCTGACTTCAGCTGACTTCTGCCCTCTCTCCTGCAGAGCAGTTGTAATTCTGAGTCTCCAGCCCTCACCTGGAGATTGGCAACAATGGTTCCCCATGAGGGACTGGCTGGTTTGGAGGGTGGAGTCTATGGCATTGTACCTGTCTGAGACCCCACCCCTCCTCAAACCTCACCATCTCCAGGCTCTACCCCTCAAATCTCCAGAAATTTCCCAACCTGGAGTTGGCAACCCTATCTCCCTCCCAGCCAATTGTCAACCTACTGTTATCTGCCCCCTGAGTTCAGCTTTCCATGTCCTCCCCCCTCCCTCCTGGAGAGCAGTTGTAATTCTGATTGATCTCCAGCCCCCACCTTGAGATTGGCAACAATGGTTCCCCAGGATGGAATGGCTAGTTTGATGGGTGGAGTCTATGGCATTGTACCTGTCTGAGGTCCCACTCCTCCTGAAACCTCACCCGCTTCAGGCTCCATCCCTCTGGAGTTGGCAATCCTATCACGACTGGCCCCAATGAGTTTTCTCTCAAAGGCCAAAACAGGTGACAGGACCAAGCTTGGTTGCCTACCAACAGGCACTGAGGGGAAAGTAGGGTTGCCAGCTCTAAGTAGGGAAATACCTGGAGATTTGGGGGGTGGATCCTGTGGAGGGCAGCATTGGGAAGGGGGCGCGGAAGGACTCAGCAGGGTATAATGCCATAGGGTCTACCCTCCAAAGCAGCCATTTTCTCCAGGGGAACTGATCTTGGTCATCTGGAGATAAATTGTAACAGCAGGAGATCTCCAGGTCCCACCTGGAGATTGGCAACCCTAGGGGAAAGACAGCTGCACAGCAGAGGGTGGAAGAGAATGGTTTGATGGCCACTGGGCCAAGATTGGCAACAATAGTTCCCCAAGAGAAAATGGCTGCTTTGGAGGGTGGAGTCTATGGCATTGTACCTGTCTGAGGTCCCACCCCTCCTCAAACCTCACCCTCTCTGGGCTCCACCCCTCAAATCTCCAGGAATTTCCATACCTATAGTTGGCAACTTTATCTCATCCCCTCTCAGCAGCCTCTTCCTAGGCAAAATTCTGTCTTTCTCATTAGCGGGGAGCAAAGCAGTTTACTTCATTCTTTTTGGCTTTGTGATCTGTACAGCAACCCTGTAAGGCAGGTTAGTCAGAAAGTCTCCGGCTGGTCCAAAATCACCCAGGCAGTTTCCATAGGGATGCTCCAGCTGAACAGGGACAAGCAGCCAGGCCTAGGGTTGCCATTGCCAACAAAGACAAATTGGTGCAAAGCAGGAAAAGTCTACATATCTCTATTTTGCCTTAAATTGGTTTTGATGCCAGCAGAGTGAGAAAATGCCAGAGGCTCTGGGTGGGTGCCCCATGGTAAATGCACCAAACAATTCCTAAAGATTTCCCACTGTGTTGATAAAGCATTTTCTACACTCACAGTGTCCCCTGCCAGAATTAGCACCAGAGCTTTTTTTGCCTTGTGATATTCTGCTTGTGGTGTGACCTGTCTTTTTTGTGGTGTGGCATGGTTGTGTTATTGGGTTTGTTTCTTTTGAAGGGGAAGTGTTGTGAGTGAGGACATTCACCTCAGAATACAACAGGTTGCATAAACAACTGACAATTCCAACTGTCTTGCGGGGTGGGGGGAGTTTGAGGTGCGAAATGGAGTGAAGTCCAATCAGCTTCCGTATACAAATGAGCTTGAAATGCTGGCCCAATCAGAGAAGAGTGGCCTAGGCTGTAGTAGGTGGGAGAGCTCAGGCAACGCAGTTAGTGGATAGGGATAGATTCTGAGCGACATACCAGAGAGCGAATTGATTTTGCCAAGCATAGAATCTTGCCAGACTGCTACCCTTTTATTTAATAGGACAGGATGGGAGGAATGGAGGGGATGAATGATAACAGCTGGTTATGGTTACCTGGTATTTTATCATTCACCTGTTATGTTTACCTGTCATTTATCTTAAACATTTTGTTGCTGAATCTTCTGATATTTTGCATCATCACTGGTGCACAATTGTCTCTCATTCAGCCCAGAAAGTGCTTGAGCTTAAAAGTATCCATGGTAAGAAGCCAGATGAAATTAACTTCAGTCATATCTTGATGTAGATGGTATACACTGAAAAAAATCCTACTTCATTTATAAAATTGTTATCAGGGCATAAACAAGCCTTCATGATTCAGCTCTTATTGGTAATTAAGGGGATGATTTTACTGGTCTACTTTACAGGTGTGTTATAAGGGTTACTAGAAGAGCATCTCTAAGGAGATCTACTCACAATCCTACTCATGTCTTTTCAACTGAGCTTATTCCCAGTGTAGCATTCTTATGATTGCACTAAAGGTAAAGGTTCCCTTGCTCGAAAGCCAGTCGAATCCAACTCTAGGGTTGCGGCGCTCATCTCCATTTCAAAGCCAAAGAGCCAGCGCTGTCCGAAGATGTTTCCGTGGTCATGTGGCCGGCATGACTAAACACCAAGGCGCACGGAATGCTGTTATCTTCCCACCGAAGTGGTACCTATTTATCAACTTGCAATTTCTTGCTTTCAAACTGCTAGGTTGGCAGGAGATGATTGCACTAGTCGATAATAATTGTGAATAGTTATGTGTTTGTTGTCCTAGCCCATCAACAGCAGTATCCCGGGATTCTTTTCATATTACAACATATCTTAGGAATTTTCAGCAGTTTTGGGAACAGTAGTTGTCACCCAGATATTACAGAAATTATAACTATTATTCCCATGTATTTGAGCAAACTGAGTTTTATTGGCTTATTGACAATTTTTTTTGGAAAAAAACATTTTCTGTAACTTAAACATCTATTTAATTTAATCAGAAATAACCTCCAGGCACTGGAAGTTTTCTGGTTTTCAGGATAATCTGTAATACGACCCATATGAAACTGTGGTACATTATTATCAATTCAGACAGCATAGCATTGTGGCAATAATGACCATTTAAGAAAAACCAGACTTGTTTAATAAGCTGCTTAGCATAATCTGTGTACTTTAAAAGCCACTATATGAGTATTATGTGGTGTTTCTTTAAAACCACATAAAATGGCATATTTGAAGGGCCGGAATGGGTCTTAACAGGGAGCTGGAATCTCTTTGGCCTTCTAGAAAATGTAAAGTCAATCATTTTATTATAGTAGACTTTACTGTTGCAACTATTGTGCAAGAACTACTTATTTAGATATTTAAACCTTGTTTTTCACTGCAGTAAGGATACAATATAACTTACAGCATCATTCTCCCTCCTCCCTTGTAGCTTTACAGAAACAACCCTGTGAACTAGGTTAGGTCATAATTCAGCCAAAAACGAATTCTTCATCGTGACCTTCACATAGTATATTTGAACTGCAATGAGTGGCAGTCTGGGTTTCTAAATTTGGGGCTGCCTTCCCCTTAGAATTTAAAAAGTCCAAAAGTGAAACAAGAACTTTTTCCTTGAGCAAACATTTAGTGGCTGTAATAAACAGGGAGTTCTGGTTTTGTTTTTGTTTTTATAACAGTTTTCTTATTAATCTATGTGTTTATATATACATGGATTTCATTGTACAGTATAATGTTATACATTCCTTTCAGAGAGTTAAGAATACAAAGAATGCACACAGCAAGTACCAGTTTGTGGATGAAGTGAGGAAAATACACACTGGGAACACACAATGGACTTTAAGCAATAATAACTAACCTTGGTCCCAATCAGACGGCTTTTTAGATCTGCGACATGCACGATTTCCTGGTGGATTTAAGCGGAATGACCAGACACAAACATCTGGGAAAGTTCCTGTTCCATAGACATCCCGTTTTGCCGTGCCTCATAACTGGACTTAAAAGATAGCACTTTAAATCTGGACAACGGGACAACAGTGGGACAACAGTGAACTTTCACTCGTCTGATTGTGCCACCAGTGCGTAATCCTCCCTTTGGGGTGGTCTGACGGCAGACCATCCCGAGCGGGCGTGATTTTTAAAAAATCACTACTCAATATGTGCTTAAACGCATTTAAAAACAAGGCTGTGGAACCCCAATTCAGCCCCACAAAGAATTTAATGTTTATGAATGACGCATCACTTTAAGGATGATCTGTTAATGGGATGGGACCTGGAGGGAGGATGAGTCTTCTAACATGCAAAATAGTCCCTCAATTGAGCATGATCTCAATGGCAAGGGGGGTGGCCGGGACTCCTTTAGTCTTCCCTGCAAGCACCTCGGATCTACAAGGACATGCAGTCACGCCTATACGCATGGGCAAAAAGTTTTTTTAATAAAACCCCCACCCACGTGCATCTCCTTCAGTGGATGTCATCTAGACAATCCACAGTGGAAGCAGCGTGCAGTAAGGTGATTCCCACGGGGATGTCTGATCATGCGAGGACGGATTTAAAAGATCTGGATCAAATTTCAGCTGGCATAATGGCGGGATTAGCTGCCTGTATGAACACACCCCTTGGTTATCAGTTCAACTTTTTACAGTCAAGGCCATGGTGGGATGGTTAAAAAAGAGCAGACTGAGATTGAACCCGATGAAGACGGAGGTTCTGTGGCTGGGGGGGGAATGAGATTAGAGTCCAGGCTTCCAGCTCTTGATGGGGCACCATTGATACTGGTGCCATCTGTAAAGAGTTTGGGCATGACCTTGTCAATGGTAGTCCAAGTCACACATGTTACCAGGCTGGCATTTTTCCATCTACACCAAGCCCTGCAATTGGCTCCTTTCCTGCTGACTCCTTTCCTCCTTTCCCTATGAAGAAAGGTTAAAACGCTTGGGGCTCTTTAGCTTGGAGAAACGATGGCTGAGGGGTGACATGATCGAGGTTTATAAGATTATGCATGGGATAGAGCAGGTTGAGAAAGAAGTACTTTTCTCCCTTTCTCACAATATAAGAACTTGTGGGCACTCAATGAAATTGCTGAGCAGTCAGGTTAGAACAGATAAAAGGAAGTACTTCTTCACCCAAAGAGTGATTAACACATGGAATTCACTGCCACAGGAGGTGGTGGCAGCTACAAGCATGGACAGTTTCAAGAGGGAATTAGATAAACATATGGAGCAGAAGTCCATCAGTGGCTATTAGCCACAGGGTATAGATAGGAACTCTCATCACATATAGAAGGAGACAGGGTGGGTGGGGTAGTTGCCAGGAAGGACCGATTAGAGTCAAGACAGAAACAGAAACAAAACTGGTTATTACCAGTTGATACATACAGGTAGAGGGTGAGCCCTAAATTATCATACAGCATAATGAAGATGTTTAACAGACACAAGAATCAAACAGATATAATAATAAACAATGAGTAGTGTTTAGTGTCCAAGGACAATTTACACTCATGGGTACATGTGGGCTTGTACAGTAAGGTAAAAGGTGGGGGTATTATGTCAGTACTAAGCAACTGTCAAACATTGCTGGATTCACTGTATCATGAGTCCCAAATTAATACCAATACTCCAAAGATCCCAAACTATTTCAGAACATTCTTATCAAATCTCAATGAAATTGCTAAGCAGTCGGGTTAGAACAGATATGGACACTAAACACTACTCATTGTTATTGGTAGTGCACACATAATGTTAACTATGGTTAGCTCCAAAACTGAAGAGGGGGGATTCCCCTGCAAGGAAGGACAAACAGAAGCCCATAAATCACTACACAGTCCTGATCACCTGGCCATGGTTAGACAACTGGAAAATGTTATGTCTACCTGGGAGGTGCACCTGGCCCCCCTCATTGTTGATTTTCAGGAGACATGAAGACAGTTTTATTTAGGGCTGCATTTTGATTGATTTAGCTTTTTTATTGGCAGTCCTTTAGCCCCTCAAGGGAGCCCCTCAAGGGAGCCCCTCAAGGGAGCCCCACAAGGGAGCCCCACCAGGGAGCAATGTTTTTAAATAAATAAATAAACCTTTGTCTGCTGGCTTTTATCTTCCCTTAGTACTGTAATAAAAAAATGCCACAATATTTCTCTACACTGAAAGGAACCTGATTCTGTAAAGGCAAACTTCCCATCATTTATGGAAGGAAAAGTGCAAAACATTATTTGGTTTTACAAATGGTTGTTAAGTTGTAACCATTCGGCTTGACAAAGATCTACAAAACTAACTACAAATGGAAACATTTTAAAACATTTGAAAAGAATGTTGAAACTCAACAAGTCATTAATTCCAGATTCTAGTTGTTCAGTTTTATTTTAGATATGTTTTAGGTTCAGGGAACTTTCTTTTATCATTTTTTAAAGAAAACTCATCCTTCATAATGATATTTCATAGGAAACTTCCATAAATAAAAACATTCTATATTGGGAAATCTTATACTCATCTTCATCTCAGATTCTACTTCTTTAAAATATTTTAAAGGAACCACTGTTTGTTGTTGAAGGCTATATATCCCATCATGATGGTGGGAAAACTTATGAAAAAACACAACCTACAAACAGTATTCAGACCCCCCAGAAAAATACAACAGATGCTACGATTGGCAAAAGACGGAAGAGACCCTCTCACTTCTGCAGGAGTATACCAAATACCATGCAGTTGTTGACAAGTTTACATCAGGACCACACAGCGTAGCATTCAGACAAGAATAAAAGAACATGAAAGACACTGCAGACTTGGCCAACCTGAAAAATCAGCAGTGACTGAACATAACCTAAACCAAACAGGACATAGCATTTTGTTCCAAGACACTGAAAGACTGGACAACAATTACCATGTCAGATTACATAGGGAAGCCATTGAAATTCATAAACATAAACACAATTTCAACAGGAAAGAAGAGAGTTTAAAAATAAATGGGGCATGATTTCCTGTCCTGAAAAACACAAAATGATCCACATCTGACAATAGCACTACAGATAAGATAAGAGTTTCAATAGCCATTCTACACACAAAAGAACCTCCTCAACAAACAGGAAACCACCTCAGGAAACAATCCATAGACAAAAGAACCTCCTCAGGAAAGCTCTTCCATTAGCACATTCATAGCCTGGAGAACTCCTACAAGATAATGGTTCAAACCTACCCCACCTTCCAGGGTAGATATAAATTACCTGCCTGCCATTTTTCTGCTCATCTTGACACAGAGAGTACTCCATCCTTCTGTGTTATACCTCTGAGGATGCCAGTCACAGCTACTGGTGAAACGTCAGGTCCTACAATGCCAAGACCACGGCCACACAACCCAGAAAATTACAGCATGTTCCCCATGTCTAGCTAATTACACTTTAATTTCATAATTTCAAACAGATCCACAAGCATAATAAATATTAATGTAGTGGAACCAAGGATGCACTTGCAAACTCCAGATGCTGTGGTGGGATTTTGACTCACTGATCATTTGCCCAGTTAATCCTGAACACATATGGTGTGGATTACTTATTTAACTATTTATATCCTACTTTTCTCCCCAAGGGGACACATATCAGTTTACAAATAAAAATACAGATGAACCAAACAAACACCAATAACAATATGACTTGAGGGGACTGGGCATCAATTGCTCAGTCATCCAGAGTTATCATCTGCTAAGAATGGGCTAAGGCCTTTAGGCTTGTGCCCTTGGCCACACCCAAGCTTTCTATTATCTGCAAGAAGGTACAGCAAATTTAGCTCAGATATAACTCAGCTGATGCTGACTTGTTGCTAGTTAGCTAGCAAGATCTTTCTCACAGACACCTTGAACCCTGATTCAAGTTGTCCTTGGTAAGATGCAATATGCAGGACACAGTTTCATATTGACAGTTTCTATGAATATAACATGCTTAGCAGTATTTTCAGTTTTAACAGCATCTGATTGTTTTGATACGCAACTTATACTCCAGACAAGAGGCTATTGTTGGGGCAGAATATAGAGAAACAGAATGGCTTCCAATTGGTAAAGGTGTCAGACCATGATGCGTTTTACCTCCCTATCTCTTCAATCTGTATGCAGAACATATAAGCAAAAATGGATTAGATTTCAGTGAAGGTGTCATGAAAATTGGTGGAAGGAACGTTAACAATTTGAGACATGCAGATGATACCATATTTACTGGTAGAAAATAGTGAAGACTTGAAATGATTACTGATGAACGTTAAAGAAGAAAGTGTTGAAGGAGGTTTACAGATGAACATCAAGAAGGCAAAAGTCATGACTACTGGGGAATTACACAACATTAAGGCTGATAATGAAAAAATTGAACTTGTTAAAGGATTTCTATTTCTTGGCTCCATCATCAACCAAAAGGGAGACTGAAACCAAGAAACCAAGAGGAGTTTGAGACTGGGGAGGGCAGCCATGAAGTATCTAGAAAAGATCCTTAAGTGTAAGGATATGTCACTGGTGGCCAAGATCGAGTTAATGCATGCCATAGTATCCTCCATTACTGTGCATGGGTGTGAAAATTGGAGAACGAAGAAAGCTGACAGAATGAAAATAGATTCCTTTTAAATGTGGTGTTGGAGGAGAATTTTATGGATTCTGTGGACTTCCAAAAAGACAAATAAGTGGGTTCTAGATCACATCAAGCCTAAACTCTCCCTAGAAGCTAAAATGACTAAACTGAGGCTATCGTACTTTAGTCATATTATGAGAAAACAAGAGTCACTGGAAAAAACAATAATGCTAGGGAAAGTGGAAGGCAACAGGAAAAGAGGAAGACCCAACATGAGATGGCTTGACTCAATCAAGGAAGCCACAGCCCTCAGTTTACAAGACCTGATCAAGGCTGTTAATGATAGGACACTTTGGAGGTCATTAATTCATAGGGTCTCCATAAATTGGAAGCAGGTTGGTGGCACTTAACACACACACACACAGTCCATCATATAATTATTCAGAGGTAGCTACAGCTCAAATCTTGTAGTACAATTTTATGATCCAAGCACCTGCTCAAGCTTTAGCTTTATTTCAGTCTAATTCCGCCAGGCTAGTTTATGGATTTACTACACAAATGCTTGAGAGTTTATCATAGAACCAGAAGAGCTGTTGAAGTGAGCTGTGTTCAGTACACAGACAAATCTTGCAATGCACACATAGGGAGATGCTGCTGCTTCTTTTGTTTATAAATTAAATGTTTTTACTTGTTCATTTCCTGAGTACAATTGCTGAATTTAACCATATTTAATTTTGTTGCAATTTAAAGGGGGCCTTTGTTTTGACTGGTAGAAAGACAAGAACCAGTTTCACTCCTTAGCTCTTTTGTAAGCTTCTTTGACCATGAAGTCATAAGCCATTTTTAAAAGCTCCACGTTGAATGCATGTTGGAAAAACCAGGAATGTGGTGCCAGGCTGCAATACTGGCCTATGTATGTTCATTGGAGGAAAAATGCGTGCCATGTGAAAGTTCTTCCAACTTGAGAACATCTGAAAGGAGCTATTAAGTTTTTGTACAGTGTTTTGGGAACTATTTGCTACCTTCTGTTATTGGTTACTCCCACTGCCTCATACTGCATCCACTGATTTTCCTGCCCATCAATGGTATCAAGCTTTGATATTTGTGCAACATGTTCAGCTGTCAAAAACTGGGTGTCTTGTGCTCAACAGATAGCAAAAAGCAAGCTGTACCATTCTCAGAGTTGGACTACATAGCAGATCAGGGAGAACCGAATTAAAGTCCATTTATCTCCACCAACACCTACAAAGGTGTTCTTTAGAATATTTAACCGCTCATTTCCAACAGAGCTTCTCTCCAGTGTCTTCTTTCCCCATCATATTCTCCAGCGCAGCTCCTTCCTTTGACTCCCACCTGCCCTTTCCTCTCCTCTTCAGCGGCTTATCTCAATAAGGGCTATTATGGCATTTAAATTACTTCAATCCCTTCATACAATATTGTAAATCCTTGTTCATCCTTCACAGGGCCAGCCCCAGGCTTTTTTGCATACTAGGCAAGACTACCTTCTGGTGCCCCCCCTCCGTGTACCCACCAATTTTTAAAAATAAATGCATTTTAGGAAAAATGAAAAACACAAAATTTGAGATTGCTAATTTTTTTTAATTGTGAGAACAAGTAATACAATCTCTGATTTTCTCTCTCAAACAGAAAAACCACAAAGCATTTTGAAAAATCCTGTTCTCACTGTACAACTTGTTAAGCCCATTGACTCCAGCTAATAACTCAATTAACAGGTTCCCTTCTCAGAGCAGTTACTAGCAAATGGAACTGAGCAGTGATGGGGATCCCTGACTCAAATACCAATAACAGGGTTTGGTTAGAATAAAAATGTATATTTCCTCTAATGCTTTTCAATTTGATTTAAATTCCCCATGAAGAAATTCAACTAAAAATAATGAAAATGGTGATGGGAGTTTTTCTAACCACCCACACAGAAATGCAAACACACAAAACCAGAATGTATTTATGTGACAACAGCAGAGGAGAAAAAAAACTAGATAAAAGGGGGCAAAGAATTTTTTACTGAGAAAGCAGAATGAAGGGAAAAGACTAAATTGACACATTTTGGAAGAGAGGTGATACAAAGGGAAAAAGTACAAACATGAAAACATGCATTCTTGGAAAGAGGGAAGAGGAAGAAGAGGATAAACTAAACAAAGTAAGATACAGAGATTAATACAAAGCAAAAAAAGACATAGGTATAGATAAAATAGGGGAAGAACAGAATGGCCACATAATTAAATGAAAATGAAGGGAGCAGAGAAAAACTGTGACGATCCAATGGAAAAACAATGACAAAGTAACAGGAGAAAGAAAAATATTCGCATATCAGGTGAAAAATCCAAAACACAACTGGAAAAAATGGTGCAGAAAGTAGTCTAAAGTTGGGACAGCAGAGAACTGGAAGGGAACAGCGGGATCACTGCTGCCTTACTTTGTTTGCCGCTGGGTTTTATGTCTTCCCTCATGTTGTACCCAGGTGCGCCACCAGGCTGCATTTCTGGCCTCCTCTCGCTCTCCTCCCAGGCCAGTCAGTGACGCTGGAGGGGCTTTAATCCCTTGCTGGCTGCAACCCAGAAGATCCCTGCCTTCCCCTGACCAGGGGCAGAAGGGGTGGATTTGCCAGCGAAGAGATCTAGCCTGTAGCTCTATTCCCCCCCCACCATCCCCACCATTTTGTTTTTTTAAAAAAAGCTCCTTTGGTTTGTACTGCTGACTTGTGCAATCCTTGTACAATTCTGAAAGCCCTGTTTGGGCGGGCGGTGTCTGAACGGCGGGGAAAAGGTTTTGAGTTTATTTTCCATCATGGTACGATCTTCGAGGGGGAAGGAGAGGAAGGGCCCGGAAGCAAAAGCTGGGGGGGGGACACGCAATTGCGACTGAACTCCGAACTTCGTAAGGGGGTTGAGCGTGGCAGCAGCAACAAGCTGAGCAAGAGCCAGGGCTTCATGATGGGAAGGGGAAGAGCAGAGAGCCACCAGCGGGGGAAGTTAGCAAGGTAAGGAGCTGAGGCCCAGCCACCAACTTCTTGAGGGGGAGACAGCAGCGGGCCCAGGGAAAGTGGGGGAAGTTTCTGGGGCAGATCTGACAGTAGCGCACAGGGCACTGCCGGCCCTGTGAGCTTAAAGAGCACCTCCCCAGGCCCACTGGATGCAAAACCGCTCCTCGTGCCTCCTCTACCAGCTGTGCCCCTCATGACCCGGGCGGAAGGAGGGAGGGCGGTCGCATCGGAAATCGGAGGAGAGAAGAGGTGGCGGCAGCCAGGGTGGTGGCCAGGGCACGTGGTGCGAGCTTTTGGCGGGGGTGGGGGGCTTTTGGCAGGGGGAGGGTGGCCCCCCATGATGGCCCTGCCCTAGGCAAAAGTCTAGTTCACCTAGTAAGTGAGCCAGCCCTAATCCTTCAATGCTCTATGGAAGTTCTGATGGCACCTCCCAAACACTAGAGGCTGTGTTGTTTCCATAGCATAGTAAGTCTTTACACTTCATCTTAATCAAGCCAATAATATTAAGTTCAAATGGCTTTCTTAGTCCAGAATGGACATGAAGTTTACCACATGACCACCACAGGGACTGCCTCTGTATTCCCTGCAAAAACTCCAAAACACCACAGGGGCTTAATTCAAATTGGGACAATGGTGCACAGAGAGGAAGGACTTCAGCTTCCCCATGTCCTCACCATTTTGCTGAATATGACACATTTAGCACCGCAATGAGGAAAATATCCAGACAATTTTGAATCAGGAAAACAGCACAAGGATGTAAGGGTGAAGCTTCTCCTCCTTCTGCTCAGCCATGGTTCTATTTTAATCATCCTCTCCAGTGCTGTGGAATGAAGTTCCCAAAGAACATAAGAACATAAGAGAAGTCAATCTTGGATCAGGCCAATGGCCCATCCAGCCCAACACTCTGTCACACAGTGGCCAAAAATACCACGTGCCATCAGGAGGTCCAGCAGTGGGACCAGGACACTAGAAGCCCTCCCACTGTTGCCCCCCCAAGCACCAAGAATACAGAGCATCACTTGCCCCAGACTGAGAGTTCCTATCTATACCTTGTGGTTAATAGCCACTGCTGGACCTCTGCCCCATATATTTATCCAATTCCCTCTTGAAGCTTTCCATGCAGAGAATTTGCAAAGACAGTGTGACTACCAGTTCCTTTGGTAATCATTTGGTGGACATCACATCTAATTTAGGACTTAACATTGCTTCATACACTGTACTTTTCACAAATACAGCTACCAGGGGATTATTTTTTCAAAGTGAGGTTAATAAATATTTTAATTAATATGTACAATTACCTGCAAATGCTCTCACTTATGGATTTTGAGCATCTCTCCTTATATATAAAAGAGTTTTGGTGTCTCTCCTGGACATGCTTCCACAGCCTTTGGCCCGCTCAGCTGCCACTCTCACAGTCTCCCAATCCCGTGGCTGCATTGGCTCGCTGCATTGGCTCGGCCCTGCCCACCGAGCTGGCAGGCAGCATTTCACCCTCAGTCTGGAGGGAGCCGGCGAAGGGGATGGACGCTCTGCTGAGCGAGTGGCAACCCCTCCACAGGGGAGAAGGAGGCAGACCTGGCAAGCAGGGGAAGCACTCACCTTTGCTGCCCCTCATGGCCCCTCTCCCTCAGCCGCAAGGCCTGCACCACAGAGGAGACTGCCCAGAACCTTTCAAAGGCTCCCCCGCCTTCCTTCAGCAGTGGCAGCAGTGCCAGGGAGGGTCTGACCTAGAGGAAACAAGCTGCGGCTCCTGGAAAGCCGGATTGTCTCCTGAGGAAGATGCTTCTCTTGGGTCCTGTGTGGGACTAACTGTGATTGTCTCCTCAGTGGCTGTTGGTAGGCAACCAAACAACCAAGCTTGCTTCTGTGAGTAAAAAAAACAAAGGACTTTCAGCATAACCCCCTCCCCCGCTTGGCCACTTTCCTGTCAAAATAAACTTAACATGCCTCTCACTCCTTTTTGGCTTTACCATGCCTGGCTGGCTAATGAGGTGGGCTAGCAACCATCAAACCATTCTCTTCAACCCCCTGCTGTGCGGCTGAATTTCCCCTAGGGTTGCCAATCTCCAGGTGAAACCTGGAGATCTCCCGCTATTACAATTGATCTCCAAATGACAGAGATCCGTTCTCCTGGAGAAAATCACTTCTTTGGAGGGTAGACCCTATGGCATTATCCCCTGCTGAGTCCTTCCATCCGTCCCCAGTGCTGTTCTCCACAGGATCCACCCCCCAAATCTCCAGGTGTTTCCCTATTCAGAGGTGGCAACTGTGCTTTCTCCTCAGTGCCTGTTGCTAGGCAACCAGGTTCTGTCAGTAAAAGACCCTTTCCACACCTATTTTGGCCTTTGGGAGAAAACTCATTGGGGCCAGTCTTGATAGGGTTGCCAACTCCAGGTGGGAAATTCCTGGAGATTTGAGGGATGGAGCCTGTAGAGGTTTGAAGAGGGGTGGAACCTCAGACAGGCACAATGCTATAGACGCCACCCTCCAAGCCAGCCATTCCCTCATGGGGACCATTGTTGCCAATCTCCAGGTGGGGGCTGGAAATCACTCAGAATTACAACTGCTCTTTAGGAGGGAGGGTGGAGGAGATCGAAAGCTGAAGCCAGGGGGCAGATAATGGTAGGTTGATGGTTGGCTGGGGGGAGATCAGGTTGCCAACTCCAGGTTGGGAAATTCCTGGAGATTTGAGGGGTGGAGCCTGGAGATGGTGAGGTTTGAAGAGGTGTGGGACCTCAGACAGGTACAATGCCATAGATTCCAGCCATTCCCTCATGGGGAACCATTGTTGCCAGTCTCCAGGGGAGGGATGGAGATCACACAGAATTACAACTGCTCTTCAGATGGCAGAGATCAGTTCCCCTGGAGAAAATGGTGGACTCTGTGTCATTATACCCTGCTGAGGTTACCATAATGAATTGGCGCTGAGTGCCCAAGGCCGGGGCACTCTCCCAGAGCCTCTTTCTAGAGTTCGTTGTATTTATTTCCATTAAAATAATATTTCCATAATAGGGCCTTATTCCTATTGTTTATATATTTCTGTTTTTCTGGCAAAATACATGCAAACAGTTCCTAGTCTTTACATATTCATTTACTATTTGCTAGTCAAAGCCACTTTTTATCTAGATGTATGTTGCATAGTTTACATCTGCCAATACCACCAAGTCTACTCTCATGACAAATAACAAAAAAAAACCATAAAAGCATTTAACAGCACAATTTGAAGCAGAGTTACACCCCTCTAAATTCATTTAAGTCAATGGGTTTTGATTTTTGTAATTCTGCTTAGGGTAGTTGTTGGGTATTGCAAATATCCAACAATAGTGCTACTGAACACTAAAACAATCAATAATACAAGAATAGCATTCATCACTGACACTTAGAATTTTGAAGTCAGAAATCATTTGCCAGTTTGTTAATAATAAGACTGCATCTTTGTGGTTTTATACCAGTGACTTTATGCTAGAAAGATAGCCTGTTCTCTGGAAGTTTTTGCAGAACAGGCATGAATTTTTTAAAAAAAATTGGGATTCAACTGTAACTGAGATTGCTATTTTGACAAGTGAGGGAATTAGTTGGTGCCAGTTTCTCCATGACAATACAGTTAGAGGATAGTGTTTCATACTGAGGGGCCCATCCTAGACCACTTAAATGGAACCCTCCTGCCAGTGTTAGAGCAGCACTGATGAATTTGTATTTATTTATTCTGCTAATTTAGATAGCATGGTCATGTGGGTGTGATTGAAGTCATAGATGTAAAGAACAGCTTTATGAGAATCTGAACACCCATGGCTACAAACAGATGTTTTCCGGATTAGCTGCTTGTGAGCTTTGACATTTGTGTAGTCAACTGTTTGTTGATCTATCTCTTACTTTTTGTATATATTCTGTTCCCCTCCTTCCCCATTTCCTCTTGTTTGTTTCAGGAGATGCAATATTTTACAGACCCACCATTGAGCAAGTGGCAAAACATATGTGAAATGGTACCTTCAAAGTCAGTCACTTTCAATATTCTTGATGGCAAGAGTTTAAGATGACTGCTAATACTTATGATTCTTTGCACAGTTCTGTTACAAGAGGCAATGGGTTACACAGAATTATTTCAGAGTAATTTCCATAAAACCAAAGAAATCAGTTCCAAATGTAAAAGCTATCCCTCCCTATTTCCTGGTTTGGTAGCCTTTCATGCCCCTGTATAAAGGAACCATTGTGAAACCAGACATCCATGTTGCACAGCCTGCCTCTATCTGGGGCTTCTTCAAGATCAATGCACATTACATTTTTTGTATATATTTAAGTGTACATCTAATAATATATGAAGGCAAAGTGGTGGTCAGAGGAATCCATGATCACATCTTCTGACATAGAATATAATTTCAAAAGTAGCTGGGTCAGGGGCAATATAGAATGGGTCACTGCAACAAAGGGAGGTTTAAATTTTTCATACCCATGCCTTTTTCCTGATCAAATTCCACCCCCCCCTTGGCTGCTTTAAGCCTCTCTAAGATACATTACAGGTGTGTGTGTGTTTTCCAGGGCTAAAAGAAGTTCAGGAAATGAGTTTTGATCAAGGAAAGAATTAATCCAGCAGCACCACACCCTTCTTGCAGCAGCTGAAAATAAATCACACATCAGGGGATCCCATCATCCAACATTCTGTGTAAATTAGTCCTCAGAGACTAGGACCGACTGCAGTTCCCTGCCAAAAATTCACTCAGCCCCCACTGGGACTTCAATTTAACCAGGAAGACTACCACAGGGAGTAGAGGCATATAAACCCTTTCTTCTTGTTCAGTTTTTTCTACAGAAAATCAGGATCCCTTAAACTTCTTTTGTGCTGATGGGGCAAATTTACTGGAAAACAGTTTTCAGTGGGAAACAGGGCAAGGACAATGGCTCTCCCTTAAAAAGCTAGTTACCCCCCTTCAAATTATAGTACCCCCAACTATAACATTAAAAAGTCATTCAAAGGGATCATGAAATCCCATACATACCCCGATCAATTCACCGGAAGGCATCCCCCTGGAAAACTTGTGATGAGTTCTTTTGAAGTTCAACAATAAACCGATGTGACTCCCCCCCCCAACCTGTTTTGAACTGTGATGGAGAACAGCACACCACCGCCTGATCACCTTTTGTCACTCCCATCAAAAATATTTGTGATGGGCAGTTAATATCACCTTGAATCTTGAATATTTCATTAAAATAACCAGTTTTAACTGAAGCATCATATTCAGAATACATCTACATTATCCCCACCATATAATCATCTAAGGACACACTTTGAACTGTCATTTTATTAACATAGAAGCAATCAGTTTTCATGATGTATGTAGGAGGATGGAATTGGATCCAAAGACTCCCTTAGCTGCTACGAACATTGCCAAAGGGAAAAGTGCTAAATGCTAAAGACATAGATAGGTTTCGCTTGTTAGAGGAAGCTTTTCATTTAGGGAAAGTTATTCTGGATCAAACAATATTTACAAAATTCAGATATCTGATAATTTTTCAGTCAGGGAAACAAAAGTAAGGCTTGGTTCTGCAATATTTATAAAAAGAAAATGTCCATATGAGCCAGGAACATTTTTTCCACCTTAGTTTTTATTGTTTATATATTTAACTTGAATAATATTTTACAACTATAGAAACTGAGGTAAAATATCTATTAATCTCTGTTGTATTCTGATATTCTTATAGTCCTAAAACGTTCCCAATACAAATAAATGCATTTTTTTAAAAAAATCCATCTAATGTGTCATATAGTTTTAGAGTTTCTCCATTATCCATTATGGCTTCTTCATTACCCTTAGCTCTTCTTTGATCCTGCTAACTGCTACCTATTCTTGGACCAACCAATCTAATGAGGACCACTTGAGAAACATATGGGGAAATGATGTCATCCTTTCTATTATTTTGTTTACCGAGGCATTCTATAACTTAAACAGAAAAGACTAAGGTGGAATGGTATTCATATGTACTAATTATTTTGTGAATGAATAGTTCCTCTTCATGCAAAATGCAGACAATGATGAGACACTCTCAGAAATGGTCAGTCACAAAGAGAGAGAGAGAGAGAGAGCTTATTAACTCATTCTATACTCTCTTTGAAGAAAGCCAGAAATAAACCAGAAATATATCTGGCTTTGTCTATCAGCCTTGTAGATAATCCCACTTTGGTAACAGTCCATATGGGTGATGATCAATCGATGGGAGTGGATTACCAGCAGTATGAAAACACAGTGACAAAAGCTTTCCCTCGCAACCTGGCTCAAAGTCAGAGAATTAGTTTGTAAGCTAATTGCTGACAGATGAAAGATAAACATGCTGCTATTATAACAATGACCTCCCCACTCAGAAAGAGGGTTTAAAGTGCTTCAGATAAATAAAGGATCAATTCATTCTCTAGATACAGCAGACTAATTTCTTGCATACAGTTTAGGACAACAGTGTGAAACTGTATCAAAATTCATATGGAGGAAGAAATCAAAACTATGAATATATTGCTTGTCTTTTACAAAATTTAGTAATCCTTCTTTTCTTGTTGTCATACTATAATTGTGGGGCAATCTCCACAGTTTTGGATGAGAGGTCTTTGAAAGGACAATGAGAAAGGAAAGGGGGTGGCCATAAAATGCTCAAGTGTAAGAAGAAAAAACATTATCCCTTTGTGGTCTGCAATTACTTTATTAGAGCCACTGCATGTTTCGGAAAGTGGAAATGAACATGACCGGAGTGTCAAGGAAAATCCACAGAAAGGCTGACAGAATTTGTAATAGGGTGTTAAATCCAAATGGGCTTAGTTTCTTCTGTTTCAACTTCATCCTTCACATCCTAGTTTTCAATAAATGCTAATTCAGTCCTGGAGGCAAGAACAATATACCTCCTTCTTTCTTTGGTTTCATCTCCTTATCCAAACTCTTGCTCTCTGGACAGGGTATTAATATGCTGCAAAATCAAGTGACTAATACTGCTTACCTTACAGAGCTGTTGCAAGGATTACAACAACATAATATGGAATTCTGTGAGCAGTGAAAGTATTGTAATCAGGGTGCAGGAGCTCATTAGCATAACTCATTAGCATAACTTATTTGCATACGCCACACACCCTGACATCACCGGAAGTGTGTCAGAAGGCAACACCCACCACTCAGGCACCACTGGACGGTTTTGGATTGCTAGCTATGGGGGGGAGTGCGCAGATCTGCCCTCACAGAGGAGGGAGAGTTCGTACCTGAATAAACCTTGGTCTTAATGTGCCACTGGACTCTTTTGGATGGCCAACAAGCGCAGGAAAGTGTGTGGCTGCTTGTGGGTCAAGGAGGGCAGTGTGGAGGATGCTCATGGCCTCGAGCAGGTAGGGGGCCAGGGCGGTGGCAGGGAAGAGGTGCAGGAGGAGGCCAAGTAGATGCAGGAGGCCAGGGTGGAGCTCCTCGCAGGCCTCACAGGAGTCACTGGAGCCTGCCTTGCAGAGGCGCCGCACCAGGGCCAGCATGAGGACAGGCGGAGCCTGGGCAGGCTGGGTGCCACAGCCCAGGCAGTGATGGAGCAGCTCGAGGCAGCACTCTGCTGGGTCGGCCAGCGGGCCAGGAAAGGTGGGGGGGGGCTGCTGGGGCAGGGAGTGGGGCTTGCTTCATGTGCCCACCCTCTGAGCTCCTTACTGCCGGAGCTTCGCTCCTGTGTGCTCCTGCAGGAAATGAGCCCTGATTATAATGATTATTATTATGAATTATCACAGATATTTGGCTGGTAGATGGTGTTCTGCAATTCAAGATCTAGCCAAGTTCTTGGGAATTGCAGAGATAACTTTGCAGGATTCTTGCTGTTCCAAGCAACACTTGGAACTGAGCTGGTGTTATTTGCTCAACACCTAGAATGTCCAGGTGTTTCTTGAGACTTCTAGGCACTACTCCAAGGGCTCCAATGATCTTAGACAGGATATTGTGTGTGTGTGTGTGTGAGGGGGAGAGAGAGAGAGAGAGAGAGAGAGAGAGAGAGAGAGAGAGAGAGAGCTTACTTGTTTTCCAGTTCTTCAGTCTTAGCCCACTGCATTGTTTTGTTTATTAGAGATCCATGCTGTTTGATTAACTTTATTTTCATATTTGTATACTGCTTTGAGGGAGGGAAGGTGGAATGGTGTAGCCCAATCTTGTTAGATCTTGGAAGCTAAGCAGAGTTGGTACTTGAAGGAGACTACCAAAGAGGACTCTGCAGAGGAATACAATGTCAAACCGCCTCTGCTCCTCCATTTCCTTGAAAGCTCCTTGCTGGGGTCACCATGTCAGCTGTAACTTGATGGCACACACATTCTGCTTTGAGTAAAAAAGGCAGGCTATAAATGAAGATGATTATGATGAGGTTACCAGGCCCATATGCACGGGGGTGCTTACAAGTGCCCAGCACTGTCCCCAAACAGCCATGCCTCCTCCTCCCCACTCTGAAGTGCCTGCCTGGCTTGCCAGAGGAGGGGCAGCATGTCTCAGCATGCTCGGGTGGCAGCCAAGGCAGCCCTTCTATGCTGTTCCCCCTGGTGCCCATTGGGAGTTGCTGCAAGTGTCCAAGCTGTCCTTTGTGCTCTGTGGCCTGTCCTTGGGGAGTGGACAATAAGAGTGGGATGCTGTCTGCCTACCCAGTCAGCGTGCGTGAGCCAAGAATGATCCCTCCTGGCCACCAGCCAGTGCAGCTAGGCTCATCAGCATTTGGTTTGGAGAGACAGGGAAGAGGTTACAGGAACACAGAGGAAGCTTCTAATTTCTCTGCAGCACTGAAAGGATTAAAGTGAGCAAGCTGCTTCCTAGAGAGGCCAAGCGAGGGGCAGGAAAGAAGAGAAGGGGGGGGGGGAGGCTGTGCTATTGAATCGCCAAAGAGAACAGGGAGGGCTTCAGATACACAACAGGAGGGGGAGAGCCTTGCAGCTGGATCCCAGGAAGGTTTATTCACAAATAAGTCATTGGGAGGGAATGAGCTTTTCAGTCCTGGAAAAGAGAATTGTGACTATTGAGTGTTTTTGACGGGGAGTTGGTATTACATTTAAAAATTGAAATAAATAAATAGTTTTCAAATGTAATAAATAGCTGCCTTCTGCTTTGGGAGGTGCTGACTTCCAGGTAGGGTCTGGACATCTCCTGACAGCTGATCTCCAGACCATAGGTTCATTCCCCTGGCGGGAGTGGTTGCTTTGGAGGGTGGACCCTATCCAGCATTATACCTGGCTGAGGTTCCTTCCCTCCTCAAACCTCACCCTCCCCAGGTGGCACCTTGGTGCGCCCCCAACAAAAAAATTCTGGGTACAGGACTAGGTTAGACCTTGGCCACCTAGGTAAAAGGGGTAAGTCCATTTTACAACACCTTCACACAATATCTGAAGCAGCAACTGGTATATTATAAAAAAAAAGCTCCAAAAGCCACAGTAGTACAACCAGGACCAAGGAAAATGTCACAAAGTAGTAAGGAAGCTTTCAGGTTCCCCAGAATTCCTCATAAGGCTACATGGTGAGTCAAACAACATCACAAAGTGTTTTCCATCACAGTAAGCAACATATTTTTTCTTCCACCCTTTCCCCCTTTTGCTTAACATCTATAGCCTGAAGAAAAGTTATGGAGGACTTCTCACTACATTGTGACATTTTAATTGGTCCTTCCTAAGCAAAGCTTACAGGATTGTCAGTTTTGGATAGTTAAAACAGTATTGCAAAGATGACAGACCATTTGCATTGCAATGAAAGAAGGAACATATTTGAAATGAAACAAAAATCAGCTCTCTAATTTTACTTCCCCCTTCTAACCAAATAACTCTCTATTGGGCCCAAGATACACAATGCGAACTCCTCCCCCACCCCCCGTAATTAGTAGAACTGTGAGAACTTGGGCAAACCTATCTGAAAGAAAACTCACTTTGAAAGCCAAATGTTTACAAGCCAAGAGAGGGAGTAATTAAAATTGACTTAAAGTGGGTGGGAAAGAGGGGAAAGGCAGAGCCAGATTACACTGAAGGTTCTTCCCACTGTATTCATAAAGCTGGCACCTCAAGAATACCAGCCACCTAATGCAAAAATATTGAATGTGTTTGGTACTGCAGCTCCCAGAATTCTCCCACCCTAGGAAAAATTGTCACAAGGATCAGCATTCCTATTTTTATGCTAATGAGCAAAAGATCACAATCTAGCCAAAATCAAGCACACTTCAGTGATAGCAAGTGCTTAAATTTCATCACATCATGATTAGAGTGTTTTCAGTGTTTCCTATAAAATGTAGAGAGTTTATCTTGGTTTGCATTTAGTGACTGCCATGAACTTCTAACAGCCTGCAGCAATACTGAAAATTCCCATATTCTTCAGAAAACACAGAAGAGGTGGAGCTGCTTCTGCAAAATGGCATCCCTACTTCAAGTGCTTTTATAATTTTAGTGGATCAATTTTCTGAGGAGAAAAACTCATACTAATTTATATTCAAATAAAATGTAACTATTAAAACGACCAATTAGAACAGAGGACAACAGCACAAAACTTAATTTAAAAGCACAACAATTAAAACAGGGTTTTTCATTTCTGTCCTACTAACAATAATGACTCAGTTCAGTAGGCCATTCTAGGAAAATGGATCTGGAAGTGAGGCAGTCTCATAAAACATAAAATGTGATATCATATCAACATGCTGTACATTTTCAGCTCCCCCCTCCACTTCTTTGGATGGGAAATTGACAGCATTGTGGACATGGCCACAGCATCCCAGGCCCCTTTTGGGGTCAGTGCACATAGCAAATTGGGGAGTGGACACAACTCTGTGTACCTTTTTTGCCCTCCAAGAATTCCACTGATACTCAAAGTTCAGTTCAACCCAGCTTTATTCAGTCCTGACTTATAGGTCACACATTCCCACATGTTCTGTCCTAGCCCCCAGAAAATTCTCCTCACTCCTCTCTCCAGGTGGACTCCATACCTCTCCATCCTTCTCCATTAACTCCAGACTACACCTGACCACTGCTTTTAATTCCCTTCCCAACATCCAGACCTGCCCCCATGCTCCAGCCTGGATCCCACTCTCCTTCAGGCTCCAAGCTTTTCTTTGTCTTAAGGACAAGCCCTCCCCACCAATTGCTGCTACTACTGCCAACCAGCCCCAAACCATGGATTTGATTCCTGGCCAGATCCTGCCCACTGCCTTGTCTGATGATCCACCATCCACCAGCCCTCTAAGCTCTTCTTAAAGCTGCCAACATCCTCCTTCTAGCTGCTCCACTAGAACTCCTGGCAGTCCTTCCCTGCTATACAGTGCAAATATAGGGAGATTCGTTAGTCTATTCAGTTTTAGGCATAGGCTAAGACTTTTAGCTGATTGGTTCTTTTTGATTCCACTGGCCTTGTTTATATGTGATATCATTGGCTGTTTATCTTTGGAAATGTCTGTGATGGGCATTTTAGCTTGCTGTTTCATTATTAATGCTCTTTTAGTATTGTTTTATTTATAGTGTTGGATTATTTTGCACTTTTAATATTTAACTTAGAGGCTACCTTGGGAGCATTTTACACTGAGAGTTTCAGTTTTCAAAGTATAACCAAAGAAGAAGTAAATGAAAAATATTTACAATCATAAGCCAAGAATTTCTTAGCTTGCTGAAACAAGAACTAAAAATGCTTGTTAAAATGATGGCTAAAGTTGATATAAAAGCAGCATTTATTATAATAGCAATTTTTATAGACACTGTACAAATGCAATAAAAAGATGGTCCCTGCAGCAAAAAGTTTATATTTCAACAATAATTGTAATAATGCCAGAACTCAGCAGGTAGATACAGATGGAAAAACCAAGACCTGGAAAAAAAATAAGACAAAGATTGAAGTTTATAGATTTCAAATACTAATTGCGTAAACATTATCAGACTTAATATAAGCATTCAGAAAAATTCAGTTATATCTTCAGTATCATACAGTTTTTGGCATGAAACCTAATAATAATTATATCCAGACCTTAAACTGAATTCAAATTTCTGTAGCTATACAGAAATCACAAGGGCAGTCCATGGAAATGCAGAAACAGCTGTTCAAGCTGAAGCTCCACTGAAATCAGTATGTGGGTGAGATGGACTGCACTTTTAAAAGCCTTAGAAGTGCTGTACAAACAGATGAAGGGCTGTGAAGGGTTAATTCATCACAGAGCCCAACAGCCTTGAGTGACAGTGCTCCAAGGAATCTGATTGGTTAGGATCAGTTGAAGAGAGAAAGACTTCTGAACTGGATGCTGAGGAGAATTCATTTGGAATTCAGCCCTGACTGAGAACAGTTTAACACAGACAGAGTACTGGGAAACTTGGCAAGAAGAGTGGGTAGTTAGGAGGAGGCTCCCAATCAGGCCAAGAAAAGAGGAAAGATCTTCTAGAGAGAGAAGACATTTCCCTGCCCAGTTAAAACAGGGAAATAGCTCTGAAGAGTGGAGAGATCCCTGATCTGGTGTGGTTAGAGATTGCCTTGTGTAAAACTCAAGAAGAGTACTGCTGTGTGGAGAAGGGGTTTGTGTACTGCATCAGTCTTCTGGAAACCAAAAGATTCAGTGAATACTCAAAGAAAGTGTACTGGAGTGTTTGGAAAACACTAGAACAAAAGCCTCTAACCTTAAAGATCCTAAAGCTTCTGAAACTCTTAACAGCCTGACACATGTGAACTAAAGTCTGTGCATATACTGATTTACTTAGGAGTTCTATACTGAGTTACCTCAGAAATTTTACCCCTGATTTCACCTGACCTTCCCTCTACGTTGAATAAAATATTTTGTTAATTTGGAATTTCAAAATGCCTCAAGTGCCATTTAAGTTTAAGGGGGCTCTCAATCCTTCCGTCAGGTTCCTGGGCTGAGCCAATAGACAAAATATCATACTGTGACAGGGTGGGACAGCCAGAGTTCTTCAGGAAAGAAGAAAACAGATACCTAGGGCTGCTCAGTCAGAAAGGGAAAGAAAAATGGAGGGAAAATCTTGCCTCTGAGGGAGGGCAGTTCCACAAGATATAAATGCAAAAATTATTAGCATAAATTGTTTAGCTCTCATCTTCAAGTTGGCAGTAATGCTACCTATCAAACCATATGGGCAGACCAATCTGGGCAACCCAGGACAGTTGGATGTGGTGGTTAGGAGCATGGACTCTAATCTGGGAGAACCAGATTATAGGATTCTTCTTCATAGCAGTGTTTTGAGGCAGCAATGCATTGGAACCCATGATTTTCCCCACTTTCCCATAGCAGTCCTTCTAGGAAAGTTGATTCCTAAGGTCATGGGAACTGAATGGACTAATAGCCATGCATGTTGATGGGCTGTAGTTAGAAGGGCGGAAATTACCCTTCCTGTCTCTTCATCAGCAGAATCCCACTGACAGAAAAGAAAGGAAGGACCAATTTCACTCATTCTACCTTCTCACTGCAACCCACCAACTCACATAGCTATTACTCCACAGGGGTCCTACAACACCAAGAATCAACTTTCCTGCTGTTGGAAGTAGGGTTGCCAACTGCCTGTAGAAAAAAAATGACCCATCCTTTTAACAGAGGCTTGTTAGGTTATTTCCAGGTGATGTAATTTATTTCCATGGCATTAAAGACTTCAGCCAGGGCCATAGCCAGTGGTGGGGCTTGGGGCAGAGCCCCACCATTGCTGGGTTGAAGGTGCCAGGAGTGCCACTCCATGTTGCCACCACCCAGCCAGTGGTCAAGAGCCAGATGACATGAGCAGCAGCAGCAGGAGATTCCAGCAGCCCAAGCAGATCTCTTTCCTGATCACTACTAGGCCTCCCATCCCTGTCCAAAAGAAAGCCTAGGCTGAGCATTCCCACCATTAAGCCTTCCTTTGAGGGTTCTCCAAGCCACCTCCCTCCGCTTCTGGATCCAGTGGCAAGAGCAGCAAGCAGAACATTTGAATGCAGCTGCCAATTCCAGGACCAAAAGTTCCTCCCCTCTCCATGTGCAGCTCACTACAATTTATAAACGGGGAGGCTCTGCAGCTTAAGTTTACTAGAAAGTTATCCACATTTGCTGCTATCAAAGCCCTGCTTCCTATTCTGAGGTAGTTAGACAGGACCAGATTATGGACTGGTGGGCACAAGGTGCTCTGATCGCACCCAGATATAACTTGCCTTGGCTTATTCTGAGCCCCAGTTATTGTATTCAGAGCAAAGCTCCAAGACTGAGACTTGGAAATGTGGGTGAGTACTGGGTACAAATGTAATAGACTTAAAAATAATAAGCATGGAAACTTATTTCCCAGCCACCCTGGATCTGACCTAGAGGCATCTCCATTTAATTAAAATTTAATTTAATTTAATTAGTGGTGCCCCTCCAGAGCCCCCCACCCTGAAAAAAATCCTGGCTATGGGGCTGGCTTCAGCTGCCCCTTCCCATATAGTAAGCCTCTATTTAAAGGGACAGGACATTTTTTCTTGAGGTCTGCTGGCAAGCTAGTTGGAAGGGTCTTCTTGGGAGAAGGGAAAGCAGGGAAGATTTACTATCCTTGTGTGAGCAGTTCACTGTATCCTGCCAATTGCTTTAGGGGTGTCAATGAATCAATAATTTTAGGACCATGCAGTCTAAGTCTGTAGCCCAAGATCTCGGGCAGTGTTGTAAAGAATGATGGGACATAGTTATTAAGCTGGGATGAAGTGAGTATTTTGTTTCTGTCTACATCCAGAGCTTGCCTAGATCTTGGCAGTTGTTCCCTCTGTTCATAAATATATCATAGTTAGGCACAAACCTGTCCGTTGTTCTGATTCCTCAGCATGGTAATACCCAAGCATCCCATACAAGGAATCCTGTGCATACCTCTCATACTCTGCAAAGTGGTCCAAGTTGGAGGCAGCAGTGTGTTTGGAGCTGCAGCCAAAGGAAAAACTCTTTCCTCAATAGTTGAAGCAACTCTGCCAGTTGCAGAGGGCTCTCCTTGCTACATAAACTCATCCATTGTAATCTGAACAGATATTTATGGCCAGTTAATCTCCTTTTAATCCAGACCAATCTGGCTACTAACTGTCTCACTCCCAGTTTAAAAGCTTAGCTATGCATGAGGTGGACTTGAGCAGTGTTGCAATACAACCAGTGGCTGATGTGGCAGTGTTGGAAACCGGACGTTTTTTCTGTTATGGTTTCATTTGCACTCATTTGAACAACAAATGACTATATGTGCAGATTGTTATTACTGAAAGCGTATGCCTAATAAACTAGAAACTAAGGCATTTTTGCATACTCCTTTCATTTATTTCTTCATGTTTCTGCTAAAGAGCCAACAGACAGTATAGTCTTGTTTAACTTGGCCATTTAACCTGTGAGAACTTTTTTATTAAACCCTGTTGTATTTATATAGTGTGAAATCCTAGCTATATCTACATCAGTTTTATTGATATCAATTACATTTATTACACTCTTTTTCAAATAAAAACATGGCTTTTATATACTGCTAGCAAACACAAAATGACATGTAACTTATAGAGATAGATCAAGTTAGGTAGCCATTTTAGTCTGTCTGTAGCAGTAGAAAAAGGAAGAGTCCAGTAGCACCTTAAAGACTAACAAAATTTGTGGCAGGTTATCTTTTGTGAGTCAGTGCTCACTTCTCAGCAGTGACTCACAAAAGCTCATACCCTGCCACAAACTTTGTTAGTCTTTGAGGTGTTACTGGACTCTTGCTCTTTTCTAATGCCATGTACGATGTGCTATAAAATTAATGTTGCTATAATAGTATTTCTCAAAGCCCCTAAGTGTATTCCTTCTCACAAACCAGGATTCTAAAGTAGAATTAAACTATAGTTTCAGACCCCTATTTGTGGGGAGAATACAAATTCCAACTTGCCCAATTTGATTCATGCCTTCTGAAAAAAAGGAATGCTTCAATCCATGCATTTCAAGAGGAGAAAGGGAGGACTCAAGCCAGTTTCATGCCACCAGGAACAAATACAGGTTGGTCATGACAGTGCATACAGCTACATTAGACTTTATACATCAAGGCAGAGAAATAAATGTTCACAAATGCAATATAACCCATTCAATTCACAGGACTGAAGGTTTGCTGATCCCACTTTTGTCAGTCTGTCTCCTGTTCTTTTCCATTAACAGGTAGAAAAGCAACTGGGGGAGAGGGGTATTGTGCAGCATTCATTCCTTCTCACATTCTGTTTCTCAGATTTTCAACTTTCCACAGCTGCTTTTTATTTAGGGAAAAAATGGGTCACATTTCCAAAGAAAAAGGCCACAAAACAAGGCAGAGTTTTTAGCCAAATCACAGCTGAACTGTGGTAACTGAAGCAACTCCAGTAAATTCTCTCTGTATTATTTCCAGTAGCAAGTGTCAGTAATTCTTTTAGTAGCATTGGCCCCTAGATTACCAAATATTTAAAGCCATTTATTTATTTATTTATTAGACACGTTACTATGTCACCTTTCCTCCCAACTCAGGGTCTCCAAAGTGGCAAATGTTAAAATGTTTGAGACATTTAAAAAGCATTTAAACACACACGCACTTACCAATTAAATAAAACATAATATAAACAAATTAAAAAATGCAAACAGGGAGGAGGGCTAATATGAATTAGTGAAGGGATACCAAACAAAACAAAAAAAGTCTTCGCCCACTGGTAGGAGATAATCGAAGGGAACAGATGAATCTCCCTGGAGAGGGAGTTTCAAAATTTGGGCTCCTCAACCAAGAAGGGCTTTTTTCAGGCTGAATATGACTGGGGTAATTGTGTAGGTTAATAAGAGAGTAGAGGGTCTTTCAGGTATGCCAGCCCCAAGCCACGTAAGGCTTTAAAGGTCAATACCAGCACCTTGGATTGGGCCCAGAAACATATTGGGAGCCAGGGTAGATGGAACAAGACTGGAGCAATATGGTCCCTATGATCCACTCTAATCAATATTCTGGCATGATATTTGGTACCAACTGTAGATTCTGGACAGTCTTTAAAGGCAGACCCATGCAAAGTGCATTGTGGTAATCTAATCTATATGTTACTGAGGCATACACCACAGTGGCAAGAACTTTTCTACTCAGGAAAGACTGCAGCTGGCTCAGGCACTACTGTGCACGCCGGCCATCTGTCTATCCCACAGGAGGTATGTTTTAAGCTGATGGCCACAGTCCCTGAACAGACCAAAGAGATAACAAAAAAACTGCAGAATATTGCGCTAATAAATTTTAAATATTGATCAAAAAGATTTCATACAAAAAAGTGTACAATGTTTACATAACATATGAAATGTAGGTGAAGACGGTGATCTCCGGAATGTAAACATTGTATACTTTTTTGTATGAAATCTTTTAAAACAATATTTAAAATTTATTAGCACAATATTCTGCACAGTTTTTTGTTATCTCTTCGGTCTATCTCACAGGAGGTCCAGAAGCAGTACCCCCCCCCAAAGCTACAAACCTGCTCCTTTAGGGGGAGTTCAACCCCATCCAGAACAGGAAACATCCCTTTTCCAAGGTCAGACCTCCCCTCATCCCAAAACTGCCTCCAGGCAGCTGTTTGTGGTTTCCATAGCATCCCTGTGATTTGCTGAAAGTGTGAGATAGAACGGGGTGCCACCTAAATATTGATGGCAATTCGGCTCAGATTTTTGTATGACCTTTCCCTGCAGCTACACATAGGTGTTAAAAATGCTTGTAGATGTTTAAAAACATTTATGGTCTAATGCCTGTACAGTTTTTCAGAAACCATGAAATGGCATACATGGTTAGGAAAGGGGAGAAAGGTTAGGAAAAGATTCCATTTGGAAATTGTTCCAAGTCAGAGAAATAAATATGGTGGAAGAGCCTTTACTTTGCATGCAGTATTTGGATATTTGGTTAATATAGCAGAGTTTTGCTCAGTCACAGGAGCATGATACTGAGTGCAGTAAATAAATCTCTCAAGAGGTATATTGAGGGAAAAGGTAAACTTACATTTATTCAAGTGGATTCAGTTCACATTCAAGTTGCAGTCAGAAGGAGACAGAAGGAGAGAGGAGAAGAGTTGGATTTATACCCCACCCTTCATTCAGAGTCTCAGAGTAGCTTACAATCTCCTTCCCTTCCTCTCCCCACAACAGATACCCTGTGAGGTAGGTGGGGCTGAGAGAGCTCTTTTTTATTTACAAGAGACTGTGTATATGCACACAAGCACACTTGAACATATATATATATATATATATAGAAAGCAATACACTTTGCAAAAATGTAAATTCCCCAGTACATTTCTCCAGTCTTGTGAGCAGTTTGCCCTGGCTAGGCAGGATATAAATTAAAAGTAATAAATAAATAAATAAAATTACATTTGGCTGTGGCACTTATATATTCAAAATATTTTACCCCCGTTACTAACCCACAGGGTTGTTGAGACAGTTAGCAACCCATTTTAAAAACACTATAGACAATTAAACTTTTCTAAAAAGCAGAATCAGAAAGAAAATCAGTAAACCAGAGTTCAGCCTAAATCATAAAACGAAAGCATCTAAAGAGCCCTTAGGCCTAGTAAAAACCTGGATAAATGCAAAAGTTCTCTCTCCTTATGTATAATTGAGTAGTGGGATGGCACTTTCTGAACATTCCACATGCTCCTATATCAGTTGGCCCATGATGTGTCACTCAGAAGCTATCCCTATCCACTGGCTGTGTTGCCTGAGTCCCACCTTTTCTGATATTCCACATGCTCCTAAATCAGTTGGCTCCATGATGTGTCACTCAGAAGCTGTCCCTGTCCACTGGCTGCATTGCCTGAGATCTGCCCACAAAAGTGGGGCCTGCCAAAACTTTCCTCAGAAGGCAGTTGCTTCACTCCGGTAAACACAAGTACTGTCTTTGCTCTTTTTGCCCAACAATGATTGATTCCTTCAGGGGACAATACCCACCGTCTTTAGCCTCCAAGCCAGGTTTGCTGAGGCAACACTGTCCAGTACAAGGGGGAAAAACTCGCCAAGGAAGCCAGAGTTTGGTGAGGGGAGAGGCCTCAGCTGAATAGAATGCCATAGATGCCACCTTCGAAAGCAATCATTTTCTCTGAGGAGAGGGAGAGATCTGTTGTCTGGAGTTCAGTTGTGATACCAGGTGATACCAGATGACCGACATCATTGTTGCCAATCTCCAGGTGAGGGCTAGAGATCACTCAGAATTACAACTGCTCTCCAGATGGTAGAAATCAGTTCCCTGGAGAAAATGGTGGACTTTGTGTCATTATACCCTGCTGAGGTCACCACAGCAAATTGACACTGAGTGCCCAAGCCGGAGCACTCTCCCAGAGCCTCTTTCTAGAGCTCGTTGTATTTATTTCCACAACGGGCCTTATTACTAGTCTACAAATAAAAATGGAACACAGAGTGTATGTGAGTTCTGCAGTCAGGTACTTGGTCAGTACAATGTTATCTCCCTCTCGCCCTCTCTCCATGGTTTGCTGTATGCTCCAAGACAATGGTAAGGCTTACTTACATCTCACATCTGGCAGCTTTATTCTGATGAAAGCTGCAATTAACCTCCTCAATCCTATTTCCAAGAAAGTAGTAGGTTCAGTCTGCTTCCTGTAAAATGAATTTGCTGTGGAGAGGAAGCTGGGAGGGAGGTGGCTGGTAGTAAAGGAGAGGGGAATAAATCATCCAATCAGGACTTTCTTTTCATTTGGCAGCCATCAGACCTTTTATATCACATCTCATCTAACTGCTCCGAGATCAGAGGAAGGACATTGGGGAAAACACAAGCAAGTGAGGCATGAAACGTCTACCATAGCCTTTAGTCACTTAGCAGATTTATAAGGAAAACCTCTCAGAGGGTCATAAACAGAGTATTCTGTTGAGCCCGTAAGCTCAGAGATGGTTTCAGAAATGAAGGGACTTTCAAAATAGAAGGTGAAAGAGGCAGGATGCCATGGTTCAAATGCATTCTAAGCTCTCTCTGGGAGCTGTCACCAGATGAAGTCAGAAGCTATGGACAGCTCTGTGTTGCCCTATGGGGCACTGGAATTAAAAGGATCTTCCTCTGTCTGAAAGAATAAATAATGGAACGATGTAGTGAATTGCAGATTTTTTTTTTTAAAAAAAAACACAAGTTGGACTCCAGTTTGGTGTAGTGGTTAAGTGTGCAGACTCTAATCTGGGAGAACCGGGTTTGACTCCCCACTCCTTCACTCATAGCTGCTGGATGACCTTGGGCAAGCCATAGTTCTGTCAGAGGTGTTCTTGAAAAGAGCAGTTTCTGTCAGAGCTCTCTCAGCCCCACCTACCTCACAGGGTGTCTGTTGTGGGGAGGGGAAGGAGTTTGTAACCTCCTCTGAGACTCCATGTGAAGGATGGGGTATAAATCCAATCTCTTCTTCTTTTCTTCTTCTTACCTTTATTTAAAAGTCCCACCTGTACTTACCCATGATGAGTATATGTGTAGTTGGCTCACATGGAACACTAGAGTCAGAGGAGAGAGGGTGCCAAAAAGTTATTGCTTCCCAACCATTGATCAATCTCACATCGATTCTCCGATTTAAAAAATGCATACCCAGGCTTTTATATGTTCTTTCAGTTGCTGCTTTGAAATGCTCTTTTAGAGGATCTGTCCATTTAGTTATTTTTTAATAAGCCACAAACTCCCACTGTGACCTCCCTGATTGTTCCCATGCCAGCAAGAAAACATACTCTTCAGCCCCCTTGTATAGTGCTGACATCATTGTTAGTAACCACGGTAAAGTACTTTCTAAGATCCATTCCAGTCCCAGGCTTTTTTGCACACTAGGCAAGGCTACCTTCTGGTGCCCCCGCACCCACCAATTTTCAAATCTAAATGCATTTTAGGAAGAATGCATGAAAAGCCAAGCAGTGGGGGGGGGAGATTATTTCCCCAATTTTGCTGCTCCACTTGTATTCTGTGGCTGCAGCAAACACGAGTTAGGGAATCCAGACCCAACTCTTTAAAAACAGTAAAATTTCATTGGTCCTAAGTCCTGGCCATGGCAGAGATGGAAATACATCCCTTGTATAGGCTCTCAAATCCAAACAATAGTCTAAGTATCCTTCCATTCCGAACTTTATGATCACATCACACATACTGTTAAAAGCACTTTTACAGTGCAGTCCTACACACTGAATTCAATGGTACTTACTCTTGAGTAAACCTGCATAAGATTTCACCCCAAGGTCTACCAACAACAACACCGAGGAGGGGGAGCCCAGGACAGAAGTTCCTGCTTTAGTTTCGGGCATTCATTTCCACCCACCATCTCACAGCAGATGGAAGCGGAGGGAGAATTAACGGGGAGGGGGTGACGGGACATGAATTTGAACTCAAAAGCCTGCCCCAATAGCAAGTGTGAGAGCTCCAGTGACCTCTCCTGTGCTATGTCACATGGCAGGCTGTTTCAGGAGGACCCAACATTCAGGAAACTTCCCAAAAAAAATGTAGAGGGGAGGCAAAATTAAGAGTGGTTGAGAAAAGGAGCTTGCAGAAATCACAACTATCCCAGAGCTCAAAAAGGCATGTGGGGATAGAGGGAAAGAATACAGGACCCCAAATAGGCACCAAAGGATTGGAGGCAAAGCAGGCGAGGTGGGACCCCAAAGAGGTGCTAAAAGATGGGACCACGGAGACCCTTAAACAACCCCGCAGGGACCTCCTTCACCAAGGGAGCCCGCTCAGCACTGAGGTGATGGGGGGAGGTGTTTCCAGATGGGAGAGCCCTTTTGCAGATCCACAGGCTTACCCTACCAAAACGCCCCCGCCCCTGCCAAGCAACTGGAGCTGGAGCAGTTTGGAGCGGGAGGGCACTGGTGCTGCATTTTGGGTAGGGGAGTCCAGCAGTGGCCAACCATCGGATGGTCAGGAGCAGGAGTGGGGGGGGCACATGTCCCTCCCTGCTGCCCCCTTACCTGGCAAGGCCCCACAGGAGCACGCAACATACCAACTGTGCTCTGGGCAGCAGCAGCAGGAGGCGTCAGCAGTGAAAGAGGCTGTTGGGGCATGGGCTGCTCAGCCGCAGCTTCCTGGTCTGGCTGGCACGGTGCCAGCATCCACTCCCTTGAGCACAGCTCTCAGCCTGCCTCTCCACAGCATAGCCGTGTGCTCTTGGTCAGGCGCAGACAGGGAGTTGCTGACGCTGGCTGCCCGATGCAGGGGCTGCTCTTCCTTTCCTCCCCCCCGCTGGCTGTGGGGGCACCTGGAGAAGATCACACAGGGAACCCAGGCATGACTGCCTCCCTGTGCTCCCTGTCTCCAATCAGCTCCCTGTCTCCAGCCAGCCTGTGCTCCCCTTCTCCATGGTGGGCTGGCTGGGATGGGGAGTGCAGGGAGGCAGACATGCCTGCCTTTCTCACAGCCTCTCTGCTTTTAAACTCATTTGCATAACTCATAAGCAAATAAGTTATGCAAATGAGCTCCTGCACCTCTTTTTCTAGGAAATGACCCCTGGCTATAAGGCAGGGCTGTCTCAAGTCATTTTGCTACCCCAAGTGAATAGTATGGGAGGAAAGCTGCATGCCATGTTTTCTGGGTTTCAAGAGTCTGGAAAGTGGTTCCATAGCCAGTTACAGGGTTGCCAGCACTGGGTTGGGAAATACCTGTAGATTTGAGGGGTAGAGCCTGGGGAGCCAGGTGCTTCTTGGAAGTTGGAAATACTAAGGGGAGGGCCATGTTTGTTGAAGGACTTCAGTGAGGTCTAATGCCATAGAGCTCACCCTCCAAAGCAACCATTTTCTCCATGGGGACTGATCTCTGTAGTATGGAGATCACTTGTAATTCAGAGAGGTGTCCAGGCCTTCCCTTTCCCCCCAACTCTTTTCAATTCCAAAGCTGCTTCCAGTTTAACTGCTAATACCCCATGGCCTCTTGTGACTCCCAACTTGGGAGTTGTAGTTCTAATTTCCTTTGCTATGGTTGTAGTAAGGCCAGCTGAGAATGACAACTCCCAAGATGAACGCGTTAAAAGTGGGGATGTAAGAATGGAGGAGCTGGTGGGACAGGCCAATAGGACACCAAGGCAGCTTCCCCAGTGGCCAATGGGAGAGTAGGTGAGTCATTGCCAGCACAACTTGCCTTTTATATATATATAGGATAAAATATTTATACCTCATCTTTCCTCTTGGCTCATTAGTATCACCATGAACTATGTAGACAAACATGGAAATGTAGGATTTTATTAAAGCATAGAACTTATGTATGCCTGATTTATATGATTTGTGCCTGATTTAGTTGTGTATTTAAACAATTGTCTTCTGAATAAGTCAGTTACACAGCAAGGATTGGGGGGGGGAGTGAGAAGGGCTGTGTGAGAAAGTGAATGTGCTAAAAGCCAACTGTGCTGTAATCAGGCCCATAGCTACCAGGGGCCCTGGGGGCAAACCCCCTCATGAATGTGCCCTGCCCCCAACTCTCCTGGTCCCTCTCCCCTCCCTGGGAGGCAGAGGGAGCCCTTGGGCTGGTTCTGGGTATGCTGCTCTTGGTTGCTGCCATCCTGCAAGGCTGAGCAGCGAGGCCAGCTGGAAAGGCAGGATGGAGCAGGTGAGGGTGGGCTTCCTGTTTCCACAGCCAGCTTCTCAAAGCCCCTCCCACTTTCCTCCCCTCCCGCTCAGCTGCAGCTGGAAGCAGGAAGACCCAGTGAGGCCATGCGGCTACTGCCTGCCAGGGTAAGGAGTTGCTACTGCAGCTAAACAAGAGGGAAGAAAGAGAGGCAGCCTTTCGATGCACACCTCAAGATTGTGGGAGGGAGGTGAGCAGGCGCATCAAAGCTGGGGAGAGCAGCTGGGCTTGGCACTGTAATGGAGGCAGCAGCCAAGGCTCACCCACAAAAGTGTCAGTTCACAAAGTCAAACCTTACCATGAAAGTGCCTCAGGACATTTTCCTGGGAGCAAGTCCCATTGGATAGCATAGGACTTACTTCTGAGAATACTTGCTTAGTTTGCCAAAAAAAAAAAAAAAACATGTGCCTACATCACCATGTCAGTTCTGAAAGTGATGTAGTCACATCAGGGAAGTACCTCCCCAAAGGAAATCTTGCTACGGTGCTGGCTGTACTGCATAGCTAGGAAGGAATATAATGAGGGAACACACTGAACAGCTGTGAACAGGTTGACAAGTAAAAGGTAAGGTAAAGGTTCCTGCTCAAAGCCAGTCGAATCCGACTCTAGGGTTGCGGTGCTCATCTCCGTTCAAAGCGAAGAGCCAGCGCTGTCCGAAGACATTTCCGTGGTCATGTGGCCGGCATGACTAAACACCAAGGCGCGGAACGCTGTTACCTTCCCACCAAAGTGGTACCTATTACCTACTTTTAGGTTGACAAACAGTTGAACAAATCAGCTTTCTGTTCACAACTGGAGTGCAGGAACACATTGGTGGGTATTTAAGCATCCCTAGAAGGGCTGGCTCACTCACTAGACGAACTAGACTTTCACCAAGGGTGGGGCCATCATGGGGGCACCGAACTGAGCTGCCCTCCCACCAAAAGCCCCCACCCCTGCCAAAAGCTTGTGCCACCGCATTGGCCACTGCCAGCTCTTCTCTCCTCTGATTCCCGATGCAACCGCCCTCCCTCCTTCTGCCCAGGTCGTGAGGGGCGCAGCTGGGAGAGGAGGTGCAAGGAGTAGTTTTGCCTCCAGCAGGCCTGGGGGGGCACTCTTTAAGCTCACAGGGCCAGCGGTGCCCTGAGCACCACCGGCATATCAGCCCCAGAAAATTCCCCCACTTTCCCTGGGCCCGCTGCTGTCTCTCCCTCAAGAAGTCAAGGGCCTCAACTCCTTCCCTTGTTAACTTCCCCTGGTGGCAGCTCTCTGCTCTTCCCCATCCCATCATGAAGCCCTGGCTCTTGCTCAGCTTGTTGCTGCTGCCACGCTCGACCCCCTTATGAAGTTCAGAGTCCAGACGCAACTACATGTCCACCCCCCCCCCGCTTTTGCTTCTGGGCCCTTCCTCTCCTTCCCCCTCAAAGATCGTACCATAATGGAAAATAAACTCAAAACCTTTTCCCCGCCATTCAGACACTGCCCATCCAAACAGGGCTTTCAGAATTGTACGGGATTGCACAAGTCAGCAGTACAGACCAAAGGAGCTTTTTTTAAAAAAAAAAAAAAGTGGGGGGATTGTGGGGGGGGAATAGAGCTACAGGCTAGATCTCTTCGCTGGCGAATCCGCCCCTGGTCTGGGGAAGGTAGGGATCTCCTAGGTTGCAGCCAGCAAGGGGTTAAAGCCCCTCCAGTGTCACTGCCTGGCCTGGGAGGAGGGCGAGAGGAGGCCGGAGATGCAGTCTGGCGGCGCACCTGGGGACAACATGAGGGAAGAGGGAAAAAAACAGCAGCAAACAAAGTAAAGTGAAGAAGCAACCCCACTCCCTTTCTTGAGACAGCAGTGATCCCGCTGTTCCCTTCCAGTTCTCTGCTGTCCCATCTTTAGACTACTTTCTGCACCAATTTTTCCAGTTGTGTTTTGGATTTTTCACCTGATATGCGAATATTTTTCTTTCTCCTGTTACTTTGTCATTGTTCTTCCATTGGATCGTCACAGTTTTTCTCTGCTCCCTTCAATTTTCATTTTATTATGTGGCCATTCTGTTCTTCCCGATTTTATCTATACCTATGTCTTTTTTTGCTTTGTATTAATCTCTGTATTTTACTTCGTTTAGTTTATCCTCTGCTTCCTCTTCCCTCTTTCCAAGGATGCATGTTTTCATCTTTGTACTTTTTCCCTTTGTATCACCTCTCTTCCAAAATGTGTCAATTTAGTCTTTTCCCTTCATTCTGCTTTCTCAGTAAAAAATTCTTTGCCCCCTTTTATCTAGTTTTTTTTCTCCTCTGCTGTTGTCACATAAATACATTCTGGTTTTGTGTGTTTGCATTTCTGTGCAGGTGGTTAGAAAAACTCCCTTCACCATTTTCATTATTTTTAGTTGAATTTCTTCATGGGGAATTTAAATCAAATTGAAAAGCATTAGAGGAAATATACATTTTTATTCTAACCAAACCCTGTTATTGGTATTTGAATCAGGGATCCCCATTACTGCTCAGTTCCATTGCGAGTAACTGCTCTGAGAAGAGAACCTGTTAACTGAGTTATTAGCTGGAGTTGATGGGCTTAACAAGTTGTACAGTGAGAACAGGATTTTTCAAAATGCTTTGTGATTTTTCTGTTTGAGAGAGAAAATCAGAGATTGTATTGCTTGTTCTCACAATTAAAAAAATTAGCAATCTCAAATTTTGTGTTTTTCATTTTTCTTAAAATGCATTTATGTTTGGAAATTGGTGGGTGCACAGAGGGGTGCCTAGTATGCAAAAAAAGCCTGGGGCCGGCCCTGATCCCTAGTAAATAAGTACTAACCCTTCATGGGTTTTAGCACTTGGGTGGCATTGAGCTAATGCTTCAGAAACTTCATGGCTTTTTTCACAGTGAAACCAGACAGTAGCTAAAGTAAATAAAATAAAATATGTTTTATGGTGATGTTTTCACTGACATTCTTGAAAGATGTTCAGGAGTTCAGGATCTGTTCCCACTTTTAAAGCTCAGAGCCAACAAAAATTATTTAGTTTGTTACCAGGAAAGTTCATTAAATTCCTTTCCTTATGATGAAAATAATTGATTTTGTCCAGATAGTATTAGTGAGAATCTTTTTAAAAAATTATTTATTTGGAAGGTTTAGGATCTGATTGTTATGCTGTATACATGAAGGGTAGACGTCATGTCTAACAGAAGGTAACAGATGGAGACTGAGGATTATTATAGCTAACAAGAATTTAGCTACTGACTTTTGTGAAGTCAATCATTTGCATGTGTGTTTGTGTACACATGCATGAGTATATGTATATGTATGTGAATGTATGTCTTTTTAAAAATCCAGATAGTCCTTTGAACCTACATTTCAAGTGCTTCCCTAATTAGCTATCTTTTCACATTTTTAAGTCAATAAAAGAAATAAAAGTAATAGATGGTGATGTTTTTGAAGGGGGATAGCAAAAATCACACACATGCAATTATACTATATTAATTGTGCTTTGTAATTGTGACTTAGTGTGCCCGTTCTGGTCTAGTAGCCCTCCTGTAAATTATAACATTGTATAATTTTTAGTGCCCATTCACTGATATACTAAACTCCAAAGCCATGTTTGTTTTCCCAGTGAAGATCAGCTTTGTTGGTAATTTTAGTCTAGTGAGGTACATAAGTATGCCATTAATGTTCAGTGCATGCTTAAATCTTAATGACCAATGAGACTGAACATTTAGACTGTATTTAAGTGCTCTACTGAATGCACTCTAACAGGCACTGTCTTCTCTCAAATACTGTTGAACACACACTGGGCTATTAGGAATAAGTTTGCAAGTAATATGACCCTGGCACTCCAAAACGTTTCTTCCAGTCACTGCAAAAACATATTGAATCTGATGTTCAGCACTGTGCTTATTGGTATTTATTCTGATCATAGTCCTGCTAAACATGGTAGAATCTTTTTAATAAGTTGTGATGGAATGACGAGATCAAACAACTTCCCTCTTATTTATAGAAGCTGTAGGATGCTTGGACATTTTTCCATGTAAATCCTAGATGAGGAACATTTATTCAATTAAATGTGCATTACTCATCTCAGAAGAATCACTTAAAATAGATAAGTATGTTTTTTTCAGAATGTATCAATGCAAGCATTTCAAATTTCTCCATTGGGACAGAGCAGTCTTCTGTGAAGGAAGGAATTCTGCCCATTTTCTGAGCATAGGAAATATCATGCATCAAAAGATGGCTAGACAGACTGGCTTAAGCAATCTCTCCCCCTTCTCCTTTTATATCTGTGGTTTCCTTCTCAGGCACATAAAATGAATTCATTTGCAAGCTCAATATTCTGAAGCTTAACTTGAGACAAGAGGAAAAGTGTTACAAGTTTGACATGCTTGACACTCAAGAGGTACAAGACAGAAGGAGGAAATGAATGGGAACTAAAGAAGGGACTAGAAAATTGATTTTACAAGTTAAATCATGCTCACTACATAAGCTCTGATTACACAACTGTTTATCTCAGCCTTATTGGATGACTTCATGCCATCAGCCCAGGGTTGCCAGCTTCAGGCAGGAAAATTCCTGGAGATTTGGGGGCAGAGCCTTGGGAGGGAGTCTACCCTCCAAAGCTGTGATTTCCTTCAGAGGAACTTATCTCTGTAGTCTGGATGTTAGCTGATTGCTTGTAGTTATTAATAGTAATAGGGGGCAGATAATTAATTATCAGTAGGCAATCGGCTGCGGGAGTGAACACCTGTGTATACAGAAGTCCCACCCCTCCAGGAGGTATTGGCAGGAGACTTTATGAGGTTGAAAATAAAGTCCTTTACTGAAGTTCTTCACAAGCAAACAATACACAGTCTCACACACAATTACACAAGTCTAGGAAAATAAAGAGAGAGGTATAAGCACATTTGCATTAGCAGGTAAGCATTGGTGGGCAATATTTACTGGTCCCGTTGTGCAGAGCATTCCTCAGGAAAAATGGAGGGGAAGAATGGAAAAAGGGGGCCACGTGGCCTGAACCAGCAGGTAACACACTGAAACTCAGGCTGCAGACCTAGAGTTTAAAGATGGAGGCCAGGATTGGGGATAGAAAGCTGGACATAAGAGGGTCAAAGATTTGATAGGGGTCGTAGAGCAGAGAGAGAGCCGGTAGTCAGGCATCCCCTTATATGAAGGAGGGAGGGGGCTGGTCACAACCCCCGGTCACATCTCCTGGTTAGTCCGTCCCTGAAAGTACCCTATTGGTTGGAAGGTATAGGGGAGGTGGAACTGAGGAGTGGTCAGAATTGAGGGCTAGAAGCTTAACTCATGTCTGGCACTTGGGAGCAAGCAGGATGAGTCACCGAGCCGAGTCCATTGTCTTCTTGATGACTTTAGCCAGGTTCCTGATGGCGAGCAATTAGTTGCTAGGCAACAATGAATAGTCTCTCCCTGGTCTACGTGAGATCTTGTAGGTGAGGGGGGAGGGAAAGAGGCTGCCTGCGTGAGTTAGAAGGAACCATTAATGGCAGTGTTGGAGTCCTTTGTCCTGATGCTTCAGCATGGCATGGCAGTGTGTTTAATGTATACTGGGGCTGATCCATTCTTCTTCAGGAAAAACGGACTGGTAACATTTGTTGATCACGGGAGCTGCTTGGGAAGGTCAGGAGGGTGTCTCTTGCCTAAGTGCAGTCTCATCTGGCATCATATTGGGGTCACCATGGGGCACAGTCACTCTTGCATACACTTGCACAGTTTATTATTTTATTATAGTTCATAGACAGGCTGAAAAGCTTTGCAGGGCAACATGGAGATCAGATGTAATATGTTCAATATTGACCTGCAATAAAAAAGTAACAATAACCCTAGCAATAGTTGCAGTACATGCTACCTGGTTCTTCTTTTGCAAAGTAAGGATGCCAGCCTCCAGGTCGGGCCTGGAGATCTCCTGGAACCACAACTAACCTCTGGATGAGAGAGATCAGTTCCTATGGAGAAAATGGCTGCTTTGGAGGGTGCACTCTAAAGCATTATGCCCTGCTAAACTCACTCCCTTCCCCAAAACCCCACCCTCCCCAGGCTCTACCCCCAAAATCTCCAGGAATTTCCCAATTCAGAGTCAGTAACCCTAGTGCAAAGGATTTCATGCTTGTAACATATGGGCCCTTAGAATGCTTTACAACAGTAGTCATTCAGAGTACAGAACCAGTGAGGTGTTCAGAATTATAAGTAGACCAGAAGAACAATCACATGCACTCTAAAATGAGGAAGGATGTTTCTGACTTCCCTGAGTGGCATCCCCAAGCTGCAGCAGTGCTCAGGGCATAGAACTGGATAGTAAAAAATTGACTGTAGGTGGCCATGATACTTTTGATGCTTTCCTTTCACGAGGTCAATTTCTAGACTACAGGCCATACGTATTGCATGTGCTGAACTTGACCTAAATGAGTTATTAATTATGATGAGCCTCTAATTAGTCTGAAACTTACATTTTTGCTTACATTTTGGTAGCATCAAAAGAAAATATTATGATGGAATTGAAATAATTGGTATTGATGTTTCCTTCTCTTCTAATTGTCCAGCTAGTGGCCTAAACAAAGAGTATTTATTTTTGCTTACTAGTATAGGCTAGCCTGCCCTCTAGTGCTTTATGGAAAAAAATCTTTGCATTTTTAGTTCCAAAATCAGAAGTTTCAGAGCCCAAAGCTTTGTTCTGTTCCTAGCTACTCATTTATCATACCTTAACCAGCTTGTTACAGGTATCACAGTCACAGCTTCAGGTGAGTTCCTAGGTTAGTACTCCAATGGTGCAACCCTAAACAAAGTCACACCCTTCAAAGCCCACTGGTTTCAAACAGTTAACTCTGTTTAGGATTCTGCTGTAAATGTTTTTTTTTTTTTGGGGGGGGGGGATTCTTCTCCTCAACAGGGGACTGAAAACTTACAATTCCTATACCCACAAAAAATTTTGCCAGCATCATCCCCACTGGACTGACTAGGAACTCTGCTTGTTATGTATAGTGAAAGTAGAAGATATGTCTAAAACAAGTCATAGCTCAATAGTGGAGGAGAGTTTGCACGTTTCAGGTCTCAGATCTGGTCCCTAATGCAGCATCACCCGCTAGGATCTTAGATAGCAGGGTCCAAAAAGATGTCTGAATAAGGCCTTAGTGAGCTACAGCAAATCAGAATGAATACTACTTGGCTAGATAGACTGCTGATCTAACTCAGTATAAAGCAGTTTCATATATTTTGCCAGCCAACTATCTGTTCCAAAGTATGCCCACTGAGCTATTTGATGACTGTAGTTTATATAGTCAAATCCTTCTGTTATGGCTACTATCGTACACTTACAATGATTAGTGCAATTGCTGGCTGTAGCCTGCTCCAGTACTTGAAGATGGACAACCCACACGACAATCACTGCTAACTGCAAGGGTAGACACAAATTTATACTGACATCTATCTTTCCCCTACTGGCTTAAAAAGCATGCATAATCCCATGCAGTGGGTTGAGGAGGCCGTCCCACAAGCTATATCACAGCCGGTTTTGTTTCAGTGACTGTCTTTAGAACAGCTCTTGAATTGTTCAGCCTTATGGCAGTTTTACAGCAGATTAATTACCATAAGAATAAGAAAGAAACACACTGTTTTCAGAAGTAGCCAATTGCTGTTTCATCAATCATTCAAAAGACTCAGGGATAAAATGGGCCCAAAACACAAACAGAGATAAGGTAAGTGTTTTGATGTTGATTGGGCCAGTTCTAAATTTTGCACTGGACTTTCCATATAATTTTTGCAAATCAATATTTCCTGATTAAGCACAGACAGGTCTGCTCTTCCCACAACAAAAGTCCAGCCAATGCATAGTAGAACACATTTAGGATTAATATACCAGATCAGATCTTAATCTATAAATTCCTCCAGGAGTCAGTTTGATCTGGGTCATACTAGAGTTCAGTTCCAGAAACTATTTTGCTTGCCAGTTTTGGAACATATGAGCCAGCATATTATAATAATGGTGACAAGGCTTCTGGGCTTTTCAAGTGCCAACCTGTAGCAGGTGAACTCCTGCCCTCAATTGCCTCCACTCAATCAAGGAACAGAAGAAAATTGGTGGGGGGGGGTACTGTTGCCAATTAACATAGAAATGGTGCAAAAACCTGATCAAACTGTAGATAAAGGGTTTTTTTTGTTGTTGTTTTATAAACACTTTTATTTGGTTTTGAAAAATAAATACAAATACAGAAATATAGGAATGAGAATAAGAATAAACCATTATTAAGAACTCACAACAACAACACCTTTGCTTATAAAACTCTAGGGTCACATAATACACAATAAAAAAACTTTATAATTAAGATTTTAGCACAACAAAGATTCAATTTTGAACAATGACCATTTTTCACAGATCAGCTTGTCTGCCTCTATTTTTTCAAGAAAGGGAAACCATTTGTCTAGCGGGTCTAGAATTGTGTTTTTAAGTGAAGTTTTATCTGTGTATATTGCAAATTTTTCTAGAGTAAAATAATCCCAACCTTCTCATACCACTGAGCTATTGATGGGGGATCACCATTCTTCCATTGTTGTGCTATGACTGCTTTAGCAGCTGTTAGGAGAATTATAATTAAATCCCTTTGTATTTTAGGTATAGATAAAGGTTTATTTAAGAACTAGCATATGATAGTAAAGAGGAGAGACAGAGACAGGCATCTCTAGCTGACAGAGAGTGAAAGACTAAGTGTGGAACTTGATGTTCAGGTAGTTCATTTCCATAGGACTGCTTGCTGGTTTAGCTCCTTTCATATTCATGTAGTCCAGAAATTCTAGGATTTTCTGCTTCTGACTGATAAAATAGTTTCAATCTTCTTCTCATTCTATTTATATTCCAAGATGGTAGTTGATGTTTCCTAATTGTTTCATTTCTACTTCTTGATTCAGATGTTAAACTATAACATCACAGTCCTCCTTGTCTTCATAGCATGAAATCAGGTCATCTGCATAAGTCAGAATGTAAATCCATTTGTTATATCTATATTTTTAGTACAGGCAACATTCTGCCTTAACTTGCTCAAATCCCTCCTTGGTCAGCATTCCAAAATCTTGCAGTCCATTTCAGCCCATAAATATTCTTTTGCAGTTTACACACAAGTTGCTTGTCTTTGGATTATTCAAATCCTAGTGGCTGTTCCATATAAACATCTTCCTTTATTTATCTGTGTAGATGCTATACATGCATCTTCCTTGCTGCTGCTGCTGCTGCTATGCTCAGGAGCAACCATACTGAAGTGTGTCTCACCACTAGTGCAAAGGTTTCATCATAGGCCTATTACACATGCACAGCTTACTGCAGAGAATCTGAGCAGTCAAGCGTTTAAGCTTGACTTCAGATTCTGTGCTTGCAGTACACATCATTCTTTTTCTCCAGTGTTTTTATTCTGCAGCAATCCCAGCTACGCTTCCCTCTCCTGCTGCCTGATTTAAACTGGGCAGCAGGAGAGGGCAGCCCAGCCAGTCTGGTCCCTTCCCTTTAGTTTTCAACAAGTCAGTAAGGGGGAGGCTTACTTGGCGATGAAATTTCTGTAACAATTGGAAAATCCAAGGAAGGATTGGAGTTTGCCTCCTAGTGCGGGGGGCCTCCCACCCCAGGACTTCCCGTACCTTTGCGGTGTCCATCTCTAACCCTCGGGGCTAAATGCAGTAGCCCAATAAGTCTATTTCCTTTCTATGGACTTCACACTTGGATAGCTTGGCAAACAGTTTGTGTTTGTATAGTGCCTGAAGTACCTCCCTCATCAGTCGGACGTAGGATTCCTCATTGGGGGAGTACAGCAAGACGTCATCTAAATAAACGAATGCCCCCCTGAACAGATGCTTGTGCAACACTTCATTGATTAGGTTCATGAACACTCCTGGCACCCCCTGGGGGTGTTAAAAGTGGTCTTATACTCGTCCCCCTCCCTAATGCACACTTGAAAGTATACATCTCATAAATCCAGTTTAGAAAAGATCTTTCCCTTGGCTGCCTCAGCCAATAGATCTTTTATGCGGTGCAGGGGGTATGCATTGGTGGTCAAGACTGCATTAAGTCCTCTATAATCCATGCAGAGGCGGAGGCCTCCATCTTTCTTTTTCCTGAACAACACTGGAGCAGCAAATGGGGAAGAGATGGGGTGGATAAACCCACAGGCTAGGTTTTTATCAATGAACCTTTGCAACTCCTCCTTCTCCGTCGGGCTCATAGCATAAAGCTTGCCCCTTGGTGATTTATATCCAGGTATAGTTCAATCGCACAATCCGTATTATAGTGAATATAGTAATTCGTCAGCCTCCTCCTCTTCAAACACCCAGGCCAGGCCTCGGTAGGTGGGGGGAATGACCTGTAGTTCTTCCGTTGCTAGACATGCCCGTACCGGCTCATTGGGAGGGGTTGATCCCCAATTAGGGTCCCAGCCATGGCTCCGGCACTTAGGGGAGATAAACCTCACCCTCCCTTCATCCCACAATATGTATAGGTCATGGTCGTGCAGCCAAGGACTTCCTAGCACCAGCGGGAATCTCATGGCTGGGGTGATGAAAAAGGGGTGATATTCCCAATGTTCCCCCACTCCCATCCTCAGTGGCCCAGTTTGGTATTTACACAGTTCTTTCATGGAGGAGCCATCCTTCTGGGTGAACACTATGGGCTCTGGCAGTTTCTCCACTGGAGCCCCCAGCCCTGTCACCAGGGAGGGGTTTATTGGGTCTCTGGCATACCCTGAGTCAATGAGGGCTTGAACCGTAATGTGCTTGCCCAAGTCTTGATTCATTACAGTCACAGTAAGAAAAAAAGGGGTGAAACTGCTCACCATGCGTGGCGCAGGGGGGTATTGGACCTGCTGTTCAGTGCCACTTACAGCAGGTCCCAGCCTTTTCCCACCAGCTAATCCTCCTTGCTGCGGGTGGTGCTGGAGGGTTCTTCCACCACCCTAAACTGGAGGGCCCATTGCACTTTGGCTTTGGCGGGCCCCTTCTTGAATGGAGTATCTGACTTCTTCTTCCCCTGGTCTTTAGCCAGAGTGGACGCTCCCACGGCTCCGGAACAATCTGCAGCAAAATGCCCAGCCTCTCCACAGCAGAGGCATAAGCCCTGCTTCATGTGTGCCTCCCTGGTGCTGTCTTTTGGTTTTGGGGGCTTCGGTTTCACTCCCATGGATCCCATTTGAAGTGCTTGGGCAGGCCCGCCTATCTTGATCATCTGCAGGTGGGCCTTAGCATCAGCAGCTTCTCGCACCCATGCATTAAAAGAGATGGGGCGCACACCATGCAGGATGGTCTCCCAGATCTCTAGGTGCAGCCCCACTCAGTACTGCTCTGCTAGCACCCCATCTGGCCACCCTTGCACTTTAGCCGCATACCTCTCGAACTCTTCTGTGTATTCACGGATCGTGTATCTGCCTTGCTTCAGGGTGCGGAGATGATTCTGCATGTGTTCACTCTCCAGTGGGTCCTCATATTTCATTCTAAGGACCCACATGAACATGGCTACTTCTTGTAGCTCAGGGCCCCATGCATTGTGCAGGCTCATGTACCAGTCAGCTGCCCTGCCTCTGAGTTGTGCTGCTATGTAGTCCAGCCTTCTGGCATCAGTAGGGAACAGGTGGCCCCAGGTTTGGAGAAACTTCTCCACCTGTTCTACAAAGAAGGCCAGCTTTTGGGGGGTGCCATCCTTTGGGCAGGATTTCTGGAGTCTGGGAGCCAGGATTGGCCCTGCCAGAGCCAGAACCGGGATAGGCACTTGCTGGTCCCCCAGTGGTGGAGGAGGTGGTGGTTGCTGTTGAGTCAGGGGTTGCTGCTGTTGTTGCAGACGCATCTCGGCTTGCACCAGCTGTGCCACTATGCCTGGAATGTCCATCATCTTCCACCGCCTGGATTAACCGCTCCTGGGCTTGATTAGGATGAGGTGTTTCTCCCAACCCTTCTTCTCTTTTTTGTGCTGAGTCCTCGCTCCCATCTTGTGGGATGGTTGGTACTCGTAGTGGCTCCCTCTTGCTGGACCCAGAGTTACCAACCATGTCTTCTGGGTGCTTGAGTCAAACGTTGACCACTCAAACCCCTTCTGTGACTCGCGAGGCAGTCCGAAGTATCCTCCTTCTGCTCTCAGTTCCAGACTCCAGGGAATAGGTAGTTGCAGGAGCACAGTTGTCACTGGAAACATAGTCACTGGCGGGGTTGTGGTGACTGGCATGGTGGTAACTGGAGTGATAGTTACTGGTACACCTGGTCCTGTTGGGATCAGCTGTTCCTCTTCTTCACTGCTCATCTTTCTGATGATATGAGTAGAGGGGATGCAGATTCCTGACTCTCTGTCAGGCACTTCAATAACTCAGTTCAACAGCAGGTCCTGAATTAGGTTCAACTTTATTGATCAGAGAAAGGTGAAGTCATCTTGGATGTTATTGAGTCAGGACTGGAGAACACAAAATGGCTAAAACAATTATACTAGTTGCATACAGGACCCCCTGACACCTGAGGGCCAATAGGCAATAAATGAAAAACGCGTGGAGGTGAATAATGGTTCAGAGGTGCACAGGAGATGAGAACAGCTTTGCACTGAAGAAGCCAGGTGCTCAAGGCCAGTGGCAAGATAAGCGAGACAGAAAAACACAGCTGCATAGCAATGCACATTCCACCTTACACAGTATAACCATGGTGGGACTACCCGACATCTGACTCCTCCTGACATCCAATTTAAACTGGGCAGCAGGAGAGGGCAGTCCAGCTGGGAGTCCTTTTTTCCCCACAGTTCCACAGTCTACTTGCACCTTTAGTAGCTAATCTATTTTGCATGTAGGTAGCCATGTTGATCGCTTTTCCCCAGTACTTGTCAGGTAGCTCTGCCTCAAGGAGCATACATCTGCATATTTCAGTGGGAGACTGATTTTTCCTTTCTGCTAAACCATTCTGCTCTGGAGAATATTGGAACTGTAAGCTGATGCCTTATTCCTTGTTCAGCCAAATAATTCTTCATATGTCCCATGCATTCCCCTCCATTAGTGTGGTTTGCTAGTGGCTTTCTTTGAACTCTGTTAGTTATCATTGCCACATATGCTTTAAATTTTCCAGCACTTTTCTCTTTAATTAGGTAGGTCACAGTATATCATGAGTAGTCATCAATAAAAGTTAGCACATATTTATTCCCACTGGGGTTTGAGTTTTCATTGTTCCACAAATATCACTATGTATCAGTTCTAGGGGTTGCTATGTTTGGCTTGTGCCATGCTGCTTGATAAATCTAGGTCTCGTCCCCTTTGCTTGAACTCAGAACACACATTTCTCTTCAACAGCATATTTACTCATTTGGATGCCTTTAGTTAAATTCTGGCTTTCAAGTTGACTAATCACATAATTGTCCCTGTGTCCCTATCACCTGTGGCACAGACTGGAGGCTTCTTCTCTTCTTCTTTGTACACCAGATAGGGGTGTGCAAAAAAAACTTGGTACTTTTTGGGTTCAGGTATATTGAACTTGAAAAATATCGGTATTTCCCAATATTCCTGAATCCCAATACTGGTATGGTACTTGGATTTGGTAAATATTCAGAATTCCCCCCCAAAAAAAAAAAATTGCTCCATTATACCCTATGGAGACTATTATAGTTAATGGTCCCCATAGGTATAATGGAGAATCGATCTGGGGGTATCTGAGGCTCTGTGCGGGCTGGTGTTTGAGGTAGAGGCACCAAATTCGCAGCATAGCTGCTGATGCCTCTCTTCAAAAATCCCTCTCAAGTTTCAAAAAGATTGGGCAAGGGGGTCCAATTCTATGGGCCCCAGAAGAAGGTGCCCCATCCTCCATTGTTTCCAATGGAGGGGGGAAGGCATTTAAAGGGAATGTGGTCCCTTTAAATGTCTTGTCCAAGCTGCAGCTTCACCTGGAAGGTGTTTAAAGGGACTGCAATCCCTTTGAATACTCTTTATCAACAGCTATCCAGAGGCCATGAATATTTTGGGAATTTTTTCAGGCTCAGCTTTATGGGATAGCCAGATAAACACCCTAGATGATATCCGGCTGAAAAAATGCCCCCCAAAATACTGATATTTTCGGGATGGGGGGGGTTGGCTCAGATAAACCAAATGCATACCCCTAATACCAGATGTTGCCTTTTCCAACAGAAACATCTGGGATGCCATGATGTCACTTCCTGGTGATTCCCCCATTTTTGTTTTTGTGGAAATTCCTAGAATGGCATGGGGGGTACTGTGATATCATTTCTGGTTAATCACCTTTAAGTGATGTCACTGTTTCCATGATGCTTCTCTTTCCCAGGTTCCCCCTCCCCAAAGCTCCCAGGATTCATGGGTACAAAATTCTATGCTCATGTTATCTTTTCTACTACATAACTACTGTCAGTGGTCACATACCTGATATGAAGGGCTGGACTACCATGGGAAAGCAAGCACACAGCCCAATAATTTGACATGCCAATGTATATATTAGCACAATTTAATTTACTGGCTTTCTTTCTTTCTTTCTTTCTTTCTTTCTTTCTTTCTTTCTTTCTTTCTTTCTTTCTTTCTTTCTCTGACCTACAGGTCTTGAGTAATATCAATCAATCCCAACTAAGAATCAATCCTAATCCCAACTAAGAATAAAAAGAAGAATTCAAGCCAGATAGGACAGGCTATACCATATAAGAGAACATGTCTTCTCACAAGCTTTCCAAACTCTCGTGGCCTTAACAAGGAATTTAGCTAAGAAAAGAATATCTGCTGGCCTAGAATCCATTAAAATGTACTAACTAAAATTTCTAGGGGAAATTTTGTTTGATTCATTTCTCTCTAGCCTCTTGTACTATAGACATTCAAATAAAACATGCTTCACAGTTTCTATGATCCCTAAACCACAACCGCAATATCTAGGTGAAAATAGTATACCTAATATATGGCCTTCAGAGATTGCAGACAGTAGCGCATTTAATCTTGTGAACATAATTGCTTGCCTGTACTTTGAAACTGTAAGGTTAAACAAGTATCTTGGGATTGTAAAAAGTGGTGGGATTCCCATATGGAGAATATAGCAAACACGCCTAGCTTGGTAGATGGTACTACTATTGATATCAACAGTACTGACTGGCATATTTTTAACCACAAACTGAATAGCTTGTAACTAATCATTAAAATCAGCACACTTTTTTCAAGCACATAAATTCCTATGGACATGTGCTGGTCATAATTCTGAAGTTTTATAAATACCATAAAGCATCCTCTTTTTTGTACATTACACTATGAAGACATACAACTCTCACTCAAACAATAATTCACTGTATTAATACAGACTCTTCCTTCCTTTGTTTTGTGTGCATCCTTTAATCATGTAATCTGTAAGAAGTTACTGTTGGGAACTGTGGAGTCAGTATTTCAACAAACTGTTAGAGATACCTGGCTACTCAAAAATAAACTCTTCTTAGTATTCCACCAACAACACCTAATAGGCATATAGACAGCAGACCGATTTGTTGCAACAGTTACCCATTCTTCACCCCTGTGTTTCTCTTGTCTACTCCCAGGCAACCAGGTAGTCATTTAAAACTCATAAGGAAGAATATTCTCCAATCTTTATGCCATGCAGACTGCAACCAAAACTGCAGCAGCAGCAGCAGTGCTTCTGTGAGGTTGCTGCATTAGTTCTATGATTCCAGAGTGCATTTCGCTATAGCTAGCAAGAACATACAATGGTATGGAAAGCTGCACCTCCATCAGCCTTGCCCAGGAGCTGGCAACCAATTCATCTGTGATGCTATCAGAATTTACCTCCCACTCCTCCCAGCATCCACCTGTGAGGCTCCAAAAGATGATGCTGAGGACTGACAGACTCATGTAGATGAAAATCCATGCAATATGGGTGGACACAGTGAGGTGGAGAAGCTGGATGAAATTGAACAGGCAGAAGGAGGCCATTTTGCTTGCATTTCCCAGCCACCTCTACTGCCGATAGCAGGGAGGGTGGACTGTGGTAACATGGCTGCGAGTTGTTAGGCAGAGCATTTGTTTCCCTACCTCCTTTCAGGTATTAAAAGGCTCAAGATTGTTGGTACGAGATGAAGGGAAAGAGTCAAAGGGCCTTTGGATAGGGATCTGTGCCACATAGCCTGCAGCTTGAATGGGCCTGTCCAATTAATCCCCTACCAGCCCTGGTACGAACAGAATTCTTTTTCTTTTGCTGGTGGGTTATTTTTATTTTGCCAGTTGTATTTGTATTTTAAAAAAAATTAAGCCACTTTTCAAAAAGAAAGGCAACATATACATATTTAATTAATTAAATAAAATGTTCATACACAAGGGTCCTGTAGCCCTCAGTATCATCTTTAAGTGCCTCACAAACCTGTCAAGAAAAAAGGGGGAAATGGGGAAAGACTTCTACCAACACCACATAAAGTCCAGCCTAGTAGTTATAGTCCTCTATTCTCAATTTTATCTTTCCTTTTCTTTCTGTGACATTATTTATCAACTAAAGGCTTAAGTTTGAAAGTAAGCAGAACAGCATGATTTCATCTGTTGTTATATTTCATTCAATAGAAAAATCTTCAAAGTACTCAGGCAGCCGCTCATTGAGTGCTACATTATGAAAATACCAATCAGTGGAGTTCCATTTGATGTAAACAGGAGGTAAAACGATATACATTATGTCACAAATTAAACTGAGTGTTTATTTGAGTAACCTGCTTTATTTAATAAGTCTTACTTTGGATGCTGTGCTCTCTAATCTGATTTTCTAACATGTTAAAGTACTGATGGGATTACATTTTGACTTCTGAATTTTTGTGTGTGTTGTAGTTCTTTTCCATTAAACTGTGTCAAAAGTGAAATAATTTAAAATCTCAAAATGCTTGCACTTAACCTGGAACACCATTAAATTATCTTTTGTTGCACTCATCCCCACAAATCTCAGGGTGGCATAAAAGATCCAACATGTTGTAGCAGCTAGAGTGTCAGGCAGGGATCTGGGAAAACTAGGTATGAACCCCAGTATGCTAAGGAAGCTTGCTGGGTGACCTTGGGCCAGTGACACACACATTCTCAGCATTACCTATCTCACATGGTTGTTGTGAGGATAAAATGGAGGAAAGGAGAACTTTGGTAGAAAGGGTAGGGGAGGTATAAAGGAAGTACATAAATAAAACAGGGTGGTATAAAAGAGTCTTGCTCCTGGTTTTGGTAGCATTGCCAACTCTGGTTTGGGAAATTCCTGGAGGTTTGGGGGTAGTGCCTGGAGAGGGTTGAGTTTGGGAAGAGGCAGGAATCCAGTGGGAATATTATGCCATAGTCAGTGCTCTGTAGCTGCCATTTCCTCCAGGGGAAAGGTTCTCTGTAGTCTGGAGATCCTTTGTAATTCCAGGAGAACTCTAGTCTCTACCAAGCTGCTGGCAACTCAAGCTTTTGGTCTTAAGGTATACTAAATCCTATCTTCTTTTCAGTCAAAGTAGTTTCAATGCATGGGAAACCGAGTCCATCCTTTCACAGAAATTTTGTGGGAGCTGATTGCCTTCTTTTCCCCTGCAGTCCCTTGCACCTCATGTCATTAACATGAGGAACTGCAGAAAAAGGCAGAAATTGGCTGAAATGATACCCACATAAGGGATCCATCTAGGGCAATTCTCCTTCCTTTATACAACTTCCCTATCCTAATGCAGCTCGATATATTATTCTCTAAGTACCCCTGACCTTCAGCACTGACCACTGGGACAAGCAGAAAGAGCAACTTCCAGTTACATGAACTCGCTCCATTTGGAATCAAGTACCAAAAACAGTTTTATTATTTGCATTTCATAATCTTGCCTGAAGTCTGAATATTTTCTACCCCGAAATGCAATCTTTTGGACCAGCATTTCTCAATTGGAGTTTAAGGGATCCCCAGAGGTCTGCAAGGGTACTCCAGGGGGAAGGTGTGAGTCATTCATGCTTACCCTGACAACACAAAAACTGAGCCCACTCCTAAGAATGAGGACAGGGAATCTCCACCTCAGCAGAAGGAATCAGTTCTCTTTTGAAGCGCTTAAGATTTTCCAAGCCTCTTCCCACCCCCATTCAGGACCTCTAGTAAAAAATAATAACCACTAAGAAAACTTCTTCCAGTCTTCAATGCAAGTCCTTTGCAATCAAAATCTAATATTGATCAGAACTTCGGTCAGGGCCTTTGGAGCTGTGGCTCCATAGAAGCAGCTACTCTGTACACTATGCACAGAAAAGAAACATTTTGCTTAAAATTGTTTTCAAAGTATAGCCGGCATGGTTCTTACCATATTGTTCTGAGGATGCAAAAGGATGGAAGTCTCCATTGGACATGCACGGCTTGCCATGTGCACTTGGAGAAAGGGGCTATCTGGCAGTGGTAGATGCAAGTGAGGCAGGAGGGGGTGGTTGGAGGGATCTGCAAAAAAAAGTAAATCAAAATGGGTGTCCTTGAGTTGCTGTAGTTGAAAGGCAACATGTTAGACAAAGACTCATAGGCATCCTAAAATATTGCTTTTAACATCTTAAGTCTGCTCCACAGCACAGTGAGCATCATCAAATTTAGTGTTTTTTAAGTCCCATTATTTTATAGGAGCACAGTTTAATTTTTAATTCTTGTGCATTCAAATGAGTAGGATTTAAAAGTCATATTTCAGCTGGATCTGCCTATGTGTTTTCCAATGCACATAGTAGCTTCTGTATATGTAGGTTATCCTATTCACTTCTGTGCATGGATCTATTCCATGAACTCACAGGACGGGGCTATCTCCTCAACTGCTGTAAATGGGGCACTCATTCAATTCCCTCACCAGCCACACACCAAAGCACTGGATCAGTGTTTAAGAATGTGACCAATGCAAAATTTCATGACTTTGTAATGTTATGGTTCTCAGGAACTATTAAACCAACAGTGAAAGGATTCAGTGTAGGATTGCCTGCTTCCAGTAAAAGGGTCCCCAACAAATAAAACAGAATCAAAGAAGTCAGCTACCTGAACAACGTGGTTTGGCCCAGAGACCTTGGTTTTAAGTCACTGAAGGCAATTAAATTCAAGTCATGATCCTGAATAAGTGTACAGGCATGATAAAACATTTATTATGATGTTGTGGTGAGTGTACCACACACCACTCTTCACTGTGGGTGTTTCACTTATGAGCAGAGAGTAGACAAAGGAGAGTAAGAGAGGTCCAAACAGTCAGCTGTTGTATAAGCCTTTGGAGGCTGGAAAAGTTATGACCCCCCCCCAAAAAGTAGCTATTTATTTTAATATTGTTTATTAAAATGGCTAGCCTGCTTTTTAGCAACTTACAATTAAATCAAACTAAATTACATCATATAACATCAATAAAACAATACATGAACAAATTATCAGTTTTAAAAATAAAACCAGAAGGAGATAAGAGAAACCCATTCCAGAAATTATATCCACCTCCTCCCGGTATTTGTGGTGACTATGTTGTCTGAAAAGGGGCAGTGCATCATTGGAGCCCTTTTCAGATGCTCCGTTCCTGATACTGTGACTGCATGAACAGAATGAACATTTCAGTAAAAACCAGCAACGGTGCATATTAGGAGGATCATGTATACATCTCTCCTGAACAAATGGTCAAAGGTAATGCCTGAAAAGGGTTAGGATTTTCAGGATTCTGATTAATGCATTCCAAAACTGTATGTGCTTGCAAAATACATACATTTCCCCAGACAACATGGCAACTGCATTGTGAATAGGGTATGCTCCCAATGTGTGCAGTTGCTGGGCTCCTGGTACCCTTGGATGTAATATCTGAAATGGGTAGAATCTTCATGAAATTGAAACGTTTAATTTTAAGAATAGCTGAGGGATGGGCAGGGGTCAAAAGAACACATATGAATTATTAATTATCTTTGCAAAAAGCAAGCAGCCGAACAGTGGACTCTGGCTTCATTTTAATTCAGCTGGCATTTTAAGGAGGGTATAGAAGTTAATGTCAAAACATTCCATTTTTAAAAACAGGTGGATTTGCATTAATCTCAGAGCCAGATGACCAATTCTTTTTACGTACCAAATTACTGTGTTTAAGCATGGCTGAAGAATTTGTCACATACATTATTTAAGAAAAGCATGCCACCTGCTTCTATTAGGAGGATGGATCACAGTTTCAGACAGAGGCTAGAGGCAAAATTTAGAACTCCCAAAGTCATTTCAATTTGTTACTCCATACATGGCTATTTTTAGAAAAAATGGGATAATGTAAGCATTGATCCTGGGTTGTAGTAATTCTGGTTGTTTGCCAAAGGCAGCAAAACTTGACAATAGTAGGGATCTTATCATTGGATCTCCGTGTTTTTGGATTACAAGACTTTAGGTTTTGTGCTCTCTTTATTTTTCATTTTAAGCAGACAATTGTTTGTACCAGATATATTTTGATATTATCTGTATTTTAACAAATGGAGGCAGATAAAATAAATATCCAAGTAATAATGACAGATGTAAAATGAGACAAGCAGGTGTTAATACTGATTATTAGTTATTTACTATTTGATAATTTAGAAGATTTATATTCCACCTTTCAGCCCAATCAGAGCCACCAAGGTGGCTATCAACTAAAAAACTGAGTATAAAAATCATCATAAAACAATCTAAAAAACAGAACTAGAACACATACATATGAAAACAGAGAGACATCAATCAAAAACATAGGGCAGAGAGAATGAATTATATAGCTACAAGCAGAGGTCCATGAGACTCACAGGGGGTTACCATCTTGTGCCTTACTTTCCTGCTGAGCCCAGGCATGGAACCCAGACACACACACCCCATCATTGAACCTGGAGCAACTCCCAGAATCTGCTGCCACTGTTCCTGGACACTGCTGCCACCCAGAACAGTTCCTACATGCCACAAGGACACAGGAGGCAAGTCCATTGTCTGTGCATGTGCAGATAATTCTCTTTATTTGAAGGACTTTAACCCCCACGTAAGAGGTTTCCTGATTTTTCTGCAAATCTAGGGGGTCCTCATAGTTTGCATAACCATCTGTTTTCTGTCAATGCAGACCCAACCTGTAGATTTAAGTATCCACAGATGGGCCAACACTTGACTATTAGATATATAATGCAGATACAGATGTGCGACAAAGTAAGAAGACATACTGACAAAGCCAGGTGCATGTTTTGGTTACTGTGTACAAGTCCTTCAAAACACAATGCAAAACTCCTGTATTTCTAAAATATTTTCTTAACTTTACAGTTGCCACATCCTTCCTTTTTTACAAGTTCACAGATAAAAAATGACCATTATAATGTTGTACATCATGCAACGTTTGGCAGTGATTTTAAAATTGAGATGACACTACCGTCAACAAATAACTCTAGCTACAATATTCCTACTGGTCTCAAGTGTGCCAGTCGGCATGGAAGAGTTATTAGGAATAGTGTTTTCACATACTTTGGATAATGCACAATAGCAATTACTTGCAACTGGGTTTTCCTGTTTCACAAAGGAAAATCCAGTTTCAAATGATTGCCATAGTACATTGAGAGTACATCAACAATGTGTGAAAGTGCCTTAAAGAAGGCATTTTAGGAAGAGAAGTACATGTGATTGAAATATTTTATTATCAGTAGCAGTACGTAACTGGAAAAGCATGGAAATGTCCATTGATACATCATGATCAGATAGTCTGGGTCTTCTTGATGTGAAAGGACAGTACACCTTCCCTAATGATTTAGGCTATAATTATATTAATTGTAGCTGCACTGTTTAAACATTTATTCTTGTAACTATTTTAAGTAGAATCCATATTTTTAATAAATAATAGTCAACAAGAAGCTTCCTGAGATAACCTCTGCAAAACACATGGCAAATAGGTAACTGGCTTCCATCATTGGTCACTCCAGTTGGAAATATCCAAATGGTAAGGTCCTTCTATAGCTGCTCTTCTTCAGGGTAAATGAGACTTTTCCTAGACAAGGAAAAGTGTCTTCAGGTGTGACATAATAATCCATCACCTCCACATCTTCAAGAAACGATAGGTTTATTGTATATGCCATGTGTATCCACTCAGAAGCAGGTACCAGACTGTTCAATTATAATTTGTTCCAGCACCTGGTCAAGTGGCATTCTGTGTTTCAGCCATTTCTAATATGTCAAAAATGGAGTGGCAGGAAGGCCAGAGGGAAATGATGTAAGGCATCTGCCACACTGATATGATACCAGCAAAATGTAATCATTGCTCTAATTCCACATTTGGTACTCAACCGTCCAAACTGCAGATAGTGGAAACCATTTTTAATTAGGGGGTTGGTCTTTTAATTTGTTTTTAATAGTCTGCTTTTATCCTGGGAAGTGTTTTATGAGAATTGTGTTAGGTTGTTAAATGTTTTGTGCTGATTTTTATGCTACAGGTGAATTTTCATGGTTGTCCATTTTTAAATGATTTTTCATGTTTTATTATTTTAATATATTCATTCTGTAAGCCACCTCAAGCAGGTTCTCTAGAGCAGTGACATATAAATTTTCCAAATAAACAACTAAATAAACTATTTGCATAGCCTGCACAAAGGAATGTTCTGGAAAACTCCATGCAATATGCTGTTTCCTGTACATCCAAATGAGAGTTGAGTACTGAAATTCCCATGCGGTCTTGCCCTATGAGTAGAAAATATTAAATCTGGACTTTCAGAGTACTATCCCACCCTTGGTTGGAAATAGTAACCACATACTCCAAACCTAATAACAGGATAGGGTTTTTTTGTTGTTTTGTTTTGTCCACTAGGTAATTGCATAAACAAACTAGTATGGATTCCAGAAGGTTCTATCTTGCCCCCCCTGCTTCTCAACATCTACATAAAGGCACTGGTAGAGGTCATCCAGAGATTTGGGCAGAATTGCTATCACTATGCAGATGACACTCAGCTCCCATGGAGTCTGTGGAAACTGTGAACAGCTGCATGGAGGCAGTCTTGGGACGGATAAGAACTAATAAACTGAAAGACCAACAAAATAGAGATGCTACTGGTGGGGGGGAGGTTTGACCCAGGAATTGGGAATATCTCCTGTTCTGGATGGAGTTACACTCCCTCTAAAAGAGCAAGTAAATAGCTTTGGGATGCTGTTAGACCCAGTGTCATGGGTCAGCTGGGCATAGTTAACCCTGAAGAAGCAGAAGACTCTTTAGAAGAGGAATGGGCATGTGAAGGAGGTCCCAGCTTGCAGCCAGTTACAAACAGCCTGCTACAGAAAGCTACTTCTGCCATGCCAAATAACAATTTGCAGCCTGATAGCAGCATCCCAGTCATTCAGTCCCATGGCTCAGAATCAGGAAGCATCCCACCATCCACCTCGTCTCCCCCATCTCCAGAACCACTGGAACATAAATGGAGGAGGGTTTGACATGATGTGCTGGAAAGAAGGTGGAGTGCGCAATTAGCAGCCCAGAAACATCTGGATCCAGACAGTGAGGATGGGTGTGTGCGCACTTGCGTGACACAGTCCAGCCGGAAAACAAGTGTCTCTGTTATAATGGGCAGAGAAGTGGGGATCCTGGCTGTGGAAGTAATGCATCATCTTACTCCTGACCTCACTGCCACCAACTCTGCCTCGGCCTCATTACTTTGACCCTTTGGACCATTGTAGCCCAGAGGTGCTGCCTTTACCCTAGGGTAGGCCCAACAAAAGGGGCACCCCACTTTCTAACCTGAGCCAGAGACCTCCAAACCAGACCAAGGAAGGCACTCTTGGTTCTGGACCACAGAACTAGCAAAAGCCTTCCAAAAGGGTCTCCATTTTCAGGTGGCATAAAAGGCAGCCCTCAGAGGGGAAAAAAACTCCAGTCTCCCCACCCACCCCAGGAGAGGTATGCATATGAAACAATGGGTTCCACTAGGTAGGTATCTGCATTTCTAAAGGCTATTCAGCTGCCACCTGGCAAATAGTCTTTCTATCTCCAGAATTTCACCTAGCCCTTTTGTGTTCTTTGCCTCCAAGCCTCTTTCCTGCTCCATCCTTCAGGATGCTGAGATAAACCAATCATAGATTGAAATGTTCAGCAGTCCTTCCTGACACTAATCAGAGACTCATCTCCCACCTTTTGTCTATACTTGGGAAACTTTTCAAACTACCCTGACTGGACCATTAATAGTCAGAAAAAACATTCAACTAGCCACCCAGCACCTGGCTGATTTATTCAAGGCCATTGTTAAAGCCTGACTGTCCCTCTGGAAGCTCATTGGTCACATCTAGGCCTTGCCCATCCTGATGCCACACACCCTTGGGACTCATCATTGACCCAGGTAATCTATTGTTCTCACCTGAGACCAGCCCCCATGGCAGCCCATTGGTCTGCATTGTTTTCCAATGTCTATATTCCCCAGAGCACATGGCCTCAGACTGTGTGTCTCTGCCCTGATGCCAACTGGCAGTCCACCCCTAAACCTTCAGGGTTTAGGCCATTAGCTCATCTCCATGGACCCCTGCATGTCTGGACAGGTTGTATCACCCCATAACTGTTCCCCCTATTCACTATCAATCACCTCTGCTTTCTTACTTCTGCATTGCTTGCTCTTTTTGAACGTTCAGTGTGCTTGTAATTAGGGGTATACTTTAATAAAAACTATTTAATTTACTCTTCAAATCTGGAGTCTTCCTATTATGCTGGGCCTCAGTATACAAGTGGTGTGCAATTCCTGTACCCCTGTGGCCTTGTCTGCTGCCTAGCTAATTTCCCCAAACAACAAGGCAGGCCATTGGTGGTAACTCCATATCTGGACTCTGACTTCTGAATTTGCCCCTGAACCTGTTCTTGCTGCCAAATTGCTTACTCCATGTTTGACCTGGGAGCTGGACTCAGTCCACACTGCGCCAGTTGTGCCTGTGCCTCATCTCACTCATGGTCCAGCTCAGCTGACCTGCTCTGTGTCTAGCGTGTTCTATGTCACCCAGGCCTCCTTTTGGACAAAGAGGTGGCAACAATGGCCAGCTTCCGGTGGTCAGCCAGCTGTGGCCTTTCCTGTACAGGAAAGATCTTGCCGCTGTGGTGCATGCTTTGGTAACATATAGGATAGATTACTACAACAGACACTGCATGGGTCTGCCCTTAAAGACTCTCCAGAATTATAGTTGGTACAAAATGCTATTGCCAGGATGTTGACTGAAGTGAGTTATAGGGACCATATCACTCCAGTCTTGTTCTCTGCACTGGTTTCCAGTTTGCTTCCAAGCTCAATTCATTGTGCTGATATTGATATTTTAAGCCCTATATATGGCTTGGGGGCAACATACCTGAAGGACCACCTTCTCCCATATGAACCTATCCACCCAATCTGCTCATCTTTGGACCTGCTTCAGGTGATCCTACCAGCTGAGGCTAGATGAGTGGCAATCCAATAAAGGGCCTTCTCAGTCATGGCACCAAAACTTTAAATTCACTCCCCTAGGTAGATTTATCTGTCTGCCTCTTCCACTATCTTCTGCCAGAAGGCGAAAAAAAAAATTAAATGTACCTCCCGCAATTGTTATTTGCTCTCTTGTCTGGCTATGTTATGTATGTTTAGATGTTTTTATTGAACTTTTTAATTTTATATATACTGAATTTTAAATGCTGTTTGAATTTTGAAATAATTTAATGTTTTGATGTTCACTGCCTTTGGGGAATCTATTTGGATGGAAAGGTGGCACAGAAATGTTTTAAGCAGAAAAATAAATCTTAATTTATGTGCACATTTACATGAGAATGTCAGTATATCAACCCAGAACAAGAATGTTATATGCTAAACCACAGCCCAAGAATTAATAGTATATTGATTCTCTTGCATATACCATGTAAAAACAGCTGTTTGTCCAGATGTTTTCTATAGATTATCCCAATCACTAGAACAAATGGTGTAACTCAAAGGTCTTTCTGTTAATGTGAATATTTGTATAACTGGGTAGGGAAGTTTATGGTTGTTATCCTGTTGGAGCTGGTCATTATGTGCTGTATCAGATCTGAGCTGTGGGTTGGGTGCAATATATCAATCGTATTCATTGCACAGTAGACTTTCCAAAGAACTGACATTAATCTTTAATCATTTGGGGATTCTTGGTATGATGGGAGGATGTTTAATGCTTTCTTCATGAGTAATTTGTTATATGTAAATCAGAGTAAGTGAGTAAAGGTACAAATATATCTTCCATACAGACAGTAGCTCAATTTCCTCTCCAGACAAGAGACAGAAAACTGAAGAGACTGGAACAAGAGACTGGGAGTTAGCACTTGGAATTATAAAGAGGCCCTGGGTTACATGCAAAAGAGTGTTCTCATTTTCATAAGAATTTTTTAAAATCTCTGTCAGGATTTTCCTAGTATTGTCTCATTCCTCTAAGGCTGTTTTCCAAATAAATTCTCATTTTCATATTTCAAAGTGAGCTACTATTGTACAGGTAAGAAAATATCATAATATGGTCTGCTTGGGGTCCAGTCAGTAGTGTTTTCAATGGAAAAAATAATGTTACAGCACATATGTAGAATCATATAAATTTGTGGATGATTGTAAAAAAGCATTAATACAGATAACTTATAGAGGAACAGACAAATTTCTCTTAAAGATTAATGCACACACAGAAAAGTTTTGGGGGAAAATACACAACAGCATATTATTAATAGACGGAGGTGGAAGACTGTTAATCAATAAGAAGAAAAGAAGAATGTGCTATTCCTCCTAGATTATAGAGGACTCTAGTAAATCAGAGGTGACATTCCAGAAGAAGATAGAGAAACAGAAGATTCTGAAGAATGAAACTACGATAAAGACATTATTTCCACAATAGAAAAGGATTTAGAAAAAAGTGAAATGAAGAGCCATGTTAATTTTAAAAAGTACTCAATGAAATAAATGAACTCAATTGCCACCAGAAAGTAATAATTAACTATTGATTATTTATTTAATGTTTTACATTTTAAAAATTACATATTTATATCCTCCCTTTCCTGATGGTCCAAGGAGGCTTACAATAACAGTTAAGAATATTTTCTGAGAAACGGGCCCTGCGGGGGACTTCCGGTCATGGCGTAGTGATGGGCAATTGCTTCTCCCGAACTCTCCGGGGAGGCGGATCATGCACTGGCGGTCAGGAGGGGTGCCGTGGATCAGCATCCCCACAGAGCCTTAGGGGAAGGCTCCAAGCCATAGGGCTTTTGAGGGTTAGCCTCTTTGCTGGCCCAATGCCAGGGAATAGAGGTTTACCTCTGCCCTGATGGTCCTGCTGCTTAGTGTCCTTCGGGAATGAGCCACGCCACCAGGACAAGCGCAGGAGATCGAGTGAAGTAGCGGAGCAGAGTGAGGTCAGACAAGACCAACAATGAACGAGAGTTCTGCATAAGCAAATCTATGAACTTTTAAAAGAATCTCATATCCCCCTCCGTAAAAAATGGGACATCAAGAGAAGTGCATGATGAGAGGGACGCCTCTCAGGCACCTGAACAAAGAAGTGTAAATGGAAAGGGGGAGAGAATACAAGTGAATAACTTGTTTTGAGAGATTTACCCAAGCTTAAAATGAGCTTTTGGCTACTTTGAGAGTCTGTGAAGAAGCTGTTTTCAAGCGTAAACAATCCAGAAAATGGCGAGCATAGCAAAAAAGACAGTGAAAGTGAAACCGCCAGGGAGTCAGAGCCTGAGACCGGAAGAGAGGGCTGACTTCACCAGTCTTTTAGCAGAAACTATGCGGCTGGTGATGGAACAACTAGTGAGTATTAACCAGCAGCTGGCCACTATGAACCAAAATTTTACAGTTCAGCAGCTCCAACTGGCAGAAGCATCTAAAAAACGGAGCAGACGGCTGAGAAAGTTAAAGAGATGGACACCACAAACCAGAAAATGAAGAAAAAGATGGTGAGAATCGTGAAAAAGCAAAGTATACAAGAGAAACAGCTGTTGCCTCTATGAATGGAAAAAGCAAACATAACTCTCAGGTTCCAGGGAGTTCTGGAATCAAGCAATGAGAATCTGAAGAAAATATTAAGCGAAATAATAGCCCCAGTAGTAGACTTAAAAGCAGAGGACATTGTAAGCGATATGGAGGTAGCTTATAGAGCTTACTCCAACTATATCAAGAAAAACAGTCTACCGGGTGAAATTGTGGTCAGATTCTTGAGAAGACAAACCAGAGATGCAATATTGAAAGCAACTTCGGCAACTCCACTGAAATTGGGAAATATAAGCATTAAAACTTTAAAAGACATTCCATTTGAAATTAGACAGAAAAGGAAAGAATATAAAGACTTAATTCTTTTTCTTCAAACAAATAGTATCGGTTATAGATGGATCATCCCTGAGGGTGTCATCATTAAATTAAACGATAAAAGGGAAAAGGTTGACTCCATATTCAAAGCAAGAGAATTTCTGAAATGCCACTTGGGAGCTGAGGAAGAATCGAAAGAGGAAGAAACCAAGTCGAGTGGTGAAGGTGACTCAGTTCCCTCGAAGGAGGACAAAGACTCTATCTTGGAATTAGGAGCAGCGGCCCCGAAAATAAAATATAAACTGAGAGATAGAAAGCCTAGATAGGGTAAAGGCTGAAGGACTCTGAAAGGTGCCTTTACGAAGTGAGCATACAGGGGATGCTCTGGAGGTCTCCTCATAACAAGTAACTTGTTAGGATAAAAGCTAAGTTAGACAGATACTCAACAAGTATATTGCTTACTAACATTCTCATATTAACAGGGTTATTTAGACAACGAAATTAAGATCTTCTACTCTTGGGGTTTTAGTTAGTGTGGGTTTCTTACATTTCTGTTGTAGTTTTTTGTAGTTATAAAAGAATCAATAAAAATCCCCTTTGGGGGGCTCAAAAAATATTTTCTGTTAAAATCAAAAATAAAATAGCAAAAATCAAATGCCTCCCTTCTCCGCTGCTTACAAGATATCCGTTGTTCAAAAAAAACCCTCAAAAGCTCTAGCAAACAAGGAGATCTTGTAGTGCTTCCTGAAGATCTCCAAGAAGAAGGCCTCCATCACCTCTTCAGGGAGCCCATGATGGTAAAGGCCCAGGCTTTTGTTGATGCCAGATGGGCCACCCTAAGTTGTATGGTAGCCAACCCAATGGCTGATTGAAAACTGTAGTTGGTGCACAGGGACATATGGATGGAGATGGTCCTTCATATATGTAGGTCCCAGGTCATGAAGGACTTTAAAGGTCATAGCCAGCACCTTGACTTGAACTTGGAAATAGACTGACAGCCAGTTTAGCTGTTTCACAATAGGCAACATATGTTCTCAGTGGCTAGCCCCAATTGTAGTTAGTTCATTTAAACTTATAGTACACAAATATCATGGAGTAGTGCTTACATTTACTGTTTAGCATTTTTCAAACTAGAAACTAGAGTCTTACTAGTTTTCCTTGCAGGAATGTGATCCATGCAAGTATGATGATATGCACTCTGCTTTTCATGACGTTTCATTTTCAGAGGGTACAGTGGGTGGGAACTTCAAATTCAAGGGAGGAGTCTAAACTGTTATATTGTTCAAAAGCTGGCATTATGAATATCCTGAGAAGTAAATCACAACTTTTAGTCCAGGAAACCAATATTATAAATTTCAGTATGTAGCAGTTGTGGTTTGTTTTTGGCAGAGGTTACCAGGCCAAATGTGAGTAACAGATCTCAATTCTTACCTACCAGCAAGAAACAGTCTGCCAGCTGCATTGCACACATCCTTTCCTTCCCAAGGGAATACAGTTCTGAGCAGAGCCAGTTAAATGAATTCATTGTTTGCCACTCCATTTAGGCAAAAACAGCTCCCAGACAGTTAAATAAAGAGTGACTTTAAATTGTTTCTATAAAGGATTGTTGGGTTTTCTTAACATTTTCAGGACATCAGAGATAGAGTTTTAACTTTAATTCAGTTTCCCAACCCTCAAAAAACGCTTTATCTGATAACAAAAATTTCTTCAAGAAACTCAAAAGTAATTATGACTGATACTGGTCTGATCTTTGATACTAATCTGATCTACACATGTGGAATAATAACACATTAATGAAATGGTGGAATGGACTGTACTATTTAAGCCTGCATTTTGAAGTGTCCCAAAAAGTTTTTAAAAACCTGAATGTTGTATTATTCTTATTTTAAAGCTCAGTTTTTAGGAGTGGGTCAATTATCTTTGATAATAGGATTTGGAGGCACCCATGCTGGGTCAGTAGAGTAGCTAGAACTCAGACTGAAGCATAGCTCAGCATGGTGTTGTGTTTAGAGAGTTGGAATAGGATCCCCATGCTGCCATGGAAGCTCGCTGTGTGACCTTGGGTCAATCACACACTCTCAGCCTCACCTACCTCACAGGGTTGTTGTGAACGATGACACTCCTGTGTCTCTAGCTTCTTGCATCCTTCACTTATCCTCCTTCAGCTACTCAAGAGTAAAAATTGAATCTTCCCTCCTACAGCAGGCAGATAAGGGGTTAATATAACGGAATGAGAAGTACAGCAGCTGTGTTTTCTGTCACACTTGCTTAGAAGTTTTCACACCATCTCCTGATTGGCAACTGGTAATTATTTATACACACACATACATGCGCACGGACAAAATTGCTGGAGTTGCATATACTTCACATGAAAACCTTGCCTTATGGAACAAGGCCTGTCTTCCAGTTCAGTTTCAACCAGCCATAATACAGCTGTTCAGATTTGCTTTCAAGTTGCACTACGGGTTGGTTCTATACATGTTGATATCTGAAAATTCACTGAGAAATTTACTCCATAAGACAGGCAATGTGATCAAGAAAATCCCATAGTAGAAGCTATTTTACATTTTATTATTATACAACTTACTTAAAAGACCCTAAGCTATCAACATTAAAATCAATGCCACACAAATATAAATCATAGAAATTTTACAGCACATAATAAGATTATGTTAAAGTCACATAAAACTGTTAAAATGGACTAGATAAATAACCAACAAAAACAAGAAGTAAATAACCTTTTTTCTCTGTTCCCGGAAAGCTTTCCAAAAATACAGTGCTAGGCAGACCTCCCTGGGGAAGGAATTCCTATGATCTCCACCACCAATGCAAATATCTCTTCCTACACACAATCTTTGACTGGTGTAGAAGACAACATTGTTTTTCAGATGAAGATGGAAATCATTTCTTGGCCTTTTAGCAAAGCTCAAGTGTAGTTCATGAAGATTTGAACATGTGAGTAGCTTCACATAAGAAAAGACAGCCCTTTACTACACAGTGGTCCCAGAACATACAAGGTTATGTAGGAGAACACAACACTGAGAAGTGAAAACAGAATTGCTCAGTTAAAATAATGGAACAAGCTAAACCCGTCATGGATAAACGAAACTTGGTAAGATCTTTCATTTTTTCCAAAAATTCTGTTTTACTTTCTAGCCTTACCAATTGTGGTTTTTAATAAGGATTTGTCTTCAAAAGTCATTAAACAAATTTATTTCGGCATATAGAACACCACATACCAAGATTAATATTATGTGTAGGTCCACAAACTAGTGGAGCCACAGCATCAATTGAAAGCCTTGCTGGTGGTGAGTGGGCAAGAGCCGGCTACAGCAATGGGACATCGCTGCCCCCAGCTAGTTTGGACCAGCCTGAGCAGCTGCCATTTTGATGGGGGTTCCCCCTCGAGCACCGTTCCAGGGCTTGCGGGACTGTTCCAGATGAGCAGAAATGCACTGGGGAGCCCAGGGAAGGTCTCTGCCTCTCCTGGAGTCTCCCCAGTTGAGCCAGGGTTCGCTGGATGGCTGCTGGTAGCATGACCTGAGCAGTGCTCTGCCCCTCTAGGCTCACCAACAGAGATCGTAGCAGCGAAAACAACAAAGAACTCTGAATTCAGGTGACTGGTGAACTCACAGGACCCAGAGTCGCTGATCTGGAGAGTCTGGAGAGGCGGCAGATACCAGTGTGGTCCCAGAGAGTGGGTTCGGGGATGGAATTTCATGCCCATATGCAGGACTGTCTGGCCCAAAGAAGATCATTGGACGTGCCAAGCCCTAACAACCTGGAACCGGACTGCCTCCCATGGATCACTAGATGGCAGCAGATGCAGGCAGTTAACCACAGGGAATTATTGAGTTTAAATTTAATTAATTGGGTTAGGGTATAGAAACTACAATCTGATTGTGTATTTATTAGTTGATTAATTTCCCAATTATCGATTGATCTGATGAACTGAATTATAATCTGATTGTGTATTTGGTGTTTGTTTTATTCCCCCAATTAATTATGGATTGACTTGTTGAATGAATTGATGATATTATATACCCTGTAATTGATGAATTAATTTTAATTAATTAATTTGTTACCTAAATTTAAATTTACAAGTTAATTAATAAGAGGTCTTCTGGCTGTTTAAAGGAAATTTTGCCATGGACTACCACCAGCCATCATTTAAGTTTAAATTACCGGCTAATTGATTGGATTTTATATATATAATATATTTAAAAAGGCATCTATAGGCTACCAGACTAAACTGACAGGGTTATATTAATTTAGGAGTAAGTGGGAGCCAGTGCCTGTTGTCAAGGACTACTTGGTTAACCTGACATCTAGCTGATTTGAGGCTCACAGCTGGTTTACAGCTGGCAAAGATCAGCAGGTGGGTTGATGACCAGACAAAGGATTCCAGTGCTCCAGGGGAGGGGAAAATATATCATTGGGACTAGACATGGAGTCAAGGGAAGGAGGTGGAGAAATAACTTAGCTTGGCCTCCTTCCAGTCTACGTCCCATCCCAAAGGTTGTAGGCAGTGGGGCTAGGATGACTGACCCCCCCCTCCAACATTGGTGCTGTGTAATGCCAGGCCTATAAACAATAAGACCACTGTCCTAGGGGACTTTCTGCAGGAGCAGAAAGACCTTTTACAGTTCCACAGGGCCTGCAAGACAAAGCTCTTCCACCAGGCCTTCATTTAAGGAGACGCACTATACACCGAGGAGTGTCCCTGTGCCCCGGCTTTACCATCCATATTCCAGCTTGTGCTGGTTTATCACCTATCACTGCATAATAGATAGAGAACTGAGCTAGTGTGAATGTCACTGGAATATATGGTTGCTTAAGCCATTTTATGCGGTGGCTCAAGTGGTTAAGACGCTGAACTGCAGGCTGTGGAAGGTCAGTAGTTCAGCAGTTCGAGACCCGAGAGTGCCGCATGACGGGGTGAGCTCCCGTCTCTAGTTCCAGCTCCTGCCAACCTAGCAGTTCGAAAGCAAGAAATTGCAAGTAGATATATAGGTACCACTTCGGTGGGAAGGTAACAGCGTTCTGTGCGCCTTGGTGTTTAGTCATGCCGGCCACATGACCACGGAAACGTCTTCGGACAGCGCTGGCTCTTCGGCTTTGAAACGGAGATGAGCACCGCAACCCTAGAGTCGGATTCGACTGGCTTTCGAGCAAGGGAACCTTTACCTTTACTTTAAGCCATTTTATAAATAATCTCGCTCTCACTTATTAACTCTGTTCCAATGTTTATTATGTTTTAATGTTTTAGGAGGATTTTAAATGATTATTTATATTATGTTATGATTATTTATGTACATGTGTGAGCCGCCCTGAGCCCATCTCAGCGGGAAGGGTGGGATAAAAGCCAGATAGATCTTTTTTTTTCTTTTACTTTTTGGATTTTCTACAGACCCGTGGAGTCCCCTGAGTTTGGAGAAAAATCTGTTGGGGGAGAATGTGCCCCCTATCTGTGGACTGTTGAGAATAAATATACATGGTGAATCATAACATAGTTCTTATTAACTCTTGTCCATTAGACTTGTTACAATTATAATTGTATGGCTTATAATAGTTATCCATTATTCACTGTGCAACTTATTGGTTTAATTTTTTCATGAAACCTAGTGCATAATGTATTTGCTTAACAATGTTGTACATTTTGACATGTAGGTTTTACTGTTCCTGTATAAGGTTAATTGCTTGTAATTTGGATGTTTTTGTGTAAATTTTGAAAATTAAAAAAGTATATTTTTAAAAAAAAAACACTGCAAACAGTGCCAATAAGGCATTGATAATGTCTGAGCACTGAGCAGTAGTATTATGTGCTCAGTACAACAAGTGCTCATTGCTCAGCTTGCTTCTGCATTCTGAATTAAGTATAGTTTCTGGTAGATTTGAGTATAACACATTACAGTAAATCTGTTCTGGGCATTTCTGAGGCATGATTGATAATGGTGAAAGTTTCATTTTCTATGAGAAGTTAAAGTTGGCCCATCAACTGAAGTCTGTGAAAAGCCCTCCTGACCTGACCATGAGACAATCCCTAATGATAGAGGCAGCTCTAGGAACACTGCCAAGCTTTGAATCTAATAAATGAAGGGAAGTGAAATCATATCCATAACAGAACAAACACAAACTCCTTATAATCTCTATATTGTATGCATAGAATCAAGCTTAACCACCCACATCCTGTTCATCACTTCCTGAAAGTATCTGTTCAGAAATTCAATCACCTCTCCTGGACTAGATGAAGAAAGGAGATAAAGCTGAGTGTCATTTGATAGTCAGCATTTATTCAGTACTTCAAAGTGCTTCATATACATTATATAGTGCTCCTTACAGCAACCCAGTAAAAGAGACAGATCAGTATTACTGTTCACATATTGTAGATAGGAAAGGAGTGGGGAGGCTGAGGCTAAAAAATGGTGGCTTGTCTACAGTTATTGCTTGTAGTACAAGCCAGATGCAAACCAGGGTCTTTCTAGTTGACTGCTCAGTCTCTAAGAGGCTAGACTGCTATTTGCCTCACCCATATTCATTACAAAATGATGATTTTAAAGGTTTCTTAGAGGGGTAAGAATAAAAAGAACTTCTGTGAGTCATTTTTCTTTGGAACAAAAGTCTACTTTGCTTAGCAGGGATTCCCCATACTGCATTTTGTGGTCAAAGGCAACTGAGCCATTGCAACTTTCTTCCTCTTCCAGAAACATTCCTTTCCAATTTCATGGTGCACCTGCAACTTTAAAATCACTCCCTATGCAATTAATGTGTCCTGGAAATTTTTAAAAGAAGTAATTTTTAAAAATCAATGAAATGATCTAATGCTAGTGTCTAGGCAGGATATGCCAAGAGATATTAGCTTTGTTTTCATTACTTGTTAAAAGATATTTTAAAACATTGCTAGCTTTCTGCATTTGCTTCCAAATTTACAGTATGTCTCCTGCAGCAGCTGTTTTATGGGATTTATACCTGAATGTACATTGAACATCTGATGGAGTTAATGCTTCATCTATAGCCCACTCCCAATTAGAGTTTCATTTCAGCTTTTTCCTGTGAGTGATAATAGTCATTAAATGGACAACTAGCCATGTATTCACCAGTAGGATAGGATTTATCTAAGTTCTTCAATGCTCACCTTTCTTACCCTGAAGCATCTGACCTTTCCTCGTTATCTTTGTCTGATCTGTTGGCACATGGATGTCAGTATTTCACAGTTTCTCTGGCTGCCATTAATTTAGCTGTTCTGATAGCGCAGAGTTTGGGCAACTCTGAGCTAGCCATGTCATTGCTAGGGATGGGCACAAACTGGCTCATGAACCAAAGTTCATGACAAATTTTGGGTGGTTCACAGTTTGCGAACTGAAGTGTGTGGCAGGTCAACTGGCACAAATATTCCATGAACTTTCAAGCTGTTCCTGGCACTTCATGAATGGCTATATTTCCAGACAGAGTGTCTCTGCTCAATCTAAATGTTTACAAAACTTCAAAGCAACACGGGGGGGGGGGACTTGGAGGTCATGTAGAGGAACATCTGAGGGAAGGTCCCCTGTGGGTTTGATGTCACTAGTTTACACAGGATCCATTCTGTACACTCCTGAACCTGCAACTGTCATTTCCCCAGGAAGTACTTTCCTGGGGGCACTTTCTTTGGTGGGGCTGTAACTCAGACCCCATAAATCCAATACTCACCAAACTTGGAGAAGGAAGAGGAGGAGGAGGTTGGATTTATACCCCACTTTTCACTACCCAAAGGAGTCTCAGAGCAGCTTACAATCTCCTTTTCCTTCCCCTCCCCACAACAGACACCCTGTGAGGTAGGTGGGACTGAGAGAGCTCTTCTGATGACTACTCTTGAGAGAACAGCTCTGAGAGAATTTGTTACTGACCAAAGGTCACACCAGCAGCTGCATGTGGAGGAGTAGGGAATCAAACCCGGTTCTCCCAGATTAGAGTCCGCACTACTAACCACTACACCAAACTGGCAGAGGAGAGTCAGCCAAAGATCCCCTGCTAGTTTCGTATTTCTAGCATGCCAGGGACTGGTTTACCACACCACAAACCTCATAAACAGAACTGATTCATTTGGTGGCTAAAAATTTATGATGATTTGTGGTTTGTGAACTGGCACACCACAAACCAAACTGCATTTTCCTGGTTCATGCCCATCCGTATTCATGGCTAAACTGGATTTTGAGGATATCAGAGGATTTCACAACACCTTTTAATACACAAAACTATATATCAGCTAAATGACTAGTCATTTAGTAACAGGGTGAAGGGTCAAATCATGAACCATGCTTCAGATGTAATGGCCAAACCATTGTTTGGTTATTATGTAGACAAGCCAGGAAGATTACATAGACATAGGTTTTCAAGTCCTCCCACAGCGATATGGGGAGATTATCATTCACCTGGTCAGGAGGAGATTCCCCAGGTGGGGAATGATGGTCAGAGTCCGCAGCCTCCAAGTCCTTATCAGAGTTCCCAAGGCTTCCAGGTCAGAGTCTGAAGATCCATGGGTTAGTGTGCTATTGCATTGGAGTGCAGGTGGAGGAGTTGGTGGTAGCAAAGGCGGCAGCTCAAGAGTATGTGACACTTTGTGGTTTTTTACCAGTGGCGCATTGTCTTTCAATGTCAACCACTTCGGTACCAGGGCTGAAGGGATTAGCTTTGATGGCAATCAGGATCAACGAGAGTAGGTAGAACACTGATCCCAATCAGGAGGATGAAAGGGTATCCAAGGCAGTGCTGTATGTAATGGATGTGCCCCATTAACATATTGCATCTGCCTCTGGTCCCAAGGGCTCATCATAGGTGTCACCTGAAATGTTGTTGCAAGGAAATGGTATCGTTCAGTGGATCGATCCTGAGAGTGAGAGTCTTTGGTGTCTGTCAACAGGACTTTGGGCCCAGTGGGGTTCAATATCGACTGAACTGCTGGCCACAGATGACTTCCTGGATGAAGATCTATGGAACGACCATTGAGTCAAATTGATCTCCTCTGCTTCTGACCTACATGTTCCTTCTCCTTCCTTTCCTGTACACTGAAAGATATCCTGTAGTGAAAGAGATCCATATTTCTGGCAAACAATAGTTTGACGTTACATGCCAGAACTATGCGTTGTCATAAATCTGGAATACTTTTACTAACTGGTTGTGTGAAGAAAAAGGACTAATGGGACCAAAAAAGATACTACCAACCCAGGCCTCTATGTCAGTTCTGGAAATTTAGTATTTCTATAAAACAAATGATGTGTTTTGCTTTTTTAAAAAAATAAACTTTTTTGTTTGGAAATGTTAATGGATTGTAATCTAGGTACACCGAAAACCACTAGCATTAATGACTGTTTCATTTGTTGCAACAGCAGAACAATAGACTGGAGGTTTGCCCATAAATCCAGATGGTGGCTCCAGCTGCACAATCTATTTCATCTAGTTTGGTTCAAGCAGCTTCATTGACAGGGTTACTGTAAATTGAATTGTATAAATTATCCCATGAAGCTAAAATTGTGCAGCTTTCATTTGTCCTCTTTCCCCTGATTTCAGCCTTTATCCCTTATAATTCTGTGCTGTTAGCACCTATACCTTGAAGTCCTTCCCAGCACCATCAATTAATCAGGAAAGGATATTACTGAAGACAACATGATGTAGATGCAGCATTCTTCTAATATGTTCTCAGAAATTATGTTTCACTTATGGATGAAAAATTCAGCTTCATATGAAATTTTCATATCAAAATGCTGAGTGAATGTAATATGATACAGGTGACACAAACTGTACCTTACTGGGTCCCCAGCAGACAGAGAGTGAATGAAGAGTTCATAAACTGCATGAAGACATGTTGCTACGTATCCCAGAAGTATCTGTAGATGGAAAACAATTACATCATAGCATTTCATATCAAAATCTTTAATTCTCAACATGATCCCATCTGTGGATACTTAAACCCAGAGATTAGAACAATAAATAGACAAGCCATGTCTTTCTTCAAACCTAAGAAAAACCCCTCAGTTTTTAGAAAAATCTTAAATCTGGAAAAATTGAATTTGATAGAAAAATCTTTGCAAGGATCTATTCAAATGATAACTCCAAATGTATTCTTGAGGTTACATTCAAGGCCAAAGACTACTTTTATACTTCTTACATCTTATTCATACAGAGAGAAGATATGAAGTTCAGGTCAAAGTGATCATGAGGCAACAGAATTGCTTTAAGATTGTCATCATGAAGGATAAGTGGTCTTTCAATTCAAGTGAATGGAAGGGATATTAAAGTTTAGGAAACTGCAGTGCCAGTACTGTAATACATTTATATGCTATAGGCATGTATCCAAAATCCTCACCATGGACTCCTACAGTGCGGATTCTAATCCCTCCAATTCCACCACACGTCCTCAAAAGATGGGACCAAAACTTGGGGGATCAAAAGAAGTCATTTCCAACCACGTGAAAAGCTATAGTTCATGTCAGAAATCAGTGTGATTCCCACTATTTGTCCAAGCTTCAGAGAGCTCAATCTCAGCTATGGCCTTACCATGCTGGGTGCCTTACAATACTGAAGTTCCTTCCCTTGGAAGACCCAAGGAGACTTATTTCTACTTGTACTTGCTACTTGTAGCTCCAATGGTTAGTGCTTTAAATAAAGATGGTCTTTATTTCATCTCTGAAAGGCATGTCTGTGGGTTCCAGATAGGAGATGTTCTGGTTCTGTCTTCAAAGGGATTGGTCCCTGGTTGCTAAGATACTGAGTTTGAGGATTTGCTCTTTGCTCTTTCCTTGAGTCTTCTCCAGCAACTGACTGTCCCCAAGATCTTCTGGGCTTCTTCTTTTATATAATTGACAACTGGAAGGAGTGGGACTACATTATCAACATTTGACATCACTTCTGGTTTGGGGCAAATCACTTCTAGAAGTCCATACATAGTTGCCAAATCTCCATGGGTATTCCCCTTTTTCTCCATGCCACAATCAAGAAAACTCCCATCTATGTATGTGCATAGATGATAATCTTTATATTCTATCCTTTTTATGTAGGACTCCTTCCAATATTACATTTCCCCACACATAGTTTGAAATGTGGGAAAAATATGAAGATGTGAAGATATTCTTCTTGTATCATTATGAGCAAATGTGAAACAATGCATGAATGCCTAGACAAACATGGCCCTTTTCTCAGTTCTAGAACATAAGAACATAAGAGAAGCCAATGTTGGATCAGGCCAATGGCCCATCTAGTCCAACATCCTGTCATACAGTGGCCAAAAATACCAAGTGCCATCAAGAGGTCCAGCAGTCAGGCCAAGGCACTAGAAGCCCTCCCACTGTTGCCCCCCAAGCACCAAGAATACAGAGCATCACTTGCCCCAGCCTGAGAGTTCCTATCTATACCTTGTGGCTAATAACCACCGATGGACTTCTGCTCCATATGCTTATATAATTCCCTCTTGAAGCCATCCATGCTTGTAGCCTCCTGTGGCAATGAATTCCATGTGTTAATCCCTCTTTGGGTGAAGAAGGACTTCCTTTTATCCGTTCTAACTCAACTGCTCAGCAATTTCATTCAGTGCCCACGAGTTCTTGTATTGTGAGAAAGAAAGAAAAGTACCTCTTTCTCAACCTGCTCTATCCAATGCATAATCTTATAAACCTCAATCATGTCACCCCTCAGCCGTTGTTTCTCCAAACTAAAGAGCCCCAAGTGTTTTAACCTTTCTTCATAGGGAAAGTGTTCCAACCCTTTCATCATTCTAGTTGCCCTTTTCTGCACTTTTTCCAATGCTATAATATCCTTTTTGACGTATGGTGACCAGAACTGTACACAGTATTCCAAATGAGGTCACACCATTGATTTATACAGGGGCATTATGATACTGGCTGATGTTTTCAATTCTCTTCCTAATAATCCCCAGCATAACATTGACTTTTTTTACTGCAGTTGCACACTGTCTAGACATTTTCATTGAGTTATCTACTATGACTCAAGATCTCTCTCTTGGTCAATCTCTGCCAGTTCAGACCCCATCACTGTGTATTTATATTTAGGATTTTTGGCTCCAATGTACATCACTTTGCACTTGGCCACATTGAACCCTATTTGCCACGTTGACACCCACTCGGCCATCCTTGACAGATCCCTTTGGAGAGTCTCACAATCCTCCCTGATTCTCACCACCCTGAACAACTTTGTGTCATCAGCAAATTTAGCCACTTCACTGCTTACTCCCAACTCCAAATCGTTAATGAAAAAGTGAAAAAGCTTCAGACCCAGTACTGATCTCTGTGGTACCCCACTGCTTACCACCCTCCACTGAGAAAATTTCTCATTTATACTCACTCTCTGTTTCCTATTAATTAGCCAGTTTTTGATCCACAAGAGGATTGTCCTTTTATCTCATGACTATTGAGCTTACTTAGGAACCTTTTATGATGAGCTTTATCAAAAGCTTTCTGGAAGTCAAAGTAAACAACATCTATTGGGTCCCCCCTGTCTACATGTTTGTTCACTCCCTCAAAAAACACTATCAGGTTAGTGAGACAAGATCTTCCCTTACAGAATCCATGCTGAGTCTGCCTCAATAGTTTTTGTTCATCAATGTACCTACTAATTCTTTCCTTAATAACAGTTTCCACCAATTTACCCAGTATCGATGTCAGACTGACTGGCCTGTAATTTCCCAGATCTCCTCTGGAACCCTTTTTAAAGATGGAAGTGACATTAGCTACCTTCCAGTCCTTAGGAATGGAGGCAAATTTTAGATTACATATTTTTTGACAGGAGATTCACAAGTTCACATTTGAGTTCTTTCAAGAACTCTCGGATGTATGCCATCTGGGCCTGGTGGTTTATCAGTTTTTAAGTTGTCTATCAGTCATAGGACCTCCTCTCTCATCACCTCAATCTGACTCAGGTCTTTCAACACCCCTCCCGAAATCAGAGGTTCTGGAGTGGACAAGCACTTCTCATCTTCCACAGTGAAGACAGAGGCAAAAAATGCATTCAGCTTCTCAGCCATTTCCCTATCATCCTTCAGTACTCCTTTTCCTTTTTGGTCATCCAAGGGCCCCACTGCCTCCCTGGCTGGTTTCCTGCTTCTAATGTACTTGAAGAAAGTTTTATTGTTGGTCTTTATGTTTTTTGTTATATGCTCCTCATATTCCCTTTTTGCCTGCCTGATCACAGACTTGCATTTTATTTGCCACAGCCTGTGTTTCCTTTTATCAACCTCACTGAGACTAGCTTTCCACCGCTTAAAGGAATCCTTCTTACCTTTTACAGCTTCCATTACTTTGTTTGTTAACCATGCAGGCTTTTTTCTATACCTATTTGTGCCTTTCCTAACCTGCGGTATATATTTTTCCTGAGCTTCTAGGAGTGTAGTTTTAAATAGTCTCCAAGCTTCCCCAATGGTTTTGACCCTTTCTACTTTTCCTTTCAGTTTCTTCCTCACATATCCCCTCATATCAGAGAAGTTACCCCTTTTAAAGTTAAAAGTGGTTGTGTCAGTCTTTTTGGGCAACTTCCTATTTATACAAATGTTAAACTCAATAACATTATGGTCACTATTCCCAAGTGGTGCAATCACTTTTACATCTCTCACTAGGTCTTGGGTATTACTTAGGACCAAATCCAGGATTGCCTTTCCCCAGTAGGTTCTGTGACCATCTGTTCCATAGCACAGTCATTAAGAGTGTCTAGAAACTCAATCTCTTTTTCCCAACTTGAACACATATTGACCCAATCAATGTGTGAGTAGTTAAAGTCACCTAATACGACACAGTGATTTTGTCTAGCCGCTATCTTTAATTCATTCATCATTTTATAATCCTCCTCTATCTTTTGATCTGATGGGCGATAACAAACTCCCAATGTTAAGCTTCCTTTTGGGTCCACTATTTCAACCCATAGCATTTCTAGAAGCAAATCCAATTCACTTACCCTCTCAATTTTACTGGACTGTATACCCTCTCTGACATACAGAACCACCCCACCTCCAACCCTTCCCCCCATCCTTCCAATATAGTTTATAACCAGGAATCACCATATCCCACTGATTTTCTTCATCCCACCAAGTTTCTGAAATACCCACAATGTCTATCTTACCCCAACACCAAGCATGCCAATTCCCCAATTTTACCTCTGCTTCTGGCAAGGTGCCAGGGGAAAAAAAGCATACAAACAACAAGGTAAGACCTACTATTATTATCATCCTATGTGTACAGCCTCCTTAAACCATTCACTGAGTTTGTAACACCTAACTGAAATGTATTTAAAATGGACACGATTGTAATAGAATAAACAAACTCAAGCTCCTGAGATGCTCAGGAGAATTTACTTTCACTTCTCATTAAATGTTACTTTATAAAATATGCTATTTACAATTAAAGATCCAGTTCCTCCTTGTCCCTTCCCATAACTATTAGTACAAGTCACCTGCCAGTGATTAAAACAAAAGCTGCCTGTCCATAATTGCAAGTGGGAATGAAAATCAGCCCTGTCATGGTGAGCTATATGAAAGAACAAAAATGAGAAATACCCTAAGGGAGCAGAGCTGAAGCCACACTTCCATTGGATCAATACCAGTTTCCCATCCTTATTCTCTTATATAGCATGCAGGGTATCCTCTATTGTTTATTTACAAGACTTCACAGCTTTGGGGGAACCAGAAATACCACTCTTTTCAGCAACCCTTCTGTTTTGATAAATGAAAGACATCTGTCGTGTGCTTCTCAAGATAGTGGGTGCTTTAGCTTATTACCAAAAGTAGTACAAAGAAGTCTTTTTGTCTGTAAAGAAATAAAGACAATAAACTTGCCCCTTGCCTTTTCTCTCTAAGGGCACATGTTTCTTTTTGATCTCACACAGTGTAAGCTCCAGCAAGACGGAACCAAGTCTGAAATATGCAGCCATCCTCATATCAAGAATTAGAGCAGTGTTTTAGAGGAAGTTCATAACTTAAAGGTTGTTGATTTATTGATGATACTGTCAGTCATTGAGTTTGTCACCCATGATATAGGCCAGTTGCATTCATGATTGATAGGGATATGTGAAAGGAGTGGAATGGAACTCTGTCACATGTCCTTCATCAAGTTCTCATTTGTCTCTAACCTGGGTCTGCTGGAACTGGGACAGGGAGGTTCAGGCAATGTTTATTTTTGCTCAACCTGGACAGCTCAATTAATTCAATGTTTGTATGCAGATGGTAAAAATGAAGAGCTTACTTACTACAGCTTTGGTACTCAAAGCATGGGAATAAAGAGAATTCAGACACAACATTTTAAACGTTTGAAATAACCCTTGTAGAAAACAGCCAGGACTATAATATACTATCATCACTATAGTACTGATATTACAAAACAGGGGTTCTTGGTGTCTGCAAATCTTTCTTTGGAATTCCTGTCTCTATCTTTATGTCTTGTAATATTTTTATGGGTTCACAAATATGAAAGTGTTATTTCTTCCTCATGACCCTTTCCTGTAATCTCTGCTTTCCCATTTTAGGGCCCTGGCATCAAACAAAGCTTGTCACCTCCTCTTCCAATACACCAAAACTCATTTCCAGACAAAGCAGGTATGGTTGGTACATGGAGCTCTACAGGGCCCTCCATTGTATTGAGGAAGGTGTAAGGAATGGAAAATTCAGTGAGGATTGTACACTTTTATTGCCTTTATATTTAAAATATTTATATCCTGCCTCTGCAGATAGTTAGTTTACAATAAAATCAAACTGTAAAATACCATCAGTAAAACTACAGTTATGTGCTAGAAATGTAGGCTAACAAATGCAGATTTGATGGGTCTGCTTTTAGAATAAAATCTTAAATGAAATAGAGCAGATTATAAACATTCAGCTTCCAGGAGATCAAAAAGTAATATCTCTTGGGGTTATAGCAGATCATATATTACATAAACACAAATCTATGCTATGATATTTATCTGCTGCCAAGAAGTTAATAGTAATAAGCTGGGGGGGGGAGAGTTGAATGTCAAATTTTGGTTACTTAAAGTCTGACTAATTGCAAGATTATCAGAATTAACAGAAATTGTTAGACTGAGATGGTGGATTAAAGTATCCAGTTTTTTCTCAAATCTGAGAACCCTTTTTTAACTTTTTGGATTAAAAACTACCATTACCTTTTGACTGGTTTAACTGCATGACATTGATACAAAAGAGGAATAGAAACTGAAGAAGAAGTAAGAAATGACCAGGAAGTGCCTTTAAACATTTCTTTGTGGAAAACCATAACACAAACCTGGCAAGAGGCACGTATAACTTTAATTCATAAGGAAGGGAATGATCCAGTGCTACCACAATCTTATTGAACTATATCATTGTTAAATGTGATTATAAACTTTCTGCCTCAACAATGGCAGAGTGACTTAAGAAATGCATAATAAAAATAATAAACCCAGATCAAACTGGTTTTGTTCCAAAGAGATATATGAAAGACAATCTTTGTTTTATAATTGATGCAGTGGAACTTGTGCAAAATAAAGAAGAAAAAGTGGTCTTTAAGTTCCTAGATGCTGAAAATTCTGCTACTAAAATCAGACAAGACCACAACATTAGGAGACTGAGAATTGACAGAGAAGAATTTAAATTAAGGAGTTTCACAGATGATGTGGTATTTACAATCTTAAATCAAAAAACACAATACAGTCTGTTATGGATCATATAGAAAAGTTTGGTTCCTTTTCTGGATTTAAAATCAATAAGAGAAAAACAAAAATGATTTCCAAATTTTTATCAAAACAAGAAGATGACATTAAAACAGCCACTGGCTGTGATTTGTTTACTAACTCAGTTAAATATTTGGGACAAAATATGTCTGGGGGAAAATAAACAGTCTCTCAAGATAACTATGAAATAACTATGAGATAACTATGGAAGCATTCGACGACGATAACTATGACGATGATAACTATGAAATAGTTTGGAAGAAAATTCAAGAAGACCTGAAGAGATGTTCTAACTTAAACCTGTCTTGGACTGGGAAAATCTGTACAATAAAAATAAAGATTCTCCCCAAAATCGACTTTTTATTCCAGATGTTACCAATTGAGATACACAACAAGATACTGAAAGACTGGCAAAGACAGATATATTCATATGGAGCAGCAAAAAACAGGTCAGATTCAGAGTTTTACAAGATGGAAAAAAATAGGAGGTCTAGCAGTTCCTAATATTAAGTTGTATTATCAAGCAGCTTGCCTAGTTTGGATTTCTGCCTGGATTAAAAACCTGAATGAAAGACTGATGGAACTCAATGCAGCACATTTGTTGGATGGCTTACATAAACATCTTTGGATCAGAACTGGGAAAACCTCTTTAAAAACCACAACAAGTACTGGCCATATTATTAGAAACAGCTTGCTTAAAAATTGGTGGTCATTTAACATAAGAATAAGTCCCCCAATGTTATCTTTAATGTCCCCACTAGATGCTTATCATGACAAATCTGAGAGGAGAAACAATGACTTTATAACATATCAAAATATGATTGGTAAACATGGAAAATCAAATCTTGACAAGTAATTAATGAGAATGGTTAACATATCTTCAGCTTTCATTGAGGCTAAATGAAGATAAACATCAAGAAGGAGATACATTGAGAAAGCTCTCAATCTGAAAAGATAATATTGAATTAAAAAGAACATCTTTTAGAACATTTCTAAAAACACCTTTTACAATATGATACAGAAACAGAACAAGTCAAGACATGTATGGTGAAATGGTTGCAAAACGTTGGCAAGGTGATCTTATTCCAGCAATGGGAAAAGCTAAGGATGAACGATATACAATTCACAGTGAGTCAAGCACTTAGAGAGAACCGATATAAAATGTTTTTTCGCTGGTACATTACCCCAAAAGATCTTGAGAAGATGAATAAAAACTATAAAGGATTGTGTTGGAACTGTAAAGAGATAGATGGTACCTTTTACCATATGTGGTGGTCTTGTAAAAAAAACCCCAGCAAATACTGGATGGAAATACATACTGAAATTTTTAAAAAATTGAATATTAAATTTGCTAAGTTACCAAAGACAATAGTATTAGGAATCTTACCAGTGAATGTGGATAGAACAATGGATGAACTGTTCAAACACATGCTAATGGCAGCAAGAGTAGTAGTTGCAGCCAAGTGGAAAATTGAGGGTTGACCAACACTTGAGAACTAGGTAGACAAGATACAAGAATGGCAAAATCAAAGACCAAAAGAGTAATTTGAAAACAACTGGTGAGTTTTCTATGACTATTATAACCAGTCTCTCTAGTTATACATCTGAATGGTCTAATATTATATGGTAATACTATAAGATAGTTTTAATATGAAATATAAAGGGTATAATTTGTATGTGTTGTTTATTATAACAAACGGTTTTTATTAAAAAAATTATGAGGTTATTTATGTTATACCATATAATAGATATGATAAGATAAAAATGATAATATAGTATGAGAAAATGGTAGAATATACCAGGTAGGTTGTTATGCTGTATATGAACACTACTGATACTATCACATTGCCGTTTCTAATGAATTAATGTGTTAATCATATGATGTTATGAATCTATGCTATAAGCATTATCGTTTTGTAAGTCAATTGAAAATTCTATTTTACAATAGAACAAAAGGTTTGAATTGGAACAATAATGTAAGTCCTTTTGTCATTTGAAGCACATTTTGATTATATAATTATATAATACTAGGAATAAGGCCAGTTGTGGAAATAAATACAGATTGCTGTGGTATAATGACACAGAGTTTACCATCTTCTCCAGGGGAACTGATCTCTGCCAACTGAAGAGCAGTTGTATGAAACCAGTTTGATCTGTGTGGATGTATGATTCAGTTATTCTGTTTAGACAAGAAGCCATCATAGCCATGAAGATCTTATAGTCCTGGTTCAATAGTGAAATAGGCCTATAGGAGCTAGGGTGCATTGCATCTCTATCCGACTTGGGAATTAATACTATTTTTGCTTGATTCCAGGTGGGAGGTATGATACTTGTTGTTGTTTAAGATTTGATAGTCATTTGAATTTCAAGTGATGTAATGGGCTCCTCTAGCCAGAGTTGATGTTGCAGCGTTAGAGTCTTTAAATTAGAGTTTCGTTTGAAAAAGGCTTTTACAGTCCCAAGCCCTTAAATTGTTATTACGCTGGTATCATACACCTGTAAAACTCCACCACATTAATAATTCATACTCACCTCTTTGTTGGAGATCTTGTGGTGAACCTGCAGACTATATCCACTGCTGGTTGCCCTGTAAAAAAATTAAAACTTTTTGGACTACAATCCTGCAAGCTATAAAGTCTATTACAAATATTGACTTACCTCTGACTCCAGAATTGGTACTTCTTGACCTGTGGACAGACAGTGACATCCCAAAGACAAATAAAAATCTGATTTCAGCATTATTGATGGCAGCTAAAACTGTAAACACTAGCAACTGGAAAGGTCCTCATCCACACACTCTTCATCATTGGTACATTAAAATCTGGGAATATTATACCATGGAAAAGATTGCTTCATGTATCCCTCCTACTAATACATATAAATCTCAATCTCTGTTTTACACGAAATGGCTTTCTTTTATTGAAGCAACTTTTTAAAAATCAATAATTCCTTCTCATTCAATACTCTAATGATATAAGGAGATCATAATGGTCTTTTGATTCTGCTTAATTTATTCAAACTTCTTTAGTATTATTTTAATGGGTACTAGGGTCACTGTATACCTGTTATTGTTAATTCTTTTTTTGTAGTTTGGCTTGTCTAGCTATAGTACAAATCTTGTGATTTATTGCATTTTTGCATTGAATCCTTATTTATGTGATTTGCATTAATGTTTATCATTGTTATTGCTAAAAGTTATAAATAAAATGTATTTAAAAAAATTAAAAAGAGCAGTTGTAATTCTGAGTGATCTCCAGTCCTTCCCTGGAAATTGACAACAATTTTTCCCAAGGAGGAAATGGCTGGTTTGGAGGGTAGAGTCTATGGCATTGTACCTGTCCTGGAGGTAGCAAACCTATCTCCTTCCCAGCCAACCTTCAACATACCGTTACTGCCCCTCTGACTTCAGCTTTCCATCTCCCCCCCTACACCTGCAGCCTCTATCCAGGAAAACTACAGTCTTTCTCTGCAGTGGGGATCCAAGCAGGAGGGAAGTGACCTCAGCAGGGTATAATGACACAGAGTCCACCCTGCAAAGCAGCCATTTTCTCTTCTTCTTCTTCTTCTTCTTCTTGTCCCCCCTGAAGGGGATTTTTTATTGCTTTTTTTAATAATATACAACTAAAACTACAAAGAAAAATCAAGGAAGGGGGACTACATCTAAGGAGAAAGAAAAGAATACCCCACTATACTATACCCCACTATAGTATACCACACTATACTAAAAACCCAAGAGAAGGAGATCATATCCCTGTTAGACTCAATGTTAGTGCGTAAATGTTAGTAAACAATGCATGCTGTAAGTTTCTATCTATCTCAGCTAGATTATTATTTGGCTACTTGTTATGAGAGGGTTCCAGAGCACCTCTCGTAGCTCACTTCATAAAGGCAATTTTCACAGTCCTTCTGCCTTTACCTAGGCTTTCTATCTCTAAAATCATAGGTTGATTTGATGGCAGCAGCACCTTCTTCTGTGGTCAAGTCTTCATCCGTCTCTGAGGGGGTAGGGCCACTTGAATCAGTTTCACCATCTTCTTTAGCTCCCAGGTGGCATTTTAGGAACTCTTTAGCTTTGTAGACAGAGTCAATCTTCTCTCTTTTATCATTAAATTTAAAGATGACCCTTTCTGGCATCGCCCATTTATATTAAATTTGATTAGTTTGAAGAAAAAGAATTAAGTCCTTATAACTCTTTCTTTTTTGGCGAATTTCAAATGGAATATCTTTTAGAGTCTTGATGATTGTATTCCCCATTTTCACTGGAGTTGCTGATGTTGTTATCCCTAGTTTGTCTTCTTGAGAAACTGACTTTTATCACTCCAGGCAAGCTATTTTTTTTGGTGTAGTTAGAATATACCCTATACGCTGCTTCAATATTGTGCATAATTTCTTCTGCTTTCATGCCTGTTACTGGTGTGATAAGTTCATTGAGTAGCTTCTTCAGATCCTCATTTGGTAATTCAGGAACTCCCTGGAACCTGAGGGCCATATTTGTTTTTTCCATTTGTAGAAACAATAGTCCGTTTTCCTGATGATTCTGCTTATTAGTTAATTCTCCCATCTTTTTCTTCATAGTCTTACTTTCGGCGTACATATCTTCCACTACTTCCACCGTTTGCTCCATCTTTTTAACTGTTTCCGCCAGCTGGAGTTGCTGTGTTGTAAAGTTTTGATTGAGTGTGGCCAACTGCTGGTTAATACCAGCAAGTTGTTCCATCACGGGCTTGAGCGTATCTGCTAGGAGTCTCATGAAGTCTGCTCCCTCTTCCGGCCTTGGACTTTGACCGCCCGTAAGTTTCAGTTTCGCTCCTTTCTTCCCTGCACCCGCCATCTTTGCGAGTTGTTTACATAAGCCACCCACTATCTCACAACCTCTGAAAACTGCTTCCAAGTTAAATCCGCTCTGGTAAGTCTCTCAATACAAGTCAATTGTTTGGTTTTTCCCTTCCCCCCCTATTTTCTGCTTATCTATCATGCTCATGGGAGGCATCCCTCCTCTCTAAGCTCGCCAATATGGGGGGGATAAGGAATTTTGCAGTTATTTCAAAGTTTGCTTTCATCTAACTCACGTTCATTGTCAGCCTCATTCGACCTTGTTTGTATTTTCATCAATCGCTCGATCTCCAGCGCTTGTTCCGGTCAACCCAGCTAGTGCCCAGAAGCCACACAGTGGCAGGACCGTCAGGGTGGAGGGGCGCCTCAATTCTCCAGCACTGCACTATCAAAGAGGCTACCCCTCAAAAGCCCTATGGCTTGGAGCCCTACCCTAGGACTCCATGGGGAAACCGTGTTGGCAGCTTCCCTCCATACCGCTGGTGTGCAAATCATTCCCCCAAGCGACGGGAAGAGTGACCGCCATCTCTGCGCTGGAAACCGAAAGTCCCAAAGCAGCCCTTTTTTCCAGGGGAACTGATCTCTACGATCTGGAGAGCAGGTTTAATTCTGAGTGACCTCCAGCCCTTATCTGGAGATTGGCAGCAATGGTCCCCCAGGAGGAAATGGCTGGTTTGGAGGGTGGAGTCTATAGCATTGTACTTGTCTGAGGTCACATCCCTCCTCAAACCCCACTCTCTTCAGGCTCCACCCCTCAAATATCCTGGAATTTCCCAGCCTGGAGTTGGCAGCCCTATCTCCTTCCCAGACAATCATTAAACTACTGTTATCTGCCCTGATCTCTACCATCTGGAGAGCAGTTTTAATTCTGAGTGATCTCCAGTCCTCACCTGGAGATTGGCAGCAATGGTACAGTGATAAGTACAGTTTTTCTCTGTAGTGGAGACCAAAGCAGCATACATCATTCTCCTCTCTCCCTTTTGACCTACACAACAACTCTGTGAGGTAGGTTAGGCTGAAAGTCTGTGACTGGTCCAAAATCACCCACTCAACTTCCACAACAAGAATTTGTGTCTGACCCTGCTCTGAAGTCCTAACTGCTATGCCTATGGTAGCCAACTTCCATGTGGAATCTGAAGATCACCAGGTATCACAACTGAAGTCCAGACAACAGATCTCTCCCCCCCGAAGAAAATAACTGCTTTGGAGGGTGGGCTCTATGGCATTCTATTCAGCTGAGGCCTCTCCCCTCCCCAAACTCTGGCTTTCTTGGGCTCCATGACAGAATATCCAGGAATTTCCCAACCTGGAGCTGGCAACCCTAATCAGGACTGGCCCCAATGAGTTCCCCACAAAGGCCTGGAAAGGGCTTCCTTCCTTTGCCTTTTTATTGACAGAACCAAGCTTGGTTGCCTAGCAACAGCAACTGAGGGAAAAATTAGTCCCACAGGAGCCAAGGAGAAGTGTCTTCATCTGGAAAGACAGCTGTTTTGACAGTCTATTCTGTGAGGGAAGAGTGTCCAGGCTGGCAGTGGTCAGGGGAGAGGAGCAGACCCAGCATCCAGCCAATGGCATGTGAGTATTCTTGATTGATGGTTGATGGGACAATGGCTGATGGGGCGCACAACACAGCCAATGGGAGAGCTGGAAATGGTCAATACATAAGGGAATTATATATATATATACACACACACACACACACTAGGGAGCAAAGCCCGTTGTAGAGGAAGACAACGGGCCCTAGAAAGGTTGGTAGGGTGGGAGGATGGATGGATGGAAGGGAGGGACGGAGGAAGGAAGATAGAAAAAGGGGCAAGAGAGAGAAAGGAAGGATGGAAGAGGGGGTAGAGTGAAAGAAAGAGAAGGAGAGAGATGGAGAAAGAGAGGAAGGGAGGAAGACAGGAAGAGAGGAGAAAGAGAATGGAAGGAGGGTAGGTAAAGGGGAGAAAGTGATAGAAAGATGGGGGAGAGAGACGGAGAGAGAGAAGAGTGTGGGGGGGAGCGGCGGAAATGGGCAGCAGCGGTGGGCTCAGCACTGTTGCTGGCCTGCCCCCCCATGCCACTTCAGGGAATGGTGTGGGGAAAATGGGGCAGCAGCCTTCACCAGCCCCCCCAAGGCCTCTGAAGGCGAGGCTGGGGTGGGACCAGCAGAAACGGGATCTTGGCAGTCAGCTCAGCACCAGCGCCAGGCCTCTCCTCCCCGCCAAAGGTCTCTGGAGGCAGGGCGGAGTGCTGGGAATGAGCCCGCAGCGGGCAGCACAGCGCCACCGCCGCTCCTGTCCTCCCCCTTGAAGGCCTGTGAAGGCGAGGGGGGGAGCGTTGGGAACAGGCCTGCGGTGGCTGGCGCAGCATCACCGCCAGGCCTCTCCTCCCCCCTGAAGGGCTCTGAAGGGGGGGAGTGCCAGGAACGTTCCTGCATTGGCCAGCGCAGTACCGCCGCCGGGCCAATCTTCCCCCCCCCAAGGCCTGTGAAGGTGGTGGGGGGAGCTGCAGGAACAGGCCTGCAGCGGCCAGCGCAGTGCCACCACTGGGCCTCTCCTCCCCTCAGAGGTCTGTGAAGGCGAGGAGGAGCACCGGAACGGGCCCGCGTTGGGCGGCGCAGCACCACCACCGGGCTTCTCCTCCCCCTGAAGGCCTCTAAAGGTGGGGGGTGATCAACGGAACGGGCCCATGGCGGGCGGCGCAGTGCCGCTGCTGGGCTTCTCCTCCCCTCGAAGGTCTGTGAAGGCGGGGAGGAGCGCCAGAACGGGCCCGTGGCGGGCGGCGCAGCACTGCTGCTGGGCTTCTGCTCCCCTTGAAGGTCTGTGAAGGCAGGAAGAAGTGCCGGAACAGGCCCATGGCGGGCAGCACAGTGCCGCCGCCGGGCTTCTCCTCCCCCTGAAGGCCTCTGAAGGTGGGGGGTGAGCAACGGAACGGGCCCATGGCGGGCGGCGCAGTGCCGCTGCTGGGCTTCTCCTCCCCTCAAAGGTCTGTCCACTAGTCAGACTCTCCCAGAGAATCTCAGGGAAAGTGAAATGTCTTGGGAGGTGCTTGTTTGCCATGAGAACAAGTGGCACACTCCAGAACAAGTGGCACTGTGGCAGTGCAAGCATGCCGCAGTGCCACACAGAAACCCCAAAAGCCCAAAAGGAACAACATTTATACATGTATAAATTGATGGTGCAACCTCATTTGACCACTCACACCACACACACCTCAAAAAGAATATTGACTGAATATTGAAAAAGGCGCTGGTGCCCGAAAACCAGCTTATGCATTTAGGGACAGAAAGCCTAAGTAAAGGCAGAAGGATTCTGAAAATGGCCTTTATGAAGTGAGCGCGGGTGATGTTCTGGAATTCTCTCATAACAACTAATCAGCTAATTACTAATTAGGGAAAGATAGACAGGAACTCAATGTTTTCATGGTTTGCTAACTTTAAAGTACTAACATAGAAATTAACAAGGTTAAAGATCTCCTACTCTTGGGTTTTTAGTGTAGTGTGGGTTTGCTTTTCTTTCTCCTTAGTGTTAGTCCCCCTCGCTTTTTCTTAAGTTGTAGTTTGTAATCTTATTAAAAAGCAAAAAAAAAAAAATCCCCTCCGGGGAGGCCAAAAAAAAAAAAAAGAATATTGACTGCTGGGTGGCTGCCTGCTTGCCTGCCTTAAGTGCTGCTGGCTGGGTTTCCCCATTGGAAACAATGGAGGTAATGGGGGTAACCTGTTTGGATGCCCATAGAATTAGGCCCATTCGTCCAATTGCTTTGAGAAGCAGAGGTGTATGTGGGGAGAGGCTCCTGAAGCTACTCCCTCAAACCCCCTCCCCCGCAGAGCGACTAACAGGACTGTGGGAAAAAGTAACTTTTTTCCACCATAGAGAACAATGGAGGGAATGGGGGCAACCTGTTTGGGGGTGCATAGAAGTGAACCCCCTGGTCCAATGTTCTTGAAACCTGGTGGGTATCTTGGGGAGAGGCTCCAACAGCTACCCTGTGAGTTTGGAGCCTCTTCCTCAAACCCCCTCCTCTCCAGCCCCTAGAATATACCCTATGTTTTTGCCATTGACTTCAATGGCCCATAGGATATAATGGGACTGAAATTGACATTCAGCTGGCCAAAAGACTCCGAAAACTGACATGTGGGAGCTTTTCTGCCCTCTGAAGCTGCCAGAGCTGCGCTCCGTGTGCTCCCCAAAAAGACCCCTGGCAACATAGCTGGATTTAATGTGATTACAAAATTACCTCAGTTTTTATCATCTGTTCGCCTCATACATCCTACCCCTAATTCCACCTGACCTTTTCCCCTCTAAGTTAAATATTTTGCTTATTTTGAACTTTCAAAAGCTTCTTGTGTGCCATTACAGCAGTAGAATATTAGCAGGTGATTTTGTCTCTTCCTTCAAGTCCCTGGGCTGGGCCAGCATCAAAATATGTGATAGGGTGAGACAACTAATAAGAAGAAAATAAGTATAGGGGATGCTCGCAAGAAAGAAAAAAGAAAAAAGGGCAAATCCTGCATGGGAGGGAGGGAAGAGGGCAAGACTGCCATGTTCTTGTTGTTCAGTTGCATAGTTGAGTCCGACTCTTTGCGACCTCATGGACCACATCATGCCAGGCCCTCCTGTCTTCCATCGTCCTCCAGAATTTACTCAATTTCATGTTTGTTGCCTCGATAACACCGTCTAATCAGTCTCATCCTTTGCCATCCCTTTCTTCTTTTACCTTCAGTCTTTCCCAGCATCAGGGTCTTCTCCTGTGAGTGCTCCCTTCTCATTTGGTGGACAAAGTATTTCAGCTTCTTCAGCTTCAGTATCTGGTCTTCCAGGGAACAGTCAGGGTTGATTTCTTTTAGGAGTAACTGATTTGATCTCCTTGCAGTTGAAGGGACTTTCAAGAGTCTTCTCCAGCATCATAATTCGAAAGCATCTATTCTTCAGCACTTGGCCTTCCTTATGGTCCAACTCTTGCAGCCATACAATACTACTGGGAATACCATTGCTTTCACCATATGGATTTTTGTTGGCCAAGTGATGTCTCTTATTTTTATTATGCTGTCTAGGTTTGCCATAGCTTTCCTCCCAAGGAGCAGGCATCTTTTAGTTTCATAGCTGCAGTCACCATTTGCAGTGATCTAGGATCTCAGGAACGTGAATTCTGTCACTGCTTCCATGACTTTCCTTTCTATTTGCAAAGTAGTGATGGGGCTGGATGCCTTGATCTTAGGTTTTTTATGTTGAGTTTCAAACCATAATTTTAAAATATTTCTTTAAAAATCACAGTTTTCAGCATAAGAGCATCCTAAGTATTCTACCACTTGCCATGTTAGAAGGCTGTTCCATGGGACTCCATATAAGTAAAAGCATTTTCCCCTATGACTGTAGGTCTATTGAGAACTTGGGCAAGTGATGTTCTGTATTCTTAGTGCTGGGACAAGTGATGCTCTATATTCTTGGTGCTCGGGGGGGGCAACAGTGGGAGGGCTTCTAGTGTCCTGGCCCCACTGCTGGACCTCCTGATGGCACCTGGTATTTTTGGCCACTGTGCAACAGAGTGTTGAACTAGATGGGCCATTGGCCTGATCCAACATTGGCTTCTCTTATGTTCTTATGACCCACATCACATTTCAGTGCTCAAGATTTGAGGCTGAGCATAAACGATTTCTGAGGACCATTATATCTGGTTTCCCCAGAAGGTCGAATTAGAATAAATTAGTATTGTTACTGGCAGAGAGAATAAATTTATTACTTTCCAAATGGCAAGGTTTGTTGCCACTGTCATAAAAACAGAGATGACCTTGTAAATATGGCTGATCTGCACACTAACTGCTGTACTGTGGGTTTATAGCCATTTGGATTGTAAAGTGGTTTTATTTTGAGATATTTTAAATGAACATTATGCATTTTAATGTTTCCTAAGAAATATTTGAATTTTTTTTTTGTTTTATTTTGATTGAATTGTTGGTGCTATGGCTTATTCACTGATGCAGTAAAGACAGACTGACATAAAAGCATAATCAGCAACAATGAGTCACTACAGCATATGTGAAAATACAGAATGCATGCACCCCAATAAATGAGTCTTTAGCTGCTGTCCAAAGAACGGCACAGAGAAAGACATTTGTGTATTCAAAGGCAATCTCTTGCTCTAGCTCTCATAACAACTCTCCTCACTTCACTTGGGAAGGCACAACTGAGATCATCTCAGTGTCCAGGCAGGATAATATGGGAAGAGGTGGACTTTTAAGTATCCTGGTCCCCCACAGTACAGGGCTTTATAGGTCAAAATGAGCACTTTGAATTGAGCCTGGAAATCAACTAGTAGCCAATTGATCTTTGAAAATAGGGGTGATTTGTTGATGGCAAATTACCTCAGCCAATGTTCTGAACCTGCTGAAGTTTCAGACCCGTTTTCAAAGGCAGATTCATATGAGTATATGTCAGCAATCTGATCTAGTTAATGTGTAGATTATGGTGGATGGATCCCACTTTTTGCAACAGAGCTGCCGAACTGGCCAAAGATTTTAAAAGGTGGCTACACACTACAATGCAAATTTACCTTTCTATCTTTTAATTCTAGATCTAACTCCACCCCCAAAATGAGAATCTGCTCTATCTCTTTCCTAGTAATTTTCTTCCAGTACCTTAAAAATCCCTTCACAAACTTTCCAGCACTGATGTAATCAAGACAACACTAAGGTTGCTTATGGAGATCAGGAATAAAATGTCTATGTTGCTTTCACCAAATGGTCTCAGAGACCCTTTATTTTCTAATGTCAAATTACTATAAGTTAAGCTATAACCTTATCAAATGGACTGCTATGTTCCAGTTCTGGCATGATTCAGGAACTCTAGAAGTTTCTCATGAAAATGGAAGATATTCTATTTGTTTTCATAGAAAAAACTCTTTGCATATTACATGCCCAAGACAGCGACAGCTGCTCCTCATTAACTCAGAGGCCTCTTACCATTTGGACCGCTAACCCGCTGAGCTGAGGTCAAATTTTTCTTGCTCTGTTTAAGAGTCTTTTAATGAAACTGTTTTATAAATGAATTCACCACTTTTACCATTGTGCACTTCACGAATAAAGGTAGAAAAAGCTACAGGACCTTTAAATCAGCTTTGTGAATTAAGATGTCTGCTTTTCTGTGTCCTAACAGCAGGGTTTTTCAAAGGCCTGTGGTACCTGAACAGCTGCCCTGCTTTTGGAAAGGGCTCAGTCTTTCTAACATCCATAGCAATATGGCCAGTTCCTCATCCTCCTGACCCAAATGGAAAGTAGAGAGAGGAACTATACTTCACATTGTCATATAGTTACATTTCACAGATAACTTCCTTGCACTGTATTAAAAGCAAAGACTTTCAAGATTTCATAAAAACATCATTTTAACTTCATTTATTTATTTGTTTATTTATTGGATAAATGTGTATTTCTTCCATCATCTAAAAGAATCCTTAGGGTGGCTTGTCATCGATGTGTAAAAGCAGTCAGTCCATAACCCACCCTCTTAAAAAAAGGATGAACCCCAAGTACAGTCCTCTATGCTGGAAGAACTGTGACTCCATTGGAACTTATCATCACTGCTGGTGGGAATGCCCAGTAATGCATTAGTTCTGGTGTAAAGTTATGACCCAGATTAGCAAAATTACCTTGCAACTGCTCCCAATCCATCTAGAATTACTACTTTTAAACCTATGGGATTCTTCTATTTGGAATGACACTTACAAAGAACTTACCTCAGTTCTCCTTGCTGCAGTCACATTAACGATTGCAGCAGTTTGGTACACTCCCAACCTTGGCTGTCTGGTATGAAAAAATATGAGATCAGTTTGTTATGGCCAGGATCACCAACACTCTACATCAGGCTCAAACAGAATCCACCAAGACCTATTCTAGATTTGTCCTCACCTGGGCTCTAGTACTGCAGTTTATGGCTGAATAGGACCTCCTCCCATCAGATCCAAGTTATCATACGTGGCTTCATTTCTAATACACCCTCTGTTCTGACCCACTGTTGAGATTCCCCTGATTGGATGGAGGTTCGATGAATCTATAGCTCAGCTGCCTTGCTCCAACTTATTAGAATTCACCTTTTTACCCTGACAATGTTTAATTGATGTTATGCCCTACAATTAGTGCATTATCAAATGCATATTTTGTACTATGCCTCTTTACTATCTGTATTGTGTCTATTTTTTTGCGTCTCTAACTCTAATAAAGTTCTTTTGAAGAAGAAAAAATAAAAGGAAAAGCTGCCTCCAAAAACCTAAAAAGAAAAAAATGCCCAAAAGAATAGTCTGTGGCAAATACATTACATTTAGCTGTGGTATTTATCCACTGCCTCTCTGTAGGTCTTTGTGATTAATAACTGAAAATATGAAAAGATAACACAAAATTTGTCTTGGGCCATTGCTGATGTCTTCAGGAGGTGATTGAATAAGCTTCCTGGACTGGGTTTCCCATATTTTATCTTCTCTCAGGGAACACAGTCCTTTCAGCAGTCCCAGGGGAGATAGGAAAAGGGCATTGCAAAAAAAATTCTCAGGCTGCCAGTAGTCTAAAAGATAGCAAGCTCCATCACTGAAAATGTATAGCAAAATACCAATGGTGAATACTAAATACCAATAGTGAATCAGCTGAATATTCCTTGGCAGGATACAGGGCCGTCCCCGGGTAGCTGGGTGCCCTAGGCAGGCCAGCCTGTGGCGCCCACCCCACCGGGGATGCCAACCTCCCAGTGGGGCCTGGAGACCGGGGGGAGGCGGCAGTGGCCTGAGCAGTCAGACATGCGCCCAGGAAAGTCAGGGAAGAGGTGGAAGTTCTAACCCCCGCCCCTTCCCTTGGAGCGCCAGCTTTCCTGGGCACTTTGCAGCTGCGGAGCGCCCAGGAAAGCCAGGGAAGAGGCGTGGGTTTAAACCCACGCCTCTTCCCTTTGAGCCGAGCACCGGCTTGCCTTTGAGTGCCCCGGGGTGCTCTTCATTGGCGGTGCCGCCCCCACCTTCTCTCCCCCCCGGGGGGAGGGGGAGGGTGGGCAAGCTCTGCTGTTGCCTCCTGAGCCCCGCCGGGACGCTCTTTGCTGGCAGCAGTGGCAGGGTGGTGGCGGGGGGCTTTTCATGGGGGGGCGGGGGGCAGTTTGGCGCCTCTGCAGGCCCGGCACCCTAGGTGAGTGCCTAGCTTGCCTAGTGGGCAAGCCAGCCCTGGCAGGATACATATAAATGTTGTGCTACCTCAGAAATGGTCTTTTCCTGTGTAACTCCCTATTGCACTTTGGACAGCAGAAGAAACTCTGACAATGACTGCATAAACTCATATGGCTGAAGGCCATCCTTCGGGTATCCATTTAGGGCTTTAAAGATCTAAACCAATACTTTTTAATTGGCCCCATAAGCTAAGTGTAAGCTTGTGTCATCATGTAAAATATATATCTTCCAGGTGGCCTCACCCCACCAACATCCTCATGGCTGTACTTTGGACCAACTGCAGCTTCTGAAATGCAGCCCTACAAACAGGACATTACCTTTCAAATCTGGATGTTGTTATGGTGTGTTTAACCATGGCTAGTTCCTTTCTGTCTAGGAAAGGCAGCAGGTGGCACAATAGACAAAATTGGGGAAAGGGGCTCCTGACTACCAATAGAACCAAAGCAGAAAATATAACCTCATCTGACACAGGCAATAATTTTCTCCTGGATTATATAACTTTTCAGTCAACAGTATCTCTGTCTTATCTGGACTAAGTTTGTTCATTTTTATCTAGTCCATAACTGATTTCAGAATTTCCACTACTCCTCTAGAACCTGATAGAAACACTTGCATGATACAATACAATTATAATATATTTATTCCATCTTCCCCCAGGTCTTCCAGGCAGGTTGTAATATTTACAGACAATTACAATAAAAATAATAAAATCAAACTAAGAAGCAACTATTAAACAAATCAAAGTGGAGCAGAACATAATAACAAGCTAGATCACAATCAACACAGTAACAAAAGACAGCAAAGTGACAAAATTAGAAAGCACAGGAAAAATGTAATCATAAAAATATTTTTTTTAAAAAAGGACAACAGAACAACAAGACAAAAGCAAAAGCTGACAAGCCCTAACTGCCCTGTGAAACTGATCTGTTTTCACCTGCCATCTGAAATCCATTGGTGAGGGAGTGAAGCAAACCTTTGCCCCCATACTCAGAATAAAGAGTCAGACTTTTGGATGAACTCTGGGCCACTTTATTAAATTAACAATAGTTAAATCAACAGCAAGGGCTGAATGTGGAATGCGGCTTGGTCCAGGCCAAGGGTCAGTCGTGACCCTTCCCTAGTCATATGGCAGGGAGCCACCCGCCCCAGTTCAAGCCAATATCTATGGCTCACCCTGGCAGGAACAACAAAATACATGCCCTGGAGATCCAGCCCCAAGCTGTAGAACTTAGGCGCCGATCATTCCATGCAGTCCCAAAGACAGTCTGCCATCTTTACCCCAGGATGCACAACCCAAAGGCCAATCCAATCAGACTTCTATTCCTGACTGAAGTAATTAATTGCTGCTCCCCTTAGCCGCATATCAGTCACCAGCCCAGGTCCTGCCACAGCCAAGGTCAAGCTTAGGCTGATGCCCCCAACGAAAGGCCTAATGCCTCCCAAAGCCCTTGCTGAAGGTCCTCCAAGAAGATGTTGTTGCCCTTCTTGGAAAGATGTACCCCATCCTGTTGGTAAAGATCCATGCATACAGGATGAATGCACGGATATGGCAGGAAGACGCCCAGCCCAGCATCCAAAGCTTTCTTAATATCCCTGCTGGCCTCATGGCAGGCCCAGTCAATCCCCAAAGGACTCAAGACATCACGCCAAACCCTCTGGTGAATCATTGCTGATGATAATAGAACAACATCAGGCCAATGTGCCCAAATAACCTGCAAATCTTCAATAGCCTGGAGTACCAATGCTTTCCCTTTGACCAAGCCCAGGTCGTTACTTCCCAGGTGCACAACCAGCAAGTCGGGGGAAGGATTATCTTTCTGTGTTATCTAATGCCAGATAACTATATTATAGCTCTATATTTTATAATAAAAAATAAATTTCTCTCTTCAGATTGTTTCACAGAAAAACAATTGTACTAGAAAAACAAAAAAAAACAGAATTTAAACAGAAAAACAAGAGGAAAGATTTGGGCTATTTCAAAAGAAATAACTGACCACATTGGATATTTTTTGCATAATCTATTCTTCTTCTAGATGTTGTTCCTGCAGGGTACACTGTAGAACAGAAATATATATTCTAGCCAATTCTGGTTTAAATTGGTATTAAATTTGCATTATAAGCTTGTATTTAATTATTTAATTGCTTCTGCTGTGAGCTTTTAAATAAAGACTGGGCTGACAGTTGTACAAATGTAGTTATAAATCAGCATTGGGATGAAACATGAAGGCAGAGCATGTTGATGGGCTGTGAGGTTTTTTTAATTTACAGACCTAAATGGAAGGATGCCAGATAGCAAAAAAAAAAAGTTTTAGTGCAAGGCTCTTGCATAGATGATACATTTATGTACCCAAACCTGCCTCTGTGCCCTATTGTAAATTTTAATCATCATGGGTATCAACAGAAAGTATAATGTGGATTCCAAGGACAAATTGCAATAGCATTGTCTAATTATCCTATCACCCTTCTTCTAGGAACTCAGAACAGCATAGATCCTCCTCACCCTACACACATTGAGAGGCGGGTTAGACTGGGAATGAGTGACTGGCCCAAGATCATTCCGCAGTCTTCATAGATTGGACATTTGAACCCAGAGAAAGATGCTAACCACCACAACACACTGGTTCTGAGATCTAATGGGAACAGAAAAGCATCACATATGTAAAGAAGATTCCTATTTTGCCATTTTGTTTTCATTTTGCAGAGCCACTTGATTCTATTCCAGTACTTTTCTTAAGTTGTTTGATCTCTGCTAAATACACCATTCCAAAAGTTTTAATCCACCCAGGCATGACCAGGATCATAATCTCAGTAATGATCTGATTGTGGTTTCAAAAGCATCACTGAAACACTGCAAAGCTCTGAGCTAAAACAAATGGATTTATGTGGAACTTAACAAGAAAGTTTGTCATATTAGAATAAAGAGAAACCTTTTGAAATGGATGAAATTGATACAGATGCATGCCCAGGAAACAGAAATAGTTGAATATTCTATTACTGGTTTTGACTTTCTTTGACCCTGTAAAATAGCATTCTAATAAGAAACTCATATAAGAAAATAAATACATTTAAGACTGAAATGTGTATGCAGAGCTATCCATATGCTTCTAAGGCGAACTAAGAGCTAGATTCGAGTCCAATCACTCCTTACAGATCAACAAGATTTTTGGGATATAAGCTTTCAAGAGTCGAAGCTCCCTTCATCATATACAAGCAGGAATGGCGATTCCTGAGTCCTTGTATCTCAGTCAGAAGGTCAGAGACATATTGCAAAGAAAGGAATCAGGACGCTGAGGTACAATGCAAACTGTAATTCGCTTGATTAGAGCATGAGAGAAATGCTAAGGTAGAAAATTAGTATCTGTAATGAGATAAGAACCCTAGGTCCCTATTCAGCCTGGGGGGGGGAGAGCTCATTCTGAATTTGAGAAGGAACTCAAGTTCAGAAATCTCATATTGTAACTGCCCTTTGAAGCTTCTCTGATGAAGTCTGCCTCTCTCAGGTCAGCAGTGGAATGTCCTGGAAGATTAAAATGTTCTAGCATTTTTTAGTGTTGTGATTTTTAATGCCAGATTTATCCCCATGTATTCTTTTGCATAGGGACTGATCTGTTTGTCTGATATAGAGAATGAATGGGCACTGTTGACACTTTATGGCATATATAATGTTGGAAGATGTAGAAGTGAAGGAACCTGAGACGGTATGGCTAGTGTTGCTAGATCCAGTGATTGTGTTGGGTTGGGAACTGAGCTGACATCTTGATTTATTGCAGGACATGGTCCCAGAGACTGTGTTCATGTTAGAAAGTGTATTATTGTGGGTGAGAAGTTGTTTAAGATTGGGTAGCTTGTTTAAGGTTCTGTCTGTGGGCACAAAAATGTTTGCCTCCCAATGCCTGTAAGAGAAGAAGAAGAGTTGGTTTTATACCCCACCCTTCGCTACCCAAAGGAGTCTCAGAGCAGCTTACAATCACCTTCCCCTCCTCTCCCCACAACAGGCACCCTGTGAGGTAGTTGGTGCTTAGAGAGCTCTGACTGGCCCAAGGTTATCCAGCTGGCTTTATGTGGAAGAGTGGGGAATCAAACCCAGTTCTTCAAATTAGAGTCTGCTGCTCTTAACCACTACACCAAAGTGGCTCTCACTACACCAAACTTAATCACTACACCAAACTGGAGTATTGTTATCCAACACTGGTTGCAGGTCATTAATGATGTGTTGAACCTATTTGAGCTGAGAGCTATATGTGACCACCAGTGGTATTCTGTTGTTTTGTTTGGACCAATCTTGTAGCAGGTTATCCTTCAATATCATTTCCTTACTACATCAGGTGAGTATTTCAGAAATGTCTGTTGCAAATCCCGCAGTGAAATCTCGGTCAGAGGGATCAGAACAAATCCAGCAGTAGAACAGAGGTTGGCTGAACCCTGACTGTTCCCTGGAAGGCCAGATACTGAAGCTGAAGTTCAAATACTTTGGCCACCAAATGAGAAGGGAACACTCACTGGAGAAGACCCTGATGCTGGGAATGATTGAAGGTAAAAGAAGACAGGGACGGCAAAGGATGAGATGGTTAGACAATGTTATCAATGCAATAAACATGAAATTGAGCAAGGTCTGGAGGATGGCAGAAGACAGGAGGGTCTGGCATGATGTGGTCCCTGGGGTTGTGAAGAGTCAGACTCAATTGTGCAACTGCACAACAAAAGTACAGAATGGATTGTTTGGTGTGTTTTGGATGGTAACTAATATATACCAGCACCCCTACAAAGATGGACTAGAAGCCATCAGGAACATCATCTCTAACAACTCCCTTGCTACCTAGCTCTGCCAGTTTACCCTCACAACAACCATTTCAGATTTGGTAGTGATGTATTCCTTCAGATAAATGGCATAGCTATGGACACCCACATGGCACCACAATCCATATAGATCCCTTCCAGTCCAGCTTCCAACCAGGCCATGGGACAGAGACTGTACTGGTCACCCTCATGGATGACCTTCAGAGGCATCTGGATTGGGGCAGCTCAGGAGTGTTGTTGTTGTTAGACCTGTTGGTGCCATTCAACACAGTCGACCACCAACTACTGATCCACCGCCTGACTGACGCTGGGATTCAGGGGTCTGCCTTGCAGTGGCTTTCCTCGTTTCCTCAGGATTGGGGACAAAGGGTGGCCCTAGGGGAACGGATGTCCCGAAGGCATGTTTGCGGTGTTCCCCATGGGGCGATACTTTCCCTGATGTTATTTAACATCTATATGTGCCCCCTTGCCCAGATTGCCCACAGGCATGGGCTAGGATGTCACCAGTACACAGATGATGCCCAGCTCTATCTGTTGTTGGGTGGTCAGTCTGACTCGAGTCTGGGAGATCTAGACCTGGTGTTGCAGGCTGTGGCTGGTTGACTTAGACTGAGATGATTGAAATTGAATCTGATGAAGACAGAGATCCTGTGCCTGAGTCGGGGTGGCCCGGGGTGAGGGATCCCACTCCCAACTTTCAATGGTGCGCCATTGGTGCTGGCGACTGAGGTTAGGAGCTTGGGAGTGCTCTTGGATGCCTCCTTAATGATGGAGGCCCAGGTAGCAGCCACTGCTAAGTCAGCCTTTTACCTCCTTCAACTGATCAGGCAGTTGGTTCCCTTCCTTGAAAACAACTTGGTGACAGTGATCCATGCAATGGTCACCTTGAGGTTAGACTACTGTAATGCTCTCTACATGGGGCTGCCTTTGACCCAAATCTGGAGGCTTCAGCTAGTGCAGAATACATCTGCTAGGCTGTTGTTGGGTCTCCCTATGCAGGAGCACATTCAGCCTGAGCTAAAAGCACTGCACTGGCTACCTATAGCATATGGTCAGGGGCCTACCTACCTGAGGGACTGCCTTTCCCCACATATTCCCCAGAGAGCACTGTGGTCAGGATCCTAAAACCGTCTGGCCCTTCTGGACCCTAAAGACATCAGGCTGGCATCAACTAGGGCCAGGGCATTTTCAGTAGCGGCTCTGCAAGGGTGGAATGAGCTCCTGGAAGAGCTTAGGGCCATGTGGGACTTTTTACAGTTCCACAGGGCCTGCAAGACAGAGCTCTTCCACCAGGTCTTTAATTGAGGAGCTGCACACAACACACCAAGCCCCTGGGCCCAATACCATCACTGACAGCCTGAGTTCCACCAACACTAATATCTAACACTGACTGCATTTACCAGTGTGTTGATGCTACTCTGCCTTCGTCATCACTACTTATATTGTTACTAGCATCTTATGTTGTTTTAAGATTCAATGTTTTTATTATATTGTTGTTTTTAGCTGTTGCATATATGTAAGCTGCCCTGAGCCTGCCTCAGCAGGGAGGGTGGGGTATAAATTGAATAAAATAAATAAATTAATTAAATAAATTAATTAATTAATAATAAGCCAACATTTTCATAGCTGACATGGAACCCTGCTTCATCAGTACCCATCCATTAATACCTCTCTTTGTACTTGTGATTTATTGGCATTTTTATCATCTGGACATATGGGAAAGAAGAATTAGAGAATTTTCATCAGGCCTTCAGCAACTTCCACCCCACCATCAACCTGACCACACAACTACATTTTCAGATATTGAATAAATTTTAATTAAGTTTTTTTAAGATACACAAATATAGGGAAGGGGAAAGGGGAAGGGGCAGGGGAAAGAACAAAAGTGATGATTTTCTACATGTAACTTTCTTCTACTTGTCATTTCATGTTATACACCGATAAGCTGTGAGGTTTAAAAGTTCATAAAAGCTTCTTAATATTATAATATTAGAAAGTTCATATCTCTATATTTCTCTCTTATCCAGTTATAAAATGGAGCCCATAGTCCAACAAAGTCTTCTTCCATTTGCACTTTTAACATCGAAGTCAATTTGTCCATTTCCACACTTTCCAGTAAGTTGCAAAAAAGATTCTAGCTGCAGTTACTACAGGAATTATAAAATATCTTCGTTCTCTGGTATACAATTCAATAAAAACAATCCTGGTCAAAAAGGTACCGAGATCTGCAAAACTATCTGTATAAAGGTATGTACCATAACCCAAAACTTACATACTATATCACATGTCCACCACATATGATAATGTACCCACATGACAAGTACATTTTCTAGACACCACTGTATAAATACATAATGGAAGCATAAATACCACCATATTCAGGAAACCTATTGATTGCCAACATATCTATACATTTCCAGTCCATTTGTCATTAACCGTTGCTAGTTTGAAACATATAGAAAATCCCTCCAAATGTATTGGCATCAGAAAGTCTCTGAGTAACACTGAGCTATCTTTTTTTGTTGTTGTTATTTATGTATCAAATTGTATAAGCTGCCCTGAGCCTGTCTTTGCAGGGAGGGCAGTGTATAAATTAAATAAATAAATTTTTAAAAATGGCTTACAGAAAATGCTTCTCAAACAGATAGATAACCTCCTTACAGGCCCGTAGCCAGGATTTTTTTTAAATTCAGGGGGCCTTTAAATAGGGGGCACCCCGCTCGTGCACACCCCAAGGGAGCACCACAAATAAAATTAAAAACTGGGCTGGATGGGAAGTCAGGGGGGCCTTGGCAGTAAGTCAGGGGGCGGGCCCCAAAATGCCCCACTGTAGCTACAGGCCCGCCTCCTTATTAACACTGTTTCACCTGTAACCACACTGAACTAATGACATGGCTAGCTTTCATCTCTACAAAGCAGAAAGTGTTTTGCTCCATTCACACATCTCAAAAAATATCTATAAAGTGGTTTGTATGTCTTCCTATAATTCCTTATTTGTAGGGGCTCCCCCCTTCTATTCTTGTGATTATATTGGAAACATCATAAGGACAACCAATTTCCCCAGTCTATGATTACTTACTTCTACATTCTTGATGCCAAGGAATCCACCTGCAACAGGAAGGATCTTTCACACGTTCCAGAAATGCCAAGCACAATGAAAATTATCTCCTAGATCTACTGTCATTTCCTCTCATTTTTTGAAAACATTGCTCTCCCAAATAAACTGAGGAACTCAGTTTCAGTCAGCTGAACTTTCAATCTCACCATGCTCAGGTGGATTTGAAATGAAGTAAGTTGAACTTACCTTTTTCTAATTAAAAGTGCCAAGTCTATTTAACAGCTTAAACTACAGGCAGATGTTAAAGTCACCATTTGGGTGAATGTTAGAAAACCAGAGGCAAAACGAAAGGCAGATTGCAACCACATGCTCTCAGTCGCTGGCAAATCTCATATCTGGCATTGTGTTATTAACAGCATTAACATTTACATGAAGAACAGAAGAAATTAACTTTGACAAGAGTCTGAAAGCACTGTATTTAGGGTTAGCTTAATAAAACACACAAGGAATTTAAAAAGTAGTGCAAAGGACCATGAAACAGGAGTTAATGTTCCAGCTAATGTTCTTAGAGTTTTGTTCTAATGCCCTAGAAGATGTCTGTTCCACAGTCATGAAAACCAAATGCATGAATGTTTCTAACTAGGCTGGAAACAGTAGGTTATGTGGCCATCACCACCCAGCATCTTTTCCTCCTTTCTAAAACTGTAATGTCTAATAGAGCAACAATGCAGTGTGTCATCATCATCTTGTAAATGTCTTTGACTTCACTGGCTGCTGCTTGTGGGGGTGGGATGGTGCTTTCTTTACTAGACATTATAGTAAGAATGAAGAAGAATATGGGAAGATGATGTACATAAGAACATAAGAACATAAGAGAAGCCAATGTTGAATCAGGCCAATGGCCCATCTAGTCCAACACTCTGTCACACAGCGGCCAAAATATACCAGGTGCCATCAGGAGGTCCAGCAGTGGGGGCCAGGGCACCCAGAAGCCCTCCCACTGCTGCCCCCTCCAGCACCAAGAATAGAGTGCATCACCTGCCCCAGACTGAGAGTTCTCATTTCTATACCCTGTGGCTAATAGCCACTGGTGGACTTCTGCTCCATATGTTTATCTAATTTCCTCTTGAAACTGTCCCATGCCTCTGCAGCTGCCACGACCTCCTGTGGCAGTGAATTCCATATGTTAATCACTCTTTGGGTGAAGAAGTATTTCCTTTTATCTGTTCTAACCTGACTGCTCAGCAATTTCATAGAGTGCCCACGAGTTCTTGTATTGTGAGAAAGGAGAAAAGTACTTCTTTCTCAACCTGCTCAATCCCATTCATAATCTTATAAACCTCGATCATGTCACCCTCAGCCGTCGTTTCTCCAAGCTAAAGAGCCTCAAGCATTTTAACCTTTCTTCATAGGGAAGGTGTTCCAACCCTTTTATCATTCTAGTTGCCCTTCTCTGCACTTTTCCAATGCTATAATATCCTTTTTGAGATGTGGTGACCAGAACTGTACACAGTATTCCAAATGAGGTCGCACCAATGATTTATACAGGGGCATGATGATACTGGCTGATTTGTTATCAATTCCCTTCCTAATAATCCCCAGCATAGCGTTGGCCTTCTTTATTGCAGCTACACATTGTGTAGACATTTTCAGCGAGTTATCCACTACGACTCCAAGATCTCTCTCTTGGTCAGTCTCTGCCAGATCAGACCCCATCAACGTGTATTTATATTTAGGATTTTTGGCTCCAATGTGCAATGTGCATCACTTTGCACTTGGCCACATTGAACCCCATTTGCCACGTTGATGCCCACTCACCCATCCTCAACAGATCCCTTTGGAGTGCCTCACAATCCTCCCTGGTTTTCACCACCCAGAACAACTTCAATGTCATCTGCAAATTTAGCCACATCACTAGCTTACTCCCAATTCCAAATCGTTAATAAACAAGTTAAAAAGCATGGGACCGAGTACTGATCCCTGTGGTACCCCACTGCTTACCACCTCCACTGAGAGAGTTTCCCATTTATACTCACTCTCTGTTTCCTATTTATAAGCCAGTTTTTGATCCACAAGAGGACTTGTCCTTTTATCCCATGACTATTGAGCTTACTTGAGAGCCTTTGATGAGGAACTGTATCAAAAGCTTTCCCGGAAGTCAAGGTAAATAATATCTATTGGGTCCCCCTTGTAGGACTTCTGGTTTTGGCACAGTCTTTGCATCCTCTGTACATCTAATTCTGGCTTTTGCATAAAAATGCTCTTTAGAGCTAGAAACAAGCTGAAAGAATATATAACCACATTCTCCTGTCCAATATAAATTTACTTAAAACTCAACATAAAGAAAATTAAATCCAGGCTGAATTGTTGTCAACATGCACTCATCATTCATACTGGGAGTTGGGAAAGAGGGAAGAAACTACTGGACTATGGATTAAAACAAATAAAAAGATCCATCATCTTTGGCATCAAATACCCAGGAGTGAGATCCAAAGAGAGACAAAAGCCATTAATAAACAGTTAGAATAATTTTATTCCTAACTTCATAAAGGTGATATTAATCCTCATAAAGACATTATTGGCCATCTAGGCTGAAATGTAGTTACTCTCCAAGGCTGCACAGAACAAAATCTTATTTACTGTACAGTCCCATCAATATATATTTCAACTTGGTCCCATTTGTGGATAATTAAATCTGGAGACTGGAACCATGAACAATCAAGACTGATCATTCTTCAGATCTGAGGAAAACCCCAGGATTGCAGAAAAATCCGAAATAAAATATATATATATACATTGTTAGGTTAAACCCCTCAAATAGTAAAAGCAATGCCTGTGCCATTAAGACACAATTGTTCTCTAAGATCTCAGTAACCACTGTGGGAATTTCTGCTTTAAAATCTTTCCCAGTCTACCCCTGCTCCCCTCCCTCTGTCCTGGATAGAGGACTCATCAGGACCAGGATCCGCAGCAAATACCAAGCAACTTGCTGCAATACATTTTGTACAACAATGGCTATGACTTGATGCCACACAACATGACTAGGCCCAGTGGCAGCCTCCAAAAAAACTGCATGACTTGGCTGAGCCAAGCAATGACCACCACAGCACTTAGGTGAGCAACCTGCTACCACATGACTTTTGTAATTTGGCTAGACTTTTCCCAGGGAGAAGCTGCCAAGGTGGGAGGAGGAGAAGCTGAGGACCAGCATGGTTTAGTGGTCAGAGTGTCAGACTGGAATCTGGAAGACCCAACCTCTAACCCAAACTCTGTCATGGAATCTTGCTGGGTGACCTTTGGCTAGGCTAGGTCAATAAGCTCACATATGCAAGATATTTTCAAATAAAAGCAGCTAAAGACAGTACAGCTATACTGGTGGTATACTACATTCTCAGAAATTCTCTGAGCCTTCTTCCATTCACCTTTTATGCTAACTTTGCCTGCTGAGTCATGCTTGGCAGGCCTAATAATTAGCAACACCTGACACTCACACTCTCCTCTCTTGGGTGACTGAGAATAACAAAAGGCAGGCCTGTTAACAGCTGTAAGTAACCAAAGCAATTAGTGAATACAATCCACGGGCAAGAGAATGGCCACTTGACAACAACATCTCTAGGCCTCCTCAATATTCTTGCATCTTTCTACTACACTCCCATGATAACGCCCTCTTGAACAATTCCATTTTGCACATTATGCAGAATAATAAAAGTGAGGGAAGCCTCCTGACCTTTTCAGGCAGGCCATTCTACCAGATGGGAGCCATAGCAGAGAATGGGGCTAATAGCTTGGTAATGCTGAAATCAGGATGCTATGTATTAACTGTAAGCCAATTTCTTTTTATAACTGTGGAGGCTGAAGTTCTGACTGCCTTAATGAATCATCTTAACAGGTACTTGTACCCATAATTTCATTCCCAGCACAAGTAGGAAACATACCCACATCATATTCAGCATATCAGCAATCAATTAAAAAGGCCCTACCCAGCCCTAGGCCTTTATTGGGATGCGGAAAAAGCCTTTGTCAATATCAAGTATTATTTCTTAATGGGAATCTTATGAAAACTTTCATTAATTATGACATGAGTATTGCTTACCACTAACTGTAGTATGACAATATATGCAACCAGGGCACAGTATCAGAACTAAGTTTAGATCCAATGCAATTAGCGTAACAGACATTTCAAAAATATTCAAACCATTTGAAAAATTACATTCCTGCATAAAGTGAATATGCGTTTTAAAAAGAACATCCATATCTAACTATTACAATACTTTGCAGCATCAGCAAACATTCCACTTTACAGGGGCTACTGTAAGCTCTTGGAGAATTGGCTACTTTAGGGGTGTGTCACCTAGTATGCAAAGAAGTTCCCACTACAAAAAGCTCTGCAGCTTATCCCTTCCTTAAATGTTTAGATCACTTGATCAGACATGAGAAAAGTGTTTTTACATTGACATTGCCACTAATGGCAAATACTGGTGATGTGATTCTCCGCAAGTGAACCTATTTCTCCTTTTCGGAAATGCCTAGTCATATCCAGCTTCTGCAATGAGTTTATAATCACTCCCCGTGGTTTTCTGTGTGTCACAAAACTATATAGTTGCACATGCCATATACCCAATATATGGACTGTGTTGATAAATGATCACACATGGTTACTCACTGTTCCCATTGCTAAAAGACTTATACTGGTATTCAGAAATGGAAATCTGCCTAAGCATTGACCACTGGGAATCAAGCAATACTTGAACAAGTGGCTTTTTGAAAGCAAGATAGCCATAAAAAAATCCAAAATACTGGAACTCTATTACACATGGTAGTTGCCTTCTCTTGCATTTGTATATATTTCCACTTGCATTTGTATATATTTCTCTGCATATGCTCTATGTACTAACACCAGGAGAAGAAAGATGGTGACTGTGGAAAAGTGGGAAGTCCTGTTCACCAGTCTGAAGCATACCTTTCTGATGACAGGCGACTACTTGATTTTGTAAGGAAAAGAATCAGTCTGACTGTGCCAGCTACAAAGTGTGTGGAGACAGCATGTTTGCAGTAGAATAACGGGGAGTATATTTAAACCATTTCCCCACTGGCCTCATTCCCCTTACCCCGTCACTTTCCACCCTGCCAGATTCCATACCCATGTTTTCCACATCACCAGAGAGAACAATAAGGGAAAGAGCTGCAAGGGAAAAGCAATGGGAGGATGGATTACATAACTCATTTGCCCATCTGCCAGTTCTCTGCTGCAAATTACACTGTTCCCCCACTGCTTTATAGCTGTTTGGTGGCAAACAGGATCATAGACCAAATGTCCATCAGTGAACAGTTCAGCCCATAGATGCCTGCAGTAGCTCTCAGGGTGTCAGGTAGTCCTGCCATGATGGATGAAGTAGGGGGGGAGGATGGGCCTTGAGTTGAATTGTGGTGTGTAGGGCGGGAGGTTGGGATCGTGGGGTGTAGATTTATGCCCCTGGAGTGTTCGGATGGAATGCGGAGGGCGAGCCCTGCAAGCTCTATCTCTGGTAGACTTAACACTCTGACCTTGGTGGAGACAAGCTGTGAGCTTCCTATTGCTTTCAAAGCTACAGCTTGGCTGGGAACAATGGGGGCGGTGAGAACTTCATTAGTATAGTAACTTTCAGTTCTCATTCACATATTAGGCATTCCTTGGTGGAAGGGGGGGTCCCCATTCACCCCCTTTCTGGTATAACTGCTTGCTTTGTGTAACCACGTTATTCTGAACAATGTATCTGCTCCAGTAACCTAATATTGCAGCTCTATAATAAAATGCTATTCTTGCTTCAATGAACAAGGCCTGGCGTTTAGCTGACTGAATTAGGGTCTCTGACAGTTTGTTCAGAATCCTTCATTTTTTGGGACTGGTCGGAAACCCGCGGCTCCAACATGAGTGGCGGTGAAGAAGACACTCTCCCGATCGAAGAAGAAAAGAAGGAGGACAAGAAACCTCCTGTACCCACAGAAGCCCCTGGCACATATGTACCGGTAACACGGGGCCAGGAGTACGACTTTGGAGGGCCCTACGGAGATCCGTATGGGGCGGCCTACGGCGGGGTAACCACCCGAGTCAAGCAGCGACGAGATTGGGTGAAACCCCTGGCGGAGACCCATGAGACGTGGTTTGCGACTCCGAGAGCTTCGGTGCGAGTGAGCCACGTCGAGAGGTCGGTCCGCAGACTGACCACGGCCGAGGGGCTGGAGGACACCTGCCGAGACTCCGAGGGCCTGGAAGGCGCCGTGGTGAGACGGAGGTGGAGTGGCGAGCCGAGCCAAGATCGCCTGGTTCGCATCCTAGATGAATCCCTCGCCCGCATTCCCCAGATGATCGCGGAGGGCATCCGAGAGGAACGGGAGCGGCAACGGCGGGAGGAACCACCCGCCCAACCCCCTCAAGACCAGCGACAGGCGCCGGTGCCGGACCAACAAAATGTACCGGCTCAACCCCCGCTCAACCTGCGGGGCCGGGCCCGCAAGGACCGCCGGGGCAGCCACCCCCCGACCATGGGGGTTCCTGCCACCGAAACCGGCGGAACTCCTGGATGCGGACTTTGATGGAGATCCAGAGAAGTTTCCTTTCTTCCTGGTGAGGGCCGAAAGATTTATCGAGACGTGGGGCCACCTGTTCCAACGCGAAGACCGAATGGTGGATGTCATAGCCTCGCACCTGAAAGATGCCGCGGCTGACTGGTATGTGGGGCTCCACCAGGCTGACGGGCGGGAGCTGAGGGAAATCGATACCTTCATGTGGGCCATGAAGGAACAATTCGAGGACGTGAACGCCAATAAGACGGCTAAAGCAGCCATCCGTGCCCTCAAGCAAGGCGGCAAGTCGGTGAGAGATTACACAGCTGACTTCCGCAGGTGCGCGGCCAAAACTCGAGGGTTGAGCGACGGGACTCTAGCAGACCACTACAAATTGGGACTCAACGCGGAGATTCGTCGTTCAGTCACCAAGACCCAAGATCCAGACACATTAACAGGCTGGATACAAGCGGCCATCACCATGGAAAACCGCTTAAAAACTATCAAACTGGATGATGCAGCTGCGATGAATAAAGGGGGCCAGTCGGGCCCTACACCGGCTACGCGAGGGAAGAACCCACCACCGAACCCGAGACCCAAGGACGGCACGAGAGAACTTCGGATGAAGCAAGGTCTCTGCCTGAAATGCGGGGAAGGGGGCCACTTCGCGGCGAGCTGCCCAGGCTCCCCCGCATCGACCGGGGCCGCCAAGGGAATCAAGAAGAAGTTTGACACTTCCACCCCAAAACCGGTGGCGAAACTGAGAGGGGCGAGGGCCTTGCAAGCCAAGCCGCTCAGTGAGGCATCGGATTCGTCGGATGGCGAGATTGGGCAGCCGGGAAACGAGACGGACCTGCTGTAAATAGCGCTGAACAGCAGGTCCCGGACTCTCAAGCGCAGATCCCGGTGAGCAGACCTCCCTCTCTTTTCTTCCTCACAGTGACTTTGATGGACCCGGGTCTACTGACCCACGTGAGGGTGCGAGCTCTCATTGACTCGGGGTGTGGGAGAGACCTCATCAACCCCACACTAGTAACGGGACTGGGGGCGAAGGTAGTTAAGTTGACCGATCCCCTGATTTTCACGCAAATGGATGGCTCTACAATGAAAGAGCCTTGCAAATATGAGACTGTCCCCTTGCGCGTGGGAATTGGGCACCACTGGGAGGAGAGGCCTTTCGTCGTTACCCCTTCTGCCCGGTTTCCCCTAGTGCTCGGGAGCGCGTGGTTCTTCGATCACGATCCACATGTCTTATGGGGAGAGGGGAAAGTGAATTTCATTGCCAAGAAATGCCAGTCCCACCTGTGGAAAACGGAGTGGGGTGCCCCGATGGGGGGGGAGTCCTTGGTGACGGCGGGGGTGGCGGAAGCAGAACTAGAAATGATTCCATCAGAGTACCGCGATTTGGCTTCCGTCTTTGGGGAAGAGGAAGCCGATGAACTACCCCCCCATAGAAACTCTGACTGTGCTATTGAAATTTTGCCGAATCAAAAGCTACCTAAAGGGAAGTTATATTCCATGAGCCCTTCGGAAAAGGTAGAATTGAGGAAATTTATCGACAAGAACTTAAGCAGAGGGTTTATAAGACCTGCCTCCTCCCCGTTCGCAGCTCCCGTTCTCTTCCGGAAAAAGAAAGACGGGGGCTTGCGGTTGTGCACTGACTATCGAGGCTTGAATGCAGTCTCCAACACGAACGCTTATCCCATGCCCCTGATCAAAGACTTGTTGGCTGCGGTGGCTGGGGGAAAGGTATTCTCGAAGCTAGATCTCAGAGATGCCTACTTCAGGGTGCGAATAAGGGAGGGGGATGAATTTAAAACGGCGTTTAATACCCCCCTGGGTCAATTTGAATACTTAGTCATGCCCTTCGGTCTTCAGGGAGCGCCGGGAGTCTTCATGAACTTAATTAATGAGGTGCTCCACAAGTATTTATTCAAGGGGGTCCTTGTTTACCTTGATGACATACTTCTGTATTCCCCTGACCTAAAATCCCATGTGAAACTGGTGCGAGAGGTTTTACAAACGTTGCACAAGCATAAGCTCTTCGCTAAGCTGTCTAAGTGTGAATTTCACAAGTCAGAGATCCCTTTCCTGGGCTACCGCATATCGCAAAGGGGGATTGAAATGGACCCTGACAAAATAAAAGATGTGGTGGGGTGGGAGCCACCCAAGACTCGGAGGCAACTCCAAGGGTTCCTCGGATTCGCGAACTTTTACAGATCATTTCTCTCGAACTTTGCTCGAGTGGCTCTCCCCTTAACTGATCTGCTTAAAACGAAAGGGAAGTCACCAGACTGCACTCGACCCGGAGCCAAGTTAGACTGGTCTCCGGAATGCCAACGTGCGTTTGAACAGTTAAAAGCCCTTTTTACGTCGGAGCCTGTGTTGGCTCATCCAAATGAACTTAAGAAATTCATTGTGCAAGTAGACGCTTCTGACGTTGCTATGGGAGGGGTGATCCTCCAAGAGGGGGACGATGGTAAACTGCACCCCCTTGCCTATGTTTCCAGGAAGTTTAATGATACTGAACGGAATTGGTCGGTGTGGGAGAAAGAAGCGGGATCGATCCGCTTAGCGTTGACGACCTGGCGCCATTGGCTTGAGGGGGCGCGGGTTCCCTTCGAGGTATGGACTGATCATAAAAACCTCGAGCTTCTCCGCTCCCCTCGCTCCTTGAACGCTAAACAGCTGCGTTGGGCTGATTTCTTCTCCAAGTTCAATTTCACTCTGCACCACTTCCCTGGGAAATCTAACTCGCTTGCTGACGCACTGTCACGCCTCCCACAGCATGACAGTAAGAGGGAGGAGATTCGTGACTCTATTTTCACGCCTTCCCAGTTGGGAGGAGCAGTGACCACTCGGAAGCAAGCCAAACGTTCCCCTCCGCCCCCGACCCCTCCCTCTAATGACTGGGTAGTGAAGTTCTCTACAGCTATGTCTGACGCTGATAGGGAGGAGGTACGGGGGGAGGAAGGAGTCACTCAGGATGCACATGGCTGCTGGAAGAAGAATGATAAACTGTTTGTTCCCAGCTCTCTCCGGGGGGAGGTGATGGGCTGGGCGCACGGCTCGAAACTGGCGGGGCACACGGGGTTTGTAAAATCCCTCCAGCTGTTTCAGAGACAATTCTGGTGGCCTGGGCTACGAAAAGACATTTCATTATTCACTTCTGCTTGCCAAACGTGTTTGAAGAGCAAGCCCAGACCGGGTAAACCCCCAGGAGCCCTACAACCCCTCCCCACACCGGCTCGTCCATGGGAAGTGATCTCTATGGACTTTATCACTGACTTGCCCCCCAGCGGGGGGAATACTGTCATATGGGTAATAGTGGATTTGTTTACTAAGCAAGCCCATTTCGTTCCGTTTGCCTCGATCCCCTCAGCCAAGAAACTAGCCTCGGCGTTTTTGCAACACGTCGTGAGACTCCACACTTTACCTGCTAAAGTAATCTCGGATAGGGGGGTGCAATTTGTTTCTCACTTCTGGAGCGAACTGATGTCACTGCTTGGGGTGGAGCGGGCGGTTAGCAGTGCGTACCATCCAGAAACTGATGGGCAGACGGAACGTGTAAACCAAACCCTTGAGCAATACTTAAGGTGTTTTACAAACTTTCAGCAGGATAATTGGCACTCCCTACTGCCTTTGGCTGAGTTCTGTTACAATAACACTCAGCACTCTTCTACTGGTATGTCTCCCTTTAAAGCGGTCCATGGATATGACGCCCCGCCTTTGCCGTTCTTAGATTCTCCCGACCTCCCGGCGGGAGATGCTGGTGACTGGTGCAAACAATTGCAAGTGGCGTGGTCGTCTTTGGCCAGGACTTTGGACGATGCTAAGGAGGCTTATAAAGCTCAGGCTGACAAGAAACGTAACCTGGCCTGGATTCCTAAATGTGGGGAGTTTGCTTATTTGTCCACGCAAAACTTACGTGGTATTCAACCAAGCCGCAAACTCGGCTGGAAATTTGTTGGACCTTTTGAAATTGTGAGAGTAATTAACAATGTAACTGTGGAACTTGCCTTGCCTAAGTCTCTAAAGTCTGTTCATCCTGTTTTTCATGTAAGGCTTCTACGCCGGGCGCCTGAGGAGAACAAATGGAGACCACGACAACCCGCCCCGCCTCCGCTGATGGTGGGGGGGGAACCTCACTATGAAGTTTCACAGATACTGGACTCAAAAATTTCTCGTAATCGCTTGTTTTATCTAGTTGAATGGATTGATTTCGGGCCTGAACAGAGGGAATGGGTGCGGGCGGAAAATGTTCTGGCCCCCAAGTTACTCAGAGCTTTTCATAAGCTGTACCCCCACAAGCCGAAGGGGTAGATTTATTTTCGAGAGGGCTGCATGTCAGGTAGTCCTGCCATGATGGATGAAGTAGGGGGGAGGATGGGCCTTGAGTTGAATTGTGGTGTGTAGGGCGGGAGGTTGGGATCGTGGGGTGTAGATTTATGCCCCCGGAGTGTTCGGATGGAATGCGGAGGGCGAGCCCTGCAGGCTCTATCTCTGGTAGACTTAACACTCTGACCTTGGTGGAGACAAGCTGTGAGCTTCCTATCGCTTTCAAAGCTACAGCTTGGCTGGGAACAATGGGGGCGGTGAGAACTTCATTAGTATAGTAACTTTCAGTTCTCATTCGCATATTAGGCATTCCTTGGTGGAAGGGGGGGTCCCCATTCACCCCCTTTCTGGTATAACTGCTTGCTTTGTGTAACCACGTTATTCTGAACAATGTATCTGCTCCAGTAACCTAATATTGCAGCTCTATAATAAAATGCTATTCTTGCTTCAATGAACAAGGCCTGGCGTTTAGCTGACTGAATTAGGGTCTCTGACACAGGGTATGCATAACAATGCAGGAAGATTTCTGCCCCTGTTTGCATGGGGGAACAGTTTTAAATACATATACACTATTGGGTACCTATAGTATTTTACTGGAGCATGTGGAGCAAGAATAATTATTAAATTGTAAGGTCTACTTTTGAAAGAGTTGCTAGCAGAGACAGATGGAAACCGTTTCTTCCTTTCTAACACAACACAGATGGACTGCAAGCTTTTATAGGAAGCGGTGTTTCACCACTGAAATAGTCCCACTAGAAGTAAATTATTTCACTAAAAATAAATCTAAATGAAAATATGAAGAAAGCATTTTTAATCTGCTTTTTGCACCTTTAGTCATTTGATTCAGAGCCACTGTGGGAGATTATTTAGTGGTTAACTAATATAATTTGTATTGCTAGTAATCTAGAAAGATATGATGTCTGCACCATAAAGAATGTCATCATTCCTTTTCTTGGTGGCAGTTTAATCATTATTAATTCCTGGTTTTGGCTCAGTTAGAGCTCCCACTTCTTGAACGGATAGCAGATCCAGGACTTTAAAGACGTGCATACTAGATACAAATTCAAGGTGCAATTTTCCCATCAGTTTATTTAATTCATGTAATTACTTTACTCTGCCTTTCTTCCCAATGGGGACCCAAAATGGCTTACGTTATTCCCCTCCATTTAACCCTCTCCTATGAAGTAGGTTAGGCTAAGAGTTTGTGAGTCTGTCTGGTGTTAGGAGATGTACTTTGAAAATGCTTTTATTTGTTATTTTCTGACCTGCACACACACCTGAATGGTGCTTGCAAGTGTCTTTGGTTTGGGAGAACTGTGTGCTTTGTTTGATATGACCACCTGCACTAGAAAGTTGCTTGCAGTCTGCACTTTCATGCTAATGAAGGCACACACACACACACATATGCATACATCTACCTAACATGCACTGGGAACAAGAAAACATCTCCATTATGGTCTGCTAGAAGGATGATATAAACAACAACCTGCCTACCATTGAGGAATCCGAATTCCACACGTAACCCACAGGATGCTTGGTATTTTGCAAGTGTTAAGACTGTTTCCTGTTTGTGACTTGGACCAAGCCAGAGTCATCTGCATTCTTAAGGTTTCCATGACAACCCATCTTCGCACCTTGGACCAAAAGGTTCTCTTTAGTGAAAGGTGTAGACTTTCAATATTGCCCCACCTTAGTAGGAGGGTACCCCACATCCTATAGCTAATGATATAGGGATGGGACGGACTGGAAGACCCTAATGCCAGCCCCCAAGATACCTGATAAAAGTAGGGTTCACCTTTTGTTAGTGTGCATCCTCCGCGCCTAGACTTGGTGTACACCTACCTAGCTAGCAAGTCATTTATTCCTCACACGTGTTGGCTGGTTCCAACTGTGTGCAGTTAAAGTATCCTTAGTTAGAAACAATTCTTGTATTCTTCACTGAGAAGGTCGAGCTTCAGGAAACAGATAAGTATTACGTGCACTCCCCTCCTGAATACCTTTAGTTTAAAACCCCAATATTGTTTTACATTACTACTGTATCTAAAGGAACTTGTGTGTATGTGTATATGCATCAGTATTGTTTGACTGTGATTCAAAAGATTTATTATTCAGTAAAGAGAATATTTGATTTTACTAAAGAAACCTTGTCAAGCGTTCTCTTTTGGGAAACTAGTTTTCTGGGTGAAACCACTTTCTCTGTATACATAGACCAGAACTCAATATAAGTTTAGACCGATCAATGCGTAGATAAGCATTTCGGCTAACACTGGCCCAAGGTCACCCAGCAAGCCAGTCCACGGCATAGTAGGGATTTGAACCTGGGTCTCTCAGATCCTAGTGTGACACTCCAACTGCTACATAACACTAGTTCAAGGAGGACTAGTGAAGGCTAAAGCTTCATTTGAAAAAATTTCTGCCTGCCATGCAGGAGCCCATTCTGGCAAAGGGGTGGGCTTCAGAAGGGGTCCTGCAAGATTCCTCTAGAAGAGGTGGTTAAGTATTGGATGTGTAATAAAAAGCAAGTATATTCTACCTTTACCATGTGAGTTCAAAATCTAGATTTCAGTTTTCCTTATAAATTGGACAGCACAGTCCTTCCTGGCAGGCTGTGGATGTTGGCGTGACACAGGTGAACTAGCCGGACTTTCTGCCTGCTCTTCAGCTTAGTGAGTCTGCCAGAAAGAAAGTTAGAAATCTGTAGGCAAATTCCAAAATAGATCAAGGTTATAAACAGACTCGATGCTGGAAGCTTTATGTTGTTTGTATTGGCATTCATTTATTAGTTCTACTAGAAAAAAAATTCTTTTATTGGCATCCTTGAAGTTGCTGTGTCCAAGAAAGTTACAGACCACCCTTGCGCTAAGATGGGCTTTTGCTTGATGTCCTAGATGAAAGTTTCGTGTATCCACCTTCTTTTGAATTTATCTACTACATGTTTCAGGAAAGATTTATGGTTTAGGAAGAAGACAATTAAAGGGGGACAAGACAGGGTTTATAAAATTATCCATGCTACAGGGGAAATGGATTTAGTGAATTAGAATTCACAGGCCCCAGTGAAGTCAATGGGCAGCAGATTTAGGACAGACCAAAGGAAATTATTCATTCAATAAGTAATTAACCTGAGAAATCCACTGCCACATAATATAGTGATAGATACCAGTTTAATGTTTAATGGGTTTGAAGGGCAGGGGATATACAGTGACTTAGCATCTTAGAATCACAGAGTTGGAAGGGGCCATACAGACCATCTAGTCCAACCCACTGCTCAGTGCAGGATCAGCCTAGAGCATCCCTGAAAAGTGTATAGACAAGTGTACTTCTTGCCACACTGACTGAATGGGACCCCATGTTCAGATGTAGTGATCCTCTGAGGAGACTTTGACCTCCATGCCTGCTGTGATGCCTTCCAGGGGCATCTCGTTAGCCATTGTGTAGAACAAAGTACTGGACTGGGTAGTCTATTTGTCTGATCTAATATTTATTTATTTATATGTTCAATTTATACCCCTCCCTCCCAGGGCTGGCCTGAGGTGTTTTTGTGCACTAGGCGAGGCTAGCTCATGGTGCCCCCCAGGCGAGGCTGCCTTGTGGCGCCCCCCCTCACCACAAAAGGAAGAAAGAGATTTGGGGTCACACAAGCAAACAATGATCAGGAAAAACAAGCCCTGCAGAATGCTATGTCGGCAGAAGGAATAACCTTGAATGGTGCATGTGCAATGGAACTAAGTTAGAGTCCAGACTAGCACCTAGAAGACCGGCAAAGTTTCATTTGGGGCAGAAGCTTTTGTGTGCATACAAAGCTTCTACCCCGAATGAAACTTTGCTGGTCTTCAAGGTGCTAGTCTGGACTGAAACCTTGCTCTCTGGCTTCAAACCAGCACATGTCAACCCACCTGAATCTCTCTTGAGTGAGCTCAAAAAAAAAAAAAAAAGAGGCAGCGGGAACTCATGAGAAGCAGAGCTGCCAACCCACCCACGCCCTCCTGAAGAAGCCCATCCGGTGATAACAACGTGTCAGCGCACAGAGCTGGGCATGGCCGAGATCTGAGTTGTTCAGGTGGGCCATGGGACGAGTGGCTGGCCAAGGCTTCCCTGGGGTGGCTGGCCGGCTGCCTGTGGGGTGTCCCAGTGCCCTTCAGGAGGTGAATCCTGATCTGAGTCCCCAGCTGTAACAGCCACCACCCCCACCCCAGCCCTGGACCAGCTATCAGCTGGTCCCTGATAGTCTCTGCCTCATCGGGATTCCAGCCACCCACAGCCCATTGGGCCACCCCACCCCTGGGGCCCGAACTGTCTGGGAAGGAAGCCGCATCGATGAGGCAGGCCCGGCACTGGCACAGAATGCCCCCGCAACTCTTCCCCAGGGGCTGGCAAGGCATTGGCTTCTGGGCACCAACTTCCAACTTTGGGGCTTCTGACTTGAGCCGAGAAAACACAGGTTGCCGGAGGGGCCCCAACAGCGGCTGGAAGCGGGCATGGGCATGGCTGAGGGGGGGACCTGTGCTTCACCAAGAAGAAGAAGAGAAGAAGAAGAAGATATTGGATTTATACCCCGCCCTTCACTTGGAGTCTCAGAGAGGCTTACAAACTCCTTTCCCTTCCCCTCCTCACAACAGACACCTGTGAGGAGGTGGGGCTGAGAGAATTCTGACACAAAATGCTCTTTCTGGAACAGCTGTGCCAGAGCTTGAGACTGACCCAAGGTCACATCAGCAGGTGCAAGTGGAGGAGTGGGGAATCAAACCTAGTTCTCCCAGATTAGAGTCTGCACACTTAACCACTACACCAAACTGGCTCCCTTCAATATATAGTCCTCAGATAGAGGACGTATCAGATATTAAACTGATAAGAACAGATTGACTTCTCATGGAGAGAATGTTTATGCTTCTTAGCCAAAAGGCTGAGAAGGCCAAGAGCCCCCCAGAGAAAAGCTGGCCTCCCAGAGAGGCGCTGCAAGAAGGTGGGTAGGCAGGCAGCCTGACAGCCCTGCTCTCGCCCTTCCCCCCGCCTCCTTCCCCTCCCCTTTGCTGCCTGCCCACTGCTGCTTATGGACAAGGCACCCTCCCTCCCCGGGGGGCCACAGCAGGGATAGGGCCAAGGGGCAGCAGGAGTGCCTTCTGGATCTTGGCCTCTGCCACTTATGTAGCCTGCTCTGTCCCGTTGGCTGGGAGCAGCTGTTTTGGGCGGGACAGGGGCTTTTGGTGGTGGTGGGGAGGGTGGCAGCAGCCTGCAGGGCAGTTTTGGGATGAAGATGGCCAGGGGGAGAGAAAGAGGTGGAGGCTGGGGTCACGGCGGTGCACGGGTTTTTGCAGGGGCAGGGGGGTTTTGGCGGGGGGTGCACAATTCAGCGCCCTGATGATCGGCCCGCCCTAGGCGAAAGTCTAGTTCACTTAGTGAGTGGACCAGCCCTGCTCCCTCCCCACTGAAGCAGGTTCATGAATGGTCTCATGTTTTTTTAAAAAAATTAACATTCACCCCTCAGGAAACAACTATGCATATTTTCAGAGTGACCTTTCCTCATGACATGAACATGATGTAGCAATCAGAAACTGTTTTTTGGTAAACTGTTAATTTCACCAAAACATGAATCTCTTTTGGCTGTTTTCTTTTCTTTATTTTTTGGGGGGGCTTCCATTTCCTGGCAAAGACCAGTCTGTCCACAGTAATGACATGTAAAGTATATCAGGTACATAATATAGCAGTAATGTCTCTGGCTTGTTGTTTCCAGCCTGGCTGATATAATCCTCACCACTTGTTTCCAAAAAGTGGAGGCACATTTTCAAGTCTACTACATATGAACAAAGTTTGCCCTATCTACTCCACAAAACCAGCACTTACTACTCATAGAAGTATAGATCTTTACCAGCCTTAAAGGAGTTAAATGTCAGCTATAAATCATTTTAATCAAATTGTCTCTAAAAGAAAGACAAATGGCAAAGGTACTTCTATAAATAAATACGCATTTCCACTTTATATTATCTCCACCATTGTATATGTGTACGATTTTGAGAGACAAAAATGGTTCTTAAAATAGATCCACCTCTATTAAGGCCTGCCTACTCCCATATGTACCTCCCTGACTGCTACATCTTCAGAGGCCCTGCTTCAGGTGACCCACCATTTAAGGCTCATTAGGTAGCAACCCAGGGAAGGGGCTTCTCAGCATCAAAATTATTAAATTCCCTCCCCAGGGACATTCATTTGTTCTCTTTTGATAACTGTCTTCCACCAGCAGGTGAAGAGCGTTTTGTTTTGTTTGGCATTCCTTCACTGAGTCTCCTTGGCCCTTCTTCCACATGTTTGTTTATGTGCTCTGTTTTTAGGATTGCCAGCCCTCTGGTCTGGGCAGGGGTCTCCCCACTTTTTCGGACTCCTCCCCACATGCAAATGCACCCAAATGTGGTGTGATGATGTCACCCAGAACTGACATTATCACACTGCCAACATCTAGGTTTTGGGCAAAACTCTGTGGTAAATTTGAGCTGAACACCCAGAGAAGAGCAAAGATCCCCCAACCAGCAGCAACTTAAGACCTGGCAATCCTATCTGTTTTAATTTTTTTTAATTGTTTTAAAATATTTATATTTGTTTTCAATCTTCTTGTAATGTCATTTTTAACCATCTTAGGGACCCAAAGTTGGGTGGAAAGCCAGCTTAAAATGTTTTAAATAAAATAAACATCACTGGATGTACTATAACATTGTACTGTAACATCATCGTGCTATAAAAATCATTTATAACTTGATTTTCCTACATAGACAGTCCAGTTGTAAGCTATTGCTACAGCTCAACATTTGGTATGAACTAACTGTAGGCCAGAACCTAATATATGGTAGACCTATTTCTACTGTACATTTGTTTCACGTTCCTGGCTTTAATAGATCTACAGTCAAAAATAGAATACAGACTACACGCATGCACAAGCCTACTTGGATCAGGGCTACACGGGGAGCTTATCCTTTCTACCTCCATTCAATTTCACAAATCAAAACTGAGGGTCATGCTGTTATTATTCTTTAAAGGAAAAATTGTGGTGGGTTTTTTCCCAGACCAGTATTTTTGCCTCTGAAGTGCTAACAATTGCAGAGCAGGCCAGTTACCATTAGCAAACCTGAGTAGAGGCCAAATGATTAAAAAAAAAAAAAAAACACCTTTCCTGTTTCACAGTGCTCAGATCCAAATCAGAGGCTATGCACATTTGCAATTTTGTTTTACAAATGAACAGAGATCACAGTGTCCTCAACATGTCTCTGAATGGGAAAAAATGGGGGGGTGGGGAGAGACAGGCAGTTCATAGTTATATAAGGGTTAATTAGACATCTCCAACACTATTTCTAACACTTTTCAAAAAGCACATGAAATGATGTTTCCAACAATGTGAAAGGTTTCAATTTTGAGTTTATTTTGGCTTTAGTCTACAGAGTTTAATTTATCACACCCCAGGGGATATATCCATTCAAAATCATGAAGATGGTTTACAACTAAGATGGGAACTTGGTTTCCCCCTCTCATCTGGGAACAGATTCACATAGAATTAAGTAATGTAAATATTTTTACTGTTTATATGATACATGTATAGAATGGAGGTTTTTTTCATTTATATTGCTCTTTGTATTCATTTTGGGGCTACATTTACAACAATGTACACAGCTATCCATAAATATGTCCTATTTATTCAGCACATTTAGTCAGTACAAGATAAAGAGCTAATATGTTGTATTAGCAAAACAAATGTTTAATTCTGAGGAAAAAATGAATTATGAAAAGAAATGAAGGCATTATCAAGAAATTCTTCATGTGAAATCACCAAAATTAATTGTTCACCTAAAATAAGAGCCAGGTTTGAGGTTTTCATCTTCTAAATTTCATTTTTTTGCATAGGAGGAGGAAGAGGAGGAGGAGATTGGATTTATAACCCGCCCTTCACTCAGAGTCTCAGAATGACTCACAATCTCTTTTCCCTTCCTCTCCACACAACAGAGGTAGGTGGGGCTGAGAGAGCTCTCAGAGAACTGCTCTTGAGAGAACAGCTCTGAGAGAACTGTGATGGACCCAAGGTCACCTAGCTGACTTCATGTGGAGGAGTGGGGGAATCAAACCCAGTTCTCCCAGATTAGAGTCCGCACTCCTAACAACTACACCAAACTGGCTCTCGATACAACTATTACAGCAACATAACAGGTCCTTAATATTATTCAGTCCACACTCACATTTATAGATGATTATGAATTACAGAATTAATTTTTTTTGGAACTGAATCAAGGATGCATACAGATGTGTCCTCCCCCCAACATATGCATGCAGAGCATTTTAATACTTCTTGGTTTCAGAAGGCTTGAATCAAACCTCACTTTGCTATGAGATCCTAATACAGTGTCCTCAACAGAAATCAGTGTGTATTCTATGTCCTCCGTATGAACTTGAATTATGAACCATGGTTTAATCGCAATTTAGAATACCAGTTTGTGGGGAGGAAACTAAAGCCAGTTTTCTCAGGCAGGTGTATGGGTTGGGTTGAAGAAAATCCTAGCTAGGTGCAATTTACTGGCTTACCCACAACCAACTTAACACTACATTCTTAAAACCACCAGTTTAGTGACAATAGCATCTCAACAGCTTTCAGAAAAAGTCAACTGCTGCTAAATATTGCTGGCAAGTAACTACAAAAGATTTATATTTGGTCTTATTTCTATATTTCTTTTTCTCCTGTTTTAGCACTCGTATCATTACCCACTGAAAATAAAACAAAAATGGAAATAATGGATTAATCGTGGTCATGATGAACAACTGCTTAGATAGATATAAGATCTTTTCAGACAGTACATCCTCAGTGCCCACAGTGCTCCCATACTTGTAGTAGCCATCTTGCCATAAACCCCCAAAAATCCAGTGATAACTTTATGCATGCCAAAGCTGTATGTGCATGCAAAAATATGAACATTTATCATAATCTCTATAGAGGAGCTATGTGCCATTGGGAAGGTTCTGGAACTTGTGGAAGTAACATATGAAAGCTAAGTACTGAATGGTTGTTTAGAGTCATGGAGCCTCTGCTTCCTACAGCTCCAGGTTCCAGACTTGGGGGGCAGGGGGGGGTGGCTCTGAATGTAATGTGTTTTTCTGACTTCAGCAATAAATTCCATAAATTGTAATGTTACTTATTCCATCAGTTGAAAAGCAAAGTTTTTGTAGAGGAATATCTAAAGGCAGTCAATGGTGGTGGGGGTTTTTTAAAACCCACAAGAGTTCAAGAGTTGCAGTGATCAGAGGTCATCATGCAACAATAAGTACATTTTATATTAAATCTACGAACACATAGAATGTTCAGGGAAGAAATTCTCAGATCAGCAAATAGGATGACAGCCCAGTTGTCTTCTCTCTTGCTTCAAAATATATGTACAATTGCAGTTATACATTGGGGTATTGGTTTTTTGCCTAGAGGAACAGAACTGAGGAGTGAGAAAATGGAGAATGTTCATGCAAAGGTCAGCTCTCATCATACAGAATTGGACTCTGGAAGAACATTGTAAGGAGTCAGATCTGGGTCACTGCCTGCTGGTTTAAAATGTCAAGGAAGCTCTGATATTCCCACGCCTTGTCTAGCAAACTGGAATTTGTGAACATTAAAAGCAATGAAATTTCCAGTGACCTGATTATGGACACATGCACAATTGTAAAGTTCTTAAGGGCACATCCAATACAGCACAGATAGCAACATTTTGATGAATTTTAAGTGTGCTGCGGCAGCATTTGACATACTCTTATACATTTTAAATTTGATATACTTCAGCTTCACTTAATTTACAGTTACCCAGCTTGAGCCATCAGATCAAGGTGGGCTACAACAAATGTATCTAAGGCTGTGTTTTAACTGAGTGGTCTAACTGAGCTATTAGCATTAGTTAAGATTTGTCAACATCAGCATTTTGTTAATTCATTGTTAATCCAGCACCTATTCCCAAAACAGTATCAAAAAAGTAAAGCTCAGAAGCTGCTGTCTGCAGAAAGTGAGTTCATGGAGGGGAGAATGGAATTGCACGTGCTGGCCTGCCTCTCTTTCTCCTTGAGTTCAGTATAACTTGTGAACAAGAGTAAGAATAGATTCAGGTGGGTAGCCGTGTTGGTCTGAAGCAGCAGAACAAAGTAAGACCAAAAAAGTTTTATTCAAGGTATAACCTTTCATAGAACCATAGAGTTGGCAGGGACCTCCAGGATCATCTAGTCCAACCACCTGCTCAATGCAGAAAATTCACAAATACCTCCACCCAACACCCCCAGTGACCACTGTTCCATATCCAGAAGATGACAAAAAAAACTTTCAGTATCTCCAGCCAAACTGGCCTGGAGAAAAATTGCTCCCTGACCCCAAAGTGGTGATCAGCATTTCCCTGTGTGTGTAAGGAAGAGCCACAAGAACTAAGCACTGATACAGCCCTTCCTGCCTTCCTTCTCATGATCTGCCTAAGTTCACAGAATTAGCATTTTGTGAGCAAGCACACTTCTGCAGATACAGTGAAACAGAATTTCCTCAACCATTACATATAGGAAGACGGGGGGGGTTAGTTGCCAGGAAGGGCCAATTAGAGTCAAGACGGAGACAGAAACAAAATCAGAAATTACCAGTCCATACATACAGGTAGAGGGTGTGCAGTAAATTATCATACAGGATATTGAAGATGTTTAACAGATTCAAGGATCAAACAGGTATAATGAGCTTAGTTTATATGGCTACCATTTGTTTGGGTTCAGTTCTGGGGGGGGGAAACATGAAGGAAATAAATATATCAAAATTTGAAATTGATGTATCCTTAATTGTGGGATGCTGAGAGTAATTAATTGAGATCTTGCCATCCGTGGCCTCTCAAGCATGGAGGCAACTTTACAGCCTCATCTTCTTTGAATTGGGGAGATTGGCTGTACAGATTTATCTCCCCTGTCCCCAGACCAGAGAAATACATTCCAATTTCTACTATTCATTACATTACATTAAAATCTCCTATTCTAATCTATTATTCCAAATAAGAGGTAAAGAAGAAGAGTAGGTTTTTATACCCCACCTTCACAATGTGAAGGAGTCTCAGAGCAGCTTACAATTGCCTTCCCTTCCACTCACCACAACAGACACCCTGTGAGGTAGGAAGGCTGAGAGAGTTCTGAGAGAACTATGATTGACCCAAGGTCACCCAGCTGGCTTCATGCAGAGGAGTGGGGTCTGCAGCTCTTAACCACTATACCAAACTGGCCCTTCTGGGGGACTGGTGAGAATATAGATGTAAGGGCTGAATGAGATTAGCACATATAGTGAGATAAGAAACCAATATCCGTATTAAGTCCTAGGGATTCCATTGTTCTGAGTGTTGTAATAACTTTCAACTCAGCAGCTTCCCTTTCTAGTTTGCTCCTGAAGTCCCTTTGCAATAAAACAGCTACTTTGAGGTCACCCACTGAATGTCCTGGAAGGCTGAAGTGTTCCTATACAGGTTTCTCAGTCTTGTGGTTCTTGATGTCAGATTTGTGTCCATTTATCCTTTGGCATAGGGTTTGACCTGTTTGCCCTATGTAGAAACCCAAAGAATAGGAATAGTGAGAATTTCAACATAAACTCAAATTCCAGGCAAATTTAGAATGATCAAATTTCTTCACTCACTCAAAGTAAGCTCCTGATTTCCTTGATGTTCATCTCAAGCACCAGGCTAAGTCATTTTGTTTCTCTGCAGTAGTGAGTTGAGCAACATAGCCAAGTTGTGTCTTTGGTGATGTTACAAATATGCATTGAAGCTTGTGACTACTTTTATGCTTTCACTGTCTACAAGCTAAATAGTTTCCCCAGATAGTTATAGAGCAAACTTTACTTTCAGCACTAGAGACTGGCCATTAGAGGTATGCATTCAAAAATTCCCAGGCCAAAAATTCATGAAAAGGCATGAAAATCTGTGTATGGGGTTGTTACACAAATCCAAGACTTTTATGGCAAAAAGTGCCCCAACATCTATGTTGGTTGGGGGGGGGGGTGTTTGGGTATTTACTAAATAGCAGCAGCAGGCATGTCATTTTTCTTTGATGGCCTAGTTTCCCAGGCAATGGCATTTCTTCCTTCCAGTCAACTCCAACCAAGGGATCAGGAGGTGAGTGCTCCCAACCAATCACCTTCAAAGACCAGATGCAGATAAGGAACGTCTGTAGAGGAGTCTATGTAAAGCTCTGCATGCTACTCCATGTGCAGCTCTAAATTTATGTGAATAACTTCCCAGTGTGGGTTCTTTAGGATCAGGAAAAAGGCCAGTGGGGAGAAGAGCCCTATCCTCTATCCATACCACCCTTTGTTAGAGAAATCAGCTTCTGTGGCTTTCAAAGCAATGTTCTTGCAGCTGACAAGAGGCACTGATCAAAGTGGTAAACCCAGAGACAATCAAACATCTCATGTAGCTTAGCCTTGAGACTCTCACACCCCAGCTGTTCACAGCTTCCACCTCCTCCTCCAGGAATTCCTTGAATAGTAGTAGTGTTCATTCAGGTACCCTTACAGTTGATGCCCAGCATGAAGACATGTGTCTCATAGCAACTGGATTATTGCTGCATCACACACAGGCACACATACATGTGTTTTTGTTTTTTGTTTTTTGCTTTAAATGAACTACTTTCAAGATTTCAAGAAAAGGACAGATCTGCAAAGGAAATCATCCTTACTTTGTGAAAGAAAACACTGGACCACAACAAAGAAGGATGGTGAATGCAGAGTTTTCAGCAGAGTAAAATATGGATGCAGATAGGATTTTTTTTTTTTTAATGCCAGTGGCGGGCACTCTCCTGCTGGGCTGCTGCCATTCCCCTCCCCCATAGGAATCAGCAGAGAGAAGTGTACCTGCGTTCAGCAATGTTCCCTCTAAGCTGTGGAGCCTTGTGAGCAAAAATTCTACTTTGTGAGCTACTGGCATTAAAGTTGTGAGCAAGTGATTTGGCTGCTGTATAAATTAGTTTGCTCTGGAGCCATCCTTCCTGAGCTGAGACAAAAATCTGTGAGCCTGGAGGCTGGAAAACTGTGAGCTAGCTCACACTAACTCAGCTTAGAGGGAACACTAGTGGCCATTCTACCAAGGTTTGTGTTGTGGAAAAGGTTTAAACATGGGAAGTTTACCCTGTTCTAGGCAGCACCTAAGAGAATAATTCCTGGCCCTTTTTGTGATATGCAACTCCAGGATCTTAAACTAATCTAGCAAAACTGCTTTAGACCCAGTAACCTGATTCATATGTATTTGTGCATATTCATGTGTAAAGCAGAGAGTAGGATTTTTACTGAAAATGGAGCACCAGGAGAGGGGAGCTAAACTTTGGCCCGCCTGCTCTTCACTGTGTTTTGTTGTTTGTAGCATTTTTCACACAGCCTGGCTGACTTCCACTATTATCAGGTGAGGGGGGAATGCTTTAGAATTTGGAATCTGGGGGAATCTGGGGAAATTGGCAATTGGCAACCTTTCTTTTCCTCCAAACTTTTCATTTGATACAGAATCCTAAACAGATAAGAATTTGGTGCAGCCCTTTTCAGAATGTTTAAAGAAATATCAGAGCTTCCATTCTTAAATGAAAAGATTCCAGAAAGCCCAGATGGAGCAAATTAAAGGATCCTTTGCAGATTATGAGAGTGTGGTCTGTATTATCTCTCAGTGCCCCTGCAAAGAAGCAGATCTTTCCTGAGGGCAGGGGAAGTCTTGGCTGTAAAAAGGCCTTTTCAGTTAGCTTTTGAACTCTGGCTACAGAAAACCTGGTTTGCTTTAATACGAAATTGCAGCTGCAAAGAACCTCTTTCCTGTCAACTTCATACAGCTAAAACGGAGAGATGTCTGGTTGCTGCACTTATTTTGATCTTCAGCCATTAGGTATGTTGTTTGGCAGCCCAGTTGCTTTGTCTAAATTACTCAATAAAATACTTCATATTAAAATATGTATGCATGTGATGAAATAAAAGAAAGAGCGGTTTCTCATGCAGAAGCAACTAGATCTATCAAAAGCTTAAAAGCCATATAACTGGCTGGCTGACACAATGGTTCTGCTGCGCTGGAAGGCTGCTATTGCCAAGGCTAACTTCAGGGTCTAAAATATAGTCCTTATGCAATCACAACAGCAAAGACAACTGCTTAACAATATCTTAAGTAACAAAAATTACCATCAATGGCAACTCCCAAAGAATCCTAAAAATTCTGCTGCTGTTATGACGTGTTGATTACAACGTGTTGATGACCACACATTTGCTATGCTAGGACTACAGCAGTTAACACACAGCAGTGGCTGCAATATTATGATATCATCTTTCTCTGTCTGCACTTTACCACACATGCAAACATATCAGGAACAGCCTAATTGGCAACTCCAGCTTGGGAGATTTGGGGATGGAGTGCTGGAGGCCACACAACAGTCATGTTAGGTGATCAGTAACTTAGGCCTGCAGCAACAAACTCCAGGGATCCACTCACGCAGCGTCTTGAATGCCATATGAACCCAACACATCATCCCTAGCTTGATTTTGCCAAGGAAAGAGCTTGGGCAAAACAGGAAAGACTACCCTAACATTTTAGTTAATTCATTGTGCCGATGATGGGAAAAGACCTGTACTTAAAACCCATCAGCCACACAGTCCTGGAAAGAGGGGTTTGAGGGTTTAATTAAAATGTGGAATTCACTGCCAGAGGATGTACTGATGGCCACAGGAATAAACAGGTTTAAAGGGGTTAGATAGATTCATGAAGGATAGGTCTATCAGGGGCTACTAGTCATGGTAACTGAGGGGAACCTCCACATTCAGAGGCACTAAACCTCTGAATCCCAGAGCCAGGAGGCAAAATCAAGGGAAGGTCTCTCTGCTACTATGAGGGTACCACTATGCCAGCATATTTTTTCCATTGGCTTGGCATTGTGCTCTGCACTGGTAATTCATGGTTACCATATAAACATTATATGTGCATATACCACTTAGAGACAAATTCTGGACTTTTGAGCTTCACCAGTCCAACTAAGTAATATCATACACAGTTGACCAATCATTGGTTATATACAAGATTTTGTATAATTCAAGATTTCCAGGACTGCCATATTCATTGATTCTGTCAAGTCATTGTTCTGAAAGATAATTTCATCTAAGAATCATATATGTGATTTAACAATTCTATTACATTAATTATATTACATAACTTCTAGTACATTAATTAAACTAACTTTAGTAACATATTCAGTATAAATGAACCTCTACTTGGTCTGTAATGTTGCTAAAATAGAAGATTATAAATAAATTAAACGACTTAAGATACAAAGCTCATGTCATCAGATACAAAGTATCACAAAAGCTTATATCCTGGAAAATTTTGTTGGCCTTTAAGATGCTAGTGAACTTGAATTTGGTTCTTCTACTACAGACTGACATGACTACTATGATGGACTGCGCTTTTTAAAAGATTAGAAGTGCTGTACAAACAACTGAAGGACTGTGAAGAGTTAATTCTTCACAGAAACAGACAGCCTTGAGTGACAGGCTGCTAGTCCAAGCAATCTAATTAGTTAGCAACAGCTGAGGAGAGAGAGACTTTAGAGCTGAATGCTGAGAAGAAAAAATAATTTAGAAGTCAACTCTGACTGAGAGCAGTTTAACACAGACAGCAGAATTAAGGAAAGTTGGCAAGGATGAGTGGGTAGTTATATGGAGACTCTCATTCGGGCCAAAGAAAGGGGATAGATCTTCTAGTGAGAGGAGAATTTCCTTACCCAGTCAGACAGGGAGTTAGTTCTGAAGAGTGCAGAGATCCCTGGTCTGGGTGGTTAGGAATTGCCTTTAGAGATCATTTTGTTGTTCAGTCGCACAGTCGAGTCCGACTCTTCGCGACCCCATGGACCAGATCACGCCAGGCCCTCCTGTCTTCCGCTGTCCGCTGAAGTTTGCTCAATTTCATGTTCGTTGCATCGATGACACTGTCTAACCATCTCATCCTTTGCCGTCCCCTTCTTCTTTGACCTTCAATCTTTCCCAGCATCAGGGTCTTCTCCAGTGAGTGCTCCCTTCTCATTTGGTGGCCAAAGTATTTGAGCTTCAGCTTCAGGATCTGGCCTTCCAGGGAACAGTCAGGGTTGATTTCTTTTAGGATTGACTGATTCGATCTCCTTGCAGTCCAAGGGACTCTCAAGAGTCTTCTCCAGCATTAGAGATCATAAGATTCAGTTAAAAACTCAGTACAAATATGTTGTTTCAAGAGAAGGGGTTTGGGTACTGGAAAGAGTGTACCAGCCTTTTGGAAACCAAAAGAGTTAGAGATTACTCAAAGAAAGTGTACTGAAGTGTTTGGGGAAAACACTGGAACAAAAGCCTTTCAACATGAAGATTTAAGTCGCTGTGAAAAACTTAAGAAACTCTCTTCAGCCTGAAACATAAGAACTAAAGTCTCTGCATGTAATGGTTTTACCTCAGAGTTATCTATTTTGAGTTACTTCAGAAATTTCAACCCCTGATTTCACCTGACCTTTCCCCTCTATGTTGAATAAAATGTTTAGTTAGTTTTGAATTTTAAAACATCTCAAATCCCATTTTCAGTGGTTTAAGGATGATCCCGACCCTTCCCTCAGGTTCCTGGGCTGAGCCAGCAGTAAAATATCATACTGACACAGGGTGGGGCAGCTAAAGTTCTTCTGGAAAGAAGAAAACAGACCACTAGGGCTGCTCAGTCAGAAAGGGAAAGAAAAATGGAGGGAAAATCTTGCCTCTGGGGGAGGGAAGTGGACAGGGCCATCATAGCTACCTACCTGAAAATATTAAAGGACTGATTAATACCTAAGAAGCCCTACAAATCTGGGACAGTAAGGAGACAAAAGAATATAGCAAAGATCATGCATCTCCATCATTCCATAAAAGGTAAGTTGCACTCATGCACAGCTGTTTATTTGCATCAGGACCAAAAAGAGATCTAACAAAGATTGTGAATCTCTATCCACCTGTAAAGGGCAAATTGTGTACGTGTACATATGTAACTGGAATCAGTACCACATGCTCAATTTTGCTAATCAAAACTGGGTTTTCTGTGCTGTTCTTAGTACATTAAAGGGAGAAAAGATGTGTCCTTGTAAAATCTGTCTTTTCTCCCTTTAAGATGCTAAGAGCACTGGAAGCCCTGTTTTGATCAGTGAAATCAAGGATAGAGGCTGCAGGGTTAAATCACCTCTTCCCTATCAACATGGCTGTGATCTGAATTGCATGTATGCAGATCCATAATTTACCTTTTTACAGACTGATGGAGATCCATGATCACCTTATTCTACATGAATTGCTGGCCAATTAGGAACAGCTACAGAGGTTTTGCTTTGTGTGCCCTCATTATCAGAAGCAAAACAGGTGAGCTCAAAAAACTGGGTTTTCTCCATTGATTTGCCTTGATTATGGAATTCCTTTCCTGGGTCACTTTGCTTGATACCAAGAATTTTGAGTTTTAAACAGCAGGCGAAGACATTTCTATTTTCCAATGCTTTCTGTTGAGTTTGTTGGTTTTGTTAGCTACCAGTACAGTTTTTGTCCTATGGTTTGATTGGTTTGCAATTGTTTGTACTCTCCTTCTGCTGTTTCTTATTTTCCCCACTCTAGTGGTTTTTGTCGTAGTCATGGAAGAATTTATATGTATGTTTGTTTATGCATGCTGATATCCTAGCTATTTAGAGAGACACCCAATAGCAGACCATGCACATATTTGCCACCAGAGCAAGGTGTTAAAATTCATAATTAGCTAGGTTGGGGTTTCTCCATTTGGGTAATCAATAGATCAGAAGATGTCCTGGGTGGAGACTTAGAAAAGTTTATGGCTTTTTGTCTCTAAATCTGCCTGGGGCCAGCACATATGGTTTAGACTTTAGAGAGTAAACATGTAGATCAGTGAAGTCAGAGAGGATGTTAAGCCTTTGTTTTGTTTGTAGTATTTCCCAGTGACCCTTTCCTCATTAGTGAAGTAAACTTTATTGTTTAAAAGCTAATACAAGTGTTCTGCTACATTATTTGCTGCTTTTTTACCTGAAATCCATAACAGTTTTATATATTAGTTATTAGTTAATTGGTATTTATTGTTTTACTGTGGTCCTTTTAATGGATAACATATTTATATTTTAGTGTATTTACTGTATTTTAATGTTTCGTTATTGGATGCCACCATAAGAATAATATACTAAAAGGGATTTTATTATTTTAAAATAAATTATTGTTGTTAGCCATTCAGTCCTAAATTTTAAAATAAATTGTTGTTGTTAGCCATTCAGTCCTATTTGACTCTTGGTGATATTATGGGCCAGCTCTCTCCACCTTTTCCGATCTTGTACTTTTTAAAACAATAACTGTTTACTATTTTTAAAATAAATAGTAAACGGTTATTTTAAAAATACATGGAATACTTTCTACAGTTCACAAAGCACAAGATAGACTGTTTCTCTTTATTTGCTGCATTCTCTAAGCCAGAGAGGTGTTTGCAACATCTGATAGGTGTATTTGAACAAACAATTGTTGGTTTCTCCACTATCTGAAAACCATAGAGAAAAATATCCCCAACAATGATTCTATTTTTAAAAGGTCATACCTAAGCAGTATTGGGAGAGCAACAGAGGAAACAGAAATAGGGCAGGGGGGGAGAAATTCTATTCACAATGGATGAGGGAAAGCTTTATTAGAAAAGAAAGGCAATTTGAAGAGTAAGAACCGCTAACTTCCTCTCACTTTCCTACAGATTGTTATCCTTGGCAGCAAGCAAGTGGCTTAGCACAAATTGGATTTCAACCAAGTAAAAGAACAAGCAGCCTTTCAGTCAAGCCGATGCACATTATTAATGTTCAATGAAATACTAAAAAGATGAATAAATAAAATTATCCTGATTAAGCTACTTTTTTACATTTTTAATTTTCTTCTCTTTAAATGGAAAGCAATTGTTTTGAAAAGTGCAAGATTTTAACATCAAGTATGACTTTAAAAAAAAAAATAGGCCTCAGGCTCTTGACCCCATGAGAAATCAGGAGAGGAGACACCTGCAGAAGGGTCACTAGAAGGGCTCTGAAAGTGATTCAGTGCTGCTGAAACACAATCAGCAGCTGACGGTCTTCTTTATCCCCTTCTTTCTCTCCTCCCCAAGACCGTGAACAGAAACTCTGCAATCAGCAGCTGGAGGAAGAAGCAACTCAGTTTCTGGCAGACAGACAAGTCTTGCCATGCAGAGATGAGGAGGTACAGTTGAGAGGATAGGAATAGCCCACATGCTAAAATTATAAGAGAGGCTAATGCTGGATCAGGTGAATGGCCCATCCAGTCCAATACAGTGGCCAAAAATACCAGATGCCATCAGGAGGTCCACCAGTGGGGCCAGGACACTAGAAGCCCTCCCACTGTTGCCCCCCCAAGCATCAAGAATACAGAGCAGCACTTGTCCCAGACCAAGAATTCCTATCTATTTCTTGTGACTGTGAGGCAGTTTGGTGTAGTAGTTAAGTGTGTGGATTCTAATCTGAGAGAACTGGGTTTGATTCCCCACTCCTCCATTTGCAGCTGCTGGATGACCTTGGACAAGCCAGAGTTCTGTCAGAGTTGTTCTCTCAAGGACAGTCCTGGAAAGAGCTCTCTCAGCCCTACCTACCTCACAGGGTATCTATTGTGGGGAGGAGAGGGGAGGGGAAAGGGAAGGAGTTTGTATGCCATTCTGAGACTCTAAGTGAAGGGTGGGGTATAAATCCAATCTTGTCTTCTTCGTCTTCTTCTTCTTCTTCTCTACTACAACTCCAAGATCTCTCTCTTGGTCAGTCTCCGCCAGTTCGGACCCCATCAACATGTATCTATAGTTAGGATTTTTTACCGCAATGTGCATCACTTTGCTGTTGGCCACACTGAACCACATTTGTCACATTGACACCCACTCGCCCATCTTCAACAGATCCCTTTGGAGTGCCTCACAATCCTCCCTGGTTCTCACCACCCTGAACAAGTTCATGTCATCCACAAATTTAGCCACTTCACTGCTTACTTCCAACTCCAAATCATTAATGAACAAATTAAAAAGCATTGGACTCAGTACTGATCCCTGCAGTACCCCACTGCTTACCACCCTCCACTGAGAAAATTGTCCATTTATACTCACTCTGTGTTTCCTATTAATTAGCTAGTTTTTGATCCACAAGAGGACTTGTTCTTTTATCCCATGATTTCATAAGAAGATTCTTCCCAATTTACCTTCCAAATTTCCAGTTCTTCTTTTGGAAAATGGGGGGTCCTCGAAAGAACTATTCTCCTTTTCCCTATTTTTCCTGTGTTTTTAGCCTGGGTCTTCACATTTCCAGGTACAACATGAAGGGCATCAAGATGCTGGTTGATTACAACATGGCTCTGAAGAGTCAGTGGCAGTCTACATCTCACTCACCATGACATATTAGAGTTAATAGAGAGAAGGGAGAAAGATCATAACAGATAATTAGCTTATCAGGAAATTTATTCCTCAGACAGCTCAGACAGATGGGAATAAAGAATGGAAAATCTATAACCATACTGGACCAGAGATTCATCAGGTTGAAAAACATCATGAGGAACACTGTCCTATGTTGGCAAAAGAAGGGGGCTAAGTAGCCATTGTTTTGAGAAAGGCATGTGGATCACAGGAACAACTCCTGACTAAACAGATAGCACTGGGACAGCTGCCACTAGACACAGCTGAAAAAAAGAAAGTATTATGAGTGTTGTTTTATATGAACTAGTGCCTACTAATGGTCACTGGAATTTGGATCATGAGAGATTTATTATTGTTTATGAATTGCTCAAGGATATGACATGAATTTTTTAAGCTGGGCTTCCAAAGCTTTGCAGTAAGCCATGTTCCATGCTTGCCACAGAGTAGTTAATTGCTTCAGTATATGCTCTTACCCATCCTTTTCACACCATCCTCTTCAATCTAGTCATCTGACAACAGATCATTCTGTCTTATCTCTCCTCCCCTTTCAGGACAAGATGGTCCTCCATAGAGGCAGCTGGGGAAAGGAAAGGCTACCTCAGCCAAAACTGGATAGTATGTAGTACTATCAACAGGTTCAGTCCCCTCAAACCTTTCTATATGCATTTCCTAAGCCTTCTCATGTGTCAATAAAATACAGAGAACTCTTGAAGGTAAAGCATTGTTTTTATTGGAACAAACTTTAGTATCAATCATTCTGTTGAGCAAGGCCTATCATAGCTATCTGATCAGATCAGTTTGGGGAGAGGAGTGGACAGACAGTAAGTAAAACCAGGGCTATTTTTGGGCAGGAAAGCACAGGAACAGAGTTCCGGCTGGCTTTCAAGTTGGCCATGCCCAGCAGGAACTCATTAGCATAACAGGCCACACCCAACAACAGAAACTCATTAGGATTGGCTACATTAGGGGGTGTGTGGCCTAACATGCAACGGAGTTCCTGCTCCAAAAAAAGCCCTGGGTTTTGACAACAAACAAGGTAAACAGAATAAGAAGCAAAAGGTGGGCATGGCTGGATGACCACACTTCTGGTAATATGGGGTATGGCCTAATATGCTAATGAGCTGTGCTGTCAGGGGCTATGGTCTAATATGCTAATAAGTTCCTGCTGGGCTTTTTCTACAAAAAAAGCCCCAGGTAAAACCCAGGTTGAAGTTATTCCACATTACAACAACTAGAAAACACATCTGAACATTGCACTGACTCTGGATAAAAACAATTCCATCCCCATGGCCCAGCAACCCCCTTCCCCCTCCCCAGTTGAACTGCAGTGTAAAGCTACACCGTAGCTCAGCTGTGAACCAAAAAAAAAAAACCTGTTAAAGGGCTAAAAGGGTGTATGAAATGTGGGCTGATCTGAGCACCCCCCCATCCCTGATTTGGTTGTGAGCATTTCCCCCTTTGAACCAAATCGAATACTGCAGTGAGCTACTGTGAGCTAAATCAAAGGAGGATTTCCCAGAAGGCCCACAGTGCAAGTTGTGTCTGTGCATGATGTGTCTAAGCTTCAAAAAACAGCAGGGGCATCCTGCTATCCACATGGGAATTTTTCCCTATGTAGAAGCAGCACATTTTATAACCCTTTCTGATAATCTTTTGTTTGTATATTTTCATCCTTTTTTCTTATCTTATTGTTTGACTCTTTTAGATTATTTGATGAGTCTGTGTGTTTGTGTTTTAAGGGCAACTTTATTTGCTTTTTCTCATTTTTTTAATCCGCAAGGTTCCCTCCCAGTCTAGCATTCTATGTCCTCTAACACTGCCTACTGGATTTAATTTTTCTTGAATGACACTTGTAAAGCTGGGAAGATCAACAGATTAGATTAGTCAAAGGTTAGAGCCAATGAGCCTTTTAAAATACCTCCTCTTGACATCTTCGTGAACCTGTTACTCAATTTCTCTTGCAGTAAAGATTTAGAAGTTTATGTGTCTTGAGCCATACAAAAGAGCACAGAGAGGACAGAGCTTAATTACGGCCATACAACGTTTCCCAAATAGCCTCATAATAATGATGGCAACTTTGATGTCATGGGTCATATGTCAGATAGAGTGAAAGACTGATAAGTAAAGGCATAACTCATGTCAGGAATTAAATTTGAACCCATCTTTGCTTCAGTTTAAAATTATTATTAATGCTATCAAAATCTATGTAAATTATCATCAGATTTTGCAACACTTAGTTGGTCTTGTCAAAGAAGCTTCGGAGAGGTAATTACCCATATCTCTGTTCCAATAAAATCTATGATCTGGGAGTCCCTATGCAAGTAGGCTTCCTTCTGCACTCACTGTATTGTTGAGAAAACACTCTGTGTGGAACTGTAGCTCTCCTGAAGAGCTGTGCTGCTCTTTGCCATAAACTGGGAAGACCGGGCATATACCTTATCTTTCCTTGGAGCTCCCACATGCCCAGGACATGTCTGGCTAGCTTGAGACATGCTATAAACGAATAAGAGCTACTGAAATTAATGAGATTTTCATGATAAAGTTTTTGTTCAAAGATATGAAAGAAGTCTGTGTGTGTGTGTGTGTGTGTGCGCGCGCGCGCAGTTATTATTTTGCCCAGTTTCCAAGATTACAGTATTGGTCTTGATATTTGGGTCTCATTTATATAAACTAGCTTGTAAATGCCAGCTTTCCACTTCATCGTATAGAGTGAGATCAGTTCATATAACTAAAAATTTGACTGTAGCTGGAATTCAGTTAATTGTATTCTGAGAGACTGAAATAATATGAAATATTGAGCCACATGACTTAAATTTCAGCGATTCTTTAGAAGACTGACAAAATATTTTATTTTTGTTCCAAAGCATTTGAGGCAAGGTTGGGTTTGGGGTTTTTATTAATGTTGTTGTTCTAGCACTGAAGAGGGGTAGTATTTTTCAGTAGATAATGTGCCAAAAATGATGAGGCTGTCATTCTTGCCATCACTGGTGGTCTGTTCTAATGCCTAAGCCTTTTGCTGAACCAGCTACTACACCTACTGCTCTTTCTGTCTTTTAGGTATTGATAAGATGTTTAACCATCTGCCAGTTCAGCTTACATTCAGTTCACTGTTCATGATCAAGGTGCCACATATTTGCCAAACTGCTTGGATGCATCTAAAGAAAGGTCGTTGCATCTATTTGTGTGATGAGATTACATTACATTTGCAATTTATATACCGCTCTCCATATGGCTCAGAGAGGTTTACAGAACACACATAGTTTGATCTATACTAGGGGCACAGTGATAAGGGGAGGTGTATGCCTAACACAAGACCCGAAAGATGGCTTTCAGCAGCAGCGAATCCCATACAGACACTAGTCTACCTCCAGTGGTTAAAAGGCATTTAATTAAAAGGGGGGGATTCAATGTGAGATTTTTGAGCTGAGGCTTACAACTGAGATGTTTCTGTGGGACTTCAGTGTCTGTCCATGAATCTATATAATCTTGCAATTGCTTGCAATCATTTGCAATGCATCCAATGTTAGTCGTTAAAAGGATGCATCTAAATGTGCAAACAGTTAAACAGATAAAAGGAAGTCCTTCATCACCCAAAAAGTGATTAACACATGGAATTCACTGCCACAGGAGGTGGTGGCCGCTACAAGCATGAACAGCTTCAAGATGGAATTGGATAAACCTATGGAGCAGAGGTCCATCAGTTGCTATTAGCCACAGGGTATAGATAGGAACTCTCAGTCTGGGGCAAGTGATGCTCTGTATTCTTGGTGCTTGGGGGGCAACAGTGGGAGGGCTTCTAGTGTCCTGGCCCCACTGGTGGACCTCCTGATGGAACCTGGTATTTTTGGCCACTGTGAGTTGGAGTGGATGGGCCATTGGCTTTATCCAACATTGACTTCTCTTATGTTCTTATGTTCCAAGGTTGTCAAGTAGTTGACTTTAATAAACTCTCTATTAATCCTGGAGAAATATGTATCTCTTCTCTGGTAAGTGAGAAGGTTTATTTTTTTGTTGCTTATGATTAACGCATCAACTGGTCTTGTAGCACAAGTAGCCACTACAAAGGTTCATAGCTACTCATCGTGGTATTTGAGATGGATTCCAACAAAAGCCATCAAAGCAATATGATCAAGAATTTACACTGTGAGACACTGGTTGTGATCACACTGGCAATTTGGTCTGGCATAGCCACCCCACCCCAGATCAAAGTGGCATGATCAGACACACACATCTGGCACTCGACAGCCATCTGTCCCTGCCTCATTGCAAAACGACTCCCATACACCTTAAACAGCCACTGGGAGAATCCAGCAGTTTCCCCGGTGAGATGCTTCTATATCAGCTCTTCCAATATTTGAATGTGCAGGCACACCACAGAAGCATGGGAGCCGTGTGATCACCCCTCCTGTTTCTGGCATGGCAGTATGCTGTTTTCAGCAACCCAACCAATCAGAGGGGTGCATCAGCCATGGCTCCATGCTGGTGGCGTTGTAGCCATGTGAACCGGCCCTCACAGGCTGGCTACCTGATGCAGCCAGCATTCCAGACCAGTATGAATGCTGTGAAGTACACCTAACTCCAGCGGCTTTTTTCTCCGCGGGATACTGCCGCAGCAACTTGCCGGTCTGGACACAACCACTGAGTTGTTTAAACAAGGAAAGTTCCCCTAGTTGGCACAGTGTGACTGGGAAAACCCAGAACAGTTTATGCCGGATCTTTTTGCCATGACTCCCTCATGCTTCAAACTGCCAGTCTGTCCTCAGCCCTCAATTCTGCTGCAGAGGGCTGCTGCAATTACTACTGCTGTTCTTTCTAGTATACCCAAGAGTACTTTCTGCTGCATAAAGACATGTTTAAAACAGGCCCCAGGTCTTTCCTTACTGCAATATGTTTCACTTTCCTCATGTGGTGCTGATCGCCAGTCAAAGACAAATTTTAAAAAATGAATTATGGTGTTCTTCATGCGGAGCTCCCTGCCCTGCAAAGAATGTTCGAGCACTGAAGACATTACCACAAGTAAAGAAGTGAGCAGTAACTCACAAAGGCTGATACCCTGCCACAAATTTTGTTAACATTTAAGATGCTACTAGACTCTTGCTCTTTTCTACCAGTAAAAATATCGTTATTATCCAGCTGAGGTATTCCTCAGAAGCCCTGCTCTTTGTGCCTGCACCTTCAGAGGTGAGATCCATGGTTACCATGAACAGAGTTTTTTCAGTAGTGGCACTGGAGGAGGAGGAGGAGGAGGATTTATACCCTACTCTTCTCTTGGAGTCTCAGAGTGGCTTACAATCTCTCTCCCTTCCTCTCCCCACAACAGATAACCTGTGAGCTAGGTGGGGCTGAGAGAGCTCTGAGAGAACTGCTGTTGAGAGAACAGCTCTGAGAAAACTGTGACTGACCCAAGGTCACACAGCTGTCTTTCTGTGGAGGAGTGGGGAATCAAGCCCGGTTCTTCAGATTAGAGTCCACCACTCTTAACCACTACACCAAACTGGCTCTCAAGAATGGCATCCCTTTTGAAGCTTGCCTGGCACCTCCCCTGTGTTCCTCTATTGTAGGTGCCACACTAAAATGTTTCTTTTTATCCAGGTGTTCAATTCATGTCTGTTTAAAAAATATATCATTTTATGGTCTGTTTGTGTCCTGATAACTGTATTTAGAAAGCAGCTCTTTTTTAGCTACTCTATTATTTTATACCCTGGTTAGATTTTTGATGCTGAATTGTTAATTATTAACAACTTTTGTGTCAAGTTTTTATTATGAACAAAGTTTGAGTCCAGTGGCACCTTTAAGACCAACTAAGTTTAATTCTGATGAAATGAGCATGCACATGAAAGCTTATACCCAGAATTGAATTTTGTTGGTCTTAAAGGTGCCACTGAACTCACAGCTTTGTTCTGTTGCTTCAAACCCACATGGCTACTCACCTGAATCTATGGTTTTTTTATGTTTTTATTTTGTAAGCTGTCTTGAGAGGTTCTCTGGAAAGGTGGTATAGACATTTTCTAAATAAATAGTAAATATTAAGAGCAAAAAGTCTGGCTTTTTGAAATTGTAGTTATGCTTTCTTGTTGGGTTGGTACAGTTTTTGTCCCACTATATTTGCAGTTCTTAACTTTTCTTGTTGTTAGCTGCTACAAAAGCCTATATCTAGGATGACTTATTTTAGAATAAATATAGATAATTAAATAAATGTGTTTTAAGGGGGTAACTGGAAGGAAATTATATACATGTACAGTTCAACATATGCTTAGCTGGAGTAGGTTGAACAAAACAAACCCCACATTCTCACAGTGTTTCACACATTATTGTGTGCATCCTTTCCATACATAGTATGAAAGAAATAATGTAATAGCTCTCACTGCCTTTGTAAAATGCCAAACTACAAAAAAAATCAATATGATCAGATCCCTTATGATTCAGAGCTCATTATATCCCACTATAAACTTATTTTAACTCTGATAATCTATGAGCCATATCACATGATCAGCAGGCACTGCATGTTATAAATAACATCCTACATCAAAGACCAACAAATTGCTTTGATGCCTTTTTAAAAGTCAGTGGTTTCTGAACGCTAACATTCCTTGATCATATGATAGGAGATCATTATACAGTAGAGAACACCTTGTTTCCATTCACAGTTGCTATTTTTATGAGGAGGCATTAACCTCTGACCTTTGAGATATCTGTATCGGTAGCACTCAGATCAAACAAATACATATCTCCCCAAAAAGTGTCTGTACACATATGTTTCCACATAAGAATGCTGGATCAGAATTGTTCTTCATGCAGTCTATTCAATTGCATTTTACACTGACATGAAATTATCAATGATTTCAATGTTTCCTTGGTAATAAAGAAAACATGAAGTGTCAAAAAGTAAAGCAATGGGCTATTAATCACAACCCCTTGATAACCCTGACCCTAGTAAAGCATACCATCTGCTGTGTGTTTTCTGTGGCTGCAAGCCAGAGCCAGGATAAGGGAAGCAGCAGTTTTGCTAGTCAAATATTAACATTGCACAGCATGTTGATTCTGTAACCACCCTGCAAGCACAGAATCAGAGCTTTTAATGGGACTGTCTTTGATTTGGCTTCCATCCCATCTATTAATATTCCTGGAGTGAGTAATCCATGTGAACAGACAAACACTAACACAATCATGTCTAGGCTGACCTAGAAAGGACCACTCCCTCTTCCATGAGAAAAGAACGATTCGGGAATAATAAATAGGAGTGACACAGTTATCCAGTTTCCATCAAAGGAGACCCAGGATATCATCTGTGAGGGGACCCTCCTAGGAATGCACAGGTAATTGATGGAAGAGGTATGAATTCTTCCCTCTTACACTTGCCTAAGCCAGGAGAAAACAAGCTGCTCATCCACTCATGTCACCCATTTCATCTTTTTGTATGAGCTTTGTTCCTCCCTGATCATTCTTTTGCTTGCTCTTTCTGACTGCATTATACCTTGGACTAGAGTCCCATTATGTTTCTTATACACCTCAGTTCCATGACTTTTTCTTGTACTGCATTTCTATTTTTGTGTTAATAAAGTCTCTTAAAATTAAAAAAAAATCTTTAATATGGTTATTGTACGAGTCCTGATCTTATAATTAACTCTATTTGGATATCGTAAGGATAAGTCATAAATCCACTTTAGTGGTGCTGTGGCTCTGGTCACACACATTAAACAATCCACTTTCAATCTACTTTCAATCCACTTTTCAACTGGATTTTGCCAGTTCACGCAGTAAAATCCAATTGGAAGTGCACTGAAAGTGGATTATTTGGTATGTGAGACTGCAGCCTGTTTCAGCTCTAAAAGGCAATGAGGCTGGGTAGTAGAGAAGGATAGCAAAAGCCAAGAGAAAAGGGCAAGAGATTTATATGATCTCAAGAGAAATCAGAAAAGCAGAGACATATTCGGATTAGATTGGGGTGGTTAAAAAGAGCAGGCTGAGACTGAATCCAACAAAGATGGTGGCTCTGTGGCTGGCAGTGTTCTCTCTAAGTTGAGGTAGTGTACACTAGCTCACAGTTTTTTTAGCCTCTGGCTCACACATTTTTGTCTTAGCTCCAGAAGGATGGCTCCAGAGCAAACTAATTTTGTGCAGTAGCCAAATCACTCGCTCACAACTTTAATGATGGTAACTCACAAAGTAGAATTTTTGCTCACCAGACTCCACACCTTAGAGGGAGCATTGGTGGCCGGGGGGGCCTTCAAGGATAGGATTCAGACTTCCCACTCTTAGTGAGGTGCCATTGATACAGGTGCAGTCCATCAGGAGTTTGGGTGTGACCCTGGATGCCTCCTTAAATGTGGAGGCCCAGGTTGCACACACTGCCAATCTGGCCTTTTTCAAGCTATGCCAGACTCGGCAACTGGCCCCTTTCCTGTCATGTTCCAACCTAGTCACAGTAATCCATGCAACAGTCACCTCCAGGCTAGACTACTGTAAGTTGCTTTATGCTGGCCTGCCCTTGAGACTGACCCAGAAACTCCAACTGATCCAGAATGCAGCGGTGTGAGTCCTGGCAGGAATGTCACGGATATGACCTGTGTTGCACCAGTTACACTGGCTTCTACTGAAGTACCAAATCAAGTTCAAGGTTTAGGTGCTGACCTTCAAGGCCTTGAGTGGTCAAGGACCAATGTATTTGCAGGACCATCTCCTCCAATATGTCCCTGGGAGAGCATTATGCTCCTCAGGTGGAACTCTCTGCCAAACACCATCTGGGCCCTGTGGGATCTTATACAATTCTGTAGGGCCTGTAAGGCAGAGATGTTCCACCAGGCTTTTGGTTGAGGGCTGTGATGATTTACATGTTGGCTGGCACCATCTACTCTCCTTCTCCTCAGGCTGCCTTACGCTGATTAAGGATGTCTATGTCCATGGCTGTAGACTGGAACACTGGTAGTGGATGGATGCAACCATCATCCAAGTAGCCTTCTTTCAGCCTAAGGATCATTCCTACAACTTGACTAGCTCAATGGAAGAGCCACTTTATTCAGAGGAAGTCTCCTTAGATTGGATGAAGGCTTCAAACTTAAGCCAAAAGGAAAGGTGGGGTATAAATATTTTAATAAATAAATACATATATAAACAAACTTTGCTCAGTGGAGTGGTAGGATAGGGATATAAACCATGCCAATAACTATAATAAAAGGGGGGAGACAAACAAAATGAACCAAAGTATGAATCTGAACAAAATTTCTGTGCACATCCATACTCTATAGTGCTTTCCCAAAGCCATTATCTTGTAGCCTTCATAGAATATCACTGGCCAATATGGTTGGCTCCCATAAAGAAGAAGAACAGATTGGATTTATACCCCGCCCTTCACTACACAAAGGTGTCTCAGAGCAGCTTACAAACTCTTTTCCCTTCTCCTCCCCACAACAGACACCCTGTGAGGTAGGTGGGGCTGAGAGAGCTCTTGACAGAAACTGCGCTTTTTTCAAGAACAGTTCTTATCAGAACTATGGCTTGCCCAAGGTCATCCAGCCAGGTGCAAGTGGAGGAGTGGGGAATCAAACCCAGTTCTCCCAGATTAGAGTCCGCGCACTTAACCACTACACCAAGCTGGCTCATCAAATCTCCCCTGTGCCCAACATGGCAAGCATCACTAAGCCATTAATTTTGTTCTGTTTTTATTGTTTTAGATAAGAATTGAGGCAATTTTCTTGATTTGGAAAAGGTGTTTATGAATTACTACTTTTTTCTTCTGGAGAGTTAGAGATACAAGCAGGGGATCCTCAAGATTTGTGGGGGAGGAAAAATATCATTTGTTTCCCCACTGACACCCACTTTATCACTTTTCTCCCATCTCATTTTCTTTTCCTTCTCTGTTCCTCTCCAGTCATCCCTCTTTCTCCCTTTCCCCCACTTCCTGATCACCATTTTCTCTCCATTCCCACTCTGTTTGCAGCTTTCTCTCTCCCTTGTATTCGTCAAAATCATCTCCTATCTCTCTTCTGAGGCCCTGATCAGCACTTTCTTTCCTCACCCAGGCTACTGTCTCTCCCTTCTCACCCCGCTGGCCTCTACTTTATCCCCCCTCTTCATTACATGCTGTTATAACAGGCAACCACACAATGGTGTATGGTGATTTCATGTGATTTCATGAGATCTTGGGCACTGTTTCTGTCTGGGAAGCTTTTCAATTCCCAGTGAGTGTCTTTTTTCCAATGTTTTCTGCATACCTGGGAAGTTACCATGTTCAGAATTAGATGTTGATTCATGATCTGAAAGTGTGTTGAAGAAATCTCTTTCATGTAGAATTGATTGTGCTATGAGTCCAGTAACTCACATACAAAGAGAGCTGTGGGAATTCTTTCTGGTAATTGCTAAGTACCAAAGACTCCATTTTCCAACTGTGGGTAATCAGGTTTTAGGTCAGTGAGTATACTATACAGTCAAATTGAACACACATGTTTTTGCTGGATCAGGATCTAAACATACCAAACCATCCAGCAGCCAAGTAAATAGCAGTTTTTGCTGGATTTTTGCAGCAGCCAATACGCACATACCTACAACACATGTTTCACACCTATGCAAAGTTTAAAATGCATAAAACATCTCTCATGTTGAGTTAGGTGCTTGGCAAAATAAGTGTGAGTTACCACCTAGACAAATAATAAAATGATAGGCAGATTAATATGAAATTCGGCGGTTAGTTACGATATTACCTTCAAGACCGCCTCTCCCCATACGAGCCCCAGAGGACAATGTGGTCTATGAATCAACATCTTCTAGCAGTCCCCGGGCCCAGGGACATCTGACTAGCCTCAACCAAGGCCAGGGCTTTTTCAGCCCTGGCCCCCACCTGGTGGAATGAGCTCCCATATGAGATCAGGGCCCTGTGGGATCTATTACAGTTCCGCAGGACCTGCAAGATGGAGCTCTTCCACCCGGCAGCGGCTGTCCCTTTCCTCTCCTGGCTATCTCCCCTCCAGCAGCCTGGATCTTAACATCGGTACTGCTGAGTTGACATCGGTGGCCTGGATTTTATATCAGTATTGCTGATCACAACTGGCTTGTTGAACATTATTTTATGATTTTACTGTTTTAATTGTTCTTTTAATTATTGTTTTAATAGTATTGTATTGAGACTGTTGTGAACTGCTCTGAGCCGACCTGTGGGGAGGGCAGTATATAAATCAAATAAATAAATAAATATTATTTCAAAGCTGGAATTCAGAGGATGGATGAGACAGAAAATCATATAAGACAATAATGAAAAAGTTGCATATGTTTGGCACCAAGAAAAGATGATTTCCCCATGAAATAGTTTAATCAAGACAATAATTTACCAACAGAGACCTTACCAATAGAGACACACACCGCTGCAGCCAAGCTATTACCAAGATAGGTGATCTGCATGGATCTCTACATCTCCATCTTGCCCTTCTCCTGATTTGTTTTATGTAACTCAAGTTCAGATGAGTATTTCTTTTTTTAAATTATATTTATCGAGTTTTCCAACACAAAAGACAAACAAAGAGACATTATCCTCTTTTTCCCACCAAAATATTTCTCCATAACCTAACTAATATAAATTAATTATTATCAGGGCTTTTTTGTAGAAAAAGCCCAGCAGGAACTCATTAGCATAATAGGCCACACCCAACACCCATTAGCATATTAGACCACACCCCTGACAGTGCAACGCATTAGCATATTAGGCCACATATTCACATATTCAGGTGTAGTGGGCATGGCTAACTCTGAAGCCAGCCGGAACTCCATTCCTGTGTGTTCCTGCCCCAAAATAGCCCTGATTATCTTATCTTGATACAATACCTCATCATGTGCTTGCAACCAAAAATAACCATCACCATTCTATTAATCTACCTTAAATAGTTTTCCAATTTATACCTTTTTTCAAAATATACACTTTGGAATTACATTCTAATATTACTATTCCCTCAATCTACTAGAAAATAAAAAAGAGCCTATTTAGCAAACATCTTTAACCAATATATTTCTTCCAAGCCCTTCAAGCCATTTTATTTCTAAACAATACCTATTTTCTTCTAATAGTCACCTAATATCTTCATATCCTCACATAATTTCTACACTTAATTTCTACTACCATTTTTAATTATTTCATAAATTTATGGCTCATTTACATTGCTATTTGCTAGCTTCAACCTTCTAATAATATGCCCTTCAACAAGAATTAACCTTTAATTCTTTATCTGGTCATCTTCTCTGAAAATCATGCTAGTTAACTTCACCAACACAATAATAGTTCTCTTACTTATACTTTTTTCATTACAGCTCATACTTTAGTCGCATTTTTTATTTTCAAAAATGCTTTTTGACTACTAAATCCTTATTTCTTATATTATAATCTTTACACACCACACACACACACACATATATATATGTAATATCCCCCCCCCCCACTTTTTGGACTAATATGGTAAGTACAATCAACTTCAATAATTAATTACTTTCAGTATTAAGAATTTTCCATACCACAGAACAGAACTAACAAACCAACCAAAATGTCTAAGGTACACATTAAAGAAAGAGTAGGGAAGGAAAAATAAAAAAGCCATCCAAATTACTTCCCTTCCTCCCATTCCTAAGTTTTCTTCTTTTAATTACAACTAATACCAAGTGCATTTAATATACTAGGCATGCTATCTTGATCTTTTCTTATTTTTCTCTCTTAATCTCTTCCTTTGAAACAATAAAGAGTTACCCCAAGACATTCATATTGTATCATTCTTTTCTTAATTTTTGTAGCTTCTTTTGTTCCAAAACCCTATTTAAGTATCTTAATTCTTTGTAGGTATAAAATTCCAGTTTCAAGTCTTTCTTTCTAGGTTTCACAACATGCACAAAATATGTCTTTCCACTACTTTCCAATCTTTTGCTGCTTTTAAAATACTTTTTACGTTTCCTTGCGCGGCTCTGCTTTCTTCCTTCAAACTTTCTACGTTTCGTTGTACGGCTCTGCTTTCTTCCTTTAACTGGTTTAATCTTCCCATTATGAGATGCATCATGTTGCTCTTCTTTTCCATTATCTGGCACTGTAAAATTCCTTATTTTTCCTTTTAGAAAAGACATTTGGCCATATTCACTTTCAAATCCTGTCACAAATAAGGTTGTGTTGCAATTTAGTATGTCTCCTTGTGAGTAGTCTATATCTTTCTTTGTCGTCATCCTGAAGGGCTTGCCGATGATCCTTCTCATTTACCAAACTACTACATAAACTCTGTGGCTTTTCCAAAAGTGCCTGAAAAGCTACTTGGACAGCTTGTTGGATGTCATTACATAACAGTTTTTTTAATTGTTCACAAGTAAGTTGCCCAATTTCTAAGTTTAGCCATTCCTCCGCTTCCTCAGCATTCATTTCCAGTGCCATTTTCTTTCCCCCAAATTAATGTTCACATTAGATTCCTCCCGTTTCTTTTTTCTGGCCACTCCTCAAGTATTTGGAGGCAGTTCAGAGGGGGGATTAGAAAGATAAGATTCTCAAAAAGAAAGTTGCAAGTACACTTACTCATATTTTTTTCTTCTTAGCTTTGCTTTTGTTTCATTCTTGTTATGTTAAGGAGAACCATTAGTCTCTAAAATGGCTGGTCGCAGCTTCAGACGCTCCTGCTTCAAGGCAAAAACGGTCTCGCCCCCACATTTTGCCATTGCGGGGGTGACCGAAGAAAGCCTTCTTTCAAGGATCAGGCAGTGCCCACCCAGTCAGAAGTCCTGGAGGGCTCCAAAAAGAGCAAAAGAGCAAGCTCTGCTGAATATTTCAAAGGAGCTAGCCTGCAACCTTATCTACTAAGATTTTCATATCTAACTGTCCAATTGGCTCACTATGAAAACAGGTAAACGGAATAATAGGTATTGAAATCCTTCAAATGTTTAAAGAAATGTCACAAATAGCAAAGGGATAATTAATAAAGCCACTAATATAAGAGCCCTCAGGGAGACTCAGTCTTCTGAAATGGGTCTTGTTCAAACATTAGGAAAAAGGTTTGGACTAGATTGTCTCTGTGGTCCTTCTACTCAAGTTGACTGCACAGATCCTCTAAAAGCCCAATGCTGAAACAGGCAGGAGGGGCTTGACAGAAGAAAAACAATGTCATAACAAGATTAATTGAAACCTCAATCAATGCCAAATGTCCAAACCAGTCCATTTGATCTGTCAATACCCAGCGCTTAGGTGAAGATCTGGCTGGTTACTACTCCAGCAACCACCTCTGTCAACACACCACTGACCTGAGAGCAGGAGTGGAACAGCAGCTGTAGCACCCATTACCTGGATTAATACAGGATTGTAATTACCAGATGCACATACTTGGAATTCTTCCTAGACTACCTTTTCCTCATCAAATGTAGTTTTCACCCCTAAGAGAAGGAAAGAGGGTAGTGATGGATATACTCAGCAAGTGGATTTCATCACATGGATTTCAAGTTGTTGAAAAGACTTTGAAAATACATTTACATCAAAAACATAAAGCAGGGAAACTACTTTGTATAATTAACCCTCAGAGCAATGCATTATGAAGATGTCAATCTTCAACACAAGCAGAGATTCCAGTAACTCAATGAATAATAACCTTTTTTCCCTCCATCCATATTTTATGAGTTCTTCTACTTGAACCTTCATCCTTCACAATTTGACTGCAAAGCATTCAGAAAAGATCCACATAATTTCTGTGTTCTACACAATTGTGTTCTATACAAGCATGTCGTGCATTTGAGCAACATGATGTTAGATGCCACTGCACAAGTAGCCCCAAATCTAGCTAATCTGGGACACTGAGCATACCATGTTCAATATACAGTAGCAGCAATCTCCCCAGTCCATTTTTCTGAAAGGAATGCTGACTAGTTAAAGGACAGGAAGGAAAAGCTAGGGGATAATTTTGCAGTTGTTAACAACACAAGATCAGTCTAGAAATGATACATTTAAACATTCAAAAATTGTCTAGAGTCAGTGAGAGGGAATGGTGAAAAGTTTCCCAATGACACCAAGTTCTCTAGGATGTTAAAGCCAAAGCAAATTGTGAAGAGCTCCAAGAACAGACAACAGAATAGCCAGTGATTCAATGTAATGCTTTAGAATAAAAAAGGCATAATTTCACATTTATAACATTGGCTGTAACAACTAAGAAAAAGTCAAAATAAAAAACTCTCTGAAGACAGCTCAGTGTGTTTGAGCAGTGAAAAATGCAAAGTTCAGAGCTAGTGATTATGACAAAGAAAGGAGTGAAGATAAAAGAAAGTATAATAATGTCTTTATATAAATATATTGTGCATCTACATCTTTCCCTCCAGGATATAAACTGCTGCAGTCATGCCAATTTCCCTTTCCTCCTCTGTTTGCCTTTAAAAAAAAAAAACCCTGATATTCAACTGCTCGGTTTGTCCAGTTATAGGTTCTTTGACAGCTCTGTCAGCTGGCAACACAAGACATCTAGATATAGTATCAGTTTTGTGGCATGCCAATGAATATGCATAATGTTTGCCACTTGGTGTTTCAGACTCACAGCTGTTTCGATGTGATAAGTTTGTCTGCCTCCAGTCTTGGCAGTACAGATTTATTTACTGGGAAATATGTGTAATTATGAATGGAATATGAGCATTCCATCAGTTTTATTGGACTGCATATCTCTAGATAATATGGTTCTCAACTAATGTCATGGAGACCAACACATTTCACGGCTCTTTTCCCTCCATAATTCTTAAAGTTGATTTCTCAGAATCATTAAACACAGTGGAAGTAATGCCTAGTGATCTGAAGAGCCAACAGCCTAAAGGAGTACTAAATATTTTCATGATAACTATTTTGTCTTTGGTATACAACAACATCTAGACTCCAACTGTCAATACTGGCTTTGTTTAAATTGAACACATTTTTTGAACTTGTGTCTGCATCTGCAATCCTAGTTACAGTTGGCTTCTTTTACATGAGTAGCAGTGCCTTGCTAATGGTTTATTTTTCCTATGTTATTCTTTTTTAATTTTAAACTTATTTATTTTTAAAATTATTGAAGACTGAAATAAAATACAATGCAGTGCTTAGTAAAGCATGAATGAAAACAATTACAAAATGATCATTACGTTTTTGGTGAACCAAGATTGCCATTACAAGTTATCTACTAATTTTGACCTTATCATTCAAATAATTAAAAATAAAAATAAATGGAGTTCAAGCCAGTTTTAAAGCTCCTTCAATTATTTAATGGTAAAAATATAAGCTGTGTGGACCAATTAAATGTGCTTTTTGTAAAGTTCCTTCTGGGTCAGCAAAAGCATCTAGCCATAATGACCATTTGGCAGAGGTAACCTGTCTATCTTGCTGCGCAATCCAGTCTGAGGTCTTGTCCAGTAAAAAATATTCCCATACCTTTTGGTACCACTGATGCATCGAGGGGAGACTCTGTAATTTCCAATTTGAAGCAAGCACATGTTTTGCTGTTGCCAAAAGGGTGGAAATGAGGTCTTTAGTATTTCAAGGAATCCTGATTCTTGGCCATAAGTCTGAAAGAATTAAGGTTGGGTCTTTAGGGATATAATGACCTGTTATCAAATGAATTTGTGATATGATTTCACTCCAGACTCTGTTAACCTTACTGCATGACCACCAACAATGGTAAAAAGAGCCTTTTGCCCCACATAGTTTCCAGCATGATGACAACATGTGCAGGTTAATATATGAGAGTTTTGATGGGGTGAGATGCCAATGAAGCAAAACTTTTATCGCCTGTTGTTGAATAGCTAAGGAACATGAGGTATAACTTGATGAGGTCCAACTCTTTTCCCATTAATAAGTAGTAAGATTTATATCCAGATCTTTTTGCCATGCCACCCAGTATGATGTTAAAGGGAGTTTTGTATCCACTAATAAAGCTTTATAAAGTGTCAAAGTTAGGCCTTTTAAGAGAAGAGATTTAGAGTGCACACTTCATTCCAAACTTGTAAGAGGTCTCTTCAAACTTTTCCATAAAGTAGGAGAGTGAAACGAATGGGAAATTTGAAGATATTCAGACCAAGGTAGACCAGAATCACATGATTGTTATAAAGTTGCTTTTTCTCTAAGTCGTCCATTAGAAAAGATATCTATAAAACCAGTCAGATTAGCGGAGCACCAGAGCAAGTAAGCATGGGGTGGTGATCCCAGTGAAAAAGGTAGCCAAAGGAGACGTTGCAGGAGCCATTTTGTCTTTAGATTTGTCCCATGTTCGAAAGGTTGCTTCCAGAAAGGGGTGTATAATATTATTTGAGAATCTGCAATTATGAGGTGTATATAATGACTGTTGAAAAAATAGTCTTCGATTATTTCCCAGTCTGTTTGAAAGGAAGAATGTTATTGCTTGGTTAAGTTAGCTAGGTTGACTGTCTCATAATATGTCTGTAGATCAGGAATCGCCAGACCACCATTCTTAGTTGGATGATGCTTGGTCTGTAAGCCAACTCTCAGTTTCTTAAAAGTCCACATAAAGCTGTTTAGGTTTCTTTGCCAGCCTCATATTAGGGGTCTGATAGCTGAAATTCCTGAAGGAACCGGGATGGGGAGGCAAACCTATAAAATCAGATTGTTTGCCGCTCAATCTTGAGGAGAACAAATAATCCATGAAAATAAGAAAACATATTTATGTAAAGGATGGGCAGTTATTAATGATCATAAAAACTTAAATCTAGTTCCTATTCAGCCTCAAAGATATTTCATTGTGCAAGAAGGCCAATGGCATGTGGAAGATCCCTTCTGCCTTCCCACACTCCCTATCTCAGGCTGGATGGGAAGCTTGAGTCCTGGATCACTTCTTTTATAGCAACTTTGTAACATTTCTTAAAACACAGCAGAAGTCTGATGAGAACTCAAGATATAGTTCATTTATGGTTGTACTTTTTCTACCTATACACCGTCTTTATTGCTATAATAATCTACAGCTATAAAAATATCATACAAAAAAGAAAAGCTTTGTTCCAGCCCTAAAATAGAGAAATAGCAATTCCAAAAGATTTTTTCCCATGAAATCTGGAGCAGAAAATAATCTGGAAAGGAACTTGGAACAAAACTCATGTGATTCTTTTTCCCCCACTATTTTTTTCTTATTTCAATAAATTTCCACATTATTTAACTTTGCAAAATGTTTGACCAAACTAGAATAATACACTCTGAATCCAAGAAAACCCTTACAAGCCGCTCCAGTTTCAACAGTGATCTGACACATGAAAACGTGCTACAGTTATACAGCAGGAAGACAAGTGTATAGATCTTGTAGCTTTGTCAACTGTCTGGGCTCATATATAAATTATAGACTGTGTCTTCTCCATTGTTGCCTTATGATCATTCAAACCCAACCTCTGGCTTTTAAGAAAGAAACAAAAGAAATTGAACCTGAACCCCATCTGATTCACACAACATTTAGAGAAGATTCAGATGTGAGTTTCCCACATCAAAAGGGATGCTGTGGGTTTTTGGATTCATGGCCATTGAGGCTCAGGCTCCTCTTTCACTTATGTGTTTAGTCTTGGCATGTTAAAAGAATGTACAACAAATATATATTTTGCTTTTGCCTTTTACATGTGGCAAGACACACTCTTATATTCTGGTCTTGGCAAGTCACTCTGGTGGCTTTCTGTATTCAGACATAACTAACTTTGGGGACATTTCATATATTGCCTCACTTTGACTAGCAATTGTGTCATTACTGTGGAGGCCCCTCTAGAGGGACCTTGGTCTTTTCACATATTTGTCTTGGTCTGTTCTTTTCAAAGAAACATTTCTGTTCTCTAGGCTTTTCCCATTTCTCATATTACATATCTTCCCTTTCTGTTGAGTCAAGCAACTGAGAAACAATTTAAGTTCCAAACCAGGTATATCATATCACTTCTGCATCACTCAGTAAAATAGACTAGGCCCAACACAAATCTCCTCCTTCCTACTCTCTGTTTCCTGCCAGACTACATCTAAAAGCAAGAAGTGCTTCCTTCTCTATTTATAGCCACTATTATAAGAACACCACACTTCAGTTTTACTGTATTTTATATTATATGTGTTAATTACATTATACCAGGCCCGTAGCTACAGTGGGGCATCTCAGGGCTAGAACCCCCTAATTACTGGCAAGGTCCCACAACTACCCATCCAGCCCAACGCCCCCAAGTAGTGGCAGATGCGGGGAAGAAGCCGTGTATTCCTTTAGTTCGATTATCCAGTGCCCCCTAAGAAATTTAAATGCCCCCCAACTAAAAAAATCCTGGCTATGGGACTGCATTATAATCTACTTGCAAAGACCACGTTGGTGCTATATCCGTAATGGGGGGGTAGGAAAGACTGGGGAAGAATATCCTTGCCAGCTGTAACACCATGCTGAGCATTTGCCTTTCCCTTCATGTTGCAGGTATAAAGCTTGAGCATAGCCAGTGGTATGAACCTTGGGCCCAAACTAAAGCTTTTAGGCTATTGCTGGCAAGCTGTGCCTTCATACGAGCCAGCCACTGAATACAGGACCCAAAACATATGCTGTTGCTTTGTTGTTTGATTCATTGGTATCATATTCTCTACTGTTGTAAGGCTTCAGAAAGAAAATTAGAATACAAATATTTAAATACATAAATTAATAGTATCAATGAATGATTTAGTTATCATGTGCATTTATTGCATCAAGTTCTGACCAGGATCTGAAAAGACTGGGCTAGCCTGGGCTATCCAAATCAGGGCGAGCGCTGAATAGCATGAGGTATTTCTCCTGATATCATTTCAAAAGCAAATTAAATACAGTCATGTGAACCATCTGTTGCACATTCCATTGCTCTGTATACACATTATTATTTAACTGCTATTATTAAGCGGACAGCAAGGAATAATTTTTGTTCTTCTGTTTATGCAAGGGATAATGCACATGTGGAACTCTTCCTTGGGATCCAACCCATCATCTTTTGTTCAGTTACACAGACTTTGGTTTTTGCCTTGGTCAGGCTCCTCTCTATTTCTTCTCCCAAACAATTTCTATTTTTTTTCTATGAAAAGGTTTTTAATTGTTTCTCTATACATGCATAACTCTGCCTATTGACCTAGGTATAGTTTTTACTTATTTTCCACCCAAGAGCAGTGCACTGGAATCTTTTGTTGCTTTTACTAGTATGGTGTCAATCCCATTATTAAGAGTATCAAATGAAAAGGCTTACAAATTCCAATCTGGAGGATCATTGCTATCATGTGATTGTCTGTAATCTGACCTCGGTGTTCATTCTCAATAATTACTTTCTTTAGTTCATACCATCACTTCAAGTTACAATAGTTTGTGTATAAAGGATAGAACTAGGCTTTTAAAAGAGAGGTATCTTTCCAGTGACTGAGGGGGGAAAGGGCAACCAGTCAAGGTCAGCATGCAGTTGGCAGGCCAATGCTGTTCTTATGTCTTTATCATTTCCCTCAGCCTCAGACTTGTATCCTCTTCAGAAAAGACATTTATCCTCCCATTTAAAAAATATTTATTCATTATTTTAATATAAAAGGCAACTCCAAATGAAAATATATTTCAATATGTTATTCAAGGAAACACCTTAGTATTCTCCAAGGCTTCAGTTAACATATCCCAAGTCCTTTGTCTAAAAGGAAAGATGACATTCTTTTGTCGTTTATATAGGACATAACCCGGCATCAACAAAGTATCCATGCTGCAGTTGCTGCCCAGTGCAAACCATCTGCAGATTAACATCACTGTGAGGATTTACACTACATAAATACAACTGCACATTTAATATAATAGCTAGATACTACAGTTACATCTACAAATCCCCTTTCTTTTGACTTCCAGTCTGAAACATCCAAGGCTTAACTATGGCCCTATTTCCATAACAGCTGCACTAACACAGATGCACACAATCTTTGCCCATGAGGGTCACACCAGCACAAGGTTGTAGCTAGAAATCTTACGCCTACATCCCACTCTCAGAGAGGTTTGCAAACACTGTGTCTCAGAGTGACCTTCTGAACATTACAAATATACTTTGTGCTCAATGACTCCTGAATGATTGGCCATATACTCTCCACATCTGTGTGTCCACAAAATCCCAGCTACCTATCAGAAGAAAAGTCACATTTAATATCACTAAAACTAACAGTTTAGTGGGGAGGAGAGAAAGTGTTATGGCATGTGCACGTCTGATATCCTCCATTGCAGCATGTGCATGAATGCAAGTCCTTGGTGTGTTATGACAGTCTGCCAAGTGGAGTCTGCTTGCATGAATCTATATCACAGTGTGAGTGAGAGAGAAACTGTCTGTAGTGGTGTGTGTGTTTGCATGCATCCATGTCATGGTGTTTCAGAATGACTCCATGGTTTCTCACTGTATCACTTATTTCACAGTTTCTCCGGATACTGGTTATTAAAAGCTACCATTCTCACAATGCCCTTCTTAGCTTTGTTAAATTTTCTGAGAAGTTTTCCGCCTTTCTATTAAGCAGAAACAAAGGCAGGGGATGCCCTCTACTGATTCCCTGTGTCTCTGCAGCATAGACCACAGAGATACTGCTGTTCTGCTCCCTATCATTTCCACCCCTAATAAGCATGTGTGCCTTGTCAACAAGCTACTGTAAATAGCCTCCAACAAGAGATATGTTATAAACATATAACAGAGCAAATTGCTCTTTGGTGCATCATCTTTTTCATCTTGAGTGAGAGTCTCCTTCTTTTATGAACACTCTCACTGCACCAGTGCTCTGCAGATTTAAATAGCATCATCCTAGGAGACAGCAGGAAGTTGCAATAAAAATGATTTATAGATATAGGATTCCTTAACCCCGTCCCAGTTTACACAGACCTTTCTCTTGCTCTTTGTCTGAATAACCTAACTTGAATAAACAAGCCCATATGAGACAGAGAAACTGATCAGGAAAAATTGCCGTGTCTAATAGGTCCCTATCCAACTTAAACTTAGGCAGGGCTCTTTTTGTAGCAGGAACTCCTTTGCATATTAGGTGACACACCCCTAATGTAGCCAATCCTCCAAGAGCTTACAGAGCTCTTCTTACAGGGGCTACTGTAAGCTCTTGGAAGATTGGCTACATTAGGGGTGTATCGCCTAATATGCAAAGGAGTTCCTGCTACAAAAAGAGCCCTGAATTTAGGCATACTTTTTTTTTCATTTAAATTTTTTTATTTTTCTTCACAACAAGGTACAAACAGATAAGAGCAAAATACAATTAACTTATTGTTATTGAATAACAATACATGTAAACCTTAAAACAATTCAAGTATGCGGTTATAACCAAACATTCGTGGGACATGAATACGTTAGTGTCATATAACAGCAGGAAAAATCGCTGCCTAGTGGATGTAACAAAGTGCAATGAACATAATCCCTTATTAAAGGAGACTTTACACAACTTGATATGAAGCGTTGAGAAGAAGACATATAAAGGAGTGATATATGTATTCAATAATAGTACAACTAAAAATAAACATTAAATCCATGTATGATAATAGGACCATTCAGAGGAAATGAATTGCTGCTGAGATAAATATTCTAGAACTGGGTACCACCTTTCAACAAACCTCAGTTGTTTGGCATTTTGAGAAATAGTAAATAATTTGTTTGTAACGGCATCCATTATATAATGATTCCATAATTTGCGGAACCAAGCATCAATCTTAGGAGCATTAGTATCTTTCCAAAAAGCTGCAATTGTGGTCTTGGCAGCGTCAAGCATTACCTCAATAGTGTCTTTATGTGGTCTATCAATTAAGTCTGGAGGCCAGGTATTAAAAACAGTGTCTCAGGTGTGTAACAGGTACTTTTACAGAGGTGACTTCCTCAATGATTTTAATGATTTCTAACCAAAATGTTCTAACTTTTACGCAGGTCCACCAACAGTGGGCAAAGCTGCCTATTTGTGCACAACCTTTCCAACAGTTTGGAGAGATTGTTGGTGCTATATGAGAAAGCTTCTGAGGAGTCGCATACAAGTCCTCTGTTTAGATCATCTGAGTCTCGGATCAAGAATGCTAAAGCTGTTAATGGTTGAGCCAATATCTCCATTATTTTCAGAGAATTAACAAAGTGACTTAATTGTAAATTAAAAAAAACCATGGTAAAGTCCTACCTAAATCTTTCTCAAGTGAAATTTTGCTTTTCATCCCATGTTTTGTGCTGATGTCAATAAAACGAGATATATTATTTTGTCTACAGTAGGTTATTGTATTGTGGTCTGTGCCAGGTAAAAACCAAGGCCGAGGACAGACTGGCAATTTGCCGCGGGATGGGACCCGGGCTGACAACGACTCAATATCGGATTAAATGGAATGTTCACACAGGCACATCTGCCTGGCGTCCCCCACCCGTAGCCTACCGGTGCTCTCTCGCTTCACTGCCGGATTAAAAAAAACCTGATAAAAGCCGACGCAAATCTTGAAAGCCTGCGTTTGTCGCGCGTTTCTCCGCTTCCGGGGAGTCTGAACGCGCAGCCGAAAAGCCGGGAGCAACCCGCGTTGGGCATGAGGCAGCAGCGGTGTGATTGGCTGCGCTCCGCTCCACTGCCCAATGCGGTGCCGGCGTTGCAGGGCAAAAAAAAAAATCGCCAAAATGCGCTCATGCGCACATACGCCCACAGCCGAAATAATGGGGAAACAGCGAATATAGCGCACCTCCGGCGCGGCAGTCTGAACGCTCCCGCGCGCCTCCGTCCAGTATCTTCTGACAGAGGCCCCCGCTGTGTGGACGGGAAAACCCAGTATCGTTTACTCCGGGGGTTTTTTGCCCCGACTCGATACCGGGGCAAATTGCCAGTCTGTCCTGGGCCCAAGGTTGATTGAGAAACAATTTAGGCATACTTTAAGGGCCATAGAAACCTGTGGGCTTCAATGAGCTGCAATTAACAGGTAGCAATGATGGAAAATAGCCCCATGCAGTTACCTTTATTTGGGTCAGAGTCCATGTAACAGCTAATACATGTCATAAAAGGGCTCAGGATAAATCTGGACAAACACGACCTAATCACAGAACAAGTATAAAGCCAACAGTCATGAGAGTCTGACCCGCAATTCAAACAGTCAACAAGACTTGCAAAGAAAATACTGTGTATTCTAATCTGAAGCACTACAACATTATATGCAAAAGAAAATCCTTGAACAAAGGAACAAATCCAACATCACCTCCGGATTACATAACAACGTTTCAATAATACATCTTCAAGGAGATATTTTAGTGCAATCTTGCTTACACATAGGTGCAAAGGCTCTCTGTTTCATGAATACTAGATAGCAAGTCTTAAAGAATATTATATTAAAATAGGATGCTGATCTTAAACATTCAGGCTCAAAATTATGCTGCTATGTTTATAATAGATCTCAGGCATCCTCTGCATTGCATGCCGCTTTCACTTTCTTTGATCATCAGGTTTTATGGTACCTTTTGCATAGGTTTGTGGCTGTTTTATGGCCGTTCAGGATTGACTTCACAGTCAGTACAGTGTTGACCCAGGGTATTTGAATGTGGTTTTGAGCTGCACCGTTTCCTCAGTGGTTGATTCTGCACTGGTTTTTCCCTCCGTTGTTTTATGAAACTCACGTTGGAACAGCAATTCCCCTCTGATTGCATGCTGGTTTGACTTTCTTTGATTATCGGGTTTTATGGCAGTGTCCATACTCAATGCTACTTTCAAGTTCTTTGATTGCTGGATTTAATTGCACCTCCTGCATAGCTTTATGGCCATTTTATGGCCATTCAGGGATAACTCTGCAGTCAGTACGGTGTTGCCCTGAGGTATTTGGGTGTGGGTTAGAGCTGCACTTTTTCCTCCCAGTTGAGAAAATGTGGAGCAAATGCTAGATGCAGAATCACTCAGTGCTGAGAAAATGTGGAGCGAATGCCAAATGCAGAACCAGCCTAAAGGACTGTGGACTGGACTGTAGGATAGTTAGGTGGATAGGAAACTGGTTGGAGAATGGCACTCAGAGAGTAGTTGTCAATGGCATTTCATCTGAATGAAGGGAGGTGTCCAGGCGGGTGCCACAGGGCTCGGTTTTGGGCCCAGTATTTTCCAATATTTTTATAAATGATCTGGATGAGGGTGTGGAGGGGTTACTCATTAATTTCCAGATGATACAGCGAACACACCAGGATAGAGATAGAATTCAATGAGATCTGAACACACTGGAAAAGTGGGTGGATGTGAACAAGATGCAGTTTAACAAGGATAAATGCTGAGTTCTACATCTAGGTAACAAAAATGAGGAACACGCATACTGGATGGGGGATACACTTCTGAGTAGCAGTGTGTGTGAACAAGATCTTGGGGTAACGATGAACCAAAAGTTAAATATGAGCAGCCAGTGTGATGCGGTAACAAAAAAGGCTAATGCAATCTTGGGGTGTATCAACCGAAGCATAACATCCAGATCGCAAGATGTCATTGTCCCGCTGTACACTGCATTGGTCAGGCTGCACCTGGAATATTGCGTGCAGTTCTGGTGGCCTTACTTCAAAAAGGATGTGGACAGAATGGAGTGCATGCAGAGAAGAGCAATGAGGATGACTGGGTGCCTGGCAACCAAGCCCTATGAGGAAAGGCTGAGGGACTTAGGAATGTTTAGTCTGGAGAAGAGGATGTTGAGGGGAGACATGATTGCTCTCTTTAAGTATCTGAAGCGCTGTCACTTAGAGGAGGGCAGGGAGCAGTGCTCCCTCTAAGCTGTGGAGTCTGGTGAGCAAAAATGCAATTTTGTGAGCTACTGGCATTAAAGTTGTGACCGAGTGATTTGGCTGCTGCATAAATTAGTTGGCTCTGGAGCCATCCTTCCTGAGTGAAGACAAAAATCTGTGAGCCAGAGGCTAAAAAATTGTGAGATAGCTCACACTAACTCAGCTTAGAGAGAACACTGGCAGGGAGCTGTTCCAGTTGGCAACAGAGGATAGGACTCCCAGTCATGGGTTTAAATTAAGGGCGGGAAGGCACTGGCTGGATATTAGGAAAAGCTTTTTTACAGTAAGAGTTGTGGAACAGTGGAATCAGCAGCCTAGGGAGGTGGTGAGCTCCCCTTCACTGGCGGTCTTTAAGCAGCATCTGGACGAACACTTGTCAGGGATACTGAAGGCTGATCTTACATTGAGCAGGGGGTTGGACTAAATGGCCTGTATGGCCCCTTCCAACTCTGTGAGTCTATGATTCTATGATTTGTATATCATCTCCAGCAGTTCTCCCAACCAAGGTGCTTAGTTTCACATATCTTGTATCCTCCCATCTTATACCATCAAAATGGAATCCCTAGAATATAAATTTTCTGCTGTTTCATGCATGAATTGCCCCCAATCCCATTAAATCCCATTTAAACGTTATGTTTGCCATGTGATTTACAATAATATTTGTGACCTTATCCTTTTTATTACAGACCAGTATTATTGGCAAGCCATCCTTCTGTTAAGTATGAGACGTAAGTCAGATCATAACTAGTGATTCAGCTTTATTCCAATCAACAGTAAACCAAAACAAGGAACAGTGGAGAAACAGGCTCCCTTTTTAAACTGTCCGGGCTATGGTAACCACACCCTTAAACAAGTTAATAACCAAGAAGAAAAGAGAGATAACAACCAATAGATTTTGTTCCTTCCGGAACAACTCCAGCTACTCTGATTGGCTTGCTTCGCAGAGCAGCAAATCAGATTGCTCACTCAAGGATACCTTCTCAAACCTCAAGCTCATACATACTATTACAATACATAACACCTTCAAATAGGTAAGACAGCTCTTTCACCCCCTGCCCCAGTGTTTTAAAATTGTCCCCCACATGTCAAGGCAGGCCTTCTAGTCACACTGTTGCAATTAAGCCTGATTTAAATGTGATGCTGGCAAGTCAAGAGAACACACCCATGTGACTTTGCACTTACACAGCATCTCATCTAAACCATGCTGCAACCTGTGCAAAGGAGCTAAGTGTGCTTAATTAGCACTCTAGCACAGCTCCCACCCAAGCTATGGACCTCTGTTACCCAAACAGGAGGTCTCTTAGCTAACTGGGGAAATTAGCTGAAGGACACAGAGCGAGAGGTGGGTAACTGAGGATCTCCACCAATGTTTACAGGGATTTTTTTCCTTAGGTGTCTCTCAAAATAAACAAGGCAGATGGTCATCCAGAAAAGTTTTTATTGAAAGAGAATAAAAGGGCAAAACACACACACAAACACACTTAAAACACATACAAGGCTAGTGAAGAGAAAAATAGGGAGGAACAGGGAGAAAGTGAGTTCAGGAAAGGTAATATTTACCAATATAGATGAAGAGGCTGTGGAGGCAGCAGCAAAATGACCAGCATTTCACAGAGAAGAGGAGAAGGCCAACACACAAGTGGGGCTGTGAGGTATGACACCAAGAACACACACAGCACTGGTGTTTAGGTGCACTTGATATAGGGTAAAATGCTACTTGGGGCTATGCTGATGGGCTTGCCCCCAAAACAATAACTTGATGGCTGTTTCAGAGACAGGCAATGATTTGGGGAAAGCTTGATGGTTTTAACTGAGGTGCAACTATAGCTGCTAATAGCTGCTTGATGAACCTGCAATTACTGGATGGGAGAAGCTACCAGGTTTGTTCAGTCTTGCTTAATTAAGGTGAATGGGTGAGGGGAAGTGAGGCTGGGCAATGATGGGATTAATTCAACGTGGACAAGGTTAATCTAATGCAATAGATTTAGTGTCCTAAAGTATGCATCTCTTTAGGGTGGGAAGGAGGTCATTAGCAGGTCAGCCATTCCTTCTCACTCTTTCTGAATAATATGTCCAGACCTGTCTTTGGCGGGTTGGCATCCTCTGGCTGGCACCTATTTTGTGTCCTTATTGGCCAAGCTATGCTTTGCACTCTGATCCCAGGCTTGGAACCATTTCTGTATCATTTTGGGCCAGGCAGGATATTGCACCTTGATAGTTGAGCTAATATATAAATATTGGGAAGGGTGTTTATGGGTTTATAAACTGCTACTCAATGAGAGGAAGGGCCTGCCCGCTAACACCTCTGGCATGCCAAGTATGTATGTGCAGCTGCTTTGCAGGACTAGCTGCCCATTGTAAACAAGATGTTGTGTGATTGCAAGTCCCATGGCTTTTACCCCTTTTCCATCATTATGATCAACCACATGTAAGAGGAGATGGCTCGGTCCTCTTGATACATGCAGTTGCCATGTTGTGTGAACATGTATTTTCCTGCAGACTGAGAACCCCAATTTGTCAGGATGCCCATTTTTGCATATTGAAACTATAAAATACAGCCGTTGCTTGGTTCACAAAATGGCAGCCATGCATATTGAGAGAATAGTGCTACATGCAATCTCTTCTTACATACAGTTGATTGTAACAACTGGAAAAGGCTTTTGCTTTGCTAGCATCAGGTTTAAATCAGACGTGTTGTCTGGGATGGAGGGCCATCAAGCAACAGGCTGCTGAAGGCTAGATTTTTAGGTGGTGTGTATAAAGAATTAAATATACCCAACAGAAATAAAAACATGCCACAAAGATGCCATCATACCTCTCTTTGGCCTCAAAGCACTTACTGGAGTAGTCCTACCAAAGCTGATGAGAGTATCCCAGAATAAGAAGTACAACATTGTCTATATAGACTTTCCAAAGAAGGTAAAGGATTCTTCTTAAGTGGATTTCCCACTACAGTAGAGCTATTAAAGGCAAAAGGATGGCTGACAGTTATAGCTTATCATAGGTGAAAACAGCCTTGACAGCATAAAAACATGGGAGTGGAACATTATCGTAGCATGACAAGGACATGTGTAGTGCAGAACACAATTCTGAAGAGGCAAGCACTTGAGGGGGAGGAGGAAGCAGCTTTTTCTTCAGATTAAATGTCATGGAAGAAAGAAGCCAGTCATTACAAAGATGCCATTTTGGAAATACTCTCTGATAAGGTAAGGGGAATTCTACTGATTTATGTAAAGTGGGGAGCCAGAGACAAGACACCATCAAACACCCTCTTTCCAGTAATATTAGCTAAAGCACACTCTTAAATTGAAAATCTTCAGGGCAGGCAGCAATGATTTTTTGGGCAAGCTCTGAATAGTTTATCAAAAAGAACTGATAACACACATTAAACTACAAGAAGGAGAGCAAAATTAAAGGATTTGTGAGGCAGCTAACAGACCAGTCCTAAGGACACTTTCTTGGGAATAAGCCCTATTACGTAAAATCAGTCTGAACAAACCTGTTAGGATTGCTCCTTAAACCATTACCTACACAATTTTATACCAACACTATCATTTTACCTCAGGCATTAAATCCTGAATTACAAGTTTTTTTTAAAAAAAAACCAAACAAACACTGGACTCAAAGTTTTTAAAAGTTAGACTCTCATCCTCACTTTCTTTACACTGAACAGGCGGGCTCATGTCCTAAACAAGAATTCCTCTGGCTGCTATAGACTGCTTATGCCCACTTGGGCTGCCAAATGCATCTCTGTGCCTCTCTGCAAGTGAGAATTTTAATTGCATATAAAGAAAGGATGCTTCCTCCTGTCTGTTTGAAATTTGGTGGGGCGGGATTCCCTTGAGTGAAAAACAATCCCTGAAAATATTATCCCAGCTGAATAAAGGGGGGATAATTATAAAGAGAAACACTGTTTCCACTGAGACCAGTAGAAATGGAAATGAAACTGAATTAAACTGCATAATTTCAAATTTTAAATTAAATTTAAATTTTAAAAAAGAATAACTAAAATGCATAGTTTTAATAACTAATTTAATTAAACTAAATCAAGTGTGTGTTTTAAAAAGTGAAGATGATGAATTAAAAAACTGGTGTATCTCCCTAGTGGAGACCAAAAAATGCTGCATATTCCTAGTGGAGACCAATTTTTTGTATGTACAGTGTGAAGTTTACTGTGATAAACTTCACAGACACACAACCTTAGTAACAGGCATTTTCCTACTTGGATTTTTTTAATTTTTTTTGGGGGGGGGGGTAAATGAAGCTTTATTGCATGACTCATTTGCTCCTTAGAAAGAAAGAAATGTGTAGAAAAGCAAACAAATGCAATCCTTCTTAATAAAACAAGCATTTCAATAAAAGTTTCAAATGTCTTTAAGAGTCTTGTTTTGTTGAGCAATCTGAGTTCTTCCAAATTGTCTTGGCAAATACCATCTGGAAACAGTGATTCAACCAGAAAGTTTACTAACCTTACTTTTATTTGCATTTGCTTTTCTTTGCTATTGGGGATTACATTTACCCCAGACCATGGAGGCCTCCATTGTCTATACAGAGTATTACTCCCTGCAGAATCTCTCCAATGCAGAAGACCTCCTGGAGGAGATAAGAAGGCATTTCCCCTATCCACCCTTTGAGGCATAGATAATCATTTGCCCCACCCTGAAGGACAGGAACCCCTGAAGGACAGATTCACCCAGTATCTCTTTAAACTCTAGATTGTAGTCCCTGAAATGGCTAGGTGCCCAAGCCAGTCACTGTTCCCCAGTCACTGAACAGGAGGCCAGTTCTGATCAGCTGCAACCTCCTTTTGAAAAGCCTTTTGTAACCCTAAATTAATTCTAGACTGCTCAGGAGAGACAAAAGCAAAGACTTTTTCCAACAACAAATAACTAACTTGTGGAACTCACTGCCACAGAGTACAGTTGTGGCTTTTTAAAAGGATTATACAAAGTAATGAATCTTCAACTTTATTTATTTACATAAATTATAGTGCACCTTTCTCAATGAGACTCTAGGCAGATTACACAATATAATTCAATACAATAAGTAGCCTGGGTATCCAATAAGCAATGCAATAGGACTAGGATTACAGAAATCTGCAACAAAACTGAAACAAAGCATAACTATTAATATGACATGTTAAATGAGGCAGATTTTACATAGTAGGATAATACTATTGCAAGGGATAATGCATACTATTCACAGTACTGTATTACACAGTCCCTATCCCTTTACCAAAACATCTTTCCAAAACCATTTCATTACAGTACAGCCTTATTACCAGTATAAAAAGCCTCGAGGGTGGGAAGATTCCTGGCTTCATCAGGCAGGCTATGCCATTACAGAGAATGCATGTATATGAACAGTTGTTGATCTTGCCCATTTGCAGGGTGGCACCTGCAGAAGGCCCTGCTTAGATGCCCAAAGCTGCCATGGTGTAGCATAGACGGAGACATGGTCCTGTAGTTATGAGAGTCCAAGGCCATTAAAGGCTTTGCATGTTAGGCCACACAGCCCTAATATAGCCAGTCCTAATGAGTTTCTGCTGTTGGGTGTGGCCCATTATGCTAATGAGTTCCTGCTGGGCGTGGCCAACTCTGGAGCCAGCCGGAACTCTGTTCCTGTGCATTCCTGCCCAAAAATAACCCTGACCATAATGTTATTAAGGTCAACATCTATGTAAATAAGGAGTTACCCAAGAAGACCAACACAACCACTTCCAACTTTAGAAGGGGTAACTTCTCTGAAATGAGGGGGCCTGAGAAGAAAAAAACTGAAAGGAAGGGTAAAGAGGGTCAAATCCCTTCTGGAAATTTAGAGATTATCTAAAACAACAATCCTGGAAGCTGTGATAAAATGTATACCGCAGGTTACAAAAGGTACAAATTGGTATTAAAAAGCCCTGCATGGTTAATGAACAAAGTAACAGAAGCAATAAAAGGTAAGGATTCCTTTAAGCAGTGGAAGGCTTGTCCAAATGAGGTAAATAAAAGGGAGCACAGGCTGTGGCAAAAAAACCAAAAAAGCAAGTCGGTGAGCAGACAGGGGAAAAGAGACTATGAGGAATGTATTGCAAAAAGCATAAAGAACAATAATAAAAATTTCTTCAAATACATTAACAGCAGAAAACCAGCCAGGGAGGCAATGGGGCCTTTGAACAACCAAGAGGTAAAAGGATTACTAAAGGATGAAATGGCAGAGAATGCATTTTTGCCTATGTCTTCACTGTGGAAGATGGGAGGTGCTTGCCTACTCTGGAACCAATGATTTCACAAGGGGTGTTGGAAGACCTGAGTCAGATTGAGGTGATGAGAGAGGAGGTCTTATGACTGATGGACAAATTAAAAACTGACAGATCACCAGACCCAGATGCCATACATACTACAAGACTTCTGAAAGAATTCAAATGGGAACTTGTGGATCTCCTAATAAAAATACACAAACTATAATTAAAATTTGCCTCCATTCCTGAGGACTGGAAAGTAGCTAATGTAACCTCCATCTTTAAAAAGGGTTCTAGAGGAGATCCAGGAAATTACAGACCAGTCCATCTAACTTGATACCAGGTAAGTTGATGGAATCCATTATTAAAGATAGAATTAGTAGGCACATTTATAAACAAAAACTACTGAGGCAAAATCAGCATGGATTCTCTAAGAGAAGATCTTGTCTCACTAACCTGAGAGGGTAAACAAACATGTAGACAAGGGCAACCCAGTGAATGTTGTTTACCTAGACTTCCAGAAAGCTTTTGATAAAGTTCCTTATCAAAGTCTCCTAAGTAAACTCAGCAGTCATGGGATAAGGGACAAGTCCTCTTGTATATTAAAAACTGGGTAATTAACAGGAAACAGTGAGTGAGTATAAATGGGCAGTTTTCACAGGGGATGTTGGTTAGCAGCAGGGTACTGCAGGGCTCAGGACTGGGTCCGGTGCTTTTTAACTTGTTCATTCATGATTTGGAGTTAGGAGTAAGCAGTGAAGTGATAAGTTTGAGGGTGAAATTAAGTTTTTCAGGGTGGTGAGAACCAGAGAGGGTTACGAGGCACTCCAGAGGGATCTGTTGAAGTGGGGCAAGTGGGCATCAATGTGGCAAATGAGGTTCAACATGTGCGAGTGCAAGTGCAAAGTAATACACGTTGGAGCCAAAAATCCTAACTATAAATGCATGCTGATGGGGTCCAAACTGGTGGCGACTGATCTGGAGAGAGATCTTGGAGTCGTGGTAGATAACTCACTGAAAATGTCAGCTCAGTGTGCAACAGCGATAAAAAAAGGTAAATGCTATTCTTGGGATTATAACGAAGAGAACTGAAAACAAATCAACCAGTATCATAATGCCCCTGTATAAATTGATGGTGTAGCCTCATTTGGAATACTGTGTACAGTTGTGGTCACTACACCTCAAAAACATAGCATTCGAAAATGTGCAGAAAAGGTCAACTAAAATGATTAAGGGCATGGAACTCTTTTCCATAGGGTTTTCATTAAAGAGGATAGGGTTCTTTAGCTTGGAAAAACAATGACTGAAGGGTGACATGATAGAGGTTTACAAAATTATGAATGGGATAGAGAAGGCAGAGAAAGAAGCACTTTTCTTTCTTTCTCACAGTGCAAGAACTCATGAGCACTCAGTGAAATTAATGAGCAGTAGATTTAGAACAGATAAAAGGAAGTTCTTCTTCACCCAAAGACTAATTAACACATGGAATTCAGCGCCACAGTAAGTGGTGGCAGCAACAAGCATAAACACCTTCAAGAGGGTTATTAGCCCCAAGTTATAGATGGAACACTATGTCTGGGGCAGTGATGCTCTGTATACTTGGTGCTTGGAGGGCAACATGGAGAGGACTTCTGGAGTTCTGGCATCACTGATAGACCTCCTGATGGCATCTGGGTTTTGTTTATTGTGTGGCACAGAGTGTTGGACTGGATAAGCCATTGGCCTGATCCAGCATGGTTTCTCTTATGTTCTTATGTAACTCTTGATAATAACCAAGCTGTGATATTCTGCACTGTGGAGTCTCTGATTTGGTTTTAAGGAAAGACCTATGTAGCATGATAGTACTGTAATCTCAGTGTTATTGTGACTGACATGCATCCAGGTGGCCAGGTCAGCCAAATCAAGCTAGGAAGCCAATCCCCCAAGCTAATTCAGTCAGGTAAAATCATTATTTTATTTTTGCAGCTGCATGAAATTGTATTTATTTTATTTATGTACAAAATTTATATCCACTTTCCTGCTCTCACAAGGGCCACCATTTAAAACATACATAATAAAATCACATTTTAAGAATCATTTAAATCAAACAAACACACTCGGACACACCCCAAAACCACACATCATTAAAACAATTAAAAACAGAGCCAAAATATGTATGAAGGCATGCAAATAACAATTAAAATATCAAACAAGGGATCACTGAAGGAATGCCAAACAAGTAAAAATTAAAAAAGTCTGGTGAAAAATGGCAAGAGAAGGGGACAGACAATCTCCCTGGGGAAAGAGTTGCCCTCTCCCACTGCTTGGGCCAAAATGAACAAACATGGATACCAGCCAGGCTTCAGCCTGGGAAACAATTTCAAGATGCCAGTCAGAGCAGCTGGCTGGCTACTATCCTCTCCTTCCCCTGGAGAGATGCATGACCTTAAAACAATGAGTTGCCCAGGATCTATTTATTCACTCAATACTCCAGCCTCACTTCCCCTCACCCATTACCCCCTGATTAAGCAGCAATTAATCATTGTTTAAATCTGCTCACCTTCCCAATTGCTCTTCCTGCCCAGTGCTTGTAGAACCATCAAGCCTCTCACACCTTTCTGTCTGCCTCCAATAAAACCATTAAGTCATTATTTTCTGGCAGGCATGTCATCCCTGCCTAAGGGTATGTTTTGCCCTATAACTATGGCACCCTGCTACCCAGCAGTGTGTGTATGTTCCTGGTACCAACAGCATACACCCTGACTTTATGTGCTCTCCTATCTCTTACCTCCCAAAACCCTGGCTGTTTTCCTCTTCAACTTGCTGCTTCTATGGACCTCATCAAGACTGGTAATTGCCACCCTTCCCTAAAAATTTCTTCCCATTCCTCCCTGCTTTCCTTAGTCAGGTGTTATACGTGCCTCATTGTATGTGCGGTTTTGTTTATTTTTCTTTTCTTTTTAATAAAAACCTTTCAAATTGAACATCTGCCTGGTTTGTTTCAAGAGTTCTCTCAGTCGGGAAGATCCTGGTATACATGGGTGGAAAGTCCCAGTTACCCACCTCTAGCTCTGTCTCCTTTGCTACTTCCCCCAACTAACTGGAGACTGCCTAGTTGGGTGATAGTCAGAGCCTTTTATATTTATCAGGCTAAGGGCATATCATTGGGGTGGCTAGGGATGGATTGTTTAGTCTGAATCCATTTGGGATTCTTTAATTAGGAGGTACTTTTATTAGTTTAATGGTTTTTGTTACACTAGGTGATATTTTAGTACTGTCTGGTTTAAATCTTTTAATTTCTGTTAGCTTCTTCATGGTTTGAAATATATAAGTGACTAGCTTGCATCAGACTAATTTAGTATTTGGGACTTCTTTCCCTAATTACAAAGCCTCTTGTAGGCTCTTTGATAGATAGGCCTGTCTCTTCTTTACAGGGCAAATAGCAACAGGAAAGGAGGGGAAGGGTGGTTAACTATTGTTATTGCTATGGGTGGGTGCTACAATGTAATGAGACATCATATTACTTCAGAATGGGTTGGCTGGTGTTTCAAGTTAAGCAAAAGAGTGCTTGGATTTAAATAAAAACCCAAGTGACTAGAAATATATTAGGTTTCTCTCCCCCTGCAGTGGAGTAATTTGAGTTAATACTCCTTGTCAAGTGGGAGCATGCCACATAAATGAGACAAGTTCAAAGAAACAATCATGCCTCAGGAATCAGATATGACATCACTTCCCAGGGCTGCAAGCCTCAACCTTCACAGGGCAAGATCAGCCTTTTATCTTTCAACAGCAGATAAAATGAATAACTTGCAGTTCAAGGAGCACACAGCCTTAGAAACAGTAAAACTTCTCTTCTCTGCATGGACCTCTTTTTCTGGCCTCCTTGGTCAAAAATCCTCATCCCATTGCTATAGTTTTGAGTCAAGGCACTGGTCTTTTGACTCTATCAAAGCAGACTCTTGCTCACAAAATCAGATGCTTAAGATAAAATGGTCGATTCTTGGCTCTTACATAGAGAACACTCCCACTGGATTCAAGAAGAGTTTTACTTTGCAGTGGATGGAGAGATTTACCCTCTGGCTTGTAAACACCTGGGGAATTCAAATTACATCACTTGCTTTAAAAAAACAAAACAAAGGCTTCTTGTGGCTTCACATTTAGCCAGCACATGTGGCTAGTTCAATCACACACATTCAAAAATCACCCAAGTTTGTGACAAAAGGTATGTAGACTATAAAAGTTACTATAAAAATACAGTATCAAGAGCCTCTTGTCAACTGACCCATTAGTCCCACCACGTTAGAGAAATTCAGGGCTATTTTTGGGCAAGAACCACAGGAACGGAGTTCTGGCTGGCTCCCAAGTTGGCCATGTCCAGCAGGAACTCATTAGCATAATAGGCCACACCCAACAGCAGAAACTCATTAGAATTGGCTACATTAGGGGTGTGTGGCCTAACATGCAAAGGAGTTCCTGCTACAAAAAAAAGCCCTGGGTTTTGACAACAAACAAGATAAACAGAATAAGAAGCAAAAGGTGGGTGTGGCTGGATGACCACACTTCTGGTAACATGGGAGTGTGGCCTAATATGCATTCTGTCAGGGGTGTGGCCCTGTGCTGTCAGGGGTGTGGCCCAATATGCTAATGAGTTTCTGCTGTTGGGTGTTGCCTGTTATGCTAATGAGTTCTACAAAAAAAGCCCTATTTTCCATATCCCAAATGCAGAAATCACCTCTCCTCCCCTCCTTTTCAGACATGTAGACATGCCGATTAGATAATGCATACCTAACATGGAACACAATTTGCACAGTTATGATTTAATTTTCAAATCCCTTCCACCTCCTGACGTTCAACAAAAAATACAAGAAGAGTCTGATTGGGATTGAATTACTTATAGCCTTAGTTGCTTTTGTTAATCCTTCCTGCCTTAAATAATTATGGAATACTTCACTTACAGAAAACAGATGCATTGTGGAGGGGGGGGGTAAAGCCTGGCCACCAGCCAAGGGAACTATTATTTTTACCTGAACTAATGCTCGGTCTTTATCCCTTTATGTTTGCAGATTTCAGAAGGAGTCACATCCTCCTGACCTCAAAACGTGTGTGGCAGAACTTCCAACACCTGCAGGAATAGAAGGTGGCTGTCTATTGTTAGCCGGCCTTGTCCTGACACTGGTCTGTTATTAATTGAAAGTCTGACTCTACACTGAAGAGGAATGTGCCAGTCCTGAGGGGGAAAGGAGGCTGACAGAGGAAGAGACAAGTATTATTTTAAGATCACACTTTGTTTTTCATCCAGAATTGCTGCAGGTTTCCATCATCCTTACAGGTGGCAACATACCAGCTGCTGTTTAAGCTGTGCCTGTTGACACATACATCATATCACACAGTGTCAGTGGTCTACAGAGGCTCCAGTCAAATCAATGCTGAAGGATGTGGAAAGCAAGAATATCAGGTAACAAACACATTGAGACTTTGCAAATGCACTGTCCATCAATACATCCATTGTTAGTCCAGGGCCTGACATAATCATTTTCCAAAATGCACGGGTGCTGGTAAATTGAATCCAAATCACTATCACTTTAAGGCCACAGCAAGTTGGACAAATCTGGGTTACCGCAAAGGGCAGTTATGAGGAGCACACGAGCATATGGGTTAAAGGGGAAGCCAGCTGTGCAGGACTACCTACGTACATAAGTTCCATCAAGTCACAACTGACTTATAGCAACCCCAACCAGGGGCCTGCAAGGCAAGCAAGAAGCCCAGGACTACCTATCCCTGAGCAAATATAGGAGCAACTATCCAACAGGTGTAATCAATAATAAACATGCAATCCTGTCATCAAAAAGGATGTGGCATATTTGTGATCTTGATGGAATTCATATCCTAGAATAAAAGAATATTGACTTCAGAATTAGAATTGTTAGAATTATAACTGCAGAGCCCAATTGTACAGCCTCAGTTTGTGATGTGTGCATTACACACATTATGAGGAGGCAACATGAATATTTCATTTCCTAAATTTGGGGGGGGGGTGTAATTTTAATGTTCTCAAGGCAGCCACGTGATTTCAGTCAGTCTGAACCATTCCCATATAAAGCAAGGGAGGTCTCTCTCTTTTTTAACATGAGATACAGAGAAGAAGAGCTGAAGCCTTCTCCTGCTCAATAGTTCCTCTCAGTACTTTGTTTTCCGAAGTACTTTCCTCTCAACTCCACCACTGAAAGTCAGCCCACTGGGGACAAAAGCACTTGAAGCAATAAAGAACAGTGAAGCAAAGTTTGGGACGGCTTTAGCTTCTTTCATCCATGTGTTCTGTTTCCTGTACAGAACAGGAAACTCCACTTGAGTCTCATATTAAATGTAAGAAGGGCAGGCATATGAATGAATACACAAGACTGTTCCCGTCATAACTACTTTGACCCTTAAAATAAGAACAGTATGGATTGTAGCTCTTTAATATAATCAAGCCACCCTTTTACAAGAATCATAAGAAAAGGTAACAAAATTTTAGCTGACTTGAGTGTTACCATTCACACTAAACTGCGGAGTCTTTTCTGTCTCACAAGAAGAGGCTCTACTCTTTGTAAAGCTCTAATTACACAGGTTTTCTGCCTAAGGCACTGAATAATTTCCATTACTTTGTTGAGTGCAGATCCCCCTTTTTATAGCTGTAATCTTCTCTAATACCTTCTCAGGTAGCAACCAGTAATCTGCTGGGATCTTTACAGGTTGTAAAGAAGGTTCACTATGTGTCTATGCAAGTTCAGTCTGACAGAAGTAGATGGGCTGGTTTCTTTTTAAGCATCTGCATCCCTTTATTTAAGTAATATGCTCTGCCCAGACTTTTGTGGCATTTCAAGGCATCCCTGACCTGACCTCCTTCTGAGCCAGAGTGCCTAAGGCTTCAGTAGCTACCTTTTGTTAAGAAGAATGGGAAATTATAATAGTGAGAAGAGTAAAGAAAAGGGCAGGCTGACCCAGTGAAGGAAAGTCTATACTAGGGAACAATTGCCAGTGTGTTCATCCCTGTTAATGTAAGATCTCCCCTGTACAAATGGGAAACAAAGAAGGAAACAACACGTTTTTTTTTTCTTACAAATTAAATGCTCAGTTTTAATAGGTGGACTAACAAAAAGTTGAAATATTATTTTCCTTTGTAGACTGTGATGCAGAGAGGGCACAACAGAACACCCCTTCCCTCACAAGTCTACTATGAAGCAATTAAAGACATTTGCTGGACAAAAAATAAAAGCAGGCCAGTGCCTTTGTGACGGGTCTTTTCTACAAACTGAGGGGACCCACACAGCTTCCGACAATTTTGGGGGAACTGGGTTTGTTTTAAACTATAAACCTTCCCCTTGGTTAGCAAGTGTTCTAATGGTAGCAAGTGTGTAGACTTTGGGTTCACTGCCCTGAGGTAAGTCTTATGGCATGTAAATAGAATATGCAGATCACTGAGGCAGGAATTGTATCTTAAAAACACAGAAGATTTATTTATTTACAAGTTGGTTTCAAAGAACAGCCCAACAAAACAGGTCTCCAGACAGTCAGAGGAGAAACCCAACATAAATTTAAGCTTGATATGTCTTCTGAGTGTGATTTGAATTTTCTTTAATGCTTTCAGGCACAAACAGGCTTTTACTGACTAGCCACTAGGCTGGATGCTGTCACACACAGGATTCCACCCACACCAGCCTGCCTTTTTCCAAGAGTCAGACTAAATGGCACAAGGTCTGTTCATAAGCAGAGGCAAGCCTAATAATCAGATTATTACGGTACTCTGTTCTCTCTCAGAGGTAGAGCTAAACCACTCTGGTGTGAGAGCCAGTTTGGTGTAGTGGTTAAGTGCGCGGACTCTAATCTGGGAGAACCGGGTTTGATTCCCCACTCCTCCACTTGCAGCTGGCTGGATGACCTTGGGCAAGCCATAGTTCTGAGAAGAGCCGTTCTTGAAAAAGAGCAGTTTCTGTCAGAGCTCTCTCAGCCCAACCTACCTCACAGGGTGTCTGTTGTGGGGAGGGGAAGGGAAAGGAGTTTGTAAGCCACTCTGAGACTCCTTTGGGTAGTGAAGGGCGGGGTATAAATCCAATCTCTTTTTTTCTCTTCTTCTTCTACCAGGCAGAACTCCCTGCTCTTCTGTCTGCTCTTTTTCTGAACCTGACCTGAGCCCTCACTGTTTTCTCCCTGAGGCAGAACTCAACTCTTCTCTGTTGTGCTCCTCTCCAGCATTCCATCCCCCTTCTGAAAGGTGATTGGATGCTGGAGCAGCACTCCCATAGGCTCAAGTGAGTGGCTGTCTTCTCCTTCAGGGGCAGGACAGCCTCCTCTCCATCACAGCCATCCTCAAACAGAATGAACTAGTAAACAAACTGCAAGGAAGAGGAAAAATGAATGACACATCTAGCAATATAATGCTGGTGTAAAATCCAGAACGCATTTCCCCTACGAATGTCTGTCAGAATTTACCCCAGATGAAATAGGAGTGGACAGCATTTCTAGCACTCTAATACAGTTTTAATTCTTACATTACCTGCATCTTTCTTGCTGGGGAAGAAGGTTTCTCATATACTGCACCATCGTTTATGTTCCCATGGTCAAACCAAAAAATGGCAGAAGTGGATAATGTGAGTCCTGTTAGCTTATATTATCCATGCTCTGTGATTGATGATACGATTATGATGGCTTTATCTAATGGCCCACATTTTGATCCCGCCCTTAACTCCAAGTCACTCAGGAAGGCTTGGATTCAGCTGAGCTTTTGCATGGGCAGAAAGATTTCCACCCTTGAACTGTCTTGCCTCTTCATTCTGCTGCTGACCCAAATGCCCCCCAAAATGCTGCACCTGGGGGTCCCCATCCTCCAGGAGCAGCATTTGGGGCTGCAGTAGAATGGAGAGACAAGAAAGCCAGGCTCCCCTGGTGGAAATCCTTCCACATGTGGAAACACTCTTTTGGATCCAAGCCAGGGTTCTTCCATCTTCCATTTTATCCTCAGATTATGTTGGCAGAGAATGAGTAGTCCAGGTCTTCTGTGTCCACCGGACAATGTAGCTGGTATCCCATATGTGCTGTAAACTATTCATTGATGTGCCACATACTCCAACAATAAATTCCAAAGAACACATGCCATATTCTCTCCACATCGTTCACATTGGTTGAATCTGCATTTGCATTTTTAAATCAGTTTCATGCTGCTGTAACACCATCAAGCATAGAGAAAGGCAGCGTCACAGCAGCACGAAACTGATTTAAAAATGCAAATGCAGCACGAAACTGATTTAAAAATGCAAATGCAGATTCGACCATTGTAATCTAATTAATGTTGGCCCCAAAACCTGGTAATAAGATATCAGTAGAACTGGAGCCTCTATATAATTAGCCCTCTCGTCCTTCAAGAATATTCATTCTGAATTCATTCAAATATATTTTGGTATACAATCAAAATAATAACTGTGTGAGTTAGAACTGAGAGTGGAGAATGTGTGAAAAGTCAAACCCAAGACTTGGAAGAGGTTCATAAATCCTGATCCATATTGGTGAATATTTCTTTTTTTATATGTTGTCGAAGGCTTTCACGGCCAGAGTTCATTAGTTGCTGTAGTCTTTCCGGGTTATGTGGCCATAGTCTTGGCATTGTAGGACTTGGCGTTTTGCCAGTAGCTGTGACTGGCATCCTCAGAGGTATAACACAGAAAGAGTACTCTCTGTGTCAAAGTGAGAAGAAAAATGGTAGGCAGGTAATTTATATCTATTCCAGAAGGTGGGGTAGGTCTGAGTCATTATCTTGTAGGAGTTCCCCAGGCTATGAACATGCTGATGGAGGAGCTTTCCTGAAGATGTTCTTTTGTCTATGGATTGTTTCCTGAGGAGCTTTCCTGTTTCCTGAGGAGGTTCTTTTGTATGTGGATTGGCTGTTGAAATTCTGATCTTATCTTGTAGTGCTATTGTCAGATGTAGAGCCTTTTTTTCTCTGCCAAAAAAAACCCTAACCAGACAATGAGCATCTCAGAAGGATGTCATTCATTGTGGCACTCATACCCTAGGAGAAGAAAGTGCTTTAAGTCAGAGTACATGGTGTGAAGATGCATGTGACAGCAGCTTCCCAGATCCTGTGATCTGTGTCCTGGCCTTAATGTGTCTGACCACATGGATAACTGATTTCACATTCTGAGTCTTGATGTCCCATGCTGTATTCCTGATAGCTGTAGAAATCCAAAGAAGGCAAATAGCTCCAGGAGTACACTTAAGGCAAGGTAATTCCTATAATCCCACTGAAATCATTAGTCTATGTCCTGATTAGGTCTAATGCTCCTACAGTGGTCATTGAAATCAGTGGGCTAAGACAGTAATAAATCTGCATAGCACTGCAATACTAACCAGCTAATGCATCTATGTAAGAGTAACCTTTTCCAGAAGACACTAAGTAAAAAACCTGAGACGCAATCAAATTAGTTGTTCCAACTTAAGCATTTTTAAGCCCCGTTAATTTTAATAGAAGAGAATTAAGTCATTTAGACACTGATTACCATAAATGAAAAAATATTAAAATGAAACAATAAGGAACCAATAAAGTCAACAACAAACTTTAAAACAGCAGCAGCAGAGGTTTTTTTAAAAAAAAAATTCAGCTCAGCTACTGATGAAACCATTGACCAGCAATAAAATCAGCAGTTCAAGAACCAGTAAAATAATGAAATCATTTTGCAGCAGAATCTCTTTAGCAACAGTAAAATAAGCAATTCAGAAAAATCACGGAGATGAGGAAGACAACCAGTTATATGTAAACCTAACTGCTAAAAGCTTAAAAGAATAAAAACAGTTTTATAAGCCACCTCGCACTTTACAAAGGCTAGAGATTTACAGCAGGGGACAGCAGTCCACGGGGGGGGGCACAAAAAGGATCTATCCCTTGTGACCAACCAACTCATATCTATAAAGGGTGGCACCCTGTACAAGGCCCCAGAGGTGGATCTTAATATTTAGACAAGTTCATATAGATTAGAAGGTGCTACTTAAAGTGGCTATGTCCACTGAGGCCTTCGAAGGGAGGCACCAGCTCTTTTAATTGTGCTCAGAAACAAGTTTGTAGGCTATGCAGCTTCTTCAGGGCTGGTGAGATACATTCTTGTGCCTTAATGCTCTTTTCTGCACTCACTGAAGGGCTACATATTAGGTGGATCATGCCCAGCATCATCTATTCATGACATACAGCAAGTAAATCTTTTTACCAAAGGAAATTGAATGAACAAATATGAGATGAACAACAACAGCAATCAGTATCACAGTACCTGTAAGATGTGGGGAAATGAATGCTGACACTGATTTTCCCTGGATGCAAGGATCAAAACAAGACAATGTGCATGAAGAAATTCTAACACTCTAACAGTGCTATCCTGACCAGAGTTATACCCTTGTACGTCCATTGACATCAATGTACTTACAAGGGAGTACTTCTCCTTAGGACTGCACTATAAAGTGCAATCTAAAACCTATGAATCTCTCCTTATAATATTTATCTTTTGGTTTCATAAGATTCCATGCGCTCCCATTGGCTGTAAAATGCCCTCCCTCAGCCATTGGCCCATCAGCCGCCACTCAAGAGTACTCGCGTGCCATTGGCCGGGTGCTGGGTCTGCTCCTCTTCCCCACCCACTACCCCTGGCAGACCAGCTCTCTCTCCTGAGGAAGACAGTTCTCTTGACTCCTGTGAGGGACTGTCCCCTCAGTGGCTGTTGGTAGGCAGCCAAGCTTGGTTCTGTGAGTAAAAAAACAAAGGACTTTCAGCTTAACCCCCTCCCTCGCCCATAACCCCCTCCCCAATGGCCACTTTCCTGTCAGAATAAATGGAAAAAGGGTCTTTCTCCTGCTTAACTTCAGCATGACTGACTGGCTGGCTAACGAGGTGGGCCAGCAACCATCAGACCATTTTCTTCAACTCCCCGCTGTGTGGCTGACTTTCCCCTAGAGTTGCCAATCTCCAGGTGGGACCTGGAGATCTCCCACTGTTACAATTGACCTCCAGATGACAGAAATCAGTTCCCCGGGAGAAAATGGTTGCTGTGGAGGGTAGACTCTATGGCATTATACCCTGCTGATTCCTTCCACACACACCCCAAATGCTGCCCTCCACAGGATCCACCCCCCCAAATCTCCAGGTATTTCCCTAATCAGAGTTGGCACCTGTACTTTCTCCTCTGTCAGTAAAAGGCCCTTTCCACACCTATGTTGGCCTTTGGGGGAAAACTCATTGGGCCCAGTCCTGATCAGGTTGCCAACTCCAGGTGGGCAATTCCTGTAGATTTGAGGGATGGAGCCTGGAGAGGGTGAGGTTTGAAGAGGGGTGGCACCTCAGACAGGTATGATGCCATAGACTCCACCTTCCAATCCAGCCATTCCCTGATGGGGAACCATTGTTGCCCATCTCCAGGTGGGGGCTGGAAATCACTCAAAATTACAACTGCTCTCTAGGAGGGAGGGCGGAGGAGATGGAAAACTAAAGGTAGGTTGATGGTTGGCTAGGAGGGAGATAGGGTTATCAGTTCCAGGTTGGGAAATTCCTGGAGATTTGAGGGGTCGAACAAGGAGAGGGTGAGTGTTGAGGAGGGGTGGGACCTCAGACAGGTACAATGCCATAGACTCCACCCTCCAAACCAGCCACTCCGTCCTGGGGAACCACTGTTACCAATCTTGGGGGTGGGCTGGAGATCACTCAAAATTGCTACTGCTCTTCAGGTAGCAAAGATCAGTTCCTCTGGAGAAAATGGTGGACTCTGTCATTATACCCTGCTGAGATTGCCGCAGCAAATTGTCACTGAGTTCCCAAAGCCGGGGCACTCTCCCAGAGCCTCTTTCTAGAGCCCATTGTATTTATTTCCACAACAGGCCTTATTCCTAGTTATTATATAAATACTATTATTACTCCCTGACCTGGATAGCCCAGGCTAGCCCAATCTCATCAGATCTCAGAAGCTGAGCAGAGTCAGCCCTTGTTAGTATTTGGATGAGAGACTATCAAAGAAAGTCCAGGGTTACTACACAGAGGAAGGCAAAGGCAAACCAACTCTGAATGGCCTTGAAAACCCAATGAGGGGTTGCCGTGAATGGGTTGCAACTTGATGGGAGGGGGAAGTATCATTATAGCACTGTGCTTTTGAACATATTAGCTGATGTGATAATTTGGTCTGCTTCTTCAAGGGGGAACAAATAGGGTAATGTACCATCACTTTACTGCCAATCTGAGCATCTTCAATATGTGAGCATCTTTATTGTGCCAAAAAATATTCAAGAATGCTTTTAAATGATAAAAATGAAGGGAGCCTTATAACACTTATTTTCATTCTCTCTCTCTCTCTCTCTCTCTCTCTCTCTCTCTCTCTCTCTCTCTCACGCACGCACGCACGCAGATGAGGGGGGGGTTGCTTTTTGTAATAATAAACCTGGAGCAGAGTTTTGTGAAATTCAGAATTAAGCACATTTGTAATCTTAAGTGGTTCCTGTTAAAAGAGGTCACTGAAGACATTTATATTAACAAATAGTAAAAGTAGCCACTAGAGGGCAGCCATGCACTACAGTAAACAAAATCCTCAGAATTTGCTTACTTGGTTTCCCTTGTTATTTATTACCCACCTAAGCATTCATTCTTTGGGGTATGCTTCCTGAAGTTGTCTTTCTGGTGGTGCCCCAACAACTTGACATTTTGTGTCTGTCAACAGGACTTTTTTTCTGAGGGAATATGCCAGAACAGAGTTCCGGAACCTCTTTGACAAAATTCTTTTTAAAATGATTCAAAGTTCATGAGTTTTCAGTATACAGATTGAAAACTTCATTTCCCTCTTGAGAGTTCTGGCACCTCTTTTTCAAAAAAGAAAAAAAGCCCTGGTCAATCATACCATACAAACAACTGTGCTCACATTATGCAATGTGTCAAGACAATCTGATGCAGAACATCACCCACCTGGACAGAGGCACTCTTGCCCCCCCACACGCACACCATAGCTGTTTTGGCAACTGAAATGGCACCATGGGGGGGGCAGTGCCATACTGCAGGCTGAAGATTGGGCCCTTGTGGCATTTTTTAATGATGGTTAGATTTTTCATAACAGTTGGCAGATTCTTGCAGAAAGCGTACTGAGTTTGTCTTGCAGAGCAATGAGGGTCAGTTTTTCTACTTTGCAATGGAAGATACACAAAGCACTTTGTTATATTGTAACCACTTACCTTCTGATAAAGCATTTTGTCTGTTCAGTACATTTGGGAGTCACTTTGCCTGGATCAGTCCCATGCTGCTGCAGGTGTCTGAATAAACCAAATGGGTGGGACCAATCCTCCGGGGCCCTCTCACTCCCTCAGTCACCATTTCACTGTGAAGGAGGGCAGCCATTGTTGGGTATGATCCCACCTGTATTCTCATGGACAAATCCGTATATTGGAACTGCACAAGATAGGATCATAAAGAGGCAGTTTGTGCAAACGCAGAGGTGTGTAGGGAAGAAAAGGCACATGACAGAGGTCTTAGTTATTCATTCATGTTAAGTATTCAATTCTCACCCCATTTAATGCATCTGATGAATTAAGAGCCTAACTAGATGCTACAAACTGCTCAAATTCACCAGGGTACTTAACAGCTATACTGTAGCTGCTAGTTCCCGATGTCAGCTTACAAGTAAATGTGCAGCAGGGTCCGATTCAAATCACTCCCAACTAAGCAAAAAATGCTCACCCTGTGATCCTCAGGTTGTTTTAGCCCAGGGAGCCACAAAAACAGTACAGAAGAGAAGGCAGAAATTCCTCTTTCATTGGCTCAAGTGAGTCAGACCCTTCTGATGGCCAATCAGGCCCTGCTGCAAGTCTGTTCATGTGTTGCCACTGGGAACTAGCAGCTGTAGTATAGCTGCAAGTCCCTGTGGCCAACTGTATGGTTCATAACATCTAGTTAGGCTCTAATTCCTTGTCTATGGTGCATGAGCTTTCAGAAACAGCTAAAGGCTGGGAGTGAAAAGGGTGATCCATGTGCTTCCTCAGAAACCACCCATGGTACACAGCAAGCCATTCTTGAAACTAAGGGGAGTTTCAAAAGCAACTTGTAATTGGATGTGATTTTCTGTTCTATGAGGAAAGTTTTAAAACCCTACTGTGTACAAGGTCTTGTGCGCCCCTCCTCCAGGAAATCTTGGGCTCCCAGCATTCTTCTTGTTACTCTTCTGGAGGAAAATTAAAGAATCACATGTGGGACTAAACATACAGCATGCTCCATGGGAACCAATACTACCCCAAAGTAATCCAGATTTTTGCCCATGAAAATTCATGAGAATTGTAAAGATTTGCCTACTATTGGCTTTCACTTGTAACCAATTTGTACTGAACTGCAGGTTTTTAGTCCTTGTGGAGGACTCTGTTCAAGCAGTTGCATAGAATAAGACATCTCCTGTCTAACCTCTGAATGAAAGTTTATTCAGGGCCAGGGCTATTTTGGGGCAGGAACGCACAGGAACAGAGTTCTGGCTGGCTCCTATTAGCATAACAGGCCACACCCAATAGCAGAAACTCATTAGGATTGGCTACATTAGGGGTGTGTGGCCTAACATGCAAAGGAGTTCCTGCTACAAAAAAAAGCCCTGGGTTTTGACAACAAACAAGGTAAACAGAATCAGAAGCAAAAGGTGGGTGTGGCTAGATGACCACACTTCTGGTAACATGGGGGTGTGGCCTAATATGCTAATAGGCTGTGCTGTCAGGGATGTGGCCTAATAAGCTAATGAGTTTCTGCTGTTGGGTGTGTTCTATTATGCTAATGAGTTTCTGCTGGGCTTTTTCTCCAAAAACGTCCTGTTCAGGGCTATCCCCCCCACAGGTTTCCTATCAAATGCAGTTTGAAAAGGTTTGTAAATAGGTTATGAAGACAAGTGCTTCAGTTTTGCAGTATCAGAGCCAATCTTTGCCACCTTAATTTAAATATTTTCCTCTGAGGTTGCTTTCTTTCTCTTTGTTCTCAATGACACAGTTGGAAATTAATGCTAACAGCCTCACATCCTTTGATCATTTATCAGAGAAATCATTTAGTAAAAAACATTTAGCTAAATATCAGAAGAACAGAACTTCAGAAACAAAATGCTGATAACTTCACTGTGATACAACAAATGGGAGAAATTTGCTCAGGCTGAGGGCACCTTTGGAAAAGCATCACAAGAAGGAGACCCACAGAAAATCTGCATGACAGATCAATACACAGCTGACACAGTTTGCAGAACGTCTTCAAGAGGAGGACATCAGCTCCTAGTTGATGGGCATATGGCATTTCTGTGATGCAAACTAGTATGTGACAAAGAACAGTCATTTTGCAGATGATCAGCAATTAACAATGCTTTGGACCAGTGATTTTGGAGTCATACACATAGCAGAGCAGGAAAAGCCCGTTGGAGTGCTTAGACCAAGTGCATTCATTCCATTCTGCCCTATGCCAGCAGCAGAGAATCGATAATCAACCTTTGTGAGCAGTGCAGATCAATTTATGTACCTCAGTAGTTCAGAATCCTCTTGTATCATAGCAGAAAGAGCAGTTTTCAATGGCCAACCAAAAGTTCGTTTTTGCTCTGCATCTTTGGTTGTGCCATTTTACTTCAGAGGAGTCCTGGCAGTTTTCAAAGTGTGACAAGCCCTCTTTTGCCAGTTGAGTATTCTAGCCATATATTTTAATACCCTCTCTTATCAGTCTCATACATTCCTGACCAGCAGCCAAGATCTTCTAAATGCACGCATTTGCCTTAAATATGGAAAACGTAATATAATTGGGCTCTTTTTCTTTGTTTCTAATCTTTAGAGAAATTAATAGCCACTGCTGTAGTACATTGACATTTCTCTTCACAACCATGAGGACTAGAGATCTTTCTATTGATATCAAAGCTGAGATTCTCAAAACTCTAACATGAGCTCACAGCATGTGAAGGTGCCTCAGGAGCAGTTTGTTATCTACCCGTAGAACATACAGACACTGCTAAATATAAATTTTAGAGAACTGTTGGCTTGTAAGTTCATAGGCTTCGTTTCCATTATTCCGCAGTGGTTCTTTTTCATCTGCTGTGTCCATGTCTTTCATCTGTGGAAAATATGCAGGAGATGCTTTGCATTCATAATGCCTGTCGAGGGATTTCAAGTGTATCAGCATGTGAAGGGCATAGGCCAGAACAAGAAGCAAAATCAGAGACATTACCAGGCCCATCAGAATTGCTGGCGGGAATAAGGAGGCACAGTCTTTTGCATAAGCAAACTGTCCATCTTCAATGTTAAATCCTTGAATCTATTAAGCAGGGGGAAAAGTGTGAATTAAAAATCTCCCTCATCTTGGCTAAAGACATTTTCATCCCTATTGCTAATGAAGACATGAATGGTTGTATACGACATCGGTGTTAGCATTCCCCTGGTTTGAAGTGACTGTTTTATTGCTGCTGACGCAAGGAAACTGTGATGAGTTGATTTGTCAGGAAAGAAACATTTGCAGAGTTCTTTATGTTTGCAGAATGGATCGATGTTGGTGTTCAAGAAACAGCCAAGCACCATTGGACAGCTGGGCAGAGGAGAGACCCTTTCCTTAATGCCTTTTGGACTGTTTCAGGTGGGTAGCCATGTTGGTCTGGAGCAGCAGAACCAAGTTTGAGTCCAGTGGCACCTTTAAGACCAACAAAGTTCTATTCAAAGTATTTCATTTACCCAAAGATTTCATTTCATTGTGTCTGATGAAGTGTGCTTGCACACAAAAACTTATACTTCGAATAAAACTTTGTTGGTCTCAAAGGTGCCACTGGACTCAAACGGTTCTCCTTTTAGACTGACCGCACTGTTCTGATCCTGCCATCTTATCTTCCACACAGCCTGTTAGGCCAGCAGGGGAAAGTTTGGGGGCAGGTCTAAAGGCTGGGATATTATTCTGTTACAATGCAATACCCACAATGCAGTTCAAAGCCGAGTTAATCCTTTGAAGTGCACTAAAATGTGACACCATATTTAGCAGTTTTGTGGGTGGCAGGATAAGACAGGGCCAAAATTATGGAATTTGACACATACACACACACACACACACACACACACCCCTGTGAAGGGTAGCTGATATCTTCCGTCTTAGTTTTCAGGAGGGTAGTAAAAACCTCTCTCTTTTATCAAGTACTGGGGTTAACCTAAGGTTTGTTTATTGGGGCATGATTTGGATAGCAGTGCTGGGTGATCTGCCTCTGGGTCTGTTGTTCTGTATTGCTCTCAACAGCTGATCTGTTGTTTTGAAGTACTATTTCATGCTTTTATGTGGCACTGTATTACCACCTGTGGGCATTTGTTGTGACTTTTGTGCTATTGCACAGGCAATAATCCGTCACTGGACGGGCAGACAGGAGAACACACCTTACCTATCTCAGTGCCATTGCCAGACATTGAGATTTTCCTACCCATGACCAAGTGCCCCATAGATTTCTGTTGCTAATGCCACTGGTTATCCAATCAAATTGATGAAGTAAAATCACTACCAGCATACCAACTGAAGGAATTCCTACAGGACCTGATCAGAGACCAACAAGCCATACAACTGGACCATTAATTTTACCAGGCTACCTTCCAATTACATTTAAATACATGAATCAAAACTGTGGCACCTTCCTTTAAACTTGAAGTCAAATCAGAGTTCACCGCTCACACTTTAAGTAAGAGAAGCCATTGAAACTGGAAGAGATGAGTAGGGCATGTGACAATAAGCCTGCTAATCATCTGAGAGGCAGCACTTCAGCTAGAGGTCATGCACTAACATGGAAGCCCCATTAGCCAACCACAGAGTGGCCAAGGAAGAAAGCAGATCATAGATAGCTGAAAGACAAGAATGTGAATAAATCTGTCTGCAGCAGCTCAGTAAGCTTGGGACCTGAAATAGTCTCCCTAAGAAAGCTTGGTTAGATTCTTAATCAGTGTGAGGATGTCCAATGAACATGACACCATCAGATCCTTCTTCTTCAAGACAGAAAAAAGAGGAGGGGAGGATGCCTAGGACCAGAGGTTGTCCCCCCCCCGGTAGAAGATGAAATCATGGCTCTTTTTTGGGTGGCCAACTCAGCAGGTCAGAGGCCTGAAGCAAGGATGCCTCTCTAGCTGGCCTGGGGAAAAACAGACTGATACTGCAGCTGAGACTGAAGTGCAGCCTGCCATCACATGGGAGTAGGATCTCTCAAAAGAGGTCAGCATGCTCCACAGGGCACATGTAGCTTGTTCTCTATGGTATAAAAGGGCTGGGTGGGCAGCCCAAGGATGGAGAGATTATCCGCCCACTCCCCACAGTCGAGGACAGGAGGTGGGAAGAAAGAGGAAGCCATATGCAAGCAAATACTTTCTTCTTCTGGTCACAAAAGGAACAGCCAGGCTGGAGCTCCAAAACAGCCCACCCATCCCTGACAGGAAACACCTACAGAAGTGGTCTGTGGGGGGGTCTACCCAGCAGAAGATGCTAGATAGTAACTCCTGACCTCTTGCAGAAAAGCAACAGTTCTTTCTGGTCTGCAATATCTAGACTCCAGCAGCTGCCAGTATAAATGTTTTATAACTGCAAATTACAACTGCAGCTTCAAACAAATCAGAATTACTTGTTATACTTTACAACCTGAGTGATTCCTCCTTGGCTAAATTGTCTGTTCTGTTGGCTTTGCCCTCCCCCCCCCCCGGCACCCTTATCCTCATAAGGAGATAAGAGTCAGTAACAGGCGTTATATCCTCTCCTTAGCTGACCTCAGCAACTGATCTGTGGAGGATGCAATGTTCACCGAACAGTCCCCAAACCACTTACACTGTCAATGAGATAAAAGTTCACACCACACATTAGGGGAGAATGTGTCTTTGCCACCAAAATCAGCAGCCCCAGTTGAGGTCCCTTTCCTTTCACTGGGGAGGGGCTGTGGCTCAGTGGCAGAGCATCTGCTGGGCCTTTAAAATGTCTCAGGTTCAATCCCCAGCCTCTCCAGTTAAAGGATCTGGTAGTAGGTGATGTGAAAACATCTCTGCCTGAGACACTGGAGAGCTGCTGCCTGTCTGAGTAGACGCTACTGACTTTGATGGACCAAGGGTCTGCTTCAGTATAAGGCAGCAGCATGTATGTGAGTATTCGTTGTAGAGTTTAGTTAGGGAATGTGTGGCACATGATCTTACCATATGTGACATAATGCCACCATGTCGCGCGTTTCTCTGCTCTTCCCACATGATGTTATATCATGTGTTTCTCTAACTAAAGAGTACAAGCAAGAAGCTGAAGACTCAGATGCACAGCTGCCATGTTCGACAGTAAAGGCACACTGTGTTACAGAGGCTAGGCTAGTCTATGATGGTAAGTACTATCAGGGGTCTTTTCGTAGAAAAACAGCTGCAGGAGCTCATTAGCATATGGTATGCTAATGAGCTATTACGCTATTAGCATATGCCATGCCCCCTGACATCACCGGAAGTGATGTCAGAAGGGGAAGCAAAAGGGGGGAAGGCATCTTCAAAAGCCTCCCCTTCCCTTCCCCAGCTGGTCTGGGTGGGGGAGCTAAGAGAGAAGGGGTTCAAAGTTTAAACTCCTTCTCATGAGAGTTGGGCCACAGAAGGAGGAAAGAGGGAAGGAAAGAGAGAGAGTAGAGAGAAGGAAAGAAGGAAGGAAAGAGGAAAAGAAAGAGAAGGAAAGGGGAAGGAAAGAAAGAGAGGGAAGAAGGAGGGAAACAGAGAAAGGAGGAAAAAAGAGAGAAGAAGGTGGGAAAGAAAGAAAGAGAGAAGAGAAGAAGGAGGAAAAGAGGAAAAAGAGAGAAGGAAAGGAGGGAATGAAAGAAATTTGGTAGCAATTCAGCTCCATTATATCCTATGGGCCATTGAAGTCAATAGTGAAAACATAGGGTATATTCTGGGGGCTGGAGGAGGGGTTTGAGGGAGAGGCTTCAAACTCACAGGGTAGCTGATGGAGCCTCTCCCCAAGATACCCACCAAGTTTCAAGAACATTGTACCAGGGGTCCAATTCTATGGGCCCCCAAACAGGTTGCCCCTATTCCCTCCATTGTTCTCTATGGTGGGAAAAAAGTTAATTTTTTCCCACCATAAAGAACAATGGAGGGAATAGGGGCAACCCGTTTAGGGGCCCATAGAATTGGACCCCCTGATCCAAAGTTCTTGAAACTTGGTGGGTATCTTGGGGAGAGGTTCCATCAGCTACCCTGTGAGTTTGAAGCCTCTCTCTCAAACCCCCTTCCCTCCAGCCCCCAGAATATACCCTATGTTTTCACCATTGACTTCAATGGCCCATAGGATATAATGGAGCTGAAATTGACATTCGGCTGCCTGAAAGACTCCCCAGGACGCCGGCTGGGGGCGGGGCTTGGCTCCTGAGCTCCCGGAGCTGCGCTCCGGTGCGCTCCCCCCTTAAAAGACCCCTGAGTACTATTAAACTTAGTAGGATTTACTTCTGACCAACTGTGCTTGGGACTGTCCTACAAGCCAATTTAAGTGTAAGTGGTTTCTAGATCACTCTATTATTTTCTTCTTCCTTGACTGAAGATGGCAGGCTGTTACTTAAGAATACAAAAACCAACACAAAGATTTTTGAAAAGTCACTGACAGCCTGTTTGCATCACACACCATGTCTCACAAGAGTCATCAACAAACACACACACAACAGAAAGCAACATCTTTATGAGTTCCTCTGAAGTTGGCCTTCAAAAATAATATTTCAGTTGTTTTCTCATACTCTCTCATTTGACAAGTGCAAGAATTGTCTTTCCTGTTTAATTCCTACCTCTTGTTTCATTCCTGGAGTTCCCTGTAATTTTCTTACAGTAGGTCATTAAGTATCCTTGATAACACACACACAGAACTGTTCCTATAAGGACCTGCTAAATTTGCTTGGTTTTGCTTTTGCTATATTACCTGAAAGTCAATAAAAGTGACTTCCCAGAGCCTGGCTGCATCATTTGTAGAGCTGGGTGTCAGCAGTGCATCGTATCTCTGGAGGTTGCTAACATGTTCACAGTGATAGGAATAACTTGCTGGAGCATGTATTCGGGTTGCATTGAATGTCGCTTGTACAGAATGGTTGTATATGAGTTGGATTCTATGCAAGGTAAACCAGTTTTGAATGGACAGCTTGTAGTAACTGTTTGTAAGCATAAATCTAGGGTAAACAATCAGAAAACAGGAGAAAAGAACAACAATTTCAGTATATGCTACTTTGTCCCAAGAGGATTCACCAAATTAATTTCATCTTTGTATAAACTGTCCCCAGAAAATGTTCTTTGTTTCCTTCTACCATCAACTCCTCTGAAGAATCTTCCCACGATGCAAGCACCCAGGAATCAATAAGATAATGCCAAAGGAAAGATGGAGAAGAAAGTTGTTTCCTCCATGTAGGTCTTGCTAGCCTTCCTACTAATCCCTCTGAACACCACTCCATCATTTCTCTATTAAGTGTTTAATAGCACTGGTAGCATTGATTGTATAGGAATGTTTGTTTTTAATGCTTTAAAAACTGCAACTTAAAAAACAGAAGAGAAACACAAATCTGATGTTTAATTTTGCTTGGTTTTCATCCAATGCATTAAACCCATACTAAGTACCCATTAGAAGTACCCATTCTAAGCTCTTTCAAGTATTTGTTCCATAGGAAGGCTGTTGAGAAACACTGAAAGTTGCTCAATGCACCCAGCATTGAATGGAGTTTCAGTACGACTGGGGAGGATAAATCCAGTGCTAATAGTGGCTAGCCCAATCTCATTAGACCTCAGAAGCTAAGCAGGGTTGGCCCTGGCTAGTATTTGGATGGGAAACCTCCAAGAAATATCAGGGGCATGATGCAGAGGCAGGCAATGGCAAACCACCTCTAAACATCTCTTGTCTTGAAAACCCTACAGAGTCACCATAAATCAGCGGTGACTTGATGGCACTTTCCAACACCAATAATTTCTGAAATTCCTCATAAAATTTATCCATGAAGTGCTCAGTGCTGAGACATTGTCAGCCAAAGTTAAAGAAATATTAAACCTCAAATACATTTATTTATGCCCTGACCTGGATAGCCCAGGCAAGCCTGATCTTGTCAGATCTTGGAAGCTAAGCAGGGTCGACCCTGGCAAGTATTTGGATGGGAGACCTCCAGAAAATACCAGGGCAGGGAGGCCAGAGGCAGGCTGTCAAGCCACTTTTCTGAATGTCCTCTGTGCCCCAGTAGGAATTGCCAGAAGTCACTATGACTCCCAGGCACAGGCATGCACACACACAAATGCAAAAATATCCCCAAAGAAGAGACATTTATTTATGTTAGGTAAATCCTTCACTCTCCCACTAAAAGAAGAGGGGAAAGAATGCTGAACTCTGACTGGATGGAGCTACAGGTGTTTGGACTTCGATGGGATCCTTGGCCTTAAGGGGAAGGTTTCACAGCCTAAAGGGGCCCATCAGTGATCACTGATTCTTGATTCTTAGATGGCACCTGCAGGTTAGAGTGCCTTCTACCAACTCTGGTTGGCTTTCCAGCTGAACCTTCTACTGGGTAAAATTGATCTAGCCATTGCCATTCATACTCTGATAATTTCCAGATTAGACTACACTTTTCTCTATCCTAAGGAATCTCACAGTGGCTTACAATCACCTCCCCTTCCTCTCCCCACAACAGGCACCTTGTGAGGTAAGTGGTGCTGACAGAGTTCTGAGACAACTGTGACTGGCCCCAGTTTCTCCTTCTTCATGTGGAGGAGTGAGGAATCAAACCCAGTTCTCCAGGTTAGAGTCCATCACTCTTAACCAATACACCACACAAGACCCTTGAAGACTGTTTAGAACCTGGGGTCCGTATAGAATTACTTTGATTGCCAATTGATGGATGTAGCGTAGCGGGAACAAAGCTTGTTCCAGTTCCAATTTAAGGTGCTGGTTATGACCTTTAAGTCCTATGTGGTTGGCCTAAGTATCTCAGGGCATGAATTCTATGAGGGCTATTCCAGATTCAGTCCTGTAGGGAGAGAAAATTGTTGTCTACAAGAAACAAGGCATCTTCTGTAGTAACCCAGATTTAGGGAATGCGCTTTCCACAGATATATGTAGGTATCTCAACAGTCTCTCTCTCTGGCATCAGGAGAAAGCTTTTGTTCTATCAGACATTTGAGAATGTGTTTTTTTTTACTGTTGCTTTTAGTTCATTTAACGCTATTGTATTGTATTGTTAGGATTTACTTTATGTTTCTAAATGTTTATAAACTGGCATGTGAACATTGTCATATAAAAGGAGTCCAGAAATTATAATTAAATAAGATTGTGGATTCAGAAAAAAAAAATTCATATCTGAAAACTTACCTGATAACAAATCCCTTCAAATTGTCAACATCACCAAAATTAAGGGAAAGCCTATGGCAAAAAACAAAAAGCCAGTTTAGATTAAAAAGTGTAAAACTGTACAAAATAGGAGGCACAACTAAATGTATATACAACAAGGTGTCTAATGTTGTTGTACAATCTAGAATTTCTACACCCTTATTGAAGTTTTTAACAAGTTTCAGTACTCCTCATTCTGTCCACACTATCTCAAGAGATCACAGGATAGAGCAAAGCTTTGGCCTGAGTCCCTGGAGAGATGTGTTATCCAGATTATTTCAATCAGGGCCAAGAACAAAGGGCTGGAAGTGACCCCCTTACATTCTTGAAACATCTAATGAAGCAAAAACTCTTAGGTTTTAAGATTATGAAATGGCCTTGGATCCACTGAACCACAAGTGGAGTTCCAGTCACAGAATGTGGCTTTCCTGCCAGACCTTTTTTGTTTCTTCTCTGAAAAATTATTCTTGAGCATTGGGGAATAGGATGGATATGGTTCAAAGGAATATAGCAGGAAGGAGGAATCAGCAGAAATTCCCCCAATACCAATGAAAGAGCCCTTCTCATTCAGTGGCAAGACTTCTTGAGATAGGAATAGCATGTAGACAATATATCACCATACCAACCTAGAAATCAGTCATTAGGGATCATTAATAATGGATAGAATCATAGTCTCTAATGAACTAGGTACAAAACTTAAGCTGTGAATCTCATCAACAACTGTGCCTATCTACATTGAGACTGAACCATAAATGTTCCTGTTATTTTGATTTATTTATTTACTTCATTTAAACCCCACGTTTCTTCCCAATGGGGACCCAAGGTGGCTTGCATAACTCTCCTCTCCTCCATTTTATTCTCATAACAACAACCCTGTGAGGTAGATTAGGCTGAGGATGTACGACTGGTCCAAGGTCACCCATCAAGTTTTGATGGCAGAGTGGGGATTTGAATCTAATGCTCCCAGATCCTAGTCCAGTACTCTAACCACTACACCACACTGGCTCTGTTATAGAGCAGTATTGACGGAGGAGGTGGCCAGGTCATATGGAAGGTTTTAGCAAGCAGTGCAGCAGGAACAATAATGTATTTGGACCACATTGGTCAATGGAATTCCTTACACAAGCACTGTATCAACATTCCACAAGCAGCCTATATATATATATATATATATATACATACATACATACACACACACACACACATATACAGAGAGAGAGAACGAGAACACCCAGGTAGAATGTGCCAGTTTACTCCCTGGTTCTGCCTTCCCCCTCAGTTGACACTCAACAAAAGTGTCAAAGTGGACAGTCTACTCCATCCCTGTCTTGACAGAGTGCTGCACTGTCTTCTTGATTAGAAACATCTTTCCAATGCCCCTCTTAGGACATAAGTCTTGCTGACCTTGTGACCTCCTCAAATGAATCTGAGGCACTGACAGTCCTCCATTCCTCCCTGGAAGACATGGAGCAATTCAGGCCCACACAGTACAGACCATCTCAGCTCCCAGTATAAAGACTCTGGAATTCATGATATGTCATGTTGCATGGGAACATGCTCAACATACCACATAGACATGGTTGTTTGGACATAATTCTGGAGTCTGTGCCTATATGTGCTGCGAACACATACAGCCTCCAAGTACTACTACTAAGAACAGGTTTTTTCCCAATATCATTACTGGATCAGTGATAGGGAAGGGCACAAACCGTCTCTCAAATCTTTGTTCATGATGAATTTTGGCCAGTTCATAGTTCACGAACTGCAGCCTGGCCATGAACCTCCATGAACTTTTAAGGCAGTTCATGGAGGCTCATGGGGAGCAGAAAGCAGGGGCTGAAACAGACAAAAGCAGGCAGCTCTCACCTGTTCCATGCTGCTCAGCTGTTTAAAGGGGCTTCCTTGGGCAGTGAGCCCCTGGGACTGGCTGCCCAAGAAAGCCCCTTCAAACAGCTGAGTGCTGGAGTAGTTTGCTCCATGCAACTCAGTTCTTTAAAGGGGCTTTCTTGGGCTCAGCGCCAAGCCTTTTAAACAGCTGAGTGGTGTTCTACTGCTCAGCCTTTAGGTTTAAAGGGCTCCCAGCCATTTAAACCACGGCTTTCTGCTCTCTGTGTCTTTCCACAGGGAGCAGTTACCGCAGCTTTCCACAGGGAGCAGAAAGCAGTGGTTTAAATGGCTTGGAGCTATTTAAACCCCTACTTTCTGCTCTCTACAAAACGTGGGGGGAGCAGAAAGCAGGGATCACAAGCCCATATGAACTGGTTTGGTTTGCAAACCAACCTCCCAGTTTGTATAGGTTCGTGGTTTTCTTTGTGGTCCTGATCATGGTTCAGCGATGAACCACAAGCCGCAAAAATGTGGTTCATGCCCATCCCTAATCAGCAACAGAAAAACACCACTACTACATTTTGTGAATATTTCCAGACCTCATACTGTTCAGGTTTTGAGGGGGAAATGAACAGATTTAAAAGTTAAACAAGCTTTTATTCACAAAAACTCCACAACAAAACCAAAAATCTTGTCTTTCGGCAAAGCTTAATTTTGGTGGATAAATTTCTCATTTTGGCTCTTATATACAAAAAAAAGACACAAACATGGATTTTTCTATGTTGCAGCTTCCCACGGTAAGACATCATCTTACACAGCATTTTCTTCACTGCAGTTTGAATCAGCAACATCTACAGTCGCATGAACACCAAATGTCTTGTCTGTTAGGTCCAGCTGAGTGTGATTCTGAAACTTAATCATGATTCTTCTGGCCCAGAAAAGTATGCAAGGGCTCCCATTCACTGTGACATTAAGAGGACTGTAGTGGCTGTGGATGACAGACTCTCTCTCTGAATTCTCTTTACTGCTTACGTTGTAATTCATAACCTAGGTAAAAGATCAAAATTGCAGTTAGGGCTTCCAGACAGAACAATGAATAACAGGTGCGGTATGCCACAAACACTTAACTATTGGCAACACACCTAATCCCCCTTACTTCAGTAATATTGGACTTCCATAAAGTATGCCACTTTCAGTGGCTTGTAGGACAAACAAAATGTTAGTATTTATGTGCTACCAGTGTCATCCAATATAGAGGTCAATGTGGCTCAGACATAATAAGTGCTGTGGTGGGCACTCCAATCCTGGCTGAAACATACAACTCATTAAGCAGACTTTGATAAATCATGGTCTCTCAATTTCACAAGATTGTCCTGGGGATAAAATGAAATGAGGTAAGTATTGTAAAGTACTTTCTGTTCTGCATTGTAGAAATAGTAGAATAATAATCCTCAAATAAAGACCAAGAACCACAAAGGCACAATATCCACTAATGTGGGGACAGCAAGAGGCACTGACACCTGGAACTATAACTACAGCAGTGTTCTAACTGGAGAGATCTTTGTCATATCTTCTCAGTACTTCACTCTTATTCCAGATCAACTAAGGCAGACAACAACTATTTGTGCTATGGAAGCTTGGGATTCTACCTCTACAAACCATTCCACAACTAAGTGATCACCAAAAGATCATATTGCATCCCCAGCCCCAACTCTTTGATAACAGTTCCCAGACCAGATTCCCTTCTAAGACAAAAATCTGAAGTTGCTCTTTTTAATTCATTTAAAACCCTCTTTAGAATGCATTGTAATTCATAATCTGGGTAAGAGATCAGAATTGCAATTAGGGCTTTAGAATGCCTCTTTAGAATGCCTAAAACATCATCCCTTTCCCTCCCCCAGTGAATGTATGCACCATCAAGGGTCTGATATGCAATGAATAATAAGTCTACATGGAGACTGGTATTTGTTTAGAGATTTATACCCTCTCTTTTAACTCACAAAGCACTCCAAAGGTAGCTTCCAACACAGATAAAGAATAAATAATACAGAATAAAGTCAATTAAAACAAATACAATTCAATAAAATCAGCCATAAAATCAAAGAGAACCTGCCATAAATCAGAGCCATAAAATGCAATTAAAAAGCAGCTAAGAACACCAATAATGGATATCAGCTTTAGGCCACAGGTTCATGAAGTATCATTATATGATTTAATTTTCCTCTACTGAATTAGAACAAAGTTCTAGTGGCACCTTTAAGACCAACAAAGTTTAATACTGGATATAAGCTTTCACATGCATACTAGCCCTCAAATATTGTCTTTCAATGGGCAGTAAGTTAACCTTAGATTTAATAGACACTGGGCCAAATCCCTGGCTCGGTAACAAATTCACTGGTTGGGATTCAACACATCTTTATTGTTATCTTTATTCATTTACACCCTTCCCTTTATCTCAATAGTTCAGACCACTAAGCATGGAGATCCATTATGGTTTCTCATCCATGTTCTGGCCTGGTTTCAGAAACAGAATTATACCAAGTGCCCACATAGTATTCTCTTGAAAGATAAGGCAAGGGTGGTTTCTGTGAATTTTTGGGATAGGCAAGCTGTAAGTATAATCAATGACAATTTTATCAGCTGTTCCAGTACAGTGGGAATTAACATATTAATATGATTGTGACTGCAGTCATTACAACTACGATCATTATGCAAGCGCAGAGAATATACTTACCTACAATGGTCTACAGTGGTGGTACTGGGTCCAGTGACAGCAGCTGCACAGCCTAAGGCTCCACGCTGAGTCTGGTAGCTGCAGCTACAAGGCCTTGGACCTGCACTGGTGGTAGCCACTCAGTCCAGGTCTCCTTGCTGGGCCCAGTGGTGGCTACGCAGTCCAGGATCAGCACTGGGCCCAGTGGCAGCCATGCTATGCATGCCAGCGTTGCTGATGCAACTGATGAGCCATGCTGGGCACGCTGCCACCAACGTGCAGCCGAGGAATTATGCCAGGCCTGCTGGCAACAGAGATGCAGGCCCAGAAGTTGCAGACGCGCCGGGTTGCAGGCCCGATGAGAAAAGGAGGGAGGGAATCCCCACTCCACAGGTATTGTGGGCCTGCCCTTGGAGGCCTGCGAGAGCCACAGGGGCAGAATCCAAAATCAAAAAACTGTAAAAAATACTTGGGCAGAGGGTTAACTCATCCTGAAACCACAGCAGCAGCAGCCATTGTCAGGCTACAGGAACCTCCACCATCTTCACAGCAGTCAGTGGGGTTTCCAGAGATTAGGCAGTCAGCCACCAGCAAGCCTCTCCCTTAGACACTGAAGGCAGGGAGGTGAGATGGGGCAGTTGATAGGGGAAGCTGCAAGGTGGGCAGGTGGCTGGGGAGATGCAGCCAAGGCTGCATGGGAGAGTTTGCTTGTGGTGGGGCAGGCTTTGTCCTACACCCTACAGTCCCTGAGACCCATAGTTTCCTTTCTGCCATATAGTTACCAGCAGCCAGAGATGCATTTGTTAACTCTCCTATGGAAGTGCTTCAGGAGGGATGGGGGAGTGGAACTATTGTAGTCAGGGACTACAGGCAGGAGAGAGAGAGATAGAGAGAATATGATGGGAGGGTGAATGGAGAAAGAGAAAGACAAAGTGTGCGTGAGAGGGTGCAACAGTAGGAACTGGGGGAAACAGAATCAATGACAGCATTGGGGAGAGAGAGGAAGAATGAAAGGTGTGAGGGAGAAAGAGGAATAGTTACTATGTGTTTGATGGAAGGAGAACAAGAGAAAGAGAGAGAGAGTGAGAGAGAGTGAGTGAGAGAGATTGAAAGTGAGAGAGGAGGTGGGAGAGAGGGGAGGAAGCAAAGGGGAGGAACGGGATGGCTGCTTCTGCATCTTTCTTCTAGGTCTCCACAGGGGGGCCTGATATGGTTTTGAATCATGGCACTAGGCAATGGGACAGTTAACCCTTCTCCCTCACACACCCTTTCCCCAATGTTAACCAGCAAATATATGTTTCCTTGCCGAGGCAAATAGCAATCTGATTGGACTACATGTTGAGCACCTTCAAACATATACCAGGACCACAAATACGGCATGAGGTTCACAGAAGAAGCAGCCTCATATTAGAAATGATACCACATTCCAATGCACAGACAATATCTATACTGAGATAGTTAGAGTAGAATAATAGCTACCCTACAGAATTCAAAATGAAGGCATTGTTATCTATCTCATAAAAAAACTTACAATCTACTTTTGTGGTACCTCCATACCTGTGCAATTGCTACTTGCTGTAAATTAAGTTTTGGCTTCACACCACCATCGTATCGTCGGCCTGCAGAAGAAGAAACATATCAACAACCCAAATTTCTGCAAGGATAAGAGACTTGAATACAAATTTCTTGTAAAGAAAAATGGTTCCTTGCTCTGTTCTGTAAAGTAAAATCTTTGGTTCAGGCTGCACAGAGGCCTGCAAGAATTTTCCCAGAGACAGTTAGAGATGGCTCAGAAGTAGACAGCACGGCGACCTTACCAAATTGTTTTCAGCTGAGGGCAGTTCCAACTGCCCTTGGTACTTCCAATTAACACATTCCAAGCAATTGCAATTATGGACAACTGTGTATGGGGGCAGGGAAGGACCTAGCTGCAGTATGGTTTCATTTCTCTCCCACTGTCTCTTGTCCATCCTTGGATATCACATGCCTAGCAACCCAGAGAGTTACATCACCTCTTGGGTACCTTATTGGTCCAAAGGCCTAGGATCAGTCAGAGACCCTTTTCCTATAAATCTAGTTAGTCCTCACACTATGGCACAGAGCTTGTGACTACCTGACATGACATTATGTCAGTGGTTCAAGAGCTCCCAGAATGGCATCCCACTTGATTCCTGCCTGGTCTGGCTAAAGTTGTGAACATCTTGTCTTGCTGGAACTGATTGCCTCTGCTGAACCTTGAATGGTAACTGGAACCTTGTTTCTGTATGGTTAGCTATGCTGGAAAAGCTTAGGTTTATTTGTTTTATTTCCTTCACTGTCTAGTCTTGCTTTAAATATTTTTGCACCTTAAATAAATAATTATATTTCTACTCTGTCGTGGTTTTTGCCTTCAATAACCTCAAAGCCTTAATGCAGAGCCTTGGCTCTTGACTGCCTACCAGCTAACTGCTTTGTCTTGGAAACTCAGACTGCAGTCCCGCTCTGCAGGGCTGACTTTTCTTGTTAAGTTCCCTGAGAAGCCAGGAGGCTTGGTCTTTCTCTACTGGGCTGCTGGGATAGATTGAAAGACTTGATGGCAAGGTACCAAGACTAGGGTGAGTTTTAGACCCTCTCTGGTACTTTGTAACTTTGTTTTGTGACGCACTCCCCTTGTACCAAAAGTCCTTTCCCAGGGTTGGGACTGGGACTTTTGACAGTTCTGCTGCAAAGTCCACTATCACTAAAACAATACTAATAAGAAGGAATTCCAATAATAAGGAATTTCAGACTGCTGTAGTTTGTATATAATCTAATGGGAAGCTAAGAACAAGGAGGGTGAATTTATATTTTCTGTAACTTTTCAAGTCTGCCTTCCTCTTTCTTTTCTCAGATTGCAAGTTGCTTGGCAAGCCATGAGTACCTCTCATTTATTGTACCTTCTGACAGTTCCATCCACCACAGAGCTCTTGGGTAGCATAAGTACATAAAGAAGAGCTTGCTGGTAGTGGTAGACCAGTGGTCTACCTATTCCAGCATGCTGTTTCACACAGCAGTCAGCCAGTTGTCCTGGGTGGGGGCAAAGAAAAAGGCCATAAAGGCCAAGGCCCTCCCTTCTTGCTGCCTCCTAGCGCTACTATTCAGAGGTTTGGTACCTCTGTAGATGAAGGCTCCCTTCAATCATCATGGCTAGTAGCCACTGATAGATCTCTCCTCCATGAATCTGTCTAAATCTCCTTTTTAAAGTTATTGGTGCTCATGGCCATCACTACTTCCTGCTTTTCCTGCACTCTGAATCCTGTGTGGCACTTCCCCATGGCTGTATCTCCTTGCTGACCACTCACCCTTCCATTTGGGCACACCAGTTCTCTTCCCGCCTAAGGGAATAGAAGTGTGTATATGTTAGGGCACCACAGACATTGGGAAGAAAGCAGGAGAGGTTGCAGTTGGCCTCATGTTTTCTGTTTATTAAGTTTCCTTTTCTTCAAGGGAATTAAATCCTTCCCACTGTTCTCCCTTGTCCTTGCACACCCCTGGTGGAAATTCCATGAGTCTTTCAGTCTCAAATTATATTAGAAAAGATTCAAGGCATTTCCACTGCAGACTATGAAAGAAACCAAGCATAATCTGAGTACTGTGTATGCAAAACTAACAAAGTATTCCCTAGCTCTTTCTTTATTTCCCCCATTTTCAGAAGATAGGGAGATAGATGTCCAGCCAAGCCTTTTTGCAAGTGTTGTATAAGTATGTAGGTGTTGTATAAGTAAGTAGGTGAATGATGGGCGGAGCAACTATCACCTGTTTTATATATTGTGAGAGAAATACAGCCCAAAGCCATGTAATATCCTCAAGCCTTGACCAGATTTCCACACAGGCAAAGTACTTATATTAGGCTTTTATTTCATGGTTTTTATTAGGAATTGTATATTAGTGGCTAAGATCATCTCTATGTGATACTATCAATACACTTCATTAAAAGGAACTTTGAAACCTTACCATTTCTTTGGAGCAGGTCTTGGTCAGGGAATGCAAACCAACTGCAACAGAGCAAACACACAAACAGTCAATAGGCAACTGTGTTATTTTTCAATTTGTGGACCATGTTTAAGTCAGAGAATCTCAGTGTTTAGCTGTCCTGCAATTTTGACATGCCTCATAGATAACATTTATCAAAAACTAATTGGAGTAGATAGGTCTGCATCACAGGTATGCCTTCATGCATATGTTTTTACAGGCTCTAAGTAGTGAAATGCTTCTCATTTTCTCTCACAGCATTCCTCATAGGAGCAAATGGAGAGCCAGTGTGGTAGGTGTAGTCAGAGTACTGAACTAGGATGTGGTCTCTGGATGACCTTGAGCCAATAACTCTCTTCTTGTCTAACCTATCTCACAAAACTGTTGTGAGCATAAAAGAGGGAAGAAGAAAACCAAGTATGCTGCCCTGAGCTCTTTAGAAAAAGGGAGGGATTGAAGCTGTTATGTACTCGGACTGCCACCAGGGGTCCGTGGCTAAAGTAAGGAGCTTGGGTCCCAAGCACAATGGAACTTCGGATCCTAGACCACCTAGTGTCCTCCAAAAGGCCATCTGGTGGGAAATTCAAACCCTCCTATGGGACTGTGGGTGGGGGGTATATAGTTGGCCCTTGCAGGGCCGATTTGTCAGCCTTGTGTGTGAAGTACAGTAAACGTGTCTGAATGCATGTTGTAGTCTGAGTCTCCATACAGCGAACCCAGTACTTTATAAAAGTGTATAGGGCTGACAGAATAACAACTATTCACTTCTACGGAAGAAATTAAAGAAGTAAACCTGATCAGCCAGTGCTAGTGTCTGATTTTTCTCCCTTTATTTAATTGGACCCCATATTGCAATGTGTTTACTTGCCCACCAAACTTAAAGGATGCCAGTGAGAATCAAGTGTATCAAATGTCAGCTATTACCGCGTAAATCTATTGTGATTAACAAATCACAAATGGCCCAGAACGTTTCTATAGCTGTCTAGAGTATATCTGTGTTTCTTTAAAATAAGCTTTGTACTCATTAAGACAGAGCTTTTCATTCTAGGGGCACATATTAAAGCAGGATATTTGCCACCTTCAAGATTAGTGATTATTATATGCTCATGTTTTGAATAGATAACTCAGAACAATACAGAGAAAAAGCCAGAAAGTGTTCCCATGACAAAATTATGATGATTAATTATATCTAGAAAGATAAAATAACTGGACATAGCCATGTCATATGATTTAGGGTGGCACCAGAAAAGTTGATAACAAACTGATGTTCACTTTAGTAGTCCATCTCAGAGGGTGCTTAATTGGTGTGAAATATCTATTAGCTGCAAGACTATGGGATATGTCTCTGGACAGTTGCTACAAACTCCCCGGTTCAAGCTGACACTTAGGACAGGCTACCTGATGTCTCCCAGAAAACCATCTGAAAATGAAACCATGTTTCGCACACAAGTAACAAGATTCTACTCTCAGCAGGAACACATCCACAAAGTGCTAAATCTGCCTCCAGAATGAAATATTCATAGCTCAGCTAGAAATCCAACAGTGAGAGTTAGCTGTGAGCCTCTGCAAAATACCACAGACTGACAGATACAATTGGCAACTTTCTACATCTCCAAGGAGGCAAGTGGTAAACACCACAGCAAAGAGACCTCTTTTTATGACTGTTATCTGTGTCTTTAGTATTTATAGACTGCCATTTATAGACTGTGGTATCTAGGAAAATAAGACGTGTTCTTTGTATTCTGCCTGCTACAAATGCTTCAGTGAATTGCCTTACAATGTGTAGATGTGCTTTGTGAACATTTTTTTTCTGTTGTAAAGGAAGATTACTGGGAATGTTTGCCCTAGCATTATCAAGGATAACTTCATACAGCCAAAATCAGTCTCAAACCGGTCCAACACAAGGCTACCTTTGTACTCCAATCCTTTCCCTGCTGGCTATAGGATTCAGAATCAGACAAGTTTCCTCATCCCATTGCTCAGGGGAAAAGACGGGCACCACACAGTGAGGAAAACAACTTGAGTGTGTTTTTAAAGTAATTAGTTTGGCAACAGCGTTCCATGCACCTCGGTGTTTAGTCATGCTGGCTCTTCAGCTTGGAAATGGAGATGAGCACCGCCCCCTAGAGTCAAATTTGACTAGCTTTCGAGCAAGGGAAACCTTTACCTTTACAAGTTTGGCACTAACACAAACTCTGTAATTTTGAGAAAAGTGGCCATCTTGCAAACAAAAATTAATCCCACCTACCACAAGAGTCAATCATCCAATCTCCATGTCAGCTGTTGGATGTATGATTAGTGAATATCTAAGTAAAACAGCTTTGGCCAATGTCTACACAGCTCACATACTGACACTAAAGGCTTAATTTTAATGAACCTGTTTTTAGCACATATTCATGGAACAGAAATGGCATTTGTTGTGTCCTGACATCAGGAGTAGGAGCTGGCGAAGGCAGCCAAGCTTCGCTCTCTGAGAACAATAGGAACTAGGCTCCTGAGCTCGCCAGTAAAGAACCAATGGCAGCTTTGGCGGGCAATTCAAACCCGCCAATAGAATAGGGGCGTCCCCCCCGTACTGTATATAGTTGGCCGCCGGCCATTACTGTTTGTTCTTGTCTTGTGTGAAGTACAAATAAACGCGTCTTCTCTTATGTCGTCGTCCGAGTCATGAGGCCCGAAACCCAGTACTTTACAGTGGCGACGAAGGTGGGATTTCAACGCCTTCCTTGACTCCATGCGCGACGATAAAGACGACAAGGCCACCCGCCGAGCACCGCATCGCTGACCCCGAGAGCAGCACCGCACCGCTCGCCAAGCACCGCATCGCTGACCCCGAGAGCAGCACCGCACCGCTCGCCCCGGCACACGCCTTCCCAGACGGAACCATAGCCGCCACTCACGTAATGATGGAACGCTTCGATCCGTCTCAGCCGGAAACCTGGGACGCCTGGGTTGACCAGCTCATAAATTATATGGAATTCAACGAGATTCGAGACCCGGAAAAAAAAATGGTCGCTCCTGCTGAGCGCGTGCGGCACCCAAACAGTCCGCCTCGCCAAGAGCCTCTTGGTGCCCCGCACGGCCTTGGAAAGCTCCTTTGGGGAGATCCTGGACGTCCTCAACGGGTATTTCAGCCCCCGGCCTACCTTCTTGGCCAAGAGGATGGACTTCCAGAGGTGAGTCCAGGCCCAAGGGGAATCCGTTGCCGCGTTCCTGGCCGCGCTGAGGGCGCTCGCGGTGGACTGCGGGTTCCCGAGGGTGGAAGACAACCTGCTGACGCAGTTTGTGTGGGGCCTGGCGGACTCCAAGCTGCGGCGCAAGTTTATTGGCTACCGGAGGCTCTCCCTGGACGAGGCCATTGACGCCGCAACCGCACACGAGGCCGCCGAAGGGGAACGCCCAGCCGCGGCTGCCCATACGGTCGGAAGGGGTCCCAGCCCCGGGAACTCAGACACTGAAGAGGTCTACGCCCTCAGACCCCAACACCGCCGGCCGGCGCAGACCCAGCAGGCCGACAGGGAGACAGCCAAGCCTTTCGGCAACCGGACCGGGTGCGCCAGCTGCGGGGAAGGCCACGGGAGGAAGACCTGCAAGTTCCGGGACGCTGTCTGTCACGGGTGTGGAAAACAGGGACACCTCGCACGGGTCTGCCGGTCCAAGGGCCCCCAGAACTCGAAATCGTCAGCCCCACCGCACCGCGCACCGTCCACCGCCTACGAGACGACGGAAGAGGTCGCCGAGCTGTACCATCTCACCGACCAACCGCTGCAGGTACTTCGCCTCCCCAACCCCAATCTCTCCTCCACCCCGAAGATCCAAGTAACCGTGCGGATCGAGGGGTCTCCTTGCTGCATGGAGGTGGACTCGGGATCGGCGGCGTCCATCATTTCCATGGACACTTTAAAAAAACTTTGCCCGGCAGGGGGACCCCCTCTACGTCTATCGCCACTTAGCTTGGTGGACTTTCAAAAGAACCCTGTCCCCATCCGGGGAGTTGGCACTTTCCGAGTGCAGTACCGAGACTTTGAGGGGAACTTGGACTTGGTGGTGGTTGAGGGAAACCTTGTGAGTCTCCTGGGGCGAGCTTGGTTCGAGGCCCTAGGCATTACGATCGGGGGAGTGAATAAGTGCGGGGTGCGGGACTGGGGGGAGGTGTGCAAGGAATTCCCCGAGGTCTTTGATGGGAAACTGGGGTGTTATAAAGGGGCCCCAGTGTCGCTTCACTTAGACCCATCGGTGACGCCCATCTGGCAGCGCTTCCGCACTGTGCCCCTGGCCCTCCGCCCCAAAATAGAGGCAGAACTGGACCGGTTGGTGGCCCAAGGGGTCCTAGAGCCCGTCCCCAATGCACGATGGGAGACCCCAATTGTAACACCCGTGAAGCCGAATGGGGAAATCCGTATCTGCGTGGATTACAAGTGCACCATTAACCAGGCACTTCAGGCGCACGCATACCCCGTACCCGTAGTCAGCCACGTATTGGCCACATTGGCGGGGGCGCGCATATTTGGTAAGCTGGATCTCGCGCAGGCGTACCAGCAACTCCCTGTGGATGAGACCACGGCCGAGGCCCAAACCATAGTAACCCACCGGGGGGCTTTCAGGGTAAAGCGGCTGCAGTTCGGGGTCAGTGTGGCCCCAGGGATCTTCCAAAATCTAATGGACGATTTGTTAAAAGGGATCCCTGGTGTGACGCCGTTCTTCGACGACGTCCTCATAGCCGCGGCCACCCCAGAGAGCTTCGCCACCCGCCTACGGACTGTTCTGGGACGCTTCCAAGCTGCGGGCCTGAAGGTGAAGCGGGAAAAGTGCCTCCTCGGGGTGCCGGAGGTGGAGTTCTTGGGGTATTGGGTTGACGCAACGGGCCTGCATCCGGCGAGGGACAAGGTTAAGGCCATCGTGGAGGCCCCCGCCCCAAAGTCCAAGGCAGAGCTCCAGGCGTTCTTAGGCCTCCTGAACTTTTACCACGCCTTTCTCCCGCACAAAGCCGCCGTGGCAGAACCCCTGCACAGGCTGCTGGATAAAGCGACACCTTGGGCATGGGGAGCGCGGGAGGAGGAGGCGTTTCGGGGGGTTAAGGTACTATTGATTTCGAACGCTGTACTCGCCCACTTCGATGAAAAGCTCCCGGTAATCCTGGCATGCGACGCGTCGCTGTATGGGGTCGGGGCGGTCTTGGGCCACCGGCTACCAGACGGGAGGGAAGTCCCGGTGGCTTACTACTCCCGCACGCTGTCTCCCGCGGAGCGGAACTATGCGCAAATTGACCGGGAGGGCTTGGCCCTGGTGGCGGGGATTAAGAAATTCCACAACTTTGTGTATGGGCGGCCCTTCACGCTAGTAACTGATCATAAGCCGCTCCTGGGACTGTTCGCGGCAGACAAACAAACGCTGCAGGTACTGTCGCCCCGGGTGTTGCGCTGGTCCTTGTTTTTAGCGGGCTATCAGTACCGGCTGGAGCATCGGCCGGGCAAGGCACTGGGGCATGCTGACGCCCTGAGCCGCCTGCCACTGCCGCAGACAGGGGAGGATCCGGCCCCAGCTCCAGCAGTATTGTTGATGGAGGAGCTGCCCAACCCCCCCCTTCAGGCTGCAGACGTGGCCGTCCGCTCGTCCCGAGATCCCATTCTCTCCCGGGTCCTAAACTGGGTGGTGAGGGGATGGCCAGCGGAACAGACAGGGCCAGAGTTCGCGGCATACAAAGCCAGGAGGGAAGAGTTATCCGCCTTGAAAGGGTGCTTACTATGGGGGGACAGGGTGGTCATCCCGGGGCCCATGAGACAAGGGGTTCTAGAGACGCTGCACGAGGCCCACCCGGGAATTGTATGAATGAAAGCTCTGGCAAGGAGCTACGTGTGGTGGCCCGGGATAGACGCAGAAATTGAAACCTGGGTCCGGGGGTGCACACGGTGCCAGGAAGTCCGCCCCAATCCTCCGAGAGCGCCTACCCAAAGCTGGGAGTCTACCCACAAGCCGTGGTCCCGCCTACACGTAGATTTTGCCGGGCCGTTTCAGGGGCTCCAGTTCATGGTGACAGTAGACTCCTACTCGAAGTGGGTAGAAATAAGCCCAGTGTCTACCACCTCGGCTAAAGCGGCAATAAGGGCCCTGCGGAAAATATTCGCGACGCACGGGTTGCCAGACACAATCGTGTCGGCCAACGGGGCCGCGTTCACATCTGCTGAGTTCCAAGCGTTCCTCGCAAGGAACCTAATCAGGCACATACGATCCGCGCCATTCCACCCGGCAACAAATGGACAGGCGGAGAGGACGGTACACACCGCCAAAGAAGCCTTGAGCCGCATAACGGAGGGGGATTGGGAGTTCCGGTTGGCCCGCTTCCTCCTAACACAACGCACCACCCCGAACCCCATCTCCGGGCATTGCCCCGCAGAACTATTGATGGGCCGCCGCCCCACGACCCTGTTAGACAGGCTCCACCCGGACCGAGCCCCAGAGAGAAAGCTGGTCGAAACCCGGGAGGCGCCCAGGAGCTTCCTCCCGGGGGAACCTATCTACTTCCGGAATTACGGGGCGGGGCCTCAGTGGCTGGCCGGGCGCATCCTAAAACCCACCGGGCCAGTGTCATACGAGGTCCTGGCAGACGGGGACCGGGTCCTCCGAAAGCACGTGGACCAACTCAGGAGGCGGCAAGACCAAGGCACAGGGATCCAGGCCCCGCTACCGGAAGAAACCGCGGCCGCCCCAGCACCAGATCGCCTGCAGGCACCACCAGCGGAGCAGGCGCCAGAAAGACCGCGGAGCCCGGAGGGGGGCCCGGAGCAAGCCGAGCCGCCGCAGTCACTGTCGCCACCGCAGCTACCACCGCAGCCGTCGCTGCCGCCAGAAATCCCAGCTCCTAGCGCGGGAGGACCACTAGAAGGGGGCCCCGCCAGTCCGGTACCGGCCCCCCGAAGATCATTACGAGAACGGAGGCCGCCGGCCTACCTAAAAGACTACGTCACCTGAGGGGAGACGAACTATGGGGGGAGGGGTGTTGTGTCCTGACATCAGGAGTAGGAGCTGGCAAAGGCAGCCAAGCTTCGCTCTCTGAGAACAATAGGAACTAGGCTCCTGAGCTCGCCAGTAAAGAACCAATGGCAGCTTTGGCGGGCAATTCAAACCCGCCAATAGAATAGGGGCGTCCCCCCCCGTACTGTATATAGTTGGCCGCCGGCCATTACTGTTTGTTCTTGTCTTGTGTGAAGTACAAATAAACGCGTCTTCTCTTATGTCGTCATCCGAGTCATACCAATTTAATTCATCCTTGTTATGTGACTCCAATTTCTAGCAAAAGCTGAAGCGGACAGGAATAATAGCATGTTACTGTGTAACACCCTAGGGCACCTTTGTGGACAGATTTGTCATCTGTCCCTCCACTGAGTCACTGTGCTCAAATGGACCAAAAGGGAACCTGGGCCACGGCACCTACAGTTCAGTGGAGCAGCTAACCCTACATATCCACTAGATCATGCTAGCTATGGGAGCAGATACTATGACAGAGAGCAGGAAGATTTCTGGTCTTTAAACACAGACCACATTTATTTATATTATCATATTTGTTTAAATAACTAGGAAGCTTTAAAGGGAAAATATGTATGTGACATCACTTGGAAGAATCCCGATACTAGAACAAAAGCTACTTTTTAAACTTTGGAGGGAGAGGGGTGGGGAAGGTGGGGGCTGTGTGTGGCTTTTAAATATACTGTACGGATCACGGCCCATGATAAGGATCTCAGACTTGGGCTATTTCCGCATGAATGTTTTGCTCAGCGTTAGCTGCTGCAATTGCATAATGTCATCCTTCATTGGTTCTGTCACCCCCCCATTTCATTTTGATTGTTCATAAACCTGGTTTGGTATGATCTTTTTTGAAAGATAAGTCAAAGCACCTTTGGCTGTCATTCCGTCAACATTCACACACACCAGAAGGTTTAATAAAAAAATGAGTTGCTAGAGTGATGCAGCCAGCCTGGACACTCTTCCCTCACAGAATAAACTGCCAAATGGCTGTCTCTCCTCAGGAAGACACTTCTCCTGCTTGGCTCCTGTGGGACGTTTTCCTCAGTGGCTGTTGATAAGCAATCATGCTTGGTTGTCAGTAAAAAGGCAAAGGCAGGAGGACCTTTCCAGGCCTTTGTGAGGAACTCATTGGGTCCAGTCCTTACTAGGTTGCCAACTCCAGGTTGGGAAATTACTGGATATTCTGTGGTGGAGTCTATGGAAGCCAGAGTTTGGGGAGGGGAGAGGCATCAGCTGAATAGAATGCCATAGAGCCCACCCTCCAAAGCAGTTATTTTCTCTTGGGGGGGAGAGATCTGTTGTCTGGAGTTCAGTTGTGACACCTGGCGACTTTCAGGCTCCACCTGGAGCTTGGCTACTCTAGGTGAAGCAGTTAGCGCTTCAGTGCTGGGTCTCAAGAGTGGGTGATTTCGGATCACTCACAGACTTTCAGCCTAACTTACCTCACAGGGTTGTTGTGCAGATCAAAAAAAGGAGAGGAGAATGATGTAAACTGCTTTGGTCTCCACTGCAGAGAAAGACTGTACTTTTCCTCCTGGGGAACCATTGCTGCAAATCTCCAGGTCAGGGTTGGAGATCACTCAGAATTAAAACTGCTCTCCTGAGGGCAGAGATCAGCTCCCCTGGAAAAAACGGCTGCTTTGCAGGGTGGACTTTGTGTCATTATACCCTGCTGAGGTCACTTCCCTCCTGCTTCGGTCCCCACTGCAGAGAAAAACTGTAGTTTTCCTAGGTAGAGGCTACAGGGAGGGGGAAAGAGATGGAAACCTGAGAAGCGGAGGGACCTCAGACACATACAAAGCCATAGACTCCACCCTCCAAACCAGCCATATCCTCCTGAGGAAACATTGTTGCCAATCTCCAGGGAAGAACTGGAGATCACTCAGAATTCAAACTGCTCTTCAGATGGCAGAGATTAGTTCCCCTAGAGAAAATGGTAAGCTCTGTGTCATTATACCATGCTGAGGTCACCATAGCAAATTGACACTGAGTACCCAAGGCCAGGGCACCCACCCAGAGGCTCTTTCTAGAGCTCATTGTATTTATTTCCACAATGGGCCTTATTCCTAGTAGTCTTATAATGGTCTACTACCACAACTTAATAGTTCTCAGCTTTCATTTTTTAAAGTATCTAACCCTTTTTATTTCAGAGTGCTGAGGGGAAGGAGTACAACAAAAAGGACTAGAGACATTTTAATGAAAGCTGGGAACTAGTGGAGCATCACAACAGATCATTGTAACATTAGTGTGATCCAGCAATTCCCTCTGTTTTTTAAAAAAGCCCTCTGGTAGAGGAAAGTGAAATGGTAGTGTGAGAGGGGGGCTGAGGAAAGAAAAGTGCAGGGAAAACTGCTGTATAGATACTCCATTAACTATGGATCCTTCTGCATTAGCAGCATCAATGAGAGCTACACAGAGAATTGCAACCATACAGAAGCAGCCTTGGACTAAGGCAATCTAGGTTCAAATTAGATATGAAGTTTACTGAATAACCTCGTCCAGTTACTATTGCTCAGGATCAAAGCTAGGCATTCCATGCCCAGAGTTCCCAAGATCTCCCCCTCCTTTGGAGCAACAGCCACAGAGACCCAGCTTGAACTGGCACTATAACATGGGTAGAAAGGAAGCTAACCCTTCTCTTCATGCCTGACCCAGTATGGGATCTGTTATTTACTAAGGAAAAAAAGGTAGACCAGACATGGAACCTCTAGCACCAAGTATAATTTAACTCTCAGTTTGAACTATTTCAGACTAGTTAAAAAGATAAGTGGGGAAAACCATGATCATCACCCATACAAATGTAATACAAACCATACAAATGTAACACATAAACAAACAGGTTGTGCCTCAGTAATATCCTTTTAGATACTTGCATTGCCTGCAGCAACATTAGTTCTTATGCCCCACCACTGTCTGTGATAAAATAGTTTTCAGACCTTTCTGTAGTGCTTCACACTGTACCCATGAAAACCAAAATTATCTCCTCCCATGCTACCCAGGCCACCAAATGTAAAGAGAGTGGTGACTAGATACAGGGCCTTTTCTGTGGTGGCACCTCACCTCTGGAACTCCCTCCCCTTTGAGTCTCTCCTGGTGCTACTTTACTTGCTTTTAGATGCCAGGCCAAAATAACCCAAGCTTTTAATGATGGGTTGTATCTTTTGTTTGTTTTTAATGATCTGCTTCTGTTCAAGAATAACTTTTTGTGTGGCATTCCCCGGAGAGCTTTGCACTCCACTGAATAACATTTACTGGTAGTCCCTGGCCCAAAGGACATCCACTTAGCCTCAAATACGGCCAGGGCCTTCTCTGCCCTAGCCACCACCTGGTGGAACGCACTCCCAATTGAGATCAGGGCCCTGTGGGACTTGCTACGATTCCGCAGGGCCTGTAAAGCAGAGCTGTTCCGCCAGGCCTTTGGTTGAGATGGTGGATATTTTTACCATCTCAGCGTCCCCTGCCCATAGTAGGCCTACAGATGCCTACCATCCTGCAACATTTAATAGGAAGCGTATTTGATTGCTCTCAACTGTTTTTGTGTTTCTTTGCTGCCATCTTGTTTTATTTAATTGGTTTTTAATCATATATTTATTGTTTTTATTTCTGTTGTGAGCTGCCCTGAGCTCATCATGGGATAGAACAGGATATAAGTATGATAAATAAATAAATAAATACATAAATAAATCTATCTCATGAGATCTCAGAAGCTGAACAAGGTCGGTACTTGGATGGGAGACCACCAAGGAAGACTGCAGGGGCAGGCAAAAAGCAAACCACCTCTGCTTCTCACTTGCCTTGAAAACCCCTTACTGCGGTCACCCTAAGTCAGCTGTAACTCAACAGCATTTTTGTACATATGTCCAATGTCTTGTTTTTATACTGTGATAATGTTTTCAGTGTAAGCCACCTTGAGTATGACTCTAATGAGGCAGCAGAGATAAGTAAACTGCTGTCTTCGACTTTTGTATACGTTGGGCTGCGATCATACACACAATTAGACCCACCATAGGCATGAATGCCAAGCGGATTTAAAGGGCACAATCAGACAACAACATCTCGGAAGAGCCCCACAGCCATCAGCAACCCATTCTGCTCTGCCACAGAAGCGGAGTTAAAAGACACTGGGGAAAATCCGTTAGAAAATGGGTTGCGACGGGCCATAGATGGACTTTCCCCTGTCTGATCACTCCAGCACACTCTCATGGCATCAGGATGGTCTGATCAGGCCATTTCATGCCATTGTTTGTATGCACATCATCGCAAACTCCATAGGGAGCACCCAGTGTGGAGATGCGATTGATTCCTCATTTAAGCACATCGGAAGCAAACAGCAAAAAAAAAAAAAACCTGACTCACCTGCGGTTACATCTGATCACACAGTTGCGGGCTGTGCCTGCAGTTTCCAAGGACTGTGGGTTCATGCAACCGTGGGTCAAATTCCTCCAGAGGAAATAGCCTCGCTTCCCCCTCATTTTTTCTGGCGCGTGTGATCGCAACCTTAGTATAACTTTGGCATAACTGATGTAACTGTTCTGAATGTCTGATGGGTACTGGCATTAACAAGTAATATATTTCTTATACACCCATCCCAGGCCAGAGACTCTTTAGAACCATGAAAATTGTTTTTAATTCAATTTATTTTTTTACTGTTAAAATATGTGCACTCATATATGCACTCACATAACTTTAAGGAGAACAGGGCAGAGTCTCCCTTTGGTGGTGATATTAACTAGATCAGAGGCAGCCTGCAGTCTGATTTAGTTAATTTCACCTTTCTAGTAACATGTGTAGAACCAGAGGAAACCATTTGTGTGAACTCTTCATCTCAGTGACTCTTCTCTTCCATTCTTCTAGATCTGAAGCTGAAGATCAGTATCAGGCCACAGTTGAGGTCAATTCAGTTGTTAACTACTATACACTTGCATAATTCTAGCCTTCTGTAAAATGCATAAATGTAAATTAATAAATAATGAATAAATAAAATCGCTAATTACTGTGTGATATCAAACTGTAAAGATCCTCTGTAAAAAGGAACGCAAATGCCTGCTGTCAAATGATATTAGTCATCACCAAGATAATAAGAAATCACTTACTTATTCAGGTTCATGCTAAAGAATGGGGTTTGAAAACTGCTAAATTTTAAATAAACTGAACTAAATCAAACAGGTAGTTATGGCATTAGCGTTGCCAAAGGGAAAAAATCACATTAAGTGTTTGTAACATTAGGTTAACTGGGGCTGAAGATATTCAAGATCAAGGAGTATAAAGTCCAAAGTCAAACAGGTTGTTGTATTAACTTTCCCATTATTCCAAAACTTTCATCTCTTTACTTTTATAGTAGTGAACAGCTAATGATATATAAGAACCAGAAGCCTGGATACTGGTGTACATCTCCATTTGCATCAAAAGATACATCCATTCTGTTCAAAAAGGCTTGGATCCAGAAATGTGTGCACATCCACACCAGCAATTCACAGGTGGCTGCTGGCAGAAATCCCTCTTGCTAAGCAACCAAGATTTGTTTTATTAATGACCAAGTATATTCTCTTTTTTATGACTGATAAATTTCAGGGCACTTCCAAACTGCATCATCTCCAACCAATGTTGCTAACCTACCAGGACAGGAAGCTTTGCATGTTGAACCTGCTAGAACATTTGGGCTAGCAACAAAATGGAATCTGCACAAGATGCAGGTGGGCATTCTGGATACCAGGCATGCCAATGCTCTCAATAGTGCAGTCAAGATCCAAAGAACTGCAAGAAGAGTTAATCTTTCATGCCTCTCTAGGTATTTTAATCCTACACACACACACCCATCACCTAGAAAACTACCAAATGACCCTCAGGAACTGGATGGGATGCAGCACACGAAGCTGCAGCTCCTGGGAAATCTGCAGAAACCACAGATTCCCCTTCCTGGAGCAGGCAGAGCAGACGTACCTTCCACTCGCACAAGGACACCTCCTGGTCCAACAGGGTTGTCCCGTGGAAGAAATACCTGCTTCAGACTTGTTAATAAGGGGAATAATTTAGGTATCTATGTTCTCATTCTTTTATAGTCATGCTAAAAGGAGGAAAGTTGGCACAAGTTTATTTACAGCATTTATAGCCCACCTTTCTTCTCTTATGGATCCTACTTAGACTTCTATGGTGTAGCTATGGGAGGGATCTAAAATTACAAAAAAATATACTTTGAAGACAGCAATTTGAGCGTATCACACACAGCGACTCAGAGACATTTTTGCTCTTATGGCTTTTCACCAAAAATTGCATTGTGAGGAAAGATGAAGAAAAAGGAAAAAATCTAACAAAAGATTTGGAATTCTCAACAATGGCAGATTTCTTTCTCTGTTAAAAAATCTCTCCAGATGAAGGACACACAATTACCAAGATGGAGATGCATTATTCCAATTATGATGAACCAATTGTAGCAATCAAATATATAATCAAAACAATTAGTTGTCCAGTCATTTTATATTTATGGAGTGTAAACTTGTTTTGTTTCCATAGACTAGAAGCAGGAAACCATCAGAAATGTGAATTACAGGACCTAAATGTGTTTTTAAAACCTCCTCAGATACTAAAGAGCCCGACTCTCCACTCCCCCACACATATTAAAGACCCACAAAATGGGTGACCAAATTGGGGCGGGGGGGGCCCTGATATTGCTCAGTCTTTTGCAGGGTTCCAGAATTTCAAAGGGAATTTCAAAGGTTAGAAATTTCTACTAAGAAGACTTCTGTAGATACCAGTATGATTTGGATTTGGCATAGAAAACCACCAAAAGGCATTTGTAAACGTCAGCCTCCAAAATCCCCAAGAATTACAGAGCTTATAGAAGTGGCAGGTACATGAATCTGCTCACCTGACACCTGCGGCCACAGGGTCATGATGAAATCCCAAACATACCAACAGACTAATGTAGGTAGCGCAGAAACAGTAACTCCAACTCCCTCTCCTAAATAGTTCAAATTAGGGCTTAAGATTCAAATATGCCTTCCACTAATGCTTTAATAAGAATTGCCAAGCATTCCTTGTTTTAAGCATATATTCCTTTTTTAAAAAAAAACAGTGGGTGCAACATGCTTAGGACTACAGAGCTCTTTTGCAAATATGATCCAATAACTTAATTTAATAGGTTTTTAAGAAGTTGAGGAACTCACTCTTACAAAGGACTTTGGTTTTTCTGTAAGGTCAGCTCTTTCAAAGTTTTGCTTGTTCCTCCAGTTCCTTTATTTACAACTGTATACCACACTGAGCACATGAAAGGTTATTATTTAAGTTCATCTTACTTTCCAGCTGATGGCTAGTGATGATCAGGATGGCTCTTTCTAAATAAAAAGAACCAAAGTTATGTTTTGGGTTTAAAGGCATGATCTTGCTTTTGTGAAAATGAAAGCTAGGACCCAGGGCCCGATACTCTGAAATGTCTTGTTTAATCTAGGAACATGATCAGACTTCATGGATAACTTATTAGAAAAATAGTCATTGTGTGGGAACACTCCATGATCACAGCAAATGAACAACTTAACTGCTACATTATGTTTTAATTTATCAGTTAACTGAGTCACAGATCTCTTAATACAAGCTTAAGCAAATCACCACATGCCCCTGTTACCCTAAATGCAAAGACCTGATCACTGACGGTGATCCTTAGCGTTGTTACCTGGCCAGCTATTACTAGCTGAGAGGCACAGTGCACATTAATTCAGCTGAGCTGTTTTCCCCTCCAGAATGATTTCTTTGTATAACTTTCCTTGACTCAGACACTTGCTGAAATATTTGAGAGCCTGTTTGTATTGCATGAATGAACAGATCTTACACTGGAGTGTCTTGTTTTCCAGTAAAGCTGAAAGTATATCTACTTCTATATAACACACTTCTGTTTGGAAATTTGTTTACAACCCTGCATTTAACTGTCTTTTATAGAGTATGTTTTACGCCTATGCTCTTTTATTTTTATCTCTGTTATTAACACTTCAGAAGGATGGTGAAGTCACAAACCCAAAGGGGAAAAAAACTGCAATAGAGACTGTTACCATCCAGAGACTTTAGATAAAAAACAGGAAAGATGCTTCATTTAATCAGCAACAGACAATCGGGTTTTCTCAAGAGAAGTCCCACTGAGGTTAATAGTCCTGCTTTTGAATAAATGGCATGCAGCAGATTGTATGATTAATTCTGAAACAATTGCATTCTGCATCAATTCTGCAATGTTTAAAGAAAAATAAAACAGTATGTTCCTTATCTATTTTACCTTTTAAAAATTCTAGCCCCACCATGCAGACACCACACACACACACACAGACCATTCATTCAACTACATCCATGCTTTTTATTCAAAGGCATGAAATCACCAACCTCCTCTCCATTCTTCCCAACAACTGGTCCGCGGACGCTGTAAAGCCCACACAGAAAAAGAAAAGAAAAAGCCTAAAGGTGCTGTTGCTTTCCATTGAAAGAAGAATCTGTCTCTCCAGACCCAGCACATCTGTTCATGTGTAGCAAAGAAACCTGAGCCAGTATTCTCAGGATCCACCTGATGGACAGCGGAGCCAACCAATAGGAAGCAACGTTGGACACCACATGAGTTGCCTGTATTGTCTATACATAATAAAAGGCTGTCTTCGGCTGTCTTTCTCTCTTGAAAACAGCCGGCTTCCTTCTGCAAACTGGAATGTCGTTAAGGAAGGATTAGAGACAATGGAAAACTTGAGGAAAATACAGCTAATATGAGACTGATCTTTTAATAAAGTATGTTAAAGCTAGCCCTTCCTAACATAAATACGGTTAATTTGTTTGCTTAAATGATAATCCTTCCTAAAGAGCACAGGGAGATTACTGTTTAAGAATGGGCAGAGCATTTCGATTCAGAGAGAGGGAGAGGAAGAGATCACAATCTTTTGGGAACATGTCCAGGGCAAATGATCTGAAATAAATGGCATATGTTGTCTAAAGAGACACACGACTTGCAAATAATTGTAGTTTTCCCACCATTCTTTCTTCAAAAATATGTTTCTTTAAAAGCCAGTCAGTGGAAGCAGTCCCAAAATTCACTGTCACGCAGCACCTAGGACTGGGCAAACAGTTGCCATCAAGGGCGTAGACTTTGCAATTTCCCAGGGGGGACTGGGGCTGGGCCAGAGGCATTGCTAAGTCATTAAAAGAACTGGGACCCAGTGACATCATAGGGAGGAGCCAGTGACATCACAGGCCATTATCTATGGAGGTGGAACTATGTGGCATTTAGGGAGGGGCTCCCCAGAAAATTAGGGTGGCCTGGGAACCCCTGGGAACCCCCATAGCAATGCCCCTGGGTTGGGCTAACCCCAGGAACAGGTGCCTTCTTAGCACACTGCTTAGAAACTCCACCTTAAAATGCAGCACAGATTCTATTGCTAGGGAATGTTTTTCCACTCTGGGAACTGTCATTACAGTCCTAGAATAGCCTATCTGGACCCAAAAACCTTATTGGGAAAACCATTCTGCATTTTCTTTGCAACTTTTTTGGGCTGCAGTGTATTTCAGCAGAGCCCATGCAAGTCAACTGGCATTCCTGGCTCCTATTATCTCCAATGGGCCTTCAAGCCTCTCCCATTATTTCCAATGGGCAATCCTGTCATTCCTTTTAGTACATTGCAGTTGGTTGCCCCTTTGAAACTACCACAGCATTTTAAGTAACAGCAAAACGAAGAGCATGAACATAGAGTGCACATCCCTTACCAATGTTCTCTCTCCAGGCTGCACATAGATCAAAAGGAAATTTTAAAAGGCCTCTGATCTGCACGCCCCCTCATCTTGTTCATGCAGATGGGCTTACAATTTAAAAATGAAATGGAGATTGAAAGAAGAGCAGCCCACCCCCACTACCATGAAAAAAAACAACTGTTCTCAATCAAGGATATATAGACCTAAGTAAAATACACCCCTCCTCTGCTCCACCTGGCTGTTGTGCATCCTACATGAAGCAGGGTGATTCAGCAGATGCAAGCCAATGTTAGTGGTCTGCATTCACCATACAGAAGAACCAGAGCTTCCAGTTTCAGCACTGGAGCTAGGGGTGCCAGCCTCCAGGTGGGACCTGGGGACCCCCTGGAATTACAGTTCATTTTCAGACTACAAAAATTAGTTTCCCTGAAGAAAATGGATGTTCTGGAGGGTGGACTCTATGGCATTGTACCCCATTGAGGTCCCAGTCCTCCCCAGGCTCCATCCCCAAATCTCCAGGAGTTACCCAACCTGTATTGGGCCACCCCTCACCCCCCATCCCCCAGAGGTGGACAGGGAGAACCTGGCAACCCTAACTAGGGATGTTTTAACAAGGGAGGGAGGCGAGAGGTGGAAAGAAAGCAAATAGATGGGAAGAGAGGAAGGAAGGAAGGAAAGAAGGGGGAGGGAGGGAGGGGAGAAATGAAAAGAAAGAAAATAGAAGTCCCCCTCCATAATTTATCCAGGAGTTCAGGGGAGAGTTGGTCTTGAATGTATGCATTTAAACTCTTCGAGGTTTCACCTGCCCTCCCCCTCCCCCCTCTCCCTTCATGGGTTGTGTGTGCGATTTCAGTGATTGTAAACTGCTGATTCCTGGCTTTCCTAATATCCTCTCTCTGTCAAGGGAAGGGGTGGAGCTCAACAAAGAACTCAGAAGAGTCTCCTCTTGGAGGAAATAAAAGGCTCTGGTGGCACAAGGCTGCAGGAAAGGTGCCTGGGCACCCAGCCGCCCAGAGATCCTCCATGGATGCTGGCCTCCCCCCCTCCTGACCTCCCTGCATGGCTCTGCAAGGCAAGCCTTGTGTGTGTGGGGAAACAGAAGAACAAGTGCACAGGGCGCCCAGCCGTCCCAAGGCTGGCAATCCTCCATGGATGCTGGCCTCCCCCCAACCACTTCACATGGTTCTCTGCAAGGCAAACCTTGCAAGGAGTGGGAAAACAACAGCAGCAGCACGAGGCTGCAGGAAGGGTGCCCAAGAGTCCAGCCGCCCCAAGGCAGGCAAACCTCCATGGATGCTGGCCTCCCCCCACTTCCCCCACCTCCTGACCTCCTGCAAGCCTTGCAGGGAGAGAGGGAAAAAAAGGGTGCAGGGTGCCCAGCCTCCCCGAGGCCGGCAATCCTCCAAGGATACCAGCCTCTCCCCCCAACCTCCTTGCATGGCTCTCTGCAAGGCAAGCCTTGCAGGGAGCGGGAAAACAAGAGCAGCGGCACAAGGCCACAGGAAAGGTGCTTGGGCACCCAGCCACCCCGAGGTTGGCCTCAGCCAGCCAGCCTGGGCACTCTCTGCCTAGTGCCCACCACCCCACCCCTGAAAACATCACCCCCTCGCTGGAGCCCCAGGACAGCTCCTTACCTTTCTGCGCGGGAAAGCTGAAAGCACTGAAAACATGTGCCGCACCCAGCTCCACCAGGCCCAACTGAGGGTTTCTGGGAGCTGGGGCTTAGCTTTCAGGAAGCAAGCCCTGAGTTTCCTACCATCCCACCTGAAGTCTCAGAAAGCAGAGGGAAAAACCCCTCTGCTTTCAAAATGGGTTGGGGGTGGCGTGGGGTGGTAGTGGCAAGGCTTGTGAGCCTGGTTGCCCGGGGGGGGCTCAGTCACCCCTGGAAAATTTCGGAGGTAACCTCAGCCCTCAAGCCCCCCTGAAGTTGACACCTATGGTTGCCATACACAAGGGCTGAAACACAGCCAGTCCACCCACAGCACTCGCATGCTCCTGTAGCTCATTTGGCATGTGTGAAAACAGTGGGCTATCCCCAACCCCTCCTACTAAGGATTTGGCTCCCAGCAAGGGTGGGTCTTGAGAGTACCAACCTTTTGCCAGGCAAGGAGAATTTGTGCTAATTGACCCTCTGTGGTTCAGAATGCCCTTTGTGTGCAAGTCTTGTGAACACACATTAAGCTACCTTATACTGAATCAAACTCTTGGTCTATTAAAGCCAGTATTGTCTACTCAGACCAGCAGTGGGCCTCCAGGGTCTCAAGCAGAGGTCATTCACATGATCCCCTACTGTCTAATCCTTTTTTTAACTGGAGATGCTGGGGATTGAACCTGGGACCTTCTACATGCCAAGCAGATGCTCTACCACTGAACCACAGTCCCTCCTGTTGTGTTCTGACTCATGAACCAGCTCTATCTTTTTCTATGTTAAGCTTGAGTCAGGACAAGGCTTGTAAGCATCAACATTCCTATTGGTTGATTTGTGTTAAAACTTGTATATAGCCAATCAGAACTGACTGTACCTGTATGGAGGGAACAGACCTCATTGGTCTTTATCCCTCAATCCCCATTGGCTGTTAACTAAAGTATGGGCTTGGCTTTGTCAGCCCGGATTGTTTAAAAAGGGAGCTGTGCTCCACTGTTTTGTGTGTGTTGTCTGAGCGTCTTGTTTGCTATTAAATAAAAGCTGAATCACTTGTTGAAATCACACTCTTGTTAAGTCTCATACTTAACACCTCCCCTCACTACCAAAGCCCAAGGTTCAATATTGTCAGTGCATGTGACATAGACCAGAGAGATATAGATGTATGCCAGACATCCCATCATTGGAGCTGTGGGTATCCTAGTTGGGTTCCATCAGGGGCTTGGTAGGGCTGTGACTAGCTTCTAGGAGGGTACTCTATAGTCTGCAGGCACAGTCAGCAGCCTAAACTGTGTGGGGCTGGGGGCCCTTAATTCTTTCCCTTGCATGGTCCTCTATGACTATGTCAGAGTTTTCACTGCTGTTAATATTATACAAGTGGTGAGGTCCCACCCTGGGCTGCAATGATTTATTCAAGTCCTGCTCTGCCTACAGCATGCCTCTAACGCCACCCAGGTCTATGCTGCCATAGTATGCTGCAGGTGTACCTTTGTCATGCACTGCCACAACTTGGAAGAGAAGAAGGAGAGAGAGAGAAGAGATTGGGTTTATACCCCACCCTCCACTACCTGAAAAAGTCTCAGAGCAGCTTACAATCTCCTTTCCCTTCATCTTCCCACAATAAGACACCCTGTGAGGTAGATGGGGCTGAGAGAGCTCTGAGAGAACTGCTCTTTCCAGAACTTATACTTATGACTGACCCAAGGTCTCACAAGCAGCTGCATGTAGAGAAATGGGGAATCTTGGCCCCACTGTTGGACCTCCTGATGGCACCTGGTATTTTTGGCCACTAACAGAGTGTTGTGTAACCCAGGTGCTGGAAATAAGGACACGGCTTAGGGCCTCTTTTCTCAAAGCCCCCCCACACCCACACACCCCCTTGGCTTAAGCAAAGCTACTATTTATTACAAGGAAAATACAGTTCTGCACACAGGGTATTGTACTTCCCAACCCCAAACTCCTTTCCCTTCCCAAACCAAAGGTCCAGTAGACAGTGTTCCAGAAGTACTGTTTTCTCGTTGGAGCTGGTCCAGTCACAGTCCCTGAGCAGCAGGCCTCCAGTGGGAAGGAAACACAGGGTGCGTTCAGACGCGCCGTTTGAGCCGTTTTCAGCACGGCTCAGAAACGGCTTTTCCCTGCGCGTTCACACGCCCAACATCTGCCCACCGTCCCCAGCCGTCGCTTTCTGGAGCAAACCCCCTTTGAAACGGAGTATTTTGGCACCACTTACCCAAGTGGTGTTTTCCATGATTCTCCGTTTCAAGCCGCACTTTTCCCTGTCTGATCGCTCCATCCAGCCACTTCCGGGTGCTTCAACCCCCCTCCCCTCTGGGAAACTGCCTCCAGCTTCCGGTTTTAGTCCTCCATTTTTTTTTTCCCCTTACCGGTGTGCGCTTGAGCGGAGCTCCGCACTTAGGTAAAAAAGAAAAGGTTTACTGGTGCCTAGTTTAGGCATTTAGAGGAGTCCGGGATCTCGGGGAGGCCATTTTTAAAAGGACTCTTCCTTTAAACTTTAAAGGGACCTGTTGAGCTCGCTCTTCTTCGCACCGGCCAAACTTCCTGTTCGGGAGAGGGCTGCCTGTGCGCATGCTCAAAGGAGAGGGGAAACCCCTCCCACCTGCAGGAGGACGGCGGGGTGCTCGGAAGGAGGAGGTGAGTCTGAGCGCGATTCTCCAGTTTAAAAAAAGCGCATCGTGCCGGAGCAGTTTAAACCGCTCCAGCACGCTGTCTAAACGCACCCACAGTCCCTCAGAAGCAGGCCTCCAGTGGGAAGGGAAGTTCTCAGGGCCGCTCTCCTCGGCATCCGAGAAAATGAATCAGCATCAGTTCAAAGTCAGATATGTCTGAGGCCCCTCTAAGCTATGGAGTCTTGTGAGCAAAAATTCTATTTTGTGAGCTACTGGCATTAAAGTTGTGAGCGAGTGATTTGGCTGCTGCATAAGCTAGTTTGCTCTGGAGCCATCCTTCCTAAGACAAAAATGTGTGAGCCAGAGGCTAAAAAACTGTGAGCTAGCTCACACTAACTCAGCTTAGAGGGAATACTGCTGGGGGGCTCACCTCCTCCAGAAGAAGTGCTGTCCATCAAGGAATGGCCCCCACCAGACAAAAGCTTCTTCAGCTGAGGCCTTTCAGCCATCCAGTCCTTGGAGAGACAAACCACTAGGCCTCCCTTTGCTCCACCCCCTCCCCAGGTAGGTTTTTTTTTCCAGTCACTCACTACACACACTCCTCTCAATATGCAAATAAAGTATATCATTGCTCCAACCAACAGCATCTATCCCCAAAGTTCTACAGTTGGACTGGATGGGCCATTGGCCTGATCCAACATTGGCTTCTCTTATGTTCTTAAACCTGGTTCTCCCAGTTTATAGTTTGCACTCTTAACCACTACACTAAACTGGCTCTCACCAGCCCCAGAAGTACATCAGCATAGCACTTGATCATCATCCTAAACCCTTTCAGTCTGGGGTTTAGCTGTTAACCTGACATCAACAGCTTCCACTGTTTATTTTGATTGGGTGGTTTGCCGCAGAAGTTATGATTCCTGCAAGTCCAAAGTAGGCAGCCTTGATGGTGGCTATCTTTACTGCTTGTTAGTAAGTATTGCACATACCTATTGGTGTGATTGTAGAAAAACTAACCGACTGAGGATGCTGGTCAAATGCAGCCTAGATATAAGATTAAGCAGAGGCTTTAGCTGCTGCAGCCATTAAGCTTTGGGATTTACCATCTTTAATTATATTTTCCTTGAGTGATACAGAGAGTATATGATAATCTCAAAATCCTTCAGCAGCCGTTACTCACCATGACACCATCATCATGAAGAGAAATCCAAATACACATCGTACAATGAAATTCCAGTCTGCAATCCCACTTTTACCATAGCAGAGGCAAAACACAATTCTTTAAAAAAAAAAAAAACAGCCACAGTAAAGCATTCATTTGTGACAATAAAGATTGTGTGGGGAGACACTAATAATGCAGTCGAAACGGTTACAATTGTAATTATTTTAAGAGAGTTGGAAAGGAATAAAGGCAAAGCAGGGGAAGGAACTAGTCAGACACATTTCAGAATGTTAAGTAGAGATTTATTACTGCATAATATTCTTTATCCACATTTGTTGTTCTTATAAAGAGAGGAAGAAACAAGAAGTTGCTGGGGGGGGTGTCCATATTTCTCCATAAAATACTGTGGGAGAAGAGGAAAGACTCTCATTGGTTTTATTGATTTTGAGAATATTCCCAAAACAATCAATCTAAAAAAACAAAAGGGCAGTAAATTCAGGATGGTTAGAATCAGCTCTATTGACGGCTCCTAAAAGAGTACAAAAATCTGTCATGATCTGGACTTGTGCAAATAAAGAAGTGATAATGCTGTTGTAGTACAGTGGTTAATAGTGTCAGCTGAGGGATACATATCTAGTTCATATCTCAGGTCTCCCACACAATGGAAGCCTCAAAAGATTCTGTCCCACAGCTACACTGCCCAGCTTTTATCACTAGTTCCATATGGGGTAGAGGCACAGTAGAGCCATCCTAATCAGCGTCTGTTGTATCTTTACAACCCATTGGTTATAGCTTGCAAATCCATTGGATTTCAATGGATTTAGGTGAAAGCCTGTTTAGGATGGCATTGTCACTCTATGTGACTGAACTGTTACAAAAATTACTAAGATACTCCTTGTAAAAAAGTTTAAAAAGAGCAGTGCAACGTGAATGTTATAATTTGACCAGCGCATGAGCACGAGTGCTCATGCACACATACACCCATACACCCACAGCCGAATTAATGGGGAAACGCCGAATACAGCGTGCCCCTGGCGCGGCAGTCTGAACGGTCCCACCCAGCTCCACCCCATATCTTCTGGCAGCAGCCCAGGCTGTCTGAACGGGAAAACCTGGAACAGTTTATTCCAGGGCTTTTTTGCTGCCACTGGCTCCCGGAGCAAACTGCCAGTCTGTCCTCAGCCTTAGTCTGTGCTAGGATTTCCAGGAGGAGAACTGTGGCATTTAGCTGTGATGACTAAGGGGCTGTCCCTGTTCTGAAGCAGAATCCCTTTGGTGGGTGTTAAGGAGCAGGGAAAGGCCTTTGTGTCTTGTTTGCGGAATACTTGGAAGCATCTGGCTGGGCATTGTCAGAAACAGAATGGTAGAACAGATGGAGTCTCCAGCAGGGATTGGATTCTTATTAATTCCAGATTAATTAATACAGAATGAAATCTTGTGATCTTATTTACTTATTTGCACCTCCCCACTTACAAAACACAAAATGGTTTAGAAATGTAGCATCTGAGAAATAAAATGTTCTCCAATCTTTGAAGTCTTTATGCCGCAATATCAGATGACCAGGGGGGTTATACCCCAAAAAAGTGGTGGTAGGGACTTGGCATATAGTCATAAACTGCCCCATCTTTTCTGCCATTTACCTGTTAAAGGCTCAGGTTTCCAAAAGAAATCCTGGTGAGTGCTGGTGTCATATACGTCCTAAGGGTAAAGCTTTCCAGGAAAATCCTTGAAATGAGAATATTACTTTTAAAACAAAAAAAAAGAAAAACTTCTATACGTGAATATTTCAGTGAACAAAAGGGGAGTGACCTGCAGATTTGCTCACATCTCAGCAGATTTTCACACATATGACCATTTATTAGTCTCCTGTTTTCCTTTCCTTTCCCTGTGACTTAACAGCCTACAAGCCACATGTTGGAGTATTTTATGAGTAATTTGCAGCTGCATAGATGAGTATGGCTAAATCACCTGTAATTTTTTTCATCTTGCCTGATAGTAAAATCTTTAGTTCCTGTTGTTCAGAAATGCTCTGTAGATGGTCAGTCCAGGGAATAATATATTAGTTGCAAAGTTAATTATAACAGGGGCAGTTAAAAAGGACATGGGCAACTGAGTCAACTTGATCCTTACAATAAGTACAAAAGCAAGTCTCAGGCGGGATTCTATTGAAATGGCCCTTCATCTCAGCGGAAGGTAATGCGTTGCCTCTAAGTAACAGGAATGAGTGGCGATATTTTGGAACTGTTTAAAAAAAGAAATATTTAGACAATTCAAACATTTTCTGATAAGACAAATGAAAGTAGTCAGGGGAGCAGTTCCAATCAGCTTTGAGTTTTAGCACTACCCAATGCAACTTGGCGAGAGTTTTCACAGGAAGAGGCTGCCCAGGGGAGGGAAGAAGGGAAACCTGAAGATAGGGGACAGATAAATGTAGGTTGGCTGGTGAACAGGAAGGAGAGAAGGAAGTAGGAAGAGGCTATGGGAACTTTCAGGGAATGAGGAAACAGTGTTGGGGGAGGGCAAATGAGATGCCCCCCCCTCCCCACAACTCCTTTTAGATCCCCTGCTTCTTTGCTGTTGTTGTTTTAACTGAAAAGCCCCAAAACTCTTTAAGCCTTTCCTTTTTGGGAAGGTGGTTCTGTCCCTTAATAATTTTTTTGTTACCTTTGCTGTACCCTTTTTAGCTCTTTTTGAGTTAGAGTAACCAGAACTGTACACAGTATTTCAAATTCAGCCAGTCACTATAGATGTAAGCAGGTTTAGTAATACTGTTTTATTTTCAGTCTCTTTCCTAATAATCCCTAGCATAGAATTTCATGTATATTGAATTTCTTACCATTTATACAGTCAAAATCTAATTAAAACATGTATTCATTTTTAAACTTTCAGAATGTTACCAGCTGCATCCCTAAAACTTTCCATAAAAGTGTTTCCTTTCTGACTACAACCATCAATCTCCTTGAATCCCCACCAAAGTCAATTGTATAGTAAGCAGTTTGGGAATCGCTGCCTTGGCATTTCTCCACCCCAAGATTTCTTACATGCCAGCATTTTTATAGAGAAGCAAGATCTAATAATGTATCCATCTTACTGAAGAATTCTGTAGATAAATTTAGGCTACCTTGTTATTATCAGCACAACATGGCTCAAAATTATCTGCACTGTAAGTTGAAGGAACTCCATTGGGTCATTGCTATTGTTTCCTTGAAAAGTCATTTCAATGAGCCTATTGCCAGGTCTCATCAGAGTTACAAAAAGCCCTAAAGGGCACAGGTCTCATCTGATCCCTAGATCCTCCCACCCTTACCTGTCAGATACTGGAAGGCCTCTTATCAAAGTTACTGCACTATTAAATTATGGACTTTACCCAGTTGACTCACTGGGATTGTAGCCCACTGGTTAGGGTTGCCACCCTCCAGGTGGGGCCTAGAGATCTCCTGCTTTTACAACTGATCTCCAGCTGACAGAGATCAGCTCCTCTGAAGAAAATGGCTGCTTTGAAGGGTAGATTCTATGGTATTGTACCATGCTGAGGCCCCTCTCCAAACTCCACCCTCTACTGAATCCACCCCCAAAGTCTCCAGGTATTTCTCAACCCAGACCTGGCAACCCTACCACTGGTCTTGGATACAGAATAAAAAGTAAAGGAAGTCCATGGGAAGGTAAGATACAAAACTTTCAGACAATCATAATCTCCAATTTTTGTTAGTCTTTAAAGTGCTACTGGACTCTTGCTCTTTTCTACTGATAATCTCCAGAATGTCAGGCATGGGATCCTTATCTGAGAGTGGATATCAGAAGTCTATAGCCCAAATAAATACAGAAAACAGAGACTAATTAAGCATCATATTTTTCTACTAACAGCAGCTGATTCCACCTTTCCCTCTCATATTGCAATTTAGTAAGAGGTCTGAATGTGAAGGTCCACTTGGCAAACCTTGAATCAACCCAGATAATTATATGTTGATGAATCCAGATTTACCAGCTGTGCTCAGTGATTATATACAGCCTACATTTACAATCATGGAATGATACTGCACTAGAATCTATCACTTTCAGCATGGATAATTCATAAGAGTGACTAGGCCCTCCTCAAGAAGACATAAATGAAAAGAGCTTTGAATGTGGTAATCTCTCAACAGGATCACTATCTGCTTCCCTGATCAAACATTGATACTTGTTAAAAACGGCTACACATCTTCCTATTTTGTTCCCATCTCCAAAACGCCCTCTGGAGCACGTCGCTCTGTGATAAAATAACCAAGCTTAACCTGGGTTTGGACTAGTAAACTCACAGCAACACATCATAAAGCAAAATAAAGCTTTATCGGAAAGGAAATAATGAAAAAGATTTTTAAAGTAATATAGTTCCAGTGGATAGCTTAAGCACACAGAAAATAACAAAACTAGCTTCCTAAATACACTTCCTAAGGGTTCTGCAGTGAGGTCTTCTTAAATCTCTGGCAGATCCAGTCCAAAACAAGCAGCAAATCCATTATAGATGGGGCATATGGCAAAAGCAGGTACCAGGGATGGGGAAAGGGAAATAAGGATGGGATGGGGTATGGCCTAGTAGGATAGGCTACATTTTATAGAAAACACAGGCCATGTGCCTCCTGACCTCATAAGAACATAAGAAAAGCCAATGTTGAATCAGGCCAATGGCCCATCTAGTCCAACACTCTGTTGCACAGTGGCCAAAAATACCAGGTGCCTTCAACCAATTATCACACTGTCTCCAAGGAATCTTCTGGAAGGTGAGCAGTGAGCACATTCCTCCCTCCAAACATGTTGCAACTGAAACCAGTGAGCTAATTGGTAGGCTTGAGAAAACAACCTTGTTGGAATAACAGTCTATGTGTGGAAAGTGGGGTGAATACCTAACACCTTTTTTGGGCTGGACATAGCAGAGAGAAAAAAATCTCTCAACTGGCATTTTACTCAGAAGATAGCTTCTCTCTTGACACATTCCCAGAGAGACCAAAAGGTCTATTTGAGATAGACTGGCATTGTGTCCCCACATTCTCTTTAAGAGGACTACTTTGCAAATGGCATCATACATGAATGACAATTGAGCATCCTGTTTCTTTGCTGGGCCTGCGAATCCAAGTTGCTGCTCTGGGCCTATGTTTTGGGAACCCAGTTCAATTTCTTGTCACAAGCAGAAGTCAAGAATTGCAATATAAGGGCTGTTTCTTTTAGGTGATACATCAAGAACTTTATTTTACATTTGTGGAATTACTTAGCTCCCTAACACTTGAGTAGATACACAGAACATTTATGCTCTTTATGCTAAATCCCATATTATCCAGCTCACCTGCTCTCTGTACCCCTGACCTCAGATGCGAGGTGGGGGGGGGCTACCAGAGACAGGGCTTTTTGAGTTTTTCATTTATGGAACGTGCTTCTGCTTGATGCTTGCCTGGCTCCTACGCTACTCTGTTTTAGGTGCCAGGCCAAAATGTTTCTGTTCACTCAGGCTATTAATTAAGCAGTCTTTCAGCACCACTTTAGTGCTTTAGTCTGAAAAGTGTTATTTTAGGCTGCCCAGTGGTCTGTAGTCTTATGCTGCATCTGGGATTTAGTGCTGGATTTCAAGCTTTTTTTAATGTTCTGTTTTTACTTTTTATTTTATAAGTGCGCTCAGGCAGGTTCCCTGAAGAGGAGACATAGAAATTTGCTAACCCCCATGATTGCAGAAAAATTTGAAACCCTTAAAAATTTAATTTGGAAAATGTAAATCCCCCCCCCCCCCAAATAAAAGTGTTGTCCATGCATGTGCAGACAACATAAAAACATTCCCCACTGGCTCAGGAACAGCAGCAGTGACAATGAGGGGGAGGGAGCTGCAAAAGGCTCAGTTACAAAGGCTGGGAGCAGCAGCAATGGGGATGGGGAATGGTATGAGAGGGAAAATACATTGGGGGGTTAAATCCCTCCCCAAACACAAGGTCTGTCTGTGCCTTTTCTGCTAGCTTAACGTTGTCCAACCAATGCTGCAATCCATGGAGGATACCACCAAGAATGCAGGACAAACATAGATCAGAATACTTAATTGCTGCTACAGATATCCTCTGAAGCTGGATTAGACTGTCTGACTGAATAAACCCATTTGTATAATTAGATTGCTCTCAGTCTCAAAGTCTCTTACATTATAACTTCAGCATGTGAATTTTAACTAAAAAATTAAAAGAAATCTTCATGCATGACTCTGCAGTCAGGAATTGCTCACCAAGCCAGATCCTGTATCAGATCTCACAGATTTTAATAGAACTGGCTTCTGAGACAACATACACAGGATCACATTTTTAAACTAATCAATGGGAATACATCACACCAAGCCTCTAAGATTGCTGCAATGCTCACACATGAACAAATATATTGGCTTAAATTTTCCAGAGTATTCCCACTGACAAAAATACTTTCACCCTTTCAGTTAATATTTCTTTAAAGCTCATTAAATGTTTTGAGATTTAAACTAGCAGTTTAATTTCTTTGGTTAAGACACAGTCTTTTGCAATTTACGGTGCAATCTTACAGAAAGTTACCCTAGTATAAACCCACTGATTCCAATGGGCCTAGACTGTACTAACTCTGCACAGGATTGCACTGTTAAGACTGCAGTGCCGTATGTATGTACTAATCAGTAAACTTCAGTGAATTGAAACTAAACACGTTTGCAATCAGGAAGTGAGAGTCCATTCGGAAGATTCATAGAACTCAATTGGCTAAAGATAATCAGTTCTTTACAGGATAATTCCTCCATGTTATAAAAAACTGCACAATTATACAACAGTCCATATAAATCCTTTGTTAGATGAAGTTATTTACTAGAGACCTAAGTAGCATCACATGAATTATGATCTTGGTCTCTCTTTCTTGCCTTTGTACAAAGCTAACAGAGAAACATTGGCTACTTTGACAACTTTGAAGCGAACTCCTGGGATGTCACCAACAGCGTGACCCTTCCGACCAAAGCCAGCTACCAGGACTTCATCATTCTCCTATAGCATAAAAAGAAAGCAAGAAATGCTTATTCACAACAGTAATACAACCAAAGATATCACATTCCTCATTAGAACTTAAAGCACTGTAAATCAACCAGTGTTATTCTTAATGTTCCCCTAATGCAATTACCTCAATGAAGTTCAAACAACCATCATTAGGAACAAAAGCTGTTATTTTCTTGCCATTTTTGATGAGCTGGACTCTGACACATTTCCTGATGGCTGAATTCGGCTGCTTGGCCTCCACACCACTGAAACACACAAAGTGAAAAGAGAGATGGTGTTATGAGACATATTTCTAGAAACTGAATTTAGTAATTAAATACATCACTATCCATATTTCAAGACTGATCACAGCTGGGACTTAAATTTGTCTTAAGACTAACACAAAACATTTCCAATAGTGGTATTATAGAAAAAGTGGCACTGGCATAGTGCTGGAAGGACAACGCACAGAGCACCATTTATAATCCAGTTTTAAGTTAATTAACAGATCGAACTCATGGATTCTTGCTCAAAAGTATCCTGAATTCAATGCAACTTACTCCAAGCCTTAATTCTATACAGAGTAAAACGAAGAAAAAAACCTTACATTTAATTGGTAAAATATGTGCATTAAATCCAAAAAACATTACAGACAAACAAGCACTTCTGACCTGCACCGGCCTCCCTTTTTAACCTAATAGATGAGTCTGTGACCAGTATGCTGATATAACAATTTTAAAAGCTGACATTGATTATTCCAATTATTAAAAATAAAATTCCAGTGCAATAGAATGAAAACAGCCCTCCAGAAAGACAGAGAGCATTCCTAACACCTTTAGAAACTTCCGTTTTAGAAAGGTTAAAGAGGGACTCTATTCAACAATCAAATTGTTATCTATAACCTATGAACCTTTATTTTTAATAAATCCCACTGAATTCAATGGAAATTATGTATAAGTAACTATAAACAGAATTGCGTTGCAAAATTGTAATCTGTGCCTTCTAGATGTACACACAGTATACCGAAACAGAATGGACTCTTCTACATTCTGATTTTCATCATTTGTGTGTCCTATTGCTTCAGGGTTCCCCCCCCCCAATGTATTTTGCTCTCTCTAGTAGTCCCAGAGGGAGCAAAGCACATGGGCAGGGTGTGTGTGTGTGTGCAAAGCAATAGGGACAAACGAGTGACAAAAATGAGAATGCGGAAGAGCCTAATGATATCAAAGGGATTAGAAGGACCTGATTTTAGAGAGGCTTGGAACTAGAAGCACATGCACTAAGCTAGATGGATGAGGAGCACGATAAACATATAGTAAAAATAACATGCTGTGCTAAGATGTCCTGAGGCCCTTTCTACTGGGGGCAAAAAGAAAGAATTCACAGCCCCCTCTTCATTGTCCAGGCTTTCACTCACACTTTTTCCAGGACAATTCCTTTGGCATGGGAAGCTCCCCCAAAGGGGTTGGCCTTCAGAGCAGTGCCCAGGTGAGCCTTCTTGTACTGCTTGTCATGCCACTTCTGGTCTCGGCGGTGACTGCGCAGCTTCCTGGCAGTACGAAGCCCACGGCACTTACCTAGAAGGCAAATGGAGAGACAAAACTGACAAAATCAGGAAAGTGAAGAAGCAGAAGGCTAAGATGATGGCATGTATCCCTTGATATTTTAGATGCAGCATCACTTTCTGCTACGTTGATCACAACCACCCTGCAATGCAATCAGCCAACAGAGCAGTATCTCCGCAGTGTAATAAAACAGGATTCCAACCACACCTTAAAGACGAACAAAATGTGTCCCTGGACAAGCGTTCTTCAGATTAACCTTTCTTTGTTACGATCATAGATCAGCCAACAGCAGATAAATCTAGAGTTTCTCCCTGATATCTTCTAAAATGAAACGAAGCCATTTATGCGAAGAAACATCTGGAGAAGGAATCCACCACTTGCAGAAGCGTCCCTTCTCCGATTCCAAGCCCCCGCCACCTCGCCCACCCTTGCCAAGTTATCACAGACACGTCGGGCAGCTCTCCGCTGCACGAGACCCAATTCGCACCCATTGCGCCCACAGTGAAGGCACCCCCCTCTCCACTCACCCATGCTGCCCCAAAGGTATCAGGAGAAAGACCCACAAGCCTCCGCGGTTGCTCCTTGCAGCCTGTAAGGACCCCCCCGCAGGACAACTCAATTCGCGCCTGCTTCTTAACTGCCTTACCGAGGTGACTGAGCGGACCGGAGTGGCATGCGATCAATGATAAACGTGGAATAATTCGACCATTTCCCCAAATTTAGGATCACATTTGCGGGGGGAGAGACACGAGATACACAGAGCCTGAACTGCCGCGTTTCATTTCAAAGGCGGTACTGGCGGTGATTCTCTAAACCCCTGTTGTATCTTTGTAGTGAAGGGGAAGGGTCAGCCTTAGAACTGGGAATTAGAGAGATTGAGGAAGAAGGGTTGGATGGCTTTATACCCCGCCCTTCACTCCGAGTCTCAAAACGGTTTACAGTCTCCTTTCTCTTCCTCTCCCCTCAGCAGACACCCTGTGAGGCAAGTGGGGCTGAGAACTGCTCTTGAGAAAACAGCTCTGAAAGGACCTGTAACTGATCCAAGGAACTGGATGTGGAGGAGTGGGGAGTCAACCCCGATTCTCCCAGATTAGAGTCGGCGCTCTTAACCATTACGCCAAACGACATGCAGTTCCATTTAATACTGGAAATGCAAGTGAGAACTGCAGATGGACTTTTAGGCATTTTAAAAAACCGCTTTCCAATCTCTATGGCTTGCCTGTATACACCTTGGACAGGACAGGGATACCTCTTGCGTGTAGCTCACGGAGAGCCGAAACATAAAATCCATTGTCCGCCTATGGACTGGGCAAGTTGCGGACTACAGCTCCCACAATACATTGCACATCCTGCATCAGCCTAATCCCTAACCCAAAAAAAAAAAAAAAAGCCTGCTGGGTGATGCATGGTGGGTAGTGCTGCTCTGATCAGGCACTCCGTTTGACAGCCCTGCCCTCTCGAACGAGGTCCTTGGAGTGGGGAAAGTGTGGCGCGCTGAATTGTGGGTCTTTCTCTTTCCTCCTCGGGATCGGCGGTCGGCAGGATGGGTGAGTGGCTCTGACCGTGGGGTGCCCCGTTGTGGGAAAGAGCGGAGACCGTGGCAGCAGTTACCGTGCGGGAAAGGCGGCTCATGTATCTGAATACGCAACATGCGCCTCCTTTCCCAGGAACTGGCGTTTCTCGACCTCTGGAGGAGGGAGCCACGCGGGCAGCTTCCCTGGAGGCAGGCCTCGGCGTGACAAAGTGACTCCCGGAGCCCCAGTCAGGGGTACCCTGAGGACGGAGAGCAATCGAGGCGGCCAGCCTCCGCCTCGACACGCTGATTTCTGCAGTGTGTCCCCCAGCCGCTGCCCGCGCGCCTCGTGACAATTCGCCTTTGAGGATAAGTTGCAGGCAGGCTATTGGGGTGAAGTTTTAATGGCCTCGTGGTGGTAGTCCAATAGTGGAAAGACGATGTGAGCAAAAATTTACCCACCTTTCTCCCGTTTAATATAGCTTCCTTTCGTTAGTGTATCTTTCATTTATAATTTGATTTTTAATTACAGGTTTCGTTATGTCTTTTTTTCAAAGATCTCAGGATGGTGGTCATACTTTCCTCCTTTCCCCCGTTTTATCCCCCTGATAACCCAGTGAGGTGTGCCAGGCTCAAAAAGAGCTAGGGTTGGCAACAGGTAGGAGTCTGATCAAGTGAGGATGCAGGAATGCCTCCATGTTTCCTATCGCAGCTTACTTGAGCATTGGTGGGAGGCAGGAAGGATTAGTGGGAGGCCTCCTGCTGGAAGTGGGTATGTGGCATTCCTATAAGTCCAAAGCCACCATGAGCCCCAACCCAGGTCTTAATCCAACAACACTAATCACTGCAGCACAAGAATGAGCAATTCATTCTATTACACCAGAACATGAAATAGAGAAACAAGTGACTCTCATGTCCCACATAAGTTGTCCGTGGAGACTTTTTAATGCCTCATCCTCAGATTTGCTCTGACAAATTGCATTATATTAAAACTAGGAATAAGGCCTGTTGTGGAAATAAATACAACAGACTCTAGAAAGAGGCTCTGGGAGAGTGCCCCGGCTTTGGGCACTCAGTGACAATTTGCTGTGGCAATCTCAGCAGGGTATAATGACAGAGTCCACCATTTGCTCCAGAGGAACTGATCTTTGCTACCTGAAGAGCAGTAGTAATTTTGAGTGGTCTCTAGCCCACCCCCAAGATTGGTAACAGTGGTTTCCCAGGACGGAGTGGCTGGTTTGGAGGGTGGAGTCTATGGCATTGTACCTGTCTGAGGTCTCACCCCTCCTCAACACTCACCCTCTCCAGGTTCGACCCCTCAAATCTCCAGGAATTTCCCAACCTGGAGTTGACAACCCTATCTCCCTCCCAGCCAACCATCAACCTACCTTTAATTTTCCATCTCCTCCCCCATCCCTCCTAGAGAGCAGTTGTAATTTTGAGTGATCTCCAGCCCCCACCTGGAGATTGGCAACAATGGTTCCCCATCAAGGAATGGCTGGATTGGAGGGTGGAGTCTATGGCATCGTACCTGTCTGAGGTGCCACCCCTCCTCAAACCTCACCCTCTCCAGGCTCCATCCCTCAAATCTCCAGGAATTGCCCACCTGGAGTTGGCAACCTGCTCAGGACTGGGCCCAATGAGTTTTCTCCCAAAGGCCAACATAGGTGTGGAAAGGGGTTTTTACTGACAGGAGAAAGTACAGGTGCCAACTTTGATTAGGGAAATACCTGGAGATTTGGGGGGTGGATCCTGTGGAGGGCAGCATTTGGGGGGGGGTGGAAGGACTCAGCAGGGTATAATGCCATAGAGTCTACCCTCCAAAGCAACCATTTTCTCCCAGGGAACTGATCTCTGTCATCTGTAACAGTGGGAGAGCTCCAGGTCCCACCTGGAGATTGGCAGCCCTAGGGGAAAGTCAGCCGCACAGCGGGGAGTTGAAGAAAATGGTCTGATGGTCGCTGGCCCACCTTGTTAGCCAGCCAGCCATGCTGAAGAGATACTAAAAAAATAAGAAGTGACATGCCAGAAGCTGAGCTTCATGACAGAAGTTCTGTTTCTTGCCATGGGGAAGCTTTTATCCATACCCTGTTTGTAATGCTTTAATGTAGGTTTCCTTTTTTAACCTGTTGTCCTCAGTAGTGTAGCTGTGGTTCTGTTGGAGCAACCAGATTCTGTATTTAGAAGGTATTTCATAAAATGACACGTTAATTTTTAGCTAGCGTATTGGGTACTATGAATCTTTTTATACCTCATAAAAGAAGGTTGGATTGAGGCATGCAAATTCTATGAATTTATTTGTTGGTATCTTACTATTTTCTAATGCACTGGTTCTTAGGTAAGTGCCGTGGGCTTCGTACTGCCAGGAAGCTGCGCAGTCACCGCCGAGACCAGAAGTGGCATGACAAGCAGTACAAGAAGGCTCACCTGGGCACTGCTCTGAAGGCCAACCCCTTTGGGGGAGCTTCCCACGCCAAAGGAATTGTCCTGGAAAAAGTGTGAGTTTCATTTCATAATTCTTCATGGCATTACTTTTGACTGAAAGAATGTATCCCAGTTCCTGTAAAGAGTGTTGCACTGGTGATATAAATGCATCTTAAGTTTTTTTAAGTATGTGTTGTCACAAATACATTGTTAGCACCTAGTGCATTTCTAGCACCTAATAATAAGGAAACCTTATTAGTGCTAGCACTAGAAAATTTTAACCCTCATTTTAACTGACTTTCTAGATTTTTTTTATTTGTTAATTTTGTAGTGTTTGTGCAGGAAAATGAATAAAGGCCAATAAAAAGAAAAAATGCTAATTAATGTAGTGAGTCTCTTCATTTGTAATTACTTTTAAATTTCTGTATTATAAAGTTAATACATCATAAAGTAGCATTGGCATTTCTGAACCTCTGCTGAAGGATTCACTTACAGTAAATAATGCTTAAAGAACTTTATTCACAACTGTTGTCTCTTGAACAGTTTCTCACTAAGGTGGGCTCATAAATGGATATTCCCTCTGACAGTACCAGTTAAATTTGTTATTTCTGCAAAATTTGCCTACTTGCATCAAACCTCAGTGAATGTTGTTGTCCTAACTATAGACCATAGTTCTGACAGTAAACACACATATATCTTTATTATTTCCATTTTAGTGGTGTAGAGGCTAAACAGCCAAATTCTGCCATCAGGAAGTGTGTCAGAGTCCAGCTTATCAAGAATGGCAAGAAAATAACAGCCTTTGTTCCTAATGATGGTTGTTTGAACTTCATTGAGGTAAATTACTTATTCTGCTCTGCAGGGGAGTTATACATAAAAAACAGTTCTTTACTAGTACATCTCATTGTTCTATAAACAGCAGAAAGGGGAATAAAGTAGCAAAGCATTAAGACCAACTAATTTATTTTGATATGAATTGTGATGAGACAGAGCCCAGTTCATGAGATGCATGAAATAGTTGCTTGATCTGGCAGCTTTACCAACTGCAATGTAACTCTATGGAATCTGGCTCACAAGAGTTTATACCACAATAAGCTCATGAAAGCTTATCCCCACCACCACGCATAAGGATGTTTTAATAAGTTATGAGAATCAACTTCTTAATGGATGGCCTATGAGTGTACAGAGATGGGTTTGGACTCACTTCTCCAAGAAGGCAAGTTCTATTCCAGGAGAGTATACGAACTGATGGGTTTTTTTAAAAAAAACCAGGTTTATTTTAAAATATTTAGGTCTCACTTTTCTGCCAAACAGCAGGGCTCAGAGTTGGCTGCAGTGGTTATTAGTATACACTAGTTCATACTGTGAATAAGTATGAAATGACATTTTATTGTTTAATTACAGGAGAACGACGAGGTTCTCGTAGCTGGCTTTGGTCGGAAGGGTCATGCTGTTGGTGACATTCCTGGAGTTCGTTTCAAGGTTGTCAAAGTAGCAAATGTTTCTCTGTTAGCCTTGTACAAAGGCAAGAAGGAGAGACCAAGATCATAAAACTCTTTCTGAATCTTTAATATGGTCAATAAAGTTTTCTCATAAATGCTTTTGTGACTGTTACTTTGTGGAATTGTGTTTCTTAGCCATTGTCTACCTGGGTCACTCCCGCTGCAGTCCTAAGAACACTTTCCTGGGAGTAAGCACCATTGGATAAAGTTGGCCTTACTTCTGAGTAGACCTGGTTCAACTTGTTCCTGCAGCACCACTATTGTTAGAGAGAAGCGTTCTGTTCTTAATTCCATAGATCTTCATCATGTCCCAGTTAAATTTTCATTTATTTGGTTTTGTAAGAGACCAGTCTCTTTACTCTTTTTCCCCATAGGAAATGTGCTCTTGATTATTTAGACAAATAGCTCAAGAATTCATCATGCAGCTATACTTCTTAAACTACCTTTGCAGATTGCAAGAGTAGGGTGGCTACTGGAAGTGTTCTATCATGTCATCACTCACCTCCACTCTAAAGTGGTGACATCTGGAAACAATTTTGCCATGAGATAAACTGTTTGTCTAGAGTGCCTCTAGAGAGGGAACTTTGCAACTCTTCAGTCAGCTTGTAATTTCACTGTCCAACTTTGCCACTTCACGGTTTCCTTGAGTCTCCATTTATGAATGTTAAAAAGTACTAGTCCTCATGTGGATCTTTCGGGGAACCCATAGTTTTTTTATTATGGGTCAGACCCACAGTACCATGAGCAGAGTTAGGTGCACAGAATGAGAATTTTCTAGACAGTGCCCCCCCTCCCCAGCAGGCTTTCCTGACATCGTTCTCTTGGCAGTCAAGGAAACCTTCATGAACAGTGTGTGGGAGAAAAGTGGGGTCTGCAGAGAAAAAGAGAATAACAAAAATTACCCTCCCAGCTGTAAATTGAAACACCACAAGGGCTGCTATGCTGATGGAAGACCACCTTGCGGTTTAACTCAATATGTATCTTCTCAGCCAAAGTCTCTTTCCCAAAACAGCTTGCAGAAATTAAGCTAATGCCAAAGATGAAGATAAGTACAAAATACTGGAAGAGGGATCCTCAGATAAATTTTATTTGGGCGATATGGAGGAGTGCTTGGCTGCTTCCTTCTTTTGGTGTATTTACCTCCTATTGGGGAAAATCTACTTATTCCTACCCTCTGGTTTTGTTTTTAACTAGTTAACAGCTAACTTTCTAAGAGGAACTAGGTGGTCCGCCACTTTGATTTTTGGTCTTTTTATTACCCCCTATTATTCATGGTTCCTGCTGTGGGAAAGGCAACTTCAGAACATTCTAGAGCAGGGGTGTCAAATATGGGCCCCGGGAGGGTTTCTATCAGGCCTGCATTGGAACTGGCCATCTCCTGCTTCCAGTTCTGCTGCTGCTGCATCATAGCTTGCTTCGCCAGACTCAATTGCTCAGCCATTTCATGTTTTCCTCTGGGTCCTAGACTCAGAACTCTGAGCATGAGATTTCTGTGGTGAATGTCAGTAAATCAAAAGTAGGTTTGCAGCTTGCCGATACACACTTGAACAGCATACTCAAGATTGCAACAGCACGAGGAGGCAGGGCTACTGTGTGGTTGAGTACTCAGCACTTCGAAATCTTCTAGCTGCTATCTGGGAAATATTGCTACAGATGCTTATTTCACTCTCAAAGAACTTTGCTGGAATTATGGAAAGGGAAACAGGCTGGTGGAGTTAAAATGGCAGCGGTCTGTAGTTTCTTTGCCTGCACAGTTACACAGTGAACTGCCCAAGCGAGATGGCTTTTTCGGATTTTTCGGTTGCAACTGAGGAGAGGGATTGCTTGACAGATGGAAATATACTGCTGTTGTCAGATGATTTTTGGGACTGCTTAAAAAGCCAATTGGTGGGGAAAATTACAACTGCTGTTTTTGAAACATTGGGAGAGATCTTGGATGGCATTGAGAGACAGGAGATCATAGAGGCACAAAATCAGATGATGTCAGACACTACACAAAATGGAAAGCGACGGGACCTGTCTGAACTTTCGACATCTACAATGAGAGATTTACCCAACTATTTTTTGATGGGCTGGCTGGATATAATACAGCCTATGCAGGGTTGGAGAGGCAAGACTGTCAGTTTTCGTACACAGGCAAGCCAGAAGACGAGACATTAAAAAATCAAAGACACAAAAGAACAACGATTTTGATGAGACATTTAGAAAGCAAGAGAAACTCAAACTTTACAAATAATTTGAAGTAGCACTCTTTGCAAGTCTGCATGGCTTTAACTGACTGATGGGATAAAGATCTACCAAAACTGGAACCTTTAAGCTGTCGAAAGCTGTTTGCTTACTTTGTGTTTCTTCTCTAGACCTACATTGTTATTTGATATCCAATTGATTAAGGAATATAACCTGAAGCAAAGTATATTTAATTTTTGCCTTGTCTTGACTGACTAATGAAAGCTATAAAATATGGACTTTTAATTTGAAATAACTTGCCATAGAATCAGGTCATCTAGTCCAACCCCCTGCACTCTGCAGAAGCACAGCCGAAAGATAGCTCTACATACCCACAACATACCCGAAAGATGGTTGTCCAGTCTCTGCTTGAAAACGTCCAGCAAAGGAGCATCCACCACCTCCCGAGGCAGACTGTTCCATTGCTCAACCACTCTTACAGTTAGGAAGTTTCTCCTGATATTTAGCCGGTAACAACTCCCTTGTAATTTCCACCCATTAGATCTAGTCTTGCAATCCGGAGCAAGAGAGAATAGATCTGCTCCTTCTTTAACATGACAGCCCTTCAAATACTTGAAGGCTGCAATCATGTTCCCTCTAAGCTTCCTCTTTCCCAGGCTAAACATACCCAACTCTTTCAGCCTTTCCTCATAAGACTTGGATTCCAGCCCTCTCACCATCCTGGTCGCCCTCTTCCGGACATGCTCGAGCTTGTCAACATCCTTCCTAAAATGTGGTGCCCAAAACTGGACACAGTACTCCAGGTGAGGCCTGACCATAGCAGAATAGAGTGGAACTACCACCTCCCGTGTTCTGGACGCAATGCTTCTGTTAATGCATCCTAAGATTGCATTAGCTTTCTTCACAGCCACATCACACTGCAAGCTCATGTTTAGCTTGTGATCAACCAGAACACCTAGATCCCTTTCACATGTGCTGCTGTCAAGCCAAGTCCCTCCCACTCTATATCTGTGCTTTTGATTTTTTTGTACCTAAGTATAGGACTTTGCACTTATCTCTATTGAAATTCATTTTATTTGTCTCAGCCCACTGTTCCAGCCTATCTAGATCATTTTGAATCCTGACTCTGTCTTCTTCAGAATTAGCAATCCCACCCAGCTTTGTGTCATCTGCAAATTTGATAAGCATCCCCTCTATGTCTCCTCCAGGTCATTTATAAAAACATTAAACAACACCGGGCCCAGGACCGAGCCCTGTGGCACTCCACTTGAGTCTTCCCTCCACGTAGATGCAGAGCCATTTACGAGCACTCATTCGGTACGATTTTTCAACCAACCATGAATCCATCCAACGGTTGCACCATCCAGCCCACACTTAACCAGCTTATCCTCAAGGATATCATGAGAAACTTTGTCAAATGCCTTACTGAAATCTAGATACACTATATCCACAGCATTGCCAGAGTCAACCATTTTAGTAACTCTGTCAAAAAAGGAGATAAGGTTGGTCTGGCATGACTTATTCTTGATAAACCCATGCTGGCTACAACCAATTAGCTCATTCCATTCAAAGTGCTCACAGACAGAGCATTTAATAATCTGCTCTAGAATTTACCCAGGTATTGATGTCAAACTGTCAGGTCTGTAATTTCCCGTCTTTTTTCCTTTCTTGAAGATCAGGACAACATTCGCCCTTCTCCAGTCTTCCGGCACAACACCAGTACTCCAGGACATCACAAATATTAGAGCCAGAGGCTCTGAAACAACATCTGCAATTTCTTTTAGCACCCTGGGATGTAAGCCATCCAGCCCTGGAGATTTGAAAGTATTTAAGGGAGCTAGATACTCCCTAACCATTTCCTTACTTATTCTGGACTGGCAGTTCCTCCTTCCTTCATATGCCCTGCATTCTTCAGTTTGTATACAGCTCGCCTTACAGTTAAAACCGACGCAAAGTGAGAGTTTAGGAATTCCGTTTTGTCTTCATCCCTTGTTAAGGCTTGACCATCTTCCCCTAGCAATGAACTTACCCCATCCCTGTTCTTCTTTTTGCTCCAAACATAGGCATAGACATTTTTCTTGTTATTTTTAGCATCCCTCACAAGCCTCAGCTCCATCTGCTCTTTAGCCTTTCTGACACCATCCCTACAGATTCAAGTCTGTTTCTTGTATTCACCCTCAGTAATCTGACCCTCCCTTCCATTTTCTGTACATTTCCCTTTTTAGTCTCAGCTCTTCAGAGAGTTCCTTGTTCAGTCACCTTGGCTTCATTACCCGTCTCCCCCCTTTCTTTCTTACCGGTACAGTTTGCGATTGTGCCCCATTTTTCAGCATCACCCATCCTTCCTGTGCAGATTTCCCCTTCAGCATTTCCAGCCATGGGATCCTACCTATTAGTTCTGAGTTTTTTGAAATCAGCTTTCCTAAAGTCCAGGATACGAGTCCTACTATGTCCTGGTTTCACATCCTTCTCTATGTCAAATTCCAAGCTGACATGGTCACTATTTCCCAAGGATCCCACAACATTAACTTAATCAATCAGTTCTTCCTTGTTAGTCAGAATTAAATCTAGGATAGCAGATCCTCTGGTTCCCACCTCCACCTTCTGAGAGAGGAAGTTGTCCGCAAGACTATTCGAGAATTTGTGGGATGCTCATGTCTAGCAGAGTTAGATTTCCAGCAAATATCTGGATAATTGAAATCTCCCATAACCACAATATCTTGTCTCTGTGAAAGTTTAGCAAGCTGCTGTACAAATGCATTATCCTGTTCCTCCGGTTAATTTGAAGGTCTGTAGTATACCCCCACAACAGTATCCCCTTCTTTCCCCCCCTCCTCTATCCTTACCCACACACTTTCAACAGGGCAACTTTCAAAATCCTGAATTTTAATGCAAGCGTATTCATTTTTGATATATAGTGCCACCCCACCTCCCTTTTTGTTTATTCTGTTTTGTTTGAACAAGGTATATCCTTCAATCGCTGTGCTCCATATATGAGACTCATCCCACCAAGTCTCAGTGAAACCTATCCGATCATACTTACTTTCCAATATTTGAAGTTCAAGTTCCTCCTGTTTATTTCCCATACTCTGCATTAGGATAAAGACATCTCAGATTACAGACATCCTTTCCTACCATAGGTCCCTTCGAATTTAGGTGAAAACTACTGAACTCACCTCTCTCCCGTTCATTTATTCTCTGGTTACTCCCCTTCTTGAACTTAGTGTTGAGGATGTCGTACATCAGGCTTTTTCGTCCCACCCCCAATGTCTTCAGTTTACCCTCTGTACTTGTAATGTCCTAATAGGAGGAGGATGGAAAGACAGGGGCAGTTTGAATTTTTAGAGAGGAATTGCAGGGAAAAATATAATTAATGGGCTATTTACTTAGGGAATGTGCATGGATTTGGCTATTTTGAGAGAGAAAATGAGATGTTACAGGATAAGGTGAAAGCTATACAGCATTGTTAGTGTGAGAGCTGAGATTGTAGGGAAAATATAACACATTGTGTTTAGGTCTGCTAGTTGATGGGATTTTGAAAACTAACAGTGTCAAAAATATGAAAGAATATTTAAAGGGACCAGATTGTTAACTTAGAAGAAAGTTTTCTTCTTTGTTTTTATTGATATAAAATAGATTAATAATAGTATATTATAGATAAAATGAAATATAGCAGATAGAATATAGAAGAATTAGTTCTATAATGGGAATAGATCCTTGGTTTATTAGTGTTTGTTACTGAATACAAATTAAAATGAGGGGAAATGGGAATGTGTATGCAAACATGATGATGTGAGCGAGATATTTGGCTAGCTATTTTAAAATATATGGCTCTTTTTATGTAACTTCTAAAAAATAATATACTTTGCCCAAATTACGGCACGTCAAAAAAAAAGTTTGCAACAGCACAGACATTTTGATGCAATAATTCAGAGCAAGAGGTGTCAGTTATCAGATACCGTTAAATAAACAAAGTATTGCAAGAGTGCTAATGTTTTAAGCATGTTTTTATTTTAAGTAAAAAGAAATCTTTGTGTTTATGTCCTTTATAAAGTTTATATCTCAGCTACCTGGCATTACATTTTATGACACACATGGCCCAGCCCAACAAGGTCTCATTTACGTCAGATCCGGCCCAGGTCACATAAATTAGTTCTGCACCCCTGTTCTAGAGTTTTATCCTAAGAAGCTGACCTCCCATTCTTTCCAGGAGGCCTTTTAGAACCCTTCCATCCAGTTATTTTCTAACCAACCACTGCATTAGCAGCAGCTTGGAAAACTGTTGCCTTGGCACAAGCCATCTTGGGAATCTCTTGAGAACATGTACAGGGTAGAACTGTCAGATGACATTCCTCTTCATCCACCCCCTACTTACAGCTGATGGATTTAACTTGAGTAAGGGATCATGTGAGAACCTCACCCTGTAACTGAAAATGAGGGTCACAAGATTGACATGAAAACTACTTGACAGAAGCCATGCCTTTCAAATCTGAAATGATAGGTCTTGAATGATTCAGTAGCAGCACTTCCTACAGAAACAGATGTCTTTTGTTTGAATAAGCATCTGCTGACTCCACATACCAAGCAGAAGCATATTACCTGCTTGATAGCCAATTAATATGGGCCACCAGAAGGCCCATACAGGACAAAGATAATAGTACAGCGGCTCTTTGATGCCATGTCTGGCTTCCCATCTACTTTACAGTTTTCTGATAATCCTGCTCAGACATTTATTTATTAAATTCATATGCTGCCTCTCGCAACTAGATGGTTTACCACAACACCACAGTATCTGGCTGTTAATTCATAAAACAGTTCTCCTTATGGCAATTACTTCTGCAGGACAAACAACTGAGTTGAGTGCACTGACATCTTAGTGGAAGGGCACAGACTTTCCAATTTCCGGGTGGGGGGCAGTGTTCCCTCTAAGCTGAGTTAGTAAGAGCTAGCTCATAGTTTTTTAGCATCTGGCTCACCCATTTTTGTCTTAGCTCAGGAAGAATGGCTCCAGAGCAAAGTAATTTATGCAGAAGCCAAATTGCTCACTCACTTTAATGCTAGCAGCTCACCAAGTAGAATTTTTGCTCACAAGGCTCCACAGCTTAGAGGGAGCATTTGTGGGGGGGCTTGTCCAGAGGTATTGCTATGCTAGGTCCTTAAAAGAACTGGGGCCCAGTGACAGCATAGGGAGGAGCCAGTGACATCACAGGCCATTTTTACTATGGAGGCGGAGCTATGTGGGATTTAGGGAGGGTTAGAAATGTAGTGGGGCTTGGGAACCCCATAACAATGCCCCTAGTCTGTGCTAAACCCAGGAAAAGGTAGGAGTTGGTCAGTGATTGTGATGGTATCTCAGTTATCTCCTGTTGTGACCTGTTTTGAAATTCATTTTTAGAATAGTCACTTTAAGATCTGCAAATATAAATACCATGTGCATAGGACAAACTAATGGTCACAAATTTGACAGTAAGAGAGGCAACAAAGAAAAGCCTGTAGGGGAACATTTTAAAAGTTTTCCTGGACATTCATTTACAGGAGTCTTGTTTTAGCCTTATTCATAAGGGTGACTGTACTAAATTGTGGTGTCACAAATACCTTTGTTTGGTAAATGTGTGGCTGGACTCTCTTGAGTCAAGGCAGAATACAAAGTTGCTGTGCAGTGAATTTCTGAGCAATTTACACAGTTCAGAGTAGTAGCAATCTTCTCAGTTCTCTGGGACTGGAATAGCAGTCCCTGGGATTAGCAGAAGTATTCTGGGATTGTAATGACAACTCCTGGGACTTGCAGCAGTGTTCTGGGACTATCATTCCACTATGAGGGCTGTCATTCCAGTCCCAGAACACCTCTGCTACTCCTAGGGGCCATCATTCCTCTCTGGGGGCTGTTATTCCAGTCCCAGAGCACTAAGCCTATTCCCAGGAGCTGTCATTCCACTTTGCAACCTGTCATTCCAGTCCCAGAGGACTGAGCCTATTCCCAGGGGTTTTCATTCCGCTCTGTGACCTGTAATTCCAGCCCCATAGCACAGATTCTATTGCTAAGGATCGTCATTCCATTCGAGGGGGGGGGCTATCATTTCAGTACCAGAATGCTCCTGCTACTTCCAGAGGCTGTCATTCCACTCTGTGTCCTGTCATTCCAGTCCCAAAGCACAGATTCTCTTCCTAGGGACCATCATTCCACTCTGGGGGGTGTCATTCTAGTCTCAGAGCAGAGATTCTATTTCTAGGGACTGTCTTGTGTGCATGCACATGAAAGCTCATACCCTGAATAAACCTTTGTTGGTCTTAAAGGTGCCACTGGACTCTAAATTTGTTTTACTCTGGGGGCTGTCATTCCAGTCCCAGAGTAGCCTGTCTGGGCCCAAAGACCTTAATGGAAAAACCATTCCACATTTTCTTTGCAACTTTTTTTGTGCTGCAATGTATTTCAGTGCAATGGGCCTTCAAGCCTCTCCCATTATTTTCAATGGACAATCCTGTCATTCCTTTTAGTACATCCCAGTTGGTTTCCCCTTTAAAACTATAAAAGGTTAAAGGTAAAGGTTTCCCTTGCTCAAAAGCCAATCGAATCCAACTTTAGGGGGGGTGCTCATCTCCGTTTCCAAGCCAAAGAGCCAGTGTTGTCTGAAGGTCTTTTCATGATCATGTGGCCGGTGTGAATAAACGTCGAGGTGCATGGAACGCTGTTACTTTCCCACCAAAGCGGTACCTATTTATCTACTTGCAATTTCTTGCTTTCAAAGTGCTAGTTTGGCAGGAGCTTGGGCCAGAGACAGGAGCTCATTCTGTCACATGGCTCTAGGGACTTGAACTGTCGAACTACAGACCTTCCAGTCTGCAGCTCAGCATCTTAACCTCTGAGCCACCACACACCATTTTAAGTAACAGCAAAATGAAGAGTGTGAACATGTACAGAGTGCACATTCCTAGCCAGTGTTCTCTCTCAGCTGCACACAGGGCAAAAAGAAATTTTAAAAGGCCTCTGATCTGCATGTCTTAGGAGCTTAAGAGCTTAGGAGTTGACTGAAGCAGCCCCCACACACACACACTACCATGAAAAAAACTTCTCTTCCTGTGGTAAGAAATGTTATCAAATCTCTTTCCCTACTAAGGTAAAGGCAGCCACAGTTCCTAAAGACTAGCATTTGACACCTCCCTGCTAGGATTGTTTAACAATCCCCTTGTCTATCCTGCTAGCTCAATTAGCATTTGTAAGAAAGTGAGCCAGGAAGGGAAAAATTGAGGCCAAAGTAAAATAACCCACACAAGAAAGTTTTAAACTCAATATTGTCAGGCACTGGTTGGCCTGCCCCCCTGCGGCAGGATGCCTTCACATTCTGTTATGAGCACAAATTGGAGCTGTGTTAGCCTCTGGAAGGAATATCCTGTGGTAACTTGAAGGTTCGTGATTATGACTTCATAGTTCACTTTGTGCTGATGCTAATGATACAGGCTTTTGCATAGTCTTGATGCCTCGCAGTAACAATTACCTGTTATCAGGACTTTTTTTTTCTTTTTGGAAAAAGAGGTGCTAGAACTCTCAAGAGGCAACGTTTTCAGTCTGTATACTGAAAGCTAATGAACTTTTAAACATTTTTAAAAGAATTTTCTCAAAGAGGTTCTGGAACTCTGTTCCGGTGTGTTTCCCCAGAAAAAAAAGCCCCGCCTGTTATACATTTGTTTCCACTGCAGATGCAACAGAGCATCCAGTTGGGAAGATTTTGTTTATTTTCCTTTGCCCCCCAGGCTACCTGAGGGTATTCTGTAGCTTTATTTAAAGGCACTTGGCAATATTACTATAGTAATATAACAACTGTTATGGGTTTATTAATATGAGTTTCAGATAACCCAGGCTCATCTGTTTGAAGTGGGCAATGAAACTCTCAAGCCACATTCCCAAAAGGGAACTGGTGGCTTTAAACTGGTTGATGTGGGGAGTGTAGAAGTAGAATCAACAGTATGATATTGCCAGGTGGCCATCCTGTCTATGATAAAGTATTACTGGTCTTCGCCTCTCTGCACCTGGCACTCCAATTTGCACTCAGCACTAATTTTGAAGAAGAGTGCAACAGACCTTTAATCTATACTTTTGAACTGATTGGTTTTGTTTTGTTTTTTAAAGTCTTTGAAGGGGAGTTGGAATTTGTACCTCAAGTTCTGATTGGCACAGGAAGCCAAACTTGAAAGCAATCCCATAAATAAGGAAGCCTGAGGTGTAATTCTTTGTCAAGTCTCTGGCAACTCCTTGGAAAAGCCTCAGTAACTTCTTTAACCATCCCTAGGAAGAGGAATGCTTAGACATTATAAGTAGATCTAGATAGCAACTAATTTTCTTCTTGTTTTACTAGTGTTCTGTATTATTCCACTTGTCTATAGGTTGTTCCCAAATATCTGTGTTTTCTAGAATACCTGTTCAATTAATAAAATGTTAAAACTTGATCTCTCTTGGGGAAGTCTACACACAAGTCAACAGCTTTGGTGCAAACCTATCATGCTTTTTTAAAGGTGCTGAAACAAATAGCAACAAGGGTGAGACAGTCCAAGCCCTTTCACTCACGCAAGCACATGTTTCTTTTTACATTCCAGTAATGAAATACACAGGCTTAAGAGCAGCCTGAATCAAAAGACGAGTCCATGGGACAGTTAGCCCAGAAGTGAGACTGCACCAATACTGATGCGATCTGCATATCCCACAGAACTCTTGGTAACCCCAGCTACTAAAGTTTATCTTAAGATTAAAAGCTAAAAGGAGTTAGGTTTTTGGGTTTTTTTTATGGTCTAGCAGTCTTAGTGTGCAGAGCTGGGACCCCAAGATGGTGGGGGAAGTGAGCAGCTGGGGGGTCAGGAAGGAGAGTCCATACAAGCAATTGCCATTTTCTTTATAAAGCCAGCAAGAAGCCCTCTGGTGGCATGGGGGGGGGGAGGAATGGCAGCCACAAGAGGATCATGGCAGCAAAATAATGCCAACATAGATGGAAGGTTCAAGATTGCACATGGCATACATACCTGCTTGAACTCTGACCTTTCACAAAATATCCTGAAAGCAGGTTTGGGAAACGGAGCAAAGCAGGGGGATGACATTGTTTTACTCCTGAAAACACCCATTTCAAATTGAAAGCCCAGGTGAAGTAAAATACCCATGTGGAAGCAATCCATGTTTCTTCAAATTATCTGAAAATGCTTCTACAGGAAATGGTTTGTCCTAAATCAGTAGAGTGAGAGAAAGGGATATCCCCATTCCAATTTATGTTGATTGCCTTCAAACCATGGAGGTGATCCCTATTCTGACATGAGCTAATCTATGTATCAGGAATATCAGCATGGAAGAAACAGTGGCTGTCACAGTAAAAAGCAAAACAAAAACCTAGTAACCATACATTGTTACAGAAGGAAGTACCGCTTTAAATGACATGGTTCTTGTTTCCTCATAACCATTGTTACTCAAGCTAGGAAATGTTAAGAAGTTCCTAAAGTGCCTATTCAAATTGTTAGATTAACAAGGCCAAAATTCCCTCCTCCTCCTCCTCCATGCCAACAAATTTCCCCCTCTGAGTTTAGCAGTTTTCCCATTCTAAGAATAGGCTTCAAAAATTGTAACAAATTCTCCCCATTCTGGTAAACTAGATAAATACATACAAAGTTATTTCAGTGACTCTAGTTGTTGTTGCCTTTTTAAAATCACTAATTCTGGCTCAGAAAGTGTCTTGTCTGCCAGACTGTATGCAGGACTGGTGCCTCTTCCTAGCATAGGACAGAACAGATACAGTCTCTTTCAACAGTGAAGCCAGGTGGCGTAATTTCCTGTACCAATGCCACAGCTCAACTTAAAACCAAAATATCACTGAGAGAGATAATTAGGCAGATAATATCCGAGTTGGGATATTCCCACATCTCTTCAAATGTGAGCCAAGCCACAGAGCTTGTATAGGTAACCCCTAGATCTATGGTACCAATGTGGAACGTGTATTGGTAATATGGAATCTCAGGACTATGTTCTTCAACACCCCCTGCCCCTTAACTGTGTTCTGGAAAACAGAGCAGCAGTTCCCCAGCTATGAGTGTCTCTGCTTTATCTATCCTGTTAAAGCACCTGTTCATGCAATCCATAGACCACTGTGGTTGTTGGAACCCTTCAGGGTTAGTATAGTGGCTGCTAATATTGGAGTGCCTTCAGCACACCCCTTCACCCTGACTGCAGAGGCATGTTGCTGCTTTATTTTGTCATTTATAAGGCCCGTGACACTTTCTCTCAGCTCTTGTACTGTCATAATCAAGCTACCAACCAAGGCACATAGGTGGCCTTGTGCCAACATTCCACTAAATGCACTGCAGCTGAAGCCTCGTAATCTGCCCTTTGGGGTTTTCTTCTCATTAACAAGTTTCCAGTAGTAATGATGTTGCTTTTAGATTCAGGTTTGGTGAGGGGAAAAGATAACAAAGGAGGTGATTCCCATTTCTGCACAATATAGGAGCATCTTTGTAAATTGCACTAGTACATGCGTTAAATTGAGAAGCTGAAAGCATAAAGAGGGGCACTGTTTTGTCTTTTGGATGCACACTGATTTACCATCAATACAGTGATTGCAGCTATCCTTCAGTGTATAAAGGCAAAGGTGCCACCTGTAAGTGTTAGATGAGCAACACTTCAGTTGTTCAAGTTTCCTGAGAAGCATTCTCCCAAATTTTGAAAGCCATGTTTTCTTTCCATTATTTCCTGCCTACATTTTCCTAAGCATGAAATACAAATTTATTTCCACAATCTTTTCTTGCAGAAAACACTAAAAGCTACATGCCAGTAACCAGTCAATAATAATTTAAGAGGAATTATCATGCAAATCCCTGAAGAGGATGACCTTGTTCACCATTTTGCTTAGTTTTAAAAAGAAAGGACTATAAAGTCTGGTCTTAGAGTATGTATTTATCTCCATTTTGGTTTCATACATAAATATTTCTGAAATCAGAATAAGACATCAGTTCTGTGGTTAAGACTCTAGATCAGGGGTGTCAAACGTGTGTCACAGATCAGGGTGCGGGGCCAGGCAAGAGCAAGGAAGTCAAGGCACAGTCTGGAGTCAAGAGCCAGGCAAACCAACCAACTGGGAAAACCAGGTCCAAAGCACAAGGCAAAGCAGGATGGTCAAGATACAGTCCTCAGTCAAGAGCCAGGCAAACCAACCAACCAGGGAAACCAAGTCCAAAACACAAACCATCAGAGTTGTCAGTAAGCCAGAGTTTCCAAGAGTCAAGGGTCCGGGAGTCAAAGGTTCGAGGTGCAGGTCTAAGCGCAGTCGTGCAAGCCAAGGGTCAAGGAGCCAAGGACATTGAGACAGGAACCGGGAATCAGCAACAAGAGCGAGGAGGTGCAAAGCTTCATCAAAGTGACTAGTTGCTAGCACAACTTGTTGGCGTGAGTGCGAGGGCTAAATAGCTCACTAAGTTGCCAGCAATTAGCGCACCCCAAGCACGTCCCGCCTCCTGCTAACACTCGGGACTGAAAGAGCATCTGTTGCGCATGCGTGCCTCTCGCCGCCAGGCGGCCATGTCCTCTCAAACAGGAAACCGATGGAGGTGAATCGGGGGGAGTGCTGACCAGGCGGGAATCTGCCTCAGCTGTTGCTGGACAGCTTCTGAACTCTCTGCGCTGTCAGGTGCAGGATTTTCTGGCATTGGGAGCTCATCCCCAGCAGCACTTAGCTCCTCTGCTGGAGCCGTGTGCTCAGACTCAGCAGGAGCCATGACAATGTGTGGCCTGTGGGCCAAATCTGCCCCCCAAGCAACTTCCTTCTCCTGCTTCCTTTCCCAGGGCTGCTCCTGCAGCTATACCCTAGCTTGCTTTTTTCCCAGCTCTATCAATGACGCTTTGCTTCCTGCTTTCTGTTTCGTGCTTCTTGCCTCCCCCCCATCTCTTTCTCTTTCTTACACACACACACACACACACACACACAGAGAGAGAGAGAGAGAGAAATAGAGGGAGCCTCATGGCTGCTTCATGCCAGAGAGACACAAAGACAAGCCTGCATGCCTTCCTGCCTGCCCCTCCCTCTCTCTCTCTTTCACACACACACACACACAGCTTCTGCTTTCTTCTCTGGGGGGGGGACAAGGAAGAAAGAGAGAGAGAAAAAACAAAATTGGTCCCAGCTTTAAGTCCAACAACATTTTATTCCAGGAATAAGCTTTTGTGTGCAAGCATACTTCTTGGGAGGGATTCTTCTGACAAGCACAATGTACACTGAGGAAATTATTTTGGCTTATTCTGAAAGGTTCTTTTTAAAAAAATGATTGGATTTCTCTGTTCCTATCTGGATTTATTTTCTTTCAAAAAGACTCTGATTAGGAATTAGAACATTTGGATTGGTCCCTATATCTTGGAGAGTGGAGTGATATCAAATGCCAAATGATAATAGCACACATTGGTGATGACACAGGAAAACTAGCTCTCAGTTCAGTCCAGGAGGATGATTGAGCTTTATTATCAATTGCATTTCAGCAGTCTCTCTTTCTACTCTCCCTTTGAAATTCCTTTGTAAGAGCGCTGCTGCTCTTAGGTCAGCAACTGAATATTGTAGTTCCTAATGTCAGATTTATGTCCATTTAGTCTCTGCATCCTCCTGGACTGAATACTCCTGGATGGAACTGAGACCTAGGTTTCCTGTCTCATTACCAGTGCTGATATCTCCATGCCTACTTCCCCTCTGCATATCACAACTTATCCAATCATGACTGCTATTGCCATTCAGCATCTGAAATCATCTTTATAAAGTTTATATCTCTGGTACCTTGTGTTACATTTTATAGCACACATGGCCTGCCCCAACAAAGTGACATTTATGTCAGACTAGGAATAAGGCCCGTTGTGAAAATAAATACAACGAGCTCTAGAAAGAGGCTCTGGGAGAGCCTTGGGCACTCAGCGTCAATTTGCTGTGGCGACCTCCTCAAACCCCACCCTCTCCAGGCTCCATCCCTCAAATCTACAGGAATTTCCCAGCCTGGAGTTGGCAACCCCGTCCCCTTTCCAGCAAGGGTGTAGACTTTCCAATTTCCCGGGGGAGGGGCTGGGGCTGGGCCAGAGGCATTGCTATGCTAGGTCCTTAAAAGAACCGAGGCCCAGTGACATCATAGGCCATTGTCACTATTTATGGAGGTGGAGCCATGTGGCATTCCTGGCTCCAATGGGCCTTCAAGCCTTTCCCATTGTTTGCAATGGGCAATCCTGTCATTCCTTTTATACATCCCATTTAGTTCTCCCTTTGAAACTGCACCACACCATTTTAAGTAACAGCAAAATGAAGAGCATGAACATATATAGAGTCTACATTTCTTGCCAATGTTCTTTCTGGGCTGCACACAGGGCAAAAGGAAATTTTAAAAGGCCTCTGATCTGCATGCCAATCAGGATAATGCTGTGTGGCATAAACATGAGTTAAGTGTTAAGTGTTCTCCCTGGATGGTGTACATATCAGGAACATACCTGTTACCATTTCCCTCTCTTCCTGCTCGCCACCCAGGGAAACAGAAGCCCTGTTCACATATTACAGTAAACATATGTACATCTTGCATGGACATATGTTGTTAGAAAGAGGTAATATACTTTTGCATTACAAATAAAAGCAGCCCACCTGCATCCTCCCCCTCCCCAGCCCCAACGGCTCAGAAACAAAGCACGGCATTGGCAAAATCCTCTACAAAAAACCCTGGAGAACCACTGCCAGTCTGAGTAGACAATGGTGGCACTGATGGACTGATGGTAGAGAGACCATGCTTTGTGTGCCAAAGGATAAAAGTTTAAACCTAGGAGGTCTAAGAGAACAGGTGTTGGAAAGGACCTTTCTCTGTCTGAGTTTCTAGAGCTCACCTGCATCAGAGCAGACCATGCTGAAATAGATGGACCAATGGCATGAAGACCAATGTGGACTGAGGAGACCCATGTTCAGATCTACATTTTGCATGATGCTTATTCAGTGATACTGGGACAGTTAGATTTGAGACCAGTAGCAGATTAGAGACCAACAAGAGTTTCAGGGAATAAGCTTCCAAGAGTCAAAGGTCCCTTCATCAGACTGGGTGATATTGCCATTGTTGTGAGGTCAATATAAGGGAAGCAAGACTGGAGGAAGAATGGGATAAAGAGGGGATTGACAGACAACATGTGGAAAAGGAATTTACAGGAAAAAATAGCACCAATTGATGTGACCAAGAAAACAGATCTTCCCAAACTAAAACATCATAAATTATAGCCTGAACATGAACCTATATTGTAATGCATTAAGTGATGTAGCAGTGGTGACAAAACCTCTAGTGGTATTGAGTTGAACTTCCTGGACAGACAGATGTATTTTGGGTTGCCACTGGCCAAACTGGTCTGACTTTAGAGAGTTGGGACAAGCAGCAAGGCTTGAGGAAGGGGATGTAGATCCATGGTTATAGAAAAGAAGGGGGCTAGGAACTGAGAAAGCAAAGCAGTCCAAATGAAGCACAACATAGAAAGCTGTACATAGTTGAGAAGAATTAGAAAGGAATGGAGATGCACAGTTGGTGTGAAGTACATTTGAGAAATTATAGAAACAGCATGGAAGTTTCTTAGGCGGGGTTAGCTACAATGCTATTGCAAGGTCTGTGTGATATAACAGGGGAGACAGTCCACAGAAACCTGTATGACATTTTCAGACATTCTCATTCTCTCTCTCATATACTTTAATTGTTTATCCCCTTCCTATAACAATTCCTTATCAGTCTAACAGAGACATCCTACTGAGGTCTGTCCAAAGGGGCTTACTCCCAGGGAAGTGTCCTTAGGATTGGACTATAAAGAGCTCTATTCAAATCCTTAACCACTGAGCTTGCTAATACTTTCTCTTCTTTCAGTTCCTTAGATCAATTTGCCCAATCCCCCATCAAACTCAAATCTTATTGGCTGTTGCAAATATGAGTAAATTATTATTACAATTCTATCACATGGCTCTTTCCTAATGATTGTGGCTCCCAAAAATAGGTTGAAGATGATTGCCTGGGATGTACCCACACAGCACCATGCCATGGACCCAGATGGCTCAGGTTAGCCTGATCTCATCAGATTTCAGAAGCTAAGCAGGGTCAGCTCTGACTAGTATTAGTATTTGGATGGGAGACCTCCAAGGAATACCAGGAACATGATGCAGAGTCAGGCAATGGCAAATTATCTTTGAATGTCTCTTGCTTTGAAAACCCTACAGGGTTATCATGAGTTGGCTATGACTTGCTAGCACTTTCCATCAACACAGGGCAAGTGCGTTTTAATGCCCAGAAGCATTTGGGCAAGGCCTAATGTGTGACAACTGTCAGTAGCATGAGATGGACCCACAGCTCAATTGGCTCTCATATCAGTGTCATAACATACAAAATAGTAAAAAGCTCAGTAGTACCTTTAAGACTAACAAACTATATTGTAGCATAATCAGGGCTTTTTTTGTAGAAAAAGCCCAGCAGGAACTCATTAGCATAACAGGCCACACCTACCAGCAGAAACTCATTAGCATGTTAGGCCACAGCCCTGACAGCACAGCTCATTAGCATATTAAGCCACACACCCATGTTACCAGAAGTGTGGTCAACCAGCCACACCCACCTTTTGCAGAACTGTAGGAGTAAATACACACTATGAATCAACAGGTCATAAATCAATAGGGGTTAAATGCAATCCTCTTTTCCTACACGCAGTACTCTCTACCTCTGAAGGTTGTGGGCTCAGGATAGGATCTCTCCTTGGACCGGCCTCTGGCTCTGCTTCAGCCCAAGCCCAAGAGAGCAGGGAAACTTCCATTCATTCCCCAGTCGAGCCAACTGTGGAGTGGCTGAATTTCTGCTGCCTCCCAGGGTTCCCCCATGTCTGTGGCTTGTAGCCTGGACAGCCTTGTCAGCACAGGCAGCAGGAGCATTTCCTAACCTCCTGTAGGACAAAGACTGCCTCCTCCCTGGATGGGCTGCCTTAACCCTTGGGACAGTCTCTCTTTCCCCACACTTTTTGGCCTTGGGGCAGCTGGGAACTGTAGGCCAGCAGATGAGGAAACCCCATTCAACCCAGTGAGTGATACCCCTGCAGGCCCCTCTCTGGAACTACAGCTCAATTAAACCTTATAGGGGAACATTTTAAACAAACAACCTCACAGACGGCAGCCATCTTACAAACACAGGTAACTGCCATTTCATTACACCTACCAACAGCCACTGAGGGAAAAGTTAAGTCCCACACAGGAGGCAAGCAGGAGAAGCGTCTTCATCAAGAGAGAAAGCCGTTTGCCAGTAATTCTGACAGGGCACAGTGGCTGAAGGGGGAATGGGCGGGGAAGAGGAGCAGACCCAGCAGCCGGTCAATGGCACACGATTACTCTTGAGTGGCAGCTGACTGGCCAATGGCTGAGGGAGTGCATGGAACGTTGCCACTCAAAAACAGAATTATATATAAGGAGAGATTGGGCCCTTGTACCAAATACATTTGACACCTCTGCTCTAGATTGCTTATTTATAACTGATCTTCTTCTGGGGGTCAGCACCTGTGCAGAGATGGCCTTGGAACATTGTCAAGTTTAAGAGTAACAAATCTTACAGAAGTAAAGGTTAAGACCAACAAAGTTTGCCACAGGTGCCCCTGGACTCAAACTGTGTTCTGTTGCTTCAGACCAACATGGCTACCCACCTGAAAGTCTTACAGGAGTTATTGCATGCACATGCATGCCTTTTGAGATATGTTTCTTCCTACATTCTGCCTAAGATGCAGTAGAAGACAGAAACAGTGGTGAGGGTTAGTTCTGCGACTGAACAAATGGCCACTCAAAGAATCTCAGTTATAAGTGGGCTATGTCTCTTTTCTCTTTGTGGTTTCTTTTGCACTGATGAGAACCTGACAAATTCCTTTTCCTGGAAGAAGGTATTCTGTCCTCATAACCAATGACAAACCCTTTAGTTCCCTTGTTTGGGACACCATAACAAAGACAGCAGTCTGGATTCCATGCAATAGATAATAACCCTGTGCAGATAGACTATGAAAGCCCATCAGATGACTTATACATAGAGTTTTCTTTCTCTATTATCTCTACGAAACAAAAATAAGAGCAAAATATTTTGAGCCAATTAGAAGCCTGAAACACCTTTAAGGCGAATGTCAGGTCTTGTCTCAAGACAACTATAGCTGGAGGGAAACGCTAAGACATAGGTGTAAACTACAGGGGGGCCCTCGGGGAACTGGGCCTCCCCCAGCCAACCAGTGAACCTTCAAGTTACCACAGGATTTTCTTGCTTGAGGCTAACACAGCTCCAATTTGTGCTCATAACAGAATGTGAAGGCATCCTGCCACTAGATGCCACTCTTAGTATATGAAGAAATTGTCAAAGGCAAATATGGCATGTTTGTAAAATGTCCATGTGTAGTTTTGTAGTAAATCCCTCAGAATTATTTTATGTAAGATCTGAATTAATCAAGTTTGATGCATTAAAAGGGTAAATACTGGTCAGCGCCTGAACTACTTCCATCTACTAATAGGAAAGACTGTCCATTCTGGACCTCTAAAATTTTAGAAGATTGTTTTATTATATGCAAAACAGAAAAACAAAAACAAATGGAAAATATGTAAAAGGAACACTAGATAAAATGGCAAAAGGAGATGTGGATGTGTAGGGGAAGGAGGTAGCTGAGCCAACAGATTTAATGCATATTTTTTTTTACAACAAACACCTCATAACAATGACAACTTGAAAATATACATAAACTGGTCACATAAACTTAGTAACTGCATGACAATAAACCCTTTAAAAATAGTGGTATGGTAATCAAAGTCCTAAGAATAAGATCATTTACCATCAACATTTATTTCTATAAAAGCCCTCCTACTGCAAATCTAGCTGCCGCTGGACGAGGTTTCAACTACAGGAGGGGAAAAGAGCAAGGGTCCAGCAGCACCTTAAAGACTAACAAAAATTTGTGGCAGGGGATGAGCTTTATTGAGTTGCTGCTCACTTCTTCAGGTACAGCTAGAAGACTCAAGAAAGCTCATCCCTTGCCACAAATTTTGTTAGTCTTTAAGGTGCTGCTGGACTCTTGCTCTTTTCTACTGCTACAGACAGATGAAAATGGCCACCCATCTTGATCCAACTTTAGGAGAAGAATTTTGAAAGCTGGATATATAGTGCCAGGACTACTGAGAAAATTCAGCAGGCTCCCAATTAAAAAATCCCGCTTTGACAACTGATCTCCAGCTGACAGAGATCAGCTCCCCTGGAGAAAATGGCTGCTTTGAAGGGTGGACTCTATGGCTTTGTGCCATGCTTAGGCCCCTCCTCTCCCCAAACCCCACCCTCTCCCAGATCCACCCCCAAAGTCTCCAGGCATTTTCCAACCCAGACCTGGCAACCCTACCTCCCTGGCTTCAAGAAACAGGACATGCCACATTTTTCTGTGGCAATGGAAAGGGGGAAAGTGTATTTACTCATTACACCCGACCCATCAATTTGCAGGACTGCAAAATACAATGTACCACATTTAGATTGTGGATTCTTATTCAGATCATAACCTTATATAGGACAAAATGGGTAGCTGAATATGGCTATTACTACTACCCCACTGGTGGTGGTGTTGAAGATCAGATTTTCCTAGCTGGTGACTAGTAATGCCTATTTCCAATGGGAAATAGTCATTATTTTCACAGACTTTGCTTCTTGCTTAGGTTACATTCCCTGCTGGAGAAGAATTTCACACTCACCCTGCATGAGAGATCAATGGACTGCTGTTTTACCCCAGTGAGTACCCAAACTAATAAATGACAAAAAATCAGAGTTTGGATTTACAGCTTGATCAGCTTTGCTGAGCCTATTATGAGCGTTACAATAGCCCATTTGTCTTTTAAAGTGGGCTATTTAAAGTGGATCACTGCCTTGTCGTGGCGAGGGGGCTTGCGTGGTTCGATGAGGCTGTGGGCTATGCCGTGGAGGGCCACCCAGGACGGACAGGCCACAGCAGAGAACTCAGACCAAGCGTGATCCCCCTGGAGAAGGAAATGGCAACCCACTCCAGTATTTTTGCCAAGAAAACCCCATGGACAGTAACAAAAGGATAAAAGATATGACACCGGAAGATGAGCCCCTCAGGTCGGAAGGTGTCCAATATGCTACTGAGGAAGAGCACAGGGCAAGTACGAGTAACCCCAGAAAGAGTGAAGCGGCTGGGCCAAAGCCGAAAGGACGCTCAGTTGTGGATGTGTCTGACGGTGAAAGGAAAGTTCGATGCTGCAAAGAACAGTACTGCATAGGAACCTGGAATGTAAGGTCTATGAATCAAGGTAAGCTTGACGTGGTCAAAAATGAGATGGCAAGAATGAACATCGACATCTTGGGAATCAGTGAACTAAAATGGACAGGAATGGGCGAATTTAACTCAGAAGACCATTATATCTACTACTGTGGCCCGGAATCCCGTAGAAAAAATGGTGTGGCCTTTATAGTCAACAAGAAAGTGAGAAAGGCAGTACTGGGATACAATCTCAAAAATGACAGAATGATCTCAGTCCGAATCCAAGGCAAACCATTCAATATCACAGTAATCCAAGTCTATGCCCCAACCACTGCTGCAGAAGAGGCTGAAGTGGACCAGTTCTATGGAGACCTACAACAGCTCATAGAACTAACACCAAAAAATGATGTCCTTATCATCATAGGGGACTGGAATGCTAAAGTAGGAAATCAAAAGGTAACCGGAATAACAGACAAGTTTGGCCTTGGAGAACAAAATGAAGCAGGGCAAAGGCTAACAGAGTTTTGTCAAGAGAACACGCTGGTCATAGCGAACACCCTTTTCCAACAACCTAAGAGGCGTCTCTACACATGGACATCACCAGATGGGCAACACCGAAATCAGATTGACTATATAATTTGCAGTCAAAGATGGAGAAGCTCTATCCAGTCAGTAAAAACAAGACCTGGAGCTGACTGTGGCTCAGATCATGAGCTACTCATTGCAAAATTCAGACTTAAATTGAAGAAAGTTGGGAAAACCACAAGGCCATTCAGATTTGACCTAGATCGCATCCCCGATGAATATACAGTAGAGGTGAAGAATAGGTTTAAGGGACTAGATTTGATAGACAGAGTGCCTGAAGAACTATGGACAGAGGTCCGTGACATTGTAAAGGAGGCAGGAATCACCGCCATCCCAAAGAAAAAGAAATGCAAGAAAGCAAAGTGGCTGTCTGATGAGGCTTTACACATAGCAGAGGAAAGAAGGAAAGCTAAAGGCAACGGTGAAAAGGAAAGATTTGCCCAACTGAATGCAGATTTCCAGAGAACAGCAAGGAGAGATAAGGAGGCTTTCCTGAATGAACAATGCAAAGTAATAGAGGAAAACAATAGATTGGGAAGGACTAGAGATCTCTTCAAGAAAATTGGAGAAATCAAGGGAACGTTCCATGCAAAGCTGGCCATGATAAAGGACAAAAACGGTAGGGACCTAACAGAAGCAGAAGAGATTAGGAAAAGATGGCAAGAATACACAGAAGAACTATACAAGAAGGACCTCGATGTCCTTGACAACCACGATGGTATAATCACTGACCTCGAGCCAGACATCCTGGAAAGCGAAGTTAAATGGGCCTTAGAAAGCATTACTAACAACAAAGCTAGTGGAGGTGATGGTATCCCAGCTGAGTTATTCAAAGTCTTAAAAGAAGATGCTGTTAAAGTGCTGCACTCAATTTGCCAACAAATTTGGAAAACACAACAGTGGCCACAGGATTGGAAAAGGTCAGTTTACATTCCAATCCCAAAGAAGGGCAATGTCCAGGAATGTTCAAACTATCGCACAATTGCACTCATTTCATACGCTAGCAAGGTCATGCTCAAAATCCTACAAGCTAGGCTTCAACAGTACGTGGATAGAGAACTGCCAGAAGTACAAGCTGGGTTTCGAAGAGGTAGAGGAACTAGAGATCAAATTGCCAACATTCGCTGGATTATGGAGAAAGCAAGAGAGTACCAGAAAAACATCTACTTCTGCTTCATTGACTATGCTAAAGCCTTTGATTGTGTGGATCACAATAAATTATGGCAGGTTCTTAAAGAGATGGGAGTACCGGACCACCTCACATGTCTCCTGAGAAACCTGTATAAGGGTCAAGAAGCAACAGTTAGAACCGGATATGGAACAACTGATTGGTTTAGCATAGGAAAAGGAGTACGACAAGGATGTATATTGTCACCTTGCTTATTTAATTTATATGCCGAGTACATCATGCGAAATGCTGGCCTGGATGAATCACAAGCTGGAGTTAAGATTGCTGGGGAAAAGATCAATAACCTCAGATATGCAGACGATACCACTCTGATGGCAGAAAGTGAGGAGGACCTAAAGAGCCTCTTGCTCAGGGTGAAAGAGGAGAGTGCAAAAGTGGGCTTGAAGCTCAACATCAAAAAAACTAAGATCATGGCATCTGGCCCCATCACTCCTTGGCAAATAGAAGGGGAAGTCGTAGAAGTAGTGACAGACTTCACGTTCCTAGGATCCCAGATCACTGCAGATGGTGACTGCAGCCATGAAATTAAAAGACGCCTGCTCCTTGGGAGGAAAGCGATGGCAAACCTAAACAGTGTGATAAAAAGCAGAGACATCACCTTGCCAACAAAAGTCCGCATGGTCAAAGCAATGGTATTCCCCGTAGTAATGTATGGTTGCGAGAGTTGGACTATAAGGAAGGCCGAGCGCCGAAGAATAGATTCTTTTGAACTATGGTGCTGGAGAAGACTCTTGAGAGTCCCTTGGACTGCAAGGAGATCAAACCAGTCAATCCTAAAAGAAATCAACCCTGATTGTTCCTTGGAAGGCCAGATCCTGAAGCTGAAGCTCAAATACTTTGGCCACCAAATGAGAAGGGAGCATTCACTGGAGAAGACTCTGATGCTGGGAAAGATTGAAGGTCAAAGAAGAAGGGGACGGCAAAGGATGAGATGGTTAGACAGTGTCATTGATGCAACGAACATGAAATTGAGCAAACTTCAGCGGACAGCGGAAGACAGGAGGGCCTGGCGTAATCTGGTCCATGGGGTCGCGAAGAGTCGGACTCGACTGTGCGACTGAACAACAACAAAACTTATTAGGCCTAAAACAGTATCCAAGGGGACTGTCATAATTAGCCACAGATATCTTCCATCAGAGTCCCGTTCACAGCACTTAAGAATCCTACTGCTCTTTAAGCTACTGGGTGGTGACAGCAATTTAAGTCCAAGTAGTACAGCTAGAACAACTAAACATCTGTCTAATTGGGGTTAACCAATAACCTCCCTGCAGTATCATGGTAAGGATTTTCCAAAGGACCCTAAGGATGTCCTACACTGCAAATAAAGTAAACATGTAGAAAAGCTATTACTCTAGATAACAGGGCTCCTGGGTTTGAAAACATGGACCCTTGCAACAAACAGAAGAGCATTGGATGCACCACAATTAAATAAATGAAACTGCAATATAGGCACCGGTCACACGGAGCATTTGCCCTGCGGAAGGCATGATAATCAGGAGGATTTTCAGTGCGCGATCACACTGGAACATCTGGGAGGTGTAGCGCACCCGTGGCCAACCCGTGGCGTGCCGCTGAAGATGCACATTTAAATGGTACCTGAAACAACCTACTGGGAAATGGTTTGCCACGGGCTGCATATGGACTCCCACGGTGTGATCGCGCTGGCACGTGGCTATTCCCCCGGGTCGTCCTCTTTGCTGCGCGTGCCGACAGAGGAAGCCCTGGTGTGCTGCCGTCATGTATGATTGCATTCTGGTGGGTCTAATCGTGCCGGCGCAAAAAGCCACGCCTCCCCCCCCACGTTATCTGGCCCATGTGACTGGGGCCATAATGCATTATGCACAGCTTTCAGTAGCAGCTTTTATTGCTCCACCTCCTGGTGGTGGAAAGTGCTTTCAAGTTCCAGCCAACTTATGGTGACCTCATAGGGTTTTCAAGACAAGAGACATTCAGAGAATTTGCCATTATCTGCCTCTGCGAAGCAACGCCAGACTTCCTTGTTAGTCTCCCATATAAATACTTACCAGGATCAATGTGGCTTCGCTTCTGAGATCTGACAAGATTGGGCTAGCCTTGGCTATCCAGATCATAGTCTCTTGCAGGGCAAGACTAGCCACTATTAGTTCCCCCTCTTTTGGTTACTTCCCCCACTTCAGGTAAAATCCAGACCCCTCTCTGTCACACTATTGCCTGAAGACAACCTTGCAGGCGTATTGCTCAGAGTCAGGCAAGGTGGGTAAAGGCTTGTGCAGCCTCTTTCAAGTGAAACAAAATTTATTTCTACAAGGCACGAACTCAAGGCATTGCAAAGAACAGGATCCAGGCACACTAAGGAAAATGCACAAAAAGACAGGTTCTAACTAAGGTACTTATTGTTAAGTATGAGACTCAACAAAGGATTCAGCTTCAAGTGATTTCAGCTTTATTAAACAGCAACTATAAGTCAGGAACACACAACAACAAGGGGAGCACAGCTCCTTTTTTTAAACTCTCCCGGGCTGTCAAAGCCACACCCAAGTTAAAGACCAATCAGAATACAGGCATAAAGGCCAATCAGGACCGTTCCCTTTTTGCAACAATATCACTCAGTGATTGGGTAGTTACACAGGTTTCGCAGAAACCGACCAATAGCAATGCGACATCTGAAGAGCCACATTCAGACTCAAGCTTAACATGTGAATAGATAGGAGCGATTCACATTCAGTATATAACAAATTCCTCCCCCCTAAGATGGAGCATTACCCTGCCAAACATAATCTTTCAGGTGGGGGGGGCACCTCGGCTTCAGTTCAACCGGCGCAGCGGTCTCTGCTCCGTTGGACTTGGAGCAGCATACTCTTCTGGAGCCCTGGTAACCTCTCTCGCAGGAGAGACCGGGGGAACACAAACAGGGATCACAGGCTCTGGAGCTGGGGTCTGCCCAGACTCCGAGTCCCCTTCTGCAGCACTCACCTCCTCAGCAGGAGGCCCCTCCTGCTCGGGTACCAGCTTAGGTCTGGGCACCAACTCGGCGCTGGAGTCTGCCCAACGCTCCCTGAGCTGGTCTATGTGGCAACGAATCTCCCGTCCGCTGGGAAGCCGGACCACATACAGCTGGACACTGCAACTTTGGTGACTATGGCCGGTAGCCACCGATGACCTTCCCCGTAGTTCCAGGCAAAGACCTTGTCCCCACACTGGAACACTCTCCCCTGTGCTGGTTCCTCAGACCGTTGCTGGTCCAAGTCAGGGTGCAGACGGTTGAGGAGGGTAGATAGCTTTCGGCCAATCAAGAGTTCAGCTGGGCTCCGCCCTGTTGCCGAACACGGGGTGATGTGTTGCCTCAGAAGGAAAGAGGCCAGCTTCTAATTCCAGTCGCCACATGTCAGGTGCCCAAGCGATTCTTTTGTTGTCCGAACCATAAGTTCGGCCTGTCCATTGGAGGCCAGATGGAACGGAGCCGACGTTACATGGCGTACAAGGTTGTCAGCCAGGAACCCCTCAAATTCTGCCGAAACGAACTGTGGCCCGTTATCGGAGACGACACAGTCCGGCAGCCCTTGCATGGAAAACAGCTTGCGCAGGACATGAATCACAGCCCCAGAATTCATTGATCTCATATTTACAACCTCCAACCATTTGGAGTAAGAGTCTACACATATGAAAAACATTTGCCCATGGTACGGGCCCGCAAAATCAATATGGAAGCGGGACCATGGCCTCCTTGACTTTTCCCAGGGCTGGACAGGAGCATGAGGTGGTTCTGGCCAGGACTGTTGGCAGGACATGCAGTTCCGAACCCAAACCTCAATGTCCGCATCAATGTTTGGCCACCACATGTACCCTCTGGCGAGGGCCTTCATATGAACCATTCCTGGATGGCCCGCATGCAAAGCCTCCAGGACTCTTTCCCTTAGCTTAGAGGGAATTACAACTCTGCTTCCCCAAAGCAGACAGCCCTTAGTCACAGATAATTCATTTTGGCAGGAAACAAACGGTTTGAAATCCGCCTCCACTTTCCCGGCCGGCCACCCCCTCCACACCCAATTGAGAACTCAGGCAATTAAAAGGTCCTTTGCCGACGCAGTGGCAGTGTCTGTGGAGGTGACCGGTGCCTCCAGGAGCTCTTCCAGCGCCAAAACATCCAGTTCTGGCTCCTCGTCAGAGTCAGTTAGTGATGTGGGGCAGTGGCTAAGGGCGTCTGCGTGCCCAATAGCCTTCCCTGGATGGTGCTCCAGCTCGAAATCGTATGCCGACAGAAAAACCGCCCACCTTAGCATCCAGGCCAATAGAATGTTCGGTGTCGGTCGGTCTGGTGAGAAGATGCCCAGGAGAGGTTTGTGATCAGTCACAAGGAGGAACCGCCGCCCATAAACAAAATCATGGCATTTCTTTATTCCTGCGATTAGGGCGAGGCCCTCGTTGATCTGGGCATAGTTCTTTTCTGCCTTAGTGAGGGATCGGGAATAAAATGCAATCGGTGCCTCAGATCCGTCTGGCATCAGGTGGCTGAGAACGGCACCCACCCCATAAAGAGACGTGTCAGCTGCAAGCACCAGCAGTTTGTTTTCTTCGAAATGCGTCAGGACTGCACTCGATTACAAAAGTTCCTTCACTGAAGCGAATGAATGCCTCTGCTGCTCACCCCACTCCCATTTAGCGTTCTTGTGGAGCAAAGCATGCAGAGGTTCAGCGACCGATGCCTTGTGTGGCAGAAAGGCACCATAAAAGTTGAGTATTCCCAAGAAGGACTGGAGGTCTTTCTTGGACTGGGGTGGAGGCGCATTTTGGATTGCCGCCACCTTGTCGGGTGTGGAGTGGACCCCATCTGCATCTATGAGGAACCCCAAGAACTCAGCTCTTTTTACCCCGACAACACATTTTGAACGCTTAACCCACAGCCCGGCATTTTTAAAACGACTCAACACTGCTCTTAAGCGAGCCATCAGTTCACAATCATCTGTGCCCGCAATTAAAACATTGTTGAAATAGGACACGACACTGGGTAGCCCATGCAGGATCCCCTCCATTAGCCCTTGAAAAATGCCCGGGGCAACATTTACTCCAAATTGTAATCGTTTTACCCTGAAAGCCCCTTTATGGGTAACGATTGTTTGGGCTTCAGCAGTTGCATCATCCACCGGCAACTGCTGGTAAGCTTGAACCAGGTCAAGCTTGGCAAAGACTTTCCCCCCTCCCAGTGACACCAGTACGTGGCTGATTACCGGCACCGGATAGGAATGCTGCTGCAGAGCTTTGTTAACTGTACATTTGTAGTCTGTGCATATTCGTATAGACCCGTCGGCTTTGACAGGCATCACATTTGGAGTCTCCCACTTCCTGTAGGGTACCAGTTCAAGAACACCCTGACTGACCAATTTATCTAACTCTGACTCAATTTTTGCTTTGAGCGCAAACGGGACCTTCCTATACTTCAGTCGTATCGGACGAATTGAAGGGTCCAAATCAAAAGAAACCGGGGGGCCGGTGTACGTGCCGAGCCCCTCACCAAACACTTCAGGAAACTCGCTATACAATGAGTCCTGTTTATTTACACAAATTTTGTTGATACCAGTGATAGCGATCCCCAATGCCTCAAACCAGTCGAGGCCCAACAGGCTAACCCGCTCACCCTCTGCCACCAGGAGAGACAGTTCAGCCTTACGGTCTTTGAACTTGACATGGAAGGTCGCCTTTCCCACCAACGGAATGCGCCATCCCTGGAAGTCAGTCAAGCGGGTCGACACTGGTGCCAGGCGGCGGCGGCTTTGCCTTGGGAACAAGCGTTGCCACGTCTCTGTAGAGATGACGGTGATGGACGATCCAGAGTCCACCTCCATGATGCAGGGAACGCCGTCCAGATGAACCGTCACGTAGATTTTCTTGCTGGGCTTGCCTCCGGTGGCCAGGATCGTTGATGGGCAGCAGCAGGAGTCGGTCTGATGACAGCCAGATGCCTTGTCGTCGTTTCAAACACGAACCCTGGGGTCTGCACGTCGTGAAGATGGTGGAGATCTTTTGGTGGCGTGACAGACTCGAGCCAGATGACCCCGCTTGCCACAGGAGCGGCAGATCAGCTCCTTGGCCCAACAGAGGTCTCTGTCATGCTTGCCTCTGCAGCCGGTACAGGAACGCGCTACTGGAGTCTTTGGTCTGGTCCGCGGTGGGCGTGTCTCCCTGGTTCTGCATATGCCGTCAGCCTCGCCGTCGGACTCACTGGTGGACTGCTGGTGGACCGCAGGCTCTTTACTTGACACTGGCGGTCGTTGCCGCACCTCTCGGGTCAATTTGTCAGCAGCCTCAGTGGCGACGGCCTCAGCGTAGGCCACAGCATACGTAAGCTCGGAACGGGTGAATGGGCGCTGCTGGAGGCACTCGTCCCGAAGGCCGCACACCCGACCAATAGCAATGCAACATCTGAAGAGCCACATTCAGACTCAAGCTTAACATGTGAATAGATAGGAGCAATTCGCATTCAGTATATAACACTTATGATCCATGTTGTATATGATTTGGGTAGCTGCAGGATGCCCTTTCCCCCCCGGTACATCTGCAGTTCTCTTTAGCATCCTCCTCCTCTGTCATCCTTGAGTTTGCTGTAGTGGTTAAGAGCGTGAACTCTAATCTGGGAGAACCAGGTTTGATTCCTCACTCCTCCACGTGCAGCTGTTGGTGTGACCTTGGGTCAGTCACAAGTTCTTTCAGAGCTGTTCTCTCAAAGGCAGTTCTAAGAGACCTCTCTCAACCCCGCCTACCGCACAAGGTATCTGTTGTGGGGAGGGGAAGGGAAAGGAGATTGTAAGCCACTCTGAGACTCCTTCGAGTAGTGAAAGGTGGGGTATAAATCCAACCTCCTCTTCTTCAAAACAGAACACCTGCTCCAACAGGTTCCTAACAAGGAGTACTTACAAATACTAACCAGGGCTGATCCTGCTTAGCTTCCAAGATCTGATGAGATCGGGCCCTCCACCTCCTACCCGTGCAGTTGTCAGAGGCAATGCAGCAACCCTGAAAGCCCATATGGAATACAGAGCAAGAGCCCGAGAGAACATGGCAGGAAGAGCCTCCTGACTAGGTCGGATCTATCCCACCAGCTTAGCTTTGATGGTGACATGAGAGACCATTGTCTTCACCACTCTCCAGCTACTGTTCACTAAAGTAATCATGAAGAGATGGGTTTGGCAGCTTCTGCTCCCCTCAGTCTCCAGGAAGGAAAAGGGGATTCAGAATTTTCATCATACAAAACACACCCAGAAAATCACACTTGATTTTGATGGCCACCACATACAGGGAGGTCCAACATTTGTCTGCCATATTCAACATGCAAAAGCTAACCACTCTTCTGTGACTATAAATGAACCAACTGCTATATGGAGGCATAATCAACAGAGGGAAAGCGAATCTGGCTGTCGTGTGTATGCATGTGTGCCAGGAGTGTAAAACAGTGCGACTGTAAAAGAAATTCTCTGTGAAACTTCATGGGTCTCCATGTCTTGCACCAAAACTGCTAACTCCACAAAAGCAAATCTCTTTTTTAGACTGCCAGCAACCATCAAAAGTCTATGAATGAGCACATGTGTGTACTTTGCGCTACTTCCTGCCAACTGAGTCAAGTTCACACTTTTTACTGGTTGGAAAATAAATGTTGCCTCAAGAAAGCCAAAGTAGATCATTGGATGCCAAAATAAATGAAAAAAAAATGACACAGTTGCTTGACCTTAATATAAAAATGGTTTCACACCTACTAAATAAATCTTCTGCTATTAATTTTTATGTAGCTCTCATTTCTAAATATAAAATTATAAAACAAAGCAGTTCAAAAGGAGTGGGTAGAATGAAAATGACAAAGTATTTATTTTGCTGCTCAATTCCTTTTTTAATTAATATCCATCAGAATTCGTGTTTTGTTGGCCAGGTGTACAAATACGAATACTGAGGCTGCAGATGGAACTCTGCCAGTCAGATTTCCAACCTGGTGCTATGATCTCAGTTCTTTATCATCATGGCTGCAATGTGTATTTATTTATATCCTGCTTTTCTCTCAGGTGAGTCCAAAGTGACTTGTCACATTGTTTCTCCATCCTCTACTTTATCCTCACAACACCCCTGTGAGGTAGGTTAGACTGAAAGAGTAATGGGCCTAAATTAGCACAGCAAACTTTCGCAGCAGAGAGGAAATTCAAAGCAGGATTGTCCAGATCCTGGGGTATCAAATGAGACAGAACTGGCTCTGAGGTAGGGTTGTCAACTCTGTGTAGGGAAATTCCTGGAGATTTTGACATGAAGCCTGGGAAAGATAGGGGTTGGGGAGGGAAGGGGCTTCAGCAGGGTATAATACCAGGGTCTGGACTTCAAAACAGCCATTTTTTCAGGGAAACTGATCTCTGTAGTCTAGAGATAAGTCTCAATTATTGAGGGAAGTCAGATATTAAAGAGAAGATAGAGAAAAGCAGTGCTCTCCCATTAGGGTTTTACAAATGTGGGAGATGTATGGCTTGTGAATTAGTAGTAGAAGGACCAAGATTTGAACATATGGAACTCAATATTACATGGAAAAATAGATTTGTTCAGTAACTATAATTCAAGTTTCATAATTTATCTGTCCATGTAAAAAACTATATATTGGTTTCACCACAAGACCAATTAAGGCCAGAATGCCTGAACGTAAAAATGGGATAAAAAACAAAATTAGAGAAGCACCCATGATTTCTCACTATATTGAAGTAGGCCACATGGCCGAAGAAATTCGGTTCACTGTATTGTACAGGTTACAAATGGGTTTCAAGGTGCCCTAAGGGAGATTGTCAACAAGTCCCTCTCGAAGGGTCTGTTCCCTAGGGTACTCAAGGAAGTGGTGGTCTGTCCTCTCCTGAAAAAGCCATCCCTGGTTCCGGCCAAATTGGAAAATTACTGGCCAATTTCTAATTTGCCCTATTTGGGCAAAATAATCGAGAGGGCCATGGCAATCCAGTTGCACAGCTTTTTGGATGACTCTTCCATATTAGATCCCTTCCAGTCTGGCTTCTGCCCAGGCCACAGGATGGAGACAGCACTGGTCGCCCTCATGGATGACCTCCAGAGGCACCTGGATTGAGGCGGTTTGGCCAGTGCTGTTGTTGTTGGACCTGTCGGCAGCGTTCAACACAGTCAATCATCAGCTCCTGATCCACTACCTCACCAACACTGGAGTCCAGGGGCTTGCCTTGCAATGGCTTGCCTCCTTCCTTCAAGGTCAGGGACAAAGGGTGGCACTAGGGGAACAGCTATCCTGAAGGCACCCACTGATTTGTGGAGTGCCCCAAGGGGCGGTGCTTTCCCTGATGCTATTTAACATCTACATGTGCCCCCTTGCCCAGATTGCCCAGAGGCATGGGCTGGGATGTCACCAGTATGCTGATGACACCCACCTCTATTTGCTGCTGGACAGCCAGTCTGACTTTACACCAGAAGATCTGTACCGGGCATTACAAGCCATGGCTGGTTGGCTTAGACTGAGCCAATTTAAATTGAATCCAACAAAGATGGAGGTCCTGTGCCTGAGCCGAGGCAGCCCAAGGGTAGGGATCCCACTCCCGACCATCGACGGGGCGCAGCTGGTGCCAGTGCCAGAGGTTAGGAGCTTGGGAGTGCTCTTGGATGCCTCCCTAACAATGGTGGCCCAGGTAGCAGCCACTGCCAGTCTGCCTTTTATCATCTTCAGCTGATTAGGCAGTTGGTTCCCTTCCTTGAACACAACAACTTGGCAACAGTGATCCATGCTATGGTCACCTCAAGACTAGACTAGTGTAATGCTCTCTACATGGGGCTGCCCTTGTCCCAAATCCGGAAGCTACAGCTAGTGCAAAATGCTGTGGCCAGGTTGTTGATGGGCCTCCCTATGCAGGAGCACATCCAGTCTGTGGTGAAAGCACTGCACTGGCTGCCTATACCATACCGAATTTGCTTCAAGATGCTGGTTCTTACCTTTAAAGCCCTTTATGGTCAGGATCCAGCATACCTAAGGCACCACCTTTCCCCACATGTCCCCCAGAGAGCACTACGTTCAGGGTCCCAAAACTGACTGGCCCTCCCAGGCCCCAAAGGCGCCAGGCTGGCTATAACCAGGGCCAAGGCCTTTTAAGTGGTGGCTCTATACTGGTGGAATAATTAAATGTGGGACCTTCTACAGTTTCACAGAGCCTGCAAAACAGAGCTCTTCCACCAGGTCTTCAACTAAGGAGCCACATCAAACACCATCACCAACCTGTGACCACCACATAAATAAATTGATTAAGATGAGCTGGCTTGAACATACTATCATGATTGTTATGGTCACCTTAAGTAATACTATTAGTATGAGCCCTACTGTTCTAGCCTTTATTAGACCACTGTTCTAGCACTTTATGATAATTATGCTAATTGGACTGTCTTATGATTGCTTTTAATTGTATTTATATGTTGAATATCTTATGTAAGCTGCCCTGAGCCTGCTTCGGTGGGGAGGGCAGGGTGTTAATTAATTTATTGTGCACGAACACAATAGAATGGATATTCAGAAACTGCTCTTACAAAGAGAGACTTATTTGATATTCAGATTTGGAACCATGTATCCAAAAGGGTTAAATTTGGCAATGGGTTTTTCTTCATTTTTATGAATGTACATGTAATTGTCACACTGTGTTGCACAATTGTGATCAATCATGGAAACTGGGGGAGGATCCAATGGGATGTTTTCAGTCAGTACTAGAGCCCTATAGGAGAGCTCTTTTGAAGAAAGGTAGACTGCCAAGTCATAGTTAATTTCTAGAGCTTTTGGGGTAAGAATCCTTGGTTGTATTCTGTCTCCATGAGTGTACTCTGAATATGTATATGTGATTTATTGCAAATGATATGAAATGTTTTTTGAGTATCAACATGTTATTATAGCTTTACCATTGAAATAACAGCCTGAAGAAGTTATATACATATTATTATTACTCTGTTGCTTTAAGTAATTGCACAACTGTGAACAACCATGGAAATTGGGGAAGAATTTAGTGTGATGTTTTCAGTTAGTGATCAGAGCCCAGCAGGAGAGCTGAATTGAAGCAAGATAGACTTGCAAAGTCGGAGTTAACTTCTAGAGCTTTTGGTGGTAAGATTCTCTGGTCTCCATAGCTGTATTTTAATCATGTATACATGATTTATTGTATATAGCATGGAATTTGTTTGTAAGCATCAGTATGTATTCATAACTCCACCACTGAGACAGCAGCCTGAAGAAGTCAGAAGAAACGGACAGCATCCTAGGTGATCCGTAACTGCTTTATTTGTGACTGTGTTCAGAGACAAAAAGGGAGTGATCAATAACTACTGTGAAAAAGAACTGTAAAAGAAAATACTAATTTATTTTAAGGACACAATTTGTTGTCTAATACTTTATGCGTACGGTGTTATTTTTGGATGCCTTAGTAGTGAATCAGCCCATAGTTTATTTATTCCAGACACCAAGAGACTGAGGGTCGGCAGGACCTGAGGCCTGCTTAAATCCCTGTTGCAAACCACACCCCACACACAACCACACCCATGATGGGCTTATTTACAATGCCCCCAATTCCCATAGGTTACTGCTTGGATCCTGGCTGTCCGATAGGTCCGTCCTAGGATCCGTGCTGACTATTGTCTCAGGAAGCAAAGCTTTGCCCATTCACATGACCGCTTGCGAAGGCGACCACGTGTGTGGTCCTCACTTGGTACACAACAGCCTTATGGAGGCATTCCTAGGCCTTCATGTCAGGCTGCATCAGGAGTATGTTGTCAAAGGCTTTCATGGCCAGAGTTCATTAGCTGTTGTAGATTTTATGGCCATACAACCCATAAAATCTACAACAGCTAATGCAACAGGAGTACTTTCCCAAATAATCTGTTCTTTCAGCTTCCAGCCTAATGAACTCACAGTGCTATGATCTCAGGCCTTGAATATTATAATGCAAGTGACGAAGGTAAGCTTCTGAAAACTCTGGAAACTACAAGTAGTCTGGTCATAGACTCAGTCTCCCTGCTATTGGCTTCCTTTTCCCAGAAGTGCAACTTATCTTACCTCTGGTTTTGGCAATATGGATGCCTTTCTGGCTGCTAGGGAGGTGCTTTGAGAACAAAACTATCCTGAGGCGTGTTGAGGCATTCCTGGTGGCTACTGAAACTCCTTTGACCTGGGAGTTCACCAACATCTGAGCTGGTACATTTTCTAAAGGCAGCACAAAACTTTTCTGTTTGGGCTGGTGTTTGGTTGCTAGGGCTGAAACTAATCAGGATTATTTTGCTGACTACACAGGGTATATTTTCTTTGTTAACTTGTTTTACACATGCTGATTCTCATCAGTCTTCTGGATAACATGGGTTACACATACAAGTAGAAAGTGTTATTTTATCTCTTCATGGTTTTTCAAGTAAGTGAAGATTACGTTGCAATCCAGAATATGAAAGCACTGCCCAAGTAGGTAAATTATCTTTGTTAGCAGGCTACATTTTTCCATTGTTATTGCCAAGTAGCAATAACACATAGTAATCTAACCTGCTTAACTATCCATGTTCTGAACTACATCAGTAAACTTACTAAGTAATAAAGAACAGAACTGGCAAGTGATTTTTTTCCCCTTGCAAATAATGGGTTAATTATTTCCAAAGCATCTGAGCTGCATGGAAGCTTAACAGGATGATTCACAAGCCACTTATACTGATGTAAATAACCCCCTAGATGTTCTTTGTGGTTATTTATATATTCACGAAAACGTAGGTTGGCTGTATCACACACACGCACACACTCTTATGTCCTTACCCCATTGCAATCATAGCTTTTTGTTAGCTTTATATGGGCAGTTAACAGTAAATGTAACATTTTTAATACATGGGGTGTTTCCAGATTATCAAAGCAACCCCTTATCTTCCTTTGTACCTTATTGTACCCAACATCAATAGCATTATATCCCTGGCATGCACAAAGTAACAAGCCTAAATGCCAGCAATGGTGATTCGTTCTGTGTTTAAACTTCTCAAGAGGACACAAGACCTCAGGGCCAAATTCGAAACAGTGAAAGATTCATGACCATATCTCCTACTTTTTTATCCTTTCTTATGATGATGCTTTCTCAATGTAAATTGCTTGGGGGCCTTTCAAGCACCAACACTGCAAAAAGGAAGGTCTTCCAAAAGAGCATATTACATGAAGACACAAAACACATTCCTTATCTCGCCATGCTCCTACTTCCTCAGGTTCTAAACTTTTCTTGTTTATCTTGTAGTTCCTATATCAGGAATTTTAATTAGGACAACCAGGGGACATAAAAGTATTTGCAGGCCAGTTGCTGAGTACCAACCACTGGACTGAGCCCAGTTGTGCTGTTTTGGCCACTGGACTGGAACCAGTTGCGCTGTGGGGAATTCACAAGGACTTGCAGGGAGCACCTCACTTCCCCACACGATTTACTCTTCTCCTCCTAGTAGCCCCCATATCCTCATCTTTCCAACAGTAGCAAGCAGCCTGGCTTGGGTGTCATGCAAGTCAACTGTTAGCAAGTAACCCAGTGGCTGCTGGCCAGCCTGGCCCTGATTGGTCCTCCCTCAAAGGCCAAAAGGGCCCTTCCCCCTTCCTCTTACTGACAGACACCAAGTTGTGAAGGCTGGTAATATTGTGTGGTTCCCTAGCTATGGCCAATCATGGTATTCATTTCATAAAGTTATAGATGCTACTTCTATTATTTGGGGGTTACCCCTCAATTATTTTTTCAAAGGTTTTCAGATTTGTCTGCAAACGTGAAGCATTTTTCAAACATGGGAAAGATCTATCTTGCCTGTTCATGGTCCCAGTCTCCAGGTTTATGTACTCACAGATAGGGTCATGTTGATAATTAGATATACTAATGTTGGTTAATATTGCAAAGAACATCTCAAAGTGTGTTCTGACAGGAAATTCTATCAGTTGATGAAGCCTCTGGTGTTATTTTGGCGAGGAAGCATTTAAGCAACATTCTGTACAGGCACCTATTTGCCATATGGCCCAGAAAAGGCAACATGGTTTCAAAAAGGCAACATGCTATGCTTTTCTCAAGGTAACCTTGGTATTTGTAATAATGAAATAGAAAGAAAAGTTTACACAGCATGAAGCAGCATTTTTATAATACTTTCTAGTCCATGACAGCCCCATTTTAATTTAGTTTTTCTCTCTCTCTCTTTTTGGTAAATCTTGAAAAGAGACAAATTAGCTCTGCTGCAGGGACTTCTCTAGGAAAAAAAGACAGACACTGAAGCAATAAAACTTTTTTTCTGATCTCATTTCTTGCTCAGCCAGCATGACTTGCTATGACGTGGTCTAAAGTGAATAAAAATGTTCTCAAATGGCTAATTATCTTCCATAAGCTACTCTGTTTAATTTGCAAGATCACATGGAGAGGGAAAACACCCAGGTGTTCTACTGTGAACACCAGGGAGTTTTCCAGAAACAGATCTGCTATTGCCAATGATGGAGAAATGCCATGGCTGGCAGTGTTGTTATTAATCTGACATATTAGAACTTTTTGAACCAAAATGGAAACAGAAACAGCTGGAATATCTTTAAAAGTACCTAAGGGACACTTCTACATTTTATTAATACCTGCAAAGTTAGAACACCTGAGACACGGAAGTTTTCAAGAATACCTGTCATTTCTTAAAGCAAGCATTTGGGGGCAAGGGAGTGTCTAACCTTATTCGTCATTGCATAACGCCAACCTTGACAAATGAATACTAGAAACTTCTTTATTCTGTATATTATCCAGTTTTACATAAGGCTGGATCCCACCAGCTTATCCTCTGGTGAAAGAGGAGGGAGAGTCTCCACTGGACCACCAATAATTCACATGGTATCTGGTAACAGCAGTGTGGGGGGGGGATCAGGCGACATGGAGCAAAAAAGCTGGTAAATCCAATAATTGACACAGGAAAAGATTTTGATTGATACAATCCATATCCCAGTGTGCATCTTGCTAGTATCACTCAGATGCAAGTACTTTTTAGGAAATATCCATATACTAGAGGCAGCCTGCATATACTTTTTTCTGCTGAAGTCCCCACAGTTGCTTCTGGAGGTAAAGGATCTACCCAGATCAGTATATGAAGCAATCAAAAAGAAATGTCACCATAACTCTTTCACATTCAGATGCCCTTCCTGTTCATACATGGGCCTCTTTGGTTCTGAGTCTTAAAACACAGTTCTAACATGACCTTTTGGGAAGAGATCTTATGAGGTCTATCCAACCATGGGATAAATTTGCCTATACTATAGGAAAGAAGGAAGGGTCCCTCTGACTCCCACTGGAATGGCTCATCCCTACCTTTGAAGCATAGTTTATGGAATGAATGAATGATAGCCTTTACCACAAGAATGTACTTTTCAGTCTCCCGTATCTCATTTCCTTAGCAATTCTCTCCTGCTATGGAAAAATACCCTATTTTGGTTACTTTGTGTTTGTCCCTCAGTCACAGGCAGAGTAGTAATAATGACCTGAGTTTTTCTCATGGCTGTTTCTGTAAAGTAAACTATGCCCTGAAAGAATTGGGGAAAGCTAGTTACTTACAGACTTCCCCCACCCTGTATTTGACAAAGTCCACTTCCAGTTACTTAATCTCTGCCGTGGCAGAGTGGGGATTTATTTATTTATTAAATTCATTTATACCCTGCCTCTCTCCCCTAATGGGGACCAAAAGCAGCTCACATTAATCTCCTCCTTTCCATTTTATCTCCCAATCACCCTGTGAGGTAGGTTAGGCTGTGTGACTGGCCCAAGGTCACCCAGTGAGTACCATGGCAAACTGAAAATTTGAACCTGGGTTTCCTGTCTGAAACTGTCACATGTTGTAGCATCACTTGCATTACTTGTCAATTCCACATCAAACTGGTGATCATAATATCCCTTCCATCATGTGAGGGAAGACATATGAATAAGAATTTTAAATTTGGTTTTGATGTGACCTACACAACCAACAGGTGAATTCATAACATGCTTTTAAAAATTTGGATTCTTAGATGTTTTTGTGGTTTATTCCACAAACCCACCACCCACCCAAGCTTACAAATGAATAAAACCTTCATGTACTTTCTCAAACAATTTGGGAAAATCCCCTGGGGAGAAAAACATTAATTACAAACTTGAAACTGCCAGCCTTGCCTAATATTGTATTGGCAATGGCATCCATTCACTGTTATTAAATTATATGAAACAATGAGTCTTGAGAAACTGATTTTTTTTTCCTACAGAAAAAGCATTATTAGAGGGAATGCAAGTTTTATCTGCTCACATCTTTGAGAAGGACTGCATCCAAAATCACAACAGACTGATAACATCCCATGTCTCTTTAAGTAAGTGATATTTCCATTTGGTTCTACATCAAGCATTACTGAGTTATGTATCTTAGAATATCACTACCTGAATCACCATTTTATAAATACTAAATATAACAGTGGTAATTTTAAATAGAATGTGTCCTTCTTCTATCATTCTTCATTACTAGCTGTGATATTTTTCTTCCTGGGCATGTGACTAAAAGCAAGAGGTGGTCTTACCCTGGAAACATGGCTGTATGCCACTAAGTGAATGCCTGATGCTTATACAGAAAATCCCGTGTGACTGGCTGAACTCTCCTGAACCAGCTGGAACTGTGCCAAGCATATCACCCTCAAAAATAAATTGCATAAAACCGTAGCATTTCCTTGAGAAACAACTCTGCTTTAAAAGCGAAGAATGGTACCCATGCTGGTATTATAAAAGACTATTTATATTCTCTGCTTTTAAAAAAAACAACCAGAATTGTAAGCTAACAAATTTTATGGAAATAAAGCTGAATTTTACTACTTGCACAAATCATGTATTTGCTTATCTCACCTGCTTTATTTTGCTTTTTAGACACCGAGAAAGAGCAACATAGGGCATTCAAGACCCACACTCTGCAATCCTGTTCAGTGGCTCAAGTAGGTTGGCTTAGTGGCCAAGAGTGCCTTTGATCAGCTGCATCTGGTTCACCATCTATCTTAAAACATTGGCTGCCACTCTGTTTCTGGGTCTGATTCAAGGTGCTGGTTTATCCTTCCTAGATCGTTTGTATCTAAAGGAATGTCTCCTCCCATGTGCAAACTACACTCCGCAAGTTGCCACTTACTAGCTATTCCCCCACTGAAGGTAGCTCTGGCATCAATCAGAACCTGTACCTTCTTCATTATAGCTCACACTTTGTGGAACAAGCTCCCTGGGAAGGCAAGGGGAGCTCTGTCTTTAGAAATTTTCAGGACACACTTCAAAGTCATTTTCTTTGCCAGGGCTTTTAATGGGGTATAATGTGCAGGCATCGTTTTTGGGGTGTGGGGGTTATATTATTTTTTATTTTATTTTATTGGTTTGAAATTATAATGTTCAGTTGTTACTTGTGTAAACTGCTTTAAGGCACAAGAAGGAGTGTTATAAATATTTTTAAAAATAAATAAAACTACCCTCTGTCTCAGGAGTTCTCAACTGTGTTCAGCCAATGGATGTTTACACTTTGAAGGGAAGAGTAAGGGGCACCATCACAACATAGCTGTCATATGGGCAGGGCTAAGGACAAAGTGTTGGGAGGTTCCAAAACAAGCAGCTTGTTAGGATGGAGGGAATTACTGCTGAATGGGTGTGCCTTGCAAACACAAAACATAATGTCTTCTGGGGTGGGGTCAGTTCTCTTCTTTGGGGAAGATGCTGTTTTTGTTTCAGTTGCCAAAGAAACGGGTGAGTTTTCTCTCTACACAGGTAACCAAAAAGGTTGGGGGGGAGGGAAAAAACCCCTTATATATAGAATTATCTCAGTCAATTAAAAAAGATAAAATTATATTCCAAAAACTTAAATTATAGATATTAAAACTGTGCATCAAAATATATCAGTCTTTGGTGACATATATAGGTACCTTCTCCTAATGCAACCCCACCCCCCTTTTAGTAAAATTGCCCTTATACATGGGGATGTCACAAGCATCTTTCCTATGACCAGGCACAACCATAAATAACATAAAATACATGTAAAACAAACCTAACACATTTCAACTGTGAGGCTTTCCTCAGTGGGTTAAATCTGTACAATACACACCATACAATGTTTCTGTTAAAATTATAACATGTCTGACCAGATGTAAAATTTTTACATGGACTATGTATCTGTTGTTAATTAGGACCATCGAAGATAATGCAATTGGTTTCTGTTGTATGTGGCTTCTTCCTGGGCAATGCTTCTTCCTGACCTAACTTACAGAGAAATCTGGACCGCTAACATCCACTATCTTGATAGTTTTCAGAATAAATTTTTGTGTGCGTGTTAACTGCTGTCAAATCTCTTCCAGCCTATGGTGACCCTATAAATTAATGACTTCCAAAATACCCATCATTAATATTTACAGAGAGGTAACAATTTCTGTTATCTTTCTTCATTGTCCAACTTTCACACTCACACATAGTAATGGAGAGTACTATAGTATGAATTATCTCGATCTTGGTCATCAATGATGCACCATTACACTTCTTCTCTAGCTTCTTCATGGCTGCCGTTCCCAGTCTTAATATTCTTCCGATTTCTGCCTAGGGATGGACATGAACTGGAAAAATGGAAGTTCATCCTGGTTCATGGGATCACACGAATCACAAACTTTCATGAACCTCCCCGTTTACTGAACTGGTTCATTTTGTGAGTTTCATGAAGTGATGTGGGGGGAGAGATCTGAGACCTTCCCTCCCTCCTTTCTGATTCTGGCAGCTCCATGAGGCCAACAGAATGGAAGGGGGAAGATCTTGCAAAAGCCATCTAAAGGGATCATTCCCTTTAAATGGCTTTTGCAAGCCCCGCACACATGAAGTCCAAGTAGTGAGTTCACTCTTCCACGTGATCTCACGAGGTGCACTTGTAGAGCCATGGTAGTGGGTGAACTCCCTGCTTGGACTTCATTTGCACACAAACCGCCAACACGAATTGTATGAACCTCCATGAAAAACACAGACGTTCATTGGAGGTTCAATCGCACAAACCTCATCTCAAACCACAAACCAGGTGGTGTTCATCATGAAATCAGGGTTTTGAGGAGGTTCCTGCCCATATCTATCAACCAACCCTTTTGGTTGATGATGGAGCCAAGGCATAGAAAATCTTTTAACAGTTTCAATTTCTTCATTGTTAATCTTAGAGTTGTGTAATTCCTCTATAGTCATTACTTTTGTCTTCTTGATTTTCAGAAGGTTTTAGTACCCCTCTTTTCTCTACCCTAAGGAGACTCAAAGCGGCTTACAATCACTTTCCCTTCTTCTTTCCACAACATTCACCTTGTGAGATAGGTGGGACTTGTGACCCAGCAGGTGGGGCTCTGTGGCCCACCTGAGGGTCCTGGCTCATGAGTTCAAGACTACTCTTCTAAAATGCAGTAAAGAACATGCTCTCTTAATCTCAAACTCTTCCAAAAGATAGGAGCAAAGATCAATAAAGTTCACATCCAGGGTGAGGAAATTTGTATTATCCTATGAGAAAGGGCAGTAAGCAAGCACAGCTGATGCATGGATTGCTACCAGAAGAGACAGTACTGTAGGTATGTGGGTCCCAATGAAGGGCTTTAAAGGGCAAGAACTGTAACTATAAGCTGCTGCATACAGAGATGCTGGAAACAGCAGCTGCTGTAAAATCAAGACCGATTCCCCACAAGCAGCTGTGCCGCCCTCCCTCTTTTGTTTTCCCCACTTGCATTGGTCAGTTTCACACGATTCACTGCACAGCCGCATTTTTACCCACAGCTCCCCCCGATTCCACCCGCATCTTTTCAATCCTTGTTTTTTGAGATCGAGAAGACGTGGGGGAAATTGGGGGGAGCTGTGGGTCAAAATGTGGCCACACAGTGAATAGTGTGAAATTGGCCAACGCAAGCAAGGGAAACAGAAGAGCAAGGGTGGCACAGCTACTTGTGGGAAATCGGTCCAAGTGTAGCTATACAGTGATGCTAGTTTCAGCTAAGCAACCAGGAAAGAAGTCTTTGTGGTATACCCTGACAACCATAATACAAGTTAAGGTGATAAGCTTGCCAGCTGCACAGTATAATGAGATGTATCTTGCTGGGTCTGGTGCTCAATATACATGATATATATTTTATATAATTAAGAGGCCAGATGAAATTATCAGAAATACAAGAGGTCTAGTGATTATACTACAACCCCTAAGAATTGTGTGGACAAAGATAACCTTGTGAACTGCTTTACTTTACTCTATTGACCCAAATTAATTTCTAAAACTTATGGGTTGTTTTACCCCACCGGGACAAGGCTCATTATTTAGAAATGCTCAACACTATTTCACCTAGCCAAAGTATCTAACTTCACCCACTGCATTTTCAACAACTTGCAAACACATTTATCAAGAAGTACATCTAAGAACTTATTTTTTTTATATATATATATATATATACACATTTCTTTTGTTCATATTATAAATATACATTTTAATATGGCGTCACACATAATTTGGTTCCATCTCCTAAACAAATTAAATAATGATAGGGGATTTCGAACAAAACTTGTTGAAAGGAGTTAAATTGAGCTGGTTGACTTGAACATCATGTTACAGTATACAGTACTGAGTTCACATACTGTAGTTACTATCCTTATTAGCTGGAAGAAATCCACTTACAGAGAATTTGCCTTGGTAAAGGTAAGATATGGTGTCTACTCATAAATTTACTCATGGTACACCCAAATGATAATTTAATCCAACAATAGCCACCTCAAGAGGAAATAAAACTACCTTCTGAGATTATGAAGATGACTGCTGCCTTGTATGCCTTTTATTTATTGAACTTAATAAAAGTTGTTGAGCTTTGTGGAATTTAATTTTGTATCTGAAGAATACAGTGCTGGAAAACTCAGATAACTGGGGAAGGGTTACTGGAGGAAAGGCTATTTAACCCTCTTCTGTGATTTAAATCCTCTCTCTGAAGTTGCACTTCATTCTGTGAGAAGAAAGTCAGGCATGGTAAAAGATGCAGGGAGAGGTGACGAGGACGGTTCAGCTTTCCTCATGCACATGCCACTTCTGATGTTGAAAGTAGACACCACCACCAAGCCACCATTTTACATGTGAACAGGGTAGAAATGTAAACAATAAACATGGCTGCCTCCATGTCTAGTATGATCCTAACCTAATCATATGCATTGCTATACATTTTTTACTCTGGGCATAAAAGATGTACATGTAGTAAAGACTGAGGCCAATTGCAGCTTTTCAGTATGAGTTCATCATGTTATCTATACATGGGCCTTTAAATAGCTCCATTGTCCCAGCCAGCTCCAGAGGAAGTCAGGGTATGGACAGTCAGTCACTGAAGCTGCCTCCAGCATCCTCCAATAGATACATACACAGGGATTTCATTTTGTTTGCGCCACAAAAATGTCTTATGAAATGTGTGAAGTAACTTGTATATCCATAACAGTACTGTTGTGAATAAGTATGATGAACCAAAATAGGAGGAAGGAGACAATTCTACATATAGCTATTCCTTTTCAGCCAATTGTGTAAACTACAGTGGCAAAAGAGTAGGAAAGGAGATTTTTATCATCTGAGAGCTTAGACCGATTGCTTTGGAAATTGTTTATGAATTGTTAAAAATATAGTGGCTGAATTATTTCCCAAAGCAGATGTCCAACTGGAGATTCTATCAGTTCAGATCCTTTGCCCACCCATCGTTAGCCCACAAAAAGAACAACCATTACATGAATAAGCATTTGCTTTCTAGTAGGACTGTCCTTGTAATGAGAACCAATTATTTGTTATCATAAGACACAATCATGTCAATGCAGTCCAACATGCTGAGGTATCTTGTGATGAAATGGACAGCTTGTTCACCATGATGTTCTTGCTATCTTTGCATCTGAGTTTAGCTCTCCCACTCACCATTCTTCGTGTATCTGCTGTGGAACATGCAATAAAAACATTAAAAAGTAATTAGAAGTTGTGGAAGAATCCGAAAAAGATAAACACTAGAGTACTGATATTAAATGTGTAATTATATGAGGTCACTCCTGATTTTGTGACTTTTCTCAGCTATTAGAAAGGTTACAAGTGGGGGCTGCAAGACGATGACAACACTGAGGCCAGGCCCAGAGCTGCTACCAGAGTCCCCAGAGCAGCTCCCCAGATGCCACAGCCGTGGCTGGGCCCAGTATGAAGGGAGCAAAAACTTTCACTGTGCCAATTAGCTTTAACCATAGCTGAAGTCACTGCTCATCTAATACTTAATTAACACTGGAGAGGGCAGGAGCTAGGAGGGCATATGTACACTATCCCATGATCTACCTCTTATCTTTGACCTGTGGATAAGAGGGTCTGCACCACCTCTAAAAGAAAAGCCCAAAAGCATCAGTGTAAGATGGTGATAATGGAGCAAGAAGATACGTCACTCCGTTAAGAAAAAGGGTGCAGAATCAAAAGCTGGAGTTGATTTGTTTTCAAACTATTTCTGAAAATAAATTTATGAAAGTTTTACAGTTAAGGAATACATACTAAAATGTTCAGTACAAACAATACAACAAAAATAAAGTAAGAGAAATCCATTGGCCTATTTTCGAGATGGAAGATTAAGGATGAGCAAGGGCAAAAATTAAAGAATCACCAAAAAAGTGTATATGTAAAAGGCAATATAGAAATAAGTAAACAAAAATAGCTTTTTATATCTTACAATATGAGAAGGAGACTTTGGGCACTTTCACACATGCTGAACAACGCACTTTCAATCCACTTCCAATGCATTTTAGTGATCATTTGCAAGTGTATCTTCTATTTCACACAGTAAAATTCTACTGCAAAGTAAATTAAAAGTGGATTTAAATTGCATTGTTCAGCATGTGTGAAAGTACTTTTAGGAGACATTTTAACATTCTGAAGAAAAGAGCAAACATGTTTTCTAATGACCAATTTCATGTAGGATAAATGTTACCTTTTTAATCAGCACTTGTAGTCTAGTCAGATTTGGCTTTTGCATAACTCAGAGGTAGACAGAGACCCACCACTGGACCTACAACACTCAGCCATGAAATAATGTAATTTGTGCTCCTACAAAGCAAAAAAGCAAATACATGGAAGCTACATTGGAAAAATGTAATTTACCACAGCTTTCACTAAAAAGTTTGGACACCATTTTGAACAGATACCAATCTTAAAATCCAGTGTGACATTACAGTCATTTATTAAACAGACTAAGGAGGGGGAAATGCTCAGTGGCAGTTCTGAGCTTCTAATTAACATAGCTCACTTGAGACTCTGTTGTGCTACTTTTAATTGAGAGTTTGTAAACAGTCAGTCAAAAGCTCAAGGGTCTGGTGCCTTCTCGCCCAAGCTGTATTGCTGAGGAGCTGCTCAGACATTTCAGCTGGCAGATATGAAACACTCTCCAGCAGTGTTCCCTCTAAGCTGAGTTAGTATGAGCTAGCTCACAGTTTTTTAGTCTCCAGTTCACACATTTTTGTCTTAGCTCAGGAAGGATGGCTCCAGAGCAAACTTATGCAGGAGCCAAATTGCTCACTCACATCTTTAATGCCAGTAGTTCACAAAGTGGAATTTTTGCTCACAAGACTCCATAGCTTAGAGGGAGCATTGCTTTCCAGTGACCTGAAACAGCTAATTTTGGGTGTAAAATACATTAAATCAAAATCTCAGATTTATATCCTAAAATTTCTCTAAAAATGGTGGTCCTGAAGTCCTTACTTCAAAAATGTGGGAGCCCTATGAGAATGATCCACCTCAGAGGCTGATGGATGCAACTGGTTTCAGAACTCCCTGGGAGATTTTGAGAACTAGATCAGGAACAAGGAAGAGGCTTCAGTAGGAGGCTGGAATATATGGCTTCTGAAGCTTTGGACAAGGAATGCTCCCTGGAGTCCTCTGCCCCTGCCCTTCTAACAGAGCCCCCAGTACCACAGTATATGGATGAAGTTAGGGTGCTAACAAGATGTCTTAAGCATTTCTGGAAGAAAGTTTATGCTGAATCAGACACAGCAGAGCACAGCAAACATTTGAAAGCCTATGCACCAGGCCTGTAGCCTGGGCATCTTGGGGCCCGGCCCCTGACTCACTGCCAAGGCCCCCTGACTTCCCATCCAGGCCAGGCAGTCCCTTGGAGCTGTGTGCAGGGGTCTGTGCGGGGTGCCCCCTGACTTATTTAAAGGCCCCCTCAATTAAAAAATCCTGGCTACAGGCCTGCTATGCACTGTTGGTGACAGCAGCAAAGACCTTCTTTTCTGCAACTATTGTGTTAGCTGAATAGTTTCCAGCACTATTTCAAATTGTACAGAATATATGACATCTTAGGCAGCATTTGGCTGGCCATGATTTGACCACAGGTTCTGATACTTCAGTAGATTCTCTTGAGATAAAAACTGTCTGATCTGATTCAACTTTGACTCCAGTTTAGATGCAGATTAGATGACAGAAACACCATCTGGTAAGGTTTCTATGGACAGTTTTGGTTTTGTCTTCTTAGATGGATATTGAGAGGATTATGGTAGTTGTGAAGGCCACATCCTCTAAATTGGATCACTTCTACTTATTAAAATCTTGCCTCAAACAAAATCATGGCTTGTTTGACCTGGACTATGAACAGCTCTGACAGAGGGAAAATTCTCCAAGGATTTAAAGAAGGCTGTTAGAAACAATTAATACCAGATGGGAATTATGACCCACAATTTAACACCTAACTACAGAACTACAGAATCTCTGGGACAAAAAAAAATCTAAGCACTAGACAATTTCCCACACTGCCAAGTTTGCTACAGGAAGATAAAAAGCAAGAAGTTTAAGAAACTGTAATTTAACCTGATTTTGTCTGGCTATCACGCACCACCACAAATTTATATACAAAATTTACTTGCATTTGTTGTGAGTTATAGGAGGGGAGTATAATAACCTACATAGCCGAACAACTCACATCTAGCAGCTCCTCACCTGTTTCCTTTATGTGAACAGGATAATATTGAAGCCATAAATTCATTTGTCCGACAGGGATGAAGTACAAAGAACGGCTGTCCAAGTAATGGATGTTCCTGAAAAGAAGCACAGCCTTGTTAATTTTTAATGAACTATACTCAATATACAAAGTAGTTTACATTATTACATTTGTTCTCATTACAGCCCCATAGGGTTGGTTCTTTAAGTTTCCTATTCTACAGAGGAAGAGCTGAGTTTAAGTTATACCAACTTCCCAAGATTATCCAAAGAAGCGTCTACTGATTGGTGATGCATTTATTTTACATTAACAATCAACACACTTACAGTGTAGTTTAAGAAGAGGTACAACCTTTTATTTATTTATTATTTCGATTTTTACCCCGCCCTCCCCACCAAAGCAGGCTCAGGGCGGCTCACATAAAACCAGTAAAACAATATATATTCAATACAAAAATATCTAAAACACTGCATAATACCCCTCCCCAATCCTCGGCTCCCCCTCCACGGTGAGCGTGCACACCTTCCTCTGGCTCTAGGCTGGCACTGCATGCTCATCTCTTCCCCACTTGCCACAGTGGCGGCAGCCAGCCAACCAGCCTACCTGCTAAAGCCAACCTCCTTTGATTACCATTGAGCTCATTAACATACAATCGCAGGGGGTTAACCCTTCCCCAGCCAGTGGCTCCTGAGCCCAGGCCTGCCCAGTTTGCGGCAGTCTCCAGACCCCTCACTTGGCTCTCCTGCTGCCGATGTCAGACAGAGCAAACAAGTAAAATCAAGGGCAGGGGGGGGCTGAGAAAGGCTGGCATATGTTTAAAAATAGATCCACAGCCATGTGTCCCTGTGGACCCCAGGAAATGAACGCACCCACCCACAGCGAGGAAACTACCTTAAGGGATCCCTTCCTTATAAGAAACCGGGGGGGGGAGTACAGAATTCCGAGTCAGGGCTGAAGAATCGGGGCTGACAAAGCAGCTCCATTTGTTTGAGGGAGATGAAAGGCAACCAGCAGATGAGTGGAATCCTCGCCCACCCCCTGGATTTCTCACCCCATTTCAGTGCTGATTCTCTTGTAGTAGGGCTAGAGTTCCAGGGGACTGACCTGCCCTTGCAGGGGGGTGGGGAGGGAAGCTGCAGCCACTGGGTATTACCACGCCTTGCTCTGGAGCCTGGGTGTGTGTGCTGGGCTGCATTAGGAGTTCCACCAATTAAATCAAAATTAATTTAATTAACTTTGCTTTAATTGGCTGGTGGCCCCCCTGGCCCCCTCCCCCCAAACTCCTTAGCTATAGGGCTACTTCTACATCCACTAAGTCGTAACACAGATATCCCAGTTAGATAATATCATAATGCAAACATTTTCAAAATAAAAAATATATTTAAAAGTAAGAAAAATACCATCAGTGTTTACACTGATTTACCTAAGACTCCTGCTGACCTATGATGGCTATAGGATTCAGGTTTTCTGATAATGTGTTAGATATGAGACTCAGGTAGCAGCTCTTTGAACAGTGAAGTCAGCTTTATTTACAGACGTTAGGACAAGATAGGACAACAGTGAAACTAGGGAGCAACAGGCTCCTTTTTAAACAGTCTTCTATTCTTCTTCCTCTGGGACCCCGGGAGGGTTCGTTTCGTCTGCCGTGGTGGCAGTAGTTCAATGGGGCTGCCTATCCATTATAATGATCCCATCCTTGTCGCCAGTTGTTAGATATGAGACTCAGGCAGCAGTTCTTTGAACAGTAAAGTCAGCTTTATTTACAAAGGCTAGGACAAGATAGGACGACAGTGAAACTAGGGAGCAACAGGCTCCTTTTTAAACAGTCCAGGCTTGCAAAGCCACACCCATATATACAGTAAGGACCAATCACATTACATACACAAAGACCAATCACCTTGTTTCCCTCCTGCACATATCTTGTATCCTGATTGGACAGCTGCGCAGAGTGCCCAATCAGCTGGCATAGATTTGGATACCAGGCTTTAATGGGAGCTGGAATCAAGCTCCTACATTTATGTATCTCCATACATAACATAATGTTACAAGTTCCTGGCTCCAGTATGTGCATGTAAGGCAGTCTTAACTTTCAGGATATCTTAAGTAAGAGTCTTTTGTTCTTCTGGCTAACTCTAGCAACATATTAACTCTATCTGACAGCCTTTGCAGACTAGAATTTAGAAAGGAAAATTTGTCTATAAAAGTAGTTTTAATTTAATCTCTGGGCATTTCCAGAACGCACATTCAACATTCACCTTGCAAAGTTTTCAACTTTTGCACTAGGGTTGCCAGGTCTGTGTTGGAAAATACCTGGAGACTTTGGTTGTGGATCCGGGAGAGGGCGAGGTTCAGAGAGGAGAATGGCCTCAGCATGATACAATGCCATAGAGTCCACCCTTCAAAGCAGGGGAGTTGATCTCTGTCAGCTGGAGACCAGTTGTAAAAGCAGGAGATCTCCAGGTTCCACCTGGAGGCTGGCAATGCTATTTTACACAGACATCTAGGGTGGTGCCATTTCACCACAGGTGACCTCTAAGAACAGCAATACTCTGTCTTCATTTCATAAGCAGAAATTTACCATGGGACCCACTGTTATTTTGAACACATTCATGTATTTTTGCATATTTTTGTTGGCCCAAATGGATGCTTTGCCATCAGCAGTGTTATTTGGACAATATTCAGTGATTCCCTGTTCCAAAAAAATTTGCTCATACTCTGTGGGAATAACTGAGACTATAGCACATATTGTATTTGACTGTGCACTGAGAGCCGGTGCTAGGAAGAAGTTTCTTTTGCCTTTATTTTCTCTAATTCTGAAGTCTAGTACAACTATCGAATCTAAGATTAGTTGGCTTTTTTTAGATTCTGATTTCAATATTACCCTCTGTACGGCGAAGTTTTTTGCAACCCTATGTTGATTGTATCATTGTTCTGTTGTATTCCACGTGGTAAAAAATGTTGCATATCCTGTATGGTCATCTTTAGCCTACCTTCATGTTTCTCAGAGACATTATCCCACAACTATAATGATTTGACTGGGATTTGATACACCAAGGTTGAAGGGACATATTCTAGAGCAGCAGTGGTGAAGTACTATATTGCAAGGTCAGGCTTTCCCACACAACAGGAAAATACATTTTCTTGCTTTTTTACATTTTAAAATCTGACAGGGCAATAAATAATCTTAATATTTTTGCCAATCTACAATTTAGAATCAAACCACTGGCTATTCTTTAAGCACAATTTAAATTTGTTCTATTACATACCTCAGTTCAAATGTTAACATCTATGCAGATGCAGGAGTCCTTTTCATATTCATATACATAAAGAAACAGGGTACACTAAAAGGTAATACATGAGTCTACAACTACGCCTGGCAACTAAGAGCTAAATTTTAGGCTCTGAAATGAAAGTGGCTTCTAATTTGGTGGCCAGTGAAACTCTTGTGTTATGAATTAAAATGAGACATTGACATCTGCATGGAGACAAAAAAATGGATTTTCATGTCTTGAAAGTTTTAAGTAAAGATGAGCTGCAGTACTAAAAATGTACAAAAGGGTGAGTGATCTACTGAACTGAATGAAGTGAGGCAGAACCTGAGATGTTTTCAGGTTCCCTTTGTTTCAACCAGTTCAAACTACAAATTCAGGCAAGGACGTTTCCATCTTTTATCCATAGTTGTGCACCAATGCTGTTTTGTATTGTGCACAGAATATCAACCTGAACAAAAACATATTATTCCACTCACCCATTAAACTAAATCAGTAATGTGTGAAAATACTTCTAGCAAAAACAAATTACTGGGGGAAAATTATGGACTGGAACTGATAAAAGATTTACCAATGACAATATAATGATAAACACAAATTATAAAGCAAATAGTTTTACTAATTTTAAATAGGAACTAGCACTAGGCTTGTCACCATCTGTGAGCTTGTGTTGCCATCAGACCACTTTCCTGAGGGTCGCAACATTTCCATCTTCATTCTTGCAATGGCTAGAATGTTGGAGTAGGATCTGGGAGACCTGACTTCAAATCCCCCTCTGCCATGGAGGCTTGCTGGGTGACCCTGAGCCAGTAACACACTCTCAGCTTAACCTTGCTGTTGTGAGGTTAAAACGAAGGAGACAATGACTGTGTAAGCTGCTTGTTGTCCCCACTGCAAAGAAAACTGGAGTATAAATACCTAAATAAATACAAATCAATAAACATCCTTCTCTTCTCCCCGCTCTGCTTGCCCATTCTCTCTAGATACCACCAACTGATATGCTCTAATGCTACAAAGGCACAAATGTCATAGCCTCTTCAGCCTACATTAGCACTGTTGTTCTGATGTTGCCTGAATTAGATGCTCTGACATCAAAGAAGGGCTCATTTACCTTGGCCCAGGCAGCTGCCCACTTAGTGGGTTGTTTTATAGCTTAGAATCAATAATCTCAGAGCATCCTATGTTAAAAGGAATTCATTTCAACTGTGACACCATTTCATCTGGGATTTCAAATTATACCTTGAACACACAGATTAATCAAGTGGTACTAAAGCATTCTGTCAAAACAGGGTTGTGGCAGATCAAGATAACCAGGACCCTGGTCCCAATCCTCTCCTAGTCATTCAGAAACATTGCCACACATTAATTAAGCCATTTTTCCCTTAGCAGGAGGATATTTCAAGGGGCAAAAGAAAGCTTCCAGGGGAAGGAAATGCTCTTGACCAGGACAACAGACACCAGCCTAGAGTTAGTCTCTGGGTGTATTCTCCAATCTCCCCTTTCTGAACCTGCAATAATTTGGAACAAAGGTTTATGGGGCACAGGGGAATGGTTAAAAGAAAGGTGAAAGAAAATTAAAATGTTGTTTCTAGAGTTCCTTTACATTCTTTCGACTAGCACATTTGAGAAGCTTTCCTGCAATTCCATTTGGGTGATGAGAACTTTTGACCTAAAAGCTGAACCTTTGGGGACAAGAATTCTGCTTTATGAGTAGTTTTGGCAAAGAAAAACAGGGGGAGAGGGCAGGCCCACCTATTCCCAATCATTTCTAGGGGCTGAGAAAAAGGGTGTTGCCCCTGAGAGAATTTTTATTCAGTCCGGTGGGAGGAAACTGGGCAGTTCTAATGCAAACAGTGGTCCACAGGTACAAATTCTTACTGGGTAGGAGGGAATCCAGGGACTACACAGTGGGATTCCAGAGAGAAGGCAATGCTTGAATTTTTCTATACATGAATGGAAATCTTTGTTACCATGTTGCCAAGCAGGAACAGCTATCATGCCATAGATCTTCTGAGCTCTTCCTCCATCCTAATGAAGGGCCCATGTTGCATCTAGTATATCCCAGCAGTGGAAAGTCAGAGGAGAAATAAGGAAAAATCTGGAGAACAGATTTTCCTAAGCTGCAAGATAGACTGTATAACTGATCTCTACAATGTTCAACCCAAACCCTAACATAAAACACTGACTCTGAGGAGTAGGATACCACACTAGTGAAGGGAACTCATTAGGAAGTTGGTCTTGCCTCCTTCTTTGATAGGAGGCCAAGTCCCAAAGAATCTAAACTGCCCTCTTGACTCTTCTGAAGAAAATCAGTTTCTGACGTATCCTCTCATTTGCATGCTGAGTGTTCTCTCTTACCTGCTGTGGGCACATGTACAAATCATGTAGATTATCCACATCATTGTTCAGCAAGACATGATTAATTACTTATGGACCAGATTTCCTTTGAATCATGGCTATCCCTGAATGGTAAAAATGCAAGGGAGTCACATACTTAAAAGATTATCTGAAAAATGCTCTAAGGTTACCACTTTAATTCCTTCTCCACACTAAGTATCTTGGAAGAAAGCATAAGAATTCCAAGCTAAGGCTTTTACATGGTAAGTTTAACCATGTTCCTTTGAACTATTAAGAAAATCGATGTACATCCAAGGTTAAAGCAATGAAACAGAGGCAGGCTGACACAAACTGAGACTAGTTGCCAATGCAATGAAAATTATCAAAAAAAGTTAGCAGCTCAGGAAATTGATGATGAAAAACATTGTCTTTTATTGCTAGGTCACTGGTTCAAATTTGGCCTATGTTGTTAGCAGCAAAGAAGTATTACTATACAATAGCCTAAAGACAATTAATTGGTGGTATTTACATAATCAAGACTCATATTAATTAGCCCCGTTTCATTCACTCTAGCAAAGAAATAAAGAACTAAGTCGACCAGAGAGAATGGGTTAACCCTATGGTACTCCAGCTGATCATGTAGCAAGGGAACTGAATTACAGAGTGTGGCTGCCTGGGCTACAGCATACATTCCACTTGTAAGAATAACCCCGTTTTAAGAAAGTTAAGGGATCTTTGTCTTCAGCAGGTTTTCAGATCAGGCTACAGTAATTTTGTTCTCTTTATCACAATGAATCAGCAAGCATTCTCAAGTAACGGGGGGGGGAGGGGGCAATTGAACTCTGGGATACCAGTTTTGGTTCTTCAATACAAAACCAGCAGTATAGAACAAAATCTCTGAAAAAGAAGCTAAGCAAGGAAAGTGCCGTATCGATATCATGGATGGATCATAATGTAATCTTATCAGTAACGTATATAGTCAAAGAGCTTCAGTGCCTTAACACATTGTGCTGAATCCAATGCTTTGCTCTACTCTGGAGCACCAAGGTCTACTCTGGGCCACTGTGTCTTTCATGGCCTGCAGAGACTTACCCGTACTCAATGGTGCCTATTAAAGTTCCCTTTATTGTCAAGAACCACAATCACACAGGTATCCACAGAAACACAGTTTTTTTCACCCACTCACTTTGCCCCTTTAAAGCCTCAGGGAAGAAGAAGAAATTGGATTTATACCCCACCCTTCACTACCCAAAGGAGTCTCAGAGCGGCTTACAATCTCCTTTCCCTTCCCCTCCCCAACTTCAGACACCCTGTGAGGTAGGTGGGGCTGAGAGACCTCTTTTGAGAACTGCTCATGAGAGAACAGCTCTGAAATAACTTGCAACTGATCCAAGGTCACATCAGCAGCTGCATGTGGAAGAGTGGGGAATCAAATCCAGTTCTACCAGATAAGAGTCCGCACTCCTAACCACTACACCAAACTGGCTCTCAGGGGGCTGTGCTGTGCTGTGTCTCTGCCATGGGTTAGTTCCACCTGGCCTGTCCAGGTCTGGCTGCCTTATCTTGTCTAAGGCCCCAGATCCTCTTCTAGGTTCCTATTCCTGATTGTTCCTCACATCTATCCTTGCCTCCCCACTCTCTGCCTCTAGGGGTGTGCAAAAATATTCAGGTTATTTCGGACTTGGGTCTGTTGGACCCCAAAAATATCTGTACTCCCAAATATACTGAACAAGTGGAGACCCGAAAGAAACTTGCGGGATGGTTATCTCATTCGTCACACCTTTGCTTCCTCTCCTCGCCCCCTACCTCTCTCACACTGTTTCTCCCCTCTGCCCACTTTTTCTTATTCTCTATTTCTCCTCCATGCATGTGACTTCCTCTCTCTTTCTGACCTGTCATCTTTGTCTTTGTTTTTCTGCCTCCCCACTTCATCACTCTTTCTCTCTCTTTCTGCCCCCCACTCCATCATTCTTTCTTTCTGCCCCCATCACTCTCCCAGCCTCCTTCCTGCTTCCTCCCCCACTCTGCAGAGCAGCAGTAGCAGTGGTGGCAGTGCTCTCAGCCACCCATCTGCTTCTTCTCCCCCCACAGCAGCAATGGCAGCACTCTGGGAATCACAACAGATCTCTCAGCTGCAGAGATCAGTTCACCTTAGGGCTGCCAGCTCCAGGTTGGGAAATTCCTGGAGATTTGGGACAGTGAGGCTTGGAGAGGCAAGCAGCCTCAGCAGGGTATGATGCCATAGACTCAACCCTCCAAAGCAGCCATTTTATCCAGGGGAACTGATCTCTGTCGCCTGGACAACAGTTGTAATTCTGGGTGATCTCCAGTCCTCACCAGGGGACTGGCAATGGTGGTCCTCGTGGAAGAAATGGCTGGAGGGTGGAATCTATGGCATTACACCAGTCCGAAGTTCCTCCCCTCCTCAAATCTCACCCTCTCCAGGCTTCATCCCTCAAATGTCCAGGGATTTCCCAAACTGGAGTTGGCAACCCTATTTCCTTCCCACCGAACAGCCAACCTACATTTATCTGCCTCTCTGTCTTCTGCTTTCCATCTCCACCCCCCGGCCTCTACCTAGGAAAATTACAGTCTTTCTCCACAGTGAGGCCCAAAGCGGCTTTCATTATTCCCTCCTTCTTTTCATCTGCACAACAACCCTGTGAGGTTGGTTAGGCTGAAATATGTGACTGGTCCAAAATCATGAAGTCAGCTTCCACTGCAAGATGAGGATCTGAACCTGGGTCTTGCAGACCCTACTTTGAAGCTCCAACTGCTGCATCTCACTGGCTTTCATAGGGTGGCTGCTGATGAACGCTGGCAAGCAGCCAAGGCTAGGTGAGTAATGCAAATCAGGGGGGACCTGGCAACCCTAGACTGCTGCCACACCTAGAGCTGCCAACCTCCAAATGGGCCCTGGAGACCCCCTAGAATTACAACTGGACTCTAGACAGCAGAGTTCTGTCTCCCTGCAGAAAATGGCTGCTTTGGAGGGTGGACTCTGTGGCAATATACCCAGCTGAGGCCTCTCCCTTCCCAAACCCAGCCCTCCTTAGAGTCCACCACAAAAGGGATTTTCCTAGTTTTTGGATTTTTCTACAAACCCAGGAAGTCTACTGACTACGTAGGAAAAGCTGTTGGGGGACAGTGAGCCCCCTGTTGGTGGAAATACGTATCCGCACATTTTGGCTATTAGAATAAGGATACCCGTATCGGTATTTCACTAGTATTTGGGTCAATATTCAGAAATCTGAATATATTTGGCTCCATTATACCCTATGGGGACCATCCCCATCCTGTCCTATTATATAAAGGGTAGTGGTCTGGCAAGGTTCTATGCTTGGCAAAATCAATTCGCTCCCTGATATGTCACCCAGAAGCTGTCCCTATCCATTAGCTGCGTTGCCTGAGTTCTCTCCCACCCACTGCAGCCTAGGCCACCCCTTCTCTGATTGGGCCAGCATTTCAAGCTCATTTGCATATGGAAGCTGACTGGACTTCACTCCATTCCGCATCTCAAACTCCCCCCACTGCAAGACAGTTGGAATTGTCAGTTGCTTATGCAACCTGTTGTATTCTGAGATAAAATATGTCCTCACTCACAACACTTCCCCTTCAAAAGAAACGAACCCAATAACACAACCATGCCACACCACAAAAAAACAGATCACACCACAATCAGAATACCACAAGGCAAAAAAAGCTCTGGTACTAATTCAAAGTGCTGGGGATGAGTTGTGTTCTGGCAGGGGACGCTGTGAATGTAGAAAATGATTTATCGACACAATAGTGTTTTGGAAAATCTTTAGGAATTGTTTGGTGCATTTACCATGGGGCACCCACCCAGAGCCTCTGGCATTTTCTCACTCTGCTGGCATCAAAACCAATTTAAGGCAAAATAGAGATATGGAGACTTTTCCATCCTCCTTTGCATCAATTTGTCTTTGTTGGTAATGGCAACCCTAGGCCTGCCAGCACTCTCAGGGTGACTTCATGGCTCCTGACTAGCATGGCATCACTAGCCCTGGCTGCTTGCTCCTGTTCAGCAGAAGCATCCCTATGGAAACTGCCTGGTGATTTTGGACCAGCCACAGACTTTCTGCCTAACCTACCTTACTGTACAGATCACAAAGCTGAAAAGAATGAAGTAAACTGCTTTGCCCCTCGCTAATGAGAAAGACAGAATTTTGCCTAGGAAGAGGTTGTTGAGAGGGGATGAGATAAAGTTGCCAACTTTAGGTATGGAAATTCCTGGAGATTTGAGGGGTGGAGCCCAGAGAGGGTGACGTTTGAGGAGGGGTGGGATCTCAGACAGGTACAGTGCAAGAGATTCCACCCTCCAAACCAGCCATTTCTTCCTGGGGAACTATTGTTGCCAATTTTGGCCCAGTGGCCATCAAACCATTCTCTTCAATCCCTGCTGTGCAGCTGACTTTCCCCTAGGGCTGCCAATCTCCAGGTGGGACCTGGAGATCTCCCACTGTTACAATTGATCTCCAGAAGACACAGATCAGTTACCCTGGAGAAAATGGCTGCTTTGGAGGGTAGATCCTATGGCATTATACCCTGCTGAGTCCTTCTGTCCCCCCAATGCTGCTCTCCACAGGATCATCCACCCCCCAAATCTCCAGGTATTTCCCTACTTAGAGCTGGCAACCCTACTTCCCCCTCAGGGCCTGTTGGTAGGCAACCAAGCTTGGTCCTGTCACCTGTTTTGGCCTTTGGGAGAAAACTCATTGGGGCCAGTCCTGATAGGGTTGCCAACTCCAGATGGGAAATTCCTGGAGATTTGAGGGATGGAGCCTGAAGAGGGTGAGGTTTCAGGAGGGGTGAAACCTCAGACAGGTAAAATGCCATAGACTCCATCCATCAAACTAGCCATTCCATCCTGGGGAACCATTGTTTCCAATCTCCAGGTGGGGGCTGGAGAGCAATCAGAATTACAACTGCTCTCCAGGAGGGAGGGGAGAAGAGATAGAAAGCGGAAGTCAGGGGGCAGATAACGGTAGGTTGACAATTGACTGGGAGGGAGATAGGGTTGCCAACTCCAGGTTGGGAAATTTTTGGAGATTTGAGGGATGGAGCCTGGAGATGGTGAGGTTTGAGGAGGGGTGGGGTCTCAGACAGGTACAATGCCATAGATTCCACCCTCCAACCAGCCACTCCCTCATGGGGAACCATTGTTGCCAATCTCCAGGTGAGGGCTGGAGACCACTCAGAATTACAACTGCTCTGCAGGAGGGAGGACAGAAGTCAGCTGAAATCAGAGGGGCAGGTAACAGTAGGCTGATGGTTAGCTGGGAAGGAGATGGGATTGCCATTCCAGGTTGGCAAATTCCTGGGGATTTGAGGGGTGGAGCCTGGAAAGGGTGGGGTTTGAGGAGGGGTTGGACTTCAGGCAGGTAGAATGCCATAGACTCCACCCTCCAAACCAGCCATTTCCTCCTGGGTAACAATTGTTGCCAATCTCCAGGTGAGGGCTGGAGATCACTCAAAATTACAACTGCTCTTCAGGTAGCAGAGATCAGTTCCTCTGGAGAAAATGGTGGATTCTGTCATTATACCCTGCTGAGGTTGCCACAACAAATTCACACTGTGTGCCCAAAGCCGGGGCACTCTCCCAGAGCCTCTTTCTAGAGTTCGTTGTACTTATTTCCACAACAGGCCTTATTCCTAGTAAGGTATAATTGAGAACTTCATTTGTGGAGCCATGCCATGATTCCACAAGTGAAGGGAGGGTATTTAAATTTAAATACCTTCCCTATCCCTTTCCTCTCAGGCTCGGGCTAGGTATATAAAGGGTATTAAAGTTTACATACCTTTCCTTTGCTGGGGAGTCGCGCAGCTGGATGTCCACCCATATTGGCCAGTTCCAACACTGCTCCTACCTTCTCTCAGGCCTGTTCATCTGTTAATCCCATCCTTGCTTTGCTCACACCCATTTCCTTGAGCAGCTGCTGTCTTTGGCCAAGTAAATAGTTCCTCCTGTGGTCTCTGCTGCCTGCAACCTCTGTACTAAATACTCACCTGAGAGTTCTACCAATTCCCCTCTCCCACCAAAGACACCCCATGCTATCCACTGACCCTAAAGGAGTAGTATTCTGGCAAGCACAACAGGCTGCAATGGAAAGGGTAAAGTAGAAACATTCTACTCTGTGAACACTACTGCAGTGACAGTGCTTAGGATCCATCCTAGATCTATGTTCTATGGATTGTGAGGTATCATAGACACTAAACAAATGGACTCAGTTCTCCAATAAATATGTATGCAGATGTATCCAGGCATATCTGCCTGTTCATCTTATATTCCAATAGCAAAGTTGGCCAAATTTTGGATACTTAAATCTGGTAACTGGAGCTGTGAATGGACAAACCTGAAAAGGGGTCAAAGGTTTGCAGAAAAATGTGAAATCTAAAAAATAAAATAAAATTGGGAAGTTAAAAAAGACCCAAATTATAAAAGGAACACCTGTAGCTTTTAAAAAACGGATTCCCTCAGTGGCTGTTGCTAGGCAATCACAGTATTCCAGGTTGAATTTTTGTGAGTAAAAATGGTAGGGGGAGGGGGTAGGGCCCTTTCCAGGCCTATTTTGGCCTTTGAGGGAAGATTAATTGAAGCCAGGCCTGACTAGGGTTGTCAGCTCGAGATTGGGAAATTCCTGGAAATTTTGATTGATTGATTTTGTGGTGAAATCTGCAGACTGCAGGGTTTGGGGAGGGGGCAGGCTTCACCATGGTATAACTCCAGAGTCCACCCTCCAAAGCAGCCATTTCTCTACAGGGAAAGATCTCTGCTGTCTGGAGTTCAGTTGTAATTCTGAGGGATATCCAGGTCCCACATGAAGGCTGGCAACCCTAGGCCTGACAGCACACTCTGGCCTCACTGCTTGCTGTTCAACAGCAGCCACCATATGAAAGACAGTGTGGTGTACCAGTTAGAGTTTCAGAGTAGAGTCTGCAAGACGCAGGTTCAGATCCCCGTCTGGCTGTGGATGCTGACTGGGTGATTTTGGACCAGTCACATACTTTCAGCCTAATTTACCTCGTACAGTGGTCATGCAGATAAAAAGGAAAAGAGAATAATGTAAGCTGCTTTGGTCCCCACTGTGGACGAAGACTGTAGTTTTCCTAGGTAGACTCTGCAGGGAGGAAGGCAACGCAAAGCTGAAGACAGGGGACAGATAAAGGTAGATTGGCTTTTGGGTGGGAAGGAGATCAGGTTGCCAACTCCAGATTGGGAAATTCCTGGAGATTTGAGAGGTGGCATCTGGGGAAGGTAGAGTTTGATCTCCAGATGACAGAGATCAATTCTCCTGGAGAAAATGGCTGCTTTGAAGGGTGAAGCCTATGGCATTATACCCTGCTGAGCTCACTTCCCTTCCCAAACCTCACAGTCCCAAGGCTCCACCCTCAAATCTCCAGGAATTTCCCAACCTGGATCTGGCAACCTTAAGGGTAATTGATCTTTGTAGTTGGGACATCTGTTGTGATTCCCAGAGAGCTGCCACTGCCTCTACTGCTGGGGAAGAAACAGATGGGTGGCTAGGAGAGTGATGGGGGGCAGAGAGTGGTGGGATGGGGGCAAAAAGAGAAACAGTGATGGGGTGGGGAGCAAAAAAAGTGAGACAGTGACAGGCACGGAGGAGAGAGAGATAGTAAGAGAACAGATGGCGGGAAGGAGAAAGAGAGAGACAAAGAATTAGGGAGAAGGGAGAGGAAGCAAAGGAGGAGGGAATGTGATAGCTCCTCCCGCAAGTTTCTTGCAGGTCCCCACTTGTTAGTAGTGATGTGAGCCCTATGGAACACCTGATCTGACTGTTGAGATCCACATGTTCTGTAAGTCTGTCTAGATGTGTTTGATCTAGTGACAGGTAGCTGTCAGCCAGGAACCTCTGTAAGAGCTGGCTACAACTGGTTCAGGGCAGTCTTGCCACTGCCATCACAGTGACTCAGCACTGAAGCCTGATTGGCTAGTGTTTGTATAAATGTACAGTGAGTGATGTACAGTTTCTCCTTCTAATTTGTATGATTGCAGCAGAGCACTTTGACACTCTGTTTGATGGTGGCTGTGGTGTGTAAATAAATGTATATAGTTTGCACAGAGCTAAAGCCTCCAGTATTTATTTGGATACTTGCACTCTCTTCTGGCCCCCTCCGTGCCTGCCACTTCCGCCTCGAACCCGCGACACTGACAACATACAAGAAAGCTGTGTAGGCTTAACATAACACTTTCTACTCTTCTTGAAATGATCTGAAAAACATAATTCTCCATTTTCTATTTATTTTCATTTTTATCCTATCTTTCTGACAGTGTCAGTATCCATGGTTAGAGGCAGTCTTAGCAATTCTGGTGCCTTGAGCAAATGTCCAGGATGGGCCAAAATCACTTCCACCCCAACCACTGCTGAGGATAAGCAAAGTATGGTCTTCACATGGTAGGCTTCCTGAGCCCCAAATGGGGTAGGCATGCAAAACTGCTGCTGCAAACTGGTCATTCAAGTTGGGTCAAGCACAAGTAGCTGTGGCTGCAGAGTCAGCTGTCTGAGCCCTGAAAGGGCAGGTGTGAGTGGCCATTAACTGCCACAGACCCAGTATCAATTACTGTGAGTGGGTGGCCTGAGCCCCAAACAGGCTGGGCACAAGTGTCAGCAGGAGGCTGACCTTTCTCTTTTCCTACTCCTTTATCAGTGGAGCAGGGCTGTGGGCAGTTGAGACCCCCAAGCACAAGGTCCAGGGGAAGCTGTCCCTGCTGGCCATTGGCTTAGACTATACTTGCCCATGGAAGCTTACAGAGCCATTAAAAAAGAATTGTAAATATTTTTAAAGGCAAAAAATAGGGTCATGGTTAGGCTGTGACAAATAGGGACCTACGATACTTGTGGGGGGATCCCTTCCTCCTCTTTACTTTATTCCCACCACCAGTCACTGCCAGCTAAAAGAGAGGGGGTTCCCCGCACAAGTATTGTGGCTCCCCCCCGCACTGTTGAGGCCACTGCCGACAGCCTGCCACCCCCCCAACCCTGCCCCCCGACATTGATGCTGGAGAATCCAGTGTGGCTCCCAGCTGCTGATGCTGAGTTCACGGAGGCTCTGGACCCCCTCCACCCTCAAGACTTCTGTCACTGGGCTGCTGTGCTCCTACTTAACTCCCTCACCATTGATCCTAGAAAGCCTAGCAAGGCTAGGCCTCTGCTGTCCGCAGGACTCAGGGGGGGATAGCATCTCCTCCCCTCACTTTCTTACTAACGTGGTATTATGTATTGGGACTGAAACATTCCAGGACTGTTCTACCTGAGACTGGCTGAGCTTGAAGCCCAAGAACAATAGACCGCCAGGACTCTGGAAGTAACCAGTCAAGAAATAATGTTATGTAAATAGCCTATCGTTGGGAGTAAGGTGTGTTAAAGAACATTCTCTGCGCTTGCACAGAGAATGCTACTTTACTTTTCAGGGGGAGGGGTTAACCCACTGTGTATTTTTTTTATTTTCAGATTATTCTGCACATCCGGGTAGTCCCCCAAGTGTGCAGAGAAATCTCTTTAGCCTCCACATGGCCTTGATCTATGGACTCCAAGATCTGTAGATTGCAGCCACGGGTGGTTAATAGTATATAGATAAGTCCAAGCAGTTCCTTTTCATCTTGATGCTAATACTAGAGGACTGAGGGATCAAAATTGGCCAAAAAATGGCCCAAACCTCTAATGGTTATGCTGCAGCAGCAGCAGCTGTCTCTTTAATGTGGTAAAATGTGCCTTGGCCAAAGAGCAGATGCCCATAGTATCTGATCCAGCTAAGGGATGTGAATGCAAAATGTTGTATGCTAGAGGGGAAAAGTATTACAGAACCATCTCAAATATTTTTAAAAGTTTATCTTGAGATGTGTAACAAATTACCCTGCTGTGGATTATGAGCCCCATTATTAATTATTTACTTTTCAATTTATATCCTGCCATTTGCTTTAAAAGCCTCATGGTGGCTAATGATAATTTAAAAACATAAAACCCAATCAATACAATTTAATCAATTTTTTTTTTAAAAAAATGCAAAAATAAGTTATACATCCATAACAGCAGGTTTCAATAAATTATCACAGGGTTGTTGTTTTTTTTAAAAAAAATCATCCTCTCCGAAAGCTTGCTGACATTATACTTATCTAACCTTTCAAAAATTTAAATCAAAGGGATCTACCAAATCTAAGGAGAAAGCTCAACAATGAGGGCACTTCCCTGCTCTTGGGATCAATCAACCTAATCGTACCTTTATGCATTACTGTGACTTTACTCCCCCCCCACACACACACACACACTACTGGTTCTACACTGAGGCTCACCAGAGAATCCAGTTGGATGAATCATGGACCCAGCTCATCCTGTCTCCCCCAGCCATGTTTAGATAATGTATGCCAGGTAAGTACCTTCACCTAAGATCACTATTTTGCCAGCTGCAGACCTAGTAGCATTACATATTTATGTATTTGAAAGACTTTTATATTGCAATGACAGCAGGATTCCCAAGGTGGTGTTCAGCTTCAATCCCGTTGAAACAGTCAGTAAAATACAATAAAAACAAATTAAGTAAATACAGGAAAACAACAGAATAAGGCTTTTAAAAGTCATATTAAAAGTAGCTACAGCACATATAGAGAAAAGAGTAGTACAAAACCATAAGTTGAGTTTGTTTAAAAAAATCAGCAGTGGTTTAGGGTAAAGAGCAAAGTTTTAAACTGGTGTGGTGATCAAGTTCTGTGTTAGTCTAAAAATGTCTTCTGAATAGTTTTAGAAAATTTGCAAAGTTATCTATACTGTATATCCACGGATATATGATATCAACATTAGAGTATTTGGAGATGGCTAGCATACAACTGAGCTTAATATTTAACCACTCCTTATGAATATAGCCTGTTCTTTGTGCATGGTGCTTAACAGATTCATATATACAAAAGGATATTTATCTTAAAGAGTTTACAATCCACATTTTGAAGACGAGGGAGATGTCAGCAAATTCAAAGATGATGGTAACAAGGAGATATTCAGGGATTTTGTTTCAAGGATGAGGCACAGCACAGGAGAGGGTGAAGAGCAGGCAATGGGAGGATGGAAGGCCATCAAGGTTGACAACAGGTCAACAGTTTCAGGGACATGATTTCATGAGTAAGGTGTTTATTTTTTAGGGTAGGGGAAACACTGCACAGCCTCTGATTGAGATGCTGATTGTTGGGCAGGTGGTCCTTTAAAAACCCCAACCCTAGACCATTTACAGTGTAATCCTAACTAAAATCATCCTTCCAAGCCTACTGATTCCTAAGCAGAATCACACTGCTAATGTTTAAATGTAAGAACAAATACTTTACTTGGGCTCGGAAATTGACTGGGAGGCAATAGTTGACTGGGAGGCAGTGCAGAGCCAGTTTGGTGTAGAAGTTACGAGCGATGGACTCTAATCTTAAGAACTAGGTTTTATTCCCTGCTCCTCCACATGCAGCTGCAGGTATGACCTTGGGTCAGTCACAAGTTCTCTCAGAGCTGTTCTCTCATGAGCAGTCCTCGAAAGAGCTCTCTCAGCCCCACCTAGAAGAGAAGAAGAAGAGGAGATTGGATTTATACCCTGCCCTTCACTTGGAGTCTCAGAATGGCTTACAAACTCCTTTCCCGTCCCCTCCCCACAACAGACACCCTGTGAGGTAGGTGGGGCTGAGAGACCTCTGACAGAAACTGCTCTTTCAAGAAAAGCTCTTACAGAACTATGGCTTGCCCAGGGTCATCCACCTACCTCACTGTCTGTTGTGGGGAGGGGAAGGGAATGGAGGTTGTAAGCCGCTCTGAGACTCCTTCGAGTAGTGAAGGGTGGAGTATAAATCCAGTCTCTTTTCTTCTTCTTACAGTGCAATCCTAAACACAATTCAATATATTTAGAGATTCCAACAGACCTAAAAGTGCTTAGGAATGCACTGTTATTGTACTGGAAACATACTCTCCCTGTAACCAAATGAGGTTTGCTTGTGAACCACCTGAGGTTTCTGAACCATCATTAAAGGAAGCCCCAAATATGCCACACTGCAGTGATTTAACCTGCACTAAATCACACCTTTCAAGGATGTGCCACAATTATAGAACAGCAGCCAAAAGTTGGTGAAAAGCACTATATGCTACAGAAAAGAGTTTAGTATATACCTGCAGACACTGATATACCAGCACTATGAAGCATAAATGCAGACTCAATAGGCAGCTACCACAATCGCCAAAGTCAGTATGGGAACTAGAAGATGAGCCAGCCATAAATCGCCTTCTTCTATCCTGGCCAATCCTCCATAAGTTCTCCAAAGCCATATCTTCCTCTCTCCATTTTGCTCCTAATAAACAACTGCTTGCCCTTTCTTTGCCTGAACTACCAGCTTTACTGAAGGAACATAAATTCAGAAAATGATACAGGGCTGTGTACTGTATTAACAGTACAAAACTGTCAAATTACAAGTCTTGAAGCTCTCGACCACACAATAGTTCCATTAGGTATCTGCTAGGTTAAAAAAGAAATCTCTCCCACACAGAAGCAGTAATGTTTTGTCAGGTTTATACATCAAGTGCAGAAAAGAAACATGAATCACATTGAGATTTGCAACCACAAACCTATTTAAATGAAAAATCAACTTGGTTCCAAATTAATCTTTTTGGAATAAAATTACCACTGCCACAAACCATTTTCTGAACAGTATACTGAAGGTTGATAATGCCACTCTGTAGAAATTTAAAGGAATCAATCTCACATATTCAGGAACAAAAACTATCTTCACCATATAAATAAAATCTCAAAAAGTAAACATACTTTTCTTAAACCTACAGGATTATTTACTGCTAAGAACCCAAAAGGCATGAAACAAAGGTTCATCAGGATGTCCTCGTCTTTTGCTTCTTGACCAACTTATCTGGCATAATACAAATAAGTCCAATGGAACCTTAAACAATGACAACATTTATTCCAACATAAGCTTTTGCGAGCCAAAGATCACATCATCAAATGCGTAGGAGTGCTCATGCGTAGGTGTGTTGTCAAACAATTATGCTGGAATAAATTGTGTTGGTCTTTAAGGTACCACTGGACTCCTGTTTTATTTTCCTTCTATAGACTAACACCGTCACCCATTTTATCTACTGAATTTTTATTTACTGAATTCCCCACTGTCCTCTGCAGCTTCCGCAAATTTTCAAACGGAAGCTTCTGCTAGTGAAACAAATCATATGATGAGATGATGCCAGGAAATATTTAATGATAAACTGAACCCAAAGATAACCTGCTTTTATGCTGCTGAAGACTGATCTCCAGAGAGAAGACAAACGAAGCAACACTTGTGATATTAGAACCCCCTTTTTTGCATTCTGAAAATAAGAACGGTTAGCTGCAGCCCAATACTGGCGTTTGATGGCCTCCCCCCATTACAATATATGTCAAATTCCCTTCGGTAGCTTACTGTAATGAATGCATTCAATGAGGACTGATCTTTCTGGTTTCAGGTCCTTTATAATTTTATCATTGACTAAATAGTGTAATTTCCACCATATCTAGTGTGAAAAATATACGAATCACTCCTATTTTACAAGGAAGCAAAGACCCAAGTTTTGAAGTTCCACCACTGACAAAACAGACCTTTCGTTAGATTGGGCTTATAAACCTTTTTTAAAAAAAGCACACAGCGAGATGCAACCTAAAGTAATATGTGAAATATTATTCATGTCAAATTTCAATTAACAACAAATGTCACTTTTGGGTAATGGCTATAGCAAGGTAATTAGTTCTGGATAGCTTGTATTGTATGTTTTACTTCCCTTCCCCCAAACAGCAGGTATTTTGATGCTGGTACATTTCTTGTAACAGCACCATTTATTTTCCCTGTCATAACTGGAGCTCCTCCAGTAGTAATAGCTTCTATTTTCTCCAGTGCTACATTAAACTGCTTTGGAGCATCCATCATAGCATTTATGGCCTCTCCATTTCTTCTACAGTGCAAAGGGATTGTTGTCCAAAATATCCTCTGCCACATCCAGTTTGCATGATGTAACTTTGATGAAAATCATTCATAGAGGGATGTCAAGACTTTTATCAAGGGCAGCAGAAAATGTTTGTGCTTGAACTTTTTTCAAAACGCCACCTGAGACTTCAGCCATTCTTTAGGCCAAGAGAAGGAGAAGTAAGAAATAATACAACTTTATTTCCAAGAAAAAATGAGAAAGTCATTCAATTAAAATAAATGCCCTCTTCATTCCCCCACCTGTGCCCCAAGATAGGAGAAATCACACCAACCAATTTCAAGAACTGAAATCAACATACATCTCATTAATGCAAGCAATCTTATACACACAGCGAACTCACAAAACAAATATTCTTCTTTAGCCTCTTTACTTAGTCTCACAGTGTAGATCAGTGAATGATATCAGCATCTGCTTTTTATGTACTAACAAACATTATCAATTAAGTATGCTTCACAAGGAGCAAGCTTTCAGAAGTTCTCTCTTTTAGTATGGTAAAATAAAACAGCAAAACAAAATATTTATTCCTTGAATTGCATAAGACTTGTTGACATGTTCATTTCTTTAACCCCAAACAGATATTCAGAAGAAAACACATTTTAAAAAGAATGTACATTATGGTTTAGGTCAGACATTGGTTACTCACTTGTGGGTCACTCCTCAAAAACCTCACAACCTGATCAGAGGTAAGTTGCTCTAAAGCCTCATCACTATTTCTTTTCACCTTTTTTTTAAAAGCGAAGACAGAGCAGGAGGGAAATTCCCTCACTTAAACAGGCATTAAGGTACAGAAGCCATATCTTCTTTTGCATTAAATCAGTGTCAGTCTCAGAAAGAAGGAGAAAGACCACATAACGTAAACTTGGCATATAAGTAAATATACCAACATATGAAATAAATATGCTAGTATATATGAAAAACAAATTAACAGACTGGACATGCTCAGTCTACATTCCATTGCGAAAAAGGGGGACATCAAAGATCAACTATCAGGCCATTGCATTAATTTCTCATGCAAATAAAGTGATGCTCGAAATCTTACTCAAAAGACTACTACCATATATGAAAAGAGAAATGCCAGATGTTCAAGCTACGTTCAGAAAGGAATAGGCATTAGAGATTGTATTGCAAACAATTATGCTAGGAAAAGTTGAAGGTAGCAGAAAAAGAGGAAGACCCAAAATCAATTTGTAAAGTCACCATAAGTCTGAAGTGACTTGACAGAGCTTAACACACACACAAACTTGGCTAAGACCTAGGCCTGGAAAGGTTAGTGAAGATTACTGATTTAAGACAAACTTAAATTAAAATTCTAGATTATGCAGAGTGCTGCTACAATCCTACCTGCCATCATTTAGAACGTGCATGGAATTAGTACATGCTGAACATCTGCAGTTGGATATGTTGTGAGTGTATAAAATTTATATCAATTATATTAAAACCTACAAGCAAATTTCTGCTCCTCCTTTTCGAATCAGGAGCACCTAACAACTATACTATACATCCTCACCATTTTGTCTTGGCCATATATTCATGAAATCTAATGTCAAATTCTGAAGCTGTAAAACTATTCCAGTTTACAGGGATAACAAGGCAGTCACTCTCTCAACAGAACAAAATTTGAGTCCAGTGGCAGTTTAAGACCAACCCTGGACTCAAACCAACATGACTACCCACCTGAAACTCTCTCAATAGGTGATATTTTCCTACTACACTGAACACTCTTGGCTAAGGTGGGGAAGAATTAAGCACACCTTTTACAAAATCCTACTTATAATGAAAAATACAGAATCTTACAGTGAGGGGCTCTAACTGTGGAAGAAAATATTTTAACCTAGGATCCTGCTTTTCTGATAAGGCAGATTGGAAGAAACACTGATCTTTATTTGAATTATGAAAGATAGAAAAGCATTCCCTAGCAGTGATTGCTCCACTAAGAAAACTGAGATTAGGAGATCACTTGAAGTGGTCTTACTCTATGTCCTTTTCATCCATTCAGCACTTTTCATCCATTCAGCAGAAACTTGCAATAAGCACACATCGTCTCAAAACTGTTTATTTACACCTCAACCAGTGAAAAATTGCCAGCTACACAAGCACTGATCACTCAGACCATGAGCCTTTTGAGGCAGAAATGTATATCTACACATACACACACAATTTGTGTTCACAGAATTTTATTTTTAGTTTATCATTATTTTACAGATGTCCTTAAGTAAGGACATCTTATAAGACTCTTCTGGTATCACTTTTCTTTCTCCAGCTGGATCATTCTCTTGAGAAACTTACAGACCATTCTACCTTTCCTTCCCTACCACTATAGTGGTAGAGCTCTCCAAGGTGCATCTGTATAATGACCTGCATCTGTATAATGAAAATTCCATCTATATTAAAATAAACATGACAAGAGAAATTATGACAAACTTAGAGAAATGGCAAGAGTAAAAAGTGGACACTGGACTGCAGATCATTGCTTGGGATCCAAGGCCAAAGGAAGCATGAGGGAAACATATAGTAGACAGTCCAACCCCCCTCCCTCCAATCCATGCACAGGTATAATAACAGCTCTCCCATGCAGCAAGATATTTCGGACTCACTTAACCAACCCATTCCTGTATACATTCCTTACATGTACCATTCATCCACTGCAGTCTCTATTGCATGTGCCCCTGCATTGTGCAGTAAGGTGAGTGAGCTCAAGGAATAGGGCTTTCTCTGCTATGCTGCCTCGATTCTAGAATTCATTCCAAGCATCAGTTTCACCAAGCACCACCACCTTTTTGAACTGTAGGCATCAGGCGGAAATATTTTATTGTTCTTGTTAGTTATTAACATGTTAGTTCTGCGAATTATTGTCTGGTCGTATGATTGCCTATCCTGGGTTGATCTGGTGCCTAGTCTTTTTCTCATTTCTTGCATTTTTTGTTATTGTTTTTACTTTTTAACTCCTGTGATTAATAGTTTATTGTCATTTTAAAATTTTCTTTATTGTCATTTTCATTGTACTATTTCAGTCTTTCTTTGGAAGCATCCTCAAAAGGAATATACTGGGAGCTGTAGATTATGGATTGCTTTAATAATTTATTTTTTAAAACTATGAAATATGGTTACTCAGTTATGATTAAAGTTTGTAACTCATTAAACGTTTTAAAGTAAAGTTTATAATGGGAAATTGGCAGACAATTTTTTTGTTCTTAGAACTGGCGCGTCACTCATTCTTTCATGAAAACAAACAGATGATATATTTTTCAACACATGCCAAAATAAAATTAATTCAGTCTTTCAAATTGCAGTAATTTTGCATGTCATTTTAAAAAATGTCTGTTTAAAATCTGTTCTGAGCTTGTAAGATTGACTTAAGGTGCAAGAAGTCCACATAAGAGCACAAGAATGGAGAAGATGAGAATGCACTAAGATTTAGTACAGTTTAAAAATATGGTAAGAGAAAACAAAAGATTCTGAAATTCTTACAGTCTGTGAAAATTAAAAACTCTTAAAATAAGGAAATAAGAAGTTAATTATGTTAAACACACATCTTTAAAGAATCAGTTTCTGATGTAAGAACCACAAAATAGTTTGTATATTGCTTTCTGGTTTGTGACTTAAAAATCATAAACTAGTTTGCCCATAATGAGTATCATGAGCCGGTGAATGAAAAGAACACTGGAAAATCTTGTAGGCACTCATTAGTAGCAGAAGTCCCATTTGTTAAATGCTCTAAGTCATGAAAGTATGACAATGAACCTTCACTTTGAATCTGTACTTCGAAACTATTCTCCCTGGACCTAATGCTATGGTTAACTCTTACATCTCTCATAAAATTGAATTTTTCTTTCTTTTGGTCACCAACTGAAACACGATCCTTCAGTAAATCTGGTTAATTGATTCCATACAACAAATCCAGTGCTGTGATCTCCTCCTCTTCTGGAGATGGTCTCTCACCTGAATCCTTCCCCCTTGCTCCTTAAACCCTGCCTGAATCTCTCCTTGCATTGACCTTACTAGTCCAATGTTTCCTCTAAGCTGTGGAGTCTTGTGAGCAAAAATTCGACCTGGTGAGCTGCTGGCATTAAAGTTGTGAGCGAGCAATTGGGCTACTGCATAAATCACTTTGCTCTGGAGCCATCCTTCCTGAGCGAAGACAAAAATGTGTGAGCTGGATGCTAAAAAACTGTGAGCTAGCCCACACTAACTCAGCTTAAAGGGAACACTGCTTACTACCTCACTACCTTACTTCTTTTACACTCTTCACATCTAAACTCCTTACCTTAAGTTTTGGGTTGCGATTCCTCTCCAAATTATCTAACTTTTGCACAGCATAAACACCATCAGTGCTAAGGTGGAATCACACAGCATTGAACTATGGAAGCTATGCAGTGTTTTCTTTATCTCTGTTCTAACCAGATAAAAAAATGATTCATACATGTAAGGAGGCACAGGATAGAGCAGTTCGCAGCTCTCTCAAGTACTGGGAATATTTGCAATTTTACTTTATAAAACTAGGGCCTTTAGATTTTTTAAATCCTATTAATATGATAAATAGTACAATCTTATATGCTTATAAATCATGCATTTATGTGTTGGTAAAGCAGTAAAATAAGTTTAGGTTTGCAGGAAAGTAAGTGTTGCATATATTTTAGTTTTTCTCCAAAATTCTATTTTTTCCCCCAGGGGAAAGCTTTTTTTCTTCCTTTATGGCTTCAAAATTTTCAGAAATTTTAGATCTTTATTTATTTATAACAGGACAGTTGTTGCCAGATACAATATATCTAACACTCTAAATCACATTTCTTTGAATAACAACTGGAAAGCAATCTGGATTTTTGTTATCCCAAAGAAGAAGCAACACATAGTAGACAGATACCTAGGAAAAGGCTCTGATCCGTGCACTATATACAAGGATCATATGATCTGGAAGGCTAAACTGAAGACTAATCAATGCCTCAGTCAATGCTGTGTAAAGAGAGAATGTTGTAAGGCTCTCTTGCTCTCCTGGAGGGGAGATGGGAGTTTTCCCCAGCCATCTAAAGACAGATATCATCATTATGGTCTCATATTCCAAAGCTCAGTTTAAATAGAATTTTATTATCACAGTAACTAGAACTCTGAATTATATTCAGTTCTGGAGTGATACTTGCAACTTCCTTCTCTACAGTTGTGTTGATGCTACAAATGATTTTCTGTAAGTTCTGGCCAAGGGATCTATAGCAACTGTTGATACAGCTCAAAAAAATTTAACTGAAAATCGCAGCAACCTTCTGTTAAGCTATACTATACATAACCTCTCTAACTTAACGGAATTCTTCAATATGTCCAGAAAAATCTGTATGTCTAAGAATAGCTACCTACAAACATTTCTCATGATTAAGCCACAAAGATTTAAAACTTCCCTACCACAATTTCACTTTGCTGTGATTCAACACCACTATATCAAAGACCTCCCTTTAGAAACATTTGAGAATCTTTCGTTAAAAAAAATCACACCATTAACATCCTTGACATTTTAGAAATAATGTTTATTGATTTTTGTGTTAACACTGCCATAAATTAAGTGATGTAATGGACAGAATTATTGTAGCACTATAAAGAACATGTCTTTCAGCCCCTTAACCACATACTGAAAAGAGCAGGATTAAAAATAGTCCAGCATGATGCCAGTATCAGGGATGTGTAGAGAAAATGGTGATTTCTTCACATGGAACAAATAAATAGCACCAATGTACTACCACAGTCACCATTTAGGTCATTAATCCTGCAGTAATTTGATTCTCAGGAACAGATCTTACCCAGCTATGCTATCATGGTGTCTGTCCAGGATGCTAGCTGGGATCTTCTACATACAAAGCATATCCTATGCCACTAGACCATTTTTCCTACATGGATTATCACTGAAATCTTCCTAACTTTTTATCCACACTTTACTAAGTAGTCTATTATACCCTCACATGAGGCTAGCAATCTGACTTCCACAAATTGCCAAAATAAAGTGCACAAGTGAACTGAAGTATATGATTGTGAAGGGATCAAGTATGATGAGAATATGAACACGACATTTTTATTTATTGATGTTGCAGCTCTTTTAACTATAACATCAAACATGATTAAAGGGGAGCTATCCTAGACTAGACTTGCCCTTGTCTTGAGATATAAAGCAACAGTTGGTACTTATTAAGCACACCTTTTTTAGAACTAAACATAATTTTTGTCAGATGGTCCTCTTGTCAGCACTAACTTATTTTTGTAATGGGTCTTCTGTAATTTTTTTCTATTTTCTGATAGCAATACTAAGGCAGCAGGAAAAGACTCAACATGAGATTGATTGATTCAACAAAGGAAGCTCCAGTCTTCAGTTTGCAAGACCTGAGCAAAGCTGTTAGTAACAGGAGGTTTTGGCGGTCATTAATTCTTAGGGTCACCATAAGTCGGAAGTAATTTGACAGCACATAACACACTCACTGTTCATTCACACTTTCCACTGTTAAAGACAAATCCAAGAGAGGATAGTTCTTAATGAAGGATAGTTTTTAACCACGTGAGTTAATAACATAAATCAATTCCAAATAATTTACCTTCATAATAACAAGAGATCCAGTGTGACTCAGGATAATTAGATCCTTGGCTTTTTTGTGTGACTTACCAACTTCCTATGAAAATCCTTCTAATAATCTATCAAGATGAGACTTGGACAAGAATTTGTTTTCTAAATGAAAAGTTTATATGGATCCTTCTTGCTTTGAACTATGGTATGTGAAATCTAAGCTAAGTTAATAATTAGTCAATAATTCCATTTTGTGCATTTTTTGTGTCTGAATTTATGCATATACATAAATCTTTTGCTTGATTACATTTTAAAAAAAAAAACTGCCATGTAGCCTTGCCAAATACTCAAACACACTGCAAAGATCTGAAATAATACAGAGGACAGAGCTTATAAAATTATAACAACTTAGCAACATCTTTAAAACAGAACAGTAACTTCTTTTTCTCCCCTTCATTCCCCAGTTTATTAGCCATTTGCTGAGGAGGCCAACCAAGATTATTTGGGGGTTGGAGCACCTTCCCTATGAAGAAAGAGTCTGGGACTTTTCAGTTTAGAAAAGGGACAACTAAGGGGGGGACAGGATAGAGGTTTATAAAAGTATTCACAGGGTGGAGAGAGTTGACAAAAAGAAATTCTTCTCCCTCTCGAGGGCATCCAATGAAGCTGATGGACACTAGGTTCAGGACAAACAAAAGGAAATACTATTCTGAATAGAGAGTGATGACCACAAGAATAAACAGCTTTAAAGGGGGATTAGAAAGATTAATGGAAGAAAGTCTATCAATGACTACTAGCCACGGTGACTGAGGGGAACCTCCACATTCAGAGGCACTTATCTTCTGAATCCTGGAGACAACACTGGGTGAAGGCCTTAGCTTCTATGTCCTGTTGTTGGCTCTCCAGAGGAACTGGTTGGCCACTGTATGAGACAGGATGCTGGACTAGGTAGACTACTGGTCTGATGTTGTGCCTCAGCTGCTGGGTTATGCACACTTACTTCCTCTTGGCACTAGGAAGTTTTTAATATTCTGGGAACCCAGCAGGGAGAAGCTAGGTGAAACTCTCTTTATCCTCTGTTTATTTGGGGATATTTTTAAGACACTCCAACTGCTAAATTGGATTTGAAAAAAGTATACTGTCCAGATGCTGAGCAGAGCTAGTGTCTTTCTGGAAAGGTTTGAGAATCTAAGTTTCCATTTTTCAGAAAGTCATTTGTTGTCACACAGAAAGCCCAGACTAGCTGGATCTCGTCAGATCTTGGAAGCTAAACAAGGGTGGACCCAACTAGTATTTGGATGGGAGACCTCCAAGAAATACTCAGGGTCATGGATGCAGAGGCAAGCAATGGCAAACCATCTCTGAAACATCTCTTGCCTTGAAAACCCCATGGGGTTGCCATAAATCAGTTGTGACTTGATGGCAAAAAAAAATTGAAGCTGCCCTCTCCAAGACCATGTATGTCTACAAATGAACACCCTGGCAAATACAACTTAGGGCCAAACTATAAGTTATGGTAGCCACAGGTTCCACTGACACCATTTTACAGAAGAATTTAACCATTTAAAAATGCGGCAGGGATGAGACAATCTTGAGGGGGGCATGCCATAGGGGGCTGTTTTGGCATTTGAAAATGTATGGGGAAGAAGGACAAGATCACTTGGTCCCCTGAGCCACAGGCCTGATTAGGATAGTCAAATTCTTCTGAAAATGGTATTGACAGCCATGGGTCAAACTTGTTGCTCCAGCAATGTCTAGTTCATCCCTTGTTACTACTGATGTAATGGCCAGGGTGCATTAGGTTTGTGCACTCAATTCATTTTCTTTCTGTGCGCTGTATCCTTTTGCATCACTACCCTAAGTACTAGGGCTGTAATGGGGGCAGCCACTAGGGATGTTTAGTAGATAGTTACTTCTGGTCACTCCTGAAAAGAAGTTGCTCAAGAGTGTCTCGTTCCTCCCTCAAGTGTGGTTCAAAGTTCACTGGGGGGAAAAGCTATTTTATCCTCATTCTTCCTTGAAGTAAAGCTCCACTTCAGTTTTAACTTGTTGCACTCCCTGTGAATTAGTTCAGGAGTTCATCCTCAGTTGCAGTAGCACATAAGTCTAGTTGCACTGTTTCCTAGGGAAATCTGATAATGTCAAGCTGTGAAACTTTTGTTGCCTCTCTGAACATTTCAGTCACACTACGGTTTGGGAGAGAGGCATGTGTCTATGCAAGCAGAATGCAAATGTCATTTGGTATTCAACAATAAAAAGGATTGTGGACCAGTTTACGTATGTGTTGCCACTACCAAATTTCTGCCACAATACTGGCTTCCAGTTTGCTTGTGCCTCTGATGACCTAGCGGAGCATACATGTATAATATCAGCAAGGATTCCGGTTATCTCAGTTGCTAAAAAAATGGTTCACATTGCACAAACCATCACAATCACAGCATGCAGGTATATACTTCCATATCATGTAATCAGCTATTTCCTTGCAGTAGTGGGCACACACATGCCCACAATTGTCATACCAAGAGAATTCCAAGGTGTGAACTGGCTCTCTGACTTCATTTTTTCCCTTGAAATGCTATGATTTTAGACTCAAGTAGTCCTTTCTAATGAGTTTATGTGACCACCTGTTTTAAGTGTTTGAGTGTACATTCCATTTAAAAGCCCTAGCTGAATGTGAACTCACAACTTTACTTATGCAGCAAAAGATTTATTAAAAACCAACCAATCTTTTAGGAATAGGGAAAGAAACTCTGAAGGAGTGGGGAAGCAGACTGGACCTAGCCAATAGACAGAAATGGAGCAGTTGTAGAGAGCTTGCTTCCAACTGTCCTGTGAAAAAGAACTATTTAAATGCTAGTTGCCTGCAGCCTGCAGAGACGAAGCGAAGGACCCTCTGGACTCTGCAACTAGCCAGATGTACAAGAGCTGCTAAAGATTTTTCTAATTGTGTTTTATTTATTTATTTGTAAGCTGCCTTGTTGATCTTTCTATTGAAAGGTGAAATACACATTTTTGAAATAAAATATATATTAGGGATAGCATTTATTTTATTGTTAAAATAGAAACAAAAGGGAGCAGGTATTCCATTTGGAAAATGAAACACCCATATTTTGTTTAACAACACAAGCATCTTTGCAAAAACTGGATTATTTAGAATCAGATTTAACTAAGTTTTTTTCATTACCTGAAAAGTTTCTAAACAGGTGTGAAGTGAATTAATGATCTCAGCTCATAAATACAGATACTTTATATTGCTTCTGCTTAGAATTGCAGTGATCCATTTTGACAACACATTATAATGCTAAACATGTGTCTAATTTGTTGCTGCCTATATCACAGTAAGCACTTGACATAATTAAAATGTTAGGTGCTTTCCTCAATCAAATTTTTATTTTACCCTACATGGCTTCATTTTCACATCTTCCATTTTTGTTAAAGTAATAATCACTTTGATACTATCCCATTTTATAAATCTCATAATTCCCCCCTGCCCTCCTCAACTTCTCTAACTGAATAATTAATATGTCAGTTTTTCCTTTACTGGATCATACTAAAAATGCCATATTCTATTCTGCAGTGGTTCCAGTCCTACCTTGAAGGTAGGTTTCAGAATGTGGTGTTGGGGACTATTGCTCCATCCCTTGGTCTCTGGCCTACAGGGCCCCACTAGGTTCCATCTAGTCCCCCCATGCTTTTCAGTACTTATGTAAAGCTACTCAGAAAGGTAATATGGAGATTTGGGCGGAGTTGCCACTAATATTTGGATGACACTTAGTTCTATCTCACTTTTCCAGCAGATCCCATGGAGGCTCTGGAAATTATGAACAGGTGCCTTGTTTTGGATTGAATGAGACAGTCTTGGAATGGATAACAAACTGAAACTTAATCCCAACAAAATGGAGATGCTACTGGTGGGACTAATGTTTGACCCAGGAAAAGTGATATATCTTGTTCTGGATGGGGTTGCATCCCCTTAAATCACCAAGTTCATAGCTTGAGAGTGCTACTGGATCTGGGCCTCCTGTTGGATAAACAGGTTGGAGTGGTCACCAGAGCTGCCTTTCATCAACTTCAGCTGGTAAACCAGATGCAGCCCTTCCCGGGCAGGAAAGATCTTGCCACTGTGGTGCATGTCCTGGTAACATTACTGCAATGCACTCTATGTGGGGCTGCCCTTGAAGACTGTCAGAAGGTACAGAATACCAAGTGGAGAGGGTCATGGAGACCATATCACTCCAATCTTCTTGTATCTACACTGGCTCCCAGTTTGCTTCTGGTCTCAGTTCAGGGTGTTGGTATCAACCTTCAAAGTCCTATACGGCTTCCGGCTAGCATACCTTAAGGACTGCTTCTCCCTTATGAACTTACCCATCCACTCTGGTCATCTTTGGGTGCCCCGGCCATCTGAGGCTAGATGAGTGGCAATCTGAGAAAGGGCCTTCTTGGTAGTACAAGCCAAAATCTTAGAACTCACTCCTCAGGAAGATTCATCTGTCTCCCACCAGTGGGTGAAGACTTTTTTGTTTTGTTTGGCATACTCTCAATAACTGTTATTGGCCCTGTTATATGTGTTGTGAGTTTATACGTTTTTATTGAATTAATTTATATAACCTTTATTTTAAATGCTGTTTTAAATGTTGAAATGTTTTAATGTCTTGATATCCACTACCTTTGGGATCTTATTTGGATGAAAAGGCAGATAGAAATGCTTTAAATAAATTTTAAAAAATAGTTTGCTGCAGTGCTTATTGCATGTATTATTTTCTTTGTACTGCATTGTGTTTTCTAACTTTTTTGTAATCCACTTGTTGCATAGTTTAATGTTATTTATCTATGGTACTATTTTTCTAATCTTGTCATCTAGTCGTTGCATTGTTTGATAGGCTGGCTATAAATAAATAAACAATTTGAGGCACAGCTCAGTCGTGTAACCTGTTTTGATTGCCAAATGAGTCCTTGAACATGCAAACTAATAATAAATAAAATAATCCTTTTTTCTCCTATGTAGAGCATCACCCTTTCAACACGAGATGATGCACCAGTTCACACTCATCAAGGGTATGTCTTCCAGATCAAAGGGAAGATAGCAGTCACAGTACTTCTGATTTTTTTAAAGTAGGTACTTGAACTTTGGCTTCCAAGTTTTGCAAAATACATATATCATAGAATAATTGCATCCCAGCTGACAGAAATAAATGTTTGTTTGTATTATGATGTTATCCTTCTATTAGGATCAATTTGGGATAAATGACAATGTTCATTACATTACTGTATGTCAGGGGTCATTTCGTAGAAAAAGAAGTGCAGGAGCTCATTAGCGTAACTTATTAGTATAACTTATTTGCATATGCCACACCCCCTTATATCACCAGAAGTGTGTCAGAAGGCAACACCACCACTCAAGCTTCACCCCAAAAATCGCCAGGTATTTCCCAACTCAGAGCTGGCGAGCTCTTCAGAAGACCAAAGCTGCTGTAACATAGTAGAAGATGCAGCCTCTCATGAAGTACATGGCAACCAGTACCTTGAATAGACTGAGGAACTGATGGACTGACTGCAGGACAGGTTATTCTAGAATGAACACAAATGAAGCTGCCTTATACTGAATCAGACCCTTGGTCCCTCAAGGTCAGTACTGTGAACTCAGACTAGCAGCAGCTCTCTTGAGTCTCAGGTTGAGGTCTTTCACATAACCTACTAGTGCCTGGTCCTTTTAACTGGGGATGTCAGGGCTTGAACCTCAAGAAGAAGTTTTTCCAATGAGCCACAGCTCCTCTGCAGGTGTGACATTATTTCCTGCCTTGCACCTACTAGTAATTGGCCTGCAGGCTTTTGTATCAACTGAAGTACAGCTGGTCAGCTTCTCCTCAGTAGTCCCAATATTCTGTTTGAGTTTTAATTATGGTAACTTAACCACAAGGATAGAAATTGCTACAACAAAACACAGAGCCCAGAAGAATCTCTGAATATTGTAAAAGTATCCCAAAACATAACAGCCAGTAATATCCGGGATGGGGATGAAGTGGCACACTCCCCAACAGTTTTAATCTCTGCACAGCAAGTTCTTTTACTTAGGCTTCCTCCCCCATCCCCAATAAAGCACATGGTAAGCTGCCCAGATATTTTTAGGGTTTCTATACAAATAATACAGTACCTCTACAAATAATCAGGGCCGGCCCCAGGTGTCTGGGCGCCCTAGGCAGGAGAGCCTGGGGCGCCCACCCCACCGGAGATGCCAACCTCCCAGTGGGGCCTGGAGAACCGGGGAAGGGGCGGCGCGGCTCTCCCGGGCCCCTCGCAGCCGCGGGGCGCCGGGGAGAGCCGGGGAACGGGCGGGCGGCTCTCCCGGCCCCCTCGCAGCCGCGGGGCACTGGGGAGAGCCGGGGAACGGGCGGGCGGCTCTCCCGGCCCCCTCGCAGCCGCGGGGCACCGGGGAGAGCCGGGGAACTGGCGGGCGGCTCTCCCGGCCCCCTCGCAGCCGCGGGGCGCCGAGGAGAGCCGGGGAACGGGCGGGCGGCTCTCCCGGCCCCTCGCAGCCGCGGGGCGCCAGGGAGAGCCGGGGAATGGGCGGGCGGCTCTCCCGGCCCCCTTGCAGCTGCGGGGCGCCGGGAAACGGGTGGCACGGTTCTCCCGGGCACCTCGCAGCTGCGAGGGGCCCGGGAAGAGCCGGGGAAGGGGCGGCCTTGGAACGCCCGCCCTTCCCTCCCAGCGGACGGGCGCTCAGACTGGCGGCCAGCGAGCGGGGTCTGTCCCCGCTGGCCGGCCGCCGCCATGCCGCCCCACCTCTCCACCCCCCAAGGGCTTCTGAAGCGCCCCGGAAGGGCGCTCAGACTGGCGGGGCGGCGGCAGCGGGGAGAGTCCCCGCTGGCCAGCCGCCGCCATACCGCCCCACCTCTCCACCCCCCAAGGGCTTGGGGGGGGAGCCGCGGGTGGAGCGCCGGCCGCCCCTTCCCTCCCAGTCCCAGCGCCGGCTGGAGACAGGGGGTGGAGCGCCGGCTTCACCGGGGGGGTGGGGCCGGGGCGCTTTGGCGCCCCTGTGGGCCCCAGCACCCTAGGCGAGCGCCTAGCTCGCCTAGTGGGCGAGCCGGCAGTGCAAATAATACATAGTTCAGTTAGCCAAATGGACCATGAATGACAAATAAGCTTATACCTGGAATAAAACTTTGTTGGTCTTAAAGCTGCCACTGAACTCAAACTTCATTCTATCAATCAAATAACTTATTTTACATAGACCACAGCATAAACTCAATTTAATGCTTGTAGAGTGTACTCATCTGTTTTTCTGTTCAAGTGGCTAAATATTCCAGAGGATCAAAACCACAAAATTATCAGATGCTGCTGCTTTATAAAACATTACTGAAATCCTGTAAAGATTTCACATAATGAGTTATTAATACTTTTGCATAATTAATTCAAAACACTGTGTGAGCTAGAGATGGGGGGGTATTGATGTATATTCCAGCCTTCAGTGGTGGAAATAAATATGTAAAATGTTTCCTTTCCAAGTATGTATGTTTAGGATTAGATTGTGACTAAAACTGCAAACCAACTTCCATTTAACATAACACAAAAAGAAGCAGGGCCACTACTGCACAATTTGTATTCCATATGCCAAGAACTTTGCGTAGCTAGATGTCAGCCAGACTATTCCTATACATTTAGTACAGGACCAAGCTTGCAGTTCCACGTCTACTTAGATTAGCATAAACTCTGTAACTATTTGTGGGACTGCAGCCCAAACGTTATTGTAATTGCCAAGTCTTGCCCAATTCCTTAATAAAAGAACACTAGAACATCAGCAAGTTTACTTCTCTAGGTTAATAGTCTTGTTCATCAAAGTAGGAAGCAGGCAGGCACATGCAATATGCCAAGGATAACTACAAACACACAGGGAAAGCACACGTTTGAAATAAAACAGCCTGCAATTCTATACATGGTTCCCAGGGAATAAACTCCAACACAAGTGATACTTCTGAGCAAGCACAGTAAGGAGCTACATAAAGAGCTAGGACCTTTCAATACAGGAACTAGATGCTGGGAAAGGTGCTCTTTCAGCACCCTGGACTCACACCAACAACCCATGTGGCTAGGCAAAGAAGACCAGGTACCCTCACGCACCTCACCCTATACCTGCTCCAGGGGTGGGGTGGTGGGCACAGCTAAGAGTGAGACAAGGCACTCCTCCCAGGCCTTCCTTAATGCCTGGCCCAGGCAAGGATGACAGGAGATAGGGAGAAGAGACTGTGTGGGAGAGGGGGGCCCTGTCCCCCTTTCTCCTCTCTGGGCCAGTAGAACTTGCTGCCTTTGATCACAACTTTGCCATTGACAGCCAGAAGGATGCGCAGCAAGTGCAAGCCATCATATTCATGCAGCTGCTCCAGAGTGAAACCCCCCCACTTCATATGGGGCACAAAGAAGAGGCCTGGCTCTGCTGCGCTGCACCCCCACTCTGCTTGCCCCAGCGCCTATAGAGCTCCTCCAGGCTGCTGCTACCACATCCTACCTCAGTCCTTAGGTTCCCATCCCCATCGTCCGCCATCACTGCCCAGCCAGCACTTGCCTGAAAGGAACTGCTCTGCCCCACATGGGCTGGAACAGGGGAGGGGAGGAGAGACGGGGTGCATTCTGTCTCCTCCTCGCCCAGCCCCGATTCTGTCTCCAGCTCACACACAGCAGAATGAATGAGAAACAAGTGCACGTGGCTGTCCAACGGCCACCTTCTACCTTAGAGGGAAAACTTGGTGGAGGGGAAGAAACAAGGGTGCACAGACCTGCTTCTTCCACCACCTCCATTCTCCGTTCTTGCAAGTTCTCTGCACTCGCATGGTAGCCATCGAGGAATGCTACATGTGCTGCTTCGCACTCCTGCTGGGAGCTGGGGGTGGGACTTGCCACCGCCTGTGCTTCTAACTGCTAGAGCTCCATTCCTGTGTGCTCCGGCTCAAAATGACCCCTGCTGTATGTGGCCTCAATCAAACTTTGGTTGCTTTATTTGTTCCATCAATCGAAGAGGTCCATTTTCAGTATGTGCTTGTAATAGTCATAGCAGTACTCTAGCATTAATCTTGAATTAAAAGAAGGGTTGGAGTGAAGCAAAGTACAGCAAATTTCTTGTCTCCTTAATAGTACTATTAACAACACAGTCTCTTGCAAGAAAATTTTCATTCACAATTTAACTGGGAATTTGTTCCACATGCAAAGGAATCACTCTGGAAAGAAAATACACTGTGTTGTGTCCTACTACCACTCTGCTGGTGACAGCAGATATTCTTTCCCTTCAAGACCTTCACCTGATACTGCTGGGGAAATGGGACCTTTCATTAACAAAAAGTGAAGCAGCTGCAGTTCGGTGCAGAATCAGAGATCGATCTTTCTCTTCTGTCAGCAAAATCTCTCCTTATATATAAAAGAGTTTTGGTGTCTCCTCTGCACACACTCCCACAGCCTTTGGCACCGTTACCTGCCACTCTGAAGGATCCCATGGCTGCATTGGCTGGCTCCCTTTCCTCCATCGCGCCCACATAGGCGGCCCCCAGTGTCTCTGGCTCAGTGTGACACGCCGGCGGCTGGAGGGTGAGCATGCCAACTGGGAGACGCAGGGAAGAGGAGAGGCCAGAGACATTCAGAAACACCAAGGAGGAGGCGGGGCGGCAGCAGCGGGAGGCTGCCCCTCCACCAGCAGCCCTGTTGTCATACAGCTTAGCCTAACCAGCTCTGACGCCGCTCCGCACTGCGCCCTGCCACCACCAACAGCACCACTGCTGAATACACCGTGTGGCCTCCCTGATGCACTCCCACCACCACACCAAATGCCTTCTCCTGTCTGACCCAGCAGCAGGAGCTGGGACGCCGGCGGTGGAGCAGTGGTGCGCTACCCGCCACTGTGCCCGGGGGATGAGGCCACCGCCCCTTCTTCTCCAAGCTAAAGTCTGTTGCATTTGTCTCCTCAACGGGCCTTATTCCTAATATAAAATAATGTTAGTTTTAAACCATAATTTTTCAAGCATAATATTTTAATAGTTAATTAAGTAAGACAACTACTTTTTGTTTTCCTTGTTACTGCTGAAAATTATAGGACCACTTTTAAGTTTTTAAGAGCATTACCTCTAAGTGGTCAGGACATAACAAGAAAAATAGCGAGTAGCTCTTAACTATTCGAAAAATTGTGCTTTAAAAACCCTAGTATTTTAATATTTTGCTGCTGTTAATATCTCTCATTTCTATCAAAATAATTCTTCCATTTCAGAGTTCTTCCTGACCACCATTCTGTTTTACTAGATAAACATTATCTATTCTTCATGTATTTAATTCCATTTTATAATATCATATAGGTTAAGACGCCTCGAACCTGTTGTGTAATGGTGTCCCATGGACCCTGCCAGAGACGCTCCCTGTAGCATTCATGAACACCGTTCCATATTTCATCCAGAGTTAAAGGCCTTCCATCTGGAAAAAAAATCCATGCATTCTACTGTGAAATTAATTCTAAAATATATATCCACAGATAAACATGCAACATATGGCTGAATCTAAAAGCAAAACCAGGAATGAACAGGAGGAATGACACTATTATTTACAGGGGCAATAATTATATATTTTGCAGGAAGAGTATAGAAAATATAGTTTGCACCCCAATATACTCATCAATGATTTTGCTGTAACAGGATTCTCACATTCTGTAGAACTGGTGCTTCCTTAGGTCCCAGATATTAGCTACACTGCAGATTTATAACAGACTTTGCTACAGTATTTCAAGTAAACACGTGATCTTTCTCTGTCTTTTTTTAAAATATGAGAATATTTCAATACTTTTTCAATAAGTATTGTAATCTTGGCATTTATTAGATGTCAGGAGGCTATTATCCCATGATAAATAGTTTTATTTCACTGACATTTTCACGTCTGTGAAATAAACAAGATTTATTCATCCAATTAACATTTGAATGTCATGTTTAGATACAACTTGAAATCTGTTACAATCAGATTCTGTTTTATCTTATTTTGTGAACTTATTCAAAATGGAGGATGAAGTTCTGTTTACTACTCTCCAATATTAACTTTAAATATAGGCAACTATAAGCACAGGGAAGCCAAAGCAACAGCTAATAACTAATCCCATGAAAATATCAGTGTATTATATGTGTATTATATATAATGTCTAAGGGCCAGTACCTGCCCCTACTGTTTAAAGGTTCACTGTGATAGGCCATGAAATAATAGTGAATACAAATAAAGGGAAAGATGAATCTCAGCTTTGGAATTCCATTCCATCATGTCTGATAGGCTCTCTTTTCATATATAATGCAAGAACTGTTTTCCTGGATAAACACAATTTATTGATAATGGTTTGTTAATATAGAATTTAGATTTTGATGATATAATTGCTACTACGATTCAGATGTTCTCTGCTTTGTTCTTTCTTGTGTAGAATAGGCTTATATACTGTACACATGTACATAACATAATTTCTGCTATTATATTCATAACTAAGGACCATTTATATGTGACTACTACATGCTCTGTCCGATTCCACTAAAGTTCTTACCTTTGATCATATAACTGTGCCACAATTTACAGAATATTTTCACTCTGTCTATGCAAACAAAAGAAAGATTTAGAACTTCTGATCTCAGTATAAAAATTAGGCTACAAATGAAGTTCCAGTTCTTCAGAATAATTTAAATTTGGGATGAAATAGTCAGTTTTGCCCCTCACAGAAACCAATTAAGAGAAGAGTAAAATCTGCAGATTGATTTACAAAAATATTACTACAGTTATTAAGAATCTTACAGGATAGCATTTCGATGGATTGTCAGTCAATTACAAATGGTCCTGGTATGTTTAAATGGATGAGCCTTCCCATGATAAAAATGGAGGCTGAGAGACAATCCTTTCCACTCTAATATATTTACTGTGGGGGAACTCAGCTGTTTATTCCACAACACACCATTCACAATTGTGTGTTTTTCTAATTAAATTGGCATTTTTGTACAGGTTCAAAAAAGTAAAGTGTGAATCAGCTCTCCAGTTTTTGCGATACAGAAATTGATACATTTAATTAATGAAGAAATGAATAAAGTTTTGTTAAGAGTGCTTAAATAGTATTCATAACGGACTACAACAAAATATTACAACAATATATTTTCAAGGTACATTGTGAAGAGATGTTCAAGTACATTAGAGACACTGTAAATACACGTATTGTTTAAAAATGAGTCCCACTAACTTAAAGTGAATTTACTACCAAAATAAGTGCACTTAGGATTAGTACCTCTGGACAATAAAACTACTATTATTCAATAGAAGTAAGCATGTTTCTTTATGAAAAGTAAGCTAAGACAGGCTGGTATCACATTTCTGATTTATCTGTTGTCAGCACCTTCTTTAACACACTTCACCAGAAATTAAACACAGTATACACATGCCATAAAAATCACAACTATGGAGCTGATGCAAAGTGAATAATCTACAAAGACCAGGTTCGGTATGAAAAGAGGCATACCACCAAGGCAACATATTTTCCTCTTATATCCATTACACAGATAACATTTCCAACACCTAAACCTATATGTTTTTAGATCTGATTTGTACAAATGAGTATCAAGGTTAGCAGTTATTTTATTGTATTATTTTATTTGTCAGATTTCTATCCCGCCCTCCCAGCCGAGGCTGGCTCAGGGTGGCTTACATAAAACAGTACATAAATTACAATAAAAACAATTAAAACACTTAAAACCGTACTACAACCAATTGATGACATAAAGTGCTAGTATTAATTGTCCTTGGCTGCTGCTGTTGTTGTTATTTCAATGATGGCTGCCATACTCGGTTCTCTCTCCTGATGATCAGCTCTCAGAACTCCTTTAGATATCATAGAAGTGATTGGCACCGGCACCATTGTTAAAATTCCAGGGACACAGGGCTCTCTATTCTATTGCTATTAACTATTGATGATGTTTAGTAGTGGTGGCGGCTCCAAAGGCCTGGTGGAAGAGCTCCGTTTTACAGGCCCTGCAGAACATAGCATGCCTCCATCTATATAGTCTACATATTGGGGAAAATCCATATTGTGGTTTTTACCTTTTATACTATCATTACAATCCTAAAACTGGCTATGACAGCAAGTGCTTAGAGTGAAGACACCAAACATGATATTGACACAATGTCACAAGCCATGATTTTATTCCAAACTTTCAGGCAAACATACCAACATACATATTTAGGCCGGAGTGTAACTAAATCATTATTAGTATATTAGTAGTAGTATAAACAACTGAGCTATTCAGACTGTAAATAAGGTACCTGATAGAAATTACATTAGGAGTGTGGTGTGCCACTCATCCATGTTTTCATAGCATATTCAGAAGATCATCACCATATGGGTAGGATCAATCACATGAGCTTCTGCCATCTAATCACACCCCAGAAAGGTGACAATTGCACAGTATGATCTACGATAAGTCCTGCCCATATAACTGCTGGCCTTTCAATGTGCAACAGCAGCCCAGGAAGAATCTTCAGTGGTTCCCACACTACTGTTGTAAGATCAAAGGGTACCTAAATGAAACCTATTGATCAGCTCTGTTAATCACAATGGCCGATTTCCCTCAAGCGCTACTCCACGCTCACCCTTCCCTTTTGCCCCAATGGTACCTGTCAATTTCACATAAGCTGCTGCGTGGCCACATTTTGCCTCGCAGTTTCGCACGATTTTCCCCGTGTCTACTCAATCCTGCGAAGCTGCAGGACAAAATGCGGCTGCGCAGCAGTTTGTGTGAAATTGACAGGTACCATCAGGGCAAAAGGGAAGGGCGAGCACTGAGCAGCGCTTGTGGGAAATCGGCCACTGTGATTATGTCTCTCTCTTCAGGTCAGTCACTATGGGAAAAATGCTAAAAAGATATACAAGAAGCCCCAAGTAGCTGCAAAAAATCCTCCAAAAGTAATTATTTTCTATTGTAAAAGACTCCCAAGAAGTGTGTTAAAATGTATAATTATACTTACAGGAACAATTAAAATTCTGTACTGCAAGGGGAGCTGTTGGCACACAATACAAAGACTGTGCATTAGATCATCCATCAGCTTCTGTAATATCCACTTCTAGCTATAAGGAGTCATGTTTCAACACCTCCGATTCCCTGATGCTGACAAGCTAAACAACTTGTTTTGTCTCTGGGAGCTCTTCTCTGGTGATTAACTGCTTATAGTGAATACTAATTATATGAAAATACAGTACTGTAAAAAAAAGAAAGAACTGCCCTATTTCCACTATCTGCAGTAACATCATTTCCCCCCTCCTTGCATGTAAGAGGCATACTGTTCCAGCTAATACAAAGATGACATTTTTCTGCACCACAAATAAATTAATTTTCCTCTTACTATATATTTGGAAAGCACTAAAGTGACTTGAGTAGATGATGTTTCTTTATATTCCAGTCTGCAAGTAAGTGAAACAAGAGTATACAACTACTTTGTTAAATGTTTGCAATAACCACTAGCATATAATTGCAGTGTGGTATGTGTGAATTAGGGAACTATTACTGGCAATGGAGCTTGAGATGTCCCCAATTCCCTACATCCTAACTTGAAAATATACCCTAAATTGTCATTTGTGAGAAAATGAACCTCAGATTAAAATCCCTTTTACCAGAGGAGACTAAGAATTTTCTATTTTCCTCCTGCATTCAAAGAGCTGGTTAAAATGCTAACATGGCAAAATTAGAAGCCATGAAACAATATAAAGGCAGAGAGTGATTAAATCTACCAAACACATTCAAAGCAGCTTAAGCTACTTTTTAATTAAAAAGAAAAAGATACCACTAGCAACATTCAGATGTGCTAAGCTAGATAAAGCTAATGGATCATTCCAAACACAAAAGCTACTGAAGCTGCTATACAGGAGGCTAAGTTTAGAAATGACCTCAGGACTCCAACTCCCTCCCCAGCCCCAGGTGTAGACTCCTTCACATGGAGCAGAGCAAAGTACAGCCAGTGCATTCCAGTATGATCACTCTGTTCCGGCTGATGGAATCAGAGTTGCAGCCACTGGCCTCGGAAAACACAGAATGTTTCACCTTTCCAACAAAGGAATAAAGGGTCAAAAGCTCCAAAATATATATTAAAAGGAACACAGATAAAAGCAAGTGTTGGGATGAAGAGTTTAAAAAATCTTCCTTTCATGGTTACAAACATGGCCATGCAAAGCTGCTTTCTACATTTAATAATTACCAGCCACAATGCATTATTAGTTCAAATTAAAATTCTGATAAAGGCCATATTCAGCATTCTTTATCATATTCAAGGCCTAGGTATTTTGTTCGTCTTAATCATACATCTGAATCTTAAAGCTACCTCTAGCTTTAAGATTTCCCCCCCTTATCATTTAAAGAAAAGGAAAAAACTGCTAGCAGGTTTAGTCAACTATAGGCTTTCTGCCAGAAGTCTAAAGATCAAGCTTCTTCAAACTGAGATGATATCATCTGCCCCAGGATACAGATACTCATATAATCTGAAATATAGGAGAAATGAATCACAAACCACTACCAACCCCAATGTTTTTCATCTTTTTTATTTCCCTACTATTTTGTGACTCAGATTCTCCTACATTTGTGCACATTTTTTTCCCTTTAAATATTTATTTCATCTAGAAGACATCTTACCTAAAAAACATGCTCGAAAATATAGCACTGGAACTTGGTAGCTGCAGGAGTACAGAACATGATACTCATAGCGAATCACCTCTGATGCCACACAGATTCCAGCAACCTGAGAGTCATCCAGACTTTCCTGAAACAACAAACACCAATGCCCATAAACAAGCGTGTGCCAGCTATAACATGGTATGGACCATCTTAGTGATTACACAGCAATAGCCTTAATTAATAATGCCAGGAGGAAGGGGGAAGACAGACATACTATATAAAGAGAGTTCACAGAGCATGCCACAGCTGTGGAAAGAGACCAGGTTCTCCCAACTTTACAACTGACACAATGAAGTTGCATACCCAAATTTCAAACCATGGCTTAAAGTGTCTTATTTCCTCCCCCATACTTTTAGACAGTTTGCCTGCATTTTTATTTTATATTTTTAAAAAGTTGCATAGATGCTGTTTTGTTCAGTTTTGGCCATTGACATCTTTTAAAACTATATAACACCTCCAGAAGTTTGCGGAGAGCATCTTGGTGTCACTGACATCAGAAGCACCAGTAAATCCATACCATGTACAGTCAGATTTTGCTGCAACTTTCAGAATCTTTCTAAGAATTCAGTAAAGGAGAGGAAAAGTATAGTTTACTTGTGTGCAGTGAGGGCACATCCAAATCAGTCGACTGGTCCGAAAATATGTTATGTCTGTCTTTACCCATTAGGTTTCTTCCTTCCAGTGTAAGGTTTATGGATAATGTTTAATGTAAGAGTGGAGGGCCCTGAGCTGGATAGTTCAGGCCAGACCACTCTCATCAGATCTCAGAAGCTAAGCAGGGTGGGCCCTGATTAGTCCTTGGATGGGAGACCACCAAGGAAGTCCGGAGTCACTATGCAGAGGCAGGCAATGGCAAACCACCTCTGAACATCCTTTGCCTTGAAAACCCTATGTGGTCACCATAAATCAGCATGGGGGGGGGACGGAATAATGCATCAACTTAAAGATGGGGCCAATTCACACAACCAAATACATATAAATTTCAGCAAACACGATGGACATTATGGTAATCTTAGTTTGCAGCTTAATCCATGTGCCCATTTTAAAACCACTTGCTCCCATATGAACCTATTTGTCAGTTAAGACTTCTATCAGAAGCTGTGATATGAATTCACCTTCACAAGCTAAGCTAACAGTTACTGAGGGAAAGCCTCTTCAGTGATGGCACCTCAGCTGCTGAACTTCCTTCCAAGTCAAATTAGCCGGCCAGTCTGGCCCCAACTGCATGAAGACTGTTTACCCATGATTTCTACGGCATCTAAACGAAAGAAAACCACTGTTTTATGACCTATTGATAATTTTATTACACTTGTTTTAATTAGATGTACTATTTTAATTTTAGACCAGGAATTCGGAACCTTTTATTATTAAAAAGCCAAACAACAGGCACTTTCACTTTGCTAATTTACCTTGCTTTTTCTCCCGCTGCCTTGTTCCCTGAAGTTAGGTGAAGGCACTTTAAAAAGAAGGAAGATGGAATGCGGGGGGAGTCTGCCTCTGAAAGGAATACAAAAGTCCCAGCAGCCCTTGTAGCTAATTTGTTGCTGGAGGCAAGGCCTGCAGAGATTGCAGAAAGGGGCCAGGGACTCTAAAATTAAAACAACATTTTAAACAGCAGGCAGTGTTGGCTTTCCATCTAGGGTTGCCATTCCCCCACTGGAGGCCAGAGATCCCCCCGGACCCCACCCTCTGTCACCAATCAACTGGCCAGCAGGGGGACTTACCAGCAGCAGGGGAGGCCTACACCAGTATCTCAGCTTCTACCATAGAGTTTTTGCCTAAATACCAGTGTCACGATGGCATCGCTTTTGGTGCACGCTATAAGTGATGTCGCCATGTTGCTGGTGACAACACTGAGACACTGGTATATGCCTTCCCCACTGCCAATAAGTATCCTCCACCCACCAGTTGCCATAAGTACCTGGCAACCTTATTTACATCACCTCAGGAGAAAACATCAGAACAACAGAGGTTTAAAAAACAGCAAATAAAGCCATCAGAAATGCAGCAGGAAAGTGACTCAGAAAGAAATGTGGGAAATGCCTTAAATAGCCAAGAGCCATGAAGAAGCCAAAGCAAAAGGACTGTCTGAAAGCAGCATATCTCACAACTCAGAATAAGAGCTCAACACAGAGCCAATATAAGAAAGCCCATTTCCATAACAGAAAATATGCAACTTAAAATTACTTATTGACAGGTTGATTAATAATCCATAAAGGAAGAAAGTGGCACACACAAACTCACATGATAAGTAATAGGTATACATTGGAGCACCCTGTGCAATTGTTTTCATGCACTGGCATACAGCTGCACATGGTTCCCACCTGGGATTACTGGCAATGTTCAGTTCTATCATTTCTTTTTCTCTAAAGCATCTCTGAGAAGTCCTTTAGCACCATAAAAATTAAAAATCTGTTTGCCACAGGATTTCCAGCTATCTCAGTTTGGTAGGAGACTTCCCATCCCTGCCACCTCTGCTCACCCAGGAGGTGAGGAGAAAATGCCAGGCAAAATGAGAGGTGATAGATAGGGCCCAGCACAATGACATCACTTCCAGTACAGCCCAGAAGGGATGCCATCACATTGGATTATGCTCTAGCATTTGCCCAAAGCTCTATGGTTCACATGGAAAGCCACTTTGGTGTAATGGTTAAGTATGCAGACTCTAATCTGGGAGAACCAGGTTTGATTCCCCACTCCTCCACTTGTACCTGCTGATGTGACCTTGGGTCAGCCACAAGCTCTGGCACAGCTGTTCCTGAAAAGAGCAGTTGCTGTCAGAAGTTCTCTCAGCCCCATCTACCTCACAGGGTGTCTGTTGTGGGGAGGGGAAGGGAAAGGAGTTTGTAAGCCGCTCTGAGACTCCAAGTGAAGGGCGGGGTATAAATCCAATCTCCTCCTCCTCCTCCTCCTCCTCCTCCTCCTCCTCCTCTTCTTCTTCTTCTTCTTCTTCTTCTTCTTCTTCTTCTATGTCATCAGGCCAGGGACAATGCCAGTGAAGTAAATCTCTACCTTTCCCATCTCCCACCAGCAGCCTGCCAATCCGTTCACATACCAGTTACTCTAGAATCCCATTCTAGCATCCCTCCCCTCCAATATACCTTAACTTATATATTTCATTTGATTTTCTTGTTTTGAAGAGCAATATTTGGTTCTGTACTGAGCCAAATACTGCATTGATCCACTCTTTTCATATTCTCAACATACTAATTTAGTTGCATGAAGAATTCAGTTTCTGTTGGCTTGTTTATACAAGCCTCTTTCCTTTTAACCTCAAAAGCAAAACGAAACCTTCAGATATTTTGACTGCACCATGCTTGACTATAAGAATACAGCAGCAAGATATGTGGAAAATAAACATTCTTATTATGATCATAGTCTTATTAATCAATAACAATTTATATGAAAGAAGAAGAAAAAATCACATTTTTATCATGGCTTGGCTGCTAGCAAATTTACCTTTTAATGATAACAATATCAGTTGTTTGATGGCAGAACAGCCTCAGATAAATTATTTGTTCCTTGGAAAGAATAATTCCATGTATCTGGAACAAATTCAAAAGTTCCGAGAGTTGTTTTGTAATAGATAGTGAGCTTAATGCTATTTTCAAGGAGATTCAGGATTCCAAGACTGATGTCTATGGTAGTTTATAAACTTTGTTGCAACCATGCAAATGAAGTACCTCAATTGACTGAAAAGATAATTTCTGAAATATTAAACTTTCTAAAATATCTACTTAACTCTCCCAGAAGATACCAAGTACTGACTTTTTTGAGAATAACTAATGAACGTGAAATCTGATTTTTCTCCCAAAGTATTTATCACCTACACACTGGATTATTCATTATTTGTTTACTCTTTATTTACCATTATTTTTTACCATGATACATGTTTCTCATTGAAACTTAAAGTGGATCACAGAGTTATAAGAATAACACAGTAAACACCAGTGTAACACATACAATGGACAAATAAAGACCAATGGAATAGAACAGTATCATGCATACAGTAACCTAGATTTCACAAATTATAGGATCCACTGAACTGGATTTCACAATTAGAAAAAAATGAGAAAGAGATAGTATAATACATTCAACAAATAATGCAGTGTGGTGGAGGAAAAAAGAGATCTTGATAATATTCATAGGTAATTAAACAAATTCCAGCACTGTTAATTTTACTGATTGATTGCTGGTGTTCATCATTGAAAAAAAGGCCATTAACTTTATCTTCACTCATGAACTGAAGTAATGAGAAATACTAGAACATCATCATGTTGAGAAAGTCCCTGTCCCCTCCTGGAATACCCCACCAAAGTCCCCCACTGGGGACACAGAAGGACCTGGCAACCCTATAACACTATCAATATAGTCATAGAATACAGCCAGGCAGCAAAAAGTAGGCATGCAAAACCTGAGTAATGGCATGTTTCCAAGTTTGCATGTCTTACACATCCCATGGAATCAAAAACAGTAATTAGCGACCACCAGTTCTCGATATTACATTCACTATCCTGTTTTTGCTGGGCAAAGAAACAAATGGCTGAAAGTTACAATTGAAGAACCAACTTTTATAAAACCACAGTTGCTTTAAAAAAGAGCTTGTGGTATCGTGTGCCTTTCAGGTCCATAAGTAACCTTAATACTTCCTTGTATACTGGAGAGATAAAAGCAGTGATCATGTTAAAGATGACAGGCCCATGTGAAAGCCTAATCTTACTTTATTACTGGAAAAATAATCTGATCTAAGAAATGTGACTATTCAAGCAAGCAAACAAAACCAGATGATAGTGTATGATTAAAATTAGGCAGGCTAATCATTGGAGCAAATTAACAGTACTATTTTCTTAATGGTTGTTGAAAGTTTGTTATTATTTAATCTACTATCAAATAACACTAGAAATCTTTGCTGATCTGAAGTAACTCATACAGATTACTAGATGTCAAGGATTTTCTTTTTTGCCTGCCTTATTACTAGAGACAAGAGAAACACTTTATCAACAATCTGCAAACATGCAAGAACTCCTGAATCCTCCTTAAGGCCTGCTCTAATCTCTTTTTATTTGGTAAACTGTAGTAACAGGATGCATTATATTAATACTAAGTACTGGTGTATAATCCATTGTTCTGTACTTCCAATATAGTAGATGCAAAAATATACCAGAGGGAAGTAAACTTTGGGGTATGCCATTGTTCACAGCATCTCTTTAACTGATACAGAGCCACACTCTAAATTTACTTATGTTAAACCACCATAATAGACCTCTACAGTGCTTAATGCTCTCTGGGACAGATGGAAGAGACCACAAAATCTAAGACATTTTTTTGATGGTTCTCATCTGTAGCAAATAAAATTTGTTATGCTTCTAAAACAAATTGACATTGCTTTATTCATAATGATGGATAATGGCATTACAAGACTATGACATAATAAAAGCCATAATCTGTAAAAAGTTGCTATCATACAAGGGATAGATTTCTCAGAATATTTTGTACATAGAGAACTAGAAGTAGCATTCTACATAGAAACACATCATAATCTTCCTTTTGCCTACTACGATGGTCCTGCCCAAGGTTTAGCATTGTGGTGCTATGTGTATGCCAAGACAGCCAACCATTTATAGTAAACCAAGTTATGCTGACTATTCTGTGCTCGTCTTCTTACACATGCACATGGCATCGTTCAGCATCCAACAGTGCATTCTTCCCAAGTCCCTCACTGTACAGACTGCTCACAGCAGAGACAGAGAGAGGAAACTGTATTTTACAAAGATTTAGACAGATAGGTATGACACAAAACACATGTCTAAATGAACGAATTCAGCACTAATGGTTCTAATAACACAAATATAGCAATGGAATTCAGGGAGTGAGTTCTGTTACTGTGTTAACAGTTTACAATAAGCAGGGGACCTTCAAGGACTTCCAGGCAACATCTCATTTTCATCTCCTCATGATATGCTCTTCCACTTTCCTAAAAGACCTAGAAGACTCTCCCCTTTTCTAGCTTCCTTCTTGCCTTCCCACCAGCCAACATACCTTTATCAGCCTCCCTGTCTTGAGCTTTTCCACCTTCCCTCTCCTGACAGCCCTTCCCAAGCAAAGTTTGGCCCAGCTGCATGGTCCTGGCCAGGCTGGGTTCAGTTGCATGGTAGGTAACCTGCAAGTACTTGGAGGAGGCATCTCACTTTCCCAGTTCCTCCTTCCCACACTGGTCCCTCTTGGCCTCCTCCCAGCAGCTCCAATAACCTCTTCTTTTCCTGCTTTCTTCTCCCCTTCCCACACACTAGATAACCTACATTTTCTCTGCACCCCATCTTCAGCTATATTTATTAGTGACTTCATTTATAGCCCTCCTTTCTCCCACAATGGGGATCCAAAACAGTTCTATAATTCTCCTCTCCTCCACTTTATTCTTACAACAACCCTATGAGGTAAGTTAGGCTGAGAGTGTGTGACTGGCCCAGAGTCACTGAGTGAACTTGCACATCAGAGTGGGGATTCAAAAATGGGTCTCCAAATCCCAACATGAAACTCTAACCACTACACACCTCTGGAATGATCTCAGAGGTGGTCAGGGGGAATATTACTGTCCTGGATTTCTGGTGATACTATAAAACAGTGCTGTTCCTGGGAGCTTTGGGGGCAGTCTGAGCTTGGGCAGAAAAGGAATGCTTAATGTAAGAGTGGAGGGCCCTGAATTGGTTTTAAAACTGGTTTTAACATTTTTATATCTGTTGGTTTTCTTTTATAAAATTGCTTTTGCATTATTTGTAAATTTGGTCCTGAGATATCAGGAGAATGGCAAGTATATGGCAAGCTTTGGTCCTGAGATATCAGGAGAATGGCAAGTATATAAATATTTTAAATAAATAAATAAATAATAAAGACATTGCTCATAGGATGCACTTCTGAGTTCAGTTTAACAAATCCATGTAAATTCTGTTGAATTTAGATAAAGTTAACAGAAGGTACTGTGAGCAAGATTGCTATCGATATATCAACTATCATTGTATCTCATTCTCAATGTTGGCCAATCTGTGGATATTTAAATATTGGAATGGGCAATGTCTGGTGTACAAAGAAGAGAAGGACCTGCTGGGGGCAGCAAGAAGACAGATAGGATAGTGAAATCAGCAGCTTCTCTCCTGTTAAGTGTCATTCCTCGTCTGTCTTCAGATTGCTACTCTTAGGGCAATATCCTGTTGCTTCTCAGAAGTTCCACACAGTCAGTCAGTCAGTCAGTCAGTCAGTCAGTCAGTCAGTCAGTCAGTCTCTCTCTCAGCTAGTGATGTAGTTAGGACACTATCTCTGTCTCTTCTCTTCACAATATACAAGTCAAGTCAAGTCAAGTCAGCCTTTATTGGCATAAAATCATCAGTACAATACTAGGATTAAAAAACAGTTAAAACACCCGTATAAACCAGTTAAAACATACATATAACATTCTAGGCAATCCTTTGATACAACTGTGAGGCCAGGCAGAGAAACTTAGCCACCTTCTCTGTGATATCTGGACTAGAATCACTTAAGAGCCTGTGCACCTTAGGTGCATCAGAACAAGCTCCCATTTTGGTTAAAAAAGGATATAAGAATCTGATCCTTAGGTCTGCATATAGGTTGCAGTGCAGAAGCACATGCGTAATGGATTCCACACAATTCTTTCTGCATGGGCAGAATCTGGCCAAATGGGGAACCCTATTGAATCTGCCGGATAGAATGGCAGATGGCATGGCGTTACATCTGGCCAAGGTAAATGCTCTGCTCTGTTGGGGGACCTGAAAAGAGGATAGATGTGAAGCTGTCGTCCCTGTTGTAAGGGGAATCTCGAAATTCAGAGGAGAACAGAATTTATTAGCTAGGCTATATAAATTTTGACGCTCCACATCTAACAGTCTGGTTTGGGTCTGTTGGAATGCAACAGCAAAGGGCAACATGGAGAGAGATTCCAGGGAAAGACCCAATACTTTAATTTTCCCCTCGATATAAGCTGACCAATTAGAAAGGTTCAGCTCAGAAAGCATGTGATGGATAAGGCTCCCATGTTCGAATTTGTAATGCAGGCGGAGCCAGTATTTAAATGTTGTAAGCCACACACAGGTCTCCATCAGGGACGAGCCTGTTTCCAAATATATAACAGCGTTCGGTACGCAATTTGGTAGAGCCATAATTTTCCGTAGAAATTTGGATTGGACTCGTTCAATGGCGTGGTCAAAGGCTCCAATCCAGATTGGAATGCCATACATTAGCTGTGAGCTGACTTTGGTCCTAAAATTTTTTATTGCAGCTTGCACAAACTGGTTGCCCCTGCAATAAAAGAAATGTGCTATGGCTGACGCGCTAGCACTAGCGACCTTCACCGCATATTGGCGATGGGTAGACCACTAGGCATTATATCTAAAATGAATGCCTAGATATTTGTAGTCTTTGACTTGTTCAATCACTTTACCATTGATGGACCATTGGTATAATCTCCACAATATACACTTAAATGTAAAGGTAAAGGTCCCCTTCCTCGAAAGCCAGTCGAATCCGACTCTAGGGTTGCGGTGTTCATCTCCGTTTCAAAGTCGAAGACCCAACACTGTCCGAAGACGTTTCCATGGTCGTGTGGCCAGCATGACTAAACATCAAGGTGCATGGAACGATGTTACCTTCCCAATTAAGTGGTACCTATTTATCTACTTGCAATTTCTTGCTTTTGAACTGCTAGGTTGGCAGGAGCTGGAACTAGAGATGGGAGCTCACTCTGTCATGCGGCACTCTCGGATCTCGAACTGCTGAACTACTGACCTTCCACAGCCTGCAATTCAGCGTCTTAACCACTTGAGCCACCGCAGCTGTTATATAATTCTATATATACACTTATTATTTCTTTAAAATCTTATCTACACTTTAATCAGGTTGTGCACCTTTGCTGTGTTAATTACTCTGTCAACATTAAATCTAGAGACTAGAACCATGGACAATAAAAAACAGACCTAACGAAAGTCATGTTTACAAAAGATAAATCTGACGCCTAAAGAACAAAAACAAAGCAAACAAAAAAACCCAAGCCATTGGGGTGGGGTTAACCTCCCAAATGATAAAAGGAATGCCTGCAACATTAAGAAATGGATGCCCTCACTGGCCATTGCTAGGCAACCACAACAGTACTGCTAGCCTTCAGGACTTGGGTTTGGTCATTAAAAGGCAGGGGGAGAGACAGTGTCCTTTCCAGTACTCTTCTGGTGAAAACTCATTCAGGCCAGGTCCAGCAACCACTACCAGGTGCATGCTAGCACACGGCTTGCATAACTCATCCAGGCCCAGCTGCTTTCTTCTGTTCTACAGTAAAGGTAAAGGTAAAGGTTCCCTTGCTCGAAAGCCAGTCGAATCCGACTCTAGGGTTGCGGTGCTCATCTCCGTTTCAAAGCCGAAGAGCCAGCGCTGTCTGAAGACGTTTCCGTGGTCATGTGGCCGGCATGACTAAACACCAAGGTGCACGGAACGCTGTTACCTTCCCACCAAAGTGGTACCTATTTATCTACTTGCAATTTCTTGCTTTCGAACTGCTAGGTTGGCAGGAGCTAGAACTAGAGACAGGAGCTCACCCCATCATGCGGCACCCGGGTCTCGAACTGCTGAACTACTGACCTTCCACAGCCTGCAGTTCAGCGTCTTAACCACAGTACCAACCCCCAAAAAGCTGGGATGAATGAGGCTACCACATGGAAACACACAGGGAGAAGCAGTCCTTCAAGTATGTGAGTCCCAAGCAATGAAGGGATGCCATGCTAAGCACCAGCCCCTTGGACTGGATATGGAAGTGAGTGAAGGGATCCCACAATACAAGCGACATGGTCTCACCAGCTAACCCCAGAAAGTAAATGGGCTGCCACATTTTTCACCCGCTACAGTTTCTGGATCATCTTCCAGGACAATTATATTATGTATATTTATATAATTTATATAATTATATAATATGTATATTAAAGTAATCTAGCCTCTAGGTTTCTGAAACATAGGACCCGGTCACACAGAGCATTTGCCCCGTGGAAGGCATGAATGCCATGCGGATTTTCACGGCACAATCACACGGCAACATCCGGGAAGCGTAGTGAACTCGTGGCCAACCCGCGGCTTCCTGACAAAGATGCAGAGTAAAAACCTACTGCAGAAAGCGCACTAGTTTCCAGAAACTGCAGGGCGGGCATCTGATTGCAGGTGTGCTTGAATCCTGTGGCATCCGGCGCCTGTCCAGGTCCCGTCGCAAACTGGATGTGTTTTTTAAAGTCTCTACAGGATGCATACAAACATCCAACAGCGCATGTGCACAGAGAGGAAAGTGAAAGCACCGTCGCTCTGTGGAACCAGGGCCAGCTTGCCTAGGGCGTCAGCCCTGCAGGGGCGCCAAAATGCCCCCCGTCCCCCCCGTGAAAAGCCCCCCTTCCCGCCCAGCGCCTGCAGCCCCGGCTTTCCTGGGCGCCTCGCAGCTGCGAGGCACCCAGAAAAGCCGCTGGCGCCGGAAGGGAAGGGGCAAGGGTTCTAACCCTGCCCCTTCCCTGGCTCTCCTGGGTACCTCGCAGCTGTGAGGCACCCAGGAAAATGGCGCTGGGCATCCCCGGTGGGGTGGGCACCCCAGGCTGTCCTGCCTAGGGCGCCCAGACACCTGGGGCCGGCCCTGTGCGGAACGGCACATGAGTTTGAACACGAAATGGCCATCTGCTATGGAAGCAGAGGTGTGTGATCGCCTGTTTGATCAAGCTGCACCCCTTCTTTGCCACGCTTCAGCACCGCCGTGTGATCGGTACCTACTAGCCTAACCACGGAAACTTGACGGGACATGTGATCGCGCTGCCACGCTTTATTTCGCTCCGGGGCGAACAGCCACACTTCCCCCCAGCGTTTTTCGGCACGTCTGACCAGGGCCATAGATCATCATAACCAGAGCAAGTGTCTGCAAATAGGGAGTCAGCTTCCTAACTAGATATAGCTGGAGGACAACATTTTTTGCTGTCATGGGTGCCTGTTTCTCCAACTGGATACCAGGATCCAGCAAGACTTCTGAGCTTCTAACACAGGCTTTCAGCAAAAGCTGCGTATCACTGATGGTAGGAAGCATAATCCTTATACTATTTCCCAGGGTTTTTTTTTTTGTGTGTGCGGATACCTATTTCCACCAACAGGGGGCTCACTCTCCCCCAACAGCTTTTCCTACATAGTCAGTAGACTTCCTGGGTTTGTAGAAAAATCCAAAAACTAAAAAAATCCCTTCAGGGATGGTTGAATTCCCCCAAAACCTTTTGAAATGGCCTCTGCAGGGACCTAACTCCAGGCATCAATGGTGAGAGATTAGAACGTTGGGGGGGAGGCTTCTAACTGGCTCTGTTGGTGAAAGGGTGGGGGAAGGGCCCTTTCCAGGCCTCTTTCGGCCTTGGAGAGAGGGAGCCTTGGGGTCAGGCTGGGGGATTCCTAGAGGTTTTGTGGTGGAGTGCAAGGAGGGCAGGATTTGGGGAAGGGAAAGGCCTCAGCTAGGTATCATGCCACCCTCCAAAGCAGCCATTTTATCCAGGGAGACAGATCTCTGTTGTTCACAGATCTCTGGAATTCACTCTCCAAGCCCCACTTGGAGGTTGCCAACCCTAGACCTGGCAGCACTCTAGGGTTGCCAGGTCCCCCCATGGGCACTGGCAGGGGATGGGGGTGGTGGGGTTGCCAGCTCCAGGTCTGGAAACTCCTGGAGATTTGGGGATGGAGCCTGGGGAGGAAAGGGACCTCAATGGGGTACAATGCCCCAGAGTCCACCCTCCAAAGCATCCATTTTCTCCAGGTGAAGTTATCTCAGTAGTCTGGAGCTGAGCAGTAATTCCAGGGGATCCCCAGATCCCACCTGGAGGCTGGCATCCCTAGGTAGCACCCTCTGGGTGACTTGATACCACCTAATTTGCATGACTCAACTTGGCCTGGCTGCTTGCTGCTGTTCAGCAGCCACCCTATGAAAGCCAGCAGTGGTGCAGCAGTTAGAGCTTCAGAGTAGGGTCTGTAAGACCTAGGTTCAGATCCCCATATTGTGGTGGAAGCTGACTGGGTGATTTTGGACCAGTCACATACTTTCAGCCTAACCAACCTCACAGGGTTGTTGTGCAGATAAAAAGGAGGTGAGAATAATGTAAGCTGCTTTGGTCCCCACTGTGGAGAAAGACTATAGGTTTCCTTGGTAGAAGCTGTGGGGGAGGGGGGTGGAGACGAAAAGCTGAAGACAGATAAAGGCAGATAAAGGTAGGTTGGCTGTAGAGTGGGAAGGAAACAGGGTTGCCAGCTCTGGATTGGGAAACTCCTGGACATTTGAGGGGTGGATCCTGGGGAGGGTGGGGTTTGAGGAGGGGAGGAACTTCAGACCGGTATAATGCCATAGACTCTACCCTCCAAACCAGCCATTTCTTCCATGAGAACTACCATTGCCAGCCTCTGGGTGAGAGCTGGAGATCACCCAGAATTACAACTGTTGTCCAGGCAACAGAGATCAGTTCCCCTGGATAAAATGGCTGCTTTGGAGGGTTGAATCTATGGCTCCACCCCCAGAAGGGAGAAAGAGTGTGAGATAGGTAAGGGTAGAGGGGAGGAAGCAAAGGTGTGAGGAATGGGATGATCATCCCGCAAGTTTCTTGCGGGTCTCCACTTGTCCTCTCTAAAACTGCAGCCCTTCCAGCCAACATCATCTCAGTCTTGACTGGATTCAGCCACTTGTCTGCCACATTTAGTCACCAGGCCAGGACAGAGACAGCAGTAGCCAGTGATATATACAGAGGAATATATAGCTGGGTGTCATCAGTGTATTGATGACAATCTACTCCAAAACGTTGGATGATCTCATTAAGGCGCCTAACACAGATACAAAACATCATGGGAGATAACAAAGAGCCTCCATGCATGCCTCCAAGGAGATAATTCAGCATCTCCCACTGCAACATTTAATGAAGAGTCTGACAGAAAATATTGGACCCGCCTCATCATGCTCCACCCAGACCCACTTCACCTTTCAGACACTTCGGCTGTATCACGTGGTCTACTGTATAAAAGATTACAGAATGCTCACAGAATTGTGGAGGGAAAGCAATAATTACTCAAGTGTCTTTACAAAGAAAATTTAACTTCAGTTGAATTTGTAGAAAAACAGCTCAGTACCACTTGATTTTTCCAGTTATGGCTTCTCCACAACAATTTTACTTGCATGGCTGCCACACTGCATGGGAAACCAAATCTGGGACTGACTGTTTCCTAAACAAATTGGGAAGTTGTCATCAGGAAGCATCTGTTATTTTATTACACTCACGTAAAAGCATTCTTGTGCTATCATAATGGAGTACTGAGCAGATGCTTTAAAGCACTATACCCAGTGCAATGTATGTTTAATAATAAAAAAGATAAGTAGCTACAGCCTAATTAATGATACAGGTTGCTTTACAAATTCATTCTCGCTAACTAATGAGACTTGTCAGTCTTCAGCATTTAAATCATACATCTGTCTGTTCCCAAACGTGTTTGCTCTGATGTCTTTAAAGCTGATTGTTAGTAATCATCTCAACAAATTAATGCAACGTAACACATTCCTTTTTTAAAAAAATGTTAAAATTTTGCCTCTTTTCAGAAAGTTGTTCAATTTAAGACCCTTTATGCAAACTACAGCTGTTAGGGGGAGCTGTTAACTTGATTTTGGCAGAGTTTTTGATAAGAACCTGGAACCCAGCCAGCAGCAATAGGCTCAGGTCAAGGCAAATCAGCAAGAGATCTTTCTTGAAAAAGAGGGAGGCTGACAGGAGCAGTGATCAAGGAGGAAAGCAATAGGCAGAAGAAGCTGCATCTTTCCTTGCTCACCCTCATTCCTCACATAAAACTTGATCTGGCAGTCTTCGCTCTTGCAAAAGCCCCCAGAAATGTAGACCCACCCAGATCTACCACAATCAGTGACCTTTAGCTACAGAAGATTGTGCTTTGTTTTATATTGCTTGAATTGCCATTCTAAGCTTGGTCAAGTTGTTTTGAAGCTCCATTTTGAAACTAGGCCAAAAGCCTTTCTTCCTGGTTGGACAGAAAACTTACCCATCATTAATTTCTGGTGTCTGACATCTACTACGAGCAGGTCTCAGTTTCTGACCCCACATTCATCCTCAGGATCTTAGGTAATCAGGGCCTGAACAAGCTCACACACTTGATGTTTTTTTCTCAGGGCCCAACTAGAAGTGATGGTGCACCATAGCGGCTCTAGGGAGTTTTGTTTCCACCTCCTCACAACTTTTCAGGTGTGGAAATGGCCCACTCCCCCGCCCCGGCTGCTTCTATGTGTGAAAAGTCACCGGGGGGGGGGGGCTAGAGTTCTTGGGGCCACCTCATACTTGATTTTGATTGAGGCCTTGCAGCAATTTTTAAATAACCATGTTTCTAAAATGGCATCAGCTGAGAGGGGAGAGGGAAGACAATAGTCTGGCACTAACAACTCAACTAAATTTCATGTTCAATGGTATATTCATTGCTATAAGCCAAAGGCCACTGCAATCTGAACATAAGAGATAATGCATATTAAAAGAATAATACATTTTGTGTTTAGTTCATTTTCATGGGTGTGTGTGGGGGGGTCCATTTCTTTCTTTCTTTTGTCTTGTGAATAGTCCCTTCTCTACTAAACCATGTGACTGTGACTACACACAATCACAGATACTGTATAGTGTTGAAGTAGCTGATCATTGAGACATTACCCTAGGAGTCTCAAGGTTTAGGACGTATGAATCCTTGCAATGCTACTGACATCTCATTGGCAAACAAGAAGCCATCCTTAGCTTAACTAATAGGGATTATGACATATGTATTAAGGTGTGCCAGAGGGGTCTTACTTTACTTCAAGAGACACCCTAACTTGTGGCCGAGCAATCACTTCTATTCATTAAACTTCTATTAGCAGATGCTTGGTTTGCATTACCTTCCTGTGCCTTACTCCTTGTACCCAGCCTTCAGCTCTTTCTTTCATTGGCTAAAAAGAGATCCTTATCAGCCAGTCCAAAATATAAGATTTCAATCTGCCTGAAATGCATAAGTTTTGCTAGTGTGAGGGAAAGGTTGGTTGGAAGAAGATTGCACATCTGGAAGAGATGGACTGAAAATCATTCTGCAAACATCCAGAAGCTGGACCCTCTGTCACAAACTACTACATATTTTACTGGTGTGAAGTGCATAAAGTGGGGTAGAGCAACACCCATGCTATAAATCTTATCAAAATGGTAGGAATGTGTTGCTAAGCTCACACTTTTTGTGCACCTTTCCACTGACTGCTTTTGCCCTCCTGCTGCTAATTGCAGCCTCTTTCAATATGTATACTGATTTAAGGTAGAATGGGTCCAGAAACAGGAAGCCAGGAGCACACAAGCAGAATTCTAGTGTTATTTGCTACAAACCCATGGATATGACAGATGCTTTTTTCCAGAAACTTATAATAAAGCGTTTAGCACTTAAGGATAGTGGCTCAAGTAGAATTAGCCTGATAAGGTCTAGCACTATAATACTGGGCCCACAAAAAAAAATTATTCCCACATGTTGCAAGAATGAACAGTTTTGGCTATCAACTTTGTTTTAAGAGCCCAGGGCTCTACACGTTCCACAACTTGAGAGGAGAAGCACAACTTGAATAATCACTGTACATTCCCTGTGCAATAAACAACTGTCTGTAAAAGCCTTTAAGGAGAAGATGCACCCAATAAATATAGTATTTGCAGCAGCCCCACCCTTTTTTTTTTTAGGCTTTTGGCTCTGAAGAACATGAATGAATAATGCTGACCTTCCATGGGGCTACTGGTGTGAATCGCTCTGTGAACATCCCCCTTGTTTGCAACTCAAATCTTAACCCTTCCATAGGTATACTTTACCTTGGGCAAACTGAGTGCCAGTTCAAATGAACATAGAAGACTATCAGTACAATGTTGTATACATAAAGATTAAAATGAGTTTAATGTAAAGGGTCCTGCTGGGGCTTCTCTGCTCCATTTGTTTTTATCTTTACTGTTTATTTCTACCTCCCAGGTATTCCTTATTAATCCTGAATGCACGCTTGTTGCTTGAAGGCCCACCACCCATCCCGAGTCTAATATATTCAACTTACTTTGGTTTGCTTTTCCACACACCTCACTGAGTTCTTGAGTCCAGTCCTCTCCTCACTGTGAAGAAGCCAGCAGTAAAACATATATGGACAATTACAAGTAATTTGGTATGATCAGAACACCTGGAGATACTACCTCCCTTCAATACCATCATGTCATACGTTTGGAAGCATGGAGGCTCTTGGCATAAGTTTCAGGCTGAATAACAACCAGTTCCAATGGGCCAAGAAGGAAGTATGAAATCATGGGACTGGCAAGAACCAAAGCCCCAAATTATGCCTTAAGGCAGGTTCCTCCACTGAGACATTATTCCATATCCACACCACACATCACCCCACCACATCAGAGTATGCCACAAGGAATGAAGAAGCCTGCAGGCACCGAACAGATCAGCAAAATAAATCCAAATGTCTCAAGGTAAATGAGCCATACCACACACTCTAATGAAAGGCAACACCCTCCCCTAAACTATAGTCCAAACTGACCTAAGGGAAAACTTCTTAAACATTAAATGATGCTTAATTATTTGGGAAGGGGAGAAAAGAGCTCTGAGATATTAAACAATCTTTCTTCAAACAGGCTGTGGAATGTATAAAGCCAGACACTTCCCAGATCCCCAAGCCTTCTGAATGTGTTTCTATTTTTCTTTGGACAAAGCAAGAAAACTGAGTCTCCAGTTTTTGGTGTAATCCTGTGGTGGTAAGGAAGCAAGACAGACAGCTTTGGGATCTTTACAACTAAATTTATACACGTGAGTTCACCGTTCTTACCTTCTTTTTACTATTTCACAGGACAATTCTATGGCAGGCAATTTGTAAAAATGAAAAAGTGGTTTTCTTTCTCAGATTATCCAATTTATGTATTTAGTTACTTTAAAAAATTACATCCTGCCTTCCCCCAGTGGTTTGAAGCTATTTAAGCAAACAAAGAGCAAAAATAAAACAAACAAAAGTGAAATACATTAAGACAATCATAAAAATATTTCCTCCCAATAATTTAAATTTAAATCAAAACAGAAGAGTTTTTAGAAATAGAGGCTCAATCATCATTTCAATTCAAGAAATCATTTGAGTTCTATCTCGAATTATCTTGCATGCTTGTCAGAAAGAAGGAAATGAAGAGCAGTTTGAACATCATCAAGGCTGCTTCAGAGAATGGGGGCCATCACAGTAAAAGACTATGCCTTAACAAAAGTCAGATGTGTTTGAGGAACAGATGGAATAGCCAGAAATAATTTATTAGTTTACCTAAACTGATGAAAAAGGATATATAGACAGAGCTAACCACCGAATATGTATTGCCCTGCAAGGCTTTTTATGCTTTTCATGAACTGAAATAAAACATGAACTGTGCATCAAGCATGCTTACAGGAGCTGTACAACAAGGTAGCCCCTATGAAGCCAGAGGAGACTGCACCCTGAGAGAGAAGGACACCCTTCCTTTCTTCACTTGCTGTTCCAGTAGGCTCTACAAGGCTACCAGCCTTTTACCGGATGGAAGAAGGACCAGTTCCACAGTATGCACACAGCACAAATGCTATGCCATACCTGAGCATGAGGAAAGAGAGTTCCAAACCATCATTAAGAAAACTCTCCAACACATGTAGCAACCCCCTTCCCCTCTCTAGCACATGCAGAGTGACCATGCAGATCCAGAGATTCTATTCATGGTCACCTAGCCACTAATCCACTCAGCCAGGAGCTGGCTAATACAATCAGGATAACAATGACTGTGGCCGATGCAATCAGGATAACAATGACTGTGGCCAATTACTCATTTACCTGCCCCCAGGTGCCAGGCACAAGCTAAGTTTCTAGCTCCCAAACACTGACCACTCCTCAGTCCCCCCCCACTCCCTTCAGCCAATAGTATGTTTTCTGGGATGGACTTACCAGGAGGTGTGACCAGGTGTTATGGCCAGCCCCCACCCTCATGCATAAAAGGGGCAACCCGACCACATGCTCTCCTCTCTCCTCTACGACCCCTATCGAAGCTTTGACCCTCTTATGTCCAGCTTGCTATCCCCAATCCCTGCCTCCATCTTCAAACTCTGGTCTGCAGCCTGAGTTCCACGTGTTACCTGTTGGTTCAGGCCACGTGTCCCCTTTTTCCATTCTTCCCCTCCATTCTTCCATTGGAACGGCTCATACTACAAGGACAAGTAAATATCTCCCAACAACGAATACCTGCTAATGCAAATGTGCTTATATCTCTCTCTTTCTTTCCTAGACTTGAGTAATTGTGTGTGTGTTTATGTATTGTTTGTGTGAGAAGAAGATTCCAGTAAAATACTTTAATTTCAACCTTATAAAGTCTCCGTGTCTGTTTCTGATAGTTCTGGAAGGGCGGGGCTTCTGTATAAATTGGTGTTGCATCCCGCAACCGATTGCTTATTCATAAGAGCTAATATTCCCCATAATTTTATTAATAAATAAGAACAATCAGGTTAACATAGGTTCCCCAGATCCAACTCCATTTCATCACCGTCACACATTGCAGCTATGGGGAAAGACATTTTTAAAGTTCCCAGGAGCTCAGTTCAGTTCAGGATGACTGCAAATGGAAGGGGAAACTCCTGGCTTCCCCCCTTCCTGCTGTTTTCTGAGCCAAAACAACCAAATGTGGGAAGTGATTTTGAAATATACTGGGTTCAGATGCGTAGAGTGATCAGCTCATACTTTATTAGTGAGTTAAACTAAACTAAGAGACAACTCTAGCAGGGACAGAGCCCTGATTAAATGTGTGCAAAACACCACACCAAACACACATCCACTCCCAGTGATAGGCTATTTACATTACAACTGCTGTTCAATAGGTTCCTTCCAGGATCCTCACTACCTATTGTTCTAGTGACTTAAGCTAGGTCAGTTTCTCTGGTGCAATACGAACTCAGTACATAACAGATTTATACACAGAATATTTCATGTCCCACTCCAAAGACAGGCAGATTGCTCCCCTCCAGCAATTTCAGCTCAAGAAAACAGTGCAGGAGGGAAAGGCAGTAGCCTACGATCTAGCAAACCAGTTACTACTTGATGGTTTAACAAATAACACAGTGTTCAGCAGCAAGCTGGAAGTCTATATAATAAATAACAATGGAATATTAAAACTTGCAGAAATCATTTTATGTGGGATCTGCCTTGATGAAGCACTGAAACGGGGTCCGAGCTGTCCCTTTGTGGAAACCACAGGAAGTGCTATGTAAAACTATAACATGGAAAAGAAAAAAGAAGAAAAACAGACCACAAAATAGGACTGTTTGCATTAATGTATGTACTGGCATGCATTCATCCTTAGAAGTTTGGTGGAGTGTTTGTAAATAGAAACTTTTGTTGATTGGGAAAACGTAAAGGAGTTACACTAAGGTTTGATAATATAAAGATATAGTTATTACATCACGGCTATATTTTGTTGTTTACCATTCCAACCTGTGATCTCTCTTACTTTTCATCACCTGGAGGCTGGCAACCCTAGCTAGAAGGCCTGAAGCGGGCACAGAACCAAAGTTTCTTCCTGTGTGGACCCCCTCAGCAAACATAGTCACTTCACTGTTCAAACCCAATTCTAGATCATTTATGAACAAGTATCATCATGCTAATCCTAATAAAGATACTTGCTACAGACTTTGCAGAAACAATGGCACTTGGCACTTGTAGCTGTTTGCCCAGATTACTTTTTGCGACAAGCAGAGCTTTTTCATTTGGGGATTTTTCAGTTTTATAAAACATTTTATTTAAGCCTAGTGCAAGGTAGTAGGTTTTGGGAATATATTCTCTCTAGCAAGTTCAAAAGGAACTTTGTTACCTCATTGGGATTCAGTTAGGCTCTCTGCAAAAGACAAAATGTCTGGATTCTAAGGAGATTCTTGGGACAATTTTTCTTTCTAGAGAAATAATTTCCACTGCAACACTGGTCCTACTGTGGTAGCATGTTTAACTGTACAAATGTTTAACTGTATAAATGTAATGGATGGAAAAGGCATAACTGCTTCAGGGGAAAGTCTGTTTGCCCACTTTCTTAAAAAACAAAAGGGTTTGTGTGTCCTCTGGAGAAGGAAAGCAGCAGCATATTTCTTCTAAAAGGAAAAACATAAATGTTGTTGAAATGCCAAAACATTGCTGCAGTAGAGAGTAGCGCTGCACTATTTTTAGAGACTATCCTTGGCAAGGAGCACTGACCCTTTACAGAACTTATTATTTTGTTAAGCACAGGCATGGGGAAAGGGAAGACATGGATATCAGGCCTGGTGATGGAGTCCCCCAAACTGACTGTTCTGGGGGATTTCGGCATTCATGCTGAGGGCCCCTTGGCTTGGATCTAGTGATACACAAGTGTACATATAAACAAACTTAGTGCCATTTGTCCAAGTTCCATTTGATGCACTTTCCTCCCTAAATACTATAGTGCCCAGAAAGTGGTTGCACAACATATTACACAAGTGGAAATACATGAAGAATCAAGATACATTGTCTGACACAGTACAAGCGGCTACTGTGGTCTTTTTCTTGCATTTCCACTTGCACCAGAGCTCTACTGGAAGTGGGAATTTTCTGTTGGATCCAACCCTTTATCTGGACAGCTCAGGATTCTATAGCCTCCTTGGCCACCATGGGTTTCACTCTGGTTGTGACAGGCCCAACACATGTAAAAGGACATAATGTAGATTTAACATTTTACATTGAGCCTTTGGGAGAAGGTCTAATTTGGAAGGCTTATGGATATTACTGGATTCCAGAATGTTTTGGGGGAGTTTTAGGAAACCAGAGAATAGTTCTGTGGTATGATGGGAATCTGTAATGAAAAGCTCCTGGAAGCTACTGATAGGGTTCTCCTCCCCCATCCTATCTCATCCTCAAAGCTGACTCCAGCTCCTTAGTTTACCATGAAGCTGAGTGACTTAAAGAGGGCAGGCAGGTGTCTGGAGAGGTCCTGGCAGAAAACTTAGAGTGAATCTGACAGAGCTTGCTAGATAGCTCACTGAAAAACCTATGAGGCAGCCAGTGACAGCAGCAAAGAAGTCTTATTTCTCTGCTACCATTGCAGCAGCTAGTTTACAACTAGCTCAGTTGTTTAAAGTTAGGGATGCTGCAAATTTCTCAGTGAACCATGAAATTACCATGTTCAATACTCATGATCAGACTGCTTCAGAGAGCAGCTGTGTTGGTCTGCAGTAGAGAAGCTAGATTCAAGTCCAGTTGCATCCTAGAGACCAACAAGATTTTGGGGGTGTGCACTTTTGAGAGTCAAAGTCCCTTGTCATGATCACACTGTGAGCTACTCAGGGATATACTTGGATTGCATTGAGCAATTTGAATAGCTGCCAAACAAATTTACAGTTGCTTGTTGATCAGAAGCAGATTCAGGGATCAGCTGGGAGTTGGATTCCTATCCCTCTCAGAAAAACAGCTGCATAGTGAAGATGCAAAAAGGAGCTCTTCCCTCCCATCCAAGCTGGGTGGGGACAAATACAATGCTTCCAATGCTCTGCATTGTAACAGGGACAGGAGAAAGAGCTATCACCTTTCCTTTTCTCTGGATAGTTTGGAACGGGGAGAAGAGAAGGGAAATCAGCTGGGATTCTGATCACCAACCTACCCTAAATTTGCTGCATCTCAGCAAGTCTGAGAAGCTGCAAAATTTCAAGGATGGAAAATCAGAAGAACCCTAGTTCCAGTTGATCAGCTAGGAGCTGGCTCCTGATTCCTGCCATCGCCCAAAAAATGTTTTCTAGGTAAAAAGGTAAAGGTAAAGGTTTCTCTTGCTTGAAAGGCAGTCGAATCCAACTCTAGGGGGTGGTGCTCATCTCCATTTCCAAGCTGAAGAGCCAGCGCTGTCAGAAGATGTTTCCGTCGTCATGCGGCCAGCATGACTAAATGCCAAGGTGCATGGAATGCTGTTACCTTCCCACTGAACCTTCTCACTATTTAATTACTTGCAATTTCTTGCTTTCGAACTGCTAGGCTGGCAGGAGCTGAGACAAAGACAGGAGCTCATGCAGCACCAGGGTCTCGAACTGCCAAACTACGGATCTTCCAGTCTGCAGCTCAGCATCTTAACCTCTGAGCCACCATGGTCCCTGTTTTCTAGGTACAGAGCAATATTTCCTCAGCAACAAATCGGAGGCCAACTCCCAGCTGATCCATCATGAGCTGACAGTCAGACTCTGATTGCTGTAAGCAGCTTGTTCCTGCAAATACTCAGAAACAGGTTACAAACAGTCAGTTAATTAATTAGTTCTTTGATCACCAGTGGTGAAGGTAAAGTGAGCCGAACTGGCAGGTGTTTGAGCATCCTTATTTAAAATATTTTGACATGTGCTCAACTGCTCATAGGTCTGAGCCATTACATTCTCAGGATGTGATTATTAGTTATGACACTTTTGCAAACTTTTTGCAGATAAAATCTCTTAAATATGTTCTGATATTATCACAGGAAGAGGGATGGCTATTTACACAAGTCTGAACTTTCAGGTATCTTTTTGTTCAAATTTGCAATATGTTCTTCAAGAGAACAACCAGGATGAAGATGCTATTCCTGCTCCATTGATGGAGTCTACACTCAACCCATATACAGTGCAAAAGTGCAGTTTAAATGTTAATTAAAAAGGCAAAGGTCTCCGAGTTAAGTGAAGCATAAAGTTCAATTGGAAAAAAAGGAAACAAACTAGCAATTTTTTTTAAAAAAAGCATGGGGCCAGAGATCATTTATTCTGCCAAGTTAAGAAAAAAAAGTTAGGGACTACTGACATGATAGTGTGGTTCTTAGCACAATTCTACAGAGGCAATGAAGAAACTGTCTGAAGCCAGATACATCCCCTGCTAAATCTACAAATGCCTGTAAGGGCACACACGCATCTCAAGTAAGTTAGCTGAAAATGGTTTTAAAGATGCCTTGATTTCTACAGTGTATAACCGTATTTTGTTTCACTCCCTTCCACTTAGTTTAAACAGGTTTTGCAGATTAAAACAGTTCAAAAGCCTGCAAAAGAATTTATCAGAAGAGAAAGTGGCATGAGTAATGATCATTAGCAGCATCCCCCTTCAAGCCATGCAGAAATAATTTTTGTCTTCAACCTTAAATTAGTTCTATACAACATTATACAGAATTTAGCGTCATCTCCCCTTTTAAAGAGCAGATCCTCATGCTGCCTCAGTTATTTGTTCCCTGCTGCATTATCCAAAGAGACCTACACAAAGTGAACCTGCAAACAGGAATGGTTCCTCACCAGAACCATCCCATAATGACAGAAGGACTTTGAACATAAAAGACTGCTGCTCACTTCTTTGGTATTTATGTTATAGAGACCGATTTTATTCCCCATCTTTTTTTACATTTAGATAAAACTGCTGGGACTATCCAGGGATCTGGAGCAAGGGACCCCAAATACCTGGAACACACTATACCCTATTTCTCCCTAACTGCTGAGTTGAGTGGTTCAGTGGAAATCCTGAACATATACGCAGATAAGGTAATGAGATGGATGAGGAAACGGGAGAGTTTTCTACAGGTTATTATTTTTTTTCCACGGATCAGTCATTATTTGGTGGGGTTTAGGACTGCTCAGGATTCAAAACTTCTTCAAGCATGAGAAATCTGTTGTGTCCTGACATCAGGGGTATGAGCTGGCGAATGCAGCCAAGCTCGCTCTCTGAGAACAATAGGGACTAGTTTCCTGAGCTCGCCAGTAAAGAACCAATGGCAGCATTGGCAGGCAATTCAAACCTGCCAATAGGAACGGGGGCATCCCCCCCCCGACTGTATATAGTTGGCCGCCGGCCATTACTGTTGTCCTTGTCTTGTGTGAAGTACGAATAAACGCGTCTTCTCTTATGTCGTCGTCCGAGTCATGAGGCCCGAAACCCAGTACTTTACAGTGGCGACGAAGGTGGGATTTCAACGCCTCCCTTGACTCCATGAGCGATGAAAAGGACGACAGGGCCACCCGCCGAGGATCGCATCGCTGACCCCGAGAGCAGCACCGCACCGCTCGCCGAGCATCGCATCGCTGACCCCGAGAGCAGCACCGCACCACTCGCTCCGGCACACGCCTTCCCAGACGGAGCCATGGCCGCCACTCATGTAATGATGGAGCGCTTCGATCCGTCTCAGCCAGAAACCTGGGACGCATGGGTCGACCAGCTCATAAGCTATATGGAATTCAACGAGATTCGAGACCCGGAGAAAAAACGGTCGCTCCTGCTGAGCGCGTGCGGCACCCAAACAGTCCGCCTCGCCAAAAGCCTCTTGGTGCCCCGCACGGCCTTGGAAAGCTCCTTTGGGGAGATCCTGGACGTCCTCAACGGGTATTTCAGCCCCCGGCCTACCTTCTTGGCCAAGAGGATGGACTTCCAGAGGCGAGTCCAGGCCCAAGGGGAATCCGCTGCTGCTTTCCTGGCCACGCTGAGGGCGCTCGTGGTGGACTGCAGGTTCCCGAGGGTGGAAGACAACTTGCTGACGCAGTTTGTGTGGGGCCTGGCGGACTCCAAGCTGCGGCACAAGTTGATTGGCTACCGGAGGCTCTCCCTGGACGAGGCCATCGATGCTGCAACCGCACACGAGGCCGCCGAAGGGGAACGCCCGGCCACGGCTGCCCATACGGTCGGAAGGGGTCCCAGCCCCGGGAACTCAGACACCGAAGAGGTCTACGCCCTCAGACCCCAACACCGCCGGCCGGCGCAGACCCAGCAGGCCGACAGGGAGCCAGCCAAGCCTTCCGGCAACCGGACCGTGTGCGCCAGCTGCAGGGAAGGCCACGGGAGGAAGACCTGCAAGTTCCGGGATGCTGTCTGTCACGGGTGTGGAAAGCAGGGACACCTCGCACGGGTCTGCCGGTCCAAGGGCCCCTGGAACTCGAGATCGTCGGCCCCACCGCACCGCATACCGTCCACCGCCTACGAGACGACGGAAGAGGTCGCCGAGTTGTACCACCTCACCGATCAACCGCTGCAGGTACTTCGCCTCCCCAACCCCAATCTCTCCTCCACCCCGAAGATCCAAGTAACCGTGCGGATCGAGGGGTCCCCCTGTTGCATGGAGGTGGACTCGGGATCGGCGGCGTCCATCATTTCCATGGACACTTTAAAAAAACTTTGTCCGGCAGGGGGACCCCCTCTACGTCCATCGCCACTAAGCTTGGTGGACTTTCAAAAGAACCCTGTCCCCATCCGGGGAGTCGGCACTGTCCGAGTGCAGTACCGAGACTTTGAGGGGAACTTGGACTTGGTGGTGGTTGAGGGAAACCTTGTGAGTCTCCTGGGGCGAGCGTGGTTCGAGGCCCTAGGCATTACGATTGGGGGCATGAATAAGTGCGGGATGCGGGACTGGGGGGCGGTGTGCAGGGAATTCCCCGAGGTCTTTGATGGGAAACTGGGGTGTTATAAAGGGGCCCCGGTGTCGCTCCACTTAGACCCAACGGTGACGCCCATCCGGCGGCGCTTCCGCACCGTGCCCCTGGCCCTCCGCCCCAAAATAGAGGCAGAACTGGACCGGTTGGTGGCCCAGGGGGTCCTAGAGCCCGTCCCCAACGCACGATGGGAGACCCCGATTGTGACACCCGTGAAGCCGAACGGGGAAATCCGCATCTGCGCGGATTACAAGTGCACTATTAACCAGGCACTTCAGGCGCACGCATACCCCGTACCCATAGTCAGCCACGTATTGGCCACATTGGCGGGGGCGTGCATATTTGGTAAGCTGGATCTCGCGCAGGCGTACCAGCAACTCCCTGTGGATGAGGCCACGGCCGAGGCCCAAACCATAGTAACCCACCGGGGGGCCTTCAGGGTGAAGCGGCTGCAGTTCGGGGTCAGTGTGGCCCCAGGGATCTTCCAAAATCTAATGGACGATTTGTTAAAAGGGATCCCTGGTGTGACGCCGTTCTTCGACGACGTCCTCATCGCCGCGGCCAACCCAGAGAGCTTCGCCGCCCGCCTACGAACTGTTCTGGGACGCTTCCAAGCCGCGGGGCTGAAGGTGAAGCGGGAAAAGTGCCTCCTCGGGGTGCCGGAGGTGGAGTTCCTGGGGTACCGGGTTGACGCAACGGGCCTGCATCCGGCGAGGGACAAGGTGAAGGCCATCGTGGAGGCCCCCGCCCCGAAGTCCAAGGCAGAGCTCCAGGCGTTCTTAGGCCTCCTGAACTTTTACCACGCCTTTCTCCCACACAAGGCCGCCGTGGCAGAACCCCTGCACAGGCTGCTGGATAAGGCGACACCTTGGGCATGGGGAGCGCGGGAGGAGGCGGCGTTTCGGGGGGTTAAGGTACTATTGATTTCGAACGCTGTACTCGCCCACTTCGATGAAAAGCTCCCAGTCATCCTTGCATGCGACGCGTCGCCGTATGGGGTCGGGGCGGTCTTGGGCCACAGGCTACCAGACGGGAGGGAAGTCCCGGTGGCTTACTACTCCCGCACACTGTCTCCCGCGGAGCGGAACTATGCGCAAATTGACCAGGAGGGCTTGGCCCTGGTGGCGGGGGTTAAGAAATTCTACAACTTTGTGTATGGGCAGCCCTTCACGCTCGTAACTGATCATAAGCCGCTCCTGGGACTGTTCGCGACAGACAAACAAACGCCGCAGGTACTGTCGCCCCGGGTGTTGCGCTGGTCCTTGTTTTTAGCGGGCTATCAGTACCGGCTGGAGCATCGGCCGGGCAAGGCGCTGGGGCATGCTGACGCCCTGAGCCGCCTGCCGCTGCCGCAGACAGGGGAGGATCCGGCCCCGGCTCCAGCAGTATTGTTGATGGAGGAGCTGCCCAACCCCCCCCCTTCAGGCTGCAGACGTGGCCGCCCGCTCATCCCGAGATCCCATTCTCTCCCGGGTCCTAAACTGGGTGGTGAGGGGATGGCCAGCGGAACAGACAGGGCCAGAGTTCGCGGCATACAAAGCCAGGAGGGAAGAGTTATCCGCCTTGAAAGGGTGCTTGCTATGGGGGGACAGGGTGGTCATCCCGGGGCCCATGAGACAAGTGGTTCTAGAGACGCTGTTGTCCTTGTCTTGTGTGAAGTACGAATAAACGCATCTTCTCTTATGTCGTCGTCCGAGTCATGAGGCCCGAAACCCAGTACTTTACAAAATCCATGCTCCGGGGGAATTTCCAATTGATATGGCCCGTGCTTCTGTTGGTTCATCACTAGAATTCTGAGATATGGGAAGTAGCTTACACAATTGTTCCCAGACATTTTCTGTTTTCATGTAGAAGCCATTCAGCTCACAGATTTAACATGGAGCTTAGAGCTAAGAAATGTTTTAGAATAGAACTAAAAGGCAAGCAGAGAAAGACGATATCTAAACATGACCAAATAGTGGTTAGACCATTAATAGAATTAGGAGAAACTGTGAAGTCTTTAGGATTAGACTGTGTGGTAGAAATAACTAGAAAATATGATCATTAAAACACAAAACCCTGAAGGCTGAAACATGAGTCTGGCTCCTGAATTTCAAGACTAGTTCCTAGAAACTGGTCCTCGAAACGAGACCAGAAAAGTGGTCAAGGTATGGAGTTTGGACTAGGGCACAGCTTTATGCTTATTCACTGTTGTTGGGGCAAAGGGCTTGAACAATTGGTAGCTAGACAATTACAAACTTTCATGGATAACAAGGATTATGTTAGATGCATTTCAAACCAGTTACAGTTAAAATTTCATAATGGAAGTTACAAACTAGTTGCCCTGATGGATGATCTTTGCCTGGTGAGAGACTGGGGAAGTACGGATTCTGCTCAATTTATCTGTAGCTTTTGATACTATTTACTGAACAGGTTGGCAGAAACAGAATTTGATACTATTCATTGAACAGGTTGGCAGAAACAGAGATCAGAGGCAGTGCAAAAAATTCTTATCTTGCTGATAAGAACCAGAATGTAAGGGGTGGTTGCTCAGATATACAACATTTATGTGATGGGATTCCCCAATGCTCTATTGTATCATGTGTGCTTTTCAACACCTATATAACACCCCTGAGACTTAAACGTCATGTGTGATGATAATATGCAGCTATCTTTCCTTTTTGACATCATCAGGTGATGTTGTTTATATTTTAAACAGGTGTATGGAGGCAGGAAAAGGCTGGATTACAGGCACCAAACTAAAGCTCATTCTGGACAAGGCAGAGGTTCTAGTCATCAATTATATATCATATTGGGGTTGAGAAATAGCCTGTTTTGGATGGCCTGTTTCCCCTTGAAAGCCTGTTTCCCCTTGAAAGAACATGCACACTGCACCTTTGGCCAGCTTTGCTTTCCAGCTGAGCCCCTTCTTAAAGGTGATTATGTAATCACATGTATTAAGCACTGTGTTTCACAAGTACATTACCTTGTGCTAATATCCACTGACTACTGCCAGTGGTTGCTTCCTATTCAGTATACTCAGGATACAGAGGTATATTGCCATTTTGAAAAAGGGCAAAAATCCCTTTAAAGGTCAGCATAACTTTCCTCATTTTTTCGTTTTTGAAGCTCTGAGCTGAAACAGATACTGGTGTCACGGCAGCAGTACCAAACAAAGTGTTTCCATAGTTTTTCGTGCCTAAACACTGAATGCTGCATGGTTGCAGCATGGTGGAAGAAGGGTTAGTGCTAGAAACAGGCTAGTTATTAGAGGTCAGGTAAGTGGCTGCTCAGTAGCCAGCAAGTAGCCATTTTTAATTTTACACCACTGTTGTCCCATACAGAGATGACATCAGGAAAAACTTGGCATTACAATGCAGCAAACTAAGAAGGAGCAACTAAATCTGAACTAAGAAAGAATGGAGATCAAGCTACATAGATAATAGACCTGGAAGAGACAGAGCTGGTGGTTAAGTGAGAAAACGTGGGTTAAGCAGAAGCAAGAAGCTGTTAGAGGGGGGATTTAGTGGAATAACAGAGGGAAATGAGTTGGGTAGGAAACTGGATTGTGTTTATGCCTCTAGAAGTTCAAAAGCAAAGCACAAAGATGATGATAGCTCTCTTTTTGTCCATAACATATTCAGAGGAATACTAATTCTGACATGGAGGCCCCTTGAAGTATCATGGATAATCACTGTTAGATCATTGATGAATTGCCTAATACCTTTAAAAGCCATCTAAGTTAATGACTACCACCACATCTTCCAGCAGTGAATTTATTATGTGTCACACGATGCCTCACTAGTGTACTTTCTGTAAAATTGATGTTACGTCGCAAGGGGAAATCTAAAAGTCCCCGTATAGTAAATAATACAGAAATCCCCATGTAACAAATAAAAACATATAGGAAAATACGAGAGGACAGTCCTTCTCATATCCAAATTCTGGATGTTTAGGCTTTTCTAAGCTGACAAGGTCCATTGCCTGCCACTACTCTGAGCAACAGTGGGAGGAGAAAAAGTGATATCACTATGTCATTTTCGGATACAGTCCACACCTAGATTCCTAGAGCAATTTCTAGAGCTACCCTTTGTACCTGGAAATGACATATCAATGTTGCACCCACCCCTAGCCCCCACATCCCTCCCCACAGCCATCCCAGCAGATTCCCTAGATACAATCAATAACATATATGCAACAGCTTTGATATTCTAAATATCTTTGTGGTACTGCTTAAGGTCTTGATTGTAAAACAACACATTTTTGGTTTACTGTCCTAAATGCTTGAATGCAAGGAGATCATAAATGTCTTTATGTGTATATCTCCACAGTTCCTGACTACGTCTTCATTCCAGTTATGAATATACAAGTCAATATTTACAATACATTTATCTTAAATAAACATTGAGAATGATCAGGATAAAATTATTATTGAAGAAAAGGTTGTTAAAAAGATGGATGCTCTGCACTGAACAACTTATTTATTCTTAATTACTAGGTATTTAAATATTCTGTTCTCAGACAAGGCAAACTCTTTGCAGCATTAATTGACCTGAAAGTTGTTTTAACTCAATAGATGGAGAATGATTATGGAACAAACTGAAAAAGACAATTATTGATCTCCAATTATTGTTTTTCCTTAGAGTAATCCATGTATACATTAGAGCTAAAGTTAAAATTGGTGAAATCAGGAGACCCAGGGGTCTTTTGGGGGGGGAGCTCACCGGAGCGCAGCTCCGGAGCCAAGCCCCGCCCCCAGCCGGCGTCCTGGGGAGTCTTTCAGGCAGCCGAATGTCAATTTCAGCTCCATTATATCCTATGGGCCATTGAAGTCAATGGTGAAAACATAGGGTATATTCTGGGGGCTGGAGGGAGGGGGTTTGATGGAGAGGCTCCAAACTCACAGGGTAGCTGATGGAGCCTCTCCCCAAGATACCCACCAAGTTTCAAGAACATAGGATCAGGGGGTCCAATTCTATGGGCCTCTAAACAGGTTGCCCCTATTCCCTCCATTGTTCTCTATAGTGGGGAAAAATTAACTTTTTTTCCCACCATAGAGAACAATGGAAGGAATAGGGGCAACCTGTTTGGGGGCCCATAGAATTGGACCCCTTGGTTCACTGTTCTTGAAACTTGGTGGGTATCTTGGGGAGAGGCTTCATCAGCTGCCCTGTGAGTTTGGAGCCTCTCCCTCAAACCCCCTCCCCTCCAGCCCCCAGAATATACCCTATGTTTTCACCATTGACTTCAATGGCCCATAGGATATAATGGGGCTGAATTGCCACTGAATTTCTTTCATTCCTTCCTTTCCTTCTCTCTTTTTCCTCTTTCCCTCCTTCTTCTCTTCTCTCTTTCTTTTCCACCTTCTTCTCTTCTCTTTTTTCCTCCTTTCCCTGTTTCCCTCCTTCTTCCCTCTCTTTCTTTCCCTCCCCTTTCCTTCTCTTTCTTTCCCTCTTTCCTTCCTTCTTTCCTTCTCTCTACTCTCTCTCTTTCCTTCCCTCTTTCCTCCTTCTGTGGCTCAACTCTCATGAGAAGGAGTTTAAACTTTAAACCCCTTCTCTCTTAGCTCCCCCACCCAGACCAGCTGGGGAAGGGAAGGGGAGGCTTTTGAAGATACCTCCCCCCCTTTTGCTTCCCCTTCTGACATCACTTCCGGTGATGTCAGGGGGTGTGGCATATGCTAATAGCCTAATAGCTCATTAGCATACCATATGCTAATGAGCTCCTGCAGCTGTTTTTCTACGAAAAGACCCCTGAGGAGACCAAATGCATCCCTTCACAAGTCCTTTATAATAAGCAAAGGAGAAGTTTTGGGCATCATGCATTTATTAATTTTCAATGTCTATATCCTGATTTTCTGGAAAAATTCTACACCAGACAAAAAGACTAATTAAATTTTGTACATCTAAAAAAATAAAAAACTGGGTGCCATAGAAAACATCCACATTTAAAGGCACTATGCATTATTATAAAAAGAGGACATGGAAATTTATAGTTTTCCTTCATGTAATGACTTAAGGTGATGTTTTAAAAACCTATAGGAGCTGGCTTCCAAAGGCAAGGCATTACACAGTTTGGAGACTACTACCATAAAGGTCCTGCTATACCCCAACCCACTGATGTGTATTTTTCTAGCTAGGGGCACTAATTTTTCTACATAAATTATGTAGTAATTAAACTGCAAAGATATACCTTTAGACCTAATATCTGCAGTGCTCTGTCCATATGACATTTTATTAGCACAATATAAAAGTGGGCTTAATACCATTAATTTCAGTATTTAGGTTTTTTGTAGGTCTCTCAGGTGCTACTGCAATTGAATCTAGTATTTAAGAAAACATTTAATTACAGTAATTAATTGTTATAAAACCAAGATTAAGGTTTCTGGATCATATATCATTAACTACAGGTAGAAAATTAGTGATTTATTAATCTGAATCTATTTTTGTTTCTCTTATCTAAGCCTAACATAGTTGAACAACCAGCAGTTGGACCATACCAGTAAAAGCCAAGAAATTTAAATGTAAGAATGGATGAAATTTAAACCTGACAGTCATTATAAGAAAAATATTCAGGAGTATAAAATTATAATTGGAAATCAGTTGAGACTACTTCAGGTTGGACCAGAAGCTATCCAAAGTGCTTTTTGGATAGAATGTGATTAGTCTGTCAAGAAAAACAGGTTGCTTACCTGTAACCAATGATCTTCGAGTGGTCATCTGTGCAGTACCACACATGGGTTGGGCGCCTGCGCACAACCTCGATCGGAGAATCTTCTAGAGCTTTACCTCAGAAGAGCTTTTGGCGGCTCTCTTCCCGCTCTGGGGGAGGAGACATGCACTGCGCATGCCCAGAGCGGTAGAGAGAGCTGCCTCTCACTCAGTTCCTTCGACCGCCACTGTCAAGGCCAAACAATCCAAAGAAGGAAATCTGGAGATGCCAGCAGCGGGGAAGGCTGGGTGGGATTGTGGTACTGCACAGATGACCACTCGAAGATCATCAGTTACAGGTAAGCAACCTGTTTATCTTCGTCGTGGTCTCTGTGCAGTCCCACACATGGGTGATTACAAGAGCTGAACCAGTTGGAGGAGGGAGCTGGCAGCTGCAAAGGACACAAAAATACTAGTTAAGACACAGCACCATCATCAAAACAAATCACCCACGGGTCCTACCTGAGGGTGCAGCAGGGTCAAGCGAAGAGAGATCGCAGCACCATCTGACCGAAGGCAGCATCCCGTCGAGCTCGGACGTCGAGTGCATAGTGGGTCACGAAGGTCGATGCCGAGGACCACGTAGCAGCCGCACAGACATCTTCCAACGGGACACCGGCCAGGAAAGCGGTGGACGTCGACACCGCCCGTGTGGAATGGGCAGTGACACAGGTAGGAACAGGTTGACGTGCCAGCTCATAGCAAAGGGCTATGATGGAAGTCACCCACTTAGAGAGACGTTGAGAAGAAATGGGTTCCCCTGCATGAGGGGGGCCATAAGCTAGGAACAGCCGAGGAGATTTACATATGGGTTGTGTCCTGTGTAGATAGAAAGAGAGCGCTCTGCGCACATCTAGACAGTGCAGGGCTCTCTGAGAGGCATCAGTCGGGTTCAGAAAGAAAGTAGGCAGAACAGACGACTGAGAGAGGTGAAAGGCAGAGATGACTTTAGGGAGGAAGGAAGGATCTGTTCTAAGGACCACCTTCTCCCTATGAAAAACAGTACAGGGGGGATCGGCCCTGAAGGCAGCTAGCTCCCCTACTCTGCGTGCAGTGGTAATGGCTACGAGAAAAGCCGTCTTCCAGGAAACTAACCTGAGGTCGGCGGTAGCCATTGGCTCAAACGGTTTAGCCATGAGTTGAGAAAGGACTAGAGACAAGCTCCAGGAAGGCACCAACAGTTTCCTAGGCGGGCACATCCGAAGAAGACCCTTGAGGAACGTCTTGGTGAGACGGTGGGAGAACACTGAAGATCCTTCTATGAGGGGGTGGTTGGCGGAGATTGCCGCCAAATGAACCCGCAAGGACGAGTATACCAGGCCCATATCCTTCAAGTGCATGATGTAGGCGAAGATCTCACAGAGAGATGATCGAATCGGATCGGAGGAGTGATCAGCAGCATAGGATTGGAATCTGTTTCACTTGAACTGATAGGAACGTCGAGTAGAAGGCTTCCTAGCATTCAGGAGGTTTTCAGAGACCTGAGGCGGGAAGCCTAGGGCTGGATCTTCCAGGCCGTCAATTTGAAAAATCCCGGATTGGGATGAAGGATTCTCCCTCGGGCCTGAGAGAGAAGATCTGGGACGATGGGGAGGGGACGGAAGGAACGACAGAGCTGGAGCAGGTGCGGGAACCAGACCTGGCGTGGCCACCACGGAGTGATTAGAATGCAGGAGGTGCCGTCTGCACGAATCTTCTGCACGACCCGAGAGATGAGAGGGAACGGAGGAAATAGGTAAAACAGGGCTCCGGTCCACTTGTGGAGAAAGGCATCCCCGAGCGACCGAGCAGACGGGGGACCCCTGCTGAAAAACAGGCGACATCGAGCATTGTCGACGGATGCAAAGCCGTCAACAGATGGGTGACCGAACTCTCAAAACAGAGGTCGAAGATACCAGAGGGGAATGGACCATTCGTTGTCCGATGAGGCAGAACGACTCAACCGGTCTGCATCGACATTCTGATTCCCGGGAATATGGATCGCCGAAAGCGTGATGGAGTGATCGAGGCACCAGGACCAGAGGTCTATAGCTAAATTGCAGAGACGAACAGAGGCAGTGCCGCCCTGTTTGTTGACATAATAAACAGCTGTGGTGCTGTCGGAAGCCACTTGGAAGACACGGCCTCGAAGGGTCGGAAGAAAGGACCGCAGGGCCAGATAAATTGCTTGCAACTCCAGGTAATTTATGTGGCGAGTTGCATCTCGAGCAGACCAAGCCCCTTGAACAGCGAGCGTTCCGCACTGGACTCCCCAACCCCAGAGGGAAGCGTCTGTGGTCAACAGCAAGTTGGGAGGAGGAGGTCGAAAGGGCATCCTGGAAAGGAGGTGGATGGGTTGAGCCCACCACTCGAGGGAGTCGAGGACGGTTTGCGGGATCGACAGAATCGTGTGCCAAGGCCTCTGGAGAGGATCGAAGGTACGAAGGAGCCAGAGCTGAAGCGGCCGCATTCTCAGCCGGGCGTTGCGGACAACGAACACCGTGGAGGCAAAGTGACCGAGGAGCCTCATAACAGAACGGGCGGATTGTTGGGGACACGTCTGAAAGGAGGACACCATTGCCCGAATGTCGATTCTGGGAGGAAAGCCGCTTCGAGGTTGGTGTCAAGTTGAGCCCTGAGGAATTGAAGGGTTTGAAGGGGCTGGAGGGAGGACTTGGTGCTGTTGACGCAGAGTCCGAGGGCACGGAGGAGGGAGAGAGTCTCCCGAGTGTCATGGAGCAACTGACTTGGCGTTGGAGCTACGAGAAGCCAGTCGTCGATGTAAGGATAAAGAGTGACTCCCCGTTGGTGGAGCTCAGCCACCACCACAGCCATCAGCTTGGTGAACACCCACGGGGCTGTAGAAAGGCCGAAGGGAAGCACCCTGTACTGGTAGTGGGCATCTCCAACGGCGAACCGGAGAAACCGCCGATGTTGGGGACGGATCGTGACATGGAAGTATGCGTCTTGGAGGTCGACTAACGCGAGCCACGCTGCCCGTGGAATGAGAGGAAGGATGGACTGCAGAGTGACCATTCTGAATTTCTGATACCGAATGTAATGGTTGAGATCTCGAAGATCCATAATTGGTCTGAAGCCGCCGTCCCTCTTGGGGACCAGGAAATACTTCGAGTAGAAGCCGAAAGTTCATTGCTCCTCCGGGACGACCTCGATGGCCCCCTTGGCAAGGAGAGTGGAAACCTCGAGATCGAGGAGAGGGTCTGGAGGCGTGACGACAAAGTGTAGGAGGATCGGAGGCAAAACAAACTCTATGGCGTACCCTACCCGTAGAATGGTGAGGACCCAGGAGTCAGTTGAAATTTCTTCCCAGGCTGGTAGAAAGGGGAAGCGACGGGTTCGGACGGAAGGAGTATACGACGTCGGGGAAGGGAGACGGTGGGGACAGTCAAACAGACTGTTTAGGCTGTGGCGGCTTTTTGGCAGGGTGGGAACGGTGTTTGGAAGGAGGACGAGAATCATATGGTTTTCTCCTCCATTGGGAGTGAGGTGCCGGAGACAGGTATCACCTGGAGCCGGAAGGCTTCCAGGAACGGTTTCTGGGACGATAAGGTGCAGCCGAGACTCCAAGGTTTCGGGCCTGCTTACGACTATCATCGACAGCCTTCAACACTTCGTTGGTGGTGGAGTGGAAGAGGCTGTCTCCGTCAAAGGGAAGGTCTTCAACACGGAACTTGACGTCCGGTTGTAGAGAGGTGCCCCGCAGTCAGGCATGATGCCGGAGAGCGACAGAAGACACCAGGAGTTTAGATGAGCAATTAACGGCATGACAAACCGAATTGATTTGTTGCTTCGATATAGCACAAACCTCAGACAAGGCAGCCGAGAGAGTGGAGCGGTGCTCCTCTGGAACGAATTCCAGGACAGGACGAATTGTATTGGCAACGTTGAAGGCGTACGCCGACAAATAGGACAAGTAAGTATCGACACGGAGATTCATGGAGGCCAGAGAGTACATCTTCTTGGCCAGAAGATCCAGTTTACGACCCTCACGGTCAGGAGGAGTGGACTGGTGAACAGGCTGCTTCTATCTCGAGGAAGAGTGAACAACCATCGAGTTTGGCGGTGGCTGACAAACAAGGAATTTGCCAGGAGCGTCCTGGATCCTGTACAACCCATCATAGCGCCTCGAAACCGGAGGGATCGAAGCCGGGTGCTCCCATGACTCTTTCAGGATAGAAAGGTGGACAGGCAGCAAAGGCAAGACGGGAGATGGAGGAAGGTCAGCCTGGACCAATCGGTGAACGACGTCGGTCACAGCTGGGGATTCTGTAAAGCCCTGTACTTGAAGGGCAGTCGCCATCCTGATACGAGCTCTAAAAATGCTTTAGGGCCCTCAGTAGGTGAAATCGACCCCGAGCGTCGAGGCTCGTCCTCGATCCGAGAGACCTCGGGATCGAACTCCGCCAAATCCAACCTGTCCGAGATCGACATGGGAGAGGAGGATCATGGTTGGACGAGATCGATGACGGGGTGATTGACGGCAGGACGGTGTCGAGGTTCCATTGAGGAACTCTTCAGGGCATCCTGATTTCTGGGAAGGTCAGAAGGCTGTTCCCTAGGAGGGGAACGGGCCGAGGCAACAGATGCTGAGCGCCGAGGGCGGTCAGAGGCATGGGTCCGATCCACACGTTCCGAATGCCGGATCCAGTCATAATGGTGTCTCTCCGGTGTCGGAGACCTAGAGTAATAATAGGCCGCATCCAGACGTTCCCGACGGTCTTCGCAAGACCAGCATTGGTCGTCAGAGGGGGAACCAGACGACGATGGAGACTGCCTACGGACCAGGCGTCGGCGATCATACCGGGATCGGGACCGCGAATGGCGGTGCACAACAACAGGGCCCTCGTCCAAAGTGTGGACTGGGGTAGTAGAACGCCTCGCTGGAGACCGGGAACCTCTTCGCGGAGACAGCTGCAGAGGCGATCTCGTCAACTGGCCCAAAGGAATCAGCCCCGAAGGCGACGAGTGGGAGTGCTGCGGAGTCTGTTGTTGAGCCGCAGACTTCTGAGATGTCGAGGCCAGAGCCGGCATCGACGTCGAGAGCCCAGTCACAACGATGGGGTCCACCCTCGAAACCGAAGCAGATGGCGGGGCCTTCGACTTCGAAGGGGTCTTATCTTCAGCCCGCTTAGGTTTCTGTTTCGGTGCCTTCGAGGAGGTGTCCGATTTTTTGGCTACCGAGGCCTGGGAAGCCCCTGAAGACATTGTAGGGCGTAGGGCAGATTCCAAAAGGAGAGCCCGGAGTCTAGCCTCTCGATTACGGCGAGCCTGACGAATGAAACTCGCGCAATGAGGACAAGTATCCACTCTATGGGCCTCACCCAAACAAGTTAGGCAAAGGTCGTGCCCGTCATTAGATGGAATCTTTGCGGGGCAACGACGACAGACCTTGAAAAATTCAGTTTTTCCCATACAAAAATCCCCACCCACCCTCCAAAGAAAGGGGGGGGGAGAGATAGACAAAGATTTATATATTCCAGACCTCAATATATATATATTGAGACAGAAGAGTCAGAAAAAGAAAGGGAAACAAAGGCGAAAGTGAAGAAAAGATATACTCAGCTGAGGTAAAATGGAGGAACAACAGGAACGAGGTGTGAACGCAAAGGCGGTCGAAGAAGAACTGAGTGGGAGGCGGTGCCATCAGGAGGTCCAGCAGTGGGGCCAGGACACTAGAAGCCCTCACACTGCTGCCCCCTCCAGCACCAAAAATACAGAGCATCACCTGCCCCAGACTGAGAGTTCCTATCTATACCTTGTGGCTAATAGCCACTGATGGACTTCTACTCCATATGTTTATCTAATTCTCTCTTCAAACTGTCCATGCTCGTAGCTGCCACCACCTCCTGTGACAGTGAATTCCATATGTTAATCACTCTTTGGGTGAAGAAGTATTTAGGATTTTTGGCTCCAACGTGCATCACTTTGCACTTGGCCACATTGAACCACATTTGCCACATTGACGCCCATTCACCCATCCTCGACAGATCCCTTTGGAGTGTCTCACAATCCTCCCTGGTTGTCACCACCCTGAACAACTTCATGTCATCTGCAAATTTAGCCACTTCACTGCTTACTCCCAATTCTAAATCGTTAATAAACAAGTTAAAAAGCATTGGACTAAGTACCGATCCCTGTGGTACCCCACTGCTTACCACCCTCAACTGAGAAAGATTCCCATTTATACTCACTCTCTGTTTCCTATTTAGAAGCCAGTTTTTGATCCACAAGAGGACTTGTCCTTTTATCCCATGACTATTGAGCTTACTTAGGAGCCTTTGATGAGGAATGACATTAGCTACCTTCCAGTCCTCAGGAATGGAGGCAGATTTTAAAGAAAGATTACATATTAATGTAAGAAGATCCACAAGTTCACATTTGAGTTCTTTCTGAACTCTCTGATGAATGCCATCCGGGCCTGGTGATTTATTAGTTTTTAAATTGTTCGTAGGACTTCCTCTCTTGTCACCTCAATCTGATTCAGGCCTTTCAAACCCCCTCCCGAAATCAGTGGTTCTGGAGTGGGCAAGCACTTGTCATCTTCCACAGTGATGACAGAGGCAAAAAATGCATTCAGCTTCTCAGCCATTTCCCTGTCATCCTTCAGTAGTCAGTAGTCCTCCAGGCCCCAGGTCCAGGAACTTTCACATAACTGAGGTCAACTGTTCAAACACTAGGACCAAGTGAGATGAAACTCAAAGCATCCTTTCCCCTAATAGAACACAGATTTTATCCTGTCTTAATAAACTAGTGCAGAGACCTTGTCCTAGCCTAGGATTCAAATACCAAAATTCCAGACCACAAATTTTGGAAAGAGAAAAAACCCTTCAAAGACAAGCTGGCCTCCTAATAAGACCTTTCTTGTCCTTAACAGAAACAATACTGTCCATGTGTCTGAAAATGACTGCTTTATTAAGGATATAACAGAAAGTACAGTTGTTCTAGTGCAAGATTTAATTAAGATGTCTTAAATATAGCTTTATTTGTTCTTTCCCCCCCAAATTACCATTAATCATATAGGAAAGGATGAAGTAGTGAAAAGGTTAAATTGTTCTTGTTTTCCTAAAGTGAGATATTCTGAGAAACCTAAAGGCATTTAATTCCAAAACAGGAAGCCAGAGAGAAGAACACTCAGCAACTGTAATCTCATGAAGATCTTTTGGAAACTTTTTTTAAACACTTGCTGAAAGAACTTTTTCTTGCTCTGCACGCTACCATGCACTGGCTTAATGCAGTTCTGCAAAAAAGAAAACATGTTTACTGTTTAATCCTTGTTAGGTAAAGGACACATTTTACTTATTTATTTAAAACATTTATATCCCACCTTATCTCTGCAGACTCCAGGTCACTAACAAGGCAACACCATGTTGCAAAGGCACAAATGTAATAATCCAATTTATATTATTAAAGTACACAGAAATAAAAAAAACTCACAGAACTTAAAAGAGACAAAAATCTGCCAAAATAGTATATCCTCCATTAAATGCTCACTGAATAAAACTGTCTTATGAGCTCCTGAATATTGCAAGCAAAGGAACCATCTGCACCCACTGTTGTAGGTCATTCCAAAAGACTGAATGCACTATGGAAAAAAAAACCACAATCCAGCTGCTATTGTATGAACAGCCCTAAAAGAAGGCACCATAATGAGAAGGCTGCCTGAAGAATGTAGATGGTACACAGGAAAATACCAGGAAATGTGGTTCAGTAAGTTTGAAGGCCAAAGGCTCTGAAAGACATTAAAGGTAACCAGGACTTTGAATTGGACTCAGATGCAAAATGGTTAATCAGTGCAATTAATGTAGCATTGGAATTATGTGATAGAAGCGGCTGACCTAGGGTTTCCAGCTCTGGGTTGGGAAATTCCTGGAGATTTGGGGGATGGAGCATGAGGAAGGCAACGTTTAGGGAGGGGAGGGACTTCAATGAGATATAATGCCACAGAGTCGACTTTCCAAAGTGGCCATTTTCTCCAGGTGAACTGATCTCTATCACCTGTAGACACAGCTGGTGCCAGGTTTTTTTGCACACTAGGTGAGGCTACCTTCTGGTGCCCACCCCCGGGAGTCCACCAATTTTCAAACATAAATGCATTTTAGGAAGAATGAAAAACTCCAGATATACATGGCCACCCTCTGAAAGCTGATGCCAGGAAGCCTGGATAGCCCAACCTCGACAGTTCTCGGAACTTCAGCAGGGTCGGCCCTGGCTAGTATTCGGATGGGAGACCTCCAAGGAATCCTGGGGTCGTGCTATGAAGGCAGGCACTGGCAGCTGTGACTCGATGGCACTCTCCACCACAAGCATGACCGGCACACATGGTTTTCCATCATGGAATGATGAAGGGGAGAATGATGTTGTAAGTTGCTTTGGATCCCCACTGAGGGAGGAAAACAGAGTATAAATAAATGAATTGTGGAAGTTATGTCTGAACAGGAAATCAGCATTGAAGTAGCTCACTGAAATAAGACATGCTGAAATCTGTAAATCCAGATAAATGGGTTTAGATCTAGAATCGCAAGGGCAAAGGAAAGACCCTGACTCTAGAACCTTGCATGGTTTTTGAAATGATAATAGTGTTGAAATGATGATAATTGACCTGGATTACTAGAACAGGGAGAATACGAATTCTTGTGATGTAGGTATCAAGACTGTTAAAATATTAGAATCCATAAGCACTACATAGCCACAGCTGAGTGCTTTATCCTGCAACCTGAACACACCTTAGGTTAGAATAAGTCCAATGGAATTCATATAAATCCCATTGATTTTAAGTGCAACATGAGGGTAAATAATTCTGAATGTATACAAGTTGTAGTATGAATGAGTAAATAAAGCACTATATAAATGCTCAGTCTTTTTAAGATCTAAGCACATGCTTGGTTTTCCCACTGAAATCAAGGACAGTTCGAATTGGCTCTGTCACTCCTCCTGTTTGTTCAGTATTTTGTAATCCAACTGGTCAAATTATATATTATTTTAAACATGTTGATAGGTATAATTTTTAAGTATAAGAGACAGACTTGGTGGTCAGGAGAAACTTCAAATAATTCAAAGGGGCCACCTGCTTTTAAAACAGGATATGATGTTTTTAAAAAAAGATAACTTTTAGAAACCTGTCCAGTGCAAAAAAAAAAAAAAAAGATGAATGTAATTTCAAGGTTGTAGTCGGTATGAGAATCCAGGGAAAGCTAGATTCAACGGCAGGGCATCAACAGCGTGTAACTGCAAGACCCACTGAAAAATTGGAGGTGTCTATTTTCCCCCGTTTGCAAAGAACGGAGAAACTTCCGGTACTGCCTTATCTTTCTCTCTTAAGCACTGAAAAGCGAAATACTTGGGCTTTGATGCCTGCTTGGGCTGCAAATTCTACCCACATTTACTTGGGTGTTAGTACTATTGGATTTATTGCCGATTATCACCTGCAAGGACTTGGGCTGTAAAGCTGCAACATTTTTATTCAGAACTAAATCTCACAACTATAAGTCCGAGTAAATGAGGTTACAGGAGTCCTCTGCCATCCATGTAGAGGTCTCTGCCTGTCAGGCTCCTTGTACTTTTACACAAAAGAATAACACCACTCCTGAATGTCTTGCTTTCACGTGTTTGCTTGCCCAGCTAAAAATGCCCTCTCAGGAAAGTGAGTCTGGGGAGAGACCTGGTTAACTTTTCATTTATCTTCCCCTCCCCGCACGCCTTTCCCCCCAGCAACCCAGCACGACTTATAACATCTGATCCTGTGTGCTCTGGCATCTGGATCACAAATCATTCACAAATTCTAATCTCGTTGCACAGAAGCAACAACATCTGTACAATATTGTCACCTTCACTGAGGCCTCAGACTAGCTACTGGCCCTTTAATATTGGGCTAGCCCTGGTGGTTGCTCCTTGGTCATCTTCTGAGAGCTCCCACTCCCCTAACACGCTCCATTACTGCTCCCCATCACACCTCTGCCCCTAGCCTCCCAACCCGTTTCTCAGTCCTCCTCCATCTGGTGTGTCCCTGTCAGCATTGAGCTGGCTGCCTCCTCTGCCCCAAGGCTTCAGTGCTTCTCGCCTGTCCTGATTCACATGGCTGGCAACCAGACAGGCTCCTGCTGTCTCCCACTGGCTCACTTCCTCCTGGGCACTGTCTGCCCTCATTTCTGCCACACCCAACACTCTCCTCCAACTGTCTTTTGATGGTCCCACCTTTCTGTCAGCATCTTTCCATCCCAGCCGTATTTTCCCCTGGGTGGGCTGTTTGGGGCACTCCGATGCCACTCAGACTCCATGGGGGTACTCGTACTACCACAAATATCCTCACCCAATTAATTACCAGCAAAAAAACCCTGTGCTAAACCTATATCTTTGATTGGCCAGGACTGAGGAAACTTGAGAAGGGCAGGCTTAATTGTTGATGACTGCCATAGATTTCAAGCATCTTTTGCAGGAAAAAAATGGATTCCATGCAAGTCAGTAGCTCAAAACAAGAAAGAAGCCATTTGTGTCAACAAGTATGACCTCTTCAGTAACACAATCATGAAATTATATCCTATTTGTTTCTTCAGCAAACCTATGTATTTTTGCTTAAGCAAGCAGGAAACATTGAACTTTAGGCTTCTAATTCCTTGAAAGTAGTAACAAAACATACCAGTCTCATACCATCATTCCAAAATTTCTCAAGCATATTGAAAACTTCAGTAGATAATTCTAGCCATAAATTCAAAACAATGATTTTCAAATACTGCAATAATATCAGTGCCAAAGCAGTCTGCTTGTCAGATAGGTAGAAATTAAAATCTGAAATATTTTTAAAAAAATAAAGAAACAAATGAAAGTAAAACAGCTTTTCAGATGGGTTCCTTTCCAAATCAGTGTATTGTGTCCTTTATATCAACACTTCCTTAGGAATTCTATGGATGTCCTTCATGTGCCCAAACATGTAATTTATACAATAGGCTGGGGGGGGACTATCATTACATATCACTAGATAAAAGCCTACTGCTTTTCTGTCAAACTCATGCTTTGCTTTGGAGAACAACTGTCTACACAGAAACCTATATGAAAGCAAAATGAAGTCCAGAACCTTACTTCACAGAACTACTGTTAAGAGTTAGCTACATATAGCTCTGCCTGTGTTCCAATGGCAAGATATTTATTTTGTTTTCATATTTCAGTGAACATTTAAGTATCAGTGTAATGTTTAAAGTGTTGCATTCTGAGGAACAGCACATAAGCAATTCTTCTCAACTGCCAGTGTATTTAACAAGATATATATTAACTCTTAGAATTTCAGCTAAGAAAAAAACAGAACCAAATGCTACAGCAAATTAAACTGCATTTTTTGGCTTTGTAATCAGGAATAGTGTGATCTTAGACACCTGAAATGGGTGCTCAAAAGAGGAAAATAAGTATGCAAAAAGTGTTAAAACAGAAATGTGATTATAACCAATGCACATAAACAAAAGCAGCTAAGTATACATGACTGACATGCAACACCTCATTTACAACGTACATTGCATTTAGTTTGAACAATTCATGTTTCTATTTCATGGTAACGTTTTATGTTTACTACGCACATAAACTAGATGACAGCACTGCAAACAGGGTAAGGATATTGTGATCCTAAAACACTCCTACCAATTTAAGTCTTATAAACCAAGACACCTGGCTTATCACCCCTTCTACTCTACAAATTAAAAATTTAAGATGGTGAAGCATATACTTTTACAAATACCAGCATGTATGCACCCATTCATGGACTTTACGGAATAGGACATTCCCTCAGCCCTTCTCCTGCTGCAGCCCACTGAACCCTCCAAAAAATTGTTCCTAAAGTTCAGTGACTCCCAGGAACATAAGAGGGGGCAAAGTAAGGGGTTATGCACTGGGAAGGGGAACAGGTGGAAATTGCCATCCTCCTCTTTCTCAAATGGAAAAACACATTCTGTTGGGAGAACTGTGTGGTTGCATACAAGCTGCATCTCCTTCCTTTAAACCTTATAAAATTTGTTTGATTGGCAAGAATGTTAATCTATGCATAAAATTATTAATACTTAATAATATTTAATGAAAAATGAATGGAAACCATCAGTCTGCAGTGCTCTCTCTTGTGCAAAGAAAATTAAATACTCTAACAGTGGCCTTTTCAGAACTGTAAGAATGGGTGCTTAAGAATATATTACTCCTTTAATTTGTATGAACCCCTAAAAATTAAAAAGGTGGGATATAAAGTTAAATATAACTCCTATAATGGGATAACTCGTGCTGTGGCCCCTTTTCAGTCTGTCTTCAGGCCGGCTATGGGACAAAGATGGTGCTGGTGGCTTGAGTTAATGATCACTGTATTAATATAGACAAAGGTCATGCCTCTTTTGTGCTCCTACTCACTCTATCTGCTGCCTTAGATTCAGTAGACCACACTATCCTGTTGAAATAAGCAGGGAATGTACTTTGTACATTATGTAGGTAGACAGCATGTGTAGATAGCAGGGAATGTACTTTGGATTGGTTTAAACAGTTCCTTATGGACCAGACTCAAAGGGCTGCCACTGGAGACTAGTTATCATCAGTGTGGGATCTGAACTGTGAGGTTCCTCCCATGCTATTCAATCTCTATGAAAGCCTTTAGGAGAAATCACTCCTCATGGTGGAACTGGATGCCATATGATAACAGCCAGCTCTATCTCTCTCTATCCAAATTTTAGTGGATTCAGTAGAAGATCTGAGCGGCTGCCTGACTGCTGTGGTTAAATGGCTGAGAGTGAAAACCCTGACAAGATGGGGGTCATGCAGACTGGAAAGATTCAAGTTTTGAAGGACATTTTCTACCCACTTTCAATGGGGGTCAACTGGCTCTTGCTGACAGTCAAGAAGCTAAGGGTTATAATGGAGAAAACATTACTGCTGGAGAAGCAGTCTCCCTCATGAAGTGGTAGATTTTTCGGTTATGGAGGTTTTTAAATATCACCTGGATACCTACTTGTCAGGGATATTATAGTTGTAGTTCCTGCACTGCAGAGAGTTGTAGATGACCCTGATAGTCCACTCCAACACTGAGAATTAATTATGTTATGTATGCGGACCGCCACCAGGGGTCCATGGCTAAAGTAAGGAGCTTGCTCCCCAAACACAATAGGGACCCAGGATCCTGGACCACCCTGTGTCCACCAATGGGACCTCTGATGGGAAATTCAAACCCTCCAATGGGACTGTGGGTGTGCCAGGTGGATTGTATATAGTTGGCCCTTGCAGGGCCGTTTTTCAGTCTTGTGTGTGAAGTACAATAAACGTGTCTGAACGCATGTTGTAGTCCAAGTCTCCATGTGGTGAACCCAATACTTTACAAATTAAATCTCAGTGTTGGAAGGGACTACCACAGTTATCTAATCCAACCTCCTGCCAATGCAGAAATTAGAACAATAATTAATTAAAGCAGCTGCCAAAACCCCTTTCATCTGACTTAGTTTAGCCTGTACAATGTCCCCCTACCTTGACTCAGTTGATTTGGTTCCTGAGTCCACACCACATTAAACAGACAGACAGAGATGAGAAATACACAGATCTCCCCTGAAAATCAACTCTGAATTCCAGTTAATACAGAATGCTGCACCTCAATTATTATCAAGAGCTAGGTAGTGCATACATATTAAACCCATTCTGCAATCACTACATTGGCTGCCCATTAATTTACCAAGATCAGTTCCAGGTACTTGCCATCACTTACAAAGCCCTTCATGGCCTTGGACCCCTATATCTTCAGGACCACATCTTGTCCTATGCTCCACCATGAAATTTTGCTCATCTGACCAAGGTCTTCCGCAGGTGCCACTCTGCAAATGAGCAAGATCAACAACTGCCCTGTACACATGCATTCTCACACACCCTACTTCAAGATTAAGGTATCATAACACAATGTATGTTGAGCTGCTTTTGTAGAATACCTGAAAACTGGTTCGAAATGCACCATCTGGGGCCCTAATTGGGTCCCACCATAACAACTAGGCAAAACCAGTAGTTTGCCAGCTCTGCTTGAGGTATCAATTTCTAGGACCAATTCAACCCTAAATGACCTTCCAAGCATATGTTTTACAGACAGAGTATTTCCAGCCATATGAACTGAATAAGGCTTCTTCTATGGACCTTAATGAATCAGGGAGAGAAAACAATGGAAAGAGATGCAGTCTCTGGTTGCAGATAGGCTCTAGTCCCTTGTTTTAGGTTAATACTGGCATCTAATTGAGCCTGGAAACATACAAGAAACCAACAGATATTGAAGCAGCATGAATTCTGATACTCAAAAAAAGTGTTGAAAAAGAAGAGTGACATATTTTGTTACACTTCCAGTCCACCTTCCCTCCCCCCGCCCCCGCCTTCACAGAACTGAAAAGGCACTAGAGATTCTGGAAAAAAACAAAAACTTCTTTATAGCATGTACAAGCTATTAGGGAAATGACAGTGCAAACCTATACAGAATTACTCCAGTCTAGGACAACTGGCACTAGTCCTCTGCATAGGATTGCACTGTGATGCTCTATGATGGCAAGCAGTGAGGAGGGCAACATAGTTTAGTAGGAAAAGCATGGCAGGGACCATGCAAGGAAGCTGGCACTGGTGGGAATAGGTTTCTTGAAGAAAGGGAAGGTCTGAACAATACTGTTATCAGGGCTATTTTTGGGCAGGAACGTACAGGAATGGAGTTCCAGCTGGCTTCTGAGTTGGCCTCGCCTACAGCCCCCCCCCTTTATGGGGCGCCTGGGGAAGCTGATCCTGGGAGGGAGCTGGGGTGTCAGGGGTATGGCCTAATATGATAATGAGTTTCTGCTGTTGGGTGTGGCCTATTATGCTAATGAGTTCTTGCTGGGCTTTTTCTACAAAAAAAAGTCCTGACTGTTATAGTAAGCCAGTGAACTGGCAATCAAAACAGGTTTTCTTTTTTTAAATAAAACAGCAAGTAAGAAGCTTGAAGACAAAGCTATGCCCTCAAATTTGGTCATGAGTTACACATAGATGGTAGAATTGCACATAGATTGTGAGCCTGACAGGAGAAAAAAGAAGTCCTCTAAACACATGCACACTTGAAACGGATGGATTTCAACTAAACTGTTGAAAAAGTATGACAGCTTCCAAACCAAATATTCTAAAATCAAATGTAAACATGTCAAGCTGTGATTATTTGGTAGCAAAATATTAAACTGTTTAAAAATCCCTTTTCATAATAATTCCAATTTAATCCAAAAAGTCACTTGCATCACGTTCAAAGGTTTATAATAAGCCTGAAACCATCCTAAATCACAATGGTACACACAAGCAAACTAGCCTCAAAAAGATTAACACTGAGAATCACTACAATTTTAGCAACATTTAAATGTTTGGGGGGGGGGGGTATGAAAATACTATTAAAATTACTACACTGGTATCAAACTTCTATTGTTAAATTATTAGTCATGATCCAAAAGAACCATATTAAACAAAAGTGCAAAAGCCCAAGACCTTGAACATGTGGAACTCGTTGTGTGGTTCTTTGAATTCTAGGTAAATTTTGCTTTGAAAGGTTGTTAATTTTTTATGCACTATCCTAAAAGTAGATACCACATTAACCCCCTTAACAGAACAAAAAATGACATTTTACTAAGCTGGTATGGGAATCAAATAGACACCAAGGTCAGGCACAGAAATCAAATTCTTTGTGGGTTTCACTAAGCATGACACCAGCTGTGAAGCAAAAGTCTGTACCATTACTGTATTTCCTTTTGGAAGCACAGAAACAGAACAGCAGTAAAGTACAGTTGCCAGCCCCCTGGTCCAGGCAGGAGTTCTCCCGTTTTTGCAGGAATCCCATCCACAAATGCCCTGAAATGCAGTGTGATGACACCACCTGGAAGTGACATTATTGCACCACTGGTATCACATGGCAACACTGTAGGTTTTGGGCAAAACTCTATGGTAAAATCAGGCTCAAACTATAGAGTTCTGGCCAAAAAAGTAGAGCATCGCATTCTGCACGCAACAGAAGCTCCAGTAAAGACTTGTCGATCTCCCTGCGAGCAAAAAGGTAGGACCTGGAAGCCCTACAGCAAAGAAACCTGGAAGACTATATACAAGTATATAGTTTTGTCAATTTACTCTTCTCCAGATAAGTTTGAATCTCCATCTTCTTTTAACAGACTGTTCCTACACAAAGTTAGACATGTTTAAACACACTGAAAGGCTGCGAAACAGAAGTAGTATTGTTGTCTATATATCCTCTACTCTAATATTTCAATCCTAAACAGAGTTAAACCTTTCTAAATCCATTTAAGAAGGCCTCTTTTTTTGTAGCAGGAACTCCTTTGCATATTAGGTGACACACCCCTAATGTAGCCAATCCTCCAAGAGCTTACAGGGCTCTTCTTACAGGGGCTACTGTAAGCTCTTGGAGGATTGGCTACATTAGGGGTGTGCCGTCTAATATGCAAAGTTCCTGCTACAAAAAGAGCCCTGCATTTAAGTCAATCCTAAACTCTTTGGGGTTACACTGTAAATTTATTTAAATGTTAGCTTTTATGCATGTTGTGTATCATTGTGCAAAACTGAAAAGCTATACAGAACTACAATTTTTTTCTCCTTAACATAAATGTTGGGTTTCTTTGCCATAATTATTGACAGTTAATGTTTTTATTTGTTTACCAAAATCTCTTTTATGTAACTAACAGCATAATCCTATACAGAATTATTCCACTTCAGCAATATCAGTTTGTTTAGCCTAGACTAAACCTGCACGGGATCACACTGTTAAAGTAGATTTTAAATGCATTGCTTACAGACTGCTATAACATATATGGCAGAAATGTCTTTTTGTATTATTGCAATCAAAAAGGTTGGGATCCCCCAGGGTTAATTTCTATTACAAAAAATGTTTTCTAACATTTTTAGGCAGATTGGCTGTGAAGGCTCTCTGTCTTCCTCTAAATATCCAAGGATGGCGGCAGAAAGTGCCATCAAATCACAGCTGACTCATGGCAACCCATCATAAGGTTTTCAAGGCAAGAGGCATTCAAAGGTAGTTTTGCCATTGCCTGACTCTGTGTAATAACCTTGGATTTCCTTGTGGTCCCCCATCCAAGTACTAACTAGGGCCAACCCTGCTTAGCTTCTGAGATATGATGAGATCAGGCTAGTCTGGGCTATCCAGGTCAGGGCAAATATTCAAGGATATGACTACTATATTTGAGGGGCTGTGGCTCAATGCTACTTAACATTCAAAGATCCTCGGTTCAGTCCCTGGCATCTCTGGCTGAAAAGTCTGTTAACGGATGATGTGAAAGACCTCCTCCTGAAGCCCTGGACAGCCACTGCCAGTCTCAGTAGGCAACACTGACCTTGATTGATCAGTGGTCTGATTCAGTATAAAGCAGCTTTTGTGTATGCTATCTTAGATCTGTTTGCAAAAAAAAGAAATATTACATATAAGCTCAGAAGTAAGAGCCACAGTATTATCTGGTATAATGATGTTGCCCTCTTTCCTCTCTCATGCACAGGATTTTCCCTTGGTTTCTTTCTTGCTGAGTAGCCGCTATATCTATTTTCATCTTATTTGTTGGTCTGTGGCTGTCCCACCCTGTCACATTATTTTATATTTTGATGCTGTCCCAGCCCAGGGACTTGAGGGAAGAGACAAAATCACCTGCTAATTTTCTACTACTGTAATGGCACACAAAAGGCTTTTGAAAGTTCAATAATTGTGTGTATGTATATGTATATGTATATATATATATTTAACTTGGGGAGGAACAGGTCAGGTGGAATCAGGGTAGGATGTAGGAGGAAATCCAGCTAATATGTTGCCAACAAGTGTTTTGCTTTTCAACAAGGTCTTTGAAACTTTGAGGAGAGAGGCTTTCTTTTCAGTTTCTTTTCAAAATCTACCACAACTGATTTCTTTTCCGTTTCTGCTTTAACTCACAAGCATCAGTTTCGGAGTTTCACTGACCTGCATGTTCAGAAGACAGGAATGTACAACAAAATTCCTAAACTCCATCTATACACAAACACACACACAATTTACACACACACACACACACTAGGGAATCACCCCTCTTTCAAGAGCAGTCTCCCTCTTCACTGGGCAGGGATTATTTCTCTGAACTAAAAGCAATTTCCCTTTTTGGTTTGAATGGGGATCCTTGTTGATCCATCCAGCCCTTCTGTCACTGTCCCAGTCCACAGTCAGGGCTAAGCTGTCTCTTCTTCAACTGTCAGTTCCCAACTGTCATTTCTTAACTGACACACTCCACAGAATTCTGTTTGAATAGCCTGTCACTCAAAGGTTTTCTGATTCTGCTAGGCGTTAATCCTTGACAGCCATCACAGTTGTTTTCTTATTACATTAGATTCTAGTTACATTTAAATTTGTCCTCCAGTTTTTTTTAAAAAATGTAGTGTGGCATCAAACTTTGCCCATATATATACAATGTCATTAACCGACAATCAAAGTCATATTACTACTGAATAAGACCTCCTCAAATGAATTGTACCTTTCTAAAATTTCCAAAGTTTGCTTTCCCTTCCTTCTTATGAACATATATACCATAAAATTTTAGTAAAATATTTTTTCTTACGGTGCAATTTTAAACAGACATCAGTGGACCTGGAACAGAGGGGCTTTGAGGGTGAGGGGCATGACAGCCACCTGCAAGGGTGGCATGTTGAGCATACTTCCAAGAGGCTTGAAGTGGGCAGGAAAAGCAGCTTCCACTGCTTCTAGCAGTAAGACCAGCTCTCTTTCCTTGGTTACCCCCAGCAAGCGGGTTGAGGGGTTTGCTGTCAGAGGTCACACTGTCAGCTGCACCCACTGACTCCCTGGTTACACCCAACAGGCAGGAGGGGGGTGGCTCGCTGTCAACAGTCAGGCTGTCAGCTTCACCCATTGTCTCCAGCCAATGCTGTGCCAAGACCTAAGGAACCTGTAATCAACACAGCTGTGGCCTGATTTTCTCCCAGTCCAGTGTGTCTGTGTCATTCTATCTCTCTGGACGCAAGGGTGTAACTCTAATGAATCTAGAAGACACACTAAGTTGTGTCAAACCATGTGCTGTCATCTGACTGATTAAATTGTTGTTATAAATTGTTGTTGTAAATTGGGTTTTAATGATTTATTTGTTTTAATATTTTTGTTGCTACCTGTTGTTACCCACCCTGAGCCCTGGTATGCAGGGGCGGATGGGCTATAAGCCGAAGATAATAATAAATACATAGTTAGAACTGCACAGTTAGTCCAACACAATTATTGTTGTCATACATTCAGACCCCTGATGCTGTATCTTACTAACAGCATTTATTACTGTTGTGTACTAATTGAAGACAGCACACGTGGTCAGCTGTGCACGTGGACATGTAAAGGAGCAAAGCATCACTTCTACAAACAATAGCCAGCTCAGATCCTAGAATGGACCTATCCAGTGTTCCCTCTAAGCTGAGTTAGTGTGAGCTAGCTCACAGTTTTTTAGGCTCCAGCTAACACATTTTTGTCTTAGCTCAGGAAGGATGGCTCCAGAGCAAACTAATTTATGCTGTAGCCAAAGCACTCGCTCACAACTTTAATGCCAGTAGCTCACAAAGTAGAATTTTTGCTCACAGGACTCTACAGCTTAGAGGGAGCATTGGACCTATCGGTCAGTCAGGATCCAAGCAGGGACCTATGGGGACCAGATGGTTGGTCATTGTACACCTACACAAGGATCTGAAGGCCCCATTAGACCCAGTAATCCATCAATGGAAGGCACTAAGAGTCATAGATCTTTGCATGTGTTTAAAAATGCTTCCTCTGGATACAACTATGATATGACTGTAATTCCATTTCATTGTCTGACAAAGAATGAGTGCACATGAAAGCTTACACACACCCTGAATAAAACTTTGTTGGTCTTAAAGGTGCCACTGGACTCTAATATTGTTCTGGACCTGGGAGGGAGAGACGTTTGTTTTGCTCTGTTTCCAAACCCTGCCTTCAATGAAGGAGAAAGAGAAAACATTCACTTTCTTTCCATGTCCTTCCTTCAGAAGCCCGGAGCAGAGGGGTAGGGAGTGGGTGGATCTTTTTTTTTCCCAGTAGCATGCTTTTCACTTTGGAGGAGGCTTGTAGCTCATAAGAAAAAATTTTTGCAGTGTTCATTGAAGATAAACTTGGATTAATACTTCGGTATTTGGCAACCTTGTGCTGGAAAATTATTGTTGCACTCCCTGAGGAAGATTCTGAAACAGAAGAATATCTGGACCTCTGTCGGAGGAAGACAGAGCACATGTTCTAAAGAAACTTTAAGGAGTCCTTCCTCTAGAAACTTTTGTTTAACAGAAGAGGATTGATATTAATTAAGAGGTTGTATAATATCTTTTGAGATTCTTTGGAGATGATATTTGATATTTGGATGGTTTTGATACCTTATATGTTGTGATATTTATATGATAAATTATATATGATGAAATTACTGTAAAATATTATTCTAAAAATATACAAAATATTTATGATATGTTATAATCATCTGTAACACGGTATTTGTTGCATGCTTTTTGCAAACAGAGATCCAGAGACAGGCTTGTTTTTAAAGCCTTCCAGAGGTCAGAAGCCCGGCTGCCAGGAGCAAAGAAGGGGAAAATATCATTGCTTTATTTCCAAAAAGGAGGGTTGGTTTTCTGCCATGCTTTTTTGTTGTTGTTGTTCTCTCTCCCAGGGTTTCTAGAAAAAACCTCTGTCTTTCTCTTTCTTTTCCAGTCCGTTCCACAGAGGAGGGTAAAGGGATTCTGAAACTCCGGACAGGAGCAGAGGAAGGGGGCATGTAACAGAATCCTCAGGCTGGCGAAGCTTCCCCTTTTGGGGGACAGCTTACTCACCCCGCTCGGCCACACATCCCCACCTCCAACCTTCCCAGAGAGGGGCCCACAGCCACCCCGACAGCTCCAGAGCATGGCCCAGGGAAAACCCCCACACCACAATCCCACCCCACCCCACTACCCCGACCTCCCTAGCAAGACACCCACAGCCTCTGACAGCTTCGGAGCCCAGCCACTCACTTGCTCACTCAGGGGCAGCTGTGGCCAGGTGGAGTGAGACAGCTTGCCCAGCATCGCCAGTTTGCCTTGTCTCCAGGGACCAGTAGGTGAGGCAGCACCGGAGCTGGACAGGGGGAGGGGGGGAGAGGAAGGGCGGCAAGCAACAGCAGCGCGCCACCTGGTTTGACTTTGAATTGCTGCGCCAGGCCTGGTGGCTGTGTCTCTCTCCTCCACGCAGCTCGCTGCCGCCCCCCCCCCAGCAGCCTCCCAGCCCAACCACCTGGCCAAGGGAAGGGGAAGGGGCTCGCATGTGTGCCTCGGCTGGCCTTCTGGCTCCTGGCTCACCTCCTTCTGCTGCTGCTGCAGCCAGATCCATCCATCCCTCCTTTGCTCTCCTTTGCTCGCTGAGTCACGAGCTAGGTGGTTGCATGCTGCCCCAGTGTCTCTTTTCCCGTGCTCACCCTCTCTTTTCTCCCAGCCACCTCTGTAGTGGAGGGGAGGAGCTTTTGCTCCACCTTGTCAATAGGCAAGCCTGCACACTTGTCTGTTTCCTCCTCTGTCTTCAGTGCCTGGCACGATTGCCCAGGGGAGGCGCAGTCCTCCTCGGAAAAATTTGGGATGGCCCGCGCCCCCGCATACTCTATGCCTATGGTTTATGGCATTGTATCTGTCTGAGGTCCCCCTCTTCCTCCTACTCAGACCCCACCCTCAGCAAGCTTCATTCCTAAAATATCCTGGAAGTTTCCAACCTGGAGTTGGCAACCCTATTTCCTTTCCAGGCAACCATCAGCCTACCTTTATCTGCCTTTTGAAGGGGAAGTGATGTGTTGTATTTCTGGTGTGCTCTCTCTCCTCCACCCTCCCTCCCCAGCCCCAGGAGGAGGGGGGGAGTCGGCTCGGCTTTGTAACTCTCCCGCCCATAATTGAGTGAGCTGAGCAAAAGCAAGCTGCAACCACAGCAGCCCAAGAAGGAGGCAGCCAGAGAGAATTTCATCACCCTGTGCTCAGCCAAACAGCTGTGTGCTCAGAAGTACACGACTCACTTTAAAGGGAACACACTTTGGAGCACGCATGGCCAGCCTAGGGCCAGGCCAACTGCCCGGCGGTGGCACTAGAGAGCAAAGAGGCGCACCTCCACCCATCCCGGCTCCATAGCAGCATAGGCTGGGGCCTGGGGAGCAAACTACCCCAGCAGTTGACCCCCCTCCCCCACTCTCCAGCTTGTGAAGCCATTCCACATGCAGCAGCCTCCAGGCTCCAGCTCCTCCAGGCTGAACTGAGGTCTGCTGGAGGTGGGGTTTGGCTTCCAGGAAGCAAGCCCCCGCCCTGACTTCCCTCCCAGTCCCAACCCATCCGACAGAAAGCAGAGGGAGAAAACCCTCTGCTTTCAAAATGTGGTGGGGGCGCGAGGGGGAGTGGCAAAGCTCTGTCTGGTGCAGGTTACCCCTGGGGGGGCTCAGAAAGTTCAGGGGGTGGTGCCAGCTCCCCAGCCCCTCTGAAGTTGACACTGGTGGGGGGAGTTTGAGGTGCGGAATGGAGTGAGGTCCAATCAGCTTCCATATGCAAATGTCCTTGAAATGCTGGCACAATCAGAGAAGAGTGGCCTAGGCTGCAGTAGGTGGGAGAGAAGAGCAGACCCAGCACCCATCCAATGCCAACTGATTACTCTTGAGTGGCAGTTCATTTGCCAGTGGGTGATGTGGTAGAAGAGAGAAGAGAAGAGATTGGATTTATACCCTGCCCTTCACTACCCAAGGGAGTCTCAGAGCGGTTTACAAATGCCTTTCTCTTCCCCTCCCCACAACAGACACTCTGTAAGGTAGGTGGGGCTGAGACAGCTCTGACAGAAACTGCCCTTTCAAGAACAGCTGTGCCAGAACTAAGGCTTGCCCAAGGTCATCCAGCAGGTACGAGTGGAGGAGTGGAAAATCAAACCCAGTTCTCCCAGATTAGAGTCTGCGCACTTAACCACTACACCAAACTGGCTCTTCAAGGGCCAATGGGAGAGCCTGGAATTGTGAATAAATCACTAAGCCTTATATATATATATATATGATTATAGATAGATAGATATATGATTATAGATAGAAATAAAACCAAAATACTACGACTTCTACATCAGACAACTATTATCCATTTCTTATTATTTTAATCTAAATATTCTCAGAAGGTAGGTCATCTAACCAAGCATAATACTATTAAAATTAAACTCAATACCAGATTTTTCCAGTGAGCTAGTAATTTTCAAAATGGAGATCTAAAGATATGCTACACAATTTATGTGTGGATGCCTAAGTAATTTCTGTATCATTTTTTAAAAACCTATGATATTATAGTTTTAGCACTACATCGAGCTGGTATAAAGTAATTTTAAAGGAGATATTTAAAGGCATTCTCTTCATGCTACTCGTGTATCTCTAAAGCTCCCTTGCAGCATTTCCAGTCCATCAGGTACAGAGCAAGAGTTTTTCAAACCTCCCTAATTATCCATAAGACTAAATTGGGTCCCAGATAATTTAGTCTTCACTTTCCACAAACCATTTATTCTTAAATGGAAGCAGTGGGGGGGGGACCTCTTAAGTGAATGAAGAAACACAGAAGTGACATCAAGACAAAAGATGATGATGATAGGTTTCTCTTTGTAGAGAGGTGGGGGGACATCAAAGTTTTTCCCTCCCCAGAAACCATTCCTGTTATTTATATTCTGTTCCTTAGAGTAGGGATACATTTTAACTGATACATTTATATTTATACAATAAAACACTGCATGTTCTTAGGGTAGCTATATTCTAAACTATCCAAAAGACTTAGTTTACAGAAGCTTCAAATAGTCCTAAAATAATGCAACACCATCCTTAAATCTGGTGGCCATATGCCAACCATCCCACTGCCTCATGTTACATTGCTCCCAAATGATACGTTCAGGGGAAGGGGGTTTCAGAAACCCTTCTACATGCTCCTATTTTCAGTTTGGAGCACTGTAGTGCCACAAATAAAATCCAAAAACTTTTGGGAGAATCTTGATCAGCTGAAATGTAAATCAAACAGGGTCTGGAAAATTACTCAGCTGATCTATAACGAGCACTTGACAGCCTGTGGCATGCAGAGAGTGATTATAGAACTAAATTTTAATTCCAGATCCAGTACCAAAGTCTTCCAAGTCACCCCAAAGCAACAAAGAGAGCCAGTTTGGTGTAGTGGTTAAGTGCCCAGACTCTAATCTAGGAGAACCGGGTTTGAGTTCCCACTCCTCCACTTGTATCCCACTCCACATGGATGAAGTCGCCTTCGATTTCGATTTCTTCGGAGGGGCCCCTCCGGTATCTGAAGACGATTTCCCTACCTTGGGAGGCTTCGGTGTTGGGGGATCCTTCTGTGTCGATACAGACGACTTCGATGTCGAGACGGCTGGTCTCGCAGTAGAAGGATCAGATTCCATTTCGGGAGCTGGAGGAGCAAGTGCCGACTCCCACAACGCGACCTTCAGTCTAGCGGCCCTGTTCTTTCTCGTTTGGTTGGAGAAACAGGCACAGATGGAACAGGCGTCAGGCCGGTGAGCCTCCCCCAGACAGAAAACACAAAGTGAGTGCTCGTCTCTCAAGGCTAGCTTGCTCCCACAGGAAGAGCACCTTTTAAAGCAGCCCCACTTACGACTTTCTATAAACAATGGAAAGGAGCCCTTCCACCCGGCAGGATGAAGGGTGGTGAGGTGGGGGGGGGGAGAGAATGGTCCGGAGACCGAGAAAAATCCACCAAAAAAGTGTGGATTGAGAGGAGAAATAGTTGAGAGGAACGATCCAAAAGATCGGAGAAGAAAAAAATAGGAAAAATTTTGAAGAAAAAGTTGTGATGTTTCGCTGAGGTAAATCGCTCTCAGAGACACCAACGCAAGCTGCTAACAGCGAGGCGGTCAGAAGAGAACTGGCGGGATGTCCATGCCCCCGCCCCTTGGGCATGCGCGGTGGGGTTCGCGGAGGGCGCGAAAATCCCGTTGTGAGCTTTGTACAGACACCGACCAGGTCAGCGCAGGCGCACTGAATCCCATGGGTGTGATGCACAGAGACCACGAAGAAGATCATTTGAAGTTCAGCAAGAACTCCTGGAACATGTAGGTCCAACCTTTATGTTTCTAGGCTCTTTGTGCTACTGTAAATATACTCCATATGGAGCTAATACACAAGTATCTCTCAAGAGATCTTACATCCGTAGTGAGTTCTAACATTGTCTGGAAAACTACATGTCTCAGAATCTCTGTCACCTAGAACACTGCCATAAATTATTTACCATTAAATAATTACTATTTTACATGTGGAGGGGGGGTTGGGAGGAGTTCATATTACCAAAGCCTAATTCCAGACTGAACAGAGGAAAGATTGCCTATCTCTAGCCAAGAATACATCAATTGTGAACTTGTATGATTAAGCATATAACTTAAACCAAAGCTCTCATGGAACCTAAAAATTAGCTTCAAGCTGCCATTTCCTGTGAATATTAGCATGCTCAGATGTTGCATGGCTCATGAAACAAATCACATCCTAAATAACTGTATTTTTCAACTGAGGGGTTCCTAAGAAAATACTGGCCAGCCACACATCAACACACAAGCAAACTGTTTGCTTAGAGTAATGAATGCAGCACGTTTGAAGGTACCAGATGGAAGGAGAACATTACTGCAATTCCTGCATCCCATTGTGCAACAGCCAAGAGAGCTGTTAAAGCTTTCTGGCTATTTCTAAGCAATTTAATGTGCCTTCTTTTGAAGTTTGCATTCCCTTGTCAGTTTCTCTGATAGGTTCAGCTGTCTGGCAAACAAATTTTGTTGGCAAATTATAACAGAATGGAAATAAATACAGTAACTACACAGTGCAAAATATCACTAGATAGTTATAAAGCTTATGTATGAAAATATTACTTCCAGTGTGGCAAGACGTTTTGGAAAGAATGTCTTTTTAACTTGAGACTAAAGCTGTCACTTTTCCCATCTTATATCCTGTCAGCCTTTTCAGTATTAGAGGTTAACCTCCCTATCATAATAAAGCTCACAATCTTTTTGTCTTCCTTTCTCATATGTAAATATTAACAAGCACATGACACTGAGTCATCTCCCTGCAAACAGAATAGAGAAACTGAAATGCTAAAACTTGCCTGAATGAGTTCATGTGACTTTGCCTTTTGGTGTCACATAAGGATAACTTTTCATTAAAATTATCTCACTGAACAAGATTTAAAACATTAAGACATTATAATGTATTTTCCCCAAAGATTTGCATGCTCATTATGTAATCAATAGCATCCTCATTTCAATTCTACTTCCAAGTTGCTCAAAGTACAATTTGAATGGTGAAAACTTAGCTCTCACACATATCTAAAATATATCACTCTAATAATATTTCACATTTATATAGCACTTTATAATGTTCAAAGAATTTCCAGTATATTATCTTTGTGTAATACACCAAGTTAACCCAATCTCATCAGATCTTGAAAGCTCAGCAGAGTCAGCCCTGGTTAGCATTTGGACGGGATATCACCAACGAAGTCCAGAGTTACAATGCAGAGGTAGGCAATGGCAAACCACCTCTGAACATCTCTTGCCTTGAAAACCTCATGGGATTGCCATAAATCTGATGTGATATTTTTTTTAGCTGGGAGGAATACCCAGCCTGAGTGTGAAGCAGCTGTTGCAGCTGCTGTTTCACATTCAGGCGTGGCCCATCTCCTCCTAGGGCAAACAGCACAAAGCATGCTGTCTGCAGTGGGAAGAACACCCAGCCCAACCAAAGCTGCCTCAGGACCACCTCCTCCAAGCCCAAACAGCATGATTTTAAATATCCTGGGTTTCCCCCCTTAGTTTTCCCAGATAGTCAGTTAAAATACCAGACCGTTCAGGTCAATACCAGAAACTTGGCAGCCTTAAAGTTATCAGGGAGCTGTAGCAGGAAGTCCCCATTCCATGAGTAGAATTTGACTTGTGGATCTTCAGATCCAAGCCCATACCTGAAGAATGTACAACTTTCTCCTTGTAAGTGCAACAGATGCATCTGGGGAACAATAGTGACCCCTCAACCACTATGTTATGCAGGCCACAATGCTGTGCTCCACATAATCAGTTGTTCAGTTAAACAGAGAAAATCCACTGCATCTGGAAATTGTAACCAAAAGAGAACTAATTCAGAGCACATATAATTTTAATGCTGATACTTGTGTTTTAACATTAATCCTGTTCCTATGACATTTGACTTCACTGTGCTAAATGTATGTTAAGTATATGGAAAGAACTCCTTTTATATCTTCCAGATCCCAATAAAGGCAATATTATTAAAGCCATAGAGATGATTATCGATATATTTTACATGTGCGGCTGAATTCTAAAATGTAGTATTAGACTTTGAAGGTAATTAGAAAACAACTATACTTCTAATAAAATAGGGAAAAATACTTAAAAAAAGGAAGATATAGTTGTGAGAGAATGGCTAAGTAACATTTAAGTTCATAAAAATGACATACAATTAGGATATAAAGTTTTTGTTGTTGTTGTTGTTGTTCAGTCGCACTGTCAAGTCCGACCCTTTGCGACCCCATGGACCAGATTATGCCAGGCCCTCCTGTCTTCCGCTGTCCTCTGAGGTTTGCTCAATTTCATGTTCGTCGCATTGATGACACTGTCTAACCATCTCATCCTTTGCCGTCCCCTTCTTCTTTGACCTTCAATCTTTCCCAGCATCAGGGTCTTCTCCAGTGAATGCTCCCTTCTCATTTGGTGGCCAAAGTATTTGAGCATCAGCTTCAGGATCTGGCCTTCCAGGGAACAGTCAGGGTTGATTTCCTTTAGGATTGAATGATTTGATCTCCTTGCAGTCCAAGGGACTCTCAAGAGTCTTCTCCAGCACCATAGTTCAAAAGAATCGGTCTTCCTTATAGTCCAACTCTCGCAGCCATGCATTACTATGGGGAATACCATTGCTTTGACCATGCGGACTTTTGTTGGCAGGGTGATGTCTCTGCTTTTTATCATGCTGTTTAGATTTGCCATCGCTTTCCTCCCAAGGAGCAGGCGTCTTTTAATTCCATGGCTGCAGTCACCATCTGCCGTGATCTGGGATCCCAGGAACGTGAAGTCTGTCACTACTTCTACGACTTCCCCTTCTATTTGCCAAGGAGTGATGGGGCCAGATGCCATGATCTTAGTTTTTTTTTATGTTGAGCTTCAAGCCCACTTTTGCGCTCTCCTCTTTCATCCTGAGCAAGAGGCTCTTTAGGTCCTCTTCACTTTCTGCCATCAGAGTGGTATCGTCTGCATATCTGAGGTTATTGATCTTTTCCCCAGCAATCTTAACTCCAGCTTGTGATTTATCCAGGCCAGCATTTTGCATAATGTACTCTGCATATAAATTAAATAAGCAAGGTGGCAATATACATCCTTGCCGTACTCCTTTCCTATGCTAAACCAATCAGTTGTTCCATATCCGGTTCTAACTGTTACTTCTTGACCCTTATACAGGTTTCTCAGGAGACATGTGAGGTGGTCTGGTACTCCCATCTCTTTAAGAACCTGCCATAATTTATTGTGATCCACACAATCAAAGGCTTTAGCATAGTCAATGAAGCAGAAGTAGATGTTTTTCTGGTACGCTCTTGCTTTCTCCATAATCCAGCAAATGTTGGCAATTTGATCTCTAGTTCCTCTACCTCTTCGAAACCCAGCTTGTACTTCTGGCAGTTCTCTATCCACGTACTGTTGGAGCCTAGCTTGTAGGATCTTGAGCATGACCTTGCTAGCGTGTGAAATGAGTGCAATTGTGCGATAGTTTGAACATTCCTTGACATTGTTCTTCTTTGGGATTGGAATGTAAACTGACCTCTTCCAATCCTGTGGCCACTGTTGTGTTTTCCAAATTTGTTGGCAAATTGAGTGCAGCACTTTAACAGCATCTTCTTTTAAGACTTTGAATAACTCAGCTGGGATACCATCACCTCCACTAGCTTTGTTGTTAGTAATGCTTTCTAAGGCCCATTTAACTTTGCTTTTCAGGATGTCTGGCTCGAGGTCAGTGATTATACCGTCGTGGTTGTCAAGGACATTAAGGTCCTTCTTGTATAGTTCTTCTGTGTATTCTTGCCATCTTTTCCTAATCTCTTCTGCTTCTGTTAGGTCCCTACCGTTTTTGTCCTTTATCATGGCCAGCTTTGCATGGAACGTTCCCTTGATTTCTCCAATTTTCTTGAAGAGATCTCTAGTCCTTCCCAATCTATTGTTTTCCTCTATTACTTTGCATTGTTCATTCAGGAAAGCCTCCTTATCTCTCCTTGCTGTTCTCTGGAAATCTGCATTCAGTTGGGCAAATCTTTCCTTTTCACCGTTGCCTTTAGCTTTCCTTCTTTCCTCTGCTATGTGTAAAGCCTCATCAGACAGCCACTTTGCTTTCTTGCATTTCTTTTTCTTTGGGATGGCGGTGATTGCTGCCTCCTTTACAATGTCACGGACCTCTGTCCATAGTTCTTCAGGCACTCTGTCTGTCAAATCTAGTCCCTTAAACCTATTCTTCACCTCTACTGTATATTCATCGGGGATGCGATCTAGGTCAAATCTGAATGGCCTAGTGGTTTTCCCAACTTTCTTCAATTTCAGTCTGAATTTTGCAATGAGTAGCTCATGATCTGAGCCACAGTCAGCTCCAGGTCTTGTTTTTACTGACTGGATAGAGCTTCTCCATCTTTGACTGCAAATTATACAGTCAATCTGATTTCGGTGTTGCCCATCTGGTGATGTCCATGTGTAGAGACGCCTCTTAGGTTGTTGGAAAAGGGTGTTCGCTATGACCAGCGTGTTCTCTTGACAAAACTCTGTTAGCCTTTGCCCTGCTTCATTTTGTTCTCCAAGGCCAAACTTGCCTGTTATTCCGGTTACCTTTTGATTTCCTACTTTAGCATTCCAGTCCCCTATGATGATGAGGACATCATTTTTTGGTGTTAGTTCTATGAGCTGTTGTAGGTCTTCATAGAACTGGTCCACTTCAGCCTCTTCTGCAGCAGTGGTTGGGGCATAGACTTAGATTACTGTGATGTTGAATGGTTTGCCTTGGATTTGGACCGAGATTATCCTGTCATTTTTGAGATTGTATCCCAATACTGCCTTTCTCACTCTCTTGTTGACTATAAAGGCCACACCATTTTTTCTACGGGATTCCTGGCCACAGTAGTAGATATAATGGTCTTCTGAGTTAAATTCGCCCATTCCTGTCCACTTTAGTTCACTGATTCCCAAGATGTCGATGTTCATTCTTGCCATCTCATTTTTGCTTACCTTGATTCATAGATCTTACATTCCAGGTTCCTATGCAGTATTGTTCTTTGCAGCATCGGACTTTCCTTTCACCGTCAGCCACATCCACAACTGAGCGTCCTTTCGGCTTTGGCCCAGCCGCTTCACTCTTTCTGGGGTTACTCGTACTTGCCCTCTGCTCTTCCCCAGTAGCATATTGGACACCTTCCGACCTGAGGGGCTCATCTTCCAGCGTCATATCTTTTAGCCTTTTGTTACTGTCCATGGGGTTTTCTTGGCAAAGATACTGGAGTGGGTTGCCATTTCCTTCTCCAGGGGATCACGCTTGGTCTGAGTTCTCTGCTGTGGCCTGTCCATCCTGGGTGGCCCTCCACGGCATAGCCCACAGCCTCATTGAACCACGCAAGCCCCCTCGCCACGACAAGGCAGTGATCCATGAGGGAGAGGATATAAAGTAGACCACTAAAATTCTAAGTAACAAACACTGACTTTTCAGATATTTTGTTGAGCTTCTAAAACACATTCTATGGATATTCAACAAAAATACAGTTCCATTTCAAACCTTGCATAATCTTAGTCTAGACACTTAATTGATCATAAGAACATAAAAAAGCCATGTTGGATCAGGCCAATGGCCTATCCAGTCCAATACTTTGTGTCACACAGTGGCCAAAAATCAGGTGCCATCAGGCTAAGAACATAAGAGAAGCCAATCTTGGATCAGGCCAATGGCCCATCTATTCCTACACTGTCACATAGTCGCCAAAAATACCAGGTGTCATCAGGAGGTCCAGCAGTGGGGCCAGGACATTAGAAGCCCTCCCACTGTTGCCTCCCCAGCACCAAGAACAGAGTGCATCACTTGCCTCAGACTGAGAGTTCCTATCTATACCTTGTGGCTAATACCCACTGATGCACTTCTGCTTCATATGTTTATCTAATTCCCTCTTGAATCCATCCATGCTTGTAGCCACCACCACCTCCTGTGGCAGTGAATTCCATGTGTTAATCACTCTTTGGGTGAAGAAGGACTTCCTTTTATCCATTCTAACTTGACTGCTCAGCAATTTCATTGAGTGCCCACGAGATCTTGTATTGTGAGAAAGGGAGAAAAGTACTTCTTTCTCTACTTGCTCTATGCAATGCATAGTCTTATAAACCTCTATCATGTCATCCCTCAGCCATCATTTCTCCAACCTAAAGAGCCCCAAGCGTTTTATCCTTTCTTCATAGGGAAAGTGTTCCAACCCTTTTATCATTCTAACTGCCCTTTTCTGCATTTTTTCCAAAGCAATAATATCCTTTTTCAGGTGTGGTGACCAGAACTGTATTCCAAATGAGATTGTACCATTGATTTATACAGGGGCATTATGATACAAGCTAGGCTTCAGCAGCACGTGGATAGAGAACTCCCAGAAGTACAAGCTGGGTTTCAAAGAGGTAGAGGAACTAGAGATCAAATTGCCAACATTCACTGGATTATGGAGAAAGCAAGAGAGTACCAGAAAAAGGTCTACTTCTGCTTCATTGACTACGCTAAAGCCTTTGATTGTGTGGATCACAACAACAAAGGCAAGTCCTTAAAGAGATGGGAGTACCAGACCACCTCACATGTCTCTTGAGAAACCTGTATAAGGGTCAAGAAGCAAAAGTTAGAACCAGATATGGAACAACTGATTGGTTTAGAGCAGGAAAAGGAGTACGACAAGGATATATATTGTCACCTTGCTTATTTAATTTATATGCAGAGTACATCATGCAAAATGCCGGCCTGGATGATTGAGAAGGTGGAATTAAGATTGCTGGGGAAAACATCAACAACCTCAAAAGCAAATGATACCACTCTAAGGGCAGAAAGTGAAGGGGACCTAAAGAGCCTCTTGCTAAGGATCAAAGAGGAGAGTGCAAAGGTTGGCTTTGAATTCAACATCAAAAAAACTAAGATCATGGCATCCGGTCCCATCACTCCTTGGCAAATAGAAGGCGAAGTCATGGAAGCAGACAGACTTCACGTTCCTGGGATCAAAGATCACTGCAGACGGTGACTGCAGCCATGAAATTAAAAGACGCTCGCTTCTTAGGAGGAAAGCGATGGCAAACCTAGACAGCGTGATAAAAAGTAGAGACATCACCCTGCCAACAAAAGTCCGTATGGTCAAAGCAATGGTATTCCCAGTAGTAATGTATGGCTACGAGAGTTGGACTATAAGGAAGGCCAAGCACCGAAGAATAGATTCCTTTGAATTATGGTGAAGGAGAAGACTCTTGAGAGTCCCTTGGACTGCAAGGAGATCAAATCTGTCAATCCTAAAAGAAATCAGCCCTAACTGTTCCCTGGAAGGCCAGATACTGAAGCTGATGCTCAAAGGCCACCAAATGAGAAGGGATCACTCACTGGAGAAGACCCTGATGCTGGGAAAGACTGAAGGTCAAAGAAGAAGGGGACGGCGAAGGATGAGATGGTTAGACAGTGTTATCGAGGCAACAAACATGAAATTAAGCAAACTCTGGAGCACGATGGAAGACAGGAGGACCTGGTGTGATGTGGTCCATGGGGTTGCAAAGAGTTGGACTCAACTGTGCGACTGAACAACAACAACAAATTATGATACTGGCTGATTCGTTTTCAATTCCCTTCCTAAGAATCCCCAGGATAGTGTTGGCCTTTTTTACTGCAGTCACACACTGTCTCGACATTTTCATTGAGTTATCTACTACGACTCCAAGATCTCTCTCTTGGTCACTTTCTGCCAGTTCGGACCACATTAACGTGTATTTATAGTTAGGATTTCTGGCTCCAATGTGCATCACTTTGCACTTGACCATGTTGAACCTCATTTTCCAGGTTGACGCCCACTCACCCATCCTTGACAGATCCCTCTGGAGTGCCTCACAATCCTCCCTGGTTCTCACCACCCTGAACAACTTTGTGTCATCTGCAAATTTAGCCACTTCTCTGTTTACTCCCAACTCCAAATCATTAATAAACAAGTTAAAAAGCATTGGACCGAGTACTGATCCCTGTGATACCCCACTGCGTACCACCCTCCACTGAGGAAATTGCCCATTTATACTCACTCTCCGTTTCCTATCAATTAGCCAGTTTTTGATCCACAAGAGGACTTGTCCTTTTATCCTGTGACTATCGAGCTTACTTAGGAGCCTTTGATGAGGAACTTTATCAAAAGCTTTCTGGAAGTCAAGGTAAACAACACCTATTGGGTCCCCCTTGTCCACATATTTGTTCACTCTCTCAAAGAACACTAACAGATTAGTGAGACAAGATCTTCCCTTACAGAACCCATGCTGAGTGGGGCCAGACTCCAGAAGCCCTCCCACTGTGGCCCCAAGCACCAAGAATATAGAGCATCACTGCTCCAGACACAGTGTTCCATCTACACCTTATAGCTAATAGCCCCTGATGGACCTCTGCTCCACATGTTTATCTAATCCTTTCTTGAAGCTGTTTATGCTTGTAGCCGCCGCCACTTCCTGTGGCAGTGAATTCCACGTGTTAGTTACTCTTTGGGTGGAAAAGTACTTTTTATCTGTTCTAAAACTACTGCTCATTAATTTCATTGAGTGCCCACAAGATCTTATATTGTGGTAAAGGGAGAAAAGTACTTCTTTCTCTGTCCCATGCATAATTTTGTAAACCTCTATCGTGTCACCCCTCAGTCATCATTTCTCCAAGCTAAAGATCCCCAAGCACTTTAAGCTTTCTTCACAGGGAATGTGTTCTATCCCCTTAATCATTTTAGTTGTCCTTTTCTGCACTTTTTCCAATGCTATACTATTTTTTTGAGGTGCAGTGACCACAACTGTACACAGAGTTCCAAATAAGGCTGCACCATCAATTTATACAGGGGTATTATAACACTGGCTGATTGGTTTTCAATTCCCTTCCTAATAATCTCCAGCATAGCATGTGCCTTTCTTATAGTAGTTGTACACTAGGTCAACATTTTCAGTGAGTTATCTACCATGACTCCAAGATCTTTCTCCTTGTCAATCTCTGTCAGGTCGTACCCCATCAATGTGTATTTATAGTTAAGATTTTTGGCTCCAATGTGCATCACTTCACACTTGCCCACGTTGAACCTCATTTGCCAGGTTGATGCCCGCTCACCCAGCCTTAGCAGATCCTTCTGAAGCACCTCACAATTCTCCCTGGTTCTCATCAGCCCGAACAGCTTAGTGTTATCCACAAACTTAGCCACTTCACTGCTTACTCCCAAACCCAAATCATTAATGAACAAGTTGAAAAGCACCGGACTCAGTAGTGAGCCCCGTGGTACCCCACTGCTTACCACCCTCCACTGTGAAAACTGACAATATATATATTCATTCTCTGTTTCCTATTAACCAGCTTTTAATCCACAAGAGGACTTGTCCCCTTATCCCATTACTATCTCACAATGGTATAACAAACTTTGGGAGCTTTACTCAATGGATAAGATATCAGACAAGGTCTCTACCTTTTCCGATGCATCTGGGCATAGTGATTTTCAGTTTAAATGGTTTCCATTTTTAGAATATGTTTTTAACAATGATTCAGTTAGAGCTGTTCAGGTTCCAAAGAAATATTATGATATTATTCATATGATGTAATATTAAAAGGTCCCATTTGATAGTTTCCATTATTGTTATGGGTTTTACGTTATTCTTTTAAGGTTTTGTTGATGTTATGCTGTTATAAAATGAAAAATTGAAATAAAAAAATTATTTAAAAAAGCTTTAGGGAAGTCTAGGTAAACAAAATCTATTGGGTCACCCTTGTCCACAGTTCATTCAAATTATTTTTGAGTGGTTCCCTATCATACTTTAATTGCAAATTTTAAAATTACCTAAAGTTATTTACTCCTTTAAACAGGATACAGATCACAGTGCAACCTTCTGATCTCCTGCTTATTTGATATTTGTAATGTAAACAGTTAAATTAAAAGGCTGGGAATCACAAACAACATATGAAAATAATAAAACCAATATAATTATTACAACTGTCCTTTGCCACCAAAATATACTGTTGAAAGCCATATTACCCATAAGGCATACCCTGCATTCTTCTTATGAATATTCTGAAATGTCCAGATTTCAAAAATATGCAGCTGATATTTAATGCTACACAACAGTCACAAAAAAGAGAGCTTCTGCAAGCAGAGACTAATTAGCATTGTTTTCTAAAGGTTTTGAGTTAATGTTTGGGGATTTTTAAGAAATAGAAGCAGGGTAGGACAGGGGTTCCACTAAGTAACATAAGATCAGAATGATGATTTTGTGATCTTTACTGAGGCTTGGTTCCCTGAAGGTCATTGACAAAAGACAAAGACAAAGCATCCATTGAGTTCACTGTTCATTTTTCACACAGTAAGCATTTTTAGATGCCATGAGAAAACAGACTGAACACTCACCATACTACAGCTGCTATATTTTTCTGTTAACATATTCAATGTAAAAACACTGCACCAAACCCAAGAGATTAGAAATGCTGTAGTGTTAGCAGGAAATTATTGGGCTTTCAATGTATAAGTACTGTGAAAATTTTCTTCATTTACACGCTGAGTGATACTTTTTCCATACGCAGAATGAACCATATTTACCAAGGTGATCAAGAAAGGTTTACTATTGGGATTACACCTTGTCTTCAATCCCTGTGACTCATACTGAGTTGACATAAAAATCTGAATTGGAGCAGTTTTTAATTTGCACTGAGTGTATATTCTTTACTAAATAGTTCAAAAGGCAGATTTAAACATTAGCATTGTAACTAGAAGATAATCATTGTAAGAAATCATATATTTCACACACACATAAAAAGATAGATTCAGGTGTGTAGTCGTGTTGGTCTAAAGCAGCAGAACAAAGTTTGAGTCCCGTGGCATCATTAAGACCAACAAATTTTTATTCAAGGTATAAGCTTTCGTGTGCAAGCACACTTCTTCAGATACAATACAAAAGAATTTCCTCAACCACTACATATAAGTAGAGAGTGGGTTGGGGGGTTAGTTTCCAAGAAGGGCTAGTTAGAGTCAAGATGCATAAGTAACTGGGCGATTATAGCTGAGATTGGATTAAGGCGGTTGGTAAAATCTGTGAATGGCAGTAAATTAGCATACAAACATAAGAGTTGACAAACCTATTAGTATACATTTAAAATTAGGATTTTTTTGTTCCAATATGCATTAACTTACGCTTACTCATGCTGAACTGCATTAGCCACATTTCCCTCCACTCACTCAATTTAGAGAGATCTTTCTGCAACTCTTCATAATCCACACAGGTTTCCACCATCCTGAATAATTTGGTATCATCTGCAAATTTGGCTACTACACTACATCCCCAGTTCCAAATTATTTATGAACAAATTGAATAGCACTGGTCCCAATACCAAACCTTCTAGAATACCAGAGCTCACTTTCCTCCATTGCAATAACTGTCCATTTATTCCAACTTTCTGCTTCCTCCCATTTAACCAACTTTTAATCCATAAGGACACCTGTCTTTTTATCACGATTGCTAAATTTATGCAGGAGCCTTTGGTGAGGTTCCTTATCAAAGGCCTTTTGGAAGTCCAAGTATGATGCCTACTAGATAGCCCTTATCCACATGCTTGTTAACCTGCTCAAAGAATTCCAAGAGATTGGTGAGGTAGGATTTCCCTTTGATGAAGCCCTGCTGATTTCACCTCAACAGAGTTTATTCCTCAATGTGCTTACTAATTGTCTCCTTAATAATAGTTTCTACTAATTTACCCAGAACAGATGTAAGGCTAACTGGCCTGTAATTTCCTAGAGCCACTCTGTACCCATTTGAGAACTGGGGTAACATTTGCTATTTTCTAGTCATCCAGTATGAAGGCTGATTTTAGTAATGTTACATATACTGGTTAGTAAATCAACGATTTCATATTTGTTTTTAAGAACTCTTGGGTATGCCATCTTCTAGACATGCAGACATTAGTTTTTTAATTTGCCTGGTAGTCCTAGAACTTCACCATTTGTCACCTCAATTTAACTCCATTCTTCAGACACACTTCCAAAAAACAATGATTCGGCCATGGGTACGTGCCCCACATTTTCCACAGTGAAAATACTCTCTCGTTTCCTAGACTTGACAAAATAGTCGGGACAGAGTTAGCAAGCCAATGTGGTGCAGTGAATAAGACTAAGATCTAGATGACCTGGGTTCAAATCCCTACTCTGCCATGAAGCTCACTGACCTTTAAGACCAGTCATTCTCTCTCTCTCCTAGGTTTGTACTCTGCCCTGAGTTCCTTGGAAGTATGGAACTATAACTGTAATGGATTAACAGAAAGTAGGAGGCACAAACAAATTCCATAGTCCATTTCTTAATACCAGAAATCAGATGCAACAGCTTCTTCAACAAACAGATAAAAATGGACTCAAAAGTTAGTACCAACTACAGATTCAAAAATATTAAGTGCAATTCAGAGTATGATCTCTTTCTTTAAGGGTTCATCGGTAGTCCCATATCTTGGGATTCTGGAGAAACCAACAGCTGAGAATTCCTGGTTTAGTATATAAAATACAATACATGGATTAGTCATTTTTCCTTAGAATCTATTTCAACATTCCGATTGAATGCTGGGTTTCATTAAACTCGTTTACATTTTTTCTTCAGTAATGTTTGTTAGGTTTCTGCTTCATTTTTTTACCCCCCTAGCAAATACTGTGGTTCTGCAAATATTTACATTTTTGTTCAAGCTATTTACTTTTACACAAAGAATGAGAACGATTTTTAATTCCAAATGCATTCATTTGTTTGGGGAAAAATGATTAATAATCACTGAGAACTGGCATATTTTCATCTGTGATGCTACTTGTGGAACAACACTGTTGCTACAACTAATATGATGGGGAAAATGGGCCATCCCATAACTTTTTGTGCAGACAGCACTCCTTTCTACTATACCAGGGGTTGTGACTGCATTGATATATAAACTGATGTCCCAAACTAGAAGTACATAAATACAACCAGCCTGGATGAGAAACTGAAGAGATCATGTTCAGCACCCACAACCTGCCAGCTGATTCATACAGCAGAAATCTTTGCATTTTCAAATCTTTCTCCACATTGACTCATTCCATCTGCAGTAACCACAAGAACTAAAGCAAACCATGCAGAACACATATGCACACAAATTACTGTAACACTAAACTGATTTTCTGAGTTTTGCAGGAAAACATCTCAGGCTCCTTCCTCCAAACTTTCTTTTGGAGACTGGCATACAGAAATGCAAACTCTAATCAATCTATTGTTACATTAATCAAGTAAAGAATTAAAATGGTGTATTAAATTCCTCTCCCATCTATCAGTGAGACTGACAAGAACCACTAGAGATAAGAAACTGAGACTTCATCTACTCATTACAAAGTCTTGATGTTTGTTGAGGAACAACATGAGGACTTTTGTACCTCCCAGATGCACACTGGGTCTTTTCTACTGGTAACCACAGAATGCAGGAAGAAGTGGCGTTATTCTCTACACACATACACACACTGTTTTCACATCCGCAAACTGCCCCATGGAGCTGCTATTGGCTTCATTCTGTAGCCATATAAGTAATACAATTTTTACAGCAGAGCCAATAGGAGTTCCATGAGGCAGTCAAGGGATGCCAAAACTGGGGAGGGGGGGCATTCTCCCTGCATGCTGTGGTCATCAACAGAAAAGATCAGGTGTGCATTTAGGAGGCACAAAACTTCCATTGCATGTGTGACACAAAGTCCTCATGTTGTTCCCCAACAAACACTTTTTTACCCTGTAGATGGAGCCTTAAAGCACCTATGATGACACCGATCTTCCAGATTCAGTGGCCCCATTCTCCCTGTCAAATGTAGTAATACAAAGATAGCTTTATTCATTCTTTTAAATAAGTGTTGTCTACACTTAACTTTTTTTTTGTTTCCGTACTAATAAGCTAGTCAAACAGGTCAATAATGTCTGTAAGTTACTAGCTTTTAAGTCTTTACATATGCAAATTAAACTACATCACTGTAGCATAAGCTGGGAAAATCAATGAACTGATAAAAAAGCACAGCTATATTTGCATACTTCTTTTTTGATAAAAATGTCTGATAAATTTATATGTACTTGCAAATAATTGAGAGGGAAGCACTTTTAGTATCTGTCTGTACTGTATCAGTAGGCATAATTATCCACATGTGAATTGTGAGCCCTCATAAATTCCCATACACTGTGCATGATCACATTGGCACAGCACAGAAAAGAAGGGCTTCAGTTCCCTCCTTCCATGCTCTTTTCCTGACATGCTATGGTCTTGAGTGTGAGCTATCTGACCTGCTGAGAAACCCATGGATATACTCATGAGTTTCACTAATGGGCTGAACAACCCTCCCCCAGGCTTTCTCAGAATGAGGAAATGGTGTTGGAGAAAAGCCTAAAACCCTTCTCCACACATGCTGCAGTCCTGATCAAACCCAAACAGCTGAGATGCCATTAAGGGCCAAAACAGACAAGACACATGAATGTATCCCCTGAGTGTTTTTAGACTGCGAAACGTGGGGGGGGGGTGTTTTGATACTCGCTGTGGGGAAGTTCGGTTTAATCCTTCCCCTTACCACAGCTGATTTACTGAAGCTACTGTTTGTCCAGTTGGGAAACATGCCTGAGGAGGTTTTTGAGATTGAGTAATTGGTGTGGAACAGAAGGATTAAATGGCACAGTATCCCCTGCACTGGTCTCCGAGTTCAAAGGGAGACCCTGTACAGCTGCCATTTAAGAAGAAAGATGTTTCAGATACCAGACAAACAGTCACTGAGTCCTGTCTAGTTTGACATCCAGGTTCATACTGAACAAGCAGTTTTGATGAGATTTTCTTCCAGAATTGATATGTACTTGATAACATATTTTGTTTCTTATTCTAGCAAAAATAATATTGTAGTAAGAAACTAAATGACAACTAGAAACAATTCTAGTTATTAGTAAATATTTAACTTGTTTAGTAACTATTTTAGATAATTCAGGATGCTTTGGTAATATTTCCTATCAAACAGGATTCACATTTTTGAATACTTGTTGCCCTACAGAAACAAACATCTTATGACAATACAGTATCTGTGCTGAGACAGCTGTGGTCCATCTAAAACGAAGGAGGCACATTTACTTTATTAACATGCACAAGTTAAATTGCTTTGCTTTCAAAGTAAAGAGTCATGAAGCAATGTGATTTATTTTATTGAGGACTATTAACAGATTAGTATCTGTCTTTCTGTACAAAGTTAATGATAATTCCCATTCCAAAACACAATCGGAGTTACAGTGTGTATATAGAGCTCTCCATAAGCAGAGCCTGTCAAATTCACTTACATGGCAAAGAAACCTCTATACTCTCATTTCCATTGGAATAGCACTGAAAATATGCACCAATACGGAGGCGAATGGGGCAGCACTGTCTGCATTAAGCTTCATATGTATGTCATAGACCCAGTAAACAAGCTAAAGTAGTAGATAAAGTAGTAATATTTATTATGCCTGCTGATACAATACAAATAGGAACAATGTTCTACTAGATATTGTGTTGTGCTTAGTTTTGTAAAACAACAACAGGTCTCCTTATGAAAATGCTGCGATAATACTTATTACCAAGACTACAGGCAATTGTGCTGGTCATACATAACAACAAAACAGGTGCCGAACCAGTTGCCCCTGCGGACCAACAAAGAAGGCACAGAGATGTTGCTTCCTGGTACTAATAAAGGATGACTGCATCTGGATGTAGACACTCCCTTTAGTCAGCAATTGATGGACATATACTCCATACTGGAGCTTTAAAGGATCAATCTGCAAGCATCTAAAGGACAACTTGGTGATCCAGGGAAGTCAGCATGGATTTGTCCCCAACACGTCCTGCCAGACCAACCTCATTACCTTCTTTGATCAAGTGACGAGCTTACTGAATCAAGGGAATGCTGTTGACGTTGTTTACCTGGATTTCAGTAAAGCTTTTGACAGGATTCCCCATGATGTTCTGATGGATAAACTAAAGGACTATGGACTGGACTGTAGGATAGTTAGGTGGATAGGGAACTGGCTTGAGAACTGCACTCAAAGAGTAGTTGTCAATGGCATTTCATCTGAATGGAGGGAGGTAACCAGTGGAGTGCCAGAGAGCTCATTTCTAGGCCTGGTACTTGTCAATATTTTTATAAATGATCTGGATAAGAGTGTGGAGGGGCTACCCATTAAATTTTCTGATGACACCAAACTGGGAAGAGCAGCGAACACACCAGCAGATATAGAATTCAACGAGATCTGAACACACTGGAAAAGTGGGTAGATGTGAACAAGATGCAATTTAACAAGGATAAGTCCTAAGTTCTACATCTGGGTAACAAAAATGAGGAACACGCATACTGGATGGGGGATACACTTCTGAGTAGCAATGTGTGTGAACAAGATCTTGGGGTACAGGTGGACCAAAAGTTAAATATGAGCAGCCAGTGTGATGCGGTAACAAAAAAGGCTAATGCAATCTTGGGGTATATCAACAGAGAAATAAGATCCAAATCGCAAGATGTCATAGTCTCACTCACACTGCTTTGGTCAGGCCGCATCTGGAGTATTGTATGCAGTTCTGGAGGCCTCACTTCAAAAAGGATGTAGACAGAATGGAGCGGGTGCAGAGAAGAATGACAAGGATGATTGGGGGCCTAGAGCCCAAGCCCTATGAGGAAAGGCTGAGGGACCTGGGGATGTTTAGTCTGGAGAAGCGGAGGTTGGGAGGATATGATTGCTCTCTAAGTATTTGAAGGGCTGTCACTTAGAGGAGGGCAGGGAGCTCTCCTTTAAGTGTTCCTGTTGGCAGCAGAGGATAGGACTGGCAAAAATGGGTCTAAATTAAGGGTGGGAAGGAACTGACTGGATAGGAAAAACTTTTTTACAGTAAGAGTTGTTCAACAGTGGAATCAGCTGACTCGGGAGCTGATGAGCTCCCCCCTCACTGGCACTCTTTAAGCAGCGGCTGGGCAAACACTTGTCAGGGATGCTCTAGGCTGATCCTGCATGGAGCAGGGGGATGAACTAGATGGCCTGTATGGCCCCTTCCAACTCTGTGATTCTATGATTCTATAACTGCCTCTTAAAGCCATCTATGCTGACAGTCAGTTCCACATTTTAATTAATTAACTGTTGAGTAAGTACTCAGTCTACTGCCCAGTGCATCTATTGATCCATTACAGGGGGGGAAGTCAACAAAGTTCCATCTGATGGAGCAGAGGTCCATCAGTGGCTATTAGCCACAAGGTATAGGTCTGGGGCAAGTGATGCACTCTATTCTTGGTGCTGGGGAGGTAACAGTGGGAGGGCTTCTAGTGTCCTGGCCCCACTGGTGGACCACCTAATGGCACCTAGTAGTTTTGGCCACTGTGTGACAGAGTGTTGGACTAGATGGGCCATTGACCTGATCCAATATTGGCTTCTCTTATATTCTAATGTTCTTAACAGCAAAAGTAGCATAATGTAGTGAGCTAGCTTTCATCTCATCTTTAACACTACTCACTTATTCTGCAGGACTATTTCTCAGGATGTGTGGCAACAAAAAGTGGGAGGAGAAGGGAAAAAAGATTCCCCATAAAAGGCACAGTGGCTGCCCCACCTGCAGCATATCACAGCCTTAGATAGAATTCAAGAAGTTCTACGAAGAACTAAAGTATTCTTTCCCAACTTCTACTGCTTCGATTTTCTCCCTAACGGACAGCTATCTGTAATTATCTTCGAAGACTGCCAAATAAGCTATCTTGAAAGGGAAACCTAGAACAAGAGGACAACAACCATCTATCACACAATGCTCGTACTTTGTATAAAGGTGAAACATTTCTCCAAATTTCTACTATCCAGTAAGACTTCTGTTGACTATATTAATTATCTTCTCCAGGTCTGGTAAGATAAGAGTTAGCACATGTTTCTTCATTTTGCTTTATGATGTGCAAGAAGCCTATTGCACTAGAGAAAGGTGCAAAATACTGATGGATTTTATATTTTTCAGAGAAAACTGATCACTGCTTCTCTATCCCATCATTCTTTGAAAACAAAGATCTTTATACTTGACCTAATATTAACTATTTGGTTTGTAAAGAACTGCCATGGTAACTCACTTTTAGCGGGCCCTAATAAAAGTATGGTGTCAATGTTATATGCCTTTTGGTTGCAAATGTTGCACCCAGTTACATGCATTTAGTATTTAATAAACTGAACAGAAAACAGGAAATAACTTACAGCACCAATATAAAAGATGTCTTAATGCCACTAACATAGGCAGATACAGAGGTACGTACGTAGAATTAGAACGTTACTTAAAATCACAGTACTTGTCACACAGCCCAACATTTCATGGAGCTCCTTCATTAGCATTAGAACTAATCCAGTTAACGTTATTTTACTTCAGATGTGCTACTTGCTTTAATTCCAGTGATTCTAATGATGCTACAATAAAAAACTGAGAACTTTGTATTTTCTTCTATCTCTGTGGATTAATTTGCTTTTCTGATTTCCTGTTTAATATTTTGTCTTGCCTGCCAAAATCTAATGCTTTGTTCTATTAGCAACTATTAGATTAAATTTCCATTATTTAGAGGATGCCTTTATAGTGTGAATATAGTTTGTTCCCTGTCATGAATCCATAGTAGGTTTCTTCCTTCCTTTTTTGCTTCTCTCTTTGTTCTGGGCTGTGTATAAATTCAGTTTGTCTAATAAGGTATTCCTCGGCAGCCTTCGTGCTGATTCCATGGACTTTAATTTCCTAACTTTTCCCTCTAGGCTGTTCCTAATTAATACCCTAATTTTTGAAGTTATTTAGGTTTAGCAGTACAGTGATACTTCTCAGTGTGATCAGCTCTAAAAGAACATAGTAGCTCCAACAATTGTTATTCCTTGTAGCTCATTTAATTTTTCTGATCAAGTTCTCAATAATGGCCAAAATATACTGCAATATGAATTATTTTTCTTATTGACAAACAAGTTCTATTAGCTGACACAGACCTTGTTCACACAGGGTGGCTAGAATGGTTCTGCCAAATAATGGTGGCTAATAATCTTGAGTTACTGAGTGGCTTTGTTTTGGTAGTCCTATGCACATGATCATGTGTCTATCAGTGTCAGTACTGTTTATTCTGACTGGCAATGACTCTCCAGGGTCTCAAGCAGAGGTCTTCCATATTGCCTACTACCTTATCTTTTTAACTGGAGAAGCTAATAATTGAACATAGAACATTATGCATGCAAACCAGGTGTTCTCTACCACTTAGCCACAGCTCTCCCCCAAAGCCAGTACCACGCTAGCTTTGTTGCTGTTCACTAGAGCTCACTTCCTTGATTTACATTGACCTATCTTGATATACAGTATTCTTGGTTCCTAATCTCTGGGTGGAAAGTTACATAATATAAACTGCTTGAGAGACAGTAGGTGAAATCTATATGATTTTGTTTTCCAACCCCATACTTCCATGATTTTATGACTTTTTAAGCAATAAATTAGGGACCTCAATTTTGAAGCAAGGTTATAAGCTGTAACTTTGGCATTTCCCAGAGTGAAGGAAGCAGACCACATGCAAGTGGCTGGGTGAGATGTTTAGCACAGAAAACATCCACACTACACTGGGCAGTGTGTCATGTTTATAGGAAAACTGTAGCCCAAGGCAAAGCTGGCCTAAAACAATAACAAGATTGGCTTGTCGGGGCCAAAAAAATGTTTTGGGAGAGGTTTCATGGCTTTCTATGGATGGACAAAGACTTAGGGAAACCCATGAGTTTGCATGAGAGTTGCCAGTGGCATTTGATGAGTGTATCCGGTGTAAACCGAAAGTGTTAATGTTCTCCTGATGAGACTGCTGAATATAAACTAAAGGTCTTAGAGTTTTTCTGATGACCCTCTGAGTACAGGATAGGAGAGGCTATGGAGTTAAATGAATAGCCTATTCATTAGGGTAAGTAGGCAGGGGAAGTGTGACCAGGTGTGATGAGGTCATGCCAAGGAAGGGTATTATTTCCTGAGAAGCCCATTGATGAGATTAAGTATCTCTTTGGAGGATGGGGAGAGATATATTAGCAAGTCAGAAATCTGAGTCACCTTCCCAAAATAGTTTCCCAGGCTAGCCTGTAACCAGTGTCCACTTTGTTGTTTCCAACTCCATCTTGGTTCCATGTCCAAGCAAGGCTGAACAGTACACACATGATTTTGGAGGTGATAATTAGAGAGGGGTAACTTGAATAAGAATGCCCTTCCACAGGAAGGGTCTAGCTGCTAACAATACCAGGGACTGAAACTGGTACCTTCTGCATACAAAGCATCTGTTCTATTACTGAAGTATATTTCCTCCCTTCCGTATCACAGTTTAAAAGGACTATGAGCCTCCCACCTCTCTTCAGAATCCCATGATTCTTTATTTTTAATATATTTAATGGATCCCATCTTTCTCCCTATGAGACCAGAGGAGGTTTAAAAATAATTTTAAAACAATTAAAAATATAAAACATAAATCAACTATCCAATATGGACAGTCCTCATTATCAACTGACAAAAGCCTCTCTGATTATTCAGCCAGCATGAGAGTTAGTGCCTTTAAAGCCCATTGGAACTCTGCATGCTGGCACAATCCTGCTAACCCTAACTAAACATAAGGACAAGTACACCAGGACTGATGGGCAAGCAAAGCAGAAAACAGTTACCTTTTCAGAACTGGTTTTCCAGTATATGGTAGCATACATGAAGCAAGGACATCACTCCAAGGTGATATCATTTTGCACAAGCAGCTCTAGATTCAGTTCCCAATCCAAAAGTCCTCCAAATGAAGTAATTCAGGGCCAATTCTGCATTTAGCATTCACTCTGCTGTTTTATCAAACCCACGTTGGAACAGAAATTCCCCTCTACATTGCATGCCACTTTCAGCTTCTTTGATTGTCAGATTTTATGGTAGCCTCCACACTGCATGCCAGTTTCACTACCTTTGATCTCTCAGTTTTATGGTATCGTCTGCATAGATTTATGGCTGTTTTATGGCCATTCAGGGGTGACTCTGCAGTCAGTACGGCATTGGCCTGGGGTATTTGAATGTGGTTTTGAGCCACATCTTTTTCTGTTCCAGTGTGTGTTTGATAAAACAATGGAGCGAAGGCTAGATGCAGAATGGGCACAGATCTACTAATTTCAGTTGCTGAGTCCAACAATACTAAAACATCAGAGGGTTTTAACCAAGCATGCTGTACTTACCTCAATGTATGTAAATGGTATTTCATCGCTGTCATTCGTTATTTCCCCTATGTCTGGTGAGGCACCTCTGCTTTTCACTTGAAAGTGTGTTTTACTCATATAGCCATCCGCAGAACCCTGAGTTCAGAGAAAATATCTTATTTAAGAAAGTTTAACATATGATACTAAAATTCACCAGAAATGGCAGTAGCCTATCAGATGAAACATTTAACAGCAACCCTAAACAGAACAAAACCATTCTACGCCCATTGACTTCCATGGACTTAAACGGGTGTTAACTATGCTTAGGAGGGCATTATAAATCTTGGAGGCTGTTACAGTGATGTTCTTTACATAGATGTGTCATGATCATAAGTGTAATTCACCAGTATTATTAACTACTATGAAAGTGTCTACAAATCTTAAGCAAGACTTGCTACCTGCCCCCAAAAGCTTCTGTGAAAAGCCTGAGCTATCAATCCTATTTACCTTGAAAGTGCTCAAGCTTCCAAACTAGGAGTACTTCAAAGAGACCTTGCTACATTGGGCACATGTGCAATTTATTAAAAGTTACGTTGGTAGATATAGATCAGTCATCTCAGGCTCATTTTATCAAACTATCCAAGACAGGAAATCTCACCAAACAAGTAACAGGATTAATGATTCTAATCAAACTAATATTCCTCTGGAAGTCTGGTATGTTTCCAGTTACGGTTCCAGATCCAGGCTGGGAAATTCCTGGAGATTTGGGGATGGAGCCTGGGGAAGTCGGGGACCTCAATGAGGCACAATGCCATAGAGTTCACCCTCCAAAGCATCCATTTTCTTCAGAGGAACAGATCTTTTTACTCTGGAGATGAGCTGTAATTCTGAGGGATCTGCAGGTCCCCACCTGGAAGCCGGCAACCCTGTTCCCAGTCCTTTAGCAGCCCCAGTAAATAACTTCAAAAGTATATTTTATAGAGGCTAAAATCTGAAGGAATTAGATGGTTCTATTAAATTAGGCATCAGAATTTGACTGAAGAGGAGTAAATGCCAGAAATATACTATTTTTCAGTTTTAAGAACAATGAGCAGGCAATATGTAATATGGTTTGATAGAACAACTAAACAGGCGGAGTAAAACCATTTTCATTATCTGACAGCCAAATTTTTTCAAGATCAAAATCAAAAAGCCAAACTTTCTATGCCTGAAGCAATAGTCTGCACAACTAATTGGAAACAAAATTTTGAAAGGAAAGGAAATGTCCACGGACATTTGAAATTTATTCTACTAACCCATAATTAGATACACAAAATCAATAATCTTGTAAGGTTGAGAGAAATTCATTTTTTCATAAAAGTATTTGAGCTTTAAGGATTGTATTTAAACAGTTTAGTTAAAAGATAAAGAAACCTCCTATCATATTGAACATAAGTGTATGTTTAAGGATAACTACATATGGTAGAAATGGCCATGAATATGAATTTGCAACATTCCATAAGTGAAATTTAAAGAAAGATGAAGCTCTCAAATGCAGTAAAAATAAAGTACCATTCTATTCTTTAAATCTTAGCCGCTGTCCTACTTTTGAGTTAGGTGCAGATGGCAAACCTGTAAACAGTGACAATAAGACACAAGTGCTCAATAGTAATCTCAATAGTAATCTAGAAGCATTTGACAAGATGCAAGAGGATATATCCTTCCCATATGCCACTGAAAATGGGACTGAAAATCTACCATCTGCAAAACAGGAGAAGTAGCACTTTCTAAAATTAAACATTAAAAGTAAGCAAAACCAAGAAACTCATACTCAAAAGCCCTACAAGAATCAAAGAACATCTTTCTTAAACTTTAAAATGTAAAATCTGAAAGATAGAAAAACATTTCACATCACTGCATAGACTAGTGGAGTTTTCAAGAACTGCAGAAACATGTTACTATAACAGTACCTTTCATGAGAGACAACTCAGAGGCCAGGAGAAAAAATTACAAAACATGTTTTTTCATTAAAAATGTCTTTGAGATATCAATTTTTTTCACATGGATATAACTGCAGTGATGCAGGAAAGAACGTATCTTATATACCTGCTGAGTTTGAGGAGAGTGAGGACTAGTTCACGTATAAAGTAGAGTGAAGAGGCAATGAGGTGGTTGAGTCGACTATACCACAAACACACACGCACAAAGCAGCTTCTTTCCATCTTCTGATGGATTCCAGATTTAAATGTTCCTTTGGGAGAACTAGTCTGGTGTAGTGGCTAGGAGCGCAGACTCTAATTTGGGAGAACCAGATTTGATTCCCCACTCCTCCACATGCAGCTGTTGGTGTGACCTTGGGTCAGTTACAAGTTATTTCAGAGCTGTTATCTCAAAGAGCTCCCTCAGCCTCACCTACTTTCACAGGGTGTCTGTTGTGGGGAGGGGAAAGGAAAGGAGATTGTAAGCCGCTCTGAGACTCCTTCGGGTAGTGAAGGCAGGGTATAAATCCAATCCAAGCCAGTTGGGTTAAGTGCACGGACTCTTATCTGGGAGAACCGGGTTTGATTCCCCACTCCTCCACTTGCACCTGCTGATGTGACCTTGGGTCAGTCACAAGCTCTGGCACACCTGTTCTCTCAAGGAAAGTTTCTGTCAGAAGTTCTCTCAACCCCACCTACTTGTCTGTTGTGGGGAGGTGAAGGGAAAGGAGTTTGTAAGCCGCTCTGAGACGCCTTTGGGCAGTGAAGGGCAGGGTATAAATCCAAACTCTTCTTCTTCTTCTCCTTTGCATTTAAAAAAAAAACCCCGTTGATGTAAACAGAAAACTAGCATATCAGGAAGAAAGCTTCTAGACTCTCTGCTTGCTTGCTGTATTGGTTTTCTATTTGAAAGGAGTTCTTAACATTGGAAAGCAACCCAAAATGTAACTTTCCGTGATCCTTAACCTACATAAGAAACAGTGCAGTCTTCTACCATCTCAGAACCCTGCCCCCTCATTGCCACTATTCCTATGCATGTGAACAAGGCTCAAATTCACATTCATACACAGACTATTACCCTTCATCCTCTCTTGCCCTCAAAGAATGCATGAGCTGTGATCTCCATTATAATATCACCGACTTGTGCATTTGCCCAACACATGCAATTTCTTGGGCAGGGGGAGGTGAGGGTGAACATGCAAGTAAAGACCAACTGTACAATCAGAGACTAGTCATGTCACACTTGAGGTGCAAGGCCAAGGACCGGGCCACTTCTCCATTATTATTCCAAAGGATGAACCAGGGCAAAAATGGACAAGGAAGGAGGGAGTAAGGGAAGGGGACAACATAGTGACAGGGAGAATCTCACATAGCCCACTGATTGAGTTGATCTCAGACAAAAGGCTAGCTGTAGACCACTGAGAAATATTTTTAATTTCTCCCCGTATACCTTAAAATGTAGTGTGAAATATTCAGAAAATGGTGCAATGCATACAGACAGGAACAATCATGTAAAAGATAGGCAACAGCTAATACATGCTCTAATTTTTCTTTTCTGTTCCCAGGTGGCCTTGTCCCACTTTTCTTTCTCCGTGCCCCTGCCTCCTCCATTCTGCCTTTACTTCATTCATCCATCCTCTTAAAAGACTTCATTCTGATATCTTATCCACCCTCCACTATTCCCTTGCACCATTTTCTACTCCTTTTCACCACCACTACATAGCTGGTCCTTATTCATTTCCTTTTCTACATCACATCTCACTGTGTCTCCTTCACTTCTGCCTGCAGTCTCTGCCTTCTAATCTTAAACTCTTAGGACTATGAAGCTGAGGTAAAATAGTGTGGGGGATGGTAGTGAAGACTGAGAAAGGGACAAAGGGATGGGGCCGGTAGGGAAGAGAGAAGAAGGAGGGCCAGCATGTGGATTGGGAGAGAGTGGAGCTGTCTTGTGCGTGCTGCTCTGAGGGGAAAGATGTCCTGGCCTCAAATTGAGTGGAGGAGTGAAAGAAAAAAGGGGCACCACTGTCACTGCCACACATCTGAACAGCCCCAAAACCGGGAGGCAAAGTGAGTGTCAGGGAGAGTGGGGGACAGTGACCCACACCTGTTCTCAGCCCATGAAGGAAAAGGGGTCCCTGGAGGACTCAAAGCACCCCTTGGAGATTTTGGAAACAGCCTCTGTCTGTCATAGGCCAGCCTGAGTCCAGTGTGGCTGAAGACTCCTCAGGAGTTGAGGAGCCACATGCAAGCAGCTCTGAACCAGCTAAAGTTAGTGAATTAGAGATACAAGAGCCTCAAGATTCATTGCTGGCAGCTGACCTTGACCCGCCCATGCCTAGCTCTGAAGTAGCCAACGAAGCACAGCTGCAGGAAAGTAGCCCACCAGGCTCCCCCTTCCCCTTGTTAATTGAACAGTGAAGGGAAAAGCTCAGGAAAGACTTAAGGACATGTAAACAGAGTGTTCGCCTCTTGGATAAGTGCCAGCTGCTCAATGATAGCAGTTCTGAGTAAGTGCAGGGCATCTCATCCAAGCAGATGGCTGTAAATCAGGCTTGTTAAGGAACGTCTATATAAATCAGACCTGGAGAATTTTGAGTGTGGAAGGAACATGTCAGAACCATGTGAATTTTGTGACCACAACTCTGGACTCTGCCTGCTTTCTGCAACCTTTGGATTGACCCTTGACTCTGTTTTTCCAACCTGTCTGATCCTCGCTGATCAATGATCTCAGACTGCCTTGACTCTACTTTCCTGAACAACCCATGAACTCTGACTGCTGCTGAACCAGTATTTGATCTCTGGACTGTGATCTACCTCTGGTGCCTTGCTCTGTGGTTTAGCTTGGTTGCCTTGCTCTGCCTGTATTCCAGGATACTGTCAGGCCTTACACTCAGCCTGCTGCTTCTATGGGAAATGCAGGGGGAGATCTGGGAGAACCAGGTTCAGCTCCTCCCCCCCCACCTTCTCCTGAGCCAGGACTCTAGTTGCCTGGGTTACCCAGGGCCAGTCCCTTAGCCTGGACCACCTGACAGGGGTGGGGGTGGGGTGGTGGAGGGGGAAGTCCAGTGCTGAGGCTGGGTGTATGGGGGGGTGTTGAAAAATTACCTAATTTACTTGCAAGGAAGATGACTCCTCTCCTGAGAGTGCTATCTGTATTCAAAAATAAAGTAATTCATATGGAAAGGTAAGATACACCCCCCATTATGGTATCCTTTGGAAAAAAATGGAAGATTAGTCTCATTAACTGTGAATCTTCCTTCTCAGTGGACCAGGGCTGGGGTAATCTTTTACTTGCTAAGAGGAGGTACTAGGTTCTTCAGTGGTCTGGGGGTGGTGCAGACTTTTAATTCTGGGATGAAATCTCCTCCTCTTAGCAAATGAATGTTTGACACCTCTGCCATAGAGTTTCCAAGGCAAGAGGTGACTAGAGGTAGTTTGCCATTACCTGCCTCTGAAAAGCAGCCCTGGATTTCCTTGGAGTTGTCCCATCCAAATACTGACCAGGGCTGACCCTGCTTAGCTTCTGAGATCTGATGAGACCAGGCTAGCCTGGGCCATCTAGATCAGGGCATCATTTTAACTACCTTCTAATTATCAGTGGTTTATATTGTACTTAGAGACACTAAGGGAAGTTGTTGCTATGGAGTTTAATTGTCTTGACACTGATTGCCTGCCACAGGTCTTACTTTTGGACTCAAAACATCATAATCCATAAAAAGAACAGCATTTAAATCATTTTAAAATATCTGTATGTGATCTCCATATATCTTTTTATCCTACATTTCCTGCTAAAAAACCTGCCTTCCCAGATGTATTGCTCTTTTGCAATATACTGATATACATTGATCTATACAAGTAACTACATTGGAGAGTTCACTTCCAGTGGAGGTAGTGATGGCCATGAACATAGGTGGCTTTAAAAGGAGGTAGAAGATAGGTTCATCAATGGCTACCAGCCATGGTTAGTAAGGGAGACCATATTCAGTAAACCTCTCTTAATTCAGTGCTAGGAGGCAACATAACAAAAAAGCCTTGGCCTCTGAGCTCCATTTGTTGGCTCTCCAGGGCATTTACTGACCACAGTATAAAACAAGATGTTGAACTAGATGGATTACTGGTGTAATCCAATGGGGCTCTTATCATGCTCTTACTCTTTTGACTCCAGTTTGATAATCAATTTCCTTATCAATGGAAAGAGACAATAGAGAGGGTAGCCTTCCTGCCCTTGTCAGCCTCTTTATGTGAGTATAATGTGACTCCTCTCTTTTCCTAGGTATCTTGCACAGCCAAGAAAGAAACAAGTTGACAGAAAACATGTGGATTGTATAATGTCTAATGAGGCCCACAACTCGTACAGTGGTGCTGTAATTGCTGCCAAAAACACCTTTCCCTTGGTGCTACTGCAGTTTGGTGCTACTTCGGTTCCATCCTCTTCTGCACTATGTAGGTATCTAAAGAAGGATAAAACAGGAGTTATGTCTGAAGTGACTCCTCTGGGAAACAACTAATAACCTCTGGAATGAGCAAAGAGTAGCTGTGAACTTTTAAAGTTATTACTGATGAATTTTTAATACTCAGACTCTTGCTGTTTGTGTGTGACACAGCAGAACTGCCTAGGATTGGCGAATCAGTCAACTAACCATCTATTATTTGATTGCAATCCAATGTTATGAAATATTCCATGAAGTCAAATGTAGGTAGTAGGGTTGTTACTGCTTTTCCCCCTTTCAATACTGGCAACATTTGTTAGCAAGGGCAACAGGAGGGAGGTCTCCTTATTCCCTTGCCCTGCAGTAGTCACAGGCAAACCTAGCAGCACAGCAAAGCTTCTCTGACTAACCACCTGCTGAAACAGCAAGCATGTCCAAACAGGACAATTTAGTCGGTTACATATTTTGCACAACTGTTTCTAAAAACTGACCTTTTTAAAAACCTTGTGCTATTTTTTCTAACTTAGAAACCGTAAGTTAACCCTAGCATTACAAGATAAAAACCAAAGAGAATACCTCTTAAATCTACACCTAATTTTGCTTAACCTTATAATAAGTTGTCAGTTGATAGAGACTATCTAGAAGTGACACAATGCCACCTTGCTGGAGATAAGCATCTTGTTCATGCTTAATTGGAAGATCTACTGGGAATCTGCCCAGTTCCATAATAAAAGAAGTATAAATGTAGCTTTTATAATTATTATTTATTTCAGTTTTTCACAAAGTAGTTACCAGTTTTCTTCTTAGCTGAAGTATCAAATATGTTGAGGATTAATATATTTTCTTGTTGTTCTAAATAAACAATCCTTAAAAATATTTAACCAACATTTGACTGGTCAAATGGCAAAATCTTTTTTTCAGCGGTCAAATGGCCAAGCACAAGCTAGCCCTTACGCTCACCAAGAAAAAGCCTATAATGGCACTGACTGGATCTGAATCACAGATTTATGTGATTTACAAAGGAGGCACGGCCCTCCACGGACAAAGATGCTGGGCTGGTGCCTAAACCTTACAAACTAGGGACTCATTCTATAGAAGGGAAAGAGGGAAGATGAGAACATCTCTGTTTAGCAATAGTGTGTGGATTCTAATCTGGGAGAACCAGGTTTGATTCCCCACTCCTCCATTTGCACCTGCTGGATGACCTTGGGCAAGCTATAGTTCTGGTACAGCTGTTCTTGAAAAAGACCAGTTTCTGTCAGAATATCAGCCCCACCTACCTCACAGAGTGTCTGTTGTGGGGAGGGAAAGGGAAAGGAGTTTGTAAGATGCCCTGAGACTCCTTTGGGTAGTGAAGGGGGGTATAAATCCAATCTCTTCTTCGGTTTTTCATTTTTTGGTTTTTAGTTTCTCCACTGAGGAACACAATACAGATTTATAGACTGTAGCTTCACATCAACTCATTAAACCGTACAATACCCCTTCTGACTACTACCTCCCTGTTAATATTAATCCATCAGAATCACATTTTCTGATTCTCTTTCCCCCTACAATCAACACATGGATACACTCAATTGGGTAGCCATGTGAAGAAGTGTGCATGCACACCTAAGTAACACTTTGTTTACCTTAAAGGTACTACTGGACTCAAACTTTGTTTCACATGAATACACATATTAGACTTCAGGTCCAAAACTAGTGTAAAGGTGCAAGCATGTCTTTCTGCCTAGGCTCTGCATTCACAGAACCCATGGACAAAAGATAATTGGTTTTTCATCTATCAGTTTGCAAATATGTCTAATTATTCCACACCAGAAACAATACATGATTTAATAACAGTAAATATAATATGTGACCTGAGTAACCCCAAGGGTTCTTGGATGAACTGAACTACCTGGATCATTTCCCATCCAGCTTCAGGCCTGGATGGGACTGAAACAGCCTTGGTCATCTTGGTGTATGCCCTGTGGCAGGAGATAGATTGGGGAGTGTGACTCTGTTGATCCTCCTGAACCACCCAGTGGCTTTCAGTACCATTAACCATGGTATCTTTCTGCACCACACTTCAGAGGTGCAACTACAAGGCACCATTCCATAGGGGTTTCAGTCCTACCTGGAAGGTAGGTTTCCTTAGGGAAGGAATCCCTTCTATTACTGCCTTTCACCAGCAGTAAAGTCTTTTTATTTTGTCTGGTATTCCATCAGTGACCCCTCTTTCCTGCCTTTTACTTTAACTGCTATCCTTGTGTTTCATAGAAGTATTTTTATTTTGGTTTTTACTCATTTTATGATGTACTTTTATCATTTTTTTGTCTTTAATTGTTAGCCACCTCTTTTGGTGGGCAAAAAGGTGGAAAATAAAATTTGCAAATTAATAAATAAGGTCCATTTTGCATCCCTGAAACAAGTATACCTGAACCATGTGCCCCTATCACCCATAGCAACAATCCTCTTATACCCTAGCTCCACTAAGCAAATGAAAAATGTCCCCGACAAATCAGTCTTATAAAATAAAAGTTAAAGAACTGACTGTGTCACATGGCCAACACCACTGCGAAGAATATCTGTTGAAAGGCAAGAGAAACGCAAAGGAGATAATGAATGGTAGCTGCATATTAAGAGCTTATTTCTCAAAGGAAGCACAAACAAATTGGGGTTTTATTAGCTGTTTCATTAAGTTTTATTTTAGACAAACACACACAGAAAGCATATGTGCAACATCTGATATAAAGAGAATCTATTCAAAACAGTCTCTGTACAAAACCCATTAATGTAGCATTAAATTACTCAACGAGGCTGCAAATTTAACTATAAATGTAACTCTTTGGATAATCCATCATTTCTGACACAATTTATTTCACTTGTTCTGATCTTTAAATCAATGTCTCTCTCATTCCAGCACATTAATTCTGTCTTTTAATCAGTATTCCAAATATATGTATCTTTTTTTTAAAGTCTATGTGGCTTGTGCCATGGGCTATTAGTGCAATTTTGTTGTTACAAGTTTGCACCTGAAACAAATCAACATGTGTAGTTTTTGTCAGTAAACATTTAAACACAAAACAGATCACTTTAGAGAAAAGCACCTTGTTCTTGCCTGCTTTTACTGATATGCTGTATTTATGTTTCCACTAAAACACAATGAGCCAAATTCAGAATATACCTGTGGTAGAACAAACCAATTCTGTCTGCACATGCAGCTGAACATTCAATTAGCTGCAATCCAAATCTAAGCAGTAGAGCAGGGAAAAAAAACAGGATCTTCCAGGAGTAGGAGAATTTTAATAGTCAGTTTGAAGATTGAATATTCCCCACTTTGCCCTGACCTGAGTAGCCCAGGCAAGCCCGATCTCATCAGATCTCGGAAGCTAAGTGATGGGACTGTGGTTAGTACTTGGATGGGAGATTTCCCTGGAATACCCAGTCGGGAGGACAGAGGCAAACTTTACTCAGCTACCTCTCTGAATATTCTCCAGGCCCCCCATAGGGGTCAATCACCAAAGGTCAATGTGGCCTCCAGGTGCAGACACACACACACCAAAAAATACCACCCCCAAAAAAAGATTATTCCCCACTTTAATACTGGGTGCAAGTCAGAAGAATTTAGGTATTCATAATTCCTACTAAAATCAATGGAGTAATATATTTAAATTAAACATGGAGCATGCATTTATGTCCCAATGATTTCAATCAAACTTAAGTATGCCTAGCATTTATCCATGTTGTATCCACAATTCCAGCTGCCTCCACCTGCTCAACAATGCAAGCAAGCAGAGAATATGGCATCCCCTTCTACAACAGTAAACTGTGGCCCTAAAATTCTGCATTTCAAACACATCTGATGTTCACCATGTGTGTGGGGAAGCCTCCAAAATCATATACTCATTGGGGATTGGAATTCAAAAGCTAAAATTGACTTCTGTGAGATGAAACCTGGGCTTTTAAAAATTCAAATTCTCCAACCTGCCCTATTTCAAAATTTGTAATTACATTTGTTTTTGTATTATCTCGGAACAACTTTGTATTATCCCAGAACAGCTACAAGATTAGGCTACAAAAAGATTGGATTCAGAACCTACAATGAATAAGAATCTCTTACAAATGAGCAGGCAGAAAGTTCTAACCTCCTGAGTCTATGCAGCACCAGCTCACCCGCTAGGTGAACTAGGCGCTCGCCTAGGGTGCACCGGCCCTCAGGGGCACCAAAGGGCACCCCGCCCCCCGAAAAGACCCCCCACCGCCCTAACCAGGTGCCCGCTGCTGCCGCCTCCCCACCACCGCCACCAGTACAAAGACACCCAGCCGGGGTGCAGGAGGCAGGGGTGGCAATGGTGGCTGCCGCTGCCAGTGCAGAGTGCCCGGCCGGGGTACAGGAGGCAGCAGCAGGGCTCGCCCACCCTCCCCCTCCCTTCTCGGAGGGGGAAGGAGGCAGGAGCAGCAATGGTGGCCGCCACCGCCAGTGCAGAGCACCCAGCTGGGGCGCAGGAGGCGGTGGCGGGGCTCACCCGCCCTCCCTCCTCCGAGAGGGGAGGGAGGAGGTGGGGGCGGCATGGTCACCACCGCTGCCAGTGCAGAGCACCCGCTGCCAGTGCAGAGCACCGCTGCCAGTGCAGAGCACCACTGCCAGTGCAGAGCACCGCTGCCAGTGCAGAGCACCGTCTGCCCTCCCCCTCCCCTCTGGGGGGAGGAGGTGGGGGTGGCATGGCGGCGGCCAGTGGGGACTCGCTGCCGCCACTGCCGCCACCTCCAGGCCCCACCGAGAGGTTGGCATCTGCGCCCCACCTAGGGCGCAGAAACACCTCCAGCTGGCCCTGAGGCTATGCATTCAAAATTGACTACCATGGAAATTTATTTTGAATTACTATGTATTCACGCAATTTATATTCCACCTTTCCCACAAGGACTCAAGGCAGGTTACACATAGCAAGCCAGTACAAATCACAGAAATGGGACATTCAATAACCAGTGCATTAGGATTTTAGAAGTCTGCAAAGAAATAGGTCTTTCTTTGCTGAATTCTGATTACAAAGTATTTGCAACTATTTTGGCTACAAGGTTGAAAAAAGTTCTAATAGACTTTATACATCAGTACCAGGCAGGTTTCCTACCTAAGAGGCAACTAAAGAATAATGTGAAAACAGTCTTAAAGATCTTAGAATATTATGACACTCATCCAGAGAAGCACATGGCTTTGATATTTTTGGACACTGAAAAAGCATTTAACAATGTCAACTGACAATTTATTATTCAACAGATGAACATACTGATTTCCGGATTAATGTCATAAGGGGAACTGAAGCTATATACACAAAGCAGAAAGAGAAAGTAGTAGTAAACAATGAACTGACTGATAATATATAGATTGAAAAAGGGACAAGACAAAGTTGTCCAATATCTCCATTGTTGTTTATATTAACGTTGGAAGTTCTGACAGGAGCTATTAGGAAAGACTCCCTTATTAAAGGGACATCATTAAGAGGAAATAAATATAAACTACCAGCCTTTACTGATTATTAGATATTTATCTTAAAAGACCCAATAGATTCTGTACAACAACTGATTAATTTGATTAATGAATATGGAAAAATGGCGGAAATGAAAACAAACTATCAGAAGATGAAAATAGTTATGAAAAATATGACATTGAAACAAAGACTTGAAACAGCAGAGTTGACTGGATTTCAACTGGAAAAGTCAAATATTTGGGTATTAATATTACAACAAAATGTAGTTCCATCATGAAAGATAATTACAATGAAGTGTCGCAAGACATTAAAAAGGATTTAGAGAAATGGAAAAGTTTGCAAGTATCACTAATGGGCAGAATAGCAATTCTGAAAATGAATGTTTACCACGTATGATGTTTTTATTTCAGACACTCTTGATATATATTAAACAAAAAAAAATCTGATGAACTGAATAAAGACAAAATTTTATTCGGCAAGGGGAAAGCCAAGAATCAAATTGAAAGCCTTGCAGGATGTGAAAGATAATGCTGGATTTGGAGTACCAGACTGGAAGAAGTATTATAGAGCAGCAAGTTTGGTTTGGCTGAGAGAATGGATTCTAGCGGTGGCACAGTGGATATATCCACTGCTTAATAAGTAACACCTGAACTACTGTTAGTTCAAGCCCCGCACTAGTGTGAGCTACCAGCCTGTGTCCCTAGCTCGCCATCTACCCAGCGATTCAAAAGCCTCGGCAAGTAGATAAAATGGGTACCACTCCTTAGAGAGGGTGGGCACACCAACCTCCCCACGGGCGAGGTGTTAGCCAATGGTAAAATGTCCTGCTGCAAAGACCGGAAGCTAAAGAAAAAAAAATCTCTCGGCATCAGAAAGCCCTGCAGTGGGTCGATCCGGCCAGGCAGTGGCAGTATGGCGCTGTGACACGAAGAGTCCAGAAAGCTTGATGTCACCAGCCGACCGACTGAAAAACGCCGTCCGGAATATGACAGTTCTGAGGCAGAGACGAACCCTACGTCAGCTGCAGTGTGTGTGGAATTAAGAAATTATATGTTGTCCTCCCTACCCCTTATAAACATTGTTAGTCCCTCGTCAAAAATGTGTAATTGTACATCGCTTAGAGACTGCAAGATGCGCAGGGTGAGCGATTAATAAATGGAAAGATGATAATGATTATACTTGAAGATCATAGGCTACTGACTTTAGAAGGACACGATTTAAAACTGGAATGGCACTCCTTTTTATGGTACAGGAAAGCCTCTGGACATAAATATTTTAAAAATCATATGATAAGAAGATAATTACTGACAACGTGAGAAAAGATTCATCTGCAGATATATACTAAAATTCCAAGATGGGTGTCTCCAGTGGAAGCTTTTTCTCAACCAACTTTGACTTCAAAACAAGCAGTTATTATATACGCAAAATTGTTAGATGATGAAAATAATTTAAAATCTCAGGAAGAATTAAAGAAAAATGAAATAAACTTAGATTGGTGGACTAGAACGCGTGGAATCTAGATATAGTAAAGATAAACAGACATACGGATTCTATTCAGAACAATGTGTATTTGAAAAATTCTTATGTACTTCAAGAGAGAAACTCATTAAGAAAATGTATGGTATGTTGATGCAATTGAAAATGCAGGATGAAATAGCTGAAGAATGTATGGTTAGATGGATGCAAAATGTGGGTTATAACACTGATCTGTCACAGTGGAATAAAATATGGAAAGTGAACATTAAGTTGAGTAAATCTGTTTCGTTCAAAGAAAACTTATATAAAATGTTCTATAGATGGCATCTAACCCCAGATAGATTTGCTAAAATGTATAAAAACTTAAGTAATATGTGATGGAAATGTAATAACCATATTGGGTTGTACTACCATATATAGTGGACATGTAAAAAGGTTCATAAATTCTGTATTGAAATGCATACTTTGTTACAATTAATCTTTAATATCAAAATACCTCTTAAGCAGAGATATTTTTGTTAAACTGTCTACCAGATGAGTTAGATAAGAATCACAGATATTTTATTTTATATGTTGTAACAGCTGCCAGAATTTTATTTGCAATGGCATGGAGGACATTGAAGATTCCAACATTCAATGAGTTGATACTGAAGATTATGGAATGTGCTGAAATGGATAAGTTGACAAATATATTAAAAGAAAAAATGGAAGAAGAATTTATGGGACCCTGGAGGGTATTTTATGACTGGTTAAAACTTAAGTATTAAGAGAATAAGATCAAGTGAAGAATAATAAGAATGATAGATAAAGTAGTTGTGAAATTGTAATGAGAAGATATGCATGCAGAATGTTAAACTGGATTTTTAAAATATTTCTGTATTTTTCTTTTCTTCCTCCTTTCCCCTTCCCCCATTTCTGTATATAAACTAATTTAAAAAATTAAGGATTTTAGAACTCCAGAAGTACTAGAAAGAACTAAAGCATAGCATAAGTATTTGTATGTCATATTAAGTGATACAGAAATTACATAAACAGGAATACATGAGCAGATGGGGTAGTAACTTTTGTGAAGTTATTTCCAAAGCTGTACAAGTAGATCAACAAAGAAAGCACTGAGATTATACAATGCTCCTAATTTTTAAAAAAAAAACTGTCACAGCAAATCTTCAAACTGCTTTTTGAATTCAGAAAAGTTTAAATAAGTTTAGAGATACAGTAGCAGAAGCTTTACCCCAAAAAGGCAACTCAGAGAGCATACATTTGCAAGGGCCAAATTATCTAAATGGAAGTGGAATGGAGATAACTGGAAAGAACATTTGTGTTATATATTAGCTATAATAAGATGGCCGCCACAGCGGTGGCCTGACTATGCAGTCCAACAAACCTCAGACCTTCGTTCCTATAGCCACTTCAGATCCAAAGGCACACATATGGGCTCGCCCGGATCCGAAACTAGACCTATTGAATTGTTGACTTGTAAATAAGGCCAATCACGGGTGATGGGTGTCTTTGGGTGTGGTGTGGGGCACGCACATAAGCCAGTTACTGACCGGCCCGTTTGTTCTTCGTTCCTGATGTGATCTAATAAACAAGAGCTGATTCACTATGCTGAGTCTCCAGCCTCAATACTTTTCAATTAGAGACCTAGATAACCTAGGGGACCTTTGTTAGAAAATAAAATATAGCCAGTACCTTTACATTTCTCCACTCCCAACTGTCTCCTACTTGTTGTGAGTGTTTGATAAATTCTGCACAATACTCCTTGAATTTAGTCTCTTCCAAAAAGTGCTCCTCACCATCCAAATCAAGTGACATCTAAGAAGGAAAAAAATATATATTAGTAGGGTTGCCAAGTCTGATCGTCATGCTGGTTGGGGGGACTAGGGGGCGTTCCAGAAGTGGGCAAAGATGTCGCATGACATGCATACACACCCAGAAAGCATGCTGGTGACGTTGGGGCAATGCTCTGGTTTTGAGGCAAAACTCTATGGTAAAATTGCCCTCAAACCATAGATTTTTGCCCCAAAATCAGAGCACCATCCCCCCATGTTACCAATGTGCCTACTTCACCTGGGTTTGGGGGGGGATTTCCTCCCACTGACTGGCCAGCAGCGGGCAGGAGCCTGCAAAAGTGGGGGATCCCCCACCCCCACCTGGGGAAAGGTAATACTGGAAGATGCAGTGAAACGTAAAGATTACACATCTCCCAAAGGAGGTTAAAAGATAGAGGAGAGATCAGTGATGGCAAACTAAATTGGCAGTTACACTGCTCTATGCTATGGTCTTCCCACTTGTGTGTAGCCTGGCAGCCCCTTGTGCTAACAGAAAAATCTTCCAAAGGGATGTTTCCTTAGCTTCAACTTCTACACTAAAAATATTTTTAATAGCTACTCTCTAATTACTTGTTTTGAGAATGAGAGTGGCATGGTATAGTCCCATCTCATCAGATCTTGGAAAATAAGCAGGGTCAGTACTTGGAAGAGAGACAGGCAAGAAAGACTCGAGCAAGGGTGTCAAACTTATTTGTTATGTGGGCCAAATCTGACATTTATGTTGGGCCGGGCCATGTGTGTCATAAAATGTAATGCCAGGTAGTGGAGATATAAACTTTATAAAGGACACAGACAAACACAATTAAAGATTTTTAAACCTTAAATAAAGCATGCTTAAAACACTAGCACTCTTTCAATATTTTGTCTATTTAACAGTCTCTGATAACTGACACTCTTGCTCTGAATTACTGCATCAAAATGTCTGTGCTGTAGCAATCCTGAGTATGCTGTTCAGATATGTATCCGCAAACCTACTTTTGATTTATTGACATTCATTACAGGAATCTCATGCTCAGTGTTCTGAGCCTATGACGCAAGGGAAAACATGAAATGGCTGGGCATTGTGAACTTTTATACATAAGTTGCTTCATGTGCTGGTCAAGAACATGAGAAGGCATCCTGACACAGACTGAGGGCCATGTATTTGTCTACAAGACTATACTCTTCCCCAGAGAAATAACTACAACTTCCTACAAAGGAAATGTGCTGGATGAACTTGGTCTGGACACACACTCTCAGCCTAATCCACTTAACTGGCTTGTTGTTATTCCTCCTCTAAAATAGTTCACATTGCTTTCTTACTGAGAAAGACTGGATCATGAGAGCATGAATACAGTGAAAAGGGGAGGGAGCCCAGTTGCACCCAAGAGAGCCTTGGCATAAGGAGCCTAACAAAACACACACACACCCTGTAGCAAAGCACACAAAAGCTCATACCTTGAACAAAACTTTGTTGGTCTTAAAGGTGCTTGGTATTTCTCCTATGCAACTGAGGCAGCCCAGCAAAGTAAGCTCTCCCTCATTCCCTCCCTCCCTCCCTTCAGGGAGGCACCTCATCCAGTGGAAGGGAAGGAAGGCTTCCCTTTGTCTCCTCTAGGGTTGAGGCAGCCTGGCCAGTTCCCTCCCTCCCCTCAGAGAAGGAGGGGGAGGAGCCTCAGCCTGTTCTTTACCAGACACTCTCAATTGCACAGGAGAGACTTGCCTATATATCTCTCCTGTGTGACTGAGAGAGTCTAGTAAAGACAGCAGCAGCAGAACTGGAAAATAGAGCAAAAAACAGACAGGTCTCTGCGGGCTCGATTGGAGCCCTCTGAGGGCCTGATCTGGCCCACGGTCCTCATGTTTGACACCCCTGCTCTACAGAGCTGAAGGCAATGGCAAATCACCTCTGCTTCTCGTCTTGACCATAAGTAGGCTGTAACTTGACAGCACTTTGCACAATTACTTGTTTTTACCTCAGGGAGTATACAGATTTTGCTCAGAACTGTATCCACAATAGGGCTGGAAGGGACACTGCCCCATCCAAGAATTGTCTGGCTCTAGCACCAATCACTTTCTGGAGAAACAAATAAACAGGAAGATAGTAGCTGGGTACCATGCAGCCCAATTCTACAGCTTTTTTGCTCTGAGATCAACCCCACTGAGTTTAATGGTGTTTGTTCCCAAGTAATTGTGCCTAGGATCACAGTCCTAGTGTGACTCTGTTCTTCACGAAGTGCAGGGGGAATCAAGCAGCAAATTCAGTTAGCAGCTTCAGATCTGCTGCCAGACTCTGAAAACATCGCAAGAGGAGGAGTTATGTTCCCCAATGAGGGGGAAGAGGAGAAGGGATAAAAGCCAGATCTCAGCAACTGAGATGCTTGAGAGCCCAAAGAGAAGAATTGAGTGTTAATACAGCCTGTGGACTTAAGAGTGCAGAGCACAGAAAGAGAAGCTGCACTGCTAATAAAGTTTTTAGGCTAGGAAGGCACTGAGAGTTCTTCAGACTTCTAGTTACTGCCAGAGAACTGAAGTTTGTTATAAAGCTGTTATTAATCTACAGCATTTTGAGGGAGGCTTTTGCTGTTTTTATTCTTATTCCAGTTAATTCATATAGAAATAGATTGGTAAAGTATTGCAACAGTCTGCTGGTACTGTTTTTCAGAAGACACTGTTTCACTTCCCTTGTCCTGCTTTTTGCCTGTGTATTAGTGTTGACATTTATAGTTTTATTAGCTATTGCTGCATTTTTCTTCCATTTCTCTTTCAAGAAACCTGCAGAAGTTTACATGGTCTGTATGCCATTTATCCTCACAACAGCTCTCTGAAGCAACACAGGAAGTTCAAACAATATTTCATTGCTCCTCAGAAGATTCAGAAATGTTTTGTATTTGGGCCTTTTATCATGGACAGGTTTTTAATAACGCTTATGTCTCAGCAAGGACACTCTGCTCCACACTCCAAGGTCAATACTAGGGTATACCAAGAGGACCAAGGTAGCATGCATTTAGCACAACAGCATCTCTCCAGCAATCCAAAATCTAAACTTGGAAATAAAAGGTGAACAAGTAAAATGGACAATTCTGGTTGGATTAGCCAGTTTCCAGTGACAGGGTTTTCTGCTACTCTTACAGAATATTTACCAGGGAATAAGACATGAAGCCTTTTTTTTCTGTCCATGGTTTTAATAGTGCAGGAACAAAAAAAGGATTTTCTATTCATAGCTCATCCAATGCTCACATTATAGCAATGTGTGCATGGGAGGAATAAAAGCAGAGGTCAGCATTGGAAAAGTGATTCACACCCTTCTAGTTTCTGGGCAAATTCAGAAAAATTGGCATTATGTCACCAAAACAGCAGAATGGATAAAGTTTGTAGCAATAAATGGCTGTACATGCTATGGCTGCCTGCTCATCTGGCAGCAGAGGATTTTTCACAGACCTTTTCATTTACACAACAGAGCAATTAAAAGCTATAGCTGAAGGAATCACTGCTGATGTAATGTATACAGCCCAAATCATACAAAATGAGAATCTCTATCAGGGGGTGCATGATAACTGAACAAAATTATTCACTGTTGTTGGGATATCTGCAAATTCTCCTCCTGATGTTATGAAAGAGTTAACCTGTTTGTATATGCTAATTCTTAATCAGTTTGCTTAGGACTAGGGGTGTGCATTCGGTAAAGCCAAACTGGGGAAAAACCAAAAAATCCTTTTTGGCATTTTTCGGGTATTTGGCAAGACAAATCAGAATCTCTGATCTTATTCAGCTGCCAAATACAGAATGCAGAATAAAAGCTGAAACTATTTGGCTTTTATTCAGCATTATTCAGCATTGCCAAATAGAGGCTCAGTGGGGGATTTAAACTTTAAAGGGCTGAGAGAGTTCTTTTGAGAACTGCTCTTTCCAGAAAGAGTGCTGACAGAACTATGACTGACCCAGGGTCACGCCACCAGCTGTATGTGCAGGAGTGGGGAATCAAACCCAGTTCTCTCAGATTAGAGTCCATGCTCCCAACCACTACACCAAACAACTGTATCAAAATGACAGTAACATGCAATAATAACAAATATGTTTATTTTAAAACATTTTTGCTGTAAAGAAGAGGCATGTGATCTCCACAGACACAAATTCAAACTGGAGATAGTTCACCTCACAATAATTTCATAATTATCTATGATGTGTTTCTAACAGTATAACCAAATCAGTAATTTGATATAACTGTAAAACTAATCTGAAAAGTTGTTCTAAAAATGAAACCTTTCTCTGGTTGTAAATATAAAGACTATACCAGCAAGAATGAGTCTTTATGTAGAAAACCATAATTTAAATCTAGTAAATTTGATTTAAATAAAATCCACCGTTTACTGTTCATGATAAACATAACTGCAACTAATAAGTTTTCTATGCGGCTAAATCAAATATTTCATTTGCTTTCAGGCAACAAAAATTCACCTTGCAGTTCTTGTACATTTGTTGTATAATTTAGCAGAGTAACACAATGACACAGCACACACATGCAAATTAGCTAAAAGAGTTTACTAAGAAATTAGGAAGGGTTACATAACAGGATAAAAACATAGCTGTATCTTTCTAGTTACTATCTACTCCATGATGGATTCTTGCTTCTGATCTTAGAACAAAGGAAGGAAGAACCCCCCCCAATGCGTACGTGCAAAATAACAGGTAATATCACCAAACTATAGATTAGCCAATGACCAGTCTAAGGAAGACATTCCCTTCTTCTGTTGTTATACAAGCACACATAACAGGATCATTGTGGACATTAGTCCACTCATCAAGAATTAGGTTAACAATTTTACCTTCTAGAGCTGTTGCACACTGCTCCATTTCTCTGTCATACACTTTATCCCTGCAACATCTGCTCTGCTGAGTGGACTGTATCCTGGTCTCAGTGACTGAACCATATTAATGAAGTGTGGGTTTTCAATCAGATGGAAAGATGAGGTTGTCATGTAAATAAAGTGGGCAATTTTTTCATCAACTGGCTCTTTTTTTAATCTGCTGGTTTTTATCACAAACTTATCCGTGGTGGTTCCTGGATGGTCAATTTTTTTTTTATGTGATATATTGTGGATGTGTGATGTATATGATGTGCCTAAAACCCTATCTTGGACAGATAACTCTGAAACTGTAGAATAGGAGGATGGTGATCTCGAAAGTGAATAGTTTCCAAAATCCTTTATGTTGATGATGGATTCCCCTAAACAAAAAAGTCAATCCTGTTATTTTACTATTTATACCACTTCTGCTTATTTAGTATTACTCACTGTATTCACTGCCACTCAGTAATGCCCAAAAAAGGAATATTTGCTTGTTTCAACTCTTTATTTATTCACAGCAAGAGAAGAAGAGATTGGATTTATACCCTGCCCTTCACTACCCGAAGAATTCTCAGAGCAGCTTACAATCTCCTTTCCCTTCCCCTCCCCACAACAGACACCCTGTGAGGTAGGTGGAGCTCTTTTGAGAGAGTTCTTTTGAGAACTGCTCTTTCCAGAAAGAGCTCTGACAGAACTGTGACTGACCCAAGGTCACGCTAGCAGCTGTATGTGGAGGAGTGGGAAATCAAACCCAGTTCTCTCAGATTAGAGTCCATGCTCCTAACCACTACACCAAACAAATGTATCAAAATGACAATAACATGCAATAATAATAACAACAAATATAATTTTGCTCAAACATGATAGTTCTCCAAGGCAGTCTTTAAGAAATATGATGAAATCAAAATGTCTGCCAACCTCACAATCCTGCCTGTTCAAACATGTTCCTTTTGTCATCTTCATCACAGAACTTGTCATGATGTTGTTTCATTTGGGCCACCAGGCCTTGCATTTTTTTGCTGCAGTGTTCGCAATTTTGCATGCATACCTGCCTTACCCATAGATAGAGTAACTTCATTAAATATTCCCAAATTGGATATCTTTTAAGGCCTGCTACCATTATAGGTTTTCTTCTCCAAGGAAAGAATAATATGATAAACCTCAGGCTATACACACAAAGATCCAAAGACTTGTGGTGTATTCTGCTCAAAAGATCTCACTTTCTATTTTACCTTGCCCCTCCCTCTTCACACTATTCCACTCCCAACAATCTTCTATTCATTGAATTTTTTGAAACTTGGCACTTAAGAGGTAAGGTATTCTGTGTATACAGATTTGCAAAGGAACAATGGAATTAAGGTCTTTTTCTCAACTCTGTATGTTTATTTTATAACATTTTTGCTGTGAAGAAGAGGCATGTGATATCTGCAGACACAAATTCACAATTTTGAGAACTGAAAATCAAGCATCTGTGATAATATCTTCTAGATAGAAAAAATGCCCAATAATCTTACAGAAATCTCTGGAAGAGCATGACATTGTGAATGGATTAATGGAATTCATTTACCAAAAAATTTAAATATTGCATGAATATACAGCCTCATGCTACATAATTAAAAACCTAATCCTTATTTTAGGATGAAACATTTGGATTATAATGTATCTTTAGATAGGCTTTTCCTCAAAAAACATTTTATTTTTAAAAATCCAATTTGAATTTTAAAAATCCGATAAATTTAAAAATCTGATTTTTATTTTTTTTTTAAAAAAAATCATTGATTTTTATCCTCCTTGCCTGTTGAACATCTTCTGGCCTTTTACAATCTTAATAGTCATATTACTGACTCCATAAGTTCTATCTGATTGTCAGTTCAGTTCTAAGATTGCAGCCTGGTAAAGATCACCTCCCATGTGCTGACTCACCACACAGGGAGGGAGGGCACAAGCACCCTGGTTCTACTCTCCTGACTGCTGAGTCATCTTTAGAATGCCACTGCACAGAGGAAGTGGCTCCATGCACACCCCCTCCCTGTGATCCGCAATGTTATGAAAGCAGTGCGCGGCACAATATTATATGGTACTATATGATTTTGACAAAATCTAGTGGAGTTCAAAGACTCATGCAAGAAAAATTTCCTACATTCATTGTTTCAGTTCACCAACTGCATCTTGTAATTGTATGCGCTTGTTCCAAAATACATCTGGCTGGGACTTCTTTGAAGCAAGCAATCATCTGTGTAATTTCACAAGAAAACATTGTGTTTGTTATCTTTATACAAGTAGTCACCTACAATGTCTTCTGAAACAAAGGTGGACAGGCCATTTAGCTAGTGCTACCGTTATCTATCAGAACTGTGAAAAGATAATAGATGCTCCAAATTATTTTGCAATACCAATAAGATACACAGTAGTGCTAGTAGACCTCAAGATGGAAGCAGTCTCATTACAAAGCCAATATGCCAAGATCAATTTCATAGGCTTAGCTCTTCTAATGAAAGATGTACTGTGTACTTTTGCCCATGGCAACTGAGCACTACAGAGCAAGGAAATGTATTTAGGCAGAGCTGTAGAAATTGTAAACACATGTGCATCTGCACTGAAAGAAAAGGACAGAAAGAGCTGCCGGTCTTTTTGAGGAATTTTATTTACATTTAGGGAATTTATATGTCCTACTTGAGGCTGCAATTATGGGGCAAAGCATGCCAAAAATGTCATGAGAATGACACAAAAATGATATGGAAAAGTGAAAATGATATAGAAAGAAAACTACACAAGTGATGGATGTCCAAAGTAGTCTTGAAGCATGCAGTGAATCTTCTTCACACTTTCAGCTAAGGAGAACTTTTAATGAGGTTCATGACTAGGCAGTTTCTGAGACTGAAGCATGTATCGCTTTTCAAAATGCAGTGTCTAGTATACTTCAGCTATGGACACACTACCAATATGCGGATCATTTCTGGATGAGAAATCAGTTATGCCTCTCTTACACTCAATTAATGTTGATCTCTTGTAAAAAGTTCTGTGTCAGCATCATCTTATTATTTAATGACAAAGGGAAATGGTAAGTGTTCTGCCTTCTTGCATTCCTAAAAGTGTACAAGCAACTAGCTTGTGCAGCGATGTTTGGTGATCAACAGCAACATGGGAGGCAATATTAGCTTGCCTCACAGACCTCTTACAAACCTAGAGACAGTAATTGAGGAATGGCTAAAAAAAGCCATACTATTTAAGCTATGAGAAAGCACTTACCAAAAAACACTGGTGTTTTCCTTACAAAATGTGCTAAATATGCAAATTAGTTTTATAAAAAGCACTAGTGTTTTCATATGTAAAATTTCTTGGACCTTCTGTTAGAAGGCGTCCAACTTTCTGGAGCAGAAGAGATGCACTGGGCATAATTTGTGCATTGTAAGATTTGGCAGAAAAGGTCACAGATTCTGTCCTGATAACTTGATGCCACCCACATTAATTGTCCCAAAACTACTAGCCCATTTCTTGGGTCTCTCCAAAAGAAAATTTGTGGACATGGACCTGATTTCACTAAACTTTATTCTGCAAGAAAAACATGTATGGCTTCTGCTCTAACCTTTAATGCATTCTGCCAGGCAGTATGTTTTAATCAATCAATGAATGAAGCTAGAGAACAGAAGTTATTTTGAATACAGACATAGAGAAGCTTTCTCAATTCTACCTTATTTTTAAACTGGATTATTGACAGCTGAGTAGAACCAAGTATTACTATAATTTTGAGTTGCCAGGAGTTACCAATAAAACCCAGGTTTTAGAAATATGTCAATGATTACTAGGTTTCATAAGAGTATAAGAGAAGCCATATTGGATCAGACCAATGGCGCATCCAGTCCAACACTCTGTGTCACACTGTGGCTAAAACCCAGGTACCACCAGCAGGTCTACCAGCAGGGCCAAAACTCCAGAAGTTCTGCCATGGTTGCCCTCCAAGAACCAAGCACTATTGCCCTAGATTTAGTGTTCCATCTGTACTTTGTGGCTAATAGCCACTGATGAACCTCTGTTCCATATGTTTATCCAATCCCCTCTTGAAACTTTCTATGCTATATTATGGCAGCAGCACTGGCTCCCAATTAGTTTCTGGTGCCAATTCAAAGGTCCATCAGTCCATCAGTGGCTATTAGCAACAAGGTAGGAACTCTCAGTCTGGGGCAAATGATGCACTGTATTCTTGTGCTTGGGGGGGCAACAGTGGGAGGGCTTCTAGTATCCTGGCCCCACTGCTGGACCTCCTGATGGCACCTGGTATTTTTGGCCACTGTGTGAGAGTGTTGGACTGGATGGGCTACTGGCCTGATCCAACTTGTCTTCTATTATGTTCTTATGTTGGTACTTATCTTTAAAGCCATAAACAGCTTGGGACCCTCATACCTTTGGGATTGCATTTCCCGGCATGATCCTCCCCATCTTCTCTGATCTTCATCTCGGAATTTATTCAAGGTCCCTGGTCCATGACTATGAACTGCCTGCCTTGTGTCAACAAGGGGGAGGACCTTCTCAGTAGTGGCCTCCATCCTGTGGAACCAGCTGTCCAAAGAAGTGCGTGCCTTGCAGGACCTTCCTAAATTCTGCAGGGCATGCAAGGCTGCGCTTTTTCAGGTGGCCTTTGAGTGATTGATCCACCAGGCAGCTGGTATACTTCAGCTGTGTCTTCATACATCCTACCCTGCTTCACAGTGGATAGATTTTAAACCATTTTATATTTTAAAGATTATTTACTGTATCTTTGTATTGTTTTTTATTGGTGTATTTTCAATGCTGTTAGCTGCCCTGAGTCCCATTCGGGGGAGAGGGAGCATGATATAAATTTGGTAAATAAATAAAATAAATAAAGCTTTTTATAAAGTTCCTCATCAAAGGTTCCTAAGTAAATTCAGCAGTCATGGGATAAAGGGACAAGTTCTCTCACGAATTAAAAGCTGGTTAGTTAACAGGAAACAGAGAATGAGTATAAATGGGCAGTTTTCACAATGGAAGGTGGTAAGCTGTGGGGTACTTCTGGGCTTGGTACTAGGTCTGGTGTTTTTCACCTTGTTCATTAATGATTTGGAGTTGGGAGTAAGCAGTGAAGTAGCTAAGTTTGCGGATGACACTAAATTGTTCAGGGTGGTGAGATGCAGGGAGGGCTGTGAGGTGCTCCAGAGGGATCTGTTGAGGCTGGGCAAGTGGGGCGTCAACATGGCAAATGAGATTCAATGTGGGCAAGTGCAAAGTAATGCATATTAGAGCCAAAAATCTTAACCATAAATACACATTAGGGTGTGGTAGATAACTCACTGAAGAAGTCAACTCAGTGTGCATCTGCAATAAAAAAGGCAAATGCTATGCTGGGGATTCTTAGGAAGGGGACTGAAAACAAATCAGCCAGTATCATAATGCCCCTGTATTAATCTATGGTGTTGGCTCATTTTGAATACTGTGTACAGTTCTGGTCACTGCAACTCAAAAAAGATATAGCATTGGAAAAGATGCAGAAAAGGGCAACTAAAATGATTAAGGGGATGGAACACCTCCTATGAAGAAAAGTTACATAGGTTAGGGCTTTTTAGCTTGAAGAAATGACAATTGAGGGGTGCCATGATAGAGGTTTACAAAATTATGCATGGGATAGAGAAGGGAGAGAAAGAAGTACTTTTCTCCCTTTCTCATAATACAAGAACTCGCGGGTTGTCAAATGAAATTAATGATCAATAGGCTTAGAACAGATAAAAGGATATCCTTCACCCAAAGAGTAATTAACACATGGAATTCACTGCTGCAAGAAGTGGTGGCGACTACAAGCATAACTTTAAGAGGGGATTGGATAAACATATGGAACAGAGGTCCATCAGTGGCTCTTAGCCACAAGGTATAGATGGAACACCATGTCTGGAGCAGTGATGCTCAGTATTTTTGGTGCTTGGGAGACAACCATGGAAGGGTTTCTGGAGTTCTGCCCCTGCTGGTAGACCTCCTGGTGGCACCTGGCTTTGGCCACTGTGTGACACAGAGTGTTGGACTGGATGGGCCATTGGCCTGATCCAACATGGTTTTCTCTTATGTTCTTAAGCCATGAGATGAACACAGATGGTTTGCCATAGTCTTCTTCTGCATAACAACCCTTGTCTGCCTTGGTGGTCTCCATTAGCCTCTTCTTGAAATTGGTTTTTTTTGTCCCAGTGTGCATCACCTTACACTCACCAACACTGAACTTCATTTGCCACATTGGCACCCACTCACTCAGTTTGTGGAGGTCCTCTTGGAACTCTTCACAGTTAGCCTTGGTTTTCACCATTCTGAATAATTTTGCGTCATGTGCAAACTTGGTCACTACACTAGTCACCCCTAGTTTCAGATCATTTATGAATAAATTAAATAGTACTGGCCCCAATATCGATCCGTCTGGGACCTCATTGCTTACTTCCATCCATTGTGAGAATTACCCATTGATTCCTACTCTTTGTTTCCTATCATTTAGCCAGTTTTTAATCCATATTCCACAGTTGTGTTCTTATCCCATGACTGCTAAGTTTACTGAAGAGTCTTTGGAGAGGTACCTTGTCAAAGACATTTTGAAAATCCAATTACATAATGTCCATCGGGTCACCTTTGTCTACATATATTGTATGTTTGCTGAAAGTTTATAAATGGCTTTTATTGTATTTCTTGTCAACTGTTAATTTTTCTAATCTACCTTGAGTTTCTGTGAGAAAGTTAGACGGTAAGTGAAGTAAACTATAAACATATATAAAACAGTAGAGATAAATGAAATCAGTGTGTGTGTGAGAGTGCCATCAAGTCACAACTGACTTCTGGCCACTATATGTGGTTTTCAAGGCAAGTGAGAAGCCATTGCTTTCCTCTGAAAGGGGATTCTTATAGCAGTCAGAATACTCCAGAGTTGCCTGATCTTGTCTAGGGCTTGGAAACTTAAGCAGGGCTGGCCATGGTTAGTATTTGGATGGGAGACAATGTTCCCTCTAAGCTGTGGAGTCTTGTGAGCAAAAATTCTACTTTGTGAGCTACTGGCACTAAAGAGTGAGTGAGCAATTTGCTTACTGCATAAATTAGTTTGCTCTGGAGCCATCCTTCCTAAACTAAGAAAAAATGTGTGAGCCGGAGGCTAAAAATCTGTGAGCTAGCTCACACTAACTCAGCTTAGAGGGAACACTGGTCTGAACTTGCTGAGATTGAGAGGAAAAAAGATCTTGGTGTTGTGGTAGATAGCTCAATGAAAGTGTCAACCTAGTGTGCTGCAGCAGCAAACTCTATGTTAGGGATTATTAGGAATGGGATTAAGAATAAAACGGCTGATATTGTAATAGATCTCTGGTGCGGCCTCATTTGGAATACAGTGTAAAGCTCTGCCTTAAATAAAACTTTGTTGGTCTTAAATGTGCCACTGGACTCTAACTTTGTCCTATTGCTTCAGACCAACACAGCTGCCCTCCTGGATCTGTGTACAATTCTGCTCACCATATCTCAAAAAGGACATTGCAGGGCTGGAAAAAGTCAGAGGAGGGCTACCAAGATGATTAGGGGGTTGGAGCACCTTTCCTATGAGGAAAGGCCAAATAGTCTGGGACTTTTCATAGAATCATAGAGTTGGAAGGGGCCATACAGACCATCTAGTCCAACCCCTGCCCAATGCAGAACCAGCCTAAAGCATCTCTGATAAATATTTGTCCAGCCTCTTCTTGAAAGCTGTCAGTGAAGGGAAGCGAACCACCTCTCTAGGCAGCTGATCCCACCTCTGAACCACTCTGACCATGAAAAAGTTTTTCCTAATATCCAGCCAATACCTTTCTGCATGTAATTTAAAACCGTTGCTTCGGGTCCTATCCTCTGCTGCCAACTGGAACAGCTCCTTGCCCTCCTCCAAATGACAGCCTTTCAAATGTTTAAAAAGAGCAATCATGTCCCCCATCAAGCTCCTCTTCTCCAAAGTAAACATTCCCAAGGCCCTCAGCCTTTCCTTATAGGGCTCAGTGTCCAGACCCCTGATCATCCTCATCACTCTCTTCTGCACCCTCTCGATTTTGTTCACATCCTTTTTGAAGTGAAGCCTCCAGAACTGCATGCACACAATACTCCAGGTGTGGCCTGACCAAGGCAGTGTACAGAGGGGCTATGACCTCCTGCGATTTCGATGCTATGGCCCTCTTAATACAATCTAAGACTGAATTTGCCTTTTTTTGCCACCGCATCACACTGACTGCTCATATTAAGTTTACAGTCCACTCTTACCCCAAGATCTCTTTCATATACACTACTCCCCAGAAACCTATCCCCCATCCAGTATTTGTGCTTGACATTTTTGTGGCCTAGATGTAATACTGTGCATTTATCTTTGTTGAATTACATCCTGTTTGCAACTGCCCACTTCTCCAGAGTATTCAAGTCTTGTTGAATTTTAACTCTATCTTCTTGGGTGCTTTGCTACTCCTCCCAATTTGGTATCATCAGCAAATTTAATGAGTAGCCCTTCTACCCGTTCATCTAGATCATTGATAAAAATATTGAAAAGTACCAGGCCCAAAACCTGTGGCACCCCTCTGAACACCTCCCTTCAATCTGATGAAACGCCATTGACCACCACTCTTTGGGTGTGGTCCTCTAACCAGTTCCCTATCCACCAAACTGTTCTGTAGTCCAGCCCATAGTCTTCCAGTTTGCCCATCAGGATGTCATGAGGAACCTTATCAAAAGCTTTACTGAAATCAGTATAGAAAAGAGACAACTAAGAAGGGGGGACATGATAGAGGTTTATAAAAGTATGCATGGGGTGCAGAGAGTTAACAAAGAGAATTTTTTCTCTCCCTCCCGAAATAACAGAACTCAAGGACATCTAATGAAGATGATGGACAGTAGGTTCTAGACGGATAAAAGAAAATTCTACTTTATACAGAGAGTGACTAAAATGTGGAATTCGCTGCCAAAGAATATAGTGATGGTCACAGGAATAAACAGCTTTAAAGAGGGATTAGATAGATTCATGGAGGATAAGTCTATCAGTGGCTACTAGACATGGTAACTGAGGGGAACATCCACATTCGGAGGCACTAATCCTCTGAATCCCAGAGCCAGGAGGCAACATCAGGGGAAGGCCTCCACCTCTATTTCCTATTGTTGGCTGTCCAGAGGAACTATTTGGCCAGTTTGTGAGACAGGATGCTGGACTAGATGGAGTATTGGTCTGATCCAGTAGGACTCTTCTTATGTTCCTAACATCTCCTTCACCGAAATGCCCTCCTGAAGAGTTCTGTTTTGCATATTCTATACAATGATAATAGTGTGGGAGCCTTTCAAAGGTAGTCTCCAAGTAAATGATAAAATATTATTAATTGTTTTAGTGTAAATTGCTTCTACAGCCAGATAGGCTAAGACACATGCAATATAAATGCATTAAATGAACAAACAAGCTACAACTTGATCATTCAGAATTTGTGCAGACATGCGACAGAGCCTTAACTGATACATAAGTCGTAGCAAGCTGATGCCTCATGCATAAAAAAAAAAATCAGCAACCTAATCCTGAACAGTTTATCTTTTTAGTAAAGAGCTTGGGCAGGGCTTCTATTTTTAAATGCTGGAGTGTAATTTTTCTAAGAATATATTTTTAGAGTTTAAATTTTAATTTTTAAAAAACAAATTGTTAACTCATAGCAGATACTAAATCAACTGTAATCATCTGGATTTTGTTCCCACAATCTGTTACTGCTATTTATTTAATACAGTCTGCATTGTGACCAGTCATATTTAATATATCAGTTCCATTTTTTATCACATGAAGATTACACTATATTGGTAACATATACTCTTTTTCTGTGATTTCTGTCATCAGAAATGTCCTACCTATTTCCCAGCCATCATACCACCTTTAATGATTACAGTTTCTTTTCTTTTCCTAAAGCTGAATTATGTGGCATTGTACCAAATGTAAGACACTATATTTATCTTTAACAGATGCTAAACCTTGTCTCTTCCTGATCTCAAACCTTCCTTCTTTTTGGTTCACAGTTCTAATTTATTGGGGAGGATGAATGGATGCCAGGATACAACTGTGCAAACTCTGCACAATTTAAAAAATTACAAACACATGCCAATTTCTGTCTATGAGGAAGTTGTTTGAAGAAAAACACTGAACCTTTAACTATGCCTGGACACAATGGCAACCCTAGAAAAAACTGAAAAGAAACTCAAGAGTGCTAGTCTGAAGCTATACAATAAACATACTTGTTGCACATAAACCAGTCTTACCTGCAGCAGTGAGGGCAACATGCACATTTTAAATACAGTACACATGCCCAGAGGAGGGAACTCTAGTCCACATCTTTGGATCATCTGCTCTAAGCTATACAAGGCTAAATGTTTTATCAGTGCTTCTGACCCTTTGCCCACTGTTCACATTTCAAGGTGAAGGTAAAAGGAATGACAACAAATGCCTTTTGGCAGGTATTAGTTCTTTCCCAATAATTATAGGAATGCACAGATTTTACAAAAGACCTAAGAACCACCTTGTAAGCAAGAAATGTTTTAATGTCTTCCAAAGGCCCTTCACAAAAGCAACACCTTCCCACGGCCATTCAGAAGGAACCAATGCATCCCCAGTCATTCCTTTCAGCGTCATTCATGTCTCAGTCCAAGACAGTCCCCACTACCGACAGGGAGGAACTGCTGTGCCCTACAGGTGACCTCCCCCAAGTGAGCAAGGAAATGGACAGGTAAGGGGACATACTACTAGAAGTTTTCCTTTGCTCTGGGCTTTGAACCAGGCACTACCACAATGCCTAGCAATGAACACGTGAAGCTGCCATCCTGGAAGTGTTTCTTTATGAAGATAAGATACGTGCCACAAGCCAGCAAGTGCCAAAAGGAAAGGCTGCGGCATTTGAAATCCTGCGATGCCAATCTGACGAGGAGAAACTCAAAGGAGAACCCTCTGAAATACGGGGGAAGGATATGCAGTGTTGGGTTTGGGTTTGTTGCCTTTCTGGGTGGTATTTCTGTGTGCGGTCGGGGAGATTAAGAGAAAGGGAGCGTCAGTCTGGCTGGGCACGAAACAAAGAAACAACCCAAGGGACATGCCCTGGCAAAGACGGAACAAGCCTTAAACGCAGGCAAAGGCCAGGGCGGGAGTTTCCAAACGGCATCATCAAGTCGTAGCGCATCCACAGATAGTCTGGCGAGGCAAGAAAGAGACCGAAAGGACCCCCCCCCCGGAAAGAGACACAGCCCTGCCTCTCTCCCGGTTTCTCCGTCTGTTGCTCTCGCTTCGCTCTCAAAACACCCCTCCCTCCTTTCTCCCCCGCCTCTCACCTTCGCCTCCCGCCAATTTCAGAGAGAGACGCAGAGCTGACTCCGTCCCCTCCCCCTCCACGGGAAAGGCTCGGCGTAGAAAGGGGAGGGAAAGGTGAGCCCTTTGGCGCATGCGTACAAGTGTCGTTTGGGATTACTACTCCCCCCTCCCTTGGGCTCCGGGAGCAGCTTCTAGACGCTGGATCTGAAAGCGCATGTCCCAAAGTGAGCGCGTGTGAGAGAGGCGGAGACGTGCATAACCTTGGGGGGAGGGGAACGGATGTATTGTCGCTGTAACCTCTTGGTTAGAAATGAAGTCTCTCCGCAAGCCCCTTCAGAAGGAAACAAAGCTTTGTGAAATTGTTGGAAGTTTCATCTGAGTCCTGGTGTTGTAAATAAAATGTATAGTACTGCAGTACTGGCTTTGTTTTGGGTTTTGCTTTCAAGTTTCTCCTGCAATGAGGAGGGTTAAAATGGTTACAAGCTCAGTCCTGAAAAACGAACGAAATCCATACCTGCAATGTTCACAGCGTTTGCTAACTCTCTGCAGCCCTGATGAGAGGAGATAAAATTCTTGAGAATTGGCCACAGTTTGAAGTTCATTATTTGAAGTTCATTGCTCTGACTCATCCAAAATTACAAGCTGTTCTGAAATTCTCTGGAGAGGTGGTGAGTTGGCAGTGACCCACCTTTCATACGACTATAACCCTAAGGCTAGATTATTGTTTTTATTTGTTCTCAGCCGTAGGCAGGGTGAAGTAACTCCCTTCACAGATTTCCGGGTAAACATAAAGGGCGAAAATTCGAGTAAGGTTGCCACAAATGGCCAACTGTATAGTTTAATGTATTGTGCCATCTGTGATAAACTGCCATCCTAAAAACAAATTCCTGGAATTAAGACTTGTTGGATAAAATAGAACTTACTTCTGAGTAGACCTGCTTTGGCTTGCTTCCTGGCAGTTTCAGTTAGCATACTCATTTACAAATGTGGTTCAACAACAACAACAAAATTATATCCGTTTTCTAGCTCCTGAACCGTCTCTATCTGGCTCCCATTCCCGGCATACAAAATTTCTAACACCAAACAAAAATGGTTATCTGACAGTACTGTCTCTGAACAGCTAGGCCAAACAAGCCACACAACAACTGATATTTTCAGATACTGTTAAATAGCCCTGCACTCCATGGAATTATCATGGCTCTCTTCCCTTGAATACTTACCAGTGGATGGTCAAGCCACTATGAGCTGGTTATACTGTTGCTGATGTGATGAGAAGCAGAGCCTGTTTCCTACCACTTTACTCAGCCTTTCTCCAACAGAAGATCCAGTTCATTTGACCGAAGGCTTAAACCTTTGCTGTGTGGAGTGCTAGGATGTGGGTCATTCTGTGCAAAGTACTTGTGCTATTTTCAAGTATATGTCACACGAAATTTCTAAAAAATTTATCACACTGACAAATTTACTCATATTCTTAAGAACATGGAAATTATAACTTCAATTTTTATACCATGTAAGCAGTACAGATGTTGTTACAATCTGACATCTCATGCCTGCTTAACAGTTTAGGCTTAATACAGCTTCATTTTCCAGTTTAGCTTCCCCCCCCCAGCTGTCATTGCTGTTGTGTCCATTAATTCAAGTAGGCATTCAGTATAATTAATTTTAGTAACATTCTGATCTATTTGTGTGCATGTGGGGCAGGACTGTAGCTCAGTGGTAAAAATCTGCTTTGTATGGAGAAAATCCCATGTCAATCCACATCATTACAAGTTAAAAGAATTCCTTGTTAAAAGGATCTGAGATACCTAGGTTTGAAAAGCCAACTCTGTCATGGATACTTGCTGGATTGTTTTTAGCTAGTCCCACACTTTCACACTAATCTACCTCATAGGATTTGGGGGAGGATGAGATGGAGATGAGAATGTTGTATGCTACTTTGGGTCCTGTTAAATACTGGGATGGTATGACCCCAAGCCTAATGATCAGCTCTGCTTTATTAGTGACCAGGAGTAAGGCCCGTTGTGGGAAGAAATATAATGAGCTCTAGAAGGAAGCTCCAGGTGAGTGTCCTGGTTGTGGCTGGTGGAGTGGCAGAGAGAAGGGGAAAATAGAGGGAGGCAAGCCTTTTTTATTTCTTCTGCTTAGCTATAAGGCAGGGCTGTCTCAAGTCATTTTGCTGCCCCAAGCGGGTAGTATGGGAGGACAGCCTCATGGTAACATGTTAGCCCCGACACCATTATGGGGTTTTGCTATGGACTGTTTGCTGTTGCCACATGGTCTGTGTACTTGCTAGACTGTAAAATGGATGCCAAGGGAGAAGCCCATAGAGAAGGGAAAAAGCTGTCTTTTTACTCTGAGGGACTCCATTGCATACCTGCCGCATGTCACATACATGGATTAAGGGCCATACAGCAGACAAAGGACTTTTCCTCTGCCAGTCGTTTGCATGAAGGGATTAAGTGCCTGCCCCACCCAAGCCATACACACGACCAATGAAAGAGCCATCCACTACCTGAAGAGACCATCTGCCTGCCAGCAAACTTCCTCTGTCCAGCCCCCAGGTATCCAACGGACAGTGTAGCCAATAAGATTTGAAATTGTCACTGACATAGCCGGCTGGGAGGGTCAGTAGGTGTACACCGCCTGGTCTTCTCCGCCCAACACCCAAGATGCTATAAAAACGTGGTCTCTGGGTTTGCTCGCCCCTGCTGCCCATCCCCTCCTAAACCAACGCTCTCAAACCACGCCCTCTGTCTGTCTGCTCTATCCTCTTAAGCCCCCATCCTGTACCTTAAACCCTTGCCTCGCTTCATTCCAGTCTGCAGCTGGAACTATACACGTGTGTTATTAGCTGGTCTAAACCATGTGTCCCTTCTTCCATCCTTCCTACCCACCCTAACCCCATTCGCTGGAAGATTTAGGAGCCGCGCCTTGGAGGTAAATATCGCCCTCAACGAACCAACATTTACCTGCTCATGCAACTGTGCTATGTCTATCTATATTTCCTAGCTCTTGAATGTATGTGTGTATGATTTGCTATTGTTGAGTGTAACTGTTATTAGAATTGTGTATTTAAGTAAACTAAAACATTATTCTGAGTCCTGTCTATCGCCTCTTCACTGGGAAGGTCCCGCGGCAGCCCATTCCTCGTAGACATAGACCAAAAGATCCCAAAATTAATTATACCTGTTGCGAGGTGCTCTACCCCTAGAGAGCATTTCGCCCAACAAACAGGTATGGTTCCCTCCACCCCTGACTTATGTTAATTTGGGACTATGCAGTTGCAGCTAAGGTAGAAAACTACCTCCTCCTATGCCATGTCTTCTGGGTTCCAAAAGTCTGGAAAACAGTTCTGTAGCCAACTGCACGGTTGCCAACTCTGGGTTGGGAAATACCTGTAAATTTGAGGGGTAGAGCCTGGGGAGGGCAGGGTTTGGGGTGGAGAGGGACCTCAGCAGGGTATAATGCCATAGAGTCCACTGTCCAAAGCAGCCATTGTCTCCAGGAGAACTGATCTTGGTCATCTGGACATCAGTTGTAATAGCTGGAGATCTCCAGGTGCTGCCTGGAGGTTGGCTTATGTTAATTTGGGTCTATGCAGTGGCAGCTATGGTAGAAAACCACCTCCTCCTATGCCATGTCTTCTGGGTTCCAAGAGTCTGGAAAACAATTTCATAGCCAGTTACAGGGTTGCCAACAGGTTGGGAAATACCTGTAGATTTGAGTAGTAGAGCCTGTGGAGGGCTGGGTTTGGATGGAGAGGGACTTCAGCAGGGTATAATGCCGTAGAGTCCACTGGCCAAAGCAGCCATTGTCTCCAGGAGAACTAATCTTGGTCATCTGGAGAACAGTTTTAATAGCTGGGAAATTTTCTGTAGGGGAAATGATGTGCTGTGGCTGGGGAACGTGGCGGTTTCTGGAAGATCTCCAGGCCCCACAGGGAGACTGGGATGTGTATTTTACCTCAGGACTCCTAACAGCAACAGCAGACTGTTTAGAATGTTAGAGGCAAAGGCCAATCAGGCCACATATGCAAATGACCTCTGTGTTCTGACTGGCTACAGGAGGGAGAGGAACAGCAAACTGTTTAGAATGTTGGAGGCAGGACTCAGGCAACGCAGCCAGTGGATAGGGAGACCCTCTGAATGACAGATCATTCAGCCAACTGATTTCGGAGCGTGTTGGAATGTTCAGGGGAGTCCATGACCAAAACAGCATTATATATAAGGAGAGATTCAGCAAGAACAAGAGAAACACTCAGGGCAACAGCCCTGTTTAAATAGCATGCAAACTCCACCCACTTCCCAGACAACTACCAACGATAAGCTATTGTCAGAACCATTAATTCCTCATTGGATGTCTCCAGAGTGTTCTAGAGCTCCAAGCTCAGCCAATCTCTGGTAGAAACAGTCCTGGAATGTTCTAGTCCCAATACATAACAGGTCCCTACTAAGGTATAAATGAAGTCAAATTAGAAAAAAATATATATTGTTCCTCCAACTGGCAAAGGAAAGTGTACATGGAGCCAAAAGCTGTGAGAAGACAACAGTAGACTCTACAACATCTGTACTATTCACTTGGGATAGAAATTAAGGTAACATCCATTTTCAGTACTAGATCTCTGGAATAATTGTAAATTTTTGACAGACAAAACCAGCAAAAAAAACCCCCCAGAAATTAAATGTATATGTTGAGCGTGCAAAAAATCAATTGTAAACTTCCAGTATCTTCAAGGTCAAGGTAAATCTGATATAACTCAAATGTAAGTCCTGTATGTTGTCCATACGTATGTTACACTATATTTTTATAAACTTTAGCCCAATTTCACCATTAAACTGGTGGATTCTCTGTAACAAATGTAACATTTGTTAGAAATGTAAGAACAAATTTTGATTGTGTACTAAATAGAAGCTTCGCACATTATACCAACTGAACATTAAGAAACAAACAAGGATTAACACAGTTACTCTCAAGGCTGTATAATTACCTGGTTCAGCTTTATATTACATGGTGCTTGTGTGTATAGTAAGGCTGCATTCTTGTATTGCTATCTCATCTTATATTCTCTAAATTGCTCAGCTGTGGCCAGACCCACAATTAATTTGCAATATTTGAGCAACAAATATATGGAGCTGCCTTATACTGCGTCAGACAGCTGGTCCCTTGAGCCAGGTACTGTTTACTCAGACTAGAAAGAGTCCTTCTCCGAGGCCCCATGAAGGTCCTAGCTATGTTACCTTTGATTCTTTTTTAAAACTGGAACTCCAGGGACTGATACTGCAACCTCCTAGGTGCAAGATATGCCACTGAGATATGTCCCCTCCCTAGAACATTATTACTACCTTTTCATGAATAAAATATTTGCAATGCAGTCCTAAACAAATTTACATCTTTCTGTGCTCATTGACTTCAGTGAGTTTACCAGAGTGTAACTCTGTTTAAGATTGCACTGTACATCATACAGAGTAGTTAAAAAGCTCGTGCAACGTAAAGCAGAGAGCATCTAGAAATGCCATAGTAGTCAGCTGTTCATCTGGAATTATGTTATATTCACCTGAATAGCCAGATTGTTATAATATTTTTGAAGAGGATTTCATGCACTGTAAAATATCAACAGTTCTGTGAATACGTGCCCCTTCTGACATTCTGTATCTCAATTGTCTATCAAGTGTGAAGTTTTCCAAGTATGGTATTTCTAATATTCTGAATATCCGCAGTAAGTACTGGCTGAAACTATTCTGTTAGAAGTAGTTCAACTAAACCACTAATGTACTTGCACATAAGATTACATTTTCCTAGATACTAAGCTCTTACCAGTTTAATTGTTCCAGCATGTACCTATTATTGTATTCTAGTATAATGAACCTGAGCCCTGAAGAGGAATTAGTAGATTCTTCTCAAGCTCACTGTGACCAGTTTGCAAATAAAATCTATCACATTCCAAGTTGGTTACAATCATACTGAAGGTTCTTGAGGTTTCCATCTGCCATATTCAAAGGAATACCTTTCACTTGCTGAAACCTAAGGATATGGACAAGTTACCTGAAGAAGTAAAACTTGCTATTTGTCCCTCAGGGTTATGAAATCTGTTAAAAGTTGTTTCTATTACCAATTGTTCTTTTTCTGAAGATCTGTTCTGAAGATCTTATAAAGTACTGAGACTTATGTGAAGCATAGTGATTCAGCTCATAGTGATTCAGCTCATACTGAAGGACAAGAGATGCCTTTGCTGGCTCGCAGGCCAGCTTATATTCGCAACTCACACCACACCCAAACACACATCCACACCCGTGATAGGATATTTACATTGTACCCTTAGACCCATAGGTCCCTCCTAGGATCATAGCATTCCTATAGGTGCGCACTAGGATCCGTTCAGGCTATTGTCTCTGGAAGCGAAGCTCGGGTTCCTTCACTCGACCGTGTATTTGCCCGACCATGTGCACAGGCTTCCCCAAGTACACAACATCTCTCTAGCTTTTAGAAAGACAATAATAAGAGCATTTTAAAAGAAGCCTTCTCTGAATCTAATTTACTTGTAGTTCAATGCTAAGCAGAGTTAATCAACAATTCAGTGGTCTGAAAAGTGTAACTCTGCTTAGGAGAACACTGTTAAAAGATAACAGTCAGTGTCATTTTTGAGCAAGTTTAGAGGCAAAACAACTCTGAGTTTTCCGGCATTAAACTAATTGTCTGGATCCTTTCCCATCTGGATTCCAGCCTGGCTATGGCAAGAAAACCACCTTAATTACCTTGCTGGTTTACATCTCAGGGGAATGTGTCTCTGTTGGTTCCCATGTACCTCTCAGTGGAGTCTGATACCAACACCTTCAGGGTTGTTTCACTGATACGGGTCTTGGTGCTGCTGTTCTGTATTGATTTCAGTCTTTTTTGAAGGTAGCTCCCAGAAGGTTTTGCTGGAAAATTTCTGTTCAGACCTCTGGGTTCTGGCCTGTGGTATTCTCCAAAGCCTCTACCTTAACCCCCATGGGGTTTAACATGTACATGAATCTGCTAAAACAGATTTATACAGAGATTAGATTACAGTGTTACCAATGTGCAGATGACAGACAATCTCTCCTTTCTACCTAAATTGAGGGAGGCCTTGGGAATATTTAACCAGTGTTTAGAGGTAGTGAGGGACTGGTTGTGGGTAAATAAATTAAAACTAAATCCAGACAAGATGGAAATACTTGGAGTTCAAAATAAGGCTGATATGGGAATAAATGTACTAGATGATGTTACATGCCCCCTAAGGGTGCAAGAATGCAGTGTAGGAGTGGACTTGTGGGAGGACTTTTTTTGGCTCCCTTAACTCAGGGCTTTAGAGTTCCATTCCCCAGTATGTGAAGTCAGGGCTAACTCTGAAAGTATGCAGGATAAATATGAGTAAAAATGCTTCCAGAAGATCTTAAAAATTACTGTCTGATTGACTGATGGCTAGAGGTGTGAGCTGGGTTGCTGTGATAGATTGCAAAGAAAAGCAGACTTTTTAAAATGCTGCTTGTGTCAGGGACTCAGGGAGGTTATGCGTTAATCTACACTGGAGAGAATAGCTTATGTGATTGGCTGCTCTACTCACTATCTGATTGGCCGGCATCAGCTTAAGAAGGAAATAAAACAGCTGATCTGGAGGAGAAAGTTTCATTTGCCTTTTGGTCTTTGTCTGAAATTTAATGTCTGGATCAGTAGCCAAATGGTTTGGCTTCTGAGGGAAGAGACTTTAGGAGTCAGTTGTTTCTGTCGGGGAACTGTCAGAAAAGTACTTAATCTAGAAAGAAGAATAAGGTCCCCTCTGTCTTAAATATATTAGAATTACTCTGAGGGAGAATTTAGATTCTCAGTCAAGAAAGCTACAGAACAGCATTACACAGACAATGGATACTGGAGAAAGATTTGGCAGAAGGTCTGGGTAGTTAGAGAGAACTCCCATACAAGTCAAATAGTAAAAGGAGTTATTGCTTCTTAGGAGCAAGGAGAATTGGGAAGACAACTCTGATCTGTGATAAAGGGCAGAAGCTTAAACACTCAGGAGTTAGTGAAAAGCTATAATATCTAAAGGGAAAACCTAGATCTCTGAAGGGAGAAACCTAGAAGCACTATTCTAAGATAAAACTATTCTCTAAGAAATTGTATTCAAGATTCTGTGTAAAAGCTGAAATATATAATAAGCAGAAACCTTTCACTGAAAAGAACTTGAAACTTAGAAGTTAAACTTCAACAAAACTCCCTTGTATGTTCAAAAGCCTCAGTTCTATATATATTAGAAAGTTTTATCTCAGCAACCTCTGTACCTTGAATCCTCATATTTATATATTCCCTGCCTGTTTAATAAAATCTTTATTCTGTTTTTGAAAGTTAATCTTCCTCAAGTGCCATTTCACAAGGGTTTATAAAACAGGAAAGCTCCTGTATTCCCTCAAGTTCCGGCTGTACTGGGTCTAAAGCCTAAACAAATATCTGTGACAAGGTGGGACAATTTAAGCTTATCAGACAAAGAAGAAATACACACTACTGGAGGGCAACTCAGTTACTGAGGGGAACTAAAATATTTTTGGTGGGAAAATTCTGCTTGGGTGTCGGGAAAGTGACAGGGAACTGTCATAGTTGCCAACTTTGGCTTGAGAAATTTCTGGAGATTTTGGGGTGGGCCTGGAAAAGTCAGAATTAGTAAAGGAGGAAACTCAGCAGGATGTAATACCATAGAGATCACCCTCCAAAGCTGCCATTTTTCCACAGGGAAATGGATCTCTGTAGTCTGGAGATAAATTATAATTCCAAGAGAACACACCCCTCCACCTGGAGGTTGGCAAACCTACTAGTGCTTTATTTTTCTATGGAGATTTTTTTCCTTTCTAACGATTGTTTCATAAAACTAATAACAATGAATGGATGCCATTGCCAATACAATATTAGGGAAACTTGGTGCGGTGGGGGGGATAAAATCATAATAATCTAAAGAAAAAATCAGTTATGAATACTCTGGTCATTGACCATAACAATAAATAAATAACATTAATTATGAATTCACTTGTTTGGCTATGCAGGTCCAATCAAACCAAAATTAAAATTTATATTTGTAGAGTCTTCTTCCCTGTCCATGGGGAGGGCGGGATAGAAATATAATAATAAAATAAAAATAAATAAGTGTTGGAAAAGACATTATAATCACCAATCTGATATGTAATTAACAATTAATGTAAGCTAGGTGTGCCACGGGCAGTGTTAAATTTTGTTGAAAGATGATTGGGCAACCACATCCATAGCATGTCATGCACAGTCCCTTTCATGTGCTAAAACTAATATGTCAACAGTTTTCAGGTCTTTTTCTCTTAAATTTAACTAATGTAAGAATATGCTTTATTGTCTTTAAATAAAACTTACTTCCACATAAAGCTTTGAGTTTGTTTGAATATAGCACTTATATCACGCAATTTCCCCCCATCAAATATTTCAGTGCAAGTATTTGTTGCTGTTAGACCTAACATTAGTATAGCTTTAATTTTTAAAAACTAAATACAAGTAAAACTCAATACACTGAATCAGACAATGCTCTATTCAGAACATTGGACAGTTTTCCAGTTCTAATTTTTCCGGGAAAGCCCATATCACTACTGAAGATGCTCTTTTCTTTTTTAAAAAAGCAACCTATAATCTGTGAACAGTTTTATAACAATGTTTTAAAATGTCATGTTTTTATTGTTCTTTGCAAGCTATCTGCAAAAATCTGGCAAAGAAAATAAATCCATACCCAGCTTGTTTCTGACCAGTTTTACCTCAAATTAACTTTGTATTAGTTCTCCATAGGTAGCAACCTATGTTCTTTAACCCCAAATACCATTGTAGATTTCTTTGATGTTTTGAAATACTCATTGTTTGAGTCACAGCAAAAGTTATTAGCAACAATTATATTTTATAGATGGAACTTTTGATTTACATAGTTGATTTTCAAACTTTCTTATAACATTTTTTAAATTTAGTGATAAGAAGCATTGTTTATTTGATACCCTGAAAATAAAACATAAAATATCCCCTGGGAATAGGGGATGTAGGCTTACCCTGTTGCTCCAGGTCTTCCTGGTATAACCCCTTGGGTTAAGTCCCAGATGGACCGTTCCACAACCATCATCAACATAGTAATTTAATTCATTCTTCAACCCCTTACCAGCTTTTTAATAGTAAAATCCTACAAGCAAAGTGTCACTCTAAAACAAAAGCAAAAAACCCATCTGTGCACAGCCTTAACACAATCAGCCAAAATGCATTTTACAAACAAATTCAATGAAATTTATGTCTAGAGTATAAGGATAAAGAGGAAGCTCTTTAAATATGAAACTTCTATTGAACAGGAATGAAGTTGTAGCTTGTGAACTGAAGACTGCATATGGAACAAGCCCAAGTAATTCCCATCTCAAATTATGCACAGGACACATTTCCCTCCCATTCCCTGCAGTGTTTATGCCAGTGGATACCACATTGTGGAGCCTCAATGTCTGGATCACAGAATTGCTAGTTGGCACCGGGCTATTATTATTATTATTTATCCTTTTTTAAAAACCTCTCCAGATTAGATTTAATTGCAAATTAATTGAAGAGAAGACTAAATTACAAAACAATACATCAGCAGGATAATAAGCACAAAAAAAAAAATCCAAGGAAGACATTTTGGCAACACATTGTTATAAAACACATTAATTATTTCCATATCACTCCAAAGATTTCAGACCTCTAATGGGAATGAGGACCTGTTAATAATATTTAATGAATGGGTTCCAGATTGAAAAAAGACAGTTTAACCAGTTTTTAATTTATCTTACAGCACTGGGGACTCTTTATTGAATATATGTGGCAGTTTCATATCTAATGTAATTTTTTTTGAAAATATGAATTTAAACTTTCATAGAAAAGTATTTACCTTCTGAAACTGCTTAAATCCTCTTTTTGATATAGAACTCTATAGAAAAGTCAGAACTGACTAATTTGCTGAGCACATCAATGTACATTTATTCAGAAGTTAAATCCTGCTTTATTCCCTGTTGCTTATTTTTTGAAAGGTATCTTGAGGACTGTAGCCTTAACTGCCCATACTTAATTCAATTACTTCTACACTTAAGAAAATATACATGAAAGGGTAAAAAACATTTGGCTAGACTTTACTACTCAGTGCAGCGACCATGAGATCTGAATGTGGCAACCATAGCTGTTTAGTGACTATCATCTTCTTAGTATAGTACAATCTTGCATATCCTAACTAATCATAGCTAGTAGCATGGCCCATATTAAGATGTTCACATTAACAACAGTTAGTTCAAATAAACCATGTGCGTGTGTGTGTTTGCTTTATATCTTAACAGAACCTTAATATTGTTTGATGAGTCATTATCAGTGCCATCCTAAACAGAGTAACATGCCTCTAAACCAATTGACCTCAATAGACTTAGAAGGGTATAACTCTTCTTAGGTTGGCACTGTTAACTTCTGGTTAAATAAAGAAGCTTTTTTAGCTTTTGTTTTTCAGATTGACATACAATGAGACCATGGGAAATCATGTGGGAAGAAGTATTACAATTTCTGGAAATCATGAGAAGAATGTCAAGTTGATATAAGCAAATGCTCAAATAAGAGGATGGCTCACACAACCCACAGAGATTATGAACGATATTGTCATAATAAGACTGAAATGGGTCTCATCTAAAACAAAAGTAAGTACCATGTTTTTGGTGTAATGGAAACCTAGGGAAGGCCACTATGTGCTCAGAAGACAACAGTGAATGTCAACCGACCAGTGCCTGTGTTTCTGAAACATAGAGACAATGGAGAATCTGTTCTCACATATAACTAAGCACCCCAGCCTCATAAATTATTAGAATATCTTCATTGTGTAGTATGCAGCCTGCAAAGCCATAACATGATTCTAATTCCAGGTCTGCAACTCAAGAACAGGCATTATTCTGGAGATAAAGAGCAGCTGCCAAAAGTTTGGAAGCACTTCATGTTTCACAGATGCAGAATTTAACTATAATTCTGTTATGGCTTTTCTAGCCAGCATAATCAAATAAAGATCCTACCTCTTCCAACAGCAAAGGAATATAATCACAATAGGGATTTCTAACACAGCAACCAGGGAGAATGGTCCAAGGATTTTTTTCCCCCCAACTCAGAAGGTAGCAACAGATGTGGGTGAATCAGACCCTGCAGAAGAAGGTTTCGAATCTCTGGAGGCATCAAGGGTTCTTGATTCAAGATACCATTGGGTCATGGGTGCTTGAACCACCTAGGTCCAACAAGCTCATTCCTAGATTTTTGACACTCCTTGTTGTTCTGGCTATCAGGAAGAGGAGCTAAAGCATACTGAGGTGGAAATGAAATTCTAAATAAATAACATCTGACTAAGGTAATTTACTGAGCAACACGATTTTTCATGTAGATAGTAAGAGGAATGAGACTGCAATTATCTGTCTCTGTGTCTGGTTCTGCAACTAATTTGTTGTTTATTATTGCACTGAGGAAAACTGGGTAACTTGGTTAGCTTTCTCAGCTGTATTTCCTTTGTGTTTCATATGTTATTCAAAGCTGCTGCCCACAGGGACTTTTTCATATTATGAAGTAAAGCAATTATCATTTGTATTAGTGCAGTTCCATTGTCTTCAACAGTCTATACCAGTTTGTGTATTGCCAACAGTCTTCTGAGGCAAGGCACCCTGCAGCTGGCAGAAGAAGAGGGAAAGAATCCTGTCTGAGACAAAGCACTACACATAGTTCCTCCAGAGCTAGAAGTGAGACAATCAGAAAGCTAGCCAGACTGTTGTCAGAGAAGGAAATGAAGCTCATTGTGATGTCTTGCTCATTGATTTGCATAAGCTAACTTCCTCTCCCTCCTTTTTAAAAACTAACTTGCATCTAAGTAAGTCAACATTAAACCGCACATTCGTTTTTGCCATATTTACTTCAAATCTATACCGTAAGCTCATAGTAAGTGCCTAGTACATTTGTGACAGGGAAGGAAAACACTCCTGAAATGCAGATGTAAGGCAAAGGGCTAATTAAGGTACAGATGGAATTCACTTGTTTTACAGTGTGAGGCCTGTTGGAAGTGGAGGAGTATACACTGTCCCCTGCCTCAGCCTTCAGAGACAGCATCATAGATTTAGAGACAGATAGAGAGGTTCAGGATACACAGAGCATCCTTTTCTTCCTGCTATCTGATACTATCCTTTGAAGTAGAATGCTATTCTCAGCGACAAGACTTCCTTCCTTCCAGCTTGACACCTTCTCTCTCACACACACAAAGAAGGAGCACAAACTCTCCATCATTTCCACGACGAATGCAGGAGAGGCATTTTCCATCCACATCCATCTAGCTAGTTAGATTAGATTCTATCCCTCACTCTGAACCTACAATGTCCAGAATGTAGTTCCTTGAATAAAGGATTCTTATTAGCTTGAAACTGACAAGTGGCTCTGTGTAACTCTGTAAGTATGCTAGCACACACAGCACTGAGAAGCTGCTGCTGCATGTAAGCCTCATGCACTCTGCTACTTATAGAGATTCGTGGCTGTACCATACCAATGATTCTAACAAGACCACCATACTATGTTACCTTCAGAGTCCATTTAACCTTAGTTAACAGAAAACAACAGAAATATTTAGAAATTTTAATTTCAGTTTAATTTGAGATATTATATAGATACAAACACACTATTTTAAAAATGCTTAAGTCCTCAATAACACACAATATATATGCATTATATCATGCTTTGCAACTTGATGTGCAGTCCATGGATCATGAGCTGGAGTCATTGGCTCTATGAATATTTCTAGTCATTGTTTTGTGTTTGTGACACATTGTACTATTCTGGATCATAGTAGGTTGATCACAGTAACATCATCATTTATGGGAGTGTACCATAAAAGTTGACACCACCTTGAGCATGGAACAACTCAAAGAAACAGTACAAGATCAGAAAACGTGGAGAGAGCTGGCCCATAGAATTGCCAAGAATCAAACACGACTAATGACTAACAACAACCTTCTTCTTGAGTAAGAATGCAAGAAAATTTCAATTATTAGAGCTAGAACAAAGAGCTGAGTAAGATGCAAAAACATTACCGATAGTTCAAACAATACCCCCAAACCAATTTCTCTGTTTGTACATTTCATTTTTCATGCATGTTTTCTGTTGTGTCATAATTCTGTTGTGTGTACCTTGACCTGGATAGGCCAGGCAAGCCTGATCTCATCAGATCTCAGAAGCTAAGGTCAACTCTAGCAAGTAATTAGAAGGGAGACCTCTAAGGAATACTAGGGCTCAGGACACAGAGGAAGGCAATCAAGCCACCTCTCTGAGACATCCAAGTCCCATTAGGGGTTGCCAGAAGTCACCATGACTTCCAGGCACGCAAGCACACACACACACAAAATAAAACCACAAACAAATAATTCTTTTGTGTGCATAATCTTGAACTGAACTGAAGCTTGAACTGTTATGGGGGCCCCTTTGCAACCAGCAACAATAGAGCAACATCCAGCAAGGTCCAAAGAGCCTTGCTGCTCTTGCAAGGATCTCAAGGCTTAAATGGCAGAGAACAGGGTGTTGGAGTGGAGCCCTTGAAAATGAGCCATACAGTGAGCCCCTTTGTAAAGTACTGGGTTCGCCGCATGGAGGACACGGACAATGACATGCAGTGTGATGTGTTTATTGGTACTTTATAACAAGGACTGCAAAATGGCCCTGCAAGGCCAACTATATACACCCACCCCCGGCACACCTACAGTCCCATTGGGGGGTTCGAATTTCTCGCCAAAGTTGCTATTGGTGTTCACAGGAGCAAAGCTCCACACTGTAGCCGCGAACCCCTAGTGGTGGCCTGAGTACATAACACCCCTCTCCCCATAGTTCTGACCTCCCCTATGTGATATAGTCCTGTAAATATGCAGGGGTCTATCACAATCATGAAGGGGTCCAGCTCCGCATCGATTTTGGGCCGGAGTGCGAGCGGAGCCGTGCAGAATCGCATGCAGATGGGGCTACGTCGGGGCCTAATTCTAAGGAAACCGGGGGGCCCTTATAACATCCCAAAGCCCCATCGAAGATGGCAGGGAACTCCCCACAAACCTCCACAAAGTCCCGCGATACACATTTGTTAACACCCCCGATTGTGATGCCCAACGGCACGAACCAGGCCCAACCAAAACGACTAACAAGGTTTCCCTTTACCACAATCAGGTCCAGAGACCCCTCGAAACCCTGGTACTGCACCTGGAAAGTCCCCACACCCCAGATTAGAACTGGGTTCCTCTGAAAGTCCACCAAGCTCAGAGGCGAGTGACATAGGGGAGGTCTCCCGTTAGGCCTGGACTTGGATCTTCGGGGTCACAGACTCTTTGGGGAGAAGTAGTACCTGGAATGACAGCCGGTCAATGAGGAGGTAGAGATCAGAGAATTCCGCAGTCTCATAGGTGGCGGCGGCCTGGCTGTGTGGAGGAGTGGGTGGCAGTTGTGGCCAGCTTCCCTTGGACTGGCAAACGCAGGTGAGATGCCCCTGCTTTCCACAAGTGTAGCACGTGGCATTGCAGAACCGGCATGTTTTATGTTCATGCGCATCCCTGCAGCTGGTGCATGGGGCACGTCCTGCAGCCTTTCCGGAGGGTCCTACGGCAGCGGCACCCAGTGGGTTGATGGATGAGATGGACATCCTCCTCATCTAAGTTTTCCGGTGCTGAGTCAGGAAGGACGAGGTGTAAAGCTGCCGATGGTCGGTCACAATGCGAGGCCTTGTGCATGAGGGTGAGTTGTAGGGCTTCTTCTAACTTGATGCCGGGGATGCTGATTACCTTCCAGAGAAGCGTGGTATCACTGTGGCCCCAGGTGAACTGCATGAGGAGGTTTTCAGTGACCTTTGTGAAGGCGCACTCCATGGCCAGCTGTCGTAGCGCTGCCAGATATGCTGCGGCCACTTCCCCAGGCTTCTGGAGGCGGCCCTGGAATTCCATCCATTGGGCCAGTGCAGTTGGCTTGGGTGTGAGGTACCTCATCAACGCATCGATGATTTCCTCATAGGAACATTCAAGGATGGACTTGGAGGCCAGGAGGCTCTTGGCTAGCCTAATAGTGGCTGTGCCACAGAAACTTAGGAGGAGGTTCCTTCTCTTAGCTGTATTGGTCACCTCATGGTAGGTGAGGTGGCAGGTAAGATAAGAACATAAGAGAAGCCAATGTTGAATCAGGCCAATGGCCCATCTAGTCCAACACTCTGTCACACAGTGGCCAAAATATACCAGGTGCCATCAGGAGGTCCAGCAGTGGGGCCAGGGCACCAGAAGCCCTCCCACTGCTGCCCCCTCCAGCACCAAGAATAGAGTGCATCACTTGCTCCAGACTGAGAGTTTCTATCTATACTTTGTGGCTATGAGAATACATGCTACATGAAGCACATTTTACAAAATACTCTTTTTTCTGTTTTTTTCTAGCAACATATTCACATACAGTTTTGTCATATGAGAGCTTCCTTGCAATGTCATTTTCTACAGACAATATGCATAAAGAATGTAAGCAGTCCATGGTAGATCAAAATTTGTTCTTTATCAAGGAAAGCTTTGAGAAATTCCTTTCTGCTTCACAGCTTGTGATAGGCATTGTCAAGTACAGCTTAAGCACAGTAGTAATATTAGGGAATAATTCAATCAGGCATTGCTCATAAATAAACTGAAGAACTTCTGTGCATTGCATTTAAGATGACATGTTTTCTTCCATGTTCTGGGATTTCCTCAGGTGTAAATATTCTTTGAACTGGTAACACTCGTTTACTAATTTATGGTCAATATCATCTTTGTAATGAAATATTATAAGCTTAATATTGTCCTCATCAGTTTCAGAATTGTTCACCAATTCTGAGAGGAACTTGAACCTTTTTGCAATCTGCTCATATGGGTCAATCCTCTTGCCTACCTGGGTTACCAAGCAGTCATAGAGTTGATTTAGAACTTCTAGATTTTTCAGCTCCTTTCAAAGGATCCCTTCCACTTGTTCCATCTGAAAATTTCTTTGTAGCCATGTGTTTGGAAGCATCAGAATAACTTGAGATAATATCGTCACACAAACCTTTTGCTTCTGATTCATAGCATACAATCCGGTCAGCTGAATTTTCTTGGAGTTCTTTAACAAATGAAAGTAAAAATAACAGCAGAAGATAACTTTCAAATACATCAAAACCAGGAGTTTGGAGTTTCTTGCTTGTTCTGTTGAAATGCTCTTCTTCCCAAACAACTGTTAAAATAGCATATTCCAACTTTACCAGCTTGTTGCATCTTGTTTGCATTCAGGTTTCTCTTCTGAGTCTTCAAAAATATGTTTGAGAGTTTGTAAAATATCCATTTTTATTTGCCCGGACTGCTTCAGATTATGCAGACCATCTAGTTACACTTAAGGTCTTTAGGGGAAAATCTAGATTGTCGTGTGTGTTTAAAATTCCCCATCTTCGTAGAGTTCCAGAAAAGAAAATATACAGCTCCTACAAAATGCCAAAATAGTCAACAACTTCAGGCACAGTAGACACTGCCTTTACTCCAAAAAGGTTGAGTGAATGGGCTGCACATAGTACATAGTCTGCATCCCTGTTAATGTTTTTAAAGGGTGCTTGCAGCCCTTTCTCTGAGCCCTTCATGTTAGATGCATTATCGTAGGACTGACCATGGATATTTTCAACTGACAGCTTATTTGCCCAGAACTTCTTGTATTTTGTTGAACAAGTTCATGGATGAATGGTTTTCTATTGGTATAAATGTTAAAAATCTCTCACAGGGTTTTCCATTATAGCAGTATCAAACCACAATTGCCAGCTGGTCAAAATGTGTCAGGTCAGGCATAGCGTCAACAATAATAGAGTAGTATTTGATGTCTAGATCATTGATTTGAGTCACAGTTTCATCTTGCACATGTTGCCCCATGATTTCTATCAGTTCTTCATACATGGTTTTGAATAGGTAAGTAATGGTCCCAGTCACATGGGAGGATTTGCCCTGTGAAACGGACAGGTTGAGGGCGCATCAAATGGCAAAAAGCACACCTGTCACCAACCCGTACCATCGGCCTGAAGAAGCGGATTTAAAAAGTACCAGCAAAAGGGTAGTAGCAACCAGAAAACGCAGGTGAGCGTCGGATCACGGAAGCAGAGTTAATCCGATGCATCCAGCGCGCGCATGCGTCCCGTCGCACCGGATGTGCTTTTTCCAAGCCTCCACAGTATGCGAAGAAATGTAAGAGTGCACATGCGCAAGACCCTTTGATGCACTTCAACATTGCCATGTGATCACTGGCTATCGGAGTTTGCGCAGCATCTCGGGGACCCATCTGATTGCGCTACTGCACATCTTTTTGCTCCGGATCTAATATGTCTCCCTTCAGCAGCGCAGTATCCCGCTCGTGTGACTGGGACCTAATATTTACTTTTTCATTTTTACATTTCTCAAGATGTTCATGTAAAAATGGGTCAAACTCTGCAATAAGTTCAATGGCCCCCATGAAGTTTCCATTATTTGATGAGCCACACTTCTCCTCATGACCTCTAAATGCTAAACCTCTTTCACTTAAAAACTTTATAACAGCTACAACTCTTTTCAGTATTTCAAAACAGTACTGTATGTTTTTTCTCATCTGTTCCTCAAGTTGCTGATCCACAGTGTTTTTATTTTTTTTGTTATCCAACACAACATTGCCCTCTTATGCTCCATGCTGTCTTCATGATTCTCCTGAGTTCTGAGTACATTCATCCAGTCAGAAAACCCACCTGTTGTAAGTAATGTTTGGCATTTAGAAAAGAGTTTGCAAGCAAAACAGTAAAACTAACCAGGATCTCATCACAGTCTGACCATTTTTCAATCTTTTTTCCAAGTATTTGTTTGAGAAACTTCTGTTCTGCTCCTTTTAAATCTTGCTGGATAAGGTATATACATCATCTGTTTTTTTATTTTGAAAAAACCTGATGTCTTGCATTAAACAATTATGTATAAAATCATTATGGGCCAGTTTGCTAGGTCACTGTATTCTTTGAAATCAGTGAATTTGCTTCCTGTTTCCTGTTTCTGCTCTGTCTCTTCTTGTTCCATTGTACTTTCATGTTGACCACTGTGACTATCATCTGTGTCAAAAGTGTCAACAGTGGGTTGATGATTGCTAGAAAGAGCTCCTATGGCTTCACTGGTGCTTGCTTGGCTTGTTTCAGCTGTAGGTGTTGACAAAGTTTAACTTGACATTATAAAATAGTTTGATAATTTTTGACATTTAGAGATTTCATCAAATTGTTTCTCCTTGAGTTTGCCTTTCCTCTTGGGGTCTTGATCTCTACAGTTACAGACATAAAGTTGTTATTGTTATTAGTTCTACTGCAACTACATGTATTTATGAACAACACACTTAAACACAAAGAGGCAATACAACAGATGCAATTTAACATTGCAATAAACTATATAAACAAAAGCATGAAGGTTTTCATAGGAGTCCTTGTTCATCCCAGTCCAGTTATTACTTCATAGCAAGGTTTTTTAAGATATTATTGGCTACAAATATCTTCAGCATCCACAAAGATGCACAGTACAAAAAGTCTAAACACATAAGTAATACATATATCATAAATCCAGGTTAATCTCATAAGAACATAAGAGAAGCCAATGTTGGATCAGGCCAAAAGCCCATCCAGTCCAACACTCTGTCACACAGTGGCCCAAAATACCAGGTGCCATCAGGAGGTCCAGCAGTGGGGCTAGGACACTAGAATCCCTCCCACTGTTGCCCCCCCAGGACCAAGAATACAGTGCATCACTTGCTCCAGACTGAGAGTTTCTATCTATACTTTGTGGCTATAGCCACTGAAGGACTTCTGTTCCATATGTTTATCTAATTCCCTCTTGAAGCCATCCATGCTTGTAGCCTCTGCCCACCTCCTATGGCAATTAGCCGCCACCACCTCCTGTAGTAATTCACTCACAATATTGGATTTCCAGGCTGTATCTGGGAGGCTGCAGTTCTTCTCACTTGGATCCTGAATCCCACTTCACCTTTGTTTTAAAAGATCTCTAATATCTGCACAGATTACCAACATTTACTGGCAGTAATCCCAAGCAGGCCTTGAAACAACTAGATCTGTGCAGGCCTTTACCTCCCTTTATGGTGCAGCTTCTTCCTGGGCCAGGCCAAACTCTTCAGAAGCATTAACACAGAGAATACTAAAAAGATGTATTGCAACCATTCTAAATAATAACAATAATTTACCTGCAATAATCCAAAGCAGGTCTCGAAACAATAAGATCTGTACTGGTCTTTCCCCACCCTTATGGTGCTGTTGCATCTTCCTGGGCCAGGCTGAACTGCTAGGCTGCTGAGAATAACCAGCCCACTTTAGGGGGAAGCAACAACACTGAGCATGCTCCATTCTAAGGTCAGTATTAAGTACTTCAACCCACTGGCTTATGATTCTGTCACTAAAATAGCCTTATTTTAATAACAAACACTTTAAAAACTCTATTAATTTTTGTTGAAAAATTCACTTGATAAAAAAAAAGTTCCTTCAGTGGGCCCCCTGGGATTGGGGGCCCTGAAGCTTAAACTTCATTAGTTTCACAGTAGATCCACCTCTGTGCATAATTCCAGTACAATGCAAAGGGTGCTTTACATTGTTTTGCATGTCAACTGCCACCATATCTGAATAGCCCTTTGTCAAAGGTCCCCGGGTCCAGCCCAGGCTAAGGATCTAGTGGCTGCCCACACACTAGTCTGGTAGGCTACCAGCCCTTTTTAACTATCCCACTGGCTTAGAAGCAAAACGGCAAGCTCCTGGTCCTTCTGGGATTTAACCAGAAAGTTGACCCTGCAGGGTAGACCTGCAGGACAAATTCCCAAACAAAAGACAAGTTACCTGGTAGGTAGTTACTGGGTCTAAAACACTGGAATTAGACTGAGGTCAGTTGAAGGCAAAATCCACAAGCAAGTAAAATATAATCATTTTTAATAAGTTGCAAGAATATTTTTAAAAGAACAGGACTGTGAGGGAAAACAGGAAATCTAAGAACTGAAATGCTAACTACAATGGTTCCAAGTTACCAGATGTTATTCCATCTCAGGCTGAAGGCTCTCAGCATCAAAGCGGCTCTCTCTCCAGAGTCTGCCAAGCCCAACAAGCTGTTTGGCCCTCTCAAACAAACAATCAAAATGGTTGCCAGGAGCATAACAGCAACTGCATGGTGTGGTAACACACAGTCACCATCAGGAACACACTAAGCTGAACATCTAACTTTTTAGGAGTAAGGGTCCAACGTGATCCCAGGCCTGAAGGACCAATAGAAACCCTTAGAGATTATGTAACCCTCTGTTGCTGGGCAAATAACCTATAGGGTGACTTGACCAGGATGAAAGGAATCAAAACTTACTGCAGATTGTCTTGGCCCCTTTCACACAGGTGAAACCCATAAACCAAAATTGGTTGGAATGTGTTACTTGGAAGTAGTGCTCGGCGCTCAGCTCCTCTGCACAGCTGTGTCTTATCTAAGAATATCTTTCTATCTCTTGGAACTCACAATAGGCCACATGTGTGACCTGAACCAAAGATGTCAAAATGGTCAAAGTTTCTAGGGAACCATTTTCTTCACATCCTTCTTGTTCTACAGCTTATTATCTACATTGTGTAATTTTCCCTGCTCTGCTATAAAGGCCAGAGTTTTCCTATTTCCAGGAGAGAGAGAAAAGGAAAAAACAGCAGCAACATGAAGAAACTTACTATAGATGTATGGTCAACTGCTGCACACAAACTGTTCACGATGTGACCACCACATCAAATAGTTTAAAGTAAAGCCATGCCAGAACATCAGCATCAAGATGAAGACAGAAGTCAGATAGGTTTATAAGGAACTGCTCATTATCCCACTAATCTACCCAACCACTATGGTCACCTTCTGAGGCCCTGCGTGGGTATCCCTGCCTTCTGAGACTAGGTAGGTGTCAACTCAGGAGAGAGCCTTCTTGGTTGTGGCACTAAAATTCTGGAACTCTCTACCCAGAGAGACTTTGGCTGTGTTCTTCTGTTGCTGTCTTACACCAGCAGGTAAAGACTTGTCTAGTGTGGCATTCCCTCAGTGATCACTCCTTCCTGCCCTATGTTTTCTCATTTCTATGTATGTGTATTTTATTGTGTTGTATTTGTGTGTTTCTTGTCTGTTTTTTTACTCTGACCTGAATACCCCACGCTAGCCCGTTCTCATCAGATCTTGGAAGCTAAGGAGGGCTGGTCCTGGCTGGTCATTGGATGAGATATCTCCAAGTACTAGGATCATGACACAGAGCCAGGCAATGGCAAGCAACCTCTGAATGTTTCCAGCCTTGAAAACTCTGTGGGTTGCCTTAAGTCAGCTGTGACTTGATGGCAAAAAAATGTGTATTTTAACTTGGTTTTGATAATTTTAAGACGTATTTTTATCATGTATACTTTTAACCTGTTTGCTGCCTTGGTGGCCCTGATGCAGGCAGAAAGACAAGGTATAAATATTGTAAATAAATAAATAAGATGTGTGATTCAGACAGGAAGAGTAAACTCATAATATCAGTAGCAGAAACATGGTTCTGATCTGAGCCCCTTCTTATGGAGCCCCATATTTACTTCATTTGTATCTTTCTCGCCAGTGGTAACCTAAAGTGGCCTACATTTTTTTCCTCTTCTCCATTTTATCCTCACAACAACCCTGTGAGGTAGGTTCAGCTAAGAGTGTGTGACTGGCTCAATGTCACTCAACAAGCTTCCAGTGGAAGAGCAGGGATTCAGCCCTGGGTCTTCCAGGCTGAAGTCCAATCACTATAACACAGTGGCTCTCAATATATCAATTGTGGAAGGTTTTTATATGCCAACCAACATCCTGGAAATACAGAATTTTTAATAATGGATGACACATTGCCTCAATTTTTTAAAAACCAGAATGAACAAAACTGCTATAGAACAATCCTGTGTAAGAAACACGTGAACAGGATACTGTAACAGATCATTTCCATTCTTGACTAATATGATTCAATGCCAAGAAAATGATCTTTCCGAAGCACCAGAATCCATAGTAATTCAGGAAACAATATCCCTTTGAACCTTTTCAAAGTAATGAAAAATGTTCCATTTTTTGAGACTGATGGAATTAACATCATATAAACTCATTTCACATATTCTTGTAATGTAATGCAGGTAGATAGCAACTCAGAAGGGTTCCTAATCTTATCTTTACCTCTTCAAGCCCCAGGTCACTTTTGAGATCTCTCTCTCTCTCTCTCTCTCTCTCTCTCTCTCTCTCTCTCTCTCTCTCTCTCTCTCTCTCTCTCTCTCTCTCTCTCTCTCTCTCTCATTCTGTCTCAGCACAAAGCATTCATGCAAAAGGAAAAGTTATTCTACAACCCTTTACCTGCATCAGCAGAAAGAGCAGCTTAAAAGTGTTTTGGAATTCCAGCAACAGAAGGAATAGGTCACTGTAACCAATTAAAAACAAGTTTAATAGCCAGGGTGGATTTTTCCTGTTTCTTTACAGTATAATGTTGCCCAATTTACACAAATGCCACTTAAGAAACAGCAGCCTATTTTTTGAACACATATACATCCCACCCACTTGTGGCAGCAAACATCTTCCACAGAGTGACAAAACCACTTAACTTTAACAACAGTGCAGTCCAAGGTTAGGTACTACTCCATTTGTGAAGGAATCAAGATTTCATTTGGTGTCAGCACCTCTATAAATGATTGTGTTGCTCAGTTAAAACATCTCCATTGAGTCTCGAGAGGGAGGGAGAGAGCTACAAAGGTCTTCCAACAACAATAACTAATGGAAAGACATAAAGGCTACAGGGCTTGGTCTGGACCAGCCAACAATCAGCTTCTGGTTACCTGTTGTATCAATGAAAAAAACTGTTACATGTGAAGGAAATCCAATAATGTGGTACCCACAGTTAAAAAGTATCTCATCAAGAAACAACGCTGGGAAGACTCCTGAGACCTTGAGAGCTATTGCTAATTGGTGTAAAAGATAATAATCGGCCTGATGGACAACTGACCTGATTCTCTGTACAATGCCTCTTCATATGATGATGCCCTTTTCCCAATGTGAATAATTTCAGTGATTCCAGCAGTGCAATTAATGTTGTTGTTTTCATCATACTTACAGGTAAACAGGGAGAGGACTCAGCTGCTGAATGCTAGACTATGGCACAATTCTGCATTTCAGTGGCTCCCAGACTTGTGACTCAAGGACCTTGTTTACATAGCATTGCAGATGGCCACAGAAGTTGCTAATAATCCAACAGTGTCACTCAAAACAAAATCATATTTTCCTGTAGTAACTTTTGTTTCAAATGTGACACTAGCCAGATATTTTATGTAGCAAATCTCCTTCAACTATGCAACAAGACAGACAGAAAGAAAAACCATTCTAAACCAGATGTTATTCATTATTAGGCTGATTTCAAGTAAAGTGATACAGGGACGGGGGTTTCATACAATGAAATTCCTTCCATTAATGAACCTTCTCTGAAGCACTATGGTCATTTCAAACAGGGCTACTTTTTTCCTGCCCTTTTTCACCATGTGATCTTCCTTGGACCTTTTTAGGGTTGCCAAGTATTTACTGCATTTCGGCAGAGGAGAGATGGTTCCTGGCCAGAACAGTCCAGCACATAGCACATGTGCACGGCACAATGATGTCGCCCAGACGTGACATCAGCATGCCGGGCAATGCTCTGGCAATTGGGCTGAAAACGCGAACCATCAGGAGGTCCAGCAGTGGGGCTAGGACACTAGAAGCCCTCCCACTGTTGCCCCCCCAGCACAAAGTGGAAGCATGCCCCATGATGTCAATGCATCTCATTGGTGCCGCTATAGAACTGAAGTGTTGTATTGGTTTAGCACTATAGTGCTCAACTTAGAACATGTAGTCCAAGGAAGATAGTGCAGGGGGGAAGTAGCATTGTAGGAAGTGCTATGAACATACCACAGTGATTCAGAAGCACAATGAAGAGGTTGAAAATGAAGGGGGGGGGAACCAGTTTCCGTCTGTTAAATAGTGGGGGTTCCATGGATGAGTCTAGTGATCAGCTCAACTTTATTTGTGATTTCAGCAAAAGCAAGACAAGACTCCAGAGCCTCAGCTCTGCTAAATAGCATGCAATTGCCACACCCAAGTACACCCCATTCCCAGTGATAGGCTATTTACATAATATTACTACTAGATTGGTTACTTTCAGAATTCTGGTCAGCTATTGTTCTTGTGCTCCACACTCAGCCAGTCTCTGGGGTGATTCAATCAGGAATGATTCAGTCCCAGTACATAACACCCTCAAAAGTGGATCAACCATGCTTTGTTAACTGGAGGCAAGCGGGTTTGTATGAACAGGTAAATAATTTCCGCTAGCAGCCGGTTACTAAAACGGGCCTGTCTGAAATGATAGGAAAAATCCATTAGCAACCAGTGACTAAAATGGAATATAAAGGCAGTTTGAAAAAGGTCAATGTAATTTCCATAAAGCAAGGCTGGAGAACTTCCACTCAATGAGGAGGATTCTCTTCCACAAACTTCTGATTTACTTGAGGGGGTTACTATTCCACAACAAGGTAATTGCCATATTATATAAAGTAATGTTGCCCACTACCATAGCCTGATAACCAAAGCTTTTCTCTGGGGCTCCCCTCACTCTACTCAGAATGAATCCAAACATTTTACAAAAACAAGTCATATGACTTGCCCAGTTCCATGGGCTTTAAGGGCGAACAGAGACCATGTAATGTTGTTCCCTTATGGCCAAACTAGATGTCATGGCATTCACAGGTCTGACCCATTGACACCACTGCTATTTTTTAAACTTAAGAATGTCACAAGGGCCAAATCCTGATTGGACCTGCAGCACAGAAGGCTGAGGAGCTCTTTTGTTCCCCCTCCCATGCCTTTTCAAGTGCCAAAATGGCTGTATCCTCTTCCCATGGCTGTTTTGGTATTTGAAAAGGTGCTGGGGGAGGGTCAAAAGAGACTCAGCCCACTGTGTTGTGGGTTTAATCACTTTAAAATGGTGATGGTGTTCAAGGGTCAGACTCATGGATGGCACCATGTCTAGTTTCCCCCTTAGTCTCTCTCAGCAGCCATGATAACACATGTAAAATTAACACTGCACCACTGTCATTTTAGATCAAGATGGTAGCCATGTTAGTGTGTCTGTAGCAGTGGAAAAAAGTAAGAGTCCAGTAGCACCTTAAAGACTAACAAAATTTGTGTTATGGTACCCTACCACAAATGTTGTTAGTCTTTAAGCTGCTACTGGAATCTTACCCTTTTCCACTGCCATTTTAGTAAGGCAATACTATTACTGCATTATAAATACATAAGTAAGGCAGATATCTAGAGTTCAATCTAAGTAGCTGTTAGGCAAAGCTGATTTCTTTGGATTGAAAAATTGCCAATGATTTTATTTGAATATATGCCATCCTGGAGGTTTAAAATCACAATAAATGTGACATGAATGCCCATGGGCATAATTTACACAGATTAATCTGTCTTTTTGCTAATGTTCAGCAGTAGATCTCTGTTTTGCAGAAGGCAAATAGAAAAGAAATAGGATTCAGCAAACCAGGATCCATTCAGACTGGTCCACCACCTACATACAGAAAATAAGGGAGGAAACAAAGAGGACAGGGCACCCTACACTAGAATGAGGACCATGGCATGACTGAGACAAGGAGTGAACTCTTTGCAGATACAACTTTGAATTCCCTCATGCATCTGTGTTTCCTTTTCCCAGGCATACACCCAGGGAAGGAAACATGGTCATTCCAGTCACAGTGTTCAGATACTTCTGTAGCTCATTCAGCAGAGGCAATACTGATAGAATGCTCAAGACCTCCCCCATACTAGAGTTCATGTAGAGGGTAGGTCTCAGGAGCGCTAACCTTTTACAGAGAAGGAGGAAGGCAGGCACAAGAGAATACACAGCAATTCACAGAAGGAATTCCTGTCAACTCCCCTGTTGTGTCCTGGGATCAGAAGGCAGAGCTGGCGAAATACAGCCAAGCTTCGCTCTCTGAGAACAATAGGGACTAGGTTCCTGAGCTCGCCAGTAGTGAACCAATGGCAGCATTGGCGGGCGATTCAAACCCGCCAATAGGAATATAGGGCCGTCCCCCCTAACTGTATATAGTTGGCCTCCGGCCGTTGCTGTGTGTTCTTTGTCTTGCGTGAAGTACGAATAAACGCGTCTTCTCTTATGTCGTCGTCCGAGTCATGAGGCCCGAAACTCAGTACTTTACAGTGGCGACGAAGGTGGGATTTCAACGCCTTCTGTGACTCCATGAGCGACGAAAAGGACACCGCCGAGCGCCGCATCGCTGACCCCGAGAGCAGCACCGCATCGCTCACCGAGCATCGCATCGCTGACCCCGAGAGCAGCACCGCACCGCTCGCCCCGGCGCACGCCTTCCCAGACAGAACCATGGCCGCTTCTCATGTAACCCTGGAGCACTTCGATCCGTCGCAGCCAGAAACCTGGGACGCCTGGGTCGACCAGCTCATCAGCTATTTGGAGCTCAACGAAATCCGCCACCCCGACCAGAAACGAGCGATCCTGCTGAACGCCTGCGGCACCCAAACCGTCCGCCTCGCCAAGAGCCTCTTGGTCCCTCGCACGGCCTTGGAGAGCTCATTTGGGGAGATCCTAGATGTCCTCAATGCTTACTTCAGCCCCCGGCCGACCTTCCTGGCCAAGAGGATGGATTTCCAGAGGCGAGTCCAGGCCCAAGGGGAATCCATTGCCACCTTCCTGGCCGCGCTAAGGGCGCTCGCGGTGGACTGCGGATTCCCGAAGGTGGAGGACAACCTGCTGACGCAGTTCGTGTGGGGCCTGGCGGACTCCAAGCTGCGGCGCAAGTTGGTTGGACACCGGAGGCTCTCCTTAGACGAGGCCCTAGACGCCGCAACAGCCCACGAGGCCGCGGAAGGGGAACGCCCGGTCGCGGCCGCCCATGTGGTCGGAAGGAGTCCAAGCCCTGGGAATGTAGATACGGAAGAGGTCTTCGCCCTCAGACCTCAACAACGCCGGCCGGCGCCGTTCCAGCAGGCCAACAGAGAGCCAGCCAAGCCTTCCGGCAACCAGACCGTCTGTGCCAGCTGCGGGGAAGGCCACGGAAGGAAATCCTGCAAGTTCCGGGATGCCGTTTGTCACGGGTGCGGAAAGCAGGGACACCTCGCACGGGTCTGCCGGTCCAAGGGCCCCAGGAATTTGAGATCGTCGGTCCCACCGCACCGCGCATCGTCCACCGCCTACGAGACGACGGAAGAGGTCGCCGAGTTGTACCATCTCACCGACCAGCCGCTGCAGGTACTTCGCCTCCCCAACCCCAACCTCTCCTCTGCCCCGAAGATCCAAGTAACCGTGCGGATCGAGGGGTCCCCCTGTTGCATGGAAGTGGACTCGGGATCGGCGGCGTCCATCATTTCCCTAGACACTTTAAAAAGACTTTGCCCATTAGGGGGACCCCCTCTGCGTCCATCGCCACTAAGCTTGGTGGACTTTCAAAAGAACCCTGTCCCCATCCGGGGAGTCGGCACTTTCCGAGTGCAGTACAGAGATTTTGAGGGGAGCTTGGACTTGGTGGTGGTAGAGGGAAATCTCGTGAGTCTCCTGGGGCGGGCGTGGTTCGAAGCCCTAGGCATAACGATTGGGGGAGTGAATAAGTGCGGGGTGCGGGACCGGGGGCGGTGTGCAAGGAATTCCCGGAGGTCTTTGACGGGAAACTGGGGTGTTATAAAGGGCCCCCGGTGTCGCTTCACTTAGACCCCACCGTGACGCCCGTCCGACGGCGCTTCCGCACCGTGCCCCTGGCCCTCCGCCCGAAAATAGAGGCCGAACTGGACCGGTTAGTGGCACAGGGAGTCCTAGAGCCCGTCCCGAACGCTCGATGGGAGACCCCGATTGTGACACCCGTCAAGCCAAATGGGGAAATCCGCATCTGCGCGGATTATAAGTGCACCATTAACCAGGCACTTCAGGCGCACGCATACCCCGTACCCGTGGTCAGCCATGTCTTAGCCACACTGGCGGGGGCGCGCATATTTGGAAAGCTGGATCTTGCGCAGGCGTACCAGCAACTCCCGGTAGATGAGGCCACGGCCGAGGCGCAAACCATAGTGACACACCGGGGGGCCTTCCGGGTGAAGCGGCTGCAGTTCGGGGTCAGTGTGGCCCCAGGGATATTCCAAAATCTAATGGACGATTTGTTGAAAGGGATCCCTGGTGTGACGCCGTTCTTCGACGACGTCCTCATCGCCGCGACCACCCCGGAAAGCTTCGCCGCCCACCTCCGAACTGTACTGGAACGCTTCCAAGCTGCGGGGCTGAAAGTGAAGCGGGAAAAGTGCCTCCTCGGGGTGCTGGAGGTGGAGTTCTTGGGATACCGGGTAGACGCAACAGGCCTGCATCCGGCGAGGGACAAGGTGAAGGCCATCGTGGAGGCCCCCGCCCCGAAGTCCAAGGCCGAGCTCCAGGCGTTCTTAGGCCTCCTGAACTTTTACCACGCCTTTCTCCCCCACAAAGCCGCCGTGGCCGAACCCCTGCACAGGCTGCTGGATAAGGCGACACCTTGGGCATGGGGAGCGAGGGAGGCAGCGGCGTTTCGGGGGGTTAAAGTACTCTTGATTTCTAACGCGGTGCTCGCCCACTTTGATGAAAAGCTCCCGGTAATCCTTGCGTGCGACGCATCACCGTATGGGGTCGGGGCAGTCTTGGCACACAAGCTACCGTGTCCCCCGCAGAGCGGAACTATGCACAAATCGACCGGGAGGGCTTGGCACTGGTGGCGGGGGTTAAAAAGTTTCACAACTTTGTGTACGGGCGGCCCTTCACGCTCGTAACCGATCATAAGCCGCTCCTGGGACTGTTCACGGCGGACAAACAAACGCCGCAGGTTTTGTCGCCCCGGGTGTTGCGCTGGTCCTTGTTTTTAGCGGGCTACCAGTACCAGTTGGAGCATCGGCCGGGCAAGGCGCTGGGTCATGCCGACGCCTTGAGCCGCCTGCCGCTGCCGCATACAGGGGAAGATCTGGCCCCGGCTCCCGCGGTCTTGTTAATGGAGGAGCTGCCAACCCCCCCTTCAGGCTGCAGACGTGGCCGCCCGCACGTCCCGAGATCCCATTCTCTCCCGGGTCCTAAACTGGGTGGTGAGGGGATGGCCAGCGGAACCGACAGGGCCAGAGTTCACGGCATACAAAGCCAGGCGGGAAGAGTTATCCGCCTTAAAAGGGTGCTTGTTATGGGGGGACAGGGTGGTCATCCCGGGGCCCATGAGACAAGGGGTTCTAGAAACGCTACATGAGGCCCACCCCGGCATTGTACGCATGAAAGCTCTGGCAAGGAGCTACGTGTAGTGGCCCGGGATGGACGCCGAAATTGAAACCTGGGTCCGAGGGTGCACACGGTGTCAGGAAGTCCGCCCCAATCCCCCGAGAGCGCCAACCCAAAGCTGGGAGTCTACCCACAAGCCGTGGTCACGCCTACACATAGATTTTGCGGGGCCGTTTCAGGGGCTCCAGTTCATGGTGACGGTAGACTCCTACTCGAAATGGGTGGAAATAAGCCCAGTGTCTACCACCTCTGCCAAAGCGGCAATAAGGGCCCTGCGGAAAATATTCGCGACGCACGGGTTACCAGACACAATCGTGTCGGACAACGGGGCAGCGTTCACATCTGCTGAGTTTCAAGCGTTCCTCGAAAGGAACCTAATCAGGCACATACGATCAGCGCCCTTCCACCCGGCAACCAATGGACAGGCGGAGAGAACGGTACGCACCACCAAAGAAGCCCTGAGCCGCATAACGGAGGGGGACTGGGAGTTCCGGCTGGCCCGCTTTCTTCTTACATACCGCACCACCCCAAACCCCATCTCCGGGCATTGCCCCGCAGAACTATTAATGGGCCGCCGTCCTACCACTTTATTAGACAGACTCCACCCGGACCGAGCCCCAGAGAGAAAGCTGGTCGAGAACCGGGAGGCGCCCCGAAGCTTCCTCCCGGGGGAACCTGTCTACTTCCGGAACTATGGGGCGGGGCCTCAGTGGGTGGCCGGGCGCATCCTAAAACCCACCGGGCCAGTGTCATACGAAGTCCTAACAGATGGGGACCGGGTCCTCCGTAAACACGTCGACCAGCTCCGGAGGCGGCAAGACCCCGACACAGAGATCCAGTTACCGGGAAATGCCGCGGCCGCCCCAGCATCCGATCGACCGCAAGCACCGACAGCGGAGCCAGCGCCGGAAAGTCCGCGGAATCCGGAGGGGGCCCCGGTGACAGCTGAACCACCGCCGCCGCTGCCGCCGCCGTTACAGCCGCCACCGTCACCGCCTCGGCTACTACCAGAGATCCAAGCTCCTTGTGCTGGCGGACCACCCGATAGGGGCCCCGCCAGTCCGGTACCGGCCCCCGACGTTCGCTAAGAGAACGGAGGGCACCAACATACTTAAAAGACTACGTCACCTGATAGGAGACGAACTATGGGGGAGGGGTGTTGTGTCCTGGGATCAGAAGGCAGAGCTGGCGAAATACAGCCAAGCTTCGCTCTCTGAGAACAATAGGGACTAGGTTCCTGAGCTCGCCAGTAGTGAACCAATGGCAGCATTGGCGGGCGATTCAAACCCGCCAATAGGAATATAGGGCCGTCCCCCCTAACTGTATATAGTTGGCCTCCGGCCGTTGCTGTGTGTTCTTTGTCTTGCGTGAAGTACGAATAAACGCGTCTTCTCTTATGTCGTCGTCCGAGTCATGAGGCCCGAAACTCAGTACTTTACATCCCCAATAGCTCACAGGGTAAAGGTGCCCATGTGTCAAACAGGGGCCATGGGTTCAGGTATCACTGAGGTAAACTCATCCTGTTCCAGATCTTAAGCATATTTATTGAGTCCCATTTTGTTCATGGACACTACTTCCAAGTAAATATGTATGATGAGACTTCATTTGGTCTTATATTCTAATAGTGAAGCTGGCCAGTCTTTGGATGCTTAAATCCAGTGACTGGAGCTGTGAACAGCCAAGACAGATCTTTCTACAAACCTGAAATGGCTCCAGGTTTGCAGAAAAATGTGGAATCTAAAAAAATACATGGTGGTTAAAAAGCTGAAAATGAAAAAAGGAGTGCTTGTAGCTTTAAGCAACAGATTCCTTCGGTGACTGTTGCTAGGCAACCACAGTATTCTAGGCAGAGTGTGATGAAAAAGGCATGGGGAGGGGTCAAGGCCCTTCCCAACCCTTTGTCGGCCTTTGAGGGAGGACTCATCAGGGCTATTGTTGCCCATACTGGGAAATTCCTGGAGAGTTTGTGATGAAGAGAGCAGGGTTTGGGAAGGGGAGCAGCCTCAGCCATATATAATGCTATAGAGTCCATCCTCCAAAGCAGGCATTTCCTCCAGGGAGATAGATCTCTGTCATCTGGAATTCAGTTGTAATTCTGGGAGATCTCCAGGTCCCACTTGGAGGTTGGTAACCCTAGGCCTGGCAGCAACCTCTGGGTAACTTGATACCACCCAGCTTCTGTGACACAAGTAGGCCTTGCTGCTTGCTACTGTTCAACAGCAACCATCCTATGAAAACCAGTGTGGTATAGCAGTTAGAGCTTCAGAGTAGGGTTTGGGGGACCCAAGTTCAAATTCCCATATAGCTTTGGAAGCTCAGTGGGTGATTTTGGACCAGTCAAATATTTTCAGCCTAACCTTCCTCACAGGGTGGTTGTGTGGATAAAAAGGAGGAGACGAGAATAGTGTAAGCTGCTTTGGCCCCCACTTTGAAAAAAGGCAGGACATAAATAATAAATATAGCTGAAGATGGGAAGCAGATAAAAGGTAGATTGGTGAATGGCTGAGAAGAAGAGAATGAGGCAGGGAGAGGGGAGAGGATAAGGGGGTTGCCTGTGGGAGGGAAAGAGGAAATAGTGTGGGGAGGGGATAAAGTGAGGTGACCCCCACAAGTCCTACCATGCAAGTTTGCCTGGCCCAGGCACCAGCACCAAACAACTGGGCTGAAATTTTCCGAGGAAGAGTCTGCTTTGGGGGGGGGGAGCTTAAGACAGAAGGACAGGTAAAGGTAGGTTGGCTGTTGGGTGGTTAGTAGATAGGGTTGCCAACTTCAGGTTAAGAAATTCCTAGAGATTTGGGGGTGGAGCCTGGGGAGGGTGGGGTTTGAGGAGGGAAGAGACCTCGGGAGGGTATAATGTCATAGACTCTACCATCTAAAGCAGCCATTTCCTCCAGGGGAACTCAGGTTGCCAGCCTCCAGATTTATTTAACATCTATATGCACCCCCATTGACCAGTTAATTTGGGCTGAGCTGTCACCAGTATGCTGATGACACCCAGCTGTATCTGTTGATGGATGGATAGCCAGACTCTGCCCCAGACTTCTTGGATAGGGCGTTAGGGGCCATGGCTGACTGGTTACAACAGAGCTGGCTGAAATTAAATCCAGCTAAAACAAAGGTCCTGTTCCTGAGTCATGGGGGGATGGGTGCAGGACTCCAACTCCCAACCCTTGGCGGGGCACCTATAAAGCTGGCAACCACGGTGAGAAGTTTGGGGGATGATCCTGGATGCCTCCCTCTCTATGGAGGCCTAGGTCACCAATGTTGCCAGATCAGCCTTTTATCACCTACCAGGGACAAGATACCTGCAGGACCATCTCTGCCCATATATGCCATGAAGAGCCTTGAGCTCTATAGACCAGCACCATCTAGTAGTCCCTGGCCTGAAAGACATCTGCCTTGCCTCGACCAAGGCCAGGGCCTTCTCAGCCCTGGCCCCAGCCTGATGAAACATGCTCCCAATTGAGATCAGGGCCTGCAGGATTTGTTATAGTTCCACAGAGCCTGTAAAACAGAGCTGTTCTGTCAAGCCTTTGGTTCAGGCAGCAGACATCAAATAACATCAGCCTCCCCTGCCTCAAGCACTCCAGGACGGCACTTACACCATGGGCGCCAGGTGCGGTACTTTAATCCCATCAGATCACTGCCCCTCCTGGCATGAGCTCAGAATACTCTGGAATTGGAACTAACAGTCGAGCTACCATTATGTATAGATATTTTTAAATTATTTTTTTTATTTTAATCCTGTTTTGGTTAATGTTTAGATTTAATGTTTATGGTTTTATGACCTGTTGTAAGCTGCCCTGAGCCCGCTTGTGGGGTAAGGCGGGATATAAACCGCATAAAGAAATAAATAAGTCACTCAGAATTACAACTGCTCTCCAGATGACAGTGATCAGTTCTCCTGGAGAAAATGGCTGCTTTGGAAAGTGGACTCTGTGGCATTATACCTTACTGAGGTTGCATCCTTCCCAAAACCTCACCCTCTCAAGGCTCCACTCCCAAATCTCTAGAAATTTCCCAGCCTGGAGCTGGCAGCCCTAATGGGGGAACGGAACTCTGTTGTTGGGAGATCTGTTGAGATTCCAGGATATCTCCAGGTCCTACCTGGAGTTTGGCAACCATAGGAGATAAGGAAGCAGGAAAAGGGGAGAAGCTATAGGGCTTTCAGGAAAGGGAAAGAGGAAATAGTGGGGGAGGGGGAAATAAGGACTTGTGGGTTCCCACTTGTTCTTCTATATCTGATCCATGCATTATTTCCCATTTCTTCCCCCACCTCTTTGTAGCCATAAAAAAGCACAATCCCAGTGTCTTATCTTCACACCACCACACATACACCCATGACTTGTACCTTCATTTCTCACTGTGCTCCTACCCAATCTCTTAAACCTCACCACCTAGACATTTTACATCAAACCTTGGCCAGCATCTTCTTCCACTCTCTTCCATTTTAAGAGTTAAAATGCTGGTAGGGGGCAGGGGGGGAACGTTGGATTCTATTAATTCATTCAATAGCATATTTTGCATTATGTTTAATGAGAATGGATTGCACCCAAACCCAAGTACTCCACTTTGTTTGTCTGTTAACAAAGTTTGGTAACTGCAGATCTGAAACTCAAAATTATTTGGAAAGAACCCTATTGAAATGAGTTGGACATCCCTTGGTAACCAAGAGCGCTACATATACTTTGGAGGTCCAAAACTGTTTGGTCCAGAGTGCAGGTCTCAGCATCATCCAAAATATCATTTTAACACTGACTGACAGGCCCTGCCAAATATGTAGTGCAATTCTAGGCAGAGTTGCTGTTGTTGTTGTTCAGTCGCAGAGTCAAGTTCGACTCTTCGCAACCCCATGGACCACATCACGCCAGGCCCTCCTGTCTTCTGTTGTGCTCTGGAGTTTGCTTAATTTCATGTTTGTTGCATCTATAACACTTTATAACCATCTCATCCTTTGCTGTCCCCTTCCTCTTTTGCCTTCAACCTTTCCCAGCATCAGGGTCTTCTCCAGTGAGTACTCCCTTCTCATTTGGTAGCCAAAGTATTTGAGCTTCAGCTTCGGTATCTGGCCTCCAGGGAACAGTTAGGGTTGATTTCTTTTAGGATTGACTGATTTGATCTCCTTGCAGTCCAAGGGACTCTCAAGTGTTTTCTCCAGCACCATAATTCAAAAGAATCTATTCTCCGGCACTCGACCTTCCTTATAGTTACTCCCTTCTAAATCCACTGAAGTCAACAGGCTTAGAAAGATGTAACTCTCTGTAGGCTTCTACTGTTAGTGACATTTATTTAGTGAAAAAGGAACAACATTCATGGTGACCTCTTAGACCAACTTGCATTACGGTCGACATCAAACATTTGACTGTGATTACACTCAAAATGTTTTATCTGTTTGGTTCTTTACTATGTTGCAGTTATTTCTTCACTCGAAGTACAAAATAAGGACCGATCTGTCTTCCAGCTTTTAGAGCCAAATTTGCCACAGCTTGCCATGTAGTACTGTCAAAAGAATGATGTAGAATTTGGCTCAATTTCCTTTGCATCACTGACTTTGTATAGAAGTGAGATTTATTCCTAAACACCAAACACTACCTTTTCAATTCTTGCATGATCGATTAAAAAAAATCAGGTGACTTTTTGTAATAACCTTAAACTTTTACAAGTTCTGTCAACACCCCAAATGCTAAGGCAAAGTTAAACTTTCCATTACATAATTATTGCATTTCCATTGCTCATGTTAATGTATGAAACTTTATCTACAAGGAAGGACATTGCTTTTCTCTTTCTGGTCTACAAGAAGTACCAGAACAACCGAAATATTTAGTAACTGTCATTGTCAATAATTGTCTTCCAAGAAATTGGAGAAAAAGTGAATATGCTATTCATCACATATCCAAAGTAAATATTTTGAAAAAATTCTGCTAAGCATCTCCTAAAATCTAATAATGTACTGCCAGAATCATATGGAAGGCTACATGGGTTGCCAACCTCTAGTCCTCCCAGAATTGCAACTGATCTTCAGACTACAGATATCAGTTTCCCTGGAGAAAATGGCTGCTTTGGAGGGATGATACTACAGCATCACATCTCTACTGAGCTTTCTCCTCTCTCCAAACTCCACTCTTCCCAGGCTCCACTCCCAAGTCTCCAGGAACTTCCCATAAAAACAAAAGAGAAGCCAATTTGGATCAGGCCAATGGCCCATCTAGTCCAACACTCTGTCACACAGTGGCCAAAGATACCAGATGCCATCAGGAGGTCCAGCAGTGGATCCAGGACACTAGAAGCCCTCCCACTGTTGACTCCCCCAAGCACCAAGAATACAGAGCATCACATGCTCCAGTCTGAGAGTTCCTATCTATACCTTGTGGCTAATAGCCACTGATGGACTTCTGCTCCATTTGCTTATCTAATTCCCTCTTGAAGCCGTCCATGCTTGTAGCTGCCACCACCTCCTGTGGCAGTGAATTACATGTGTTAATCACTCTTTGGGTGTAGAAGGACTTCCTTTTATCTGTTCTAACCCGACTGCTCAGCAATTTCATTCAGTGCCCACAAGTTCTTGTATTGTGAGAAATGGAGAAAAGTACTTCTTTCTCAACCTGCTCTATCCCATGCATAATCTTATAAACCTCAATCGTGTCACCCCTCAGCCATCATTTCTCCAAGCTAAAGAGCCCCAAGCGTTTTAACCTTTCTTCATAGGGAAAGTGTTCCAACTCTTTTATCATTCTAGTTGCCCTTTTCTGCCCTTTTTCCAAGGCTATAATATCCTTTTTGAGGTGTGGTAACCAGAACTGTACACAGTACTCCAAATGAGGTTGCACCACTGATTTATACAGGGGCATTATGATACTGGCTGATTTGTTTCCAATTCCCTTCCTAATAACCCCCAGCATAGCATTGGCCTTTTTATTGCAGTTGCACACTGTCTCTGCATTTTCACTGAGTTATCTACTATGACTCTAAGATCTCTCTCTTGGTCAGTTTCTGCCAGTTCGGACCCCATCAATGTGTATTTATATTTAGGATTTTTGGCTCCAATGTACATCACTTTGCATGGCCACATTGAACCCCATTTGCCACGTTGACACCCACTCGCCCATTCTCGATAGATCCCTTTGGAGTGCCTCACAATCCTCCCTGGTTCTCACCACCCTGAACAACTTCGTGCCATCTGCAAATTTAGCCACTTCACTGCTTACTCCCAACTCCAAATCATTAATAAACAAGTTTAAAAGCATCGGACCGAGCACTGATCCCTGTGGTACCCCACTGCTTACCACCCTCCACTGAGAAAATTTCCCATTTATACTCACTCTCTGTTTCCTATTAATTAGCCAGTTTTTGATCCACAAGAGGACTTGTCCTTTTATCCTGTGACCATTGAGCTTACTTAGGAGTCTTTGATGAAGAACTTTATCAAAAGCTTTCTGGAAGTCAAGATAAACAACATCTATTGAGTCCCCCTTGTCCACATGTTTGTTTATTCCCTCAAAAAACACTAACAGGTTAGTGAGACAAGATCTTCCCCTACAGAACCCATGCTGAACCTGCCTCAATAGTTTTTGTTCATCAATGTGCTTACTCAGGGGTATTTTCGTAGAAAAAGAGCTGCAGGAGCTCATTAGCATATGGTATGCTAATGAGTTACTAGGCTATTAGCATATGCCATGCCCCCTGACATCACCAGAAGTGATGTCAGAAGGGGAAGCAAAAGGGGGGGATAGGCATCTTCGAAAGCCTCCCCTTCCCTTCCCCAGCTGGCCTGGGTGGGGGAGTGAAGAGAGAAGGGGTTTAAAGTTTAAACCCCTGCTCACTAGAGTTGGGCCACAGAAGGAGGAAAGAGGGAAGGAAAGAGAGAGAGTAGAGAGAAGGAAAGAGGGAAAGAAAGAGAAGGAAAGAAGGAGAAGGAAATAAGGAGGGAAACAGGGAAAGGAGGAAAAAAGAGAAGAGAAGAAGGCTGGAAAGAGGAAAAGGAGAGAAGGAAAGGAGGGAATGAAAGAAATTCAGTGGCAATTCGGCCCCATTATATCCTATGGGCCATTGAAGTCAATGGTGAAAACATAGGGTATATTCTGGGGGCTGGAGGGGAGGGGTTTGAGGAAGAGGTGCACACTCCAGAACAAGTGGCACTGGAGTGGCAAGCATGCCACAGTGGCACACAGAAACCCCAAAAGACCAAAAGGAACATCATTTATACATGTATAAATTGATGGTGCAACCTCATTAGACCACTCACACCACACACACCTCAAAAAGAATATTTATAGCACTGGGGAAAATGCGGAAAAGGGCAACTGCAGATGAAAGGAAGTACTTCTTCACCCAAACAGTGATTAACACATGGAATTCACTGCTACAGGAGGTGGTGGTCGTGGTGGTGGCTGGCATGAACAGCTTCCAGATGGAATTTGACAAACATATGGAGGCTGGAGCAGACAGGAAAAAAACAACCAACCCTCCCCCCCCCACCAAGCAACAGCAGCCAGCAGAACTTTTTAAAGTTGTAAACCTGTAAGAACCAAAAAACCTTTCATCTGTTCTAACTTATAACCTGACTGCTCAGCAATTTCATTGAGTGCCCACGAGTTCTTGTCTTGTGAGAAAGGGTGAAAAGTACTTCTTTCTCTACCTGCTCTATCCCATGCATAGTCTTGTAAACCTCTTATCATGTCACCCCTCAGTCATTGTTTCTCAAAGCTAAGATCCCCAAATGTGATAACCTTTCTTCATAGGGAAAGTGTCCTCCTCTTATTATTGCAGTTGCCCTTTTCCGCATTTTCCCCAGTGCTATAAATATTCTTTTTGAGGTGTGTGTGGTGTGAGTGGTCCAATGAGGTTGCACCATCAATTTATACATGTATAAATGATGTTCCTTTTGGTCTTTTGGGGTTTCTGTGTGGCACTGTGGCATGCTTGCACTGCCACAGTGCCACTTGTTCTGGAGTGTGCCACTTGTTCTCATGGCAAACAAGCACCTCCCAAGACAGTTCACTTTCCCTGAGATTCTCTGGGAGATTCTGACTGCTGGGTGGCTGCCTGCTTGCCTGCCTTAAGTGCGGCAGGCTGGGTTTCTCCATTGGAAACAATGGAGGTAATGGGGGTAACCTGTTTGGGTGCCCATAGAATTAGGCCCCATTGGTCCAATTGCTTTGAGACATGGGGGTGTATGTGGGGAGAGGCTCCCGAAGCTACCCTGAAAATTTGGAGCCTCTCCCTCAAACCCCTCCCCCCAGAGCTACTAACAGCACCATGGGAAAAAAGTAACTTTTTCCCCCACCATAGAGAACAATGGAGGGGATGGGGGCAACCTGTTTGGAGGCCCATAGAATTGGACCCCCTGGTCCAATGTTCTTGAAACTTGGTGGGTATCTTGGGGAGAGGCTCCAACAGCTGCCCTATGAGTTTGGAGCCTGTTCCTCAAACCCCCTTCTCTCCAGCCCCCAGAATATACCCTATGTTTTCACCATTGACTTCAATGGCCCATAGGATATAATGGGGCTGAAATTGACATTCGGCTGGCGAAAGACTGCGGAATCACTTGTACGGCCGAAACTGACATGCAGGAGCCTTTCTGTCTTCTGAAGCTGCCGGAGCTGTGCTCCGGTGCGCTCCCCCCCCACAAAAGACCCCTGTGCTTACTAATTCTTTTCTTAATAACAGTTTCCACCAATTTAGCTGATATCTACGTCAGACTGACTGGCCTGTAATTTCCCGGATCTCCCCTGGAACCCTTTTTAAAGATGGGAGTGACATTAGCTACCTTCCAGTCCTCAGGAATGGAAGCAGATTTTAATGAAAAATTACATATTTTTGTCAGGAGATCCACAAGTTCACATTTGAGTTCTTTCAGAACTCTGGGATGTATGCCATCCAGGCCTGGTGATTTATCAGTTTTTAAGTTATCTATCAGTCGTAGGACCTCCTCTCTCATCACCTCAATCTGACTCAGATCTTTCAACACCCCTCCCGAAATCAGCGGTTCTGGAGTGGGCAAGCACTTCTCATCTTCCATAGTGAAGACAGAGGCAAAAAATGCATTCAGCTTCTCAGCCATTTCCCTATCATCCTTCAGTAGTCCTTTTACCCCTTGCCTCCCTGGCTGGTTTCCTGCTTCTAATGTATTTGAAGAAAATTTTATTGTTGGTCTTTATGTTTTTTGCTATATGCTGCTCATATTCCCTTTTTGCCTGTCTGATCATAGACTTGCATTTTATTTGCCACAGCCTGTGTTCCCTTTTATCAACCTCACTGAGACTAGCTTTCCACCGCTTAAAGGAATCGTTCTTACCTTTTACAGCTTCCATTACTTTGTTTGTTAACCATGCAGACTTTTTTCTATACCTATTAATGCCTTTCCTAACTTGCGGTATATATTTTTTTCTGAGCATCTAGGATTGTAGTTTTAAATAGTCTCCAAGCTTCCACAATGGTTTTCACCATTTCTAATTTTCCTTTCAGTTTCCTCCTTGCATGTCCCCTCATATCAGAGAAGTTACCCCTTTTAAAGTTAAAAGTGTTTTTTTCAGTCTTTTTGGGCAACTCCCTGTTTATACAAATGTTGAACTCAATAACATTATGGTCACTGTTCCCAAGTGGTGCAATCACTTTTACATTTCTCACCAGGTCTTGGGCATTACTTAGAACCAAATCCAGGATCACCTCTCCCCTGGTAGATTCTGTGGCCATCTAGTCCATACCACAGTCATTAAGAGTGTCTAGAAACTCAATCTCTTTTTTCTGACTTGAACACATATTGACCCAGTCAATGTGTGGGTAGTTAAAATCACCTATTACGACACAGTTATTTTGTCTAGCCACTATCTTTAATTCATTCATAATTTTATAATTCTCCTCTGTCTTTTGATCTCATGGGTGATAGCAAACTCCCAGTGTTAAACTTCCTTTTGGGCCCACTATTTCAACTCATAGCAACCTGGTGTTGGTAGCCCTTAAGGTTATGTCATAACCCACTGCCCTAAACATTCTCTACAAGACACAGCTCTGCTTAGTCATACTAGGGATGGACACCTCTTTAAGACAGACAGCCTCCTACATAAAATACTGAGGGTCATTAGAGTGGTCCACAATTCTCCTTTATGCCAAGAGTCACCTTGAAATTTATACTGTTTTGCTTTTCTGCAGGGAGAATAGGGAAGTCCCAGGGGTCAGGTTGTTTTTTTGGAAGTTTCTTTTAGAAGAAATAGAAATGGAGACAGGAGGCTCTGTGGTATCTGTTTGTTTACAAACACACAGGTTGAACAGATGACAAACAAAAATGAAGAAATGCTAACAGAAGGCCATTGTATAATATTTTTTAAAAATTGGGAAAGCTTAAATTAATTGCAATAAAACATCACTGTTTAAGACAGATATTCCAAAGAATATCAAAAAAGTAAGCAAAGACCACCATTTTAGATGCTATGCCTGATTTAGGACGCTATGGCTCAGTAAAGCATTTGACAAAGTTTCTCATGATATCCTTGAGGATAAGCTGGTTAAATGTGGGCTGGATGGTGCAGCCGTTGGATGGATTCATGGTTGGTTGAAAAATCATACCCAACGAGTGCTCATAAATGGTTCTGCATCTACGTGGAGGGAAGTCTCAAGTGGAGTGCCACAGGGCTCGGTCCTGGGCCCGGTGTTGTTCAATGTTTTTATAAACGACCTGGAGGAAGACATAGAGGGAATACTTATCAAATTTGCAGATGACACAAAGCTGGGTGGGATTGCTAATTCTGAAGAAGACAGAGTCAGGATTCAAAATGATCTAGATAGGCTGGAACAGTGGGCTGAGACAAATAAAATGAATTTCAGTAGAGATAAGTGCAAAGTCCTACACTTAGGTACAAAAAATCTAAGGCACAGATATAGAATGGGAGGGACTTGGCTTAACAGCAACACATGTGAAAGGAATCTAGGTGTTCGGGTTGATCACAAGCTAAACATGAGCCTGCAGTTCATTGTGACTGCGAAGAAAGCTAATGCAGTCTTAGGATCATTAACAGAAGCATTGTGTCCAGATCACGGGAGGTAGTCGTTCTGCTCTGTTCTGCTAGGGTCAGGCCTCACCTGGAGTACTGTGTCTAGTTTGGGGCACCACATTTTAGGAAGAATGTTGACAAGCTCGAGCATGTCCAGAAGAAGACAACCAGGGGTGTGACATCACTTCTGGGTTTTCGTGGAAGTGATGTCACACTGTGATCAATGCTGTTTTAATTTTATTTTTCTTACTGGTTACTGAAGCACCACAGGAATGTCCACTGGAGGTAGAAAATCTCCATCAGGCATATTGCAACCCCAAGGTCTCTTTCCTTGTTTGATCATGTAGTGTTATGTAATGGTCATGTAATGATCTAACATTTTTTCATTGCAACTTAAATTGTTGTAGATTTCAGAAATACATATGGAGATTAGCATCTCTTTTACTAACTTCATTTCCCCATACAATTAAAATGAGTTGGTCCCACTGAAGCATAATGCTGTGTACATAAACATAGATATAAAAATATCTTGTGTATGGTTCAGAGTAAATGAAGCCATTGATGACTGGTAAAGTAGGATAGTATTTAAATAATGTTATGTTTTGTTGCTGTTGTCATATGTGAAGATAGTTTTAAAAGGAAGCTTTGAAGAGTCATTTGCATTATGTCAACTCATTACTCCTTATGCTTGCATCCACGTAATGTGTCTATGAAATCACTGATGTTTTACAGATAGAGAACTGAGGAACAGAAAACAGCCTCTTACATTATACTCTTGTGGAATCTTGATGAGTTATCCGTTGTGCTTCTCACATGGAGTCATTCACACAGTCAGGCTACAAGCATATTCCTACATAAGCCTTGCTAGTATACAGGAACTACAATTTTGAAAATCTAGCTTTATGGGCCAGAGCCCACGTAATCTCTTGCTCCCTTCACCCTTTCAAGAGTGTTATCTCACTGATGCCATCTGGCACTATAACCATTAGAGACCATATTACACACAGCATCTTTTCCTAGTTGTAGCAGATACATCTTCATTCAGAGTTCCCAAACTCAATGCACTCCAGTAAATAAACATTCCCCCATGCTTCAGCTCCTCTCTTCTTTCTGCACCACTCCCTTCTCTGTTCTGCCTGGCAGGCCAACACAACATCTAGCAGTGAGATGGTGAAAAGAAACTATCCCATGCCCTTTCACCCACTAAAGATTCACCAAGCAAGAAATTCAAAGTACACCTCATTCACTTAACCATAACAATATTGCTTTATTAATATAAGCATGAATCCTAACATTAAGTAAAAATTATTTGGAAAAGAAAATTTTGCAAATTCACTAAGTGCACACACGTGAAAAATCAGGAGACTCTAGGTGCAGATGCGTGCATGGGTAGGAAGTGACATAGATCATCACTGAGGGGCACTTGGCATGACTGAACAAAGTTGCCATTTAGTCCAGTGATCAGAGGACCATCATGCTAGCCAGCTGGGCAGGCATTACATGTAGTTTCATTCATACAACCACTTTCTATGCACAATATGTACACTGGATCTTTCACGGTAAAGAGTCATGTGTATCATAGCTGCATGTATACCAAGGAAGGTGCATTGTTCCCATATTGGCCGAGTTCAGATTAGCAGTTTGAAGCATGAGGGAGTCATGGCAAAAAAGACCTGGAACAATGTGTTCCAGGTTTTCCCGGTCACACTGCACCAACTGATGCGGGAGCATTCCATGGAGGAGGTGCAAGGGAGCGTTCACACTGTTGGCCTGCCCCTGGCGGAGGCACGGCTGTAAGTGGCTTTTTGTAATGGAATCTGACAATATGCACTTATGCACATAAGCGCTCATACACATAAGAGCATTCCTACTGGATCAGCTTGTTCGCATTCTGGGAAGTGGGATGAACATGGGATGAACGCGCTCTCCAGGGTTTGCTACCACTTTCACCTGGTATTTTTTAAACCTGGGAGGGAAGCATTACAAGACAGGTTGAGTACGGCTGGGGAACGCCTGACAGATGTGCCCGTGTGAACTGGCCCTTTAATCCATTTGTGAAATGTTTCTGAAACATGCCTATCTCGGGCCAAACTGCCAGTCTGGACTAGGCCATTGAGTGATCCATGTGACATATCCTGCATGCAAAGAAAGCAGTTGTACATGCATACAAAGTATTATATGCACAGAGCTAATGACTTGTTCAATGTCGGCCTAATGTCTCTGACTGAACACAGAGCAGAGCATCTGTAGAGTATTGGGTTCTCTAAGTTGTACTGTTGGTTGGGTCAAGATGTTGTGCTGCTTAAGGTTGTTATGTATTGCAGCGTTTGGTTTTTAGTGGGCTTCTGCATACATAAAGTATATACAATTAGTGTGAAATCAGACATCATTGTTTTTAATTATTTGTCTATACCTTGGTGTGGTACATGGAGAACGTGAAGTGTGACATCCTCATTGTGTTGGTCTCTGGACAACCCAACATATAGCTGGCCAGGAGGTATAGAGGATTAAGTTGTGAGTATTGCAGACAATGTTTTTGGGGAAGATGTTATCAGAATCGGTAAATAATTTGCCTTGGACAATGTGAACCTTTACATCCTCAAAGTTTCGCACTTTGGAGAATGCAACATAAAGCTGGCCATAGTTAAACACTGGTTCACAAAGGTAGACACTGACTTTTTCCAGTGTTTGACCTTGTGATTTATTTATGGTCATGGCAAAGGTGTAAGTCCTTACAGCATATAGTGGTTTGTGTAGCTTGGAGAGCTGCAACATCTCTACTATTGCGGTTTTGACATCTTTGAGCAGTTACTTCTGTTGTTTTTTGTTGTCTGTTAATGAGTTGTCTATGTGCCTTTCATTTGGTGAGACATGCCCTTGTTCAGGAGTCATCTTTTGTGCCTGTTCAGTATGGACAGCACACATGCATTAAATGATGTTATGATTTGTGGGAGTGATTTAACAATACCCTAATTTCAGAACAAATAATTTCAATATATAATGTTAAAAGCTGTTTAGAGAAGAAGTAAAAGGACTTGGATAGAACAACTGAAGAATGGCAGTACTGATTAAAAACCTCTTCTCAGAGAGAAAACTTAGTTGTCAATTGGCCAGAGTTTTACCTTTTTGGCTGGCTGCCAAATTGAGAATCCAAAGTCAAAAACATCTTGTTCTAGCCAACATATTGCAGATGTTTAAGATTCATACTTAAAAGCTAGAGAACTATATTCCATTCATAAAATGATTTTACTGTGCAGTGAGACCAATTCAACAAGGACACAAAGCCAGAAAATATTCTTTGTTCTTGTTGAAAGTGTTACATAATGGTGCAATATGCCCTAACCACATGGGCAAAAGATATAGTATCAGAGCAGTATGGAAGGAACTAGTGAGAATGCAACAAGCATTCCATGCCAGGTAATGTATAAAGAAGTTATACGATGTTGAATGAGGCATGTTGGGGAAATGCCACATATTTAGTATGGCTATATTTTATTTCTTAATTATGTTTTGTAATATATTTATCCAACACTTCCATTACAGAAACATATCCTCATGACAGGCTATAACAAATTTAAAACAACAAAAGCAAATGTGTTTAAAACAACAATTTCTCCATTTAAAAGCCCCATAGATTGTTGGAAAGACAATCTGTGATTTCAGCAAAAGCCTTGTTACCACCAGTGGCCTGCCTGGGGAATGGGCCCAGAGAAAGGGGGGGGCGTGGATGGATATAGACTTTGGAAAACAATGCTGACCAATAGGAAGTCTTGAGGGGCTCGCCCCAAGTGAAAACAAAAGATTACCTGGACCAATCCTGGTTCCCAGGGGATGTGGCAACTGGTGAAGCCAGACCTAGATGCAACCAATGAAGTTCCAGAGGGACAGAGTCAGGCTTACAATAGCCTTGATGAGATTAAGCCAGGTGGTGGGTGGCTAGTTGAATGGATTTTCTGACCACTAATGGTCCAGTCAAGGCAGTTTGAAAAGGGTCCCAAGTATAGACAAAAGGTGGGAGATGAGTCCCTGATTAGCGTCAGGAAGAATTGCTAAACATTTGAATGTAGTATTCTGAGAGATGGAGCAGAAAAGGGTAGGTCTGGAGACAAAGGATTCTCACATAGACATGGGGTCACACAAAAGGGATAGGTGAAGGTCCGGAGACAGAAGGGCTATGTGCCAGGTGGCAGCTGAATAGCGTTTAGAAATGCAGATACCTACCTAGTTGAACCCATTGTTCCATATGCATACTTTTTGCTGGGTGTGGGGAGAAGACTGGAGGTTCACTCTGAGGGCTGCCTTTCCACCTGAAAATGGAGAGCCGTTTTCCAGAGTTATGGCCAATGTTCCCTCTAAGCTGTGCGGTCTTGTGAGCAAAAATTCTACTTTGTGAGCTACTGGCATTAAAGTTGTGAGCATGCAATTTGGCTACTGTGTAGATTAGTTTGCTCTGGAGCCATCCTTCCTGAGCAAAGACAAAAATGTGTGAGCCGGAAACTAAAAAACTGTGAGCTAGCTCACACTAACTCAGCTTAGAGAGAACATTATGGCTTGTTTTGTGTTTTAGAACCAGTAGTATCTTCCTTGGTCTGGGTTTTGTGGGTCTCTGGCTCAGGTTAGAAAGTGGGGTGCCCCTGTTGTTGGGGCTACCCTAGGATAAAGGCAGCACCTCTGGGCTACAGCCTTCCTGATGTGGGCACTTCTTTAGCAACCAATGGAAAATCAACAGTGATGGGTCTAGGCAGAGAGACTTCCTGAGCCAGATCTACTACAAAGAAGGCCCTAACTAGCAGATTCTTCCAGTCTATGGCGGGAAACAGCAGGCATCCATCCAAACCTTGCTAAAAGTGCTCCTGACTATGGCTACCATAGTGGACCATATGGATGACCATATTGGTGCAGCAGTAGATCTATCCTCAAGCCACAATCCTGTGTTTGTAAAGGAATTACAACCCGATCCAATGACAAAACAGCACCTACTCTCCAGTCAGTCATGTTCTCTATCTGAACAACTGCATCTTGTCTGGATTAAGTTTCAGTTTGCAGTCCATCACAACAAATGAGTTCAACACCGCTCTGAGACCCCCTAGGGGTTTGAGCGGTATATAAATTGAATCTATAAATAAATAATAAATAAATAATAAGATGGAACCTTGCACCATCTACAGATCAAAAGCTGTGGTCTTCAGCATCATTATCTGACACTTATTTGCCAGGAAGAAAAGGAGTCACTCCAAGACAGTGCCACCTAGCCCAGTCCAGCCTGGTGGTTCAGGAAGAACACACAGGGTATCTCCGGACTGAGAGTTCTGTTTTCTCTTACAGAGCCATTTATTACCCTGCCCCCCAAATACACACACCGAATGTCCAGTCCGTATTAATGGCTCTAATCAGCCAAGATGGAAAACACAATGATAGGCCTCTCCTCTACCTGGATCCTGTAATGTCCTCAGATTGAAGACACTGAAAGATAATCCAATACAGCCAGATGAGTGGAAGCCCTCTCTCCTGCCATTTGGCAAAACTGTGTCTTTGGAGAGACTAACACCACTAAAGTATACATAAGTATACAAATAAAATGTAAGTAAATTAAATTCAAAATCTAAAAAGCATTAAAAAATTAAGAGTCTCAGGACAGCAGCAAACAGAGGTGTGGAGGCAGGAGGCCACCAGGGCCAGCTGACAGCTCTGCAGTGTAACCTGCCTAATTGCAAATAAACATGGTTAGTCTGGAAGTGACACAGTGCTAGCACTAGAACAGCCATTCCCTCCCCCCCCATCCAGAAACTGTAAGGGCACTAACAGGAGACAGGGCATTAGTGAGAAGCCTTAGAGCTAAGGGATTCCAGTGGCTTGCCCACACAGCAGCATTATTGTAGGTGGTGAGAGATAGAGAGACACCTGACAGGGACCAAAGCCAGGGAGCAGAGGAGCAGCACTTGTTGGTGGTTCCCATGCTTAACTTCAGGTGCTCTGTTGTGAAGCCCATGGAGATTATTAGGAAGGGAACTGAAAACAAATCAGCCAGTATCATCATGCCCCTGTATAAATCATTGGTGCGACCTCATTTGGAATACTGTGTACAGTTCTGGTCACCACATCTCAAAAAGGATATTATAACATTGGAAAAGGTGCAGAGAAGGGCAACTAGAATGATAAAAGGGTTGGAATACCTTCCCTATGAAGAAAGGTTAAAATGCTTGGGGCTCTTCAGCTTGGAGAAACGACGGCTGAGGGGGTGACATGATCGAGGTTTATAAGATTATGAAAGGGATTGAGCAGGTTGAGAAAGAAGTACTTTTCTCCCTTTCTCACAATACAAGAACTCATGGGCACTCCATGAAATTGCTGAGCAGTTGGGTTAGAACAGATAAAAGGAAATACTTCTTTGCCCAAAGAGTGATTAACATATGGAATTCGCTGCCACAGGAGGTGGTGGCAGCTACAAGCATGGACAGTTTCAAGAGGGAATTAGATAAACATATGGAGCAGAAGTCCATCAGTGGCTATTAGCCACAGGGTATAGATGGGAATTCTAAGTCTGGGGCAGGTGATGCACTCTATTCTTGGTGCTAGAGGGGGCAGCAGTGGGAGGGCTTCTAGTGTCCTGGCCCCACTGATGGACCTCCTGATAGCATCTGGTATTTTCTGGCCGCTGTGTGACAGAGTGTTGGACTAGATGGGCCATTGGCCTGATTCAACATTGGCTTCTCTTATGTTCTTATGTTCTTATGAGAATGTAGGAGCCTCTGTCTAACACCAGGAGACAGAGATACTGTGGACACTGACTGAGTTGGGAGGACTCTTAGTCCCCCCTCCCCCCAAGGAAAGACTATGATGTGGGATTTCTTTGTTGTGGTCCCCCCTGCTTAAAACAGTTGCCCTTTTCAATTTGTACAGTTTCAGCACTCAAAGCATGCATAATGAGAGACTACAATACCCGTGATCCTCTCAATATGTGTGGTTGCCAATTTTCCTGCTTTGGTAGGTGTGATCACAAGCCCACATTTGTTGACAGCATACTTTCACATGTATGAAAGTCACATAAAATGGTGACTGCACACATCAGGAAGTTCATGGGTAGCATGATCTTCTCTGACATGTGGTTGGAGTACTAAAACTGCAATTACTGAAAAGGGAAACTAAGTAATCTAGTCTATCTAACATCTCCGGGACAGAGCATTCTGTAAGTAAATAAGAGCAGCTGATCAGAATCAGACCCATGGCCTATCTAACTCCACATTTTGTTTTACATAGTTGTCAACCACATACCCTTGAAAGACACAAAAGTAGGCAAAGGGGCCTAAAGAGTTACCTGTTCATGCCCTACAGGACTGATATTCAGAGGGCTACCACCTCTGAATGTGGAGATTCCATTTCGTCTTTGTGTCTCACAGCAACTGATGGATCTGTCTTCCATGGGTTTGTCTGATTTTTTAAAACCAGCTGGACTGGTGGCCATCACAACATCTCATGTCAATGAATTCTACAACTCAGTCACACACTGAGTGAAGGATTCCTCTCATTCCACGAGTGCTACATTTACTCAGGTACATTTGGTGAGGGACCTTGCTATACTAAATAAATTGCATGGCGCTGAGCTTGGTTTCCACTTTTCTCCTGGCTGTTGGTCAGCTGCCCTCTTAGGTCTGGTGCAAGTTTCAATTTCTTTCATTACTTCAGATCTCAAGACAGAGTCAAAGCTACCTCCTAGCTGCTAAGTGCAACGATTGCTCAATTTAGCACATCCTTATATCAGGATATTTAAATTCTTCTATATTTATTAATTAACCATGACTTGAATACAGATTTGTGCATTGAATTTGCTTGAATTTCTTTGTGCTAATTACAAGTGATAGTTACATAGTTAAGAATGCTATGTTCTAATGGAAAGTATTATTTTGCATTCAAACATGCAGTCAGCTGATGCTTCCTTCCCCATCTTTCTTCTACCCCTTGCATTATGTCCATCTCCTCTGTTGCACTCTAGGAAATACCACTCAGGAGAGCAAACACAACAAAATACAGGGCAGGTTCCAGATTTGAAGGGGCCCTAGGTACAATGCCTGCCAGTGGCCCCTATTAAGTATGCCACCAGCATGGTGTGCATGTGTATGCAGGCACAGCAGTCTTTCTACCTCTCTCCTGGAGGAGGAAGCATGCCTTATCAATGTTAGCAGGCCTAGAAGGAGCATGAAAGACTTGTGCTCCAGCGTCTCCCCAGGCACCACTCCCACTGGCAATGGGAGATCAGAGGCCCTTCAACAATGCAGGGCCACTGGGGCAATCTCTTATTCCATGTGGATGAAACACTTGAAATAATAGTAGAGGACAGGGATGCCAGCCTCCAGGTGGGAGCTGGGGATCCCCTGGAATTACAGCTCATCTCCACACTACAGAGATCAGTTCCCCTGGAGAAAATGGATGCTTTTGAGGGTGTATTCTACAGCACTATACCCCACCGAGGTCCCTGTCATCCCTGGGCTCCATCCCCAAATCTCCAGGAGTTTCCCAATCTGGATCTGGCAACCCTAGGACCTGGCAACCCCAGGAGCATGGCTCTGTTGTGTCTATTTTAGTCACACTCTGCTTCTCCAAGCAGGAAATGAGAAACTGCTTCAGACATTGCAGGCCCAGCATCGGAGGGAATCTTCTATTTCCTAACTGAAGGAGCACTGGAAGATGAGTGAGCAAGTGGCTGGATAGTGGCAAAGGGCAGTAGCACAGCCAAGCCAAGCCCTTGTTTCACTGGTGCTGCCCAGGGCAGTAACAACCATTTGCTGTGGTCATTTGTTGCTCACTCATTCTGCCTCCTGAGAGGATGGCAGCTGGCAACAGCAACCACATCCTCTCCCTCCTTCTGGGCAGCAGCTCCCAACCACTACTGCTTGTTGTTCACTTGCTCAGGAATGAGTGGCCAGCAGCACAGAACAGCATCCATCACTGTTATGTATTGGGCCGGAATCATTCCAGGTCTGTCACACCAGAGACTGGCTGAGCTTGGAGCACAAGAACAATAGCCTACCAGGACTGAAAGTAACCAGTCAAGAAGGTATGTTATATAAATAGCCTATCGTTGGGAGTGGGGTGTGTTTGGGTGTGGCAACTGCATGCTGTAAAAGGGAGCTGAGGCTCTGGAGTCTTGTCTTGCTGAAGTCACAAATATAGTTGAGCTGATCATTAGACTCGAGCCGCTCATCCATGGAACCCACTATTTAACAGTCACCTACCCTGGTAAGGAGAGCAGGAGGAGGTCAGTATGGTGGCAAGAAGGTGGGGGGCCTAGAAGGAGCCAATCCCTGCCACTGCCAAGAGGAACAGGGCAATCAGTAGCGGCTGTAGGAGCATGCAAAAATCAGAGAGGCAGGCAGCAATGAGCCATCCTAGAGCTGTAGGCCCCCAGCAATTACCCAAAGATATTTACTCTTGATACTGGAACAGGCAATATGAATGAACCACTGGCATCGTTTACCAAATACACTTGCCCAAAATGTGTATGAGTCCCCATGTGAGTGCCACAGATTCATGCAAGGTACTACCATGGGTATGTATGTGATTTGGATTGTTGTATCCACATTAAGTATGCCCTTCCTTGTATGGGGTAGCACATAGTAATCTTTTTTAATGGTTACATGGGGGCCACAGCATGAACTAGCCCCTTACCAACTAAGGCTAAGCTTTTTAGAAGCACAATTGGCAGACTAAAGACAAATTCAGGGAAACCTTGTTTTCTTAGAGCTCCTTGAGAGGGTATGTTTCCTCATTAAGAAAAAACACAGCCATACACTTATTATGCTGTCTCGAAAGATAATGTACATTAAATTAACTTCCCAGTAACTGGCTTTTAAATATAGCTGGGGGCAGTCTTCATGATTCTGGGACCCCAGGCGAAAGTCCACTCTATCATTACCACCATCACCATCACAGGGCCTTACAAGAAGTGACTCTTGCCCTGTATAAAGTGGGTGGGATCTGCCATTGCCAGACACCAGCTGCCCAAGTCCCAGATGGGGCAGGCGTAAGCGTTAGTAGCAGCCTTCTTTCCTTCTTTTCCTCCTTTCCTTTGGTGGGTGGAGCCATGGACAGTCAAGGCCCCAGTGCAAGGCCCAGGGCAGCTGTTCCTTTTACCCATTGGCTAAGGCTGACTCTGGTGTCATTTATTTAAATGACCAACTTCCTAAAGAAACGTTGAAAGAGTTGAAAACGCGTTAAGGTGACAGAGCAAACTCCTTCAGTCTTTTGCTGCTAGTTTACAGCATAACTTCACTAAGGAAGGTCTTCCACAGACATTGCTCTGCAATAAAAATGATACTATCATTTGCAGCAATAATGCATTATCCAGAAATACCATACATTTACTTTAACCTTGAGAAGCAGGGTGAATGTAATGGCTGCATTGCCCCAACTGCTAGGGTCATAATGTTGCACGGTCACAGTTATTGTGCTCAGTCTATCATTTGAAGTACAGCATATCTTTCATACTACAAAAATGTGATCTATTCTAGTACATTACTGCCAGTCCCTAGATATTTATCTGCAGAGGTTAGCTTGCAGAGATTTGCTTCCTTTTACATTTGCGGATCTTCTGCCTATGTCCCCAAGATACGATATTACAGGAAAGTGACAGGGATGAAATACAGAAGTTCAAACAGGTATCTTATGGAAATGCCACCGATATTTTTAGTGTTTGAATTAGTTGTCAAAAGTGTCTGATATGACAGAAATCAGTACAATGAGTGATTATTATTACTCTAAGCAATTAGCTGGATGGTGGGATGTCTTATAGCTTTCGTCATAAGTTAAACACGGTCTTTCTCGGCACTTGCTGCTATATAATTAAAAACAATATACTCTCTTTTCAGCTCAGTTTGCCATTGTATGCGAAATCACTTTAACCACCTCACCAAAAATAGCTGAACTTCGGGAATAACTGCATAAGCTTTTGTATAACCTATGAATTAGTGCTTTTAAAAGACTCATCACATCCATTCAATAGTTAAGGCTAAAGATAGACTGAGTTTTGAAATCTTTTCCATTGTCTGGAAATTAAGTATTTCTGAAAGTCTCACAATGCCTACTACTATAAAACATTGGTGCAATGAAAATATTCTTGTCATTTCCTTGGGGAGCTAAAATGAATCTGTTTATTTATTAGATCACTGCAAACTCTAGGACATATTTAGTGAGGAAAAATGCATTTCCTCAATCTGAACATAATAATTAATCCAAAAGATAGCTCAATTAATTTATTTGTCAAAAATGTAACATGTAAAATTGTAGCCATGTTTTAAATGGTGATGTTCCCTATAGAGAATACTCAGTACTGATGGCACCATTTAAAAAAGCTCTACATCTCAGGATTCAAGCAACACATTTTAACAACCAGATATGCAACCCAGATGAGCCACTTTAATCCCACTGAAGCTGATTAAGACCTCTCCACATGATCAGGTGTTTTTGCACAATAAATGCACATTTGTTGTGCTCCATCTGCATATATTCCCACAGGCAGTGCTTCTGCTTGGGGAACATTGTGTTTGATAAGTGTTCAAGCTGCATAGTTTTGTAGCTGGGTGAATGTGATTCTTCTCCAAGATAGTTCTATAGTAGTTTTTATGGGGGATAAACTTCATAGAATCATAGAGTTGGAAGGGATCTCCAGCGTCATCTAGTCCAACCCCATGCACAATGCAGGAAATTCACAAATCCCCCCACACCCCATGCCCAGAGGATGGCAAAAAACCCATCCAGAAACAAAAATCTCCAGGATCCCTGGAGTGGCCTGGAGAAAATTTGCTTTCTGACCCCAAAGTGGCAATCAGCATTTCCCTGGGCGCATAAGAAAGGGCCACAAGAACTAAGCACTGAGGTTGGGGGGGATTGGGACGGGGATCTTTTTTTTGAAACTGTATTGGTAACGTGATTGGAAATGTTGAATGTATCCCAATAAAATTTTGTTTCAAAAAAAAAAAACAAAAAAAACTAAGCACTGAGGCAACCCTTCCTGCCCTCCCTTTCATGATCTGCCTAAATTCAAAGAATCAGCATTGCTGTCAGATGGCCATCTAGCCTCTCTTTAAAAACCTCCAAAGAAGGAGAACCCACCATTTCCTGAGAAAGCCTGTTTCACTAAGGAACTGCTGTAACTATCATGAAATTATGTTGTCGAAGGCTTTCACAGCCGGAGTTCATTAGTTGCTGTAGATTTTCCAGGTTGTGTGGCCGTGTTCTTGGCATTGTAGGACCTGACGTTTCACCAGTAGCTGTGACTGGCATTCTCAGAGGTATAACACAGAAAGATGGAGTACTCTCTGTGTCAAGGTGAGCAGAAAAATGATAGGCAAGTAATTTATTTCTACCCTGGAAGGTGGGGTAGGGCTGAGTCAATTATCTTGTGTAGTTCTCCAGGCTATGAACATGCTAATGGAGGAGCTTTCCTGAGGAGATTCTTTTGTCTATGGATTGTTTTCTGAGAGGATCTGAGGAGGTTCTTTTGTGTGTGGAATGGCTATTGAAACTCTAATCTTATCTGTAGTGCTATTGCCAGCTGTAGAGCATTTTGTGTTTTTCAGGACAGGAAACCATGCCCTATTTATTTTTAAACTCTCTTCTTTCCTGTTGAAATTGTGTTTATGTTTATGAATTTCAATGGCTTCCCTGTGTGATCTGGCATGGTAATTGGAAGTGTTGTCCAGTCTTTCAGTGTCTTGGAACAAAATGCTGTGTCCTGTTTTGGTTAGGTTATGTTTAGCCACTGCTGATTTTTCAGGTTGGCCAAGTCTCAAAGAATAAAAGAACAAGAATAAAAAGACAAGAATAAAAGAACATGAAAGACACTGCAGACTTGGCCAACCCATTGGCTCTGGTCCAACCTTCTGGGGCAACAGAAAACAACTCCGTACCAGGAAGTGTTAAATATACTGTCTGGAATATTGCTGTTGTCATGACCAGTAATTCAAAACCACCAACCCACCCTGTTAATTAAAAATTATAGAGCTTCTAAAACATGGTTTTGAGGCTATGATCTGGGCTGTACTTGTTTACCACATCTAGAAAATCCAACTCAATATGCAGGCTTGCACAGAAGTAATGGAGTTGCCAAGCCCTATGAGGAAAGGCTAAGGGACTTGGGAATGTTTAGTCTGGAGAAGACGAGGTTCAGTGGGGACATGATTGCTCAGCTGCCTAGGGAACTTTAAGCAGCAATCTTTAAGCAGCAGCTGGACAAACACTTGTCAGGGATGCTCTAGGCCGATCCTGCACTGAGCAGGGGTTGGACTATATAGCCTGTATGGCCCCATCCAGCTCTGTGATTCTCTGAATCTATGATACTATGGATACTATGATATTTTGTAAAGATGCATAAATACCATATATATGTCTAGCGCTGGTTCCTAAGTAGCCATTATGCCAGTTTACATCTGAAAAACAGCATTTCCACTGGTGGAGGGCAGGGTGGCAATTTCTACCCCTTTTTCCCTCAGTGTAGACCCCTGCTTTACCCTACACTGTTCTTGAATGTCCCATTATTCACAGGAGCAGAATTTTGGCCAGCCATGGGCTGCCATAGGAATGGAGAGGTTAGGAAGTCTCCCTGACCCTGTTAGCAGTCAGACCTCTCCTCTTGCAGAGCATCAGTTTATAGCTAGAATAACCATAAACACCCTTCTTAAAATATCATCTCAAAAATCACACTGCAAGACACTGTCTGGCCCAAAGTGACACAAAATGGATGGCAGTTACAGACTAGTCTGGACATATAGTTTAGAAGTGTAAGAGCAGCCGACTGCCTACTGTCTCCTCCACACCCCGGAGGTCTCCCCAAACCTACTGACTCACCCTTGGACTAATCCCATCAAGTCCAACCTTATGTCCTCTACACCCACTTACCCTAATTAAGTGACAGTTAAACAACATTTAATTCTATTCATCTAACCCATTAACCCTATTAACTTTTTCCCCACCATAGAGAACAATGGAGGGAATAGGGGCAACTTGTTTGGGGGCCCATAGAACTGGACCCCCTGGTCCAACGTTCTTGAAACTTGGTGGGTATCTTGGGGAGAGGCTCCATCAGCTACCCTGTGAGTTTGGAGCCTCTCCCTCAAACCCCCTCCCCTCCAGCCCCCAGAATATACCCTATGTTTTCACCATTGACTTCAATGGCCCATAGGATATCATGGGGCCGAATTGCCACCAAATTTCTTTCATTCCCTCCTTTCCTTCTCTCTTTTTCCTCTTTTCCTCCTTCTTCTCTTCTCTCTTTCTTTCTTTCCCACCTTCTTCTCTTTTTCCCTCCTTTCCCTGTTTCCCTCCTTCTTCCTCTCTTTCTTTCCCTCCCCTTTCCTTCTCTTTCTTTCCCCCTTTCCTTCCTTCTTTCCTTCTCTCTACTCTCTCTCTTTCCTTCCCTCTTTCCTCCTTCTGTGGCCCAACTCTCATGAGAAGGAGTTTAAACTTTAAACCCTTTCTCTCTTAGCTCCCCCACCCAGACCAGCTGGGGAAGGGAAGGGGAGGCTTTTGAAGATGCCTCCCCCCTTTTGCTTCCCCTTCTGACATCACTTCTGGTGATGTCAGGGGACATGGCATATGCTAATAGCCTAATAGCTCATTAGCATACCATATGCTAATGAGCTCCTGCAGCTGTTTTTCTACGAAAAGACCCCTGATTTGGACAGACCTTCAAATTACGCTACCCTCTTTCACCAATGGCCTCACTATTTTGTGACCGTTTTGTGATAATTTTAGAGTTTTTACAACAAGTGTTTAGAGGCTTTCTGTTTTCTTTCTGGATGATCCCTATATAGGAATACACATCTAGCCAGATTTGGGGGGGAGGGTTGTGCAGAACACAAACACAGCATGACTACCTCTGCAACAAGGTTATGTACAGGAATATCATGCCATATATATAATGCATTTTTGGCATGCTTTCAGTTAACCTACAGAAATGCACTTAGTCACACTGAAGTCATCCTACTTATATCAATAGTATTGGCTTGGCTTAAGTCCAAAGATTTGTGCTTAACTGCTTTGCTGCCCAATGATTTTCCAAGCAATAAATTATGTATATTGCTCAGTCAAGAGAAATCATCTTCATTTACTATCTACCTAACATCAGCTACATTGGGATACTTCTTCATCTGAAATAAAGTAGTGTCCGTAACTGGCAAGGACTGGAGAAAAGGGTCTGCTTTGGTTTGGCCTCTTTCATATAGTTGCCAACCTCCAGGTAGTAACCAGCAAAAGTGCATGTAAAAAAATTGCTTTTACCTAAACAAAGATAATTAAATAACTCAAACTATTCTGTGAAAATTAGTTTTTATCATATACACAATTCACAAATACAGATTCCAATACTATTCATATACCAAAAATATCAAAATTCAAATTCTGAAATCACAGGGCAAAAAACCAGACGTTCCCACTGTCCATCAAAGGCTCATAAGTCACTCTGTTGAAGGTTCTTGGGTGACAACCGAGCCACAGCACTGATATCCAAAGACGGCAGTCCTGATGGTCCTCCTACAGGCACGCTAGCAAAATCTGCAGTTATTTCCCAACCTACTCTGTCTTGTTGATCTCCATGCAGGTTTCAGTGCTGCTGCAAATGCAGAGGCAGTCACAGAGGTAACAGAGCATGCACATGGGAATTTCCCCTGCACTTTCCTTGTCCCATACTGCTGCCATTCCTCTCTGCCACAGGAGAGCTTTTTTTGGACTTTTTAAAACAAATGTACAACTGGCAGATTGCTATAGTGCAATAACATCTATTGCCATGATCATGTCATTCCTGTGAATCCCAACTGCTATTTAAAAAAAAAAAAAAAATCTAGCCCTTTGTTGCAGAAATATAAAGGGTACACCTTCCCTCTTATATCTCTGTGACAAAAATGGCTACAGCCTTACATTTAAATTACTTTTAAAGAGCCAGTTTGGTGTACTGGTTAAGTTGCGCGGACTCTAATCTGGGAGAACCGGGTTTGATTCCCCACTCCTCCACTTGTGGCTGCTGGATGACCTTGGGCAAGCCATAGTTCTGTCAGGGCTGTTCTCTCAAGAACAGTTCTGGAAAGAGCTCTCTCAGCCCCACCTACCTCACAGGGTGTCTGTTGTGGGGAGGGGAAGGGAAAGAAGTTTGTAAGCTGCTCTGAGACTCCAAATGAAGGGTGGGGTATAAATCCAGTATCCTCTTCTTCTTCTTCTCTTCTTAATAAATAAACAAAACTCAAAGCAGTGTATAATTTATTCTAAACCTATGACACTGATTAGGTTCATAGATAATGACTTGTTGAAAGAGCTTTATGGCTAAATGGATTCAGAGATAATTGCTCCAACTTCACACATACCAAATTGTTCAACCAGTTTCTTGGACCTTGAAGAAGCCACAACAGAAGCAGAGCTAGCAAAGCTTTGACCCACTAGCACTTGAAGCATAACTTGGGGACTGACCCTTGTTAATACTATATATCAGCTTTGTGATTTGGCTCCAGCCTATCTAACCATTGCTTGCCTTATACTTTGGATCCTAGTTCATGTAAATAAATAAACTTTGTCCAGGCAAGAGTCTTAACACAGTTCAGTCACATCAACACATAAGGTTTTGTTGCTGTTTGTTTTGTTGTTGTTTTTTGCTTTTAGATTTTAATTTGGCATAGCCACATTTAGATTTTGATTTGGCATAGCCACATTTACTCCCTCATGGATCACTGCTTTGTCGTGGCAAGGGGGCTTGTGTGGTTCGATGAGGCTGTGGGCTATGCCATGGAGGGCCACCCAGGACGGACAGGCCACAGCAGAGAACTCAGACCAAGCGTGATCCCCCGGAGAAGGAAATGGCAACCCACTCCAGTATCTTTGCCAAGAAAACCCCATGGACAGTAACAAAAGGCTAAAAGATATGACGCCGGAAGATGAGCCCCTCAGGTCAGAAGGTGTCCAATATGCTACTGGGGAAGAGCAGAGGGCAAGTACTAGTAACCCCAGAAAGAGTGAAGCGGCTGGGCCAAAGCCGAAAGGATGCTCAGTTGTGGATGTGTCTGACGGTGAAAGGAAAGTCTGATACTGCAAAGAACAATACTGCATAGGAACCTGGAATGTAAGATCTATGAATCAAGGTAAGCTTGACGTGGTCAAAAATGAGATGGCAAGAATGAACATCGACATCTTGGGAATCAGTGAACTAAAGTGGACAGGAATGGGCGAATTTAACTCAGAAGACCATTATATCTACTATTGTGACCAGGAATCCTGTAGAAAAAATGGTGTGGCCTTTATAGTCAACAAGAGAGTGAGAAAGGCAGTATTGGGATACAATCTCAAAAATGACAGGATGATCTCGGTCCAAATCCAAGGCAAACCATTCAACATCACAGTAATCCAAGTCTATGCCCCAACCACTGCTGCAGAAGAGGCTGAAGTGGACCAGTTTTATGAAGACCTACAACAGCTCATAGAACTAACACCAAAAAATGATGTCCTCATCATCATAGGGGACTGGAATGCTAAAGTAGGAAATCAAAAGGTAACTGGAATAACAGATAAGTTTGGCCTTGGCGAACAAAATGAAGCAGGGCAAAGGCTAACAGAGTTTTGTCAAGAGAACATGCTGGTCATAGCGAACACCCTTTTCCAACAACCTAAGAGGTGTCGCTACACATGGACATCACCAGATGGGCAACACTGAAATCAGATTGACTATATAATTTGCAGTCAAAGATGGAGAAGCTCTATCCAGTCAGTAAAAACAAGACCTGGAGCTTGATCATGAGCTACTCATTGCAAAATTCAGACCTAAATTGAAGAAAGTTGGGAAAACCACTAGGCCATTCAGATTTGACCTAGATCGCATCCCCGATGAATATACAGTAGAGGTGAAGAATAGATTTAAGGGACTAGATCTTATAGACAGAGTGCCTGAAGAACTATGGACAGAGGTCCGTGACATTGTAAAGGAGGCAGCAATCACCGCCATCCCAAAGAAAAAGAAATGCAAGAAAGCAAAGTGGCTGTCTGATGAGGCTTTACAAATAGCAGAGGAAAGAAGGAAAGCTAAAGGCAACGGTGAAAAGGAAAGATTTGCCCAGCTGAATGCAGATTTCCAGAGAACAGCAAGGAGAGATAAGGAGGCTTTCCTGAATGAACAATGCAAAGTAATAGAGGAAAACAATAGATTGGGAAGGACTAGAGATCTCTTCAAGAAAATTGGAGAAATCGGGCTTCCGGTCGGAGTTAAAATGGCGAGTTGACGCACTCTGCGAACTGTGCAGGGTGAACGATAGCCCCTTTAGACAGTTTGGGCCTCTTATCGGTCCAACGCAACACTCCCCAGGCGGGGGAGTGGCAAGCAAGCAGCTAAGTCCAAGCGGGGGTTGAGGTTGGCGTGGGCAGGCTTCGGAAGAAGCCTGTTTAAGCTTTGATCCCCCCCCGCGAAGCGGGCAGATGCGAAACAACACTACAGGAGCTAATCGGGCTGACAATTCAGCATAAACTTGTCATCTACCGACCTTTTTATCATCAAAGTCAACTTTAAGTTAAGAAGAAGCAATGCGAAACCCCGAGATCGAACTTCAAGGTAACAAAGAACTTTTGCTTACTGATTTGAAGATATAGAGAAATTTGAATCAAGCGGTTAAGCGTAAAAAAGTTTTCCTGATGTAATCTGCTTTGTTTGGAATTGAAAGAAGCTTTCTAGAACGTGACAATAGTGAAAAAGAGACTTTTGTTTTGCATTCCTGTGGCTAGTCAGAGATTAACGGCAAGCTGTAAAAATGAAACTGATGTGAATCTGTGTTACTAAAAACAAGTTCCGGCTGAGAAAAGACGAGTTTGAGGCAAGAGAGGCTTTTGAAAAGACTGAGTAACCGGAAGGAGTAGGAAGAGTTAGTGCGCTGCACAGGAAGTTGGATTTTCGGGACGGACATCAAACCGGAAGTTATAAAATAGCCTACTCTTGCCAAAAAACCATAGAGAAATTGCGCCTGCCATTTTGAGGAGGACTAATTTTTAAAATTGAATTTGAACTATAAAAATAAAGATAAGAAACATATAAAGGCGGCGATTTGACTGAATACCTAGAAGAAAAGAGATTTGGTGACATTTAAAAGTTTTCAAAACGGATTTGAGGCCAAGACAAAGGGCCGCCTCTACATCAAGTCCCAGGATGGCAGCAAAGGACAAAAAAGAATGGCAGGCAGCAATAGAGGGTATGGAGAGGAGGAGGATGGAGGCAGTACAGAGTCTTGGAAAACAGATGGAACTACAGACTAAACAAATGGAATTACAGATAAAACAGCAAATGGAAAAACAATTGGAGCAAATAGAACAAGTACAAGTGCAAATGCAAGAGAAGAATATGGCAGCTATGAAAGAACTGGTCCTAGCAGAAGTAGCAGAGTTTAAAAAAGATACAGAAGAAGTCAGAAAAAGAAGTCCAAGGTTTAGCAGCTAAGTCGACGGAGCTAGAATAAAAAATCAAAAATACCCTCCAGGAGAACACAAGGTTAGAATCTATGATGGAGTACAGAGCTACACAAAACCACCTGAGGCTCAGAGGAATTGAGGAGGCAGAAGACCAAGATATATGTGCATTGGTAATAACAACATTGACGGCATATATTGGTGAGGATCAAGGAGATCTAGACTCGGATTTCGACTTAATCTACAGAGTAAACTCAATGTATGCTCAGAGGAAAAAATTACCCAGAGATGTCATTGTGCAGTTTGTGACAAGAAAAATGAAAGAGGATATTTTCAAGAAGCAATTCACACAACCATTGGAAATTGACAGCAAAAAGATAATAATATTAAGAGAAATCCCAAGGGTCATGTTACAAGACAGAAAGAAATATAAAAAACTGGTCGACAAACTAAAGGCAATGGGAATTAGATTCAGATGGGAAATACCCCAAGGATTGTCATTCACATACAATTCAGTGAGATTTACAATCAAATCGGAAGGAGACTTGTATAGGTTCAAAGAAAATAATTTTGAAGAGTTTTTGGATATATAAATCAAGACACCATGGAATACAAATTGCTATCTTGGAATGTAAATGGACTTAATTCACCTAACAAAAGAAAATTAGTAAATCATTGGCTGGAAAAACAAAAGAGCAATATAATTTGTTTGCAGGAAACTCACATCAGAAAACAGGACTACAAATATTTGATAAATAAGAAATTGGGAGAAGAATTTTTTTCACTAGCGACTAAAAAGAATAAAGGAACAGTGATCTATATTAAAAAAGAATTGGAACCCAAGCAAATTTTTGTGGACAATGATGGGAGGTATATTGGAGTAGAAATAATGATACACAGGAAAAAGACTTTGATTGTAAACTTGTACGCACCCAATGGAGCTAAAGAAATTTTTTTTAAAGATTTGACAAATGAGATGGAACAATTAACTTATGATCAGGTTATCTTCGCAGGAGATTTTAATGGTACAGTGAACAACTTACTGGACAGACATTCAAAAAAAGTTGGAGCTGTGGCGGGGAAATTACCAAAAGTTTTCTTTAAACTGATGAAACAAGAGAAACTGGAAGATGTTTGGAGAAAATGGAATCCCAAAGCAAAAGACTATACTTTTTACTCCAATAGACATGACTCTTTCTCAAGGATTGATATGATTTGGATGTCGGAGGAGTTAGCATCGAAGACTCAAAAGACTGAAATTTTAACAAAAAATAATTCTGACCACAGCCCCTTACTTTGAATGTCGAGAGAAAAACCTAAACAATTATACTGGAAAATTAATGAGGACTTATTGGACAGAAAAATAGTTAATGAGACATTGCGTAGGGAAACACAGAACTTTTTTGAAACAAATTTGAACAAAGGCACGGAATTACAAATTGTTTGGGACGCATATAAAGCGGTTATAAGGGGACTGCTTATTTCATTAAATACTAAAGATAGAAAGCAAAGATTGCAACAACAAAATGATTTACAGGAAAAGATTCGACAGAAAGAAAAAGAGTTAAAGAAAAAGCCAGGGAAGAAAAAGATTATAAGAGAAATCCATATGCTACAGGACCAGTTAAATGTATTGTCAAATCGAGAATTGTATTGGAACTTAAAGAAGTTGCAACAGAAATCGTTTGAGGGTGCTAATAAACCTGGAAAGTTCTTAGCATGGCAATTAAAAAATAGACATGAAAGAAATTTTATAAACAAGATAATAGAAGATGGAAAGGATATTGTGGACTTGAATGGCTTAAAGAGAGTCTTTTTCAATTTTTATGCCAAATTGTTTCAAAAGAAATGTATTGATGCACAGAAACTTAAGAAATATTTGGAGAATATTGAAGTACCAACATTGGGACAACAAATGAAAGAAGTGCTTAATGGTCCAATTAAAAATGAAGAAATTGTTAGTGCGATAGAAGAAGCAAAATTGGGGAAAGCTCCAGGTCCAGATAGATTTACTGCAAAATTTTATAAAAAATTAAAGGATGAGCTAACCCCAATTCTTGTACTTTTGTCAAATGAAATAAGAGAGACAAAACGGATTCCAGAGTCATGGAAAGAAGCAAATATTTTGCTGATACCCAAAGAAGGTTTGGACCTAACTAATGTGAAGAACTATAGACCAATATCCCTCCTGAATAATGACTACAAACTGTTTGCTAAAGTAATCTCTGAAAGGCTGAAAAATTATTTGAAAGATGTTATAACAGAAGAACAAGCTGGCTTTTTACCGAATAGGCAAATCAGAGACAATTTAAGAGTGGTGATAGATGCAATTGAATATTGTGACAAACACCCTGAAAAGGAAGTTGGATTCCTCTTCTTGGATGCAGAAAAAGTTTTTGATAATTTGAACTGGGACTTTATGTTGCAAGTGATAGAGAAAATGGAAGTAGGTCAATCTTTTTTAAACATGATTACTGCAATTTATTCAGACCAAAAAGCGGCATTGAATGTTAACAAAGAGAAAACAGAATACTTTAAAGTGCGAAAAGGGACGAGACAAGGTTGCCCCCTATCTCCACTATTGTTTATTTGGACATTGGAAGTATTATTGGGGAAAATAAAAGAGGACAAGAACATCAAAGGATTGACAATGAGAGGCTTTACATATAAATATAGAGCTTTTGCAGATGATGTAATGTTTATGATTCAAGACCCAACAGAGAATATACCACGACTGATGCAAAAAATTAAAGATTTTGGAGATTTGGCTGGCTTTTATGTTAATAAAAGCAAAACAAAGGTGATGTGTAAAAATATGACGAAACAGAAGCAAATGGAACTTCAGGAGAAAATCCAGTGTGAAGTGGTTACAAAGACAAAGTATTTAGGGATTGAATTGACTATGAAAAATATAGATTTATTTAAAAATAATTATGAAAAAAATGGTATAAGATTCAACAAGACATGAAAAAATGGAACACTTTGAATTTATCACTAATGGGAAGGATTGCAACAGTTAAAATGAATATTTTGCCTCGGTTAATGTTTTTGTTTCAGACTATCCCAATACTACGACAAAGCAAGATATTGGATGGATGGCAGAAAGAAATATCAAAATTTGTGTGGGCAGGAAGGAAACCAAGAATTAAAATGAAAATTTTATGTGACGCTAAGGAAAGAGGAGGACTTCAACTACCAAATCTCAGACTTTATTACGATGCGGTCTGTTTAACGTGGATAGAACAATGGATTAACCTTGAAAATATGAAGCTGTTGGCATTAGAAGGTCATGACAACAAGTTTGGATGGCATGCGTATTTGTGGTATGAAAAATCAAAAAGCGATAAATTTTTTAAACATCACTTTATTAGGCGATCACTGTTCGAGACCTGGATGAGATATAAAAAATTCTTTTATGAAGAACGACCACTTTGGATAGTGCCGGCAGAAGTGATTAAACCATATTCGAGACACGAAGGATTAGATTGGTTACCTTATAGAAATCTTTTAAAATCTGAAGGGAAAAGCTTTGTTATGAGAGACAGAGATGATGTGGAATTTGATTATGATTGGTTGAATTATAGACAGATTTATGATTTGTTTAAAACTGATAAGAGAAAATATGGCTTTAGGGCAAAGAACAATGAAATTGAAACTATATGGGTGGAAAAGGGGAAAAAATGATCTCAAAAATGAATAAGGTTTTATTGAAGTGGTATACAGAGGATGAAATTGTAAAAGAACAAAACCGGAAATTCAGAAAAACAAGCATTCACAGTGACACAACAGCTCTTCAGTTTTCTTGAGGAGGAGATTGCATATCTCTGCATATTTTTCTGTCTGGAGTGGACAGGGTACAGGATAGTGTCAAAAATCCAAGAGATTAGCCATAACTCATCTTTAAAACTGATGGCCAAATGGATCCCATCAACTTTCTGTGGTAGTGGAAAGTGCCATCAAGTCACAGCTGACTGATGGCAACCCAATAGGGTTTTCAAGGCAAGAGAGGTTCAGAAGCAGTCTGCCATTGCCTCCACATCACAGCCTCGGCATTCCTTGGAGGGCTCCCATCCAAAGATCTGATAAGATCAGGCTATTTGGGGCTATCCTTTCCACATCTGACTGCCACTCTGGATTTTCTCAGTGTTTTGAGTCGAGGCAATTTAAGTCCTCAGCAAAACAGCATCCAAATAACCTGTGGCAACAGCAGGCTGAAACCAGGCTGACCACTGAAGGGAAGTAATGTAATTCAGAATGGGGGGGGGGAACAGAATAAAAAGAAGTTTGAACTCAATTTTACTGCAGAATGGGGAGAAAGCCTGGATTAAAAAGAAGGTTGGATTCGATTTTAGTGCAGAATTGCTTGGAGGACACTGCAGTGAACATGGATTAAAAGGAGAATACAGAAAGGGCCTAGTTCAAGGCCCTATCAACTTTACCCAGCTACTAATGTTATCTCCACACTCCAGTGAGTTATTGTTTCTTTTGTGTGCTCCATAATCCAGAAGGCTACATTTTGATTTTTTTGACTGCTCTATTCCTAAAGACTCAAGTAAAGTAACATTTAAAACTATCGCTTAGACACAGTGCCACCTCTTCCTGTATATTCCTCATCAACTATTAAGATCATTTAAGAAGGTCTGGTCTGCTTACTTTGGAACACTATATCTACTGGGACATTAGATCCAGTAGATGGAGAGAGTGCTGGTATTACAGATAAGATTATACACTGTTAACCAGGGAATCAAAATTCATTGAAGTCAATGGGTTTAGAAAGATGTAATGTAGGATTACATTGTAAACTTGCCAGTTCCCAACTCTACAAGCATCTAAAAATGCAAGCAAGGACTTCTGTTCAGTCAAACTAAAGATAACTCAGTGGCCAGGAGGATACTGACAGACTTGTATCTGCGTGTAAAACATTTTGGGGGAGAATTATGGTATGACGGACCTGCTGTTACTCTCCCCATTCAGAGGTAGATTTTTCCCCACCGAATTCTTAGTTCCTTTCAGATACTGAACTAATCCCCAGTAGCATTATAACATTTACAGTTTTTTAAATCTGAATGTCCCACCTTTTGACAGAATCTAATTTGCTTTTGCCCAGCCCAGGAACTTGTCAGGAGTAAAGAGGAGCCCACTATTTAGATCCCTTGAAATGGCACTAGAGACTGTGTACAATGGACAATAATAAAGATTTTATTTAATAGGCAGGAATGGTATAAGGTATTCAGGAACTGGAAAGGCTGAGGTGAACATTGTTGGTAAACAGTATATTTTTCAGTTGACAGACAAGATGGTGTTGTAGCAGTTTATTTTTACAAATTCTTGGTTCTTATCATTGAGAGATGGTTGATTGAGTACTTAAGTTTCAGTTACAAAGTTTCTGCATATAGTTTCCTAATAACTATTCAGGTTTTCTGGAAAGGTCACTCTTTTAGTGTATCAAATTCTTTCCCCTTTTCTGAAATCACAATTTGTCTTCTTTCTGAGTAGTCTTTAACAGTTTCCTTTTGCAACAGATCAGGGACTGCCTCAGTGCCAATTCCCTGTATAACTGGACAGGACTTGTATTTCTTCCCTGAAAATATAATCCTACTAGGAATAAGGTCCATTGTGGGGGGGAAAAAAAGCTCTAGAAAGAGGCTCTGGGAAAGTACCAAGGCCTTGGACACTCAGCGTCAATTTGCTGTGGCAACCTCAGCAAGGTATAATGACACAGAGTCCACCATTTTCTCCAGAGGAACTGATCTCTGCTACCAGAAGAGCAGCTGACTGTAGCTGACTTCTGCCATCCCAGATCAGTTGTAATTCTGAGTGATCTCCACCCCTCACTTGGAGATTAGCAACAGTGGTTCACCAGGAGGGAATGGCTGGTTTGGAGGGTGAAGTTTATGGCATTGTACCTGTCTGAGGTCCAACCCCTCCTCAAACCCCACGCTCTCCAGGTTCCATCCCTCAAATCTCCAGGAATTTCCCACCTGGAGTTGGCAACCCTATCTCCTTCCCAGCTGAGCATCAACCTATCTTTATTTCCCCCTCTTCAGCTTTCCATCTCCCACCCACCCACCTGCAGCCCCTACGGGGCTCTGAAACCCTGACTGCCATGTCACATTGGCTGTCATGGGGGCCCCCCATCTCAGCAGGGTATAAGGACACAGAGTCTACCATGTTCTCCAGGGAAACTGATCTCTGCCATCTGGAGAGCAGTTGTAATTCTGAGTGATCTCCAGCTCTCACCTAGAGACTGGCAACAATGGTTTCCCAGGAGGAAAAATATCTTCGTCGTGGTCTCTGTGCAGTCCCACACATGGGTTGGGTGCCTGCGCATGACCTTGACTGGAGAACATTCCAGAGCTTGCCTCAGGAGTCTTTTTTGGCAGGTTCTCTTCCCACCCTGGGGAGCAGACACACACTGCGCATGCCTGGAGTGAGGGAGAGAGCCACCTCCCAGTCAGTTCTTCTTCGACTGCCTTCATGTTCACACCTCGCTAGCATCGCTCTTCAAAATTGCCTCAGTTGAGTACTTCTCTCCTGGTTTCTTCTTCTCCTTCTCCTTCTCATTTCTTCGTATTCCTTCTTATTTCCCCTGAACCCCACCCCCCAAAAAAACTTTACTATTTTTTCCTCACTTTCATTTCTCTCCCCCTCCCCCTCTTAGCTGGGGCGGTATTTGTATGGGACACACAAAAAAATTTAAGACATGTCACCGTTGCCCAGTGAAACTTCCCTCCAATGACGGCCACAATTTTTGTTTGTTTTGTTAGGGCAAGTCTCAGTACCACCACCCAGCCTTCCCCACTGCTGGCATCTCCTGATCACTTACCTTGAGTTGATGGGACTTACTGGTAGTGGTTGAAGTAACTGAGTGGGAGGCGGCTCTCTCCCCCTCTCCAGGCATGCACAGTGCGTGTCTGCTCCTGTGGCAAGCTCTGGAATGTTCTCTGATTGAGGTCATGCACAGGCACCCAACCCATGTGTGGTACTGCACAGATGACCACTCGAAGATCATCAGTTACAGGTAAGCAACTTGTTTTTCTCTGCAATGGGGACCAAAGCAGCTTACATCATTCTCCTCTCCACGTTTTGATTTGCACAACAACCCTATGAGGTACGTTAGGCTAGTCCAAAATCACCCACTCAGCTTCTACAGCAAGAACCTGGATCTAGCAGACCCTGCTCTGAAACACTGACTGCAGTGCCTAGGGTAGCCAACCTCCAGGTGGAGCCTGAAGATCACCAGGTATCACAACTGAACTCCAGACAACAGATCTCCCCCCCGGAGAAAATAACTGCTTTGGAAGGTGGGCTTTATGGCATTCTGTTCAGCTGAGGCCTCTCCCCTCCCCAAACCCTGGCTTCCATAGACTCTACCAGAAAATCTCCATGAATCTTCCTACCTGGAGCTGGCAATCCTAGTAAGGACTGGCCCCAATAAGTAACTCACAAAGGCCTGCAAAGGTTTTCCTTCCTTTGTCTGAACCAAGCTTGGTTCCCTACAGTAGCGAAACCGGCTCCAGTTTACAACTCAGCTTTCGCCTCCCACCCTCATCCCATGGATGTATCTCACTCTTTAAGTTTGCTGTCATGACTCACTGAATTGTCACTGCCTTTTTAGAGGGACAGTGAGACTCCTCTGGCTGAATCTCCCTATTTGGAGATGGAATCCCCAGTCTTTGGGGGATCCCTGGAAAGTTGCTCTAACTCTATGTTGTGGCCCAGATTTTGTGCCCATTTTAGCATGACTCTCTTAACATTCTCATCATGCAAATAGTATTCCATTGTGATTCTTGTATATTGAGACTGAGATTCTCTTCCCATCTATATTGATGTTTCAATGTACTGTTCCTGTTGTTGTCATCCAAGATTATTTTGTAAATTTTTGAGAGAATTCCCTTTGGTGAGTTGGGGTAAGCCAGAATTATCTTTTCCAGATTTGTCAGATCCCTTTTGAAGGTGCCTAATTCTGTTAGGTTCTTAAGGAGTAGGTATTGGTGCCATGGCGTTTGTTGACCCAATTTAATGTCAAAGAAGTTTTTGTCTTGAGTTTTGCCATTTTTCATAAGATCATATGGTCTTTCCAGGTTTGCTTTTGTCCAATTTTTGAATGCATTCGTGTTCCTGCCAGGGGGGAACCAGTCTTAGTGAGTGTACATCGCAAGTTGGGAGATCACCATTGGCAGCAGTTTATTCTTCTGCTCCCAGATCTTGATTGCAGTTGATAAAAATATGTTGCTTCTTATGTTTTTAGGTCTGTGACCTGATGGAATCCAGAATAATTCTTGGAGACTGTATGGTTTGGAATACATTTGCTCAATCTGCATCCAGGGTACTGTGTGATCACTGGCTAGCATTTAGATTTCTTGAGATAGTATTGTAGCTTGAAAATAAGAATGAAGATGAGGAAAGTCTAGACTGCCTAAGCATGCAGATCTGTGTAATATTTTGCAATTAACTCTTGATTTTTTCCCACTCCAGAGAAATCTAGTTATTAGGGATTGCCTTCAATGAAAATCTTTGTGTAGTACATTAATCAGTAATGCTCGGAAGAGAAACAGGAATCTGGATATGATGAAACTTTTGATAAGATGAAGTCTGTCAGGCAGGGATGGGTATAAGAATTCCCAGTTGTTGAGATGAGTCTTCGTATTATGGAACAATTTATGGAAATTGTACTTGTAGAGGTCCTTTGGATTTAATGGAATTTGTATTCCTAGATGCCTCCATTCTTCCATGATCCATTTGTAAGGGAAATTTCTCTAATTGTTATTGCCGTCATCATGGCAAGGTTTATAGGGTAGATTTCTGACTTGGAGGAGTTGATAAGAAGCCCTGAGATTGATCCAAATTTAACTAGAGTATGTTGTACAACATGCAAGGACACACTGGGATTCAATAGGTAAAGGGTTAGGTTGTCAACATAAAGGTTTATTTTATGTTCTTGCTCCCCAATGGTTATTCCCGTGAAATGAGGGTTTGACCTGAGGTTCCATTGCCAGGGCAAAGATTAGGTGAAAGGGGACAGCCCTGTCTTGTGCCTCTTGTTAGATGAAAGAAGGGTGAATTACAGCCATTGACCCGTAGTTTAGCTTTGTTATGGGAGTATAACATGTGTATCACTTGTAGAAATTTAGCTCCAAATCCTAATCTTCTAAATAGTGTTATCATGTATGGAACTTCTACAGAGTCAAGGGCTTTTTTGAAGTCCAGAGCTAAAACTAGGGATTCCTTATGAGAATTTTTCTTGTGGGTGATGATGTCTATGGTTCTGCGCACGTTGTCAGTTAGATGTTGATTTGGGATGAATCCTGTTTGGTCTGATTTAATATAACTAGGTATGAAACTTTTTAACCTGTTGGCAAGAATTATTGTAAATATTTTGTTGCCATGGTTAAGCAAGGCTATCGGTCTGTATGAGGATGGTGTGGTTGGATCTTTATTGTCTTTATGTATCACTATTATGGCCAATTCAGACCTCATGAGGGAGGCATGGTACCTTTATGTAAAATCTCATTGCATATTTTAACAAAGTGCATTGCTAGTGTAACACTGTACGTTTTGTAGAATTCAGCTGGTAAGCCGTCTAGGCCTGTGCCCTTGTTGTATTTTAGGTGTTTAATGGTATCTAGTACTTCTTTTAAGGAGATTTTGGAATCCATAAATTGTGAGTGTTCATGTGTAAGATGAGGTAATTACATTATTGAGTTAAGGTATTCTTCAATTTCTTCTTATTTAGGATTTCTGGAGTGATAGAAGGTCTTGTAGTAATCAGTAAATATGTTGGCTACATCCCTTACTGAGCATTTTAGCTGGCCTTCTTTGATTTTCAGGGAGTGTATAAAAGTTGATTTTTTTTTTGTCTTTGATTCTCCACGTCAGTATTCTGATATTTTTAGAAGACTTTTGCCAATATTTCTGTTTAAGATATATAAGATTTTTTTGTATTTGCATGGTTTCTATATTTTCTAGTATTTTGCATTCCGCAGTCAGCTTTTGGATAATTCTTTTACTTCCTGGTTTTTTTTGTGTTGATTTTCTAGTGAGGCAATGTGAACCATTACTTCTTTCCTGATGTTTTCTTTTTCCTTTCTTATTCTAGAGGTAACATCAAAGAACCTCTTATAACAGCCTTCATCGTGTCTCACAGAAGACCAGGTGAAACATCCTGTGTGTCATTGTCTGCGAAGAATCCATGATGTCATGCTCAATTTTTTCTTTCACTGCTGTATCTAATAAAATACTTCTATCTAAAGTTCAAATGTGGTCTGTGTTTGTTTCCATTTTGAGATCCAACATGCCTACCAACCATGCATGGTCGGTTTGATATTTAGTGTCAATATCCAAAGAGATGACTGATGATACCAGTGATTGGGAGACAAGTATGTAATCAATCCCAGTGAAGGTGTTATGTCTGGAAGAGGTGTAGTTTTTTTCTCCCAGATGTACTAATCTCCAAGCATCACATTAGTGATGTTTCAGAAAAAGATGAGTGAGTTTAGTGTCATTTGTGGCTTTGAGGGCTTTACTTGGAGAGGACCAGGTTTAGCATTTGCTGTATAACTTAGGTCACCACCTATAATGAGTTCTCCTTCCTGGAATTGTATGAGTTCCGTGAAGACAGAGTTGAAGGAAGGAATCTGCATTCTGTTTGGGGCATATATAGAGGCCAAGGTTATTTTTTTCCTTTCCAAGGAACCTTTAGCAAACAGATATCTTCCTAGTGGGTCTCTTACTATTGCAGTTAAAGTAAACCTCAAGGACCTACTCAGTAAGATTGTCACACCTCTTGAGCTGGATGATCCAGAAGCTTGGAATTGTACCGGGTATAGATTGCTCTTTAAAATCATTATGTATCTGTATGTGGGATTCTTGAATGAACAAGATCTCTGGGTTGGTGTGTTTTAGGTGTTGTAGTAGCCTTTTCCTCTTGATCACATTATTTAGGCCTCTAATATTCACCGAGGCAACTTTCATCTTGTGTGTTGAAAGTTGTTTTAGGTAGATTACTACAGATTATGATTTAGGTCAAACTATAATGGCCAGGAGATAAGTCAGTGTTTTAGGGCTGCTTAAGTATGAAGGGTTAGAATTTTCCTTCTTTGTGTAAGACCTGTGATTGTGCTGCTCCAGTCACTGTGGGTCTAGAAGTCTAGGGTAGCTCCTTTGTTTGAGGAAGTAACTGTTCAAAAACAGCCCAGAGAAACCCAGTCTCCTGACTTGTATAACGTGGCTCTGAGTGAATATAATTCTATGAGGGTAACCACAAGTTAAGCTTTATTTCGGTATATCACAATTAGTGTGCTCTCGAACTTGGTTGACTGTGAAATATGCAAATACAATATATAATAAAATCTGGCAATACGTATCCCAATAACTTAGTACAATCACCTCACCTCCCACCTCGCCCCTAGAAACAATATGAGTCCCACAAATTACTTAAAGCACTAACTATGGAAGAGAAACTAATGATGAAATATTTAAGTAAAAGTTCAAAACTATAGTCAAGTATGGTAGGTTCGTGCTGGACAGTTTTGGCTGACCTTGCTTCCAGAGTTCCAGAACAGCAGTCCTTTCCTATAGAGGTGCAAGCGAACTCACATTCTCCCTCCCCCCTCTTATATATGAACTAAACAACTTGAACAAAGACTAAGAAATATAACTATCATAAGCAATTATAGTGTAAGCAATTATTAGGCTATGACAGGAACATCTGCAATATCTTCTGGTTCCAAGGTGGAGTTAGGATGAATAGGGAGTTTACTACTTTTTAGGGTGTTGTTATTAGCTGTAACTTCCTTTTTTGTGACTTTCGTTGCCCTGCTTCATCCGAGATCTCTAAGGCTTGTAAAAGGTACAGTCTTTGTCTTCATCTGCTGCCTGGTAAGTTTTACCATGTTGAGTGACTTGCAGCTTGCTTGAAGGAAGCCATTTGTACCTTTTGTTTGCTATTTGCAACCTTGTGGTGATAGACTTCAATTTATACCATATCGCTAGAGCCTCTTGAGGAGTATCAGGTGCCTGAAGAACTATGCACGGAGGTTCGTGACTTTGTACAGGAGTCAGCAATCACCACCATCCCAAAGAAAAAGAAATGCAAGAAAGCAAAGTGGCTTCTGATGAGGCTTTACAAATAGCAGAGGAAAGAAGGAAAGCAAAAGGCAAAGGTGAAAAGGAAAGATTTACCCAACTGAATGCAAATTTCCAGAGAACAGCAAGGAGAGATAAGGAGGCTGAACAATGCAAAGTAATAGAGGAAAAAATAGAATGGGAAGGATTAGAGATCTCTCAAGAAAATTGGAGAAATCAAGGGAATGTTCCATGCAAAGCTGGCTATGATAAAGGACAAAAACGGTAGGGACCTAACAGAAGCAGAAGAGATTAGGAAAATATGGCAAGAATACAAGAAGGACCTCAATGTCCTTGACAACCACAACAGTGTAATCACTGACCTTGAGCCAGACATCCTGGAAGGTGAAGTCAAATGGGCCTTAGAAAGCATTACTAACAACAAAGCTAGTGGAGGTGATTGTATCCCAGCTGAGCTATTCAAAGTCTTAAAAGATGATGCTGTTAAAGTGCTGCATTCATTTTGGCAGCAAATTTGGAAAATGCAACAATGGCCACGGGATTGGAAAAGGTCATTTTACATTCCAATCCCAAAGAAGGGCAATGTCAAGGAATGTTCAAACTATCACAGAATTGCACTCATTTCACATGCTAGCAAGGTCATGCTCAAGATCCTACAAGCTAGGCTTCAGCAGTACATGGATAGAAAACTGCCAGAAGTACAAGCTGGGTTTCGAAGAGGTAGAAGATCAAATTGCCAACATTTGCTGGATTATGGAGAAAGCAAGAGAGTATCTGAAAAATATCTACTTCTGCTTCATCGACTACACTAAAGCCTTTGACTGTGTGGATCACAACAAACTATGGCAAGTCCTTAAAGAGATGGGAGTACCTCATATGTCTCCTGAGAAACCTTTATAAGGGTTAAGAAGCGACAGTTAGAACTGGATATGGAACAACTGATTGGTTTAGCATAGGAAAAGGAATACAACAAGAATGTATATTGTCACCTTGCTTATTTAATTTATATGCAGAGTACATCATGCAACATGCTGGCTTGGATGAATCACAAACTGGAATTAAGATTGCTGGGGAAAACATCAACAACCTCAGATATGCAGATGATACCACTGTAATGTCAGAAAGTGAAGAGGACCTAAAGAGCCTATTGTTGAGGGTCAAAGAGGAGAGCACAAAAGTTTGCTTGAAACTCAACATCGGAAAAAAAATGAAGATCATGGCATCCAGTCTCATCACTCCTTGGCAAATAGAAGGGGAAATTGTGGAAGCAGTGATAGACTTCATGTTCCAGGGATCCAAGATCACTGCAGATGGTGACTGCAGCCATGAAATTAAAAGATGCCTGCTCCATGGGAGGAAAGCAATGGTAAACCTAGACAGCATAATAAAAAGTAGAGACATCACCCTGCCAACAAAAGTCTGTATAATCAAAGCAATGGTATTCCCAGTAGTAATGTATCGCTGTGAGAGTTGGGACTATAAAGAAGGCCGAGTGTCGAAGAATAGATTCTTTTGAATTATGGTGCTGGAGAAGACTCTTCAGAGTCCCTTGGACTGTAAGGAGATCAAATCAGTCAATCCTAAAAGAAATCAACCCTGACCGTTCCTTGGAAGGCCAGATACTAAAGCTGAAGCTAAAATACTTTGGCCACCAAATGAGAAGGGAGCACTCACTGGAGAAGACCCTGATGCTGGGAAAGACTGAAGGTCAAAGAAGAATGGGCTGGCAAAGGATGAGATGGTTAGACAGTGTTATTGATGCAACAAACATGAAATTAAGCAAACTTTGGAGCATGACAGAAGACAAAAGGACCTGGCATGATGTGGTCCAAGGGGTCACAAACAGTCAGACTCAACTGTGCGACTGAACAAAAAACAAGATAAAAGCAGTTTGCAATGCATCCAGAAGGATAGTCAAGCTCATATTTTCATAGAAGCGAGCACTAGTGCAAAGGCACTATCAAGAATAACCCTCTATATGCCTTTGTGCTTCAGACTTGACATGAGCAGAGCACCACCAAGAGGTAAGTTGACCACAGAGACCTTACAATGGAATAAAGGAAGGAGATGATCTCTTAGACTAGAGGAAGGCTACTTGGAGGATGGTTGGATCCATCCCAAAGGGACTTATTCCCAGAAAAGTGTTCTTAGGATAGCACTGTAATATATTTATGTATATTTTCACCAACTATTACATGTATTCAATGTATCAACAGAGAGCTCAGTTTCCAAATGTGTTTGTACTTTTGCCTAGAGAAATTCTTGTATGTTTGCCGTTTATAACCTGCTGCCTAAATCTATTTATAAGCCTATGCATAAATCTATTTATGTTTGTTACAAATATTTGTTGTTATAAATATTTAGGGGAAATAAAATATTTCATAATAATAAAGAATTAATTTATGAGTCCAGCAGACATTGAAGAAGAGATTACCCACTGTGCTGTTAGTAACTACAGAAATTAGTTGACTAAACCATGGTTGTTTGTATTGCTGTTTTAATTAATTGTTTTAGTAATGATTGTATGATTTTATTGGATTATATATTGTAAGCTGCCCTGAGCCTACTTGCAGGGTAGGGCAAGATATAAGTCTCAAAAATAAATAAATAAAATATATTAATACTAGAATTTATCCTAGCTTCTTTCTCTTTTGCAAGTTCTAGATAGGAACTGAAAAAAAATTGCACATCTGTATGCTTAGAAAATCACTGATACATATATTGGAGCAATCGCATTCTTATTTATGTGTGCAGTAACCAAAAACTATGGGAAATGGGTGGAGCTTCATCTCAATAATTCATTGAGCATTTTTAAATATACATATGTAGTCAGTTCTTAATATGGTAGGGCACAATTAGACAAACTAATGAGATATCTCATTGCTTTATATATTATATGTACATAAATGAAACTGGTTTTGTTATTCATCTCAGCTACCTAACATTTCATTCTTCATTTCAGTTTCTACAAAAGTAGAAAAGCATATCTGACAGGTAAGAATTACCAGAACTCAGCCACAGTATAGTTCTTAATGATGACTTTCCATTTTTTGGTAAAGTAGAGAAGAAGAGAAGAGTTTGGATTTATACCCCGCCTTCACTGCCCAAAGGCGTCTCAGAGCGGCTTACAAACTCCTTTCCCTTCCCCTCCCCACAACAGACACCCTGCGAGGTAGGTAGGGCTGAGAGAACTTCTGACAGAAACTGTCCTCGAGAGAACAGCTGTGCCAGAGCTTGTGACTGACCCAAGGTCACATCAGCAGATGCAAGTGGAGGAGTGGGGAATCAAACCCGGTTCTCCCAGATAAGAGTCCGTGCACTTAACCACTACACCAAAGGTAGTATTGCCAGTATAAAGATATCCCATTTCTAAGCATGATGATTGGGTCTCATTGATTTCAACAGCACTTACTTCCAAGTAAGCATACTGAGAATTAGTTGTTCTATTCAGACTTATTTGTGTTTGCTTGAAAAACTGTCTCAATCTATTCAATGTTGCTTACTCCTAAGTAAGTGCACCTAGAGTTGTAGCCAGGATGCCCAAACATTCATGACTACCTAATCTGGCTTCAACTGTCTATATGTATACTGCAACATTGTAAATCTGTCTCTTCAGAATGCTACTCTAGTCTCCCTTCCGAAAAGGGAGTGGAACTCCAAATCTTAATGGCTAAGGAGAAGATTAGGAATACGGGGAGGAACTGTTGCTATCAAGGTTCTTTTATTGCCCTTTCCTTTTATGGTCCCTGACTAGCAGTAACCTCAAAAAACATAATGTTTATTTAATAATCTGCTTTTTCATCTTTTAAAATTTTTGTCACATCTAACCAGATGAATGGTTTTGGGGAGCCTGAAGGTTGCATGTGTCATTGGGTTGATTCTAAGAAAGGTATTACATGGATTGCATTCTTGGCTTTCTGTATTTTACTTTTGGATCAACACGGCTGCAAGCAGCAGGAGTTCATCGGCACCCATGCCAAAAGAAGAAGCCTGTCCCATTCGTCAAGGCTGCCATGCCTCCAACAACTGCATGACAGGCAGGCATGCAGAAAGTGCAGCCCTACCTGGCAGAAAGATGTGGAAAGCACTGCCTACTTCTCATGCAGCCACCAGCAAAAGGAATGCCTTGGCTGCCCCTGTGGGTGCCATGCCAACCAACACATTTATTTATTTATTTATTTATTTATTTATTTATACCCCGCCCTCTCCACCAAAGCGGGCTCAGGGCAGCTTCCATAAAACTAATAAAACAATATACATCTTATAAAATTACAGGTATATTAATTAAAAACATTAGAATCAATGGCGCTACAAAACAGTAAAGTGCAATTAATATCGATGGCAATACGAACAGTAAAGTGCAATTTGAGATACGTTCAGCGGTGCCACTGTGCTAGGTCACCCCACACTGGGTCTGAGTCAACACAGGGCGCAGCTGGTAAGGTGCTGCTCCTACTGGAATGCCTGTCTAAAAAGCTCCGTTTTCACAGCACTGCAGAACTGTGGCAGGTCCTGCAGGGCCCTGATCTTGCAAGGGAGCTGCTTCCAATAGGACGGAGCTGCCAGAGAGAATGCCCTGGTCCTTGTCAATGTCAGCCTAGCGGCCTTCGGACCAGGGAGGGCCAAATGGTTTTGAGATCTTGATCACAGTCCCTCAGGTAGGCCAGTCCCTGACCATAAAGGTCAAAAACATCACCTTGAAGCAAATCTGGTATGCTATTGGCAGCCAGTGCAATGTCTTTAGCACAGGCTGGATGTGCTCCCATCTAGGGAGACCCGTCAGCAGCCTGGCCGCCACATTTTGTACCAGCTGCAGCTTCTGGAGTTGCACCAAGGGCAGCCCCATGCAGAGAGCATTACAGTAGTCCAACCTCAAGGTGACTATTGCATGGATCACTGCAGCCAGATCACTGCGTTCGAGGAAGGGAACCAACTGTCTAATCAGCCGAAGGTGGTAGAAGGCTGCCTGGCAGCAGATGCTACCTGGGCCTCCATTGTTAGGGAAGCATCCAGGAGCACTCCCAAACTCCTGACCCTCGGTGCTGGCACCAACGGTCCCCCATCAAAGGCCAGGAGTGGGATCCCTACCCCTGTACCGCTCTGACTCAGGCACAGGACCTCCATCTTCATTGGATTCAATTTCAGTCGACTCAGTCTAAGCCATCCAGCCACGTCTAGTAATGCCCGGTCCAGGTCTTCCGGGGTAGAGTCGACTGACAACCTAAATTCACTCCCATAGCTTCACTACAACCAGCCAATTGTGTTGATCTGCCCTGCTTCACCACAACAGAGCCAGTGGCAAGCATATAGAAGCCACACAACTGCCACCTCCACACAAATTAAAACTACATGTGAGATTTATTGAATGGGAGAGAGGCCAAAGCTGTCAACATCACATGGCATCCCTACAACTTGAACACTTAAACTAAGGAAGTATGATGGGGTTAAATTGGCATACTGTGACATGAACCTCACTACACCCATTCCATGCACATAAAGAAGTCAGTGGTCCCCCTGCAAAATCAACAATGCACCAGCAGTAATGCAGGAACCCAGGATGACTCCAGGAACCCAGGAACCCAGCAACAGCAACAGCCAGATAGTGAGGACACCTATCCTAGAAAGGAAAGTGTAGCTGCTCTAGATCACAGGGTCCTCTTCCCTGGCCCTAAGGGAACCAGAAAACAGACCATCCTCCATTTGCTCAGATTATTCCAATGTTTAATTCTGTTCTCCAAAATGTTTGCAATCCCAGTTTTCCCAGTAATTAATAAAATCACAAGAATCAGAGTTGCAACACATTAATTGAAATCTTGCACGGCCTTTTATTGTCTTACTTTTTAATCAATTGAATATCCAACTCCTTGCAGTATTCATCTAGTGGGATTCATGGACATCCTATCCAATCATCATAAACTACAACCACTGGCAAATGACCATTTCTGATGCCCCCCCCCCTTTTGTCTGATCCTGCATTAAAGCCATCCAAACTGGAGGCCATCTCGTCCTACAGCAAGTTCCACAGGTTAATCACATGTTGTGCAAAGGGCTACTTTCTTTCATCTGTCCTGAATCTATTCCCATCCATTTAATTTGGTGGCCCTGAGTTCTAGTATTCTGGGAAAAGGAGAAAAGGATTGCAGTATACACTTTATCTTCGCCATGTTTCCTTTTAGTTTGTTTTTCTAAACAGGAAAACCCTTAAACTTGTTAGCATTTCCTCATAGGGGGAGAACTCTTGATATTGGTTTCTCTTTTCTTTGTTTTTATAATAATTTTTTAAATTATTTTCCATTATCTACTACATAACTACAGAACTACTAAGAGAGTAACAAGGTAGCATGATGATCTATCAGTATGCTTTAGATCTTTCTCTACATGATTCACATTCTATTATTAGTATTTTCAAATATAAAAAACAAAAAAACTATTAGATATTATATCACATGTGGACAGTGATAGGTTTGAGCATAGAAGATCTCAGGTCTTCATTTGGATGCCTTCTTATCTTTACGTTTCTTCTTCTTTTGCCAGGAAAATTTAACCTTCATGGGTTTGGGCATAGCTGCACCCAAATCAGAGTCAGTGTCAGAGTCAAATATTTCACCTAGGGATACCAAAGTATCAATAGAAGATGAGCTATCCATATCAGTCTTCCGTTGTTCACTGTTTTTTTTCTGCTGCCTTTTCGTCCTTTGCTCCATTCTTTTGCTTAGTCAAAGCTTGATGTTGCTTCAGGAATAATTCTGCTTTTAATAAAGAGTCAATCTTTTCCTCCTTCCCTTGGAAATTAAAAATGAGTTCTTCTGGTAGAATCCATCTGTATTGGACATTGTTCTTTTGAAGAAAAGCTGTAATATTTCTGTATTGTTTTCTTTTTTTACGTATTTCATATGGAACATCTTATAAAATTTTAATCTCCTCCTCATGGATTTTAACTGTTGTCAGAGTACACGCTTTAAGTATTAAATGTCTTGTTGATCTTTTTTTTTTTACAAACTCTGAGTAAGTTCTGTAAATCATGTCAATATCTGCTTGTATTACTTCAGGTTTGCTATTGATTAAGGGGGGCAATGCTTCTCTTAGATTAAAATTTCTCTTAGATTCTCATCCTGTTTCTCTGGGACCCCTTGAAATCTTAAGACATACAAAGATCTTTCCACTTGAAGTTGTAATAACTGTTGGTTTCCAGACACTCTTTCTTTATCAGCAGTGTACATTCTTTGAACTATTTCTTTGGTCTTGGCTTCAACTTTTTTTATCTTTTTATCCATCTTCTCTGATTTAGCTGTCGTCTCTTTAAGCTCTTTCTACAACTTGTCAAATTTCTGGTTGAGATTCATCATCTGGTCCAGCCGGGGGCACAGGGCTTCAGAAATTGTAGAGGCAATATCACTGGTATTTTCCTGTCTTGTGACTGGTGATGCTGTGCTGGCATTTCCTGTGGTGCCTCTACTTCTGGACGCCATTTTTCCACCACGCTGGGACATTGTTTATATTTAGATAAGAGTTCGCAAAAAGTTCAAAGATTTTTCTATGATGTGGATATTTGGACCCGATGCGTTCCGCTTGAGTAAGGTGAAGTTTAACAGCTTATTCTTGGCATGCTTCTCATTTACGCTGCTGTTTTTCCGCTGGGTAGGGTTCTTCCTCAGAGAGTTTCCCCCTCTCCTTTCTCTATGGAGCTCTGCCGCTTCGCTGTACTATTTACTCCATCACCTTCTCCACATTCATGTTTCTTTTTGAAACTTAACTTATTTTTCTTTAATCGCTGAATCACTGAATTGCCACGTAGAGAGAACCCTTTTATTAAGTCCTTGTATGCTCTGGTCCAGTAACATCTCTGGTCGCCATTGCTGGCCTCATTGCAGCAGGATCTTGTGGAGCAAAAGAGAGCTCCGGGAGGGGCTCCTTCAGCACTCCAGGCTAGAAGCTCCCTCCAAGAGCTTTGTGGGGGGGGGTCGGAGCCAGCCGAACCCCCTCCCTGCTGCTTCGATCCAAATCGCACCCATTGGAGCTTGATGAGGTGCATTTGTTTGTGAGTCGCCACCCATCAGAAACCCCTTGGTTTCTCTTTTCTATACCTCTTCCAGATCTTCAATAAACTTTCTGAGACACAGTAACGAGAACAGTATACAGTATTCCAAATGCAGACACATAGATTGCAAGGTCATTGCAATACTTGCCATTTTATTTTCAGTGTCTTTCCTTAAAAAACCCTACTATGGATTTTCCCTGTTTCTTCACTGTCTCACACTGAGTAGATACTTTATAAATAGGAAACAGAGAGTGAGTCTAAATGGGAAACTTTCTCAGTGGAGGGTGGTAAGCAGTGGGGTACCACAGGGATCAGTACTCGGTCCGATGCTTTTTAACTTGTTTATTAACGATTTGGAATTGGGAGTAAGCAGTGATGTGGCTAAATTTGCAGATGACACAAAATTGTTCAGGGTGGTGAAAACCAGGGAGGATTGTGAGGCACTCCAAAGGGATCTGTTGAGGATGGGTGAGTGGGCGTCAACATGGCAAATGGGGTTCAATGTGGCCAAGTGCAAAGTGATGCACATTGGAGCCAAAAATCCTAAATATAAATACACGTTGATGGGGTCTGATCTGGCAGAGACGGACCAAGAGAGAGATCTTGGAGTCGTAGTGGATAACTCGCTGAAAATGTCTACACAATGTGTAGCTGCAATAAAGAAGGCCAACGCTATGCTGGGGATTATTAGGAAGGGAATTGATAACAAATCAGCCAGTATCATCATGCCCCTGTATAAATCATTGGTGCGACCTCATTTGGAATACTGTGTACAGTTCTGGTCACCACATCTCAAAAAGGATATTATAGCATTGGAAAAAGTGCAGAGAAGGGCAACTAGAATGATAAAAGGGTTGGAACACCTTCCCTATGAAGAAAGGTTAAAATGCTTGGGGCTCTTTAGCTTGGAGAAACGACGGCTGAGAGGTGACATGATCGAGGTTTATAAGATTATGAATGGGATTGAGCAGGTTGAGAAAGAAGTACTTTTCTCCCTTTCTCACAATACAAGAACTCGTGGGCACTCTATGAAATTGCTGAGCAGTCGGGTTAGAACAGATAAAAGGAAATACTTCTTCACCCAAAGAGTGATTAACATATGGAATTCACTGCCACAGGAGGTGGTGGCAGCTGCAAGCATGGACAGTTTCAAGAGGAAATTAGATAAACATATGGAGCAGAAGTCCACCAGTGGCTATTAGCCACAGGGTATAGATGGGAACTCTCAGTCTGGGGCAGGTGATGCACTCTATTCTTGGTGCTGGAGGGGGCAGCAGTGGGAGAGCTTCTGGTGCCCTGGCCCCACTGCTGGACCTCTTGATGGCACCTGGTATATTTTGGCCGCTGTGTGACAGAGTGTTGGACTGGATGGGCCATTGGCCTGATTCAACATTGGCTTCTCTTATGTTCTTATGTTCTTATGTTCTTATACTTTCATTGAACCACCACCTCAAGAACTGTTTCTTGGTCAGTTTCTTGCAATTCAGACTGGATCAGTGAATATGTAGGATTTTTTTACCCCCAGTGTGGATCACTTAACATTTATATTTTGTTTCATCTACCTTCCTGTTGCCCACCACCCAGGCTCATGAGAACCTCTCTGAGAGCTTCATGATCTGCACTGGTTTTTGCTATCCTGAATAATTTTGGCAAATTTGGCCACTTTCTACACATCACTGATTCCAGATCTTTATGAATTAAATAGCACTGGCCCTAATATATGGGGAAGGAAGGTTGCTTCATCACTTCCATTAGGAAAGTGTACATTTACATCTCCCTTCTGCTTCTTGTTTAACCAGTTACTAGTGCACGAGAGGGCCTGTCCACTTATCCTATGACTGGTAACTCTAGAGGTGACAGTACTAACCCCTTGGTACTTCATACAACTTTACTCAAGGAGATGATTTGGTTTTTCCATTGATAACTCTCTATGTCCTTATTGTGCAATACTTGTCAAGAATTCCAAAAAGTAAAAAAAAAAAAAAATGACATGGTCACTTATCAAAAGCTAATGAAAGGTCTCTAACAGTATTAACTAGGATTTTTTCCTGCCTTTGTCAATCATTATCTGGGCCAGAAAAGATTAGAGATTGTTCTAAAATGGTTTCTATTAGTTTTACTCAAAAGAGGCTATGAGATCACAGAATATTGGGCAACTGAAGGGGGGACTGTACACATGAACACATGAAGCTGCCTTATACTGAATCAGACCATTGGTCCATCAAGGTAAGTGGTGTTTACTCAGACTGGAAGCAGCTCTCCAGGGTCCATGGAAGAGGTCTTTAACATCATTTACTGCCTAATCCCTTCAACTGGAGATACTGGGAATTGAATTTGGAACTTTCTACATGCCAAACAGATGCTCTACCACTGAGCCACAGCCCCTTCCTAGAAAGACTGTAGAATGCTGGATGAGACCAAGAAGGGAGAGCAAGAAGCAGTATCTTATATAATAATAGTGAAGGCCAATCTTTGGATACTTAAATCTGGTGACTGGAGCTGTGAATGGGCAAGACAGATCTTTCTACAAACCTGAAAAGGGCCCCAGGTTTGCAGAAAAATGTAAAATAAAAGAAAAACATTGGGGACTTCACAAAACCTGAGACTGATAAATGAAGAGCCTGTAGATTTAAGCAACAGATTCCTTCAGTAGCTGTTGCTAGGCAACCACCATATTCCAGTCTGTTTTCTGTCAGTAAAAGATGGGGGAGGGGCTTTCCAGGCCTATTTTGGCCTTTGAAGGAGGACTCATTAGGGCCAGGCTTGACTAGGGTTGCCAGCTTCAGGTTGGAAAGTTCCTGAAGATTTTGTGGTGAAGTCTAAGGACAGCAGGGTTTGGGAAGGGGAGCAGTCTCAGCCAGATAAAATGCCATAGAGTCCATCCTCCAAAGCAGACATTTCCTCCAGGGGGATAGATTTCTGTCATTTGGAATTCAGTTGTAATTCTGGGAGATCTCCAGGTCCCACCCAGAGGTTGGCAACCTTAGGCCTAGCAGCATCCTCTGGGTGACTTGATACCACTTGACTTGTATGACTCAAGTAGGCCTGGCTGCTTGCTACTGTTCAACAGCAGCCATCCTATGAAAGCCAGTGTGGTGTAGTCATTAGAGCTTCAGAGTAGGATCTGGGGGTAGGGTCTGGGAGACCCAGGTTCAAATCCCCATCCTGCTCTGGAAGCACACTAGGTGATTTTGGATCAGTCACATACTTTCAGACTAACCTACCCCACTGGGTTGTTGTGTAGGTAAAAAAGAGGAGAGGAGAATAATTTAAGTAGCTTTGGTCCCCACTGTGGAGAAGACTGGGGTATAAATGAAGTAAATAAATAATATTGCTGAAGATGAAAGGCAAATAAACGTTAGGTTGGTGAATGGCTGAGAAGGAGAGAATGGCTGAAAAGGAGAGGATATGGGGTTGCCAGAGGAGGGAAAGTGGAAATATTGTGGGGAGGGGATAGAAGGGAAAGTGAGGCACCCCCACAAGTCCTTGAGGGTTCCCTACCATGCAAATGAGCCTGGCCCAGTGCCTGGCACCACATAACTGCGCAATAGTTTTCCTAGGCAGAGGCTGCCGGGGGGTGAACAGCTCAGAACAGAGTGGCAGATAAAGGTAGGTTAGCTGTTGTGTGGGAAAGAGATAGGGTTGCCAACTCCAGGTTAGGAAATTCATAGACATTAGGGGTGTTGGAGCTTGGGGAGGGTGAGGTATGAGGAGAGAATGGATATACAAGGTAGCCATTTCCTCCAGATAAACTAGGGTTGAGAACCTCGAGGTGAGGGCTGGTGATCACCCAGAATTATAACTGCCCTCCTGATGACAGAGATCAGTTCCACTGGATAAAATGACTGCTTTGGAGGGTGAATGCTATGGCCTTATACCATGCTGAGATTGTTTCCCTCCCCAAACCTTGGCCTTCCAAGGCTCCACGCCCAAATCTCCAGGAATTTCCCAACTTGGAGCTGGCAATCCAAAAGGGAACTTATCTCTGAGCTGAGAGATCCATTGTGATTCCAAGAGATCTCCAGGTTGGCAATCCTAGAAGCAGAGAAGTAAGTAGGAAAAGGGGAGAGACTATGGGAACTTTACAACAGGGAAAGAGGAAATAGTAAGGGAGGGGGGAATGAGATGCCTCCCACAAGTCTTTGTGGATTCCCCCTTGTAACACTATAATGATCTACTCACATTTATTTTCAACACAATTTATAGTACATATGTGAAGAAAAGAACAAATAAAAGGGTAGCATCAGTGACAACCAAGCTCACCTATTTGTTTCTTTAAACAGATTTTCAGAAGTTTGTTCTCAGATATTAATTCAGTCCAATAATTTAAAAGGTACAGATGGATATAATTTCTATTGGATACTAGTCTGGGCTTTTTGTATTCCTGGACATACTTAATACATTTCTAAGGATGTTGTTCAGAAAAAGTTCAAAATCAGATGGCCTTTTTTTATTCCACAGAAGACATGAAAGAGTTCAATTTTAAAACAGGGAGACCTCCTTGCTCTAATAGGGTCTTCAAAACATTAGGCTTCTTAATGCTGATTTCTCAAGACTCACCTTTGCAGCATTAAAATATTTCTAGATATCACATCAAGAAAGTAGAACTCAATAGTACTTTGTTCAGTTTTAAATCTAGACAATAGCGGGCTAAACTGGTTTATAAACACTTTTGTTTTGTTGTAATTAATATTCAACCAATTCTGGTTTCAAAAGATACCTGAGGCTAATAACAATCCCTACTGGACTACTTACTATTGGGGGTGGGGGGGGGGCTGTAGTGAATCTGCAGAAGAAATGGCCAAGTAAAAGTTAACCCAGGCTAAAAGGCAGGCTGTTAACCAGTTGCTATGGGAACTAGAGAACTTGAGCTGGAGAGGTCAACTGGGAGGGAGCCCTGAGAGAGAGAGAGAGAGAGAGAGAGAGAGAGAGAGAGAGAGAGAGAGAGAGAGAGAGAGAGAGAGAGAGAGAGAGAGAATGGAAAGTTATAGCTCAACATGGTATAGAAATATTCCTGAAACCTGCAGAGATTCAATAGAAAAGCTAGAAGACTCTGCCAGAATCACAAGGGGATGCTCTGCCTGAGTGCAAGGAAATCTCAGCCTTCTGATGCTTTCAGACTAGAACAGACAGAAAAGATACAGCAGCTAACCAGAAAATGGTGCTGTTGAAGGTCCCACCAGTGTCCAACAATTATAGATGGACTGAGACAGGCATGCTATCAGTTGAGCCCAGTGGATGCAACAGTAACAGTCAAGATTGTGAACCAGCTGTATGGGCATTTGAGATAACACTCTAAAGGAATTGCAAAAGAGTGGCACTGTAGACTCTAGCCTCTCATGTGTGAATTGGTTAAGTTATTTTTATTAGGCAATATCTATAACTTAGACTTACTAAGATACATAACAAGTGGGTACCCACAATACTTGTAGGAGGCATCCCTTCCCACATCACTACTGTTGCTCCCTCATTGTCAGTTGGGGGGCTGAGGACTGTCACTCCTCCCTACCCGATGCCTTGGTTGCCAGCTTAATGCGGGAGGAAGGACTCCCACAGCCCCCCCCCGACTCCTTTGTTGTTGGCTCGGTAGGGTGGTGGCAAGGACTCCCATACCTCCTTGCCAGTTCATGATCACCAGTTCAGCAGGCAGGCTTGCTGGATTCTGCTGGGCATTCTGCACATTGTAACTGGTTGTGCTTGGCTTAAGAACATAAGAACATAAGAGAAGCCAATGTTGAATCAGGCCAATGGTCCATCTAGTCCAAGACTCAGTCCTGTTAATCTGGCATTGCCACAATTGCACTTGGTTCTGCTAGGCACTAGTATGTTGCACTGGTACTGCTGGGCCTGCCAAAAAACCCAAACCTTTCTTGGATTGTGTTTCTGTGTTTCACATCAGTCCTGCTATGCTAGCATTGTCACAATGGCACGGCATTCTGCTTGGCATTCTGTGATTGTACTGGTAGTGCTAGGCACATTGCACTGGTTCTGTTGGGCTTGCAAAAATGCCCCTCTTCAGTTTCTAGTGCAGAGATTCTCTGGTTTGACCTTAGTCCTGTTGGACTTGCACTGACATAGTGGCACTGGTACTGCTGGGCACATTGCACTGGTTCTGCTGGGCTTGAAAAAATGTCCCTACCTTCAGTTTCTACTACAGGGATTCTTGTGGACTTTGGTTCTGTTGTCCCTGGTATTTCTAATAACAGTCTGAGCTAGTCACCTGAAAGACACCTGAAGAAGGCCTAGGAGCCGACTGTATGAAGAGAGAGAGAACTGAGTACGGCAGCCAATGACAACAATACTAGCACTTATTATGTTAGACAGTTAATTGGTTTTAGCATTGCTTTGGTTTTAGCATTGTTTTAACTGTTTATTGTAACTCTACGTGTTGATTTTATGTAAGCTGCCCTGAGCTGGCCTTGGCTGGGAGGGTGGGGTAGAAATTTGATAAATAAATATTCTGCTGAGCTTCTGTTGCCCTTGCTTTTTTTTTTTTTTGCTTTTCATTCATTGGAAACAATTGAGTCTGGGGGTACCTTCTTTGGAGTCCATAAAATTGGACCCTCTGGTCCAATGTTTTTGAAACTTGGAGGTTCTGAGGCGAGGCAACAGCAGCTATGCTGCAAATTTGGTGCCTTTACCTCAAAAAAAAAGACCCCCAGATAGATTTCCCATTAACTAGAATGTTCCCCATAGGGTATAATGGAGCTGGAAAAATTGGGATTCCTGAAAAAATCCCAAATCCAAATAATTCAGGAAATACTGGAAATACCAATATTTTTCAGGTCCAATATACCCAAATCTGAAAAATACCCATTTTCTTTTGTGCACACCCCAAAAATGACTGGTTTGGAGGGTGGATTCTTGCATTATATTTAGCTGAGGCCTCTCCTCTCCTCAAATGCTGCCCTCCCAACAACCCTAGCCAAGCCTGGCCCCAATGGCCAAAATAGGCCTGTAAAGGACCCTGCCCTGTCCCCCTGCCTTTTCACTCACAGAAACCCAGCCTGGAATACTGTGGTTGCCTAGCAACGGCCACTAAAAGAATCTGTTGTTTAAAGCTACAGGCACTCCTTCTATCATTTTCAGGTTTTTTAAATCCCCAGTGTATTTTTTGTAGATTTCACGTTTTTCTGCAAACCTGTGGTCCTTTTCAGGTTTGTAAAAAGATTGATCTTGCCCATAGGACCTGGCAACCAGTGGGGGATGAGGGATAGGGTTGCCAAATCCAGGTTGGGGAGCTCCTGGAGATTTGGGGAGGGAGCCTGGGAAGGACAGGGACCTCAGTAGGGTGCAAGGCCACAGAGTCCACCCTCCAAAGCATCCTTTTTCTCTAGGAGAATAGATCTCTGTAGTCTGGAGATGAGCCATAATTCTGGGGGATCTCCAGGTCCCACCTGGAGGCTGGCATCCCTACTTGCCCATTCATAGCTCCAGTCACTGGATTTAAGTATCCAAAGATCTGGCCAACTTTGCTATTAGTATATATAGATGATTTGTTCTTCAGATCAAAATCCATACCATGGAAGCTTGATCCATCCCCAAATACTAAATAACTATCATGTTAAGCAATGTAACAGTCTTGTGGAACCTTGGAAAGTACCAAAATTTTGTAGCATAAGCTTCCAAGAGCCACAGCCAACTTTCTCTGATAGAACTTCAACTAGCATCTTACACAATAGGCTCTGGCTCATGACAGCTTATGCCCCAATAACAGTGCAATGCTATACAGATTTACTGTATTCTAACTTGACTGAAATCAATAAACTTAGTCCGGAGTAACTCTTCTTAGTACCACACTGCATATTTGTTTAGTTGCCCCAAGGCTCCTTATTATCTTGGATGCAGCAGATATACAGTGCTTTTTATAATTTGCTGCTGATTTGCCAGCTATCATGAACTACCGACTTCCAGCTGGGAAATTCGTGGAGATTTTGAGGTACAGCCTTGGGAGGGTTTGGGGAACAAAGGGATATCCATGGGGTATAATACCATAGAGTCCAACCTCCAAAACAGTCATTTTCTCCAGGGGAACTGACCTCTGTAGTATATTTCCAGGATATCTCAAGGAAGGCTGGCAACCCAACCAGCTACAACTATTCATCAAAAAAATATAATCTGGCCATAGTGATCCATGTTCTGATTATATCCATGTTAGATTATTGTAATGTGCTCTACAAGGTACTGCCTTTTTTAAAAGCCTGCAGACTTCAGCTTGTCCAAAATGCAGCATTTTTCCTAGAGAAGTAGCATTTTCTAAATAAATAAATAAATAAGAAAAGAACAATCCTAAATAAGTCTACCCAGAATCCTACTCAGCTCTTTTTGGAGTGGCTTATACCAAGGAAAGTGTTTTTAGGATTGTACTGTAACACAGCTGATCATCTGCAATAAAACAAAATAAATAATTTTATTTTTCTATAACAGTCGAAAAGAACTTATGGTTGCTGAGTCCAAAAACAGTTTTATTTATGAAGAGATTAAACAAAAATGGGTCAGGCATACATCTCTGATTCATCCTCTGAGTCATTAGTACAGTGTAAAAAGATCACTAAATGAAGATCAAACTTTCAGAAAAGGGACAGAATATAGGGATTTTATTAACTGAAATAAGCAATTATCCAGGGAGCAACCCTAAACTGGTCTACTCAGAAGTCAGTCCCATTTTATTCAATGGAACTTATTTTCAAGAAAGGGTTTTTAGAACTGGTGGTACACAGACTGGTAGACTTGTACACAGTTTTCCCCACTGACAGTATGAAAAACAAATCTACAAAGGCAGCAAATACCCATCTTGCCTGGCACATTTTATGTATTATACAAGCAGGTACATAGCAGTTTTCTACGGCTGAATGACCAGCTCTCAGTCCAACCTGTTCTTTAGGAAAGATATCACAGGCAACTACCCAGCTCTCAAGCTTGCAATGTCAATACTTAATATTTCTTAAAGGTATGGGTCTACTTGGGGGGGGGAGGCCAACAATAAGGAGGGTCATCATTTGAACCAGTCCTTTTCTAGGTTTCTTAAAAGAAACTATTTTAAAACAATGCAGAAAATCCTACTAGAAGAGAGTGAGCCTTTAATCCCTATCTGATAGACCAAATCTGTTGATTTGCTTAAAATAGCCCAATTTTTTCCCCATACCTTTCCTCCATATATGGCTTTCAAGGTAGTTTACAAAATCCATGAGAAACAGAACAAATTATCAGCCTGCACAAACTGCTGGGCAGATGCTGTTTTAGTGTCTTACAGGGCTTTTTTTCTGGGGGAATATACCGGAACAGAGTTCCGGAACCTCTTTGACAAAATTCTTTTAAAAATGTTTAAAAGCTCATGAATTTTCAGTATACAGATCGAAAACTTCATTTCCCTCTTGAGAGTTCTAGCACTTCTTTTTCCACACACACAGAAAAAAAGCCTTAGTCCTCACCAAGGTCTTCCTTCGGCTCTGGCTATTGTTCCTCCTTTAGACTGTGGCAGCCATGAGGCAAAAATTCCTTCTTCCCTCAGAAACCACCTCCGCTGAATTTACGCAGTATCCATAGTGTAAGTAAGTAAGTATTTATTTATTACAGCATTGAGCCAACATAACCGTAACATGTTAGGATACAGAGTTTTAAAAATACCCATAGTGTTAGTTTCTATATGGGCAGGACTCTTCCTCTGTATAGATTTAGCATGATCTGTACTTATAACATTCATATTGGCTGCCACAAATGTCCTTTGATTAACTTATGTGAAAAGGGATATGGGGTGAGGGGGAAATTAGTTCTTATGGAATTTCATGTACAGAACCTATCTAACACATCTTCAAAAAGCACAACTATGTGATGGTTGTTTTACCTCAGGAAAAGACACCCTGTAATTACAAATCTAATTCCAGAAGCAAACAATGTATCTTTCTGGTGTCAGAACAACTGCCAGCTGCAAGGGAGTCTAGAAACAGCCGGAAGTGGTATGCTAGGAGTAATGTTCTCCTGCTCCACCACACAACACCTTGAACAGAGAGCATGAGAGGAAACTTTTTTTTTTAAGTGTCTTTTATGACGTATCTAACATCAGGCAAACATCACTGCGAAACCAGACCTCCTATACATACCTTTCTATTGGGGGAAGGCAAAGCCTGGCAAAGTCATCTTCATGGAATTTTTCAATAGACTAGAGACAAAGGTATTTTTTCCTTAATACCTGACTCAAAATAAGAGAGTGCCACAACAAACCTTTAACAAAAGAAGGTTTGGATCTGGGCTGTCCCACTTTTCCTCAGGAGAATGGCTCAGAACAATGCCAAGTTCTTATGGGACCCAGGCCACCCTCTCTACGGATTTATCTTGTACACCAAAATCTGCTGTTTTTAATTTCAGTTCTTATGCTATATTGTATTGTTGTTCATTTATGTGAATATCTAGAAATAACAGGATAAAAATATAGTATTTATTTTCAAAAATGTATATGATGTCTCTCCAGAAACCTGCTTGAGATGGCTATTCTTGCTGTTCTGGGATTTTATTTGCCATGTATTAATCCCCCCCCCCAAAGAAAAGCAACAAAATTTTCCTAGCAATTTACTATGGCAGATCCTGCTAATATTGAAACAAATTAAATTACCTTAGCATTCTTTGACATGTTTCTTTCCTATCCTAACCTGCATAAACTTCCATTCCTGGTTTTCATTTGGGAAAAGTTTATAATTAGCACTAGTTCATGCATGTTCAGCATTATGCCGGAGAGGCACATTATCCACCCCCCTTTTCCATATTTGCATCTGACTCCTAAATTCCCCAGATTCAGAGTATGGTGTGCTACAAATGGCAGCATGCCCAATGTTGTGGCTCCAAATGGGATAGAGATCAAACATCTTTTGCAACTTTTAAGCAGGGAAAAACTGGGCAGAGGGAACAGCCTTCATCTTCCCACCCCATTAACAGATCTGTATTTCGGAAGTTTTTCACAGCAACAGTTGCCTGTTGAGAGCAAAGTAAATGCAATTCTTCCTCCTCCTATCCCATCTGACAGTAACGAGTGTGCTTGATATGCTCATTCAGAAGCCCTTCAAACCACTAATCTGCTACCTGTAGTAGTGAAGCCAAGTCTGTCCCCGGACATAACTCCACTGGGTACACAGTCTGGAAGTAGTATCCCTCTTCCCTCCTTTCACCCACCCACGTTTTCATGCAGCAACTCGTTATGTCTGTCCTGGCAAATATTCTTGTTATTCCCACCTAATATTCATTATGCCAGTTCAATTAAGCTATGAAATGGCTTAATTCCCCCCTTAAATATGCCACATATTAGCAATATATGATGTTAACGCAGTTACTTTGTTTCTAAAATGAGACATAGTGCTTAGGAATGTCATGATATTCATATCAGTTATTGTTCCAGAAGTATCAAAACTTTTTTCTGACACAATGCTTAAAACCAAGCCAAACATACTCAGATATGTATTACCATACATCCTTCCTTTATTCTTCTGAGTGATGGAACAACACTGATAGGTCAAAATGACCAGACTATACATTGTCATGATTTCAAATGTAGCCATTGCTTTAGAACAGGGGTCCCAGACCTTTTTGAGCCTGGAAGCACCTCTGCAATTCTAACAGAGTGGTGGGCACGGTCACTATAGGGCTGCCACTAGAGGATGCTGCAGCTTACTTCCAATCAGTGAAGATCCTTGTGTTCTTCTGGCAGCTGCTGCCTAAGTAACATTTTTTAAAAATCTGTACAGGCAATGAAATCTCCAGTAGCCAATCAGAAGTTTTGCTGGGCAAAAGCCCCACCTGTCCCCACTCACTTTCTAAAAATACTTGGCAGGCACCAGGAAAGGTGTTGGCGGAAACCAGAGTGCTCATGGAAACCATGTTGGGAATCCCGGCCTTAGAATTTATTCAGAATAAAAAAAATCTAACTTGGACCACCTGTTTTGCCAACATTTGAAGAAACTTAGAACATAAATTAAATTTGGTTCCTTCACCACACAACCACTGATGGTTCTAATATCGGTTGTACGATACATAGGCCACTGTAGGATACTAATAGAGTTAAACCCTTGTAAATCCAGAGTTTAGAATGGTGTAACTCTGTTAAGGATTGCATTGGTTGCCACTAAAACCATGTGGTCTTCAAATAAGCAGAAAAAGGCCTAGAGTTTCCCATTTCATTGTTCTGATGAAGTAGCTCAGTTTCATTGTTCTGATGGAGTAGCTCCTAATCAATTTTACTAAGAAAGGAATAGATAGGTTTTGCTCACATTTTGGTACGAATATTGTCATGTTGTTGTTGTTCAGTCGCAGTCGAGTCCGACTCTTCATGACCCCATGGACCACATCATGCCAGGCCCTCCTGTCTTCTGTCATGCTCCGAAGTTTGCTTAATTTCATGTTCGTTGCATCGATAACACTGTCTAACCATCTCATCCTTTGCCAGCCCATTCTTCTTTGACCTTCAATCTTTCCCAGCATCAGGGGCTTCTCCAGTGAGTGCTCCCTTCTCATTTGGTGGCCAAAGTATTTGAGCTTCAGCTTCACTATCTGGCCTTCTAGGGAACAGTTAGGGTTGATTTCTTTAAGGATTGACTGATTTAATCTCCTTACAGTCCAAGGGACTCTGAAGAGTCTTCTCCAGCACCATAATTCAAAAGAATCTATTCTTCGACGCTCGGCCTTCCTTATAGTCCCAACTCTCACAGCGATACATTACTACTGGGAATACCATTGCTTTGACTATACAGACTTTTGTTGGCAGGGTGATGTCTCTACTTTTTATTATGCTGTCTAGATTTGCCATTGCTTTCCTCCCAAGGAGCAGGCGTCTTTTAATTTCATGGCTGCAGTCACCGTCTGCAGTGATCTTGGATCCCTGGAACATGAAGTCTATCACTGCTTCCACAATTTCCCCTTCTATTTGCCAAGGAGTGATGGGGCCAGATGCCATGATCTTCATTTTTTTGATGTTGAGGTTCAAGCCAACTTTTGTGCTCTCCTCTTTGACCCTCAGAAAGAGGCTCTTTAGGTCCACTTCACGTTCTGCCATTAAAATGGTATCATCTGCATATCTGAGGTTGTTAATGTTCTTCCCAGCAATCTTAATTCTGGCTTGTGATTCATCCAGGCCGGCATTTCACATGATGTACTCTACATATAAATTAAATAAGCAAGGTGACAATATACATCCTTGTTGTAGTCCTTTTCCAATGCTAAACAAATCAGTTGTTCCATATCCAGTTCTAACTGTCGCTTCTTAACCCTTATAAAGGTTTCTCAGGAGACATGTGAGGTACTCCCATTTCTTTAAAGACTTGCCATAGTCTCTTGTGATCCACACAGTCAAAGGCTTTAGCGTAGTTGATGAAGCAGAAGTAGATGTTTTTCAGGTACTCTCTTGTATTCTTCATAATCCAGAGAATGTTGGCAATTTGATCTCTAGTTCCTCTACCTCTTCAAAACCCAGCTTGTACTTCTGGCAGTTCTCTATCCACATACTGCTGAAGCCTAGCTTATAGGATCTTGAGCATGACCTTGCTAGCGTGTGAAATTGTGCGATAGTTTGAACATTCCTTGGCATTGCCCTTCTTTGGGATTGGAATGTAAACTGACCTTTTCCAATCCTGTGGCCATTGTTGTGTTTTCCACAGAGCGCTGGCTCTGTGTGCGTGCGTGTGTGAGTGAGCGAGCTGGCTAGCTAGCAAGCTAGCACGTGTGTCTTTTGCTCTCCCTCTTTTGCTTCCCCGAATTGGAGTCTCCAAAAAAAAATGTATGCTTGGGCAGACTGACAGCTGGGGTCAAGAAACAGCTGTTGGAGTTAATGTTTCTTCCTCCCACTTCATCCAAATTTGCTGCCAAATTGAATGCAGCACTTCAACAGCATCATCTTTTAAGACTTTGAATAGCTCAGCTGGGATACCATCACCTCCGCTAGCTAGTAATGCTTTCTAAGGCCCATTTGACCTCAACTTCCAGGATGTCTGGCTCGAGGTCAGTGATTACACCATCGTGGTTGTCAGGGACATTAAGGTCCTTCTTGTATAGTTCTTCTGTGTATTCTTGCCATCTTTTCCTAATCTCCTCTGCTTCTGTTAGGTCCCTACCATTTTTGTCCTTTATCATGGCCAGCTTTGCATGGAACGTTCCCTTGATTTCTCCAATTGTCTTGAAGAGATCTGTAGTCCTTCCCATTCTATTGTTTTCTTCTATTACTTTGCATTGTTCATTCAGGAAAGCCTCCTTATCTCTCCTTGATGTTCTCTGGAAATCTGCACTCAGTTGGGTAAATCTTTCCTTTTCACCTTTGCCTTTTGCTTCCCTTCTTTCCTCAGCTATTTGTAAAGCCTCATCAGACAGCCACTTTGCTTTCTTGCATTTCTTTTTCTTTGGGATGGTGGTGATTGCTGCCTCCTGTACAATGTCACGGACCTCTGTCCATAATTCTTCAGGCATTCTATCTATCAAATCTAGTCCCTTAAACCTATTCTTGTATATTCATCAGGGATGTGATCTAGGTCAAACCTGAATGGCCTAGTGGTTTTCCCAACTTTTTTCAGTTTAAGTCTGAATTTTGCAATGAGTAGCTCATGATCTGAGCCACAGTCAGCTCCAGGTCTTGTTTTTACTGACTGGATAGAGCTTCTCCATCTTTGACTGCAAATGATATAGTCAGTCTGATATCAGTGTTGCCCATCTGGTGTTATCCATGTGTAGAGTCATCTCTTAGGTTGTTGGAAGAGGGTGTTCTCTATGACCAGCGTGTTCTCTTGACAAAATTCTGTTAGCCTTTCCCCTGCTTCATTTTGTTTTCCAAGGCCAAACTTGTCCATTATTCCGGCTACCTTTTGACTTCCTACTTTAGCATTCCAGTCTCCTATGATGATGAGGACATCTTTTTTTGGTGTTAGTTCTATGAGGTGTTGTAAGTCTTCATAAAATTGGTCCACTTCAGCCTCCTCTGCATCAGTGGTTGGGGCATAGACTTAGATTACTGCGATGTTTAATGGTTTGCCTTGGATTCGGACTGAGATCATTCTGTCATTTTTGAGATTGTATCCCATAACTGCCTTTTGCACTCTCTTGTTGATTATAAAGGCCACACCATTTTTTCTATGGGATTCTTGGCCACAGTAGTAGATATAATGGTCTTCTGAGTTAAATTCACCCATTCCTGTCCATTTTAGTTAACTGATTATGAAATGTCGATGTTCAGTCTTGCCATCTCATTTTTGATCATGTCAAGCTTACCTTGATTCATCGATCTTACATTCCAGGTTCCTATGCAGTATTGTTCTTTGCAGCATCGGACTTTCCTTTCACCATCAGACATATCTACAGCTGAGCGTCCTTTCAGCTTTGGCCCAGCTGCTTCACTCTTTCTGGGGTTACCTGAACTTGCCCTCTGCTCTTCCCCAGTAGCGTACTGGACACTTTCTGACCTGAGGTCATAATACATAATACATAAAACAATATTGTCATACTACATAAAAAGTACAGCAAATAAATCTTTCTAGCCCACTTTCAATAGTTGCACTCATTTTTCCTCTAAGATATCCCTTTCCACACAGCATACCTTTTTAAATATATAAAAACAAACATTTTTTATATTCCTCCTTTTTCTTTGCTATCTTCCTGCTGTGAAAAGGGAAATAAGCAAAAATGGTCTTATAGCATTGCTAGGTACCAACAGATATTTGTAAGTTACAACAATGATAAAGCTATCACCCTGGAAAGTGTAAAATGAGTTTTGACATAAAACCCAGATATTGTCTGAGCTTCTACCTGTTTGTGCCTTTACCAGCAGGATACCTTTTACCTTCCCTCCCCCCAGTCCCTCAAAAGCAAAGAAAAACTATTTGCAATGCAAATGAGTATACTAGATAAGTAGGTTTTACATTTGCAAGAGCTACAAAAATGCCCAGAGGCTGCAATCCTACGCAAACTTAACTATGGCCAGTTTGTTGAGCTCATTGGTGGGCATGTCACAGGTAGTCTTTTTTTCCCCCCACAAGCTCTTCACTGTCCTTGTGGATCCATTCTTCAATCTTAAGCATAGGATGTGTCTATGTAGACCTTCTTTCGTCTGCTTCTTGGTCTGGTATATTTAAGGGCATTTTCACACAGGAGATTTAACAGGTCTCTTGCTTCATTCAATTCAAATGCAAATGTGAAAGAGTGTCACAACATTCACTTCAGTGGAACTTGCTTCCAAACATTAGTGAAGTTTATAGGGAGCAAACAATGTACTAGGATGGTACATGTACAGTCCAATGCTATCCATGCGTTTTGCACATTTTTGCACAGAGCTCAATCCCACTATAGACTTTCCTCCCTGAAACTATGCATAAAATCGCAGCCCTTTGAAATGTTCAGAAATGCAGCTAAAAACAGCTCTTCTTTAATTAGAATTATAATACAAACCACTTGGCCAAAATGCACATCTGCATTACAAACTAATTTGAGTGGCACTTTAAAGACCAACATTTTTTATTTCAGCGTTAGCTTTTTGCAGAGGAGAGAGCTCACATAATAATTGCATCTGAAGTCCTTTTGATACAACAGACAAACCCTCTGGAATTATTTGCACTACAAATGTCTCTTCTTTAACATGTAATATAAGTATTGCATGAGAAAATCTCAAAAGTTATGTAAGCCTCATGCATGAAAATGCCCTAAGAGTATTCTTTCTTTCTCAAAAAGGCTTTGGGTCCAATTGCAAAGTTAATCCTACAAGCACTAGCAAGTGCTGTAACCACCTACAGAAGAGTGAGCAGAGGCACTTTTAGAGGTACTGTAAGATATTCCACCTGTCTGTGCACATCTGTACATCTCCTACTCAGTGTTCCCTCTAAGCTGAGTTACTGTGAGCTAGCTCACAGTTTTGTAGCCTCCAACTCACACATTTTTATCTTGGCTCAGGAAGGATGGCTCCAGGGCAAACTACTGTATGCAGTAGCCAGATTGATTGCTCACACCTTTAATGGCAGTAGCTCACAAAGTAGAGTTTTGGCTCACAAGGCTCCACAGCTTAGAGGGAACATTGCTCCTACTCCTGTTCTGCTTCATAAGTGTAGGCAGCAGAGTTACATTCAGAAAGCAGAAAGGTAACAAGAGGCTTTGGCCCTTTCTTACAAGCTCAGGGAAATGCTGATTGTCACTTTGGGGTCAGGAAGCAATTTTTCTCCAGGCCAGTTTGGCCAGGAATTCTGGAGGTTTTTTGTCATCTTCTGGGTGTAGAACTGGGGGTGGGGGGGAGGTATTTGTGAATCTCCTGCATTGTGCAGGGGGTTAGACTAGATGACCCTGGAAACCCCTTCCAGTTCTATGATTCTATTATTCAATCTCACAGCATCAGGAAAGCATGTTTAAAACAATGTGATGGTTAGATAACAGTTTAATTGATGATCAAATGACAATGCAACTGTAGATTAAAATTTAGTCTCTGATTAGCCGGGGGCAGGGTGAAACCAAAGAGCATCACCCTGCAATCTGCACAAACTTGCCTATTTCTCCTTCTTTGTGCTAGTGTGATGAAAAAGAAAAATAATTATGGATCTTCTTCCCAAATCATAGCTTCTCAAAGCTAGTAGGTATTTTGTATTTCAAGGTGAAATCATGGATTTCCTTCTAGCAGTATGGATCATAAGGAACTGGGGCAGAGAATTCTCTGGTAAAATCAGTGTCAACGTATATTTTAAATCTCAATATTCCATTTGACTGATGAAATCTGAATTTGTTCATGTTTAGAAGGCCTTTTGGCATGGATGTGTTACTGTTAAGGCAAATATTCTATATTTCAACCACCTATAGAATGAAAAAATATTATAATATTTCTAACTACAAGTAGTAGCTTTAGTTATACTAGCAGTTATTTCACCCCCTAAAATATGCCCTTAATATTTGCAAAACGCACAAAGAACTTTGGCAATATGCAAACGTAGTTAAATATATTGATGAATCTATTGAAATCTAATTAATTGACTGCTCTACTGAACATTAACTAAATGAATAGTACCACTAGTCAAGCATTTTGAGATAAGCACACACTAAACAAAAATACTCAAGGCTGAGAAGCTGAATGCATTTTTTGTCTCTGTCTTCACTATGGAAGATGAGAAGTGCTTGCCCACTACAGAACCGCTGAGTTCGGGAGGGGTGTTGAAAGACCAGAGTCAGATTGAGGTGACGAGAGAGGAGGTCCTATGACTGATAGACAACTTAGGTAAAGGTAAAGGTTTCCCTTGCTTGAAAGCCAGTCAAATCCAACTCTAGGGTTGTGGTGCTCATCTCCGTTTCCAAGCCGAAGAGCCAGCACTCTCCGAAGATGTCTCTGTGGTCATGTGGCCAGCATGACTAGATGCCAAGGTGCATGGAACGCTGTTACCTTCCCACCGAAGCGGATGGCAGGAGCTGGAACCAGAGACAGGAGCTCACTCCGTCATGCAGCACTCAGGTCTCAAACTGCTGAACTACTGACCTTCCAGCCTGCAGTTCAGCGTCTTTAAAAACTGATAAATCACCAGGCCCGGATGGAATACCTCCAAGAGTTCTGAAAAAATTCAAATGTGAACTTGTGGATCTTCTGACAATATGTAATCTTTCATTAAAATCTGCCTCCATTCCTGAGGGTTCCAGAGGAGATCCGGGAAATTACAGGCCAGTCAGTCTGACGTCGATACTGGGTATGTTGGTGGAAACTGTTATTAAGGAAAGAATTAATAGGCACATTGATGAACAAAAACTATTGAGGCAGACTCAGAGTCAGCATGGGTTCTGTAAGGGAAGATCTTGTCTCACTAACTGGATAGTGTTCTTTGAGGGAGTGAACAAACATGTGGACAAGGGAGACCCAATAGATGTTGTTTACCTTGACTTCCAGAAAGCTTTTGATAAAGTTCCTCAAGTAGGCTCAATAGTCACAGGATAAAAGGACAAGTCCTTTTGTGGATCAAAAACTGGCTAATTAACAGAAAACAGAGAGTGAGTATAAATGGGAAATTTTCTCAGTGGAGGGTGTAAGCAGTGGGGTACCACAGGGATCAGTACTCGATCAGATGCTTTTTTAGCTTGTTTATTAATGATTTGGAGTTCAGAGTAAGCAGTGAAGTAACTAAATTTGCAGATGACATGAAGTTGTTCAGGGTGGTGAGAACGGCCATTGGCACTTACCGTGAAGGGTCCTTCTCCTCTGAGGTCAGGAGGACATCTCCATGGGTTATTCCCACCGTGCCTTTAGGGAGGCAGGAAATAGTTTTTTTCTCCTTCCTGTAGGCACCTCCGGAATAGCCCATCCCTCAGTTATGGTACTCCGAAAGCAGTACGCTCCAGCAACTGAAAGGCCTTGCTCTTAATGAAAATTATACTGACAAACGAAACTGTAATGACAAGTATAACATGTTAACAAGGAACAGTATACTCAGAGAAGGAGGAGAATAGGTCAGCACAAGAATAGTAGGAAGGAAGACGATGAAGGAACGGGAGGGCCGAGATGTCCTCCTGACCTCAGAGGAGAAGGATCCTTCACGGTAAGTGCCAATGGCCGTTCTTCCTCTGAGGTGGAAGACATCTCCATGGGACCTCCCAGAGCAGTGTCCCCTTATCCGGGGAGGTCATCATCTTCTTCCAAGGACAGAACGTGCTGTAACACCCTCCTTCCGAATGGTGCATCGGCCGATGCAAACTGTGTTACTCTTATAGTGGCGTACAGACATGGAGACAGAAGACCAAGTAGCTGCCCCGCAGACTTCCTCGACTGAAGCTATGTTGGAGAAAGCCGCATTGGTGGCAGCCCTTCGCAGGGAATGTGTGGTGATCCCAGAGGGAACCTCCTGACCCATGGTCTTATATGCCTCCGCAATGTAGGAACGAAGAACGGTAGCTATTGCGGCTTTGGTCAGTTTGTCTCCCTTTTGGGGCTGACAACTATTGATGAACATAGTGTCTGTCTTACGCCAGCTTTCTGTCCTCTTGATGTAGGCCTTCAGGGCCCTTCTGACATCTAGGGAATGTCATACATGTTCACTTGGGTGAATGGGTTGAGGACAGAATGTAGGCAAGCAGATTTCCTGCGACCTATGAAAGTAGATGACACCTTCGGCTGAAAGGTAGGCTCCGGGTGAAGAACGACCCTGTCCTTGTGAAAAATGCATAAGGACGCCCTGATGGACAAAGCCCCAAGCTCTGAGACCCTGCGTGCCGGGGTGATGGCGACTAAGAACAGCACCTACCTGCGCAGGCACCTCATCCCCACTTCTCTTAGGGGTTCGATGGAGGTTTAGTGAGAGCCCTTAGAACCATATTCAACCTCCAAGTTGGGAAGCGATGTACCTGAGGTGGAGATCTCACTGTCGCGCCCTGAAGGAAGAGCTGAGTGTGGGGATGTTTAGTAAGTCTGAATCCCCCCAAAGACAGAAAAAACCGTAGCCAAAGCTACCGTCTGTCTGCGCAATTTGGCGGCCCTCAGACCAGAGTCCAGGCCCCCCTGTAAGAAAACCAAAACAGAAGCCACCGAAGGAGATAAGGTGTTCACCTTCTTTCTTCTGCACCACCGGACAAAGGCTTTCCAAGTCGTGTTATAAATCTGTATGGTGGACTGCCTTCTGGAAGACAACATGGTTTCCGTGATGCTCTCAGAGTAGCCTAAACTGCGGAGATTGCGCCATTCAACCTCCAGGCAGTCAGACACAGCCATTCTGGGTGTGGGTGCCAAACAGGACCTTGCGATAGCATGTCTGGTCTCGTTGGAAGTACTAGTGGAGGGGCAGTCACCATCCTGTTCAGCGCTGAGAACCAAGGACAGCGCTGAGAACCACTAAAATTACCTCCGCCTTGAGCTCTTGGATCTTGCGGACAGTCCTTGAGATCAACACGAACGGCAGGAATGCGAAGAGCAGGTCGCTGGGCCAAGTGGAAATCAGTGCGTCGGTTGCTTCTGCAGCTTGGTGGAAGTATCGAGTGAAGAACCAGGGTAGCTGGTGTTTCACTGGAGAGGCAAGGAAATCCACTGCCGGTTGACCCAACCGGTTGCAAATCAGAAGAAACAGATCGGGATGGAGAGACCACTCTGCCTCTTGAATGGTCTCCCTGCTGAGCCAGTATGCTTGAACATTTTCGATCCCCGTGATATGTTCCGCTCGAAGAGCCCTGACGTTCTGCTCTGCCCATGAGAGAATTTTTGTCGCCTCTCGATGAAGTTGGGAAGATCGAGATCCCCCCTGTTTGTTGAAATACACCTTGGCGGAGATGTTGTCCACCAAGACATGCAGATTGCAGAGAGAGGTCTTAAAATGTGTCAGGGCATGGAAGATCGCTCTGAGTTCCCACCGATTGATAGGTAACTTCACCTCTGCTGGACTCCATCTCCCCTGAACTGGAGAATGGTCTAGGGTTGCTCCCCAGCCAAGCAGACTGGCGTCAGTAAAGATTTCCTTGATCAGAGGAATGTAGTACTCCTTTCCTGCTGTCAAGTTGCCAGTGGTCATCCACCAATGCCGACTGGTCTTGGTCTCGAGAGGAACTCGAAGGTTGACTGCCTTGTTCTCCATGATCAGACGCTGGTATGAACGTAGAAACCTTTGAAGAGGCCTGGCAATTAGACGTGCCCACTGGACTGTGTCTAAGCAGGAAATCATCAGACCCGGCAGTCTGACCAAGGCCAGTAAGGAAGAACATCTGCTGCGGTAGACTAGCGATGCCATCTCTCTGATCTTCTGCGCTTTGGATAGTGGTAGAAAGAGAGCATTGCGAGTGGTGTTGATGATGGCTCCCAGATGCTCGAGCCTCTGATTAGGTTGAAGAGAGCTCTTGTCTAGATTGATCAAGCAGTCATGATTCCGGAAGCAATTCAAATTAGTCTCCGTGTCCGGAGAGATGCTGCCTGACTGTGGGACCGCACCGGAAGGTCGTAGAGGTACGGGTGAACCTGCGTCCCATGGCTCCTGAGAAATCGCTTGTGAGCTGGATGTATCGGGACATGGAGGTAGTCCTCCGTGATATCGATGGAAGTCTGGAACTTGTTTGGTAACAAGGAGACTGTGATGGTCTCCAGAGTTTCCATCCGAAAAGGACGCAGCTTCACAAGCATGTTCAGAGACTTGAGGTCTAGTATGGCCCGCCAATCACCGGTCCGCTTGGGGACCATAAACAGATTAAATATACACTCCGACCCCATGTGAGGTCGGGAACAAGTTCTATGGCCCTGATGTTCAATAGGTGTTGAGTGGCCCTGTTGGTAGTGTTCCTCCTGTCCACGGATTTGCGAGCAGGGGATTTTACAAACCTTTCCGGTGACAGCCGAATGAACTCTATGGGATACCCTTGAGACACAGACTGTACCACCCAGGCGTCCACCTGGGACTGCGTCCAAAATGGAGAAGACGTGTGCCCCACCGGAAGGAGATTGGAGTCATGCCTGTTTGGGCCTTGCGTCACGATCCCCTCCATCATTTCTGATGAACGATGGTTTGTGGAACTGAGAACCAAAGGAGCCTCAAGTGCCCCACTGTGGTCTCCTGGTCTCTTGGCGAAACCTAGATAGAGTGTGTTGCAAGCGAAAGGAATGGTTACTCCTTTTGTCATGCCATCGGATGGACCTGGGCATGGACTTTATTCTAGTTTCTTGTCTCGACTAGGATCTTATCGAGGGCGTCACCGAAGAGACGATCTCCCTGGAACAGGTAGGCCGTAACTATAGATTTGGATAGGGCATCAGCCAACCATGCCCGTAACCAGAGAAACCGTCTAACCCCAGGGGTAGAACCCAGGGCTTGCAAAGTGAAGGCAATGATGTAAAGAGTGGCGTCAGCATAAGGGACTGGCCTTAAGGATGCGAGAAGCTCCCTCAAGAAAAACCTCTGTTTTCTTCGGGATTAGTCTGCGCATCCACACTATTGCAGCGCAAGAAGCAATGGATGCAGCTGTGGCTGCCCTTACCCTCATGGCGATAGCCTCGTGGATTCATTTGAAAGTCGCTTGCGCCTTCTTGTCTGCGGGATCTCTGATGGTATCCTGGCTGTCCTCAGAAAGAAATCCAGAAGACTGCAGAGCAGCTACGGGACCGTCCACAGGAGACACCTGCAATAACTAGTTAGCATAATTAGGTAAGGCATAAAGCTCTTTTAAACCAATGCAAAGTCTTGTCTGTTAATGACTGGTCTCTCCCAGTCGGCTCTCAGCTGATGCTCAAGGATTCTGGGAAAGGAAAAACCTTTTCCGAATAGTCCTCAGGGGCAAAGAATTCTACGTTACCTTTGCACTTGGATTTAAATTTGGCCTTGAAGGCTCACAGGTATACAGAGGAGGGGAGATCCTGAATGTCCAAGGCCTTGAGAGCCTTGCTTAATAAAAATTGATAGTCCTCTGTTTTGAAGAAACGACTGGCCTGATCAGGAAGACAAACTTCTTCCACTTCGTCCTCAGATAAGGATTCCCCTTCCTCTCTGTCCTCGATGGACTGAGAAGAGGAATGATCCTCCCCTATGCTCCCCCCCGTCTCCCTCCAAAAAGGGGGGAAGAGTCCTCTGTGCTGCGTCAGTGGGCTGGGAGGGGGCTGGTGGATCCAATCGGGGCAGGAACCATGAGCCATACTGGCCTTGGGATTGGCAGCGGAATACTCCTGCTGCACAGCCTGACGAAGAATGACCATGAGGTCAATGGGCTGTAACAGGGGCCCTGTCGCGGTTGCCTTACCGCTGAGCTGGTCGAATTCCACGCCGACCTCGATGCCGGGTTGATCAGGCAAACAACGCTGCTGTGAACCTGTGACTCCCAAGGAGCCCAGGAGAGAGCGTTGGAGGGTTGCGGGGCCAAGCACTGGACCCTCAAAATGGCCACCGGCATATTTGGCGCGCACCGTTAGAATGGCGGGCTCCTCATCTGAAGTTACTTGGCGGCGCTTCTGGGCGCGTTGTGCCGCCACCGAGACTGACGCTGCAATGTTTGTTGGGGGATCGCGATCTAGCCTGAAAGGCAGGTCAGCCCCTGCGGTGCTAAATGAGCCCGCGTCTTTAGCTCCACCGGGAGCTTCCTCATCTCCGGAGGAAAGGTTGTCGGGGATCTCCCTTCCCGCCCTGGAGACGGTCATTGGAGATCGTAGTCTTTTCGGGTCTAAAACCCCACAATCTTCTATCTTCACCACAGGCAGAGATAGAAGACAGAGAAATAGATAGAAAAGGCAAGGCAAGGAAAGAAGGAATAGAAAGCGAAAGAAATCCTAAGGAATAGAAACGAGCTGAAGCTAGCTGTGTCAATGCTGCTGCTCCCTAGTGAGGCAGGAACAAAACTGAGGGATGGGCTATTCCGGAGGCGCCTACGGGAAGGAGAAAAAACTATTTCCTGCCTCCCTAAAGGCACGGTGGGAATAACCCATGGAGATGTCCTCCACCTTCAGAGTAAGCAGTGAAGTAACTAAATTTGCAGATGACATGAAGTTGTTCAGGGTGGTGAGAACCAGGGAGGATTGTGAGACACTCAAAAGGGATCTGTTGAGGATGGGCAAGTGGACATCAATGTGAGAAATGGGGTTCAATGTGGCCATTTGGCCATGATGCACACTGGAGCCAAAAATCCTAACTATAAATACATGTTGATGGGGTCTGAACTGGCAGAGACTGACCAAGAGAGAGATCTTGGAGAAGTAGTAGATAACCCAATGAAAATGTTAAGACAGTGTGCGACTGCAATAAAAAAGGCTAACGCTATGCTGGGGATTCTTAGGAAGGGAATTGAAATCAGCCAGTATCATAATGCCCCTGTATAAATCAATGGTGCAACCTCATTTGGAATACTGTGTACAGTTCTGGTCACCATACCTCAAAAAGGATATTATAACATTGGGAAACGTGCAGAAAAGGGCAACTAGAATGATAAAAGGGTTGGAACACTTTCCCTATGAAGAAAGGTTAAAGCAAATGGGGGTCTTTAGCATGGAGAAAGGACAACTGAGGGGGGACATGATCGAGGTTTATAAGATTAAGCATGGCATAGAGCACATAGAGAAAGAAGTATTTTTCTCCCTTTCTCACAACACAAGAACTCATGGGCACTCAATGAAATTGCTGAGCTGTCCGGTTAGAACAGATGAAAGGAAGTGCTTCTTCACCCAAAGAGTGATTAACACATGGAATTCACTGCCACAAGAGGTGGCAGTGGCTAGAAGCATGGACGGCTTCAAGAGGGAATTAGATAAACATATGGAGCAGAAGTCCATCAGTGGCTATTAGCTACAAGGTATTAATAGGAACTCTCAATCTGGGGCAAGTGATGCACTGTATTGTTGGTGCTGGGGGGGGACGACAGTGGCAGGCCTTCTAGTGTCCTGGCTCCTGATGACACCTGGTATTTTAGGCCACTGTGTGACAAAGTGTTGGACTGGATGGGCCATTGGCCTGACCCAACATTGGCTTCTCTTATGTTCTTATGACTTTTTAGGGTTGGAGAAATGTGCTCAACAATTAGATAATCCAGCCCACAATACTCTGTACTTCTGAAAAAGCAAAAATCTCTAAAGTAAAGGTAAAGGTAAAGGTTTCCCTTGCTCGAAATCTAGTTGAATCTAATTGTAGGGGGTGGTGCTCATCTGTATTTCCAAGCTGAAGAGTCAGCGCTGTCTAAAGATGTATCTGTGTGGTCATGTGGCCAGTATGACTAAATGCCGAGGTGCACGGAACACTGTTACCTTCCCACCAAAGTGGTACTTATCTATCTACTTGCAATTTCGAACTACTAGGTTGGCAGGAGCTGGGGCCAGAGACAGGAATTCACTCCATCAGGCGGCACTAGGGTCTCAAACTGCCAAACTACAGGACTTCCAGTCTGCAGCTCAGCATCTTAACCTCTGAACATTTCCTAATATATTTTACAGCACTGTATTTCTGGACTACTTGGAGGGAACTTTATATTTTGCTGTTTGCTTCTCAATAACTAGTTCTTCAGACAGTTTTATAGCCAGGTCTGTATTTTGCCAAGGCCAGTGATTTTGCTTTTAGCAGCCCACGTGGCTGGGACCTTGCACATTTACTTAAGGAGAAGAAAGGGTTAACCTTTCACTAATCTTCAGAGGCTTTGGGAAACTCCAAGGGCATTAAGTCTGTTTTTTTCTAATCTAAAAATCATGTAGCTACAGTGTGAACAAGACCTGTTTGGATTAAGACAGTACTCAGTTGATGTTCTGCTGCTTTGTAGCTAATCAAGGTGCCAAACTGACTGATCCTTCCCACTAACAAGAAATTCTCCCTTTGCAAAGTTTTTCTCTCTGCTTCCTCTAGAAGCCTACCGAGAGAGTGCTGTATTCAGTGAGTGGCAACCGAGCTTCCGCCACTTCCTCAACATATTTGCCCTTGCCTCTGCTATTTGCATATAACCTTTGTTCATAGTTTGTCACCGCAATCTCATGCAGAGCGACTCCAATTTAAATCCAATGAAATTTCTGTGTTTAGACTGGAGTAACTCTGCATTAAGACCGCACAATGAGATGTCTTGAAATTTGCCACACAAACCCTTTCCTCACAAAGTGTTACAAAGAAACATTTTTTAAAAAGTTTACACAATCTGTCCGTCACTTTTTCCTTCTCTGCATGAGGTCAGTCTACTGCTGACCCCTGACCATGTTGGTGTGTGCACACAAGCCCCGCATAACACGCTTGCCTGTACGTGTGTGCAGATGCGTGCGCGCGCCACGGCTGGGGGGGGGCACCAGGGGCGACCTGTTGCTGCTGCTGCTGCTGCTGCCGTCGCGCTGGCTTGCAACAGCCGACAAAAATGCTAACGGAAGGTGAACGTACCGCGCGCGCAGGAGAAGTTTGATGTTGACAAACTTCTTGTAGCAGCGAGACTGTGTCAGCACAACTTCCAGGAGAATGAGAGAGCTGCTCTTGCAAGGGCGGAGGGAGGCGGCCGCGGGGACAGAACAGCAAATGCTATTCAGCCTGAGCAGTTTCAAGCCGCCCATGCTGGGGAATTACTGTAGTCTAGCTACGGCTCTTAGCACTGGCGCTGGCTCTGTGTGTGTGCGTGTGTGAGTGAGCGAGCTAGCTAGCTAGCAAGCTAGCGCGTGCGTCGGGAGAGAGGAGGAGAGGGAGAAGGAGGCTGCAGGCGAGGGAACTGAGGAAGGAGCTTTCAAGTTACTTCGCTCCAGCTCTGTGCACAGCAGAAGGCTGCGTGTGGAGTGCGAGGGGCGCCTGATCGGGCCGGGAGAGGGGAGGGGCTGGAGTCACCCATCCAGCCTCCCCATCTCCCCGTACCCAAAAAAAAAAAAAAACCACCCTCCCTCTTTTGTTTCCCCGAATTGGAGTCTCCAAAAAAAAATGTATGCTCGGGCAGACTGACAGCCGGGGTCAAGAAACAGCTGTTGGAGTTAATGTTTCTTCCTCCCACTTCGTCTGATGGCTGTGCCCTGCCAAGAGAAAGTGAGAGAGGGAGAAAGAGAAAGAGTGGGCGCGCTGCTGTTGTGCCTGCCTGCGACATGCAGTTTATTGTAGCGGGGAGATGGTGTCTTCATTGCACAGACACATAGGCGCACAAGCGCACACTCGCACAAGTCAGGTTGCCCCCCCCCCATCACTGTTAGCAAAAGACTAACAGCAGTTTGTTTTCTGTACAGGGGCAATACCGAATACCTATGCGCAAATGCTGCATCTTTTAAAAACTTCTGCTGGGCTTCCCTCTCCCCTTCAGCCCTCAGCCTGGGAAAATTACTGCCCTATACTTGGATGCCAAGAATATTAAGTTGAAGGTGAGTCCCATACTGTACCCAGTGGGTCTTACTTCCAAGTCACTGAATTGCAGCCATGGGGAGAACAAAAAATTGCAGTGATTGGCCTTGGATTTTTTCACAACTCTGGTAATTTTGGAACAAGAAATTATGTTGGGGTAGTATATGTTCTCAAATCCCTCAGATGTTCTTGGCAAGCTGCTAGTTTGGCATGTGCATTGGCCACCCTTCCTCATACTGCCCCCTATAGGTCCAGCGGTGTGCAGCAAGAATGCCTTTCTAAATCATTTATCCATTAAGGAAAAGCAGCCAAGACTGTATTGAGGCATGTCAGTGGCTAACACATTTATCCCTGACCTGGATGGCCCAGACTAGCCTGATCTCATCATGACTCAGAAACTAAGCAGGATCAGCCTTGGCTAGTATTTGAATGGGTGACTTCCAAGGAGTAACAGGGTCATGATGCAGAGGCAGGCAATGGCAAACCATCTCTCACTGAAACATCTCTTGCCTCAAAAACAAGTCTAGCTTGCCACCTACTGGTGCATTACAGTAAAAGAGCTAGAACTTCTGGCTACCAGACAATCTTAGGATCTGGCTATACTACATAGAATGCCATATGATAATTAATCATTATCCTGACATAATCTTTTGTGAGTCAGTCTGCTTCAGTAGACACATGAAATGTTACCCTCACGTGGCAGAAAGATGCAGGTATGTGGGTACAAACTCAAAAAAAGATCAAGGAGAGGGGAACTATTACAGAATAAGGTCAAAAGGTCAAGTAATCTAAGAAACTCCTATGTGATGTGGCTCCTGTAATTTACTCTTCTGACTGCCTTTTCAATTCATACTCTGTAGCATACCTGATTGGTGTTATTTTATTCCATTTATACCCTGATTGTTATTCAAGAATGCCTATTCCATTGTTATCCCACCCTTTCTTCACAAAAGTCACAGTAAAGGTCACCAAGGAAATTCATCCCACTCTTCTTCTGTCTGAATGGCCAGAGCCCATTTTGTCAAATACACAAAGTGTTACATCAGCTGGCAGACAGATTTAAATATATCTTCCAGCTCAGGCAACACTTCATGGATGTGACAAAGTGGGCTGTAGATCACAAAAAAGCTTTTTCCACAATAAACCTGTTAGTCTTTCAGGTGCCATGAGAGTCTTTGTTGTTTTGGCTGCAGCAAACCAACACGGCTACCCTCTGGAATCCTTCAAGTCAAGCTATTGCTCTTCTATAGATAGCATTCCTCCCAGTGGTGTCTCCTACTCCAGGCAAGAATAAACCCTGTACACGGCTCCAGCTAGAATACTATGAAGAAGGACAAATATTAGGTAATTTTTAGGAGGTTTTCTTAGAATAGAGCAAGAAAATGTTTGAAATAAAAGACAGTGGTAAGTTTCCTGTGTGGGTAAAAAGTCAGAGTGAGATGCTCAAAAGTACACAATAAAATGGCATTGTTGTTTTATTGCCACCAGGATATGAAACAAGGTGGGTCAGGCAATACATTTTACGGGAGTGATGAATAACTTGATGTGATATGTGTTCCTTTCTAATAATAAAGGAATACAAATACCAAGTGTTTCTTTTTTTATTATTAACTGGTCCCTAGACCCTAGTTTGGTAGTTCTCAGGTTTCTTACATCTTAGTTCTAAGCTTTTACTTGGAAGATGTGCTAATTTAGGCCAGTTCAACAAGTTAAATTAATTTTCTTTTCATTTCCTTTACCTGCTTTTTGAATGTAATACTTTGGATGGTTGTTTATTGAAGCCAATGAGATTTACACAAGCTTTGAGTGGATCATGCCTTTGGTTACTGGTTAGATTTTACATTTGATTTTAGATTTCGTTCTCTGCTTTCTGTTCTGGATTTAATGTCATGCAGACAAACAGTGCAGCACTCCATCAGGGAAGGGCTGAGACATTAGCATAGCCCTTGAGCAAGCTGAACCAAGAAGCCCCTGCAGTGCTGGTAGAGCTCTTGGCTCGAACCTGGGCTGCAATGAGGATGACAACAGGCAAGACTGTACCTGTTTTCCTAATCATCTCAGCCCAGGTTTGACTTGAGCAGCCTCTGAGGTGCTGCCAGCCCTGCTGGGTCCTCTTGGCTCAGCATGCTCTCAGATCACAATTGCCCTCTGGGCCAGCAGCCCGCCAGGAACCTTCCCTGTAAGTTAAAGGGCCAGTCCATCTCTGGCTCACATGTTCACACAAGTTGTAAATGCATGAATGTGTATCATGACTTCCAGCTTAGTCTGACAGTCCATCTGTCGCTTCCAATTCCAGACCCCGCAGTTAACATTCTCATGTCCCCATGTGCTGCATGATTTCAAAGAAAGGAAGAATATAATGGATCGTACCATTTGAGAATTTCATTTATTTCGCATTATTCATTAAAAAAAATCTTTATCCTCCTTTCCACCTGCTACAATCATTGTTGTTGTTGTTGTTGTTTTAACTCAAAGTGTGTGCTCAGAAAACAATGTGCACATAATATTTAATGTATCCTTAGTGCAACAGGTGGGAGGGTTGCTAGTCTTTTATTAATTAAATTTGCAAACCATGGCATGGGGGAGGGCTGGAACAGAGAATCATTAGAATATAGGAACCCTTGTGCCCCTGTGGTAACTGTACCCCTAAAGAGGATGCAGGAAGTTAAAGAGCCAAAAATTTTCTTTAGAAAACCTTGCTCAGTCACTGGCCTTTGCTCACAAGTTCTCAGACTTTACCTGGAAACATAAAGAATGGGTTTTTCTGAGTTTGTGTGTACTTTAAAAAGACAAAACACACACACACACCAGATTCTGAGATTATTCCTAGCCTAAATTCTAAAATTATTAGCATTAAAAACCACACATTTCTGTACTTTCATCCAATAAAATAAGGTTATAGACTATTAACAGACATGTAAAATGCCATGTTTGAAATCTAATTCTTTATAGTTCCCATTTCCCTGTTGGTATTAACAACAATACCTTTAAGTATTGCCACATTTCTTGATCAATAAAAGCTGGAGTGGTATGGAGTCTACATTATTGGGTTTGAATGTGGGAAACCTGTACTCAAGTTGTTACATAGCTCATGGCTATTTTATGTTGGCAGTGACTGGATCTCATATTGTAACTTTAACCTTTAAAAAGTTGGGGGATAGCTGGGAGAAATGAGGGTTAACTCACCTCCTGAGAGCCAGTTTGGTGGTGTGGTTAAGAGCAGTGTACTCTAATCTGGAGAACTGGATTTGATTCCCTGCTCCTCCACATGAAGCCTGCTGGGTGACCTAGGGGCAGTCACAGTTCTCTCAGAACTTTCTCAGTCCCAACTACCTCACAAGGTGCCTGTGCTGGGGAGAGGAAGGGAAAAGTGATTGTAAGCTGTTTTGAGACTCTTTAGGGTAGAGACAAACAGGGTATAAAAATCAGCTTCTTCTTCCTCCTCATGTCATTTCTCCAGTAAAAACTCAGGTTTCCCCAAGCTAGAATTAGCTCCATTAGGAAACAGAGTATCTTTATAACACTTATTTTTCCCCTTCTGGAGCAGCCCAAAGGAGAAGGCAATTTCTATCAGGAAAACATCATGGGAAAATATTCCCTCTGTCCCAAGGCTAAAGCTTCAATCCAGGTTGCCCCCAGCTGTTTGTTTAAAGTGTAAAAAGTACATTTAGAGATCTGATCACAGGTCTCCCACCTAATGTGCAGTTTAGCCTCCACTTGATGTTCTTGAAAAGGTCATTGTCTCTCAGCCTAATCAATCTCATAGGATTGTTGTGATGCTAAAACAAGCTATGAATTCTTTGGCGGAAAGGCAGGTAATAAATAACTAAACAATACATTTCCATTCTAGAGCAGAGGCAGAATTCAGATACAGCACATATATGCAGAGAATTTTCAGGGGCCCAACAGAGTTCTCGTTTCCCTTCCTGTGACCTGTGTGTGTGCACATGACTGTATATAGACGTCACATCACCATGGACTTCAGGAGGGGATGGACATTCGGGCACTGTTACCTTGAATGCAGGTACAATGCTTCAGAACATGAGTGACTTCAATTAAAATAAGAAAATGAATGAACTTAGGGGAGGCATACACAAAGCTCCATTTCTGCTCCTTCTCAACAGCTCCTAGCACCATCTGCATGTACACCCATATGCACATGAATGCAGGGAAACAGGGATATACTTTGAGCCTTCATTAATCCTTCTTGCACTGATCTTGTGCCTGTGGTAGGCTTGATTATGGCACAGAATGTTTAAAACTCATATACTGGGCTCTACCAACAAACACCCAGCAGTTTTCTATGATTTCTGGTGCTGACGGCTAAACAAGTTCAAGAATCCAAAAGTAAATGATGTGATTCCAGTTCATGGCACACAATAACCTGGATGATCAGTAATCATATACCTTCTCTCGAATGAGCTTGTCTGTTAATGACATTTAGCATTTTTCAAGCTCCTTTATGCTACTATTCAGTCACTAATTTGCATTGCTTCATCATTCCATATCGGTGTTTATTATTTGTGCCATAATATTTAGTCATACATTATTGTTATTATACTACCTACAGAACTCAGGCTGATGAAAACCAACAATATATTGAATGGAATTCTGATGTAGTCCAACCTAACGAATCATACACTCTCCTCATTCATAAGATGCATGTATTCAGGGCAATAAGCTGTTCCATGGTTCAGTGCGTACTTTTTCACTAGAGCAGCTTATATATATTTGAGCTAGTTTCTGTTTGTGATGTACACAGCATATGTAAAGAGTATGCATCAAAGGAAAGGTCTAAAACTTGGGAGGATACCATAGAAATGCTTATATGTAAATACCTTTATTTTTAACTTGAGAGGGAGAGACTTCATCAACCTTATCAACATCAAGGGTGACTTGCTAAGTGAGCTTGGTAGGTCCCCATTACGTCTTCATAATTTATGTCTTTTCTCTCATAGCCGCCTTTTCCTTTGTGGAACCTAATTCTTGGGTTATGGTCCTCAGATTGGCCCATTCTTATTTTCTGAAGTTTTCTTAACTCTGCCTCTCATTTCTAATTACTCTATTTCAAAACAAAGAATGGATAATACCTTGATTGGTTACAGATATATAATCAGAATTAATATGTGTGCTTTTTAGAGAATAGAACCTTCCTAGAGCTATATGCATATTTATTTCTGCTCATTGAACTTTCCTCTCCAGTTACACTAGTTCTGCCTTTATGCTTGTTAAGTTCCTGGCTCTGAAAGTACTCCACCTGGTATTAATAGCTATACTACATCTGTAGATATTATTTCTGCTTGTTATTTCTATTAATGCCAGCCAATAAGAAAATAATTGAAACTTATTGCTTTTCTTTATTATAGAATTGACACCTTCACTCTGGCGGGTACTTTAGTTTAAATACATAACAGAGAAATAATAAAATATATCTTTGAATCTTAGCAGAGTCTTCTCTTTTTAACCTTGAACTCTAAAAAAAATCTGAGATTATTCTTAGTCTACATTCTACAATTATTCACATCAAACACCAGTACTTTGGTACTGTGGTCCAATATAATAACATAAGAACATAAGAGAAGCCAATGTTGGATCAGGCCAATGGCCCATCCAGTCCAACACTCTGTCACACAGTGGCCTAAAATATCAGGTACCATCAGGAGGTCCAGAAGTGGGATCAGGACACTAGAAGCCCTCCCACTGTTGCCTCCCCCAAGCACCAAGAATACGGAGCATCACTTGCCCCAGCCTGAGAGTTCCTATCTATACCTAGTGGCTAATAGCCACTGATGGACCTCTGCTCCATATGTTTATCCAATTCCCTCTTGAAGCCGTCCATACTTCTAGCCACCACCACTTTGTGTGGCAGTGAATTCCATGTATTAATCACTTTTTAAAAGTACTTCCTTTTATCTGTTCTAACCCGACTGCTCAGCAATTTCATTCAGTGCCCAAGAGTTCTTGTATTGTGAGAAATGGAGAAAAGTACTTCTTTCTCTACCTGCTCTATCCCATGCATAATCTTATAAACCTCAATCATGTCACCCCTCAGATGTCATCTCTCCAAGCTAAAGACCCCCATTTGCTTTAACCTTTCTTCATAGGGAAAGTGTTCCAACCCTTTTATCATTCTAGGTGCCCTTTTCTGCACTTTTCCCAATGTTATAATATCCTTTTTGAGGTGTGGTGACCAGAACTGTACACGGTATTCCAAACGAAGTTGCATCATTGATTTATACAGGGGCATTATGATACTGGCTGATTCGTTTTCCATTCCCTTCCTAAGAATCTCCAGCATAGCATTGGCCTTTTTTATTGCAGTTGCACACTGTCTCTACATTTTCACTGAGTTATCTACTACGACTCCAAAATCTCTCTCTTGGTCAGTCTCTGCCAGTTCAGACCCCATCAATGTGTATTTATAGCTAGGATTTTTGGCCCCAATGTGCATCACTTTGCACTTGGCCACATTGAACCCCATTTCCCACATTGACACCCACTTGCCCACCCTCAACAGATCCCTTTATAGTGCCTTACAAACCTCCCTGGTTTTACCACCCTGAACAATTTAATATTATCCACAAATTTAGCCACTTTAATTTCCCAGATCTCCTCTGGAACCCTTTTTAAAGATGGGAGTGACATTAGCTACCTTCCAGTCCTCAGGAGTGGAGGCAGATTTTAAAAAAAGATTACATATTTTTGTCAGGAGATCCACAAGTTCACATTTTAATTCTTTCAGAACTCTCGGATGTATACCATCCAGGCCTGGTGATTATCAGTTTTTGTCTATCAGTTGTAGGACTTTCTCTCTCGTCATCTCAATCTGACTCAGGTCTTTCCACACCCCTCCCGAAAGCAGCGGTTCTGGAGTGGACAAGCACTTTTCATCTTCCACAGTGAAAACAGAGACAAATAAGCATTCAGCTTCTCAGCCATTTCTTTCAGAGCTGTTCTCTCACGAGCAGTTCTCAAAAGAGCTCTTTCAGCCCCACCTACCTCACAGGGACCAATTTCTCACAAGAGCTGCACCGGCATCATGCCTCCCTTTGCCCCATTTCTATTGGTCAATTTCCCACTCAAAGCCGTGCAGCTGCATTTTGACTTGTGGCTTCGCCCGATTTTCCCCATGGTTTCGTGATCCTCAAAAAACAGGATCACAAAACCGCAGGGAAAATCAGGTGAAGCCGTGGGTCAAAATGCAGCCACACAACTTCGAGTGGGAAATTGACTAATAGAAACAGGGCGAAGGGAGGCATGATGCCAGCGCAACTCTTGTGTGAAATTGGTCAGGGTGTCTGTTGTGGGGAGGGGAAGGGAAAGGAGATTGTAAGTCACTCTGAGACATCTTTGGGTAGTGAAGGGCAGGGTATAAATCCAGTCTCTTCTCTCTTCTTCTTCTTCCTATCATCCTTCAGAAACGACAGCTGAGGGGTGACATGATTGAGGTTTATAAAATTATGAATGGGATTGAGCAGGTTGAGAAAGAAGTACTTTTCTCCCTTTCTCATAATACAAGAACTCGTGGGCACTCCATGAAATTGCTGAGCAGTCGGGTTAGAATAGATAAAAGGAAATACTTCTTCACCCAAAGAGTGATTAACATATGGAATTCACTGCCACAGGAGGTGGTGGCAGCTACAAGCATGGACAGTTTCAAGAGGGAATTAGATAAACATATGGAGCAGAAGTCCATCAGTGGCTATTAGCTGCAGGGTATAGATGGGAACTCTCAGTCTGGGGCAGGTGATGCACTCTATTCTTGGTGCTGGAGGGGGCAGCAGTGGGAGGGCTTCTAGTGTCCTGGCCCCACTGCTGGACCTCCTGATAGCACGTGGTATTTTTGGCCGCTGTGTGACAGAGTGTTGGACTAGATGGGCCATTGGCCTGATTCAACATTGGCTTCTCTTATGTTCTTATGTTCTTATGTTCAGTATTCCATTTACGCCTTGGTCACCCAAGGGCCCCATTGCCTCCCTGGCTGGTTTCCTGCTTCTAATGTATTTGAAGAAAGTTTTATTGTTGGTCTTTATATTTTTTGCTATATGCTCCTCATATTCTCTTTTTTGCATGCCTGATCACAGAATTGTATTTTATTCGCCACGGCCTGTGCTCCCTTTTATCAGCCTCACTGAGACTAGCTTTCCATCACTTAAAGGAATCCTTCTTACCTTTTACAGCTTCTATTATGTTGTTTGTTATTCATGCAGGCCTTTTCCTATACCTATTTGTGCCTTTCCTAACCTGCGGTATATATTTTTTCTGAGCTTCTAGGATTGTAGTTTTAAATAGTCTCCAAGCTTCCCCAATGGTTTTGACCCTTTCTAATTTTCCTTTCAGTTTCCTCCTCACATGTCCCTTCATTTCAGAGTAGTTACCCCTTTTAAAGTTAAAAGTGGTTGTGTTGCTCTTTTTGGGCAACTCCCTATTTATACAAATGTTGGACTCAATAGCATTATGGTCACTGTTCCCAAGTGGTGCAATCACTTTTACATCTCTCACTGGGTCTTGGGCATTACTTAGAACCAAATCCAGGATCACCTCTCCCCTGGTAGGTTCTGTGACCATCTGTTCCATAGCACAGTCATTAAGAGTGTCTAGAAACTCAATCTCTTTTTCCCGACTTGAACACATATTGACCCAATCAATGTGTGGGTCGTTAAAATCACCTATTACGACACAGTTATTTCATTTACCTGCTATCTTTAATTAATTCATCATTTTATAATCCTCCTCTACCTTTTGATCTGCTGGGCAATAACAAACTCCCAGTCTTAAGTTTCCTTTTGGGCCCACTATTTCAACCCATAGAATTTCCAGAAGTAAATCCAATTCTCTTACCCTCTCAATCTTACTGGACTTTATACCCTCTCTGACATACAGAGCCACCCCACCTCCAACCCTTCCCCCCTATCCTTGCAATTTAATTTATAACCAGGAATCACCGTATCCCACTAATTTTCCTCATCTCACCAAGTTTCTGAAATACCTGCAATGTCTATTTCCCCCCCAACACCAAATATTCCAACTCTCCAATTTTACCTCAGACACTTCTAGCATTTGTATATAAACACCTATAATTTCCCATGCATATGTGGGTTTGCCACCCAGCTGTCTACCTGCCTAACAGTATTGTGTTTCTTAAGAGGGTTTGAAAGAGCTGGGTTCATATTCTCAGGCACAGTTTAGCTCAAATTAAGATTTTCTAAGTACCATTTCTTTCAGATAGAAAATTAATACTTAAAATGTAAATTTTATTAAATCATATCCTTGCTTTTCATTAGATGGCCTTTGAAAAGGTACAGTGCCAGCTTCAGCATCCCCACGTGAACTTCATAGAGTTGTGAAGATAAACTGTTCAGGTAAATGCTATTACTTGTATCAGATCTTTGTCATGGGATATAAATCTAAATAAATAAAATTATTGTTCCCAATGTCTTATTGCTGCAGAATTTCTTTTTTCTTCAATTTAAATGTTTATTATTTCAATACAATACAGCAACAAAATTTCACATGAATTTCACATATATTGGGTTAACTTAGCTCTAATTATGGTGTTTATAACAATTACATCCTGCTAATACTGTCTCTTCTTTTGATCTCAAAGACCTACCTATACAAGTCAAAAATATCACAACTCCTGGTATTGTTTATTTTTGGGGATTATTCCTCCCTCTGCAAGATAACTGACCACAGGGGACCATATTGCTTGAAATGATTTCTGGTAAGTATTAGTGTTCCAATTTTTGTTTGTTTGTTAACTATTTTGCCGTAAACAAACTTTATTTTGCCAACATGACAAGGTAGGACTAATTTTTTCCTTCCATTTCTGAGCAAGTGTTATTCTAGCTATTGCTAGTAAACTGGATATTAATATGTTTGACATATTTCTTTTACAGGCTTTTGGGTATACGTCCAGCAAAACTGTGTCAGGCAAGGCAGGTAAGTTGTATTCCGTAATGATAAAGATTTGTAATAAAATTTGGGTCCAGAACTGTTGAATGGATGGATAAGACCACCAACAGTGTAAAAAATTGTCTGTTTGGCCACAGTTTTTCCAACAGAGCTTATTAATTTTGGGGTTTAACCTGTTTAAATGTGCCAGAATCAGATACCATTGGTTTAGGGTTTTAAAAGTGTTCAGTTTGATGCTAAAGATTTTTGAGGAGAGGCTGGGTGAGCAGCAGATTTCCTTCCAGTTTTCTGATTGGATCCTGTTTTGGCAATCTTTTTGCCACTGAAGTTGCGATTTCAAGGTGTTTTGTTTCAAGCTTGTGTTTAAATGTTTTTATATTTTTGAGATGTCACTGTTTCTGTTTTTAATTAACAGCTCAAAGTCAGAAAGTGGTGCCAGAGGTGTCTCCCTGGAAGGCAAGTCTTGTAGTAGATGTTGCACTTGGAAATATCAGAACCAGGGGATCTATTCTCCAATTTTTTCTTCCAGAACCGCTTTAGTAAGAGGCTTGCCTTTGTCAGTGAAATCTATTAAATGAGTAAGTCCAGCTAGTCACCACTTCCAAAAAGCTTTCCCCTCCTTTCCCAGAGGGAACCATTCTTGATTTAGGTATGATGTCAGTTGGGATCTTCCAGGTATCAGCAATTTCCTGCATCTGTCCCAGATCTCTAAGACAGCATTAAAATACGGGTTTAGTGTAGAATTTGCTGTTCTTTCTCTGGGTTGTTGCCAGATTTAGTCAGAGAGAGGTATTGAGCCACATTTAGCTTCTCCGTAGTTAATATTCTTACTATAGAGGATAGCTGTATGGCTTCATAATATAAGGATAGGTCTGGAAAATCCAAACCTCCTGTCTTTGCAAAGCTTTTCAAAGTTGAAAATTTGATTCTGGGCTTCTTGTAGCTCCAAAAGAACTGGAGAAGATCTTTTTTCCATTGTGTTAAATTCTTCTTTGATATTTGTACAGGCAATGCTCTTAAGGCGAATAAAAATTTGGGAAGTATCAGGCTTTTAATGATGCTGATCCTGTCAGCCCAGGAAAGTCACATGGAGTTCCACTGTTTCATCTGGTTTTTAGCTTCTTGGAAGACTGTTTGTAGGTTGCAGGTAACAATATCCTTCAGGAGGGATCTGAAGACCTAAGCATCTCCATGGAGAGTATGACCATTTATATGGGAGCTGTGATTGAATTTTGTGTTTAGTATCTGAGTTGATTATAACAGGAATTATTCTTTATTTTTCTAGGTTAACTTTCAGACCAAATAGAAGTTGAGTCTTTGAGAAGATTTTTTGCAGCTCCACTAAAGATGTTTCTGGATTGGCAAGGAAGATGACTATATCTTCATCAGCATATAAGCTAATTTGTATGCCTTTTATTTTAGGATTGTATCTAATCGCTTTAGCCATAGGTTCAATTGCTAAGGCGAACAGCAAAGGTGACAGCGGACAGCCTTGTCTAGTGCCCCGTTGCATAGAAATAACTGCCTTGGATATTATTGGTTTGAATCCTTGCAGTTGGGTTAGCATACAGAGTCTTAATAGTGGCTTGGAATTTCCCCCCGAAATTCATTGCTTTCAACAGTTGCTTTAATATGTTATTTCTAAGCTATCAAATGCTTTTTCTAAGTCAATTGTTAACAATAGTGATTCTTCCTTTTGCTCTTTACAATGTGAAATTAAATTCAAAGTGCGGCAGATGTTATCCATCATTATTCTTTTTGGGATAAACCCAGTCTGGTCAGGACTTATATAATCAAAGATGATCTTTTGTAGCCTATTTGCCAGAATTTTTGCAAATATCTTAGCATCACAGTTCAATAACGCAGTAGGCCTATAAGAGGCAAGGGATTCTCAGTTTTTGTTTTCCTTCAGAATGGTTATTATATGAGATTCCCTCCAAGAAGGTGGCATTTTCCCTGTATCCAAAAGAAAATTATATGTTCATGCCAAGTGATCTGCAATTAGTATGTTAAATATTTTATAAAATGTTAGTCCAAAGCCATCATTACCAGTGGAGGTGTTTGGCTTTGTCTGCTTTATAGCTTCCAACACTTCTTTACTTGAGATAGGTTGATCTAAACTTTGATGGTGTTCTGAGTTTAATTCAATTACTAGGTTGTTTTTTTGTAGAAATTCTTGAATGTCTTTCAGTCTGGAGTTATTTGTGCTATATAAATTTTCATAGAATTGTGTAAAACATTCACTTATTTCTTTGGGGTTTGTAAGTTTAGAGTTATGTTTGTCCTTTATGGAAAAGATTCCCTGATCAGCCTGTGTTTTTTTTCACCTGCCATGCCAGAAGTTTAACACTGTTAGGATTTTTTTGCCAGTATAGTTGTTTTAAATACAAAATGTTTTCTTGTATTTGGTGTGCTTCAATTGTTTCTAAACATTTTCATGTAGCCAAAAGTTATTTATAGATCTTCTTACTTCCTGTTTTTATGCAAAGATTCTAAGTTTTGTATTTTTCCAAGTAGTGACTTAATTTCCTGTTCTCTTTCTTTTTTCAGCTTTGAAGCCATGGCAATCAGTTTTCCTCTAGTCATTGCCTTGAAAGTATCCCAAATTATATGATCCTCCATTTCTTCATTGATATTTTCTTTAAAATAAAGTTTAATAATTTGAGTTAGTTCTTCCTTATATTGTTTGTGTAATAAAATAGAGTTATTTAATCTCCATGTTTGTTGTCTGTTTGTTTCATTATGCTTTTTAAGATGCATTTCAACATAAGCGTGGTCAGGCCGCATAAACGGGCCAATGACTGTGCTTTCAATGTTATTCAAAAGAGAGTCTGCAACAACTAGATAATCTATGCGAGTGTAAGTTTGGATTCTTGGAGAGAAATAGGTGTAGTCTCTTTCCCCTTTGAGTGTTTCCCTCCAAGTGTCACATAGTTGATATCTTCCTAGTATTTCATGTCGCTTTGTGAATCTTTTATTTGGTGGTGTTCTTTTCTGCTGTTTACTGGACCTATCAAGATAGTGGTCAATAATTAAATTAAAGTCACCTCCTATTACTGCTTGTCCCTCTTTGAACTTATTTTTTGCTAGTGTCTCATCTAAAAATTGTTCTTGTTTTTCATTAGGTGCATAAATTGTTGCTAACGTGACTTGTTTCTGATCTAATTTGCCTTTAAGGAATAGAAATCTCCCATATGTATCTTTCAGTTTATCTTCATATTTAAAATGCACTGATTTGGAAAGGAGAATGGCAACTTCTCTCGATTTTGAGGAGCCTCCTGCATGATATTGCTGATCATACCAGTTGGTGTTTAAAACAGTTTTGCTTTGAGGTTTTAGATGTGTTTCCTGCATTAAAACAATGTCAGGTTTTGATTTTAAAATAAAAGAAGTCATTCTCTTTTTTTTATACAATTATTAAGGCCTCGTACATTAATAGTTCTAATAACATAAGTTTCTGTCATTTTAACTTGTAATTCTTCAAACAATGCCAACCACAATATTCTAGAAAGAAATGAATGTATTTACCAACTATTTCTAAAATCTGTCAAACCCAAATAAGTTTTAGTGCTATACTTTCTACAAGTATATTAATTGGCCATAAGGCATGCTATAAAATATAGCCCTCCACCTTCCCCCAAAACTAAACCCCAACACACCCTACAATAACTTCTGTGACTTTTAACTGTCACATGCACTAACACAGGAAATAACGTGAGCCCAGGTTATCAGAAGAACATCTGGGCACAAAAATAGGGAATGAACCAGACTCAGGAACAGCCCCCCCACCCCCTCCCTTTTGCATAATAAATGATGAACGTAAAACCATGCATACTTATGAAACAGTCCCAGTAATAGAAGTATGTTGATTGAAGATCCATCTTCACTTTGATTTTCTTAATCACAGTTCTCCAGCATTGGTTAGCACAGGAATTTTACTAGCTTTCTGTGGGGAATTTGGGAAGAGACTCCTTCTTTTAAAGGGTCTATTATCATCCTGCTCCATGGGAGATTCTTGTTCTAGAACATGCAACAGTTCAAAACCACTTTCTTCATCCCATGCGTAAAGGCGTTGTCCTTGATGGGCCACAAACAGTTTTCCAGACAGTAGCCATCTGTATTTTTGCTTTAATTTCTGTAGCTTAGTTGTGGTTGGTTTCAAGCTTCTATGAATAGCAATTGCCTCTTTTGGAATATCAGGGAATATTTGCACATGTTCTCCTTCATGTTGGAAAGTATCTGGCTGTTTAGTAGTTTCTAGGATTCTCTGGCGCACTCTTGCATCAGGTATGATTATTATTACATCTCTCGGGGTTGGGTGGCTGTTCTTTGGTGTAGGTCCCATGCGAGATGCATATGTGAGAATAGGAAGAATACCCTCCTCTAAATTTAAAGCTTTTGCAATGAATTGGGCCATAAAGCTGATCAAATCTTTGTTTTCTTCAGCTTGTTCTGGCAGACTCCTAAATTTTAGGTTTGCAGCTTTTATTTCTGTGTCAAATGTTATTAAATGGTCCTTCTGAGAGCAGAGGATTCCTGTAGGGCTTTAATACCTGCCTGATTTGTTATGCCCTTCTCTAGTGCTGCCTCAGCTTTTTGGGTCATCTGGTAAAGGGAGGTCTGCAATTCTTCTAATTGGAAAGAGACATCTTGTCTAAAATACCTGCTTCCATGGCTTTGAGGTAGTTGAGGACTGTTGGAGAAGATGAGGAGTCTAGTGGAGTCTGCTCCATGTGCCCCGTCACAGCCATTTTGTTTTCAGCCCACACTGCTGCGCCGCATTGGAAAGCCACTTTGAGGGTGTCCTTTGTGGATTTAAGCGCAGCAGGAGTCCATTTGCATCTTCCCGGGTCTGTTCTGCCCGTGGGTTATGGTTTTTGGTGAGTTTTCCCAGGTGGGAATCAGGGTTGGGAGCTTCAGACTCACGCAGCCACCATTTTCACAGCATCACCACGCCCCCCCTTGCTGCAGTTTTCTCATGCTCATGAAGCAGAGTCACAAAGTGCACATCTATGCTTTCCTATTATACAAGGCTAGTCTTCACAATGTGTAGCTGGACCCAATGTTATTATTGAAGGCACATTAATGCAGCTGCTAAAAAGGCTTTCTCCCAACTCAGCCTAGCCCAAAAGATGATCTGCCCTCCTGCTAACTGAAGCCTTATATGAACTTCAGTCAAGTTTGGATTGAGAAGCCCTTGGTAACTCCAGTCTTACTTGAATTGGGGTTACATATACACACACTTAGAACCTGAAAGACTGTTCTCTCACAGTGATGAGAGGGAGAAATCACTCCCCCAATCTCCAGGTCTTCATACAGTTTTCTGCCCCCCTTCTTACCCTCCACACACCACTTTCCCCTTTGACTCTACCACCACTGCCTGACTTGCTCCTCCACTGCCTCTACTGCCGCTCATCTGGCTGGCTTAATTGCCTTCCTGGCAGAGCACCTCTTTTCGCCTCCCCACATGTGGCAAGGAGGGTGGAGGCTACCATGTCTGATTACAAGAATTGTCCGTGCAGGTGCAGATAACTTTCCTCTCTTTTTTTTGAAACTTTACTCCCAATTCATTTTTTCTAACGTTTTTATATTTTATGAAAACCTGGGGGTTCCCTCAAGTTCATATAAAAATATCCAATCTCTCTATATGGCCTCAATTCATGGATTTAAGAATCCAGAGATAGAGTCTTGTTGAGAATTTGATATATTGATGTTAAGATTTTGATGATAATTTCCTTTTCTTAAAGCTCAACATATTGTTCCTTCATATGTCTCATTGCTGCAAATTAATTGTTTTTTCTTCATTTTAGAAAAATAATGATAGTCTGCTGTTCCTATAATTTTCAATAGCCTGATGCTACCCACTCCTCCCACAGGAGGAAGCTACCCATTCTTCCTGGTGTATTTCAGCTGATGTTTGGCCACTGATTTCAGCTGAATGCCCTTCTGTTATGTCTTCTATTGACAGATATCAGTTAACCATCAGAAGGAGTTGGAGACTACTATACCTGAGAATGAAAGATCCTGTCCTTATATATATTTGAATTTTGGTTCCACAGCATTCTATGCTTGCCATAATTGATTCGGCTCAAGAACTGGCAGTCAGAAGACACTGGCCAGGGCTGACTGGCTGCTTCGCAAAGTCCCGCCCACGTCAGCCCTGGTCAGTGTTTTCAGCTCAGTATGCTCCAGTCCTCCGACAGGAGAGGACCGTCTGGAGTGTGAGCACAGGGACAGGCCCTCAAGGCTGAGGCAAGTGAGAGAAGCCCTTTTCCACCCCCCCACACCATCTCCTAGGCCTTCTATGAGGGGACTATGCCCAGAGAAGCCCTTTTCCGCCCCCCACACGCCATCCCCTGGGCCTTCTATGGGGCACTATGCCCAGAGAAGGCCTTTTCCGTCCCACACACGCCATCCCCTGAGCCTTCTATGGGGCACTAGGCCCAGAGAAGCCCTTTTCTGTCCCCCACACGCCATCCCCTGGGCCTTCTATGGGGCACTAGGCCCAGAGAAGGCCTTTTCCATCCCCTACATGCCATCCTTCTATGTGGGCAGTAGGCCCAGAGAAGGCCTTTTTCACCCCCACACGTCATCCCCTGGACCTTCTATGGGGCACTAGGCCCAGAGAAGGCCTTTTCCACCCCCCACACACCATCCCCTGGGCCTTCTCTGGGGGCACTAGGCCCATAGAAGGCCTTTTCCGCCCCCACACGCCATCCCCTGGGCCTTCTATGGGGGCACTAGGCCCAGAGAAGGCCTTTTCCGTCCTCCACACGCCATCTCCTGGGCCTTCTATGGGGCACTAGGCCCAGAGAAGGCCTTTTCCGTCCCCCACACGCCATCCCCTGGGCCTTCTATGGGGGCAGTAGGCCCAGAGAAGCCCTTTTCCGTCCCCCACATGCCATCCCCTGGGCTTTCTATGGGGGCAGTAGGCCCAGAGAAGCCCTTTTCCATCCCCCGCACACCATCCCCTGGGTCTTCTATGGGGGCAATAGGCCCAGAGAAGCCATTTTCTGTCCCCCACACACCATCCTCTGGGCCTTCTATGGGGGCAGTAGGCCCAGAGAAGCCCTTTTCCCCCACACATTGCCTACTGCCCCCATAGAAGGCCCAGGGGATGGTGTGTGGGGACAGAAAGCCTTCTCTGGGCCCAGAGAAGCCCTTTTCTGCCCCTCTTCCCTTCCTTTCCCCCTTTCCTTTCTTCCTCTCTCCTTTCTTTCACTCTTCCCCCTCTTCCTTCCTTCCTTCCTTCCTTCCTTCCTTCCTTCCTTCCTTTCTCCAACCCTTTCTCCCTTCCACCTCCCTCTCTTCCTTTCTAGGGCCCGTTGTCTTCCACCACAATGGGCTTTGCTCCCTAGCTTATTATAATTCCAAACAAAATAGGAATATCAATTGCTGACTAAATGTTAGATCTTAATTAAATAATTTTACCATCTCTCCCATTAGAAATGCCTCCTCACCATTCTGTAGAAACCTGTATGCATTTAATGCGGGCAGTTTTAGAATGCCATATATAAAGAAATAAAGAGGAATAGCTGTGACTTTCAGAAATAACATGGCACTTTAAAGACTAACAAACATTTATGCCAGCATAAACCTTTGAGACGAACCCACTTCTTCAGTCACTGTAAGTGGATCTTCATTATGCAATCATTTTATGTAGGAAGTTTACAGCAAAATCCTAAGCAGAGTTACACCCTTTATCAGTCCATTGAGGTCAGTGGGCTTAAAACAGTGTAACTTTGCTTCAATTGCACTATTGTCCATGAAATACAGGACAATATAGAGTGGGCTATCAATATGTATATAAATTTACATCCAGTCAGGAAAAATACATCCACTAGTTATGCTAAGCTAGTTAATAATACCTATAATGTGTAGGGACTCTCAGGTTTCGATATGATAGTCACAGTTATAGGGCAAAATCTTCATTCTCAATATGGAGTGAAGGAGTATTGTGAAACCTCAAAACAGATCCCAGTTCAGCAATTTTATGCTGGAGCCTCCCTTTTAAATTATTTTTGAATGATGTTAAGTCAGGTCACAGACAGTGTCCAAGTATGTACTGGATAATGTTATCTCAGTGGTTTCTATCATGATTTTTAATGTCAGTTTTTAGGAACTGACTTGTTTCTCCTTTGTAGAGAGCAGAAGGGCATTAGTGACACCTGACAGCATACATCCCGTATGACATCATCCATGGTCTCCTGACCTATGACTTTCCTACATAAAATAACGGCATAGTGAGGATGTATTCATGGCATCTGAAGCATTGGCTCTAGTCCATGAAAACTTACATTGGAATAAAATTGTGCTCACCTTTATTCTATTTATTTATTTAATTAATTGGGTGGTTTTTTTTAATCACCTAATCCTCATGACTGTGGGGCTGCAGGCGATGTACAGATTTAAAGCAATAAAATTTGAAGTGCCATTAAGAGACCAGTTTATTTTAGTTGCAACAAACTAACATGGCTATCCTTCTGGAATAATGACTTTCAAGAATCTTAAGGCATATGTAAGGATTCCTTTTACAGCTACTCCACACATTGTCTTTCTCTTACACAAATCTCCAAGTCATAGTATTTTTAAAAATGCATTTCTGTGTACATCCTTATGTGAAAACAGCCCATATTTGGGAAAGGTTCCTAATTGGGGTCCATGAAATAAGATACACGGTACAGTTTTCATACAAAATGAGCACTTTTCATATATTTTGTGAACATATACAGGGGAGGAGGGGGATTGCACCTGCTTTTCCCACTCCTCATTGTAATGTGAAAAGTGCTTGTGTTGTTCTAATATATAAACATCATGTATGGAGTGGTCAGATGATCTTTCTAATCATCACCATCATTATAATTTCTGTTTTTGATCTATAATACTGAAGTGGCCTATATAAGATGCTTCTTGTATGTATGTATTGTGTGTGTGTGTATTGCGTATAAGTAGGAAAGAGAAAAAGTCCAGAAGCCCTTTAAAGACTAACAAAATTTGGGGTAGGTTGAGTCACTGCTCACTTCTTCAAATACAGCACTGTATCTGAAGAAGTGAGCAGTGACTCACGAAAGTTCCTGCCCTGCCACATATTTTGTTAGTCTTTAAGGGGCTACTGGACTCTTTCTCTTTTCTACTGCTACAGACAGACTAACATAGCTACCCATCTTGATCTATCTGCATGTAAGTTGGCATTTTCCCTGAGCTGGTTTGAAAAACCCAAGTTCAGGGAAAGAATCAGTGATTGCTTTGCCAGTAAAAGTCATGTTGGTGCTGCAATATGGGTTAGTACTATTGTACTACTGGTTTGCTTTGTTGCCATAGTTGCAAGCCTGTTGTGTGACACAGAATATTCCACAGAAAGAGTGGGGCATTAAAATCCGTGGGCCTGAGAACCCTGTAAAGGCAACTCATCTACCATAAAACTTGTCACAGCAGCATAAGCCTATTCAGTATTATTTGATAGAGAATGAAGCCATGTTTCATGTCATTACATTTTTCTGTAGAATTAATGTACCTTTTTACATCCACTTGTTTTGATACTACTACTAGAAGAAAGGAGAGAATGGTGGGTCATTCTAGTAATACGTTGTCTCCAATATATTAATCCTTTTTCCTTTCATATGGTCCCTATCCCCTTGTCTCCTGTACAATCTCCCATAAGCAAAACACTAACTCCTGTCCTAGAAATGTGGAGAAATAGGTTGCTTCCTCCCAACCTATTTATCTCTGCTTAGACTGGACCAGAGGAACCTTTTATGTTGGAAGGGTCAGGGGAAGACAAATCATAAAACCACTTAATAGAGTCTTTGTATTTCTTTTTAAATAAAATTGCTTCTCTCCGGGACAGCTGTGCTGGAATGAATTCTGTTAGTCTCTAATGTGCCACTGAGCTCCTATTTTATTTAGCTAATACAGACTAACATGGATACCCATCTGGAATTCTCTCAAATAAATTCCTAATCAAACCAGTCCTTCACTTATTGGTATTTTCTGGGGAGCTCTAGCAGTTTCTAAAACTAGAAGTTTTTGGGGTACATTGTATATATGACACACATAGGCTTTAACTCCCAGGAAGATTATGGGTGTAGTCACACTGCTTATCCTGATCTGTTCCCCTATAGTTTTGATTGGGAATATTTTTCTTCAGGTTGGGATGATCACACATCCCTCCCAGAACTGCTTGCATCGTGCGACAAGGCTCTGGGCACCATCCAGATAATTTTTAAAAATTGGCTTTGCGGATGTGCATATATACATGGCCAAATCACCGCTCCCACTGGGACTCGCCATACTCCCTTGTTTTTGCAGGCCCCCCTAACAGCAAACAAAATTAACCAGTGACCTACAACCGAGCACTGGAGTCTATATGTTCGCTTGAACATTTGTACATTGAATTTATTCAGCGCAGGATTGCTCATGAGCACAACAGCAGAAGCTTGGGGGGGGGCATCACGAGAAGGACGTTCAGATGACCAAATCACAATCATTGCAAGAAATGATTGTCCAGATCGGCGAAATCGCGGATTCAGAGCACAAATATCCGGAAAGTATTTGATTTTCCAGGTGTAGGAAAACTCGCTAGAGAACCAGGAGGAGGAGGAGGAGATTGGATTTATACCCCGTCCTTCACTACCCAAAGGAATCTCAGAGCAGCTTACAAACTCCTTTCTCTTCCCCTCCCCGCAACAGTGAGGTAGGTGAGGCTGAGAGAGCTCTGACAGAAACTGCTCTTTTTCAAGAACAGCTGTGCCAGAACTATGGTTTGTCCAAGGTCATCCAGCAGCCACAAGTGGAGAAGTGGGGAATCAAACCCGGTTCTCCCAGATTAGAGTCCGCACACTTAACAACTACACCAAAACTGGTTGCGCGAGTGAGCCCACTTCGGTGCGGGAGATGGACATGGGTGTCTGATCAGTAATTTTAAATGCGCGAGGGAACAGCAGTGAATCTTGATAAAAATGACCATGTGACCATGGCCTCTATGTCACATCTAACCACCTCTACATTTTCTGACAGAGTAGCTAGATTTACAGCTGAAATCTCACCTATAAAAACAGATTTCATAGTGATTTAACCTACCCCAAGAGGGAATTTTAGGCTAATCTATATACTATTAGCCACGTGTGAACCACCATCTGCGAATATCTAAATCAGTAGATCAGGGCCACATGGAGGCTAAAGAAATTTTTCTGCAAACTTGGGACACCCCGTATGTGCAGAAAAATCTTAAGTATTTTTTAAAAATACACAGGGACATTAAATTCCTCCCAAAGTAAAGCAGCATTCTTGGTGCAAGTGCAGAGAATGTTCTTTACTGCTTACCTTCTGCAGCAGCAGCAAAGCATCCCAGGGGTACCTCAGGCCCAGTGGAGGCAATAAAGCAAGCCATGGGCTGCCCTGGGCTGCCCTGGGCCCAGAGGTGGCTGCAGGAGAGCCTGGGAGTCATGCCAGTGAGAAAGTGGGAAGGAGATGGGAGTCTTCCCTCTCCAAGTTCTGCGGGCTCCTGGGCCCCCACTGTAAGGGTCTCAGTGGTGATGGTAGGGAAGCCACAGAGGGTAAAGAAAAAGAAGAAAAAGATGTGGTTTTATACCCTGCTTTTCACTACCTGAAGGAATCTCAGAGTGGCTTACAATCGCCTTCCCTTCCTCTCCCCACAACAGAACCCCTGTGAAGTAGGTGGGTCTGAGAGAGTTCTGAGAGAACTGTCACTGGCCCAAGGTTATCCAGCTGGCTTCCTGTGGAGGAGTAGGGAATCAAATCTGGTTTTCCAGATTAGAGTCCCCTGCTCTTAACCACTACATATGCTGGCTCTCAATGAGCCAAGCTGGGCTCCCTGGCTTCAGCTGTGAGGGTGGGAGGGGCTCTGGGGGTTGCAGCTAGCCCAGCAGCAGAAGCCTGGGTTGGTGTTGGGATCACAGAGGCCTGGTAGCAGAAGTTTTAAGGGCAGAGGGGCTTCCAAAGCCATGGGCTTGGCAGCAGTGTTGATGTTGGGAGGGGGGAGTGCGGAGGCCCAGCTACACCGGTGGGGGGGGGCAGGAGCCATTATACTCACAGGGGGAATCCCTTCCCTCTCTTAGCTGACAGTAGGGTTACCAGCCCCCCACTGGGAGCAGGGGAAACCCCACTTTCCCAGGCTCTTGGCCACTGCCATCCAGCTGGCTGGTGGGAGGAAAATCCCACCCCCCCACTGACCTTTTCAGGCCTACTTCTGGTTTCAGGCCTATTTCTGGCTGAGGGTGACACTCTGGTTTCTGGGCAAAACTCTATGAGTTGAAGCCAGATTTACCATACAGTTTTGCCCCAAAACCATCAGGAAGTAGGTCCGAAACTGGAAGTAGACCCAAAATGTTCAACATCACTTCTGGTCTCCTGGAAGGACATTGGGGGACCCCTGCTGACCAGGTAAGTCAACCTGGGAACCCTAGCTGTCAGTGATTGGGGGGGAATAAAGAGGGGAAAGGTCCCCACTTAAATCTCCTCCAAAGCATATGGGAGCAGGTGAGATAACTGAAGCCACTGGGGGAGACCAAGAGAGTTAGTGCTGCCATTGGTGTATGTTGGGAAGGGGAAGCTGCCAAGCAGGCAGGCAGGTAGCCAGGACAGTTGGTAGTGCTGTTGGGGGTGGGGGTTGGAAGCTGCCAGCAGGCAGTCAGAAGAGTCAGTGGTGCTGTTGCTGGGGGTGGAAGTTGCCAGGCAGGTGGCCAGGAGAGACAGCCAGTGCCATTAAGGCAGGAAGAAATAGTGATGAAGTAGGGGAGGCAGAAACAGAAAGAAAGTGTGACAGTAGGCATACAGAAGTGAGAGAGACAGAAAATAAGAGAAGAGGTGGGGTGTAAGTATGCTGACCCCCTGTCTCTCAAAAGGGGTTGTTTCAACTAGCAATGGACCCCATAGGGGTACCCATGGAGTCTATATACCAGGCCATTTGACATAAGTGGACAGAAAGATGGACGCCAGGACTGGCAAGCCCTATAATTATGCCTAGGCAGTGACCCTGGGAAGTACATGCAAGCTTATTCTGACAGCTACAACCCCCTTCTGCCCTGCCGACATCGGCATACTCTGGACAATGGACTTGGCTCACCCCAGAGCTACTTCTTTTCTGTTCCCATTGCTAATCCTAACAATCTCACTTCAGCCTTCCTCCTCACATTTCCTTCATAATGAAAAGTCCTGACTTCTACTCCTGTCCCACACCCCAAACCTAGGTGGCTCATCAAGCAGTATTGTTTCCATTTTGATTAGTTCAAATCAGCAATCCATTAGTCCTTCTACCATCGGATAAGTAATCAGGAACCCAACCCAAATTGTACTTTGCATCTAGAAGAGAACCCCCGTCTCTTTTGTCCACTTCTGGGAACTAAACTAAATTGTTTTATCCATGATTAATCTCATCAATGCTTTCTTCTGAGGGACCCCTCACATTAGCAAGCCATCTAGACACATTTTTGGGTATAACTAGGCAGCCCCAGCTCCACTGCAGTGTGTCTGCCCTGGGCACCTACTGGCAGCACACCCCCAAACTTTCTTTGGGTCACTTTTCATCTTCACAGCCTCTGCTCCATGGACTGCTGATCTCCTGGATAGGTAAAGTATAATTCCCCCAACACCCAAGTATTATTCCCACTCACCTCTGTACTTCCATTACTTGTTTATATGTTTTAACACGTGTTTTATTTCTGTATGTGTGCATTTTATTAAGACTTCTTTTAATAAAAACAACCCTTTTAGTTATGCAACTTTCTGGTTGTTGAGAGTTCTCTTAAAGGGAAAGACCCCTGTAAACATAGGTAGCAGATCCTTGCTTCATACCCTACCTCTAGCTGAGGCCTGCATTTAGCTAAATTCCCCTAGAAACTGAAGGGAGAAATTCAGCTTCTTAAATCTACACTGGTAGGGGTAACAGGGGAGGAAGAAAGAGAGAGAGAGATTGAGAGAAGGGAGGAAGCAAAAGTGGGGGCAATGAGATGAGCACTCCCACCAGTTGTCTCTTATGATAAACAGATTGAAATGAAACATTTTTCACCACAATTTATGGTTTTTACACAGGTTACCAGCAGGATGAAATAATCATTCCACCATAATCAACACATTGTATTTGGCTCAAAGAAGGAAAAGTTTTAATAACCAAATTCATTTTACATTTGATTTTTAAAATGGGTCACATATTTTATATTTTGAATCAAAATGAGACTTTGGACAAGCTTAACAGTAGGGATGTATTGCTTGGATTTCCGTATTGTTTGGATTTGGATTTTTGGAGCATGTTCCATATTAGCATTCTGAAGTATTCCTGCATACTGTTTTGGAATTTTGAGTCAGGGTTTTTTTCTGGGGGAGTTCCTAAATGTTGGGGGGTCTCTTATTCTCAATAAAGGATTCTTTCTGGGAGGCTCGTATGTGTCTGTTTTTCAACCCAATGACCCCTAATTGCAGGAAACCTAGTCCTACCTTTCCTCTAAGACCCTCCCCAAGTTTCAAGTGAATTGAATCCAGCTCCATGGGCCCCCGGACAAGGCGCCCTAGCCATCCCAGTTGTCTCCATTGTTTTCTATGTGCAAAAAATGCCATGCTTTCTCCAGGGCAAAGAAGCCAATCGCCGGACATGCAACACGTTACTTGTGCTCATCATCATCCAATTTTATGACAGTGCCTAGTGCCCAGGAAGTCCGTTTTGCTTCCACCAGGGCAAGGGCCTTTTCCACCATAGCCCTGTCCTGGTGGAATGCTTTATCAGAGGAGACACATGCCCTGTGGGACCTGTCAAAATGTTTTCTCTTTGGAATATTTCTAAGTACTTGGATAATGTCAAGATTTTAACTGATGAACCGTCTGGTTCCGTTGTATGTCTTTTAGAATGTTGTGAGCCACCCTGAGACCTGCATTGAGGGAGAGGGGTGAAATATAAATCTCAGAAATAAATAAATGAATATACAGCAGCCACTGACCTCCAAGTGCAAGTCCAACAGAACCAACATCAAACCAAAGCAGAATGACAGGCCAATGTGGCAAAACCACCACAACCAATGTCAAACCAGAGAATCCAACATTCAAAAATCTCTTCAAAGCACAAATCCATTAATGAGCAAAACCTTTTAGAAATAGAAAATGCAAACCAGTTAAAATATTCTAAAATAATGCAAAAGAAGAAAACCCAACAAAGCAGCACAAGTGTTTTAAAGCCTTTAAAAAACAGCACAAAACAAGGAAAGGAAAGGAAAGGAAAGGAAAGGAAAGGAAAGGAAAGGAAAGGAAAGGAAAGGAAAGGAAAGGAAAGGAAAGGAAAGGAAAGGAAAGGAGGGAGGGAAAGAAGGAAGAAAGAAGGAAAGAAAGGAAAGCCATTGGAGCCTCTGGCACGAGCTGAAGGGCGAGACTCTTTGCCTGTGGCTCTTGGCCTAGGGGCTCTGTAAGAAGCCCAGGAAGAGCCAGGAAGCCAGGACCTTGGCTCCTTGGTAAGGTAAGGTAAGTAGACTCCTACAACAGGAGCCATATAAATGCAAAGGGTTTTAAAAGGGGGGTTATAGAAAAGTATTTGTTTAAAAACAATTATGAAGCCAGAATGCCAGCAGGGGGTTGGGGGCTATCCAGTGTTTTGCATGGAGTGTCACATGTATGACTATCTGCCCACTGGTCAGAAGTCTTGGGTGTGTGCTCGGTGCAAGGAGCTCCTGGTTCTCAGGGAGCGAGTTTGCTCCCTTGAGGCCAAGGTGGCTGACCTGGAGAAGCAGGGACAGTCAGTTAGGTGCACGGGGAAGACTCTCGGGGACTTGTTAGATATGTCCCACTCTGGATCTGGCAGCCCGGCTGCTGCCAGGGAGCATGAGGGTCAAGGGGAAAAGGGGCACCATGCTGAGGATAAGGGGAATGTGCCCTCAGAAGGGACCTCTTCTTCAGCTGGTGAACGGGTATCCTTTCGTACCAAGGAACCGTCCCTGGGAAGGGTGGGAGGGGGCTCTTGGTAGTTGGTGATTCGATCCTTAGGCAGGTAGACAGCTGGGTGGCGAACCCGCGTACTGACCGTATGGTGACTTGCCTGCCTGGTGCGAAGGTAGCGGACATTACGCGTGTTTTAGATAGGCTGGTAGATAGTGCTGGGGAGGAGCCAGTGGTCGTGGTGCACGTCGGCACCAACGATGTGGGGAAATGCAGTCGTGAGGTCCTGGAGGAGAAATTTAGGCTGCTGGGCAGGAAACTCAAGGCCAGGACCTCCAAGGTAGCCTTCTCGGAAGTGCTACCTGTTCCACGCGCAGGGCCGGAGAGACAGGCACAGATCAGGAGTCTCAATGCGTGGATGAGACGGTGGTGTAGGGGGAAGGGTTCAAGTTTGTTAGGCACTGGGATGCTTTTTGGGACAAGAGGGAGCTGTACAAAAGGGACGGTCTCCACTTGTCCCGAGAAGGAACCAGGCTGCTGGCGCTCAAAATCAAAAAGGTGGCAGAGCAGTTTTTAAACTGAATAATGGGGGAAAGCCGACAGGAGATGAAAAGTCTCTGGTTCGGGATGGCTCATCTCAAAGAGATGAAGGGGTAGCTATTACTTTTGTACAAGGAAATGGATTACAATTGTCCACTGAGACTGTGGCTAATGATAGGAACTGCCTGGCAAGGTCTCGAGGCAGCAAGAGGAAGGCTGTGGGCTTAACAAACGTGGGAAACTATAAGTGTTTATACACAAATGCTAGAAGTCTCCGAGGTAAAATCGGGGAGTTGGAATGCTTGGTGTTGGGGGGGAAATAGACATTGTGGGTATTTCAGAAACTTGGTGGGATGAGGAAAATCAGTGGGATACGGTGATTCCTGGTTATAAATTATATCGGAAGGATAGGGGGGAAAGGGTTGGAGGTGGGGTGGCTCTGTATGTCAGAGAGGGTATACCATCCAGTAAGATTGAGAGGGTAAGAGAATTGGATTCCCTTCTGGAAATGCTATGGGTTGAAATAGTGGGTCCAAAAGGAGGCTTAACAGTGGGAGTTTGTTATCGCCCACCAGATCAAAAGATAGAGGAGGATTATAAAATGATGAATGAATTAAAGATAGCGGCTAGACGAAATAACTGTGTTGTAATAGGCGACTTTAACTACCCACACATTGATTGGGTCAATATGAGTTCTAGTCGGGAAAAAGAGATTGCGTTCTTAGACACTGTCAATGACTGTGCTGTGGAACAGATGGTCACAGATCCTACCAGGGGAGAGGCGATCCTGGATTTGGTCCTAAGTAACACCCAAGACCTGGTGAGAGATGTAAAAGTGACTGCACCACTTGGAAACAGTGACCATAATGTCATTGAGTTTAACATTTGTACAGATAGGGAGTTGCCCAAAAAGACTGATGCAACCACTTTTAACTTTAAAAGGGGTAACTTCTCTGGTATGAGGGGACATGTGAGGAAGAAATTGAAAGGAAGAGTGGAGAAGGTCAAAACCATTGGGGAAGCTTGGAGACTATTTAAAAAGACAATCCTAGAAGCTCAGAAAAAATATATACCGCAGGTTAGGAAAGGTACAAATAGGTATAGGAAAAAGCCTGCATGGTTAACAAATAAAGTAATGGAAGCTGTAAAAGGTAAGAAGGATTCCTTTAAGCGGTGGAAAGCTAGTCTTAGTGAGGTTGATAAAAGGGAACACAGACTATGGCAAATAAAATGCAAGTCTGTGATCAGGCAAGCAAAAAGGGAATATGAGGAGCATATCGCAAAAAACATAAAGACCAACAATAAAACTTTCTTCAAATACATTAGAAGTAGGAAGCCAGCCAGGGAGGCAGTGGGGCCCTTGGATGACCAAGGGGTAAAAGGAGTAGTGAAGGATGATAGGGAAATGGCTGAGAAGCTGAATGCATTTTTTGCCTCTGTCTTCACTGTGGAAGAGGAGAAGTGTTTGCCCACTCCAGAAGCACTGATTTCGGGAGGGGGTTGAAAGACCTGAATCAGATTGCGGTGACAAGAGAGGAAGTCCTCCGACTGATGGACAATTTAAAAACTAATAAATCACCAGGCCCGGATGGCATTCATCCGAGAGTTCTGAAAGAACTCAAATGTGAACTTGTGGATCTCCTGACAAAAATATGTAATCTTTCTTTAAAATCTGCCTCCATTCCTGATGACTGGAAGGTAGCTAATGTCACTCCCATCTTTAAAAAGGGCTCCAGGGGAGATCCAGGAAATTACAGGCCAGTCAGTCTGACATCGATACCGGGTAAGTTGGTGGAAACTGTTATTAAGGAAAGAATTAGTAGGCACATTGATGAACAAAAACTATTGAGGCAGACTCAGCATGGGTTCTGTAAGGGAAGATCTTGTCTCACTAACCTGTTAGTGTTTTTTGAGGGAGTGAACAAACATGTGGACAAGGGGGACCCAATAGATATTATTTACCTTGACTTCCGGAAAGCTTTTGATACAGTTCCTCATCAAAGGCTCCTAAGTAAGCTCAATAGTCATGGGATAAAAGGACAAGTCCTCTTGTGGATCAAAAACTGGCTTATAAATAGGAAACAGAGAGTGAGTATAAATGGGAAACTCTCTCAGTGGAGGGTGGTAAGCAGTGGGGTACCACAGGGATCAGTACTCGGTCCCATGCTTTTTAACTTGTTTATTAACGATTTGGAATTGGGAGTAAGCAGTGATGTGGCTAAATTTGCAGATGACACGAAGTTGTTCAGGGTGGTGAAAACCAGGGAGGATTGTGAGGCACTCCAAAGGGATCTGTTGAGGATGGGTGAGTGGGCGTCAACGTGGCAAATGGGGTTCAATGTGGCCAAGTGCAAAGTGATGCACATTGGAGCCAAAAATCCTAAATATAAATACACGTTGATGGGGTCTGATCTGGCAGAGACTGACCAAGAGAGAGATCTTGGAGTCGTAGTGGATAACTCGCTGAAAATGTCTACACAATGTGTAGCTGCAATAAAGAAGGCCAACGCTATGCTGGGGATTATTAGGAAGGGAATTGATAACAAATCAGCCAGTATCATCATGCCCCTGTATAAATCATTGGTGTGACCTCATTTGGAATACTGTGTACAGTTCTGGTCACCACATCTCAAAAAGGATATTACAGCATTGGAAAAAGTGCAGAGAAGGGCAACTAGAATGATAAAAGGGTTGGAACACCTTCCCTATGAAGAAAGGTTAAAATGCTTGGGGCTCTTTAGCTTGGAGAAACGACGGCTGAGGGGTGACATGATCGAGGTTTATAAGATTATGAATGGGATTGAGCAGGTTGAGAAAGAAGTACTTTTCTCCCTTTCTCACAATACAAGAACTCGTGGGCACTCTATGAAATTGCTGAGCAGTCGGGTTAGAACAGATAAAAGGAAATACTTCTTCACCCAAAGAGTGATTAACATATGGAATTCACTGCCACAGGAGGTCGTGGCAGCTGCAAGCATGGACAGTTTCAAGAGGAAATTAGATAAACATATGGAGCAGAAGTCCACCAGTGGCTATTAGCCACAGGGTATAGAATGAGAACTCTCAGTCTGGGGCAGGTGATGCACTCTATTCTTGGTGCTGGAGGGGGCAGCAGTGGGAGGGCTTCTGGTGCCCTGGCCCCACTGCTGGACCTCCTGATGGCACCTGGTATATTTTGGCCGCTGTGTGACAGAGTGTTGGACTAGATGGGCCATTGGCCTGATTCAACATTGGCTTCTCTTATGTTCTTATGTTCTTATGAAAGGAAACAAAGGCTCCCTCCCCCAACCACAACACCCCCAGACAATCCCCCCCAAATGTGTACAAACTTGAAATACAATATTTTAAAATAGAAAGAAGTCCAGTCCTGACACAGAACAAGAAGGAAGGCTTCAAAGGCAAGCAGAAGCAAGCAGCAGAATTATCCCAAGCCATAGTCAGGCTAGACAAGCAACAGCATACCACTTCAAAAATTCATGTCCTAAAATGGAGTCAAGCTGCAACAAGACCTTTTTTATCCTCTTTGCCCATGCTCAGAGAGCCTTGGGCTGAGTTCAGACTGGCAATTTGCCCCGCTACAGCCACGTTTCAGCCATGTTTCCCAAGCGGATTAAAGGGAGCATTCACACAGGAACATCTGCCTGGCGTTCCCCACCCACAGGCAACCCGTGCTGTTCCGCTTCACTCCCTGAATTAAAGGATACCTGTTGAAAGTGGTAGCAAATCCCGGAGAGTGCCTTTATCCTGCTGCATTCCGCTTCCTGGAAATGTGAACGCTCAGCCAAAAAGCCAGGAGCAACCCGCATTGCACATAAGGCAGCAGTGATATGACTGGCTGTGCTCTGCTCTACCGCCCAATGTGGTGCTGGCGCAACGGGATCCTCCCGTTGCACTCATGCACTCATGCACACATAGGCATCCAGCCGATTTACCAGGAAAAAGCCGTTTACAGCCACGCCTCCGGGCCAGCAGTTTGAACGCTCCTGCACGCCTCCTCCCGGTATGCTTCCACATCAGTTGGCCCCGTGTGACCGGGAAAACCTGGAACAGTTTGTTCCGGGGCTTTTTTGCCATAACTGGCTCCCGCTTCAAACTGCCAGTCTGAACTCAGCCTTGGAGAGCTATAAGAGAATTGTTGTTATTGGGCAGACATTTCTACTGTTCCCCCTAATGTCTGATCCCATTTCCTGGGAAAGCTGCTGCCTCCTCCTCTCTTCCTACCTGTTGCCCAGGAAACCTAGTTTTTAAAAAATTAAGTGCCTCAAAGCGTCAAAATGCTAGCCCCAGATATTCCTGAATAGTCCCAGAAATATTCGGGACCCAGATACCAGTATTCCAAGAGTGCCGAATACCACTCCAGATACCCAAATATATCTAGGAAATACTGATAAGGTATTTTGGGGTCTATATTTGGACCAGAAATACCTGAATGCACATCCCTAGTTAACAGACCTGAGAGGAAAATGACTTACTGAGAAGTGTTCTTCAGTGGACAACTCTGATACACTGAAATCAACAGAAATGTTGCCAGTGAATTAAGAAGACCAAGATTACATTCTTACAGCTCAGTTCTTAATCCTAAACAGAGTTACAGTTTTGTAAATCCGTTGAAGTAAATCAGCTTAGAAGGATGTAACTCTGTTTAGGATTGTGCTGTAAGACTTGTACTTAGGGTATGTGTATACCAACAGCTCCTCTAGCACAGACAGATGCTCCTAGAAACTAGTTTCTGCATTTGGCCAACTGTAAAAATATGGACTGGAACGTAAAATGTTTGATAGTCTTCTGTATATGTTTAATAAGGAGGTAAGGTAAGGTAAGGTAAGGTAAGGTAAGGTAAGGCTTCAAGTCTTAATTCATCTTTGTTCCATATATGATCCTGAATGGTCGTTGTGTTTGGCAGACCATTCCCTCCATTGCAGGAGACACTGCTTTCCATTTTTGCCCCAAGGCTGTGTGATTCCTGCTCTTGGGAGAAGGTATGGACTTCTGTCATAAACAGTGCCAAACACAAGTCTTATTTTACAAGTAATTTGGATGCTGAATTGATTTGCTGGTTTTATGGTTTCTATGCTAATCATTTGATTTTATTGTGCTATGTTCTCTATGTTTTTATTGTGAGCTGACTTGAATGTAGAAAACGTGGGATTAGAAATGCTCTAAATAAATATATCGACCAACTAAGAATATTATCTTATTTGAAACATAATCATTTGTCAGGTTTTTGGCTGCAAAATACTGTCACCTGTTATTTCCTATTATCTTGATCTGTAATAATCACAATTTCTCCTTGCCTTGTCAAATGTTTCCTTGATCCTTCTGCTGTTTCTCAGATTCTTATTTTTACTGTTAGAGTTTCAGGTCTGCCATAAAAACATAGCCACAGCTACCAAACTAAAAGTCCAACAAGAAGTCTTTACTGTTAGCTTCTATATTAATTATTTGCTTCTGTGCATTTTAAGGTAAAGGTAAAGGTTTCCCTTGCTCAAAAGCCAGTCAAATCCAACTCTAGGGAAGCGGTGCTCATCTCCATTTCCAAGCCAAAGAGCCAGCGCTGTCCAAAGATGTTTCTGTGGTCATGTGGCTGGCATGACTAGATGCTGAGGTGCACAGAATGCTGTTACCTTCCCACTGAAGCGGTACCTATTTATCTACTTGCAATTTCTTGCTTTTGAACTGCTAGGTTGGCAGGAGCTGGGGCCAGATTTGGGAGCTCACTCCATCATGCAGCACTCAGGTCTCAAACTGCTGAACTACCAACCTTCCAGCCTGCAGTTCAGTGTCTTAACCACTGAGCCACTGCAGCTCCTCTGTGCATTTTACTTGTGATGTAATACTAGGTGGGACTGGTTCAGACATATATATACCTTTAGCTTCTTTTCAGCCACGAAATTAATACCCTATTGTGCTCCACCATACATCATATCATAAGAAAGAGAGGCGAGAACATATTGATAACATTGAAGTGCAGATCTTTAGTTTCAAATATTCTGTGGACACTGATACTGAGGAAGCTGCTTGCTGATGCCTTCACTTGGTCCCAAGGCACCCTATAGCTACCCTTTGCCTTCAGGCACTATGAACATTCATTGTTTACCAGTGCTCTCTTCTATTTGGCCATATGCTGATATTTTGTTGTGCCGTTTAATGTACAACAACACCTCTGCCTTCCTGGTTTACCCTGCAAGTCATACAGGTTCCTATGTTCACCAATGCCCAGTTATTTACATATTGTAAGACCCTATCCCAGATCAATATATCTAACTTCTTTAATACAATTGAAACATAACTGTTGCTGCCTGTGTTCAAGAGGATGTGGTCTGTGTGGGTTCCAAAGACAGGGTATAGAGATAAAAGGCATAACATGTCTGTGGTAAACATTTTCATTGAGTTTTGTTCAATGTACTTGACATGCATAGAACATGTTTTGTTATAAAACTTCTTCTAGCCTTTGCAAAACAGTTTGGTGCTCTGAGGCACCAATACTTGATGCATATGTTTCATCTGTCCCTATTTGCCTTGTACATCTCAATGGTGAATTGCTGCCCCCACCTTCCCCTCCCCCTCTGTTTTGGAATGCCTGGTTAAGACTTTGCTCATAGGAACTGCTGGAGGTGTTCTTTTTTAAGAATTCAGCCTATTCTTGCAGTTCCTAGCAGTCAACTTTCTCAACTTGTGATATGCATTTTGGCTCAGTGCATATGCATGTATGTTCATGTGCAAAAATCCTAAGGCACCATGCAATGCACATCTTGAATTTCTCACACTGCAGCTTTTGAAGCATATTTTGAACTGTTGATAACACTGCAGCTTTTTAAGCATATTTTGAACTCTTGATAATAAATTGTAGGGCAATTCTTTTCCCTGACGTATCTTTAACCAGAAAGATTAACACCTTCTTGTTTTTTAAAGACAGAGTATTACAGGAGAGAAAATGCATATTGTGGACGAAGCTGAACCTTCAGCAATACGTAATGAAGTGGGTGTAGAAATGGTTCTTGAAGTCTCATTTTCATCAGTAAAATGCTAGAGGATATGCTGATGTTTTGTAAATGATGGCCCTTATCTTCTTATAACTGCCAGGCTTCATAGTTCAGATAAGTCTGTACCACATCATGGGCTGTCTGTTACACTGAGGTGAATGTTAGATATAGATTAGCCTGAGCCTTATGCTGCTTTGGTCCATGCAGGATCTTTTATTTGATCCTGCCACCGAATATTCTGCCATATTCCAAGAATTTGTTTTTCTGCTCTTCATGGTGTTACTAGATCTGTTGGGTATATTCCATCTTCCCATTTTATTGCCACATGGTTCTGATTTCATGCAGAAATGTATGGTGTGGGTTTTTTTACTTCCTTACCAAAATATGATCTTCTGGCAGCAAGATTACTTTAATGTTCCATTTAAATATTCCTCTTTAAACACTCATATAAAGTGTGAAAAGCCTTTGAGGATCTTGGTGAAAGACCTGATGAGCAGGCAAAGGAAAACCTCTGCTGAGGGAGCATGAAAAGTGACAGTGTATTTCTCTTCCTTCCTACATTGGAAGGAAGAGGACACATGATATAATCAAACTACAGAGAATGAATTCAAGAGATATTAATATTTTTCAGTAGGATAGGCTCACATGGCAAATGCCCATTAACCCACAGGGTAGCATAATAAAAACAGATACAAAATGTATTTATGCTTTGAGCAAAAGAAGAAGGTATGAACAGGCAGGAGAAAGGGGTAGAATTTTATTTATTTACTGTGCTTTTATGCTGTTTTTTCCCTGAGTTCTCAGAGCAGCTTATATTTAATTCACAGGCAGTCTCTATAGGCAGCTTTTGGGGCCACATCTGGTTAGCTTCAGCAGTCAAACCACATTATGTGGCTTCAGACCATTACCCAATCTAAAAGTCCAGAGGTGACAATGCAGTGCATTCAGAAGTCACAAACCAATCATGATTTGTTTATAATGTGAGTAATCTTGAAATCATTGAGACTGTATGATTCTCCCCCCATCCCCTCTTTGCTTGCTACACCGAGCCTGAATATTGCCTAGTTTAGGAAATATTTGATCTAACCACATTTGGTTACAACATGCAGATTCAAACACTTTAACAAATTAGAACTTGCCCACTAATTGGGATTTGAAACCAGAATTAAACTATGGTTTAGAATTCATGGTTTGTGGGCAAGACATAAACCCCAATTTGTTAAACTCTTTAACTGGAATATTATAAGAAAGTAGGATTAGATCAAAGATATCCTAAAACAGCAAGGAGAGGAAATGCATGAGTCTCAGTATTTTGTAGTTTGTTTGTAACATCTGAAAGCAGCCAATTAGGTAGGTCAAGTGGTAGAATTTATTAATCACTCTGCCAAATTCTGTTCAAATGAAAACAATGCAGAGCTGTTGAAAGATGGTTCTTTGGATATGGTAGATATGATTGACATAGCTCAAAACTTTGTCCCTCTTAGGTTATGCTGGTGAAAGTTTGCACAAGTGCAGAGTATGCACCCTCTTGTTCAGTTGTTCTTGGCCCTCTGGTTCAGTTGTGCTAGGCACCATGGAGGAGGATGTCTTTTGGGGGGTAGGCCCACCCATACCTGATCCTGTGGATGTTGCAGTCTGAGAATGAGTGCGGCATCATGTATAAAGTGTTGCAGTTTGACTTGGAAGTCTACACCACATTTTTGGAACAGCCTGGAGACTTTACTATTGGTTACTTGTTTTAGGTTCAGCATGGATTCACTCTGATGCAGTACAAGCACTTACTCATAAGCTCTACTATAATGTACCAGGGATTCTGCTGGTTATCAGGACATGGGTGGAATTATATGATCAGAAGGCAGAACTGATCCAGGGTCAAAACTCAACTAAAGAGTTTTTAAATGAATAAAGGCTGAGAGTTTCTGGAACAAAGAATCAGTAACAGTCAAGGATAGGTCAGATTGTGACCATTGCATAGGTCAGAAAGCAGGAGGAGATATCAAAAACATCATTCAGCAGCAGAGAATGTTAAGAAAACAGGAGTTGCCTTCCAAGTAAGCCTTAGAGTATAGAGAGAGTAAAGGCCAAGAGAGAGTGACTGCAGGACCAGAGAAAACATAGGGCCAAACAAAATAACTTTGTTTTAGTTCTCGCAAATTCTTTAATTAGCAAAACATGTCATTTCTGATTACGGTTGCCAGCTCAGGGTTGAGAAATATGTGGAGATTTTGGGGGTGGAGCCTGGGAAAGGTGGGGTTTGGAGAAGGGAGGGACCTCAGCAGGGCACAGTGCCCACAGAGACCACCTTCCAGAGCAGCCATTTTCACCAGAGGAACTGATCATGTTTGTTTGGAGATCAGTTGTATTAGAAGGAGGTCTCCAGGTGCCCCCTGAAGGTTGGCAGCCCTGTTTCTGACATTTATGTGTCTTTTTTCCTTTGTAAAGTATTTCCGTCCACATTTTTGAAAAGAAAAAATTATATTTAGGTCTTTATAAAGGAAACAAAATTAACGTCAGTGCTATGTGAGATTAATGCTGCGTATGGAAGAAAGAGGTTTACAATTAAATCATGAGTTTGCTGCTGTGCAGTTCTAAGACATTAGCTTTGCTTACAAGACAATAGGTTTATATTCCATTTTCCATAGATTCTCATTATACATCTTCTGTCAGCAAAATTAAATTAGACAATCTCACTACTTGCATCATCTCAGTATTAATATTATTTAGAATACAAAATGTTCCTTTACTTTATGCTTGGGCTCATTATCACAAATCATTTAGCTCTTGAAGGATAATATTACAGTTTATAGATGATAATATTACTTTGGGTTTTAATATTTTCTAATAAAAACCCTACTGTTTTAGTGCCTCAAATAGTATCTTTTTTTAATTTATAAGCAAAGACTACATGCTTTTTAAGAACTAAAAGTAAACTGCATGGAATTGAATGCGGTCAGATTAGGCAAAACTGATAGTTAAATCAATGGCTTCCACAGAAACTCAGAAAACCATTTTTAAAAAATTAATTTTAAGACATCTATTATATTTTGGCAACTATTATCTGTCTGAATTAAGTGTTTTTAGATGTTTAAAAGGAAGCTAAGAAAGATAAAAATAGTGTCAGAAAATAGTATGTGTCTCCTTGGTAACGTAATGTATTAGCATTGCCACACAAAATGGCAGCCAGTGTTGACAGCCGTTTTTCGATACTTATCTATTACTTGGATCAGCTTGGGTTCAGCTGATTTTATAGAGAATCTCAATATCTTTAATAGTTCTACATTGCAAGGAGAAAATTCATTGTGAAGCCTTACCTACCACCATAGCACTGTGCCTGGAAGAGCTTTGTTAGTGAAACTTGCAGCCTATAGAAGTTATACAGCTGTGATGAAATAGCACAGAAAATGCTGCTTGTAACAGAGAGTCAGGGAAGTTAGCAGTTAATCTTCTCTGGAGAGAAGAGCTAAGGTGATTGGCTGCTCTGCTCACTCTCTGATTGGCTGAGAGAGATATGAAACCGCTGATATGGAGGGAAAAGCGGTCTTTCACAATTTGGTCTTTCACCTTTTGGGACACTTTTGGTCTGGATCTGAAAGCCAACATCAGGGTCAGTAGCCATAGGATGGCTTCTGAGGGAAGAGACACTTGTGTAGTCAGTGTTTTCTGACAGGCAGTAGTCAGAAAAGTACTTCTACAGAAAGAAGAGGAAAAAACCATTGTCTAAATGTATTAACACTGCTCTGAGGGAGAACTTAGGTTCCCAGTAAGCAAAATTACAGAACAACCTTATACAGGCAAGGATACTGGAGAAGGATTTGGCAGAAGGTCTGGGAAGTTAGAGAGGACTCCCAGACAAGCCAGATAGTAAAATGAGTTATTGCTTCTTAGGAACAAGGAGAATAACTTCCTTCCAGTGAAAGGGGTTGAGAAGAGAACTTGGGTCTGTGTTAAAGGAGAATAGCTTAGATACCTCAGGAATTAATGAAAAGCTGTATTATCTAAAGGAAAATCTGTAATATCTGAAGGCAGAAATCTAGAAACATCAATAAGAACTATATTGTGCTGAAATATACTAAACCTCAGAAGGAAGGAAGGAAGGAAGGAAGGAAGGAAGGAAGGAAGGAAGGAAGGAAGGAAGGAAGGAAGGAAGGAAGGCAGGCAGACCTTGAAACAAAACTACAAATACACTTTCTTGAATGTTCTATGAATTTAACTCTGTAAATATTAGAAAGTTTTTACCTCAGCAGTTTCAGTACCTTGACTATTCCATTTATACATATATTTCCTGCCTGTTTAATAAAACCTTTATTCTGTTTTTGAAAGTTAATTTGCCTCAAGTGCCATTTCTCAAGGGTTTACAAAACTGTACAGCTCCTGTATTTTCAGTAGCGTTCCTGAGCTGGAAAAAAGCCTAAACTAACAATATCTAAACATAGGGTGGAACAGTCAAGTCTTTTATGACAAAGAATATATACACACTATTGTAGGGCAATTCAGACTCTGAGAGGAACTGGTGGGAAAAATCTGCCAGACAGTTGGGGAGATACAGGGGTCTGTCATATCAGCCTATACAGTTCCATTATATTTCTTGAGTTGCGATTTTAAACCATATATTAAGAAATGCCTGACGATATGTAGCATTGTTGTACAATTGGACTAGTCAAATGTGATTGTGAGATATAAATGCAATGAAAAACATTGGACTCATTCTCATGTCTGAGATCTTGGTTAGTATAAATTCATACATATTTCATCTTGGGTGGGGCTTTTTTTTTAACTTGCATTTTAAAAACATAATGGTGGAATTAATGTCACAAGCTATCCTGAGATGATTACACAGCTGGATGATGCTCCAGAGGAACATTTTAATCAGTGTTCACTATATGTGAATAACTTGGCCAGAATCAACTTCTGATGGGAAGTACAAAAAGGGATTAAAGTTGGAATGTTCACTAAGTCAGGTGGAAGGTTTTATTAATGAACAACATAACTGCTAAGTGCATGCCTGTTGCTAAAAGGCAGTTGTCTGACGAGCACCAATTTTGTTTTCCAAAATATTAATACCATTATGCTGTCGAAGGCTTTCACTGCTGGAGTTCATTAGTTGCTGTAGATTTTCCAGGTTGTGTGGCTGTGGTCTTGGCATTGTAGGATCTGACGTTTCACCAGTAGCTGTGACTGGCATCCTCAGAGGTATAACACAGAAAGATGCAGTACTGTCTGTGTCAAGGGGTTGGGAACACAGAGAGTACTACATCTTTCTTGACACACAGTGGCCAAAAATACCAGGTGCCATCAGAAGGTCCAGCAGTGGGGCCAGGACACTAGAAGCCCTCCCACTGTTGACCCCCCCAAGCACCAAGAATACAGAGCATCACCTGCCCCAGAGTCCCTATCCATACCTTGTGGCTAATAGCCACTGATGGACCTCTGCTCCATATGTTTATCTAATTCCCTTTTGAAGCCATCCATGCTTGTAGCCTCCACCACCTCCTGTGGTAGTGAATTCCATGTGTCAATCACTCTTTGGGTGAAGAAGTACGTCCTTTTATCTGTTCTAACCCAACCGCTCAGCAATTTCATTCAGTGCCCACAAGTTCTTGTATTGTGAGAAAGGGAGAAAAGTACCTCTTTCTCTACCTGCTCTATCCCATGCATAATCTTATAAACCTCGATCATGTCACCCCTCAGATGTCATTTCTCCAAGCTAAAGAGCCCTCAGCACTTTAACCTTTCTTCATAGGGAAAGTATTCCAACCCTTTTATCATTCTAGTTGCCCTTTTCTGCATTTTTTCCAAGGCTATAATACCCTTTTCGAGGTGCAGTGACCAGAACTGTACACAGTATTCCAAATGAGATCGCACTATTGATTTATATAGGAGCATTATGATATTGGCTGATCTGTTTTCAGTACCCTTCCTAATAATCCCCAGCATAGCATTGGCCTTTTTTATTGCAGTTGCACACTGTCTCTACATTTTCAGTGAGTTATCTACTACTACTCCAAGATCTCTCTCTTGGTCAGTCTCTGCCAGTTCAGACCCCATCAACATGTATTTACAGTTAGGATTTTTGGCTCCAATGTGCATCACTTTGCACTTGGCCACATTGAACCCCATTTGCCACGTTGATGCCCACTCGCCCATCCTCGACAGATTCCTTTGGAGTGCCTTACAATCCTCTCTGGTTCTTACCACCCTGAATAACTTTGTGTCTTCAGCAAATTTAGCCACTTCACTGCTTACTTCCAACTTCAAATCATTAATGAACAAGTTAAAAAGCATTGGACTGAGTACTGATCCCTGCAGTACCCCACTGCTTGCCACCCTCCACTGAGAAAATTTCCCACTTATACTCACTCTCTGTTTCCTATTAATTAGCCAGTTTTTGATCCACAAGAGGACTTGTCCTTTTACCCCATGACCATTTAGCTTAGTTAGGAGCCTTTGATGAGGAACTGTATCAAAAGCTTTCTGGAAGTCAAGATAAAAAACATCTATTGGGTCCCCCTTGTCCACATGTTTGTTTACTCCCTCAAAAAACACTAACAGATTAGTGAGAGAAGATCTTCCCTCTGGAACCCTTTTTAAAGATGGGATTGACATTAGCTACCTTCCAGTCCTCAGGAATGGAGGCACATTTTAATGAAAGATTTAATGAAGATTGAGATGCACTCATAAACAGAGGAAAAAGACAGGTGCAGAAAGAGCCTGTGTGAAGTGGCAAAATCCAATTTGAAAGTGCATTGAAAGTAGATTGAAAGTGGATTATTCAATGTGGGTGATTGCAGCCTATGTGCGACTGGCCCAAGGTCACCTAGCATGCTTCCACAGCAGAGCTGGGGTTCAAACCTGGGTCCCTCAGATCCTAGTCTGAGATTCTAACTGCTACCCCACCCTATCTCTCATAAAATTACAGTCTATGCTGTCCACTAAAAAAATTCCTTGTTATTATGTAAGTCACTGTAGTTGGTAATTTGGCTCTGATTGCCGTAACACAGCTTTTATTATTATTATTTCTGTTGTCAGAGCTGATCTGAGATACCAGCTCTAATGAATATTTTAGGTGGGTTTCTAGTTAAATTTTCTATATATTTTTAGATTGATCAATCTAGCATTCTTGCTGGGTATGCTGCCCACAAAAAAAGAAGATTGTTCACCATCCATGTTTGGTGGATTGTATCTCTCAATTAGTAGTATGACTAAAAGTTTATGACATTCATATTTCTACACTAATCTGAAACGGCCTTTTTTTTTTTTTGCAGTAGTCAACCAACCTGGCCTGTAGGATACAGTTTTGCAGCCCTGTACCCTATGGTGGCATCTGTTGTGCCACAGAACATTCTATGGGAGTTAAATTATTCAGAGCTGTCCAGCTTTGCCCCCCCCCTTATAAACCTGCTCACTTCATCTTTTTTTTTTTTGCTGATGAACGTTTGCAGTAGCTTTCTTGGCCCTCTGATTGTTATGTTAGGCACCATGAATGGAGATGTCTCATTTGGGGTGGGCACAAACTTGATCCTATGTTCTTTTGTTGCATATGAGAGGATATGGCAGTCTGAGAACATAAGAACATAAGAGAAGCCAATGTTGGATCAAGCCACTGGCCTATCCAATCCAACACTCTGTCACAGAGTGGCCAAAAATACCAGGTGCCATCAGGAGGTCCAGCAGTGGGGCCAGGACACTAGAAGCCCTCCCACTGTTGCCCCCTCCCCAAGCACCAAGAATACAGTGCATCACAATGCAGCATTTTGTTTAAAGTGTCGCAGTTTGACTTGGAAGCCCTGGATTCAAATCTCTATTTCCACATTAATTTTAAGAGAACAAGAAGCAGTCTTTCTTTCAAGTGAAGCCACTTGAAAGGATTCTTGTGAAGAAAGAAATGTGCAGAGGGTCACATACACCACCACTGAGCTCACTGAAGGGAGTAAAGGATGCAAATTTGATAATGTGTGTGTAAAGTGCTGTCAAGTTGCAGTCAACTCATGGTGACTTCACAGGGTTTCCGAGGCGAGTGAGAAGCAGAGGTGGTTGCCATTGCCATCCTCTGCAAAGGTTTCCTTGGTGGTCTCTCATCCAAATACCGACCTGGCTTAGCATCCGAGATCTGAAAATATATTTTACCATTCCACATCCACAATTTGATAGATAAGTAAATTCTTGGTCTATTTGGTCAAAGTAAGCTTGATACCCATTAACCCATTAACAATAGTGTAATGATCACATGTGGCATTAGAAGGGTTTCCTGACCTACTGCAATAGATCTCTTGCTTGTGCATTTGATTCAAATGAAGAAATATATTCTAATCTCCAGTTCTTCTCCTATACATTTATTTGGAAGTATGTTCCAGTGCTTATAGCCTTTCTGAAAGAGATGAGACTTTGCATGCACTTCAGAGGGGGAAAACAGGCAAACTTGGCAGGCAAAACTGAAACTAGAGGATAGATTTTTTTTTAGCTCATTTTCCCCTCTCAGATAAGCAGACACATATTCCCAACTTCACATGCATCTACAAGTGCAGGACTGTTTTTACAAGATACACAGAAATTCTTACTCACCCACATATCTTTCTGGTGACAGAATCAAGTCACTGCTTCAGATCTACTAGTAGTTATTTGCTATAAGAATTGAGAATGAAAAGAAGTTTCTGGTTCCACTCAGGTCTATTTGAGTATCCATGAGTTCTTGTATTGTGAGAAAGGGAGAAAAGTACTTCTTTCTCTACTTGCTCTATCCCATGCATAATCTTATAAACCTCGATCATGTCACCCCTCAGACTTCGTTTCTCCAAGCTAAAGAGCCCCAAGCACTTTAACTTTTTTCTTCATAGAGAAAGTGTTCCAACCCTTTTATCATTCTAGTTGCCCTTTTCTGTATTTTTTCCAAGGCTATAATATCCTTTTTGAGATGTGGTGTCCAGAACTGTACACAGTATTCCAAATGAGGTTACACCATTGATTTATACAGGGTCATTATGATACTGGCTGATTTATTTTCAATTCCCTTCCTAAGAATCCCCAGCATAGCACTGGCCTTTTTTATTGCAGTTGCACACTGTCTCTACATTTTCAGTGAGTTATCTACTATGACTCCAAGATCTCTCTCTTGGTCAGTTTCTGCCAGTTCAGACCCCATCAATGTGTATTTATAGTTAGGATTTTTGGCTCCAAAGTGCATCACTTTGCACTTGGCCACATTGAACCCCATTTGCCACGTTGACGCCCAACTCATCCATCCTCGACAGATCCTTTTGGAGTGTCTTACAAGCCTCCCTGGTTCTCACCACCCTGAATAACTTTGTGTCATCTGCAAATTTAATCACTTCACTGCTTACTCCCAACTCCAAATCATTAATAAACAAGCTAAAAAGTATTGGACCGAGTACTGATCCCTGCGATACCCCACTGCTTGCCACCCTCCACTTAGAAAATTTCCCATTTATATTCACTCTCTGTTTCCTATTAATCAGCCAGTTTTTGATCCACAAGAGGACTTGTCCTTTTATCCCATGACTCTTGATCTTACTTAGGAACCTTTATCAAAAAGCTTTCTGGAAGTCAAGATAAAAAACATCTATTAGGTCCCCCTTGTCCACATGTTTGTTCACTCCCCCAAAGAACACTAACAGGTTAGTGAGACAAGATCTTCCCTTACAGAACCCATGCTGAGTCTGCCTCAATAGTTTTTGTTCATCAATGTGCCTACTAATTCTTTCCTTAATAACAGTTTCCACGAATTTACCCAGTATCGACATCAGACCGACTGGCCTGTAATTTCCCTGATCTCCTCTAGAACTCTTTTTAAAGATGGGATTGACATTAGCTACCTTCCAGTCCTCAGGAATGGAGGCAGATTTTAAGGAAAAATTAAATATTTTTGTAAGGAGATCCACAAGTTCACATTCGAATTCTTTCAGAATTCTGGGATATATGCCATCCAGGCCTGGTGATTATCAGTTTTTATGTTGTCTATCAGTTGTAGGACCTCCTCTCTCATCACCTCAATCTGACTCAGGTCTTTCAATACCCCTTTTTTTTCACCCAGTTACCTGGGCTGCGACTGATGGGGGTCACCCCTCCAGAGCCTCGCCCATCCCGCAAGAGGCTCTTGTACCATGTCCAAAGCAGAAGCGCTGCCCCTAAGCCCCCCAACACGTGCCCTGCCTCCTCTCTCTCTGTGGTTCTAGAGACCCCCCTCGCTTGGTGGGGACTGAGCCGGGACCTTCTGTGCGCAAAGCCCCAGGGCCTCCCCAGCAGCACTGGGTTCAAGTCTGCTGCTCTTATCTCAGGTGTCCAGACACCACTCTGGGGAAACAGGTAGCACCTGACATGCCTTGGGGGCAGTTGGCTGGGTCCTGGTGGGGGAAAGGGGGTGGAGGGTCCTCACGGCAGTCCCCCACAAGCTGGGGCCAAGTTCCGGGGAGGCCAGACTCCTCGGGAGGTGCCTGAAAGACCAGCGGTGGATCGTGGCCAAAGCTGCTGTGGACAGGACTCGCCTTCTTCCGAAGAGTCAACTTGCTGATGAGAAACAAAACACAGGCAGAACAGTGTTCCCTCTCAGCTGAGTCAGTGTGAGCTAGCTCACAGGTTTTTAGCCTCTGGCTCACGCAGTTTTGTCTCAGCTTAGGAAGGGAGGGCTACAAAGCAAACAAATCTGTGCAGGAGCCACATCGCTTGCTCACAACTTTAATGCCGGTAGCTCACAAAGTAGAGTTTTTGCTCATAAGACTCCACGGCTTAGAGGGAGCATTGATGGAAAAACAAAGGAGGGGGGTATTGGGATATCTGGTGAACATAGCAGAGTTTTGCTCAGTCATTGAAGCCTGATACTGAGAGGGCAGTAAATAAATCTCCCATGCAGTGGGACGTTCTGCCCAGCTCCCTCCCTGGGACAGGCGTGGAGAAGTCAGTTGACAGGGAAAGCCGCAAAGTTCGAGAAACCTTCAGGAGGCTAGCAGCCTCCTAAATACGTAACTCAAATTGAGCAGGAGGGGGATGCGGGTGGAGGAGAAAAGGCACGGGAGCAGCATATTCGAGAGGACGTTTGTGTGGGAGGGCACGTGTCATTCAAGTCAGCCAAACGAGAAGCCTCCGTGGCCTCCTGGGGAGCACCTTCCCACTCCCAATTTTATTCAGGATGTATGCAAAATGTTTGCTGAAAGGGAGGGGAAAATGGTATAAAACATTCCATACACTTGCATTGCCATTTTATCTGGAAGTGCCATCGTTCACTCACTCAGGGAGAATCGTCCCATTGCAATCTATGGTTTTATCTGTTGTCCCCCCCCCCCACAACCATTTGTAGTGTTTTAAAAATGTTTAAATGCTATTGCAGCTGTCAAGTTTGGAGAGTCAGTGTGCTGTTGGGGTTTGATGTTTGTGGGGGAGGGGGAGGGGGAAAAGTAAGCCTGGCATATCACATCATAATCAAAGCTATTGCTCATGTTTATTATCATCATCATCATCATCATCATCATCATCATCATCATCATTATTATTATTTCCTAAAATGCATTTATGTTTGAAAATTGATGGGCACACTGGGGGGGGAGGCGCCAGAAGGTAGCCTCACTTAGTGTGCAAAAAACCCTGGAGCCGGCCCTGGTGAAGACAGAGGCAAAAAATGCATTCAGCTTCTCAGCCATTTCCCTATCATCCTTCAGTACTCTTTTTACCCCTCGGTCATCCAAGGGCCCCACTGCATCCCTGGCTGGTTTCCTGCTTCTAATGTATTTGAAGAAAGTTTTATTGTTGGTCTTTATGTTTTTTGCTATATTTTGCTCATATTCCCTTTTTGCCTGCCTGATCACAGATTTGTATTTTATTTGCCACAGCCTGTGTTCCCTTTTATCAACCTCACTGAAACTAGTTTTCCACTGCTTAAAGGAATCCTTCTTACCTTTTACAGCTTCCATTACTTTATTTGTTAACCATGCAAATATACCTATTTGTGCCTTTCCTAACCTGCGGTATATATTTTTTCTGAGCTTCTAGGATTGTAGTTTTAAATAGTCTCCAAGCTTCCCCAGTGGTTTTGAGCTTTTCTATTTTTCCTTTCAGTTTCTTCCTCACAGGGCCCCTCATATCAGAGAAGTTACCCCTTTTAAAGTTAAAATTGGTCGTGTCAGTCTCCCTATTTATACAACATATTTATACAAATGTTAAACTCAGTAACATTATGATCACTGTTCCCAAGCTGTGCAATCACTTGTGTTTAGAATTTCATCCTGGCATCCTAACTCTAAATGCATTCATTTCAATGAACATTTTGAAACAGGTGGTTTATTAAGGGAAATGGACTGTAGTCTGTACACATTATCATTTGTTGTGTATTACCTACTTTTACTGCACTGTTTTCTACTTTTGTAATTCTATTTTCTGCATCACTTGACATATCAAGTATGATACTTTTTTGCATTCTTTCTTTTACTTTCTGTGGGATGTAAAGTGTTTTCCAGTGAGCCAGTGTGGTGTAGGGTGGTGTTGTGGTTAAGAGTGGCAGATACGAATCTGGAGAACTGGGTTTGATTCCTCACTCCTCCACATGAAGTCAGCTGGGTGACATTGGGTCAGTCACAGTTCTATCAGAACTCTCTCAGCCCCACCTACCTCACAGGGGGTCTGTTGTGAGAAAAGGAAGGGAAGGCAATTGTAAGCTGCTCTGGGACTTTGGGTAGTGAAGAGTGGGGTATAAAAATCAATTCTTCTCTTCTTCTCCTTCTTGTCTTTTTTGGTAATCCTAGGCCTATTGCATTGCTTATTAGATCTCATGCTATTTGACTGCATTTTACACCACAATCTATCTTAGGTCTCAGTGAGAAAGTCAGACCATAAATAAATATAGTAATGTTACCTGGAACACAAATGCACTGAAGTCCAATAATTTGTCAATTAGTCTGTGGTGGTAGCACCATCACCAAGCGTGCAAGTATAGTTCCTAAAGGAAATGGGTAGCCCCATTAATATTCAAAAAGCAATTAACTTTGAAAATGCACAACATGGAGGAGCTAATAACATTTATGTAAGCCTTAGTCATAGATTTTAGTGAGAACTATTCTGTGAGTGAAGGTTATTGATAATGATAGAAAACAGTTGTTTCTCAGGTATCCAGGCAATTAACTGTGCCCAAAAAGTGACAAATACCTATGCCCCCCTTTGTGCAAAAAAGTCCTTTCAAATAGTTATGTTTCATTCACTCTGTTGGTATAAAGCAAAGAACCCTTTACATCCCACAGAAAGTAGTTTGAACAGTGCAGAAGAATCCAGTGTAATATATCTCGCCTTCAAGGTGAGGGACGGGTCATTTTATTATGCATATTTATATATTAATATGCAGACGAGTGTCTTGGAGGGTTTTTCTAGATATCTTAATTCTGCAGATGCAAAGATAGAGGGAAATTACAGGTGTTGGTTTGGAATGTAGACTGCTGATAAACAACTTCCATTTTGCAGTGGCTGGTCACATCTGCAGCCTTTTGGGATGCAAAAGTACTGGAAGGATTATTGCACAACTTAAAGATACTTCAGTTATCCTAAGTTTTATTTTAAAACAAAATTAGTAGATTTTTTTTCCTGGAGAATTGCAATGCTTACATTAAACTTCTTTAGCTAAACTTCTAAATTCAGCCACAGAAGCAGACAAAAAAAATCAAACATGCAGCACTTGTCGGAAAACTTTTTAGTTTGACCTTATATGAAGGCAGGCTGGTATAAAACTGTGGACAAGTGGATTGTGCTTTATTAATACCAGAATATATTTTGAAACTCCACAGATGTAATACTTTAATCTGATCTGTGGGTAACACTAAATTGTCATGTAATATTTGAATTATGCAGAGTATACATTTCTGTGTGTAGAATAATAAATGCATAAATCCTTAAGTTTTTCCCATCCTGGTGAATAAATACTTTGATATTAAGAAAAAATAAACCTAGCAGGGAGTATTATAATCAGAGCATTTTACTCTTCTGTCCCGTGATGTATATGCATCTTCAGTCCCTGAGCCAATGTGAAAATATTCTGTTAAATTTGATATATTGTTATTGTTGAAAAATCCTGTAGAAACAATTGGTTTGTATTTAATTTTCATATTACGTGTTAAGCATGCTTGATTTAAAAGTGTACACAAGCATGGGGGGGGGGGATCTTATTCTTTATGTCCCTCATCTTACGGCTGAGCAGTCACACAGCTAGAGTTAAGGTTATAAGAAGTATTTTTGAAATCCTTGCAGAATATCCATCAGGTCACTGTAGTAATAATTATGCATGTATGCAGTTAATGTTCCCTGACTGCTTCTGATCCTCTGTGTCTGTTCCCTTTCTGTGCTCTCCTGTTGAGATCTTACAGTCTGAATCTAACGTACTGCAAACTGGTCAGAACTCAAATACCCAGCAAATTATATGCCTTGCCTATGGAACAGAAGGTTTCCTATCCCCATACAACAAAAAAGAAAAGGTAACACAAGAGACATTTCTTGTGTAATTGAATATATATTCTTCATGTTAGAAATGTCTGAAAGAGCTTTGGTTATATTCCCTACCATTGTCCAGGAATGATTTTCTGTTACATCAGGCAGTACATTCTCCTGAGAATTTAATTTTAAGTGGAGGCTGAGTTGAGATGTACATCCATGTAGTAATGAGACCATGAAGACTTTCTTTTTTCTATTACAGCCAGATGATTTTGTCAATATTTACAAGGGGGAAACAGAACCCCATGAAAAAAATAAAACAAATATTTTCTTGAATGTAGGAATTCATTGTGTACAATGAATTGTACCATTCTGTTCAAGCTGTATATGCTAATTTGAATGCTAATTAAAATTAAGGACATGGTATGGGCTTGCTGAATGCACCTGACCTTAACTTGGACCTGAAATTCATATTAATGTGTATAAATCTAAAGTGTTGTGCTGCAGAAGACTGACATTTCTGTCTTTTTGATACTCTTCCTTGATAGTATTTGACTTCTGTTTGACAGTTTCCAGTCCTGCTTGCAACTGCATTGAACAAACAATTCAAGTCATATCAAAACCAAGATGGGAGGGACCTGCCAAAAGACCTCATACTGAAATTCTGCAAGCAGAATGTATAGGATTTCCAGCAATATTAAAATAATACTTTCAGAGACAACAAAACTCTTCAAAGGGTTTTCTAGCATAACCAGAGTTAATTGCTGTAGCTATCTTTTTTTAAAAAAAATCCTCTTTGCTGTTCACTATATTTTATATAGATAGGTGCCAATTACTATGTATTATTTATTTATTTTAAACATATATACTCTCACCTTTCTATCACTTAGGTCTTTAAAGTGGCTTAAAAATAAGAATACCCACTCTACAGTTTCTGTAAGTATAGTCCTTCCATGTTTCTACAAAGAAACTCCTTCATCCTACACCATCCCATAGGGAATATGCACCAGAGCATATGCATAGCCTCAGGGATTACCTGAGTAAGCCCTCTCCAGAATCACCTGATCCTTGAACAAATCTGGGAGCAGGGCTGATGACAATATATCATGAGTGGGGTAAATCAGGGCAGCTCCTGTGACAGTCTTCATGCAACTGGATATGCCAGAGATTGAACCTGGGACCTTCTGCATGCCAAGCAGATGCTCTGCCACTGCACCACTGAGCCACAGCCCCTCCATAGTTCCAAAATGTTAACATCTAGTGGGGAGCAGATAGACTGCAGTAATAGTTGCAACAGCCAGATAAGCCAGAGGCTCAGGAAAAGGACTGTAACTGAACTTTTCAGACTTTGGAACAAGGACAAAAGTGTTGTCCTTTAATCAATGGTTCCCCATCAAACACTGAAGTATGCTGTTTCTCTAATGTAGGTTTCTCTTGTCTCCAGATGCAAAATTCCAATATTCCCATCTGTCAGAAGGATTTCTGCAAGTCATTTTAATGGCATTAATTGTTGCCAGTTGTTTGAATCTTACATTGTTATAGACTTGACTGTAACCCAAAACGCAGAATATAATTCATTAGTAATATTATTTCATGCTCATTTCCCTCTACATCAAGTATAAAGAGAATAAATTAGGATATATAGTTTGAGCAGTTTCATGAGGGGGAAAATCCAATATTTAGCTAACAATGGCAGATTCATACAACCAGATCTTACCCATTTTACATTGACAGTTTTCCAGTCATCCCATAGGAAATCTCTTTGTGCATCCTGGTCCAAATTATTCAACATACACTTTGGCTGAGTTCAGACTGGCAATTTGCCCCGGTAGGGACCCCGGGCCAACGACGATTCAATCCCGGAGTAAGTGGGATGTTCACACAGGCACATCTGCCTGGCGTCCCCCACCCGTAGCCAACCCGTGCTGTTGCGCTTCACTGCCGGATTAAAAAAATACCTGATAAAAGCTGTAGCAAATCCGAAAGCCCTCATGTGTCGCGCGCTTTTCCGCTTCCGGGGAGTCTGAACACACAGCCGAAAAGCCGGGAGCAACCCGCATTGGGCAGGAGGCAGCAGCGGTGTGATTGGCTGTGCTCTGCTCCACTGCCCAATGTGGTGCCGGCGTTGCACATGCGCACATACACCCATACACCCACAGCCGAATTAATGGGGAAATGGTGAATATAGCACACCTCCGGCATGGCAGCCTGAACGCTCCCGCGTGCCTCCATCCCGTATCTTCCGGCAGCGGCCCCCGCCGTGTGAACGGGAAAACCTGGTATAGTTTAATCCGGGGTTTTTTTTGCTATGACTGGCTACCGGAGCAGACTGCCAGTCTGTACTCAGCCTTTATTTCAGAGGCCAACCTATGTGTAGAACTCTTAGTTTCTGAGTATTTTCAAACATGCAGTGGCCCACAGTCTGAGCAATTCACAAGATTACAATGTATTTGGATATATGAGTCATCTTACTGATGGGGGGGAACCCTACAGTGAAAAACAGCCATAAAAGCTCCACTTTAAATTTCAGTGCCATCTGCCAAATTCTGCTGCTATTGCAGTCACATTCATTTCAGTGGCACTGGCACAAAAACAAGTCTCCATGGATTGTATCCTTTGTTTTTGACATGAACATACTTAAAGTACAAGGAGTTTCTTCTTATGAATGGTACCCTTATCACTCTCCTGCCTGATAGATGCCTTTCTGTCAGTTACTTTAAGAACATTTTAGTATCTGTAAGTCTGTAAGTCGCTGCTCAGCACCAAGTTTACATTCTAAGTAGCATGCACAGGATAAAAGGGACATGATGGATGAAAAATGTATCAAAGACAGGAAAGGAAAGTTTGATTTGTACTAAATAGATGATTTTATGAGCTGGAGTAGTCCACTGAATAGTGTTTTGGACTTTGATCCAGGAGGCTTGGCTGCAAACTTGTGTCCTGTTTCAACCTTGGACAAATCTTATCTTTAATATGGAAATAGTAGTGGCCAGCATTTCAAAGCTGTTGTTAAAATAAGAGTTGTGAAGTACTCCAAATATTTAATGTGCAATACAAATTATAAGGAGCTGTGGTGGCTAAAGTGGTTAAGATGCTGAACTGCAGGCTGTGGAAAGTCAGTAGTTCAGCAGTTCAAGACCCGAGAGTGCCGCATGACGGAGTGAGCTCCCGTCTCTAGTTTCAGCTCCTGCCAACCTAGCAGTTCGAAAGCAAGGAATTGCAAGTAGATAAATAGGTACCACTTCGCCTTGGTGTTTAGTCATGCCGGCCACATGACCACGGAAACGTCTTCAGACAGCGCTGGCTCTTTGGCTTTGAAACAGAGATGAGCACCGCAACCCTAGAGTCGGATTCGACTGGCTTTCGAGCAAAGGAACCTTTACCTTTACCTTTTACAAATTATAAACAATAATATGTAGCAGTTTTGAGGGCCTATTTAACAGAAAAGTAGGAGCTGGCTTCATGGAGGAAGCACTCATTTAAAGTACAAAGGACAGAGTGTGTGCAGTAGGGGCACTCTTATTGGTTCTGGGGCCCTGGGCAAAAGCCAAGGATGGGCCCTGGAATCACTGACACTCCACCACAAGATCTCCTGCTGGGGACAAGCAAAGGATGGTCCTCACCCCATATGAGGAGAGCTTCTTCTGGAAGCTAGTTGCCCGACCCCCAGATGATGCAGGTGCAAGCAGTGGTGGGACCCTGCTCTTCTTCTTTTCTTCCTCCTTCAGTGGGGCAAGGTTGTTGGTGTGTGGGATCTCCCCAAGTGTGGGGTCTGGGGCAGATACCCCTGTTGTCCATTGGCTAAGACTGCCTCTGGTGAGAAGAAAGTGTAAAGGAACATTAGGAATCTAATGGGCTGGTTCAGGAACGTTAAAACTTCAGCAGAAAATCTTTCCCAATATTAATCTTAATTTTCAGGGGAGGGATTAGTTTGTCCTGATTTGTGGTAGCAGAAGTGTCCTACATAGTATTGACAATACTGCCTTTCTGAAATAGGGTCTGCCATCCACTGTGTCTTCATTTACAAAAACTGGCCTTCATTTGATGCCTGATTAACAGGGATGGCAATTAAACTATTCAATGTTAGTGCTATTTACAGCCATAGAATCCTTTGTTAGAGGCTATAATGACTCCTATGTACATTTCCCTTTGTGAGTGAAAAGGGAAACTCATTGAAGTTACTTTCTGACCAAACAGGAAGAAAATATCTTACAGCTTTCTCTTGTGATACAATAATGTGGGAGGCGGCATGAATAGTCAGTTCTGAACAGCTAAGGAACATCATCCTATATACCTTCTTTCTGCAAACTGAATATGGAATACTGACAAATGTATGACAGGGGACTCATGGCACTGATGCTAGAGCCAGTCATAGGTCAAATCTGTATTTGCATTTTTAAATCAGTTGCATGCTGCTGTGACGCTGTCTTTCTCTATGCTTGTTTGAATGTTGTTTGGAGAAGATTCTTTTAAAGCAGCACGGAGGTGCAATGACAGTGGAGCCACCCCAGAAGACGATAAACATATATGGCTGTGTGAAAGTATGCTAGCACTGTTGAGGTGTGAAAATGACAACAAATGTGGACAGCTTTTTTGAAGACGGAGTCAAAAGGTGGGGATACTGATGGGAAAGACAAATGCAGATTCAGCCATAGTTTGCCAGCTCACAGCAGTAGATGAACAGTGAAGAGAAAGGAAAAGACTGAAGGAACACTTCAGGGAATCTCTGTTTGTAGCCACTGTAAAGATTCATCTTGTTGAAGATGATGTTCTTGAATGGACAGCTCAAAATGAGCATACAGTGCAGCTGTTGCAACCCACCGCCTCTAGCAGCTCCACATATGATCCATGGCTTCTTGCCTTTCAAAACCCTTGAGCCAACTGCTGCTCCTTTCCTTCCCTGAAGACCCCTTTTACCAGGGCCCCAAACACTATGATTTTCCTACTTCTTTTCTCCTATCTCTGTCAGTCCAGCATATGAAAAGGGGTGAGGGAGGAGGAATAAAGAAGAGGGAGCCCAGCTGGCTCTTACTGGCTTCTGATGCTTCATCTAGCACTGGTCTCCAGAAGGTCCAAGGGAGGAAGGGTTTCCCTCAGGGCAGTTTCCATACTTTAGTTGAGTACTAGGAGCACAGCCAGCTGATGTGTAAGTATGCCTAAGTAACCAAGAAAGCTTGAACCTGAAACAAAACAAGACAAAAACAAGTAATATAAACCAGCCTTTACAGGGCAGTAGAACTTCTCCATAGTCATACTACTATCTGCTTCTACTGATACTACAAATACTGTTCTTGATGCTCCTGGTACTCCTGATATTACTAATAAATATGTATTTGGTGCAAGCATTGTGTTAGATATGCACAAAATCTCTGAAAGAAGACTATCTAGACTGGCACAAAAATGCAGGTTGTCTGTGCATCAAATGTACCACTAGCTTTCGTAGTGTGTATGAAAGGTAGGTGTCTGCATTATGCTTCATTGTTCCACTTTAAATAAGTAAGCAGTAATGTTTTGTATAGTCTGGATGGGTAGCTGTGTTTATCTGCAGCAGCAGTCCTGTTGCTGTTGTTGTTCAGTCGCACAGTCGAGTCCGACTCTTTGTGACCCTATGGCCACATCATGTCAGGCCCTCCTGTCTTCCGCCGTCCTCTGGAATTTGCTTAACTTCATGTTTGTTGTATCACTAACACTGTTTAACCATCTCATCCTTTGCCTTCCCCTTCTTTTACCTTCAATCATTTCCAGCATTAGGGTCTTTTCTAATGAGTGCTCCCTTCTCATTTGGTGGCCAAAGTATTTGAACTTCAGCTTCAGTTTCTGGCCTTTCAGGGAACAGTCAGGGTTTATTTCTTTTAGGATTGACTGATTTGATCTCCTTGCAGTCCAAGGGACTCTCAAGAGTTTTCTCCAGCATCATAATTCAAAAGCATCTATTCTTCAACACAGCCTTCCTTATGGTCCAGTTCTCGCAGCCATGCATTACTACTGGGAATACCATCACTTTGACTATATGGACTTTGTTGGCAGGGTGATGTCTCTACTTTTTATTATGTTGTCTAGGTTTGCCATCACTTTCCTCCCAAGGAGCAGGCATCTTTTAATTTCATGGCTACAATCATCATTTGCAGTGATCTTGGATACCAGGAACATGAATTCTGTCACTGCTTCCAAGACTTCCCCTTCTATTTACCAAGGAGTGATGGGGCTGGATGCCAAGATCATAGTTCTTTTGATGTTGAGTTTCAAGCCCTCTCATGGATCACTGCCTTAATGTGGCAAGGGGGTTTGCGTGGTTCAATGAGGTTGTGGGCTATGCCATGGAGGGCCATCCAGGATAGGCAGGCCACAGCGGAGAACTCAGACAAGATGCGATCCACTGGAGAAGGAAATGGCAACCCACTCCAGTATCCTTGCCAAGAAAACCCCATGAACAGTAACAAAAGTAACAAAGGCCTGAAAAGCAGCAATCCAGTAGCCCCTTAAAGACTAATAAAATGTATTCCAGCATAAGCTTTCCTAAATCGACTTTATCGGATCTATTAGCCGTAAGTAATTGCTATTCAAAGCTGCAGGCACCAAAAGGTGAATGTTGGGTGGAAGAGAGATGTTGCAAAGAGAGGCCAGTTTAAAACAATATTTAATCAAGTGTAATCAGTCCACTGGGTGTAAATGAGGACCACGCCCAGCTGTTAATAGATATACAAAAATGGATTAACATAAAAGGCCTATGCAGGGTGAAGGATGATATGCTGATCCAATTATAGAAGTATACAGATATATTTGAACTTGTTAACATCTGGAAAAGTAGGGTATCTGAGAAATGGCAGGTCTTTGTTAAGACCTGACTGAGAGATAGTGTTTACTGCTTAATGAATGCTTATTCAGCAATTTCACATTGGATTCTCTAGTTACATTCTGCTGGAGGAGAACAGTGACTTTCAAATCTGGAGCAGCCAGTAAGATAACTCTTTAACATATTTGTAGATCTAGGCACAGCCACAGACTACCAGTTTGTTACACCATAGTGACAACAACATAACAGCAGCTAGATCTGAGTCTAGTAGTACCGTAGAGACCAACAAGATCTTGAGGACATGAGTTTTTGAGAGTCAAAACTCCCTTTCTCGGATACACGTAGGGATGGAGATCCCTGAGTCCCTGGGAGGGATGTTGCAGAGAAGGAGTTTAGGATGCAGAGGTATAATGCACATTGCGATCAGCATGATTAGAGCACAGGGAAAATACTTGGGGGTAGAAAATTGGCCTCTGTAGTGAAATAACAATTCTATGTTCCTACTCAGTGTGTGTTTGTGGGGGAGAATCCATTCTTCTGGATTTATGAATGAACTCAAATTCAGCAATCCCGGGTTTTAATCCCACTTTGCATTTTCTCAGTTTGAGAACTTCCGCTCTCAGGTCAGTGATGGTTTTTGAGTGTTGTGGTTTTAATGTATGATTTATATCCATTTATTCTTTCCCTGACCTATTTGTCCAATGTAGAGAGTGGAAAGGCATTGCTGACATTTGATGGTGAACAAATGAATGAACCTGAGATGGCGTTGTTAGGTCTGGTGATCAGTTGTCAAAGTGAAAAGGGAGGCAGAGTTGGCTTGTTGCAGTCCCTGTTCCCAGAGCCCAGTTCCATGTTAGGAAGGGTGTTGTTATTTATGAGGAGTTGTTTAAGGTTAGGAGGCTGCCTGTGGGTAAGAGGAGGGTTGCCTCCCAATGCCTGTGAGGGAGGGCTCTTTTGACTCACAAAAACACATGACCCAAAAATCTTGTTGGTCTCTAAGGTGCGATTGGACTAGCTGTTCTACTGCAAAACAACATGGCTGCTCTCTGAAACAGTATAAGAAATTTGCCAATATCTCTATTAGTATGGATAGCGATTCCCCCCTCTTTAAACTACGTTAAGCATTTTAATGAATTGTTTCTCATCCTGTGCCTATGTGTAAATATAATGCAGACATTCAAGCACTGCCCAATGCTTGCCAGCTAATTCAGCCACCCTTCCCTTCAGCCTAGGGTTGCCAACTTCCAGGTGGTGGTTGGATATCTCCCACCATTACAACTGATCTCCAGGCAACAGAGATCAGTTCACGTGGAGAAAATTGCCACTCCGGAAGATGTACTCTAGGGCATTGTACCCCATTGAAGTCCCTCCCCTCCACAAACCCCACTCTCCTCAGGCTCCACCTCCAAAATCTCCAGGTATTCCCCAACCCAGAGCTGGCAACCCTACTTCAGCCAGACTTTTTGCCCCCAACTGCTATTACATTGAGAGCCAGTGTGGCTTAGTGGTCAGAGTATCACTCTAAGATCTGAGAGGCCTAAGTTCAAATCCCCCTTCTGCCATGGAAGCTTGTTGGGTGACTTTGGGCTAATATGTACTTTCAGCGTAGCCTACCTCTCAGGGTTATTGGGAGAATAAAATGGAGTAGACAAGAATGATGTAAGCCATTTCTGGACTGGTAATGGGAGGAAAGGTGAGCTACAAATTAAGTAAATAAACATACAGTCTCCCTGTATTTTGTTCCCATGTGAACTTCGAGAGCTCCCCTTCCTTTAGTTCTAATCTGCTCCCTTTCCTTACTTTCCCAGCTCATTAGGTTCCCTGTATCCTGTATGTCTTCCCACTAATCTACCTAGTTACCAGACTTGCTCCAAAAGAAGTCTGAGGTTACTCCAAGACAAGGCTATTGTTGGGTGAGGCCAATGAATGCCCTTAAGCATTGATGTGTTCCCACCTAAGAATTTTAATGTGTGTTTTTTAAATGTGATATTTAAAGAATGCGAATTTCTTTTTTACAATAGGAAAAATTCTGGCTTAAAAAATCAGCAGCAGCTGGTTTTGCCCCACCACCCCAAATGCTAATAGCATTCCAAACACCGCCTCACCACTAATCTGACCTTCCCTGCTCCACCCACCCAAGATTCCCTCTGGTAGATTTTCCAAGATCATTATCATCCTTTTACCTATCTGATCTCCCTTTAGCTACTATAGTTATGAGCACAGAAGGATGTGTAAAAGGTAAGACAAATCAAGGAGATTATTTAATTAAAATATTAATTATATATAGTGATGTTGTGATAATAAAAACAATGAGTTTAAAAAGTAAACTCATCCTGTTTGCACATGCCCATTGTCTCTCAAGTCAGAAAGTTCATTTAGACGTTGATTGCATTGTAAAATGAGCAGTAATTTTGAGTGGTTTTGTGTTGGGTAGCATTCAGCATGGGAGCTGCCTGGTAGCTATGGCTGGCACCTACTCATTATTCCCAGGATAATGATGGGCCAATCAGCCATAATTTAAAAATTCTGTGTTTATATACTGTTTTTGCACCAGTCCAGTCAGTAGCTTTAAGCAAACACAGCATTCATTATGTTGGTGCATGCTCAGTGCTTATTAATCAAACTGCAGTTCCCAAGGCAGCAGGGTATGAACATGCAAAGTATTAGCAACCCATTTTAGAACTCTCAATGAATAAATTAAGTTCGAGGAGGCAAGCTGGCAAAATATACAAGGCAGAGAAACCACACAGCTTTCTTCCACACCCTGGCAAGACAGCCAAGGAAAACACCTCTTTTGCCAGTGTTTTGGATTTTTTTAATTGGACAGGTGGACAACCGGTGGTGAATAGGGGGAGTGGCACAGCCATGAGGAAGCAATCTGAGAATGTGTGTGTGCAAATAATTTGCAATACAATTCAGAAGTGCTTGATAAAAAGCAATTTTTAAAAATTATTTAAGGGTGCTGATCAAAATTTGTGATAAAATTTGTGATGAGTTATAAGTATGTAAAATTCTTAACATAAATTACTATTATTCAAGGTATATTTCTCTGATGCTAGTGCTTCATCAGCACTAATATACACATAGAAATTTGGGATGGTTATAAAATAGATCTTGGTTATAAGAACATCAAGTTGTGGTTGGAGCGAGCAGCAGGCAGACAAATATATAGGAGACCTGCTTAGTACCATACCATGTAGATGTATAGCATTTGTCCAATTCATATCATGCATCTGATTAAGTAGACCATTGTCTATAGTCAATAACCCAGTTAGTGCCTATGATGTCACATTACACTGTCTCTTAGCTGCTACACCATTGCTGCCACGTTGGCTGGATCAGAAAGATAAAAGGTAACTTGCACTGAAATCCTCAGCATACATCCTTCTAAGTCCATTTAATGCAGCCCTAAACTAAGTTACACTCCTCTGGTGGTGGAAAGTGCTGTCAAGTCACAACTGACTTATGGCAACCCCATGGGGGTTATGGAGTAGAGGTCCATCAGTGGCTATTAGCCACAATGTCTGGGGCAAGTGATGCTCTGTATTCTTGGTGCTTGAGGGGGGCAACAATGGGAGGGCTTCTAGTGTCCTGGCCCCACTGCTGGACCTCCTGATGGCACCTGGTATTTTTAGCCACTGTGTGACAGAGTGTTGGACTAGATGGGCCATTGGCCTGATCCTTATGTTCTTTTCTACTGATCTTATGTTCAAGTCAAGAGCTATTCAAAGGTGGTCTGCCACTGCCTGCCTTCACTTCATGACCTTGGTATTCCTTGGAGATCTCCCATCTAAATACTAGCCAGGGCTGACCCTGCTTAGCTTCTGTCTGATGAGATCTAAATCTGTTTAAATCAATGGGATTAGAAGGGTGTTAACTCTGCTGAGGACTGTTCTGTTGTTCTTCTAACTCTGATTGGTATGTTTTAAAATGAAGCGATTTCGCACATACACACCCAATTCCTATTGTGTTCAGTGACAACCTTGCTAGCACAAAAAAGGAACAGAGGGCCACCCAATATTCTTAATAGCACTTGGCACTTCTGAGTGTGCTGCAGGCAGTGACAATTCCAGAAAAGATGACATCATTTTGGACTCTGGCAGTTTGGGCTGTCTGAGGGAGATGCAGAATATAAAGTAGCTTTTCTACTATCTAAGTAACAGAATAATTTTTCAAAAGAGATTCATTAAAGTATTTGCATAAATAGGAAGGGTGCTTTTAAACAGAACTTAAAAGCAAAACCTGCTATGTTTCGCCTCCCTCCGCTGGTAAGAGCCAGCTTGTACCTGTTTGTGTTGTGAAAAGGACAAGTATTCACACCAGAGATTCCAGTGCTGCTTCAGTCTTGCTCTTTCCCCAGGCTTCAGGTGAGCTGTTTACCACATGTTATTTTTATTATTTTAAATGTACCATAATGTTCTCCTGGCAGGGAGTCCAAGCCTGAACTAACATCTCCATTACTATGTATGGGTATGAAAACTGGACAATGAAGAAAGCTGACAGGAAGAAAGTTGATTCCTTTGAAATATGTTTTTTGGAGAGAGTTTTACAGATACCATCGACAGCTAAAAAGACAAATCTGTGGTTCTAGATCAAATGAAGCCTGAACTCTCTCTAGAAGCCAAACTAACCAAACTGTGGCTATTGTACTTTGGTCACATTATGAGAAGACAAGAGTCAGTGAAAATTTTCTGGCTATGGGGCTGAGAGTCACTGGAAAATACAACAATACTAGGAAAAGCAGAAAGCAGCAGGAAGAGAGGAAGACCCAGCATGAGAGGGATTGATTCAATCCATGGCCCTCAGTCCGCAAGACCTGAGCAAGGTTGTTAATGATAGTACATTTTGGAAGTAATTAATTCATAGGGTTGCCATAAGTTAGAAGCAACTTAATGGCACTTAACACACACACACACACACACACACACACACACACACAGAGCTGATTTGTTACAAAGTAGCAAAAATATCTTTTTCTGAGCTTTTCACAAGAAAAGGAATAGGTTGCCTAACAAGAAGGTGCTTCCAGATCAGCTCCATCACTCATATTATGGTCATTTTTATGTAACCCAATTTTTAAAAGGTGATCCTTGGCACTCTGGGACTCATATTGGTTCCCGATCTCCAATTCTCATGTCATAGTTACTCTTGAGAGGGTCCCCTGTCCCCCAAGTGGTTGTTTTGGGCTGCCATGGGAAGGAGGAATCACCTAAAATTGCCTCCTGCACACCTGAAGAAATCTAAGCAGCATCCTGTAAATGTTAAAGAGAATTGTTATAAAATGATGTACAGATGGTATATGACACCTAAAAAAATTGCTATTATAAATGAAAGTATGTCTAACAAATGTTGGAAATGTAAGAAACATGAAGGGTCTTTTTACCATATGTGGTGGACATGTGACAAAGCAGTAAAGTATTGGACTGAGATCCACAATGAGATACAAAAATTTTTGAAATGTACTTTTAAGAAAGACCCACAGATGTTATTGTTAGGTCTTAAAATGGAAGAAATAAATGTAGCCAAGAGAACACTATTATGGTACTTGATTACAGCAGCTAGACTGACTTTTGCTCAATGTTGGAAACAAGATAAAGTACCTGAAACATGGGAATGGATTAAAAAGACGTTATTTATGGCAGAAATGGACAAATTAACAAGAAAATTAAACAACGAAGAAGACGAAACCTTTTTTGGAGACTGGAAAGACTTTCAAGAATACTTGTTGAAGAATTGGGATGTTAAACGTGGTTTGATTTGTTTTGACAGCTATTGAGGTGAAGTGGAAAGAGACCCAGATCTTTGAATTGTTACCATTAGTAAAAGAAAATATGCTCAGTAGTAAATGTAATTGAATAAGAGAAATATCAATGGGGTTGGTGCAGTGCGGGAAGCCTTGTTTGGGGGGGAGAGGGAGAAAGAAAAATGGATATGTATTGGTTTGTTTAAATTGTATGAACATGAAAATATATCCAATAATAAATTGTATTTACAAAAAGAAATCTAAGCAGCATCCAGCCTACCACCATCATCGTTGTTGTTGTTGTCGTCATCATGATCATCATCGATTGTCACAGTCAGATATTTGACTGGTAGATGATGTTCAGCATCCTGTTTCATCCTTTGTCTTGCAAAGTCAACATCTGCTGTCATCACTGGTCTTCTGAATCTTGGCTTTCATACTATTCGTTTCGAGTTCCTACTCTTGTGCAAGGATGATGATGATGAAGAAGAAGGAGGAGGAGGAGGAAAAGAATTGTCACAGTCAGATATTTGACTGGTAGATGCTGTTCTGCAATTTGAGATCTAGCCAAGTTCTTGGAAATTGCAGAGGTATCTTTGCAGGATTCTTGGTGTTCCAAGCAACACTGACTTCTGGAGCTGAGCTGGTGTTATTTGCTTAATGCCCAGAATGTCCTGGTGTTTCTTGACACTTCTAGGCACTGCTCCAAGGGCTTGAATGACAACTAGCGTGATGGGCACCTCTAACTCTGTTCATAGGTCTTGGTATTTTATGCTCTTCTCGTGTTCTTTCTTTTCTATTCTGCTGTCTCCTGGGATTGCAGTGTCAATTATCCAAACCCTATTTCTCATTTTTTCTACAATGGTGATATTGGGGGTGTTATGCTCCAGGTGTTTATCTGTTTGCAATTGGAAGTCCCAACGAATCTTTGTTTTATCATTCTCCTTGATCTTGTCTGGTTTATGCTCCCATGAATTTCTGGCTGATGGTAAGTCATACTTCTTGCAAAAATTCCAGTGCAACACAGCTGAAACTCTGTTGTGACATTCTTTATAGTCAGTCTGAGCAATTTTACTGCAGGCACTGACTATTGTGGTCAACATTTTCATCCTTTGTCTTGCAAAGTTGACATTTGCTGTCATCACTGGTCTTCTGAATCTTGGCTTTCATACTATTCATTTCAAGTGCCTGCTCTTATGTACCTAGAATGAGTCCTTCTGTTTATTTCTTCGTGCCCATTTTGGAGTCACTTCCAGTTATTTTCACTATCAACTTTGTTCTCTACATCTTTCAGATATTGCCCTTACAAGTACTTCTCCTTCCAGTTGTCAAAGTGAGTTTTGATTGCAATCTTTTTGTAATCTTCTTTGGTTTCTGCCTTGTACGCTTCAACTAGAAGCTTCTCTTTGCTCTTCTTTGTGCAGTCATTCAGTGCACATTTTTCTTTTTCAACTGCTTGCTTAACTTTTAGGAGATCTCTTCCACCTAATGTTATTGGTAAATAAAGATGATCAACATCACTTCTAGTTGTTGTTGTTGTTGTTGGCAGGATCTCCAGGTTTGATCTAGAGTCTTAGGTTGCAATATTAAGCGCATTTACTAGCGAGTAAGTCCTGTTGAATGGGATTTACACTTTAGTATATATCCTTAAGTTTGCATTTAAAGTGTTTTTCTTGCTTGTTGCGTGGATCTGTTTGTAAAACTTATACTAGATGCAATACCTATTTATTATAAATGCTTCTCATCATTTTTGTTTTCCTCATTATTAACCACCAGACATTGCATAAACAGTATTGTTGGGTATAACTGCCCTATGGAATGGTAACCACATTTGGAAAATCTCACTAATGTCAGTCAGAACGAAGCACACCCTTTCCTGGGATGAACCCTCACAGAAAAACCCAAATAGGATTCTGAGTAGACCTGCTTATATATTTGAATGGATCCCTAGGTCTCTTTGGATTCCATTGTTAATATAAACTATTGCTTAGTACTGCTTGAATGTGTATTTTAACCAACTGGTGTTGAAATCTCTCCCTCACCCATCAATTACTGTGTGGTTTTTAGCATCCTTTATTACCTCTTGATTTCAAATAATAGTGAACAGAATGACAGCTGTAGATGATTTGGGACAATACATCATAAGGGGATAAGGGTCGACAGAGAGACACTCAGACACAGACAAAATTCTAATGTACTGATTTGCATTGCTTAAGTTTGCAGAGTAAAGGGCTAGATTTGCCTCTTAAACAATCTCACAAAAATAATGATTTCTTAGGAAATACTTTGCCAAAGGCTTTTTAAACACAGAATAATTTCCCACTCATAACTGGGTAAAACTTTGACAAAAGAGAAAGTTATATAGACAAAGTTATATTAAGGAAGTTTTTGCTCTGTACCATTTAACTTAGGCTCTGTGTCTTTCAGTGGAAGTTCGTTACATTGGACCTCCAATGAGATTGGCTTCCTGGAAGAGAAAAGGGATTCAGAAAGACTGAGTTTGGATCTGAGTGGGAATTCTATGCCTATGATTTTATAATAAAGGACTGTAATTTTTAATCTACTGAGCTTGTTTACAGTTTATATGACAGCATTCCTCTTCCAACTGAGTATTTTTTCCAGTATGAGATGAAATACCATGTGCTTTACTGAGATTCAGAATTGTTACTTTTTTTAGTTTGTCGTCATTCACTAATTCTGTAGTTTTATATAATTTTAAAAAGCAGTCAGGTTTTTCTGACAGGGTTTATTCTTTATAAACCTGATTATATTAATATATCTAATTCTGAAAGATGAGAACTGGGTCAGCCCAGTGCAGAGCTGATCAAACTTACTGAAATATCTATACTCAGCTGGAGCTGTTGCGAGAATAAACAACATTTGTGTTACTTGTTGTTTTTTTCTAATGGAACAAGACAGAAAGAAATAGTTTCTATCCCAGATTTTAACATTTCCACATTGGGCCTCACAAGCAAAAGGACATGCATAAGATTCTTTAGCTATTCATTAAGGGGTAAGCCAAGTTTTTCAGTCCCCACAAAAGTCTGGATTTGGTTAACGTTTGGAAAAGCTAAGAAAATTGACATTGTTGTCTTTACGTGAACTGTTTCCCTGTATTTAAATGACAGTAATAGAAAAACATGATTTATGGCCTGAATTGAACTGGTTTCACATAAATTTGTCTAAGTCCTCTTCTTCCTCCAAAGACACCCATGTTGGAAAAGCTGTGGGCATAGTTTAAGACCAAGTTATAAAACTGCTCATTCTAACTAATAACATGAAAAAAGAATGAAGCAATGATACTTTGAAATGGGATGTTGAGATCTCTAGAGGCCAGTTGAAAAAGACAGAGAATACTGGCTTAAGGTGATAGTGAACTTTTTTTTTATGCTACTCACTGAACATAGCACTGGGTTGGCTTTTAACACCTGTTCACACCTATAGCTTTTTGAGCATTTGCAGTTGGATAGGAAAATCAGCACATAGTTCAGTTTGTGACATCTGCATACATATGACTGATACATGGTCCTTCCTTACACACACACACACACACACACACACGTCACAGGAACAGGCCATCAGAAATCTTACCATCGAATTTCAGACTAGGGAAGTTTGGGAGGGCGTGACTTCTCTGAATGATGTCCATCAGTACCACAACATCACTTTTGGCTGCATAAACAAAAGTGATATCTGCACACTGCAGGTTGCTGTAGCATTCACTTAAAACTTTATGGTAAACCATAGCATTTCAGGTGACTCCACACTTCCTGTTATGCAGTTGAAATCGATGTTGCAGCATTGATGGACACCATTTAATTCTCCCCTTTTTATCCTACCTGCAGATGAAGCAGCAGCAAAGGCTGAAGGTGGCTGGCAGGTGGTTGCCCACCTATTTTAGATAGTCATACAATATGCAAATATAATAATAACAAAGGCTACTTATTTTAAAATAATGTCTTCTAAGTAATTTGCTGTCCATTTTCTTTATAGAATTATTACATCTGATCCTGCTGTATGCATACTTAGTAGCCAGGTCTGTTCACAAAAAGACTTCTCCAAAAAGCAATAATTGTACCAATCTCCAACAGGGACATAACAGAGTCTGGAAATCTCAAAGCCCAGACCTCTTTTGTACTCCATCAGCTAATAGACATAATCATAATTTTATAGCCTTGGAAGATAGAAAACTTATAACTGATGCAGTTTGAAAATCATTTCAGTAGTAAGAACTTCTTAACAGAAGTTATATGTGTGGAAATACTAGGCCCTAAATGTTACTTAAAAGTGGGGGTGTACTATTGCCCTCCTGATCAAACTCTTGAAGTGATCTCAAGATGGAGAAGGAAATAAGGGGTATGGCTAAAGCAGATTATGTTATGATATTGGGTGACTTAACTACCTTCACATTGACTGGGTAAACATATGTTGTGTCATTGCTGTAGAAATGGGATTACTAGGTATCATAAATGACTGTGCATTGAAATGGTCACAGAGTCAATCAGAGGGGCAGTGATCTTTGTCTTGTTCTTGAGTGGGGTTCAAGAACTGGTGAGAGATGTAGATGTTGTTGCCCCATTTGAGAACAATTACCATAATGCTATTATCATCAATAGAAAGTTACCCCTAAAGTCCAAAACAGTAGCATTTCAAGAGGGAACTTTACAAAAAGGATGCTTGGAAGCTATTTAAAACCACATTAATTGTAGCCCAGGTAGAATGCACTCCCCAGGTGAGGAAAGGTACTTCCAAGTCTAAAAGAATGCCTGCATGGTTAATAACCCAAGTCAAGGAAGCCATTTAAAAAAGCCTTTTAAAAAGTGGAAGGTCTGCCCCAATTGATTGAACAGAAGGCAGCACAAAGTATGATAACAGAATTGTAAGTTAATAATTAGGTGTGCAAAATGAATTTGAGGAGTGGATTGCTAAAAGCATCAAGACAAACAATAAGTATTTCTTTAAATATTTCCAGAGCAGGAGACCAGCCAGAGAAGCAGTTGGGCCTTTGGATGACCAAGGAATAAAAGAATTGCTAAAGGGAGAGCATAGAGCAGCTAAATGAATTGTTTGCATCTGTGGAAAGTGTGAGGCATATACCCAGGCCACATGTACAGTTTTCAGGAAGAGAGTTTAAAGAACTGAGTTTAATTGAGGTTACAGGAGACAAAGTTCAAGACCTGCTGGGGAAATTAAAAACCAATAAGTCTCCAGGTCCTAATAGCATACACTTGAGAATTGTTAGGGAACTCAAATGTAGGGCTGCCAGGTCCTACCTCTGATCCAGCAGAGGTCTCCAGGTTCTTGTTGGGATCTTCTGCCATGCATGCTTTCACTTTCTCAAAAAATTCCAAAAGCTTGGTGAGGCAGGACTTCCCTTTGCAGAAGCCATGCTGATTTTCCCTCAGCAGGTTTTGTTCCTACTATCTTTGATTACAGTTTCTACTATTTTGCCTGGACAGATGTTATGCTAAATGGCCTGTAATTTCCTGGTTTCCCTCTTGACTCCTTTTTGAGAATTCATGTAACTTTTGCTATTCTCCAGTCCTCCGGTACAGTGGCAAACTTTATTGACAAATGACATATATGGATTAGTATACCAACCACCTGAGGAGTGTTGCCACTTCCCTGGTCAGGGTTGGGGCTCCCCACTTTTGGGGGCTCCAATCCACCACCATCCAGCTGTCCAATGAGGGAAGCCCCACTCCAAACAGCCCCTCCCATGTCTTGCTGGTGTGATGACATCTCCCAGAAGAGACGTCATTGTGTTGCTGATGTTGGGAGGGTGACACCCTAGTTTTTTGGGCAAAACTCTATGGTTTTTGCCCTCAAAATCATAGGTTGCCCAAAAACTAGAGTGTCACCCCCCAACGTTGGCAATACGATTATGCCACTACCGGATGATGTCATCGTACTGGCAATGCCAACACAGGACAGACTGTTTGGGGGTGGGACTTCCCCCACTGGTCAGTTGGCCAGCAATGGATTGGAACCCCCAAAATAGGGACGCCCCCTCCCTGACCAGGGGGGTGGTGCTACCCTACCCAAATGTGAGATGATTGATGTACTAATCCATATATGTCACTTGTCAATAAAGTTTGCCACTATACTGGAGTATTAGAGAGTAGCAAAAGCTACATGAATTTTCAAAAAGGGGTCCAGAGGGAAACCAGGAAATTACAGGCCTCCTAGCATAACATTTTGACCAGCCAAAATATTAGAAACTGTAATCAAAGACAGCAGGAACAAAACCTGCTGAGGAAAAATCAGCATGGCTTCTGCAAAGGGAAATCCTGTCTCACTAACCTTTTGGAGTTTTTTGAGAAAGTGAATATGAAGATTAAGTGACCCTGTAGGGATTATTTACCTGGACTTTCAAAATGCTTTTGACAAAATACCTTACCAAAGACTCCTGAGTAAGCTTAGCATTCATTGGATAAGAGGACTGATCTCTATGCCTGTTGTTGGCACCTCAGAGTAATTGGTTGGCTATTGTGTGAGACAGGATGCTGGACCAGTTCTGGACCACTGTGCATGTGGCTCTGCACACAGCGAGCCAATACATGCAAAAGTGTGTTTACATATGTCATATACATATGGTCCCATTTATTTATTTTTTAATTAAGATGGTTGCTTTAATTGGATCTTAACTTATTTTTGTGCTTCAAAGCACTCCAAATGCCTTGGTCAGAAGATAAGAAAATAATCAGTAAATAAAATGACATTAATTATTGTTAAGTGTTCAGCACTTGGGAGACAATTGGGCCAAAGCTTTGGAATGCACAGGTTTTTATATGAATCTGTGGCATAACAAATAATAGAGAAGAACAGATGTAAAACCTGAGCTTGAAAGAATCTAAAATGCATGAATCTATTGAATATTACAGAATGATTGAAAAAGAGTCACCCTAAAGAAAACCACAGAGAGCTTCTGCACTTTAATGAGATCAGATCTTTTGCCCATTATGGTTAATGAAGCTATGATATAACTGCTCTATAAATTTTGGGCAAATTCCTGATCTTCTGTTAGGAAGATCTGGACCTAAGCACTGAATTTCATGGAATAGGATTTGGTTTACAGATGAAATACTTTTCCTGCTCAGTGCTTCACACCCTCAGCAGTAAGATGCCTCCACAAGTACAGACAGATTGCTTAAAACATCCTGCATCATGCAACCCCAGGGGTACCTCTAAATATAGGAGTATCTGGAACGTCATCTGTATTGCACTGCTTGTCCTGAAACTTCCCTAAAGAGAACAAGCCTTTTCATTCATGCATCATAGGCAGCATGCATTCTTCTACACAAGGATTCTGGATTCCAGTGGGGTTGCCAGAGTTAGTTTATTTCAGCTGCAAAAGCAAAAGAAGAGTCTTTTGACACCAAAGATTTATTGTGGCACCAAATTTTATGCTGCAGTACCTCTCTTAATCTTGAAAAAGCCACAAGATAACATCTTTGTTTCAGGGATTATTAAATCAGGGGATTTAAGGCTGAACACAGCCTTAAATACAGCCTTTGCTGGGCTACCATTAACTTTGGTTATAATCCTTGTCACAAAGAGTGATGGGAACAAGTCTGGATTGTTCTCTCTCCCACTTCCTTTCTCCCATTGCATGGAAAGCTGAGGCTGAAGACGTTGTGTGTTTATACTAATCAATTACACAGGCAGTCCACTCATGAGGGCTGCCATGGAAGAGATTGCCAGCCATTGATGCAACAACAGCACCGCTAGGCCATTCCCCAAGGGGATACTGCACAGGATGGGCAAACACCCCCACCTTCCTAGTTTAGGACTCTTTGATCTAACCAAAGTTTGTTATGATTTCTGAATTTGGGTGCTCTAACAAATCACAGTTTTATTCTTGCTCACAAACCATGATTCTAAACCAAGATTTAACTATGGGGTGCCATGCTCCAGGTGTTTTATCCCAGTTTGTCAGAAAGAAATAACCATCAATTTATTACAGTACCCAAATTCATATAGTACAAGAACCCATAGTAAGACTGAAGACTTCTTAAACCAGGAAGTCTTTGATTTCAGCTATAAAGGCAGGCCATGGGGGAGAACATGAACTCAAGAATAAATCAGGCTCACTCTCTTCACGAACAAGTGAAGAGATGTCTGAATACAGCCTGTGCGCATATGACTAAGAACTCTCCTTCAGGCACGAAATGGACCATAGGCAGGGTTGCCAAGTCGACTTACCCGCAACGCGGGGGGATTCTGGGCTCCGTCGGGAGTCTCCCCGCATCACCCATGTTGGGGGCGGGGCACTATGACTCGAGGGAAAACCATAGAGTTTTCCCTCGATTCACAGAATGTTCCCCCCACAACGTGGCCAGCGTGATGATGTCACCTCCAGGTGACATCATCACACTGGGGACGCTCTCTGGCAGGGAGTGGAGTTCCCCCGGGGCCCGATCCATCACCGGTGGGTAATGGGCCTCCTGGGCAGGAATTTACCCACCCCCAGCAGGGGCTTGGCAAGCCTAACCATAGGTTTGGGACAGGGACTCCTGCAATTGGCAGGCGGCAGTATGAAACTTCTGTGTTGATCAGGCCTTGTATAAACACTAAGAATTTCTGCCTTTGCCTGATCAACAAGGCATCATTTTCTGCTTGCTGAAAATGCCCAGCATCTAGTTCAAGCAGCATAACATTGTGGATTTTGGTATGGGCAGCACAGGCCCCATCCTAGCATTGCCAATTGCCTCATAAACTGGTTGTCAAATAAGAGAACTGTGGGACAGTGTAGGGTTGCTGGAGGACAGGGACCTCAGTGGGGTACAATGCCATAGAGTCCACCCTCCAAAGCATCCATTTTCTTCAGAGGAATTGATCTGTGTAGTCTGGTGATAAGGTTTAATTTGGGGGGATCCATAGGTCCACCCTGGAGGCTGGCATCTCTAAATAGGGGTTAAACTGACTGACTATTATACTGGAGATACAGGTTTCAATCCTACTCTGCCATGAAAGATTGCTTGTTAACTTTGGACCAGTAATTCTCTCTCAGCCTAACCTATCTCAGGGGCTGTTACAGATAAAATGGAGGAAGGGAGAATAATGTTGTGAGTTACTTTGGGTCCCCAAAATTTTGTTATGTTTTACCTCAGACTTTAGTGGGTGAACATTTTCTCCATATAGCAGAGAAAAATCACTTAATCCTAGAAAATCAGGTAGCTATAATGGGGTTCTAAGAACGTTAAGGCAAAGTTCTTATCAGGCTGAAGGATAGTGGAAGACTTAAGTGAAGCTGAGGAGATCTTGAATATGTAATCGGCTGTGTTCCTGCAGAGTGCAGGGGGTTGGACTAGATGGCCTGCAAGGTCCCTTCCATCTCTAACATTCTATGATTCTATGATTCTATAATGATTTATGTTTAATAATTTATGTATTATAGATTAAAATTATGGGGGTGAAAGTCCACAGAAAAAGGACCACAAAATATAAGCAAAGAAACCAAGTTGATCAAGTATACATCTTGTTCAAGTGTTGATGTCTTCAGTCTTGGTAACAGGAAGCTGTGTGTATCTTAAGTGCTGTCAAGTTGCTTCCGACTTATGAATTATGACCTCCCAAAATATCCTTTTATTAACAGCCTTGCTCAGGTCTCCCAACTGAAGGCCATGGCTTCCTTGACTGAACCAGTACACCACATTCTGGGTCTTCCCTTTTCCTACTGTCTTCAACTTTTCCTAATGTTATATTCTCTTCCAGGAAGCTATTTTATCTATTAAAATTTTACATATTTATACTAATCAATTACACCTAGTGAACATCAATCCCTCTTCCATCAGGTTAGCAATATACAGATATACAGGGTCACACTATTTTCCTCTATATTAAAAAACCAGAATTATAGCTGATTCTCTTATTACAATAACTGATTTTAAATCCTACTCCTCTCCCTTTACCACCTTTGCAAGTACAATGAGGAAGAGAACTAATTAACTATAACTGATTTGTTGTAAGGTGAATGTTCAATTATTAACAGTTTTTTAAGATTGTGTAAAAGCCCAGCTCCTCTCCCAGATTTCTGTCTTCCTATACACTGAATTTGCATTTCAGGACAGTTTTCCACAATATGTGGTTTTTACAATATTTGCATGTTATTATCCATAGTTGGCTTAATTGTATACTACATTCCCCATTCCAAGGAACAGACATATTATTCAGCAATTTAATGCAGAGCTATAAGAAATAGATTCTTTGTATTGCCAGCTTTCATTTTTAAATGTAAGTTTCTAGTCTCTTCCATTGTGGAGATATGCCTTCCCCCTAATATCTCTGCAAGAAAAGAAACTAGAGACTAGCAACTTTTATTTTTAAGTGAAATCTGGTAATTTGGAGAACCTGTTGCATTATTGTTATAATGATGTTCTAGTGCTGATTTTTTTAAAAATTAAAAGCCCCTATGTGGAAACGGCCAGAGAAAATAACCACAAAACCTGTTGACTGCTGTAGTCTATCATATCTGTTTTATGTACAGGGAATCTTTTTTTCTTTCTCCCTCATTTTCTTTCACAGAATTACAGCCTTATTTTTATCTCTCAGGGAAAATTACTCCCATGTAGGTGGGAAAATCAGAATTTTCCATCCAGGCTCTGCTGGGATCTTTTCCTAACATTTTGCAGCAAAGCAGGTTTGCTGACATAGGTCTGAGAAAAGCTGAGGATACCCTGGAAAGTGCATGAGTGCATCCATATAGATACTGAAAACCCCCACAGACTCATAAAAAAAAAACCCAAAACCCCACGCTTCCCAAAAACATTGAGCCAGGTGGAAATGGCCAATAATGATCTGAGAACAGCTCAAAACTGCAGTTTGTTGGGATGCTGATCTCTGGTTTGCTGATTAATGTGGAAGTTATGCATTGGGACCAGTCAGAAAATATTGCCAACCATGAAAGGCACCATTAAGGAACTTCAAAAGGAAACTGGTCAGGAAATGTCTGGATTGGAATTTATCACCCATTTTAACCAGGGCTTAAACAGAGATGACACCTATCTTCCCCTACACAGGTGTTAAATTACTTGAATATGTAGACCATGTTATCATCAATTACAGCTGTTTTGAATGGTCACTGTGCTTATCTCACATACTTCTGAGTTGTCCACGGGAATGTCACAGATTTCTGCATTTGGGCAACACTGATGGTCACAAATGCCACAATAAATCTATTTAGTCTATAAGGTGCTACAAGGGATTGTCCAAGAGGCCACTTCTATAACTGTTGTTTGTTGCACTGTACATTATATGGACTATCTTGTTTTTACTACATTGTTTTCTAATTTTGTAACCTAGTCTCATTGCATAGTTTATCATACATCTTATATCGTATTTATTGCATGGTTTTTGTATCTTGTAATCCACCTTCAGTCACAATAAGAAAGACTATAAAAAGTGTTATTTTGCCGTAAAGGATTAACACAACAAGCCCAATGGAATTTGTACCTACTCTTCAACAAGGAAGGGTTGTTTGCTTTACTTACTTTACTTGGAGGTTTGTTATTCTATATACATAATCATTCTTCCACTAGAGAAATTTGTTTTAGAAATGTTGCAACCAGTTTTAGGGAGAAAGTAGCATATATGTTAATGTATCACTTGTTTATTAAAAGGTTCTGATAATCACATATGAGGCATGACAGACTTTCTGCTACATTTTGCTGGAAACCTGCTCACAGCAGGTAGCTTACTCAGTCTGAAAATTAATTTCAAGAAACATGACTGACCACTGAGTAATTTTAGCAATAGTTTTTGCTGAACCTTTTGTGGTAAACAATGTTGTTAGCTGAGCAGAAGAGTGACTAGACTCCAAAATGAATAGGCCTACAGGCAAGTACTGAAATACTTCATTGCCCAATAGTATGCTAGAGATTCTTTTATTATGAGCAAAGCACATTAAATTCCTAGGCAGTCTCCACACTACCAACATGAGAAAAACAGAAACCTACATTTAATTCTGCTCTTTGGTTCAGAAAAACCAGAGGCATGCTTCTGAAATCTGTCTCAGAAATATTTTGCAGGTTAAAATTATTTAGAAAAGCTTGTAACACAGTTAAACAGAGCAATTTTCAAAATAAAGACTCAAATGTGCAGCAGCCTGCTCCTGGCAATAGGCAAAGTCCAGGTTTGTGGCAGCACTCATGCTGCAGCAGCAGATGAAAATAGTTCCCCTTCCCTTTAAAGGCCTTCATGACCCGGGGCCCACAAACTCGAAGGACCGCCTTTCCCTGCATATTTTTGTACAGCAGCTTTGTTCTTCCTAGCAAGATCTATTGTCAGTGCCCTCTTTGTTTAAAGCATATTCTGCAACAGCCAGGGCTCAGGCGTTTCTCAGTGGCTTTTTCAGATGCTTGTGTAACAGCCTCCCGGAAGAGGTCAGGGTGGCTTTTACCCTCCTGACTTTCTGGAGAGGCTGTAAAACAATTATTCCGTAGAGCTTTCAGGGTATTCTGAGCCTGTGCAAAAGGGAATATCTCTCTAGTTGTGCGTAAGGTATTTTTAGATTGGTGCTAAGGTCATTTTAATGTGTTTTATATTTATTTTAACTTTTAACTGTTTTAGCTCTGTATACAGTATTGTTTTATTTCAGTGTTGTTACCCATCTTAGCTTCTGAGCTGTTTGGTGCAAATATATGTCTCCTTTCAGGCATAATGGGGATAAAGAAATGGTCTCTCCTTTCTATCTCGCTGCAAGTTTGCAAACTTGTAAACAATCGACGCCAGGGATCAAGAGACCAAATAAGTCCTGCCCCTCTCTTCCATGATCCCCTTCCTCCACTTTTCCTCTTCCTCCAACAAGTTCAGTTCTTTTTTGCTTCATCACTCCTCAGCATTTCTAGGAGGAAAAAATAACAAAACTCTCCAAGCTCCAGTGTGCTTTGCAGGCTCCATACTGTAAGTAAATCTTGAGTAAGTTCAGAAATACTTATGAAATAGCTATGAAACTTATAAAGCCATAGGGTCACAATGAAAAATGGGTAACTTATATAATATGCATCCAAGTAATACAGTCAATCTCTGCCTAATAAGTGCTGCTTAGGGTTGCCAGCAATGTTCCCTCTAAACTCCACAGTGTTGTGAGCAAAAATTCTACCTTGTGAGTGAAAAAAGCTAGTAGCATTTCAGTTATGAGTGAGTCTACATTTGACTATTGCATAAATTAGTTTCTTAGATTATTTCCATAACCTTGTAAAAATCTCAGAATGAATTCTTTTAAACTATATTTTAAGAATAATTTAAACATTATAAGAGAAAACAGAATCCAGTCAAATTTCATTACAGAAAATGTTGTCCTCTGGGGGGTAGACCAGGCCTCCAAAGAACAGGTCTAGCTGCCCCTTTCCACTATATTGGTAGACCTGGCCTCAAGAGAACATCTACCCTCCTCTTTCCACTCTATTGGTAGACCTGGCATCCAGAGAACAGATTTACCCACCCGTTTGCACTATATTGATAGACCTGGCCTCCGGAGAACAGGTCTACTCACTCCAGTCCACTAACATTGGTAGACCTGGCCTCAGACCATTGCACTGTGTTGAGCCTTAGATAACATACCAGCACTTCGGGAGGGGGAACTCTTGCAGTCATCTTTGGGTTTTTTAAACTGAAATATGTCAAATTTACAGAGTATACAAAGTATAACAGAGGTAGAATAATCACTGTCAGAACCCTGCCTAACCTAACAAATAGGAAGTTGCTTAAATGTTATCAACCTGCCCAAACTACTTATTGATTCAAATTTTTATATACCACTTTTACTGTGACTCAAGGCATCTTACAAATCATACTGAAAAGCATAATAGGGGCATGCAAAAAATGGTTTTTTTCCTGCTCCGTTATAGCTTTTGGGAACTATTATAGTCAATGGGCCCCGTATCCTATAATGGAGAATCAGTCCAGGGGTATCTGGAGCTCAGGAGGCTTGTGATAGAGGCACCAAATTTGCAGCATAGCTGTTGTTGACTCTTCTAAAAGTTTCAAAAAGATTGGACCAGGGGTCCAATTCTATGGGCCCCAGAAGGAGTTGTCCCCATCCTCGATTGTTTCCAATGGTGGGTGAAATGCTTGTGAACTAGAAGCTCAATTTCCTGAGCTGGCAGCTAAAATTTTGTGCACCAGTACTCCCTAGTACAGCTTAGAGGAAACACTGGTTGCCAGCCGATTCCTGGCAACTGTCAGGAACTTTGGTGATGGAGACTTGTGGGCACAGACATTGTGTATGCTGTGACATTATGTCCAAGAAAAAACTAAAGTGTTGTCATGTTGCTCTAGGAATCACTGGAAACTTTATGGTAAGATCACAGACTTTCCAGAGATTCCTAGAGCATGACATCACTTCTGGGTTTTCCCTGGAAGTGAAGTCTTGCTGCGTATGATGCTGGTATATTATTTTTCTCCTGCTGCCATTCTGATGAGCAACAAAAGTTGCTGGCAGGAGGTTTCCCACCAGAGCAGAAGTCCTGGCAACCCTATACTATTCAAATAAATTTAGAAGAAAAAATTCAAACAACCTATCAGCTCTAAACATGCATATGCACATACCACAGGTCATAATAATTTCCCTTTTCTTGATCAGAGATGGAGTCCAAAGGACAGATGAAAAGAGTGGACAGAGACAATTTGTTCACTACATATCTGGGAATCCCCTGTATGGGTGATATGTACAATCATTCTTCATTTTCCATCAGAAAATAAACTGAACTATATGAATTGTTAGTAGATTGTTTGTAGGAAGAACTGAATGGGTTCTCCTTCAAGTCAAATGATGATATCTGTCAATGATTTTGTTATGTACTGAGGCTGAACTGTACTTACCAACGGATATAGCTTGGGGATGCATAACAATAGCTGGCTAGGATTCTAGAATGGACCAGTAGGGAAACAAGGATCCTAAACGAATTGAGACACAATGTAATGTAAATAGCCTATCGTTGGGAGTGGGGTGTTTTTTGGGTGTAACTTTTTGTATGCTTAAATATCCGGCTTCAGCCAGTGCTTTCCAGTCTTCTTTCTACTTGCTGAATCACTAATAAACTATGAGCTGATCACTATATGCGTCTGAACCCAGTATATTTCACTGGCAACGAAGATGGGATCCTGATAAGCAAGCCTGATCCAGATCCAGCCAGCACTGCACCATGCAATGAGCTCCAGCGCCCCGTGCACCACACCGCTCCACGGATCATGGCTGTCACTCTAGGACATCTACCAGAATTCGACCCCACTCACCCAGAGCTGTGGGAAGCCTGGGTGGAGTGGCTCAAGTACTTCATCAGGTTCCAGGACATTGAGGATGGCAAGAAAAAGAAGGCCCTCCTGCTCAGCACCTGTGGAATCGCCACTCTGCGTCTCAGCCAGGGCCTAATTGTGCCAAAGACCCTAGAAGAGGCTTCATACAACAACTTCCTCAAGGCACTAACTGGCCATTTCACGCCTCAACCAACCAAGATGGCAAAGCATGTGCAGTTCTTCTCGCACCAACAACAAGGCAGCCACCGACTTCATGGCTAACCTCCATCAGCTGGCCCTCAACTGCGGGTTCCCGGATCTCGAGGACGCCCTCCTCAACCAGTTTATCATGGGCATCCAAGAGCAGAAACTCTGCTGCAAACTCATCGGCCACGAGGCACTCACCCTGGAGAAGGCGGTATGCGAGGCCACCACATTTGAGAAGTCTCAGTGTGCCCGCCAGACCCACTCTGTGCACCTGGCCTCCGCTCACTCGGCATCAGAAGCCTCAGACGACGAAGAAGTGCATCAGGTTCGTTGCCCAGCACACTGCAACTCACAACCCAACGACGACGCCACACACACCACGAAGACCGTCGTACCGGCCCCCTGTGCCAGCTGCGGAAATGACCACCAGCAGTGCTCCTGCCATTTTTATGATGTGACCTGTAGGACCGGCAAGACCAGCCACATTGCTCGCACCTGTCGCTCCAAAGGCACCCGAAGACACCTGGCCACCCACCAGGAATCTGCGGAATTACACACAACCACCATCCACCAACATCAGGTACTGAATTTGTCCCAGAACACCCTGATAAAATTAAAGTGTGTTGATTGAGGGAAGGCCTTGCAAGATGGAACTGGACACTGGGTCCTCCATCTCCATCATCTCCATCGAGACTCTACAGAGGCTCTGTCCACAGGGGGGGGCCCCACCGTAGGCCCGCTGGCTTCACCCCCAGGGACTTCCAGAAGAACGAGGTTGCCATCAAAGGGTGGGGCAAATTCCATGTCCAATACAAGAACTTTAAGGGACTGTTGGTGTCAGCTCACTGCCATGTATTGTGGAGGGTAATGGCGGAGGCTGGGGGAAAAGGGGAATGAATTCCTTGGAATCTTACTTTCGCTTTCCCGCTGTCTATACCCAGGCTCTTCTCTGTAGTTTATGTGCCTGACCTTGGTAACATCATCTGGTAATACTGAAACCACCAGGATTCTGGTGGCCCCACTAGCTACCTTCATTGGCTCTCTCCCACCCACTGACCTGCTTTGAATCCAGTATATCATTCCCATCCTGCACTTTTCCCATCAGTTTCAGCACAGAACCTGAAGTACAGATGTCCTACCAATACTGATCAATAAACATCCTTTATAAAGAAGCGAGTGTCAGGTTCCTCAGTCAGCTCACGCAACAGAGGGCTTCTTCAGAAGACAATGTTTAATGGTGAAACAGAACTAAAGACACGTGTACAGCTTGTGTCTGTAATGGCCACATACAGTAGGGCCTACTGTGATATACTACATTCAAGCATCCCCCCCCCCATAGCAGAAGCCAATGAATACAAGTCGTGCACGTGGGCAAAAACAGCGAGTCAGCAAGCAAAACAATCCTAGAAACTGTTGTGGTTCCCAGCTGAAACTCCAGCAGCTGGAGAGTGAAGGTCAGTGACCAGATAAGAAACAGTTAGTAACAGTGAGGAAAAGTTCAGAGGGAGTGCTCCCCCCGCATACCATACATTTGACAGGGTTACCTGGCAGCAAGTTGTTGGTTCTGATTGCTGTGGGGATCTGACAGATAGACTTGGTGGTGGTAGACGGGCGGCTCACCAGTTTACTGGGACTGTCGTGGTTCACACCCTTGGGTTTCGGAGTGATGGGGGTGCACCACATGCGGCCTCGAACTTCAATAACGTGTGCAATGAGTTCCCTGCTGTCTTCGATGGAACTCTCGGTCATTACACCGGCCCACCAGTCTCCCTACAGCTTAACCCAGCGGTGCATCCCATCTGGATGAAGGCCAGGCAAGTCCCAGTTTACTGGGACTATCGTGGTTCACGCCCTTGGGTTTCGGAGAGATGGGGGTGCACCACATGTGGGTCCCAAACTTCAATAACATGTGCAATGAGTTCCCTGCCATCTTCGATGGAACTCTTGGTCATTACACTGGCCCACCAGTCTCCCTACAGCTTAACCCAGCGGTGCATCCCATCTGGATGAAGGCCAGGCAAGTCCTATTCGCCCTTAAGCCCAAGATTGACAGGGAGCTGGATCAACTTGTGGCCCAAGGGGTTTTGGAGCCCATGTCACATGCCCTCTGGGAGACCCCAATTGTGACTTCGGTGAAGCCCAATGGCGATGTCCGCATATGCGCAGACTACAAATGCACGATACATAAGGCCCTACAGGACCATGCCTATCTGGTCCCGGTGGTCAGCCACATCTTAGCATCCTTAGTGGGCGCCAAGATCTTCAGTAAGCTGGACTTAGCTCAGGCTTACCAGCAGCTCCCGGTCGACGATGCAACTGTGGAGGCTCAGATGATCATGACACACCGGAGTGCATTCCGGGTGTGGCGGCTACAATTTGGGGTCAGCGTAGCCCTGGGAATTTTTCAGAACCTAGTGGACTCTCTCCTTAAAGGGATTCCCAGGGTACAGCCCTTCTTCAATGATGTTTTAATTGCCGCACCCTTGGCAGAGGACTTCGCCGAGAGACTGCCCGTCATCCTGAGAAAAATGTCTCCTGGGGGTACCGTGGGTCAAGTTCCTGGGGTTCTCTATCAACGCTCAGGGAATCCATCTGGCTCCTGACAAGGTCCACACCATAGTCAATGCTACGGTGCCAACATCCAAGCCAGAACTCCAGGCTTTCTTGGGCCTGCTGAACTTTTATCATTCCTTTCTGCCCCACAAAGCTGCGATCGCTGAACCCCTACACTGCCTTCTAGATAAAAAAGTCCCCTGGTTCTGGGGATAGAGGCAGGCCGCCGCAAGGAACTTCTCACTTCGAGCGCTGTCCTCACACACTTTGATGAGAAGCTGCCCATTGTCCTCACCTGTGACACTTCCCTATATAGGGTAGGGGCCATCCAAGGACATCAGCTGCCCGATGGCTGGGAGGTTCTTGTGGCCTGTTACTCCAGCACCTTGTCCTCAGCCGAGCACAACTATGTGCAGATTGACAAGGAGGCGCTAGCAATAGTGGCGGCAGTCAAGAAATTTCATGACTACCTTTATGGGAGTCCTTTTACCATTGTGACTGATCACAAGCCCCTGCTGGGTCTGTTAGCTCTGGATCGCCAAATGCCACAGATGCTGTCTCCCTGGGTGCTGTGCTGGTCCATCTTCCTGGCAGGCTATCAGTATTCGCTCCTCCATCACCCAAGGAAGGTGATGGGACACACTGATGCCCTCAGCCACCTGCCGCTGCCCTCCTGTGACCCAGACCTGGCTCCCACACATCAGATCCTGCTCATAGAGGATCTGCCCGACCATCCTCTTCAGGTATCCAACGTGTTCCACCAAACTGTCCAGGACCATGTTCTGGACTGGGTAAGGGAGGGGACGACCCACCAGCTGAGTGGGACCGGAATTCACTGCGTTCTCCTCCCACCGGGATGAACTTTCGGCCCACAAGGGCTGCCTGTTATGGGGGTGGTCGTGCCCGCACCGTTATGACAGCAAGTACTAGCAGCCCTTCACAAAACGTATGGTGGCCCGGCATGGACAGTGAAATTGAAGACTGTGTTAAGTGCTGTCAGACGAGCCAAGAAACCCGGTCAGAGCCCCCCAGGGCACCAGTGCGTCAGTGGGAGTCCACCCACAAACTATGGGCCTGGCTACATCTTGACTTTGTGGGGCCTTTCCAGGGACAGATCTTCATTTTGGTGGACTCCTACACCAAATGGCTGGAAGTGGTACTGGACCCTTCCAACTTGCCCTGGCAGCAATTCGCACCCTCTGCAGGGCCTTCTGCACCCACAGCATACCCGACACTGTCGTAACAGACAACAGAATGGCCTTCACGTCAGGTGAGTTCCAGGAATTCATAGGCTGCTACGCCATCTGGCACATCTGCTCCGCTCCCTTCCAACTCACAACCAATGGCTAAGCAGAACGGATGGTGAGGACTACGAAGGAGTCCCTCCGCAGGATCGTTCAAGGGGACTAGGATCACTGGCTCATGGATTTCCTCTTCAGCCACCATGTGACCTGTGGAACGCCTCATGGGCAGGCGCCTAACAACCCGTCTAGACCGAATGCAGCTGGACCGCGCTCCAAAACACAGCCTGGCCCCTGAAAGTCAAGCAGCACCCTGTGGGTTTTTTCCGGGCGACCCCATCTATGCCCAGAGGTCCACCATGGATCCTGGCCAAGGTCATCAGGGTAACCAGGCCCCTGATGTATGAAGTGTCTATGGAGGATGGCCAGCTGCTTCAGCGGCACATTGACCAGCTCCACCACCGTCTCCTCCCAGCTGAGCCGGGTCTGCCCTTAGTGCTTCCAGAAGACAGTGGCAAGAAGCTGCCAAGCCCCCAGGAACCAGAGCCAGAGAGGGACATGCCAGCAATCAGCGAGCAGCCAACGGCCAGCAAGCAGCCATCAGAAAATGCAGAGAGAGTGTCGGAACCAGCAGCCACAGGCGGTCCCGAGGTCGCACCTGTGCCTACACTGTCACTGTCCACTAGTCCCTTGATGGAACCCTCCGACTCCGTTCCAGGGACTCCGGCCCTACTGTTGGAGCCACGTTGCTCAAACCACGAGCAACACAGACCAGCATACTTAAAGGACTTTGTTGATGGGGCTCTGAACTTTGGGGGGAGGGATGTTATGTACTGTGCTGCGAACCAAGGGGGCCAAGCTGACTAATATAATATAAACATAGAAATTTATTAAGGTGTACACTTGTTAAAATAACTTCTGATTAAAATTTTTCAGTTTCAGACGTATAAAAACATACAAATACTCGTACAAAGGATGGGTCAACACTATACAACTGAAGACCAAACGCGTTTCGGCCCCAAAGGGCCTTCCTCAGTGGTCACTAATACAGATATATCATTGACACACGTTCATAGACATATATACATATATCAACCCAGGTGTTGTAGCCTTATATGGTTATACAGCTATTACAGAGATTAGTACTGGGCCATAGGTATATCTGTTGTAGTCTCACCAGTACTTCTACACTGGTAATCAGAATTTTGTAGTTATGAATGTGTGCCACTCCATCAGAGTAAAGATACTCTGGATTTCCAGTCTTCTTTCTACTTGCTGAATCACTAATAAACTATGAGCTGATCACTTGAACGTGTCTGAACCCAGTATATCTAAAATCTAAAAATCTAAAGTCTAGAATCTCAGTTTATTATTGGGATTATTTTTAGGAAATAAAGATTTGTGCAGAGTCCCTACCCTATAGGAAATAGATCGCTTCTCATTTAGAGTTATCAGACTGTCCATTAAATTTGTTTCATGGTATCCTTGCCCACTTTCAGTTAATAGTTTCCCAAACCTTCAGAACAGTGTTAGATAAAGAATCATGTATTACTACATTTTTTCACAAATTATATCTGCTTTCAAAATTTCAACACCATTCAAAGCCATTGAAAACATATAGGAAAGGATACACATTTTTTAAAAATGCCTGAAAAGGATAAATCAGACAAACATCTCTTAAAATGGATTCATTCTTCCTTTATGACATAGCTAACATTGCCACTCATATTATTGTAATCTTTAATGTTAGCAGTTTAAAAGGGCAGCTCTTGGAAGTGGTTAACCACAATTATGCTGAATCAAATCCAGCAGAGCTTTAAAGATCAGTACATGGGCCTATCATGGGGAAAAAACTGTATCTGAATAATCAAACCAAGAGGTTGGCATTATTTCCAGTAACAATAATGAAAAATCATATTTTGAATCTCCTGATGGATTTGTCTATTTAAGAGAAGGTAAGAACAGATCTAGGAACCTAACACATTGTCTTTTCTATCCTGACTCAAATACAGAAGTTCCACAAAACTACAGCTCTTTGCAAGCCAGTGACAGGCATTACTTAACAACCCAGTTATTGTCCAACACAAATTGTTACTTTGGCCCCGGTCACACTGGGGGAAAAGGTGTGGCTGAAGTGTGACTTTTTTGAGCCGCATCAAAAGAGAAGCGTGGCGGCAGGATCAGACAGATACCCCAAGCCGCCACGCAGTTGCTCCCCAGCATGGTCAGATGCCGGGGGGAAGCCACAGATCAGTACGCGAGGTGAGCCCGCTGCACACGCACGCGCTCACACAGTTCTATAGGGCCTCCATATGCTGCAGGGAGATGGGTGTGTCGGCGATCAGACGCCGGCCCATGCTGCGCATCAACTGTTAGGTAGTACTCTTTTGGTGCTACCTTTTTGCGGTAGGTTTTTGGCTGGAAGGGACGGATCGGGGACGGGTGTGTGCCACTTCCCAGATGTTGTGGTATGATCGTGCCCGCTTGATGCGCCCCCAATCCATCCCTCCTGCGGGGCAAATCCTCCCGTGTGACCGGGGCCTAACATTATCTACCACTTGACACACAAGAGAATAGTCTGGTGATATGACAGTCTTGAAGATGAAAACCACATATATGACATTCCCAGCAGAACAGATGAGTGTCTTTGTATCCACATGGAGATTTGATTCCAAACGCCAACAGGTGTTTTTTTTGGAGCGTCTATACAACATAATTCTCCAATCACCCAGTTTCCATGTTTTCCCCATCCTCAGGACATTTTTCTGAAAGTTGGTTTGTTTCAGTCTTTCTGGAAAGAACAAAGTCCAAGCAAGTTAGTAAGCCATCTTGGCAGGAAGGCACACTTTTTCAACAGTTCCACCCACACCAATGCCATTTTCCTCCTATCAGCCCCTTGGAGCCACCAATAGGGTTTCAGGCCTTTTAAAACAAAATCAGTAATTGCCAATGTTCTGTAGTGTAATAACATTATAACAACTGAAAGGTATGATCTACCAGTCTCTCTGAATTCCTAGCTTTCATTAAAAAAAAAAGCTAGTAAGTCTCTAGCTCTTTTTGTTCCAGTAATATACACGTAATTTACTGTTTACCTTTCAGATATTAAAAATTAATATTTTTGTGCAATCTTTTCTTCATTTACAAATGTACATATAAATGAAATATTTCCAGTATATAGACAGTACATAAAGAGGTACTGTACAAAAAGACAGAAGATATATATTCCTGAATTGGTTCAGTTATTTCTGTACCATGTATTACCATGACATTGGAAAGGCATTGTTAAGGAAAAGGTTTAAAATTAATGTAGACAGCTCTGGTTGCGCTGGCTTTGTAGTATAAAGGACTCCGTGTTGATTAAAGTATACATTTATTCTCAGTGTTGTGCCACCAGAGAGGCTGGTCCAAGAAAAAAATCCATTTTTTTTTCCATTTGCAAACCACAAAACTCTGATCCTTAGAGAACAATGCAATCCTGACTTAGAGTTATGTGCCCTAGGTGACAGTAGAATCACCATTAAATTTTGTTACATGAGTGTAATGTGAAACCATGCCAACACAACCAATTTATGCCATCATTACTCCACTGTTGCACCAATGGTACACAATGCTCCCTCTAAGCTGTGGAGTCTTGTGAGCAAAAATTCTACTTTGTGAGCTACTGGCATTAAAGTTGTGAGCAAGCAACTTGGCTACTGCATAAATTAGTTTGCTCTGGAGCCATCCTTCCTGAGCTAAGACAAAAATGGGTGAGCTGGAGGCTAGAAAACTGTGAGCTAGCTCACACTAACTCAGCTTAGAGAGAACACTGATGGTACATCCCACCAGTTAAATCCCTGTGCCAGCAGAACACCTGTAGTGTAAGAAAACCAGAGTGGAGTTCAAGCAGGGCATAGGAAGGGGTAAGGCTTAGTTCAGCTCATATTCCAGTTCAAGCTTGCATTGCTCGTGTTAGAGTGGGTGAAAAGCTCTAGATAACTGTTGCCACCCTGCCACAATTCACATTCACCCTGCCACATCAGAGGACAGAATTTTGATTGATTCAGTAGCAAATCATGGCAAAGCACCAGAAGTATGCAAGGCCCAGCAGGAAAACACAGATCATCTCTTAACAGGGATGAAAGTATGCCAGTGGTACCTCCTATTTTTTTGCTTCAAGACCCCAAACAGAAACAGTACCAGTTAAGAAACTTCAGTTGTTTTCCCTGCTACCTATCAAATGTGTGGGATTGGAAAGCATTATTTCCCTCAAGTCTGTAGAACTGTAATGGGGAACTGTGAAGAAAAGACAACAATAAATAACAGTGATCAGCCAAGGCCAACAACAAAACTGGAATGGTGGAGGCATAACACTTGTCTCAAAACTCTGCCTCTGAACTCCACATACAAGAGCACTGAAACTATCGGCCCCACTGCTGAAAACGGGATGCAAGGACAAAGGCAGGTAAGTAAAGGAAGGGTGAGCACACACCTCACAGTATGGCATCCTCAATACACTTGCTATGTTGCCTCTAATACCGTAATCAGAGTTGCCTGGGTCACACAGGGAAGGGCTATTGGTGTTGCTACATTGTTTCTACAGGTTTGGTTTTGTATGTTACCGTTGGGAGTATATAGGGTTTTAAGTATGGCTGCAGTCACACACACTAAAGAATTCACTTTCATCCCACTTTCAATGCACTTTCCAACTGGATTTTGCCAGTTCACACAGTAAAATCCAGTTGGAAAGTACACTGAAAGTGGATTGAAAGTGGATTATTTAGTGTGTGTGATATAATGCCCCATGTAATATCCCTGGTACAGCAACTCCTGGCATAGCAGGACTATTGGATTGAAATGGTCTTGTATATTACTCACAAGTTATTAAAAATTTCTCACATCAAGCAAGACAAAAAAAATTGCACAGAGCTACTGTATGTTTGAACATGTTGGTTCAGCATAACTGATGTGGCATACCACTGGGATACTATTTAATTCACCAATATCTGCTAAGTAAATTTGAGGAGAGCTAGAACCATTTTGCTCATCTGTAATATTGAGTATGGATGTATAATAGTAAAATGCTACCTGGGGAAGATAAAAAACACCCAGCCTTGTTTCAAAGGTTTGCTAGAGCTGTGTGGTGGTTTTGACCATTTATTTTACCACTTTAAATGCTTCCATTTGTTTCAGAATCTTTTATATAAACACAGATTAATAGTTGGGCTTTTTTAAAATGTAGGCACATGCAAGAGATTGCTTATCCCAGTAATGATATGTTACTGGGTACAGTCCAAATTCTACAATCTGATGCACCTGAACTACCTCAGTCTCATACCAACCTTGAGCAGCTTCATTTGAAAAAGACACATTTGGACCTGTCCCAAAGACTAAACTAACAAAAGGGCTTGCCTATTGCATGAATCTTGTGAGGTTATCAAAAGTCATTCTCTTATCTGTGCTGGACAGAAATCAGAAGCAGATCCATGCTTATTTCATTCTGCGGAGTTTCTCCCTCCCCCTTTTTTCATAATGTAGCAGTGCTTTTTACACAACAGGAAATAAAAGGTAACCAAGAAACTATGATCCTCTAATACAAGAAACTGTTTTAATATATAATACTAAATGTTCTTGAGCAGTTCTTCCCCATCACTAGTACTAGGGCAACTGCCTGCATCTGTGCAAAGCTCCTTCGCTAAAGATGATGATCTGTAAGATCTGCTGACACAGCAAGATCTGTAAGAAAGATGTCAAAGATAAGCAACAAACCAAACAAAAGGAACAAACATCTGCACACACAGTGCACAGCTAACCTTAGGAACTCACTGTTGTGGGAATTAGAAGTGCTGATGGTTGTTTGTACCATCATCGACAGTTGTGAATGTGGCCAAATGTATGTATGATATTTAGGAATAAGGGAAAAAAGAAATTATTTCTTACAGAAAATTGGTCTGTTGTTGTTGTTGCTTTGGAGGGAGAAAAAAAAGAAGAGTACCACCCTAAAATGAGAAAGAAGAAGACCACCCTAAAATGGGAAAAGTACCACCATGATTGCCTTTTTTATACTGGGATACTTGACTTTTGACTCCAGTTTCTGGTGATGGCCACAATCATTGTAAAGACTGGTAATTCATCTAAACTGCCATTTTAAGTTTATCCCAGTTGTTTCTTTTTTAACTATTTGTTTTAATTTTACAAAACAATAATTGTAAATATTCATTTATTTCTCTCCCCTGTCACTTCCATTATTCAGCTTGTTCACAACACCATTGAAAGAACTTGCTAGTTATAGGCCGAGGACAGACTGGCAATTTGCCCCGGTATCGAGTCGGGGCAAAAAAACCCCGGGGTAAACGATACCGGGTTTTCCCGTCCACACAGCGGGGGCCTCTGCCGGAAGATACTGGACGGAGGCGCGCGGGAGCGTTCAGACTGCCGCGCCAGAGGCACGCTATATTCGCTGTTTCCCCATTATTTCGGCTGTGGGCGTATGGGCGTATGTGCGCATGAGCGCTTGAGCGCTCATGCGCATAAGCGCATTTTGGCGATTTTTTTTTTTTGCCCTGCAACGCCGGCACCGCATTGGGCAGTGGAGCGGAGCGCAGCCAATCACACCGCTGCTGCCTCATGCCCAACGCGGGTTGCTCCCGGCTTTTCGGCTGCGCGTTCAGACTCCCCGGAAGCGGAGAAACGCGCGACAAACGCAGGCTTTCAAGATTTGCGTCGGCTTTTATCAGGTGTTTTTTTAATCCGGCAGTGAAGCGCGAGAGCACCGGTAGGCTACGGGTGGGGGACGCCAGGCAGATGTGCCTGTGTGAACATTCCATTTACCCCGATATTGAGTCGTTGTCAGCCCGGGTCCCATCCCGCGGCAAATTGCCAGTCTGTCCTCGGCCATAGTATCAGTATAGGCATATCACTTTATTTTTATTTAGTTTTTCCCATGATAGTTGTCAGCTGCTGTTTTAAAGGTGCAATTTACATTTGTGCACAGGCAGAGGGTCATAAGTTTGTATAAAACTAAATTAAATTAAATCAAATCAATGTACTGAAACCCTCAGCCCTCCAAATGTGAACCCAAAACTTCCCACGTATGAGCCCAAATTTGATGGGCTCTACCTTTTCTCCTGTTTTTATTTATTTGTGTATTTATTTAAAACATTTCTAAACTCCTTTTTGACCCAACTCAGGGTGCCAAGGCAGTGAGTATTAAAACATGTCAAACGTTAAAACATTTAAAACATTAAAACAGCATTTAAAATACAAATATGTATAAATATTTAAAGTGATTAAACAAAACACATAAGTGCATAGATATATATAAACATAGAAACAGAACAGGGCTAATAAGAGTTAATGAGGGAATTCCTAACCAAACAAAAGAAGTATTCACCTGGAGGAAGACAGCGTGCAATTCTGCATCTAGCATTCACTCCACATTTTCTCAACTGGGACGAAAAACTGCAGCTCAAAACCACATTCCCCTGAATGGCCATAAACCAGCCATTAATCTATGCAGGAAGTACAATAAAATCCGATGATCAAAGAACTTGAAAGTGGCACGGAGTGTGGAAGCTACCATAAAACCCAATAATCAAAAGAAGTGAAACCAGCATGCAACGCAGAGGGGAATTTCTGTTCCAACATGGGTTTTGTAAAACAACGGAGGGAAAAGCCAATGCAGAATCAGCCAGTGATAGAGAGAAACAGATGCAACTTCCCAGAGGATGAATTCCAAAGTTTTGGCACCACAAGTAAGGCCCTTTCTAAGGTTATCACTAGCCTCAGAGGGCAGAGGCAGCTGAAGCAGGGCCTCTGAAAATGACCAGAGATACTGGACTGAATCCTACTTCTCTTCTCTGAAGCATTGAATGATGGTCTGAAAAAACTTGCTTCAGAGGAAAGTCTTTTCCCTTTGGAATAAGACTACTGCCTTAGCAAAAAGGTATCATAGATACCAACACAACTAAACAATAGTGCCAGATTTTGAAGGGAAAAAAGAGTCTATTGAATATTTCAGTTCTCGTCACATTCCAATTCAAAACATAATAAAATGAATAGTTACTGTGTGGTATTGTTGATATTTGGAGCCCCTTCTCTTCTTACGGCCTGGTAAGAAAATGTGTGATAGGATCAAATGTCCTTGTGGCACAAATAATAAGGCAGGCATTTAACTTTGCAAATTAGTGGTTGGACACCTGGTGATACTTCTGTGCTTATAGTCAAGTGTGTGTATGTGTTTCTTCACAATCAAGGCCTATACACATAGCAAACTCAATAGCATCTTGTTTGTCACTGTGGCTTCTACAAGGTCTCAGAGGGCGGTTGTGATCTAAAGCACTACTTTAGGTACATTCAGGAACTGTGCATACTCAGTAGAGCTTTTATTCTTTGAAATACAGACCCTCCCATGGCATACCACAAACTCCTTTTTAAGCTTCCCACAGTTTGAAAAGCAATTTGTTTTGTAGCATCGGGGGGCCCTCCTGTTTATGAAATTCAAGTCCAACTTGCCTTGAGCACACCAAATTAGTCATGTATTTCTTTGGATCCTGGCTGATAAATATATAATGCTATTATCCAAATACAAGGGTAATTCATGCTTACCAGGCAAGATGGCCAGGGAATGTGCTGTCATTATAAAGACATGCCTTCTCTGTTGATGCAGCTTGTAATGACATGGGCTAGATCATCTCAATTTTTCTTGCAGCCGGCACCTACCAAGTTATTGGCCAAACCTAATATAACAATTCTTATTTTCTTGAGTAATTAGATGCTAATGATCAATGTCTTCTCATGGAAAAAAATGTCTCCCTGGTGTGTGTGTGGGATCAGTTTTATATAGTCTAATCATACAGTCAACTAGGCCATTTCTTTGCATATTATTCAGACTGAATTTTCCAGAGCGGAGAGTTTTGATTTGTGGGAATAGGCTGATTTATAGGAATTTGTATCCATACATAGGTTGGATCCATACAGATACTCGAAAATCCCCACAGACCCAATGTTGTTTAGCAGCAAACAAGGTGCAAGAAATTATTTACTTAAAAAGTAGAGGAGGGGCAGTCTCAAGCCTCTAATAATCATTGAAATATTGTTTCATATTGATTTATGATTTATTAATATTTCTGACAAAAATATAGTGCTGGACATAAGTGTTAGTTTCAGTGCAATCCTATGTAGGTTTACTCAAAGGCAAGCCCCACTGAATTAAATTGAGTTTACTGTCAGGCAAATGTGCACAGCTGCAATTCTGAACACAGTTACTTGGGAATAAATCCAATCGACTTCAGAGAAGCTTACTTTAAAATAGCCATGTATAGAATTGGGCAGTGTTGTGAACCCCGCTGAACTAAATGAATCTTACATCTGAGTAAATATTTTTATTATGTTGCTGATCAGTTCTGGAAGAAAGTTTTTTAGACGCTTCTATGCTTTATATGGTTTGATTTTGACTGGATACCTCTTCTCCTCTAACAAATAATCACAGGAAAAAATATTTTAATATACCTTCTCTATCAGGTATTAGTCTGCATCTGTTGTTCATTTCTGATCTGCGACTCCACTCAATATATGAAGGATCAGACCTCAGCTAAAGCACACTGAAACAAAGAAAGTTTATTTACAATTGTGGAATCATGGACTAGTTCAGGCTCATTGAAGTGGAATGGTATGTGAACCTTAACAAACCTTTTCTGAGTTTTCTTCTGACCGTTTGAATGTCTTTCTGCCTTCCCCCTTGGGGAAATTAAATTACTGTTTGGGCCTCTAAGTACTGGATGGAATACAGTCAGTAAAGAAAGCTGGTATTGAGACAGCAAATAGAAACAGGTGAATAATGGGGAATTTTATTCTTCAAAGAGCAGTTGAGCTGACACACTTTTTGCTTAGGTCCCATTAACCAGAGAATATTTGGGAAAACATGAAGCTGCCATACACTGAGTCAGACCATTGGTCCCTCTAGCTCTGCATTGTCTACTCTGACTGGTAGTAGCTCCCTAACCTCTTAGGCAAGGAGAGGTCTTTCCCAGTACATACTGTTGTTTTAAGTGGAAAGCCCTGGGAATGAACCTGAATCTTCCACCTGTAAAACATGGACAATGATGCCATGTAGCTATTGGTCATCAGCAGATCACACCTATAACGAGGCATTGTGTGAAGGGGCACTTTCTTTTTTCAATCTACTGCCAATCAATCATATTGATACTACTCTATGTAGTATTGTGGGAGATACATCGAAATCCTCACCAAGTCCTGTATTCTTTGCAAAAATCTCAGCAACTGACAATTACAACTGGATAAACCTCTTTAATCAAATCTCCTCTTTGCATGTTTCTAAGGAAAAAAATCCACAACCTCTTAGCATTCCCTTGTAGGAATGATTCTGGAGCACCTTGATGACTCTGCTTGTTCTTTTGAATCTTTTTTCAGCTCTATGATAGCCTTTTAGATAGTGATCAGAACTGCACACAGTATTCTTAACAGGGCAGCATCATAGAGTTATATGGCATTATTATGCATAGTCTCTTTTCCACCTCTTCACTATTCACTCCTAGGCCGAGGACAGACTGGCAATTTGCCCCGGTATCAAGTCGGGGCAAAAAAACCCCGGAGTAAACGATACCGGGTTTTCCCGTCCACACAGCGGGGGCCTCTGCCGGAAGAAACGGGACGGAGGCGCGCGGGAGCGTTCAGACTGCCGCGCCGGAGGCGCGCTATATTCGCTGTTTCCCCATTATTTCGGCTGTGGGCGTATGGGCGTATGTGCGCATGAGCGCTTGAGCGCTCATGCGCATAAGCGCATTTTGGCGATTTTTTTTTTTTGCCCTGCAACGCCGGCACCGCATTGGGCAGTGGAGCGGAGCGCAGCCAATCACACCGCTGCTGCCTCATGCCCAACGCGGGTTGCTCCCGGCTTTTCGGCTGCGCGTTCAGACTCCCCGGAAGCGGAGAAACGCGCGACAAACGCAGGCTTTCAAGATTTGCGTCGGCTTTTATCAGGTGTTTTTTTAATCCGGCAGTGAAGCGCGAGAGCACCGGTAGGCTACGGGTGGGGGACGCCAGGCAGATGTGCCTGTGTGAACATTCCATTTAATCCGATATTGAGTCATTGTCAGCCCGGGTCCCATCCCGCGGCAAATTGCCAGTCTGTCCTCGGCCCTAGTACTGATTTTGTCCAGTCACTGTAGCATTACCACAGAGATCATGTCTGTTACAATCTCTTTTCTGGATAGTTATAATAAATGTAGACCTAATACGTATTTGTGTGAGAATAAAATATAAGGACTTCTTCAAGCTTCTGAAGGATTGCTGTTCCACTTCCATGTATATATCATGGTAAATCCATACAATTCCCATTCACACAAATGCAGACATGCATTTTAAGAGCATAAGAGAAGCCAATGTTGGATCAGGCCAATGGCCCACTCTGTCACACAGTGGCCAAAAATACCAGGTGCCATCAGGAGGTCCACCAGTGGAGCCAGGACAGTAGAAGCCCTCCCACTGTTGACCCTCCCAGGCACCAAGAATACAGAGCATCACTTGCCCCAGAGTCCCTATCTATACCTTGTGGCTAATAGCCACCAATGGACCTCTGCTCCATATGTTTATCTAATTCCCTCTTGAAGCCGTCCATGCTTGTATCCGCCACCACCTCCTGTGGCAGTGAATTCCATGTGCTAATCACTCTTTTGTTGGGTATTATCTATAAAGAAACATACTTCTTCAGCTTCTGTCATCACATAGCAACCCAGATGTAGCACTATCATTTGCCTCTTGTTCTTTTTTCACAGATGACTTTCACTTCCTCCCTTTAGGAATCTAAAGTTATAGTTATATAATGCAGTTATAGTGCATTGCTATTGTACTACATATGCTAAATAAATTGTGATGAATGATGTCTGGAACTGATGCAAGGTAAGGACAGGGAAACAACAGTTTGGCACAAAAATTATTTGGACTATAATGATCGAGTGAACCAAGCACCATGGAATAACTGTTGTGTGTAGATAAGGCTTATATGGTTGCAGGGTTTTTTGTCCCAATATGCTTTTCATTCTGTTTTCTAGATGGGTAGCTGTTTTAGTCTGTCTGTAGCAGTAGAGCTATTCAAAGCTGAGCTATTCAAAGTCTTAAAAGATGATGCTGTTAAAGTGCTGCACTCAATATGCCAGCAAATTTGGAAAACACAACAGTGGCCACAGGATTGGAAAAGGTCAGTTTATATTCCAGTCCCAAAGAAGGGCAATGCCAAGGAATGTTCAAACTATCGCATAATTGCACTCATTTCACATGCTAGCAAGGTCATACTCAAGATCCTACAAGCTAGGCTTCAGCAGTACATGGATACACCAAAAGAACAAGCTGGGTTTCGAAGAGGTAGAGGAACTAGAGATCAAATTGCCAACATTTGCTGGATTATGGAGAAAGCAAGGGAGTACCTGAAAAACATCTACTTCTGCTTCATTGACTGCGCTAAAGCCTTTGATTGTGTGGATCACAGCAAACTGTGGCAAGTCCTTAAAGAGATGAGAGTACCAGACTACCTCACATGTCTCTTGAGAAATCTGTATAAGGGTCAAGAAGCGAAAGTTAGAACCGGATATGGAAAAACTGATTGGTTTAGCATAGGAAAAGGAATACAACAAGGATGTATATTGTCACCTTGCTTATTTAATTTATATGCAGAGTAAATCTGTCATGACCCCAGTGGGTTGCTGCCTTCCCCTGCCACCACCCTGGACTTACAGTCCCTTGTACAGCCCAGGGTACCCTCTCAAGCCCATCCAAAATGTCCCTTTCCAAGCCGAGGACCTTAGGCGTGATGACCCGGCAGAACTTTTAGACAAATGGTTTATTTATACAGTAATGGGGCATTGTAAACAAGACAAGGTGCTTCAAAAAGGTATAACAGTGTTTAAAAAGGCAAAATAAACAGAATCTAACGCAGCTACCTATTACTCCTTAACTGTTATTACTTAAGGCCTACAAGCCTTCTTACCAGGCTGCACTACCTGTAACAATCACTCTGACTAGTGAGGGACCTTTTCCTCTCAGACCAGCCCTTCTCCCTCATTGACTCCATGAGAGGGAAAACTGCAGAGAGACAGCAAGATCGGTTTCCTCACAACACACAGAGTTTATCACAGTCCCCTTCAGTTCACTCCTGTGTGAAGAAAGACACCATTTCCCCACAGCCTACAGTTTTAAGACACACCTCCACCAGAATGCAACAGTCTTCTCCCAGAATCCCTGCACTCCCATTGGCTAAAAACCATCCCCAAGCATTGTGGGGATCATAGGCTGTCTGCTATCTGCTGCCAGACGGGCCCCTCCTATAGTTTAGGCCTCTAAGCCCTGTCTCCATCCTGCACAGATCATGACAACTTCATACAAAATGCTGGCCTGGATGAATCACAATCTGGAATTAAGATTGCTGGGGAGAACTTCAACAATATGCAGATGATATCACTCTAATGGTAGAAAGTGAAGAAGACTTAAAAACCTTCTCGCTGAGGGTGAAAGAGAAGAGTGCAAAAGTTGGCTTGAAACTCAACATTAAAAAAACTAAGATCATGGCATCCGGCCCCATCAATCCTCGGCAAATAGAAGGGGAAGTCATGGAAGCAGTGACAGACTTCACGTTCCTGGGATCTAAGATCACTGCAGATGATAACTGCAGCCATGAAATTAAAAGATGCCTGCTCCTTGGGAGGAAAGCAATGGCAAACCTAGACAGGATAATAAAAAGTAGAGACATCACCCTGCCAACAAAAGTCCGTATGGTCAAAGCAATGGTATTCCCAGTAGTAATATATGGCTGCGAGAGTTGGACTATAAGGAAGGCCAAGCACCGAAGAATAGATTCTTTTGAATGATGGTGGTGGAGAAGACTCTTGAGAATCCCTTGGACTGCAAGGAGATCGAATCACTCAATCCTAAAAGAAATCAACCCTGACTGTTCCCTAGAAGGCCAGATAGTGAAGCTGAAGCTTAAATACTTTGGCCACCAAATGAGAAGGGAGCACTCACTGGAGAAGACCCTGATGCTGGGAAAGATTGAAGGCAAAAGAAGAAGGGGAGGGCAAAGGATGTGATGTTAGACAATGTTATCAATGCAACAAACATGAAATTAAGCAAACTCTGGAGCATGACGGAAGACAGGAGGGCCCGGCGTGATGTGGTCCATGGAGTTGTGAAGAGTTGGAATTGACTGTGTGATTGAACAACAATAAAAAGCAGTAGAAAAAAGTGCACAGTTAGGATATCTTCAGTGAGAACTAATCTGTTGTGTGATGGGATCATGGCAGGAGGGACAGGAAAGTCATTTGTCTAGAGCTTAAACATAAGAACATAAGAGAAGCCAATGCTGGATCAGGCCAATGGCCCATCCAGTCTGTCACACAGTGGCCAAAAATACCAGGTGCCATCAGGAGGTCCACCAGTGGGGCCAGGACACTAGAAGCCCTCCCACTGTTGCCCCCCCAAGCACTGAGAATACAGTGCATCACTTGCCCCAGCTTCCTATTCACAGAAGGCCTAAAATTTAGACTTTTGACATTTCCAAATAAATGCAGAGATGCACTGACAGGATTGAAAGATGTTCATCATACAACTTCTAACTTGTGTCCCATTACTAGGCCATATGTTTGCCAAACCTGGTTTTGGAAATACCCGGAGATTTGAGGGTGGAGCCTAGGAAAGGGGGGTTTAGGGCGGGGAGGAATCTCCATAGGGTTTAATGCTATGCAGTCCACCTTCCAAAGCATCCATTTGGAAGCAAATGGACAGTGGTTCAGCAAAGGACCTTCTACTCATTATTATTTTGAGGATACCTTAAAGGAAGCCATTCTGGTTACATTGTAAATGTCATACTGTAGATCCAGGAAGTTCTGTGCTATGCATGTTGGTTCTGTGTCTCACTGGTGCTAGAAAAACCAAGACTTTTGGCAGCACAGAAATATGTGATCTTGCAGAATGATCTTGCAGAGTCTGCATGTAAACACCATAAAGATTCATAAGCTGGACTAGAGGCTTGCATCCATGTAGTACCAGGATGCTCTGAGTCTTTGATTTTACTGATTTATTCAGTGGTGATGGATGTGAAATGTGTGGATATATGGGGTACATATATGGAGTCTTTGTATTATAATTACCTGAATCCCAGAGGATCTGTGTCCCAAGATCTATTTTACCATTTCTATGAGACTAAGATGTACCAATGTTTGATGCATTCCTGCAGGAGTGAAAGTGTGTAGGTTTTAGGGCCATCCATACCAGGATCAGTGAGTCTGAATCTTCATGATGATGGGGCTCATTTAGGGTTGCCAGTGGGGCCTTGAGATCATCTCGAATTATAACTGATCTCCAGACAACAAAGACCTATTGCCCTGCTTTGAAGGATGGGCTGTATCATAATACCCCAGAGAGGTCCCCCCTTCCCAAATCCTGTCCTTTCCAGGCTCCGCCCCAAATCTCAAAGAATTTTTCCAGCCCTGAGTTAATGTTCCCTTCACTGAGTGGAGCAGTTCACATCCTTAGCAGAATATAACTGATGGGCAATGGGCAGTGCAAGACCCTACTGTGGCTCCAGACTGCTGCTGAGCGGGGCTTCCTGTTTTGATGAGTGGCTGCTCATGTGCACAGCTCAGAGGGAGCACTGCCCTAAATTGGTATCCCTAGCTTATTACCATCTGCAGTTTGTGGGACATAATACAGCTCATGGATATGAAAAATTGTTTGTGGTCCAGGGTTGCCAGCTTCCAGGTGGAGCCTGGAGATCTCCCGCTTTTACAACTGATCTCCAGCTGACAGAGATCAGTTCCCCTGGAGAAAATGGCTGCTTTTAAGGGTGGACTCCATGGCATTGTACCATGCTGAGGCCCCTCCCCAAACCCTGCCCTCTCCTGGATCCACCCCCAAAGTCTCCAGGTATTTTCTGACCCAGACCTGGCAACCCTATGGTATAAATTAAAACAGACAAATGGTTTTGTGTAGATTAGCTAGGGAAGCTATACAGCCATTTGCTCATGATGCTGGCAGTTAAATCAGGCCTAGGGATGAGGGAACACTATCTAGGACTATACCTCTTTTCAGTCATCATGTATTATCATATGTATTGGGAAGATCATCTGTTCTACCATCACCATTTTATTGGAGAGGGGCTGTAATGTATCCACAGGAGAACATGGGCTCTGGACAGCCATGTGCTTGGACTGGTTCTAACCGGTCCACCATGTGGCCAGGCGAAGGGCCTGAGCTTCGCCCCGAAGGACAATGGACTAGTGGATCCTGACTCCCCTCCAATGGAGGAGCAGGAGTTAATCCAATCAATGTAAATAGCGAATCACCGGGGGTGTGTGTGTTTGGGGTGTGGGTCACTTGGGAATAAAAGCCGGCCTGCGAGCCGGCTCAGTTGTCTTGTTCTTCATCTAATAAAGTATGTGAGAGCTGAAATCACTAGTAAGTCTCAGTACTTTTCACTGGCGACGAAGGTGGGATGCCAACTCCCTCCATGAACAACGACCACGAGACGAGCACCGCTGACCGCCCCAACGCCGAAAGCACCGAACGCCGCCGCCGAGCTTCGTGTCCGCCTCTTCGGTTCCTGGGCACCGCACCGCTCCCTAGCACCGCTGACCCCGAGAGCAGCCTCGCTTTCAACGCCGCCAACTCTACGCCTGAACCGCGACCTCCACGGGTGAGCACCATGGCCGCTAGCAACGAGAGCTTCCCCGCCTTCGACATCTCTCGTCCCGCACACTGGGAGACCTGGATCGAGACGCTGGAGCGTCACTTCGAGATCCATGGCATCACGGATGCGGGTACGAAGAAGGCCTATCTCCTGCGCTACTGCGGCATCGAGGCACACCTCCTCCTGAAGGACCTGGTAAACCCCCTCCTGCCGAAAGACGCGGCCGCCACCTACGACATGCTGGTCAAGGCGTTTACTGACCACTTGGCACCAAAGCCCACCAAGTTCGCGGAACGAATGGAGTTCTTCGCGAGAATGCAGGGCCCCGACGAAACATCTCCGGAATTCCTGGCCGGACTACGCCGCACAGCCGCAAGGTGTGCCTTCCCCAACCTCGCAGATACCCTCCTAAACCAGTTCTTGGTGGGGCTGAAGGAGGCGAAGCTGCGCCGCAGGCTCGTCAGCTGGGACGACCTCACTCTGGAGGCCGCCATCCAAGAAGCGGCCGCCTACGAGAAGTCCCACGCAGATCGCCGGCCTAAGACGGTCCATCGCCTCCAGGACTCCGGCCCCTCGGATGACTCGAACGATGAGGAGGTCCTACAGGTGAACCGCCGATCACAGCCACGCACCCAACGCAACAGGGGATCCCCCGCACCACCAAACCAGCCCAACGCATCTGCCTGTGCCAGCTGTGGCGACGCTCACGAGCGCCGGACCTGCCGTTTCCGGGACGCCGTCTGCAGGACCTGCAACAAGGCCGGACACCTCGCCCGAGTCTGCCGCTCCAAGGGCAAGCGCCTGGGATCCACTGCCCAGCTGGACGCCGCAAGCCTGCACACCGTGACGACACAGCGCCGGCAGACGGTATGTAACTTGCCCCCTGAAAGCCCGGACAAGGTGCATGTGACTGTCCAAATAGAGGGGTCCCCCTGCCAAATGGAAATAGACTCAGGGTCCTCGTTCTCTATAATTTCTGCGGAGACCCTTAAACGCTATGCCCCAAGGGGGGACCCCGACTGCACAAGCCACGGGGGTTGAAACTGACGGACTTTAACAAAAACCCAGTGGCAGTCCGTGGCTGGGGCAAGTTTCAAGTCCGATTTAAAGGGTTCTCGGGCTTTCTGGACCTGTTGGTTGTGGAGGGGCGCCTCTCAAGCCTCCTGGGACTGTCGTGGTTTGGGCCTTTGGGACTCCAAATAGCAGGAGTAAACCACCTCGGGACCGCTGACTGGGAGGCAGTTTGCCGGGAGTTCCCCAAAGTATTCGATGGGACCCTGGGGAGGTACAATGGGACCCCGATTTCGCTAGATCTGGACCCTAACGTACGACCCATCCGCATAAAGGCACGGCCCCCTCCCCTAGCCATGCGGGAAAAAATAGAGGCCGAGCTCGACCGCCTGGTCGCCCAAGGCGTGCTGGAACCGGTCGCGTCAGCGCGCTGGGAAACCCCCATTGTAACGCCAATGAAACCGAATGGGGCTATACGCATTTGTGCAGATTACAAATGCACCATAAATAAGGCTCTGCAGGACCACGCCTATCCGGTCCCGGTAGTGAGCCATGTCCTGGCCTCCCTGACGGGGGCCAAAGTTTTCGGCAAATTGGACCTGGCGCAGGCTTACCAGCAGCTGCCAGTGGACACGGCCGCTGCGGAAGCGCAAACCATCACCACCCACAAGGGGGCTTTCCGGGTCAATAGACTGCAGTTTGGGGTTTCAGTGGCGCCAGGGATTTTTCAATCCTTCATGGATTCCCTCCTGAAAGGAATTCCAGGGGTCCAGCCCTTTTTAGATGATGTCATCATCGCGGCACCAGACTCCACCGCCTTCACCGAACGGCTGCGTCAGGTCCTGCAGAGGTTCAACGAGGCTGGCCTCAAGGTGAAGAAGGAGAAATGCCTCCTGGGTGTGCCCCGCATCGAATTCCTGGGGTTCGCAGTCGATGCACAAGGCATCCACCCCACAGACGAGAAAATTAAAGCGATCACACAAGCCCCGGTCCCCACGTCCAAGCCGGAACTCCAGGCCTTCCTGGGCCTCTTGAATTTTTACCACGCATTTCTGCCCCAAAAGGCAACGGTGGCTGAACCCCTCCACCGGCTGCTGGACAAGGAGGCGCCGTGGGCCTGGAAGCCGGAGCATGCGGCAGCTTTCCAGGCGGTAAAAGACTTGTTGGTCTCCAACGGGGTGCTGCACCACTTCTGCGAGGCTTTACCTGTGGTTCTGGCGTGTGATGCGTCGCCCTACGGGGTGGGGGCGGTGTTGGGGCATCGGTTGCCGGATGGCCGGGAGGTTCCGGTCGCCTACTATTCTCGGACCCTGTCTTCTGCGGAGCGTAATTACGCGCAGATAGACAAGGAGGCACTAGCGATAGTGGCGGGGGTTAAAAAATTCCACCATTATCTCTATGGCCGCCCGTTCGAGATCCTTACAGACCACAAGCCTCTCCTGGGCCTCCTTGCGCCCGATCGACAGACGCCGCAGATGGTCTCGCCCAGGGTTCTCCGCTGGTCCATATTCCTGGCGGGGTACTCTTACACCCTCACCCACCGCCCGGGAAAGGCCATGGGTCACGCGGACGCGCTCAGCCGCCTCCCACTGCCCGCAACGGACCCAGACCCGGCCCCCGCCCACGTCATCGCACTCCTAGAATCGCTGCCCGATCGCCCAGTACATGTCAAGGAGGTGGCCCGCCTCACGGGCCGCGACAGGGTTCTCTGTCGGGTTTTGAACTGGGTGGGGAGGGGATGGCCGACAGCTAGACAAGACCCGGAGTTTGCGCCTTTTGTCACAAGGCGCGATGAGCTGTCGACCTATAAGGGGTGCCTAATGTGGGGAGGCAGGGTGGTCATTCCGAAACCACTACAGGAACGGGTACTGAGGGACCTTCATGAACACCACCCTGGGGTAGTCAGGATGAAGGCTCTGGCGCGGGGGTATGTCTGGTGGCCAGGGTTAGACCGGGATATTGAGGACATTGTAAAAAGGTGTCAACCCTGCCAGGCCTCCCGACCCGCACCCCCGACGGCCCCAGACAGGGCCTGGGAATCCTCTCACCGCCCCTGGTCGCGCCTGCACCTCGACTTTGCGGGCCCGTTCCAGGGGCAGCTGTTTTTTATACTTGTAGACGCCTACAGTAAGTGGCTAGAAGTAGAGCCGGTACCATCCACCTCCTCCCGGGCGGCCATCCGAGCGATGTGGCGGATTTTCAGCTCGCACGGACTCCCCGACACCCTGGTCACCGACAACGGGACGGCCTTCACGTCTGGGGAGTTCCAGGAGTTCACCCGCCAGCACGGGATTCGCCACATCAGGTCGGCCCCGTTCCACCCCGCCACCAATGGCCAAGCCGAACGCATGGTGCGGACGGCCAAAGAGGCGCTCCGTCGGACCGAAGGAACGGACTGGGACTTCAGGCTGGCGCACTTCCTGTTCGGCCAGAGAACGACGCCCCATGCGACAACTGGCCGGAGCCCGGCGGAACTATTGATGGGCCGACGCCTCACCACCTGGCTGGACCGGTTACATCCCGATCGAGCGCCCGAGCGGGAGCCCTGCACGGAAACGCCAGCGGCGGCGCGAGGGTTCTTCCCAGAGGACCCGGTGTACGCACGGAACTACGCGAGAGGGCCCCCGTGGATTCCCGCCCGAGTAGTCCGGGTCCGTGGCCCCCGGTCCTACGAAGTCTCGGTGGAAGAAGGCCAGATCCTGCATCGCCACATCGATCAGCTACGTCGCCGGGTGCTACCCCTGGAGCCGGATGAGGGGGAGGAGTGGGACGAGCCAGCTCAACCAGACGCGGGGGCGGACGCACCTGAGGAAATCCCTGTGGACTTCAACTCCGGACTGACAGCCACCGCAAATGACACGCCAGCCGAGATGGTGAGCCCAGCCCCGCCAACACCAGAGCAGCCACCAGTCCCCACAGCCGCCCGGGAGGCTGTCAGTTCCCCCATGCCAGAGCCCCGTCGCTCCACGCGAGAGCGGCGGCCCCCAGCTATTTGAAAGACTATGTGTGCGGGTGTTTATCGGACCAAGGGGGAGGGGTGTAATGTATCCACAGGAGAACATGGGCTCTGGACAGCCATGTGCTTGGACTGGTTCTAACCGGTCCACCATGTGGCCAGGCGAAGGGCCTGAGCTTCGCCCCGAAGGACAATGGACTAGTGGATCCTGACTCCCCTCCAATGGAGGAGCAGGAGTTAATCCAATCAATGTAAATAGCGAATCACCGGGGGTGTGTGTGTTTGGGGTGTGGGTCACTTGGGAATAAAAGCCGGCCTGCGAGCCGGCTCAGTTGTCTTGTTCTTCATCTAATAAAGTATGTGAGAGCTGAAATCACTAGTAAGTCTCAGTACTTTTCAGGGGCAGATGTATTTTCAGTCTCAGTACACATGTACCAGAACCTGTTTTCCCCCAGCTCATTCAAGTTGTTACATTTTACAGTGGGTATGTGGAGAAGGCAACCCTCCCAACACACATGGGTTCTGCTGTGTATGCTGAGGCCATGCTGCTCCTTTCAGACAAAATGGTGAGCCTGTGTATCGGAAGAATTCCACTTTAAGTGTGGTAAAATGTAACAACTGTCTGAAGAGGGTTTATTGGAGCAGGGAGATGTGCATGTTCTGCTGATGGTAACTGGGTTTTGAAACTAATTGTGCCAAGCTCTGTGCTTGGAGCCTGAGGTAGCCTCCAGTGTTGACTATCAGGATGCTTCTGCTGCTGCCTTTTGGGGGTGAAAATTTTAACAGGGGCATCGCGTGCCGTTAGCTCTGTGTTTGCGTGAGCGTGAGAATGGGACAGTGGCGCGTTCGTCTCACACGTGGGATATCCATAAGCAGAGAGGCCGAAACTAACATTTATGCGGGAGGGCGGGGAGAGACGGGTGGCGTTTCATTCCGGAATAAACGGGGAAAGCGGAATCTTTCGAGTTTAGCGAGGCGAGGGTGCGACTGGGAAGAGGGGCAGGCAGCGTGGCTTGAAAGCGCTTCGGTCGCCCTGCGTTGCTCTGCCTGGCTGTGGAGTCCAGTCCGCAGTTTCCGTCTCTCCTCAGCAGTCTCTGTCTCCGGCAGCAGCGGAGGGCGGCGCAGCAAATGCACAGAACAGCCAGTTGTTTAAAATCCTTCTAGAACCGTTTCTAATTCCCCCTTGCGCCGGGGAAGGGAGAGCGGGAGGAGCCGGAGGCTGGTGGGGGGAGGGAGCCAGCGGAGAGGAGGAGAGAGCAGCCTGTCCTGGTCTCCGCCTGTCAATCACGGCGCGGGAGGTGTGTCCGAGCGCGCAGCGGGCCAATGGCGCGTGTGTGTGGCGGCGTCTCCATGGTGACTGGGCTGTTCCTGGGGAGGCTGTGATGGGTTGACAGGTGCGTGACAGTCGGAGCTCTCTGCAGGCATGTACGGCAAAGGCAAGAGCAACAGCAGCGTCCCGTCCGACAGCCAGGCCAGGGAGAAGTGAGTACAGCCCGCCGGACCGCACAGCCTGACTGGGCGGGGGGCGCGCATACGCCCTGCACAAAGTAACTTTCCTGCTTGTGGCAGAGGGGGCCACGCACGCGCTCGGGGAGCTCAGCCCTGGCGCGGGAAGGAGTGGGGAGGGGGGACCAACGCCACAAGTCGGGGTGTAGGGAAGGAGGGCATGTGTGTGTCTGTCTGTGCGCGCGCTTGTGTGTGTAGTAAAAGTGAAGCGCGCGAGACCCTCCCGTTCAGGCATCGGTAGGGGGTAACTGAGTCCCTTTCGAGGGGGGTGGGGCCGAGGTGTCTGGCGCTCTTTCCGCGTTGACTGGGGACGGGACAGGAGGTGCCTGAGCCCCGCGTAAACCCGGGAGGGCGACGGAGGGCTGTAGCTCAGTTGGTGAGGGGAAAGTGGTTCGAGCGGGCTGTGGGTGCCTCACGCCAGGTCGAAGCTTTGGGGTTGGGTTAGCGTTTAGGCTCCAGAGGTTCTTTGCTTGGCGGGGGTTTTCTCCCCCCCCCGCCTTCTTTCCCACGAAGGGTCGTAGTGTCGGTTTGAGAGGTGAGGAGGAGATGGTGTTGGAGTAACTTTGGTAACAAAAGAGTATGGGCTGTACTGGTGTGAGGCTTCCGCTGGGGAAGAGAGGGAGAAAGAGAAGCCTCTTCGCGCCGCCTGTTAACTCCGCGACACTCAACTTTTTTAAAAAATCAGGACCTGCTATTTTCCTCCTCCACCTCCTTTTCTACTGCTTGAGCACTTTCTTTTAGCACATCTTGGCCTAGGTTGGAAGTGGAAGACCATTGTAGATCATTTAAAAGATAAAATGACTGCTGACCCCCCCTCCCAAGTTTAGGTATCTGTATAGGGGTGGAGGGATTTTGAAGTAGGACGTGTTTTGAGAGGGAGGTGAAATCGTGGTGTCTGTAGGGGGAGGAACAGAACTAAAGTTTGGGACTTTGTAAGAAGAGGAATGGCAGATTATGGGGGGGGGGTCAGAGCAGTGGTAGACTGGTGCTTCTGTACTTAAGCCTGTAATTATTTTTCTGAGTGAAGAGAGATCCTGACCTACAGAAGACTGTATTCTCTTGCAGTGTTTTGTTTCACCTGTTCTAGAAGCACTAAAACTTATTTCAAAAGTGGAGAAAGTTTGTTGTAGATAAAGTTCAGTACATATTTTCCTAGTATGTAAAATAGCAAACCATATTTAATCCTTTTATACATGCTGGGCTCTTAATTGTAAGAGCTTTTGTTCTCCCCAGTTTATCTGCAAGAACATTTTTAAACAAAAGAATTGGACCAAGTGATTAAATCCGAAAACAGTGTCAACAAGTTAAAATACACAAAAATATGATGTGGTTTTTGAAGTTGTAATCCTGAGGCATTGCTGAAGCTGGATTTCTAAAATAGCTTTCACTTCATGCTGTAAATACAGCTGCAATGTGCCTCATTGATGTAGTGGAACACAGGGATGAAGTGGTTGTGAAGAAGGGTATTTCTGATCTGATATTCCTGGGGAAGGTGAAAAAAGTAAGTGCCCGTTTTCTGTCTCACTGCACTCACTTCTGTCTTACAATACTAGTCATCTGCCTAGATTTAGGACAAGGTGTGTGGGGTCATGGACTGCCAACCGCAAATTTTCTTCTAAAATGCCATTGTGCTTAATGCTTATATCTTCACTCAACATGAGAATGAATATGTTAACCATGCTGATATATTTCCCTTGAGGCAGTTTGCTGTGAACCTTCACCTAAAGGGTTTCCTTGCTTCAGCATTTTGGAGAGCATTACTTCCTGATTCCAAAGACAAAGAGTAGGCCAGAACCTTAAATCTGTTGTCAGTTGTTTGATCAGTGTATGCCTAACCTTATGCAAGGGAAGAGTTCAAGGGAGGAGACACAAAAGCTAATAATCTGACTAAAATTTAGGACAGAAATTAGCGAGCAACTTACAATTTTTAAAGCATCGAATCATTTTAAACAAAGCATTTTAAAGGAACTTTTCACTGTACATAACTGAATCATATATTTTGACTGAAGTTATAATTTTTGTATGTTTATTATTTCCGTCTTTATCTGTTGTCTCTTCCTAACTTCTGTGTGAAGTCTGTGTTGCTAGATAGAATGAGTGGGAGCAAATATATATTTAAAAGGCCTTTGCTGAATCTTTCTGTAGAAATATGGTGGGTTTGGGTGTTTTTATCATGTGTGCTTGTTGCTGTGTATAGTTTTTCTTTTTCCCCAGCTTCTGCTTCTGGCTGAACCAATTTGTTGTAAGTTTGTGTGTGATATAAATAATGGCTTTTTAAACAGAAGACAGTTCAGCTTACCAAGTAATAGGTATCCTCTGAAGTGAAGTTAGGGGAACTGCTAGATGGTGCTATTTGATATGAATACATTCACTTTCCCATTTATTACAGCTTGCACCAAGGAACGTGTATTGCTGTTGTACAGTTTATGTGATCCTATACATTATTTTGAATAAAATGATAACTCTAAAACTTTGAGTGTGATCTGGACACTGTCATCTTTGTGTCAAGTAAGGAACATTTAGAAATTAGGAAAAAGTTTTTGAGTTCTTGATTCTGTTGTATATCATTATATAGACAGTACTATATACTTTGTGCATATAATTTTTTCAAGTCACTTTCCAGTAGATTGAGATGTTATGATCACTCACATCTCTTCTTTACTGGTGCTATAAATTAAAAGTTCTGTATGTTTGTTTTTTTATGGTACTTTTCCATCACCGTACAGTTCTCACCCTAGGGATATGGTTCTATTGAGAGCTGTTGTCACATCAAAATGAGCACAGTTAGAGTGCAGGGAAACATCTTTCTGTGCTCTTTATAAACCAGTGATGAACTAAACTTCTTCAAGTATAAGTGGAATTAAGAAATTGTTCATATCTGAAATACTGTTTTGAAACAAAAATATTTATAGTCTTGTTTTGACAGAAGAATTAAGTGTTTACAAACAAATAAAGTATTTGCAGTGATACATACATATATGTAATACAGCACTTCTGAATATAATCTGGGATCTAGTAATGAATTGTTAGTCTGTTTTCTTAAGTGAGGCTACAAGCATGCTTAATTGGCTCCAGGATTACAGAGACTGTATTTTTTTAGTGATCTTTATGAAATACAGTGTATTAATCAAGAATAAAATGTATTGCTTGAAAATACCTCCAAGATATAACAGTTTTCCTAATATAAAGTTGTACCTGAAGTTCTGCTTGAATTTGTGGTCTAAGTCAGTCTGAATGTTGATACAGTAAATCTGTGGATGAGGCTTGTGTTGTGGTTTCAAAGTGAAAACATAATGGAGTTGACTTTTTTTTTGCTGTGCCATTGTCTGTTTTAGAAATAAGTATGTTACACTCTTCATTTAAGATCTTTGTGTTGTAAATTCTGTATGGATAACTTTTTAACATTTACAAGTTGTTTTTCAGGCAAACCTTTTGTCTTTCCTGATGCAATACGTTGCTATTTGCAGGGGAAAACATACTTAGAAAAAGTTTATGTGGGCACTTAATTCCCCAGCGTATTCTGTGTGTAGATCTGCTTGTCCACATGGAGAATCTGTTGTGAGAAAAAAAGCAAATATGTAGATAATACTAAAGATTGCAGAGAGCTACCTTTGTAAAGACATGCCTCTGAATTCAGTTTTAGTTTTCTACTGTTTTAATAATTACTTTTGCTTTTTTGTGTCCTAATTGTCTTTAAGGTGAATTTAATTTTAATAGCCCTTGTAACCAACATTCATTACAATTGTTGATGAAAGCCTATGAAACTACTTCAGGAATTTCTTTTTGCATATTTCAGCAAACTGCTGGATTTGTACTTCTGTAGGAGATCTTTGGCAGCGAGTATATAATTACTCATCAAATAACATCTGCTTAAAGGTATCACAAAAATGCTAAAATCTTCAAAATAATTATTTGAGAGTGGTGCCCAATAACCGCTATTCTTAAACATATACATTATTTTATTTTGTCATCTTGTGGCATTATTCTGGTCACTTAACACACAGATTATAAAAAAAAACACAGACAGATTGTTTGTCCTTAGATGCTATTGTGAGGCATGTTATTTTCTTGCTTCCCCACAGTATGATGGTGCAGTCTTTCCCAAAGTTTCCCAGACTTGCTTTCCTGCAGTCTTTCCCAAACTTGCTTTGCTGTGATGCTTTAGGAAAAGTTGTAGCAAAGCTGGGGAGGGCACCATTGCAGATGGGAAACTCTGGATCTTCCCGGTACCACTCACATCAGTGCCATTTTTCCCTAGCCCAAGGCCCCACAGAGGCCTTCCTCCACTGCCTCTGAAGGGCTTTAAGAAAAAATTAATTGAATATTGTTATAGTGTTACAATTTTCTACTGTTTGTCAGGTTCTCTAAATTCCTAGTTTTGTTTTTTAAAGAATAAGTCTCTAACCCCTTTCATTGTGGAGATAACGACACCGCTGCTTGTGCTGCCCTCAACAGGCAATGGGGGGAGGAGGCCCATGAGGGAGGGCCCATAGAAACCGTTAGGGAGCCAGGCCCCGTGGTAGTTATGGGCCTGCTTTCTGTTATACCTCAGCAATGAGATAGTCTAGAGACTTCAAAAATGAAAGCTGGGAATTCAGAGAAGCAGGGAGTTCAGAGAACATGATAGACAGATTATTAGAATACTGTAATGCTATAACAATACTCAGTTGCTGAAAAAAACCCTGATGGTTGTGGGGGGGGAGTGGCCACAGCTGGGGCAGAGAAAATGAGAAGGAACCTACCACGTGGAAAACTCTGTTTCTGCTGTGATCTGTTGGCAGCCATAGCAGCTTTGGGGAAACGCCACAAGCCTGTTCCTGTGTGGAAAACCCCTATGTGAGATCAGATCGTAAGAGTCTTCTGATAATGAGCTGCTATAGTGCACAGATATGCCAATTGGGGGGACGGGACCTCAAGTTTTTGAAACACCTGTTAGCTTCCTCTAGTATAGTGAAAGAGAAATGCTCAGCTGACTCCTTAAAAACTGAGCTTCAAAGAAAGGGGAAATTTAACACTAAAGGTGACACTTTCTGGCAAGAATGTAAATATATTTCTTGCTGTTGCCACTAAACATTTATTTAGTGTTAGCACAAAATGATGTAATCATTGGGCTTGACCAGAGGGCTTAGAATCTGGATTGTAGGTGTGAGTGAGGTCAGTTTAAGTTTTAATCTCTTTTAGATTGTGTAGTTTGGCTCTGAATGTTTTTCTCAAAGAACACAGAAACTAGATGTTTTATATAAAAAAAAAGTTTCAGAGTACAAATTATAGAAGTAAACTCAAATTTATAGCTCACTTAAATCAGCACCTCAAAAAGAAGTTTCTTATATGTAACTGAGAAAGTCATTTTAACAATGATTCATATACTACAGCCACTATACATGGAAGTGCTCTCTGCACAAATGTATTCCAAGTGCTACCACCACTGTAGGCAAACACTAAAAATCCCCAGGTGTATATGTGAGCTGGATGCACCATAACCTATGAATTAGCTGGAGAGGTTGAAACCTCTCTACCATACATAACTCAGTGGTGCTGTGTCATGTTCACAAGCTGTGTGGCTTGAAGTCACAGGGAATCAACTTTCTGAACCAATGCAGGTAGGGATGGAAGGAAAATTATTATGCTGTGTTGAATATCAGCTGGTTTTAATTACTTTTTTGGGAGGCGGTAGATCTGGAAACTGAAGGAAAAGTGAATGCCCAAGGACATACTGTTAACTCTTAGCAGACTTGTCTCTGTATATTTATCCCATCAATATTTTAATAGCTTACTTGGTAAGACTTAAGTCAAAGTATTTGAAATGAACCCATGGGAGCCAGTATCGTAATGACTTCTGGCACCTTTAAGGCTAGCGGCTAGCAAAAAGCAGTGTTAACACTGAAAGTGAGAACAGGATTAACAGGTTAATCTGTTTTAAAGGTTCCAGTAGATACTTGTTCTGAGTAGCTTTTCTGTCCTTTAAGCTTCAGCATGCAACTAGACGTTTGTTATACTGTTGCACTAGGTCCAATTTGTAGTTGTGACAATTTAAGGAAACCTATTACAGGTGACTGTAAATAGTGTTTGAAGCTTGAAAGAGGCCTCTGCAGCTTTCCCAGCATATCTTCCAGATGGCTGGAGGTACCATGTTATTAGATTCAGTGACCAGTGTGTGAGGATGTCTGTTCTGGACCTTTCCAGAGCTGAGGAATCAGTCTGCACTATTGTTTGTTTCTGATCAGCATAACATGACTAAATTCTTATTGGTTCAGATTGGGTAGCCTTGTTGGTCTGAAGCAATAGAACAACATTTGAGTCCAGGGGCACCTTTAAGACCAACAGGGTTTAATTCTGGGTATAAGCTTTCATGTGCATGCACACTTCATCAGATACATGTGCATGCACATGAAAGCTTATACCCAGAATTAAACTTTTGTTGGATTTAAAGGTGCCACTGGGCTAAAACTTTATTCTAATTTCTTTGTTCTAATTTATGTTGTGAAGGCAGCATTAAACATATGTAAAATATGTAATCTGTACTATCCTAGTGTGTCCATCTTTCTTACATATTGATTACATAAGATCATGGAATAGTAGGTGATGGTTATATATAGTGTTACTTATATGGATGTGTAAAAGTACTAAACTCTGTGGGGTTCCAGTGAACACACAGAACTTTACATTCAGAAGTGCCTAATTACTCCTTTTGAGTTGGTATTTGGAATGCTTTTGATATGATTGCATAGAGAATGGGGTGCACTCTGCATAAGTGAATATATAGTGGAGTCACTTTGGCACACAATAGTGCCTGGACTAAGATACTTGTGTTCCCAGATGTAGTCTTGAGGAACTAGAGTGCTTTTTTAAAAACTGGAATCCTAATGTATTTAAAGAAGGTTGTTAAAGTGAGGAATGTATTCCTTGCCTTGAAATATGACTGTATGCTAATATTTTTATCAATACTGTTAACATTAAGCAAACCAGATGTACACATATTTGTTTAGAATTGGGTTGTAAAACGAGAATCCTCATTATGTTTTCAAATATACTTAGCCAGTTACTTATCGCCTTAAGTTCTAATTAATATTGAGTTGTTCTCACAAATGATTGTGTTTCCATTTGCTGTGATTGCACTGTAATTTGATTGTGAAGCCTATGGCAGTTTGAATCTACATTAAATTTAAAAATGGCTTTCTTCAACTGTTTATCCCATGTTAATAATGTCCACAGGTGCAGGTGCACAAAAGATACTTAAAAAAGTACTTAAAGGTGTTGTATGAAAACACAAGTCTGCATGAAGAAACTGTTTTTCCTGTTCTCTACATTGCAATAAGAAGTTATTTCAAGTCACTTCAGAGTTAAACCCAGTGGTTGTGATAGCATCTATACTCCAGATATCTGGAAGAAATTCCAGAATCCAGTCTGCTAACAGAAAATTATTACTAGCTGTTCCTGGGCTTAATAATTGGACAAATCTAGGTATGTTTTTGTTTTCATAAAATACCTGTCTTTTTTATTCCACTGGATGGAGGCAGTTCTGTTTGGTGTAAATGGCAGTAATACCTGTTTTCTGTGCAATTGTGAAAGAAAAACGGGTTCTTCTCGGTATTCTGCCTCCCTACTTTGAAATCCCCCCCTGTTTTCACAGCTGTGCTACCCATAAAACCAATTCTGCATAAAAATCCTTTAAACGGTGAATTGGCTCACTATAATGAAATTACTGTGTCTTGCAGCATGAACTACAGGTTGTAGACTTGTTCCTGCTGGTATGCTTATTCTTCAGATTTAAGCTGTGATCCATGAGTCACTTAAACCAGTTTAAGTGCAAACATATCAGCTTAAGTTGTTTGCTCTGTTCTTCTCCTGTTTGTCTTGCTTCCTTCATAGCATTTGTGGTATTCTCCATCCTATTGGTGGTAATCTTGCTCTTTTCTGAAGCTCACCATTTCAATCATGTTTTCTTCTCTAATGTTCACATTTATCATGTCAGCAGGGAGGCAAATCGCTACACTTTGTGATTTGGTTCCGGTTCAGCTATAACTAAAGTAGCATCAGTTTGATGCTGGCTCAGGCCAATAAAGTTCACTGATAAATTTACTAATCTAAACCAACCAGTTTGGTTTTAATTCGTGCGGGAAACATAAACATGTTTTGGGAAAGGATACTGAGAGGCAAGCCACTCCTACTGGGTTTCTCTCCATGTTCTTTAATGGGCATGGAGCTGCTGCACATTTGAAAGGAGGCATGCACCAAAAGAGCACAAGGGCTTTTGACCTTTGGGCTGGGGGCCTGGTCATTGTGTGCAACAAATAGGTGAATGTCTGCCACTATTGGAGCAGTACTGACAGAGCACCTGTTGGGCAATACTAACATCAGCACATCATGACTGTAGTCCTGGACTGCTGTATGGCTTCTTTAAGGATACTAGTGTGTCTTTACCTGGAGTAGGTTGTTTGATGAATGCCATGTTTCAGTGCAGATGGCAGCTGGTAGGTTTGGGGTGCAGTTTATCAAAGAAGTCCAGTATTTGGCAAGGATGCTTGTCACCTATCTGACCTCTAGTATCCTGAAAGTTGACCGTATAAGGGCCTGTATTTCCCTCACCTCCTCATGAATACTGTGCAATACTAGATCAGTGAGGCACAGCAGTGCAGACCTCTGCAGAATGTTACAGAAAGAGAAAATTGGCTTGACTTGCATAACAGAGGCATGATTGGAAGAAAATGATGTGGTTTACCATGGAGCTGGGAGACATCTAGAATGATGCTGGTGGAACATACTGAATCTGACAGATCATTCCAAAGTTGTTTGGAAGACCTATGAAGCCGCAGTGACAATGGCAAAAATATGTTTCTTCTCTGCTAACATTGCTTATTTGTGCCATGGATCCTTGCCCATCCTGGCTGCTAAAATTATGTAAGGACCACATCAGCAAGCCCTTAGTGTCTATCATAAACCGATCACTAACAGGGCAGCTTCCCTCAGCCACTTAAAGAGGTGATTATCCATCCACAACTCGAAAAACGATCCCTACAGAAAAAAATTATATTGGCCAATTATCACCCAGTGTTTGATCTGCCCTTTCTAGGCAAAGTGAGTGAGAGGCAGTAGTAGATTCCAAGTCTTCTTGGATAACTCATCTAATCTAGACTGTTATCAGTCTCGTGTGAGGCCCAGCTACAGAATGGAGGTAGCTCTGTTGGCTTTTGTTGACAACTTTCATCTGAATATAGGCAAAGGCCATGCCTCTCCATAGCATAGCAACAAAAGTATTCATCTGTAACCTTTGATACAGTGGACCATGCTACCTTGTTGAAATTTTTGGAGCCAAAATTAGGTATTGGGAGATGTTGGACTGTTCCAAGTCATTCCTCACAGTCTGGACTCAAAGGGAGACCTATTGGGAGACCCATCATTGTGGGGCCTATCCTGTGGAGTTCCACCAGGTGCAGTCTTATCCTCCGTGATCTTTAATTTGTATGTAGAGCTCATAGGACAATTCCTTCATAATTTTGGGCTGTCCTGCTCTCACCCAAGGCAGACTGGAGCTGAGTCACGGCAAGGCAAGAATAGCAAGCACTATTGGAACTGTTAATCCTATGACATCCAGAGCTTAATTGAGGCTATTTATGGGAGTGAATGCCTACAGCTGTAGCAGTGACCTGGGGTCTGCAGGCACTCACAGCTGCTGGAGCTAGGTCAGCTAGTCATGTACTCCACCATCTGAGCTGGGCTTTCTGTCTTCTCTGCTCTCAAAGTCTTGGGGATGACCCACCAGTTCTTGGCAATGGGCTGCTTTCCTTCAATCCCAGGTTCTGGTAGTGGCTCTTGAGCCTCCAGATCTTCTAGTCCAGTAGCCGCAACTGACCACAAGTTCCCAGACAATGAGGGTTGGAGGGCCCAGGCACCCACTGATCCATCACCATGGTGTCTTTATCCTCTGATGAGGAATCAGCAGGCCCAATACTGGCTATCATCAGTATGCTGACAACTCCCAGCTCTGTCTCCTTATCTGAATCTCTTGGTGATTTAGTGGAAGTCTTGAATCACTTCCTGTTTGCTGTGGTTAAATGGCTAAGAATGAACAAATTGAAACAAATTCCTGGAGAGATGGAGGCAATGCTCCCTCTAAGCTGTGGAATCTTGTGAGTAAAATTCTACTAAAGTTGTGGCACTAAAGTTGTGAGTGAGTGATTTGGCATAAATTAGTTTGCTTTGGAGCTATCTTTCCTGAGCGAAGACAAAAATGTGTGAGCCGGAGACTAAAAAACTGTGAGCTAGCTCAGACTTACTCAGCTTAGAGGGAACATTGGACAGAGGTAATGTTCATTGGGAAGAAATCTTGATGGCCCCCTACATTGACACAGATGATATGGCCACCTGGACCCATGCTATGGTAACATTCTATTGGCTGTCTATCATTTACTAGGCTCAACACGTACAGTCTTCCAAAAGGGCCAAAATCAACAACTGCCTGTATGCATACTATGACAATCTTGCCCTCTTCCCTCTCTCACATGCAGGGTTTTCTCTTCTGTTTTCTTCCTTGTTGAGCAGCCCCTTTACTTTCTTATTTGTTTTTCTATGGCTGTACCACCCAGTCACTTTATTACACACACACGCACAGGCCAAGCCCAGGGAACTGAGGGAAGAGACAAAATCACATTCTTATACTCTGCTTTTGAAATGGCACATAAGAGGCTTTTGAAAATTCAAAATAAAATGTTTTATTTAACTTGGAGGAGAAAAGGTTAGGTAGAATCAGAAGTGAACAGATAATAAAACTAAGGTGACTTTGTATTTGCAAAAACATCAGATAATTGGTCCCAACAACTGTTTCTGCTGTTCAGCAAGGTCTTTAAAACTTTGAGGAGGGAGGCTTTCTTTTCAGTTTCTGCTTAAACACTCAAGGATAGGTTTCCAAGTTTCACCAACATGTAAAGTTTAGAAGGCAGGAACAGACAACCAAGTTTCCCAAATCCTTCTTTATATACAAACCAGGGATCACTCCTCTTTTCTAGAAGCGATTTCCCTTTTTAACTGGGCAGGGATAATTTCTCTTTACTGGAAGCTGTTTCCCTTTTTTGGCTTGAATGAGGATCCTCCTTGAACCACTCAATCTCTTAGCCTTCTTTCCAGGATGCAGTCAGTTCCCAACTTTCATTCCTTATGGGGTAGTCACCAGAATGCTGTTTACTAGGGTTTTTTAACGAAAGCTGTCCCTGCTTGGAGCAACATCATTGTAGTGTCTGGTTTTTTTCCTTCAGTGACTCTTCCTGACCACTGGAGGTAGTATGTCAGTTTTCTTTAGAACATTTATTCCAAAAGAACTTTTGTAACCCCCCTTCCAATTAGATTCACCATAGTGGATGAGTGGTGGATAAGGTTTCTCTAATTCTCTTTCATAATTAATTCATTGGCTCATTCTGTGATATGGTCCATTTGCCTGTTGTTTATATAGGGAATGTTTCTGTACCCTTTCTTAAATGGTGCGTACCTGGTTTGCATTTTTTGTTTCCTTTTTTTTACCTGAATTGTTTTTCTGTTTATATAATCTATGACCAGTATTAGTCCTGCACATTTTTTTTTAAAATGGGGCAACTCCCCCCCCAGCAGTCAATGGTGTACTCAAGTGCAAAGAAAAGTTGTGACCTGTTTCTGTGTTAGCAGAGATATTTGTGTGCATGGTACTGCATTAGTTTAAAACTGCAAAGATCTTATTGATTTTTTAAATAAATTGGCAATACATGCAAATATTTCCCCTCTTAATGAAACAAGTGTTCTGATGATGACCAAGAGGAGTGGCTTTTTTATTTACAGTATTTATAGTCTGCCTTTCTCACTGAGATTAAAGGCAGATTATGTAGTATGGCCGACCACAGAAACCCAAGTAGTTTGTTAAACATTATCTAACTCCGAATTCTGGCCGTTAGACTAAGCACATATTAATCAAGACTGATAAGTAAGAATTAACAACTTGGTGAGGGCTAGAGTTCATCTAATTCCCCATTCTGATGAACTAATCAATTTTATACAGGGGAATCATACACAATTCGGAAATATCTCTGTTCCCAGAATAGTCTTAAAAATTAAGAGGGAAAGATGCACGCTTCTATGTTTCTGTTTTAACAAAGAGGAAGGGGTAGTTGCTGCACTTTAAAATGAATGGGGAAACACTAGCTACATTGTAGCATACCAACAAGGTTTTTTGTTTTTTAGAAATTTCATGCTGTGGGCAGAGGAACATGTAAAATGTCCTTGACTTGCTAATGTGCAGGCTTCCTGTTGCACATACTTTTATACCTAAAAGGAAAAAATTGTTCATGTGAACACATGGAATTAAAAGTTTTAGTAATAACAAAATATATGTGCACAGCAGTCTTTACAGGGTCCGGAGATCTGAGCTATAAAAATAGTGTAAAGCAAATACCTTAGTGATACTCTGTAATCCTGACCAAAGTAAACTGAATCAATAAATCTGATGGCTGGTGGAGTGAAAAAAACCTGAAAGCATCCCTTTCAACAATTATTTCTTTTTACTTAGTGTAAAAAATACTTCAAAAATTAGACAGTTTTGAAACCCAGGAAGCTTTCCTTCCTTTCTTAACTCCCACAAACCATGGAGTGTGTGTGTGTGTGTGCCTGAGTCTACACTTCCTCTAAAGCAAACTTTTAAAAAATCGACCAAACATCTGTCTCACCATTCACTTACGCCCCTGATATCCTGCCTAAACACGCTGTCCAATCAGGTACTTGTTTCCAGGTGATAGCAGTAGTGAATGTCCGTGTATCTAAATAGAGTCCAAGCATCTCAATGGGGTCCTGCTTCAGTGCCATAGGGCTCCCAATAGAACATTAAAAAAAAAAAAATTAGGACCATCCTGCACAGGGAGAAAAAGGGTGTGAAAAAAAAGTCATTGCAGGAAGCGCTACAGGGCATTTTATACAGCACCCAGTATCACTTCAGAAGCGGTAGGAAGGACTGAAGATCAGAAGAAAGCAGTTTGAGTCAACAACACTTCCCGAATGGGACAGAAGCATGCTTGTCTGGACAGGTAAATATATTTCATTAGGAACCAGTTACTAAAATGGGTCTGTCTGAAATGACAGAAAAAAACCCGTTAGTAGCCAGTTCCTGTAATGGAATACATAGGCTGTCTGAAAAGGGCCCTAGTTTTGCAGTTTAGCTTTGATTCTGTTTACTGCAGATATGGTTTCTGCTTTAAACTGGCTGTCCACTTTTAAATGAACTTCCTCTTCTCCATGTCTAGATGTGCTGAATGCGTACTGCTAATTCTTTGGTAAAGCCTTTTGAAAGGAAACAGAACCACTTCTGTGATAGCATCCCATAAGATTATCTGCCTTATAGATTTGAACTTTATTGCAGTGTCCTTCCTTTGAAGCAAGTAGACAACTGTCACTAGCACCCCAATTCTGAATACAATATATGGAATTAACTCTTCTTGGAGGTCTTTTTTCTCGTGTGGGTAGCTGTGTGGCAGAACAAAATTAAGAGCCCATTAGAACCTTAAAGACTAGCAGAAATTTCCAGTGTGCATGAGTCCAATCTCACTTTGTTAGATATTTTTCATGTAAGGGTAACTGTACATGCTGAGGCATGCGTCTAGAACTCCATGTTCTCACTTAAAGCAGCACTAAAAGAAGGAAAATATGGAGACTTCCTTCTTCATTGGTTAGTCCTAATGTGAACTTGCAATCATTTGTAGTTGATATCTCCCAGAGCCTTGTTTTGAGAACCCACATACATTCCTTTTCCCACAATGTGCTACTGAATATAATGGGTTGAGGTCAGTGTGCTGAGGATGAGGTCTTATGGAGAGCAGACAGATTGGTAGTGCTCGCTCCTTTGCTTTTGCCAGCGTGCATATACCAAAGGGGGAAAAGTGTCATTTTCTTTGTGTTTTAATAGCCCATGGAAGGGTGAGTGCTTGTGAGAGATAGCTACGTAACTGTTAGCAATGCCAATTTGTGGTGAGGGGTGTGGGTTAGTTGCAGTCATCCTGTATCACACTAATTTCAGGAGCTGTGCTGGCACACTACATTCTGCCCCAAATAGGTGGAAGGAGGAGAGAGAGACAAATGAAGTTTCCTGTTGCTCATGGCATCTCAGTAGCAAGTTCTTTCTCATGATTTAAAAGCCACTGCTATAAGTAAAGTTTTAAAGTGTTTTATTTCATTGACTAGGGTTTCTGTGGCTTCAGAATATTAAGTACAAATACATTGAAGATTCAGAAGTCATTTTTCACTTATATGGGAGGAGTGTGTTTGGAAACATTAGTTTAAGCTTTATGATGGGATGTGCACTTTGAGCACCCCTGGAGAGGTTTTGTGTGTGTGTGTTGAAGCTTGAGCCCTCCATTACCACTCTGACCTAGTCTCTGGCACAAAGCTTCTTTCCCATATTGAAGCCCTGCAGAACTACTTTAAATGAGTGAAACAGAATGAATGAATAGTAAGAGTTCTGAACATACAATACTCCAGGGTTTACATTCACTTTTAATGTGTTCACTATTCTTGTTCCCATGGGTGAGTATCTCTCTCTCTTATTAAAGTCCCAATTAGGTTTCTAGCAATAAGTCAATGTGTTAAACCACAAACTTCTACCAAGTTACATGGACTGCACATAACATCCTGTTTGACCTTCTGAATTCCCATTATTTTTCATGCTGATAGCAGTGAGGACCTCCAAAGTAGGTAAATGAGATAGAAGTGTAACATTTCAGTAGAATAAAGACTGGATTTTTATCATTAGTATCTACCAGGGGTCTCCAACTTTTTTGATTCTGGAAGCACCTTTAGAATTTTGAGGACTGGGGAGTGCTACCTCAAAATGGCTGCCACAGGTTGCCTCCCTCCTTACACCTCCTGGGAAGAAGGGGCAATGGAACCATACAATGGCTAAGGAAAGCCCAGTCTTCCTGGTCCTCCAGGGGAAAACACTTTCATTTGACTGAGGGTACACAATAACAAGTTCTTCAAATGGCCCTGTCCACTTCCTGGAAAGCTTGGTGGGCATCCAGGGAAATACTGTCAAGTGCCATGGTGCCCATGGATGCTACGCTGGGGGACCCTGACATGTACAATTAAAGTGCATTTATCTTGATACAGAAGATTAAAATTTAGCACTTTTTATAATGGATGTTAAAAGCCCAGCTAGGTCAAACTGAGGGCTTAGCTAGTCATGTGTCCTGTTTCTACCAGTGGCCAGCCACATGTTTTTGTAGTACAGCTTTTGTGTAGCATATGTCATTCACAGTACTGGAATTTGATTCTGATGTGTGAGCTGTGTAATTTCAGTTAAACATATTTCAGTGAGTGGACCCAGTATACAGTTTCACAAGTGTGGAAGAATGCTGTGAAGCGCCATGTCTATTACGTGGTTCTATCAGTATAGTTACAGATGATATCCAAAGAGTACCTAAATATTTCCTACATGATTTTGGTCCAGTCAACCAACTTGCGTGAGTTAGTGCAGAAATGTTTTCTTTTATGACTGCTAGATCCTGCAGTTTCTCTGTAGCCTTTTGGTCAGCAGCTTTCTATCATAATTGGACCATTATGCAGTAACGTCCATGAGACAATAACCAGGATATTCTTGAAAATCAGCATGGGTATTCTTCAAAATCAGCATGAAGCTCATAACTGTCTTGTCAAGTAGCAGTAATTAAAAATGTATGTGTGGATGTGTCTCCTAAAAGGTACAACTACTTCTTCCCAGGAAAGACAAAGTGGAAGTATGTGTTACTCAGAAATTATGAGCCAAAGCAGGCTTTAGACCCGTGTTTCTCGGCTGCCCCAGTGTTGCTCCCCCACTTCAGCTGCCTATTGAACTGATTGAAACTCGCAGTCACAGCTTGTGGTGTATTATAGGGATCAGCTGATGTCCTAAGAAGAATTTTTAAAAAATCCGTTGGACTAATGTAGGCCCCCTTTTGTAAACATAAGCAACGCTTTGGTCTCAAGTTTTCTTTCAAGAAATCTAAGAGAAATAGCAGTAAAATAATGCTGGATCTTTCAACAATAATTGAACATGAAACTAGTGCTGTTGAAGTGTGAACCTGATACTGGTAAGAGCATATCTAGCAGTAAACCACTGGTAAATTGTCAGTGTAAATACATCTTTAGCTAGATGTGAAAGGCCTTCAATTTCATTATATATCCAGAAAAACCTAGTTTCAGTTGTCTGCTTCTGTTGTTGCTTATTTAAACAACCTGCAAACACATTGCATATTGTATAGGCTTTGAAATAAAAGGTGTGAAATGAGGATTTTGAGAAAGTGACTTAACTTTCCTACATCTTCTATTACTGTATATTTGCTGAATTGGTATTCAGTGGCATGTATTGATTTAATTCTCCAGTGACATCCACCAAAAATAGCAATGGTATATTAGAAAAATTGACATCCCCAAAATTTATTTTCCTTTATGTTATAACAATGCTAATAAAATATTAAACAATATAACTGCAGTGATTGTAAATCTTGTGGCAAATATTCTGTTTGGCACCTTAGGTTTAATTTATAATATGTGATATGGAAAGAAACTGAGGGTCCTTTCTGTATAAACAGCCTTCTCAAATTGCACTGTAGACTTTTAAAGGTAGAACTGCTAATGTCATCTGCTGATAATGCTGCATTGTGTCTACATGTGCTAGACATAAGATATATCTATTATTTTCTTTTAATTTGTCCAGATAGATGAATTTTATATAGCTGTTGACTGATGTTGTGTATACAGGAACAATCCTTCCTGAGTCCCTTTCCAAGCATCTTCTCCGTAGAGGAAACTAGTGCATGGGAGACAATTACAGGTAAACTGCGTGCATTCATTGAAGCATCTGCTACTGAGTGAGTGAGGAAAAGAAGATAGCTCTCAGCCCACAACCCCAAATCCACCCTGCTTGCTAGGCATCAGTACTATGAAAAAGCAGCATTCAGTGGAAAAAAAACGGTCTATGTGCCTGCTATGGCGGTGACGGTGCCACTGGTTCAAGGTTCTGAATGCCTGGATTTCAGTCATTGCCCAGTGCCTGGGTGTTGCTGTTGGGCAATTGTGGCTACGGCTGGGCTATATCTTGCCATATCTGCTCAGCTGATTGGGGTTGAAAGAGGTACTAGGGAAGGATTGGGACTTGGAAAACCTTCCAAAAGCCGTTTCTCTTCTTTTTAGTCAAAAATGGTAGTTTATTCTTGACTTTCATAGCATTCCTGATATTTGGAGATCTGGTTATACTTCTGAGTTTGGATTCCGAATATGAATTTTGGTGATATAGAAAAGACTTAGTAGAAAAGGAATTATGCTGTGAAAGTACTCTTGAAACAAGATTTATTCTTCTCAAAGTATAGTATGTTAGAGTATAGTATATTGTTTGTCTTATTCTTAACTTATATAGTATATTGTTTATCTTATTCTTAACCTCAATTATAACTCTTACAATTGCGGTTTTAAAAAGTTCACTTTTTTGAGGAAAATGTTGTTATATTTCAAATACATGAAATTAAGTAACTGGGGGAAAACTATGTAATTGGGAAGCAGAATGACATCTCAAATGGATTGCTAAAACTGACTAAAACACAATAAAAAAGCAGGATGTGCCTACTTTCAGTTGCATTGGTAGTGATAGTACAGCTTATTTCCTCAGACTTTGCAAGATATTCCCAAAAGAGGCTCATAATCTGTAGTTAATTATTTAAAAGTTTTTAAAAATACATTTTAAGCTTTCAAGCTTTAGCTTTCATTTCTACATGGGAACTATTGTGTAGCTCACAAAGATATCCTTTTTATGAATGTGGGAAAGAAAATCCAGTTTGGGCTTAATCTGCAACCTTGATCTAACACTGGTACATGCTGCACTAATAACCTCCTGCTTCTCTTGCATGTGTAATGTCTTAGATAAATATTATATGGTCCTGAAGCCACACAGCACTTACTACAGTGGCTACTGGAAGCTGCAATCTCGCGGTAATCTATTTCTTAATTGTTTCTATTACAGTTGTTCATGCTTGTCGCATATTCACCATTGTGTGCTAGTTGTGTTTTGATCACTGCTACTGCCGCATTCCATTAGCGTACCTGGGTCTTGCCGTGGTATAGCTGCCTGCATCAGTGTTGATGTCATGCCATACCAATTCACTGGCTTATGTGGAGTGTGTACCCTCTGACACAATCTTACTTCAGTAAAACACAATCAAACGAATGGTTGTTATGCCATCATATTAAATGCGAAGTTCTTTCAGCAAAGTGCTAATAGAGGTTCAGTTTCTGATACACTGAACTCCAGCCACCTAATGAAAATAAAAAAATACTTAGATGTATTAAAAAGTACAACATGTTCTTTTTAAACAGCCCCCTCCCAAAAAAAAGCAAGAGAAAAAGAACCACAAGTTATTTGTTTAGTTGTCTTGTTTTCATAGCCAGCTTTTCTAAAAGGTTGGTACCTTTGTAATTATATGAAACTTATCTTTTTAAATATATGGAATATACCTTAAAATTTACAACATTTCAGTGTTCCTGATTAATTAACTAATAAGAATAATAACAGTTAAGCTAACAACATAGTACTAATGGGGAAACTTCTTTGTGGTATTGGGAGGTTGAGCAGAAGAGGATAGTGCTAAATAATAAGCCACCACAGACCTACATATAGATGGGACCTCTCAGTCTGGGGCAGGTGATGCACTCTATTCTTGGTGCTGGAGGGGGCAGCAGTGGGAGGGCTTCTAGTGTCCTGGCCCCACTGCTGGACCTCCTGATGGCACCTGGTATTTTTGGCCGCTATGTGACAGAGTGTTGAACTAGATGGGCCATTGGCCTGATTCAACATTGGCTTCTCTTATGTTCTTATGTTCTTATGTACATTAGGATCTGTCTGTGCAGTAACTTTAAAATGAAAGAAGTGCATCTTCCTAGATAAGTCTGCACCCTTCCAATTGCTTCAAAAATAATCTGAGTGCAGACTTCTGATAATTTAAAGGTCCCCCTAGATTTTGGAATTTGCCATCATTATACTCATTACCGTTGGCTGATCAGCTTGTATTTAGTAGCCAGGGTTGTGTATTAACTGTATTTCCTATTCTTACATCTAAAAAAATTCAGTCTGTCTTAATTTATGGAAGGGGTGAATAAAAATGTTTTAAGTCTTGTTCTTTCTTTATATTTATGTGAGCTGGCTGTGTGGTGTGCTTGTCTTCCAATAACTGTTTTGAGAATCTGCATGCTTATCTGTCTCTATCCCAGTAGCAAGACCTGGGACCAGTCAGTTTTCTGGGATGTACAATGAAGCAAGAGCAACTTGTATACACATCAAATGTGGGTTGCTGCAAAGGAAGGATTTAACATTGATTAAATGTAGCTAAGTGTGACTAGAAGGGAGGAAGAGGTATGATGAAAGACTTAAAGGGAGGCATTCTTTATGGGTGGTCTTTTTGGTCTTCACCATTGAAATAAGCAGATGCTGGATGTTCATAGGTTATGTCTATGTCTTAATGTGGTAAACTTAAATTATTTAAACTTACTGAAACTCTTTTGGCATATTTGTAATTTGTGCACATTTTCACTAAGTGTTCTTTCTAGAAAGTGTAACATTAAGTCATTACAGACAGACTTTATAACCTGATTGGATGAAAGTTTGATTTTAAATTGAAACCGTGGAATGTATTTGCAAGTAGCTGAGATGAGTTGCACCTGCTTCTGGCGCATAAGAGTAGCTTAGAGAAAGGTCATCCTGCCTCAGTAAGAGCCTTAAAGTGAAAGATTTGCAAAGAACTGATTATGTGATTTCATTTACTACAGTTCATAGGTCTGTATGCACAAAATCAACTAAAATTCTGTCTTTTTTATCCATGGCCACATAACAGCTGCACTGTGAGAAAAGTTAGTGTGTCACAATACTAACTTTGACAGACACACACACTTAAGCACTGCCAAACCTGTACTAGGAACACAGTGAAGAAATCCTGTTTGTTCATACAGTTACTTCTGTGCATTGGCTTTGAGTCATTAGTAATGCTTGTGAGTTCTTTTTCTCTTTTCAGTTAGAATGGTAATACTAATCTATGTGCCTAATGGGACAGTTCTAAGACAGAATTATATAGACATGTTCAGCAGTGCAGACTTGAACATATAACTGTGATGTTTCTTGCAGTGCCACTGTAACAAATGTACACATTGATACACTGTAGTTCTGAAGTTAGTTCTAATACAGAGCTAGACCATTGGTCTATCACAATAAGTATTGTCTGCTCTGACTGGCAGTGGCTTTCCAGGGACTCGGGTAGCGATCTTTCACATTGCCTATTAACTGGAGATGCCAGGGATTAGACTGGGGGCCTTTGGTCTGAAAATCAAAAACTCTGCTCTTCTGTTTTGTACCACTGCATTGTAATGTAGCCTTAATTGCCTGTCATTACTGTTTGAGGTAGCAAGCTGGAGGATCATGTTTTTCTATTTCTCATTAAGCCCCCCCCCCCCGAAAACAATCCATGTCCTGATTGCTGTTCCTGTAAAGTTATAAAGCTACCAAATATCAGTGATGTATTTTTAATATCCATTTGTTTTTATTTTAGAATTAACAGAAGAGTCTTGAGCAGGGCTTGGAAAATATTAGTAATCAATAGTGTCCAATTTTTATATGACAAGGTCTTCAGATTTGTTTTGCCCTGCATCTGCCTTTTAAACACTCGCTTATTGATACGTTTTTGAAGTTGGACACTTAGGGTACATTAAAATCTAGTTGACAACATGGTTTGCGAATCTCTTTACCGTGAAATAAGAAATATTTGAAGGAAGTGTTCTTTCAATATCATCTTACCTTTCCCAGGCTTGTTTTAAAATCTATGCTTACTGCTTTACCTCAAAATGGTGCTATAAAGAACTGGAAGGAGAATGTCAGAATTTGGTAGTTAATACCATTAATACTACTTCTTGAGCATTAGGTGACTTCTAATGCTAAACTGCTTTGGGTTTTTTAATTAATATTTTGTTTGCAGGACATCTACTTAATCTTCAGTGCACTCAAATCCATCTTGGAAGGATGGATTCCTTTTCTGTGAATGTTGAATGCAAGGTTATATTGCATAACATGCTTAGCTCACAGTTGAAGACTTTGTGATTGACAGTGATGGAACAGCCTTCTTATTGATTGGCTTTCCTGGAAAAGATATAAGCCATTTCTAAAGTCAAAGATCTAATTCACATTTGATTGTTAGACTAGGTACTGGAGTACCACAATTTAGGGCAAAGGAAAACTCTGAATATTAGTATGCTAAAATGATGTGTTATGAATTCAGCTGTGTTCTACTGTACAAATTCTTATATGAAAGTTAATTTGTTTAATATATTTGACCATGGAAGTACTCTATGCACACCATTAAAAAGGTACTGCCTGGATTAGTGTTTACTGACTGTGTGAGATGCGTATTATGTGAACTGGCCTTAAAAGTGTTAGTTTGTGGAAGTTCTTTAGTGGACCTGAGGTGTATTAATAGAACTAGCTGTGATCACAAAGTTGGAGGGTAGGGAAACCATTATTTAGTTTGCATATATTGCATACAGTAAATTGTCCTGAATTTTCTTCAGAATCTGTCTGTGTAGGTATTGACCAGGCCAACTTCTGCTTTGCTTATGAGATCTGACAAGATCAGCCCTTTTGACTTTATTTGTTGTATTCCTGGAAGCCCCAGGGAAAGAAATAACTGGAGCAGCAATGAAATTTAACCTTCGCAGTATAGCACAACTGAACTCTTATCAGTAGACCACCAGAAAAACAGCTATATATGACAATTAGTATGTAGTTCAATCTAAAACGGGCATGAATCTAAAATGGTCTTCTACTATACTGAGTAATGAAATTCTTAGCATCTTTCTTTGAATAGAAAATGTTCAGTAGCACCTCAAATGAGCAGAAGAGTGTAACTTCCTATGATTTGTGTCAATGCTTTTAGACATAATTTGTGAAATTAAATATATTCAGTGATTTCCAGTGTGACAGGAATAAAAAGTCAGGTCATGCCCCCAAGGATAATACAGTTTGAATTTCTGTGGTGGGGAGGCAGTAGAGGAGGGGTGGCTAAGAAGAGATGGGCATGTACAAATGTAATTTCATATGTTTAGTTTGTGGGAAATGACAGTTTAATCTGTCAAAGAAGATTTAAAGTTAGAACTCTGAATTTCCAAAACGGATTTGGCAGTGAAAGTTGTTTGTTCCCAATATGCAGTTTGGACAGGAAAAGGAAAGATGATCAGGTCCTTAGATGAATGTGTCCTCTATAGATACAGCCTTTCAGAAGTAGCACTTTGTAATCAAGTGTGTCTACTCATATGTATAGAATCGTAGCCTTGCAGTGATACCTTTCTAAATCCATTTGTCAGTGTGGACACAAAGGCTTAAATTCCATTTAGAATTGCAGTGTTAATCGACTACAGTTCTGGTTGGTTCACAGGAGCAAAAATCAGTACTGAGATGGAAATGTCTATTCTGTTTTGAAGCCATTTTGTTTCTACTGTGTTGCCAATATAGAGAAAGTCAGAGAAAGTCATTCTTAACAGCAGGGCTTTTTGCTAAATTACTGTATATTAATTAGAATCTTGGGGAAAGCACCTTGATTTTAGTTTTAATATCATCCAGATTAATTGATTACAAGCCAGATGATCTTCAAATAAGGAACATAAGAACATAAGAACATAAGAGAAGCCAATGTTGAATCAGGCCAATGGCCCATCTAGTCCAACACTCTGTGTCACACAGCGGCCAAAATATACCAGGGGCCATCAGGAGGTCCAGCAGTGGGGCCAGGGCACCAGAAGCCCTCCCACTGCTGCCCCCTCTAGCACCAAGAATAGAGTGCATCACCTGCCCCAGACTGAGAGTTCCCATCCATACCCTGTGGCTAATAGCCACTGGTGGACTTCTGCTCCATATGTTTATCTAATTTCCTCTTGAAACTGTCCATGCTTGCAGCTGCCACGACCTCCTGTGGCAGTGAATTCCATATGTTAATCACTCTTTGGGTGAAGAAGTATTTCCTTTTATCTGTTTTAACCCGACTGCTCAGCAATTTCATAGAGTGCCCACAAGTTCTTGTATTGTGAGAAAGGGAGAAAAGTACTTCTTTCTCAACCTGCTCAATCCCATTCATAATCTTATAAACCTCGATCATGTCACCCCTCAGCCGTCGTTTCTCCAAGCTAAAGAGCCCCAAGCATTTTAACCTTTCTTCATAGGGAAGGTGTTCCAACCCTTTTATCATTCTAGTTGCCCTTCTCTGCACTTTTTCCAATGCTATAATATCCTTTTTGAGATGTGGTGACCAGAACTGTACACAGTATTCCAAATGAGGTCGCACCAATGATTTATACAGGGGCATGATGATACTGGCTGATTTGTTATCAATTCCCTTCCTAATAATCCCCAGCATAGCGTTGGCCTTCTTTATTGCAGCTACACATTGTGTAGACATTTTCAGCGAGTTATCCACTACGACTCCAAGATCTCTCTCTTGGTCCGTCTCTGCCAGATCAGACCCCATCTTAGATATAATAGTACAAGATCTCTTTATGTTGGAGTAAAAATTACTTAAATACACAAATATTTTAAATAAAGCTAAAGAGAATAGAGACACAGACTTATAACCAACAGGGGCTCTTGAATGATAAAAAATGAAACTTGAACGAATGGGTAGGGTTTTAAAAAATATATATTTTAAATTAATTTTATGGTGGTGGTTAACCCTGTCAAAGATTGCTAAATAAGATGGTAAACTAAATTCATTATATTGGGGAGGCTATGGTGTTGATGTGAGTTACCTTCACTTTTGATGAATTTTCAAGCTGTAAAAAGGATGGAGAAGCAATCAGTGAAACCCTATCAATAGATACAACACAAAGCCACCAGTTACAATCCAAGTACATAGGCAGATTTAGGTATGCAAGCACATTGCTTTTTTATTGGTTTAAGTGACTGTAGAGAGTTTTGTTTAATGGGTAAGGATGCACTTCACAAATCTGAAAACTGTAGCCAAGGTGATCATAAGTGAGGGGTTTTTTTATGTGTAGTGATTGGTTCTGCAGTATCAGGAATCTTGCCAAGTGATGAAACTTGCAAATTGTATGATGTTTCTTTGAGTTGAATTTTCCTTCTTCATAAGAGTGGCTTGCTCTCCCCCCACCATGGTTTCGTTCACTCTTTATAGAATGCTTTTGTTTGTTGTTAGATGTAAGGTTAAGTGCAACTGCTCTGAATCTGTGCAAGTTAAAGCTGATGAGTTAATCCTTGTTTCTGTTAGGAGTGACTTTGGCCTTTTTGACAGAAAGAATTCAGGCTAAAGTTTAGATGTGATATATCTTTAATTTTTGCCATTTAAGGGGTGGAAAAACAAAAAAGATAAAGGTAGAAAACAAATTTTGTAATAAACCATAAAAAGTGCATTATTTGGACAGAATACAAAAGGTAGCACTACCAGCCTTTGGGAGTATTAGGCTAAACTTTATAACATTGAAAACACTGAACTCTTTAATGTATCATTAAACACATTATAGCATATTAATTATTGCTAAAACTGCATGCATTTAAACAAAAATATTGAATATGTTGTATATATCTACAGTATGAGATTTTCCCAGTGCTTCCAAGAGTCCTCAGGCTTTTTCAAGCTGTACATTTGGAAATAGATTTTTTGTAAGGCAAGTTTTTTATCACTCAAAAATAAAAAAAAATCTCATGGCAGTTTTAAAACCTTTCCCCTAAATTTCCCTATTTTTCCATTGGAAAAAAATGAAAACAGCCTCAGTTTTTCATGCTATACTTCTTGAGTGTGAGAACTTTGCTTTATGAAGTATTTTACTCATTCTAAAAGAGAAAATATAGGAAAGTGGGGGTTTTTTTAGAACTCCCTCAAATATTTCAAATTTTTGGTCTGAAAAGTTGGAGGAAAGGTCCTGGAGGGTAACAGAACTCTCCCAACCACCCATTTCCCCCTTTTTACCTGTGCACCTACTAAATTGCTCTTCTTGCACATTTACTTGTCCCTAAGCAGTCCTCTAGAGCTCTTTGTCTCACTGGGCACACTGAAAAGTGATCTATATGGTTTTTCCTTCATTGAGAATAACAGCTCTTGGTTTGCAAAATCATAGTGTGGGGGAAGTGCTATGCTTGAGAGTGATGGGAGATTATTAAGCTTGAGATAGAATCTCCTAAATTAAGAGAAGATTTGTCCTCCAGGCTTTCTTTAAAAAATAAGGTCTAACAGTACAAGAGACAAGTTTGTGGCAACATATTTGTTTTAAAATGCCACAAGACCTTGATGCCTACCCCTCTAGAGTGGAACAAACTGGGTGTTAAATTTAGAAGAGTTAAAATATATTTGGTGATTCAGTAGATTGCATGCTGATAAAACCTAGATGTGTGCAGTCATTTGAAGCATTGTCATAGAAAAGATTATATGTCTGCTAAGAATTGCAGAATGGGGAGAGATGGTAGCTCAGTAGCAGAACATACATTCGGCAGGCAAAAAATCTGTGGCATCTCAATTTGAAGGATATCTGGTGGTAGATGCTAGAAATATTTTGCTCTGTCTGAATTCTGGAAACTGCTGGCAGTCAGTAGACAATATTTATCTAGAGATGGATGGATGGTCTAACAATACAAGGTAACTGTGTGTTAGCTTGCAAATTATGGGCAATTTTATATTCCAGAATGCTAAATCATTTTTAATAGTAAGCTTATGGTTATTATCTTGCTATTATTGTTAATTCCCATTTTACAGGATGAGCTGAGGCTGAAAAACAGACTTGCAAATGTATCCACTGGATTTATATCCCAGTCAGGATCTGGACACTGACTTCTTAGGTTCTAATTGAATAGAACTCTGACCTGCTCATGTTTCCTATGTGTGTTCTAGTGAGCCCACCAGTTGAAATGGAAATATTTTCAACTTAAACGTTTATTCATTCCCCCCTTCAAATAAAAGAGCTAAGCTTTGTCTGGAGATTCTGCTGGATTTAATGTATTTCACCTAAATTGGGTCAGCTAGAACAATAGAACAAAAGGTAGGCACTTTTCCCCTGTTGTTGTTGAAGCTGTGCCTAAATAGTAGCAATAAAATTATTTTACCTTGGATATAGCATTTACTTGTTTTATGTGAACTGAAATAGCACATCTGAATATCCAAAGGCTAAAGGTATTTAAATCAGCTAACTTAGTCTGGTATTCAGAGTACAGACTGGAATTGGCGGGCTCTTTCTGTTGATCTTATATGATGTCAGTTGCAATAAGTTGAGCTACAATATACTCACCAGGATCCAAAAATCTCAGTACAGAGAGAAAACAGAACAAAAAGAATAGAGCACAAGTTGCTTGTTCTGGTGGATCAGTTCCTCCTGCCAAAGCGTCCAGTCTGCTTATCTGTAGACAAGGACCAAAATAGAAGAATCCCTACAGAATGATTTTTTCATATCAAAACTGCACCCTACAGTTTCAGTAATGGAGAGGAAAAAAGATAATCTGTTGCCTGTCTCCCCCCACACCTTTCTATAGCTAAAAAGGGCTTGGGATAGATTGGCTAATTCAGTAGGCAAAACAGTGCTCCAGTCTCAATACTGGGGCCCCATACAGCACCTGTTAAGCCTTATAAACAAAATCATACTTTTCCCATTGTTGTATGTTTTGATCCTACAACCAAACCTAAGTCATTGTAACTGTTAGCTCATATCTATTACTTGTTATCGTTGTGTCTCCTCCCCATACATGCACACTTACCCCCCCTTAATCTCTTCATCAAGTTCATCAACAAAACAGCAATCAAACCCTGGTCTGGTTTACATAGGATGCTTTTTCTGCCATATGCGTGACCACACTTCTGTATCCCCAGCATTTTCCCAAGCCTTGATCCAATACTGTTGAGGGTTTTTTTTCAGTTTAATTAGTTACTTTTGGTCTCTTGCTTCATGTTGAGCTCTCAAATAGTTGCTAAAATATAGCTTCTGGTACATGTAGTATTTATTTATATTTAGACTACATGGTCAGTGGTGGCTCAAGGAACTTTACAAATGCAGGTATAAACCATCATCTCAAATGTTGTTGTTGATTCACTGATTAATTCTGTGTGTGCATGCATAGTGAGTGGGTATGGCACTAAGAGAACAATATTACTGCTAAATAATGTTTATGGGTTCAAGTTCAGACCTTGTGTGTGCCCTTAAGGTAATTTTCTGTGCCTTATGGACTATTTTAAAATCTTAGAAAAAACTGAATTTGCATGATAAAGTGAGAAAGAAAGAAATGGAGCTGAAATGAAGCCAAAAACTTCACACCTCCCCTTTGGGAATTTTGATGTCAGATATTCTAGAAATAATCTTCATATGTATTTCATCCAATAATTTTTGATAGCTGATGGCAGAATGATACACCAGAGTGGTTTTCAGATGTTCTGCAGTCTTGCCTATTGTGAACTTAGTGTCTTCTAGAACACATTTCCCTGTGCTCTGCAGAGCGACAACTGTGCCTTTTGTGGAAACGTGTCCACCATTTTTGGTATCTTAGTTATGTTATCCCTGGTAATAAGCAAAAAGAACTTGGTGTTCCTAGGAAACTGTTTGAAAACCAGCATATTTGATAGTCATTTTGTCATGTTACTACTTGATATAATATTTTCTGACAGCACATGAAATGGAATAGTGTTTGATCATCTGTGAGATTTCATATTTAAAGCCTTTCAAAATGCAAATAAAATTTCCATAGGTCTAAATTTTCTAATTTGTAGTGAAAATGTTTATTCAGAATTTGACAAAGTGGATATTTCTTTGAATAGTGGTCTCAGCTCAAAATCTGTTAACCATGCGTGGGTCAGTCTATCTTGTTTTCAGTAACTTTTAATTTCTGGTACATGGTACAAAGATTTTTTTTTCATGGGGATTATTTGTCTGAGAATCTCTGTATTGTTAATAAAAATTATGTATTAAAATAATCAGCATCACAAATAAATTCCAGTTTATTCCTTATGAGAATGAGCCTGATCTATCCTTCGCCTTCTGAGTGCCCTAGAGATATGAAGGGATGGGGAAAATGGGGATGTGTTATGTTTTCTTGAGAACTTGTATCAGTTTAATCAAAAAACAGAAATTTGGGAGAGTGTTGAAGCTGCCATCTTGTTGCTTATGACCAAAAGTAATGGCCCCACCTATGCAAATTGGCTGCATGTGGGCAGGACACTTACATACACACAAATTATATAAGACCGGCCATTGGCACTTACCGTGAAGGGTCCTTCTCCTGTGAGGTCAGGAGGACATCCCCATGGGTTATTCCCACCGTGCCTTTAGGGAGGCAGGAAATAGTTTTTTCTCCTTCCTGTTGGCGCCTCTGGAATAGCCCATCCCCCAGTTGTGGGACTCCGAAAGCAGTGCTCTCCAGCTAACTTAAAGGCCTTGCCCTATATAAAAACAGAACTGACAAACGTAACTCTAACAAGAAGTATAACAAGTTAGCAAGAACAGTATACTCAGAGAAGGAGGAGAAGAGTTCAGCACAAGGATAGGCAGGAACGAAGAACTGTACCTATTGCGGCTTTGGCCATTCTGTCTCCCATTCGGGGTTGACAAATGTTAATGAACATGGTGTCAGTCTTATGCCAGGTTTCCGTCCTTGTGATGTAGATCTTAAGGGCTCTTCTGACAACTAAGGTATGCCATTCGTGTTCACTTGGCTGACTAGGCTGAGGACAGAAAGCAAGCAAGCAAATCTCTTGCGATCTATGAAATATAGACGAAACTTTCGGCTGAAAGGCAGGGTCTGGATATAGGACGACCTTGTCTCTGTGGAAAATGCATAAGGACACCTTGATGGACAGCGCCCCAAGCTCAGAGACTCTATGTGCTGAGGTAATGGCAACTAAGAACAACACCTTCATGCGCAGCCACCTCATCCCCACTTCTCTTATGGGTTCAAAAGGAGGCCTTTTGAGTGCCCGTAGAACTGTGTTCAACCTCCATGTCGGGAAGTGATGCACTTGAGGTGGAGATTTCACTGTTGCACCTTGAAGGAAGAGCTGTATGTGGGGATGTCTGATGAGTCTGAATCCCCCCAAGGACGGAAGTACCGGAGACAAAGCTACCATTTGTCTGCATAACGTGGCTGACTTCAGACCAGAGTCCAGACCTTCTTGCAGGAAGGCCAAAACCGAAGCCACCGAAGGAGACAGAGGAGTCACCTTTTTACGTCTGTACCACCGCATGAAGATCTTCCAGTTCGTGTTATAAATATGGATGGTGGAATGCCTTCTGGATGACAACGTGGTTTCCGTGACGCTGTTAGAATAACCTAAACTGCAGAGATTGCACTGTTCAACCTCCAGGCAGTCAGACACAGCCATTCTGGATGTGGGTGCCAGACAGGGCCCTGTGATAGCATGTCTGGTCTCGTCAGCAGCACTAGTGGAGGGGCAATCACCATCTTCTTCAGAGACGAGAACCATGGATCTTGGGATCTACCAAGATGACCTCCGCCTTGAGCTCTCGAATCCTGCAGATGGTCCTTGAGATCAGCGTGAACAGTGGGAATGCGAAGAACAGATCACTGGGCCAAGGTGACATCAACGCGTCCGTCGCCTCTGCCACGTGGTGGAAGTATCGAGTGAAGAACCGAGGCAGCTGGTAGTTCACTAGGGAGGCAAATAGATCTACTGCCGATTGGCCCAACTGGTTGACAGTCAGATGAAAGAGATCAGGATGGAGAGACCACTCTGCCTCCTGAATGGTCTCCCTGCTGAGCCAGTCTGCATGAACATTTTCGACCCCTTTGATATGTTCTGCCCGAATGGATCTGACATTCTGCTCTGCCCATGATAGAATCTTCATTGCCTCTCGATGGACTTGGGAAGATCGAGAGCCGCCCTGCTTGTTGATGTACGCCTTGGCAGAGATGTTGTCCGTTCTCACCAAGACATGCAGGTTGCGGAGAGAGGGCTTGAAATGAATCAGTGCATGGAAAATCGCTCTGAGTTCCAACAGATTGATAGGTAACTTCGCCTCTGTGGGACTCCATTTCCCCTGCATTGGAGAAAGGTCTAGAGTTGCTCCCCAGCCCTGTAGACTGGTGTCTGTGAAGATTTCCTTGATTAGTGGAACATAGTACTTTCCTACTGTCAAGTTGTCTGTGGTGATCCACCAGCAAAGGCTGGCCTTGATCTTGTGAGGAACCCGAAGGTTGACAGCTGTCTTTTCCATGATCAGACGCTGGTATCTTTGAAGTGGTCTGGCATGGAGGCATGCCCACTGGACTGTGGAGGATTGATCTTCCCCCCCTTTGCTCCCCCCTGTGTCTCGCCAAGAAGGAAGGAAGAGCCTCTGCGCTGCCTTAGTAGGCCAGGAGGGGGCGGGGGATCCAATTGGGGCAAGGACCCCTGGGCCATTCCAGTCTTGGAATGAACAGAGGAAATTTCTTGCTGTACAGCCTGACGAATTATGGCCATAAGATCAATAGACTGCAAAAGGGGGCCCGTCGCAGTTGTCTTACCGCTAAGTTGGTCGAGTCCCAAGCTGTCCTCTATGCCGGGCTGGTCAGGAAAGTAACGCTGGTGTGCACCTTCGGCTCTTGGGGGGCCCAGGAGAGAACGTTGGAGGGTTGTATCTAGTCTGCAAAGCCCACGGGAGTGGCGGGCTCCTCGTTCAAAGGCACTCGGCAGCACTTCTGGGTGTGCTGCACCGCCACCGAGGCTGCTGCTGCTGTTGGGGGATCTCAATCTGGCCTTAAAGGCAGGTCAGCCCCTGTGGTGCCGCTTGCACCCCTGTCTTCGGCTCTGCCCAGAGCTTCCTCCTCCCCGGAGGAGAAGTTGTCAGGAATCTCATTCCCACCATTAAAGCAGTCGCCGAGATAGAAGGTAGACCCCTGCAGAAGGCAGAGATAGAAGGTAGAAGACAGACAGAAAGATGAAAGAAGGGGCAAGACAAGGAGAGAAAGGGAAAAGATAAAGGAATTCTACTAGAAGAAAAAGTGAGCTGAAACTAGCTGTGTCTATGCTGCTGTTCCCTAGTGAGGCAGGAACAAAACTGAGGGATGGGCTATTCCGGAGGCGCCAACAGGAGAAAAAACTGCCTCCCTTAAGGCATGGTGGGAATAACCCATGGAGTTGTCTTCCACTTCAGAGGTAGAACATAAGAACATAAAATAAGCCAATGTTGAATCAGGCCAATGGCCCATCTAGTCCAACACTCTGTCACACAGTTGCCAAAAATACCAGGTGCCATCAGGAGGTCCAGCAGTGGGGCCAGGACACTGGAAGCCCTCCCACTGCTGCCCACCCCCCCCCAGCACCAAGAATAGAGTGCATCACCTGCCCCAGACTGAGAGTTCCTATCTATACCTTGTGGCTAATAGCCACTGATGGACTTCTGCTCCATATGTTTATCTAATTCCCTCTTGAAACTGACCATGCTTGTAGCTGCCACCACCTCCTGTGGCAGTGAATTCCATGTGTTAATCACTCTTTGGGTGAAGAAGTACTTCCTTTTATCTGTTCTAACCCGATTGCTCATTAATTTCATGGAGTGCCCACGAGTTCTTGTATTGTGAGAAAGGGAGAAAAGTACTTCTTTCTCAACCTGCTCTATCCCTTGCATAATCTTATAAACCTCGATCATGTCACCCCTCAGCCGTCGTTTCTCCAAGCTAAAGAGCCCCAAGCGCTTTAACCTTTCTTCATAGGGAAAGTGTTCCAACCCTTTTATCATTCTAGTTGCCCTTCTCTGCATTTTTTCCAGTGCTATAATATCCTTTTTGAGACGTGGTGACCAGAACTGTACACAGTATTCCAAATGAGGTCGCACCAATGATTTATACAGGGGCATGATGATACTGGCTGGTTTGTTTCAATTCCCTTCCTAATAATCCCCAGCATAGCGTTGGCCTTCTTTATTGCACTTACAAACTGTCTAGACATTTTCATTGAGTTATCTACTACGACTCCAAGATCTCTCTCTTGGTCCATCTCTGCCAGTTCAGACACTATCAATGTGTATTTAGGATTTTTGGCTCCAATGTGCATCACTTTGCACTTGGCCACATTGAACCCCATGTGCCATGTTGACGCCCACTCACCCATCCTCGACAGATCCCTTTGGAGCGCCTCACAATCCTCCCTGGTTTTCACCACCCTGAACAACTTTGTGTCATCTGCAAATTTAGCCACTTCACTGCTTACTCCCAGTTCCAAATTGTTAATAAACAAGTTAAAAAGAATCGGACTGAGTACTGATCCCTGTGGTACCCCACTGCTTACCACCCTACACTGAGAAAGTTTCCCATTTATACTCATTCTGTTTCAATTCAATCTTTATTAAAATTGTCATAGAACAGCACAAATCACAGTTCACATACATCATGAAAAAATATAGGTATAATACAATGGGTAAACACACAAGCTGTATATACACAGGATACATCTTTGTAATAAGGAATGCTATTTTTTCATGTGGAGAAAGGAAGCTATTGGAAGCTAGGCAGGATTAGTACTTGGCTGGACAATCACTAAGGAAGACTGTGCAGAGGCAGGCAATGGCAAACAACCTCAGCTTCTCACTTGCTCCAGAGTCCCTTGCTGAGGTCACCATAAATCAGCTGCAGCTTGATGGCACTTTACACATATGTGCTTTTTTCATGGCATTTGATCATGGGGAGGGAAACCCTGAATTTGCACAACTCCCCATGCTTACCCACAGGTGTAGGGGCTGGCTGGGAGGCTTTGGTGATATTGGGGCAGAAGGAGCCCCATTCACACCCACCATTAATCAGACAATGAGCCAGGACCAAGATGGGAAGCTGCAGCAATGTTGGCAGAGCAAGAAAGTCTTTCACCATACCTATATGGCCCAGCAGAACAGTGTTGGAGGGCCACTGCAGCCCAGAAGCAGCAACATCAGCCAGGGAAGGCGGGCAGGGTGAGTCCAGGCAGATTCACCTTCCAGAAGCAGCCTGGGCAGAGGGAGCAAGGAGAACAGCTGGCCAGGTTGACATAGCCATCACAAGCCAAGGGGGATGGGGCAGGAGCCACAGAAGGGGGCTGGAAACAGGCAGAGGGAAGGGATCATGACTTCCTGGGAGCAGCATCAGCCAGGAGAAGGTTGTTTTGAAGCCTCAGGTTGGGCAAGGCTGATTAGGGAGGAAAACCCAGAGGAAGTCCCATTGGCTCAGAAACTTGGAATGAACCTGGCCCCACCTCCAGTTGGTGGGCACTGGCCTTTATTAGGCACAACCCCAAAGCAGTCTGGGATGACAGGCTCAACCACACCTAAGGGTGGACCAAGAGCTGCAGTGAGAGGGCTAAAGGTGTTGTAACCCCCCCCCTTCCCTTTGGTGTGATGCATGTGGATTGTGCTAAATAAAGGAGGAGGCTGGAGGGCACATCTAGTCTGCACTCTGACCCCCTCATGACAAACATTTTTACTTGCATATATTATGCATGTGTGTGGCAAATGCTCCTAGGTAGGGACAGTGAGAATGCATATTGTGCATACAGGGCTTTGGTTTTGTGCTCTTAAATTGCCTATCACTGTGTCTGTCAATCTGTATTGCAGTAGTCCAGGAATATCATTTGCTGTTGAGAAAGCTGTCTCTCTCTGACTGGTATACACCTAGTAGCCCTTAGTGCTGCAGCAAAGTACTTTATGCAAACTGTCTTTGGTGTCTTTGGTTATAAACTTTGGCTGGTGCAGAATGTCGTGGTTAGATGAGCTAATAGATTACCAGAACAATTGTGCTAGAGAAGACATTGACTTGATTGCTTCGTGGGGCAGTCTTTGTTAATGTTGCAAAGTGTAATTAAATTTATTGGTAATGTATCTGGTCTGCAAAGTATGTTCCTTGGATCTAGGTGTAGGATTCACAGTGGTTCTGTTGCAGTTTCATGACTGGGAATTCCTTCTCTTGGATATTTCTCAATAAGATCTGGATTATTACCCTGGATGATCTGTGATTTTTGTTTGTGTGCTCGGATTAAAACAGGGTAATTTTAACCCTCTTTGGATATAGTACTTTGTTTCTTTGTGTTGTCTGTATGTATTCCCAGCATGTTTTTAGGTGGTAAGATGAGTCATGTTTCAAGACCAGCAGTGTGTGCTGTTAGGCAATATGCTACCATTGTTTTTCACTCCTCTGTACATCCCCAAACACTGAATTCTAAAGAAAAACTACAACAATTATGTATCCAGATTGTAACAGAAGTTGTAATGTCTATTCTAATAAAGACTGGATGAGCAGTCCAATAATAAAGTCAATTTTTGTACAAATTCATTTGTAGAATTTCTTACCTGTCTAGCATGCATCTTAACAACAAACTAATTCATTTCAGCAGCATCCAATATCTTGGTGAGCTGTTTCTGCACTACTATTTTCCTTTTGGATGGAGTTGTAGAAAATTGTAGACAATGTGTGTGAATTTTGAACTGGTTTTATTTCTTAATAATTTTTCTAGGTATTATGTTTGAAGCAGTTTACAAACAATATCAGTTACTCTGTGTAATCTGCTAAGTCCAAGTGAGAAAGGACTATAAATTATGGCAAAATAAATAATTAAAATTAATTTCATGAAAACACATAAGGAAAAAAATGCCTGTTGGTTAGTGTGTGTACATACAAATGTGCAGATGGACACTATCTTTTTTTAGTCTGTGCTCATCATATGCTATGGAATATATGATGATTCTTGCACAGGGACTTAGCAGTTTCTTATAGGGAGATATCTTAAAATAGAAAAGAGTTTTCCTATGCATTGCTCACTAGAATGATCTAATTCTAGTGCGTTTTCTTTCCTGTCTCCTTTATGTAGGTAGAAGAATGATACAGTTAATCTGGGGGTTGTGGATTTTCTGGACTTTTCACAAGAAATCAGTATTTATAGGAGATAACAGGGTTGTGTTTGAGGGAATGGTCAGCATTGTCTATATCCTTGTTCTATAAACATGACAAATAGAACTTCATAGTTAGGATTTTTTTCTTCTTCATTTTCCCTGCACTCCTGTATGGCTTTTGGTTTTATAATATCAAGTATTGTTTGTTTATTTTGATATGTTTAAATAACTATTTTTTATTATTTTAAACCTGTGTATTGTATGTTTGAGGTTACTTTCTTTACAGAGAACAAGTTCTCTAATATCTCTGAACTTATGTTTGTATACTGTATGATGGAGAAACTATCAAACTAAAACTTATGCAAATGTTCCATGTTTTGAAGGAACACATGTAAATAATGTGTGGATAATTTAAATTACAAACAATAAAGGCTTGTTTTCATCTCCCATTCAGCTATCTGCATGGGTAAATACAGAACCAGGAAGTAGAGGAAATATTGCAGCAATGTATGAAGGACTGTAGGTAGAATTAACTTTTGTTTAATTTGTGTGTGCTGTTTGATGCAATATTCAAGACTTGCCCATCAAGCAGTTCATGTAAAATTAAAGAGAAATAATATGTAAATAGCTTATATAGTTTTGTCTGTTAATTCAGCAGTTGCCTTTAACAACAAAGAATAGTATCAGCAGGTGAAAATCTTATTACCATATAGTTACCAAAGCCTTGTCTTCTTCTTCAGAATGCTTTTCAGTTCCTTGCAGTGATAACCTTCTGCCTCAGCCATCTGTTAAAAGGTTGAAAACACTTTTAGATATTTCCGGTATACATGATGAAAACAAATGATTATAGCTATTCATATAAGTTTTTGCAGCTCTTTCATGTGTTCTTGAACTTGAAGGATTTTTTTCTTCCATTTTACTAATGTTACATGAATAATTCTTCGTTTGTTCTCTTGTTCTACTAATTAAATTAGAAGAATGAGAGAAGAATTTTAAATCTTGTATAAAGCAAACCCGGAGCAAGTAAGTCTGCTTGGAAGTTTCCATTTTTTTCTTGGAAAACAGATGCAGAAATACTTAAGTTCTAACTAAATGTAGCATGTAAACACATACAACCTTGGCAGCCTGTCGAACTGGGCAGGGGAGAAGTGTTTAGTGCTTTTTCTGCCACTTTTCAAGTGGATTTTTTCTTGCTTGGTTCACACTTAGAATCTTTTGGAGGAAATCTACTTGGGAGTTGATGTGAAATGAGGAAATGGACAAAAAGGGGTTAAGCATTCCTACCTCACCAGTTCCAGTCCTCATTGCCATTCTAGGTAGCTTTTCTGTTTTTTAAAAAAATGGGTTTGGCAGTAGTATTGTGTTTGTGTATAATGCTAAGTTGCATTGAAAGAAGCTAGCTTAATATTCTTGAACCTGGAAGCATATCCTGAACAACTGGAGAATTGTCCTTCTCTTGAGACAAAACATGGTACTAGCAACAAGCAGAAAACTCTTTTTAAAATAGTGACTTTTCCCCTTCAAAATATCCTGTTTCTCTTATCAGTGTAGATGGGAGGTCCAAACTAAATTTTTCTTCAGCCAGTTCCAACTATTTTCAAACATGAAATTTAGAAGCGGTGTGGCAACAGGTTAATTTCTTCATTGCATCCCTAGAGAGGTTATAAGAAGAACTAGGATAGGGAGAATGGATTCCCTGTTCCATCATTAGGGATGGGCATGAATTGGGAAAATGCAGTTCAGTTTGCAGTATGCCTGGTTTGCAAACCACGGGCTGTCATGTACTTTTTGACACTAGACAGACTGGTTCAGTTCATTAAGTTTGTGATGCAGTAGAATGCTGCTGGCATGCTAGAGACACCAAACTGGTAGATTATCTCCATCTGACTCTCGTCTGCCTGCCCTCCCAAGTTTAGTGAAGATTGAATGTATTGGGGTCCAAGTTACAGCTCCCCAAAGAAGGTGATCCCAGCAAAGTGCTTTCTGGGGGAATGACAAGCACAGGTTCAGGAGATTCAGGAGTGTATAGGATGGATCCAGTGCAAGTTAGAGACACCAAACCCGCAGCACATTTCTGGCTGAGTCTCCTTTACCCGCCCTCCAAGTTAGGCAAGAATTGGATAGATGGGGTACAAGTTACGCCCCCCCAAAAGGTGTCTCCATTGTTTCCAATGGACTAAGGTCAAACTGGAAAATCTCTCAGTAGAAACTGAAGGCGGGGAACATTTTTGCAAGCCCAGCAAAACCAGTGCCAGGAGGTCGAGACGGGAAAGTGCTTTTGGGAAAAATGTCAGGCACATGTTCAGAGGTGTATAGAATGGACTCCCTGCAAAGCTACACACACCAATCACACAGAGAGCCTCACCCTGCTGCCTGCTCCTCTACAGTCTCACCAAGTTGGTGGCAGACTACATTTCTGTGGTCCCAGTTTATGGACCCTCCCAAAAGGTCTTTCCAGTGCTCTCTCTTGAAAAGACAGCTGCAGTTACAGGAGTTTATGGAATGGCTCAGGAACAAGCCAGTAACACCAAACTCACAGGGAAACTTCACCTGTGCAGCTCCTCCCAGTAGACACTAGAAGCATAGGCAGCCCCCCCCCCAAGTCTCGAAAGGCAGGTTCTGAAGGACAGAAAGGCAGATATTACCAGAGTTTCAAAGGGCTCCCCAAAGTTATGCCACAACAGCATATGGACATCCTAGCCCCACCAGACCAGTTTTCCATTTAAAGTGATCATGAGGTAGGTGTTGTGTTATGAGGTAGATGTTGTTTCATGAGGTAGGTGTTGGGTGAGAGAGCATACCTTCACCTGGCAGAGGCGGCCATCCTCACACCCAAGTGCCAGGGGAGCAACCCGCATGCTGGATCAACCAGAGAGGAGGAAGAATGTGGGGGGGACAACAGGAGGCCTGGATCTTACCCTGTGAGGACTAGAGAGAGGTAGCCCAGCAGGGGAAGGTTGACCTTCAGGACAGACAACTCATCCACCCTGGCTTGGTCCAGGCAGGAGTGGTGGGCACCAAGAATGTCTCCCAGATGGGAGGACACCTGCTCGCTCTGGTGGGAGGGCAGGAGAGGAGACTCATGGCCACGCAAGAGAGGTCAGGCCAGATGGCAGACTTGCATGACCAGTACTCTAGAGGATCAGTAAAGGCAGGCTCAGGGGACTCACCATCACCTCTGCTGACTCTTCTGCCATTGCATGCTTGGCATCTCTGCTGCTAAGCTCCCAGTTCACCATTGACAACCAGTAGCAAGGCTTCTCCCTGGTTGAGCTCTTTGAGGCCCCACAATGAACACCCTTTGCACCCCCTTTCACCCTCATGGCACAGAAGGGTTCACAATTAGGAGGGGCGGGAGGGCATAAAATGTGGGTCCTCAGCCAAGGAACCCACTAGCTAAGCCTCTTTGCTTGGTGTGAGCAGAGAGATGAGTGGCTCAGAGCACTGAGTCCATCAAGACCCCCAAACCTCAGCAGAGAAGAGGAATCACAATCAAAATGCACATCCTCAGCCGAGGAACCCACTAGCTAAGCCCATCTGCTTGGCGAGAGCAGAGAGACAGGATGGCTTAGAGGCTTGAGTCCACCTAACACCAAAACCCCAACAGGAGAGAGGAGTTCCCAATCAAGGGGGAATTGTGCTGTGCTGGTTTGCTTTTAAGAAGTTCACTGTCTCTCTAACGTCAAACAGCCGAGAGAAAAGAGGCTGCAGACCTAAGAGCACATTGGCCTTGTTGGGCTTTGGTGTTTCTAAGTCTGGAGAATTTTGTTCCCTCATTGCTGTAAAGTTTTTAAAATAGTTCAATTGGGCAGAGACAGTCTGTCTGGAAAGTGTAATGATTCATGAATCACCACAGATAGGTTTCGGTTTCGGCAACGTGAATGGCAGTCACTCTCTACGGACTTTCCCGGAGGTGATCAGCCCACACACGGTTGGGGGGGACTCCGCACAAGCGGAGACCCTAGTGAGCCTTAGTTAAAGGATCCAGACCAGGGGGCGCACCGGGGAATAGCCACTTTCCCAACCTGACGGTCGGAAAATTAAGGCTTACCCCATGCCCCAACGGCCCCGCTGTGATGTGCCCTGATGGGACAGCGACGCTACCGACTTCTACGAGTGAAGAAGCGAATGAATAAATGAAAATGAAGCAATCTGGCTGCAAACTGTGAGTTGACGATCAAAACTTGAAAAAGACTTAAGCGCTCCCACCCCCATCGAACAAGCGCAAGGGAGGAGGGTGGAGATCCCCCCCCCAAGAGAACGGGACTGTTTTAAAAGAGAAAAGACGGGGGGGGGGAGTGAAAATTTAGCAAAGTAAAGTTACCTTTTGGAGATTTGCTTATAGCGAAGAGGAAAGATCCTTTCCCTAGCTGCACGGCATGAACTTTTAAAAAGTAAACAATAAAAGAAAGATGTCGGGGCAAAAGAAGTTCCCAGACAAGCCAATGAAGAAGCCGGGAGGAACTTCCAGCTCTTCCTCCCGCCCTTTGGAGCCAGCTGTCACTCAACAAGAAAATGAGCTGCTTCGCCCTCTGCTGGATCAAATGCAGAAAATCAATCAAATGCTGTCTAGCATGGAAAGTGTTCTCAGTAATCAGCAGAAACAACTGTCAGACACAGCTAAGAAGATGGAGGAGATAGCACAGAAATGTCTGGTTTCAACAGAAGACACACAAAGAATCAAGAAGAAGGTCAATAAAATGGAAAAACATCAGATAAAGAAAAAAAATTATTGATGCTACAGATGGAAAAATCAAACTTAACTCTCTGATTTCAGGGTTTAAAGGAAGAAGAAAAAGAGGATCTCAGAAATATTTTGGCAATTGCTTTGGCACCACTGATGGGCAAAGAAGCGGAAAGATTAAGCGAAGAGATTGATTTGGCCTACAGAGCCAATTCCAACTTTACAAAGAAAAATAATTTGCCAGCGGAAGTGGTGGTCAAGTTTACTAAGCAAAGTACTAGAGATCAAATCTTAAGAGCGACGCCATCAAAGCCCTTGAAGATCGGAGAACAGAATATCTTCACTCACCACTATTCTTATCCATCTATATACCTTTCCTTTTCTTATATTAAAAGCAATAAAATTCTCTCCTCTTTAGGAGAGTTGAATTTAAAAAAAAAAGAATCACCACAGATAGCACCAAAGTTCATGAAATGTTCATGTTGGGTGCACTTCCATGAACATTGCTTTGTGAACCACAAATGGCCCAATATTCATGATGACCTTTATTTTGTGAACTGGTTCATGCCCATGGATATCTTTCTCTTGAGGCTGTTACAGGACTGTAGCCAGTGGTGGGGCTTTAGGGGCTAAGCTCCCTTGCGGATTTCCAGAGCTCCCTCCTACAATATCTCCAATCTCCCCCTTCCTCTTTAATTAGATTCAGCCATGTGGCGCCACACTGGCCGGTGTGAGTCATTCGTTCCTGGCTTCCTTCCTCCTTGGATTGGCTGGTACAGCCTGTAAAGTGCAGCCACATGGCCAATCAAAGGAGGAAGTTAATGCTTTCCAGTTCCTGGGAACTTATAGCAAGTCAGCATGCACAAGAGAGGGGGGTGCCCCACAGGCAGTCTGTGAGAAGGAGGAGGAAGTGCCCGAAGAGAAAGCAAAAACTGGCAATGCAAGGTGGTGGCTGCAGCAGCTGCAGTTGTGATGGGGCTTTTTGTGCAGCCCCAGACAACTTCCCCATGTTGCCACCGCTGCCTGTCGGGGCTTGGAGTGAAAGCAGGCTGGAAAGAAGAAGAGATTGGATTTATACCCCGCCCTTCACTCGGAGTCTCAGAGTGGCTTACATATTCCTTTCCCTCCCCCTCCCCAACAGATACCCTGTGAAGTAGGTGGGGCTGAGAAAGCTCTTTTGAGAACTGCTCTTTCAAGAACAGCTCTGACAGAACTATGGCTTGCCCTAGGTCATCCAGCAGCTGCAAGTGGAGAAGTGGGGAATCAAACCCGGTTCCTGCAGATTAGAGTCCATGCACTTAACCACTACACCAAACTGGCTCTTATTGGCTTTGTGGCCAGACAAGTCCCTGACCTTGGCACAATATTCCACACTCAGAAGTAGTAGCATATCTTCCTTTTCTTGGTCTCCAGCCGATGACAGCTTCCCAGACATCTGCCTTGCTCTCTCCCTGCAGCCTTCTTACCCAGAGAGCCTGAATACACACGTGTACATACCTAAGCAAGCCTGCCATGATTTGCCCATGGTGCGTTTCTCTACAAAAAAGAGTAGATCCCAGCTAAGCGGGGGGGATGGTTGAGTGGGGTGTGTGTGTGCATGCCTGCCTGTGAGTGTCTGTGGCAATCTGGGGTCCTATTACTAGATCTGATGATCTGATCCCCTTTTCATTCAAGTGCTTTTCAAGGGACCCCACCCACACCTAACCCTTAGACACAACCACCCGTTTTTTCCCTTCCTCCTCCAGCTGAGTAACCCTTGGCCAGAACTGCCCTCACAGGGAAGTGGAAAAAAGGGAAATGATGCTCCATGGACTGGGTTGGATGAGACACTTTCAAACACTACATGTATTTTGGCTGGCAAGTCTCACAGCTGCTTGGGCTTTCCCTCAGTAGAACAAGAAGAGGTTCTCAATGACCCATTGGGAAGCAGCTAACCCATGTGCGGGTTGGGGGGATAAAGAATGGGCTAATTCTTCTTCCTCCCCTGCTTGGAGTGATAGCCATGTTCCAGAAATTGATGCAACTCTTTCCTCTCCTTTTCCCTGCTCAGGTTTCTATATTTCATGTGTATATAGATGTATTCAGGGCTGAGCTCACTCAACTATATTCAGAGGTTTCGTGGGTAAGAGTCCATATGCCCATGTTCCAGACATTTAAACTGTTTTGTTACCAGTGCCCAATCTGTTTAATTTTTCTTCCTTTCTCAACATTGACTTTAACTTCTGATGTTCTACTGAAGTCTGTGATAGTTTGCTGTCACAGTTATGACTTTTCCCCTTGGTTCATAGAAAACAAACCAAAAGCAGCAGTAGTGTAATATTTTCAATTACAATTAGATGAAACATCACAGAGTAATGAATAAGCTCTCCCCCAGAATTTGTTGTCAGGCTGGAATTCACTGAAGGTACTGAGCATTTGCATTCTAGAAAAGTACCCATTTGACAGATGGGGAGCATTTGAGGTTGCAAGAGATACACTTTTTGAACACATGAAGCACCCTCAGACAATCAGTCTATCAGGGTAAGTATTGCCTGATAGGCACTGGGTGTCCAAAGTCTCAGGGGGAGGTCTTTCACATGACTTAGCACTTGATCCTCTTTAAACTGTTGATGCTTTAGCTTGAATCCAGGAACTTCTTTATGCAAATCAGATGTTCTGCTATTGAGCCAGAGCCCATCCCATGAGTTTTTACAGAAGGGGCTCTGTATTTGACACTGAGAACCCTGTTATTTGTCCAGAAGTTGTTGAACTGAAACTGCACGAATGCACAGTACCCACATTGTCAGAGAGCCATCCAGACATGCACAGAAGAGGGCAGATGATGGAGCCAGCAACCGTCATGGTTCACTGCAGATTACCTAGACTACAAGTAGAGTTTTGCCAACATTCTAGACAGTCCTGCTGTAGGACTTTGCCTTGTTTTACTGGGTGAATCACTTTGGGGAGTGATGAGCAAAGTCTACTTGCTCCTCAAACAGTTTTGTGAGAGGAAAAAGCAAGAGGAGTGGGATTTCTGATGTTAACACCTGTAGCTGAGCGGAGTTGTATATGCAAAGGAATCAACCTTTTGTTTGTTTTTTGGTGCTTTCTACACAGGGACAGACTTGTGTGCTTTCCTTGCTTCTGGTATGTCTGCTGATCAGTGGATTTCCACATGGCAGGCTTTCCCCAGGTTCCCTGCCCAGTCCTCCTGGCAGTGGCCACCTGCCCTCCCTGGGATTTTGCAATTTTTCAAAAACAAATCAACACGGGAATATTGATATCAATATACTGTCATAACAGTAGGTGTAACAGGTTCTCTGAATTCCCAGCTTTTTTTTTTTAAAGTAAGTAAGTCTCTATCTTTTTCTTTTGTAGAGAGATAAGGGGAAAGTCATATCTGTGCAAAGGAACAGGATAGAGACTTATCCCCCCCCTTTATGAGAGCTAGGAATTCAGAGAAGCTGTTACATGTACTGTCACAATGGTATATCAATATAACGATATTCTGCCTAGTGCAGTGTTCAATGAAGATAGATATGCCACAACTACATATATGTTTTTAAGAGAAGAAATTGTTTGTTGAAAGATAGTGATCAGATGTAGAGGACTTCTGCTGTTGTATCCTAGGGAGGACTGCATACACTAGCATGGCATTCCCAAAATGAAGTTGCTATTTCAGTTTTAAGTAAAACAGTTTTAAGTCACTGAAACTTTATTTGTTAAGGATCACGGTGCTCATCATGCTTTCCTGATACTTAAAAACTAAGGGAGAACTTCTGTGTTGCTGCTAATAGTTAACTACTGGGTCTGAATAAATGTAGGTCATTCTTGTGCCATTCCCTGGAGTCCTGCCCAGGCAAATAGCTGTCATTTTCTTCTTTTTATTTCTTGTGCATTGATTATATGTGCTTTCTCTCCTTTCCACTAACATTGCATAGGCATGACAAGATATACTACCCTCTCTCGGAACACCTTTGGGACTAGGAGGGAGGAAGATAGGGTGAGGTAGAGAAGCAAATCAGCAAGAGGAGAAAGCTCGTTCTTTCCCCTTTCGTATACCTTTCCAGTATTCTGAGTGGTTTCTGAATTCATAGAGGCCATCCTCTACTATACAAAGTATCCTGGAATCCACATTCAAAAGTATTTGTAGATGAGGATCTGGCAAAAGAACTGGCTCTAATGGGCAATGAAAGCCAAGCTATTGAATCAAGTGGAGATACGTGCTCTGACAAACAAAAAAAATGCAGTGACAATTCCAACACCCACTGATTGCATGAACAAACCAAAAATTGACCAAGAGACATAGTTTCAGTTAGCAGTGATAACTGTAGTTCTTTACAAGTGGCAATCAGGCTTTTGCGAGAACTTGGAGATAAATAATGCATATTCATTTAGTAGCCAATAATTGGATAATTCCCATAACACCTCCATTAATTAATCAACTTATTTCTACAGAGTTCATAATTTGAAAAACTACTTTTATAATGAACAAAGTCTCTTGAACCTATCTTTGGACACACAAAATAAACATCACACATTTTTCTAAGAAATAATTGCCACCTAAAATTAACTAAATAAAAATAATCTAATGATGACTTTACCATATCAAAAGATTTTATGATGTACGCCGTATTTGTTTCCGTTGTTGCAATGTAGAGATTCAGTGCCTGTTCAGTGCTCATTATTGCTTGTTCTGTAAAAGGCCTCTATTATTTTCCTCTCACTCTTGTCATGGTTTTGGGGACCACTGAAAGTATGTTGTGGACTGTTACGTGGGTCTGCTGACTGGTACATTCTGGTATTCAAATTCTCTGAAGAAGGTACACCACTTTGAAAAACTTAATGAAGAGGCCTTCAATATTTGTTGTCCCCCTTTTTGTAGCAGTTTTGTTGTTGCCTTTTAATTTTTCTATTTATTTTATCCCACCTATTCTCCAAGGAGCATACATTAGTCTCCCATCTTCCATTTCTGTCCCAACAACCCTGTCAGGTAGGTTAAGCAGTGTGTGTGACTGGCCAAGGTCACCCAGCAAGCTCATTGCATAGTGGGGATTTTAATGTGGATATCAAAGATCCTTATCCAACATTTTAACTGCTATACCAAGTTATACCACACTACACAAAACTGAAGTGCTTTATTTCATGTCCTTGCTAGAGCATTCTTGCTGCCTTTTCCAATATGGGCTTGAACACGAGAGCCATATTTAATACCAAACAACCTGGGCTTGGCTGCAGCAACCCATGTCCTTTTCTGCATCTACAGCCATAGATGTTTATGTCACTCTGGCTTTCACTTAATAGTTCTAAACAACCATCTTCTGTGAAACCTCTAATCTTTTCACGCTACAAAATCAGGCTGGGGCAATTTTTTTTGTGTATTTTCTTATAGTATTCTCAAGTAGGTGAATAACAGACCTGAATGCCTGAACTTTCTTCCATCTGAAAAACTATATGAAGACTTCTTTCAATGTGAGAACAAAATGAAAAGCTGCAGTAGGCAGGAAGGAACAAATGCACAAACTTAGCAAGATTCCAGTAGTTGCGTAGCCAGAAAAACTGGTTCTGTGTCTTGAACAATTGAATCAACCAGCTGTTCTCTTGCCACTAGATGGAAAGTCTGCAGTTTCATAAATGAAATTAATTGACTGGAAAGCATGAAAGGTGGAATGGTTGAAAGAACATGCCTATCACACTTGACTTAAGAAAATGCTAATCTGTGCAAAGAACTCACTGCAGAAATGCTTAAGATGAAATAGATCCTGATGTGCTTTGCTGTCTGTGGTGAACTTGTATAGCATTACATTATGTCAGTTATCCACATATATCTGACAAAGGGAGCTTTGTAGGGTTGCTAGCCCCCTGGTCTGGGCAGGGTGGTGGCAAGGAGGGGGAACCCCTGCCCACAAATGCCCCAAAATGCAGTGTGATGTGACGTCATCATACTGCTGATGTTGCACAGTGACACTCTAGTTTTGGGGCAAAAGTCTATTGTAAAATCAGGCTCAAACCATAGAACTTTGCCCAAAAATTAGAGTGTTGCCGTGTGTGGTGTTGGCAACACGATGATGTCACTTACAGGTGCCGTCATTGTGCTGTTCGTACTTTGCACATGGGGCAAAAGCTCCAGGAAAGGCCCATCGATCCCCCTGCTGGCAGAAAGGTAGGACCTGGCAACCCCAGAGCTTTTGACTTTTGAAAGCTTTTACCCCAAATATCTCATTGGTCTCAAAGTTGCTATTGAACTAAAATCTAGCTCATATATGTTGCTTAATTTTTTATTAAAACTTTGCTTTTAAAATTTGTTTACCAAATAGAAGGTAAAATAAACATATTAATCAGGTCATACCGTACTAGAGTGTTATGTGATTTTTCTGGGAAACCCACATTACTGCTTGTAACTTAAAAATATGGGACACTGAAACTTCTCTGATCTCAGTCCCTTTCTTGTCGTGATGACTGCACACTTCTTCAGTTGGTCATCTAGTGTTTCCCAGTGAACTAGGATCGATAGATATACCTTTTTGTATTGAGATGCTGTTTTTGTAGTGTCTTGTTGTTATATAACCAACCTCTACTCAGAATTCAGGTGGGATAGCCATACTAGCTTGCTGCAACAAAACCAAAAAGGAATCTGTGAAGCTAGTGCCATCAGACACCCCTTTTTTTCTCCTCGTAATGAAATCAGTTTGTAGATTCAGAACTTAATTTCTGGAGAAATTGAGAAGTGGTGTTTTGTTCTGACAGGGCTCATTTTGACAGCTATGATGACTTATTGCATCTCTGTGCTAGCAAAACTTCACTTGGTGAAAAGAGCAAGAGTCCAGTGGCACCTTAAAGACTAACAAAATATGTGGCAGGGTATGAACTTTCATGAATCACTGCTCACTTCTTCAGATATAGCTAGAATGAGAGTCCATCTGTTCTGTTTATTGGAAAGTGGAGTGGTTTCAGATGCCCAATGACATTAGTAAGCAAATGACAACAGAAGGTGAATGATAATAGCTGGAGTAGTGATTGGCTTTAGGTGAGATATGGAGAGGATAATAGGTGTGGAGAAATCAGCATTGGTAATGAGACAGAAAATCTTGGTCTCGATTCAGTCCAAGAGGATGCATTGTCTTTAGAGCTTTATTGTCAACTGCAATTCAGCAGTCTCGCTTGTTGAATTTCACTTGTTGAATTTCTGTTTATCTTGCTGCTGCTAAAGATGCATGAAGTCCTCAGGGGAAAAATATGGTAAGACCTCCCACATGCCTATGTCTGTAAGACAGATGAGAAAAACCTTTCACTGTTGTTCAGAGAAAATTACATTTTTCAGTATTCATTCACTTTAGCAGTATATACAGATTAAATCCAAAACCAAACCAAGTTGTAAATTAGAATTTTAATGAATGGTATTTACCTAAGTATGGGCCGTGGTGGCTCAAAGGTTAAGACACTGAGCTGCAGACTGGAAGGTCTGTAGTTCAGCAGTTCAAGACTTTAGTGCTGCGTGATGGAGTGAGCTCCTGTCTCTGGCCCCAGCTCCTGCCAACCTAGCAGCTCGAAAGCAAAAAATTGCAAGTAAATAAATAGGTACCGCTTTGGTGGGAAGGAAACACCGTTTCGTGCACCTTGGCATTTAGTCATGCCAGCCACATGACCACGGAAACGTCTTTGGACAGCACTGGCTCTTCGGCTTGGAAACGGAGATGAGCACCCACCCCCTAGAGTCGGATTCGACTAGCTGTTGAGCGAGGGAAACTTTTACCTTTTATTTACCTAAGTGGGCATATTAAGACTTAAAACCCACAAGGTCAGAGTGAAGATTTCTGTTTCAAGCTTTATTATTATTATTATTATTATTATTATTAGTAGTAGTAGTAGTAGTAGAAGTAGTAGTATAGTATTCTCTTTGTCCTGCCCACCTTTTTATTCTGGCGCAACTGACCTATTTTATCAATAAGACAATTTTGTCTAGAAATGGTTTGTTAGGGCCCTTCAGAGGTTGAGAGAGGCCCGAACCACTTCTGCCAGACTCAGTGCAGCTCCTGGCGTTGCCACAGCTGACAGAGGAAGATATTAATTCATAGTGAGCACTATAAACAGCATGGCCCAGTAAAGGAACACAAGTTTAAAATTGTATGTTAAACATTTTCTTCTTTCAGTCTTGTCAGTGTATCTCTGTGACTGTATGTATATAACCTCATTTGAAGATGATGTGAAGAGCCTAAATGTAAGGTTCTCCATGAATGTGAGGCCCTGGGCCAAATGACCTTCTTGACTGTTCTCGTGATAAGTCCTTGGTCTTATCACAACTAGTGCGGGATTTAGTTGTTCACAATTCATATGAACTTTCTGTAGCTCCTGTGATGAATGGAAACATGAAGTTATGGAAATGAAGAATTCAAAAGGTTTCTTGTTTAGTGATTTTGTTGAGAAATGCTCAGGACTTCTATAATTATAGCTATGTTGTATTGTTTACTGTAAGCATAGCTTTGTGTGGATAAATATAGATTAATAGAGGCTGAACAGTTATGAGCTAACTGGGCCTGTGCCCAAGATAATAAAATATTGACAGACTGAGTTTTGCATAATAGCATTCTAGATTTGCCTGTGATTTCCCCCAGATATATGCCTATGATTTTCCTCACATACACAACTGGAAGATGTTGATACAATAGATGAAACTGAGTTTGCGTTTCTAGTACACCTCCTTTCTTTGATAATACATATCTCAGTCTATGAATTTTGGACCTTGAACTTTGCAAGTCAATTTCTCTCTCTCTTTTTTTCTATTTCCAGGTTAGCACTGTATGTATATGAATATCTGCTCCATGTAGGAGCACAGAAATCCGCTCAGACATTCTTATCAGAGGTATGTTTCCTATTGCCTTTATCACTTCAACAACTTTAAATAAACAGTACTACACCAGATGGAAAAGATTTAAACCAGCCTTGTAGACTATGACTATAGTTCAGCTATTGTCAATCACAATTTATATGGACTTACCTCTCAACCCTTAATGTACATACCTTCACCTGTCAGGACTTTTGTCTTTGCAAGGGTGGAGAAGGAACCTGTGATGCTGCAGAAGTCATGATGCAGTATTTCTGCAGTGGGGAGAAAGCAGCCACACAATGTGGTTGCTTGTCTGTGTGGCCTGCTTGGCACTAGGGCAAATGCTTGATCACCTGGAAGCAACAGGATGAAAGTAAAAGACTCACAGCTAGATCAAAATTCAATGCAAAATGCTGTGTTTAGCTCCCTAGTATTCTATATCCCTTTTAATAAAATTTAATAAAATATTCATTTTAATAAAATATATTTATTATGAAACTTTAAGTGCTCTTTTTGCTGTCTGTTTTGCTCTATGCATATCTGTTGTATATAAATTTCATCAATTCATAAGCTCAAAGTGATTAACAAGAAAATATTCTAAACACATTTGCAATTACAAAGCTTCCAAGTATAATCAATCAATATCCCCAATTACAAAACTTCAAAGCACCAAACGTTTGACCGTACGGACAAATCATAATAAAGATCATATGTGATTGGTGTCCTCCAATGCGGGAGAACTCTGTTTTGTGAAACTCACGGATGAATTTCCTGGAAGAAAAGATTACACAAAATGAGAGAAATTACCGGGATCTCATTGGACGAAAATAACACAGACCATGAGAAACTTAGTGGACTGTTCTGTTCTAGAGGGACTGTTGTCTGACTTCAGAGGATTATACTTATGGACAGTGTATACTAAGTGCACAAGTGTATTGTCTATTGAGGAATCGTTGGATTATGCTTCGAAGTTTTGTAACTGGGAATATTGATTGATTATACTTTGAAGCTTTGTAATTGGAGATGTGCTTAGAATGCTTTCTTGTTAATCACTTTGAGCTTATGAATTGATGAAATTTATATATAACAGACACACATAGAACAAAATGATTACCTGGAAGCAACATTTCCTCACCACAGATGACCTGAAGGTTTGTTTTCAAGCCTGACTGAAGCAAAATTGAAAGAATTCTGGTAGTTGATAATCAGGTTAAATTAGATCTTTTCCCCCCTGTATCCAAAGAAACATAGCTTTTGCAGGATTGATAACGAATAGCTGTGCCAAAAATGTGGCAACCCTATTGTTTTGAAGTCTCTGTTTTTTCAGTATCATTGAATATATTCCCTGGATAGCAACCCTAATTCCTAGCATTAACATCCCTGCCAACAAATCCAGTAGGTACACAGTTCTTTTGGGGGATAGGTGTGTCTGTGTAATTTTCTGTCTATCTCTACCCTCCCCACATTTACAGCTTTTATTATAACAAATAATATATTGTTTAATGTGAACAAGTCTCTTATACTTCTCACATTATATCACTTTTAATTTGGGGTAGGAGAAACTAAGGTGAATATCTCCAAGTATCAGTATTGCAGAAGTGACAGACTAAAAGCCATGTATCAGCACTGAATTCAACTAGTTACTATCAACTTCACTTATATGAGGATTTTACAACCAGAATCACCAATCATCTCTCAAGACTTCCTCTTCCTGTATGCCCTCTGTTTCCATTGACAGTGTCAACATCCATCCTATAGAATGGGCTTGAAGCCTTGGTTTTCTCTTCAACTTGGGCATCAAAGAGTCTTCTATTCTGTCCTTTCTCCATGTTTCCCTTTTATTGTGGACTTACCTCCCAGAATGTATGTGTGATGTCACTTCTCTCACATCTTCCAACTCTTAGAATCCTATCTTTTGTGTGAAGCCTTTAGCGCACTCTCTTAGGTAGTGCTCTTCCCTGATTAAACTAAACCTAAATACATGTAACTAGCATAAAGCATATTTTCCCCATGTTTATTTGTTCTTTTACCCTCTCCCGTTACCTTTGTTCTTTCTCTTATGCCTTTAGCTTGTAAATGTGTAAATTCCTTGGAAAGGATCGTATCTACTTTCATTCTGTAAAGTGCTGACCACATTTATGATACTACATAAATAAAAATAATAAAAATTTTGTTGACTTTTTAAAGGGAAAGCCACACCTAAATTTCATTAACTGTTGCTTCAGTGAAAAGGATATTCTTCTGTGTGGCCAGAACAGTAGTGTAATCTTCACTTTGGCCAAGATGATTAATTTGGATGGTGGGAAGTGAAATTTAATCTGCAATTCAAGATTAAGTTGTGGAATTCGTAATTATAAACATGCTAATTGCCATTAGCTTATATGATGTCTAAAAGAGTGTAGACAAATTAAAGGGGAACAGGTCGGTCAAAAGCTAGCAGGTATCATTATTTATTTATTTCATTGGATTTGTATCCCGCTCTCCGGGCTCAAAGCAACATCATGATAACATCAGGGTAACATCATGATAAAATATTTAATACATGAATACAATAAAATACCTAATAATATGTGATAAAATACATTATATCATAAACTAACAGTATAATAAAAGATGGCATAAAAGTCATGGGAGAGTGGTGTGTAGAGTCTAATCTTAAGGGAGGGAGAGAAAAAGGAGAGAGGAGAAAGGGAGGCCAATCAGAGATGGAACCCATTGCTGTCTTCAACCATAGGTCTGTCGAAACGGCTCTGTCTTACAGGCCTTGCAGAACTGACTATGTGGAACTTCTTAAGTCCACTATACCTCTTTGTCTCAGATGCTGATGCCAAACAGAGAAGACTGTTAGCTTCAGGATCTACTTGTAAGGTTCCCAGAAGAATGTGCCTGGTCACTGTTGACAGTGGCCTGCTGGACTAGATGAGCCTTTGGACTGAAGTAATGGAGGACCTCTTACATCCTTATTATTTTTTACAATCTTAAGAGCAATAGCTGCAAAAGAGATGGAGAAAAATCAGTGGATAGTATGGGGAAATGGGTGGGAGTGTGCTTTTTTATTTATGTCCTTTTGTTAAATGAAAAAAAGTTTAATCACTGTTTATGGTTTTAGATAAGATGGGAAAAGAACATCACATTGGGCGAACCCCCAGGATTCTTACATTCTTGGTGGTGGTAAGTATTTGCTTTCAATTTTCATTAAAGTATTAAGCCTGACAAACATCAGATTAACTTTGTACAGAAATGACTGAAATATATGTGTTGTCCCCTGGGAATTTTTTTTTAGCTGTAAACAGCAGTCAAAGAAGAACAAAACAAGCTAGTTGTATAGTAAAGAAAACATATAAAATAGATATATGCTTTTCAATTATTCTTCTTGGCTTCAAAAGATGATGTATTTACACCCTTATCTAAGAGATTTAGAAAGATCTGTACAAAAGATAGCTTTATTTGGCAAATAGGTGTTTACCACAGGTCCTGTGGAAAGACTGTAATATACAAGGAGAGAAAAACAAACTTGATCCTTACCCCTATGGAAAAACTACCTATATGTTATATAGTCTGCTATTGATACGCTGCCTTTCAACCCATTCTGAATGCCCCCCATGGAGATGACAAAAAAGTTTTAAAAAATCAAATATTAAACATCAGTATTAAAACAACCATAGAAACATAGAGTTGGAAGGGACCTCAAGGGACATATAGTGAATTTCCTGCATTGTACAGGGGGTTGGACAACTACCTTTCCCCTCTGCTTCCCCAGTGACCCTTGCTCTATGCCAAGAGGAAGACAAACAATCTCCAGGATCCCTGGCCAGTCTGGCTTGGAGGAAAATTCCTTCCTGATCTTAGAGTGGTAATCAGCTTTACTCTGGGCATGTAAGAAAGGGCCATGAGAGCAGAGTACTGGCTCATCCCTTCCTGCCCTCTCTCTCTCATGACCTGCCTAAATTCACAGAATTTGCATTGCTGTCAGATGGCCATCTAGCCTCTTTTAAAAACCTCCAAAGAAGGAGGGCCCAACACCTTTTGAGGAAGCCTGTTCCATAGAGGAACTGCCCTAACTATTAGGAAGTTCTTCCTAATGTTTAGCCAAAAACAATTTTTGATTTAATTTCAACCCACTGGTTCTGATCTAACCTTCTGGGGAAACAGAAAACAACTCTGCTCCATCCTCTATATGACAACCCTTCAAATACTTGAAGATGGCTATCATATCACCTCTCAGTCTTCTCCTTTCCAGGCTAAATCTACCTAGTTCCTTTAACCTTTCTTCATATGACTTGCTCTCCAGACCTCTCACTATCTTTGTTGCCCTCCTCTAGACATGTTCCAGCTTGTCAACTAGTGAGGTGCATGAACTGCATTTTTGTTGTTCGGTTTGTGGTTCGTGGTTGAACCACGAACCAAATGGATATACCTGTTCACAAAATGAACCGTTAGGTTCATGAGCCATTTAAAGTTTAAATCCCTGCTTTCTGCTCTTCTCTTTGAAGCAGCGGGGAACAGATTGAGAGGGTTTAAATGGCTCTCAGCCATTTAACCCTTCATTTTTTGCTGCCCACTGTTTTGAAGCAGGGGAAGGAGGAGCAAAACCAGAGGATTAGATATAGGGGTGAAGTGCCTCCCAGGGGGCATTTCACTCTCTCCTTTCTGCTGTCTGTGGTTTTTTCTGGCCAGCAAAAAGGAAGGGGTGAAATGCCTCCGGGAAGCACTTCCCCCCTTCCTTTCTGCTCCCTGCAGCTTTTCATGGGGAGCAGAAAGCAGGCCCATTTAAACTACTTTTTACTGCTGCCAGTGAAAAGCTGCAGGGAGCAGAAAGCAGTGGTGGTTTAAGTGGCTCCAAGCTTTTTAAACAAAACAGCTGAGTGGTGGAGAGTTCAGCAAACCCCTGCTTTCTCATGAACTGTCATGAATTGCACCAGAATACATGGTGGTTCTTCTCAGTTCTTCAGTTTATGAACTTCGTTTCGCAAACCCCAAACAGGCCGAAATTCATGACTTTAGTTCGTCACCTGGCTCATGCCCATCCCTATTGTCAGCATCCTCCTTACTGTGATGCCCAAAACTGAACACGATACTCCAAGTGAAGTCTAACCAGAGCTAAGTGCTCCTAAAATTGCCCATGTATATATACATGGAACAAGAACAAGACAATACCCAATAGTCAGTGCAGAGCCGAAATGTCTTGAATTTTCTCTAGAGGGACGACAGTAATGACATCAGCCTGAACTCCTGTGGGGGAGGAGTTCCGCAGCTTGGGGTCCAGCTAAAAGGCACTTCCATGGACCAATCTTGCCTCAAGTAATAGACACTCTGGGAGGAAGGCCTCATCCATTGGTCTCAGTGCCCAGACAGGTTGATACAGGAGAAAGCAGCCTCTTGGGTACTAAGCTATTTAGGGGATTAAAGATCCATGCCAGCAACCTTGAACTGAGACTAGATGTAAACCAGAAGCCAGTGTAGATGTAGAAGAACTTTGACAGGATCCAGTAGGGACCCTAGCTGCTATCCTTGGTGCTAGCTGAATCTTCTGAACAATCTTCCAGGGCAGCTCCATGTCGAAAGTGCTGTAGTAATATAATCTCTGTGTTTCCAAGAAATGCATGGCCATAGCTAGATCTTTCTGCAGGAATGGCTGCAGCTGGAGAAGTTGAAAAAAATAGATTCCTAACACTTCTGCAATTTGACTTTCTAGGTACAGTGAGGCATCAAAGAGTACACCCAAACTGTGATCCTTTCCTTCAGGGGGAGTGAATCCCATCTAGAACAAGCCATGTACTTGTTTGTACATAAGTCTTGTTTCCAAACCTTAGTGCTTCCATTTTGTATGGATCAAGTCTTTATTTACTCACCTACATGCTTCTTAGTAATACCATTGTTTCACATGGAATAAACAACTCAGGTGGCCTATTTTAAGAGCTGATCTGGCCCTCAGGGTTTCTAACCTGCAGAGGGTGTCTATGCTAAGTTAAGTGCAGGGGCAGATCTTGTGGACCCATCCCTTTAAGGCTATTACTGCTGTGTAAATGAATGAGAGAGGTTGCACACAACTGCAAAGTGCGCCTTTGAGCATCTTCAGTCAGATGTGTAGAATGTTGTTAATGAACACAGGGGAGCATGCACAAATCCTAGTAGAACAGTCAACTTAAACTTTTGAAGAAGATTTGTAAGACTCACTGGACCAGGATTGCATCCACACACCAGTGTTCATGTTCCAGGGCCCAGTCATCAGTATGAGGCCTATAGAAATAAATGTGTAGTTCATAAACTAGTGTGCCACCTTGTCTATACTGCTTGACCATAAGAAAAATGCAAACACTTTTTAGACTTAGGGAAATTCCAGGTGAATGAAGAATAAATTATATTAAATACATACAACTCAGCTTCATTTACATAGTCTTCTGCATGTTAAAAAGAGACTTTAATTCAAAATTTTAATTTGCTTACTTTTTTGTTAATAAATGAATATTTATTCTGTTCCATCAGTTCCCTCCTCCTTACTTCTCCTATTTAGTCCCCTTTGCAAGACTTGCAAGGGAGAACAGGTGCTACAACTAGAAGGCTTGGATTTTAGCTTTGATTTGTAAAATACTTCAGACACTTTCTGAACCTGTTTAGACACACACTGTCCATTTAAGCTGTGTTCAGCCATTATGTCTTGGATGTTTGCTTTTATTAATAATGGGTGACTAAAATGGATTGTGAAGGCTTGATTTCTTTTCAGAGTCTGATATTCTTCATCAGCTTTTGGATTGCTTGAGCTGTTGAGTTAAGCAAAGAAAATACGACTGTTCTTCATACAGTGAACTAATATAATCAAGATCTGCATGTAAACTTTAGTATGTGCAGAAGGAAGTTTAGCTTTCACTATTCCAAATATTTGCACAGTGCCAGCTGTGATGTGCTGCAGTGCTGATGCTGCACGACATACTGATTAGAAGGATGAGAAGATAAGCGCTGCAGTGACCATAAGATATAATGTGATAGTTTGAGTACAGTGGAGTTCTTATATTTAGAGTACTTGTAAAGTGCAAGTTACAATCTCCTCTTTTCCTTTTCTTTTTTTGCTTTTAGTGTTTTTTGGGATCTCTATTGTGCAGCTCCGGAAAGACGTGAAACATGTGAACACTCAAGTGAAGCTAAAGCCTTTCATGACTATGTAAGTTTCTGGTATTTATTCAGTATATTTTACCTGTTGGTTTGATTCACAAGTAGCATATACTGTGCACTTCATGCTTTTCCAGTGTTCAAGAATGGCTCCTGCTGTCAAGTGTCTACATTCTGTAGTTAACAGGAGAAGGGAAATGTAACTTTAAACTTGTATACAGTGGGAAAAATTAGGTTTTGTAGACTGGCAAGGGTTCATTCTTAAGAGAGAGAAGAAGGTAACAGTCCTGTAGATAAGGTAATAGGCTGTTATACCTTCATAAATTGAATATGTATGACAATGGTAAAAAAGGAGGGGGGATATGTAGGCAAAAAGTGATATATAGGGAAGAACAGAGTTATATAAGCCTATCCATCAGTACTATCTACTGTGTGCAATAGGAAAAATAGTTTTGGGGAAAAACAAAACCAGAGTTAAGGAAAGGTTCCCACAAGTATTCCGGTAGTCTACTTATATAAGTGTTATGAAAAGGATTTGGCACAATTAGTTAGAAGCCTCTTGAGTGCAAACTGTTTTGTAACAGGTAAAAGCTGGCAAGATCACACTTGCACAGCTTCCATTAGCTTCAGCAAAAGTTTCCCAAATGAAGTTGTTCATGAATCATGTTGTCCTCTGGCAGTAGTGTGAGATTGTTGGGAGGGGATGGCTAGTGTGCTTTGATAGTTATGGTTGCAAGCAAATAGGTTTGGGGCCTGGATTCATCCCTGAAATCTAAATTGGCAGCGCAGTCACAGTTTTCTATCATAGAAAGGGTTTCAACAGAATTTGTAAAACCAAGAACATGGATCAGGCATAATTTAAATGTTCATACTATTTGTTCATCTTAATGGCCATTATACAACTTTTTCCCACCCCTTCATTCATCTGCCTTTTCACCATCCCCTGCTTCCTGCAGGGAGGAATTTATTTAACTGTAGACAAAAAACCCTGGTTGCTCAACATGTCTTTGCTGAAAAAGTCACAGGTTTCTAGGTCTTGAATTTCCCAACTATTATTGGTCTCCTCAGAACATAATTACATAGGTTATATGGATTCTAATAGTAATGGATGCTTACTATGAGCTGCAGTATTTGCACTTTTATTTTAAAATACAAAGAACACTTCCCCCCGGTGTTTATTCCAGCACTTGAAGAACTTGTCAGTTTGTATTATGCTTTGTGCTACTCCATGCAATGTATTCAGTGTTCTGTTTGTGAGTCTGTCCTTTCAGGTTGATTGGCTGTGATATTCAGCAAGAATCCACAATATAGCCAAAATTCAGCATTTTTATGATGTTTTAAGTACTCTTGATTCAAGACCAGTTTTAAGTGTGTGAATGATTCTAATAGGATCATAGCTGTAAGTAGACTGTTGAGTGATATACCTCTATTGTAGCAGTCTGCTAACATGTTGGTACCAGGAACAAGCAGACAGCTTTATATTCTGACTTCTGATAAAACAAAAATGTTGTCCTGAAAATGTGTTGCATTTTAAGAGAAGAAAAACACACAAGGGCTCTCTATAGCAGGATGATATCACAGAGGGCAAAAACTTGAGAGATATTTATTTGGCAGTTAAGAACCGTATATGTTCAGAGATGTTATTCTGCCTTTGAAGAACACCCATCTGGGGAAAGCTATCTTAGGTAAATTTTTATGCGCTTCCATATTCAGCTAAGAGTTATTTTGCTACAAATGAACACATGAAGCAACCTTATGTGGTAGCCCTGTGTAGACAACCTGTACACACAGTGATTCACCACACAGGAAGAGTGGGCATGAGCTCACTGGCCCTGTCTGCTCATAATCACAGAGATGTCCGCATGGTGCAAATATTTGGAGGAAGTGTCTGCACATAACCCCCTCCCTGTGATTAGCAGTGCTGCTTTCCAAACCTTGCTGATTAAAGGAAGTGGGTATGCATTGAAACTTCCTCTGCATGTTCACCTTGTGTGATTGTATGGAAGTGAGGTGGGGTGGAGCCAGTGTGCTTGTACTCATTCTCTCTCCCTGCACAGTAAGTCGTCATGTAGCCAGGTTGTTTGCATGTGGCCCTTGAGCTGTTCATTGGTCTACTAAGGTCTGTTCTGTCTTCTCTGTTGGTAATGACTTCCCAGGGTCTCAGGCAGAGGTCCTACCTGATCACGTATTACCTGATCCTTTTAAATGGGAGGTGCTGGAGATTGTATCTGAGGCATTCTGCCTGCAAAGCAGATGTTCTACCACTGTGTCACAACCCCATCTTAGTGCTATGTGGCTTTGGCAGGTTATTTATTTATTAAAATATTTATTCCCTGCCTTTCCTTCTGGTTCAGGATGGCTCCTCCAATAAATGAGGGGTCCCAAATGTATTTTCAACCTCCCCCAGATAGTGGGGTGCCTTTATGGAGTGAGATTTCTTTAGAAGCGAAGATCTACAATGAGAAGATCTGCAATGTTTTAGTCTGCTTTACATATGAGCCTGCTTGCGGGGAGGGTGGGGTATAAATTGAAATAATAAATAAATAAATGTGCAGGTTGAGGTGGTATTTTGGGATAAAGGAGAAGAGACAAACAGATTCAGTTCTACAGCAGTATAAAAATTGGTGCCAAACTAGACAAGGTGGTGGGAGATCTGTGACTGAGTCTTCTGAGTACTTTAATTGGTAAATGGAAGCTGTGTCAACTCTGGTTCAGATTGGCACTGTCATGGTACTATTTTTTCAAGCAACTAACTGGACTCGCTCTTTGCCATGTTGATACCAGTGCACAAACTGAGCTTTTTCCTGTGCTGTGCTAACTATTCCGTAGTAGCTATTTACCAATTAAAAGTACTTCACTGATTTCCCAGCATCTAGTCAAAGTTGGTTCTCTGCCCTGCAAAATCCAACCTGCTCCTCTTAAAGTTCTATCCCCACTCTACTAGACTGGGAGAATCCTTTTCAGTCCCACGCCAGAAAAACATGAGTTCCTTGTATGTTCTGAGGAACTTTATTATCCATTAACCCAAGTGATTACATAAAAATCCAGAAGCGGGGGCATCTGTGCAACGTACTTGAGATAACATCATGGCTGCAATGGTAACTGTAAATATGCAAGGCCATACACAAACTTGCTGGTAGTGTAAACTAATCCCTAGTGATTAATATATGCTGAAAACATAATTGGATTTATATCATTCAGTGCTGTTCAAGTTTTTATGTCCCATCATCTCCAGGAAATGTGAGGTATCTATTGTCATGCTGTATTTGACTCCGCTGTACTGGTGTTTGACAGTAAACAAAGAAGAGGTTCATTGTGGGATACAGTTGAACAAGAAAACACAGTTGCTATCCTTATAATTATAGGTGCTAGGGACAGGTACCAATGCCATTTGAATTGTATCACTGCAGGCGTGAATCATGTACCAGCGTATAGCTAATCCAAACATATGTAATATGTTGATGTGGAATAAACAGAAACTGCTTGTTAAAACAATTCCTATAAATGTTTTTGACACTACGCATTTTGGGTGATTGGACTAGATGCCTGTGATTTAAAATTCTAGCACCACAAATATTTTGGATTTTTTAAATGGAAAAATATTGGTCGTATTGTTGCTGCAGTTGCTGAAGCAGTGGGTAAATCTGTAGCAAATGTTAAATATTGCATATAAATGGGGTAAATGAATGTTTATGATCCAGTATTCCTGTCCCAGCTGATGAAAATCTTAGCTCATGCTTGGATTTCTGTTCAAGATATAACAGTTTCATAATTTGTAAAAATTGAGTTTGGGCAACACAACAAAATTAATGTAAGGGTTAGAACTCTAACTTGATTTAAACATCTGTTGGTGATATTTATCAGTGAGGTTATGTGAAAGAGAAAATGGATTAAGTTGCTATTGGGAAAACTGTTAAATGTTATCAGTGAAATACAAGTTAATAAGGATGCTATCCGGCCACAGCTAAGCATTTAGGTGCGATTGATTTTCAGTGTGGAAGAATTAAGGATGTGCTTAACTGTTTCCTATGGATATCATTTTGAGGGGGTGTATATTGTTGGCTGGACTGTGCCTAGTTTATGATAAGAGAAAACATTGCTTATTTTTAGTCTGGATATTCTCTTGGTGATGTTTGTTTTACCATAAGACAAGAATTACTACTACTAGCAGAGACCTACAGGACTTGAAAGGTGATGCTATCCTTGTATCTTGCTTCCCCAGTTTCTCGCCAGCCCTTTCCCTCTCTTCCTGACCCCTGCTGCCACCTCTTTGTGGGCTGACTGAGAGGTGGCACCTCTCTCACCATTCTCACTGCCATCTCCTTTCTTCCCTGCCAGGCTTGCAGGCCTGCTTGCTTGCAGTTCCAGTGCTTCCGCCTGAATGGCTTACCTGCCTTCCCTGCTACATCTTTCCTGGTCCCTCTACTGAGGAACTTGCAGGAGAGGGAAGGGAGCTGCCATGGATGGCTGCCTCCTCCTTCTGGTCTCTACCTCTGCTACTTCCATCTCCACCTCTTCCAGGAAGGGGAAGAAAGAGATAACAGCAGTAGAGCCACTGCTATATGCTCCTCCTGACTGCCACTGCTTTCTCTCCTGGGGTGCAGGTGGGGGCACAGCTTGAGAAGGAAGGAACATGAGGTCTCTTTTCCTTGACATTGGCTGTGTAAGGGCAGACAACACTTATCTATTTGAGGGAAAGTTAAATCCTTCCTCTCCCCCCAGGCTTCCTAAAATTTCTCTTTTGCTCATGCAAACCTAGGGGTTTCCCAGGTCTATAGAAAAAATCTCATTTTGCACTTGGCACCATTGGGCTTTTTGATCCATATTAGGGCCAAGTTCAGAATTAGGTTTGATTACTGATAATATGATGATACCTTTATTGCTTTAGGATGTGGTGGAAAGTTGCATGTGAGCAGAAACCTGATGAAATCAACATGACTTTAAATGAGCATGTTAAAATAGCTTTGTTCACCTTTAGGGGAATCCTAAATCTGATAGTGACTGAGTGAGCTCTCGTCTCTGGCCCCAGCTCCTGCCAGCCTAGCAGTTTGAAAGCAAGAAATTGCAAGTAGATAAATAGGTACTGCTTTGGTGGGAAGGTAACAGCATTCTGTGCGCCTTGGTGTTTAGTCATGCCAGCCACATGACCACGAAAACATCTTTGGACAACGCTGGCTCTTCAGCTTGGAAATGGAGATGAGTACCGCCCCCTAGAGTTGGAGTCGACTAGCTTTCGAGCAAGGGAAACCTTTACCTTTAAATCTGATAGCGTCTTTTCTTCTGTAAGACATCTATTCAGGTTAATGTAGTGTTTGAACTAGAGCTGCAAAATTTCTGGAAATTTTGAAACCATGGGAAACTCTTGGAAAATAATGGGAATTTGGGGGGAAAGTCAAACAAATGCAAGACTTCCTTTACTGATTTAGCAACATGAAATGCATTATTTGTAACTTAGTCAACATGTAAAATTGTGCTATTTGCCATATTTACAGAATTTAAAAGTATAAATATCTTCGTTTTGTATAAGAAAATTTGCAAGTATACCCAGTATTTGAAAAAGAGTTGCAAATTTCTGCACTTTGTGTTACTATAGCACATTAATTTTGCCATCAGAGAGGTAAGAAGAAATAGAAGTTGAAGGTAGAAATCAAATTCTATAGTAAATGAAAGACAGGGTATTATTTGGACAGAAACTCTCTCATAATTATAATAGGTTGGACTGCCAGAATGTTTGGATATTAAGCTGACTATAACATTGAAAACACTGAAGCCTTTAATCAAGTGCTATCATTAAATACATTTGAGCATATTAATTGTCAAAAAATTACACTTAAGCACAAATAATCTTGAATATTGTATGTCTACAGTATGAGGCTTTTCTGTGTCACCACAAATTGTTCAGTTTTTCCATTTGAAAAGTTGCCTTACATTTAGAATGTAAGTAGCCTTGCCTTAACAAGCATTTTATTCATTCTAAAGTAGAAAATATTTCATGATAATTCTGGGGCATTAGCTTTGTTTTGTTTTATATTTTGTAGGCTTATTTATGGTTAATTTCACTGGAGTTAAATTAAGCTTAATTTTTAATCTTGCTTTGAGTGTTACAGTTCTAGAGGTGTTTTGTTGCTTGAGATTTTATTGTTGCATCCTGTTATGATTTAGAGAGAATGTGGGCTGCTAACTTAACCCTTAGGTTTTATTTACCTGAAAGATATATTTGCTGGCAGCCCTGTATTCTGTAATTCAACATGACTTCTAGTCTTTTGTTGACAGTGGCTGTCATTCTGATAATTGTTTTTTGTCTAGAACTAAATCTCATGTCTGCCAGTGGTGTAGTTATTCATTGTTTCAGTTCTGTTAAAGTACAAACAGGTGACTATTACATATTGCTGTTTCCTTCTGTGTTTATAGATAATTGATACAACTCATAAAAAGTTACCAAGATTCAGGATTTAACCCAAGTGTGCTCTAAACAATCAATATTGCTTGTTGACTTCTTCACGTTATCACTTGTCTTGTATATTGTTTGAAGCCCATTCCTAAGTATATTTATTCAGAAGCAAGTCCCATTGCACTGGAAGTGATGCAGAATGCTGCTTGAATTAATCTTTTATTGCTTCAGTAAGTTAAAGATGCAAACCATATACCACATCCACCATATGCTTAACTATTGTTGTCTAGTAGAAACTGAATAAGCCAACCAAAAAATCTGAGCCATGACATATCTCCAACATTTCACAAATGAAAAGGGCTCCACTCCTATGTGTACTTGTATAGGTGGGGCTAAGTGTAACATCCAACATTCTGAGGTTGTTACTTGGCTAACTGTAGTGGTAGAAATGGCAAAACAGTCTACACCATAAGATACCATTCATAGAAAGTGGAAACCAAGAGCAGAGCATTGTTTACTTTGAGATAACAATTTCTTCTCATTCATCACTGTTAGTTCCCTTTTAGTACTAGGGAATGCTGAACCTGAGATAGCATTGTTCAAGGTAGTTGGTGTCCTACACCAAAGAATTCTTGAACAAACTACCATCCAACCAAGCTAGACTTAGAGGTCTGTGCTGCTGTTTTAAAAGAACACTAGAAACTTGAAACAAGTTAGATGGGTCTACACTAGAAAGGGTCACCAGAAGGAGGAACATTCTTTCTACAGGAAAATATCTTCCCGATCCCTACAGTAGTGATTACCTGAACCTCAATTAATAAGGCAAATTCAATGCACAAAAGGTCTCCCAGAAAAAAATCAACTGTCCCATCCCTCTTTAACATTTTCTTTAAAAAAAAAAATAGTCCTGAAGGAAATATATTGTGCACATTCTTGTTAGGTATTTTGTTCAGCTAGTTCACATCCTAAAGCAAGTCAGGTGTATAATTTTCTTCATTTCTTGTGCTCCTTCTCAGTCTGCTGTCTTTGTTTCAGGTAACTATGGTCTAATGAGACAGGATTTAGCAAGACAGTGTGGGCTGGCATGGCTCATTTGTGGCAATACAGGAGAAGGGAAAGGGAATGATATAGGGAGAATAGGGGCAAGTCTACTTTAAAGATGCTGGGAGAGAGAAATACAATATATTGTTAAGTTTCTGCTTATAGATATCTTTGTCAGAGCATATATTCAAAATTCATCAGTATAGATTACATTTTACTCAAGATCATGTAATGCTTTTTGACTAACTTGTTATACCAACACGGCTGACCAACTGGATCTTTTATACTCCTATTTAAGGTGCCAAATGTGGGTTTCAATAGACTTTCCATTAGGGGTGTGCAAAAAAATTTTTGGTTTTTTTTACCGATTCAGGTCTATTGGATCTGAAAAAATATCAGTATTCCCGAATATTCCCAAATACCAGTATTGGTATTGTACTGTATTGGACCGTCCCCATAGGGTATAATGGGGAATTTCACTTGTTGAGTCATGCTGCAGCAGTATTGTGACTCCACAAGTGAACTGAAGGCATTTAAAGTTTAGATGCATTCAGTTCCCTTGCTGAGTTGTGCCGTTGTGGCGGCCTGACTTGGCCAGTGAACTGAATGCATTTAGCTACGCTGAACAAACGCTAATAAGAGCTGAATAATATTGGTTTTTATTCAGGCGTGGCTATTTTGGTAGCCAAATACAGATCTCTGTATCTTTGTTAGTGAATTCTACTCTGCTTTGTTTGTAATTACCACTAACTGAAACACAGAGTGCAAGGTTGGTTGGGATGTTGTATACATGATTTTAAATAATGATCATCTTTAGTGGAAGTCAATTCACATTTAAGAGATAGATTTGTATCTAAACTGATTGTATGATCACCGACTCTTGGGTTTTTAGAGGTTATCTTTTCTTTCTCCCCTAGATTGTAGTTCCCCACCCTGGAATTTTCTGTTGTAGTTTGTAGTAAATAGAAAAAGCAATAAAAAATCCCCTTTGGGGGGCCAAAAAAAAAGGGGAAAAAAGAAAATGTGAAATAATAACTAAGATGATGGTGTTTTGGAACATATACAGAGTGCCTTTACTTTTCAGATGGGTAACTAACCACCTCTAGTTGGTTCTTAAGAATTCAGTAGCAGTCATCTTGGAGGATGGAATTCATTTACTCATGGCTGAGTTCCCACACCATCTGATTTTAGAAATGAAGAACTGCAGTGAGATTTTAAAATCACTATTTGTGATGCAGTTGTGCTGAGAGGGGCCTGGAGAGGTTGTAGGTCAAGCATACTGAGCTGGTGGGACACTGGTGGATACCCTAGAACAGTGGTCTACTCTAAATGGAAATGGCTTTCTAGTGTCTCAGGCAGAGAAATGTCTTTTGGAGACCTTTTAGTAGGCAATCTTTAACTGGAAATAACCAGGAACTGAACATAGTTTTCTGAATGCAAAGTATATGGACCTATAGGTCTCTTGGACCTATGGGGCTGATTTTGAGTAGGTAACATGATAAAGAATGTTGTCTCTATATATGGCCAGAGTATATCCTACCACACTAACCTGTCCCTGTTCATTTACTGCTAAGGTAAGGCACTACTTTTTATTACTTGCCTTGTTTGAAGCACTGCCCACATCTCTTGAGCCAGGATTCCGAACAGCTTACTCCGCTCCATGGCATACAAACATCCTATTTTTTACCTCCATCCAGCAAACTAAGAGGGTGTGAATGGGAGCACTCCCCTGTCTCTACTGTATTTCCTCTGAGAGGCTTCTCTTCTCCTCTCCCTGAATTCAACATTCTCCAGTTGCAGGTAGAGCAAAGCGGTTGCCAGGAAAGTAAGAGTGATCATCAGCAACAGTGTTAGTGGGCTTCAGACTTGCAAAGAAGGTGACATACACATCTGGGCTTGCATGGTGGTAGGGAGACTCGTCCCAGTGACATTGGAGGGGGTGGTTAGCTCAAAGTTTTCTCCTTCTGTGATCATTACTAGGAGTGTGGGCAAGCACAGAGATCATACTCCAAGAGGGGACCCACCAGTGATAAGGCTGATAGATTTAAACCGATACAGATAGCTAAGGTCTAGTTGTCTTCTCTTGTATACCATGGCACATCCGGAGGTTTGTGTGCATATAAAAGAAAAAGGGAAATCAGGTCAATTAGAAGGCAGTGAGTCAGAAAATTGTAGCTGTTCCCAGATGAATCAAGACAGTTGGAGCATACATAGTGAATCTTCTTGGTTTTAAAACTGAGCTAATTTGAATTTGATGTGATTTTTAAAAACACTGTTCCTCCTTTCTGAAGCATTGTTTATAGTTAATAGTGACTATTGTGTTCTACTTGTCACAGGATCCCAAAACTTAAGCAACAAACAGTGAAATTGAAAAGTGTAAAATTCAGAAGGATTAACTGAAATGAGTATTGGGCAATATGAAATCAAGTATGTCAGCCACTGGAACATAACTGATAGTGGGTATGCACAATTTGTTGAAATGGATCAAGTTTAATGTTTCCTATGAGTCTTAGTTACTGCTGCATGTAAGCGACTCATTTTCAACTGTCAAATGTGAGTTTTAATATAAGTCCATTTTTCTCAATTGTTAAAATAACAAAATACGTGGTACAATTGATTACCTTAAGAAAACAACATTCCATTGGTGGTAGTGCTTATGATAAAGAAGTGGCACCAGAAAACAGCTCCCACTTCTGAAAATGGCATCCACTTCTGTTTTAATTTTTAATCCTGACCTGCTAGGCGTTCAGATTCATTGCCTGTAAATGTACTAGAATCAACATATTATTGCATATATTTGGTGAACCATGGAATTAGTTCAGCATTTATTTCCAGTTACTTGGTTTCTAAATGTACTCTTTTGGGACCTAAACAGTGTAGTGTTATCAATATTCTTTGTTCTAGATGTTCAGCAGTTTTCTGTTTAATATTGTTCTGAGATTTTTTGAATTGCACCCAACTGCCTTTATGATATCTTCCTGAAGGAAGAGAAAGATTTCCCATATTAGTATCAAACAGTGAAGGACATGTTCCCTTCATATAGCCATTTGCAAATATAGCCTTTGGGATTAATAAACATGAGCAGTTGTGTTGTTGTTGTTGTTTTCTGGATGGTTTGGTACAGTTCAGTTAAATGACACTACTCAAAATAAGCCCACTGTCATTGGCTTTCAGGAAGATGAGGCTGCCTCCTGATATTTTCACAGTTGAATTATCCACATTTAGAGTGCATTTGTCTAACAAGTGTATTTGCTATATGGTAAGGATCTTTTTACCTCAAGCATAAAGCCAAACCATGGTTACAGAAACTTAATTATGGTTAGTCACGATGTCAAACCAGAGCAAGCAGCTCTTGCTTGTGCTTCTATAAAGATGTGCTCTAACGAGGGCATGCTTGATTCTTATTACATTCTGGTCCCATTAATCAAAGGCTGCTCTAGCTGTCATAGAGGACTGGGAAATCAAGTTGGAGGAAAGAAGAAAGACTGCTGGGGAAGGCAGAAGGGGGCCCCTGTGCTTCCATCACAACCACCAACTTATCTTCCTTCCCTGCCTACATGCCCTTTCCCTGCTCACTTGTGAGCCCTCCTCAGCCCACTTGCATGCCACAGGAAAAGCCCTGGATAAATATAATGTGTAGTTTGGGCCTCAGTCCCCCCCCCAACATTTAAATAATAAATGCCAAGGTTTGGAAGGCCCAGCAATATTGTTGTGATTGCCTAGCAACCCCCAAAGATGGCCACCTACATCTCAGAGTGTAGTCTTGCAAGACTTCAGGTGGCATTCATCTCTTAAAGCTAGAGGTGTTGCTTCTATTATTTGGGGAGAGCTTTAATTCCCTCTTTTTTTAGATTTCAAATTTTTATGCAAACCAGGGGGCATATTTATTTATTTATTTATTATTTCAATTTATATCCCTTCTTGCCGGAAAAACTGGCTCAAGGCGGCATACAGGGGTTAAAACACAATAAAACAATAAATACAATAAAATTCACATAAGCATCGTAAAGTGCTAATAAGAACAGTACAGGTAATGGTGGCATTCAATACACAATCCAGTGTTGGAAGGCAATATCCAGTGATGTATCATAGGGCCGTGGGATGTTCCAGTGACACATTCGTAAGTGATGGCTCCTAATTGAACGCCTGGTGGAAGAGCTCCATTTTACAGGCCCTGCGGAACTGTAAAAAGTCCCGCGGGGCCCTGATGTCCTCCAGGAGTTCATTCCACCAGTGACTAGGCCAAGCCCACCCTGCTTCATACTCATGGAGCTTTAAACCTGGGGTTATATCAAATTTCAGTGTACTGATAGGATTATAACTTTTTAAGGTGTTCTCATTTTCTTCAATAAATATGGTGAGTCTTACACTGAAATTTTATAAAATGGTTTACAGTTTTGGGCCCTGATCCATGGAGATTGCATGCATGGGCACCCTCTGTCTCTTGTGAATTTTTTTATTTTCACAGGTTGAATCCAAATATCCATAAATGAATCAGACTTCCCTGAAAGGATGATTACTACCTTACCCTTTGTCCAACTCCTTGAAAAATATGGGGGGAGGGAGAAAAGTTGGGAGCAATGTTGCATGTGGCAGAATTGGTGGAAATCCCTACACCTTTATATGAATTGAACAGGGGCTTATGTAAACATGTAGTAGCAGTTTGAGCCAGTGCTGTGTTCTGCTGTATGTCTCTTCCCACACCAAAGCCATATCCAGTACTGAACAGCCTTCAGGAGTGCCTTTTTGGGAAATACAGGGTCTAAAGAATGAATGTGAGATCAGATGAGCTTAGGCCATTTGGATTTACCAGTGGCTGGAAAAAAATCATTGGCAAAAGAAAAGAAAGATCTGTTTTAAACTCACTACTATATATTAATTATTGCAATGTATGATCATGAAATGGTCTATAAAGGTCTTTAGGTATTTTAAAAAACTGGGAACTAGTCAAGAGATGTTACCAGAAGAAGGGCTAGAAGAACCTAAAGTTTTAGAGAAAGGAGCAGATTCTTCTGAAGACTGGAATTTCTATATGCCTCTGGCCACTTGAATTATTTATTTATTTGTAACTTCTCATCTCCATCCATCCTCCTCCAACCTTAATTATACTTGGTGATGTGCTACACAGTGTGTCAAGTCTTTATGCCTAGGGTTTTGAAACCTTGTCATGTCTTACGGAGAGCTTCCTTCAGTCTAAAAGCAAATTATCTGGCCTTCATAAGTTTTAATGAAAGAGAAGAATGGAAGAACCATCTCTCATTCGTAGGCACAGGGCCAGGAAGACAATGGAAAATGAATGAGCAAACTTAACGGGAGTTTTTGGGATCTAAGAATAGCAAAAATTATCCCAAAAGAAAAAAGGAGCTGCTTATAAGAACTAAAAAGGTAGTTCCTAGAACAACTGCTCATGGCTTCTTATTGGCTGCACCTCTCAGGCCTGGGTAAATGTACCATATGTGGGGTTTACTCTTTCCAGGTGTGTATCTCGGGCAGTTCAAGTATTCAAAGAAATGCAATTCAATTGCTAATTTGTCCCTCATCCCAGCTTCCTATGGTCTCTGTATGCATCTGGGAGACATCACAAACCAGTAGTACTGCAAAGAAATAGTGCCTGAAGTCTCATGAAACTTCGAATACTGTTGTTGGTTGCTTTACCTTCCATTGTGCCAGGGGGCCTTACTTCAGAATACACTGCTTTCAGCCAAGGTCCAGTAATAAAAAGGGATACCTCATGCTTGGTCAAAGTCATTGTACTCTGCGAACAAGCTGTGCTGTACAGCAAGAATTGCATTTGGTCACCATGGCTACCAAACTGGCCTATGAAGTCTTGTGAAGCCATCTTTAAAGACACTGGGTGATACTGTGTAGTTGCTGTAGTCACCTGGCCAGATGCTGAAGTCTTCTCTAAACTCAGCCAGAGGAAAATGAGAGCAGCTATACTTAGAGGGAGAGGAACACTAGTGGAGAAGGATGGGAGGAGGGGAAGAGAATCAGAGGAGGATCCGCCACTCAGTTCATCATCACCCACTTGCTATTGTAAGATCAGATATTTATTTCATCCTGAGGTTTTGTGAATCAGATGCACAGAAGTGTACATCCAATTAGACCCAGCAGAAAGCCTTTTTATCTAAGAAAGTGATATCTGACTTACAAAAGCTTACGCTAAAATAAATGTTGTTAGTTTTTAAAGTTTTTACTGGAATTTATCTTTGAGGGTAAATTGTTTCATGTGCAGTTCTGGAAGAAATGTATACTATATTCAAGGCAAGGGGGTCAGAAGAGAACTTTAAGGTGCTTCTCTCTACAACTTGTATGCAGGAGGGAAAGTAGTCCTGATGCTATTAGACAGGGTTTCTTTGATGGATCTTCAGCTACTATTATTAATTGTATTCACATTATGTTGTGGCAGAATTCTTTCAAAGCTCTTTTGACCTCAGTTTTTTAATACTCAGAGTTTTCTTTACTCAGAACCTGAAAACTCAGGTTTTACATCCAAGTTAAATCTCAAATTATTCTACTGTTTAACCCTGTTCCTACTTTTCAATTCTTGCTTAAAAAGCAATACAGCTTCCTTGGAGTATCTGGCTGTCTAATGGATACAGAGTACTGAACTAGATGGATCTTGGTCAATTATAGTATTGTATATATAATGATTCAGCAAGTCAGTTCTTAAGTGTTCTCAAATAACTGCACTATCCATAGTCCCAATTTGGCCAGCACATACTTTATGAAACAAATGCATTCCTATAGATCTCTTCAAGTATAAACTAAATGTTCTGGAGGGCCATTAGTGTCTTTTAATGATCAGTTTGTTGTTCATGCAAAATAACAAATGATTTAAAAGAAAAATGTTGACTAGAAATAGTATATATTTTCACAAGTATATATTTTCACTAAGGAAACACAATTGCTTGAATCTGATACAGGAAGTTGCTGTGTTGCCAGTAGGTGGTGGTGTCAGTGAGCCATTATGAATAAGGACTTTTCTTTCAATATAATAATTTTCTCTTGATTTTTTTGGAGGGGAGATTGGATGTAGTATGAATGCACATCATGCAGCAGTTGTATGGAAATTAATAATGTGTAGATCTTCCCAAAATACTATGTGGAAGGGTAGAAATGAACGTATACCTTTAACAGTAATGATTTCCAAACTGAAAAACCTTGAGCTTCAACTAACATTTATTATTGATCATTAATATGTTTATATTCTGCTGTTCTTCTGTCATGGAATCCCATGCCAACCTCAGTTCCATGATGCCAGAAGGCCAGGTTATAAGTGTAGTAATAATCATCTATAATAAATGCTAGCTGAATTTCAAGTTTTTAAGACTTGGAAATAATTACTTCTAAAGTGTAGGTTCATTGTCCATCCATCCCCCAATAAATATTGTGTGCTTGGTAATATATTATACTTTGTCAGCATTTATTCTTTGCAGTACTAGTTTTTCAATCCATGTCAACAAAGTAACATGCTGCTGCTTGTTGAAATTTAATACGATCTCTTCTTCAGTGACGCTCCCTTTGAAATTCTTTTCCTTTTTTTTCTATGTTTAACGAATATATGCAGTCCCTGAAATAATCATTTTATCTCCTAATTAGTATGGCACTTCAGAGGTGGAAGTAATTATCTCAGTTTGTTGCCTGATGTGAACATATATATGCTGAGGTAGTATTTCTACCCCAGGTCAATTTACAGCCCCATATGTGTCAGCTGCTTGTTCTTCTCTTTTGTACCAGAGGAGTAATCAGAATTTCTTAAAAGAACCAAGTATAACCAGAAGGTCTAAACTTCTGGTCACCGAAAGTCCTTCCTAGTGTGGAAGGTTATAACTAAACTTAATATTCTAGTATTCTGCAATTTCAAGGGTTGGAGAGCCAAAAAGTAGTGGAAAGTTCTCTTCATACTGTACTCCATTTCTTCCAATATTACGCTGTAGCTTACCACTGTCTCTTGAACCCACATGGATCAATGCCCTTGTCTGCCACCCCTTAGCATAGTCTTCTCAACCCTTCCCTTATTCAGTAGCCAGAGCCACACATGCCCAGTTTGGGAAGCTCTGTTGGATATTCATAGCCTAACATTGTATATGAAGTCTGAAGAATGAAGAGGAGGTGTTAAGTGCTCTTGCTCTTGGGGAAGAGGAGGTCAAGCAGCATGGGACAGATGGATGCTGCTCTTCCCCCAAAATCATCTGACTTAGGTCACTACCAGCCATACCCTCAGACCAACTTCAGAGACAACATTTAGAATAACTATATAATGTGCACACATTTTAAAACCAATATAAGTGATATCATTCTGTGCAAATGTTTGAAACAGTGGTCAGACATCACTGTACCACAGAGATTTTTCTAGGCTTTGCTGCAGTTGGTGAATATCTACGAGCTGTGATTCATGTATGGTTAATTATTATAGTAATAGCCAAGAATCACTTGTCAGGATAACATATATTCTCCTTGTTGACTTTTTCAGGCATTCTGCATGTTTGATTTTGTTGTCTTTCATATGTTTCACATCCTTATAATGAAATCAGCAGGTTTTCAGTGTTTGCACGTTTCAGCTCCCTTGCAAGACCCTGATCTTGTGAGTGGATTCAGTTCAAGTATCAAAATAAATGCATAAAAGAGAGTTTTGCCTGATGATGTGATGAACATGGGCCTCAGAGAAATGAATAATGTAAGATATGGATCATATCTTAATATGCTTAATATCTTAATATCCATGTAAGATATGGATAGTATCTTGGATAATGAATAATGTATGACCATTGCTTTGAGACGGGGAGAAAATGATAGCAGCATTGCTTTGGAGTTGGTAGTGGCCTTAATAGTTCTTAATGTGAGGTAAAATTCAAGAACCAAGTTCTTAAGAAAGTGGTTGTGTGGAGCCTCTGAACTGTAATAGTATAAAAAATTATACTATGTTCAATCAAAATCTTAGGCCAGTTGCTTGTATTTTTGCAGTGGTGACACAGTGGATGTTTATCAAGTATAGGGCTTCGTCCACCTGTGCCTGGAACATTAGGCTACATCGGCTCAGTTTTGAAGCTTTGCAGTTTTTGTTCATGTTTCAGTGGAAAGGTGTTTTTGCTGATCCATTAGAACATGAAACAGTGATTTAGTGGTACATAAATGTCTTGTTTATGCTTTATGAAGCAGTTGAAATGCAGTAAAGGAAATATCCTTGAAAAATTATAACCTTTCGATTTCTTCTCCTACCCTCCCTTCTCTGAAAACTTCCTGTTAAAAAATAATGTGATTAGGTTATGTACGTGGAACAAAAAAAATTAAGTCACATAAAACTATAGAAAGCTCATGCACATGGTTGGACAGCCTTGGCTATCTATAGGACCAGCCCTTGGTATTGGGTGTAATGATTATTCTCACACAATAGAAACTTTAAAAAACATGGCTGTTCTTAAAGGCTATGTAGCATTCTGCATCAGGGGCTCATGAATACAGTTGCAATTGATGATGAATTATAAATTTAATTTTGGTAACCAGCAGGGAAGTTCCTTGTTTAATCTAGTGAAGGTAGTTCCCTTAAAAGCAGAGTCCTCTCAATAAATGGTGGGCTCGCATGATCCAGTTAACACTAGAGGCTGCCCAGGAATTTGGGGGGGGGGGGCGCTGGAAGGGACTGCTGGAGTCAAGAGAATACGGGGAATTTCAGACAGCTGATATATTCTGGTTCAGAAACTGTTCCCTAACAGTTTCTGGTCTGACATTTCAGACAGAACCGTTTTAGTAATGGTTTCCTACCAGAATATATTTTCACTTTCAGACAGAAATGCTTCTATCCCATTAGGGAAGCGTTTCTGAACCGTTTTACCTGTAAACTGCTTCCAAGCGGTCTTCACTTTTCTATACAGTTTCTGAAGTGCTACAGGGTTCTGTGTAAAATGCCACGTAGTGCTTCCTCCTGTGCCGCTTTGTTTTCCTGCCCTTTGTCACCCACGCGGGCAATCTCCGTCCTTTTTTTTTTTTTTTTAACTTTTTTTAGAGTGCTATACCGTGATAGTGCTATAACACAACACCAAAACAGTGCAATAGCAACCCCATTGGAATGCCTGGACTCCACTGGGATACATGAGATGGCTACATCTGCCACTTGGAAACAAGTACCTCATTGGATACAGGCTTCAGCTGGGGAGAAGATGCTCATTGGACAGCAGGTTTAGGCAGAAGATCAGGGCATCAGTGATTGGTGAGACATATGTTGCTGACTCAGCCTGGTGTGCATCCATCCATGCCAAGAGACGATTGGCTGGGAAGTGACTGGCACAAAGCTGGATCAGGTCTAAAGGGCAGGGAGGCAAACCTCTTTGTGGGCTGAAGTTGGTAAGTGGTAGGCTTGTCTGGTTAGGGTAGTTTTGTGTGATTATGTTAGAGGCTAGTGATCTATTAGTCATGGTCTCCATAACTACCTTGTTGCAACTGATCCTGGATCAGCAACATCTGTCTCACCAATCACTGATGCCCTGATTTCCCACCTAAACCTGCTGTCCAATGAGCATCTTCTCCCCAACTGGCAACCTGAGAACCCATCACCTTCCCCTGACTCACAGTGGGCATGGAAGTGTTAGCAACATCTGTCACACCAATCCCTGATGCCCTGATTTCCTGCTTGAAGCCTGTATCCAATGAGGTACTTGTTTCCAGGTGGCAGATGTAGCCATCTCAGGTATCCCAGTGGAGTCCAGGCATTCCAGTGGGATTGCTATTGCACTGTTTTGGTGTTGTGTTATAGTGCTACAGAAGTTGTTGTTCAGTTGCACAGTCGAATCCGACTCTTTGCGACCCCATGGACCAGATCACGCCAAGCCCTCCTGTCTTCCGCTGTCCTCTGAAGTTTGCTCAATTTCATGTTCGTTGCATCAATGACACTGTCTAACCATCTCATCCTTTGCCATCCCCTTCTTCTTTGACCTTCAATCTTTCCCAGCATCAGGGTCTTCTCCAGTGAGTGCTCCCTTCTCATTTGGTGGCCAAAGTATTTAAGCTTCAACTTCAGTATCTGGCCTTCCAGGGAACAGTCAGGGTTGATTTCTTTTAGGATTGAATGATTTGATCTCCTTGCAGTCCAAGGGATTCTCAAGAGTCTTCTTCAGCACCATAGTTCAAAAAAATCTATTCCTCGGCACTCGGCCTTCCTTACAGTCCAACTCTCGCAGCCATACATTACTACTGGGAAGACCATTGCTTTGACCATACAGACTTTTGTTGGCAGGGTAATGTCTCTGCTTTTTATCATGCTGTTTAGGTTTGCCATTGCTTTCCTCCCAAGGAGCAGGCGTCTTTTAATTTCATGGCTGCAGTCACCATCTGCAGTGATCTGGGATCCCAGGAACGTGAAGTCTGTCACTGCTTCCACGACTTCCCCTTCTATTTGCCAAGGATGGGGCTGGATGCCATGATCTTAGTTTTTTTGATGTTGAGCATTAAGCCCACTTTTGTGCTCTCCTCTTTCACTCTGAGCAAGAGACTCTTTAGGTCCTCTTCACTTTCTGCCATCAGAGTGGTATCATCTGCATATTTGAGGTTATTGATCTTTTCCCCAGCAATCTTAACTCCAGTTTGTGATCCATCCAGGCCAGCATTTTGCATGATGTACTCTGCATATAAATTAAATAAGCAAGGTGGCAATATACATCCTTGTCATACTCCTTTTCCTATGCTAAACCAATCAGTTGTTCCATATCCGGTTCTAACTGTTGCTTCTTGACCCTTATGCAGGTTTCTCGGGAGACATGTGGGGTGGTCTGGTACTCCCATCTCTTTAAGAATTTGCCATAGTTTATTGTGATCCACACAATCAAAGGCTTTAGTATAGTCAATGAAGCAGAAGTAGATGTTTTTCTGGTACTCTCTTGCTTTCTCCATAATCCAGCGGATGTTGGCAATTTGATCTCTAGTTCCTCTACCTCTTCGAAACCCAGCTTGTACTTTTGGCAGTTCTCTATCCACGTACTGTTGGAGCCTAGCTTGTAGGATCTTTAGCATGACCTTGCTAGCGTGTGAAATGAGTGCAATTGTGCGATAGTTTGAACATTCCTTGGCATTGCCCTTCTTTGAGATTCTGTGGCCACTGTTGTGTTTTCCAAATTTGTTGGCAAATTGAGTGCAGCACTTTAACAGCATCTTCGTTTAAGACTTTGAATAGCTCAGCTGGGATACCATCACCTCCACTAGCTTTGTTGTTAGTAATGCTTTCTAAGGCCCATTTAACTTCATATTCCAGGATGTCTGGCTCGAGGTCAGTGATTACACCGTCGTGGTTGTCAAGAACATTGAGGTCCTTCTTGTATAGTTCTTCTGTGTATTCTTGCCATCTTTTCCTAATCTCTTCTGCTTCTGTTAGGTCCCTACCGTTTTTGTCCTTTATCATGGCCAGCTTTGCACGGAACGTTCCCTTGATTTCTCCAATTTTCTTGAGAGATCTCTAGTCCTTCCCATTCTATTGTTTTCCTCTATTACTTTGCATTGTTCACTTAGGAAAGCCTCCTTATTTCTCCTTGCTGTTCTCTGGAAATCTGCACTCAGTTGGGTAAATCTTTCCTTTTCACCGTTGCCTTTAGCTTTCCTTCTTTCCTCTGCTATTTGTAAAGCCTCATCAGATAGCCACTTTGCTTTCTTGCATTTCTTCTTCTTTGGGATGGCGGTGATTGCTGCCTCCTGTACAATGTCACGAACTTCTGTCCATAGTTCTTCAGGCACTCTATCAAATCGAGTCCCTTAAACCTATTCTTCACCTCTACTGTATATTCATCGGGGATGCGATCTAGGTCAAATCTGCATGGCCTAGTGGTTTTCCCAACTTTATTCAGTTTAAGTCTGAATTTTGCAATGAGTAGCTCATGATCTGAACCACAGTCAGCTCCAAGTCTTGTTTTTACTGACTGGATAGAGCTTCTCCATCTTTGACTGCAAATTATATAGTCAATCTAATTTCAGTGTTGCCCATCTGGTGATGTCATGTGTAGAGTTACCTCTTAGGTTGTTGGAAAAGGGTGTTCACTATGAGCAGCATGTTCTCTTGACAAAACTCTGTTAGCCTTTGCCCTGCTTCATTTTGTTCTCCAAGGCCAAACTTTTCTGTTCTTCCGGTTACCTTTTGATTTCCTACTTTAGCATTCCAGTCCCCTATGATGATGAGGACATCATTTTTTGGTGTTAGTTCTATGAGGAGTTGTAGGTCTTCATAGAACTGGTCCACTTCAGCCTCTTCTGCAGCAGTGGTTGGGGCATACACTTGGATTACTGTCATGTTGAATGATTTGCCTTGGATTTGGACTGAGATCATCCTGTCGTTTTTGAGATTGTATCCCAATACTGCCTTTCTCACTCTCTTGTTGACTATAAAGGCCACACCATTTTTTCTACGGGATTCCTGGCCACAGTAGTAGATATAATGGTCTTCTGAGTTAAATTCACCCATTCTTGTCCACTTTAGTTTACTGATTCCCAAGATGTCGATGTTCATTCTTGCCATCTCATTTTTGACCACATCAAGCTTACCTTGATTCATAGATCTTACATTCCAGGTTCCTATGCAGTATTGTTCTTTGCAGTATGGGACTTTCCTTTCACCGTCAGACACATCCACAACTGAGCATCCTTTCGGCTTTGGCCCAGCTGCTTCACTCTTTCTGGGGTTACTCATACTTGCCCTCTGCTCTTCCACAGTATAGCAGTATAGCACTCTAAATGAACATAAAAAAAAAAGGACGGAGATCTCCCGTGCTGGCAAAAAAGGGCGGGAAAACAAAACGGCACAGTCTGAAATGCCAAACCACTTCAGAGACGGCTCCTTACCGGTAGGGGAAGGGCTGTGTGAAATGGCAGCCCTGTACCGGTTTACTCCAAGACGGTACAATAATGGCTTAAAAGCAGCTTAAAAAGGGTAATGTGAAATTCCCCTTAGGCAAATACCTGCTTTCACCAGCACCTTCCATTGATGGATCACTTCAATCAAAGCAATGAAGGAAAAGAAAAGCTAGAGTAGGCTGTGGGTATTGTAACCAATTTCAAATCAAAAGACAGTAGGGTCTTTAATTTATCACTTACTCATATTTTTCCTAGTAATGCCATGTTTTTTCAGAGATTGTAACACCCTTAGAGAAAGAGATTTTAAAACTATTTTAAATGATATCAGCTGCACTGAAGCAATAATTCCCCTAAATTCACTCATTTTGATTTTCATTGTTTTTGTATGAAATGTCTGGATCCTAATTCTGTAAGCAATTATACCTTTTCAAAATCACTTTGCTTCATAATTTTATTAGGAGTTTTACATTTATTTGTACTTAAAGCTCAGGTTTCTGCTGTATTAAGAAAATTGGATTATTTCTGTTTTCAAGTTAAATCCTTTTGTGTAGATAAAAGTTGAAATGTGACTCATGTTTATTCACTGCTCAGAAGTATACAAAATAGTATACAAAACATTCTTCCTAGGAGAGACATCCTTCCATTGGCAATGTGTTTTCTATTTCTAAATTTGTATAATTTTACTGCTGTATAATGGCTAACTAATTCAGGATACTTTATTATTAATAATAAAAATATGTAATACACAATGGTATAAGCATGCCTTTTTGAAGAGCATGCTGGTTGTGCAATTGCATTTTTGCTCACAAGACTCCACAGCTTAGAGGGAGCTGTGTGTGTGAGCATCCTTATTTCAAGAGTTAACATGTAAAAAGCTACCTGGGTGATAATACCATGACTTCAGCTGGAAAGCAATTTGATTTGAAATCCTAAGGGAAAAGGAGCTGAGAGGACCTAAGGGAAAAGAGCAGAGAGGCAAGTGATAGGAATTAACTTTTTATATAGATTGTGCAATTAACTAATCAGGTTTTTAATGTTTAGAGGATAAACAGTAAAGAAAGGGATTTTTCACTTCAGTTGAAGTCCAGTTTCTTTCAATTAATAAGAAAATTGTGATAATGTACAACTTCATACATACTTGTATTATTTTAATGCTGCTAATTAACAAGACAGTGTTGCAGTGGTGTACGTAAAAAATAATGGTAGCTATGTTGCTTGAGACATATATCACCTTAGCTGCTGAGCACTTGAGAAGGTCATAAGGAGCATGTTATAATAGATTAACTAACCTAATATGCCATCACTAGTAGCTATTTTTCATAATTTTAATCAAATGGTAGCAGTATCTTTTTGAATCCTTATGTCCCCTCGTTATACTAATGTGCTTTCCCTTTATTCAGGAAGTGTCTAATGGCATTTGAGGGAGGGAAAACTCATTAGCTTCCTTCCTGACTAATGTAATTTTTATTTCCTGTTGTAACTGTGGTCTCTGCCAAAACTAACAATGAGAACTGAAAGCATTATCATGTGCAAAACATTTCTTGTTTGGTCAAAAATGCAGTACATGAAATACACTGTAATCATTCAACCAATAAAAATTCTGCATCTTTCAGTGTTATGTACTTTTGCTTGTATATCTTTGGGGGGGACATTGTTCACCATATATGCAATTAAATATATCTAATTTATGTCTACCTATATTTCTATCAATAAGTAAGATATGTTCAAGGCTGGCATTTTATATTTTCTTTAACTGACCTCTGAAACAGACTACTTCTTAGGCTGTCAGCCAAGATAAAAAGTATTCCAGGCATTGGGCCTAGGTGCTTTAGTTTCCTTGACTGACAAAAGAATGGTTTCAGTCAATATCTTAAGGGATTTCTGGACTGTCTTTGAAGTCAATTTCAACTTAGTCAGGTAAGTAAAAAAACTGCACGTTCAGGGTATTGACTATGTTTTCTTGATCCTAATGTTGACCATTTTCAGAGAACTGAGTTCATCATTGTAACTTGACAGTATATCTATCTCACTGAAGAAAAATACATTAAGCTGGTTTCAGTAGAGGCTTAAATTGTATTTCGAATTTGTATTATGTTGAAGGGATATGCAAATCAGATATTAACTAATTCTCACGCAGGCTGAATACACACCTTTCTTCTATGTTGTTATAATAACTGATCCAATTTGGAAAATTAACTATACTCTGTAACAGTCTGACATTCAGATCTGACTATTGTTTTGGCATATCTGTCTGGTTTAGAGTTCAGGAATGTCAGAGGGAGGTAGTGAGAATGATTCAGCAGGTATGTTAGTGGCAATTTATCAGCCATATTATCTGTAGAATTTGCTTCCGTCTGCCTTTCTGAGAATCTGTTCAACCACTTACTAGCATGGGGGTGGAGGATGGTTTAGTTTGATTCTGTATATGCTCAGTCGCTCTTGTTTGCTGTTTGCCTGTGTTTGCACTTGGACTTCATATGCTAGGTATAAGGGCAAACCTTTTACTTGTGTATACTGACCTGTAGGAAGGCAGTGTTGCAGAATGAGAAAAGTTGCGACAAATGCCACACTCCCTACTCTCCCAAAGGAACCAGAAGGATCTACCACTGACTCTAGAGAGGGAGACAATTTTATTGCATGTTGTTGTCATGAAGGATTAATCTGAAACCTCTTAAATATTTTAATGTAAATTTAACAGCACTTGTGAATTAAGGCCCAATTAGGAATTAGGGATAGCAGAAAATGTTTCCAAACTGCTTGCATTGAGGGGAAGTGTGAGAAGGGACAGGGTTTTAATTTCCTTACTGTTGTGTTCTTATTTTTAATTTAAATAGACTGCCTCAGCCTACTTTTCTTCCTGAAAATTGAAATGGAAGATTGTTTGTTTGAAGGGTACTTATTTAATTTATATGCAGAGTACACCATGCGAAATGCCGGCCTGGATGAATCACAAGCCCAAATTAAGATATGCAGACGATACCACTAATAGCAGAAAGTGAAGAGGACCTAAAGAGCCTCTTACTAAGGATGAAAGCAGCGAGTGCAAAAGTTGACTTGAAACTCAACATCAAAAAACCGAAGATCATGGCATCTGGCCCCATCAGTCCTTGGCAAATAGAAGGGGAAGTCATGGAAGCAGTGACAGACTTCACGTTCCCACGGCAGATGGTGACTGCAGCCATGAAATTAAAAGATGCCTGCTTCTTGGGAGGAAAGCTATGGCAAACCTAGACAGCATAATAAAAAGTAGAGACATCACCCTTCCACCAAAAGTCCGTATGGTCAAAGCAATGGTATTCCCAGTAGTAATGTATGGTTGTGTAATGGACTCCGGGCTTGGGATCAGCCTGCAAGAAAAGACACCTGCAGTCTTTTCTAGCAGTGGTGATGCAGTTCTGATGCAGAACTCGGGCGGGGAAGTTCTAATGAAAAAAACCCCCAAACTCTTGACAGTTGGAGTTTGGCAGTTGAGACTTTCAGTTGGTGTGTGGTCAGTTGGTACTGCACCAGGGGACTGACAAGTCTTAAGAACATAAGAATGTAAGAGAAGCTAATGTTGGATCATCCCAATTGCCCATCTAGTCCAACACTCTGTCACACAGTAGCCAAAAATACTAGGTGCCATCAGGAGGTCCAGCAGTGGGTCTTGTTGAACATCTCTGAGTCCGAGGAGCAAATGAGCCTTCTCTACAGATTCCAATATTAAGGGAAACTGAGAAGAGCCAAATGTAGTACTATACTACAGTGAAAACTAAGTAGTTTTAAAAGGAAAATAAGCTTCTTGTGGTTAAACAAGAGATTCGCACGCCTCTCAGAATTTATACCCTGCTGGAGACAGAGACTGGTTTAGTGGATTTAGTGCGTGCCAGGAGTGTTTATCAGACTAGTAGGTGTCCAAAATCAAAACCAAGGCACAGCGGAGGTATTTCTCTGTGAAGGTGGAGAGTACCTGAGAAATCCACACCAAAACTGGCCATCTAGAATAGCACAGGGGTTGAGTTTAGAGAGAGAGTGTTGTGTATTGTGACATCTAAAGGGAACGATTATAAAGGAACTAGCCTAAATCAGAAATATAACATGTGCAGCTAGGTATCCACCTGCATCAGCTTTTCTCTTGTACATATATTACCTGCCTGTCTTTGTAAATAAAATCGTCAGTTGTTTTTATTGTTCCCAGTCGCATGTGCCTCTGTGTCTGACAAAGTGAAACATCTGACAAAGTTAAACCACATTTCATCACAGAAAAAGGTCAGTGTTTATGAAAAGCCACAGAGATTAATATTTATAAAAAGTTCTCATCAATAAGTAGCTGGGTGTGTGACAGAAGGACGAACTGGGTGGGTTCCTGGTCAAACAGAGTCAGTGTCAGTGAAAAACAAGACTGCTCCAGCCTGTGAAAGGTTAAAGGAACAAACCCCCTCATATCCTAAAATAAGGGGGTTTGTCACAGGCTGCAAGAGTTGGACCATAAGGAAGGCAGAGTGCCGAAGAATAGATGCTTTTGAATTATGGTACTGGAGAAGACTATTGAGAGTCCCTTGGACTGCAAGGCGATCAAATCAGTCAATCCTAAAAGAAATCAACCCTGACTGTTCCCTTGAAGGCCAGATACTGCAGCTGAAGCTCAAATACTTTGGCCACCAAATGTGAAGGGAGCGCTTGCTGGAGAACGCCCTGATGCTGGAAAAGATTGAAGGTAAAAGAAAAAGGGGACTGCAAAGGATGAGATGGTTAGACTGTGTTATCGATGTAATGAACATGAAGTTGAGCGAACTCCGGAGGACGACAGAGGACAGGAGGGCCTGGTGTGATATGGTCCATGGGGTCACGAAGAGTCGGACTCGACTGTGCAACTGAACAACAACAACAACAATTCCTTAGAATTACATTATTAACTTGGATGGTCTAAAAACACAGCTGAAAATCTGTTTCCCATTGAAACCAATAAAAACCAAGGCAGTGCAATAAAACGGCCACCCTGAATGAGCGCAAGGATTTATAGGACTGAGAAATGACTTAAAAATTAAGACTTATAAAAGAGAAAAATATTTAGCTAGGTTTTTGAAAATATAACAAGTGGAAAGTAATGAGAGAACCTGAAGGAATGGTTCTTTGGTTTTATATCTGTCGTGCTCTTGAGATGCAGAATTTATTCAGTAAGGATTTATATTACTAAACCTTCTGTTGTGTTCATACAGTAATATTATTTTATAAAATTACTTCAAATCAAAATGTACAATAGACTGAAACAGCACAACTAATCTTAATATGAGCACCTGTTGCTATTTGATTTACTACTGAATTATGAGTATATCAAATAATTAAATGCTTTAAAGATAGCATATCCCTCTTCGTATTCTGAAATCAATGGCCTTCAACTTCAGAGTGATATTTATTTATTTATTTATTTATTCACTTCATTTATACCTTGCCTTTTTTTCTAGTGGGGACCAAAAGCAGTTTATGTAATTTTCTTCTCCATTTTATCCTCACAAGAAACATGTGAGGTAAGTTAAGGCGAGAGTGTGTGACTGGCTCAGGGTCACCCAACAAGTGTCCATGGCACAAGTGCAGATTCAATCCAGGGTCTCCCAAGTTCTAGTCCAACACTGTACCCCATTACAGTTACATAACACAACTATTTTCAAAAGAGAGTGAACACCTTATTGTGAAAAAGAGAAGGAAGTAAAACCTATATTGAATAGGCTTATGGTGCTAGCTGGCTCTAGAAAGATTGAACAATAAAAATGAATTTATTTATTTTCTTAAACAATGAGTTATTACAAAAGATTTATGAATCAGACCAACTGGAAGTTAGGTAAGCCTGTACGAATCTATAGAGCTCCTGTTCAAAATAAATGCTTAAATGCAAAAATAAAATAATTAAGAGACTTGTATTTTTATGCCATTTGAAAAAGTTTCAGTTTAATGGTAAAATTAGAGAAGATAATTGTCTTAAAACAACTGATCCAGTTAACTGAAAATATTTTAAATTCACAACCTAGTTCCTGCTTAATAGTAGAAAACAAACCAAGTAATTTAAAAAACTTGCTTACCTTTGTTATTTTTATACTTGTTCAGAATTAAAATTATGGCATTTTTAGAATAAAACTCATGGCATTTTTAGGTTCATTGCAGGAGAATGTTATTTGTTAGTAATGTAAACAAATTCTCACTGGTGCCAAAAGTTTTGGAGAATTTGGAGAAATCTCATTAATGGGGTTGTTTATGCACCATTGCATTGAATGCTGTATGTTTACAGAGGAAAACTCAAGCCATTCAAGTTTCTGGTTGGTTAAAGAGTTACAGTGTAATCAGATTATTTCAGTGGACTTAGAGAGTAACTCTGTTTAGGATTGCACTTAGAAATCATTCTGATCTTTATATAAATAAATATCTTGTATAGAATTTGATCAACAGATGTTACCTGATTCCTGCAATGTTGCCATCTCCTTTCTGTTTCAAACAAAATATTCCTCATCTGGGAATGAGGTATTATCCCTTGGGATGTTCTGATTTTTTTAAAAGAGAAAACAGCTCACGTCCCGAATGATTAGAAATTGTAGACATTCAGTGTATGGTTAATAGAGAGGAGACCCAACCAGAGCAGAGGACAGATTCAGTTTTGCAGCATACACAACTTGCAAGTATAGATGATGTGAAAGACCTCTGCTTGAGACCCTGGAGAGCTGCTGCCAGTCTGAGTAGATGATGCTGACATTGATGGACCATAGGTGTGATTCAGTATAAGGCAGACACAATGGTGTTAATTCAGCATGCTTTCCATTTGTAGTCTTTATTTTCTCCCCCTGCTCTCTTACATTGTTGGGTGCAGGATAATTTCATTGTTGCATGATCAGTGTAAAACAGTGCATTTTCACAACGACAGTTTTTTGCTACAGATAAGAGTGTCTTGCCATTCATACAACCTGTCCTCACACCTGAGATATATAAGGCCTTACATGGTGCAGCATTTTTAAGCTGCTTTACATATGCAAACACTACTCAGTATGTTGTATTACTGCAGCAGTACTTGTGCTCAGTCATATCCGCTATCATCTTTGTAGAATGGACCATTTTTCTTTTAATATTTCTTTTAATATTTTTGTTTTAATATAAAATTGTTCCACATTGGTATTTCGTGCCTCAGAAGCTGTCACGTATTTCTAGTTCATATTCACCACAATGTTGGAAGGGATGTGGCGAGATAGGTACTTATGTACATTGTTGGTGGGACTGCAGGGAAATCAAGACGTTTTGGGAAGGGGTACTGCATGAGATGTATTTAATTACTGTAGTAACTGTACCTATGGCGCTGGAAACATTGTTTCTAAACTTGTGGCCAGAACAGTCAGTTCCAAATATCTGGGAAGAACTGATTGCCTTGCTTTTAGTAGCTGCTCAAACGGCTATAGCTACAGTTTGGAAACGTGTGGAGATGCCTACGCTAGGCTTGTGGCATTGTAAGTTATGGGACATATACCTGATGGGAAAAAATTATGTATGAGGTGACTAAATACGAATTGCATCTGGCTCTGACTTTGCTGAGGTTAGACTCATTATACTAGATTATTTGTTGTAAATGGAAGTGGTGCCAAAAATCCTGAAATCCTTGCTTTCAGTTTAATGTTTCTCCAGTGGGTGGTCTGTGTAGTTTATGGCTGGTGTATTGGGTGGTAAGTTTCATTGGTTAGTTATTGCTGGTTATGTTAGTTTGTGTGTAATATAGTAAGTTTTAATTTGAGTAGTTTTATATCAGTTTATTAGATTTGATGTGTAATGATTACTGCATAACATATATATATTGACTTGCATTATGATTTGTTTACAACAATTTTAAAAATGTTAAATAAAAAAGGTTTTGTTTGTTTATTTGCAAAAATGATAGGTATACCTGGTTTCAGGAAAGAAATACCTTAGCCCGGGAGGGGGGAGCTTCCTTGAGATTTTTTTGATCCATACAGAAGGGCTGTCCATCATTTTAAAATATGAATCATGTTTGAGATAATGGAGCTACATGAACAAAATCTAAACATTGGGTTTTCAAATCTGCAGTGATGGTTTAAAAAAAATGAAAAAAAATGTTGATGCATAAAAGCCAAAAGTTCTAATTGCAGGAACATGCATAGTGTTACAAATCTTGTACAATAATTAATTCTCTAAGGAGAATTAATCCCTGCAGATAATAACTCTTGGGCCATAGAATTAGGGGAAATGACATGTTTGCTTGAAAGTTAAACAGGTAAACTTCAATTTCTCTGATATTTCTCCATGTATTTGTAAGGAAGAATGTGTGTTTTTTAATTGAGAGCCAGCATGGTGTAGTGGTTAAGAGCGATGGACTTTAATATGGAGAACCGGGTTCAATTCCACACTCCTCCATATGAAACTAGATGGATGACCTTGGGCTCTCTCAACCCCCAAAATTAGTCTAGCTTGCCACCTAAGAGCTAGATTTTCAGGCTGCCGGACAATCTTAGGATCCTGGCTAGTCTACACAATGCCATATGAAAATTATTATTTACTAGTGATAAGGCCCGTTGCGGAGATCAATGCAACGAGCTCTAGCTGGGCCGCCACCTCTCCAGCCTCCCCCCCCGCCCTGAGAAGAAGGGGCAGCGACACCCTCGCCATTCAGGCCCAGTGGTGGGCAGAGAAGGGGCATGCAGTCGCTGTCATCATGGGTCCCGCTGCTGGGGTCAGGCAGGTGGTGCCACAGCAGCCACACATGAGGGAATTGGCACGCTGTGTCACGGTTGTCCGCCTGGCTGTGACGATCATACCTGGACTTGTGGGCCGAGGACGGCAGGGCAGGCCCCCATCGCGCACAGTGGTGGCATGATGCCATGTGAGGCTCGCAGGGCAAGCAAGGGCATAGTGCCGCCGGGGCCTCTTGGGTGCTACGGCTCGCCGCCCTCCACCGACTGCTGTACGTCGTGGTGGAGCAGCAGTGAGCAAGGGACTCTTTGTGGGGGCCGCAGAGTGAGGGAGCTGGTGCTGGCTCCCATCGGGCTCGGGCTCCAGACACTCCATCCGCTGGAGCATCCTGCCCATCCAGCGGCTCTCAGCCCACTGCAGCCGAGATGCTGGGCAGGTTGTCTGTGGGCAGGAGGACAGGCAGGATGAAGGCCATGCAGCCAGTGGCTAGGGACCTGTTCTGACTGGCAGTTGGGGGTGCGAAAAGCTGTGGGGGTACGTGGACATGAACAGTGCTTTATAATAAGGAGAGATTATTATTATTATTTTATTCTTCCAAAATTCATTCCAGATTATCAGTAGGCATAATAAGAATGGCATGATATGCTACAAACATCTGAATGGAATTATTTTAGTGTTATACTATAATAGTTCACAGAACTTCTGAACCTCCCCACATTTTTTTCTATACCACATGTGGAAATTTCAAGCAGTAGGATTTGTACATTTGTACAACGCCAGCAAAAATAATATATTGCTTCATTATATTTATTTAATTTGCCAGAATGAGATGGCTTTTATATTTAAAATTATTTTTCTTAGATTAGTTGTAATAAGGAAATTTAAATGTGTTGCTGATTTTCCTTCCCCCTAGTCCCCTCCCCAAGCTGGCATTTTAGAGGATAAGAAAACAGTCCACTCATTTGTTCTTTCCCTCACATTGGTATCCTTGGATCCCCATGTGCTGTAGGTCGTTATTTCATTTCTTTCCAGGTTTGCTGTACTGGAGTGGCTTTTACATCCCTGCCTGCCTCAATTCTGATGCATGGGATAATTATTTCACAAAATGTAGGGTTATTTATATTTGAACTGTTCCATCCAGTTTTGCTTTTGAGGACCATGTGTGCTATGCGATTTGAAGATATGTGGCAGAATAGATCCAGCTACAGCCAACTGAACACCCTGCTATTTTGCTGCTGTGTCTCTATTTCCCCTTTATCCTTGTAGTGCTTTAAATTGACTGCTTGCAAGTAGGGCAGTTATTCTTTTACTCCCTCTGGATCATAAGTTGGCTGCAAACCTTTGAAAACTTCTCTCCCCCTCCCCCAAGCTCTGATCTCTCTAATACTATCACATTGGTCTCCTGTTTATCGTACATTAGGCCAGACTATTCTAGGATGCCGAACAACTATTGAGAACATTTTTTCTAGTTAAAGATGGGGATTTTTGCAAACATTTTAAGTTGGGTTGCTAAGTCCGACTCAGGAAATATCTGGGGAGTTTGGGGGTGGAGTCAGGAGACTTTTGGGGTGGAGCCAGGAACAAGGATATGGCATCACTTTTGAGTGGTTGCTCTGAACTTATTCTCCATCCAAGCCACACACACTGGTACCATTTAGGATTGCCAGATAAGGCTGACAAGCTGGCCGGGGGCCTTTCCAGGGTCCTCTGGGAGAGGGGAGGGAAGAAGCACAATTGAACTCCAAAGGGAGTTCTGGCCATCACATTTAAAGGGATTGTGTTACTTTTAAATGCTTTCCCTCCATTGGAAACAATGGGGGATGGGGGCACCTTCTTTGGGGCTCATAGAATTGGATACCATGGTCCAATCTTTTTGAAACTTGGTATGCTGAAACTTTGATGCCTCTACTTCAAAAAACAGCCCTCGTTCAGAGTCCCAGATACCCATGGATCTTTTCTTCATTATGCCCTGTGGGGACCTGTTTCCACTGCGTATAATGGAGGGCCCAGCGGACATTTCCCCCCCTGTAGGCACCTGTAGCTTTAACCCTGAAGCAGTCGGAGGGCCCAGACCAGGGGATCCCCTGCCCCCAACTGGGGATTGGCAACCCTAATTTTAAGAGCTAGTTAGATATTATCATGGGCCTGCTGTAAATTTTTTGGGATTACTGTCAGATTTCAAATGATATCATCAACTGATGCTGTGGCATCATAAGTAATAGGCATAAGCATAATTATCAGTGCAGTGTGATCATGCTGTTAGTGCTGTAAGTAGTGGTGCACTTTTTACTATATGTGTGCATACTGCTGGTAAATCAAATGTTGGAATTAGATTGTTCAATGCAGTGTGAGTTTTTAATAGGAACATTCCTTGTAGACATTCTCAGGTGCTTAGAGTATAAGTAAAGTGTCAGTCAAAACCTCAGTACAGTCTTGCATTCAATGGTGCTAGCTGTGTTCAAGGAACACAGACAAGCAGTCTTTTGAGAACTAAAATGTGATTTTGGTCTTTAAATGAGTCAATTCATTTCTTAATGTATGTGGCCATTGGTCAGGCATCTAGAATTCATTTCCATTTATGCTATATGTGTTTATATAGTAACCTATTCAGTCTAATATTTTTGCCTTAAACGTAATTTCCGCCCTAAAATGCTGAGAAGCATTCACTTGAGATCCCACTTATAACTACAGATTATCAGCTAGTGTGATAGCTTACTTTGTATAGCTTACTTTATAACATCTAAGTTTGCAGAAATAAAAGAATTCTAAGTGTTTCATTGTAATCACCTTTATCTTCTTCGTGGTCTCTGTGCATCACACCCATGGGAACAGTGCGCCTGCGCTGACCTGGTCGGTGTTGTACAAAGCTCACAACAGGATTTTTGCGCCCTTGCTCCGGGCCTGCGCGAGGACCCCTCAGCGCGCATGCCCAGAGAGGCGGGGCACGAATATCCCGCCAGTTCTCTTCTGACCGCCTCGCTGTTAACAGCCTTTGTTGGTTGCTCTGAGAGCGCTTATTTTCCTCACAGCAGGGATATTTTTCTCTTCAGCTTTTTTCTTTATTTTGTCTCTCTTTGTCTTTATTTGGTTTTCCGGGATGTTCGGGAAGTCCTCTTGCGAGGTTTCTCGTGGTCTTCGGACCTTGTCCCTTCGATCCCCCCCCCTCTAGTTTCCTAGAACTGTCTCTCCCGCATCAGTTTATGGAAAGCCGAAAGTGGGGGTGCTTCAAACGGAGCTCTTCTTGTGGCAGCAAGTTAGCCCATAAGGACGAGCATTCGTTGTGTATTTTTTGTTTGAGTGAGAGCCATCGTCCCGAAGCCTGTACTTTATGTGCTCGTTTCTCCAACCAAACAAGAAAAAACAGAGCCTCAAGGCTAAAGGTGGCACTCTGGGAGTCGGCTCTTGCGCCCCCTACTACCAGCATGGAGACCGAGCAGTCGGGATCGAAGTCTATGCCAGCCTCAACATCGATCCTGAAGGAACCTTCGACACCGAAGCCTCCCCGAGTAGGAAAGTCCTCCTCCGAGACGGGACTGGCTCCTAAAAAGAAAGCGGGCTCGAAGACGACATCCTCAATGTAGACTCCAGTGAAAAAGCCCAAAAAGGACAAATCCAAAGGGCACACTGGCCAGTCATTAGGAGACACACGTAAGTCTCACAGTGTGAGCAGTGCCTTTATCTCCAAGAGGCTCTGCTTTACATGCCGACGCATCACAGCAACCTCTTCAGACGCTACGCTCAACTCCGGAGCTGCTGAAGGTTATTGTGGAGCCTCCACTAGAAATCTTGGACTCTCCACCTCGACAGCTGGACCCCCCGGTGTTGAATGTTCAAAACCAAGTTAAACTGCTCCCATTGTCATCACCCCTTCCCACCGATGTCAACCTCATTTCTGATACTCAAGCTGTAGGTTCCCGCTTGCCATCTACAGCCTCCTGGGCTAGTGACCATTCTGAACTCTCCCGTCACCGTCCCAGAGGCTGCTCTCAGTCACCTCATTGTCTAGATCAATATGGATGGGAAGACTACGACCCAAGGTATCGTCCAAGCTACCCGCATGAACCCCAGGGGAGATATCCTTACGGCCCATCTAGATATCAGTATGACCATGGCCAAGACATGCAGTATTGGTTTTCTTCTGGCCCATGGCAGTATCCACGGGGACCGGGTCCTTGGGAATCCCACCACCGCAGATCGTGTTCCCCGCGCCATCCTCCGCCCTTGGCATCGCTGTCAAAAGCGCCAAAGTCTCCTCCATTGCTTCCTGCTCAATCTCCTGTGCATCAGCCATTGATATCGATGCCTCTACAACAGCCCCCAATGTCGATGCCAGCGCAGGAAATTGAATCCAATTCCGAACCCTCTCATGATGAATCCGATGAAGATCGCATGGAGGATGATTTCTCTCCCATTGACTCGCCTCCGAAGCAACCCATCTCTGGGGACAGTCCGATATCGCCATCGGAGGAGATGTCCTCGTACGGGGAACTGGTTAAGTGCATGGCCCATTCCCTTGGACTCACCATAGTGCAGCCACAACCATCTGCTGCTGATGAGGTATACGACATCATCGAGATCGATGCATCAACACCTATTGCTCTCCCAATGTCGAAACATCTCCTTAAGGCAGTCAAAACTCCTTGGGCCAAGCCATCCTCGGCTCCGGTCTCCACTAAACGTCTTGATCACATGTACTGAGTTCAAGAAGAAGGGGCCTCTTTCCTTTATCTTCATCCTCGTCCTAATTCACTAGTCGTCTCTACCTCCTTGAAAAATAAAAGATCGAGTGCCATCCCTTCCAATAGGGAGAGCAAGAAAATCGATGTTTATGGCCGTAGGATCTACTCTTCTGCCGCCCTGGGCGTAAAATCCTCAAATTACCTGGCTTGTTTCGGGAGATATGAATACTCCCTTTGGCAAAGAATGTCTGCCTTATTCCCTTCCATACTGGAAGAAAAATTAGCCGAAGCCCGAACCATCCAGAAAGAAGGTTTCTGGTTTCTAAACAAATATTAAACACCGCTAAGCACTCCTTGGATGCATTTTCGACATCAATGGCTTCATCAGTATCACTTCTACGCCATGCATGGCTCCGTACTACTTCCTAACCGTTGGATACTAGATCCTATATCGAAGACCTCCCCTTCAATGGAGAAGGCCTCTTCCACTCATCCACCGATGCTGCCTTGCAGGAGCTAGACAAAAATATCAAAGCTTCGAAGTCGCTAGGAGTATCCACTCCACAACTATCCTACCGACAACGCTCCTGGCCGCGGTATGCTGCACGGCGTCCATATCCGTCCAAGCCTTCTCCAGATAACACCTGTAAACCACTCCAGTCTCTGATTCCACATCACCCCTCATATCAATCCAAGTCGAGGTCGGGAATGCAGCAACAGCAACAGAGGTCGAAGTCCAACCGAGGCCCAAAGCAGAATCTTTGACTCTCTACCATCGATACCGTCAGAGACAACTCGTCTCCATCTATTCCTCTCCATGTGGAGAACCGTCACTTCAGATACCTGGGTCCTTTCTATCGTAACCGAGGGCTATTACATCGAATTTATCGACCGTCCTACCCTCCCTGTCTTCCGTCCCACCTCTCCTTCTGTCATTCTTCTTCAGGAAGTCGACTCCCTCCTCAGGAAGGAGGCGATAGAACCTGTACTGATTTCTTCCAGGCAGAGAGGTTTCTACTCCCGGTACTTTGCGGTGCCGAAGCGCGACGGCGGGTTGCGGCCCATCTTGGATCTTTGGGATCTCAATGTTTACATCCAATACTGAAAATTCAAAATGACAACTCTGCAGGTTATACTTCCCCTTCTTTCCCGAGGTGCCTGGATGGCCACTATCGACCTCCAGGACACCTACTTCCACATCAATATCCACCCTTCTCACAGGAGATACCTCCGCTTTGCCATAGGGGAGTGTCATTACCAATACAAATGCCTCCCCTTCGGTCTCTCTACCGCACCGAGAATCTTCACCAAAACCATGGTGAAGCCATGATACAGCGCCTTTTGGGACACATGTGCGCGACAACTTCTGTCCTCCCATTAGCCAAACTGCGGATGAGGCCATTCCAACTCTGGTTCTTAAAGAACTTTCGTCCAGCACTCATGCCACAATCCAAACCCCTCACTCCACCTCAGGCCGTGCGCGACTGCCTTCTTTGGTGGACTGTCATCCCGAACATCGCAGAAGGTGCACCTTTCACCCTTCCTGTTCCTCGCTACACACTGACCACAGATGCCTCTCTATGGGGTTGGGGGGCCCACCTCAATGGCATCAGGATCGGGTCCTGTTGGGATGCTTCCACCACATCTCGCCATATCAATTTCCTGGAGCTGCTATTGATCAGATTGGCCCTTCAAGCCTTCCAGCCTCTCCTCCGAGGCAATTCTGTGGCTATCCTCATGGACAATACAACAGCCATGAGCTATGTGAACCGTCATAAGAACATAAGAACATAAGAGAAGCCAATATTGAATCAGGCCAATGGCCCATCTAGTCCAACACTCTGTCACACAGCGGCCAAAATATACCAGGTGCAATCAGGAGGTCCAGCAGTGGGGCCAGGGCACCAGAAGCCCTCCCACTGCTGCCCCCTCCAGCACCAAGAATAGAGTGCATCATCTGCCCCAGACTGGGAGTTCCCATCTATACCCTGTGGCTAATAGCCACTGATGGACTTCTGCTCCATATGTTTATCTAATTCCCTCTTGAAACTGTCCATGCTTGTAGCTGCCACCACCTCCTGTGGCAGTGAATTCCATATGTTAATCACTCTTTGGGTGAAGAAGTATTTCCTTTTATCTGTTCTAACCTGACTGCTCAGCAATTTAATGGAGTGCCCACGAGTTCTTGAATTGTGAGAAAGGGAGAAAAGTACTTCTTTCTCAACCTGCTCAATCCCATTCATAATCTCAGGGGGGAACGGTGTCACGGAGCCTTTGTCGCCTTGCAATCGAAATGTGGGATTGGTGCATTGCCTCCCAGATCACTCCAATAGCCACACACATCCCCAGTGTCCTCAACATAGAGGCGGACCTGCTCAGCAGAGGTGCCACTCATCACCACGAGTGGGAGCTGAACCTAACCTACCTCCAACCTCTCTTCCAACGTTGGGGAACTCCAGCGATCGATGTGTTCGCCTCCAGAGAAAACAAGAAATGCAGGCACTTCTGCACCCAGGGAGGAAGAGATCCTCTTTCCCTAGGAGACGGCCTTCTCTTTCCATGGGATGGAGCACTTCTTTATATGTTCCCTCCCTTGCCCCTACTCCTAAGAGTAGTGCACAAGCTGGTCAGTCTTCGTCCAGATTGCATCCTAATAACTCCGTGGTGGCCCAGGCAACCCTAGTTCCCAGTTCTACTTCGGCTGGCGCAAGGAAAGTACCACCTCATTCCCAAGGTTCCACATCTTCTCACGGCAGAAGGGGGCACACTGTTCCACCCAGAAGTGAACAAGCTCAGACTGACGGCCTGGAGGATCCAATCTTAGTTTTCTCTGCGAGAGTCGCAGAAGTGCTTTCCAACGCAAGGAAAGAATCCACGTGTTCATCATACAAGGGAAAATGGTGCAGGTTCCTTTCTTACCTCAACCCCCCTGTTGCATCACCTACTTCTGTTGGGCTTGACAGGGTTCTAGATTTTCTCGTCTCCCTTAAGGATCAAGGTCTTTCCCACTCGTCCATCCGAATCTACCTGGCAGCTATATCTGTGTACCATGAGCGTGTAAATGGCCATACCATTTTTTCCCATCCGACCTCTAAACAGTTCCTGAAAAGTCTCCTCCGCTTGCATCCCCCTATGGCTCCACCCACAGAACTTTGGAACCTACCTCTCATACTCCGCCATCTCACGAGACGCCCGTTTGAACCAATGGCAACGTGCGAACTTCAATACGCCGCCTGGAAGACTGCCTTCCTGGTGGCCATCACCTCGGCTAGGAGGGTCAGTGAACTCTCAGCATTACGACATGACCCTCCGTATCTGGTATTTTTTCCTGAGGGAGTTCATTTAGTGCCAGACATTACATTTGTTCCGAAAGTTGTTTCTGAATTCCATGTTAATACAGAGATTTTTCTACCAGACTTTTTTCCGCATCCTAATGGGGATGAGCAGCGCCTACTGCACACCCTAGATGTCAAAAGGGCGCTTCTGTTCTATCTTAATAGGACTCAACCTACTAGATGGGACAGTAACCTGTTCGTCTCTTATAGCCAGGCTTCCTTGAGATTACGCATATCATCCCAGTGCCTGTCCAGGTGGATTGTTGGGACTATTAGACTATGCTATGCCCTAGCGAAACAGTCGCATCCTCCCTCTCTACGGGCTCACTCCACAAGGTCCATGGCGACCTCTACAGCCTTTCTAAAGGGCGCATCCTTATCGTCCATCTGCAGAGCTGCTACGTGGTCCACGCCAACCACGTTCATCAAACACTACGCTTTGGACGTTCGTGCGCAACAGAAGGGTGATCTGGGTCATCTGGTCCTTTCCGCTGCGGCTCGCTGAGTCTGACAGCACCCACCTCCAGGTGGGCCACTGCTTTTTAATCTCCCATGGGTGTGATGCACAGAGACCACGAAGAAGATAAACAGGTTGCTTACCTGTAACTGATGATCTTCGATTGGTCATCTGTGCATTCACACTGCCCGCCCATCCTTCCCCTCTGCTGTCATCCTCAGCTGTTTTCATACACGGCTTTGGTTGGTAGCGGTCAGAAAGAACTGGCGGGATATTCGTGCCCCACCTCTCTGGCCTGGAGCAAGGGCGCGAAAATCCTGTTGTGAGCTTTGTACAACACCGACCAGGTCAGCGCAGGCGCACTGTTCCCATGGGTGTGAATGCACAGATGACCACTCGAAGATCATCAGTTACAGGTAAGCAACCTGTTTTTATGGTCTTGCCAGCCTGGCATCCACCAGAACCAATTCCTTTTCAGTAGCGGCTCCATCACTGCGGAATGGGCTACCTCAGCAGGATACTGTCCTTAGAAGTTTTTAGAAGGTGCTATAAGGTTTGTTTTATTTGCAATAACTTTTAATGGGGTTTGAGCTATGTTCATTTGCTTGGAGAGAGGTTAATGGGGTCTTATTCTATAATGAGTTATTTTCCTTTAGAATTGTAAGTCTCCTTGAGACCCAAGGAAAATGTAAGGGATAAATCTATTAATAAAAATATATTAATAAAATAAGAAAAGGAGGAAATCTGGTTGATAATGATTGGTTAAGTGCATTGTAACAGTGCAGCTTACCTGTATGTCATGATGATCAATTGACAGCTGAGGAGATCAGCAACTTCTTACTGGAAACACAAGTAAATTTATACAACATAAGGCAACTGTGCAGTTCCATCAAGTCCACGTGTAGAATGTAAATAATGGGTTAGCACCTATTAATGTTTGTGTCTAGATTTAAAGCAATTTTAACAACTTTGACTCTATTTTTACAATGGTCTCTACTATCACTTGGAACCAAGAACACTGGTAGCAGTCACCAACAAGTCACCCATCTTATATTCTAATAGCAAAGTTGGCCAGTCTTTGGATACCTAAATCTGGTGACTGGAGCTGTGAACAAGCAAGACAGATCTTTCTGCAAATGTAAAAAGGGCCTCAGGTGCGCAGAAAAATGTGAAATCTAAAAAAAAATAATGGGGAGTTTTTTTAAAAAAGCCAAAAATGATAAATAGAGCACCTGTAGCTTTAAGCAACAAATTTCCTCACTGGCTGTTGCTTGGCAATCACAGTATTCCAGGCTGGGGTTTTGTGAATGAGGCGAGGGGAGGGGGCAAGACCATCCAGGCCTATTTGGGCCAGGCTTGACTCTAGTTGCCAGCTCTGGATTGAGAAGTTCTTTGAGATTTTGGGGTGGAGTTTGAGGAGGGCAGGCTTTGGGAAGGGGAGAGGCCTCAGCATGGTATAATGCTATTGAATCCACGCTCCAAAGCAGCCATTTTCTCTAGGGGGACAGTCAGAAAGAGAAAGAAAGAGTGATTGGATGGAGGGCAGAAGGAGAAAGAGTGACAAACATGAAAATAAGAAAAGGAGTGGCAGGAGGGAGAAAGAGTAAGAGACTGAGAGAAGTAGGAAGCAAAGATGGGAGGGATAGGATAAGTTTCTTGTGCCTCCTCCACTTGTATGCAAATGATTTCTGCATATTCTGATATTTTAAGTCATAAAGCAGGATGGTGCAGCTTTTGCAGGCTTGGGTTCTTGATCATCTGTAGATGGTTTTTCAACCTTATCACTGCTGCAGCATGCGAGTCCTAATTGATATTGAAGCATTTCAGTTTCAGATTAAAATAAATTCAGAAGTATAGAGAGCACCCCCCCCCGAAAGCTTCCTTCTATATAGTCAGCACATTACGAAATTTCCTCTAGAACAGAGATGAATTGATTTATGGGGTATGAAAATTTGGCTTGCTAGATAAATTTTTTTTGTTCCATTTTGACTTGGCATACGTTGAGATCTTCCATCAACCGTGTTGCTGTCCTTTATCCCTCAGGGTCAATGCTGGTGGTAAACGATTTGCAAAGCTAAAATTGGAGGTTGCCACTAGGTCTGGATGGTAGTTGTTTGCAAACAAGAACTGAAATGAGGGAGACCTTTATGTAAGGTTTAACAACTGTTTGTTAGCTGCCCTGAGCCTGCTTGCGGGGAGGACGGCATATAAATCTAAATAAATAAATAAACTGGTACAATATGCTCTGTTCAGATAACAAGGGAACTTTGCCACTGACTTAACATACAGTCACCTCCTATTTAAGTTAATGGCAAAGTTACCTTATGAGTTAATAGTTGTAACTAGGCTTGCCAAGAACTTACCATATTTCAGTGGGGGACGGATACATTCTGGCAGGACCATCCCTGGGGGAAGGAAAGATGCACGCACGATGCCGTTGCCAGGATGTGATGCCGGGCGACGCTCTGGTAATGGGGATGGAAACTCGTTGGTACCATTGAGTTTCCAGCCCCATTGCCAGAGCATCACCCAGCGTCATGTCCTGGCAACGGCATCCTGCAGCGTGGGTGTTGCCTGGGAGAATGTTATGGCTGGGGACTGTGCATCCCCTGCCGAAATACAGTAAGTACTTGGGAACCCTAATTGTAACACAGAGGTACAACTTGGAAGAAAATGGTTACTGTAAATAGTTACAGTTGCCTTAAGATGGAAATGATATTTGGTCTCCCAAGAACTTGAAGGTGTAGGCTGAGGTTAAGTGTTACTTTAGGGAAGAACATATTTCTTTGAAGTATTATTCAGCTCATCTTTAAGCTATAATGCTAAGTGTCCTCAGCCACTACATTTCAGTAGCATGAACATGACAACTTTAGTACTCCCAGGCAGTGATCCTAAATTCACTTACCTTTGAAATAAGTTCCATTGCATATGGTTTATAGTAGAATGACAAATTTGGCTGTGTGAATTAGACCTGTGGGATCTAAATCAATAAAAAAGTTGAATATTCCACTTCTGCTGATTACATAGTACAGCGTTACAGTGTCTTTTTGCCACACTGATCCTATGAATCAACTTCAGCTGCTACAACAGACACTGTAGTTATCACTCTGTCAACCAAAGCTACATCTGGTAGTGAGAAGTGGACGAAGACGTTTTAAGAAATCCATTACTACAGGAGAATAGTATAGAAACCCTTATGGGGAATAGTACTGTCACAGCATCCCTGATGGTTGGCCAGTGTTGGGCCAGTGTTGAGTTCTTAACAATGGGTTAAGATATACTATCACAGAATCACAAGAGTGGTGTCAGAACATTTTAATCTTTAATGCAACTGGTATGCAAATTCAGGGTTTTTTTATGGTAGCATCTTCATTGTAGGAAATTCTTTATTCTTGCTAGAGAATATACTTACCTTGTATTTTGGCTACTCTGTATTGTTTATATGGCAAGAGTTTTTATTAATGTATTATGTACCAGGGTTAAATAAGGTATTTTTCTGTAAGCAATTTTTTTTCATAAAAGAATTGCTATTTGCAGTAATCTTAAACACTTATGGTATTTATAGTTTAGAACTGGTGCCTGAGGAATGATTTATACTAAAGTCAAATTACTGTTGTAGATGAACTGGCAAGTTATGTTGCATCTAAATCATGCAGTTGGTTCCTTTATTTTATTTATGATATTTTGGAATTTTCATGTTGTTAAAGCCATATATCAAGATTTTTCATTGGCTGGCGTGTTTAATATTTGTATGCAAGTTTGACATGAGCCTCTAACAGACCAGATTAATTGATTGTATTTGACATGAATGACTGGTACAAAAATGTACAAGGAGAAGTAGATTGTAATGATGTTTATTATTACTGTGGCCATTCTGTTGGCATAGGTCCCAAGTCACTGGCTCTCAGTAAGGTTTTTACCTTTCCAGTCCTGCGTCACAATTCCCAATAAAAATAAGAACTGTTTTCTGCTAACCACTAGCAGACACTTAGAAATGCCAGTTTAGTCCTTCTGGACTGTTTTTTTAAAAGTCTTCTTCAAATTACACTTTTCCTGGCTTTTTATTGGGGGGAGCAAACTAACCACAACAAGACACTGAACACCAGCTGGAGTCTCTGAGCTGACTTCAAGCAGAGACCATCTATGATGATGTATTACAGTAGTAAGTCTCGATGTAACCATGGCGTGGAACCAGGTGGTCAGATCAGCCTTTTCAAGGTAGGGGGCCATATTCCAGGCTAGACTGTATTGGAAGAAAACATTTTTGCAGCTGCATTAACTTGCTTTTTCAACAGTAATTTTGGATCCAGTATAGCCCCTAGGTGTTTTTAACTAAGTGAGCAAGAGTCAGCTGAGACCTATCAAAAGTGGGAAGCATCTCTGCTTCCCAACCAGCTTTACCTCTGAAATATCAGGATTTAGTTTCGATTTGTTTACTCTTAGCCATTTGACCACAGCAGATAGGCAGCAATTTAGTACCTCTACAACATCACCAGGAAATTTAGATAAGGAGATAAAGAGCTGGGTGTCCTCAGGATATTGATGACAGCCAGTCCCAAAACTATGAATGATAAGTCCTAAGGCCTTAAAATAGAAATTGAATTGTATGGAGATAGGGGACCCTAATTGATCATTGATCTCCAACAGCAAACTTTTGACCCTTATTTGAACCAGTCTCATGCTCATCTCCTTGATACCTCCCAACCCCAAATGTCTGAAGATGCTGTCCTGGAATTTTTTACATTTTCCTAAACGACATACTCCTTCGCTTATTTAAGCATTCTAAAGCTTTCCCCTCTCTATATGGTAGAAAAATTGTGTCTCTTGGATTTAGCTGCTGGGCTTGTGAGGTCTGGATCAATAGGAGCATTTTGCTGTGTTTAGAATGTCATACCTTCCCAGATTCTACAGTTTGCAAATGAAATGAAAATATGGATACCTTTAGTTTTAGAAGGGTTTTATCCCTTAATTTAATGGGTTCAGAATGAGCTTCAGTGTATGCAGAGACTGGCTGTGCACTACATGTCACCTTTTCTGTGTTCATTATGTATATTTGCACTAGATGTTTTCATATCCCATTCAAAGGTCAAAGTTCTACAGACCCAGGGCAGTTTAGGGAATGGGAAAGCTAGTGTAGTTGGATTCCACTTTGTGCTTCCCCCTTATTTCTGTTAACCTTTTTGAAGTTCCTGCCCTGATAAAGCTTGTTTTGTCATAGAATATGGAGGGTTTTGGGTTTTGGCTGCAGTCTGAAAGGCAAAAACAACTATGATATCCTTCCTGAGGTTAAATCTAAAAGCCAATTTTTATAAGTTGAACTTGACATGCCTGAGAACAAGGCCAGAGGGAGCCCTGAGCCCAATTTGAAAGCCAAGACATTCTAACAGTAGAATGAGTTTTTTTAAAAAATCACATGTTGCAATACGTTGACTTTCAAAAAACCCTTTTTCTTTTCATTTGATTACTGTGTAAAATTCCCATTACACCACCACATTTTTTGTAGAATTGTTGTGGTGTTGTCCTTCTTATTGCCAATATATGTGTAAATATTTGAAAGCACTGCTTGGAAATCGGACCATGTCTGTGCTACCTCTGAAGAAGACTGCTTCTTGGAAGTCATGTCGCTGTACAGCAGGATAACTCTTTTCTGAGGCATTGTCTTTCTCAGTCACTGGAGACAGAAATGCAGAAACTTACTCCAAAATCATGGACACTGTGTATGTTAGCTGAGTCCAAAGCACTATCATCTGTAGAACATACTGGATTGGAGATGCTCTTAGAAAAAAACAAAGATTCACTGTTGAAGTTGTTGTGAGTAGTATTTTATATATCCAAAAGACTAGAAATTATCGTCAAGTACAAAGGGAAGACAAAGGGTGTTTTCCTAATCACCCACCAGGATGCCAGTTCTTTAATGATCTGCCTACAGATGCGATGGGGATTTTTGGGGACACTGGGAAAAAAACCATTTTTTTCTTTTGGAATGAGTGAAATGCTTTTAAAGACAATGAAATTCTTAAAAGTACATAACTAGTTTTATGCTCATTCATTTTGTCTATAATGAGAGTGTACATCATAGCTAAAACAAAGTAGTAATTTGTTTACATAAAAAGTTCTACTTGTGTAACAAACAGTAATTAGTACAGATTAAGGGTTAACTGTGTGTGCTTTTGTGGGGAAATATGGGGATTGTAACATATACATTTGTTTTTAAATTAAGCCAGTAATTGTGACCTGATGGTATGGTCTATGAATGCCAAGTTTACCTCTGTTTGCTTTAGCATTGTAGTTCTACCAATATTGTTCTAAAATTTTTTGGTGATGTATTGTCCACTTCCATTGGAGGCCAATTGATATTTTAACACACTGTTGGTGAACTGCTGTTTTCATCTGTTGAGCTTTAGTTTTTGGAGTGGATTTAATTCAGTTGAAGAATTTTTTTAGATGATTTATTGGATTTTATATTTTACGTAAAACTTAAGTAAAGCTTTTGGTTAGGGTTGTAATATAAAAATGAATCAATATACTTTTGATTTTATTTTGAACACAAAATAAATCTAGCACCGGAGTATTTGTTTAGTTCATGGCAATAGCACTTGGATCCATTTTCATACCTAAAAGGAATATTGCTGTGCTGTTATATGTTTTGCTTTATAGGTAGAGTTTGGTTCTTACAAACTGCTTTTTTAAAAGGGGAGAAAGTTTAAAACGGATTGCAAAAGACTAGTGATCAAGGCAATCATGCTCCTAGCCACTTCTCTGGACTGCTGTTGGCTTAAAAAATATAAGAAACTTGGACTTCTCAGGAATGAATTAAAATATTCTAGACCTTTGCTATCCAACTGTTTATCAACTGGCAAGTACCCTCCCCACTTAAACTGATATGGTCACTGTGGCAAAAATGGGAGTCCCTTAGGGTGGAGGGTTCTTAAGCATTGTTGGGTCTTGTAGATTAAAATCAACACTTCGTCCATAATCAAATCATGGATTATAGTAACTTTAATAACATCAATTAACTTAATTACATTTGTTAATTAAAGTAATTAAGCTTGCATTAAAGTGTGCAAAGCAAATAATTGATTCTCTCCTAGCCGATAGATTTCCTGAAGCCACTAGAACTGGAACTATGTATAGTTTGACTTACTCTTGTTCCAAGTTCCTGTATAAGTTTTTTATATTAATGTTTTCTTCATATTTTAATTACCTTTCCCCTCATAAAGTAAGTAATGATTACAGCTTAAGAACTACAAATTAATGTTACTATTCCTATCCTTTATCAGGGTGCTGCCAAACTTTTTTTCTTACCTTAAAGTTGAGGCCATGTTATGGGTCCCCAATGCTGAAACATATTCTGAAGCAATCCAGTGTATCCACAGCTTTGTCATCTATGCCACATTAGAAATATGCTGCATTGCAGATAGCATATCTTGTTGATTTTCAAACATGGCAGGCTGATCCTGTTCTAAACATTTCTGGGCCTGAGAATATGGAACAGAAAATGGAACTATTCCATTTATGTCCTTTACTGAAGGGGGACCCAATAGATATTGCTTACCTTGACTTCCAGAAAACTTTCGATAAAGTTCCTCATCAAAGGCTCCTAAGCTCAAAAATCACAGGATAAAAGGACAAGTCCTTTCGTGGATCAAAAACTGGCTAATTAATAGAAAACAGAGAGTGAGTATAAATGGGCAATTTTCTCAGTGGAGGGTGGTAAGCAGTGGGGTACCGCAGAAATCATACTCAGTCTGATGCTTTTTAACTTGTTCATTAATGATTTGGAGTTGAGAGTAAGCAGTGAAGTAGCCAAAGTTGCGGATGATATGAAGTTGTTCAGGGTGGTGAAAACCAGGGAGGATCGTGAGGCACTCTAAAGGGATCTGTCGAGGATGGGCAAGTGGGCATCAATGTGGCAAATGGGGTTCAATGTGGCCAAGTGCAAGGTGATGCACATTGGAGCCAAAAATCCTAGCTATAAATACACATTGATGGGGTCTGAACTGGCAGAGACTGACCAAGAGAGAGATCTTGGAGTCATAGTAGATAACTCACTGAAAATGTCGAGACAGTGTGTGACTGCAATAAAAAAGGCCAATGCTCTGCTGGGGATTATTAGGAAGCCAATATCATAATGCCCTTATATAAATCAATGGTGTGACCTTATTTGGAGTACTGTGTACAGTTCTGGTCACCACACCTTAAAAAGTATATTATACCTTTGGAAAAAGTGCAGAAGAGGGCAACTGTAATGATAAAAGGGTTGGAAAACTTTTCCCTATGAAGAAAGGTTAAAGCGCTTGGGGCTCTTTAGCTTGGAGAAACAATGTCTGAGGGGTGACATGACTGAGTATTATAAGATTATACATGAGATAGAACAGGTAGAGAGAGAGGTACTTTTCTCTCTTTCTCAGAACACAAGAACTTGTGGGCACTCAATGAAGTTGCTGAGTGGCTGGGTTAGAATGGATTGAAGGAAGTACTTCTTCACACAAAGAGTGGTTAACACATGGAATTCACTGCCACAGGAAGTGGTGGCGGTACAAGTATGGATGGCTTCAAGAAGGAATTAAATAGACATATGGAGCAGAGGTCCATCAGTGGCTATTAGTCACAAGGTATAGATAGGGGCTCTGGGGCAAGGGATACTCTGTATTTTTGGTGCTTAGGGGGGTCAACAATGGGAGGGCTTCTAGTGTCCTCGCCCCACTGGTGGACCTCCTGATGGCACGTGGTATTTCTGACCACTGTGTGACACAGAGTGTTGGATGGGCCGTTGGCCTGATCCAACATTGGCTTCTCTTATGTTCTTATCTTGCTGCAGGTAGCAAGATGCATCCAACTCCATCATGAGCTTTCAAATAATTATGCCATGGGAAGTATCTAGATATGGCTGGAAGTAGATGACCTAAACCTGCTTTAGGAGTTCAGAGTTTTTCATACTGAAACAACAATCTTAGTGCAAATTTCTTTTTGTAAGACACAAGTTACACTTTATTTTTTTTCTGTTTACTGTATATTTTACCATACTTATCTAAGATACTGGTATTATTCACCTCTTGATTTTTTCCAAGCCCTAACTATTTTCTCTCTCTCTCAAGTGCTTAGATTTCTAACTTATCTTTTTTATATAGAGGCCAAACTAGGTATGATTGTAGTATTCCCATGTGTTAAGATTGGGATATTCCCAATTCTTACAAGATGGGAAAACATTTAATTTACGGCATGGAGGGAGAAGCTAACCCCCACCTGGTCTTTTCTACCCTAAGCTGCTTTTTTTTCTTCTAGTAGGATCTAACTCCAAGTAACCCTGTTAGGATAAGGATGGCTAAATGTAGTTTGCTTGATTGAGGGGGAAGTGCAAATGGAAGAAAGGTTAAATTCCCACTCCTGTCTACATACTACAATTCAAATCTGTACCCTGGGAAGGGATACACTTTGTAGGAATTCAGCAGAGTCTAGTTTGAGCCATGTGCCATTTTCCATCTAATTTTAACCTGTACTCAGAGACTGAGGTGAACTGTGATGGTAGCTGCTGAGAATAAAATATTTGTGTAAACAAGAGCCAGCTGTCTGGATGGGGGTGGGTGGGTGTTTTGTGGGTTGTTCTGATTTAATTTGTATTTCTGTGCTCTTCCAGTATCTGGAAACAGCACTGTGTAATTCTTCATCTATCAGCACTTCTAATGCAGATAGTGAGTAGGGCTTACCACAGGCCTCCAGACAATTATTCCCTTAGAAACTTTTGTGCCCCTAGAGGCCTCCCCCGGCAGCTATGATAGCAAGACAATGTTGGGCTAGGGCCCCACAGTGCCCTACATTATTCTGCTGTACTCCCTTCTGCTCTGGCAGAAAGGACAAACCCAACAGAGTGCTGGATGGAAGTTGTGTGATCTGAGCTCCCAGCTTTAAAATAAGTAATTATCAGGCATGATTCCGGCCCTGTCAGTAGCACAGGGGGAAGGAGGTTTACGCTCTCTCCCCTGTGCCATTTTGCTGACCTGAAACACCCCAAGGGAGCCATGATTTGGTTGAGGCTCTTCAGGGTCAAGACTTGGAAAACAGCAGAGGTGTGGGGGGGAGCTTCAACCCTGCTTTTGTTCATGTGGTTCATCCTTTTTTTATATAAGAATTTTATTGGTTTTGCAAAACTACTAGATATGGGATAAGGATACTAAATCCCTATCTCTAAGTTCTATGGGAAACGGGAAAGGGAAAACTAATACAATGCCATCTATTGGAGTGGGAAGGGCAACTATATCCCTAACTCTAAATCAACTACTGGTGATGGGGAAGGACAAACTAACAGGTGACACAATCTGGTTACATAGTGATATAGCTTTGTCACCTAATGATACAAATATGTTATTGCTTACAAAAAGATTAACAAAAAATAATAAAAGGATGCATTCATTATTCAGTCAACAAAAAACTGCAACAAATATCTTTGTTTTAGAGTCTTTTCTTCTTGCGTTTCTTCTTTCCTCGAGGTTTGGGAGCAGCTGCTCCTTTCTCAGATTCCAATGTATCTTAAAAACTATAAAGCTTAGAACTACCGCTTGATGAATCCTGTGAGTAGGGTGGTTCTTCTTCTTCTTCTTCTTCTTCTTCTTCTTCTTCTTCTTCTTCTTCTTCTTCTTCTTCTTCTTCTTCTTCTTCTTCTTCTTCTTCTTCTTCTTCTTCTTCTTCTTCTTCTTCTTCTTCTTCTTCTTCTTCTTCTTCTTCTTCTTCTTCTTCTTCTTCTCCTCCTCCTCCTCCTCCTCCTCCTCCTCCTCCTCCTCCTCCTCCTCCTCCTCCATTTTAGATTTCTTGTCCTTGTTATGTTGCTTGCCTTTTTTGCCTTAGGAACAGTGTCAATGTTGAATTTTTTATCTTTAAATTTGGAACTCGGTCCTTCCAGAAATAACCATCTATAAGGAACTGCTTCCTTCTGAAGAGAGAGAGTAAGCTCCCTATAAAGTTTCCTCTGTTTTCTAATTTCAAAGGGGATATCCTTCAAGATTTTTATCTCTTCGTTCTTGATTTTCAGGGTTTCCCTATGTAGATTTCAGCACCAGATCTCTGGTAGACCGTCTCGTGAATTTCAAACAAATTTCTCCCCGGAGTTTATTTTTTTATATATGATCCGGATAAGTTCTGTAAGCCCAGTCCATCGCTTCATTAAGTCTTCCTGTTTGTAATCCATTATTGGTGCCAAAGTCTCTGCTAAGAGAGATTTTAAATCTTCATTCTTTTCTTCTGGGATCCCTTGGAAGCTTAGAATGTACATAGATCTTTCCAGCTGGAGCTGTGTTAGCTGAGTTTTATTGGAGGATCTCTCTTTCTCTGCTTCATCTGCTCTTTTATTATTTTCCATCTTTTTAAACGTCTTTTCCGTTGCTGAAGTCCTTTTATCCATTTGAGACATTTGCTTTTGCAAATTATCAGTTTTAGCGTTGAGATTAGTCATCTGTTCCATTAGGGGGTGCAGTGCGTGTAGGCATGTCTGCTGTTACTTCCTGGTTGTGGGAGGGAGTCGCTGGTTGGCTATTTCGGGTTTGCATTTTTTTCTCCAGACCTGCCTTCCGCCCTCTCCCAGCCATAATATCAACAAGAAGTAAGTTTCCCCAAACAAAGTAAAAGTTAGCTAAATTTAATCTGCTTCACATTATTGTGCAGTTTTTGATTTCGCTGATATTCTGATGCGTTTAGCTTAGTCCAAAAGTTTTTAAATCCTGTTTTAAAACCACTTTGCTTTAAGTGTGTGTGGGGTGGTGAATTCCAGAGTTTCCTCCCTTCCCTGCCACTTACACTTAAGCGCTTCTAATTGCTACCAAGGTTCTTGTAAACACTTTAGATCACCTGAGCTTTGGTTAACTCACACTTTGAAGCCTTGGAAGTCTTTTAGAAGCATGTCAAAACTTTCGATTGTGCCCAGTCATCCAGCAGTCGTTTCTCGGTGCCATGCTGGCTTCTGCGGTGACGGGACCTTTCGGGGAAGAAAGTGAGCCTCAGTTCCTTGGCCATTGCCTTGGAAGAGGCTCTCCTCAGCTCCCCAGGCTGAGGATCTCCTACAGAGATCCTGGGAAAGTCCGAGATGAACTAGGACCCTTCCCGTCAGCCAAGACACAGATCCCCCCCATCAGAGCGAGATGGGGTGCAGCTGAGTAGGGAAACGCTTAAACTGGAAGTCCGTTCATGTGGTGATCCTGATCAGAATCTGGCTCCCTTGTGCCTGATAGTTGCACTAAAACCCCCAACACCCTTGGGAGCTTTGATCATGGAATACCTAGTATTGTGTCTTGTTTGGCTTAGATTGGCTGCTGAAGGCAGCTACTCATGTCCTCTGTACTGCTACTCCCCAGCCGTAAACAGAAGGACTGGGCTATCTTCAGAAAGTTAAGCCCCATCCTGGCTGTTCTAGGCAGGGCAGTGTTTTTTGATGGTAAGAGTCCCATTCTGATTGCAAGCAGAGGAAAGGAGGCTGGTTGGGTAAGTGAGCAAGAGAAACTGGTGCAATAGCCCAGAGGCCCCCAGGGGTGAAAGTGTCACCCCCATTGTCATGGAACCCCTAAGTGGCCACATGTACTGCTTGAGCCATGAGCTGGTATTAGCTACCTTATGAAGTCTCAGGCCAGTTTAGATTTTTAGTTGGTATAATTTAATGACTAAATGTTTACTGGTTTTCTTCATGCTGAAAATTTATTAGAGAACTGTTACAAAATCTGAGTTCACTGTTTTCTTTCATCCCCTTTCTTGTTTAACTTTTGGGGGGGTAGATGAAAGCATCACCTTGGGTCAGCCTAATCAAATTTAGTTTTCTGATGTTCTCAGAATTACATGGCATAGCTTCCTTTAACTGGTCACTGTGCCAAAAGCTTGAAAATGTAGTTTTCTACCTTACCCATACAACTGGGTGCAAAAGTCACATCCAGTGGTTGGGTAAGTTAATTAGAATAAGTAGTATTCCATGGAGCAGATACTAGCAGTTCATTAGTAAAATGAAAGTGAATCTTGTGTTCTGTTCTTATTGTCATAAGTCTTTGCCTTATAAAATTCACTGCTGAGAAGAAGACTTAACAAATTAAACATAACTGACTTCTTAATACAATGGTGGATTCCTTTTTTGCAGCTGTTCTCTACTTGTGATTTTTCAGGCTGTACCCCTACTTACTTTGAGGCAGTTCAAAAGTAGCTAGCTTTATTTTCTGCTTTACTTAAACTAATATTTCTGTATTCCAAAAAATTAACGATTTGCTCTAAGACAGAGGGTGTAGCCGAATCATGAACCCAGTCCATTAATCTGTAAACTAATCCTGTTTGAAAGCTTTTGATGATTTTTTAAAAAAAAGATTAGATCTATTCAAAAAAAGAAAGAAAAGCAATCCATATATTAGATACAAAACTATAAACCATATCTCTGACATCACTGAATGTTTTAACATAATATTTCTTTAATTAAAAAAACCACTTAAAAGGTTTTTACATTCGCAGCTGCCCCTGTGAGGCTGGCCACTGTTACTTCCATTTTTAAATGGAGAACGGAGGCGGAGAAGTAGGGTCTTGCCCAGATTCATGCAATGAATCCACAGAGAAGGTGGCATTTGGACCAGGCTCTCTGCCTCCAGCTTTCTATTACTGGTTATTTGTCTGTTTATTTTGTTTTATCATTGCATATGGCAGATCACAGATTTTAAGACTAGTCCCTGTATCTGTCAGGAGCATATAATCGAACATTTGGCCTAAGGTAGACAAGAGAGGAGAGAGGTGTGGAGGTGGAGTTTAATTGGAAAAAATAAGTTCAATCTTGCTATAGGCACTTAGGCTTATTTTCAGTAGAGAAGTGGGCTAAGGCCCCAAAGATATCCAGCTGTCCTCAACCAGAGCCAGGGCTTTTTCAGTTCTGGCTCTGACTTGATGGAACTCTCTGCCAACCTCCATCAGGGCCCTGCAGGACTTAATGCAGTTTCATAGGGTCTGCAAGGCAGAGATGTTCCACCAGACTTTTGGATGAGGACAGCAACAGTCTCCATCATAGCTGGCACTTTCCTCTTTACTCTGCCCGCTTTGGCCTCCAATAACCTGCCCATGAGATGGAAGAACTTTCCAGAGGAGGTTTTTAAGTTAAATTATAGATGCCATCTGGAGATTGTGAAATTAAGATAAACGGTTTGTTGATTTTAGTCGGTATTTTTGTATGTTTTAATCTGTTGTAAATCGCCCAGAGCCCTGCATACTCAGGGATTGGGTGATTCAGAAATCTAATAATAATAATCCAGAAGCATCACAGAATAAGAGAGGTTTGAGAAGCAGTTTGAAGGAAGTGATAGAGATGGTATCACACGGGTGTTTTGGGAGGAAGTTCCATGCAAAAGGAACAACAAGGGACAAGCAGTAGAGTTGTTTCAGAGAGCAGGAGTCTTTCAGACAACTGAGGGAGGTCTGCTGGATGAGTGAAGGATATAAGAAAGGGATATTTCATCTATGTGAGCAGAGAGAAAGGTAGGACAAGATCATGGAGAACTTTAAATGCAGAATTTGTGCTATATCCATGAGCAGGCACACATGAAGCTGCCTTATCCTAAATCGGACGATTGGTTCTTCAAGGTCAGTATTGTTTACTCATATTGGCACCAGCTCTCCAGGGTGTCAGGTAGAGGTCTTTCACATCATCTTGTACCTGATCCATTTAAGTGGAGATACCAGGGATTGAACCTGGGACCTTACAGTCACAGCCCTTCACCTCCCAGGAAGCCAGGGCAGATTTTAAGGAGTGTATTCCATCACTAATGCAATAACAGAGGTGAATGGGAACAGGAGGTGTTCCTTGTTTGAAATCTTAGACATTTATTTTCCATTTTATTTCACAATTGAGTTGTTGCCAGCAATATTATAAAAGGAACAGGTATCTTAAGTGATCTGTTTGTTTGGAGAAATAGACAGAAGGGGGGATTTGTCATTCTTACAACCCCAGTGCTTCCTTCCCTGAGAAGTAATTTCTTACAGTCAAAGGACCTGCTGGAGTAATATGAGATGTAGCATGGGGAGGAGGGACTGCTGCAGGAAGATGGAATTGGTGAAAGGTGGGACACGCTTCCCCTTTGTTATGAGCAGAAAGGCTTTCTACTCACATTATGGCACCTTTGGATCCAAGCCAATATCCCAAATAATTCTGGATCATGTTCTGCTTTTGGATTTTGACTGTCTTGCCTGGCAAATACTAAGGTTTCCTGTTTAGACAAACTAAATTTTAGACTGAGCTTCAGTAGACCCATACCCAGCCACATGACTAAACTGGTCGTCAGTTAGCTAAATGAATATTTCGGATTCTTCATTGCTAACTGCCTTTCTTGTGCAATTATAAGGCCATTTATTAAAGCACCTTACATTTCAACTTGAAGTAACAATTTCGCTTGTGTATTTTTGAAAATGAGCAGTATTGATTTAAAACTGAGGAAATTTTTGAAAAATGTCATGTAGAGAGTATTACTTTCTGCCTTACCACTCTGTGTAGAAGGCAGTATCTTGGTTTTATGCCTATTGTGCAATGACACAGGTTTATTTTTCCTTTGTTCTTTTCAGAGCGCTGCAGCAGCTCCCAGTCCAGTGCTAGGAAACATTCCCCCAGGAGATGGCATGCCAGTAGGTCCTGTACCACCGGGTTTTTTTCAGGTATTCAGAAAAATTATGATTATAGGAATTTTAGGACTTAGAAATGGGTCCTAGCATTATTTGGTGCTGCTGCAAGAGGGTACTATTTTAGTTTCTACCGTGTATAAATGCATAGTATTTAAATATGAAATCTGGGGTGGGGGAAGGGAATTGGGAATAAGGCTTCTCTGGTGAGTAAGGAAAAAGTTTATGCTGGTTTAGTTGAGGAGCTGAAATTGTGAAGCAGTGCAAAACTAAACTACTATGATGAAATATTAGATATGCAATAACTTTAGTGTACCAGTGAGGTTGTGGTTTCTGTAGTAACGTAAAGACCTGGTGCTTGCTTTACCCTTTCTATTAGGGCTGATTTACCAGAGATTGTATAATATTGGTACTTCCAGGGTTAGCATTTCATGTAAGAGGCTAGCATCCTGAAGTCCAAAAGCTTGAGCTGGCAATATGTATTTTTAACAGGAGTACATGATTCTGGATATGGGTCCTTTCTTCGTTGTTCTGATAGTCACTGCAGAGTCACTGGTGTAAGTGCAGTTCTAGAAACCTGCTTTATCCTATGTTGCACAAGGACTGACTTCCTGCACTTATGTGAATGGAAGCAGAAAACTGCTGTGTCTAATTAAATCTGTTAAATGAGAAAAACATGATCCAAATGGTCATGATAGGGAGCTCCTTGTCCCTCAGAGGCTAAGGAGAAAGGCCATATAATTGGGAGTACGTGTAGAGTTCATTGCTTGTTCCTGAATAAAGATTCAGTAATGGAACACGGTTAGAAGTTATATTTGTATGTGTGAACAAGAGAGGGAAAACATATGTAAAACTAGAAGCAAAATGTTTGCCTGGAGAGGAGGCAATTCATTGAGGTGTCCTGCATGGACAGAAGAAAAAAGTATTAGTATGATACAGGATAAGTGCATGTTGGTGGCTGACTTTTTTGAGCAGAGATGGAGAAGTTGTAGAACTATTCTGAATTTGGAATGTGCTGTTCCCAGGGTGGGTACAAACTGCTTTTTAAAAAGACATAGTAGATTTTTAATTTAAATTTGAGTTTTAAAAAATTAACTTGTATTTTACATTTTTCAAAATTTCAGTAAATAGTGTATGTTTAAAAAAGAATCTGATTCAGTACAAACATAAGCCTGCGGTGATCTCTCTGAAGCTTTTATCAGTAGAGTTGAGTTGAAGGCTGATTTTCTTTGTCGAAGTCTCAATAGGCAGAAAATATCTAACTTTTGACCTTAAGAATATAAATAAGTCATGTAGAAATGTGAGCTTACTTTTGGATCTAGTGGCAAGTGGATCATCTCATGCATGAGATCTGTTCAGATCAGTTACCTGATCTCTGCAGTTAGATTCGAGTCCAGTAGTGCCTGATCACTGCAGTATGCTCAATTATCTTCTATTATTATTATTATTATATTATTATTATTATTATTATTATTATTATTATTATTATTATTATTATTATTATTATTATTATTATTATTATTTTCAACTTCTCTCCTGCCCATTGACTGAATATCTCACTGTAGCAACCACAAATCATGGGTATTTACTTCACTTCTGTTTAGCACAGTGACTCCCAGCCATAGCTTCTACAGAGTTTTGACCCATGCTGCCTTATCCTATGCATGGTTGCTTAGGAGCACGTTCACTCAAATTTATTTCCAAATAAGTGAGCACAGGCTTTGAAGCTTAGACTTCCAACCAACGATCTGGTTCAGTGTCCTTGCGTGTGTAGTCAGACAGAAAATTACCTCATCTACAAGCAGATACATAGTCTATATGGACAATTTTTGTTTGTATAAAGAGTCTAATTGTAAACAAAACTGTTTTAATTGTTATAGCAACTAATTAGTATGTGTAATTGTTAAGCAAATGAATTTCACAGTGGAATTTTAAAATTTAAATTAATTGATTTGAGTGGTCGTTTTTTTCCTTGGTAATTTACATCCTTATTCAAATCAATCTACACTAGTTATTCTTTGTCCAAATTGTGATAAATATCCAGCTTCAACAGTACTTCAGTAAATGGTTACTGTCAATTTGGTCAGCCACCACTTAAACTATAGACAAAAAAACCCTTTTCTCTTTGCTTCTGTCTCTCCCTATCCTCTTCCATTCATTGATATGATAGTGAACTTTGGTTCTGCAATCCATATTTAAAATGTGAAGGTGGCAGTTTAGCATCAGTACAATAAAGTAGGATATAAACAAGTTATATTATCAAGCACAGCATGATAAGGAAAGCTGGTGATTTTGTGAGGGAATAGCCATTTGATTTGGTAATCTAGATACATGTCTATTAATATTAACATTGTAACTCTAGTATATTTTAGTGCATCTTCTCAGCTATGTAGGATTGCTTAAGTACTCTGCAGTTTTTAACCCTTGTTCAAGGATTAGCCCAGTTTGCTCAGTATGGAGCTCAGTATGGAGCACATTACACCATTTTTCTACACTCCTAAAGTAATATTAGACTCCTTATGTAGTCCTTCATACAGAGGACTACACAAATGATGCCCAGTTTATGCTATTCTTACTCATAAAGGGGGGCTCATATGAACCAGAACTTTACTTTATCCTGCTTCTGTGCAAAGGGGTGTGTGTGCTCCACATGGTACTTTTGAAGGGCTGTGCACCTGCTTGTCTGCTGAGCAAAAGAGTCAGCTGCCTTGTCTAAATTAGGCTTAGAATGAAAGATGATTGGTTCTTGTGTCTGTGTAGCCAATGCACAATATTGCTGTTTCCTCATTGGACAGGATATTTATAGTAGAGTTCTTTTAAAAGGTCTCAAAATGCCAATTAAAATTGGAAGAAAAAAACACTTTCATTCATTGTTATTTCTGACTTCAAGCAGGCTAAATCCCTGTCTCTCCTACCACCCACTATAAAATTCAAATTGTTTGACTTCGGATCTGGCATTCTTTATAGTATCTCCCTCCTTCCCTGAAATCTCCTGAGTCTAGTGGGACTCTTGTGATCATGCAACATGCACAGATTTATCATGTCAATATGTCATCATCTATTTCCCTCAATATATTGATCTTTGTTCCAGGTAGGGCATTAAGTTATGCACTCATTCTATTTGGGGAAACGGTACCACATACTAAACAAAAAAGTAGTAGTCCCTGGATAATGATAACACTGGTTGAAACTATCAGTGTAGTTGCGCTAAAAAGAGAAACAATGAATAGAGGAGCCATATAAACAAGAGCAAGGCATTGGCTGACAGAAGGAAGAAAAGTTGTTCTCTCAAGTTAGAAGCATTTCTGTGGGCTTTTTATTGTTGCTAATTTAAAGACTAACTAGAAAGGTCAGGAAAAAAATTAAATCGCATTTAATGATTTCACAAGACAAAGTTGTATCGTGGATCAAAATTAAATGGCTGCATTCACCATTCCAGTCAATCTAGCACAATGACAGTGGTTCCAAGTAAGTTCCAGTGAATAATAGGACTGCTTTTACAAGACCATAAAGAAAATTAGTAATGGTGGACAAATTTCCATGAAAGTCACCTGTCTCTTGAAATGTGCAACTACAGAAAAGGATTGGGATATGTTCTATGTAGCATTCTCCATTAACATGAGTCAGCAGCGGGCCTAGTCATGGCCGCACGAACTGTGTTCCTTTGGATCTCATTACACGAGTCATGAAATGTGTGTTGGGTTCCCCAACCCAACTTGTGTTTCACATCTGACTCAGACTCACCTTCAAAATGGAGGGAAACAGCTGCAAAGCACAGCATGAGGGGTTTTAGTCTTCCCTCCCTTCCATTCTGCACTGCTTTCATTAGCAAAAAAAAGTGGCAGGGGACCATTTGTCCAGTTCACATTTAATGTCTCATGTAATGAGACTCTTAAACTTTCAGCATGTGGCAGAAACCTCTGTACTGAGTTTTCATTACATATATTCAGGTGTTTAACAAACCTCTATGTTCTGTGCACACTCTCTGGTTGTAGCTTGATTTTCCTCAAGCAAGGGGTTAGATCCAACAGTTGTCTTCTGTTCAGAGCCTTGCTGTAGTGTAGTTCAGTAGCCTATGCTCCAGAGGGAATATTTCTCACTTAGCTGTGGAGAGTTAGTTCCCAACCAGTGTTCCTGTGTAGGAAAAATAGCTGTTTAGCATATGGACTCCTGCTTTATATCATTTATACAGGAGCATGCATGTTCATAGGCATAACTGTACAATTTACTTTGGGGATCATAGAACCCAGCTAAACCAGTGCCTGCCAAATATTTTTAAGTTGCCTATCTTTAATTGCCATTGTCTTATTCTGTAATGTATTGTCTTTAGTGGGCAAGTAGACTGAGGGTGTTCACATACTTCTGTGACAACTTTCAGTTCTCCTTGCTCTCTGCTTTAATGCTCTCTGTTTCCTGTGATGGAGGAAAATCCAGAGCAGCTTTATGGAGTACATTGTGTTCTGAAGAAAAGGTACAGCAGATTCATGGTGTATTTATAATTTTGTTTATAAATATACAGGGAGAGCAGACGATTAAAAAGGTACACACATTGCCACAGTGTTAGTTTTAAAGCAGCAGCCACACCTACCTGTCTTCTTCGTACAGAAGAGAAGATCACCTTTGCAGGTTCCCAAGGCTGTTTCTTGCCAGTCAGCATCAGATGATCTTTAAGATGTTACATCGAGCCAACATGAAGTCTGAATGTATATAAGCACAGCTTGTTGTCAGCCTCACACATCACCTTTTCCTGTCCTCCTGTTATGCATGTAGCATAGTGAAAGAATCTTGATTTGAAAATTACATACAAATATACATACAAATGTGACATACAAATGCAGATACATAGTTTAACAGGAGCCCGTTTTCTCCCACATGCCAGGAATCAACCATGGTTAAAATCCTGGTTTGTGGGAAGAGAAGCTAACTCCAGTTAAACTGCACTCTTGAATTTATATATTACATAACAGGAATTCCTTCATTTTGTGATATATGAGGGAAGAGGAGAGAGATGCATGCGAGTCCAGCGAGTCCAGCAAAAAGCTGGTTTGTGCATATTCAGGCTTAATGCTGACTTGATGTGATGTCCAAATGCAGCCAAAGATTTCTTTTCTCTGTATGCAGGATCCCTGCCACCCTAAAGCGGATGATAAATTGGGACTGCAAGTTAGAACTACCGTCTCATGTTACAGTTGTAAAAGGCAGGAAACCAGATGAAGAAAAAACTAGAGTAGTGATAAACTTGAATGATTCATATGAGAACTGATATGTCTAGAGCCATCACTTTCAGAAGTGCTGAGCCGGCAAAAGTATATCTGGTAATAGTTCTGGATGTTCAATATATTGATCAGTAAGTATCATGAACTGATGTAAAAAAATTAATTTTGGTATTAGGGACTATGTTTCTGACTCTGAATCACTATCAGTATAATGTTTTATGGATTGCATCTTAGACAAAAGTCTTATGGCTGATTTATATACTTTTTAAAAAAGTAGAAACCACATGTAATAAATAGCCATTTACTGCAGGGAAGAGCCTCTGCCTTGCGTACCACATAGGTCTGTGGACAACGAATGCTGATTTCAAGTAATGTTCTGTTTGGGTCCATGGACAGAATAAACATTACTCCCCATAGCAGGAAAGATAAAAACAGAGAGAAGCTTTTCAGTGGTAACTGGGGTTGATCCATAATATGAATCTTTCTTTTATGTGATCATAGTGATGTTGCCACAGTGGCTGTCTTCCCCCATGGTCCTGTAGTTGGTACTTTCCTTTTATTCAGAATCTTAGGTTGATTGTGCATTTAGGTTGGAAGGAAGCGTGGTTCACCCAGAAAAGGGCAACTTTGTGATCAAATCTGCTCACTGTAATATATTTTGTGGTCCATTTCAAGTGTTACATCTACATTAGAAAAGAAACAAATGGAGAGTATGTATAAGGGAGAATTAAGGCTGAGTCAAGTTACTTAGCCATTTTTATGTCAATCAGATTTCAAAAATTGTGCCCTGGAGTAGGCCTGAGAACTCCATCTTGAAATAGTGATCAATAGTAATTTGAAATTCATGTGTGTTACCTGGCAGTGAAATTCTTTGATAACATACCAAACTGTATAATCTAATACATACAGTTGAGTATGAGCACATCTTGATAGTTTCAGTGAGGAACTTTATTGGCTGTGCAGCAGTCTCAAAGAACATACTTGCAGGAACCTGCGACACTGTGATGCAATGGAGAGCATCACAGAACTGCTGTATTCTGTATCACATTTGGCAATATGGAAACAGTTACATTTAAATGAAACTGAAAAATGACAGAATCAAAACATATGAAAAATACTTCCATTTGATACCCAAGTGTTGTGTATACTTTCTAAAACTTGAGGGTTAGATTTCAGCCATATTAGATCTAAGAGAACTGATATGTTTGTACTGCTGAACAATATCTGCATCCAGGGCATTAGGCTCAGTCCGTGACAATCAGCTGAATATACAAATACATGACGTTGATTCTTTACTCTCTTCATTTGCAATTTGTTTTAATTTAGTTTAAGACTCAAACTCTTGTCCCATCTTTATTTTAAGACAGTCATAGGCTGATATCCAGTGTTTCTTTGCTTCAGCTGTACTTGTACATAAGTAGGAAGCATGGGTGATGATGTGCAATTCCACAGCCCATTGACTGCCATTGGATGCCAACTGAGAGATTCCCCCACCAAATAGCCTTTTGGGGGCACACGATGTTGCAGCTGGAAAGGGGAGCTGAGAATACCCTCTGCACAAGATAAAGATCAGTGTTTTGAATCTAGCCCATTGTATTTCCCCCCCCTTCAAAAGCAGTCACGCAGAGAATAGAACAAAGTTGATAATTCACTCAAAGGATGCAGCAGAATTGTTAACTCTTAAAGCTCTGAGAGGAACAAATCTTTCTCAGACATCCATTTTTTTCTTTTGCACAAATTACCAGTTAGTGGCTAGACTGCTTATACTAGTGATTAGAAAAGACTGATCGAACTATGTGAGGCTAGAAAATACAGGAAATGTATGATCTGACCTGTTTGTTACAGTAATAGTTTTTGATGCGTTCCTATGAGCTGTCTTCTTTCAAACAACCAATGGTTTCATAGAATGGTAAATACTGATAAGGAAGTATGTGTTGACAGCAAGTTTGAATATCCTATTTTATATGTTGTTCTTATGTAAAGGCTAATGAGAAAACTATGTAAGATTGTCATGCCATCTAGTGGCTGTTGGATTATCTGCATTTGTCTGTAAGAGTAACACAAGCTTGTTGTGTTGGAACAGAGTGACTATTATAGTATATGGTCCTATTATCGCCATGATATACTTTCTGTAGTATATTAAGTTCAGTAAGATAGATTACAGGAATGCAGTTGCCACTTCATTATTCCTCATACATGGCACTACGATTATAGAACAGAAACCTTAGAGTGAAAAAATTAAGTTCAACAGTATATATATAAAAGATAATCATATGTTGTCGAAGGCTTTCACTGCCAGAGTTCATTAGTTGCTGTAGATTTTCCGGGTTTCAGGACAGGAAACCATGCTCTATTTTTAAACTCTCTTCTTTCCTGTTGAAATTGTATTTATGTTTATGAATTTCAGTGGCTTCCCTATGTAATCTGACATGGTAATTGGAAGTGTTGTCCAGTCTTCCTGAAAAACACAAAATGCTCTACAGCTGACAGTAGCACTACAGATAAGATTAGAGTTTCAGTAGCCATTCCACACACAAAAGAACCTCCTCAGGAAACAGGAAACCTGCTCAGAAAACAATCCATAGACAAAAGAACCTTCTCAGGAAAGCGCCTCCATTAGCATGTTCATAGCCTGGAGAGAACTACTACAAGATAATGACTCAGCCCTACCCCACCTTCCAGGGTAGATATAAATTACCTGCCTACCATTTTTCTGCTCACTGTGACACAGAGACTACTACATCTTTCTGTGTTATACCTCTGAGAATGCCAGTCACAGCTACTGGTGAAACGTCAGGTCCTACAGTGCCAAAACCATGGCCACACAACCCAGAAAATCTACAGCAACTAATAGTCACATGTGTTCGTAATTTTCTATAAGCTTCATCTGAAGCATCTTAATTTACCATGTCCTGGGCATGTCAGCAGTTAGTTCAACTTGCTTACAGAGTAGGTATATTTATATAGCTGTAGAAACCTCTCAAACTGAGCAAAGTTTATGTTCCTATTCCTACCCCCAAACTACAGCTGTCAAAATATTCGTATTAACCCCTAGCCCCCACCTTATTAAGGCTTACCCAAGACAACTTTGTGGAAATATGGAGACTGTAATCAGCAAGCAGTGAGGTTCTCAGTCTTAATTTTGCTGACCAAATGTAGCATCCTAACATTATGAAACACAACCGTGATGAATCAATATTAATCAATTTCCAATTTTTTTTGTTCTTGTTTGCTGTACTTGCTATGGTTTGTTATATTATTGTCTTACAAACAGGTGCCCACATTTATTTATTTGATTTGATTTGTATCCTGCCCTCCCCGCAAGCAGGCTCAAGGCAGGTTCCACCATTAAATTCACAGTACAACAAATCAACAGTTAAAATATAGCTAAAAACTTAATCTAAAACAGTAATCAATAAAAGACTGGTGCCTCAACAGATCTCAGCAAAAAGCAGTTGGTTCCCAGGTGGTCATTTGGATCTGAGGTCACTGAAGGGGAGGCCAGTAGTAGGTGGGCATCCACTGCCTCAACTGAAAGTCTGGTGGAAGAGCTCTGTCTTGTAGGCTCTGGGGGAAAGATATTTATATACTGAATTAAGATGGTTAGTGCTCTATGGATAAAATCTTTTCTTTATCATCTGCAAAAGCATCTTGTGTTTCCTGTTACTCTTCAGAGCAAATCCTTGATTATTCTGTTTGATTCCTTTTCTCTTTATTGAAACAGAACGGCTCGGTACTGGGAAGGCAGCGTGGTGTAGAGTGTCAGGCTACCGCTGGGGAGACTGAGATTCAGCTCTTCAGTTTCATGAAGTTGACTCAATAATTTTATGCCTGTCCCTTTTTCTCAGCCTAACTTGCTTCACTGGGTTGTTGTGAGCATCAAGTACATGCAAGGACTGTGGACACAGTTACACATTCCTTGCTGAAAGCGTGGCACGTTAAACATTTAATTAATAAATTCCTGAATTTCATATATTTCCTTATAGAGAAGGGGAAGGAGTCATTTTAAGCCATCCATAGTGAAACAGTAGAAAGAGTTCCTGCAAGAAAGATGCTCAGAAAAAAGGCAACAAGCAAAGGTTTTCTTTTCTGCCAAGCCTTGTGTGGGCTGGAAATGAGTACAGGCCTGAAGAAAAAAAAGGTTGAAAATATTTTGAGAAGAAGTACCTATGAATGGCGGGCTCTTGCTGTACAAAAGAGTGATTTGCTATTTATGGGTTGGATCCAGCCATCATTTCCACTGCTGAAAAAACAAGAGAATCCCTTTTGATCGCTAGAAAGGCTATGCAGGGGGTCATGTGACCTGCATGGACAAAAGCCATGTGGGATAGGGGTTGTAATAAGGAAGGGAACTGGGTGAGATTGAGGGGAAAATCCAGTAGGATCAAACCCTGTGTAATGAATGATTGTGACAGAACTGAAGTATTCTTAAGAGCAGCAGTTTAAAGGTTCCCCTCCCTCCTATTCAACAAAGGCAGCCTAGAAAAAATGCCATCTGATTTTATATTCTTAAGTCAGCCATGCTTCAGCACTTTGCTGAAACTACTGTCTCCTTCAGGCTTTGTTTTCCCAGAACAAAACCCAAGCAATTGCTAGATGTAACAGATTCAAAAGATTACGAACTTGTACTTATTCATGTAAATTTTGTATCCTGCTGACTTCCAAAGGCATAATTCTCTAAATGAATAAATTCTCTCATTACGTATTGTGCCTGCCTGGTGATTTCTTGAGTCATTTCATATGTTCCAGTGCATACCTATACAGACACTGGCCCTGCTGGAGTCTTGTTCTAGTTAGATATAGATGTCCATTTATATTACAAACAACACAGACTTTAAATCAAAGTCACGTACATTGGAGCTCTTATGCTAGTAGGCATCCCCACTGATACTTACGTTAGGGGCAAGTTATGCACCAGTGGTGGGAGGGCAGCATATTTAATAACTTTGCCTTAAAAAAACCAAACAGAGCTGTACTGTCCTTGTTCTTCAATATGACTGAATAGTGGAGATGTTCTTATTACAGGTTGATGACAGATTGACTTTGTGAGGCATATAGAAGGTAAGACATGCACGTATGACTAGCTGTACAAGTGTACAGGTACAATTTGTTATTTGAGGAGCTAAATTAATTTAGTTCCCATTAGGATTAAAATATGAATAAAGTATCATAATACTGCAGTGACAGTAGCTACTGAAGGAGACCCAGGGATATTGCAGTATGTTACCACCACAAGGGCAGATTCAGGTGTGTGATGGCATATGTCAGATTCCTACAAATAATATGACAACAGGGCTACTCTGCAAAACTGTCTGTCCAGTGGTTTATAGTAGAAGGCAAAAAGTCAAATTTTTTAAGGTCCTCGTGGAAATAAGTGCTCCTATTTCTTAAATATATTTTCACAGCACAAATATGCATAGAGCTGCAATCACTTAAAATAATTGCTACATATTTATAAAATGTTTTTCAAGACTTGCTCTTCATAATCAGCTAGGATATTTTAAATTTCACTGCTGCTTCAGCTACAGACTTAACCCCCTCTAGTCCCCTTTCTTAGAGCCCAGTGAAACATTTAGAGTTCTTTAGTTCTTCAAGTGCATTTACTAGCTTGAGCAATTCTGTGCTACAAGGCTATAGAAATCTTACATGCTGGAATGAAAGCTTTAGCCCAGTCTTTCTTTCCCCTAATATTAGTTTTCAAGTGATAGGCAATTTTGATAGTGGAACACTTTCATAAGTGACTCCCCCCCGCAAGCATAATGTAGTTAAGAGCCTGTTATGTGCTGTCAAGTCATTGCCAACTTATGGCAACCCTATGAATTGATGACCCCCAGAATGTCCTATCATTAACATTGGTCAGGTCTTGCAAATTGAAGGCAGTGGCTTTCTTTACTGAGTCAATCCATCTCATGTTGGGTCTTCCTCTTTTCCTACTGCTTTCAGCTTTTCCTAGCAGTATTATTTTTTCCTGTGAGTCTTGTTTTTTAATGATGTGACCAAAGTAGAGGAGGGACTGTGGCTCAGTGGTAGAGCATCTGCTTGGCATGCAGAAAGTCCCAGGTTCAATCCCTGGCACCTCTAGGTTTTTTTGGTTTTTTTTAAAGGACCAGACAGTAGGTGATGTGTAGACCCTGGAAAGCCACTGCCAGCCTGAATAGACAACAGTGACCTTGATGGACCAAGGGTCTGATTCAGTATAACGCAGCTTCATGTGCATTCATCATGTGTATGATAGCCTCAATTAAGTTATTTTAGCTGTTAGGGAGGCTTGAATTGACCCATTAATTTGTCTTTTTGGCAGTCCATCGTATCTATAAATGCCCAGAGTTCCAAAATTCTTAAGATGGATCCAATTTCCAATACAAGGAAAACAATATTTAGAGTAAATGCTGTATATGTTCTACTGTATTTGATTTTTTAAAACCCCTGTAATTAAAACCCTGTAATGAAGCAGAACTTCAGTCGCACCCATAGGTACTTACACAGTGTAGAAACACACTTTTCTTAATAATTTATGTGCAGTGAATTATAATATGAATGGAATATTCACTTCAAACATCATGTCAAAGGAAAACCACAGCAACTGGTTTTTTTTGGGGGGGGACACAATAGGGTGGAAAATGGTCAGTAAAATCAGTAAAAGTCAGTTTTTTCATCTTGGTCAGTAATTTGTTAGTTTAAAAAAATTGTTCAGTAAAGTCAGTATTTCTTTGATTTTTCGTGAATGCAGTTGGTGTTTTTCCGTTTTCTTTACTGCATTTTTGGGGAAACATGATGACTTCCCAGTGAGAAGACAGATTGTTTTCAGTTTAGTTATGAAGAACTTTAAGGACTTTGTTCCTAAGAGTAAAAGTGATTTGGTGAAATCTTCCACAAAGTAAAGAAACATAATTAATCTTTTAAAACATGAGACAATGAAAATAGAGGCGATGGATATTGTGGGATTCTAAATGGCACAGCTCATGCTAGAAGGAGTTGAGAAAGCAATGGAAGAAGAGGACAAGGGAAAAAATGCTTGTGGATGCAGTGTAGAAAACTGCTGAGAAATCAAAGAGTTCCTGAATAACTTTATTTATTTATTCAATTTATACCCCACCCTCCCCACCGCAGCGGGTTCAGAGTGGCTTACAAAGAGATTAAACATATAGGTAACAAATTATATATACAATCTTAAAACAAATAATAAAACTCTACATTATCATAAAGTGCTAGTAAGTGATCAGGTACTTATAACAATGCTTACAGAAGGCAGAACCAATACTAGTGTTGTAATCAGATGATCTATATTGGTGGTTGGCTCGTCTTAGTCTCTATATTCAGGCAACAGCACAGGCCAAGGACCAGGGGACTGTCACGTCTCAGTTATTTGATGTTATTTGGTGTGGCTCCTTAGTCGAAGACCTGGAGGAAGAGCTCCATCTTGCAAGCCCCTATGGAACTGTAAAAGGTCCTGACGGCCCTGATCTCTTCTGGGAGCTCGGTCCACCAGTACAGAGCCACCACTGAGAAGGCCCTGGCCCTGGTTGTGGCCAGCCCAGCATCTTTAGGACCTGCGAGGCCAATTGATTTTGTGCCCCTGAGCACAGTGCTCTCTGGGGAACATGTGGGGAAAGGCGTTCGCTCAGGTATGTGGGACTCTGACCATAAAGGGCTTTAAAGGTAAATACCAGCAAATTCGGTATGGTATAGGCAGCCAGTGCAGTGCTTTCAGCACAGGCTGGATATGCTCCTACATAGGGAGGCCCATCAGAAGCCTGGCTGCAGCATTTTGCATTAGCTGTAGCTTTTGGATTTGGGTCAAGGGCAGCCCCATGTAGAGAGCATTACAGTAATTCAACCTCGAGGTGACCATCGCATGGATCACTGTTGCCAAGTTATTGCATTCGAGGAAGGGAACCAACTGCCTAATCAGCTGGAGGTAGTAAAAGGCTGATTTGGCAGTGGCTGCTACCTGGGCCTCCATTGTTAGTGAGGCATCCAGGAGCACTCCCAAGCTCCTAACCTTTGGCATTGGCACCAATGGAGCCCCATCGAAGGTCAGAAGTGGGATCCCTATCCTCAGGCTGCCCAGGTTCAGGCATAGGACCTCTGTCTTTGTCGGATTCAATTTCATTTGGCTCAGTCTGAGCCAACCTGCCACAGCTTGCAACAGATAGAGCTGGGTGTCATCCACATACTGGTGACATCACAGCCCATGCCTCTGGGTAATCTGGGCAAGGGGGCGCATGTAGATGTTAAATAACATTGGGGACAGCACCACCCCTTGGGGCACTCCACAAATCAGTGGGTGCCTTTGGGATAGCTGCTCCCCTAGCACCACCCTTTGTCTCCTACCCTGAAGGAAGGAAGCCAGCCATTGCAAGGCAGGCCCCTAGACTCCAGTGTCGGTGAGGTGGTGGATCAGTAACTGATGGTTGACTATGTCGAATGCCGCCACCAGGTCCAATAGCAACATCACTGCCAATCCGCCCTGATCCAGATGCCTTTGGAGGTCATCCGTGAGGGCGACCAGTGCCATCTCCACCCAGTGGCCTGGGTGGAAACCGGACTAGAAAGGATCTAGAATGGAAGTGTCATCTAAAAAGCTCTGTAGCTGAATTGCTATGGCCCTCTCAATTATTTTGCCCAAATAGGGCAGATTGGAGACTGGCTAGTAATTAGCCAATTTGGCCAGATCCAGATGGCTTTTTCAGGAGGGGACGAACCACAGCTTCCTTGAGTGCCCTAGGGAACTGTCCCTCTGAAAGGGACTTGTTGATAATCTCCCTTAGGGCATTTCGAAACCCATCACGGCCAGCTTTAATTAGCCATGATGGGCTTGGGTCAAGACAGCACGTGTTAGGGCGTACAGTTAAGAGCAGTTTGTCCAGGCTGATTGGACTGAAATAGTCCATAACCTGACTAGAAGACGTGCATGGAGCCTCGAGTTCACTTACTGTCTCAACTGTGGTGTGGAGGTCACAGCAGAGTGACAGGACTTTTTCTGCAAAATAACTCGCAAAGGCCTCACAGCCAGTGTCCAATTCCCTAACATTTGGTCTGCCTTGTGGCAGAACAGTCATAAACCGAATTATTCTAAATAATTGGGCTGGGCATGAGCTCGCAGATGCAATCGTGGCTGCATAATACTCTCAGCAGCTTTGACTGCCATCTCATAGGATCTCATAAATGTACCATAAGATGTTCTTGTGACTTTGTCGCAGGTGCACCGCTACTGCCTCTCTAACCATCTTAGCCTTCACATCATCAGCTGCAACTCCTGGGTAAACCAAGGAGCCAGCCTAGAGTGAGGGCTTAGAGGGCGTCAGGGAGTGATCTCATCAATGGCTGCTGGGAGTCAGCTGTGCCAATCATCCACAAGCTCATCTAACAAGCCACATAGGGGGTCCATTTGGCTCCGCAGGCGAGCTGAAATCTGCTCACCACCCAAACAGGGTTGGGGTGAAACATTCAGATGGGCCTTCAGGACATGATAGTCCGACCATGGCACTGCTGAGGCCTGGTCCACTGTGACCCCTGCCACGAAGATCAGATTGAGCGTGTGTCCGGCCCAGTGAGTGGGAGTTGTTACATATTGGGAGAGTCCTAGTGTCATCTGTCACCTGAGTGGAGGCCACATCGTCTGCATGGACATTGAAATCATGCAGGACAATCAGTCTAGGGTGTTCCAATGCCCAGCCCGACATGGCCTCCACCAGGGATGGCAGGCTGCTGGCTGGTTCTTTTTTCATCAAAAAACGAAAGATAAAGTAAAAGCAAAGACAAGTCTTCCCTTATAGTAATTATGTTTTGTTGTCATAATTATTACTTTACGTTTGGTTTTTAATATGTTTTTGCTGTTTTATTTTCTGCAGTATGTGATTATTTTGAAAAGGGAACCTTTTTTTCTTAAATTTTGTACAATAATGAAAACATTGTCTTCTATTCATAAAAAATTCAATAAAAAAGTTTGCAGTCCTTTTATCTGGGTCACATCTAACTATGGGGATGGTGGAGGCCATATAATAATCATTTTTAATGGAGTCCTAGTTTTACATTTAAAATGCCAGCTTATCAGTAGGCTGACATTAAATTGATCAGTAATTTGTCAGTTTTTTGTCAGTATTTGGTCAGTTTTTTGGAAATTTTGATCAGTAAAATCAGTATTTTTGACCCTCGAACTAGTTTCCACCCCTGATATTGTCCACAGAGTTTTATTTACTCATTCATATTTATAACCCCCCCTTCCCATTAACATTTTAGCAATATAATAAATAATTAAAATATTAAAACACTGTCATACGCATTAAAATGGTTGTTACAACTCAAAAGCAGAAAATTGAGAGCAATTGCAAGAGGCTCCTGGCCTCTTGGTGGCACATAAATAATGGCCAGCAATTGTTAGATGGGTGACAAACCTCAGGGAGGCCATACATGTACGTCCGCTGCCTCAGCCAAAGACCTAGTGGAACAGCTCCGTCTTAGAGGCCCTGCAGAATTGAAGACGATCCCGCAGGGGTCTGATCTCAATGGGGGCATGTTCCACCAGGCAGTGACCAGTGACCAGGGCAGAAAAAGCTCTGGCCCTGGTTGAGGCAAGACAGACGTCTTTCAGGCCAGGGACCATCAGGAGATGTTGATCCATAGAACGTAATGCTCTTCAGGGTGTATACAGAAAGAGATGGTCCATCAGGTATGTTGGTCCCAGGCCATGTAAGGCTTTAAAGGTTATTACCAGTGTTCCCTCTAAGCTGAGTTAGTGTGAGCTAGCTCATAGTTTTTTAGCCTCCAGCTCACACATTTTCCCCTTAACTCAGGAAGGATGGCTCCAGAGCAGACTAATGTATGCAGTAGCCAAATGGCTCGCTCACAACTTTAACACCCGTAGCTCACGAAGTAGAATCTGTGCTTACAAGACTCCACAGCTTAGAGGGAACATTGGTTATCACCAGCACCTTGAAGCAGATCCAGAACTCAACCAGTAACCAATGCAATTGGCAGACCACTTGCTGAACATGAGCCTGCACAGGCATCGCTGTCAGCAGGTGCACAGCCACATTTTGTACCAGCTGTAATTTCCAGTAATCAAACCTGGAAGTGACTATTGCATGGGTCACTGTAGCCAAGTCCTGGGGCAGAGATAGGGTCTCAGTAACCTAATTTGCTGGAGATGGAAGAAGGCAGACCAGGCAACTGCAGTAACATGGGCCTCCACAGAAAAAGGAAGCATCCAGTATTAGTCCCAGGCTCATCACTTTCTGGACCGGCACCAGAGGTGCCCCCTCCAGCACAGGGAGCCTAATACCCATATCCCCTCCCCTCTGACTCAGGTAATCTTTGATGGATTAAGCTTCAGCTGACTCTGCTGCAACCAACCAACCACAGCCTCCAAAGCCTTGGCCAGATTGTCAGGGGCAGAGGTGTCATCTGCCTATTGATGGCAATCAAGCCCATACCTCGGGCTAACTGGGCGAGGGGATGCATGTTAAATAACATTGGTAAGAGGATTGTCCCCTGTAGTGGTCCCTCTCACCCAGTGCCACTCTCTGTCCCCAACCATGGAGAAAGGAGGAAAACCATTGCAAGGCAGTCTTCTGAACTCCTGTGCCGGCAAGGTGGTGGGTCAGTACATCATAATCAACCGTGTCGAATGCTGCTGTCAGATCTAATAGCAACAGCAGCAACAACTCACTCTGATCCAGATATCTGCGGAGGTCATCTGTACGGGCAACCAGAGCCCTCTTCATCTCCCGACTGGGGTGGAAGCTGGACTGGAAAGGATCAAGGATCGAAGCGTCATCCAGGTCACTGCAATTTTTTGTGAGCAGTATTTCTGGTATTCCATTGTTCATACAAATGTTCTACTTGTTAATTATACTCATAAAAATCTCTACTGCTACAAAATTTAAACTACGAAATGACAATATTGCTGAAGACTGTTCAACATAGTGGGGATAGTCATGCTGGCCCATCCTACACCCATGGCATGCAGTCCTCTAGCCTCATAATCAGTATACTTAATCTTGTGGTATATCTTATCAGGTGAATCAAGTCTACAGAGACTGAACTTTGTGAATGTTAACTGAAACTAGGGCAATTTAGATTCCTTCCCCCTAACGCAACAAATACACTCTTTCAGGTCAAGACTATTTAAAGCGTAGCATGTTGTGGCTTGTTAAAAAGTGCATTGAGTCACTCTCTGTTCTCACAAAATTAAACTGCATTAAACATACTCAGTTTACACAAATGCAGTTTATTTATTAGGTGAAAGCTAAGACTACAGTAATTCTTATTTTGAATTAACGTTTAGGAAACAGGACAATATACCATCTTATTTTCACTGGGTGGAATCCTACCATTTTTGTTGCTTTCCCCAGCAGCTCTCTGTTATCTGCGTGTTCAAAATGGGACATGGCACAGAAGGCTACAATGAGGAAGGACAGGAAATTCTGCCAGTAGAGTGTTTTGTGTTAGTGAAAGCTGCGCAGCTTCCAGGCTGCTTAGCTTTCTATTTACAAGTGTCCTGTATATTCATAAATAGCTTTTCATGAATCTGGAGGTTGCTATAGGTAAGGGAAGACCCACTTCCACGGGTAGAAGGAACTCACAGGGTTGGATCCCACAGCGCATTAGCATGATTGCAGATTTTTCTACAGCACTCCCTTTGGCAGTTCTTTATGATCCCAAGAAATTTAATTCTCAGGACTGCACAACCTGCAATGATAGCCCCATGGTTTGGGAGGTTGCACTGGGGAGGGGAAAGAGGACAAAACTGCCCTTTTTTGTCTCTTCTATCAATGCCTCTTTCAACACAGCTGAAAAAGAAAGTAACAATTTCACTCCACTGTCCTCCCACTGCAGCCTCCTGACCCATGTGGCTATTAGTCCATTCATGGCTTGCAGTCCAGGGAATCTGCAATCCTTCTACTTCTGGGTCTGAGGTTTTCAACTCATAGTTCATAGGATTCATTCTGCTGGTGTTAAGCTACAGCAGAATTACAGGTTATATGTAAAGCATATAACTGTAGTCTTGTAACCTCTTTTGAAAATCTGCTTTGAGAGTGGGAACAAAGGGGAAGTGTTGGCCATTTCCTTGTCAGGCAGCTCCTTGTTCCAAACTGGAGCCCAAGCTCTTGGGTGGGGGTGGGTTGAGCAGGAATTTGAGCCCCTTTCAGAGGTGATTTTTCTTCCTTAAAAGGGCTATCAGTTGAATGTTACACACATTTAGTTAGAATGTTGGCATGTTTTGCTTTCTGTTGCTTTACCTAGAAAAGTTCTGTAGAAAACTCCTTGGACTTCCTACATAAAATTAATTATGGTTTGGATACCTAACTTATTTCTACATGCTTCTAAAAATCTGGGATACCTAAACAGATTTTTAAAAATATATAATGCAGAATACTTCAGTATGGAAGAATGGGTTGGCATAAATATGTCTGCAGGGTATGAATATTGGAATTTATGACCATCTCAAAGTTCAGAGTTGACATTAGGACATTCAGTGACTTCAGTGCACTTATCCCTCAAGTAGAAGTCTATAAGTTAGAAATAAAATCTATTACATACAATTTCCTTTAAAATGTGGTAACAATAAACATAAAATCAGATTTCTGATGTCAGCAGTTTCATGAAAGTACTCCAGTTGAAGTTAACAGAATGCTCACTGACTTTCTGAATGGCAATATCTACCTACAGTTGTTTAATTCATATTGCTATAACTTTTTCATTGTAGGCATTTTCTGGTTAGTGCTCTGAGGTGATCTGAAGTTAGGTGACCATGAATTCCCACCCTTCAAAACAGAGGGAAGCCAATTCCATCGTCTTTCCCCTGAAGTGAAGAGTCCCTGTTCACATTCTTAGAGAGGTCTTCATTTTCGCATTAGCCATATGGTACAAGGAGGGCTTGCCCTCTTTCTTTACAGGGCACTCAGTCCCTTGATGCTAATTCAAGAAATACTCATCCAAAGCATTAAAGAAAAGAATAGCCATCTCAAAAAAGATGAAAGCCAGTGTGCTATTGTGGTCAGAGTATTGAACTAGAATATGGGAGACCAAGATTTGAATCCCCACTCTGCCGTGGAAGTTTCCTGGGTGTCTTTGGGCCAGTCACATACTCTCTAACATACCTGAAAGGGTTGTTAGGAGGATAAAATGGAGGAGAGGAGAACAATGTAATCTGCCTTGGGTCCCTATTGGAGAGGAAGGTAAGATACAAATGAAGTAAATAAATAAAAAAGCAATGAAGACTCCCCACCACCATCACCACTGTAATGTCCATAAGAGCACACTATTGTTAAAGCAAAAGTAGTGTGTTTCCACCCTAGAATAAAACTTCAAACTGCATTTTCATGGCACTCTCTTACTATCATGTGGTGTTGAAGCAAGAGATTAAAAATTGATAACCCATGGTTGATGGGAAAATACAAATATAGATTACCAGAATATTTTTAATCCCTGATACAACTCTCTTGGCATCTATATATTTGAATCCTTATCCTACTTTTTCTTATCAGTTCATCAATTCTGGTATGATATGCTTGTCCATCGTCATTCCACTTCATTAGCCCATTCCATTACAGACAAGGTACAAATTAGTTTTTCTTTCGTTATGGTACTGTGTCTGGTGGCTTCCGCCCCACTTCACTGCTCACAATTTCCAGAATCCTGTTGCTTTAGGCTGTTTGCTTGTCTTATAGCATTTATAACCCTGCTGTTTTTATTTATTTTACTAAGTAAAAGGTGTGTTAATGTTCTTGGGGACTGCATGCATTTCTGCCCAAACTGCTGTGCTGCTTGTACCAAAGCATAACCAGAAAATCATTAAAAGGATTATTTAAAATTTTCTACAGAACCTTTTGTCAAATGTTTGTGCTCTTGTACCCAGAAACAATGCTAGTATAACATGTTTATGATGATACTGTTTGGATTTTGATTCTCTCAATGATATACTTGCTCAAGAATGCAAAATATGATAAAGCTAATCTTTGGTGATTGTGGAAATGGAAACAATACATAAGAGCATCATAAAGATGATACTTTTCCATTTCTGTTATGCTTAATTTGTGGAGGAGGATTGGAATAACAAGTCGAATTGAAGCCAATGATTAGATGTGTTATTACAATGTAAAAACAGAAATGGGTTTTGATTTATTGGGTGAAGTATGATGTTGATTCTCATTCTGTTCATGTATACAACTTTTCTCATTCAGATCATGAACTTGTTTTAGTTAAGGTTGAGAGTAACTTCCAGAGAACCAAGCAAAGCAAATATTGACTTACTACGAATTTATTTCCCCTCCTCCTGACTTTTTAACATTTCATGCTATATATGGCTATATTTTTTTTTCTTTTAATACATACAAGGCATAAGTAGATTTAAGGGTCATTATTCTTTTCATCCAAATCCTAAATACTTGTATCCAGCATCACTGTAATGCTTCTGCAATCAGGTATTTCAATATGTTTTGCCTTATCTCAGTGTTGCATGCTATGTCCTAATCACTGGTCTTAGGACCATGGTTCCATGGGACCGCTTATGCAATTAGAGCATTTATTGACTATGTGATCTACTAAATGGGTTTTGGACATCACATTTGAAATTGACTTTGTAAAGTACTCAAATTGATGCTGGTATGTTGAACTGAAGAGAGCAGTGTGCTGATCATCAAAGGAACTGATTATTCAAGTCCCGCATAATGATCCATCCCAAAAAATGTTGGAAGGTTGGAATGAAATAGGGAAAATAGCCTAGAACAAATGTTTCTAACCTTTCCCCCAATTTTATTAATCCATAGGGGCCTGCAGGTTCACAGCCTTCACCCCATGCACAGCCCCCCACTCACAACCCCAGCAATCCCACGATGGGACCTCATGGTCAGGTAGGAAGGTATACAAAAGAACCCATCTGAAACACCTTACTTGCAACTGCCATTACAATGATAGTTTTCTCATTTCAAATTTGCCATTTAACTTTCCTTCTCCACCCAAAGTGGTTCACATTTTGGACCAGATGCTCTGTAATATTCATCTTCAGTACTTTCTTCCAGTAATACATTGAATCACACTTCCCTGCTGTGCCCCCTTTCACCATATTCTCACTATTTACTTATTAAATAATGTGGTTTGTTTATTTCTCTATTTTTGTGATTAATTACTTTCCTGACATCTTTGTAATTTGTTAATGGCAATTTTGGCATATAGCATGGGCAAGCTATTTTGCCATTACTCTTCTCCCATTCATGTCTGTATTGCATACAAATTTTATTTTGTCTGGTTTTGTCCTATATCTGAATGTAGCATAGTTTGTGTGTTTTTTACTAAGGATTCACTTATTTTTTAAAATCATTACATTTGTGGCAATGAAATAGTCACTATCCATCTATGTATTGTATGTTAAGCTTGCCAAAACATTTTGATGCTATAATGCTAGTAAATTGTTCAGAACCACTCCATACGTTTGAGAAAATTAATCCTTGTGGCACCGTTTACTTTTCTGTAGGCCTAGAATATGGCTCTGTACAGTTCTTGAGAGCATACAGGTTATCATTCTTTTGTTGCTACTGATTCTGAGGGAGAAGAGTAGAATTTATAGCCTGGAGCTGTTGTGAATAAAGCAAAGGGGGTATTTTCCAAACAGTGTCTTTACTTCTGGTGCTTAGTGCTTTCGGAGATAGAACTGGTAGGGAACAAGCAGATTGGGGGCCATCAATCTCTACCTGTCATTTGACAGATTAAATTTGGGTTTGTCACAAATTCAGCAGTTCCCAATACCTTGTTCTCTAGGTACTGTTTCAGTTGCAGGTTCCATTCTGCCCCTTAGTACTGTAATACAATTATTTTTGTCTGCTGTAAGGTTATATATTAAAACCAATGCAATGTGTCCCACACTGGTTTAAACTGCATGCCTTCTTGCTTGAATTTGTGGGCTCAGAAGTTGGCAGCTGTCCAGGATTCAATGTGGAAAGTGAACACTCCCTGAAAGCAACATTCTCTCACCTTACTTGTCTGTGTATCTCTGTCTCTCCTTTCTTCAGCTGGGCCACTGCTTCCAGATAACCATTAGAGTCTTAAGGCACTATGCTGCCATAAGACTTTATCTGTAGCTAATCCTGAGATATTAATAGAGTAACAGGAAGGCCTTGGTTGTATTTAGCTTGCAATCAACTGCTGACAGGTCCCTGCCAGCATGGCAGATATGTGTAGACTGGATTTGGCTTTCTTGACCAGGAATGCAAGGCTGATTTTGAAAATGTTGATCATTTTCCATACACCTAGTGAGCAGTTTAAAGACCTGAGTTTGGCATGATGGTTTGAATTCTGGGGTTTTGAAAAATACTATATTTATCTAGGCAGCTGTGTTAATAAAGTGAACATAGAAGTTGGGGGACTATGATGATCTGTCTGGGACTGAATTTGGATACATGTTGGAAAACCATTGCTGATGTGATATAAATTGTGTTCTACATTATTTGCACAGTCTGTAACAGTTCTTACATTGTGGTTATATGATGGTCTATAGATGTGCACAGTCATCACACGCCTGTACATTAATTGTCTGAAGTTTGGCAGAATAGTATACTAAATATTATTGGCATGATGATATGAGACCCAAAAACTAGTGGAACATGACACAACCCACAATGTTAGATTCCCTGTTTTTTAAGTGCAGAAAATCTCCTTGTATGGGTTAAGAAATTGGTTTTGGGATAGAAAACAGCTGTGCCAGAGTTTTGTGAGTTTAACTTTCATACTGAAGTTTGCACTTTTGATGGACAGCATTTTGTTGAGCACCTAAGCCAATTGCATGAAATGGAAAGTATTTTTCTGCTTTCCTGAGTTGTGGAGTAAAGGAATTGTTCATACCCTGAGCTAATCTGATCAGGGTCAGTAAAGTTGGTGACCTGGTTTAGCTGAAATTTTTACTTTCTGTAATCTTTGCTTAGCTCTACAGTAACAAGGACAGATAATAAAGAGACTCTGTCTAAACTTTAATGCTAATGACAATTTGTTCCTACTAGTTTAGGCTCAAAGTTTTCCTTCCCTGAAATGCTCATAAACAGTTCTAATTTTAGCTATAGTGAATTCTAGTTCCACTCCAAATATGTGGAATAGGACTGCTACTTTGAAGAGAAAAGTAGTGGCCATAGAATGTCTGCAGTTCCAGATTATAACCATTAGGCGGTATGTCCTATCTGTCAGCCAGGAAAGAATGACAATAACATTTGATGCACATTTTTTGATATAGTCAGTGCTTCCCAACCTAGGGGATAGGGACCCTGGGGTCCTGTGGAGTTTTTTGCAAAATGTCCACGAATATGTGCATACTTTGCATTGCCATTTTGATCTTTATGTATTTTCTCAATCAACAGATTCTAAAAGTACAGCTACTGTCTTCTGGGGGAAGGTCTGCAAAGTGTTTTGATGTTAAAAAGGGGTCTTTATACTCAAAAAGGTTGGGAACCACTGGTTTAAATGAAGGGCAGTATCAAATCTCTGTCTTAGATAAATTTAAAATGAATTCATTTCTGTTATTAATTCTGCCATTTCATTTTTTAGCCATTCATGTCTCCCCGGTACCCAGGAGGCCCCAGGCCACCTTTAAGGATACCCAATCAGGTAACCCTTTTTACTAACGAAGGACATGGAAAAAAGTACTTTCAGCTAGGAAAGCAAAATTCTGCAAGCTCACCTTCAACAGGGTTTATGCAACTATTTTATGTAATGCAATCAAACTTTAATTTATTGAATTGGAGACTTGCTTCAAATGTTTATTTTGAACAGTGCCATATATGTTAGGTCAGGATGGATTTGATCTTCTTTATCAGTTTATAGCAGAGTTAAACAGTATTGTACCACCTGCAAATGTGCGTAACTTACATGACATAGGTCTTCCTCACGAACTAAATTCTGAGGCCTTAAATAATGCCACTCAAAAACTGCTGCGTTTTTAACAAACAGAAAAATCTCCCCAGTAACTTTATTTACTGTATGCATATCATATAATGTCCCTTACCTTATTTTGTTTAGCGATAAAGCAGGTTTGTAAAGTACTTCTCAGGAAGAACTGCATGATATTTTCAAAATCTTAAAAAAAATTGTATAATAGAAAGTACTACTTAATCTAAGGCACAGTTACTGCATTAATCACACAATATATTAACATTAGTTTAGTTTACATGAGCTTTAATCTGGTAGTATTTGAGTCAGTGCCCCACACATGGGTTGGTATGCAGAATTATATTTTTGATTAACAAAATCAACACGTATCATCTAACTAGATCAACAAAACTGATTAAAGAACAAAGGGATAACCATAGCTTTGAATCTGGAAATTTTATATTTGAGAAAATATGAAGGGTTGAATCCTTCGTCACTCCGGCAGAAAGGGCTGGCAGAGGTAGAGGTTTCATGCCTTTCCCCATTGGCCACTGATGAGTACTGAAAAATCAATATTGAGGTTTAGGGAGACAGGGCATCTGCCATGATGTGAAGTTTCTGAACACTTCTCAAGGGCAGCCTTATGTAGAGCACACTGCAGTAATATAATCTAGGAGTAAGAAGGGCACGCACCACAGTGGCTGGATCTTTCTGCCCAGTACAGGCTGCAGCTGGCTAACGAGTCGAAGCTGGCAAAAAGGCATTTCTGGCCACAGCTGCCACCTGATTAACCAGCAGTAGGACCAAGTTCAAGAGCATTCCCAGACTACAAACTTCAAGGGGAGTACAATCTCATACAGAACTGGTGATACCTTAAATCCCAGATCAGACCTTCTGCTCACCAGTAGCACTTTTATCTTGTCCAGATTAAGCTCCAGTTTATTAGCCTATATTCACTCCAAAATTGTGTCCAGGCACTGGTTCAGGATTTCTACAGCCTGGGATTAGAAGCGGGATGTGGGGCAGAGTGTCCTTGACATGTTGGCAATGGCCAGTGTTCCCTCTAAGCTGAGTTAGTGTGAGCAAGCTCACTGTTTTTTAGCCTCCAACTCACACATTTTGTCTGAGCTCAGGAAGGATGGCTACAGAGTAAACTAATTTAGTAGCCAAATTGCTCGCTCACAACTTCAAAGCCAGTAACTCACAAAGTAGAATTTTTGCTCACAAGACTCCACAGCTTAGAGGGAGCATTGGCAACAGCCCAACCCAGATCTCCAGATGACCTCACCCAGCAGTTTCATATAGATGTTAAAAGAACATAGGGGACTTGCAGGACCCCATAGACCAAAAGGGCTGAGTGGCAGTCCCTCAGCACCACCTTAAATGGGAGGGTAATATACCTTAAATTTTAGGTTGATAAACCTATAGATTCAAGTAGGCCTAGGGTTCCACCCATTATGTATTTAGTTGTAAAAGTGAAATAAAATTCCTTATTCAAAAAGGGTACAATTTATATTTGTTTCCTAATGATATTTTTCTTTATAGGCACTTGCAGGTGTCCCAGGAAGTCAGCCATTATTGCCTAGTGGAATGGATCCAACACGGCAACAAGGTTCTTATATACATATTAGATATTATATGACAATCTGGTGTGTTTTTGTTTTTTTCATAATGTATTCTCCCTTGTCATCATTTTTAGTAGCTGGAATGAGGGGCATTAAATTGGCACTACTGAGAGAGACTAGTTGGAATATTTATCTTATTCTGTGATAAGAAGTGGATGCCTCATGGACAGGATAAACAAAAAAACATTCTGTTTAATGCACTGCTACTCAGTTTAGTTGCTCTATCTGAATCTTGAGTTTAGAGAATTTTATGGTGCTATGTTAATTCTGCATCATGGTATATTCTCATTGTTCTGGATCCTGTACCTTTTATCCTAATGCTCCACTCAGTAAAGTGTAAAGCCTTCCTCCAGCCTGAGAACCCATGCTCCAACAGAAGTGGCTCTTCTACTAGAAGGCTTCAGACTTTGAGAGCAAAGTGGTGGGATAAAAGGTGGAATTGCTTCAAGTGGCGGAAGTTGGAGGAGGGGAAAATGGTGAAGGCAGGATCCAACCCAGTAAAGCTATCATTCTGAAGAGAAAAGCATTTTTGTCACTGTTTGGTTCATGCATGCATTGGTAGTCGGCACCATTTTAGAAGGGGCATGAGGAGAAAAATGCCATTTCTAAGGAGATGCCTTCTACATAAATGGTAAAACCTAATATATATGTTTTCACTTGTTTTTTAGGACATCCAAATATGGGTGGGCCAATGCAAAGAATGACTCCTCCTAGAGGAATGGTTCCATTAGGACCTCAGGTACATTGCTTGTGGGTTTTGATCCTTACAGTTATGTTGTTGTAATTCCCTTTCTTCTTACTAAAATTCTACTACAGATATGCTGTGATTTCATACAGTCCAGCAGCACCTTAGAGACCAACAGGTTTTTCTGGGTATAAGCTTTCGAGAGTCAAAGCTCCCTTCATCAGATACAAGAAGGAATGGAGATCTCAGAGTCTTTATATCTCAGTCAGAAGGTGGGATGGGTGTTGTAAAGAAGGAATTTAGGATGCAAAGGTACAGTGCATATTGTAATCAGCTTGAGGGCAGAAAATTAGCATCTGTAGTGAGATAAGAATCCTGTGTTCCCGTTCAGACCTGGGATGTCCATTGTTCTGAACCTGTGAATGAATTCAAGTTCAGTAATCTTGCATTGTAATCTCCCCTTGAAGTTTCTTTGATCAAGGACTGCCACTCTTAAATCAGCTTGGCTTTAGACAACAGATCATTTGGTGAGTTGAGGATGGTGACTGGAGGCATGTAGATATGTTTGGTGATCAGTAGGTTCCTGGTATAAGGTGATTTTTATACTTCCATTATGTATTTATACAGTGTTGTTTAGAAGTGTATTTTCTCATGGATTAGTTCATGGTCAGGTTGATGTTGGGGTGGATGTTGCTGAAGGCCTGGTGAAATTTCTTCAGTGCTTCTTTTCCATGTATCCAGATGATGAAAATGTTGTCAATAAATCTCCGATACAAGGGGGTGTTAACAGATGGAAGTTGAGGAAACACTATTCCAGGTTAGCCATGAAAGTGTTGGCATATTGTGGTGCCATGTGGGTGCTCATGGGTGTGCCATTAATCTGAAAGAATAAATCTTTACCAAATCTGAAGTAGTGGCAGGTGAGGACAAACTGGCAGAGCTTGGTAGTGAGGCTGGCCGTGGTGCTGTCAGATACGGTGTTCCTAATAGCTTGTAGTCCACCTTTGTGGGGGATGTTGGTGTATAGATACTCAATATCCATGGTGGCTAAAATAGTGTTTCCTGAAAGATTGTTAACAGATTGTACTTTTCTCAGGGTGTCCATGGTGTCTTGCACATAGCTGGGGTCTTTGATGGCCTAGGGTCTGAGAATAGTTTCCATGTATTCAGACACCCCTACAGTGATAGTGTATATACCTAAGAAAGCAGGACATCCTGGGTTGCCAAGCTTGTGTAATTGGAGCAGAAGACCACCTCAACATCTCTTGCATTGAAAACCCTATGAGGTCACTTTAAGTCAGCTGCAACTTGAGGGCAAAAGAAAGAATAGCCTTGCAACACATCAGGGGATAGGGATGGAGCTGGGCATCTCTCTGTACATAAGGATGTGCAGGTGATGTAAAGCATGGCTGGCAGTAAATGCCAGCTAAGTTTTGAGCTGGGGTGGTTCTGTCCAGAAGGCAGTCCATGTGGATGCCTAGTTCAGCCCTCCCTCAAAATCATCAGTTTATGAAATAAGCAGTGATATAGATCAGCCATTTACATGTTGAATACAATTCAATAAATGAACTAACTAAACCTACTCTTCTCGTGTTGTCGTTGGGGGGGGTGGTGCTGGGCAAATGAGAATCAAAGCAAATTATGCTTTGTGTTGATTTGCCCTAGCCACTAACTGGCTCTATTGGCTGTAAAGAAAACAGCAGCCAATCAGATGAGGGTAGCTGGCCATTTTGCCATGTGGCTGCCTCTCATTTTCAGCCTTCTCCCTGCAGCTGACACACCCACTGTCCCTGGGGGATAGCAGAGGATTAGCTGGTCACTATATAGGGCTGAGCAGGAATTGGAGGGGGTACAATTTTGGAAATTGGCTGTGCTGGGAGCCTCTATTACTCCTGCTTTGTGCGGTCTTCTGTGGGATGAGGTATTTTCTCATTAAGTAGTCCTGATTTTATAAGTAGTTAGGCCACAACTAGTTGGCAGGAACAGGGCAAGTTGCTTTGGATAGGTAGGGCTAATCGGCAAGCAGACATCTGCATGATGGAGGCTGTGTCCATAACAGGCTGTTGCATGCCTTGCAGGTGGGTGTGCTGTGAAGGAGTGCCCTTGGTGCTTAGTAACATCTTTTGAACCTAGTAGTAGCCTTGTGACGTATCAGGAGAATGGGATAAAGCTGGATACACAGGGTGGTGATAATGGGTTTGGAGCTGGGGTAGATATGTCCAGAAGGCAGTCCATGTGTATAGAAGCTCAAAATGATCAGCTTATTGACATAAGCAGTAATGTAGATCAGCTATTTACATAAGCTGAATACAGTTAAATAAATAAACTGATTGAACTCACATTTTGTGTCTCATCCTTGTTGGGGTGGGGGGGAGGTGCCAGGGCAAGCAATCAAAGATGCTAGGGTGTAACATGCCTGGGACAAACTGTTAGTGCCTTGGTGATGAGAATCTCATCCATAAGTTTTTAAATACTGTACTCCTTTTATAGAAAACCTTGAAAATATAGTTACTCTGTTCCCAGCTAATTAATGTTGCATATGTACAGAATGAAGCCATTAGTGTTTCCTTCACATAACTTTAAATCACAATTATGTTACTATTTCTGGGATAAATACAAAATAAATTTTAAAAAGAAAGATATAAAGGAAAGAAACAGAAAAAAAGTTCAGCTACTTCTGCTTGTTGATCATTCACAGTCATTCAGGATATATCTCAATTAATCTGCCCATACGTTTTGCATCATTCTCAAATCTTTCTCAAATCTGCCCTTTTTATGTAGCATTTGGATTTTATCTATTTTTTTAAAAAAACCCTGAGTATTGAATTCATGAAATGAGTTGATAATACTTAAGTTCTTGTTCATCAAGTGCAATCAAGAAAGTTATTTAAGTAAGCTTTTCAAGAGAAGAAAATGGAGGAATGTAAATTGTTAGATTTCTAATAGAATACAAATAAATTATGTTGAAAGGAACATTGGACTTACTGTAAAGCTTTCTTCTACTATGGGGAAGGGAGTGACTCCCAATAACCAGTTTGGAAATTCCCCAAGCCATAGCTAAACACACCTGAATAAACCATTTTAGTAATACCCAAATTAATACAACTAACAGCGGAGGTTAAACATGAGAAAAAAACACAGCATAGAGTCAATTATACAGGAAGATTTATAGAAGGTAAAAGATTCAGTCGTACTGGGTAGGGTAAGAGGCCCTCCCTTCCTCAGAGAGGAAGGTACATTTCTCACTCTGAGGGGAAGGACATCTTATCATGGGATCATGAGGTGATTGTATGAAAGAACAAAGGGTTAGTAAAGACTAAGTTCCATTATAAATGATGACCAAGTTCCATTATAAAAGGGTATGCATTGGAGCCTTGCACAAGCCACACTGAGGTCAGTGGAGGTTACTTAACAACAATGCTAAGTGAACAGCATCTTTAAAAAATGGTTCTTTTGAGTATGAATTTCTGCTTTACATTATGAATTTATTCTTTCACTTTGCCATTAAAGTGCAGAGGACATTTTAGCCACCACTGTAAATAATGTTGAAACCAGTTTAATTTTTCTGTATTGCCAGAATGTGCTTATATTTGTGGAAGACTTCTGTAAAATGGCTTGGATCTAATGAACTGCAAGTGGAATTCTGTTCATGGAATATGATTTTTATTCTTTGCCCTGCAGTCCCCTGTGCCACTCAAAAAGCCACTCCTGAGAGGTGGGAGACCCTCTGGAACAGTGTGGTATGTGGCATGATGGGCCGCAGTAATAAATATATTATTTAGCTGGAAAACCATAAAAACTCTTATAGTTTACCTCTCTCTGTATGCAAAGAGAATATGTATTCTTGGCTATGAAAGGCTGCATAGAATACATGTCAATGCATTTTTTAGTAAAGCTAAAAAATTCTGGAATGCTTTGAAAGTGGCCAGTACTGTTTGTTTTGCAAACCTAAACATTACAACACTTTTCAACTATAGCACATTTACAAGAGTTTATACTAAAACTCTTCAGTGAGTCTGTTCAGCAAACCCACGCCATAGCATATGAGTAACATAGTAACATAGACACATGTAATTTAATTTAGCCTTTTAGATTAGGATTGCCAGGTCAATTTACCCTGCCAATGGGGGGTGGGAGGGAGCTTTCTGGGAGTGTGGTGGGTGGGGCCACATTGCCATGTGCAATGTCACTGATGCGATGACTTCACACGGAAGTGACATCATCACACTGGGGATATTGCATGGCAACACTCTACTGTTATGGCCAAAATGCTAGAGTGTTGCTGTGCAATGTCCCTAACGTGATGAAGTCACTTCCATGTGATGTTATCATATCAGCAACATTGCCACACAAAGAGGCTGTTTGGGGGTGGGTCTTCCCCCACCAGCCAGCTGGCAGGCAGCGGGATGAAGCCCCAAAAATCAGGGGAACCCTATCCATACTGGGGGGTCTGCGAACTCTATTTTAGATCCATCATTTTTGCCTGGATACTGATCTCTCTTTGTGCAAAAAGTAGAACTGATTTCTGCCAGTTTCCAGTTTCTGTTGTTGTATATGACAACCTAAGGTCCAAAGTTCACATTCCCTATACCACATGATCACCACAGGGACTTGCAGTGAATCAGCAGCTACAAGTTCCCTGTGGGGATTCAGTTTTGAAATGTTGCAGGGGCATGATTCAGATGGGACTGTGGCATAGCAAGAGGAGGGGCTCCTGCCTCCCCCTCTGCCATTGTACTGAATGCTTGCACATGCATTTCCCACCCCCTTGAAATGAATAATTCTCCCTCCTTTCCCCTATGCCCCCCCAACACTTCCAAATTGAATTCCCATGGGGAACTTGAATTTAGCATACTGGTTCAAGTCCCACATGGATATGAAATGTGTACATAAGAACATAAGAACATAAGAGAAGCCAATGTTGAATCAGGCCAATGGCCCATCTAGTCCAACACTCTGTCACACAGCGGCCAAAATATACCAGGTGCCATCAGGAGGTCCAGCAGTGGGGCCAGGACACTACAAGCCCTCCCACTGCTGCCCCCTTCAGCACCAAGAATAGAGTGCATCACCTGTCCCAGACTGAGAGTTCCCATCTATACCCTGTGGCTAATAGCCACTGATGGACTTCTGCTCCATATGTTTATCTAATTCCCTCTTGAAACTGTCCATGCTTGTAGCTGCCACCGCCTCCTGTGGCAGTGAATTCCATATGTTAATCACTCTTTGGGTGAAGAAGTAGTTTGGCCCTATGAATAGGGAACCACAAATTGTGGCTGGGCTTGGTACCTAACTTTTATTTTTTACAAGGAGATGATGATGATGATGATGATGATGATGATGATGATGATGATGATGATGATGATGATTTCTGAATCACCCAACCCCGCAAGTGGGCTCTGGGAGATTTACAGCATTAAAACAGATAAAATACAACCAGCATGATAAAATTATTACAGTGCACTAATAAAACAATCAGTCCAGATGGTGATCAGTCCTTTTTGCTAGTTGCCATGCTCTCTGTGCAGCAGGGTGAGGAAGGGAACGCAGGGCCAAAAGTAAAAAAGGAAGGTTGCTGTCCTCAACCAAAAGCCTGGTGGAATATTTCTGCCTTATAGGCCCTGAGGAATTGCATCAGATCCCGCAGGGCCCTGATATTATTTGGCAGAGAGTTCCACCAGGTCAGAGCCAGGACCGAAAAGGCCCTGGCCCTGGTCAAGGACAGCCAGACATCCCTAGGGCTGGGGACCACCAGTAAGTTGTTATCAGTTGATCCCAGTGCTCTTCTGGGGACATATTGAAGGACGCGGTCCCGAAGGTATGAGGGTCCTTGACAGCTCAAGGCCTTAAAAGTCAACACTAATACCTTGAACTTGACTCAGTAGTCTACTGGTAACCAGTGTAGCTGGTGCAGCACAGGTTGTGTATGCGCTGTCCGTAGCGTTCCCGCCAGAACTCGCACCATCACATTCTGAACCAGTTGGAGCTTCTGCGTCAGTCTCAAGGGCAGGCTAGCATAGAGCGAGTTACAGTAGCCCAATCTGGAGATGACCATTGCATGGATTACTGTGGCCATGTCAGGGGCGATAGGAAAGGGGCCAGTAGCTGTGCCTTGCGTAGGTGGTAAAATGCCAATCTGGCAGTATTGGTGACCTGTGCCTCCATAGACAGGGAAGCATCCAAGATCACGCCCAGGCTCCTGACAGAGCGCATTGGTGTTGATGGCACCCCATCAAAGGCTGGAAGCTGAAACCCCAGTCCCAGAGCCCTCCCCCCCAGCCACAGAACCTCTGTCTTCTCCAGATTCAGTCTCAACCTGCTCTTCCTTAGCCATCCCACCATGGCCTCCAAACCCTCAGCCAGATTTTGCAGAGCAGTAGCTGGGTGGCTGTCCAAGAGCAGATATAACTGGTTATCATCTGCATATTGATGACACCCAAGTCCAAAACTCTGGGCCAGCAGGGCAAGGGGGCGCATGTAGATGTTCAGTATAAGGCAGAGTCATGTGTTCCCATGTAATTGCTGGCACTAAAGCAGAGGCATTAAGTATTTTTTATAGTTCTGCCGAGCTTTTTCCAACCTTTTGAGATACTAACAGATATAGGGATGCCACTCCCCAGTTGGGGACAGGGGATCCAGCAGATTCCACTGGGTTTTTGGGCTCCTGCCTCCAAAGGCAATGTGCTGATGTCACATGGAAATGACATCAGTGACACTCTGGTTTGGGGGCAAAACTCTGTGGTTTGAGGATGATTTTACCATAGAGTTTTGCCCCTCCCAAAACAGTGTCACTGTGAGACGTCACCAACATGATGTCATCACATTACAGCACTACACCCCACTCCTGGAAAGTCCCTCTCCCTCCCCCACCAGGATGATATCAGACCTGGCAACCCTAAACAGAAAGGGCCCCCCCAAACAGCTGCAGCACTGATAGAAGTTGTGTTTGAGGCACAGAAAAGCCTCCACTGAAATTATATGTAAAAATCAGTCACAAGCTTGTGAAGCTCTTAAAAGCACAGTGCAGCAAATTCCTTTTCCTTAAAAGGCCAAGTTGAAAAACATTCTCACCACTGGTGAGTGCTTTTTGTGGAACACTTCATAAAAGCTGCTTCAACACACATTTTGGCTTTGTATGGAACATGGCATTGGATTCTTTATAGGCACTCCAATACAATTTCATATCCTTTAAATAATTTTAGTACTCATTGCTATTTATTAAGGAAGCATAGAAGTAATCATTTTTTATAGATGGAAAATACCCACAGCACTCTGCAGCTGAAATTATTAAAATGCTATGTTAATTAAGACAGACTTTTAAAATGATTCATCAGACTTTGCCAGTATGGAGTCCGATCAAATATTTTTTAGAATCCTGAGTGATCTTCCATGAAATGACTACTAAATAATCTTCAGGAATTAAATATGGTTACTGTAGCTCCATTGTTCAGATAATAAGACTGTTAGTAAATGCTAAATAGATTCCTTCTTCAGAGACAGTGGAAGAATAATTGTTTTGAAAAAGGCAAGCAACTCAAATTCTGAAAATGAATGGCAATGCCCTATCCAATCAGCAGATGTGTAGGGAAGTCATTAACCTGCTGTCCTTTCTTTCCCCCCTCCTCTTTGGTTTTGTTTTTTTGTTTTGTGGTAGTCTGACCCTTGGTTATCATTGCAGAACTATGGAGGTGCAATGAGACCCCCACTGAATGCTTTAGGTGGCCCTGGAATGCCTGGAATGAACATGTAAGCAAAATAATGTACTACTATAACACTTATAATGAGATAATCTTTCTCTTTTAAATTAAAGCTAACAGTAGTGATGTATGTAGAATGTTATTTGATAAACTGCTTAACACGAGCAATTTTTGCTCTTCATCTGGTGCAAGATTTTATACTCCAAGATCCAGAATTTGTGCAAGATTTTATGCTCCAAGATCCAGAATTTGTTAATTATAAATTAAGATTCCCTGCTGGAAAACTGCATTGGAATTCAATTTAATAATGTTGTTTCTGTTGTGATGTATTTAATTCTCGTTCGTACCTAATAAGGCAGTACAAGGAAGCTCAGTGTTTTGCCAGTAGAGATAACTCTGTCTCTAAAATACTTGAATAGCTGAATTTTCTTTCCTCACTGGTTTTATGGTGGTGTAAGATAGTTTTAATAATTAGTAAAATAGCTGTATCTTTGCAACCTGTAGTACTATTAGTATATTTTGTTCTTTCTAAATGGTATCTCATTTTTTTTGCAAGACATGATATTTGAACCTTAAATGTAAATGTACACATGTAAATGTGTAGCATTTAAATTATGAAAACTTATATGCAGAGATGCCATGCTTGAGATATGGGTGATAGAGATACAGAAGATGACCTTCTGAGATACAGAATCTTCCATGATTAGTGCTAAATTTAGATAAGCCAGCCTAAGTCAGATGGGTAAGCAGAGGTCTACCTCTGTGCCTGTACAATTCTTTATACAATATGGCATCCTTCCCATGGAAGAAGCCATTGTCCAGATTCTGTGATGGCTATTTTCTCATTTGGCAGGCTATGCTGACATGTAAGTTGGGCTGGGTTGATGCAAGATTCAAGCAATCAGAGGCGTGGCCATAATACTGTTTCCAGGGTAATGTATGCTCACCCTGCTTATGGTTGGCTATTGAGGAGCCAGCACCACAGCTAAATTTTTTCTCAGTGAGAGAACAAGTGGAGAATCTGCTTATATCGTACTCTCCATTTTAGATGCAATTGAACGAGATAACCTGAACATGGCCCACTCATGTTCAGGTTATCTACCCTATTTGCCTTATAAAATTTAGATGTTATCCCTCCAAAAATCTGCTCAAAAGTAAATTACACAAGTATTTAAAAAATTAGTGTAAAAGTTTTTCACAAATCTAAATACAATTAAATTATAAAAAGAGCCACCATAAATATAAAAACAAACCTTGGGTATAAAAACAACATAAAACATTAAGCACCCTAAAATGATATCCATAAATAGCTCTTAGGTTAGAAGATTGCTTTAAAAGATGGACCTCTTCAGTTAACAGCTGGTTAAAGAGAAATGATTTGGCATACTGCCCAAAGGATAACAGACAAGAGACAAGCCACAAAGGGAGAAGGCATTTTAGAGGTGCCACCAATGGAAAAAGCCCTGTATCTGGCTGCCAACCACTTTACCTCTGAAAGTAGGGACACACATAGAACAGGGCCTTGGAAGAGGATCTTAACTGGTGTGCTGGGCAGTACAGGAAGAAAATGCCTCTTAGGTTTCCCAGCCCTATGCCATTTCAGGCCTAAAGCTGGGAACCAGTATTTTGAATTGTGACCAGAAACAAGCAGGCAGCCAGTGCAGATCTTTCACCAGCATATCCTTTGTACAGCCCCCAACCAAAGCTTGATCATGACATTTTGGACCAATTAAAGTTTCCAGATCATTTTAAAAGTCACCTTCCCTTTTGACTATCCTTGATAGTACCAGAACATAGATAGTTGTGAACAGATCACACTTTTATGTGGAACAATCATAGCTGTTAAAAGGTACAGTGTCCCAGATAAGAGACTTGAGCCTCCAATTGTAGGCCAAGATTGAGCAGCATCCCCTGTTACAAACCTGCTCCATCAAGGAGAGTATTAACTCTTCCAAACCAGCTGACTCCTCAGTCCTTGAATAGCTTTGTCATTGACCAACAGCACCTCTATCTTGTCTAGAGTGAACTTCAGTTTATTGACCCTCATCCATCCTAGTACTTCTCAGGTATCTGCTCAGGACTTCCACAGATCCTTCCACCTTCAGTTGCCAGGAAGCTGTCATATACATAGAGCTGATGGTGTCTTACTGCAAACCCCTGAATGATCTCTCCCAGCAGTTTCATCTATATATGTTAAACAAACAAGTTGAATTCTGTAGAGACTCCACAGTATAAATACCATGGGGCTGAACAGCAGTCCCTCGGAACCACTTTATGGAAGCAGCCAGCCAGGTAGAGCAGAACCACTCCCTTCCCAATCCCCCTCCCCTCCCCAGTCCAGCCAGCTTCTTCGGAAGGATACCGTGATGGACGCTATGAACAGGTCCAGAAGAATCAACAGAAATGTGCATACTGTCTCACTTCCAGCAAAGATAATCGGTCAGAGCAATTAAGGCCATTTCTGTCCTGTAGCCTGGCCTGAATCTTGATTACAATGTATCTAGATAATAAGCCTTCTCCAAGACTGCCTGAAACTGCTTTGTCACCATCTGCTTAAGAACCTTGCCCAAATCGAATCTTGACCATGAGGCAGTAATTATTTAGTTCATTCAGAGGCAGAAATGTCTGATATTCCCAGGTATGTTTTTACCCGCTCCAGCAGAACTGAAGCTGGCTTGCTTGTCCCATTTCTGTCTTTGTTTCTGCAGCGAGTTTACATTTGTCTACTGCTTTTTCTTGTTACTACTGTTGAATCTCTCATTATTTAAATCACAAGAATGTTTCCTTTTCTGGGAAACTGGGTTTCGAGATACTTGTGGTTTAAAAAAAAGAAGTTAAAGGCCAGGCTCTTTTCTTTCTACTACATAGCTTTTCCTATGGCAGTACTTTGGAAGGTTCATAGAGCCAGGTATCTCTATATGGGAAACCCTGCAAATAAGCTAAATGAAAAAGCAATTGTTGTTCCTTCCTATTAGAGTTGCCAGGTTTAGGCTGGAAAATACCTGGAAACTTTGGGAGTGGAGCCAGGAGAGGGTGGGGTTTGGGGAGGGGAGAGGCCTCAGCACAGTACAATGCCATAGAGTCCACCCTTAAAAGCAGCCATTTTCTCCAGGGGAGCTGATCTCTGTCAGCTGGAGATCTGTTGTAAAAGCGGGAGATCCCCAGGCCCCACCTTACCTAAAGTACAGCTGTTATTTACCTTACATAGTACTTTTATTTCATCAGCCACTAAGCTAAAATGAAGGTATTTGAATTAGAGAAAGCATAAATCAATTAAACATCAAATAATCTTGTGACATGTTGAAGACTTAACAGTGCAAAGCAATCTATAGCTATTCTAGTCTAAGATCTTTCAGTGGGTTTAGGCTGGAGAAATTCTGTGTATATCCTGTAACAAATGCACTGTGGCATGAGATTTAGAGACACTATTAATGTTTCTAGCTAGATTGAACTCAACAGTGCTAAAATGTCCTTATTTTTATAACAGTTATAGACTGAAAATGGACAGGTGTGAACTTACACAAGAGAAAACTAATGTACTTATTTAGATTGCATATTTAGTAAAAATACAAAGATAGTTCGAATCAAATTATCATGTGATCTTTTATATTTTAGGGGTCCAGGAGGTGGTAGACCTTGGCCAAACCCCACAAATGCTAATTCTGTGAGTAAATATTGAAATTCTGTTATGGTTATGCCCCTTTAAAAAGTGAGTAAATAAAAAAATAACAGCATGTGAGTGGGTTCCTCACATTACAACTTAATCAGCATGGAAGAGTACTTCACTGGATTTTTCCTTATGTGAGCAGAAGTTTTCTTTCACTAGGCTAATCCTTTTTTCTCTGATTATCATATTCATAATTCAATATTATAAAATGGTATTTTAGTAACCATAATTGCTGACATGGACAAATGTCTTTTAACAAAATATGAAGGTTAATATTTTATTAGATTTAGCCATTTGAAATAAGGGTACAGTTAATGCAGTATTCCTTTCTCTTTAGAAGATGGTTTTTAGAATTGTAGGCAATAAGTTTTGATAGAATCCTTTTTCATTGGCTTACTGTTTTCTTTTGTCTTTTAGATACCATACTCTTCTGCATCACCAGGGAATTATGTAGTGAGTATACTTCTCTGTGTTTGGGTGGATGCATGTGTGTTTTTATTCATTAGCATAGATGTTACAACTTATTTAGGTTAAGAAATGGATGTCCAGATGTTACAGAAAAGCCCATGTGTATTGGTTGAGAACTGAATGTCTGATCTGTTTTGTGTCATTGTGTCTGCAATCTATCTGTAGCACATATGTTGAGGTTCATTAGGAGAACAGTTAACAGTCTGGCCAAAATTGCCCTGAATGCTGTGTTTTACTTTAGCATATGTTCTCTAACTGGTACAATGCATAGATAGGCTTCAGTAATAATGAAGTAAAGTCAGCTGTTTCAAGGGATAGAGTAATGGAATGCAGTAATTTGGAAACTGCATTTTGAAGGACCCCTAAATCATCTAAAACTAGAATTACTAATATATTTTCAGGGAATATCTTACTCTATTCTTATTCATTTACCTGAAGACTGTTAGGACACTTTGCCCCGTGCATTTTTTATTTAAACATTACTTGTTTTCCTTACTTAAATTGAATGGCCCTCAGAATTTGAATCCCCATGACAATCAAAGGAAGAATTTCTTAAGGTGAAAATGAACTATTTTGTTAAAAACCTGTGATAGTGAAAACTGTACAACTAGTGATTTCAGTGTGATAATGCAAGTGTAACAATGCATTCACAGAAATGGTGGTCACATGCAGCTGCCTAATCCAATCTGGGATGTACATTTGACATTCTGCTCCCAAATTACATTTTATCCAGTCAGTGTGTGACTGCAGAATAAGCGGCTAAACTTTCGCATTGTCTTGTCCCTGATGTTGAATAACTTGGCACCACATGCAGGACACCAGGCAGGGCAAATTAGTTCTCCCCTCAAGACTGAATGTAGCTCCAGAGTTGTGGGAAAGGGGTATAATTTTCCCATTATCTATTTATTTGGAAATTTTTAATCTACTTTTCTCTAATGAATGCAGACTAAAAGTGGTATATTAAAACTGAAAGCCACAAATAATTAAACTTGGGTTACTTAACCAAGGACTAATCCCTGAGAGGAACTGAGCAACTGATAACAGCTCTGCCCCTGATGGCCATTCTTCTCCTGACAAGGCAGGCCATGATTCCCCACCCCCCATCCAAAACAAGGAATTATATTTGTGAAGGGAGAATAGTGTTTCTTATTCCTCAGAGTTTGAAAGCATTATTTGGGAAACATGTAGAAAAGCAGACTATACTATAACGTATCCACTCATACTTAAAATATTGGTATTACTGTAGAAAATGTTAAATGCTGCCTTTTTTATTTAATTAATGTTTAAATAGAAACAATGCTGTTTCAGGTTTTGATGTCACTTCTAGATTTTACTGTAGCTGCAAATGTGGGATGAAAACAGTTATGCTGACTCTGCTGAGTGATGAAGTGGTTGGGGCTAAAAAAATTAGAAATATTTAATTAAAATAATAGCTTAATAATAATGTTATTCTGTTTTGATGGTTAACACATTAACAACATAAAAAGACAATTTAAAAGAAAAGAATAATATGCATTTGATTTTAATTTTTTTAATTAAATGAGTTGTAGATCAACCTAATCTTTAATGCATTAGCTGTAGCTGTACATATCTTTATTCAGACATACAGCCTTGATGATTCAGCATTTGCAAATATTAATCCTCATTCATTTATTAACAGGAGTTTGATATAATCATTGAAAAGCTTGTAAGAACTTGATTAATATTGTATGGACTTAGAACAATTTTGTTTATAGAACAAACTTCTTGAATACTGTTTTCTGTGGCCATGTGCTTTATATGCTATTACACTGGAAAGAAAGAGGGACTCCATGGAACCCATACAGAGCCTCCTGCTTGTTGAGATTGGAACATTGGACCTACCATAAAGGTTTCTACTATTTGAGGAAGAGGCTGTTTGAGACGTTGTTTGGGTATTCCTTTTCCCAACTCCAATGCTCATCTTGCCTGAATCACTGGTACAAGGCATTGGATTTTAAGAGCAAGGCATTAACTTTCAGCTGCAAGAGATCTCTTATCTTAAGTGCAACAGAAACAATATCCTATTTAAAAGGAACCAGAAAAAACCAAAGACCATTCAACTACTTCATTGCAGCTATGCCACAATCAAGATTTTAAGGCAATAAGGTTCATTCCTTCATTTCAACTTCTTATCACACATTCCTCCACTGGTTGCTCAACCAAGAGGGCTAGCACCTATATTGTCAAAAAAGACCCGAATCCTAAAAGATGAATTCTCCATTAGTTCTTCAACCAAGAGAACTAGTAAATAAATAAATTCTAACACATCTTACCTCAGTGCTGTTTACATACAACATTACAATCCATTCACCAGTTTTCAAGAGCAGTGTGACAATAGAATGAGTTGTCTACTTCTCATCTAATTGGAGCAGTCAGGTAGGGAGGTATTACACCAGCATTCTTTAGAGTTACTCATAAGAAGAGGTAGGTAGAGGATAACCTTAAAAAGAACAAAGGGAGTGAAAAAGAGGCCAGAGGCCTTCTCTGAAGCCCTGCTCTTACTTTTTATACCCTTATCAAAGTATCCTCCCTACCGTACCATGGACTGACTAGACAAACATCAGAACAATTATTTGGGCCAAATTTGTTATACGGCTAGTTCTGGATATTTACCAGCTTAAAGTCAAGGTTTTCCAAGTACCTAAGAAAGATCAGTCAGCTGAAGTTCCTCCACAGGGAATCATGGGGTGTCTATCGTCTGAACCCAGGACTTGGACACAGTTCTTGTGATCAGACATTGTGCCATTAGAAGGAAACGACCATTGGACTTACCGTGAGGGGTCCTTCTCCTCTGAGGTCAGGAGGACATCTCCAATGGGTTATTCCCACCGTGCCTTTAGGGAGGCAGGAAATAGTTTTTTCCCCTTCCTGTTGGCGCCTTCGGAATAGCCCCACCTCCAGTTCTGGGACTCCGAAAGCAGTGCTTGCAGCCTAAGTAACTGGTCTTGCCCTATAAAAAACATAACTGTAAACAGTAAACTTAACTATTCAACACAAGAACCCTGCAGACCTAAAAAAGGGCAGAGTACACCAAGGAAATGAGAGAAGAATCAGCACAGACTAAGAAAAAGAGGAAGATGAAAGCGGGAGGGCCGAGATGTCCTCCTGACCTCAGAGGAGAAGGACCCCTCACGGTAAGTCCAATGGTCGTTCTCCCTCTGAGGTGGAGGACATCTCCAATGGGACCTCCCCGAGCAGTGTCCCTTATTCGGGTGGGTTGCCATCTTCCTCCAGGGCAATAACGTGCTGAAGAATTCTTCTCCCAAACGCCGCATCAGCCGATGCTAGAGTGTTGATCTGGTAGTGTCTCACAAACGTGGAAATGGATGACCAGGTAGCCGCTTTACAGACCTCTTCTACCGAAGCTCTGTTAGTGAACGCTGCATTGGTCGCTGCGCTCCGCAGAGAATGAGCCGTGATGCCACTGGGTACCTCCTGACCGGAGGCTCGGTAGGCCTCGGTGATACATGCTTTCAATACTGCGCTGATCGCTGACTTCGACATCTTCTCCCCCTCCCTTGGTGGAGATATGCCAACGAATAAGGACTCAGTTCTCCTGCAGGCCTCAGTTCTCGCTATATATATCCTGAGGGCACGCTTGACATCTAGGGTGTGCCATATCCGCTCCTTAGGATGCTTAGGATGCGGGCAAAAGGTGGGTAAACAAATCTCCTGGGAGCAGTGAAATTTGGAACCAACCTTGGGCTGGAATGTAGGATCCGTGCGAAGCACGACCTTATCCTTGTGGAAGACGCAAAGGGACGATTTGACAGACAATGCCCCAAGTTCAGAAACTCTCCTAGCCGACGTGATGGCCACCAGGAACAGCGTCTTCATCCGTAACCATTTCAGTCCCACCTCCCGGAGAGGTTCAAAAGGTGACTTAGTGAGGGCAGCAAGTACTACGTTCAAGCGCCATGTAGGGAAGCGGTGAATTTGGGGTGGCGATTTAGCCACGGCTCCCTGAATGAACAACTGTATATGAGGGTGTTTGGTGAGTTTGTGTCCCTCAATAGAGGAGATAACAGTAGATAGAGCCGCCAACTGTCTACGAAGTGTAGCAGATTTTAGTCCCGAGCTCAGACCGTCCTGTAGAAAGGCCAAAATTGAGGCTACCGAAGGAGATAATGGTTCCACCTTCTTGCGTCGGCACCAGCGTACGAAAGCCTTCCAGGTGGTGTTGTAGATGCGGACTGTAGATTGTCGTCTGGAAGCAAGAATGGTGTCCAGGACCTGAGGCGAGTAACCTAGCGCTGACAACTTGTGCCGCTCAATCGCCAGGCGGTCAAACACAGCCACGCTGGATCCGGGTGCCACACCGGGCCCTGAGATAACATGTCGGGAGACACTGGAAGTACTAGAGGTGGGAGTATGGACAACTCCTGTAATGCCGAGAACCACGGGCGACGTGCCCATCTCGGAGCCACCAGAATGACCTCCGCCTTGAGCTCCCGAACTCTGCGGATGGTTCTTGAAATTAGGACGAATGGAGGGAAGGCGTAAAGCAGACCCTGGGGCCAAGGGGACGTGAGCGCGTCGGTCGCCTCCGCTTCTCGATGGAGGAACCTGGTGTAAAACCTCGGCAGGACGTGGTTCGTTGGGGAGGCAAACAGGTCCACCCTGGGTCGTCCGAACCGCGTCACTATCATGTCGAACAAACGGGGATGGAGGGCCCATTCCCCCTCCTGTAGTGTGACTCTGCTGAGCCAATCGGCCTCTACGTTTTCTGAACCTTTTATGTGTTCCGCTGTCAAGGAAATCACGTGATGCTCCGCCCAAGAGAGAATCTTCAGTGCCTCTCTGTGAAGTTGCGATGATCGGGAGCCGCCCTGTTTGTTGATATGCGCTTTGGCGGATATGTTGTCCGTTCTTATTAGCACCTGCTGGCCGCGAAGATGGGAGGCAAAGTGAAGAAGAGCCAAGCGGATCGCCCTGAGCTCCAGAAGATTGATGGGCAGGCCCTTCTCGTTGTCCCGCCACGTTCCCTGGACCGGGGCACCGTTCAGCACCGCCCCCATCCCAGTAGGCTGGCATCGGTGAACAGCTCTCTGGTGTGGCAAACGTAATAGTTCTTGCCCGACAACAGGTTGTCCAAATTCGCCCACCAACGTAGGCTCTTCTTGACCCTCGGGGGAACCTGGAGGTTGAAAACCTTCCTTTCCATGATGGAGATTTGGTGAGGACGTAGGAAGACCTGTAATGGTCTGGCATGAAGACGAGCCCATTGGATCAAATCGATGCTGGCGATCATCAAACCCAGTAGACTGGCTAACTCCATGAGTGGAGAGGACCTGCTGTTGTAAATCCGCACAGCGGACTCCTTGATCTTCTGGGCCTTGTTCAGTGGAAGGAACAAGGCATTGAGAGTGGTGTCGATCACCGCTCCCAAATGTTCGATGCGTTGAGACGGTGTCAGCGAGCTCTTTTCGAAGTTGACCAGGAACCCATGTTCCTGCAGACACTGTAGTGTCCTTTCCGTGTTCTCGATGGAGTCTGTCAGCGTGCCAGCTCTGATCAAGAGGTCGTCGAGATAGGGATGAACGTGAATCCCTCGGGATCTGAGATGTACTACCGGATTGATGATCAACTTGGAGAAAAGTCGGGGAGCTGTGGAGAGGCCAAAGGGGAGTGCCCTGTATTGAAAGTGCTGGTTGTAAATGCAGAACCGGAGGAATCGTTTGTGTGCCGGATGAATGGGTACATGGAGATACGCCTCCGTCAAATCTATGGACGTCAGGAACTCGTTGGGAGATAGAGAGTCCGCCACAGCCTTCAGAGTCTCCATACGAAAATGTCGTAGCTTTATAAACTTGTTCAGAAACTTGAGATCCAGAATCGCTCTCCAGTCTCCGTTCTTCTTGGGAACCATGAACAATATGGAGTAAACACCCCGGTTCCTCTCGGCGACTGGGACAGGTTCGATGGCTTGGATTTCCAACAGATGTTGTATTGCCTTGCCGATTATGGATTTCTTGTTTTCTGACTTGCTTGCTGGAGACTGTATGAATCGTTCTGGAGGCTGACGCAGAAATTCTATCGAATATCCCTGAGACACCACCTCCACAGCCCAGGCGTCCGCCTGTGTGTCTGTCCAGGTCTTTGAGAAATGTAGAAGGCGAGCCCCTACCGGGACGGAAAGATAGTCACGCCTGCTTGGGTTTGGCCTCTCTGTCTCCTCGGTCGTTCCTGTTGAACGGCTTGTTGAATCTGGAGTTGAAGGGGCCACGTTTGCCTGTCTGTTTGGAAGACTCCCAAGATGACTTCTTAACGTCCTGTCGATATCTTGGAAGGGAGTGCTGCGTACGAAAGGACTGAGGGTTCCGCCTATCCGACCGTCGGAGAGATCTGGGCATGGCTTTTTTCTTATCCCTGGTTTCCACCAGGATGTTATCCAGAGCTTCTCCAAAGAGACGGTCACCCTGGAACGGATAAGCAGTGACAATAGATTTAGACAGAGCATCTGCCTGCCAGGCTCGCAGCCAAAGAGATCTTCTAGCCACCGCCGTGGAAGCCATGGCTCTAGAGGCAAAGGAAATAATGTCCAGGGTGGCATCAGCTGAAAAGGAACTAGCCTTAAGAACGCGAGAAAGCCCTTCCAGAATAGCCCGGTTACTCTCTGGAACGATTTGGATGAGTTTCCGCAACCAAACGATAGATGCTCTGGCTGCAATGGAAGTAGTGGACGCTGCTCTTACCATCATGGCGATAGCCTCATGGATTCTTCTGAGCGTTGCCTCCACCCTCCTATCAGTCTGATCCTTGATGGTGCCTGAACCATCTTCAGAGACCAGGCCCGGCGATTGGAGTGCAGCCACTGGACCGTCCACCGGGGACACCTGCAACAACTCGTTAGCATAGTTAGGCATAGCATATAATTTTTTGGCAAAAACAGGAAACTGTTTATTGACCATGGGCTTGTCCCACTCTGCCCTGAGCTGGCGTTCAAAATACTCAGGGAAGGGAAACACCTTGTCAGAATGTTCCTCAGGAGGAAAAAACTCACGATTGCCCCCAGATTTTGACTTGAATTTAGCTTTGGCCGCCTTCTGATACTCAGAGGGTGATAAATCATGCAATTCTAGGGCCTTGAGGGCTTTAGATAGAAGGAATTGATAGTCCTCAGGTTTGAAGAACCGACTGGACTGTTCAGGGAGCTTCAATTCCTCCTCCTCCTCCTCTGATAAAAATTCTCCCTCCTCTCTATCTTCAATAGAAGAGGCATTAGATTCCACCTCCTCCCTCCAGCGCTCATCACTGGATCTCCCTGGATGTGGGGGGGGAGCCTTCTTAGCTGCTTTGGTTGGCCACCCAAGGGGGGGGAAATTAAGTTACCCTGAGAAGAATTCCCTTGTGACAAGGGAGCTTCTGGTCTGGAATGGAGCTGAGCCATCTCCTGTTGGATGGTCCTCCTAATAATGGCCATAATATCAGAAGAGTGCAATAAAACTCCCTGTTCTGGGAGCTTACCCTGGCTGGATTGGGCTCCAGAAACTTCTTCTTCTTCTGAAAGGCCTGGGGAGAGCATAGGAGTCCTCCTTCTGTCCCCCTAGTTCCCGAAATCGCCGTCAGAGAGGTCCCAAAGGCCGAAGCTGGACCTTCAAAATGGCCGCCGCCCGCGTGTATGCGCGCGGGAGGAATGGCGGGGTCCTCCTCTTCTGGCTGCCGGCGGCGCTTCAGAGCGCGGGGCGCTGCCGCCGAGTCAGCCTTGAGGTGCGGGAGAGCACGATCATGCCGCGAAGGCAGATCGGTCCCGGGATCGTCTCGCGCTGCCGCGGCCGCGGCGCGCCCGTCTCCCTCGTCGTCGGAGGAAAAAACCTCCGGGAGCTCCGTTGCTGCCATGGCGGCAGACGAAGAACTTCCTCTTCGGGTCTTTGAGACCCCACAAACTTCGCTCCAAGGTAGGAGCAGAAGGAAAAGGAAGAAAAAAGTGGTGAAGAGAGAGAAGGCAAAAAGGGCAAGACAACTGGCTGAATAGGAAGAGAAATTGAAGAGAAAACTCAGAGGAACAGCTAAGCTGAAAGAAATTGCTGCTTCTCCCTACTGAGGCAGGAATAGAACTGGAGGTGGGGCTATTCCGAAGGCGCCAACAGGAAGGGGAAAAAACTATTTCCTGCCTCCCTAAAGGCACGGTGGGAATAACCCATTGGAGATGTCCTCCACCTCAGAGGGAGAACATGCAATTTCCAAGTGAATTTTCCAAATTCAGTATTGTTTTGAACACTAGGTCATGTTAAGCAGTCCTAATAGTCCAAACTAGACCAATTTTATCACAGCTCAGAAGCTAGGCAGGGTCAGATCACCAAGGAAGATCAGGACTGCTGTGCAGAGGAAAACAATGGCAAACCACCTCTCTCATTTTTTGCCTTGAAAACCCCATAAGGTAGAACTTCATAGAAGTCACCATGAGACCACCATTGCAACTGAACAGCACACTTTACCCTTTTTGCCCTGATCTGGATGGCCCAAGATGGCCTGATCTCATCAGATCTTGGCAGCTAAGCAGGGTTGGCCCTGGTTCATACTTGGATGGGAGACCAAGGAAGTCCAGGGTTAGCGTGCAGAGGCAGGTAATGGCAACCCACCTCTGAATGTCTCTTGCCTTGAAAACCCTGCAGCATTACCACAAGTCAACTGCAACTTGATGGCACCTTACAGAAGTCATGTTGACTTCTTTTGGCACCCCAAAAACTTCACAAACTTATTAAGACATTTTAGATTGAGTATAGCCCCCAATCCCCATTCTTTTTGGGAACTGTAATTAATATTGACTGGAACGGAATCTATGGCTGCAATCTCCAGGAGGCGTTCTGTATTCTATGACACCTAGAGCACACTGGGGGTTTTACCTGACAATGAGAGATCAGCAGTTTTAGGAAGTCTGCTGTCCTTTCTAGTCTGATGAGATCATCTATTAAGGATAATTCCTTATGCAGCCATGTAACAGTTTTTCCTATACAATGGAGTCTTTGAGTGCTCGTTCTTTGGGGAATATCACCCAGGAAGTTAAGCTAGCCATGGGGACATCCACTACTGGAATCTTGTGTAACCTAGACAGTTTTGGAGGAAAATACAGCTTTTTGTATGCCCAATATGAAAACACTGGCTAGAAGTTTCAGGGGGGGCCCCCATTCCTCCATAAGTCCTGCTGTAAAAAACTGTGGAAAGGAGAATGTGGAACCCTAATTTTCTGCCTCAGGGAGAAGGGCCATCTTCATCATTAGAATTTCATGTGATGGAGGGAGCTTGTTGGGGAAGCTCCTTTTCAGACAACTTGGTTTCTTCCTTATCTGAGTTATGTCAACAGCTATTTAATTTAATAGAGTTTATGAAGGATAAGAAGAGCATAAATCTTTCTGGGTGAATTTCCTATGTGCTGTAACCCCCAAATGCCATGTCTTTTGTGCTGGGCCTCTTGAAAGATATCAAGGCTCAGGTTGCTGGACCAACAAAAAGCTTTGCAATATACAAACTAAAAAAAAGAAATAAGACCAAGAAGAAATAAGTAAGGTAGCAATAAAGGACAACAGTATCAATGGCCTAAATTCACCAAGAGAAGAGAAGGAAAATCTTTAAGCAACTGAAGAAATTAAATGCAGATGCTACCTGTTTACAAGAAACACATAAGATGGAAAGATCAACACTATCAGTCATGTAAGTAACTTGGACTTACTTTTATATCATCAGATGAAGTTAAAAAGAGAGGCATTGTAGCATTTATAAAGGAAGGACTGAAATCTATCTTGATCTTTTCGGCAGAAGAAGGGAGACTGTTGTTGGTTGAAATTACTATTGGGGATAAAAGGATTTTATTAGTAATGATATATGCCCAAATGACCACCAAGGAAAAATTTTTGACTGCCTAAAAGATGTCTTAGACAGATTTGACTATACTGATTTATGTCTGCTGGGAGATTTCAATGCAGTTTTTGATTATGACCTGGATAGGAAGATTAATAAGAAGGTTAAAGCCTCCAAAGGACTTCTTCCAAGATCCTTTTTAGAACTGGTTGAAGAATATAAACTAGTTCATGCCTGGAGAGTAAGAAATCCCGTGGGAAGAGACTATACCTTTTATTCTGACAGAAACAAATGCTGGTCTAGAACTGACACGTGTTGGGCTTCAGTAAATCTTTTACAGGATATTAAAGATGTCGATATTTTACCCAGGTCATATGCAGACCATAAACCTTTATTGGTGAAAATAAAGGATGTTCCAAGAAAATTCAGGTGGAGAGTAAATGTTCAAATTTTGAAAAATGTACAATTTGTGGAGTCTATTAAAAAGGAAATGAAGTTATACTTTCAGCAAAATATAACCATGGAAACATCAATGAGAACTGTCTGGGATACAAGTAAAGCTTATTTTAGAGGGTTGGCAATTAGATTTGCAGCTGGAATTTTAGTACTTCTGTCAAATGAGATAAGACAGACCAAGCGGATCCCAGATTCATGGAAGGAAGCAAACATTTCATTGATACCTAAAGAAGGTTTGGATTTGACTCAAGTAAAGAACTATAGACCAATATCGCTATTAAATAATGACTACAAATTATTTGCAAAAATAATTTCAGAGAGATTGAAAAAATATTTGAAAGATACGATAGCGGAAGAACAAGCGGGATTTTTACCAAATAGACAAATTAGAGATAATCTAAGAGTGGTGATAGATGCAATTGAATATTATGACAAGCATCCTGAAAAAGAAGTTGGATTCCTCTTCTTAGATGCGGAAAAAGCTTTTGATAATTTAAATTGGGAGTTTATGCTGCAAGTTATTGAAAAAATGAATATTGGACAGTCCTTTTTAAACATGATTGTGGCAATATATTCAGAACAAAAAGCGGCTTTGAATATAAACAAAGAAAAGACGGACTTCTTCCGAGTCCAAAAGGGAACACGTCAAGGCTGCCCGTTATCCCCGTTGTTGTTTATTTGGATATTGGAAATATTATTGACAGCGATAAGAAAAGATGACAGTATTGAAGGACTTACAGTGAAAGGTTTCGCCTATAAATATAGGGCATTTGCAGATGATGTAATGTTTATGATTCAAGACCCAATTGAGAAAATACCACAATTGATGGAAAAAATTGAAGAATTTGGTTCAGTTGCGGGATTTTATGTTAATAAAAATAAAACTAAAGTGATGTGCAAAAATATGACGAAACAAAGACAAACAGAACTTCAAGAGAAAATACAATGTGAAGTAGTCACAAAGACTAAATATCTTGGAATTGATTTAACTATGAAAAATATTGACTTGTTTAAAAACAATTATGAAAAGGTGTGGCATAAGATTCAGCAGGACATGAAGAAATGGGATACTTTGAATTTATCATTGATGGGAAGAATCGCGACTGTAAAAATGAATATCTTGCCGCGTTTGATGTTTTTGTTTCAGACTATTCCAATACTAAAACAAAGGAAAATATTGGATTCGTGGCAGAAAGAATTATCCAAATTTGTATGGGCAGGAAGAAAGCCAAGGATTAAAATGAAAATTTTATGTGACGCAAGAGAGAGAGGAGGCTTACAACTACCAAACTTAAGACTGTATTATGATGCCGTCTGTTTAACATGGTTGCAACAGTGGATTAATTTGGAGAATAAGAAGTTATTGGCCCTTGAAGGACATGATAATAAATTCGGATGGCATGCATATTTATGGTATGGAAAAGTAAAAATGGATAAATTTTTCAAACACCACTTTGTAAGACAATCACTGTTCGAGACATGGACGAGATATAGAAAATTCTTCTCGGAAGAAAGACCACTTTGGATTGTACCAGCTGAAGTAATTAATCCGTATTCAAGAAATCAAGGGTTAGATTGGCTACCCTATAAAAGTCTTTTAAAATTTGAAGGGAAAAATTTTGTGTTAAAAGATAGATTTGATGTTGAATTTGAATATGATTGGTTGAAGTATAGACAGATTTATGATCTATTTAAGACCGATAAAAGAGAACATGGTTTTAGAGAAAAGAATATTGAAATTGAAACTGTATGGCTTGAGAAAGATAAAAAAATGATTTCTAAATTGTACAAGGTGTTATTGAAATGGTATACTGAGGATGAGGTTGTAAAGGAGCAAATGATAAAATGGGCAGTAAATGTTAATAATGAGATATTAATGTCATCTTGGGAATACTTGTGGAAAAAATCAATGAAAATTTCAACGTGTGTAAATGTTAAAGAGAATTGTTATAAAATGATGTATAGATGGTATATGACGCCTAAAAAAATTGCTATTATAAATGAAAGTATGTCTAACAAATGTTGGAAATGTAAGAAACATGAAGGGTCTTTTTACCATATGTGGTGGACATGTGATAAAGCAGTAAAGTATTGGACTGAGATCCACAATGAGATACAAAAAATTTTGAAATGTACTTTTAAGAAAGACCCACAGATGTTATTGTTAGGTCTTAAAATGGAAGAAATAAATGTAGCCAAGAGAACACTATTATGGTACTTGATTACAGCAGCTAGACTGACTTTTGCTCAATGTTGGAAACAAGATAAAGTACCCGAAACATGGGAATGGATTAAAAAGACGTTGTTTATGGCAGAAATGGACAAATTAACAAGAAAATTAAACAACGAAGAAGACGAAACCTTTTTCGGAGACTGGAAAGACTTTCAAGAATACTTGTTGAAGAATTGGGACGTAAAACGTGGTTTGATTTGTTTTGACAGTTATTGAGGAGAAGTGGAAAGAGACTCAGATCTTTGAATTGTTACCATTAGTAAAAGAAATATGTTTAGTAGTAAATGTAACTGTACAAGAGAAATATCAAGGGGGTTGGAGCAGTGCGGGAAGCCTTGTTTGGGGGGAGAGGGAGAAAGAAAAATGGATATGTATTGGTTTGTTTAAATTGTATGAACATGTGATATATCCAATAATAAATTGTATTTAAAAAAAAAAAAAGATTTGCAGCTGGAAGAGACGAGAAAAGAGAAATCAATATCAAGATATCTTGGATGCATTAAAGAAAAAAGGTGATTTGAAAATAGATCCTTCAAATGAAAATTTAAAATCTAAAATTAAAGTTCTTCAACATCAGCTTAACTTTTTGCTCTCGGAAGAAATGGCTAAAAATGTGAACTTTGCAAAACAGAATTGTTTTGAGCACACAAATAAATCAGGGTGATGGCTAGCCTATAAACTCAGAAAGGAAAGAGAAAAGAGATTGATCCATTTTTTATATAACGAAAAGAACGAAAAAGAAGAGCTGAAGAAAATTGTGCAATCTTTTTATACTCAGATATATAGGGAAGAGCAAATATCAAAGGAAAAACAAAAACAATATATACAAGAACAGAATCTCCTTAAATTATCTGAAGAGAATCGGAAATATTTTAATGACCCTATCACAATAATGGAAATCACAGAAGTTATACAAAAGCAAAACATGGGAAAAGCTCTGGGCCCGGATGGGATACCCACAGAATATTATAAAATGCTAGAAGATATTATTATTTTACCATACAATAATATGATTATAACAGTTATGGAAGAGGGGGTTTTGCCTGGATCTTGGATGGAAACAGAGCCAAAAGAAGTTAAGAATTATCAACCTATATCATTGCTTAACTGTGACTATAAAATTTTCACATCAGTCTTTGCCACAAGATTAAAAAAAGTATTATCAGAACTTATACATCTACCGAAAAGGCAATTAAGGAACAATGTCAGAATGGTTCTGAATATATTAGAATATTATGAAGCTCATCCTGAGAAAACAGATGGCCCTAGTATTTTTGGATGCTGAAAAAAGCCTTTGATAATGTCAACTGGCAATTTCTTATTACAAAGATGAAGGAAATGAAAACTGGACCTGACTTTATAAGAGTAGTTGAAGCCATCTATATTAAACAGAAAGCAAGGATAGCTATAGCTGATGACTTGACAGATACCATTTGAATCTTGAAAGGGACAAAATAAGGATGCCCTTTGTCACCACTTCTATTTATCTTAATTTTGGAAGTATTGACAAGAACAGTCAAGAAAGACCCTGCAATCAAAGGAGCCACAGTTAAGGGTGATAAGTATAAGCTACAAACATTTGCAGATGATCTAGTATTCATTTTGGAAGACCCAACAGATTCTATAGAATATTTGTTGAATAAAATTAAAGAGTATGGAGAAATGGCTGAGATGAAAATTAATTACCAAAAGACAAAGCTGATAACAAAGAATATGACTTCTAACCAGAAAATGGAGTTAATTCCTCTAACAGGATTTCAGACAGAGAAAAGAGTTAAATATCTGGGGATAAACTTAACTCCAAAGTGTAGTTCTTTGGTGAAGGACAATTATTTGAAATTGCTTCAAGAAATTAAGAAAGATTTAGAAAGACGGAAAGATCTCCATTTATCCCTGATGGGAAGGACTGCAGCTGTGAAAATGAATATATTGCTATGTATTATTTTCTTGTACCAGACTATCCCTGTTTGTATTAATCATTCTTTTTTTGAAGCTATGAATAAACAAATATCTAAATTTATTTGGCAAGGGAAAAGGCCAAGAATTAAGTTGAAAGTGTTACAAGACTTTAAATATTTTCTTTATAGAGCAGCCTGCCTGGTATGGATGAGAGACTGAATTCTATTGACTAATCAAAAACTTTTAGCTCTAGAGGGACAAGATTTAAAGTCAGGGTGGCATGCCTTTGCTTGGTATGGGAAATCGGTTGGACATAAAAACTTTAAAAGCATCTGATAAGAAAATCCCTATTAACAACTTGGGGGATAATCTTATCTTTGGTGTACTCTAAAATTCCAAGATGGGTCTCACCCCTGGAAGCCTTCTCACAACCAAGTTTAATCCCCTCAGACAGAATTTTTAGGTATGAAGATTTCTTAATGACAAAGGACTTTTAAAAACAATGGAAAAATTAATAAAGCAGGGGATTAGTATGGATTGGTGGACAAGGGCTCAAATTGAATCTAGATATACTAAAGTTAAAAAGTTGGTTTTTATTCTGAACAGAGTGTATTTGAGAAGTGGTTGTGTACATGTAATGATAAGTTGATAAAGAAAATGTATGTATTTTAATGCAAATGAAAATGGAAAATGAAATGGTTAAAGACTATATGGTGAAATGGATGCAAACTTGGGTCATAATATTGATCTTACACAGTGGAGCAAACTATGGAAAGTGAATGTGACAATAACTAAACAGGTAGCATTTAAAGAAATCTGTATAAGATGGTCTATAGATGGTATTTAACATCAGACAGATTAGCTTAAAATGTATAAAAATATGTCAAATAATTGTCGGAAGTGTAAAAAACGTGTGTATGTTTTATCATATGTGGTGGACATGTGATATAGTGTGTAAAATTTGGGTTATGGTACATACCTTTATACAGACAGTTTTGCAGATCTCAGTACCTTTTCGACCAGAATTGTTTTTATTGTATAGCAGAGAACTTTGACAAAAATCAAAGATATTTTAAAATTCATGTAATAACTGCAACTAGAATCTTGTTTGCAACTTACTGTAAACTTCCATCAACACCTTCTGAACAGGATCTAATAGCGAAGACTATGGAGAGTATGGAAATGAACAAATTGACTTCGATGTTAAAACGGCAAATGAAAGAAGACTTTGTTGGACTATGGACTCCACTTTATAAGTGGATAAGAGAAAAATACAAAGATTTGAACTTTCTAATAGTATAATATTAATAAGCTTTTATGGATTTTTAAATAAATAAATCTCACATTGGTGTATAATATGAAATGATTAGTAGAGGAAAGTTACATGCAGAAAATCAATACTTTTGTTCATTTCCCTGCCCTTTCTCCTTTCCCCTTCCCTATCTGTGTGTATCTTAAAAACTTAACAAAAAATTATTCGAAAAACAAAACAAAACATGGCCTGGACAAAATAAAATAATTGGGATTGAACAGAGCGAAGGTCACAGGAAAGACTGTGTTCATGCATCACTCAAGATCCAGATAAGTAAACCCTTGGTTAGTGCTTGAGTAGTACAAGAGGTAGCATACATATCGAGATGAAAGAGACGTACAGAATCCAGGATGTAACTTGACAAAAGGAGCAAAGCACAGGGCAGGTGGTGGCAGACATCTAGAGCAATGAGGACTACTACACTGGTTTACTACCTTACCCCTCCCCCAATTGTATTTCAGTCAATACAAGCAATCAAGGTTTGGTAAAATAATACTGAGTTGAGTTCAGCCAGTTCACAGAAGGCTGCTAAGACTTTGGGGGCCCAGGAAATTTTTAAAGCAAAATTCCATGTCTTCTACTTTGTTGTATAAAAATGAAATGTTTCCTGTCTTTTAGCAAGAAAAACCATATATTTTCTTGGATTGTTTTATTTTTTTCACTTATGTTAATTTAATTGCTTTGATTCTTTTTAGGGCCCACCAGGAGGTGGAGGACCCCCAGGAACACCCATCATGCCTAGTCCAGCAGGTATTAATGTAATCAGAAAATATGAAAACAATTAAAATTGAGAAAGGTTGACAAAGAAGTACTTTTCTCCCTTTCTCACAGTACAAGAACTCGTGGGCACTCCATGAAATTGCTGAGCAGTTGGGTTAGAACAGATAAAAGGAAATACTTCTTCACCCAAAGAGTGATTAACATATGGAATTCACTGCCACAGGAGGTGGTGGCAGCTACAAGCATGGAGAGTTTCAAGAGGGAATTAGATAAACATATGGAGCAGAAGTCCATCAGTGGCTATTAGCCACAGGGTATAGATGGGAACTCTCAGTCTGGGGCAGGTGCTGCACTCTATTCTTGGTGCTGGAGGGGGCAGCAGTGGGAGGGCTTGTAGTGTCCTGACCCCACTGCTGGACCTCCTGATGGCACCTGGTATTTTTGGCCGCTGTGTGACAGAGTGTTGGACTAGATGGGCCATTGGCCTGATTCAACATTGGCTTCTCTTATGTTCTTAAAATAACCTGACTATGTAATATTGTTTTATTTAAAGGAAAAAATTAGCAAAAACTATATACAGTTGGAACTTTTTCTAGGTTGGCACATACATATCCAGGGTCTATAGCACTTACTGAAGACGTTCCTCCAGTTGAGCAGTTTTCAGGCATATGTTTTGGACCTGTCCCATTATCCAAACTTTTTGGCAACAAGTTCAGTATATTACTTAATAAGCTTCCAAGGTACAATTTGCTGTTAGAACACAAAATTATATTATTCCGTTATCTAAAATAAAGTATTTAACTACAGATAGTAATAGTTTACAAGCAAGAACCTGTGAGAATCATGGGGAGAGATCTCCCCCCGAGCCCAGTTTCACTGCAGTGGTGGCGCTCACTCCAGCCCACTCTCAGTTTTGCTGCTGCAGTGGCAGAGGTGAAAACAGAGGTGGCTCCCTGCCTGACTCCAGCTTCACTGTGGCTCCCTGCCCCCACTGTTGCTGCCCCAGGTCGAGTGCAGGTCCCTTCGCTGTCACCAGTGCAGCTCCCATCCTCCACCACCAATGACAGACGAGGAGATAGCAAATAATGTTCTTGTTTTGGGAGGGATTTAAACCCCCCAGTGTATTTTTGTGTAATTTTCAGCATTCTGTTTTCTGTCAGTGTGGCCCTCGTCAGACTAAAGTATCTGCAGAAGGGGCCACACTTCTTTATTAGAATATACGAGCTGGAACCTACAAGAACTTGGAGGTTAAATGTTATTTCCCTCTCCCCCACTATTTTCTCCTACCATTCCTTGAAATCCCCCATCGTATCTCCCCCTTTCCTGCTTCCTTCTTTCCTTCCCATCTGCCAACCAACCTATCTTTAGATCCTCGCTTTCTTCAGTTTTCCACCCTTCTCTACACATGGCACCCTCTGCCCAGTAAAACTGTGGCCCTTTCACAGGGCTTGGCTATGCTGGAGCTTGCATGGGGCTCAGCCATGTTCAGCAGTGCTGTCTGCTTTGCCTCATGTGGGGCTTGCCTCATCTTGTGTGGGGCTCAGCAAGACTGGGCATCAGTGTCTGTCTTGCCTTGAGTAGGCTAAGCCAGGCACTACCACCTGCCCTGTCTAGTTTCTCGAGCAGGGTCAGGCAGGCCAGGCTTCGTCTCCCCTGTCTCATCTCAGGCTGGCTGGGTGCCATGTCAAACCTTACATGGGGCTTGGGGAGTTGGGCTCAGCCCTTTTGCCTGAGGGCTGACAGGCCCAGGTGTGGGTGGGGAGCCATCAGCCCACAAGGAGACATTCAGGTAAAGCAAATTAGGCTGAGAATGTGGAACTGGCTCAGAGTCACCTAATGAATTTCTAGGGCATAATTTGGATTCAAGGTCCCAGTGTTAAACTCTTGACTGGTATTTGTGTGGGGACTGTTATTGAACAATAGCAAGCAGCCAGGCCTAGATAAATCATGCAAGTTGGGTGGTAGAAAGTTGCCTGGTGGTTGCCACAGGGCCTGGCCCCAGTGAGTCCTCCCTCAGAGGCCAAAATATCCCTGGAAAAGGCTGATAGAAACCAAACCCTTTACTGATAGAAACCAAACCTATTTTGGTTGCCTAGCATTGGCCACTGAGGGATCTGTTACAGGCACTCCTTTTATCATAATAAGTTTTTTTCAAACCTACCAATGTATTTTTTTTAGATTTCAGATTTTTCTGCAAACCTGAGGCATTTTTCAGGATTGGCGGAAGATTTGTCCTATCTATTCACTGGTCCAGAATCTGGACTTAAGATGGGATTAAACCATATGTATGTGTGTGTCTATGTGTTCTACAGTTCCAACAGTTGTCTGCAGCCCCACTTGAAAAGAGAACTTACAGCTTGCAGGGAAGGCACATGCGGCACCCATTCTTTTCAAGCCGGGTCCGCCCGCTCCTGCCCTGCAAGCAGCGAATTCATGGCTTGCAGGGCTTTCCCCAAAAAACATTTAAAGGGAAGGTTCCCTTTAAATGATTGGGAAAAGGTTGGAGGCATATGCGCGTGGCACTGTGTCCCCAACACGATGACATCACTCTGCATGATATCATCACATTGGGGACCATCCCCCAAATCCCCCCCATTGTGGAGAAGATGGGACCTAGCAACCCTAACTTAAATGGATAATTTAGATTTTATATTATCTGGTTTCTGGTTTTTACGAGCTAATATTTTGTAAGTTTTACAAACAAAAATACCTTTCAGACAACCAGATTGGACTTTAAGCTCAATGTTGTCCAGGCTTTGTAATACATTCACCTGGATTTACTGTAATTGTGAGCTTAGGACAGTGACTTTGGATTTCAATGCCATTTACTAAATTATCGTAGAGCCTTTACATTGGATTGGCTAAACATCTTTCCCTCAAACATGTTGTGGGGCCGATTTAACAACACCCCCCCACCAGGACAGACTCTGCAAATGTTCCAGCATGGCCCCAGATTCAATCTTCCATATTATTCTGGACTGCTGGCTGCACACATCCTCACGTATAAAACTTTTACCCCTTCGGCCATGCTTATTTACTAATAATCTTAAAACTGTTCAATATTTTCTTAATGATGTTAATACTGATACTACAATTATGATTGCAAATTTCTTAGCAGAATTAGCCACACTTAGATACAATCTTTTTACATAATACATATATTTTATTGTCTAAATTTACTTACTGGAATTAAATGCATCTTCTTAAATGTATTTATTATATACTATTATGCCATGAAAGATATCTGAATCTGACTAAATTATGATATCAAGGCTCTAAAACATAACAGTGATATAGGAGGATATAGACATATCAAACACATGCTCTTTTTCAAACTATCAACACATCTCAAAGGATATTTGATGTGATTCAAAATTGTATCTGATCTTGATAGGATATAGCCAATTCATGTTTACTTCTCTTTCATTCCTCTATTTTAAAAGCACAGACTGTTTCTCCTCATTGTAATTACTACTTGGACAGATATTAGGAAAGTGCTTAATCATGAACCTTTAGTAGAGGCAGTCTAGCAGATACGGGTAGCCTTCAACTTGAGGGATCTGGATTTAAGTCCATTTTCAGTAGTAGGCTTACCTGGTTTCTTGGGCAAGCCACTCATTCTTACTTCTCATACAGCTTTTAATGAATAATATTCCAAAATTGTTGTGAAGATAGACAAATGCAGTATTTTCTTGTTAAAATAGGGAAATTTCTATTGGGGCCTACATGATATCTTTTTTTATTTCCCCCTTTTCAGAAAGTTTCCATCAAACAAAATCTTCAGCTCACAAACATAGTCTAACCAAGGACTATTTACAAGGAAAATAGCTTAGCATTGGTTTATTAGATATTAGCATTATGTGTCAGTACAATTTGAACATACTTCTGAAATGAGTTACTTCCATTGAAATGAGTACTTCTACTGCATATTAACAGATTTGATGGAGATCCTTTTATCTACAGAACTGATTCTTTGGATCCAAGCCCATTATTGGCACTTTGTGGGTGTGTCTTGAATTGACACTTCAATATATTCACTAACTTATTTTTTTTACTGCTTGATCTTTCAAAAAAAAATTTTTTTTCAGATTCAACCAACTCGGGAGACAACATGTACACTCTAATGAACACAGTACCACCTGGACCCAACAGACCTAATGTAAATATTAGCTTAGAATGTATGTGAGTGAACATGTATGATTATATACATATGTACACATGCATAACCAGTGTTTTTGTTGTTTTTTTAAAAAGGTGCCACTACTAATAAGTTTGCACCAATTTTCACGAATTCCCTTCTCAAGACTTGAGAGAGCCCCCAAAATGTGCCAGTACTCAGAATCAGTGAAAACTACCACCAAATAAACCCCACCCCTGGGCATAATGAATATAATACAAAGGGATACATGACAGAGGTTTCAAAATACAAGGCCTTTCTTATATACATTTCCTTTCTCATTTTCGTTAATTACATACATAGTGAATGCTAGCTTAGTGCACTGGATCTTTACTACAACAGAAATGTTTGTTCTGGCTGCAACAAGCTGCTGCTCTTAAGCACTTACATCTTCAACAGCGCTCACTATGTGAGAATATGCAGTTTAGGCCATTTTCTAGTCATCTGATTTTTTTACTATTTAGCTGTTATGTTGGCAAATAAATATACACACGATAGTTCATTCTATTCAGTGCAGTTTATACTACCATATTTTCTTTCTCAGTGCAAATTACTTATTAGGATGCTTGTAGTATAATAAATTTTTCCTCTTTCCAGTTTCCAATGGGACCAGGGTCTGATGGGCCAATGGGTGGACTGGGTGGAATGGATTCACATCATATGAATGGATCACTAGGTAAGGATCTTAGTTTTGTAGCCTGCAGTAAGGGAACTTATTTGGTCCAGAAGACCTCACCTGGAATTTCTGCTGTCTCATTTTTGAATTTTGCTGTCCAGCTAGGAGAATGAGCTATTCAAGCGAAAATTCAAGCAAAAATATTCCAACTGTTAGGAATGCCTGAGGGACTGTAGTGAAGTGTCATGAACAAGCTTCAAGTGGTTCATGAGGAGAAGGAACCAGGAAGTCCTTGGGCATTTCTATGCTCTCCTTTACCTCCTGTGAACAGAGCCAAAACTTCCTGGGTTGAAAGAAGCCAAAGGCTTTAACATCAGCATTGGGCACACATTGCAATTCTTTCCTTGCCTACAAATTGAGATCCTAATGGTTTAGAATCCCAGTCTGTAGGCAGTGTATCCACAGTTCATTGAACTAGTTTCAGATCTGGAAGACTTCATTCTCAGCTCTGTTAAGGAGCAGAGGAGCAAGTGCTTGTGACCCTGTGGAATTGCTGGTTCATTTTCATTACAAACAAGCTACATTTATGAATGATGTCTGAACGTAGCCACATATTTATCTCTACTTTAGAAGTTATAACAGAGCTTCATGAAAGAGGTGAGAGCACCCTGTGAAGAGAAGGAGCTCCATAGTTTGCCAGGAATTTCAGAAACTCTGGCACTTCTCATAGTAGAAGCTAAATCACTGCTTCCCTTTGCTCTTGGATCAAAACTTGGACAAACATAGACAACTCTGAAAATAGCTCTTCCATCAAATGAAAATAAAAACTAAACTTTTTGTGGTTTTAATTTAAGGCTCGGGAGACATGGACAGTATCTCCAAAGTAAGTACCCTTTTAAGTTTTAGTGCAGTCTCTTTCAATCAGATTTAATAGTATAGTTTAGGTAAATAGTTGTTGTTGGACTATCAGTACTTTCAAAAGATTGTGCAAGCAGATTTAATTGTTTTTTGGAAGATAGAGCTAAATCATGATGATCTTCTGAAAGGATTTGTTTATATATTTTCCTGGATAAAAATGGTCCCTAATTGCCAGTCCTGCTTAAGATTGATGTGCCATAGCCTGGTTGGTTAAGCTAACTTAAAGCAATGTTAAAGAGACAAACATAGGCCGCAGTTCACACACTGGCTCAGGTATTGTTCAAGGATTTGTCACATCCAAAAGGATTTTTGTCTTCTTGGAACCATATATATCTACAGTACCAGTGCTCCATCTCAGAAAATATTTTTGAAATAGTCTGAGTTCAAAAGTGCTTAGTTCAGAAAGATTCCTATGTGAGCAGGGCATGGTGGAGCTACATCGCTTCCATTAACAGTTCCTTTCTGCTATCACTAGCCTGTTGAGAGACAGTGCAACTGGCTTTCAGGCGTGGTTTCGCAGGTGGGTGGTGACTACTCTGTCAGTTCTGTAGCCTTTCATACCAGTTGTTGCCACCACTGTTATGATAACAAAACCAAAGGACCACAGTGTGTAAGGATACCAGAAACAACTAAAGCACTGTGTATAATCCAATTCAAAGATCTTGTAACTGTATACAGACACTTATCAATAATAAAGAATGCTAGTACTTCCAGAAATTGAAATGGTGTATTATTTAAACAAAATAATCAACAAACTCAATCTTAGGCTTAACAAAGGCTGTAAAAGCCTACTAGACTTTGCACAATGTAACTGGTATACAAGGAACACAGTGTACAACATATATACAAGCCCAACTCATGGGCTACACCAATTCATATGTTAAAGTACACAGGATTTCACAAGATGTTGTGATGAACTGAGGCTAGAAAGACTATGGGGACTGTTGGAAAAAAATCAGGTCTTACAGCTACAGATGTCAAAAAATTCAAATGTGGAAGTCAGATCCTTGAACTATTACAGAAAGATGTACAGTTTTTCTAATTCAGTTCCAACAAATGTCATGAAGCTAACATCAATTGCAATGCTGAAGGAATCACCAATCAAACATATGTACATGGTACTAAACCTACAGAAATTCACAGCTGGCTTAATTGCCAGGATTTGACTTCCACATTTTAAATTATTGCTAAGTGTCTGTATACAATTACAAGATCTTTCAATTGGATTCTACATGCCACTGTTATGATGGCAGAGGGAGAAAGGCTGCCACCCCACATAGTTACCTGGCACACGTATAACATGTTGCTTTTCTCGCCCCTTTAAGGTACTTAAAGGCTGCGGTTACACAGTAAATAGGCCACTTTCAATCCACTTTCCAACTGGATTTTGCCTGTTCACACAGTAAAATCCAGTTGGAAAGTGCACTGAAAGTGGATTGAAAGTGGATTATTTAGTGTATGTGACCACAGCCTAAGTGTAGAATCTCTGATTTTTTTTTGCTTATTTTGAAGCTGTAAAGTATAAATAATAGATATGCAGATATGGGCTTCAATTCCACAAATACAGATGAACCTCATGATGGGCGTAGTATGTTCATATGCTTCATTCTTTCTGTTCTATCCCTGCTCACCTTATCCATGATTAATACTGTGGTGAAACCAGCCTGCCCTGCCCTGCAGGCCCTATTCTGCCCTGCCCTCCAGGTGGCATTTTTCCACTCTCGGGTAGCCCACCACCACCACCTGACCTTTACAAGAATTACCCACTGGGAGGGTCAGAGCCCCCAGCTTCCCTTCCACGTTCTGAGGCCTTGCCTCTGTGTCTCCTGCTGCCCAGTGCCTCATCACCACAGGGACAGTTTACAACCTTGGGCGCCCCTGGAGGAATACTGCCAAGTGCTTGCCTTCCCCTTGGTGCTCCTTTTCAAAATAGCGTGTCCAAGATGGTGGAGATCTATGTGGTACAGAGAACCATTGCTAGCATCAGTGCTAGAACCACTGCTAGCAAAGAAAATGCTTATATGCATACTTTTAGTACAGCACCAGATTGAACAACAAATACAAAAGAAATATATAAAAATGCAGCCTTTTGTCCCTCTCTCTATACATGCCCTACCGGTTGTTAAAATATAGGACAGGCTCTTTAGCTTTAAGAAGTTTCTGATCTCTGCAGAGTGACCATTACCTTGAACCTTGCTCCAGCTCTTGAGGTGAGCACATGGTCAATGGCTGCTTTCCCAATGGAGAAAGGTCTACATCCTCTCATGGATGCAGCACCCAAGGAAAAGAGACCTCCTTCTGCTTCAAGGAGTTTTTATCACCTCTCTTTTCCCCACCCCCTGACCAGGTCAGGCCAAGTCAAAGAGGCTTTTCTTGGAGATCCCTCTAGCATTTAACACCTCCAACTCTTGGTTCCCCACTTGGGGAAGGGGGAGAGCTTGGCCCACCCATTTTCACTTTTGCTAGATCTGTTTAGCATTTGTATGAAGGTAAGCTGGAAAGCAGATGGGACTGACCCCCCTCCCCCTTCCAGCCTGTTCTCTGCCCAGAGGGAAAAAAACTTAAAATGCAATGTGGCGGTTTTGCTCATTCAAACCTGCCAGGAAAAAATGCAGTTCTTCACACATATTAACTATAATTTAACAAGGAATTTAAATCAATTTCAGATCTTAGTTAAGAGGTTAGTGTCAGTTCAGTGCTGGCGCTTAATATCTAACCATGGTAACACTCATATTAGGTCATCCTGGTTCCTCCTTCACCTCTTGGCAAAAGGGAATATAAAAAGGTGTTGTTGGGGCTATCGGGGCTATCAGAAGGCACTGAATTAAGTGTACACACATGTGTTCATATTATATGCAGGATCTAAACCTCACCGCCTATAAATTACATTCCCTGTACACAAGGGAGAGATTCCAGAAAATAACCTACATTTGGAGGTCTATTTCTGCATTAGGATCACCCTCACCATTTGCAGCAAGACAGAATTATGTTCAGATACTGGTGGGATTTATACTTTCATCTGTAAATTTTTTAAGTTTGTACTTGAAAAACTGTTCTGAAGCATTAAAAATGAGTTTAAGCATGCAGACTTGTATTTTCTGTTTGTTCTCCAACAGAACTCGCCCAGTAATATGAGCATGAGCAATCAGCCCGGGACCCCTCGTGATGATGGTGAAATGGGTGGAAACTTCCTAAATCCTTTTCAGAGTGAAAGCGTGAGTATTGTCTTTTGATATTTGGTCAGTGCTTGATAACTTTGTTAAATTTGATTGATACACAATTTCAGGATTTAAGATTTCACGTCTAAACCTTAAACCATTTACATGTACATAACCAAGGTTATTTCCCACATATCTAAAAGGTTTAGGACTTGAGCTGGAATTGGTAAACAAACAAAACTATAGTTTCTGAATATGCAGAATCCATATGGCATTTCTTATTCAAAATATTAAGACCTGTCATGTTAATGTGGCACTGGTACAATCTTCATGGTATTTTTTCATATCTGTCATTGCATTTTCATTTTGTTGTCACTAATTCTCAGCTAACATCAAGGGAGCTAGCCATTTATCAAAGCATGTTCTGTTTGTGGCTGAGCCAAGACAGTCAAACTAGACATAAGACACTGATGCTGCTACTTAAATAGAATATCACCAAGAGGGATTGGAGTAAATGCTGGAAAGTGGAACAGTATGCTGAACTCTTCTTATGGCCCAACTTCATCCACACCCAGCTTTGTGCCCAGCCATGCACATCATACTGATATGCTACCTTCTGGTACTGTATCTGTTTTTGTGCTGGTCTTTGACCATAATAAATAAACCATTCATTCATTCATTCTAGTCTGCTAACATTTAACTAGGTTGTTTTGTGTTTACATATGTTCTTTTCAAACAGTAAAACTCTCTTAGAAATGTGGGCACCGCATGTATTTGAGCCTAAAGTACGGTAACTGTCTTGGAAGAATGCAGAGTGACTACAAGGAAATCTTAAAATGCCAGTTATTTACTTTAAAACAACAATATTACAGGCCTTATGCTACCAAGACTACACTAATTATTTTGTTTTGTTTTTGTTCCACCATCCAGGTGACCAGGCTTTAATTAAGGGGTTGATTTTAATACCTTTTTATTGGTCTGCTTTTCAGTCTGAAACTCATTTAAAATTCATTTTAAGCTACTTATTTTATGTTGCTACATTCTGGCTGGGTTTTTAATGCTTGGTTTTAATTAACCTCTGTGTTTTTTATTATGTCTTACTTTGTAAGCCGCCTGGGGCAGGTTCCCTACAAAGGAGGCAGAAAAATGAACTGCAAAAATAGACAATATTCATTATAAATTTAGATTATCAGCGGCCTTACTGTCCATGTCCAAGTCTTCTGTAAAGTTTTCAGAACAGATATTTGCACCCTTCCAGTCAGTAGAAATATCTTGCAATAAATGTGAATAGCCTGTGAAACACTGGATTTCATCTTCTGTTTATGGATTATTTGTACAGCCTAGAATTGTGGCCCTTTTAATGTATATAATACACCAATTACTTTTCACTCAGACTGCTATCAAATACTTTGCAGGCATCAGTCATATTTCTGTTGAGGTGATGTTTCTAGAGCAAAGCATTACCTGCTCCCTTTTCCTTTGCTTATCAGTATTGGAAGTTTCCTACAGATATTGGTGCATCTTGTTTGAACTTTATACATAACAGATGGGAAGTAAATCTATGAGTATTTACAATACTGTTTTAAAACAGTAACGAATACTCCCATGGGGAAAATAACATTATTTAGATCAGTTGTAATATGACAAAGGGACAGAATTCCCAGACTTAGTACTCTAAAAATGGTATGCACAATAATGCATCATTTGCAGAATTACTTCAGTCATTGGATAATTAATTTCCAGAAAAATAAGAACTATTGGAGTAATGGATGTAGGATCATACACTGACAACTATTTGTAATTTACAGGGCCAAATCAATGTCATTCTATGTTAAAGCACATAGAATTAAATGTATACATTTTGGTAAAAGTTACCAATGATCACTCATGTACAGTACTGGATGACATTTTTCCAACTAGTCTTCAGAGCAACTATATTTCAAGAACTGTTTCCTTTGTCTTTTAGTAACTGAGGCATCATCATTATCACAGAAGTATACACTTGAGTTCTAGGAGATAATACAGGACAGAAATATTTTAAATAAATTAATGATTCCTGGATTAAATTGCAGGATATCAGTAAACTAAATAGTCATGCAGCTTCTGATATGTTTCCTAAAATTACTCCAAAGGGTGAAACAAGTATCAGAGATCATATTAAACTTTTTACCATTTTCCTGAACTGGGATCCAGATTATGATAACATAATAAAAAGAATCTATCAAGCCACAAGCTTTATAGTGCTTATAATGACTATGGTATACATCTTTCAGCCATGGTTCTTGTCGATGAAACTTATTTTCCATCATATTTATATGGAAATGATGAACCTATTTAGTATCAAACTCAGAATTACTATCTAGAACTCAGTAACTGAAAACAGTAGACAACCCAGATCTGTTCAGCAACACGTGATAAAGCTGTTGAATAAATCTACCACAGAAGATACATTCAGCTTGACAGGAATAACCCTTGTACTATTAAACAGTGGACCTTGTTAGAACTTCTATGAGACACTATGAGGGAAGTAGGCATGACTTCAAATGTATGCAGATGAAATATCTTGACAGTATACTAAATGAAAATATGATCAGTCCTTTGAATTAAATCTCATGACAGTCACATGCGGTTCAATGATCAAATGAGGTTACCAGTGAACAGGGAAGTGACTGTGTCTGTATGCCAGTGCTAGAAGTCTCTATGCCAAGGTGGGGGAGCTGGAATGTTTGGTGCGCAGTGACAATTTAGATATAGTAGGTGTCTCAGAAGCATGGTAGAGTGGGCAAAATCTATGGGATGCAGTCTTCCCTGGGCATAAGTTCCGTAGGCAGGAGGTGTTGTGTTGTATATCAAAGAGGGCATAGAATCAAAGAGGGCATAGAATCAAATAAGTTAGAAAACGTCAGGGGAACTAACTCCCCAACAGAAGCGATATGGGTGGAAATTCTGGGCTGTAAAGGTTACTTGAAAGTGAGAGTGTACTATCGCTCACCTGATCAAACCCTTGAGGTAGATCTTGAGATAGAGAAGGAAATAGGGGAGGTGACTCAAGCAGCTGTTATGATACTTCAGCTACCCTCACATTGACTGAGTAAACGTGTGTTTCAGTCATGTTGTAGAAATGAGATTCCTAGACATCATAAATGACTGTGTACCGGAACAGTTGGTCACAGAGCCAAAGAGGGGTAGTGATCCTGGACTTGATTCTGAGCAGGTCTTAAGACACGGTGAGAGATCTAGAGGTTGTTGTACCAGTTGGGACCACACTGTGCAATTAAATTCAGCATTCATGTCGATGGAAAGCTATCCCTAAGGTCTAAAACAGTAATATTTTATTTCAAAAGAGGGAACTTTAAAAAAATGAGAGGAATAGTTAAAAGGAAGCTGACAGGGAAACACAAGAGTCAGATCCCTATATTATGCTTGGAAGCTATTTAAAACTACCATGTAAAGCTGTCATTACCATGTTGTACATGAGGATTTAATTACAAAATGAAAACATGCCCATCACAATTGTGATACACAGTTAGTATTTCATGCACAACATTGAGCCAAAAAATGTTAAAGTATTATCTGCATTGAAGAACTTTGTCAGTGGATGACAGTCACTGATTCACATTCTTCTTGCTTCATTTCCTGAGAAGCCTAACCAACACCATGGAAAAGGCAAAGTAACAGATTACTGTAGTACGGAACTGGTTGGATGTGTTCCTTCCCATGGCTGGCATGCTTGCTGTTGCCTAAATGATCTGATGTCCAGCATCTCACAGCTTTGCACTATACCAGCAAGTGAAGGACCTGTCAAATAGTGAAATGTTCCTTTATTACTGTTGGACAGTTCTGCACAAACTTATTTGCATATGTATACTTGAATTGTCAGTAGGCATAAAAACACCATCCTCCCATGAAAGTGCATGTGTTGTCAATTTTTAAAACAAATTATTCTAAATAATCATGCATTAAATATCTTACAAACATGCTTTGGTATTGGCGTTATAAGGCAGATATCTGCAAGGAAGTGAGAGTACTAGTATTGATGGGAAAAGGAGACAGGTAATGTTTTGTCCCATAATCATTGCACCAATAGAAATGTACTTGATTCTTGTGCAGTACCATATGGTAGTATTTTTGAAAGTATACAGTTTACAGTACATCAGCAAAATTTCTGGGCATCCTAAACATTTTCATACCTAAGAAAAATCTGAAAGGTTTTTTTCACCTGCATATACATTTTGCTCCATCTCTTCCACTCAATTTTAAGTCAGCTCATATGAAGAAACAAAATGTGAAAATTGCAGCCTTAAAATGATATAGAGTAAATATTGACATTTGGTATGTTAAATGTAGTCTATGTTCAGAAAGCTTGTGATCCAAGATCAGTGGGGCTGATGAAAACTCTACAAGAAAATGAAAATCACTATAGGTCGCTATAAACAAAGATGCCCTCTAGTGTTCTTTCAGAAATAAACATGATACTGAAAGGACAAGATTCATGGGAGTATTGAAAATGATGCTTTGAAGTAAGATGGTACTTGATACTTTATTTCTAAAACCTATTTAATTCTACAGAATACACTTTTCCACTCATACAGACTGACCAGCGGATATAAAACTTCACTGTTTGTCTTGAATCAGGGAACATTAAGTCCTAATTCAAGCCAAATAGCAAAGTTTAATGGAAAACGATTTTCTTTAAACTTCTGTACAACCAGTGATCATAACTGGTATGGCCCGATAAACAGTTTATCCAAGTCTACTGCTATGTAACTCATACTTATCTCACAATTTACCATAACTTGGATTGCTTCGTAAACATTGGACTGAAGAAAATTATTGTAAAAGTGAGAAGAGTTAATTAGTATTTTGTTACATAATAAAAGATTTTCTCATGTTTATAAGATGTATGATAGTACTGCCTACTGATTTCCCATTTGGCCAGCTTGTAGGGATTTTCTTGCTATTAGGTAGTTAGCTACAAATTGAATGAGGGGATGAGAGTATTTTCCTAAATTTAGATTTTTAAAATGTTATCATTCTGTTGGGTCTTCAATTCTTTAATCACTGAAAACCCGAGTCTTTAAGATGGGGCAGGATACAAATCCAATTAAATGTCTAAAAGGCTTTTTCTGAAGGTCACTTCAAAAATTTACTGGACTATTGATATGCTATTAGACTGTCTATGAGATTCCTCAGTATCTTTTAATGTAGCATTGAGTACTGAAACCAGTGCTGCTTATTTGGATGTCCCTGTCAGCTAGAAGTTCTGTCTAAAATTCAGGACAAGGTTTCACATAGTATTTCATTTATTAATTAGACTAAATAATTTTACTTATTAACTCATTTAGCAGCATATTATGGGTGGTATTCTTTTTGGTAAAAGTAAATATTGTGCTCCAAATTACATCTAATGGGCTAGCCTTTGTGATGAACTTTAAGCACTTTTTGTGGAATAAAGCCAAATTCTTAAGACATTTTAGGTTGGTGCCATAAAAAGCATACAAAATAAGGTGCAGAAGAGTTAAGTTTTTCAATTTAGATTCATGCTTAGCCGATTGCATCAATTCCCATCATTGCCCTCACGGTCAAACTGAATGACACAGGACATTCATGTTCTTTCTATTAAAGTGTTTTCCCCATTGGGCAAATGTCATGAAGGACTGATGTGCCAAAGCACAGTGGCCTCAGTCCATCACCTTCCCAGCAGCTTTGAAGGAAAACTAATTAAGGGAGGAATCCTCCCAAACAGTTGTCATTTGTTTGTATTATTTTTCCATATTTCCTTGGTAGCATAGGCTACATAACAAATGTCTGCTTACATACCATCTGAAATTATACTAGGTAAAAGAAATGTATATTCCTTAAGACAGAGATAGAGGTACACAAATACATATCACAGATCACATATGATTAGGACACATGAAGTGAATGAGACACTGCTAAAATGTGGATTCCTGTTTTTCAGTATTCCCCCAGCATGACAATGAGTGTGTGATCCATTACCAAGTCTCTTCATGAAGGCTGCACTGAGCTGGCCCTCTCCAGAGAGCTACTAAAGAAGAAAAATTACTCATCCCTGTGTACAGTTTGACAGAAAATATCTCAGCCACAATTGGACCCACCATTTTTTTTCCTAGCCATCTTTCCAGTTTTGTGAAGAAAGTGGGTCCTGATCTGGTTTCAGCGACTATGATAAGTGGCACATCAGAGCTGCCCAAGACCGAACTGCAAACAGTTATCTGTGTATGTATATGTAGGGATAGGTGTATGTATGTGTGTGTTAAAGAGACATAGATATGCGCACATACATATATAGACCTGCAGGACGTTGTAAAATATTATCACATGGCATCTTAAATAGAAGTAAGAGATAGGGACTTTTATTCCATCTTTTTTCACGTTTACATTTTAACTATTAAAAGAACTGTTTCCCTCTCCCCATCTGACCTGTTTTGTGCTGTGTATATCACTGCTTTTGTAAGTTATTTTTTTAAGATCTCAGATAAGTTCTGTTTTTTTGTCAATGTCCACCATCATGGATAGGAATAAAACTGCTTATAAGAGGGCTCTCATAAAGTTGTGTTTGATACTGGTAGCTATGTGCATTGCAAACCACACTATCTCAAGAAAAAGAAAAAAATGCATTTGTTTTATTGAGCAAGTAAAACTTGTCCCTTTGCCTTTTTAAAAAAATCCCAAAAAGCATTGGAGAGGTTCTTATGGTGGTCTCTTAGAACCCTGATACTGTGATCCTAAACATACCTGCATGGTGGTAACATTGGACATATTTACTGCCAGCTTAATATGTTGAGGATCAGTCTGAAAATCCTTCAATATTTGTTTTCAAGGGAAGTCTGAGTTAAGTTTCAGCTTCTTGGTCTATGCAGATCAAATACAGCATTACTGTGTTGGACTCTAGCTTGATTGCTGTAGCATCCAGCAATAAAAGTGGCAGGTTTTATTTTTCTGTCTTTGCAGAATAAAAAACTATTTAGTATGATCTTCCATAGGTGTAGTAATTAATAAAATGTTACTTTATCGTGGAGGCACACTTTTTTGTAACAATGTGCCAGTGTTTCTCTCTGGCCTACTGCCAATAACTCTCTGTGGTCTGCGGCTAGTTAAAGGACCATGAGCTTCATTGTACCAGAAGAAGGAATGGAGAGTCCTCCCCTCCACAGCTCCACTCACTGGCCTCACTGAGCAGCTTCTCCCTCTGCCCATTCCTCCCACTTCCCTGCATTATTTTCAATTATTAGTAATTACATCAGAATTCATTACATGTTACTACAGCCTCACACATTATTGGGGGTATAATTCTTTAACAGATAATAGGGCTAAGCTTCTGCCAGTATTGCATTTCGTGTGGCCCAAAATGATGGAATTGTTCAAGTATGTTAAACATGAGGAAAGGGTGTGAAATCACATTGTTCACAAGCATTTGTGGAAAGTAGCATCCCCCATCATCTAGTTTTGTATTTTATTTTCTTATTTCCCGACCCATGAAATCTTAACTTCATTTATGTGTACCTCTCTCGGGGGTGGAAAGGGCTGTCAAGTCCCAGCTGACTTATGGCAACCCTGTAGGGTTTTCAAGGCAAGAGACATTCAGAGGTGGTTTGCCCATTGCCCGTCTCTGTATCACAACCCTGGCATATTTTTGGTGTCTCCCATCCAGATGCTAGCTAGGGCTGACCCTGCTTAGCTTCTGAGAGCTGACAAGATCAGGCTAGCCTGGACTATCTAGGTCAGGGTGGACCTCTTTTAACCATTGCTTTTGGCACATATATAAACTGAATCATTGCCTTATAAGATTGGTGTACACTTGAAGTCTTTGGGAAGCTTAGTTGCTATCTATCCAGTGTACCTCTGGCAGAAATCTGGTGAAAGAATGTTGTAAAAGGAGCAGTGGTTGATGGTGGTCACCTTTCCCCCACAAATTTTATAGGTGAAGGGAATCTCTCTGTTTAAATAGTGTTGGAGTAAATGAATTTTTCCTGCAAAGATTTAAATGCAGGCCTCACTATTTTATACCAAGTTAACCTTACAGAGCAGAGTTAAGCAAGTGGGATGCTTACACTGTTTTCAGACTAAGGCCTATGACTATTAGAATGGAAGTGAGATAGATCTAAATTGCTTTCTTTTTTAAACACTTATTTATGCATGTTAGAATTCGTCTCTGTACAAAATTGTTCCTCTTCTGTCATTAAGTGTACAGTTTCTTTTGATGAGGCACACAGGCTGGGTTTAAACATAATAGCAAACAAGTTTCCTGTGAAGCAGGAAATATGTAATTACTTGGACATGGGGGAGGGGGAAGAAAAGGGAGGACAGAAGCGCAAGTATTCTCTGGGCTTATTGACATAGCTGCAAACCATTGTTTGCCATTACAACTGAACCTAGAAGCAGAGAGATAGCTAATACACACTGTGCACATAACATGTTAAAACACTGCAAACTATAAATTGTATATTTAGGGGTTTTTTAATGTACTAGAAATTTGTTTAGAGGCCAGCAATAGAGGAAAAATAAAAATAGGAGATGAATTTCCAAGCACTGATTTTCTTTTAGTGGACTACACATCCATGTGTACTGTATATTTTATATTCATGTACTAGCCTTAAATGCCAATGTTTTCTTCCCCTCAGAAAGAGAGAGAGAGATACCAGATCAAATTAGGATGTAATACTTTCCTTTCACTGGCATGTAAATGGAATGATTCCAGCAGAGGGCTACATGTGAAAGCCATTCACTCAAGAACAGTCATTTGGATTCCTAAAAGAGATACTGGATTATAATGGCATATTTCTTCTGGAAATATTTCTGGGGGAAATCACACAGATAAACAATACTACCGTTACAAAGTTTCATGTGTGCACCTCTCCGGACATCTCTAGCCCTTAGTTATACGTAGTAGTGAGCTAGAATAGTCACTGATACAGTGGTCAGTGTTTAAGGATTGATTTTCTAATCTGGAACATAATCTTATGCAGCCTTTTAAATGCCTGAAGCATAGGGGCACATTGGGAGGACAAAAAGGGCCCAGAAAAGCCTGTACCCGAAATGGGGGGGGAGGAAGAGCAGGTATGTGCCCACCTTCTACAGCTGGGTTCTGCCTGCCTTGCAAGGGGCCAGTGGTGGCTCACTCTTGCCCCACACAGGATCAGGGTGATCTGGTGGTCACTTGTGAGGTGGGCAGGACCAGTCCACTTAATGGCAAACCCAGAGACAGGACAGCAGAAGTGAAGGAGTGAATTTTTCTGTGTGGTTACATTATAAACTGCTGGAAAATACTTTAAGGCTTGGGTTAAGAGTGAGGGTGGTATGAGGTCTGTGTTCTCATTTCACTTTTAAATTATTTTAGTGTTCATAAATGTAATGTATGTAGTTATTTGCAGCTTTTCTTCAGCTAGGACTTGCCAAATAATGTGCCTCAGACACAAGATAGAGAGACCTGCATAAGCATCAAGCATAGGCTAGCCCCTTCAAGTTTTTCTGTGTCATAGTTGCCAAATTTATATTTGGAAGCTGTAAATTTTAGCTTAACTCATCCTGTGGTCATCTGTTGAATTTTGAATACAACTGTTTTCATGTCATGAAATCTCGGCATCAAAGCCATTAGAATATGTTAGTGTGTAGTGGGGCGATGGAATGAGGTGGTAAATTTGATAAGGGACCAGTTATTAAGTTGTACGTTTCATTTTCTCTCTATGCTTGGCATCACAAATTTTAGTCAATAAATACTGCACTGCTTTTTCTCTTCTTGTCAACAAATATCAAGTATTATAAATGTGTTTCCAATTACTGCTCTAAAAGAAATGTCCAACTGTCATTTTGGAGGATTTGACACGCAACATTTAAGCATTAAATACAACAAAGGTAGGTTATCAAGATTTAATTCATTTAAAGTTGTAACACAACTTTAGCAACTATTAGTCTAGTCTGTTTGGAATTTTACAAGTAATGTTTTTAATACATGAATATCTGAATTTTCTTTGAACAAACTCAAAATTAGGACAAAAATTAAGATCTAATGAAAAAGGGTCCCTATTTAATATCAAAGAACTGGGCCTGAGCAAATATATTCAGTTTTCAATGTTACAGATGTTGGCACGTTAAGAATTTTACAGTTTGCTGTGATGACCCTAAGTTCTCTTGCTTCTCGTATGTACATGTGGAAGTCTGTGCAAGCAGAGGCTACCCCATTCTATTTCCCTTGGGAGAACTGCTCTCATGCAGGTTGCACATGGACGTTTCCTGACCTTGAAGAGATTTGGCAAGGCACACTCACATGGAACTCCTTGAGCCCTTCCTTCCTCACTGGAATGGGTTTGACTGGATGAGTTAATCTTCCATTCTAAGAATATGTTCAGATTTTGAGGCTGCATGTGCTGTTAATGCATGAGTTCTACTGACATAACTTGAGGAAACTTGATCATAGTTATGAAGGCATATAAAAGCTTGTAGCACATTGGTACTTTGTCTTCAATTTACTTTTTTTTAAGCCATGCAGAAATAGTTGTATGCCTTAATGTAACTAACTATTGGGAAAGCATTTGGCTTTTTTCTATCCCATACTATCCTAAGCTGCTTTTCTGTTCTATACTACCCCAATATTTGTTAACATCCCTTAAGTATGCAATCATATATCCTAAAACTAGTTTACATCTTAGCAATTTACTTAAATTTCTTTTGCAGTTTTACATGTAAATATGCAAGGAAGCTGCTCTCTTATAAATGGGAGAATTTGCCATAGCTACGTATATCTTATTTAGAATACACCATTTTACCAAAGTGCAAATTTTGTTTTCTAACATGACATTACTCATTGCCTGCCCATATTTCTTTTTGCAAAAGAGATGTTTTTGCAAAGTTAAATTCACAGATCAGATCATTAATTCCTCTATGTTTTTTTAATTGGACTTTGTGATATAGTTTTCAAAAATTCTGACCTAATATCTAATAAATATGCAATAGTCATAAATATTGGAATTTCTTATGGTACTAAATTAGGAAGATGTCTATATATTTGGGGTTGGATCAAAAGGGCCATACTTAGTGTTCCACACATACACTTTGGTATTTCTCCCTCCCCCAACTGGTTTTGGGAGAGGCCCTTTACAACAATATGAAATACAGTTGGAAGTAATGCAGCCATTTGGCAACATGGTCGACACACAGATGTTGGTGAATAATGATATATACATCTACTAGGCTACACTAAGCCAGGAGTCTCCAACTTTTTAAAGCCTGTGGGCACCTTTGGAATGGTGACATAAGGTGGTGGGCACAACAACAAAATAGCTGTCAAAAGAGGCAGAGCTGACTACATAATGTCAAGAGAGGTCATGCAGAAGTCTAATACTATACAGCATTTCAGGAAAAAGCTGTTAAACAGAATGTCTTTTTAAATGAACATATTGTTTAAAAATATTTTCTTGCATACACACAGCTCACCCTCAGTCACACAGTGAAGAATATTTTTGCTTGTGCTGTGGTGGCAGCTGCTGTTGAAGCAACTTTTAAAAAATTTGCACAGCCCATCAGATCTCCAGTGGCCAATCAGATGCCCTGCTGGGCATGAGCTCCATCTGCCCCCCCTTTCTAAAAACACTTCATAGGCACCAAGTTAGGGACCCCTGCACTAAGCTGTTTCATATAGACGAAAATGCCCCTAAAGTTATACAATAATTTTTAGAAAGAATTCCTTCAAGCAAAAAATGAATACCAGTTTCGTTTATCTGCTGGCAACAATTTGTTTTGTAGCTTACCTGCTACCCAAAAGGAAATAGACAGAAACAGTAATTCTGCCTTTTTCCCAATGTTTAGTACTCATTTCAACAAAAACTATTTTTATTGGTAAAACATTGTGTTTTCCACACTAACGCCACAAATAGCAGTATTTTTATAACTATTTTGTACAAACCAAATACTGATGGGAAATTAATGCATGCTATAATTAGAAAAATAGCTATTGCTGTAATAACTGTAGTTTGCTCGTGTAAAAAGTTCTCCAAAAAGACCACAGAAATGGGGTGGGGAACCAAATGGGGGAAGGGGCACATGTTCCACAGGTTTTGAATGCAGAAAGTTCTAGCCCTGTTGACATGGTACAGTGAACACACACAACATCCTGAAAGTATGTGTGTACATTTGTTTGTAAGAACAAGCTGCTGCACATTCACTTTACAAATGAAACTGGAGGTCAGTAGTTGGATAAATGTGCAGTTTCAATCACACTTTCAGCTGTGCATGCATTGAATGTAATAGAATAATCCAGTGCATACATAAAGAAAAATCAAGTGTACACTATATACAGATTGTTTCAGAGGGTAGCCATGTTAGTCTACAGTAGAACAGCTAGAACCAAGTCCAGTACCAGCTTAAGGACCAACAAGATTTTCATGGTATGAGCTTTCAAGAGTCAAATCTCCCTTTGTCAGACATCTAATGAGGGGAGCTTTGACTCTCGAAAGCTTATATCCCGAAAATCTTGTTGGTCATTAAGGTGCTACTGAACTCAAATCTAGCTATATACAGATTGTATGTGCATTCACTGTAACTTGTGAATAGAGCTTCTATAGTCAATAGACCACAGATCTTAGTAATAGGCATAGGAAAAGGCTGTTTGTCATCAGTACTCCTAAGAATGCAAAAAGGACTGGTTCAATGGCAAAAAGCACACTCTACATACAAAACCTCTCCACACTGAGTGCCTGATATCTCCAGATAAAGAAGGATAGTGTATAGCTGGAACAGACCTTGCTTTCCTGGAGATCTGCTGCTAGCCGGGGGAGACAATACTGAGCTAGCGGGGCTAAGACACCAACTTAGTATAAGCTAGATCATATATTCAAACGTACAGGAATTACAGTAGTTTTATTTTGAATTCTGCTTGCTTCTCTTCTAACATTTTACCCTATCCACACACATGCACACCCTACCTATATGCCCTATGAACACTAAGCTTCAAAACATTCTTTTCCATTAAGAACATGAAGCCTGATGGATCACAACAAAAGATTCCATCATGCCTAATATGTGGGGTTCTAAAAAGTAATATCCTGGTCCTGTTGCTTATTACAAGCAACTAGTATCCAGAGCCATTCTTCCTCTGAATAAAGTGTTTCGATTTAGTTAAGGCTAATATTTAGAACTTCCATTATAGTCTCTAATCCCCTTTTAAAGTCATCTATAGAAGTGGTCATTGTACATTGCAGCATTATTTTCTATACATGAATTCTACATTTGCTGGAAAATCATTGATTTGTTGTCTAGGATGGGAAAGATTCAAAGAAACAAAATTCCAGCTCCTCCTTTTTCCATTCCTCTCCAGACTTGCACATGGTCCCAGCTTTCCCTAGTATCCTGTCATTGCACATCAATCCCTTGATTCTGCACCCTACTTATTGCATCTATTTCTCTATAGCTTATCTGCTGCTCTCTATCTTTTGGTCCCTTGACTTTTTTCAGCTTTTCTCTGCCATATCCACAGGACTTCTTTATCTATATCTGGGAGAAAATGCAATTCTTGCCAGGTTTCCCCAACAATATTGCCCACCAAGCTTTTCAGAAAGTGGGTGGGACTATTGTAAGGCAGGGCCTGTTATAGATTGCCCTCATTTGAAATAGAGTTTTCCATGCAGTGATAGACACTAAAGGATGACATGAACTCATAAGCACCTGGGCTTGGGGTTCCATTCTCCCTTTAGGCTTTCCTTCTTTTATTTCCCCTTCTCTTTCTCCCTTGCCCCCCCCCTGCTCAGTGTTCCATAATTTCATTTTACCCTCTTCTATGATTCTTTTGTAAAGTGAGGGGGGGCTCTGTAACCTGAGGCAGCCACTGGGTGTCTGACTGCATCTCCTACAGAAGCCATTTTTGTGTGTCACCTCACCTCAAAATTCCAAAGGTGCTTGCTGGCTCAAAAAGTCTGGGGACCTCTGTCCTAGACAATATGTTAGGTCCTGTTGTGAAAGGAGGGTAATGGAAGAGTTGGTTAGCTAAGTAGTTCTCTCGTTTCCTAATTCCTGTACTTCTTCGTGAATTGTAATGTTAACCCTATAATTCTGCGGCAGCTAAATAAATTTCAGACTCTTGTACCAGAGTGCATAATTAGCCAGACCTTTAGAAAATGTAGTGAATAATACTGTTATTTCCATTACAAGTTCTTCTCACTCCCATATATGCCAAAATATGCTAAATATAACTGAAGAGGACACAAGTGTTTCATGTAACATGAAAAACATTGTGCGGTACTGTTTGGACAATTTTTTTAAAAAAACCCACCCTTCAACGGGTACAGTAAATATAGCTTTGCACTACCACATGACAAATAATTGCTATGTATGTTCTATTGTTAGACTGCTGTGTCTTACAGAAACATGTAAGGAAAATACATGCATCTTTAAATTCCCATCTCCTATCAGGATGTAGACAGGTGTTTAAAGAGAATGTATGTTATCTTTACAGGCTTGCTGCAAAATCCACTTGTATAAAGTTTATCTTTCCACACAGAATCCTTGTTTGATATCATGAACTAGAACTTACATATGAGTGCCATAAATGTGTGATTTAGTGGTTTAAGATCTCCCCCCCTTTTCTGTCACTACATTTATGTTCTCTTTATAATGCATGAAGAAACTTACATCAGGACCATAGGCAGTTGGTACATAATGCATAAAAGGTATTAAGTTATCTCCTGACATTCTTTTCCACAAACCGTGGAGACATTTCCATCAGAAGTGTGTTCCACCAGTAGAAGGCATCTTTGTATAGAGCTAAACTCTGTTAGAAGAATTTTGAATCCAGCCCACTGTTCCTATTAATGAATAAAGTCCTAAGTTACTGTAGTTTTAATTTCACCATCCTGCTGAGGTTTCATCTTGTACAGTGCAAAGGTCAATTGCAAAATCAGAGTACTTAGCAACTTACTAAACTACATTTGTTCACGTAAGCAGCAGGCTGAAACTTCTGTTTGACATAACAAAGAGGGTGATGGAAAATTACAGTATCTAAAAGTTAAACTGTTTTCAGGAATAATGCAGAAAGTGAACACTGTCATTAGGAGACCCAGTTTAAATTAAACAAAAATCAACAAGCTAATCATTTAGAGTCAGCCGATGGTCACAGGCCCCACATGTCTTAAAGGGCTTTCTGTGCAGATGCCATATTATACATTGTGTACTTAAACTGCAAAACCTTTTGTATGTTCCTGATTTTAGAAGACCCTGATCCTGCCAGGGGTGTGATCTCCACATCCTGAAAAGGATTCTGTGTGAGAGTTACGGTGAGCACAACAGGCTAGAATAGAGAATCATCCTGTCTTTAGCAGAATAGGTACCAACCAAGGGGGCTCATAGAGCCCAATCTCCTGCCCTTTATCAGTCAGCAAGGAAAGAGTGGATGTACACATCTATGGAGTGGAGAGGAATGATATAATGAAAATGCATTAAAATTAAGAAGTTTCCAGAAATCCAAACACTCGTATAGATTATTTTTAAAATATAAAACAAAATGTTTCCAAAAAGCAATTCATAAAATTAACTCAAATTTTATTGTGCTAATATGTTTAGTAAGAGATTAGGACTCAGAACCAGAATATAGCCTTAAAGAATTATATAAACCACAAAGATTTCTTCTGTGCAGGCTTTAATTCAATAAACTTCATTTCAGAAAAGAGAGGTTCTTTACCAGTTTTGTATTTCTTAAAGGGACAATTAGTTTATGAAATGATGAAAATAATTGTGGCATCTGCTTTTCATAGTGCCTAATGTTAAGAGAAAAGTGTGTGTTCTTTTTTTGCCTTGAACATTTTTTTTCTTTTGAGAAGCACCTGATGGGTTATGTCTGTTTCAGTTGTCTAATGCATCACTCAACTATTGTCAAACTGTTAACATTTGCACAAGGTATTCTATGTAGAAAATGTATTTTCTTCCTTTTGTGACTGGCATTATAAAAATCCATAACTATGGATATGCTATAAATTATTGTAGGTTTTGGTGTGAGAAACTTTCGCCACATATTACTACTGTCAATTCTTGTTTCAAAACAGGAATTGTTTTTGATTGTATAACCATATGTATTATATTCATAGTACATGTATGGTCATCAAAAGCTACTGTTCCTGTATGGTTAAACACATGTTAAGCACGCCTAGTGTTTCTGAAAGTTATTTAATATAACTGATGCAGCAGTCATTAGCAACAAACAGATTCCAATGTAATATTATATATACCAACCCATTCCATTTAACTTGAAAGAGCTTGCAGATTTTAACAGGCAAAACGCATTATAGCATACTTAAATTGTTTTATTTTTGTATGTTGTGCATCTGGAAGAAAAGAAGAGTGGCACACTTACAGTTAGATTTGTAAGGTGAATCATTTGCCAATCAATCTAGCAAATTTTCCTTGTGGCTTCTTTACATAGGTGATCTAAATATCTTTTCAAATGAAGCATAACAAAATCAGTGTCGAAGCAGAAAACATTACCATAGAAGTGTCAATTTCTATAAAATGAGTAAAGTAACCTGCATTTTCCAAAAGCCTAGTTCCATAGTACTGGAACACTTCATTTTTCTGAAGTACAACACAGAATACAAAACATCCAAAACTTAATATCTTAAATATCCATCAGTGACCACTCTGAAATTGGGTTGTGTATCAACCTCATACTCTCCTCCCGCCTCTTGAGTAATTTCAGAAGCAAAGCAATCTGCTGAGACCCCAAAAGACTGCTTATGGCTCATCCAGATGCTGTTCCGTACTTCCTGTGGGATTCAGCTTTTGATTAAAAATTATGTTTCCAGTGAGTTAAAGGACAGGTGTATCATGATGCTTCCATACTTGCTTTCAAATTAGCAGAAGCAACATCCTTGGTCCAACAGACATAAAGCAGAGTTTCACAGAATCATAGAGTTGGAATGGACCTTCAGGGTCATCTAGTCTAACCCCATGCACAATGCAGGAAATTCACAAATCCCCCCACACCCGCAGTGACCCCTGTTCCATGCCCAGAAGGTGGGGATCCCTGACCAAACTGGCCTGGAGAAAAATTGCTTCCCAACCCCAAAGTAGTGACCAGCATTTCCTTGGGCGTGTAAGAAAGGGCCACAAGAATTAAGCACTGAGGCAACCCTTCCTGCCGTCCCTCTCATGAGCTGCCTAAGTTTACACAGCATTGCTGTCAGATGGCCATCTAGCCTCTGTTTAAAAACCTCCAAAAAAGGAGAGCCTACCACCTCCCAAGGAAGCCTGTTCCATTAAGGAACTGCTAGGGAGTTCTTCCTAATGTTTAGCCTAAAACTCTTTTTATTTAATTTCAACCCATTTGCTGAAGGGAAGCCACAATGCTCTCCTGCTACCCCAGATATCTAACCATAAATGGCTTCCTGTGATGTGGTATACTAACAGGGTCATCAGAACCCTTTATGGTCAGTTACCACATGTGCTAGATAACTGTTGTGTTTGCACAGTTGTGCAGGTAACCCAGGTTTCATATAATTTATTGTACATTTAAATATTTTACATATTATGTTAAGCAAGCAGCTTCCTAGTGTTGTTGTCTATTTATTGGTTATGTGTCTCAGATCCCTATTAATCAGAGGTGATACTTAAATCTCACAATTATCCTATCATATTATGTGGAATTTACATCCTGATTTTAAACATCTTTAACTTGGAAGTAACTCTAATTATTACTTCCAGACTTAGATTCTACATCAATACTATGTCTCAATACTCTGCAAACATTCCCATGCAGTAGAGCTTTCTAAAACAATATATATCCCTTATTTGAGATTATTGTTATTCTGGGACAATAATACCATGAAGCACAATTTTGAACATTGATCTAGTAGCCCTTAAAGTAAGTTTGGAGCATAGAAATGGTAAACTACCAACAAATGAAGGGTGGTTGTGGTTAAATAAAATATGTCTACAGATGGATGATAGACCTGCACTTATCATCTTAGCATCTTCATTTTGGTCATACCTTAAGGACTGTACCATCATTATGCTTTATTGCTACTACCAGTTATTGCTACTACCAAAACAGTCCCTTTTCATCCATCCCTAACCTCCACTCAGCAACAGCAAGGCTCCTTAACTGTATGCAGCTGGCACTGTAGAGAAAACAGTCATGCTACTAGGGTAATACAAGAAGTTCAGACCTTGCCAGAAGTTCAGCAGCAACTTGTCTCACATGAGTTGGGGGGTTCTGGCATCCCAGCAGAATGGAAAGGAACAATACTGATGTAAAAGCACTGCAGGCATACTGGGACATCAGGCCCAAGGAAAAGCAAATGAGTGAACATTTTCAGCCCTAGACATGTGCATGTATCTTAACTTACCACTAAATCTGCTCTACTGAATTTATACCTTCAGCAATGTGATATAACTTTCCTTTATCTTGGTATATAATATAGATATTAGGACTTTCTTTGGGAATGGTGAATTGCAATGTAGAAAACTTACTATACCAATAAATACCTTTTAATAATATCAGAACCTTACTATTTTGGGATATGAGTCTTAAGGTATCATCTCTTTAAAACACACACACAAGAAATTAAATGTGTACCAAATTATTCATTTCACACTAAAAAGTAGCAATTTGTTAAGCAGTACAAAAGTATATGACTATACTATTTGGCATTCGTTAATTTAATGATTAATTTTTGCCATACCATATGTTTTTCATGTCCAGTTTAAGGCAGTTTGGGATATAAGGTATTATAAATGTAACCAGGATTATTTACAATTTAATTTATGCTAAGTGTTGTATAACTTATGTGATTCATAATGATTTGTCAGCAGCCCAAAGTTCTTTTTTAAGTAGTTTCCCAACTCCTTAGTTATTTGAATATTTTTCTTGAGTATCAATACAGATGACATCTCATTCTCCACCCATCATGAATACACATTCCCTCTTAGAAGTACATCAGATTATGAAGTCTAAACAAAAGCTGGCCCACTTGTTTTCCAATAGTTTTTGTCCAAGTGACCTCATGTACAGAACAATATGAAATGCTGTTCAGAGATAAATGTTTTTACATATACTTTCTCTTTTTCACTAGTGATTAACTATTTACAATACTTCCTTGCCGTACTTTTCAGTTCTTGTCTTTCATCTCTGAAAGCAAATGTAATATTTCACTGACATTAACTAAAAACACTGAGTATGCTTGGTTCTTCAACAGATTTCCAAACGGAAATGTCAGACTGTGTAAATGCATCTTATCAAAGTTTCATCTCTTATTTGATGAAGCTTGAATCCCAGTGGAACCTACTCGGATAGAATCACATATGGATTGTGGTTAAGCAGAGAGCAGCTACACTGAAAGATGATAGCTTAATAAATAATACTTTTTAAACGAATGATTCTGTGGCTATTTAGCGCATGTTCAATGTTTTTACTGCACAGTTCTTTGATCATTAACCTTCTACAAAGTGATAAGCGCTTTGTGCAAAGTATCCAAACAAGCAAATAACCTACTTTGCACCTGTCCACCTAGTTGTCTGAAATGTCATTCAAGCCATAAATTTCTTTGAGATAACTTGTGTTGTGCAATCAAGGCAGTTGGGTTGGTAGCTCTAGGTGTAAAAACGGTTCTCCATATACAGCCTGTGTATATGATGCTTGAGCACACATGTGCACATAACAACCATACAGTCTGGTGTCTTCTTTGAAGCGAGGTATCTCTTTAAATTCCACCTACTGTCCCCTAAAGACTCTTTTTTATTGAATATAGCATTAACATTTTCTTTGAAAACAAGGAAATGATACAAATACCTTGCAAGTAGATTTGATATCAAAACTCAGCACCGAGTAGTAAACAAAATGTTTTGGCATCAAATCTTTTAAACTTTTCTCTAAATTTTTATTTAAAGAATAATTTGGGATTAAGTGGAATGTCAGAACAAACTGGGGAGTTTTAGAAATAAATCAGTCAGCAATCATTTTATAAAGTTTAACTTCTAAATGCACTATGATTTATTACAAAAATATATTTTCTTCTGCTTGCCAATATGGTTGTTCCATTTTGTGATAGGTTTAAACTAAGCAGTTAATTTGTTGCACTGTAACTGCATGAATTCATCAAGTGTACATATGTACCTGTGCAACGTTATTTGGGATTTTGTATTTGAATTTCAGTATTGGTTATTTTTGTATTTCCCTTTACCTGTATTGGAGTTGTAGTAGACATAATTTATACATATGATTTTAAAACTGTTTTGCAACTGAAAAGTCTTCTTTAAATTGTAAAATTTTGTTGATGGAAACTCATTAAAATGGTATAAAATTATATTAATTGTTTTGTGTTTTGATGCTTTCTGTACATAAATATGTATTTATCTGTTTTAATGGTGTTGTGTCTTGCAATTTTGGATACATTTTAGAATAAAGTTTCATTTTACAAAAACAAGTTGTACTCTTCAAAGCTATATCCTTATCACAACCCAGAAGCTGTTCTAGATGACCCCATTCATTTGTCACTCTTAGAATTGTTCCAATATTTTTATTACACTATATTTGGAAGCCAAAAAGCTTCTTCAGGTGCATGCAGGGTTGCCAGGTCCACCCCTGGCCGCCAGCAGGGGGTAAGGGGGTAGGTTTGCCAGCTCCAGGATGGGAAATTCCTGGAGATTTGGGGGTGGAGCCTGGGGAGGACATCAATCTCGGTGGTGTACAATTCCATAGAGTCCACCTACCAGAGAAGCCATTTTCTCCAGAGAAACTGGTCTTTGTAGTCTGGAGATGAGTTGTAATTCCAGGGGATCCCCAGGTTCCACCTGGAGGCTGGCATCCCTAAGTCCAGCCCAAGCTGCTTCTGAGGATAAGGGATAAAATGAGATGCGGACTGGGATCCACAGGGCTAACTGGAAGAAATCCTTTCTGTCCATGCAAGAAGGGAGAGCACAGATCAAACTCTACAATTCTGAAGCACAAAATTGTTAACAGCAGCAAGGTCATCATTTCCTACTCTTAAAGGAGAAAAATCCTTGGAGAGTAATATTTACTACTACTGCTATTTATTTTTAAAGTTCTGACCCGAATAATCCAAGGTAGCCTGAGCTCATCAGATCTTGGAAGCTAAGAGGGGTCAGCCCTGGCTAGTATTTGGATGGGTGAGCACCAAGGATTACCAGGGTCATGAAGCAGAGGCAGGCAATGGCAAACCACCTCTGAACATCTATTGCCCTAAAAACCCAACAGGGTTGCCATAAATTAGCAGTGACTTGGCAACAAAAACAAATTTACTTAAAAAAATAATTTTGCGGGTAAAACTCTTTACTGCTTATAACAAGATCAAGCAGTGAGAAAGATACTGCATGAGGTCCAGAAATACAGAACACATGAAGCTGAAATGATATTGTATTTAAACTTATGCTTGGGCAGAGTATATGTGAAAACTTGGTTATTTCCTCTCACAGATACAGTAACTTAAAATGCAGCATATTATTACCATAAGAATAGATTTCAGAGTAAAGTACTATATAGTACAATCCTATGGTCAGAGTAGAGTACTGTACAGTGCAATCCTAAGGTGTAGTGGTTAAGTGCGTACTCTAATCTGGGAGAACCGGGTTTGATTCCCCACTCCTCCATTTGCACCTGGCTGGATGACCTTGGGCAAGCCATAGTTCATATAAGAGCTGTTCTCGAAAAAGAGCAGTTTCTGTCAAGAGCTGTCTCAGCCCCACCTACCTCACAAGGCATCTGTTGTGGGGAGGGGAAGGGAAAGGAGTTTGTAAGCCGCTCTGAGACACCTTTGGGTAGTGAAGGGTAGGGTATAAATCCAAACTACTACTACTACTACTCCTTCTCTGTCCTTTGAAATTAATGGGTTTTCACTGCAGTAACTGCATAGGATTAGGAAAGAGCAAGAATCCAGGAGCGCCTTAAACTCTAACAAAATATGTGGCAGGGTATATTCTTTCAGGAGTCACTACTCACTTCTTCAGTGACTCATGAAAGCTCATACCATGCCACATATTTTGTTAGACTTTAAGGTGCTACTGGACTCCTGCTCTTTTCTGCTGCTGCAGACAGACTAACATGGCTACCCATCTTGATCTATCTGCATAGGATTGTTTAATTAGCAATTATTCATTTAATTTATATACTGTAGTATGTTTCAGAAAAGACTTATGGCAGGTATCAACAAGTTTTAAAAAGTTAAGTCCAACCCATCCAATACATGTGCCATCAAGTCACAACTGACTTACGGCAACCCCAGCATAGGGCTTTTAAGGGAAGTGAGAAGCAGAGGTTGTTTGCCATTGCCTTCTTCTGCAGAGCCTTCCTTGATGGTCTCCCATCCAAGTACTGACCTGGCTTAGCTTCTGAGATCCAACAAGACCAGGTTATACCATGCCACATTCCCTAACCAATTCAATATAATGAAGTAAAGAAAAATAAATCAAAATTACAAATCTAAAAAAAAAAATGACTTAAGCTTGGAATAGAATTTACCTTTTCCCCAAAATGCTCACTTAGATCAATGTGGTCTTTAAACTGGCTACTTAAAAACTAAAATCATGCTCCTTTCTGCTAGAAAATTAATTCAATGATGGTGCCACAACTGACAGTGGCCCACCCTTCCTGCCACCCAACACTGCCAGCCAATGTTGGCATTCAGTATATGTAAACATCATGGAATGAGGCAGGCTGCTTGTTGATGGAAGACAGCAAGCAAGAAAAGATGACTTAACAGCTCTGTACTGTTTCCAGTTGGCACAATTCAAAGTACTGAGTTTGTGCTTTAAAGCCCTATACTTCGGTCAGGGGGTGTTTTTAAGAACTCCTTCTTCCTTGTCTGGGCAACTTAGATCATCAGCAAGGGTTTAACTTTGGGCTGGGCAAAAGCTGAACCCCAGAAGAACTGCCAACCTCAGAGGCTTGACTTACAGCACAGTCCTATGCAGAGTTCCTCTAGTCTAAGACTATTAATTTCAATTGACTTAAAGAGGGGTGTGTCTGTTTAGGATTGCACTGTTGTTTTGTTGGAGAACCAGTCCTGTGTAAAATGGTCTAATGTGTGCCACTGTTCTGCATGTATACTGGGGGAGGGGAGGTTACCTACCCATAGTTGATATTCTTCACTAGGAACTAAATTTACATCTTTTATCAAGGCCTCATGGACATAAATGAATATGCATATATATTTATTTATTTAGGAAGTTTATATGCTTGCCTTTCCAGAGACCCGCAAAACATGGCTTTATATGATTTCTAGCACATTTTAAATTAATAAAATCAGCACTCTCTTGGCTTTTAAGTCAGTGGAGGATTTTTTTAAAATATATATATATTTATATATTATTTAGATGCTTGTCTCCCAATGAGGACCCAAAGGGGCACACAACAGCACAAAGTACAATTAAAAAAAACTAAACACAAAACTATATCAAGCTACAGCTACTACGGCAGGCCATGCCATGGGTTAATAGTCAAGGGCCAAGAACCAGTTTGGTGCAGTGGTTAGGGAACGCAGACTCTCATCTGGGAGAATCAGGTTTGATTCCTCACTCCTCTACCCACGACTGCTGGTGTGACCTTGGGTCAGTTACAAGTTCTTTCAGAGCTGTTCTCTCATGAGCAGTTCTCGAAAGAGCTCTCTCTGTCCCACCTACCTCACAGGTGTCTGTTGTTAGGAAGGGAAAGATATAAATCCAATCTCCTCCTCCTCTAGCCAAGCCTAGGCTTTACACCTGTAAAAGGAAAAGAAACCTAAAAGCTCACCTTAGCTGACATACAGCTTTTGGAGATGCTCCCAATTTTCCTCTCCCTATAGCAGAATAAACAAATACAATATACAGCAGGTTGAGCTGTGACCCCTGTTAAGAAAACAGTGTGTCTATATTTGACCCGTGAAATAGTGTAAAGTGTTATATCTGAAAAATCTCAAGAGAATTAACCAATCAGCATGAGGTAAACCAGGCTGGTACCCAGAAATAACCTACTATAAGACAATTCAGAAAGAAATAACAAATAATAGAACACCACTAGTTGTTGCCTACATATCCCAGCTCAAACCAGTCCAATGCATCATCATTGATCTGTAGCCTGTCCAGAATAATGACACTTGTCTTGCACAGGCCTTAAGTAGATTACCTTTCATTGCTTACAGGCAGCCACTAAACCTACAACTTCTTACCAACAAAACGGACTGCCTCCCAGGGAAACAAACCAGCTCTTATGTTTTAGAGGGCCAGAAAATGTGAATCCAGTTGTCCATCCCAAGGCAAGGGGTTTTCCTTATAACTATGTACTCTAAAACTGAGCATGCAGACTACATCATTTGCCAAGGAAGAACTTACATATGTTACACACTTATGACTTCAAGGTTATCTAAACACAGAATGAATCCCTATAGCAATGGTTCATCGATGATGAAACATATTATTTAAATTTCTCAGCTGCCCCCTCATATTCTACACTGTTTGTAACTATATAAAAATTATAGCTGTATAAATTCAAACAGGCTTAGATTTTCAAGCTGTCCCTGCAACCTTGAAATAGAACCTGAATTTCCGACACAATGCAACCGCACATCTTCCTTCCTAGAAACTAGTCACTGCAGAGAAGGTTGCGTGAGTCCTTAAAATAGCAGCCTTCCCTCTGCAACAGAAACTAGAAGGGCTGTGTTTTTTTCTGTTTCTTTTTAATTCCAGAATCCCTCTATGCTGCCTAAGAGAGATCTCATTATCCAGGCTGAGCACATACTGCTCCAGGGAATTCAAGAAGGCTTATACGTGAGCAGATTTAGATTTTACATTTCTCTGAGATGCCAAAAGCTTTCCAGCTCCTAATCTTAAAGCAAACACCAGATATGCTACCAGAAGAAACTGTGGTCAGTTGGATCAAACTCAGCTTAGATTAACCTTTACCATAAAGGAAGAATTATAGTAAGGAATATTCTCAAATTTAAGTGTGAGTCTGTTAATTTGGATATTAATTGATTACTGAAGAATTTGAACATGTTTAACTCCTAAAATATCAAGTGCCCTATTTAGTTTGACACTCCTGTTCTATGAATGTTGCAACTCAAAAAGGCTGGGGAAAAATATACCCACTGCACATAGTTCATATACACACATTGTTATACAGCTATTGCTAAAGATGAATGGTGCAACCTTCTAGATATTGATTACTGTGCTATCATGTCAGATATTCCTTGCCAAAGAGCCAGCCCACAATGATAACTCAGAGACATCTTCACTGTACAGGCAACAGAGACTGGAAATAAGCTCAGAGCTGAATTCAGCATAATGATTGGTAGATACTTTCTCCTCTAGGATACATCTAGCAATCAACTGGATTATCTGTAAATGAGCTTTGGGTAAAGTGCTTTAAGGGGGGAAAGTGCACAGCACTGTTGCTTATTGCTTGTCAAGTCAGGAAAAGCTGTTTGGGTAAGCAGAAAGACTTGAAGAATGGAAAGATGGTTAAGATGTTGTCTCAAGAGATAAAGAGGGTAAAAGGAAGGGAGCAGAGGAGACAGAATCTTAAAAGCTATAACCTAAAGAAAAAAGTCTGTGGAGAAGGCACATGCTTGAAAAATGGGATGGCAGAGAACCCTGGAGGGCAAGGGAGTAGTAGAAAAAAGCCAGCAATAATGGGGTCTGGAGAGAAGCTCCCAGGACATACGGAGAACCCAAGTATCATTGATAGGAAAGGACAGACAGAATAGACTGCTCAGTAATCAAAGGACAATGTCTGGAGTTTAGGAAAGCTAAAGAAAACATGACAAAGTCAGCAGAGGTCTGGGGTCTTGCTATAGCCACCCTCATTCCCAGACCCCATCCCGTTAATTACAAACAGCCTATATCTTTCTAGCCAGAATCATTGTCCTTATCTACCTCTGAAATCCTTCAACCTAACATAAACCCCATTACTATCTCCTCTTCCACCAGTTATTCCATTTTAAGTTATTCCATTTAAGTTATCCCATTTATTCACTTTGATCATGGCCTTGATATTTTAGCTTTTTCCAGTGAAATCCTCTTAAGGCTCTTGATAGACCACAAGAACACCTTAGAAAGATGACAGTCCAGATGTTAAAGGGTGTGTAGTTTGATTGCAATTCTACTCAGGAACTGTAATTCTACTGCCTTCTATTTGTGGGTATTGTTATATTTTGCAAACTGGCATTATGCAGTGGACACTGTCATTTCATTCATCAGACTGTCATTTATTTTGCATTTAATATTCTAATCCATTTCAGAAACAGCAATTTTTTGTTCATATTCTATCCTAGGTATTGTTGTTCTGCTGTTAATTTATTTGCAGTGTTGTTATTTTACAATACACGGTATAATTCTATACTAGGACCAGCCACTTCATTGCCTCTTCAAGGTTTTGTTTATGTTGCTGGTCACTGTAGTGCAAACTAGTGTAGTTTTGATTTGTATAACTTGTTTTGCTCCAGTATTTGACTATCTTCTGTCAAAAGAGCCCTCATGTTTTAGGTGAACCTGTGTTTATGCAGCAATGAGCTACCCAATAATAAAGTATCTATTATCTCTGGGATTTTCCTTCTTGGAAACCATTGCTAAATTGCTTTCATCCATATGCCCTTGCTTTATACTTTAAAAACTAAAGTTTCATAGAGAAATGCATAAAAGTCAAAAACTCCAAAAAATGAAATATTGAAAGAATGAAAGAGGTGGACAGTTAATTAGGTGGCCACATGTCACCTTTTTGACAGGTGGAATGGACAAAAGGTTGCAGGCAAAAGGAAAGAAAGTATAAAAATTCAGAGCACCTTGGCTAATTTATACTAGCTGCATCCAGGGTTAATTCAGTTATCTATATACTATTAGCCACCTGTGGCTTTGATCTGCAGATATCTAAATCCGCAGATCAGGGCCACACAGAGGCTAAACAGATTTTTCTACACACTTGGGGGACTTTCCAGGAGTACAGAAAAATCTGAAACCCAATTTTTTAAAAAGAGGGGTTTAAGACACCCCCAAACAGAATTGCATTATCTGTGCAAGTACAGAGAATGCGCTTAGGCAGCTGCTGCAGTTCAGGGGTTGCCACAGCCAGCCACAGCTTCAGACCACAGCTGCTCCAGGCCAGGCTGCAATGAAAGCCAGCAGTTGCTGCTGGCCTTGATGAGACAGAGCAGAATGTTCTGGTCACCACATCTCAAAAAGGATATTATAGCATTGGAAAAAGTGCAGAGAAGGGCAACTAGAATGATAAAAGGGTTGGAACACCTTCCCTATGAAGAAAGGTTAAAATGCTTGGGGCTCTTCAGCTTGGAGAAACGACGGCTGACGAGGTGACATGATCGAGGTGTATAAGATTATGAATGGGATTGAGCAGGTTGAGAAAGAAGTACTTTTCTCCCTTTCTCACAATACAAGAACTCGTGGACACTCCATGAAATTGCTGAGCAGTCGGGTTAAAACAGATAAAAGGAAATACTTCTTCACCCAGAGTCAAGGCTAGACGGATGTCTTTTGGGCTGGGGATCACCAGCAGTTGTTGCTCTGCCAAGTGTAAAGTTCTGTAAGAGACATATTAGGAGAGAGATACTCAAATAAAATTCCCCGGACTTCAGTACTCATTTCTTCTGATAATCTTCAATATTCACAACTTTCTACTTTGATTTAAAAGAGAAGTCCATTGGTACCTTAATTTTTCCAACATAAGTTTTGGTGAGTCACAGCTCACATCTAGAATTTTCATTCTTCTCAGAGGGTCACTATTCTTCTCTAGACACTCTCACTACTCCAGATACGCAGTCTCTTGATTCCTTGCTTCTGCTTTGTTCTTTAAGACCAACCTTTGCATGTGTATGTATGTTTTGATTCCCTATGGCCCACTTCCTCAGCAATGCAAGTCTGATATAGGCCTTTAAATGCCATCTTATTCAAGTTACCTCTCATCTTCTAGAAAATCCAATCCGACCTTCTTGGGCAACAGAAAACAACTCCACACCATCCTCTATATGGCAGCCCTTCAGGTACTTGAAGATTGTTATCATATCACCTCTCAGTCGTCTCCTCTCCAGGCTAAACATACCCAGCTCCTTCAACCTTTCCTCATAGTACTTGATCTCCAGATCCCTCACCATCTTCGTTGCCCTCCTTTGGATATATTGCAGAGCTTGTCTATATCCTTCTTAAATTTTGGTGCCCAAAACTGAACACAATACTCTAGATGAGGTCTAACCAGAGCAAAGTAAAGCGATACCATCACTTCTGTTGACACAGCCCAAAATCACATTTGCCTTTTTAGCTACCACATCACACTGCTGACTCATGTTCAGTGTATGGTCTACTAAGATCTCTAGTTCCTTTTCACATATACTACTGCCAAGACAAGTCTCCCTCTTCCTATAATTATGCATTTGATTTTGCCTACCTAAATGCAGACCTTTACATTTATCCCCAGTGTTTTAGCCCAGTTTTCCAGCCTGTCAAGATCATCCTGTATCCTGACTCTGTCTTCTACCATATTTGCTATTCTTCCCAATTTAGTATCATCTGCAAATTTACTAAGCATTCCCTCTGTTCCTTCATCCAAATCTCTCCTTATAAATAATTATCTTTTGGTCTCGCAAGATTCCATGCGCGCCCATTGGCTGTAAAATGCCCTCCCTCAGCCACTGGCCCATCAGCCGCCACTCACGTGCCATTGGCCAGGTGCTGGGTCTGCTCCTCTTCCCCACCCACTCCCCCTGGCAGACAGCTCTCTCTCCTGAGGAAGACAGTTCTCTTGACTCCTGTGAGGGACTGTCCCCTCAGTGGCTGTTGGTAGGCAGCCAAGCTTGGTTCTGTGAGTAAAAAAACAAAGGACTTTCAGCATAATCCCCTCCCTCGCCCATAACCCCCTCCCCAATGGCCACTTTCCTGTCAGAATAAATGGAAAAAGGCTCTTTCTCCTGCTTAGCTTCAGCATGGCTGGCTGGCTAACGAAGTGGGCCAGCGACCATCAGACCATTTTCTTCAACTCCCCGCTGTGCAGCTGACTTTCCCCTAGGGCTGCCAATCTCCAGGTGGGACCTGGAGATCTCCCACTGTTACAATTGACCTCCAGATGACAGAGATCAGTTCCCCGGGAGAAAATGGTTGCTTTGGAGGGTAGACTCTATGGCATTATACCCTGCTGAGTCCTTCCATACACACCCCAAATGCTGCCCTCCACAGGATCCACCCCCCAAATCTCCAGGTATTTCCCTAATCAGAGTTGGCACCTGTACTTTCTCCTCTGTCAGTAAAAGGCCCTTTCCACACCTATGTTGGCCTTTGGGAGAAAATTCATTGGGCCCAGTCCTGATCAGGTTGCCAACTCCAGGTGGGCAATTCCTGGAGATTTGAGGGATGGAGCCTGGAGAGGGTGAGGTTTGAGGAGGGGGTGGCACCTCAGACAGGTACGATGCCATAGACTCCACCCTCCAATCCAGCCATTCCCTGATGGGGAACCATTGTTGCCAATCTCCAGGTGGGGGCTGGAGATCACTCAAAATTACAACTGCTCTCTAGGAGGGATGGGGGAGGAGATGGAAAACTAAAGGTAGGTTGATGGTTGGCTGGGAGATAGGGTTCTCAACTCCAGGTTGGGAAATTCCTGGAGATTTGAGGGGTCGAACCTGGAGAAGGTGAGTGTTGAGGAGGGGTGAGACCTCAGACAGGTACAATGCCATAGACTCCACCCTCCAAACCAGCCACTCCCTCCAGGGGAACCACTGTTACCAATCTTGGGGGTGGGCTGGAGATCACTCAAAATTATTACTGCTCTTCAGGTAGCAGAGATCAGTTCCTCTGGAGAAAAGGTGGACTCTGTCATTATAACCTGCTGAGATTGCCACAACAAATTGTCACTGAGTGCCCAAAGCCGGGGCACTCTCCCAGAGCCTCTTTCTAGAGCCTGTTGTATTTATTTCCACAACGGGCCTTATTCCTAGTCATTTATAAAGATGTTGAACTAAACAGGTTCCGGAATAGATCCTTGAGGCACTCCACTTGTCACTCCTCTTCAAAAGGATGAGGAACCATAAACAAGCACTCTTTGGGTGCAATCTGTCAAACAGTTACAGGTCCACCTAACAGTAGTAGGATCCAAACCACATTTTACCAATTTGTCAACAAGAATATTATGTGGAACGTTATCAAAAGCCTTACTGAAATCAAGATAAGCTATGTCTACAGCAAGGTAGTAACTTTTTCGAAAAAAGAGATGAGGTTATTCTGACATGACTTATTCTTGAGAAACCCATGCTGGCTCTTAGTAATCACAGCTGTCCTTTCTAAGAGCTCAAGGACTGACTGATGAGTTGTTCTAAAACTTTTTGAGGTATAGACATCAAGCTGATGGGTTAAGTAGTTACCCGGATCCTCCTTTTCTCCCTTATTGAAGATGGAAACAACATTTGCCCACCTCCAATCTTCTAGCACTTCACCTGTCCTCCAAGAATTCTCAAAAATAATGGAGGCAAGGAAATTACATCTGCAAGTTCTTTTAGTATCCTTGAATACAGTTCATCTGGCCCCAAGAACTTTGTTCCATTTAAAGAAACTAGGTGTTTGTGTACTACCCCCTGTGCCAATCCTAGGCTGCAACTCCCTTCACTCATCATGTGTTCTTTTTTTGCCATGTTGAGCACCATTTCCCTCAAAAGAGAAGATTGAGGAAAAGTAGGAATTGAGCAATTCTGCCCTCTTTTCATCACCTGTTACAATTTCACTTTCCTGTCCCCCACAATGGACTACCATGTCCTTGCTCTTTTTCTTACTTTGAACATAAGAACCCTGTTTGTTGTTTTTAGCATCTCTCGCTAGGCTAAGCTCATACTGAGCTTTAGCGTTCCTAACACTCTCTCTATAAGCAGTGATTATTTGTTTATATTCATCTTTGGTTATAAGGCCCTCCTCCCATTTCCTAAATGAGTCCTTTTTAATTCTCAGTTCTTCAGAAAGCTGTTTATTGAGCCACGTTGGCTTCTTTAGACTCCTCCCATTTTTTCCTTCTCATAGGAATCATCCAATGAGTTAATCAGTCTCCTGCACAAGTTTTGCCATAACCCGAGGAGAGCCTTGACCTTACCTTCTCCAAAACATGGCACTGCTAGCTCCTAAAATGGCTGTCAAAGCAAATTTACCCAAGATGAAGTCAGAACAGACAACCAGGGCCGGCCCCAGGTGTCTGGGCGCCCTAGGCAGGACAGCCTGGGGTGCCCACCCCACCGGGGATGCCAACCTCCCGGTGGGGCCTGGAGAGGGCCCAGCCTTGTCCTGGGCACCTCGCGCAGCTGCGAGGCGCCCGGGGAGAGCCGGGAACGGGGCGGCGCGGCTCTCCCGGGCCCCTCACAGCTGCCAGGCACCCAGGGAGAGCCGGGAAGGGGCGGCGCGGCTCTCCCGGGCCCCTCGCAGCTGCCAGGCGCCCGGGGAGAGCCGGGAACGGGGCAGCGCGGCTCTCCCGGGCCCCTCACAAGTGCGAGGCGCCCGGGGAGAGCCGGGAACGGGGCGGCACAGCTCTCCTGGGCCCCTCGCAGCTGCCAGGCGCCCGGAGAGAGCCGGGGAAGGGGCGGTGTGGCTCTCCCGGCCCCCTCGCAGCTGCGAGGCGCCCGGGAGAGCCGGGAACGGGCGGGCTTGGAACGCCCGCCCCTTCCCTCCCAGTGGCGGCGCGGCTGGGGGGGAGAGAAGCCGCTCCGCCGCCCCTGCCTCCTCTTCCCCCGGCTTTGGGGAGAGGGCGGGCAACCTCCGCTGCCTCCTGCCACCTCCTGAGCCCCGGCGGGGCGCTCGGGGAAGCGGGGGGGGCTTTTCCTGGGAGGGGCCGGGCGCGGTTTGGTGCCCCTGCAGCCGGCGCGCCATGCCCCCAGGGAGGAGGGGGAGAGCGACTTGCGCCCTCAGTGGGCGCTTTTCCACGGCGGCAGCAGCAGGGGGATCCTGCTGGCCGCCGCCGGCCACTTCCTCCTCCTCCTCCTCCCCCCCCCAGGGAGGAGGGGAAGGGCGACTTGCGCCCTAGCTGGGCGCTTTTTTGCGGCGGGGCGCCCGGTTAGGGCGGCGGCGGGGGGCTTTTTGGGGGGGAGCGGGGCGCCATTTGGTGCCCCTGAGGCCGGCGCGCCCTAAGCGAGCGCCTAGTTCGCCCAATGGGCGATCCGGCCATGCAGACAACACACAACTGGGAAAGGGGACCCTGGTAACTGTGCAATTAAAAGCTTGATCTATTGATTTTGTGCCTTTCTTGCCACTGTTGCAGAGCCTGATCATCCCTCCCCACAAAAAAGTATCTTTTATGTTTCTGACACCACCACTCCATGGATGTGATTTCTTTAAATCATACATCTACCAGTCCATTAGACTGGCTTTGACTCAAGATGGTCTAGTATTTTGGGGACACAAGATCTCTTAGATGAGAGTAGCCAGGTCTAGTGCTGGCAATTTTCTTTTCATCCCCAGCGCTGTGGTATTTAAGAATCTGGGATAAGATGATTATGGGAAAAACAACATTTTTAAAAAAGTTACTTAGAACATTTCTATGCTGGATCTTCAGAGAACCCACTCGATGAACATATCAAATCATGCTCTCCGAAGCTAAATGCCAAGCTAAATGCCTCATGCCAAACAGCAATCTTTTACTGCGTTCTGTAAAAGTGACTCTCACAGCCCAAAGTAGGCTACTAAATATACATCTTTCTGGTCCTATAACACTGTCATTCTAGGCAGAGTTACATCCTTTTAAGTCAACAGACTCAGAATGGTGTAACTGTGCTTAGCATGCTAGTAGTCTACATATTGTTCTAGCTCTTTAGGTGACCCTTGCAATAAACGGTGTGACATACTAATTCCACTCTGGTAGGAGTCATAAAACTCACCAGGTGATCTTGGAGCAGTTCCTCAAAAGCCTAATCTATTCAAAGGCTCCGATCACATGGAGAAGTAGCTGTGGGACAGGCATGAATGTTGAGTGGATTTTACTGGCGCGATCACAAGGGAACATCTGGCAAGTGTCCTGCACCCGTCCCCAACCCGATTCTTACTGCCAAAGAAGTTAAAAACTACCAGTGAAAGTGCACTATCATTTGCCAGCGCTCCTATTCCCTCCATGCTCCCTCATTGAAGCACCCCGGAAACACAAGCCAACAGAAAAAAACACTGGTTCACCACCATTGCGTCTGATCGCGTAGTGGTGGGTCAAATTGTGATGTGCAAATAGCCTCGCCTCCCCCCCCGTTATCTGGCATGTGTGACCACAGCCAAAGAGGAGAAAATGGGTGAGGGGGAGTATTTATATAGCACTTTTTACACATATTAGCATGTTGTAATCCTAACAACACTCCTGTAAGAAGATCAATATTGCAGATTTCTAAGGGGGGGTGGAACTGAGTTGGAGAGAGTATGACTTGATGAAGACTACCGAAGGGGATCCTGGTGGCAAGAGCGATATCCGAACCGGGAATACTTCCAACCGACTTTGCTTGAGTATTGAATTATTGTTCCTCCCGTTGTTACAGCCCTTTGTCAAACTTTAAGACACGGAACAGCCCTTGCCCTGTTTTCAGCGTCCATTCTTACCAACCCTCCGCTCTTGAGGGAAAGCTCACCTCTCAGCAACGGCATCGATTCATTTTCACCACTTGGTCGGGTTGCCAGCTCTGGGGTCGGGAAATTCATGAAGATTTGGGGGGTGAAGACTGGGGAGGGCGGGGTTTGGGGAGGGGCAGGACCTGAGTGGGGTATAATGCCATGATGGGAGTCCACCCTCCAAAAAAGCCGTTTCTCCAGGGGAACTGATTCCTGTAACCTGGAGACCAGTTCTATTTCCAGGAAACCTCCAGCCACCACTTGGAGACCAGCAATCCTACGTGAGGAGGCTGACAAAGGAGTGAACTCTGTCCCTGCCAAGCTGCTTCCCTTTGACGCTCAGCGTACCTCATTATACATTAGCCCAGCAGCAGCTCTGGGGCGGGAGCGCGAAAGACCGGTCTGCGTCTGACCCTCGCCGGAGCCACAGCGAAAGCGGACGAGGAAAGGGGCAGCCGGCACGCCATGGCGGGCGCGCAAGTGCACATGTGCAAGACCATCTTTCCCGCCCACGCCAACCACCACGGGACGCTCAGCGCAGGGCAGCTCCTCAAGTGGATCGACACCACGGCTTGTTTAGCGGGTAAGCGCACCCCTTCCCCTTCCTCCATTGCTCCTTTGAGCTTTTAAGATTGTCTCAACGCAAGATGCCCCCTCGGACACCGACTGTAGCCGCCATCTTCTCCAGCCCTTGTCTAAGAGACAACCCCCACCCCACCCCTCCTGGGTACTTATGACTGCAGCCTGGCTGGTGAGCAGCTCTGGGCAAACTAGAGGTCTGCATCAAATTGGTTCCTGTTCCTTGTCTAAAAATTACAGACCATCCTTTACAAAAACAGAAATCAAAATAATAAAGGAAAAGAACATCAAATATATGGTCACATGAGCTTCTTTGCCTGTTTACTTGTTATTTACTTATAAGGATTCTTGCTAAAGTCCTATAGTACTTTGAAACGCCTTGAAATATTTTGAAAAGTTTGGTGTAGTGGTCAGAGTGTTAGCCTAGGATCAGGGAAACCCAGATTCAAAGTCCCATTTTCATAGAAGCCTGCTGGGTGACCTTGAGCCAGTCACTCTCAGCCTAATATACCCTAGAAGGTTGTTGTGAGGACAAAATGGAGCAGGGAGTATGATCTTGTAAACCATTTTGGATTCACATTGGGGGAAAAAATAGAGTACAAGGATAATTTTCTGTTTAGCAACAGTTGTAAGATACCTAAGAGGGGCATACCTGTGTTTACATTTTTACATCATTCAACCTGGAACTTGCAGAATGAAAATCCACTCAAGAACCGCAGATAACAAATCAAGCCACACCTACAACAAAATACAGTGACTTCCTTCTTGGTATTTATGGTGCTAGCCAGGAATGCATGAATATATTACATTAAATTATGCTATGGTCTGGTTATATTAACCTAGTTTTAGACATGGATAAAGCTAACCACATTTTCAGTATGGAATAATATGAAGAACAGATTGAATGATGTGCAAAAGTGTAGGAGGTGCACAAAAAGAAAGAATGAAAGGAAGGAAGAAAAGAAAAAGTGATGGCTCACACCCCTAAAGAAAAAAACACAGAGTGTCCATTTGTCAGAGTGGCTAAATTAACTGTAATGAGAAATTCCAGATGGGTAGCCATGAAGTCTTTGACAACCATTTTTCAGTCCAGTGACATTTTTCAAATTATTTATTTATAGTCCACCTTTCTCACAGGGACTCAAGGCAGATTTCACAAAGCGTAACAAAAACTAGCAACATCAACAAAAAACTGAAAACTAACACAATTTATTCCACTGCAAGTTTTCATGAGTCAGACCTCACTCCATCAGATCCATGAAGTGTACATCCATTAGACTCATGCTTTTATGTTCCTTGACCTGATGAATGTATACTTCAGTACATTTGATGAAGTGAGGTCTGACTCATGAAGACTTATTTAGGAATAAATTATGGTAATCTTTAAAATTTGGGTTTTTACTGGCATAAAAGCTATTGATCTAAGCTATGGAAAAAGAGAACATTCTGGAAGGTATAAGAAGCAACTGGAAAATATAATGATGTACCCATATAGGTATTCATTTTTTCCTTTATAATTTTCCTATTTTGTACAAAATTGTTTCAAAGTAATGTTAGAAATCATTTATACACATGTGGGATAAATTCCTTAGCAATCTTTTAAATGGTCTGCCCTGTAAAGGTTTAAAATAGCAAGCAAATTAAGACTATCATGTATTGTATGCTATTACAAACTTCACTTACAAATCTGGATGTGTTCTCTAGTCAATAGTAATGACCTCTGAAAAGATTAGTAAGTACATATGTGAACACATATCTTTGTGGCATCTACTTACATAATTGTATGGATGTTGTATGTACTTGTAATCCTTACATTTTAATTTCCTGTATGAGACAGTATGGTTTACTAGAGCATTATTCCTGTAGAGCAGTGGTTCTCAAACTGTGGGCTGAGACAAACACAGGTTGTAACTCTCACAGATGGGTTGTGAGGCTAAGAAGAAGGAAGAGGATGAGCTAGGAGAAGAGGCTTTAGGTGACTCAAAGGTAAATGCTGCTTCATCATGTGCAAAATGGCTATGAAACAGGCTGTTAATGAGTAATGCTATATATTTATAAATTCTAAATATGAAAAATACATTACAAGCTTGTTCAGAATTAACTGATGTGAGATTCCTGCATTTTATTTTGGGGAGGGAAAACTAGCTTGGGACTATTTTGCAAGTGAGTCCAAAAAGTACATCCCAGAAGTACGGTCCCACTTTGAAAAGTATGAAACCACTACTGTAGAGTGTATATTTCTGGTAGATTTAAGTACAACTGAATTACTACTATATTTTTGAAGAATCTTTCTCTTTTTTCCTGCAGTGTTTATGGCCACAGTTAACAGAATAGTTTTAGCCAGTTTGGTGTAGTGGTTAAGTGTGCGCACTCTGATCTGGGAGAACCAGGTTTGATTCCCCACTCCTCCACTTGCAGCTGCTGAATGACCTTCGGCAAGCCATAGTTCTGTCAGAGCTGTTCTCTCAAGGACAACTCTGGAAAGAGCTCTCTCAGCCTCACAGGGTGTCTGTTGTGGGGAAGAGAAAGGAGCTTCTAAGCAGCTCTGAGACTCCAAGTGAAGGGTGGGGAATAAATCCAATCTCTTCCTCCTCCTCCTCCTCTTCCTCCTCCTCCTCTTCTTCTTCTTCCTTACTTACTACACCTTTATTGTCATGCCATTCTTGTGAGACAAGAAAGATCCACAATTTTGCATGCTAGATCTTTGCACAAAACCAGAACTGGAAATCTCTTGAATAGTTTTAAGCCATGTGGTACTCTCATTGTCTATATTCACCCTATCTCAAATAATGTACCTTACATGATTGTTGTGGGATATAATGGGAGAAACCTGTGAATGTTATGGACAGGTTAAGTAACCAGCAATGTAATCCAGAGCAATGTGGACTTAGAAGGGTATGACTCTGTCTAGAATTGCCATTTCCTTCACTACTTGTGATGGTGTAATCTATATTACTCCAGTGATACCTAAAACTATTCCATCTAGCTCTCAGATTCATTCCTACCAATGTTTTTTTTAAAAAAATAATGGTATCCTATATTTGAATAATCATAGTAGATAAAAACAAACCTTCACTTTCATATTATTTAGAGTATTTATTGTCCACATTGCATGATAAGGATGCCCACTTCATCCTCATGGATTATATGTACAACAATGTCAATAGCACTGTTGATAACAGAGAGTCTGTCCAACATAAAAAGACCTCAGCTCAGTACTTTTCAGGAGACGCTTTACCTCTGAAATGTTTTTGCCTCACATTGCATGATAGCCCCCTTCTAGGAAGAAGAGCACATGGGCTTATTTTATTTGAATGCTCCTTTAATGTGTCTCTGTTCAACTGGATATACTCAGCAAGACAGATGCATGACAATGGCAGACAACAGTGTATATCTGTTTAGGGAACATCATATGTGAAATGGCCTGAGAAGACAATCATAGTTAGAGAAGATTGCCTGGTGTTTATAATTCTCTATGTTGTTGTGTTTTGTTTTGTTTTTCATTATTTCTTGAAGCTGAAAAACATGCTGGCTTCTCTTGCGTGACAGCATCAGTGGATGATATACAGTTTGAAGAGACTGCCAGGTACAAATTTGCGTAGTTATTATTCAACTTAACAGCCCTTCTTTTTATTTTCTATTTAACAAAGATTAACCAGAACATATCATGTCTGAGATAACAATCCAGTGATTTCTCTATGGGTAGAGGGTTCATTTGGCTACAATAAGATAAAGTAACCCCAATGATAAAACCATATGCATCCTTTTCACCAAGTAACTGTAGTCACTTTTGGCCAATGTGCTAGGAAATAGTTTAGTAAATTATGTAAGCCTTTGGCACTTGCAAACATGGCATGTCATTGCTACTTTTTCTGAAATGTTCACAGAAGTGATTGCAATAAGAATTTGATAGTTGAAGACTGTTGTTTAAATTCATACCATTCATTTGTTCTGATAATATAAGAAATCCATGCTCAGGAAGGTAATAAAAAGACATTTCTTCCCATTTTAAATATTATGGGTTAGACCATGAGCAAGTTCTGTTCATGGAACTTTCCTACATGTTGCTTCGAGTCAGCATGATTTCTAAAGCATGCCATCTGAGGCTGACAGGAAGAGCAATGGATGTTATGTGAGAATCTGCATTTGGATAGGGGATCAGTGAAAATTACACAAAACTAGATATGGTTAGTGTAGCTCCAACTGTAGACTGGCATTTACAGTGAGCAGTACAATACAACACTAGGAGTTCTTCATTGGATATTCACAGCCACATCAGACTATCAGAGTATATATGGAGTTAGATGTATTTATTTATGTGCTGCAGTGTGCGTTTTACACTTACTTTCAATATCATCTGCCATTTTGGGTCTGCTTAACCACTTTAGAAACATCTTTTGGGAGTTTTTACAGTCTGCTTGGGATTTCACCACCATGAATACTTTGATATCTTCCAAAGTTTCCTGTTTCATGCCTGACATCAGACTGTTTTAAAACAAGTTAGTGTTAAATCTCTGTTTTCTCTTTGCACTCCTTAGTGTCACTTTCTTATCCTTATGTTTTCCTGTTTTCCTGTTTCCATACTCACAGGTGTCTTTGCATTCCCACAATTATTACCCCTATTTCCTTCTCTCTCTCTCTCTCTCTCTCTCTCTCTCTCTCTCTCTCTCTCTCTCTCTCTCTCTCTCTCTCTCTCTCTCTCTCTCCCATGAACCTCTGAATGTAGGGTCAGATAGAACAACAGAGAAGAAAAGGTGGCTGTAAAGGTGTTTGAAATTCCATTGGGACTCAGGGTTACAAAGAGAGAGGAGACCACATAAACACATATAAAGCTGCCTTACATTGAATCAGACCATTGGTGCATCAAGGTCAGTATTGTCTACTCAGGCTATCTGAGGCCCTAGAGAGCTGTTGCCTAGAAAGCAGACAGTACTGACCTTGATGCACCAATGGTCTGATTCATTATAAGGCAGTTTCATGTGTGGTCATGTCTGTGGCCTGCTCTCTGAACCTCTCTCTGAGGTCTTTCATATCACCTCCTGCCTGGCTGCTCCCCGCCCATCTGTCGAATGAAGCATGACACAAGTTATGGGTTAAACTTGGACTTTATTTACATATAAGCTGATCTGCACTGCTCAATTAATGTGTTGAAGCGCAGGTTGTATCACACCTGCAATGCAAGCTTCCTAATGGGGAAAAACCACCCCGGCTCAGAGCCAGGTCCAGAATCCTTCCAAACCTTTTTGGTGTAGTGGTTAAGAACAGTGGACTCTAATCTGGAGAACCAGGATTGATTCCCCACTTCTCCACATGCAGCCAGCTGGATGACCTTGGATCAGTCGCAGTTCTCTCAAGAGCAGTTCTCTCAAGAGCAGTTCTCTCAGAGCTCTCTCAGCCCCTCTGTTAGCCAAATTGCCTTGATTTATCAATAAATGTGGGGAATATGAATATTAAATGGCAATAGGCATTAAATATAGGATCAGACTTGTGTATATGGAAGTCCAACTTTAGCCAGATTCTAGAAATAGACACTGAGACTAGATTTTAAGAAGCAGTGATTTCTTTTACTAAAAGGATTCCCATACACACAATATAAAATCAAACATACACACACACACTACAGATCTAGGGATTCATATAGAAAGGTACAGAGACATTTATATTAGCAGGTAATATCGTTGATAGGCAATACTTTACCTGTCCAATGTGGCGAGTTGAATCTGTAGCAAAAAAGAAAATAACTAGGGGAAGGGAATCATGAGTTGCCAACAACACAGGTGGGAAGGCTCCAAACTGTGCAAGGAATGGAACCAGCAAGATAGGGTGAGGTTTAGGAGGGCAGAAATGAGAGAGAGAGAGCAGTGGAGTGATGCTCTCTTGTATACCCTAAAATGACTGGGATCTGATGTTCCTTTAGTCACGTAGTCCTCATGAAGCATAACTACTGTTGATGGGTCAGGAAAAAGGGATTAATCATTGGGCAATTGAAATAGTGGCCTTAAGGAGGAAGGGGAGATACAAGAAAGAGAAAAGAATAGTAATGTCTCAACTCCATTGCCGGTAGTTGCTATTAAATCCACTGGTAAACAGCTGTGTTAGCTGGAAGAGTGACTACTCCCTAATCCTATCATGGAAAGAGTTATTTTGTTGAGGCTGAAGTTGCCTACGTGCTTCATCTGGTGATGTCAATATGCAGAGGTGGGGGGGTGCCAGCATGATGGAGAAGAGAGCTTTCTATGGCATCTGGGAAGGAATGTCCAGGTTCCCTTTGCAGAGCATGGTTTCTCTTCAGTGAACTGCTGCTGGTCCTGTGTGTTGGCAGAGTCAGGGATGCTAGCTTAGGCATTGGGTTTTCCATGAGTCCACATCTGTTAAGGCATGTTGCTTCAGAACAAGGTTCCCCTTGTCTGGGCACATGCAGGGTTCCAGCAGGGTGGCACAGTCTCATGGTAACCATTTAGTCCATTTCCCTGGCACACTATTTGCACAGTCCAGCTTTACAGTCATAGTCCATAACCTTTATAGATGCTGTATAAGGCAGCAGCATGGCAACACCACCCACCTCACAGGGTGTTCTGTTGTGGGGAGAGGAAGGGAAGGAGATTGTAAGCTGCTCTGAGACTCCAAGTGAATGGCGGGGTAAGAACATAAGAGAAGCCAATATTGGATCAGGCCAGTGGCCCATCCAGTCCAACACTCTGTGTCACACAGTGGCCAAAAATACCAGGTGACATCAGGAGGTCCACCAGTGGGGCCAGGACACTAGAAGCCCTCCAACTGTTGACCCCCCCCAAGCACCAAGAATACAGAGCATCACTTGCCCCCGAGTCCCTATCTATACCTTGTGCTAATAACCACTGATGGACCTCTGCTCCATATGCTTATCTAATTCCCTCTTGAAGCCGTCCATGCTTGTAGCTGCTGCCATGCCCTGTGGCAGTGAATTCCATGTGTTAATCACTCTTTGGGTGAAGAAGTACTTCCTTTTATCCATTCTAACCCGGCCGCTCAGCAACTTCATTGAGTGCTCACAAGTTCTTGTATTGTGAAAAAGGGAGAAAAGTAGCTCTTTCTCTACCTGCTCTCTATCATGCCACCCCTCAGCCGTCGTTTCTCCATGCTAAAGAGCCCCAAGCACTTTAACCTTTCTGCATAGGGAAAATGTTCCAACCCTTTTATCATTCTAGTTGTCCTTTTCTGCAGTTTTTACAAAGCTATAATATCCTTTTTAAGGAGTGGTGACCAGAACTGTACACAGTATTCCAAATGAATCCAACTCTTCTTCTTTCTCATGGCCTGCGTGTGAGTGTGTAGAGGGGATGGAGGGGCACAGTCCCACCTGTGACTGCTAAGCCTTAAGGCTCGTTGTATGTCCCCCCAACCCCAAAGAGGTCCCCCACTGAGCCATCAAGACTGCTGAGCTGATAGGCACCCAGTTTGAGGATTCCCCCATCACTAATATCTCCGGGTGCTTGCCAACTCTAAATCCTCTCAACCCATGCTCTTCCCATTTTCCCAGTTAGGACCTATACCTCACCCCTTCTGACCCTGCAGGGCTGGACTGACTACGTAGGTGGCTGCTCTCTGACCTGGCTGGCAAGCCAGCCTCCCATTGGCCGTCATTCCCGCACCAGGCCTCAATTGGCTCCCCTCATTGTCATGATCATTGTGAGGAGATGTGGGCGGTCAAGTGCCAGCGCTAGTCTTTTAAACAGAGATGTCGGGGATTGAACCTGGGATCTTCTGCATGCAAAGCAGCGGCTCTTACACTGAGTCCCCGCCCTTCCCCAATAATGAGTTATACCACTGGTCTGTGAAGCCAGTATTGTCTATCCTGACTGGCAGCAACTGTCCAGAGTCTCAGGTCTTTTGGACCAGCTGATAGCTGTTCCTTTTAATTGAAACTGCCAGGGATTTTAATTTATTTAATTTATTTATTTAACCTTCGATTTCCTATACCACCCTAACCCTCTTGGGGGTCTCTGGGCGGTTTACATGGGATGCTAAGCACATTTTCACCTAACTTGGGCCACATTGTACTAGGGATGGGGCTGCCTACTGGCACCCAGGTGGAGGCTGATGTTCTTTCGGCTCGGCTCTCTCCCCGGCAGTCTATCGGCTAGCTGTTCCTCCTGGTGCTCAGGGGGGGCGGCACACAATACATCCTCCTCTGGGCTCGGCTATGTCCTTCAGGCTCCGCCGCGCCCACAGATGACATCATCGCACGCCTCTACCCCCGCCGACGACAGCTGCCCGATGTTGCTCCTGGCCACCAGGATCGCTCCTCTGGCCCTGTTGCTTGCTGTCGCCGTGACGCCACACCATGCCACCTCCACCACTTGAACCTCTAGGGCCTTTTGCATGCAAAGCATCTACTGCTGAGCCAGGGCCACCTCATGTGAAACAGACTTGGTGTACAACCAGAGAAACAGCTTCCCCCTTGCTACCACCATAACATCAGCCCTGATCAAATGATGATTATGATATATTTATGTGATTCATCAATGTGCATTGAACAGAGTATAGGAAGAAGTCCCCTGCCCAAAGGATCATGCAATTTAGCATCAAGAAGACAACAAAGGCAGAAAGAACAGTACAAATTAAACTTCTAGAGTTTTGGATTTTTCTACTACCACAAATAGACATCCTATAACATAGTCAAATTTTGATTTTCCTGTGTGTCCTAGAGATGGCTAGAATTTATGTATCTACCATATATCCATCTCATATGAACAAGAAACAGCTATTTATATATGATAACTATTTTTTATTCAGTTTGGAAAAATGTATTTCCACCATTTAAACAACCTACAAGGAAAATAGCTTATTGCTATTTTAACAAACAAGCTATTGTTCTTGTCTTTTAACCTTGCGTGAATTTATAAGCACTGTTTAAGTACAAAAATATGTAAAATAAATTCTTTCTCCCTCGTTTTGCATTTTCTTCATGTACTCGTACTGAGAGCTCTCAGTCTGCTACCCTTCAAAAGGTCCTCATCAGTCACAAATGAGAATGCAATGGTCTGTGACTCAGCAATGTTCCTTGAATTCCAATTCTCCCGTGCCTGTGTTAAGAACAAGCTGCTTCCTTGATGCTCCTCAGTAATGACAATGGGCCCAGACAGTAAACCACCTATATATAAACAGAATTATTAGCCATGGACAGCATGACAACTTTTTACAGGGTTTATACAGCTATTTGCTTTTGATAATGTGAATGCTCCTGGTTTCCTGGGTACTAGAGACTGCAATTGTTCATCTGATTCTAGCCACAGAAGGAAAATGCTTTGAAAAGAAAGGGTTTTCCTGAAAAGATTAGAAAAATCAGTCTGAATAACTTATAGCTGCCTAAATGAATAAAGAGGTGACCATATGGGCTGCTTTCACACAGTTTTGCCCCCATGTGGAATTTAAAGCAAAGTAGGGGATTTTTAGAGTATCCGCACGGTGTTTTCCCCAGTCGTCCTCGTTTTTGTGTTTCCCTTCACTATTAGATGGTCTTTCCCAAATCTGGTTTGGCACAGTCTTTTTGGAAAGATGTGCACATAGGAAGGTGTGCATTTTTGCACATCTTGCCCACATCAGCACCATTTCCCTTGCCTGAGCCTTGCTAGAACATTAAGACATCTTAAGCCTCCATTTACTAGCTCCTCTGAATTCTCACCTTTCATTTTCTTAAAAACTTTCTAGATTTCATTGTCTTTCTCCTTATATCTTTGTTAAAAAGGGGGCTAGGGCAGAGATGCCCAAACCTTTTCAAGCCTACGAGCACCTTTGGAATTCTGACACGGGGATGGGTACAACTACAAAATGGCAGTGGTATGAATAAGCCTGCACATTGCCTCTAGTATCAGCATTTGAGAAAAGAGCAAAACTATCTTACTGCAAGCTGACAATTATTCCATAGTTTGGCTGAAGGGAGTAGGCTGAGGATGACCATACACAGAATATCCTTCCGGATCTTTTCTGTGAGTATCTCCTGTAGAATCAGAACGTTCTTTACCTCTGCCAGCACCACTGCTCATCTCTGTAGCAATGATCCTTCTGCAGCCAGGAGTATATGGTTGCCATGGTTGGATCAGGCCCAGTAAAGCCCTCACACTTTTCATAATATTTTAATGTAATGAGATCATTTTCTTAATAGAGTTGGACAGATTATCAGCATCAGTGCAAAAGTAAACCGGGCATTCACCACCAGTATGGAGGTAAGAGACCATTTATTTGCTTTGTTTTAAGTTTTAACATACAGCTTTATTTACACCATTTACACAGAATGAATCAAAGGAAGGTATTAATTCTTGTTTATTCTTGGCCATGGGCATTAGGATACCTTGAATGCGGCCCTGCTCTCACTTTTGTTTGCCTTTCTTCCCCCACATCTTATGAGTACTTCTAGTCATAACATAGCTCTGTTCTCCATTCCTGGATCAAAAGATCCAAGTTTCCATGATATCCCTCCACTTCCACGAGGTATTGACTTTTTCTGTAGCTTTTTCAATTCTGCCTCCATTTATCTTTCTGCTGTTTTAATAGATCCACTTCCCCAAATTCATTGCTGAACTAGATTTGAGCTCAGGGTGACCTTGCATCGCACTTGCATTCTTAATTGGGACAGCTGTTATGTTTCTGGCATCTCTTTCAAGTGAACCGATATAGGCTATAGTGCACTATAGACTGTGAAATGTTTTTGTTCAAACAAGTCCTACAGCTGATTAATATTAATATCTACAGACTTATCAGGACAATCAGTTCAAGGTGTGTCTTCAACCTATTTTAGCCTTTGTAGGATTTAGAGCACAATCCTAAGAATGCCTTCCAGGGTGTTCTTCAAGGCCCCACTGAGCATAATTCTGAGTAGACCTGCTTTTGATTGGCACTACTAATCTTGCAGTAAAAGGTAAATGTAAGGGTTTCCCTTGCTCGAAAGCCAGTCATATCTGACTCTTGAGGGGGCAGTGCTCATCTCCGTTTCCAAGCCGAAGAGCCAGCGCTGTTTGAAGATATTTTCATGGTCATGTGGCCAGCATGACTAAATGCTGAGTCATATGGAACACTATTACCTTACCACAAAAGTGGTACCTATTTATCTACTTGCAGTTTCTTGCTTTCAAACTGCTAGGTTGGCAGGAGCTGGGCCAGAGTTGGGAGCTCACTCTGTCACACAGCACTAGGGTTCGGGTTACAATATCCAGCCCACATGTGGAAGAAGACAGAAATGTTTCTGTTTACTCTTTCAAAAGGATATATGATCTAAACTCCATTACATGAGAAAGGATGCCCTGCAAAAAAGGAAATCTGTGGGAAGGGGAACTGAAACTGGCTAATCTCCATGAGTTTTGTCCTTGATACTAGTCAGTTTCAACTCCATTGTGAATCCTGACTTTGCAGGCAGCACACTGGTTCCATGCAGCATGAACAGTGGAGTATTGTTGCTTATCGTAAATTATGCCACACAGACTGTCCAATAAGATCCCATGACAGTCATGCAGCCATAATCCCGACCACACTTCAGATCTCCATGATCTCCACTAGAACTGTGGGGAAAGTCAGTATGAGAGCTAAGAAAATAAGATACATCCAAAATGAAAGGGCTTCATCAAGGTTAAACTTCAGGATATTTTCATTCTAGAATTCCATGTGGTTGGTATGGTATTACACTATATATTTCGAAAATGCATCATTACTAATTCAGTACTAGTATCTCCTCCTCTTTGTTCATAGGGCAGGAGTAATTATGACTGTGTGGGTTAATTTTCAGTGGTGTATGCCTAGAAGTCCATGATATTGTGACCATCTGCTTTTAGGTTGGTGTCAAAGTTACACTACAAGATCCCTTAACTAATGTTGAAAAATTGATTAGCATGGCTTTCTCTACATATGTGGCAAGACCAGCAGATGGTGAAAAGGTAATGTATTTCATTTGAAAACTTGTACTGGCAAACGTATTTCAGAAATTAGTGCAAAGCTTTTGTTGTAGAATGATGCAGCCAGAATGTTGAGTGGAGTGGGTCATAGGGACCATATCACCCCAGTCTTGTTTTGTTTGCAATGGCTCCCAGTTTGCTTCTTGGCCCAATTCAAGGTGATGGTATTGGCATGTAAAGCTCTATACTGCTTAGGGCCAGGTTAGGGTCACCTTCTCCCATATGACCCTACCTATCCACTCCAGTAATCTTCAGAGGCCCTGCTTTGGGTGCCCCTGCCATTTGAGGATAGACAGGTGGCAGTACGAGAAAAGGCCTTCTTGGTCATGGTGCCAAAACTTTGGAACTCACTCCCCAGGGAGATTCATAGAACCATAGAGTTGGAAGGGACCTCCAGGGTCATCTAGTCCAATGCAGGAAATGCACAAATACCTCCCCCTCCACACATGCAATGACCGCTGTTCCACACCCAGGAGATGACAAAAAAAACCCCTCCAGGATCCCTGGCCAAAATGGCCTGGAGAAATATTGCTTCCTGACCCCAAAGTGACAATCAGCATCTCCCTAGGCATGTAAGAAAGGGCCACAAGAACTAAGCACAGAGGCAAACCTTCCTCCCTCCCTTTCATGATCTGCCTAAGTTCACACAATCAACATTGCTGTCAGATGGCCATCTAGCCTCTGTTTGAAAACCTCCAAAGGAGGAGAGCCCACCACCTCCTGAGGAAGCCTGTTCCACTAAGAAAACGCTCTAACTGCCAGGAAGTTCTTCCTAATGTTTAGCCAAAAATTCTTCTGATTTAATTTCAACCCATTGGTTCTGGTCCGACCTTCTGAGGCAACAGAAAACAACTCCACACTATCCTCTATATGACAGCCCTTCAAGTACTTGAAGATGGTTATCACATCACCTTTCAGTCATCTCCTCTCCAGGCTAAACATACCCAGTTCCTTCAGTCTTTCCTCATAGGACTTAGTCTCCAGACCAATGCTCCCTGTAAGCTGTGGAGTCTTGTGAGCAAAAACTCTACTTTGTGAGCTACCGGCAGTAAAGTTGTGAGCAAGTGATTTGACTACTGCATAAATTAGTTTGCTCTGGAGCCATCCTTCCTGAGCTAAGAGAAAATCTGTGAGCTGGAGGCTAAAACACTGTGAGCTAGCTCACACTAACTCGGCTTAGAGGGAACACTGCTCCAGACCCATCACCATCTTTGTTGCCCTCCTCTGGACACATTCCAGCTTGTCTATATCCTTCTTAAATTGTGGTGCCCAAAACTGAACACAATACTCTAGGTGAGATCTAACCAGAGCAGAGCAAAGTGGTACCATCATTTCACATGATCTGGACATTATACTTTTGTTGATGTAGCCCAAAATTCCATTTGCCTTTTGGCTACTGCATCACACTGTATGGCACAAATATCCATAATGAAAGCACAGGACAGCAGATTTACTACTCCACATCAAACTTCCAGAGAGAGCCTGCCCCTGCAATGTGCTTCAGCCAACTCACAGCAGTCTCTGTTTTAGGGGGTTGTTTTCTCATTCCCTTCCAAGCTCAAACCTGCTGTTTCCTCTTCTCTGTCTTCCATGAATCTGTACCTCTCCTCAGCTGCAAATAGGTTGCAGTCACACGAGCCAGAAAAAACGTGGGGGGGGGGAGCGAGGCCACACAGTCCTTGGAAGTTGTGGGCACAGCCCACCATTGCAGCAGAGCAGAATGGGTTGCCGACAGCTGCAGGGCACTTCCCAGAAGTTGTTGTCTGATCGCACCCTTTAAATCCACCCAGCATTCGTGCCTGTGGTGGGTCTAAATGTGCGTATGATCACAGCCATTGTCACCTTCAGTGTTCCCTCTAAGCTGAGTTAGTGTGAGCTAGCTCACAGTTTTTTAGCCTCCGGCTCACACCTTTTTGTCTTCGCTCAGGAAGGATGGCTCCAGAGCAAACTAATTTATGCAGTAGCCAAATCTCTTGCTCACAACTTTAATGCCGGTAGCTCACTAAGTAGAATTTTTGATCACAAGACACCACAGCTTAGAGGGAACATTGGTCACCTTGTATAGCTTCTGATGGCAATAATAATTCTTTTGCAGCCAAAATAAGGAGGAGTCCAGTGACACCTTAAAGACTAACAATGTTTTATTCCCACATAAATTTTCATAGACTAGAGCCTGCTTCATTGCATCTGAGGAAGTGGGTTCTAGTCCATGAAATCATATGCTGGCATAAAATATTGTTAAATCTTTTAGCTGCTATTGGTCCACATATTTAGAGCCATCAGGGAACCATCTATTAACTATTAATGCCTGTTGAAGAAACCATGCTGGGCCATTAAAGTCTAATAAAAGAATGGTCATCCAGTGACCAATAACAATATGTTTGCCAAGACAGACAGATTTGGACTGCTTCCAAAAGTAATATACTTAAAAAGATGTTTTATTTAAATAGGTTTTCTCATCCCTGTAACTCAGTTTCAGTCTCTACTTTCTGTCCTTTATAAGCAGTATCCACAAGTGACGCATCCTAGATTAATATGCATTCTTAGTGGCATTTCCATTTGAAATCAGTGGGAGTTTGTTGAAATCAAAGTTTAACTGTTTAAGTAGACTGAGATAGTTGGTTCATGTGTGCTTATTTTATTGTATTATGTTTTTAAAAACAGGGAGGTAGTAAGCACTATTTTGCATCTTGCAGAAGTATAGTGAGCAAGCATGCAGAAAATGCCTTTACTACAGGAATTTGACAGCAGGCCAAATAATGGGAAGTAATTTTCACAGCCACATTACATTCAATGCATGTCCCAAATTTATTTAAGGTCCAGCTATTTTACCATATTTCTGTTTTATCCCAGAAAACCAAGCTGTTTGCACATAATAAATAAGTATTTACAACGCCAAATTTCAATAAGTTGCAATACTGCAAAATGAGAAAATGTGCATCAGAATATCACCGGTAATTACTTATTTTTCCACAGCTGTTGAACAGCCTTCTGTGGTGCAAAAACTGCAGAAAGAATAATTGTTTCCATTGGTAATGTGTTAAAGTAAAATTTCACTCTGGGCTTGGATTAGGTAATGACTTTATTTGTTTAGGTTAACTTAAAACCAGTAGAGCTTCTTACTGCAGAAGATTTCCTGGAGTACACGCTAGCTGCTGAGAGAAGAAAAATCCGCCTAGATCCTGAACGTGGCTTTAAGAACCTAATGCAAGAATTTGGTATGAATGATGGTCATTAAAATGAATAGTATTTGGCAAGTGTGGGGGTGATAGTGGGGGGTGGCTATTATAAGATTGGCAAGTGTAGATTACATATTTTGTGGGATACTCCCTCCCACCCAGATATCCTTAGAGAGTAAGACCTGGAAGAGCTCTGGATAAAGTTTGCAAAAAAAGGAGAGAAAATTGCCTTCCTGGTAATGCCTTCAGATTACCTGTTGGTAATCTATTTGGGGCAAGGTTTACCCTAAAGCAATTAAATTTTGCCTCAGGATTGTTGCCTATACTATTGGTAGCTAAAAAGCAAGATTAGATATCAATTAGATGAGAGATCTTCTGTCAAGCAAACTATGGGAGGTATCTGGAGGGTCCATGCTTCCTACACTGTGTCCACCTGTTAAGATGGGATTTACAGAATTTACAGGGGGGTTTATTTACAAAAGGGGATTCAAACCTCTAACTTTAGATGGGTGGGGGCAGGATGAGGCATATTTCATATATGGCTGGCACAACAGCATCATTGGCATGTTGATTGGAGAGTGTTGGCAGTATCACTGTGGACTCCAATAAAGTTGCTGTGCTCTCAGATCCTTGGAGTTGGGTCCTTTTTGCTGGAATTCTTTTTTTCCTGCTGAAAGAGATCCTAAGATGCAGACTAACGATGGTCACGCTGCACCAGCATTGACAGTGCCTGACACCCTGTGCTGCCCAGATTCTTGTGGATTGGCATTGTTTGAAAACAAAAATAATTTTTTTTGAAGGATCATAACGTTAACATTTGTTTAAAGTTCATTCTCATTTGAGGATTTTTCCTTTCATCTACAGGGAAGAAAATCTAATAGTATAAAAAGATGTCTTGATAAAGAATGGTGCATATCATTTTAGGGCTATAACAGCCTAAACAAAACTACTTACTTGGGGCTGAGAATTATTGGTGAACTAGAGTTATTACAGTTCTAAAGATATCACTCATATGTATTTGTAAGATTTTTAATGCAGGTCTCTTTGTGTGTGTGTATGTGTGTGCACGCACACATGCGTGCATGCATGCACACCCATGCCTGGAAGTCATGGTGACCTCTGGCAACTCATCCGGGGCACAGAGGAAATTCAGAGCAGTGGCTTGATAGCCTGCCTCTGGCCTCCTGGCCCTGGTATTCTATGGAATACCATCTAAATACTTGCCAGTGTTGGCCCTGCTTAGCTTCCGAGATCTGATGAGATTGGGCTTGCAGGTCAGGGCTGATGCAGGTCTCTTAAAGACCTGAAATCAAAGCAGTTTCTGAAACTGAATGTTTTCACGTACAGTTCGTTATATGAGGCATACTAAAGACATCCAAATATAGTCTGTGATCCTGGTTCCTCTCTCTAAAATACACTAGCACAGCAAAGCACTGGATTCTCTTGTGATAATGTCAAAAAAATAAGAATGAAATAAGTCTGTGCAAAGCCTGATTCCCTCCAAATAACTGCAAAGTTCAGGAAGATGTAATAAAATGGAATTTGCCTTCTAGATACAAATTGTACAACCTGGTAAGAGGGTCCAAAGTGCAAGGCAATCATATGGATCCAAACTACAACACTAGAATTGTAAAACAGAGTTAACTGGGGCAGAAGTCAAACATTTAACTCAGGTCAACTTGGATCGTATGACAAACTAATGTCTGGTATTTTATATACATTCATTTCTTGTTTCCTGAAGACAGATCCTGGTCCAGTATGGAATTACTAGCCCTGGAAATAGATCTGTAAATCATCCTAAAGGTAAAGGTTCCCTTGCTCAAAAGCCAGTCGAATCCGACTCTAGGATTGCGGTGCTCATCTCCATTTCAAAGCCAAAGAGCCAGCGCTGTCCGAAGATGTTTCCATGGTCTATCCAAACATTCATACCACCAAATTCTGATTATTCCATGGGCAGGAATTATAGTATGATACACTCAGAAGACAAGATCAATCAGTTATCCCTACATTAAAAGTACCTTGTGTTCTAGTCAGCCCTGGAGCGTTAGGATTACCTGTATAAGGTGCAGTCCTCAAAAACACTTCAGCCAGACTGGTTCTACTGATTTCACTGATATAGCTGTAGGATAAGACATTTGAGAACTGCAGCTGTACCCTGAGTATAACAGTGTTATATTGTAATTGCACTATCTGATAATTTTCTGAGCATCAATTTCTATTAAATCTATACCTTGTAGAACATGTTTGCAGTAATGAGGAAGATGCCATTTCCACAGACCTTACCCATGTACAAAGCATTGAACTTGTATTGCCCCCTCATGCCAATCATCAAGGAAATACATTTGGTGGCCAAATTATGGCTTGGATGGAGACAGTGGCTGCCATTTCTGCAAGGTACCATTCTCATGTGTTACATATTACTGGACAGGCCCATTGGGGAATGCAAGCTTTTTTTTTGTCTTCTAGTTTAATGTTCATTTAATCACGCAGACAATTCCATCATCCCCCTGTCTCTCAGTCCATGTAGCTCTCTCTCTTTGTGTGTGTGAGACATGAATTTCTATTAGAATTCCTTTCACACACCAGTGGGCCTGATTCATTGCCAGGATGCTGGATGTGTCATTACTGTTCATTATTCATGTAGCACTGATTTGTAACCTGAAGTTATACCAATAATAACTGTCTTTCTATTGTTACTAGATAAACAGCTAGTTTTATTAAAATTGAAAATCATCACAGATTTTACACAGTCATAGCACTATTACCTGAGTAAGCAACATTTATGTGCAGGCGTACACCCCATATACATATATATGCATGTGTAGTTCCAAAACACCATAATAAATATAGTCCAGCAGAATGGGGTATCAGATTTATTTGCAATAAAAAGTCATATCAAACTCTGCAAATACTTCCTTTTTGGACAAGTTATGAGCATAAAGTTGAGGTTGAAAATTCTGAAACGAAGTCAAGACAATGCTAAATGGTGACAGTGAACTGTCTATTCTGCTTGAGAAATAGCTGACCTAGCTGGAAACATTTTGTAAAACAACTCACAATTAGATTTGACCTTTGAAGGTGCCAGTTAGAGTTGCTATGGCTACTGGCTTACAAGGAATGAAAATGAGGTTTATGAAAACAAGCACTATTCAAAGAACAAACTGAAGAAAGATTTTTCTAAAGTTTGTATCCTCTTTTAAATATTATGAAACTGAGCAAGCAGCTTAAAGCCAGGGCTCACCAGAAACACTCTGGAACAAGATCTGGACTTTTGGATAATTGTAGCCCATTCATAAAACTATAGAAGACTTACCTTTTCCGTAAAACAGTATTAGGTCTTTTAGACCAAGCTTAACAGTGGGGGAGAGGGGAATTGCAACATTCCCCTCTCCATTCTTGACATTAATCTGCTTGTGTCTTTATTGTGAGTGTTGCAAATGAGATATTTAGCAATTTAAATAGGAGGAGCAAATTATTCCTAATGAAAAACCAAAGTAATTTGAATGCATTATAAAGATGCACAATTCAATTAATTAGAAACAGATAATTGTGCACGGTTAACAATTCTGGTACATCATAAAGTGTAATTGAATTAAGGCTAACGATAAATAATGGTCCAAAACACTGTTATCTCTAAGCTAAACAAAGGTTAGGAACAAATTTCGGTCCTAGAACAACAAAATAGCAATGCTCTCTTTTTGCCACAAAGACTAATACATTTAAAATAAATCTATAGAGCAACTTAGTAGAATTTTCAGATATAATGGGACACAGTTTAGGACTCTTTTTCCAGAATATAAAAATGCAGTAACTTGTATGGTCACACAGTTCTGCAAAGTGCATGCTTAAATTGCCATTCTTGAAGACATTCTATCATAAGACAAAAATTCACTTTGAGATCAGAGGGACACATCTAAAATCTAAGGATGTCAGTAGGTGGAGGTTTGATTGATATATTGCCCAAGCATCCTGACTGTTGCTTCTTGTTGGTTGGATCCCATGCCCCTAAGGTAACTTACTAAATTAATTCCTATGCTAGTGTCTCTTTCCCAGTTGGCACTAGTGATGTTGGAATTTCTCACATAAGCTGCCCTTCCCCACTGATTTTTTCACTTTATGTAGTAAACATTATCCCCACCTTTCATCCATACTACTGGGCGAAGGTTCAACAAAGGGTAGCATTGCAAACATCCACATATACACAGAACCCTACATTTCTTTTCAATCATGTACACAGTTGCACTGATACAAACAAAAATTATATTTATTTTGCTTTCCTTTTTGCCATTTCCATTCAGTCGTCTGAGTCGTTTTCATCCAACGCTGAAATCTGTAGATATGTTTAAATTCTGGGGACCTTCAACCGTGGGTGACCGCCTTGTTTTCAATGCTATAGTGAACAATACTTTTCATAAAAGGTAATAAGCTTATCTCTGTATGTTACCACACTACTTTTGTGTTGCTCTGTTATGCAAAGTATTTTATTATTTCAGAATTATATTTTTCTTATCAGATTGCAGTAATAAAATAAAAAATACAATGCCATCCTTAAGCAGATGTCAGTGGACATTAGAAGGTGTAATTCTCCTTAGGATAGCACTGGTAGTTTAAAAAACATCTCATTCAAATCAAGAATATCTCTATATTTGTTGTCTGGCAGTACTATAGTTTGTAGTCACTTATATGCACATCCCACTATATATGCACATTATAGTGTGACTTCCCCCCCTTCCTTTTAAACCTGTTGGTGACTGAATCCAGAATATATGTAGACCTAGCGCTTAAAATAGGAGGCGTGTGGCAGAAGAGGCAATATGAAAAACATGTTCAGTGTGAAACCCTGGTCCTTTCCCCACTATGATCCTTGGCAGTGCAAGAGCATTATTATTCTGTAGTCAGATGGAGACAAATCAGTCACATCATGCTCTTAGAGTGCTATTTCAAGTTACCGTTACACGGATAAATTCCAATTGCCAGGGACAATATGAGGATAATATGGACAAGTTTCTAGAAGATATGTGATTTTGGCTGTGTTAACCTTTGTCTACCTTGGTTTCTGTCCACATTCCAAGGAAGTGTGACCAACTGGGTTCAAGACTCAGTGAGAGTGTCAGGAGGGAAAGTCCCTAGATCTCCTCCTGCCGCTCCTACCCAAGGCCGTGGGAGTCCAGGGACTCAACCCAATGAGAGTACACCCAGAGGGAGCACACAGGCAAACCGGTGAGGGCCGCACCAGATGGGCCCAATCCAGGCAGAAGTGTCCAAGGGCTACGGGATATCTACCTTCAGATGCCAGAAGAAGGCCAAGGGAGATATCCAGGGGGACCAGGCCCTCTTGACCAGCGAGAGGGACCCCAGTAGTGACGGGGTTTCGCAATGGGAGCTGCGGTTACCATCCCCAGAGACGTTGGCCCAACCAGGAAGAGGAACGATGGGAGCGTACTGATGGGATTGGGGAAGTGGCCACTCTACTCTGAAGGGAAAGAAGGAGGGGCAGGAGCGGGGCGGGAGGATTTAAGCAAGAGAGACACCAGCCAGGGAGGATACTCCTCAGTCTCTATGACAGATGAGTAACAGGCCAGAGAGAGAGAAAGAGACCTTTTGGGGAAAACTCACAAATAGAGGAGAGGGGAAGTACGTGGTGAACCAGAGGCCAAGCTCCTTCAATCTGAGCCCAAGCTCCTTTCAAGAATCTTGACACTCTAGAGCCTGACTCTCTCCAGCCCCAGCCCCGGGGACTCCCCAGCCATGACAGAGAGCTTCTGAGAATGAGATTGGCATTCCAGTTATCTTAAAGGAGGCAGTGGTGAGATTCCTCCTGAAGAAGTCGTCCTTGGACCTTAACAGCTATTGCATATTGGTTGTATACATCTGATTAGTTGCAAACATTCTCTTTTGGGGCACAGTGCTTTGGAGAATAAGGGCTGCATATTTCTAGACTTTACTGAAATAGGTGGATTATCTGGATCCATTTGAATCTGGATTTTTGGAACTGTAACATTCTTGATTGCTCTGATCTTTGCTGGGAGAGAAGGGAGGAATGTATCCTTTCTGATTTTCTTGGATCTTTTGGTCCAGCTCACTGGTATATATATCAGGTATCAAGGGACAAAGCTCCAGTAGTTCTGTTTACCATAGCACCAGTGTCACATGCTTGATCCTGTGACACTGGTGCTATGAGATCCTTCACAAACCTCGCCCATTGCTTCTGCTTTTTAAAACATCTACATGAACCCTTTGGGAGAGGTCATCTAGAGATTTAGAGCAAGAGCCCATCAGTATGCTGATGGCACCCAGCATGGTTTCTGCTGTTCAGCAGAATCAGATGAGATAGTGGATATTCTGCTTAGGTGCAAAAAGGAAATAATAGGTTGGATGAGAGACAGTAGATTGAGGTCCAGTCAGTTGATAAGAATGCTAAGTAGAGAATGATATTTCAGCTTATTTGTGGATAGAATCCCCTGAAATTGCCTCTGGTGTTATTGTACAGTATGCAACAGCTAGGTTGTTGACTGATGTCTCGTCACAAAAATGTAGCTCACTAGTTTTGAAGCATCTGGCACTGACTGTGAGTTCTCATCAGATCACGATTCAGTGCTGGTATTTGCTTTTAAAGCCCTAATGGGAATGGGACCATGGTGCTTTTCCTTTTGCTGTGGTAATATGCAACATGCTAGTCTTTTCTTCTTTCCAAATGTCTCATATATTAAAAAGGAAGAGGTGTGCTGGCACCCAGGTTGTCTTTTCCTTTCACTCAACTGGAACGGGGAACTGAGCACATCTTCCTTGACTGCCTCTTATAAAACCCATGCAGCAATCCATTCAGGCATTTTCCAGACCACCAGGCTCTTATGAAAGTAATCTGTTCTCATGGGCACGCTGTTGCCAGAAAACCAAAGAGCTCCAAAAAAAAAAAAAGAAAGAAAACCAAAGAGCTCCTCTTCCTAGCCATACTTACAGACATGCTGCCATTCATTTGTCATGGTGCCTCCCTCCAAGCAATTGCTGCAGCTTGTTTGGCTGTCCGGTTCTGGTTATTACAAAGTGTTCCATTTGGATTTTGCTAGACTTTATTTTTTTCAAATGAGATGACTCTCCTATTGTTTGCTGCTGCTACTACTTCTCCTTCTCTTCCTTCTCCTTCTCCGAATGCAGTGGCTGTAACTTAACAACTACAGCAATTAAACTGTGAGACTGTCAGCATCTAATACCAAAGGCTGAGAAGACAGGGTATAGAGATCTTGACCTGGAAAATCTGTTTTTTCCCTCCTTTATTTTTTGAAATTCTGTAATGTCTATTCTGTCTAAATATTATGATCAGCATACAAATCTGTTACTCTATGATTTCTATCTCTGCACCTTATCACCAGCACTGGTGTCTGACATGCAGCTATCAATGTCCGTTGCAGCAGCTTTAGTATTTGCAATGTGGCAGTGTGGTTTGACAACATTCTTCACAACTGTGATAAGAGCTGTGCCTGTGCTGCATTAAAATAAGACAGATTCTCTAACCTGCAGATAATAGAAAATTTTCATATTTTGCTTATTTTGATAATGTTTTATTTCTGCTAAACTGGGGGAGGCGGAACACAGAAGTCCCATTTCTGATCCTGGACAGACTTATTTAGCAATTTTCTGGCTTTTGAGAATTGCCAACATTTTAAGCTTGTCTCAAAAGCAAAAAAACACACCTAAAATGTACTTCTGTACAATAACATTATTAACACTTTATCTAGCAGCATATAAATGTTGATCGTAATAGTGTTAGTATCATTGACTTAAGCACGTTTTTCCCAAAAGCACTTACAGCTTCTCTGTATAACATTATAATGGACTTCTGTATCAGTGTTGCAAATTGTGTAACATATTATATATATGCATAATTTTTTTTTTGCTTTAGTGTTGAGGTCGGAGTTCGTGTTGAGGCCTACAACTGTGAAGAATGGGCCAAAGGCCACGCAAGACATATTAACAGTGCATTTTTCATTTTTAATGCTATAAAAGGAAACGGTGAGCTTTTTACGTTTCCCAGAGTCAAGTCTACTACGAAGGTGAATTCTTTTTAATAGAAAGAGAATATATAGATTAGTCCATCACATACTCAATTGTTATATTTATAGACTAGCTGCAGATGTGATTTAAACAAGGCTATAAGGTGATTTTATAAGTGTATCATCTTATAGGGACACATTCTTTGAGGATAGGTCCATCGGTGGCTAAATGAATCTCCATGTCTAGAGGCAGTATACTGCCGAATAATAGTTACTGAGGGAAACAACAGGGAGAAAATTTGCCTCAGTCATCCTCTTGGGCATCTGTCTTGACTCTGTAAGATGTTGGAGTAGATAGACCATTAGTCAGATCCAGCAAGTCTCTTTTATTCTTATTTTATTGATTTCCTTGAGCACTGGTTCTAAGATAAATTCTGTTATTATTTTACGTGGAAGACAGTGATTTAAGGACTGACTTCTCAAGTGAAAATCTTTGTAGTGCTGTACTGCTAGGAGAAACCAGTTACACTTTGCTCAGTAGTTAATTTGAACAGTTTATTTAGAATTATAGCATCATCCTAAATTATTTCTATTAGCAAAGTTTTAGTTGCTCCCAGCTGTCATTTATTCTGAATATTAGAGAACTGTGATTATGTTTATTTTAAACAAAGTTATTTAAAAATAAACAATACTGATTTTTTTAAAAAACCCTTTGCTTGTTACAAAGGATGGTTTAAGAAGGTACCATGAAGCTATTGCCCGCAAGAGAATTCGATTAGCCAGGTAAACCTCAAGCATAATAAGAATGTTCAAAATACTATTAACAATACAACAGAAAATATTTCTCAGTTGTTCTAGAACTGATCTTGTTTGATTTCTGAAACACTGCAGTTTTTAGAAATGATGTTGCTCATTAAAATTCCTGATAGGAAGATAATTGATTACATCTTATATTGTTACTTCAGAGTATTTAAAAGCCCTGTGCAGATAAAGAAAATCTGAAAATATTCAGCACATAGGAGTGGTACTCTTGAATTATCTATAAGTCCTATTGAGTTATGGCAGCACTACAGTAGTTTTGGGGGAAACTGTGTTGGTCTGCAGTAGAACAGCTAGGTATGAGTCCAGGAGCACCTTGGAGACCAACTAGATTTTGGTGGGATTAGCTTTCGAGAGTTTCCCTTCATCAGATATGCCCCCAAAATCTGATTGGTCTTTAAGGTGCTACTGGACTTGAATCTAAAGCACTACACATTATCTTGAACAGGTTCAGGAATCTTCACCTCTGTGGAAATTATAATGGTGGGGCAGTGCCTGTTGGGATTTGCAGCAGATCCAACATGTTTATATCTTTCCCTGATGTTGCTTTTAATCTGTGTTGCGATAGAAATCTTCTTAAGCTGTTGTTTTCCACATGGGGGACAGGCTTATGTAGTTTTCCCACTGCTGCTGAGGCTGCCAAAACAGCACAGTGGCAGCAGGGCTTCCACATGGTGGATTTCCCTGTAGTTTCCCTTTTCCAGTCCCCCTATGCTCCCTGGGGGCCACTGGTGCTTCTTCAGGGTTTTTCTTGTAATTGGCAATTGGAACATAGTGTTGATCCCCTTTTGTTGCAGAGATATACTTCAGACTTTTTTCATTCTATTCATTTTGAGGGTGAAAACTCTTGCCTTAAGAAGGATTTTGTCTTTCTAAAAGAGAAAATATTTCATAGGAGTTTCTTTTCAGTGTTCCCCTATATTTTCCAATTTTTCTATTTTTTATGAATTTTTCCTGTTTTTTCCAGGTCCTTATATCTCTGACAAAACCTATGCATTTATAGATTGTAGACACACAGAATCTCTGCAAAAGAGTAAATCAATGTACAAAAGTCAGGGTTGGACTAGTAGACAAGGCTCACACACACTTCATCCCCAGATTTTAGTTGTCTGCACAGTTATAGTCAAATCTCTGGAAAGGACTTGGCAACCCTATGTTTCATTATTACAGAAAAACAAAGTAGTGACTTCATCATGATAAATTGTGAGAACTAAATACTTGGTTTAGCTGAAACTTTTATTTGGAAAGGGAATGCATAATTTCATTATAGCATGATTTTAAAGGCTGCAGAGTTCCTTAGTTCATTTTTGGCCTTCTCCACATAATATCTACTGCAGGAAATGTGTTCTCTTGAGGAAGGAAGTTGATCGCATCCCTGATCCCTGGGACAAAGTCAACCAGGTAACCTCATTATCATTTGAAGAGATATGTATCATTGTGCATTTAACAGAAAAAAATATCGCATCTAACTGCTTCAGCCAGAATCAATTGGGGACCATTTTGCCTGATTTCTACACCTTATTTTCACTCCCAGTGTTGCATGGCACTTCGATCCTTCGAAAAAGTCTCCACAAATTGGGTGTGTGGGCAACAATGTGGCAAATGTTCAGTGTTGACGACGCACATTGGGACAAAAAATCCAACTTCAAGTATAGGCTAATGGAGTCTGAACTTGCAGATACCGAGAGGGAAAAAGATCTCTAGGTCATAGTAGACAGCTCAATGAAAGTGTCAACCCGACATGCTGCAGCAGTAAAAAAACTCTATGTTAGGGATTATTAAGAAAGGAATTGAAAATAAAATGGCCAATAACATAATGCACCTATATAGATCTATGGTGCAGCCTCATTTGTATTACTGGGTATAGTTCTGGTCACTGTATTTCAAAAAGGATATCTCAGAGCTAGAAAAGGAACAGGAGAGGACAACCAAGATGTTTAGGGGGTTGGAGCACCTTCCCTATGAGGAGAGGCTGAAGAATTTGGGACTTTTCCGTTTACAAAAGAGAAGACTAAAGGGGGATGTGATAAGAGTTTTAAAAAATTATGCATAGGGTAGAGAGAGTTGACAAAGAGAAATTTTTCTCTCCCAGAATACTGGAACTCAGAAGCATCTAATGAAGCTGATGCGCAGTAGATTCAGGACAGACAAAAGGAAATATTTCTTTACACAGAAAATGATTAAACTGTGGAATTGCTGCCAGAGGATGTAGTGATGGCTGCAGGTATAGACAGCTTTAAAAGAGGATTAGACAGATTCATGGAGGATAGGGCTATCAGTGTCTACAAGCCATGGTGACAGTCAACTTCTGAATCCCAGTGCCAGAAGACAACATCAAGGGAAGGCTTCAGCCTCTATACCCTGTTGTTGGACCTCTAGAGGAGCTGGCTGGCCACTGTTTGAGACAGGATGCTGGACTAGATGGACCATTGGTCTGATCCAGCAGAAGTGTTCTTATGTTCTTATCCCCAAGCCCACAACAGGGGCATACTGGGAGTTGCTAGTAAAAGGGGAAGGCAAGGCGAACCAACTTTAAAAGCTTCTTTAATTTGTGGATAATAGAAAGACAGTTATTTAAAGGTACAAAGTCAGGTATCTGCTCACTGATACTTTTAAGTCTTGTTGCTCATTCGCCATCTTAAAAAGAATAATGATTATTTAAAATAATGCAATAACTAGAATAACCCTACCAGCAGAAGCCTCTGGTAGAACTGTATATCAGTGATCCTAAATGTGAGAATTAAGCAGATCTACGTTGTATAATTTCTAGTCAGCACTTCATCTCCATTTCTACCAAGTGGTAAAGACAGCAAATAAAGAAGCAATGAAAGGTTGCCTTATTTTCCTGTTTGCCACTCCCAGGGTAAATAATTTTATTTATGATATTTATAGACTACCTTTTTCACTGAGGCTCAGTGTAACACAGTGCAATCAACAGGATGAGATATTCAAAAAGCAACGTAATAGCATTAGGATTGTGGAATTTTGAAACCCAGCATAAAGCATAAGTATTAAAGTGATATGTAAACAGTCAGTCCTTTTATTATAAATGCATGGTAACAGCCAGGTAAGCGATTTGTTTTGTTATGATATTTGGTTTGGATCAGGGTCATATTGAGGGGCCCAGATGGAATCATTGTGCGGGGGCCCATAGTGGCTCTCAGCAGCCCTGGTGCTGGGCCTGTCATGATTTGACAAACACCCAAAGCAGTAAAAGAATGTATATAATCCTGGGCCAGTCATGGCAAGGCATCATCTACATGAATATTGACATCACCCAAAACAGTCTAGGTGTCTCTAACACCATTCCCAAGAGCACATCCACCAACTCAGATAGGATGCATACCGGGAAAATAGCTGGCTGGTAAACAAGCAATATGCCTAATCTGTCCTTAGTCCCTACTGTAAGGAGCATACAGTTTTTCATAATGCAAAATTTGGGTTGCCAGTCCTTGGACCAGTGATGCTGCCTTTACTTTTAATGCTCTGAACAACCACATGCAACTACTGTAATTCATGTTCCTTCCACCATTCCTTATATACACCAGTTAATGTGAGGTGTTTGCTGAAAGTACACTAGTTATATTAATAATACATGTGCAAGTAAACTACTGGATAAAGTGGTTTTGATACCTTATGGTGATATAGTGGGGGTGAGGTCTTTGATTGGAGGGGAGGGAAAGATAACACTGCTTCCAAAACTGGAATTTTCTCCCCGAACCTAGGAGAATGGGTTTCACTTAAGCCTATTTTGAGTGTGTGTATGTGTGTGTAAAGTGTCATCAAGTCATGGCCCTGCTTAGTGTTTGGATGAGAGACCACCATGGAATTCCAGGGACATTGTGTAGAGGCAGGCAATGGCAACCCACTTCTGAACATCTCTCACCGTGAAAACCTACAGGATTGCCCAAAGTTAGTTGCGACTTGAGTGCACTTTACACACACACATCTGTAATTAAGGGATAAGATAATTCTTACACAAATCTAATTCAAAACACAGAAAAGATTAAAACACACGTACTTCTCTGAATTGCTTAATGACTCTTCTATCAAAGGATCTCTTCAGCTTGGATTGGTGGTACTGCTCATTACTGAACCTGTACTGCACCTCCAAAACAAAGAAGGATGTTCTTGCATTTTATAATCCATTCACATCTTAAAACCACATGATGTCATTGGTTTATTTTCTTGTAGCATAGGTTTCTATTAGGTAAATTTCCTACCTTGAATCCCTCAACTGTAAGGTGGGATGGGATACTTACAAGTTTTTCAATTATTGTCCATGCTTTGTCTGTACCCAAGCTTTGATTTTCTTCATACCCCGATAGGGTTTCTGATCAAATCACTGCATTCCTGGCTCTTATGACTCTATCAGAACCAAGTTAAGTTTCACAGACACACAGAAGGGATTCCTTTGGAAAGAGTTTGGTTGAATTATGTCTTTGGGTCATCACAACTCTCTGTAGTTTAACTAATAAGTGAAGCATTAATTAGTTCCCCTTAATTTGCATTCTTTTGGTTATCAGGTAGGATTCAAAGGTAAGCCTAGATTGAAACTGTGAAAATTAGAAGAAATTGAAGCATTTGTATTTTCTGTGAATTATTATTGTCATATCCTACATTTCAGGAAAACATAATCAACAGCAATATTGCAGCATTGACTATAATGGCAGCAAAACCTGGATGGAAAGTAACTAGAACTCTAGACTGTGTAAGTAATGAATGGGAGAACTACATGAAAATGTTCCTGCCATTCTAGAGGAATTAATGTGAATCTGTATGTGTCTCACACTCAAGCATAAACAGAATGCAGAATCATAACAAAACACTGTCATATGGACAGTCATGATCAGTGCCAACAACTTGCTATTCATAACACATCTTCCAGCAACAAACCACTTAAATAGTCATTGAAGGGTGGGAGAGTAACAACTAAAAAAAACCCAACACTTTGGTTCTGGGCTGCTGTTACAAACAGAAGCCTATAAGTCATTTTGACCATTTTAGAAGATCTTAGCACTTTTCAGACTGCTTTTAAACTGTAGATACACATATTTGTTTGCAAATGCCAGTGTATGTGATAGAATTAGTGACAACTACTCAGCCATCTTGAAGTCTTGTTTTACCAGGTAAGGTAAAGGTAAAGGTTCCCTTGCTCGAAAGCAGTCGAATCCGACTCTAGGGTTGCGGTGCTCATCTCCGTTTCAAAGCCGAAGAGCCAGCGCTGTCCGAAGACATTTCCGTGGTCATGTGGCCGGCATGACTAAACACCAAGGTGCACGGAACGCTGTTACCTTCCCACCGAAGTGGTACCTATTTATCTACTTGCAATTTCTTGCTTTCGAACTGCTAGGTTGGCAGGAGCTGGAACTAGAGACAGGAGCTCACCCCGTCATGCGGCACCCGGGTCTCGAACTGCTGAACTACTGACCTTCCACAGCCTGCAGTTCAGCGTCTTAACCACTTGAGCCACCACAGCTCCACGTTTTACCAGGACGTGACACAAATATACTTTCATTTCTAACTGTGGCCTCTTTTTTCAAGAAAAATCTGGAATCATCTGTGATTAAAGTACTTAGCACTGTGATCTTAAACATAGCTACACCTTTCTAAGCCCATTGACTTCAATGAGCTTAGACGGGTGTAATTCCTTTTGGGAATATGCTGTGACCTCTTTGACATGTGCTTGAAATTGGCATACATTGCAGTTCCTGTGAATCTTTTTTCATATGATGGAAAGCAAAATTGATTTCATGTAATCGGAATGTGATTGTTCTATGCAATTATTAAGGTGGTTACATGAAAAGGGCTAGTGTAAATAGTGTTAATTCCCATTTATGTTAGTAAAAACTCTATGAGGTAAAGCTCCAAACCTGCACAGAACGTTCATTAAACTTTACTGAAGACCTTATTGCATTCCCTACAATTCATGTGCACAGAATCCAAACTGTTCACTGTAAGCCTTCAAAATTAGGTTGGTTTGTTTTTTAAATCTGATTCATATGTATAAGTAGCTGAAACAAGTGTGGTACATGATTTAAATAAAACCACATCACAGAGGATGAGGCACAGGGCTTATTTATTTATTTAAAACATTTATTAGCCAACTTTCCTTGTTATGGAGCTCACCTTGATAGAGAAAATATGTAAAATAGAATACATAAAAAACAAAATTTAGCATCACAATTTAGGACTGATAGTAACTTAATCAAATGCGGTGGTAAATAAAACCATCCCCAGCTGCTTCCAGAGGATCAAAACTGCTTCCAGGGGACCAGACACAAGCCCCAGGGGACCAGACACAAGCCCTTGTTCCATACATGTGGGGCTGCCACCAAACAAGGTTCTTTGTTTGATGGGATGGTTAGGAGGGCCTCACCGTATGATCTTAATTCTTGGACAGGATCATATGGAAGAAGGTCTTTCAGGTACCCTAGTCCCAAGCCATGTAAGGCTTTAAAGGTAAAAACCAATACCTTGAATTGGGCTCGGGAGGAGATGGGTAGCCAGTGTAATTGTGTAGCAGTTGGGGTCACATGATCCCAATTAGCTCGCCCTGACCAGGGCTCTAGCCACAGTGCACTAGCTGCAGTTTCCTAATAGTCTTCAAGGGTAGTCCCAAGTAGAGCACATTGCAACAGATTATACAAAACACTGAACCCATTCTATTTTTTCCTGGTTCATGGTACCCTATATCTGTACTATAACTCCTTTACATTATCAGCTCTAGATACAATGATATAACTGTTTCTACCACTGAGATAGATTCAGGTAGGTACCTGTGTTGGTCTGATGCAACAGAACAAAGACCTTTAAGACCAACAATGTGTAATTCTCGGTATAAGTTTCATACATGCACACAAAAGCTTATAGCCAGAATTAAGCTTCGTTGGTCTAAAAGGTGCCATTGGACTCAAACTTTGTTTCTACCACTGTTGCACTCCTTCCACTTACAGCAGAATTCCATCAAACATTTCATCTTCACTACTATTTATCTTTCTGCACACAATTACCCTTCTGTGTCTTGTATCCTAGTACTTCTACTGCAATTATATCTGCCCCCCTTTACCAATAAAGTTACTAACTTATGTTCAGTTAGCAGCATTTGTCTTAAAACTTATGAGGCCTATTGTAATATGTAGCCAATGATCTGAAACCTTTTAAACATTGTAATCGTTTTTACAAATAAACATTGCTATTTTTTCATTTGAATTTAGAATTGTGGTTTTAAAAACACATACAACTTTTGTTTCAGATTAAAATATTCACTCTAGAGGAAGATGTTGTGGCAATCAAGGTTGAAATGCAAGTACGAATACCTTCGGAATTAGCCTTTTCCCTTTTATCTGACTTCACACTCCAGGCCCATTGGGACAAATACTATTTGTAAGCATAACTATTTCTAAGCTATTGCCAGATATCATTATCACATTTAAAGTAGCCCTGATAGACATTATTAAGAAAAAATAACTTATCAAAGAGGTTTAAGTAACATTTCAGTGAGGAAATGAGTATGCCAGTAAAGATGATTATGTAAGATGTATAAAAATAGTTCATATAAAAAAACCTATTGAGTAAAACAAGAAGAATCTTGTGATTAATGGATTGGCTAGAAAGCAAGAACGCTTGCTCAGTGGCAAGGAAAATCTTCAGTCTTTTATCTAAGGATGTGCGTAACCATTTTAGGAACCAATAACTGTTGTTCAATTTCCTGGAAGCAGAAATTATCCAAGCCAAATCCATACAGATGTCAGGATATTCTAAGAACTGTCATCCATAAGATACAATTTGAATGTGTTGTCAAAAACACATTTTAGGAAATTCCTGCAGATATGGGCTCAGATTAAGGATCAGAGAATTTAATGATAAATGGTCTCAGGACTGCAGTCTTACTGTGTGATCCTAAGCAGGCCTTGCCAGAATCCTACTCAGTTCTATTCATTCAAATGGGAGCTTACTCCCAAGGAAAGTGTTCTTAGGTCTGCACTCTTTCAGAAATTGGGCTACTTGCTCCCAAATGTTACACGCCAAAATAAAACAGGTTTCTTATGAATGCCTTAATGACATTAAGCAAGTAAGGAAATAGATTGGTTAAGGATGATTCTTCCCTGTGGCTCCTCCAAAGTAACCTGTCCCTTTGGTATTAAAAGATTTCAGAATTATTAACTTGGTTCCTGTTTTGTACCAAGTAACATAGTGAACATAGTATGGTTTAAATAATCGACATAAACTGTCACGTAGGGAAACTGTTATTGCTACAATACAGTATGATAGCTCTCAAGTATGTATATTTTTTAAACTTGGTAGCAGAAAGGCATTTAAAAGTGGGGTAGATAGGAAAGCAGTGAGACATTAAGGCAGAACTGGTTAGGCAGCCTTGTAGAAGTAGGTTTAATTAAACTGCCTCCCTCTTTTCCTTCTGTTCTTCTTTCTTGTTCTGCTGCACTATCTGGTAAAAAGCCAAGTCACTTGTGGTATAAGCTCAGCCAAGAAGATCTACAGCCTAGCTTCAGTATTTCTTTAATCTGTCCAGACTCTGTACAATTCCAGCCCCAATTTAGATCATATAAAGTTTCCTTTAATTGATACTGAACTCCATTGCTATGCTGCTTTTATGTGCAGAACTTCTAGAATTGTGCAGAATGTAACAGAAGATGACAAAATATACTCCATTACATCCCCATCAGTTAATGGAAAAAAGTCGAATGATTTTTTAATTCTTGTATCTCGAAGAAAACCCTATAAGACTGGGTAAGTATAGAAAATAATCCACAAGCCATAACTTTTTACTAGAAACCAACACAACAGTAATTACATCATTTAATAATCCTGGTAAAATAATTGTTTTCCTTAAATATTTGGGACTTGCACAGGCTTGCTGAGTAGTTAGCATCAAAGAACTGTCCTAATAAGAATGAATCACATATTGCAGAAAGCTATATCATACCTGATACTTCAGAGTTTACTTTTGACAGCTTCCAATAAGAAATTTCATATTTAGACTTGAAACTGGGCAGGAGTTCCTAGCTTAAGCAGCACTGTTTACTCACTTTGCACAAGTGTCTTTGGTCCCTATTTCCACCTTCTCTGCAAAGGTTTAAGGAAACTGCGGCTAGAAGATTGGGTTGGATGTGTGTGTTTTTTTTGGACTAACCAACCTGTAGCATTGATTGCTGGATACATCTGTGAACCATTTCCAGCTGGGTTTCAGAAGGACCCATTGCCGGTCTCTCTGTGGGTGCTCAGACCTGGGGGATTCAAGGGCCAAAGTCTTTGTGGCAGCAGCTGCATTAATTACAAGTGCTAGATTCATTTGGAAGCCAATTCAATGGACCTAAGAGAGGGACCATGATGAGGGGGAAGGGGAAAGATGTAAAGAATTTCCTTGGTTCCTCTTCTTGAATGCCTCTGTGCATGAGAAATTATTGCCACGCCTCATTTTTACCAATAGGGCATCCCATAAACAAAAAAAACCCAATGACAACATTCTGTTCACTGTGAAGTTCAAACATGCTTAAACACACCAAAGACAAAAACTGAGCAATTATTGTCTTCAGAAATCCTAAATCAGCTTCAAAATGGAAAATTGTATTGGTGGCAGTTTGGTGGAATTTGATGGTAACACTGTTTCTATTAAACTTAGTGATCCCTACGTAATAGCCGTGAGGTCAGTTGCCTTGAGCTATGTTCCACCTTTTAATCCAAACTACCGCAGAAGACAAATAGAATGTGCAGGATTTTTGATCTACAGTGATGGTAACAATTCTTTGGTAAGCAGCTGTATAATTAAATTCTACTTTTTGATATGTTTTACTGTCCTTCTTCTTCCCTTTTCACAGTAACATACTAAAGAAGTTTGCTTGATGGCATCAATCACACATGTAAATGGTGCATGTAATTTCCATACCAATCCACTGCATCCCTAGCACTCCAAGCAAAACAGAAATCCCACTAATCAAAACAAAACGTCAAGGAGTGATATGGATTCAGACCCCTTTTTGTTGGAGCAGCTGCATCTGAAACGAGGGATGTCAGCAATCTCACCATGAGTGAAATACAAAATTATTTATTTTACTTCATTTACATTTCTCCCCAGTGGGGACCCAAAACAACTTACATGGTTCTCATTTTCATTTTATTCTTAGAACAACCATGTGAGGAAGGTTGACTGGCAAGCTTCACCCAATGTCACCCAGCAGGCTTCCACAGCAGAATAGGGACTCCAACCTGGCTCTCCAAGGTCATCATCTAACACTCCAACCACTACACACTGCTCTTATTCTTACACTGGCTGGTGGGATTCTTGATTGATTCAGATAACCAGAAATTGATTGTTTTCAGTTATTACAACTGAATGTGCACATCCCAAAAAGTAGCTAGTTTTTTAATTAAAATGTGACATTATTTCCCTCTCATGACTACGCATATACACGTTGTATTGTGGCCCCTATTATCAAATTATGTAGTATCATCATATGCAGATCGAGGCTTCAAACCTTTTATTATTTGCAGAGTAGGGAAATGAAAAAAGTACAGTACATATTGCTGGGTTATGGTGATGAGCCTGATAAATGCCTAGTAAAGGGGTTTGGTGATCCGTTTGAATCAGTTAGATTTCCACCTGTACTAGGGTCATTGCAAAAGAAGAAGTGTTGGGGTGGGGACCTCATGATAGCCCACTGTGCAAAGTTAAACAGCGTATCCCAAACTTTACGAAGTTTCTGGACACAGTGAGATAATAGGGAGGAAAGCATTAGGTATTACACAAGATCTTGGGCTCATGTATTAGGTATTACACAAGATCTTAGCACAGTTCTGCTTGGACAAGTGCCAGACTATACAAGGAATTAATTAAGCAGGTCCAGACTCATTTTAAAAGTTTGCAGAGCCTGATTCAGCTTCACAGGGAGAAAGAAGGGCTCCTTCCCAAGCCCTGGGGAGTGATTTACACATGTTGGAGCTGCATGTGTAGTATTCAATGCATGTGCAGCTCCAAAATGAGGCAAATAATTCTTCTACACACACACACATCCCAGGTCTGTTTCAGGTTGGGAAAATGGCACAGGGGAGGAAGGCAGGAGCCCTTTACCCATCTGTACCATGTTCCAAGCTTTCAGACTTTTAAAACAATGTTCCCTACAGCTTCTGTGTGGTTTTCTGGACCCAACTCATTAAAAACAAGTGTTTATGTTTCTGCTTGTCCATTGCTGGATCCAGTGAGAGATCACAAATATTTTTTTTACACAAAGCACCTTTTCTGGACACAGACATGTAAATCTCCTTCCTCATAAGGCTACCAGTTTGAATAATCCAAAGTTCTCCAGAGAAAGGATGTCTTCTGTGCATGAAACCAAGGAGTTCTGCAGCAATTTAGAGCTAGTACACTGGTAGTATAAGGCTGTTTCATATTTTCATAGTTGTGCTGGTGCTGCACTGAAACTTGGCAAGCTTACATGGGAAGGAATTTAAATGTTTTTGCATGTACCCAGGTAGAGTCAGTGTACTTCATTCTGAGTGTCCACCCCCCACCCCCCCAAAAAAACACTACATCTACCTAGGAACATATTGGTATGCTGGCGTATGACGGGGAGGGACAAAAGGACATGTGGCCAGACACATTAGAGCCAAGTTGAGTCCCAGTGCTCCTGTCAGTGTCTTGGGATTTGCTTCAGTAGGTTGGATGGAGGACTACCCTGCATGCTAAGCAAAATGGTCTAGGGTGCAATTGTTTGGTAGCATGGTACATGTTACATACATTTGCACTGATGGAACATTTCAAACAACACCAAAATACTCAGTATTTTGAATGAAATTATTTCAGTGCTGATGAATTTCATGAAATGACTAATGTTGATTTTTGTATATTTTAAAGGTCTCCTTTTACAACCAGGGCACACCTGCTGTCATGTCTTATTTTGCTTCAAACTTTACTGGTCTGTCTGAATCAGTTGAGGATACAGCTTCTGCGTGCATCCAGTTCTTGGAGTTTGGGAGCAGCAAGCTGAATGCTACTTCATTAAGTGACAGCTCATGAATAACTCAGAATGACTGAAAGTCTGTTGCCAGTTACAATAGTGATATTAATCTGACAAACCAATTGTCACAGCTGTTTTCATAATCAGAACCTGTATGGAGACCACTGGTTTAACCAGTGTGGGATCTGTGGACACCACAGTGCCCATCCATGTATTTCTTGACACTTACTTCCTTCTTCCCCTAAGAAAAGAGCCAGTCCTGACTTTCTTTCACCAGGAAGTCCTTCAGATGATCCCAGGAAGCATCACCTCTGGATCTGTACAGAATACACATTTATATATACCTTCCCTCATCACAGAAGGATGCTCAGGAGAGATTTGGGGTTATATTATTTTGGTTTTAATTGGAAATGTTTTAATTATTATTGTAAGTTGCCTTGAATCATGAGAAAATTATTTTTATAAATAAATTGACTTGGAGCTGCCCAACATTTTGTAACTGCCCCTCTGAGGTAGCGATTTTGTGATTGATCCCACCTTCATGGTGACCATTTTGTGGTGGTGCCCAAGTTCTTAAAATTCCAGTAGTGCCCATAGGGATCCCTGTGTTAAACTACCGTAATGTACAATGTTAACCAAGTCTCCATTGAATGATGAATTTCTTAGCAATTTCCAGCATTTTTTCATTCCTTGAGAATCTTTGCAAAGCTTGTCAATGCGATATATATTTTGAAAGAAAGTCTCAGGCTACTGAGATCTGTGCCTGATACCGGATTTCATATAGAGGCAGAATTCTTGTGGAATCATGAAATACATTCAGTCCTGTAAGACCATCAGTATTTGTACTGGCACAGAATTTTGACATACATAGCCCTTCCAGTAATAAAAACTTTAGCACAGATACACTCTTACAAACCTATTTCAGTATATATTGTAACATACTTTTCCTCTTGTATACTTATGCACTGAAGTTGTACTCCTTCTATACAAAGCAACATCATAGGCAGCAGGATGTTATAGAGGCACATCAAGCTCTAGACAGTTATTCAATGTAACTAATTCATAATAGATTATTTTCTTTTCTATATGTAGATTATTTTCTTTTATGTCTCTTCTATTGCATTAGTAAATCACATACTAAAATGCAGATTAAAATTCACAGTGAGGAGGATTATTCTGTTATAAACTCTGCTTGATGTTTTTTTGAAAATGAACTAAGTAGGTACATGACCTATGGGTTAAGGAATTAAAAATATGCGAGTTTTGCCAAATTGGAGTCAATGTAAAATTGTACACGCCTCACCAAAGTCAAACCCCAAATGAAAATTACAATTTACTTCAAGAGGAGCTGGGTCAAGGCAAACCCTAAAACAGTGACTAATAATGGCAACCTCCCCTCCAATGCTATTTTTATCTTTGAAAAAAATCTAGTATAGTGATCTTATTACGTAGTCTCACAAATCTTTTATTGCTGTAAGCAAGAGCAAACAAAACAAAACCAGCATCCTCCTGCTGGTTTAATCTGTTTGTTGTGCCAATTCACATTATGTTTCCATGATGCTACAACTGTTTTAAAATGCTTTATGACCAATATAAGATCAGGTACAAGATTTTATTTTTCATTTACATCTGTAGCATAACTTTGCTCTCAGATGCCTTATTTTTATTCCATGATCTCCTCACTTAAGAGTTCTGTAGTTTAGGACTGCTTAGTGTTTGGAGCCCAAATAGTGTATAACTATGTACTACAGAGCAAAGTAAAGGGCAAATAAGTGAGCAAGCATTTGTTTTAGTTATACAGAAGCAAGAATATTAAAAAGAAACTCTCCCCAAGTAATCAAGAAATAATTTAATGCAATCTGTATAATTTACACTTTTTATTGATATAAGGAGCCACAGATAAGCATCATATTAGTGAGTGATACACACTGGTTCGCAAAACAGAAATTCGTTTCTAATTATCTTCTGCTTCAGCCACTTCCTGCAATTTGTTCTGCTAAAGGCCTCCATTTTGGTTAAAATACATAAATCCAGGAAAGGAAACTGATGGAATAGCCTTGTCTTCTGTTATATGTCGGTGAAGCAGCATAATTTCTAGGTCATAATCTAAGTATCATTTTAAGAAATTATGCAAGATAAGAGGTATCAGAAGTTAACAACCTTAGCTACTTTTGGTTTTGGTTTTTGCAACTTAGAACTGTCTAGAATTTCTTCATAATCCGCACTCATTCCTTTAAGCCATCGACCAACAGTTACTGCTCGATCTGTGAAGGGGTGGGATGAGAAAAATGTTTTCCTTGTTAGATTGCAAATGCATGATTCAACTGCTGATGCAATCTTTTATGTAAATTAGGTATGATGTCTAGCAATAAATACATTTATTACCAAAGCAATTACATAGTAGTTTTCATTTTTAATCAACAATTATAGTCAAGTCATACTGTGTCTTTTAAAAAATGGTGCTGATTTAAAATGCCCATTGCTACTTTTGACATTGCACATCAATTGCTACTTTTGACATTGCACATCAAACTTTGTCAGTTTTAGAGCAGAAGTTTCCCAATGGAAAAACTGATGCAGTCTAAAGAAAGACAGTATATCACTGGTTCCCAAAGTGGGTGGTACCATTCCCTGGGGGCATAAAGGGGCAACTGGGCAGCAGAGGGGTTCTGCAGGTGGGCCCCTTCAACCATGTTTTTCACTTATTTACAATTGACCAGATGATAGTCTAGATGCTGGCAAATGGCACTCCAAGTTTCTGCCTCTGCATAGCACTAAAATCTGGTGGAAACTGTTGGAATTTTTAGAAAGTATGCCACCAGAATTCTAGTCAGACCAGTACACCACATTTTGAGAAGCTGCAGTCACCATGTGTGTTTTTATCTCTTTTGTCATTTTTAAGGTTTTTGCTGGCAAGTCTTTAATAGTAGTAAGCCTCATTTATTTTCCTGCATTCTTGGTTACTGAACCTATTAATTATGAAGTGCACTTTTTAGCTATTTAAGTGTTCTTTTTGTCATAGCCTGAAAAATATAAATTTTTCTAGGTTATAACTGTGGGTTTAGCCCTCTAGTAGAGTTGTGGGAAAATGTATTTTGGCCTTGAGTGGGAATCATAAAAGAGTTCTGGGGGGAAAGGGGGTTATAAGGACAAAAGGAGACAAGCCACCTAGATCTGAGAACAGAGTGACCCAAAAAGGAACCTCAAGAGAGCTGCAGCTTCCAGAGATCTGCAGTAACACAAAAAGCCTAAGGAGCAGCAGCACCACCAAAACCACAAAGCCATAGCAGAGAGACTTGCAGAAGGCCTCAGAGAGACAGTGAAAGACCTAATTGTCTCTTTGGTTCCAACTGTAAGTCGTGTTGTCTAAGTTTGACTTTCATACATGTGTGTCCTGCTTTGATTCCCCATCCCTCTTTGTTGAATTAAACCCTACTTATATTTTAAGTTCTATTTGTGTATGGTTATAGGTGACTGGAGCTCTGGGAGCTGTGTTGGAATTTTTCTTCTTTTTGCCTACTGAACACTCCTGTTATGAAGTGGAGGCTAGTGGGCTGAAAGCACCACTTTCTTTTTGTCACTCTGCCCCACTTCCACTAACAAATCAGGTCCCATAATTTCTTCCCTCAGCTGGGGTTGGTGGAACAAATGGGGATTACATAAGGATTTAAAATTTTTCATTGACTTCAAAAAGGGAAGAAATTGATTTTTTAAAAAAAATTAGGTAATTGAGGGGAAATTTAGGCTATAAATAATTCTGGTAATGAGGAAAACTATAGTAAATAAATATAAATGTTGGGGGGAAATTTGTGTACAATTTCAGCAAAAATAAGAAAGCCTCAAATCTTTATAAAGAAATAACACATTGCGTTTATTCAGAATTGTGGTAATAAAATGAAAGAAAAAAAGTAAAAATATTAAAAGGAGGCAAAATTAAAATAATCTTCTTCATCCCTTTAGCTTCAAGCCAGTATTTTTCTTAATTTTTTTTGGTCTTCCCATATGTTTTACTTTTCCAAAAGTAATAGTATTAATCCTTGGTAAAATACTTCCGGTTTTAAATGTCCATAATGTGTGGATGCTCTTTTTCCCTTTAGAAAAATTTTCACATGATATTACATTATAAAACTTCTACAAGGGCCATCTTATTGCAGTCGTAACATTTCTTTACTTCTGTCAAATATTTCAACATCTTATCAGGTATCCACTGCTAACTTTTTATATTTTCAGACAGATTCTATGGGTGAATGACTTTTATAAAACTTTTAAAGTATGTAGCAATTTTGTACATTGATCTTCCTAAAATATACCCAAAATCTCCCCAAATATTTATATGTACATGGTGCAATGTCATCTAATTATCAGAACTACCCTACTTTCCCCCTCATTTTCAGATAATGAGGAAGTTGGGGTAGTGGAGGAAGAACTAATTGAACTACAAAATAACACCGAGCTGAGGCTGAAATCATACCAAGAGTCTTGGTTACAAAAGGAAATTTCTGATCACCATCCTGTGCTATCCACAGTGGTTAAGAAATTCCTTGTTGTATTTCCAACATCATATATGGTTGAATGTGGCTTTCGTGTGGTCATCCAACTTCTCTCCAAATGAAGAAACCAACTACAGATTACTAAACATGGGGATTTAAGACTTCTGCTAAGTGACTTTAAAATAGATGTTGGGAAACTAGTATCACCATCAAGCCCATCCATCACATTAAGAATTTACCAATAAGAATTCACCAAACAGTGAAGTAGTTATTAAATGCAGTTATCTAAGATTCTTTCACCAGATGGGCAACACCGAAATCAGATTGACTATATAATTTGCAGTCAAAGATGGAGAAGCTCTATCCAGTCAGTAAAAACAAGACCTGGAGCTGACTGTGGCTCAGATCATGAGCTACTCATTGCAAAATTCAGACTTAAATTGAAGAAAGTTGGGGAGACCACAAGGCCATTCAGATTTGACCTAGATCACATCCCCGATGAATATACAGTAGAGGTGAAGAATAGGTTTAAGGGACTAGATTTGATAGACAGAGTGCCTGAAGAACTATGGACAGAGGTCCGTGACATTGTAAAGGAGGCAGCACTCACCGCCATCCCAAAGAAAAAGAAATGCAAAAAAGCAAAGTGGCTGTCTGATGAGGCTTTACACATAGCAGAGGAAAGAAGGAAAGCTAAAGGCAATGGGGATAAGGAAAAATTTGCCCAATTTAATGCAGATTTCCAGAGAACAGCAAGGAGAGATAAGGAGGCTTTCCTGAATGAACAATGCAGAGTAATAGAGGAAAACAATAGATTGGGAAGGACTAGAGATCTCTTCAAGAAAATTGGAGAAATCAAGGGAACGTTCCATGCTGGCCATGATAAAGGACAAAAACGGTAGGGACCTAACAGAAGAAGAAGAGATTAGGAAAAGATGGCAAGAATACACAGAAGAACTATACAAGAAGGACCTCGATGTCCTTGACAACCACGATGGTATAATCACTGACCTCGAGCCAGACATCCTGGAAAGCGAAGTTAAATGGGCCTTAGAAAGCATTACTAACAACAAAGCTAGTGGAGGTGATGGTATCCCAGCTGAGTTATTCATAGTCTTAAAAGAAGATGCTGTTAAAGTGCTGCACTCAATTTGCCAACAAATTTGGAAAACACAACAGTGGCCACAGGATTGGAAAAGGTCAGTTTACATTCCAATCCCAAAGAAGGGCAACGTCAAAGAATGTTCAAACTATCGCACAATTGCACTCATTTCACACGCTAGCAAGGTCATGCTCAAAATCCTACAAGCTAGGCTCCAACAGTACGTGGATAGAGAACTGCCAGAAGTACAAGCTGGGTTTCGAAGAGGTAGAGGAACTAGAGATCAAATTGCCAACATTCGCTGGATTATGGAGAAAGCAAGAGAGTACCAGAAAAACATCTACTTCTGCTTCATTGACTATGCTAAAGCCTTTGATTGTGTGGATCACAATAAATTATGGCAGGTTCTTAAAGAGATGGGAGTACCAGACCACCTCACCTGTCTCCTGAGAAACCTGTATAAGGGTCAAGAAGCAACAGTTAGAACCGGATATGGAACAACTGATTGGTTTAGCATAGGAAAAGGAGTACGACAAGGATGTATATTGTCACCTTGCTTATTTAATTTATATGCAGAGTACATCATGCAAAATGCTGGCCTGGATGTATCACAAGCTGGAGTTAAGATTGCTGGGGAAAAGATCAATAACCTCAGATATGCAGACGATACCACTCTGATGGCAGAAAGTGAAGAGGACCTAAAGAGCCTCTTGCTCAGGGTGAAAGAGGAGAGTGCAAAAGTGGGCTTGAAGCTCAACATCAAAAAACTAAGATCATGGCATCTGGCCCCATCACTCCTTGGCAAATAGAAGGGGAAGTCATAGAAGTAGTGACAGACTTCACGTTCCTAGGATCCCAGATCACTGCAGATGGTGACTGCAGCCATGAAATTAAAAGACGCCTGCTCCTTGGGAGGAAAGCGATGGCAAACCTAAACAGCATGATAAAAAGCAGAGACATCACCTTGCCAACAAAAGTCCGCATGGTCAAAGCAATGGTATTCCCCGTAGTAATGTATGGCTGCGAGAGTTGGACTATAAGGAAGGCTGAGCGCCGAAGAATAGATTCTTTTGAACTATGGTGCTGGAGAAGACTCTTGAGAGTCCCTTGGACTGCAAGGAGATCAAATCAGTCAATCCTAAAAGAAATCAACCCTGACTGTTCCCTTGAAGGCCAGATCCTGAAGCTGAAGCTCAAATACTTTGGCCACCAAATGAGAAGGGAGCATTCACTGGAGAAGACCCTGATGCTGGGAAAGATTGAAGGTCAAAGAAGAAGGGGACGGCAAAGGATGAGATGGTTAGACAGTGTCATCGATGCAACGAACATGAAATTGAGCAGACTTCAGCGGACAGCGGAAGACAGGAGGGCCTGGCGTAATCTGGTCCATGGGGTCGCGAAGAGTCGGACTCGACTGTGCGACTGAACAACAACAAAGATTCTTTTCAAACTTTAAAAGGCTGGCATCACTGGATCAAGTTCATCAGTTTTGTTGAATAAATTAAACTAAAAAGTTTTAATTGGATTTTGAATAAATGTGCAATTCAGTGTTAGTGGTTTTAATTTTGTTGTTATCATCTTCCTTAGTTGGACATGCAAACTGCTGTTCTAAATAATGCTTTTTATAGGGTAGGGTAGGGTAGGGTAGGGGGCACTAGGGACAAGTTTATTTAACCAAGGGGGCAGTGGCCTCAAAAAGTTTGGGAACCATTGCTCTCTATCATACAACTAATTCAATACTCATCAAACCTTTAAGTCCTGGCAATATCAAGCCACTAGTAAATTTCAAGGAAATATCATTATGCTACTGACATTTCAGTTCCCCACTTCATTGTCAAGGACAGCAGTATACACCTGACCACCAGTGTCACTTTCAATTTCCAGCTGTAACACATAACAGCATATGCAAAAGTTTGATTTTGTTTAAGCTTGTTTGTTTAAAGGCACATTATAGTGCAGCATGTAAATATGCCATTGGAGGGGAAATAATCAGTAATTGTTCTGCTGAGTTATAATCAATATTTTCCATAATAACCTAAATACAGAATAGCTCATGTTCAAGAAACTAAGTCATTATTTTAAAGAGTTCCTCAATTCCCCACCTGAATTTTGATTCTCTGGACAATCTTTTTTAAAATGCTCCACGGATCCACAAACTTTGCAAGAACCACCTGTAAGAGATTAACACAGAAAAAAATATTTCAAATATTTCACTATAATATATTAATAAGATTTACAGATACCAAACTTCAACTGGCATAGTTTATAATTAATGTAAACTAGAAAATAAAACTCAACATTCATGGCTTTTGCACAGATTTTTAACTATTTTTAAACTAGCGTGGTGTACTAACTAAAGAGTCAGACTAATCTTGAGAAAGTTATGGTTCAGATCCTAATAAGGAATGAAGCACAGTGATTTTAGCAACCTAATTTACCTCACATTATTGCTGAAAACAAAACTATGTATATCTCCTTGAAGAATCATAAACCTTTTTGCAGGAAAAAGATGACATAAGATTACATGTACATTTATAGGACGCCTTCTTCTGTAACCTCAGGTAGTTAGTACAACAAGAAAAAGCTACGTTCAGCAGAGCTTCTCTGTCCTCTGAACTTCCCACTTTCAGTTGCCGTTTTGTTCTAGTAAATCTTTAAAAACCGAAATGTTAGCTGCTGCACATGCATTCTATGAATGTTTGCTTAGTTGGCCTCTTTATCATTTAAAATAAGCTGTCAGAACTTTCACAGCCATTCTGCACCAAAGCATTCCCAGAAGTCTCCAATGAAAGTACACAGATGGGACTTTCTTCAGACTTTCCTAAAAAGCAGCCCTCAACACAGGACAGGCTTTTTAAATCCTCTTGTGAGGACTTGGGGAAAATAGTAACGAGGGACAGAGAGAATACAGCTCTGCCCCCCACTGTACATTCTTAAAAATACATGTTTTTGTTATTTGGAGGCTTTGAGGAAATCCCAATTTCAGGAACTGTTTCTATAGCAACCAGTGCTAAAATACTAGTGAATACAGAAAAAATCTCTGTTGATCTGCAGATGAAGAGGCAAAATTTCTTAATGTGGTTAGAAGCACACAAAATACCCCTTTTTAATGCTCACTCTCTTCATTAAGTCTTCTCAATGCCAAAGAAGCTGTCTTAAGGTTTTCAGTCCACCACCACTGTGAAAAAGTGTGACTTTCAAACAACAACTGTTCTCACCTTCAGCATAGAGTCCTTTAGGATTATCTGGACATGATCTGGAAAGATGTCCCATCTCACCACAAATAAAGCATTTTGCATATGGAAATTCTCCTGTAAGAGTTCAAAAGTTTACATGTAATGCTGCAAATAACCACACAAATAAATTCACACCACTATAATTTGAAAGGTCAAATCATTCATACATTTTGAGAATTATTTAGTGTATATTTTTAAAAAGGAAGATACTTTTTTCCAAGCCCACTGTACAGAGTTGTAGTTATTGTACATACCAAGAGCAGGATCTACTTTTACTTTGCATTTCTTGATTTCATGCTCTGTAGATCCACAACGATAACAAATTCCAGTTCCCATATCTTGGCTGTCAAGTGTAGCTGGGCAATCTGCAACACCATGTCCTGGCTTTCTACAGTGGAAGCACACCTTTGACAACACAATGTAAATTACCAATTGACAGATGGAATCACAGTGGTATCTTTTTCCGCTAACCACATTTCAAATTACTCATACTCCCCAAAACAGATGTTACCACTATGCATCTATAGTAGCTCAGAATCCTGAAGGAGAAAAAAAGCATCCCTTTCTCCTGGCTTCGCAACAAATAACCTGTAAGATTTTCTGAACTACCTTTGGAAATAACTTCACGATAGACTACTAATATGTACATTTCCACATTTTCTCCAGTCTTCCTTTGATGAGCCCAGAGTGGTATACAAGCTCTCTCATCAAATTTTGTCCTTGTAACAACCTCACAAGATACCCTAACAGCGCACAACTATTAGAAGGGAAAGTCCAGATCTCCCAGGCCCCACCATTTTCCCTGCCTTAGTCTCCTCCATCAGCCATTTCCTTCCTGCCACTGGAGGGCTGTTTCAACTTTTTAAAAAGAAAGCCAACAATTGAACACTAGTTATAATCATATGACACTATAACAGTCAGGTAATGACGTCCCAGCTTTCACTTTTTAAAAAATTAAGTCTCTAGCCCCTTGTTGTGGATATGCATATCCCCTTTTATCTCTCCAGTGTGGTGTAGTGGTTAGAAGCGCAGACTCTAACCTGGGAGAACCGGGTTTGATTCCCCACTCCTCCACATGCAGCTTGGGTCAGTTACAAGTTCTTTCAGAGCTGTTCTCTCAAGAGCAGTTCTCAAGAGAGCTCTCTCAGTCCCACCCACCTCACAGGATGTTTGTTGTGGCGAAGGGAAATGAGATGGTAAACTGCTCTGAGACGCCTTTGGATAGTGAAGGGCAGGGTATAAATCCAATCTCTTCTCTTCTTCCAATAAAAGTGACTACATACTTTTTGGGGAAAAAAGAAAGCTGGAAAATCAGAGACACTGATTGTTATCACAGTATAACACTATAACAATATTCAGTTGCTGATAAAAACTGGGAAAAGTCCCTACCAGGAGACTGAGGCAGAGGACAGGGGACACCTGCTGCCAGGAGACTGAGGCAAAAGAAATGTGGGGAAACAGACCATGTGGAAGTCCTCTTGTTGCTGCACTACATCAGCAGTTACAGCAGCAACAGGGAAACCACCTAAGCACATGACTGTGTGGAAACAATAGTATGAATGAAGAAAACATCTGGATAAAGCATGGAAGAATGAGAATAAACTTTTCATTATGAAGTTTGAGTCCAGTGGCACCGTTAAGACCAAAAAGAAGTTTTATTCAAGGTATACCTTGAATACATTTACCTTGACTAACACTTTGTTGGTCTTAAACGTGCCACTGGATTCAAACTTTGTTCTACCGCTTCAAACAAAAATGGCTATTCACCTGAACCTAACTTTTCATAGTCTGTCTTTAACAACACTGACTATAAAAGCAAGACACACAACAGCTAAGTTAATAGTCTACATTAGCAAACTTCTAAATATACAATGTGTGCATGAACAAGTTTCTACAAGCATAAAAGCCGTACTCTGTACAAGATTGATACGTGGGGATAAGCCCCACGAAAATACACATTGAGGCATGCACAATCATAAATAGAAGCCTGGACTCAAGCCTGTTAAATAGCTGTTATACAAATAGATTCCCAGTCAAAAAGAGAAGTCAAAATGAGGAGGAATGTTAATTGATTTTAATTGCAATTAAAACACCTGAAAACAGCTAGGCCAAACTTAGCCTATCAAAAATTGACTGCTTTCTGCCCACAATCAGGAAATACATGAAGTTTTATACCTGGAGTGACATAATCAAAAAGATAACATTCAGAAATCATAATTGGTCATGAAGAACAGTGCACCATTTGAGTAATACTCCACTCACTGGTCAGATATGAAGAAAGGTATGACTACATAATATCTTAAATATTTAGTTAACCTAACCTGAATAATATTGGCCAAGGATTCTTCATACCCAAACAAAGGTGTTTTTTTCTGATATGAAGCTAAAATCCCTTTTGACCCAGACACTACCATGTTTTACCTAAACAACTAAAAAAACTCCATGAACTCTATACCTATCCTCTATACCCAAAGAATGTTGTTTTCTTGTCTGCTAGCATCAGCTAGAAAGATACTCTAACCTACAAGGGAAAGGCTTTACTATTTAGTAGGCTTTCATTACATCCTGATAAAATCTTACTTATGAGAACAATCTATAAAACCAGAGAAATATGAATAATCTAAAAGAAAAAATCATTATATTCCCATTCATACTACACAGCTAAGGTGGAAAAGCATGTATGCAGCCTAATATTCTTCCTGCAGTTATCTGAACTCAATCACATTATTGTATTCTCAGAGGTGTGTAAGAAGCACCAGTCAAAGGTGGGGAAAAGGGGATGGAAAGTAGCAGAGTCTAAAGGGGAAAAAAATCAATGAAAGTCTTACCATACTGATCGTCTTTATATCCTGCCTTTTCAACCTTCTGGTCTCCCGGCGTTGGTCTTTCTTTAAGGCTGTTGCTATTTCCTCCTTATCTTTGTGGCTATTAATCATTTTTCCATCATGCAATCGCGAATTTTGTTTTAAATATTCCATAAAACCATTAACATCTTCATTTAGATAGTCTTTTTTCTTCTTATTCTTCTTTTTTCCTTGGAGATTCCTTAAAGGACTTTGCTTTCTATTCGTTGCTGTGGTTCCAGAGGAACTATTTTTCATATCTTCCCATGGTGTTGCATCTAGAGCCTTCTTGCTGTGGGTGATGTTAGCTCGAGCCCATCTTGTCATGGCTTCATTCAAAGATTCCTAAAAGATTTTAGAATAAATATTGTCAATTAAAGTCCATTCTGTCATTTGGTTATCCGAAGTTACAGATTCAACTGTGCTTCACTTGGTGGGTGCATAAGATGATCAGGGGGTATTAAGAATATTCAAAAGATCCTGAGAGAATTGCCACTGGTGGAGACAGTGTAATGTTTTACATGAATGAATGTTTTACATTTATACATACTTGGGACTGTCCCAGGCCTACACCAGTACTCAAGAAATCATTTTGATTCTACCATGAAAAATTTCTTACTCACTGTGAATGGTCCTAAAAGTTCAACTTCCGTAAAATTTCACTCTTAAACAGTCTTCCTAAGCTTAACTTCAACCATAAATATTATAGCAAATAAAACATCTTACTCTCTGTTCTGCCTAAAATCTGCCAACAATGGAACAAAAAAAAATTACACTGCCAGTTTCATATCCAATTACCATTTTTGTATTCTTCCTCAATACTTCTCAGGAAATCTCCATTCCTTCCATTAGTTTCAGGTTGACAAACGACTTCCAAATTCATTACATCAAAATTAGTAATACTAGTATCTACTGCTTCTGTACAGAGGCCTATTGAGGGACTATAGCCAATAGAAGAGTCATAACTTCCCCAACCCCAATTTTCGCACTATGAAACCTATGAAGCTAATGTAGGAAGTCTAGATTGTTCATGTTCCTGTCATGTGCTGTTCATATCACTGTCATATGCTGTTGACAGATAAAGTTCACAATGACAGGCAAACCAGTGGGGGCTGCTGGAGGAGCAAGAGAATAATGGAGGAAGCTTCATGATGTGCAGGGGGGGTAGAGTAGAAAAGTTAAGAGGGTACTTAATTCTCAGTCTCAAGGTATGAAGGCGTGAGGAAAAAATGGGGGGGGGTCTCCCCATCCCATGGACTTTTTTCATATTTTCCAGGGGAAATATTGGGAAATTTGGGCGACTACATGAAAAAAATACTATGAAATATTTATTTTTCTTTTGGAATGTATAATATGAATTTTTAAAATTTATGTAGGACAATCTACAGCATTAGATGCCTACATCTTCCTACATATACCTAAACTATCCAAACAATACACTTAAACTTCTTTCCTATCAAACTTAACCATACTTGAGTCTTCCGAGTCTTTATCTGACACTCTAACCATGATCCCACACTGGCTCACCATTCCTGGTGGCCATGAACAATGCTGATCTGACAGATCATGCTATAGAGTTCACTGTAAGATCTATGAAGCAGCAGTGATGGAAGCAAAGATATATCATTTATCTTGCTATTATTGCATCAGCTAGTTCACAACCATTCCCATTATTCAAGGGGCCTTCATTGTCTCTGGAACAATTAGTTGAGGTATGTCTGCAAAATTTTCTACTTATAAGATATCAAGAATACACTGTGATCTGGATGCCGATTGTAACATAGGTCCACCAGAAGAAATGGCTAATACACCGATTGGTCTATTTATAGACCACTTTGACCCAGTTTCCACAATGTATGCTGACAAACTCCTGGGAACCATGAAGACCACTATTTGGGTCCTGGTTCTTTGCCCAACCAGGCTTCTAAAACCATGTAAAGGTCACATCAATGAGTCCTTAGTATCTATTATAAATCAATTATTAATTCAGGGCACCTTCCCTCAGCCACTCAAAGAGGATGTTATCAATCAACTTCCAAAAAGAAAACCGTACCGCAAAATGATGTCGCTAATTATTGCCCTGCCTCTAATATGCCCTTCCCAGGCAAAGTGATTGAGAGAGAAGTAACAGACCAAGTCCAGGTCTTCTGGGATAACTCATCTGCTCTAGACCAGGGGTGTCAAACATATGGCCCACAGGCCTCGCCTGGCCAACCCAGGGCTTTAATCTGACCCATGCAGTAGAACACTCCCAACAAAAACCCCTCCCCTGCATTAAAAACTTACTGAACCAGCCAAACTTCCTCTAGGTCTAGGACTTTTCTTCTCTCATGACAGTTATAAAGAGCCTCCTTTTGTCATGAAGGCGTGTATGGTTCTTTCTCATTGTCTGCTGGCTTCCACCTTCCTCCCCTTCCTAAGCCAAGGCTGAGAACTAGCAGCAGGAAGAATGACGCGTGCTTGTCAGAAGAATCCCCTCCTCCTTTGAGGGGGGAAGGGAGGGGAGGGAAAGAGCACCAGAGAGCACCAGCCAAAGGCGGAGTCCCGTGGCACATTTAAGTCCGACAAAGTTTTATTTCAGGTATAAGCTGTTGTCTGCATGCACACTTCTTCAGAGGGAGGGGAGATTCTTCTGACAAGCACTCATAATGGAATGCAAAATGCTTCATTCAAATTTGGGCTCAAGCACTTCCCATCTTTTACCCAGGCACAAGAGAAGACAAATCTGCTGAGCTAGGAGAAAACACTGGCCTTTCTCTTTTATAACCCATTACGGATGCATCGCCAAGCACTCCCAGAAAGACAAAGATAGTGTAACTAAGAGGTATAGGGGTTGGGGGGAGAGCACAGCACAGAAGGGGGAGAGCCAACAGCAAACTTATCAACCAACATGACAAGTTCAATCCACCTCCACCATCAACAAGCAGCAGTAGCTCCTCCCCTCCCCATTCTCTCTGCACAAAGTTTTTTTGTGCATCACCAGCTCACCCTTGTTCTAGGCTGCTCTAGTTTGCCCAGCAACAAGATGCGTTTCGCCTGTTGCACAACTTGCTTGCAAGCTGGAAATTAACTTTAGCGAGGAGGAGTACTTGATAAGAGAGCAACTGTGTTTTTTCATGGTAGCTCTTTCTCACTCCCCAAGTTACAGAAAGGGAGAAGTAAGCCATTCCAAATGATGGCAAAGTCTGGTCGTGTTCCAAAGAGCAACGAGAATCTTTTGCAGACTCACTCCAATGTTGCTACTTTGGGAGGAAGGGTGGATCTGGTTATTTTTTTAAGAACTCTCTTCCCCCTCCTTTTACAGTTGCATGTACTCTTGAAAGTAACAAAGGGGAGCAGAGAAATATGTAGGGGTGTGCAAAAAAAAAAATTCGGTAAAATTCGGATTTGGGCATATTGGACCCAAATTTTTTCGGTATTCCCGAAAAAACCTGAATACCTATACCGGTAAAGCATTGAAATCCGAAATTTTTTGGGATTCCCGAAAAATTCGGGTCCATTATATCCAATGGGGCCATTGACTTCAATGGCAAAATTTTCTGGAAAGTTTGCAGGGGGCTGGAGAGGGGGGTTTGAGGTAGAGACTCCAAATTTGGACTGTAGCTGCTGGAGCCTCTCCCCAAAAGACCCCCAAGTTTTGAAAAGATTGGACCCGGGGGTCCAATTCTAGGGGCATCCAAAGAGGGTGCCCCCAGTTCTCCATTGTTTCCTATGGGAATGGATCAGGCAAGCAGATTCTCCCTGTAAAAAAAACCTGAGAGATGTGGTGGTGGTATGAGGGGGCATGTTTGCCAAGCCAGCAGCAGACCATGTGCAATCACCACCCCACCAACCCCAGGTCTCTCCCAAACCAACCCTAAGGAAGAATAAAATAAAGAGAAAAGAAATTAAATTTAAAAGTGCCCTAATAAATCAAACCAGTCTGAAGTCTTCTGAGGTATTGATCCGAGGTCCACGAAGAGCAGGAAGGAAAGCAGGGCAAACTCAGGAGCAGGGGCAGCAGAAGCCAGCCAGCCACAATCTCCAACAGCCAAGCCAGGCAGCTCTCTCTCACCAGCCAGCAGGATCCAGGAACACAGCAATGAGAGTCAGCCCAGAGACTGGCTCTTTTTATGCTCTCTGAGCATACACAGAAGAGTTTCAAAAAGAAAAACCTTCTGTGATTGGCCAGAGAGCAGATGCCAGAACCCTATTGGCCACCACAGTGCTCCTTCCCTGGGAAAGGAGCAAACTGGTGGTTGGGCTGCAGGCAGCAACAACAGCCTTGCAAACTGCAATGCATTTTGCAAATGCATTGCAGTGATTGGCTGTCTGGAGCCTCCTCTCCCTCCCCCTCCTGGAAACAGGAGGAAAAGGCGGGAAAGAGGGAGAAACGGCGGGAAAAGGAATTCCCGGGCCCTTTAACAGTTTAAAAACCCCCACAACGCCGTTTTCTGGCAATGCCGAAAATACCGAAAAAATCCCGAATTTTCTGGGATTTTTTTTTTGGAATTCGAAGATTACAGTGAATAGCCTGTCCGGGATCCCGAAAGCCGAAAAAACCCCGAAAATGCTTTTTTTGGGTTTTTTTCTGTTTTGGGATTCCCGAATGCACACCCCTAGAAATATGCCGATCAACGGGGGGGGGGGGGACACACCTTGCCCTGCTTCTTAGCAATGATTAACATTGCAGTTTCCTAAGAGATGAGTCCCAACTAATCGACATCAACATGGGGGGGGGGCAGTTTTACAAGAAGTTTCAGATGTAGCAATTTCACAAGAAATTAAAAATGAGATGATGATGATTAATCTTAGAAAAAATATTTTAGAAACAGTACCAAAAAGTAAAGAGATCTGGATCAATAATGATGAGGATTAGCCAACAGGATTATTTTATTTAAGAGACCTAGCAAAAGGAGATCTACTCCAATGCATTTTTCCTAGTTTCGTATCCTTCCTTTCTGTACTTGTGATGATGCGTGTAATCCAGAAACTCAAGAGATGTGCCTTCCTGACGGTGATGCTGGAAGCATCCACATCTCTCTCCCTTGTTCCACTAGCCGTCCCCTCTCCACCCTCAGACAGGGAAAGATGGAGTTGGGAGCCTTTGGGACGATCATGCCTGCTGGGCTTCATTGACAATTGTGTTTTTGTATTTGACTTGCTCTGAGTTGTAATATTTTGTGCCTGCAATTTTAAAATGCATACAGATTGTGGTATGAAATGATTCAAATCTATGTTGCACACTTCAAAATCTGTCTAAAGTTACCCATATTTTTTAATTGTTGTCCAGATCTTTTAAAAATCTTTCTGGAGTTTAGAGAGATATAAGTAAGATTTTCCTTTTTCTACCCTTTTCTGATATGTAAATGCTATATTTTTTTCTTGGAAGGATATATTATTAAAGCTTAAAAATGCTTTTAAAAAAACTAGCAATTCAAATTACTGTGGCAGAAACTCCTTCAAAAAGTAATAATTTTTTAGAAAAATTGTTCCCTTTTTTTGAGTATGTCTCAAATTCTCATAACAAAAGCTGTACTTTACCTAAGAAATATGTAAATTTTGTATTCTATTGAATGTACTTTGGTACTCCTTGTATGTACTACATTTTGTAAAGGTTTACTAGATGGTTGAGTTTATAACTGTGTTGGTTGTTATGCTTTGTTTTACTGTTATTGTTGTTAAAATAAAATTTTAAGTTAGAAAAATAAGAAAGGAAAGGAAAGGAAAGGAAAGGAAAGGAAAGGAAAGGAAAGGAAAGGAAAGGAAAGGAAAGGAAAGGAAAGGAAAGGAAAGGAAAGGAAAGGAAAGGAAAGGAAAGGAAAGGAAAGGAAAGGAAAGGAAAGGAAGATAGATAGATAGATAGATAGATAGATAGATAGATAGATAGATAGATAGATAGATAGATAGATAGATAGATAGATATCATGCCTGCTGTATCTTTATTCTCCCTCCTCCCCTTGCCAGCCTTCAGGAAAGGTACAGGGGTAATCCGGACTACTCCCCGCCCCCTTTTTGAAAGATCCTAGGGAGGAGTTTCTGGTACTGTTAAAAGAAAGAGAGAAAAACTTGTTCAACTTTTCTCCCCCTCCACCTTGCTGTCTGCCTTTCTTCACATTAACACCCCGTCCTTTGCTTTTTGACAGTTTCATTACCATCACTAGGACTAAGTTGATTTTGCCCAGTCTGAAATCAAAACATTATTTCACTTGGAGAGATTCCCCTCTCCGGGTCTAACAAATAAAGAAAAAAGAAAGAAACCTAACTGCACAGCTTGCAATTAGTAGAAAGGAGCAAGAGTCCAGTAGCACCTTAATGACTATCACAATTTGTGACAGGACATGAGCTTTCATGAGTCACTGCTCACTTCTTCAGATACAGCTGTCCTTATATTTTGGAGAGGGAAGTGATTTCAGATGCCAAATGACAACAGCAGGCACTGGTAATGAGAGAAGAAACCAAGGTCTTAGTTCAGTCCAGGAAGATGTAATGTCTTGAGCTTCATTATCAGTTGCAATTCAGCAGTCTCTCTTTCTAATCTCCCTTTGAAATTCCTTTGTAAGAGAACTCCTACTCTTAGGTCAGCAACTGAATGTCCTGGAAAGTTAAGTGTTCCCCCACCGGTTGTTGAATGTTGTTGTTTCTAATGTCAGACTTATGTCCATTTATTCTTACCAATGCTGTTATGTCCATGCCTACTACCTCTTTGCATTTCACACCTAATTCAATCAAGTAATTCACCTGCAATTGCCATTTGTCATCTTTATAAAGTTTATATCTCCGGCACCTCATGTAACATTTTATGGCATACATGGTGACATTTATATCAGATCCAGCCCTCATAACAAATGAGTTCAACAGCTCAGTATTAGACCCTTTCCAGTTTGGTTTCAGACGGATTTATGGGATGGAGATGGCACTGCTGGCTTTAATTGACCTCCAACTGACTACTGACAAAGGCCAAGCCTCTTTTGTTGCTCCTACTGGATTTATCTACCACCTTTGATACAGTGGACCATGCCATCTTGTTGAGGCACCCAGAGGCAGAAGCAGGCATGAAGGCCCCATTCGCTTCCCTCCCTCAGAGGCAAGATTTTTCCTCCGTTTTTCTTTACTTTCTGGGACTGGGTTGCTCTAGTTATCTGTTTTCTTATTTCCTGAAGAATTCTGGCTGTCCACCATGTCACAGTATAATATTCTGGCTGCTTGCTCAGCCCAGGATCCTGAAGGAAGAAATGTGAACCCCCTTTAACTTATATGACTTAAATGGCACTCAAGAAGATTTTATATTACAACTTAACAAAATATTTTATTCAACATAGAGGGGAAAGGTCAAGTGAAATCAGGGGTAAAATTTCTGAGGTAACTCAATAGCAATAACTCTGAGGTAAAATCAGTACATGCACAGTTACTTAAAATCTTTATGTTGAGAGGCTTTTGTTCCAATGTTTTCCCAAACACTCTAGTACACTTTCTTTGAGTATTCTCTGACTCTAGGTTTCCAGAAGGCTGGTACACTCTTTCCAGTACCCAAATCCCTTCTCTTGAAACACCAGTACTCATCCAAAAGTTTTAACTGACTCTTATGATTCCTACAGGTAGTTTCTAACCACACCAGACCAAGGATCTCTCCAGTCTTCAGAGCTAACTCCCCATCTGACAGGGTAGAGAAAGTCCTTCTCTCTCTATGGGAGTCTTCGACTACTTCCCAAACTTCCTTTCCAACTTCCCCTCCGGTTCTTTGTCTGTGTTAAAACTGTTCTCAGCTAAGGCTGAAATCAGACTGTCAGTACTCAAGTCCATCAAGGCAGAAATCTGACTCCCTCCTCAGCTTGCAGCTCTCAAGTCTTTCTCTGTTCAGCTGATGCTAACCAATCAGATTGCTTGGAGCAGTCTGTCATTCAAGGTTCTCTGTTTCTGTGAAGAATTAACCCTTCACAGTCCTTCAGCTGTTTGTACAGCACTTCTAAGCTTTTAAAAAATGCAGTTTGTCACAGCAGGCATCAAACATTGTGCACTGAACTGGTTCAAATCATTCCTCACCAACCAAACTTAAAGATTTGCCATTGGACACCAGTTATCATCAGTGTGGGACCTATTCTATGGAATTCCACATGTTCTTCAATCAAACCCCTTCAGCCAGATCATTTATATTTTTGGGGCTGGCTGTCAACAATATATAGCTGATACTCATCTTAACCCACATCACTGATAAAGTAAAGGTCCTGAATCACTGCCCTGCTGCTGTGATTCAATGGCTAAGAGTGAACACATTAAAACTAAACCCTGAAAGACTGAGGTAATGCTGGTCGGGAAGGCAGAGGTCTTGAAGGGCATTATGCTCCCCACTTTTGATAGTGTTCAGATGGCCCTTGCTGACTCAAGAACCTTGGTGTTATACTAGATTTAACATTATTGCTGGAGAAACAAATTAATATAGCTGCAGAAAATGCCTTCTTCTAACTCAGCCTAGCTGAGTGATGGGTCCCTACCTTAATACAGACAATCTGGCCACCTGAATCTATGCCACAGCACCATCAAGACTAGACTACTGCAATGCAATCTACATAGGTCTCCACTTGAAGTCAGTTCAGAAATGCCAGTTTGTTCAGAATGCCACAGTTCGGCTATTACCAGAAACCAGACAGAGCATGCATATAGCTCCCATTCTGCAGTCACTCCATTAATTGCCCATCAGTTACCAGGTTCAATTTAAGCTACTGCCTATCACATACAAAGCCCCCATGGCCTTGGTCCCTTATATCTGCAGGACCACCTCTCTCTCTATGCTCCACTTTCTGTGGGCACCACCCTGCAAATGTGCAAAATCAGCAATTGCACTATTGTTGTGTTGTCCCCTCCACCTTATGGAATGGTCTGCCTGATGAGATCAGAAAAACTCCCACTCTCCAGGCTTTCCACAAGCTATACAAAACTGAATTATTCAAGAGGGCTTTTCGCACAGGAAATAGGGCTGTAATAACAGGATTCAGAAAGAATCTTGGGGTAAAGGGTTTGGGACTGTAGACTATACCACTGGGTATAGTTCATACTACCTGTTGCTGTAAGTAGGTCCCTGCTGTGTAATTTTTTCTTTCATTAAACATGTCATGTTAATACTTATTCTGTACTTCATCACATCTGGTCATTTTCCAGACTTCTATAAAACCAATTCCATTGCAATGTCTATTGCAGGGAATCCCAGTGTGGTGCCCACTGATCCCTTTCCTGGTGCCCACCAAGTATTTTTATAAAGTGGGCAGGGTCAAGTGGAGCTTTTGGCCAGCAAGGCTTCTGACTGGTCACTGGAGATTTGAGTTGCCATACAGATTTTTAAAAAGTTTGCTTTGATAGCTCCTGCCACCATAGCACAAGAATCTTCCCAGTGTGACTGAAGGTAAGTGAAGGCAACCATGTTGTGTCCGACAGCTCCCGCTGCAACAGCCATTTATGGTTGTACCTAACATGCTGTTAAAATTTCAAAGGTGAATAGCAGGCTCAAAAAGTTTGGGGACCCCTGGACTATTGGATGCCCCAGCTATGTTGATTGTATCAACTTGTTCTGTATAATCCACCTTCAATCCCAGAGAGAAGAGTAGACTGAAAACAATGAAAGGAACTAACTAAATAAATCCAGTCCATTTGGGAAACACTTTAGAAGCTCTGAAAAGCTCCCAGCCTTGAAGGAAGATTTCTCAGTTAATACACAAAACTGCAACTCATATACCAACAAGGTAAGCCCAATTTAAACATGACGTCAGTCAAGAATTTATCCCTGCTACATTAAACACATCTGTACACACAGCCTCATCTAAATCTATCACACTAACCTTGCACACACAGCAACTGCGCGCACACACAATCCAGCAGACAGGAGGGACTGGCAGCTTCCACAGCTGGTTTCTTTATTGCTTCTGGGAGCTCATTTAAAGGTATACACACATCCATCACACTAAGCACCAACAATATCACAAAGGGACGTTGTTCTTGCCCACTAATGTGTTCAGGATCACCGGCAAGCAGGATGTTACAGTGCCAATTAACCTTATGCCCAAAAACTGCTACTTAAAGTAAATATACAGGAAAGCTAATTTAACGGTAGTCTGAAATCCAACAACGCAATCTTTTCCCAACATGTGATACGGCGACAAGATGAGATTCGCCAATGTGTCAGGACGCTGTAAAAAGATACAGAAGCTCGGTCAGAAAAGAAGGGGCACGGCAAGGACACATTTACACCTTCTTAACACACAGCATACTGACGCCAATACAGTCCGAGGTCTTACTGAGGCTGCGCGCTGCTGTCCCCGTCCGCCTCAACCGCCACAGACGCACGAGGCCGCGGGTTGTTCTTTAGAGGTTATTCTGGAAGCGAGGTTGTTTTCCAGATACCTCCTTCTTCCGCCTGACCGTCTGAATGAATTTCTGCCAACCACGAGTTAACACGCTAGACTCACAAGGAGAAAAACGCAACTCCCCCCACAGTGGAAACTTACAGTCTGGAAAAGAAAGAGCGGCACCGGCAACGACTGCTTCTTCGGAGGCTGGACTTCCGGGAGATGAGACGACGTCACAGTGGGTTATGGGAACTAATGACGGCGAGAGGCTGTTCCTTGTTTGTTAGAGTGTGAAGTGTCGCCAGTTGCTGTACGGTTGGATTTCAGGTGGCGTGTCTCTCCTGTTGAAGGCGCTAGATTTAGGCATGCTTAGCTCGCCAATAGAATGCGGTCCTGTAATCTGATCTTCTGGCCCAATTGCTCGGAGTAGTGTTTTGCCCTGTTGGCAATTTTGCGGCCCGACTCCTTTCCTGGCCAGGAGGGGCTCAGGACGGCTCTTTATAAAGATCTTCTATATTGTAAAGATATAAAAACATTCCTCCTAAGCAAAGGAATTCAATGGACATAGGTGTCCGTGAACTGTTTAGAATTGCACTGTAAATGAACTTATCTTGTTATCTCCAATTTCCAACTCTAAAATGCTTAATGTTTCCAAAGAATTTCCAGCCACTTACTATGAACGGTGGTGTTTTCTCTTTCAATGGCTACAGTGCTGATTAATCATGCTGGTTAATTGTAAGTAGTCATGTCTCTAGCGGCGCAGCTCTTAAGTAAAATTTAACACAAATTCTTATTCCTAAATTAAACTTATTGTTATGTTGAAACTCTGTAAATAGACCAATCAAAAGTGTATATATGTTTGTGGAGAGAACAGACCTCATTGGTCTTTAACTCTGTTATACTATTGGTTCTTAACTTATCTATGGGCGTGGCTTTAACAGCCCTGATTATTTAAAAAGGGAGCTGTGCCCCACTTGTTGTCCTTGTCTGATCCTCTTGTTGTCCTTACAAATAAAGCTGAATCACTTTCCTGAAATCACTGCCTTTGTTGAGTTGCATATTTAACACTTACAGTGGCTTCATTCATGCTTACAGATATTAATTCACATTAATAAATTTGATGTTCCCAGTTCCCACAATACACAGTCATCACTGAGAGGATATATTGTATCAGTCCTTATTTGGAAGTAAGACTCACTGAAACCAGTGCAGCTTTTGCCTGCTAACAGTGCTTAGCACTGGGTGTTAAAAACTTTATGTGTTGCTTCCTTTTCCATATATATGGATGAGTTCATCTGTCCAGATTTATTAATTTTATTTTATTTACTTCATTTTTATCCTGTCTTTTGCCCCAATGGGGACCCAAAGTGGTTTATGTCATTCTCCTGTTCTCCATTTTATTCTCACAACAACCACTGTTTAGGTTGAGAGTGTGTGACTGCCCCAAGGTCACTGTGATGCCCCTTGTCCCCTTGCCTACCACCCTCAGCAACCTCTCTCAGATTCAGGGTTATCAGTATATCAGGACCTCACAAACTATCCTTCTTGTCTCTTTTAAAATATACAGAGAGCCATGACCACTATTTATATCTTATGATAGATATAGACTGAGGTATTAAATTGTGTGTGTGTGCTTCTTTCTCACAGACATACAGCCCACAGGCTATTTATGATATGAACAAAACACTGAGGAAAGTAAGGTATAAGTAACAACGTTTCACTTCCACTGAAATTTTGAACTGAACTATTCCTTTTGTTACAGATTTACTTTTTTCAGCCTGCTCTACGTAGCTCTTCTGCACAGTTCCAATCAGTCAGAAATCCTTTTTTTCCCTGCCCTCAACTCCTAAGCTGCCAAATTCTCTGATGCTAACTCCTAAGTGTCATTTTCAACAGCTGTTTTCCAAGTCCCCACCCTCAACATTTTGTCAGCTGTCATTGGTTGCTCTTGAAGAGAGGCGGAACCTAACCTGTCCATCACCGTCACCCAGCAAGCTTCCATGGCAGAGTGGATATTCAAACCCAGGTCTCCCAGATTTGACACTCTAACCACAACACCACATTGGCCCTTTTTCAGAGAAAGATTGGGGGGGGGGGACGTGTAAATACATTTGTATGACGTTACAACTGTGAGTTGAAGAGGTTTTTTTCTTTCTTTTTTTTAAATGTTACCGAGATTATTACTGTGTTTGGTGACATGGTGCAATTCGGTAGCATTTTCTTGGTATTAAGCCTTGTTGAATGCAGTGGGATTTACTTCTGAAGTAGTATGCAAATTATCAGCTCTGAGGACATTCTGCAATAGTTGATCAGGGTGGGATACACCAGCTTTTCCCTGAGTGCAAGATCACAACGTATGCTGCCATAGTAAGACAGAAAAATACGGTGCTGTAACTTTTCTGGCAACTAGTGCAAATGTTTATGATCTGAATTATTTCAATATGTTACTAAATCAGATTTACCACTAGAGGGAGTATGTGCCCATGGTTTATGTTTACAAGTAAGGAGACGGGGGGGGGGGAATGCCCTAAAAAGAAAGTCTGATTATTGATCTTATATAACATTAGGAACTATTGGTTTTAATGAGGTTAGGAGTACCTAATTCATCATCAGACTGAGCAGTTAAATACCTAGTGGCGCAGAGTTGCTGCTTAAAGCATAGAGAAATATTAGGAGAAAATAAGTAAATCTAAGATGTACCAGAATTAATTCATTTTTTTAATCTTTCAGATACATTTTATTATACATTTATTATACATTTATCAGATACATTATTTATTAGAGAGCCAGTTTGATGTAGTGGTTAAGTGTGTGGACTCTAATCTGGGAGAACCGGGTTTGATTCCCCAATCCTCCACTTGCACCTGCTGATGTGACCTTGGGTCAGCCACAAGCTCTGGCACAGCTGTTCCTGAAAGAGCCGTTTGTGAGAGTTCTCTCACCCCCACCTACCTCACAGGGTGTCTGTTGTGGGGAGGGGAAGGGAAAGGAGTTTGTAAGCTGCTCTGAGACTCCAAGTGAAGGTCGGGGTATAAATCCAATCTCCTCCTCCTCCTCCTCCTCTTCTTCTTCCTCTTCTTCCTCTTCTTCTTCCTCTTCTTCTTCTGTACTAAATTTAATCCCATGACAATTTTTGCCTTGTATGACTACAATAGCTATAGACAAGTCAAAGGTACCCAAATTCAGTCCCTGACAATGTTGTATTTCCTTTGAAAGGGAGACGACGGCACACATTGTGTTTGTTGAAATAGGTTTGAAAATGTGCAATCCAAGGCTGCAGTCCAGTTTGTGTTTGTGTCACATCTGAGCATGTAGGAGTCCTTTTCCACTGCCAATTGCTACAGTTCTCTGAACCTGAATATTTTTAGCACAGACTAAAGCTTTAAAAAAAATTCCAGCTTTCCTTTTTAACTGTTTGCTGTTTGCTTTGTTCTCCTGCAGTTACCAGTGAAAGTGTTTCATATAAATGAAATACAAATAATAGTATAAAAACTCAAACAAATTGATTTTTAAAATTCTGATTGTTGTCACTGATAGATTCCTGAGGGGTCATTTTGTGAAAAAAGAGGTGCAAGAGCTCATTTGCATAACTCATTTGCATATGCCACACCCCCTGACAAAGGGCAGGCATGCAAGCATGACTGGGTTCCCTGCCTGATCTTCTCCAAGTGCCCCGTGGCTGCCATTTAAAAGAAAGCTATTTAAATCCCCTCCCTTCCCCCAAGTCTCTCCACAAAAGCAGAGAGGGTTGGGGGAAAGGGGGGGCATGTCTGCAGGGCAGGGAGGCAGACATGCCTGGCTTCCCTGCCCGATCTTCTCCAGGTGCCCCGTGGCTGCGGGGCACCTAGAAGACATCCGGCAGGGAACCCAGGTATGTGCAGAATGGCTTCCCATCTGGGGAAGGGAAAGAAAGCCATTTAAATCCCCCCACTCTCCCGAGTCTCTCCACAAAAGTGGAGAGGCTCAGGGGGAAAGGAGGACATGTCTGCCAGCCTCCCCTTCCCCTCTCCAGCCAACCCGCTGAGGTGGACTGGCTGGAGAAGAGGGGGGCAGGGAGGCAGACATGCCTGGCTTCCCTGCCCAATCTTCTCCAGGTACCCTGCGGCTGCGGAGCACCCGGAGAAGATCAGGCTAGGAAATCAGGCATTTAAACAGAGAGTCCTTCTCCACGGGCGGGCCAGGAAAGGGGTGGGTGGGGCCTGGGCTTCTTACTACTTTCGTTGTTTTTTTAAAGGTCAGCAAAGGAAGATCCTGGGAGACGGAAATGTTGTCACATTGGTTTCTGAATATTGCAATGTTTTATGTCAGATTTGTATATGTGATAAATGAGAGGAGTATTCTATGGATGGTGGCAGAGATAGTTTATACTAATGGTTCTCTGGCACTTTTATCCAACAAGTTTCCCGTGTTTGGGATATGATTACAAAAAAATATTGATACCCATAACACTGATGTGCTTTTTTAAAACAAAACAAACCCTGTTTGCAATATATAATCAAATATACTTTTTCAGCTTTAAAAAGACAGTTGAAGACTAGTGAATAACACCAGGACATTGGTCATTATGGTCTGATGATAGGTGGTAATTGTGACCTGTCCTAAAGACTTATTTCATGTATGAGTCACGAGACTAGAGCCAAAGAAATGTTCTGGCTGTCTATATTATCTATTTCTCTTTACTGAAAATGTTCTTTTCCATTTTCTAGAGCTTTACCAGTAGATGGAGGTATGCACCCAGAATCAAGTGATGTTGTTGTTTGATTCTTTATTCCTACCAGAAAGCATTGACCTTGATCTAGACATAATTAGAATGCATTTATTACCAAGAAGAAGACGAAAAATCAATGAAGGGCATTTAAGAATGAATTTTAATAAACTGGGAAAGTATAAGATCCAGCTTTTCATTTTAAATTTGACATTATATTTTAGCTATAATACTTGTGAGTTTAGGGGAATGATTGATTTTCACAGCAGTTCAATAGGTCTGTAGGCACGACACAACTGGCATTTTTCTTTAATCTGACATAAAATACAAGCTGTAGAAGAGGTGTCTGTGGTTGCAGTGATAAGAATTCTAACAGATTGAACTCCAGTAGTTGCTTTAATCAGATGAAGTAATTATTTGATGGTAGTTCTCACTGAACAGTTAAAACCCTCTGCATCAAATAATGAAAACTGCATTTCTAGTGCTTTTCAGAGCAACCTGCAGCATGAACAAGAGACAGAAGTCCATTTGAGACTGGCAGTTGGTCTGATGATATTTGTAGCACATGATACCAATTGCAAGTAGGAGCTATTTATTTTTCATTCCAAAAGTATTCTTGAATTGCATGCCCCCTGGTCCACATGTGTGAGTTTCTTAAGAGGTACTTCTGCACCGTCACTTGCAGTTTTCTGTTGGTTTGTCTCTCTTTGTTCTTTGTTGTTCCTTCCATATTTCCTGTTCATGCACTTTTTTAGGCAGTTCCATTCTGTGTGTGTGATTAGACAAATAATTAACATTAAATATGCTCAGCTAGCAACATGCTCTGACCTGAATCAGTAATTTCTCTGGATGGCAAATTAATAAATGGAGGATATCCACGTTAGGAATTGGACATTACAGGTTTTGTGGTGTCAGGAAGAAAATGGGGGAAGGGGGAGCTCTGTGCAGAAAGCAGCAGCAGGGCAGCAGCCAGGGTGACAGCCATTCCAGGGTGTCTGTCCAAAAAACCCGAAGGGACGTTATTATACAGAGGTTAGTACCTGCTTAATGAAACACTGTCTGTCATACATGCTAAAAAAACTAAAAGTGTAATACTAAATCAGCTCTTTGTGTTTGTTTGCTGTCAAATCACTGCTGATTTATGGCAATCCCATAGCGTTTCCAAGGCAAGAGATGTTCAGAGGTGGTTTGCTGCTGCTTAGAGACCCTGATATTTCTTAGCTTCCAAGATCTGATGTGATTGGGCTAACCTGTGATATCCAGGTCAGGCCCTTTACAGTATAATCAGGTACAAATTATATGAGAACCAGTGGCACAGACCTAGAGTGGAAAGGAGCTGTGAACAGGGCTGACCCCAGGTTTTTTCTCCCACTAGGTGAGGAAACCTTCTGGTGCCCCCCCCCATGTGCCCACCAATTTCTGGCGCCCCCCCTTCTGGCGCGGCACCCCCCCAAGGCCAGAGGACACCACCAAAGTTGTCTAGAGCGGCAGCAGCAGTGGTTCCTCCATGAATAAGGGCTGCAGGCTCAAGCCGCCAGTTGCCATGGCCAGGGAAGAAAGCCTCAGCACATGGGATGCGAAACGCCTGTCTCTGCACAAAGATGGGGGTGTCATAAAGGAGAAAAGAATGGGCGAGGGGGAGGATGGCCCCGAGTAGCTTTGGGCGCAGATTGCAGTCCAGGCAGCCTCCAAAGACAGTTTGGAAAGAGGCACAGAGCAAGTGCCACTGGCGGGCATCAAGCACAGAGGTGGCGCCTGGCCAAGGACAAAGGCTTGTGTGGGAGAGGTGGGTTCTGCTGCCATTGAGGGGCAGGGCAGGCGCCGGAGCCACAGTAGGCGGGCCAAGGGGGTAAGCGGCAGCTGGGCTGGAGGAGCTGCTGGCTTGGGGAGGCACTTGCTGTTCGCTGCATTGCTCCGGCTGTGTGCCCTGGCTGATCCGCGACGAGGTACCAGGCTGAGGATGAGAGCTCACCAAGCTTTGTGCCACACCTCAACTTCTTGTTGCCGCGCCTCAACTTTGTGCCGCGCAGAGGACTTGCTGCACCATGGGGGGGGGGAGGGGAAGGTGGGCGGCAGGCAGACCAGAATGGCGCCCTCATCAAGCCGGTGCCATAGGCAACTGCCTAAATTTTGTCAATGATGGTCTGGCCCTGTTTTTATTTATGTAAAGATACCTGTCATTTTTCCCTTTAGGGGATGATAAAAGCTGGAGGGATTTCAGCTGGAAAAACTACAGCTTGGAGGAGTTGAATCACTTCTATACCATGGCCCCTACCTGAATCAGGTGTCCTTGCAAAGTTCTGATCATGGGACTGCCATCATCATGTATGGTTTTGCCCTTAAGGCAAAAAACCTTGAAGAACTGCATCATTACTCTGATACATTTGTGTCTTTCACTCAGTCCTCTATACAATTCTCTATACAATACTAGTAAACATACTTTCAAGCAGACTACTAGGCAGAGGACAGGTAAACCCCAGAGTCTCATAGCTGCACAGTCAGTTGCAGCGTATGAACAGTAGACTGTTGAGTGAAAACCACTGGGGGACATGGAGGGCCAAGTGGAGGTTTGCATAGCATTTACTGAAGTCAGTCTGCAAGTAATTGATGCATTACTTTTCTAGAGGTAGAAAAAAGGGCTTTCCAGTTCAGACTAAAGTCTGCATTATTTTTTACTGTTCTGCAAAAGTTGTGTTTACCTTATTACTAGGGGCCCACCCCTGCTTGCTCCACTCACCAATCCCATAGCTCTTATTTTATAGGGGCCCTACCTCTTTGTGCTTTGTGGGATACCATCAAAAGTGGTATTTAGCTCTATTTTTCTCCTATAATGATAAGTATGTTCAATACATTTTTTTAACATTAGAGCACCTGAATATATAAACACACAGCATTTGGATTTTAATTAGTTTTAAGAAACCAGCAAGATGGATCAACATACTTTCCCTCAAGTAGTGATTTTGGTCACTACTCTAGATGTGTAACCATTTGATGCAGTCCTACAACTCATTAATTTTAGTTCTTTGTGGAATAATAGGAAGCGTTTCTGGTAAGTGCCCAGCTAATACAATCATGACTCCTCCCATAGTTATTTCTTTGCAAATCACAAAATGTGCAGTCTAAAACTCCTAACATACCCTTGTGACACATGGTGCAGTTACCCCCCAACATGAGTTTTTTGTACATGTACTTTTGTACACATTTAAAATTTTGCCATCCCACTACCAATATTGTAAGTTGATTGATTAGTAGTTGACATTTTAATGGTAACTACAGCTATAGGAAAATATATATGCCTCAAGCACTTCTCTTTTATTTCCTCTGCAGAGCATTTCAAACAGTATATCTTCTCCATTTGTATAGCTGTGGCTGAGGCTTTGCTTCAGCTTGCATGAAGACTTCTATCTTGGCAGAAGTCTGTAAAATATGCTTGAGAGAGTTTCAGTGGTTGCTGGAACAACAGTTGATTAAGGAAGTACACAATCACAGAGATGGGTAGCTTGGAACAGTTGTAAACTAAACCACTTTTGTTTTGTAAAGGAAGCGATATGCTCCACTGTCCCTGTCTGTGCTACCTTTACCTTCCTGGCTTCTAGCAAGTAAACTGTCACTTTCATTGCAAATAGCAGGACGATGTTCTGAAGATACTCTGGGCCAGATTAATCAAATTCCCTTCATTTTTTACACGGCAACTTCTGTGATGATCCTTAAACTGGTGGCAAATTTTGAAACATCTGGCTTTATTTTCTGATGAGTCATGCCTGTCAGAAACAGACATCCAAAGCTTCTATTGCAAATGGTGACGTTCTGGAAATAATCTGGGTCAGTATGTTCTGGTTCACTTCATTTTTTGTAAAAAATATAAGGAAGAGAAGGTAAAGTAGAAAGTAGGTAAAGGGGAAGTAGGGGAAGTAGCAAAAAAGATGGAGAGGGGAAAAGCAAATGATCACTGGATGAGTAACTGGGAAATGGAAGAGGCTGCCAGGGGAAGAAACAGGAGGGGTTCATAGGTAAGTAGGTGAGAGAAAAGAAAGAGGCAGGAGTTGCCAGAGGGAAGGAAATTTGAAGATAGGAAGAAGACAGAAAGTGGGTGGAAGTGAAAGAAAGGGGAGTCTGCAGGCACTGCCAGGAGGTGGGAAGAGGGAGAGGGAGAATGGGAAATTATATTTCACACCCAATTCTGAGAGTCCTCACAGGTCCTCCACTTGTTATATTCAGCATATAACTGATCGATGAAATAACTGGCAGGGAATGGAATATATTTCAAATGTTGTATATAATTCTGCTGGTAGTAAACTTAAACTCAAAAAAGAAAATCCATACATCAACGAAATGCTATGTTCAGAGAATCACCAATTCTCTTCACATTGCTTTATCATGTAGCACAATCCTTTTCATGATGACCTTTCAAGGTGGTAGCAGAATTTTGCTTGTGGCTGTAAAGACAATTGGTATTATTTCAGCAGATTTTTCTTTACACATTTTTTTCTTGCTATTGCCAGATTCTACATTTTTTTGGTTATTATCTTCATCTTTACCCTTTTGTGAGTACTGCTATATTCATTATTAATGCATACATATTCCTTTGTTCTCAGTATTACACCAAATATTTCAATCCAGTTTTTATCTGTGAATGTAATAATAAAAAGGTCAACACCTCATTTTCAGGAAATAGCAACTATGTTTATATAATAACTCTGTAAAAAGTTGTTTGCATAAATTTCTTCATTATACATACATGTATTAATTGAGTAATTTCATTGTCTCTCCACAGGTTTAGTCAAAGCTCAGCATCCTAATTACATTATCTTGTGGGGGGTTTTACCATCTCAGTTGCGTTCTTTTACAATCTTATTTCATTCTTACAATCAGGAAATTTATATATAATTGTGGGTGACAACCTTGGGGGACCCTTCCCCCAAGTCACTACAGGATAACTTTCTTGTCTCTGTAATAAGTTACACTGAAATCTCATTGAATGCTTTATTTTGTTAGCATGAGATCCAAGACCAGAAATACTTTTCTTTTTCCTTTCCCCCAATACTGTTTCTCTTCTATGGGTCTGATACAAAAGCAGCAATTTCACGTAATATCTATGTAATTCTCCTTTGGCTTTGGTATATCTACTAATCTTATTCTTATCATGTTCATTTCTTTTAATCGTCTTTGAAATTCGAGGAACACTTCCACAGAATTTAAGTTTGTTGATTTGCTTATCATTCATAAATTCTATTTTGATTATCTGAATCCATTTCAGCTTGGTTTCTGGCCTGGGTATTGGACAGAAATTGCCTTGGTTCCCTGATTATCTATGCATATCAGCCAACAGGGGAGTACTGATTCACCTCAGCCTTTTATCAGGTTTCATGACCTTCATCCATGTCATCCTTCTAGAGCGATGGAATGGAAACTGGTAGGGCAATTTGAAAATGGCTCCATTACTTTCCAGCTGGCAAGTTTTATACTGCCAGACACTATGGCTTTGACCTTTATCTAGTGGTTTATAGGATGCCACTAAATGCCTATTGTCTCCCATGCTATTAAACATTTATATGAAATCACTGAGAAATGTCATAGTTTTGGAGCACGGTGTCTTCAGTATGCTGATGACACTCAACTCTGTCTCTGTCTCTTATTTCCACCAAACTGCAAAGGAGACAATGGCAACAATGAAGCAGTTCCTGGAGATGATAAAAAATTGGATGTGGATTAACAAACTGAAATTTATCCAGATGAAATGGAAGTACTCTAAATCAGTGGTGAGGCTAATCTGGGATTATGCACACAATTTCAGGTACCTAGTCTGGTGGTGATCCTGGATCTGCTGCTGTAGCAGATGCTAATGACAGAGGTGGCTTTTTGCAGCTGAGGCAAGTGTAGGCCACTCCGGAAGGCCAAGCAAATTTGTGCTACAGACCCTGGAAACATCTGATTTACCGGAATTTTTGAAGAATATCCAGAAATTTCATCTAGTGCAAAACGCAGTGATAATAGTTATGAGACCTTTTATGATGAATACATTCAGCCAGTGCCATATCAGTTTCACTGACTCCCAATCTGTTTCCAGGCCCAAGTGTTGGTGCTGACTTTATGGCATTAGACTTAGGGTGTGGTCACACGGCAAGTCTACTGCAATTTGTTCCCACTGTAGATTTGATTGGGAATATTTTTTTTCGGGTTGGGATGACCACACTTCCCTCCCTGAACTGTTTGCATCGCGCAACGAGGCTCCGGGCACCGTTCAGATAGCTGCACCACCGCTTGGGTGGCACAGCTTTGTTTTTTTTTAAAAAAAATGGCTTTGTGCATGCGCATATACACATGGCCAAATCACTGCTCCCACTGGGACTCGCCATACTCCCTTGTTCTTGCAGGTCCCCCGCCCCCCAACAGCAAACAAAATTAACTGGCAACGTACAACTGAGCGCTGGAGTCTATTTGTGCGCTTGAACATTTATACACTGAATTAATTCAGCGCAGGATTGCTCATGCATACAATGATGGAAGCTTGTCACGAGAAGGACATTCAGATGACCTAATTGCAATCACTGCGAGAAATGGCTGTCCAGAATGGCGAAATCGTGGATTCAAAGCGCAAATATCCAGAAAGTACTTGATTTTCCAGGTGTAGGAAAACTCGCTAGGGAACTGGGGAGATTGCACAAGTGAGCCCACTTCGGTGCAGGAGTTGGATGTGGCTGTCTGATCAGCAATTTTAAATGTGAGAGGGAACAGCGGTGAAACCTGATCAAAATGACCATGTGACCACGACCTAACATGCCTGAAAGATCACCTCCAAGCATATCAACCTGCCTGGGATTTGAGATCTGTTGGGATTGGCCTGTCTGTGAGCTAGTCAGTTTAGAAAACAGTCTTTTTGGTAGCAGACATCAAATTATGGAATGCCTTTCCAAAGTTTATCTGCCTTCTTTTAGTGAAATGTGAAAAGCTATTATGTTCTGGAAAGACTTTGAGATGGAATGAGCATTGTCTTTATACTGATTTGTGCTGTTTATGGCCCAAGTTCATGGTTGTTTACTACAGTTGTTGTTGGTTTGTATTGTGGTATTGACTGTTTTGATATTTGTATTATTTACCAGTATTATTTATTGGTTATTTATATAGACATTTGTACCCCAGTTTTACAAACTTGTTACCCTTGTCCCAGTCCAGCTGATACCTTATAGCAGAAGTGATTTAAAGGGGTGATTAAAAAAAAAAAAAGCATCATGTGGCTGAGAAATGCCAAGGGAAGTAGCTACAGAGGTCTGAACTCTCTCATTGATCTAAATTGCAAGATAATACAGATCATATGTGGTTTTGTATTTGGTTGCTTGATGAGTGGTGTTCTGCATAATAATATTGGCTTGTTGACAAGATGTAACATTTCTGGTAGCAGCCTAAGTACTAAGTTAATTACTAATATTTGAAGAGATTTTAGCTTGAATCCTGTTTTCTGCTGGCAGAAGGTTACCATGCTTTTTCATGTTTAATAGGATCCAAATCTTTGAATGTCTCTCATAATCTATACTTTCAGCTCAATTCTAACTACTCATCAGCAGAACCCATTGATCTCAATTGAGTTTACTTAAACTAGTTTATGATCAGAACCTAAAGACCAAAGGAAATCACAGTAGAGTTGATTTGCACATTCATGGAAAGTGAGGTTTATGGAAATACTTCAGAACTGAGAGCCTTAACTGCATTGAGATCTGTGACTGTTAGATGACTGGAGATAATCGACACAGTAAATCCAAATTCACACATCAGTTAAAAGCATTTTTTCTACCCTACTCCAGAACATCATTTCTAAATTCACTTAGGTTTCTCAACTGATTAATAGCCTTGCAGAAAGAATTAAATACATTCATACAGGAATGCAAGACTCAGGATCATTGAGATCTTTGAATCCTGGTTTGGACAGTACACAGATACAGCTCACTCGTGTTTTTCCAGTCATTTCTGATAAACATCCTTGGTTAACTGCAGTAAGATAGATATCTTATGAAAGCTATGGGCTGCAGTTCAACATAGATACAGCATCAGGGCAGGGAAAACCATGCATGCAGGGGGAGTTTTGCAGAAAAAGCCCAGCAGGAAATTATTAGCATAATAGGCCACACCCAACAGCAGAAATGCATTAACATATTAGGCCACACCATTGACAACTCAGCTTATTAGCATATTAGGCCACACCCCCATGTCACCAGCAGCGTTCCCTCTAAGCTGAGTTAGTGTGGGCTAGCTCACAGTTTTTTTAGCCTCTGGCTCACACATTTTGCCTTGGCTCAGGAAGGGGGGCTGCAGAGCAAGCTAATTTATGCAGCAGCCAAACTGCTCGCTCACAACTTTAATGCCAGGAGCTCACAGAGTAGATTTTTTGCTCACAAGATTCCGCAGTTTAGGGGGAACATTGGTCACCAGAAGTGTGGTCATCCAGCCACACCCACCTTTTGCTTCTTATTCTGTTTACCTTTTTTTGTAGCAGGAACTTCTTTGCATGTTAGGCCACATACCCCTAATGTAGCCAATCCTAATGAGTTTCTGCTGTTGGGTGTGGCCTCTTATACTAATGAGTTCCTGCTGGGTGTGGCCAAATCAGGAGTCAGCCCTGTGTTCCTGCCCAAAATAGCCCTGCATGCATGTATTTTGAAAGCTTTTACTGCACTTAGTCACCCAGCTGAACAGGCAAAGTACTGCCCTTAATAACAAACCAATACGCTGTAACTTTAGCCTCAGTACACCAAATGTAAGTAAACTCCCATTATGTACTGGTGAATACAATGAGCAGAGGGTGGGAGCAGCTTTACTGTTTCCCTATTACCTTTAGTTTCTTCTGGTATTGTTTTCTGCTTTCCTCTGCCTGTGCAGAGGATCACTACTTAGCATAAAGCTGACATAGATGGGACTATACGACTGGTCTTTTTCAATGTTAAGCCATATAATTTCGAAGAGCAGTTGCAAAAGCATGTAACATCTGAGACATCAGGTAGCATTTTATTGAACATGTTGCCAGGTTCTTATAGTTATCTGTGTGTTAGGCAAATCTTAATATCAATTGGAGGGAGGGTTTCAGGAACTGAATATACATAGTTTATAGTCTGTCAAAACAGACACATTAGAGATAAATAAATAATCACTGGAAACAGTTTCACTTCTTTCCAAACTGTGGCAGTGGTGGTGGTATCTTGATGTCTTGACCTTTTTCCAGCTTCTTCTCACAATCAACCAGATAATTGACACCATCAATGACTAGCTGAACAAGTTCCACCTCAGGGAGCAAAAATAAAGGTTTATTAAGATAATTCTCAGTGTATTTGCTACCATAGTAAATTAACTGAAAACATTAAATTCATTTGATTAAGCCATTCTTTATAGAGAAGCTGAATCATTATGTGTTGCATAATTAGAATGCTTTTTGTGTATGAACAGAGGTATATCAAAGGGACCAGGGGATAAGTAAGGTTGCCAACTCCAGTATGGGAAATTCCTGGAGATTTGGGGGATGGAATCTAGAGAGGATGGGGTTTGGAGAGGGGAGAAGCATCTAGAGAAGATGGGGTTTGGAGAGGGGAGTATAATGCTCCTCTCCAAAGCCGCCATTTTCTCCAAGGGAACTGATATCTGTAGTCTGCAATTCCAGGAGATCACCAGGCCCCACCTGGATGTTGACAATCCTAGATATAAATGCTAGACTATCCACACCCATGAGCTGTGAAAGCTGTCTTTGACTATTCTGTGTGAGTAGGTCACAGACAGTAATATGTAGTGAGAAACCATGGAAACCCAACTTTTGGAACATTTTTAGAATTCTTCCTAACAAATCCTATTCATACCTTCTAACACTGTGCTGTCTTTTCCCTAAACCCTCACCCCTCCTTGCCTGCTTTGATACTATTAGCTAATCTGCTCCCATGTTGGAGATTTATCTAAGGATACAAACCTGAGCATACTTACTACAGTCCCATTGAACTCAACAGGGTTTCCCTACATGCTTAAAATTGCATTGCAAGTTAGGTTGCAGTATATTTCGTTTGCATGCATCAGTCCCTCTGGTGGTAGCAAATAAACTATATTAGTGATGTTGTTAACCTTTGTGAAATAGCGCCGTTAAGCACTTGAATACGTGATTTATTAAAATGGATTGTGACAGTGACTGATTCCAGATGGGTTATTTTTTCCACTGTAAAAATGTTTCACTGGTTTATTAGTTTATTTTATTGTCTCTTAAAAACCAGCTGTTCAGGGAACATTGAGGTCTTGTTTTGTAGGTAGCAGGAAGAAAGAATTTTTATATTGCGTTTGTATTGACCAGCAACTGAAGGAAATCAAACCCAAATAGCTTTATTTTGTACCAACGGGAACATTATTTAGTTGAGTAAAAACACATTTGTCTTATAATGAGATTTATTTTATTACATACTGTAAAATGGATATTTGGTAATGAAACTTTTCTGTCCTCCTGGGTAACTCTGTCTTGTCGTATAAAGACAGAAAATGGGTTGGGGTAATAAATGCATCTGTTGGTTTCTTCCTTCACTTAACTGTTCTCTTTTCATGTGAATGCAGAAATTAGACTATACAAGGAGTTTGGATACAAAGCAATTCCAGCACAAGGAAACTGATGGGATTATTGTTTGATCTGTTCCATGATTTTATACAATCCCTCAATAGTCTCTTTGAAGATTTTCTTATAAGCGTGAGTTTATACAACTGGGCCATTGCCCTGCTCCATATCTCCATATCCACTGCAATGTACTCACAGAACATCTGCACATACAGGCTTCTACTTTTGGTTCAGTTTAGAGAAGGAACTCCATGCAGTCATACCTTTGCGAGGGAATGGGGAGGCCTCTTTAAATATCAGTATTCCATCTTGGCATTGGAATTCCTTTCATCTTGCTTGCAATAGAGCGCTATATCATATAACATGCATCTACTTTATCATAAGCTTGATGTCTTTTGATTGTCATTATTGTACTGGTTTACAGAGAAAAAAATTGCAATGCAAGTATATCAAATAATCTTATAGAACTTCCCTAATAAAAACAGCTTGGTACCTCAATGCTTTCTGGAATGTTGCAGACACAAATGTAAAGATGTTTTTGGGATTTTGGTAACTATGATAGCTTATCAGTTTAATCTAAAGAACACTTTCTTGAGACTAAGCCTCACTGAATACAACTGAGTAGGAACCTGAGTAGATGTGCTTAGGACTGGTCTCTATGTCTCTTTGTATCTGGAGGGAAAATCTAGCTATAGCATTTTTATCCTAACTTTCCAGAATTTAGGGTGGCATATATAGCTCTTCTCCATTTTAACAACAACAACTTTGTGAAGTAGGTTAGCTCAGGAAAGAAAGCAGCTGGGCCAAGGTCTCCAGGTGAGCTTCAAGTCTCATGTGTATTTGAAGCAGTGTCTCTCCGGTCCTAGTCCAATAATGTAACCACTACATCAAACTTACCTCTGATCGGCCCATGCGATCGAGGTTGGAGATATCATATACATCTGCTACAGCAGCTGTGTCTACACCTCCAGTGCCACGCTTTTGTAGTCTCAAGTTCTCTAGGATCTTTGAAAACCGAGGGTCCTACCATAAACAAAAAAAGGCCCTTTTAAAATAGTGATGCTCCTTATTATCTTTTTTTCCCTGATAATGTCATCATCAGTCTATTACATTGGTTTCTCTACAAAAATTTAAGGAGTTCAGATTCTCCAGATTTCTCTGTGCCTTGAACTGTAAATTGTTTCAGTGGATTTATAACAAAGTAAGTAATCAGTCTTCATAGTTACAGTATTTATTTATTTATTTATTTATTTATTTACTTCATTAAGCTGTGACTTTAATAGGTTTTATAATCATGTTTTATTGTTTTTATAAAGTTTTATTTATTTTGTAAGCCATATTGAGTTCTACAAAGGAGAAAGGCAGCTAACAAATGTTTTAAATAAATTAAATAAATTCCTTCATAGCCTTGTCTATTTTGCTCATTCTCAAAATGGATTACAAAATTTAAACAAAAAACATCAATCAGACAGCATAAAACATCCAATAAACAATGTAATAGAACCAGGATAACAGAATTAGAAAACAATGCAAACAAATAACTGTCCAAGACATGACATACATAGTGCAGAAAGTGGATTATAAAGGCAGAATATTTCTGACATTCATTTATTATTTAGAAAATTTCCACCTCACTTTTCAGCAATGATATTCTTGATAAAAAGAATGAGTTACAATAAAATCAATTCAATTAACTAAACAGGGAAATTAAAAATGGAAACTGAGATTAAAAATGAACAGACTTCAGATTAATCGGTTTAGAAGGGTTTAAAGCTAATGTGATAAATAAGTCTTCAAGGCTCTGTTAAAAGGACCATGATCCTGGCTGTAATGAGCCACAACATGGTTGCAGAGATGGGGCCTTCACAGATAGCCATAATGTGTACATCCAAAGAGTTAGGAATGTCTACATCCCCAAGAAAATGAAGGGACATAATTAAAGCACTTTAATTAATTTATGGAGGACTGAGGACTTTTTCACACTGTATACAATTGCAGACTGGGGGTTGCCAACAAGTCAAGTGTACACTGAATCCCAGCTCTATGACAAGTGTTTGTAAACATCTGATTATCTTATTCACACTTTTTAAAGGTGAAGAAACCCTCAAACAGTACTACCATTTTCTGGGTTGGCCTTACTGCCATTGTGAAAGGTAAATGTTTATTTCTCTGCTTATAATCTGTCAAGAGCCATTTTATTTTCTTGCTCACCTTGCTGAGTTTTGGAAGCTTGACATGAACTCCTGCACGTAATCCTGTTCCCAGATTAGAAGGACAGGTCAAGATATAGCCAAGACGTTCATTCCACATAAACTCCCAGCCTCGTTCTTTAATTAACCTTTCAACCTGCAGAGGATATAAAACATAATGAAGAACTGATGCATGTGAATATACCATATGTCAATAGTGTTTGCTTCCTGTTCAGATATCTCCCAGCTGCCAGCCATAATAATTATACCAGACTGATATTTACCATTATAACTGTGGCCAGCCTACTGGCTTCAGTGGAGTCCCACAAAGGGAAGTGAGGGCAGGATGTATCTATATTTTTTTTAAAAAAAAAAAAATAATTGTGAATTTTTACTGTATTTATTGGTTCTATTGCATTTAACTGTGTAAGCTGCCTTGAGCCAGTGCTGCACCAGCAAGGTGGGATATAAATTGAAAGTAATAAAATAAAAATAAACACACTTATATAAAAAATGATGTGACAGTTTTAGAGGTCAGGTTTATCCATGTCCATTCCGCTTCCCCCACTCAAAAAAACTAAATAATTTTATGCAGAAAATACTATAAATTTCAGTGGGACTAACGCCAGACAAGTGTGCTGACGACTGCAAAATTTAATAGTTAGGAGATTAATATTTTCTCCATTTGCAGGCCTCAATATATCATTATGTGATGTCTAGGTAGTCAGGAATCCCAGGGGTAGTGCTATCAGGCTTTTTTTCTTTTGAATGAGAGAGCACTGGAGTTGTGGGTTATCTTTGTCATATCTGCTTTAGTTAAAGGCAAGCTTTCGACTCACAAGGAATCACTGGGGAAGAAGGGAAAAAATGATTGGGAAGCTCCCTTCCCCTGACCCAAGTCTCCTCTTCCAGGATACACACATTGCTAGGATCTGAGCAAAGCTGTCTTCCTCTTTTTACTTTCTTTTTATTATAATGGATTCTCAATTGCCCTCAACATCCTCAGGGTAATAAACATTGTCAGTCCTCAGTTATCATTAATTTTCACATACGTAGTTTTATACATACATGGGGAGTCTTCTGAGTAATTAGAAACTTTGAAAATGGCCTGATTTTGCTGCTTCTGTGATTAGCATTAGTCACTCACTCCCTTTATTGTCACACATAGTTATGGTATAAAAACAGAGCATAAATGGAGGGAAACAAGCCCTAAAGCTGCCCTTCCCAGTTCCAGTTGTAGCTAACTGCAGCTAGTAATGTATTCAGCTAACATCCTGGACTATTAACAATGCTTAACAATGACCTGATCTGCCAACAGCTGTAAAAAAAAAATCTAACACAATATATTTTAGCAACATGCCCTCAGTAATATGCACATCAATATGCACATTATTTGGCATTACTGCTGGGAAGGGCAAGAATCCTCAAATAACTCTGGTCTCCATCTCTCTCACTCCATCTCTCTTTTAGGCCTAGGGTTGCTATGTGCCTCCTGGGAGTGGGAAAACTCCCATGCCCAATGGGCCTTGACCACCAGCACTCCAGCAGGAACAAGAAAAAAAACTAAAAAATCAACACTGGCAATGGTGTGAGGTCACTTCTGGAAAAATTATGAAATGATGTCATACCTCTCTATTAATCACTGGAAACTCTATGGCAAAACCTAGAGTTTACACTGTGGAAGTGATGTCAGTTCTATGTAGGAATCGGCTAAATCTCTATAGTTTCACCATAGAGTTTCTGGTGATTCCTAGAGAAGCGTGATGTCATGTTCAGGTTTTCCCAAAAGCAGTACTATTGCTGAAAGCTGCCCTCCCATGTCCCCAGCACACCCAGTCTCCTGTCCCTCCTGGTTGTTAAATTTTCTTGGGAGAAATTTCATTTTTGAAGATCATTAAGGCCATTTCAATATAGCTTATCTGTCTTGGGTACATTACTCTTGGAAAGCAGATTTTTTTTCCCCCTTGCTTCTCTACAGCATCATGGTTCATTTGTATACCTCTTGAGGTTTCCCCTGGCTCCAAATTTTTGGAAAGCCCAGATGGCTCCTGTCTCTGCAGTGGCCATTTTCTCACCATACCTCTTTGGGGCTTTTACTTCTTTAATTGACATTAGAATATCATTATATCAATATAATAATGTAATACCAATATGTGTGTAAAAGTTTCATTGAATTCCCAACTTTCTTTTTTTCTCTGGCTTTCTCTGTTGCAGCGATATAATCTGAAAAGCATATCTCAGCAATGGAACGAGCTATGATTCTATGAGCTAGAATCTTACTTTTAAAAAAATGAAAACTGGGATTTCTAAGAACCTGGCACACATAGTGGTATCATGTTATAATGATATAACTATTCTAGTTTGTTTATTTTTTAAGTCTGCAAAACCCTGGTAGCCCAGAGAAGGGGGTGGCCACCACTAGGGGACTGGAGCAGGGATGTGGAGAGCCTGTTGCTGCTGTACTTTTTCATTAGTCAGAGCAGCAATGGGAAAACCACAGATGCCCATCCCTATGTGGAAAGCACTTAAAGCTTCCCTGGTTATTTAACTTACTTATTTACAATATTTTTGTACCTCCTCTTCAGAGTCCTATTTGAGGTGGTTTACAATTAAAAACCACACTATTTCCCAAGTTTTCTGGTAGAGGTGGCTGGATAAAGAGCATATAGCTAATTGTAGGTCAGTTTTCAGTTTGTTTTTCTTAGGGGCAGTAACAGTGCATGTGGCAGCAGAGTGGCTCCAAGGTTTCCTTGGTGACCCTTCTGCCCTTATTCCTTTTCAGTCTAACTAGGCTGTGGCATAGAGCTTGATTTGGTTGCTCTGGTGAACAATATCCATTTACAGATTGATAAAGAGAATTTTTCCCTCTTAGGGCCCGGTCACATTGACGTTTTGATCGGGGTTCGCTGCTGTTCCCTCGTGCATGTCAGTTTCACATTCACGCGCACCAATCTGCCTCCCGTCCTGAAGCAGGCTCACTCTCACAATGCTGCTGGGTTTTCCTGACCCCTGGAAAATCAGGTATTTTCCTGGCACTTGCAGTTTGAATGCGCAATTTCACCCATCTGAACAGCCCATCTTTTGCAATGATTGTGATTAGGGCCATCTGACCGCTCTTTTTTTTTTTTTTTAAGCTTCTGGTTTGAGCGCTTGAGCAAACATGCGCTTAATAAAACCATTTAACGTTTAATAATGGATTTATTAAGCACATGTTTAGTCGAGCACTCAAACCGGAAGCTTTTAAAAAAAACCAAAAAAAACACAAAGATGGCCTTGGAGGCGGGAACGAAAGGCGGGGGCTCCGGCAGCTTGGACGGGGCTGGCAAGGAGGATGGTAGAGACGGGGGAGCCTTTTTTTGTTGGGCAATGGCAGCAGCAGTGGCGGTGGCCCTCCCCCCACAGCAGCAGCTGGAGCAGCAGCCACTCAAACCTCCCCATGGTCTGCAGGATCACCTGGAGGGACAGCACAGCAGCAGGCGAGCGGATGCTGGAAGAGAGGGGCCGGCTGCATCTAGTTAGCCCAATGCGAAGAAAAATGTTCCCGATTTAAAAAAAAAACGGGAACAAAGTGCAATTACCTTGCTGTGTGACCACGGCCTTAGTGTTATTGGATTCTTCAGCTGTCTTTTTTGCACCTCCTAAAAACCATGAGGGTTATCACTTCACCACCATCTCGTAGGATTTTATAAACATCCTATAAGATGCTCTTGTAGCTTTACCACAAGCATGATGCCAAACTTGCTCTAGTTGTCTAAGCTCCTGCTTCATCCCCCTAAGTTCCATAGTATGCCAGGGGGATGACTTTGAATAGGGACAAAAAGGACATCAGGGAGTGACTTCCTTCATGCCTTCAGAGAGATGGGCGCTCCAGCCCTCTTTCAGTGCATCTAGGGAGTCGCGGGGGGGGCATCAGATCCACAGAGCATTCTGGAACCTATAGCATAAATCAGCTGGGCCTTCAGAACCATGTGATTTGACCATGGCACGTCCTCCTTTGTAATCTGATCCAACTCCATGCCAAAGATCATGTCCAGGGTGTAGCCTGCTTCATGTGTGTGATCTGATACAATTTGAGATAGCCCTAGTGCTGCCATGGAAGACAGCAGGTCCAATGCCTGCAAGGAGGCAGCAGCATTAACAATATGCTAGCATTGGCCAAGTGTCGTGTATCACGAGAGACTGCACATGTGGTCGGGCTCACACGTGGCCATGTAGACAAGCTGAGCTTCGCATCCACAACAATAGAAGCAAGCCAGACTCCAACGCTGACATGAGCACTGCACCGCGCTCTGACTACCAGAACACGTCTCGCACCGCTGACCCTGGGTCCAGCACCGCACCGCGCACCAATTCTCTGGTCACCGTGCCCCGCACCGCTCCAGGCAACACTCAGCCATGTGCTGCTGCCCGAGTCATGGCTGCTGCTCCAGGTAACCTCCCAGAATTTGATGCTGCACATCCTGAGCAGTGGGAAACGTGGATCGAGCGACTTGAGTACTATGTTGACTTCCACAATATCACAGATGAGGGTAAGAAGAAATCCCTAATGCTCAGCTCATGCGGGATCGAGCTCAGGCTAATGAAAGATCTGCTAGCTCCAAAATCTCCAAAAGAGGCCACCTATGCAGAGCTAGAGAAGGCATTCATGGATCACTTTGCACCAAAGTCAACAAAAATGGTGCAGCGCATAGACTTCTTTGCGCGCCTCCAGGGCTCCAATGAAACCACAACCGACTTCCTGGCGAGTCTTTGCCGTGCGACCACCTGATGTGAATTCCCCAGCTTCAGTGACATACTGATGAATCAGTTCGTCGTGAGCCTCTGGGAGCCCAAGCTATGCCGCAAGCTCGCTAGCCACGATGACCTGACCCTGGACAAGGCCCTAAAGGAAGCCGTGGCATATGAGAAGTTGCATCAAGAGTGCCGCAGCTATGCGGTCCACCTCACAAGTGCTTCTCCAGCCTCCGACGCCTCGGACGAGGAGGAAATATTGCAAGTACGCCACCCTGTTCATTGGAATCCACAACCGCCGGCATCAGCAAGATCCCGAGAAACTGGTCACCCAGGCATCTGGTGCCAGCTGTAGGAAAGTGCATGAACGGAGGGCCTGCCATTTCTGTGACACCGTTTGCCAGTCCTTTGGCAAACAAGGACACATCGCCTGCGCCTGCTGATCCCGAGGGACCCAACGGAAGATGTCCACCCACCATGAGGCCATGGATCTGCATACACTAATCATCAACCACCAGCGGCATCAGGTACTGAACTTGCCCCCTGATGCCCCCCCAAAAATGCATGTTACAGTGTTAATACAGGGGTCCCCCTGTAAAATGGAATTGGACATGGGTTTGTCCTTCTCTATAATCTCTGCAGAAACCCTGCAGACACTCTGCCCTTGGGGGGGACCCCTCCTTCAGCAGCCATGGGGCCTGACACTGTGGGACTTTCAAAAGAACCTGGTGGCCATCAAGGGGTGGGGCAAGTTCAGGGTGTAGTACAAAGACTTTGACAGACTCTTAGAATTGCTGGTGGTGGAAGGGAGGTTCACGAGCCTGCTGGGATTCTCATGGTTTGGTTCGCTGGGTTTTGGGGTGACAGGCATGAATCACGTACAGCCACAGAACTTTAACTCAGTCTGCGATGGGTTTCTGGGGGTGTTTGATGGCATGCTCAGCCACTACTCCGGACCCCCAGTTACTCTTGAACTAGACCCCATAGTGAGGCCCATCTGAATGAAGGCCAGGCAGCTCCTGTTTGCGTTAAGGCCCAAGATCGAGGCTGAGCTAGACCGCCTCGTGGAACAGGGGGTGCTAGAACCCATGCCACATGCCTGGTGGGAGACCCCCATAGTCACCCCAGTGAAGCCCAATGGGGATGTCAGGATTTGTGCTGATTATAAGTGTACAATTAATAAGGCACTTCAGGACCACGCATACCCGGTACCAGTGGTCAGCCATGTCTTGGCTTCATTGGCAGGGGCATGGGTTTTTGGTAAACTGGACTTGGCCCAGGCTTACCAGCAACTACCAGTGGACAAAGCTACCGCAGAGGCCTAGACTATAGGTGCCGTGGCTGGAATTCTTGGGGTTTGCCATGGATGCCCAGTGGATCCACCCCACGGAACACAAGATACGAGCCATCGTTCATGCGCCTACACCCTCTTCCAAGGCAGAACTACAAGCCTTCTTAGGACTTTTAAATTTTTACCATTCATTCCTGCCCCACAAGGCCACCGTGATGGAGCTGCTTCACTGCCTCCTCAATAAGCACGCTCCCTTGGTCTGGGGTCCCAAACACACCACCACCTTCTGGGTGGTAAAGGAACTGTTATCCTCCAATGCCGTCCTCGCCCACTTTATAAAGTCCCTTCCAGTGGTGTTGGCTTGTGGTGCTTCTTGTTACAGGGTGGGGGCGGTCCTGGGGCACAGGTTGGCAGATGGCTGCGAGGTTCCCATTGCCTATTACTCTTGCACCTTATCTGCAGCAGAGCATAACTACGCTCAAATAGATAAAGAGGCCCTGGCGATAGTTGCCGGCATGAGAAAATTTCATGATTACCTGTATGGCCGGCCCTTTATGGTTGTAATGGACCACAAGCCCCTCTTGGGCCTACTCACCCCAGACCACCAGACCCTGCAAATGCTGTCTTCCAGGGTGCTGCACTGTTTGATCTTCCTGGTGGGGTACTAATACTTGCTCATCCACCGCCCCAGTAAAGTGATGGGCCACGCCAACGCTCTGAGCTGCCTCCCATTGCTGTCCTCCGATCCTGACCCGGCTCTGGCTCACCACATCACCTTGCTGGGGTCCCTGCCCGATCGCCCAGTTCTGGTGGTGGATGTGTTGCACCACACTGCCCAGGATCACATCCTCTCTCAGGGAAGGGGTGGCCCGTGGGCCAGGTGGGACCAGAGTTCACTGCATTCTTATCTCACAGGGACGAGCTGTCCTCCCACAAGGGGTGCCTGCTGCGGGGCAGCCAGGTGGTGATCCCCACAGCTCTGCAAAAGTGAGTACTCACCGCCCTGCACGAGAACCACCCAGGGATCGTCAGGATGAAAGCCTTAGCCTGGAGCTATATGTGGTGGCCAGGATTGGACAGTGAAATTGAGGACAAGGTAAAGCAATGCCAGAAATGTCAGGAGTCACGACTCCTTGGTAACTGACAATGGCACAGCCATCACCTCCACTGAGTTTCAGGAGTTTGTGCAATATTATGGCATAAGGCACATACACTCTGCCCCATTCCACCCTGCAACAAATAGTTAGGCAGAGCACATGGTCAGAACCACGAAAGAGTCCCTGTACTGCATGGACCACGGGGACTGGGACAACAAGCTAGCCGCTTTTCTATTCGGCCAGCACACGAGTCCCCACACCACAACTGGCTGCAGTCCAGCTGAACTCCCCATGGGACAGCACCTGACAACACAGCTGGACTGGCTCTACCCAGACCAGGCACCAGAACACAGCACAGCCCCCAAAGAGCAGGAGGCCCCACAAGGTTTCTTCCCAGGGGATCCCGTGTATGCTGTGTATGCCCGGAACTACGCACAGGGTCCCACATGGATTCCAGCCAGGGTCGTCCAGGTGACAAGGCCATGCTCTTACGAGGTCTCCAGCGAAGTTGGTCAATTACTGAGACATCACTTCAATCAGCTGCACTGCCGTCTACTTCCAGCAGACCCTGATGACAGCAAATGCGAGGGCCCTGACCCCAGGGAACCTGAGGCATCTGCTCCAACACTGCCAGGGTCAAGCACTCTGCCTGAAGCTGATGAGAATGACACCGTGGAGCCAACCAGCAGCCAGGAGCCAAGGAACACACCCACCCCTGTCAAGCATCCAGGAGATGAAGTGTCGTCCCAGGCACTGGTGAGAACAACTCCAGAGAACATGGCCTCAGCTCCAGAAGGTACACTGCTCCACTAGGGAGAGGAGGGTATAAAACAAGATAAGGCATGGGATGGAAAGATGAAGGAGATAAAAAAGAAATGGTCTGTATACTTTCAATGGGTAAATCATGGAGAAGCCAATCTCGCTATACTCGAAAAAATGGAAAAAATGTGCTCATGGTTAAAAATTTAAATTTGTAGGTATATGATGGTCACCTTGCGGGGGGTGGGACAAAAAAGGGGGAAAATGTATCATAAGAGAACTGGAATTGTATTGTATTGTAATGTAATAATAATTTATGATGCAAATAAAAAAGTTCAAAAAACTAGGGAGAGGAGGAAGCCACTTATCTCAGGGACAATGTCTGCTAGGGGGGATCTGGACCTAGGAGGGAGGGGTGTTGTGTACCAAGAGAGACTGCACATGCAGTTGGGCTCACATGTGGCCATGCAGACAAGCCGAGCTTCGCACCCACAACAATAGAAGCAGAGGATCCTAGAACTTGGCATTTAGCCAGTTCAGATCCTAAAGGGAACCAATGAGAGACAGTGGCAATGTAAATAAACCTATCACGGGAATGGATGTGTGTGTTGGGTGTGGTTGGAATGGGAATATAAGCGGACCTTCGGGTCCCGCAAGTATCTCAAGTTCTCCATGTAACTAATGAAGTATGAGCTGAAATCACTCCTCCATGCATCAGTCTCAGTACTTTATACCAAGCCTAACCCTCATGATTTTTAGGAGGCCTTACTGCTGGCAAAAAACCTACCTTGGGAACCCACAATGCTATTATCACATGTATACTTCTGCTGTATTGTCATCAGCTCATTCTGTGAGCTTTTAAGTGCCAAACTGCACAGCAGCTGCAAGGAACATCCATTTAAAATTCTCTGAGGGTCTGATTTAGCTTAGGGCCACTGTAGAGGGGGGCTGCTGCATTCCCCTTTGCACTGTTTTCCCATGCCAAACTCTGCAGCTGCATATGTGCCTCCAAAGACAGGCAAATGACTTTCCCCAAGGACTGTTTTGGCTCAGGAAAATCACACAGCAGGGAAGGCAGGAACCCCTCCTCTGCCTGCACTACAGTCCCAAGTCAAATCAGGCCCCAACACCATTTTAAATGGGTACTCCCTGCAGCTGCTGTGAGCTTGCGGGGAAAGCAAGTTGGAACCCAGACCCAACCCATTAAAAATGCCTAGTGCAGTTGGCACTAAGTTAGGCCTGCTGGAAAGAAGTGGCAAAATCCTTAGGTGGACAGTGCCTACCAGACTGCATTTGAGAGAATGCCATCTTTGAATGTTCATTTACATTTTAAAAATTCTGCCTGTATTTAAAAAAACAAAAACAAAACTAGCATATCATGAATAATGATTCTAGGCCAGTCTTCTCTCTGCTATGCAAAGTTTCTTCTTCCAAGGGTAAAACTTAAACTTGGCATCTCCCACGTACATTCTGATTAGTACGATACATTTTCCCACTTCATTCCCAGTGTTCCCTCTAAGCTGAGTTAGTGTGAGCTAGCTCACAGTTTTGTAGCCTCTGTCTCACACATTTTTATCTTAGCCCAGGAAAGATGGCTCCAAAGCAAACTAATTTATGCAGTAGTCAAATTGCGTACTCACAACTTTAATGCCAGTAGCTGACAAAGTAGAATTTTTGCTCACAAGACTCCACAGCTTAGATGGAGCACTGTTCATTCCCACCCCACATTGCACCATTTCTAGACTATTAGCAGAAAGGATCTAACAGTTCAGTGGAAAAAATTAGTGAGAATAGCAGTAGCACAAGCTCACTGGGGTTGCAACATCTAGAACTCAGATATGACACAAAGTAAGTGACCACCTCCTTTAATCCACGGCAAAATCTTTCAAAGACCCGTTTCATGTTTCCTCCCTTTTCCATGGAAATCACCCTGGTGTGGTCCTCTTCATTAATCCAGATGAGAAATGTTTTGTCATTGTTGTGCCTGGTTGGGAAAAGGGGGGAGGGGAGATTTTTATTTTCCACATAAGGTTTCACAAACAATCCTACAGGTGCCTGATGGTTTCATTTCACCTTGACCCTTTCCTATCTATCGCTACAGGGGATGGGAACAAGAACTGTGTGATGTTAAATACTAAGGCGAGGTTACAAATAAGAGCCAGCAAGGATTTCTACCACTTCATTCTACTACCCAGTAACAACAGCAACGTAATCCTTCTGGTTTCTAGGGTTACACAGAGAATATTGCTCAGTTCTGATCAGAACGGTGCTGAAGAGCTGCTACAGTACTAGCAAGGACGTTTTGTTCTGGGAAATGAATGCAGCATGAGGCATGTGCTGCTATGGGAACTGAGAAGTGGGGAAATGGTGCACTCCCCTTTTAATCATCAGGTGGGAGAAGCTGCCCCATAATTTTAGAACATTTTGAAATATGAACATTTTGTCTAAATCTCCCTAACATATCTTGAAAATACAGTCTTAGTTCTTTTCTCCAGTTCTCTATACAGAATTGACACAAAAATGAATGACAGGTTTTATAAATACCGCAAATGATCAAATAAATGCATCACTCCAACAGCATACAACACAGCTAACAGCAGCATGTTTCGTGTAGCTACAAGCAGCATGTTTTGTGAAGCAAGCTTATATTTCTATATTTCAGGGTGATTGAAAAGGCTGTATACAGCCTAGTCTCTGTGATGCCCAATAACTTAGTGAGATGCTACAAGTTATGGTGATGGCTGTTTGTTGCATAATAGTGCAGTGAAACATTTTGAAACAGCGATCCCCAATGTAGCAAGTTTGTTTACTAGCACCCACTTGCTTCATCCTCAAAGTGCCTCTTCCCAAAACTAAAGAGCCAGCCTTGGTTTCCCTCTATTTCACTGGAGGAGGAGGTGCTTCAGAAGACCAAAGGCAACATCACCTTGTAGTTTGCAGTTGCCCCCCATCAGATATTTGGTTTGAAACTTCAAAACATTCTGTGACTTTCCCCATAGCAGACATTTTGTGATTGGCCTGATCTCCCATGGTAGCCATTTTATAGTGGTGCTCAAAATTCCAAAGTGTCCACAGAATAGGGTTAGGGACCTCTAGAAGAAGAAGGAGGAGGAGTTTATATACTCCCCCTTCTCTCTACCCTAAGGACTCTCAAAGTGGCTTACAATCTCCTTCCCTTCCCTCCCTACAACAGGCACCTTGTGAGGTAGGTGGGGCTGTGAGAGTTCTGAGAGAACTGTGACTGGCCTAAGGTCACCCACTGGGCTTCATGTGGAGGAGTGAGGAATCAAACCTGGTTCTCCAGAGTAGAGTCCACTGCTCTTAACCATTACACCATGCTGGCTCTCAGGATGCCTTAGAGCATCAGTAACTATTCTGTACTAAGTCATATGAGCTGACATGCAGTAGTTCTCCATGCAGAACTGTTCTCCTAGAAATTTATGTTGTACAATAATATAATTCCCTTGTTCACAAAGTATTTTCAGTCTGGGGAAGATTATTTTTGTTCATTACAAAGCTTTCACATGCAAAAATACCCACGAGCATGGTGCAAAATATATGCCAACACATTCTATTTATACTGTTGTCAACACAGGATCTGCACAGACTACCTATTTCCAGGTGCAAACTACAGTGGATGGTGGAAGATCAGTTCAAAGAGGAAACAGTGTTTGACTCTGAAAGAACAACCATTCAAGTACCAAAGAAAATAAAAAGGCAAAACCATAGACCAACCCACCCCCACAAGTTAATGCCCACATCATCACTTCTTCATAAATATATTAGACTATATTAGACATCAATATAAAATGCATTAATAAAAACAAGCATTTAACAAGCATTATCTTATAACTTGTCCATGGTTTTTGAATTTCCTCTTTGAATCTTTTATTTAAATTATAAAATAGAAACAAACCTAAAGAAAGCCATGTTGAACAATCCTAAATGTATATGCTCATTATCTTTTTCGTTACTGTTGATATTTTAACTTTTTGGTGTTGTTTTATTTCCTATAAAGTTGTATTGTTGTTGTTGTTGTTAGAAGTTATGTATCCACAAAACATGCAGTCAGATTTAGGAATAGTAACTGATGTGTTAGGACAAGTAAGGGGGGAATTTATGAAATGGTTAGCTCAAAAACTAAGTGTGCACAGTTCACATTCCATACCAGATTCCTCTGGCATCTGGCCAATCACGGGCCATCCCAGCACATGTAAGCAAAGGGGACACTGGTTTATCAAACAGGAAATGGTCCTTCAGACCAGCACATACAAGGCAGAGAAAGAGAAAGAAACCCGTGAATTTTATATTACACATTTATCATATTACAGATTTGTCATTGTTCTCAGACAATACAAATGGGTGCGTATAGATCAAACTGGATTCTTCACTATATTAGAATAGGAAGCTCTTTCCTAGATGGCTTGGTAGGGTTTTCTTTTTATGAAATAAAATAGTTTTTAAAGAAAGTTTTAATCACACCGAGAAGCAGAGGAGATACTTTACAGAAAAACAGAATAAAAGTACATGAGTTTTTATAATAATCTACATACAAGCAGTTTTTAGAGAGAGCTTAAATATCAAGAGTCTGAAAATAAAATTTTTCAAACATAACTGCTTTAGGAACATACAAAAAATCTAGGACAGAAATGTAAAAACAGTTTGTGAATTAATTTGTTATACATTAAATTTGTTCTTCATTCTTTGGTTTTGCTCAGTAAGTATAGTATGAGACATAACTAGATTTCTCACTGAATTTATTTTCATGTTTATTACCCCAATGAAAATCAAGATTTCATTACAGCGGGGTATATTCCCAATTCCTACCTATGTATTGTGGATAGTTACAAATCCTTCTCCATTTATATTTCTCCCTGGATTTTGAGATTCCAAATGGCCAGGTTTTTAATTTATTTGTTTGCTTGTGGAATGGCAATGGTGAATTAGCAATCTGCCATTCTTCCACTGTAAAACATTCCCAGACATTCCCACACCACTGTGCATGAACAGTTTGCAACAGTTTTCACTATGCATCAATTTATTCTTAAGGCACAAAAAAAGAATCCTGATGTGATTGTACATGTATGAAACTTTGGCAAATGGTACCCATAACAATTACCATTCATATTTGAAACTTCCCAGGTAAAGTCTAATGGTAAGCATGTCAGATAACTGGGAAGAGCCAGCCCAAACAGAAATCATTAAACTATAATAAGGGACATTTCTTAATGCCTTATCTCTTGTGCTGTTCTGCACGAAATAAACCTGAAAAGAAGAAGAAGAGAAGAGGAGAGGAGAGGAGAGGAGAGGAGAGGAGAGGAGAGGAGAGGAGAGGAGAGGAGAGGAGAGGAGAGAGAGAAGAGAAGAGAAGAGAAGAGAAGAGAAGAGAAGAGAAGAGAAGAGAAGAGAAGAGAAGAGAAGAGAAGAGAAGAGAAGAGAAGAGAAGAGAGAGAAGAGACTGGATTTATATCCCGCCCTTCACTACCCAAAGGTGTCTCAGAGTGGCTTACAAACTCCTTTCCCTTCCCCTCCCCACAACAGACACCCTGTGAGGTAGGCGGGGCTGAGAGAGCTCTTGACAGAAACTGCTTTTTTCAAGAACAGCTCTTATCAGAATTATGGCTCGCCCAAGGTCATTCAGCCAGGTGCAAGTGGAGGAGTGGGGATAAAAAGCAGGATAAAGAATCTGTACGTGCATTTTGCTTCCAGTTAATGCCATAATTTTATAGTTCGGTGCATGGGGGCAGCTTACAGTTGCCAGTCCCCTGGCAGTTCCCCAACAGCAAAGATTCCTAGTAAAACAGAATAATACTTTGGGGCTGGGCAGATTGTATGTATGAGAAAGACTTTTCAATCAATCAGCAAGCAGGCTACAAAAGATGATAAAACAATTCAGTCTAACAGCAAAGATTCTTAATAAAACAAAATAATGCAGTATAGGGTAGGGGTTGAAGAACTGGGAAAACAACAAAAGCAAAGAAAAAAAAACTGTCTAAGAAAACAAAACCATAAATGTAGGTAAAATTTATCCCTTATATGAAAGAATTAAAACTAATAGCAAGATTAGGGTTGCCAGCTTTGGGTTGGGAAATAGCTGGAGATTTGGGGGGTGGAGCCTGGAGACAGCAGGGTTTAAGGAGGGGAGGGACCTCAGCAGGGTATAATGCCATAGAGTCCACCCTCCAATGGTGCCATTTTTTCAAAGGGAATTGATCTTGATCGTCTGGAGATTAATTGTAATAGCAGGAGATCTCCAGGTGCTACCTGGAGGTTGGCAATCATAAGCAAGATAGAACACCCAAAATCCCAACAGGGAAGTACTATCATCCAGTAAAATTGTTTCTTTCCATTATAACCGTAGTTTTTGAATGCTGATTTCTTTATCTAGAGATTGCAGTCATTGTCATGTCTTCAAATGTGGAAAAACTCACCCTCAAATACAACATTAACAATATGAAATGACAAAAGAGCTTTATTTAAACACTCAGGTTGGGAATTGTACTTACATCAATCAGTTGTTGTTGCTCTTTCGCTGACATCGTAGTCAGGCTGTAATACTTTCCAGCAAGATCTCCTTCCAGTCCAGCCAAAGCCGTGACTGCAACATTTTCCACCTCTCTCCTTTCTGCCCGAGAACAGGCAGGAGGCAGGCTCAGTCCCCGAATACTGCGACCAGTACGTACACGGGATGAGAAGACATAGTGTTCATCAAATTGCCCTTGTGTGATCTGCCCAAAATATTTTGAAAACAAGTTTGCATCATGCAAAAAAAAGGTTGTAAAAGCTGAATGTCCATGAATGTCCTCTTTGGATACAAATGAACCTGGATACTCAAGGGTTCCATAAGTATATACGTTCTAGGGACATGCACAGAGACACAGTGTTGCTTTATTATTGAATTTATTATTGTTGTTGTTGTTCACTCTTCTCATATAAAACACTTCAGTTTATGTGGACATGAAAATTATTTTGAATTGTGGATAGGTAAAAATCTCATAAGTATCTCAGCTGAGAATGGAGCATATATTTTCTCTCAAGTGGATACAGTGAATTTATCAGTATTATAAAAGGATAAATACAAATTATATGATATCCTACTTGGAGGAACATAAACTTTTGTCTGTTAGGTGAGGTTGGGAATTAGAAAAACACATTTGGCAGAGAGGCAAATGGAAGAAGTTCAGAATTTGTTGCTGTCCCAATAAAAACATTGGCCAAATATAGTTAATGTCTAACTGAAGGACATTACCAGCTGCAAAAAGCAGATTTTCACTTGTGGTTGACGCATCAGTCAAAATATTCATACTATTAATATCTTCAAAAGGAAATTACGAAAGAATTGCTGTTTTTACTGAGGAAGACGAGGGAAAGGGCAAGCCACAGAATAGATTGTTTTAGTTACTTTAACCTAGTTGTCTCCCATGTAAATAAAACAGTCCTCTATCCTGTCATTCTGTTTGTCAAGTGTAAAGCTTTCCTCTAGCCTAACAAGCCTACCTCTAGTTTTAGTGGTTCATCCCCCAATGGAAGAGACACAAACTGGAGAATGGCTACTCAGACTGGAGGAAGGCTAAAAAATTGGCTGAGCACAGTGTTGGGACATTGTTTGAAGAAGTATAAAAATATAAAAATGCAAAGTCTAGACACTGATAATATCCCTTAACTATACTCTGGAGATGAGAATTCTTTCTAAGGCACCTCAGTTGCAACCCTCTTTAAAACAACAGCAGCAACAACAAAACTCTGGATCCTACCTTGGAGGCATCCAGGTCAGTGTGGTGCTTCATGACATTTGGATCATAGCCATTGTGTCTCACTTTGATCACTGGGTCAAAAATCTCAGAAAATACCTGTGGATTCAAGAGAGCGTTAGTAGCTATAGCACCATCATAAGACATTTTTTTATTCCCTAGATTTTGTAACCATTCCTCTAACCATATCTTATAGTTGTGTGTGAAATGATATAGCAAAAATAAGCTGGATAAGGAAAATCACTGGGAAGGTTGTGTCTATAAAGAAATTACATTGGAGAAATATGAAAGAAGGATGGTAAACCAGTGGGATGTGTCAAGAAAGTTGGAGAGAAAATAATGGTAAATGATTTTAATACTTGATGTTTGCCTTTAGGTTATAAATGGGCTATGAACTCACACACGAACACATGAATCTGCCTTATACTGAATCAGAGCATTGGTCTATCATGGTCAGTATTGTCTACTCAGATTGGCAGGAGCTCTCCAGGGTATCAGGCTGAAGTCTTTCACATCATCTGCTACCTGATCCTTAAAGTGGAGATGCCAGGGATTGGACCTGGGAACTTCTGCATGCCAAGCAAATGCTCTAATACAACCCCTCCTTTGTGCATATCCCAGATCAGGTGCCACTCTACTGGGACAACATTCCCTATTTAGGGTGGCTCCAGGTCTTGTGAATAGGGCCCAAAGAGACTATGGCTGCGGTCACACACACTAAATAATTCACTTTCAATACCCTTTCAGTGCACTTTCCAACTGGATTTTACTGTGTGAACTGGCAAAATCCAGTTGGAAAGTGCACTGAAAGTTTATTGAAAGTGGATTATTTAGTGTGTGTGACTGCAGCCTATGATGATGTTCACGACAGGGATTATGTCACCCATGTAGACTACAAGAGAAAATTGTAACAACTGTACATGTTGTAGAAGTGACAACCAAGTTGAAGAGATATAAATGTACCATGTGACACACTCAAGGAGCTATAACTGGCATCTTTGAATAACATGGTTCATTCCAGCTGACTTCTAAAACACCTAATAAGATTAAGAGATACTGTTTTAACAATATTTAGTTAACAAACAATAGTGTTGCAGAGATGTTATGTTTGTTTTGCATTGGAGTTGGTCATCCTAAATTCTGTTTCTTTTTAAAAAATTTGGAGAGATATGATCTGAAACAAACAAATATATGCATATCTAAACCAATACCATTTAGAATTGTCAATGAGAATCTCAGGGGCTGAAGAAGAAAACTGTTGGTGCTGCCTCCCAGCAGGCACTTTTAAAAAGCAGCTGATTTTGGTCCAAAATTGTCTGCCCTTTAAGCCCATTGAAGAAGGATCTGGGTTTTATTTTTTAAACAGAGTCAAATAATGAATATGATTATTTTGCTTGACTTCCCTGCTTGGTGTCTTTATGATTTGCTTTTGATCTCCAGGGTTTTAAAGGAAGAACGGAGCTGGTACAGTGTGTGTCGGTCACTTTTATTTCCATTTTATTTACGTGACATTAACGTTGGAGCTGCGGTGGCTCAAGTGGTTAAGACACTGAACTGCAGGCTGTGGAAGGTCAGTAGTTCAGCAGTTCGAGACCCGGGTGCCGCAAGACAGAGTGAGCTCCTGTCTCTAGTTCCAGCTCCTGCCAACCTAGCAGTTTGAAAGCAAGAAATTGCAAATAGATCAATAGGTACCACTTCGGTGGGAAGGTAACAGCGTTCCGTGCACCTTGGTGTTTAGTCATGCCGGCCACATGACCACGGAAACGTCTTCGGACAGCGCTGGCTCTTCGGCTTTGAAACGGAGATGAGCACCGCAACCCTAGAGTCGGAATTGACTGGCTTTCGAGCAAGGGAACCTTTACCTTTACTAACGTAAAAAAGCACTGAAACAAAAGAGAAAATTAATGAAGAAGTGCTGTACTACAGTGGGGCTCAGCTCTTTTAGTCCTCATCACTTAATTCTTCTTCTAATTATCCTAATTAGCTAGTTGGAGTTTAAATGTGGTTGAGCACCTGACACAGTCCCCTCCTCTTCTTTCTCCAGAACCTTGTTGGTTATTTCTGTTTTCAAATCCCACTTTATTTTTTGCCCTGTTTTTCTCAACCTGAACAGTTCTGAATATTCTCAGATTCTTCTCCAATGGGCCATTTTTGAAAGTATCATTCTGGTAAAATAAAATAAATACATTTGTGTTTATTAAATTTTAAAAATATACTGAATAATACCATTCTACATGCTACATAATACGTGGTGTATTTCATGTTCGTAAAAATAAATTTAGGTGTGTAAGGCTCCAATCCTAAGAAACTTTCCTGAAAGTAAGCTCCATTGAATAACACTGGACTTCCTTTTGAATAGACCTGCTTAGGATTGCTCCTATATAGAAGTATTGCACATATTTTGATTTTTGCTATACTGCCCCCCAAAACCCAATGAATTTCAAGAAACTTTACATCTTTGTGGCTGAGTGGGAATATGAATAAAGTCAAAACTTTATTCACTGCAGCACATCAGATTTTATGGATCTGCCCACATTTTCAGTCAAACTGTTTTATTTTAAAGATGTCTATTTCATCCAGATGTCTATTTCATACAAGCTAGGCTTCAGCAGTATGTGGATAGAGAACTGCCAGAAGTATGAGCTGGGTTTCAAAGAGGTAGAGGAACTAGAGATCAAACTGCCAACATTCACTGGATTATGGAGAAAGCAAGGGGGTACCAGAAAAACATCTACTTCTGCTTCACTAATGATGTTAAAGCCTGATTGTGTGGATCACAACAAAATATGGCAAGTCCTTAAAGAGATGGGAGTACCAGACCCATTCTCACATTTCTCTTGAGAAACTTGTATAAGGGTCAAGAAGCAACAGGAACAACTGATTGGTTTAGCACAGGAAAAGGAGTACTACAAGGATGTATATTGTCACCCTACCTATTTAATTTATATGTAGAGTGCATCATGTGAAATGCCAGCCTGGATGAATCACAAGCTGGAATTAAGATTGCTGGGAAAAACATCAACCACCTCAGATATGCAGACAATACCACTCTGATGGCAGAAAGTGAAGAGGACCTAAAAGAGCCTCTGGCTGAGGGTCAAAGAGGAGAAAGCAACAGTTGGCTTGAAACTCAATATCAAAAAAACTAAGATCATGGCATCCGGCCCCATCAATCCTTGGCAAAGAAAAGGGGTAGTCAAGGAAGCAGTAATAGACTTCACGTTCCTGGGATCCAAGATCACTGCAGATGGTGACTGCAGCCATGAAATTAAAAGACACCTGCTCCTTGGGAGGAAAGCGATGGCAAACCTAGACAGCATAATAAAAAGTAGAGACCCTGCCAACAAAAGTCCATATGGTCAAAGCAATGAAATTCCCAGTAGTACTGTATGGCTGCGAGAGTTGGACTATAAGGAAGGCCAAGCACCGAAGAATAGATTCTTTTGAATTATGGTGGTGGAGAAATCTCTTGAGCGTCCCTTGAACTCACAGTCCCTTGCAAGGAGATTGAATCAGTCAATCCTAAAAGAAATCAACCCTGACTGCACCCTGGAAGGACAGATACGGAAGCTGAAGCTCAAATACTTTGCTCACCAAATGAGAAGGGAGCACTCACTGGAGAAGACCCTGATGCTGGGAAAGATTGGAGGTAACAGAAGAAGGGGACAGCAAAGGATGAGATGGTTAGACATGAAATTAAGCAAACTCCAGAGCACAATGGAAGACAGGAGGGCCTGGCGTGATGTGGTCCATGGGGTCACGAAGAGTTGGACTCAACTGTGCAACTGAACAACAAAATTTCATCCACTATTTCTGCTTTGATGTTAAACTGGCTTTTACTGAGTCTGAAAATGTACACATTGATATGTTCTTTGCACGATTAACAAATTGTTAGACTTTTGGCATACATCTGTAGCAATTACAGTATTATTATAACTTTGCTGTTCTGGCACTTAGCTGAGGTGGGGAGAAAGGGGCAGGCTTTGGCATGGCCAGCAGAAGGAGGAAGGAAGCCAGCCCCATGAGGAGCAGACCCATGGGGTAGGCAGAGGAAGGGCATTCAAGGCCCTGTTTTCCATTCCCACCCTATTTGATGCTGGGCAAAATAGCTGGACATGTGTCGCACAGAGCAGCCACACAAGCCATGTGACCACCAGTAAGTACCAGGTAAAATTTTGGGGCCTGCAACTCCTCTTTCACAGTTTCCTACAGAACCTTTGACAGGTCCACCACCACCATGTGCCTCCAGAGCATGCAAGGAAAGGTGGAGGCCCAGACAGGGTCCGCTCCGCTGTAAGTATCCTGAGGCAACAGTTTGGATGGTGAAGAGCTAATTTTAGACCAGAAGCTTGGGACCTTGGTACTTTCATGCAACTTGGACAGGAACCCTTTGAGGGTTGCTATTATCCTTGATCCATAGATATTAACAGCTGGGGGAAAGGAAATGGCACACCTCCTTCAAACATTAAGAATGATTGGCAAGAACGAGTCTGAGCCATAGACACTTGATTGCTCAGTGCTCAGAGCAGGGTTGCCAACTCTAGGTTGGGGAATTCTTAGAGATTTGGTGGTGGAGCTTGGGGAAGGTGGAGTTTGGGAAGGGCGGGGCTCAGTGGGGATGTGAAGCCATAGAGTCCGCTCTCTGAACCTACCATATTCTCCAGGAAAACTGATCTTAGTAGGCTGCAGATCGTCAGGTCCCACCAGGAGGCTGGCACACCTAGCTTGGAGCTGGGTAGCTTCACCCATAAAATCAGGGATGTATACTCAGTGGAGGCCTGACTTTACACCACCCACTAATCATCCGCACTGCAGTTATTTATGGGGTTTGCTTGCAGGCACTGCATCTCTTTTGACTGATGTAAAGTACGTAAAACTGGCTTTTTAATTATTCCATCTAAGTGTTGGCTCTCCTTGTTTCTGCATCCCTCTGCAAAACATTGAGATAACACTGAAGCAAATGCGTTATTTTAAGTTTATTTATTTATTTACTCAGGTTTTATACTACCCTCCCTGTGAGTGGGCTCAGGGTGGAGTACAGCAATTCTCATAAGTACATTTAAAATCTAAAAAATGCAATTCAATACATACCCCAGGGCTTTTTTTTGTAGAAAAAGCCCAGCAGGAACTCATTAGCATAATAGGCCACACCCAACAGCAGAAACGCATTAGCATATTAGGCCACACTGCTGACAACACAGCTCATTAGTATATTAGGCCACACCCCCATGTGACCAGAAGTGTGGTCATCCAGCCACACCCACCTTTTACTTCTTATTCTGTTTACCTTGTTTGTTGTCAACCCAGGGTTTTTTTTGTAGCAGGAACTTCTTTGCATGTTAGGCCACATACCCCTAATGTAGCCAGTCCTAATGAGTTTCTGCTGTTGGGTGTAGCCTGTTATGCTAATGAGTTCCTGCTGGGCGTGGCCAACTCAGGAGTCACCCAGAACTCCGTTCCTGTGCGTTCCTGCACAAAAATAGCCCTGAAATACCCCATACCCACATGGCACCATAATAAAATTCTAGTCCCTCAATTTACTTTAGTTTAACTGTGGAGGGTAGAGGGTAGAAGCAATTAGCAAGTCAGTAATTGTTAGAACTATTAACCCATTAAATCACTGATGTTAAGACCGTTGATGTTAAAAGCCATTTGATATTAAAAACCATTGCTATTCTCAACCATATGCTTGGCAGAACATCTCTGCTTTACAGGACCTGCAGAACTGTAACAAATACTGCAGGGCCCTGATGTTAGTAGACAGAAAGTTCCACCAAATTGGAGCCAGGGCTGAAAAGGCCCTGGTTCTGATTGAGGACAACCAGACATTCTTTGGGCCAGGGACTTCCAATAGATGTTGATCATTTGAGTATAGTGCTCTTCAGCGGTTCTGTAGGTACACTGGTCACTGACCGTTTAGGGCCTTAAAGATCAAGACCAAAACCTTGAACCTGTCCCAGTACTCAACTTGGAGCCAGTGCAGCTGGCATAGCACAGGTTGTATATGTGCTGTTACCGATGTTCCTGTGACAACCCAGGCCACTGCATTCTGGACAAGCCGTAACTTCCTGATCAGCCTCAAGGGTAGCCCAGTGTAGAGTGAATTACAGTAATCAAGTTTAGAGGTGACCATTGGGTGGATTACTGTAGCTAGCTTGGGAGAGACAGATATGGGACAGTTGCCTCATCTGGTGTCATGGGTAAGGATCCAGCTGAGGCAGATGAGGACGAGGCAGGGAACAACTCAGCCTCCTCTAGAGACAGCCCAGAGGAAGAACCCTTAGCAGTACCTGGGGAGGAAGAGTCCCCAACAGCTGCACAGGAGGTGCAGCCAGAAGAAGAGACCATTCCTGAGTCTGGGCCAGCAAACCCAGCTGTAGACACTCCAAGGCTGGACTCCCTGCCTAGTTCCCCTGAGTGCCCCAGATGTAGGGTACGGCAGAGGCTGACTTTGCAGGAACAAAGACAAAGTGCCAGGCTGCAGCTCCAGCAATGTTAATGAGAGGAGTTGTACGTCTCTGCAGACTCAACTCCAAAGGGAGGAAGGATCTGTTTAAAACCCCTTGGTGCAACTACTCCAGTGTGGCAACAACTCTGCAAAATCAGATCAGCTTCGGAGTGTGCAGCAGTCACACCTTGCCTTTGGAAACCTGCATCCTCAAAACAACTTCACGGCTATCTGACCTTTGGCTTTCTCACTGACCTTGATTCTGGCTTGTGTTTTCAGCTTCTAGCTTATCACCTTGGTGGCCCCCAGCCAAAGTCATCACACCTGGCATATCTGAAAGAATGACAGCCTGGCAATGTTTCAAACCTGGGCATCCATTGACAAGGAGGCATCGAGGACTACACCCAGGCTCTTGACTATCTGCACCGGTGTTAAGGGCACATGGTCAAAGAGCTGGAAGCTGACACTCCAAACCAGAGTGTCCTCCCCAGACAGAGAACCCCCATCTTTGACAGATTCAGTCTCAGCCTACTCTGCTTAAGCTACCCCACCATAGCTTCCAAACCCTTGGCCAGATTACCTGGGGTGGTGTCTGGCTTGCTGTTCATCAGCAGATACAGCTGGGTGTCATCAGCATACTGATAGCAGCCCAGCCCAAAACTTGGTGCCAGTTAGGCTAGGGGGTGCTCATAGATGTTAAATAACATCAAGGAGAGGATTCTGTTTCTTTAAATTGTGGGGTTTGTTACCTTTTCTTTTTATGAAGATTTTGTAATCTTTCTTGGCTTGTCAGTGATTTTAGCAAATGAAAAAAAGGACAAGTTTTCTAAATAAATATAAAAGGAAGAGAATGAAACATTATATTACCACTATAAAACTAATTAGATTACCAATTTTCCAGGCTATTAATGGAAGAGGAGTTTGAGGGGTGAAGTTCTCTACACAACTCAGAAGAATAAAGTGTTGGAGTGAGCAACTCAGCATGCCTGGACATTGGGTGGTGCTACATGGTGTTATCTCCTTGAATGGGATATCTCTCTTTGTCTTAACTTAACCCTGTGACCCCTCCTCTTGCTTTGTCCTCTCACTCTCTTTATATGGTCTTCCATGTAGACACATGTCTCTGCAGGTGTCTCTTGTAGATACAATGCTCTCATACTCTCACATACATGATGCTGGACAAGCAGGCTTCTCCCTCTCCTCTCAACTGCAACCTGAATGTGAACTGGATCTACTTGAATAAATGTAAGTTCACCTTTTTTACAATATACTTCTTGGGAGATTTATTTACTCCACTCAGTATCACACTTCTATGACTGAGCAAAACTCTGCTATATTAACCAAATATCCCAATACAAAGAAGCATATTATTTGAAGGTCTTGTGGTCAGCTTTTTGAACTTCTTAATAGAGAAATGGATGCTTATGGTATGCTTTCTTACTTTGAAAATCTACAGCAATTAGTTCTTCCCATTTCAGAAGGAGAATTAGAGCTCTGCTCTGTTCAATTGTGCTCTAGATTGCTGGTGGGGGCAGAGAGGAAAACATTGTGGTACAGTTGCATAATTCGGGCAAAAATCTACAGATGCTGCATTTTCTCATTTGTTGTGGGTGCTTTTTTATTTTTGACAGCTGCTGAACTGTGAGGTGTTGTCTTTTGTTATGAAGTCAATAAATAAAATAAAAGTCTATTGTGTTTGCAGTTGGGACCCAGGAAACCATAGCATAAATATTTTAAAACATTTTATTAAGAATTAACTTTTTTTTCTTCCAGATTTTGTTTTGCCTGTACTAAACTAAATTTATTGTTATACTCTTCTATTATCTACCTGACAAAATATCACATTTGAATTTGGGTTTATATTTATTGTTCAAGAGACGTATGAATTTATGCCAAGATAGTTCTCTGCCCATAGATATGTATATTTTATGATGGAATATCTCATTCACTTTATGTAGTCAACAGTGTTTCATATTTTTACCTCAACCTGAACTTAGCAGCAGGAGAGGAAGAAGCTACAGGAGACAGATGAAATATTGTCTCCTGTGCTTGTGCTTTATTATCCTAGATATCATTACATCGAAAACATCTTTAATGGCATTTTCTCTTCAGTGAACTTCCCACTGAGGGAAGAAAGACTGTAAAATCCCACAAAGAAGAAAAACCAAGTACCAGCATTATCCATATGACTCGTTCTTTGTGTATACTCTAGTGTCCTATTTTCCCTTCAAATCAATACTTTGTGTGAATAATCTGCGTTCATCTAACAACCTAGTTGTGTAGTAAGTGTACTAGGATAATAAATGGCCACAGCATATTATAAAAATGGTTCACCTCATAAGATTCTTCATCTCCAGCGACCATGCCCACTGTTTTAATGAAAGGATGGCCAGGATTGTCAACACCAGTCTGGATGCACTGATCCAGTGTATAGCCACCGGGAGTCATCTTGTCCCTCAATTTGGCATAGATTGCTGGTGTGAGGCACTCAGCCATGCAGTTGTTGTGTTTACGAAGATCAGGATAGTCTGCACTGATAAGAAGAAATTAAAAACATCCATAATGATTAGCAATTCTTAGTTCTGTTTCTCAGTTCACGAGCAGCATATACGAGGGAAACTGGGGACAGAATTAGCATTTTACTTGTCTATATTCTTTCCATGTCAACAGCAACAAAGAAATGTGCAGGTGAATTTTTTTTCAGTGGATCCAGGGATCTGAGGAAAACAGCAGGAAACTGGAAAGTTTGATTGGTTGTTGGCTCACGCATGCAGCTGAAATTTGTAGAGGAAGCAAGCGTACAGATCTTCCCAGGGGTATGCTGCCTGCCAGCTGAAATCACAGAGATGGTTTCTATACAGGAGGGAGGCAGATGGGAAGGAAACTAATGACCTTCAGAATTATGTTTTTGTGTCTGTTTCTGATATATTCAAATTGCAAACATATTTACCAGGTTGAATCCTTACTTGATGTAAAGCAGTGTGGTTCAAGCAAAACTGTCAAAATGGACCTTTATGTTACAGTATTGATGAATTCTTTATAACAGTATTATTGCTCATAGGAGAGTGGAATTTAATATAATTAGTTACTCAAGAAGCAGTTTGTTGTGGATTTTCAAAATGACATACACACATTATAAGGACTGTGGTTCCAAATGGCCATTTCCTAAATGTCAGCTTGTGCACATCAAACCTCATCCATATATTCTAGCTACTTCAAATAAGCATGAGAAATTTGTTTATTTATCAAAATAGTTATATCATACCTTTTCTGCTGTCAACAGTGTCTCAAGGAAACTTACTAAAGCCAATATGCACCACTACTGTGAAAATTACATCACAACAAACAAGTAGAACTATTTACAGTTCATTAATAAATGTATCTCCCTCATGGATCACTGCCTTGTCGTGGCGAGGGGGCTTGCGTGGTTCGATGAGGCTGTGGGCTATGCCGTGGAGGGCCACCCAGGACGGACAGGCCACAGCAGAGAACTCAGACCAAGCGTGATCCCCTGGAGAAGGAAATGGCAACCCACTCCAGTATCTTTGCCAAGAAAACCCCATGGACAGTAACAAAAGGCTAAAAGATATGACGCCGGAAGATGAGCCCCTCAGGTCGGAAGGTGTCCAATATGCTACTGAGGAAGAGCAGAGGGCAAGTACGAGTAACCCCAGAAAGAGTGAAGCAGCTGGGCCAAAGCCGAAAGGACGCTCAGTTGTGGATGTGTCTGATGGTGAAAGGAAAGTTCGATGCTGCAAAGAACAATACTGCATAGGAACCTGGAATGTAAGATCTATGAATCAAGGTAAGCTTGACGTGGTCAAAAATGAGATGGCAAGAATGAACATTGACATCTTGGGAATCAGTGAACTAAAGTGGACAGGAATGGGCGAATTTAACTCAGAAGACCATTATATCTACTACTGTGGCCAGGAATCCCGTAGAAAAAATGGTGTGGCCTTTATAGTCAACAAGAGAGTGAGAAAGGCAGTATTAGGATACAATCTCAAAAATGACAGAATGATCTCGGTCCGAATCCAAGGCAAACCATTCAATATCACAGTAATCCAAGTCTATGCCCCAACCACTGCTGCAGAAGAGGCTGAAGTGGACCAGTTCTACGAAGACCTACAACAGCTCGTAGAACTAACACCAAAAAATGATGTCCTCATCATCATAAGGGACTGGAATGCTAAAGTAGGAAATCAAAAGGTAACCGGAATAACAGACAAATTTGGCCTTGGAGAACAAAATGAAGCAGGGCAAAGGCTAACAGAGTTTTGTCAAGAGAACACGCTGGTCATAGCAAACACCCTTTTCCAACAACCTAAGAGGCGTCTCTACACATGGACATCTCCAGATGGGCAACACCAAAATCAGATTGACTATATAATTTGCAGTCAAAGATGGAGAAGCTCTATCCAGTCAGTAAAAACAAGACCTGGAGCTGACTGTGGCTCAGATCATGAGCTACTCATTGCAAAATTCAGACTTAAATTGAAGAAAGTTGGGAAGACCACAAGGCCATTCAGATTTGACCTAGATCACATCCCCGATGAATATACAATAGAGGTGAAGAATAGGTTTAAGGGACTAGATTTGATAGACAGAGTGCCTGAAGAACTATGGACAGAGGTCCGTGACATTGTAAAGGAGGCAGCACTCACCGCCATCCCAAAGAAAAAGAAATGCAAAAAAGCAAAGTGGCTGTCTGATGAGGCTTTACACATAGCAGAGGAAAGAAGGAAAGCTAAAGGCAATGGGGATAAGGAAAGATTTGCCCAATTTAATGCAGATTTCCAGAGAACAGCAAGGAGAGATAAGGAGGCTTTCCTGAATGAACAATGCAGAGTAATAGAGGAAAACAATAGATTGGGAAGGACTAGAGATCTCTTCAAGAAAATTGGAGAAATCAAGGGAACGTTCCATGCAAAGCTGGCCATGATAAAGGACAAAAACGGTAGGGACCTAACAGAAGCAGAAGAGATTAGGAAAAGATGGCAAGAATACACAGAAGAACTATACAAGAAGGACCTCGATGTCCTTGACAACCACGATGGTATAATCACTGACCTCGAGCCAGACATCCTGGAAAGCGAAGTTAAATGGGCCTTAGAAAGCATTACTAACAACAAAGCTAGTGGAGGTGATGGTATCCCAGCTGAGTTATTCAAAGTCTTAAAAGAAGATGCTGTTAAAGTGCTGCACTCAATTTGCCAACAAATTTGGAAAACACAACAGTGGCCACAGGATTGAAAAAGGTCAGTTTACATTCCAATCCCAAAGAAGGGCAACGTCAAGGAATGTTCAAACTATCGCACAATTGCACTCATTTCACACGCTAGCAAGGTCATGCTCAAAATCCTACAAGCTAGGCTCCAACAGTACGTGGATAGAGAACTGCCAGAAGTACAAGCTGGGTTTCGAAGAGGTAGAGGAACTAGAGATCAAATTGCCAACATTCGCTGGATTATGGAGAAAGCAAGAGAGTACCAGAAAAACATCTACTTCTGCTTCATTGACTATGCTAAAGCCTTTGATTGTGTGGATCACAATAAATTATGGCAGGTTCTTAAAGAGATGGGAGTACCGGACCACCTCACCTGTCTCCTGAGAAACCTGTATAAGGGTCAAGAAGCAACAGTTAGAACCGGATATGGAACAACTGATTGGTTTAGCATAGGAAAAGGAGTACGACAAGGATGTATATTGTCACCTTGCTTATTTAATTTATATGCAGAGTACATCATGCGAAATGCTGGCCTGGATGTATCACAAGCTGGAGTTAAGATTGCTGGGGAAAAGATCAATAACCTCAGATATGCAGACGATACCACTCTGATGGCAGAAAGTTAAGAGGATCTAAAGAGCCTCTTGCTCAGGGTGAAAGAGGAAAGTGCAAAAGTGGGCTTGAAGCTCAACATCAAAAAACAAAGATCATGGCATCTGGCCCCATCACTCCTTGGCAAATAGAAGGGGAAGTCGTAGAAGTAGTGACAGACTTCACGTTCCTAGGATCCCAGATCACTGCAGATGGTGACTGCAGCCATGAAATTAAAAGACGCCTGCTCCTTGGGAGGAAAGCGATGGCAAACCTAAACAGCATGATAAAAAGCAGAGACATCACCTTGCCAACAAAAGTCCGCATGGTCAAAGCAATGGTATTCCCCGTAGTAATGTATGGCTGCGAGAGTTGGACTATAAGGAAGGCTGAGCGCCGAAGAATAGATTCTTTTGAACTATGGTGCTGGAGAAGACTCTTGAGAGTCCCTTGGACTGCAAGGAGATCAAATCAGTCAATCCTAAAAGAAATCAACCCTGACTGTTCCCTTGAAGGCCAGATCCTGAAGCTGAAGCTCAAATACTTTGGCCACCAAATGAGAAGGGAGCATTCACTGGAGAAGACCCTGATGCTGGGAAAGATTGAAGGTCAAAGAAGAAGGGGACGGCAAAGGATGAGATGGTTAGACAGTGTCATCGATGCAACGAACATGAAATTGAGCAGACTTCAGTGGACAGCGGAAGACAGGAGGGCCTGGCGTAATCTGGTCCATGGGGTCGCGAAGAGTCGGACTTGACTGTGCGACTGAACAACAACAACAATAAATGTATCTTGTCTAAAACAGCCTTACACAATGTCCTGATATTGGCCAGTGTGGGTACCTTCACGTCCTCCTCAGGATGGCTATTTTAGACAGTTGAAATCACAGCTGAGGATGACCAAGATCAAGCTATGGCAGATCTAATAAGCCTAAGGAAGCTTTGGAATGATCATGACCCATCTCTGTAATGATTTGAGCTGGCACACAGGTTCATACCAGGAGAGATGGTCCTTCAGGTGAATACCATGTCACGTAAGAGTTCAAAGGTGATAAACAGAACTTCAAATTGGACCTGGAAGTATATGGGTGACCAACCAGTGGAGGCACCTTAATGCTGAAGAAACATGATCACATCTCTAAGCTCTAGTTAGTGAACAAGCAGCTATATTTTTTTACTGTTCATAGTTTTTGGATTATATTCAAGGGCAGCCACATGGAGGACATTGCAATAGTCTAGCATGAAAGTCACAGAAGCATAGATCAGTGTGGCCTGATCAGTGGAGCCTAAAAGGGCAGACTATTTTCATACAAGATGAAGCTTAAGGGAAGTCATTCTTAAAACAGCATTTATCCAGTCTTCAGAAACAAGGAGATTTCTTTCTGAACTCTTCAAAGTGTTTGTCAAGTATTTGTCAACAGTACCCCTCCATCCAAAGTTAGCAGAACAATTTCCTCCAGAGTGTCTGCCTTTTGGCTAGCATAACCTCTGTCTCGTCTGGATTCAGCCTCCACTGTTCCATTCATCTCAAATTACGTTGTCCATGCTGTTTCCATGTCCGTGGCGAGATTACAAGTTTTCTATCCCACACTGCTTTTCTTATTGGCCAGCCCTTTGATTGACATCCAAACTTTTCTTACCTTTACCAGTTATATTTTATCCTGACTCCTCACTTCCCTGCTTCTGAGGTGCAAACTAGATGAGATTAATGTTTTAGTGTCAGGTCTGTATTTCTCCAATCCATCAGCCACACATCATGCTGCTAGAAAGTAATTTTCCAAGCACGCAGGGCTACATTTGGGATTGCAACCTTGGAATGGGGGAGAAGGGTCTTCAGCCTCTCCCCCCACTCTGTTCCCAACTCAAAAGTAACACAGAGGGACACTACTTACCCCCTGGCAGGGGGCTAAATGTGTAGCCAATGAGAATATCTGTAGCTCTCCAATGAGTTTGCAAAACAGCATGGAGAGAAGGCTGAAGCCTCTTCACCTCCTGTTAACACAATTCTGATTCGAATTATCGCCCTGCATACTTTGGAAATAAATTCCCAGCAGTCCAACTTGTGGCTGATGATATGACTATCAGGTCAGGGAATCCAGACCTGAATCTCAAAAATATCACCTTGCTTTTGGACTCTGCTCCCATTTGTCTTTCCAACCCTCCAGTTTCCTACCTGTCCAGAAACTTTGCAAAAAATCATCACCATCAGTCTTTGAGTCCTTCAAGTAAAACCCACATTTGATTGAAGATTTCAATAAAAAAATTTACCTTGGAGGAAACATTTTTTTCCCCTCAGGGAATCTAGCTTTCACATTCTGCTGATTGAACAAGTATCCAGTGGTCAAGGCACCCGTGCTCACTGTTGCAAAGAGGACAGCTGTTTTCCGACCAGTGAGGAGACGTGAGAAAGTACTGGTCATCTTTTCTCGCTTAATATTTCTGGAGAATGCAAAAAAGCCCCAAACTTATAATACCACAATAGAAAACTGTAATAATAAAAATAAGAATAATGATAGAACCACCTGGCTAGTCAACCACCTGGCCCCACAGGTGGACCTCCTGATGGCACCTGGTATTTTTGGCCACTGTATGACAGAGTGCTGGGCTGGATGGACCATTGGCCTGATCCAACACTGGCTTCTCTTATGTCCTTTTGTTTTTGTGTCATCAAGTATTGTTTTCCAACATTTTCTCTCAACATTTTAAAATTTTTACAGCAATACAAAATTAACAGAACTATGCACACACTCACAGCAGAACTATCTTACGTAGATTACCTGTCTTTCCTGATTCAAACATCTGGATTTAGGTAAACTGCTGACCTCTTAGGATGTTGGTTGTACAGAATTCTAACAATGTACCTGCTTACCATTTCTAGCATTAGTAGCTGTTTCACTCTGAAATGTATGTGTGTGGGGGAGGGGCCAGTGTTATAAGAATACTACCTGAAGCCCACTATAAACATTTTCTACCGACAAGTGTATTTATTTTGATTTGCAGTTATAACCAATGCATTTCATAATTTCCAGTCACTGGACATAAAACTTGATTCCTTCATTACTGGCCTATTATGCACGGTTGTTTTCCCTTGCTTTCACCGTGAATGTCCATCAAGTTTTGTTTGTCATTCTGCATTGATTTTCCTTCCTTCAGCACTCAGTTCACTTTCTGGTCACTGTTTCCCTGGGTTTTCTGAGAGTACTTGTTCTCCCTTGTTTTGCTTCCAAGCCGAAGGTAATTCAGAAGCATACAGATTCCCTTGAATTCCCCCACCCTTTTGCCACCCTTCGAAGGTCATTCCTTTCCCACATCAAGGTCATTCCACCCACTCTGCACCTTCTACCATCCTCCCCCCTTCATCGGTGTACAGACTAAATTTCCCCTTCATTTTTTAAAAAATGGATTTTTTCTTGACAAGTGGCATGAGCCTAGCGATATGAGACTATTGCTAGTCTCAGATCACTGAATTAAAATGTTTAAATGATGGGGGGAGAGTTTAAAAGGAGCTGAATGTGGTTTAGTTCCCTGTTGGTATTGACTTGAAAGGGGAATCAGAGAGGAGGCAAACAGCAGCATCCCCAATGCAAAAAAAAAAAAAAAAAGGATTCCAGTGCTGCATGCAAAAAAAATAAAGGGGGGAATCATCTGACCAGAATGAAATTGACATGAGATGTAAGAGAGAGAGAGACACTGGGATGGGAAGCTTAAAGCTTTGAAAACATTTTTCTTTTAATGCTTTAGTGAACAAAGTTTGAGGGGAACCATTCTGGCAGTCTCCAGAAGCCTAATATTAAAATGGTGACTGAACCACATGGACCTTCTGAAAACTGCCAAATATAAGAATTGCTTGGGATCAATCCATTTGAAGAACAGAGTGCAATCCAAACAGTACAGGCTTTAAAAAACTGCCAAGATCACGACCAGTATGCAGGATCAAATTAGAGTATCACAAAAAAAAAACCACACAAATTTGCAAGGAAGGGCAGGAAATTGGCATTACTATGTGGCTGCACTATGGCTTTGGTGAAAATACCCCCCATCTTTTTTTTTAATTTAGTGGCAGAAGACTAAAAAAGACTTTAAAAGCTCTCGTGAGCTTCTACCAGAGGACTCCTCATCCATACAAACTGTAGCCCTGTGCAATGCGTGGTGGAATTGCATCTGACTTTGCACAGGTGCACACACGTACACACACGTTGTCAATGATCACAGCCTATAATGCCAGTGTCAGTGGGTTCTACTGTACATGTTCCCCCATATTATGAGATCGTGTGACTGTTTCCCATTTTTCACAGTGGCTGATAACACAGCAGAGAATCCCCTAGTGTGCGGCAATATGAAAAATGGGACTTCACAGTTGCTTGTCAGTTAAAAAAAAAAAGTCTGGCCAGTTTCAACATCAGATTTTCCCCCTTTGCCTGTGTTTCTTTCTGTTCAATGAACTAACACTAAAATGCATGCTATTCCACCATTTTATTGAAATTATATGTTTGATATGACTCAATGGCATTCTGCTCAGGGATATGCCATTAAGGAATTCTGATGTCCCAGTTGATTCTTCCTGTTCATTGACATCCTGCCCAGTTACTATTGCTGCCGCAGTTGTCTTTTTTTAAAAAAGGATTTTTTCCTCCCCTGAGCCTGCTCGTGGGGAGGGCGGGATATAAATTGAAGTAATAAAAATAAAATAAATATAACAACATCTGAAATAGCACTATTTATCATCCTACCTGCTTATTCCATCTAGGCCTTAAGAATTAATGTCATTTCTCAGTGTGTGGCTTCTGAAGGGATGTTATGAGCCTGGGCTTGCGTAGTGGGGCCTAGTGGCTTTGGGAAAGCCTGTATTAGAGTAATTACCAGACCTACATTTCCCAGGCACCCTCTGGACCCTGTGATTGGTTAATAGGGGATTTTGGGAGAAAGCTTACACCAGTAGAGGAGCAGAGAGTGGTGCCTAGGAAGAAGGGATAAAAGGGTTTGCCCAAAGTGGAAGGTGGTTCACTCTTAGGGAGCAGAGCTGAGGAGAGGCATCTGCAGACAGAGAGATCCCTTATCCAGAATGGGTGAGTCAGCTTGAAGCCAATCACCCAGAGATAGCTAGGAACAGTCTAGATGTGTTAGGGTGTTTCATTTTGTTTGTGTACCTGTCTTTATTGTTCTCTTTATCCAACATAGTACTTGAATTACAGTTGTTATTATTCCTCTTTAATAAAATTATTTTTTACTCTGCCTGGGTCTTCATGCCTCATTCGGTCACTTATAGGGTGGAATCTGTTGGAAAAAGAGTGGATAAAGGGGTTGGGCGGGTGCTCTGGGCCCTCCTGAGGAGACCCATACTAGAGTGGTGGCAGCTGAGAGCTTTTCTAGCCGCTGCCCATGACAAGGGAACACGGAAGCCTGAGAGGGAGAGCTTGGAATTCCTAATTAGAATGAGCTGAAACTGGGCTTCAACCTAATGAGGATGGAGTTGTACAAGTTGCTGTCTGGGAATTGGATGTTGCCAAGAAAATTTGCTGCTTAATAGTATCACCATGGAGTACAAGTGCAAATCAGCTGCCATGTTTAACAAAAGGTTTCAGAGATATATCTCCACTGATATTAGTGGAGAATGGGAGGAGGCATAGACGTGATCAGGGCAGAACTACTACCTGTGTGAACAGGAACATCCCGAAAGTAAACAGTTTCAATGGCGCAATATTCAGTAATGTGTAGATATCCCATTACTATTCCACATGTAGTTAATGTTGGAACAGTGTTGACTGGCTTGCAGAGAATGGTCGAATCTGCATTTGCATTTTTAAATCAGTTGCGTGCTGCTGTGACGCCGTCTTTCTCTATGCTTGTTTGAATGTTGTTTGGAGAAGATTCTTTTAAAGCAGTGCGGAGGTGCAATGACAGTGGAGCTGCCCCGATAGGATGATAAACATATATGGACATGTGAGAGTATGCTAGCACTGTTGAGGTGTGAAAATGACACCAAATGTGGACAGCTTTTTTTGAAGACGGAGTCAAAAGGCGGGGACACTGGTGGGAAAGACAAATGCAGATTCGGCCAATGACTCTAGGGTGGAAATGGCTGAAAATTTAGCACATGATAACTGGAAAGTGCTCATGTTCCTGATGCTAATCCTGGATGTCAAGAAAGGATTTTTAGTAATTTAAGCTGGTTCACCTTTCCTGGATCACAAGGACCTAGATGGGACTGCCTTTGAAATAAGGTTTAGAATATATAGCTGATCCAAGATGTAGCCACCATATGTTTAGAGATTCCTGAAGGAATGTATAATGCTAGTTTTGCAACCATGGCTGCCAAGCTCCTGGTTGGGATGGGGGATCCCCTGTCTCCCAAACCTGTTGCCTGCCACCATTCAGAGCAGTGGTGGGAGAAAAATACCCCATCACACACATACAATGTTGTTTGGAGCAGGATCAAGTACCCAGTGTCATGGCTATTCACAGGGAGGACCAGGGATCGCTCCAATGCTGGATCCGAAGAGGAGCCCATTCCCATGGGCAAAGCTGTTGCTCCTGCGCTGAGGGGGGGGTGGTTAGAAAACACTGCTGAACAAGCGCTTCCGTGAGTAAAAATTATATTTTGGGTATATAGAAACAGAACTGTCAAAGCTTTAGCCCTAAAAGAGGAAGAAGCTAAGGTGGGTGATTTTCCCCTCAAGGTATAAACGGTCAGCAAACGGAGATAGACGGAGACAACTTTACTTTCACTTGCTAATATAGGGCGATGATTGAAGATGAACTAACCTAACTAACTATTCAGCTTATAAAATTGATGGCCAGTTTTATCATTTGACTGAATGCAGAGTTTGTAGAGACCTCTTTGCAACGACCTCAATTTTTACCCCAACAGGGGCAGGGTGTGGAATACTTAGGAAACCCTTTATAAATTTTTGGGGCTCCAGGGAAATAAAAATAAGCAAAGAGATTGAAACAAAGTAAAACTGGGAACTGTTATTATTAATGACTCAATGTCTGGGAAGTAAAAACTGGTTGCTTTAAAAACTCCCCCCGCCCAAGATATTTTGCTTTAAAGGTTCCCTTGCTCGAAAGCCAGTCGAATCCAACTCTAGGGTTGCGGTGCTCATCTCCGTAAGTGGCTGAAGGGGAGAGGTGAAAATCTGACCTTGAAGTGCATATCTGTGGTTTACGCTTCAAAAACACTGTACTTGAGAAAACCTAAACAATTTTATATTTATTTATTTATTTATTCATTCGATTTATATCCCACCATTCCACATGGGCTCAGGGCAGCGAACAAGAGGCAAAAGGCCATAATCAACACTAAAACATAGAGGCAAAGCCATAGATAAATAGTAAGACTGTAAAACAATAAATAATCCATTATCACTAAAACAGTTAAAACAGCGGTCAATAGAAGAAAGTTTACGAGATAAAACACTAAATTCCATACTCTCATAGCACCTTTATCGCTGCTCCAGTAGTGTCCTGACAGAGCTGTAGTCCCATGCCAGGGCCAGGGCACCTCATACGGCCTAAATGATTGTGATACAATAGCGGTAGCAGCCCCTACTCAAAAGCCTGGCAGAAGAGCTCCGTCTTGCAGGCCCTGCAGAACTGCATAAGGTCCCACAGGGCCCTGATCTCCTCCGGGAGCTCATTCCACCAGGTAGGAGCTGCCACCGAAAAAGCCCTGGCCCTGGTTGCAGCATACTTAGCTGTCTTGGGGGCTGGAATGGCCAGTAGGTGTTGCCCCCCTGATCGTAGTGCCCTTGGGGAACATACGGGGAAAGGTGGTCCCTCGGGTAGGCCGGACCCTGGCCATATAGGGCTTTAAACAACTAGCTGGGCTATTAAAAATAGGATCTGGGCAGTCAGCCAATGACTTTTGAATGTTCCAGAACAAAATCGTAGAGAAGAAAACAACTTTGATTTAAAGTGGATGCAAAATCTTGGGCATTCTGCCAAAATTGGGCAAATTTAATTAACATCACACTACATTTAAGATGGTAGGCCAAGGTAGTCAAGCTAAAAATAAAACACCATCCTCTTCACCAGTAATCCCTAGTGTGGTCACCTCTAAATTTTCAGCCCCAGCACAAAAAGAGATGCAGGCCCTGGTCCAGGCGACAATTCAAAATTTGAATAAGCAAGGCAGTCGAGCCAATCAAATCAACTATGGAGGAGATTCGAAACTCTATCACTGAAGCAGTAAAAGGTAAAGGTAAAGGTTCCCTTGCTCGAAAGCCAATTGAATCCGACTCTAGGGTTGCGGTGCTCATCTCAGTTTCAAAGCCAAAGAGCCAGTGCTGTCCAAAGACATTTCCGTGGTCATGTGACCAGCATGACTAAACACCAAGGTGCATGGAACATTGTTACCTTCCCACTGAAGTGGTACCTATTTATCTACTTGCAATTTCTTGCTTTTGAACTGCTAGGTTGGCAGGAGCTGGAACTAGAGATGGGAGCTCACTCCGTCATGTGGCACCCAGGTCTTGAACTGCTGAACTACTGACCTTCCACAGCCTGCAGTTCAGCGTCTTAACCACTTGAGCCACCGCAGCTCCTCACTGAAGCAGTAGATCCCATTAAAAATGTGATGAAAAAAATAACTGAACAGTTCTCTTTGAGCTTGCAAGCACTTCAGAAACAAATAACAGATAACATCCGGAAGATCACTGAATTGAACACTACAACAAAAAAAATAGAAACTGCGACAAAAAAAAAATGGAGACTAAGATTAAGGAAGCAGACGAAAGACAGACTATACTACAGCAAGATGTCACAAGATTACAGATGGAAAGGGCAGCATTTATATTAAGATTCCAAAATGTACCCAAGGAAAGAAATGAAGATCTTACCATTAAAATGGCCAAACTATTAGAGGAACATATGAACATGGAAGATGCAGATAATATTATTCAGGAAATTGATGTAGCTTTCAGAATGAACTCAGCTTACACAAGACGATTTCAATTACCAAGAGAAGTGCAAATCTGTTTCCCCAAGGGGGCAGTCAGAGACAAGATACTAAGAGAAGTGAATGCCTCACCATTGATGATGAAAGAGATGGAAATAAATGTTCTGAAATAAATTCCATGGAGAGTTAGAGAAAAGAGGAAAGAATACTCCAACTTGACAACACTGCTGAGAAATAACACCATAACCTATAGATGGATCCTGCTGGAAGGCCTGATTTTTACTTTTAAAGGTAAAAAATATAGAATAACATCAATTTTTAAAGCAGAAGACTTCCTGAAAACTCATGGAGATGAGCTCTTAACAGAACAAGAAGAGAAGGAAGAGGGAGAGGGAGAAGAAGAGGAAGAGGAAGTAACTTTACAAGGTGCGACAGCAACCGGCATTAAACCACAGAGGAAAAAAAGACCTGGAACATCAAGGAAATCACCCGTTAACACAAGAGAACAGACAAAGGAGAAACAGGAACAACAGAATCGTAATCAGGATGGATAGAGGCAAAATAAAAATTATATCAGTGAATGTAAACGGCTTAAATGGACCACAGAAAAGAAGGAGAATATTCCACCAGCTTAGAAAACAAAAGCTGGATATAATATGTCTTCAAGAGACACACATTAAAAAAGGGGATGAAAAACATTTACAAATAAAAGGACTTGGAAAGATTTTTATAGCATCAGATAAGGAGAAAAAGAAAAGAGGAGTTGCTACACTTGTAAGAGATCATTTACAGCCTGAACAAATATATGCATCACAAGATGGAAGAATTTTAATGGTTGCAATACAAAGACAAATGAAAAGAATGCTTATTGTAAATATCTATGCCCCAAACCAACATCAAGAAACATTTTATAGAAGACTACAAAACCTGATTACCCAACAGGATTTTCAAGAGATCTGTATTATAGGGGATTACAATACAGTTTTTGATAATAAGGAAGACAGGAAAACAAATAAGTAGGGGAAGGAGAGAGGAGGTGATGAATTCCCACCTGTTTTGTGTCAATTTATGGAAGAACTGAAATTAGTGGACGCTTGGAGGGTAAGAAACCCTAATAAACAACAATGTATATACTTTTCAGCTAGACATGACTCATGGTCTAGATTGGATATGTGCTGGATTTCAAGTAAGACTGTCAAAGACCTTTTGGAAGCAGAGACTGAAGCTGGAACCTATGCAGATCACAAACTCATCACCTTAGAACTACAAGAAATGAGACCTAAAAATAAATGGACACTGAATATTTCTCTTCTGAAAAATGATAAATTTGTTAAAAAAATGAAAGAAGACCTTCTGTTCTTTTTTTTAAGAAAACATACAACCTAATATGCCCATAAAAGTGGTATGGGATGCCTTTAAGGCATTTTCCAGAGGACAATTGATAAAAGAATCTGCTCGAATAAATAAACAAAGGAAACAGGAATACATTAATCTTAAAGAAGAAATTCAGATTCAAGAAGGGAAAATGATGGCGAATTTAAACTCTCTAGATACGAAATCCAAACTTTTACATCATAAGATGAAGTGTGTACTTACTCATGAATTAGCCAAAAAACTGGTATTTGCTAAGCAAAATTACTTCAAGAATGCAAATAAACCAACAAGGTGGCTTGCCTACAAAATTCAACAACAAAAAGAGAAATCATATATAGAAGTTTGAAATAAGCAAGATGGAACAGAAACAAATAAATTTCAAGAGATGAAAACTATAGTAGAAAACTTTAATAAAATTCTTTATAGGGAAGCAGATACAAATATAGAACAAATAAAGGACTACTTAGAAACACATCAGCCGAAGAAATTTACAGAAGACCAAAGAAAAATAATAGACCAATTGCGATGATGGAACTGGTTGAGGCATTGAGACAGCAAAATAAAGGTAAAGCACCAGTACCGGATGGTCTCCCAATAGAATTTTACCTTATATTGAGGAACAATTATTGCCTCATTTAAAAGATATCTGTAACAATGTTATGGAGAATGAAGAAATACTGGATTCATGGAAGGAAGCAATAATTTCTCTAATACATAAACAAAACTCTGCCAAAAAAGAAATTAAAAACTACAGACTGATTTCACTATTAAATGTGGATTACAAAATTTTTGCTTCAATAATAGCAGGAAGATTTTTAAAAAATATTGTCAAAAACAATACATAAAGATCAAGCAGGATTCTTACCTAAAATACAAATAAAGAACAATCTAAGATGTATTATAGATATTATAGAATACTATGAAGTACGTCCAGAAAAGCAACTGGCTTTAATCTTTTTAGATGCAGAGAAGGCCTTTGATAATGTTAACTGGGACTTTGTGTTGGAAGCTTTAAAAATGGCAGAGGCGGGAACAGAGTTTGTCAAAACGATCCAAGCCATTTATACTAGACAAAATACGACTGTTATGATTAATGGGGATCGGACCCAAAACTTTGAAATTCAAAAAGGGACGAGGCAAGGCTGCCCTCTCTCACCACTTTTATTTATTTTCGCTCTGGAAATTCTCAATGATATAATTAGAAATGGAAATCAGATTATTGGACTCAGGGTGAGAGGAGAAGAGTATAAACTATTGGCATTCGCGGATGATCTAGTATTTATCTTAGAAAATCTGATACATTCGGTAATTAAACTGAAGGAGGAACTTCAAGATTATGGACAAGTAGCAGGGCTGAGAGTAAACATGAATAAAACAAAGATTTTGACTGAGAATATGGATATAAAACAGAAAGAAACATTACAGGAAATTTCAAGCTTCCAGATACAAGAAAAAGTAAAATATCTGGGAATCATGATGACAAACAAATGTAGTGCCTTACGAGAAAACAATTAGAAAGAACTTTTGAAGACAACTAAACAAGATACAGAAAAATGGAAAAACTTACAAGTATCTCTAATGGGACGAATTGCACTAATTAAAATGAATCTTCTTCCTAGATGGATATTTCTATTTCAGACAATTCCTATTTTGCAAAATCATTTTTTTTAAAGATTTGAACCAGCTCATTTCAAAATTTATTTGGCAAGGCAAACGTCCCAGAATAAGACTGAAGGCATTACAAGACTTTAAAGAAAAAGGAGGTTTTGGACTACCGAATTGGACTCTATACTAATGTGGCAGCATTAGCTTGGATTAGGGACTAGATTATTCTAGAGGATAAAAGAACATTAAAATTAGAAGGTCATGATCTTATGATTGGATGGCATGCGTTTCTATGGTACAGGAAGGCATCTACACAAAAGTACTTAAAACAACATTGGCTTCAAGCTTCTTTACTGAAAGTCTGGGAAATCATACGTAAGCAGTTTTTCACAAAAAACTCAAAATTAACTGCTCTTCTGGAAGCTTTTACGTTACCGAATATCTATGAGGAAGAGAAACCCAAAAGATATCAGGATATCTTGGACTCTAAGAATGAGTTGAAACCATTAGAGGATTTATCATGGTGGCAAAAAGCCCAAATAGAATCCAAATACGCTAAAGATAAGACAATAGGCTTCCATGAAAATTTGATGGAGATTGAAAAGATAATGATAACTACTGACCAAAAATTTATAAAAAGAATCTATACCCTATTACTCAATGATATGATGTTAGAGGAAACAGTAAAAGTAAATATGATTCAATGGGTTCAAAATATAGGTCATAATATAGATTTAGAACAATGGGATCAAATGTGGAAGAAAAATATAAAAATTACAAAAGCTACATCTTACAAGGAAAATGTATATAAAAAGTTTTATAGATGGTATGTAACGCTAGAGAGACTAGCGAAACATAACAGTAAATGTTCAAATAAGTGTTGGAAATGTGAAAAGAAGCTGGGCTCATTTTATCATATGTGGTGGCATTGTGAAATAAGTAAAAAATACTGGATATAGATTCATCAAATGACCCAAAAGGTGTTAGGGGCAGCCATACCATTTACACTGGAAGTATTACTTTTGAACATTTTACCCGAAGATTTTAATAAAGACGATTGCTACCTTATTGTATATTTGTCTACCGCAGCAAGAATTTTTTATGCTAAATATTGGAAGATGCCTGAGACACCCACGAAGCAAGAATATTTAAACAAAGTTCTAGAAGCAGCTGAAATGGACAAATTGACTCTATTGATGAAAGGTCTCTCAGACTCTATATTCCAGAATACATGGGCACGATTTTATAACTGGTATAACAATTATGTTTAGGCAGATATAACTGAAAGACATTTTACAAGATAAAGTTTATTCATATAACCCAATAAGAGAGAAATGAAATGAGATGTACTCACTTTGGGTAAAACTAGTAAATATTGAGTAATTTTAGGCATAGTTAATCACATCCCTGATTTTACTACCCCCATTTGTGTTATATGTGTTTGTTTTACTGTATGTTTGTTATTGTGTTGTATTGTGTTAAAAATTTAATAAAATTCTGTCCTCAGGGACAGTAAAAAAAAAATGTCATCTGGCGCATCACATCACTGGTGGGATTTTGTTTGGCAGGCTGGAGTTCCTTTCCTAAATTAATTGTGCCCTTCTTGTTGTGCAAACTGATAACTTTTTCATGGGCAAAAGTTGCTCATGACATCGAATCCATCATCTACGCTTCACAAGAGGAGATTGTCATAGCCTACAGTAAAAGAGTTGAGCACAATGGTTGGGTTTGTTGGTTCATCCAGTTTGCCATTCAATTTTTCTTCAGGGTTCTTAAAAACATGATCCTTCTGCCCAATCATCTCTCAATTACTTTTCATTTGAAGGCTAGAGGTTTGCATTTCTAAAACATTGCCTGTGACAATAATAGTACTATTCTTGAATGACAATACTTTTAGCCTTAGGGTGAATCTGATCATACTCTCATCACTCTTCTTTGCATTTTTATCCTGAGGTAACTGTCATGTTGTACTTAAACTATTTCATTAGATAGGAAAGCACTGTTATTTGTTCATATATTTGTCTTAAGTTTCTTGTGTCTAAGGGCTGCAGTCTCTACTCTGTTACCTTTGCAGTTATTACACATATAACTTAATTGTTATGATTTTGACAGTCTAACCTTACATGCTGAGAGAGCATGCTATCCATGATCCTCCAGATATGTGGTTGCCATTTTGTGTGAACAAGGACAATATGCATATTTTTGGGCTTCAGTATATATGAAAGCATATGCTCAAAAATCTAGATTTCTAATTGCACATACCAAGTTTGATTGTGTGCTGCCCTAGTCACAAAAATAGTGTCCACACATATCAAGAGAACTGCCCAAAAGCATGATCTCCTCTAATGCATGGTTGGATTACCAAAATCATAATAACTGAACCTGGCTATAATTATACTGTTTTGTGCAGCGACTGGTTTGATTCTTGTTCTAAGTCTACTATAAATCGTTTGATACCAGGCTTCCATTAGTCTTCAGAGCAAAGGGCATTTGAAGCTAATAACTTACTTCTGCTTTCCAAGCACGGAGTTCACGTATAGAAATTTAATTACAAACAGAAGCTAAGACATGTTGTCTCAGAAGCAAACATTCCAGGTCACAAATTCCTGTAGTTTGGTGGGTAAGTCTTTAGAAGCACCCAAAGCGCCAGATTATTTATTTATTTAAAACATTTTTATATGGCCTTTATTAAAACATTTATATTCTCATGGTTCAAGGCAGTTTATATATAGGAATTACTGGGAAATTATTCTGGTCTACTACAAAATAGCTTTTTTTTAGCCATTAATCTGTTGATGTAATTACTTTTCAACAACACAAGAAAACACTGTCAACGTTAGGAAGCGTATACTGTGTTTTTTGGGGGGAATAGGAAGCTTCCTTATAGTTCCTGTTTGTTTGTTTGTTTGTTTGTTTGTTTATTAAATTTATATCCCGCCCTTCCTGAAACAGGCTTTAAGTATCATTCATTCCTGAGCATCTCAGGTGTCCCTTTTACAAATCCACACAAATTATTCTGTGTAATCCATTTTAAATCCAAGTGAAAAAGACAGACTATAATTAATGTAAATAAATAAATACATCCATGGTGGGTTAACATGTAATTCTGGGCCAAAGCTGAAAGGATGCTCAGCTGTGGATGTGTCCGATGGTGAAAGAAATGTCCAATGCTGCAAAGAACAAACCTGGAATGTAAGATCTATGAATCAAGGTAAACTGGATGTGGTCAAAAATGAGATGGCAAGACTGAACATCAACATCTTGGGAATCAGTGAACTAAAGTGGACGGGAATGGGTGAATTTAACTCAGAAGACCATTATATCTACTACTGTGGCCAAGAATCCCATAGAAAAAATGGTGTGGCCTTTGTAGTCGACAAGAGAGTGAGAAAGGTAGTATTGGGATACAATCTCAAAAATGACAGAATGATCTCAGTCCGAATCCAAGGCAAACCATTCAACATCACAGTAATCCAAGTGTATGCCCCTGTCATGGACGACAATGACTGTGCTGAGTCCCCACCGTAGCCAGAGGCACTGGCATTGCCAGAACCAGAAGCTGGCCCCTCTGACTCCTCAGGAGTTGATAGCTTGCTGCCACCAGCGCCTGAGCCTGTAAACCCCACACCTGATGAGGTACAGGTGCAACCAGGGAGCCCGCCTGACTCATCTCCATGAGGGAGCTGAGGGAGCAGCTCTGAAGGAACTTAGCACCTGCCACTGAGATGCACACTGGCAGGGAAGGTGAGCAACAAATCCTTAGTGGGAGCAGTGCCACTGCTACATACATTTTACATTTCAATCCCAGCCAGAGACCTATATAGCTCCCACTCAGGACTGGACTCACCATGGAAGCAACGAGTTGCCTCCATGTGGACCTTGCATCCACCTTTGGCTCCTGCTCTCAAACCCCCACTCTCATTCAGATTCCTGGCTTCCTGACCTCTGCTTTGGACGACCTCTCTTTTGGACTCTTGCTCTTGCTCTGACTCTCCTGGCAACGACCTCAGACCAGACCCGGACTCCTGCCTCTCAGCCCAGCCCAGCCCAGCCTGTGACAGCCCTAATCACTGCCACAGAAGAGGCTGAAGTGGACCAGTTCTATGAAGACCTACACCCCCTAGAACTAACACCCAAAAAATAATGTCCTCATCATCATAGGGAACTGGAATGCTAAAGCAGGAAGTCAAAAGGTAACCAGAATAACAGACAAGTTTGGCCTTGGAGAACAAAATGAAGCCAGGCAAAGGCTAACAGAGTTTTGTAAAAAGAACATTCTGGTCATAGCAAACAACCTCTTCCAACAATCTAAGAGGTGACTCTAAACATGGACATCATCAGATGGGCAACACCAAAATCAGATTGATTATATCATTTGCAGTCAAAGAAGGAGAAGCTCTATACAGTCAGTAAAAACAAGACCTGGAGCTAACTGTGGCTCAGATTATGAGCTACTCACTGCAAAATTCAGACTTAAACTGAAGAAAGTTGGGAAAACCACTAGACCATTCAGGTTTGACCTAGATCACATCCCTGATTAATATACAGTGGAGGTGAAGAATAGGTTTAAGGGACTAGATTTGATAGACAGAGTGCCTCAAGAACTATGGACAGAGGTTCATGACACTGTACAGGAGGCAGCAATCACCACCATCCCAAAGAAAAAGCAATGCAAGAAAGTAAAGTGGCTGTCTGATGAGGTTTTACAAATAGCTGAGGGAAGAAGGAAAGCTAAAGGCAAGATGAAAAGGAAAGATTTACCCAACTGAAAGCAGATTTCCAGAGACCTTCCTGAATTAACAGCAAGGAGAGAGACCTTCCTGAATGAACAATGCAAAGCAATAGAGGAAAACAATAGAATGGGAAGGACTAGAGATCTCTTCAAGAAAATTGGAGAAATCAAGGGAACGTTCCGTGCAAAGCTGGCCATGATAAAGGACAAAAACAGTAGGGACCTAACAGAAGCAGAAGAGATTAGGAAGTGGTGGCAAGAATACACAGAAGAACTATACAAGAAGGACCTCAATGTCCTTGACAACCACGATAGTGTGATCACGGACCTCAAGCCAGACATCCTGGAGTGCAAAGTCAAATGGGCCTTAGAAAGCATTACTAACAACAAAGCTAGCAGAGGTGATGGTATCCCAACTGAGCTATTCAAAGTCCTAAAAGAATATGCTATTAAAGTGCTGCACTAAATATGCCAGCAAATTTGGAAACCGCAACAATGGCCACAGGATTGGAAAAGGTCACTTTACATTCCAATCCCAAAGAAGGGCAGTGCCAAGGAATGTTCAAAGTATCACACAATTGCACTCATTTCACACGCTAGCAAGGTCATGCTTAAGATTCTACAAGCTAGGCTTCAGCAGCATGTGGATAGAGAACTGCCAGAAGTACAAGCTGGGTTATGAAGAGGAAGAAGAATGAGAGATCAAATTGCCAACATTCGCTGGATTATGTAGAAAGCAAGGAAGTACCAGAAAAAGCATCTACTTCTGCTTCACTGACTACACTAAAGCCTTTGATTGCATGGATCACAACAAACTGCAGCAAGTCCTTAAAGAGATGGGAGTACCAGACCACCTCACATGTCTCTTAAGAAACCTGTATAAGGGTCAAGAAGCGACAGAACCGGATATGGAACAACTGATTGGTCTAGAATAGGAAAAGGAGTATGACAAGGATGTATATTGTCACCCTGCTTATTTAATTTATATGCAGAGTGCATCATGTGAAATGCTGACCTGGACGAATCACAACCTGAAATTAAGATTGCTGTGAAAAAAATCAACAACCTCAGATATGCAGACAATACCACTCTGATGGCAGAAAGTGAAGAGGACCTAAAGAGCCCTTTGCTAAGGGTCAAAGAGGAGAAAGCAACAGTTGGTTTGAAACTCAACATCAAGAAAACTAAGATCATGGCATCTGGCCCCATCACTCCTTGGCAAATAAAAGGGGTAGTCATGGAAGCAGTGACAGACTTCATGTTCCTGGGATCCAAGATCACTGCAGATGGTGACTGCAGCCATGAAATTAAAATATACCTGCTCCTTGGGAGGAAAGTGAAGGCAAACCTAGGCAGCATAATGAGAAGTAGAGACATCACCCCGCCAACAAAAGTCCATATAGTCGAAGCGATGGTATTCCCAGTAGCAATGTATGGCTGTGAGAGTTGGACCACAAGGAAGGCCGAGAGCTGAAGAATAGATGCTTTCGAATTATGATACTGGAGAAGATTCTTGAGACTCCCTTGGACTGCAAGGCCATCAAATCAGTCAATCCTAAAAGAAATCAACCCTGACTGTTCCCTGGAAGGCCAGATACTGAAGCTGAAGCTCAAATACTTTGCCCACCAAATGAGAAGGGAACACTCGGTGGAGAAGACCCTGATGCTGGGAAAGGTTGAAAGTAAAGAAAGAAGGGGACAGGAAAGGATGAGATGGTTAGACAGTGTTATCAATGCAACGAACATTAAATTAAGCAAACTCTGGAGCATGACAGAAGACAGGAGGGCCTGGGGTTGCGAAGAGTCGGACTCGACTGTGCAACTGAACAACAAAAAACTGTTTATCCCAGTAAGAATGGGTCCCCAACTTACCTGGGGACCCCATTTGCACCCTGTGGGGGGAGGGTGGCTTGTTAGACCAGGTGCCATTGCTAGATGGCATGCTTTGGCTCTCACCTTGTCCTCAGTGGTGGCCTCCACAGTGTGCAGTAGAATCGATAATCAATGGGCCACATGGTTCCCTATCCCCAGGCTCTGCTGCCAATCTCTGCTTTAATCTAGGCCAGCAGCATTTTCCCAGTGTGTGGCACAGCCAAAGTTGGTGGACATGTGATCTACACACATGCTTTCGTTTCCAGGCTCTGCCTTAACTCCCCCCACCTTCTCAGTCCAACAATTTTCCCACAAAAGGAGCAAGCCACGCAGCCTAACAACCTCCCCACTCTTTGTCAGCTGGCTCCGCTGCCAGGATTCCCCCCCCCCATTTCTAGACTTCTTGCTATGCAAGGCCTAGGCCATACAGCAATACCCCCCCCCATTTTCTGTGCTGTTGCCCCCTTGGCTTTCCACTTAAGCATCTGTGGGTGGGCCTCAACAATTCAGCTAGGCTGAGGGAACAGCAGCAGTTGCTATTTTGCTCTGTATCTCCCACTCTTTGTTGCATTGGACAGATGCCATGTGGGGAGATAGCCCCCCAGCCCTGTCCTTTGGCTCCACTCCTGGGCTTTTCTTTGCTTTCTCTCATCACCACTTGGGAGGATAAGGCCATGTGGACACTCCTCCTCCTCGGAAGGTGGTAATTGTTTAGGCACCACCTGGCCACCTATATGTGTAGCAGGTCTAGGTAGGCATAATATTTGATCCTTCCCCCCCTGTGTGGCTCAGTATTCTCTTCAGGGACCAGGCTATAGTGCGGTTACTTAATCATAATCATAGAATAAGATAAAACAAAGTTGATGATTGATAGCATTTAACGTTAGGGAGTTCTTTTGTCTCAGGCGTGGGGTGGTCAGCCTTTGTACCCCTCTAGTTTACTTTGCTTTCCTCAGTAGTTGTAGGGACATTGCTAAGTCAGGTCTAACTGGTGCCCTGATCCCTGGTCCCTCTTCCCAACAAATGTGGGGCAGGTCCAGCCAGACCAGGGGTTCCCAGGTGGTGCTCCCACCAAGTCAGTGTGCAGCCCAAAGGAATGCAGCCAAGAAGGGGTTGGGACCCTCTTTGGTGTTGGGTGGGGCAGATGGCAGTAGCTTTTTGCAGGGCCTTTCCCAGACATTAGAGCAGTTGGTGGACCAGGTCAAACAGCTCGGTGTACCAGCTCCTGCTTCCCCCAGGGCAGGGGAATAAAGGCTTGCCTCAGACCTCACAAAGGCATAGGGCCGAGGTAAAGCAGCATCACAGGGCAGTCTCACCAGACAGCAACTGAAGCTCCCCCAGCAGCAGGGAAAGGACTCACACAAATGCAGCCAAGTGGTCAAAGAAGCATGGCGGCCAATGCTACTGCAAATGCCACTGATACCAGCCGGGGATGATAACAAGTCAAAGAGCGCTGGGACAATGGGTGAGTCTTCCTTCTCTGAGGATTCCAGAGGGGAGCTGGGTGACTATTGGTCTGTGGCCTCTGGCATGCCAGGCCTATCCAGATGGGCACTTAAGAGAAGGATTCAAGGGGGATGGTCCAAGTCAACTCCTGGAGTGCTGTGGGCAGAGGGTCAGCCGGAGCCAACTCCCATCTCACCAACACTCACAGATGATGATGATGACTTCCCTGGTATTCACCTTTCCCCCTGCATAAGGGCTGCTATGTGAATGTTTTTTTCTTTATTGAAGCCTGAAGCAGATGAGGGCAGGAAGGACTACTATAGCAAAAAGAGTAAGAGAGGGGAAAAGAGAGACAAGGCTGAGCACTCTTTCTTTAACTGGCTGTCTGGCTATGGTCTTCATGGATGTGGTCCAGTCAGCCTACCCAGACAGGGGTTGGCACCTCTCGAACCCCTTGAAGGCACGTGCACTGGCAGGGGAAGCAGCTGCCATCGACTATGATGAGGCCTTTCATAAGAGGGTGTCTCATAATAATAGGACAAGGTGGGATTTAATAAACAATAGGCTGTGGCTCCTGTTGGTTGGCCCCCACATCCAAAGCAGGTGCAATAGTGCCAGGATGCACGAATGGGGCACCTGACAGGATCCCTTGCCCAATACAATCAGGGCCAGTGTTACCAGGTAAGCTGCAAGTTTGACCATGATTGCAATAGCTGCTTTCGTCCTCATCCATGACTTTCCTGCCCACACGGTCAAGGCGCAGCACAGCCCTTTCACAGTGGCCAATCTTCCTCCAAGTCCGGGAGGAAAAGAGAGGGAGGGTCAGGCTCCAATCCTGCCCCTACAGCCACAGCTTCCAAGTAACCCCCGCCTCATGGCAGGCTTGGCCAGGCCCCAGCACCTGTTCATCTCAAGGCCTTGAGCCCACTGTTAGAAAGATACCTGAACAGGGCAGTACCTTCTAACTTTGAGGTGGTTTCCAATATGGTTTCCACATCTTTTTCAAAGGGCCTTGAAACTTCATGGATGTAGGCAATCTCAGTCACTGCCAAAATCACCAAGGAACATGTAGCCTACAGGGTCGTGGGCCCCTTCAAATTTTCCCCCTTTCCCAACCTCTGGGTCTTGCCCCTTGGGGTGGTGCCTAAAAAAGCAACTCCTGCATCATCTGTCATACCCCTGGGTCACCTCTGTTAATGATGCCATGCCCCCTCAGTTTTGTTCAATGCTATGCATCTTTTGACTAGGCAGTTTAGCTGGTCAGGAGTGTCAATGGCAAAATGTGACATACAGTCTACCTTCCAGCTCCTGTCAATCTGAACTTTTACCTCCTAGGCTTCAAGTTCCAAGGAGAATGGTATGTGGACAAGGCCATGCCGATGGGCTGCTCAGTATCATGTGCAGCCTTCGAGGCGTTCAGCACCTTTTTGGAATGGGTGGTCAAGGACAGGGTGCGCAGCATTTTTGTCACCCATTCCTTGGACAACTTTTTATTTGTCAGGCCAGCTGCCAATACCACTAGCAAGACCTTCATTCTCACATTTCAAGCAATGCTCTTGATGTGCCCCTAGCTCAGGATAAAACAAAAGGCCCGGCCATTCTGTTGGTGTACCTGGACATCCTCTTGGATACTGTCCAGTGGACTCCTGCCTTCCAAAGAACAAGCTCAAGGCACTCTGGTCTCCACTGAATAAGTTGAAAGTGCAAAGTAAGTGCACATTTAAGGAGTTACAGTCTTTGCTAGGTCATCTTAATTTTGCTTGCAGGGTAGTCTCTCCAGGCAGGGTCTTTTGTGCCTGCCTGCCTGGCCAGGGCCAGCGCCACTGCATGATATCACCATATTCACGATATCACCAACATGCCTGGCGCAATGTGAAGTCATATCATACAGTTTTCAAGCTGAATGCTAGAGCATCCACCGGCAGCATGCCTAGCATGATGACGTCACTTCCAGGTGACATCATTGTGGCACGCACATCCCAGACTGGGACCAGCTCCCCACCACCAGAAAAGGTAAGGGACCTGGCAACTCTGTGAATGGGTCATGCATCTGGTGTGGCAGTCTGTGCTGGTGTGCCTCTTGGCTAACATTGCCTTTTCAGCCTGCCACATTCCAGGTTTGGATAAAAAATATTGTGAACACCCTATCACAATTTCAGGAGGAGAGGTTGAGATCTGCCTCCAAAGGTTTCCTGCAGCTGGCTCTTGCCTAATCAGGACTCTTGTTGGCCTTCATGGTCATCCACCCACAGCACACTGATGCCTTATTTATCCATGCTGACTGGTCCCCGTTAATGAGATATCAATTCATCATGGTTTTATGGTTTGCCTGGCTGCAATTGGCCTCCCACCATGCGAGTTTGGGGGACACTCCTTTAGGACTGGGGCTGCCACCTCCGCAGCCAAGCTTGGCTTGCCGGAAACATGCATGCAGGCCATTGGCAGGTGGCTTTCTTCAGCGTTTTGCATATACATCTGTCCTAATCTGGCTTCTAAACTATTATCCTTCTATTTACAGTGTCCTGCCTTATGTCTGTTTGGGTCTGCAGTCACAGCATTGTACACTGGGCCAGGAGATACACCAGATCTATTGGCTGGTGGGTGCACCTAGGCCTTGAGGACTTCCTGTACATCTCTTGGATGGGGCACTGTGGCATTCAGTGGAGTGAGCTGGTGCTGGCTATCCTCCATCAGGCCAAGCTTTATGGTTCACCAGGCACTATCATCATACAGCCCAGAGAGAATGACCTTACTTCCTGTAAGACCTGACTCTTGCAATACAGAAGGACCTACACATTCTATGGAAACAGATTCCTACTGCAGTCATCTTCCGGTTTGACCCACTGGAAGTGCACATGGTGGGGCACAAACAACCTTGAGAAGGTTGACATGGCCAGGCTTAAGGTCAAAAAAGCAGCTGGCATCATGGTAATTACTGCAGGAGGCTGAACAATCACTTGGACATTTCATTTAGGCAGGAGGCCCTCTACAGGCCAGATGGCGTTGGTGAGGAAAGGAAGTGTGGTTGTGTGATCTAAGGTGTGGCATTCAGGAGTGGCTTCAGCTGTGTCAAGTCTGGCAGGAGGTGGCTGCCTGAGGGCACACACTTCTAGTAGTGGTTTTGGAATTTGGATAGATCCTTTTGGGGGCAAATTGGGCCTGGATGTCCATCATTCCAGGTGGGGGTCCCATTAAAGGATCATAGGGGCATGGGTTAAAAAGGCATGCCCAGCTCAGGGGCTGCTGGTCACACCCTGCACCTAGGTGGCAGGGGGATCACACAGTGGCCTGTTCCCCATATTGCTTCCATCACAGCCTTTTCTCCTTCAGCAACTGGACTGAAGGACGGGGTTTTACACCAGGTGGCAAGTGGGTCACTCAATGCCTTTTGATCCATTCCCTATGTCAAGCCAACCTTTTACAGCTGTAATGTAATAAAGTTGTGGCCTATTGTATTCCCACATGGTGTTGTCCAGGACTTTTGACCAGGCACCCAGCCTCCCCCCCTTCAATGGTGTGTGGGGGTGCAACTGTTCCATTAGCCTGGAGTGTTTCCCCACAATAACCTTTTGGTGCTGTTGAATGATTCCTTTTCTGAAATCAGCTGCAAGTGGAAATGAAACAGGATTCACACTCAGGGTGGGCTCCAGGTTTTTTTGTACACTAGGCAAGGCTACCTTCTGGTGCGCCCCCACAGCATCCACCAAGACACCCCCGCGTAGATCCCAGCTATCTGGGCTACTCGGGGTCCTCCTGCGCCGCTTAGGTCACTTCTCCTTCTCTCCCCCCCCACAGGCCTTCTTCTCCGGCTGCCTGCAGCCTCTTTCCCTCCCACCCTTGCCACCCGCCCCCCAGCAGACACCCGTCAGCTCTTCTGTGAGGAGCAGCCTGTTGCAGGTGAATGGCTGCACCTGCCTGTTGGCCGTGTGCAGCTGGCTGAGGCAGCACTTCCCCGGTCCCTGTCCCAGCCACTCTGATGGGTGACCTCTGGGGTGCCTAGACTGATGTGGGGAGGGGAGGGAAGGTCAGCTCAGCTGGGCTGCCAGTGGAGGGTGGGGCAAGCAGCTGCCTGACCCTTCACTCCAGATGGCTTGGCACTGCTTGAGTGGCCGCAAGTGAGCGGAACTTTCCTTTTGTTGCGGTGGTGGCTTTCGCCTTTGTCTGGCTTCTTCCAGGGAGGGATGTAAGAGGCAACAGCTTGCCAAGGAGACCAGGAAGCTCCCCCCAAACGGTGTAAAAGAGAATTGTTCAGGAGGACATTTCTATAAAAGGAATAAGACTGTGAAATAATGATGTTCCTACCATGGAATAAGATTATAATATAATAGAATGGAAGGCATTGTTATAAAGGGAACAGGATTTTACTCTATGCTACAATTCATTGCATGCATTACCTTGCTCTTACTACGTTGTTTTCTACTTAATAATTCTACTTTTTAAACACTGTTTATCTATGGTTTCTTTTTGCACTGCTATTAATTTTTGTAATCCTAGTCCTATTGCATTGTTTGTTGGTTGTCTCATATTTCATTGCATTGTCTGTTATAATCTGCCTAAAATCTCAGACAGAAAGGCAGGCAATAAATAAAGTAAATTTTAAAAAGCATTCCTCTCACTAGTTGTTGTAGATTTTCCGGGTTGTGTGGCCGTGGTCTTGGCTTTGTAGGACCTGACGTTTTGCCAGTAGCTGTGACTGGCATCCTCAGAGGTATAACTCAGGAAGATGGAGTACTCTCTGTGTCAAGGTGAGCAGAAAACTGATAGGCAAGTAATTTATTTCTACCCTGGAAGGTGGGGTAGGGCTGAGCCACAACAGAGAAAGCATTTGTATGGGCAGCTGTCTGTCTTACCAGTTTGCAGAAGGCTTTGCTGAGATGGCGCATAGCAGGAGAGGTGGGCCTGCAGATCTGAGGGTCCAAGGCCATGAATGGTTTTGTAGATAATAACCAATACCTTGAACTGAACCAGGAACGGAAAGGTAGCCAGTGCAATGACTGCAGAGTTGGTCCAATAAGGGTAGGTTCATCTAACTCCCAATAATAACCGAGCTGCAGCATTTTGTGCCAACTGCAGTTTCTGATTAGGCCGAGAAATTGAGTTACTTTGAAATAAGAGGTCAATCTAAAGGGACAGGGTCCACTGAACACCTTAGTAGCTTTTTGTCATGAGTTTGACTGGTGTTGCTATTATATTTTAAATCTAAAAAATACCACAGGTCAGGTCTGAAAAGAGACAAAAATAAAACCAAGACAGACTGGAATAAAAGGGATTGAATCTAGTGATGTATGAGTAGAAATGAAAATTAATGTAGCACAGTTCTGCTTAATGTGCATCTGGAGCAATGGAATGTACAACAGCTTGTTACCTGAACTGGACCCCAAGAGGGGAAATAAGCTTGCCACAGAGTCTCCAGCCAGATATACAAGGGATAAACACCTTTCCCCATGTATATGGAGATTTTATTCCCGCCTAATGTTCCCAAGAAAAAGAATAACAGAGACCAACCTATTAAAACTAAATGAAATATTTATTTACAAACTAATTAATTGTGCTGGTTATAAACCAAATAAATTATACTAACTAATTAATTATTGTATGACATTGTGTGTGGAATAGCCAGGAGATCCTAAGATTGTCTTGGCAGGCAGAAATTTTAGCTGTTTAGCATTATGCAGCACTAGGTGGTGAGCTAGACTTGTTTTTAAGGCAAGTGATGTTTCAGAGATGGTTTTCCATTGCCTTACTCTCTGTCATGACCCTGGTATTTCTTGGAGGTCACTGCAACATGACTGAGTGGGGACGCATATCTGCTATACGCATACCTAATATACTATACACTGGATTCAGATTATTACTCTGTTATGACTGATCATGTCGCCTTTCTGAGGGATGACCAGTTTTCACTTAAAAGTTTCTTCAGGGTTTGTATGAGTCCTTATCAAGAAGTCAGGCACCAGTGCTTTTTAAAGTCAAACTGCAGAACTCTTTATTTCACAGAAACACAGCAGGGGTGGAATATTTACACTGGATATATTGTTGCTGTTTGTATAAGTGCTTCTCTCTCTCTGTATTAACATAGGCTGTAGTTATAAAATACTAAATTGGTCACAGACTGTCTTTGGTACAGATTTCACTCTCTGGTATCTCCATCTGGCTCTCTGAGACTGACTGGTGAGCCAATTCCAGCTATTTCCCAGTCTCTTTCAGGCTCCTAGTCCTTCTACTTAACCACCTCGCAAGTTCCCTTGGAGAAGTGTGTGTTTTGCTTTGTGACTACTGAGGAGTTATTTAGTTTCTCCTCTCAGCTCACTACCCTCTCTCTTTAGAGATGACCATTAGGATCATTATACAGTCCCCGTTTTCCTTGAATGGATGGCTTGCTGTATCACTCAGCTTCAGAGGCTCCTTTGCTCTCAAGAGCTCTCCAGCAAACTCCCTAACTGTCAACTGTCAACTGTTAACTGTCACTTCACTGAGAATTCCGACAACTTTCCCCCCCTCTCAGTCATGTGACCTAGCAGCTCTCTTGCTTCGCTGCTGTTTATCAACAAACCTTTAGTCTGTCACAGTCACCCTTCCAAGATATGATGGGAGTGAGCCAACATGAGCTATCCAGGTCAACACACAACTAGAGATAGATCAAAATTGCAAACCCTTTAAAATCATGAATAAAACTATGCAAGTAAAAGAGCCAGTTTGGAGTAGTGGTTATGAGTGGGAGACTCTAATCTGAAGAATCAGGTTTGATTCCTGATTTCTCCACATAAAGCCAGCTAGGTGACCTTGGGGCAGTCACAGCTCTCTCAGAGCTTTCTCAGCCCCACTTACCTCACAGGGTGTCCATTGTGGGGAGAGGAAGGGAAGGTGATTGTAAGCCGCTCCAAGACTCCTTTGGGTAATGATGGGTGGTGTATAAAAGCAACTCTTCTCCTTAAAACTTAGAATAAAACCACCCTCCCTCCCATTAAACATATGTACAAATGCAAACCTGAGAAGGTGGAGAGGATGAGGGGCAGAGGCTCTGAAAAGTAATACTACGTGATCCCAGGTGTATGAGAAGCTGAGAATCGCTGTATGTGCAGCAGAAGTCCAACAAGGAGGGAGAGGATCCTGCAAAGCAGTTTGCAGGGATATCCATGTAGCTGATGAAACCTGGCACACCTTTCACTGACTGGGGATAGTTCTTTTATGAGCAAAAATTCCATTGTTCAGGATGGGACCTGACTTTCCTAAAATCAGGATTGCTCCAAGAAATAAAGTTTGAATTTGACTGGGCAGTTTGAAGCTAACTGCTGCCTAAATTTGGTGGGAAGGTTGGGAAATGATACCTGACATTCCAAGATGATGCAATTGATGGGTATTTTTAGAATATTGACAAAGAACCAGGAGTTTGAAAGGAAGGTTAATTGTCCTCTTTGCCCATCCTAGGTGGATCAGTTATTGGGCTCTTTTTGCTCAGTAGGTGGATTGGAAGTAATACTTCCCCCTTCACTTGGAAATAGCCCATACTGCTGTGATGAAGCGTCCCTTAAAGCAGGGAATATGGTTGTATCCTGCAAGTCTTTGAGCTGGGGGGATATGAAGATGCTTTACATCCTGCCTCCGTGAAGGAATGTGCTCTTGACATGGCAGGCCAGGTGAGCTCTCAGAGATCCCCTGTTGCGCTTAGGCTTTCATGGGGGTGCCATTCAAAAGAACTAAAAGGAGACTGGGGATACAATTGGGATATCTCAACTGAGAAGAGGCCAGGGGCCTTACAAGATGGTTCACATGATTCCATACATGTGTCAAATCCATAAACATCAAGGACTGCTTTTGATATGAAGAGTCTCTATACACATCTTCAAACATAGTGAATGGAGAGAGAAAAGACCCCATCCAACATGTGTCTTGATGAATCAAGCAGGAGGTTGGCAAGGTAACTGTATTTTGATCAGCTTTAAAACAAAACCAGTGGAAATATCAGAAATAGCCCTACAGCTGTAATTTTTAATTGTACCAGAAAATATCAGGTGCAAAAGAATCTCTGCAGTCCTATGCTGTTTGTGCTTTATAAGAAGAAATCTCTGTCTAAATATCTATTGTAACCAATAGGAGTCAAATAGCTGTGAAGGTTAAGAATTGTTTTCTGTAGGCTACCCAGGCGCATGGAACTGTTGGAGTGGCTTCTGATTGACATATACAGCACTTTATTCTATCCACTTTATTCTATCCCTTCCAGTGTATTTTCTTAGACTGGTGACCTGTCAAACTTAGGAAAATAAAAGAAGGCAATGATTTTAACTCTTTATGAAATCAACCAGTGCATTGCCTCTGTTGGATGCAGAATAATCTATCAAGCAACAGGTAACATTAACTACCGTCTTAGACAGTCTGTCATGTTTAGCTAGCTCAGATCATTTCTTCTGGCAAAGAGGAATTGGTTGGCAGGTTGTTTTCATATCCCTTATAGTAACGGGATGTGACACAGTCATCATACAATTCATACCAGCAGGGATTGACTGATGGATTTTACTCCTTGAAGACCTTTCATGGGCAGAGCAGAAGATCGCAGTGCACAGCAAAGTCATAAACTCTAGTGCTATTGCATCAGTAAGCCTTTTAGTTTGTGTGTCTGAACATTAGAGTAGATTATGAGTAGAGCAGGTTATTATTTTGAACATTATAAAGGCTTCTCTGAGTAACTTTACCGTATTTTCCCCCAGCCATACTTTGGCTGACAGCAAAATACAAAGAACTGGTATGCAGAAAAATGCAAAGTTACTGTATATGAGGACCCCCCCCCCCGGCAATTTATCTTCTAGGTTTTTTAGTTTGGGATATCATCTTTACAGCAATTATTCTATTTCATGTGCTTATCTGCCCAGAAATGTTGCTCCTTTTTAAGTGGCTCTTTTTATGTCTCCTTAACCTTACTGACATTAACTGATATAGCAAGGAATTGAATTCTCTTCACTCTCACCCTTGTGCCAGTTGCATCAACTCTGACTTTTAACTGCTATCTAAAATTAGTACATGTTCTCATACAGCAGACATGCATGGTAGAAGGCAGAGAGAGACAGGAGTGGGTAGAGAGCACAACGAGGACTGATAGTAGGTAAGCTTGTATGTAATGGAGGGAAGATTTTAAAAAGGATGTAGATTAAACATAGAAAAAATATCCAATTCTCAATATGGTCTGATATCTGGATACTTAAATCCAGAGCCTGGGGCCATGGACAGGCAAGACAGACAAGCCCCAGATTTGCAGAAAATTCTGAAATCTAAAAAAAAAAAAAAAAGATTACAATTGGGGGGTTAAAATCCTCCAAAATTACACAAGCAGTAGCTATAGTTTTAAGAAATTTATGCCCTCAGTAGCTGTTGCTAGGCTGTCTCTCTTTTACAAAGTTATAGCATAATATAGCAGCTATAATTATATCTTAGTGGCAATTCATTTTATAAATTAGTCTCCCCAATACAGTAATGGAGAACTGACTTCAGAAGATAAACCTCTCCATTCCTTATACCTAACATATCCAAAGAGGCTCAGTCTAGAATGACTGAATACTATTTCTGGTTTCATGTCTACATGGTGGTTTAATTGTTTTTGTTTTATAATATAAGTTTTACAATATGTTTTTTATATAAGTTGCTCTGATTTTTTGTAGAATGATGTGGGAAAGTATAAAAATAAAATGTGGAATAATATGGTAAAAAATAAAATGTATAAAATCACCACAGAGTGGTCATTCTTCAATTTCCCCTGCATACTTAGAGGGGGGGGGACAGAGTCTCCACTTGACTATACCTGAGAGCTAAATTCGCAATTATCACAGGCTAGCTCGAGGACAACCCCCTCAAGGTCACTTGTACTGGTAGCCATACATGCCAAAAGTGCATGGTGTCAAAATACAACAGCTGATAAATTCAGACCAGCTAGGATAGCAGTGCTTGCTAGAGTGCATGCATACACAGACACACACGTGCACACACACACACTGTACTGGGTTCTAGGGTTGGCAACTCTGGGCTGGGAAATTCCTGGCGATTTGGGGTCAGAGTCTGGGAGAGTGATGTTTGGGGAGCAGAGAAGTGATCCCATAGAGTCTCCCCTCCAAAGGTGCAATTATTGCTATAGCCTAGAGATCAGTTGTACCTCTGTGAGAGTTCCAGGCCCCACCTGGAGGAGGAGGAGGAGGAGGAGATTGGATTTATACCCCACCCTTCACTTGGAGTTTCAGAGCAGTATACAAACTCCTTTCCCTTCCCCTCCCCACAACAGACACCCTGTGAGGTAGGTGGGGCTGAGAGAGCTCTTTCAAGAACTACCCTTTCAAGGACAGCTCTTGTCAGAACTATAGCTTGCCCAAGGTCATCCAGCAGCTGCAAGTGGAGGAGTGGGGAATCAAACCTGGTTCTCCCAGATTAGAGTCTGCACATTTAACCACTACACCAAACCCCTAGGGCAGTGGTGGCCAAACTTGCTTAACGTATACCCTAAGGCAGGGGTGGCCACAAAGAATAAATGTCAGATGTTTGAAAGCCACAAAACATGGCAAATATGCAAATTTGCTTTTTATTAACATTATACGTGAGACTGCCAAAAATAAAAACAAAAGGTAAAAAACAAATATTGATAATGATATTTATTTGTCCAATGATATTTGTTTGCTAATTATATTAATTTGTTGAAGAGAGAGAGAAAGAGAGAGGTGGGGGGAAAGGGGATCATTGGCTGGGGAAGGGAAGACCCGTCGGGGAGCCATGTCTCCCCTTTGCTTCCCCAGCCGTCCTGCTGCGAGCCACACAATATGTGTGAAAGAGCCACATGTGGCTCCGGAGCCATAGTTTGGCCACCCTTGCCCTAGGGTATACATGGAATGCCTATTCTAAAGATCTGGTAGTCTGTGGGAGTAATTTACAGAGAAGACAAGAGAACACTAGTGATTGAATTAACTCCACTGTTTTAATGGTGCAAACAGATCTTTTTTTTTAAAAAAACCATTTATTATAGAGTATGTTTCACATATTTAAAATTACATCTTATAGATATCACATACCTTTTTCTTTCCTCCTCACCCTCCCCAGTACAAGGCTTCCCGCAATGCTCTTACCCCCTTATAAACTCTATTATCTAATTACCATTAACAAAATGTCTCACTTCCATTGTCAAATTAGGTAACATTTTAACAATCTTATCATTCTTTTTCTTGTTTTCTCCTTAATAACTATCGAAGCAAATCAATTTGTTTTTAACGTTCCAGTTTTTCTCAAGGTAGTCTTTGAAATCTTTCCATTATTCATAAAACGCTTCGTCTTCTTCATTATTAAGCTTTCTTGTCATTTTGTCCATTTCTATTATAAAAAGCATTTTCTTAATCCATTCCCATGTTTCAGGTATCTTTTCTTGTTTCCAGAATTGTGCATAAGTCATTCTAGCTGTTGTAACCAAGTACTATAACAATGTTCTTTTGGTTACATTTAATTCTTCCAGTTTAAGACCTAACAACAAGATTTGTGGATCTTTCTTAAAAGTACATTTCAAAATTTTCTGTATTTCATTATGAATCTCTGACCAGTAACTCATGGCTTTATCACAAGTCCACCACATATGGTAAAATGAGCCTTCTTTATTTCTACATTTCCAACATTTGCTAGACATACTCTCATTTATATTAGCAATTTTCTTTGGAGTCATATACCATCTATACATTATTTTATAACAATTCTCTTTGACATTAACACAAGTTGAAATTTTCATTGACTTTTTCCACAAACATTCCCATGATGCCATAGTTATTTCAGTATTTACATTTACAGCCCATTTTATCATTTGTTCTTTTACAATTTCATCCTCTGTATACCACTTCAATAAAACCTTATACATTTTTGAGATCATTTTTTTTCCCTTTTCCACCCATGTAGTTTCAATTTCATTGTTCTTTGCCCTAAAGCCATATTTTCTCTTATCAGTTTTAAACAAATCATAAATCTGTCTATAATTCAACCAGTCATAATCAAATTCCACATCATCTCTGTCACTCATAACAAAGCTTTTCCCTTCAAATTTTAAAAGATTTCTATAAGGTAAGCAATCTAATCCTTCATGTCTCGAATATGGTTTAATCACTTCTGCCGGCACTATCCAAAGTGGTCGTTCTTCATAAAAGAATTTTTTATATCTCATCCAGGTCTCGAACAGTGATCGCCTAATAAAGTGATGTTTAAAAAATTTATCGCTTTTTGATTTTTCATACCACAAATACGCATGCCATCCAAACTTGTTATCATGACCTTCTAATACCAACAGCTTCATATTTTCAAGGTTAATCCATTGTTCTATCCACATTAAACAGACCGCATCGTAATAAAGTCGGAGATTTGGTAGTTGAAGTCCTCCTCTTTCCTTGGCGTCACATAAAATTTTCATTTTAATTCTTGGTTTCCTTCCTGCCCACACAAATTTTGATATTTCTTTCTGCCATCCATCCAATATCTTGCTTTGTCATAGTATTGGGATAGTCTGAAACAAAAACATTAACCAAGGCAAAATATTCATTTTAACTGTTGCAATCCTTCCCATTAGTGATAAATTCAAAGTGTTCCGTTTTTTCATGTCTTGTTGAATCTTATACCAAATTTTTTCATAATTATTTTTGAATAAATCTATATTTTTCATAGTCAATTCAATCCCTAAATACTTTGTCTTTGTAACCACTTCACACTGGATTTTCTCCTGAAGTTCCATTTGCTTCTGTTTCATCATATTTTTACATATCACCTTTGTTTTGCTTTTATTAACATAAAAGCCAGCCAAATCTCCGAAATCTTTAATTTTTTGCATCAGTCATGGTATATTCTCTGTTGGGTCTTGAATCATAAACATTACATCATCCGCAAAAGTTCTATCTTTATATGTAAAGCCTCTCGTTGTCAATCCTTTGATGTTCTTGTCCTCTTTTATTTTCCCCAATAATACTTCCAATGTCCAAATAAACAATAGTGGAGATAGGGGACAACCTTGTCTCGTCCCTTTTCACACTTTAAAGTATTCCGTTTTCTCTTTGTTAACATTCAATGCCGCTTTTTGGTCTGAATAAATTGCAGTAATCATGTTTAAAAAAGATTGACCTACTTCCATTTTCTCTATCACTTGCAACATAAAGTCCCAATTCAAATTATCAAAAACTTTTTCTGCATCCAAGAAGAGGAATCCAACTTCCTTTTCAGGGTGTTTATCACAATATTCAATTGCATCTATCACCACTCTTAAATTGTCTCTGATTTGCCTATTCGGTAAAAAGCCAGCTTGTTCTTCTGTTATAACACCTTTGAAATAATTTTTCAGCCTTTCAGAGATTACTTTAGCAAACAGTTTGTAGTCATTATTCAGGAGGGATATTGGTCTATAGTTCTTCACATTAGTTAGGTCCAAACTTTCTTTGGGTATAAGCGAAATATTTGCTTCTTTCCATGACTCTGGAATCCGCTTTGTCTCTCTTATTTCATTTGACAAAAGTACAAGAATTGGGGTTAGCTCATCCTTTAATTTTTTATAAAATTTTGCAGTAAATCCATCTGGACCTGGAGCTTTCCCCAATTTTGCTTCTTCTATCGCACTAACAATTTCTTCATTTTTAATTGGACCATTAAGCACTTCTTTCATTTGTTGTCCCAATGTTGGTACTTCAATATTCTCCAAATATTCCTTAAGTTTCTGTGCATCAATACATTTCTTTTGAAACAATTTGGCATAAAAATTGAAAAAGACTCTCTTTAAGCCATTCAAGTCCACAATATCCTTTCCATCTTCTATTATCTTGTTTATAAAATTTCTTTCACATCTATTTTTTAATTGCCATGCTAAGAACTTTCCAGGTTTATTAGCACCCTCAAACGATTTCTGTTGCAACTTCTTTAAGTTCCAATACAATTCTCGATTTGACAATACATTTAACTGGTCTTGTAGCATATGGATTTCTCTTATAATCTTTTTCTTCCCTGTTTTTTTCTTTAACTCTTTTTCTTTCTGTCGGATCTTTTCCTGTAAATCATTTTGTTGTTGCAATCTTTGCTTTCTATCTTTAGTATTTAATGAAATAAGCAGTCCCCTTATAACCGCTTTATATGCATCTCAAACAATTTGTAATTCCGTGCCTTTATTCAAATTTGTTTCAAAAAAGTTCTGTGTTTCCCTACGCAACGTCTCATTAACTATTTTTCTGTCCAATAAGTCCTCATTAATTTTCCAGTATAATTGTTTAGGTTTTTCTCTCGACATCCAAAGTAAGGGGCTGTGGTCAGAATTATTTTTTGTTAAAATTTCAATCTTTTGAGTCTTCGATGCTAACTCGTCCGACATCCAAATCATATCAATCCTTGAGAAAGAGTCATGTCTATTGGAGTAAAAAGTATAGTCTTTTGCTTTGGGATTCCATTTTCTCCAAACATCTTCCAGTTTCTCTTGTTTCATCAGTTTAAAGAAAACTTTTGGTAATTTCCCCGCCACAGCTCCAACTTTTTTTGAACGTCTGTCCAGTAGGTTGTTCACTGTACCATTAAAATCTCCTGCAAAGACAACCTGATCATAAGTTAATTGTTCCATCTCATTTGTCAAATCTTTAAAAAAAATTTATTTAGCTCCATTGGGTGCGTACAAGTTTACAATCAAAGTCTTTTTTCTGTGTATCATTATTTCTACTCCAATATACCTCCCATCATTGTCCACAAAAATTTGCTTGGGTTCCAATTCTTTTTTAATATAGATCACTGTTCCTTTATTCTTTTTAGTCGCTAGTGAAAAAAATTCTTCTCCCAATTTCTTGTTTATCAAATATTTATGGTCCTGTTTTCTGATGTGAGTTTCCTGCAAGCAAATTATATTGCTCTTTTGTTTTTCCAGCCAATGATTTACTAATTTTCTTTTGTTAGGTGAATTAAGTCCATTTACATTCCAAGATAGCATTTTGTATTCTATGGTGTCTTGATTTATATATCCAAAAACTCTTTAAAATTATTTTCTTTGAACCTATACAAGTCTCCTTCCGATTTGATCGTAAATCTCACTGAGTTGTATGTGAATGACAATCCTTGGGGTATTTCCCATCTAAATCTAATTCCCATTGCCTTTAGTTTGTCGACCAATTTTTTATATTTCTTTCTGTCTTGTAACATGACCCTTGGGATTTCTCTTAATATTATTATCTTTTTGCCATCAATTTCCAATGGTTGTGTAAATTGCTTTTTGAAAATATCCTCTTTCATTTTTCTTGTCACAAACTGCACAATGACATCTCTGGGTAATTTTTTCCTCTGAGTATACGTTGAGTTTACTCTGTAGATTAAGTCGAAATCCGAGTCTAGATCTCCTTGATCCTCACCAATATATGCCATCAATGTTGTTATTACCAACGCACGTATATCTTGGTCTTCTGCCTCCTCAATTCCTTTGAGCCTCAGGTGGTTTTGTGTAGCTCTGTACTCCATCATAGATTCTAACCTTGTGTTCTCCTGGAGGGTATTTTTGATTTTTTGTTCTAGCTCCGTCGACTTAGCTGCTAAACCTTGGACTTCTTTTTTAACTTCTTCTGTATCTTTTTTAAACTCTGCCACTTCTGCTAGGACCAGTTCTTTCATAGCTGCCATATTCTTCTCTTGCATTTGCACTTGTACTTGTTCTATTTGCTCCAATTGTTTTTCCATTTGCTGTTTTATCTGTAATTCCATTTGTTTTGTCTGTAGTTCCATCTGTTTTCCAAGACTCTGTACTGCCTCCATCCTCCTCCTCTCCATACCCTCTATTGCTGCCTGCCATTCTTTTTTGTCCTTTGCTGCCATCCTGGGACTTGATGTAGAGGCGGCCCTTTGTCTTGGCCTCAAATCCGTTTTGAAAACTTTTAAATATCACCAAATCTCTTTTCTTCTAGGTATTCAGTCAAATCGCCGCCTTTATATGTTTCTTATCTTTATTTTTATAGTTCAAATTCAATTTTAAAAATTAGTCCTCCTCAAAATGGCGGGCGCAATTTCTCTATGGTTTTTTTGGCAAGAGTAGGCTATTTTATAACTTCCAGTTTAATGTCCGTCCCGAAAGTCCAACTTCCTGTGCAGCACACTAACTCTCCCTACTCCTTCCGGTTACTCAGTCTTTTCAAAAGCCTCTCTTGCCTCCAACTCATCTTTTCTCAGCCGGAACTTGTTTTTAGTAACACAGATTCACATCAGTTTCATTTTTACAGCTTGCCATTAATCTCTGACTAGCCACAGGAATGCAAAACAAAAGTCTCTTTTTCACTATTTTCACGTTCTAGAAAGCTTCTTTCGATTCCAAACAAAGCAGATTACATCAGGAAAACTTTTCTGCGCTTAACCGCTTGATTCAAATTTCTCTATATCTTCAAATCGGTAAGCAAAAGTTCTTTGTTACCTTGAAGTTCGATCTCGGGGTTTCGCATTGCTTCTTCTTAACTTAAAGTTGACTTTGATGATAAAGAGGTTGGTAGATGACGGGTTTATGCTGAATTGTCAGCCCGATTAGCCCCTGTAGTGTTGTTTCGCATCTGCCCGCTTCGCGGGGGGGGGGATCAAAGCTTAGACAGGCTTCCTCCGAAGCCTGCCCACGCCAATCTCAACCCCCGTTTGGACTTAGCTGCTTGCTTGCCACTCCCCCGCCTGGGGAGTGTTGCGTTGGACCGATAAGAGGCCCAAACTGTCAAAAGGGGCTATCGTTCACCCTGCACAGTTCGCAGAGTGCGTCAACTCGCCATTTTAACTCCGACCGGAAGCCATGATGCAAACAGATCTTAAGCAAGGTGGCTGAGTGAGTTGTGACTGGCCAACTTCTATTCCAATCTGTTTTCAGGCCTGGTTATAAGACTGACATGGCCTTTGTTGCCATGGTGGATGACATATACTGGGAGTTGGATAGAGAGGGTACAACCTTGTTAATTCTCCTGGACCTCTTGGTGACTTTCCATACCATCAATCATGGTATCCTTCTGGCATCCAATGGGGGGAGAGGCTATGTGTCTGGGAGCTTTGCGCACACACTGTGATGACATCACCTGGAAGTGATGTCATCACGCCGGGCATGTTGTTGAGGGACACTCTAGTATTCGGGCTTAAAACTCTATGGTACCTCCGGATGACGTCATTGCACTGGGCACATCAGCCCGATTCAGGCACTTTGGGGGTGGAGTTCCCCCTGGCAGCTGGATCTGGGTTGGCAGGTTGAGAGCTCTTAGAACGGGCAAACCCTTGCCCCCCCGGCGGGACCTGGCAGCCTTATTCTGGATTGCCTTTTGGGACTGGAACTGGGAGGCACTGTTCTGTGGTGGTTCTGCTACTACCTCAAGGCTAGGTTGCAGAATGTGGTGTTTGAGAACTACTACTTTACCCCTTGGCCTTTGGAGTACCCCAAGGCTCCATCTTGTCCCCCATGCTTTTCAACATCTATGGCAAGCTGATGGGAGAAGTCTCCAGAGATTTGCCCCCAGTATGCAGATGACACTCAGCTCTGTCTCCAAACAGCAAATACCAGGAGGCTGTGGAAATCATGAACAAGTGACTGGGGGCAGTTTTGGAATGTTGAAGCTTAATCCTAACAAAACAGAGGTGCTGCTGGTGGGGGAGGTTTAACCCGGGTAATAGGTTATCCCCTGTTCTGAGTGCAGTTGCACTTCCCTTAAAGGAGCAGGTTCATAGCTTGGGATGCTCCTGGAACTGGGCCTTTTGTTGGAGTGGATCATAGGGACCATATGACTCCAGTCTTGTTCCATCAACACTGGCTTCCAGTTTGCTTCCAGGCTCAATTCAAGGTGCTGTTATTGACCTTTAAAGCCCTGTATGGCCTGTGACCAACATACCTTAAAGACCGTCTTTTCCCATATGAACCTACTGGTTCACTCCAATCATCCTTGTTGTCCCTGCTTTGGTTGCCCCTGCTGTCTGAGGCTAGACGGACTGCAACCAGAGAAAGTGCCTTCTCTGTAGTGGAAGTGTTACATATGCGGACCGCCACCAGGGGTCCGCAGCTAAGCAGGAGCTTAGTCCCCAAACACAAAGGGGACCTAGGATCCTAGTCCACCTCGAGTCCACCAATAGAACCTTGGTGGGAAAACTCAAACCTTCCAATGGGGACATGGGTGTGCTGGTTGGAGTGTATATAGTTGGCCTTGCAGGGCCATTTTCCTTGTCTAGTGTGTGAAGTACAATAAACGCGTCTGAACACATGTCGTAGTTTGAGTCTTCCATGTGGCGAACCCAGTACTTTACAATGGTGACGAGGATGGGATCTGAACCCACACATGCACCCCATCTTAAGGAGATTCATCTGTCTCTCTATATCAATGTCTTTTGCTGAAGATGACTTTTTTGTTTTGTCTAGCATACCTCTAATAATGCCTATTGTTTTTTGTTTGGCATACCTCTGGCATACCTCTAATTAATGCTTATTGTTTTTTGTTTATGTGTTTTTAATTGAATTTTTATATTTGAGCTATTTTTAATTGTTTTAATGTTTGTCACCTAGTGGGCCCTGATGGGGTGGAAAGGCAGCATAAATGTGTTTTAAATCAATAATTAAAATAAAAAAAATAAAAAGCAGGTTTAAAGCAACTTTGTAGGTAATGCCAGTATATGGTAGATTTGTTGACAGACAAAAAAGAATTAGGTTTCAAGTTGCTGCAGGCCATGGGCCATCAAAGCAATAGATAAGTAAACAATTAAACTTGAATACTAGCACACTGTTATGTGTCATTGGGTTGGCCCCAATAAAGGTATCACATGGGTTATGTTTTTGGCTTTTATACTCTTGAAGTCAAGTAAGCACATCCACGTGTTTCTGATGCAAAAAAAGCAGAAAAAAATGCTTCACACTGATGTCAAATCCTAGCCTCCCACCAGATTCAGCCTGTTTTAAGTATTGACAGGCAGGAGACAATGATCAGTAACGAGGCTTTTATTCATAACTTTGCTCAGCTCTGAACTGTTCTGATAAGAGCGGCACCCAAACTTATACCATTCCAATATTGAACAGTGTTGCTATTTTCCTGAGGTTTGATTGGACTTAAGCGGAGTCTCCTGATAGGGGTACTCTGTATGGCTTCAGGACCACTAGAAGGTCTTTATTAGACAGCCAATCACGATAAAGGAAACTAGGATACCATAGTACAACCCATAACTAAACAGCATAGAATAAACACAGAACATAACAGCCTGCAACCTATTTTCAGGTCAGGATGCATTCACAGAACATATGTGCAATATTAAATACTAGTAATAAGGCCCGTTGTGAAAATAAATACAACGAGCTCTAGAAAGAGGCTCTGGGAGAGTGCCCCGGCTTTGGACAATCAATGTCAATTTGCTGTGGCAATCTCAGCAGGGTATAATGACAGAGTCCACCATTTTCTCCAGAGGAACTGATCTTTGCTACCTGAAGAGCAGTAGTAATTTTGAATCTCCAGCCAACCCCCAGATTGGTAACAGTGGTTCCCCAGGAGGGAGTGGCTGGTTTGGAGGGTGGAATCTATGGCATTGTACCTGTCTGAGGTCCCACCCCTCCTCAACACTCACCCTCTCTAGGTTCGACCCCTCAGTTCTCCAGGAATTTCCCAACCTGGAGTTGATAACCCTATCTCCCTCCCAGCCAACCATCAACCTACCTTTAGTTTTCCATCTCCTCCCCCCTCCCTCCTAGAGAGCAGTTTTAATTTTGAGTGATCTCCAGCCCACACCTGGAGATTGGTAACAATGGTTCCCCATCAGGGAATGGCTGGATTGGAGGGTGGAGTCTATGGCATCGTACCTGTCTGAGGTGCCACCCCTCCTCAAACCTCACCCTCTCCAGGCTCCATCCCTCAAATCTCCAGGAATTGCCCACCTGGAGTTGGCAACCTGATCAGGACTGGGCCCAATGAGTTTTCTCCCAAAGGCCAACATAGGTGTGGAAAGGGCCTTTTACTGACAGAGGAGAAAGTACAGGTGCCAACTCTGATTAGGGAAATACCTGGAGATTTGGGGGGGTGGATCCTGTGGAGGGCAGCATTTGGGGTGTGTATGGAAGGACTCAGCAGGGTATAATGCCATAGAATCTACCCTCCAAAGCAACCATTTTCTCCCAGGGAACTGATCTCTGTCATCTGGAGGTCAATTGTAACAGTGGGAGATCTCCAGGTCCCACCTGGAGATTGGCAGCCCTAGGGGAAAGTCAGCTGCACAGCGGGGAGTTGAAGAAAATGGTCTGATGGTCGCTGGCCCACTTCGTTAGCCAGCCAGCCATGCTGAAGCTAAGCAGGAGAAAGAGCCTTTTTCCATTTATTCTGACAGGAAAGTGGCCATTGGGGTGGGGGTTATGGGCGAGGGAGGGGGTTATGCTGAAAGTCCTTTGTTTTTTTACTCACAGAACCAAGCTTGGCTGCCTACCAACAGCCACTGAGGGGACAGTCCCTCACAGGAGTCAAGAGAACTGTCTTCCTCAGGAGAGAGAGCTGTCTGCCAGGAAATCTGACATGCAAATCCGTCTGAAGGGGGAGTGGGTGGGGAAGAGGAGCAGACCCAGCAACCCGGCCAATGGCACGCGAGTACTCTTGAGTGGCGGCTGATGGGCCAATGGCTGAGGGAGGGCATTTTACAGCCAATGGGAGCACATGGAATCTTACGAAACCAAAAGATAATTATTATAAGGAGAGATTTGCACTGGTATCTCCCAATGAAAGAAGGCACACTCGCTGTAGACAGACTGGGTACTATGATGAGTTTGGCTGCCTTGATAAGCATGAATGATCTGCCAGCTGTGGCTTAGCTTGACAGCCTTGATGGGTGGTCAGTGATTTAACAAATGAACCGAAATTTCTTGATGGTTATAATTTTTGGAATACCACATCAGTTAGCATTATGTTGGAAGACATAAATACAGCTTGAAGTGGAGTCTGCAGTTTGAATTTGGGCAAAGGCAGAGAGAATAATGCAGCATGGGATATATTTGTTGTAGCTTACGTGGTTGGCAACCTGAGGGAGGGCTTTTCAGTTGTGGCACCAAAGTCATGGGTTTTGATTTTTTTTTTGTTAGCTGCTCCGATGGCTCTCATTGAGCAGAAAGGCAGGCTATAAAGTTTGTAAACAAACAAATGAATGCATTCTTTTTGGAAATGTGAAACAAGATTAAGGAGTTCTGCTTCCAACCCAGTAAACTCCGATAGGCTTATTTAAATACACAGATATTATGGACACTGTAAGTATACTATGCTCTCTTGCATCCAAAGAAACCATGCTTTGGCTTTGACCAGTCATGGGAGTCAAGAGCATATAGCAACACTGCAATGTATGTCTATTTCTTTTAAAGGCTGGTCCACATTCACCAGAAGGACAACATAACATATCCTCCTACAAGGTCAGGGGGGCTGAGCTAGTCTGAAGCTAGCATAAGAGGAAAGGAAATTTCTGCATTTAATTTCAGTTCAAGCCCCATGATCTGTTTTAGGAAGAATACCAAACCATGTGATCGGTTTCCAATATCATGTTACATAGGACTGAAATGTTTAGCTGCGCACAAACTGACTGCCCTCACTGCTGGCTAAACATATTTTATCCCACCTGACACATTCATTTTAGGCTAGGGACAGGGACTCCAGGTGGAGAATAAACATTCCACGTAGACCAGACCCCCATCATGTCCCATTTTGCAGTTTAAGCACAGCAAAACTCCCTTACTACTTTCAGTAGGAGTCTTCACCTCCCATCTTGGCCTGCTTATTCAGGACACTTGTTCTCTTGGCTTGCATCTTTTCATGGTGTCAGATTCTGCACAGGGAATTTATAAACTGCAGGTCAAATGTTAAATGAAAGTTCTGAGGTAAAAGATGCTTGAGACAGACTTTGCTCAAGGAGAAATGAATATGCTGAGGCAATGTTCAACTAGTTTTTGCAGAGTTCTTGTTCTTTCCCATTAATATCAGGAAGCACATAGAGAATTTTTTTACTGTGTTAGTTAACCATTCTGTTTTGTTATCAGGGAAGGAAAGAAGATGCCAGTGATGAAACTGGCCATTTATAAATGGAGATAAAATAAATACTGTTCCTCATCATGTCAGGAACAGAAATGTACAGGTGGACACCTGCAAAAAACTTACGGAGCAGTTGTTTCATTCCCCCACACACACCTTTGCTTTCTTCCCTCTCTCACTCTTTCTCCCTTCTGCCACTGCTTTACTTACTCACTCTCCTCCACTTCAATGGCTTGCCTCTTTTCTCCAAGGTTGGGGACAAAGGATGGTACTAGGGGAACAGCAGTCCCCAAGGCACTCGCTTGAATGTGGCGTGCCTCAGAGGGCGGTGCTTTCCCCGATGCTGTTTAACATCTATATGCGCCCCCTCGCACAGATTGCCCAGAGGTATGGGCTGGGGGGTCATAAATATGCCGATGACACCCAGCTCTATCTGATGTTGGGCGGCCAGTTGGACTCCGACCCAGAAGATCTCCACCGGCCTTGCAGGCCGTGGCTGGGTGGCTCAGGCTGAGCTGGATGAAATTAAACCCAGCAAAGACGGAGGTCCTGTGTTTGGGTCGGGTCGGTTCAGGGTGGAGGCTCCCGCTTCCAACCTTCAATGAGGCGCCTTTGGTGCCAGCGTTGGAGGTTAGGAGTTTGGGAGTGCTCCTGGATCCTGCCTTAACTATGGAGGCCCAGGTGGCAGCCACTGCCAAATCAGCCTTTTTCCACCTCCAGCTGATTTGGCAGTTGGTTCCTTTCCTCGACCGCAATGACCTGGCTACAGTGATCCATGGAATGGTCACCATGAGGCTAGACTACTGTAATGCTCTCTACATGGGGCTGCCTTTGTCACAAATCCGGAAGCTGCAGCTAGGCTGTTGGTGGGCGTCCCCAGGTGGGAGCACATCCGGCCTGTGCTGAAAGCGCTGCACTGGCTGCCTATAGCATACTGGATTCGCTTCAAAGTGCTGGTGCTTACCTTTAAAGCCCTATATGGCCAGGGTCTAACATACTTGAGGGACCACCTTTCCCCACATATGCCCCAAAGAGCACTTCAGTCGGGGACACAACATCGCCTGGTAACCCCAGGCACCAGGGAGGCCAGGCTTGCTGCAACTAGTGCCAGGTCCTTTTCAGTGGCGGCTCCTACCTGGTGGAATGAGCTCCCGGAGGAGATCAAGGCCCTGCGGGACCTCTCACAGTTCTGCAGGGCCTGTAAGATGGAGCTCTTCCGCCAGGCTTTCGAGTAGGAGACGCCACTACCACTACCACCACCACTACCATCTTCGGTAGACTTTAGGGGTGGCCCTATGAAGATCAATCACGACTTTGCTGTGATCAGCACCGGTGGATGGGGCTGAGTGACATCGAGTAGCATCCTTCTTGCTATGTAAGATACTGGGGAGACCATTCGAAAAATTGATCCCATCTTGTTAAATTTTGGACTGTAATTTTGAGCACTTTAATGTTGATCATTTTATCCTGTTTTTATATTGTTTTATGCCTTGGCACATGGTGCCCTATTGTAAGCTGCCCTGAGCCTGTTCGCGGGGAGGGCGGGGTAGAAATGTAATAATAATATTAATATTAATAATAATGATGATGATGATGATGATGATAATAATAATGTATGTCACTTCCTCCCTCTTTCTGCCCTATCACTTTCTTTGTTTTTCTGGCTCCCCACCTCATAATTCTTTCTCTTTCTTTCTGCCCCCACCCATCACTCTCTTTCTGCCCCATCAAACTCCCAACCACCCACCTGCTTCCCCCCCCAGCAGCAGTGGTGGCAGCAGCTCTCCAAGAATCACAGTGGATCTCTCAGCTACAGAGATCAATTGCCAGTTCCAGTTTGGGAAATTCCTGGAGATTTGAGTGTGGAGCCTTGGGAAGGGCAGCAACCTCATCATAGATTCCACCCTCCAAAGCAGCCATTTTCTCCAGGGGAACTGATCTCTGTCACCTGGAGAGCAGTTGTAATTTCAGGTGATTTCCAGCCCTCACCTAGAGATTGGTAGTGGTAGTTCTTGTAGAGAAAATGGCTGGTTTGGAGGATGGGTCCTATGGCATTATACTGGTCTGATGTCCCTTTCCTCCTCAAAGCCCACTTTCCTCAGACTCCATCCCTCAAATGTCCAGGAATTCCCCAACCTGGATTTGGCAACCCTATCTCCTTCCCACCCAACAGCTGACCTATCTTTATCTGCCCCTCTTCAGCTTTCCATCTCCACCTCCCTCCCCTGTAGTCTCTACTGAACAAAACGATGGTCTTTCTCCACAGTGGGGACCAAATTAGCTTACATTATTCTCTTCTCAACAACCCTGTGAGGTAGGTCAGACTGAAAGTATGTGACTGGTCCAAAATCACCCAGTCAGCTCCCACAGCAAGAGGGGGATCTGGAGCTGGGTCTCACAGACCCTACTCTGTAGCTCTAACCACTGTACCACACTGGCTTTCATAGGGTGGCTGGTGTTGAACAGTATCAAGTTGCCAAGCCCAGTTGAGTCATGGTGGTATCAAGTCAGATGGTATCAAGTCACCCAGAGGGTGCTGCGAGGCCTAGGGGTGCCAACCTTACCTGGAGATCCCCCAGAATTACAACTGTACTCTAGACAACAGAGATCTGTCCCCCTAGAGAAAATGGCTGTTTTGGAGGCCACATTTGGGGGGTACTTCCCCACCCCCAAATGACATTTTTTGATCCACTTCCAGTAAAAATGGAAGCGCCTGTCCCATCGTGCTGATGTCACCTAGAAGTGACATGGGCATATTAGGAACATCTGGGGGAGACACTCTGGTATTTGGGCAAACTCTATGGTAAATTTGGCCTATGTCACTTCTGGGTGATGGCAGCACATCAAGATGGGCACTTCTGGTTTCCTGGAAGTGGGCCAGGAGCCGCCTGCTGGCCAGGTAGGTCCACCTGGTGACCCTATTCTGTGGCATTATATCCAGCTGAAGCCTCTCCCTTCCCCAAACCCTGCCCTCCTCAGACTCTACCACAAAAATCTCTATGAATTTCCCAACTGGAGCTGGCAACCCTAATCAGGCCTAGCCCCAAGGGCCACTCTCTCAAATGACAAAACAGGCCTGGAAAGGGCCCTCCTTCCTCCCACTGCCTTTTACTGACAAAACATAGCTTGGAATACTATGGTTGCCTAGCAATAGCCATGGAGGGAATTTGTTCTTTAAAGCTACAGGTGCTCCTTTTATCATTTTCAGCTTTTTAACGCTGCCCAGTGTATTTTTTAATATTTCACATTTTTCTGCAAACTTAAGGCCCTTTTTAGGTTTGCAAAAAGATGTCTTGTCCATTCACAGCTCCAGTCACTGGATTTAAGTATCCAAAGACATTCTGACTTTGCTATTAATATACAAGATCATGCATCTAACTAGGTGACCTAAGGCAGCTTAAAAGGTAAAGTTCCATGTTCCATTAAGAAACAGCTAACAAATTCAAGACACCCAAACCTAAATAAAAAACTAATAATAGATCTGCAGTTTCCATTAATTTGAGAAAGAAAAAAGGTAACACCATCAAGTTCAGAAAAGTACACTACAGCTATCCAAATACTTAAGTTGCTCTGTTCCCAAATACAATCTTTCTGCTAATTTATTTAGATGGTGATACAGTACTCACTAAATCTTACTTTTGATCATATTATCTGTTTATGGTATATTTGAAATATGTAATCACATCAGAAGGTATTTCAGATGTCAGGAAGGACAATATCACCATCTACAAATGATATCTATGTTATAAAGGATATAATTACTAAATGACTTTGCTTGATTAAGAGATTGGTAGCACTAAACCACGTTAGAAACTCTGTTACCTTTGGAACATCATATATAATAGTGTTCAAAAAAGCAACCCTGTCCAGCTGACAGAATAATAGTTCAGAAATAGTTTTGTGGTTTGAATTCAGAGAGAGAGAGAGAGAGAGAGGGAGGGAGGGAGGGAGGGAAGGCTGCCAGTGCCAAAGTGTCTCTCAGGGAATCTGATGCAGAATGAACAATTTTGTTGCCTATTTCCTTCCATTGTATCCTGCTTGATGATATTTTGTTGTGGGGAAAGAGCTGTGAAAATTATCAGGAGGTGAAGCAGTTTCCATATGAGGCAAGGTAAAGTGATGATGAAAGTAATCTCTTCCCTGTGGATAAAAAGATGACTAAGCATGGTGTGGAGTAAGGGAATTTTTACCCTCTTCTGTGAGACTACAACTTCTGTTTACTTGACAAAAGGGCAGAGAAAATAAACAAATCACATAACTCCCTATTGAATGTATGAAATTTGGTGCCACAAGATGTGATGATGGCTGCTGGCTTTTAGAAAACTTTAAATGAGTTAGGCAAAATCATGGAGAACAGATCTCTCTTGAGGGCAAATAATGAGGCAATTGTCCTCATGTCCTGCTTGTGGGGTTCCAGGGAGCATCTGACTGCTGGGAACAGGATGTCTGCCTCAAATGTGAGTCTTAAGGATCTTGCTTCAAGTGTGACAGGGCCATTATACTCTTAAAGACACCACTAATATCTAGTCAATGGAATAAACAGTAAGAAAAAACAGTACAATGAAGAATACCTCCAATTTACAAACCATTCACCACAGCTGTTCATGAACCATTTATGCCACATTATATGGAAATAAGCTGGTGTGAGTCTACCCATGGATATTTGGATGCAAATTACATTCATAGGAAGTGTTCTTTTGCAGACACCATGTTAATTCAAGTACTCTTATGTAACTTTGTTGTTGATAGTCTTAACCTGAAGGACGCAGGCTATAGTGGTAAAACTAGTTTGTGTGGTTTCTAGATCAAAATTATAAGAGTTGCTCTATAGAATTCTCTGAATCATAAGTATTCTCAAATATGGAACAATTACATCAAGGAATATAAGGTAGCACTTCTGCAGTATCTAATTTGAAGCTAGTTGGAGGATGCTGATTACTTTAAGCAAGGATAATTCAAGGTACAGATCAAATCTCAAGATTGTTCTTTTATAGCAATAAAGCAAACATTAACAACATGATGCTCCAGCCTCTCTAGTTAAAGTAAGACATTTATGGACAGCACTGACATTTTAAAAACTAGTTGCTCTGCAGGTTGTCTGTAAAAATGTTATTACAATTTGCCCAAGACAGATTATATTTTCAACATGCTTGTTTCAATTTCACTGTTTGGAGAGCTGCATAGTAACCTGACAGATTTTACTGTCATAGTCTTCTGAGCACTTATGCAAATAAGTAAATTATATCTCCCCAAAGGCTATAATCTGTAGCACACTGAAGACATTTTTTAATAACCTTCCCATTATAAATGTCACTATGGTGAATAAACACACACAAGTTAAACTGACCTTGAAAGTTCAAGCCAGATCCGTCCTGTAGCGTACAAGCCAAGAAGTGTGAACTGAACCAGCAGTTTGTGGTGTGAGTTACAAAATTACAGGTCATATGAGGAGGGGAAGCGGGGGGGGGGCTGGAAGAGGAAGAAAGGGGAAACTGTATCTTTTACTGGCCAAATCCCATGTCATTCAATTCAGATTGAAATGTTTGATCTCACAAGTCTCCTTGAGGACACAAAAATGACCTACAGTGTAATCTCAAACTGAGATATACCCCTCTTAAACTGATACTTGAAGCGGAAAATCAAAACGATTCCTCTTATACTCACCCAATTTGAAACTGAAACCTTCTTTTGAAATCAGATGTTCAAAGAAGCCCACTTTGCAATATAAATCCAGTGTTTGTGCCTACTGTGTGGGTTTTTGCAATATTATTCTCACCCACTATTGGTAGCAAATGAATAAATTATGGTAGTATAATTATGAGCTGTGACAGGTTGAATGTCTCTGCCACCACAGGGCAGACCCATTTAGCTGTCTTTGGTACACTAAAATATTCCAGAACCGTCTGTGGCAGTTAAACAACTTTGTTTCTTATACAAGGTTCTCAAGTGCCCCAGACAAACAGAAAACCAGTGGCAATAGTGTTGTTGTTGTTCAGTCGCACAGTCGAGTCCGACTCTTCGCGACCCCATGGACCAGATTACGCCAGGCCCTCCTGTCTTCCGCTGTCCGCTGAAGTTTGCTCAATTTCATGTTCGTTGCATCGATGACACTGTCTAACCATCTCATCCTTTGCCGTCCCCTTCTTCTTTGACCTTCAATCTTTCCCAGCATCAGGGTCTTCTCCAGTGAATGCTCCCTTCTCATTTGGTGGCCAAAGTATTTGAGCTTCAGCTTAAGGATCTGGCCTTCCAGGGAACAGTCAGGGTTGATTTCTTTTAGGATTGACTGATTTGATCTCCTTGCAGTCCAAGGGACTCTCAAGAGTCTTCTCCAGCACCATATTTCAAAAGAATCTATTCTTCGGCGCTCGGCCTTCCTTATAGTCCAACTCTCACAGCCATACATTACTACAGGGAATACCATTGCTTTGATGATGCGGACTTTTGTTGGCAAGGTGATGTCTCTGCTTTTTATCATGCTGTTTAGGTTTGCCATCGCTTTCCTCCCAAGGAGCAGGCGTCTTTTAATTTCATGGCTGCAGTCACCATCTGCAGTGATCTGGGATCCTAGGAATTTGAAGTCTGTCACTACTTCTACGACTTCCCCTTCTATTTGCCAAGGAGTGATGGGGCCAGATGCCATGATCTTAGTTTTTTTGACATTGAGCTTCAAGCCCACTTTTGCACTCTCCTCTTTCACTCCGAGCAAGAGGCTCTTTAGGTCCTCTTCACTTTCTGCCATCAGAGTGGTATCGTCTGCATACCTGAGGTTATTGATCTTTTCCCCAGCAATTTTAACTCCAGCTTGTGATTCATCCAGGCCAGCATTTCGCATGATGTACTCTGCATATAAATTAAATAAGCAAGGTGACAATATACATCCTTGTCGTACTCCTTTTTCTATGCTAAACCAATCACTTGTTCCATATCCAGTTCTAACTGTTGCTTCTTGACCCTTATACAGGTTTCTCAGGAGACATATGAGGTGGTCTGGTACTCCCATCTCTTTAAGAACCTGCCATAGTTTATTGTGATCCACACAATCAAAGGCTTTAGCATAGTCAATGAAGCAGAAGTAGATGTTTTTCTGGTACTCTCTTGCTTTCTCCATAATCCAGCGAATGTTGGCAATTTGATCTCTAGTTCCTCTACCTCTTCGAAACCCAGCTTGTACTTCTGGCAGTTCTCTATCCATGTACTGTTGGAGCCTAGCTTGTAGGATTTTGAGCATGACCTTGCTAGCGTGTGCAATGAGTGCAATTGTGCGATAGTTTGAACATTCCTTGACGTTGCCCTTCTTTGGGATTGGAATGTAAACTGACCTTTTCCAATCCTGTGGCCACTGTTGTGTTTTCCAAATTTGTTGGCAAATTGAGTGCAGCACTTTAACAGCATCTTCTTTTAAGACTTTGAATAACTCAGCTGGGATACCATCACCTCCACTAGCTTTGTTGTTAGTAATGCTTTCTAAGGCCCATTTAACTTCGCTTTCCAGGATGTCTGGCTCGAGGTCAGTGATTATACCATCGTGGTTGTCAAGGACATCGAGGTCCTTCTTGTATAGTTCTGTGTATTCTTGCCATCTTTTCCTAATCTCTTCTGCTTCTGTTAGGTCCCTACCGTTTTTGTCCTTTATCATGGCCAGCTTTGCATGGAACGTTCCCTTGATTTCTCCAATTTTCTTGAAGAGATCTCTAGTCCTTCCCAATCTATTGTTTTCCTCTATTACTCTGCATTGTTCATTCAGGAAAGCCTCCTTATCTCTCCTTGCTGTTCTCTGGAAATCTGCATTCAGTTGGGCAAATCTTTCCTTTTCCCCATTGCCTTTAGCTTTCTTTCTTTCCTCTGCTATGTGTAAAGCCTCATCAGACAGCCACTTTGATTTTTTGCATTTCTTTTTCTTTGGGATGGCGGTGAGTGCTGCCTCCTTTACAATGTCACGGAGCTCTGTCCATAGTTCTTCAGGCACTCTATCAAATCTAGTCCCTTAAACCTATTCTTCACCTCTACTGTATATTCATCAGGGATGCGATCTAGGTCAAATCTGAATGGCCTAGTGGCTTTCCCAACTTTTTTCAATTTCAGTCTGAATTTTGCAATGAGTAGCTCATGATCTGAGCCACAGTCAGCTCCAGGTCTTGTTTTTACTGACTGGATAGAGCTTCTCCATCTTTGACTGCAAATTATATAGTCAATCTGATTTCGGTGTTGCCCATCTGGTGATGTCCATGTGTAGAGACGCCTCTTAGGTTGTTGGAAAAGGGTGTTTGCTATGACCAGCGTGTTCTCTTGACAAAACTCTGTTAGCCTTTGCCCTGCTTCATTTTGTTCTCCAAGGCCAAACTTGTCTGTTATTCCGGTTACCTTTTGATTTCCTACTTTAGCATTCCAGTCCCCTATGATGATGAGGACATCATTTTTTGGTGTTAGTTCTACGAGCTGTTGTAGGTCTTCGTAGAACTGGTCCACTTCAGCCTCTTCTGCAGCAGTGGTTGGGGCATAGACTTGGATTACTGTGATATTGAATGGTTTGCCTTGGATTCGGACCGAGATCATTCTGTCATTTTTGAGATTGTATCCCAATACTGCCTTTCTCACTCTCTTGTTGACTATAAAGGCCACACCATTTTTTCTACGGGATTCCTGGCCACAGTAGTAGATATAATGGTCTTCTGAGTTAAATTCGCCCATTCCTGTCCACTTTAGTTCACTGATTCCCAAGATGTCAATGTTCATTCTTGCCATCTCATTTTTGACCACGTCAAGCTTACCTTGATTCATAGATCTTACATTCCAGGTTCCTATGCAGTATTGTTCTTTGCAGCATTGAACTTTCCTTTCACCGTCAGACACATCCACAACTGAGCGTCCTTTCGGCTTTGGCCCAGCCGCTTCACTCTTTCTGGGGTTACTCGTACTTGCCCTCTGCTCTTCCTCAGTAGCATATTGGACACCTTCCGACCTGAGGGGCTCATCTTCCGGCGTCATATCTTTTAGCCTTTTGTTACTGTCCATGGGGTTTTCTTGGCAAAGATACTGGAGTGGGTTGCCATTTCCTTCTCCAGGGGATCACGCTTGGTCTGAGTTCTCTGCTGTGGCCTGTCCGTCCTGGGTGGCCCTCCACGGCATAGCCCACAGCCTCATCGAACCACACAAACCCCCTTGCCACGACAAGGCAGTGATCCATGAGGGAGGTGGCAATAGTACTGATCACCTATTTTCAGGAAAAGAAATCCTGTGATTCAGTTCCCCTGTCCCCATAATCTATTTAGCTATAAGCACAACTACTTTTAGTAACACATTAAAGACTAACAAAATTTGTGGCAGGTTATGAGTGTTTGTGAGTCACTGCTTACTTCTTCAGGTACCTGCTGCCACAAATTTTGGTAGTCTTTACAGTGCTACTGGACTTGCTCTTTTCTACTTCTAGACAGACTAACATGGCTGGCTACCCATCTTGATTGATCCACAACTATTTGCAGATGCTATATTGCAGGTTTTCTTCCTCTGCAAACCTTTTTAATATGTGGGGAGCTTAATCTGGAAGAGTGATGTGCACATGGAAATGTGTGTGTGTTTCCCTTGCTGGATTGGAACAGAGTCCAATAACAGTAGTATCAGGTGGAAAACACTTTTGCTTATGAAAGCACTAAGTCAATTTTAGGCTAATCTCAAATGCTGCAGCCCCCACCACCCGTAATTAGATCATGTAGTTTAAGGCATTCCTGAATGAAACTGGTTTTGTAATAACCACACAAACTATGTTTTAAGCTTGGGTTTCGGTGATACTGGAGACGGATGATGTGCCTGGCAGCAGTACCAGTACCTTGTTCTTTTCTAAACTACTCAACAGCTGTTGGCATTACTGATCATAACACATTTGGAAAAGTTAGTGGGTGCCTGCAGCACTATAGCATGCTATTTTCCCTAGTTGTTCTTTTTTACTTTTTTACATCAAAACAATTACCCCTCGGCCAGAATGCTTTGCTGTAATGTTATTTAATCCATGTTAAATTCATTTCTAACAGTACAATCCTAATAAGAATTACACCAAAGACCACTGACTTTACTGGACTTAGAAGGGTGGGCTTAGGTTAGCACCAGAAACCTTGCAAAATTTCCCCATGGGGAAATTTTAGAAGCTTGCTCTGTAAATTTACAAGGGCTGTGTATCTTCTCACTACATGGCTTGTACTTAAATTACCTATTGTACCAGGTCTTACCTAGATTACGGTGTTTTATTCTTATCAGTATGCTTTCAATACATCCATGATAATTTAGAGAACAGTGACAAAGGATATGGAATACTTTAAAGACTGTAATTAAAGTCTAGTGAAGGTTTAGACTAGAGAAAATAGATTTAGGGGGGCACGATAGAAAGTTGCAGATGTAGCAAGGCATTGTATCTTTTGGTCTGTTCTGTGCAATCATGTATCTGGGAGAAAATTCCTAGAATTGAGATGTATTTTCAGACAAAATCCCTATGATAGGGCTACTCACGGATGGTTTCCAGCTATATCAAGGAAATTAAAGGACTGGCTTTACCATGTAGGTGAAATGGGTATATGCCTGGGGTGGCAGATCTTATGGGGTACCATATTAGTCAGAACTGAATTTCCCTTATTTAAAAATATATTATCTCTTGACTTCTTATTCTTGGGGGGGGGGGGACCAAAGTCATAATATGTTTAGGGCACCAAAAACCTTGAGCTGATCCTGGGAGTTTCTTTCATTTATTTTTATCTAGATCCAAACATTAGATGGCAGGCCTTTCCTTTTATTTGACTGAACAAAGTCATTTAACTACTTGCTTTTCATGAATATCTCATAAGAGATAAGCCTAAAAGAATACCAAGGTGATTTGAGAAGCAGGCCACATGACAGTGCTATTTTCCCAGTAAAGTGGGGGGAAATACACTTAACATTTTTTTGCCATCTAGGACAAGTTGAAGCAGGGAGGGTGTCAGTATGCTTTTGGTGGGAAAAACCATGGGGAAAGAGTTAACTAACTTCAGCACCACAATCCAATTATACTGGTACCCTTAGTGTCTATTTTTTTGTTGTTAAAATAAACATTGAGCAATCCAGTCATAGTTTTCCTATATAATGTACATTTTGGCCCACTTGTGAAGTAATTCCAGCTGAATTTATTCCAGGCATCCTTTGCAGCAGTGAGACCAGGTGAAGCATTTGTGGAAGAGTGCAAAGCAGCTACTGGGTCTCCATATCCCATTTTATGAAGCGTTATTCACTTTATGTCTAGATGAGATTAGAACTGGCATAGAGAATGCATATCTGCATAGCCTTGAAAGCTCCCAATACTCACCTCCACAGGTTCCATCTATAGGACTCCACACAGAAGGAAAGCCAAAAAATATCCATATTATTAATGAGAATCATTGATGTCAGGGCAAAGGTCAATTGTTCCATGAGCTGTAACCCATTATTGGCTTGTACAATGAAAAAAATCACCTATAGGTCCAAGCTCCAGCAAAGCACAATTTATCCTAACAGCAAGATTAACTGAGCAGTGTAAGGTTTTAAGATGCAGCTGCACAAAAGGTTGAAATGTTTTAGTGCCTTTTTCTGTATATAGATTCAGGTGGGCTAGCCATGTTGGTCTGAAGCAGCAGAACAAAGTTTTAGTCCAATGGCACCTTTAAGACCACCAAAGTTTTATTTTTCTGTATATGTTTGTTTGAATTGTTTGTGGTGATGAAATTATATTCTTCCTTTCTTTCTTTCTTTATGGGATTTTTATCTTGCCCTCCCCCAAAGGCAGGCTCAGGGCCGGTTACAAGATACCAAGAAAAACATAAAACAATTCCATATAAATTTCAGTTAAAACCTAAAAACCAACTAAAGTACATGATGGTGAGGTGGCAATACATGAGCCTTGAGGATATACCATGTATGACTCAGGAGCAGTGTAAGCTGAGTTAGTGGGAGCTAGCTCACAGTTTTTTAGCCTCCGGCTCACACACCTTTTTGTTATAGCTCAGGAAGAATGGCTCCAGAGCAAACTAATTGATGCAGTAGCCAAATTGCTCACTCACACCTTTAATGCCAGTAGCTCACAAAATAGAATTTTTGCTCACAAGATTCCGCAGATTAGAGGAAGCATTGCTCAGGAGAGGGCCATCTAGATTGATTGATTTGAAACATTTTTAGCTACCTTTTAATCCACCCAATGAGAGCTCTCAAGGTGGTGAACAACTAAAAAGATCTCTCTCTCTCTCTCTCTCTCTCTCTCTCTCTCTCTCTCTCTCTCTCTCTCTCTCTCTCTCTCTCTCTCTCTCTCTCAATAAACCAGAAATTAGGCTCAACAAAGGAACCCAGAATGGAACAAAGAAAAATCTTCACATGCTTAAATATGCTTTATTCAAAAAAATCAGTTCAGCATCAGAAAACATTAATGAAATGAATGATGTTTCTCCATTCCTGGAATTTTTTTTAAAAAAAAATCAGTCTAGGAGCCTGAGTTGAATCTATTGACTAGTTGAATCTATTGGCTAAGTTGAATCTATTGGCTAGATTCAACTCTAGTAGCACCTAAAGATATGTATCTGATGAAGGCAGCTTTGACTCTTGAAAGCTTATACTCTGGAAATCTTGCTGGTCTTTAAGGTGCTCCTGGACTCAATCAAGCTCTTCTACCACAGACCAGCAGGACTACCCACCTGAAAATATGTTTAATAGCACTAACCATATGTTGTAAGGAAAGGAGCAGAAGACGTGCTCTCCCTCAGCACCCTTACATGGGTGTATCCTTCTACTGAATCACAGCCACCATCTATATAAAATTTCTCTTGAGATTAGTGTCCAACTTTGCAGAATAACTCAGACATCTACATTTTGTTAAAAAAATGATGGGCATGTCAAGATGACTTCTGAAACCAACAGAATATACCAGTTTGAAAATCATACAAACCAAAGGAAAGGTCTAGTGGCAAAAATATGTTCCTCAACATTATCTTGCTTTTTATTTGGAATAATAAACATAGTGCAAAGTAAATTTAGATTAATTCCATCCAGTTGTCTGAGATAAAACAAATGACCAAAATAGAAAGGAATTTTGGAGAAGAAAATGTTTAATTTACAAAATGGCACATTGCCTCATGTAGTAAGCCTTACGAACAATACAAAGTCATAGCATGTCAAAAGGTCATCACAATATATGCCAAAGCCATCTGGTCACGAAATATTAGTAAATGTCTCAGTAAATTAAGCATTGCTCCAAAGGTGCCCTTCTGCTCACAGGGCTGATTCTCTGACAAACCAGTAGCGCAATGAAGGGGACACACCTGGCACCACAGGGGCATGGCTTGCTTTCAGGTACCAGTTGCTGCTTCCTGGAAGTGCAAGGAAAGCCAGTACCCATGCTACTTGGTTTGCTTCTCCACCTGTGCTGTTTCTGGCTAGGTGCAAGCCAAGCCCCACTGGCACTACTGGTAGCTGATCTCAGTGCTTGGGGGTGACAAAATATCTTGGCTATTCACAGTAGGAGCTTTCAGTTCAAGGAAGAAGGAATCCTTTGTGAACAGAATTCTTCAGTGAGCAGAAAGAGACCTTTAGAACTAAACTATAATCTCCTACTGTATTAGCTGAAGGATACAATGAAATAACCAAAAGTAAAATACAAGGTGGATGAGTGAACATAAAGTTATTAGTAATGTAAGATTCAGGAAGCTCACACACATGAAGGCCACAGTCCAACAATGAGTTAGGCATGCTTAATCCCATCAGTTCATAGTTGGTTTTAAGTAAATCTAACTCTGAACAGGATTGAAGTTAATGAAATCTACCAGGTAGGCCTGCTTGGAATTCCTAACTTTGCAATGTTAAAACAGTACTACAGAGGATTTAGACTCAGAAAATATTTTAAAAGTTCACAAAATAGAACTAGCATGATAGGGGTTCTGTTGCTAATCATTAGCAATGGCACAGGTACTTCACAAACCCACTCCACACAGCTGTATCTCGAGGGATGTAATTGTATGGGAGATGGTGCGTAGCAAAAATAAATAATTAAATACATAAAAATCATCAATCACAATGAGACCTTCCAAACTTTCACAGCAGACTATACACTTCTGCAAAGCAATGCAAGAAGGTGGCTGCTCACCAGTTTACTAACTAGTGCCAAACTTTTTCACCTTTGCAAGTTTTCTGTCACACCTGTTCCACAATTGAAATGTAAGTGAAAGCAAGGTCCAGATTGCTGCCACCAGGTTGAGATGAGAAAAATTAACTCAGTGTTTGTTAAAGATTTTGAAACTAAGAAACTGGGATACTGACAAGAACATCCCATCTTTAGGGCTAGCCTACATTTTAATGAAAATTAAGAATAGGATAAAACAGATAATTGCATATTCTGTTGTACTAATTCAGCAGGAATGGCAAAGGTGATACAAAGTTGATATTATAAAATAAATACAAGTAAATGCAATTAAAAATAATCACTATACGTCACAAATTATGCCCATGAAAGAACCTCTTATTGTTGTTATATAAGATGTTGAGGCAAGTGAATGGTACTGGAATAGAACACGCACACAGCAAAAAATATACAAACAAAAATGTATTCTCTTTGTGGTCAGTGTACTTCTCTTAAATAACTAGCATTTTTAAAAATAATGTGAACACACTTAAAATATACAATAAATTAACTGTTTGGTCCAAGTAACCCATGCTTCATTTATCATGCATCAGGATGCAGCCAGCTTTTTTTGCTGGTCGCCAATAAAAAGAACAAGCAGCATGGAGAAATAATATCTATAAATAATGTTGTTCATACTCACTTCTACCACATTCATTTACCAAAACCATTAAAACATGCCTTTGGAATTCTCTCATTTTTTCAAAACTTACTGAGAATTTCCCTAAGATTTTTTTATATTTAGTCATGCAATTATTTGTAAAAATGGCCCTCAGTATGTAGGAAATGATTAAACTTACTCCTCAACAGATAAAATTTATAAATGCAGGACGTTATAGTTACACAAAACACAGAATTTACTAGTCAGCTCTTGTTTGGGTTGGCAATTTAATTAAAGTGCAAATAAAGACAAAAAATCAGACAATAAGCAGATCTATCTTCCATTGATATTTAGCAGCTCAGTGACTTTGGTAAGAAACATCAGCTCAAATATGCTAAGTCATAGTCTCCCTGACAGGGTTTAAAGGAGGTAAATATTTTTAGCCCTGTTTTGTTGTCTGGCTGATAGTCATTGGAAAAGGAAGGACACTTTTCCAGCCTAGATATACAACAGTGCTAATATCTGCATTGTGTACTTAACTGTGTTCATTTTCCATGCAACTTCAGGAAGAAGTTCTTTATCAAGGAAACCACAGGAAGCACCATCCATACTTTTAACTGAAGGATCTGATCTGGATCACACAGTGATAGAAGCTTTTTAAAAGTGAAACATTTATGTCCACTAATTTTAGAGGCAAAGACTGAAGTATATTCTTCCCACTGGAATCAGTCTGACTTCAAAATGCTTCGTTTTCTTTAAAAGGCAATACTGTAAGTGGAGAGGTGGATTATGTTGCCTTTCCATATTTTTGAAAAGGGGAAGAAATACATTTTAATTTTAAATATGGGACTGATAATTTTTTTATTGTTGTTCAGTTGCACTGTCGAGTCTGACTCTTTGCGACCCCATGGACCACATCACGCCAGGACCTCCTGACTTCTGCCATCCTCTGGAGTTTGCTTAATTTCATGTTCATTGCTGCTTTACAAACAGTAATTCTTATTTTAAAATTGATATATCTACTCTTTCTGTATTCAGAATTACTGTGCCAGAGTGTGATTTATAGAGTGCCCTTCTCAACAAAGTTATAATAGCAAAATAGTAATTTCTACATGACTACAAGTTGCAGTCTAAAATTCCACAACATTCGGGGGTGTGTGAACAATTCAGTTCAAGCATGCACTCAGTCTCTTCACATGCATTTCAAGAGAATGGGCAAGTCCCATTTCATGCAGAGTTCCATTTGCACATCAGAGCCACAGAACCCATGCCAGGCTACAGGGTTACAGCACATGGCTGGATTTAGTTATTATATTTATGGCAACATATCAATACAGTAGATATTTTCATTACAGCTTAGCACACTGATATGTGAGACTCCTAAATGCACAGAGAATTGGGTAATGTTCATGATATACATCAGTAATTTGTTAGTGTAATCCCGTTGACAAACTCTGGAGCTGCAATCTTCACATACAAGTCCCACTGACCTCAATGGAACTTATTCTGAGTATAAATACTAGGACTGCATTATAAATATCCAAGTACATGATTATCTAACAGGAATCAAACTAATTCATACTATTACCCTGGTCCATCTATTCCTTTTGTACACTGGAGCTATGGCGCACATATAGCATTCTTCCCCATCTGCAAAGGGTTTGTTAGCTGCTTTGGTGAAGGGGAAGCTCAGTGAACATTCCAGTATATTTACTTGGAGCTGTCCTTCATAAAGTGAATCAAGGATGCCTGCTCATGTGAGTGCCCAACAAATAAGCTGAAACCGCATGGGTTGTGCATAGCATTGCCAACCTCCAGGTGGTGGTTGGAGATCTCCTGCTATTACAAGTGATCTCCAGGTGACAGAGACCAGTTCCCCTGGAGAAAAATGCCCACTTTGGAAGGTGGACTCTGTGGCATTATAACCAACTGATGTTCCTCTCCTTCTCAGGCTCCACCCCCAAAATCTCCAGGTGTTCCCTAACCTGGAGCTGGCAACTATAGTTCTGCATTGGGTTACATAATGGGAGTTGTAAGAAGAACTCTAGCACCTGCAAAAATAAAGTGTTAGGTATCTAGGCAACTCATCTATGGGAGGGCCATTTTTTACTAATCAAGTCAAAGTTACTACACTTGAAGTGTAAAACTAAATAACCTTGCACAGTGCAGTCCTAACACCCTTGACTTCAATAGATTTTGAAAGGTATAAGACAAGTTATTACACTTAAAGTACTGCACTAAAGCAGAGTTATACCTTTCTAAGTCTATTGAAGTCAAGGGTGTTAGGAATGCACTGTTAGATTCCCAGCTAAGTTTTTATACCTGGAAACTGTGCAAGATTGTTTAGAAATCTGCACCTCTGGACTGCCTCATTATATTTCCAGAGAAGAAGAAGTATATTTACAGTACTAAATTGGCTTTTAATATGTAATACTTCTTTTCCCTCTATCAATTTTGGAGAAAAGAGAAATTATACTAAATTAAAATGAATAGATTAAGCACCTAATGCAGTTGATATGAGATTGATAAATGTTATCCTTTTGTCACTACAGATTAATATATTGTCCTTAAATGCCTATTGTTTACAATGGATATAATGAAATGCAGATGGGACAAAGCCTTGGATGTTTGCATGCTCAATGTACATCTTTTTCACATGGCCATTTTCCATTTACTGAAGTATAATGGAACACAGTACTTACATTTCCTTTTGCCCCCCCTCATTGCCTCAATCATTATGATTATTACCCAGCCAGTTCTTCTATTCTTCATTAGCTCCACTGTCCATTTTAAATGAAATATTACCTTTGCAAAGCAACAATCATTTAACCCATGTTTCTGGCATTTCGTCATTCTCCTCCACCTGCTGCTTCTCCTTGCCTGAAAAGGAATCTCTGTGAGGCTCTGAGTCCCTTAATAGAGAAGGGAACTTGAATTCTTCTCAGCTTTCTCCCCTTGCATTCTGTAGGGGCATGCCATGCACAATGTTTCCATTACACTAAAGTTCTCCGTAGGCTGAAGGACAATGCTGACTTTTCAAGCAGGCAATCTGGGTTCAATTGTTAGGGATAGCTCATACAATGTATCTTCATCTATGATGAGACTCTTGTCAAGTAAGTACTGAGTGACCTGAAAGCAGAAGAATAGGAAACAACTACTATATAATACAGAAATACCATTTTTAGATTTGAACTGCACTGCAAGCCTGGTAAATGAGACATTTTATCCTTTAATATTAAAAAAGGTTTTACTCTAAAAAGACACGCCAATAGATGTATTCTCCGAAGATGTGGAAATGTATCAGAAATTGTCTAAAAGTAACTGCAACAGACAGGAGGTGGTCCTGCTCCTGAAGGGAAAAACAGCCACTCAGCCGTTTCATCCTTGAGAATGCTGCTCCTGCATCCAATCATCTTTTAGAGTGGGGATGGAATGTTGGAGGGGAACATGGCAGGTAGGTTAGCTAATGGAACTGACTCAATCTGTGTAATCTGCCTTGAGTCCCAGTGAGAAAGCTGGACTACAAATAACATAACATAATAAATAAATAAAGAAGGAAGGAAGGAAGTAGGAAAAGAGGCAGGGTTGTGCTGCCCCCAGTCAGTGTTTACTATAAGTATTAGTAGTTTAGCAAGACTGCTGTGTCAGCACAGGGGTTAAGGGGGCTTTCAGGGAATGGAAAGTAGAAACAGTGGGGGAGAGGAAAATAAGATGGCCACACAAGTCCTTGAAGATTCAGATCCCTACTCTTTGTGACCTTGGACCAATCACTCTTTCTCAGCCTGATCTACTTCATAGGGTTGTTGTAAAGATAAAATGAAGGGGAGGAAAACCATGTAAAGCTGTAGAGTTGGGGACAGGTAAAAACTAATCTTGTTTTATACAAAGATGGGGGCTACTAAACCAGCAGGAATTTTTTCTGGATGCTCTCATGCGGGAGCAGCCCACCTGTTGGAATACTTCAAAGAGCACTGATTTAAGGCCTTTTTGCCCTCAGCCTCTGGAAGCTACCACAAAACTTGGGCAAATCACCTTCAGAGTCAGCAGTTATTGACTCCAATTTTCTGGACATTTATCTGAGGCTATAGAGTCCTCCTTACTACACAGCCTATTTATTTATTATTTCAATGTATGTCCTGCCCTTCCCATAAATGGGCTCAGGGCAGCTCACAACAATAAATACAACAATCTAAATTAATACAATAAATAATACAATAAAACCAGTTTAAAATTTAAAGTATTTAAAATATTTAAAGTGGGCGGTGCAATGCAATTAATTTAGTTACTACAGCTGGGAAAAAATATGTGGGCTGATGCTTTTTTTTTTTTTGTGTAAAACTCTCTTAAAAAAGAGAGAATTTTATTCTTTTTATAAGAACGGAAGGGTAGACAGATGGAGAAAGAAAAGATGGAGTGAAATTTTTCCTGTTAGTGAGGGTTAGTTTAGGTTAATAACCAATACCAATTTTGGCATCTATCATGGTTAGAAGATCTTCTTTTAACTATTGCAAAGTCCAGAGTCACTCTGTTAATACAGTTAGTAAAGTCCATTGGGGTTAGTAATTAAACAGCTCCTTCCAGATGTTACACGAACAGTCCTCAAAGTATCTTCTTTAAATCTCTTCCAGTTATGGATTGAGTCCATTTTAACTTTGAAGTCTTCCGTTCCATCACCACTTTCCCTGGGCTGCTGTCTTCTTCACTTGTCCCAGTTTTGAATACTGCATCTTCCTCCCTGCTGGCGTGTCTCTTCAGAAGTTTCTGTATTTTGAAGATGAAGTATGTGGGCTGATGCTGATCCATGTTGGTCTCATGTAGCAGCAGTGGGGAGGCCAGCTGGTAGATGCCCGCTGCCTCAGCCAAAGGCCTGGCGAACAGCTCCATTTTACAGGCCCTGCAAAACTGCAACAGGTCTCACAGGGCCCTGTTCTCAATTGGGAGCATGTTCCACCAGTCTGGGGCCAGGACCAAAAAGGCAAAGTTAATTACAGTTGGGACCATCCTGGTACCACATAATCAGCAGATACTGGGTGAGTGTTCTTGTTATACCCCTCCTGAATTCTTGCTCAGAGCCAGGTAACTTTGAACCACAAACCTCTTTTTTTTCTCATAGATGATAAATGTGATGTTGCACTAATATACACCTGCAGCTCAACTGAGAAACTCAGTGTATCAAAATGGTGACAAGACAGAATATTGTACCTTTTGTTGATGTTCTATGCGATAGGATGTTTGCTGAAACTGGCGTATCTCCCTGATAATATGCGATATCTATTAACAAAACAGATATCAGTGAAGGTATCTTTTTAAATTTTATACACACTGACTTTACATAGATGCTTTTCATGGTCTTGACCGGCATAACCTTTATGAATAACAATTCTGAATCATTCTTACTGAAGCCATATTGCTATGCAGACACACTTCCTGTTTTACTTAAGTATCCACCGTACTTCACAAAAGCACCAATAAAAGTTCTTTATGTACTTCTTCCAAACCAAGCCTCTTTAAAAAGTTTTGTCGCTCAGAATGCACGATAAACCTAAAGTTCATTTTCCCCTCTCGAAAGTAAATATGTTCCTCATATGGGACTACACTGGTTAGGGAAGTAGAGTACTAGGCTCTGTGTCTTTTGGATTATTCATCCCACATATCTCAGCTGGCTAGTCACCTTCAACTTTCTTCTGTGTCAATGGAAAACATGTACATGCAAACTGCAATACTCATACTCCAAACTCTGCCAGCAGGTGGTGATAGAACATAGACCCTGGATACAAATTACATTTCTGTGCATGATGCACCCTGAAATGCTTCATAGATATAATTCTTATGGTTACTAACTAATCTTTGTCAATAAAAACCTACGAAGAAAGAAGAATTACCATTCGCATTTTGGAAAAATTGACAAGGCCTTCTTCAGTAAAGTTAGGTGTTCCTTCTTCAATAAATGCCAAGTCTGTCAAGTACATCCCAAGATATGGCACTGAGGGGGGATTACAACTGCAGGGACAAGAAATAGATTTTACTGCAACTTGGTAACTCTGGGTATTATAATGCATACCTCTAACTCTTTAAAATTGTTTAGAAGACTTTTAATTCATTAAGGCTGAGCTCATTCTAAACAAGCATAGCTGAATTATAATCACTTCTATAACATCCAATTTCCAAATGTGGCATATTTCTCTAACACAGAATATGGAAAGAATGGTGTAGCTAGAGGCTGCCACAAGGTGTAGAAGCAACAATGCATGATGGCATTGAAAAGACCAAATTTCTTGGCAATATGTACAAGATATATGAATTGTTTGATACTTTTCCACTAAGTTGCCATGGCATATTAATTTTACTCTTGACTAAATTAGCTGTGGACAATTACGTATTTAAAATATTTCTAATAATACAGCAAACATAGCTGCAGTGTAATCTCCATGTTATTTCATTGGAGTTTAACACAAAAACACCATCAACAAGAAGCTAGATGACGGCAGTCTTTAATAGTGTGTTCCCCCAAACATCCACCTTAAAATGGCAGCAGTTAGAAAAAGCCTCTCTGTTAAAATCATGCCAATAGGAATCTAAATTAGAGGATACTGTAGAATTTTCCAATTAGATGGTTTTTAAAGATCAAGGAAGCAATATCAGTTCTAACAGGAAACTTTACATGCAGAATAAAAGCTTAATATGTCCTGGCAATTTATGACAAAAAATGTGTATATGACACTGACTTCAGAGTACATTTTTAAAAAAGACCGAAACTCCATAAAGCCTGTATTTAAAATATAATCCTATAAAACTGAGAAAGTATTGTTTCAATTACAGCTGTTAACTGAAGACTTATCTTAATAACTGTCCAATATGCATAGCAATAGGAGACATACTTCTTGAGTGTTTCTCTGAGATTTTTAAATCTTCCCTCAGATGAAACAGTCTTCTGAAGCTTATCCATAAGAGCTTTAGTCTACGAACAGAACAAATCAGAAAAGTCACTCCTAGAGAAATAGAACATGTCACAGTCCAGAAAGTGTTTCTCAAATATGAGTTCAGTTTCATATACGTATGTTATTTTCTAAATCATAGTTATTTTCTAAATCTGGGAGAACTGGGTTTGATTCCCCACTCCTCCACATGCAGCTATTGGTGTGACCTCAGGTCAGTCATAAATTCTTTCAGAGCTGTTCTCTCAAGGGCAATTCTCAGGAGAGCTCTCTCAGCCCCACCTGAGAGCCTCACAGGGTGTCTGTTGTGGGGAGGGAAAGGGATTGTAAGCCACTCTGAGACTCCTTTAGGTAGTGAAGGGTGGGGTATAAATCCAATCTCTTCTCTTTTTCTACTAAACTGCTCCGAGATAACACAGGAGAGGATGCGTTATAAAAATGTAATAAATAAAAATAATAATAAAGTGCTTATTTGGGGCTAAATTCAAGTATGATGCAAGCCATGGACAAAACACTTGCCCATGCAAGCATCCCAAGCACTATTTACTATATGTTCCAATCCACGCATTCAGAGTGAAAGTATGCTGGTTTTCTCTGGTTTGAAAATAAGTCCTGCTGATATGCTAATGTTGCACGCCAGTTCAAGTGCAACAATTAGTAGGTTGTCATATGTAAGATCATGTACATGACACAACAGCTTCATGGGCCACTTACACGGATAACTTTTCTGCACGTAGTCAGCATCACACTTACAGTGAATTTGGCTTCAGTGAATATGCCCACCATACATACTTTATGGTTAATGAAAAAGGTCTACTTATTTATTTGAGTCTGTATGTTCCCCTGTGGCAGAAAAATAAGCAAGACGGGGCAGTTCTGTACAGTGGCTTGAATTGGCTTAGGTCTCTCTGTCTGGTTCTCTCACGTAAGGCTTTGCTCTTCAGGCTGACAATGCACCCTGCTCTAAAAGAACTGTTTACATTTCTGAGTTCCAACCTCGAAGCCAAAATATCTAGATATGAGGACCTGTGGCTCCAAGCTCCTGCCTTGACAGGGAAGGTATTTTTAACTTAGTAATACAATGACTCCGGTCAGAGTCTTCTGATCAAAAAAGGGAGGGGTCTGGGTTTCATCAGGACCATCTGATTTCTTGATTGACAGCTAATCTGGATTCCAAAGGTATTTAACACCAGTGTTTGAGATTCTAAGGGCTCTCTGCCAATACTGTGGTTATGTCTTGCCAAAGCATTCCTAAATAGATAATAATTCCTAAATGAATAATAAGTGCACTATTTGTTTATAAGTATTGGTTTGTCTGTTCCCTTCTGGAAGGTGAATACTGAAATTGCTACTTGCTTGGATACTTTGCATTATGGGTTTAAATTTTCAATAAATGGTTTTAACTTTGGAACAGGATTTCCCCCCCCCCTCAAACTATGGGGTTCCTGCCAGTTTCACCCCCCCATCAAGCTGGGTGGGGATGGGATTCCTAAGAAAAGCTCCTGGACTCTTAACTAGGGTTGCCAGCTTCCAGGTGGGGCCTGGAGATCTCCTGCTTTTACAACTGATCTCCAGCTGACAGAGATCAGCTCCCCTGGAGAAAATGGCTGCTTTGAAGGGTGGGATCTATTGTACCATGCTGAGGCCCCTCCCCTCCCCAAAACCCACCATCTCCTGGATCCACCCCCAGTCTCCAGGTATTTTCCAACACAGACCTGGCAACCCTACTTTATACCTTTATTCATTTTTATGATGTTTGTTATTAAATTCATTCATTCAATCGACCTAGGCCCACTAAGGAACAGAGCAAGTTCGGGGGTGGGGGGGAGAGAAAACATTTCATATCCTAAGAAGGCTGGGTGCATTGCACATCACAGACAAAAGCATTTATTCTGACACCCCCATGAAAGGGCCTTTGATTCTCTTAACATGTCTGTCTCTGATGCATCAGAGAGATCTCCAAGGAGAATATTGCTATAGAGCAGAAAAATGCCTAGGAAGAGTAGTACAGCAGGCAGAGGGAGACTTTTGTACAACGGAGGTGCTGTGCACACTGTGAGCTCTCGCAGAATTGGAAAAGTTGTAGAGAGAATTGGCAAGCAACTCTGACAGTCAGGATGGGTAGTTGGCAGAACAAAACCATAACAGCAGCACAATTACTTGGGAATGGTAGGCAGAAGATTAGGCATGGCCAACTGCTGAGATGGCAGATAAAAGGAGAGTTAGTGGTGCAACAGAAAAGAGTCTGGAGCAGTCCTAAGCATTAAAAAAATCCTTTCTGCACCATTACAGATGTAGCACTAGACATCAGTGGAGATTCAAGGATATGGCACACCTGGCCTTTCTTCCTGAGACTAGTTTGTTCATACACCCTATGCACCATACCCTCCTTTTTGGCATATGTTCAGTTGTTCTCTCTTTCTTTCTCATCCTTTCCAACTGAGATTCTGCTGGAAAGCTGCAAATGGTTTGAAGTGGAAGAGCAGTGTTCAGTGTGTCCTTTTTAATGACACAAAAAGATGGAAGTCAGGTGCATAATGAAAGAAGTTGAGAGCTAGACCGAACATGCATATTAATCCCATTCTGCAGATACTCCATTGGCTGCCTATTGGTTACTGCACTCAGTTAATGCTATTGGCTATCACATACAGAGCTCTTCATGCCACTGGCTCCTTTCATTTGTGGGACCATTTCTCTCCCTATGCTCCACCATGTCAGCTTTGCTCTTGTAAGCAGGGCTTCCGCAGGTGCCAACCTGCAAATGGGCACAATCAATAACTGCCCATACACATTGCATTGTGGCTTCCGCCTTGTGAACTGGCCTGCCCGAGGAGGTCAGGAAAGCTCCCAGTCTCCTGGCCTTCCACAAACTGTGCAGAACTGAACTATTTAAAAGGGCTTTTCTGCACATGTAATTGTTTTTGTTCAGTCACACAGTCGCATCCAACTCTTCGTGACCCCATGGACCACACCACTTCAGGCCCTCCTGTCCTCCAGATTTTGTTCAATTTCACGTTCATTGCATTGCTAACCCTGTCTAATCATCTCATCCTTTGCCATCCCCTTCTTCTTTTACCTTTAATCTTTCCCAGCATCAGGGTCTTCTCCAGTGAGTGTTCCCTCCTCATTAGGCACATGTAATAGGACTGCACTATACAAAATGGTTCACAAACTTACTTAGATAACATGATTGGGATCGTGATCTATACTGCTGCATAAAGCTTATTGTAAGTAGGATCCTACTATGTAATTTCTGTGCCATTTAATGTGTCACATTATGCTATACTTCAGTTCTTTCTGGTGACTTCTTATTGCATGATTGAATGTCCCATTTTATTGATTATACTGTTTAAGGTGTAACTCACTTTGAGACACTGTGAGAAACTGGGACTATAAATAACATAAACAAATAAAAGTAAGAAAATATTGCCCCCACAAACATATCACTGAATGCTTTGTGTAGTCTCTGCACAAAACCGGCACTGTCCTTGTCCTCTCTTTCCTTGTCACCCTTCCTCAATGAAGCTATTTTGAGCAGACGCTTAGCAAGCAAAGGTAGGGGGAGCAAGCAAACCATTGAAAGCATGATATTTTTAATAACACAAAGAGATGTAAATCTGAGACAGGAAAATGGTGCTCCCTTTGGAATGTGTCACTAATGCTTCACGTTGCTTCATTGCAAGGCTGGCCCTGTCCTTGATTTTCTAGTGATGCATTTAAAAGCACTTTGAGCTATAACAAGACAGCAAATTACTACCTTTGCTAATAAAAAGCCCTCAACATATGGATGTAGTGTGGATGAACACACATAGATTACGGACCTGTTTAGAAATCTTAGCCCAGGTTTTCTTCAATCTGTAGATTGCACTTCTGTTCAAGGCTGATGTGATTTCAAGCACACCATTGTAGTTATGCAAACATCGGCAGATGTCAGCCACTGCTACCCATTTCTCGATTGCATTAGCACGTGAGATAACATCAGCATAATTCATAATTTGGGAGGCAACAAGGTTGCTCATCTGCATGAAAGAAATAATCCTTAAGACACTTGCTTTTAAAATATGCAAGGAATATTATTTTGTAAACATAGAATTAAACCATATATACAACAGAACTTGGATCTTTTTCAAGTAAGGCTAGGAAAACATACACTGCAAAAAGGGCTAGACAGAACTGGGCTAAAGCAAGCAGATTAAGAAAAAAGTAACACATTCATAATAATATTCATAGGATAATATGTTGATAGCATCAGAAATATTGCTGCTGACCATGGCTCTTGGTTGCATATTAAGGGTAATGACTAAATATGAGTGACAGTCACCTCAGACCCCGGCTCAGACAAAAGAACTGCTTGCCAAATTGGCAAATAGTCCTGGTTATCCTGATCCTGATTCCAAGCACTTGGAATCCCAAGAGATTCTATGTACCTCAAACCTTGACCCTGACTTGCTCTGGCATGCAGCAACAACAGCAGTTGGCAGGCTGAATGACTGTGGGGAAGATTCTTCCTGCTCCCTTCTTCCCTCAGAGGAGTCTGGGATGCCCAGCATCCACATGTCTAGTTCACTTTGAGAAAAGTAGTTCCCAGGGTGCTTGCTTGACATTAGATGGGAACTACATGTCCCAGAATGCACCAATCACCACAGGATTGAAGAGAAAAGGAAAGCTGGAGCAGGAAAAAGAAATCCAACTCTCACCAGGTATGCCTGCTGCCTCCTTCTGCAATAGGAGCAGAAGATAAATTGGAGAGTGGCAGGAGGAAAGAAACTTGGATGTACCATCTGAGCTAGAGAAGGATCTTCTCTCTATGAAGATGAGGGTTATGGGCTGCTGAAGCTTGTATGAGCCCAAGAAATATGAACTTGCGTGGCATCTCTAGTAATAAACTAGGACAAGAGATCTAAAATATAATCATTAAATTAGATGATATTTAACAGAATTTGTGTTATTTTAGTTTCTTCTTACTAAAAAAAAATAATAATTTCTTCTGCCAGAGCTTGAAAATTTCAGCAAAATTCCAGATATTTCACATTTCTAAACGGCTACAAAATTGTCAGCAAGTACTTCAGTTAAATGTAATGTTCTGGTTGGGTTTACAGTTAATTATGAAGAAATCAAGACATTTATAATTCTGTGTTCTTGTATTCCTAAAAAAAATACTTTTTTATTTTGCAACAACTTACATCGTTAAAGTGTTGGCTAGTTTTCATAATATAAGGTGTCCTTTCATTTTTATCCAGTTTCATCCAGCCCTGCCCAAGAAACTCTCTGGAAAAATGAGGAAGAGATCAAAAGAAAATAGAACAGTCTTTCAAAAAGTGCAGTTTAGAATGGCAATTGATAAACCAGCTGTAATTCAAGTTAACACTCTTACCCAATGAACACTTAATAGCACTGGAAATGATCATTTACAAGGTTCTTCTTTAATTTAAATTAATAACATTTATTAAAATTAACAACAAAAAATATTTATTTAAATTAACAACAACTGCAACATATATAACTACAACTTTAACCCCACTCCCCCACACACATATGACAGCAACATCGTTGCTTGGTTAAAAGAAAGCGTTGGATTCAAGAAGTAGAAAGGGATACGCGTCCAAAATATAATCAATACAATGACAATATTCACCCATAGCACCAGTAGCTGTTAAAATTCCACCATCTGTCTGAACACCTTGCCCCAAAAGAGGATTTAATGAGCAAACAATAGTTAGAAAATTAATTAGAGTCACTCCCTTCAAGGCTATTACTTGTCTTTTCAAGAAATTCACTGATCCAGTAGCTGATCCCCTTTGGCTAGATGTTGTCAATCAAAATGAGTTAATCAAACTGGTAGTAACCCAAAAAAGAGGGAGAGGAATCTAAACCAACTAAGCACAAACCTCCAAAAGAAGTTCAGAAAACTTAATGAGGGCCAAAGTTAAAAATATAAGTAAGTATACAAAAGAGTGTTTATTTCAAAGACATATAAAAACCTTGTAAGGGCCCAAATAAAGCCTCATAAAATGTTCAAAGCTACAAATACACAAAAAGGACAGTGTATGACCTGACACGTTTTGGCTCACAAGAGCCTTCTTCAGAGGTCAAATAGTACAAAATACACCAAGCAACAAAGTCCCTGTAACACATGTAAGGCAATCAACAATAAATAGGACCAAAATTGGAATGTTCCAATGACACACCGAAAGGTTTCTATTTGGGGCCACAAATATATCTGGCCTTGTGTCGGAAGTAGTTGTATACAGGGGTCTTTTCGTAGAAAAACAGCTGCATGAGCTCATTAGCATATGGTATGCTAATGAGCTATTAGGCTATTAGCATATGCCACGCCCCCTGACATCACCAGAAGTGATGTCAGAAGGGGAAGCAAAAGGGGGAGAGGCATCTTCAAAAGACTCTCTTTCCCTTCCCCAGCTGGCTTGAGTGGGGGAGCTAAGAGAGAAGGGGTTTAAAGTTTAAACTCCTTCTCACTAGAGTTGGGCCACAGAAGGAGGAAAGAGGGAAGGAAAGAGAGAGTAGAGAGAAGGAAAGAAGGAAGGAAAGAAGGAAAGGATGAGAGGGAAGAAGGAGGGAAACAGGGAAAGGAGGAAAAAAGAGAAGAGAAGAAGGTGGGAAAGAAAGAAAGAGAGAAGAGAAGAAGGAGGGAAAGAGGAAAAGGAGAGAAGGAAAGGAGGGAATGAAAGAAATTTGGCGGCAATTTGCCTCATTATATCCTATGGGCCATTGAAGTCAATGGTGAAAACATGGGGTATATTCTGGGGGCTGGAGGGGAGGGGGTTTGAGGGAGAGGCTCCAAACTCACAGGGTAGCTTATGGAGCCTCTCCCCAAGATACCCACCAAGTTTCAAGAACATTGGACGAGGGGGTCCAATTCTATGGGCCCCTAAACAGGTTTGCCTCCATTCCCTTTGAAATGGCAGCAACCATGCTGCTCCCCACAATACATTCAGCCTTTTTTTTTTTTTTACAATGTTATGATGTTATAATATTACTGCATATGCAAAAATAGGAGGTTCCATCGCTGATGAAGTACATGATGACACATTTATAGCCTACATAATTATTGAATAACACTGTTATGAATTCATGTATCCAGTTCCATGATCACAAACAGAATACTATTTTCATTAGGATTTTGTAGGAATCTTCGCCGGCCATTACCTTAGTTGGTGCCTAAGGAGGAGCAGGAGGCCTTTGAAATAGCGGCAAACATGCTGTTTTCCACAATATATCCAGCTTTTTTTAAAGAAAATGTTATGATGTTATAACATTACTGCATGTGCAAAAAAAGAGGTCCATGATCGCCAGCCATTTTCTTAGTTGATGACTAAGGAAGAGTGGGAGACCTTTGAAATGGCAGCAACCGTGCTATTCCCCACAATATACTCAGCCTTTTTTTTAAAACAATGTTATGATGTTATAACATTACTGCACATGTTGGAGGGGAGGTTCCATCGCTAAGTACATGACAACAACAGTCACACAATCCCTTTTCAGAGGAAGTGAGGAAAACATGGGGAGGGTTGGATCCGAATTCAAGAAAAAATTCCCCCAAAATAAATGCCCTTTTGCAGAAGGGGTGCTGAAAAGTCAGAGCATCAGCTAGGGATTCAACTTGTTGAGAAACAGCAGCAACACTGAGGTGTGGAAAAAGTCTAGGAGCAACAGTATTTATGACCCAGACTATCTCTATATTCCAGAAATCTGGGTACCATCAATACCAAGTCAGCTGGAAATTCTCACATGGACTTCAAGCTGTAATAGTTCCCCTGAGAATGAGTCAGCTGTAATAGTTCCCCTGCACAGAGAAGTTAAAAGTAATTTATAGCCTAAACCCCATCAGATAGGTTACTTTCTGGCAATGCTGACGTTTCCCCCACTGCCATGTCACCATCCGCCCATCAGCTCCAGAAGACCAATTCCAGAATGTGAATCATTGTATGCATGACAATCATGATTTTTCTTAGATAGACCTATGGTTTCTTGGTGTCGATGAACTCCTGAGCCACATCCAGTGTACAAAAGTCCAGTAGTACCTTAAAGACTAACAACATTTATTTCAGCATGAGCTTTTATGTGAGAACTCAAGTCCTCATGCTTATCAAAGTGTAAGAAGAAGCAGAGAGAGCATGCCTTTTTGGGACTCTCACCAGTGAAATTTCAAAAATTTTACCACTGCCTGCATCCTGGTTAAATTATGGAAGGGATTCTGATTTTGTTCCAGAGACTCCAACTGCAAGCTGTCAAACTGCAATTCTAAGAGTAAGAGGAAAACACCCTGTCTGTGAAAAAGAATGAATGGGATAAAGTTGCAGGGATGAACATCTGATCACAGTCTAACAACATGAGGCCTGGACCAGCCGAGTAAATCCCTTATTCCCCATGGTAAAAACAAAGGCCTCAGGGGGTTGTTTGCACCTGAGAAAGTGAGCCCCAAAACTCAAAAGCTCATGTTGGAATAAACCTGGTTTGTTTTAAAGGTGTCACTGGACTTTTATTTTGCTACAATAGCCTAATATAGCTGTCCCTCTGGAAGCATCCAGTTAAGACAACTTTGGCATTGATACTGAATGGCTTCAAAGTCCCAAATATGAGAGTTCAAATAGGGAGCTTATGCACAAAGGCAATTAGGTTATCAGGGAGTACAGTAAATCAACAGAACCAATAATCTGTTGCAATGTCCCCACACCAGATAGGAAGAATCTGGGTTTTGCCAAATAGGAAGATAGTATTCGACCATATCAATTTCACCTCTCTACCCATCTGATAAAAACCTGTTCAAGAAATGACTGCATGCTGCTCACAAAGTACTGAAATGCAGAAATCATGCTACTACTCAGGACTTTGATGTCACTGCTTCATTACCTGTGTAACTGCAATAAATCTTAAGCAAGACCAAAGACACTTTTATCATGCATTTCTCTTTTAGGCCTGTGGCTCTTGTAAATTATTACAGCAACAAAAACTCCATTTACAAAATATTTTCATCTTGATAACGGGAAAAACACTTACTCGTAGGGTATGCTTCTGAAAACAATGTGATCCAAGAGTGTTATTTGTTCAGCAAGCTCCATGGCTGATAAAGTTTCAAAGCACTCTGGTTTTGGACTTTCTAACTGTAAGCAAAAAAGCAAATCATCAACAAAAAACACAGTAGTTTTATCTCTTCCTCATCTGATTTGGTTTGCTCTTGTATCACATTAAGTTGTGACTGCCACATTAATCTTACTGCAATATTCCTAGATTACGGAAGATAGGAGTAAGAGGAAAATACTATTGAGAACAAATGGAACTGCCTTACATTGAATAAGACCATTTTCTATCAAGGTGAGTACTGTATACTTTAACTGGTGGTGGCTCTCCAAGGTCTTAGGGTCCCTAGGATCTCCTTTTAACTGCAGATGCTGAGGATGGAAACTGGGACTGGCTGCATAGAAAGCAGATGCTGTACCACTGAGCCAGAGCCCTGCCATAATGTGGACTGGTCAGTATAGACAAAGTTAAGAATTTTTTTAGGTCAACTTGCTTTCAGTTCTCCAGTCAAAATTGGTCAAATATCAAAAAATGATCAAGTAAAGTATTAACTTCCTTACAAACAAAAATAACACTCCAGTCACCACCAGATTTCATACTTATCCTTATTACAAAAACAATTAAATAATCTGTTATACAGAAACCAGACTGGTGGTTCTACACAGTGTGATTGACCATTTTTCTTGTTTGGAAATGCCAGCAGTTATAGCAGTGGCTGTCAAAAGAAGCTTTGCTATGTTACTAGGTTTCGTTCTGACTGCTGCAGAGTTGGGGGTCTGGCAGCCATACCAGTTCTTCACTCAAGCCCGTCAAGCAGCTAGATGCGCAGTACAACAAGGAGAGCAACAATGCTCCTAGCTGGAAGCAGCATAGAAGGAGGCAACAGTCATGGGCTATACCCATTGTCAACTCCCAGACACATCCTGCCATTAGCCAGATACAAGCCAAGATCTTGAGTTTACCTTAAGCACTGTATGGGCTTAGTTTGTCCCTGGATGCTACAGAAAGAAGCTACAGGAGTACTCTACATCTGTCGTCACCTCTTGGACCTTTGTCCAAGCTGAGCTCCTGTGCCACAGCCACAGCTACTGTGTCTTGGCTGAACTGAAAGCATGAGAGAAGGGATACATGCCTTGCCCAGGGTGATAAACTTCCTTGAATTGGCCTTGCACCCAGCTTCCCACTCTTGCCCCTGACAACAAGTGATACCATAATGGCAGAAAAGGGTAAACTACTAAGTACACAGTGGCTTTCTGGTAACAGAAAACAGTTAAGAATATTTATTTATTTAATTTATATCCCACCCTGCCCATGGTCAAATAATAGTCAGTCAACTGATTAATAATACAGACATTCCACTGGCCGATGTGCCAACCTCTATCTATTAGTGTTCTGATACGTTTGAAAATACACATGCATATATACACACACTCAGATTACACAAATTCCAAAAATCTCATTTGTGATATTAAAATCAGACCTCAACATTTCATAAGAGAAATTCCTTTTTCTCTCAAACATCCCACCTTAAAAGCACTTCATTTGTATGTTAGCTTGGGGAACTGAAATACTCTGTTTATATGGTTTTCGCAAATAAAAATATGTTAGATCCTGGGCATTTCACTTCCTTTCTCTAGACTTCAGTTTTCCATTAGCAAAATGGAATTAATATATTTTTGAGATGTGAAAATAAACTATATGTAGGCTCCTTAGAGTGCCTAGTATAATGTTACTGCTAAATTAAGATTAAAAATGAAAGGCTTTAATAATCCAGTCTGCTTCCTGGATGCAGCACCCCCAAGCATTTGTGCAAGATTTGGGAAGATACCTCTAGTATCCATGTGTCAGGGATTTTAAACACTAAATAAGCTGGGGGTCTACTATCACAGAATAATCAAGTTTTATACCTTGATTTGTAAATGGCTGTAATTGCAAGCTATATATGCTTTTCCCTCATGAAGACTACTTATGCTTTAAATTTCATTTTATTTGATGACTTCCCCATGTAAAATAATCTTTCTGTGGTTTAAGGCACACTGAGCTTCTTTTGGACATATTTTTTGGTTATGGTTTTGCTTGCAAGTTTCTAATATCTTGCATAATAAAATAGTCAGGGTAGTCCAATACTGCAGTCAAGATGGGAATTCTCTGAATGAGCTCCATATATGCAGCTTGAAGCCCCACATTTTGCAAAGCTACCAACCAACCAAGTCTGGCATCACATACAATCTTTCATCTGCGTTCAACAGTTGCTGGAACATGGGTTGTTCCTGTGTTCAAGTCCAAATACAAAAAGGAACAGTAATTTACTATAAAGGTTGCTGCAAGGATAAAGCTGTAAGTCATTTTTGTGATTTGTGCCTGTCATTTACAATTATACTTATCTAGATGAACTCACCATCTGCAATATATCCTCCATTTTTAAGTGAGGGTCATCTTGATCCTCTTGAGAAAATGCCCTAAAAAAAGTTAAGAAAGTATTTCACATACAGATTATGAACCTATTGGCAGCCAGGAGAACGCTTGAAGTCGCTCTGTAAGAATTCTGGGAAAAAAAACTGTTAAGTTTTATAATTGCTGCCTACAAGGTCTGTCCTGAACTGGATAGCCCAGGCTAGCCCAATCTCATCAGATCTCAGAAGCTAAGCAGGGTTGATCCTGGCTAGTATTTGGTGGGAGACCTCCATGGAATACCAGGGTCATGATGCAGAGGCAGGCAAGGGCAGATCACCTCTGAACATCTCTTGCCTTGACAACCCTACAGGGTTGCCATACCTCAGCTGTGACTTTATGACACTTTACACCACCATGAGGTTATTAAAGCTATTTATTAGTACTAATAATTTTTTTCCAAATGATTGTGTATTGCATATGGTACAGTATAAACTATGAAAAGAAAAAGCTTGACGGCCTTGAAGACTGACTAATTAGACTGTTAACCAGTGAGACAGCCAACAAGTCCATTACATAAAGCTACTGATCAAATCCCTTTTCCCAACCATTTAAAGGGAACCTTCCCTTTAAATGGTTGGGGGGAAAGCAGGCAATGTGTGCGCCTGCCCTGCAAACTGTGAATTTGCCACTTGCAGGGCAGGTGCACACGGCCCCACTAGAAAAGAGTAGGTGCCCTGTGTGCCTACCCTGCAAACCATGAATTTGCCACTTGCAGGGCAGGAGTGGGTGGCCCCCACTTAAAAAGAGTAGGCACTGTGCGCATCTGCCCCACAAACCATGAATCCACCACTTGCAGGGCACATGTGCACAGTACCAGCTCTTTCAAGCAGGCGCATGGATGACTGTCGGGGGCGGGGCTTCCCCCACTAAGCAGCTGACCAGCATCTGGGAGGAGCCCCAGAAATCGGGGGATCCCCCTGCCCTCACCTGGAGGCTGGCATCCCTACTGGGATAGGAAAGCCTATTTATTTCATACACTTTGTTTTTTATCCAAGTATGTTCAAGGCAGCTCACAATACTTTTTTTTGAAAAAATACAGCTGCAGCTATAAAGCCGTACTAACAATGCCCATCAAACTAAAATAACACTTTAACAGACCAACAGCAAAATGAAAAAAAATCAGCAGAATTCAATAGAATGTGCAGAAAGTATTTATCTGATGTCTGAAAGACAAAACTGCATTCACTAGACAGAGATCCCTGGGAGGCCATTCAAAGGTAGGGTGCTAACACTGAAAAAGACTCAAAAGTGTGTACAGAATATGCATTTAGGGGGCAGGGGACTGAACCACTTGGCTCTACTCCAGATACCAATAAATGCATCTGAATGCAGGTGCAAAAGATTTCTGCAGCTATTTGGATGAACACCAGTGAAGATGCCAAGAGGCAAGATGCTCTCCTACATGTGCTTTTGATTATCTGTACAGCACTATCTCCAGCAGATGCCTTGTCTAATTTTTGAAGACAGAAGTGGTAGTGGTAGTTTTCCCCTGTTCCCTTACCTTTAGGTTTTAGGATGTTGAGTATAAAACCAATAAAATATTATTAAAAAAAAGAAGTACCAAGAACAGAATTTCTAAAAGGTGGCCTAAGAGAGAACACACATGATTTATACAGGCTTTCAGAGAGGCCAATGTGGAAAGAAATATACTGGAACTCAGCACAGAGGAAGTGCTTGCTAGATTCTACAGCCTCACACAAGGATTGGTTGCCGCTACTTGCTTGGTGTGAGAAATTGTTTGGAGTTACAGTGTAATCCTATGCAGAATAAAACTATTCTACATTCATTGGCTTCAACGGATTTAGAAAGGTATAACTCTGCATAAGATGGGGCTGTTAGTCATTTCAGTTCTCTTTAACCTGTCTTTAGTTATTTACAGCATAATCCTGAGAGGGGGACTTGTACTCAGGAAGACAATCAGCCACAGTACCGGACCTGGTCATAGCTCGGGGAATGGCAGCAGTTAGTTGGCTCCATAAGCCATCCCAGTCCAATAATCCCCCCAACGAGAATACATAGCTATACCTGCAGAAACTGTGGCATAGGACATAGGCATCCATTAAACCCAGGAAAAGCAACCTCCCATCAGCTGCTGTATCCCTTGTGTCCTGAGGGCCACAGGATGCCAGTGGCCAACACAGGCCACACCCATCAGCTCCTGGCTACACCCCCACCACTCCTGCCACAGCCAATGGGTACCACCCTGGGCACCAGCAGCCAATATAAACCAGTTTAGTGTAGTGGTTAGGAGCATGAACTCTAATCTGGGAGAACCAGGTTTGATTCCCCACTCCTCCACATGCAGCTGCTGGTGTGACCTTAGGTCAGTTATATGTTCTTTCAGAGCTGTTGTCTCAAGGACAGTTCTCAGGAGAGCTCTCTCAGCCCCACCTACCTCACAGGGTTTCTGTTGTGGGGAGGGGAAGGGAAAGGAGAAGGTAAGCCATTCTGAGACTCCTTTGGGTAGAGAAGGGCAGGGTATAAATCCAATCTCTTCTTCTCTTCTTCTAGTTTGTGCATGGGCAGGCCAGATGCCAATTTGCGTGGCATAAAGCTATACCTGTCAGCTCCGTGACTGTGGGACTCAGCACACCAGGAGTGCCACCCTGAGTCCCACCCAATGCTGAACTGGGACCCCTGCAGAGTATGGGGTCGCCCATTCAATGATCCCTGATGACTGGCCACAGACCAGCTGGAGTGGAATGCTAGCCATGTGTTCAAGCAGATATCCGGGGTTGGTGTACCCAGGTACACATCCCCATGGTACACATCCCATGTCAACAGGTTTCTTTCAGAGGCAGAACCCATCCAGCAATATTCTGGTAAGCAGCTGGTGCCTCAAATAATCCTTGGCAGTAGCAAAACTGGCACAGGCCCCCTCGGGATACCCTCCTACCCTTACGCTCTCAGCTCCACAACAAGGCCACACACACACACACACAGTAACACGCAATATTAAGACACCAATCCAATCAAATTTCTCACAGAGACCAATGGTTCAACCTTAGAAATCTTTTGAACCATTGGCCTCTGTGAGAAATTGGATTGGTTCCTTAATATTGCATGTTACTGTGTGTCTTTCTGTGAATGGAGCTGATACTCCACCTTGGTGTTATACCCCATTGCTCCTAACTGCTTTAAATGTCATGAAAATGCTAAAGAAGATATTTGTTTATTTGAACTGAGTGAATTAAATCCGGAAACCTTGTCTTGGATTTCATACTTTGACTTGCGAGTAATTGGTTTACTTTTTGAAAATTCATGATTTGGATGACTGTTACTTTACTTCTGTATTGCGATTATTTGGACTAGGTTTTGTATTAGATGAATGGATATAAGAAATAATCACACTTTATTTAAGAAAAAAATATTTGTTGTTTTTTGTCCTTTCTTTTACAGTCATATTTCCTATATTTCTCTACTACCTGGTCCAGCCAGACCTCCATCCAGTGCAGAACCACTAGCACAGCCATGAGAGAAGTGCCTGCGGGGAGGAAAGAGGGGAAGGTTGGTGCACTGCTCCCCTGTGGCCCTAACCCCTGCTCCTGGCCGGGCTATAAATTGTGTACGGTCAGCTGAAAGGCACAGTGTTGAGCCATTGCTGTCCAGGAACTTGGCCATGAACTCTGTAAAGATGCCTTAGTGAAGACAGCTGACCTGCAGGTTCAAGGTGTATAAGTGCTACGGGTTGCAATAAACCTGCTGCACTACCCAGGGGGCTAGGAGACCTGTTGGTACATGATGCTTAGGAAGCCTGCAAATGCAGCAAATCTGGCACAGATGAGGGCCATCTCTGTTTCTTCCAGGGGAAAGTGCACATGCTCCTGCAGGCACAGCAGAATGTCATCCAGAAAGCTGTGGAGGCAGCACCTTGCTGAGGAATGGGACACCTCCAGCACCTCAGATATGACCACTGGAAACAAGCCTGTGTGAGGAAGTGTAGGGACAGCAGCACTTTCTGGAGGATGGGGATGGCCCTGGGGTCTAGCATCTGAATCTGTACAGGTAGAAGGTGCAAGGGCCACCACCATCCTGTTGTGGGCCATCCAGTAGCAGGGGGAGGGAGGGCTCACTAGGCATACAAGCTGCTTGTGGAGGGGCACTCTTTGGCCCACAGTGCCTCCCAACCTGGCCCCATAACCTACTGCTGTCCCTGGAAGTGGGGTTTGTGCCCAGAATCACCCTGCTCCTGCCCCATCTCCATCCTGTGGCTGGCAGGTAGTAAGGAAGCAATCCATGGTCTGAAGGTTCCCATGGTGCCTGGGTCTGCCCTCACATTCTCCTGAGGCATGCTGGCATGGTCCAGGGAGCAGCAATGCTACTGTCAGTTTGACTGGACAAAGGTAGAGATAGCAGTCTTGCAGCCACTTACTGTCATGTTTTCTGGTGCATGGAGGCAGAGCAGGTCTATGCCCTGGGCTACGCTGTGTAGAAGGAGCTGTCTGTCCTGAAGCAACAGAATGACACCTTTGGGCAGGCTCAGAGTCATGTGCATGCCCTCATGGCTCAGGGCATCCCCTATGACCAGGCCAGGTACTGCGGCCTTGCTGTATGCAGTGATCCTGCCCATAATGGTGGGTTGTAGTGGCTACAGGACACTCCCAGGGGCCCTGCAGAAGGGCCAGAACCCCCCAATGCTGCCTGCTCAATCTTGCCTTTCTCTCTGCTGGCAGGTCACTCTCCAGAATGGCTGGAATCTGCATGATGGCTCAGTGACTGCAGATCTGGCCATGGATCTGAGGGAGCAACGGACCCTGGGGCCACACTCTCCAACATGTCCATGTAGCTGGGAGGTAACTTGCCAGTGACCGTTGGGTGCTCATGGCCAGCCCCATGTTCCTGGGACAATAGCTGGTGCCTGGCCCAGGGCATGCTTTTGGTGACAGTGTGCAGAGTGGTGGGGTCCTCCTTCACTCCCTTTGTCACTGCCTCCATTCTGTTTGGCTGAGGCCTGTGCCTTTAAGGGGATGGGGTTGGGGTTGCAAGTGTGGCTATGCATGGGCCCACCCCTCCCCCTCCTTTCCTCATGTGTCCCTATGGCGAACTCCCCATGGCTGCTGCCCTGTCATTGGCTAATTTCCCCTGCTCATCAAGATGAGATACAAAGTATGTGTATATAATCTTATGATCCCTTGCTTCGAGGTAGGTGTCCAAGACATTGGGAGTAGGTAGAGGCAATGATTGAAAGAAGGCTATTTTCTTTGTTCTTCATAGTATTAACTAATTCATTCTAGTCTCTTTACCTCAGTATGTTTGCTGTTGCCTTTCTTTCTTGTGGCAAAAGGTCAGGGTCTCTCAAAACTTCTTCTAGCAGATTTAGAACATTCATTTTCAGTTCATTATTTAGCTCAAAATCCTACAAAAGAAAAAGGATCCTGAATGAAGAAATTTACTTATATTATTATTCTCTGTACCAGGAGTTGTTTGGCTTGTTCAAATATTTATATCCCACTTAACACAACAATAAAATAGGATCAACAACATTACAGAATTCTATCATAAAAATAAATCTAATATCCATTCAGCTATATGCATGCACAAGACCAGATTTAGGTGAGTAGCCGTGTTGGTCTGAAGCAATGGAACAAAGTTTGAGTCCAGTGGCACCTTTTAAGACCAACAAAGTTTAATTCTGGTAAGTGTGCATGCACACAAAAGCTTATACCCAGAATTAAACTTTGTTGGTCTTAAAGTGTCAAACTTTGTTCTAATGCACAAGACCAGTCAAATAAGAAGAAAGACCAACTGAAGTCCTGCTCAAAAACCAACTGATCCCAAGTCAGCAAAATGGCACCACCTTACAGAGTTTCCTGAAATCTGTCAATAAAGTGCTCTGCTTCTTTTAGCTGGCCATTCCATAGGGTTGGGGCAGCCAATAAGATGGCTTGTGAACAAACCATCATACTATTCAGTAGGAAGGAACAACAAGCAGAAACTGTAGTATAACCAGCACTTTGCTGCTTATACTTTGTTACTAAAGAATATGTCAAATATTTGTTATTTAACATAAGAATTTAGGATGATATTGGAGACTAAGCTTTATAATACAATCCCACTTAAGACTGTACAGTTTCTCACATTACGCAGCAGCAAACTTAACTCTCTATGTATGTAGTGAATAAATAATTGCAGTTGTGCCCAGCTCCCTGATGGTGGCACTGTATAATATAATTATTTTTTATATTCTTAGGTACACACTTAATCAGGGATCATTTTGTAGAAAAAGAGGTGCAGGAGCTCATTTGCATAACTCATTTGCATATGCCACACCCTCTGACAAAGGGGAGCCATGCAGATGGGGAAGGGAAAGAAAGGCATTTAAACCCTCCCCCTTCCCCGAGTTTCTCCGCAAAAGCGGAGAGGCTCAGGGAAAAAAGGAGGCATTTCTGCCTGCCTGCCCTTCCCTTCCCCAGCCAACCTGACGCCTGGGCTTGTTACTTCCAGAACACCGTTCTGGGTCATCCCCCCTCGAAATGACCCCTGCACTTAATACATTTTAAGTGTACAGATCACAAATATGCCTTCTGTAGGAGCTAAATTCCACTAATTCCAACAGAATGGGTATGCTAATTAGGGACAATTCATCCTACTGTTTTTAAACACAGTATTTCAAATTCACTTTCAGCTATTTTGAAATGCTGAGCTAGTCCTACAAACAATGCTGCCTGAATGGTGACATATTACTTGACTCAATCTGTTTTCAAATTATTTTTCAAGGTGTTATATGCATCATAATCTATCTGATAGAATAAGAATAATTCAGCAGACTTAGTTCAGCACAGCTAAAACTAGTGAATAAAGCAGCAGTCCTAAGAAGATCAACTCAGAACTCTACTCAGGTCCGTTCAATGGGGCTTACGTCTTGGAAAGTGGTAACACAGGTACTCAAGTTTTGATAACTTCAGCTTAATGATTGTGTCAGTCAGCCTGTGCCTTTAGGACATAATTCAAAATATTTTATATAGAAAACTTCTGCTGATATTAGTGGAACTGGCTTCCAAGTAAGGCAGTCTAGAATTATAGCAATATATATACACAAGTGGAGACCCGCAAGAAACTTACGGGATGGTCATCCCATTCCTCACACCTTTGCTTCCTCCCCTCTACCCTTATCTATCTCACACTCTTTCTCCCTTCTGGGAGTGGAGCCATAGACTCAACCCTCCAAAGCAGCCATTTTATCCAGGGGAACTGATCTCTGCCACCCGGACAACAGTTGTAATTCTGGGTGATCTCCAGCCCTCACCCAGAGGCTGGCAATGGTAGTTCTCATGGAGGAAACGGCTGGTTTGGAGGGTGGAGTCTATGGCATTATACCGGTCTGAAGTTCCTCCCCTCCTCAAACCCCACCATCTCCAGGATCCACCCCTTAAATGTCCAGGAGTTTCCCAATCCAGAGTTGGCAACCCTATTTCCTTCCTACTCAACAGCCAACTTAACCTTTATCTGCCTTTATCTGTCTTCAGCTTTTCGTCTCCACCCCCCTCCCCCACAGCTTCTACCAAGGAAAATTATAGTCTTTCTCCATAGTGGGGACCAAAGCAGTTTACATTATTTTCACCTCCTTTTTATCTGCACAACAACCCTGTGAGGTTGGTTAGGCTGAAAGTATGTGATTGGTCCAAAATCACCCAGTCAGCTTCCACCGCAATATGGGGATCTGAACCTGGGTCTTGCAGACCCTACTCTGAAGCTCTAACTGCTGCACCACTGCTGGCTTTCATAGAGTGGCTGCTGAACAGCAGCAAGCAGCCAGGCCAAGTTGAGTCATGCAAATTAGGTGGTATCAAGTCACTCAGAGGGTGCTGCCTAGGGATGCCAGCCTCCAGGTGGGATCTGGGGATCCCCTGGAATTACTGCTCAGCTCCAGACTACTGAGATAACTTCCCCTGGAGAAAATGGATGCTTTGGAGGGTGGACTCTAGGGCATTGTACCCCACTGAGGTCCCTGTTCTCCCCAGGCTCCATCCCCAAATCTCCAGGAGTTTCCAGACCTGGAGCTGGTAACCCCACTACCCCCATCCCCTGCCAGTGCCCATGGGGGGACCTGGCAACCCTAGACTGCTGCCAGGCCTAGGGTTGGAAACCTCCAAGTGGGGCCTGGAGAATGAACTCCAGAGATCTGTGAACAACAGAGATCTGTCTCCCTGGATAAAATGGCTTCTTTGGAGGGTGGATTCTGTGGCATGATACCCAGCTGAGGCCTCTCCCTTCCCCAAATCCTGCCCTTCGTATACTCCACCCCAAAACCTCTAGGAATTCCCCAGCCTGCCCTCAAGCCTCCCTCCCTCCCTCTAAGGCTGAAAGAGGCCTAGAAAGAAAGGGCCCTTCTCCCCCACCCTTTACCGACAGAGTCAGTTAGAAGCCTCCCCCCCCAACGTTCTAATCTCTCACCGTTGATGCCTGGAGTTAGGTCCCTGCAGAGGCCATTTCAAAAGGTTTTGGGGGAAATTCAACTGTCCCTGAAGGGATTTTCTCACTTTTTGGATTTTTCTACAAACCCAGGAAGTCTACTGACTATGTAGGAAAAGCTGTTGGGGGAGAGTGAGGCCCCTGTTGGTGGGAATAGGTGTCCGCACAAAAAAAAAAAGTCTGGGAAATAGAATAAGGATTTAGATCACTGGAATATATGCCATCATCTAGCAACACTGAATTTTCATGTAGCACGCTAAGGAATCCTTTCTAGTTCTATAAGCAGTACTTTTTCTTAAAGCTTTCTGTAATTGTGTGCCCAAGAAATTTGATTTGCTTAAACATAATATTATCTCACTCTCAAATCACTTGAGCATAAATCAGATGTTTTGTTTGTAACTTCAACTTGTTTAAGATTTTGTTTGTTTTATTTATCTTTTTCTAGTTTAGAGGAATTAGGAAGATTGCTAATGGTTAAATGTAGTAGCAGAGAAAGAAAGGGTTAAAATAAAGGCACATATAAAATATCTTTTGTAGATTTGCATTTGAGCGCAGCACAGATGTTTGGATATTTAAACTAGAAAGCTTCTCTATCCAGTATACATGCAGCAGTTCCTTTTTATAGTTATTTGTTTGCTATCATGTGGGCAACAATTCAGCATCTGTTGCCATAGAAACTGAAACAATAGTCATTTGCAAAGTTCCTGAAACTCTTGTACATTTATTTTGAATGTACAGTTGAGACACATATCCTATGACACTTAATTCAACACATTTTAATTCTGGATTCTAGTGATTTCTTCAGCTTAATAAATAAATCTGCTTTTGGCAGTGCTTTGTGCCAAACCTGTTGGTAAAAGATCTACAACATATCAAGAGTACAAACTGTTGTCTATCTACAGACAGTGGTTTCCCATGACTGAGATTTGAGATAATAATGGGAAGCGCTTTGAACACCTCTCTGACCTGGATGGCCCAAACTAGCCCCATCTTGCCAGATCTCAGGAGCTGGTTAACATTTGGATGGGAGACCACCAAGGAAGTCCAGGATCGCTACTCAGAGGCAGGCAACAGCAAACCACCTCTGAACATCTCTTGACCCGAAAACCCTGTGGTGTCACTGTAAGTGGGCTGCGATTTGATGGCACTTTACACCACCACCAGTCTGAACACCTAAGAAGAATATGCCATCAAGTTGCAACCTACTGAAGGTAACCTCAGCAATGGAGTGTTCAAGGCAAGAGAAGAGCAACGATGGTTTGCCACTGCCTTCCTCCAAGGAGCCTCAGTCTTCCTTGGTGGACTCCCATACAAGTACTGATGATGGCCGACCCCGTTTAGCTCCCAAACTTGACCAAACTGGGCTATTTGGGCTGCTTTGAACACTTAAGCCATTATATAAATACTTGTTTTATTATGTATCACTGGCTGGATTGAAAGACTAATTTCTGCTTAGTGAGTGAGGAGGCTTCCTCCCTTGGAAAAAGACTTCTTACTTAATGGAAGGGAGGTTTGGGGGAGGGTAGCCATGTTGGTCTGAAGCAGCAGCATAAGGCTTGAGTCCAGTGCGCACGCACACTTCTTCAGATACCCAGAGTAAAAATTTGTTAGTCTTAAAAGTGTAACTGGACTCAAATTTAATCTTAAGGGAAGAGAATTCTTGATTTCATAGCACTATTAATATAAAATATCAATAACAGATTTATAACAATAAGCATTTATATAATGCTGCCCCACTGTATCATTATAACTGCCTTGCCTGTATCATCAGAACACTTAAGCCAACAGGGGTCCATGACATCAAAGGAGACCAACCATTTGCTGCCAGCTAACATTCATACCTATAGGCAGTAAATTAAAATTAAAGCTGTTGTGGTAAGGGAACGGATAATGCAAACTGTTTATTTACTACCTTTATTTATACTTCCCATCTCAATGGGGACCCAACATAGCTTAAATTGTTATCCTTTCTTCCATTTTATCCTCACAACAACCCTGTGAGGTAGGTGAGGCTGCATGTGACTGGCTCAAAGTCACACAGTAAGCTTCCATGGCATAGTGGGGATTAAAATCTGGATCTCTCTCAGATCTTGTACTTTAACCACTATACCACACTGGCTTTAATTAAGAAATTCAAGCTAATATTAGACTAATATCCTAGCTAACATTTTCTATGAGTGTATAAAGTAGTAATTAATTAACTATCATATGGCATTGTGCCTAGTATAGCCAGGAGATCCTAAGATTATCTGGCAGCCTAAAGGTCTAGCTCTTTTAGTGTTATGCATGGTGAGCTAGACTTACTTTTTAGGCTGAGAGAGCTCTGAAAGAGCTGTGACTGACCCAAGGTCACCCAATTGGTTTCATGTGGAAGAGTGCGGGATCAAAAACAGTTCTTCAGATTAGAGTCTGTTGCTCTTAACTGCTATACCACACTGGCTCCCTATATAAAGTAGTAATTTGTTGACTTTATGTACTGTACAATACAGTACAATACAGCAATAAATTTAAATGTAATGTCCTGTTTTGGGGAATACATATAAACTTTTAGTAATGAAGAATGAGCTCTTTTGATACCAGAGTAATGGAATAACAATACTTTTTTCCCAGTGATGCTTTGACAAGCTCTCTATTTCTCATGTGGCAACATTCTAAACCACACAAATATCAGGCATGTAGGAAATGAATGTTAAGAGGGCTGTTTAAAGGTTTCAGGCAAAAAGACTCTTGCTATGCAGCAGGAGAAAAACACCTTTCACTTTCCTTGCAGTGGAATTATATTTATACGCCATTTATAGTTGGTTTTCACATTTATTGACAAGGTTTTCTTTTCATGAGAGTCAGTTTGTTGCAGTGGTTAGGAGCATGGACTCTAATCTGGGAGAACCAGGTTTGGTTCCCCACTCCTTCACATGTAGCTGCTGGTGTGACTTGGGTCAGTTACAACCTCTTTCAGAGCTGTTCTCTCAGGAGCCATTCTCAAAAGAGCTCTCTCAGCCCCACCTACCTCACAGGGTGTCTGTTGTGGGGAGGGGAAGGGAAGGTGATTGCAAGCCACTCTGAGACTCCTTCAGGTATAAATCCGATCTCCTCCTCCTCCTCCTCCTCCTCTTTCATAGCTTTGATTTGAAGCCCTGTGATTCACTTTTAAACTCTTTTTAAAAGGTAATATTTGTCTTACTGTAATAAATTTAAAATAACCTGGAGATTTGCTTAGTTAAACTGGTAATAGATACAGGTGGGGTAGCCGTGTTGGTCTGTAGCAACAGAACAAAGTTTTGAGTCCAGGGGCACCTTTAAGACCAACAAAATTTAATTCTAGGTATAAGCTTTTGTGCGCATGCAAACTTCTTCTGATACCCAGAATTAAACTTCACTGGTCTTAAATGTGCCACTGGACTTAAAACTTTGTTCTTAGTGATGAGTTACCTAAGGTATGAAAGCATAGCAAATCAGAGAACTGCTGCTCTGTCACTATAGAATCAACGTGCTCTAGTGGCTTCATATATGTGCAGAACACACAAGGAGATCTCCCACATGCATAAACATCTCCACTTACTTCAATACATTGGATTCACTCGAACATACACAGACACATACCATGTGCAATATTGCTTCACTGAATGTACTCTCCAACACTAAAGTTTGCTGACTGAAGAACATACAAATTCAAGGATGTTCTGCAGCATAAACTGCAAATTGTACACCAAAATTCTATTAGACAAGCTATGAAGATGTGTTTTCAGAATGCACAAAGCAGATTTCACAGCATTTGAAATATGTTCTAGGAAAAAAAGAACCTAGGGAAAACATGACGGGGGTTATCAGTCCCCTCCTCTGCTTCTATTGATCTAATCTAGCAAGGCTTTCATAATGTTCATATATTCTTACTGATCATCTGAAATAAAACATCCCCCAGAGTGTGGAGGAAAGCTGAAGGGGTTTAGCCCTTTGCATGCTCCATGCCTCTTCATTCTCCTCCCGGATATGGCTTACCCACCTGCCTCTTCCTTTGACAGGGGACAGTGTGGGCATGCACAGGTCACTTCAAGGCAGAGTAGAAATTTCTTTGCCTCCAGGTGAAATGTTTTTTCTTGAATTTAGTTAGGAGGAGGTTTCTCACCCACTCTTCAGAGGACCCTTGTGGGTCCTTGTGGAGGGGAAATTAAGGTGTGGCTGTTGGTATTTTTCTGTGAGCTGTCACCACAACCATTATCTGATCAAATTCAGAAACTATTAGAACACTAATTCAAGGCATATTTTAAAATAATAGAGGCAGAGGCAGGAAATTTCTTGATGAATACACTTGTGGATAAATTTTCCTGACTTAAAACACCCTAGGGGTCCTATTTGTCCCATTGGGTACTCCACATGTAGTGCACCTTGGTTTCCTCAGTGGAACAAATAGGGCCCTCATACTGTTTTAGGTTGGGAAGGCACTCCTCATGTGCCATGGTCCCAGTCAAAGTCAAGCCTATGTATGCTTGGTAATTAAATTTCCTGTGAAGAAGGAGGAGGAGATTGGATTTATATGCCACCCTTCACTACCCAAAGGAGTCTCAAAGTGGCTTACAATCCCTTTCCCTTCTCCTCCCCACAACAGACACTTTGTGACGTAGGTAGAGCTGAGAGAGTTCTCTCAAGAACTGCCCTTGAGAGAACAGCTCTGAAGGAGGTTGTAACTGATCCAAGGTCACACCAGCAGCTTCATGCAGAGGAGTGGGGAATCAAACCTGGTTCTCCCAGATCAGAGTCCATATTCTTAACCACTACACCAAACTGGCCTTCTTGTAACATATGTCCAATTGTGCATACCCAGGTAAGAACAGGAAGGGTTCAAGGAGAATGTAATGTGCAGTTAAGCCCTCATGGCTAAACTAGCCATGATGGCCATTTTTAAGTGATTAAAACATACAGAAAGGGCACAATCCTGTTCAGGCCACAGTGGGGTGTGCTGAGGTGTTTTTGTTTTTCATCTCTTGAGCCTTATAAAGTGCCAAAATGGCCCCACTGCAGCTGTTTCAGCATTTGAAAAGGTGCAGGGGGAACGAAAGCACTACACTGTGGGCCCTATTAGAATAGAGCTCTTGTGGCATTTTTAAAATCATTTTGAAATGGCAGTGGTGTCCTTGTGGCAGCTATTAGTACTCTGTCACATCTAGTTTGGCCCTGAGTCTCAGTTTCCAGCCAAGAAAGAAACCAAAACAACACAGACAACAAACGAACCACAACAAACCAGTTCAAAATTCACAACAAACTGCTTTCTTTCAAAGCACAAAGTCCCTAACCTTAGCTACATGTGTGAGAGAAGGACTGGGGGCAGAGGGGAGGAAGAGAAGAACATGACGATTTCCTGGATCAATGTTGTCACTAATAACCAGAGTTCATGACATCTGAATGTAGAACTTATTGTATACAACATTTATGTCATTCCACAATTCCTATTATAGCTAATTTGGAACTAAATTCAGAGTGAATCATAATCCATTAATGTCACTGTATTACCTTAAACTTAACCTGAATTGAAATAGGTAGTGACAGATGTAAAAGAAAACATTAACATTTACAAATGCAATATAGCTGATCTGTCCTTGGTTTGGAATAATATGAAAGGAAATCTATTAACCTCATTTATCTTCAAGCAAAAAGCAGGAAACAGCACTGTAGGGGATTGCTAGTTCTGCTGATCCAACAGCAGCAGTTTTAGCTACAATCTTATGCACTCAACTGGGAATAAGCCCCACAGAACACTGTGAAACTTACTTATGATTGGATATGCGTAAGATTGCTCTGTATAGCTGTCAAATCTGATTGGATATAATTAAATTTACATGCTACACCCGTAAAATGTTCTCATTATTTCTCAAAGAACTTTTACAGTTTGGCACCGCACCACTTGATAGATATTACACAGATGCCCTAAAAGAGCTATCTGGCCAATACGAATTGTTATGTAATGGGTTTTAGTTCTGTAAAATAGGAATTATTTGGAAAGGGACTGAGAATACAATGGCCAATATTGTAATGCCCTTGTGGAGGAAGAGAAGATTGGATTTATACCCCATCCTTCACTAGGAATCTCAGAGCAGTTTACAATCTTTCCCTTCCCCTCCTCACAACAGACAACCTGTAAGATAGGTGGGGCTGAGAGAGCTCTGAGAGAGCTGAGACTGTTCTAAGGTCACCCAGCTGGCTTTATGTGGAAGAGTATGGAATCAAACCCGGTTCTCCAGATTAGAGTCTGCCACTCTTAACCTCTACACCAAACTGGCTCTCATAAACTAGATCTATGGTACTGCCTCATTTGGAATATTGTGCACAGTTCTGGCCACCATATCTCCAAAAGGACATTGCAGAGCTGGAAAAAGTACACAGGAGGGCAACCAAGATGATTAGGGCTTGGAGCACCTTCCCCAGGAGGGAAGGCTGAAGAGTCTTTTCAGTTTAGAAAAGAAGCAACTAAGAGGGGACATGACAGAGGTTTATAAAATTATGCATGGGGTGGAAAGAGCAGACAATGAGAAATTTTTCTCCCTCTCCCAAAATACTAGAACTAGTGTCCAATGAAGCTGATGGGCAGTAGGTTCAGGAAAGACAAAAGGAAATATTACTTTACACAGAGAGTGATTAAAATGTGGAATTCACTGTCAGACGATGTAGTGATGGCCACAGGACTTTAAAAGGGGATTTGATAGATTAATGAAGGATAAGTCTATTAATGGCTACTAGCCATGGTGATTGAAGGGAATCTCCACGTTCAAAGGCATTAAACCTCTGACTCCCAGAGCCAGGAGGCAACATCAGAGGAAGGCCTCAGCCTTTATGCCCTGTTGTCGGCGGTCCAGAGGAACTGGTTGGCCACTGTGTGAGACAGGATGCTGGATTAGATGGACCACAGGTCTGATCCAGCAGGGCTGCTCTTCTTATGTTCCTATGTTTTCTGAGTTGAAATGTTTAATGGCATTACTTTAAAAACAAAATCCAATGCACTGATGGAGAAGAGCTTGTCAGGCTAGACTGGAAATGACTGCAGTGTACCAGGTGTGATTAGTTTAACAGATTGTCTGTTGGGCCTGCAAGTCTGAAGAGAACATATTTTTTCTGAAGGGCTGAAGAAAATCAATTCTTGCAATTCTTTTAATTTAATTCATTTATGTTTACCTGTGTAGAAAAATAAACCACTTTGTAGCTGTTTACATTATTGTATTGTGTATATCTTATTTGATTCTATTATACATAATTGCAGATTTTACTGAATAAGCAGTTGCTGCTTTAGAGTTGGTCACGGCATGGGTGGTATGGCTGAGAGCTGGCTGAGGCTTACATCCTAGAAGGCTCACCATCAATCTGGAACCATCTGCTCTCACCAGAAAAAGGGAGATCACCACAGAGCTGTAACATGCCAGGGGGTTCTAGGAGGATATTTTCCTGCTGGAAGGAGCATATAGGGACAGGAAATGGAGCACAGTTTTTATGATTGTTGGAGATCTATGTTCTGCTTCTTCATCTGAGGACTGACAGAGCTGCAGTTTGTTTAGGGTTGCGAGCCAATGGCAACCACAGGACTCTGGGGGATGGGGGGTACAGAGGGTACCTAGAGCATTATGTCACTTCCAGGGACAACCCAGAAGTGCACAAGTCCACTCTAGGAATCACAGGAAGAGACAGAGCTTCCAGTGATTTTTAGAGTAGATTGACATCATTTTCAGGTTTCCCCCAGAAGTAATGTAATGCCATTAGTAGAGATTGTTTCACAGAGATTGTTTGGTTGCCATTGGTCGACAAAGATTGGTTGACAGAGGGCCAGTTTGGTGTAGTGGTTAAGAGTGCAGACTCTAATCTGGGAGAACCAGGTTTGATTCCCCACTCCTCCATATGCACCTGCTGGTGTGACCTTGGGTCAATCACAAGTTATTTCAGAGCCATTTTCGAAAGATCTCTCTTAGCCCCACCTACCTCACAGGGTGTCTGTTATGGGGAGGGGGAGGGAAAGAAGTTTGTAAGATGCTCTGGGACTCCTTTAGGTAGTGAAGGGTGAGGTATAAATCCAATCTCTTCTTCTGTTCTTTAAACTGGAACAGCAGCAGGAAACAGGAGCTGGGGAACTGCAGTGGGAACCTGGCAGCCATAGATCCACTTCTTCTGTCTCTCCCATGAGGAAATGGGACCTCACCCCAGAGGGTCCTTAATGTTGCAGCAACCACTGGAGCAATCTCTCATTTCCTGATGCATACATTTGTAAATACATTTTTATCTTGCCCTTCTTTTAATGAACTCAGGATGGAGTACAGAGCTATTGTGGTAGAGAAGTTAAGAGTGCTGGACTAGTATCTCAAAGACACAGGTTTGAATCCTCACTCTTGCCACAGAAGCCCACTGGGTGACCTTGGGCCAGCCACACTCTTTCAGTCTAACCTACCTCACAGGGTTGTTGTGATAATAAAAAAGAGAATAATGTAAGCCATTTCAGGTCCCCATCAGTATTCCCTCTAAGCTGAGTTAGTGTGGGCTAGCTCACAGTTTTTTAGCCTCCACACATTCTTGTCTTAGCTTGGGAAGGATGGCTCCAGAGCAAACTAATTTATGCAGCAGCCCAATCACCTGCTCACAATTTTAATGCCAGTAGTTCACAAAGTAGCATTTTTGCTCACAGGAGTCCATAGCTTAAAGGGAGCGTTAGTCCCCATTAAGGAGAAAAATGGGGCACAAATGAAATAAATAAATAAATAAATAAATACTTAATAGGCCTCTCCCCCATCTCCCCCACCCTAAGCCTTTCATGCATTCATTCAAACATAACATGAACCTTAATGGCTGCAACCCAATACACGTTCACCTGGAATTGAACCCTACTGAACAAATGATGTATCTTCTGAGTAAAGGTTTATCACATTAAGGTACATGAGCATAAATTATGGTATAGATTTTAATAACCGAAAAAACGTCACTTGTCTTCACAAGATACCTACCACACAAGAAAACAGTCCAAATCTTACTTACCTAAGAGAGAGGCCACTAAAACACTTCAACATGGCAGTGCACCAGATGAGGAATGTAATATTTGTACTGGATTCAATACAGGCATTAGATCAGTCATGATAGCTAGCGGGGTGCTGTAGTTAAAATGTCAGAATGGGATCTAGATGACCCAGGTTCAAATCCCCATTCTGCCATGAAGCTCACTGAGTAACCTTGGGACAGTCACTCTACTTCAACCTAGCCTACCTCATAAGATTGTTGTGAGAATACAGTGAGAATGGGAAAAATATATATACTACCCTGTGCTCCTTCATGGAAGAGTAGATTAAAAATCTACTAAATAAATAAAATTTATTTTTGCCAACTCTAATTACAGTCAGTGAGATACAACAATGTTCCATGTAACTGAGCTCCTTCATGTAGTAATTTAAACATTCTCTTTTATAAAGAGAAGAGTCACATGTCAACATTAATTTTCATATAGGGTAAAGTAATATTTGAATTGCTTGAGATGAATATAAGCTTGATATACTGCCATTCTTTAGGGAAAATGGATGGGACAGTTCAAGCCCTATTTACAGGTAAAAGATTACAAAGCTAAAAAGTATGGTTATTACAATAAATTTTACTATTCCTCAGATCTATTCAGGAAATCTAGACTAAACAGTCCTAGTTCTTCATATCCCCACATCTACTTCTTAGGAAGAAGTGTACATATTTTTCTTATTAGTTTAATCATGACAGTTAAGCAATCTTTTTTCTCTTATAGTCACACAGCAGCATCAAAGAGAATAATGCAGCGTTGTAAAAATAATACCATTCATATTGTAGAGGTTTAAAATCTAGTATATGGACCTAATCATTACATAGTACTACTAAGGGAAACATTTACTGAATATACAAACAATGCAAAAGAAACATATCTCTTCCACAATAAAAAAAAATTCTGGAAAATTGTAATATAAAAATACCTGAGAATGTTTTGAGACCCAGTGACGAAGGACATTCAGAACACGATTGGTGGCTGCTCGACGTATTATGAACTCTTTATCACATGTTCGTTCATTGTTATTAAATCCTAGCAATTAAACAGATAATCATGGTTAAATAAGTGTACTGAAGGAGAAAGTCCAAGGACCAAAGGAAATTCTCAAGGTATAGCAAGTTCTATAGGTTCAGGTGACCCACACAGGCTTTTCAACAATGATACAAGGAAACATGGGTTACTGTCTCCAGAAGACTCACAATTTATTCAATTTTCTTACCAATCCATTTTTGAATAACCATTCCATTGGATGGGATCTGCTCCTTCCCACCATCAAAAATAATCCACCCTGTCCAGTATAGGGGCATCAAACATATGGCCTGTGGGCTGGAAATGACTCATCCAGGATTGTAATCTGGCCAGCTAGCAAGTGATCATTACCTTCATTGCCAGATGACAAAGGCTGTGCAGTATGTCTCTGTATACTGTCCCAGTGCTAATGCGTAACAGGTGGTCGAAATGGGAGGGTGGGCATCATGGAGATACAGTAAGAAAATGCTGTAAGAGTGTTAATGTTTTATGCATGTTTGTTTTTTTAGTAAAAAATAATATTGTTGGTCGGGTTTACATGTATCCTTTATAAAGTTTATATCTTTGGCACTCGGCATTACATTTTATGGCACATATGGCCTGGCCCGACAAAGTGACATCTATGTCAGATCCGTCCCTCATAACAAATGAGTTCGACATCTCTGCCTTACAATGAGAAGCTATATTAAGTCCCAAACTAAGTAAACCCTTTCCTTTATTAACTTGGTAACTTGTTCTTTACTTGGTATTATATGTTTGGTATTATCTAAAAGTGCAATCTTAAGCAGAGTTACAACATTCGAAGCGGATTTGGGTTTCCAGGCCACCTGCATTTGGGCTGCTGAGTTTGCAGAGTGGGGCCATGGGGGGAACCAGCAGAATGTGTGCCACAGTATCAGTTCTGGGAAAATCTGGAAGTGATGTCACATCATTCTAGGTAAAACCCTAGAGTGTCTGGTGATTCCTAGAGCAATGTAACCTGGGTTTTCCCCAGAAGGCATATGAACCAATCAGATGCCATCATGAATAGGGGTGTGCCTGAAAAAATATTGGCATTTCCCAATATTCCCAAATCCCAATACCAGTATGGTATTCAGATTCAAAAAATATTTGGGAAACCTGATTTTTTCCCAGCTCCATTATACCCTATGGGAGCCATTGGTTTCCATAGGGTAGAATGGAGAATCACACGACAACAAACCTTTATTGGCATAACAATGGGGAATCAATTTGGGCACTGGGGGAACTGGTTTTTTGAGGTAGATGCACTAGATTTGCAGTATAGCTGCTGGTGCATCACCTCAAATCCCCCCACCCCCAAGTTTTAAAAAATACTGCACCAGGGGATCCAATTCTATGGGCCCCCAAAGAAGGTGCCCCCATCTTCTATTACTTTCAATGGAGTGGAGAAGGCATTTAAAGAAGAGTCTCACTCACTGAGTGAGCAGCAGGATCATGGCTTGTAGAAGGCATTTAAGGAGACCCTCTTTAAATGCCTTCTACAAGCCGTGCTGTGGCAGTGGTGGCAGCAACAAAGCTTGGAGAAGGCATTTAAAGAGAGTCTCTTCTGCCTTCTGATAGCAGAGGGGGATATGGTCCAGGTAATCTTTTATCTTCACCTGAGACAAGCTTCTCAAGGCCTCCCATTGGCCTAAATTGTTTTCCCATGTCTATATCCACTAAAGCACATGGCCTTGACCATGTGTTACTCTGAGGCTGCCTACAGTAGAGGTGCACCATCAAACCCCACAGTTTGGGTCCCTTCCCTTTCCAGAAATGGACCCCTGAACATCTGGATAGGTATAGTATTACCCCAATCCCCTCACCCCTCTGTCTGCTAACTTCTTTTTGTCTCTTCTTGTATGGTTGCAATCCTTGATTTGAGTGTAAATACCTAAATGATTATTTTTCCTAATAAAACCCATTTCTGTTCACCATTTGGAACAGTTAGTGACTCAGCCAGGGGTCTAAAGGACTATGTCTGTAAACACTGATAGCAGATCTTCACCTCTCACTGAGGCCTATCATTTGACTAATTTCTCCCAGAAACTAAAATCAGCTATTCAGCTTTTTGAATCAAAGCTGGTAGGGTAACAAATCTGATAAAGCAAACATGTCTTTCATTTTGGATACAGATGGTTGCAGACTCTACTACTATAGAAACCTGAAATTCTATTAAAACACTTAAAACAATGTCCAATTTAAAAACTATAAAACATCTTCATAGGAACACCTTGCTATGAAACAGAAGTTAAAGTTTATAGCCACAGTTATAAAGGTAACACCTTTAACAATCTTCAGAAATAATTTAATAAAAATAATGCTTAAAGCAGGGGTGTCAAACATGCGGCCCGAGGGCCAGATCAGTCCCTCAAGGACCTGGCTGTTTCCTGCTTCCTTTTCCAGTTCTGCTGCCACTGCCATATCACAGCTTGCTTTATCAGTCTCTCTCAACTGCACAGGAGAGATAGATAGGCAAGCTGAGGCTCCTCCCCTTTCTTTTCTTCCATTGGCTGAGGCTCCTCCCTGAAGGGAGGGAGGGAACGAGGAAGAGTTTGCTTTGTTGGGCTGCCTCAATCACACGAGAGAAATACCAAGCACCCTTAAGACCAACTAAGTTTTGTTCAAGGTATGAGATTTTGTGTGCCTTGCTACAGTGTGTGTTTTGTTGGGCTCTTTATACCAGGGCTCTCCTTGGTGCAACTGGGTTTCCTCCCCTTTTCACTGTATTTATGCCCTCATGATCCAGTCTTTCTCAGTAAGAAAGCAATGTGAACTTTTAGAGGAAGAATAACAACAAGCCAGTGAGGTGGATTAGGCTGAAAGTGTGTGTCCAGACCAAGTTCACCCAGCACATTTTCTTTGTAGGAAGTTGTAGTTATTTCTCTGAGGAAAACTATAGTTTTGTAGATAAACACATGGCCCTCAGTCTGTGTCAGAATGTCTTCTCATGTTCTCGACCAGCACATGAAGCAACTTATGTGTAAAAGGTTGCAATGTCCAGCCATTTCATGTTTTCCCCTTGGTCCTAGGCTAGGAACACTGAGCATGAGATTTCTGTAATGAACATCAATAAATCAAAAGTAGGTTTGCAGCTTACAGATACACAAGATTGCTACAGCACAGACATTTTGATGCAATAATTCAGAGTAAGAGGTGTCAGTTATAAGAGATTGTTAAAAAGACAAAATATTGCAAGAGTAATGTTTTAAGCATGCTATATTTAAAGTTTTAAATATCTTTAATTGTGTTTGTCTGTGTCCTTTATACAGTTTATATCTCTGCTACCTGGCATTACATTTTATGACACACATGGCCTGACCCAACAAGGTATCATTTATGTCAGATCTGGCCCTCATAACAAATGAGTTCGACACCCCTGGCTTAAAGGGTCTAAGCAGTCTACAAGATTAAGAAAAATTAAAGCAAAATATATTTATTTTACACTAGGGAGTGGAAAATTCTCCACAGAATTTCCTGTTTAGCATAGAATTGATAACAATAGTGGAGGGCCCACTTTCCAGTATATTACACAAGTTTCTATGGGGTTTGCTTGGAAACTGGCTTTAGTATATTACTTTTGTCAGAAACATGGGGGCAGAAGATGAAGCAAATTATTTTTATTAATTTTTATTTACTTTATTTATTTATTAAAACATTTATAGCCCATTTTTCATCTTGGTTTTAAGAAACTCAGCTAAAACCAAAGAAAAAATAACAAGTCCCAAATCTCTCCTCCTCTTAAAAGATACCTGCTATTCAACCTCCCTCAAAAGCCCTGGCCTTCCAGTGCCTCCTGAAGATCTCCGTTTCTTCAGGGAGCCCATTCCACAGAGCCAGAGCCATGATGGAAAAGGCCTGGGCTCTGGTCAATACCAAGTAGGTCATTCAAACTGGTGGGATAGCCAACAGATAGCTTACCTGATGACCATAGTTGGCACACAGGGACATATGTAAGGAGACAGTCCTTCAAATATGTGGGTCCTAGGTTGCAAAGGGCTTTAGAAGTCATAACCAGCACCTTGAATTGAACTCAGAAACAGACTGGCAGCCAATGAAGCTGTTTCAAAATGGGCAACATATGTTTCCAGTGACTACCTCCAGATAGCAGCATTCTGGCCCAGTTGTAGTTTCAGTTTTATATTTAAAGGCAGCCCCATGCAGACTGCATTGCAGTAATCCAGCCGTTAAAGAAACATGGATCAACTTGGCCAGATCAGCTGAGTCTAGGTAATGAGAAATTTGGCAAATCAGATGCAGCTGATAGAACACGTTCCTGGCCATCATGCTAACTTTCTTTTCAAACAACAAGGCAGGGTCCATGAGCACCTCCAAGCTCTTAACCTGCTCTGAAAAAGCCAACATTACTCCATCTAGGACAAGCAGATTTTGTCTTTCTAGAATATCAGCCTTCCCAGCCAGTATTACCTCTGTCTTATCTGGATTCAGCTTCAATTTATTCTGCCTTAGCCACCTGACCACAGCCTCAAAACACTGGTTCAGAACTAAGACAGACGCAGCTGAAGGCTTGGATAAAGAAATATAGAGCAGAGTGTCACATGCGTCTTGGGGACACCCTACCCCAAAGCTCCAGACAATCTCATTCAGTGGCCTCATATGTGTGTGTGTGTGAAGGGTTTTTTTTTAAGTAGAGGTCTAATAATCTCTTCTCTTCTCTTCTCTTCTCTCTCTCTCTCTTCTCTTCTCTTCTTCTCTTCTCTCTTCTCTTCTCTTCTCTCTCTTCTCTCTCTTCTTCAAAGACCTTTTACACAAGCTCTGTTCTACTCATGGTTCTCTAGATCCAATCCATTATTAACAAGGTGTTATGTACTGGGTTCACCACATGTGAGGCAATGCCTGCACGTGGCTAGGCAAAGAGCTCAAGCTTCGGACCCAAGACAATAGCATGAGCGGATCCTAGCCCACACCTATCAGAAGGCTGGGATCCGAGGAAGACCTATGGAACTCTGTTCCACTGTAAATAACCCTATCCTGGGTGTGTGTGTTTGTGTTGGGTGTGGTTTGATCCTGAACATAAGCCAGCCTGCGAGCCAGTCTCCCCTTGTCTTGTTCCTGAACCCTAAATAAAGTATGAGCTGATTTCACTCAACGATGCATCAGTCTCAGTACTTTTCACTGGCGACGAAGGTGGGATCTACATGAATGAAGATGACGTTGTACCGAGCCTTGTGCCTTGTACCGCTGCCTCCGGTCCCAGCACCGCATCGCACCCTGCTTCACCATTTGCTGAACCTTGCCCTGCACCCCGCACTGATGACTCCAGGTCCAACACCGCACCGTGCTCCGCGTCTAGTCTTCTCCCACCACATGGAAACCGCAACATGGCTGCTGCTCAAGGTACCACCCCAGAATTCAATGCCACCTACCCTGAACAGTGAGAGACTTGGCTGGAGCGATTGGAGAATTACCTCAAATTCCACAATATCACGGAGGCAGGCAAAAAACGATCCTTACTGATCAGCGCTTGTGGCATCAACACGCTCCGACTCCTCAAAGATCTGATCACGCCAAAGAAGATGAAGGAGGAGGCCTTCGAGCTTCTGGTAAAAGCGCTGACCGATCACTTTGTGTCCAAACCGACAAAGATAGCCGAATGCATCGACTTCTTTGTGCGTGTCCAGGGTCCCAACAAAACTGCCACCGACTTCCTGGCAGGGCTTTGCTGGGCAGCCACCCATTGTGAGTTCCCCAGCCTCAGTGATACTCTGATGAACCAGTTTGTTGTGGGTCTGAGGGAACCCAAGCTGTGCCGCAGACTGGCCAGCCACAATGACCTCACTGGACATGGCTCTAAAGGAAGCAGTAGCTTATAAGAAAGCGCATCAAGACTGCCGCAGCCGAGCAGTCCACCTCACCACCACAGCTCGGACTTCCAACAGCTCGGACGAGGAGGAGGTTTTGCAGATACACCACCCGCTGCGTTGGCCCAATGACCACAAGCATCGTCTACCGCCCCGTCAGAAAAATCCTCCACGTACTGCGCCAGTTGCGACAAGGCACATGAACGCCGGACCTGCCATTTGTGAGATGCCGTCTGCCAGAACTGTGACAAGCTGGGCCACATTGCCCATATCTGCCGCTCTCAAGGACCATGCCAGGGGGCATCCGTCCACCAGGAGTCAATGGATCTACGCATCCTCACGATCCACAACCAGCAGCACAAGGTAAGGAACTTGCCCCCTGATGGCCCCAACAAGATGTATGTCATGGTATTGACTGAGCGGTCCCATGTAGAATGGAGCTCGACACGGGGTCATCCTTTTCTATATTTTCCACTGACATCCTATGCCAGCTCTGCCCCAAAGGGGGACCCACCCTGCAAAGGCCACAGGGTTTGGCACTGAGGGATTTCCAGAAAAACCCGGTGGTAATTAAGGGCTGGGGCAAGTTCCAGGTGCAGTACAAAGACTTTAATGGACTGTTGGACTTGTTGGTTGTGGAGGGAAGGCTCATAAGCCTACTAGAACTTTCTTGGTTTGAGCCTAATTACCAATTTAAAAACAAGGTTCCTGTTTAATATTTGCTGCATGGTGAGAGGCTTGCCTTAGTTTGAAGGAGAGCATATACCCAGTCCGTTGACAGAATTGCTAAGCAACAGTTCTGTTAAATTCAAAACAGCTCTTGATTTAGGAACAAAAATAGAAGCCTATTCAAATTCATCGCAGAGTTCGTGAATATTGAAAGGAGGGAAAACGAATAATTTTAATGGGTGTAAAAATTCATACATAGAATGAAATCAATTGATTCTTTGCCTATTATTGGCACTTCAGACAGTCAAGAAAAAATAATCTTCTGGGAAAATATGATAAATATATAAATGTCATACAAAAAGGTAAAACGTGATAAATATATAAATGTCAGATGAAAAGCCATTAGAGAGGAAATTCCAAGACAATAATGCATGGTAGGTAGAAGCACTTCATTCTTTAAAAAAACACAGATTACATAGATGTACCAGATTCTACATTGGAGACAATTCCTACTGTTATGTCTGGACATGTGCAATCTTCCACTCAGGCTTAACTGCTGCTGGTGCAATAGCCAACATAAGGAGGCATGCCTGGACTTGTCTGACAGGCCACCTAGTTGGATCTTGAAGCCCAGAACAAAGGAGGGCAGGATCCTGGAGCCGGCCTGCAGATTGGCCCCTGGGGGAAACCAGCCAATCTGGAGCCTGGAGGCCGTTTGAACTCACCAATCGCATGGGGGCTGGGAGTGGCTTAAGTGTATATAGTTAGGGCAGTTGCCCCATGTAAAGCATTCCTGTTGAGATGCAATAAACTGCTGCTTGTTGAAATCACTCTGCCTTTGCCTCTGCCATGTTAAACCCACTATTTAATGCCTACATCTTTGATAGCTGTACAAAAGGATGAATTTCACCGTGCCGCTTTGGCCAAAGTACTGCAAGTTAGGACAACATACACCTGAGAAGTGTCTATGCAACACAACTTTTGAAGGAATAAAAACCCTAAAAACAATTCATCTGGAAAGCCTACGAGTATACTATCTGCTGATGGACAGAGAGACTTCCATCAGGTTATTTCTATAAGTAGGCGTGCAAACCAAGGATTATTTGTAAGTACTGGTTTCTGCCAGTTGGCACAGCTCTCCCATATCTCTCTCACTCTCAATAACAGAAGTAAGATCTGAATACTGGAACCTGTATAAAAAAAGTCAGTATGGTACAGTGGTCATGTAGTGTACAGAGTGTCAGACTAGGATCTGAGAGACCCAGGTTTCAGTACCCAATATGGCACAGAATCTTTCTGAATGACCTTGTGCAAGTCACATGCTCTCAACCTAGCCTACTCACAGGGTTGTTATGAGGAAAAATAGAGGAGAACAATGTAAGCCATATTGGGTCCCCACTGGGGAAAATGGAGGAGTATAAATGAAGAAAAACAAATAAATAAAACACAAAGCTGGGAAACTCCTCTTGATAAAGACAGGCAGTTCTATCAATCACATTTTTATCCTACAAGGAACTGTGAGTGACATACATAGTTCTCCCTTGCCTCATCTAACCACTGTACCAAACTATCAACATACTCAGAGCTAGTGATGCTCCATGTCTGCTTCCCCTTCTTACTTGTAACATCTAGTTTAATACAAGACTTGACAATATCACTTGCTGTGGTACTACAACATATCTTCATTATTCCTTTTAAACCAAGTATGGTAATGCAGTGTGTGGTGCCCTATCCCTGCCTTAGGGCACAGCATGGTACATTTCCAACACATTGAGCTGTTTTAAATCAGTCATTATGAGAAAGAGGAGAAAAATCGATCAGAGCAGAAGTGGTTCTGGGACTCTGCCTCTAGATGATTTTTGTAATACTATGTATAATATTGGAGATAGGCAGGGGTCTTTTGGGGGGGAGCACACCGGAGCACAGCTCTGGCAGCTCAGGAGCCAAGCCCTGCCCCCAGCCGGCGTCCCCGGGAGTCTTTCAGGCAGCTGAATGTCAATTTCAGCTCCATTATATCCTATGGGACATTGAAATCAATGGTGAAAACATATGGTATATTCTGGGGGCTGGAGGGGAGGGAGTTTGAGGAAGAGGCTCCAAACTCACAGGGCAGCTGATGGAGCCTCTCCCCAAGATACCCACCATGTTTCAAGAACATTGGACCAGGGGGTCCAATTCTATGGGCCCCCAAACAGGTTGCCCCCATTCCCTCCATTGTTCTCTATGTTGGGGGAAAAGTTACTTTTTCCCACGGTGCTGTTAGTAGCTCTGGGGGGGAGGGGGTTTGAGGGAGAGGCTCCAAACTTTCAGGGTAGCTTCGGGAGCCTCTCCCCAGATACACCCCCCATGTCTCAAAGCAATTGAACCAATGGGCCTAATTCCATGGGCACCCAAACAGGTTACCCCCATTACTTCCATTGTTTCCAATGGAGAAACCCAGCCAGCAGCATTTAAGGCAGGCAACCAGGCAGCACCAGCAGTCAGACTCTCCCAGAGAATCTCAGGGAAAGTGAACTGTCTTGGGAGGTGCTTGTTTGCCATGAGAACAAGTGGCACACTCCAGAACAAGTGGCACTGTGGCAGTGCAAGCATGCCACAGTGCCACACAGAAACCCCAAAAGACCAAAAGGAACATCATATATACATGTATAAATTGATGGTGCAACCTCATTGGACCACTCACACCACACACACCTCAAAAAGAATATTCATAGCACTGGGAAAAATGCAGAAAAGGGCAACTGCAATAATAAGAGGAGGACACTTTCCCTATGAAGAAAGGTTGTCACGTTTGGGGATCTTAGCTTTGAGAAACAATGACTGAGGGGTGACATGATAAGAGGTTTACAAGACTATGCATGGGATAGAGCAGGTAGAGAAAGAAGTACTTTTCACCCTTTCTCACAAGACAAGAACTCATGGGCACTCAATGAAATTGCTGAGCAGTCAGGTTATAAGTTAGAACAGATGAAAGGTTCTTTGGTTCTTACAGGTTTACAACTTTAAAAAGTTCTGCTGGTTGCTGTTGCTTGGGGGTGGGGGTGGGTTGTTTTTTCCTGCCTGCTCCAGCCTCCATACTTTTGTCAAATTCCATCTGGAAGCTGTTCATGCCAGCCACCACCACCACCTCCTATAGCAGTGAATTCCATGTGTTAATCACTGTTTGGGTGAAGAAGTACATCCTTTCATCTGCCCTTTTCTGCATTTTTCCCAGTGCTATAAGTATTCTTTTTGAGGTGTGTGTGGTCCAATGAGGTTGCACCATCAATTTATACATGTATAAATGTTGTTCCTTTTGGTCTTTTGGGGTTTCTGTGTGGCACTGTGGCATGCTTGCACTGCCACAGTGCCACTTGTTCTGGAGTGTGCCACTTGTTCTCATAGCAGACAAGCACCTCCCAAGACAGTTCACTTTCCCTGAGATTCTCTGGGACAGTCTGACTGCTAGGTGCTGCCTGCTTGCCTGCCTTAAATGCTACTGGCATTTAAGTAAAGTAACTTTTTCCCCACCATAGAGAACAATGGAGGGATTGGGGGCAACCTGTTTGGGAGCCCATAGAATTGGACCCCCTGGTCCAATGTTCTTGAAACTTGGTGGGTATCTTGGGGAGAGGCTCCATCAGCTACCTTGTGAGTTTGGAGCCTCTTCCTCAAACCCCCTCCCCTCCAGCCCCCAGAATATTCCCTATGTTTTCACCATTGACTTCAATGGCCCATAGGATATAATAGGGCCAAATTGCCGCCAAATTTCTTTCATTCCCTCTTTTACTTCTCTCCTTTTCCTCTTTCCCTCCTTCTTCCCTCTCTTTCTTTCCCTCCTTCTTTCCTTCCTTCTTTCCTTTTCTCTACTCTCTCTCTCTTTCCTTCCCTCTTTCCTCCTTCTGTGGCCCAACTCTAGTGAGAAGGAGTTTAAACTTTAAACCTCTTCTCTCTTAGCTCCCCCACCCAGGCCAGCTGGGAAAGGGAAGGGGAGGCTTTCAAAGATGCCTCCCCCCCTTTTGCTTTCCCTTCTGACATCACTTCCGGTGATGTCAGGGGGTGTGGTATATGCTAATAGCCTAATAGCTCATTAGCATAGCATATGCTAATGAGCTCCTGAAGCTCTTTTTCTATGAAAAGACCCCTGGAGATAGGCATGGACTGGAAACTCACCATGTCCTGGATCTCCAGGTGATGGACAGGGGCTTCACTAGTTGAAGTGGCACCCAACCCCAGACAGGCTGTTCCGTGTTTCCTGGCTTTCTTGTGCAGTCCCTTTAAACTTTAAAGGGACTGCACAAGAAGGCCCCAAACAGCTTAGCAGCTGGGAGAGCTCCTGCCATTCAGCTGTTTTTTCAGCTTTTTGAAAGCCCCAAATTTGCTGGGCCTACAAACTACGAACTGAATCGGTTAGTCAAAGAGCAAACTGGTTTGGTTTGGTTTGTAGTTCAGTTCATGGTTTGGCCATGAACCATGAATCAAACTACATTTTTGCAGTTTGTGCCTATTCCTAGATAGCACTGATGTAACTTCAGAAGTTTTCCTATTCTTCCAGAAAAATTCTTCCAGCTAATATTCTTCAATTTTAAAAAGAAGCAAAAAAGGTGGCAGCAGAAAGATTGTAAAACAGCAATATAGTGGAATATAAAATCAATCATATTTATTTACTTTATTACAATCCAGTTTACTTGCTAATACTCACTAGAACAGATTAAAACAGAAAAAGCAGAAAAAAAATCAAGGGAGAAAGGATATACTTTTTTTTTGCGTGTCATGTCAAAATGCCAATAGAGAAGGTACCATGTGAACTTCACAGGGAATTTACAATACTGTGATTAACAACAGAGATCCAACACTTCGATGTGTAGTATGTATGCTATCATATCATCCAAAACAAAACTCAAAATGTAAAATGGATATACCTTCTCTCCTCTTTGCAATGGTAACGTGTGGTGATATGACCTCAAAATATACAAAGGTAAAACATGCAATAAATGTCTAAGGATTAAAGCATCTCATCTGTTGAATGTATTGCAAAATAATCTGTATTCTGTAGCATCATCTCACATTCTCAGAAAGTTAACATTCTGGCTTCACTTGGCAGCAACACGTTAAATCAAGTTGCCTATCAAGAAAATCTTCAGTGTACCCACTGGATTCTATTCCAAGGATACTTTTGTGTTATTTTGTGCAAACATTGTCATGTAGTTACTGCAATTATAGTGCTCATGCCAAAAAAAAGCAAAACTACAGAAATATTATGACACCAGAGAACTGGGTAATGATATTAATTATTTCTAATCAGCCATTGCTGGTCATGAAACAAACTGAATGACACTTAGAAAATAACATATGAAATTTTATTTTTCTAATTATAGATATTTAATTATTTTGCCTCACTTAATTAGACCTGTGTTTCATTTATATGAATGGAAAGCCTTAAAGAGATGTTTTGTGGAGCACCAAGTAAATTATGAATTGTTACACTGGAATAAATTTAAGTTTGTAAACTACAATATAACAGCTCAGACATAGCATGGAACTATGTGGTTGGATTCAGCAATCCATCAGCAGAATGCTCTGATAGTCATGGATCTTTTCCAAAGCTCTGCTGACAAAAATAGAGAAGAGAGGGTGATTTTGCTTTCCTCCCCCCATCCCACCTTGCAACCTCCTGATTCACTCAACTGTTAGATCAGGTGGATTCCACAACTTCAGGAATAAACTTTTTATAGGTTTGGAAAGGACTACTGGGGGTGGGAGACATGGGATTGATCAGTAACCCATGGTCTATTGAAACTACAGTTTGCAAAACCAGGATTTATCATACGAATGGTTATACAATTCTTGGTTTGCTTCAACAAGTACTGGTTTCACTATCTTTGCTTTTGCTCTACAGAGATCTACTTTGAATCCTGGCCTGCTTTGTGAAAAGGGTAGTCCTTTGTTTCTTTTTGTTTCCCCCAGGCACACAATGTAGTGCTATTTAATTAGAATTTTAAAATATCCTTCTCCCTACCTTTGTCTTGTTTTTATTAGACTTAGGCCTATTGTGCATCAGTGTGTGTGTCCCCTTCACTGTGCATGTCCGTCAGGTTTTCTTTGTTGTTCTGCATTGATTTTCCTCACTTTAGTGCTCAGTACACTTTCTGGTCACTGTTTCCCCGGTTTTCTGAGAGTGATTTTGTGCCGATTTTTCCCTTGTTTTGCACACAAGCCGAAGGTAACTCAAAAGAATACAGATCCCCTTGGATGTCCCCGTCCCCCCCCCATGGCTGTTCCACGAAGGTCACTCTCTGCCCATACTGAGACTGTTCCACCCACTCTGCACCTTCTGCCATCCTTCCCCTTCATTGGTGTACAAGCTCCATTTTCCCCTCGTATTAAAATTTTTAATTTTTTTGACAAGCAGCATGAGCCTAGAGTTATGAGACTATTGATAGTCTTGGATCGCTGAATAGAAAAATTAAACAACCGAGGGGTGATTTAAAAGGAGCTGTGTGAAGCTTAGTTCCTGCTGGTATTGACTTGAAAGGGGGATCAGAGAGGATGCAAATGGCAACATCCCCAGTGCAAAAAAAAAAAAAAAAGTATTTCAGTGCTACAAACAAACGAAATAAGGGAAGGGGGATCATCAGCGCAGAATGAAATTGATATGAGAGAGAGACACTGGGATGGGAAGCTTAAAGCTTTGAAAACATTTTCCCTTTAATGCTTTAGTGAACAAAGTTTTGGGGCGGACCATTTTGGCAGTCTCCAGAAGACTAACATTAAAATGCTAGCTGAGCCACATGGACCTTCTGAAAACTACTGAATATAAGAATTGCTTAGGATCAATCCATTTGGAGGACAGAGTGCAATCCACACAGGACAGGCTTTAAAAAACTGCCAAGATCACGACCAGTGTGCAGGATCAAATCAGAGAATTACAAAGAAAAAACCATGTAGCTTTGCAAGAAAGGGCAGGAAATTAGTGTTACTATGCAGCTGCATCAAGGCTTCAGTGAAAATACCCCCCTTTTTTCAATTTAGTGGCACAAGACTAAAAGAGCTGTCCAGAGTTTCTGCCAGAGGATTCCTCCCTCATACAAACTGTAGTCCTGTGCAAAACATGGTGGAGTTGCAGCTGATTGCACAGGTGCACACATAAACACACACACATGTTGTCAATGATCACAGCTTGTAATGCCAGTGTCAGTGGGTTCTACCGTGCAATCTGTACACTGAACATGTTCCCCCATATTATGAGATTGTGTGACTTCCACTTTTCACAGTGGCTAACACAACAGAGAATTCCTTAGTGCTTGGAAATATGGAAAATGGGGCTTCACAGCTGCTTGTCAGTTTCAAAAAAAGTCTGGTCAGTTTCAACATCGGTTTCCCCCCTTTGCCTGTGTTCCTTTCTGTTCCTTTTCAGTCAGTGAACTAATGCTAAAATGCATGCACAAAACCTGAACCACAAATATTTAAATGGAAGGCATTTGCTGGGTGCTATTGTGCAGCTGTGATAGGGCAATTGTGTAATTAAAAAAACAACAACTTTGGACATCACCCCCCACACATCAGAAGTGATGTTCCACCCCAATTTACAAGTGTGTTTTTAAAATTGTAGCTGCAGAATAAATACACTTGAGGGAAAAAATGGTGTGTAAGGCAGGCACAGAATCCAAAGTTAAGATTAAAGGCTTACTGCCCTGAAAATCTGCAATATGATGTGCATGCATAATGGGCCTCTAAGTATACAAGCAAAGACAGGTTATCCTTGTGTAATACTTTAGGTACTTTGATTAAGAAAAATGACTGTATAATTTTAAAATATTGCTACTTATCAAAATTAAGATTTTTTTTTCTAAAAAGTTAAACATGCTGAGCAAAAAACCCAATAAAATTGTGTCTGTGCTTAGATCTATTTAATCAATGGAATGCATTAGGGCTATTCATGCAAAATTAGATTCTGTTCCTCCTGCAATTTCTGCAGGAGAATTTTGGCATCTAATGTCATGACAATATCTATTTGACCCCATTTTACTTTGGGCCAATTCAGATTTAAAAACTGGAATGAAATTTTTTTTAAGGAAGGCTGCGACAGATAAGGGGATTTTCACTTTGGACCAATTAGTAGACTATGATGATGAGCTTTTGTTAGTTTTTCTCAGCTAAGGTCTAGATAAAATCTGTCAACCTCTGTTGAATGGCAATATTTACAACTTCAGTATCTGTTGGTACCACACAGCATTATGTATTTCAGAATCTCCTTTACTACTGCAAACTCTCATTAAATAAATGCAGGAAAGGAAACCTACAATATTTGTTTATAAATATTTGATGTTAATTAAGAGTATGACATGCAAAGTCTCAGAAATGAATGGAAAAAGGAGCTAGATTGCCCAGTTTTGCCAAAGCAATGAGATATAGCCCTAATTTTTACTTATTCGGCTAAAGCAAAGTTTTAGCTATACTGGATGCTACAGCATCTTCTTAGTAAAGGCCTAAGTAAAGTGTCTAATTGCTGATGTTGCAATTTACAAGACACATATCTTAAACATATGCTTTGGGCCTGTCTAGTTATTTGGTTGTTTTGTGAGGAAGTAATTATTCATATCAATTTGATATAAGAATAGTCATTGATCTTTGAGGATGCTTATGTAATTTTAAACTATTTGCCTGTCTCCTGGAGGCTAACTGATGGTCATTGAAAATGGACCTTTCATGCTCTTACCTTTGCTGAAAGACATATATTACAATAATGGAGAGATAAATGCCCACTTCCAGTAATCCAATGGATTTAGAGCCTTCCAGCCTTATCAGCATTTGAACATATGGCATATAGACAACATTTGCAAATGGACATATTTTTAGATATTTGGAAACCTTAGGTGCTTATATGTAGACTTGCCATTATTGTTATATTTTGTTACTTTTTAATTTATTTCAGTTTGGGGTTTGCAAGTAAATCATTATACTCAGGGCTCTTTTTGTAGCAGGAACTCATTTGCATATTAGGCGAAACACCCCTAATGTAGCCAATCCTCCAAGAGTTTACAGAGCTCTTCTTACAGGGGCTACTGTAAGCTCTTGGAGAATTGACTACATTAGGGGTGTGTCACCTAATATGCAAAGGAGTTCCTGCTACAAAAAGAGCCCTGAGTATACTACTGCGATAACCTAAAGACAAGCTTAAAACCAGGCTTTGGAGTCATTTGTTTGCTACATTAGGGGTGTGTCACCTAATATGCAAAGGAGTTCTTGCTGCAAAAAGAGCCTGATTATACTACTGCGATAATCTAAAGAAAAGCTTAACACCAGGCTTTGGAGTCATTTGTTTGCTACATAATTATTTGCTAAAACAAAAAGAGGGAACAATGATCTGATTTCTCTTGCACTAGAAGGCTCACCTGGTGGACTTCCATGGCCAGCTGCAGCTGTAGCAATGGCAAAAGCAGAAGCAGGGGAAACAGAACAATGAGTGTTGTCAGTGGTCTGTACTGCAAAGAAAAAAATAAAAACCAACATGAACAGTTTGCTTGATTGTCCCTGAAATATACTGGGTTTTATACGCGTTAGTGATCAGCTCATAGTTTTTTAAGTGATTTCAGTTAACTCTAAAGACACTCAAGCAGGACCCGAGCCCTGCTTAAATGTGTGCAACACACCATACCCAACACACACCCACTCCTAGTGATAGGCTATTTACATGATAACTCTGGTTCAATAAGTTCCCTTCAGGATCCTAGTTGTCTATTGTTCAAGTGTTCAAGCTAGGTCAATTCTCTGGTACAATCTGAGCTCAGTACATAACACCCCTCCCCCCAAGGTTCAAAAACACCTCAATTCACAAAGTCTCTTAAGTAGGGCGGTCGGCAATGTTTGCCATTTGAACGACGTGGCTCCATCTGTGGGGCCGGGACCTCTGGACTGGAGACCTGCGGCGCAGCCAAGGTGTTGGTGGGAGGTGATAGCGTTGGCGGACTTCAGGGCAATCCGTGACCGTTTGTTCTGGCACTTCATCCACGGGCTCCCCCGGCTGCTTGCTGGCCACCAGCAGTTGTTCCCTCTCAGTTTCCAGCAGGCATGGCAGCTCCACGTCGCAATCTTCTGGCTTGGCAGGGAGTAGATGGCAGAGGAGCTGGTCAATGTGCCTCTGCAGTACCTGGCTGTCCTCAGTAGACACCTCATAGGAAAGGGGCCCTGTTACTCCAATGATCTTGGTGGGGATCCAGGCTGGGCCACTGGAAAAGTTTTGGGCATAAACAGGGTCGCCCAGGAAGAACCCGCGGGTTGCTGCTTAGCTTTTGGTTGCTGGGTGGTTGTCTGGACTGCGATCGGAGTGTAGCTGCGGCCAGTGGAGGTACTCAGGGTCACATGGTGGCCAAAAAGGAAAGCTGCGAGCCGGTGATCCCAGTCTCCATGGATGACCCACCAGAAGGACTCCTTTGTGACCCTTACCATCCTTTCTGCTTGATCGTTGGTGGCTGGGAGAAAAGGAGCAGATCGGACGTGCCAGACTGCGTAGCAGCCCATAAACTCCTGGAACTCCCGTGAGGTGAAGACTGTTCTGTTGTCCAACATGACAGTGTCTGGAATCCCGTGGGTGGAGAATATGCGGCGAAGGGCGCGAATTGCTGCCTTGGAAGAAGTGGAGGAGACCAGTACCACCTCCAGCCATTTGGTGTAGGAGTCCGCAAGATAAAGAAAATCTGCCCCTGGAAGGGCCCCGCAAAGTCCACATGTAGCCGGGACCAGCGTTTGTGGGTGGACTCCTAGTGTTGCCCTGGGGGGTTCCGGTCAGGTTTCCTGGCATGTCTGGCATTGCCTTACACAGTCCTCGATTTCGCTGTCCGTGCTGGGCCACCATACATAGCTGCGTGCCAGTGCCTTCATCCACACGATTCCTGGGTGCATTTCATGTAGTGCCACTAAGACTTACTGGTGCAATGGTGTGGGCACCACCACCCGGCTTCCCCACAGCAGGCAGCCCTTGTGTGTCAAAAGTTCATCCCTGCGGGAGGAGAATGCTGAGAATTCCCAGCCCACCCAGCTGGTGGACCATCCCCTCTCCACCCAGTCTAAAATGCAGGAGAGGATACGGTCCTTAGTGGTGTGGCAGGACATGTCGGCTACCTGAAGAGGAGGGTCAGGCAGGTCCTTGGGAAGCAGGATCTGATGCACTGGAGCAGGGTCTGGATAACTTGAGGGCAGCAGCAGATAGCTGAGGGTGCCGGTATGCCCTATTGCCTTACCAGGGCGATGGAGGAGCAAATACTGGTAGCTGGCGAGAAAGATAGACCAATGCAGCACTCTTGGGGACAGCGTCTGGGGTGTTTGGCAATCCAGGACCAGCATGCCCAGCAGTGGTTTATGGTCTGTCACGATTGTGAAGGGCCTCCCATAGAGGTAGTCATGGAATTTCTTGACACCTGCCAATATCGCCAGCGCCTCTTTATCAATTTGCACACAGTTGTGCTTGTCCAAAGACAATGTGCGAGAATAGTAGGCTGTGGGGACCTCCCTGCCATCTGGGAGCTGGCTCCTACCCCATACGGGGAAGTGTCACAGGCGGGGATGACCGGAACCATTTCGTGTAAGTGAGCAAGGATGCTGTTAGAAGAGAGCAGTTCTTTGACGACCCGGAACACGGTGGCTTGCTTCTGGCCCCAGACCCAGAGGGCTTTTTTTGTCAAGGAGCCAGTGCAGAGGCTCCATGAGCACGGCCTTGTGGGGCAGGAAGGAATGGTAAAAAGTTCAACAGTCCCAAAAAGGCCTGGAACTCTGGTTTGGACGTGGGTGTTGGTGTGTTAATGATGGCGTGGATTTTGTCTGGAACTGGATGGATGCCCCGCACATCAACAGAGAAACCCAGGACCTCAACCTGTGGAACTCCCAGGAGGCATTTTTCTCACTTTACCTTGAGCCCGGCTGTGCGGAATCACTGGAGGACAGTGTGTAGTCTCTTGGCGAAGTCCTCCTTTGTGGGTGCAGTGATTAAAACATCGTTGAAGAAGGGAATTCCTTTAAGGAGAGTGTCCATAAGGTTTTGGAAAATTATCAGGGCTATGTTGATCCCAAATTGCAGTCGCCGCACCTGAAGGTGCCACTGTGCTCACAATCATCTGGGCCTCAGCAGTCATATCGTCGACCTGGAGCTGCTGGTAGGCCTGAGCTAAGTCCAGCTTTCCGAAGATCTTTGTGCCCGCTAAAGAAGCCAGGACGTGGCTGACCACCAGGACTGGATACGTGTGGCCCTGGAGGGCCTTATTTATTGTGCATTTGTAGTCCGCGCAGATGTGGATGTCTCTGTTGGGCTTTACTGGTGTTACTATAGGGGTTTCCCATAGGGCATGTGGGACTGGCTCCAAAACCCCTTGGGCCACCAGCCTGTCCAGCTCCTCATCAATTTTTAGCTTTATGGCGAATGTCAAGGGATTCATTCACAGGTCTCCAATGACACGAGTAGTTTGACCCTCACAGGGAACAAAAAGTGTGTGTTTCTTTGTAATGTACCAAGTGGACTGTTTACACTTCCAACAGTTACTAATGGAAGCTTTCACATATCTGATAACAGAGAGATATGTGAAAAATTCATTGTGGATGTTACAGAGCTACAAAGGGAAAAGGAAGCAAAAAATTATTTGTGTTTCCTGTTGGATGCGCTTAAGTTCTGGTGGAAGCCTCTGCATGTAGAAGAAGTGAGCTGTAGGATACAACCCACAGGTTTGAGATACATGTTGTTATAACATTGCATTCTTTAGACATCTGGTGATAGGACAGATATGCTGGAGATCTACCAAAAGAATTTCAGCTTCTAGTTAATTTATTCACATCCTGTAATGAGTAATTTGGATACCATCTGTACATTTTCATTGCCATACATGTAGAAACAAACATAGTAACTTCCCATTAATAATGATCAGTTGTCATACATCTTATCATTATACATAATGCACATATGTTCCTCTAGTTTGCTTAATTGAAATCAGTGAGGAATAAATCTTGAGTCAATATTTTTCTTGAACAAATGTACATCTTGTTCAAAATATTACAGAAGATTTCATCACATCCTTAACACCAGTATGCCTTTTATTCTCTCACTGTTCATATGCTAATCATTTAGAATGGTATTACTCACATTCTGCTTTCATTTTGTAGTTCAGAAATATATACTAAACAAATTATTTGGAAGTTTAATACCTTAATAAGAAGACTAAAAAATAGGATTCAGTATTTAGTCTACAATCCAGCACTGTTACACAAGCTTAACACCTGCTATTGTTTCTCAAAGCCATTCAGTTTACACTGTATTAAAGCCAAAGATTTTATCTTACCTCCTGGTGGTCGATAACGTAGATGTCGCGGAGTTGAAGGAGATCTACATGGGGAAAGTTCAGGTGTATCCACAGTTGAGGCACTTTCCGGTATTGTGCGGTCCACTGACACAGACTCAAGAACCGCTGCTTTAAAAATGTGAAGGTACATTTTAATACCAAGATGGCAAAGGATCTTATAACTTATCCCACCAATATGACATTACAGACATCTCTTAGAGATTATCCTATATTTTGTTTCACTCTAAATCCAAAGGCTTCCTTGTCTCCCATTTCAAGTTTTATACAAAGGTGGGTGAATTTTTAAAGAACTGAATGAAACATCTGCTTTGCAAAAAGAAAGAAGTTTTAAACTTAATGGAAAAATAAACCATGGAACAAATACCTATCAACATAACACATAATATGAATATATAAATACAGTACACAACTGTGGCTTAGATGCCATGAAGTATCTCTGCAGGCAGAGGAATATTTGCTCCTAGAACACTTTCTCACTTTATGCCCTGCTCCTGTAACAGCCTGAAATGCTCTCTGAAATCCTGTTCCTGAGGGTCCCCTATCCCCCCGGAACAGGATTTGGGGGGACATTTCAGGCTACCACAGGAGGGGGAAGATGAGAAAGCTGCATTCAGTAAACATGTATCCCTCTGCCTGCAGAAATACTCTTTAGGATCTAAGCCTATATTGTTTCATGCCAGTAGCTTCAACAGATTATTCAGTGGGGCTGACTCCAAAATCAAATAGTGGAAGAACATCTTTTCGATGTTATTGTCCAAATACAGTTGCTCTGTTATTTTTGCAATATTCTGAATATTGGTTAGATTGTCCACATTCTCTACAGTATTGTTCAGTAGCTCTGGACAAAATACAGTAATTTACACAAAGCACTGCTCATCACTGAAAATGGTAATTTAGTTGAGGTCCATATGACATAGTGTACCCCCTTGAATTTTGGCTACTCGCAATTAATTCTGCAATTGGACAACTCTAGGTGAACATTATTTCTTTTAACACAGCCTTTTTATGTTATAAGATGTCGAAGACTATAAATAAGTAAATAAATGAATAAGTTAGCACTTTAGGAAGTGTGGTAAATAATTAGTTAAGATTATGCTACTGATGCAGTGGCACATCAAAATGAATATGCTAAGTAAATAAATAAATTAGTGTTCTTGACAGGTACCAATGATAAAATTGCAGCATAGGCTGTGAATAAGGCACCTGAAGACACAGTTTTAGAAGAACAGAGACTGATCTGTCAATAGTGAAGACAAAAGTTCCATGATTATGTATTTATTATCTATTAATAAATAATAAATACATATTGGTGCTTGGGGGGGTCAACAGTGGGAGGCCTTCTAGTGTCCTGGCCCCACTGGTGGACCTCCTGATGGCACCTGGTATTTTTGGCCACTGTGTGACACAGAATGTTGGACTGGATGGGCCATTGGCCTGATCCAACATTGGCTTCTCTTATGTTCTTATGTTCTTATTACACACAGGAAGCATATAATAATAATAAAAAGTAACCAAGTCTATATAACACATATGCAGACTGATTGGGCAATTCCCCTAAATACTAATATCTGAATTTTTAATCCACTCAACAGCTGGGGAGATTTCAAACAGCTCCATCACATCACCTTGGAAAGAACAATGCTCACATTCCTGTGACAGATGGAAAATAGTTTTATGGGCTGCACCACAATCACATTCAGGTTCTAGTATTTTGTCCCATTTAAACAAGAGGTCTGCACAGCTGCCAAAGCCTGTCCGTATTCTGTTAGCTATCTTCCACACTTTATGTGGCAAGTCAAATCTTGTGGGCCTCTCATTAGTGTTTATCATGTTATGGATATAGGGTGGAACTGATTGCATCCATGTTTGCAATCATTCATTCCCTAGATTGAAATGTTGTGATTGCAGGATTTGTGCAGATCTTATTGCTGGATGTCAGGGTCTTAGTCTGGATAGGCCCATGCCAGCCAGGTCTTTGTGGATGGGCAATTCTCTGTTTTCAATTATCTTTCCATATCATGAAGAGCAGCATCTTGTCTTTGGAGATGTGGGGGAATGATGTGGCACAACATGGGTAGCCAGTAGGTCAGAGTGAGTTTAATACATAAGCTGATGGTTCTCATTGTTGTACTGGGTTGGACATGAAGTTTGTGGACATAGAGGCTGTTGAGCCACACTGAAGCACCATATTCCGCAATACTATACACCAACCCCAAAGCTGAGCATCTAAGTAGCAGATGCACCCCCAAGTTATACCACATAATTTTTGGAGAATGTCGTTTTGTGTGCATATTTTTGCTGCTACACTGGTAAGATGGTGTTTATAGCTCAAGGTCCTGTCCAGGATAATGCCAAAGTACTTAGGTGTATGGTTGTGTGTAAGTCGGGTGCCATTAAATTCACATTTGGCAAGTTTGTTTTTGAGACGGAATCAGGAACATTCTGTTTTTCCTGGACTTGGGATAAGCCACCATTTACAGTAGTAGTCAACCAAAATTTAGAGGTCCCTTCAGTTCCATGATTCTGCATCTATTCAGAATTTCTATTGGAATGCACTAAATTACAAGATCCAGGCACTAGACAGGAAAATCAGTACTAAGCAATTATAAATAGTCAAAAAATTGTCTTAATATTAAAAAGCTAGTAATACAGCAGGATTTATTGCTTGAAAAAGAAATAAAGAGAGTTATCAGTCTGGGTTTGGGGACACAGCTTTCATACAGCTATAACATCTGTGATCCATGTATATTTTAACTTTACATTTCCATTCAAAATAAAATTTCCAGCATCAGTTAGAGATGACTCTGCTTATAAAACTATCTACATCTGATGTTACTGTCTAATATTGTATTATTACTGAATACCCTATAGTGAATACCACTATAAGAAAAAGAGACAAGCAGCAAAAGCCCAATAAACATATGATGCATTGTGATAACACTTGCTAAAAATACTCTAACAGGCATTTTTCATTTTTCAACCATTGCAGAGATCTAAACCTTGCTTTACTTCATTACCCACTAGCAGTATCTCTCCTTATATATAATTCTGTTTTTGGGTGGCAATATTCCATGCGCTCCCAAATCAGTTGGCTGCCTGATCTGTCACTCAGAAGGTCTGCCAATCCCCTGGCTTCATTGCCTTGCTGCGTTGCCTCAGTCCCGCCCACAGAGCCGGCGGCCATCATATTGGCCTCAGTCTGGAGGGAGCCAGCGAATGGGATGCACGCTCCACCAGGCAGAGGCTTAGGAGGCCGAGGCCGAACATGGCAGTACCACGCCAGTCATTGACTGCCCCTAAAGAAGCTCTGGAGACATTCCAAGTATTTTCTCAGATGCTTATCTCACTCCCCCCCCAAAGCAGACTAAATCCATCCTTCTGATTTCTAAAGGTACATCAAACCCGGCCTCCCCCACATCATGCCACACCCTCACTTTGAGACACTTTCAAGCCCACCCCCGCTGTGTGAGCTGTCCAGTCTCTCACCTCTCAATGTCTGGGTAGTCGACCCACATCCAGTGCCCCCCACACCTACCGGGAGGCACCCTCACAACCGCATCCCAAAAGTAAGCCTACCTCCACCGCTGACCAGCTGCTGCTGCTTGAGGGGACTTTCTCCCCATCACCTCACACGGAAAGGGCAGCAGGGGGTAGGAGCCCAGCTGTGTTACCAGTCGGTGACTTCCCAGGCCCACTGAGGCACCTGAGCCGCAGGAGGCTCACAGCAGGTTATTAAGGAAAGAATTAGTAGGCACATTGATGAACAAAAACTATTGAGGCAGACTCAGCATGGGTTCTGTAAGGGAAGATCTTGTCTCACTAACCTGTTAGTGTTTTTTGAGGGAGTGAACAAACATGTGGACAAGGGGGACCCAATAGATATTATTTACCTTGACTTCCAGAAAACTTTTGATACAGTTCCTCATCAAAGGCTCCTAAGTAAGCTCAATAATCATGGGATAAAAGGACAAGTCCTCTTGTGGATCAAAAACTGGCTTATAAATAGGAAACAGAGAGTGAGTATAAATGGGAAACTTTCTCAGTGGAGGGTGGTAAGCAGTGGGGTGCCACAGGGATCAGTACTTGGTCCGATGGTTTTTTACTTGTATATTAACGATTTGGAATTGGGAGTAAGCAGTGAAGTGGCTAAATTTGCAGATGACACGAAGTTGTTCCGGGTGGTGAAATCCAGGGAGGATTGTGAGGCACTCCAAAGGGATCTGTTGAGAATGGGCATCAACATGGCAAATGGGGTTCAATGTGGCCAAGTGCAAAGTGATGCATATTGGAGCCAAAAATCCTAAATATAAATACACGTTGATGGGGTCTGAACTGGCAGAGACTGACCAAGAGAGAGATCTTGGAGTCATAGTAAATAACTCAATGAAAATGTCTATACAGTGTGTAGCTGCAATAAAGAAGGCCAACGCTATGCTGAGGATTATTAGGAAAGGAATTGAAAACAAATCAGCCAGTATCATAATGTCCCTGTATAAATCATTGGTGTGACCTCATTTGGAATACTGTGTACAGTTCTGGTCGCCACATCTCAAAAATGATATGCAGAAAAAGTGCAGAGAAGGGCAACTAGAATGATAAAAGGGTTGGAACACCTTCCCTATGAAGAAAGGTTAAAACACTTGGGGCTCTTTAGCTTGGAGAAACAACGGCTGAGGGGTGACATGATCGAGGTTTATAAGATTATGAATGGGATAGAGCAGGCTGAGAAAGAAATACTTTTCTCCCTTTCTCACAATACAAGAACTCGTGGGCACTCCATGAAATTGTTGAGCAGTCAGGTTAGAACAGATAAAAGGAAATACTTCTTCACCCAAAGAGTGATTAACATATGGAATTCACTGCACAGGAGGTGGTGGCAGCTACAAGCATGGACAGTTTCTAGAGGGAATTAGATAAACATATGGAGCAGAAGTCCATCAGTGGCTATTAGCCACAAGGTATAGATAGGAAATCTCAGTCTGGGGCAGGTGATGCACTCTATTCTTGGTGCTGGGAGGGGCAGCAGTGGGAGGGCTTCTAGTGTCCTGGCCCCACTGCTGGACCTCCTGATGGCACCTGGTATTTTTGGCCACTGTGTGACAGAGTGTTGGACTAGATGGGCCATTGGCCTGATTCAGCATTGGCTTCTCTTATGTTCTTATGTTCAGGTGGAGTTGATGTCATCATGGCTCCACCGACCTTGACATCACCATCGGTTGCCTGTGCACAGAGAGAGGAGAAGGTCGCATGCCTGGCTCAATGAGCTACCCAAGAAACAGACGCCGTCCACTCTAGGCAAAATCTGCACAGCAAGGCATGTGAGCTTCTTTTCTTGCGCTGTGCATGGGCAGCGGGGAAGGGGCTCCCTCGCCCGTCAGCGTCCTTGAAGTTTATCAGCCCAGGCAAAGTGCCGACTGGCTGCTTTGGTGTAGTGGTTCAGTGTGCGGACTCTAATCTGGGAGAACCGGGTTTGATTCCCCACTCCTCCACTTGCACCTGCTGGGTGACCTTGGGCAAGCCATAGTTTGGCACAGCTATTCTTGAGAAAGAGCAGTTTCTGTCAGAGCTCTCTCAGTCCCACCTACCTCACAGGGTGTCTGTTGTGGGGAAGGGAAGGGAAAGGAGTTTGTAAGCTGCTCTGAGACTCCCTTGGGTAGTGAAGGGCGGGGTATAAATCCAATCTCTTCTCTTCTTCTGCTTGGTCACATGGGGAGGGAGGGAGAGTTTGGCAGCTGCTTCACACTGGTAGCTTCAACCACGCTTCAGGGTAGTGCAGGTGGCTGCAGGTGGCAGGGCGGGCTGCGAGCAGATCAGGACTGGCGCCATAAACGACAAGGCAGCCAAGGAGGAGGCCCAGACCAAGATCTTGCTAGCACCCATAGTATTCCTTTTACAACAGGCTTTGCTACTAGTCTATAATGATACCATTCCTTGATATTGTTGTTTTATTAGTGATTGGTTAATTACTTTTTGTCACACTAACATCAGCTTGGACAATGTCTTGTTAAACAATGTATTATTTTCCATAGTGACAAACCCTTTGGTTAAGAATCAATTAAATACATCACCAGGGAGTTAATCAAAATGATTTTTTCCAAGGGAATATTATCTCTACTTTAGTCATGATTTATCTTTCTTTGTATTGAACCTGTCAGCTTTGTCAGAAAATAAAATGGCCCTTTTCTTAAAATGCAACCCATGTAAGGTAATGGAATTAAACTAATTTTGCATATACAACCAGACAAAACCTTTATCTGAGCAGCTAGCAAATTACATTAAAACTAAAAGTATTGTTTCTCCGCCCTCTCCCCAATTCCTGGAAATTAATTTCAGAGGCAGCTGATAATTTTAATTGCTCTCTAGGTTAGCCCACAAGGAACAGCTCAGGGAAGCCTTAAGAACAGGGAGTTGGGAAACCTTAATTATGGGACCACCTATTCCCATATGAACCTACCTGCCCACTCCCATCATCTTCGGAGACCTTGCCATCTGAGGCTAAATGGGTGGCAACCCCAAAAAGGGCCTTCTAAGTCATGGCACAGAAATTTTAGAACTCCCTCCCCAGGAAGATTTATCTGTCTTCTTATTTAGTTGTCTTCCACCAGCAGGTGAAGACTTTTTTGTTTGGTTTGGTGTTCTCACACTAACTGTTATTGGCCCTTCTTCCCAGTTGTGTTATGTGCATTTGTGTTTATATGTTTTACTAAATTATTTTACGTATGCTTTATTTTAAATGCAGTTTTAAGGTCTCAAATATTTTAATGTTGAAATGTTTTGATGTTATGCCATCTTGTTGACCATGTTTGGGTAGAAAGGTGGCAGATAAATATTCTAAATAAACAAGCTAGGGATGCCACAAATATCTCAAAAAATCTGTGCAGCAGATGAATTTACCTTGTTGGACACTGAAGATCAGACTGTGAGCCAATCAGGCATATTTTGGGATTGCATTGAGCAACTTGAACAACTGCAGAGCAAGTTTGCAGAAGCTTACTCAGTTGATGGGGAAAATCAGCTGGAAGTTGTGTTCTTATCTACCACAGCAAAATAAGTGTGTGGGGAGCATGAGAAGAAGCAGACTCAGAGCTGACCCCCCCCCCCAAGCAAAACAGCTACTCCATGGCTGCCAAATGGAGCTCTTCCCTTCTGTACAAGCTCAGCAATGACAGAAGCAATGTTTTTGATTTTCGTATTGCAAAAAGGAGAAAAAGAGTTCAGATACAAAGACCTCAGTTCTCCCACCCCCCAACCTGGGTGGGAACAGATGCCATGCTCCTAATCTCTGCACTTCAAGAGACAGGGCTTGTTTCTTCCCCCTTCTCAAAGCTGGGTGGGGACAGATATGATTAATCGGTGTACTTCAAGAGTGAGAAGAGTAAGAGCATAGGGTTGCCAACTTCCAGGTGGTGGCTGGAGATCTCATGAAATCAGTTCACCTGAAGAAAATGGACACTTTGTAAGATGGACCCTATGGCAATATACCTCACTGAAGATCCTCCCCTCCCCATACCCTGCTCTCCTCAGGCTCCAGTCCCAAAATCTCCAGGTATTTCCCAACGGAGAGCTCGCAACCCTAGTGAAGAGCTAGTTTCTCTCCTTTTCTCTCTCATTAAGTCTGGGAGGCAGCAAAGCTTCCAGGATGGGATATCAGAAGAACCTGACTTCCAGGTGATCAGCAAAAAAGTTTGCTTGGTACAGAGTAAAATTTCTCTCGCAGGAGATCAGAAGCCAACTCTCTGCTGATCTCTCATCATTTTGGAGTCAACTTCTAATGGCTGCAAATAGCTTGTTCCTGTTTCTGCAAATATACATGAAAAGGTTGCAAGCAGGTAACAGACAGTGTTCCCTCTAAGCTGAGTTAGTGTGAGCTAGCTCACAGTTTTTTAGCCTCCAGCGCACACATTTTTGTCCTAGCTCAGGAAAGATGGTGCCAGGGCAAACTAATTTATACAGTAGCCAAATTGCTCGCTCACAATTCTAATGCCAGTAGCTCACAAAGTAGAATTTTTGCTTGCAAGACTCTACAGCTTAGAGGGAACACTGGTAACATGATGCTGATTAATTTGCTGCCTGATCACCACTAGCAAACAGAAGTGAGTCAAACTAGCAGGTCTTCGAGCATCCCTAATCCAAACTAGCACCTGAATCAAATTAGGCTTCATATATTCTCATTACAACCTTCTCATAATCTACGTGACTAACAGTAGCACTGATTCAAGCCCTGGAATCAGGGAAGTGGGCTTCTGGAGAGTAAATAAAAGGGTGTGCTGAAGGTTTAGTTCCAATAGATTGTTGAGCTTGGGACACTTTCACAGAGTATTTGCACGGTTCTGTCAGAACTCTGATTAGCATTAAAGAGCTTGAATAATAGATAATATTTTGAGGATAATTGGGGGGTGAGGAATGGCCATAGAAAAACCTATCATAGAAAGAATAACTACACAGTGTTCTCCAGTCATTTTTATACAATGAGATATGTAAGTGAAAAGGGAGAAATGACATCTGATTCTTGCACTAATCTTAAACTGGGGCAGGGAGTAACAAAACATTATAGAACACTTCTGGTGGTTCTTCTACATTTCCTTTTCTCTTTAGCCACACAGACCAGATGATTACAGATAATGGTGCAGGTACAACACCTCATTAGCACATCCACCTTCCATTGTGCTAGCACACTCCCATTTCTCTGCAGTTTTCTCAAAATACCATCAATAACTGCCAATTTGCCACTATGGCATATAATACAATACACTTATGTAATACCTCTTCGAATGCTCCTCCTTAATTTGTTGCAAAGCTCAATGCGTGGATTCTCTGCATTTTCTTCTGCAAAACCTGGACTTTGTTCTGGAGATGAAGGGCCTTTGCTAAGATCCAGTGGTACTTTCGAAGATGTAGGTGGTGGTGATGTGGCAGGGCTGTATGTTGAGGTAGGACTACTAGCAAGGGAAGAAGTGGATAGATCTAATGCTCCTAACCGTGAATTCAGTGGAGAACTTAATGACAGTTTTCTGGTTCTGACAGGAGAGGACGTTCTAGAGAGTGACAGAGGTGGAGGAGAAGAGAATTTGCGGCAGAGATGTGGTGATTTTGCATCAGTCAGATGTTCTCTGTTGTTTTGATTAGTAGCAAAAAACAACTCCAAAGAGCTAAAAAAAAGAAAGAGAAGTAAATAAGTAATCAAAAGGGAATATGCAAGAACTGCCACAAGAAAGTATATAAAGGTATAGTATTAGGCAAAAGTCCAAAATAGAACATATATCATTAATGACATTATTAAGCATGTACCATGTATCACGAAAACCTGACTGGATAAGGTACAGTGTCTAATCTGGGCCCCAGTTGCTACCAATAAAACAACAGGGTGAGAACCAGACTGAGCCAGTGTTTTTACAATTTTCAGAATGAGACTGAGCAAAAGCAATGGTAGAACAGAAGAGTTCTTTGCCATCACCACTACTGAACAGACATTCAAATACATTCTGTTCTATGTGAGGTCAAATTCACTAAGAGTGTTTCTTCCTTTGTGGTCCAGCCTTCACTCTAGCTGCTGCATTTCCTGTGCTCCTATTGTACACTAAAGAACAGATTAGTTCTGGCTTGACTAAAAAGATATCAGAGAATTATCAACCACAAAGCTATCTCCATGTTGTAGTTCAAAAGCCTTAAGAACAGCTGAGCAACTCAGTTAATCATTCTCCTGGAAACATCTGGAAAACATTAAAAATCACAACTTTGATGGGATGGTTCATCCTACCTGACCAGCCATCCCTCTAGAGGTTATAGGATACTATAAAGGCAGTGATTCATCCATGTCATCATGGATCAACCCCATGTTCTTGAGTATAAGACACCAGATCCCAGCACGTGACCTGCTATACTGCCGTGTTCCATGATGACCTCTAAGGAGGACGTAGGTCTTCAGTTTTATTGTAAAAAATAAGGGTTTTATGAAGCTTTTATTGAGGGCCCTGTGCCAAAATATGGTATATAAATTTACAAATAATTACAATATATACATATTTGAAGGTGATTAAAGGGTAACTCGAAGGCTTTCACGGCCAGAGTTCATTAGTTGCTGTAGATTTTCCGGGTTGTGTGGCCGTGGTCTTGGCATTAGGTCCTACAATGCCAAGACCATGGCTGCACAACCCGGAAAATCTACAGCAACTAAAAGGGTAACTATTATGACAGTGATCTTATGAGACAACAAGAATAGGAAAAAACAAAACTCACCGAACAGGGATTGAGCTCAAAGGCCTTTTGTATATATCTGAAAGTTTCTCTAGTACAACTGCAGCAGTAGTAAATATACGATAAGTATGTAGGAAAGTATTAAGAAAATCAATACTGAGAAATCGCAAGTCGGTTAATCTCTCCAAAAGGCGTTCTACACTTGCATAACGAATCTGGGGCACTTTGCAGGAATTTAATGTTTTGCTGAAGCAAATGTCAACATCATCTCTGTGAAGGCGAGCATCAGATCTACATAACATATTATTTTAAAACAGTTATTAAAAGGGTGCTTTCAAAGGAATACTCATATGTAAAATTATACACAGATTGTTTCTATCTGTGGCTACATAAAACGTGTTATCTATTATATCAATTGGGAACTGAGACTTTACAAACAAATTCATCACATTCAGGGTAAGTGGGCACTGGGAAAAGCCTCGTGCATATACTTGGCAGAAAGTTTTACTCATCTTCCCAGAATCCTTGTTGACTTGATAATCATGAATACAGTAGCCCACTGAATCGTGAACCTCCTCTGCCTCCACTACCATCCCTCATCATTACAGTTGCTCTGCTCTGAGGACATACATGGTCATAACAAAGATAGCAATGCAATGGTCCATCCATTAAATTGATATGTTTATTTAAAAAGATAGCCAACAGATAGGTTACAGGGAGGCGATCACACAAACAGAGTTCACAAAAACAAGATCCTGGATTGAGATCTTCAAGATATAGAAGTGAATTTGGGATCACAAAAGCTTATTCTAGCATACATTTTCTTAGCTTCTAAGGTGCCACTGGACACCTGTTTAGTTCTCAAACAAATATTCAGAATTATTGAATTCTGCAAATTGTCTGCAAAAAGGCAGACAAAACAGACACAGAAAGCATTTCCTTATGAAATATGGCACTGATAATCCAATCTGAAGGAGCATATAAGAAGATAGTGCAATTCTAAGAATACTTTCCAGAAAGTAAGTCCCATTGACTAGCTCTTAGGATTATAATAAAGCTGTTTAGGAGTGATTTCTAAACCTGCATGATAAGTTATCATACTTACTTGATCATATGTGGCACAGTTACTTTGGAGTTTTCCTCAAATACTATGGTCATTAAACCATTGCACCGTATATTGTCAATACACTGCATAAAGAAAGCCCTATGTTACTGTCTTTTTCTTTTTATATTTGTAAGATATTTAATAATAAAAAAGAAAAAAGATCAATTAAAATTCAGGCAACAAAAACAGCACTGCTTTTTTTCTCAAGTACTGTAAATCTCACAATAATACAACAACTGGACCAAATTTTTGAAAGTTACTTAGGACATAAAAAAATAGAACAGACTGAACAAGCTGAAATGTTCAATTAGTGCACTTAATAGATTCAAATTACCAAAGCCACAACAATTTACTATAACATTTTTAGATACATTTTAAGGATGTTTTGAACCAGCTTTAGGAGCCTTTCTATAGTATCCTTGGAGAGTTGCCAGGAAGATCCAAGATGTTTCCCATTGAGTTTATAGGCTGGACAGGAAACAATGCCTCCATCTCAATTCAGGAGTCATTAGCAAACTATAGTGTGCTCATGACCAATACAACTGATCAACTATCAGGCTCCCATTCTCCCCTACGTCTTCCTCCTTCCCCATCCTGGTATGCTAAGATCAGAGGTCTTCAATTAATGCCAGTTTGTTGTGATGTACTAATGTGGGCAATTAAACCCACTACTTGGAATCAGGCTTTTTAAGAACAGTTTAACCACAGGGATATAATAACAGCTGCCGATTAATTTTTTATCTACATGTTACATTAACAAGTTCTATGTTTACTTACATAATAAATACATTTTGTTACAGAGTATTGTAACTATATGCCTTGAGGCTATCTTGTCAAATATCTGCAATATGTGATGACAATCACTGGTGGGTTGTTTTTTTAAGTGGAAAAATAACTTTGAAAAATGTCTTTGATACAGAGTAATAGTCATACACTTAATCAGTGATTCAGTCTTCTACTGTTTATGATTCATAAAAGCTTTGAGAGAATCTGTCTTTAAGTTTCTTTTGCATCATATTTAGCACGGGTGAAAGGAGACCTACATGGCCTGAAAGAGATTTGCTTTATAATTTCAGCCCATCAATTAATTGGAAGCAAATTTTAATCTGTGATTATAGCTTTAGTGGATTAATATACCAATTAAATATATTAAATGTTGGAACCTTAATCATATTACCTATGTAGGGGAAAAAATCAATGTCCTTTTCCTTAGCTTTTGGTATAATTTACTGACAACTACTGAGGTCATTGGAATTGTTCTGGGATAAACTGCATGGAGCTTGCAATCTTTGCTACAATATACAATAATAATATTTGCTACAATAATATCAGTATATGACTGTGTACGTAACAGCAGTTTTTCATGCAATCTGGATGCTGTTATCATGAATGTAGATTACATACAATTTGCTGTCAGTGTTAACACTTCTACCCAGACTTCTTTATTTTCTGAAATTGCATTTGTTGTTGTTGTTAAAGTCATCCCCAGTGAATCAATACATTTAAAACATGCTATTTTTTTCTGCCCACTAAAGGTCCTAGAAACCATCTACTTTGCCTCCTCCCATTTTTTTCAATTTTCATTTTATTGAAATGTATTGGAAATTGTTTTCGTGCACAGAAGTAGAGGTGTAATTGTACCAATTCAGCCTGAAAATTTGAAAAGCCTGAGTGTGCACTTTGGAGAGGAAGAAGTAGGAGGCAACTGTGCAGATGATTACAGGGTAGAAAGGATATAAAATTCAAGATAAGAATGTTTGTACAGACACAAGACAGAATTCAAAGAACACAATGAACTTCGGACACTCAAAGAAGCCTTTGGACTACTTTTCTTGAACGTCAGTCCCTCTGTTACACGGCACAACTTCTGAAATGGAGGAAAGCCTCAAAACAATTTATGAAATTATTTATTTATTAAACCGCCACACTACATTCTTGGTAGAAGCCTTCAAGTACAGCATTTAATCCAGTAAAGCATTTAAAAATTAAACTATGTGGAGATACTGGCCTATGGTCTCACATTCCACATAGCAAAGTCCAAAGTCCTTCTCCAGCTTTAAGGGGTTCTTCCACCAGAGGAAGAGGCATGTAAATTGGAAGAAGACTTAGGCTAAAGAAAGACTTGAAACTTTAGTGAGCATAGTGGTACAAGCTGTTATATTTCTTACATCTTAAGCTATGAAATTACTTTTAAACACAGAATAAACAAATGGTACTATATGTTTTTATTTAAAGAAAATCAAGTTACCTGACTGATGTCACTTGTCCACGCTGCTTTTTCCTGTCGTGAAGGAGCTAACAGTACAATAGTGAAAGGAGGAGCATCAGGTGGTTCTACCACGATCTTGAAATCAAGATGTCCAAACACTTGCCCAGAACCTTTTGCTGTACAATTGGGGTGAGATGTGGGGAGGGGGGGGATCAACCTGTTACAAACTGTACCTCAGACCTCAGAGAAATTAATTCACAACTGAGAATTTATTTTTCTTGCAGAGAATGGCCAGAATCCAAAGACCTACTTCAGTTCAGTGGAATTTTATTTTACCCCCTTGATAAAATAGACTCCATGTAATCAGAAATTGTTTTTTTCAAATTCCCTAGCTTCAAAAGCAGTTTACAGTGTAGCACAACAGGCCACTTGTTTAAAAAGGCTGTTTAAAGGTATCAAATCAGTTCTTTGGATCCTGGTTTGTAGGTTCCCCAGTATGACAGTTTGCAGAGTTCTAAAGTGGGGATGGAACTTCATACAAGAGTACCTCATTCACTTTAATGTGCATACACTCCCACTGTCTATAGAAAGCTCTCCCTGTCACTGAGGTGACTGAATGAGCCCACCATTCATGGGAAGCTTCCTCTGCAGAGCCTCCCAATGTGATCATTGGAATCACGCAATTTGGTATCTATATACTATGGGCAGTTAACAAAATCTACTGTGTTTAATTGTCTTGCACCCTTAAACACAGAAATAACACTCAGCCGACATATTATATTCTCTAATATTTGCAGAGCCCTGGATTATACTCATGATCATTAATACATACACAAGTTAATGAAAAAGCTAGGATGCACAATTCCATCCTGACTGTGCCTCTGTAATTTTTAACTGATGAAAGATCCCATTAATCCAGACTTCCAATTGCTAACTATTCAGATGAGGCAAATTCGTAATTGCCCCAGCAAGGCTCAGTGTTTTTGCTGTGATGATAAACTACTAACTCTTTAATGCTAGCTGCTATAGCACAACTCTGCAGTGAAAATGGTGAAGGAATAATAGAAACAGAACAAGTAGAATCTGGCATTTGTGACCACAGCTTGAGTTATAATTATTCAGCGAAACTATTCACACACTTCTAGGCTGAGGACAGACTGGCAATTTGCTGCGGGAGCCAGTCGTGGCATAAAAGTCCTGGAACAAACTGTTCTGGGGTTTCCCATTCACACAGTCCGGACTGCTGCGGGAGCATATCGAGAGGAGGCACGCCGGAGCGTTCAGACTGCTGCCCCGGAGGTGCAGCATTTCCCCATTAATTCGGCTGTGGGTGCATGGGTGTATGTGTGCATAAGCGCATTTTGCTGACTGGGGGAGAACCCCACAGCGCCGGCACCACATTGGGCAGTACAGCGGAGCACGGCCAATCATACCGCTGCTGCCTTCTGCCCAACGCTGGTTTCTCCTGGTCTTTCAGCTGCGCGTTCAGACTTCCCTGAAGCAGAGAAATGCACAATGCACACGCGCTTTAGGGATTTGCTACCGGTTTCTTCAGGTATCTTTTTAATGTGGCACTGAAGCAGAACAGTGCAGGTTGGCTATGGGTGGGGGATGCCAGGCAGATGTGCCTGTGTGAACGCCCTGTTTACTGCGGGTTTGAAGCGTCACTGAAATGGATCCCTACTGGGGCAAATTGCCAGTCTGAGCTCAGCCCTAGATAAGAAAGTCTACAGATAAAGAAAAAGAAATTTTAATAAGTCTTTTTATCTTGTGTGTTAATTTCATAACAAGATGCAGAATGAAAAACTGTAGTCAGGAGAGCACTTTAAGACCCTATGATTTCTGAGAAAAGTTAATCATATGCTTTGTTCTTCCACTGAAATCACTGGGGTGTCAAATAGTTCAATTTTGATTAAACCAAGTGCACTGTATTTAACTTCAGAAGTTACTTGCTTGAAAGAGTCAAACATGGTATCATGAAACATGTGCCCAAGGGCTTGGTTGTCAAACTGTGGTGAACAGGATTGGGCCCAATTGTTTGAGACTCTCTCTTCACCAAATCCTATAAAAAGGAGCTGTGTAAGGGAATAGTCCTGATCCTTTCATTCAGATTTGTGCCAGAGAAATTTTTTGTGGGCTATGCCAATTTTTTATTAACCAGATACATAATATTTTAAAAAATATATAAACATTATAACTGTATTAGACTTTTTGCTGTAACTTACAGTCATCATCATTCATATCAGTTTCCTCAATTAGTGTGCATTCTATTAACGAGAGAACACCTCCTGCCTAGAGAAATAAATCATATTTTTTCATAAATTTCCCCTTTCTCCCACTTTAAATCATGCAAAATTATGATACTTTAACATTACAAGGCTCCCAACAGCTAAATATATTTCTAAGAATCATTACTGCTAGAAAATGAAAACAATATTGACTTGCATGTGTTTCTTTTTCCAATTAAAATAACCCTCTAAGCTGAGCACAAATGAAATTCATTTTATTGATAAAATTAATAACACAGTATGTTCCTCCACTGTAGTAAAGAAACTGATTATGAACAATATTTAGATAAAATAAACAGGATACCATAACTTAAAACTGTAGACCTGATTCATGCAGAACTATTTTTTAGATGCACTGAATATATTTAATCTGTAATCTATCTAAGAGTTTAATTCAGAAAGACCTTGCAGTAAAGTTGCCAGCCAGCACCTGGCAACCAGTGGGAGTTGGGGGACGACAACAGCACAGTCCAGGGGAAAACCAGAAGTCACATCACACTTCTCTTGAAATCATCAGAAACTTAACAGTAAAACTATAGACTTTCTGGTGATTCCTACAGAGGCATGGTGTCACTTTGTGTCTTCCCTGGAAGCAGGCCCATAGCCAGGATTTTGTAATTCAGGGGGCCTTTCAATAAGTCGGGGGGCACTGATGTTGCAAAATAAAAAAATAAAATAAAAACTTAAAAACTCGCTTTTGCAGTGTTTGCACTCTGCTTGCCTACATGGGGAAGCGAGCCATGATTGGGGAAGGGGCAGTGGTGGGAAGTCCTCCAGGGGGCCCAGAGAGTTGGGAGCTGGATGGAAGTCAGGGGGCCTTGGCAGGAAGTCAGGGGGCCAGGCCCCAAAATGCCCCACTGTAACTACAGGCCAGCCTGGAAGTGATATAATGCTGTTGAGCTGACAGTGATTTTTAAATTTATTTTTCTCCCACCAGCCAATGGAGCAGTGGCAGGCAGCAGGGGTTGCCATTCGGAGGTTTCCCACCATGGGTAACCCAGCAAACCTGTCTTACAGTGTATATCAGAAAATTCTATACTCTAAATAGCATCATATGGGTTACATTAAACATAAATAAAACACACCAAAATTATTCTGAAGAACAATTTGCCGAAATACCAATTAAAACTTTATGGAAGTCAAAGTATATAAAGTCTACCAAATCACCCTTGCCCACATGTTTCTTAACACCCTTTCAAAGAGCTCAAAAAGGCTGATGAGACAGGACTTCGCTTTACAGAAAATACACTTTGCTCAGTAGATCTTGCTGTTCCCATTTCTAGACTGCAAAAGTGAAATAATACCTGAGTTCCTTGGTAGTTTCTACATAATCCATTCATTTGTTTATGCTTTTAAGATGAAGGCCGTACAGATAAATTATGTATAGAACATTTTGTCCAAGGCTGATTGAAGAAAATGATTTATAGTGCAATCCTATGCACAATTAATTCAGTCTAAGGCCTGTGATTTAAAATTAGTTAGATGGGAACATCTCTGTTTAGGATCACAGAGTGCTCTCTTTCATATTTATGGGTTTTTTTTGAAAATGTCTTCCAAACAGAGGTATGTATGTATGTATGTATGTAAGGCAGTAATCTGACTGTTGGATTTCTAAGAAAAAGCCCAATTTAAATAAAAATTGAAAATAAGTAAAAGAGAAATGTAGGCAGAATACATTTCTTTTCCTGAGGCTCAGCAGTAATTTTCCTGCAATAAATGTACTCTGTATAATTTTGCTGACCAATCCTCATTTTTAATTACAGTTAGTTTAAAAGATAACAACGCCATGTACTGCTTATCATTCTGAATCTGCATCTCAATATATTAAGAGAGAATGTTTCCAGTCAGTTGTGCATTGCCTCACTGGATCAATTCATTGCAACCTTCCTGTTAAAATTATACCACCATGCAATAATGAGATCTCATGTCTGCTGTAAAGACAACATAATTAGGAATTGTCTGTTCTACATTTCACAATGTTAGTTTTGTGAGATATTTGTGAAAATGTTGTACCTTAAGCAGGTGCAGCTTTCCTCCAGAGCTCCTTGTACAAATTAAAAAGTGTTTTGTAAATAAAAAACATTGTCTTTCACCTTCTTTTTTCAAAGACAATGATCCCAGACGAACTTTACTAAGTTTTCCCCTCTCAACTGAAGGGACCTGAATAAGAGTACCTGGTGATTACAAAAGCAAATAGTACATTATAAATATATAATTGATAAGTGATATTCTTAAGTTCTGTATCTTGTGATCTATTTGACATGGTCTGTATATCTTATAGATCATATACCAATTTTAAATGGCAAGCCAAAACACATTTATTTCAGTGAAGTGTATCACTATAATCCAGCACAAAGACTGTTTGATTGCAACCTTTATTATAAAGATTGAACTATAGTTCTCTGAGTCAACAGCAGAGTGAAACCCTTTTAAGCCCACCGATGTCAATGGATTTATAAGGGCATAACCCTGCTTTGGATGGTACTGTTAAAGTCTTTAGATTTTTCTCACAAAGCTTATTTATACTAAATATATATGGGTAGGGTTGCCAGCTTTGGCACCTTCCACAGTGGCCATTTTCTCCAGGTGAACTGTATTCTGTTGCCTCAAATCAGTTGTAAGAAGAAGAAAAGACTGGATTTATACCTCGCCCTTCGCTACCCAAAGGAGTCTCAGTGCAGCTTACAAACTCCTTTCCCTTCCCCTTCCCACAACAGATACCCTGTGAGGTAGGTGGGGCTGAGAGAGCTCTTGACAGAAACTGCTCTTTTTTCAAGAACAGCTGTGCCAGAGCTATGGCTTGCCCAAGGTCATCCAGCCAGGTGCAAGTGGAGGAGTGGGGAATCAAACCTGATTCTCCCAGATTAGAGACTACACCAAACTGGGAAATGTCTAGGAACCACCTGGAAGTTGGCTACCTTATAGATTGGGTATGAGTATAATATAAAGAGCAGTTTTGAGTGTGTTCACTGCTGTTTTCTAGGAGAAAAGTTACTTCTGAAAGTTAAAGGGCCCTCCAGAGCATTTCTTCTACATGGAGATGATTTTCCATGTAGATCTCATTATCACTATTTTTCACTTCAATTTCCTTTCTCAGCCTTTAGGCTACCAGAGTGCATTTTCCAGACTTTTTTTTTAATGGTAATAACTAGATCTCTTCAGAATTATAACTATCTACTGCAGCAGTGTACTAATTCTCAGCATTATTTTTAAGAAGTAAGCTTCCATCTCTGAAGCATTTTAAATAGAAATTTGTAGTTAGAGCCTTTCTTCTTCTAAAGCCACAACAAAAAGGGCTAGATTTAGTTTTGGTTTTTTTGTTTGTAATACAATTGCTGCTGCTGTTTTGAAGAAAGGTAAAGGAGCACAGAATAGCTTGGAATGGGTTAAGTGTTTAGCTGAAGTTCAGTTGAAATTTGGTAAAGAACATTATTTCTTATTGATGATGGTGGTAGTGGTGAGTAGTATCCAGGCCTGTAGCCAGGATTTTGTAATTCCAGGGGGGCTTTAAATAAGTCAGGGGGTACTGATGTCACAAAATAAAAAAATAAAATTAAATTTTTTTTTTAAAAAACTCACTTTTGCAGCATTCACACTCTGCCTGAGGAAACAAGCCGTGCTTGCGGAAGGAGCAGCGGTGGGAAGTCCTCTGGGCAGCCCAGAGAGTTGGGAGCCAGGGGGCTGGATGGAAGTTGGGGGGCCTTGGCAAAAAGTCAGGGGGGGCAGGCCCCAAAATGCCCCACTAGAGCTACAGGCCTGGTAGTATCAGTATATAACATTGGTCTCTTCTTTGCTTAAACTGCTTTAGAAAAAATATGTGGTAGTTATTTCTATCTCACTTGACCTAGCCTATATTTACATAATTTAGATTATAAAAGAATAATTTAAACATTAAAATACTGGGGCTGGAATATGAATTGCCCTGACTTCAAATTATGCTGTTAAAGAATTGGCTGTAAAAAGTGAGACAATGTTAGTTGGACAAGGATGTTTAATCTGTACCAAGATATTTATTTCATTAGTAGCTTTTCTTCCTCCAAGAAGTTTAGAATATAGGGCTTCCCCCATCCCCAAAGCAGGACATTTCCCCCCAGAGATTACACAGGAATAATCCTGGTTTAGTCACTGTATGTACACTGCAGAAAGCTGCCCTGAGGATAACTGTATATGATACAGGTGTTTTCAAACATGCATATGTAACATTCACAGTTTTAGACATACATCTAAAATATATAAATGGAAATTTTATCCTGTTTCATCTTTGCAACAACCAGCTGCCTATCAGGGAAACAAAATTAGGTTAGAGACTGTGACTTATCCCAGACCCCCAGTGAGTTTCATGACCAAGTGATACCTTGAATTCAGATCTACCTGGTCTGTCTGATATTCCATCCACTGTAAAATATTCTATAACTATAGTCATATGCACTACTTGCTTGGGGATAAATTTCTTTGAACTCAGTGGAACATCTAAGTAAATACACTTAGGCTGTAATAATAATAGTAGTAGTAGTAGTAGTAGTAGTAGTAGTAGTAGTAGTAGTAACAGCAGCGAAGTAAATTCTGTGGAGTCCATAGACCTTTTCCATAGCCTAAAACCAACATTTGGGTCACAGCATGAAACCAACAAAAATAACACTAATAGGTACCTTTCCCTAAAATAAATATCAGGAAAACTAATGATTCCATCTGCACTGCTTATAATTTTAACAGTGCTTTGAAAATGTGTGATGCCTTTGGTTTAGATGTTTCATTTTATTGTTAATAAAATGTACCAAGAATTTTTATATTATAGTTTATTAATTGACAGATTTCTAGAAACAGGTACAAAACTGTTGGCAGGGTTTAAATATGCAAAAAAATGAAGCACAAATTATTTAAAGAAAGATAAATTGGTTTATTAAAGAAGAACGAATTTTGATAGAACAGAGAGAGAGAGAGCCTAACTATCGAACTAACTGCTGTGAGAGGAATAACAAACAAGGAAGCTCTGAAAGAGCAGAAAGTCTCCAAAGGAGCCAATCAGGAGACAGGAAGGACATAATTTGAAATTGTGGGAAGTCCCTAATCTACCTATGCTAGCTAGCAGTCCTTCATCTGTTCCCTTGTAGGGTGATCTTCTGATCCTCTTCATATAGATGCACTATAGACCTTGCTTAGTCCAACAAGAACAAGGTCAATTATCTGAACAGACTGGCAAGTAAAAGCCACTTTAAACAAGAAGGCACCTGTGCAGGTGTTAATGTAGCACAATATCTAATCTAAATGGTTCCTTATCTGTACACCACATCTAGGCATGTAACAGAAAAACATCTTAAAAGACTGCAATGTTTCATATAAATGAATGGAATTACACATATATACTTTGCAAGAATAATTTTAACAGCCCATAGTTAAGATTATGGGTGTTCTCAAAAATACATTATTGAACTTAAGCAAACATTTATTTGCCACAGAGATGCTGACATGGGAGAGGTAAAAGATCTGTGGTACAGCGGTCTAACCATAATTATTTTTACTTAGATACATATATTTGTCGTCCTTTATGTATATCAAGTATTTCACAAAATCATTGATCCAAGGGCCAACAGAGTTGGTAAATAAATCAGTTGATCAACTGCACAGCTGTCAGTTTGGGGGCAATTTTACTGTCAATTTGTAGGCAGAGATGCTGGTATAACTGAAGACAGATGGGAAAATACTTTAGATTCCTAGGATACAAAATCAAAAAGGGGTATTTTTTGTTTTGTTCTTGTTTTTTGTCAGCCTCTCAGAAAGTTAGAAAAATATCTGAAATGCATATTCATGAACATCAAGTTTTTAGATTCTCTAGCCATTTATATTTTCCATGGCTAGAAGAATCTAAAAATGGAATCTAATCTAAATTTAAAACGCAAAAACAGATCAAAGTGTTTATTCTATTTCATTTTACTTTCTCATATGAAAATCACTGAGATTTTTAATTTGTGGCTGTTTTCATACTTTTGATTAAAATAGTAAATTGTTTTCTAACCTGTTTTGGAAATTTGACAGTAAACACTGCCTGCATTTTTATGCAAGCCCCTAGATATCTTCCACAGAACTGCATATTCATGCAACTACTACAGTTTTGTACTGAATCTCTCCCTTAAATCCTTCCACCTATTCAAAACACAGCAAGCTACTTTTAGAACTCAGGGGAGTTTCATCAGCTGACTGACTCCACCACTGAGATCTGACAGTTAAAGAAAACATTCAGAAATTTAGCTGGACAAGTACAAGTCTAGAGGAGACTATGGATTCTGGCTATATCTTTATATTCCTTTTTCTTCTTAGGAACCCACAATACAATAGACAAGCAACCTTCATTTATACAATATGACATTTATATAATATTGACATTGTATAATATAACATTCATTAAGATTTTTTATTAGGGAACTCTTTTGTCATATGTACTATGTTGGCACAAGAACCATAAGCAGCATCTTCTAGCAGGCACAATTATGCACATCTCTAGGCACTTCAAGCATACCAAATAATGATTTCTTATTCACCCTCACCATCCCCACTGGCACTGGAAAAAAGTCTAGCAAAACCCTCTCCCTATCAAATGCTCTCATTTTGAAATGTTCCTGAAGCACAGATGAAAAATGGGAACAACAGGCAGCTGTTTTCATTCCTCACAATCTCTCCACCATTTGACAAAGCTTCAAGTGCTTCAAGTTTCTCTTGCGCTTTTGTCTGAATGTTGGCATCATCTGGTACAGCAATATTTATTGGACAGACAGACCTATTTTCCATGGTGCTGTAGATAATTTCTGGTCCACTGAAGATCATAGTCCGGTTATAATGTATGTTACTTTCCCATGGGTGATTTACTATTATTGTGCTGCTGTTTTTCATGGCCCCTGGAAAAAAAACAGCATAGAGGTGGGGCTCAGCAGCCGCCCAAAATTTTAGGGGCAATATTAATGAATCTGATCTGGACAATGCAGACTTCTGAAACCTGCTATCTTCCAATGCTATCTTATCTTCCAATGATGCCAACATTAATTCTGCTATTTTCACTTACATGTTAATACATGTTAAATGTTAATAATACTTCATAAGTGCATGATAAGCTAAAAGATCCTACCTTGTCGTATAAAAGTCTGGCTTGTGTCCAATAATATATCACAACCCTCCACTATCATTCTTTCTATTGCAAGATTTTTCCGTATGTTTTCTGTGTCACTTACTTCATCATGCATCACTCTATTGTAGAAAAGAAAGAAAAAATAATTTTTAAATTTCTAAATTGAATTTGTAACAGCCAAATATAATCTGTCAAACTTAATTTGTAACTGCCAAAATACAGTCTGCCAAAATGCCATGCAAAATGCCCTGTGCTTCAGAGATAACTTGCTCAGTGAGAAGTCTTGTGTGTTCCTGTTTAAGATTACTGTACACAGCCACTACAAGACATGACCCCAAAGGGTACTTCTTATCTTAGGAAATCTTCATATTTATCATCAAGTGCAAATCTTCATATTTATCACTACTGCACAATATACTCTGGCCTCATATTAGTCTCCATCAGCCATATCAACCATCAGAAGTAAAAACTGGGCTGTGACACTGCATGAATGTGCCATAGGAGTTTGATGCATGAAAAGACTATATCCAGCCTCATAAAAAGAACCACCTATACATGCCCACAGTTTGCATCTGGCCATTCCTCTGATAAGAGACTTACAGCATAATGCTGGGGGAGAGAGTGCTTAGGAAGCCAACAGGCTGCTATGATGGCATATCTCCAAGATACACAGTCACAGCAGTATGCTCATATTCCTCCTGCTTTGCCCATGCTACTTTCCTGGGCCCTGGAGTACATGATCCCTCCACTTCCCGCCTCTCAGCTCACATCCCTGATATACCAGTACCCTAGGGCTGCCACCCTGTGATTGGTTGGTTTCCCCTGTTCATACCAGCCACCCCAATCATGTGTCTGATATCTGGGAACCACAACAGAAATAGATTTAGGAAGTTGCTATGGACGCTGGCCCAGCCTGCTGGGAGTTTTGTCTGATACCTGGACTCTGCTGAAACCAGTGGCACAGCTGTTATGCTGACAGTTGGCCAACATTGCCTCAGTGGCTCTCATGATTGTGCAAATGAGTTTTGTGCTTACTTAAAATGGCCTCAGGATATAGAAGGGAATTCCTACTAGCAATTTATGCGACAACTGTCCTTACAGCATATAATACTGGTCTTTCAACAATTCTCATAAAAGTCAGTTGCAGACATTTTTATAGTTAGATTGGAGTAAAGCAGCACTTTAGAGACTAACAAGAGCTTCAGTGTATAAGCTTTCAAGAGTCAAAGCTCCATTTGTCTGACACAACATACCTTGAAACTCCCGTTAGTCTCTAAGGTGCTCCTGGATTCAAATCTAACTGTTCTGCTGCAGACCAACACAGCTACCTTCTGAGATGTTTTGATATCTGCTGCTCCAAAAGGTGCAATAATTTAAGCTTCTTAAAAATAATGCATTGATTTTATATTTTACGGTTTCGAATTTAAACTCAAATACATGGAACAAAAAATAATCTCACCTTGAAAGTTCTTCTAGTTTTGATTTAGCAAATTCAAGACTCTTTCTTTCCACATGTTCATGTGGTGTATGAGCCAGAAGTTCATGTAATGTTATAATGTATCTAGGAATCTGAAAGCAAGAGTTTTTTAAATGTATGATAGATTATAAAACAAGCATTTTTTTCATTTTTTCTATTTGTTTCTGTAACTCTCACAAAATAGTTAATTTTACCTAGTGTGACAGACCACACTTTTAAAAACTTAGAAGTGCTGTGCAAACAGCTGAAGGACTTTGAGGGGTGTTGTGTACTGAGTTCGACCACATGCGAGGTCAGGTCCGCACATGGTCAGGCGAAGAGCCCTAGCTTCGCTTCAAGAGACAATAGCCAGAATGGATCCTAGCCACTCCTATCAGAGGGCTAGGATCCGAGAAAGGACTCATGGAACTCTTGCCACTGCAAATAATCCTATCACGGGTGTGGGGTGTGTGTTTGGGTATGGTTTGCCTTAGGGATATAAGCTAGCCTGCCAGCCTGCATTCTCTCTCTTGTTCTTCACCTCCAATAAAGTATGAGCTGATATCACTACCGATGCATCCTGCTCAGTACTTTACAAGGGGTTAATTCTTCACAGAAACAGACAGCCTTGAGTGTCAGGCTGCTCCAAGCAATCTGATTGGTTAGCATCAACTGAGCAGAGAAAGACTTGAGAGCTGCATGCTGAGGAGACAGTCAGAGTTCTGCCTTGACTGAGCTGAGTACTGACAGTCTGATTTCAGCCCTGGCTGAGAAGAGTTGAGTACTGACAGTTTTGGAATTCAACCTTAGTTGAGAGTAGTTTAACACAGACAGGAGAACTAGGGGAAAGTTGGCAAGGAAGTTTGGGAAGTAGGCGAAGACTCCCATTCAGGCCAAGGAAAGGGGATAGATCTTCTAGAGAGAGAAGAAAAGAGTGCACCAGCCTTCTAGAAACCAAAAGAGTCAGAGAATACTCAAAGAAAGTGTACTGAAGTGTTGGGGAAAACACTTGAACAAAAAGTCTCTCAACATAAAGATTTAAGTCACTGTAAAAAGTTGAAAAAACTCTCAGCCTGAAACATAAGAAGTAAAGTCTGTGCATGTACTGGTTTTACCTCAGAAATTTCAACCTGATTTCACCTGACCCTTCCCCTCTATGTTAAATAAAATATTTTGCTATTTTTGAATTTCAAAACACCTTGAGTGCCATTTAAGTTGTCTAAGTTAAAGCAGGGCTCCTGATCCTTCCCTCAGGTTCCTGGGCTGAGCCAACAGCCAAATTATTGTACTGTGGCAGGGTGGGACAGCCAGAGATCTTCAGCAAAGAAGAAAACACATTACTAGGGCAGCTCTCTCAGCAAAGGGAAAGAAAAATAGAAGAAAAATCTTGCCTCTGAGGGAGGAAAGTGGACGGGGCTGTCATAGTGTCCATCCCTAATCAGCTTCATTGGATGCCCTCGAGTTCTGGTGTTTTGGAAGAGGGAGAAAAAGTTCTCTTTGTCAACTCTCTCCATCCCATGCATTTGTATAAACCTCTATCATGTACCCCCTCTATCATGTCTCTTTTCTAAACTGAAATTTCACAGACTCTTCAGACTTTCCTCATAAGGAAGGTGCTCCAATCCCCTAATCAGCTTGGCTGCCCTCTTCTGTACTTCCTGCCTCTAATACAACTCATGGCCTTTTCCCTTGTCTGTTAGCATTTCTTGCCCATCCTATAGGGTTGCCAAGTCCATCTTTGCCCCCAGCGGGGGACTTTGGGGGCCGTTCCTGGAGGGGGCGGGGCATCCCTGACGTGATGACGTCACATTGGGGACGTCTGCTTCCCCCCCGGCCGTGCGCCCCTTGTGCGTGGGGAAATGCTGTGCAGAGAGCTGGCATTTCCCCACTCACCCGAATGCCAGCTCCGTTTAAGCACAGGCAGCCTTCCCTGCGCGCTTGATCTTGAGCGGAGATTGGGCTTGCAGGGAAATGCCAGCTTCCTGCACTGACCCTTTAAGAGCAGTTTCCAGGCACCCCAATCTCCGCTTGAGATCGAGCGTGCAGGGAAGGCTGCCTGTGGAGCTGGCATTCGGGTGAGCAGGGAATGCCAGCTCTGTGCATTTAAAGGGAGCCCTTCAAGAGAGAAGGGAGAGGGGTGGCTGTGGGTGTTGGGGCTTGGGGGTGGGGTTTCCCCCGCCGGCCATTTGGCCGGCGGCAGATAGAACCCCCCCCCCAAAGCGGGGGACCCCCGCCAAACCGAGGTGGTTGGCAACCCTACCATCTTATATGCTTCAGTATTTTTGGAAGCCATAAAATTATGTATTGAGTTTGTTTAAAATGGGAGGCGGGTGTGTGCAGTTAACAGATGCATTTAAATTTAAAGCAGAACTTCAACAATGCTATGGAGAAAATCTGTTTTTCTGTAATACAAACATTTCAGATGACAGTATAACATACTTTGCAGCAAAATATATCACATGCACACATAGTAAGGAGGCATGGCTCCCTGATGCAGTCATAGATCATACTTGTCATATGAAACAACCTCACTCAGTGATACAGCCCATGTGAGGCCTATCTTATTCAGAGGTACTCCTTGCTTCCTTCCTAAATTTTCAGCTTTCAGTAGAAAAACAAGTATCTGGCCCTTCTCTTTGTAAAGATACAGGAAGATGTGAGCTAGCATACTGCCTACTTATGAACTATGATCTATTCCTGCTTTCCAGTGTTCTGGCCAATGAACAAAGGCTCCGTGATAACTGACAAGCATTAGGTCTTTATTTTTAATTTTTATTGTACTGTAATGCAAAACAAGTAGTTGTGAACATACTAGACTACTAGACTTATGTCCTTGCTGTTCTTCAATGATTTTGCTGCCCTTCACCATATGTTGTTTTAATAAGTTTAGATCATTCACAACATACACAGGCCTAGTTTAAATGACTCAGATTTTATGGGAAAACCTACATGACTTTGGATTACTGTTCTGATTAATCCCTTTATTCTCTAAATGATATCCTGGAGTGGGTCCAAAGTCAGATAGTACTTTTGTTGCAGCTCCCCCACTTGGAATGTAGGGCTATCTATCACAGCATCTGTTCATCTTATACTTTTATGTGCACATTAAAGACATAACTTTTGAAGTGATCCTTAGCAGATCAACAAGCTGAGAACACAGTAAAAAAACCTACTTGAGATGTACAAGTCACAATATACACATATATACACAAATACACACACACAAACACACACACACACACACATATATATATATACTCTGCTTAGGATAGCACTGAAACACTCCTAAAATATTCTCAGAATCCAGTGATATTAAAACTTTTTAACGTTAAAAGTTCACTATGATCTTCATGATCTGTCAGTAATTCAAAAGTTTAAAAGTCCTTATTTAAATACACAGAGAACAAAGAGGGCATCATTTTACATAATTTACATAACTTACATTTTATATAATTATTCAATAAAACGGATACTGTTATGTCCTGAAGCTGAATCCATCCTATTCTTTTGTATGTTAAGCTTCAGGCAGAAAGAGGATTGCAATCTGTCGCATTACTATTGGCTGATTTCTGTGAAACCTCTGTATATAACCAATCACAATTGTAAATAGCTGTTTGGAGGGAACGAACCTCATTGGTTGTTATCCGTGTATTCTGATTGGACCTTAACTTATTTATGGGAGTGGCTTTGACAGCCCAGATGATTTAAAAAGGGAGCTGCGCTCCACTGTTTTGTGGTGTGTTCCTGAGTTGAAGTTTGCTGTTATAATAAAAATGAAGTCACTTTGCTGAAATCAATCGTGTTAAGTTGCATACTTAACAGGTACCAAAATATCCTGAATGTGACAGTAAATTCCTTGATTTAGGAAGACTTTAATCTGTTTTCTAGTTTCAGGAGAGAATTGATTATGACATGATCTTTTGTTCAGATCATCAGAATTTTTTCCCCATAAGGCAAATTCCCAAGGAATATCTTAACATTTTTGCTCTCAGTCCCCCAATATTTAAAGATATTTGAACAAAACTAAGTTTTAAGAGCATCTAGTTAGGATGCTAAAAACCATAAAATTAGTTTTTGTTGCTCTTCACATTTTACTGTTCCAAAGACAGGCTTCAGCTATGTTATTGTCAGGGGTCTTTTTGGGGGGAGCGCACTGGAGCGAAGCTCCGGGAGCTCAGGAGCCAAGCCCCACCCCCAGCCGGCGTCCCGGAGAGTCTTTCAGGCAGCCGAATGTCAATTTCAGCTCCATTGTATCCTATGGGCCATTGAAGTCAATGGTGAAAACATAGGGTATATTCTGGGGGCTGGAGGGGAGGGGGTTTGAGGGAGAGGCTCCAAACTCACAGGATAGCTGATGGAGCCTCTCCCCAAGATACCCACCAAGTTTCAAGAACATTGGATCAGGGGGTCCAATTCTATGGGCCCCCAAACAGGTTGCCCCTATTCCCTCCATTGTTCTCTATGGTGGGAAAAAAGTACATGGGACTCAAGTAATTACCCATTTCAAATACAATCTTTTTCAAGGACCATGATGTATATACAGCACATAAGGCACAATAGTTTCTCTTTGTGAATATAAAACTCTTAGGATAGCAGCATATTTTCTAGGGTCCCATTGGAACCTCTGCAGCAAACATAATCACCTATCTACGAGAGCATATCTCTCAAATTCTATCAAATTTTATCAGAATGTAAACCTGCACTTTGACGTATTGTTTGGATGAAACCTATGTTTGATAATATTTGACATCAATATTTATATAACAGTTTAGAATAATAAAAAAGAAAAAGAAAAACCACAAAATTGATCTATTTTTCCCTTGCTTGAAAGCCAGTCGAATCTGACTCTAGGGTTGCGGTGCTTATCTCCATTTCAAAGCCAAAGAGCCAGCGCTGTCCGAAGACGTTCCCGTGGTCATGTGGCCGGCATAACTAAACACCAAGGTGCACAGAATGCTGTTACCTTCCCACCGAAGTGGTACCTATTTATCTACTTGCAATTTCTTGCTTTCGAACTGCTAGGTTGGCAGGAGCTGGAACTAGAGACAGGAGCTCACTCCGTCACGCGGCACACTCAGGTCTCGAACTGCTGAACTACTGACCTTCCACAGCCTGCAATTCAGCATCTTAACCACTTGAGCCACTGCAGCTCCTTACATCTATTATACACAGTATTATATACTTTTGCATATCTTCCTAACTCTGTGACCCTCAGTTTTTGTATTAACTTCTGAGGTCTGACAAAATTGATCTAGCCTCTGTCATCCAGGTAAGGGCAAGTCTAAACATAATAATACATATTACTTTAATGTTATATAACCTCCTATTCCACACAAGCTTGAAATGTAGGAAGAAATAACTTTTTATTTCATAGGAGTTTCAAAATGTATTGAGCTATCAAGTACTAATGTCTCTTTAATATCTGACTGTGACACAAAAGGGTGAAAGCTCAAAAGACATTTCCATCAAACAGAAGGAATAAAATTGAAGCAAGTACCTAAAGGTTAATGAGATACGAATATACAGGCCCAATGATTCTGTTATTAAAATTTAAAAATAATAAATATTAACAGATGTACAAAAATATACATGTATTTATTACAAAGTAAATTAAAACAGATATTGGCCCTCGTGATGACAACCAGAAGTGAACATAACTGACCCTGACCAGATGCGTTTTGGCACACTCAGTGGTCAAAGAAATGACATTACAGGAATGGTTCCTGACATTCCAGTGCAACAATCATTTCTTATAAATTGACCAAGATAAAGTTTTTTAAATGATTATTGTCTGTGACCAAAGGCAAAGATATTAATCAGAGGCCTCATTCTTGAGAGTTTACTGCCATGTTCAGGTACACTTTCCAATAGCAATGTACCTAATTTTTTAAAAAGGTATTCTTTCTCACTTCATCAGAAAAATTTAATGAAGCCAACAGTAGTACTTTTAGCAGTAATTTTAAATTTTACTAATATGAGCCTATATATTCACATCTTCTTAACCTATAGGTATTTAATTCAATCAAGTTTGGGTTAAGCCCCACCCCCTTTCTCACTTACAAAATTGAAGCAGCCATCAGGATTCTAACCAGTATAATTTGACAGCCTTTATAAATGCATAATAATAAACATTACCTGAAACATTGGGTAAGTCAGAAATGTCTCAAGCATCCGTCCCTCACATGCAGGATTGGCTTCATATTGCTTCAAGAGTTTGTCAAAATCTCTATTCTGCTTACAGTTTGCAAGAACTTGGAGACTATACTGGTGATTCCGAACAAATTCTTGATAAATATTCAACATAGGTAGCAGGATATCAAATAAATCAGCTAAAAAAAACAAAGAAAAAGTAGAAATGTGCCATCATCTGCCCCTTTAAGCAGAGTATTTACAAGAAGAAATTAAAAGATTAAAATGACATGGTCGAATTTACCTTTAACTGATGTTCATCAAGTGTTCTTCTGCCTGGGCACATATGGGAACTATGCATGCGCAAGCCAGACACAGATATTTTAAAAGTTCCTGAGAGTGCAAGACGCTTTCCCACTGTTCAGTGCAGTTTCCCACCAAAAGCACCTATAAAAGGGGGAAAGCCCCTCCTTCAGTTTAATGAGGAGGGAGGGATGTGTGCCTGCACAGAAGAACACTTGAACATTAGTTACAGATAAGTGCAACGATATTTTCATCGTCCTGTCTTCTGTATGGCAGAGCCATTCCAGGAATTGACTTCAATGACATGGTGTCTGATAAAGGTCAAAGGGTAGATCATAGCATTTATGAATGATGATCTGGCAGGAGATTATCTGACTGAAGATCTTAGAACCTGTCCTTAGGTCCCCAAAACCCACAAAGGTTAAATCCTTCTTAAATGGGGAAGTCCAATGGAAATAGAAGGATAGGGCCTGTTTGACATCAACTGAGTGTACAGCCTTTCTCTTAGCATTCTTCGGGTAAGGAAACAATAGTGGGAAGGAGGAAATCACTTTAGGCAGGAAGGGAAGACTAGGTCATAGAACCACTTTGCCCTTATGAACCAGCAGCAGATCTGATGGTCCTTATTTTTCTCTCTTTTTAACTTTCAGGTAACTTATAGTCCATGTTCCCAAAACTGGAAGGCAGATTTGCTTAGGTTTGGTTTGGTTTCAGACCCCAGAGGTGGTTCTCAGAGGATCTGGGCCTGCTTCGATATGTGCCACCAGGAGAACTCCACACCAAAATACTGCCTCTGTACGATGAAACCAAACATCTGGCCACTTGAAGGTATTCAGTTCCTTGCAGATGGTATCCCAGGAGTTCTGGTGGCCATGGCTCTTATCAGATGTCTAACTGGATGTGACAACCTGCACCAAGTCAAGGATAGATCCGGCAAGCAAGAAGGGTTACTTAAACCACTGCCCACCCTTCATAGGCCCTGGCACACTGTCTCCATGGAATTCATCACTGTACTGCCACCCTTCAAGGATAGTACTATGACAATAGTGATGGCAGACACCCTCACAAAGATAGCCCACTTCATAGCTTGTCAGGGAGCACCCTCTTCTGAAACTACTGCTGATCTTGTACTCTGGCACATGGGGCAACTACATGGTCTTCCTGAACACATTATTTCAGGTCAGTGGCCACAGTTCAACTCCTTGTTTTGGAAGGTGTTATTTACATCACTAAGAGTCCATCTCCACCTCTCTACATCTTGTCATATCTTCCAGCAAAATGATTGGTCTGACCTCCTTGCATTTGCTGAGTTTGCTTATAATGATGCCCAGCATACATCTGCCAACATTTCCAGTTTTTCACAATTTATAGCTTCCACCCCTGGTTCTTCCCTACAATCACAAAACCATCATCCATGCCTGCAGCTGACCAAAATTCTAGGAACTAGCTGCAATCCATGCAGATCTTCACAAGCAATTAGACCTAGCAAAGCAAGCCCACAAAAATCAGGATGACTACAAACGTTGCTCCAGGCAGACACTGCGACTAAGAGACTGTTTATCTACCTAATACCTAAAGATCTTTCCTCTAAGAAGCTGGATTATTGTTACCTTGGACCATTTCCATTAGTCCAGTAACCTATTGCCCACAGTTTCCCCCATCAATGTGCATTCATGCTGTGTTCCATTGATCACTACTGGTCCTGGAACCTCCACATTCATTACATGCCCATAGTCTAGGGCAGCCTCCACCCATTCAGGTAGACGGGGAAGAGGAATATGAGATTATACAGATCTTGGATTCCTAATTGTGCTGTTAAACACTGCAGTACCTAATTTATCAGAAGCGGTATGGGCAAGAGAAACACTCAGGGGAAAACACATCTGATACTCATGCACCCGACCTCCTCCAGTGCTGCCACCACTGTTACCCAGAAAAACCCAGTCCTGGAGGCCATGGGGAAGGCATAGTCATGGGGGCAGGGATTGGTGTCATGACTCCCCCCAGACTACTCAGTGATTCGGATTTGGAATCCCTAGGGGTGAAGCCAAAGTCATTGACTGAGGAAGACCAGAGGGATCAGGAGGCCCCTGGCACTGCAGAGCCACCTGCAAACGATGCCTCCTCAGCACCAGAGGCTGCCTTGCTAGAACCTACAAGTGAAACATCTCCACTAGCCTCAGAGATAGTCTCCAGGCCTCTGCCATGCCGGAGTTCAGCCCAGCCCTGTAGCCCTCCAGGATCTTCTTCCAGTCCACAAGAACACTGGTGGCAGAAGGCCTGGCACAATGGAGGCAAAGTGGGACAAAGGAGGCAAAATGCCAGGCTGGCTGCATGCAGCAACCTTGCACAGTTGGCTTCCCAGTCCATGAATGAGACATTTGAGACTAGGGGAGAGTTGACACCTCCCCATTATAGCTTCGTAATTTGCTTCTATCAGTGACAGAGCAGCAGAAGCATATTCTTTAAGACTCAGGATGTCGAACTTCCACCCTTCCCTATCTACTGGGGCAGAATGAGCCAAACCGTTTTTGGGCACCTTTACCCTGCAATGCCTTTGACACCATAAAGCCAGCTGAAGGGTGGGTAAACAATAAGGTCTAACCCTCCTGCTATGTGTTACTTGCATAATGAGAAAAGCAACAGTGTCCATAGTCTCTGAGTAGAGAAATTTAGACATCAGGTTGATGGCCTGGGTTGCAGAAAATGCAACCTCTATATTGGTAGTTCATCAACATATAACTGGATTAACCAGTTCAGACCCGCATTCTGTGAGCTTTCAGTTCCCTTCTAATAGCACTCTAGAACATTAAAAAAATTGAGGTTTTGTACAGATAAATCTTTAGGCTGGCTGATTTGGCAACTAGACAATAGGGAATTTGCACATTTGCAATAACATCCTACACGGAAATACAACTTGATGCTTCCATTATTTTAAAAATCTTTCTACCTACCCTATTTGGTCAGGATCCTGGACCAACATGTAAACTAAACACGTTGATAATAAAACAAACATTATATTTTTATGTAGAAATCCAATAACTACTCACCTAAAATTAAAGTAGGCCAATTTGCTATTCTTGCTTTTAATCCTTGATGAAATATTTCATGAAGAAACATTATGGTTTCACTAGAAAGAAGAATCAAATAATAAACAAAATGTTAACTATCATTAGAAAACTATTTTGAAAATATTATTTGCGCATATTAGAAATATCTGGATTCTATGCATATTTTTTCTGAACTACATCCCATTGACTATAAATGGAGCTTACTCCCAAATAAACATATACAGGATTGCAGCCATGCAGCCTTTCTCTATCTATGTTTATTCAAAAGTATCTCCCAATGGAGTCAGTGTGACCTGCCCAGACAGGTCTGCTTAGAATTGCAGCCTAACGACCTTATCAATGATGCATGCACATTTTACTGCAGATTTTCCTAGTACCTGACTCCTTAAGCTTGACTTTGGATTCTGTGCCTCCATTATGCACCATTCGTTTGTCTCCAGTGTATTTATTCTGCAGCTACAACGAAAACCTACACTCTTCTTAATTGGGGTGGGAATGTCACTTGTGACCTGTGTTATGACCTCTAATCTGAGTTAGTGTGAGCTAGCCTCTGGCTCACATATTTTTGTCTTAGCTCAGGAAGGATGGCTCCAGAGCAAACTAATTTATGCAGTAGCCAAATTGCTCACTCACAACTTTAATGCCAGTAGCTCACAAAGTAGAATTTTTGCTCACAAGACTCCACAGCTTAGAGGGAGCATTGCTTGTGACGTGTGGGGGTGGTGTCCAAAGATTTTTTAGAATTTATGCAATCGTACAGTATAGTACAGTAGTGTCAAGTAAGCACCTTCCATTTAAATCCCCATGGTTCACTGCTGCACCTCTGTTTTAGCGTTAGTTCTTGAATGAACTGGAACACAAAGGAATGCAGACAAAGGGGGAAAGAAACAATCTTGTGAAACTGACAAGACAATTTTGAAACTGACAAAACCAGCTACAAAGCCCCCTTTTTCAACATTGCGAAGTCCAAGGGGATTATCTGCTTTGTTATTGGCCACTGGGAAAAATGGGAAAGAGTCATAGGATCTTAAAATATGGGGAAACACCTCAAGTGTACAGAATGGCTAGCAGAACCCAGTGACCCTGACACTGCCAGTTTTAATGGACCAATCTTAAAACAGAGTCACAACAATCCCAAACCGGGTGTGTGTGTGTGTGTGTGTGTGTGTGGTGGTTTGCAAGCTCTGTTGGAGTCCAGAAAATGGTTGATTTAGCATTCAGTTGCTAGTCTTGTGTGGCCAAATAAAAAAAAATAAAGTATGGTGGTTGTAGAGCATTGAAGGAGGGGAGATGGCAGAAGATGGTTGCGGAGGCAGAACAATTTTTATGTGGGCAGGGAAGTAGGCATCAAGGGTGAACAAAGGTGAGAGGAGAAATCCAATGAAATCATTCTGCTCTAAGAATAGCTTCAACTTGGATTTGAACTTTTAAAAAGTCAACACAATAGTACTCTCAGAAAAAAATAGGAGTGGGGGGCCCTGACCTGGATAGCCCAGGCAGAGCCAACCCTGGCAAGCACTTAGATGGGAGACCTCCAAGAAATACCAGGGTTGGGATGCAGAGGCATGAAATAGCAAGCCACCTCTCTGAAACATCGAGGCCCCACTATGGGTCGCCAGAAGTCAACCATGACTTCCAGGCACGCACGCACACGCAAACACACACAAATAGTCATTAAAAGAAACACGGTGGAAAAGGCAAACTAAAAGCTAAGTGAGCACTAAAGGGAGGAAAACAAATTTTAAAAACCCTGACAGTCACGGACGCTGAAAGTGACAGAAAATACACATGTATAATAGGCCTATGTTTACTCATTCATAAGTCCCATTGGGAGTAGTGGGGCTTACTTGACCGTGCAGTCCTAACAGGCTTTGAATGGAGTACCTCTGCATATTATTGCATTATAACAGTGCAATCCTAAACCAAGTTACATCCTTTAATAATCCACTTAAGTCAATGGGCTTCCAATAGTGTAACTCTGTTTAGAACTGCATTATAAAGTGTAATATTTTCTCTCTCTTACAATAACACTGTTGGTATTCTTAATATTTGAGGGGTTCATATTTTTTAGTAGCATTTAGATGTTCTTAGTTTCTGAATAAAGACAGAAAGACATTTTAGTTAGATACATGAAACGTTTGTTTAACCAACTATGATCAAAGCATTTGGTGCAAAGTAGATTAACATTTGTAAACAAATAAATAAAATGTATCAATAAACACACTAGCAAGGACAACATGCTATTAGAGTTAGTAATGAGAATTTCAGTATAAGTCAGTTATCTGTGTTCCTTCAGGGAAGGCAGAATTGCTGCTACCGAGTTGAGAAATGTTGTTCATCTATTCTTGCTCTCTGCCCCAAAGAACAGGAACACAGAGCTTTCAGTTTTTAAAAAGTCAAAAAGATTAAACATGTTACAAGTTAAATTGTAACTTAATTTTTAAAAATCTGTTAGTGAAATACTCTATGGAAAAGGCAAAGAGGAAGACGTTGAATCATAATGGAGTAAGATCCATAAAAGATATCAAATACCTGTTAAGGAATATGCTGCTGACATCATCGTGACTAATTGGTGGTTTCTTTGAGCTTGCAGCCATCCTTAATGGCCTTAGGAAACAATTCACAAGGATGTAAAGCTGATGCACATACTCAGATTCAGCCTCGACCATGTTAAAAACTATCTGGTTTCTCTTCCGCATACTTTCTGCATGGGGAGAGCAAATGTAATCTTGGACAATTGTCTTCCATTTTCTTCTACACAGCCAACCTCGCATAAAGCTCTGAACCTACCAATTGAAAAAAAGTTAATGGCTTCAGCAATGCATGCACATGGTACAGAATAGAAACGTGGACATTTTTCACACAGTCTTCACGTATGACTAACTACAGGGAAGGATTATTTTTTGTCTACATGCGTGATCATCTTGGTAGAAAAAATGTCCTATGTGAAGCAGCACTCAGTTTGCCTTACTGTTTTGTACGTTTTCATACCATAATATGTTGTGTTATAATCAGCAGTCCCTTGCAGATATGAGGGCTGCCTCTTCAGTGAAGACAATAGGGAAGTCTAGCATGTACAAGACTGCACATGTATACTAATATGCAGACAATGAGTGGGGTATCACAAAAAAGGGAAAAATACCCAGACAGAAAAAACAGGGTAAAAAGGTACAGAACACAAAAACGGGAAAAAGCAGTATGATGTTATATATAAATAAATTAATTCAATTTTGTGCACAAAATATAACATCAGTAATTTAATATGTAAACACCTTAGAAACAGGAAATAAATGTGTACATACAATAAAATAATACACAATGTCAAACAAAATAATACACAATGTCAAACACATTTCAGAGTGGGATTGCAAAGTAAAATCTTTAAGAAAAGGAATCTAATGCTTTATACCAATAGAAATGCCTGCAGAAGCTTATGTAACTAATTCAATAGCATCTCTCATATATAAAAGAGTTTTGGTGTCTCTCCTGCACACGCTCCCGCAGCCATCACCTGCCACTCTGAAGGATCCCCTAGCTGCATTGGCTGGCTCCCTTGCCTCCATCCCTCCCACCAGCGTCTCTGGCTCAGTGTGCTCTGAGCCAAATGACAGGATGGACGCTCCAGAGGCCGGAGCATGAGCATGCCAACTGGGAGTCACAGGGAAGAGGCGCCAGAGGCCAGAGACGTTTAGAAACGCCACGGCCAAAGAGGATGTGGGCGGCTGCTGCTGCGGTGGGAGGCCACCCCTCCGCTGGCAGCCCTGTCGTCGTCATCTGGCTCAGATGAACCAGCTCTGATGCCGCTCCATGCTGCGCCCCGCCACCACCACCAGCACCGAACACACCATGAGGCCTCCCTTATGCAGACCCGCCGCCAAGCCAAACGCCTCCCCCCATCTGACCACAGTGGCGGAAGCCTGGACGGCGGCAGGGCAGCACCACTCTACCTGCCTCTGGGCCTGAGGGACAAGACCACCGCAGCCCCTTCTTCTCCTGAGGGAGGGGCTGGCAGCCAGCGGCCCAGCTAGAGCCCGTTGCATTTATCTCCGCAGCGGGCTTATTCCTAGTTAAAAATAAACCACAAATTAGCCAATGGTTATACTAATATTCCCAAAGGCCAGATTTCTTATGTCCTGTTATGCCAGCGAATAGGCACCTGAGAAGAGGAATGATTACTACTCTAATATCATGTTTTATGATGTTATATACTAGCCAGCAGCATTTAAAAAACATGCATAGAAACAGCATGGGGTAAAGAAGCTAGCTTCTCCACCAAATTACGTCCCCTATAGCTGCTTTCAAAGAAAGACACAGAGATCTCAGATCGTTGTCACTGAATGCATATGTCTCAACTGGTTTGGCCCTAATTCTGTCTGCCTCTCTTTTGTATTATAGTCACTGAATGTGTTGTACACACATTACTGAGAGAAGATGGCACAGCAGATGCTGCCTAGAATCTGGTAAGGGGCACTTGCCTCCTTCCCCACCCAGTCGGTAATACAGCCTGCCTGTATGACAGCATGTGCTTATAAATAAATCACTTGGCACCTGTGCTAAGTAGGAACTGGAGAAAATAGATTACTGAGCAAAAAAGAACAATTATTTACACAGAATCAAATCAAAGACTGCTCCAAGCCAATGAGCCAGCCATCTGAGAGGTGTAAACAACATTTTAGAAAGACAGACCAATCACTCCATGATCGTCTTTGCTGGTAAGACAACTTCGTACAATCTTTTCACTGGAAAATGTCCCTGTCACATACAGATCTGTGGAGTTTTTACACAGCCTCTTCCATCCTCTAACTCTTTCAAAACTATGCCAGAATAATGGTCAGATATGAAAATTTCTAAACACTGTCAACAGCCTTTTTTTAAAAAATTGAGTAGTTATAAAGCTATAGTAATGCACAGAGACTTTTGTTTTGGGTTTTGATTAGTTAGTATCCCAAAGTGCATCCCTATAATCTAAAGTCACTGGCAGAGTTTGACTTTGCAGTTTTGGGTCAATGCATGCAAACACTATTCTGCTGGTATTTTACAGTCTATAAATTTTTTCAAAACAGTTGGAGCTAGTAAGAAACAATCTGCCTACTTCATTGATCAGCATATCTCAAATGTTAGATGATTCTGCTGGAGTTTTAAAATGAAACAGATAACACAACAAACTAAACATGTTTACAATTAACAAACTAAATTATAATAAACAAGCAAGGGGCCTGCAAGGACTTGCAGGGGGTCTTTTCATTTTCTCTTTCCCTACAATTTGCTCTTTCCTTTCCCTGAAAGTTCCCATAGCCTCTCCCCCCTTTCCTGCTTCCTCACCTCCTTCTCATGCATCAACCAACCTACCTTTATCTAGCTCCTGTCTTCACCTTTCACTCCCCCCACCCAGCATCCTCCCCCGGGAAAACGATGGCTCAGTTGAATGGTGCCACCTGCTGGGCCCAGTTCCATTATGGAAAACCTGAAAGGACTTGCAGGGCATACCTCACTTTCCCCTGTATCCCTTGAGAATGTGTAACTGGCCCAAGATCATCTAATGTGTTTCCACAGAAAGTGACTCTAAGCTGGGTCTCCCAGATCCTAGTCTGAGACTCTAACCACAACATCATACTGGCTTTCATAAGGTGGCTGCTTTTGAACAAGAGCAAGCAGCCAGTCCTAGGTGAGTCATCCAAGTCATGTGCTATAAAGGCACCCATTGGTTGCTGCCAGGCCTGGCCTAGTCCCAATCAGTCCTCCCTCAAAGGTCAAAAGAAAAGAGCCCTCTCCCTGCCTTTTACTGACAGAAACTAAGGCTTGAAGGCTGGCAATACTGTTGTGATTGCCTAGCAACCCCCACAATGCCCTCTGCAGAGTGCATTGATTTCTCAGAAGTAGAGGTTCTCCTTCTATCAGTTGGGGGAGTTAACTCTACCCCAATGTTTTGTTTTTCAGATTTTTATGCAAACCTGGGGCTTTTTCAGGTTTGTAAAAAGAATTGTGTGATCCCACAGGGGCGCGCCAGCAAGCCAGAGAAGAGGTGGGGGTTTAAACCCCCGTTTCTTCCTTCTGAGCACCAGCAAGCCAGGGAAGGGGTAGGGGGTTTTGGCGGGGCTTTTGGCGCCCCTAAGAGCCGGCCCGCCTTAGGCGACCGTCTAGTTCACCTAGTGAGCAAGCCGGCCCTGATCCCCACCCATCACTGTTTTGCCTACCTATCCCCTCATCCTTGTCACTCCATTCACCTCCTCCATCCTTGCTGCTCTGTCTACCTACCCCCATCATCCTTGTTGCTTTGTCTACCTAACCCCACTCTTGCTGCTCTCCCTGCCTACCACCTCACCCTCACTGCTGTCCCTACCTACCCCTGCCTTCACTGCCTTACCTACCGATACCCTTTACCCTTGGCATTCCACTCAACCCACCCACCCTCATTGCTCTCCTTACCTATCTCCCCACCCTTGATGCAATTGCTACCTACTGCCATCCCATTCACCACCAGTACTACCTTCCCCCCCAGCACTGACGGAGCCCCTGCCAAAGCCATCTGGACCTCCACGGCTGCTGGGTCCACTGCAGCTGCTAGCTTCCTCATTTAGACTCCCCGTGTATCTTTTTACAGTTTTCAAATTCTTTGGCAAACCTGGGAGGGTCCCCCAAGTTTGGAGGAAAATGTCCTTTCTGTCAGCATGGGTCCAATCCGCAGATATCCACAGATTGGCCCACACTTGAAGAATAGATATATAGATGATTAAAAATATGGATAGAGAAACTGATTTTTTTGTATTTAAGCAGGATTTGTGGGAATTTACCTTTTTAATTTTTTTAATATCAGGATCTTCTTCTTCTTGATTATTTTGATAAGGTCGCATTCGTTCTTTCGTCTTATTGAGAGCTACAATCTGGCAAAAGCAAGAGTGTTGTTAAGGGTTTACATATGTTTCAGAACATTTAACCCTGGAGTCTAATAAGTTGCAATTTCAAGTCTTCTTGACCCTGCAGAGATTGACTACAGTAAAGCTTTCAAGGGGAGGGACTTTGGCTCAGTAGTACAGCATCCGCTTTGTACAGAGAAAGAACCAAATTCAAGCTCCGGTAAAAAGGATCGGATAATAGGTAAAATCAGGGGTCTTTTCGTAGAAAAACAGCTGCAGGAGCTCATTAGCATATGGTATGCTAATGAGCTTAGGCTATTAGCATATGCCACACCCCCTGACATCACCGGAAGTGATGTCAGAAGGGGAAGCAAAAGCGGGGGAGGCATCTTCAAAAGCCTCCCCTTCCCTTCCCCAGCTGGTCTGGGTGGGGGAGCTAAGAGAGAAGGGGTTTAAAGTTTAAACTCCTTCTCATGAGAGTTGGGCCACAGAAGGAGGAAAGAGGGAAAGAAAGAGAAGGAAAGGGGAGGGAAAGAAAGAAAGGGAAGAAGGAGGGAAACAGGGAAAGGAGGAAAAAGAGAAGAGAAGAAGGTGGGAAAGAAAGAGAGAAGAGAAGAAGGAGGGAAAGAGGAAAAAGAGAGAAGGAAAGGAGGGAATGAAAGAAATTCAGGGGCAATTCAGCCCCATTATATCCTATGGGCCATTGAAGTCAATGGTGAAAACATAGGGTATATTCTGGGGGCTGGAGGGGAGGGGGTTTGATGGAGAGGCTCCAAACTCACAGGGTAGCTGATGGAGCCTCTCCCCAAGATACCCACCAAGTTTCAAGAACATAGGATCAGGGAGTCCAATTCTATGGGCCTCTAAACAGGTTGCCCCTATTCCCTCCATTGTTCTCTATGGTGGGAAAAAATTAACTTTTTTTCCCACCATAGAGAACAATGGAAGGAATAGGGGCAACCTGTTTGGGGGCCCATAGAATTGGACTCCCTGGTTCACTGTTCTTGAAACTTGGTGGGTATCTTGGGGAGAGGCTCCATCAGCTACCCTGTGAGTTTGGAGCCTCTCCATCAAACCCTCCCTCCAGCCCCCAGAATATACCCTATGTTTTCACCATTGACTTCAATGGCCCATAGGATATAATGGAGCTGAAATTGACATTCGGCTGCCTGAAAGACTCCCCGGGACGCCGGCTGGGGGCGGGGCTTGGCTCCTGAGCTCCCGGAGCTGCGCTCCGGTGAGCTCCCCCCCCAAAAGACCCCTGGGTAAAATGAAACGCCTCTGCTCAAGACCCTGGAGAGCCTATGAGTGTTAGAGTAGAAAGAACTGATCTTGACAGAACAATGGTCTGGCACAGGGTAAAGCAGCTTTGTGTACAATTCAATACCATAATGATTCTGAGAAGTACACTAGGATAGGTCTTCAGACATTTAACAACCAAACCAAACACTGTTTGGTGGCCAGTGGGGTCATAATTAGTCTCCTAGGGAAGTTGTCAAGAACTTTGCAGAAGGCATTACAAAACTGTTTTGGGAAGTATTGTCTTGGGGAGGGGGAGCACAAGCTATGCATTCCAGCTGTAGGAAAAATCAGGATTGCACTTACCTATATCTTGTTCCTCAAGTAGTCTTCTGTCCAGGAATACATTGAGATAGTGCATGAGTGGGCCAACTGCGGAGATGAACGTTCTAAAGCTTTCCAGCACTTTCTGTAGTGCAAGGATCACTTCCCTGCCCTCAGCTGCACAGCACGTGATCAAGGATGGGGAACACTCCTTTGCTCATTTCTACCCTTCACCACCGTGATGCATCATATGATGCAAAAGAAGAGAGCCAACAATAGGGAAAGGAGGAAAAGATGTGTGCCTGCACTGAAGACCTGTTGATGAACAGCAGATAAGTCAAGTGCAACCCTGTTTTCATCTTTATGGCTTCTGTGCAGTATCACAAGCTCACTTACTCTGGAGGTGAAGGTAGGCTCTTTAACTGAACACGTTCTATAGAATAGTTTTACCAGCAGCTGACTCACATCTCAAATTTATGCCCACAAAGTAATGTCTGATGAAAGTGGAGGCAAATGACCACATAACAGATGTCACAAAATCATACCACTAAGAAAAGCAGCAGATGACACCAGAGCCCTCATGCAGTGTGCAGTAACTGGTAGTGAACAAGGTATCTGAGCCAGCGCATAGGAGCATTTGATAGCAGACACCGCCCATTGAGAAAGGGACTAAGGAGAAACTAAATGACCCTTCCTAGGTCCCCTGTAACAGATAAAGAGGTTTGAATCTCCATGGAATTCTTTTATACATTTTTAATAAAACAACAATGCTCTTCTAATAGCCAAAATGTGTATTGGATGCTTTTCTGAAAAGGATATTGCGGGAAAGAAGATTGGCAGTATATCTTGGGAAAGGTGAAAATGGGACACAAGTTTGGGGAGAAACTACAAATGGGGGTGGAGGACCACTTTGTCCACATGAAGTTTAGTGAAAGAGTGCACTGTAAGGCACTCAAACAACCCATTCTACAGGCCTATGTAATAGCTGGTGATCTGAGATTATCTCAAGGCACAGAAAACTATTTCCATTGCGAATGGTGGGAAAGACTGAAATGTGTCAAAAACCAGTTTGCAGAGGTCTCACATGTAAGTGAGCACAGGGTGTGACAGCTGTGGTTGAGGCTATAAAACTTAAAAGCCTTTGAATATTTAAGGTGAGTTGGAATCTGCGCTTGAAAGAAGACTTAGGCAGCAAAGAGAGTGTGCCCAATCTACAGGGAGGAATGCATAAGTCACAAAGAGCCGAGAATTGCTCCTATGAATTGGATAGATCGGGTAGGCTGTAATTTGGATTTATTCCAAATTATGAACGAACCCAAATCTTGTACTGTATGCGGCAAAGTGGTAGCAGATAGTGCAACCAGGAGCCAACCACCCAGACAGGGATAATTACTGCAACCCTGCAAACACAGGTGAGCAACCAGCACAGCCATTCACTTTGTAAAAACTCTAGGAGCTGTAACAAGGCCAAAAGTGTACTGGTGTACTGGTAATTAACAGCTCCACAGTGGAATCTTAAATATTTCCTGCAGTGATGATGAATAGAGATGTTGAAATAAGTATCTTGGAAATCTAGAATCAAAAAACGTATTGTTTATTTCCAGCAAGGTAACTACTTTAAGAAACATAACCATATGAAACTTGGAAACTTTTAAACATTTATTCAAATTTCTTAGGTCTAAAACTGGCCTCTTTCCTCCTTCCTTTTTATCTACCATAATGAGAGTAAAAACCCTTAACCACCATGTCCAGTGGGTATCCTTACTTAAGAGCTGGGTAACCTCCTCCTGCAGTTTAACTAGGAAAAGGAGGAAAGAAGCAGGGTTACAACCAGGTAACCCTGAACTCTAGGAAATAACCACATTTAACTATGTCAGAAGGAGATGAGTGAGACCTAGAAAGCTGTTTGGAGGCATAACCTCTGCCACCAGGGAGACAGCAGGAAGGGGAATGAACAAAAACTTGCCTGCTGGTTTATACATGTTTTCTAGTTTATGTGCAGAAGGTTGTAGAGATGCTGGTTTGGTCCAAAGCCCTGTTGAAATGTTCAGAAAGCCTTGTAACACAGGGATGCTATAGGCTAGGAGCATTATAGTAAAGGACCCAAAGGATCTGTAGGCTTTGGATCCAAACATAAAATGTTCAGTTCCAGCAATTCTGCTATTTGCATCAGCTGCTCTGAATACAGATGAAGATCTTCAGTAGGTAAAATTGGTGTGGAATCTCCCACTGTCTCATTAGGAGACAGATCCAATGCCACATCAAAACTGAGTTTAGAAGGTGACACTATGCCTTCTTCAGATTCAAAGACAGAGGGCCCAGAACCAATGCTCCCTCTAAGCCGTGGAGTCTTGTGAGCAAAAATTCTACTTTGTGAGCTACTGGCATTAAAGTTGTGGCGAGCAATTTGGCTACTGCAGAAATTAGTTTGCTCTGGAGCCATTGTTCCTGAGCTAAGACAAAAATGTGTGAGCCAGAGACTAAAAAACTGTGAGCTAGCTCACACTAACTCAGCTTAGAGGGAACACTGCCCAGAACCAGTGTGGGTAGATGAGCCAACAATGGAACTGTGACAGCAACAGCAGGGCCAGAACCAAGCAAAGGGGTTAGCAAAACTGAAGAGAGTGATGGGCAGGGGTCGTTTGGAGCTGGAGTGCACCGGAGCGCTGCTCCGGCAGCCCAGGAGCAGGTACAAATGGCGGTGGCAGCAAGACGTGCCCCGCGCTCCTTTTTTCTAGAGTCACACTGCAGCAGGGGTGCGATCTTTCCATTATACTCTATGGGACCATATTATATAATGGAAAGATCATGCAGCAGATACCTCCTCCCACCCTCTCCAGGCTCGCCGGCCTTGGCGGGCAAGCCAAGAGAGGGGGGGGGGCTGCAGAAGCCTTCCTCAACTTGCCCACTAGAGTGGGCAAGCCAAGGAAGGCACGGGGAGGCTGGTGTTCAGGAGTTGTTTTAAAAAAAAAAACTATAAGTAATCCAGTACTATTAAAAGAGGTGTGGGGGTTGCCCCCCCCAGCACCAGAGCATCACTTGCTCCAGAGACCAAGAATTCCTTCTTATCTATAGCCACTAGCCACCAGTGTTAACAGGGAAAGTGTCCTCCTCTTATCATTGTAGTTGCCCTTTTCTGCATTTTTTCCAGTGCTATAAAAATTCTTTTCTATGTATGTATTTATTTATCTATTATTTCTATTTGTATCCTGCCTTGCCGGATATGCTAGCTCAAAGCGGCTAACAGGGTTGAAATAACGTAAACAATACAGAGTTAAAACAATTAGAGAATACAAGACCTAGTTAAAACAGCAACAGTTACAAATAAAAACCGACACATGATGACGATAATCCAAATCACATCCAATGATAAGAGTAGCATCCAGCAAGATCTCAGGCCAGAAGATATTCTAAGTTTCAAGCCAGATGTTCCAGGGCACATTCATCAGTGGCGGCTCCTAATCAAAAGCCTGGTGGAAGAGCTCCGTTTTACAGGCCCTGGTGTCCTCCAGGAGCTCATTCCACCAGTATGGGGCCGCCACTGAGAAAGCCCTGGCTCCGGTGATATTCAGCCTGGCTTCTTTCTGACCAGGGAGGGTCAAGCGATGTTGCGACCCTGACCTCAGTGCTCTCTGGGGTACATATGGGGAAAGACAGTCCCTCAGGTAGGCAGGCCACTGACCATATAGGGCTTTAAAGGTTAAAACCAGCACCTTGAACCGAATTCGGTATGTTATAGGCAGCCGATGCAGTGTCCTCAGCACAGGCTGGAAGTGGTCTTGTATAGAGAGACCCATCAGCAGCCTAGCTGAGGCATTCTGCACTAGCTGCAGCCTCTAGAGTCCAATGTGGTTGCATCATCAATTTATACCGGGCATGGCCTATAAAATGTTGTTCCTGTTGGTCTTTTGGGGTTTCTGTGTGGCACTGTGGCATGCTTGCACTGCCACAGTGCCACTTGTTCTGGAGCGTGCCACTTGTTCTCATGGCAAACAAGCACCTCCCAAGACAGTTCACTTTTCCTGAAATTTTCTGGGAGAGTCTGACTGCTGGGTGCTGCCTGCTTGCCTGCCTTAATGGCCCATAGGATATAATGGGTCCGAAATTGACATTCCGCTGGCCGAAAGACTCCCTAATCAGCTCATACTGCCAAAATTGACATGCGGGAGTCTTTCTGCTGGCTGAAATTGATTCTGCCCAATTCGGCTGAATCCAAATCGGGCCAAATTTTTTTTTGCACACCCCTAGTACTGACACTACAGAGGGTGTATATGCCCTTTTCTCAGGATCCAACTTCCACTTAGAGGAGGATGTCAAACGCACTGATAAACCCTTCTCCTGGAATGCTGACTTCAAATGGGAAGCCCTCTCGTCACACATCTCCAGGACGAATTGCTAACAAAAGGCACAAGCACCTATGTTATGAATCTCTCCCAAACAAGGCAACTTATGGTTGTCAGTCTGAACCATTTTGGTGCTGCATTCAGTGCACTTTTTAAGAGGGCCATTCTGAGGGAGAAAAGAAGCTCTGATACCCTGTACCAAGGAATTTTTGATAGATGTTGAAAAAACAAAGATCTCATCAAACTGCGTAGAAAGCCAAGTGAACAACAATCCTTCTTCCGAAACAGCAAAGGAAGAAGATCAAGGTGGGATCAAGATGCATCCACCTGGACTGAATCAAGACCTGGATTTCCTGTCTCATTACCAAGGCTGAATTCTCCACACCTATTACCTCTCTGCATATCACACCTAATCCAATCACACCTGCTGTTGTCATTCACCTGCTAATGTCATTTGGCATCTGAAATTACTCAACTTTCCAATATTTAGGACAGATGGACTCACATTCTAGCTGTATCTGAAGAAGTGAGCAGTGACTCACGAAAGCTCATATCCTAATACAAATTTTGTTAGTCTTTAAGGTGCTATTGGACTCTTACTCTTTTCTATAGCAAAGGAAGAACCAAGGGAACGCTCACTGCCCCTCCTTGGTCATCTGCTGGTTTCAGCAGGAAAGAGCTGGTACCCAGCAGAGGGTGGGGAGCGCTCCTCACACAACAGAAAGCACTGGAAATCTTTAGAACTTTAATCTCTTCAGCTTTCCTATATATGTGCAATTCTAACATGGGACTCCACAGAAGCCACAAATATGAATTAGACATATTCCTAAACCCTACAATAATTCATAAAGAATAAGAAAGGGCTAAATAAAATACCCTAACAGCTTTTCCTCAATAGTGAAAGCCAGAATAATCACTAGGCAATAAGTATAATACATTTCCTTTGTTACTAGGGTCGATCTAGCTTCATTGTAATTAATGAAAAATCTTATTAAATACCTTTAAAAAAACAAATTAGTCATTTTTGGTAGCACAGGAAAAATGAAGCAATAATACAACTGCAAATTATTTTGGAACATACCTCTGATTTAAGCCTTTCAATTTCTGTGTCTTGATCTTCTAGCTGATGTCTTAGTTGATTCGCTGAAATCTTTTCAGTCTCTACAATCTGAACTAGATGGATATATTTTTGCATTAATACCTCCCTCTCAATCAGAATATCTGAGTAGCTACAAAGAGAAAAAAAGAATGTTTCAATTAGCAAATACATCAGTACTAACCTCTGCAAACTGAGACTGTATTTAATCTGAAGAAGGAATAAGATTAAAACCACATTATGGTTGTCATAAATATTTATTTATTATGCATTATCAAGGACAACTTGAGTTATTGTAACTAAAGAATTCAGTATTGAAAGTGTATATGCTAAGGTCAGATTTTTAATTTTAACAAAATGCATACTTTTCAACGTCTTCATTCCAATCACCACCATTTCAGGTAGCTTTTGACTTCTGCAGTTCTTTGCACACAAAGTCCAATTACAATGACTAAGGAAGATGCATAATATCAGAGACTACAATTATAATCAACCACAAACTGCTCCAGTATCTGGTTCTGCCTGGTATCACTGCAGCCTTTCTTAACTAGTGGTTGTCTTCCCCTCATCCCTTCTGAATCTGCCTTCCAGCCAGCCACTCTTCTCTTCAGGATGCCTCTCCTGCTATCCTCTCCCACACATAATGAGCTCAATGAAAGCCTTGATTTTCTGTATCCTTCAGTGGGATATGATTTTACAGCTGGCTAACAGAAAAATCACACTTGGCTACCAAGCCCAACAACACTATCGACCACTATCTTCATGAATTTGTATGATTGATCCATCTTATACAGAACAGTGGAATGTTTTTTCTCATGTAGGGCTCTAGACTAGTCAGGGTATTAAGAATGTTGAATGATCCTGAGCACTCTGCCATTCCTTCAACAAAATGCATTTTAATTATTACTGCCCTTTAGACCTATGAGTGATTTAGTGGAACAAGTACAGAAATGTTTTACCTGTTGATTGCAGGGCAAGGTTTACATGGACATTGTAGGACTAAATAATGTCACCTTGCGTAAAAGTATTCTATTTCTATGCAGCTTGTTTTACAACTGCAAATTTTCTCATTTTTGTCAGTTTAGCCTGCCTGAGAGGAATGGCTCTGGTAAGGAAAAATCAATATCAAGTAAGTAATTAAATTGGCTATTCCCTGAATTATAAATTATTTTCTTGATTTCTATATCAAAATTAAAAAAAATGTTTTAAATAAATGATTTGCAATCTTTAAAATACAAACCTATTTCTATCAATTTAATTTAAAAGGCCTAAATATAGTATTCGTTACAATATAATTGAATCCATTTTCCAACGTGGGGTGGGGGAAGAAGAGTCAGAATAGCTATTAAATTTTGTTGCTCTTTTTTCAGCACCACCTTAGATTAAATCTAATTTAAGAGAGCTCTCAAAGTCATTTTCTTCTGTTTAAAGATCATGGTGAGGATGGCTTGGTATTTCTTATACAATGCTGGCTTTTATCATTATCAATGTATTTTAAATATATCAATAAATGTCCATGAAAGTACTATCACTATCTCCTGCTTCAGTTTACATTGTGTCTGAGAGAGGAGTAAAACTACTTTACAGTTACCATGTCAGTAGTGGCTCTCACATGATCTCATTGTTCTAGTGTTACCAGAAAGGCAGTGGGAGATACCAGTAACTACATCAGTATGTTAATGAAAAAGACAGACTTGAACAGTGACCTTGAACTTGCTGCCTATTAATGTAGTCAAAGAAATAAGCATCACCATAAAGAACTATTACTGCTACGCAAGAGTTACATCAGTCAGTTGTCACACAATATATGACATGAAGTGACCATATGCTTCTTACAACCTTCTTGAAGGGCCACCTGTTGTGGGTGGGTACTATGTGAAACAGGATGTTGGACTAGATGGGCCACTGGTCTGCGCTAACAGGGATTTTCCTATATTCACAAACTTGGGTGCTTTACTAAAAGCAGGAAGCCTCCTTCTGAACTAGCACATTAATGTGCTTCAACCACCAATTAACTCAACATTACTGTGCTTCAGCCACCGATTAAGTCAACAGCATTGCCATTAATTCTTTATTAAATGATCAGGTTTCTCCTGTGGCCTGTTCATCCTTCTGGGCTTGTAAACCCTTAGGATAAAAATCACACCATATATGTTGGATATCGGACCTAGTATACTGTTGAAGCCAAATAAGTGTTTGTGTAGCAAATCCAAGGATAAAACTCACCTGGGAGAATATGGAAGCAATGCTAAGTAGCTCTATTCAGAAGTAAATCCCATTTTATTCAACGTGGTCTTAGGACTGCTGCCTACGTTAGGAGAGAGTCTGTGGATGGGACAACCTTGCAGTTCAAACCCAAAATAGCTGACCACCATGCTAGCATTAGTAGTAAATCAGATTTCATTAGGAATGGGGGGAGGGGGACTGCTGGAGAGAAGATGTGTCAGACTTTAGAGTGCTTATAATACTAAAGAGCCAGAGGGAAAGAGAGTTCTGGAGACTTCCTGATAGAATGTGGTGGGAATTATCTGGCTACCCTGAAGACTGCTTGATTAGAGTTCTCATTCTGGCTGGACTTCCGGATTGGCAAGCTGACGGCAGCCATTCTCCCCTTTCCTGGGGGAATGGTCTGCAGACCAGCAGGTAGAGAGGGAGGGCGATCGTACGCTCTTCCCCAGGGTTCAGGATGAGCCCTGAGTCAGGGGGCGCTGAGGTTCACCCCCCCGGCTTCTAGCCTGGGGGTGGGGGCATCCTTTTGCCCCGACGGTCTCCCTGCTGTGTTCCAGTAATGGCCGAGGCTTTGCATACTGGGAACCAAGCGGATGGTGATTAAGCTGTAATCAAGCGACTGGCTGAATCGATTTCTTACTGAAGAAGTGTGAGTACAAGTTAATGAAGCACCAGAGGGAAGAATACATCCTCCCAAGCATGGTTGGGGGAGACAATGGTAGACCCCCCAATGGAGGACTAGATAAAGGAAACTAACATCGGAGAAATGGAAAATGAAGGGACTGTGATGGAGGAATACTGAGAGTTATGAATTGAGCAACACACAAGCAAATATTTGGGACTTTAAAAACAGCAACTGAAAGCGTTTTATATGGCTAGCTAGAAATGGCTAGAAGGAAGAATTAGAATCTCCTTTAAAGACTGTTAACATCATAGTGAGAGACTGAGTTGGAATAAAGTCTTCCCCTTCCCTCCCAGAAAAGAAGCGGGGGAAAGGGAACTCCCTCCCCCCGCATAACAATATAATAATATAAAAATGATGATTTTTAAGGGAGAGGGGAAGTGAAGAAGAAGCATAAATAGAAAAGAGAGAAGTATTGAATGGAAATGGAAACTTACATTAGCTTGAAGTGTTTTCTGAATGACGGCTGGAAACGATGCAGAATCCATCTTTAGCAGGCGGAGGGGGGGAAACTCCCCCTCTCGAAAGATAAAGAGACTGTACAAACATCTGAAAGTAATCTTTTTAGGCATGGAAGAACCCTCTTTCTTCTTAAAGAAACTCTAAATATCTCTGTAAGCGGTGACTGGGAAAGGCTGAAGGTTGAAGGGGGTGGGGGGGAAGCTCCCCTCCGCCTAAAAAGAAAACAACTCGGAATGAGATAGAAATAAGGCTGATTAATTTAGAGAACTTTTAGAAGCGGTGAAAAGATCTGATGGATTTATGGGACCCTGGCAACTTGATAACAAAGAGAAGATAAACAGACCTCAGACTTTGGAGTGCTTCTTTTGATATGGCGTCTTGTGTCGCAGTTAAAATTAAAACAAAACTGAATCTTCATTAAGAACTCGAAAGTAGCTGAAAGTTGGACGAGACAGCAATGTAGCTATGTTTCCCCTACGATAAGCGGGGGGGAGGGGAAACTCTCCTCCTAAAAAATAAAGTTATTATATATTTTGATGGGGGGACAAAGCTAATAGAAGGTTGGGCGAAAGGTGGATATGTTTTAATAATAATGGACTTTGAGTTAAAGAAGACTGAGGAAGATTCTATAGTGAAGAGCCCTTTCTAGAGATGAGATTTTTGGCTAAGGGGGTATGTTGGGAAAAATTAAGGGAAAGGGTTTCTACAGAAATTGATAATGAATGGTTAAATTAATTCTAAAAGGATTTTACTAATTTAGGCTAACTCCATAAAAGGAAGAGGGAAAAGGGGTGCTATGTGATGCATATGGAGGTTCCAGTTTGTCTGTCTTTCTTTTCTTTTTTTAATAAGAGGGTAAATGGAGAGTTTTCTTTGAAGAGAATCATGTTTAAGCCTAATTTGGATGTTTTTTAATAGTGGTATTTAAATGCTATTGGACTCCATGTATTGACTGATAAAAATCCTAAAGAGTTAGAGGGGCAGAAAGTAATAGGCAGAAATTACTGCAATGAGATGATGAGAGTGTCTGATGTTTGTACAAAAGAAATGTTAGTGTATTGCAGAAGTATACTCCAAACAGTCTGTATGAGCTAGAGCTTCATAAGGGATGTACTCAACTGTCACCTTCGAGGTTAACAACTGAAAGTTTTTATTTGTTAATGCCACATTTGTAAGCACTATATATAATCACCACGTTTTGGATTTTCTTTCCTATCTTCCCCTTCTTGTAGTTATGTTTGTTAGTACCCCTCCCTTTCTCTGTAGATATTTAGAAAATGCAATAAAAAACCCCTTCGGGGGGATTAAAAAAAAAAAAAGAGTTCTCATTCTCTCTCTCTCTCATACACACACACACGCACGCGACAGCAGTGATGTTACTGCTTCATTAATACAGTAAGGCCCACCTTTCCCAGACAGAGGCCAAACTAAGGACATGGGAAGAAAGAATATTTTTGCTCAGTATAACCAATTACAGATCAGGTGGCTAGCTGTGTTGGACTGAAGCAGCAAAACAAAGTTGCCCTGACTGATCTGTCCTTGAATAAAGTTTGAGTCCAGCAGCACCTTTAAGACCAAGAAAGTTTTATTCTGGGTATAAGCTTCTGTGTCCATGCACACTGTTGGTTTTAAAGGTGCCACTGGACTCAAATTTTGGCTGATTCTGCATTGGCTTTTCCCTTCATTGTTTTACCAAACCCACATTGGAACAGAAATTCCCATCTCTATTGCATGCTGCTTTCACTTCCTTTGATCATCAGATTTTATGGTAGCCTCCACACTCCATGCCACTTTCACTTTCTTTGATCATTGGATTTTATTGTAGCTTTTACATAGATTTCTGGGCATTTTATGGACATTCAGGGGTTACTTTGCAGTCAGTACAGTGTTGCCCTGAGGTTTCTGAATGTGGTTTTGAGTTGCACTTTTTCCTCCCAGTTGAGAAAATGTAGAGCGAATGCTAGATGCAGAATCAGCCTTTGTTCAGACAGATTAGTCATACAGTAATCAGCATTGAGGACTTCATACCTAGCTTGGTGAATAGTCTCTACCCATTCATCTCCATCGACTTCCTCCTCACAACGGAGCTCAAGTGGCTTCTGCCCTTCATGACCGAAGAGGACAGTAAAATATGTCTGTAAATTGTAAAGGAAACAGAGTTATCTATATATCTATATCAGAATATAAAAGAAAATGAACTATAAATGTTTATTATTTTACTAATACTATTAAAGCAAACATATAAATTCTGTCAAAGGATTTAATTGTGTATGAATTGCTGACCTAACGACTAAACTCCTGTCTATAACACTTCTATAACTTTATACTACTCTATACAGTTATGCGATACATAAACATCTGAGGTCTGCCAGGTCTGAGTTGGAAAATACCTGGAGACTTTGGGGGTGGATCCGGGAGAGGGGTGGGTGGGGAGGGGAGGGGAGGTGCCTCAGGCATGGTACAAGGCCATAGAGTCCAACCCTCAAAGCAGCCATTATCTCTAGGGAAGTTAATCTCTGTCAGCTGGAGATCAGTTGTAAAAGTGGGAGATCCCCAGGCCCCACCTGGAGGCTGACAACCCTGATCTGAGGAAGTACTACACACTATAACTCATCTGGGGGGCAATTCACATGTGATAAATTCCATGTATAAAGAACTCTTCTGTGTACACATTACCACCGATTAGGACATTCCAGTGCATGCACGTAGAGCAAAATATTTGTGTATACACTTGTCCTATGTAAGTGAACACATACAGTATGTAGTAAATCATAAAATGTATAAATAAAGTAAATTAAAATAAATAAAATAAATTCCAATCTGTTGTTAAACTGTAATTCAGTAAACTATTCATTCAACATTTAGTTAGATCATATTCTCCAGACCCTCATATCAGTTCTAGTGTTAGGATTTTTATCCAATCCAAAACATGTAAAGAATTTATAAAAGGGCCATTTTCAGTTAGTTAGCGTGACCACTAATAATACTCACATGCACTAACATGCATTTTATTATTTTTAAGGTTGCCAACCAAAAGGATTGCCATTTTTGCATGAAGGTTATTAATTACTTTTTTATTAATAGGAAAATTTTTTAAAAAATAGTTTATCTCATCACAGTGTAATATAAATGCCATAGCAAAAAATAAGCTAAGTAAACTGAGAGAAGAAGAAAAAAAATTCAACACAGGACCTAACAGGGATTTGGCATCTGCAAAGAACAATCCAGAAACAAACAGGAACAAACATGCACCCACAAAATTCTCTCTTCTTTCACTCTCCCTTCTTTTTAAATATCCAGCCTAATGAAGAGTTCTGGAGAACTCAAAAGTCCTTAACTTGCTGTTTGTCATTTAGTTTAATCATGATTAAAAAAATATTACATGGATTTTGTTCAGTAATACTGAATCATCATTTCTTGTGTTTCTTTTTAAAAAATCTTTATGTTAAGTTTTATGTAGAATGATCTCATGTTCGTTCCAAGAGGAGATTTTCTGTAGGAGAAATTTTTATTTACAATTTTTTATTCAGTCCTTTTTCCAATGAGATCAGGGCTGGGCTCATTATTCTCCCCTCCTCCATTTTACCCTCACAAGTAGATTCGGCTAAGAGGGAATGCTTGTAATTGTATGTAACAAGTGCAAACTCCTATATAAAATACCTTTCCTGTATTAATGATCAGTATAAGGTGTGATAGTGTAGGATTTCTTACTGTTACAGGTAATATTGTGATGGGATCAAGGGTCATTTGGAGCCGGAGCGGGGAAAATGGCAGTGGTGGCAAGCCCCGCCTTCAGTGGGCTGGCGAGGGAAGCTAGGTGAAGTGAGGGAAGCGGGCTGGTGAGGGAAGTAAGACGAAGCGAGGGAAGTGGGCTGGCAAGGGAAGTTAGCTATGAGCTATGCCCTAGTGAAAGTCATATTTATCATTCACATTAATCAGAAATATGGAAGACTGTTTTCTAACTACAGCAACTCCTTTCACAGTATAGATCATTTTACAGACAAGTTTGAACATTGCTAACCTTAAATGTTTCATTCTGTAATAGGCTGTCAGCTTCAATGCAAGTTAGTGTTAGCAGAAGTAGGACAGTAGCTCTGTGTGATTACAGTACAAGTGCTTTCTTATCACACCCAGAAGTCTTTGCGTTATTGCCTTTATATTATTTCATTTTAATGAACATCAGAGACTCCATGTACCAATTAGATCTTCTGATGGCACTTGTGATAAACATTTTCACGTGCAATTAAAATTATTAACTCCTAAATTATACTAAAAGGATTATTAACCAGCATATCTCAAAGAGAACTGAAGAACTGTGAATATTGTAACTCTAAAATTATTAGATGAATCCCAAATATCTTCTGCATCCCAATCCCCAGCTAAAAAAATTTGTCCCAACAGCTGCTAGACTATCCTTCATTAAGCTGACTTCTTCTGATAGGCAGGGCTGTATAGTTGATGTTCCCTAAATAGGAACTGATTACTGGAATTCTCTTCCCTGTGTTTGGAAGGCAACACCCTGATGAGAAAAGCAGTTCTAATAGTGTTGTAAGCACAAGGATTTTTTTAATCAGAGAGGTGAAAAGAACAATTAGTTGTATTATATCTAGCCACAATACATGTACTCCAGATATGTCTGTGCGAATGTGGCGCCTTTGTTTAAAGTCAGCATCTACACCAAAATATCCAGTGTACGGAAACAACCTTCCTTTCCCCACCCTTTTCTTTGTCTAGGAAAGTGCTGGCTTAGGTTTAATGTTTTTAAAAGAAATACTCAACATTCTGTGCTAGAGATGTGCATCTGAAAAAAATCAGCATTTTTTAGATTTTGGGAATAGGTTCTACTCCAGTATTTCAGAGTATTTGGGTCCCCCCATACTGTTTGACTGTCTGGAGATCCAGTCAGTGATCTCCCACAGAACATATTTTTCATCCATCATTATTTTAAAATTCCCACAAAAGGAGAGCAGATACCATTAATGAGGAAGAAGAAGAGCTGGTTTTTATACTCTGCTTTTCCCCATCTTAAAGAATCTCAAAGCAGCTTACAAACTCCTTCCTTTCCTCTCCCCACAACAGGCACCTTGTGAAGTAGGTGGGGCTGAAATAGTTCTGAGGGAACTGTATGAATGGCCCAAGGTCACTCAGCAAGCTTCATGTAGAGGGATAGGGAATCAAACCCAGTTCTCCAGATCAGAGTCCACTGCTCTTAAGCACTATACCACACTGGCTTCCAAGGAAGGTTGAACACTTTGGGATAGCATCCAAGGATTCTGAAGGGTGACAGGTAACGACCAGGCACACAAACCACAATGTTTGGAACACAAGCCATTGTTTTGAACCCAAGTTAAGGTCTATACCTGCATCTTTATTTAACACCAGTACTCACTTGAGATTGTCCCTACTTTCCTGCCTCAAAGCTATCTTGACACTATTCATCTTCGTGGTTCCAGGAGCAATCTTTGCCTTTAACAGGATGTCTGATGAATGGAATGTTTCATGGCAGATGGGAGCCAGAAGATAAAGGAGTGGAATGTTTCAGAGATGGCTAGTATTTGGCAAGGATGCTTGTTTCCCGTCCAATCTCTGTAGCATCCCAACAGCTGATATTGCAAGGACCTCTGTTTCTTCCATGTATTCATTAATGCTGTGCAGTACCTGTCATTGAATGACTGAAAGCTAAACCCAGACAAGACAGAAGTGATGCTGGTTGGGAAGGAGGATGTCTTGAAGGAAAGAAGAAGAAGAAGAAGATGATGAAGATGATGATGATGATGATGATGATGATATTGGATTTATATCCTGCCCTTAGTGAACCCAAAGTTGTCTCAGAGCAGCTTACAATCTGCTTTCCCTTCTCCTCCCCACAACAGACACCCTGTGAGCAATGTTCCCTCTAAGCTGAGTTAATGTGAGCTAGCTCACAGTTTTTTAGACTCCGGCTCACACATATTTGTCTCAGCTCAGGAAGGATGGCTTCAGAGCAAACTGATTTATGCAGTAGTCAAATCGCTCGCTCACAACTTTAATGCCAGGGGCTCAGGAAGGAGAATTTTTGCTCACAAGACTCCACAGCTTAGAGGGAGAATTGCCTGTGAGGTCAGTGGGGCTGAAAGAGCTCTTTCAAGAATTGCTCATGAGAGAACAGCTCTGAAATAACTTGTAACTGACCAAAGGTCACACCAGCAGCCACGTGTGAAGGCGTGGGGAATCAAACCCAGTTCTCCCAGATTAGAGTCTGCACTCTTAACCACTACACTAAACTTACTCTCAGAAGTAAATTGAGCAAGCAGAAAAGCCCACTCTCCTGGCTTTCTGCAAATTATGCAAAATGGATTATTCAAGAGGGCTTCTTGCACAGGTAAATTAAAACTGTACTGTAATTAAATGGTTAGAAAGTTGCATTGGTGAAGGGATAGGGAAATTTTGAACTGAACTTTGGATAATAAACTACTCCTACAATAATTGAGGGGCACAAAGCAATTTCACAAAGTCGACACAACAACCTTCACTATAAAACAACCTTTCATAGCCAGTGGATAAAGATTAAGCAATTGAACTTCTGGTCTTGGCGACTTGCTGGTGGACACGCTCCTTTGGAGCTCTGATGAGAGCGGCCCATGGTTGCACCAGATGGGAGAGGTCCCAGACGATTCTGGGTCCCCCCAGAGCCCTTGGAAGGGGCTCATAGCCTGGGATGCGAGGGATGCCTCTCCTGAGGTGAAAGCCGAAGGATTGAGGCTTCTCTTTGTCCCAATAGGTCCCGCTGCCGTGAGACCAGCCATGGTTTTCAAAGGCGCACACCGGAGTAAGCAAGCAAGACATCTGGTGATGGGAGATTTTCCCTACTTTTAGATGCAAGCCATGGAGCAAAGCATGAGTGACTACTCAGCAAATGAAATAAGCGTTTAGGCATAGAACCGCAAAGCCACAGCAAATCCCCAAATTAAGCGGGGGGGGAAGCAACCCTATCCTGGAAAGAATAGCCAAAAAAGGAAAAAAACGAAGGGCAAACTGACAGCTTTGACGGGAGAATGTTAATGCAGCAAATTGGTGTGCAGATCAGTAGAAATCGGGCAATTTAAAAGACTTTCAGAAATTTTAAAAAACTTTTACCTTTAATGTAAACAATGTCACATCAGGATGAAAAAATGACATCCAGAGTGAAACCTTCTTCAGGAACTGCCAGCTCAACAACCCCAGTCACCAGACCAGAAGTAACCACAGACATTTCTAAGATGATTGCTGCAGCATTGTACCCTCTGCTGGACCAGATGACTAACCTCAACAATAACTTTGAGGCTCTACAAAAGGAACTGAAAAAATTAATACAAGAACAGAGAGGACAACCAAAAAGGTGGAAAAGGTTGAGGATAAGACAAATGTATTGAACCAAAGAATGGAGGTAGTGGAAAAAGAGAGGACCTCCAAGAAACAACAGCTGTTACAGCTCCAGATGGAAAGATCATCATATGTCCTGAGATTTCAAGGTATTCCAGAACAAAAAGGAGAGAACCTGAAAGAGATTTTAAGCAATGCTTTAGCTCCTGTGGCAGACTGTAAAGCGGAATCTTTATAAAGTGATATAGATATGGTATATCGAACCTATCCAGAATTTATTAAGAAAAACAACCTGCCCAGTGAAATATTCATGAAACTCTCCAAAAGGTCAACAAGAGATATGATATTGAAAGCGACTAATGGGATAACCTAGAAAGCAAAGGAGAAGAAGAGAAAGTATTAAAAGATGTTCCATTTGAGGTGAGAAAGAGGAGGAAGCAATATAGAAATCTGACACTATTTCTACAGAAAAATTCCACTCCCTACAGATGGATAATCCCAGAAGGACTTATCTTCAACTTCAAAGAGAAAAAGGAAAAGATTGACTCTGTTACAAAAGCAAAAGCATTTTTGGAACAACACCAAAGTCCAGCGAAAGACAAAGAAAAAGGAAAAGCAGAGGACAATATTGCTACAGAAACTAAGAGCGAACATGGATGGAGAAGCAGTGATAGCTCCCCAGGTAGCTCCTCAGAAGAAGCCTTTGATGCTGAATCAGAACTAGGAGCAGCAGCTCCCAAGCCACTTAAAGTTAAGCTGACCTTTGATAAAAACAAACGTAGAGGGAAGAAAGCCACTAAATAACTTGATTCTGAAAATCAATTTTCTTTTTTCTTAATACGCACATATTATAGCTAATCTTGCTTATATTTGCTTCATTTAGAAATATTAACAGTTAATCTCCATCTCTGTAAAGCTAAATAATAGGGAAACACCAGGAAATCAAAGAATAGAATGTTATATGATCCTTGCCAGTCTGTATTTTAGTTTAGAACATCCCAGACCCTGTATCCCTTGTAGTGTGTAGAGAATAAAAGCAATAAAAATGTTTAAAAAATTAAGCAATTCCCAGTTTATTATCTATTAAGATGTTCATACCAGTGGAGTCTTTCCCCTCAGTTTTGTGAAAACTGTCATCCATCTGCCTTCTCTAACGCTGAGAAGGGACATTCCCTTAGCCTCATCTTATGCTGCAAATCCTCAACACCTGCTCCTTGTGAATCGCACACATGACTTTTTAGACTCACCACTTGAAAAACAGCATACTAAGTAAACTGGTTCTTCTCATCAACAATATAATTTAGACAGCTGTACAAATGTTTTGGTTAACATGGTTCTAGTGACTCATTCATTGAAAGGAAATAAATATTTATTACGTTGTGGAAAGATTCACATGCTCTACTATTTATCTTCATTCATATTCCTAGACATTATACATGTCATTGCAAGTGTCTTAGGAAAAACAAAAGGGGGTGACTAACAATATGTCTAATCCTCAACATGGACAGTCTCCAGATATTTAAGTTCACTGATCAGAGCCCTGTAGGGGAGAAAAAACAGATACTTTTACAAATTTAGGGGAACCCCCAGGTTTGCAGAAAAATCTGGCCAGTGAAACTGTCAATGTCAGACAGTCCATCACGGCTGCCTTCCCAAAGCAGGAGGGCAGGCAGAGGTCCTGCAGCTGCTACTGCCCCACACCCACCATCATATGAGCCATGTGGGCAGCCTGGAGAGGGAGTGCAGGAGCAGTAGTAGTAATGCAGGTGGGTTGGCTGATGAGCAAGTGGCTGGCCCAGCATACAAGTAAAGACGAAGGAGAGATTCCCCCAAATACACAAATCTTGCAAGTCTCCACATTACATTCTGCTTCTCAACTTTCCAGTTATATTTAGATAACAACTTTTAGTTTCAGTCTGACTAAGGAAGGCAACTCTCCTATTTACATTAGTCCAAGAAAAAAATAGTTTTAGGATCCTCCTCATCTGCACTCTGCAGTTTTAAGAAGTCAAGCAAAGAACAATATGTACCAGATAAGCAACATACTATAAAGAAGAAGAAGAAGAAGAGTTTGGATTTATACCCCGCCCTTTACTGCCCAAAGGCGTGTGTAACTATTGATTTATCTCTATCTTGCTTTTGTCAGACAAGGTCTTCAAAAAGTGGTGGTGACTCGACCACCAGGGTTTCTGGGTAATAAATATTATCTGGATACCTTTCAATGTAGTCTCCAGCCTGGATATGGGACAAAAACCACCTTGGTTTTCCTGGAAGATGACCTGATCCATCAGTCAACCTTTGGGTTCTCCTCAACATGTCAGTAGCTTTCTGAACCATTCACCATGGTATCATAGTGGTATCCCTGGCGAGGATGAGACTGGGCTGCACAAATCTGTAGTGGCTCAGATGCTTTTGGAAGGTGGATATTAGAAGATGGTTTTAGGAGACCACTAGACTTCTGCTTACGTGGTGTCCCAAGATCCCACCTGGTCTCTCATACTGTCTAAAATATCTATGAAATTGATAGGAGGACCATATGGAGTTATGAACTGAAGTATGATCCATATATAGATAGCACTTAACTCTGTTTTCCTCTCCCTCTGATTTCAGGAATATGGTAGAAACTCCAGGATCAGTGAAGGACTGGATATGGATGACCAAACTGAAATTTAATCCAGGCAAAATTATTGAGGATTAAAGATAAAGCCAATTCAGGAACAGGTATACAACTTGTCCTGGACACAGCTGCATTCACCTGAAGAATCTGGTTCACAGCCTAGGAGTACTCCTAGATCCATCACTATAGCTAGACAAATACACTGCAGAAATGGCCAGGAGTACTTTTTGCCCATTTAGGCTGATATGCCCACTTCAGCCTGAAGATAGAAGATCATACTTGTTTCGGAAACATCCAGAACAGACCACTGTAATGCTCTATACATTGAGTCTGCTTTTGAAGAAGAAATTTCAATAGGAACAAATTGTAACAATTCTTTGCCTCATAAAGTTAATTTGGCCCTTCTCCATGGAAGCATTCCTGCAATTACTTAAAACTATCTACACAAATTGGGGCTGAGGGGTAACTTTTATATCAGGGGTGTCAAACATGTGGCCCATGGGCCAGATGCAGCCTGCACAGGGCTCAAATCCAGCCTCTGAGCAACTTCCCTCTCCTGCTTCCTTTCCAGGACTGCTGGTGCAGCCGCACTGTAGCTTGCTTTTTCCCTAGCTCCCCTGGTGGTTTTTTGCTTCCTGCTGCCTGTTCCCGGCCTCTTGCCTCCCTCCCCCTCTCATGTTCTCTCTCTCTCTCTCTCTCTTTCTCTCTCTCTCTCTCTCTCCACACACACACACACACACACACACACACACACACACAAAGGCACACAGAGAGCTCCGTGGATGCTTCCTGCTTCATGTGGGAGAGAAAAAGACAAGCCCCCCCACACACACACATATACACACACTTCCTTCTCCGGGGCTGCTCCTCCTCTTTTGGGGAGGGAGGAGAGGAAAGAGAAAGAGAAAACAAAGTTGGAGTCCCATTGCAGCTTCAAAATCAATGTTTTATTCCAGGTATAAGCTTTTGTGTACAAACATACTTCTTGGGAGGGAGGGAGGGAGGAGGGAGGGAGGATTCTTCTGACAAACACAATCGACACTGAGGAAGTTATTTTGGCTTATTCTGAAATGTTGGTTAAAAAAAAAAAAAGATTGGATTTCTCTGTTTCTATCTGGATTCATTTTCTTTCAAAAAGAGCCTGATTAGGAACTAAAACACTAGGATTGGTCATTGTAGCTTGAAGAGTGGAGTGATTTCAGATGCCAAATGATAACAGCACACATTGGTAATGAGACAGGAAAACTAGGTCTCAGTTCAGGCCAGGAGGATGCAATTCAGCACTCTCTCTTCCTAATCTCCCTTTGAAATTCCTTTGTAAGAGCACTGCTACTCTTAAATCAGCAACTAAATGTTGTGGTTTCTAATGTCAGACTTATGTCTTTTATTCTTTGCATCCCCCTGGATGGAATTGAGACCTAGGTTTTCTATCTCATTACCAATGCTGGTATCTCCACATCTAGTACCCCTCTGCATATCACACCTAATCCAATCAAGCCTGCTATTGTCATTTATCTGCTATTGCCATTCAACATCTGTAATCACCTTTATAAAGTTTACATCTCTGGTACCTTGTGTTACATTTTATGGCACACATGGCCTGGGCCAACAAAGTGACATTTATGTCAGATCTAGCCCTCGTAACAAATGAGTATGACACCTCTGTTTTATATTTTTTAGCCTGGGATGTTTAAGATAAGGGGTCTTTGGCAATGGAATGTGAAAATAATAAAAATGTAATCTTTCAGGGGTGGGAAAATGTGTGAAAACTTTGTCTCTATTGTAGAGGGGAGTTTTTTTGGGTTTTTTTCATCTGGAGTGTCAAAAATGTTCCCTCAGGGAGATCTGAAAGTCAGATATGTTTGCATCTATGGGCTGGGTAATTATCATGATTAGGAAGGACTGGAGTAGAAAAGATAATGCTGGGATCAGCCCATTATGCTGGGTAGTTGGTTAGGATCAGATTATCTGGGAAGAAGCTCCAGGGTCCTTGGGGAAAATGGCCCTCGACCAAATTCCTCCTAGGGTGGATTTGTGCATGATTTTTCCCCCCTATTTTAAAATTTTTATTGGTTTTTAAAAAGGGAGGGAAATAGGGAGTAGGGGAGGGGTACAAAAAAGAGAGAACAGTGCCTACAATAATTTCTACAAGCTCTATTACATTGCATTAATATACAATCCGGTAATTCTTTGTATTAAATCTGGTCACTTAAGTCCATACATTTCTTGACATCTGCAAAAAAACAAATTATTGCCTTTACATCATAAAAGCATTCTGTAACTTCTTAAAAAGATTATACCATCTTATCTTCATACTTTTTAAATATATAATCATGTTTCAATTGTATTAATTTCATATTTATGGATTCTCAGAGACAAATCTTTTATAACCTATTATACTACATAATCAGTCTATACTCATATAATTATAAATCCTTAATATTCTACTGCTTGTAATTGGCCATTCTAAAACAAAACATAGCAAAACTTTTATACTAACCCTTAAAACAAAAAAAGACATACCTATTACTAATTTCAATTTCACATTCTTTATAAAAGTTTCTATAACTGCTTATACATAGCCCTTCTATAACCAAAGCATTTCTATATATTTTATCCTAACCCTAAAAAAAACATAGTAAAGGGTAAAGGTAAAGGTTTCCCTTGCTCGAAAGCCAGTCGAATCCAACTCTAGGACTGCAGTGCTCATCTCTGTTTCCAAGCTGAAGAGCCAGCACTGTCCGAAGACATTTCCATGGTCATGTGGCTTGCATGACTGGATGCCAAGGCATACCTAATGCTAAATAACTTCACATTTCTAGTATTGATAATATTTATTTTTGAGATTTTCTAAAATAATACATACAAATATCCTATAACAAATATTTCTTTAACATTTGATTTGATTTCAGTTTTAATTACTCAATTCCATACAGCTGTTATTAATATTTGATTTTTAAATCACATTATAGGGTTTTGAATTTTTCTTTGGACAGCTACTATTAATATTTATTTTTGAATAACATTACAAGATTTTGCGCTTTCTAAGATTAAATATAAAAACTATTTTATATCATTTTTCTTTCAACATTTAATTTTAATCACAATTTCTCTTATATCCTTGAATCTCATTAAATCACTGAGTTTTATATCCTATCTCATTAAATCTCCTTAAATTCCATTTTAAGTATCATTTTAAATATCATTTGCTCTGCTGTAACCATTCCATCTTAAGTAACAACTTCTCCTCCCCACTTTTTCCCCTCCTTCTTGAGTTCCAGTGTTTTATTATCTGTAGTTGAGGGTTGTTCTTGCAGAATCTCCGTGTGGGAGCAGAAATCTCTCCCTGTTCGCTTGCAGTAGCCAAAAGAACTTGCAAAATTTTCCTTACAGGGAGATATGCTTTTATTTTCTGTAGCTGAGAACTGTTCCTGTAGAATTTCAGTGTGAAAGTAGAGATCTTCCTTTGTTTGTTTGCAGTACTCAGAAACAATGTATTAGTCATGCTTAAAATTATCTTCCATTCCACCTTAACATCTTCAGGCACATAGGCAGCTATTTCCCCCATTTTCATTTTAAACAGTTCAATCCCTGATATTTCCATTTCTTCCAAACTTGATTGCTCCCTTGGGTTTTGTGCTTCATTTGGTGATTGTTTTGGTAGATCTTCTGTTTGGTAAAAGTTGAAAGAAAGCTCCTGGACCTGATTTTCCAACAAATACAAATTGCGCTGTATTGGCAACATGGCTGAATTAAAAATGTTGGTTAATGTCTCCATTATCATTTGCAAAGCAGACATTATTCCTACAAAACAGCTTAGCCATATCACTGAGCTCCCAAAATTTGTTGCTAGAGGTCCAAATTGGCTCCAATATTCATTAAGTCTCTTTCCAATAGTAATCTTTCTCTGAATCCAATTTAATTTCAGTATAATCCAAATAAATTAATTATAAAGTCACAGTCAGCTTTAAATCATATTGATAATATCCAATTCTTTTTTCAGTTTACAACCAGTTAAATCAAGAAAGAAATTTTCTTTCTTATAGATCCTTTTGGATGTTAATTGGTTTAGTTTGAGAGCCACTTCCAAGTCAAAGGAGGGGGGCAATTCCCCCTTTCTCCTTTGTTTTCTAATCCTTTTACAATCTGGTTAAATCCTTCAGCACTATTTCAGCAGGCAATTCACATAAGAGTAGAAAGACTTATTTGCAGAATATCTTCTTGTATTTTTTGTAGAGGATCGTTTAATGTAGAAAACGCTTGATTTCAATTCTGAAAGTCCGGTAGTCACAGCTTGGTGCCAAAATGGCGATTGCTTTGGCTGGTGCTTCAGGGCAGACAAAGGACTCCAGATCCACAGTGCCACCAGACCTGGTTCTTTGTTGAGCCCCCTGCTTCAGGGACCCCTCTCCTGAGGCCCCCCTAGGAGACTAGATATCCAAACTCTCCCATACCCTGCAATTTGAGTGACTGCAGAAGCAGAGCTCCACAGCCCACCTCGATCCCACTGAATTGAAACCGAAAGTCCAGATTTGCACATGATTGATAGAAGAGCTGCCCTGCATTTCTTGGCATGACTCATTGCCTCCTGATATTAGCTTAATTTAGGCTTCTTCTATTTATTTATTTTCTTCAGTTTATATCCCGCCCTCCCCACAAAGCAGGCTCAGGGCAAGTTACAACCTATAATAATCTCCAATGTGCAGGTATAAAAACAAAATAATAGAATATATACAATACATACAATAAAATAATTATAGCAATAAATACTTTAAAACAAACTATACCTCAGCAGACACATGAGTGTGACTCATTGGGTGGAGCGGGGGAGGGCCAGATTGAGTTGGATATCCGCTGACTCAACTGAAGGCATGGCAGAAGAGCTCCATCTTGCAGTCCTTGCAGAACTATAAAAGCTATCAATTCTAGGCCCACACTAAGACGTACATGTGTAAAAAAGGGGGGGCCCTAGGGCAAGGGTCTCAGGGGCATCACTAGCACCCTCGTAATGGTATTTTGAATTGTTAATAATCTCACGTCATGATGTCAACCATGTCAGGGGGGTAGATGCCTTGTAAAAAGAAGTCATTGGCTGTATCCAGATATGGCAAAACTCAGCTTGCTTTCATGCTCATATACTTCAACTTGACTCATGCATGAAGTGTGATTGAAGTCTTACTGGTAAGGGAAAGTTTCAGCCAAATTCCAATTTGCCTTGACATCTAAACACACAAATTTGGACAATCTGGAATTTGTTTCCTTCCCACTATTGCCCAAATTGGTTCCTATGTCAAGCAGACAAATGAGGAGCATCCTCTACACATGACAATCAAGCACACAGATTCTGGTGTAGAGATCTTTTGAATCTAGTGTATACACAGTTCCCTGTATTAAGCAAAAAGCCTCCCAGGGAAAAGAAAGGATAGAAGGGAGGCAGATACTTAACCAACGAGTAACTTATAGAATAGAAAGAGGAGAAGCAAAATGGTGGTAGATAAGACAGTGAAACTGAGCTATTCTAGGGCAACAATACTGACAAATCTACTTAGGGCAATCCAATAAAAATCATTCACATTTGCACAGTCTTAGTGTTCAGTTCCTGACCTGGATAGCCCAGGTTAGCCTGATCTCATCAGATCTCAGAAGCTAAGCAGGGTTGACCCTGGCTAGTATTTGGATGGGAGACCTCCAAGGTATACCAAAGTCATTACACGGAGGTAGGCAGCGGTAAACCACCTCCGAACATCTCTTGCCTTAAAAACTGTACAGAGTCGCCATAAGTCAGCTGTGATTTGACAGCACTTTCCACCATCACCAGAGTTCAGTTGTATTACTTTAAGCTGATACCACATTACCATTACTTTTAGCTCAACCTGCGTTCCTCCCACTGTGACTAGTCGCAATAAAATAACCTGGAAAGAAGAGACAGGTGAGAGGTTGCCCTCAAAGGGGCCAAAAAGTGCAGAGGGAAGCATTCTTGGGATTGGAGGGAAGGAATCCCTAGCCAGGTGAGGATGCTATGGAAGAAGATTGGTTAACTATACAGCTGGCTGGTTACAATTAGGGGTAGGGAGATACTAAGAGACTGGGGAGAAGATATAAAGACATAGAGGGTCCCATTCAAGAAGAGAAGCAGAACAGGAAATAGAAAAGGCATACTCTCATGAAGAGATCTAGTAATTTCAGCTTCAGAAATGATGGAAAAAGTTAACCAACTATGAGAAAGGCAAGCCTTTCTTATGTGCCTGGATTGACTTGGGCATAAATGGGGGAAGCCATGCAATTGGTCAGAGTTGGTGCAGAACTAGGATATGCAATAACATTGAGCCAAAACTATGAGACCTGGCTGCCTGTTGGTGAAATCTATGTTGCACTGTGATTAGTGCAGCCTTTTGGATTTGAGAACCCATCGGTGCAATGGTAAAAATATAATATGTATATAGACAGTGCAACTTTCAGCTGTAGAGGGGTACCAGACAAGTGTATCTAGGTGATGTAATGGAGACATGTGTCCAGCTGCAGGTGACTGAATTAACTGCAGGTGGGTGGTAAGTGGGACTCAGACTTGTTGACAATGGCCAAGACATGGACTGATAGCTTTTCTGGGTTCTTGATTGAATTGCTAGTGAAATCTACATTGTAAGGGAGATTCTGAGAGCCTCAGTTATTATCCTGTAACCTTGGTCATGATTAGGCTGCAAGGAGTTTTACAAGGCCACACAAAAGATCTTTGGCATTCTAAGACAGCTAAGCTACTTTCTGGATAAATACATGCCTTGATATGGAAAGGATGGATTCAGCTGTGCCACTGACTTCAAAAGGCCAAAGGACCTTGGGGTGCAAAAAGAGACAAGTTTCAGGGACAGGGGATCCCATGGGGGCAACAGTACAAACCAGTATTTTAAACTAGATCAAAATAAATTTTAGAATTCTGGTTTGTGGGAAGGAAATGATCTCTAATTTTCCAGACACCTACATTCGACATCATAGCAAATTGTAGTATGAACTGAAGGGAAGGGACAAGCTAGCAGCTACTGTCTGAAAATTCAGAGCCTGCCTTAATGCTACATCTACCACATGACAGCTATGTTTGTGGACAGCGCTAAAGTCTCCTTTGACAACAGGCAGAGACAATTAAAAATATATATTTATTCATTCATTCATGTTATTTATAGACCGCCTTTCTCTCAGGGACATAGTGAGTCAGTGCAACCAACAAAATGGGACATTCAGTAAACAATGAATGTTAAAAGTTGGGAACTTACCAGAAATAACTGAAGCATAGCATAAGTATTAACATGACACATTAAGTGGTACAAAAAATTATATGATAGAATCCAACTTACAGGCTGCAATCAGACAAGCGGTTTGATCCCGTGTTGTTGCCATTCCCTTCCTGATTTAAAATGTGTGATCAAAAAGCAACATCTATCTGCCATTCCCCAGTTGTTAGCACCCTGTCCTCACCAGTCTTCAAATCAGAGTTATATGAGGTTGAGAGGGGACATGATTGCTCTCTTAAAGTATATGAAGAGCTGTCACTTAGAGGAGGGCAGGGAGCTGTTCCTGTTGGCAGCAGAGGAGAAGACTCACAATAATGGGTTTAAAATTAAGGGCGGGAAAGTACTGGCTGGATATTAGGAAAAACTCTTTCACAGTAAGAGTTGTTCAACAGTAGAATCAGCTGTATAGGGAGGTTGTGAGTTCCCCCTCACTGGCAGTCTTTAAGCAGAGGCTGGACAAACACTTGTCAGGGATGCTCTAGGCTGATCCTGCATTGAGTAGGGGGTTGGACTAGATAGCCTGTGATTCTAATCATTTATCCAAGTTTGTAAATCACTGTATACAGTGCAAAACTATTACCTGTGCAGAACACCTGTTGTGAACAATTCCATTTTGCAGTTTGTAGAAAGTCACGGAAGTGGAAGCTAACTGTCTTGGGTAGGCCATTCAATAAGGTCGGAGTCACAATGAAGAAAGCTCATGTACAGGCAATTGTTGATTTAATCCATCTGCAGGTTGGTACCTGCAGAAGCCCTCGTTAAGCTTGAGTGAAGCTGCCACAGCAGAGCATAGGGAGAGGATCAAGGCCATGAAGGGCTTTGTATGTGATAGTCACTTCTGACACCATGCAATGTTCTGCAGCTATATGCCTCATCTGGTGAACAATACCCAGTTGTTGTTTATAGACCAGCTTTATTTAGTAGAAAGAGACACCCAAAACAGAGAGTGAAGAACTGCATCACAGGACCGGAGAGTACGCTGACCCTCCCCATTCTATCAGGTTAAATACATCACAATAGAATGGAAAGCCACCTACTTAAAGATACACACATATGACAAACTGGTAGCCAATGCAGCTGACAGAGCACTCATTTTATATGTGCTCTCAATGGTGTCCCCAGCAGGAGACATGCCGCTGCATTTTGAATCAGCTGAAGTTTCCAGGTCAGATACTGGGCAGCCCTGCATAGAATGAGTTACAATAGTCTAGTCTGGAGGTAACCATTGCATGGATCACTGTGGCTAAGTTGTGCAGGTAGACATTGCAAACTAGTTGCCTGACCAGCTGAAGATAGTAAAAAGCTGATCTTGCAGCATTTGTGACTTGGATCTCCATCGAAAGTGAGGTATCCATGATCATGCCCAGATTCCTCACCATCAGCATTGATGTCAAGGATTCCTTGCCAAGGGCTGGGAGCTGGATTCCCCCTATGGCTCAGGCCCAGGACTTCTGCCACAGCCAGCCACAGCCTCCAAAGTCCTGGCTAAAATATCTGAGGGGGAGTCCAGATGGCCATCCATCAACAGATACAACTGGGTGTCATCACAGTACTGGTAAAAACCCAGCCCAAACCCCTGGACTAGCTGGGCAAGGGACACATATAGATGTTGAATAACATTGGGGAGAGGACCACTCCCTGAAGGATACTAATGGGTACCGCAGAGAAACCCTCTTCCGAAGTGCCACCCTTCGTCCCTGACCATGATGGAAGGAGGTCAGCTGCTGTAATACAGTCCCCCTTATCCCCACATCGGCGAGGCAGTGGGTCATAAGATCGGAAATGACCATTTCAAACTCTGCTGTTAAGTCTAGCATGGTCAGTCCTGTTTAGCTTCCGAGATCTGACGGGATCGGGCTTGCCTGGGCTACCCAAGTCAGGGCAATAAACAGAACTTTAATGTGCTCTGCTCACTGTCACATGGTGAATGTTATCTATAGTTAGGCTTTGACTGTAATATAAACAGATAAGATAACGGTGCCCTGACCTGAATAGCCACGCTAGCCCTATCTTGTTAGATCTTGGAAGCTAAGCAGGGTTCATCTTGGCTAGTATTCAGATGGGAGACCTCCAAGGAATATCAGGGTTGTGATGTGGAGGCAGACAATGATAAACCACTTCTGAACATCTCTTGATTTTAAAACCCTATGAAGTCACCGTAAGTCAGCTGTGGCTTAATGGCAAAACATACACACAAAATAACAACTAGCCTGAACGAAACTACCCTGTCTTTTTTATCGAGCCGTAATTTGTGAAAATGGGCAGGTGAAGCTTCTTGTGGATCAAAGGTAAATAACATCACCTAATAAATCACATCCCATTCTACTAAAGGAACAAGACATTTTTCTCCAGACCTGTTGGTAACCCAGTAATACCAACTTGCTTTGTAGATTGGAACAACCAAAGATCACCTAGTGATTTATTAAATATCCTGTAATAGATTGAAAGCACAAACTAACAAAGAGCAGAGACTTTTGTGTATATATACACAAGACAAAATTTGTTCATAAAACTACTTCAATACTTCCCCACAAAACAAGTACCCTTTACTATCCAGTGCAGCTTGCATGAAACAGGAACTTTGGAGGAATGTCAGCATGATGCTGGATCATGCAGAGCCTCCTAGGCAACCAGTTTTGCCAGCCCAGAATGTCTACTCAGTACTGAAGCTGCATTTCTGTTTACAGATGCTAATTATTATTAGCAAGCAAGCAATTAACGAGATATATGAGATAAGATCGATATGACAACCTGGGCTTCCCTCTTTTGTTTTGTTTTCTTTACTAATTGAAACCAATTTAAAGCTGTTCAGCAAAATTTATCCAGGCAGGTGTCTACTATACAGGTTCTTTGATAAATTATGACCTGAAAATTACAGATATAGCAATTACAGATACTACAGATATTTAGCATCCTGAGTTTTGTTCTACAGCTATCAGTCCTTCTGCTAGGTCTGTCTCTGATGCCCTTGGTTACGATCAAACTAAATGACAAGCTTCTATGTACATTTTAGGACTAAAGCTCAAAAGTAATCTTTCTCTTTTCTTCTGTTGAATGGCTGCTTGGTGCTCTAATTGCTGCTAGAAACCCAATTTACAGACACACAGCAAGAATACATCAGTGTGGATAGTATTGCATTGTTTTGGCTGAAGTTTGCTATACAATTCAGACCAAGGCCACTCAGTAATGAACTGGTGTTCCTTTAGCCACATAAAGAACTTACTAATTTTTCATAGAAAAGTTCTCCTGCCTCAGGCAGGCTGATTCAATTTAAATATCACAACTATACCTCAAGACCGCTCCCAAACACATGCATACCCTTTCTTCCTTCTCTTTTACCTTATTTGGAAATATTCCCTGAACCACCCATTCCTCCCTTCTTTTCAGTCAAGTGGCATACCTGACATTTGACATTTCACCCAGTTCTCCTTATAAGCCTGGAAAGAAAAAAGTTGTTTATTTCTGAGCTAAACTGTCTACTCTATAACTAGGACCAGAATTTGACCGCAAAGTACTTTTCTCCCTTTCTCACAATACAAGAACTTGTGGGCACTCAATGAAATTGCTGAGCAGTCGGGTTAGAACAGATAAAAGGAAGTACTTCTTCACCCAAAGAGTGATTAACATATGGAATTCACTGCCACAGGAGGTGGTGGCAGCTACAAGCATGGAGAGTTTCAAGAGGGAATTAGATAAACATATGGAGCAGAAGTCCATCAGTGGCTATTAGCCACAGGGTATAGATGGGAACTCTCAGTCTGGGGCAGGTGATGCACTCTATTCTTGGTGCTGGAGGGGGCAGCAGTGGGAGGGCTTCTGGTGCCCTGGCCCCACTGCTGGACCTCCTGATGGCACCTGGTATATTTTGGCCGCTGTGTGACAGAGTGTTGGACTAGATGGGCCATTGGCCTGATTCAACATTGGCTTCTCTTATGTTCTTATGTACATCTGACCATAGCATGCTTTACTGTGCTGTCCTTTAACTGGCTCCAACCCACCGTTATTTGTATAGCTGTGAAGCCCCCAAGCTAGACACACCATCATGTTCCTGTTTTTCTTGCCTTTGGATTATTTGCTGGCCAGACACTTGCATAGATTGGTTGCTATAGCCAGCTTTCTCAATTTACCTCTTCCCTGCTTCTCTCCATCACCATCCTCTGCCTTGAATGGACTAACTTGCATGAGACTTGAATGCTTGGAGTGACAGGCTCCTTTAGTGGGCTTTCTAGTGTTCAATGCTACTAAACACTTGAGTAGGTTGATTTTCCATCCCAAACATCTGTAATATTCCCTTCAATAACCCTCTGTTCTCATTCTTCCAGATTCTCAGTAATGTTTGTACAGGTGCTTTAAGAACCAAAAAGGTTTATTGGATACAAAATAAGGGGCCCAATATTAATTTAAGTAAGTATAGAACATCAACATAGTAATTTCATGTAGGACCAAGAGAAAATTATGTTCTGATAGTTATCAGTGACTCAAGGCAAGGATGTGCTTTATAGGCCCCATATGGCTTTATAGGCCTTGTGTCCAAATCAGATATGTGTGTAACCCAAATGGTATTACAATTATGTACTTTCCTGTGGTTTGGAAGGTCCTGTATTGTCTAATATTATTATTGCAATAATTGAGCCTATGTGTAACATTTATGCTTGACCACTGAAGAAGACCAGTAGGCCAAAAGGCATCTGTTTTAGGGTCGCATAAGGTCCTAATTTTGAAATACTGTATGAATTGTATTCTTACTGAGGCTATATTTGGGCCTACAATTGTTTTGAAACCAATTTGTAACCAGCAAAGCCGGTTGAAGCTGAATCCAGCTAAGATGGAGGTTCTGTGGCTGGAGGGAGGGATTCAGGATTGGGGAGTCAACTCCCAGCCCTTGATGGGGTGCCTCTGACACTGGCACCTACCATCAGGAGCCTAAGGGTAATCTTGGACCCTGCTTCGTCTACAGAGGCCCAGATCACCAATGTTGTACAGCGTGCATTTTTCCAACTGTGCCAAGTTAGGCAGCTGGCCCCCTACCTGTCTCGCCCCAACCTTGCCACAGTAATCCATGCAATAGTCACCTCCAGGCTGAACCATTGTAACTTGCTTTACATAGGGCTACCGTTGAGACTGACCCGGAAGCTCCAACTGGTACAAGATACAGCTGTGCAGGTCCTTACTGGGACTCCACGGAGGGCACATATCCTTCCAGTGGAGTCCCAGTGGAGCACTGGATCAGATTCAAAGTTTTGGTGCTTACCTTTAAAGCCCTAAACGGTCAGGGACCTACATACCTTCGGAACTGCTTCTCCCAATATATCCCCCAAAGAGCATTGAGATCAGCAGATAAGAACTGCCTGGTGATTCCCAGCCCCAAAGATATCCAGCTGGCCTTGACCAGGGCCAGGGCTTTCTCAGCCTTGGCCCCAACCTGGTGGAACTCTCTGCCAAATGACATCCGCGCCCTGTCTTATCTATTAAAGTTCTGCAGGGCATGCAAGGCAGAGATGTTTCGCCCGGCCTTCGGTTAAGGCCAGCGATGGTTCTATTACATCTACCCAGCACCCTGCCCTCCTCTCCCCTCCCCCCTATGAAAATCTGAAAGCTGCATATGCCATCTTGATTTTAAAGTGTTTAAATACTTATGCTGAATGTTTTAATATTATTTTTGTAGTTTTAATTGATTTTAAAATTGTACTGAACTTATGTTGTTGTAAACTGCCCTGAGTCCTGAGAAAGCGGGGAAGGGCAGTTAAGAAATCGAAATAAATAAATAAATATATTGATGTTTTATATTTATTGAAATTAATATTGGGCCCCTTATTTGTACCCAATTAACCTTTTTGGGTCTTAATTCATTTTGGGGGGGATAAGTTTTTGTTCACCTCCTTGTTTCTTCTATCGTACAGGTTTTATTTGATTCCTTAGAGTGTTTTGTGGGTCACTGCCCAGATTTCAGGTATTCTTTAAGATGGGGATGAAACCTCAGTCAGTAGCTCTTTGAGCAATAAAATGAGCAGTGGCAGAAGAAAGGTATTTTTCATTACACTCAGACTGTTTAGAATTTGATCTCAAACAAGAAAGTGGGCCACATTTACACTGACATGTGTCTTCTTGACTGAGCATGGTCACAGTTCAGTACAGTTCCAAAAGATTAAAATATCAGGGTGCACATTGGTTCAACTCTTCCACAACAGAACTGCAAAAAAAAAAAAAAAAAGTACAGATTCAGAGCAGATTTTTATTTTAGCCACAGTCTACAGTTCTCACCTAGTTAGATAAGATCAACTGGTATGGCATCAAAAATTTAAGGCTACAGCCCAGAGGATTTTGGAGACCATATGCTTCAAACTGACAACAAAATGGCCATGATGGGTGCTCAGCAATTAATATTGTACTGAATGTAATTACTACAACACCAGTGTGTTCCTGTACAGACTTATAGTCAAGTCTAAGCCAATTGATTTCAATGGGTTTATAAGTAATTCTGCATACTATAGCACCATTAATATTTTAATCACTTTGGATCCTACCAAAAAGGGGGGAAATCTGGAGATGGTTCTCCTGTCTAACCTTGGCTAGTTTCATGTTACAAACATGTTAAATTTTAAAGTCAAATTTATTATTTGTACAAACTCATTATGAATCTGAGTACTTCTATACAGAATCATTTAAACCCAATCTAACCTCAACTCATTTAAACTTCAGATTTGTCAACTTAAAATAAGAAAGATACCCTAACAGTACCCACTTCAACGCACACGCATCCCATATATACAACTTGGTTTTGAATTACATAAAATTACAAAACTATTTTAAAGATACTTTATTGAAAAAGCAAGCAGTTTTTTGTAGTCAACAGTATAACTGCAATATTGTTCATTGGTGCATCTGGTTTTGTATAACGTTCGTGACAGTTTCATTTTATTGGTATGTATAAAGCTTGTTTTTTAAATGTACAGTAAGTGGGAAAAACATTGCACTAAGACACAAAAATTACACTGGGAATTGTGCCACAATCTATAATATTTTACAGCACAGATAAGCACTAAAAATAAGGCATGCTATAAAACTGGTAAGCCTACGATTATACTGTTTTTAACAGAACAAATATTTTACTTATGTTTACTGTCCATTGATAAATATAATTCTTTTAAAGCAATTTTATATCTTTGGATTCCTGAAAAGTCATTTTGCAGTGTAAGCTGCCACTAATCACTACCAAAAATAGAACACAGAAATCCATCAGACCTAGAACTGGAAACAAGGATTCATTGTTGCTTGGGGCTTGTATAATGGACATATTCGTAACCCACTTGAAAGAGATGAAAAAACTTAACAGTAAATATATCTAAATGAGTGTAATGTTACATTTGTATCCCTTTTATACATTATGTTATTGCTATCTCTTAAGATTTATCACTATTTTTATAGAAAATATTGCACAATTTGCGTAATATATAAATAAAACCAGGGGTCTTTTTTGGGGGTAGCACACCGGAGCGCAGCTCTGGCAGCTTCTGAGGGCAGAAAGGCTCCCGGCATGTCAGTTTCGGCCATACAAGCCAATTAGGCCAGCCAAATGTCAATTTCAGTCCCATTATATCCTATGGGCCATTGAAGTCAATGGTGAAAACATAGGGTATATTCTGGGGGCTGGAGAGGAGGGGGTTTGAGGAAGAGGCTCCAAACTTACAGGGTAGCTGTTGGAGCCTCTCCCCAAGATACACACCAAGTTTCAAGAACATTGGGCCAGGGGGTCCAATTCTATGGGCCCCCAAACAGGTTGCCCTCATCCCCTCCATTGTTCTCTATGGTGGGGAAAAAGTTACTTTTTCCCATGGTGCTGTTAGTAGCTCTGGGGGGAGGGGGTTTGAGGGAGAGGCTCCAAATTTTCAGGGTAGCTTCGGGAGCCGCTCCCCACATACACCCCATGTCTAAAAGCAATTGGACCAATGGGCATAATTCTATGGGCACCCAAACAGGTTACCCCCATTACCTCCATTGTTTCCAATGGGGAAACCCAGCTAGCAGCACTTAAGGCAGGCAAGCAGGCAGCCATTCAGCAGTCAGACTCTCCCAGAGAATCTCAGGGAAAGTGAACTGTCTTGGGAGGTGCTTGTTTGCCATGAGAACAAGTGGCACAGTCCAGAACAAGTGGCACTGTGGCAGTGCAAGCATGCCACAGTGCCACACTGAAACCCCAAAAGACCAAAAGGAACATCATATATACATGTATAAATTGATGGTGCAACCTCATTGGACCACTCACACCACACACACCTCAAAAAGAATATTTATAGCACTGGAAAAAATGCAGAAAGTCCAGGAAAGTGCACTGTGTTTCTGCTGATGAAATACCATGTTTTGCATTGTTTAACATGTCATGTTTAATACTTATGCTTTGTTTAGATGACAGCTCCATTTCAAATTTCAACAATGATTCCTAGTCCTATTACATTATCTATTAGATATATCATCCTATTAATTGCACTGATTTACATTGTGTCATCCACCTTGAGTCTTGGTGAGAAAGGCAGGCTATAAATAAATAAAAATAAAATACAATTCTCTACCATCTCTATGTTCTCATCCTGACACCTGGGCAGCTGCCAAGAGGAAAGCAAGCTGGCTGCAGAAAAGAGAGGGTAAAACCACTCTTAAAGTAGCAACCTAGGAAATTAGCAAGCTGCTGTGGGGGATTTACTCTGCTTTCTCTACAGCCAGTTCGCTCTCCTCCATGTGCCTTGGCCATCTCACTCTCTCATCTGAACTGCTGTGCCTCATGCTGAGGAGAAAGCAAGAAGGCAGGCAGGGAAGCAGTCTTATTGTGAAGAGAAGTTTCACACCCCTGACTGGCTCACAGCATGCTTCTTCAGCTGGAACCCCAAGCACCCTTTACTTCCCTCACTGCCTTCTTGTGCCATTTCACTCTCACCTGAGCTACAGGCTAATGCCAGGGAGAAAGCAAGAAGACAACAAGGGAAGTAAAGGGCACACAAGCTTCCAAGTGCAGGAGCCTGCTCTGAACCAGCCAGTGTCACTGACTTGGAGCCTCCCTTTAGAATTCTCATGGGCTGACCTAAACAGGCTCCTGCAGTGGAAAGCCTCAGCACCTTTACTTCCATCTCTGCATTCTTGTTCCCTCCCCAGTACAAGACAGAGCAGACTCCTGCAGCTACTGGCTAGATCTGAGAGACCAAGCTCTGCAGAGAAAAGAGGCACTTCCATTCATCCTTCTGTTGCAAAGCACACTCAGTAGTGCTTCAGTCATCTTCTAATGCCCCACACATTTGCAAGATGTATTTCTTAATCATCAATACTATGTACACTTATCTGAGAGTAAGTCCCACTGAACAAAATAGGACTTACTTTAAGGTAAACATGCAAATAGTGGCATTGTTAGTAACTCCAGTACCTAGGCTGTGGATCTTTGTATCCAGCCATCTGGCCCTATCCTGGTTAATGAAATGGGAACTGAAAGGTAGGAGGAACTCTTTAGAAATTAGGATAAGTTCATCATTAATATGGGCCCAAGATTATACTTGTATTATACTTATGCCCTGATGGGGATATCCCAGGCTAGTCCCATTGTGTCAAATCTTGGAAACTAAGCACAGTCAGCCCTGGTTAGTATTTAGATGGGGGACAGACAGTGTCAAACCACCCCTGAAAGTCTCTAAGGAGTGTCCATAACTCATCTGTGTGACTTGACAGGGAAAAAAATTATACTAACACTTTTAAATTTAACACATAACACCATTGTCTATGATGATTAAATGGGGTTGTTTGTTGGGTGTGGCCTATTATGCTAATGAGTTCCTGCTGGGCTTTTTCTACAAAAAGAGCCCTGAGCAAATATAAACAGTCAATACTTGAAGGATTGTTTGAAATGTTAAAACACAAGCATTGATTCGAATAGTAATTGATTACCACACAAACAGGCTTTAAGTTCTGCTGACAGGAACCATGTATCACTATCCTTGTCTTCATTTCTACAGCTTTACAACAAAGTTAGCATTGGTTCTTTGAAACTAAAGTAAGATGAGAGAATCTTCAGTTCTTTGAGGGGGGGGGAAACAGTCAATAAGCACAACAACATCATGTCCCCCAGGGAAGGAAGGTTAACAAATTACTTGTCACATAGCTCTCTAGAAGAACATAAATGGTAGCAGTCAGGGCAGCAGGATAAATTACAAAAACAGGTATTAGCTCAAAGAAGTCAATTCCAGAATTTATTTTATTTATTTAGAAAATTGATATGCCACTTGCTGACTGCAGTGTGATTTGAAGGAAGATGTTTTATATCTTTGTGACAAGGGTATAACCCTGACACCACTGAAATCAATACCCCAAAAACACTTGAATATATGGAAGAATGAAAACGTGGTGTGATAAGTGAAGACATTAAGTATGGTAACATTAAATAAGCAATTGTCTGAGCAGAAAAAGCATATGTTACTTTCTTGGTTGCTTACCCTGATTTAGCTGAGGCTGCTAGAAATAAAAATATTTGATTAAGTATGATATGTAGTAATCATAATACTAATAATTACATCTATATATCTAATAGTGATGTGTGGCCCCCATCTGCAAATACCTAAATCCACAGATTAGACCACATTAATGCCAAAAAGATATATCTGCAAACTTGGGGGACTCCCCAGTTTGCAAAAAAAATTGAAATGTTAAAAAAAACCACTGGGAGTTTAAATTTTCCCAAACTAAAAAAAGCATTGTCTGTGCATGTCCAGACAATGCATTTACCTGCATAGCTGGCAGCTGCCACCACTGGGAGCACTCCAGGCCTGGCCACATAGAATCATAGAATGTTAGAGTTGGAAGGTACCTTGCAGGTCATCTAGACCAACCCCCTGCACTCTGGAGCTGAAAGATAGCCCTACAACTATACCCGAAAGATGGTCGTCCAGACTTCGCTTGAAAACGTCCAGCGAAAGAGCATCCACCACCTCCCGAGGCAGTTTGTTCCACTGCTCAACCACTCTTACAGTTGGGAAGTTTCTCCTGATATTTAGCCAGTAACAACTCCATTGTAATTTCCACCCATTAGATCTAGTCTTGCAATCCAGAGCAAGAGAGAATAGATCTGCTCCATCTTCTACATGACAGTCCTTCAAATACTTGAAGACTGCAATCATGTCCCCTCTAAGTCTTCTCTTTCCCAGGCTAAACTCTTTCAGCCTTTCCTCATAAGACTTGGATTCAAACCCACTCACCATCCTGGTTGCCCTCTTCGGGACATGCTCAACATCCTGACCATAGCAGAATAGTCTGGAACTACCACCTCCTGTGATCTGGACACAATGCTTCTGTTAATGCATCCTAAGATTGCATTTGCTTTCTTCACAGTCACGTCGCACTGCAGGCTCATGTTGAGCTTGTGATCAACTAGAACACCCAGATTCCTTTCACATGTGCTTCTGTCAAGCCAAGTCCCTCCCATTCTATATCTGTGCCTTTGATTTTTTGTACCTAAGTGTAGGACTTTGCACTTATCTCTATTGAAATTCATTTTATTTGCCTCAGCCCACTGCTCCAGCCTATCTAGATCATTTTGAATCCTGGCTCTATCTTCTTCAGAATTAGCAATCCCACCCAGATTCGTGTCATCTGCAAATCTGATAAGCATCCCCTCTGTCTTCCTCCAGGTCATTTATAAAAACACTGAACAACACTGGGCCCAGGACTGAGCCCGGTGGCACTCCACTCGAGACTTCCCTCCATGTAGACGCAGAGCTATTTACGAGCACTCGTTGGGTACGATTTTTCAACCAACCATGAATCCATCCAACGGTTTCTCCATCCAGCCCACACTTAACCAGGTTATCCTCAAGGATATCATGAGAAAGTTTGTCAAATGGTTTACTGAAATCTAGATACACTATATCCACAGCATTGCCAGAGTGAACCATTTTAGTAACTCTGTCAAAAAAGGAGATAAGGTTGGTCTGGCATGACTTATTCTTGATAAACCCATGCTGGCTACTACCAATTAACTCATTCCATTCAAGGTGCTCACAGATATCAGACACCAGGAGGTGTTCCAGGCCTGACCACTGCAACAGCAGATGCCACGATCTGTTCTAGGCCCACAGTAGACACCGGGAACCACTCCAGGCCTAGCAGTGGACACCAGAAGAGCCTCTGGGCATGGCATTAGACACCGGGAGAGCCTATGGGCCAGAGGTTGCAGCAGAGGATGTCAGGAGAGGCTCTGGGCCAAGCCACCATAATGGAGGACACTGGGACCTGCTCGGGGCCAGCCACCATGGCTGAGGGCACCAGGAGACTGCCGGGCTCAAATAAAGGTAGTGGGGCCTGGTACCATGCCAAGCTCAGTGATGAGGGGAGATAGGATAACCCTCCTCAGAAGTCTCATGGGCCCCCCAATTGTAATAATGATAATACTAAAAATTAGGATGATAAAACTTCTCTCAGGGGTAGCTTTAAAAAAACAACAACATTGGTCATAGAACTTGCAACCCAAACACAATCCATCAGCTATGTTCTTTGGCTGGCCAGATTCTTGATACCCAGCTGTTTTTGCAGCCCTGGGCTAAAGGTTCAACTACTGTCATGGAAAGAGTTCAAAGTGTTAGAAAGTAATGCCTGGATCCAGAAATGTGAATGCTTCTAAGAACACAATTCTGAAAATCCTTTTAATTGAAAAGGTAGGCTTTGGATATTCACAAGTGTTATAAATGCTTTCATTATTTTACTTGGTATTATCTAACCAGCAGTCTAATCTATATAGTAACAATGAAGTTGGCCAGATCTGAGGATATTTAAATCTGGTGACTGGAGCAGTGAACAGACAAAACAGATCTTTCTACAAACCTGAAAAGATCCCCAGATTTGTGTCAGGAATGCCCGGGAATAGCAGCGCTCTCTAAATTATAGTGAAATCAAACAACCCCCTAAATGAGCTGAAGCCAATGAGTATAGTTCGCGCATGCGGGCAAAGCAAATGGGCAAAACGGGCAAAACAATCTAAAAGCCGTTGATTCCCAGCAGAGGAGTTTTGCAGCTGGAGACACTACAAGGTGAGGAAAATGATAACATACGGACAGTAGAATAGTAATGGTCAGAGGCTGGTAGACTGAGAGTACTCCCCTCACATTCCAAGCCCATGACAGGGCTACCTGACATCCCTTAAGCAATGGCTCCCTCAGTGGCTGTTGCTAGGCAACAACAGAATTCTAGGCTGGGTTTCTGTGAGTAAAAAGGCCAGGAGAGAGGGCAGGATCTTTTCCAGGCTCATTTTGGCCTTTGATGGAGGTCTCATTGGGGCCAGGCCTGGCTAGAGTTGCCAGATCCTGATTGGAAAATTCCTGGAGATTTTGTGGCAGAGTCTGAGGAGGGCAGGAGTGATCAACCGTGGAGACCAGATGGCAGCTACAGCTCTTACACAGCATGGAGAGGGTTAAAAATGCCCATGCCAGGAGAGAGCAGACAGGTGGAAGAACAAAATCTGCATTAGGCGGTCAGGGTTTTAAAGAGGGCCAATATGAGAGAGGAGAGCATCATGAATAGGAGGAAGCTGGGAGTTTGCAGAAGGTGGAGGTAGCAAGAGAGAGCTCAGGAATAATACGGGAAGAAACGGCAGAGCAAGAGGGGCTGACACAGCAGTGGCAAGAGGAGCAAGTGTGCCTGCAGCCAGAGCAGCCAGTGTTGTAGACAGGGAAGAAAGGCTTGAGACTGGGCTGAGTGTCAAAGCGACAAACAGGAAGAAGGCAGATGAGCTGCTGGACAGCCTCAGAGCTAGCAATAAGGACTTGGGGCAGTTAAGGAAGCTCCTCCTATGAATGGGGACTTGGAACGAGGACCTGCAACAGGAGCAGTGGTCTTTGAGGGTCAGGACTTAACTTTACAGAAGGGGCTCTGGAAGAGGGCTGCAGTTTTGGGAAAGCAGCCAAACAGGACTGAGAACTGGGGTCAGGCTAGGCACAGAAGTCTGAGTTGTTGCATCTAAAGAGGTAGCATCTAAAATGAACATATATTCAGATGTGCATCTGGATGTGCATTCAGTTTATGCTTACAATCCCCAGCAAATAGGGATCAGGGGAAAATATATTAAACCTACCTTTAAATGAAAATGGCTTTTTTATCACCTATATACTAATAGCCAAAGTCCCCCCAACAGCTTTTCCTACAGACTCAGGGGACTCCCTGGGGCTACAGAAAAATCCAAAAAGTAAACAACAACAACAAAACCCTTAGGGAGGGTTGAATCCTCCCCAATATCTTTTGAAATGACCTCCACAGGAATCTACTCCAGGCATCAATGGTGAGAGGTTTTCTCCATGGGAAATTAGCCTGTCAGCCCTGGCTTTTGTCAGTAAAAGGCAGAAGGGGCCAGGCCCTTTCCACAGCTGTTTTGACCTTTTGAGAGAGGACTCATCAGGGCCAGGTCCAATAGCAACAACTGGGCAACTAGATACTACATGACTTTCAAGACTCACCCAAGCCTGGCTGTTTTCGTCTGTTCAATAGCAGCCACCTCACAAAAACCACTATAGTGTAATGGTGAGAATTTTATACTAAGATCTGGGAGACAGGTTCAAATCCCCACTCTGTTGTAGAAGCTCACTGAGTGAAACTTGGCCAGTCATACATTCTCAGCCTCAACAACCTCTGAAGGTTGGCTAGAGGACAGGGGGATGATGAAGTGCTTTGGGTCCCCACTGTGAAGAAAAACAGGATATAAATGAACTTAATAAATAATAAATATAGCTGATGAGGAGGGGATTGGTTGGTTGATAGGTGGGAAGGAAAGAAGGAGGAAGGAAAAGGTGAGGATATGGGGGCTCCAAGGAGAAGGGAAAGAGGAAATAGTGTAGGGAGGGGATACAGGGGAAAGTGAGGTGCCCCTGACAAGTCCTTGAGGGTTCCCAACCACACTACTGGGCCAGGCTCAGCCAGCACTGTGCAGTGTTTTCCCAGGGACAAGCTGCCAGGGGAAGGGAAGGATGGAATGGTGAAGACAGGGTAGGTTGACTGGTGAGTGGGAAGAAGAGAAAGAAGCAGGATAAAGGGAGTGGCTATGGGGGCTTTAAGGGAAGGTAAACAGGAAATAGTGTGGGGGGAATCAGATGCCCTTCACAAGTCCTTGCAAGTCCCCTGCTTGTTCTAATTTCCACTTTAATATAAAGACTGTCAATTTGTTTCAAAATTCATAGCATTCTATTTTAAATGTTTCTCTTTAATTAAAAGAGCTTTATTTTGCACCATTAATTTAACATTTCTGACCTTTTATTTCCTGAGTTATAAAGTACTGAAAAAGAAAGTTATTTTCTAACAAATACTAACTGCAAGATTGATTTAAATAAGAAGCAGAACAACAGAAGTTGCAGTCTATGCCCTCATTAATGTCGGCAACAGCTTCTACCAACATACACTACATTACTTTTTCCCTAGATTAGTTTGATTTTCTCATTTGCTATATTGGAATATCCAGAAAAGCCAAAAGAACTGCTTTTGGGAAGTGTTAAGAAAAAGAACTTGTAGTAAAATTGTTTAACTATTGTTCAAATCATTTTTATTCCAGATGCTGGAAACATTTCCCATTGCTCTCCACCCCACCCATATCCTTCCTGTTCTGGGTCACTTAAAAATAATGTTAAACTGCAAGAGAATTTCAGGACCTGTACATGAAAATGCTAGCTGATCACCCTTGAAACTAAAGCACATGGACTGAAATGAAACTCAAGTAATTTTTCCAGTGACATGCAGAATATGAAAAATAGCCAAGCAAAGTATTTTGCCTGTGTAAAGAGTGCAGTCTGCTGATGCTATAGTATATCTACAATGAGGGAAGAATATGTGTGAATCTCTAGCCATTGTGACAGCCAGCCAGGTGCTTGCTTGTACTCATCCACTGGGCACCTACTTTGCTGCACTTCAGCCACCTGTTGAAAGCCTTGGTAACTTTTAATGGATCCTAAAACTGTTTTGGGCATCTTCTGCAAGGCTATCACTGGGCCCAGGTGAGTTTTTTGGCATTAATTCATCCTGTAGTCACCACACACCTTGGTAAATTGTGCACATTGCATGCTAGCATATTTCATGGTAGCAAGTTGCCAGAGGTTGCTGCTGGGCCTAGTCCTAATGAGTCATTCCTCCAGGGCAAAGGCAGGGATGACAAAGTAGTCCGGCCTTTTACTGACAGAACTCAAGGTCTGAAGGCTGGCAATATTGTCCTTATTGCCTAGCAACCTCCACAATGGTCACTGAGAAGGCATTCAATTTCCTAAATGTATGGGTGCTCTTCTTTCTATGTGGGAGAGATGTTCATCCCCTGGGGGTTTGGCTTTTTTTTTCTGATTTCATATATTTCTGCAAACCTGTAGCATTTCTTAGTTTTGTGTAAGATCTGCCTTGTCTGTTCTTGATCCAGCCTCTGGATTTAAGTAATCATGGATGAAGCCAGATTGAGAATCAGATATATTAAAAAGCAGGACATGCAAGGAATTTGCAGGGAGGAGGCATCTCATTTCCCCTGGCTTTTTGCCTCCCCTCTCTCCCACCCTTTTCTCAATCAGTCTTTCTCTCTCTTTCTTGGTTACTCTTTCTCACTCTCTGTCACCACACCCCTCCTCTGTCATTCTTTCTTCCACCACCCTGTCTCTTTCACCCCTTCTCACTCTCGTTCTCCCTAACTCACCCCTTCTTTGTCACCCCTTCTCTGTCACTGTTTCTCTCTCTCTTTCTTCCTCTGTGGCAGAACAGTCCCACTCTGGACTGCAGGCCCTGTTCCACCCTGCACTCCAAGGTTTTCTCAACACTTCTCAAGGTTTTCTCTCTCTCTAGTAACCCACCGCCACCACCTGACCATTGTAGGAATTGACCGCTGAGAGGGTTGGGACTCCCAGTTTCCCTTCCAAGTTCTCAGGTCTTGCCTCTGTGTCTCTCGCTGCCCAGAACCTGGTCACCATGGGGACAGTTTACTGCCTTGTGCGCCCCTGGAGGAATAGCTGCTTGCCAACTGACTGTCTTCCCCCTGGCGCTCCTTTTAAAATAGTGTGTCCAAGACAGTGGAGGTCTATATAGTACAGAGAATCACTACCAGGATCAAAAGTTATAAGGTATTTATTAAAAAGAAAATGTTTACAAGCATACTCTTAACACAGCACCAGACTGAGCGAGGGATTCAAAAGAAAAGGGTAAAATGCAATTCCTCTGTCCCTCCCTCTATACATGCCCTACTTGCTGTTAAATAAAGGACAGGCTACTTAGCTTAGAATGCTATAGCTCTCTACAGACTTGTCATTACCTTGCAGCTTCCTTCAGCTGTCCAGGCCAGCACATGGCAATTAATAGTTAATAGTTCTGTCTGCTTTGATGGAATCAGCACCCCAAAAGAGACCTTCCTCCTTGCTCCCAGGAGTTTTATTATCTCTCTTTTCCCTATCCACTGACCGGGTCAGGCTGGGTCAAAGAAGTTTTTCCTGAAGTCTCCAAAAGTTTCTTCCTGAAATCCTTCTAGTCTTTAATACCTCCAAATCTCTGTTCCCTGCTTGGAGGGGGGAAGACTGGACCACCCTATTGTGTCTAGCTGGACTTATTACCATTTCTTAAGAGGTAGGTGAGGTGAGGCTGGAAAGCCATTGAACTGACTTCTACCTCCCTGCCTGTTCCCTGCCCAGAGAGAAACACTTTTAAAACCTCCTGGTAAAGGTTTTACTCAGATCAGACCTTTAACCCAAAAATGCATTTCTTCTCATCCTCCCTGAGACTTTTGGGGAATTGGCTCACTTGCCTGCCTCCTCCCCACCACTGTGTCTGCCTGTCTGCCCAGCTGCCTCTCCACTGTTCTAGGTGCCCAGACAATTGCCCCCAAAATGTTCTATGCAGCAGCCCAGCCATCTGGCTCATGTTACCATGCTGGTGGCAGCTGTCATGGTAGTGGGGTGGCAGCAAAGTTGGGGGCAACAGAGGATCCTGCCCTTCCTCACCCACCCTCCAAGAGAGTAGTGGAAGGGGCTTGACTTGCTCGCCATCCTCCTCTCTGCAGCTTTGTCTGCCTGCCTGGATGTCCCCCACTCCACTGTTTTGGCCACCCAGGTTGTGGAGGTGGCAGCAGATGCTGTGGTGGTGGGTCAGCTGCAGGGGAGGACATTGGGGGCATGGTGGAGGCCCAAAGTCTTTTTTGCTGACCCTCCAAGGTGGCAGTGGAGGTAGGCTAGTTGGTGGCGGCAAGTTTTGGATGTGTGGGGCACGGTTGGCAGCAGAGGCTCTTGGTTCTCCTCTCCTACCTGACCCAGCACTGGTTTGGAGGCAGCTGTGTGATTAAGCACCGACAATTGCTTTCATTATGGTGTTTAAAGAACTCTTATATGTTTTAGGATTTTTCTGCAAATCTTGGGGGTTCCCCTAAGTTTGTAGAAAGATCTCCTTTCTCTCAACTTGGCCCCAATCCACAGATTTAAGTATCTGCCAAAAGGGCCATGTTGAGAATTAGATATATTAATGCCTAATCCAGTGCTCATTCTATACAGTACTAATCCTTCAGAACTTGATAGTATGTACAGCACAGTGCACCTTGTGGGCAGAACTTGCTTGTAGAGTTTTACAGCACAATGCACTAAGATTTCATGGGCAAGCCCCAAGAGATCTTGATGCATTCTTTGCAATGGGACTTGTAGAGGAATTTTCAGTGGGACTTGTAGAGGAATAGTGAAGATAAATCCAAGAAAATTACTTTGATATTTTAACTTTTTGCATTCATTTGCACTCCCCCTGCCTTTTATTGACAGAAACTAACCACTATACTAAGTTTAGAGGGTTCCCTCTAAACCTCAGGCTTAGGCATCAGCTACATCTTATGATTTTTTCTCATGTAAGTTTATCTGTCAGGCTTGCTTTGTCAAGAACAGCCATAGGGAAAAAGCACAACTGTAGCTCTTTTTTCTCCCTGGCCTTTTCTAACTAATAAAAAGATATCCACCTCCATTGAAGAAAATATAGTTGCTTCCCCCCCCCCACCCCAAGCAAGGATAAAAATAGCTTGCCAGTGGTGTTTTCCAGTGAGAAAATGGCAGGGAAACAAAGGGTTAAAGTTCTCCTCTCCCATGGGCTGTACTCCTCCTTAATCAAGGAATCCTGAAACTTAAAAGCTAATTGTCAAAAGGGGAAAAGAAGGCATTTAAAATATCATTAAAAATTATAATGTATATTTGAACATGTACAAATGAAAATGGACCAAGTGGTTCCGATTCCAGCTGCATCCTTCAGTGGATATACTATGTAAAGACAAATCACAAAACTGCATACAACGCCTTTTGGGAACTGGCATATCAGGCCATATTTATAAGTACAATATTTCAAAATGTAATATGCTTCATATTGCTTGACTTGAAGACTGTTGACAGGTTTAACAGAGGGTGAGAAAAAAGAGTGACCAGATATTAAACCTGATCTGCAAGACTCATCTGAATTAACTTGCAAATGAACTTCATTCACTACAAATTGATCTAGCAATCTCAGCTCAGTAATTTACTTTAATTGCTGATAAAGACAATGGAAGATCATACTGACCAGGGAACACAGGGAGATAAAATTTCAAACTGTGACAGAAGCAAGATTTAAAATGGCAGTCTCCTAGTAAAGGAGAGAAAATTTGTGGGACCGATTATCTTCTTTACACGTCATATTACCGGCTCTGTCCAACATTTTCTTTGCTAAGGACTTTGGCCCAGTTAATGGTTTAGCAATAGGTATTGCTAAACTAGGGTTGCCAGGTCTCTTCAAGAACCAAGGGGGATGGGGAGGATGCTTTGGGAGCCAGAAGTGTTGCCCCCAATGTGCCACTATCACCAAAAGTGATGTTGTGAGTCACCTGGAAGTGACATAGGCACATTTGGGGGTGATTCTCTGGTTTTTTGGCAAAACTCTATAGTAAAATCACCCTCAAACCATAGAGATTTGCCCAAAAACTAGAATGTCACCCCCCCACACAACGTCACCACTGTGCCTATGTCACTTCCAGGTGACACTGGCACATTGCCCTATGTTGCTTTTGAGGGAAGGAATTTCCTCCTGCTGGCCACCTGGCCAATGGCAGGTAGGAACCCATAAAAGCAGGGAATCCCCTGCCCTGGACTGAGGAGTGGAATACCTGACATTATAGCACTACTGAAGCTAAGTAAGTACAGATGTGATTAGAAACTAGTAAAGGAGACAACTGGGAGCTCTATGTAGAAACAGGATACGTATTATAAATTTAAAAAATTAAAATCTTCTTAGATGGTACCCAGATAACCAGTGGGGGGGGGATGTCTAGGCTCCTACTGCTTTTCCTACTGTCTTAGCTACTATCTCAGAAACTCCAGAGAAACCACCACGACTCACTTCCTACCTCTATTCAAGGGCCCCTCTGTTCGGATGTCTCTAGTCAATGACCCTTCCTGTGTCAATGACCCTTCCTGAAGAGGGTAGTTTGATCTCCAGATCTGCATTGTTTTGTTCACTCTACCCAGAACCATCCATGCTATGACCCCAGGTAGGATCTCCCTGTAACCAGCTTGTTGCCTGTCTAAATATTCCCCCATTAATATGGCTTAAAAACACACTTAGAACAACAGAAGAGGACTAGATTTTATCTAGGCTAGAGGACAGAACTTTGCCTACAGAAGAAACAAGTGGGAACCCCCAACAACTTGAGGGGTAAATCCTATTTCCCTCTCCCCTACTATTTCCTCTTTCCCTTCCTTGAAAGCCCCCACAGATTCTCCTTCTTTCCTTACTACCCTTCCCAACCCCTGGCACCCTCTGCCTTGCCTCATGTGGGCTGAGCCAGGCATCACCACCTCCCACATTTTACCTCTTAATGGGACCCAGCAGGCTGAACTCTGTCTCCCCTCCTTCACCTTAGGCTGGCTAGCCTAGGCACTGCCCTCTGCCTTGCCTTGAACATTGCCACCTCCTCCATCGGGCATCTTGCATGGGGCCCAATGGGCTGTCTCCCCTGCTTCACCTCAGGCTGTCTGGGTACCACTTCTCCTGCCTTGCACAGGGCTTGAGTGGTTGGGGCTCAAGTGGGGCAGCAGACCATCAGTCTGCCAGGAGGCATCCAGGTCTCTCAATAGCCATTCTCCTGCCTGTGAGGTAAATTAGGCTGAGAATGTGCAGCTGACCCAAGGTCACCCAGTGAGTTTCCACAGAAGAATGGGAATTGGAGGTCCAAGCCTGAAACTAACCACTATACCAAACCGGTGCTCATGCGGAGCCTGCTGTTGAAGAGTACAAAGCAGCCAGGCCTAGGTGAGTCATGCAAGTTGGGTGGTAGCAAGTTTCTCAGTGGCAACTGCCGAACCTGGCCACAGTGATTCCTTCCTCAAAGGTGAAAACATCCCTGGCAAAGGCCCTCTCCCTCCCCCTGCCTTTTATAGACAGACACTAAGCCTACTGTAGTTGCCTAGCAACAGCCACTGAGGGAATCTGTTTCTTAAAGCTACAGGTGCTCCTTTTACCATTTTGGTTTTTTAACCCCCATATATAATTTTTATCTTTAGATTTCAGGTTTTTCTGCAAACCTGGGATGTTTTTTAGGTTGTTGAAATATCTGTCTTGTCCATTTGTGGATCCAGTCTCTGGATTTAAGGATCCTCAGATTCCCCCACCTTTGTTTCCTCCCTTCTCCCTCTACTTCTCTGTCTCATTACTTCTCCCTCCTGACACCCCTTCTCTCACTCTGTCTCTACCCCATAACTGTCACTTTCTCTCCTCCTGCTCCCCCAACCATTCTTTCTCTTTCTGTCCCCAATCCATCACTGTTTTTTTCTCTCTTTCTGCACCCCACCCCATTACTTTTTCTTTCTGTCTCTTACTGCCTTCCCCATCCCATCATTATTTCTTTCTCTGTCTGTCTCCCCATCCCCATCACTCTCATTCTGCTCCCACACCCCATTACTATTTCCTTTTTTCTTTTTCTGCCCACCCAACCCAGTCACCCCCATCGCTGCCACTGCAGGACCCAATGCAGCTTCTTTTACCTCCCCACCAACACTACTCTCAGTGGCGAGCCCCGTGCAGCTCATGGTGGGCCCATTGAGGCTCCCCATCTCCACCATCGCTGGTCTCACCAGTGAGTCCTACATAGCCCCTGGTGGGCCAGCTGAAGCTTCCCTCCCCCATTACTGGTATCAGCAGCGAACTCAGCTTGGCTCCCAGAAGGCCCACTGAAGCATCTTCATCACTGCTTCTGGTCCCAGCTAGGCTTCCTCCTACCAACCAGGCCACCAGAAGAGGACAACATGGTAACAGCACTGACTGTGCTTGTTTAGACAATGCTTTTTGGAGGGGGAATTAAACCTCCCAATTTATTTGTTTTTTTAGTTTCAGAATTTTCTGCAAACCTGGGGGTGTTCCTCAAAGTTTTCAGAAGTACCTCCTTTCTAGATCTATCACACACGATTGGAATAAATAAAGGCACTAGGCAGGGCTGTCCCCGTCACCATTACTGTTTATCTTGACCCTCGAAGTCTTAAATGACCAAACTAGAGCAGATAATCAAATTAGAGGACTAAAATGGAAGGGCCAAGAATACAAGCTCTTAGCTTTTGCGGACGACTTGGCCTTTATTTTGGAAAATCCACACAATACAGCTACAAGGTTGATCTCTGTCATACAAGAATATGGTGAAGTAGCAGGATTGAAAATTAATTTAAAAAAAACTAATATGTTGGTCAAAAACTTGACTAAAACACAAGCAGACTTAACTACAAGAACAAATGGGAATAGAAATTCAGAAAAAGATCAAATATTTGGGAATAAATTTAACCAACAAATGCAGCTCTTCAATGGAAAATAACTACAATGAACTTCTTAAAGAAATTAAAGATCTTCTAAAATGGAATGCTCTCCAGTTATCTCTTATGCTACCATCAAAATGATTGTATTGCCAAAAATGTTATTTCTTTTCCAAACAATTCCAGTGATTAAAAAATTAATTTATTTTAAAGAACTTGATAAAATAATGCTGCACTTTATTTGGCAGGGAAGAAAACCAAGGCTCAAGCTCAAAATATTGCAAGATATAAAGAACAGAAGGGGCTTTTCCCACTCCGACTGGCTATTATAAAGCATCAGCTTTGGCCTGGGTCAAGGATTGGATAACACTTGACAATGACAGACTCTTAAAAATAGAAGCCCATGACTTGCTTCTGGGCTGGCACACGCTCACTTGGTATGAGAAAGCCAAGACACACAAGTATTTTGAACAGCACTGGTTGAGAGCTTTGTATAGGAAAAGACTTTCCTGGTTCATTCCTGCTAGGCCCAAATGGTCGGGCCACTGACATATCCCTGTGACTTTTGTCACCTGCACAGATGGCATGTCAGATGCCAAGCCTGAGATCCATTTCAAAAGCCACTTTGGCACCTCTGAAGGGAAGACCAGACATTGAAACGTCTTCTCACGCTGATTACACTTCAAAGTTCAAGCAGATGTGCTTTTAGGGGTGTAAGCAATGGCTGCTCCTACATAGTTAGACACGCCTTTCCATCCTGTCGTGATTGGGTAAATGGCCATACTCAGTTATGACAAGAGTAGGAGGGGATTGTGGTCACCCTATGGAAATAGAGACAGAACTCTCTTGGAAGGAGGGCCCCTTTCTAAGAGTTAGTTCATGTTTGGATTACAAACCTGCAACATGGAATTTTACTAGTGGGCAGTGAAGTTGGACTTAATTGCTCACAGCGAACATGGTTTTCATCCTGAAGATTTCCTGGTGCCATAATGCACATTGAATGACTGGTAAATATGTATACCTATGTGTTGTTGTTGTTCAGTCGCACATTCGAGTCCGACTCCTCGCGACCCCATGGACCAGATCACGCCAGGCCCTCCTGTCTTCCGCTGTCCGCTGAAGTTTGCTCAATTTCATGTTAGTTGCATCGATGACACTGTCTAACCATCTTATCCTTTGCCGTCCCCTTCTTCTTTGACCTTCAATCTTTCCCAGCATCAGGGTCTTCTCCAGTGAATGCTCCCTTCTCATTTGGTGGCCAAAGTATTTGAGCTTCAGCTTCAGGATCTGGCCTTCCAGGGAACAATCATGGTTGATTTCTTTTAGGATTGAATGATTTGATCTCCTTGCAGTCCAAGGGACTCTCAAGAGTCTTCTTCAGCACCATAGTTCAAAAGAATCTATTCTTCGGCGCTCGGCCTTCCTTATAGTCCACCTCTCGCAGCCATACATTACTACGGGGAATACCATTGCTTTGACCATGCGGACTTTTGTTGGCAAGGTGATGTCTCTGCCTTTTATCATGCTGTTTAGGTTTGCCATCGCTTTCCTCCCAAGGAACAGGCGTCTTTTAATTTCATGGCTGCAGTCACCATCTGCAGTGATCTGGGATCCTAGGAACATGAAGTCTGTCACTACTTCTACGACTTCCCCTTCTATTTACCAAGGAGTGATGGGGCCAGATGCCATGATCTTAGTTTTTTTGATGTTGAGCTTCAAGCCCACTTTTGCACTCTCCTCTTTCACCCTGAGCAAGAGGCTCTTTAGGTCCTCTTCACATACTGCCATCAGAGTGGTATCGTCTGCATATCTGAGGTTATTGATCTTTTCCCCAGCAATCTTAACTCCAGCTTGTGATTCATCCAGGCCAGCATTTCGCATGATGTACTCTGCATATAAATTAAATAAGCAAGGTGACAATATACATCCTTGTCGTACTCCTTTTCCTATGCTAAACCAATCAGTTGTTCCATATCCGGTTCTAACTGTTGCTTCTTGACCCTTATACAGGTTTCTCAGGAGACAGGTGAGGTGGTCTGGTACTCCCATCTCTTTAAGAACCTGCCATAATTTATTGTGATCCACACAATCAAAGGCTTTAGCATAGTCAATGAAGCAGAAGTAGATGTTTTTCTGGTACTCTCTTGCTTTCTCCATAATCCAGCGAATGTTGGCAATTTGATCTCTAGTTCCTCTACCTCTTCGAAACCCAGCTTGTACTTCTGGCAGTTCTCTATCCACGTACTGTTGGAGCCTAGCTTGTAGGATTTTGAGCATGACCTTGCTAGCGTGTGAAATGAGTGCAATTGTGCGATAGTTTGAACATTCTTTGACGTTGCCCTTCTTTGGGATTGGGATGTAAACTGACCTTTTCCAATCCTGTGGCCACTGTTGTGTTTTCCAAATTTGTTGGCAAATTGAGTGCAGCACTTTAACAGCATCTTCTTCTAAGACTTTGAATAACTCAGCTGGGATACCATCACCTCCACTAGCTTTGTTGTTAGTAATGCTTTCTAAGGCCCATTTAACTTCGCTTTCCAGGATGTCTGGCTCGAGGTCAGTGATTATACCATCGTGGTTGTCAAGGACATCGAGGTCCTTCTTGTATAGTTCTTCTGTGTATTCTTGCCATCTTTTCCTAATCTCTTCTGCTTCTGTTAGGTCCCTACCGTTTTTGTCCTTTATCATGGCCAGCTTTGCATGGAACGTTCCCTTTATTTCTCCAATTTTCTTGAAGAGATCTCTAGTCCTTCCCAATCTATTGTTTTCCTCTATTACTCTGCATTGTTCATTCAGGAAAGCCTCCTTATCTCTCCTTGCTGTTCTCTGGAAATCTGCATTAAATTGGGCAAATTTTTCCTTATCCCCATTGCCTTTAGCTTTCCTTCTTTCCTCTGCTATGTGTAAAGCCTCATCAGACAGCCACTTTGCTTTTTTGCATTTCTTTTTCTTTGGGATGGCGGTGAGTGCTGCCTCCTTTACAATGTCACGGACCTCTGTCCATAGTTCTTCAGGCACTCTGTCTATCAAATCTAGTCCCTTAAACCTATTCTTCACCTCTACTGTATATTCATCGGGGATGTGATCTAGGTCAAATCTGAATGGCCTTGTGGTCTTCCCAACTTTCTTCAATTTAAGTCTGAATTTTGCAATGAGTAGCTCATGATCTGAGCCACAGTCAGCTCCAGGTCTTGTTTTTACTGACTGGATAGAGCTTCTCCATCTTTGACTGCAAATTATATAGTCAATCTGATTTCGGTGTTGCCCATCTGGTGATGTCCATGTGTAGAGACGCCTCTTAGGTTGTTGGAAAAGGGTGTTTGCTATGACCAGCGTGTTCTCTTGACAAAACTCTGTTAGCCTTTGCCCTGCTTCATTTTGTTCTCCAAGGCCAAATTTGTCTGTTATTCCGGTTACCTTTTGATTTCCTACTTTAGCATTCCAGTCCCCTATGATGATGAGGACATCATTTTTTGGTGTTAGTTCTACGAGCTGTTGTAGGTCTTCGTAGATCTGGTCCACTTCAGCCTCTTCTGCAGCAGTGGTTGGGGCATAGACTTGGATTACTGTGATATTGAATGGTTTGCCTTGGATTCGGACCGAGATCATTCTGTCATTTTTGAGATTGTATCCCAATACTGCCTTTCTCACTCTCTTGTTGACTATAAAGGCCACACCATTTTTTCTACGGGATTCCTGGCCACAGTAGTAGATATAATGGTCTTCTGAGTTAAATTCGCCCATTCCTGTCCACTTTAGTTCACTGATTCCCAAGATGTCAATGTTCATTCTTGCCATCTCATTTTTGACCACGTCAAGCTTACCTTGATTCATAGACCTTACATTCCAGGTTCCTATGCAGTATTGTTCTTTGCAGCATCGAACTTTCCTTTCACTGTCAGACACATCCACAACTGAGCGTCCTTTCGGCTTTGGCCCAGCCGCTTCACTCTTTCTGGGGTTACTCATACTTGCCCTCTGCTCTTCCTCAGTAGCATATTGGACACCTTCTGACCTGAGGGGCTCATCTTCCGGTGTCATATCTTTTAGCCTTTTGTTACTGTCCATGGGGTTTTCTTGGCAAAGATACTGGAGTGGGTTGCCATTTCCTTCTCCAGGGGTATCACGCTTGGTCTGAGTTCTCTGCTGTGGCCTGTCCGTCCTGGGTGGCCCTCCACGGTATAGCCCACAGCCTCATCGAACCACGCAAGCCCCTCGCCACGACAAGGCAGTGATCCATCAGCAGGGTATAATGCTACAAAGTCCACCCTCCAAAACAATCATTTTCTCCAAGGGAACTCTGGAGGTCAGTTATGACTTGGGGAGATCTTCAGGCCCCACCTGGAGGTTGGCAACCCTATGTGAGGGTGCACTTCTAAAGCCCACAGCCTCATCGAACCACGCAAGCCCCTCGCCATGACAAGGCAGTGATCCATGAGGGAGTTCTTATATTTAATATAAAGCTTTTCAATATATTGTCACCTAGAAATATGGTAAGCAAAAACAATCAAATAAAATGATTTAATTGGTGATTTTTGCTTATACTAAGTGTGAGACTAATGAAAAAATTCCCCCAGTTGGTTGGTGTTGCTTTTTGTGGGGGAGGTTTCCCTTTCCTTTTTGTGTGTGTATTTTTTCCCTTTCTTTTTCTTGTCCTGTGGTTTGGCTTTACTACAAAAATGCTCTGTAAGTCTACTTGTATTACACTTTCTGTCTCCTTGTGACAAATTGTTGTCTTGGATTGCACGGATTAATACTCTGCTTTGGGGGATACCAGATAGTCTTTGGATCCTTTTGAGTATAATTTATATACATAGTTCCATGATTTTTTTGTCTGAGGGACTTTTTATCAGGTAATGCCTTTTTCTTCTCAAGGTGAGAAATAGTTTTCTCGGTAAATTTTACTTGTATTACACTTTCTGTCTCTTTGTGACAAACTGTTGTCTTGGATTGCATGGATTAATATTTGGATAGACTGTTCTGCTTTGGGAAATACCAGATAGTCTTTGGATCCTTTTCAGGGTGTAGCTATACACATAGTTCCATGATTTTTTTGTCTGAGGGGCTTCTTTTTATCAGGTAATGCCTTTTTCCCCTCAAGGTGAGAAATAGTTTTAGAATATTTTGATTAGACAGATGAACAAGACAGAAAGGGTTAAGCAGCTTCCACCCTGTGATGGACATCACCAGATGGGCAACACCGAAATCAGATTGACTATATAATTTGCAGTCAAAGATGGAGAAGCTCTATCCAGTCAGTAAAAACAAGACCTGGAGCTGACTGTGGCTCAGATCATGAGCTACTCATTGCAAAATTCAGACTTAAATTGAAGAAAGTTGGGAAGACCACAAGGCCATTCAGATTTGACCTAGATCACATCCCCGATGAATATACAGTAGAGGTGAAGAATAGGTTTAAGGGACTAGATTTGATAGACAGAGTGCCTGAAGAACTATGGACAGAGGTCCGTGACATTGTAAAGGAGGCAGCACTCACCGCCATCCCAAAGAAAAAGAAATGCAAAAAAGCAAAGTGGCTGTCTGATGAGGCTTTACACATAGCAGAGGAAAGAAGGAAAGCTAAAGGCAATGGGGATAAGGAAAAATTTGCCCAATTTAATGCAGATTTCCAGAGAACAGCAAGGAGAGATAAGGAGGCTTTCCTGAATGAACAATGCAGAGTAATAGAGGAAAACAATAGATTGGGAAGGACTAGAGATCTCTTCAAGAAAATTGGAGAAATAAAGGGAATGTTCCATGCAAAGCTGGCCATGATAAAGGACAAAAACGGTAGGGACCTAACAGAAGCAGAAGAGATTAGGAAAAGATGGCAAGAATACACAGAAGAACTATACAAGAAGGACCTCGATGTCCTTGACAACCACGATGGTATAATCACTGACCTCGAGCCAGACATCCTGGAAAGCGAAGTTAAATGGGCCTTAGAAAGCATTACTAACAACAAAGCTAGTGGAGGTGATGGTATCCCAGCTGAGTTATTCAAAGTCTTAGAAGAAGATGCTGTTAAAGTGCTGCACTCAATTTGCCAACAAATTTGGAAAACACAACAGTGGCCACAGGATTGGAAAAGGTCAGTTTACATCCCAATCCCAAAGAAGGGCAACGTCAAAGAATGTTCAAACTATCGCACAATTGCACTCATTTCACACGCTAGCAAGGTCATGCTCAAAATCCTACAAGCTAGGCTCCAACAGTACGTGGATAGAGAACTGCCAGAAGTACAAGCTGGGTTTCGAAGAGGTAGAGGAACTAGAGATCAAATTGCCAACATTCGCTGGATTATGGAGAAAGCAAGAGAGTACCAGAAAAACATCTACTTCTGCTTCATTGACTATGCTAAAGCCTTTGATTGTGTGGATCACAATAAATTATGGCAGGTTCTTAAAGAGATGGGAGTACCAGACCACCTCACCTGTCTCCTGAGAAACCTGTATAAGGGTCAAGAAGCAACAGTTAGAACCGGATATGGAACAACTGATTGGTTTAGCATAGGAAAAGGAGTACGACAAGGATGTATATTGTCACCTTGCTTATTTAATTTATATGCAGAGTACATCATGCGAAATGCTGGCCTGGATGAATCACAAGCTGGAGTTAAGATTGCTGGGGAAAAGATCAATAACCTCAGATATGCAGACGATACCACTCTGATGGCAGTATGTGAAGAGGACCTAAAGAGCCTCTTGCTCAGGGTGAAAGAGGAGAGTGCAAAAGTGGGCTTGAAGCTCAACATCAAAAAAACTAAGATCATGGCATCTGGCCCCATCACTCCTTGGCAAATAGAAGGGGAAGTCGTAGAAGTAGTGACAGACTTCACGTTCCTAGGATCCCAGATCACTGCAGATGGTGACTGCAGCCATGAAATTAAAAGACGCCTGCTCCTTGGGAGGAAAGCGATGGCAAACCTAAACAGCATGATAAAAAGCAGAGACATCACCTTGCCAACAAAAGTCCACATGGTCAAAGCAATGGTATTCCCCGTAGTAATGTATGGCTGCGAGAGTTGGACTATAAGGAAGGCTGAGCGCCGAAGAATAGATTCTTTTGAACTATGGTGCTGGAGAAGACTCTTGAGAGTCCCTTGGACTGCAAGGAGATCAAATCAGTCAATCCTAAAAGAAATCAACCCTGACTGTTCCCTTGAAGGCCAGATCCTGAAGCTGAAGCTCAAATACTTTGGCCACCAAATGAGAAGGGAGCATTCACTGGAGAAGACCCTGATGCTGGGAAAGATTGAAGGTCAAAGAAGAAGGGGACGGCAAAGGATGAGATGGTTAGACAGTGTCATCGATGCAACGAACATGAAATTGAGCAGACTTCAGCGGACAGCGGAAGACAGGAGGGCCTGGCGTAATCTGGTCCATGGGGTCGCGAAGAGTCGGACTCGACTGTGCGACTGAACAACAAAAAAAATATAAGAAGTAGACACTATATAAACTCTGCACTTTAATTCTCATGTACTAGCTCTTATTTTTCTATCATATGAATTCTTTAGTTACCTCAACATAAACTGCAACACCAAAAATTACATACTATAAAAATATACAGAAAGAGAAGAAAGAAAACCACCTGTGCATATTGTTCCCATGGGCTCCTAATAAGGATATTTGACTCCATATAGGATCTGCTCTTCAATGGTCTCAAGTCGAACCTTGGAGATTAAAAGTAACCTCCATATACAGAGACAGCAAACCTCTGACTACCAGTGCTCAAAGGTAGCATCAGGGAAGCCCTTGGCCTCTATGTCCTGTAGGGTTCCCAGCAGAGCACTGACCACCAGGGGAAGCCTTTTGGGGTTGGGAAGTGATGTTACTTTTGGTTTGTATCAAAGTGATATCACAAAACTCTAGGGATTTGTCCATGAACTGGAAGTGATGTCATGGTGTCACACATCATCATGGACAAATTTATAGAGTGTTGTGATGTCACTTCTGGGTACAAACAGGAAGTTACCTCATGATGGCATGCCCCACCCCTGCTCCTTGCTCCCACTGGACAGAACAGACCCAGCAGGGCCTAGAGTCCAAAGGTTGGAGCTTGCCCTTTGCCTCTGAGAAAATAGCAAGCGTAATGACCTGGTTGGCCTTCCAGGGCAACTGGATGAGTGTTGCATGAAACAGTATCCTGGATTAAATGGACCACGGTTCTGTTTCAGCAGATTTATGTTCTTATGTCTTAACTTGCAATGTGTTTTTAACTGTGATAACTACAGCCCATTGTGTTGAGAAAATCTTTGATCACTTTGGGGGCAATCCTAAACAGGATTATTTGGAAATAAGTCCCATTTTATTTAAGGGGGTTTATTCCCAGAATAATGTTTTTAGGATTGCAGCCTTTGGATTGTTGGAGATCTTCAGAAGATGCTGCAAGTCCTGCTTGTTTGCCAGAGTTTTTGATGGGGTATGAGCAACAGGAATGGGGGGGGGGATTATTCAGGTTTTTTATTTTATCCAGTTTTTATTTAAAATGTTCTTATTTTGTAGAACACCTTAAGCCAAGAAGGAAGACAGAGTATAAACACTTCAACAAGAAACAAACATGATTAAAATTCCATGACTAATTTAGTCTTCAAAATTGAAAAAGGCTATTAACAAATCCATACACTTTACATCATTTTGATTCCATTTAAAATCAGTTACTGTTCCTTCGAATTATTATACAAATGCTTTATTAATTTTTCAGACATACATCCAAAGTAGCTGTCACTAAGCTGCAAAGCAAAGGACTGAACATCAGGAAAAGAATGCTTCTCAGTAAAATGAATTAATATTAAATTGATGTCATGCACCTGCATCTCTGATGTTTTTGTCATTGGTAGCAATTTTGAGATTGCTAATCAAAAAACTCTCTCGGTTCAGTGCATATATTGGGGTATAATGCTGGGCACCAGCTTGATAGGCTGTCCCACCCTCAGGCTGTCCAATTTCCATTTACTGCTGCAGGAGCAACCACACAAAAATAAAATCCATTAGGGTCTATGAAGGTCTAGCTCCCACAGCTAAAAACAGATACAGAGCAAAAGGCCACCTCTCTTTTAGCTTATTTATAAACTGCCTAATATTTTCCAACAAGGTCCATATTATGCTTCCTCTGGTTCCCATATGAATGTATATTTAACTTGTTGCCTTTTGTCATTTTTGCAAGTTAATTTTAGATTCTGGAATCATAGCACACAAAATTTTAACTGAATAAACATATACTGGGTCTTTTAGGTTTATTCCAATTGGAAAACGTAGCAATCCATGGACAGAATCCTCTTATCTTTAATAACAGTGGGCAGGATCCAACCTGCTGCTAGCAAAGAGAATCTCTACCTCACTATTCATTCTGTAGCCCATTAAGAACCTCAGAGATCAAGGGACCTTCAGGAACAGTGTTCACAAACTAGGAACTTGCAATAGCCTTGTTGTCTTGCTGGCAACATCATGTCACTTCCAGCTATTTGACATAAGTGATGTCATGCTGCCAGTGCAGTGTCATTCAAATAGAAATTCCTCCTGCTAGCTCTCAGTAGGTAGCAGGCAAAATAAAGGTGGAGCAGAAGGGCCACATGAACATGACTTATACTGAATCATAACACCACTCCATCAAGGTCAGTATTGTCTACTCAGACTGGAAGCAGGCCTCAGGATGATGTCTTTCATATAACCTGCTACCTGATTTTTAACTGGAAATGCTTGGGATTGAATGTGGGACTTTCTACATGCCAAAGATACTACTAAAGAGGGCATTCTTGTATCTGATGTTGCAAAAAAAATTTCAAGCGCACAAACTAAGACAGAGGCACTTATAAATTCTGTCTTGGCACCCTATTCTGTTTAAAAAGTTATGAAAAATACTGAAGAAATTAGTTACTATGGAGTTTCTACTGATGGGAGCAATCCTGGTTCAGTAAAGCTGTTTCCAATCATTGTTCCATATTTTGATTGGAAAAGTGGTGGTTTGCAGTCCAAATTAGTCCATCTGCAAAGCCAACCCAATGAGACTGCTGCAGACACAATTTCATCATATCTGAAGGAGATCCTTGAAAGTAAAGGACTACTTTAGAAATGCATAGCATTCACAGATGACAACTGCCACACAATGTTTGGAGGATTGCAATGGGATTCAGAGGGGGGGGAAATGAGTCTGCAAATTTGAAGAATCTGTTAGATAACAAAGCCTTAATTGGCATGGGATGTCCAGCACACACTTTGAATAACTGTATTCATCACATAGCAGACACATTGGACACTGATGCTGAGAGCATCTTTTTCAAGACTTATCAGCATTTTCACATTTATACAGTTCAAAACAGAGCAGTTAAAGGAATACTGTGAATGTGTATTATTATGTCATTATTTCCAGGCATCACTCGGCTCATTCACATGTTCCCAGCTCTCAAGGCATTTTTTCTCTCACAGAATAAACCACCAAACAGTGATCAAGAAGTTCTTTCAACACAAGTTCAATGACGTTTGCTTGTGGCACTTACATTATCTTATGAGTATGTTTCATTCACATATTGAGGAACTGGAAAAGGAAAATTCAGTTGTAAAAGTTCTTAAAGTTTTACTATCTGTTCACGCCATGCTCACTGAATGAAAGAGCAACAACTCTATGTCCTTCAAAGTAAAAAGCCTGCTAGAAGAAAAGCATAAGGAAAGTCTTGATGCAGAGTGTGACAAATTCTGTGCAGAAGTAAATGGCTTATATGACAGCTATGTAAAATATCTGGGGTGAAAGATGGACTCTATGAAAGAGTATTCATGCTTTATGTGAATATCTCTTAGTGAGTCACCTGAGCGGAATAAGACAGAATCTTCCATCAAAGATATCTTGGAGTAGCCATAGATGATGTGAGATGTAATAATTGTAACCAGATCAATTGTTGTTATCATTAAATGTTGCTATCGTTTAGTCTAAATAAATCAATTAAAACTGTTGTTATTTAAAAACAAGGAAGTTTAGGAATAAATCCTAGTTAGTAGCAATTATCACAGCTTAAACAGAAGAGGTATTTAAAATGAGATTTGTCATAGTGATCAGTTGTTTGAAGTAGTCAGTCAGGAAATATGTCCTCTTTTTTGCTTTTCAAACAATGGCAACCCTACCAGATTAGATAAGGAAGCATGGAAAGAGGAGAGGATATGGGGAGCTGCAAGTAGAAGAGAAAGAGGAAATAGTGTTCAAAAGGAGATACAGGGGGAAATGAAGTTTTATTAACAAGAAAATATGTAGACTTCTAGACAAGCATCTACACTTCAGTATAGCAATCCGTTGCAGAAATATTTTGGTTTTCTAACAATCTGGAAATTTATTAACAATCATAAGAAATTAGCCAAGTAACACAGAGAGGCGAATTGTGAGTAGGGTTGCCAATTCCCGCAGGGCTGCCAGGTCCCCTCATCACCCCGACAGGGGGATTTGGGAGGCATTCCAGGGGTGGGTGGAGACATTGAACGACATCTCCGATGCAATGACATCACCAGAAGTGATGTTGCTGCATTGGGGATGTCGCACTGAGACCTTCCGGTATTTGTGTGAAACTCTTAAGGTTTTTTCACCCTCAAACCATAGACCAAACCATCCCCTCACAATGTTCCCAATGCGACAATGTCATTTCCAAGTGGTATCACTGCATCAAAGACATCACACAGTGATGTCCCTGTTTACGGGCTGGATTTCCCCACCGGCCACCTGCTCTGCAGCAGAAGAAGCCCCTGAAACCAGAAGATTCCCTGTCTGGACCTGGGGATGGCAAGCCTAAACTCCTAGAGATTTGAGGGTGAATCCTCAGATGGGCAGGACTTAGGGAGGGGAGGGACTTCAGCAGGATAGATCCCTTCCAGTCCAGCTTTTGCCTGAGCCATGGGATGGAGACGGCACTGGTCACCCTCGTGGATGACCTCCGGAGGCATCTGGATCAGAGCGTAATGGCAATGTTGTTAGACCTGTCAGCAGCATTCAATACCGGTTGACCACCAGCTACTGGTCCACCACCTTGGTGACACTGGAATCCAGGGACTGGCCTTGCAGTGGCTAGTTTCCTTTCTCCAAGGTTGAGGACAAAGGGTGGCATTGGGTGAACAGCTATACCGAAGGCACCCATTGGATTGTGGAGTGCCCCAAGGGGCAGTGCTGTCCCCGATGCTTTTCAACATCTATATGTGTCCCCTTGTCCAGATTGCTCGGACGCATGGACTAGGAGGTTACCAGTATGCGGATGACCCCCAGCTCTATTTGCTGTTGGGCGGCCAGTCTGACTCCAAACCAGAAGATATGGACTAGGCATTATAAGCCATATCTGGTTGGCTTAGGCTGAGCCGGCTGAAATTGAATCTGATGAAGATGGAGGTCCTGTGCCTGAGCCGGGGCGGTCCAAGGATAGGGATCCTGCTTCTGACCTTCGATGGGGCTCCTTTGGGGCCAGGGCCAGAAGTTAGGAGTCTGGGAGTGCTCCTAGATGCCTCCTTAACAATGGAGGCCCAGGTACAGTCAACAAGGTGGGACATCAAATAAACAAAGAAATAAGATAAAACAGCTTTATGGATTTCTCCACAAATAGCATTTTATAGAAAATAAATTTTACCAAGGGAAGAACGGGTAACTTATCAAAACTTATTAGTGTTTAGTGTAAAATGTTATTATTAGTGTTATTGATGTAAAATGAAATGAAGGGAAGATCTATTAAAAAAAGGCTATAGTTGTCAATCGTTTTTTAATGCACAATTGTTAGAAAGATTTAAAGTGGATATACAGTTATACGGTTTTGAAGAAAATGTGACTGTATTTGAAATAGTCCTCTGTACAGATGATGTTCATGTTATTGCCAAAATGTATAAATTGTTGTTGAAATATGAAACAGAAGAACAAGTGAAAGATTGTATGATAAAATTAGCTAAGAATGTAGGACATGATATATTAATGGAGCAGTAGGAAAAATTGTGGTTGAAGGGACTGAAGTTCACATTAAATGTTAATCTTAAAGAAAAATTTTAAAAGATGATGTTTCGATGGTATATGACACCAGCTAAGTTGGCTAGATTGTACAAAAATATTTTGAATATATGTTGGGAACATGAACAGCATGAAGGAAGATTTATCATATGTGATGGACTTGTGATAAAGCCAAAAAATGTTGGATGCAAGTACATTTACAAATACAGAAGATCTTAAAAAGTGAATATACAAATGAAACCAAAAGCTTTTCTGCTGGGACTGATGAACAGACAACTTGAAAGTAGTTATGGAACTTTGCTTTTATATATGATTACAGCCACAAGGTTATTCGGTGCACAGAACTGGGAATCTATAAAAATATCTACTGTAGAAGAATGCTGGTTGAAGATGTTGGAATTAGCAGAAATTAAAGAAAAAACATTATTTATTTTTATTGCTGGCTTGGAAGCCCCTTATTGACTTTCTGCATGCAAAGGAAAAAATGAGTTGATGATCTGAAGGATATGTAAATAAGTGAATACAATATAGAGGAAAGATGTTCGGTGAAAAGGTTATGATTAAGAGGAATAAGTTGGATTTTTGTAATAACTGACTATGGCCCCCGTCACACAGGAGGATTTGCCCCGCGGGAGGGACATATCGGGGGTGCATCAAGCAGGCGCGATCATACCGCAACATCTGGAAAGCAGCACGCACCTGTCCCCGATCCGTCCCTTCCGGCTGGAAACCCACTGCAAAAAGGTAGCACCACAAAGGTACTACCAAACAGTTGATCCGCAGCACTGGCCCGTGTCTGATCGCCTGACGCGCCATCTCCCCGCAGCATTCCAAGGTTCTAGAGAACTGCGTGCGCAGCGAGCTCGCCTCATGCACCAATCTGTGGCTCCCCCCCCCCGGCATCTGATCATGCCAGGGAGCAACTGTGTGGCAGCTGGGGGGATTTGTCTGATCCTGCTGCCTTGCGTCTCTTTTGCTGCGGCTCTAAAAAGCGGCACTTCAACCGCACCTTTTCCCCTAGTGTGACTGGGGCCTATATTTTGCTTTGTTGCCAAGGTGTTTTTGGAACTGGTTAAACTGTAACAATATGTTTTTTCACTTTATTTTCTTTTTTCTATTGTTTATATTACTTTTTGTTCTTTTTTATTAATGTATGAAAAACGTAATGAAAATATTTTTTTTTTAAAAAAAGCAACATGATTTGGATTGCAGAAATCTGAAAAAGGATCTGAAACAAAGTTTTAAGTGTTAACCATGCTAAAATTACATAGTAGGCTTGAACTAAAAGCAACAGATAGTACATACTATACACAGTAGTATAGTCCACAGTCTCTATACCTTTACCAAGGCTTCTTTCTAAAACAGTTCATTACAGTACAGCCCTAATTACCTGTGTAAAAAATCCTCTTGAATAATTCAAATGGTTGTGCATCAACATGCACCTTTATACCTTTCATCCAACCTTCACTGGAAGCAAAACATCAAAATTAAATAAACAAACATCGGACATTTAGAATAGAACTAGTACAATGGGTGAAAATATTTCTTTTAATCAGAATGTTACATTATTAATGTCAGAATACAAGTATTTCCTTGAAAATCTCTCCTTATATATAATTGAGTAGTGGGGTGGCACTTTCCAGCTCTCCTATTGGCTGTGCAATGCACTCCATCAGCCATTGGCCCATCAGCTGCTACTCAAGAGTATTTGCGTGCCATTGGCCGGGTGCTGGGTCTGCTCCTCTTTCCCGCCCACTCCCACCTCAGCCACTGTTCCCTGTCAGGATTACTGGCAAATGGCTGTCTTTCCCGACAAAGACACTTCTGCTTGGCTCCTCTGTGGTGTTCCTCTGTGGGACTAACTTTTCCCTCAGTGGCTGCTGGTAGAAGGAAACCCTTTCCAGGCCTTTGTGAGGAACTCATTGGGGCCCATCTTGACTAGGGTTGCCAGCTCCAGGCTGGTTCTGTCAGTAAAAGGCCCTTTCCGTGCCTATTTTGGCTTTTGGGAGAAAACTCATTGGGGCCAGGCCTGACTAGGGTTGCCAGCTCCAGGTATGGAAATTCCTGGAGATTTTATGGTTAGAGTCTATGATACCTGGCGATCTTCAGGCTCCACCTGGAGGTTGGCTACCTTAGGCATATCAGTTAGCACTTCAGAGCACAGTCTGCTATACCCAGGTTCTTGCTGTGGAAGCTGAGTGCATGATTTCAGACCGGTCACAGACTTTCAGCCTAACCTACCTCACAGGGTTGTTGTGCAAGTCAAAAGGGGGGGAAGAAAATGATGTAAGTTGCTTTGGTCCCCACTGCAGAGAAAGACTACTGGTCCTCGTGGGGAACCATTGTTGCAAATCTCCAGGTGAGGGCTGGAGATCACTCAGAATTACAACTGCTCTCCAGATGGCAGAGATCAGTTCCCCTTGAGAAAATGGTGGACTCTGTGTCATTACACCCTGCTGAGATGGCCTCCCTATGACAGCCAGTGTGACATACCAGTCAGGGCTTCAGAGCAGGGTAGAGGCTGGGGGGGGGGTGGAGAGCTGGAGTCAGAGGGGCAAGTAAAGGTAGGTTGATGGTTGGCTGGGAAGGAGATAGGGTTGCCAACTCCAGGCTGGGGAATTCCTGGAGAATTGAAGGGTAGAGCCTTGGGAGGGTAAGGTTTGAGGAGGGGTGGGGCCTCAGACAGTTACAATGCCATAGACTCCACCCTCCAAACCAGCTATTTCATCATGAGGAACCACTGTTGCCAATCTCCAGGAGGGGGCTGGAGATCACTCAGAATTACAACTGCTCTCCAGGAGAGAGGGGAGAGGAGATGGAAAGCTGAAGTCAGAGGGGCAGATAAAGGTAGGTTGATGGCTGGCTGGGAAGGAGACAGGGTTGCCAACTAAAGGCTGGGAAGTTCCTGGAGAACTGAGGGGCAGAGCCTGGAGACGGTGGGGTTTGAGGCAGGGTGGGTCCTCAGACAGGTACAATGCCATAGACTCTACCCTCCAAACCAGCCATTTCCTCCTGGGGAACTATTGTTGTCAATCTCCAGGGGAGGGCTGGAGATCACTCTGAATTATAACTGCTCTTCAGATGGCAGAGATTAGTTCCCCTGGATTATACTTTGTACCTGGCATTATACTCTGCTGAGGTCGCCTCAGCAAATTGACACTGAGTGCTCAAGGCCAGGGCACTCGCCCAGAGCCTCTTTCTAGAGCTCGTATTTATTTCCACAATGGGCTTTATTCCTAGTATGGTATGTCTTGTTAATAAAAGCTTATTTCTAACTCTGGCTTTTATAGAGTTTTTATTTTTACTAGTAAACACCCGTAAATGGGGGCAAACTATTATCCTAATAATTCTGACTTGATCTTCATGTCTCAGTCACTGTATCTTAATGGCATTTAATTACATTGCTTTAAGGGATGCTTGATAACCTTAAAACTTGCTTAAACCTTTTCAGAAATGAAGCCTATTTCAGCTCACAATCTTTAACCTTCTACACTCTTATACAAATACTAACCTTTAAATAATTTTAAAAAAATTATTAGCAACACATCACATATGGTTCCCAAAGAAATTATAACTGAACTGAAACTTGATCTCTTTTCATATGGCTCCACTTCTGAAGGAATTCAGTATTATTGTAAAACATCGGAGTAAGGTTGAAATTGACGTCAGATAGTCCCTGTGCCTTCAATATATTCTTTTTAAAAAACTTTTTTTATTGCTTTTATTCTAAAAACTACACAGAAATCATGAGGATCTACAAACTATGGGAGAAGTAAAGATAACCACTAAAAACCCAAGAAGCAGTGATCATAAAATGCTTACAAACATTTTTTACGCTTTAGTATTATATAAGTACAGTATAAATGAAAAAGGTTAGTGAAATATATCCGGTACCGTTAACTATATAAAGAACCTCTGAGAATCTGCTAAGAGTAGGTTAAATTTAAGCTCTAGAGATAAAAGTTATTGTTTTTCTTTCTTTTTTCTGAGATAGTCTCGACTGGCTTTAGGAATTCTGGGGGCCGCTGCCCCTAATTCCGAGTCAGATTCTTCTTCAGTGGATGATGATATTTCTCCATGGCTTCTCTGGTCACTGTCTTCTTCGTTCACATTATCATCCTCCCAGGGCTTTTCTGGCTTTTGTAATTGTTCCAAAAAACCTTTAGCCTTTATGACAGAGTCAGTCCTTTCTCTCTTGTTGTTGTATTTGAAGAAGACGCCTTCTGGTATAATCCATTTGTAGAGGGTGGATGTCTTTTGTAAAAATAAGACCAAGTCTTTATATTTCCTCCTCTTCTTACTTATTTCAAAGGGAACGTCTTTTAATACTTTAATTTCTCTGCCGTTGATTTTTAAGGTAGTTCCATTAGTCGCTTTAAGTATCTGGTCTCTGATATGCCCAATATTTCACCAGGCAGATTATTTTTCTTGATGTATTCTGAATATGTCCTGTAGGCCATATCTATATCGCTTTGAAGAAAATCCACTTTCAAATCTGCAACCAGTCCCAAGGTTTCGCTTAAAGTCTTTTTAAGATCTTCTCCTTTTGTCTCTGGAACTCCTTGAAATCTCAAAACATAGTTTGACTTTTCCATTTGTAGCTGTAAAAGTTGAAGTTCATTGGAGGTTCTCTTTTACCCCCCTTTCTCTACATCTTTTTTAAGCTTATTAGTTTTGGCATCAACTTCCTTAACTGCTATTGCTGTTTGCTCTGCCGTTTGCTTAGTATCATTCAACTGACTTTGTAGAGTTGCTAAATTCTGGTTGAGAGTTGTCATTTGATCCAGCAGGGGTCGCAATGCTACTGCAATCATACCAGGGAAGTCTGTAGCCACTTCCAGTCTCATGACTGGAGTGGCTGGGCTGCCGTTTCCTGAAAAAGGTTCTGTTTTCAGTGCAACTTTCCTCCCCATCATCTTTTAATTGTTTACTTTTCAGAAAAGTTTTAAAAACCTCTATTGCTTGAGAGATTATATTGTTTTCTCTCCAGTGCTCTTTATATTAGTTGTTATTTGCTTATAATCCTACCCTCCGCCCTTAAAATGCTCTGGAATCAGCTTTTGTTTATCTATGGAGTGAATCCTCTGCTTCGCTTGTCTTTGGGGGGGGGTATTTTCACTTGTCTGTTTGTCCAGATGTTTTGCTTTAATGAAAAAATTCACACTTCATTGTGGATCATATGCTGGGGGCCCCCTACAAGGGCGCCACCTTCAATATATTCTTATGCCCTTTCCTTTTTTAATTATTATCTTTATTAAATATAACAAACACACAACATTGAAAGAAAAAAAGGGAGGTTTCACCCCCCCGTCCTCAAACGATTTGATACAGTAAATTTACATATGATGCAAGGAATTGAATTACACAAAACTATAAACGGTTAATAAATAACAATAAAAAAACAACAATTACAATACCAAGAGGTGGTTATAAAAGCCAACTTTTAAAAAATTAGGGTAGCGATAATTTTTAGAATAAGTATTCCCTTTGAGAATCTCTTCTAGACTAATTAAAATGGAATACCATCTTTCCAGATAATGGGAGGGACCTTGTGAGGGATGCCTACACACTATTGAATCAGATATTTCATCTAAGATTAGATGGTCCCAAATTCTCGAATACCAATGTTTAATTGAAGGTTTATCTATTGCTTTCCAGCAAGCAGCAATTATTGTTTTGGCTGCTGTGAGAAGTACCATTATCAGGACTTTCCTGATTTGTGGAATTTTCACATCTTGCCAGTAGTTCAATAAAATGACCTCAGGTGCCAAAGGAATTTTATAACCAGTTAAATTTTCAATTTGCTTTTATCACTATGCATTCCTACCAACAATGGTAGAAAGTTCCTAATTAACCACATTGTTTCCAGCACAAAGGAGATACAGAATTATTTATGCAATTCAGTTTTCTAGGCATCATATACCACCGTGTTAACATTTAATGTTTTGCTCTTGTATATTCATAGACTTGGATTTATATACATAAGATGACCATACAGACTCCCAATGAGTTTTGGATCATTGTAGATTGCAATCAGTTTGCCAAAGTATTGTATAAGAAGGTAAGTCTGACATATCATGCTCTAACAAAATTCTGTAAACAATGGAAATCATACCTTTTCTTGTACCACTGTCAGCCAGTAAAAGCTTTTCAAAGGTTTTCAGAGCTCTGTGCAGTTGTTCAGATATTGTCGTTGATGTAATAAAATGCTGCAATTGTAGGTATTTGAACCATGGAATATTTAACTTAGCCAGTGCATCAAGTTTTTGTTTCTCAAGTATTTGACCTTTGTGTATCACATCTGAAATTTGATGTAATTTGGCAAACCCCCAAGTTCTAAAAGCGGGGAAATGCTGTGCCAGAGGGAACCATTTTTGTCCTAAAAATGTAGTTGCATTAGAAAAAGATTCCATGTCCGGAGTAATGCTTGAGTAAACATATTTGTGGACTTTGGCGACTGGTCAGATTTTGCTGCCCATAGATATTCAAAGTATTTGTACGGGGTTAAATATGATTCTTCAATTGGTACCCATTCTATGTGCGATGATACTTGAAGTATACGCAACAGTATATTTAAAATTGAGGCTTCATGGTAGTTTCAGATCTGGCATTGATAGGCCTCCCAGCTGAGATGGTCTACGTAGTGTTAAATAAGTAACCCTAGGGGAACGGGCACCCCAGACAAACTTTCTCCAACTATTTTGCCATTTACGAAACGTAATATTAGGAATCCATATTGGAAGCATCCGGAAAAAATATAAAAATTTAGGAAAAACAAAAGATTTAAATATTTTAATTTTCTTTAACCATGTCAAATTAAGAAGATTCCATTTGGTAAACATATTTGAAGTCCCCTGTATCAGTTCTTGATAGTTAACTTTATATAAGTCATTTAACTGGAGTGGAATTTTAACACCTAAATAGGTCCAAGGTTTGGATACCCATTGGTAAGAGAAATGTGTTTTCACATATTTTTCACTGTCTTTAGTCAAGTTAATAAGATTTAAGGCAGTTTTTGTTTGATTAACATTGAGACCTGCTATTGAACTAAAAGTAGTTAAAAAAATTTCTAAGCTGGAGATTGAAAATTGTGGGTCAGAAACATATAAAACAAGGTCATATGAGAACAAACTAACTTTGTATTCCTTTTGGTTTATAGTTATACCTTGTATCTGATTTGAACTTCTGATCATATTTGCCAATGGTTCAATGGCCATGGCAAAAAGCAGGGGTGACAATGGGCACCCCTGCCTCGTGCCTCTTGATAAGTTAAAATTATGTGAGCTAAGTCCAATTAAAGATATTTGTGCTTTAGGAGAGGTATATAAGGTGTCTATTACTCTCATGAATTTCGGCCCAAAACCCATTTCTTCAACTACATGTTTTAAAAAGACCGGCTTCACCTGGTCAAAGGCTTTTTCGATGTCCAAAGCCAAAATACAGGTATTAGTTAAATGTGGTTTACTATGTTGTATTATATTAATAGTTTTACGGATATCGTCACTAATATCTCTATTAGGAATAAATTCAGTCTGGTTTACATGGATGTAGTGTCCAATTATTTGGTTTAATCTGGCCGTAATAACTGTAGTGAAAATTTTATAATCACTATTTAGTAGGGAGATTGGCCTATATGATTTGGTGCATTGAGGATCTCTATCTTTTTTAAGCAATAATATAATTTTCACCTCATCCCAAGATGGTGGTTTAATGCCTTTTTCTAACACTAAGTTGCATAAAGTCATTAGTGGAATAGCCAAAAGATGTTGGTATTTTTTATAAAATTCGGCTGGTAAGCTGTCTCTGCCAGGGCATTTGTTGATTTTTAAATGTGAAATTGCATTTAGGATTTCTTTTTCAGTGATTGGTTCATCCATTAAATCTTTAGGAGTGTGAATTAACTGTTTAACTAATTGATGTTGCCTAAGGTAATTTTGTATATCTGAACTTTGGGGCTTATCAGAATTGTACAATGTTTTATAATACTCTAAAAATACATTCAGTATTCCTGGAGAAGTAAATTCTGTTTGACCATTGGCATTTTTAACAGAGGCTATAATCTTTTTTACTTCTTGTTCTTTTATTTTCCATGACACAAGTTTCAATGATCTAGGATGCCTATACCAATATTTTTGCCTAAGATACATTATGTTTTTCTGAACTTGTGTTGTTTCAATGCCTCTAATTTTTTGCGTTCCATAAGAAGGTGTTGGTAGTTCTTCTTTGAACCAGTGGCTTTGTGTTTCATTTCTAATATTTTAATTTTATCTATTATTTCCTGTTTCAACATGTTTCTTTTCCTATTATAGGTTGCAGTAACTGAAATAAAATGACCTCGTATTACACTTTTCATCGTGTCCCAAACAAGAGCTTGTGAAACTCCACATGAAGAGTTTAATTTGAAATATTCTTGTATTTCCTTATCAATGTTATCAACCATGAATTGATTAAATAAAAGGTTTGTGTTTAATGGCCATGTTTTTGTACATGTGTCTTTCTTCAAGCCACTAAAAGTATACTTAGTCCATGCACGGTTGGACAATGTCCGGAGATCAATATCAGTATGCAGTGTTTACGAGATTAAAGATGTAGATATTAAAATTAAGTCAATACGAGTAAAAATATTGTGTTTCAGAGAAAAATATGTATAATCCTTGGTGCCAATATTTTGTATTCTCCAGATGTCATTTAGATCATAACCGTCTATCAATTTTTGAAAAGTCGATGTGACATTTTTAACCTGTCTATTGGTACAAACTTGCCCAATGCTATAAGTTCTGTCTCTCTGCTCATCTAAAATGCAATAAAAGTTGCCTCCCACTACCACATGTCCGTCTTTGAAATTCTCTAGTTCTTCTAACATAGATCTTATAAAAGACTCTTGACCATTGTTTGGAGTGTATGCCACAACAAAAGTATACTTTTCCCCACTCAACAAGCCTTTAAGAAATAAAAAACGGCCCTCCAGGTCTATCTTTTTTTCTTGGTATTGAAAGCAAACACTTTCAGACAATAAAATTGCCACACCTTGGGATTTGGAATTTCCAGGTGCCTGGTATTGTTCAGAAAACCATTTAGATTTAAATATTGGTTGATCAACCTTTCTAATAGCTTAACTAAAGAAGTTTCTAGCCTCTTTGCCTTAATTTTATTGTTCTGACCCCAGCAGTTAAGCGAGATGATTTTTATTTGTTCACCCATCTATTAAAATATAATGATTTAACTTGTCATGTAATCCAAACCTGGGGGGAAAAGGTTTAATGCCAGCCAGATATACTCTGATAGCCATGAAAAAGGTTGTCGTTGTCTTGTAAATAAACCCCTATGAACAAGAACCAACAAAATATAAAATATAAACTCTATGTGTCTAAAACACATTACAACTTGCCAGTCACCTATGGTGACCTACAGTTAGTGAGAGACACAAGGTCGCCCACTATAAAGGAAACTTAACTACTAGGGAATTAAAGTTGATCCCCCTCCCCTCCACTTTTGTGTATGTAAAGTATATTACCTAGACCTTGTTATAACAAGTATGGACCAGAAACGCTGAAGAGAGTTTACATCTGCGAATAGGTATCCAGTTGTACATAGAATCTGCTTCCAAGTCTTCTGAGTCTTCTGGTTCTGAAGGTATAGGCAGTTCATATTTGATTTGAAGAGTTTTGAGAAGTCCATACCCTGAGTGCAGATCATTTGCAAGAAGTCGTGCGCCTTGATGCAGCACCACAAATTCATTAGCTGAATTCCAATGGAACTTAAAGTTATGATTGTTCAGTTTGTTAGTTATAGGATGCAACTCTCTTCGATGCTGTAGGGTCTCTACAGTGAGGTCTAGTAGAGCTAAGATTTTAATATTGTCATATAGCAGTCCAGCTTCCGATCTTGCCTTCTTGAGGATAGTTTCCCTAGTTCTGGAGTCTGGAAACGTGGCAATAATATCCCTAGGAAACTTTGCAGAGCATGTATTATAGGGACCCAGCCTATATGCTATGTCTATTAATGGTGCTATATTTTCTTCTAATCCCAAAGCTTGGGCCAACCAGTTTGCCAAAAAAAAAATTAAGTTCTTGCTCACCTTCAGCCTTTTCAGGTATCCCGCGAAATTTTAATTTTTTTTCTTTGAGTTTATTTTCCAAAGCCATAATGTTGCCTTTGGACCATTTTTCTGTGTAAATGACACACTTCTCTATGGGTTGTTATAGACGCTTCCAAGGCTGTCTCTGCAGTTTTAGAGGTCTCTGCCAAAGATTTGGTGAGTGCTGAAAGCTGTTCTTTCAGAGGCTTAAGTTCTGTTTGGATTTGTTTTGTTAAATTGTCCTCAAGCTGTTGTAAAGCTGTCTTTGGTTAGTGTAGAACGCTCCGCGGCAGCTCTCAAAGTCGCGCCTGCCATTTTGTCTGCATCTCCAGACTGCTCCTTCGGTTGCTTGCCTCTCAAAAAGTAGGTGGCTAGGGCTTGCAGCATTGAGGCAAATTTCTTGTTTTTCATTGTAGTTGTCTTGCCCATGGTCTTTGGGCTATAGAGTCCCGAAGTGAAGGTCTAGGTCGATGTTTGAAAAGATGGGGTGGAGAGAGAGACCCTTAGGAGTCCGCCATCTTTTGCTGCATCGCCACACACCCCATGCCCTTTACCATAATATCTCTGGCTAGGGGCCTGACACAGTCTAGATTTAATGAAGATTAGGATTGATTAATAAAGATTAGAATGCAATAGTTAAAAGAACAACAGTCATACACATAAATAATGAGGCATACAAATATTATTATAGCATGTCAAGCCTGTAGCCAGGATTTTGTGGCTTGTGGGGCAATTTTTTTTCTGGTGGGGCTGAAGTTCTCAATGTAGAAAGAAGTGAATGATGTAAGCTGCTTTGGTCCCCATTGCAGAGAAAAACAGTACTTTTCCTCCTGGGGAACCATTGTTGCCAATCTCCAGGTGAGGGCTGGAGATCACTCAGAATTACAACTGCTCTCCAGAGGGCAGAGATCAGTTCCCCTGGAGAAAATGGTGGGCTCTGTGTTCTTATACTCTACTGAGATGGCCTCCCTATGACAGCCAATGTGACATAGCAGTCAGTGCTTCAGAGCATGGCAGAGGCTGCAGGTGTGTGTGGGGGAGACGGAAAGCTGAAGAGTGAGGAGCAGATAATGGCAGGCTGATGCTTGGCTGGGAAGGAGATAGGGTTGCCAACTCCAGGTTGGGAAATTCCTGGAGACTTAAGAGGTGGAGCCTGGAGATGGTGGGGTTTGAGGAGGGGTGGGACCTCAGACAGGTACAATGCCATAGACTCCACCCTCCAAACCAGCCATTTCCTCCTGGGGAACCATTGTTGGCCATCTCCAAGGGAGGGGTGGCAATCACTCAAAATTACAACTCCTCTTCAGGTAGCAGAGATCAGTTCTTCTGGAGAAAATGGTGGACTCTGTGTCATTATACCCTGCTGAGGTCACCACAGCAAATTGACGCTGAGTGCCCAAGGCCGGGGCACTCTCCCAGAGCCTCTTTCTAGAGCTCATATTTATTTCCACAATGGGTCTTATTCCTAATAACTATATAAAAGACATACACACATGTATTGTATTTATAACCCATACAGACACATATGCTTTGCTGAGTTCTAAATCAAATAGAAGTTAATTTTCCATTCAGTCTTCTATCAGTCATAATATTTTTGTTTTCTATAAAAATGAAGATACTTAACTTGTTATGTTTAGTCTGTAATCTGAAAAACACAAAACCAGGCTCAATTCAAATTAAGGGTATTTACTTCTAAGTAAAGGTATTTAGAACCAGGATGTTCACAGAATTGTGAAACAGTAGTGTTTAGGTGGGCACTTTAAAAGAGATTAGAACTGTTACAGAACGAACAGCCCGGGAGAGCACCTTTATAATATTTATTTATTTATAATTTCAATTTGTATACCGCTCTTCCCTGAATTCACACAGCTCAGGGCAGTTGACAACAAAAAATATACAACATAAAATCCAAGAATAAATATTTAAAAGTGAAAAGAACATCAGATAGTGTCAGAATAAATAAAATATATATAACTAACAGCAACGAGAGAAAGAAGGGTGGGGGAGGGGAAAGGAGTGCCAGATAAGGTAGAACCCATTGCTTTCCTCAACCAAAAGCCCGGCAGAACATCTCTGCCTCGCACACCCTGCAGAACTGCATAAGTTCCCACAGGGCACAGATGTTATTTGGCTGAGAACAGCCAGATGTCTTTAGGGCTAGGGATCACCAGCAGATTGTTCTCAGCAGGGCCTAAATCTCTTCAGGGGACATACCAGAGGAGATGGTCCCGAAGGTATGTGGGCCCCAGACTGCTCAAGGCCTTAAAGGTCAATACCAAAACCTTGAATCTGGCCCAGTACTCCACAAGAAGCCAGTGCAACTGGTGCAGCACAGGCTGAATATGTGTGGCCTGTGGTGTTCCTGTCAGGACCTGCACTGCTGCATTCTGGACCAGTTGGAGTTTCCGGATCAGTCTTATGGGCAGGCCAGCATAGACCAAGTTAAAGTAATCCAGTCTGGAGGTGACCATAGCGTGGATTACTGTGGCTAGGTCAGGGCGAGACAGGAAAGGCAAAACACCAGCTTGGCAATGTTCGGGATCTGGACCTCCATGGATAAGGAGGTGTCCAGGAACATGCCCAAACTCCTGATGGCTTGTGCTGGTATTAAGAGGCACACCGTCAAGAGTGGAAAGTTGAGACTCCAATCCTGTATCCCCACCCAACCAACCACAGAACCTCTGTCTTAGTTGGATTCAGTTTCAGTTGACTCTTCCTTAACCACCCCACCACAGCCTCCAGCCTCTCAGACAAATTTTGTGGGGTGGAGTCCGGGTGGTCACTGATCAACTGATACAGCTGGGTGTCATCAGCATACAGCTGGGCAAGACGGTACATGTAGATGTTAAACAACACTGGGGAGACGATTGTCCCCATATGTTAAGGGGAACGTAGTTGACAACCTCCCCCCTAGTGCTTCCCTCTGTTCCCAACCTCTGAGGAATGAGTCAAGCCACTGTAAGACTACCCCATGAACTCCTATGTTGGTGAGGCAGTGAATCAACAGATCATGGTCAACTGTGTTTGTAAGGTCTAACAAAAACAGCAGCGCTGACCCACCTTGGTCCAGCTGCCTACGGAGATTTCTGTGAGGGTGACCAACACTGTCTTCAGCAGAAACCAGACTGGAACAGGCCAAGTGCCAATGTGTCAGTCAGGAAATGCTGGAGCTGCTTAGCTACTGCTCTCTCAATCACCTTGCCCAAAAACAATAAATTCAAAACTGGGTGGTAACTGAAAGGATCTAAAGCAAGGGTGTCAAACATGCGGCCCAGGGGCTGGATCACACCCCCGGAGGGTTTCTATCAGGCCCGCAGTGGAACTGGCTGTTTTCTGCTTCTTCCAGTTCTGCTGCTGCTGCGTCATCATAAGTTAGCGGTTTATAGATACACACCTGAACAGCATACTCAAGATTGCAACAGCACAGACATTTTGAAGTAATAATTCAGAGCAAGAGGTGTCAGTTATGAGACATTGTTAAATAAACAAAATATTGCAAGAGTGCTAATGTTTTAAGCATGTTTTTATTTTAAGTAAAAAAAAACCTTTGTGTTTGTGTCCTTTATAAAGTTTATACCACCACTACCAGGCATTACATTTTATAACACACATGGCCTGGCCCAACAAGGTCTCATTTACATCAGATCCAGCCCTCATAACAAATGAGTTCGGCACCCCTGATCTAAAGGATGGCTTTTTCAAGAGCAGTATTACCATAGCCTCTTTCAAACCCTCTGGGATTGGATTGTAGTCCACTGTAATGGAGGTATTACCTGCTTTTACTGCACGGTCTTTACCTTGCACTTCACTTTCTGTACTTTGCCTTAGATCAGCCATAAACAATCCTTGAACGTGGCACAGGGGCAAAAATGGCATCCCAAAAATGGCCCTACTCAATTATGAAAAAATACATTACATTTAAATCCACAGGATGATTTTGAAACAGGCATAATTAGGATCAGTATTTAAAACAATTTTTCTTTAAAGCAAATTTTCACCCAACCACATTATATAAGCAAAAGAGGAACATACAGAGAGCAAATAAAAGATCTGAGCTATATAACAAAAGAAGGAAGAAGCTATATTTCTATGCAATAGTCATCCCAATATGTGTAAAATTAGATATAATTTTACTTGTGGGTGTAGACTGGCAGCTCTCTAAGAGGATACAGTGTGAACCAGCTGAGTATTTTAGGCCTAAATTCTGTTAACTAAACCTAGACCTGAAAAACATTTATGTCTTGCAAAAGCAGAAAACAAATAACTCAGTCCAAAGCTTACTCTCTCATAAGGCTACTCACTGGAACCTTCTTGGAATCCACTTAGAAAAGTTAAATAAACCTACCAAGCATCAGGAGAGAAGTGTTACAAATTACTAATTCCATTCCAAGTTCAATGGGAACACTTTAATAGCCAGTCAAGATTTTCTTAACTGATATTGGGGTGACAGGAGCAGGCTGTAAAATATTTTTGGTTGGAAAGCTGCACACAGCCCTGTGCCACTGTCCTCAAGATGGTAGCACATACTGATTTTGGGATTGAGGAATATCTTCTGACACCACGCTTCACTGTTACAACACCATGCACACCTGTGAAAAAGGCCAAAGCAATGTTTATTAACTACCTTACCAGTGCTTGGCACGATTTACTGCTAGCCACCCCAGATATGAATTATGGTGGTATTCCTCAGGTAGTCTCTCCCCTGCCTTAGTAAACCAAATTGTAACATTTTCTGCCCTTAATACCAAGGAGGAGAACAAAGACTGAACACAACAAGGGAAATGTTGTGGGGAGGGGAGAACTAGGGAGGTTCAGACCCAGCTTTGTACCACTGATATGAATGTCTGTATAAAATACTAAAATATGGAAAGTTAGCCAGGATCTGTCAAGTTTCCCTCAGGTTTCTTAACTTTTCAGATGACCACTACAGTCTTTATAAAATGCAGACCTCAACCTGCCCCAATAGCTTTCTGATCACCCAGAAAGACTACATATCAGATCTGTATAATAGTGTGTACCAGAGCAGGCCACCACAGTAAACAGTAGACAGTCACCTCAAGTGACTTAAGATGAAGCAAGATCCCTATGCTTCTTAAAGGAGCTTCCAAACCAGAAAAGTCAAACCCATTTGTTACAAGGGCCAGATCTGAGATTCACTTTGTCGGGCCAGGCCATGTGTGCCATAAAATTTGATGCCTCCTACACTATTTTACCTTAGCCTGTGAGCCCCAACCCCTAGCCATTTCTTTGCTATTTCCTATCAGCTTTGATCACACACGCTAAGTCTTGTCTGCCCACTTGCCTCCTCGAGCAGCCTCCTGCCTTCCCTCCCTCACCCCAATTGCTTGCAGGCCCGATAAGAGCCCTGGATGGGACAGTTCCAGCCCGGAGGCCATATGTTTGACACCCCTGCGCTAAACCCTATCTTTTTAAAATATATATATTTTCAATAATTTTCAACAATATACATTATATATGAGCAACAGTTAAATGACTCCACTAAAAGATAAATAAACTACATTTAACAATATGGGTGTGTACTTCTAGTTTAATATCTTTACAATATAACCCAAATTAAGATTGTACAAAAAATAAATCCTCTATATAACACTAGACAAGCGAAGCGGAAAGAACATAATTTAACTCTTACTCCTTTACAAAAATGACATGTAATGAAAATAAGGGTTTGAAGGAATTATTATCTGGTCAGTAATCTATTGTAACACAGGGAACCAATTCTCCACAAACTTAGACTGATAATTGCCAGAATTCAATTGAATCAAATTGTCTGCAATTTTTCCTATTAAGAACTGATCCCAAACTTTGTCATACCAATTCAATAAAGAAGGTGATGAGTTATCTTTCCATTTGGAAGCTATTGTTAATTTGGCTGCAGCTAATAAAGAGGCAATTAAACCCTGTCTTGGTTTAATTGTCGATAGATTTGGCCAATAGTTCAATAACAGTGATACTAGAGAAAAAGTTACCTCATGACCAGTGATCTCTTTGATATGCACTACTATCTCTTTCCAGAATTTGTTTATATGATCATAACCCCATCAACAATGGATATAATCCCAAACTGATCACATTTTTCCAACATTTGGGGGGACTAGAATGATTAATATGCTCTAAACCCTATCTGACTTAAACCTCCATTAAAAAAGCTTTTCCCCTTTGCTATTCCCCCTCCCTCCAAGTGCAGTTTCTGGATCTCTCTCCAAACCACCAGGGTATTGGCAGAATAGGGATGGGCTTTGTTCCATCCTTTACATATACCAAAGTGCCAAAAGTGCAATTCAGAAAGGTATTTTTCTTTTAAGATTAAAAATCCAGCACTTCCAAAGCAAGTGACACCCGCTGGATTCTATGCATCAAGGAACGATAAGACAGTACCTACCAGATTCTTACTTGGACTGCAGCAATGCAGTGAACACAAGTCTATCAAAGAGCTAAAAGCTGTGATAAAATATTTAATACATTATTACTACCTCGTTATTTTACCAAAACTGTATTACTTGTATATAGTTGTATAATTTGCATAATTTATGAACATAACAAGCTGCCTTCTACTGAATCAGACCTATCCAGCTTAGTGTCCACTAAATCAGACCCATTCGACTGTAACTTGCAAAGACTTTTCAGTGTGAAATCATTTTTTTAACAAAATGTGCCAGAGGTTGAACCTAAGAACTCTACCATGAAGGCATGATTCTTCCTCAATAACTTATACATTTAAAACCTAATTCAGCAGCCAGACTCTTCCATTCAAAATGTTCAGATAAATTCATCTGTAGCTGTATCCCTACTTCAGATTCAAGATACCAACTAAAAATTACATTTGCACTATCACTGAACTTTGAGTCTCCAGTCCAAACCTCCAGAAACTAAAACCTGCAGTAGTTGCCTTTTAGACATATAAGTGAAGCCTTTAGATTGTGTTTAAATAAACAAATGAAATTAAAACTCACGAGTGCTGCCCATTCAAATCCAATGAATACAGTGACATAATTACAGAGTGCTATATTTCTGATGACAAACTGACTTTGTGTAGAGAAAATCATTTTACTGAGTCCTTTGCTTCATTTGGGATTTAAAAGGGCTGAGAAATTGCCAGGTCTATCTATATCCAAATATCTGAACAGATATTATATTAAAATGTTTACAGATGGCAGCGATTCCAAAGCATTCTGTGGTTTAGATTAATTCCCGAGGGTATATTTTTCTATAGAAAATGATGTCATATCTGTATTTAATCAGTAACAGAAAGTCACTCCAAAATACTAAAGTTACAGAAAGTAGTAAGACGAAAGGGGTATGATTTTTTTTCATAATGGAATGTACAGTTGGTAAACTTCCAGTTACCACTTCACTTAATTTTTGTTCTCTTTCACTTTTTGAAAAAGTGTATATTCCAACTTTCAGAAAAACTGGCAGGGGATGTAAACCATGGTACACCACAGAACTTTCTCTGAAGGAGTTAGTATGGCTATAACTGTAATCTCTAAACATATTAAGCATCAGTTACAGCTCTCAGTCCCTGAATCTTGAATACAAAGGCTCAGTGCTAGAATAGAATAGAGTGGCTCTAAACAGGCACAGAGTGCTTTTCCTTCATCACAGAATAACCACAAACTGCTCACACATAACTGAAGTGGGGTGTGGCCAATTCAACCATGTTGGCAACTAAGACAAAAATTCCAGGTGACTGACTGCCAACTGGCTAAATATCTCTAAAATGTATACATTTCCTGGAAAATGAATGACACTCCAGAATTCTCAGACATCACAAGAGGATCTCAAATGCAGTCCTAACGGTATACATACTTTTCATTCCATCTAGGGTGACAAGAAAAAAAGCTAGCTATGGGAGGGAGCTTTCAGATCATCAGGTGTGGTTTACAGGTAACCCTTGCCTTACACAAAATTAGCACTGCTCAAAAGAAATGAACGGGGAAAAGCTGTGATACTGACAAACAGTGAACACCCAAGCTCCTTCCTATCTTCACAAAACATAATCTCAGCCTTTATTTCAGAACTAACAAGTTAGACACGAATAACGTTATCACACTGATTGTGTATACCCTGATCTTACACGGGCACATGATGGCAGCATTTATTACCCCCATTCTTAATGTTTCAAAGCAAGCTTTGGGGACCTGAAGCATGCCAAAGGGGCAACTCTATCTCGCCATAAACCCGCGCAGGTGCTTCGCCTGCCAGCCCAAAACTTCGGAAGAGAAGCTATGTCACTAAGGTTGTGCCGTCTAAGGCGGAGGAATAACAGAATGTCTAGATATGGAGCCCAGGGCCCATTTCCGTGCTGATGTTCTATTGGACGAGGAGAGCGAGGCTGGGGAAAGCGCGGGTGAGGGATCAGGGGAAACGGGCCATCCCCGCAGGGAAACGAAGGAAGCCCCGTGTGTGTGTGGGGGGTAGGTACCTGTTTGTCCAACGCCGCGTCTTTGGCGCTACCGGCGGAAGCACCCTTGGGCGCGGGGGTCCTCTCACAGGTGCAGCCTTCCAACATATACAAGCCGGCGGGCCGGGTGCTCTGTTCGCTCTCGAAGTAGAAGAGCATGTTCTGATAGAGCGCGAACCACTTCTCATGCCAGCGGCTCGTCTCCGCCGTCTTCTTGCTCAGGTAACCGCGCTTGGTGCCTTCCTTGCGAGCCAGCAGGGCCAGGTACAAGGCATGTCCCTCGTTGTAGCGCACGCTTTTCTGCATGATACCTCCAAGTTGGCGGCGCCTACCCAGGTCACTGGCGCCCTGCTGCCTGTCCCCTTCCCTCAGTGGGCGCCCGTCGTCGAGCGGCGGCACCTCATGAGAGCAGCTTCTCTGGCGGCGAGGGCGAGGCGGTCGCTCTCGGTTGTGGCGCGCTGCTAAGGAGACCTCGCGCTGGCGCTCTCCTCTGCCCTGGGGGGTGGTGCTACTGCCGCCGAGGGTCGTCGCTGGTCTCCGCCACTTCGAACCCGAGGGGCTCCAGGCTTCTTAGCCCTCCCTTGGGCGCCAGGCTCATGCCTAGCCCTTCACTAAGGATGCGCACCAGAAAAGTTCTTCGAGACGCGCTTTTCCGCAGGCTACCGCCGAGCACGGCCCTTCCAGGTCTCTCCCCCCCCCGTACCCACACCAGCAGGCGCCAGAAGGGGAGATATCACGTGGGAGATCAGCGGTAATCGGCTTTGAGACCAATTTAAAGAGCAAAGTCGCCGCCGCGGCCGCTGCTCGGGCGCACTCGCCCTCCCTCGGAATGCGCGCGCGCCTGTCTGTGCGTGGAGCGCTGGAGCTCCCTCCGCCTCCTTCCCCTTTGCTTGCAGCCTCCAGGGGTTTATCTCCAGCCAGGCGAGCTGGCCGAAGGGAGCGTGGAAAGGAGGCGAGAAGAAGACAGGCGGGCGCAGATTCCCGCGGCCTCCGGTGTAGAAAGCGTGCTCCGAGGGATGGGTGCTCTGAACCAGAGTGGCAGTGGAAGGGCACTGAAACCACGAAGGCAGTGGCCGGAGCGGATTGCTCAGTCCCGAGCTCTCTCGTGTTAACTTCTCGACGACGGGATTAAAATGAGACAAGAAGCAAATGCTGTCAGATGTTTGCAGTACAGACAAGGAGCTTCAAGGACTCGGCTTTGTATTAAATTATTTACATGGTCCAGGCCTGAGCCTCGGTTCTGGAAAGAGGTTCTGTAGCTGAGCCTTGCTCAGGTGACCACTTTGCAGGGCCAAGCAGGGAACAAGCAATAAATAAAAAGGAGAGTGCTGCTGAAGATGGATGGTGTACCAGCACAAAAAGCTGTCACTTGGCTTTTCTATCAGGACTCCTGGCAGGTACATGGAATGCACCAGGGCACAGTGAAGCTTTACTTGCCTTTGATATGCCATTGAATTTCTCAAAGCCAAAAGAACCCTGCGGGGGGAGGGGGGAATCTTCAGTTGAGCTTGAGCCCCATGCCCTCTATTTTTTTGACTCTGCACTGCTGACTCCAGCTATTCCAAAAACTAAGAGAGAAATTAAGCACATTAGAAAAATATTTCATCTCTGAGTGTGTGTGTGTCTTTTTGCAGTGGCTCACAGCATGTGGCTTTGCTCCAGTACACAGTGTGGTTTTTGTTTTTTAGAATTAGGGCTCTCAGTCTGCTAAAGAAAAGAGACAACCATGACGTTTGGTCAATACAATGTTCATACATTTCTCTAAACAGTCAGAAAAGCTGAGGATGCTTCATTTTTATCATACTGGCTTAAATAGGAATACAAATCATAATTTTGCATAACATACTGTCTCTGCCCCTCTGAAACTAGCGTAGGAGTTCATTAGCTGGAGTAGGCAACCCCCATACATGCCATATAGTGGCATTTTGCTTGGTTCTCTGCCTATGCAATCCAGGTGAGCACCTGAAGTACTGGTAGTATCTCTGGGGCTGGTGGTGTGAGATCAGGCAATGGATATAGCTTATGGTTATCACCTCACAGTCCTACACAATGCTGGCAGTACTTTTGGGGCTTGCTTGCTCCCAGTGTGTCTGGCTAAGTGCAGCCCTCATCTTTCTCCATTTGCTGGCACACCATCTTCACAGGTATGTATTGCATTTGTTTTTTGAGGGGGGCAGTTGGTCAAAAAATATTAAAAGCCCAGGTCTGTAGTATCAGAAAAGTTGGTTCAATGACAGAAATATGCCTAATATTACCCAAATTAAGATTTTTTTCAAAGAAAAAACATAAAATTAGGTTTCCTCTTAGAAATATTATACATAAAGAAAAAATTGAAGTATTTCACAAAGAATGCTGTATGAATCTCTGAACTTCTGTTGTTTTTTTTTAAATTGCTGCTCCACTTAAGGATGGATTTAATAATTCGGTGCACCAGCACCACAAAGAGACTGGAGGATGGGCTCTCTATCCATATGGATACATGCAGTGGCAATAGCCTCAGTGGTCTGGGTTTGTTTATACCCTCCAGTGCTGGAATTATGGAAGAAAAGGTAACAGGGCTGTTACTGAAAGCTAGAAACCCTACACTCTGTGCCATTGACTGTTCAATAGAGTTACCTATGCCAAATACAGCATTCTAAGAACAATCACTAAAGAATCACAAAAGGTAGGCTGGCTTGCCCCCCCCCTTGGCCTCTGCAAGTTGAGCACTTCTTCCAAACAAGTGGTTTAAATGTGCACTGTCCCACGGTACTCTGTTGCTGACCTGAAAGTGACCATTCTTCAAAAATGACTCCATTGTACAATTGCAAAATTAAAGAACATGGGGAAATTTGACTCAAAAAGGAGGCATTTCTCACCCTCTACAGATGTCATTGAACTCAGCAAAACTAAGGAAACTGATTGCACATCAATTGCTATTATAAATGGTAACTGTGCTTACTTTGAAAATATTTGAGTCTTACAAGTAACTGTACCTTTTGCATTTTGATCCCACTGTTTATAATTTTTCTCTGTATAACAGCGGTTATATGTTATATACTCCCACACACACTCCAAATAAGGATACATTTATTAATCAAATGACAGCAGTTCTACTCCATTAAAGAAGCTTATTTCACAGCAAATCTGTTAGCTTTTAAGGTGGCATGAGACTATTTCCTTCTGGCCTGAAATCAGACAGATGTAATGAATACCAAATAATAACAACAGAATCCATTGTTCAATAAAACACATACACAAATAAACAGGTTATCACTGTGGGATGTGAGTATACACTTTTAAATAAGCCCTCAAGATCTAATTTGTTTCCCCCACTAGGCCTTTATGAGAGAGGCCTCACCTAGGTCTTGGCTGCACTCTGTGTGTGTGTGTGTGTGTTAGTGTTCTATATTTATATGTGTTCTCTCCCAGTTGGAAGCAATAAAGAAACCTGTTGTTGAAGCTACCAAAGCCTCCTGTGCTCTGGCTACAAAGCAGGACTAAAGAGTGAACTGAAGCAGGATAAACAATCTCAACACCCCCCATACCTTAGAGGATACTAGGTGGTATCAGAAGTAGGATGTTCTTCTTACTGAACACAGTGTGAGTCCAGTACAGAACAAAGTTTGAGTTCACAGAGAGGCTTTCCAGGGTAGCAGTGCTGCATTAAATAGAATGGATGGAACAGTTTAAGCCCCCTTCTGAATGAAGCTTTATTGGGAATTTAGGAGAAAACACAAACAGACCCTAATTCTTAAGGGCTCACTTAAGGGTATGCATGCACAAAATACAGCACTACTATTAATTTACTTCAAACCAAGGATGTCCACTAGGCAGATTATAAATCGTTTTTGTACCTTTGAACACAAACAAGTTTGGTGTAGAATGGATCACAGATGCTCTTTGCACATGCATAATCTCACAGCACTTTTTCCATTTCTATCAGTCATCTGTTTGTTTTATGTTGAAAATTTAATACAATAAAAATATATGTTTCAGTCCTACTGGAGTGGGGTAGGAAGTTGTGTGGTTTGCATCTCAGTTTCTGGTTTGCTCATTTTGACCACGAACAAGAACAAGCATCAAATTATCCCATCTTGAATACACAGTTAAGTTAAAATCCACAACCAAGGCTGACATTCTTGCTGCAGTATCAGCTCAACTGAAAGGTCAGTAAGACTTGTAAGATAGCTACCACAAAATCCAAAATGGCAAAATCTGGCGTAACCAGCTGTTTCAGTTGTCTGCAGTTAACATCTGTGTAACACTGACATCCCTCTCTTCACTAATCACCATAAAGAATTGCCAGCTACAATAATACTGTGGCATTTCAAAAGTAAACAGGATATACAGTTTACAACCTAGGTCTTCTGTCTAGCTTCAGAAACTCATGTATTTCTCTCTGTCTCTCTTTTTGTGTGTGAAATGGTATAATTTCTGATGTAACATTTCTGGAACCCCATTTATTAACCTTTTATCCAACTTAAACTACAAAACTCTTTCTGACACCTATCATTTCAATACCACAGTATTCCACCACATAATGAAAATCTTGTTTCATACTTTTTTAAAAGCAGCATATTTAATCTTTTTAAAGTGTATAGTTCCTAATTTTATGTTGCTTATTTTCAATTGCTAAAAATATTTTACATGTCTTTTAAAATTATGTTCTCAACATAAACAGGATTACATGGTGATGAGTCAGTAACTAGACATATGAAAAATCACTATGCTTTGAAAGTGCTGTAGATTCAGGGTTCACATAGTTCAATCTCATACCTAAATGCTTCCTGATCCAGCTAGGGTGGTATACTTATGGAAACAGATTTCTGTGGTTACGCCTCCTGGGAACAGCATGTTCCAAAAGATTTGTGCTATGCACAAGGCTTTCATGCTGCAGATTTCCAGTTATCAGGGCTACACACACACAGAGCTCCTAATGCTAGAGCGTTTGTGTTCCAGATCAGTTTTGACAGTTATGATTTTTTTTTGGTTAGCAAACAACTTCCTCCCAGTCCTTCCCTCATGTGATTGGTGCTGTCAAAACTGGCCATCGAGCCAAAATCACCAACTTTTACTTTAAAACCTAGTCTCAGCAAAGATTGCAAACAGTTGTTCTATGTTTTGATGTGCTTCAAAATATTTTTGTATTGTATACATTTATTCTCCCCAAAACACAACTGGGGTATGCACACAGTACCATTATATATTACACTTAACAATCTGCATGATATTTACAAGCAACAACCCCAAGGTATTGGTAACACATATTACCTCTGTCTACCTCATTGGCTTGTAAGTGTACTTCCTAAATTGAATAAATAACTGATTCAAATTACTGTTTCAAATCCACAAGAATCATTCTCTTGCACATTCTCCCATCAGCTATTTATTTATTGCATTTCTGTTTCATCTTTCTCCACATTCTACTGTGGTGTGCTGCCCACCAGCATCTCAGTCTGCTGCTCCCTATTTTACCTTTGTAGTGGTTCCAGGTAAGCCATTTCCATAAACTTAACACTATCAGTTACTTCAGACTCCTTTTTGTTGCCACCATCCACAGCTTTTCTTTAAACTGAATAGTCAGTATCAGCTTTCCTAAATTTTATTGCAAAACCACAGTTTAAGGACACATCACTGTCTTCCCTACCCTTTTTAATGTATATCAGGCTTGAGAGGTTAACAAGATAAAGTTTACACTGTAAACCAAAGTTTCCTTTAAAAGAATCTACTAATGGGGGGGGGCAGAACATTCATATTGGTATTACCAACTGTTTTAGCAACATAAGCAAGTGGATCTGAAGTTAACATGCCCACTTCTCTGCCCCAGTTACTGAACCATTTGGATTTATTGTATTAGATCTTCATACACTAAATAGTTAACTCTAAACCTTTTCATTTCCACAAAACCATTAAACTATAAAAGCCATTTTTTTCTGACTCCATAAACTTCATCAATTACTTTTCTTCATTCTTGGCCATTACATTCCCTAACTGTCATTCTTCAACTGCCAGATCTTCTGTCCAGCATTCTAAAACAGAGCCCTTCATTGTATGTAGAACTACAAAGTCCACCAATCCTGTACATCCTGTTAAGTATGGAACTCAACAACGAAATGATTTCAGCAAGTGAATTCAATTTATTCGTAACAGCAACTCCAACTCAGAACACCACAACAAACACACCATAAAACTGTGGAGCACAGCTCCTTCTTTTCAACTCTCCCGGGCTGTCAAAGCCACTCCCAAAATAAGTTAAGGACCAATAGAATTACAGAGATAAGGTCCAATCACAATTGTTCCTGCTTTGATACATATTTACAAGATGATTGGTTCTGTGCAGAGGTTTCCCAGAAATCAGCCAATAGTAATGCGACAGCTGAAGAGCCACGTTAGAAATCAAGCTTAACATAGGAATGTATAGCCCAGATTCACATTCCAATACACAACAATTCCTCCCCCCTAAGATGGAGTATTACCCTTCCAAAGATAGTCACTCAGGAGGGGGCACAACGATTTCGGCTTGACCGGCGCAGCAGTCTCTGCTCTGTTGTCGGTGGAGCGGCACACACTTCGGGGACCCTGGTCACTTCTCTCACAGGAGAAGGGGGAACAATGACAGGGGTTTCAGGCTCTGGAGTTGGGGTCTGCCCAGACTCCAATTCCCTTTCCGCAGCACTCACCTCCTCGGCAGGAGGCCCCTTCTGCTTGGGAACCAGCTCAGATTCAGGCACCAACTTGGCACTTGAGTCTGCCCAGTGCTCTCTGAGCTGGTCTACGTGGTGGCATATCTCCCGTCCGCTGGGAAGCTGGATCACGTACAGCCTGGACCCTGCAACCTTGGTGACTATGGCTGGTAGCCACCGATGACCCTCCGCGTAGTTTTGGGCAAATACTCTGTCCCCCTCAGTGAACACTCTCCCTTGGGCCGGTGTCTCTGACCGCTGCCTAGACTGGTCAAGATCAGGATGCAGGTGGTCTAAAAGAGAAGCCAGTTTGCGGCCCATTAGCAGCTCTGCTGGGCTCCTCCCAGTGGCAGAGCAAGGCGTGATGTGCTGCCTTAAGAGATAGGAGGCGATCTTCTGCCCCCAGTCCCCGCACGTCAGGCGCCCAAGTGACTTCTTTGCCGTTCAAACCATCCGTTCGGCCTCTCCGTTGGTGGCCGGATAGAACGGCGCAGAAGTCACATGGCGGATGAGGTTGTCTTTAAGGAACCCTTCGAACTCGACCAAAACGAACTGTGGCCCGTTGTCTGAGACGACACAGTCTGGCAGCCCGTGCATCGCAAAGAGCTTCCTGAGTGCATTAATCACAGCCCCAGACCCAGTCGACCTTAAATTAACAACCTCTAACCATTTTGAAAAATAATCAACACATATAAAAAAACATTTGTCCATGGTAAGGACCAGCCAGATCAATATGGAGGTGGGACCATGGCCTCCGCGTCTTTTCCCAGGGCTGAGTGGGTGCCTGAGGTGGTTCTTGGCGTGACTGCTGGCCCACACCTCAACATCTGCGTCCAGATTGGGCCACCACACGTACCCTCTGGTGAGGGGCTTCATGTGTACAATTCCTGGGTGGCCTGAGTGGACTGTCTCCAAAACCCGCTCCCCCAGTTGGGCGGGAATTATTACGCGGTTTCCCCAGAGCAAGCAACCCTTTGAAACAGAAATCTCCGTTTGGCGTGAATAAAATGGTTTGAATTCTGGTGCCACTTTACCCGCCGGCCACCCCCTCAACGCCCAATTGAGCACACGGGTGAGCACGGAGTCTTGTGCCGTTGCAGTGGCAATGTCCTTTGAGGTAACCAGCACCTTGGGCAGCTCGTCAAGAGCTAGAACGTCCCAGTCCTCGACAATGTCCGAGTTCGTGGGTGGTGCAGGACAGCAGCTGAGGGCATCCGCATGCCCTATCGCCTTTCCTGGCCGATGTTCGAGTTCGTAGTCATACGCGGACAGAAACACCGCCCAGCGTAACATTCTTGGTGAAAGAATGTTGGGTGTCTGCCGGTCAGGGGAGAAAATGAGAGGTTTGTGGTCTGTGACAAGGAGGAACCATCACCCGTAAACAAAGTCATGAAACTTCTTGACGCCCGCAATCAGGGCGAGGCCCTCCTTGTCAATTTGGGCGTAATTTCTCTTGGCATTTGTCAGAGACCTGGAATAGAATGCAATCGGGGCCTCAGTACCGTCCGGCATCAGGTGGCTGAGCACCGCGCCAACCCCGTAAGGGGACGTGTCGGCAGCCAAGATTAGCAGCTTTTCTTCATTGAAATGAGTTAGTACACTGTCTGACGATAATAGGTCTTTTACTGCCTCAAAGGCTCGCTGCTGGTGCTCCCCCCATGTCCATTTGGCATCTTTGTGCAGCAAGGCATGCAACTGTTCCACAAGGGATGCCTTGTGCTGAAGAAAGGCATGGTAAAAGTTCAGGATGCCAACGAATGATTGGAGGTCCTTTTTTGATGTTGGTGGGGAAGCGTTTTTTATGGCAGCGACCTTATCTGGAGTGGGGTGGACTCCCTTGGCGTCAATAAGGAACCCAAGAAATTCAACTTGCGGTACACCAACAACACACTTTGATCGCTTCACGCGTAATCCAGCTTCCCTGAAGCAATTTAACACTGCCTGCAATTGAGCCATTAGTTCTGTTTCATCAGTACCCGCAATAAGGACGTCATTGAAATAGGGTACAACCCCAGGTAGCCCATGCAGGAGCCCCTCCATCAAACCCTGAAAAATACCCGGGGCAACATTTACCCCAAACTGAAGACGTTTTACTCGAAATGCCCCCTTGTGGGTCACAATAGTCTGCGTGTCTGCAGTAGCATCATCCACAGGTAACTGTTGGTAGGCCTGTGCCAGGTCCAACTTAGCAAAAAATTTTCCTCCCCCCAGCAAAGCCAAAACGTGGCTAATGACCGGCACTGGGTACGAATGCTGTTGCAGCACTCGGTTCACTGTGCATTTGTAATTGGCACATATACGTACCAATCCGTCTGCCTTGACAAGTGTCACTATTGGGGTTTCCCATTTCCCATAAGGAACAGGCTCTAAGATAACTTGCTGAACCAGCTTGTCCAGCTCCGCCTCTATTTTCGCTTTCAAAGCGAGCGGTACCTTACGATACTTCAGCTGGATCAGCTGGACTGAAGGATCTAGTTCGAAAGACACTGGGGGACCAGTGTCTTTTCCGAGCCCTTCCCCAAACACCTCAGGAAACTCATGGTACAGTGAGTCCCTTTTATTAGAACACACATGGTTAATGCCAGTGATAGCAATGCCCAGAGCCTCGAACCAATCAAGGCCCAGCAGGCTGACTCACTCACCCTCTGCTACTAGGAGAGACAGCTCGGCCTTCCGATCTTGAACTCGACTTGGAAGGTCGCTCTCCCTGCCAACGGAATACGCCGTCCTTGGAAGTCGGTCAGGCGGGTTGACACTGGTGCCAGGCGGCGGCGGCTCCGACCTGGGAACAAACGCTGCCACGTCTCTGTAGAGATGACGGTGACGGATGATCCGGAGTCCACCTCTGTGACGCAGGGAACACCGTCCAGATGAACCTTTACATGGATCTTTTTGCTGGGCTTGCCTCCGGTGGCCAGGATCGTTGATGGGCAGCAGCAGGAGTCGGTCTGATGATAGTCGGATGCCTTGTTGCCGTCTCGAACATGAACCCTGGGGTCTGCATGTTGGGTAGACGGTGGAGATATCTTGGCTGCCCGACAGACACAGGCCAGGTGACCCCGCTTGCCACAAGAGTGGCAGATCAGTTCCTTGGCCCAACAGAGGTCTCTCTCATGCTTGCCTCTGCAGCCGGCACAAGATCGCGTCACTGGAGTCTTTGGTCTGGTCCGCGGTGGGCGTGTCTCTCTGGTTCTGCATATGCCATCAGCCTCGCCGTCAGACTCACTGGCGGATTGCTGGTGGACTGCAGACTCTTTACTCACTGGTGGCTGTCGTTGGCACACCTCTCGGGTCGATTTGTCGGCAGCCTCTGCAGCAACAGCCTCAGTGTAGGCCACAGCGTACGTAAGCTCAGTGCGGGCAAACAGGTGCTGCTGAAGGTGTTCGTCCCATAGGTCACACACCAGTCGGTTGAGGAGGGCCTTCTCAAGGTCGGTGAACCCGCAAGGCCGGGCCGCCTTCCACAAGGCGGTGACAAATTCGGCTATTGATTCAGACGGACCCTGGCACCGCTTGTAAAAGGCGTACCTGCATGCGATCTTTGATGGCTGCGGCGCGAAATGGCCCTTGAGCTTTGCCGTGATATCAGCCCATGTAGCTGTGCTAAGTTCGGTGGGTGCGACTAGGGACCAGGCGATGTCGAAGACGGCCTTGCTGCAGGAGCTCAGGAGCATCGCCTTCTTCCTCGTCTGGAGGTGAAACTCAAACCGTGCCAGGTAGGAGTCCCAGTCCTCCGTTGCCTGGTCGAATGCTTCGAACGCCGGGTTGATGGCCATCTTGGCTGGTCGGGCATCCACAACTGCCGGGTTGATGGCCATGGCTCGGCTGGGTGTGTGTTCTTGCCTGCTGTTACGGCGTCGGTTCAGCGGGGCTACCTACCCACTCTAGCATCCCATCCTCATCGCCAATTGTTAAGTACGGAACTCAACAACGAAATGATTTCAGCAAGTGAATTCAGTTTATTCGTAACAGCAACTCCAACTCAGAACACCACAACAAACACACCACAAAACAGTGGAGCACAGCTCCTTCTTTTCAACTCTCCCAGGCTGTCAAAGCCACTCCCAAAATAAGTTAAGGACCAATAGAATTACAGAGATAAGGTCCAATCACAATTGTTCCCACTTTGATACATATTTACAAGATGATTGGTTCTGTACAGAGGTTTCCCAGAAACCAGCCAATAGTAATGCGACAGCTGAAGAGCCACATTAGAAATCAAGCTTAACAAAGAAATGTATAGCCCAGATTCACATTCCAATACACAACACATCCCCTTTCCAATCAATAGAACACAGGTTGCGCTTACAATTAATCTAACTTTGTACTATTCCTAAATAAAATCCTATAAGTCATATCTAAAACTATCTGGTGAACTTAGGTCATTACAGGTACCTGGCTTCATTTCCTACCCACACTAAAAGCAGTCCAAGTTGTCACAGGAAAGAAAATTAAACCTCCCTTTCCCAACTCTGTCCCTCCTGCAGCTGCTTTTTGCAGATAGTTATCAGTGATAGAATCCCATCACAGATCCCTTGTGTCTCCTGTAATTTAATGTGAGTAAATGGGCAACTGAAGCTTTTCAGCTGCCCATCCCATTAAGCTGCTATTAAAAGCTTATGACATTTTTTCCTCTCCAGATGGTTGGCAACCTTAGGAGACACACGACTCCAGCTGCAAGCTCAACATAACTCCTTCATTATTGAAATGATATTTATTGTTATGTATTGCTATACATAAATGTAGGAGCTTGATTCCAGCTTCCATTGAAAGCTTGGTATCCAAAACTATGCCAACTGATTGGACGCTCTGCACTGCTGTCCAATCAGGATACAAGATATGTGCAGGAGGGAAACACTGTGATTGGACTTTATTTATGTATGTATTTTCATTGGTCTTTACTGAACTATTGGGTGTGGCTTAGCAAGCCCGGACTGTTTAAAAAGGAGCCTGCAGCTCCCTGGTTTTGCTGTCGTCCTATCTTGTTCTCACTCTGTAAATAAAGCAGATTTCACTGTTCAACGAGCTGCTGCCTGAGTTTCATATCTAATATTTATATATCCTTTTTGTGCAGCTTGCATACTCAAGTGGTTCTCCATTGTGAGTCAACTGATAAGATCTCAAAAGTCAAATGTTTGGTAAGTCTAAGCTTTGCTAAATGTATCAAAAGGAATTTTGTAACTATGGCAACACAATTAGCACTGAAGAAACACGTTGTATTGGGTGAAATTTCACTACTAATAGTTTATATTTGGCTTGAATGCTGCCCAAGAGCAGACATTAGCAGCTTAGATAAATGAAAATTTATAAAGACACTTCAGCTGAATAATTCTGGAACTAGGTTTAGGGATTTCTGCTTGACAAGAAGTAAGGATCCAATGGAAAATCAATTGATACAGTCGGCATCCCAGTAAAGAGGAAACAAGCTTTAGATGTATGCTTGATGCCTAATACACAGACAAAATCTTCTGTACCAGACTGTCTGCAGGCTTTCTAACAGAGTGTAATTTATTTCAGTGGAAGCGGAGCTCATAAGCCAGATGTATCTACCATTCTCAACAGTCACCTAAAATAATCCTAATGTATTATGCTATGAGAACCTCAGTGCTTATGTGACCCAGTGGTAATTTACACGTTATTTGTGTATAATCCACAATTATTTAGAAGTATATTGCTGCATTCCTTAGATCCATGCCATAATAAACTAGAATGATTTAACTATTGATATATCTGGCAGATTTACCTAGCTAACAGTAGTGGCTACAGATGAGTGGCTTCCAATTGTACTCCAATTGTATTCCAATAGCTGCCATGAAAATTGGTCCCAGTGGCCACTAGTGGCTGTTTGTGGAAACTGAGTTTAATTCTAGAAAAAAAGCTACAAAAGGTGGAATCCTGGGTTGTGCAGAATTTATATTCCAGCCTGCTTATTCAATATTTTTTTTAAATTTATTAGAAGGTCCTATTATAGTATCACAAGCTACTTTTTGTATCTTCACTCCAGTTTCATGAATACTTGCCATGCAGCAAGTGAGCTATTGAAGAAACACCTAGAGTTGGTTGAACAGTTTTTCAGAATGCTTACCATAATGTAGACTTCCTTTAATGTATTGAAGGCCCATCTTCTATAATCCCAGGGATCACATTATTACAGACACTGGTATGAAGGCCAGAAATGTATTTTTTAACAAAGTCTGGCCTCATAGGTCAATAACAGTAAGGATTTCACAATTCACTTTCATCTTCAAGACCTCCACTATAGGTCATATCTTGAATGCTTATGAAATGCAGGGTATTCTTGAACCATGCAGCCTTTAACAGATTCTGACTAAATTATGTAGTCCTAGTTTGTGTTTTTAATTAGTATTACAGATTTCCTCAATATTAATAGTTTCCTTCGAAAGTTGATGCCAGTGGAATTTAGTACTACCAAATGTTGTAGCTATTATCACTTACTATTGTACACATTTGGTATGATTGAGTTTGCTCATCCTGGAAAGCTGAACTAGTTTTCTACCCAAGGGTATGTCTTTATGTTTCTCTGTTGTTCATCTGTAATGCAAGTTGACAAGCACTATTAACAGAGAGCAAGGAAAATGAAGGGTCCATATTTGATGTTACTATTGTATAAAGATTGTATTTGAAAAAATTAATTGAAGAGTTGAGACTTGGTATTCCGTTGTTAGAGTAAAAATTAATAAGAATGAAAAGATAAAATCTCCACAGAGTAGGAATCATAAGTGAATTAATTTATAGTCTAAAGTTTATTTCATGTTATTTGTCATTTTGTTTCAAATCTTGTCATGATTCATAAGACATTTACACAGTGTTACCAGTTGTACCACAATGCAGTTGGTTATACACATCCCATGAAAAACATGGCAGTGTAGACCGATAACACTGATGCTCCAGAACATGTTCCCAACTGGGGCAAATAATACCACTGAGGAAGTTTCAGATCAGAAAAATGGTGTGGAGGAGGCTGGAGTCCCTACAACACTTGAAAAATTAGATCACAGCCCCATAGCCAGGAATTTTTCCAGGAGGGGATGCCAGGGGGTTCTAATTAAGTTAATTTGAATTAATTTAAAGTAAATTAATTTAAATTGAGCTAATTAAATTTAAATTAAATTACTGGAGGAATATGAAAATTGTGGGTTGAAGGCTGTGGCAGCATTTGGGGGGCTGGGCGGGTCTGGCATGTGCTTTTTTGTGGTGTCTGCTGCAATTCTGCGTTGGCTTCTTGACCAGCTGCTTTGGGAGCTAGAGCGGGTGTGTGTGTGCAGGGCAATAGCTCGAGTGGCCTTTCCTCGGAGGCAGTGCAACATGCCTAGCAAGCTGGTGGGGACAGACTGTGTGCAAATCTCTCCCCTCCACCGTGGTGTTTAGCATTCAGTATTCTCCCTTCCCTTCATCTGTCTTCTCTCCACTCTTCCGCCATGCCTTGACCCACGTCCTTCTCTGCCCTAGATATGTTTGCATACATTCACTGCACAAGTTCACATTAGGGTGGGGGGATTCAATAGGGGGCACTGCCCCGTGTGTCCCACCGCTGGCTATGGCCCTGCATCCTCACAGATGGCATTTGGCTGTCTGAAAATTTGAATCAGGTGGGGGAACCTGAACCTGGCTTATTTAAAAAAGGTAACATTTTGTTTGACCCTGAATCATGAGCAGGAAGCATGAATAGATCTCTAATTTCCAAACCAAACAGACACATACCTGTGAAACAATCTAAACATTTATTGAACAGTATCATTTGTGGAGTTCTAAAAGCAAGTCTGATTAATAGACTGGCAATTCTCTTGCTGTAGCAAAGATTCTGACCCTTTTCAAACTGCCTTTGTATTCCATCTTTGTAACCGGTTGCTAATGGATTTTTTTCTTTTTTAAAGAATTTTATTAAGGATTTTATAACAGAAAGATTAAAAAACAATAAAGGATATAGATATGAAAAAAGATATACAGAAATAGAGAAATATAAAGAAAAGACTTCCAATTTTTTTCTATGACAAATATAAGTAAAATTGCATATTTAAAACATACTCTGTTAGTGCAACTAAATATTAATTCTCTTCTCCATGTTACTTACAAAGAAAATTTCTTTTCCCTTAATCATCAAATCCACAAATCATCAGTTAATTTTTTTCCATTTCATGCAAAACGTCTATAAGGGGTTTTTAATTGGCAATAAAGGCAGATAATATCTTTTCTCTAATTAAAGCAGTAAGTTTAACCATCTCTGCAAGTTCCATTATTTTCACCATCCATTCCTCTTTTGTAGGTAATGCTGGACTTTTCCATTTTTGTGCATATAGTAATCTCGCCACTGTTGTCATGTATAAAAACAAGGTTCCGTGACTTTTTCCAGTTATCTGTCCATTAGGCCCAGAAGGAATGCCTCTGGTTTAATTTCTACTTTAATCTTTAAAATCTTCTGAAATAAATAATGCATTTGCATCCAAACATTTTTAGCCTTATTGCACATCCACCATAAATGATAAATTGACCCTTCCTGTTGTCCACATTTTCAACATCTATTAGAGATATTTTTGTCCATTTTAGCTAATTTCTTTGGTGACATATACATCAGTACATCATTTTATAAAAATAATCTTTAAGACTAGAACTTAATGTAAATTTAAGACCTTTCTTCCACTTATATTTTCATTGTTCCATTTGTGTATTATGTCCAACATTTTCTGCCTATTTTATCATACATTCACTTGTTCTTCCTCCGTCTTGAATTTCAATAATAATTTATACATTTTAGCAATAACATGCTCATCATTTATACATAATACTGTTTCAAATTCAGTTTTAGATTGTTCAAAAGCCATAAGTTTTTTTGTCTGTTTTAAACCTTTCTAGTAATTGTGCATTATAAAACCATTGACAACCATATCCTTCTTATAAGGTACTGAGGCTGATGCATTGCAGAGTGATTACAGCTCATACTTTATTAAGTACAGTCAGATCTTGAGATGGCTGACCTGGCTCGCAGGCCAGTTTATATCCTGTAATTCACCACACCCAAACACACACCCACACCCAGGGTAATTTTTGGGCAGGAACGCACAGGAACGGAGTTCTGGCTGGCTCCTGAGTTGGCCACTCCCAGCAGGAACTAATTAGCATAACAGGCCACACCCAACACCAGGAACTCATTAGGATTGGCTACATTAGGGGTGTGTGGCCTAACATGCAAAGGAGTTCCTGCTTCAAAAAAAGCCCTAGGGTTTTGACAACAAACAAGGTAAACAGAATAAGAAGCAAAAGGTGGGTGTAGCTGGATGACCACACTTCTAGTAACATGGGGGCGTGGCCTAATATGCTAATAAGTTGCTGCTGTTCGGTGTGGCCTATTATGCTAATGAGTTCCTGCTGGGCTTTTTCTACAAAAAAAGCCCTGCCCACACCCATGATAGGTTATTTACAATGCACCCTCGAGTCCCATAGGTCTCTTCTTGGATCCTAGCCCTCCAATAGGTGTGTGCTAGGATCCGTTCGGGCTATTGTCTTCGGATGCGAAGCTAGGGCTCTCCCCTGGCCACGTGTGGACCTGACCGCATGTGCGGTCGCACTGGGTACACAACACTTCTATTATCAAGTCTTCTCTTAATTTCATTTTACATTCCCCTTAAGAAAAGTCTAATATATCATGGTATGTTAACCAATTATGCTTAGTTATCATTTCTCTTCTGTAGAAAGCTCTTTTGTAGATAGCCACAAAGGTGTTTTCAGACATAACCTAAGTTCAGCATCCTCACTTTACACAACTCAAATCACCATGACAACCAAGCATCCCAGTTAAATCTTTATCTTATATTTTGGTTATAGTATATCTTCCAGTTAGAAAAGGAAACAACACTTGTGGCTTAACTCTTTCATTTTCTAGAACTCAAATCGACAGGACAACAAAATGTCCTGGTTTGAGTCTATATCTTACAGAAAACAAAGATTAGTTCCACGCAGATCCAGTCTAGTATTCTTCCACCAGCTACTTTATCCAAACACACTTTCGTCAGAAGGGGGGGGGGAAATAAAAAAGTGTAAGTAAACCCTTGATCCATTTAAAACTTTCTAGTATTTCCTCCTTGTTAAGCTTTTTGTAACAAATACTTAAATTCCAAAATCTTTAAAGTCCCTTTTTATTTTTGCCTTCTGTAGTCTTGAGGAAAAGGTTATCTTACTGCAATAAATCATGTCTTTAGTGTAGAAAAAAAAAATTTTGTCTGATAAGATTAGCTATATCCTGAAGCAGTTAAGAAATGGGGGAGGTAAGGCTTTAATTTCCATTACAGCTTCACAGTGGCTGTGTGCTTGATGTGTTGTCCAGGCCTCCCAACTGCTCAAACCTCAGGCAAACTGCAAAAACTTCCATGTCTGCATTTTACTGCCAGGGAGCTGTTGTTCAGAGGGCAAGTGCATTATCTCAAGATCTCCCCTTCATCTAGGGTGATTGCATCAGCTAGAAAACACCTTCTAGCTCGATTATGTTGTAAAATATTCAAAAGTATTTAATTACTCAGAGTATCGATGGATCTTGCTCTATTGGAAAGAAGAGATTTCTTTGTGTTTAAAAAACCTTTATTGCTAAGGGTAAAAGGTATACGGGAAACCTACAAATAAACAAACATCTAAGAGCTACATTTCTAAGCTGCTTACAGTTCAAGTCATAGCTACTAACTACACACAGACAAAGGAGAAGGTGTGCTTCTTCTTGACCCCTAGGAAGGAAGTCACCTGAAACAAACAACCAATCTGTATCACAATAGAAGTTACTTTTCCCGGGCAAAAGCCCCATTGGCTCTGTGCCAGTTTTCCCTTCCAGGTCAGTCTAAACAACAGCAACACTGGTAAACAAGTTAACCCTATAATGACTGGATTGTCAGACCTTGCAAACACATACATTTCCAACACCCCTTCTCAAGGTCTAACATGTAAGTCATACATACACAAAACATTATTCATTATTTACTTCAACATTTGTACCAATCATATTCAACATTTTACGTAGACGTTCAAACTTCTCTTTGGTCAATGCTTAGTCAGAATGTCAGTCACCATTTCCTCTGTACGACAATGCTCAATATCTATCAGCTTCTTCTGGTACAAATCTTTTACTAAAGCACACTTAATACCAATAGATCTACTTCTTTCAGTGGTGCTTTCTTCCTTACATATAGTTATACAAGCCTGATTATCCTCAAACATAAGTACAGGTACAGGTTCTCTTATTCCAAAGTCCTTTAACATATGGAAAATCCATTCAAGTCTACTACAAGCACTTGCTGCTGAAACACACTCAGCTTCCGCAGTAGATTGCGCCACAACAGTTTGCTTTCTGCTAGTCCAGTCTATTAGTCCATCTCCGTAGAAAAATAGATATCCACTTGTAGACTTATAATTGTCCGATTCTTCTCCCCAGTTGGCGTCCATATATACGACTAGTCTGGGTCCCTCAGATGGTGCAATTTTCAGTTGTAAGTCCATTGTTCCTTTCAGGTACCGTGCCAGTTTCTTCATTGCACTCCAATCATGATGATTAGGTGAACTCACTTTCCTGCATAAGATGCCAACTGCCGCTGTGATATCTGGCCTCGTGGTTTTGCTCACATAGAGAAGTTTTCCAACTGTATTCTCCAATGCCTCTGAGTGGTTTTCCATTCTTTTCCTTCAGATATCCAGGTTCCATTGGTATGGATGATACATTACAGTCTTTCATGCCAATGGATTCTACAAAGTCCATAATCTTTCTTTTCTGACATAGAAGAAAAGTTCCATCCTTGAGTCTCTCAATTTGTATTCCGAGGTAGTGTTGTACATCTCCTAGTTGTTTGACTTCCACATCCTTATTCAGTCCATCAGCTATTTCTTTGACGTCCTCTCTGTTTTGACAGGCCATGATCAAGTCATCAACATAAACAAGAACATACTGATAGTGTCCATTTTTAATCCTAGTGTATTGACAAGGTTCAGCTTTCCCTTGTTCAAAACCTTGCTTCTGTAGCAGTCCAGTAATTCTGTCATACCAGTCCTTTGCTCCTTGTTTTAGCCCATAGAGTCCTTTGTTGAGTCTGTAGACATAATCCTCTTGTCCTTTGGCTTTAAAACCTTCAGGTTGTTCCATGTAGATTTCTTCTGATAGTTCTCCATTGAGAAAAGCAGTCTTTACATCAAGATGCTCTACTATCATGTCTCTTGATGCCGCAACACTAAGAAGTGTTCTGAAAGTTGCTTGGTCGGTAACTGGAGCAAAAGTTTCAAAATAGTCAGTCCCATATTCTTGTGAATAGCCTTTAGCTACTAAACGTGCTTTGTACAGCTCCACAGTTCCATCTTCTTTATGCTTTATTTTGAAAACCCATTTGCATCCAACAGGTTTTCTCCCTTGAGGTAGCTTAGTAAGAGTCCATGCTTCTTTCTCATATATGGATAGTATTTCCTGTTCCATTGCTTCAATCCATCTATCTCTTTCACTTGCAGGTAAGTTGCATATTTCTTTCCAGTTCTTGGGTTCTTTTGCAGATTGCACAGTTTCGCAAAATCCATATTTCTTTGGTGGTTGCCCTTTAGTGCTCCTTTCTGACCGTCTCACACTGGTTGTGGGTTCTGCTGCCTCCTCTGGTGTGGTTCCCGCTTCCCCTTCTGTTCTGGTAGTTTCCTCAGAAGGTAGACCTGCTGGTTCCCCGGTGATCACTACAGGTAACCATGCCACCAACTCTTCAGGTGCAGTCCCAGGCGTCTGTGGATCAGTTGCACTGGAAACACTTGGCAAATCACACTCATCAACAAATACAACATTACGTTCTTTAACTGTGCGATTTTGGGGATTGTATATCCTGTATCCTTTTCCACCAACAGGATACCCTACTACAAATCCAACTTCAGCTCTGGGGTCAAGTTTTCCCCTTCTCTCCTTTGGTATGTGGGTATACCCTTTGGAACCAAAAGCTTTGATGTGCTTTAATCCAGGCTTCTTTTTAAACCAGGCCTGAAAAGGAGTGGTTCCAGTAAGCTTTGAGGGTACTCTATTGTGTAGGTACACCGCTGTGTTTACAGCTTCAGCCCATACGCTATTTGGCAGTCCAGAATGCATTAGCATAGCTCTACACATTTCCTGAATTGTTCTATTCAGCCTCTCAGAAGACCCATTTTGCTGAGGTGAGTATGGGATAGACACCTTGTGTTCAATCCCTTCACGTTCCAGAAACGTTTTAAATTCAGCATTGCAATATTCTCCACCTCCATCAGTGCGTAAGCTTTGAGGTGCTTGGCCAAACTTGTTTTTAATTGTGGCCAGGTAACATTTAAATTTACTCAGTGTCTCATCTTTACTCTTCATCATTTACACAAAAGTATATTTCGTTTTGTTCTCAGTAAAAGTCACAAAATATTTATTCCCGCCACAGGATGGCGCTAGTGGACCCACAAGATCACTGTACACAGTCTCTAGAAATCTCTCATTAGTAGTAGGAAATTTTTGAGAATATTTTGGGGCGGTCCCTTTAGCTTTGAGACACGTGTCACATTTCTCCTTTGCCTTATTACAATTCACAACAGAGATTCCACATTCCTTCAACAATCTTTCAACAGACTGTATGCTCCTGTGTGCAAATTTCAAATGCCATGCATATAAGCAATTCTGATGATTACAAGAGTCATTGCTAGTTTGACAAACTTGTTTCTCATCATTAACAGTTCCAGGTTCCACATTGGCATCCACAAGATAATGAAATCCATCTCTTTCTTCCACTTTGAATGCAAAACCAGGCCCTTTAGCAAGAATTTCACTTGTCTTGTCTGTTCTAAGCAACACACTATGACCACTGTCCATAAGCTTTTTAGTTGAAATCAAATTATCAGCTGCTTCAGGGACTAGAGCCACGTTCTGCAACTTAACATTAACTACTTCCCCACTAGTAGTGAGAAGTCCAATGGGTACAGTTCCCACACCTCTGACATCAAGTAATTGCTTATTAGCTTGGAGAATTCTTGGCCTATTGTCAGTATCAAGTTCAGAAAACAGTTCCTCATATTTGCAAACATGCATGCAGGATCCAGAGTCAATTAAAAATATTTTCTTATTTCCATCAACATCATCATCATCACAGATTCTAAAGGCATGATCCTTTCTGTTAGCATGGTGATTCCCATGTTCCTTTGTCTCTGGTTTGGAGCTGCTCCTATAATTTCCTCTACCACTGGGTGTCTGGCCTCTCTGACCACGTGCTCCAAAAGGCTTTTGTCTGCCTTCTGCTTTAGACTCTCTGTCTCTGGCATTTCTAAATTGACAGAATGCAACTTTATGATTCCCTTTACATAAGAAACACTGAATTTTCCTTTTAAATCTTTGCCCATGTTGCAAACTCAGTACAGACATCTCATTAGACAAATCATCATCATTGCTCCTTGAGTCAGATTCTTCCTGTAAAATCATCAGTAAACCTTCAAGACTTAAATCATCCTTATGTCTCAGATTCATAGCCAAATTCTTGTAACTCTGTGGTAGACCTCTAAGAATTGCAGTGATCATATCAATTTCATCATGTGTCTTACCCAATTCCTTAAGCTCATTATAAACGCCCATTAGTTTGCTCAGTTTCTCAGGTAAATGGTCAGTCTCTCTTACTTTAAAGTCAAAGATCTGTGCCTTTAAGTAATAAATCTTACTTGTAGTCTTTCCCCCATATTTCTTTTTCAGATATTCAACCATTCCTTTTGATGTTCCCACAGTATATAAATTTGGCACATCTTTATAATCAATAGACCCAAGAATTAGATTCTTAGCGTAGCCATCCAGTTGTTCAAAAGCACTTTTCTCTGGCTCATTTTCTGGAGGGGTCATTGTTAAGACATGTTGGGCTCTCTGCATTTGCAGCTTTACTGTGAGAAAACCGTGCCAGTGAAGAAAATTGTGGGGCGTCAGTTTTAAGGGCGCAAATTCCCCTGAGTGATGGAACATACTCACAGTCGTGGGTGCTGTTTCTCTGGGTGCAGAAGTTGAGGCTTTGGCTGTGGAAGATTCAGCTTCACTCATCCTTAGGCTGTAGCAGGCACACTGCAGGAACTCACAGAGTTAATTCCTTTCCTCAGGCTGTGCAGCTGGGAGCGGGAGACTTTGAAACAATCAGCTCAGCTTTCCTCATCCGGGCTCCGAAGCGCGCGTAGGGAAAAAAATCCAAAAAGCTTTCTTTCAGCTGCTCTCCAAAGTGCAAGCTAGCATAAAGTGGGGATTCCTCCAATCAGCAAGAATTAAAGTACTCCCACTCTTTCTGGCTGCAGCTTTGTTTGGCAAAAAGCAGAAAAACTTTGCAGAAAAATTATTTCCTTTTAAAATAAGCCTCTACCTGCTAGCTCAACTCAGCTCTCTCTTTATCAATCCAATGAGCATTTCAAAAACAAAATTCAACCATCCTCTGCTACCAATTTGTTGTAAAATATTCAAAAGTATTTAATTACTCAGAGTATCGATGGATCTTGCTCTATTGGAAAGAAGAGATTTCTTTGTGTTTAAAAAACCTTTATTGCTAAGGGTAAAAGGTATACGGGAAACCTACAAATAAACAAACATCTAAGAGCTACATTTCTAAGCTGCTTACAGTTCAAGTCATGGCTACTAACTACACACAGACAAAGGAGAAGGTGTGCTTCTTCTTGACCCCTAGGAAGGAAGTCACCTGAAACAAACAACCAATCTGTATCACAATAGAAGTTACTTTTCCCGGGCAAAAGCCCCATTGGCTCTGTGCCAGTCTAAACAACAGCAACACTGGTAAACAAGTTAACCCTATAATGATTGGATTGTCAGACCTTGCAAACACATACATTTCCAACAGATTACTTGGCTGTGGCACTCCTCTGTTCATTCAAAGGCGTCAGCCTGCCATTTTCCCCCAGTGGAAATCTGCTAATGGATTTTTTCCTGTCATTTCAGACAGACCTGTTTTAGTAACCAGCTGCTTGCAAAATTTATTTACCTGTTCATACAAACCCACTTATGTCGGGTTAGCAAAGTGTGGTTGAGCCACTTTTGAGGGAAACTGCTTTTTTTCCATTTTCAACCCCTTCATTGTGCTTCTGAATTGCTGTGGTGTGCTGTTTAAGATGTTAGTAGAGCTTCCTACAATGCCACTTCCCCCATGTGATCTTCCATGAAGTTTTTTTTTACATTCTAAGGTAAGTGCTATAGCGCTATAGCGCTCACTTTAGAACGTTTTTAAAGAAGGTCTGAGGAAGATCGGCCAGCAAAAAAGGGTAGAGTAAAAAAGCAACACTGTTTGAAATGACCATAGCACTCATTAACGGAAGGAAATTTGCTGTATGAAACTCAAAATCAAGCCAACAACGAATAACATCCAGTTTAGAATGGTAATGTGAGAAGGGCCTCTGTGATTGAAAGTTCTGCTGACAGACTCTAGAATCACAGGAAGAGCTGTCACTACATGCTCATGAGAAGGAAAAATATGCTGTTTGCAGTGTTTCAGAAGCCAGGCTAGTACACCCCATAGCAGAGCAGCTAAATACACAATGGTCAGTGCCACTGGTGGACATGTGGTAGCCTCAACAGGAAGCTTGCATTGAGTTCTTCCTGACCTTTACCCCTGTTGAAGGCTGCCTGCAAATTGTCAAAAGAAACACAAGGACTGTGATAAGAAATATGTTGATGTTGTGGTGTTGTACTGCCTGCAGACCTTTATGTACTTTGCATACTGACGGTGTATCCCCCATGTAAGAGATTCTGCTGGAAACTGTTGAGGGAGGATCATTTATTGAGGCTGTAAAGAAATGCATTTTCTCCTGGGTGGTTGGCAAAGAGCACAGCCTCCACTTTGTGTTTTAAAAGTTTTTTTTCCCTCTGGACAAAGAACAGGCAAGGGGGAGGAGTTTGTGCAATTGCTTTCAAGCTTACCTTTATATATATGCTAGTAGTTCTAATTGGAGAGATATGGGTGGGTCAAGCTCTCCCCCCTCCTTCTACCAGGGAATAGAAGTTTGGAGGTACGAGAATGCTAGATAGTCTCCAGGAAGCACCTCTTTGACCTGGCCTGGCCAGGTTAGCGACAGAGGAAACAGATACGATAAAAGTTCCTCTTTTCCTGGGATGCTGAGTCCATGAGCACATGCAGACAGGTCTCTCCACTAAGCAGGCAGCCACTGACCACGTGCCTGCCCAGAGAGACCTTCAAAGTAATGACATCTATAACTATAGAGATCTGCCTGGAGGGACTTTCAAGGTAATGACATCTATAACTATAGAGATCTATAACTTCCTAAACTTAAGGAGCCCGTCCTATTTTAACATCTGGTCGGGCATGTATAAAGAAAGAGACAGCGAATTTGCATTTTTACTCATTTCTTTTGGTTTCTTTGCTCAGTCTGGGTTACTGTGCTAAAAGTTTGCTTGTAACCATTTTCTTTTTAATAAATACTTTATAACTTTGGATGCTGGCTGGGATTCTCTGTACTACATAGACCTCCACCATCATGGACACACTATTGTAAAAAGAGCATCAGGGAGGAATGAAGGCAGTTGGCACTGAGCCATTCCTCCAGGGGTGCACAAGGCAGTAATCTGTCCCTATGGTGACCAAACACTGGGCTGTGGGAGACAGAGAGGCAAGGCCTCAGATCTCGGAAAGGGAAGCTGGGAGCCCTGACCCTCCCAGTGGGAAGTCCCTTATAAAGGTCAGGTGGTGATGGTCCATTACTGGAGAGAGAAGCCCCTCCAGCTGTTGAGAAACCCCTAGGAGGGCAGGGCAGAATATGGCCTGCAGGCCAGAGCAGGCCCATTCTGCCACAGAGGCAATACAGAGTAGGTAGATGTTGAAGAGGAAACAGAGAGATTTGCAGCAGTTCCTGCTTAAGGGATCCCCCTCCCTTGCTTTCCTGTGTGAGGAGCATTGTCCTTAGATACCCAGTTGGAGGAATAGAGGATCCAGGTGGGAGCATGGCTGGCACCAGGAAGAGGAGCCTCCGGCAGCAGAGGAGACAGAGAATGAGAAAAAGAAGCTGCTCCAGACAATTGAAAGGGGAGAGGAGGAAAAGGAGGAGGAGGAGCCCTCCTGAGCTAGAATACTTGCAAGTGTTCTGAGTAGAGCAGCATTACCAACATGTTGCAGGCCTGTAGCTACGGTGGGGCTTTTGGGGGCTCTGCCCCCTTTCTTAAAGGCACTGCCCACAAGAATTTCTCCTGTAAATGCTTTTTTTCAATCATTTTAAAACATTTTTAAAGGTGTGCATTCCTTTAAGCAGAGTGGGGTGATGTAGTTGACTAATTCCCACACCAAGCAAGGGGTTGGAGTAGGTGACCTCTAGGATACCTTCTAACTCTGTGTCAAGAAACAGGTTTCCTTTAAGAGAGTTTTTCTGCCTGTTAGCTTTCTTGACTATAGAAGACATCAGCCCCACCTGCCGGCTTGTTATCAGAATTGTTGCTTAGGCTGGCAGAAGTGATTAACTTGCAGCAGCTGAGAACTGTCATCTAAAGTGGTTGACAGCTTGCAATTTAGAGATCTATTCTGGTAACAGCTTTCTGTTGGCTAAATGGCTTTTCTTTCTACTTTGAGAACTTCAGCCCCACCAGAAAAAAATTGCCCCACAAGCCACAAAATCCTGGCTACAGGCTTGACATTCTGTAATAATATTTGTATGCCTCATTATTTATGTGCATGACTGTCCTTGTTCTTTTAACTATTGCATTCTAATCTTTATTAATCCTAATCTTCATTAAATCTAGACTGTGTCAGGCCCTAGCCAGAGATATTATGGTAAAGGGCATAAGAATATATTGAAGGGACAAGGGACTATCTGACATCAATTTCAAACTGACTCCAATGTTTTACAGTAATATTGAATTCCTTCACAAGTGGAGCCATGTGGAAAGAGACGAAGTTTCAGTTCAGGTAGTATTTTATAATTTCTTTGGGAACCATATCTGATGTGTTGCTAATAATTTTTTTTATTATTTAAAGGTTAGTATTTGTATAAGAGTGTAGAAGGTTAAAGATTGTGAGCTGAAATAGGCTTCCTTTCTGAAAAGGTTTAAGCAAATTTTAAGGTTTTCAGGCATCCCTTAAAGCAATGTAATTAAATGCCATTAAGATAGAGTGACTGATACATGAAGATCAAGTCAGAATTATTAGGATAATAGTTTGCCCCCATTTATGGGTGTTTACTAGTAAAGATAAAAATTCTATAAAAGCCAGAGAAATAAGCTTTTACTAACAATATATACCATACTAGGTATAAGGCCCATTGTGGAAATAAATACAATGAGCTCTAGAAAGAGGCTCTGGGAGAGTGCCGTAGCCTTGGGCACTCAGTGTCAATTTGCTGTGGCGATGGCGACCTCAGCAGAGTATAATGATACAGAGCTTACCATTTTATCCAGGGGAACTGATCTCTGCCATCTGAAGAGCAGTTATCATTCAGAGTGATCTCCAGCCCTCCCCCTGAGATTGGCAACAATGGTTCCCCAGGAGGAAATGGCTGGTTAGGAGGGTAGAGTCTGGATCCATCTGGATCGAGGCGGCATGGCAGTACTGTTGTTGTTAGACCTGTTTGGCGGCATTTGATACTGTCGACCATCAGTTACTGATCCACCGCCTTGCCGACACTGGGATTCAGGGGCTTGCCTTGCAATGGCTTGTCTCCTTTCTTCAAAGTTGGGGACAGAGGGTGGTGCTAGGGGAGCAGACGTTCCAGACCATGTTCCCTCTAAGCTGAGTTAGTGTGAGCTAGCTCACAGTGTTTTAGACTCCAGCTCACACATTTTTGCCTTAGCTCAGGAAGAATGGCTCCAGAGCAAACTAATTTATGCTGTAGTCAAGTCGCTCGCTCACAACTTTAATGCCAGTCACTCACAAAATAGAATTTTTGCTCACAAGACTCCACAGCTTAGAGGGAACATTGGGGTACCCGCTGGTTTGTGGGGTTCCTCAAGGGGCGGTACTGCCCCCGATATTACTTAACATCTACATGTGCCCCCTCACCCAGATTGCCTGGAGGCACAGGCTAGGGTGTCATCAATATGCAGATGACGCCCAGCTATATCTGTTGCTGAGCGGCCATTCCGACTCTACCCCAGATGACCTGGAGCAGGTGCTTTGCGACGTGGCAGGTTGGCTTAGGCTGAATCGATTGAAATTGAATCCAGTGAAGACAGAGGTCCTGTGCCTGAGTCGGAGCGGATTGAGGGTAGGGATCCCATTCCCGACCTTCGATGGGGCGCCATTAGTGCCAGCGCCGAGGGTTAGGAGCTTGGGAGTGCTCCTGGATGCCACCTTAACAATGGAGGCCCAGGTAGCAGCCACTGCCAAGGCGGCCTTTTTCCATCTGCGGCTCATTAGGCAGTTGGTTCTCTTCCTCGAACGCAATGATCTGGCAACAGTGATTCATGCTATGGTCACCTTGAGATTAGGCTACTGCAATGCTCTCTGCATAGGGCTGCCCTTGTCTCATATCCGGAAGCTGCAGCTAGTGCAGAATGCGGTGGCCAGGTTGTTGAAGGGTCTCTCTATACGAGACCACATCCAGCCTGTACTGAAGGCACTGCACTGGCTGCCAATAGCTTACCGGATTTGTTTCAAGGTGCTGGTTATGACCTTTAACGCCCTATATGGTCAGGGGCCTGCCTACTTGAGGGACTGCCTTTACCCATATGTGCCCCAGAGAGCACTGAGGTCAGGGACTCAGAGTCGCCTGGCTCTTCCTGGCCCGAGAGATGCCAGGTTGGCTGCTACCAGAGCCAGGGCCTTTTCAGTGGTGGCTCCATACTGGTGGAATGAGTTCCCAGAGAACATCAGGACCCTGCGGGACCTTTTGCAGTTCCACAGGGCCTGTAAAATGGAGATCTTCCACCAGGCTTTCAACTAGGAGCCGCCACTGACCAATGTGCCACTGGAACATGCTATGGCCTACATGAATATCATGTGAATACTGCTTCAGGTGAGGGGATTGTTTACTGATGCTGCCATCATTTGCACTGTATTGTTAGATTTTATGTTGTTAGGGATCTGTCTATGTATATTTTATTGTATTTTATTACATTGATTGTTTTATTCTATTATGTTGTCCGTTGCCTTGAGCCGGCTCCCAGCAAGGCGGGATATAAATTGAAAATAATCATGATGATGATTATGATGATGATGATAGAGTCTATGGCATTGTACCTGTCTGAGGACCCACCCTGCCTCATACCCCACCCTCTCCAGGCTCTGCCCCTCAGTTCTCCAGGAATTTCCCAGCCTGGAGTTGGCAACCCTATCTCCTTCCCAGCTTACCATCAAGCTACCTTTACCTGCCCTTCTGACTTCACCTTTCCATCTCCTCTCCCTCCTGGAGAGCAGTTGTAATTCTGACTGATCTCCAACCCCCTCCTGGAGATTGGCAACAGTGGTTCCTCATGAGGAAATGGAGGGTGAAGCCTATGGCATTGTAACTGTCTGAGGTCCCACCCCTCCTCAAACTTCACCGTCCCAAGGCTCTACCCCTCAAATCTCCAGGAATTCCCCAGCCTGGAGTTGGCAACCCTATCTCCTTCCCAGCCAACCATCAACCTACCTTTACTTGCCCCTCTGACTTCAGCTTTCCACCCCCCCCCAGCCTCTACCCTGCTCTGAAGCCCTGACTGGTATGTCACACTGGCTGTCATAGGGGGGCCATCTCAGCAGGATGTAATGACACAGAGTCCACCATTTTCTCAAGGGGAACTGATCTCTGCCATCTGGAGAGCAGTTGTAATTCTAAGTGATCTCCAGCCCTCACCTGGAGATTAGCAAAAATGGTTCCCCAGGAGGAACAGTAGTCTTTCTCTGCAATGGGGACCAAAGCAGCTTACATCATTCTCCTCTCCCCCTTTTGACTTGCACAACAACCCTGTGAGGTAGGTTAGTCTGAAAGTCTATGACCAGTCTAAAATCATGCACTCAGCTTCCACGGCGAGAAACTGGGTCTGGCAGACCCTGCCCTGAAGCTCTAACTGCTACATCATACTGGCTGTGGTATCGCCTGGTATCACAACTGAACTCCAGACAACAGACCTCTCTCTCCCCCTGGAGAAAATAATTGCTTTGAAGGTTGGACTCTATGGGATTCTTTTCAGCTGAGGCTGTTCCCGTCCCTAAACTCTGGCTTCCATAGACTACCATAAAATTCCCAGAATTTCCCAACCTGGAGCTGGCAACCCTAGTCAGGACTGGCCCCAGGAGTTTTCTCCCAAATCCCAAAATAGGCATAGAAAGGGTCCCCCCCCATCTTTTACTAACAGAACCAAGCTTGGTTGCCTAGCAACAGGCACTGAGGGGAAAGTAGGGCTGCCAGCTCTGAGTAGGGAAATACCTGGAGATTTGGGGGGGTGGATCCTGTGGAGGGCAGCATTTGGGGACAGGAGGGACTCAGCAGGGTATAATGCCATAGGGTCTACCCTCCAAAGCAGCCATTTTCTCCAGGGGAACTGATCTCTGTCATCTGGAGATCAATTGTAACAGTGGGAGATCTCCAGGTCCCACCTGGAGATTGGCAACCATAGGGGAAATTCAGCCACACAGGGTGCTGAAGAGAATGGTTTAACGGCTGCTGGCCCACCTCAGTAGCCAGCCCAGCCATGGCGGAGCCAAGCAGGAGAAACAGCTGTTTTCACAGTTTATTCTGACAGAAAAGTGGCCAAGCTGGCAGTGGGTGGGGGAGAAGGTTACACTGAAAGTCTGTGAGTGGCCTCAAATCACTCAATCAGCTTCCACAGCAAGAACTCGGGTCTGGTAGCCCCTGCTCTGAAGTGCTAACTGCTATGCCACACTGGCTGTGGTATCACCTGGTATCACAACTGAAAATAGATCTCTCTCTCCTTTGGAGGGTGGGCTCTATGGCATTCTATTCAGCTGAGGCCTCTCCCCTCCCCAAACCCTGGCTTCTGTAGACTTCAGCACAGAATCTCCAGGAATTTCCCAACCTGGAGCTGGCAACCCTAGTCAGGACTGGCCCCAATGAGTTCCCAAAAAAGGCCTGGAAAAGGCTTCATTCCTTTGTCTTTTTACTGACCAGAACCAAGCTTGGTTGCCTAGCAGCAGCCACTGAGGAAAAAGTTAGTTGCACAGGAGCCAAGCAGAAGTGTCTTCGTCAGGAGAGACAGCCATTTGGCAGTTATTCTGACAGGGAACAGTGGGTGGGGAAGAGGAGCAGACCCAGCACCCAACCAATGGCACACAATTACTCTTGGTGGGCCAATGGCTGATGGAGCGCACAGCACAGCCAGTGGGAGAGCTGGAAATGGCCAAAGTGTCAAGACAATTATATATATAAGATACTGACCATATATATATATATATAATCTGGATAAATTGCCAGCACAGTGTACCTTGCTCTAGTACTTCCGAATTGCCAGCCCTTAAAGCATAACTGGTGTCAGTCTGGAAATCCTTCATGAAGGACCTGCCTACTCTTTTACTTTGAAACCTCAAGGCATGATGCCTAATTCAGAATAGCACTGAGGTGGAGCCAAAATAAAGAGTTGGATAGATGGATCTCTTCTGGTAATGGTGGCAGTAGAAATGCCAGCCCCCAGGTGGGATATCCCCTGGAATTACAATTTATCTCCAGACTACAGTGATCAGTTTTCTCCAAGCTTTGGAGGGTAGACTTTATGGCATTGTACTCCTGTGAGATTCCTGTCTTCCCCAGGCTCCATCCCCAAATCTCCAGTTTCCCAACTTGGATCTGGCAACCCGACCCCCCCCCCATCCCCTGGCAGTGGCCAAGGGGGGACCTGGCAACTGTGATGCAAGAGGCTGTATTCCCAGCATAGTGCAATGGATCCTTGGAATTTAACCCAGGATGTTCTTTTTTTGCAAACATTGTTTGCTGCCAAAGCACCATTTTGGTAATTATAGTTGCTTGATGAGGCACAAAATATGTGTGCATTCAGAGAAAGAGCAGTATGATGCAGGATTGCCTGCAAAGTTCTTCGTCTTGGAATAATAGCTGTTTGGTTTGCTTTCTTTTACCCTTAATTAGTGTTTTTTCACAGAGTTGTAATGCTATTTAACCTCGTTCTGGTCCTTTTGGATGCTTTAATACATTCTGAATTAGTCTTCTCGAAAGATTCATTTAAGTTCTGTCAAGGGCCAGTATGAAGGTGGAATTGGGTATACTCAAAGCTTAACAGGTTTTCATCACCTGTGAATGGATACATTCTTTAAAATATACTTTGGAATGATAACATATCTGAGTGCCCTTTCTTGGGGCATAGCCTCCTTTACATTCAAAGAGCTGATACTGAAGGGAACTATTTTAATGCTGCTGCTTATGCCATTCCTTTGCCATGTGATCAAATTCTTCAGTGCAATTTATTAATTGATAAAGTCCTGTAAAAAGAAAGGGAGAATAAAAGGGGAAAAAATAGCTGTCTCCAGTATTAGCCAGAACAGAATTCCCTCTGCTTGCATAACCAAAGAGGACAGCCTGTCCCCATACCATAAGCTGCAGTTTTCATTTGGTTAATTGCAAAGGAGGGAAGTGTTATTTTGATTTATTTTTGCCTAGAACTTGGCAGAGACAGTAGAACTCAGTTTTTGACAGTAGCTTCAGTGATGTAGCAGCTTGGCTCATTTTAACTGATTCTGTTAAATTTTAATTTTTTTTGTTAATAATTGCACTAAATTCAAGCTGGTTCTCTCTTTGGTGAAGAAATCTATATGAGTCTGATTGTGAAAGGCAAGGACATTTTATACTGAAGCCCTTTTGTACAACCAGTTTCTGAACAATAATTTCTGAATTTTAAACTACTTTGCATCAAATGTCTTGGAGAAATTGTTAATGTCAAACTGTAAACAAAAATGTGCAATGGACTGTGATGCTACTGGTTTTATAATAATCTTTATTGAAATAGCTGATGTATAATAAAGCAACAAACATCTAGATTGTACTCAGGCTCACCTTGCACATGTTACCTTTGAAATGCTTTCTGATCATCAGGGCTGGCTGTACCATGAGATCACATGAGATGGTTGCCTCCAGCAGCAGATTTGGGGGAGAGCAGCCTCCTGGCCCTCCTGCCACTTTCACTGCTGCTTAAGTCACCTCTGGAACTGGAGGATCTGAGCCTTCTCGCTGTCTCCCCCCCACAACCCTCTTTAAAGCCAGTACAGCCTTATAGGGCTCCCTGCAGAATCCTGCAAGTCGCATGTAGGGCTAAATTAGATGTGACGGCTCTCTTGTGGCTGCCATGAGGACAGTGCAGTCATTTTTAAAGTCACCGTAAAATGCCATGATTTGATTTGATTTGATTTATTAAATTTTTACCCCGCCCTCCCAACCAAGGCTGGCTCAGGGGTGGCTTTGGGCCTGCAGTGCAGCAGGCTGAGATGCTCCTCTCCACCACAGCTGTTTTAGCACTCAAAAAGGGATAGGTGGAGAGAACAAGAGCACCATGCAGTGGGCCCGATCAAGACTGGGCCCTCACAGCATTTTTAAATAGCAGTGGCATTTTTGGGGCAGCCATGAAGACACTGTCACACATAGTTTGTCCTATAGATTGGCCTCTTGTGGGGAATGACAAAATATTGGGACAGTAAAGTATGTGTTACTTTAAGGTATTTTCTCAGAGCAAGCCATCTGGCTGCTAAAGTACAATCAGAGTCACATGACTCCCTAACTCACTGGCAGCATGAAACAGCTAAAGGGGTATTAGAGTGTGAGGTTGCAGGCACAGAACCAAAACTATTACACTCTGTTTCAGCTGCTACTGCACCATCTCCAAGCCAGTTGATAGCTGACTTTTCATCAATTGTTTTAAAAGCACTTCTGATTTTTCCAAAATGAAAACCTAACTGAAATTATTTAATCTTTAAGGTCCATTTTGTATTCCCTGTTTTTCTTATGGTCTTACAATGTCTTCCTTATTTTGGAGCTCTTCAGATGGCAGTCTTCAGCCACATCATATTGTGCCTGGTGTAAGTTCCCCTCTTGCATCACCCTCCTTACGTTGTTATCAATATCAAAGACAACTCAACCAACTAATTTGATGGCAGTCATATTCCAGGTGACCAGTTTGTCAGTAGAAAACCCTATAATATCTAGGTTTTTTTTGGGGGGGGGACCCTCCATACTTGTTGCATAGCTTTCCTGATTTGTTCATGCAGGCAATTACAGCATTCATCTATAGCTTTAGGGGGGTATTTCATCTATAGCTTTTACCACATTCATCTATAGCTTTTACTACAAGTATCTGATGCAAACAGCAAAACCATAAAGTAAGACTTCAGTGGAACTACAGGGAAAAAATTGAGTCAGTTTGTTTTTAAAAATAGAGAAAAGGCCTGTGCTTTACAGAAAATATAAAATTAAATTCAAGTCCAGTAGCACCTTAAAGACCAACAAAAATGTCCAGGATTTAAGCTTTTGGGCGTTAAAGCATACCCTTGAAGAAGCTATTATCTTCAGCCCATAGGCCCAGTAGCTAGATGGACAAGAAATGGTGAAGGCTTGACAGAGGAGCCTCAGACCCGTAGCCAGGAAATTTTCAGTGGGAGGGCACATTGGGGCACGTTGCTTCCTAAGTCATGCGCTTATGTCACTGGCGGCACAGGCCAGCTTGGGGGTGGCACTTAAAGAGATTAGTCTCTTTAAATGCCTGCTCCAAGCCCCACAGTGGTGCAGGCCAGTTTGAAACCAGTACTTAAAGAGACTGGTCTCTTTTAGTGCCTGCTTCAAGCCCTTCAGTGGGTAAAAGGAAGGGTATTTAAAGAGATACCTTATGCTAATGAGCTCCTGCAGCTCTTTTTCTATGAAAAGACCCCTGAGAGTAATTATAAGATATTAGAGAGAGTAGAATCTAAATTTCTCAGAGCGCTGTTTAATGTACCAAATGTACCGCTAATGTGGTCCTAAGACAGGCGGCTGGTGTACCAAGAGCAGAACTGAAAATCTGGACAATTTCGATCTACTATTGTTTGAGAATCCACCTGAAGCCTACAGGATTGACCCCCCCCTGCTTCTAGCTTCGACCCCATATCCAGACTGGTCTGCCAGAATAATAAATAAGCTAGGTATGATCAGGTTATGTCCAGTAAATCTTTTGGAAATGGGTCTGAGTAAAGCGAAATCTTTGGTTCATCAGCGCTTGGTTGATACTGAGATTCAAACTGATGGAGCGCTTTTACCCAAGATGTATAGTAACTTAAAATCTTGGCCTGGATTTGCAGCAGCACCATCTCTCTCTAGCATTACGTATGAAAAGTATCAATGGGCTTTTTCTAGAGCGTGTTTTGATGCCTTCCCTTCTAACTTACTGCAAGGAAGGTATCTCTGTTGGCCTATCCATCAAAGATGTTGGGTGATTTCCCACTACAGCTGCCTCGGGGTTGTGCCGCCGTTTGCCCCGATAAAATTTGTCAATTTCACACCCGAAGTCGCGGGGCTGCATTTTGACCCGCGGCTTTGCCCGATTTCCCCCACAGTTTCCTGATCCTGTTTTTTGAGGATTATGAAACTGCGGGGGAAATCGGGCGAAGCCGCGGGTCAAAATGCAGCCCCACGGCTTCGGGTGTGAAATTGACAAATAGTATCGGGGCAAACGGTGGCGCAACCCCGAGGCAGCTGTAGTGGGAAATCACCCATTGTCTATGTGCAGACAAAGAAGCTGAAACAATCACACATTCTTTTACACTGTAAACCCTATGTCAGAGAGAGACACCAGCTAATTTTTCCTTTACTTGCCCTATTTAAACCTTTGGACAATTACTTGAAATTTGCAGATACTGTGCTGCTGAAATATTTGTTGGAAGAAACCAAGAAGTCAGTAACTCCAGTAATAGAAAAATATTATTTTTTAGTAATAAATAAGCGAAAGTTTTTAACAAAAAGCACAGACTGGGGAGAATTTTAGACAAGACTTAGAATTTGGGGAATAGAATTACAGTTTTAATAGGGGTTTGTGGCTTGTACCATGATTGTACTATTGTCTGTGATAGTACTATTTTACTGTTGTACTATTTTACTGCACTGCTGGTCAATTGGCCATAATAATAAATTTTATTTGATTGAATACACAAATATATAAAAATATTTAAAACAATTAAATTAGTTTGGTCTAGTTTAGGTGAAGTGCAAAGATGAAAATCTGTAAGACTCAAATCTACATCAGTTCAGATCCATAAACTGGAAATCAATTGTCTAGGCTTCCCCAAACAGAAGGATTAGTACAGAAATCTACTTGCAAAGAATAGGAGGTTGCATACATTTTCTCTCTCTAATGTGCCACCATGTGCTTTATAATGTGGCCAAGACTTTTTTCTTTTCTTTCTTTCTATTTTCCTTTCACAACTTGTTTGGCTTTCTAGAACTACTTCCAGGAACAGATTTCAAAGCATTTTGCAAGCATTATTACTTGATGCTCACTGACGTGCAAGAAAGGTATAGGTATAGAGACAAGGTAGGGTTGCCAGATCCCCTGTGGCCACTGGCAGGTGATGGGGGAGTAGGGTTGCCAGGTCCAGGTTGAGAAACTCCTGAAGATGTGGGGATGGAGCCTGGGAATGACAGGGACCTCAGTGGGGTACAATGCCATAGAGTCCACCCTCCAGAGCATGCATTTTCTCCAGGAGAACAGATCTCTGTAGTCTAGAGATCAGCTGTAATTCCAGGGGATCCCCAAGTCCCACCTGGAGATTGGCATCCCTAGGAGATCAGTATAAGAACCAGACCAGGAACAAGGTCTTGGAGTATGGATGCAGTGAACAAAATCCTGAGGTGCAGGTGAAATGTAAGCGAAATATGAGCAGTCAGTGTGATGCAGCAGCAAAAAAAGGCTAATGCAGTCCTGGGATGTATCAACGGAGTCATAACATTCAAATCACAAGATGTCATAGTCCTGCTATACACTGCATTGGTCACGCTGCATCTAGAGCAGGGGTGTTGAACTCATTTGTTATGAGGGCTGTATCTGACATAAATGAGACCTTGTTGGGGCAGGCCATGTGTGTCATAAAATGTAATGCCAGGTAGCAGAGATATAAACTTTATAAAGGACACTAACACAAAGGGTTTTTTTAAACTTAAAATAAAAACATGCTTAAAACATTAGCACTCTTGCAATATTTTGTTTATTTAACAGTGTCTGATAACTGACACCTCTTGCTTTGAATTATTGCATCAAAATATCTGTGCTGTTACAATCTTGAGTATGCTGTTCAGGTGTGTATCTGTAAGCTGCAAAACCTATGATGATGCAGCAGCAGCAGAACTGGAAGAAGAAGCAGCAGAAGACAGCCAGTTCCACTGCAGGCCTGATAGAAGCCCTCTGGGGGCCTAATCCGGCCCCCAGGCCGCATGTTTGACACCCCTGATCTAGAGAAATGTATGCAGTTCTGGAGGCCTCATTTCAAAAAAGCTGTGGACAGAATGGATCAGGTGCAGACGAGAGCTACGAAGATGATCAGGGGCCTGGAGACCAAGCCCTATGAGGAAAGGCTGAGGGACCAGGCAGTGTTCAGTCTGGAGAAGAAGAGGTTGAGAGGGAACATGATTGCTCCCTTTAAATATTTGAAAGGCTGTCACCTAGAGGAGGGCTGGGAGCTGTTCCTGTTGGCAGCAAAAGATAGGACGCACAGTAATGGGTTTAAATTGCAGACAGAGAGATACTGGCTGGATATTAGGGGCGGAAATTTTAAGTAAGATTTGTTCAGCAGTGGAATCAGCTGCCTAGGGAGGTAGTGAGCTCCTCCTCACTGGCAATCTTCAAGTAGCATCTGGACCAACACTTTTCAGGGATGTTTTAGGCCAGAGATGTCAAAGTCATTTGTTACAAGGGCTGGATCTAACATAAATGCCACTTTGTCAGGCTGGGCCATGCGTACCATAAAATGTAACAAGAGGTACCGAGATATAAACTTTATAAAGGTGGTTTCAGATGCCGAATGGCAATAGCAGGTGAATGACAACAGCAGGCTTGATTAGATTAGATGTGATATGCAGAGGGGTAGTAGGTGTGGAGATACCAGCATTGGTAATGAGACAGGAAACCTAGGTCTCAATTCAGTCCAGGAGGATGGAAAGAATAAATGGACATAAGTGTGACATTAGGAACCACAACATTCAAAAACCAGTGGGGGAACATTCAACCTTCCAGTAGCAGTTTTCTTACAAAGGAATTTCAAAGGGAGATTAGAAAGAGAGACTGCTGAATTACAACTGATAATGAAGCTCAATGCATCCTCCAGGGCTGAATTGAGACCTAGGTTTCCTGTCTCATTACCAACACTTGCTATTGTCATTTGGCATCTGAAATCACTCCACTCTCCAAGATAAAAGGACCAATATATTCTAGCTGTACCTGAAGAAGTGAGCAGTGACTCATGAAACTTCATGCCCTGCCACAAATTTTGTTAGGTGCTAGTGGACTCTTGCTGCTTTCCAGTAATAAAGCTTGCAAGCTGTACTGTTAGGTTTCTTTTTTTTTTCTTCATCTGCTTAAACTGGAGAGGGGGATCTCTCCAAGTGAAATAATGTGTTGCCTTCAGACTGGGCAAAATCCACTCAAGTGTTGTTGTTGATGATGATGATGATGATGAAACAGTTGAAAAAGCAAAGGGGGAGGAAAGAAAGGCAGACAGTGAGATGAGAGGGGAGAAAGGAAGATGTGTTGAACTGGAACATATGGAATCATAAATGTATTTTAAATACTTATCCATCTACTTCCATTATTAAACAATGGAAACCAATCCAAGTGTTCTAATTCTTCATCATGGTCTTTTTGAAAGAAAATTAAATCCTATATGGACGCAGAGAAATCTAATCTAAAAAAACCCTTTTCAGAATAATTTCCTTTTAATTCACCTTTCCCCTTTATCCCAACCTGCTCCTTTGTTTTAACGTGCATACATGTGTGTATGTGTGTGTGTGAGAGAGAGATAGAGAGATATCAAGTCTCAATAGCAGAGCACAGTGATCTCAATGTAAATTGTGCTTGTAAGAAGAATCCATCGACCCACCACCCTTCCCTCCCTCTGAAGAAGAAGTATACAAAAGCTTATACATGAAATAAAACATTGTTGGTATTAAAGGAGTCACAGGACTCAGACTTTACTCTCTGTCCTGAGTGGGGCTCTCTCTCACTCTTCTTTCCTCCCAAAGGAGGTGCCGTCAGCCAATGGAAGGAAGGGAGGCTTGGCTTGAAAGGAAGCAGGAAGCAAAGCTGTGATGCAGTAGCAGCCCCAGAGAAGGAAGTAGAAGGGAGCCAGTTGCTCGCAGGCTGGATTTGAGCCCTGCAGGGGCCGGATCCGGCCAGCGGGGCATGTGTTTGACACCCCTGCTTTAGGCTGATCCTGCACTGAGCACGAGTTGGACTAGATGGCCCCTCTAACTCTGTGATTCTAAGGGCAGAATTTGAAAATAGAATCAAAATGCTGCTAGTAAAGCTGGGATGCACAATCCATTTATGTTTGCATGGCTGTTTTGGAGTAACTCGGCAGTAAGTCATCCTTGTACTCTTAGGTGTGAATATTTACATTAGTCAAAACCTGTATTCTATGCACAAGAAAGAGATGTGCACTGACAAATCTGCATGAATTCAATTGTCCACAACTGCAATTGCAATGTGAACTCCTGTTTTCAGACCTTCCACAAAGGTTATAGATTCTGCTTACCTTTCTTTTATAGAGCTACAATGTAAAGAAACAATACTCCTTCCTGTTACAAATAAGAGTTATACATTTTATAATATGGGAAAGGTTATATTGCAAAGTACCACTATAAAAGTTTTCTTTATGAACCTAGCAACAGCTTGCTGGCTATTCTAAGCAGATTCATGAAATAAATTTATAGCACAAATCAGACTTCTTATGAATGGGAAAACCAGGATCCTTGGCAACAATCAAAACAACAAACTCTTTGTGTTTTATTATTGTTAGTTGCATCAAGATGTAATGGAAACCTTGAGCTCTAGAAAAGGTGTTTTCTGTAACATTTCTTCTAATGGTCAGCCTTGATATATGTATATCTATATACATCTAAATCTATCTATCTATAGTGTATCTGCATACTATACATAGCTTAGTCATTTAAATCCACAGGACAAAGTTAGTATAACAGAATTTGGTTTTAGTCCAGTGCCACCTATAAGACCAACGAAGTTTTATTCAAGGTATAAGCTTTTGCGTGCAAGTACACTTCTTCAGACGAATTTGGTTTTCTGAAAAACAAGAATAAAAAGTACTCCTGTGCTTCGCAGTCATAATTACAATAGGTTTGAATAAAGGCATTAAATCTTACCCACCTCTTGTCTGATGCATGTCACAACATTGAAGCAATGCTCCAGCATTTCCCAGAATTAAAATATCTTTTATATATAGCAAATCCATCAACACAATATGTCTTCAACCAATTTTTACATAAAGATCCTATGGAATTTTAGTGGTTATTTCACAAAAGCTTTCATGCAAATTGCACACTTTGAACTGGGTTGAAGTAGGAAGAGTTGCATCAATTTAAGTATGCTACAAAAATCATGGGGAAATATTCAAAAATTACATATGCTCATATGGTTCATTTGATAGCCAAAAGCCAACAGGTGATTAAAATCAATTCATACTGATCTCTCTCTTATATACAAGACTATCTAGGAATGATGGAGTATAATTGCCCCGCATGAGAAATCCCATACCACTCCCCTTTTCCCCTAGGATGAAGTATTATACTGTGTGTTTGGTGGGGCAGTATGCAGGGCAAAAAGTAGCGATGTAGCTCTTCTAACTGATGGGAATTGCAGATGTGCCTCCACACTTGTGGAGTAGATTATCACTGATTTAGAAATCCTATATGAAAGTATTCTGATCAAAATCTGTTAAACATATTCCAAGAAAATTCAGAAATGTAGAGCACAGTGCATTTTTAAATTACATAATATCTTGTAGCTCTGAGATTGCTATTTATATCCAAGCATTCTATAAATCTAGTGAATGGAGCATCATCTGCTAGGTTTTTCTAGGCTAAGATTAAATTGGCAAACTTTATAATAGAATGTTAATCAAACAGTTAGGTAGCCTTATTCAAAGTAATGACTCTACAGAGCTAAACATCCAGTTGTGTATACTTTCTGGAGTTGTATGTTACAAAAAATGGGGTTGCACATACCTGTAACTGTTGTTCATCAAGAAGTCTTCTGTGCAGGCATACATTGGGAATGTTTGTGCAGAGGCCAGCTGTGAAAAAAAACTTACAAAACTTTTTAACAGATTAGGAGCACCCCTCCTCCCTCTGGTGCTTTCCTGCCAAAACTGTTGAGAAGGAGGTCCACTACTCCCCCAGTTCCTTCCTTGCTGCCTCTGGGGACCCCAAGAACCTAAGGTTCCAGAGAGTTCACAGCTGGGCAGGAGGGAGGGATGTGTGCCTGCACAGAAGGTCACTCAGTGAACATTACAGGTAAGTGCAACCCTGTTTTCATCATCATGGCTTCTGTGCAAGCTCATTGAGGGAAGGAGGTGGGTGTGAAGCGAAGGAAAAGACCATGGATGACCACTTTCCCAACATTTGTTTAGCATCCCATTTTTATATGTACCCAGAGCTGCTTTATATAGGAGCGGGAATTTCTCTACAAGCATCCTAATGAAAATACATTTAGGAATGTGGCAAAAAATAAGCATTCTGGTGAAGAGAGCTATGCAACATAAAGTGGCATTGAAAAGTCATGCATTCAAGACAGTGTAGTAGCCTCTACCAACACCCAATGATGAATTATGTGAGGATGCTGACCAGTCCTTTTTGGAGCCTGAAAGACCAATACAAAGATTACTTTCCCCAATGATAGGGGGTCCCTGTCTGGAAAGGAGCAAAAAGGACAGGGCATAGAATGTCTCACTGTGCAGCAAGGCCAAATAGCCCAAGCCTCCAATCAGAGTATCTGGGAGTTGCCCCCTGTTAGTTGAGAAAAACGTAACTGCAATGCATTCCATGGCAATGTGGAACATTTGCACTAAAATAAAAGACAAAGAAAAGTAAGATACATCTATTGCTCTAGGTGAAAGTACTGGTATGACAAACTAACTTTGCAGAAGACCAGAAACCATTGGGAGACAAGTGCTCACAGCAGGGTCCCACACTATAGAGGAGGCATCTGAGATGGCACTAACCTCCAGGGGCTCAGAGTCAAAAGCCATGAGAGAAATGCCATGAGAAAAATGCATTGCTGAGACTACCAGAATGATGCACATTAACTCTGACTCGGAAAGAAAGAAAAACAAACCTGGGCGTACCCTGAAAGGTGAAATATACATCAAAACCCAAATTCTGTCATGGCATCACATACAGGTCTGTAAAAATGCAAGAAACTGCAGCTGTGGAAGCCAACAAGATTGATAATCTTAGGCCCCAGTCACACGGGAGGATTTGCCCCATGAAATGGACGGGTTGAGGGTGCATCAAACAGGTGCGATCACATGGCAACATCTGGGAAGTGTAGTGCACCCATCACCAACCCGTACCGTTGGCCCGAAGAAGCGGATTTAAAAAGTACCAGCAAAAGGGTAGTAGCAACCAGAAAACGCGGGTTGCAGGCAAGCATCGGATTGCAGAAGCGGAGTTAATCCAGCGCATCTGGCACGCGCATGCGTCCTATTGCACCAGATGTGTTTTTTCCAAGCCTCCACAGTATGTGAAGAAACGTAAGATTGCGCATGCGCAAGAATGCGAAAGCAAAACCCTTTGATGTGCTTCAACATCGCCATGTGATCGCTGGCTATCAGCGTCTGTGCAGCATCTCAGGGACCCATCTGATCACACTACCACGCATCTTTTTGCTCCAGCTCTAATTTGCCTCCCGTCAGCGGCGCAGTATCCCACTTGTGTGACCAGGACCTTAGTAAACTAAGGACTAAAGACTGAGAAAGACAAAGGGAAATTCAATCAGTAGGATAAAAAGGGTTGCCCTGGAAAGGATCAACAACCAACTGTCAATAGTGCAGGGAAAACAATATTGGAGCCTCACATGGGCCACCCTAATCATAGTGTATTTCATTAAAAGAGCCAAGGCATAATTCCAAACAAAGGGGGATGGTGGAATTCTGCTACTGGCAGGTTTTACCACCAACAGCTGAGGGACTCTGCAGGAAGGGTAAGGAGGTCTGTAAATAAGGCGGCCAAGCAAAAGGCCAGAACTTAGGCCTTTTCAGGTGCCGTCCTTAACACATGACTCAAAATAGCACTCTTTTTCTGTCCCAGGTGAGAGCTGAATAATCTGATAATGGGAAGACAGGGGACCTCCCCTCAGAGGAGAGGTGAGGAAGATCTTGGGTCTGAGCCCACTAAGTAACATAGATGTGAAAAGAATTGTAGGAAACCTGTGAGTGGTAAACAAAACAGCAGACCACATAATTTTTACTTTCTCTTGTAGAGTAAATCACCATAAAGGATAGATGAATTAATTTAAAGGATTTTTGACAAATTTAATTACAAGCGAATTTTTCAGTAGGAAATGCCAAGAATGGAACCTGACATCCTACACATAGAAAAAACATGTACACAACCCTGAGATGTCATGTTATTTGAAGGAGAAGAAGAGGCAACTCTTAAGGATCTGACAGCAAGCTTGTTATTCCCCGTAGATTGGACTGAAGAATTCATAGCCTCTCTGAGGAGCCACAGTTAACAACCTGATCCTTTTTTTTCCCCAATACTAATTCCTGGCATGGACTAGGGCAGTCTAAAACGATTGACCCAGATTAGAGGAATGGACTTGTCACATACACCACAGGCATAAACTGTGAGACACATAGATATCTGAAGAAGTAAAACTGACAAAAGTCCATCTTAAATGTTTGCATAAATTGAGGCCATTAAACACTTCCAAGATTTTGCAGAGAACATAAGAACATACATAAGAACATAAGAGAAGCCAATGTTGAATCAGGCCAATGGCCCATCTAGTCCAACACTCTGTCATACAGCGGCCAAAATATACCAGGTGCCATCAGGAGGTCCAGCAGTGGGGCCAGTGGGCCCTGACCAACATTTCCAGTGGAAATGTTGAATGGCCTCAATTTATAACACTTTGGCCAGTACACTTCATGCTCCAGGATGGAGTTAAAATGGTGTGTCAAGCTCCCTTCAAAGGGGATAGTAAAAGGGCCATATTGATCTGTTCATTAGCAACTTAAAGGGAAAGTGAGGCAGGCTAACGTAGTTTACAGCACTCACATTGCACAGTGGCTGAATTAGAGATGACATGCTATTTAACCTACAGGCCACCCACAGCAATAGAGGTGACTAGTGGAATCAAGCATATAATAATTAATATGGCAGTGGGTGTAGTATAGCCAGAAGATCTGAAGATTGTCAGTCAGCCAAAAGTTCTAGCTCTTTTAGCATTCTGCACTACTAGGTGGCAAGTTGGACTTATTTTTAAGTCAAGATATGTTTCAGAGGTAGTTTGCCATTGCCTGCCTCGGTGTTACACCCTAGTATTCCTTGGAGGTCTCCCATCCAAATACTAGCCTACTATGCAGGTCAGGGCATCAAACATATTTTTACTAAAGGATTGCCGTAGAGGCTGTAACAGCAGCCAGTATAATGAGAGTTTGCATGTTGAAGACTTTGTCTGATGGGGCACCTGTTTTGAGTACAAATATAAGATATGGGACACAAAGTGGATTATAACATATTTCACTTTTCTATTTCATCCTCACCAGAATTCTGTGAGGCAGGTCAGGGCGAGAGATCGGACCACTGGATACTCACAGTGAAGGGTACTTCTCCTCTGATGAAAGGAGGACATTTTGACAGAGATGATGCCCATCATCCATTTCAGGAACACATGACCTAATTTCTTCAGTTTCCTGTACTCAGCCTGTGGGAGTCACCCTCTTAGTTTGTTTCCTGCCTCTAAAGAGAGAGCAGCTTTGGAGATAGGCTTCTGCTTCTTTTCACTCCTTCAATCGTTATCTAAACTGCTAATTCCTTCCTCACATTTAAAAAGCTCTATTTCCCCCTCTCCCCCTCCTTCCCACCTGTTTCCGAATCTCAGAGAACATAGCTGGCCTGCACACATGCATTCCCAATGTGGGACTGCGTAGAAGCCACAGTTGTGAATGGTAATTATCAGAACTTAACAATATCTGTTGAAATAATAAATTCAGGTGGGTAGCCATGTTGGTCTGAAGCAGCAGAACAAAGTTTGACTCCAGTGGCACCTTTAAGACCAACAAAGTTTTATTCAAGGTATATAAACTTTTGTGCGCAAGCACACTTCTTCAGATACAGTGAAATAACACGTTTGATAAGAAATTAAATTGTGTTAGTCTTAAAAGTGCCACTGGACTCAAATTTAGTTCTCACGTCTGTTGTGGACTCCTTTATTATTTGTATGCCAATTTGCTGCTATTTACATGTCTTACTAATCTTAGCTGTTTTTATGTAGAAATCACTAAAAATGTGCATGCACTACGATGAATGACTCCTGCTCATACACAAACTACTTGGGTATGTATGTGAGAGTACAACAACATGAAAAAACCACTATTTTCTTTATGTACGCTGCAACATAGATATAGGAACACACTAAGAAAAAAAGTGAATTGGGAAAAACCCCAAACACTACCCCCACAGGAACATTATCTCAGATCACACTCTGCCTCACGGTGACAATTTCTAAGCACAAAGCAAGCTACAGAAGAAACTAAATGCACAGTCTTCCAATTAGAGAGTAATCAATCTGGTCAAAGTAAAATGGCAGTATTGCTTAGATAGAATCTTCTCAAGCCACTGAAACAGTACAATGATTACAGGAAGTTGTGCGCACAGAAACGTATTAGCACAATATTCTTCAGTTGGAAGACATATAGCTATACTTGTAGAAATATGTCTCTCTGCCACATAATTTTGCTGACCCTTTCTCCCCCCTCCAATGCCTTCAAACTACCAGCAGCACGGTCCCATTTTTTTTTTGCCATAAAATCACAGCTGACTTTTGGTGACCCCGTGGGGTTTTCAAGGCAAGAGATGTTCAGAGGTGGTTTACCATTGCCTGCATCCACGTCACAACCCTGGTATTCCCTGGAGGTCTCCCATCTAAATACATCTAAGTATATCTAAATATGTATTCCATATTTTAAGATTCACAAGCTATTTTTTCAGCAGGCAACATCCACTTCTTTTAGCAGTGGCACGAGTATCTCTTACCTCATGGTCCTAATTGCAGAGTATGCTATGTGTCTGATTTGGTATCAGCATCTGAGCATCTGAGCAGTCAAAAAAAAAGAAGTGGTCAGTTGGAGGGTCAAATATTGTAACATAATAATAAAGTGATTAAAGAATATACTTGTTGGAGTAATAGTTGCAAAAATTAATGCCTTCTAGAAATCTCCAGTGGCTTCTAGAAGCTATCCCATAGCAGCTCACAAGGTCTGTCCTCTCCACAACTTAATTGGCACAGTGATATTTCAGGCTCCTAGGAGCTTATCAGTGTTATGACTGATGTGTGCATATGTTTTCCTCCTGAACCCTGTTTTCTTTACCCAAAATACTTGCAGTTAGAAGACGAGTAGGTTTTTATGCCCCACTTTTCTCTACGTTATTGAGTCTCAAAGCAACTTGCAATTGCTATTCCATTGCTTCCCCCACCCCGAACAGGCACCTTGCGAGGTAGGCGGGACTGAGAGTTCTGAGTCACCCAGGAGGTTTCACTGGAGGATTGGGGAATCAAACCTGGTTTTCCAGTTTAGAGTCCACTGTTCTTAACCATTATACCATGTTGGCTCTCCAGTTAGAGTGGCCAGTTGGTATAACTCCCTAATAGGGACAGCAGAAGCTCCCAGATTGGGATTGCAAGGCAGGATGTGTTTTCTTATAAATGAGATTTATTTATTTAACTTTTACCCCGCCCTCCCGCCAAGGCAGCTCAGGGCGGCTTACATAAAACCAATAAAACAGTGTACAATATAAAATACATAATTTCATTTCAATACAAATACAATTTAAAACCATTTGGATATTGTGGGCAGCTAAGTATAATAAAGTGCATCCAAGACACCTTCCACAGTGAACCACTTTAAATAACTTCAACTGGTGGATTGGCACAGGCTCTGCCAATGAGGTGTTGCTCCTACTGGAATGCCTGTATAATGTTGATGGCTGGAATTCTGGAGAGACCTTCATTTACATATTCATATGAAGTCACCCCATGACACTAAAATTGTAGGTATACAAGACTATTCTTGACTTCCTGGAATATTTGACAGTTTGACCCACCAAATAATAGATAGTAATTTGATGGGAAAATTTACAATCATCTTAATTCTAAACTTACTTCAATGAAATGGAATTACTCATGCAATTACTTTGAAGTGTTATTGACAACAATTTCTGATTTATAAAAGAAAAAATATTTAGGATTGAAGTGTAAACCTGCTTTAACACTTGATCATCTGATTTAGTGGCTTTGTCAGTTACAAAGTAAATCCATCAGTATGAGCAGTTCTATAAATATGTAGTCTTCTAAGTACAAAAACTTTTCAGTAGACTTGGACAATAGCTGCTGTCTAATTGTTCATTAGAGAAGAAAAATCTTTTTTAGTGTATAGGCAGAAGAAAAGCTTTCGTACGTTTATGAAACTTTAGAATATGTTACATAAGCCAGCGTAATATAAATACCTAGACATTTTTGCAGGTTTTGATGAGGACTAAACATCCAGAATTGAAGTGAACATTTAAGTTCTCTAGGAAGTTTAATTTCTAATTCTGGTTCAAATTTGCACAGACTGAGGAAATATAGCTAAGACCGAGGATAGAATATTGGTTCAGAGATATCAGAGTGCTGGCTCCTTATGATATGCAGGCCTGTGTTTCATTTGGCGCTTCAGCCTCTAGTGAATTATTTAAACCCTGCCTGGCCCCCCAAAAAGAAAAGATATTTTACTTTTTATTTGTGCTCAACAGGGTTTCGACCACTGAAGAAGGCCCTTAGGGTTGAAATGCATCTGGCTTGTGGTTATATATCTTTATGTGAAACCATTGTTGACATCCTGTTGTCACTGTACATGCAATTCCAATTGGTTCCTGTATATGACATTTTTATTCTCTATATATGTGTGTTGTTCTTAACTTTGACCTGGTGCATTGTGATATACACACACACACACACATATATATATACACACACACACACACATATATTTAGGGGCTGCGGTGGCTCAAGTGGTTAAGATGCTGAACTGCTGACCGGAAGGTCGGTAGTTCAGCAGTTTGAGACCCGAGTGCTGCATGATGGAATGAGATCCCATCTCTGGTCCCAGGTCCTACCAACCTAGCAGTTTGAAAACAAGAAATTGCAAGTAGATAAATAGGTACAGCTTTGGTGCGAAGGTAATAGAGTTCTGTGCACCTCAGTGTCTAGTCATACTGGCAACATGACCACAGAAATGTCTTTGGGCAGCACTGGCTCTATGGCTTGGAAACAGTGATGAGCGCCGCATACCTAGAGCTGGATTTGACTGGCTTTCGGGCAAGGGAAACCTTTACCTTTACCATATATATATAATGTTCTTGCTACTCAACCTCTTACGTACCTAATTTGATTTTCAGGTTGGGGTTGTTTCCCTTTGGTTGTATCTTTTGATGAGGACTAAACATCAAGAATTGAAGTGAACATTTAAGTTCACTAGGAACTTTAATCTGCATACAATTCTGTAAAAAGTAATAATCATCCAACAGATTGATAGTTCCACTTAATCACCCAAATAAATATAATGATCTCTGCCATCTGAAAAACAGTTGTAATTCTGAGTGATCTCCAGCCCTCACCAGGAGATTGGCAAAAAGGGTTCCCCAGGAGGAAATGGCTGATTTGTAGGGTGGAGTCTATGGCATTGTACCTGTCTGAGGTCCCACCCCTCCTCAACCCCCCCAGGCTCCACCCCTCAAATCTCCAGGAATTTCCCAACCTGGAGGTGGCAACCCTATCTCCTTCCCAGCCAACCATCAGCCTACCTTTATCTGCCCCTGACTTCAGCTCTCCATCTCCTTTCCTCTCCCTGCAGCTTCTACCTAGGAAGAGTACAGTCTTTCTCCACACCGGGGACCAAAGCAACTCACATAATTTTCCTCTCCCCCTTTTGATCTGCACAGCAAGCCTGTGAGGTAGGTTAGGCTGAGAGTCTGTGACTCATCCAAAATTACCCACTCAGCTTCCACAGCAAGAACCTGAGTCTGGTAAACCTTGCTCTGAAGCACTGCTATGTCACACTGCCTGAGGTGGCTACCTCAGCAGGGTATAATGACACAGAGTCCACCATTTTCTCCAGGGGAACTGATCTCTGCCATCTGGAGAGCAGCTGTAATTCTGAGTGATCTCCAGCCTTCATCTAGAGATTGGCAACAATGGTTCTCCAGAAGGAAATGGCTGGTTTAGAGGGTGGAGTCTATGACACTGTACCTATCTGGAGGTGGCAACCCCATCTCCTGCCCAGCCAACCATCAACCTACTTTTATCTGCTACTCTGACTTCAGCTTTCCATCTCTTCCCACCCCACCTGCAGCCTCTGTCTAGGAAAAGTACAGTCTTTCTCCACAGTGGGAACCCAAGCAGGAGGGAAGCGACCTCAGCAGGGTATAATGATGCAGAGTACACCCTGCAAAGCAGCTGTTCTCCCCAGGGGTAATTATCTCTGCCATCTGGAGAGCACTTGTAATTCTGAGTGATCTCCAGCTGTCACCTGGAGACTGGCAGCAATGGTTCCCCAGGAGAAAATAACTGCTTTGAAGGGTGGAGTCTGTGGCATCCTATTCAGCTGAGGCCTTTCCCCTTCCCAAGCTCTGGCTTCTGTAGATTTTCCCAACCTGGAGCTAGTAGACCTGGAAGGCGCCTCCTGCCTTTGCCTTTTTACTGACAGAACCAAGCTTGGTTGCCTAGTAACAGCCACTGAGCTAAAAGTTAGTCCCATGGGAACGAAGCAGGAGGAATGTCTTTGTCGGGAGAGACAGACATTTTGGCAGTTTATTCTGTCAGGGAACTGTGGCCAGGCTGGCAGTGGGCAGGGGAGAGGAGTGGACCCAGCAGCCAGCCAATGGCATGTGAGTACTCTTGAGTGGCGGTTTATGGGCCAATGGCTGATGGAGCACACAGCCATTAGGAGAGCTGGAAAGTGCCAATGCATTCGTGCTTTTATATATATCAGATGGAAGTCAGTTCAGATGAGTAAATTATGTGTTTGCTTCCTACACCAGTTGGTAGCAAGGAAAAAAGTATAATCCCCTGTAGGAGGTTGTGACAAACAGGTGGCTGTCCTGCCCTTCTTCTAGTTATCTACCAATCCCATTACCAAGTTTTGAATGCGCAGAGCCATAGCAACATCTAGTCTGGAGGAAAAGAATATTTGAATGATGTCTGCCGAGAACCGCGCATGTGCCATGCAAAGTATTGCGACCTTCTGCTACTTCCAAGCACCACCACCATGCAAACCTTTTTCAGCCCTTTGGCTTCTTTGGGCCAGGGCTGAGCGGCCTCCTCCTGGGAAGATCCCCCCCCCGGGGGGAACCAGGAGGACTGGGACGCTTCCCGTCAGTGCCCCTCTGGCACTGGTCAGAGAGCTCCTTCTCCCCTGCAGGTGCTTTGCTTGCTCCATGGAGAAGTCCATGGGGGGGGATTTTCAGAGAAAGAGGAGGGACCCCGGCCCAGCAGGGAAAGGCCAGTGCCCCCTGGGAAATGAGCAGCCACACCCGATTCCCCATCCCCGGAGATCAGACTCCCTGCCCCGTCTGCCCAACGCCTCCTCCAGTTTATCAGGGACCCTTCACCAAACACCCAGCCCGACAGCTGGTCCCTTTGTGGCCCCAGTGCCCCCTCCCTGTGCAGAGCTCAGTTGGGAAAGCTTTTCCAGCTGGGAGGCACAGGAGGCAGGCCTTCAAACTCCAGCTGCTTGCCTTCCTGTTGTCCTTTTGCTGCACAGCTGGCACCAGCTACGACCAATGGGCTGACCCCAGTGCAGCATTCCAGGAGCTTCCAGAGGCCCACCTGCACTGTGAGAGGCTCCCAAAGGTGAAAAGGGCATGAGTGCGAAGAGCGCGCTATGCCCGAAGGAGCCCTGGGCCGGCTCCGCTCAGCACTCCTGGTATGTTCCCTCAATGCTCCCGCCTTCCCTTTCCTTCTTATCACCCCACTGCCGGCCCAGCTGGCCTTGCAAAGTCAGAGGTTGCCTCCTGCAACTCGGCGCCACTAACAATGACAGAGACAGACGGGGGAGGGTGTCCTGGCTGGCAGTGCCCTGACAGAGGGGGAGGATTAATTAAATTAAACAGTGCCCCTCCGAGAAATCAAAATGCCCCCCAACTTAAAAATTCCTAGCTACGGGCCTAGCTAGAAGTCTGGCTTAGGTAGAGGGTAGACTAGTTGTTTTATTTGATTAAAATTTGAGGAAAAGTTATCTTAATCCAGCGTATGTCTATCTTCTGAGGGAAGAGGGGAGGGCTGTGGCTCAGTAGCAGAGCATCTGCTTAGCATGCAGACAACCTAGGTTCAGTCCCTAGGATTTCCAGCTAAAACGATTGGGTGGTAGGTGGTATGAAAGACATCTGCGTGAGACCCTGGAGAGCAGCTGCCAGTCTGAGTGAACAATACTGACCTTGATGGACCAATGGTCTGATTCATTGTATGGAAGCTTCATGTTTTCAAGTAGACATAATGGAGATTTACAGAATTATGGATAGGGTAGAGAGAGTGGAGAGAACTTTTTCTCCCTCTCCCAAAATACTAGAACTCAAGTAGATGGGCAATAGATCCAGGACAAACAAAAAGAAATATGTATTTACACAATGAACAATTAAAATGTAGAATTTGATGCCAGAGGATTTAGTGATGGCCACAAGCATAGACGGTTTTAAAAGGTGATTAGAAAGATTCATGGAGGGCAGGTCTATAGTGGCTACTAGCCATGGTGAGTGAAGGGAACCTCCACATTCCGAGGCAGTCAGCCTCTGAATATCAGTGACAGGAGGCAACATCCAGGAAAGGCCTTGGCCTGTTTGCCATTGTTGGCCCTCCACAGTAGGTGGTTGGCCACTGTGTGGGAAAGGATGCTGTGACTGAAGAGTCTGGCTGACTTGAAGTGCTTCAGTGAAGCTAGATCAAGATGGGTAGCTATGTTAGTCTGTAGCAGTGGAAAACAGCAAGACTCCAGTAGCACCTTAAAGACTAACAAAATATGTGGCAAGGAATGAGCTTTCATGAGTCACTACTCACTTCTTCAGATACAGGCTGACTCATGAAAACTAATTCCCTGCCACATATTTTGTTAGTCTTTAAGGTCCTACTGGACTCTTGCTCTTTTTCAGTGAAGCTGTTTTCAAATGGTTGAGGTATGTTCCTGATAGCCAGCCCTTAACAACAATTGCTGCAATTTCTGGGTTGTCTTCGAGGGCAGCTCAATGTAGAACACATTACCGTAGTCCAGTTGTGAAGTTACAAAAACATGGATTAGCATTGCTACGACAACTGAGTCTAGGAAAGAATGCAGCTGGTATAAGTTACTCTTGGCCACTCCACCAACCTGATTTTCAAATAGCAGGGCTGGGTCCTTGAGTACCCTCCCATCAGCTCTTAACTTGCACTTTTTCTACCACCAGTGGATCCAAATCTCCCCAAGCAGCAGCCTTCCTGACCATCATTACCTTTGTCTTGTCTGGATTCAGATTCAAATTCGTCTTGTTCTTCACTTCACCACAGCCTCAAAACTTTGGTTCAGAACTGGTTTAGGACGATACAACAGCTTGCTAAACTTTCACAGAGACAGGATGTAGTGGTTATGGGAGATTTCAACTATCCAGATATTTGCTGGAAATCTAACTCTGCTAGACATGGGGCATCCCGCAGATTCCTGAATAGTCTTGCAGACAACTTCATCTTTCAGAAGGTGGAGGTGGGAACCAGAGGATCTGCTATCCTAGATTTAATTCTGACTAACAGGGAAGAATTGGTTGATGAGGTGAATGTTGTAGGATCCTTGGGAAATAGTGACCATGTCAGCTTGGAATTTTACATAGTGAGGGATGTGAAAACAGGACATAGTAGGACTTGTATCCTGGACTTCAGGAAGGCTGATTTCAAAAAACTCAAATATTAGGTAGGATCCCGTGGCTGGAAATGCTGAGAGGGAAATCTGCACAGGAAGGATGGGAGATGCTGAAAAATGAAGTGCTTAAGGCACAATCGCAAACTGTTCAGGTAAGAAAGAAAGGTGGGAGATGGGTAATGAAGCCGAGGTGGCTGAACAAGGAACTCTCTGAAGAGCTGAGACTAAAAAGGGAAATGTACAGGAAATGGAAGGAGAGCCAAATTATTGAGGGTGAGTACAAGAAGCAGGCTCAAATCTGTAGGGATGGTGTCAGAAAGGCTAAAGTGCAGATGGAGCTGAGGCTTGCGAGGGATGCTAAAAATAAAAAGAAAAATTTCTGTGCCTATGTTCAGAGCAAAAAGAAGAACAGGGATGGGGTAAGCTCATTGCTAGGGGAAGACGGTCAAGTCTTTACAAGGGATGAAGACAAAGCGGAATTCCTCAACTCTCACTTTGCATCAGTCTTGAGCCGTAAGGCGAGCTGTATACAAACTGAAGAATGCAGAGCATATGAAGGAAGGAGGAACTGCCAGTCCAAAGTAAGTAAGGAAATGGTTAGAGAGCATCTAGCTGCCTTAAATACTTTCAAATCTCCAGGGCTGGATGGCTTGCATCCCAGGGTGCTAAAAGAAATTGCAGATGTTATTTCAGAGCCTCTGGTTCTAATCTTTGAGATGTCCTGGAGTACTGATGTTGTGCCGGAAGACTGGAGAAGAGCAAACGTTGTCCCGATCTTCAAGAAGGGAAAAAAGACGGACCTGGGAAATTACAGGCCTGTCAGCTTGACATCAATACCTGGAAAAATTCTACAGCAGATTATCAAACGCTCTGTCTGTGAGCACCTTGAACAGAATGAGTTAATTGGTAGTAGCCAGCATGGGTTTATCAAGAATAAGTCATGCCAGACCAACCTTATCTTCTTTTTTGACAGAGTTACTAAAATGGTTGATTCTGGCAATGCTGTGGATATAGTGTATCTAGATTTCAGTAAACCATCTGACAAAGTTTCTCATGATATCCTTGAGGATAAGCTGGTTAAGTGTGGGCTGGATGGTGCAATCGTTGGATGGATTCATGGTTGGTTGAAAAATCGTACCCAACGAATGCTCGTAAATGGCTCTGCATCTACGTGGAGGGAAGTCTTGAGTACAGTGCCATAGGGCTCAGTCCTGGGCCTGGTGTTGTTCAGTGTTTTTATCAATGACTTGGGGGAAGACATAGAGGGGATGCTTATAAAATCTGCAGATGACACAAAGCTAGGTGGGACTGCTAATTCTGAAGAAGACAGAGTCAGGATTCAAAATCATCTAAATAGGCTGGAACAGTGGGCTGAGACAAATAAAATGAATTTCAATAGAGATAAGTGCAAAGTCCTACACCTAGGCACAAAAAATCAAAGGCATAGATATAGAATGGGAGGGACTTGGCTTGACAGCAGCAGATATGAAAGGGATCTAGGTGTTCTGGTTGATCACAAGCTCAACATGAGCCTGCAGTGCGATGTGGCTGTGAAGAAAGCTAATGCAATCTTAGGATGCATTAACAGAAGCATTGTGTCCAGATCACAGGAGGTGGTAGTTCCACTCTATTCTGCTATAGTCAGGCCTCACCTGGAGTACTGTGTCCAGTTTTGGGCAGCACATTTTAGGAAGGATGTTGACAAGCTCGAGTGTGTCTAGAAGAGGGCGAGCGTGTCTAGAAGAGGGCAACCAGGATGGTGAGAGGGTTTGAATCCAAGTCTTATGAGGAAAGGCTGAAAGAGTTGGGTATGTTTAGCCTGGGAAAGAGAAGACTTAGAGGGGACATGGTTGCAGTCTTCAAGTATTTGAAGGGCTGTCATGTAGAAGATGGAGCAAATCTATTCTCTCTTGCTCCGGACTGCAAGACAAGATCTAATGGGTGGAAATTACAAGGGAGTCATTACTGGCTAGATATCAGGAGAAACTTCCTAACTGTAAGAGTGGTTGAGCAGTGGAACAGTCTGCCTCGGGAGGTGGTGGATGCTCCTTCCCTGGACGTTTTCAAGTGAAGGTTGGATGACCATCTTTTGGGTATGTTGTAAGTATGTAGGGCTATCTTTTGGCTACGCTCCTGCAGAGTGCAAGGGATTAGACTTGATGACCAGCAAGGTCCCTTCCAACTCTAACATTCTATGATTCTATGATAGTGGTTTGGAGTGCAGACTCTAATCTGGGAGAACTGGGTTTGATCCCCAGTTCTCCACATGCAGCTGCTGGTGTTACCTTGGGTCAGTCATAAGTTCTTTCAGAGCTCTCTCAGCCCCACCTACCTCACAGGGTGTCTGTCGTGGGGAGGGGAAAGGAAAGGAATTGTAAACCACTCTGAGACTCCTTTGGGTAGTGAAGTGTGGGGTATAAATCCAATCTCTTCTTCTTTTCTAAAAGAAAGGTTGATGTCATCTGCATATTGAGACATCCAACCCCAAAGCTTCATTCAGCAGTCTCGTACAAATATTGAAGAGCATAGGTGACAAAACGGAACCCTGAGGTACATTAAAAAGACAGAGCCAATCCTGTTGTCTCCTTCTACCGCTTTGCCTTTTAACTGGCAACCTTTGCTTCAGCCTTAAATGTGGGTTGAGGATGTTGCATTTGCTTTGTCCCATTTACCTTGAATTGGTAAAAGGAAGAGGTAAAACATTATTGTAAAAATGCTCTGTTGCAGAGAAGTTTTCTTGAATCATATTCAGAAAACGTTTGTGATCCACATAGTATAGTGGATAATTGGGCCAAAAGTAACATTACAGTACCCATCAGAACAAGTTTTGTATCATGTTAACCATATTTTCCTCACAACAATCCTGTGGGATAAGAGTGACTGGTCCAAAGTCACTGAGTGAGCTTCTGTGACAGAGTGAGGATTCAAACCTGGGTGTCCCAGATACCATTCTGACACTCTAATTGCTATACTGCACTAATCGCTCCATGAACTGTAAATGTAGCAAAAATGCTTAAGAGCAATTAAGAGTAATTTTCAAAAAGTGTCACCTCCATGAAGATAACAGTCTATGGAAATTTGTGAACCAGCTGTGTGCTTTCCAGTTACATTTTTGAAAATCAAGTGTGGCTGAGAACCTGCAGTCCTTATCTTAAAATTCATGTGAGTTTGTAGTACAGTGTACTACTGTGTGGGTTTCTACTGTATTTTCAAATTTATTTGAAAACTCTGCAAAACTACTAGCCATTTGCACAAAAGAAATAATAAAGAGCAGGGGAGGTTGTACTATGGCAACTCAGTACTGTCTGATGCTACAGCGTGACAAAAGTGGTCACGGCTGTCTTCAGAAATGGACAGGGTAGGAAAGAACAGGGAGCTCTGCCTATTTTTGTTTATAATCGCAATGCAACACGACAAAAATGAGTTATTTTCACATAAAGGGGTGTAGACTGAATGACATCCTACCAGCAACATGCAGACGTATTTATTATAGTTGTGCAGCATTAATTTTCTACTTGAATCAAAGAGAAACTTCAATTGCATGTTAGATTTTAATTTCCACTGTGGTAGGTTTTTGTCCCTAGTCTAATTTTAAAGTAATGCAGCAAAACTCAAGAAGTAATTAATGGTAATTACTAAGCCCCAAGTAATAGCTACAGATAACATCACAGGAAATATTTATAGTAGATTCCACATATTGCATTATACAATATCAGGAGGGCTAGATTTCAGCAGTTGAAAGAAATCCATTTTTTATTTTCTTAAATTTATTGTTACTGAGCAGTATACCAGTTCATATTATAGCAATTCATAGTATGTAGTTTTTTTAAAAAACCACTGAAAATCAAACTGATTTATATAATTTGAGGATTTCATGAATACATTCAGTACTTTAATTCTTGTCAGGGTAAATTTCCATACGTACATTTCTCTCTTTAAACTCTAAATGACACTTACACACTTGGAGGGGCTGTGGCTCAGTGGTAGAACAACAGCTTGGCATGCAGAAAATCCCAGGTTCAATCCCTGGCATCTCCAGTTAAAAGGAACAAGTGCTAGGTGATGTGAAAGACTTCTGCCTAAGACCTTGGAGAGCTGCTGCCAGTCTGAGTAGGCAATACTGACCTAGATGGACCAATGTTCTGATTCAGTATAAGGCAGCTTCATATGTACAACAAGTGTATTAAATTATTTTGCAACATTTAAATTCTTTGCATCAAATACCATAGCTGGACTTTCTATACTATGTGCATTTGAAGCTTATCCCCCCCCCATATAATTATAGCATAATGAGAAATCTATTTTCATTTACCATGAATTTTCCTTCTGTATGGTTCTGGGGTGCTGCAGTTCAGACTGCTGGGAGAAGTACCTCCTCCGCAGAGGCAGGCAGGGCTGTGAGCTTTTCTCCAACTTTAGGGGGAGTTTCTTCTCTGCTTCCATGGTTCCCAGAAGGACCTGATCTAGCCCCTAAAGGGTAACTCAAGTTCACAATGACACAGCTGCCCCAGGACTACCTGGGTTTTATTATACAGAGATAGATAGGAAATAAACTCAGAACAATACAATGGATGAGGAAAAGGCATCACTACCTTCTCAAACTGCCTAGGCTTCTGGTAGGTGCACATGATTTGCCCCTTGCCTCAACTGGAGTCTTCCATTAGAATGATTCTTCTATTACAGTATCTTCAATAAGGAAGCACTCTGGGACCACAAACAAGGGAAATTCACAGTAAGTGAGAATAAATTTTCCATTCTCTGGTGGTTCATAGGATTATTTATGTATCGTATGGTACAGTTACACACAGGAAGCATATAATAATATAAAATACATAACCAAGTTGATGCAATGGTTATGCAGACTGATTGAGTAGTCCCCCTAAATACCTAAATTTTCAATCCACTCAATGGCAGCTGGGGTGAGTTCAAAGAGCTCCATCACATCTCCCTGGAAAGCATGACGCTCACATTCCTGTGACAGATGGAAAATAGTTTTGGAGGGCTGCACCACAATTGAATTCAGGTCCTGGTATTTTGCCCTACTTAAACAACTGGTCTGCACAAATGCCAAAGCCTGTTCATATTCTCTTAGCCATTGTCCATACTTTATGTGGTAAGTCAAATCCTGTGGGCCTGTTGTTGGTGTTTACCAGGTTATGGATAGTGCGTGGAACTGATTGCATCCATGTTTGCAACCATTAATTTCCTAAATTGAAATTTTGTGAATGCAGGATATGTGCAGATCTTATTGCTGGTGTCAGGATCTTAGTCTGGATAGGCCCACGTCAGCCATGTCTTTGTGGATGGGCAACTCTCTGTTTTCAATTATCTTTCTATATTTACGAAGAAAACCATCTTGTCTTCAGAGATGTGGGGGAGCGAGAGGGTACAGAAGAGAGCGAAGAAAATGATCAGGGGTCTGGAGATTAAGCCCTACAAGGAAAGGCTAAGGGCCTTGGGAATGTTTAGTTTGGAGAAGAGGAGGTTGGGGGGGGGGATATGATTGCTCTCTTTAAATATTTGAAAGGCTGTCATTTGGAGGAGGGCTAGGAGCTGTTCTAGTTGGCAGGATAGGACCTGAAGTGACGGTTTTAAATTACATGCAGAAAGGTATTGGCTGGATAGTAGGAAAAACTTTTTCGCAGTCAGAGTGGTTCAAAGGTAGAATCAGCTGCCTAGAGAGGTGGTTAGCTACCCTTCACTGACAGCTTTCAAGAAGAGGCTGGACAAATATTTGTCAGAGATTCTTTAGGCTGGTCCGGCATTGGGCAGGGGGTTGGACTAGATGGTCTGTATGGCCCCTTCCAACTCTATGATTCTGTGACACAATGTGGGTAACCAATAGGTCACAGTGAGTTTAATATAGCCACTGATGGTTCTCATTGTTGTATTGAATTGGACATCAAGTTTGTGGACATAGGACTGTTAAGCCACATTGAAGCACTATATTCTGCAGCATCTACATGTTGTAGCAGACGCACCCCAAGCTGTATCACATAAATTTTGGAGAATGTTGTTTTGTGTACATTAGGGGTCTGCATTTGGAAATAGCTGAACTGAAAAAATACCCTAAAAATATCTTGTTGGTATTTTTCGGGTATCACATAAGCTGAATACAGATCAGAGATGTGTATTTGGCTACCGGTATTGCTGAACCTGAAAAAGCGGATATTATCTGGCTTTTTTGGGGGGTTCATTTTGCTTTACCAAAAACAAGGTCTCATTTAAACCTAACAGCCTGAGCCACCAGTCAGTTGTTGGGTTTAAATACCTTTCTTTCCCTCCCCAAGATTGGGGAGGGAAAGAAAGGCATTTTAAATATGCCTGGGTACTGTGCCTGATTGTCTCCAGGTGCCCTGCAGCCACGGGGCACCTGGAGAAGATCAGGCAGAGAACCCAGGCATGCTTGCATGCTTGCCCCCTTCCTTCCCCAAGCCTCTTCGCTTTTGTGTAGAAACTCGGGGAGGGGAGGGAAAGTGGGGGCATGTTAAATAAATGTTAAAGGCATTTTAAATATGCCTGGGCTCCCTGCCTGCCCTTCTCCAGCTACCCATGCCAGCTAGAGAAGGGAAGGCACAGAGCCTAGGCTTTTCCTTGTCAATTTCACTCACAGCTGACTGGCGGGGAGAGAAATTGACAAGGAAATCTGTAGGGGCTACCAGAGGGAAAGGAGGCATTTTAACATGCCTCCTCTCTCTGGTGATGTATATCAAACCTGAATATATTCGGCAATACTGAATATTTCCCCAATCCGAGTACTTTACCTGTATTGGACTGGGGAAATTTGGCATTTACCAATATTTTTGGGGCCTGATTTACCCAAAGCTGAAAAATACCATTTTCTTTTTGCACACCACTAGTGTTTGTATTTTCACTGCTATATTTGTAAGATGATGTTTATAGCTTAAGGTCCTGTCCAGGGTAGTGTTGAGGTACTTAGGTGTATGGTTGTGGGTAAGTTGGGTGACCTGAAGGTAGACATTCACTTCATGGATGGTCAGATTATTATTGAGATGGAAACTAGGGACCTCAACATTTTGGTTAACTACTAGAGTAAATGCCAGTTTATCCCAAGTTCATAGGGTACTGCAGTTCAGACTGCTGTGATATAGAAAAATCAACCACTCTGTGGTGAGACTACTACACTATTTATTAGCCATTACTTGTAGTAGGACCCTCCTGCAGAAGGTAACATCTGACTATGCTAACTTGTCTATCCAGTAGTCACAGGTAAACATTTTGATAGGTATTTAATCATTTCCATTTGAAAGGAGAGAATTTTAAACTGTGGATGTGGCTTCCCCCCTGAGGGAATGATCTGTAAAGCCCTCTTGGAGGTTCTCTTCCCTGAGCCTTGTATGCCATAGAAATACATCTCTTAATCTGACATTCCAAGGTGGAAGTGGAGATTCTGGCCTTCAAGGAGCCATTTCAAAAGGCAACAAACAGTGCTTCTGATTTCTGAAAATCCCTAGTCCTAGCTGAATAGTTGCTAAGGGCTCATTTAACTTCGAAGCAATCTCTCTCTTGTTTATATTCTGAGTAATGGCAGAACAAAGGCAACACCAGTTCCTCTGATCTATGAAACAGAGAATTTACTTTAGAAATGAAAGTAGGATTGCTATGGAGAACCTATCCTTATGGAACATACATAGATTCCTGTTTGTTTATTTATTTATTCCATTTGTACCCTGCCCTCCCCGCAAACAGGCTCAGAGCGGCTTACATTGATTGGTTAGTACACTGTTGGCCAACAAAGTGTTCATCTCTGAGATTCTATGAGCTGAGTTGATAGCTACTAGGAATGCTGTTGTAAAAGTCAGTTCTTTGGTAGGACAGGTGGCCAGTGGTTCAAACAGATAGATGCTTAGTCAGGGAGGATTGTGTTCCAGGTAGGAAACCTGTGCACAGTGGGAGGATTACTGAGATACACCCTCCTGAGAAAGTGCCTGACAGGGTGTTGGAAGAAGGGACTCCAATTAACTCCTAACACTGCTGATATTGCTGCCAGCTCAAATGTAATAATGAGAATTACTGGGTTGAATAAAATGTTTAATTAAAAAAAAAAACCTGAGTCCTTTGTCAAGGCCATCCTAAAGGAAATTAAGGCGGTCCCTAAGTCTCACCCTAAAAGAACTAATAGATTTCCCTGGACACCAGTCTCTGAACATCTTCCAGGTACTACTAGTAACACAATTAATGGAAGCTTAATGGCACCAGCAGGGTAGCTATGATAGAATCCTCATAGCCTAGTTCCCATAGGAGCTGTCTCTTTATCTCTAGGGAGTTTCAAAAGGCCTGGGTTGGGATGGAGCACTGGAGTAGAAGATCTTTGTGGACTGGAGTTGTACAAGGAGGAATACATGATCTCCTGAGTAGATCTTGAGGCCACACCTTCCTGGGTCAGAGAGGAGCAATGTCTGCCCCTAGACCCGCTACTGTTTGCACTACTTAGGTTCCAAGCTTCAGAGGGAAGAAGGCATATAGCTGCCCCCTTCGGCATTCACACATAAACGCATTGACCCCCTTTGCTTGATGACGTATTCTCCAGGAAGAAAGGTTGGAAAGTAATAGTTTTCCTAGGACACAAAGAGGTCTATTATTAGGATCCTGAACTGGACAAAAATTTGTCAGAAGACTTCCAGGTACAATCTCAATTCCATTTGATCTAGTTTGCATCTGCTCAGCCAGACTTCTGTAACGTTGGATACCCTGTTCTGGTGGACTTCAGGTGTTATCTCCATCCTTTTCAAGATCTCTAATGCTTCTGGCTGTAGAGTTCTTCCTAATTGTTTTAGGTAAGTCTTTGCTGATGTGTTGTCTGTGTGAATCAACACATCCTTCCCTAACTGGATTTGGAAGCAGATCAAATGTCACCTTATGGCTATTGGTTCCAGGCAGTAGATACTAATCCTGGCTTCTGTTCAGTCCCAGTTCCCCTGGGCTAGACATGTTCCCCAGACATTGAAATGGCACATTCAGAAAAGTGCTTTATGTGGATCCTGAAGAGGAGGGCTGTGTTACAAGCTGTCTGCTTGTTTCCACCATCTAAGTTCCCTATGAAGATCCTGAGGTATGGTTAGGAAGCATCATTGTTACCTGGAAATCTGTGATTGGCAGGGAAGAAGAAACTTGAATGGTATCTGGCTGATTGGATTATACCCTGGCATGACACCAACCCTAAGAGCAGAGCTGGTGCCATTAGGTTCTCTTGAGACCAGAAAATAACTGTTGAAATCAGATTTCTGATTGTTGTCAGCCTTTCTGGAGATAGAAAAACCTTGTCCAGCAGAGTGTCTATGACTACTCCCAGGTGCAAATCCTCTGCGTGAGACCTAGCCAACTCTGGTTTGGTGTGGTGGTTAAGTGTGCCAGTTTGGTGTAGTGGTTAAGTGCGCGGACACTTATCTGGGAGAACCGGTTTTGATTCCCCACTCCTCCACTTGCACCTGCTGATGTGACCTTGGGTCAGTCACAAGCTCCGGCACAGCTGTTCTCTCAAGGACAGTTTCTGTCAGAAATTCTCTCAGCTCCACCTACCTCACAGGGTGTCTGTTGTGGGGAGGAGAAGGGAAAGGAGTTGTAAGCCGCTCTGAGACACCTTTGGGCAGTGAAGGGCGGGGTATAAATCCAATCTCTTCTCTTCTTCTTCTCTTTACTGGTTGATCACAAAGCTATGACTCTCCAGGCAATGGATAGTGAAGTCCATGCTCTGTAGACTTTGAGGACAATGATAAAAAGATCAAGTAAACTCCAAATGCTTGTTGGCATTCTGGAACTGGTTTAACTGCCCCTATGTTTATCAGGTATTGCATTGCTTGGATCAAGGACTGGTGTTCTACCACAGACCTGTTTCTTGGCACATGGATATGTCAATCCTCTTGGAGTGCTCAGTTTGGTATTGCCCTCAGAGATTGTTCCCAGTACCCAGTGTTCCATCATTGGGTTTTGCCAGACTGTGGGAAATCATTTGAACCAGCCTCCAGTTCCAAGACTGTTTACATTGCCATCATGAAGAGTTTCCTTTCTTTCCTCCTGGTTTGGAGGTATTGAGGGTTTTCTTGGTCCCACTTTAGGTTGCCATCAATTGCCTATATGTCTTAAGTGTGGCCCGCATCTGTGGATATCAAAATCTGTGGATCAAGGCCACACTTAGCCAAAGCAGATTTTTCTGCAAACTGGGATGACCCCCCCCTCCCAAGTTTGCAGAAAAATCTGAAATCTTTAAAAAATACATAGGGGGTCGAATTTCTAAAAAACCCTTCTTAGTGAGCATCTACATCATGGTAGGAGTGCTCTCCCCAAATTTTGTGTTTCTAGGTCCAGGGGTTTGGCCTGGGCGTTGAAGAAGAAATACTTCAAAACGAAAATACCCAGAATCTTCATCAAAATAAATTTGAGATCAACATTGTTTCATTTTTATATGTTTAAGCATGTCTTTGGAATTTTTTCATTTAGAAGTTTGTACTGTTGCATACTTAGATGTCCAAACACTTATTTGGATAACTGTACTTGAGTTGCATGTTTTGTTTGTACTTAACATTGATAAAAAACTTCTTGTCATTGTTCTTTAAGACAACTGTCTGCTTAAATTACTACAAGTAACTTAAAATATAAAAAAAATATTTGAAATTTAAATATATTTTCTTTAAATATATATTCTGTGCATATTCTCATTGTTTTTGCTATTAGTTGCTTTTTATTGTGACCCATTTACTTTCTTACTTGAAGATATGCTGGTGACATATAGCATGAGGGCCACTGAGGTGGACCAGGTTTTTGCCACAATGAGTGCATGGTTGATTCAGAACATACTTGCTGCTCTGCTGGAAGATTGGGGTTGTGCTCTTTGGATCCTGACACAGGCCTGACTGGGGAGCCACAATGAGGCAATGTTTTGTGTGGAGGCACCAAGATAACATTTTGTTCCTCAGAGGAATACCTCAGTGAGTGTGACAAGCATCTATGTTTGAAAGTGGAGCCAGCCTTTTTGTCATGCTTTGCTTCCTTCTGCCTCTTGGCCAGTGGTTCCAATGAGGAATGGGCTGGGATAGATGGGGACAGGGACCAAGGATGTCTAAGCTCCATGGCGGGGGTAAGTGGCTTAGTCATACACGAAGCCTGTTTAGATGTTGGGGCCGTTTCAACTAATCACACAGGCGATAATCTGGGATGGGACTGTGGTGCTGGAACCGACAAGGTTGAGGAGGGTGGTTTCAAAGGTTCCAATCCCGAAATCGACTTGGACAGGCCTGAGGCTTACAAGAGCTTTTTCCCATAGCACAGCCTTCAAATGGGACACTCTGTTTGAACATGCCTTAGGCATAATGCCCAGGAAATTTTTGCAAGGGACCATATTATGTGATTCTCCCAGACATTTGGAACAGGGTTCATGCTCATCACTGTGGGTCATTTTGGTTGCACATTTTGTACACTTTTTAATCACAATTGACAGTGGTGAGGAAACCCAAGGGTAGGCCGACTAGAGTCACCTCAACCAGAACAAATGATCCGTCGCAAAGGAAAAACTCTGTTGGAAAAAGAAGGCAAGAGGGAAGGACCCTCAGAAAGCTGAAAAAATACAAAACTTTCTACACAGTAGGAAAACGGAACAGCTATGCTGGGAAGCTCCTATCCATGTGGTGGCAAAAAAGGAACTAAGGAAAAGGGGGTGCTTGCCTCCAGAGCATGTGATGGTTTGGGTGGAAAAAGCTGTTAGTGTCAGCTCTGGAGGGAGAGGGGTGTCCCCTCTGCAGGCATTTTAGCTGGAAGAAAATCTGTCCATAGTTGGCTTGCACGGGTACAGTACCAATGTGGGGCTGCATTGATGATGGAAGATGAATGTAATCTCCTAATGTCAAATGGTATAAAGCCCATTCCTACCATAATGGTGTACTAACTCATTTATATCAGATCATTGCATTCTTAAGTAGACTATAGCATATAGGCTCATGTGCTGTGCTGTTGTTTTGTATCAACCAGTAAATAGGCAAATCTACAATCTGGTGTTGCAAGCCGTGGCTGGTTGGCTTAGGCTGAGCTGGCTGAAATTGAATCCGACAAAGATGGAGGTCTTGTGCCTGAGCCGGCCTTCGATGGGGTGCTGTTGGTGCCAGTGCCAGAGGTCAGGAGTTTGGAAGTGCTTCTAGAAATCTCCCTAACAATGGAGGCCCAGGTAGCAGCCACTGCCAAGTTGGCCTTTTATCATCTTAGGCTAATTAGGCAACTGGTTCCCTTCCTCAAACGCAACAATTTGGTAACAGTGATCCACACTATGGTCACCTTGAGACTGGATTGCTGTAATGCCCTCTACATGGGGCTGCCCTTGTCCCAAATCCAGAAGCTGCAGCTAGTGCAGAATGCTGTAGTTGTGTCATCCTGTGTGGGAACACATCCAGCCTACCCTAAAAGAACTGCACTGGCTGCCTATAGCATACTGGATTCGGTTCAAGGTGCTGGTCATCACCTTTAAAGCCCTTTATGGTCAGGGACCTGCATACCTGAGGGACCACCTTTCCCCATATGTACTCCAGAGAGCACTGCGATCGGGGACCCTGAATCAGCTGGTCCTCCCAAACATCAAGGAGGCCAGGCTTGTGTCAACAAGGGCTAGGGCCTTCTCAGTGGCGGCTCCATTCTGGTGGAACAAGCTCCCGGAGGAGATCAGGGCCCTGTGGGAACTGTTACAGGCAGGGCCTGTAAAATGGAGCTCTTCCGCCAGGCTTTTAGAGCTGCCACTACCACTGCCACCACCACTGACATCGCTGACATCTGACAGCTTCTGGAGAATGAGCCCGACCGACCCCTTCCCCCTCCCCCGGTCCCTAAGTATAGCCGACCCGAGTGCCTGGGACAGCTGAAGTAGATCTTGTTGCTGACCGTGCTTTGAGGAATTAATACTAGCACTTTATTAGTTGTATATTTATGGTTTTAATGTCGTATTGACCGGGTTTATTATTTATTATCTTGTTTTCTATTGTTGTAAGCCACCCTGAGCCAGTTTTGCTGGGAGGGCGGGGTAAAAATCTAATGAAATAAATAAATACAATACAATATAAAAATTATTTTTGTAGTTTTGATATTACAACATCTGGATTTTTTTAAATCAAGGGACAATAATATTGTTGAATGTCTCTAAATAATTCAGTTCTTGAAACGCATACTTAATATAATATGTTTTATATTACTTGTACTAACAATAACATTAACAGTTTCCCTAAATAAAATGCCAAAAGTGATTTTTCTTTCCATCAACTGTAAATAAAACTGCATTTTTATTACAAGGTCACAAAGTCTGCATTGAAGTATTAGCATGTATATTATCATCCAAAGGCTGTCATGCAAAGGAACTCTGTTCAGTGGGCCTTGCAGGTTTTCCCTTTCTGATTGTAGTAAGTCACGCTGCAAAGGAGGCATACTAATGAGCCCCCAATTTTATTATTTCTTTTTTTAGGCAACATAAGTTCCAGAGGAGAGGAATAAGAGTAGTGTGCCTCAGAAACCCCAAACCATTACTAAAAGTTCCTAGGCACTGAAACTCTACCCACAGCTCTTTGGATTCTGTGCATTTGGGAACCATTTTATACCCATGTTTTCTATAAAAAAATCATCAGAAATTTTGAACATACAAGCATCTATCATCCAATTTTACTTTATTTAACAGGTGTTTTAAATAACCAATAACAGTCTGTTTGATAATCACTTGCATCTTGTAAATGACTCCCATTCTCACTGCTCTTGGCAAACTTCACATGCACATGTTATCCTTACACCTGCAAAGTCATTTTCATGAGCAGAAGCAGCAATTACATTTTTTCTTACTGATACTTTATGGGCAAGAGTAAAAAGAAGGAATTTTATATCCTACAAGACTTTTTTGAGAAAGATAAAAGTGTCAGCCAGGAACCTATGTACACATCGTTAAAAATATGGTAATACAAAGCATCTGCATCAACTAGAACACATATAAATACATTTCTATTCTTTATTTCATTGGTTTTATTTAAGATAGAAACAATTACTATTCTGTCTTTACAAATCACTTTAGTAATCAAAGTACAACTCTTTAAAAAGCTGTTAAGTTGGATCTTTCAAAAAAGCTTGTGGAAGGTGTTAGTGAACAGAACTTTTCCTACCTGCCTCTTCTCCAGCAGCTTGCTGATTGTCCTGAAAATCCTCTTGGAGGGCCAAGATAGTTCAAGCAGCTACAGTGAGGAAGGAGAAATCAATGATGGTGGCAGAGGCAATTTAACTCAATTTTCCACCCTCACAACAGCTCCTTGTACTGTGGAGCATTTTGTTCACAATGCTCCTCTGATCCACAGAGAGGATTTTTGGCATACTGGGAAAATGGAAAGAGGAAGAAGGATCAGTTCCATCATCATCTTCTGTAAGGTCTTCTGTGGGATCCAACCCATTCTTTTTAATTTGAAAATCTTTTTCTATAATTGACAAACATGATTTCAGCAAATACTTACAGTGAACTTCAGCAAATACAAAAGATGTCTGTCTTGGAAATAAATATGGGGAAAAGTACATTACACGAAAACATCCAAATTACATTAAGAGAAGATTAAAAAAAAAACATAAATAAGGGAAGCACAAAGCTTCCAGTACAATTGAACAAGAGGGTCACTGGTGCTATAGATGTTTCTCAACATAATTGCCCCTGTATGTGCACATGATTCTATCACAGAAGTACCATTTGAACTGAGTATGAAAGTCCACTTGAAAGTGAAAAGCATCATTAGTTCACACAGTTTGCTGTTCCACATAATCGCTTCCCTGGAAATGGTTCGCATGATTTAAAAATGACCATGAGAACCAGCCATAAACCACTTAAAATTCACCTACTAGTTTATGTTAATCTCAAATGTTACCATTATAAATTCTTTGTATGGTAAATTTTAAACATTCTATGTCATCTCACTCTTAATGCAGCAAGCATTATAATTTCTGCTGTTGTTTCAATCTATTTCTGTTTCATAGACACTTTTCCATCTTTGAAGATCTCTAGCATCGTTAGCATTCCATAGTCTAGCAAATGACATCAGCCTTTTCCTAAAAAGCAATACAAAGATCTGTGTTAGAAAGCCACTTAGAGACTGTTAATTCGCATTTAAAATATCTCAGCAGTAAACGACAGAGGTAGGTTCTTTACTCAATAAATGGGAGTCCTTGGATCCAACAATTTCTCCATAAATATAACATTTGCTATTTCAATGGCAAAGTTTTAATTGTAAATTCTTCAGCCTCATTTGAAAGTTTCATTACCAACAAAGATGTAGATCAAGCTATTCTCTAACCTTTTCATATTCATTAATCCTTCTAGCTCTTTTGATTTGTGAGCTGCCTTTTTCAGAATTTCATCAGGAACATCTGCTAGTTTAGCAACATTTAGCCCATAACTCCTTGCAGCAACTTCTCTTGTTATTTGATAAAGGAAAGTGACAAATCCAGGATTTTCCTCATGATCAGTTGCTAGGGAAAAAAAGAATTTTTTTTTGTTTTAATTAACCATAAAGAATTCACTACCTTTTACATTTTGCTCTCCAACTAACTACCAAACACAGTTTTTTACTGTTCTAAGTACATTCCTCAAATGTTCTTTAGGAATCAAAGCTTGGGTAGCCTTATATACAATCATGTATGTTAGACAAATTAGTTCAGATCATCAGCCAGAACCATTCAGGTACTACTATAATGAACCTACCCATCAGATAAAAAAATCATACCCTTTTCTTCTTCATTATCCTCTTCATTTACCAGAAAAGCCATGTGGTAATTCCCAGTCTGACTTGAATAGACCCTTTCTAATTCACACACTGGGGGATAATGGGTGACAAATAGTGTCAGTGAACCCACCTACAAAAATAAAATATCTCATGATTAGGATTTTATTCGAATTTTATTCCTAACAGGACATTTCTAGAGTAGTAACTTGTCAGTGAAGCAGCTTGAATAGGACCTTGTTCCCCACTCTCTCTATATATTAGGTTAGTGGGTGACTAAATGTCACTAGTATACTGATAGCACACTGCTATTTCCCCCCCTTCTCACCCAGGTTAGCTTCTGTAGTCTTTGACTGGGTTACAAGCTACCAGAATTTCAATGCCCGTGTTCTAGTAGCAGACATAACACCTCAAAAGGTCACCATGAAAATCTGGGGCTCATTTCATCAGCGGTCGGTGTAAGTTTAAAACAACCAACTACTGCCACCCCAAATCAACCATCTTCCCCTGTGCACCTCCTGTACTATCTGTAGATTCTCAAATATGACTTGTAAATGTCTAAGTAGTTTACACTTATGTCGTCTATTTGCCATGGAAGGGTGGGTGGAATAGATGAATGAGGGATTTACGAATTTAAGCTCACATTCAAGGTACTGTGGACAGTAAGGTATGCAGCACAAAATGTAAACACTTTCTGCCCAATGTGCAACTGCATAGTTTTTGCCAGCCTACTTGGGTAATTACTGACCCAGTGGAGGCTGGGATAGGATTCACCAAGCCAAGGCTTGCTCCTGTATCCTACTAAATAAACAAAAAATGCACACTGAAGCTGTGTATGAATCAGAACATAGACTGAGCACGTGCACTTAGATGAAGTAACTATACTATAACTTAACTGTACTTACTTTAAAAAAAATCATATTATATACAGCAACTTCCTTGAAATTCCTTTCACCTACAGGACTGTGAGCATCTATGCCTGAGCCCCTTTCAGATGTGTCATAAAATCAGGTGCAAGGATGTTAAGAGTTATTCATCTATGATATTTTTATTTAGTTATTGAGAATACTTCAGAATCCTGCTAGAGGAGACCAGGCCCACAGCCATGGGGGCACATTTGGGGGTGATGCCCCCATGGATGAGCTCTGCCCTACCCAGGAGGATGCCAGATCCACCCACCCCTGGTGTACCACTCTCCTTATCCCTGCCTGCCGTGGCCTCACCGGCTTTTCCTGCGCCAGCCTAGGAAGGTATTTAAAGAGACGTATGTCTTTAAATATCTCCCCTTCCCTCTCTGAGTTGCACCACAGTGGCAGCACATGCCAGTATTTAGAGACATATGTTTCTTTAAATATCCTTCTTTTTACTCGCTGGCACATGCCGCCTCCACAAGGCAATGCATGGAGGGAAGGAGATGTATTTAAACTTCAAATACCTCCCCTTCCCTCCCTGAGTTGTGCTGCAGTGGCGGCATGCTCCAGCATTTAAAAAGATGTCTCTTTAAATACTCTTCCTCTTACTTGTTGATGTGCAAGTAAGGAGGAGACTTACAATTAATATACAATCATAAAACAAGCCATTTTTAAAAAAGTTAATGATTGTAGGCTCTGTATTTTAAATACATAGTTTTTGTGTTTTTAACTTATGTTTATTTGGCTATGATATTTTAAAATGGAAACCATTCACATCCTCTAGAATTACATTACCTAAAAATGCAAACAACTAAATAAATGTTTATTTCTGCAGCTATCAAGCAATGCTAAAAATGTTCTTTGTGTATCACCTAGAGACCACTTATTTACACACTCAAAGTCTGTTCTACTTACATCTTTAATAAAATGCTCTAGCGTAGCATAAGCAATAGCAATTCCATCATGTGTGCTGGTTCCTCTCCCAAGTTCATCTAAAATTACAAGTGAACTTGATGTTGCTTTTCTAATTATTTCAGCTGTATCCATCAGTTCTTCCATAAATGTACTGTGACCTTTGAATATATTGTCTGTTGCACCCATTCTGCAATCAAAACAGGACTATTTAATATATTAGATCCGACCTAAAACAAACAAAAAACCCCTACATTACTTTGGCAAATAATACAAATATAATGTTGTAAAATTATATGAATTTTCCCTAAACATTTCCCTACAATTCCTTATAAATCATAATCTTAATTGGGCTACTGAAGAATATATGGATACAATATCAAAAGTACTGAACCCCCCACATTTATGTATTTGTGTGTTATGTACCTGTGTGTTTGGTCGTTGCGATGTTTGCTTTATAAAATAAGATCTTTAAAAGACAAGACAATATCAAAAGTATTAGAAAACATAGAAATAATAGAGTGAAAGAGCTGTCAAGACATTATATGGAATAGGGTACTGAAATGAAGTTTAGCAAACTTCAACTAGGTATCATGAAATTTGAGGCAAGATGTCAAATTGGGGCGGGGATGTGCATGCACAAGAGAAGGAAGTGCTTTATCTGTGGCCTGCACCTAATTCCCAGATCATGGTTAGACTGGATCCAAAGATTCTTTTCCACATGCAGAACATTTATTCATAGTTCTTTGAGATGACTCTAGGTTACATGCCTCTGCCTTTCTCATGTTCAGATATACTAAAAATGGTGAATAATTGTCAAATATTTTATTTATCTAAGCATAATTAAATAAACTTACTTATTTAAGAATAATTCGAGTAACTCTTAATAATGAAAAATACAATTTAATATTTATTTTTGACTACCACGTCACATTTTTCAGGGCTCTAGGAACCATATGAACATCTAAGCAGCAATACAGTTCAGTTACATCAATGTGGACTGCAGTCTACTGGTTTGTTAAATTTATCTACACTCATGGAAACTCCCACCCCCCCGAACTTCCTGTCTACAAGTATTACTAACAGGATTGACATTTCTCTTTTATCCAGCTTCAGGAAAAGCTGTAAAAACAAATTTTCCTTTTCGGTATGACAAAATACTAATCTACTAGGTCTTGTCCAACTCTGATAAACTGACAGATGACATAGAACATCCATTAGGTAAGTACAGATCTTTCCAAATATATTGCACACATATTTACAAGACTATACTATGTCAGTAGCATCAAAGGTCTGCTGAGAACAAGATTTTTAAAATGAGAAATTAAGGATTTGTTCACTTTATTCATGTTACTGTATTTGAACAATGTCAAAAATAAGGGCCAAACTGCACCTGATACAGGACTGGATTCACCAAGTGTTTTAGTTGCAGAAAGCCCTGGGAGACTGGGATATATATCAGTACTGTGCTGCAGGATTAGGGGAAGTTCCTTTTACCCTTTGTGGTACTTTCCCAATTGGAAAAGACTTCCCCCGGCTGCATTAATCCCTGGGAAGGAAAAAAGCCATATTGTGCCTGTCTTTTCACCCCAAGGTTTGAAGCAATTGTGAAAGGTCCCCCATGGGTGCCCATCTGGAGGTCCAATCATGAATTTCCTCTATCATGTATAGCTATGCCCAGACAATTTGAAGATTATTCAGTTATTTACAGTGCAATCCTATGCAGAGTTACTCAATTCTAAGCCGACTGAACTCAATGGGAGCAGACTGGAATAGTTCTACATAGGACTACACTGTTAAATTATTACATTTAAGTGGTACTTTACAAAAAGATGTAGTAGAAACTGGCAAGGGGACTTAAGGCACAACGCAAGAAGTTCTGTCCTTGACTTTCGGTTTCGGCGGAGCGAATGGCGGCCACCTCTCGGGACGCTCCCGGAGATGGTTAGCCCACGCGCAGTTTGGGGGGGTCTTCGCTTATGCGAAAGACCCTAGTGAGCCTTAGGCAAAGGCTCTGAACCGGGGGCGCTTGGGGAGTAGCCTCTTTGCCGGCAAACAGCCGGGAAATTGAGGCTTCCTCCCCGCCCCAATCGGCCCCGCTGTGTAGTGCCCGTAATGGGACTTAGCAACGCCACCGACTTCCAGGAGTGAACAAAGCGACTGAATTAAAGTTAAATGGAAAGATCTGGCATCGAACCGTGAGTTGGAGATCTATTTTGAAGCGAAAACTTGAAACCCCCCGCAAGCTTATAAGTGGATGGGAGGAGGGAGGAATCCCCACCCCCTTTGAGAAACGGGACTTATAAAAGAAAAGCGGAGGGGAGTAAAGGGGAAAAAGAGTTGGTGAAAATACCTTTGGGGAAACACTGAAGATTAAGAGTTTGTTAGTCTCCTGAGTGGCGCGGCACGAACTTTGATAAAGTAAACAATTAAAAAGATGTCCGCATTGAAAAAGGACCCGCAGAAGCCGGAAAAGAAGGGGGGAGGGACTTCCGGTCTGAGCACCCCCCCACCGGAGCTAGCTGTCAATCAACAGAAAAGCGAGTCACTGCGCCCTCTGCTGGATCAAATGCAGAAAATCAGCGAAACTTTGTGTAACATGGAAAGTGTTCTCAACAGTCAACAAAAACAATTAACAGAAACATCAAAGAAGATGGAGGAGATTGCGCAAAAATGTTTGGTCTCAACGGAAGACACCAAGAAAATAAAGAAAAAGGTCAATAAATTAGAAAAACATCAGGATATGCAAGAAAAAAGAATTTTAATGTTACAGATGGAAAAATCAAATCAGACTCTCCGCTTTCAGGGCATCAAAGAAGAGGAAAAAGAGGATCTCAGAACTACATTGGCGAATGCCTTGGCACCACTAACTGGCAGAGAAGCGTCGGAATTGAAAGAAGAGATGGATATGGCCTATAGAGCCTATTCAACTTTTACAAAGAAAAATAATCTGCCAGCAGAAGTGGTTGTCAAGTTTACAAAGCAGCATACTAGAGATCAAATTCTGCGTTCAGTTTCAGCGGTGCCCTTGAAAATTGGGGAGCAGACCATTAGAACTTTGAAAGATGTTCCCTATGAAATCCGTATGAAAAGAAAAGCATATAAAGGATTGACCACGTTTTTACAAAGACATCAGACAATTTACAGATGGTGCATTCCCGAAGGACTAATTTTTAAGTATAATGATAAAAGAGAGAAGATAGACTCCATCTTCAAAGCACAAGAATTTCTGAAGAGACACGCCAGTACAGAGGAAGATGCAGCACTCGCAATTTGGACTGATTCAAGCAGCGAAGAAGACAGCGATCCGGAAGAGGGAGGTGCTGGAGTGGGAGACAAGAAGCCTAAAGAGGGCCCATCTTACAACTTGAGAGACGTAAAAGGAAGACACCCAAAGAAGTAGTTCGTGGAACGTCAGAAAGGAGCTGATTAATAACTAACCCCAATGGACTTTACTAACTTTACTAACAGAGTTATTTTGGACTTTTGTAAGATGAAAAGAAGATCTTCCAACCATGGTGGTTGCCAAGATTTATAATTATACTAACTAAAACTAATCCTTTAACAGGAAAAATTCACTCCACTCTTTTTTCTTAATCCATCTATATACCTTCCCCTTTTCTTTTTATAAAAAGTAATAAAATTCTCTCCTTTTTAGGAGAGTTTATTAAAAAAAAAAAAAAAGAAGTTCACTGTCCTTCAGCAGAAGTACGTATCTCTAGCTAAAGACCAGTACAAGCAGCTAAACCTCAATAAACCTCAAACGTATCTGTGGCTGGAAAAACACAAAGGACAAACTAAAATTGATAGCAACATCATTTCTACTTAGTAGTACAACTAATTTTCATTTAATCCTAAATATGCATGTTTACACAACTGTTATCTCCAGGTTGCTGTTCAGTTGTTAGAAGAAGTCCGTTCTTTCTTGCTTCAGTTTAGTTTCTTTGACTTTTTGTCTTGATCCACAGACAAGGGAGGTCATTTCTTGTCAATAATAGCAGCGCTCCACTCCTGAGGTCTCTTCCAAGTTGTATTAGATTATTTCTATTGCTGTGAAGTCCAACTGTTCTTGGCTGTATTAGTGATTTCGTCTTCTTCTCTTCTTCTCCGAAGCACAGCCAATCAATCCAATCCAAAGGCCAATCACAACCAATCCAAAAGCTAATTAGAAGCCATTCTGGGCAAGAGCCCCACTTGGCCTCACCTACTTTATGAAACACTTGGCAGGCACTAGGTAAGGTGTTGGCAGACACCATGGTGCCAGTAGCCACTATCTTGGGAACCCCTGATCTAGACAAAGAGGTTCTGTTCTTCAAGCAGAAGAACCTTCTACTGATAGAAGACAGCTCTTCTGGTGGAAGAACTCATCTCACACCTCCTTGTATATGGAAAGGAATGTTTGGATCCAATGCCTTATATCATATTTCTTTAATAGCCTTTTGAGTTAGATAATGACTGAATCTTATTTGTACAAACTAGACCTTCAGTACAGTGATCTTTTGAAGTTCCACCATGTAAACCTCAGGAGAAAGTTTAACCTGGCTGTCAATATCCGATATTATTCTACTGGGCACTATTTGTGTAGTCCTGCACATTTTTGAGTAATTATGACATTTTGTGAATATTACTAAAATAACAGTGATTTAAAGGTCAACGTTGTAAACCTGAGATATTTCCTGTTGCTAAGGAACTGATGTCATATTCCTCCCTAAAACCCTAGCTATGTTTCTGCACTTAGGCAATTCTCTCTTGAACTGGTACAAAATATTTCAAGTAACTTCAGCACCCCACTTCTAAGCAAGCCTATGATAACACAGAGAAGTTACTATCAAGTCCTTATTTTTTAAATCAAGGGCGGAAAGCTCAGGTCTCTAAAATCATAGTATAAAATACATTGATTTTGTGCCAAAATAACAGAAGTGGATCTGATGGACACTAGGAATTTCAGAACGATTTCAATTTAGTCTAGAGAGCACAAAATAAGAACAGCCTTTTCCAGAGAGAAGAAGACTGGGAGGAACATAGTTGCTAGCTGTTTAATATCTTTGATGAGCTTTTGCTTTCCCTTCCTATTCCAGGTCTAAAGCTTGAGCACAATCAGAGGTGTGAGCTGAGATGCAAAAGCCAAAGGGTGCTTTTGCCCTAAGACCATGGGTTGTAGGCCTGTGGTTTTGGATAAGCCAGCAAGGAATGGCCTGAGACGTAGTTTGCTGTTTTGTTTGTTGGTTATATTGTATTTTTGTATTGCTGTTAGCCACACTGTGTTCCTTTGGAGAGAAAAGTTCAGAATTAATGTCTAAATAAATACATTTTTCTTCCTCAGGACAGAAGAGGAGTCTGTGACTAATATTCTTTAGCCAAAAAGCATCTAGGACTGGCAAGAGAGGATGTAACCGAGTCAAGTGACTACAGAAACAATAAGTCATGAGAATTAAATAAAAGTTCCCAAGTTAAATATTCCATCCAAACCATGGAAGAAAAATGAATCTTTGAATTGGTAGACATTGACTTCATGTTTCCAAATTCCTCCAGTAATCACTATGCCTAGAAAATTTCTCTTACTGGCCTGTATCAAACCACATTCTAAAGGGAATAAGTTTTCTTAAGAGAGGGCATCATTTTCCCTCTCACTATCCGTTCCCTGAGGGTCCACTGATCCCCACAAACAAAACGTTGAGGGGGGATCACTGGGCTGAAGTCAGTGGGATCCCTCTTTGTATCCTTATGTAGCCTGAAAGTCTTTGGAAGTGCACGGCTGATTATATATAATGTATAAGTCTACACAACTGGGCAACTAGCAAGCACCAGCAAACACACAAATGACTGAAAAAGTGGAAGTGTAATTTCAAATCTATCACTTATCCTACAAAAATCTTTAGCTTGGCATCTTACCTGGTGAAAACACCATCTACAATACCAACAGATGCTTCTTCAGCTGGTACATAAGACCCAATGTGCGACATGATTGTTATCAATGCAACTTGTTTTATATAGGAGCTCTTTCCACCCATATTAGGTCCAGTAATTATCATTACTCTTTGATTGTCTTTCTAGAAAGAGAAGCAGTATAATTACAGCACTTTAAATATTTTATTTAATAACCTCATTATGGAAAGTTTGTTCACATGAAGTTCCTTTTTTGGCAGTCATAGGGTGGTGCTGTCTCAACCAATAGAAAGAAGCTCCTCCTTGGAGGCAGTCAGGGTTGTTAACCTTTTTTTTACAACTCCAAGTGGTAGGGACTTCTTCCCTCAGTCTCCCAGGCCAATCCAGAAGCTGGATAGCTCCCCCACAACTATAAAAAAAACACCAGCTCCAACTGCCAACAATTAAATTGAAACAGGAGAAACAACAACAGATCATGCTCTAAGATTCTCCCTCTGGGACTGTGGCATTAGGGAGAGACTGACCACCCCATGTTCTGGGAATGGACCAGGCGGCTTTTCTCCTTGTTGACTACAAAGCTGCGGGTCTGAAGCCAGGCAGTAGTCCCATCCACACATGCCAGCCCCTGGTGAAATAAGGAGAACCTGATGAGAATATTGTCTAGATATGGGAAGACTGACATTCTCTGGGTTCACAGCAGGGCCACCAGGGAGACAAGCACTTATGTGAAGATTCAGGGGATCAACTTCAACCCAAAGGAGAAAGCCCAGTACTGAATACGGTGCTCTGCCTGAAGAACTGGGATGTGCAAGAAAACTTCCACTAAGTCCAAGAATTCTTTTTTTAATGGATTGCAGCCACTATTGACCTGAAGGTCTCCATTCTGAACTACTACTTTTTAATCTATCTATTCAGCCAGTTCAAGTTCAGCCAGTTCACCCACACATCCTCATTTTTCTTTGGGACTAGAAACAAGATGGAGTAGACCTGTAACGTCCTCTGTGACTTGTTCTGTTGCCCCAATTTGAAAGAGATGATCTATGACTTGCAGCAGGAGACTATGCTTAACTGGGAAGCTACACCTGGGCACCTGCGTGAATTTGCTGGGGGGGGGAAGAGCTTTAAACTCCAGCAAATAACCCTGGGAGATGGTGTTCAAAACCCATTCGTTGTGCCTGGATTGCTGCAAGACATGTGCAAAGTGCAACAGTCTCCAATGTCTACAAGGGGGTTGGTGTCAGGCTGAGGTTTTCTGCCTCCTTGTCTGGGCTAAGAGGAGTGTTTGCTGAAATTTGCAGAGGATTGCTGCCCTTTGTCCTTGGCTCTGAAAGTTCTGAAGCTAATACTGGGTTTGGAGTCACAAAAGGGATGGAACTTCTTTGTGTTGCTCTCCTTCCTGAGACTAAGCAATGTCTTATTTTTATCCTTGTCCTCCACCTGGTATTTGTCTATGGCGTCAACAGAAAGACTAAACCCTTTGAATGCTGGCTATGCAAGCCTGGGAGCCTTGACTTTAGAAGCCATTGCCCCAGCTCACAGTTGGATGGCATCAAGAGAGGCATCTGCCATGAATGCTGCTGTCAGGGCAATTTTCTTTTAACTGTCCTCAAACTCTTTAGGAATGTCTTTGTATGGTGCCAGAGAACTCCAAGGCCCAGAGATAGATTACCACAGGAGATGGTGGCAGCTACAAGCATGGACAGTTTCAAGAGGGAATTAGACAAACATATGGAGCAGAAGTCCATCAGTGGCTATTAGCCACAGGGTACAGATGGGAACTCTCAGTCTGGGGCAGGTGATGCACTCTATTCTTGGTGCTGGAGGGGGCAGCAGTAGGAGGGCTTCTAGTGTCCTGGCCCCACTGCTGGACCTCCTGATGGCACCTGGTATATTTTGGCCACTGTGTGACAGAGTGGTGGACTAGATGGGCCATTGGCCTGATTCAACACTGGCTTCTCTTATGTTCTTACTCTGGCAAACAAAGAGCCTACTTGTGGAAGCCCAGTGGGCTGCAGAAGAAGCCTCAAAGATTTTATGTAGGACCAGGTTGTCCTTTTGTTGCAAGGATCCCTGGGAAGAATATCTAACTTGGCAGGAATGAAGGTGTTAGAAGGCAGGTCTGTCACAGATGCATTGATTACTGGGAGCCTGAAAACAGTAGGATGCCTCCAGAACTACAGAACAAAAACAGAAAATAATCTGGTGGTTGGCTTTAGGCCTTACAGGGTTCTCTCATTCCATCCCGATGGCATGTCAAAAGCTGATGGGAAAGAAGGCTTAGAGAGCATGAGGAAAGGCTCTAGCTGACCCAGTGAGTCTAGCTAGGTCTGGTTCCTCCAGCTCCTTCTTGTCGTATGGATTCTCCAGGATGCAGAAAAGCAATCTGGGAAGCAATCTGGAGTAAACCTCCTGTGGAAAGAGATGCATTTGCATGGTCCTCTTTCTTGAAGAGCTCTCTCTCCTCCTTCAATAAAAGGGAATTGGACTATCCCAAAACTAAAGTCTGAGTCCAGTAAACGACTGTGTTCTCTAAGTCTTGCAGAGGAAACAGACCTATACTTGTGAGAGTCCTTAGCGCTGTTGAATGAGGAGGAGGAGGACTTATACCCCACCCTTCACTTGGAGTCTCAGAGCGGCTTACAATCTCCTTCCCTTCCTCTACCCATAAAAGACCCCTGTGAGGTAGGTGGGGCTGAGAGACCTCAGAGAACTGGACTTGAGAGAACAGTGATTGACCCAAAGTCTCCCAGCTCGCTGCATGTGGAGAAGTGGGGACTCAAACCCAATTCTCCAGATTAGAGTCCACCACTCTTAACTACTACACCAAACTGGGGGGGGGGGCTTGGCACATCTGGAGGACTGGCCATACCTCTCCTCTCTAGCCCCTGCCCCCAGCAGACAAGTTTCTGCTTCTAGATTTACACTTTCATTTTGTCCCCCTGCACTGGATCCCGGCTAGTGCAGTACTTATGAAGGCACCAATCTCCTCCTGCATCTTGCAATGGAGGGGGCTCTCAAGGACAATCCAACCCTATCTCCCAGCAGAAAGATACCTCCCATAGAAACTCTCAAATAAGGCAGGGGGTTGGAAAAAACAAACAAACAAACAGAATGAAGTCACTGTGCTCTTTAACAAGTACAGTTAACAACCAGCTGTCTGCAAGGCAGACTGAACCAAAACTGGAAGACTGAGGGAGCAGCCTCTCCCACCAGGAGCTGTAAAAAAAGGTTAACGACCCTGACTGCCTCCAGGGAGGAGCTTCTTCCCACTGGTGGTGACTGTCTCACCTTAGACCACCAGAGAACTATGTTTGTGTAGGGATGATCTGAACTGAGACACGATTTCTAAAATATGGCTTGATATATTTCTCATGTTGAGTTCTTATTAACATTTCACTTATTTATAAGAAGTTGTATCATTTTTCTACCCAATCAGGGTTGACAAAGCAGCTTACAGCACGCACATACTCCCCAACTCAAATCACAGTATCACCTCACAATAAATCCAACTAAAAATACAAATTGTACTGTTTGCATCCCAGTAAAACAAAATAATTATTTAATCCCAAAATGTACTCTAACTAGGCTATTTTCACCTTAAAGCACTGTTCTTGGATGAGCACCAAATGATGGTAGAAATACAGGTGGCAAAACATCACAAGGTAAATTAGTTTTTAATTGCAATAATCTGTGCAAAAAGGGAGGTGTAGCAAGAAGTTGAGATTGCTGTTAAGGATGGCTTCCAAACAGTCATGTTACAAACCCACTTAAAAAAAAAATCTGCCTCTGCACCTCCATGGCTATTAAGAGACAAGCAAGTCAGTTTACTGCCCAGCAATATTAGTTTCACCTCCAATAAATATTTTATTTTTTAAAAAATTTATACATACATACATTCATGTCCTTAAGAATAGTCAGCATCCGTGTTCCCCATTTCTAAATGCTTAATTAACTGGCCATGACAATAAACGTGTGAAACGTCTGCAGCTTAACTGAGTATCCTCAAATATCAGTTCTGCATCTAGCTTATTTCCTGCTCTCTGAATGTGGCACATTTGTTGTCTGCATTTATTTTTGGGGAGGGCACTGATAAAATGTATGGATGGTAGTACCTGGTGGGCAGCAAACTGACAAGTATGTGTATGCCACAGATGACTACAGGGCACCCCTTTCAGGAGTGGCAACCTATTTACATTGTAACCTTGATCCTGGGAATTCTGGACAAAGGAAAATACAACAACCACCAAAAATTACAGGAGTGTAATTCTGTTGTGAAATATGTGCACCACTACCAGCGTGGTATAGTGGTTAAGAGCAGTGAACTCTAATCTGGAGAACTGGGTTTGATTCCCCAGTCCTTCACATGAAGCCAGCTGGGTGACCATGGGTCAGTCACAGTTCTCTCAGAATTCTCTCAGCCCCACCTACCTCACAGGGTGTCTGTTGTGGGGAGAGGAAGGGAAGGCAATTGTAAGCCACTTTGAGACTCCGGCAGGTAGTAAAGAGCAGGGAATAAAACCAATTCTTCTTCTACCTATTATCACTGGATATGGGGTTTTTTTTAATGCTGCATAGTGTTCCATGTCTGCAGCTACAATAAATCCATGATGAAAATTGAAGTACATAGATTGCTGACTCTGGACTTGGACATACGCATATAAAATCAGAGAAATAGACAAAATGTACTAGTCTTGAAATAACAATCTTGTGTGTTCTAATCTCTTGCAAATATTCCTTACTAATAGGTAACCTAATTTTAAGTCTGTGAACATCTAATTTTAACAATTTAAGAACTAGCCTTACTAATGTCATATTTTGGATTTTTCTTAGTCATAGTATCAAAAATAAGCACAGAGATTTCAATTACTGCCATCTGGAAACTAAGAAAACATAAATAAATTTTTATGGACAAAAACCAACTTTATTATGAGTTTATCACTTCCTAGTTTATTTATTCCATACTTACCGATAAGTAGGTATCATTTGGAACATACTGTTCTTGCTCCCCTAACAACAAGTCAATCACTGGGTGTTTCCCATTTTTTATTATTATCTCTGATCTGTCCTCTTTTATGACTGGTCTGAAAAAAGTATATTACAATACACTGTTAGATGGAAATGAGGAGGAGTCTGGCCTCATTTTCAGTCTCCCTCACACTGAGGTCAGGGCATACATTATATCAGAAAATCAACTCCACCACCATAATTATGAGCCACACAGGCTGATCTTATAAAGAATTGTTTTAAAATCTTCAAGCATGATACATAGATATTTTATAGTACATATTTTTGTGTTACATTAAATCAACAAAGATAACTAATATTTTACCATCATTTAGGAAGTCATTACCTGCAATAATCCCCTTGTTTAGCAACCTCAGCCAAGGAAAAGATACAATCCACAGTTGCTAGGTGACCCACAGCTTTAGAGGCAGAGTGATAATGTTCACTAAAATGACTACACATTAAGGAGAAAAAGAAAATCAGTGTATAAAATATTTATATGTAAACTATTACTACATTCTATAAGTGATTCTGGTTTCCCCCCAAGATTCCTATATAAAAGTTCTGTATAAAGGTTATAACTAACCATTAAAGAACAAGCAAAACAAAATATCTGAACAGAAATATATTGACTAGGCAAACACACCTACTTTTATTTATCAATCATTCCAGTTAGTGGGATAGATGTAAGCTGAGGCAGACTAGCAATCCATTTCAGGTAGACAACAGATTAGTTAAGGGTAGTCCTAACATTTTATGAGAATTGCGAAAAGTAGTATATAAGCAATCAAACAGTTCCTGGAAGTTCTGAAATACAGATTCCACATATTTTAAATATAATACTTTTCAAACAATCCTTTAAGTAAAGCCAACCACACATGATTTCAGAATACTTGCACTTTAAAATTATTAATACATTTCTATTTCAAAACACATTTTATGGTTTTCTTGCACTAGCAAACATTGAACTTGTAAACTCACTCTAAAAAGCGTAACCATTCAGCACTGCAATCAAGGACTAGCTGCTCACGCATCTGATTCAGATGTCTGTAATTTTCTACAATAAATGGAGTGTGGAAACGGCTGACAGTTTTTGTGCTAGAAAAGAAAACCAAATAGGAAATAAAGGTTACTACGCGATCTGTCATGCTGCAAAGTGGAAAATCAGACCAGTGCTTTCTTAGGACCAGTTCACATACTACTTCATTGTGGGATTGTGAACTGGATTGTTGTTGATCATACAATTGTTGCTCACTACAACTCATTTGTCACTTTACTATATAACTCAAAAAACAGAGTATACTTTTATGGGAGCTACAGCCCACTGTGTACCTTGAAAATAAGGAAAATTATCTCTATTTAATGAATTCTGATTTTATTATTTATTGTAAATAAATTACCATATTACTGTGGAGCATTCAGTAAATAAAGCATTCAAAACACTAAGCACTGGCAGAATTAAGATATATACTTGCATGTACTGTTTAAACTACTCAAACTGTTTAAATATTCTGTTTCACAGAAGAGATGTTTTTGCTAGGAAAGCACAATAGGCAGTATGAATTTTGCTTAACAGCAGTATGATAACATGACATTTCAGACGTTTTAAAAGCAAATGATGTTAAAATGTGGCCTGCCCATTCCCCTAGTAAGTAACCCTTTGAAATTTTCTTTACAGGCTTTCACTACTGTCTCATATTAAAAAGTTGCTATGTAATTAAGAGTTATGAAAATTTATTCCCGGAAAGCTTGTGAGAGGTGTTCCAATAGAGTACTAATTGAGAGAGGGAAAGGTGGATTTGTATATGAATACCACAGCCAATTAAAAAAAGCAATAGTGAGGGTCATTATTAGGCTCTTTGGGAGTCCATAAATAATTGATAATGGAAGGGGGAAGTTTCTCTTTCATTAATTGGATATTAGCAGGTGGCTAAATCAATCAAGAAAAACTTAACTGGCTCTTTCACAGTAGATTAAAAACACGTTATTTACTGATAATGATGTCTATCCTTAAAATCTACAACAACAATTTAACTGAAAATACAAAGTTGAATTTTCATGGAATATTCTCAGGATAAACAGGATCAAAAGATGTAATTATTAAAATAAAATGTGTATGCTATACTGCTGAGATGCCCTAATAGCCCAGGGTAGCTTGGTCTTGTCAAAGCTTGGAAGCTAAGCAGGATGGGAGACCACTAAAGGAAACTGTGGCTGTTAAGCAGAGGAAGGCAATGGCAAACCACCTCTGTTCATCTCTTGACTTAAAACCCCCAAAGGTAGAACTTCACGGGGTTGCCATGAGTCAGCTGCAGCCTGATGGCACACTTTAGTTACTTTGATACGGATGACTGGTGAGGATACAGTATTAGTCCATCTTGTTGAGTAAGCCAGTCCAGCCTTACTAGTGATATCCTACAAGCTATTACCAGGAGTTAAAGTTCTATAAGCCCCATGGAATTTACTCCTGAGTAAGCATATCTATCATGGCTTCTAACATAATTGGAATGAAACTTTTATTTGTGCCCCTATGGGACCAGATACAAATATATACTCTTAAGTATCTATTTATGAGCTACCTCAACTGAAAGCTCTCAGAAAAGTGTATGTGTGTGTAAAAAGATGTAAATAGCATCTGAACTTAAAACTAAATAGAACGCATATACAGCTAAACCTGTTGCTGTTTGACAGTTTAACAGGGCAAAAATTCAGTAGAATATTTATGTCTGAATCATCGCAGTGGTGTTCCACAATTTAAAATACTCTTTCCTCCAGAAAACCAATGTATCCACAGAGACCTTGCTGATTATTATTTCGCTACAAAAAAGAACTATTCCTTAAATCACTTTTACTGCACATGCTTTTGCTACATTAAAGGGTTGCCAACCTTTACCATGTATGAAACAAACCCCCTTCCCTTCTCTCTGGAATCACATCACAGCTGTGGCCAGACTCTGGGAGGGGAGGGAGGGGGTTTAAAGTTATTTATTTATTTATTTATTTTATTTCTACCCGCAGTAGCAGGCTCAGGGTGGCGTACATAGGACATTACACAGATAAAACAAAATTTAGATAAAATCATAACAAAATAAATATAAAACATTACAAAGTACTAGTGCTAAGATGATTCATATGCAATGGCAGCATGAACAACATCCAAAAAACTTGGGACAGCTGCTCCCCAATGGCCAACCTTTGTCCCCAACCCTGAAGGAATGAGGAGAGCCACTGTAAGGCAGATCCCTGAATCCCAGTGTCGGCGAGGCAGTGGGTCAGTTGTTGTTGGTCAACTCTGTCGAACACCACCGACAGGTCTAAAAACGGCAACACAGTCGAACCACCCCAATCCAGATGCCTCCGAAGATCGTCCATGAGGGCGACCAGTGCCGTCTCCGTCCCATGGCCTGGCCAGAAGCCAGACTAGAAGGGGTCTAATGCAGAAGTGTCATCCAAAAAAACCCTGTAACTGAATTGCCACCACCCTCTCAATTAATCTGCCCAAATAGGGCAAGTTGGAAACTGGCCGATAGTTAGCCAATTCGGCCGGATTCAAGAATGATTTTTTTCAAGAGAGGGCGTACCACTGCCTCCTTGAGTGCCCCAGGGAACAGCCCCTCATAGAGGGACTTGTTGATAATTTCCCTTAGGGTATCTTGTAGCCTGTCGCGGCCAGCTTTAATTAAATAGGATGGGCATGGATCAAGGCTGCAAGTGGTCAGGCGAATAGATGAGAGTAATTTGTCAACGTCTTCTAGGCTGAGTGGACTGAAATAATCCAAAACTTGACAAGAAGATGTGCATGGAGCCTCGAGTTTCCTTACTGTCTCAATTGTGGCAGGAAGGTCATGGCGGAGTGACAAGACTTTATCTGCGAAATAGCTCACAAAAGCCTCACAGCCAATCTCCAATTCCTTAGCGTTTGGTCTGCTCTGTGGCAGAGTAGTAATAGACTGAATTGTTCAAAATAACTGGGCTGGGTGGGAACTTGTGGATGCAATTATGGCCGCATAGCATTCTCTTTTTGTGGCTTTGACCACCATCTCATAGGATCTCATAAATGTCCTATAGCGGGGTGCTGAATATGCGGCCCAGAGGCTGGATTAGCCCCCCCTGGACAACTTCTATCAGGCCCACAGTGGAACTGGCAGTCTTCTGCTTCTTCTTCCAGTTCTGCTGCTGCTGCATCATCGTAGGTTTGCAGCTTACAGATACATACCTGAACAGCATACTCAAGATTGCAACAGCACAGACATTTTGATGCAATAATTCAGAGCAAGAAGTGTCAGTTATCAGACACTGTTAAATAAACAAAATATTGCAAGAGTGCTAATGTTCTAAGCATGTAAGTTTAAAAAACCCTTTGTGTCTGTGTCCTTTATAAAGTTTATATCTCCACTACCTGGCATTACATTTTATGACACACATGACCCGGCCCAACAAGGTTTCATTTATGTCAGATCTGGCCCTCATAACAAATGAGTTCGACACCCCTGTTCTATAGGATGCTCTTGTATCTTTGTCACGAACACGCCACCATTGTCTGAGTCCTCGCTTCATCAACTGCAGTTTAAATCCCCTTCTCTTCTCTCTGGAGTCATGGCGCAGCTGTGGCCTGACTCTGGGAGGGGGTTTAAATTTTAAACCCCTTCCCTTCACTCGGGAGGCCTGAATAAAAGCTGAATAATATTGGCCTTTATTCAGGCAGTATAAATACCTAAAATACTCAAAAAGTACTGATAAGGTATTTCTTAGGTATTTATCTGGCTCATTATATACCGAGCACACAACCCTAACTATGGCATTCAAGCAACTTCAAACCACATGGGGTCTTAAGCCTGTGAAGCTGCATCTCACTGATGTCAGCAGAAACTTCTCGGACATCGTAAGGAACTGAGCACACAGTATTTAAAAAAAAAAAAAAACTGGAAAAATGCTCATCAGTTCATTCATTCCATTTCTATGATTCTATTACAATTGTACAAAGCTATATAACATAAATGACAATTAGGTGTGATATATCAATCAAAATTATTTTAATTATTTTATGTATAAACTACCTGTATTATTTGCTTCTGAAGACACATTGTTATGTCTAAAGAACTTGAAACATTTAGAGCTTTTAAAATTACAGAAACATTTATCAAACATTTATTTCAAAACATACCTTCAGTCATTTTCCAGTCTTTTTCCCCTCCACCATTCAGAATGAATAATGTTAAAAGTTTTCACCAGATATTTGTTTCACTGACAAAATAAATGCTAATCAAAGATAGGAAAATACATATTATTTTTACATACCTGCTAACTTTAATCCAATCAGATGGTATGCAAGGTATCAATGAGTTTTTTACTTCGATCTGAAACTAAAATAAACATTTACATGTCAGAAGGTAACTGTGTTGGTCTGTTGCAGAAAAACAATAAAAATAAAGACTGGCATCTTAAAGACTAAAAGATTTACTTTGGCAGAAATTTTCATAGGCCAAATCGCTTTTTTAAGATAGATCTGGTCCCATGAAAGCTTGTTCGACACAGTCATGGGAATGGTTTTATAACGTTTTTATAACCAACTTTTATAACTAAAAGGAGCTGCGGTGGCTCAAGTGGTTAAGACGCTGAACTGCAGGCTGTGGAAGGTCAGTAGTTCAGCAGTTCGAGACCCGGGTGCCGCATGACGGGGTGAGCTCCTGTCTCTAGTTCCAGCTCCTGCCAACCTAGCAGTTCGAAAGCAAGAAATTGCAAGTAGATAAATAGGTACCACTTTGGTGGGAAGGTAACAGCGTTCCGTGCACATTGGTGTTTAGTCATGCCAGCCACATGACCACGGAAATGTCTTCGGACAGCGCTGGCTCTTCGGCTTTGAAACGGAGATGAGCACCGCAACCCTAGAGTCGGATTCGACTGGCTTTCGAGCAAGGGAACCTTTATCTTTACACCTTTACCTTTATAACTAAGGTTTCCACAGGTGAAAGGACTTCCACCCTTGGAGTGCAATCCCCTGCCATTTGCTGCAGCCCAACATATCCTTGAAGTCCTGTTCTCCCTCTAAAGAAAGATTTTAGGGGACATTTTGGGCTGCTATGGGAGTTGAGAGGTGAGAATATCATGTTCCCCCGGTGGACATTCTTGTGCCTGCAGAAACAAGTTTGGATTCAACCTATAATAACTACATTTATTAAATTAAAATATTTATACCCTGTCACTCAAGTCAGCATCACCCCCAAGTGGCTCACACCACAGCAATAGGTTATGGCTCACTGGCAGAGCATCTACTTTGCATACACAAAGGCTTAGTTACTAGCGTCCCTAGTTAAAAGGATCAGTTGATGTGAAGGACCTGAGACCATGGGAGAGCTACTAACAGTCAGAGAAGACAGTGCTGATCTTGACAGACAAATGGCACGATTCCATATAAGGTAACTTGATGTGTTAAAATGTGAATATAATCAAATAACTTAATTAGAAGAAGAAGATTTATACCTTGCCCTTCACTACCCGAAGGAGTCTCAAAGTGGCTTACAAACTCCTTTCCCTTCCCCTCCTCACAACAGACACGCTGTGAGGTAGGTGGGGCTGAGAGAGCTCTGACAGAAACTGATCTTTTTCAAGAACAGCTACGCTATGGCTTGCCCAAGGTCATCCAGCAGGTGCAAGTGGAGGAGTGGGGAATCAAACCTGGTTCTCCCAGATTAGAGTCTTGCGCACTTAACCACTACACCAAATTAATAGTACACGGTTCTCAGGCATGCAGTTTTTTACTCAGACAGCACCCAGAAAACTGAATTGCCATATTCTGCATCCAGACTTTTTAAGCACCTCAGCTCTGACTTCACATCTATTTTCCAAACTTCTCACCAGTGTGCCCATATGTAATACAACATTTCCAGTTCATTTTCCCATTACTAGCATTCCAGTCCCAGATATTAAATACATCCTTATATATAAAAGGATTTTCGTCATACCTTATATGGTGAAAATGCGCGCCGGAATCAGTTGGCTGAGGGACCTGTCAGTCAGAGACAGGGTCCCTTGCCACTGGCTGCCTTGCTTGCCTGCGTTGCTGCCATTGGCCCGCCAGCTGCCGCTCAAGACTGCTGGTGTGCCATTGGCTGGGAGGCGGGAGGCGAACGCTGCGAGCGAGCACCGCCACGAGGAGCCAGGGAAGGGAGGCTGCGATGCCAGCCGACGGTGCTGGCCGGGGAGCGAGGCAGGGCCAGTGCCAGGGGGACGTTGCAGCCCCGGAGAGACGGAGTCTCAGCGAGAGGGACAGCGGAGGCTGGGGACGGCGGGTGAGCTCCTTCCCCAATGGCCGCCAGATACGCCTGCCTCCAGCACCTTCTTCGCGGGAAGGGGGCCTGTCTAGCGCCCGTTGTCTCGGTTCCACAACGGGCTTCCCTTCCTAGTTAGTTTATAAAGGGATTATCTTTGGTTGAATGTTTTTTCCAAGAGTAAACAAAGATCAAGTGCTGAAGAGTCAAGACAAGTAACTAAGTCTCTGTGCTTTATGTTTACACAAATGGTTGACAAAAACATGGAACTCGAGCACACACAAAGAAAAAAAATATAAAGCACATTGAGTTACCTCTTGCCCAGACACTGTCACATAATCCACAGAAAGACCATTTAGCTTCCTTCTTATATCCTGAAGATGTAACTGCATCTGGTGGAGTACTGCTTCAATTTCATCCTTCCGCTTCTTTATTATGGGGAAATTTTTAAGATCCTTGAAGAGCTGGGTTTTGTCTCCAGTTCTAATTATGGAGAAAAAGGGATACCACTTTCTGAAGTATATCATTTCTGTTTTACATTGGATATTTACTGTTTTTAAAGATGGGGTCTTTTTTTCAAGAACAAAAAAAATCCAACAAATTTCTACACACAGACAACACTCACAACACAACACTCTACATCACTGTGGGATTACTGTTTATAGGAAATTCTAATAACTGATATAAAAATATCACAAATTCTGAAGGGAGTGGTCCTGCCTCTTTTGATTACAGTCAACAACTGTTATGCAAAAGACCTCCCACATGGGAAGATGAAAAAAAGGTTTCTAGAGGTTGATAAATTGCCATACTGTCTTCAAAATCTAGAAGATATACCACTCCTGAACAAATTAAGAACTGAATGAATACAAGATGCCACCAGAAGACCTATAAAGAAGGTATATAAAGCTCATGTTTTGTTGTTGTCCCCTAAGCACTAGCATTCATAGGGCTTTTAACTCAAACTGGAAGTTCCTGCTGTCTGACTGGTTGAATTATAGAACGAATTTAGAGACCAGTGGCACCTTTAAGAACAACAAAGGTTTATTCAAAGTATGAGCTTTCATGTGCATGCACACTTTGTCAAATACACTGGAAAGGAAGCTAGATTTCAAACTTATAGATACAGGCTGAACAGCCTCTGTGTGATGCAGAGAGACCACGAAGAAGACTATGTGATGCAGAGAGACCACGAAGAAGAGTAGGACGTCTGGTAGGACTCAAATGACTGCAAATGGGCTGTGTGTCTTGGGAAGTAGCAAGCTTTGGGGATCTGGACAGGTGGACTGGTGATGCCAAGGGACCATTCTTTCACATACGGTCTAGAACATCATCTGTCTGGGAACTGAACAGATTCCTTCTCTCAAAGGGGAGGTCCTCTATTCTTGCCCTAGTATCATTGGGAAGAGCGGTGCAGGGGAGGCAGCAGTGGTGCCGTAGGACTATGGTGGAAGCAATGGATCTACTGAATGAGTCTGTGATATGTTGTGCAGCATTTAGTTGCTGTTTTCCCAATCTGAAGCCCTCTGCCTGTAGGGCCTTGGCCACAGCTTTATGTTTTTCTGGAAGTGAATCAATGAATATAGCCATTCTTTTCCACAGGAACATCTGGTAGCACCCCATAATACTATTAAAGCTCACCAGGCATAGAGTTAGGGACAACAATCTTGCAGCCAAGGTCACCAAGCTTATGTTGCTCCCGGTCAAATGATGAGGAGTGGGCCCCGGAATGTTGCTCTGTCACAATGGACTTGGCAGGAGGGTGGGCAAAAAGGAAATCTTGTACATGTGGTCGAACTTCTTGGCAGCAGGGGAGACTGATGCTGGCTTGGTCCAGATAGATTTGGATATGTCCAGCAATCCCTATAGCATCAGGAAAGGAATTAGGCCAGTGTTGGGTGGGTAAAAGACATTCAAAATTGGGTAGTCGGTTCTGAGCAGATCACTGCAATATTAAGAGACTTAGCCATGCACATAATTTGTTTGAAGGAGAGGCGGAGATCTTCCATTGGGGAAACAAGTGACGGGTCTGCAATACATTTGTCAAGTGATGGTTCTGAGGGGCTGCTGGAACTTAGGAATGGCGGCTTTTCCTCATGTGATTCTGAGGGACTCAGATCCATAGCAAACAGGGCTGACAGGAGAGCACAGTGTGGCCAGGAGGCCAATTCCATGGAAGGTGGTAGCTGTTGTTACCACTGCATAGGCCAGTACTTGGGCGGTGTGTACTGGAACTACTGCAGAAGTGGCAGTCCCCAATATTGCTAGACTGGAGAGTCTCCCAAAGATCTGTGACCCTGTTTAGCTGCAGGGGCTTCAGCTTCAAAGAGAGACTGGGGTGCAGTCTCAATAACTTTGTCATTGAACAAAGGAGACAGCGACCATCTGTGAGTCAAAGAAGGCACCTGGGGTTGCTGAGTGGGGAACAGATCCACTTCCAGTTGGGTGGAGGAAGAATGGGAAGTCTTATGTTTCAACTTCAATTTCTTCTTTTGTGGTGGAGGTTTTGAGGCACTACGTGTCACCAAGAATTTCTTTGGAACCAATAGTGGGCCCTGTTCCGATACAGATCCCGATGCTGCTGACCAAGGGGAGCTTTGGGCCCCGCAGTCCAGTTCTGACTCCTTAGAAGGGGTAAGGACTTTGTGCAGAGCCACTAAAGCCTTCTCTCAAAGGGTGGCTTTCAGCCTGGAAGCCCAGTCCAAGAAAGCCTTTGGGGTGAACTGGTTACAAACAGAGCAGGCAGAGACACTTCTGACCTCGCCTAGGCATATAAGACAATGGTAATGGTTGTCTGACTGAGTCATTTTTAGGCTGCATTCAATGCACTTTTTAAAGACAGCCATAGCCTGATAATAAGCCTTCTTTTTGTAAGAATGAAACAGAGTGAAGAGATGAAGGGAAGAAGAGTGAATGGGGGAGGAGGGGGAATCACTAGAGAAAAACCTGGGAGTATTGGAAGAGAGTGAAAACTTCCTATCTCCACAGTGGCAAATAAAGGACTGAGGGAAGGAGTGCTCGCCCTGTCATGTGTCAGCTGTGTGGGAAGGAGCCGGCCCGTGAGGGGAGGGGGCTGAACGTTCCAAATATTTTAGAGAGCTTTGTTAAGAGATCTGCACAAGAGTAGTCCTATGTGGGACTGCACAGAAGCCACAAAGATGAATTTTAGGTAACCTATTCCCTTCTCCACTCCCCAACTGACTCTGGATAAGATCCCCTGAACACAACCAGTTTTATAAAGAAGGAAATAATTTGTAAGTTGAAAGTTTCCAAAGCTCCCCCCCCCCGATAAAATTCTACCTGTAGGAAAGACTACAAACTGACTTTTCACACATTTGTGTAGAGTACTAAGTATTTGATCATGTGTTCTGTCTGTTTACTTACTTTGCTGCTTCTTCGTTAAGCATACTTAGATAATTTTTCATTGAGCACAGCAATTCTGGAATTTCCAAGAGACTGTTCTGCAACAAAGATGCTTTCACCTGAGAACGTACTGCTGGAATCAGTGCTGTGATAGCAGCTTCCAACTGAGACAGAGTGCAGACTACCAGATAGAACTCTTGAACAGAACACTGAAAGTGAAAGTAATTATAACCTTCAGGTTTTAAATTGAATGTAGCTTAACAGTCTCTTTAAATTATTTTAAAATATTATTTAGATTACACCAGTCTGATTACAACACAGATACAAGGTCCCTACTTCTCTAAGATAGCAATAGTAACAACAGTAATTAGGGCATACATTTTCATTTTGAGGGGAAGAGCATCTTAGCATGGGTGACGTCCAATGATCAGTCAAGGAGGCAAATCTTAATTTGAAATGTCCTGTCTTCTTAGGTAGGGTGAGCGTCACCTGATTCCACATTTGTTTTCTACCTAAGAAAGGAGTACAGGCTTGCAATGTAGCATCTCTCCTCTATTTTATCATCCTGTGACAGTCTTTCCCCCTTCCTTATTCCTGGTCCTTTTTCTTGACCATGAACTCTATTCACCTTTTTAAAAACACACCTCTGTAGTGCTCAGCCTGCTCCAGTTGAGGCAATGAATAGGTGTACCACTTGAGAGACTGCTTGGGATAGGTACCTCTGAGGAAACAGATCCTTCACTGCTCTTCATCACAAACAACTGGATTGAGCCCCCTTCCCCACCAGAGCTGGTGCAATCTGTTCAGAATTCCTGGATAGGGATAGTTTCCCCTGCAGTGAGGGAGACCCCTGAAGTGCGGATTGAGCATGGTGGCTGCTTTAGTTCAGCCTGTATGTCTCCCACATGGAATAAACTTAGTACATTAGCAGAGCACACGGTACCACTCTAAAGTCTCCCCAGAAGTGGCTAGATGGCTGAGGTGAATGATGGCTGAAAAATTCGATGCTTTTACAAAGCAACAATTTATTCAGAAGCTGCAAAAGGGTCATATCAGAGTCTCTTAATTCTTCCCTTCTCCTACGTTCTCCTCCACAATTCAGGCAAGACGTAATAGTAACAAAAGGCTGCTTGATTGAGTAGCAGAGACAGATACTAACCTAATAAAGTTGCACACAACATAGTGTCTCCATGCTGCCAGAAGAGACAGTGATCCCAACAGGGCAATAACTTCACTCCTGGATTCTAAAAGCCCTTTTCAGACAAAGAAGGGGAGAAACTTCTGAGGGTAAAGTGGTTGAGCCAAAACAGTCCAAATGCACTTTTCTCCCTTTCTCACAATACAAGAACTCGTGGGCACTCAATGAAATTGCTGAGCAGTTGGGTTAGAATGGATAAAAGGAAGTACTTCTTCACCCAAAGAGTGATTAACACATGGAATTCACCGCCGCAGGAGGTGGTGGCAGCTACAAGCATGGACAGCTTCAAAAGGGAATTGGATAAACATATGGAGCAAAGGTCCATCAGTGGCTATTAGCCACAAGGTATAGATAGGAACTCTCCATCTGGGGCAAGTCATGCTCTGTATTCTTGGTGCTTGGGGGGCAACAGTGGGAAGGCTTCTAGTGTCCTGGCCCCACTGCTGGACCTCCTGATACCTGGTATTTTTGGCCACTGTGTGACAGAATGTTGGACTGGATGGGCCACTGGCCTGATCCAACATTGACTTCTCTTATGTTCAACAAGTTCCCATACAAAAACTGATGGCAGACCCATTCCTATGGGGTGAGGAGAAGACTCCAGCTATGCTCAATCTGGTTTCAGTTGTCTGTTTGGAAATTGAGCAGCACAGTCTCTTAGAGCTAGATTATTCAGATCGGGCAACCTAGAACATGCTGTCCTCCAGGAAACCCTTAACAGGAGGTATGATACTTCAGGGAAAGCTGACACTTGGTGATGTAAGAGAAGGGTAATAGATCTCTTTTTAACATTGACTCAGCATGGTCTTTGCTTCCCACAGGGCAATTCAAACCACCAAATATGATCAACACCTTACTCAGACTGGTGGCCATGTTATCCCCCATTCTTCAACATACAAAAGATGTTCCCCTATCCAGATACCCACACATTTTCTAAGGGGCATATGAGTATCTCAGATTATCCTTCCAGTAAACCAGTTTCCATGGTAGCTCCACAAAGTCATATTAGCTGTCTTTGATCCTCCATTTAAACCAGAGATGTTTCTCTGAAATTCACAACACTCAAAAGTGTTATTCATGAGAATGGTGGCTTTAGCATTCAGGGTCTCAGAATTAGAAACCCTGTCTGCTAGGACAAGGTCATCTTTAGAAATGATTTCACATTAATACCTAAAGTAAACTTTCACTTCACTTCCACCACTTCCAGGAAGTATTCCTTCCATCCTTCTGCCCTAAACGTAGTCACTCCACAGAAAAATCTGAAATACACTGGATTTTTGGAGGACCTTCATAGGTCAGAGGAGAACTGAGTCTACTAGGCGATCTGATTATTTCTGTGTATCTTTTCATCTTCTGTTATTGGGTAAGAAGTCATCCAAGTCAACACTGAGCAGATGGCTCAGACAGTGCATCATTATTGCATATCAGACACAAAGACATCCTGTACCGCAGAGAATCACAACCCACTTTATGACAGCAGCATTCAATGCCAACTCATCAATAAAGGAAATATGCAAGGCATCCATATGGACATCAGCTTCTACATTTGTAAGACACTGTAAACTAGATGATGCAGCTTTTGACCAGAGATATTACAATTACAAACAGGATGTTAGCAATTCCCACCAGACATGGAAAATACTGCTTTTGGATATCTCATGCTAAGATGCCCTTGCCCTTAGAGTAAGAAACACTGATTTTACCGTATTTCCATAAAAAGATGTTCTCTCTGCCTCAGAGCAAAAGGCATTTTCATGATAAGTCCAACATTCTTTTTTACAATGAATGTCCAAAAAACAGGCTTGCACTTACCTGTAATTGTTGCTCATCAATGATCTTCTGAGCAGGCACATATGAGGCCTGCCGCTGAGAGATTTTTACAGCTAAAAGCCTCCAGGGGTACTGTGAGCTGAAGCCAGAAGAGATTGTTCCCACACAAAGAGTCATGTGCTTCAGAGCACCAGCGCCCCCACCCTCAGTATCTCAAGCATCACTGAAGCCAAGAGAGAGCATGCAGTGGGGCCAGAGGGAGGGTATGTGTGCCTGCACAGAAGATCCTTGATAGTTACAGGCAAGTGCAACTCTGTTTTCATCATCAATCTTCTGTTCAGACCCACATGGGGAATCTAACAAGCTATTCACCAGAAGGCGGGAAATGCTCTCATCACTTGAATAAGGACTGTAGAACTGCTTTGTCTACTTGCGCCTCTCTTCTCGCATGCAGATCCAGGGCATAGTGATGAAGGGCATAGTGATGTCAGCTGAAGACCATGTTGCTGATCAACAAATCTCCAGCAACAGAACTACATCCAAGAATGCAGCCAAAGATGCCACTGTCCTGCTGGAATGGGCCCAAATCTCCAAAGGACAAAGAAGCTTGGCCTGGTCATAACATTCCCTGATCGTATGCACAGTCCATCTAGACAGAGTCTGGGACGAAGCTGTTTTACCCCTCTTAGGATGTATAAATCATACAACTGTGATGAAGAAGCATCCACAATTATTTATCTCAAGTTTTTTATATACAAAACATTGATTTCTGAATGCAATTATAACAAAAATTAATACAATAGAAACGAAAAGGCGGGACGGTGGTCTCCGGATTGGTGCTGCCGTTTCGACAATGTGTATTCTTCTGACCAAAAATTGTACAATCAGTGCGAAATATGGAGTTCCTCAAGCAACAAAAAGCTGCATACCCATGGTTTTTCTAACTCTTATAGCTTGAAAAGCAACATGTCTTATACTAGAACGGGTTCTCCCAGAAGGGCTGAAGTCAAAGCTCTAGTATAAGACATGTTGCTTTTCCCGTTCTAGTATAAGACATGTTGCTTTTCAAGCTATAAGAGTTAGAAAAATCATGGGTATGCAGCTTTTTGTTGCTTGAGGAACTCCATATTTCGCACTGATTTTACAATTTTTGGTCAGAAGAAGACACATTGTCGAAACAGCAGCACCAATCCGGAGACCACCGTCCCGCCTTTTCGTTTCTATTGTATTAATTTTTGTTATAATTGCATTCAGAAATCAATGTTTTGTATATAAAAAACTTAAGATAAATAATTGTGGATGCTTCTTCATCACAGTTGTATGATTTATACATTGTAAGTTCTTCTGACTGTGACCATCTCATTGTTACCCCTCTTAGGGCCAGCAAAAAACCAGGAAGTGCCTTGTCCTTTCTAAAACTCAAGATTCTCTTTAAGTAAAACAATAAGGCCCTTCTCACATCTAAAGAGTGCTGGGCCTTCTCATTCTCCAATTCCAGTAGAGGGAAGAATATTGGCAAAATGATCTCCTGAGACAAATGGAATCTAGACACCACTTTGGGCAGGAAACTGAATGCTTGGTCTGAGGACCACACTTTCGGAAACACCTTAAGGAAAGGTGGGTCCATACGCAGTGCAGCCAACTCGCTGACCCTCCTAGTGGAGGTCACGGCTACTAAAAAGCAGACTTTCATGCACAATTCAGGCACAGGGCAAGTAGCCAAATGCTCAAAGTGTTTAAACATTAGATGTGAAAGTACTATGGACAGGGACCACTGGGAAACCAGCAGGTCCTGGGGAAGATAGAGATTGAATAAGCCTCTCAGGAATCTTTTAGACAAACGGTGTAAAAAGGCCGATTTACCATCTCAGACCTAAGGGAAAGGAAATATTCAAAGACGGCCTGCAGAGGCATCCTTGCAGGGGCAAAATCCTTATCCCCACCGCCATTCAGAAAAACACTTCCATTTTAAGATGGTAAGACTTTCTAGTGGATGGTTTACATGAATGCAGAAGGACCTCATTGACCTCCTGTGAAAATATCAGATCTCAATTTTGAGCCTCTGCGCAGTCAAGCTCAGGTAACTGACATGGTGTAGTACTTGGCCAACACTCACCAGATCTGGGACATTTGGAAATTGGAGGAACTGACCCTGAGCCATGGCCATAAGGGCTGAGAACCAAACCTGGAAAGGACAGAAAGCGGCTACTATGTTCATACCCTTTCTACTGACATTCTCTATGACTCTGATAAGTAAAATAAATTGAGGGAAAGCATGAAACAGGCCCCCTTGCCAAGGGATCTGGAAAGAATCCTCAACTGAACCCCAATCTCTTCCTGCCCTGGAACAAAACCTGGGTGCTTTGGAATTTTCCCTTGTAGCAAATAGAGCTACATCTGGGAACCCCCTAACGGGAAAACACTGGCTCCAGATAGGTGTCCCTGATAGACCATTCATGCATGCAGAACAGCGTACTGCTCAATATATCCGCTTCCTTGTTGAGGACCCCAAAGATATGAATAGCATGGCTTGAAGCCTGCAGCTCCACTACATGTACACAGAGTGCCAAGGCTTTCTGGCCCAACAGCCTGGATCTTGTACCCCCTTGTTTGTTCAAGTAGAACATCGTGAAAATATTGTCCAACTGAACTAGTTCAGAATGGTTTTGAAGAATATCTGCAAAGCAGCAAAGGGCATGACAAACTGTGCACAGCTCTACGACACTGATATGAAACAGCCTCTTGCAATGAGCCCCTCAACCAAGCAGCAAGGAGTTGTTTATCCTCCAGTAGCAGTTCCAAGTAAGGGAGCATTCTCTTCCAAAGGAAATGCTGATATCCAGCCATAATAATCTGGTAGTTGGCAATCCTGAGTTCCAAAACAGATGAAGAATAGATCTTGCGTTCTAGGACATCAAGTCTCCTGTCTTCCTTGTCGGTCAGAGCAGATGAGTGTCGTCCCTTGGGCTGTATCTCCTCGGCAACAAGTGAGGAAGGAGATGAATAGTCAAATACTTGACAGTCCTATTTCACTTTGTAAAGATTGTCAACTCTCCAGGACGTGGCCTGGAGGGCAGCTGGTTTCTACCATAACTCTTGGGTCAAATCAATTAGCCTTTCCAACAGGATGAAGGCAATGATGCCAAGGATTTTGCATAAAGGTGTCCAAGAATCTTGTCCTTGGGTTTGTGGTCAGATGCAGGGGCAGAATCTGCTACACATTCACCAGGACTAGGATCTAAAGATGTATCCAAACCCACTTCCAATTCAAGTGCTCACCCTCCTCTGCATCAGAAATCAGAATGGGGGGGGGGAGGGATGAAGACGCTCTGTACTGAGATGATTGGAACTGACTAGGATCCACCCTGGAACTGGGCATGACACCACTGCCACACTGAGCTAAAAATGCCAGTGACATGACATAAGGATACGGGTGTGGAGGCCGGGGCACAGAAGTTGGGCCAGGACCACGGAATCGGAGGATTCAGCTGAGCATCAGGCAAATCAGGAACTAAGAGTGTTCTCTGTTCCGCTTTGATCTCCCTGTCCCAAGACAGATGCAGGAGGCAATCTGGGTCCACGAGACAGAGTTTTAGGTGGGGGTAAAACATCTTGTGAATCAGGCATCAGATTCAAAGCTCAGGCCAGGGTATGAGTTGCCAACTCAGATCTGCACTTCTCCTTAAGTTTAGACTTTGATTTAAGTTGTTTGGCAGGGGGTTCTGAGGAACATCTCTGCATCTGAGAGAACTGTGATCTCGATTGGATCCATTGGGACTTGGATAGGGACATCAATAGAACTGACTTGGCAGAACTGGACAAAGAAGGCTTAGGCATTTCCCCTGGCACTGAAGATGGATCCAAAAGGGAATCAGTGGTCTTAAGGTCTTTCTCCCAAAGGGCTGCTTTGAGCTTGGAAGCTCTGTCCCCTCTGGCCTTAGGACAAGCCTTGCAATTGGACACATTGTGCCCTTCATCCAAACACAACAAGAAAAGATCATGCTTATCTGTCTGCATCATCTTGACACCACAACGTGTCCACTTTTTAAATAAAGCCCTCTGTGTCATGGCCGGCCAGGAAGGAATAGGCCACCTGCCACCAGAATGATGGGGGGAATGGCAAGCAACGAAGGGCCCAAGGGCAAGCGACCAAGGGCACTCACAAAGATGAACAACGTTGGAGGAACTGAAGCTCAAACCTTCTCCTTCTGCGGCAAAAATCGAACTGAGGGTGGGAGCACTGGTGCTCCGTAGCATGACTATTTGGCAGGAACAATCTCTTTCTGCTCTGGCACACAGCGCCCCCCTGGAGGCTTTTAGCTGTAAAAACCTTTCCGTGACAGGCCTGCTCATGCACAGTCCCCATGTGGGTCTGTACAGAAGACTGTCAATGAACTACTGAATACTGAAAAATTCTGGCAAATGTCATGAATGTCTTTTTTCCTACTTGTCTGACATATACCAGAGAATCCTAACAATCACATTTAGTTGACTGGTGGTCAGCGCTAATTAGTATTTCTCTGAAATCACAAAATTAATCTTGGATTGTCACCATTCATATTGGTAGCAATCCCAAAATTCTGGACATTCACTGTAATATAACTGGTGTGTGTATGTATTAAAAATCTCATTAGCACACCAGAATCCCAAAGGGGTATAACCAAGTGCTTATGTGACTGTCCTAGGACTTCCCTGATTTCTTTATCAGCATGTAGCACTTAGCAGAGGGCCCTTGGACTTCTGGAAGCCGTTTTTCACAGGCACCAGTGGCTGTAGTAGATCATCTCAGAAATCTTGGTGCACATGCATAAGTGTTGTCCCTTTGAATCCTGGCCTGTATCAACTATACTAGGTACACACTGTAATGCAATCAATTTGCCTGCACTATGTTGACAGTATGCAACTCAGAAGGGTCATCTGTAGTGCAAAGAAGGATTTACTACATAATTTATACTACATAAATATCAGTACATACTAACTTAAAACGTGCAAAATAAATAAGCTTTATGATGTACAACTATGATTTTAATTAATATATTACTAGTGAATCTAGTTCAAGCTGTCATAAAAGCTATGCATAGTCAGAACTATGATTATTCAATCTGAAGGCACAAAATACATTTGAAACAGGATACTGTTTAGAAGCAGTGAAAAAGCAGGTGAAATACAAATCCTCTATTAAAACCTTAAATTCAAAGTCATACTACTAAAACTTCAAATGGTCCAAAATGCAGTGGCTTGTGTTGTTACCCCCCCAGAGGTACCTGCAGGGCCGGCTCCAGGTGTCTGGGCGCCCTAGGCAGGACAGCCTGGGGCACCTCCACTGGGGATGCCAACCTCCCGGTGGGGCCTGCAGACCGAGGGGCGGCGGCGGAGCGCTGGCTTTCCTGGAGGCTCCGCAGCTGTGGGGCCCCCAGGAAAGCCAGGGAAGGGGGCGGGGGGTCTAGCCGCCGCCCCTCCCTCCCAACGCCGGCTTTTCTGGGGGCTCCGCAGCTGCGGGACCCCCAGGAAAGCCAGGAAGGAGGCGGGGGTCTAGCCACCGCCCCCCCAGCGCCGGCTTTCCTGGGGCTCCACGGCTGCGGGGCCCCCAGGAAAGCCGGGAAGGGGGCGGGGGTCTAGTGGCGGGAGCGGCGGGCACCTGGTTAGGGCGATGGGGGGGGGTGCTTTTCGGGGGGGAGTGGGGCGCCATTTGGCGCCCCTGAGGCCGGCGCGCCCTAGGCGAGCGCCTAGTTCGCCCTATGGGCGATCCAGCCATGGGTTCCTGTGTTAAACTCTCTCTCTCTCTGGAAAACTCAGAGGGACCAGGCAGCCCGAGAGGTAGTAAAACCAGGTCCCACACCTCATATTGGTCTGGCATAGGCAGGCAACAGGGAGCCAGAAGAGACTCCACTCTGAACCAGCCAAGCTAGATCAGGAGGAACCAAGTCCAGTAGAGTAAGTATGTATGCAGGACCTCATGATCACAAGAAGACCAACAGGAAGTAGGAAGTAAACACTAAATATCCATATACAACACTATTACAGTATATTTAGCAACTATTGCATATGTATACAGTGTATAAAAGGTCCAAAAGCAATTATACAGTGCATCTGTCTGGCTTGCCCATTTTGAGTATACTATGTATAAATATAACAACTTTTGAGATGTCCTTGAAGAAGCTGCTGCTAAATTAATGCATCTAATGATGAATAAGAAATAAGACACAATATTGTTTGTATGGTTCCATTCAGAAGAAGTCCCCATGAAATGATACGTCATTCTGGAGAACTTCGTTAACTGGTTTTGGACCTCTTATGCACTGTATAATTACTTTTGGACCTTTTATGCACTGTATACATATGCAGTAGTTGCTAAATATACTGTAACAGTGTTGTATATGGATATTTAGCTTTTATTTCCAGCTTCCTGTCGGTCTTCTTGTTTCTGTGTATTAAAGTTGATACCCTCTGTGTATGTATCTATTCCTATTGGTAACTACGGCACAGGACCTCATGATCAGCCAATAATTAACAAAGATCTTCATCAATGTACTAATCCTTAAATCCCATCTTCTCTGACCCAGGCATTAATCTGGGTAAACTGAACTGTCTCCTCAAAGTCTAGCACCCTTTCCCCAACCAACATGAAGCCAATGATGTGTAGAAAGACAAACACTGGGGAAACCAAGCAACCTGCACATCCTCAATTTTAATCTGGCTACTCATTACACCCTGGGCCAGCCCACCCCTGGCTCTCCAAATCACATTTAAACTGGCACTCTGTGCCTTAATTTTTGTACAACTCTTCAGGCCCGTAGGAGTGTGCTCTCAGACTCTGTCTGAGCCTTTGACATGAACCACTGGTTGGCCATGTCCTTCTTCCATGTGGATTCCAGACTTCAGGATCAGGTGAATATTACCCTCATCTAAAACCAACCCCCTTCTTGTCATTATCGATCACCTATTTCCTAGCTCTGTGTGTGCTGATTTGTTGTTATTATTGTTGCATGAGTGAGTAGTGTGATCTTCACATTTATTTACAACAAAAACTCCACTTATTCAATCAAAAAGTCTCTTCCTTCCACTGGTATCTCTCGCAATTTGACCCTCATATACACAGAATATAAAGAACCCTTGTACACGTGTACTGCCCCAGGCAATCCATGTAACAGTGCCCTCACAGCATCACCCCTAAGAGCACATATACATCTGGTTCTTCACCAGCTGAAATCAGCTCCCAGTTGAATTCTGGATCAAGTTCAAGGTCTTGGTTCTTACATTTAAAGTCCTATGCAGATTGGGACAGTCTCTCTCTATACAGCCCCTGAAGGGATCTTCGTTCTTCCGCCCAATATCTACTGTTTGTCCTGGGCCCCAAAGATGTCCACCTAGTCTCAATCAGAGCCAGAACTTTTTTGGCTCTGGCGCTAGCCTGGTGGAATGTCCTCCCTAGTGAGATCTGAGCCCTGCGTGATTTAATGCAGTTCCACAGGGCCTGTAAAATGGAGATGTTCCACCAGGCCTATGATCAAGACGGCAACAACTCAACCTCCCTTGCTCTGCTTAGCTATGCTCAGCAACACAACAGTCCATCCTAGCTGTTTACTCACCCACCTGCTCTTCCTGTACTGCTCAGATCTGCAGCTACATCGAAACTGGAACCTCCTCCTGTTCACTAAACTGTTTAACTGGTGCCTTTTAAAGGTTAGAATTGTTTTATGATTGCATTCTGTTCTAAATTTTGTATGGTTTTTAGAATGTTGTGACCCGCCCTCAGCCTGTTTGCGGGGGAGGGCAGGATAGAAGCCCTTTGATTTCAATATGCTTAGACTGGAGTAACTCTGCATAGAGTTGCACTGATGAGCACTGATTGATGAGCACTGATCATGCTCTGGGAACTAAGAATGTTGAGAACAGTCTACATAAAAAACAATAAAAGGGAGAGAAGAAATCAGCCTGCCCAAGCCACTGGAAGAATACTTTATTATTTTATTAGCCCTCCATGTATGTGGAATCTTCATAAATGAATCACCACTTTATAGTTGTTTCCCAATCCCAATAATATGATATTTATTATTACGAAAGCAAAAAGATAGGGAATGTTATGGTCACAGTATTGAGTTCTTTTGAATCATTGAACAAATCTGTTCCTGAGAGTCAAAGGGCCCTTAGCAAAAGCAGAGAATACAGCATGAGGGAAAGGGGAAATCAGACAAATCTCCTTGTGTGAGCCAAGTTTCTTTCTGCTCAAGCACTATGGGTTTGGATTCAGTCACGGAGCAGAGAAGCCAAACCACAATTTTGACATGATCTCTCTCTCTCTCTCTCACGCACACATACATTTTGAGAAGTACTGCTCCTTAAGAACAATGGTGGTGGAAAGAACTGTCTACTCATAGCCAACTTCTGCTGACAAGAGACATTCAGAGGTGCTTTACCACTGCCTGCCTCCACACCACAACCCTGCTATCCCTTGGAATTCTCCCATTCATATACTAGCCAGAGCCGACCATACTTAACTTCCAAGATCTGTTGAGATTGGGCTACTTTGGGTTATTAAGAGTAGTAGTTACTGTTTGTTGACTTGTATTTTATCTCAGATGTTTAAAAACTAATTAAAATTACAAAGCTAAAAGTATATACAGAAAGTATTAGCTAACTCTGAACTGTTCCATACCTACAGATATTAATGTACAATGAAATTGTAGCTTAGTGTCAGTCTACAAAGGTTACAAGGCATTTTGCTCAACAGCCAACACTGATTCACCTGTGCAGCCACAAGATTTTATTCAAGACTACTGTTATACATGATGTTGCTAAAAGTGAGGAGGCTGTCAAAATATTCTGCTTTACAAGGTATGCCTTAATCCTAGAATAAAGTTTAAGAAATATTGTTTATGAATATCATACATAATAATAACGGTATATTGCTTTGATAGGTCGTAGTTTCATTATTTACCTTTTTGTGATAAATACTACAGAGTCCTCTTTCAACATCTGGCATCTTACATAGGAGCATCTTAATTTGACCAAGGATGCTTGATTCAGACATGAGAACTTCAGACACTGCATCAAGTCGAGAATCAATGTCACTGGGAAGAAAAAAGTAATCTTTTTAAAAAGCCCTAGTGTTCTGTAAAACACAATCAGAAATCATGTACCTCTGTCAATCATTTTTGGGAATGGGTAGATAGAAGGGAGAGTTACATAACATATTTAACCATGAAAAACACCAAACAATTTCTTTAAATCTGTTAAACACACTACCAGAAAAATAATTGTCAACATTTTCCAAAGAGTAAGTTTGTTAGTAATCAAGCCAAATATAATCTGGTTCATGCTTGTTGCTCTTGGTATCCTGGATATAATGCCACATGGACTTCTTTAGTATTTATTATATTTACATCCTATCTTTCTTCCCATCATAGAATGCAAAGTGGCATTCATAAGGTTGCAAGGTGATCTTCCCAAATAATCACTGACCAGATCTAGTTTCAGCATGGATGCTCTATCACATTCCTTGAGACCATATCATGAGACAATAATGAATAGGAGAGATGAATTTAAGCACTGTTTATTCTGCATATTAAATCTAAAACTTTTATGCCATAAAACTATTGTTTGCTATATTTATTTAAATGCTTCCAGGTACCATCCAGAATATATCAGACAATCTATTGCCTACTACTGAGCACTAAAGTGTAACAGCATCTATGCTAGTCCTTTTGAAAGGAACAACCACTCTTTTCACTAAGCACTCCTGAAAATACAGTTCACTCTGTGGAACTGAGAAATGAATTACAAGGTTAGATGGGCACCAAGGAGTCACAACCAATGGGACTGTTCCAGCTCTCAAAGTCACAGAACAACACTGGTAGTCACCTACAACTCCCGGCTAAAATCTCTTCATTGCATCATCAGTATCTGTATCTGCTCAAAGGCCATGAGGGCTAGGTCTGTCTTGCTTAAAGACAACAGTGGTGATGCCAAGCATCTTGCAAAAGCAGTTCCCCAGTCTCCTTTTTATCCTTATAACAACAATCTTGGGGGGTGGGTTTGGCTGAGACACTGTGATTGGCCCCAAGCTTACCCTGAAGGGTTTCATAGAAGACTGGGGATTTCAAGCTGGTTCCCCTAGTCTGCACTATTTTTTTATGATTTTATTTAGAAAATCTTTATGCTTCCTCTCCAGGGAAACTACCTGAGGTGGCTGACAAAATAAAACATAATAAAAACCCATTAAACAATGAAAGTAATTAATTAAAATGCAGCATTTAAAAAAAATAATCAACCAAAATATATTGGATTTGTCACAACTCAGCATCACACCTAGATGCTGGCAGGTGAGGAAGGTCAAATTAACATAAGCCACCAGCTCATCCCTAGATGATGCAGTGATCGTCCAACTAAGGAATAATGGAACGGCGTTCAGTTCTCAAGTATGCTATTACCAGTACTATGTATTTTGGAGCAGAAGCCAAACCAAATGGCAGGACAATATATTGGAACACTTGTCACCATGTTTGAAACGGAGGTACTTGCTGTGACTTTCATGAATCAAAATATGAAAATAAGCATCTTTTAAATCTAGAACAGTAAATCACATGTTTATTTTTAGTAACTGGATAATTGAAGAAGGAGAAGATATTGGATTTATACCCCACCCTTCACTACCCAAAGGAGTCTCAGAGTGGCTTACAATCTCCTTTCCCTTCCCCTCTCCACAACAGACACCCTGTGAGGTAGGTGGGGCTGAGAAAGCTATGACAGAAACTGCTTTTCCAAGAACAGCTGTGCCAGAACTATGGCTTGCCCAAGGTCATCCAGCAGGTGCAAGTGGAGGAGTGGGGAATCAAACCCGGTTCTCCCAGATTACAGTCTGCACACTTAACCACTATACCAAACTGGCTCTCAAGACAAGGTAACCATGTGAAACTCAGATATCCTCATAAACTTATTTAACTTGCAGAGGTCAGGAATGGGCCTGGTGCCTCTGTCTTTTTATCTGCTAAAACAAATGAGAGTGGAAACTGAATTGGACACTCTCAGAAGAAACAGGTTCAACAGCTCCCTTATACATGAACTCTGTTAATTACTGTTGAAGTTCAGGGAAAGGGTTGTCCACAGAATGTACTGAATATTCACAGTGGTAGATCTCTAATTCTAACTTATAGCTATGCTCCACAATGGATACAGCCTTTATATCAGAACTAATTGCATGCCACTCCTTAAGGAAAATTACCAACCAATATACAGTGACTCATGAAAGCTCATACCTTCCACATATTTTGTCTTTAAGGTGCTACTAGACTCTTACTCTTTTCTGAAGTTCTAAAAGGTGCCACTGGACCCACTCTTCCACATGCAGCTGCTGGTGTGACCCTGGGTCAGTTACAAGTTCTTTCAGACCTATTCTCTCACCAGCCCCATCTATCTCACAGGGTGTCTGTTGTGGGGAGGGGAAGGAGACCGTAAGCTGCTCTGAGACTCCTTCAGGTAGTGAAGGACAGGGTATAAATCCAATCTCCTCCTCCTCCTTCAAATGAAATTTTTTTAGTCATAAAGGTGCCACTGGACCCAAACTTTGTTACACTGCTTCAGGTCAACATGGCTACCCACCTGAATCCAACAATAATTACTGTCATGTCAAGGCAGGTAGACGAAATCCCTTTCCTAAATGTTTCTCTGAGACATCTCCTTTTTAAACCAAAGATAAGGTTATATTACCTGCAGAACACCACACTCATTTTCTTTCGGTTTCTATTTCTTTTTCATAGAAGCAAAAAGAGGGGGGACATTTCAGATGCACTGCATATAATCCCTTACTCACAAACAAGCTACACAATATCAAGGCCACATTTCATACAACTATGAACTACCCACAATGAACAAAGAATTGTGTGTAGATGATGAACTCCAGCCTTGCAAATCATAACTGCTGCTCAGTGAAAAAAAGAAATGGGGAAGTGGGCAGTGCGGAGAGGTGCCACGGCGCAGCCTGGCCTGGCTGTCCTTTTGGCCTTCAGGCTCCTCCACCACCTCCACAGCGAGGGAGGTTCCAGCCAGTGCCACCGCTGCTGCGCCTTGTCCGGCTTGCTGTGGCCTCCAGAGCCCTGCCGGGCGAGCGAGGAAGGAGTTAAAGGTGGGCTCACCCTGCCCCAGCTGGCTCTGCTGGTCCCTCCACTCCACTCAGCGGGCTGCAGAGGCAAAGCAGCTGAGATCCCAGGCAGCGGAGCCCTCAGGCTGCTGGGAGAGAGCCCTCATCCCCTTCCCTGGCACCCTCGCATGGCCAGGCCCCTTCGCCTTGTGTGCTGTGCCCTGCCCTGCCCGGCCCCCCTTGGTGGCCTGCTCACCTGGCCCTGCAGCTGCCCTGCCCGCACCCCGTGCTGGGAAAAGGGGCCTATGTGCCAGCTGGCTGGTGGCATGGGTGCCATGTGAAGGGCCGCAGTGGCAAAGGAGTAGGATTCATGGCCAGGCTTCCACCCCCATCCCCCCAGAACCCCACCCTACCCTGTACTCCTGGGTGGGCCACCTCGTCCACCAGGACCATGCTGGGCCTGAGGAGGAGCACACAGGCACAACTGAGTATAGCAGCAGCCTCAGCCTGCAGGGCTTTTGGCCAGGCGAGAGTGGGTGGGGCGGCAGGCCAGCGTGGCACTCCCCTCCAGGGGGCGCTCTAAGTAACTGCCTAAGTTGCTTCTATGGGCGGTCTGGCCCTGCACTGTAGTCAGAACAGCTGCATCTGAGATGGCTTTTGAGTCTCCTTTGTCAACTGGGAGTGAGTCTCAGGCTTCAGCCTAAAAGAACCCCTTCTCCTTGAGAAAGGTTGAGACTTTTGATATTGCTTTTGAGAGGAATATTGTTGGTATGGTGGAAAAAATCTCTGGCCATACTGATAAGATGGAGCCCTCTGCTGCCATTGATAAAACCTCTAGAAGCAGAAAAAACAGGGATCTCTAGCATGTGAATGTAGAAAACAGCAGGAAACCCCAAAGGAAGACTACCGAAGATTATATACACTTGTAATGTCTGAGTATAGAATATATTGAATAAATATTAAATTTTCAAATAAATGTCTACATTGAATTGGCAGTCCACAACCCAAAACACATACAATGTTCCCAAATATAAACATAGGTGCTCATGGCATATCATACATCAATACTGAAATACAAAATAACATCACAGTAGTTGCGCTCACAAGTGCTGATGACAAGGTATGTACATAAACAAACCCAACTGGTCGATCCTCTTTGCTGAATGAATTAAAAGTGTCCAAAGACCTCCAACAGTCGTAAACGAAGCAGAGGGTGACCAGTGGGAAAATCTTCTACAGCTGAACAGCTTTTCCAGGTATATGGATATTTCACTTTTTCTTCTTCTGATTAAGTAGCTGAATATTGGAACTGTAAGTAATTATATAACATACAATCCATGCAATATGCATGGATATTGTAGGTATTTCATGGATTGTAAGTTATATTATTGCTCTGTATGGCGCAAAAGACAGATTTAATTAACTTCTGGCTTTTATATTGTTAACTAGAGGTTGTCACTCTACCACTAAAGGCGCACCAGATACGAGCTCCATCCAGCACCACAATCTATTCAAACCTGCCTGGAATTTTACACCAGATGCAGACAAAAAGCCTTAAATTCATAGCCTGCAATATTTTCCCCACCTGTACCCTTTATTATTTACCATCTTGCCCCATGAGAGTTTTGTAGAACTCTCAGTAGAACCACCAGTAATTCAGAAGACTATCACAGGTGCAACAGAGTAAATCCATCTCTCTGGTATTCTCCTGGCACCTCAACAGGGAAAAAAATTATTTAAGTCCTTTCAAAATGTTGTCATATCTATATAACCAAATACAACTCAAAGGGAAAGATCAACAGGCTTCTCTCACTTAATTCAGGCTGGCTTTTGTTTTAGCATTTAGAGCAGGGGTGTCAAACATGCAGCCCGGGGGCTGGATCAGGCCCCCAGAGGGCATCTATCAGGCCTGCAGTGGAACTGGCCATCTCCTGTTTCCAGTTCTGCTGCTGCTGCTGCTGCTGCTGCTGCATCATAGCTTGCTTCGCCAGACTCTTAATCGCTCAGCTATTTCATGTTTTAACCTGGATCCTAGACTCAGAACTCTGAGCATGAGATTTCTGTGGTGAATGTCAATAAATCAAAAGTAGGTTTGCAGTTTACAGATATATACTTGAACAGCATACTCAAGATTGCAACAGCACAGACATTTTGATGCAATAATTTAGAGCAAGAAGTGTCAGTTATCAGATACTGTCAAATAAACAAAATATTGCAAGAGTGCTAATGTTTTAAGCATGTTTTTATTTTAAGTAAAAAAATCTTTGTGTTTGTGTCCTTTATAACGTTTCTATCTCTGCTACCTGGCATTACATTTTATGACACACATGGCCTAGCCAACAAGGTCTCATTTATGTCAGATCTGGCCCTCATAACAAATGAGTTCGACACCTCCAAATTAGAGGAAAACATAAATAGCTCTAAACATACTATTTTTATAAATTTATATATTATATTGTATTTGGCTTTGGAGTTTCATTTATGCAAACAATATACATATCTGAATCAATAACATACAATGGCATAAAGCACAGATGTAGCATCCTCTCTTGAAAGGTTAATCTGCACTTTAATCATTTTCACATATGGCTATGCTGCAGTAGCTCCAGTAATCCAACACACAAAAAAACATCCATACACTTTGGCTGCTGTAATCCTCCATATTCAAGGAGGTGGGGTCAAAAAAATATCATCCAATATTATGACCTATTTTTACCTTACTATTACAGAATATAGTTTCAGAGGGCAGCTGCGTTGGCCTGCACATCAGCAGCACCTTTTTCATCTTCATCCTCTAACAAGTATTTGTGTGTAATGTGTATGGCAATGAAATTCCTGAGGATGTCCCCCCAAAGGGTTACTTCCTTGAACAAGACACTGGCCACTCTTGCTTCAGAAGTGGGATTCACGCCAGCTGCCGAGCCAAATGTGGCACCTGGCTGTCAAATTTAATGCCACTGCTCTGGCAGAAAGTTGATCAGAGTCCAAAGATGTGTCAGCCAAAAAAGCCACTACCAGGTCAATTTTCTTGAGGTCATCATCAAACTCTTTGGGGATGTTATTGTTGGCCACTGAGAGATCCAAGGCCCAGAGGCTGACCACCCTGGGCAAAAGGGAGCCCACTGTGGAGGCCTACAGAGCTATAGATGAGGCCTTAAAATTTTTGCACAGGGCCAAGACAATCCTCTTGTCTTCTTGTCCCTCCAGATCCCTAGGGAGTTTGTCTGCTTCAGCTGGGACCACTGTGTTGGAACCAGATCCACCATCAGCAAATCTACAGCTGGGAGTGTGAAGCAGTTTGGCCACTTCTGGGAACACTGAATGAAAACACAGAATGATCTAATGGTTAGCCTTAAGTCTAGCCAGTACCTCCCACTGTTGTCAAATGCAGATGGGAATGGAATTCCTGAGGATGTACCCATGCAAGAGGAGGCTCTGGCCAAACCCACTGGACAAGCAGAATGAAGTTCCTCTGGCTCTTTCTTACAACTGGGAACTTCCAAGAGGTGCAGAAGCTTGGGAAAGATCTTAGGAAAGACTTATTTTTTAAAAAAAAAATTATTTATAGATTTAACAACATATTAGGACCATTTGTGACAATAATACATGTTGTATTCCAAACCTTGGAGTTAATATTAAACATTCTTTTCATACCATTTATAAACTCTGTCCCATCTTTTTTTGGAAAATCTTTTCTTTGAAGTATAATATTAAGCTTATCCATTTCCACAATTTCATATAATTTTCCTACCAGTTCATCTCTGGAGGGTAATTTCTCAGATTTCCAACATTTTGCTACAAGAATTCTAGCAAAGGAAGTATATATGTCAATAAATATACATCATAGTGCCCATAACAAACTGGTATAATGTTCAAAAGATATATTTCTGGTAACAATTGTAAATTTATATCCATTAACTCTATAATTAGCTGTTTGATACATTGCCAAAATTTATGAATCTTTTCACACCTCCACCACATGTGAAAAAATGTACCTATATCAGTTTTACACCTCCAGCAGTTTTTTGACGCATCTTTATAACATTTAGCTACTCTAACTGGTGACCAGTGCCACCTATAAAACATTTTAAGGATGTTTTCTTTGAAAGAAATTGATCTTAATAATTTTACAGCTTTCCATATCTTTGACCACTCATCTATATTCAGATTATAACCTATGTCCTGCATCCAAACTATCATTGGTGTTTTTACTGTTTTGCCTTGCATAAAGTCATAAAGTAAGAAGTTATACATTTTTGTATCAACTTATCAGACGTTGACAACCAAATTTTGTCTAAATCAGTCTTTGCATTATAAAAGCTTATTACTTTATCTTTAACGTATCTGGATTTTAATTGTAAATTCTCCCACCACGTGAGATTAATGTTATTTGTTCGTAATACCTCAATTGTTTTTAATCTGTTATTCTCATCTAGTAAGTTTCGTAGGTTTCTCTTTTCTTTTCTGACATCAGTGTGGGCTTTATAAATGCCTCTAGTGGTGAGACCCACTTAGGGATTTTATCATAAAATCTTTCTTTTATTTTTCTCCAAAGATTTATTAATACCCCTCTGATTATATGATTGCAAAAATCTGAGTGTACTAGATCCTTATCATACCATATATAGGCCTGCCAGCCCATATAGAGGTCATGACCCTTCAATTGTAACATTCTCATATCCTCTAACAGTCTCTAATCTAGCCCAACGCTGAAGCTCGATAATGCAGGGACCAGTTTGGTAAACCAAAACCATCTCTCTCCTTTTTGTCTTGAAGTAGCTTCCATTTGATGCGCACTTTTTTGGGGTACCATAAAAATTTTCTTATCATCTTGTCCAGTTCTAAAAGATACTTATTATTTTTTAATATTGGTATATTCTGTGCAAGAAATAGAAAACGGGATAGAATGTTCATTTTTATCGTGGAAATTCTGCCCATTAACGATAGTTGCAAATCTTGCCATTTAAGTCGATCTTTTTTGAAATCTAATACTTTTTATAGTTATTTTCAAGCAACATGCTATTTCTATTTGTCCAAATTATACCTAAATATTTAGTTTTATGTATCACTTCTATTTTAGTCTGTACTTGAATCTTACTTATTATTTCATGAGTACTATTTTTTGTCAAAATTTTGGTCTTTTTAAAATTTACTTTCAATCCTGCTACTAATCCATAATCTTGTATTATGTTTAACAATTATGGGATGGATATTAATGGTTCTTCCATTATAAATACCAGATCGTTGGCGAAGGCTTGCAGTTTGAACTCCTCTCTTCTTATTTTAAGCTCTCTTATCTCCACATTCTCTCTTACTATACCATTTAGCATTTCCAATACAAAGATAAATAACAGCGGTGATAGAGGGCAACCTTGTCTCGTGCCTTTCTGGATGGCAATATTTTGTGTTAAATCTCCATTGACTATTATCTTTGCAAATTGTTCCTTGTAAATAGCCAGAATCATTGCCATAAAGTTGTTACCACATTCCCAGATCTCCAGTTTCTGACTTAGGAATTCCCAAGCTACATTGTTGAAGGCCTTCTCCGCATCTAGGAAAAGTAACGCCAGTTGTCTCTCTGGATGTAATTCATAATATTTTAAAGTGTTAAGAATAGTCCTTATATTATTTTTGATCTGCCTCTTTGGGAGAAAGCCCGCTTGATCTTGGTGAATGACTTGGATTAATACCTTCTTTAAACAAGTGGCTATAATTGTTGCAAAAAATCTTATAGTCCACGTTTAATAGTGAGATAGGTCTATAATTTTGAATTTCCTTTTCTTCTGTACTAGGTTTATGTATTAAAGTGATCAATACTTCATTCCACAAAGATGGCAAAGTTTCTGTTTTTATAATATTCTGGAATACTTCTTTAAAGGGTAACAAGATTTCTTCTTCAATTTTATGGTATACTTCTGCCGGGATGCCATCAGGTCGTGATGATTTCTTATTCTTTTGCTTTTTGAGTGCTTCTATAATTTTGCATGGTGAGATTGGATCATTTAGGAGTTTTTTCTGGTCTTCACTAAAATTCTTATTGTTATACTTGGACAAATATTCTTTTATTTGTTGGTGGTCTAAAGGTACTTGCTTATACAGGTTTTTATAAAAATTTTCTACAATAACTTTCAGTTCTTGTGTGCTATATTTTATCTCTTGATTTTCATCTTTTAGAGCCAAGATTGTCTTTCTTTTTCCTTTCTAAGCTTGTAAGCTAACCATCGAGTAGGTTTATTAGCATTTTCGAAGGAATACATCTTATTGTATTCTATCTTACTGGCTATTTCCTGCGTTAGGAGAATATTTATTTGATGTTGAATACTTTTTATCTTTAATTTTATCTCATCTACATCTGTGGTTTTCTTCATTTTATCTTCTTCAATTCTTAGTTGCCCTTCCAAATTTTTAAAGTTCTCTCTCTTGTTTCCTTTTCCATGCGTCTTGGTTAATGAACCAGCCTCTCAAAAATGCTTTAAATGCATCCCATACGATATTAACTGGTGTTTCTGGTAATCTATTCCTGTTAAAAAATTCTCGAGTTTCTGTGATGGTTCTTGCTACAAACTCTTTGTCTCTTAGCAGTCCAATATTCAGTCTCCATCTTGTCTTTTTTTGTGGTTGATGAAAAGATAACATAAGAGGATTATGGTCAACGTAGGTGTTTGGTAATATTTCTGAGTCTATAAGGTCTTTGGCCATCATAGTGTTTGTTCAGGCCATATCAATTCTTGACCACGATTTGTGTCTCGAGGAATAGTAGGTGTAGTCCTTTCCAGTTAAGTTTCTTGTTCTCCGTGTATCTATCATGTTATATTCTTCTGCTAAATATAAGAAACTTCTCGGTAGTGTACAGCCAGATTTTATACTTTTTTTCATTTCCCCCCGATCTATATTAGGGTCAAAAACCGCGTTAAAATCACCCAGTATGCATATGTCTTCTGGGCTTTTCGTTTCTAATATTTTTTTGAGTTTCTTGAAGAAAGGTTCTTGATTCTGATTGGGTGCATAAATGTTTATTATTAGAGCTTCTTTCCCTTTTCTCATAATTGTGATTGCTATTATTCTATCATCGGAAGATCTGTGGTATAGTTCTGGATGTAGATAGCCCCTCGCATAAATTGCTACTCCCTCTTCTTCACTTTGTCTGCTGCTATAAAGGGAGTGTCTAGTTTTTTACAAAATATTTTGAATCTTCTTCCTTTATGTGTGTTTCCTGAAAACAAATAATAGCCGCACGCATTTTGGCAGTCTGATGGAAAATTCTTTGTCTTTTTTGTAGTCCATCTAGAACATTTATGTTTACGGAGAGTAATTGAAGTTTTTTATTTCCTGTTATTTTTATTCTTTTTTGCTATAGCTATGTTCTTAAGTTTGAGTCTGGTGAGAATTTGTGATTCCGTCTTAAGTTTTAGTCTATGTTTCTTTTTCATCCATTTTATGTTTATCTTTAAGACCTCCTTGTGTGATTAATTCTTCCTGTTCTTCATCTTCTTCCCCCCCTGTTCCTCATCCTCTTCTTCTTCTCCTTTCTGCCAACCAAGATCTTCCCCTTCTCTTTCTAGAAAGTTTTCTAGTTTAAAGACTGAGTCTATTCTTTGTCTTTTGTTTTTATATGTGAATAATAGTCCTTCTGGGAGTAACCATCTATAAATTATCGCATTCTTCCTTAGAAGGTCAGCCAAGATATCATATTTACATCGCTTTTCTCTAACTTGCTATGGTATATCTTTAAGAATTCTAAACTCTTTCCCATCTATTTAGGAAAGACTTATTGAGGGGAAAGGTTAATATGCATTATTGTCACAATGACTTCTTCCTCCTCTGAAAGCTCCCCCTCTTTCCTAGACAAAGAAAAGTCAGAGAGCTATCGAGCCTTCAATATAAAGTATCTATAAAAATGATCCACAAACATCCATTCTGCTTTAATCCATACAGGATGTTCAGGAATTTCTACAACTGTCATAGGGAAAAATACTGTAAAGTCCTTCCAATACTTTGAATTTTCTACATAAAATGTTCAGAATCCTCTATGATCTGCAGCACAGTTCACTGGATACTTCAACACTTCCACCAGCAACTACTTCTGGTATTCTGAGGATGATCTCTTCTGCTTTTTGTGATACTGGTACAACATATGAAAACATATTCAGCTGAATAATAAGTACTGAAAACATTCATGAGCATATTTAGAATGAGAATATTACTATGCTGATCTTTGTACATCTGTTAAATGGCAATCAAGTGCTTTTGTTTCACACAAATAGACTGCAATTTCAGCAACATTTGCTATGAAAAAGGAAACACTGAACCATTTGAGAACAGATGAATGCTTAAATCTTTATTACACTCATTCACAGCTATAAATAGCATGCAACAGTACACTGCATAGCTTATTACTTGGTTTAGAGGAGTGGTTCTCAAAATTTAGCAACACAAGGACCACCACTTTGATTAACATTTTTCATGGATCCCTCAAGAGCTCCTGTCCTCTCTTGCTGGACCACACCACACAGTATCCTTCCAAAGCACATACACTAAGGTGTGTACGCCTTATAGATGCTTCTGTCTTCTCACATCCTCAGAACAATACAGTGAGAACTTTATCAGCTAAATATTAAATGCAAGCTTGAGAAAGTATATTTATTTAGGAAACTAATTACCCTGTTTTTCTCCCTAATAGGGACCAAAAGCAGCTTACCAGAATACCTAAATTTTTAAAAATAAAGCAAAATACAACAAAGAAAAGAAAAACACAAGACCACATCCTGGATAGGTTCTGAATCTAATGGCCAGATCACAAAATGGCCTCATGTTGCAATCTATGGGCTAACATCTAAGACAGTGTTTTTCAACCTTTTTTGTGCAAAGGCACACTTTTTTCATGAAAAAAATCAGGAGGCACACCACCATTAGAAAATGTTAAAAAAAATTAACTCTGTGCCTATGTTGACTATATATAAAGTAATTCTCTTGAATAGGAATCAAATAAACACAAAGAAATTATTTTATAATTACTTTATTATGAAATAATAATACTTTATTTTATAATTGTTCATATGTTACGGATGAAATTGAAATTTTTCCCACGGCACACCAGACAATATCTCACAGCACACTAGTGTGCCACGGCACAGTGGTTGAAAAACGCTGATCTAAGACCCCAAAAGTCTTAGACTGCCAAAAAGTAATACCTCTGGCTATACCAGGCCTTTATACCTGCAAACAGGAAAGAGGCAGAAGCATAGCTGTGCATCTGACAAGATGCTCTCCAACAATCCCTTTCCTTCATCCCCACCCCCACCCCCATGTTACTGTCTATACATGGCCTAGAAGAGCAAATCTCAAGAGAGTAGCTGGTTCTTTAGGGCCATAATTTAAAAGACCCTGACCCAAGTTCTACTCAGTATCAGACTTCATTGGAAGGAACTTTTCTTGAAAACAGCACGAAACTTTCTTATTGGTTACTCAATTTTAGATAGAAGCCAACTGAAAGGAAGTGGGAAGGGGCTTGGAAAAGCTTCCAGAGCTGCTCAGAGAAATAGAGAAAGACCAGTATCACACAAAATCTAAGCTATTACTGAACTGAAAACAGCAACTGGCTATTATTGTCCAAGAATGCAAAAACAACAACAACACTATACCAGAAGTATCTATGATGACTGCATTAGGGCTGTGCTTCCTTATTGCCACTTGACCATTTTGAGCTCCTAGATAGTATTCTGGGATTAGATGGTGTCAGACATCTAAAGTTCACAGTGGACCTCTTATGGTAAAATAAAAGAAGGATGTGGGTCATGAGATAGTTCACAGTGCTCCAATCTGAGAGCCTTTTATTGATACAGTGGTATAAAATAAAAAAGAGAAAGGCTTGGATCAGGTATTATGACCGCTACATTTTCTTGAGGCAGAACTGAGCCAGCTGGGCAGGGAGAGAGAACCCAGGAGAGGGCTGCTGGGAAGAATCATGTATTTTTGCCTTTCCTAAACTGTTGAATTACTGGGGAGCATTAACTGAAGTTGTTTTGTGAGAGGACAGAGTTTGAGGGTGAGTGGGTGCTTGTAGCCTTCTGGGGAGTGGTGTTTTTGTCTGGGTCTGTTTGGTTCTTTGTCTGGTCTGTTGCTCACTGAGCAAGGTCTGCTGGCCTGGGGCTGATTGCAGGCCCCACCCTCTGCTGTTGCTGCTGGGAGGTGGGGGCTGTGAGCCTCTGAACTGTAAGGCTCCTTCTAGACAGACATGTGAATCTTCGACGTGAACCAAAGGGCAAGAGTCAAAGAGCTCTTAGCCTGGGGATCAGGTCTGGGGACTGTGCACCACTCTAGATACCTTTTAACCACTAACCAATTATGAAGGTAGAAAGCCAACAGTGTTTTGCAGAGAATGCCATATGTACGATTATTTACCCACTAAATGAAATTGTGGGTCTGTGCTCGCTGCATGGAGCTTGTGGTTGTCAGGGAGCAGGTATGTTCCCTTGAGGATAGGGTAGCCGACCTGGAGAAGCTGAGGCACAGAGATTTGGGGAACAGACACTCAGGGACTTGCCATAACAGTCCCACTCCTATGCTGACAGCTCCTCTACCGCTGTGGAGAGTGAGGACTTCTGAGGTCAAAGGGGCATCAGTCTGAGGTGGAGGGATATGATCCCTTAGAAGGAGCCCCTTCCTTGGGCAATGGGCCTATGTCCTCTCGTCCTGAGAACAGGCCTGGGGGGCTGGGAGGAGGTGTCTTCTGGTAGTGGGTGATTCAGTCATTAGGAATATAGGGAGTAGGGTCTGTGACTGGCGTTTTGTTTTGACTGCATGGTGACTTGACAGCCTGGTGCAGTTTGCAGACATCACACACTGTCTAGTTAGGTTGATAGATAGGAGCAGTCAGCAGTCATGGTGTACATTGAGAAATGCAGTCATGTGGCCCTGGAGGAAAAATTTAGGTTACTAGACAGTAAGTTAAAGGCCAGGACCTCAGAGGTAGCATTCTCAGAAGTGTTGTCAGTTCCACACACAGGGCCAGCTAAACAGGCACAGATCATAGGTCTCAATGCATGGATGAGAAAGTGATGCCTGGAGAGAGAGTTTAGATTTGTTAGGCGCCAGGGAACTTTCTGGGACAAGGCTTCGCTTCAACCAAAAGGAGACCAGGCTGCTGGTGACTAATATCAAAAAGGTATCAGAGCAGTTTTTAAACTAATCCTGAAGGGAAAACTGACAGAAGCTGAGGAGCCTCTGGTTTGGGACAAGTCAGTTCAAAGGGATGACTGTGTAAACACTCAGGGTAATATTGACAGGAACATAACAGAACTTGAGAATGAGGGCATGATGGTAATTGAGGGCCATGTGCGGCAACTAAGGGGCCAAGGGAGGTGATGGTTACTGGACAGGGAAATGCATTGATGGTGCTTATACGCCAATACTAGAATTCTCCGAGCCAAGATGAAGGAGATGGAGTACTTGGGGTTCAATGACAATTTAGATATAGTAGGTATTTCAGAAACATGGTAGAATGGGGAACATCTATGGAATACAGTCATTCCTGGGTATAAGCTCTATATGTAGGACAGGGAGAGTCGGTCTGATGATAGTGTGGTGTTGTACATCAAACAGGGCATAGAATCAAATAAGTTTGAAAACATCAGGGAAATTAACTCCCCAAGAGAAGCAGTATGGGTGGAAATACTGGGCCCTAAGGGTTACTTGAAAGTGGGGATGTACTATTGCCCACCTGATCAAACCCTTGAGGCTGATCTTGAGATGGAGAAGAAAATAAGGGAAGTGACTAAAGCAGATGATGTTATTAAACTGGGAGACTTTAACTACCTTTACATTGACTGGGTAAATGTGTGCTTAAGTCATGCTGTAGAAATGAGATTCCTAGACATCATAAATGATTGTGCATTGGAACAGCTGGTCACAGAGCCAACCAGAGAGTTAATGATTTTGGACTTGGTTCTGAGTGGGTCTCAAAACTTGGTGAGAGAGAAGAGGTTGTTATACCAACCGGAAATAGTGACGACAATGCTATTAAGTTCAGCATTCCATTCACTGGAAAGTTACATCTAAATTGTAGTCCGAAATTGTAACATTTAATTTCAAAAGAGGGAACCTTACAAAAATGAGGGGAATAATAAAAACAAGCTGAAGGAGAAACACAAGAGAGTCAAATCCATATGATGCTTGGAAGCTATTTAAAACTACACTAACTGAATCTCAGAGAATGCATTCCACAGGTTAGCAAAGGCACTGTCAAGTCTAAAAGAAGGCCTGTGTGATTAACAATGCAAGTCAAGGAAGCTATAAAAAGTAAAGAGGCTGCTTTTAAAAAGTGGAAAGTCTGTCCCAATGAATTGAACGGGGGGACCACAGGCTCTGACAAAGAAATGTAAGTCAATAACTAGGCATGCAGAGAGATTTTGAGGAGTGGGTTGCTAAAAGCATCAAGACAAACAATAAACATTTTAAAAATGGATCTGGAGCAGGAAACCATCCAGAGAAGCGATGGGGCCTTTGGATAACAAAGAAATCAAAGGATTGTTAAAGGAAGACAGGGTGATGACAGAGAAACTCAATGACTTTTATGATTCTGTGCTCACGGTGGAAAGCATGAGCACATACCCATGCCACAGCCCCTATTTTCAGGAAGGGAGTCTGAAGAACTGAGTCAAATTGAGGTGACCAGAGATGAAATTCTAGACCTACTGGGGAAATTAAACACCAATAAGTCTCCAGGTCCTGATGAGAGAGCTCTTAAGGAACTCTGTGAGATCATTGATCTACTAACCCATATATAACCTATAACTAAATTCAGCTGCTGTACCAGAAGACTGTAAAATAGCAAATGTGACACCCATTTTTAAAATGGGATCCAGAGGAAATTTTAGGCCAGTCAGCCTAACGTCTATCCCAGGCAAATTAGTAGAAACTGTAGTCAAAGCTAGGATTGTTTCGCGCATAGAGGGTCAAAGCTTGTTGAGGGGAAATTAGCATGGCTTTTGCAAAAGGAAGTCCTGCCTTACCAACCTTTTGGAGTTTTTTGAGAAAGTGAATAGGTATGTAGACAACGGTAACTCTGTAGACATTATATACTTGGGCTTTCAAAAGGCTTTTGACAAGGTGCCTCACCAAAATACTAGAACTCAAGGGCATCCAATGAAGCTGATGGGCAGTAGTTCAGGAGAGACAAAGGAAATACTACTTTACACAAAGAGTGATTAAAATGTGGAATTTGCTGCCAGAGGATGAAGTGATGGTCACAGGAATAAACAGTTTTAAAAGGGGACTAGATAGATTCATGGAAGATAAGTCTATCAATGGCTACTAGTCATGGTAACTGAGGGGAACCTCCACATTCAGAGGCACTAAGCTTCTGAATCCCAGAGCCATGAGGAGGCAACATCAGGGGAAGGCCTCAGTCTCTATGACCTGTTGTTGGCCTTCCAGAGGAACCGGATGGCCACTGTGTGAGACAGGATGCTGGACTAGATGGACCATTAGTCTGGTCCAGCAGGACTCTTCTAAAGTTCTTGTAAGCAGGATGGCATGAGAAGGACTCACTCTGTCCTTGTGAAGAATCCCTGGACCAAAATTTGAGAAATGCTGCTTTAGAGACATCTGTGAAAGCTATGATGAAAGGTACCTCTCTTCACAAATATTTTAAGAATGTGAGGAAAATTAACATGGAAAACAGCCCTTGGTATTATCAGTGTAAATGCATTAGAAAACCCACCATTTCCCTATTGATTTCCAGTGCATCCAAATAGCAATTATCTTGCTAGACAGCCAATATGTTGTGTTTAAGTCAAAACACGAGACATCAGTACTGTGTTCATATTCTTGATAATGAAGATTTTCAAGCTGCATCCTTACCACCTGAATGATCTAGAATTCTATGCTTTGTAGAACCGGAACAATTACACACTGCATTCCTGCTGGATCGCTATACATGTTTCAAACCATTATTCTTGTTTCCACCTGCTGACTTATTTATTTATTTATTTATTATGTTCTATTTATACCCCGTCATTCCTGCACAGACAGGCTCAAGGTGGCATACAACAGGTTACAATACAATAAAACACAGATGCATAGGTGCAATACTATAAAATTCACATAAGCAAACAATATACATACACAGTGCAGTTATGCAGATGGCAATTGCTGTATGATGGTCCAGTGTAGCTAGGCCAGTATCCATAGTTGTTCTTAGTGCCACTAGCATGAGGGCCGTAGCAATTCAGTTTTTTAATAGCTCATTCATCAGTGGCGGCTCCTAATCAAAGGCTTACTGGAAGAGCTCTGTTTTACAGGCCCTGCAGAACTGTAAAAGGTCCCGCAGAGCCCTGATGTCTTCCGGGAGCTCATTCCACCAGTGTGGAGCCACCACTGAAAAAGCCCTAGCTCTGGTTGCAGACAATCTGGCGTCTTTCGGACCAGGGAGAGCCAGGCGATTTTGCAACCCTGATCTCAGTGCTCTCTGGGGAACATATAGGGAAATGTGGTCCCTCAGGTAGGCAGGCCCCCCGTCCATATACTGGTACTTTTCTGGATTTACTGATATTAGTATTCAATGGGAATTTACAAGTTAGAATGCTGCCCATGTACACAAATACTTCTAACCAAGCCTTCTCTACTAGTTTTCTGTTCTTCTGTAAAGGGAAAATCCATGCATTTGATCCCCACTCCACAGTCCCAAAGATCATGTAACATGAGTCCTCATTATTACTATATACACATATGTTTGTATATGTATATATAGAAAGACAACTTGAGGTAGACAACCTGCATCAAATGGCAGCAGAAGGGGTGAAAATTTCCTATCTGCCCACCAACAACCTCTTGTCACCTATCTGTGAGACAGAAAAAATAATTCTCCTTGATTGCCCAGCCACTTTAAAAATATTGCAGGAAGCTGTGTGTACCAATTCCTGAAAACTCACAAGATACCTTGTTCTTTAAAAAGGTGAGCAATCATCTTTGGTTGCCTGCTGCCACAGCAACCAAAATGGTGGTCAAATGTGTGAGGAAGCAAGCATGTACTACACTATATTCAAAGACAGCTGCAGGGAGAAAAGAGAGGGAGAGAATTATCTCCTCTGGGGGTAGTAGAAAGGGGGGCCTTACTCCCAGCACTGCCCGAAGAGGCAAAAGATCTTGAGCTGCCTCTGTTGAGCAGCATGGTTCCCCCCATGCCAGTTCTGATAGAACTTCTGCCCCATATGGTTAGGGCAGATGGCATGATTACATACCATACTAGCAACATATAAAATAACACAAAATCAGTAACACAGAAATAGCTACCCAAAACAGCAAAAAGACTGAACCTAATCAGCCAAGCCAAGCATTTCATGTAATGGCAGTTCAACACCCCTTCCAAAAGGCAGTGAGAGAAGACTAGCTTACCCCACCATACAGAGCATACTCCATAGCCATTACAGTAAAGAACATGATATTTTATTTATTTATTTAACACTATTTCTACATCTGCCTTTCTCCCTGCATGGCTGGGATCTTAGGCAAACAACTAAAAAAACCCAAAAACAAATCAAAACAATTAAAAACATTCTAAACAAACAGCAAAGAAGCCAGCATACTGTCACCTTAAAATATGTCCTATGTTCTGTTCATTCAAGAATAACTGCTCAGCCTGTTCCAAATGGCCTCTTAAATAGCTTAGTTTTACAGCCCCTCCAGAATGCTTGCAAGGACACAGCTTAAGACCCCGGAATTCCCCATATCGTTCATAGAGGCCTCATGTCCTTAGCAAGTCTGTCAAAGAAGCCTCTCTGTGGAACTCCCCCAAAACCACATTTGGCTAGCCAAGTAGGAGCAGAACCACTGAGGTTCAGTGCCCTCCATTCCCAACCCAGCCAGCCTTTCCAGAATGATACCATGGTTGATGGTACTGAATGGTGCAAAGAGAATATATCTTAACTCTTCTTCCTCACCCAGGACTACTACTAGTATTTCATCTTTTTCCACAACTCAGAGCTCTGTCTTGTGACATCTTCAAATACGTAGGAAGTTCTTAAAGTGCCTAGTAAAACAACAGGATAGAATTACCATCCATACTGATTTGGATTCATATCACACTATAATAGGAACCCTACTTAGAATGACAGTCAACCAAACTCAGTCCTGAACACAAAAGATTGATTTGCTGCTCTGGTCCAGCTAATTAGATAATAAAGAAAATCAGTCACGAAAAATCTATCAATTATTAGTCTACAGCCTTTGAATCCCTTCATATAGAACCTGCCATTATATGTAGCCCCTCCCCTGACATAAAGTGCCTCTCTGCCTTCATTTTCCTCAGAAGACTTTATTTAGTTTAATTCTTAGCAAATTACAATTCTGTCTAAAATATGCTTTAGCCATCCAACATTCCATCTCTTAGGGAGAGATGACACAACTAGCAGAACGGCTGGGTAATGAAAAGCTGCAATCATCATCAATGTCTATGGACTACAATTACAACATATATAGCTGCGACCACATAGTCATTTATCATGGTAAGCCAGGAGAGGAAGCTGCTGAATACACACTGATTAGGAGAAAACCAGATAAAAGAAATTCATTCCAAAAGACACGTCAACCAGACTCACAGTTTTTTTCAGTTTCCATTTACATACAAATTGCTGACTGGCTAGTATATTTTACATAAACAGAACTCTGAAATCTACACAGAAAACAAGTAACATCAAGCCTTCAGATAACATAACGCTGTCCCATATCAGCAGTCATCTCAACATTTTTGCAAAGCATTTAACCCACTAATTCTATCTATATCAAATTGTCCTAGGAAATGCAAAAAAGCACACTTTGACTCTCTGTAATTATCATGGATACAGTTTCCATGATTGGGCATGCAACTAGGCATATACTATGCAATTCCCCTAGACCTCTGACACTTTGAACAATAAAACCCAACTCTGTCAGCAGTAAAATAGAAACAACAAATCAGAAAGGCAATGTCAGTATTTCAAAGAAATGGAGAAAACAGAACATGCGTCTTTTGTGTTTCAGTCAAAATCTGCCAAGCCATATTATTTTTATATATTTTAGAGATCTGAAGGCTTCTGGGAGTATTCTCTTTCTGATAAGAGCTAAAAAGGCAAAGCTGACTGAAAGCCAAGCATTCCTCCCCCAAGGTGCCATTATTCAGCCTGAAAGCAGCATCCAAATTCTCACTGAACAGATAAATTAGATTCTGCTCAGCACAGCTATTTTGTATAAATGTCATTTAATAATAAATACCTGGATTTCAAGAGAGGCTGTGTCACCCATTTCTTCAGTTTTCGTCGTCCAAATGAAGTTTTTGTATGATCCAAGACCCAAAACAGGCTGCCTTTTGTTTTCCTATCAGTCTAAAGTAATGACAGTCTGTGTTTAATTAAATACATTAAAGCATTCAAAATCTGATGTATTTAAACAATTTATTGACCTTTATATTTCAGACATATTAACAAGACAACCCTAAACAGTGTTACACCTTTCTAAACCCATTGGGATTAGAAGGCTGTAGCTCTGTTTAGAATTGCTCAATAAGCTACAGAAATGTAGTTCAGATGAATTTTTCTTTACAGAACTTTTTAAATTTATTATTAATTCCCTTAAAGATCCTCATACCTTCATTTAAAACTGTTGCTATAGTAATTCTGTGCTAAGTTTATTATAGTTACACATCTTAAAGAATTCAAATCTTTTAAGAGCTCTCAGACCAGTGCTGCCTGGTTCCAATGACATTTTTAAAATTTTGTGTGTTAGTTCTAAAACTTTACCAGTTGACACATCTGACATCTTTCTAACAGTCCCCAAACAATGGTTCACATATGGATTTTTCTGAATTTTTACAGTGATGACTAAAACAAATACATGTTGATTTTCAATTTCAATCATCCTTTTACATCTTCACCTAAGGCTGTTTCCGCATAGCAATGATTCTCTACTGTAACTCTTGCTTCTGTTGTAAATGCAGAGGAATTCACACAGGCAACAGAACATCTCCACAATCACTTTTCCCCACACTTTCCTTGCCTTAGCCTCCCTTCACAAGTATGACTTGAGATGGGGCTTTTTAAATGGCGGTACCCTGACAGTCAAGTTTTCGGAACCAGGTATTTTACTAATATGCTGTTTGGTATAACCTGCTCTGGTTCTATTTGTCTAGCCTGGGACATCTTTTTGATTAAATTCTGTATTTACTTTGACTATGACTCAGAGGTAAAGCATCTGCTTTGCAAGCAGATGGTCCCATGTTCAATTCCCAGCTTCTCCGGCTAAAAAGGGTTCATGATGTGAAACATTTCTGCTTGAGATACTGGAGAGCCACTGCCAGTCTGAGTAGACAATACTGACCTTGATGGACCAGCATGCCTCAGTATAAAGCAGCCATCTTCCCCCACTGGAGGGCTTTTATAGGCTTTTTGTAAAGGTAATTAACAGATTCCTACAGTGCAATGGCACTGTAACAATTTATTATGGCTATCTAATAGCTGTTTAAGAAGGGAATGCTTAACTCTACCACATTTCAGAGTGCTACAACATTTTAAAAATAAGCCTTTAGCCTTTTTTACTGGAGAGTTATCTAACCCCAGCTAGAGACTTTTGTAAATGAAAGCTGGGAACTAGTACATTGTAGCATTAGACCATTATAATACTATTGGGCTACAGCAGTCTGTCGATTATGACTTTTTTAAAAAAACAAAAACAAGCCCTTAAGAGACGGGGGGGGGGAGAGGTGACTGTGGCTGGGACTGAGGCAATGAATATGATGCCAATGTGGATGGGACCTGCAAAAATGACCACCTTCCTGTTTACACAGCATTCAAAGATGCTGTGACCTTTCAAAAAAGATCTTACCAAACCATGTTTTGGGAAAGACCGCAACAAAGTGTGGGAAACATGGAAAAGGGCCATTTCCACACAGGTTTTTTGCCCTATGTTCAGTTCTTCCCCACAGCATTATGATACATTTGTGCACTTCCTGAGATTTCCCTGGCTTTCCCCCAAGTTTTTCAAACCTTCTTTGCTCAAAAGTTTTTGGAAAGATCACAGTAAAGCCTGGATGGCTGCTACATCAATGGCAAAGTCCAAATGTCTCTATCCTTCCTATACGGCAGCTGTTTTCCCTGACCCATTCTCATGGCGGCCACTGGCTCTGCTGCTATTAAATGATGTCAGCATCATTCTGAACTTAGAAATGATCTGACAGAAAGGTAGGTGGATGTCTTTGTACCTTCTGTGAGTGGAAATATTATTACTTTCTCACATGTGTGCTACTAAACCTGTCTTTGCTCACGTAACATGAACATATGAGTAGAAGAAATGTGTAGAGGGAACTGGCAGGCAAAGACTGGGGTCACTTAATCATCATAAAAAATTCTCCCTTATAAACAATTCCCGACGTAGATTTACTTCCAAGGTAAGAACCTAGCTGGAGGGAAATCTGACTAAAAATAGTTGTGTATGTAGTGTTGGGAGAGGAACCTCTGCAGAATTTAACATCCCTTCTAGCCCACCAAATTTTTCCTACAAATGCCACCCAGGCTCTTTTTCATTCACATGTATAATGAATTTAATATTGAGGTGAATACTATGTCTAAATGGTTTGATAACAGAGAGATCAGAAAGCAGCTGACCCAGCATCCTTTGTTTTAAAAGGGTGGTGAAATTTAAGAAGGTATATACCTTACCAGCATAAGTTTCATTCCAGATAAATAGTTAGAAAACATTGCTAAGTCTAAATTGTAAAAAATACTGATCCTGTGTTGAAATAATATTATCCAATCACTCGGCTGTTGTTTAAAAGCATTCCGCATTCTTCTTCTCATCTCTTGCATGAATTTCTCCCAACACAGCTAACAAATGCACAGAATTTTTGATATTCTCTTACTTGGTTCTGTAGGATTTCTAGGTTTTTTAGTGTAGTTCCATTAAGTGTCATGTATTCAGCTTCACTTGATAACCTCTTAAAATTACTGAAAGAAAAATGAAGCTAACAGTAATTCATAGCAAAGACATAAACAGCTTCCATGATAGAACATTAATAACTATGGTGATTGCTTGTTCCTAGAAACAGCACATTGAGCAAATGCAGGAAAATAATTTTAACACATATGAAAAAATTACTAAAACCTTAAGTAGTTGTTGTTCAGTCGCACAGTCGAGTCCGACTCTTCATGACCCCATGGACCACATCAGGCCAGGCCCTCCTGTCTTCCGTCGTGCTCTGGAGTTTCCTTAATTTCATGCTCATTGCCTCGATAACATTGTCTAACACGCTCATCCTTTGCCGTCCCTTTCTTCTTTAACCTTCAATCTTTCCCAGCATCAGGGTCTTCTCATTTGATGGCCAAAGTATTTGAGCCTCAGCTTCAGTATCTGGCCTTCCAGGGAACAGTCAGGGTTGATTTCTTTTAGGATTGACTGATTTGATCTCCTTGCAGTCCAAGGGACTCTCAAGAGTCTTCTCCAGCACCATATTTCAAAAGAATCTATTCTTCGGCGCTCAGTCTTCCTTACAGTCCAACTCTCGCAGCCATACAGTACTACTGGGAATACCATTGCTTTGACCATACAGACTTTTGTTGGCAGGGTGATGTCTCTACTTTTCATTATGCTGTCTAGGTTTGCCATTGCTTTCCTCCCAAGGATCAAGCATCTTTTAATTTCATGGCTGCAGTCAACATCTGCAGTGATCTTGGATCACAGGAACATGAAGTCTGTCACTGTTTCCATGACTTCTCCTTCTATTTGCCAAGGAGTGATGGGGCCAGATCTTAGTTTTTTTGATGTTGAGTTTCAAGCCAACCTTTGTGCTCTCCTCTTTCACCCTCAGCAAGAGACCATCTAGGTACTCTTTCTGCCATTAGAGTGGTATTGTCTGCATATCTGAGGTTGTTGATGTTTTTCTCAGCAAACTTAATTATGGCTTCTGAATCATCCAGGCTGGCATTTCACATGATGTACTCTGCAGATAAAATAAATAAGCAAGGGGACAATAATACATCCTTGTCGTACTCATTTTCCTATGCTAAACCAATCAGTTATTCCATATCCAGTTCTAATTGTTGCTACTTGACCCTTATACAGGTTTCTCAAGAGACATGTGAGGTGGTCTGGTACTCCCATCTCTTTAAGGACTTGCCATCATTTGTTGTGATCCACACAATCAAAGGCTTTAGCACAGTCAATGAAGCAGAAGTAGATTTTTTTCTGGTACTGTCTTGCTTTCTCCATAATCCAGAGAATGCTGGCAATTTGATCTCTAGTTCCTCTACCTCTTCGAAACCCAGCTTGTACTTCTGGCAGTTCTCTGTCCATGTACTGCTGAAGCCTAGCTTGTAGGATCTTTAGCATGACCTTGCTAGCGTGTGAAATGAGTGCAACTGTGCGATAGTTTGAACATTCCCAGGCATTGCCCTTCATTGGGATTGGAATGTATCCTGACCTTTTCCAATCCTGTGGCCACTGCTGTGTTTTCCAAATTTGCTGGCAAATTGAGTGCAGCACTTTAACAGCATCTTCTTTTAAGACTTTGAATAGTTCAGCTGGGATACCATCACCTCCGCTAGCTTTGTTGTTAGTAATGCTTTCTAAGGCCCATTTGACTTTGCATTCCAGGATATCTGGCTCAAGGTCAGTGATTACACCATCGTGGTTGTCAAGGACATTGAGGTCCTTCTTGTATAGTTCTTCTGTGTATTCTTGCCATCTTTTCCTAATCTCTTTTGCTTCTGTTAGGGCCCCACCATTTTTGTCCTTTATCATGGCCGGCTTTGCACAAAACATTCTCTTGATTTCTCCAATTTCCTTGAAGAGATCTCTAGTCCTTCCCATTCTATTGTTTTCTTCTATTACTTTGCATTGTTCATTCAGGAAAGCCTCCTTATCTCTCCTTGCTGTTCTCTGGAAATCTGCATTCAGTTGGGTAAATCTTTCCTTTTCACCTTTGCCTTTCGCTTTCCTTCTTTTCTCTGCTATTTGTAAAGCATCATCAGACAGCCACTTTGCTCTCTTGCATTTCTTTTTCTTTGGGATGGTGGTGGTTGCCGCCTCCTGTACAATGTCACGAACCTCTGTCCATAGTTCTTCAGGCACTCTGTCTATCAAATCTAATCCCTTAAACCTATTCTTCCTCTCCACTGTATATTCATCAGGGATGTGATCGAGGTAAAACCTGAATGGCCTAGTGGTTTTCCAACTTTCTTCAGTTTAAGTCTGAATTTTGCAATGAGTAGCTCATGATCTAAGACACAGTCAGCTCCAGGTCTTGTTTTTACTGACTGAATAGAGCTTCTCCGTCTTTGACTGCAAATTATATAATCAACCTGATTTCAGTGTTGCCCATCGGACGATGTCCATGTGTAGAGTTGCCTCTTAGGTTGTTGGAAGAGGGTATTTGCTATGACCAGCATGTTTTCTTGACAAAACTCTGTTAGCCTTTGCCCTGCTTCATTTTGTTCTCCAAGGCCAAACTTGTCTGTTATTCCAGTTACCTTTTGACTTCCTACTTTAGCATTCCAGTCTCCTATGATGAGGAGGACATCTTTTTTTGGTGTTAGTTCTAGGAGGTGTTGTAGGTCTTCATAGAACCGGTCCACTTCAGCCTCTTCTGCATCAGTGGTTGGGGCATAGACTTGAATTACTGTGATGTTGAATGGTTTGCCTTCGATTCGGACTGAGATAATTCCGTCGTTACACCTTAAGATAGATTAGCAATTTTCTCCTACATAAAAGGAGATGATGTTTACATTTGCCATAAAATTACAAAAAAGACATCTTGCATTTAGTGAGGTCTCCTGTTGCACCACAGCATCAGGAAGGGGGTGGGGAAAGGGGGGTGCTGGCTCTCACCAGCAAAGATCCTAACTAGATGCTTGAATTGGATTTGGAAACAAACTGGCAGCCAATGTAGCTGTTTTAAGATAGGTGAGATATTTTCCCAATGGGGCTGCCACATTCTGAATCAGCTACATTTTATGGATTGTCTTCAAAGGCATCCCAAAGCACAGCACGTTACAGTAATCCAACTGCAAGTTTACAAATGCATGGATCAGTGTGGCGATATCAAGTGAGTGAATCAAATGCAGCCAATAAACAGCATTCTTGGCCACTGTACCAACTTGCTTTTCAAACAGTGTCTCTTTAAATGCCAATTGCACTCCACCTACTGCAAGTATTTGAATCCTACACAGAGGTCACCTCTTTTCTACTTATATATCCATTACAAGTTAGCCAATGTAATCCAATTTATAGTGTTACATGCTTAAATATGAATCCAGATTATTCAATTTAGCACATCACAGACAGGGGGAGAAAGCCTGTGGTTAATCTGACATGTCATTTGAAATGTGCATACTGTCCCCAAGACCTTGCATATTGTATTTGTCTTCTGAAAAGCCTTTTATGGACTACCACACTTCACCTATTCTAAGTCACGTATGATCAGTGAACTCCTGCTTATTTACTGTTGGGCATGTTTGTTCAGGCTTTATTTAGGCTTACTCTGACAGAGAGACAGAACTTACATTTTCTTTTTGAAGATCTTTTATATTTCAGCAGTCATGCCGTCCATATTCTGTTAACAAACTAATTTAGATGACATTCCTAAAGCAAGCAGCCTGTTTGCAAATTCTGTTGCCTTGATTTGTGACACACTGGTTACAAATAGGCTTTGATTTCACTGTAAATTTCCACTTTTTGGAAGGTGGATGATGGCAGCAAGGGAAGGAAGCCATAGTGGGAATGCGAATCCTCGTGGGTCCCCCACTGGTTAGTGACAGGCTGAGTGGCTATGAGAAATCACCCAAACATATAAGCAATTTGAAAATCCATCCCTCAAAATCTCCTTCTTCAGGATTCTAATCTCTTGAACAGGAAGATTTCCTCTTTCTCTCCTTTTTCTTAAAGTGATACTCGGCTGCTTTCACATTCTTTCCCTTCTGAAAATCAAGCTAGTTCTTTAAGTTTGTTTTTTTTACTTTTGATTAATTTATAAATCAATTTTTCTGCAGACCTAGGAGTCTGTCTTTCTTAAGGGGAAACCCCCCACCCTTGTGCAGATATCATTAGCCACATAGAGGACAATCAGTTTACTGCTGGAGCTAGTGATGGTATTATAAAAATCAATTTAAAAGGAAACAAATATTCTTTGACCAGGATAGGGTTGTTTTGTTTGTTTTTAAGTTATTTTAAGTAAGAGTTACTTACTGAGGGTTATGCAGTATTTTTTCTAAATTGAATTCTTTAAGATAAATAATCACAGCAGCCAAAGAGCATAACACTGGCTTATCCAAGCTTAAGATGACAGACAATGCCTGGGATCCTAGAAAAGAGAACGTTAATTTGTTTAGTTGTATTTCAGCAGCTTTTATTGCAACAGGATATAAAATCCAGCTTGTACAAGAGACTGTTATCTTTCTGCACTGTATATCACTATGTATGCCTCCTTGCCAAACTGGCATCCTAATCACCACTACTGCAAATATTTCTTTTAGATAACTAACATTTGGATTCTGCAATAATCATCTCCCCTACAGTGATGTGTATATAGCTAATCCAAAGAACGGGTAACAGTCACTAGTCCTACAATTTCTGTAATTTAGACAGCTAATATAAATCTGTTCATAGTATTTTTATTTGGGACAACATGCATGACTAGGCAAGGAATCAATTTTTTCAGCTCCATTGGTCTACAAGTCTATTGTATGAGGTGTTCCAGAAAAATAGATTTAAAAATCCAGTACTTTCCCTCTGGTTATATACTTGCATTAGTCCAGATCATACAAGGCAATATCCTGCCCACAAGTTATTGATATGGAAGAAGAAAGTAGTCTTCTGGTATAGAGAATGGTTTGTACATTCCAGTGAATGAGAAGGAGAGAGTACATATTGCTCAAAAAATGTGTTAAATGTGAGTCTCTTGCTCAAATGGAAGATGTCTGAACTCATCATAGATTTACATGGATTCTAGTCTTCAACTACAAACACCATGCTATATCCTGCCAACCTTCAGAAATTGTTTTGGGGGCTGAGGGAAGTTCATGACAGAAGGAAATCCATATCTCACAAGCAGAATTCTACTTGCCGCGTCATGTGTAAAAGCAACAACGCCACCACCACCAGTATTTTTCCACTTAGGTAAATCAGACCCAAAAAATATCAGTAAATGCCGAATTTCCCGTCTAATACCGGTAAGGTCTTCAGACTGGGGAAATATTAAGTATTGCTGAATATTTTGGGGTCTGATTTACACCACCAGATATTAAAATGCCTTCTTTCCCTCTGGTAACCCCTACAGATGTCCCTGTCAATTTCACTCCCCACCAATCAGCTGTGAGTGAAATTGACAAGGGAAAGCCTGGGCTCTGCCTTCCCTTCTCTAGCTAACATGGGGTAGCTGGAGAAGGGCAGGCAGTGAACCCAGGCATGTTTAAAATGCCTTTCTTTCCCTTCACGATCTGGGGAAGGGAAAGAAAGGCATTTAAACATGCCCCCCCCTCCCCGAGTTTCTCTGCAAAAGCAGAGAGGCTCAGGGAAGGAAGGGGGTATGTTTGCATGCCTGTCCTTCCCTTTTCCAGCCTGTCCACCATGGCGGGCAGGCTGGGGAAGCAAAGGGCAGGCATATTTAAAATGCCTTCCTTCCCGCCCCAAGATCTCTGATCTGTATTCGGCTTATGTGATACCCGAAAAATACCAACAAGTTACTTTTCGGGTATTTTTCCAGTTTGGCTATAGCTGAATGCACATCCCTAGTCAGGATTCAACACATTGCAGGTTGAGCACTGGGAATACCTTCTGGAGCTGTTTTTACATGTAAACTACCTATATCCCACCAAGCATGGGGCTGAATGATGCAGATTCGAAGAGCTACAAGAGGGTATCTCTAAATAGGGTGAATGGGCAACTACGTAGCAAATGAAGTTCAATGTGGTAAGTATAAGGTAGATGCATACTGGAACAAAAAATTTTAATATGTGCGGTCTGAGAATTTTTAAGTATGTCTCAACTGGCTGAGAATGAGAGTGAAAGATTCTGGGTTTGTTGTGGAAAACTCAATGAAAATGTCTACTCAATGTGCAACCGGTGAAAAGGCAACCTGAATGCCAGGACGTAGGAAAGACATTGGTAAGAGAATGGCCAATAGGTTCCGAACAGACAAAAGGAAATATTTCTTTACTCAACAAGTAATGAAACCTTGGAATTCACTGCCAAGGGAGGTAGTAATAGCCTTTAAATATGGCTTTTTAAATAACTTTAAAAAGGGCTTAGACAGAATCAGGGAGGAGAGGTCCATCAATGGCTACCTGCTGTAGGACACCTCCACATCCAGAGGCAGCCAATCCTTAAATTCCAGTGCTGGGAGACAGCAGTGGTGGATGGCCTCTACTTCCTGTTTGTCCTTCTGTCATGCCTGCCCCCGATCCGGCGCCTGAAACCTCGGCTGTGAGCTCAGAAACACCTCCAGACCCGGCACCAGTGAGCTCTACCCCCGATTTGGCACCAGACAGCTTGGCCACGACCTCCTCAGACCCGGTGCCAGGGATCAGGGATGCGGCACCTTTAAGTCCCTCCGAGGTGCCGGAGTCTTCAAAGGATCTAAGTGCTAGGAGGGATGAGCTCCCAGCTACGAGTCAGCAAGCACCTGGGGCGGATGCTTCCCCACCCAACTTGCCCCCACGTGCCGATCGTTTACGAGCTCGCAGGCGCAAAGACTTAGTGGCTCGATGAAAGGAGGCATGTGCATGGGGGTGACGGTCAATGAGCCCAGAGTATTAACCGGAGCAGGGACCTGACAGTGACCGGTTAGTGAGTTAACGAGCCAGCACGGTATTTAAGAACATCCCCAGCCACAAGCAAACCATGCTGGCAAACTCGTCGAAAGACAGCTCGCCTTGCGCCCATCCTCATTCTCTCGTCTTGACTCTCTGGTTCCCGACCTCGGCACATCTCTAAACGCTCTTCTGGCTCCTGATCTCGGCTCGGTTTCTGGACTCCGCTTCGACCTCTGGCTAACGGTAAACCTGACGACGGCTTTGCACTCCGCTCTGCACCTTGTTTGCTTGGACTGGACTGATACCTTGGCTGATCCCTGGAACTCTCTCTGACTACGGCACCTGACCACCCCCCTGCACCCAGCCCCCGGGCCCCGTCGTGACACCTTCAGGACAACCAGCTGGATGCTGGGTGAAACAGGATGCTGGATTAGATAGATGACTGATCTGATCCAGCAGGCTATCCTTATGTTCTTATTTTACAACACTAAAACACCTTAACAAGTGTTATTGCAGAATATTTTACCACACTTTTAAATTATACAAAGCCAAAAACATGACATGGTAAAGCAAATTTTGTAAAATAATAATCTTAACGCACACAAAAGCAGATCAGATAGATCTCAATGAGTTTCTGAATTAGGTACCTGTGCTATCATGTTCTTGACTACCATAAAAATCTGTAATCAGCTGGAAAGCACTGCTGTATTCAAAATGCTTGTTTTCCATTTTTTCTATTCGAATTCTGTCATCATGTAACCTGTAAAAAGAAAAAAAAATCTAACTTATTCTGCTCCCATGAAAAATAGTAAAGAATATTCATAAATAAGAATACCTCTTCATTTCAAACAGATTGATAAAAACCCATTCCATACATGAACTTGAGCTGGCTCTTAAAAGTATGAACTTTCCTCAATGCAGAGATTGATGGCAACACTTTCCAATTCAACAGCCTCCAGTCCTGTATGGATTCATAGTGACAACTTATTTTAGTGTCAAGTCCCACCCACCTTTTTACTGTTTTTACTCCAGCAAGCCCAACAACATTGATGTATCTAGAAATAGCAGCATTAGCAGTACACTCTTGTTTAGGTAGTTAGAATGAAAACCTGATCACCAAGGCTCAGGTCAGAAAATAACATTACAAAATTCATTCTAACATTGTTATGAGAGCCTCATGTTCAGTTTGTAAAATGAAGGGTATCAAGACTGCAGTCCACTTAAAAGTCACTTTCTGCCCTAACAGAACTTACCCTATAATAAGCTGTATATGCTAACTCTGTTGGGGGGAAAAAGGTATTCTATCATACTAAGAAAAACTCTATCCTTCCCTCCTTCTACAACAAAAGAAAGCAAAGTTTACTTAATGCACAGATGAGACTATATAAAAGATTAAGATTAAGATGCCTATAATGGCATCTGAAACAGAATTGTATCTGTGATTGTTAACTGTATTTAAGCACTTAAGCATGAGGTTCTCAAAAGAAAGATCATTTTACCTGGGACAAGCGTGGTCTGAAATAAGCCTAGCTAGATAACAAAACAGAGCCAGCCCAAGGTTTTTGTAGCACTCTAGCTGACCATGGGGAACATGGATTAGGGATCATGCCCTGTCCAAAGTTTGCTCAGAAGATGCAATATTTATCTCTTTCCTCCCCCCACCACTGACAGTATCTCTGCTTAGGAGAATTCTACTTCACACATTCTGTGGTTGAGTACTAGGTAGCCCTTGCTCAACTTAACTGTTATGCATATTCTTTAGGTACAGAACTGGACTGATAATACTTCTATACTATTTAGCTAGCTTTCTACAGAAGTGAGACAATGACAGATTGCTGTAAACTCAGTGAAAAATAAAAATAACTGCAACTTACTCATGGAACGAATAGACCTAACAACCAACATTATAAAGAAACACATCTGCAAGAGTTTAATGACCCCCTAATAGAAATAAGGGGATGAAAAGACATCAGTAGCACCATTCTCCTCTATCACCATCCAAGACACTCCATGATTTGGGGTAAATTTGAATGTGTAACTTGATAATTATTATGTAAACGTTTACCTTCCACATGAATCAAAAATTGCAATTACATACAGAGACACCCTAATACTCAACTTTAATTTGAACAATATAGCAGTTTTTAATTTAATGTTACTTAGTTAATTTATAACCCTCAGAGAGACAGTACAGGCAACAATTAAAAGTTATAATATACCATCAGACTTTGGTATTACACTACCAAATATCACATCACATCAAATATTAAAACACCAAACAAAACCTGAGTAAATTAATATCAATATAACTCTTAAGTTCAAGAGTCAAAGGCCTTCGCTTATACATTCTCTACATTGCTGTCTGTTGCAAATGAGCATATCATAGTCTAGGCCCTTAGTCTATCAGAATCCAAGCTAGCCTCCTTTCTCCAGGCTCTTAGCTCAATTATAGTTTTTTGGTCAAGCAGCATCAGGTGACGATGACACCCAATCAGGATACATTCTTGCTGGGGAGAAGATACCAGATAAATGGGAATGGATAAAGAAGATGATTTTTATGGTAGAAATGGACAAATTGACAAAAAAACTTAATGGAAAAGAAGATCAAGAATTTTTAGCAGATTGGAAAGACTTTAAAGACTACTTAGAACTGAACTGGGATGATAAAAATAAGTTACTTTGCTTTGATAACTATTAAGATTAGAAGTATAGTAAGAAATGGATTGTATTTAAAATGTTACCTAAGAGACAGAAATAGAAAAGGAAAATGTTTTAATAGAAGATTTGATTATTGAATAAGTGTTTAATGTAACAGAATGTTGACTGAAATGATAATGGGGCGGAACATCGTTGGAAGCCAGGGGGGAGGGGAAAAAAGTTGTGGAAAAGGATATCTTAAGAACTGTCTTTAATTATGGATCATGTTAAAATATCCTGTTAATACAATTTCTTTACAAAAAAAGGATACATTCTTGCTGGAACCCTCTAGAAAGTTACCTCCTGATCAATCCTGATTCCCCCCTCCCATCTTGTGGGCCACAGGTTCTCATGAGAACCTAATTATCACATTTCCAGCTCTGGACTTGAAGATGATAAAGGCTATGTAGGCAAGAGACCCAATTAGCAACACCTGCAAGATGGAATAATCCAGTTACTATGCATTTGAACTCAGAGGAATCGGCGTGCCTTGCCTCACACACTGAAAAAGTATTGTCTTACATTAGCTTCAGTGTTTCTTTACAGCAGGCATTGAAGTGCTAGCTGCTCAATACTTTTTAAATTAATGCTTCCTTTGATAAGCTGGTATGGATTTAAGAACTCATTAACGGTGAAGAAAACGCCCTTGTCAATTTTCCAGTTAATTTTTTTAAAGCTTTCTTGGCAGATTTCTTGAAACCATTCTTAATAAAGTGCTAATAAACACATTTATCAATGATTCAGTGTATATGGTGTGTTTCCATACACACGTGTACCAAAGTGCTGTTCTATATAACCAAGTTTAACATTTTCATTCCTGTGGCTCTGCCCAATTGCAAATGATAACATAAACAGGGGAATTTTAAACATATTTCCTCTATTCACATGTTTGATAGACATGGCAGAAGTGAAAATACAAACAAAAAATCTGCAACCACCATGGTGAGTAGAATAAAACTCAAGTCCAGCTGCTGGTAACCTAGCTATAGTACAATTACACAGCTCAAAATCAAATCCATGAATGACTAGCTATTGCAGAAATGAACAGGCAAAACAGAACCCGCAAACAATGAATAATGGGGCTTGTGCCACAATCCCTGATGTGAGGGATGCATCTATATTTTTTGTCTACAACATATGGAGGGAGGGTTAATTAGAGTGGCTTCAAATCCCTTCTCAGTCATGTAGCAAACTGGGTGACATTAAATGTATCACTGCATCAACCTACTCTATGTCACAAAGCTTTGCAAAAAGCTCATTCCTCTCAAATGAGTATTAATACAAAGGTGCTGCATGGAGTGTTCCTGAGGAGCATCTCTATGGCAGCATCCTAAAACACCTGTTCAGTTTAAAAACCTAATCTTGTGATTTGGTTTGCCAGAACTGCATCATGCAAATAATTTTATTTATTTATTTATTTGAGTTGTTAAAACATATATATCCCGCTTTTCCTCATAGTTCAAGGCTATCTGCGATAATAGTTAAAACACATTTAGTTCAAAAGCAAAATTAAATAACAAACCCCAAAGCTCTTCCTCTTCCTCTCCTTAAAAAAGATGCCTGCCACTTCAGACTCCCACAAATGCCCTGACAAACAGGCAGGCCTTGCAGCACCTCCTGAAGATAAACCTCATTCATACAAGCAGTTCTTGCAGGCACACACACACAGATCATTTGGGCTATCCCTAATTTCTGTAAATTAATTGTATTAGAATAGTCTATAAAATTTAGAGACCACAAAGAAAAACTACCCCACAGTGAATATGCAATTCTTCTAGTAACATTGGGTATCCCAGTGCCAAAAATGGAATGAAAAATTGGTGAGTCCAGATCATATACAATTAATTAAATTAAAGAGTTCTTAATGAAGCTAGACTATTTCAGCCCAATAAAATAAAGGCTGCTACTTCAACAGATAGTTGTCCTAAGATTACAATAGGGTTATTACAGAATGTACAAATGTAAACGAAATTAATGGGTTTTTAAATAAACCACAAGTGTTGAGAACTGTTTTGACTAATATAAAGCATCTACATAAATCACCATGGAAATGCAGTATAAGACAGATGCTGGACACAAAAGTGAGAAATAAACTAGTAAGAATGAAAAAAATCAGAAAAAGAACAAAGTGCATTCAAAAGATATTTGCTGAAGAGCTTGGAATTTACTATAACAGTGATGAACTTGACAGAGAGCAAAAGAAACTCTTAAGCTGCATGAGCTTCTCATGAACACATAAAGCTGACTTACATAAATCAGACCCTTGGTCCATTAAGATCAGTATTGTCTACTTAAGACTGTCAGCAACCTCCAGCTACAGGTCTTACACATCATCTCCTACCTGATGATTTTTACTGGAGATACCAGATACTGAACCTGGGACCTTTTGCATGCCTAGAAGATCCTCTATCACTGAGTGACACCCCCTCCCTCGTACAGCCTAGATGTAGGAAAGCAAACAAAACAAGAAAGGCTTCTGAAAGGAGTTCCACAAAGGAAGCATGCTTAGAGCAAATTTTTGCTAGGAGCTAGTGTCCTATTCCTTCATCTCACTTGGAAGAGTCACAGTTAGTAAATCATAAAATACTCAGCTTATTCTAGCTAAAATAAGCAAGCCTTTGGCTGAGTTTTGGGGAACTGAGAAACTTGGGAGTTCTCACACATTTGCCTATGTGTTTTAAGAAAAGGTTGAATTAGAAAAGAATTCTGTCAGACAGGATTTATCTACAAGATCAGCACATTTTATATAATTAGAACTGAAAATCTGAACCAAAACAAAAATGCTGAAATTGCTATCTTCCAATTTAAAACAAAAATTAGTTCCTTAAGTAGATTTGGCACCATTCATATAAAGTGATGGGTATAAATGAACCATCAAATAACAAAGTGACTACAGAATAAGTAATTGATTGTAACAGCAGTCTCATTTAACTATGCATCAGTCAGTTCTATTCAAGTGACAAATAAACTGTTCAAATCCCAAAGGCAAACCTTAATGGATGTGTATGTACACACATAATATTCTCAGGGCTATTTCTGCCTGAATGAAAACAACTTCCTCATAAATCTGCTATTGCCAGGAGCACAAATGCCCCATTCCTGCCAGAACAACAGGTACCATAATGTAGCTTGACTTTATTTCTTTTAACCTTCAGGTATACAGAACTGAACTCCTTAAAAAATACCAGACCTAGTTTAGAATGTATCTCACACCGAATGCTGGGTTGCCCTCATACAGTAAAAGGGACCTTTTGTCTAACAGGAAACAGGTTCACCTGTGGTATGTCTCAAATCAGAAACAGGAAAAACTTTTTTAAATTGGCACCTGGTTAACTGTAAAGCTTGGTTAACCAGCATGCTGGCCAAGAGGCTTCAACATGTACTGATCAAGTCATTCAGCCAAACAGGCACTGCTGTTTGACTTACTGGGCTGCACACCAGTCAACTGACTCCAGCTTGAGGTGTATCCCTCAGGCAGGCAACCCTGGAGTCATTCACCCATGGCAACCAAGTGATTTGGCCATCTTACAACTAAATGACTAAGATAGGTGCCACCTGACTCACTCAGGTGCATACTGTCCAAGTTTGCAAGAAGAGAGATGCGCAAGTCATTCTGGGCAAGGCCAGTTAACTGAGTCTTCTGGATAACCAAGTGCTAATGATAAACCTTTTACTATACAACTATTTTGTGACACTATTTTGTGAAAAATTATTTATTGTTTTAGTTTGCTTTTAGTTCATATTACTTTAAGAAATTTTGAAGACCAGAAGGCTAATAACTGCAGGGTATGAATTAGTGAAGGACACATGATGTTTTTGTAATGTTGGATGTAGTGACCCATGAAACACACTTTCAACTTTATGACATTTTGAGAAATACTGGGGGGAAATGGTTACACTTAATACACATAACAGATGGACATTTAAAAGTGGAATGGTTAAATACATGCTTAACTGATAATACTTATACATGTCTATTTCTGGCTGAATCATGCCCACAAAATGTAGGAGAAAAGGCAGCAATATTATGGGATCCACTATCAAATACAAAGTACTACAGGATCCTCTAGTGGTGAAATGTTTCTATAGCAATATTAGTCTCTAACTTTTAAAAAGCAATTTTGCTTTGATTGACCAAATTAATCAATGAAAGTTGATCTATTAATGCTTCCTTTAGAACAGTTACTAGAAAGTGAAAAAGTCTAGCCACCAGCTGTCAGAGGCTCAAGCCCAGCAAATGTCATGTTCTCTCTTTTAAAGTAAACACTAATGCTTTTAAAAAGATGTGCATTGTGCATAAAACATCTAATAACTGCTTGTTGTTAAATACAATGTTTGGAAACTGTTTAAAACATTTCACTATTCTAAATGCAAAATTAATTCTTTACTGGCTGTAAAACCCTATTTAACCCAATGCCTCAGTATAAGAGAACATTAGGCAAGTAAGAAAAAAAGGGTCACAAAATAGTGGAAGGGAATTTAGGCTAAAATTGTGCCATTAAAGAAGAAGAAGAAGAGTTTGGATTTACACCCCGCCCTTCACTGCCCAAAGGCGTCTCAGAGCGGCTTACAAACGCCTTTCCCTTCCTCTCCCCACAACAGACACCTTGTGAGGTAGGTAGGGCTGAGAGAACTCTAACACAAACTGTCCTTGAGAGAACAGATATGCCAGAGCTTGTGACTGACCCAAGGTCACATCAGCAGCTGCTAGTGGAGGAGTGGGGAATCAAACCCGGTTCTCCCAGATAAGAGTCCACGCATTTAACCACTACACCAAACTACACCAAAGTTATGAATTAATGTTTCATGGGCTGCAATCCTAAAAAAATGGAATAAATCAGGACTTACTTCTGAGTGGACCTGCTTAGAATTGCTCCCACCCACAAAGTGAATACATGGTTTATCAGAAGCGGGCATATGCAAGCAGCCGCTAAACCTGTTGCTTTAGGGAGTCCAAATTAATACAGATTTTTTCAACTCGGTTATTCACTTTCCCCTAAGAAACCTCAAAAGCTCATGAAAGTCTAATGCCACTGTCAATCTTTTCCAGGATACAATCCCAGGAGAGAAAAACAACACTGAATATGGTCCAAAGACTTTCTACTTTCAGATCTCCCTGTTCTTCTTGCATTACCTGTGTCACCTACTGTTATAAAATTCACACGTGAACTAAATAAACTATGGTTTGAGCTGCAGGTGTGTGTGTGTGTGTGTGTGTGTATGTAAACTGCCCTCAAGCCACTTCTGAATTAGGGTGATCCTATGAAATAATTACCTTAAAAACATCCTCTCATTAACAGCCCTTCTCAGGTCTTGCAAACTGAAGGCCATGGCTTTTGTGTGCACAAAAGAAAACTGGTATTTTCTGGGTTCAGGTATATTGAATCTGAAAAATGATATTACTGAATCCTAACGATGGTATGGTATTGGGATTCAGGAAATATTCAGGATTGTCAATATTTTCCGGCTCTATTATACCCTATGGGGACCATTATAGTCAATGGTCCCCATAGGCTATAATGGAGAATCAGACTGAGGGCATCTGGGGTTTGGGGGGAGATTTTTTTGAGGTAGAGGCACCAAGTTTGTAGGATAGCTGCTGGTGCCTCTCCTCAGCCGACCCCAAGTGTCAAAAAGATTGGACAAAGGGGTCCAATTCTATGGGTCCCAGAAGATGCTCCCATCCTTGTTTCCAATGGAGAAAAAAGGCATTTAAAGGAATGTGGTCCCTTTAAATGCTTTCTCCAAGCCACCCCATGGTGAGTGAACTCCAAAGAGAAATGCAAATTTAAACTGCAGGGAAACAAACTGGGGAAAACCTGTGTGATGTTGAATCAACCACCAGAAGGAGGAAAACACATGCAGAACAGGGGGGGAAACCTGAAGAAACAGGAACTTAACAAGGAGTAAAATGAGAATGCAGAACAGCCCTTGATCATGGTTACCAGTGACACATCCTTACACTTAAGAATCTTTTCGAGCTCTTTCATGGTTGCCCTCCCACAGTCTCAATTTGCTTCTGATATCTTGGATACAGTTCCCCTTTTGGTGATGGAGCCAAGTAAAAGAAAAGAGAATCTTGAACAATTTCAGTGTCTTCATTGCCAGCCTTAAAGATGTGCAATTTCACAGTAGTCATTACTTTTGTCATCTTGATGTTCAGCAGTAATGTTCAGCTTTAGCACTTTCTGTTTCAACCTTCATTAGGAGTCATTTCAAGTCTTCACTATTCAAATTGTTAATGTCCTTCCACCAATTTTCACTACAGAAATCTAATCCAGTTTCCTTATGATAAATTCTGCATACAGATTGAAGAACTAGGGAGATAAAATACATCGTTGTCTGACACCTTCGCCAACTGGAAACCATTCTGTTTCTCTATATTCTATCCTAACAATGGCCTCTTGTGCAGAGTACAGGTTGTACAAAACAATCAGATGTTGTGGCACACTCATTTCATTTAAAATGAACCATAACTTTTCATAACCTGCACAGTCAAAAGCATTGCTGTAATCTATGAAACACAAGCTGACTTTCTTCTGAAATTCTCTTGTATACTCCAGTAATCAATGTAAATTCACAATATGATCTCTAATGCCTCATCCTTTTCTGAATCTAGCTTGAACGTCTGGCATTTCTCATTCCATATATGATTAATTTTTTTTGGTAAGATTTTGAGCTTGAGTTTACTCACATCAGAAATTAATGCGATAGGTCAATAGTTGCTAGTCTTTGACATCTCCTTTTTTCAGAATTGGAATGTAGATTGAGCATTTCCAGTCTGTGAGCCATTGTTTTGTTTTTCATATTTGTTGGTGTATTCTTGCTAAGATTTGGATGGACTTCATTTCTGTGGTTTGGAATAGATTTACTGATATCCCGTCTATTCCAGGGGATTTATTTCTCCCTACTGCTCCCAGTACAGTTTTCAATTCACTTTATAAAACTATAGGTTGTTCTTCAAAAAATTCTTCTTGGGAGGAATCTGTCTTCATTTCATTTCTTCTGTATAGTTCCCATCTTTCCTTTATTTTACTCTGTTCAGTTAGTGTTTTTATAAATTTATCTTTCAGCTTGCCTAACTGTGCTTTTCTCGGACCTTGTCAAAAAGTCTTGTTTTTCCTTTTTTGTTGTTCTCTTCTATATATTTACACTGGTTGTTATAACAGTTCTCTTTGTCTCTACATGCCAGGTGCCAAAACCCAGTAATCTGACTTCTGATTCTATTTATGTCACCTTTTACTTTTGCTTCTTGTCAATTCTTAGCAATTTTAAGAGTTTCATCAGTCAGACATCAGGCTTTTCATTTCTTTCAGCTATAGGAATAGTCCTTGATAATATCTCCATTTCCAACCTATAGCTCTTCTGGTTCATGTTCAGTTTAACTTAGTGATGCAAATCTGTTCTTCACGTGGTCTTTAAATACTTCAGGAATGTTACTTAGATCATATTTTGGCACAATGTTTTGGTGTTTTTCTTCAGCTGTATTCTAATTTTCCACTCCATCAAACCAGCTATTTCCTCCTGGGGAACCATTGTTGCCAATCTCCAGGTGAGGGCTAGAGATCACTCGGAATTACAACTGCTTTTCAGATAGCAGAGTTCAGTTCCCCTGGAGAAAACAGTGGGCTCTGTGTCATTATACCCTGCTGAGGTCACCACAGCAAACTGATGCTGAGTGCCAAAGGCCGGGGTACTCATCCAGAGCCTCTTGCTAGAGTCCACTGTATTTATCTCCACATTAGGCCTTATTCCTAGTACCCATATAAGTCGATTAAATAAACAGCAGCAGCTCTATACTTTAAAAAGGCAGTTCAATATCAAAAAGGCAGAGATTTGATTGCTGCGATTGCTGCATTAAGTTAGAATATCAACTGTTGCATACTCATTAACATCTACAGAAAATGAATCTGTTAATTCCATTTCAGCACAAAATTACAAAGGGATTGATTTGTCCTGGAACCTTGGTAAAATGGGGAGCACATTTAATCTCACAGCAACTAACTGCTGTCTTGAACATTTTTGTTTGAAAAGTACATAAATGGGGCTTAATTTAAACATGATGCTGGTGGTAAGAAGATCTTCTCTATATGATCGTTCACGTTCCCAGTACTGTCAACTTGAACTGTGTTACTTAGAGCTGTAAGATTTCAGGTAATTTTGGAGCCACTGTGGGAAATATCCCACTGGGATAGGATTTAGTGGAAAATTCAAATCTATGCAATACTTTTTAAATCAACCCTACTCTTCTGTTTTAATTTGTATCCTCAGTAATTTATTTAACATGGTACTATTTGGCATACTTATGACATTTTAAACTACAAATGCCTTGGATCATCATAAGCAAAATTGTAAATATACCAAATATTTATATATGTGAGAGATGCTGCATGCTATACTATCTTAGCATATAAATCTTACTTTTTACTATCTGAGAGGTATGAAAGGAGTTGAAAATAAAACACAAATTTTAGTACAGAAAAGAAAATGTGTTATTTGGACAGAAACAGTCACATTCAGCCATGGCTAGTAGCATAGGTGGATGCAGAGATAAACTTCATAAAATTAAAAATACTCAAGTATTTGATGATGTTGTTGAAGGTTTTCAAGGCTGGAGTTCGTTAGTTGCTGTAGATTTTCCAGGTTGTGCAGCCGTGGTCTTGGCATTGTAGGACCTGACGTTTTGCCAGTAGCTGTGACTGGCATCCTCAGATGTATAACACAAAAAGATGGAGTACTCTCTGTGTCAAGGTTGACACAGACAGTACTCCATCTTTCTGAGGATGCCAGTAACAGCTACTGGTGAAACGTCAGGTCCTACAATGCCAAGACCACGGCCGCACAACCTGGAAAATCTACAGCAACTATTTGATGATGTATTGTATACACTAGCTGTTATTATATTAGCTGTGGACAAAATTAGTTTTAGTTAAGCAATAAATATATGCTTGAAAATACTTTGCAGATGTCTATAATATAAGCAGGAATTGTTCTCTAATGCATAGACTCTGTTACACAATAATCTTCATACTATAAATTCTAAATAAATAAAACCTTGTCTTAAAAAGCATTCCACTCATTCCAAAAGTTACAAAAATTTACAGGAGGTTTTCCAGTGTTTCCCAACATTACAATTGTTTCATCAGAAAAATTTAAAAATCTTCCAAATTTTCCCATTTTTTCCTCTGGGTCTTGAAATCTATAGTGCTGTTACATGTACAACATTAATACACTAGTGCAATGCCTGCCTATGGATCTCTGGAATGCTATAAGCTGTTTCCACACCATAGTCTTTTTCCATGGTAATAATGTTGCCAGTGCAATTTTGAGTGAAATTACTTTAGTTAATAGGGGAATTGAAATCTTACTGCTATTAATGGCTGGCAAGAATGTCCTATTTGTCAATGAGACAAAGAGACAAGACAGATCAATCAAAAGGAATAATGAAAAGGAAGGTAACTCAGATTTAGCATCTATGAAAGACATCAGCCTGATGAAGATAGGTTGTGGATGTTTCATACCCATCTAGGGACAAGATGAAGTTGTATTTCAACAAATTAGCAAAAACTAGGAAGCAATTTGCAGCTTAATGGGGAAGTGTTAGAGATGGGCAAGTTTTTTATATTCACATACCAGCAAAATCACATAAATAAATAAGAATAATTCTGACAAACAAAAGAGAGAAGCATTGGCCTAGTTCCTTACACTGAATCAGACCCTTGGTCCATCAAAGTCAACATCATCTACTCAGACTACCAGTGGCTCTTTGGGGACCCAGGCAGAGTCTTTCATATCACCTACCACCTGATCTTTTTAACTGGAAATGCAAGGGATTGAACCTGGGACCTTCTGCATGTCAGCAAATGTTCTACTGCTAAGCCATAGCCCCTCCCGTACAGACCCCTCAAATCTCCAGGAATTTCCCAACCTGGAGTTGACAACCCTATCTCCCTCCCAGCCAACCATCAACCTACCTTTAGTTTTCCATCTCCTCCCCCCTCCCTCCTAGAGAGCAGTTGTAATTTTGAGTGATCTCCAGCCCACACCTGGAGATTGGCAACAATGGTTCCCCATCAGGGAATGGCTGGATTGGAGGGTGGAGTCTATGGCATCGTACCTGTCTGAGGTGCCACCCCTCCTCAAACCTCACCCTCTCCAGGCTCCATCCCTTAAATCTCCAGGAATTGCCCACCTGGAGTTGGCAACCTGATCAGGACTGGGCCCAGTGAGTTTTCTCCCAAAGGCCAACATAGGTGTGGAAAGGGCCTTTTACTGGCAGAGGAAAAAGTACAGGTGCCAACTTTGATTAGGGAAATACCTGGAGATTTGGGGGGTGGATCATGTGGAGGGCAGCATTGGGGGAGGTGTGGAAGGACTCAGCAGGGTATAATGCCATAGAGTCTACCCTCCAAAGCAACCATTTTCTCCCGGGGAACTGATTTCTGTCATCTGGAGGTCAATTGTAACAGTGGGAGATCTCCAGGTTCCACCTGGAGATTGGCAGCCTTAGCGTAAAGTCAGCCGCACAGTGGGGAGTTGAAGAAAATGGTCTGATGGTCGCTGGCCCACCTTGTTAGCCAGCCAGCCATGCTGAAGCTAAGCAGGAGAAAGAGCCTTTTTCCATTTATTCTGACAGGAAAGTGGCCATTGGGGAGGGGGTTATGGGCAGGGGAGGGGGTTATGCTGAAAGTCCTTTGTTTTTTTACTCACAGAACCAAGCTTGGTTGCCTACTGACAGCCACTGAGGGGACAGTCCCTCACAGGAGTCAAGAGAACTGTCTTCCTCAGGCAAGAGAGCTGGTCTGCCAGTAAATCTGATATGCAAAATCTGTCTGAAGGGGGAGTGGGTGGGGAAGAGGAGCAGACCCAGCACCCGACCAATGGCACGTGAGTACTCGAGTGGCGACTGATGGGCCAATGGCTGAGGGAGGGCATTTTACAGCCAATGGGAGCACATGGAATCTTGCGAAACCAAAAGATAATTATTTATAAGGAGAGATTTCACTGTTTGTGAAATCTCCAAGAATGTCCCTGTCATGCTGGCCTTTAGCCTTAAAAAGTACAGTAAAGCTGGCAAGCAGTGTTCCCTCTAAGCTAAGTGGGTGTGAGAGAGCTCAAAATTTTTTAGCCCCCAGCTCGCACATTTTTGTCTTAGCTCAGGAAGGATGGCTCCAGGGCAAACTAATCTATGCAGTAGCCAAATTGCTCGCTCACAATTTCAATGCCAATAGCTCAGAAAGTAGAATTTTTGCTCACAAGATTCCACAGCTTAGAGGGAACATTGCTGGTAAATATATGTATGGTTTTCTTTATAGCTGTAACAGTAAGAAGGGGAGGTGTTGCAGTGTCAATAGGAAGAGCCAGCTGATTCTGTCTCAGACCATTTCCGCACAAGTGCAAAGCTCCACATCAGCGTTCTTAAATAATCAAAGTTTGTAAAACTTTATCCACAGCTTTTTGCCACTCCAAAAGTAGATCCACACTTAGGGCCCCATTACCCCCTGTTTTCTGAATCCACTTTTTCTGCGATTCCCCCCCCCTTCAGATCCGAACTCAGTTTTCTAGTGAGGAATTCCCCATTTCTAATTTTGTTTCCTGCTGCCTTTTTGTGTCGTCAGTGTCATGTGTTCATCCTGCCCCCCCCCACGGTTGTCCCAAGCAATCCATTAATTTTTAAAGTGTAATGTTCATTCATTCATTGTGTAATGTTGATTGTGTTACAACACTTTTTTTTCATTATAATATAGCAATGTTATAACGTTGGCACAAAACAGGCAGCAAGGTTTCACATAGCCTTCTCCGTGCAATTACCTGTCCATAAAATCCCCCCCCTTCTTGGTCACCTCATGCTTGTATTGTTTCTTCATCCCCCCCCATAGCTTCCAGTGTGTTTTCCATGACAATTCAGTCTTTTAAACACCTAAAAATAATGGAATTATATAATTGATTCGATAATCATGGAAACTCAACACGTGCAGGGTTAGCATTTAGCATGCTTCATAATGATTAAATAACACTGTTATGAATTGGTATATCTAGTTCCATAATTGCGAATGAAATATTAATTTCATTAGGATTTTGTGGGAATCTTTTGCCAGCCATTTTCCTAGTTGGTGACTAAGGAGTAGCAGAGTACTTTTGAAATGGTGGCAACCAGGCTGCTCCCCATGATTCATCCAGCCCTTTTTTATGATGCTATAACACTACTGCATATGCAAAAAAAAATGAGGTGAGGTCGCTGATGAAGTACATGATGACACATTTAGTGTGCTTCATAATTATTGAATAACACTGTTATAAACTGGTGTATCCAGTTCAACAATTGTCAGCCATTTTTTTACTTGGTGACTAACTAGGAGCGGGGGACCACTGTTCCACACGATACACCCAGCCTTTTTTTTTTTTACAATGTTATGTTATAATGTTACTGCACATGCAGGGGTGGGGGGGAGGTTCCATTGCTGAAGAAGTATATGATGACACAGCTGCACAGCCCTTTTTCAAAGGAAGTGTGGAACACATGGGGAAGGTCGGATTTGAACTCAAGAAAAAATCCCCCAAAATAAATGCCCTTTTGCGGAGGGGGCATCAGCTGGGGATTCAACTTGCTGGGAAACAGTAGCAACACTGAGGTGCAGAAAAGGTCTCACCTGGCAGGCTTAGAATGCTTCTTTAGCCGTAGCAACACAATCTGTGTACCTTAACACAGCTAAACTAAATTTATAGGTCTCATCCGCCTACAATACAGACAGACAACTGTTAACAGCAACACTGCAAGACTGATCTCTAAACTGAAACTTTATGTAATTTATCAGTGCTAATGTTTAAATCATTTCTTTGGTCTTGCAAGTTTCAGGGGAACACGTATACCTTGACTATAATTCTCCATCTCATCCTAATTTGAACAACCCATGCGTTTTTAGTACAATTTTTATATTGCCCTCTGGTTTTATATTGTTGCCTTAGACTGGTTCTACTGAAAAAAAAATATCAACTTTAGCTACTACAAAAAAGCTTACCTTACAGAACTCATAGCGTTGATAAGATTTGCAGTTTGATTTGACACATTTGCAGGAAGAAGAACCTCAACAGGCTGCAAGCGTAAAATCCGACTCTCCAACTCGAAACGAACTATAGAGTCTGGAAAGCTGTCAAAAATAACCTCCCCTGTACTAGGCTGGACAGCCTGAAAAAACAAAATACATATAAATATAATAAATATATAATTATTAACATATAGTTACAAATGGGACATGGAGAGAGCTATTGCAGCAGTCTACATTATTCAACGGTGGTTGCTTCTGCCTTTCTAAGACAATTTCTGTTATCAAACAGTAAAAAGGAATAACTTTTGAGACAGACAGTTTTAATCAGTCAGTAAAGAAAAATATCACATTGTTTAGCCAATTTTATATAGTCACATTTTCCCAAGAAATGAAAAATTAGATTCAAGACACAGCTATACAATCACATTACAAATTGATAAGCTGAAGCTGCTGATAAAGCACAGCAGCCACGAGACTTCCACATCGCAGGCTTCCCCAGTTCCCCTGCCCCAGTCCTCTAGAAATAAGATGTATCTTTCCCCTGGGCCACCCACAGCGCTTGAAATTTTTTAAACAAATTGGCTATAAAATATTATATCAACATAACAAGTTCTTGGAATTCCCAGCTTTCATTTTTAAAAATAATATAAGGACAAAGGCATATATCTGAACTCCTGACCCGGATAGCCCAGGCTAGCCTGACCCTGTCAGATCACAGAAACTAAGCAGGGTCAACCCTGGCTATTCTGGATGGGATGGTCAAACCTGGATGGAAGACCCCCAAGAGATACCAGGGTTGTGACACGGAGACAGTGGTGAACCACCTCTGAATCCCTTTTGCCTCGAAAACCCTATGGGGTTGCCATAAGTCAGCTGTGACTCAACTTACATATACACACACGCATATATATACACATACACACACAATACACATATGAATTAAATTATACAAAATTTAAATTCTATGGGTTGTAGCCAACCAACTGCCAGCAGAAACCATTTGCTGATGCCAATTTCCCCCATATTTGGCTTCTCTCAGCAGCCCCTTCTGACCCAGAGTTGCGGGAGCTGCATGTACTATAGGTACAAAAAGGCAGGTGGGTTAAAGGACTGATTCTCTCTTCCTTCATTGTAGCCCCATCCCTCCACCTCCTTTTGTCCATGTAGCACCTCCAATTCCAGTCATCAACTATTCAGCAATCAGCAGAGCTTGCAGAGGAAGGAAAAAGTGGAGAAGATCTGAATGCACTGTGTTGACAATCAGCTATCTTCTAAAACTTTATGGACAACGTATTATGTGAAGGTCAAGATTCTGCTGAACCATAAAGGTCCCACATAGGCCATTAATTCCCATTAAAGTCAACTGGAATTAAACAGCCTAACCACATGCAGAACTACAGCCTGTGGCCATAATCCAGTCATGAATGTCACTACCTGTTTTGGTATTAATGAAAATATAGTCTATTTATCAAGGAACAAACAGCCTGATCAACCCAGTTTGGTCTAAGCTTGTCAGGGCTTGGGAGCTAAGTGGGTCAGCCCAGGTCAGTATTTGGATGGAAGACTGCCAAGGCAGACTGGTGTTGCTACACAGAGGAACGCAATGACAAACCACCTCTGTTCATCTCCTGCCTAGAATGCTCTGTGGAATGGGTTGCCATGAGTAATTTGTGACTCAATGGCATATTTATGTTCTTCTTATCAAGGAACTAATCAAAGATTCACCTTGCTAGATTAAAGTTCACCTAACCCAGCACAAGCCAGTCAGATGCTTCTGGATGTTCACAAGTAGGTATACACATATTCCATTTAGTTATCTATTGACAAACATTTCCTGCATGAATCTCTAATCCTTTTGAAGTCATCTGCTATTAGGCATCACCCCAGTAGTGAATTTAATAAATTAATCACCCATTGCGTAGATGCTTCTGTCAGTCCTGAAATCTACTGTTAATTTGTAGTTGTAGTTTACATGGGAAGAACCAGAGTTTCCAAACTGTGTTTAAGCAGGTTCCAAAGACTTCACCCCTGTGCACACAGACAGTGTACAACTGCAGTAAAAAAGGTCAAAGCTATGCTCAGGATTATTAGGAAGGGAACTGAAAACAAATCAGCCAGTATCATCATGCCCCTGTATAAATCTAAATCAATGGTGCGACCTCATTTGGAGTACTGTGTACAGTTCTGGTCACCACACCTCAAAAAGGGTATTATAGCATTGGAAAAGGTGCAGAAAAGGGCAATTAGGATGATAAAAGGGTTGGAACACTTTCCCTATGAAGAAAGGTTAAAGTGCTTGCTGCTCTTTAGCTTGGAAAAATGACAGCTGAGGGGTGACATGATCGGGGTTTACAAGATTATGCATGGGATAGAGAAGGTAGAGAAAGAAGTCCTTTTCTCCCTTTCTCACAATACAAGAACTCATAGGCACTCAATGAAATTGCTGAGCAGTCAAGTTAGAATGGATGAAAGGAAGTACTTCTTTACCCAAAGAGTGATTAACACATGGAATTCACTACCACAGAAGGTGGTGGCAGTTACAAGCATGGACAGCTTCAAGAGGGAATTAGATAAGCATATGGAGTAGAAGTCCATCACTGGCTATTAGCCACAAGGTATAGATGGGAACTCTCGGGCTGGGGCAAGTGATGCTCTGTATTCTTGGTGCTTGGGGGAGGCAACTATGGGAGGGCTTCTAGTATCCTGGCCCCACTGCTGGACCTCTTGTTGGCACCTGGTATTTTTGGCCACTATGTTGGACTAGATGGGCCATTGGCCTGATCCAACATTGGCTTCTCTTATGTGCTTATGTTCTCGTGAGAATATTCATTTCAGGTAAGACCATATTGCAGTTGTGTGTGAGCAACCAAGCAAGTGACTGACCTACACAGCTTGCATCATATATATGCTGTTCACAACTAGTGACTGTTGAAGTTTCCTTATTATGTGTGTGTTAAATTCTATAAAGTAACTTCCAACTTATGGCAACCCTACGCATTAGGGTCCTGTCCTGAACAGCCTTGCTCAGGTCTTGCAGACTGAGGACCGTGGCTGCCTTCAACTTTTCCTACCATTATGGGCTTTTCCAGTGATTCTTGTCTGTTCTCATTATGAGAACAAAGTATGAGAGCCTCAGTTCAGTCATTTTAGCTTTAAGGGAGAGTTCAGGCTTGATTTGGTCCAGAACCCACTTATTTGTCTTTTTGACAGGCCACAGTATCTGTAAAACTCTCCTTCAACACCACATTTCAAATGAATAAACTTTCTTCATTGTTTAACTTTCATACCCATAAATAGTAATGGGGAATACTATGACATAAATTAACTTTATCACGGTCATCAGCAACACATCCTTATACTTAAGAATCTTTTCTAGCTCCTTCACAGCTGCTCACCCCAGTCTTGACCTCCTGCAGTCTCCCTTTTGGTTGCTGATGGAGCCAAGGAATAGAAATTCTTGAACAATTTTCGTTTCTTCATTGTCAACTTTAAAGTTGTGTAATCCCAAACAGTCATTACTTTTGTCTTCTTCATGTTCAGCTGTAATCCTGCTTTGGCACTTTCTGCTTTAACCTTCAGTTGTTGTTTCAAGTCTTCACTGTTTTCTCCTGTAATCTAAGAAACACAAGCTGATTTTCTTCTGAAATTCTCCTGTATGCTCCAGTAACCAATGTAAATTAGCAAAATGATCTCTACTACCTCTTCCTTCTCTGAATCCAGCTTGATCATCTGGCATTTAAAATTCCAAATACCATAACAGCCTTTGCAGTAAGATTCTGAGCATCACTTTTCTTGCATGAGTATGTGACGGGCCGAAAGATGCTGCAGTCTTTGACATCTTTTCCTCAGAATTGGAATGTAAATTCCCATGTTTGTTGGCACAATCTTGATGGACTCTGGTTTCTGTGGCTCGGAATAACTCTGTTTATAGCCCATGTACTCCCAGTGATTTGTTTCTCCCAATGGCTCTCAGTGCAGCAATTCACTTTCTAAAACTGTGGGTTCTTCTTCAAAAGATCCTTCTTAGAATCTGTCATCCTTTCATCTCTTTTGTATAGTTCTTCAGTGTATTGTTCCCATTTTTTATTTATTTTGTCCTGTTCAGTTAATGTATTTCCGTGTTGATCTTTCAGGATGCCTAACCATGCTTTAAATTTCCCTTTCCTTATTACAAATACACACACACACACAAAATATTCTAAATGATACTGTTAGGACTTTTGCAGATTTTATGGAATCCACAAACAATTCTAGAAATGAATTATACTACAAATAAATATTGAGACCACAGAAATTCCTCAAGATTACTTACCACTATACCTATAGTACTGTCCTGCCTCTTCTCCCTGAAACTTTCTTTGCTTTCACAGATACAGAGGAGATAATTATCACAGGCATCAGATGATACTTCCTCAGCATCAGAAAAATGATCAAGCTTTAGTAAAGGATTCACATTTAATGGATGTTAAGGAAAACTACTTGTGGTATAGTTCTTATCAGTAACTGAAGTAATGTCTTGATTGTCCATTGACATAATATTCACTATGCTGTCCTAGTTGATTCTGTAGGGAAGCTTCCAAGAGTGCTACATAACAGCACATACCATTAGACACACTGATGTCACACTAGCTATAATTAAACTACACAAAGAACCCGGCAGCCCAAAAACAACTGACTGCGTACTGGATGAAAGTTATTTTCTCTGTTCAATCTTAGAACTGACTGTCAATTATGTTCATATCGAATTCTAGCACTAAGACAGGCCAAAAACAAAAAAGCACACACCCACCATTTTTATACATGTTTTATTACATTTTCATTTAGTCATCTTTCTTGGTTTTTTAAACTGGATTGCATGGATACTGTTTTTCTTAGTGTACTGTAACCCGCCCTGAGCCCGCTTGCGGGGGAGGGCGGGATATAAATTCCAATAAATAAATAAATAAATTATGCTAAGGACCCCTAAGTTTTATGTTTTACGGTATTGTTTTTACTTGTAAGCCACCTCAAGCAGATCTTGGGTGAGGTGACTTATGACTTCCCTAAATAAATGCTTTAGCAGTCTCTCATTGGGAGAATGCTCCAACTCTCTTTATTTCTTGCTGCCTTTCTCTGGCTTAACGAAAGCATTTATAGACAAGATAACCAGAACTATACATAGTACTCTAAATATAGCCATATTATATATGCGTATAATGCATGCTCACATTTGAAAATGGGTGAGAGAAGAATGATTATTCTAGCTTGAGGAACTATGGAAGCAAGAAGACAATGCAACATATTAATATTGAATAAAATTATCTGAAGAAACATTACAATTAGAGAAAAGTGCTTTCTGTAACAAATGTAAGAGAGCCATGGGGAAATAAATTTCATAGTTAATGAAAACTGGATAGGACCTAAAATGTTACATCTTCTGATCAAAAGAACTCATATGAAGATACTAATGTTTGCATGATAAGGATATCTTCTCCTAGAACTGTAGACTTTGTATACAAAGCAGTTAGTTTTCGGGTGAAAAGGGAGCTTTTCTTTTCTCCAACAGCCTTCAAGGCAGCTGTTTCAGTTTGTTTTACAACTCCTACCTGTAAAAGAAACAAATAATGTAAAGCACTAGAACAAATAATATTTCAATTAAACAACAAAGTAAATGTTAAAAACATAGCATTAAAGGTATATTGGGGGTTAAAAGCATTCTTATTGAATCAGTTCAATTTCAGCTTCCTTGCTCCATGTTCCAGAGACAGTGTACAATTCTCAAATACTAAAGAATTCTTATAAAACCAAGAGCCAGAGTGGTGTGATGGTTAGAGTATCAGACTGGGATCTGGGAACCCCAGGTCCGTACACTCATTCTGCAATGGAAACTTGCTGGACAACCCTGTTACCACCAATGGCCTGCCTTATTGTTTAGGGAAATTAGCTATGCGGCAGGGGGGACCAGAGGGGTACAGGGATAGCACACCACTTCCTTACCAAGGTCCAGCACAGTAGGAAGACTCCAGATTTGAAGAGTAAATTTTTATTGAAGAATTTCCCTAATTAGAAGCACACTAAGCATTCAAAAAGAGCAAGCAATACAGAACTAAAAAAGCAGAGATGATTGATAACGAATAGAGGGATCTATTATGGGATGATACAACCTGTCTAGATGTGTCCTGTGAGGGCACTGCTTGTGGAGGTTCAGAGTTGGTTTTGGGGTGTCTGTGTCTTGGGAAAGACCACCCTGGCTGCAGGGCCCAGGAGGCTGGTTACAGACCTGAGGCCAGTTACGCACTCCTGGCCTAACCTACTCACAAGGTTGCTATGATGATAAAATGGAGGAGGGGAGAATGAAAAATGCTGCTTAGGGTTCCCATTGGGGAGAAAGGTGGTGTTTAAATGAAGTAAATAAAATAAATGAACTTTTTTTCTTCCATTCTACATACGGTAGTATACCATTCCATTAAGAAGATACAAAAGTAAAACAGAGTAAAAAGTGTAAAGAGACTAGTACAAATAAAAAAATGGGACAAACAGAAAAAGGAGCACAAACAAAATTGAAGAAATTATCACCCCTCACAGTAATATATCATGCTGCAGCCAAATGATTTGTCAAGGGCTAACCAAATATTCACTAAATTAGCTATCTAGTTCTAATATTAGCATACTCAATACCATCAAGATAATATCTGAAAAGTTTCACAACACTTAACTCTTGCACCAGTCTGATATCATTTATGCATCCTTTTGTTCCTGTAACTGCAGCATCTCCTCAGTATTATGCATCTCTAATTTCAGCATCCTTGGCTTTACTGCCATTTAATTTGCCTGAAAAACTCATGAGATTGACATCATAGTGTTCCATATGCTCTGATAATATCACCAATGCCCATAAACAAATTAGATGGAATACCACAGTGAAATTTAATAGCAGTGGTGGCATAGAAGAAAAATGGTGCTGAAAACTAGCTGAGGCAGAGAACAAAAGGTTACAAAACAGCATTCCAACAAAGATATTTCTCAAGGCCTGTCAAACAGATTTGCTGAGAATGTGAGGGGCTTTTTGACATTCTCCGAAACAAACATGCAATTAGACATACAGCTTCCGTTCAGGCGTAATTTTAACCCTGATCTGAGGGCCAGGACCTCCCTCATGGATCACTGTCTTGACATAGCGAGGGGCTTGCATGGTTCGATGAGGTAATGGGCTATGCTGTGGACGGCCACCCAGGATGGACAGGCCACAGCAGGGAACTCAGACAAAGCATGATCCACTGGAGAAGGAAATGGCAACCCACTCCAGTATCTTTGTCAAGAAAACCCCATGGACAGTAACAAAAGGCTAAAAGATATGATGCCGAAAGATGAGCCCCTCAGGTCAGAAGGTGTCCAATATGCTACTGGGGAATAGCAGAGGGCAAGTACAAGTAACTCCAGAAAGAGTGAAGCAGCTGGGTCAAAGCTGAAAGGACGCTCAGCTGTGGATGTGTCTAATGGTGAAAGGAAAGTCCGATGCTGCAAAGAACAATACTGCATAGGAACCTGGAATGTAAGATCTATGAATGAAGCTTGACATGGTCAAAAATGAGATGGCAAGACTAAACACTGTCATCTTGGGAATCAGTGAACTAAAGTGGACAGGAAAGGGTGAATTTAACTCAGAAGACCATTGTATCTACTACTGTGGCCAAGAATCCCATAGAAAAAATGGTGTGGCCTTTATAGTCAACAAGAGTGCAAAAGGCACTAATGGGATACAATCTCAAAAACGACTGAATGATCTCGGTCCAAATCCAAGGCAAACCATTCAACATCACAGTAATTCAAGTCTATGCCCCAACCACTGACACAGAGGAGGCTGAAGTGGACCAGTTCTATGAAGACCTACAACACCTCCTAGAACTAACACAAAAAAAGATGTCCTCATCATCATAGGGGACTGGAATGCTAAAGTAGGAAGTCAAAAGGTAACCACAATAATGGACAAGTTTGGCCTTGGAGAACAAAATGAAGCAGGGCAAAGGCTAACAGAGTTTTGTCAAGAGAACACGCTGGTCATAGCGAACACCCTCTTCCAACAACCTAAGAGGCGACCAGATGGGCAACCCTGAAATTAGATTGATTATATCATTTGCAGTCAAAGATGGAGAAGCTCTATACCAGGGGTCCTCAAACTACGGCCCGTGGGCCACATGCGGCCCGCCGAGGACATTTATGCGGCCCGCCGAGTGTTTATGCCTGCCCCCCCCGCCCGGAGCCGCCTCCTCCTCGAGGAGTGCAGCAGCAGCGCCCCCATGGCCTCTTTCTTCCTCCAGCAGCCCTGGGCGGCAAGAGCGCCCAGGAGCTGAGGAGGAGGAAGGGGCGAGCAGGCTGGTCGTGGGGGAGGGGGCGAACGCGGCGGCGGGGCGAGCAGGCTGGTCGTGGGGGGAGGGGCGAACGCGGCGGCGGGGCGAGCAGGCTGGTCGTGGGGGGGAGGGGCGAACGCGGCGGCGGGGCGAGCAGGCTGGTCGTGGGGGGGAGGGGCGAACGCGGCGGCGGGGCGAGCAGGCTGGTGGGGGGAGGGGCGAACGCGGCGGCCCTCCAACGGTCTGAGGGACAGTGAACTGGCCCCCTGTTTAAAAAGTTTGAGGACCCCTGCTCTATACAGTCAGTAAAAACAAGACTTGGAGCTGACTGTGGCTCAGATCATCAGCTACTCATTGCAAAATTCAGACTTAAACTGAAGAAAGTTGGGAAAACCACTAGGCCATTCAGATTTGACCTAGATCACATCCCTGATGAATATACAGTAGAGGTGAAGAATAGGTTTAAGGGACTAGATTTTATAGACAGAGTGCCTCAAGAACTATGGACGGAGGTTCGTGACATTGTACAGGAGGTTGCAATCACCATCATCCCAAAGAAAAAGAAATGAAATAAGAGATAGCAGAGGAAAGAAGGAAAGCGAAAGGCAAAGGTGAAAAGGAAAGATTTACCCAACTGAATGCCGATTTCCAGAGAACAGCAAGGAGAGATAAAGAGGCTTTCCTGAATGAACAATGCAAAGATCTCTTCAAGGAAATTGAAGAAATCAAGAGAATGTTTCGTGCAGAGCTGGCCATGATAAAGGACAAAAATAGTAGGGACCTAACAGAAGCAGAAGAGATTAGGAAAAGATGGCAAGAATATACAGAAGAACTATACAAGAAGGACCTCAATGTCCTTGACAACCACAACGGGTTAATCACTGACCTCGAGCCAGACATCCTGGAATGAGAAGTCAAATGAGCCTTAGAAAGCATTACTAACAACAAAGCTAGCGGAGGTGATGGTATCCCAGCTGAGCTATTCAAAGTCTTAAAAGATGATGCTGTTAAAGTGCTGCACTCCATTTGCCAGCAAATTTGGAAAACACAACAGTGGCTACAGGATTGGAAAAGGTTAGTTTACATTCCAATCCCAACAAAGGGCAATGCCAAAGAATGTTCAGACTATCACAGAATTGCACTCATTTCACACACTAGGAAGGTCATGCTAAAGATCCTACAAGCTAGGCTTCAGCAGTACATGGATAGAGAACTGCCAGAAGTACAAGCTGGGTTTCAAAGAGGTAGAGGAATGAGAGATCAATTTGCCAACATTCACTGGATTATGGAGAAAGCAAGGGAGTACCAGAAAAAGATCTACTTCTGCTTCATTGACTATGCTTTATTGACTATGCTTTATTGACTATGCTCAAGCCTTTGATTGTATGGATCACAACAAACTATGGCAAGTGCTTAAAGAGATGGGAGTACCAGACCACCTCACATGTCTCTTGAGAAACCTGTATCCTTATGTCAAGAAGTGACAGTTAGAACCGGATACAGAACAACTGCTCCCTCATGGATCACTGCCTTGTCGTGGCGAGGGGGCTTGCGTGGTTCGATGAGGCTGTGGGCTATGCCGTGGAGGGCCACCCAGGACGGACAGGCCACAGCAGAGAACTCAGACCAAGCGTGATCCCCTGGAGAAGGAAATGGCAACCCACTCCAGTATCTTTGCCAAGAAAACCCCATGGACAGTAACAAAAGGCTAAAAGATATGACGCCGGAAGATGAGCCCCTCAGGTCGGAAGGTGTCCAATATGCTACTGAGGAAGAGCAGAGGGCAAGTACGAGTAACCCCAGAAAGAGTGAAGCGGCTGGGCCAAAGCCGAAAGGACGCTCAGTTGTGGATGTGTCTGACGGTGAAAGGAAAGTTCGATGCTGCAAAGAACAATACTGCATAGGAACCTGGAATGTAAGATCTATGAATCAAGGTAAGCTTGACGTGGTCAAAAATGAGATGGCAAGAATGAACATCGACATCTTGGGAATCAGTGAACTAAAGTGGACAGGAATGGGCGAATTTAACTCAGAAGACCATTATATCTATTACTGTGGCCAGGAATCCCGTAGAAAAAATGGTGTGGCCTTTATAGTCAACAAGAGAGTGAGAAAGGCAGTATTGGGATACAATCTCAAAAATGACAGAATGATCTCGGTCCGAATCCAAGGCAAACCATTCAATATCACAGTAATCCAAGTCTATGCCCCAACCACTGCTGCAGAAGAGGCTGAAGTGGACCAGTTCTACGAAGACCTACAACAGCTCGTAGAACTAACACCAAAAAATGATGTCCTCATCATCATAGGGGACTGGAATACTAAAGTAGGAAATCAAAAGGTAACCGGAATAACAGACAAGTTTGGCCTTGGAGAACAAAATGAAGCAGGGCAAAGGCTAACAGAGTTTTGTCAAGAGAACACGCTGGTCATAGCGAACACCCTTTTCCAACAACCTAAGAGGCGTCTCTACACATGGACATCACCAGATGGGCAACACCGAAATCAGATTGACTATATAATTTGCAGTCAAAGATGGAGAAGCTCTATCCAGTCAGTAAAAACAAGACCTGGAGCTGACTGTGGCTCAGATCATGAGCTACTCATTGCAAAATTCAGACTTAAATTGAAGAAAGTTGGGAAACCCACAAGACCATTCAGATTTGACCTAGATCGCATCCCCGATGAATATACAGTAGAGGTGAAGAATAGGTTTAAGGGACTAGATTTGATAGACAGAGTGCCTGAAGAACTATGGACAGAGGTCCGTGACATTGTAAAGGAGGCAGCACTCACCGCCATCCCAAAGAAAAGGAAATGCAAAAAAGCAAAGTGGCTGTCTGATGAGACTTTACACATAGCAGAGGAAAGAAGGAAAGCTAAAGGCAATGGGGAAAAGGAAAGATTTGCCCAACTGAATGCAGATTTCCAGAGAACAGCAAGGAGAGATAAGGAGGCTTTCCTGAATGAACAATGCAGAGTAATAGAGGAAAACAATAGATTGGGAAGGACTAGAGATCTCTTCAAGAAAATTGGAGAAATCAAGGGAACGTTCCATGCAAAGCTGGCCATGATAAAGGACAAAAACGGTAGGGACCTAACAGAAGCAGAAGAGATTAGGAAAAGATGGCAAGAATACACAGAAGAACTATACAAGAAGGACCTCGATGTCCTTGACAACCACGATGGTATAATCACTGACCTCGAGCCAGACATCCTGGAAAGCGAAGTTAAATGGGCCTTAGAAAGCATTACTAACAACAAAGCTAGTGGAGGTGATGGTATCCCAGCTGAGTTATTCAAAGTCTTAAAAGAAGATGCTGTTAAAGTGCTGCACTCAATTTGCCAACAAATTTGGAAAACACAACAGTGGCCACAGGATTGGAAAAGGTCAGTTTACATTCCAATCCCAAAGAAGGGCAACGTCAAGGAATGTTCAAACTATCGCACAATTGCACTCATTTCACACGCTAGCAAGGTCATGCTCAAAATCCTACAAGCTAGGCTCCAACAGTACGTGGATAGAGAACTGCCAGAAGTACAAGCTGGGTTTCGAAGAGGTAGAGGAACTAGAGATCAAATTGCCAACATTCGCTGGATTATGGAGAAAGCAAGAGAGTACCAGAAAAACATCTACTTCTGCTTCATTGACTATGCTAAAGCCTTTGATTGTGTGGATCACAATAAATTATGGCAGGTTCTTAAAGAGATGGGAGTACCAGACCACCTCATATGTCTCCTGAGAAACCTGTATAAGGGTCAAGAAGCAACAGTTAGAACCGGATATGGAACAACTGATTGGTTTAGCATAGGAAAAGGAGTACGACAAGGATGTATATTGTCACCTTGCTTATTTAATTTATATGCAGAGTACATCATGCGAAATGCTGGCCTGGATGAATCACAAGCTGGAGTTAAGATTGCTGGGGAAAAGATCAATAACCTCAGATATGCAGACGATACCACTCTGATGGCAGAAAGTGAAGAGGACCTAAAGAGCCTCTTGCTCAGGGTGAAAGAGGAGAGCCCAAAAGTGGGCTTGAAGCTCAACATCAAAAAAACTAAGATCATGGCATCTGGCCCCATCACTCCTTGGCAAATAGAAGGGGAAGTCGTAGAAGTAGTGACAGACTTCACGTTCCTAGGATCTCAGATCACTGCAGATGGTGACTGCAGCCATGAAATTAAAAGACGCCTGCTCCTTGGGAGGAAAGCGATGGCAAACCTAAACAGCATGATAAAAAGCAGAGACATCACCTTGCCAACAAAAGTCCGCATGGTCAAAGCAATGGTATTCCCCGTAGTAATGTATGGCTGCGAGAGTTGGACTATAAGGAAGGCCGAGCGCCGAAGAATAGATTCTTTTGAACTATGGTGCTGGAGAAGACTCTTGAGAGTCCCTTGGACTGCAAGGAGATCAAATCAGTCAATCCTCAAAGAAATCAACCCTGACTGTTCCCTGGAAGGCCAGATCCTGAAGCTGAAGCTCAAATACTTTGGCCACCAAATGAGAAGGGAGCATTCACTGGAGAAGACCCTGATGCTGGGAAAGATTGAAGGTCAAAGAAGAAGGGGACGGCAAAGGATGAGATGGTTAGACAGCGTCATCGATGCAACAAACATGAAATTGAGCAAACTTCAGCGGACAGCAGAAGACAGGAGGGCCTGGCGTAATCTGGTCCATGGGGTCGCGAAGAGTCGGACTCGACTGTGCGACTGAACAACAACAACAACAACAAAACAGAACAACTGATTGGTTTAGCAAAGGAAAAGGAGTACAACAAGGATGTATATTGTCACCTTGCTTATTTAATTTATATGCAGAGTACATCATGTGAAATGCTGGCCTGGATGAATCACAAACTGGAATTAAGACTGCTGGAGAAAACATCAACAACCTCAGATACGCAGACAATACCATTCTGATGGCAGAAAGTCAAGAGGACCTAATGCGCAAAAGTTGGCTTGAAACTCAACATCAAAAAACCGAAGATCATGGCATATAGAAGGGGAAGTGATGGAAGCAGTGACAGACTTCACATTCCTGGGATCCAAGATCACTGCAGATGGTGACTGCAGCCATGAAATTAAAAGATGCCTGATCCTCGGGAGGAAAGCAACGGCAAACCTAGACAGCATAATAAAAAGTAGAGACATCACCCTGTCAACAAAAGTCCATATGATAAAAGCAATGGTATTCCCAGTAGTACTGTATGGCTGTAAGAGTTGGACTATAAGGAAGGCCGAGCGCCGAAGAATAGATTATTTTGAAATATGGTGCTGGAGAAGACTCTTGAGAGTCCCTTGGACTGCAAGGAGATCAAATCAGTCACTCCTAAAAGAAATCAACCCTGACTGTTCCCTGGAAGGCCAGATACTGAAGCTGAAGCTCAAATACTTTGGCCACCAAATGAGAAGGGAGCACTCACTGGAGAAGACCCTGATGCTGGGAAAGATTGAAGGTCAAAGAAGAAAGGGACGGCAAAGGGTGAGATGGTTAGACAGCGTTATCATGGCAATGAACATGACATTATTTATTTTATTTCTTTATTTATTTCTTCAGCTTATATCCCGCTCGAACCCCCGAAGGGGTCTCTGAGCGGCTTACAGTTACTCTTTCAATCCTATCTAAGGCCACATAGACATTTGGGAAGGGACTGCCCTACCGACACCCTGTGGAGTGAGTGTTCTTTCCATCCTGGATCGGCTTGGTTTAAAGAAACTCCAGAGCAAGACGGAAGACAGGAGGGCCTGGCCTGATGTGGTCCATAGGATCGTGAAGAGTCGGACTCAACTGTGCGACTCAGCAACAACTACTTATGGTTTTAGTAATTTTTTCATATGTGTTAAAATTATTTTCCTGCATTTGCTCGATGTGCTGTTTCTAGGAACAAGCAATCACCATAAGTTACTAATGTTCTATCATGGCAGCTGTTTATGTCTTTGCTATGAATTACTGTTGGCTTCATTTTTCTTTCAGTAATTTTAAGAAGTTATCTAGTGAAACTGAATACATGACACGTAATGGAACTACACTAAAAAATCTAGAAATCCTACAGAACCAAGTAAGAGAATATAGAAAATTCTGTGCATTTGTTAGCTGTGTTGGGAGAAATTCATGCAAGAGATTGGAAGAAGAATGTGGGATGCTTTTAAACAACAGGTGAGTGACTGGATAATATTATTTCAACACAGATCAGTATTTTTTACAACTTAGGCTTAGCAATATTTTCCAACTATCTATCTGGAATGAAACTTATGCTGGTAAGGTATATACCTTCTTAAATTTCACCACCCTTTTAAAACAAAGGATGCTGGGTCAGCTGCTTTCTGATCTCTCTGTTATCAAACCATTTAGACATAGTATTCACCTCAATATTAAATTCATTATATATGTGAATGAAAATAGCCTGGGTGGCATTTGTAGGAAAGATTTGGTGGGCTAGAAGGGAACTTAAATTCTGCAGAGGTTCCTCTCCCACCACTACACACTGAACAACAACAACAAGGGCCAGAACAGAAACATAAAATACAAAAGGAATGAATTATTTTGGTTTAGAAATTACACTTCTTTAAGCATACATTTTATTGTTATATAATTTATTTAAATAAATTAAAACATTGAATTAGGAAACTGATTAGAGCAAAACCTTATATCCCTTTGCTACAAGTCGCCGAACATGAACAAACAGTCTGTGAGTTGGTATGCTGGCAGTCATAAAGTTGTGGTCCTGATGACAATAGATGTTCAGTTCCTTAGCAGCAACCTACAAGGCATGACGACAATTAGCTATTCATTTTGACAGATCTCTTTATGTGAGCACATGGTGCTCATTAAATAAGCAGCAACTCATGAAAAGAATAAGAGTAATCCTAAAGAATTAGCCCCAAAAATAAAGCTGAAGAAAAATGCTACTATTACTATGATTTTTTTTCTGCCAGGAAAATCACATGACAGGGTTTTGATTTTTTTTAACTAACCCTTGCAATATAAACTGCATGCCACAGGTAAATTTACAATATTGTTTTGCATACAATGTTATGCAAAAGCATCTGTATTCCTCCTTGCAAAGATATAATTATGTAGCAGTATAAATTGCAGATATGCTTTTCAATGAACATCAGCCAGACCCTTGAAATCAGCAGTTGATGAGGTTGTGACACCAACCCTTAAAGTCTTTCCTCCTTTGGCCAGATCAGGACAGACAGACATGGTGCTACTACCATATTTTGAAGGATTTACATTGTAGCATGTGCACATACTTTTACAGGGATCACATGTAATTTTAGCAACAACAACAAGTAAATAGAAAGCAGTGCTGATGGTTAAAAAAAGGTTTTACCTCTGCATCTTCGCCAAAGAATCTATACTTATAACCACACTCAACACATAAAATAACATCCTTATATTGATTTTTCACTTCTAGGAACTGGAGCTCAAGTGGTGTATATATACTTTTGGTCCTTTTATTGAGACTCATATCAGAAATATTTTGAATGTTTTCACAATTTATATTTGATGAAGAAAATTGGCTAAACTGAAGGCATGTTTCTTCCTATAACAAGAAAAATCACACAAAAATAAAAATATGATTATTATAGAATAATATGATCTATTTTGATTGACAAATAACATTTTCCAGTACAAATGAAGAAATTAATCTAGATCCCAATTCTATTCCAATATTTTAACTCTAAAGTGTAATGTCATAAATCAAAGATAGAAAGTTAAATCAGGAGTAAAACAGGAATTCTGCAGCACATCATGATACCCAGCCTCAAATAACATCATGTAAAAAATAAATAATGAGAGTCAACTGAATGTAACTAAGGTAATGTCAGAATAATGATAGAGGCATACTTCCTAAGAGCACAGACTGGCAAGGCAGCATTGGGAAACACATGGGAACAGAAACAGAGGTAATGGAGAATGAAGACCATTAGTCAGCAGATACACAATATGGTAAATAAGAACCAATTACTAAAGCGTTAACAAGCTAAACAGGGAATCATTACATGCTGGTGCATACACGTCCATCAACTCTGGGATAAACTTTCCCAAGGATTGAAAATGGCTCTGGGGGAAGAGGAGAGTGGGGAAGATTCTGCAATCCTTGCACCTGCAGATTGTGGGACCCAACCCACTGTCTTTTCTTTTCAAGTGAACAATTAACTACAGACTCAATTAATTTTATATAGTATGATTCCAATAAGTTTATGTAAGTACTTTTAGCCATCCTTCCTCATCCACCCCATCCAAATCAATTTACCCAGAGGCACTGAAGAGCAAGAAGGGTCAATATGAAAAATTATCTCCCTAAACTGTGGTTAAACACTGCAAAGACCATTCCTAGGTTTAAGACTTCTCTACTGCATAGAGTTATCAGATGTCCTCTTTTTGGTTTCTTGTGTGTTTTTGTATGTTTGTCTTTGTATGTCTGATACATAAAATAAAAATGTTACAAATGTCCTCTTTTTAGAGGACATGTCCTCTTTTTTTGGTGTACATCCTCTTTTAGGCTCCTTTAAAAAACTTATGAAAATGTCCTCTTTTTGAGTTGGGAGGCTGAGTCTGTTTTGCCCTATAGTCCCCTAGTGGAGGCAGGCTTCAGCTTAAATAGTAGGGGTATTTAAAATGAGATCTGTCATAGATCATTTGTTTGAAGTAGTCAGTCAGGAAATATGTCCTTTCTTTGCTTTTCAAAATATGATAACCCTAATACTGCCTGCCTTAGTATACATTTCCATTTGAAAGAATGCTATAATCATTTTGATGAGAGACTGGAAAACTGCTTACCTTATTGATTTTCTGAGAATACAAAGTGTCAGTGTTTCCTGCCACTGACTGCTGACCCTTTTTCAGATTCACAAGCTGGATTCCATGAATAATCTCTGAATGACTTGGCTGTTCCAAGTGGCTAGAGAATTCTTGCAGCTTATGAAATGTTTCTGAACATACCCGAGGGCTGGTAGATTTTTTTTGCTCCCCTTTATTAGCAAAAAACAAACAAACAGAACTGCTTATAATTATACCTTCCACACTTCACGCCAACTGTTGAAAGCGCTATATACAATTCTTGGTTCCACCAGCAAATTTTCCTACTTCACACATCAACATAAGATCAGGATTCTGTATGCAGAGCTAACAGTGGAGAAGCATCATCTGAACAAGCCCTAAAAACTTTTATATGCATCTAAAAATCACTAAAATACATATTCAATTGCATAATTCTGTTTGCTTCACTTATGAAAAAAAGCCCTCAATGCAATTAATGCCTATATGGTCAGATCAGTCCTACTACAAAGCAAGGGGCAATGACACTACCTGCTATTGATGGGTTCACCTGTTCCCTGGAAGTAGATGTGTACAGTCTGAAGCACTCCATTGTTACTCCTGGATTCCCAGGCTGCAGCAATGGCTAAGAGCTCCAGAGTCCTCCCCTGATTTTGGAGTAGTTTCTTGGTGAATGAAAGACTGTTGAAAGAGGAAGCCCCGGTAACTTCGTAACAAAGACAGAATATCAGTCCTTATATCCTGTTCTTTGAATTAAAAAGGTGCTTCTAAAATAGGCCAACATAGTTTTTAACCTTCATCTTTTAGGTATGATTTTAGTTATAACCACCTTATTCAAAACTCACCAGCTCCCTCTTTCTTTTGTCTATTCTGCAAAATCTTTGTATTCTGGTCTTTGCTTTTTACAGCTCTTCTCCTTTTCCCAGCAGGTTCAGGATCCTACAAAACAGTAAATCAAAGTTTCAGTTTGTCTGTGCTTTCAGTTTGTGCAATTATATCAAAGCTTTCAGTTTGTGCAATTATATACACAAAGAAAACAGGACAAATCTCCAATGAGCTACGTGCAACAGTTCAACATTCAATATGGAAAAATTCCTTACTTTAACAAAACAACTAAAATAAAGTGATTAAAGGAAATGCCATAAATTCCCAACAATATCAAGATAATTTTAACTTTCATTTAAAACAGAGACCGCTCACTTGTTATTGCTAAACTAGTAAACATCTGTAACGGTGAACAGTCACAGTTTTGTTAAAATAGGCACACATGGTGAGATAAAAATCCTGTTATTATTGCTATAGCACACTAACATGGCTAGGTGATGTGGAATGGTATGGTATAGTGTGTTCTTGTCAGATCTCAAAAGGTACACAGGGCTAGTACTTTGATACCACCACCAATGAAGACTGTGCAGAGGAAAACAATGAAAAACCAACTCTGCTTCTCACTTGCCTTGAAAGCACCTTGCTGAGGTCGCCATAAGTCAGCTGCAACATGAGGGCACCTACATACATAGACTAACATAGCTACCATTCTGGAATTATTTGGGGAAACAGACTGCATTTACTTATAGGAAAGGGCTGAGCTTAGCTCTTAGTAGGAGGACCAAAACAGAGACTGACAGAATCCTCTCACACACCATTGATTTGTCAGGAGTTACATATTTGGGAGCATTTCTTCCTCTGCAAATATGACAAGGATTTCCAAGTATAGTGCTTGTTCCAGTCATGTATGCGTGGTTCTCAACTGACACAATCCACTTTTTAAAAGTTTCGCAAACACAACCTGCTTTGCAAAAGAACAACCTTTGAGTCCAGTGGCACCATTAAGACCAACAAAGTTTTATTCAAACTATAAGCTTTCATGTGCATGCATATTTCTTCAGCTACATTAAAATGGAAGTTACCCAGTTCATACATATAGGTAGAGGGGGTGCAGCAAATTAGCATACAACATAATGAAGATGTTTAACAGATTCAAGGACCATACAGGAACAACAAGCTTTGTTTATATGGTTACCGTTTGTTTGGGTTTAATTCCGAGGGGGAACATACTGAAGGAAATAAATATATCAAAATTGAAGATTGATGGGCAGATGTACCCTTCTTAATTGTGGAATGCTGAGAGGAATTTACCGAGACCATATAATTACGCTCAGTTTTTCTCCATACTTTCAGTTTGTCTCTGTTGTCTGGACATATGGTAAAGAAACCCTGGACAAATTCCACCAGGCATTCAACAACTTCCACCCCACCATCAACCTGACAATGAGCCAACCTATGCAAGAAACACAATTTCTAGACACCACTGTACAAATACATGATGGACACATAGATACCACCTTATACTAGAAGCCTATTGACCAACAAACATATCTACATGCCGCCAGCTACCATCCTAAATATACCAAACAATCTATTGTCTACAGCGAGGCCCTACACTACAACAACATCTGTTCCACTCCTACAGACAAAGATTATCACCAGTAGGATCCATGACAAACCACCTGATGAAGTCAAGAAACAGATTAACAAAGCCAGAATGATATCCACAGAAAGCCTGTTACACGACAGGCCCCCAAAAGACAATAATAGAACACTACTAGTAGTCACATACAGCTTTCAACTCAAAACAGTTCAACACATCATCAGTGACTTAGAACCTCTATTGAATAATGACAGTCCTCTTTCACAAGCACTGGGGGGGGCAGGCCTTTTCTTGCACACAGACTGGCCCCCAATCTTAAATAGCTCATCAGCCACAATAATACAACATCTAACTTGAACATGGACACTGCTATGAAAGGTTGCAATGAACCCAGATGCCAGCTTTGCTGCCACATACACCCAGACAACATGATCCCTGGACCTAACAACATCAACTATGCCATCTCAGGCTCATTCACTTGCTCATCTTCTAATATTGTATATGCCAGTAAATGCCAACAATGCCCTTCAGTTCTCTACATAGGGCAAACAGGTTAAACCCAAAGGATAAATGGACACAAATCCGATATCAAAAATCATAAGACTGAGAAGCCTGTATAAGAACACATCAACCTTCCAGGACAAACCTCAAAGTAGTTATTTTAGACTAGAAAGGAAAATTGCTGAGTTACAAGTTATTACAACACTCAGAAAAATGGAACCCTCAGGACTCAACAGGGATATTGATTTCTTATCTCATTACGTATGCTAGCCTCATTCAGTCCTTACATCTGTATTCTCATCAATCCCCCAGAAGGGCTATACTTTATTTTACTTTTTATTTAGAATAGTAGACTGGAATAATAAATTGTAATGTAATGAACAGTAGAATGTAATGTAATTTAGAATGGTAGTTTGGAATGTATTTCTCTGGGAACAGAGGAGATACACTGCATAGTCAACCACCCCACCTCAAAGAAAAGGGTGCTGTAAAGCAGGGGTGTTGAACTCATTTGTTATGAGGGCTGGATCTGACATAAATGAGACCTTGTTGGGCCGGGCCAGGTGTGTCATAAAATGTAACGCCAGGTAGCGGAAACATAAACTTTACAAAGGACACAAAGAGGGTTTTTTTACTTAAAATAAAACCATGCTTAAAACATTAGCACTCTTGCAATATTTTGTTTATTTAACAGTGTCTGATAACGGACACCTCTTGCTCTGAATTATTGCATCAAAATGTCTGTACTGTTGCTGTTGAGTATGCTGTTTAGGTGTGTATCTGAAAACCTATGATCTGCAAACCTATGACGACGCAGCAGCAGCATAACTGGAAGAAGAAGCAGAAGACAGCCAGTTCCACTGCGAGTCTGATAGAAGCCCTCTGGGGGCCTCATCCGGCCCTGGGCCGCACGTTTGATATCCCTGCTGTACAGTCACCTCCACACTTGAGGGGAGACGCATGGAGCGTAACGGCAGGGTCTCAGTCCACTATTCTCAGCATTCCACAACTAAGAACGGTACATCTGCCCGTCAATCTCCAATTTTGGTATATTTATTTCCTTCACTATATTTCCCCTCTGAATTAAACCCAAACAAATGATAACCATATAAACAATGCTTCTTATTCCTGTTTGGTCCTTGAATCCATTAAACATTTTCATTATGTTGTATGCTAATTTGCTGCTTACCTTCTACCTATACGTATGGACTAGTAACTTCCATTTCAATATATCTAAAGAAGTGTGCATGAACTCAAAAGCTTATACTTTGAATAAAATTTTGTTGGCTGTAAAGGAGCCACTGGACTTGAACTTTGTTCTGCTGCTTCAGACCAACATTGCTACCCACCTGAATCTATCTACTTTGTAAGTTTCTGAAACAAACACCACCACATGTAAAGAAGTGGTTGCCTTTACTTATTATTTTACTATTTAGATTATGTAATCTATCTTTCTTGCATTAGGTAAAGGTAAAGGTTCCCTTGCACGAAAGCCAGTCGAATCCGACTCTAGGGTTGCGGTGCTCATCTCCGTTTCAAAGCCTGAAGAGCCAGCGCTGTCCGAAGACGTTTCCGTGGTCATGTGGCCGGCATGACTAAACACCAAGGTGCACGGAACGCTGTTACCTTCCCACCGAAGTGGTACCTATTTATCTACTTGCAATTTCTTGCTTTCGAACTGCTAGGTTGGCAGGAGCTGGAACTAGAGACAGGAGCTCACCCCATCATGCGGCACCCGGGTCTCGAACTGCTGAACTACTGACCTTCCACAGCCTGCAGTTCAGCGTCTTAACCACTTGAGCCACCGCAGCATTACAATAGAATAAACACTGTGTTAGTCCATTATTGTCTCCATTTGTAATCTTATTTCACTGAATCATTTGTTTTAAGTATTACACTGTCATTTCTGCATTCGGTAATTTTGTAATCTAAATTTCAGGATCGTTTGTATGTAATACACTGTTTTATTATTTTTTTAAAAAAATTACAGAATCCAATTCAAGTCACAGCAAGAAAGGCAGCCTATACATGAAATAAGGATAGATAAATCTATTTTCTAAAACAAGGCCAGGGCAGACTAGACCAAGCTTCAGTTTTATAAATAGCATATCAGAGTTCAACTATGCAGGAGAACAAGGTAGCAGACTCCTGAAATAACAGAAAGGACTACACCATCTTGGAGCGTAGGTTATGTATTCCAGTTCCTTCCCATTAAAAAGAATACTATGCAAAAAGAAAAGAAAATAGAAAAATAGTAAGGGAGGGCCCGACCCACGTTTCTCTGTTTGTTATCTCGATTTTCTAACTGCAGAGGCATTTCTTTTTAACAGGGGCGAGCATCGCAAATTGAGACCCTCTACTTATGAGAGCGCAGTCCATGTTACCACCTCACCCTAAAACACGTGGGAACACCGCCACCATCACCTCACATTACAATCCAGCATAGCCCCCAGTCAGGCCCGCACCGTATGCAAAGACTCAGAAGGCGCCATTGCAGCCGCTGCACCACCCTCACTTCCCTCCTCAGCAGGAATAAGGACCTCAGCAGGAGGAGCCGAGGCAGAGCCGGCTGACCGAGACGGCCAGAAGAATTTACTCAATACTGTTTGCCCTCGGGCTCCACCATTCGGGTTCTGCCGCCTTCGCCCCCGGTGCATGTTGACTGGGAAGACGGAAACTACAAAGTACCGGCCAGGAAAACCTGCAGCTCTGGCGCGCTTCACAACAAAAAAGGCGCAGGCCGCCCAACGTAGTGATGGAGTTAGGGTTCCATCCCAAAGTATTTGGCTTGGGCCGGAAATGGGTGGTCTTCAGGTTTGCTCACGTGTCTCGACTTGGCGGGCTAGTTAAGTACAAGGTGCAAAGCTCTCGGCGTAATTCCGGCTAAGGCTTTCACAAGCAGTCATGGTTCGCTCGTTCAGTTCCATTGCTGCTGTGTCCCAGAACATGGGTATTGGGAAGAACGGACAGCTTCCATGGCCCCCACTCAAGTAAGGACTTATTTCGATTTTTGTTAATTAGTCCTGCGCCTTGTTGCTTATGAGAAAAACTACAACTCCCGTTATGTATTGCTAAACCACGTACGTAGACTGTATGGAGCAGTGTAGGCTGGGAGCTGTAGTTGCGGCTGTGCCTAAATAAAAAAGGCGGGCAAAGGAAAACTTTACCTTTAGCGTTCTCCTACTGAGAGGCCAAATTGAAGGAGAGATGTACCAGTAAATCTTCACTTGTAAAGAAAGTATCTCTTTTACGCTGTGAATAATTAACTAGGATTGCTAAATCTAGCTTGGGAAATTGCTGGAGGTTTAGAGGGGAGAGGAGGGAGCCCAGTGGGGGTAGGTTGCTGTAGAGTCTACCCTCCAAAGCTGTCATTTCTCAGAGGAACAATGTTCAAGGCTAATAATATTTTAAAGACCGCCACATTTTTCATGTATCTTTAAGATGCAGCTAGACTTGAATTTTGTTCTGCTACTGCATACTAACAGACTACCCACCTGAAATTGATCTCTCTAGTCTGGAGTCTGCAGAATTCAAAACTGCACCCAGTCCTTGAGCAATGTTGCATTTTGTGAAATGCAGCTTCCTTCTTTTGCTCCAGTTGAGTCTGTTTGATGACAGCTCCCCTCTGCCCCCTTCAGAGTCTTGCTCTGAGAGAAAGCGTTGCTTTCGGTTTTTCTGAGCCTGGTGCTGGGAGTAAGTGATGAGACAGGTTGCTTGCGGTTTTCAAAGCCGGGGAGAGGAGCCTATGGCCCAGAGCTCAGCTGCTTCCCCACAGCTGGGCCCCTGTCTTCTCTGAAGCAGCAGTAGCACTGGGGTTAACCAGGGCCAAGGAAGGACACCCAGTCTTCTCCCAAGTTTCCCTTTCTTTACCACAACATCAGACACCCCCAGAAGCAATTCCAGATTCCATGGAGAGAAGAGCTGAGCTGTCGGCCTGCAGCAGGGAGCAATTGCCTGCTCTATGAGTCCAGATCTTTTTGAAGGCACCTTGTGGGCTGGCATCAAGTTAATCCTTCCCAAGACCAAGAAAGGCTTGCAGTTGGACTTTAGCAAGACTGTGGAGAGTAGTTATCATCCTGTTGTTCCATCAAGCAGCGAACCTGCTGTACAAGGGGCCATCCTCCATTCCCAGAAGAAGTGTCTGCCTCTGTCTTGGCAGGACCATTCTTGGCTAAGACTGAGAACCAATAGAGAACCACCTCCTTTCCTTCCTTTCCTCCCTTCTCAAAGCCCACCTTTTCCACAGATACATCCAGGGCTTTTTTTCTGGGGGGAATGCGCCAGAACGGAGTTCTGGAACCTCTTTGACAAAATTCTTTTTAAAATGTATAAAACTTCATTAGTTTTCAGTGTACCGATTGAAAACTTCATTTTGCTCTTGAGAGTTCTGGGACCTCTTTCAAAAAACCCCCAAAAACCTGGATACATCAGTGCACACCTTTTCCTATCAAAGCTAGCCCTAAGCACATGTAGTTAGAATGAGCACATATTTTTATCCTGTTTATCCCCATTTCTTTTTTCTCATTTCCCTCATTCCATTTTTTATATTCTAATCACATCAAGGCAAGGACCTGATTTCTAGTACTCTGTAATATGCTGTGGCATAAAATAAATGCCAAGAATTTCTGTAGACGGAGGAGGAGGAGGTTCAGTTTAAAAACTGCCATATGAGTCAGCTGTGTTAGATGACTGTTTTGGACAACTTTTAAGAATGCATTTAAAATTTCAGTGTTTTTAAATTTGGCCAGGCAAGTGAAAGAATAAGATATTATTTGTTTATTGCTGTTCATTTAAGAGACAAATGCTGTCCATTTAAGAGAAGGCTGGGGGAGCTCATTCTGCCCTTCTGTCTGCTGTTCATTTTTTGTCTTTAAGCAGTCTGGATACACTGTGGATTTCAGATCACATGGAAATAGTAATGGTGGTCAATTTTAAGTGTTGGTCAGTGGAAGAAGCCAGCTTCAGTGGTAGAGTTTGACAAAGAAGCCACTGCCAAAGGCTTGAGGGGGGAAGTAAGAGGGATGGAGGAATGTCAATACCAGTGAGGATTACATCAAAACATATTTCTTTTTTTATCAGGAATGAGTTTGCATATTTTCAGAAAATGACCAGGACTGCTACACAGAAAGGTAACATTACCTAATTTTTCCTTTCTCTGTTCTCTTTCCTTTTCCCTATTGTCCTAACTTACATCCACATATGAGTGAAGTGTAACTTTTAGCAAGATAAAAGTTAATTCCCCTATGATCAGTAAAATTAAGATGAAAAGGTGCTCCAAACTCTTTTTCCAGTTGCGTGATTTCTAAGAATATTTCATACGAGCATAAGAGAAGCTGTGTTGGAGCAGGCCAGTGGCCCATCCAGTCCAACACTCCATGTCACATAGTGGCCAAAACCCAGGTATCATCAGGAGGCCCACCAGTAGGGCCAGAATTCCAGAAGCCCTCCCATTGTGGTTCGCCAGGCACCAAGAATACAGAGCATCACTGCCCCAGACATAGTGTTCACTCCGTACCTTGTGGCTAATAGCCACTAATGAACCTTTGCTCCATAAGTTTATCCAATCCCCTCTTGAAGCTGTCTATGCTTGTAACTGCCACCACTTCCTGCGGCAGTGAATTCCACGTGTTAATTACTCTTTGGATGAAGTAGTACTTCCTTTTATCTGTTCTAAACCTACTGCTCATTAATTTCATTGAGTGCCCACAAGTTCTTGTATTGTGAGAAAGGAAGAAAAGTACTTTTTATCTACCTTCTCTATCCCATGCATAATTTTGTAAACCTCTATCATATCACCCTTCAGTCATCGTTTCTCCAAGCTAAGGAGTCCTAACTTCTTTACCTTTCTTCATAGGGAAGGTGTTCCATCCCCTTCATCATTTTAGTTGCCTGTTTCTGCGCCTTTTCCAATGCTGGGTTTTGTTTGTTTTTTGAGGTGCAGTGACCAGAATGGTACACAGTATTCCAAATGAGGCCGCCCCATAGATTTATAGAGGGGCGTTATGATACTGGCTGATTTGTTTTCAGTCCCCTTCCTAATAATCCCCAACATAACATTTGCCTTTTGTTTTCAATCCCCTTCCTAATAATCCCCAACATAGCATCTGCCTTTTTTTATTTTCTGTGAGTTATCTAACATGACTCCAAGATCTCTCTCCTCGTCAGTTACCACCAGTTCGGACCCCATCAACATGTATTTATAGTTGGGATTTTTGGCTTCAGTGTGCATTACTTTGCACTTGCCCATGTTGAACCTCATTTGCCATGTTGACGCCCACTTGTCCAGCCTCAACAGATGCTTCTAGAGCGCCTCACAGACCTCCCTGGTTTTCACTACCCTGAACAACTTAGTGTCATCTGCAAACTTAGCCACTTCACTGCTTAGTCCCAACACCAAAGCATTAATGAATAAGTGAAAAAGCACCAGACCTAGTACCAAGCCCCGTGGTACCCCACTGCTTACCATCTTCCATTGTAAAAACTGCCCATTTATACTCACTCTGTTTCCTGTTAATTAACCAGTTCTTAATCCACAAGAGGGCCTCTCATCCCATGACAGCTGAGCTTACTTAGGAGGTTTTGATGAGGAACTTTATCAAGTTTTCTGAAAGTCTAGGTGAACAACATCTGTGGGGTCACCCTTGTTCACATGTTTGTTCATAAAGAACTCAAAGTTTAGTAAGACAAGCTTTTCCCTTACAGAATCCATGCTGATTCTTCCTCAATAGTTTTGTTCATCAATGTGCCTACTAATTCTATCTTTAATAATGGATTCTACCAACTTTTCTCCCTTTCTCACAATACAAGAACTCATGGGCACTCCATGAAATTGCTGAGCAATCGGGTTAGAACAGATAAAAGGAAGTACTTCTTCACCCAAAGAGTGATTAACATATGGAATTCACTGCCATGGGGTGGTGGCAGCTACAAGCATGGACAGTTTCAAGAGGGAATTAGATAAACATATGGAGCAGAAGTCCATCAGTGGCTATTAGCCACAGGGTATAGATGGGAACTCTCAGTCTGGGGCAGGTGATGCACTCTATTCTTGGTGCCGGAGGGGGCAGCAGTGGGAGGGCTTCTAGTGTCCTGGCCTCACTGCTGGACCTCCTGATGGCACCTGGTATATTTTGGCCGCTGTGTGACAGAGTGTTGGACTAGATGGGCCATTGGCCTGATTCAACATTGGCTTCTCTTATGTTCTTATGTAACTTATCCGGTATCAACGTTAGACTGACCTGCCTGTAATTTCCTGGATCTCCTCTAGAACCTTTTTAAAGGATGGGCATAACATTAGCCACTTTCCAGTCCTCAGGAATGGAGGCAGATTTTAGTGATAGATTGCATGTTTTTGACAGGAGATCCACAAGTTTAAGTTTGAGTTGTAGGACTTCCTCTCTCATCATCTCAGTCTGACTCAGCTCTTTCAACACCCTTCCCGATTTGGAGGCAAAAAAAGCATTCAGCTTCTCTGCCATTTTCCTATCATCCTTTAGTAATCCTTTTACCTCTTGGTTATCCAAGGGTCCCACTGCCTCCCTGGCTGGTTTCCTGCTATTAATGTATTTGAAGAATTTTTTATTATTGGTCTTTATGTTTTTTCAGTATGTTCCTTGTAGTTCCTTTTTGCCTGTCGGATCACTGACTTGCATTTATTTGCCAAAGCCTGTGCTCCTTTTTATTTACCTAACTTGGACAATCCTTCCACCACGTAAAGGAACCCTTCTTACCTTTTACTGCTTCCACTACTTCGTTCGTTAACTATGCAAGCCTTTTTGAAATAGCTATTTGTACCTTTCTTAACCTGTGGTATATATTTTATCTGAGCTTCTAGGATTGTAGTTTTAAATAATCTCCAAGCTTTCTGAAGGGATTTGACTCTCCTTTTGTTTTCAGTTTCTTCTTCATAAGCTACCCCTTCTAAAGTTAAATGTGGCTGTGTTGGTCTTTTGGGGCAGTTCCCTATTTACATAAATGTTAAACTTAATAGAATTATGGTCACTGTTCCCACCCAGTGCTGTCATATGTACATCTCTCACCATGTCTTGGGTATTACTTAGGACCAAGTCCAGGATTCCCTCCCCCCGGTAGGTTCAGTGACCATCTGCTTCATGGCACAATCATTGAGAGTATCTCTTTCTCCTGACTTGAACACATATTGACCCAGTCAATGTGTGGGTACTTAAATCATCTATTGTGACACAATTATTTCATCTAGAAGAAGAGATTAGATCTATACCCTGCCTTTCATTACCCGAAGGAGTCTCAAAGAGGCTTACAACCCCTTTCTCTTCCCCTCCCCACAACCCCTTTCTTTTCCCCTCCTTTGAGGTAGGTGGGGCTGAGAGAGCTCTCTTGAGAACTGCCCTAAAGAGAACAGCTCTGAAAGAATTTATGACTGACCCAAGGTCACACCAGCAGCCTCATGTGGAGGAGTGGGGGAATCAAACCCGGTTTTCTCAGATTAGAGTCTGCGTTCCTAACCACTATATCAAATTAGCTCTTTCCTTAATTCTTTTGATGTTTTTAAATCATCCTCTAACCTTTGATCTGGTGTATGATAACAAATTCCCAGAATTAAGCTTCCCTTTGGGCCCGCTATTTCCACCCATAGCATTTCTGTAAGTGACTCTATTTCTCTTATATTCTCAATTTTACTGGACTATATACCCTCTCTGACGTACAGAGCTACTCCATCTCCAACCCTTACCTCCCTTCACTTGGAGTCTCAGAGCAGCTTATAAACTCCTTTCCCTTCCCCAAAACACAACAGATACCTGTGAGGTAGGCGGGGCTGAGAGAGCTCTTCCGAGAACTGCCCTTGAGAGAACAGCTCTGACAGAACTATGGGTTGCCCAAGGTCATCCAGCAGCTGCGAATGGAGGACTGGGGAATCAAACCCAGTTCTCCCAAATTAGAGTCCACACACTTAACCACTACACCAAACTGGCTCTCCTACTGATTATCCTCATCCCACCAAGTTTCTGAAATACCCACAGTGTCTATGTTCTCCTCTGACACTAAGCATTCCAGCTTCCCCATTTTACCTTTGGCACTTCTAGCATTTGTATATAAACAGCTATAATTTCCCAGACATGTTAGGCTTGTAACCTTCAAGATATCAATATACTAAGATTTCAATATTTCAATAAGACTTCAACCTTCAAATATTTCAAGATTTTATGGGATCAAATTGTGATTTTGAACTATCGAAGATAGCCATGCTAAGAATCATGCCAGAAAGCCACAAATTGATGATGAAGGATGTTGTATATTTTAAGCTGGAACAGTACCATATATTACTATTTAAGACTGACAGTATTGTAGTTATTGTGGAGTTACCAGATGATGCATGTTTCTCCCCCCCACCCCAACACATGCTCTCTTGCAAATCACTGTGGTATAGTAATTTGAGCCGTAATCAGCAACTAGTTTTGCCCAGTTTTGGAAAAGGAGAATAGGTTTTTAAGCCAACTTCCAAATCCTACCTCCCATGTTGACTAGCTACCAAGTCCCAGTTTTCATAAGTGCACCTCATGCACAACCAAGACCATTTCCATACAACTGCAAACCTCCGCATCAGCATTCTAAAAACTATCGAAGTTTGTAAAACTTTCTGAAAACTTTCTGCCTCCCCAGGAGAAGATCCGAATTTAGTGCCTTGTTACCCCGCATTTTCCAAATCCACTATTTCTGCAATTTTTTCCCATTTGGATCTGAAGTCAGTTTTCCAGTGAGGAATTCGATTTCAAATTGTTTCCCACCACCCTTTTGTGTTGTCAGTGTTGCATGTTCATTTACCTTCCTGCCCCTTTCAGGTTGCCCCCTGAGCAATCTGGTAATTTTAAAGTATAATTTTTATTGCATTATGACACAATTTTTTTTCATTAAAATATAGCAGTGTTATAATATTGGGACAAAACGGGCAGTGAGGTTTCATATAGACTTCTCCATACAATTACTCTTCCATGAAGTTCCTTTCCTTTCTGGGTCTTTTTCCTTCCTTTTTTTTTTTTTTTTGGTGAGTAGCTTTTGATGCCATGTGCTTGTGTTGTCTCTTCATTCCCCCCCCCAATGCCATAGCTCCTGGTATGTTTTTTTAAACAATGTTATGATTACATTACTGAATATGCAAAACAAAGGATGTTCCATACATGATGACATATTTAGTGTGCTTCATAATTATTGAATAACAGTGTTATGAATTGGTGCATCCAGTTCAATGATTGCCAGCCATTTTCTTAGTTGGCACCTATGGAGGATCAGGGGACCTTTGAAATGGCAACCATGCTGCTCCCCACGGTACATTCAGCCTTTTTTTACAGTGTTATGATGTTACAATGCTACTGCACACACACTGCTGATGAAGTACATGATGATAGGGCCACACAACCCCTTTTCAAAGGAAGTGTGGAACACATGGGAAGGGTTGGATCCGAATTCAAGAAAAAATTCCCTGAAATGAATGCCCTTCTGCGGAAGGGGTGCCACAAAGTCGGAAACAGCAGCAACACTGATATGCAGAAAAGGTCCAATGTTTTTTCTATAGATTAGGAATTAAAAGTCTTGATACCCAATGAGAGTAAATTTGGTACAGCAGCCATCAGTTGCTGCTTCCAATCTCAAACATCAACTGAAGTTGTGGAGAAATTTCTCTGAACATCTTGCATTGTCTTTTGGTCACTGGCTTTTCTTTGTCTCCGTGGGAGATGCTGTACTGGCAATGATTGGAAGTGAACTGCCTTGGATGTAAGTACCATTAAAAGCTGGGTTGAAAGCTTTGGAAATCACACAGTGCAAACAAATATAAATCGCACATGCTTCACATTCATTGACTATGGCTGCAATTAATGCAGATACTGTTTTTGTATATGAAATTTCGCTTATGTCACTGAACACCACTGTTAATTGTCTAAAGCAATATATTATGAAAACATAATTGAGCTGTAAAAGTTGAATAATTCATTCTTTAGTTCATTTCCAAAGGATTCACTTGAAACTTTGTTTTAAAAACAACTATAAAGAGAAGGGTGATTTTTATATCTGTATTCTGTGGCGATGTGTAGAATGAAATATAAAGATATATCCAAATGGGTCACAAATTATTCATCTATTAGAGGACAGACTATGCACCCTTGTAAGTACACCACAACCCTGTCCATCGAGAGGGATCTTTTCAACCACCAATGGACCCCACAGGAGTACCCTAGGAGTCCATACACCAGGCAGCTTGACATAAGTGAATGCAAAGATGGAAGCCAGGACTGGCAGGCCATATAATTATGCTTAGGTTGTGACCTTGGAAAAAGCACATGACATCTTGCCTTGACAGCTGTGGCTACCCCCACCCTGCCAACATCTGCATACTCCAATGAACTTGCCTTGCCCCAGAGTAACTTCTTTCAGTCTCAAACAGTAATCCCATCAATCTATCTCATCTTTCCTTCCTGCATTTCCTTGATAATGAAAAGTCCTACCTTTTACCCCTTTCCCACACCCCAAGACCAGGTGGTTCATCAAGCAGTATTGTTTCTATTTTGATTAGTTCAAATTAGCAATCCATTAGTCTTCCAAACCCCAGAGAACTAATCAGGAACCAACCTGAAAATCTACTTTACATGTAGAAGAAATGTCTGGCCTCTTTTGTACAGTTTTGGGAACTCGTTAACTTGTTTCCAAAGCTACATTGTCTTACACCTGTGTAATTCATTCTATCATAGCCCTGATTAATCTTATCAGTGCTTTGTTCTGAGGGATCCCTTGCATTAACAAGTCCTCTGGACACGTCTTTGGGTATAACTAGCCCAGCGCAACTCCAGTACATTTTTCATGTTATCTCGGGAACCCCTTAACACACATCCCCAGTATACTGGATCCTTCCTCTCAACGAAGTGCTGGTTCTTTTGCCATCTCTCCACGGACATCTCCAGGAAAGGTAGCTATTGCCCCAACCCCCACTATTATCCTGCTCCTCTCTTTATTTCCATAGATCTTGTGTGTATATTTCATGTGTGCTGCTTGTGTGTTATAATCCCTCGATACCCTTTAATAAAACATTTTCTATTTTACCCTTGGACTAGTTATTAAGAGCATAAAGGAAAAAATCACCATAAACATTGATAGCAAGACCTCCGCTATTACCCACCCTTTCACTGAGGCCAACCATTTGACTAATTTCCCCCAGAAACTAAAGTCAGCTATTCAGCTTCTTAATTCAAAGCTGGTAGGGGTAACACCCTCTTCACTATATTATCTAGAACTAAAGAGCTGAGGGCTTGAGACATAGCAATTGTTAATCGGCTGAAGAAGTCTGGCCAGAGAGAGTAAAAGGCAAGATGAAGTTAAGACAGTTAAATGGTGGCCTGGCAATGGGGACTGAGAGAAAGACAGAGGCTGGAGGTAGAAGAACCTGAAGAGGGTTAGCTGAAGAAGCAGCGGAGTCTTCCATGAACTAGTCTCCTAGCTCCAAGGTCTTCAGAGGTACTGAAAGAAAACAGTCCAGACCAGGAAAAAAAATCCCTAGTCTAAGAAGAGGTGATTATATCTTCAGAATCCAGAACAGCCAAGAGAAAACCTTTCCAGGAAGAATACTTTAGAGCAACTAAATTGTGGCTGTGACTGCTATCGGAGTGAAGGCGAAATGGAAGAATATTGGCTAATTGAGTTTAATTAGGGAAGTGAACTAGCCCAGGGATTTCCACCTCTTCATAGTTGTAATAATTTTAAGGAAATTATATATTTATATAAAATCACATTTTTAGTAAATTGTAATACACAGTTTTATATTTTGATTCATGTTATCCCATGGACTCGGTCTGTCTAGTCTGAGCCTAATTAATACTAACATACCTGAGTATAATAACTTACTTTTTAGTATCAAGGGTCACTAGTAGCAGAGAAACAGAGATTTAATATCTAGCATAAAATAGGTAAGCTTCAGTCTTGGTTGACAATGGGACTTGTTCTTGCGTATATTGGAAATGGGGTGGGATTTCAAGCAAAACGCTATTCTCCATATAGCCTAAACACTACCTAATACTTAATTAATGATTTAGAGTGACAATACTTTACATACATTATATAAGAGCCTTTTAAGAATTCTGCAAAGAAGGTCTATCTCCATATTGCCAGGGGTGAGTGCTGAGGCTTAGAGTGTGTCACTTGCCACCTAATTAGTTAGTATTTGAACCAGGAACTTCCTGGCCTATGGAGCAGTCTTTAGGCACTTGCATGATTTACCCCTTGCATGATCACAGTAGACAGATGTATTTTTTAGCTTCTTATGACTGCTTATTGTAATGTTGCTCCATGGTTTGAGGATTGTAACAATGTTACTTAAACAAGAACTGAGTAAGGAAATACAACCACTAGATGTCACTACATAAATACATCAAATATCTTTTCTATGTTGTACAGGAAAACAAAACGTAGTGATAATGGGTAGGAAGAGTTGGTTCTCCATTCCTGAAAAAAGTCGGCCTTTAAAAGGCAGAATTAATATAGTGCTCAGCAAACAACTGAAGTAAGTACCATGTTTTGGTAATCTTGGAGAGGGGTTTAGCAATCTTTTTTTATTACAGAACTGAATTAGCACGGAATGCAGAGTTTTGGTTGTTTGTTTAGCCATACCACCTTGGTGTAGTGGTTAAGTGCGCGGACTCTAATCTGGGAGAACCGGGTTTGATTCCCCACTCCTCCACTCGCAGCTGCTGGATGACCTTGGGCAAGCCATAGTTCTGTCAGAGCTGTTCTTGAAAGAGCAGTTTCTGTCTGAGCTCTCTCAGCCTTGATTTTTGATCATGTACCCAGTGAGCCTGGGTAGCTCCTGTGTCCTGTAAAACTGCTTGCTGTTCCACTATAGTCACTAGTGTTGTGCCCAAACCTGTTTTTAGAATGGCTCCAGGCAAAGTAACTTAGGTAGGATCTTTGGAAGAGGAGCATGGTGGAGAGCCATTTCTCTAAATGCATGCATTTGTTTGCAATTTCTTGTGTTTAAAAACTGTGACTTGCAAAAAGCTGTGCAGAAAAATGGCATGCATGTACAACACAAATATGATTCATGTGTATGGCTAGCATTGTGTGGCAGGGGTGGTACTTGTATGTGCATATGCATTGAAGCCCACTTGCCTGACTTCTGAAATTGTTGTAGCATTGTCAAAAAGGTAAACTGTATCTGGTCCACCAGGATTCAGAGTGTCAAGTTCAAATGTTTAGCAGTCGTGTTTGTGTTTTATAGGGAAACGCCTGAAGGAGCTCACTTTTTGGCTAGAACTCTAGATGAGGCACTAGATCTCCTAGAATTACCAGAGTTGGCAAAACTGATAGACATGGTTTGGATAATTGGAGGCAGTTCGGTATATAAGGTATGGTTCAAACACAATATTAGTTCTATAAAATTATATAATGCAGAGGCACTCTATTAAAGGATCAAAATCTTTGGAACGCAGAAAATGGTATTTTTCATGGTTTTGTTGCTGGCATTTACACGAGCTTCAGCAAAAAGTTTTTCGTGATTTCATGAAGTAATGATACTGCTTAGTACATTATGTAAAGCCTTTCTCTTTCAGTGTTTTCATTTCATTCTCACTCTAAACTTGTTACAATTGCATCTACTGAACAAAATTAAGTTTATGATACAAAGAATACAAATGTTAATGTTGCAGAACTTTTTTGTGTCCTGGGTGGAGCAATCCTTCCTTGCACCTGTGCTGCAGCAGCTAGCTACCATGCCACTAATCACCTCCCTAAGGGCACAGTTAATGTGGTGGCTGAATGGGGAAAAAAGGTGCCCCAACAGTGTTGCCGGGTGCTGCCACAGCAGCATCCATGGTGATCCCAACCACAGCATTTCATTCCAGAGTTGTTGCAATGCATGTTACAGCATGATAGACAGGACAGGTAAGACCAGTAGGAGCCCAAGCCAAGCATCCATCACTGAGTGGAGGGGCGGGCCGCAGGAGCGATGCTCCTCCTTTGCTGCACACACACACTTAAGAGCCCAGCTGCCGTTACAAGCCCTGGCCACTTGCCAGTGGGGAGGGCAGCATCACCCGGCAGCCACTGTTACAGATGCTGCCAGACGCTCCATCCATTGCTGCCTCCTGCAAAAGGCTTCCCACCACTCCCAATGACTCTCCAGCTGCTCCCACTCAATTGCTGCCCACATGGATGAAAAGATGGGTGAGATGGGCTGTGCCAGACATGGGCCTTATGCCCAGGGACCCAGCAAGGAGCCAGAATCCCCTCCCTTCTCTGGGCAGTATGTGGCTGCTCTGGCTGTTACTAAGTCCTCAGTCCTCCTTGTCGACTTCAGAGGATGGACCCGCAGCAGCAGCCCCACTCCACGAGTCACCTGCAGGGTGGAGTGACATCAGTCAGGACAATGCAGAGGCAGTGGGTGGCAGGATCTGGCCCCCACAGCTGGGGCCAGGTGGTGGTGGCGACTGACACCACACAGGACTTCAACACCGCAGCCACCCACCAGCATGGGGCGGTATCAGCGCCAGCATGACAGCCTCTGCTTCTGGCAGATCCTCCTCCACTGCCCGCTTATAAGGAAAACCATGCTGAAAATGCTTTGGAAGCCACCTGACACCATGCCTCCAGAACGCCCACATCTACACCAGCAGTGGGGTTTGTCCTGTTGCTCTGTGGGCATGTGGCTACAGTACTCGTATGCCAGCGGGACTTAGTGGTGCAGCGTCTATAGTGCCCTGCACCAGCATAAACTGCCCTTAGCATTGGCATAACTCCCAAGTTATGCCAGTGTAGGGGTCAGTCAAATCTAGAGATGGGCATGAATCGGAAAAATGTGGTTCATGGTGTTCATGGTTTGTTTGATTACATGAACCATGAACCACAAACTTTCGTGAACTTTTCCCGTTTCCCAAACCAGTTTGTGGTTTGTTCACTTCATGAGTTTGGAAGGTGGTAGAAGAGCCCCCTTGTGAGTTAGAGATGCCAGATTCATAGGGAGTCTTCATCAGGTTCTCCTCCAGGTGCCCTCCAAGTTTGGCGAAGATTGAATTTGGGGTTTTTGAGTTCATCATCATACATAGACCTTTATTGGCATGACACAGCAGAGATTTTTTTTTGAGTTATAGCTTCCCAAATCAGGTGCTGCCAGGAAAGCTCAGCTCTAACCTCGCCCTAAATCAGCAGGCAATTCTTCCTCTCACATGACAATTAATTCTCCTCTCTTCCTGCTGCAAAATGAAGGAGCTGAGTCAGGGTGTGGGATATATACAATCTGCTCCCATAGAGCAGAATGAGAGCTCTGTGGTTGGTTCCCAGAGCTGCCAATCAAACTGTAGATAACAACTATGGATGTTTCTAGGGCTCTCCACAAGTCCAGCCCCAGCATTGCCTAGGAATTGATTGATTTGGCACCAGGATGTGTGGAGAACGAACTGCTCTAACAAACCAAATGAACCTCCATGAGAAAAGGCAGTTTGTTTTTTGGATTCGGGAGTGATGCAGCAAAATGAACCAATTTAAAACGAACCATGAACCGGCCTGGTTCGTGCTCAAACCACGGTTCATTTCTCAGTTCATGCCCTTCCCTAGTCAAATCCCTATTCTGATCTGCCCTCCCCCTTTTAGAGTTGCTCTGTTAATTCCTTTCCCAGTGCATGAGGAATAACTTTCATTTAGCAGCATGTTGCTTTAATACAGTCAAAATCATTTTATTAATCTGCTTAGAAATTTGGGAAAGAATATTGTACAAATACTGAATGTACAAGTGTTGGATTTCCATCTTTTTAGCAAGAACAATTAAAATCAATGGGAGTAGCTTCCAATAACGTATGTTTGAGATTGGAGAATTGGACTTCAGTCAGTATATTTTTGCTTAATTGTTTTCATGGTCCTTGACATTAGTAAGCCTCATCAGATTGTATCCAGTGCTTGATGAACTGGAACATAGTGAAGTATAAGTCTCTAACATATCTCTTACCTTCAGATTTCAGTTCGCCCTTTCTGATATAATGCATTGAATAATAATTTTAAAAAGCTCTTGTCACGCTCTCGCTGCACCCCGGGCGGAACCCCGCTAGTAGCCGTGACGCTGGGCATCCACTCAGGTGAGGACAGTCCTGGAAGCTGGGGCTGGTACAAGGCTGTAGAAGATAGTGAGGCCTCAGACCAGCAGGGGACAGGGTGAACATCACCCCTGGCGTCCCTCTGCCCCCATACCCTGGAGTCTGGCTGCTTGTCTGCCCTTTGGGTCTCTCTCGCTTCATAAGCTCGCACATCTGTGACACGTTGTTCCTCCCCGGCCTCTCCGTCTCCGCCTCTCTTTATACCTCCTGCCCTGCTCCCAGCACTGCCCATCTTCCCCGTTGCCTCCACCTTTCACCAGACCCCACTCCCCTTGATAAGCGATGACGCCCTCTCGGCGTCCTGGGAGTGGCTGTTGTTGTGCCGGTCTTACTAGCCCGAGGGCCGCGTCACTGGTGTCTCAGGCCTCTGGGGACTGAGCACTCACCCTTGGACCCTCCTGGGCGACGTCTGCTATGTCGTTCCTCCCCGGCGTTCCTCATGGGCCGTGGCTTCGGGGCCGTGCATGTCCAGCGCTCCCCTACTCTTTCGGGCCGTTGGAGGCCGCTGCGGTAGGGCTCTTTTCAGGCTGGCTGCTGCTGGGCTCCCTCTTTGGCGAGCGGGACCGCTCTGACCCCTCCCAGGCTCCATGCCTGCCTTCAGGTATGTGCTCTGGCTAGGTTGACATTGGGGATGCAGCCTTCGTCCTGGACCCGCAGGACCAGGACAGCTCTTTAATATTTTTAGCCCAATGTATTTTCAAATTTGGATGTTCTTATACTGAGATGGGTGGCTGTGTGCTTCACACAGAAGAACAGCAATTTGAACAGGTGAAAAATGCTCACTTTCATAGACATGCTTTTCTCATTTTTCCAAAATGTGCACTGATTTTTCATATCATTCATCTCTAACCTGATTAAGTGTTGTGCTCCACATCTGTCATTTTAAAGAGAACAGTACGAGTTAATGTTGCAAGAATTAAATGTTGGTGCCTTTTGTTTTCATGCTACCATTATCATAGCTTGCAGACTTTATATCGTGTGCTGTTGTCCTGTAAAGAGCCTAATGCTGTGATTATCATTGTAATGAAAATGTTTTTAAATACATAAATGCTGTCTGTAGCTTGAAATATCTAATAATAAAGCCACTTCAAAAAACTTGCACTTCATTAAGGTAAAATAAACTTGTTCTGTGGAGAGCTTTGAATTTAAAATGGCTTTATGATTTTAGATAAACACTAACACCTCAATAAAAACTTCAAATGATATTTTAATACAGTTATCAAGAGTATGCTATGGTGAGGATTTCTGAAAAATTTCCATTCTACTATGAATGTGTGTAGGTAGCAAATTATCTATGGATATTGAATACTTGCTGGTAATTGAAGTGAATCATTTTTATTTTATGTAATCCATTAGGAAAAGAGATTTTTTTAAAAAACTTTGTGTTTGATGTTACTATGTTACAGCTTTAATACGGATATGGGAGCATACCAATAGGGAAAGACAAGTGCTAGGAAAAATATGGCTTAGAACTTTCCCAAGAAAAGGCTTCTTTGTTCCAGCCTCATCTTATCCCATGCAAACAACATATTTTATACTTCTCACCCCTTTGAAGTAGCTGTTTAAGCCTAGATTAAAATATTTGACATTGCTTCTGGTAAGTGTACAAAAACTGGAACATCTGCTACAAATGCTTTTTCCCTTGCCTCCTCTGCAGAGACCTGGTCTGCATTGCAGTGAGGACAATGCTGGGTTAGATCAGGCTTCTTCAAGTTGAATTGAGCTTTTTGTAAGGGATCTTTCTGATCCCTGTCTAAACTCTGCACCTTTTCCCCCCTCTAAAAAAAAGTATTCGTGAAGGTCATAGGACCCTTAAGAACAGAATAGTGAGGAATGTGGCATAAAGAGCTGTAATGGGAAGAAGAAATCTGTGAAAACTGGCCCTGCCTTCTTGTTATAAGCTCTATTTGCAGGTTTCTCAAAGTCTATGTATGCTTCATAAGAACATAAGAGAAGGCAATGTTGGAACAGGCCAGTGGTTCATCCAGTCCAACACTCTGTCACACAGTGGCCAAAAATACCAGATGCCATCAGGAGGTCCATCAGTGAGGCCAGGACACTAGAAGCCCTCCCACTGTTGCCCCCCCCAAACCACCAAGAATACAGAGCATCCCTTGCCCCAAACCAAGAGTTCCTATTTATACCTTGTGGCCAATAGCCACTGATGGACTTCTGCTCCATATGTTTATCCAATTCCCTCTTGAAGTCATCCATGCTTGTAGCTGCCACCCCCCCCCCGTGGCAGTGATTTCCATATGTTAATCACTCTTTGTTCTCCTTCCTTGATCTCCTTGGAAATGGCATGGGTTGGTACTTATGTTTCCCTACAGAAAGGGTCCATTCTTTTGGCCCTTCTCCCATATTTGTGGCAGCCAGACAGATTACAATTCTGCTAATTTATTCTAGGAAAGGAGGAAAGGGGCAATTGGCAACATTAGTATGGGAGTAACTTCTACATCATGTGTTACTGCCCTATTAGACTCCAGCCCAACAGCCAGCTTTCCTACTTGTGCAGAGGAAAGTGAAAATATGAGCATTGCCATGCTATTGCCCAACCCTAGTTCACTTCATAATGCCTTTTGTGGGGGAAGCTCCTGATACAATATGCCTACTTTCTCCTTGAAGTTAACTTCATGGCATAATAAACCATACAAATTGCCATTCTGAGTTTATTTGCTTCATTTATAATCTGCCTTTCTCCCTGAGATTCAAGATAGATCACACAATTAAAAATAATGTAATAAAATCAGTATTATAAACTAGATTACAAAAGTAGAGAAATTTAGTACAAATGTATACTATGAACAAAAGAATGAAAGTTACCTAGAATTTCAGGCACTAACTATAACCCAGTAAATGCTACCTGTAGCATAGTATTTCCTTCCACAAATTTACACATTTCCTTCACAGCATGATATCTGTGTAAACTGCAGTGATATTAAATATATATAACATACTGTATATGCAGATCATAAAATTAGTATCCCCATAAGGGCAAGCTGACTAAACAAAAGCACCTTTTGTGCAGGAAAAGCACAGTATAGTAGTGCTGTTTGGTTCTTTTCCAAATAGTCAACTATTTCATGAGTTGATATTTTTGGGACAACTTTCATGTCCTTCACAATTGTTCCCTGGTACACGCAAACCAGAATCCTTCGTTTCTATGAAATTAAGCTTTGCTTTATAGGAGCATCACAGGCACATGAGAGAAACAGTACAATGTGCTAGACATTCAGCCTGTCTTAATCCTCCTACCTTACTACATAGTCCATACAGCATTAATTCATGTCTAGGAAAAATTCTACCTAAAGGTCTTGCAGAATGCAGCTTCCATATGAGACAGCACATGCTGAATCCTCCTGAGTTTAATGGCCCTGGCCTCTTTTTCTTACCCAGTGTGTTTGCCTGTATCCTTGGGGACAAGCAGGTTTACTGTAGCGTGAGCATTTATAGACAGGAGCCTTCTTCATCAAATGCATGGAATAAGAAGGTTGAGTGCATAAAGGTGAAAGTGCATAAAATTAGAGTGCCTGTAAAACATTATGAAATATTGGCAGAACGTATCGTTGACTATGTTCATCTACTATCTCAAGCCTCTGTTTATTTGCCACAGCCATGAATCCAGGTTGTGTTCCCACATATAATGTGATTGATGATCATCTGTTTTTTTGGGAAACCCTGAATCAAATTCCATTTTGCCATGATGTTGGACCCCTGCTACTTCTTCTCTGTGAGGCAGATTTTCTCACCAAAACACTGTTTCCCCACTCAGACTGATCAGCCTCTTAGTAGTGTATTTGAATGACAGAATTATAACTTTATGTGTATCCCGCCCTGTGATAGAGAACTTATTAGGCTTTTGCCCAGGCCAGGGATTTATTGTAACTCAGGAGGAACCCTCTTATAAATCCCTTTGGAAATGGCACTTGACACGAAGTAAAGTTCAAACAGAAATGCTGATTTTATTAACCAGGCACAACAGAGATAGGAATAGGGCAGGGGAGAAGAAGTTGAGGTAAATTTGGTTGTTTATATAAATCATAATAATTTGAACAAGCAACAGAGCATAGCTGAAGCTTATATTCTTATAGACTCAGTTCTTAACTGTGAAAGGTTTGTTTGTCTTGGAGATTTCTTTCAGCAACAATGTGGCTTAATAAAGTTTCATAAAACTATTTTAGTTTCCTGGAAGTTAATACTTTCTGGTATTTAAATGCTTCTCTTGTGGGATTATAACATTCCTTTTTCACTCTTGAGGAGTCTAAGACCGTTTCCCTTTTCACACAAACCAGGGGTCACTACTGAGCCAAACCCTCTGAATAACTGGGTAAGAAATGTCCTCTTTCTAGGAGCGAAAATCCTTTTCTGTTTGGCTAGTCTCGCAGTTTTCAACTTCATGTCCAGTCTCTTCTGTCAAACCTAAACCCCAGTTCTGGAGACTGTGAATAAATGGAACTCAGCTAGGGCTGACACTTAGACTTTATGTTCTGATTTTGGAACTTTTCCTCAAATGTGTTGGTACACAGTAAGGTCAAGGAGTTGTATCCCTTCACTTCTCAAGTGACTTGTCTGTTTCCCTCAGACTGACACACACACTCCTCCTGACTGGCAACTGCCAAGCCAAAGTCCAAACAAGGAGTGCCTCCCTCTGACCACACTGACTAGATCTTTGAAAGCTTTTCTCAGCTGGGCAGAACTGTCAGAAAGAAGGGGGTCATGCAGGAAGCAGCCAGTCAATCAAACTGTGCTTTAACCCCTAATCACCCAGCTCTCTGAATTTTATGCACTAAGCATTCTGCTTTTGGATGTCAGTTTGTCATAGTTGGCACCTGAGTTTTCTTCCTGACTAACTGGGATTTGTAGGGATTAAATTCCAGTTAGTACAGATGCCTGCATGTGCACATCGCAGCAAATTGAAATTTGGTACAAGGTATCTGAAACCAAGAAACCTTCAATTATACTGTACATGTAAGGGAAGGAGGGGGCATGTGAGCATTCAACAAGCTGTCCATAGTGAACAGGAGTTTTATGCAAAGCTTCTGACACCAGGAAGCCTGGCCTTCTGCACAGAGCATGGTTGGGGGGTGGGGGAGGTCAGAGGGCCAATGTGAGCATTGTGGCAAATCTAGTTTGTGCCTGTCATGAATAAATCAGAGGTTTATCATGTCTGGATGCAGCCTGTGTTGGAAGTCTGGCAAAATATATAATCCCCTTTGCCAATTTATGTATGTAAAAGGGTATTCTTAACCTTTTTATTTTATGTTGTATTGAAAGACAGCAATTTGTTGTGCAAAAATGCTCTGTCATTTATACAAAATATGAGTATAGGGTTTTTTGAAATTATGAAGACCAACTGAAAACACTGGTTTAAATGTATTGGTTGTTAAATCCCCTGAGCAATGGCTTTTTTTTTCTGAACAGTGGCAAACAATATGGTAGTCAAGGTGGCACTAAGACACAGCATCACCTGAACACATTTTGATTGTGCAAAAAATAACTAATTTGGCAAGAGAACAAGAGGAGGAGTGATGTTTAACTTATCAGTCATTGAACAATAGAAAATGAGAGTTCTTTGCTGTACACTTTATTCTGCTCTTAATGTCCATGATTAAATAAGGGTGTTAAAAAAAGCATTTTTTACTCTGTATTTAGCAAGCTTTTCTAGTTTTCTCTGTTTTTCTTACATTAATTCCGAACCATTTACTCACAATTAGTTATTCTGGGTAGTTTCTAGCATATGATCTACTGCTTTTTAATGCCCCTACAAGGCACCGCACCTTCCTTGATTATACTGCAACTGCCATTCTGAGGCTCACAGCCAGAATGATGGAGGAAGGGACAGTATCACTGTCAGTTGAGGACAGGTAAATTAGATGCTTAATATATTTTAATAATAAAACTTGGTTCTAATAAGATTAAAAATAGATACCAATCACTGTGTGCTTTTGCATTCGCTTGCTCAGACTCAGGTAGCAATATATTTATGTTGTCACTCAACAGTTAAGCACAAAGCTGATTATCACAGTAACACAAGACTCTAGACACTATTTTAAAAAGATGATACCTGTACCCAATACTTGGTGAGTCTGCTATAAGGGGGAAGAATGTTAATGAAGATAATTGTGGAAGAAGTTCTGATACATGCAGCCTACTTTCTATTGCCTGCCTGTTTGTTCTTCTGAAATGGGCATGTGTATGTTTCAGTCAAGAATTTTTGGGAGGAATATGTGAGCAAGAGAGACACTCATGACTTTACCAAGTCAAATTGGTGTATGGAACTTGTTAAATACATTGGAATTTTAATGTGACCAAAAGATGACAGTTCTAAGTGTCTCACTGACTATGGAGTGTGTTTCTTAGGACAGTGTACATCAGACTAAAAGAACATAAGAATATAAGAAGAGCCCTTCTGGATCAGACCAATAGTTCATCTAGTTCAGCATCCTGTCTCACACGGTGGTCAACCAGTTCCTCTAGATGGCCACAACAACAGGGCATAGAGGCCAAGGCCTTCCCCTGACATTGCCTTCTGGCTCTGAGATTCCTCTCAGCCACCATGGCCAATAACAATTGATAAGGCTTATCCTCCATGAATCTATCTAATCCCCCTTTAAAATGGTTTATTCCTGTGGACATCACTACATCCTTTGGCAGAGAATTTCACATTTTAATCACTTTCTGTATAAAGTAGTATTTCCTTTTGTCCATCCTGAACTTACTGCCCATCAGCTTCATTGAATGCCCTTGAGTTCTACTGGGTCACCATTGTCTACATGTTTGTTCACTTTCTCAGAGAACTCCAAAGGATTGCTAAGGCAGGACTTCCCTTTGTAGAAGCCACGCTGATCTCCCCTCAGCAGGCTTTATATGTCTATGTGTATAACAATTCTATCTTTGATTAGTTTCTACTAAATTGCCTGGGACAGACATTAGGCTGACTTGACTGGCCTGTAATTTCCTGGTTCCTCTCTGGATGCCTTTTTAAAAATTGGTGTCACATTTGCTACTCTCAAGTCTTCTCTCTCGAGGGGAGGAAGATACTCTGATACTCTTGGGTTCCTCTTCCCACAATCCCTGGTACCAGGAAATTGATTGCACTTTCTATCTCTGGGGGGCAGAGGAGGAGTCCACCCTCAGTCTTTTTCCTGCCTCCACCTGAGAGAGCAGTGGATTTAGAGAGCTGCTGAGATTTTCCTTTAAGGAGCTCCTTTGGTTGCACTTTGTTTTTCTCTTTCCAGTCCTATGCCTTTCTGTCTGCCTTCCCCTTTGTTTAAAACACAAACAAAATTTGTTTCTTCTGGCCTCAACTTCCCGAGGCTGTTTGCCTTTTGCCAGCTGCTTCAGTCACTGCGATGTCTGCAGCTGAGGTCTTTGACCACTCTAACCACGGGACCTCCTCTAAGAGAGAGTTGGGGGAGGTGATCCCCAGGCAGTGGAGTAGGAAATCCCTGCAAACCCACTTGCCCAGGTGTCCTGCCACAGCAGAGCTCCTGGAGAGAGCCGTAGGCCTTGAATTGCCTGGATTGGATCATGGAGAAGCAGGCTTCATTTTTGGCGCCAAAATTTAGCCCTCTGCTGATCAGCTGGGACAACCTTTATCGGCCCATCAGGCCTGCTCATTGTAGCTTTCTGTGGCCAGGGTGGAGGTCAGGAGCGGGGAGAGCCCTCTGTTGGCCCACCAGGCTTCCAGGACTGGCAAGAACAGTTTGATTCCAATCAGTTGAGAGGGGGACTTCTTTACCCTCCTGGAAAAGACAGAGGCGAGGCCTCTTCCCCCCTCCCTTTCCAGTCAAACATCTTCAAAAAAATTAGCTACTTCAAGGCCTTTAGACACAGAGAAACACCAGGGCTTCTCTTGGCCAACAAAGGCTGCCTGTAAAAGCACCTTCCCCATTAGGAGCAATTATTCAAATTTCTCAGACTACAAATCTGAAGATAAGGATTCCCCTTTGTCCTGGCCTGGAGCCAGGGACTCCCACAGAGCCCAGGAAACAGGTGCTGCAATCCAACCCTGCTGGAGCCCTCCAAAGCAAGCAAGTTATGCCATGCGAGCTGCAGCAGTCCTGGAGGAGAGCGTCTGAGCTGCACCCGTCCCTGGCAAGGGGCAGCTCAACCGTCGGCCCAAAGGGAGGAACAGGATGAATGGATGGGACCCCTGAGGGGAGTGCCGGCCCAAGACACAGAAACGGAGGGACTGGGGTGAGCCCGACCACAGATGAGAGCAACGCAATGTGTCCCCAAAGGTCTGGCGATCGACGGGCACATCAGCGGTGCAGGAGAGGGTCGGCCTGGCAGAGACCCAGGGGGCGAAACAGGAGGCGAGTAGCCTCCCCACCTGTAATCCAGCGGCAAAGGGAGGGGCAGAACCTAGTGTTAGGAGGAGGGACGAGCCGGCCTATGGAAAGAGTGAGGGAAAAGAGCGACAGAATGAGGAACTACAGGGGAAAGGGAAGGAGGGTGGAGGGAGAAATAAAAGGAGATATGAATGCAGAGCCAGGGAGGAGAGACAACTGAAACTGGCAGTCGGAGAGAGTGAGAGAGAGTGCGGACCACCACTGCCAAGCCAGTCAGGCCAGCCAGTGGCAGTGACATAACCCCATGGGGCCCTTATTTCTGAGGCTTCTAGCAGTTCTCTGATGGAGAAACAGAATGGCAGAGGGCAGGGCATGTGGGGCAGACAGCCAGCAGCCCAACACCCTTTAGGTTCTGAGGATTCTGATGGAGATCTGGATAAAGAGGATTCTTTTCTATGGGTGGGTTGAGTCTGGCTAGGGAACTCAGGCCTCCAGGGGGAGAGAAACACAGCAAGAGTCAGGGAGCTCAGAGCAGGCCCTTGGGGACATTCAGGACACTATCTGGTGCCTCTCCAGTCACTGCTTCCTAATTAATCTTCAGAAGAGCAAAGTTTAAATGGTGCCTAGTTTTAGCACTTAGATGAGTTCGGGATCTCACGGAGGTCAGTTTCGGGGGTAAAAGTTTCATTTAAAGTGTTCATTTAAAGCTTAAAGGGAAGTATGGAAATCGCTGTTCTCCTTCTGAGGTGGAGGACATCTCCATGGGTTATTCCCACCATGCCTTTAGGGAGGCAGGAAATAGTTTTTTCCCCTTCCTGTTGGCACCTCTGGAATAGCCCATCTCCAGTTCTGTTCCTGCCTCAGTAGGGAGAAGCAGCAATTTCACTAGGCTCAGCTGTTCTTCTAATTTGCCTTTCTGTTATTTCCTTCTATCAGCCTTTTTTGCCTTGCCCTTTCTTATTTTCTCTCTCTCTACTTCTCTCTTGTTTCTTTTGCTCCTATCTTGGAGTGAAGTTCTAGGGGTCTCAAGACCCGAAGAGAAGCTCCACGTCTGCCGCAATGGTGGCAAAAGAGCTTCCCGAGGTTTTTTCCTCGGGCGACGAGGGAGACATGCGTGCCGCGGCGGCAGCGCGAGAAGATTCTGGGGCTGATCTGCCTTCGCTGCATGATCACGCACCCCCAACATCGGCAGCTGACTCTGCGGCAGTGCCCCATGCGCTCAAGCGCCGCCGGCAGCCTGAAGATGATGACCCCGCCATTTTTCCTGCGTGACTGCAGGCGGGTGGCCGCCATTTTGAGGGTCCGGTCTTGAGCCTTGGGACCTCTCATCGAGCCATCTCAGGAGACCGGGGGGCAGAAGGAGGTCTGCCATGCCTTCCCCCAGCCCTGTTAGCCGAGGAGGAGGATTTTGAGACTGGCTCCAAACGGGGTAAGCTCCCTGGACAGGGAGTCTTGTTGCACTCCTCTGAACTTATGGCCATCATTAGAAAGACCATCCAACAGGAAATGGCACAGCTCCATTCCAGACCTGAGATTCCATTGCCACAGGGGACTCCTTCCCAGGGCTCCTTAATTCCCCATCCCCCTGGGTGGCCAACTAAGGTGGCTAAGAAGGCTCCCCACCCCACCCCCTGGGAGACCCATTGATGACCAGTGGAGGGAGGAAGTGGAGTCCAATACCTCTTCTGTTGAGGAAAGGGAAGAGGGCGAATTTATGTCAGAGGAAGAGTTGAAGCTCCCCGAACAGTCCAGTCGCTTTTTCAAACCTGAGGACTATCAATTTCTCCTATCTAAAGCCCTCAAGGTCCTAGAATTGCATGATTTACCACCTTCTGAGTATCAGAAGGCAGCCAGAGCTAAATTTAAGTCCAAATCCGGGGGTATTCGTGAATTCTTTCCTCCTGAGGAACACACTGAGAAGGTGTTTCCCTTTCCTGAGTATTTTGAGCGTCAGAGCAGAGTGGGATAAGCCCATGGTGAATAAACAGTTCCCTGCTTTCGCCAAAAAGTTATATGCTCTGCCTAACTATGCTAATGAGTTATTGCAGGTGTCTCCAGTGGACGGTCCAGTGGCAGCACTTCAGTCGCCAGGTCTGGTCTCTGAGGATGGCTCGGGTACCATCAAGGACCAAACTGATAAAAAGGTGGAGGCAACGCTCAGAAGAATTCATGAGGCTATCGCCATGATGGTGAGAGCAGCGTCCACAACCTCCATCGCCACTACAGCAGCAATCGTTTGGTTGCAGAAGTTGAGCCAAATTGTTACAGAGAACAACCGGGCCATGCTGGAGGTAATTTCTCGTGTTCTCAAGTCTAGTTCCTTTTCGGCAGACGCCTCCTTGGACATTATTTCATTCGCTTCCAGAGTCCATGGCGGTGGTTAGAAGATTACTTTGGCTGCGTGCCTGGCAGGCAGATACCCTGTCTAAATCCATCGTCACTGCTTACCCGTTCCAAGGGGACCATCTATTTGGAGAGGCTCTAGACAACATCCTGGTGGAGACTAGGGATAAGAAAAGCCATGCCCAGATCTCTCTGACATTTGGATAGGTGGAATCCCCAGTCCTTTTGGATGCAACACTCTCTTCCAAGATATCGCCATGACACCAAGAAGACATCTTGGGAGCCATCTAAGCAGGCCGGCAAACGTGGTTCGTTCAACTCCAGATTCAACAAGCCATTCAACAGGAACAACCGAGGGGACAGAGATGCCAAACCCAAACAGGCATGACTATTCTTCCATTCTGGTGGGGGATCACCTCCTACATTTTTCAAAGGCTTGGATCGACGCACAGGCAGATGCCTGGGCAGTGGAGGTGGTGTCTCAGGGATATTCGATAGAATTTCTGCATCAGCCTCCAGAGCGATTTCTCCAATCCCCAGCAAGCAAATCAGAAAACAAGAGATCCATTATCTGCAAGGCAATACAACATCTGTTGGAAATCCAAGTCATCGAACCTGTTCCAGCCAACGAGAGGAGCCGGGGTGTTTACTCCATATTGTTTATGGTCCCCAAGAAGAATGGAGACTGGAGGGCAATTCTGGATCTCAAGTTTCTGAACAAATTTATAAGACTACGACACTTTCGTATGGAGACTCTGAAGGCTGTAGCGGACTCTCTATCTCCCAACGAGTTCCTAACGTCCATAGATTTGACAGAGGCATATCTCCATGTGCCCATACACGCGACACACAAACGATTTCTTCGTTTCTGCATTTACAACCAACACTTTCAATACAGAGCGCTTCCCTTCGGGCTCTCCACGGCACCCCGACTCTTCTCCAAGTTGATCATCAACCCGGTGGTATACCTCAGGTCTCAAGGAATTCATGTCCATCCATATCTCGACGATCAGAGCCGGCACACAGGCAGACTCCATCAAAAACACGGAGAGGACCTTATGTGTCTACAGGAACATGGGTTTCTGGTCAACTTTGAAAAGAGCTCGCTGCTACCGTCTCAATGCATCAAACATCTGGGAGCAGTGATCGACACCACTCACAATGCTCTATTCCTTCCTCTGGCCAAAGCTCAGAAGATCAAGGAATCCGCCATGCGGATCTACAACAGCAGATCTGCTCCCCTCCTGGAACTAGCCAGACTCCTGGGTCTGATGATTGCCAGCATTGATATGATACAATGGACTCGTCTACACGCCAGACCATTGCAGGTCTTCCTATGCCCCCACCAACTTTCCATTATGGAAAAGAAGGTTCTCAATCTACAGGTACCCCGGGGAGTCAAGAAGAGCCTACGGTGGTGGGCGAACCTAGACAACCTGTTGACAGGCAAGAGCTATTACGTCTGCCACACCAGGGAACTGTTCACTGATGCCAGTCTCCTGGGTTGGGGAGCGATGCTAGACGGTGCCCCAGTCCAGGGGACGTGGCTGGCCACCAAAAAGGAGCTGCCCATCAATCTCTTGGAGCTCAGAGCGATCCGCTTGTCTCTGCTTCACTTTGCCTCCCAGCTACGCAGCCATCAGGTGCTGATAAGGACAGACAACATATCCGCCAAAGCACACATCAACAAGCAAGGCGGATCCCGATCGTCTCAGCTTCACAGAGAGGCGATGAAGATCCTCTCTTGGGCAGAACATCATGTAGCTTCTCTGACAGCTGAACACATAAAAGGGACTGAAAATGTGCAGGCAGATTGGCTCAGCAGAGTTACAATACAGGAGGGGGAATGGGCCCTCCATCCACGACTCTTCAACATGATATCGTCACGCTTCAGACGTCCCATGGTCGATCTGTTTGCTTCTCCGACGAACCACACCCTGCCGAGGTTCTTCACCAGGTTCTTCCATCGGGAGGCAGAAGCAACAGATACGCTCACGACTCCTTGGCCTCAGGGTTTGCTATATGCTTTTCTGCCGTTTGTCCTGGTATCCAGAACCATCCGCAGAGTCAGGGAGCTCAGGGCAGAGGTCATCCTGATGGCTCCGAGATGGGTCCGACGTCCATGGTTCTCGGCGTTGCAGGAGTTGTCGACACTTCCACCTCTAATCCTTCCTGTGTCTCCCGACATGTTGTCACAGGGCCCGGTATGGCACCCAGATCCAGCGTGGCTGTGTCTGACCGCGTGGCAATTGAGCGGCGCAACCTGTCAAAGTTAGGATATTCTCCTCAGGTCCTGGACACCATTCTTGCATCCAGACGGCAGTCTACGATTCGCATCTATAACACCACCTGGAAGGCGTTCGTGCAATGGTGTAGAGGCAAGAAGGTTGAACCCTTGTCACCCTCCATGGCCTCAATTTTGGCCTTTCTGCAGGATGGTTTGAGCATGGGTTTGAAATCTGCTACTCTCTGCAGACAGTTAGCGGCCCTGTCCACTGTTCTTCCCTCTCTCGAGGGGTACAAACTTACCAGGCACCCTCACATTTAACTCTTCTTACAGGGAGCCGTTGCTAAATCTCCACCCCAAGTTCACCGCTTCCCAACATGGTGGTTGAATGTAGTGCTCAACGCTCTTACTAAGTCACCCTTTGAGCCTCTCCGGGAGGTGGGGTTAAAATGGCTGAGGATGAAGATGTTGTTCCTGGTGGCCATCACGTCTGCTAGAAGAGTTTCCGAACTCGGAGCATTGTCTGTCAAATCATCCCTCTGTTTTCCACAAAGATAAGGTCGTTCTTCGCACAGATCCTACATTCCAGCCAAAGGTAGGATCCAAGTTCCACTGTTCTCAAGAGATCTATTTGCCCACGTTTTGCCCGCATCCTAAGCACCTCAAGGAGCGGACATGGCACACCCTAGATGTCAAAAGAGCCCTCAAGATATAAATAGCAAGGACGGAGGCCTACAGGAAGACTGAGTCCTTATTCATCGGCATCTCTCCGCCAAGGAAAGGGGAGAAGATGTCTAAGTCGGCAATCAGTTTGGTACTGAAGGCATGTATCACAGAGGCATACCGAGCCTCTGGTCAGGAGGTACCCAGTGGCATCATGGCTCATTCCCTGAGGAGCACGGCAACTAATGCAGCTTTTGCCAACAGAGCATCGGTGGAAGAAGTGTGTAAGGCGGCCACTTGGTCATCCATTTCCACCTTCATGAGACACTACCATATCAACACCATTGCATCAGCTGATGCGACCTTTGGGAGAAGAATTCTTCAGCACGTTGTTACCCTGGAGGAAGATGACGACCCACCCACTTGAGGGACACTGCTTGGGGAAGTCCCATGGAGATGTCCTCCACCTCAGAGGGAGAACGACCATTGGACTTACCGGGAGGGGTCCTTCTCCTCTGAGGTCAGGAGGACATCTCGGCCCTCCCACTTTCATCTTCCTCTTCTATCTTTTCTGTGCTGACTTCTTCTCTCATTTCCTAGTTGTACTCTGCCCCTTTTTTCTAGGTCTGCAGTTTCTTCTGTATTGAAACATTGAGGTTACTGTTTAAGATTATGTTTTCTAGGGCAAGGCCATTTATTTTAGGCTGCAAGCACTGCTTTCAGAGTCCCAGAACTAGAGATGGGCTATTCCGGAGGCGCCAACAGGAAGGGGGGAAAACTATTTCCTGCCTCCCTAAAGGCATGGTGGGAATAACCCATGGAGATGTCCTTCTGACCTCAGAGGAGAAGGACCCCTCACGGTAAGTCCAATGGTTGTTCTGTGCACATTGTGTTCCCTCTAAGCTGAGTTAATGTGAGCTAGCTCACAGTTTTTTAGCCTCCAGCTCACACATTTTTGTCTTAGCTCAGGAAGGGATGGCTCCAAAGCAAACTAATTTATGCAGTAGCCAAATTGCTCGCTCACAACTTTCATGCCAGTAGCTCACAAAGTAGAATTTTTGCTCACAAGACTCCACAGCTTAGAGGGAACATTGGTGCACATGCGAAAATTTTACTTCTAAAGATGGCTGCCTGTGCGCATGCTCAAACTGAGAGGAAAACAACCCACCGATCTACGCTCCCAGCAGGGAGCGATGTGGCAGCGCAGTGATCCGGAACAAGGAGGTCAGTGTGATCGCGATTCTAGGGGTTAAAAAAACCATACATTGGACCGGAGCAATTTACACCACCCCCAGCACGCTGTCTGAACACACCCACTGTGAAGGTTCCTTCTTCTTGAGGGCAAGGAGGACATTCTGGGCCCACCCTAGTTGGAGTGTCTTTATTCAGCCTATTATGCTTCCTAAAGAGTGAATGACTGCCAGTCTTTATGTTCATTGTCCTTTCACTGTTCTAATAGTTTATCTTTACCTGTATGGTTTGTTTTATAGAGTTCAGTAAGCCTTGTTGTCTCTGTGTTGGGCACACATTGTGGACTGTTATCAGCTGCAAAAGTCTCCAAACTGAGGGTGGGCTCCTCCTCCCCCTGGAGATGGAAAGTGCAATGAATTTCCTGACTCCAGGGATTGTGGAAGAGGAACCCAAGTGTATCAGAGTGCCCTCCTCACCCATGAGAAGAAGGAACCTTCACAGTAAGTCTAGTATTCCGTTCTGGTACAGTGGCTAAATTTAGTGATAGGTTATATATACAGGTTAGTAGATCAACGATCTCATATTTGAGTTCCTCAAGGGTGTATGCCATCAGGACCTGGAGACTTATCAGTTTCTAATTTCCCCAGGAGATCTAGAACTTCATCTCTGGCCACCTCAATTTGACTCAGTTCTTCAGACTTGAACATATAAGATCTTATTTCTAAATAATAAGACATGACCAAAAGGCTGTTGAACACCTGCTATCAAGGAATCCAAAGCCCCTACAAAACCTATTACTAGATTATTATGACCAGTTTATGCTGTGCTTCATGGCTTTGATGGAACCAAAGGATAAAACATAAAGAGGTTCTCCAACACAAGTGCCATTAGTGTTAGATGTTTTTATGTAGAACGGTTGTATTTCCTGGAGGGGGTCATAACATGTAGTTTCTCAATCAGTTTCCAGTAAAACAATGCTGATAATGAAGGTTCTGGGATCACAGCAACATCACAAATGATGGCATTACAGCATCAGTACTCTAGTTCCGACTCTGCACTTTCCAGTCACCATGCACCAGACCATGGAATTGGGCCTTAATATGTAGTTTTAAATTAGGAAAAGCATACAAGATGTTATTTTTGATGCAGTCCAAAATTAACAGTCATCTCTTATTCATATGAACAAACATGTTGTTTTGACATTCTCTTGGAAAGAACTAGAAACAGAAAAAAAAAAAGATTAGAGTGTGACTCACAGTTGGAGTCAGAAGTCACAAAGCCCAGTCTTCTGTGCTTTAAGTGCCTTTTAAGAAGTGCTTGTTAAGAGAGAAGGGGAGGATTCAACCTTTTACAAGGAAATGTGGGGAAAGAGGCATAAAGTGAGAAGGCATGTAGCAATGTATTAGCCATGTTAGATGCTGAACAACTGAATGTGATTCAATTTGCAGGGACAGGGATTTTCCAAGATATAGTGGATTGTGTGTGTTCCTGTCCCCCTGCCCCATGTACAGAGACTATAAAACGATAGCTTAACTTCTGCAGTTTGCCTGCTGCTTTGTATCAGTGAACCAAATATGTGGGATTCATTGTGGGATTTTTTTTCTGCCTCATTTATTTAAGCTGCAGATGCTCAACAAAGAAGGATTTCTACCTGAAACGTGGGAAAGATTAATTCAAGAACAAATGCATTTGAGAGTTTCTTAGCATTTTCTTGTACTTGAAATTTGTTTTACATGATCCATAGAATGAATTCCTTCAGAAAAACTGCAGTATGTACACCAAGGACTCTAAAACAAATGCTAGAAACTGATTTCCTCAGGAGCCCCGCTTTTGTGACTGAATAGTTACATTCACAGTTAAATTTAGATGGGTAGTCATGATAGTCTGTCTGTAGCAGTGGAAAAGAGCAAGAGTCCCGTAGCACCTTAAAGACTAACAAAATTTGTGGCAGGATAAAAGCTTTCGTGAGTCACTGCTCACTTCTTCAGATATCCTTCAACACAGAGATGATATGATTCCTGTTGTCTCCCCAGTTTGCACAACCTGATGACCACACTGCACTGTGACTCAAACAGTTTTTTTCACACACCTCCTACAATTTGTTCCAAATGGTTACACTACAACTGGTCTAGATCAGGGGTGTCGAACTCATTTGTTATGAGGGCCGGATCTGGCATAAATGAGAGCTTGTTGGGCCGGGCCATGTGTGTCATAAAATGTAATGCCAGATAGTGGAGATATAAACATAAATATATATTTTTTTACTTAAAATAAAAACATGCTTAAAACATTAGCTCTATAAGCTGTAAACCTACTTTTGATTTATTGACATTCACCATAGAAATCTCATGCTCAGAGTTCTGAGTCTAAAAGGTTCCCTTGCTCAAAAGCCAGTCGAATCCGACTCTAGGGTTGCGGTGCTCATCTCCGTTTCAAAGCCGAAGAGCCAGCGCTGTCCGAAGACGTTTCCGTGGTCATGTGGCTGGCATGACTAAACACCAAGGTGCACGGAACGCTGTTACCTTCCCACCGAAGTGGTACCTATTTATCTACTTGCAATTTCTTGCTTTCGAACTGCTAGGTTGGCAGGAGCTGGAACTAGAGACAGGAGCTCACCCCGTCATGCGGCACCCGGGTCTCGAACTGCTGAACTACTGACCTTCCACAGCCTGCAGTTCAGCGTCTTAACCACTTGAGCCACAGGTTAAAACATGAAATGATTGAGTGATTATGAGAGTCTGGCGAAGCAAGCTATGATGCAGCAGCAGGAAGCAGGAGATGGCCAGTTCCACTGTGGGCCTGATGGAAGCCCTCCAAGGGCCTGATCCGGCCCCCGGGCCGCATGTTTGACACCCCTGGTCTAGATAATTCCCCTATCATACAGTCTCAGTTTAAATTTGGCAGCTCAGGAAGTGCAGAAATCATCATTTTACTCCTCTTATAGGGAAAAAGAGTACGAGGGTTGGCTTTTCTTGGCCAGTGATGGCCACAGCTCAAGTTAGAACATAAGAACATAAGAGAAGCCAATGTTGAATCAGGCCAATGGCCCATCCACTCCACCACTCTGTTACACAGCAGCCAAAATATACCAGGTGCCATCAGGAGGTCCAGCAGTGGGGCCAGGGCACCAGAAGCCCTCCCACTACTGCCCCCTCCAGCACCAAGAATAGAGTTACATCTACCTGAAGAAATTTACAACTGAAGCAGTTTCTTTAGAAATTTGTGTTCCCAGTAAATGCTGCCTGCTAAATTATTGGATTAAATCTGCATGAACAGTCAGTCATCAAAGCATCAGTTCCCAACACAATGTTAGATTAATCATCTTTAGAAATTAAGTGTTTAGGCAGGATTTAAGTCTGTAAGGCAAATGCATAGCTGTTCGTGGTTCACAGTTGATGCTATTTTTTAATTTCCCCATATCTATTGATGAAAGAGGCTGTACTGCTCAGAATACATATAATTTCTAAATTTATATTCCAGACTATTTACATTATCCAAACTACAAGCCTTTTTTTTTTTTTAACCCTTGGAGGGATTTTTTTATTGCATTTTTCTAAACACTACAAACTACAACGAAAAAAGGGAAGGGAAACATCTACATCTAGGAAGAAAGTAAAGATAACCACAACTAACTAAAACCCCAAGAATTGGTGATCATCATATTATCTTATAAACATATTAGTCTAAAATGTTTATATAATATCGAACATAGTCGAATACGCTAGGTTATACATCCTTTTAACCACTTCAACCGTTTAACAACCCTCCCCAGAGCATCATTAAATCCCAATGCTTTACAACAGTTGGTAACCTCGCTTGGGGGCAGCCGCCCCCTTTTCTGAGTCAGAGTCCTCGTCGGAAGACACCGAGTCCAATTCGCCATTAGATTTGCTGTCCTTTTCTTCTTTTGCATCCTCTTCTGGCTCTCTCAATTGCAGCCTCAACGTGCTTTGAAAACAGAGTTAATTTTTTCCCTTTTATCCTTCAGTTTGAAGGTGATGCCTTCAGGAATCAACCACCTGTACAAAATGCTGTTTGTTTATAGAAAGAGAATTAAGTCCTTGTACTTCTTCCTCTTTTTCCTTACTTCAATCAGGATATCTTTTAAGATTCTGATAGTGTTGCCTCTGATTTTCAGAGGTATACTTGTAGTCGTTTTCAGGATTAAATCCCTCACATGCCTCTTCGAGAATCTAACCATGATTTCCCCAGGCAGGTTATTCTTCTTAATGTACACAGAGTAAGCCCTATAGACCACATCCATTTCGCTTACAAGATATTCCGCTTTTAAATCCATCACTGGGGCTAATGCATCACTCAGAAGTTGCTTTAGATTCTCATTTTTGGCTTCAATAACTCCTTGGAACCAGAGTACCAGGTTGGCTCTCTCCATTTGCAATTGCAGCAGTTGAAATTCCTCTGAAGCTTGCTTCCTTTCCAGCACTTGCATCTTTTTTCGAGTTGGCATCCATTTCCAAAACTTTCTTAGCTACCTGCTTCGTCTTTTTTGAAGTTTCAGACAGTTGGAGCTGCTGTGCTGCAAAGTTCTGATTTAAAGTTACTAATTGCTGATTTATGTTAGTCATCTGGTCCAGTAGAGGGCGCAAAGAATCTGCCAGAAGCTTGGAAAACTCTGTAGTCTCTTCTGCTCTTGAACTCATGCCACCTACTGGTTTCAATTTTGATCCTTTCTCAGGCTTTCTCCCCGCCAACTTTCCCGATTGTTTACTTTTACCGAAAGTTGCTAAAGTCGCCAAAACGCTTGACCATGCTCTGGTAAGGTTCTCAAAACAGATTTCTCAGGTTTTGTCTTCACTCCCCCCTTGTTAGAATGCTTTTAAGTCTTTGTGTCTGGGAGGGGCCCCTCCCCCGCTTGCTTCCCACGCCGATCCCAAGGGGGGATGCTTTCTTTTTAAAGTGCCGTTATCTCGCCTTTACTCAACTCGCTGTTCATTGTTGGTCTTCCGACCTCGCTTCAGTTCGTTTTAAATGCTTGATCTCCGACGCTTGTCCTGGTTAGCAGCTCTAGATCCATTCGGATGCATAGCGACTGGACCGTCGTGGCGGAGGAGTGCCTCAATTCCCCAGCATTGTGCTGGCGAAGAGGCAACCCCTCAAAATCCCCATGGCTAGGAGCCTTACACAAAAGGCTCTGGGGGGGCGGACGATCGCCCCCCCTCCAGACCGCTAGTGCGCAGATCGTGCCCCCGGTGCAACGGGGAGGCACGTCTGCTAGCGAGTCACCATAAACCGGAAGTCGACTACAAGCCTTCTTAACATGAGCTTGGGTCCAGCAATGCACAAATGGGAAAAGAAATCTCCTTTGTATAGTTCTGCTTGTGGAAGGGATTGTGCAATATCTTGTACATCTCCCACTCCCATGGTAATTTGCTCATATACACAATGACTTTCACATGCAAGATCTTCTGCAACAATCTTCTCCCTCTTCTGTATTGTACCTCGGGGAGCCATTTTGAGAATGAAGAAGATGCCACATTCAGTTCCCGAAACCCTGGGATTGGTCACACAAGATCCTGCACAAGCAGAAATACAAATGGAGATACAATATGTTTGACTTAGTACATGTGGCTACCACAGTCTTTTTCTTGCCTTTCCACTTGTGCAAGAGCCGTTATGCACACAGAAACTATGCACTGGGTCCAACCAATTTTTTAAAATTAAAATTTATATTTTGCTTTTATCCCTAACTAGGCTTGTCACTGCATTTTTTCCTCATCATCTTTATCCTTGCAACAACAACCTTATGAAATAGGTTAGGCTGAGAGATTGAAAAGATTACCTGCTGGACTTCCATGGCACTGGAGTGATTTGAACTCTGTTGTCCCAGATCGTAGTCTGACTACTCTAACCACTATGCAGTGCTAACTCTCCATTCCATGGATAGGTAGTCTTCTTGGACGCCCATCTCTACATAATGTGTTTTCTCCTCTTGGGCCAAATCCACTTTTGGCTTAACACTGGTTTAAGTGCACTTAAATCTCAGACATACAGGGGGCTGAGGATAAACCACAAGGAAGGTGGTTACTTTCATGCACTGCTTATGAGCTCCCAGAGGGTGGCCAGTGCTGGACATGAAATGCAGACCAGATGCACATTTGTCTGTTTTTACACTTTGTCTTTTATGAACCATGAACCATGAACTATGCATGTATATCTAATGGACAGGGGTGGGGGGAACGTCATTTATCATGTTGTCTGCTTTTTTTAAAGGAAGCAATGGAGAAGCCAGTTCATCAGCTACTGTTCCTGACAAGAATCTTCCAGTACTTTGAAAGTGATACATTTTTCCCAGAAATTGATTTAAAACAATTCAAGCTTCTGCAAGGGTAAATATCACTGCTACAGTAATAGCTTGTATTCACTTTATCATTAATGGCATAACAAAATATTTCACAAGTTTATATATGCTAATTTAATCTCTGAAGAAAAATATTTGGACCAATAGGATGTACAAGACAACCACAGTCAGTTATTTTACTAATGGTTAACAGTTAATTAAGCATGCACTGATTTTTATTACTTTGTATGTAATTTACTCTCTCCATTCTAGATACCCAGGTGTGCCTGATGGTATTCAAGAAGAGAATGGCATCCAGTACAAGTTTGAAGTGTATGAAAAAACCATCTGTGGAGACATATGAAGTCTGATTCTGTAGCACATTTTACAGTATGGTCACAGTTACACAGAAATAAGCTCTACTGAAGCAAAGCAGACTTGCTTCCAAACATAGACTTGAGTTGTGAAACAAGTTCTCTCTCAAGCACACTGACCTTCCCTGTCTCTTTCCACCCCTTCCAGGCTAATGTAAGTGCTCTTGGTGGTGATGTTCCTTTGCCATAAGTGCAGCAAAACAGTGTTTGGAAACAGCTATGTCAAGATGGGTTTTGATCATGTGAGCTTTCCAAACTTTCAGTGAAAAATACATTCCATTATTATAGAATACAGATTTTGTCTTGATCCTTTTTTCATTAAGATACTGCATACTGAATTTAATTCACTTCCTGTTATATCAGGCCCGTAACTAGGATTTTTTTTCAGGGGGCTTTAAATTTTTTAAGGGGGGTGGGTCTGACATCCTCCAACTGTCCCCCACTCAAGTGAGCCAGCCAGGAGAAGAAGGAGGACCCCCCCCGCCCTTTGGAAGTCTCCCAGCCTCGCCGACTACTCACCTGCAAGATGTTCAAAGTGCAGACAGCCTTAGAAATTGTCTTGCAGTTTGCAAAATGTGTCTGCCCAGGATTCCCACAATATGCCAATGCTTTCCCATGGACTCGTCTTGTGCGGGAGATGAAGTGCAGTCCATGAAATACAGACCATGGCAGCAATTATGTTGTGGCACCCCATATCTGTTCTCCAAACTCCCCCAATGTCTAGTGGTTCAACATTACTGGGGACCCCTGCAATAGTTTATCTAAGCTTTTCCTTAAGCCCTACTGTATATTCCACTGTGACTTTTCTGTTCAGTATCTTTCTTCTTCCCTGCTACACAGGCTGTTAGTTTTAATCTTGACTGACAAGCACATAGTGTACATATTCTGATATGGTAGAAGGTAGTTTTGGACAAAGTTCTGTCAAGGAGAAGAGCCGTGATAGTGGAAAGATACATATTATCTTGGCCTTTACCACATGCTATAACTGCTATATACAACTACACAGAAATTGAAATTATTTACAGTAAAGTACAATACAGTTATCCAGTTCGGATGTATATTTTTGCCTAATATGAATGACCTAAGTGGTTGTCTTAGGGAAACAGCCACCATGTTCTGACTGGCATATGAATACAAGGGTGGTGATATGAATAATGTCCCATTTTGAACTGAGAGACCAGGGTCCACATCCTTGCTGAGCTGTGAATTGACTACATATTCTTGGAGCAGTGTTATACCCTTACATAGTAAGAAGATATACCTTTCTAAGTAAGAAGTTATGCTTTCTAAGTCCATTGAGGTCACTGGACTTAAAAGAGTGTAAACTCTGCTTAGGATGATACTGTTAGTATCTCATCTTTATGTACCTCAAAAGGCTGTTGTAAAGCAAAAAAAATCAGGGAAACTCCACATAACACTACATTTGAGCTCCATGAACAAAAGATGTTAAAGAAATGAAATGGCCACTGGCCATGAGACCCATTTTGTGGTACCACTGACTATTATTTGCTTTATTTAGAAACTGTGTATGCCACCTCTCAAGAGATGTCCAAAAAAGCTCACAATGAAAGCAATACTACAGACAATAAAAATTAATCAAGAAAAACAAATCACAACAATATACATGTCAATAAAACAAGCCAAGACAATAAAATAAATAAAAACAAGCCAGTAAATCAATCCAGGGCATGAAACAGTGCAGTCTAATATGATATTGATAAAACAATCCTTAGGCTAGGAGCAGACTATAAAATAGCTGGAGGGCAAGACTTAGCTAAAAACCTGAGCAAAGAGTAATGTTTTAGCCTGTCACTGATAGAAGACAAAGACAGGTACCAGGCAAGAAGAAGAAAAGGTTGGATTTATACCCCGCCCTTCACTACCCAAAGGAATCTCAAAGCGGCTTACAAACTCCTTTCCCTTCCCCTCCCCACAGCAGACACCCTGTGAGGTAGGTGGGGCTGAGAGAGCTCTGACAGAAACTGATCTTTTTCAAGAACAGCTGTGCCAGAACTATGGCTTGCCCAAGGTCATCTAGCAGGTTCAAGTGGAGGAGTGGGGAATCAAACCTGGTTCTCCCAGATTAGAGTCCACGCACTTAACCACTACAGGCCTCATGGGGTATTCTAAAGGCAAGATGCCGCCACAAAGAAGTCCTGTCTCTAGTTTCTAACTGTTCTTTGCAGCCCCCTCCCACCTTCTGACTGAGATGTAAGGGCTCAGGGCTTTCCATTACTACTTGTATCTAATAAATGGAGCTTCTTTAAAGTTTATACCGTGATAATTTGGGTGGTCTTTAAGGTGCTACTTGACTCAAATCTTGCTCTTCTCCTGTAGACCAACATGGCTGCCTACCTGAAACTGACTCTGGTTGCCACCCACTTTACCTCTGAGAATAGAGGCACAATGAGCAGGGCTTGAGAAGAGAATGTTAACTAGCAGGCTCCATATTCTTTACAGTCAAGAAATTAAAGCAATTTGGCTAATGTCAGCATATGCCTGTATAGATCAATGGGAGAATTATTATTTCTGTAAATGGCTGAAACTGATAAATCTGATGTTTAAAATCTAAGTAGATTTTTTCTCACTGACCTTTTTTAAAATAAGTATGAGAAGTAAAATTTAAGTTGCTTAGCAGCAAGTGTTGCACTTCTTAGTCACTGCCTAGTGCAATTTTACCAGTGCTAGGAAGTTACTATAACCTCCATTAAGGATTTTTAAAGTATAGAATTTCCAAAAGTCATCAACATGCCTGATCAATCTATCCACAGCATCAAATTTACTTCAGGGGAAAAAGGGGGGGGTGGGGAAGTGATAAAAGAATGAAGTGATACAGAGCAATCTCCTGACAGTACTATCTGATATACTTTTTTTTAACTTCAGGTGCACAAATCAAAACACTGCTGTCAAATTTTCCAAGACATGTTCTTTACTCCTCCACCATTGCACCATCTTCCATTTAGTGTTTTTTTTTGTCATGTGAGAGACAAATACTTTTAAATTTACTGCCGTGTTTAAGATGTCAACTTGGAAAGTCAAGAACAATAACAAAGCTATTAACATGTAAAGCTAAACTTCAACCATAAGAGTGTTGCTGATTATTTCCAATAGCCTAGATGTAATAAAAATGTTTAAAAATGAAACTCCATGGATCTTTCATTAAAATTCTAGTTCATTGTTCTGGATCTTTAAAAATACATTATAAACTTCCTTCATGAAGTGTTTTACTTCCTAGTTGCTAACTTCCAAGTGGCATACACTGAGTGCCAGAGAACCTGGACTCTCCAATTGTTCTGCATTGCCTCATATAGAACCAGGCAGTGTCCAGCCTCATGTAGTTGCTTCAAAAATATTTATTTAAAACATTTTAATGCTCCCTTTCCACTCAGTCAGGATCCACTGGATGGTGCACATAAAAACCATTAAAATATTTAAACAATTTAAAATATTGGAATTATAAAATTTAATGAAACACATGAACACATATAGTAGCTAGTGGTAAGGCTTCGCATTTAGGTGAAATGTGATAGATAAGCATGTAGAATTCATTTCTCTCATCATTTCCTCCACATGAGAAAAGGAATGATCTCTTCCACCTGCACAGTCTCTCATGGTGGGTCTTGTCAGAGACACTCAACAGTTATTCAAAGCCTTTGCCACTGCGTCTGCCTTCCCATCCTGACAGTGGGCTGCTCTAAGAATGAGAGTCGTTTTTGGAACTCTCTGGACTCCACCCACTGCTACTGCTGCTCTGCCTCCTCCATCCGCTGGACTGCTACTCCTTCAGAGGTAAACAGAAGAGATAGCCTATTAAGTATGTACATAAGGAATTTGGAAAGATGTGGGCTAGGCAGGGGAACTGTTACCCAGCAAGAGACCATCATTGGGCATATGTGAAAGCTGAGTGATAAATAAACTCTCTGAAATTTTACTGAAAGCTGGCATATTTTAAGTGAATCACTTGTCTACTTTTGGAACGGTAATGCAGACCAGCTGGTTTCGGCTCTCTTGCTAGTGCCACTATTAAACAATATTTAATTTTTAAGCTGTTTGGAACACTTTGTTCCCAGGGAACCATGAATGAGGGGGATTAAATTATATCTGTATTATACTTTTCTTAGTGACTGGTAATTATATTGTCAGTCATCATGCCATGCTATTCATTGCACTTAGCTGCAGCGAGACTGGGGGAGGGGTGATTTCATTTTTTCTGTTCTACAGCATGAATCTGTTCAGCTACCTAGAGCTAGATTAACCCACTGAAACCAATAAGTCTACTTGTGGGAAAAGGCCAAGACACTGAAGATCAAAGGTTTCATACTGACTCACAGTACAGTGAAGTACATAAGCATTATTTTTCAGTAGAGTTTATTCCAACAAATTAAATGTATAGATTTGTTGCCATTCTGATGTAAATGAGAGACTTTATAGGGACTGGGATTTTTAAAAATACACTTAAGTAGACTGAAGAAATCATGGCTTACAGCTCTTTGTAGAATTGTTACAGTGGACACTGAAGCAGTGCACCCCAAAATACCTGTGCAGTGATTTTATCCATACCACCACCCCAGTCAGCAAAATAGATACTGACAGTGCTAAAATCCATAGAGAAGGAACCTCAGTTACCACACTATTTGGAGAAGTGTTTTTCTAGAAGTGTAAGATCTGAAGCCTGAATCTACAATCACCTAGATTCTAAGAATGGCACACAAGAAATTCAGTGTACAGGCAACCTCTAATCTTAGTTAAGGTATGGCCAAGAAAAGGGAAAACTAAACATGCTAATACGAGAGATCTCCAAGGAATGGAAATACAGGAACAGCCCAATAAAGAAATGCTATGTGGCAGAAATTATCAAAATAACAGGGAAACAAGAGGCTTTGGTTCATTGATTCTTAATGGTGACCATTCAGACAGACAGATACACACACACACCTCTTGCATTCAGGATTTTAGGCAGCTCCTTCTCCAGCCTTGGAATGGCTTCTGACAGTCACCAGAGGAGAGTTGTTTTATTAACTTGAGCTAAGAATACAATCCCAAAGCCTAGATTTCTACTTTAAAAAGTAACACACAGTAAACAGATGAAACTTCACATTAAGGAGTTGGCTGATGGCCATCAGTCACAAGGGTCTAATTGAATAAATGTCTGTGTCTTTAATGCATATATCATAAATATACAGACATTCATAAAGATTGCCTTATCTGGAATGGTTTTATGTCTTAATCTTTTACATGTGGCTTGGCAGTCATTTGATAGATATTTATTTGGTGGGCAGTAGTGGATTAAAAGAACTAGTGGTTTAGGTAGACTCACAGAATCAAATACAAGAAAATCAAGTGCTGGAAATGTGTGAGTACACCCCTCCTTAGGAGTATCCCTTGCAAAGTCCGTTGGTATACCTTGCAAAGTTCTCAGCCAAGGAAAATGAAGAAAAATAAATATATTCAGGTGCATATTCAATTATCTGTTTTGAAACACCCAGTCAGAGAAACTACTTTTAGGGAAGACAAAGGAGCTGGCCATAGTACTGAAGCAGCTTGCATATTACCTAATAAATCCTGCTATCTCATTTGAATTTGTGGAAGTGATTGTGTATACATTTATGCTAGCTGGTAAAAAAACAGATATGTGCACCAATAGAAGGGATGAAGAAGTTCTGTGGTACTAATAGCTGTCACTGTATTTTAATACACTCAAACCTAGAAGACTTAATAATGGATTCTGAGAGAATTGTGTACTTATGCTAAGGTTGCCAACAACCTGGGGAACAAAAATGTACAGAAATGGGCAGGTGAAGCTTTTCATAGCATGCGGCAAATAGTATCTCCTGGTAAAATAGCATCCTATTAAGCCTCTTTTAAAGAGACAAGACACTTTTTATCCACACATTCAGCAATTCTAACTTACATAAAAACATAAGAGGCACCAATGTTGGATCAGGTCAATGGCCCATCCAATTCAACACCTAATCCAGAGAGCCAGTTTGGTGTAGTGGTTAAGTGTGCAGACTCTAATCTGGGAGAACCAGGTTTGATTCCCCACTCCTCCACTTGCACCTGCTGATGTGACCTTGGGTCAATCACAAGCTCTGGCACAGCTGTTCCTGAAAGAGCAGTTTGTGTTAGAGTTCTCTCAGCCCCACCTACCTCACAGCGTGTCTGTTGTGGGGAGGGGAAGGGAAAGGAGTTTGTAAGGCACTCTGAGACTCCGAGTGAAGGGCGGGGTATAAATCCAATCTCTTCTTATCCCTGCTTCTGATGAAACTTACTGTAACCTTAGGCCAATAATTCTCATTCAGCCTAAACTACCTCACAGGGTTATTGTGAGGGTAAAATGGTGTAATTAAGAATCATGTACACCATTCTGAGCTCCCTGGAGGAAAGGAAACATAGAATGTACTCATTATTAATAACCTCTCTATATAATAAAGCTGTTTTGGGGTGGCCATGTTCATTTGCTGCAAGAACTGCCACTCACAACGGGGACCATGGCCACTGGCTGCGTTCTCTTACTCCCGCCCACAGAGGCAGTGCTGGCCCAAACGTGCCTCAGAACAGAGTGCCTTCGCTTTGCTGAGCACACCTGTCTTCCTCCGGCCCAAAGCAGTGCCGCACCTCCCCAGCACCTTGCCCGTCTCTGCGGCGGTTCTGTGCCTGCTCCCCCCGATCAGTGGCCAGTGCGGAGGACCAGGCCCCGGCAGGTGGCCTGCCTCAAACAGGTGGGGGGGACCAGGCCAGCTGCCTTGGCCCACTAGTGCCTCGAACAGGTGGTGGGAAGAGGGACGAGCCTGGGCAGCTTGGCCCGCCAGGCCCTCAAACGGGCAGGGGGGAGGAACGAGGCCGCCCAGCGTGGCCCATGGGTGCCTCGCACAGGTGGTGGGGAGAGGGATGGGCCTGGGCGGCTTGGCCCACTGGGGCCTCAAATGGGCGGTGGGAATAGGTATGAGGCTGGGTGGATTGACCCACTATGGCCTTGACTGAGCAGTGGGGAGAGGGACAAAGCCGGGCACCTTGGACAGCCGGGGCCTCTATTGGGCAGGTGAAAGGGAGGCTAGCAGGCTTGGCCCGCTGGGCCCTTGATCAGCCGAGGGGAGGGCCCAGTCGGCTTGGCCCACCAGGGAATCGAGCAGCTGGGGGGGCGGGAGGGAGTGTCACGGCTCCTGCTGAGTCCGAGCACACAGCTCCAGCAGAGGAGCTGAGTGCAGCTAGGGATGAACTCCCGATGCTGGAAAATCCCACACCTGACAGCACTGAGAGTTCAGAGGCTGCTCCAGCAACAGCTGAGGCAGATTCCCACCTGGTCAGCACTCCCCCTGATTCGCCTCCACTGGTTTCCCATTTGAGAGAACAGCGCCGATGGGTCATGGTGGCCCGGCGGTGAGAGGCACGCATGCACAACAGACACTCTTTCAGTCCCGGGTATTAGCGGGAGCCAGGATGTGCTTGGGGTGCGCTAATTGCCGGCAACTTAGTGAGCTATTTAGCCCTCACACTCACGCTGACAAATCGTGCCAGCAACTAGTCACTTTGACAAAGCTTTGCACCTCCTCGTTCATCTTCCTGGTTCCTGTCTTGACATCCTCAGCTCCTTGACCTCGGCTTGCACGACTACGCTTAGACCTGCACCTCGAACCTTTGACTCCCTGACTCTTGGGACCCCTGGCTTACTGACTACTCTGACGGTTTGTGCTTTGGACTTGGCTTCCCTGGTTGGTTTTTCTGCCTGGCTCTTGACTTTGGACTGCACCCTGACCACCCCGCTTTGCCTTGCGCTTTGGACTTGGCTTCCCTGGTTGGTTAGTTTGCCTGGCTCTTGACCCCGGACTGTGCCTTGACTTCCTCACTCTTATCTGGCTCTGCACCCCGATCCATGACAGAGAGACGGGGGGCCACGGCCGGGCAGGCAAACTAGCACCCATTGTATTTGTTGCTACAATGGGCCAGCTTCCTAGTATTTAATAAAAATTCATAGGATTGGTCTCCAGACACCTCACCATCTTTGCTGCCCTCCTCTGGACATGTTCTAGCTTGTCTATATCTTTCTTAAATTGTGGTGTCCAAAACTGAACTATTTACTTCATTTATACCCTTCCTTTCTCTCCAGTTTATACTCAAAATGGCTTACATTATTCTCTTCTCCATTTTATCATCACAATAACCCTGTTAGGCTGAGACTGTGGCTAGCCCAATATCACCCAACAAGTTTCCATGGCTCTTCCTGATTCTAGTCCATTCTGGCCATTTTTTAAACACAAGTTTACAATTACTTCAGATTGTACCATGAATTCAATGCTGGTCAGGTTGACACCCAGAGATTTTGAACAGATCACATACCACTTAATGGCCTGTTACATATAGTGCCCTGTTCCATGGTGTGCCGAATGTCCTACAAAGGGATTTCTACACAAAAGTGAGACAGGAATCTATCTGTAGTCCTTCTTCCAATTGACTGCAACATAACTATACTAGGTTCCCCATATTTTTTCTGTATTTTATAACATGTATAGGATCAAGCACAGCATAATGCATAATCACATGGTGTTGCAAACTAAAGTCTGATGGATCCTAGTTACTCACAATAGGCACTAATTAGCATGTAACCAGTGCAGCACATTTCCTTGATCTTTTGATAGTCAACTTATGCACCTGCAGGATGGCAGAATGCTGTAAAACCAGTTTGCCTAGACTATGCATTAGGTTGATAGATATCACTTAAAAATTATTGCTTTGAGCTTGGAAACGGTTAATAGAATTTGCAAGGGATCTGAGTAGGAAATATCAGATTTGGGGTAGGATAGCTGCTGCTATTGTTTTACAACTGACGTTCCTGTAAAGAATTGCAGTACACACACATTTGCTTCTGTGCCCTCCCAACACATGCTCTGCAGTGTACATTGTTACAGATAAATCTCCAATGTTTTCTGTCCTCCAGAAGGAAATTGACTGTAAATGGCTGCTCTGAACTTCCCATTGCTCAGACCGCAGTATTCTATATCAAAGAACTCCAACTGAAACAAAGTGTGCATTGTAAGCATAGATAACAATGCATTTGCCATTTCATTCCTTAATTCAATATTTCATACTCCCTTTAGATGAAAGAAAGCATTGTTCCTCATTTATTGTTCAGAGCATGGCTACTTTGAATGGAAGAAAAACTCTGGCATTTAATGTTGAGCATACGCTGTTACATTGATTTAATACATAAGCCTTTCCACACAGATGGTAATCTTTGAAGTATTGACATAATACTTCAACCAAAAGAACAAGAGGACTATACAGGACTAAGGGGGTTGGAAGATGGGATAGATTTTCCATTATGGCTGACTGAACTGATCTTTTGCCGTAACATTGGCACCAGAATGCCACAGTGTATACAGCCCAAAATTATGGAATATTATATCATAAGTCACACAAGAGGAACACACATTTATCCCATATGAAGGAAGGTTTTTATTTAGCAATAACTAATCCTTCCTGACTAATTTCAAATCTTCATGCTCCTCTTTATTTTCTGAAAACTGATACCATTGTTAAATTTGCAAAATGTGAATGTACTAAGAACGGATAAGAACATAAGAGAAGCAAATGTTGGCTCAGACCAATGACCCATCCAGTCCAACACTGTCACACAGTGGCCAAAAATACCAGGTGCCATCAGGAGGTCCACCAGTGGGGCCAGGATATAGAAGCCCTCCCACTGTTGACCCCCCCCCCAAGCACCAAGAATACAGAGCATCACCTGCCCCAGAGTCCCTATCCATACCTTTTGGCTAATAGCCACTGATGGATCTCTGCTTCATATGTTTATTTAATTCCCACTTGAAGCCATCCATGCTTGTAGCCGCCACCACCTCATGTGGCAGTGAATTCCATGTGTTAATCACTCTTTGGGTGAAGAAGTACTTCCTTTTATCTGTTCTGACCCAACCGCTCAGCAATTTCATGGAGTGCCCACGAGTTCTTGTATTGTGAGAAAGGGAGAAAAGTACCTCTTTCTCTACCTGCTCTATCCCATGCATAATCTTATAAACCTTTATCACGTCACCCCTCAGCTGTCATTGCTCCAAGCTAAAGAGCCCCAAGCGCTTTAACCTTTCTTTATAGGGAAAGTGTTCCAACCCTTTTATCATTCTAGTTGCCATTTTCTGCACTTTTTCCAAAGCTATAATATCCTTTTTAAGGTGTGGTGACCAGAACTGTACACAATATTCCAAATTAGGTCACACCATTGATTTATATAGTGGCATTATGATATTGGTTGATCTGTTTTCAATTCCCTTCCTAATAATCCCCAGCATAGCACTGGCCTTTTTTACTGCAGTCACACACTGTCTTGACATTTTCAGTGAGTTATCTACTATGACTCCAAGATCTCTCTCTTGGTCAGTCTCTGCCAGTTTGGACCCCATCAATGTGTATTTATAGTTAGGATTTTTGGCTCCAATGTGCATCACCTTGCATTTGGCCACATTGAACCCCATTTGCCACATTGATTCCCACTTGCCCATCCTTGACAGATCCCTTTGGAGTGCCTCACAATCCTCCCTGGTTTTCACCACCCTGAACAACTTCATATCATCCGCAAATTTAGTCACTTCACTGCTTACTCCCAACTCCAAATCATTAATGAACAAGTTAAAAAGCATCGGACAAAGTACTGATCCCTGCAGTATCCCACTACTTACCACTCTCCACTGAGAAAATTGCCCATTTATACTCTGTTTCCTATTAATTAGCCAGTTTTTGATCCACAAAAGGACTTGTCCTTTTATTTCGTGATTTTTAAGCTCACTTAGGAGCCTTTGATGAGAAACTTTATCGAAAGCTTTCTGTAAGTCAAGGTAAACAGTATCTATTGGGTCCCCCTTGTCCACATGTTTGTTCACTCCCTCAAAAAACACTAACAGGTTAGTGAGACAAGATCTTCCCTTACAGAACCCATGCTGAGTCTGCCTCAATAGTTTTTGTTCATCAATGTGCCTCCTAGTCAGTCAGTCAGTCACCTTTATTGGCATAACATAACATAAATAGTGTGAACATAGGAAAATATTAGAGGGTAAATTCATAAAACAGCATCAGACATATTCGCAGACAATAAAATTGACTCTGAATAAAACAGTCTTAAGAGGTTTTGCAAAGTACTATCCTTGACTTCCACACATAGGCCAAAAATTCAGCAACAGCCGGAGTTATTGCTGGACTTTTATCTGCTAAGAAGAAATTTAGATCCTTATCGAGGAGGTCCCTCTGCAAAGGGAAGAGAGGGCGGATCAAGGTACTACGCATAGCAGAATATTTGGGACAGCAAAAAAGAATATGCATAATAGAGTCAGGTTCCCCAAGAGTACAATTGCAGAGTCTATCCTTATATGGCATGCCCCTGTATCTACCTGAGACCACTGCAAGGGGAAAAGATTAAACCTGGCTAACATAAAAACCCTCCTGTGCACTGGGGTTGTTAAATCAGCAATATACGGTAGCATGGAAGTATGAGAGGGAAAAAGGCCTAATGAATGGGGAGAACAAACTCTAGAACTACCAGCATTAATGGTCTGTGCCTCTATATCCCAGATTCTCCTCCTGACCGCCTGAAGGATTGCCACCTCACTACAGTTGTATAGAGATTCCAAATCGATACCTAAAGTACCAATCTTTCTCACTATAGCCTGGGACCACGCTGATATGAAAGGATCAGTTAAGAGTTGGGCCGTTAGATTAGTGGGGACAGATTGAAAGTAAAGCCAAAGCCAATATTTGATCATAGTGATCCAGGCCCGGGATTCTACCAAGTGCAAGCCCAAATCCTTGCACAAGGCATAATACGAGACGGAGTTGGAAACACCTAAGATCCTACGCAAGAAGACAGAATAAATGCGCTCAACTCTTTTAGAAAAGGACTGTATCCAAATGAAAATCCCATACAGCAGGCAAGAGATAACAATTGCTTGAAAAATCTTAAGCGCTGCCGGTACAAATTGATTGCCCTTTTGGAAAAAAAACCGAATCAGGGCCGTAGTCTTGTTCTTAGCCATGCTTAAGGAATGTTCTCTATACAGACACCAACTTAAATTATAGTGAAATAACACACCTAGATATCGAAAAGAAAGTAACACACCTAGATATCGAAAAGAAAGTAACAAATGGGCGACCTGTTTGGGGACCCATAGAATTGGACCCCCTAATCCAATGTTCTTGAAGCTTGTTGGGTATCTTGGGGAGAGGCTCCATAAGCTACCCTGTGAGTTTGGAGCCTTTCCCTCAAACTTCCTCCCCTCCAGCCCCCAGAATATACCCTATGTTTTCACCCTTGACTTCAATGGCCCACAGGATATAATGAGGCCAAATTGCCACCACATTTCTTTCATTCCCTCCTTTCCTTCTCTCCTTTAGCTCTTTCCCTCCTTCTTCTCTTCTCTTCTCTCTTTCTTTCTTTCCCACCTTCTTCTCTTCTCTTTTTACCTCCTTTCCCTGTTTCTCTCCTTCTTCCCTCTCTTTCTTTCCCTCCTCCTTTCCTTCTCTTTCTTTCCCTCTTTCCTTCCTTCTTTCCTTCTCTCTACTCTCTCTCTCTCTCTTTCCTTCCCTCTTTCCTCCTTCTGTGGCCCAACTCTAGTGAGCAGGAGTTTAAGTTTTAAACCCCTTCTCTCTTAGCTCCCCCACCCAGGTCAGCTGGGGAAGGGAAGGGGAGGCTTTTGAAGATGCCTCCCCCCCTTTTGCTTCTCCTTCTGACATCGCTTCCAGTGATGTCAGGGAGCATGGCATATGCTAATAGCCTAATAGCTCATTAGCATACCATATGCTAATGAGCTCCTGCAGCTGTTCTATGAAAAGACCCCTGCTTAAAGAAATCCTTCTTACCTTTTACAACTTCCATTACTTTGTTTGTTAACCATGCAGGCTTTTTTCTCTACCTATTTGTGCCTTTGCTAACCTGCAGTATATATTTTTTCTGAGCTTCTAGGATTGTAGTTTTAAATAGTTTCCAAGCTTCCCCAATGTTTTCAACCTTTTCTACTTGTCCTTTTAATTTCCTCCTCACATGTCCCCTCATATCAGAGAAGTTACCCTTTTTAAAGTTAAAAGTGGTTGTGACAGTCTTTTTGGCCAATTCCCTATTTATACAAATGTTGAACTCAATAACATTATGGTCACTGTTCCCAAGTGGTGCAATCACTTTTACATCTCTCACCAGGTCTTGGGCGTTACTTAGGACCAAATCGAGGATTGCCTCTCTGCTGGTAGGTTCTGTGACCATCTGCTCCATAGCACAGTTATTGAGATATGCCTGTCTGGAACACATTCTGACCACAGAATAAATTTAGAGTCCAGTGGCACCTTTAAGACCAACAAAGGGTTTATTCAAGGTATGAGCCTTCATGTCCAGGTGCCACTGGATTCTAAATTTGTTCTACTGCTTCAGACCAACATGGCTGACCATCTGGATCTAACCACAGAATGTTCTTCAGAACATTCAGGATTATTCCATGCAAACAGTGCTACTAACCCAAGGGGATGTTTCCAATAGGTAGCTAAAATTTTAAAATGCTAGCATGCCATTCACTCTTAACTACTTTGACTTAAGCATTTTCAGTATGTTCACAAAGAGCTACAGGAACAGTCATCTCTAATAGTATGCTAACCACTCTAAGGCACAATTAATATTGTACTGAGAATTAGCTCTGTATTGTTTCACAAATCTACTGGAATTGCCCCAAAGGGATGTTAACATCATAAGTATATATAAGAGTACAGATTTCTAGCCCAGGATATTGGCTGCTTAATTTCTGTTAAGGCTACCAAAAAGAAAAAAAGGATGGAAGTTTTTAACCTGAGTGGGCAAACAAGCAGGTATGATCTTACACAGTTTAAATAGGCAATTTTCAGAAAAGATCCAGTATTGTAAGAAAGCATACCTGAATAACTTACGAAAACAGAGTTTTCCAATATCTTAATTTCATATGAAAGGCTTCTCACATCAGCTACTCTGAAGCACCTCTTATTATTTGATTAGCAAGACAACTGCAGGCAGAGTACATGAATGTACAGGACAGCTGCTTTGCTTTAGCCATTGTAGTGATGCTGCCCCCACCAGCAACCTTGATAAACCATCCAGAAGTGTATACCACCCACATGACTTACATAATGCACACAATAACAGGTCAGAAAAGTGCAGTAACCTTTCCAACAGAGTGGGTGTGTTGCGCATTCATTTCCCAGGCTGTTCAATAAAAAAAAACAGTATTAACAATGTAGGTGGTATGTGAAGAAAGGATAGCGAGACAGAGATGAGATGGCATAAGTGTCCTTGGATGTTTTCATAATATGGACTTCTTTGTGTTTGTATCTGTGCCTTATTCAGCTACCTCAGAGTCATGGTAACACGGCATGATTCGCCTTCAAGTTCTCTTTTATTGGTAACAATGATTCAACAGTCAGGACAGAATTAACCATTAGATTCTCATGCTGAAAACTCCCATTTTAGCAGGGTTTCTATAGGGAAAATGTGCCTCTTTTGCTCCCTGTGCCGAGCCTTCATGAAAATTCCTGGCAGTTCAAAAGATGGCAAGTTCTCCTCATAACATGACAGAAAAACAGTGCCTAGGACTGAAATCCTGAGGAAACACTCCTGAGAATAAGCCCCATTGAATAAAGTGGGACTTACTTCTGAGAAGATCTGCTTAGGCTTGTTTGGTGTGGTGGTTAAGTGTATGGACTCTAATCTGGGAGAACCGGGTTTGATTCCCCACTCCTCCACTTGCACCTGCTGATGTGACCTTGGGTCAGTCACAAGCTCTGGCACCGCTGTTCCTGAAAGAGCAGTTTGTGTTAGAGTTCTCTCAGCCCCACCTACCTCACAGGGTGCCTGTTGTGAGAAGGGGAAGGGAAAGGAGTTTGTAAGCCACTCTGAGACTCCAAGCGAAAGGCGGGGTTGTGAGGAGGGGAAGGGAAAGGAGTTTGTAAGCCACTCTGAGACTCCAAGTGAAAGACATCTGGTCCTTGATGTAGGGAAATATAGTATCTCACATGCTGCAGAGAAGAAGACTCATCACGCAGTATGCACTCTGGTGTGAAATGAAGACTGTAATTTTATGTAAGTTCTCTGAATTCCCAGCTTTCATTAAAAAAAAATAACCACAACACCTTTTTTCTTATATCTCTGCAAGCGAAAGGGATAGAGGCTGGGAATTCAGAGAACCTGCTAAGCCCATTGTTATAATACTCCAACAGTATATCAATATTTTAGTGCCTTTTTGTAAAAAGAAAAAGAAATCACTTGTATTCAAGGTGTGAAGGAGAGGGAATGGCTGGATTACAACAGTCCAGTCATCAAAAAGTAGGCTGTCAATGTATAAAGCAGAGAAATGTCGGGAGCAAATCACAAAAACTGAAGGACAAGCCATTAGCAAGAAGTTTTAACAGTTCCTAGTGAAAGCCATCCCATTTAAGTTAGATGTGTCTGCGTATGAAGACCACCTGTGAGGGTGCAGCACACCGAAGAGTAATGAGCAGAAAGAATGAGCAGGGAGAGATGGGATGAAAAGGGAGAGGGGAGGGGAACTGAGAATGTTTCAGGTGAGGAATGTAGCAATAAGATGAGAAATTAAATATTCATTGAGTGGGAATTAGAAGGGGGCTACCATAGAGGAGGACATGAGCAACCAGGCTTAGTGAAGAAGGATGGGGAAGAAAGAACCTAAGTACAGCCTGCTGGATCAAACCGGTGATCCATTTAGTCCAGCATACTGTTCACACAGTAGCCAATCAGTTGACGCGAAGAGCCAAATAAATTATTATTTATTTGATTTATATACCGCCCTCCCCAGACGGGCTCATAGCATAGAGGCTGAGTTGATGCTGCCTTGATGCTGCTTCCTAACGCTGGTATTCAGAAGTTTGCTGCCTCTGTATATAGAGGCTACCTTTAGTCAAAATGGCTAGTAGCCACTGATGCACTTTTTCATGAATGAATCTGTCTGATCCTAAAAGCTATCTGTCTTGTGGCTATTAGTAACTCCACTGGCAGTGAATTCCAGTTTCATTACTCATTAAGAAGTATTTCTTTTTGCCTGTGCTGAAGCGGCAGCTCAACAACTTCAGGGGGTTCCTTCTATCCATTTTTTCCAGCCCATATATATATATATAATTATATACTCCTCTATCATGTCTACCCTTAACTGGTTTTTTTCTAGATTGAAAAATCCCAGATTTTCCAGCCTTTCCTCATAGAAAAAGTGATTTCCTAGCATAAAATTTGTCTTTTTCACTACTGCTGCACACGGGGTCAACATTTGCTTTGAGTTTTCCACAACAACCTCAAAATCTCTTTCAATTTCATTCTCAACCAATTTAGACCCTATCAGCATATATTTAAAATTAAGATTACTGTTCCAATATATATCACTTTACCTACCTTCATTTGCCATATTGTTTCCCACTTACCCCACTCAGAGGCAAGATTTTCCTTCCATTTTTCTTTCCCTTTACTGACCAAGCTGCCCTAGTAATGTGTTTTCTTCTTTGCTGAAGAACTCTGGCTGTCTCACCCTGTCACAGTACGATATTTTGGCTGCTAGCTCAGCCCAGGGACCTAAGGGAAGGATCGGGAGCCCGCTGTAACTTAAACAACTTAAATTGCACTCAAGGCATTTTGAAATTCAAAAATAATGAAATATTTATTTAATATAGAAGGGAAAGGTCAGGTGAAATCAGGAGCTGAAATTTCGGAGGGAAAACCAATACATGCACAGATTTGAGTTCTTATGTTTCACGTTAATGAGAGTTTCTTAAGCTTTTCACAGTGTCACAGGGCAAGTGGAGCCATGCACGTTCTTGTGGGAAGTGAGAATCCTAGTATAAGAAGCTGAGTTGAGAGTCCAGTTTCAGAGTCAAAAGCCAAGAAAGACGTTACTGAGGAGCTGTCCTAAAGATGTAACCAGGCAGACTGAAGGTTCCTCACAAGCAGGGATCACAGAGCCAAGAGACGAGGTCAGGAGTAGTCAGGCTGGAGACTGTTGGCGGTTCTGCAACAGCTGTTGGCTGTGTGAATCATGACAAGCCTGGAGTTTGTCTTCCTACTTGCTGGCTTCTGCTGACTCAGAGCTGGCTACACATGGCTCCTTTTCTCTTGAGGAGGCCTCTTCTCCTGAGTCCTCCTCCCTGAGCCCTGGCTGACCCATGATGACACACAGTGACGTAAGTCTTTGTTGAAAGGCTTTTGTTCCAGTGTTTTCCCCAAACACTTCAGTACACTTTCTTTGAGTATCCTCTAACTCTTTTGGTTTCCAGAAGGCTGGTGCACTCTTTACAGTACCCCTTCTATCAAAACACCAGTACTTGTCTTGAGTTTTTAACTGACTCTTAAGGTCTCTAAAGGCAGTTTCTAACCACACCAGAGCAAGGATCTCTGCACTCTTCAGAGCTAACTTCTTGTTTGATTGGGTAGGGAATTTTAGTCTCTCTCTAGATCTATCCTCTTTCCTTGGCCCAAAAGTGAGTCTTCACCTACTTCCCAAATTTCCTTGCCAACTCTCCCCCAGTTCTCCTGTCTGCATTAAACTGCTCTCAGTCAGGGCTGAACTCTGAAACTATCAGTATTTGACTCTTCTCAGCTTGGGCTGAAATCAGACTAAATTCTCCTCAGCATCCAGTTCAGAAGTCCTTCTTTGCTCAGCTGATGCTAACTAATCTTGGAACAGCCTGTCACTCAAGGCTCTGTGTTTCTATAAAGAATTAACCCTTCACAGTCCTTCAGCTGTTTATATAGCACTTCTAAGCTTCTAAAAGTGCAGTCCATCACAATCCCCTTTTACAATTCCACCCAAAATATCACCCCAAGATTGAACTGTGTATACAAGGGCTGACATGCCTGAAGCCAGAGTCTGGGACCTGCATGTATGGGGATGCTTATGCATGCCAACTCTGATAGAGGAGTCCTTTGTATGAGTTGCAATATTTCTAGAGTATCTACAATGTCATATGCAAAGCAAAATAAAACACAGCCCTGTCTTCATGTTAACAATCTAAAGAACAAGGCACAAGGAGGGAGGGAAGCAAAGGGAGACCAGCTTAACAATGCTAGGTTAACCTTTCTCCGGCCTCTGAACTCATAGGCTGACAGTTGGTTTGAGACCAAAAGTCACATAATATCTTTTATTAAGTTCAACCAAAATATATACAGGTTTTCAAGTTCTCTGGGACTCCGGGTTGAATATTAAAACACAATGGGGAGAGGAGAAAATATAGGTCTTTGTCTACATCCTGTATACAATGAGGCAGGGAGATTTTAATAGATTGTGGTACTCGGTGGAACCATATAAACATAGCCTTTCTCCAGGCATTTTTCTTCCAGTTGAAGAATCTTCCTGGCAGAGAGTGAAGAAGCAAGATGCTTGTAGCTGCTCCATCTCTTGGCTGGGGCCTGTGATGCCATGGAGCTCCCCCTCATAGGGGACCTCCATTTTGAATCCCTGTACACTTGCACATCTTAGCATGGACCTAGCAATGAAAAACGGACTCTGGATCAAACTGATGACAGTGAGTCACGCTGAGGGTGTGCAAGGAATGTGATGCAAATCCTACATTAATAATTTGAAAGCCATATTTGGTAGGAGTCATCCAAAAGGCCTGATCCCCAAGGATCAGGGTACCCTCCCTGATAATCTGGCCTTAATAACAACCCCAATAATCAAGACAATGAACAATGTCCATCCCCCTCCAGCCATTTCCTCCTTATCTAGTGCTGGACAGGAAGATATCTCCCCCTACTCCATCACATAAAGTACTCAGTGATCTATTTGCCTATCTAAACTCTCAATCTCCTGAAAGGCACTCTTCTCCTAGATACTTTTTTTACCTGTAATGCAAAAGAAGAAAAACTTCCCTCCACAATGCACGCAAAAACCCTTCTCAAATTAGCTCATCTCTGGAGGGATGGACTTCTCATCACTCCCATATTCCAGTGGCAACACCTTTTCCCCTCCTCAGTCTTAGGAAAGATGTATAAAAGGTTATCCCTCACTCCATTCAGTTTGTAGGTTTTGGGTCCCAGTCTGTATGGTTGGCTTCTCTACTTTCCCATCCCATTCTGCTGTGCTTCTCCTAGGTTCTTGCCTTTCATTTTGTCCCTTAATAGCAAGTAGTTTGTTTGGGGAAGGGTTCAAACTGTGTTTGTACTTCACATGTGTATTTATTTCCTTTTTGTAGTGCTTCTATTTTTATTTACCTGACTTAATTTTGTACTCTTTCTGTTAGCTTAATAAATTTTCTTATTTAAGAAGCTTATTTCCCTTCATTTGTTTTGAGTGTTGGTCTGTATCTCAACCCCCATATACACAGGTTGGGTCTCAGAAATGAATACCCCACAACATACATGTTTTCTCTTTGCTAGCCGAAAGGCATTGTTGCTAGCTTCAGGGGCTGCACATGTATGCGTGATTTGGGCAACACCTGTCTGGTCTTCCCCTTGATTGGGTTTTCTTCCTGGGGAAAGGAGGGTGAAACTTCCAAGTAACCTTTGATCCTCCTGCTAGTAATTAGGGCCAGAATTAACTTTTCCTCTGCACTCCAAGGTCATCCTATAGAAAAACAGAATCTGGTACACTAATTCCACTTTGCACAAGAGGACTCCAACAGAGTACAATTCTAAACAGTTCTAGAGGGTTGATGTGTTCATCTGCAGTAGAACAGCTGTATTGGAATCCAGTAGCATCTTAGAGACCCAGCAAGATTTTTCGCATGAAAGCATTCAAGGTTCAAAGTATCTGTCAAAGGGAGCTTTGACTCTTGAAAGCTTATACCCTGAAAATCTTGTTAGCATCTAAGGTGCTACTGGGTTCCAATACAGCAATCCTAAGCAAATAGGTACCCTTCTAAATTCACTGAAGTCAATAGGCATAGAAGGATGGAACTTTGTTTAGGATTGTATTGTTAGCTATAAAGTGGAAGCAGCCAATAGTAGACAAAGAATTGAAAATAATTAACATTAAAAGCAAGAGCTTCTTTGAAGAAATAAGTTGAAAGCAAAGAACCATTTAAAATATACTGATCACACAGCCATCAGTATATTTAAAATATACTGATCACACAGCCATCAGCATGATGCACAAAGCTTACTTCTTGATTGCGGGAGGCAGATAACTTCTGTTCTGAACAGTGTGTCATTAGTCATCAGCTTTCTGTATCACGTCCAGAGGCAGTACTAGAAAAAAAATTAGGACAGTGAATAAATGATATCTATGAGAGGGCAAGTATGTGTCTTGCATGTATCGAGGGAAAAGATGCTCTGTATTGGGGGGTACAAGGACAGTAAGAGGAATCATTCCCCAACTTTGCAGAATCTCAAACTGCCTGCGTGCAACCCATGAAGGATCAATTCACACAACCACTTTATAAAGTTTGTTGTTGTTCAGTCGCACAGTCAACTCCGAGTCTTCATGACCCCATGGACCACATCATGCCAGGCCCTCCTGTCTTCTGTAGTGCTCTGGAGTTTGCTTAATTTCATGTTCGTTGCCTCAATGACACTGCCATCTCATCCTTTGCCGTCCCCTTCTTCTTTGACCTTCAATCCCTCTCAGCATCAGAGTCTTCTCCAGTTAGTGCTCCTTTCTCATTTGGTGGCCAAAGTATTTGAGCCTCAGCTTCAGTATCTGGCTTTCCAGGAAACAGACAGGGTTGATTTCTTTTAGGATTGACTGATTTGATCTCCTTGCAGTCCAAGGGACTCTCAAGAGTCTTCTCCAGCACCATAATTCAAAAGAATCTATTCTTCAACGCTCAGCCTTCCTTATAGTCCAACTCTCACAGCCATACATTACTACTGAGAATACCATTGCTTTGACCATACGGACTTTTCTTGGGAGGGTGATGTCTCTACTTTTTTTATATATGCCATATGATAAAAGAATTATGCCATGGCAAGACTAAGCCAGATAGATGTTTGGTCAGGCTTGAAGGTTGTGTAGGGCCACACCTTACAACCCCAGAGAAAACAGGCAGAATTTAAGTATTGCTGGCCTCATCTTATACCTGGGACAATTTTAGTATGAGGATTAGAGTTTTTGTTTAAATATATTGTTACGCACTGTGATCCACAGATCTACATTATATTAGGCTTTCCGACTTCTTGCCAGATTTTTTTTTCTTTTCAAGGTTGCACAATCTTCGCTTTTTGCTTAGGTAGTTATTAGTGAATAAATTGGCAGTCCCACAGCCTGGCACATGTAGTCCTTGTATAGGAACTCATTAACGGGGAGGGGTCTAGCTGAGCAGCAAAGAGAACAAGAGTTGTTCTACAAGAACTGAGGAGGGAAGAAAGGGTGAACAACAGAGGGTCCCTAGGGAGAAGAGTGGAAAGCAACTGATTTTCCTGAACATTGAAGGGCTAGGTGAAAAGTTAGGGCAGGGTAGGGTGTCGCCTTTGGGGCAGATTTTCAAATGACACCGAGGCCCAGTTTCTATAGACACACACTTTACTTTCATAACCTTCCGAAAGTTTTCACCCACAAGAGGAGTTTGGCATGCAAACCAGTAGCTTGTGGATCTTAGAGGCAGCAGGTTTTCTGGTCTCTGAGAAATGGATTCTGATTTTACAAAGTCAATCCCCACCCCCACCCCCACCCCCCGGTTGTAAAGCAGAAGCGGATCTCACACATGATGAGATGAGTCAGCTTTGCCTGACAGATTAGTGTTGTAGATTAAGGGAGATTTTGCCATGAAGGCAGTAAGCAGGCACTTTAAATCGAATCATTCCAGGATTGTACATGCCTGTAAGAGAACTGCAGCATGTCCCCTCCCTCCCTCAACCTTTAAACTCGTGCACAGATCCACAAGACATAAGCTCTGCTAGATCACAGCAAACATCCCTCCTGTCCAGCTTTCAATTTCTCAGAGTCGCCAACCAAAAAGTATTTACTTCATTTGTGCCCCACTCCCCCCCAATCGGGACCCAAAATGTCTTCGGAAAGACCATCATCATGGGACTGAGACAACAGTTCCCCCTTCCAGATGTTCCGAGGTGCATTGCCCGGCGTCTCACAAGGTTGAAAAAAAGATCCACCCAACATCGATGAGGTAACTTCTCTGATTCTCAACGAGATCAAGATTGATCCACGTGACGTTCTTTTCTAAGATTTTTCATGCTACCCGCCTGGAAGCCCCCTTCGAGGGCGCGATAGCTCCTTCTAACCATGGGTTTCAGGGCAAAGTGGCCACCGATTTCCTGGCTCTTCCGCATTCTCGTTTTTGTCACTCGTTTCTTCCTATTGCTTTGGGTCTCTCTCCCCCCCATTACTTTGGGTCTCTGTACTAGAGAGAGCAAAACACATTGGGGGGGGGTGGACCCTGGAGCAATAGGAACACACAAGTGATGAAAATCAGAATGTGGACGAGAAAGCTGCAATCACATGCACTTTCAATGCACTTCCAAACTGTGAAATGCCAAAATCCAGTTGGAAAGTGCATTGAAAGTGTATTATTTAGTGATTGCAGCATCAGAAACTACGTTTTACCGTCAAAACCACAACCGGGACAGTCTCCCTTCTCCACGCCTAGGAAAATCCGCGCTTGTCGGAACTCGGCTTGGGTACACGACGATTAAAGAAAACGAACCCTTTTCCAGAGGAAAAAGAAAAGAAAGGCTACAGGCCTGGGGCATGTTTGTTTGGAAGTGCACCGCCCCTGCTGAACGTAGCTGGGCTTGCTTTCGAGCAGGAGTGAGCCACACGTGGCAAGCGAGGAAGGCGAAGCACGCCGCAGCCTTGCAAGGCTGGCCGCGCCTTCCTCGCGAAGGGAAAGCGCGCCAAGGCAGCGCCCCCTCCCCTGACAGAGCCGTCCTTGAGGCTGTTGCTCAGCGCGGGGGCGGCCAAGTGCGGTGGAGAAGCTGCCCAGGCTGTAGAGCAAAGGCGCTGCCAACCCGCCAGGTGCTTCTTCTTTCTCCTCTCTGTTCCTAAGCAGCAGCGGCTGCAAAAGGAAGAGGCGCCGAAATTCCTGCGCAGCCACAGCCAGCCGCGTGCTAACGACGCAGGCTCTTCGGCTTGAAGGTAAGACCTGGAAACTTCCCGTGCAGTCGAGGGGGTTGGGGGAGGGAAATGGAATACTGCCCCCCTCCCCCGCACTGTCCCTGTCAACCGCTCGGGAGTCCGGTAACAAGCGGCCCCGAGGAAAACTTCCCGCCGGTCGCCGACTTGCAAACCTGCAGCTCCGGAGCTGCTCCGCCCCACCACTCCCTCCACGCCAGCTGCGGGCTAACCAGCGAAGGCAGTTTTACTAATCGCCTCCCGTTTTTAAGGTGGGAGTGGGCTGAGCACCACTGAATTCGGGAGGACTTCTTGTCCAGTAAATATGCCGCTGTCCTTGTTTATTGCCTGGCTGTTTGGTTGGTTCATTCTTAGCCCTTCAGGATAATTGCAACACACCGTTTTTGCTCTGGAGTAAATGAATTGAAGTGAATGTTGTTATCCCGCCCCCCGCACTTCGCTTGCGAACAAAGTGCGTAATTCTTCTAGAAAAAGTGTCAGTTGGTCTCTTTCTGTTGCGAGAAGGCGGTAGGGAGAGAATGCTGTAGAGTACTGAGGAAAGTTGACCTGATGACTTTTATCAGTTTGAGTAGTGGGAGCAAGGCGAATTTCCTGAAGATGTTTTCCTCTGAGTTATTAACAGGCTGCTCAGCAGAATGCCCTGACCTGGATAGCCGAGGCCAGCCCGATCTTGTCTAGATCTTGTCTGGCTAAGTGCGGTCGACCCTGGTTAATATGTGGATGGGAGACCACCAAGGAGGTCCAGGGTCCTGAGGGAGGCAGGCAGTGGCAAACCATCTCCGAACGTCTCTTGCCTTGAAAATCCCATGTGAGTGCAAAAAAAAAAGTCAGCAACATAGAAAAGTCGGAGTTTATCAACTAAAGAGTCACTTAAAGATGCCTTTTCTTCCTTTGTGAACCAGATCTGCACACAAATTAAGCTCAGGGGTGTTTTTTGTAGTTGCACAGTAGGATGTTGATCCATAATTACAAATTTCCATTAATAGGGCAGCGATATAATGTGTGCTCAATTTAAGACTTCCTTCCTGAAGTAAACATGTATAAAACTGAGCTGCACGTCCCATGGGCTTACTTATTAATAAAGGTGCCTGGGAAACTAGCTATGATCAGTTTCTATTAGCTCAGGCCTACTGCTGTTATTGATTTCAGTGACATTTATTTCTAGATGTATCCATGCTTTGTAAAGGAGTATGTCTGCATTTAAGCGTGCTTATTAGGAAGTAAACGCCACTGAACTTGGTAGGGCTTCCTCCAGAACAACATTAGGCTGTTCATCCTATTGAACTCAGAGAGAGACAAGTACAGTGTCTTTTTGAGCTCTACTGTGAGAGATAATATGAGGATGTTGCATGGAAAGGAAGTTGACAGAGAAATGGTTTTATATAATCTGTTTTTATATAAAGCTAGTGTCAGGGGAAGACTGAATGTAACACAGTGAAACAACTCAGATGAACTTTTATTTACTTAATTTACACCCTGCCTTTCTTCCCAATGGGAACCCAAAGTAGCAGGCATTATTTTCCTCTCCTCCATTTTATACACATTAACAACCCTGTGCAGTAGGATGGCACTATCATTTCCCTCTCTCTTTCTTAAACTTTATGTGAAAACATAGACTTTTAATGTTGTCTTTTTCTGTGCCTATTTCTTCTTAAGTATATTTGTTATATGTTAATTTCACATTTAGTAGACCATAAATGATTGCTAGGTGCCTCTGTGGGTTGGTAAAACTGCAAAAAAGAGAGGAAAGGCTAAGAGGAAGAAACTCCAAAACCCTTTATAACTTGGAGGAATTGACAGGTTATAGGGAGAAGGAGAACCTGGTCCTATCGAGATCACAACAGCCTTCAGCCATAGACAACGTTTACAACAGTGTACCTTAAATATGTTTCTGGCTCACTTCCTTTTTTAAAAGAAAGGAGTAATTTGTCCACACTGGCAGAGTTTTCATATTAAAATTTCATATTAAAAAACAATGTTTGAGTCCAGTGGCACCTTTAAGACCAGCACCATTTTATTCAAAATCTGTATCAGAAGAAGTGTGCTTACACATGAAAACTTCTACCTTGAATAAAACTTTGTTGGTCTTAAAGATGCCACTGGACTCAAACTTTGTTCTGCTGCTCCTGACCAACACAGCTACTCATCTAAATATAAAATATCAGCATTCATTTTGAATTTTTTGTATTCTTATATTTTCTTTTGTGGACTGCTCTAGAAACACTTGTTTTAATGCAGTACAGATATACTGTGGTATAATAAAATTCCACTTGCATATAGACTCTTAGACGTTTCCAATTCATATGCATATATTTGAGAAAAATTACGGTTTAGGAATTCTTGTTCTTATGCTAACAATACATAGTTAAAAAGAAGGATGCAACTGTGGTTTATCGTAATCTGGGAACAAACACTGGGGGTGAATTATTCCCTCCCTATCCTAAGCTTGTCATCCTCCCAGAGGCATCCTCAGGCCATTGTTTGAAACAGGACGGTGGAGTAGATAGACCCTTGATTTCTTTCAGGAGGGTTCTTGTGGTTTCCCTACCCCAGTCTTCCTACAGGTTTTTTCCCACTACAAGAAGATTTCTTGTTTTGTTCCACAATAAGCCAGGGAAAAGGATGTGCCTCTTCCTGCATTGTTCTGATATTGTTCTGCAGTAAAATCTTAATGTGGAGAAGATCCAGAACAGACACTATGGTCTGATAAAATACGTTACCCAAGACTCCTGTGCAGATGTAGCAGTCATGGAATAAGAGGATAGGTCCTCTGGTGGATTAAAAGTTGGTTAAAATACAGGAAGCAGTAGGAATAAAAGGACAGTTATTCCTACAGAGGGAAGTGAACAGTGGAGTCCCACAAGGATCAGTATTGGGGCTGGTGATATTTAATTTGTTCATAAATGATTTGAGAGTGGGGTGAGCAGTATGGTGGACAGTTTTGCAGATGATGCCAAATTATTCATGATGGTGAAAACCAAGGCAAATTGTGAAGAGCTACAGAATGATCTCTCTAAATTATGTAAAGGTAGAGGTTTCCCTTGCTTGAAAGCTAGTCAAAATTATGAGGAAAGGCTACAAAGTCTGGAATCTACCAGTTTAGAAAAAAGATAATTTTTGAGACGTCTATCATGTCCTCCATCAGTTATGTTTGGGACAGAGACAGTTAATAGAGGGGGCTTTTCTCCCTCTCCCTAATACTAGAACTTGGGGGCATCCCATAAAGTTCTGGGCAACCAAAAGGGGCTATAGGTTCTGGGCAACCAAAAGGAAATACTTAGTTACTCAGTGAAAAATAAAATTGTGGAATTCACTGCCAGAAGATTTAGTAATGGGTTCCGAGCATAGATGGATTTAAGAAGAAATTAGATTGACGGAGGAAAGATCAATCTGTGGCTGCTAGCCACAGTAAGTATAGGCAAGCAAATCTCTGAATCCTAGTGCTAGGAGGAAGCTTGTTGGCTCTTTAGGGCAACTGTTTTGCAGCTGTGTGCAACAGAGTGCATACTGGTCTAATCCAGCAGGGTTCCACTTTGAAATAGACAAAAGGCTGAATCTTCTAGCATCCTGATGCTAAGTCATCAAATAATTCTATCCTCACCCCACCCCCAAGCCAAATGTGCGTATTTTCAAGTGAACTGTTCTTGTTGCTGCTTAGGGTCAGGCCAAAGTTTTATAAAACTCAAAATATTGTTAGGAGCAATATTTGACAATAAATATAATAATAATCTAATTTGTCATATAGCCATCACACGACAGAAGAACCTCTGGATAGAGTGTCAGCTGATTTTACTTTGCCCTGGAAGCTGAGTTTGTAGTTGCTTCTGTAAGAGTACTGGGTCAAAGTCAAACAGCATACCTGCATGAATCTTATGGGCTTTTTGTCTGGGAAGAAAGTTGTTTTGCATCTTGTACCTAAGTCTAAAGGAAAACAACTTTTGTAGGGAAGAACACCATTGGGAAAAATGAGAAAAAGAGTCAACTGATTGAGTACATTATTGGTCAAGTGTTATGGGACAAACCCTTAACATAAGTTACATGAGCCAATCTCTAGACAGCTTCTGGTGCCAGATGCCAACCATGTGGCAAGAGGGGTATAGTGGTAGAGGTATCTATGACAACAGATTTTGTGCACACACATGGAAGAATCTGTGAGTTCTCTAAGAATAATGATTAGGTAAGAAAGCAAATTCTGGTTATGACTCAGACCAAAGTAGAAACACTTGAGGCTAAAGGATATTTTCCATCTAGTAAAGTAGACGGCATTCTTATTTGTTATAGAAGACCAAGAGAATAAAGAACTTGAGAGACAGCAGCAAATGTGAAAATATTGTCACAATAGGGCTGCAACAGCTAAAAGATGCTAGCAGGCCACTTTTCAAGTGTCATTAGTGGGTCTGTGACCATATTAATGTGTATGTTAAATTTCACTATGTCCAAAATGGACTAGCTTTGGCATCAGCATGGACCAAACTGATCATGTTCAACATGTCAACAAACTGACTCAATCTCTTAACTCATGAGTAAAGTTATATCTTGGTCCTGATTGGCCTGATTTTATGTTGTAAATAAATATCTACCGCATAAATGTAAATACACTTTAAGTGTCATAGTTCTCTCAAAATTGTCATTTAGGGAGGAGAAGTGCTGAGAATTTTCTGCTGGAAATTCCAAGTCTCCAACATCCCCCCCCCCCAAATTCTTAGGATTTTGTGAGAGGGCATGATTGTCAAATAAGTTTAATTCTTGGTGTACATATGTCTGTACTTGAAGCTGAAAATTATTCTTGCAGTTGACCTATTAGAAAGTAAACATTGCTTAGTAAACCTGCAAAGAATTACAAGACTAAGATTATATATGTAATGTATGTAACAAAAGCTTCTTTTAAAAATGTTATGTATTCCTAATGCATGAAATGCCATATGTATAGAGATTTGCCATTTTAGTCTTCCTTTACTCTGTCAATTAAAAAAAACAACCCTGAAGAGTGTGATAGACAAAAAATGTAGTGCGATCCTAAACCAAGTTAGATCTTTCTAAGCCCATTGGCGTTGTGGCTGTGTCACGAAAGTGATTCCCCAGTGTATGTAAGTGATTGCATTTATTCTTATATTGTCATCATGTGAAAATCAGAACCCCATGTATAAGTATCTTTTGGATTGTTACTGAAGAAGAAGAAGAGGAGGAGATTGGATTTATACCCCACCCTTCACTTGGAGTCTCAGAACGGTTTACAAACTCCTTTCCCTTCTCCTCCCCGCAACAGACATTCTGTGAGGTAGGTAGGGCTGAGAGAGCTCTTTCCAGAAATGTCCTTGAGAGATCAGCTCTGACAGAACCAAGGGGTGCCTAAGGTCACCCAGCAGCTGCAAGTGGAGGAGTGGGGATTCAAATCCGGTTCTCCCAGATTAGAGTTAATGCACTTAACCACTGCACCAAGCTAAATTCCATTTAGCAGCACCTCTATGAGGTCATCTTTGCTAGCAGCTAGGAACTATCAGAGAAATTGTTTGACAGTTGGTCATCTACACAGATGTCAGTTTGACAGCTAGTGATCTAGATTTTAGTTTCTTTGTATCTGTAGTTTCTGTCCTTCTTTTTCTTCCTAGAAGATCAATAAAATCTATTTAGATTTTAACTTAGATCAGCTAAATTAGGTAATTGCATGCTGATTGGTTGCTTAATTAGCAAGTGACAGCTGGGCTAGTATATAGGGCAAGGGTAAGGAAGTCAGAGAACATGGAAAGATGCAACAGATCATGCTAACATCATGCTGATGGATGCAGACTTGTGAAAAGCATGTGAAGCTGAAAGAAGGACCTTCTCTCTCTTCAGGACTTCCACTTTCCTGCATGATTTGCTGCTAGACGTCTGCTGGAGCCTTGGAGTTGTTTTGTCTTTGCCCCCTTGAAAACATTTTGGAAATTTTGGTTGCTTCAGAATATAGCAGATAGATTACCAATTAGAACATTTTCTTCTGTGCTAAAAAAAAACCCTGGGCATAATTGAGTCTTTTAAAGGATTTGGGGAATCACAACCTGTTGACCCACCGCCTTGCCACCATAGAGTTTCAGGGAACTGCCTTACAATGGCTGTCCTTTTATTTTAATTTGACACGCCCCAAACCCTGCCCTCCTCAATCTCCACCCCCCAAATCTCCAGGTATTTTCCAACCCAGACCTGGCAACCCTACCTAGCAATGTTAAATACCATATGATTCATATAAATTATTATTATTCACAAAATGGTAACACAGCATACTCAAAATGCCTACTATTTCCCTTCCTCCATATCATTATCTAGACAGCTGCTGGTTTTTTAGAAGACTGTAGAAGACAGAGAGCTACATATCTCTCCTCTCTCCTCCAGTATTTAAAACTGAAATAGCACTCCTGGTTAAAAAGCCAGTATTTCTTTAATGCTAATGTACAGAAGATAGAGAAAGAAAGAGAATTAGAACCATCTTGGACTTTCTGTTAATACGATGCTGGGCTATGGGATCTGACAGTGCATCTTCTTATCACCATCTTTTAATGCTGGGAGGGAAAGCTATCTACATGTATGGCCTCTGTGTTATGCTAATGCAGTCTTAAAACATTACATTATGCCAACACTGAAGATGTATAATGTTGAATCAGGATGTGAGAGTTCTCCACCTAATGATGAAATGGTGTAACCTAGCTAAACAAAGGTCAGTGGAATTGCATGTGTTGAATATGCTACAACATTGATTCAGCTGAACAAACAGTTCTGTTGTAATGAACTAGCATATTGATTTAAGCAGGTGCTGCTGAAATAGCATCTGATAGAGAGATATATGTGTGTTATAGAGAGTTGTGTACATGTTTAGCTATTGGGCAGATAGTTGTCATTAAGCAAACTTCAGCGGACAGCGGAAGACAGGAGGGCCTGGCGTGATCTGGTCCATGGGGTCACGAAGAGTCAGACTCGACTGTGTGACTGAACAACAAGATAGTTGTCACAGATCACTTGCAGCTGTCTGGAGGAAAGAAGGCTAGAGACCTCCAAGCTGACAACATCAACAGTCTGTTCAGCACTACACTCACAGTGCCAATTAATAATCCAGCAACCCGTGTACATGCAGTCCCAGATGTTAGATCAGGGTTCCAGATGTTAGGCTCAGGATTCAGTGACAGAAGATGCATATGTTGATGGTGCATGTAAACCAGCAATTCCCAATCTAGAAAGCATTCTACAGGCAGAAGCTGGTTTTGTACACAGCATGCCCCTATTAGATTGTGTTTTGCAAATAATTGAAGTGCGATTTCTGTTTGACTAAAACTTCAGCAAGCTTTGGTGCATGGAAATTGCAGGTTCAGAGCTTAGATTGTTGACCTTAGACTTCCAACCTTATCAGCCTCTCTGCTTCTTACAATGGCATGACAAACAGAGGCAGGAGAGCTTTTTCTATCACTGTGTTTTCATACTACTAACAGCTCCCATGTTGTTTGTTCCATGTCTGTTGGAGGCACAGAAAACCTACCAGAATCACTGTTGGTAATCCTAGAAAAGAGCAAGAGTCCAGTAGCACCTTAAAGACTAACAAAATTTGTGGCAGGGTATGAGCTTTTGTGAACCACTGCTCACTTCCTAGTTGTTATACCTGTTGCATTAGTTGGTTAGCAAGAGTGCTCAAGGCTTGCAATGCAGCAGAGCTCATCTGATTAGTATGTGCTGTCCAGAAAACAAAGTTACACATGGAGCCTTTTATCTTTGCAAAACTAAAATGAGTCCTTTTATTTAAGGAACTCCATTCTAGACAGGATAGAGTAGAGATAGTCTAGATTAGAAACCTAACTAGCTAAAATGGATGGAGATATAGGAGCCATATCCTGCTTTTATGCTGCCAAGAAGTCTGGCAGAGTGTGGAGTGAGTGTGAGGCGGAAGGAAGTTTCCCTAAGAATAGCATTCTACACATCAAAGAGAGAGCACCAGAGGAGAGAAGAAAAGGATGCTCAGTGTCCTAGCTTATCTATCTCTCCAACTCTCTTGTAGTCCTTCTTTGTAGTCCGAGGCTAAGAAACAGTGCTAAGTCCATCACTTCCAACAGTACCTAGGCCTTAATGCTCCAAAGAACAATCCAGCAAGTGTTCCTATTCAATGTCAACAGTAAGGATGGTTGGATGCAAAGGAGGGTATGAATCTTCAGTATGGAAGAGAAGAGAGGGTTTCCTTCAGGCACCGTTCTTATTCAGTAAAACAAACTATAGCTGTTGACACCCTCCTGTTATTAGATTCAGAAATGCTGTCCTGCTTTGCAACAGATTACTCTTGTATCTGTCATAATCACTTTTTCTTATGATGTAAAACTATCCCTTTGTCCTTACGGTGTCTTAAATGGTATAAAGAATGTATAAGTGTGTAGACAGCAGTCTGAACCAGCTCAAATATAAAAGTGGCCCACTGTAAGGAAAAGCAACTTTGGAATGAGGGGACCTCTAAAGTTTGTTGAAACAAATAATTAACCATTCCTCTGACTGCTGCTTTTCTACAACAACTTTTTCTCCCCAGGAGGTGTACACACTGGATTCAAAGTGTGTGTGAGACAGTAAATGCATAGTTGCAGTGGGTGAGGTAGAGTTGCCAGGTCCCTTCAGGGATGGAGGAGACTTACCGGGAGAAAGAGACTGGCCTGGCCCAGGCCTTGGTGTCAGTGTCACACAGGAAGTGGCATCATCACACCAGTGATGTCTAGGTAACATTCTGGTATTTGGGCAGCTTCTACCAGAGTTTTTGCCCAAAAACAAGAGTGTCACCTGGACATCACTGGTATGATGATGTCACTTCCTGTGCAATGGCGGCAACAAGGCCTGGGACTTTCTCTTTCTCCCTCTGAGGTGGAGGACATCTCCAATGGGTTATTCCCACCGTGCCTGTAGGGAGGCAGGAAATAGTTTTTTCCCCTTCCTGTTGGCGCCACCGGAATAGCCCATCTCAGTTCTGTTCCTGCCTCAGTAGGGAGAAGCAGCGAATCTATTAGGCTTAGCTGTTTCCCACTGTTCTATCTGTTTTCTTCCTGTAATTTAGCCTTTTGCCTTGCCCCTTTTTCTCTCTCTTCTTCACCTTTCATTCTTTCTACTGTTCTTCTGCTCCTGCCTTGGAGCGAAGTGCAAAGGGGTCTCAGGACCCGAAGACGGACTCACCGCCAATCGCCATGGCGGCGAAGGAACTTCCCGAGGTTTTTTCCTCGGGCGACGAGGGAGACGCGTGCGCCGCGGCTGCGGCGGCACGGGATCGTTCCGGGGCCGATCTGCCTTCGTGGCATGATCGTGACACCCCGATGCTGGCGGCGGACTCGGCGGCGATGCCCCGAGCGCCCAAACGGCGCAGACAGCCGGAACAAGAAGGGCCCGCCATTTTCCCCGCGCTTTCGCGCTCGTGCGGCGGCGGCCATTTTGAAGGTCCGGCCTCGAGCCTTGGGACCTGTATTGCAGCCGTTTCTGGAGCCTTGGGGGCGGAAGGAGGCCCGCCCCATAGCCCCCCTGATCAGTCCGAGGAGGAGCATGATCCGGAGACAGGCTCCAAACGGGGTAAGATTTTAGAACAAGGAGTTCTGATTCATTCTGCAGAACTCATGGCTGTTATTAAAAAGACCATTCAACAAGAAATGGCACAGCTTCAGCCTAGACCTGGGGTTCCTTCTCCACAAGGTATTCATCCTCACAGCCCTATGTTTCCCCCCCCTGGGTGGCCAACTAAGGCGGCTAAGAAAGCTCCCCCCCCTGCCCCTGGGAGACCCTCTGAGGAACCATGGAGGGAGGAAGTTGAGTCCAATACCTCTTCAGTTGAGGACAGGGAAGAGGGTGAATTTTTGTCTGATGAGGAGGAGGAAGAATTAAAACTCCCAGAGCAATCCAGTCGTTTTTTCAAACCTGAGGATTACCAATTCTTTTTAGCTAAGGCCATAAAGGCCCTAGAGTTACATGACTTACCACCTTCAGAGTACCAGAAGGCGGCCAAAAGCAAGTTTAAATCAAAGTCTGGGGGCAATCGAGAATTTTTTCCTCCTGAGGAATTTACTGAGAAGGTCTTTCCCTTCCCTGAATACTTTGAGCGACAGCTCAGAGCAGAGTGGGACAAGCCCATGGTCAATAAGCAGTTTCCTGCTTTTGCAAAAAAGTTATATGCCTTACCTAATTATGCCAATGAGTTATTGCAGGTCTCTCCCGTGGAAGGTCCTGTGGCAGCCATCCAGTCGACAGGGCTCGTCTCCGAGGACGGCCTGTGCACCATTAAAGACCAAACTGATAAGAAGGTGGAGGCAACGCTCAGAAGAATCCATGAGGCAATCGCCATGATGGTAAGAGCGGCATCCACAACTTCCATCGCTTCCAGGGCAGCAATCGTTTGGTTACGTAAGTTAATGCATATTGTTCCAGAGAACAACCGGGCTGTGCTGGAGGGAATTTCTCGTGTTCTTAAGTCCAGTTCCTTTGCAGCAGACGCCACTCTGGACATTATCTCCTTTGCTTCAAGGGCCATGGCGTCCACAGCGGTGGCCAGACGGCTACTTTGGCTTCGCGCTTGGCAAGCTGACTCTCTCTCCAAAGCTATTGTAACGGCGTATCCCTTCCAAGGAGATCGTCTTTTCGGAGAGGCCCTAGATAATATCCTGGTGGAAACCAGGGATAAGAAAAAAGCCATGCCCAGATCCCTGCGACGTTTTGATCGGCGAAACCCGCAGTCCTTTCGTACCCAGCATTCTCTCCCTAGATTCCGTCAGGACGCTAGGAAGACCTCGTGGGAAGCGTCCAAACAATCTGGCAAACGTGGTTCCTTCACACCCAGATTTCACAGGCCCTTCAACAGAGGTGATCGGGGAGACAGAGATACCAAGCCCAAACAGGCATGACTATCCTCCCATTCCGGTGGGTGCCCGTCTCCTACACTTTACACAAGTTTGGACAGACACACAGGCAGATGCCTGGGCTGTAGAGGTCGTGTCACAGGGCTACCTGATAGAATTTCTGCACCAGCCTCCAGAGCGTTTCCTAAAATCACCAGCCAGCAGATCAGAGAACAAGAGAGCCATCATCAACAGGGCTATACAGCACCTACTGGAGATCCAGGCCATCGAACCTGTTCCCGACAACGAGAGGGAAAGGGGTGTTTACTCTATATTGTTCATGGTCCCCAAGAAGAACGGAGACTGGAGGGCAATTCTGGATCTCAAATTTCTGAACAAATTCATAAAGCTGAGACACTTTCGCATGGAAACTCTGAAGGCTGTAGCGGACTCTCTATCTCCCAACGAGTACCTCACTTCCATAGATTTGACGGAAGCATACCTCCATGTGCCTATTCACCCAGCACACAAGCGATTTCTTCGCTTCTGCATCTACAACCACCACTTCCAGTACAGAGCACTCCCCTTTGGTCTATCCACGGCACCACGCCTCTTCTCCAAGTTGATCATCAATCCCGTGGTTCATCTCAGATCTCAGGGGATCCATGTTCATCCGTATCTGGACGACCTCTTGATCAGGGCCAGTACACAGGCAGACTCCGTCAGGAACACGGAGCGAACACTCCAGTGTTTGCAGAAACACGGTTTTCTGATCAACTTCGAAAAGAGTTCGTTACTACCGACGCAGCGTATAGAGCATCTGGGAGCGGTGATCGATACCACTCGAAATGCCCTCTTTCTCCCGCTGGCCAAAGCTCAGAAGATCAAGGAAGCTGCCACCAGAATTTTCAACTGCAGGTCCGCTCTCCTCATGGACTTAGCCAAACTGCTGGGTCTCATGATTGCCAGCATCGATATGATACAATGGGCCCGTCTGCACTCCAGACCGTTACAGCTGTTTTTACGCCCTCATCAGCTCTCCATCATGGAAAGGAAGGTCCTCAACCTGCAGGTGCCCTTTACAGTAAAAAAGAGCCTACGGTGGTGGGCGAACATGGACAATCTCTTAGCAGGCAAGAATTACTATGTCAGCCATTCCAGGGAACTGTTCACCGACGCCAGTCTCTTGGGCTGGGGAGCGACGCTCAACGGCGTTCCGGTCCAGGGGACGTGGCGGACTGTAGAAAAAGCCCTGCCCATCAACCTTCTGGAACTCAGAGCGATCCGACTGTCGCTACTTCACTTTGCCCCCCAATTGTGTGGTCGACAAGTGCTGATAAGAACAGACAACATTTCGGCCAAGGCACATCTCAACAAGCAGGGCGGATCTCGGTCGTCTCAGCTTCACAGGGAGGCGATGAAGATCCTCCGTTGGGCGGAAAGACACGTCGTCTCCCTATGGGCAGAACACATCAAGGGGACCGAAAATGTGCAAGCAGATTGGCTCAGCAGGGTGGAGATACAGGAGGGAGAATGGGCCCTCCATCCACGCCTCTTCAGCAGAATAGTAACGCAATTCGGACGTCCCAAGGTGGATCTGTTTGCATCCCCCATGAATCACACTCTTCCGAGATTCTTCTCCAGATTCTTCCATCCGGAGGCAGAGGCAACGGATGCACTCACGACGCCCTGGCCCCAGGGTCTCCTATACGCGTTTCCGCCGTTTGTTCTGATCTCCAGAACCATCCGCAGAATCCGGGAGCTCAGAGCAGAGGTCATCCTAGTGGCCCCGAATTGGGCTCGTCGCCCATGGTTCTCGGCATTACAGGAGCTGTCCATACTTCCACCACTAGTCCTTCCAGTGTCTCCCGACATGCTGTTGCAGGGTCCGGTATGGCACCCAGACCCGGCCTGGCTGTGTTTGACCGCGTGGAGATTGAGCGGAGCAACCTGTCGGAATTAGGTTATTCTCCCCAGGTTCTAGACACCATTTTAGCTTCCAGACGGCAGTCCACGGTCCGTATATATAATACCACATGGAAGGCGTTCGTGCGCTGGTGTAGGCGCAAGAAGGTGCAACCACTATCCCCCTCAATTGCTTCAGTGCTGGCTTTCCTGCAGGATGGTCTGGCCTCGGGTTTGAAGTCTGCTACTCTTCGGAGACAGTTAGCGGCTCTCTCCACTGTTCTCCCTTCCCTGGGAGGATACAAGATTTCCAAGCATCCTCACATTCAACTCTTCCTGCAGGGAGCGGTGGCAAAATCTCCGCCTCAGGTCCATCGCTTCCCAACTTGGAGGCTGAATACAGTTCTCAATGCTCTTACCAGATCACCATTCGAGCCTCTCAGGGAGGTGGGGTTGAAATGGCTGAGGATGAAGACGCTGTTCCTGGTCGCCATCACGTCTGCGAGACGAGTGTCGGAACTCGGGGCACTGTCAGTGAAATCGTCACTCTGCGTCTTTCATAAGGACAAGGTTGTGCTTCGCACAGATCCTACCTTCCAGCCAAAGGTAGGCTCTAGATTCCACTGCTCTCAAGAGATCTGCTTACCCACGTTCTGTCCTACTCCCAAGCACCCCAAGGAACGGATTTGGCACACCTTGGATGTAAAAAGAGCCCTCAAAATTTACATAGCAAGGACAGAGGATTGCAGGAAGACAGAGTCCTTATTCGTCAATATATCTCCACCTAGGACGGGGGAGAAGATGTCTAGATCGGCAATCAGTTCGGTTCTGAAGACCTGCATCACAGAGGCCTACCGGGCCTCGGGTCAGGAAGTTCCCAGTGGCATCACAGCTCATTCTCTGCGGAGCGCAGCAACCAACGCCGCTTTTACCAACAGAGCTTCGGTGGAAGAGGTCTGTAAAGCGGCTACGTGGTCATCCATTTCCACTTTCATAAGACACTACCATATCAACACGCTTGCATCTGCAGACGCGGCTTTTGGGAGAAGAATTCTTCAGCACGTCGTTAACATGGAGGAAGATGACGACCCACCCACATGAGGGACACTGCTCGGGGAGGTCCCATTGGAGATGTCCTCCACCTCAGAGGGAGAACGACCATTGGACTTACCGTGAGGGGTCCTTCTCCTCTGAGGTCAGGAGGACATCTCGGCCCTCCCATTTTCATCTTCCTTCTTTCTAATCCTTCTGTGCTGATTTCTTCTCTTGTATCTCTGGTTGTACTCTGCCTTTGTTCATAGTTGCAGAGTTTTCTTGTTTCATCAGTTAATGTTACTGTTTGCAGTTACTTTTTCTAGGGCAAGGCTACTTCATTTAGGCTGCTAGTACTGCTTTCGGAGTCCCAGAACTGAGATGGGCTATTCCGGTGGCGCCAACAGGAAGGGGAAAAAACTATTTCCTGCCTCCCTACAGGCACGGTGGGAATAACCCATTGGAGATGTCCTCCTGACCTCAGAGGAGAAGGACCCCTCACGGTAAGTCCAATGGTCGTTCTCCAGGCCAGTACCCCTGCCGGCCAGTTGATGAGCAGCTGGGAAGCAAAGCCTGTTGGCAGGGAATCCTTGCCTCCACGGGGGGTCTGGCAACCCTAAGGCAAGGGAGGGATTAATCATGACTCTCGCTTATCCACTTCAGATCACTCCATTTCCAAAACTTTTCTGAGAAGGCACTATTGGCCTTTTGTTACACTCATTTTAAAGTAATGTGTAGCTTGGGTCTAGTGACTATGAGAATGCAAAGCAACCTGGTGCTGTTCCAGGCAGTCAGAAATAAAATATTGTGATTTCAATTTAACTTTTTAAAATCTAGAATGTGATGATTAATAAAGCCTAATATTTATCATCTTCTTAAGTATTTATATATATATATATATCATATATAATTGTCACTTGGGTTCGTAAGATTCCATGCACTCCCATTGGCTGTAAAATGCCCTCCCTCAGCCATCAGCTGCCACTCAAGAGTACTCGCGTGCCATTGGCCAGGTACTGGGTCTGCTCCTCTTCCCCACCCACTCCTCCTTCAGACAGATTTGCATGTCAGATTTACTGGCAGACCAGCTCTCTCTCCTGAGGAAGACAGTTCTCTTGACTCCTGTGAGGGAGTGTCCCCTCAGTGGCTGTTGGTAGGCAGCCAAGCTTGGTTCTGTGAGTAAAAAAACAAAGGACTTTCAGCCTAACCCCCTCCCCCGCCCATAACCCCCTCCCCGATGGCCACTTTCCTGTCAGAATAAATGGAAAAAGGCTCTCTCTCCTGCTTAGCTTTAGCATGGCTGGCTGGCTAACAAGGTGGGCCAGCGACCATCAAACCATTTTCTTCAACTCCCCGCTGTGCGGCTGACTTTCCCCTAGGGTTGCCAATCTCCAGGTGGCACCTGGAGATCTCCCACTGTTACAATTGACCTCCAGATGACACAGATCAGTTCCCCGGGAGAAAATGGTTGCTTTAGAGGGTAGACTCTATGGCATTATACCCTGCTGAGTCCTTCCACACACACCCCAAATGCTGCCCTCCACAGGATCCACCCCCGGCCCCAAATCTCCAGGTATTTCCCTAATCAGAGTTGGCACCTGTACTTTCTCCTCTGTCAGTAAAAGGCCCTTTCCACACCTATTTTGGCCTTTGGGAGAAAACTCATTGGGCCCAGTTCTGTTTGGGTTGCCAACTCATGATGGGCAATTCCTGGAGATTTGAGGGATGGAGCCTGGAGAGGGTGAGGTTTGAGGAGGGGTGGCACCTCAGACAGGTATGATGCCATAGACTCCACCCTCCAATCCAGCCATTCCCTGATGGGGAGCCATTGTTGCCAATCTCCAGTTGGGGGCTGGAGATCACTCAAAATTACAACTGCTCTCTAGGAGGGAGGGGGGAGGAGATGGAAAACTAAAGGTAGGTTGATGGTTGGCTGAGAGAGAGATAGGGTTGTCAACTCCAGGTTGGGAAATTCCTGGAGATTTGAGAGGTCGAAACTGGAGAGGAGGGTGAGTGTTGAGAAGGGGTGGGACCTCAGACAGGTACAATGCCATAGACTCCACCCTCCAAACCAGCCACTCCCTCCTGGGGAACAACTGTTACCAATCTCCAGGGGAGGGCTGGAGATCACTCAAAATTACTACTGCTCTTCAGGTAGCAAAGATCAGTTCGTCTGGAGAAAATGGTGGACTCTGTCATTATACCCTGCTGAGATTGCCACAGCAAATTGTCACTGAGTGCCCAAAGCCGGGGCACTCTCCCAGAGCCTCTTTCTAGAGCCCGTTGTATTTATTTCCACAATGGGCCTTATTCCTAGTATATATATAATACTTATTAATCTTTTTCTGTTTTTAACATCCCTGAAAAATAGGTGACCTTTACAACAACTGCAGCTCATAACACATAGAAAATGGATGAAGCCATAGAACTTTCACCTGACGGAAACTCCTTGATCAAAGCTGTCTACCACAGCAGACTTCGTCTCACAAGATTGCTGCTAGAAGGTGGGGCCTACATCAATGAAAGCAATGACCGCGGTGAAACCCCTTTGATGATTGCTTGTAAGACAAAACATGTGGACTGTCAGAGTGTTAGCAAAGTAAAAATGGTGAAATACCTTCTGGAAAATAAGGCAGATCCAAACATTCAGGATAAAACTGGGAAGACAGCCTTGATGCATGCCTGCTTGCATAAAGCTGGCCCTGAAGTTATTTCTTTACTGCTTAAAAATGGAGCGGACTTAAGTTTACAAGACCATTCTGGTAATTCAGTTCTTGTTTACTCAGTGAATTCAGATGATAAGGAAAGCCTCAAAGTTATTCTAGATGCTTGCAAAGCAAAAGGGAAAGAAGTCATTATTATTACAAAGGATAAATCTCCATCTGGAAAGCAGACCACTAGACAGTATTTAAATGTGCCGCCTCCTGACAACGAGGAATGTCTGTCTCCAAGTTCTTGCACTTCTCCTTCAGATGTAGAAGTCAAAACCTCTCCATCTCCACAAGAAAACTCAAAAGGTACAGAAAAAGGTCTGTTCAACTTCAAAGAGCCTCATCATTCTGGAAGAAAGGAGGATATACCTAAGCCACCTTCTCCGTCCAGAAAACCTCAGATGCAGAACATGTGTTCTGAGCCCTGGGTGAAGGCTCCGTCTTCAATTTTTGACCAGAACAGAGTCTCCTCTTTACAAGAAGACCTGCAGGATATAACTCCAGAGGAAGAATTATGTCTAAAAATCAATAATCTTGCCCTATCTAAAAGATTTATCACCAGACATCACAGCATTGATATAAAAGATACCCTTAACTTCTTGAAGAGCTTTGAGCAAACTGCCTCCAGAAAAATGTCATGTGACGAGATAAATTCTCATGCGCTCTTTGGTGAGGTAAACTACCCCCAAAGTGAAATTCCTGTAGATCAAAATTCAGATTCAGCCCCAATGAGCTTTGTATCCACGCTGAAGAACATTGTTCAGAGAAGAAACCTAGGGGCAAATCATTACAGCTCTGATTCCCAATTAACTAGATTAGGACCTCCTGTAGAAGATAGTAAATCACTTCTAGGGAAGAAAAAGCTTCTCTCCCCTTCTCCATCTTTGTCATCAAGTTCCAGGGAACTGATAGAAAACATGCCTTCAAATCTACTGAGCAGGAAAAATCATGCTATGTTAGAGAGGCGTGGGTCAGGAGCCCTCGTTTCAGATCATATGGCTCAGGTTAGACCGGGCTTTCTACCCCCTTTAAATGTGAATCCTCATCCTCTGATCTCTGATGGCTACAAGTTGTCTTCAGTGATTCCTTATGGGCAGAAAACCCTCATCCCAACAGCACCCGCATATCCCAGGGATCTGAAAAATAAGACTTTGTTGACAAGGAGGCAGTCGTTACAAACTGAGCAGATCAAGCAACTGGTGAACTTTTAACAGATTAGCATGCAACAGTGGTGTATAACTTGTACATACGAACAATATTTTTCAATATGAGCATTGGCTGCACCAGGTTCTTGGTAGTGCAGCATATCCATTTCTGTAACTCATTATGAAACCTCTGCCTTGTGATTCAGTGGCAAAAGAAGATATGCTGCAGATTACATATGTACATATTGCTGCCTTTATCATACACTTTAAAATAAAAATTATAAAACTGTGGATATATTCTTCCATAGTGTACACCCAAGGCATACAGAATACAGACTAGATGTTTTCCCTCAGTCAAGTTCTAGGCCCAGCCTGCTCTAATCCATCTAACTGGTGCCTTATGGCAAGCATGCAACCCCATTTGAACAGCTACGTAGGCTAAATTCTATGCAGTACAGCAGAAAAGTGGACTGTACAATGGCTGTTTCCCATTATAGCCCTTAACACTAATGGATTTTAATGGCTTGTTAGTATTGCATTGTGGCCAGAGTATATTATCTTGTTCTTAAATTAATTTAACATTTTTAAAGATTGCAAACAATTAAGGAGAGGTAAATGAACAAGCTGGAAAATGTTGATAAATCTATCTACAAGTGAAAAGTAGAATTTGCAGAAATCATACTAAAAATGTAGCATTCTGAAAAAGAGCTACAATTTGATCCAACTATATAACAGATGGGAGAGGTGGCTTAATATCTATACACATTTCTCCAGTGTTTGTAAAATTAATGTTTTCTTCCTGTTTAACTTTCCATGTCTGTCTGTCTTTTCCCATGGAGATAGTGACAATCAGCCAGTATGGTTTTGTTGCATTAAACACATACAGATTCTCAATTTAAAGTACTTAATAGCATCCAAATGGTTTTTATATGGCCACATGCATAAGACCTAATGCTATATGTAAGAATTGTTCGTTGCAAATGCTTGATACACCATATTCGTGCCAGTTTGGTGTAGAGGTTAAGAGTGTGGACTCTGATCTGAGAGAACTGTGTTTGATTCCCCAGTCTTCCACATGCAGCTGCTTGTGTGACCTTGGGTCAATCATAAGTTCTTTCAGAGCTGTTCTCTCATGGACAGTTGTTGAGAGAGCTCTCTCAACACCTGCATCACAAGGTGTCTGTTGTGGTGAAGGGAAGGGGATTGTAAGCCACTCAGATTCCTTTGGGGTATAAATTCCTCCTCCTCCTCCTCTTCCTCTTCCTCCTTCTGCCAGTGAAGCCTTCCCATAAATTGCAGGTAGTCAGGGAAGAGGGAGTAAGACGGACATGATAAAAGTGTGTATGTGTGGAGGGAGCGAGTCTCACTTTCTCTAGCTGCTAACTTTCATTCTGTCTGCCTTCCAGTAATAGTACCAGGGTGTGGCTGGAGGGCACAGCTTGCAGCAACCTTGCTGACGCTAGGCAGATCTCTGTCTGGGTGGGAGACCTCCTGAAAATCTGATATATGACACTTTGGGTTCTATGATGAAACAAGTATGAGAGAGAAATGTAATGATATTTTAAATAAATGTGAGCTCAGTGCTCCTTCATAAAGATTTCTGTTTGCACGGAGGCTTCAGCCATGTGGTTTCTCTTCCGGAGTTGGGGAGGAGAAAGCATGCAGGTTAAAGCCTCAGTGTTGATCAGGTGTTGCCATAGAGTGCCCAGATTAAACCTTCTTAGAGGTGTGTGGTGAGGTGGCAGTGAGGGGTGCCCATCCACTGCTGCACTGTGCAAAGGGTGGCCATTGCCACCATATTGACTGGAGCCAACATGGGTGAAGAAGGGCCCTGCCTTGGGTCCTGAGGTGAAAGGTGAGTATATAAGGGCACTTCCCTATGCAGATCTTCCTTGCTAGAACAGATGGTTTTATAGTTACTCTGTATCTTTCAAACTATACAGGCATTTGCCCTGAAAAAACACTTGTTATTTACTTGTATTTTATGACATTTAAGTACTGTAAATGTCAGCATTAACTTTTTGTACTGGAACTGTTCCAGTACAAAACACTGAATCACATATTTGTACTTTCTAGTTTTTGGCACTATGTGAGGCCAAAAAAAAAAGGTTTGATGCTTATTAATTTTTCATTAGTTTCTGATCTAATCCCAACAATTAACAAAAAACACCACGCTTTTCTCGCTGGAAATCCTGGACATTATGCCTACTACTGGCATTGGAAACAAGATTTTCTGCACACAGCATTATGTTGTTTGTAACATTTTGGGTAGCCTCATTTATGCCAACATGACAGATTCATATTAAACAGTTATACTAGATAATATGTAGTTTTATTTTGTTCATATTGTTCTTTGCAGCTTCAGTATGCAGCTTCCCATTTTAGTCTCACTTTCAGCTCTTGTTCTTCAAGAGTTGTCTGTCCTTTGCCAGTATCCATGCTGTGTTAAGTCCCTTCCTTTGATTCCTCACTCTGTCTTATGAGTAAAGACAATTGTTAAAGTTATCTTCCTGGGAATATCATTTTGTGTCTCCATATCTACCCCTGTCTTAATATGCAAGGAAGAGTGGGTCATCACCAAATATCCCCTACTGTCATATCAAGGAGAGTCAGTAAGAATTCAGCTCTTCACTGACATATACTCATCCAATTAAATGTTAGTTTGAGACTTCATAATGTGTGCTCAGCAAAGACCAAAACAATAAAAAAGCACAACAAGGGAATTGTTTGCTAATAGAAATAGATGCATAGATGCTGCATGTATTTTAAGTGATATTATTCTTCTAATACCATACACTGTGCATTCTGTAGTTCAAAAGAAAGATCATCAGTTCTGTTAAGTTGTGGTGGGTACTATAATGCTCCTCATTTTAAAAGCAGTATCTTGTAAAACGGGGAGATTGTTAAATGCTAGTGTATTGTGAAATGAGTGCATTTATTAGCTTTATATCTGTGGATGAACTGTCTGGATTCAAAACAGGTAAAAGAAAGCATTTCTTTAAACAATGCAAATTGATCATGTGGAACTCACAGCTTTAAGTTAGAGTGATGGCCACTAATCTACAAGGTTTTAAACAGAAATTAGGAGGACAGGTCTGACTATGCCTATTTGCTGTGATGGATAAATGAACTTTCGGTGTTCAGAGACAGATATCTGAATTATTTATTTGCTTAATTTAGTTATGCCTTTCTCCCCACTGAGAACTTAGGGCACTTTAAATTATTCTCCATTTTATCCTCCCAACAATCCTGAGGTAAATTATGCTGAGAATTTATGACTGGCCAAAAGTCACCCATGGCAGAGGAGGGGTTTGGAACTCAGTCACCCAGATTATAGTCCAACACTAACACTACAACACACAGTGTGAATACCAGTTAGTGGGGGCCAACAGGGAAAGTTTTTGGCCTCCATATTCTGCTTAAAAGCCTTCCAGAGACAACTGGTTTTCTAATATGGGGAATGGGAAGCTGACTTTCATGGCTTTTTGGTCTGATCTAGCAGGACTGTTCTTTCATTTTAAGTTTGCAACTTCACAAAAATGCTATTAATAATGGCAATTTAGCAGCATTTATCAGAATATATAAGAAGTCCTCAGGAGATTAATGGTTTTGCAATTATGAAAACAGACTTTTTTACTTATAGTGTAATTGTTGAAAAGCTTAATGTTTTGCCAAAACTGTGGTTAATGTAATACCTTATAGCCTTGGTATAGACCTTCCCTGTGCTCCAGAAGTGCTTCTTTTAAACTGTATGGTAGCAATTCCAATTCATAAACATGGTGTTGTTACAGCTGGGCTGGCTTTTGCATTACATTCCATGGAGATAACAGTTTACTCCCTGAAAAGGGGAATGGATTGATAAAGTGAATGAATTACACAAATGTATCAGGTTTACAGTCTTACAAAAATATAAAAGATGGTAATCATTTGAATGTTTACTGGAAACCTGTGATCCATCATATGAAGTGTAATGATGTAGTGGATTGAGATTCATCTTGTTTAAATAATGTATATTTAAATATGGTTTGTAACTGATTATTGGTTTTAAATAAAACGGAATGCTGCTGCTGGTGATGGGTAGCTAGTGAGTTCAATATGCAGTACTCCCTCTCTCATAAAGTGACCAGAAATTAGAAATAATTTTCAGTCGTACACACAAAATATTTTCAAAACAGGGTTATGCAATAGCCATTAGTTGTCCAAGGAGTCTGATTTCTTGCAGCAGGAGATACTACCTAGTAATCTTGCAAATAAGCCCATAAATAGTAGCTAGACCCCTCCTGGAATTATTAAACTGCTTGTCTGTATATAACCTTTCTTCTTATTTGTGGCACATGAATGTCCCGCCTGAAAGGGGGGGGGTGTCAATGCTTGATTTTTACAGACGTTAATCTGCATGGTCACCTAAATGTAAATTACATACTTCACTGGGATGAGGTTAGTGACTTCTTGCAATAGATATTGCAGTATGATATTAAATTATATAAATTAAAAATAGCTGCCTTTAAAGTGGTCTGCTATGTTAAAATTCAACTTTTGACTTAATCAGGGTAAGAAATAGGTTTATTTGTTTTTGTTTTTTAAGATGCAGCTTTTAAATTCTAATAGCCAAAATGTGCAGATACCTATTTCCACCAACAGGGGGCTCACTCTCCCCCAACAGCTTTTCCTAGGTAGTCAGTAGACTTCCTGGGTTTGTAGAAAAATCCAAAAACTAAGAAAATCCCTTCAGGGATGGTTGAATCCCCCCAAAACCTTTTGAAATGGCCTCTGCAGGGATCTGCTTCGTGCATCAATGGTGAGAGATTAGAATGTTCGGGGGGGGGGCTTCTAACTGGCTCTGTCAGTAAAAGGGTGGGAGAAGGGCCCTTTCCAGGCCTCTTTTGGCCTTTCAGGGAGGGAGCTTTGGGGCCAGGCCTCACTAGAGTTGCCAGTGCCAGGCTGGGGGATTTCTAGAGATTTTGTGGAGCCCTCTAAGGAGGGCTGGGTTTGGGAAGGGAGAGGCCTCAGCAGGGTATAATGCCACAAAGTGCACCCTCCAAAGCAGCCATTTTCTGCAGGGAGACAGACCTCTGCTGTCTAGAGTCCAGTTGTAATTCTAGGGGGTCTCCAGGGTCCATTTGGAGGTTGGCAACACTAGGCCTGGCAGCAGTCTAGGGTTGCCAGGTCCCCCCTGATTTACATGACTCACCTAGCCTCGGCTGCTTGCCAGTGTTCATCAGCAGCCACCCTATGAAAGCCAGTGAGGTGCAGCAGTTAGAGCTTCAAAGTAGGGTCTGCAAGACCCAGGTTCAGATCCCCATCTTGCAGTGGAAGCTGACTGCATGATTTTGGACCAGTCACATATTTCAGCCTAACCAACCTCACAAGGTTGTTGTGCAGATACAAAAGAGGGGATAATAAAAGCTGCTTTGGTCCCCACTGTGGAGAAAGACTGTAATTTCCCTAGGTAAAGGTTGGGGGGTGGAGATGGAAAGCAGAAGACAGAGAGGCAGATAAAGGTAGGTTGGGCTGTTGGGTGGGAAGGAAATAGGGTTGCCAACTCCAGGTTGGTAAATCCCTGGACATTTGAGGGGTGAAATCTGGAGAGGGTGGGATTTGAGGAGGGGAGAAACTTCAGACTGGTGTAATGCCATAGACTCTACCCTCCAGCGTTTTCCTCCATGAGAACCACCATTGCCAGCCTCGGTTGAGGACTGAAGATCACCCAGAATTACATCTGTTGTCCAGGAAACAGAGATCAGTTCCCCTGGATAAAATGGCTGTTTTGGAGGGTTGAGTCTATGGCATCATACCCTGCTGAGGCTGCTTGCCTCCCCAAGCCTCACTGTCCCAAGGCTCCACCCCCAAATCTCCAGGAATTTCCCAACCTGGAGCTGGCAGCCCTCAGGTGAATTGATCTCTGTAGCTGGGAGATCCGTTGTGATTCCCAGAGTGCTGCCACTGCTGCTGTGGGGGGAGAGGAAGCAGGTGGGTGGCTGAGAGCACTGCCACCACTGCTGCTGCTGCTCTGCAGGGAGGAAGCAGGTAGGAGGCTGGGAGAATGATGGGGGCAGAAAGAAAGAAAGAATGATGGGGTGGGGAGGCAGAAAAACAAAGAGAAAGATGACAGGTCAGAAAGAGAGAGGAAGTCACATGTATGGAGGAGAAATAGTAAGAAAAGGGGGGCAGAGGGGAGAAATAGTGTGAGAGAGGTAGGGGGTGAGCAGAGGAAGCAAAGGTGTGACAAATGAGAACCATCCCGCAAGTTTCTTGCGGGTCTCCACTTGTGTATATATATAGATATATATATGTCATTCTCACTAGCTTTAGATCTGTATTTGTAAATAAATGTTTCTATTTACTGGCTGTGCCTCACTTTATTTGCTCATATTGAACAATCTGTATTTTGAAGGTCTTTCTTCAACTTAATCTGATTATGATAATTTGACAAAGACGTCATGAAGTAATTTCAAAAGATCAGTGCTAGTAGACTTCAGAATAATGGCTCATATTTTATGTAATCTATACATTTAAAATTGTATATTTTAAATTATTTGACATTAATTGAAATTAGCAACTATGATCCTTATGTAGGGATGTACTAGAATTTAGCATATTTGCTGCTTTGATTCAAACTTTGAAATTTATTTTTTTTTAAGATGAGGGACAAAATTTTGGCTGCCATTTTTGGGAAGGGATGAAATTGAGGCTGTTGATCATGTTTGATTTATGGACTGACTTCAGTTGGAAAAAGTAGAGCCATATATATATCTGTCTGTTCTTCACAGGTTAGGGAGTAATTACTTTTTCTAACCTGCAGCTCTTGACAGCTGAATTTTTTTGTTTTATTGGTGACTCACAGGGCTGTTTTTGGGCAGGAAGGCACAGGAAAGGAGTTCTGGCTGGCTCCCGAGTTGGCCACACCCAGCAGGAACTCATTAGCATAACAGGCCACACCCAACAGCAGAAACACACCCAGGGCCGGCTCGCCCACTAGGTGAGCTAGGCGCTCGCCTAGGGCACCGGCCCTGCAGGGGCGCCAAAATGCCCCCCACCCCACCCCGTAAAAAGGCCCCCGAGCCACCTAATGCCGGCAGCCCCGGCTTTCCTGGGTGCCTCACGGCTGCGAGGCATCCGGGAGAGCCGCACGCGCCGCCCCTGGGAGGGAAGGGGGGGGCTTCTAAGCCCGCCCCTTCCTCAGCTCTCCTAGGCGCTGGGCCATCTCCAGGCCCCACCAGGAGGTTGGCATCCCCGGTGGGGTGGGTGCCCCAGGCAGTCCTGCCTAGGGCGCCCAGACACCTGGGGCCAGCGCTGAACACACCTACATTAGAGGTGTGTGGCCTAACATGCAAAGGAATTCCTGCTACAAAAAAAGCCCTGGATTTTGACAACAAATAAGGCAAACAGAATAAGAAGCAAAAAGTGGGTGTGGCTGGATGACCACGTCTGGTGACATGGGGCGTGGCCTAATATGCTAATGAGTTTCTGCTGGTGGGTGTGGCCTAATATCCTAATGAGTTCCTGCTGGGCTTTTTCTACAAAACAAGCCCTGGTGACTCAGAATAGTCTGCTGATGTTTCTCAATGGATGTTAATTCTTAAAAGGGAGAACCAAGGTAGTTAGAAAGGTATTTTGTAAAGTACTGAAAGGAGGAGGATTTAGTACTTTGGAAAAAATTACCTAATCTGTCTGCTTTTGTTTGCCTAAATGTGGACTTTGCAGTTTAGTCCAGAGGTCTGGATTTTCAGGGTAGGAAAAGATTATTAAGGGCTATGATAGTTCTTAAGTACAGAAAAAATATAAAAATATAGAAAAATTCTGCCTTAAACAGAAGGATTAAGAATCAGTGAGTTAATTTTGTAGCTTTAGGACTGAGGTGGGAAATTGCAGGAATGCACCTAGCAGGGAGCAATCCAAAACAAGTGTAGTCAGAAGTAAATCCCATTTTATTCAGTGGGATTTATTTGTAGGAAAGTGTTCTTAGCATTTCAGCCAAATTTACTGAATGAAACTACATAAATTACTTTCTGATTATTTTCAATAAGGAGACACCAGATGAAGTCTCTTTCAGATGTTTACAACCAGTTTAGAAAGTGGGGTGGGAGCTTGCTTACGGTTCAGCTGCCCTGTGCCTTCACTGCTGATTTCCCTCCATTTGGAAGGTGTACTGAACAATTCTCTACAGGTGCTGAGGAGGCAACATATGGGCAGAGTTTGGTCATTGGGTGTAAGGTACACTAAATGATTATGTAGATTCAGGTGGGTAGCAGTGTTGGTCTGAAGCAACAGAACAAAGTTTGAGTCCAGTGGCACCTTTAAGACCAACAAAGTTTAATTCTGAGTATAAGCTTTTATGTACATGCACACTTCATCAGAAAACTTACATCCAGAATTCAACTTCGTTGATCTTAAAGCTGCCACTGTACTCAAACTTTGTTCCAAAAGATTATGTAGAAGATTGAGAATTATTCTCCTTGTTGAATATAGCCCACAAGGGAATGAGGCCATGGGAGGAATTTGTGCAGACACTTAACTGCTCTGTCTACACAATGCCCAGCCCCATTCTTTAATGTATCTGGGAGATAAAATCCTGGGTTTTTTGTGTGTGCGTTTCATGCACTCCCTATTTCCTTGGTCTGCCTTAATACAGCTTGGCAGTTCACCAGTTACAGTTGGAGATCTCCAGCTATTACAACTGATATCCAGGAGAAAATGGACACTTTGGAATGTGGACTCTGTGGTATTTTACCCCACTGAAGTCCCTCCCCAAACCCTGCCCTCCTCAGGCTCCACCCCCAAATCTCCAGGTATTTTCAGCCCTGGTCCCTGCATGGTGGAATGAGATCAGGGCCCTGCGGGATTTATTACAATCCCACAGGGCCTGTAAAACAGAGCTCTTCCATCAGGCTTTTAGTTGAGGCAGCAGGTGTCCCCTCCTTTAATTCACCTCCCATCAGTGTCCCGGATTTTGAACAACCACCTGGGATCTACTTTATAGTTTCCATCTTACTACTAAGTTATTGATTAGATCTGCATGGTGTTTTGTATTGTTTTAAAATGATTTTAATTGCTATTGGTGTATTGTATAAACATTGATGGAAACTGCCCTGAGCCTGCTTGTGGGGAGGGCGGGATGCAAGCCCAGTAAAATATTTCCCAGCCTGGACCTGGGAACCCTGTTACCAGTTTTCACCTCAAATATCCACAGAATACATGGGCAATCTCTCCCAGAAGCACAGATCTTTCAAGAGGCTATATTCTGCAAACATTTAGTATACACTTTCATTCCTTATATGTAAGTATGCAGGAAACCATGCTTTCAAGTAGTAGTTTACTGTGATAGCTTTCAGAAACCAATAGAAAACCTGAAGAGTCTACATCTAGCTCCCTCAAGTAAATTATAATGTTGCCTGAAAGATTAAAAGTTATTATATTAATGCAATTTGTCTGTTTACATAAGTAACTTACTCTTTTAACAATATAAGAGATTGCCTCAAAGATTTCCTGGCAATATTAAAAAGCAGTTTTATTACATCTAAGGAAAGAGATTATATAACATCAAATCATTTTAGGCCTGGGTGGTTTCCTTTATGATAGTCTCTAGCGCACACAGTCATTGGTAATATAAAACAAGTAAAAACACATCTCCAAGCACAGTACAATTAAAGTAATACATGAAAGTTTTATATAATCAAAGTAATACATGAAAGTCTTATATGGGAGTTCCATGAGAGTTTTATGGAAAGTTGTTAAAGTCTTGTATGTCTATTTTCAAATACCTATGTGATTACAAATAGCTAGGTGAAAGAATAAGGTTAATATTCAGATAAAGGAACACTATAATTTAAGTGGTTGCATACTTGCATTTGCTGCCTTTAAGTAAACAAGGAGGTTGGACCTGAATGTTAAATGCTAAATGGGAACAAATGCTTGAGAGCTATAACTTAAAATAGCCCTCGCTTTCAATGCAATATTAATTTAAAGCAAAGTTGAATGAAAAATGCTAACACTGGTTTCATTATAATGGTAAGCTACCCACCTGAGTTAAGCTATATTCAGGAATTGCTACAACAACAACAAAAGTATTACCAGGAAGGAGCTGCAATGATGAAGCAAATCATACCAGTGGCAACAACAGCAACAAAACTGGGATTGACTGAAAATAGTTTGGAAAATGTGTTTCAGAAGATCTGTTGTACTTCAGCTTGCTTGTTGTTCAGTCACAGTCAAGTCCAACTCTTCGCGACCCCATGGACCACATCATGCCAGGCCCTCCTGTCTTCCACCGTACTCCGGAGTTTGCTCAGTTTCATGTTCATTGCATCTGTAACACTTTCTAACCATCTCATCCTTTGCTGTCCCCTTCTGTTACCTTCAATCTTTCCCAGCATCAGGGTCTTCTTCAGTGAGTGCTCCCTTCTCATTTGGTGACCAAAGTATTTGAGCTTCAGTCTCTGGCCTTCCAGGGAACAGTCAGGATTGATTTCCTTTAGGATTAACTGATTTGATCTCCTTGCAGTCCAAGAGATTCTCAAGAGTCTTCTCCAGCACCATGATTCAAAAGCATCTATTCTTTGGTGCATGGCTTTCCTTATGGTCCAACCCTCACAGCCATACATTACTACTGGGAATGCCATCACTTTGACTATGTGGACTTTTTGTTGGCAGGATGATGATGACTCTACTTTTTATTATTCTGTCTAGGTTTGCCTTAGCTTTCTTCCCAAGGAGCAGGCGTCTTTTAATTTCATGGCTGCAGTCACCATCTGCAGTGACATAATCAGGCACTGGTTTCATCAGATATCTATCCGCCAACTTGTAAGCTCATACATATGATAAAAGAGTCCTAAAATCCAGCAGAATTTCTCTAGCCTTGTCTTGCTGTCTTTCCTGTACTGTATGGGTATTGCAGCTGTGTCCCCCTTTCTGAGGGGCACAATGCTGTCCAAACCATTACCTTCTTGCACAAAATATGTTTTAATATTAGGATGGAGTTTTTGGACTCCTGATGAAACTATTCTAGGGTCAAATTATTAAGATGTCAGTCAGTAAATATCAGTATGTTAAGGCAGAATAGAAACAGTCACTGAGAAAATACTGTTTCAAGTTAAATACGAAATATAATAGCACACTGGGGCACCTATGTGTACCATGGCACTATCATCAACATTTTTAAATTAGGAAGCTGTACATATGAGGAATTAAAAGATGCCTGCTCCTTGGGAGGAAAGCAATGGCAAACCTCGACTGTGCGACTGAACAACAACAAATATATGAGGAATAACAAAGAGGCAGGCATTTCAAACAGCAGCTAAGAGGGTGAAGTCCACAGAATCTCTGAAGGTATTTTTAATAATGTGAAAACCTAAAAGGGGGACAGATATATGTTTAAAGGAAGGCATGTGCCTTTCCCATAACTGTTCTGGTTAAATCTTCAATAGTGCCTTTTCTGTAGGCAATAATATGATGCCCCAGGTAACCACTGTCTAATAGGAAAGTGTTTTCTTCATGGCGGTATTTCCAATCCTATGGTCTTTCTGAATTCAGACTTTTGTGGTTCTAAGATATCATAAAAAATTCTTGTTTTATCAAAACAGTTTCTGATGAAGAGTAGATCTTCTACAGAATAGTCATCATGTTTTCCTGTCCAAATGGTCAAGGTGTATCTGTAATTAATGATCAAACCAATTAATTTCATTTAAGAAAATCTACATACAGAATCAAAACAGGCTAAGCAATTAAAATATAAACATTCCAGACTGATATAATTTGTATTTTGCCTTTCCCTAACTTTGCCTTAACTTCATATTTATAGCTGCACATTTTTAAATATTTGAGGCATATAAAAGCTAAACAAAGTTTACATTAAAAAACTTACATGTGACTATTCAAAATGAACTATTCAAGAACCATCAAACCAACAAAATCGAGCAGGACCACCTTCTTCCATGTGATCCTATCCATCCCCTCCAGTCATCCTCAGAGGCACCCACCATCAGAGACAACCTGAGAAAGGGCCTTCTCTAAAGTTGCCAGCTCTGGGTGGGGAAATACATTGGAGGCTTTGGGGGCGGAGCTTGGTGAGGGATTCCTGCAGGATACTATGCTAGCCCACCCTCCAAAGCAGCTATTTTCTCCAGGGGAACTGATTTCTGTCATCTGAAGATAAGTTGTAACAGCAGACCTCCAGGCTCCACTTGGAGGTTGGCAAGCCTAGCCTTCTCAGTGATGGCACTGAAACTTTGGAACTCCTTCCCAAGAAGATTTATCTGTTTCTCCTTCTGCCAGCAGGGGGAAACTTTTTTGTTTTTTTTGGCATACCCCCAATAATTGTTAGTGACCCTACTCCCTAGGTGTGTTATGTGTGCATGTTTATATTGATTTTTAAACTATTTTCTATATACTCTGTTTTAAATGCTGTTTTAAATAGTTTTAATGTTCTGATGACTGCCACTTTGGGAGTCCTATTTGGGTGGAAGGCAGTTTTAAATAAATGAAAATAAACAAATACTACTAATTAAAAATAGTTATTTCCAAAACCTTTCTAGTATGGCTTGCGCTTTGTTGTTGTTGTTCAGTCGCACAGTTGAATCCGACTCTTCTGCTGACCTCTGAAGTTTGCTCAATTTCATGCTCGTTGCATCGATGACACTGTCTAACCATCTCATCCTGTGCCGTCCCCTTCTTCTTTGACTTTCAATCTTTCCCAGCATCAGGGTCTTCTCCATTGAGTGCTCCCTTCTCATTTGATGGCCAAAGTATTTGAGCTTCAACTTCAGGATCTGGCCTTCCAGGGAACAGTCAGGGTTGATTTCTTTTAGGATTGATTTGATCTCCTTGCAGTCCAAGGGACTCTCAAGAGTCTTCTCTAGCACCATAGTTCAAAAGAATCTATTCTTCGGCGCTTGGCCTTCCTTATAGTCCAACTCTCGCAGCCATACATTACTACTGGGAATACCATTGCTTTGACCATGCGGACTTTTGTTGGCAGGGTGCTGTCTCTGCTTTTTATCATGCTGTTTAGGTTTGCCATTGCTTTCCTCCCAAGGAGCAGGCATCTTTTAATTTCATGGCTGCAGTCACCATCTGCAGTGATCTGAGATGCCAGGAACGTGAAGTCTGTCACTACTTCTACGAGTTCCCCTTCTATTTGCCAAGGAGTGATGGGGCCGAATGCCATGATCTTAGTTTTTTTGATGTTGAGCTTCAAGCCCACTTTTGGGCTCTCCTCTTTCACCCTGAGCAAGAGGCTCTTTAGGTCCTCTTCACTTTCTGCCATCAGAGTGGTATCGTCTGCATATCTGAGGTTATTGATCTTTTCCCCAGCAATCCAGCTTGTGATTCATCCAGGCCAGCATTTCACATGATGTACTTTGCATATAAATTAAATAAGCAAGGTGACAATATACATCCTTGTCATACTCCTTTTCCTATGTTAAACCAATCAGTTGTTCCATATCCGGTTCTAACTGTTGCTTCTTGACCCTTATACAGGTTTCTCAGGAGACATGTGAGGTGGTCTGGTACTCCCATCTATTTAAGAACCTGCCATAGTTTATTGTGATCCACACAATCAAAGGCTTTAGCATAGTCAATGAAGCAGAAGTAGATGTTTTTCTACTCTCTTGCTTTCTCCATAATCCAGCGAATGTTGGCATTTTGATCTCTAGTTCCTCTACCTCTTCGAAACCCAGCTTGTACTTCTGGCAGTTCTCTATCCACGTACTGCTGGAGCCTAGCTTATAGGATCTTTAGCATGTTGTGTTTTGCAAATTTGTTGGCAAATTGAGTGCAGCACTTTAACAGCATCTTCTTTTAAGACTTTGAATAGTTCAGCTGGGATACCATCACCTCCACTAGCTTTGTTGTTAGTAATGCTTTCTAAGGCCCATTTGACTTCGCATTCCAGGATGTCTGGCTCGAGGTCAGTGATTATACTGTCGTGGTTGTCAAGGACATTGAGGTCCTTCTTGTATAGTTCTTCTGTGTATTCTTGCCATCTTTTCCTAATCTCTTCTGCTTCCGTTAGGTCCCTACTGTTTTTATCCTTTATCATGGCCAGCTTTGCACGGAACGTTCCCTTGATTTCTCCAATTTTCTTGAAGAGATCTTCAGTCCTTCCCAATCTATTGTTTTCCTCTATTACTTTGCATTGTTCATTCAGGAAAGCCTCCTTATCTCTCCTTGCTGTTCTCTGGAAATCTGCATTCAGTTGGGTAAATCTTTCCTTTTCACTGTTGCCTTTTGCTTTCCTTCTTTCCTCTGCTATTTGTAAAGCTTCATCAGACAGCCACTTTGCTTTCTTGCAATTCTTTTTCTTTGGGATGGCAGTGATTGCTGCCTCCTGTACAATGTCACGAACCTCTGTCCATAGTTCAGGCACTCTGTCTATCAAATCTAGTCCCTTAAACCTATTCTTCACCTCTACCATATATTCATCGGGGATGTGGTCTAGGTCAAATCTGAATGGCCTAGTGGTTTCCCCAACTTTCTTCAGTTTAAGTCTGAATTTTGCAATGAGTAGCTGATGATCTGAGCCACAGTCAGCTCCAGGTCTTGTTTTTAAATGAAATCTGTATTAAATACCTCAAAGCACATTAAGGTGGTTTCAACATGGATACAGGCTTGTATGGTTTTCCCATTACTGATGCAGCTGCTGATAAAGTACAGCAGCAACAGAAGTTCCTGCAAGCATATTTCTCTGCAGTTTCCTACCCCAGTCCCCTAGCAGTGTTTCCTCCTCCTCTCGGCCACCAATGGTTTTTGCATTTTTTAATAATTGGCAATTGGACATTGCTGTATCAATATGTTGTTATAACAATATGACAGAGGTTGTCTGATTCCCCAGCTTTCTTTCATTCTGTAAATATGCCTTTCCTCTTATATCTCTGCAAGGGAAGGGACAAGAAACTTACATTGTACAAAAGAGAGAGAGAGCTGGGAATTCAGAGAACCTAGTACACATATTGTTAAGATGGTGTATCAACAAAATGATTCTCTAATGCCTTTAAAACAAGAAGCACCATCTCCAGCAGGCTGCCAGGCTAGGGCAGGGGCAGCCAGCAAGGCCCCGCATAGATCCCGCAGGATGGTCAAGTTTGCCCTGCAGTGGTCGATGTGTGGGTGCTGCCAGCGCAGCGGCTGGGCACCCCATGTCAGCCCACTGCACTCATCTCTGCCCCTGGCCAGGCTGAGGCTGCTCAACTTTGGCAGATGGCACTCAGAGCTAGTGAATGGCACTGTGGGCCAGGATTAGGGTGGCCATGGCCAGAAGCTGGCTCATGGTGGCCTTGCTGGGTAAATGAGATGCCAGGGTGGGCCATTCTCCAGGAGAAAGAGGGAAAGGAGACCCTGCCCCCCATGGGGCATCTTGAGCGCCGATTAATTAAATAGACACTAATTAGATTAACTAATTCAATTAGTGCTGCTCTAGATAACCTCCCCGCTCCCGGTATTTGCCCCCTCACGAAGATTTGCGGTATATAATTACAATAAATACCTGTTAACAAATTGGGGACTTGCAAGAAATTGTGGAAGATGAAGAATAGGAAGTCCTGCCCTCCCTCCCCTCACTGCAATATTGTCAGACCACTCAGGTCTGGGTCTGATGAGAAGCTTCCTGTGCGCCTAATCCTAACAACCAGAGCAATTGTTCTAATTACTGCTGGAGTTTGGGACAATGAGTGTCCTCAGTTCTTAACAGGCCACTTGAAAGTCTCTCTCCCCTTCATTTAAGGACTAGTATTTTCTGCCTGGGAGTTTATCCATTTTATTGCCTTACTGATAAGTGTGGGGTCACAGAGTTCATTATTTGCTACAGAGAGCATACCTGTTTGATTGCTGTAATAACCACTGAAGTTCAGATACTGACTGGCGCACCAAAGCAGCTCTTACAGGGAATGTTATTGGCTGAGTAAGGTCTCTACAAATAGCTGCCATCTCTTGCATCATTACTGAACTGTATCCTACAAAAAAAAGCAAACAATACAGCATTCAAGAACTTAACGGACATCCTCAGTGGCATCTCTTGTGTTTTGTTCATTCTTGTGTGTTATGATCACAGAATATTAATTCATCAGAAACAGAAGGGATAATAAGCAGTGAAATGTAGCAGAAGACTTGCATCCTGACCAACATATATCATCCTCAGATTCCTGAGTCTTTACAGCACTTTTCTCAGTGACCAGAACACACAAAATAATTTTTTTTGAAGCTGGAAAGACTTCACATTTTGTGTGTGCAGACCACAGAAGCATTACACAGGGGCTTAGATTTTTAATCTACTTGTACTCTACAAAAGATTACAGACAGATTCACACAACCATTTTGAGGACGCAGTTAGTGAAGAAAGGACATAAGGAGAGAGACTGCTCATTTATTCTGTGAATCTCTCAAACGTGTCAACATCACAGTTTCAAAGTATGAAATCCAAACTAAGCAGAACTCAGGTAACCATAGCCCTGAAACATGATTGAAACATAATATTTATATGATTAACCATGGTTACCTGACTCCAGTTTCAGAAGTCAATATTAAGGTTCTTTCACTTCAGTGTTTTACACACAGTTTTAGACAGAGAACAGTCTCCTTCATTGAAATTAATGGGGAAACAACAGAACTCCCATGTCTAAGGCTTAAGCTACACATTACATCTTTTAACGAGCTGGATCAGGGTTCCCCAGAGCAAATTAGTGCTCCTTGCAGTGGCACAGGAGCTGTTTATACCCCGCCCTTCACTACGCAAAGGTGTCTCAGAGCGGCTTACAAATTCCTTTCCCTTCCCCTTCCCACAACAGACACCCTGTGAGATAGGTGGGGCTGAGAGAGCTCTGATAGAAACTGCTCTTTTTCAAGAACAGCTGTGCCAGAACTATGGCTTGCCCAAGGTCATCCAGCAGGTGCAAGTGGAGGAGTGGGGAATCAAACCCGGTTCTCCCAGATTAGAGTCCATGCACTTAATCACTACACCAAACTGAGCTGCAGGTGTCTGATTCTACACAGGACAGTGGTTATGGGGGAAGAGGAAGGGGCCCCTACCTTTTAACCACCCACAGGTGTTTCAGCTTGAGAAAATGGTGTGGGGAGGAGGCAGAAGCGCTTCCTCTCCCTATACCATTGTCTCAAACTGTCAGATTCTTTTCACTAGAAAAAACAGGAGTTCAAACTGAGACCTCCTGTACTTAAGGCATGTGATCTACCACAAAAGTTGGAAGATATAGGACTAGAATTCACACCTCCTAACCCTTGAAACTACTATATATTGATCAACACAGCCACAGGGATGGTATTAGAGGAATTTAAGGGCAGTATTATCTCTGGCAAGATTAAACACATTTATTGAACTATTCTTACCTATATTGCATTTTAGATTACTCCACCCAGTTGTCCATCCCAGTGATAAGGATACATTTGGAAAATGTGATGTGACCGTTTCCAGAAAATCCTTTGCATCTACTGCACAATTACTTCCATTTGGTCCAGAAAGAATGTCTGCATTAATCCAAACAGGTTTCCTGAATTTTATATCTCCAAGAAGCTTCATCGAAGGATTCACAGATGCTAGACTATAAACACAGGAGACAAAATTCATAATGCAGCCACACAGGAAGATGCATACATTATATTTTACACTCCTTCTTCATACATGGTAGGATTGGTTCAGATAATCCCCACATCATTACTGCCTCCAGTCACTTTTAAGGATCCTCAGAGTAATGAAGTACCAATACAGGACATTAGCACTGATGATGTAAGGATTGAAAAGTGACTCATACTGAAGTGCAACATGAATGTTAAACAGAGTATTACTAAATGTAGTGGGCTGCTATATGGCTCATGCCCTGTTTTAAAATCTGTTTGCAGTTTTATGTATTCTAGTAAAAGTCAACTGGAAATTCAGCTAAACCTAAGGCTACCGTGATTTTAAATCAAGCAAAAGCTTGGAAGCCCCTTACAGTAAAAACTGAAGAACTCTCTAAAAATGAGGCTATCTTAACTGAGATAGTTAATGATTATGGGATGGATCCAGACAAAAGTGGCAATTTCCATCAATTCCCCTTTCCTGCTGCAGACCTCCCTTAATGTTGCTCTTCAGGGTCTCCTCCTATCCCCTCCAGAAGCAGCACTTCATGAAGATCAGTGGCCTACAGTAGGAGATGGGGGAAGCAGATATTTCCATTCTACCATTGGGAAAATATAATCTGGATCCAGCCCACTGTACCCTAAAATACATTACAACACTGGTATATAGATTAATTACTGCTGATTTAAAATGTTGTGTTAGCAATTTCTAGTGTTAGAAGAACACTAAGATAATATTTTAGGATAGTACTTAATGTTATAATAGAGACCGTTCACACATTACAAATATACATAGTGAACCCATGGACTGTCAACAGACAAGTGACTCAAGTTCTGTGCTGGGAGCTTAATTCCCAGGCATGAGGGGAGGGAGACAATTTGGACTGGGACTGCATGAAAAAAACAGCTGAAGCCTTGCCCTCTCTGTGCTGGTTCGCTGTCCTAAAATGACCCGAGAGCTGCTATTTGACCCACTGGGGAAGCCTAAGCATAGCCATCAGTATTTTTATTTTAATTACTTCATTTATACCCTGCCTTTCCCTCAAATGGGGTCCCAAAGTGGCTTATAGCAATTTTGTCTCCATTCTATCCTCACAACAACCCTGTGAGGTAGATTAGACTGAGACTGCATGACGGACATCAAGCAAGCCTCCATGGCAGAGTGGGGATTTGGATCTGGATCGCCCAGATCCTAGTCCGGCCCTTGAACCACAACACCATATTGGCTCTCAGTACACGCTAGCTTCCCCAGTGATGCAAACAGTACACCCTCAGGCCATTTCAGTTTAGGAAAACGGTTGTGGGTAGAATGCTTTCTTTGCATGTGCTGTGGCCCTGATCTGGAGTGGAACCCCACACACCTGGAATTGACTTTCCTAGCACAGAATTGGTAGATACTTATTTATACTGGGAAATCTCTATACAGTTTCCCCTTTACCTTTTAAAATCAAGCTTGATACCCTTGCTAGTATTTGTAACCTCATTTAGCCACTCCTTTAGTGTAATATCACTGTTGGTTTCAGGTGGATGAGCCATGATTGGTTCACCACTGCCATCTCCTCCACGAAGGAGGACATCCGCCTCTATCATATGAGCTGTACCTGTTTATCCACAGAAAGATAAAGAAAAAAAGTTTAGTCAGATAACTTTGCCTCCCTGTGTAGAACAGAATAACTCTTTCATTTGTTTAGTAGCTACAGTGTCAGACTGGGATCTGGGAGATTCAGGTCTGAACCTGCCATGGAAGCTTCCTGGGTAACCTTGGGCCAAACATATACTCTCAGCCTAACCTACCTTGCAGGGATGTTGTGAGGATAAAATGGAGGAGAAGGGAATGCTTTGGGGCCCCATTGGGGACAAAGGCAGGATTTAAATGAAGTAAACAAATAAATAAATACCCTGAATAATGGTCAGTGTGTTATGTTTGCAAATGTATTGTGAATATGCATCATTCAGCTATTCTGCTTTTTTAAGGAAGAGCAATATTTTTGTCTCATTTTAAAAATAGAAAGGTAGATTGAATGAGTGAAGAAAGACATTTTAGATCTAGAAACATGGAAATTAATGGCTGCTAGTATGAAGTTGAGCAAACTCCAGAGGACAATGGAGGACAGGAGGACCTGGTGTGATGCGGTCCATGGAGTCGCAAAGAGTCGGACTACTGTGTGACTGATCAACAACAACAACAAAAAGCATGTTTGTTACAAGTGAATTCATAACCTGAGGGAAGTGTGTTGCCCAATGATCCCTCTAAGTGGTGGAGTCTTGTGAACAAAAATTCCACTTCGTGAGCTACTGGCATCAAAGTTGTGAGTGAGCAGTTTGGCTACTGCATAAATTAGTTTGCTCGGAAGCCATTCTTCCTGAGAAAAGACAAAAAATTGTGAGCCAGAGGCTAAAAAACTGTGAGCTAGCTCACACTAACTCAGCTTAGAGGGAACATCGGTGTTGCCTGGTAGCAAGTGGTTCATTTGGATGTCACAGCCAGGTTTAAGAACCCTACATGTTATTGGCTGTCTGTCTGCCATGGGTTTAGCAGATCCAATACCACAATAGGGCAGGGTAGACTAATTTCCCTTATTGTTCAGCACTTCCCAATTCATCAAACATTTCCATCTCACAGAAGAAAATAAGATGCACCTGTGTGCGCTAGAATTCCTTGGCCATAGTCCCTATGAAAAAGTGAATTAATTCATCACATACAAAAAGCATACAGAGCAGACCATAATAGAGAAAATGCAATGCCTCCACAATCCCCCCCTCTCAAATTTATAAAGAATCTTAGTGGATTAATCAGTAAGAACCAAACACATTCACAGAAAAACAATACTTTGGGGGTGCCTTTGGTTAGAGACAAATTTTAAGACTAGTCTCACAAACACCTATGCTGCTTAAAACCCTTTCAATTCAATGGGATGTCAGGAGTCTAACTATCTACAGGAATGCAGCCAAAGATTTGCTAGAGTACAACAGGAATATATCTTGCACAAGCTACAGTGAAATTAGTAAGAGCTCACTAGAGCTTTGCCTAATTTAAACATTTGTCAGGAAGCATTCCTGATGTCTTTTACCTAGGGTTGCCAGCACCCTCCTGGCCACCAGCAGGGCATGGGTTTTGTCATAATTGGATCATTGCAGCTATTTGCTCATGCTCTTGGGCCATTAAATGGGCTCATACATTTACATTTATTTCCCCAGTGCAATGTTAAGAAGTAAACCCCATTGAATAAACCTGAATAGCATTCTGAGTAGATAGGGTTGCCAGCTCTGGGTTGGGAAATACCTGGAGATTTGGGGAGTGGAACCTGAGGAAGGTGGGGTTTGGGGAGGGGAGGGGCTTCAGTGGGATATAATGCCACAGAGTCCACTTTCCAAAGCAGCCATTTTCTCCAGGTGAACTGATCTCTGTCACCTGGAGATCAGTTGTAATCCCAGGAGGTCACCCACCACCTGGAAGTTGGCAGCCCTATGAGAAGACCTGCTTGGGACGATAATGTAAGGTTCTAGTTGATGCACACATTAACATATCTTCAGCTGCTGTTCCTATTAGACACACAATTATTTATTTAATTAATTCATTTATACCCCGCTTTTTCCCGCCAATGGGGACCCAAAACAGCTTACATCATTCTCTTCTCCATTTTATCTTCACAACAACTCTGTGAGGTAGGTTAAGCTGAGAGAGTGTGACTAGCCCAAGGTCACCCAGCAAGCTTCCATGGCATGTGTGGGGATTCGAACCTGGGTTTCACAGTTACTAGTCCGACTTTCTTAACCAGGGCTTCTTCTCCATATGACACAATACCTCAGATCTGGATGCATTTCAACAGCATGCTGCACACAGCTACAAACAGTTGCTTGCCTTTGGAAATGTTGCTTAGCACATGAATTACTATCATATTTTGAGGGTTCTGTCTCTAACCATGCAGACTAGAAATGCATTTTTTTTGGTGACAAAACAGGATGCCATAGAACTATATTTATGACTAGACTACTACAAAAACAAAACAGCCTCTCTTCTTCCAACAAGCCAACCATAATGCTAGTATATTTCAGCTTCAGAATTTCTGCAATAATTGCTTCTGTACTATGCTGTTCAATTAAAATCAAGTCTTTACAATTCATATATTTTCAAATATACTTTCCAATAGATACTCACTTTGTATTGCCTCTGTCATTTGCAACTTACTATTTGCTGCATGATACCACAGGATTTCAGCTCCATCTCTTGTTTTAATTTGCTTAGTATTCAGGAAATAATCCAATATATTTTCACTCCAAGAGCCTGCATTGAGAACGTTAGTGTGGATAAATATTCATGAAAGAAAGCTTCAAACTGCTTATTAAACCACATTTATATGTATTGTGAGACTGGAATATACTAGTGCCATAAATAAAATTGTAACAACCTCTTCTAACAGTATTGTACAAATGAAAGAGCTATTATTTACAAGATGGTGAAGTCTGGAAAAAAAATGAAAAGTGGGACCTAAATATCCCAGTCATCATACAAATGCAGAATGTAAATAAAAATTCTGAGTCAGAGAATTACTCCAGTCTTTTATTTCAGTGAGTTTAGACGGGAGTAACTGCACAGAATGGTACTGTAAACTAGTGCTAGTTCTCACGAATAGCAGCTGAGCTAGTGTCAGACCATACTACTTTAGACTGCAAGTGAATACTCACATGACTGAATGCTCTCTATAAAAAAAACGCCTGCACATAGAAAGCTAGACATCATGAAGCAGGATTATTGTCTATTCTTTCTCCAGACATACTAGTCTTTTGTATGTACAAATACTTTCTCATGGAAGAACATTACATCATGGGAGCTCTTACCTAACAACAACATAAGTACCATCCCTACAGAAGGCTATCTCTGCCCTTTTCAACAATAAGGAGATTGCTGCCGGTGTTAAATCACTGTTTGTGCAAGTACACCAACAGATATGTACAATTTAATTTCAGTACAGAACAGCCTTCAAGCCTTAAGGAGAAAAATTGTAATAATAAGCTCTGTTATACCGAAGTGCAAATGTACAACATTCATCTTGTGTGGGTTGTTCTTACAAACCTCATCTCTCATTATACTACCCTTTCATCTATTTCAAACAGATTATTCTAGTTTTTCAGCATTACCAAAGTAAAATATCAGCTACCATATTCCAATTAGCGTCTCCCTGTTAGAAAATGTTTTCTATATGTATTCCCTAGTGTTAAGTACTGGAAAGCAAAATCCCATTAACAAAGGAAATATTGTTGAAATCAAAAACTCTGGAAAGGCAAGTCAGTAATTTGTGTGCACATTTTGACATGAAGAACTCATAAAACTAAAGCTATAAAGGCCTCTTTATCAAATGCTCCAACAGATTTCTTCTCTATAGTTCTAAACTAGCAAATGTAATGATTTTCCTAAATAACAATGTCTAACTCAGCCTTGGGAACCCTGAACTGAGTGGAAAGATCAGCACAGAAATGTTTTAAAGAAATAAATCTTGTATTCCATTACATGCTGAAGACTTGGGACTTTTTATCATGTCCACCTCTTCCTGTACCGTCCAACCAACCATTTAAGACCTTCCCCCTAAACCCTGCTTTCTGTGCCTCTGCCTGTCAAGCCAAGGTAGCTGACAACCAGAGATTGGCTTTTTCCAGAGGTGGTGCCTCGCCTTCAGAATACCTTCCCCCTCAAGCCTGGCACCTACTTCGCTGTCTTTGGGATGTCTGGCCAAATATTTCTCTGCATCCAGACCTCTAATTGAAGGATTATCCATCTTGTTAGTTGTTTTTCTGGGAACCAATGTGTCTACCTTCAATTTCTGTCTGTTTTGAAAAATATTAAATATACCCATCAAAGAAAGTGATAGTTCAAGTTAAGGGGGACAAGCTCTTCAAATGGCATTCTATTTATTACTGGCCTTAAACCAGTAATTGGCTATATTACCCAATCTGATTTTCATTTACTCTTTACCTAGTGGAATATTACAAATTAATCTCTGCCTCTATTAATGTAAAGTATCACAATTTTTTTTGTGCCCTACCTTTCAAAGAACTTTTGTGTCTCATTTAGTGCTGGACAGAGACTTGACAAACCGCTGCCTTTTATATTCACAAAAAAGAGAAAGGCTTTTTTTCTTTTTTGTGCCAGCAGCCTCTGATTCAACATGCAAAACTGTTCTGCATCCAACACCACCTAACCGAGTGTAGTCATAAAAAGAATTAACCCTTCTGAGATTAGAGGGGTGTGACTCTTTTTAGAATATATGCTGGAAATCTGCAATGTATCCTCCTGCATTCCTTTTGAAGAATCCACAAACTGCAGTATTGGGGTATTTCTACAGCACCTTGAAATAACTTTTTGTTTCACTTCTCTTCCCTTTACTTGTACAGGGCCTAGTAAAGAGTTCTGGATAATGCAAAATCATTCACACTGTTCTGGTAAATTTTGGTCATATTAAATATTACACAACTTTTAAAACTTTTGCTTTAAAAAATGTTTCTGCAGACCAATATGGCTATCTACAATCACTGACCACCTATAGTTGGTGGAGACTTTATATTTCTAAAGATACTCAGTTCTTCTGTTTTGTGTGTATGGATCTGTTTCAGCTAACATCTGAAGTGGGAACGTGAACATCGCCAACTTAACCAGATATGCAAAGTGTGTCCAATCAAGTTAATCAAATAATTAAGCACCAATGTAACCTAGTAGTTAGATGACTTGACTAGGTTCTCAGATACCCAGATTCAAACCACCACTGTAGCATGAAGTAAGGTCTACTTTTCTGTAGAAAACCTGCATTTTGTATAATTCTGATCTTTCAGTGAGTCCCCACTTCAGAAGTTACACTGTAAATGCAAGTAGGCCACACAGGTGAGCTATTATGTTGAGTTAAGACTATCAAGGTGAGAATTTTCTGTCAGTGGCTTTCCAGGATCCCAGGCAGAGGTAGGGTTGCCAACCTCCAGGTGGGGCATAGAGATTTCCTATAATTACAACTGATTACAGATACCAGTTCCACTGGAGAAAATATTTGCTTTGCTATAGCACTGTACCCAACTGAGGTCCCTATCTAGACTCTACCCGCAAATCTCTGGGAATTTCCAAACTAGGGTTAGTAACCCTAGGTAGAAGTTTTTCATGTCACTTACCTCCTGATCCTTTTGCCTGGAAGTGTCAGGGATTGAAACTGGGACCTTTTAAATACCAACCAGAGGCTCTACCCCAAGCCACAGTCTGTCCGCTAAATAGGATAGCAGTTATGAAACACTAGCTCTGAGCGTACCCACTGACCATTCTAGTAGAAGTGTTCCTCTATCTGTGCTGAGCAGTACCCATTCATGGTGCTCAGCTATGTGCATTAGAAAAATCTTAATATATTGCAACTGATGAACCACCTTTACTCAAAATACATTTGGAGCCACTACATACAAATTCCAGAGCAATGGCAGCATCAGCCTGTAGCAAAGCCAAAAAAAAAAAAAGGAGTACCTTTATGGTGGCATCAAAATTCATGTACTACAGCCATCTTAACCAGTGAAGTGTGTTAATCAAATTATTAAGCATCAGTGTTATGTAACAATCAGATGGCTGGACTAGGTTCTGGAAGACCCAGGTTCAAATCCAAACTGTAGCATGAAGCTTGCTGGGTTACCTTGGGCCAGACACTCTTTCTCAGCCTAGCCTAGTTTACAGCATTGTTTTGAGGATCACATGGAGGCCTCGAGGACAATGCAGGCTCCCCTGAGCTTCTTTGATAAAGGCCAGAATAAAAATGTGTTAAATAATTAAGTTCAAGCTCCTGTTCAATCACTCAGTTTGTCAGGTGGCCCTTGCTACCCACTTTGCTTAAATGGCTGGATGGCAGGAAAAGCCATATATTGCTGCCATGACCTCCCTGGCAAAAATAGTACAAGCTCATACCTTGAATAAAACTTCGTTAGTCTTTAAAGGTGCCCCTGGACTCAAACTTTGTTCTGCTGCTTCAGACCAACATGGCTACCCCACCTAAAAATATTCTGGTTCTACCGCAGATGAAGTCTCATAATTAACATCCGACACAGTTGATACAGATGGATGGTTGTGTTTGATTGGGTGTTAGTTTTTTTTAACAAAACCCTGTAAAATGCGAAAACTCCATGTAAGGTATCTTTTCCCATTTCAGGGAGGCTGCCCTGCTATTCACCATTTTTATTCTGGGCTACGGAACCTTTTTTTAAAAAAAAATAAAATAAAATACAGAACAAAGACCTACACCCAGCGTGACGCCAGCCAAATCAGACTTCCTCTTGCTGAACTCTCGCCTCTTTTTGGAAGAAACTTCCCTCCCTTCTTTCAAAGCACATCCACTGCGCAACTACTATCCCCTCAGAGGGGCCCGCTTCCAACCAGTGGAAGGGGCGGAGGAAGAGTCAGTCTCCCCTCCCTGTACGTCACATTCGCCACGAGGGGCGGGGCACAGCGCTTACCCTGCTCGGCCCCGGCCATAGCCGAGCTGCGAAGGCGTCAAAATCTTGCAAAACGCGATGAAACCGGCAAAGGCCGGAGTTAGCAAGGTCGGGCAAAGCCTTTCGGAGAACTGCAACATATCCTTCCGCCGACAGGTTTAGAGCCAGGACGGGCTGGGACGGCGAAACCTCCGAGAGAAAAGAGCTACACCCCCTTCCTGGCCGCTCTCGTCCCTTGCAGCGCTGAGCGCTACGAAAGGAGGAACAGCTGGCAGGGCGAGACTACTCGAGTCACTCTTACCAAGCCCGAAGAGGTAGCTTGTTTCTCATGTGGCATGGTCCCTTTAAAATAAAAAGTACCCAGAAGCTCTCCTGCTTCTGACTAAAGAGACCTGCTAAGGCGCGTTTTATCTTGCCGGTTTGTTCTCTAGAGAAACGAGGTGACGGAGATTTGAAAGTGACATCTTTGTTTTTTATCCACCCAGATAAGGAAACCATCCTCTAACCCCTTTTCTGTGCTGATGACCTCTTTCTCTTATTTCAATTAAGACGGGTCTGAAAGACCTTAATTAGGATTCAGTAGTTATGATCACAAAGAACTTTTAATGATCAGTTACAGGGAAACAAAGATATTTCGATGCTTGTTATTACACAGATAATTGGACCTTGAGTAAGTCGGTGCATTTTATCAGTTCAGTACAGACTTTTCTCAGTCTGGGGCCTGGTCTGATTACAGTGCCTTTGTTAGAAGCAGGCTAGCTACCAAGGAGACAAATCTGCTAGACAGGGATATACAACCACATTAGCAAAATGAATCATAGAATGTTAAGAGTTGGAAGGGACCTTGAAGGTCATCTAGTCCAACCCCCTGCACTCTGCAGGAGCACAGCCAAAAGATAGCCCTACAACATACCCAAAGATGGTCGTCCAGCCTCCACTTGAAAACATCCAGCGAAGGAGTATCCACCACCTCCTGAGACAGTCTGTTCTTCTGTTCAACCATTCTTACAGTTAGGAAGTTTCTCCTGATATTTAGCCAGTAACGACTCCCTTGTAATTTCCACCCATTAGATCTAGTCTTGCAATCCGGAGCAAGAGAGAATAGATCTGCTCCATCTTCTGCATGACAGCCCTTCAAATATTTGAAGACTGCAATCATGTCCCCTCTAAGCCTTCTCTTTCCCAGGCTAAACATACCAAACTCTTTCAGCCTTTCCTCATAAGACTTGGATTTAAACCCTCTTACCATCCTGGTTGCCCTCTTCTGGACACGCTGGAGCTTGTCAACATCCTTCCTAAAATGTGGTGCCCAAAACTGGCCATAGTACTCCAGGTGAGGCCTGACCATAACAGAATAGAGTGGAACTACCACCTCCCGTGATCTGGACGCAATGCTTCTGTTAATGCATCGTCAGATTGCATTAGCTTTCTTCACAGTCACATCGCACGGCAGGCTCATTTTTAGCTTGTGATCAACCAGAACACCTAGATCCCTTTCACATGAGCTGCTGTCAAGCCAAGTCCTGCCCATTCTATATCTGTGCCTTTGATTTTTTGTGCCCAGATGTAGGACTTTGCACTTATCTCTATTGAAATTCATTTTATTTGCCTCAGCCCACTGCTCCAGCCTATCTAGATCATTTTGAATCCCGACTCTGTCTCCTTCAGAATTAGCAATCCCACCCAGTTTTGTGTCATCTGAAAATTTGATAAGCATCCCCTCTACCTCTTCCTCCAGGTCATTTATAAAAACATTGAACAACACTGGGCCCAGGACCGAGCCCTGCGGCACTCAACTCAAGACTTCCCTCCATGTAGAAGCAGAGCCATTTACGAGCACTCGTTGGGTATGATTTTTCTACCAACCATGAATCCATCTAACAGTTGCACCATCCAGCCCACATTTAACCAGTTTATCCTCAAGGATATCATGAGAAACGTTGTCAAATGCTTTACTGAAATCTAGATAGACTATGTCCACAGCATTGCCAGAGTCAACCATTTTAGTAACTGTCAAAAAAGGAGATAAGGTTGGTCTGGCATGACTTATTCTTGATAAATCCGTGCTGGCTACTACCAATTAACTCATTCCATTCAAGGTGCTCACAGACAGATGTCAAACTGACAGGCCTGTAATTTCCTGGGTCTGTCTTTTTCCCTTCTGGAAAATCGGGACAACATTTGCTCTTCTCCAGTCTTCCAGCACAACACCAGTACTCCAGGAAATCTCAAAGGTTAGAGCCAGAGGCTCTGAAATAACATCTGCAATTCCTTTTAGCACCCTGGGATGCAAGCCATCTGGCCCTGGAGATTTGAAAGTATTTAAGGCAGCTAGATGCTCTCTAACCATCTCCTTACTTACTCTAGTTCCTCCTTCCTTCATATGTCCTGCATTCTTCAGTTTGTATACAGTTCGCCTTACAGTTAAAGACTGACACAAAGTAAGAGTTAAGTAATTCTGCTTTGTCTTCATCCCTTGTTAAGGCTTGACCATCTTCCCCTAGCAATGAGCTTACCCCATTCTTGTTCTTCTTTTTGCTCCAAACATAGGCATAAAAACCTTTCTTGTTATTTTTAGCAGCCCTTGCAAACCTCAGCTCCATCTGTGCTTTAGCCTTTCTGACACCATCCCTACTGATTCGAGCCTGCTTCTTATACTCACCCTCAGTAATTTGTCCCTCCTTCCATTTCCTGTGCATTTCCCTTTTTAGTCTCAGCTCTTCAGAGAGTTCCTTCTTCAGCCACCTCGGCTTCATTACCCATCTCCCACCTTTCTTTCTCACTGGAAAAGTTTGTGATTGTGCCTTAAGCACTTCATCTTTCAGCATCTCCCATCCATTCTGTGCACATTTCCCCTTCAGCATTTCCAGCCACGAGATCCTACCTAATATTTCTGAGTTTTTTAAAAATCAGCTTTCCTGAAGTCCAGGAAGTCCTACTATGACATGGTTTCACATCCTTCTCTATGTCAAATTCCAAGCAGACATGGTCACTATTCCCCAAGGATCCCACAACGTTCACTTCATCAACCAGTTCTTCCCTGTTAGTCAGGATTAAATCCAGGATAGCAGATTCGCTGGTTCCCACCTCCACCTTCTGAGAGATGAAGTTATTCGCAAGACTATTCAAGAATCTGCGGGATGCAAATATCGGGATAGTTGAAATCTCCCATAATCACTGGATCCTGTCTCTGTGAAAGTTTAGCAAGCTGTTGTACAAATGCATCATCCAGGTCCTCTAGTTGGTTTGGAGGTCTGTAGTATATTCCCTTCTTTTTTCGCTTGCTCTATCCTTACCCACACACTTTCAACAGGGCAACTATCAAAATCCTCAATTTCAGTGCAAGTATATTCATTCTTGACATGTAGTGCCACTCCACCTCCTTTTTTGTTTAATTTGTTCCGTTTGAACAAGGTATATCCTTCAGTCGCTGTGCTCCATATATGAGACTCATCCCACCAAGTCTCAGTGATACCTATCAGATCATACTTTCTTTCCAATACTTGAAGTTCTAGTTCATCCTGTTTATTTCCCATACTCTGTGCATTAGTATAAAGACATCTCAGATTACAGACATCCTTTCCTATTTTAGATCCCTTTGAATTTACTTGAAAATTACTGAACTCACCTCTCTCCTGTTCATTTATTCTCTGGTCACTCCCTTTCTTGAACTTAGTGTTGGGGATGCCGCACAACATCAGACTTTTTCTTCCCTCCCCTGATGGCTTCAGTTTAAAGCTCTCCTGATCAGGTTCACAAGTCTTTCAGCAAAGACATTCCTCCCATTCTTTGTAAAGTGTACCCCATCCATCGCCAACAGTCTCTCATGTTGTAGGTACATACCATGGCCCAGGAAGCCAAATCCCTCTCGGCAGCATCTATGTAACCAGCCATTCACCTCCAGTATCCTGTTCTCCCTTCCAGCTCCATGTCCCTCAACAGGTAAAATAGAGAACACCAGCTGTGCCCCCAGATCTTTCACCTTCTTTCCCAGAGCCTTGTAGTATTTGTAGATCCATTCAAGGTTTCCTTGGGCCGTATTGTTTGTTCACACATGGATCAGCAGGAGCAGGTAGCAGTTGGAGGTCCTGACCAGTCTTGGAATTCTCTCAGTCACATCTCGGATACACACTCCAGGAAGACACCAAACCTCTCGAAATTCCTTGTCCAGTCTGCACACAACTTCTTCCATCCCTCTCAGTAGAGAGTCACCAACCACCACTACTCGTCTCTTCCTCCATAGGATAGCTTGGTTCCTTCTCTGCCTATGTGTTTGTGTGTCAGTTACATCCTTTTGATCTTGGAGTGTGCTATTCTGATCTGTGTCAGTTACATCCTTTTGACCCTGGAGTGTGCTATTTTGATCTTCCACCATCAGAAGCGGCTGGTATTGATTCTGCAGCTCCACTGGCTGTTTCCTGATTATCTTACTCCTCAAAGTCTCATTCTTCCACTCACCCACCTGTTCCTTGTTATTTCCTTCCTCTTGCCTAGGATTTGCTGACTCTTGCCGTTCTCTCAGGAGCCCCTCTTCTGTCATGTCTAAAAACCTTTTCTCCCTCCTTGATGTTCCTCGATGTACAGATTTGTGCCTTGAGTTCTCCCACCTTCTCCTCAAGCATTCTTATAAGCTTGCACTTGCAGCATGTATAATGCATTTCTTGCCAAGGCAGAAAAATGATCATGGTGCAACCCTGGCAGGTCACTGGTATAGATCCTTCTTTATCTATCTCCCTAGGGAGCAAAGCTGCCTTCTGCAGCCTTCTGCAGCCTTCAGGAACTTCCCTCAAAGTCCGACGTAAACTCTTGTTGTGGTGATGTACCCTGAAAACGTTGAGACTGACCAAATGGCTACCTTTCCAGCAGTTCTCTCTCCAGAACTCAGCAGCAGCCCTGTTCTCAGGTACTTAAAAGTCCTCCAAGCAAGACCCACAGAGAAATGACTGTGGAGAGATTTCAAGAAGGAACACAAAACATTAAGGGGCCCAGGAATATAGTAAAGGAAGTGAGCAGCAGCAATTTGGCATTTGTTTACAGTTGAAGAAAAGGGGGGGGGTTGTAATTAAATGCCTTGGACAGCCCAGGCTAGCCTGATCTCATCAGATCTGAGACGCTAAGCAGGGTTGGCCCTGGTTAGTTCTTGAAGGGGAGACCACCAAGGAGTCCACGGTTGTTATGCAGTGGCAGACAATAGCAAACCACTTGTGTCCATCTCTTGCCTTGAAAACCTTACTGGGTCACCAGTTCAATCAGCTGCAGCTTAATGACACTTTCCAATGAAACACACCACTTCAGGCTGCAGCTAAGGAATTTTTTCAAAGTTCCCATTCAGTGTCTAGTTGTAAAAAGATAGCCAATACCCCATGCAAAGAGCTAGACAGCGCAGGGAGTTTTTGCAATAAAGTATTAAAAATATGAATCCCCACCTGCAGTTCAAAGGGATACAGCCTCCTCCACTATTTCATTCTTCTGCTGTGGGGTCCAGTTTAAATGTGATAACCACTGAGGCAAAAGCAGTTATATTCAGGACTTTGTTCTCACACAGCATCTCTCACAGCAGGCTGCTACAATGGTAAGGCAGTTACACATGCTTAGTAAACTCACCAGCACAACATCCACTTAGGCTCCACATGCTTAGTTGCTTTGCCTGAGGGAGAACCTGTGGTAATGCAAAGACTTGTATGTTTTTTTGACTTACCAGTGTAAAGTTTAAACCAGGTCAGAGCTCAAGTAACACAGAGGACACATGCTTGATTGTGCTGATGGCAGTGAGATTTCCAGTAAACAGGCTTAGAAAGAATTAGAGATCAAAATCCGTATGTCAAAGTACACCTTTGGTACAAGGGACAAGCCTCTATGCTAACCATCATTGAATAATGTGAAAATTTGTAATCCGATTTTATTAAATTGTACTAATCTAATTCTGTGTTAAGCTAAACCCATGCAAATTACACCAGCATTAAATACAAGACAAAATTAAACTTTTATTGGATTTAATTGGCTTTTGGGGGTTCAAACCCAATTAATCATTTAAGCCTTTTCCTCTGAAGGTGTGTACGTGCACTCTGGGTAGCAGCTCAATTCAGTAATGAAGTGTTACGTGTTAATGTTAACCAGGGGTCTTTTCGTAGAAAAAGAGCTGCAGAAGCTCATTAGCATATGGTATGCTAATGAGCCATTAGGCTATTAGCATATGCCACGCCCCCTGACATCACCGGAAGTGATGACAGAAGGGGAAGCAAAAGGGGGGGAGGCATTTTCAAAAGCCTCCCCTTCCCTTCCCCAGCTGGCCTGGGTGGGGGAGCTAAGAGAGAAGGGGTTTAAAGTTTAAACTCCTTCTCACTAGAGTTGGCCACAGAAGGAGGCAAGAGAGAGAGTAGAGAGAAGGAGAAAAGAGAGAGAGTAGAGAGAAGGAAAGAAGGAAGGAAAGAGGGAAAGAAAGAGAAGGAAAGGAGGGAAAGAAAGAGAGGGAAGACGGAGGGAAATGGAAAGAAGGGAAAAGAGAAGAGAAGAAGGTGGGAAAGAAAGAAAGAGAGAAGAGAAGAAGGAAGGAAAGAGGAAAAGGAGAGAAGGAGGGAATGAAAGAAATTTGGCGGCAATTTGGCCCCATTATATCCTATGGGCCATTGAAGTCAATGGTGAAAACATAGGGTATATTCTGGGGGCTGGAGGGGAGGGGGTTTGAGGGAAAGGCTCCAAACTCACAGGGTAGCTGTTGGAGCCTCTCCCCAAAATACCCACCTCACCATTGACTTCAGTGGTCCATAGGATATAATGGAGCTGAAACTGACATTCAGCTGCCTGAAAGACTCCCAGGAACGCTGGCTTGGCTCCTGAGCTGCTGGAGCTGCGCTCCGGTGCGCTCCCCCCCAAAAGACCCCTGATGTTAACCAATGTTAAACATAAGAACATAAGAGAAGCCAATGTTGAATCAGGCCAATGGCCCGTCTAGTCCAACACTCTGTCACACAGTGGCCAAAAATACCAGGTGCCATCAAGAGGTCCAGCAGTGGGGCCAGTCCTTTATTTTGCTCAAATGAGCCTTAAAGACAGACAAAGCTAGAGATGTCATATAGAATGTCTATTTTCTGTTAATATTTAGAACTAAAAGCTTTATCACTTATTTAAATTTGAAACATTTGCAGCCCTTAAAGCAGGAAATGGTTAAAACATAAAAAAATAGAACATACGAGTGGGGACCTGCAAGAAACTTGCGGGAGTGCCCATCTCATTTCCCCTACCTTTGCTTCCTCCCTCATACCCCAATTCTCTCAGTCTCTCTCTTCTCTTTCATCCTCCCTTACTTTCCATCTCACTTCTGTATGCCTACTGTCACACTTTGTTTCTGCCTCCTCTACCTCATCACTCTTTCATCTTGCCTCAACAGCACCACCAGCTCTCCTGGCCACCTGCCTGGCACCTTCCACTTCCCCCCCAGCAACAGCACCAATGCTCCCGGCCTACCACAATGGCTCCAGCGACCTCACCTACCCCCTTGTGCTTTGGAGATTTAAGTGGGGTCTTCAATACTCACAGTGGGGATCCCTTCCCCCTCTTTATTCCTTCCAGTCACTGCCAGCTAAGAGAGGGAAGGGTTTCCCTTGTATCATGGCTCCTGCCATCCTGCTGTTGTAGCTGGGCCTCTGCACTTCCACCTCACAACCACCCCCCAACATCAATGCTGGACAGCCCAGTGTGGCTCTAGGCCTTTGCTGCCAGGTCAGTGGCTCCTGAAACCCCTCTGCCATCAAAGCTTCTGCTGCCAGACCTCTGTGACCCCACCCCCCAACCCCCACCACTGGGCGAGCTGCAAATCCCAGAGCCCTTCTCACCATCACAGTTTAAGCTAGGGAGCCTGGCATGGCTCCTGGCTTCACCCCTGTGGCCCTCTCCCACCATCACCATTGAGACTCCTACAGAGAGAGCCCAGGATCCTGTGGAACTCGCAAGGTGGGAATCCTATCTCATCTCCCCTCCCACTTTCTCACTGGTGTGGCTCTCGGGTTCTCCTGCAGCCACCTCTGGGCCCAGGGCAGCCCGAGGCCTACTTCGCTGCCTCCACTGGGCTGGGATTCCCCAGGATGCTTTGCCACCGCTGCAGAAAATTCTGTTTTACTTTTGGGGGAATGTGAATCCCCCTGTGTATTTGATTTAAGATTTTTCTACAAACCTATGGGGGTGCCCCAAGTTTGCAGAAGAATCTCTTTAGCCTCCAGGTGGCCCCAATCTGCTGATTTAGGTATCCACAGATGGTGGCCACACATAGCTAACAGTATATAAACAATGATTAAAACAAACGAGGAGAGCTAACCAAGGAACATGAGACAAAATTAAAGTCTTAACCCACTGGCAGAAAACAGTGATAGAGGGGGACGAACAAATCTCAGATTGCCAACCGTCTAACCTCTGATGATGGGGGCACCATAGCAGGGTCCCTAAATAATAGTAAGATAGGTTCATATAGGAGTAGGCAGTACTCAAGGAATGTAAGTCCCAAGCTGTATAGGACTGAAAGGTCAACATCAGCAGTTTAAAATGGGCACGGAAGTTAAATCAGAAGACATAACGTTTGCTCACCTTTAAAAAAGATCTTTTATGCTTACTTTTTGGAAACTTGAAACAGTTGATAGGATGATGGTACAAATGATATCAGACACTAAAATGAAAGGTTTTTTTTAATTCAGGTGATCTATCAAGACCTTGTAAAAGTTGTCTCATTGTTAAGCACTTGCCAGCTTTATTTATAAAAAAATTAATATTTATACATTTGTAAGGATTCTAATCATCTTTATAACACTGTACTAAAACAGGGTAGTGCTGTTATCTATAAACTGAAATTATCAGTTTCCAAGATCACATAAACTTGTTATATCAAAATGGGTTAAAATTGCTTCTATACAGTATGTTGTACAAGCCATAATTACTTATCATGGGTCAACTCTTAACATTCTTTGCTGAAGCTGCCTTCCTCTATTCACCAATATCCAGCACATAGGTATGGAGTTTTTGCAGAGTGTTATAGTAATCTTTAGCTGGTCCACAGAATTATAGTTCTTAACATAAAAGAATGCTTTGACTCAGCGGTAATTCTTGGACAAAATCTTCTCTTCAATCTGCTAAATAGCTACACTATCCTAACAAAGTGCAGTAAAGTGTTTTAGATATGCATTTATTTTTAGTTTGATGTATTTTGGATAAATACGTCCTGTGACTATCAGGCATCTAGAGATTAAAACATACTAATATCACAGTAAAATATAACATTTTAATGAAAGAAATCACACACATGATTTGCTTCTGTCTAAAACAAATTAAGTAATTTATCAAACTTTAGGTTAATTAGGTACTAATTTCAATCATTTTCCTTTACATAAATGCTTTTTTACGGCAAACATCCCCAGTATAAAAATAAGTACAGTATAAAGAACCTCAAGTATGTTACAGCAAAGTTCATGAAAATTCACACTTAATACATTGCTCTCCCTAAAAATAAACAGGGTTACCAAGAGAAAATTCTCAAAAATTAGAGAGCACAGACAGGCTTTATGCCTGATTCATTGCTACAGGATGACTACTTTAAGGGTCATCTAGCTTGTTACTTATTCTTGGAAAATCCAAGAAACAATTGTACATCAGAGCACAGAAGGAAAAAAGACTAGGTATTTAATACAAAGAGTATCCTTATGTTCAACAAATCTGTTATAAATATATAACAAAGTTAGCTACTCAAAGAGTGATTAGATGGGCACTGTTTAAGACTCTGAAGCACCATTATATACTTCAAATGTCCTGATGTATTTAAAATCAAGACAATTTCAAATATGAAGTCTTACAAAAGTATCACACCTGGCAGAAACATGTTCTGTTTCTCTCATACAGGCAAAACAGTTGTGCAAACTATCAGACATTTAAAATATGCCTGTTCTTTAGTAATTAACAGATTCAATATTTAAATCTCAACTGCAAGACTTAGAAACTCTTCTTAACTTAAATATGCTTGTCCTGGGAAAAATTATACACTACCTATGAATGGCTCCATCAGATGAAATCAACATGAGATTTATAAAAAACACTTATTACAGAAAGACAGATACGGGCATCCTTCAATATTGTTACACATGCTTATTTTACTTCTCAGTGTCTGTATTAAGTGTAAAGTTTCAGAACACTACAAAACCCTATGTTTTTAAATTCAGCTTTCAGATTGAGGTTAAAGAAGAACATATTTGCTTTTTTAAAAGCAAAATACTCTCTTAAAGATGTATTACTAAATCATTGGCTTTTTAAAAGATAAACCTGAATGTTTCAACCATAGTGTAATGCAACTGCTTTGGTATTGGTCAGTGCTAGCAATTCAGTCCACTACAGCATGATATATATAGCAATTACATCATGAGAGATTCAGTAATAAAAAATATCAATTCAATTTCCAGTGGTAGTTTTGTGGCATCTGATGTCCCACCATGGATCACAGGAATCAAAGCACTGTCCAGATCATTTAGATAATGCTGAGGCAAAAGCTGGCCTCCAGAGCCTGCCTGGTATTCCACCTAGAAATTAAAAAAACATGCCATTGCTTATTCAGATGTGTATTCTGATCTTAACGGTTTAAGCTGCTTACAATTACAGTTTGCCCACAAAGCCATTACACAGTAATATACAAGCAATGCAAGAAAAAAACTGTGTAACAAATGCCAAGAATAATCAAAAGGAACAATGTCTGTTATATCAGTATTCAAAATACAATTGCACACAAATTTTGTACAGATATCCAACAGGTAAGTAGTAAGCAAACATTCAACAGATAAACACTCCAGCAAGAAGAAGAAGAGATTGGATTTATACCCTGCCCTTCACTGCCCAAAGGTGTCTCAGAGCAGCTTACAAACTCCTTTCCCTTCCCCTCCCCACAATAGACACCCTGTGATATAGGTGGGGCTGAGAGAACTTCTGACAGAAACTGCTCTTTTTCAAGAACAGCTGTGCCAGAGCTTGTGACTGACCCAAGGCCACATCAGCAGGTGCAAGTGGAGGAGTGGGGAATCAAACCCGGTTCTCCTAGATTAGAGTCTGCACACTTAACCACTACACCAAGCTAAGACTATGGAAATGTTCCTGTGTGACTACTGACTGGTTGCCCTACACAATGCTCTCCAGTAAATGATGCTTGTACTGAGGAAGAGTAATCAAAACGAAGTTTGAAATCCGGAATCTTCGTCCCCTGCTGTAACTTATACATGAATATCCTGTGTTATTTTTGATGATTAGGTTACCTGTTGAAAGCACCAGAATTGTCTTCACCTGTTGGATGGTAGTTATATTGTTGCTGTAAGTATTTACTTGGTGTATGCCAATTATACCTATTGCTGAAAACATTGATATCTACATGTTGCTGACGCATTGAACTTATATTGTCTTTACCTGTTGAATGTTTGCTTACTACTTACCTGTTCAATATCTGTACAAGATCTGTGTGTAATAGTTTTTGAATACTGATATTACAGACATCGTTCCTTTTGGCTATTCTTAGCATTTTTTACACAGTTTTTTCTTGTATTGCTTACGATTACAGTTTAACATTTTAAAAAGAAAAAAACTGGACAAGGAAGAGGAGTTTTAAAAAAACATATTACTGTGTGTCACAGAAAAAGCGTTTCAGGCAGCTGGTAGATAGTAATGCAGATCTGCAACACAGCAGATGACAGCTGCAACTGAGGAGAGCCTGTGTCTGTCCTCAAAGATCAAGATCTTGTTTAGAGGCATCACAGCCTCCCAGCGGCTGTTGTGTCACTGGCTAAGGAATGGTGCAAGGTAGTCCCACTAATTTCTCCTGCAGCAATTTGTAGCAACTGACAACAGGGAAGGCCGGAGAAGTAAACTCCCAGTAGTTGCTCACATCCTCTGCAAATAGTTAGGTTGTTTTGTCCATTTATGGATGAAATAAGGTCATATGTCTTTAGTATGCTGAGGTGACAACAACTGCTACACAATACTAGACAATGCATGAGGTACACAATGTATAACTAGAAAAAAATTGAAGGCTAATTTTTACCCATGATTATGTTGTCAGTTCATTTTATATAAGAGAACTGACTTCAACTTCATAAAAGACATCTGTATGTCACTTTTCCTAAATGAAAAACAATTTACAAAAACCCCAAGATTCAAGCACAACAGTTAGGAGATGCTGGTCTATAGTCTGGCATTTCCTATTGCCTTTCCTCAAGTTAAACACACCTAACTAGCCCTTGGGAGGTAGCAGAGGGGCTAGACCACCTAGAAGCTGAACAGCTCTCAAGCTTTTGGTAGAACTGCTGAACTCCTTTCCTTTCACCTCTAAATGGCAACTTACAATCCAAATGGACTTTATATTATTATCCACCATGTTGAACTGTATCATTTTAGCAGTTACCATGTCAGTATCCATGGAGACTCGAAGACCTATCTTGTTCATTCCATTATTTTTCAGTGTTTTGAGATGATGGCAAAGAGCAGCACAGCAAGCCAATGCAATTTCTTTAGCAAATTGGTAAGGAGGATGGCTGCATAGTTCACTAGCCTTTACAAGATAGAACACCTGAAATGTAATTAAAGAAAAAAGACAATTACTGCAACAGTGTAACATGTCTTAAGGTGCTCAGTGAGAGATATACAGGATCAGTGATTCTTAACCTTTAACTCACTAGTGCCCTCCAAATAGGCAACATCATAATAGAATACCTCCAAGTTAACAAATTAGGACATAAAAACGTATCTCTGGATGAAATAACTTTACTTATATAGGTATATTTATCATATAAACAGATGATATAAAAATCTCACACACATTCAATGTGATCCCTATACATCCCTGATGTCTATCAGCCAACTCCTTAATCTTAAATTTGATTCCTATTTGCTTTGTCGCTTTAAGGTCATGGGAAAGAATTATCCCACCCTAAGGATAAAATCCAAGATTTCCTCCACTAGCTATCAGAAGTTACTGCAATTGGGGGGAAAGGGCTGCCTAAAATTCTGACTGAAACCCTATTTGCCCCCTGAAGTTATGAACACCACCACCCTGATTCAGGGACAGATCCCACTAAGAATCACTTTGTTGGTGTTCAATTAAAAATTGTAAAAGGGTTATATGGATGTGAGAAATGTATAATAAAACCTAAAATAATAAAACTACTTTAAAAAATGTAGCTTATCCTAAAGATACACATCTTGACATGCCATTCTCCACTGCTGCTGTCTGTTCTACTAAGGCATGATACCACTGGCTTCTTGCTCCCAGACCATAACCTCCCTAATATGCATACACATGTGCACGCTATTATTAGCACACATTAACAAGTACAGTGCAGCATAAAAAATCCAATTTAAACTAGATGGGGAGGGGGAAGACAGGAGGGTGAATACAGCCCTACAAGAATTCTGTAACTATCTAACAGATACCTGAGCTTCTGAACTGATGTAACCTTCATCCTATAAAAGTTCTTGGATTTGTCCAGTTTCTGACCCCAACCCATGCACTACCTTATTATCTGCTCTTCTGGATATGTAAGAAAAAGATACTTAATAGAGATAACAAACAGATAAAGGAAAAAGCTGCGGGAAGATCCTGCAGAAAAAGCAAATGTGAAAAAGTAGGGTATCATGCATAGGGAGAGTTATACAGGCCTTTGTTACAATGTTGCTAATCTGAATCCTCTCACACATAGAAACTTCTACGATTGTGCTACGGTATTATGATGTGTGCCAGTAAAATCTGAATACTGACATTCTATCAGTAAAAATAATGCTAGATGAAGTACGTGTTTACTATTGAGATCTCAAGGCCAAGTAATGTTTGCACTTTCCAAAGCAAAGGCAGAGGATAAAATGCAGTTCTGATGCTAGCAGTCCAATTACTTATTAGAAGAAAACTGGAATTTAGTTGGGCTAAAGACAAAGAAAAACAGGTTGCTTACCTGTAACTGATGATCTTCGAGTGGTCATCTGTGCAGTACCACACATGGGGTTGGGCGCCTGCGCACGACCTCGTTCGGAGAAACTTCTAGAGCTTTACCTCAGAAGAGCTTTTGGCGGGCTCTCCCCCCGCTCTGGGGGAGGAGACATGCACTGCGCATGCCCAGAGCGGGAGAGAGAGCCGCCTCCCACTCAGTTCCTTCGACCGCCACTGTCAAGGCCAAAGAATCCAAAGAAGGAAATCTGGAGATGCCAGCAGCGGGGAAGGCTGGGTGGGATTGTGGTACTGCACAGATGACCACTCGAAGATCATCAGTTACAGGTAAGCAACCTGTTTATCTTCGTCGTGGTCTCTGTGCAGTCCCACACATGGGTGATTACAAGAGCTGAACCAGTTGGAGGAGGGAGCTGGCAGCTGCAAAGGACACAAAAATAACGGTTAAGACACAGTATCACCATCAAACAAAATCACCCACGGGTCCTACCTGAGGGTGTACCAGGATCAAGCGAAGAGGGATCGCAGCACCGTCTGACCAAAGGCAGCATCCCGCCGAGCTCGGACGTCGAGTGCGTAGTGGGTCACGAAGGTCGATGCCGAGGACCACGTAGCAGCCGCACAGACGTCTTCCAACGGGACACCGCCCAGGAAAGCGGTGGACGTCGACACCGCCCGTGTGGAATGGGCAGTGAGACAGGTAGGAACGGGTTGACGCGCCAACTCATAGCAAAGGGCTATGGTGGAAGTCACCCACTTAGAGAGACGTTGAGAAGAAATGGGTTCCCCCGCGTGAAGGGGGCCATAAGCTAGGAACAGCCGAGGAGATTTACGTATGGGCTGTGTCCTGTGTAGATAGAAAGAGAGCGCTCTGCGCACATCTAGACAGTGCAGGGCTCTCTGAGAAGCATCAGTCGGGTTCGGAAAGAAAGTAGGCAGAACAGACGACTGAGAGAGGTGAAAGGCAGAGATGACTTTAGGGAGGAAGGAAGGATCTGTTCTAAGGACCACCTTCTCCCTATGAAAAACGGTGTAGGGGGGATCGGCCCTGAAGGCAGCTAGCTCCCCTACTCTGCATGCAGTGGTAATGGCTACGAGAAAAGCCGTCTTCCAGGACACTAACCTGAGGTCGGCGGTAGCCATCGGCTCGAACGGTTTAGCCATGAGTTGAGAGAGGACTAGAGACAAGCTCCAGGAAGGCACCAACGGTTTCCTAGGCGGGCACATGCGAAGAAGACCCTTGAGGAACGTCTTGGTGAGACGGTGGGAGAACACTGACGAGCCTTGGATGAGGGGGTGGTAGGCGGAGATCGCCGCCAAATGAACCCTCAAGGACGAGTATGCCAGGCCCGCATCCTTCAAATGCACAATGTAGGCGAAGATCTCACGAAGAGATGATCGAATTGGATCGAAGGAGTGATCAGTAGCATAGGATTGGAATCTATTCCACTTGAACCGATAGGAACGTCGAGTAGAAGGCTTCCTAGCATTCAGGAGGATTTCAGAGACCTGAGGCGGGAAGTCTAGGGCTGGATCTTCCAGGCCGTTAATTTGAAAAATCCCGGATTGGGATGGATGATTCTCCCTCGGGCCCGAGAAAGGAGATCTGGGACGACAGGGAGGGAACGGAAGGATCGACAGGAGAGTTGAAGCAGGTGCGGGAACCAGACCTGGCGTGGCCACCACGGAGTGATCAGAATGCAGGAGGTGCGGTCTGCACGAATCTTCTGCACGACCCGAGAGATGAGAGGGAACGGAGGGAACAGATAAAACAGGGTTCCGTTCCATTTGTGGAGAAAGGCATCCCCGAGCGACCGAGCAGACGGGGGACCCCTGCTGAAAAACAGGCGACATCGAGCATTGTCGACGGACGCGAAGCCGTCGACAGATGGGTGACCGAACTCCCGAAACAGAGGCCGAAGATACCGGAGGGGAATGGACCATTCATTGTCCGATGAGGCAGAACGACTCAACCGGTCCGCATCGACATTCTGATCCCCGGGAATATGAATCGCCGAGAGCGTGATGGAGTGGCGGAGGCACCAGGACCAGAGGTCTATCGCCAAGGTGCAGAGACGAACAGAGGCAGTGCCGCCCTGTTTGTTGACATAATAAACAGCCGTGGTGCTGTCGGAAGCCACTTGGACGACACGGCCTCAGAGGGTCGGAAGAAAAGACCGGAGGGCCAGGTAAATTGCTTGCAACTCCAAGTAATTTATGTGGCGAGCTGCCTCTCGAGCAGACCAAGACCCTTGAACAGTAAGCGTTCCGCTCCGGGCTCCCCAACCCGAGAGGGAAGCGTCCGTGGTCAACAACAAGTCGGGAGGAGGAGGACGAAATGGCATCCCGGACAGGAGGTGGACAGGTTGAGCCCACCACTCGAGGGAGGCGAGGACAGTTTGTGGGATCGACAGAATCGTGTGCCAAGGCCTCCGGAAGGGATCGAAGGCTCGTAGGAGCCAGAGCTGAAGCGGCCGCATCTTCAACCGGGCGTTGCGGACAACGAACACCGTAGAGGCAAAGTGACCCAGAAGCCTCATGACCGAACGGGCGGATTGTTGGGGACACGTCTGAAAGGCGGACACCATCGCCCGAATGTCAGAAGCCCTGGACTCCGGAAGGAAAGCCGCTTCGAGGTTGGTGTCGAGTCGAGCCCCTAGGAATCGAAGGATTTGGAGGGGCTGAAGGGAGGACTTGGCGTGGTTGACGCAAAGGCCAAGAGCACGGAGGAGGGAGAGAGTCTCCCGAGTGTCGTGGAGCAACTGAGTTGGCGTTGGAGCTACGAGAAGCCAGTCGTCGATGTAAGGATAAAGAGTGACTCCCCGTCGGTGGAGTTCGGCTACCACCACAGCCATCAGCTTGGTGAACACCCGTGGAGCTGTAGAAAGGCCGAAGGGAAGCACCCTGTACTGGTAGTGGGCATCTCCAACGGCGAAGCGGAGAAACCGCCGATGTTGGGGACGGATCGTGACATGGAAGTATGCGTCTTGAAGATCGACTGACGCGAGCCACGCTGCCCGCGGAAGGAGAGGAAGGATCGACTGCAGAGTGACCATTCGGAATTTTTGATACCGAATGTAACGGTTGAGATCCCGAAGGTCCATAATTGGTCTGAAGCCGCCGTCCCTCTTGGGGACCAGGAAATACTTCGAGTAGAAGCCGAGAGTTCGTTGTGCCTCCGGGACGACCTCGATGGCCCCCTTGGCAAGGAGAGCAGAAACCTCGAGATCGAGGAGGGGTCTGGAGGCGTGACGACAAAGTGTGGGAGGATCGGAGGCGAAACGAACTCTATGGCGTACCCGACCCGCAGGATGGTGAGGACCCAAGAGTCGGTTGAAATTTCTTCCCAGGCTGGTAGAAAGGGGAAGAGGCGGGTACGGACGGAAGGAGTGAACGACATTGGAGAGAGACGGTGGGGACAGTCAAACAGACTGCTTAGGCTGCGGCGGCTTTTTGGTGGGTTGGGAACGGTGTTTGGAAGGAGGACGGGAGTCGTACGGTTTCCTCCTCCATTGGGAGTGAGGTGCCGGAGATAGGTATCGCCTGGAGCCGGAAGGTTTCCAGGAACGGTTTCTGGGACGGTAAGGTGCAGCCGAGACTCCAAGGTTTCGGGCCTGCTTACGACTCTCATCAACAGCCTTCAACACTTCGTCGGTGGTGGAGTGGAAGAGGCCGTTTCCATCAAAGGGGAGGTCTTCTACACGGAACTTGACGTCCGGTTGTAGGGAGGTGCCCCGCAGCCAGGCATGACGCCGGAGAGCGACAGAAGACACCAGGAGTTTAGAGGAGCAGCTGACTGCATGACGAACGGAATTGATTTGTTGCTTTGATATGGCACAAACCTCAGACAAGGCAGCCGAGAGAGTGGGACGGTGCTCTTCCGGAACAAACTCCAGGACAGGGCGAATTGCATTGGCAACGTTGAATGCGTAAGCAGATAAATACGACAGATAAGTATCGACCCGGAGATTCATGGAGGCCAGAGAGTACATCTTCTTGGCCAGAAGATCCAGTTTACGACCCTCACGGTCAGGGGGCGTGGACTGGCGAGCAGGCTGCCTCGATTTCGAAGAAGAGTGAACCACCATGGAGTACGGTGGTGGCTGAGAAAGGAGGAATTTGCCAGGAGCATCCTAGCGCCTCGAAACCGGAGGGATCGAAGCCGGGTGTTCCCATGACTCTTTCAACATAGAAAGGTGGACAGGCAGCAAAGGCAAGACGGGAGACGGAGGAAGATCAGCCTGGACCAATCGGTGAACGACGTCGGTCACTGCTGGGGACTCCGTAAAGCCCTGAACTTGGAGGGCAGTCGCCATCCTGGTAACGAGCTCCAAAAATGCCTTAGGGCCTTCCGTAGGGGAAATGGACCCCGAGCGTCGAGGCGCGTCCTCGATCCGAGAGACCTCGGGATCGAACTCCGCCAAATCCGACCCGTCCGAGATTGACATAGGAGAGGAGGATCGGGGCTGAACAAGGTCAACGACCGGATGGTCGACGGCAGGACGGTGTCGAGGTCCCATTGGGGAACTCCTCGGGGCGTCCCGATTTCTGGGAAGGTCAGAAGGCTGTTCCCGAGAGGCAGAATGAGCCGAGGCCACAGATGCCGAGCGCCGAGGGCGGTCAGGGGCGTGGGCCTGATCTCCGCGTTCCGAATGCCGGATTCGGTCATAGCGGTGTCTCCCCGGTGTCGGAGACCTCGAATAATAGTAGGCCGCATCCGGACGCTCCCGACGGTCTTTGCAGGACCAGCATTGGTGGTCAGAGGCGGAATCAGACGACGACGGGGATTGCCTACGGATCAGGCATCGACGACCAAGTCGAGATCGGGACCGAGCATAGCGGTGCACAACCAGACCCTCGTCCAAAGTGTGGATCGGGGTAGTGGAGCGCCTCCGTGGAGACCGGGAGCCTGTTTGCGGAGACAGGTGCGGAGGCGATCTGGTCAACTGGCCCAACGGTATCGTCCCCGTAGGTGACGAGTGGGGGTGCTGCGGAGTCTGTTGTCGAGCCACAGACTGATGAGATGTAAAGGCAAGGGCCGGCATCGACGTCGACAACCCAGTCACGATGATGGGGTCCACTTTCGAAACCGAAGCAGAGGGCGTGGCCTTCGACCTCGAAGGGGTCTTATCTTCAGCCCGCTTAGGTTTCTGTTTCGGTGCCTTCGAGGAGGTGTCCGATTTTTGGCTACCGAGACCTGGGAAGCTCCCGAAGACATTGTGGGACGCAGAGCCGATTCAACAAGAAGAGCTTTGAGCCTAGCCTCTCGATTACGGCGAGCCTGACGAGTGAAACTCGCGCAATGAGGGCAAGAATCTACTCTATGGGCCTCACCCAAACAAACTAAGCAAAGGTCGTGCCCGTCGTTGGATGGAATTTTAGCAGGGCAATGACGACAGACCTTAAAGAATTGAGTCTTTCCCATACAAAAATCCCCACCCACCCTCCAAAGAAAGGAGAGGGGGGGAAGAGAGAGAGACAAAGATTTTTTTTTTTTTAATTTTTTAGAAGAGAAAGAAGCAGATGGAAAAATAAAGCGAAAGCGAAGAAAGATATACTCAGCTGAGGTAAATGGAGGAACGACAGGAACGAGGTGTGAACACGAAGGCGGTCGAAGAAGAACTGAGTGGGAGGCGGCTCTCTCTCCCGCTCTGGGCATGCGCAGTGCATGTCTCCTCCCCCAGAGCAGGGGGAGAGCCCGCCAAAAGCTCTTCTGAGGTAAAGCTCTAGAAGTTTCTCCGAACGAGGTCGTGCGCAGGCACCCAACCCCATGTGTGGGACTGCACAGAGACCACGACGAAGATCCTGCTGTTTCATACATGTATTTACAGCTGTACAAAAGAAATATCACCAGACAAACTGTAAGCACTGGGATAGTAGATGAGGGGACAGAGCATGTACACAACACATACGACAGATAGTGTACATTTTTAATGGTGCTGAAGAGTGCCATCAAGCTGCAGCTGAAAACCCGCAGGGTTTTCAAGGCAAGAGACATCCAGAGGTAGTTTGCTATTGCCTGCCTCTGTGTAACAAACCTGGACTTTTTGGGGTGTCTTCCATCCAAATACTAAGCAGGGCCATCTTGCTTAGCTCCCGAGATCTGATGAGATCGGGCCAGCCTTCAACACCCTGGTCAGGACAATATTTTTAATAGCATTCCTTAATCTTAAGGGAATATTCATTACTTTCAAAAAAAGCAACATCTACTTACCTCAGTACATTTTATAAGTTTTCCATCCATTTCAAAATCTCCTTCTTGAACTATTTTTTCATTCTGAGTTCCTTCCATTGACTTTCCATCTATTGGACTTGTAATTCTATGAAGTAAGATTAACACTGCATTAATTTCACCAGCTGGGTACAAACGGATCAATTCTTCTTCTATACACTGTGAAAAACGTTTTGGGCATGATTTTATGTGACAGATTAAGCAGTTATGTTCTATAGTGTTCCCTGATTTATCATTTAAATTTTTTAAAATCAAGTAGACTCAATGCCTTACATCCAGGATCCAATAAGCTGCTTAACCAGCCTTGTATTAGCCCAGTGGAATTCTGGACTGTTTTTGTTTTGAACAGCTGATGCAATATCAGAAAATGTTTTCAGACTACTTTAGAAACAGAGTAGTTCACCATTCAGCACAGAGAGTGGGCTACTTTTTAGAAAACAAGCCCCTTCAGATTCTTCAGCCACTTCTGCTTTCTTTGAACCTTAGTCAAAATCTTCAAAGACATACACAATATGCATTCTCAATGTGCAATTCTGTGACTCAACAGCTTACATTTTTCTGTATTGTCCACTTGGAATACTACAGTCATAAAAACGTGAACATGCTTAAGGTTATATATACACACATGCACACATACTGCATAAATCTTCCTAGGAACCATACAAAGCAAAATTACAATTAAAATTTCAATTAAATTTTAAACAACCCAATGTTTAACAGAAATCGTTAATATTTTAATTATTCATCCCAACCATTTTGTGCTTGGACCCATTCCATGATGGCCCTTTCTCCAAATTCCCGACGTACCTGCAGACTGCCATGATAACTGGGGACTGATGTGTGGTAAAATGCAGAGCTCCATGCAGATTGCCTATCCTCCAGCTGTAATAATTAATTAAAACTCATCCAAGCAGTGTGACTAGACTGTGGTCTGTAAACATTCTGAATAATGTGCTAACTAGTGGTGTTTTAGCCCTCATGAATATGAACAACTGTATCCATCAGGTCCCTAGCAAATAAGTCACGGTGGGCATTGAACTGATCTAACTTATGACATATCAAGAAGCCCCCTCACTACACAGAATGGCTCCGCTGCATAGCTGTGTTACGGATACAGTGACTTTGTTACGGACACAGTGATTCCGTGCCACCCTCCCACTAAGCAAAGAGCCTTGTTCAGAAGGAATCATTTTTTTTCCTTTGGAGCACAACTCCTCTGCTTAGCAGACTTAGCCTTCAATCTTATTGCTCAACTTAATATTATTCCACAGATTTTACAGATTAACTCAGCATTTATAGTATTCATAGAAGGACAACAGCACAAATATTCTTGAGGTAGTTTTGAATAATCTACCAGCAGAAATTCTTTAAGATATCTAGATTTGTGCACAATGGAAAGTTAGATTTTGATCCCTGATATAACATCAAACTCAGCACCAAGCTAGAAAACAGAAGTTCACAAAATTATGTAAATATCAAGTAGAATGCCAATTAGTTTTATTCAATCTATTGCCCAATATGAGACATTTTAGCCCCCCAAAATTCTCAAAACTCATTTAAACACTAGTAGCCATCATACCTCATATTTGTTTTCTCTTCTTTCTGCACCCAACAAATGTCCACATATTCCCTCAGATCACCTGAGTCTACTTTGCCACATGTAATTTTAAAGTCCTTTTTTTCCCTTAAAGCTTGCCGTAATCCCTCCATTGTCTCTGGAGTGATCTGTACCATTAATCCATCTGTAAAGGAAAAGTCATTTTTTTTAACATAAAACACTGAAGTTTTGCAACAGTTTAATTTAAAAAACTGATTCAGGTGCATAAGGCTATGATTTGGATGGGATCACTCTACAAAGCAAAAAATCTCTTGTGTAATTCCGATTTATTTCAATGATGCTTATGTAGGAGAGATTAATAAGTTTATACTCCTAAACTCACATCTACTAAAGCATTTTTCAGAAATGATGTGCAGAAAAAGGATTCAGTATTTTCACTTATAACTATCATGACTCAGATTTCACAAATAAAGTAGGGATGAAACATTACACAAAAAGAGCTTAAACTGTAAGTAGCTGATTAAGATTTGTATTAACATTGTATAAATTGTTTCAATAGAAGTAATGAGGACTATACAGAAGAAAAATGCTTAGAATGAACTTCTGTTATTAGTTTTATTGTTCTATAGACTGTGTAAAATGGAAGTGTTTCGGGGGGTACTTTAATAAAGGGAATTAGGGTTGTGGTCCACTGCACTGCTTATTGCGTGGATTATCTGGTTTGCACTACATGTTTCTGAATTTTTGTAATGCAGTTGCTGCATAGTTAACACTATCTCTTATACTGTTTTCTTTATCGCACTGTTTTCCTTCTTTTGGAACCTGCTTTGAGTCTTGGCAAGACAGGAGAACTACAAGTATAATAAATAAGTTAATTAATCAAAGTTTATTCTACCCCTCCTCTCCAAACAAGAGGTTCCTGTATCAATAATTATCACAATTTGAACTACTACTTTCATTCTAGAATCATGACAATCAATACCTTCAACAATACTGGATTTGGCAAGGAATCCAGAAGATGTTTTTAGGGCTCCATTGAACACAACAAAGCTTGCCCCTGTAACTAAACAGACAACACACAGTTCAGTCACCCATGCTATAGCTAAAGTATTTTAAATAGTGTGCTACATACAGTGTTTACAAATCCTGTTGTTGTAGAAAAACAAGTCTAGGTTGGGAAAATTTCTCATCAGTGTATGAAGTGTCAGCTCACACACTGCAGAAATTAGAACCAAAATCAAGTCTTACATTTCAATTTAAACAAATCAGCATTAAGAAAATAAAGGGCTCAAACATACTAGACGGGATACAAATTTAAAACAGTATGTAGGAAAATGCTGCTTACTGATTATTTGTCTATTTTCTATTATGAAAAAAGTGATTACTTCCTGGTGATGGAAACTATTGTCAAGTCACAGCTAACTGATAGTAACCTCTTAGGGTTCTCAAGGTAACAGATGAACAGAGATGGGCTGCTACTGCTTGCCTCTGCATTGCAACCCTGGACTTCCTTGGTGGTCATCCATCTGCTAAGTAAATGAAAGCCAACTTTGCTTAACCTCTGAGACTGGTCTAACTGGGTCATCCAGGTCAGCCAAAGGGCTCCACACCCAAGACACAAAAATCTGCAGCATATGTGCTTGGAAGGAGAACCATCATTTGGAGTTTTAATTTGTTTTTAAATTGTAATGCTTTCAATTATGATTTGGAACTGTCTTGAGCCACAAGGAAAGGCAGGATATAAATATTTTAATTTAAAAAATCAACTAATATAGGACATTTACCTTTCCTTGGCTGTCCAGTCGCACTGTTTGCTTGTGTCTGATAGACTCCATCACTGTTCTGTACACAAACTAAGTGAGAATCTGCTTCAGCACTAAAACTCGCTCCAATGCTAATGACATGTTCATTAGAAGTATTCATAACTTTCATCACCTGCAATTATAGAAATGTTACTAAGAATTCCTATATAAAATCCTTCCTATATTTCACTAGCCAAGTCTTAAATTAGGCTGCTACAGACAGATTATTTATCTACACTTAACCCATCTACTTCAATTTCTTAATACTGCACATCCAATGCTCCCCCTAAGCAAAATACTACCTCATGAGCTACTGGCATTAAAGTTGTGAGCAAGCGATTTGGCTCCTGCATAAATTAGTTTGCTCTGGAGCCATCCTTCCTCAGCAAAGACAAAAATGTGTGAGCAGAAGGCTAAAAAACTGTGAGCTACCTCACACTAACTCAGCTTAGAGGGAACACTGCTCACATCCCTTTTAAAGAAGATCCATACTGCCATTTCTGTCTGGTATAATGTAGGTCACTGTCATGCAATACAATGGATTTGGCATTTGGCATAACAGAATTCTACAGGAGCACATGTTTAACCATATACTGTGGTATACCATTTGGGAAAATATTTAAGACACACAGCAGTCTTTTAAACTTTCCTCCAATACCATGACACCATGAGGCCTACAAGCTTTGCTCAGCCTTCCATATTCATGTTATTAGAAACTCACCAGAGCATTTGCATCCCTAGCACAAACACTGTTTTCTGCTCGTATTTAAAACTTTACTATGTGACCTATCCACCCAAATAGGGTCCTCAAAATATTTCAGCATTCAAAGAGCTTTTAAAATATATTATATATAAAATAAACAATTCAATAAAAACATATGAACCATGTAACACCACAACCAGGGAGAAGGGACAATAACAGTTATTGGAGGTATGCCAAACGAAACAAAAAAGTCTCCAATCACTGGCAGAAGACAATAGTGGGAGACAGATGAATCTCCATGGGAAGGGAGTTCCAAGGTCTTGGTGCCATTACCAAGAAGTTGCCACCCATCTAGCATCAGATAGCAGGGCCCCCAAAGATGACTGGAGAGGACAGGTAGGTTCATATGAGAGAAGATGGTACTTAAGTTGTGCTGGCCCCAACCACATAGGGCTTTCAATACTAGCACCCTGAATTGGCCTGGAAGCAAATTGGAAGCCAGGGTAGATGGAACAGACTGTAGTGATATGATTCCTACAACTCACTCCAGTCAGCATTCTGACTGTAGCATACTGTAACAACTGTAGCTTCCAGACAGTCTTCAAGGACAGCCCCAAATAGAGCATACTGCAGAAATCTAATCTAGATGGCATGTACCACAGTGGCAGGATCCTTCCCTCTAGGAAGGGTTGCAAGCTGGCTCACCAGCTGAAGCTAGCAAAAGGCACCCCCAGCCACCTCTTCCATCTGTTTCTCAAACAGGAGGCCCAGGTCCAGCAGCACCTCCAAGCTACAAACTTGCTGATTCAGGGAGAATGCAACCCTATCCAGGGCAGGAGATATCTCAGCAGCACCTCTGTTTTGTTGGGGTTAGGTTTCAGTTCGTTAGCCCTCAGAGATCCCAAAACTGCCTCCAGTCACCTGTTCATGCTTTCCACAGCCTCCCCAGGATCTGCTGGAAGTATGATATAGAGCTGAGAGTCATCCGCATATTGCTGGCAACTCTGCCCAAATCTCCAGATAAAACTAACACAGAACAGTGCCTCCCATCCCCCAAAGGTGGACCAGAAGGATACCATCATCTATGGCATCAAAAGCCACTGAGAGGTCCAGGAGAATTAACAGGGTCACACTTTCCCTATTCATGTCCCAGTAGAAGTCATCCACTACAGTGACTAAAACTATTTCAGTCCTGTGACCAGTAGTCATTCAACCCTCCTGGCCCCACAGCAAGTTTCTTTAGGAGCAGATGCATCACTGTGCACTTCAAGGCAGGGGTGACCAGTGCTGGAAGCATTTACTGTCTCCTGGACCCAGTCTGCCAGTTCGTGCAAAAGCAGTGAGTCAACACAACAGGAAGTTCAATGCAAAGATGTTTTCAGCAATTCAAGGCAAAAAAAAAAATTCTAGCATGGAAAACCTTTATAGCATAACCATTTATCATGGTTAAAAGGATAGAGATCTTGCACAATTTGTTGATGTCTGTACTAATTTTAATCATTATTCTAACCCAAGATATGAATGTTCAGACCCTAGGTTCTGTCTGCAACAAGTTTGTATTAAACATGATTTACTTTGATGAAAGTAAACTCTTGGGGAGCTAGACAGAGAAACTGCAAGGCAGAGGAAGTGCAAAAGTAGCACATGTCCAGGCCCTCATTAGAAACTACACTTACCTCATTATATCTGTTCAGAGGTATTTTAATACAGCTTCTACCCATTTCCATATGAATAAATAAGTTATCTATTGTATGCAAGGTATACTGATAATTCCTAAGATCCTGTAACGAAAAATGAACTTGGTTAATATCTTGATGTTTAATTTAGAACTGCACGGATACTGTTCATGACATACAAAGAAATATTCAAATTCTACCAGCAAGCTACTTGCAACAACCTTGAGACAAGAACTAACTATAACCCACTGACCAGAAAAGCTGTGATATTGTTCTCTGTGAACAAAATACTTGCACCTTGCTTCTAGGATTCTGCTGCACTAATAGCAACACCTTCATCTTACACAAGCAGCCTCTGGGTGTGGGAAGAGACACATTCTGCCCCTAGAAGACACCTCAAACTGAGAGAAGGCTCTGCCGCCAACCAAACAGATTGATAGAATCCACAGCACTGAAGCAAGTTAACCATTAGAATGAGTCTACAAGGAATTGCCTGCCTTCTAGTTAAATGATCAGAGCAAGATATAAGTTTAGACAAGCAGATATATAAGAGTAGATGTTAAGAGTAGGCAAGTTTCCTAGCTGAGCTCTCATGCTGAAAACTTCATGGTATCACTGGGACAAAATCTGTCCAGTGCACGCTGACCTATGCTACACACAAAAGCTGGGAAAGAAGCTGTGAACATGGAGAAAAAGCACAGAGTTCAGAAAAAGCCCAAAGTGCCTGGAAGCTTCAGTGAGAAAGTTAAGAAGAAGAAAAACTGTCATAGAGTGATGATGCAAATCCTCTCTTCAAAGCATCCAGGATGGTGTAGCTGAGATCAGTCTACTGATCAATGGCAGTCTCAAAGGAACAGGTGACAACTCTTCCTAAGAGTTGTATACCCTGAGCCTGCTTTGGCAGGGAGGGCAGGGTATAAATCGAATGAATAAAAAATTAAAATAAATAAATAAGAATACTGTGCCAAGTATAAGGGGAAAAAATGTCTGATGTTATCCATGTTGCTATCCTGTTTAAATCATTAGCAAATCTGATCAGTTTAGGAGCATGCTTATATATAAGCTGAAAAGACAAACATCTCTTGTTTAGTTATAAATTTTGCTGCTTCTGCCCCATAAAATACCAAGTTTAACTGAATTTTTATTTAACACTGTTTAGGACAACACACCAAGACAGCTTTAATTTATACCATCGTTGTAGACCCCATATGATTAACATGATTCAGAACTGCATTTAAATACATTAAAGTTATCAACCCCCAATAAAAACTAGATATCTAACTATAGTATCTTTATGGAACTGATCGTTCCTGGAGACAGAGGGACCCACTTCTGAACTTACTGTACTTACTGTACTGGACCCACTTGCCAAGTGGAAGCAGAGCATCTTCCTCCTCCATAACATAAAATGCAAGAATCAGATCTCAGCTGACACTGAACAAACTTATTATTTGATTTTTAATTACTTAGCATTATTGAGCAACGTTTCATGGACATTTCACAATTACACTGAGGCAATCTCAAAGTTGCCATCAAGTCTTCTAGAATCTTCTCTTCCTGGCTCACCCTTTCCTCCTTCTTAGCCTTACAACCCATCTGAGTGAGCCACAAATCACTTTTGGGTCCCAATCTACACTCTGAAGACCCCCCCCATTTCATTTTTTAAACCTCTGGAATAATTCCTAAACCTAACATATTTGTTTTTGTCTCATTCATCTCATTCATTCCTATAATTCTTGTTCACAGATACTACTTTAAACGACATGGAAATGTTTTAAAACTGAATTCTGATTCCTTTTCTAATGCAGCAACTTTAATCTCAGGAATAATTAAACAATTAAATACAAGTAAAATCATTTACTCACAACAAGCAAGTTCATGACTGTGTGTCCTATCTCTCCAAAGAGAGGCTTTCTATGTCGGATACTCGTTAAAGGAGTTGGGTATACTAGCAAAAAGAAAAAAAAAGACAGAATGCACTAATTTCTAGGTAGCATAAATGTCTTAAGTCTTGAGATGAGATGCTGACAAATTAAAGAAAAAAAGGCGAGAGAAACATTCAAAAATATGTGCACAGATGTATTTATGTAGATTTGTGCCAGCAGATGTATGGTAATTTATGCTTTAGCATTTAACTTATTTATCTTAGAAAGAGATTGCCTATCTTGCATATCCCATTAATTTTCAATCCCCAAAATAATTTGTACTCTTCTCTTAGCCAATTCCATTGCGGTCAAGTATAGCCTCTATAAAAGATTTTGCTCAACTGTTTAGAAAATGTCTAAAACAACTAATGTCCTAGTCAGAGTTAAAGACCTCTTTGATAATAGACATATCCATTTGGGTAATATTCCTAAGAACCATTACACTCCCGGAAATTGTCTAATCCAGTGATGTCACTCAAATAGGTAAGGGGACAAACACCCCACTCCAAGAGGCTCATCTGCCAAACTCATTAGTTCCATACCCTGCCTCAATCATAGCTCCTCCCATTCTCCAACCAGGCACACCTGGTCACACAATCAGTCTCAACTGCTCCTGAACTGGTGCCCTCCTCTCCCACTCAGTATGGATGAAGAAAGAAAAACAGCCAGGTGGGGGGAAAGAAAGGAAGAGACTAAGAAACTGAGAGAAGGGCAGCAAAAAAGAAATGGGGTAGGGGGAAAGGAGGAGAGAAACAGGGTATGGGGGGAAGTGAAGGGGTAGAAGAGAGCCGGGTGGCAGTGATGGCAGCTCACTTGCCTGCCCCACCCACCCACACATGAGTAGAGCCAGAGATTAATCACAAACAGGCAAGTCTCCATGAAAAAAGGCCCCATTCTAGACAGCTTGAAAAATAATGTTTTACCCTATGAAACCTGAGTGGCACAGAACTTCCCTGCCTCCCTACTCCTGCTACAGCCCCCCTACATTCTCTAAATGCAGCTCTATCATCTCTTTGCATGCATAAGAACATAAGAACATAAGAGAAGCCAATGTTGAATCAGGCCAATGGCCCATCTAGTCCAACACTCTGTGTCACACAGTGGCCAAAATATACCAGGGGCCATCAGGAGGTCCAGCAATGGGGCCAGGGCACCAGAAGCCCTCCCACTGCTGCCCCCTCCAGCACCAAGAACAGAGTGCATCACCTGCCCCAGACTGAGAGTTCCCATCTATACCCTGTGGCTAATAGCCACTGATGGACTTCTGCTCCATATGTTTATCTAATTCCCTCTTGAAACTGTCCATGCTTGCAGCTGCCACGACCTCCTGTGGCAGTGAATTCCATATGTTAATCACTCTTTGGGTGAAGAAGTATTTCCTTTTATCTGTTCTAACCCGACTGCTCAGCAATTTCATAGAGTGCCCACGAGTTCTTGTATTGTGAGAAAGGGAGAAAAGTACTTCTTTCTCAACCTGCTCAATCCCATTCATAATCTTATAAACCTCGATCATGTCACCTCTCAGCCGTCGTTTCTCCAAGCTAAAGAGCCCCAAGCATTTTAACCTTTCTTCATAGGGAAGGTGTTCCAACCCTTTTATCATTCTAGTTGCCCTTCTCTGCACTTTTTCCAATGCTATAATATCCTTTTTGAGATGTGGTGACCAGAACTGTACACAGTACTCCAAATGAGGTCGCACCAATGATTTATACAGGGGCATGATGATACTGGCTGATTTGTTATCAATTCCCTTCCTAATAATCCCCAGCATAGTGTTGGCCTTCTTTATTGCAGCTACACATTGTGTAGACATTTTCAGCGAGCTATCCACTACAAGATCTCTCTCTTGGTCCGTCTCTGCCAGATCAGACCCCATCAACGTGTATTTATATTTAGGATTTTTGGCTCCAATGTGCATCACTTTGCACTTGGCCACATTGAACCCCATTTGCCACGTTGACGCCCACTCACCCATCCTCAACAGATCCCTTTGGAGTGCCTCACAATCCTCCCTGGTTTTTACCACCCTGAACAACTTCGTGTCATCTGCAAATTTAGCCACTTCACTGCTTACTCCCAATTCCAAATCGTTAATAAACAAGTTAAAAAGCATCGGACCGAGTACTGATCCCTGTGGTACCCCACTGCTTACCACCCTCCACTGAGAAAGTTTCCCATTTATACTCACTCTCTGTTTCCATGCAGCTCTACACTCTTGCAAAGAAACAGTGTGCATCTCTATCCACAACGGAAAAATTGAAAAAACTGCTGCCACACCTGAAATAAACTAGTTTTTATGACCCTTCCTTTCCATTATCCATTCCACTGATAAATTTTGAATTTTTAGTTATTGTTACAAGACAAATCAATAAAATGAACGTAGTGTCACTGCAGATGGTCACAAATTTCATGTAAATATATAGTGGATCACACCTGAGACAAATACAATTGTTTTTCAGAAAATTAGAGCATTTGGAGTAGTAGAGATTAAGCACAGTCCACTTAAAACTCACCCCCATATTCTGCTCCCAATCTCAGCATCAAGCGAATAGGAAAAACTTTTGCCCAAGGTACTTCCTGCTTCTGAATAAGAATGCCACATAAGAATGGTGTTTTTGGTAACTCAAGATCATCCAGCTTCTGAAAAGTTGGCATGACAAACAGAAATCCACCATGCTCCTTGCTTTCAAGAAAGCCTTCAGTGAAGGTAATATTTTCCAAATTTCCTATGAATTTTCCTAGTCAAAAACACATACCTAGTCAGAAGCCATTGCCATACATACAAGAGAGATAAATCTAGCTTCTAGAGCAAAACAGAAAGTGACCTTCCTATTCCATTCCACTGACAGAACTTTGAATTTTTGGTTTCACTGTTGATGGATCAGTAATTTCTTTGACATCAGTGCATGTATGAATTTATGCAGCAGTTTATCATTTTTATTAGTTACCCTGAACCTATCAGAAGAGTAGAAGGAAAGAGTTAATATTTTCTTTCATCCCTGCACACTACTACAAGGACCATCATTTTTAATACTACATTGTAATGTTGTTGTTAGCCATTCAGTCACGTTTGACTCTTGGTGATTGTAATATCTATACTTAAATACTTGCCTTTTTAAGCAAACTAATCAATTACTGTTTTTATTACTAATATTTTTAAGATGTTCCCAAACCCATGCACAACATAGATAAATATCTGGATTATATTCAGAGCACAGGGCAGGATCCAAAGACACTTTTTTCTGAGTCGAAGAGAGCCTTTGAATCCATAGCCTGTGCTTGAAATAAACTTGGCAAATGCTTTCCTGCTCCAGTGCACTGGCTTTCCAGGGAACATTCTGAGGTAGTGATGAGATTAGAATAAAACATGTCAGGTATGAGGAAAAGGAGTCCTCCTTTCTAACCCTTCTCCCAGAAGAACTCTCACTGCCATGTAAAAGCCACTGGCATCCAAGATCTGATCATCAACGACTTGATTTGCACTTCAGAGGAAGTTGCATGGATTTACTCAATCTCAGCTATGTGCATCCAGTGTTTTAGTGCAGTATAAAAATATGCTCAACAACCTGGGATGTGGTGTCTCCATGCTTTTTCATAAAACCATCTTAGAAGAAGAGATTGGATTTATACCCCACTCTTCACTTGGCATCTCAGAGCAGCTTACCAATGCCTTTCCCTTCCCCTCCCCTCCCCTGTGAGTAGGTGGGGCTGAGAGAGCTCTTTCAAGAACTGCCCTTTCAAGAACAGCTCTGACAGAACTATGGCTTGCCCAAGTACAGGAGTGAGGAATCAAACCTGGTTCTCCCAGATTAGAGTCTGCACACTTAACCACTACACCAAACTGGCACTCTTCATCTCCAGATGCCCTGTTCAACAGAGCTTTATTATTAATGTGAACTCCTACCCTTGCATTGTATGGTCATGATTTTTTTTAATGTTTACATCATTGTGTTATTGTTTTAATTTATTTCTTTAGGGTATACTGTTTAATATCTTAATAACTCCAACTCTCTTTTTAGCATTATTATTAATCACTCTGTCTATTAGATTGAGAAGTACCACAATACATAAAAAAAAAATATGGGCCCCATATGTGAACTATACATCCCACTGGCTCCGAATCCCCTATCACACTACATGACAAGCAAGTCAACACGATTTTATGCAACGTACAAAGTTAGAGAACTACTGCTTTTACCTGTTCAATTACCTCTTCATGTGCTGAGACATAATCTTGGATATATCTAAGTTTTAGGCATATTTAGGTATGGAAGAGCCCATTTCACTAGAAAGAGTTCAACTGGATGACAGTTCCCCCCAGGGCTCTTTTTGTAGAAAAAGCCCAACAGGGACTCATTAGCATAACTGGCCACACCCATCAGCAGGAACTCATTAGCATATTAGGCCACACCCCCATGTTACCAGAAGTGTGGTCATCCAGCCACACCCACCTTTTGCTTCTTATTCTGTTTACCTTGTTTGTTGTCAAAACCCAGGGCTTTTTTTGTAGCAGGAACTCCTTTACATGTTAGGCCACACACCCCTAATGTAGCCAATCCTAATGAGTTTCTGCTGTTGGGCGTGGCCTATTATGCTAACGAGTTTCTGCTGAGCGTGGCCAACTCTGGAGCCAGCCGGAACTCTGTTCCTGTGCGTTCCTGACCAAAAATAGCCCTGGTTCTCTCCCAAGTTAATATTTTATATCTACAAACATTACAAAGTAGCTGTTGTTTTTAAGAAAGATGAACTGCAGCAACTACAACCTTTCAAAACTATTAAAACAGAGTGTAAAATTATATGCTAAGGGGACCAGATATAAAGTGGCATAGGGCATTTTCTGTGGTGGCACCTTGCCTTTGGAACATTGAGGCTTGCCTACTTAATTATACTTAATTAAACACATCTTATTACTTAGTTTTTGATTAGGATTTTAGTCTTATCAGCTTTTTAATGATCTGCTTCTGTTTTATGGGCAATTTTTATGCTGATTTTGTTTTTCCACTGTAAGCCATCTTAAGTAGGACCCTGAAGAGGTGGTATAGAAATATTTTAAAGTAAATAAGTAATACATAAATATGCTTGTATATAAAACTTTGGATACGCTAAAGACCTTTATGTAACTTAAGAGACAATGTAATATCATTTCATAAAATTTTAGACATACTGTTTTAAAAACTACAGTGAGGTTTCATACCTTTCATGGCATCCTTATATATGTTGATAAATAACCTGAAGATTTCTTTAGGAACATCATCTTCATTTGGCAAACAGCATAATAATATAACAATTTCTGCTTGTCCCAAGCCATGCAGCCCATTGGTTGAGAAGTACCAACACTTTTCTGAACCATCTTAATGATTAAAAAAATTAAACACACAGTAGCAGGAGTTTAAGAGCCAATATCTTCTGTACAGGCAACAAAGCAATCAGATTTTGTTCTACATCATTTTTAGAAATTGTGACACTATTTAGCATGCTTTAACAAGCTTTAGTATGCTTTAACAAGCTTCTACAATGCAAACCTAAGTATAAACAGAGAATTAAGTGCCACTGTGTTCTATGCAAACCTAAGTATAAACAGAGAATTAAATGCCACTGTGTTCTATGGGACCTATTCCCTAGAAAGTGGGGTTAGGATTGCAGCCTTAGAAAATATCATATATAGGAAAAGTATTTATTTATTTAAAACATTTTTATGCTGCCTTTCCACCTGATCAGGGTTTACAAGGCGGTTGCTATACTGGCCACAAAGATACAAAATTAGAAGCAGAAATATGCATGTCTTCAAATTACAGGTCCTTTCGACAATGAAGCCGCTGTACTGAAGCAAACACAGCTGTATGATTATTTTGATTTAAAATACTTACATCTGACACTTTGTCTCTGTACACAAGAATTTTACTTTTTTCATTCTGTCTAGTGAAGAGCTTTAAAGGTAGTGTCACTTGGTTTTCGGTTTCCGGCGTCGCGAATGGCGGCCGCTTCTCGGGACGCTCCCGGAGGCGGTTAGCCCACGCGCAGTTAGGGGGGGTCTTCGCATATGCGAAAGACCCTAGTGAGCCTTAGGTTAGGGCTCCGAACCGGGGGCGCTTGGGGAGTAGCCTCTTTGCCGGCAGACAGCCGGGAAAGTGAGGCTTTCTCCCCGCCCCAATCGGCCCCGCTGCGGCGTGCCCGTAATGGGACTTAGACGGCGCCACCGAATTCCAGGAGTGAAAACAGCGCTATGGTTCAACATAAAAAGAAGTAGTGGCATCGAATCGTGAGTTGAAGATCTATTTTGAAGCGTAAATCGGAGCCCCCTGCATGCGTATAAGCGTTGGGAGGAGGGAGGAGTCCCCACCCCCTCGAGAAGCAAGTTATTCAAAGGGAGCGCGAAGGGGGGCAGAAAGAAAACAAAGTGTTGGTGAAAGTACCGTTGGGGGGGCTGCATGGAAGAATGTGTTCATCTTAGCTTCCTGGGGGATGCGGCACGAACTTTTTAAAAGTAAACAAAAAAACAAAATGTCGATAATGGAACAAGCCCTGCAGACACCGGAAGAGAAGAGAGGAGGGACTTCCGGTCCAGATAGCCCCCCAAGAGCTTGCTGTCAATCAACAGAAAAAGGAGATGCTGTGCCCCCTGCTGGAACAATTGCAGAAGATCAACCAAACTTTGTTTAAAATGGAAAGTGTTCTCATCAGTCGACAGAAACAGATATTGGAAACAACTAGAAAGATGAAGGAGATTGAACAGAAATCGAATTTGATTCCAGGTTTCCAGGGCGCTAAAGAAGAGGAGAAAGAAGATCTCGGATTTACCTTGACAAATGTCTTGGCACCCCTAACTGGCAGTGGAGCGATAAAGTTAAAAGAAGAGGTGGATAAGGCTCCCAAAGCCTATTCCGCCTTTATAAAAAGAAATACTCTGCCAGTAGAAGGGGATGTCGAGCATAGCAGGCGACACAAACGGGAGATCTAATTTCATCTGCTGAGTTTGTGGAGCCCTGGAAGCTTGAAGGCCAGAAGTTTAAAAAAAAAAAGAAAAGAAAGAAGAAGGATTTCATCTTCAAAACACAGAAACTCCTGAAGAGACACGCCAGCAGGAAGAAGGATGCAGCATTCAAAATTGGGATAAGTGCAGAAGACAGCAGCCCAGGGGAAGGTGATGGAACGGAAGACTTCAAAGTTAAAATGGACTTAATCCATAACTGGAAGAAAATTAAGAAGAAGATACTTTGAGGACTGTTCGTGTTACATCCGGAAGGAGCTGTTTAATTACTAACCCCAATGGACTTTACTAACTGCATTAACAGAGTGATTTTGGACTTTGTTTTAGTTAAAAAGAAGATCTTCTAACCATGATGGATGCCAAAACTTGGTATTGGTTATTAACCTAAACTAACTCTCACTAACAGAAAAAAATTTTCACTCCACCTTTTTCTTTCTCCATCTGTCTACCCTTCCCTTTTCTTATAAAAAGAATATAAAATTCTCTCTTTTTAAGAGAGTTTTACAACAAAAAAAAAAAAAGGTAGTGTCACTTAAAAATAGTTCAGAACTGACTGAACTACTAGTTTCGTTTAATTAAAAGTTATCACCCTACACTTTACTATATTCCGATTTCACAGTAGCATCCAGACACAACAAAACATTTTAGAAGATTTCATTTTGCATACTAATACTTACAAGATACTATCTTGACATTCGCAAGTAAATTTGCATTTAGTATAAATGTCAGTGGATTAGATTCTTCAAGTAGTAAGGCAATTTGCTTGTGAGAAGGCTGTTCTTCCACTAAGGATTCTAAGAAATATAAACACAGAGAATGTTTTACTTGTTTCTTCTCTACCTAAACCAAAACATTAAATGTTGAACATGCCACAACTAGTCAAGTCTATGCATGCCATGAAGGTTTCCTGATGGTGGATTTGGGAAAGGCAAGAGTCCCATGTACTTGGTGACACTTCCCATCAGACAGCAAGAATGACAATGTATTATGTATACAGCAACATCAATGTACAAGGGACATGGAAGACAGGACCCTAATCAAGGAATTTATAATTTCAAATTCACCACTGTGAGATAGACCAGTGAGGGAGACTGAAATTAAACAAGCATATCCTTCCAATATTTATCCCCGCTTCAAAGGTGACACCCACATACCCTCAAAGGTGGGTTTTGATGAAGGATTTTAAAGAGAGAGCAAGAGATGGGATTACAGGTATGTTCCAAGAGGCCAGTCTTCATAAAAAGGGTGGCAAGGGCAAAGTCATTTGAAGGATCAGGAGAAATTTCGACATCTAAAGATAGCAGTATTGAGCAGCAATGACCACAGGCAAGAATGGATCAGAACGTGAGAGAAGAAAGACAAAAGGACCAGACAGCTGAAGACTTTGGAGAATGAGGAATTCCGATTTGTATTCAACATTTATTTAGCATTAACAGCATGGCTTGTGGACATAACAGTCTGAAGTTTAAACCAGATTTTCAAAAATAAGGGCTCAGAGCATAACAATTTAGAAGCTGACTATCCAGAAGTAGATGTAATATTTAGATTATATCACATGCTTTATTTTTAATTCTCAATTATCACACAGTGTTTCTAAATTGATTTTCCAGTGTAATTTAACACATCATTTGTGGCAAAGAGGCACATTTAGAAACATACACCATAGCAAAAATAAATAAATAAACCCCTTCATTTGATAGAGGAAACTTACGTTCTCCTTTTCCTCCTCTTGCAAGCAGAAGAGGTGGTAATCCATCATCCTCAGGAATAAGGCTGATCTCTTTGCTAACACAATTTTCAATGCCACAGAGCATCCCGTAATCTAAAGGACTAACTGGCACATCATTAGTTTCATTAGCTGCAAGAAGAACAGGAGGCTCAGAAGCTTCAACAACGGTGGGGAGTCCAATAGCAGGAGGAATCATAGAGTCAGAACCACACAACTGCTCAGCTTGTCCTTCAGTGGAACACGTGATGCTTTCTGAAGCAGAATGACCCAAGGTCTGAGTTTTCCCAGCTACATGCATTCCATCCTTTGGTCTAATCTCACTTGCACAGGCTGGGCTTTCAACCTATGACAAGAATTCATAGACATTCATTCTAGTTCAAAAATGTAAAAAAAGCATAAGAATTTCAATGAAAATAAATAGACAACTTTCAGAATTGTTACAAAACTCATTCCCTGGTTGCTATTTCCCCCCCAATCGCAACATATCTCAGATTGTCACCCATCTTGAATGGCAGCTTTCTTTGAATCATCTTGTTTTTCCCAAAATGGTTTTATTCATTTTATACATTAACAACAAGCTTAACAACAGGATAGGCGTGTACATATAGCCTGCATATATTATTTTATACATACAAATTAATATAGCTGTATATAGTCATCTTGTTTTTAAACATCCTTACCCCTAAAGAGTGGTATATGGATATACCGCTGGAGAGATCCAGTTTGAAAAGCCTTGCACAGCCACAAAGTTCACTGGGTGCTCTTGGGCCAATCACAAAGCTTCCTCACATACTGATTGTGCTTACTAGTTATTTACTTACTGGATGAAGGTCCTGTGGGGATCTCCTGACTCCAGAAGACAATTTTGTTGTGTCAGCAACTTCCCCATTGGGCAAAATACCATCTGCAAACCAAACTCTTCTTTGTTCTTTAGGGCACACGCCTAGGGTAGAATAAGGCAGAAACAAAATCCGCAAATGCCAATGAGTATTCAGTTTTTCTAGCACAAAGAAGAAGGATTTATACCCCACCCTTCACTCAACACTCACAGTAGTTTACAATCTCCTTCCTTTCCTCTCCCCACAACAGACACCCTGTAAAGGAGGTCAGACTGCAAGAGCTCTGAGAGAACTGCTCTTGAGAGAACAGCTCTGAGAGAACTGTGACTGATCCAAGGTCACCCAGCTGGCTGCATGTGGAGGAATGGGGAATCAAACCTGGTTCTCCAGATTAGAGTCTGCTGCTGTCTACCACTACAACAAAGAACTGCTTTAAATGTCTCAAAGACTTCAAAATCACTGAGACCTGAGATTTAGGCAAATAGTTTGGGTTTTTTTACAAAAAAGTATACCAGACACTTGGGCTTCTTGCAAAGGTTGAACAGTCGAACCATTTTCAGATATACCAGAATTAGGAGCAGTTGGACTCATCATCCTTTCAAATGCCTGTGCTAAAAAAGAAGTTTAAGTATATCAGTTATAGTTATACAGAAGTATGAAAGATATTACCAGGCAATGGTAAAAAAAAAATCAGGAAAGTATCAGTGATTATATTTCAGGATCTGACATCTGAGCCTGTAACATGGTCTATTGCCTTTTCTTAAAAAGTTAGTTTAAAATGAGTTTCTGTTGTACTTTGATGTAAAACACCCCAGAGGATGCTTCCATTAGGAATGCCATTATAAAGAAAACAAGCAGGGACCTGCAGCAAAATGCTGCAGCATTCACTTAGTCCCTAACAGGAATGTGTTTGCTGAGCATTCTTGTGGCAGAACAGGCCTACGTCAGCTGGCAGGCCCCGCTCTGCCCACCCCTCCTTTGCCTAACCTGGCACCTGAAGGGGCAGTTCTTCTCCACTGCCTCTGGGTATTGCTGCCACCACTGTCCCTCTCTCGGGCCCTGGTTAGGCAGGACAGCCTCCTAACCTCCCTCTGGTGTCACTAGGAACCCACCCTGGGGCTTCCTGGCAAGCTTTGGGGCTACCCTGGAGAGTTGGCAACTGGCCATTTTGCCCCTTTCCTCTTCCCTGACCCACCCTTAGTGTTCCCAAACAGCTGGGGGAATTACACGGTACAGAGGGACTTCTCGCCGTTAACAGTTAAAGGATTAATCAAGAACTTAACTATTTACAGGCATATTCACAGTGAACAAAAGAATCAAAATTAGGGTGACCAAAATGCTCCATCTCTCCCTTTTTTACACTCATGCCCTATCTAAATGGTCTGCACGGCAGGTACATGACTTCACTTTATTAGGGAAAGTTGGATCAGCATGTCTCCCAAAGCGACCTCTGCCTCCTGCAGACTCCAACCAAAAGTCTGACTGGATCCAGACTTCTGACTGCTGCCTGAACTCACTTCCCACCCAAAACTTCACAACATAAAACAGCAGTTTTCTGCCCAGGAACTGGCTTTCCCTCCTGCAGCATTCTGGGGCAGATCTCCTCCTAGCCTTCATGGACTTCCTGTCCTCTCTATTTTTATTTATTTCTTTATTCAATTTATACCCCACCCTACCCGCGAGCGGGCTCAGGGCAGCTTACAGTAATGGCACCAGTTGCCAATAAAACCATATAAAACATATAAAACGGTACTAAACAAATAAAACCATAAAATCATAAGGTGTTATTAGTTAACCTTACAGTGGCGTGCTACAGATGTCTCCAACAGCTGAGTTCCAGCTCAGTGTCGTTCTGAGTCACTCGATGGAATGAGCCAGATGTTAGAGCTGAGGGCTGGGCTCGTTGATGGTAATAGTGGGGGCAGCTCCTAGTTAAAGGCCTGGTGGAAGAGCTCCATCTTGCAGGCCCTGATCTCTTCTGGGAGCTCATTCCACCAGTAAGGAGCCACCACTGAAAAGGCCCTGGCCCTCATCGCAGCGAGCCTGGCATCCTTGGGGCCTGGGAGGGTCAACTGATTCTGTGACCCTGACCGCAGTGCTCTCTGGGGTATATGTGGGGAAAGGCAGTCCCTCAGGTATATCGGACCCTGGCCATATAGGGCTTTAAAGGTAAGCACCAGCACCTTGAAGCAGTTTTGGTATGCTATTGGCAGCCAGTGCAGGGCCTTCAGCACAGGCTGGATGTGCTCCCATCTAGGTACGCCCATCAGAAGCCTGGCCACAGCATCCTGCACTAGCTGAAGCTTCTGAATTTGCGACAAGGGCAGCCCGATGTAGAGAGCGTTACACTAGTCCAGTCTCGAGGTGACCATTGCATGGATCACTGTGGCCAGGTCGTTGCGGTTGAGGAAGGGAACCAACTGCCTAATCAGCCAAAGATGGTAAAAGACCGACTTAGCAGTGGTGGCTACCTGGGCTTCCATTGTTAAGGAAGAATCCAGGAGCACTCCTAATCTCCGGCACTGGCACCGATGGTGCCCCACCAAAGGTCAGGAGTGGGGTCCCCACCCGCGCACCGCACCAGCCCACACACAGGATCTCCAACTTGGCCGGATTCAATTTCAGCCAACTCAGCTTGAGCCGACCAGCCACGGCTTGTAATGTCCGGTCCAGATCTTCTGGACTGGAGTTTGACTGGCCGCCCAGTATCAGATAGAGATGGGTGTCATCAGCACACTGGTGACACCCCAGCCCATGACTCTGGGCTATCTGGGCAAGGGGGTGCATATAGATGTTAAATAACATTGGGGAGAGCACTGCCCCTTGAGGTACTCTGCACTCCAGCAGGTGTCTCCTGGACTGCTGCTCCCCAAGTGCTCTAAGGAGTTGCCTTCAGACTACTGGTTGGAGACAAAAGGGGAGGGGGTGGAAGGAGGAGGAGACTAGGCTCAGGCCTACCTCCAGGCTGATGGCCTCCTCTTATCCAGCCCACACCAACTTACATCCACAAAATGGCATTTCTCCACAATTCTCTTTGCCCAAAAAATCCTGGGAAATATAATTCAAACTGCGCATGCTGAGGATCCTTTGTTAAAGATACTGCTGGAACTGCACACTTCTTTTCAGGTATAAAGGAGGGGGAGAGAGGAGAAATTATACTTTCTTTCCTTTCCACCTTTCAGAAACCTTCCTCCCACTTTGCTCTAATAGCACGGGGTATGTGATTTCAGGCACCTGCCTCGCTGTTCACAAAAGCTCTGGGCCAGCTCCCAGTCCTGTACCTTACTGTGACAAAAAAGATGGTGGAAGAGCGTTCCAGAAAGTGACAAGAGAACAACAAACTGTACACCCAGAACATTCAAGAATTTTTTAGCCTAATGGCTGTACAGGAAAGTGAGGGCTTGTACTTCCTGCAAACATGCATGCTGCTCTCTTGGTTTTGGGGAGATTTTGTTCCAATGGCAGGGAAGTGAAGGAAGATGTGCATTTGTTTCTGCAAGATTGGAAGTACGCAGAAACTTCCCTCTTTCTTGTGCCTGCACCACTGTGCTGCTTTCATTTAGTCAATTTTATACTTTCGTATTATATGCTTTAGGAGTTAGTATTACAGAGTAATGCTGGGTCATTCAAGTCTTATGTACAGCCTTGTGGAAATAGGAGGAATGTCAGATTTTTCTCATGTAGTCTTCATGGAACATATTGCCACGGGATGCTGGTGGTCATTATCAACAAGACAATTCTATTAATAGTACATAAGAACCTAATAGAAGCCAGTGTTGGATCAGGCCAATGGCTCATCCAGTCCAACACTCTGTCACACAGTGGCCAAAAATACCAGGTGCCATTAAGAGGTCCAGCAGTGGAGCCAGGACATTAGAAACCCTCCCACTGTTGCCTCCCCCCCCCCCAAGCACCAAGAATACAGAGCATCCCTTGCCCCAAACTGAGAGTTCCTATCTATGCCTTGTGGCTAATAGCCATTGATGGACCTCTGCTCCATATGCTTATCCAATTCCCTCTTGAAGCTGCCCATGCTTGTAGCCGCCACCACCTCCTATGGCAGTGAATTCCATGTGTTAATCACTCTTTGCCTGAAGAAGTACTTCCTTTTATCCATTCATTGAGTGCCCACAAGTTCTTGTATTGTGAGAAAAGGACAGAAGTACTTCTTTCTCTACCTGCTCTATCCCATGCATAATCTTGTAAACCTCTATCATGTCATCTTTCAGTCGTCATTTCTCCAAGCTAAAGAGCCCCAAGCACTTTAACTTTTCTTCATAGGGAAAGTGTTCCAACCTCTTTATCATTCTAGTTGCCCTTTTCTGCACTTTTTCCAATGCTATAATATCCTTTTTGAGGTGTGGTGACCAGAACTCTACACAACATTCCAAATGAGGTCACACCATCGATTTATACAGAGGCATTATGACACTGACTGATTTGTTTTCAGTTCCCTAATAATCCCCAGCATAGCGTTGGCCTTTTTTACTGCAGTCACACACTGTCTCAACATTTTTAGTGAGCCATCTACTACAACTCCAAGATCTCTCTCTTGGTCAGCCTCTACCAGTTCGGACCCCATCAGCGTGTATTTATAGTTAGGAATTTTGGCCCCAATGTGCATCACTTTGCACTTGGCCACATTAAATCCCATTTGCCACATTGATGCCCACTCACCCATCCTCGACAGATCCCTTTGGAGTGTCTCACAATCCTCCCTGGTTTTCACCACTCTGAACAATTTCATGTCACCTGCAAATGTAGCCACTTCACTGCTTACTCCCAACTCCCAACTCCAAATCATTAATGAACAAATTAAAAAGCATTGGACCGAGTACTGATCCCTGTGGTACCCCACTGCTTACCACCCTCCACTGAGAAAATTGCCCATTTATACTCACTCTCTGTTTCCTATTAATTAGCCAGTTTTTGATCCACAAGAGGACTTGACCTTTTATCCTGTGATTTTTGAGCTTACTTAGGAGCCTTTGATGAGGAACTTTATCAAAAACTTTCTGGAAGTCAAGGTAAACAACATCTATTGGGTCTCCCTTGTCCATATGTTCGTTCACTCCCTTAAAAAATACTAACAGGTTAGTGAGACAAGATCTTCTCTTACAGAACCCATGCTAAGTCTACCTCAATAGTTTTTGTTCATCAATGTGCTTACTAATTCTTTTCTTAATAACTGTTTTCACCAACTTACCCGGTATCGACATCAGACTGACTGGCCTGGATCTCCTCTGGAATGTTTTTTAAAGATGGGAGTGACATTAGCTACCTTCCAGTCCTTAGGAATGGAGGTAGATTTTAATGAAAAATTAAATATTTTTGTCAGGAGATCCACAAGTTCACATTTGAGTTCTTTTAGAATTCTTGGATGTATGCCATCCGGGCCTGGTGGTTTATCAGTTTTTAAGTTGTCTATCAGTAGTAGGACCTCCTCTCTCGTCACCTCAATCTGACTCAGTTATTTCAACATTCCTCCCAAAATCAGCAGTTCTGGAGAGGGCAAGCACTTCTCATCTTCCTCAGTGAAGACAGAGGCAAAAAATGCATTCAGCTTCTCAGCCATTTCCCTATCATCCTTCACTACTCCTTTTACCCCTTGGTCATCCAAGAGCCCCACTGCCTCTCTGGCTGGTTTCCTGCTTCTAATGTATTTGAAGAAAGTTTTATTGTTGGTCATTATGTTTCTTGCTATATGCTCCTCATATTCCCTTTTTGCCTGCCTGATCAAAGAATTGCATTTTACTTGCCACAGCCTGTGTTCCCTTTCATTGACCTCACTGAGACTAGCTTTCACCACTTAAAGGAATCTTTCTTACCTTTTACAGCTTCCAATACTTTGTTTGTTAACCATGCAGACCTTTTTCTATATCTATCTCTGCCTTTCCTAACCTGCATTATTTTCTCTGCGCTTCTAGGATTGTAGTTTAAAATAGTTTCCAAGCTTCCCCAATAGTTATGATCCTTTTTATTTTTCCTTTCAGTCTCCTCCTCACACATCCCCTCATTTCAGAGAAGTTACCCCTTTTAAAGTTAAAAGCGGTCGTGTTGGTCTTTTTGGGCAACTCCCTAGTTATATAAATGTTGAACTCAATAACATTATGGTCACTGTTCCCAAGTGGTGCAATCACTTTTACATCTCTCACCAGGTCTTGGGCATTAGTTAGGACCAAATCCAGGATCACCTCTCCTCTGGTAGGTTCTGTGTGTGGGTGGTTTAAATCGCCTATTATGACACAGTTATTTCATCAAGCTGCTATCTTAAATTCATTCATCATTTTATAATCCTCCTCTATCTTTTCATCTGGTGGGTGATAACAAACTCCCAGTATTAAGCTTCCTTTTGGGCCTGCTATTTCAACCCATAGCATTTTCAGAAGCTAATCCAATTCTCTTACCTTCTCAGTCTTACTAGACTGTATACCCCCTCTGACATACAGAGCCACCCCACCTCCAACCCTTCCCCCCATCCTTCCGATATAATTTATAACCAGGGATCACCGTATCCCACTGATTTTCCTCATCCCACCAAGTTTCTAAAATACTCACAGTGTCTATTTTGCCCCCCAACACCAAGCGTTCCAACTCCCCGATTTTACCTTGGACACTTCTGGCATTTGTATATAAACATCTATAATTTCCCAAGCATATTAGGCCCACAACCTTCCTCCTGCTGCCTCAAGACCTTGCCAGGCAGTCCATATTGTTAGCCATAGACTCAGTGGACAATTCTAATCAATTTCCCTGTAGAAAAGTAACAGCTACCCCTTCATCTCTTTGAGATGAGCCCTCCCAAACCAGAGACTTTTAATCTCCTGTCAGCTTTCCCCCAATATTCAGTTTAAAAACTGCTCTGCCACCTTTTTGATTTGAAGCGCCAGCAGCCTGGTTCCTTCTCAGGACAAGTGGAGACCATCTCTTTTGTACAGCTCCCTCTTGTTCCAAAAAGCATCCCACTGCCTTACAAACTTGAACCCTTCCCCCCTACACCATCGTCTAATCCACACATTGAGTCTCCTGATCTGTGCCTGTCTCTCCGGCCCTGTGCGTAGAACAGGTAGCACTTCTGAGAAGGCTACCTTGGAGGTCCTGGCCTTTAGTTTCCTGCCTAGCAGCCTAAATTTTTCCTCCAGGACTGCATTTCCCCACATCATTGGTGCCAACATGTACCATGACCACTGGCTCCTCCCTAGCACTGCCTATCAGCCTATCTGGAACACGTGTAATGTCTGCTACCTTCACACCAGGCAGGCAAGTCACCATACAGTCAGTATGCGGGTTTGCCACCCAGCTGTCTACCTGACTAAGGATCAAATCACCAACTACCAAGAGCCCTCCTCCCTCCCTGCCCAGGGATGGTTCCTTGGTGCGAAAGGATACCTGTTCACCAGATGAAGAAGAGGTCCCTTCTGAAGGCACATTCCCCTTATCCTCAGCATGGTGCTGTTTCCTTTCGACTCTCACGCTCCCTGACAGCAGCGAGGCTGCCATTTTCAGAGTGGGACATATCTAACAAGTCTCCAAGAGTCTTCTCCATGCACTGAACTGTCTCTGCTTCTCCAGGTCAGCCACCTTGGCCTCAAGGGTGCAAACTTGTTCCCTGAGAACCAGGAGCTCCTTGCACTGAGCACACCCCCAAGACTTCTGTCCAGTAGGCAGATAGTCATACATGTGACACTCCGTGCAAAACACTGAATAGCCCGCAACCCCCTGCTGGCATTCTGCCTTCATAATTGCTTTTTAAAAAATAATTATATATAATCCCCCTTGTAAAACCCTTCATATTTATGTGGTTCTCCTTGTAGAAGTCTACTTATCTTACTGGGAACACAAGGGGACTAAGGGCCTGGTTTTCTTGTCCTTCCTGGGCTTCTTACAGAGCCCCTAGGCTAAGAGCTTCAGGCTAAGAACCTTAAACAGAAGCCTCACCCAGCAGAGGGCGGGGCCAGCAGCTATTCAGATTACACCTAGGCAATCCAATTACAGGCACACAATCACCCTTTCTCATGTTTTCTCAAGCAGCCAGGACTCTGCAGTAACTTAAAACTCACCCACACACTCCCAAACACAGTCCTCCCACACAGTACCCTCAGCTAAATCTCCTCAGCTGAAAGCAAATAAAAAACACTCACCCTCTAGCAGCTCTGTCTCTTGCTGCTTCTCAGAGCTCAGCTGGGTCAGATATTGGCCCAACATACACTTCTGTTTTCCAAGGCAACAGTTCTATATAAATACTATCCACCATATAAAAATATTTGCTTGCAATCACCTGCCTGACATAAACACCTTAAACTGCACATGTTCTGCCCAATGCTCAAAGAGTGATTTTATTGTATACAAATTGTGCAGCTACACACTGGTGTTGGACCACGATCTGGAAAATCTGGGTTCAAATCCTCACTTTGCCATGGAAGCTTGCTGGGTGACCCTGGGCCAGTCATACAGACTAAGCATAACCTACCTCACAAAGTGGTTGTACTGAGGATACGATGGAAGAGAAGAGAATAATATAAGCTGCTTTGTGTACCCATTGGGGACAAAGACAGGGTGTACATGAAGTAAATAAATGTGCAGGCACTACACAAATTGAAGGTGCCATTGTCAGGCAAGAGAAAGAAGCTATAATCCTTGATTACTTCGTACATGACTAGAGGTAGGGGGAGAAGAGAGTCAACAAAGAACAGCAGCGGTAAGGGCCAGATACATCTGTGATTATGAGAAGCAGGAGAAAACTAGCAGGAAGTCATTATCATTATCTGATCCTGTTCATGAAAATTCTGTGGGGCATCTGATTGGCCACTGTCAGATATTGTAAGCTAGACGGAAATTTTCTGATCCTGTATAAGAACTGTTATATCTAAAGGGCTAAGCAATAAATAATTAACTCTCCTTGCCAAAAAATTCACACTTAACATAATGATGCAGTGAGAGTTCTGAGAGCTCTGAGAGCTATTATAAATTATATTAATGTTTTGAACCATGACTTATAACCACATACATCCTGATTTTTTTTAGTTACATTTTCAGTTTCTTCTCACTTGAAAATGTTTTTTACCTTTGTTAATAGATTCATAGCAGCTTATACAGACTCTTGCTTCTTTATCCATATACTGGAGTTTGCATTTTCGGTTGCAGCAGGGACCACAAAAAACCTACATTAGAACAACTGAATTATGGTATCAGTGCAGGAAAATTGTAACATTGTGTGTTGCTAGTCAGACAATTCACAAGTAACTGGAGGAATTAAATTGACTTGGAAAACCTTAATTGTTTAGTACCTATATAAAATATGTTTGTTTTTTACAACACAGCTCATGATGCCTTTAATTCCATGGCATAATACTGACACCTAGAGGATAGTGAACTTGAGAAAAATCAGCAGACCTTATATTGATTTTCAACATGTTTATGCTTAATTTCTCTTAATTAGGATAATGATTCTTTTGCAAAATTTAAGAGAAAGATACAGTAGCCTGAGCATCTGCTACATTCTTATCTGGTCTATTCTGAACTGCTGCAGTGCAATGGATAAACTGTTAACATTTACCAGTGTTCAAATTCCTATTCAGCCTTGAAATTCACTGGTTCGCTTAAGGTCATCCACAATTTCTCAAACTAACATCAGAGATGTTCTGAGGATAAAGTGAGATTAACGCCATACATGCAACCCAAAAGCCCTTGGGGCAGGGCTGCTGGAAAAGGGGGGGACAAAATTCCAGGAGCTCATTGTATCAGGTTCTCTGAATTCCCAGCTTCTATTTTAAAAAAAGGACAACTCTTGCACTTTCCAGTGAGGAAAGCCATTCCCTTTACATCTCTACAATGGTAGAGGCTAGACACTTTTTTAAAAAATGAAAGCTAGAATTCAGAGAAACGATACACCCGCTTTTAAAAACTTTATCTCAATATGATATTCTACTGCAGGGGGACTAAATGATTACTGCAGGGACAATTTCAAGGAAAACCTGGAGAAGTCAGTTAACGTGTCTCTTCTCCCTGGAGGATATGACTGACTTTTTGCCAGCTTCCTTTCTTATTAAGGATCTTTACATTGTTGAGAACTAGCATGGTGTAGTAGTTAAGAGCGGCAGACTCTAATCTGAAGAACTGGGTTTGATTCCTCCACTCCTTCACATGAAGTCTGCTAGATGACCTTGGGCCAGTCACAGCTCTCTCTGAATTCTCTCAGCCCCATCTACCTTGCAAGGTTCCTGTTTATGGGGAGAAGAAGGGAAGGTGATTGTAAGTTGCTTTGAGACTCCTTAGGGTGGAGAAGAATGGGATATAAAAACCAACTCTTCCCATTTTTTTTCCTTTTAGGTGAGCAGAAATATTTTGAAGTATTTTTCCAGCGGAGTACTCATTCAGTGTGGCTTATTCTCAAGTAATTTGTGTCTCATCTGTATTTAACTTATAGTGCACATCAGTATTCTAGCTAGGACCCTTGGCTGGGAAGTCTTTCTGATGCTGCTTGGGGTTTGTTTGTTTTTGCACTGCATTCTTTGCAACCTGGACAGGGTAAACTGTAGGTTAAGTAAAATCTATTCTTTAATAATCCTGTCCCTTTTCCTTTACTGTTTCTTACCTAATGAACAATTATTATTCTATTCATGGTATCAGGAAGCCAAGTGATTTGTTCTGTCATGATAGTTCAATAAGGGTTTGAAGAGGAAGGAGATAGAATCCTTTGCCAGGGCCCACAATGGCTGTCAGCAGCTCAGCCTTGGGATACGGGTAGAATATTTTAAAAACAGAAACACCCACTTCCTTATTGCCTTCTTTCCTGGGAAGTTGGACTGAAGAAGCAATCAAGACTGGGCAGCAAAAAACTCCAACCCTTACAAAGCAATCCTATGCAGAGTTTCTCTAGCCCACTAAGCCCACTGAAATCACTGGAGGAACTCTACACAGGATTGCATGGTCCAATGGTTTGTTCTGAGCCAAGGCTCACCCAGGCTGAACACACTTTCTCAAGCAAACATGCCTTGAACATGTGCAGAATAGTATCAAGTATCATACTGTCTTTCACATATCTGAGACAGGACTTCCAAGTTCCAAGGCAGAGATTTGTGGGAAAATGCATTTCATAGTAAGAAATGCTGGTCAACCAGTTTGTTTTTGAAGAAACAAGAAATTGTCCTTTTGCATAATTATGACAATCTTTCACTTCCTGCCTGGTTTCCCCAAAAGCAAGCTGAATAAGAAGGGAAAATATCAGTCTATGCCAAGGGCAAAAAGTCACCAGACTTGGCATCCCCAGAGGCAAGACAGGCAGGAAAGACTCATGGCGCTCACACTTTTTTGTCCAGCACCATCCAGTCTACAGATAAAATTTTAAATTCCAGCAGTTTGCAGGTACCTAGAGGGAAAGCCATTCCTCCCTCTTCCTTACAACTTGAAGATTTAAGTTTGCATTCATTAAATATGTATTTTGTTCCTTCCATTGTGTTTTCAACCATACAAGTCTTATGGCTGATAACAATTCATATAATGGTTTGTTTATACACAGACTAAAGCCAAAGTAATCTGGAGGGTGTTGAAGATGGAAGAAGAGTTGTTACTAAAAGGAAATATTAACCAAACAGGAGTTCACAACAGATTCTATGTTGACAAACCAGCATAGATAAGCCATATTTAATTACTTACTTTTCCACATGCACGGCAATGATGTCTTCTCTTCGTAAATGTGAATTTGGTTTGGCAATTCATGCAATTTGGTGCTTCCGAATCAGGAACCCAGGAGGGCTGCTTCTGTCCCAGAACTACAGCTTGTTCCACTACTTTAGCAGGCTCTGAGGCAACTGAAGCAACACTCCCCGCTTGGCCTTCCAAGAAGTTATGTGTATCAACACAATTATAATTGGAACTTGAATCGGGACAAAGTCTCCCACCTGAGAGAGAGGTATTTGGGACTGTGCAATTCATTCCCTGGGGTTCACTCTCAAGCATATTTGGACTACTATAATTGGAGTAGCTTTTGGCTTTGGGTGGAAGGTTTAGCAACTGTTTTGGCCTTGCACCTCCACTGTGCACAATCTGTTGGTTATTTAAAAGATCTGAAACTCCAGTCCTAGTTTCATTTATGTCATCTGATGTCTCTTTCTGAACCTGCAATGTGCTTTTTTCAGCTAGAATTCCCATTTTAGGTTCAGAATCAGATATTGTATAATTATGAGCAGAAGCATCTTCCACTTCCTTAAATTCTGTTTCTATCTGTAAGCAATCACTTTTGTTATTAAGTTTGTTAGCTTCTACTGCGTTGCCTTGAGCCACATCCAGAAGTTCATCATCTGTATCGTCTTTCAGTGGCTTTAAACTACTAGTCTGAAGACAATGCTCAGACAAGAAGGCATCAAGTTCAGCATCACTAACTAGCATGTCATTTTCAGTAATGTCTTCCTCTATACCTAAATCAACTGAAGCTCTTTCATCAATGTCAGTGGGCAGGATGCTGCTGCGTGCTTCCATAGTTGCATCTAAAGAACAGCTAAAAGTAGCAGCAAACTCTTGTTGACTGAGAAGATCAGATTTACTGGCAGTGTTGTCCAGCTTCTCCCTCTCTGTAAAAGGTTCTTCTGGACCCGAAGGGCTGGCTGTGCTTTCCTGTTCAGAAGCATCTCTTCTTTCGTGCAATGCCCACTTGGGAAGACCAGCCTTATGTTTTTCTATATGCATAGTTATATCACTAATGACATCTGCTGTGTCATCCTGAGCCATCTGTCCATTTTTGTCTTCACTTGTAACAAATGATCCACATATAGATACAGCAAGGGGAAGACAAGACAAAGAAGTCTGTAAATCTTCAGAGACTTCTGGTGTTGAAACAGTATTTAAAACTTGATGGGTATTTTGTCCTGGATTACACAGTTTTTCCTCAGTGCTTGGTGTTTTATCTAAAACTAGCATATGTTCAGTTGGAAGCGAGGCATCAGATAACACTAAGCTGTTTTTATTCAAATCACACATCTTTGGTGGGTCAGAGGTGACTGATTCAATTTTATCATAGTCCGAAATGGCTTGTTTGCCACTTTCTCTACATATCATTTGACTCTTTGCACAATATGTATTTTCATCCACTAATGGTTCACAAGGCAACTTTTCACACAGTGCACCATCTTTGGAAGTGTGTGCATTAGAAACAGGTTGCATTATTAAAGCTGAGGTCGTATCAAGTGCTATAATATGTTCTAACTGATCGAATAATTCATTATTCAAAGCTGCTGTCCTTTCTTGAGTAACAGAGTCCACAATATTTGCTTCAGTGTAGCTGCCTGTCATTTGTACCAATTGATTCACATTTTCTGTTGCATTATCATCTGTACTGCACAACACTGCTTGTCCATCAGTCTGCAGTTCTGTACGGGAATCGGTACTACAATCAACTGACAAATTACAAGCAGTAGCTGGCACCAATGCTAAATCAAAGCCTATAAGAGAATTCCTACTGCTCTGGAAGTCACCCGGCTGCAACTTTTGAACACACTCAGAACTACTTTTTACATGGCCCAAGCTACCTGTATCACTGATAAGGTCACAGACTGGTATACTGCATCGTCCCAGGGAAGAAGACTGGCTTTTTTCTGAAGAACCACCATCCACCATAGACAGAAGATCTAGCCCAGTGACATTTTTCTCATTTTGTACAAAGTTCAGTTGTTCAAAACTTGCAACTTTTGTAGTCTGAACTGATAATGAGAGTTCATCTGCTGTAGTAGCAACACAAGTATTCTCTTGCACATTTGGTTCCAAGAATCTTTGCTGCTGATAATCTAATTCTGAAGAAAGTAAATGGTGCTTAGAATCATGTGGATTTACACCTCTATTGTCTTCAAGTTCATCTAAAACAGGAGACCAAAATTAAAACAGGTAGAATATCACTAGACTGGTACATAAATTTGATAAACATAAATTCACAAAAAACAATCTCTGCCTTCCCCTCCCACCAAAGTCTCCTACGTGCTCCAAAAAAACTGCTGAGGTTCAAGGAATCCTCCTGGACAAAATGTCAAGAAGCACTAGGGAAGTGGGGAGAGAAGGCTGTAGAAACAAGGGGACAAACTCCCAACAAGCTGAGCAAGCCTTAGAGAAAGGATTTATCTGCTCATAGAAGAACAACAGGCACCAATTTTTGCTGATTCCCATCTTCTTCACACAGTTCCCCCCCATCACACACCATTTTGTTCAGGAAGGTCTCCCAATCTTAGGAAGATTCATTTACTTAAACTCCATTCCATTAAACTTTGTACCCCCAAATCCTGCAGGCCAACATTTCTCTGAACTCACCAAAACACAAAATTAATAATGCTAATTCAAGCTCTCCTCTCTGAAGATGCTACCCACCCACCATGGAGGCTTAAAGAATAAACTAACCTGCATTTTGCTCAAATTCATCAAGTAGTTTGTCTAAGTCAGAAACTGCTGCTTTAAAGTAACTGTCCATTTTAAGGCTTGGTCTGGTGAGACTGTTCTCCTCTTGTGTCTGTAAAGCAAATAACAATGATTTGAGGGAATATAAAGGGAAAATTTTTGAAATAAATTACTCAGATTAATATTTTCATTGAATAGGAGTCATACTAGATTTTCAAATGCAGTTCACATAGAGCACAGAATAATAAAGTCTGCATGTAATCAGAGCATATATATGTGAAGCTACACCAAGCTTTAAAAGGAAAAGCCACAAGTAGTAAAGTTCAGGCAAAGTTGTCTGAAGGGGCTAAGATGCTACAAAATGCCCTGTGAGTATAAGCAGAGATCTAATAGCACCTTCAAGTTGGGAATTGGCTCCTTTAAGAGTAATTTAACCACATTCCTAACAGATTGGCTCCTTGAACCCTGACATGCCATACTGTCAACCAACTGTCTTTCCTGGATTGAACTTTCTGGCCATCCAGCCCATCAACACATCTAGATATTGAGCCAGTTCATCTTGAGCCAGTTCGCCGGCAAGACGGGATACAAATTGAAAATAACAAATAAATAAATAAATAAATAAATATTCATTCAGAATAACCACTACTTCACCATATCTCCAGATGCTTTCTCCCTTCAGTTTTATGTAGACGTTAAACAATACAATAAACAAAATGACAAAATACAAGTGCCAAGAGTACACCCCACCACCCATCAATCGCAAAGGGCAGAGCTACTGGAGCACACTGCCAAGAACATCTAGGCCAGCCAATCAAGGTTACCATAGACATCAAAAGCTGCCAAAAAGTCCAGGGGGGGAAACCCCTCAAAGACATACTCCTATCCCTCTTCTTGCAAAACTTTCAGTCAAGCAGCTAAGGTGGCTTTGGTACCATAGCCAGATCTGAAAAGCTGGAGTCACATGTCCACTACTTTCCTGAACACCTTGACCATTAAGAAAATATTTGTTTAAAACATTCAGATTTAGAAATGGCTAAAGAAGGAGCTTCATGACCATCTCCTTTAATACAGCTGAGATCATCTACTATCTCAATGACATCTGGGCAGTCCCATTCAGTAGATGAAATATGTTACAAGAAGCAAAAGAACATGAGATTGTATTTTTCCAAGCAATGTGTCTACATACTAAGACTGCAATAACTGATATTTATCTAAGCAAGTGTGACTAGTCTGGGCTCTGATTACATCCAAGATCATTCTGCAGGAATTGTAATCTCCAGATCATAGCAAAGGCAGGCAATTTATCTACCAGTGTCTGGCAATCAAATCACAGTAAAGCTTCTAAACTAACATCAGAAGCAGTTAATTGAGAATAACTATTGCATCTCAGAAAGCTGATCTGAATGGCAAAACAAGACAAATGTGTCACCTTAACTGCTACAAACTAGGCATGAAAACATGTTGCAGCCTATGTTCAGCAGTACTTTTCTCCACATGCTTAAAGGCACTAGCCAGCTCACTTCATCCCTTCAGACTCTTCAAGTAACCAAATGGGCTGTACAGGAAATGAACTATAGTTGTTTATTTTTTTCTGCTCACAGTTTCAAATTCTAACTATTGATGTAGCAGCCCTATACAGCATTTAGGGAAACACATTGGAACCAAGCGTAGACTATTCCCTGCCAAAACTATATAGGTACCACCCACTATCCTCACCTGTCTAGTGCTTTGGTGAGTCTTAATAGCCATGGTGCATAGGTACACTAGGGTAGTGACAAAGGAGACTGTGAGATACTCCTGAAATCATCACCTTTTACCCTCGAAGAAACTGACTGAAACCTAGCATTCAAGAATAGAGCCAACATTTCCTTGGTAACATTTATTTTGACCCCCAGTCACTTGAGTTAGAAGTGATCCACAACAGAGTTTCCCAAGAGTGCAATACTATTGCAGGCTGCTTCTTTGCAACCACTATATTATACATACATACATACATACATACATACATACATACATACATACATATATATATATATATATATATATCCTGAAGTCCCATATTAACTTCTTGAGCCACCAAAAGCACAACTAAACTAACAAGCTTTATTTGTTCTTAAGGTCTGTGTAATCTGAAGAACATGCACACACTGCTAAAAACACATGTAAATGAACAGATGAAGCATCCAGAAAGAAGTTAATCCATCACTCAAGAAAGTGATTAGAGAAAACACAAAATTATTTGAGGTTTATGCTATATTAGCCTTCACTATGACTCCATTAAGTCAAGCAAGGAAATAAAAGTGAATCAGCTCAGAGAGGTAATAAACTGGTGAATAATATGAAGTCAGTAGTAGGTACCTGGTGTTGCCAAAGTAGTAATTGGAATTCCATACCTAACAGTCTAAAACAAATTGTATCATCACTCTCTCTAGACTATATTATTACAAAGCACCCTAGTCAGATTGCTGATTTTAAATTACATTGGCTCTCTGTATCCTAGATGCTACCTCCTCTCACTGCAATGTATCAGGTCAGCCAAAATGTCTTGTTAATTATTCCATCTATGAGCCACATTTGGACAGCAAACATACCCAGAGGTATTTTGGTAACTCTCCAAAGCTATAGAAGAATAATCTGTTTGTCATTAAGGTGCCTCCTTTTTCACAGACTTGTCAAGTCTTCAACTAAATACTGTTCACATAAATATGTATGTATTTGGAGCACAATGTAGCCTAAAGTCACACAATATAGCAGTCTTGGTAAAAAACTTGCATCTGGTCAACATTTGGACTTTGAACATACTTTTCAGACACTAACTCATTTTTGTTTTCCAAGAAAACGACATTATGCTTAAGAATCAAGGGAGGTGGCAGGTCAGAAAGTTAACCTGAATTATCAGCCAATTCCTGATTAACAATGAAGACTCAGAAACCCATATCTACACAACTGTACAGGAAATACAGATAGCTCCTAGAATTGACCCCAGAGTGATTTTTTAATTAACAGTAAACAGCCCCACAAGCAGTTTTTGAACTGCATGGATTAACTGCACTAAGCAAATGCCATTTTTCTAGATAGAACTGACTCTAGGGTGAAGACAGGTAGCTTATAAAAAGAGGGGCTGCACCCAGTCCCTCAGCTGTGTGGTGAGCTAGAGTTCTTTCCAGCTTCACAATCTGAATGAAAGATGCACATAACTAGTGAATCAAATGCTGGTTCAGGTCACTGATCTCCCCGCCCCCCCCGCCCCCCGTGCTTCAAGCAAGTTGCCTTTTAAAAAAACAAACACGTTAAACACACATTGATCTATTTACCTACAAATCTTTGTCTTATTAATGAAACATAAAATAAAATTGATTTGGGAATAATAGAAGGCAAGATTTCACAATTACACTGCCAGCAACAGTCCGTCAAATGCCATCTGCATCAGATTTCTGCTGAAAACCTGCAGAGCAAGTTTGACACTGGAGAGAAAAATATGATTATGTAAACATAATAATGGGACTTACAAATTGGCCCCACTGATCCAAATGTTATGCCTGTCTTAACCCTGAACATAAAACACTGAAAGCATCCACAGTTAATATGTTAAGATTACTCATAATTTTAGCTGGAGATATAGTCCCTTGTTTAATAGAGATGAGTTACAATTAAAGAGTTGCAATATATTTACAGCCTAATCCAGTGTTTACTCAGAAGCAAGTCCCACTGTAAGACTCATTACAGACTTACAGGTAAGTGGTCATATAGCTGCAGCCTTGATAGTTGGATTCACAGGAACTGTGAAACTCTGTTTATGGACAGTCTTATAAGAACATAAGAAGAGCTCTGCTGGATCAGACCAATGATCCATCTAGTCCAGCATCCTGTCTCACACAGTGGCCAACCAGTTTCTCTGGATCTCTAGACTGCCAACAACAGGGCATAAAGGCCCAGGCCTTCCTCTGGGATTCAGAGGTTTAGTGCCTCTGAATGTGGAGCTTCCCCTCAGTCACCATGGCTAGTAGCCACTGATAAACTAATCCTCCATGAATCTATCTAGTCCCCTTTTAAAGCTGTTTATTCCTGTGGGCATCACTACATCCTCTGGCAGACAATTCCACATTTTAATCACTCTCTGTGTAAAGTACCAACATTGAACCTCATTTGCCACATTGTCGCCCACTCACTCAGTTTGTGGAGGTCCTCTTGGAGTTCTTCACAGTCAGCTTTGGTTTTCACCATCCTTAATAATTTTGGGTCATCTGCAACCTTGGCCACTACACTATTCACCCTCTGTTCCAGATCACTGATGAATAAATTAAATAGTACCGGCCCCAATACTGACCTTTGTGGGACTCCACTGCTTAATTCCCTCCATTGTGATAACTCTCCATTGATTCCTACTCTTTGCTTCCTGTCATTTAACCAGTTTTTAATCCATAAGAGAACCTGTCCTCTTATCCCATGACTGCTAAGTTTACTCAGGAGTCTTTAGTGAGGTATCTTGTCAAAAGTCCAGGTATATAATGTCTACCAGGTCACTGCTGTCCCTCTATGTGTCTAACAATTCCATCTTTCATCACAGCTTCTACTAATTTGCCTGTGATAGACATTAGGCTGACTGGCCTATAAATTCCTGGTTCCTCATTGATCCCTTTTTAAAAATTGGTGTTACATTTGCTACTCTCCAGTCTTCTGGTACAGCAGCTGAATTGAGTGGTAGGTTACATATATGGGTTAGGTACATCAACAATCTCACATCTGAGTTCCTTAAGAACACTCAGGTGTGTGCCATCAGGACCTGGAAACTTATTGTTTTTAATTTTCCCAGTAGGTCTAGAATTTCATCTCTGGTCTCCTCAATTTGGCTCAGTTCTTCTCCCTTCCTGAAAATAAGGTCTGTGGCAAGGGTACGTACCCCACACTTTCCCCAGTGAACACAAAAGCAAAAATGTCATTGAGCGTCTTTGCCATCTCCCCATCTTCCTTTAGCAATCCCTTTATTCCTTTGTCATCCAAAGGCCCCATTGCTTTTCTGGTTGGTTTCCTGCTCCAGATATCATTTTAAAAACTCCATCTCAACTTTTGTCAGATCATCACTTAATAACACTAAGTTCACTTTAAGAAGCAGATCAAGGACACTTTTCAGACACAGACACCCAACAGAAAATACACTTTGTAAAGACATTCCTAAAGCAAATTCAGCTTTCAAAAACCACAACATGTACCAAATAAAACACCTCCACAGTCAGCACTTTAATTAGCTTCTGAAAAAACAAAAGCAGAGATTTTAACAGCTAACCTTGAAGTACCAATGACTGTCAAAACAGTATGACTTGTTAGAATGCCAAATCATTGTATAGTTCAGTTTTTCCAGAATCTCAAAGCTACTGTTACCACAGATTCACTACCTTAAAATGCCACATTAAGGACAACACTGGCTATTTTTTTCTGCATATGGTTTGCAACCCAATCTTACTAACCACCAGCAAGAACATCATGCAGATTTCCAAATCACTTGGTACATTATGGCAAGTAAATTGTCTTCAAGGGACCAGGCAGGAAAACTGTTGTGAACTCCACAATTATTTGGTGGGTTCCCTTCCCCCATCCACATGAGACTTTTTGTGCTACAGACCTGTATGGGCAGATAAGCTCATAAACACTGTGTTGTTTCCATTTATAAGCTGGACAGACATAATGTCATATTTCTGACACTGTACTAGCTTTGACCAGAGAAAAGCATTTCCAGTTCTTAGAAACTCCGGAAATCCAGTGCTTGGGACTTTTCTGGTGACAGCTGCCATAAGAACATAAGAGAAGCCAACGATGGATCAGGCCAATGGCCCATCCAGTCCAACACTCTGTCACACAGTGGCCAAAAATACCAGGTGCCATCAGGAGGTCCAGCAGTGGGGCCAGAAGACTTATTTGCTGGTCTGATTTAAGCATTACAAAGAGATCAGGACTGCTTTTCAGTGCTATAATACTAGGGTTATGTTTTTAGTTTCAAAGGGTGCCAGAAAAAATATTCTTAATATCTGATATGCCAAATCCACTTAGTTGTCTTCAATTTCACTTTTCACCTATCCCCCTTTCAATGGGTAAGAGAAACGCCAAGTACCCCAGCATGTGTGAAGAACGTTATATTCATTTATATTTTAGACAGCACAATCTCCCTGATGTTCCTGATATTTTTTTTACCAAGCTAAAGGCTTGGCACTCCACTCTACTAATAAAGAGAGGTAGGTACAGACAAAACTTCTAAGGACTTTTACACTGGACTAGTCAGCCAAGGCCACGGGAAGCAGAGACATGTTTAGATCTCCAATCCCCAAAAAAGTCAGTTTGAACAGGAAGCTGGAACGGGAACTCTGAGGAAGAACACAACGAGAGAGAGAGAACAGGGGAGAAAGGGGAGAATGCTCATGTAACACGGAAAGACAGAGGCAGACAACCCCAGCGTACTTATAAAGTGACCGTGACAACCCTAAATTGGCGCCCGGGGTCTGACCGGGGGGCAGCGGCACGGACAATGCCCCAGACTGAGAAGCTCAAGGCTTGCTCGCACTGGAATGCCTCTACTCTCGCCCTTGCCAGAACAGCAGACGCAGTCAGAGCAGGAAAATGGGGAGACAATCAACACCCACCCGTTGCTCGCACCCTGCCGCAGTACAGAAAGAGGGGCGCCGGACCCTCTTCTAAGGCCCACACAACCACAGCGACCACACCCCCCACCGCGAATCAAGAGGCAATCCCCCACCCTGACCACCCGACCAACCGCACCTCATGGGCGCCGTAGCCGAAAACACAGCCAACACCGCCTCGAAGCGCGGAGTTTGCCGCTACACTTTTTCCCAGACTTTGTCTTTTCTGAGAGGATTCTCCTGCGCCTTCGCTTCCTACGCGTGCGCAGACGTTGTCGTCCCTCCACCTTCCCTCAGACCCGGAGGAGACTCCGACTACCAATCTCCGTCACCGTCTCGTGTGCGCATGTGCAGTGCTAGGGTGCTTTCTTCTTCCCCTCTTGGATGGAATGGCTATGATGTTTCTCTGGAGGAAGACAAAACTGTTGTACCGTACTTTGTTTTATATAAATAGATAAGGGTTGCCAGATGTCCTGTTTTTAGAGGACATGTTCTCTCTCTTTTTTCTTTTCGTGTCTGTTCTTCTTTGGGCTGTTTTTTAAAAAACTGATGAAAATGCCCTCTTTTTGTTTTGGGAGGCTGAGCCTATTTTGCCCTATAGTCCTCCAGCGGAGGCGAGCTTCAGCTTAAATAGTAGGGGTATTTAAAATGAGATCTGTCATAGAGACCAGTTGTGTGAAGTAGTCAGATGGGAAATATGTCCTCTTTTTTGCTTTTCAAAATATGGTAAGCCTAAAATAGATAAAAAGGAAATTCGGTTGGTTTCCACCTCATCTTTGGAGAAAGTGAGTTCACACTTTTGTGCAGGAGGAAATTTCCTTTCCCTTAGTTTGACAGCTGCTGCTGTGAAAAAGTTGAGTGATAATTTTGAAAATGGGGAATGAAGTGGCGGTGGCGGGTTCCCAGCCCTCAAAACTTCAGAGCACGCATATAATTCCCATTCTGTTGTCACTCCATTGGCTTGGCCCTGTGTTTGTTTTTTGCCCTTGAGTCACAGCTATGGCCACCCCATAGGGTTTTTCAAGTCAAGAGATGTTCAGATGCAGTTCGCCATTGCCTGACTCCGCATTGGGACAGTGATATTCCTTGGAGGTTTCCCATCCAAATACTAGCCAGGGCTGACCCTGCTTAGCTTCCAAGCTCCAATGAGATCATGCTAGCCTGGGCTATTGAAGTCATGGTGCTCATTTGTTACCAGGCTCAAGTTAAGGTATTGGCTTTTACCTGCAGAGCTGTTCATGTCCTTGGTCCCTCATACCTTCAGGACTGTCTCTCCCCCCCATGCTCTGCTGCAACAGCTTCACTCAACAGCTTCACTCATTCTGCTGGTGCCAGCCTGCAGATGGGCAAAATCAACAACTGCACATACATTTGCATGTGTTCTTCATTGTGAGCTCCAACTTGCAGAACAGCCTGCTGCAGGAGGTCAGGAAGAATCCCACTCTCCTGGCTTTCTGCAAACTATGAAAAACTGAATTTTTCAAGAAGGGTTTTCTACACAGGCAATAAGGTTGCACTGTACAAAATGATTCACAAAATTATTTGGATAAATGATTAACAGCGCAATCTGGGGGAGGGGGGCTGCTGAAAGTGCTCAGGGAGCCAACTGACCTTTGTGTCATGTATGTCTGAGATATGGCAGTGTAAGGGCTAGTTATGATGGTGCAGGCCCCCAGCACCGCTCCGTCGCCTTTGGGTGCCAGTGGAGGGCTGCACAAGCCACAGTCACACAGCACCATGGCCTCTGACATGCCATGGGGAAAGATCTCAGGAAAGATTCCTGGGAGCTATTGGGCAGGGGAATGCTCTGTCATTTGCCTGGTTCTCACATTCCCTTGGCAGAGAACAGGGCATGTTTGTGATGGTGGTGGGGTCTGGTAGCTGCTCTACTGGCTTGTCATGTGACCCTTTAACTCTTTTCCTTGCAGAATCAGAGTCCTGAGCAGCAGCTGCAGGTGGAGCTGTGGATGGGTTGCCTGCAATCCGTGAGAACATCAACACAAGACAGGTGAGTATAATTTTGGCCCCATCATGTGCCCCAAGGGGGGTTTATGGCAAGGTCAACACATCCATGGCTGACCTCAGCATGGCACTTGTGGCCAGTTGCCATGGCTAGATGTATCTCTGTCTTACTTGCCTGCAGGTGGAGATTCAACAGGGAGATTTGTGGGTGTCCCACCTCCCTCCCCATACATACTCTGCTAAGTCCACTGTTCCAGCCCTCCTCTTGAAGTGGAGCATGATACCTGGCCAATCCTTCCAAGTTCCAGCTGCAATACCATCTCAGACGCATGCCATGCCCAATGGCCCCACTGATGGCCTCCCGATGGCACCTGGTATTTTTGGCCACTGTGTGACAGAGTGTTGGACTGGATGGGCCATTGGCTGATCCAACATTGGCTTATCTTATGTTCTTATGTCAGGGATCCTCAGTTCTCTTCCCTGTGGCCCCAGGGAGGAAGCGTCCAGAGTCTTCACACCTTGCCATGGTTTGCAGTTCAATAAAGTCTGTGTTGTGCCACAGCTGTGTCTCTGCCAGTTTGGTTTTGACTACGTGACAGGAGCTCTACACCCATCCCTGCCCCACTCCCTCCCCAGCCCATCTGTAACTCCCCCTGAGGGCTTCTTGAGGGCATGTCTCAGAGGGAGGGTTCTCGGGTGCCTTGGGTGGCTGTGGAGGGTTCAAAGTCATCTGCCAAACATATCAGGGGCCCAGTGTCATAGACAGGTTCCCTCCCTCACCTTGCAGCTTCTGTGTGAAAGGGGGAGGGGCCAGAGGGTGGGCTGGATGAATGAGTCAGCTTGGTGCAGTGTTTAGAGCATGACACTCAATCCGGGAGACCCAGACTACATTCCCCACTTGTACCATGGGCCAAATGCACACCCTCAGCCTAACCAGCCTCACAGGGTTGTTGCAAGTGTGAAACAGAGGAGAGGGGAATGATGTAAGTCACGTGGGGGAGAAAGGTTGGAAATAAATTGAGTGAATGTTCAAATTTCGTAACTGTGTATCTGCTCCAGAAGGGGGGGTGTTTCTGTCATGCAGGGGGAAGACATCTGTGATGGTAACACTGAGTGGGCAGGAAACCACGGGGGATTCCAGAGTCAATGGCTGGGGAGGAATCAATGCAGCAGTTGGACTCAATGTATTTGGAGGGGGTGGGGCTTGGGGTATATGCTCATTGGAGATACTGGCATGCAGGAACAACAAATGACTTGCATGATTTCCACTGCAAGACATCATAACTACATCACTACACACAGAATGCAGAATGGATTTGGAATGACAGTCTCTGGGCACTGATTGCTCTGGAGCAGGAATGACAGAGCCCAGAGTGGAATTACAGCCATTCCATTCCAAGACCACCTCTGCTTCACTGAGGAGGAAATTGGGGGATTTGAGGGTGGTGCTGCATGACCCAACATCTGAGCCCACCCAGGTGGCCCCCTCTCCTGCTCCACTACTGGCAGAGGTGGTGTGGGAGTGCCCTCAGCAACTGACAGCTCAAACCCCTTCCCCACTATCAGGTGACTGGATCTGCTGACAGAAGTGAGTCCCTTTAAGGAGGTGGAGGGTATGCTCCTGAAAAGGAATGGAACTCCTGTGGCCCACCCCTCTCCACCCCATGCCTGAGATGGACGCTGGACTCCATCTCCTTGCCACATAGCCCCTGATTGGTCACTGCATAATTTATGCCCTTAGGGAATAGACTAGTGCGGTCATAGTCATGTGGCAGCCGGTCACCTTGGCACAGGCATGACAAAGGATTGCTCTGTAAGAAATGTAGTCTACACTACTATGTATAACTTGCTGTAGGTAGGATTGTAAACCAGAATTAAGATTGCTGTGAAAAATATCAACAGCCTCAGATATGCAGATGATACCACTCTAATGGCAGAAAGTGAAGAGGGCCTGAAGAGCCTCTTGCCAAGGGTAAAAGAGGAGAGTGCAAAGGTTGGCTTGAAACTCAGCATCAAAAAAACTAAGATCATGGCATCTGGCCCCCATCAATCCTTGGCAAATAAAAGGGGTAGTCATGGAAGCAGTGACAGACTTCATGTTCCTGGGATCCAAGATCACTGCAGACGGCGACTGCAGCCATGAAATTAAAAGATACCTGCTCCTTGGGAGGAAAGCAACGGCAAACCTAGACAGCATAATGAAAAGTAGAGACATCACCCTGCCAACAAAAGTCTGTATGGTCAAAGCAATGGTATTCCCAGTAGTACTATATGGCTGCGAGAGTTGGACTATAAGGAAGGCTGAGCGCCAAAGAATAGATTCTTTTGAATTATGGTGCTGGAGAAGACTCCCCTGGACTGCCAGGAGACCAGATCAGTCAATCCTAAAAGAAATCAACCCTGACTGTTCCCAGGAAGGCCAGATACTGAAGCTGAAGCTCAAATACTTTGGCCACCAAATGAGCACTCACTGGAGAAGACCCTGATGATAGGACAAAGTGAAGGTCAAAGAAGAAGGGGACAGCAAAGGATGAGATGGTTAGTGTTATCGAGGCAACAAAAATGAGATTAAACAAACTCCGGAGCACAACGGAAGACAGGAGGGCCTGGCGTGATGTGGTCCACGGGGTTGCAATGAGTTGGACTCAATCGTGCGACTGAACGACAACAAGTAGGATCGTACTATAATTCTTGTGTCATTTAATGTGTCATGTTAATAAATTTAGTACTGAATTCAGTGATAGTACTGAACTCAAAACATAATCACACCTCTTCACTTTTGTTTGTGTCTTTGCTTAAGGAATTGTTCAGTTGCAAGGATATCGACTAAGGCTGCAATATATATGAACTTGGGAGTAAACTCCGTCTAACTCACTGGGATATACATCTGAGTAAATATAGCCTTGCAGTAGTGAAAGTAGAAAAATGCAGGGGATCTTCTGGCATATCATCAACACAATGGTGGGCTGCCATTGCACTTTGCAACCATGCAAGGCTTCACTACAAATCAAAAAAACAGCATGCCAAACAACCAACCAGGCCTACACCCAGAGCCATTTCCAGGTTTTTGGGAGCCCCAGGCAGGGAGTTCCCAGAATCCCCTTCCTCTGCCCACCACACCTCCCTGCTTGTACCCTTCTTCCCACCTACCTGTGTGTCCTCCTGTCTGCTCACAACCCCTGCCACCACCCATGCTCACAACTGCCTGCAGCTCTTTCCCTTGAGCAGTGAATGCATGTGGGAACATGGGTGGTGGAGCACTAGCAACTAAGTGGGTGGATGGGGTTGGCGTCAATGGGCCCTGCCAGAAGCCCTGGGCCCTGGCAGCTGCCCTACCTCAGAGTACATTAAAGCCAGTCCTGCCTGATTGCTGGGAATTCTTCTGTACCAATGCAAATCCAAATGTGCCGGATCAGCAGTTGTACCTCAGGCAGTTGTACCTCAGTCAAAAGAAACACAATCAGTACTGCAGAACCAATAATAAGCAACCTTGGGAAAGAAGTTCCATGGAAAGAAATGAAACTCCCTTTAAAGTAACTGCTAAAGGATTGTAGCACTAGGCACGTATCACAGACTGTGTTAATAACAAAAGAGATGAAAATACTTCATTATATTTAGGCTACATTGATGGGGTGGGTGCAATGAATTTTCAGCATAAGCAGTTTGTGGTTACATGAATCTGAAACTGTAAAAACAGTATTGAGAAGCTGCGTGCCTGACAACTAAGTCACAGCACTTGAATAATTATTTTCTTTTACAGTGGCCAGTAATTAGCTTACTTTTAATGACTTTTGGTAGAATCCATCGCACAATGAGAAAACTCTGTTTTCATCCTACAGTTTTGCACAATGGAGAACTTAGTTTCAATCCACACACTATGCAATATTTCAAGGTCAATGCTCTATCTTTTATTGCTAGCAATCATTTTAGTTAACTTTTATGGTTTGACATTGAGCCTGATAGCTACAGTCTGCTTTCTGGCCGTCCTACACATGAATCATGGCATAAATTTGAAATATGCTCAAAGCCTGAGTGAGACCCGTTTTCAGTTCCAAGATGAGCTATGGATACAGAGTTGTACTAGTTGTAAAGAAGAGTACCTACAAGCACGTGCAAATTGTCAATTGCACACTAGTCTCCTTTTAGGGAGAAGGAAATTTAGGAGTGATTTTTGCTAGATGATATATGGCCTTCCTTTTTAACAAACTGTGCCCTAACAGTGCTATTGTTAAGCACGACAGGAATAAGAGGGACCTTTCATATCTGAGAAATGCTAAGGACAACACAAATATCACGTCAGCTTTAGAAGAAAAGTTGCCAGACATAAAACTATTTGATAGAGGAGCAGAGGATAATTTGAAAATAATCAGATGAGCTGAATTTGTCTCCCAGATTACAGTGTTCACCTTTGTTTGTACTGCAACACTTCTCGTCTTAGATAGAAATCTGCAGCTGTAACCAGTCTGATCTTATCTCAACTTTATTTTTGCAATTTTTATTTTTTGCAACATTCTAAGACTGGACAAGTTTGACAGCGCTCAGCATGTTTCTGCAAAATTACATTGCAGGTTATCAGTACTCTTGCATGCTGTGTGTGTGTGAATTCCTGTTTTTATCATTGCTCGTCCACATGCCCCATTAACAACTGTGCCTCCTTAAACTGCAAGCATCTCATTAAAGAGTTACATCATATTATGCAAATTCACAGCATGAACACCTATGCATGTTTACTCATAACATGTCCCATGGTGTTTAAGTATACAGCTACAATTTGCTCCAGTGCTGCAAGAGGTTCACATTGAGGCCTGATTTAAATGGACATGGCCAATCTTACCCCATAGGGGTAAGACTTACCCAACATCTTATTTAAATTGAGCTCTTGCTTATGCAAAACAATTGCAAATCCTTAGTTAACACACCTGAGGTCTGTAGCCTAGGAGGGTGTGTGCTAGTATGCTGATCAAACATGTAGCATCTTTGCACAGGTAGCATTCCAATTTAAATGGCACATAGATAATGCCAATTCCTGTGGATGCGTTCTCCTAGCTCACCAACATCATGTTTAAATTGGGACTATCAGCCATCAGAGCATCCAACCAAACATGGCTTGCTGATGAGAACTTTGAGCACCTACAACAATCTGGATAAAGTACAGAAAATGTGACAAAATTACCTGTACAAAAAAAGGGACATATTTTCAGATATTTGATCCATGAAATGTATAATCTAAGATAAGGATCATTGTTTCTCTGTGGTGTAGTGGTTAGACAGTCACACTTAAGATCTGGGAGAACACAGGTCTGAATCTCCACTGCTACGGAGGTTTGCTGGGTAACCTGGAGACAGTCACACAGGGTTGTTGTGAGGATAAAATGGAGGAGAGAGAATAATGTAAGCTGCTTTGGATCCCTACTGGGAAGAAAGGTGGGTTTTAAAGTAAATAAATAAAATTTTGAGATCCCAAATACTTAGATAGACACTATGACTTTTAAAAAGTCCTCAGACTTACTCAGTTCAGACAGCATGCTGGAGCGGTTTAAATTGCTCCGGTCCGATGCATTTTTTTTTTAACCTGGAGAATCGCGATCACACTAACCTCCTCGTTCGGGGCTCCCTGCCATCCTCATGCAGGTGGAGTTTTTTTCCCTCTCATTTGAGCATGCACACAGGCAGCCCTCTCCAGAACTAAAAGTTTGGCGCATGCGCAGAACAGCGATTTCAACACGTCCCTTTAAAATTTAAATGAAGACTTCTCCTTAAATTTTCACCCCGAAACTGGCCTCCCTGAGATCCCGGACTTGTCTAAATGCCTAAACTAGGCACCATTGAAGTTTTTCTTAACTTAGGTGCGGAGCTCCGCTCAAGTGCACACCACTAAGGCGTTTTTAAAAAATGGCGGACTAAAACCGGAAGCCGGAGGCAGCTTCCCAGAGGGGAGGGGGGGTTGAAGCACCCAGAAGTGGCTCGATGAGCGATCAGACATCAGGAAAGTGCGCCTTGAATCGGAGAATCAGGAAAACACCACTTGGTAAATGGTGTCAAAATACTCCATTTCAAAGGACGTTTGCTCCAGAAAGTGATGGCTGGGGACGGTGCGCAGATGTTGGGCGTGTGAACGCACACATAAAAGCCGTTTCTGAGGCGTGCCGAAAGCGGCTTAAATGGCATGTCTGAACTCACCCAATGATTCAGCTCTAAGACTTTATTTTGCAAGAACAAGACAACTTCAGCCAGCTTGCAGGCCGGCTTTATATTCCCAAGAAACACCACACCCCAGCACACACAATACCCGTGATTGGCCTATATACACTGATTGCATTATCTCCTCGGATCACAGTTCCCCGATTGGAAGGGAGCTAGGATCCAACCGTCCATTGTCCTCAGGAATGAAGCTCAGGCACTTCGCCCTGCTGCATAGCGGACCGTCTGGAACCGGTACGAGCACATGGCCGGCCTGGACACATGTTCTGCGGTGGGTACATTACAAATTTATATTATACAAGTGCTCATTTAAGGCACTTCCGATTCATGATAGCATGAAGAACTATTTCTTTGCGCAGAACAATTTAAGTAAGCCTCAAAGTGCCTTTTAAAACCAGTCTGGTGACAATAGCACCTTATATTTTCCTAGTTATTTTCTCCATTCAATGAGTGACCCTAACAGCAACATGGGACATTCAGACATTCTCAAAGCAGTACATGTGGAGACTGTCCTATCCCACTGAAGCTGGAAGCTCACATGATTGTGTCTTCTTCCACACAGAGGAAAAAAATAATCCATGCATAAAGAAAACTTAAGGAGAATGGTTATTGTACACCAAAATCTGCAGCCTGAAATAATGTAAAACAACAGTTACTGCTCTTTGCAAGAACTCAGCCTCAGTTTCCATCACTACAAAAGGGTTGATTAGCACCAATTTTTTATTCTACTAAAGGGAAAATGTATAGTGCCAGCTGCTTTTTTCTGCTGCATACTTTTACACACTCCCCATTTCTCTGAGCATCAAGACACACCAGAGACAGGACTTACCTGGGTTGTTTTCTTTTGGAGGAGGAGGAGATTGGATTTATATCCCGCCTTTCACTTGGAGTCTCAGAGCAGCTTACAAACTCCTTTCCCTTCCTCGCCCCACAACAGACACCCTGTGAGGTAGGTGGGGCTGAGAGAACTCTGAAGGAACTGTCCTTGAGAGAACAGCTCTGACAGAACTGTGGCTTGCCCAGGGTCATCTAGCAGCTGCAAGTGGAGGAGTGGGGAATCAAACCCAGTTCTCCCAGATTAGAGTTCACGCAGTTAACTACTACACCAAACTGGCAAGAGCACCAGAAATGTATGGCATTTTTGCCGTATGTTCTTTATTTACAATATAAAGAGTTGTGGCAAAGAGGCATTACTACAGGGCTGCTGAGCTGCTACCACACATCAGGACCCCCCCCCCAGAGACAGAGAGATGCACCACAGAAGTGTATCTGTCAACCCCTGCCATCTGCATGCTGCAGTCTCACTCTTTCTGTCAGAATCTAAACTGTTCTTTCTTCAAACACAGACACATATCTCCTCCCTGCCTTCAACTAAGACAGGTCGTTTCTTCCAGCCTTGCTATTTAGACGTGGTCATTTCCTAACAATTAAGTCCTGTTTAGAGACATTAAGAAACATTACCACTCTTAACTCCTAGGCTCTGAGGCATGCCACTTTATGCCACACAGTAGTTCAAACCCACAATACTGTGCTCTAAAAACTGTCACTCTTAGTAGCCTTAAGATTATTCCAGGGTTTATTTTTTAGATTTAGACTGTGAAACAGGAATGGTTATTTCCCAACCTTTTTATTTCTGTGTATCACATAAATAAGTAACATATCAAAAAGGACCAAAGCATTGTGAATATTACAATGAAAAGGAAAATCAAATAATGGTATGAAATCAAGTTTTAAAGACAGCTTAATTCATTCAGGAACCTGCATAATTCTCTTAGCAATCTACTGGTTCAAGCCAGACATACTGAAAATTATGATACTGGCCTTCAAGACCTGAAATTTTGTACAAAAATATAGGCTTTGTGCTAATGCACAAAAACTTAAAAGACCTCTCCGTAGTAGTATCCATCTTCAGCCTTGCAAGCAGAGCAATCATATAGTTCTAAATCATGGGTCCTAAAGACTTTTTTTTTAAGCAACACAATTTAGATGCACTAAAATAGAAAATATAATATACTCATCCAAAATTAACCCCACCCCCAGGATTATGCAATGTAGTCACCACATGGCTTCTGCTTGTTCATGGGTGGCATGTTATTCTTGAAGAATAGCCCCCCACGCCAAATTTCTTTTAACACAGATGAGAATTTCAGCACACATGGGGGCCTGTCATTCAGATGAAAAAAACACTTTTAAAACCATACAGGACCTAGTCGATGTTCTGAACATCCATGAAGTTTTTTGGAATCAAGCATATATGACCTAAAACATTAGAAAGAGCTTTTTTTTTTTTAAAGATATGAACATTAGAAAGAACTGTTCTGAAAAATAAGCCAGCAATAGACTATTAATGAGACTGAAATATAAGGCAAAAGCTTTAGATGACCAACTGCGACAGATTGAAGAGTTCTATGAACCTTCACAATAGAGCTGGCCCAGAGGTAATGTATCCTATTCCATAACCACTGTTAAAGTAATTCATAAATGTAAATCACGATATCCTTCCCTGAACAGCTTCCTTCCTTAACTGTAGCTTAGTCTTAATGGCAGCATCTCTTCTGTTAACCAATATTAACATTAGTCTAAGATTAAATGTGGTGAGTCTGCCAGGATCTCTTTAGTAAAACTGAAAAAATTAACTTATTTCTTTAGTAACCATTAATTTAGTTACTATACACACTAGAATCCTAAAATAAATGTTTACAGGCCCTACTACATTCAAATGAATCTTCCTTCCTAGTTATGTATTTTTATGAGACTCAGAATTTAAATATATAATGAATAGTAAATGGTGTTAAAATAGTGCATGAGCTAGGCACACTGTGGGAAGTTATTTAAAGCTCCTCTGCAGTTAAGGATGATGCATTTTAACAACCATCTGTCCAACAAATCTGACTTATCAGGGAGCACATTTATTATGACATGATATTGACACACCATAACACTTAGAAAAACTATTACCCAGTTCTTAAAATGGTAATAAAACACATCCATAAGCTTACAGTCAACACAGAAAAGGCCATATCTGTGCTAAAGCAAAGGGGCATTAACAAAGAGAGTTAAAATAGTTTCCAAGTGTCATGCAATAAAATGAAAAACAATAGTAAAGAATCATCCACTGACACAAAGAGCAGTTCAGAACAATATTTAGCAGCTACCATAATGGAGAGTTGTGTTATGTTGTTCTTTTATTAGTACTCTGTATTTTCAGAGTCAGTTCATGGAATAATTTTGGGCTTTTAAAAATTTGGACATTTCCAGCATGTGGAAAACCAGCCATATATGAAAGCCACAATGAACCGCTGTGTGGAGAGTCCATGAGCTGTTTTAATAAAGAGGTCAGCACATGAGTTAATGACTTGGCTCATAGAAGACAACTAATATTACTTGTTTTACCTATTTATGGTAGTTAGAAAAATTGCATTGGGGGAACAGAGAGGCAGACCATGATGCCCTGTCAGAGATTAACTGGTCAAATGAGTATCATAATGGCCTAACTTACAGAGTTTTGTGAAGGACTGTGAAGTGCTCATACTGGAAGTAACCATCATCACTTCTTAAAAACACAACTAATTGGTTTTCAAAGGCTAAGCGTTAATAATTCACTAGGTCTCAATCTGGAGAGTTCTTTGCTGTTGTGAAATTGCTTTCATAATTGCTGGAACTGTAGTTCTTAAGTAACTGGAAGTTTTCGACATTTCTTGTTTTAATATGTGGCAGAACACCACATGGACCTGATTGCTCCAACATACAGTAGCTGCCTGCATGTGCTTTGCAGATTCCATCCTCACCTTGTACGATGGCACCTCGTATATGAGCATACTTAAAATCCTTCTACCCTACTCCCCTAAAGTAGACTGTCAGAACTTGCAGCAATGATTATTCTTGTACAGAGCACACATTTTAATCCAAGAAAAGGATCCATGTTCTAAATTCCTGGATGCACAAATCCAGCAACATATGCAACAGTTTTTGCATGCACAATTCATAAGTAAGCAAGCCACCGCAGCTTACTTGTTGAATAGGGCCAAATTACAAATAAACTTACTATGCAGGGCCTAAATATTCTCCATATCATAAACACACCATTCATTTTATCATGAAATAATGGTTCCAAAAATTTCTGTAGCTAGCTATCTCATAGCAGAAGACATAAGGGGTTGGGAAAACAGAAGCGTAAGCATTTAACAAATATCCACAACAGAAGTATACTAAGCAACAATAAGGTAATTTTCGTACTTAATTAACAAAAGCTAACTGGTGCATAAAATAAACTTTCTATTCTTCTGAGTTATGATCACAGAACTACTGTCCAATTCCAGAATTCCTCATAACTCAGGAATCTAATGTATACTAGTCTCCCACATGTAAAAAGCCTTCTTTGCTGACTTACCATGTAACAAGCAGCCACTAAGCACACAGACCTATTCCTGACATGAAGTCAGTGGGGAGGCCTAAGTACGCATGAATCTCAGAGCCCTAGATATTAATAATGCTAAAGTAGTGTGCTACCTATACCATTCCCAGCCTTCAAGTTCCCTTTATTATCTCCCACAGAGTAGTTCATTATCTTCAGCTCATACCAGTTGTTTCTTCTTTTTTGTTCACATTCGTTTCTTCACAGTACATATTCACAGATGCTGAGTAACATGGACTTCCAGATTTTCTGTCAAATTTCCCATCAGAATGCTGAACTGTGCAGGTGTTGGAAATGGAACAGGAGCAGTCCTGAGCAGTACAAGTTTGGCAACATGAACATACATCAATAACTGGTGCTTGAGGATTTGAATCTTTTTTACTTTCATTGATCTTAGGAACAAGCTGCACTTCAGAATGTTTATTTCCTTCATTCTGCCGTAAGCTATCTTCTTTCTCTTCCAAAGCGCGAGCAAGCATATAACTAACTTTCCTTTGGTGAGCCAAAGCCTCTTCTGTATCATTCAACTGTATAGTCAAATAAAATAAAATTAGGAGGGAAAAAACCAGGGGTCATTTTGTAGAAAAAGAGGTGCAGGAGCCCATTAGCATAACTCATTAGCATAACTTATTTGCATATGCCACACACCCTGACATCACCGGAAGTGTGTCAGAAGGCAACACACACCACTCAGGCTCCACTGGACTGTTTTGGATTGCTAGCTGGGAGGTGGGGAGTGCACAGATCTGCCCTCACAGAGGAGAGAGACCTTGTACCTGAATAAACCTTTGTCTTAAAGGTGCCTGAGCCCAGGCAGTAACAGAGCAGCTCGAGGGCCAGTTCGTGGCGGTGCTCCGCTGGGTCGGCCAACGAGCCGGGAAAGGCAAGGGGGGCTACTGGGAGCAGGGGGGCATGGCTTGCTGCATGTACCCACCACCTGGGCTCCTTACTGCCGGAGCTCCGCTCCTGTGCACTCCTGCAGGATATGAACCCTGGGAAAAACTATACTAGAGATGAAGTATTTCACACAGACAATTTATAGATATCTGACTAGAAATAATAAACCAACATTAGTATGTAGATTCATAAAGGGGATACCAACCAAATCTATTAGCAGCCTGATGATTTCCTGAGGATTATCAAATTCCTCCATTTTCTTACTATCAGTGGCAGAAGAAATCATGCTTCTTAATTTTTGTCCTAAGCTTTTCTTGCTCCCTCGTAACATGAACATATCTAAGGATGGAAAATAAGATATATGTTTCACAGCCCTGGTATTTGTAACTTTGTAATTAGATAACCAGAGATGTAATGCCACAATTTTAAAAAAATTGAATGAAGTTAAACATAGAACAAACATTCCTACTGCAAAGATAAGACTGATATAAATTACTCATCTGTTTTTTATCTTATGGCAAAGGCAACTTATAATGTGCATTGTAATATAATTTAAAAAATTATTTGGGTGATTTCTGACAATTTTAATTTCCAAAGTTCTAATCCGGGAGGGCGGGGCGGGGGGATTTCAAAGGATTTTACAATTAAGAAGGATTTTACAGTTAAGCAAAAAACTGGGGACACTTAGTGATGAAGATAAGATGTTTAAGGCTTCTGCAAGAGAGAACACACACCATCATTTAAAAATAGCTCCATATTCTATTACCATTTGCACCCAATGTATATTATTTACAATTTTAAGAAAACATCTAGTCGTTGATCAGTTTTCCTTAATGAGCTGAATACTAGTCTTAAAACTTTCCCCCTGTCACAGGGGTTCCCAGTCTTCTCAAGCCTGTGGGCACTTTTGGAATTCTGACATGGCGATGGGCACAACCACAAATGTCAGGGAGTGAGGTTTTGCATAACTAAGTAACTCTTCCACATTCCAGGCAGAAACTTTGTTTAGCAGGATGTTTTTAAAATGAACACATTTTAAAAATATTTTCTTCTATTCACACACTAACACAGTGAAGATTCTAGTGCTGTGGTGGTAGCTGTTGCTGAAGCATCATTTAAAATCTGTGCACAGCCAATCACATCTCCAATGGCCCTGCTGGGCAAAAGCCCTACCTGGCCCCACCCACTTTCTAAAAAACACTTGGCAGGTGCCAGGAAAGGTATCAGCAGGCATCATGGCACCTATGGGCATCACATTCGGAACCCCTGCCCTATTAAAAAATACCACATATAAATTGTACCTTTATTTATGTGTGATTAGTGCTTCCTACTGTGCTTTAATTTGATCAAGTGTCAAAGATTGCAGTTCAGCACATATTTAAATATGCTTTTTCCACATGGAGATATTCATATGTTAACTTTCTACAATTTCCATGCACATGATTTTCCACCCAGAAAATGATTAAATTTGGCTGAAACGATCTATGGGCTTCAAGCGAAACAGCTTCACCATGATTACAAAGTGATGCCAGCTTATATTTAAAAAGCAAATACTGCCCTGTCCTGGATAACCCAGGCAAGCCTGATCTCATCAGATCTCAGAAGCTAAGCAGGGATGACCCTGACAAGCACTTAGATGGGGGACCTCCAAGGAATACCAGGGCCAGGACACAGAGGCAGACAATAGCAAGCCACCTCTCTGAAATGTTCAAGCCCACTAGGGGTTGCCAGAAGTCAACCATGACTTGCAGGCATATGTATACACACATACAAAATACTCACCAAAAAAAAGCAAATATAATTTCAAATCTATGTCAACTAATTCATCAGGAACAGGTTTATCCTCTCTGCTCCATTTGTTCAATTCACCAAGCTACTATAACACTCTCTCAACATTGATTTATTTTCTTAGTTCAGGCTTTCTTGAGCCAACTCATTCTGGAAACTGATTCCATTGCTGTATGCCTGTTACTTATATTTTAGCCTCAAATTTGACCTTTAAAGCCCTGTGTGGCCTGGGACCAGCATACCTTTGGGACCATCTCTCCCCATATATCCCCCAGAGAGTCTTGTGCTCCACAGATCAACATCTACAGCTAGTCCCTGGCCCAAAAGACGTCCGCTTCACCTCAACCAGGGCCAGGGCCTTTTCTGCCCTGGAACACACTCCCAATTGAGATCAGGGCCCTCTGGGACCTGTTAAAGTTCTGCAAGACCTGTAAAATGGAGCTATTCCACCAGGGTTTTGGTTGAAGCCACGGATGTTTCTACCATCTTGGCCTCCTCTGCCCATAGCAAGCTGCCTATAGCTGCCTACTATCCTGCTAATGTCTAACAGGAGACATATTGGATTGCTCTGGAGTCATGTATGTTTCTTAGCTGCCAATCCTTTTTTATTTAACTGGTTTTTAATTATATATTCATTGTATTTTATTCATGTTGTGAGTCATCATGAGCCTACTGTGGAACAGGGTGGGATATAAGTGCAATAAATAATAAATAAATAAATTTATCTCCATGCAATGTAGCTGGGGTAGACACAAGACTGGATCAAACCTACATCTGCATCACAGTTTTGCTACACTTGATTATTAGTCACATGTGAATGTGTGAAAACTCCACTGAGTATTATTGTGATCTAAAAAAATCATTAAAGTGCTAGAGCTGTGATGGTCTAAGTCATACATCAGTCATCACTAGATGCTACTGAAATCTAATGATGAAGACGCATGCATGAACCAACAAGTACTCTGGGCAGGGGCTGGCATTGTGTTGTTCTATGCAGTATCCAGGATACAGTCAACATTAAAGATACATTAATTAGTAGCATCTACCATAAATTGTTCAGCTCAGTAAGCAAGTTATGCCAAATAATTTTCTGTGACACAATATAAAATCAATGTTATTTCCAATTCCACTGAAAATCATGTTGCATGGAGAAAATTACCATCCTCCTTCATGCTTTTCCAGTTTAATAATTTTGTTTCTTTTTTGTAGACATTATTCACTTGTGTGAGTCTCAGAGCCTGGTCCTTCCTCCGCATCAGCTGCTGCTCAAATGCAATTCTGAAGGCATCTGCCATTATGTAAGCTTCTTCTTTACTTTTTTTCAGAAGTTCAAACTGTTCAGCAAGAAAACATTTAGGTAGGGTTTTTTTTTAAAAAAAGGAAAAAGAACCAGGATGAAATCCATGATTTATTTTTTCAGGGTACTCTGCCAAGTGTCCGCTGCCTCCTCTAAAGAAGACTTTACAAACAGGTCTCTTGTGGGAACCATAAAATTAACACTATGGTGACCAGCAAAGGAAGTCAGTAATACATTCCGCCATAGGAATAACTATTTAAAAAGCCACTTGCAACAACACAGGCACAGAATGCACCTCTTTCACAATTGTGCTGAGTTGTGTTTCAGCTTTGGCATTATGCGTTAAGAGAGGTGCTGTAGCCACTAACACATCAACCGTACCTTGTTGTGGGGCAACCAAGTAGAGTAGGGATGCGAGTCACTTTTTCTTTGTGGAGCAGGAAGCAAGAAAGCACAGGCTCACTGGCTACTAGAAACACTGGCTATCATACCTATACAGAATTTTCAGACCTCATATCTCAAGTCCTCTGTTTTACTGAATACAACAGGAGCTCAAGTCATATGAATGTATAGTTCACAATTAGCGTGAAAGAACTGATATAAAAAAGGTATGCTAGATGCTTTTGAACTTGTTCATTAATGATTTGGAGTTGGGAGTAAGCAGTGAAGTGGCTAAATTTGTGGATAACGCACGAAGTTGTTCAGGGTGATGAAACCTAGGGAGGACTGTGAGGCACTCCAAAGGGATCTGTCAAGGATGGGCGAGTGGCCGTCAACGTGGCCAATGGGGCTCTATGTGGCCAAGTGCAAGGTAATGTACACTGGAGCCAAAAATCCTAACTATAAATACAAGTAGATGGGGTCCGAACTGGCAGAGACTGACCAAGAGAGAGATCTTGGAGTCGTAGTAGATAATTTACTGAACATGTCAAGACAGTGTGTGATGCAATAAAAAAGGCCAATGCTATGCTCGGGATTATTAGGAAGGGTATTGAAAACAGATCAGCCAATATCATAATGCCCCTATATAAATCAATGGTGCGACCTCATTTGGAATACTGTGTACAGTTCTGGTCACCACACCTCAAAAAGGATATTATAGCTTTGGAAAAAGTGCAGAAAAGGGCAACTAGAATGAAAAAAGGGTTGGAACACTTTCCCTATGAAGAAAGAGCTTGGGGCTCTTTAGCTTGGAGAAACGACGGCTGAGAGGTGACATGATAGAGGTTTATAAGATTATGCATGGGATAGAGCAGGTAGAGAAAGAAGTACTTGTCTCCTTTTCTCACAATACAAGAACTCGTGGGCACTCAATGAAGTTGCTGAGCGGTCAGATTAGAACAGATAAATGGAAGTACTTCTTCACTCAAAGAGTGATTAACACATGGAATTCACTGCCACAGGAGGTGGTGATGGCTACAAGCATGGATGGCTGCAAGAGGGAATTACATAAGCATATGGAGCAGCGGTCCATCGGTGGTTATTAGCCACAAGGTATATATAGGGACTCTGGGGTAAGTGATGCTCTGTATTCTTGGTGCTTGGGGGGGTCAACAGTGGGAGGGCTTCTAGTGTCCTGGCCCCACTGGTGGACCTCCTGATGGCACCTGGTATTTTTGGCCACTGTGTGACACAGAGTGTTGGACTGGATGGGCAATTGGCCTGATCCAACATTGGCTTCTCTTATGTTCTTATGTTCTCTTAACCAGGGGTCTTTTCATAGAAAAAGAGCTGCAGGAGCTCATTAGCATAATGTATGCTAATGAGCTACTAGGCTATTAACATAATAGCTTATTAGCATATGCCACGCCCCCTGACATCACCAGAAATGATGTCAGAAGGGGAAGCAAAAGTGGGGGGAGGCATCTCCCCTTCCCTAGCCGGCCTGCAGGGGGGAAGCAAAGAGAGAAGGGGTTTAAACCCCTTCTCACTAGAGGGAAGGAAAGAGAGAGAGTAGAGAGAAGGAAACAAGGAAGGAAAGAGGGAAAGAACGAGAAGGAAAGGGGATAAAAAGAGAGGAGGAAAGAGGGAAAGAAAAAGAAGGAAAGAAGAAGGGAAAGGGGGAAAGGAGAGAATGAAAAGAGGGACAGAGAAAAGGGAGAGAACAAAAGGAGGAAAGAGAAAAAAAGGAGAGAAGGAAGGGAAAGAAAAAGAGAAGGGAAAGAAGGGGGAGAAGGGAAAGAAAGAAAAGGAAAGGAGGGACAGAAAGAGGGCAAAGAGATGGGGAGAGGGAGGAAGGCTCTCCCACCCACCCCCATTAAGCCTCACCTCCCCCACACCTGTGGATTCCTCACTTACCGTGACAGGCCTCCTCGTGCCTCCCCGGGGCTGCAGCACTCCAACGCGGGCCCTGGGAGGCTGGCAACGGGCCTCCTCTAGCCTCCCGGGGCCACAGTGCTCCAGTGCGGCCCCCGGGAGGCCGGTGATGGGCCTCCTCATGCCTCCTTGGGGCTGCAGTGCTCCAGTGCGGGCCCCAGGAGGCCAGCAATGAGCTTCCTCGAGCCTCCTAGGGGCCGCGCTGGAACACTGCGGCCCCCAGGAGGCCAGCGATAGGCCTTCCTACAGAAACCTAGGTCCCCAGAGCACCAACGAGCTCTTCCTTGCCCGGATGTTCCACCATGGCTCCCCACAGGCACTCCGAGGACCTAAGCTTCTGTAGGAAGGCGTGCCTCTGAGGAGCTCGCTCTTCACTGCCTCACCCCTGCAGAGGGCTTCTGGGAGCAAGGGGCGGGGCTTGCTACATGGCCCCACCCCCTGGACTCCTCACTACCAGAGCTTTGCAGGTGAGCTCCGGCAAGAAAAGAGGCCTGCTCTTAACAAGTATTAATTATATTAAGTCTTCATAGTACAGCCTTGTCTAATATGTCAAAGTTTAAAATGTTCTTCTTTACATGGCCTTGCTATTATTTATATTCACATTCTTGTAGGAAAGTATCAATCAGCACAGAAAGTAGGCAGCTATCAAACCACTGTATTTTTAAGACGGTGACATTTAAACTGACTCTTCACATGGCTGATACTTCCCACACTTTTGCAAATAAACGCACATATCAAGACTACTTTAAATCTGAGACAAAATACCTCTTGTTTGAGCTGAAGAAGTTGTTTTCGAGTTGCTGCTGACATTTTGGCACAGGAGCATGGGTCTCCCTCTGGATCACTGCAGGTACAGGCTCCAAGTACTGCTAGCTGCAAATTGAAACATATTCTGCGAGTAAACCTAGCTTTTTGAAAAATAATTACATTGAAATTGTAACTAAATGAATTTTCCCTAAGATTATTAGTTGCTGCTATGAATAAGGCAGTATAAATTCCATTGGTATTAATTTTTCCATTTCCATCTCAAAAGAAGGCAGCTCTGAGTAGAGAAGGTGATGGGGTTTTACAGTTTTTAGGGGACACTGCAGTTAGCAGAAGTAATAAGTAGCTCAACTACCACAGGATGGGAAACAATATAGAAGCAAAAATCAATGTGAGGAGGGAGAGCTGCAGATGCTGTCTTCTCTTCTCTCTGTACCACTGGCAGAAAACAAGCAATGGGCAGCAGTGGACATCTCTCCTATACCCATAACAGCAGCCCAGACATGTAGAAGCCTGAGCTTACCTTTTAAAGATGTGATATTTACAAGCTGTGTATTCCATTTTCTATGACAAAATATATGCCTAGATAAAATCTGGAAATTCTCAGCTCCCTGGCAGTGGCATCAGCCTTGGAGCTCCTTGTATATCACTGTGGCTTAGCTAAGCTTGAGGATATGAGAGATTCTTACAAACCATTTATTAAAACATGTAACATCAGTTAACCCTTAGACCTAGAATCTTCACAATACACTACATGTAACTTGTTCTATCAAAATTAATCGCAAAACAAATCAGTGAGTCCCCGAAGGATCTGGCAGTTTCCCTGTTCTTTCCTGTACAGACTAATAGGACTGTTCTTCCATAATTAATCAGAAACAGATCAGCAAAAGAAACAAACAAGATAGCTTTTAAACACTTACTTCAAGCCCTGTAATCTCTGTGAAGCCACTCTTACTAAGAGACATGTTCTCTTGAACAATCTTCTGCTGCTTTACATCAAGCATTGCAAGCAATTCCAAGCGCTGTTGATCCAAAACTGTAAAATTCAATATTGGAAAGTCTGTACTGCTTCTGATTAGCATTTCCTGTTTGCAATCCTCAGTTCACAGTGTTTTTGAATTTTAAAAGGGGGTTGTTTTCTTCAGTATACCTGAAACAAAAGTCCTTAGGCCCAAAATAGACAACACTGCACTTTTGCCACAAGTCACCTGACTCTGATCCTCTTAGCCAGACAAGTAGCTGTTGGGAACTTTCTAGGTGCCCCTGGAGATTGGAAGCACAGCATGAAGTGATGGGGGAGAGATGGGTAGGGACTTCAGTTCCCCTCTACCCACTGTTTGCCTGTCCCAAAATGGCCCAGGAAATGTTATTCACCCCACGGGATGGATAGCTGCACATGCAACATCATCTGAATTGGCCCTTAGTTATACTACACTGAGAATGGTCCAGGTCAAGTTATATCTAGAAGTTATATCTTCTAACCTAGAAGTTATATCTTCCAACTTGAAAGCCTTCCTACTCTCATGGTTGGGCCTTTTCCTCTTTTAGGTATGATCACACAAGTCCTGGCTTCCTTCTGGCTTTTGTTCAAGGCTTTAGGCCAACAATCAAACCATTTATTCCCCTCAGTTGTACATCCTGTTTTACAAGGGTAGTCTCCTGCCACCAGGACACTTCTTAAGGCATGCCCCAGTGCCAGAGCAGTGAGGTTGCCTCCTGAAACATAGGTGTGTTGACTAGCCCAGTTATATAACCCACTTTCCACTGGGCATCTTTGGTTTTCCTCTTTAAAATAAAACCTGTAGCTGTCTTTATACTCCTGAGAGGCTCACCTTCCCTTTCCCCAAGGGTTAATCTCCAAAAACAATTTCAGCAGGATTGCCTAAGGACATACTATTTATCCCTTCCTATTAGGCAGGATACCCAGAGAAGCAAGGTCATTTCAGAACTTTCTCCAACCAGATACTCTTCAAAGGCACTCTTCTTTTCCTTTTATTCCATTTGCTAAGTTCTCCCATTGGAAGCAGGTTCTAGAAGTAAGATTTGGCACAAAATAAACCCTTCCCAGTAATGTTATCTCTCATGGCACTTAGGTCCACAGCATGCTATTCAAATAAACATTTTCACAGACTCCTGTTCTATAAATACACTGTGCCTAAATCTTTGTTCCACATTCTCACCAATACCTCTGTTATGCTTTGTTACAATAAGGAAAGTCACTTATCAGTGTTTAGTTCAAAAATCATGGTTAAAGTTTCATGATCAATAACAGTTTTTTTCTATGAGTAAGAAGTGATATGCTGTTCATGTATATGCAACATACAAATACTTCTCAAAGAGTACAAGCATTAAGCTTATAACATTAGAAGAAGAGTTTCAGATCCTAGCAACCGTAGCCCCCGTAAGCTTTCACAGTTAACAAAGCTCACATGCTTTTGCTGGCCGTGATAGCTAGATAAAATATGAGCTTGTCATCTAATCCCCTGAGACTCAGAGTATTGCAGATGTAAACCTCTGACTTCTCATCCACCTCAGATATGGTTTTTTTCAGACTCTCCAAGATCCCCACACACACAAACACACAGATTGTCCAAGACTGGAAAGATTTGTTGAACCTGAAAGGGAACATCACATTACATTTTACAACTGGATTGCATCCCATGGCTATAAAGTAAATTAAATAAATTAATAAATGCGAAATAGTACAAGTGCTTTATCTAAGCACTAGTAGATATGTCATGTAAGTATGCCATGGATTTTTAAAAACTATTTTGTGGAGGCATGCATAACAGAGGAGAGGACCAAGCCAGGAAATATGTGCCATCAGCTTCTGAAAAGGTTACCAATGGCTTGAGTAAGTCCAGTTGTAGCAGGTCTTCTTCCCGAGTATTATAAAATATTAAGAACATAAGAACATAAGAACATAAGAGAAGCCAATGTTGGATCAGGCCAATGGCCCATCTAGTCCAACATTCTGTCACACAGCAGCCAAAATATACCAGGTGCCATCAGGAGGTCCAGCAGTGGGGCCAGGGCACCAGAAGCCCTCCCACTGCTGCCCCCTCCAGCACCAAGAATAGAGTGCATCACCTGCCCCAGACTGAGAGTTCCCATCTATACCCTGTGGCTAATAGCCACTGGTGGACTTCTGCTCCATATGTTTATCTAATTTCCTCTTGAAACTGTCCATGCTTGCAGCTGCCACGACCTCCTGTGGCAGTGAATTCCATATGTTAATCACTCTTTGGGTGAAGAAGTATTTCCTTTTATCTGTTCTAACCCGACTGCTCAGCAATTTCATAGAGTGCCCACGAGTTCTTGTATTGTGAGAAAGGGAGAAAAGTACTTCTTTCTCAACCTGCTCAATCCCATTCATAATCTTATAAACCTCGATCATGTCACCTCTCAGCCGTCGTTTCTCCAAGCTAAAGAGCCCCAAGCATTTTAACCTTTCTTCATAGGGAAGGTGTTCCAACCCTTTTATCATTCTAGTTGCCCTTCTCTGCACTTTTTCCAATGCTATAATATCCTTTTTGAGATGTGGTGACCAGAACTGTACACAGTATTCCAAATGAGGTCGCACCAATGATTTATACAGGGGCATGATGATACTGGCTGATTTGTTATCAATTCCCTTCCTAATAATCCCCAGCATAGCGTTGGCCTTCTTTATTGCAGCTACACATTGTGTAGACATTTTCAGCGAGTTATCCACTACGACTCCAAGATCTCTCTCTTGGTCCGTCTCTGCCAGATCAGACCCCATCAACGTGTATTTATATTTAGGATTTTTGGCTCCAATGTGCATCACTTTGCACTTGGCCACATTGAACCCCATTTGCCACGTTGACGCCCACTCACCCATCCTCAACAGATCCCTTTCGAGTGCCTCACAATCCTCCCTGGTTTTCACCACCCTGAACAACTTTGTGTCATCTGCAAATTTAGCCACATCACTGCTTACTCCCAATTCCAAATCGTTAATAAACAAGTTAAAAAGCATCGGACTGAGTACTGATCCCTGTGGTACCCCACTGCTTACCACCCTCCACTGAGAAAGTTTCCCATTTATACTCACTCTCTGTTTCCTATTTATAAGCCAGTTTTTGATCCACAAGAGGACTTGTCCTTTTATCCCATGATTATTGAGCTTACTTAGGAGCCTTTGATGAGGAACTGTATCAAAAGCTTTCCGGAAGTCAAGGTAAATAATATCTATTGGGTCCCCCTTGTCCACATGTTTGTTCACTCCCTCAAAAAACACTAACAGGTTAGTGAGACAAGATCTTCCCTTACAGAACCCATGCTGAGTCTGCCTCAATAGTTTTTGTTCATCAATGTGCCTACTAATTCTTTCCTTAATAACAGTTTCCACCAACTTACCCGGTATCGATGTCAGACTGACTGGCCTGTAATTTCCCGGATCTCCCCTGGAGCCCTTTTTAAAGATGGGAGTGACATTAGCTACCTTCCAGTCCTCAGGAATGGAGGCAGATTTTAAAGAAAGATTACATATTTTTGTCAGGAGATCCACAAGTTCACATTTGAGTTCTTTCAGAACTCTCGGATGAATGCCATCCGGGCCTGGTGATTTATTAGTTTTTAAATTGTCCATCAGTCGGAGGACTTCCTCTCTTGTTACCGCAATCTGATTCAGGTCTTTCAAACCCCCTCCCGAAATCAGTGCTTCTGGAGTGGGCAAACACTTCTCCTCTTCCACAGTGAAGACAGAGGCAAAAAATGCATTCAGCTTCTCAGCCATTTCCCTATCATCCTTCACTACTCCTTTTACCCCTTGGTCATCCAAGGGCCCCACTGCCGCCCTGGCTGGCTTCCTACTTCTAATGTATTTGAAGAAAGTTTTATTGTTGGTCTTTATGTTTTTTGCAATATGCTCCTCATATTCCCTTTTTGCTTGCCTGATCACAGACTTGCATTTTATTTGCCATAGTCTGTGTTCCCTTTTATCAACCTCACTAAGACTAGCTTTCCACCGCTTAAAGGAATCCTTCTTACCTTTTACAGCTTCCATTACTTTATTTGTTAACCATGCAGGCTTTTTTCTATACCTATTTGTACCTTTCCTAACCTGCGGTATATATTTTTTCTGAGCTTCTAGGATTGTCTTTTTAAATAGTCTCCAAGCTCCCCCAATGGTTTTGACCTTCTCCACTCTTCCTTTCAATTTCTTCCTCACATGTCCCCTCATACCAGAGAAGTTACCCCTTTTAAAGTTAAAAGTGGTTGCGTCAGTCTTTTTGGGCAACTCCCTATCTGTACAAATGTTAAACTCAATGACATTATGGTCACTGTTCCCAAGTGGTGCAATCACTTTTATATCTCTCACCAGGTCTTGGGTGTTACTTAGGAGAGCATTGCTTAAAGACATTTGAGAGCATTGGCAGAAAAGTGACATATAGATACAATAAACATGAAAAATTCATTTATTCATGAGTGACAACAGTTAGGCAAGTGAGAAGCAGAGGAGGTTTGCTGTTGCCTCCTCTATAGAGTCTTCCTTGATGGCCCCCATCCAAGTCTTGTCCTGACCTGGCTTAGTTTGACAAGATTAGGCAGTACTATACCATTCCGCATCCGCGGGGTGTAACAGGTACAGCAAAATGCATCACATCAAGTCAGTGACACAATCCTCAGCCCAACAGTTGCCAAGGTTATAAGTAGCTCTTTCTTTCAAGGAGCTGCAGTACCTCTGTGCAAGGGCATCAGATGACATGTGGCATGGAATTTATGTCCAGGTGCCTAGCTCTTGAGTAATGATGGTTTTGCCTAAGCAGAAGGCAGAACCAAAGATCTCTAATCCATTTGCTGGGCATATGATACTGCTATAGGTATACAAACCAGTCTTTGAACTTCTGTAAGATGAATTATACTTAAAAAAAAGAAGTAAACAGAGCTCACTCACATGCATTTTCAGATTTCAGTATTTTAACTTCCTCACTCTTCAATTTAAGTGTTTCCTTAAGAGCAGCATTTTCACAATATATTCTGAATGAAAAGGAAATGAATGGCAATGAAGAGGGGGGAAAATTAAGCATGCTTTAAACACAAGTCTTGCCTAGATAGTTTGTTAAAAAGAGAGATTGTTTCAATGAACACATACATACCTATCATATTTTTCTGCCCAGATCTCCTCTATATTTTTACATCTCTCCTGATTAATTTTGATTTCCCACTGCAGAACATTGATTTCCTATTAAAAATAAAATCATTCAGATATAATGAATCATGGTTTGTTAATGATAAAAATGAAACTCTGAAATCCTCACGCTCAAGCACTCCTGTTCCTCTTCCTCCATATAGTTCATCACAATGTTCCAACTGGACAAAAACAACAAACTGGTTTGTTCTTTTGCCTGTAAACTGAGATTTAAACCCAAGGTTTAAGTATCAGGCCTACAAACTCAAAGACATCTCACTGAGCCATTCTGAAAACAGAATAATATTTCATATCCTAAACATGGTAAAAGTTAACAAAGCATCCCATGACAAAATAATTCAATTTTATTTTCTTCAGCCATAATTCCAAACAGAAGCAGGCAAGCAGAAATATTCTGAAAGATTCTAAAGTAGGCAATCACCTGACTGAACAGAAAAGCTGCACAACAGCTTGCCTATAGTAAACCTTTTCCAGAAACATCCTGATGTATGTGCTTGCCCAGGACTGTGTCCCAAGAACTATTTTATTTAGTTTATCTTAAAACATTAGTTGGTCACTTGAGATGGTCAATGATGTAAGAATACAATGTATCTAGAAGTTCAATATGTTTCAGTTGAATACATCCTATGTATACACACAATTAATCTGCTCCTTTAATTTAGAATTTTAGCATGCTGTTGATCTTGAAGACCTGTGGACAGTATCTGTTAAGTGCTCAGAAGCAGAGGGACAAGAGACCTGTTCATATGCTACAGTGACCAACATATACATGTGTACAATTGTTTCTAAGCCCCAGTGAGTGTTCACTTTACAAATTAAACTGTACATGTGTACAAAGTAACATGACAATTATTCAACACACATATAAAGAAAAATTAAGTATAGTGTACACAGATTGTACATCTGTTCACTGTAACTTGTGAACAGGGCTAAGGACAGATCTTCTCATAGAACAGAAATCCTGTACCCTGAACATCTGTTGTGTCAAAATCATTTAAAGGTGCTGTGACAGTATGATGGAAACATACTATCATGCCAGAGAGATAAAATTAGGAAATCAGCAGCTAAGAAACTTCCAAGAGCTCATAGGAAAGCCAACATTTCAAATCAAAAGTATTATTATTTATTATTATTATTAATTTAATTTATACCCCACCCTATCTCACGAGTGGGCTCAGGGCAGCTTATAACACAGAAAGAGTATAAGCTGCAGTTTCTGTTTCTGCTAGATTCAGAAAATGGAACTGAACACAACTATTACACCAAATTCAACATGATCAGCGGACATAATTAGGTAACAAACTTTAATTAAGTGTATCAGCTTTGTGAGTGCTTTACAGTTATCATCTATGCAAAGATATTTTGCTTAAGAAAGAGATTAAAAGAAAATAGCAAGCATTATATCCGTTAACACAAATAAAAGCCTAGGATTTTCATACAAGAAAGAATTAAGAACGCAAACTAATGGACCTGCATTTAACTCTGGATTGTGGTCCTGATGTACAGCCTTGTGTGTCACTCTTGAATGGAAAATCAGGTACACTCTTACCTTTTCTAGAGCTCTCTTTTGTTGCTCGGTTTTCTTAAACACTGCTTTAGTATGACTAGTGGCTTTATCCAACACTGCCTGAGAAATATATTTAACAAAAAGCAGAAATATTCCATGTCACATAGTTTTAAAAATTATATCAACCTATGTATCAAGCCAGCTACAGGAAGTTACAGTCCTACATTATACTAATTGTAAATATACATATGCTACAAGGAATCAAAATATAATAGCAAGAAATATCACCAGGGCACTGTACATATTTAAAAGGAACAATTTATAAACTACCTAATGGGAGAGGAAAAAATAACAGAATGATAGCAAGTTGTGAGAGATGAGGAAGTATCTGTAAAACGTATCTGGTATTTCTCCAAGAAATGCTGTCTTCATCACAAAACTTAAACGCAAAAAGCAATTCTCAGTTTTAATTAAGAGAAAAACTAGTGCCAAAGGATAGAAACAGTAAGTTACTAAAACATACAGCACAATCCATCCATCCCTTTGCATGCTGGTAGACTCTCTCATTATCTGAGCACCAATGAGACTCCTATTGTACCTAATAGCCAACCACATGACAATATCAGCATTACGAGAGTATCCAACAGAAGACTGAATTACTGACACAATCTACCTCTTGTACCACTATACTCCTAAGACACACAACTTTTGAAAGAGGGGACAGTGTTACCCATACTGAAAGAGGCAGTTAGGAAACATCCTCAAGATAACATTTCTGCACCCAATTACCTTAATTATTGCTGGCCCTAGACCCATTGGTTCAGAGTGTGTATATAAATGGTTTTTGTTTAAGTTTTGATGTTTAATTTTACAGGGGATTGCAAGGATTCTGATTAACTACTTATGTTATTGATTTTTTTTTAACCCAGCTCCATGAAGACTGATTCAAGTTCTGTTTATATTTTATTAAGGGTCTCTCTTCAGCTTGCAGATAAATGGTGTCTGCCAGGGGTCTTTTCGTAGAAGAACAGCTGCAGGAGCTCATTAGCATATGGTATGCTAATGAGCTATTAGGCTATTAACATATGCCACGCCCCCTGACATCACCGGAAGTGATGTCAGAAGGGGAAGCAAAAGGGGGGGAAGCATCTTCAAAAGCCTCCCCTTCCCTTCCCCAGCTGGTCTGGGTGGGGGAGCTAAGAGAGAAGGGGTTTAAAGTTTAAACTCCTTCTCATGAGAGTTGGGCCACAGAAGGAGGAAAGAGGGAAGGAAAGAGAGAGAGTAGAGAGAAGGAAAGAAGGAGGGAAACAGGGAAAGGAGGAAAAAAGAGAAGAGAAGAAGGTGGGAAAGAAAGAAAGAAAGAAAGAAAGAGAGAGAGAGAGAGAGAGAGAGAGAGAGAGAGAGAGAGAGAGAGAAAGAAAGAAAGAAAGAAAGAAAGAAAGAAAGAAAGAAAGAAAGAAAGAAAGAAAGAAAGAGAGAAAGAAAGAGAGAAAGAAAGAGAGAAAGAAAGAGAGAAGAGAAGAATGAGGGAAAGAGGAAAAAGAAAGAAGGAAAGGAGGGAATGAAAGAAATTCAGTGGCAATTCAGCCCCATTATACCCTATGGGCCATTGAAGTCAATGGTGAAAACATAGGGTATATTCTGGGGGCTGGAGGGGAAGGGGTTTGAGGGAGAGGCTCCAAGATCACAGGATAGCTGATGGAGCCTCTCCCCAAGATACCCACCAAGTTTCAAGAACATTGGACCAGGGGGTCCAATTCTATGGGCCCCCAAACAGGTTGCCCCATTTCCTCCATTGTTCTCTATGGTGGGAAAAAAAGTTATTTTTTTCCCACCATAGAGAACAATGGAGGAATAGGGGCAACCTGTTTAGGGCCCATAGAATTGGACCCCCTGGTCCAATGTTCTTGAAACTTGGTGGGTATCTTGGGGAGAGGCTCCATCAGCTATCCTGTGAGTTTTGAGCCTCTCCCTCAAACCCCTCCCTCCAGCCCCTAGAATATACCCTATGTTTTCACCATTGACTTCAATGGCCCATAGGATATAATGGAGCTGAAATTGACATTCGGCTGCCTGAAAGACTCTCCGGGACACCGGCTGGGGGCGGGGCTTGGCTCCTGAGCTCCCGGAGCTGCGCTCCGGTGCGCTTCCCCCCGAAAAGACCCCTGGTGTCTGCATATACAAAACCTGTTAAGTATGCAACTCAACACTACTGGATTTCAGCAAAAGTGATTTCAGCTTTATTGTAACAGCAAACTCAACTCAACAACACACTCACAGAAGCTCCCCTTTTAAATGATCCGGGCTGTCAAAGCCACACCCATAAATAGGTTACCATCCAATAACAATGCTGGGATAAAGACCAATGAGGTCTGTTCCCTCCAGAAAGCTATGTACAGTTCTGATTGGATATTTACACAGTTTCATAGAAACCAACCAATGGGAATGCGACAACTTACAATCCCATCTTATGCCCGAAGCTTAACATAGGAATAGATATGACAGGGTCCAGCTTCAGGACATAACAACACCTAATTCCCACTAAATGTCCTAGCCTCTTCAGCCATTCCTATTTCTAACTTTGTGTTTTACTAACAACTGGATGGGAATAAAATAAACAGAAATAAATGGAAAAGAAGCAACAGAGGAAACAAAAACTGTTTGTGGAAAACTTATTCAGTATAGTAAAGCTATTTCAGTTAACACACAGCTAAGAATGCTTTCTCATCCTTTGCCCTCTCATGAAAAAGAAAGGCTTTACTATGTAAGTAGAAGGGAATTGAACATACATTTTTATGTTTGTTGTAAGGCAGCAAGATTGGTTTGAGAATTTTATTTTTAAATATGGTTTAGCCAACTGTTCACATTGCACTGATTTTCAAAAAAAGTCAGCACTGAATACTAAAAATGTCTAGCATTTCTCAAATGATGTCAGAAACCTATAACAAATGATTTATTCCTATCTGAAATCTGTAACTTTTTATGTAGCATTTTCAAATTTTACATTATGAGCTTAATGTAAATTCTAATAACATTGTAGTTAAAAATATATGGATTTTTTAAAAAATTACCATGCTCTGTAGAATTTTTAATGCTTGCTCTTTGCCTTCCAGTTGTCTTTGAGAGGCTTCCAACTCAACTCTTAAAATTTCTACTTCCTAGAAATGAAGAAATTCAAGATTGATAAAAATATTTTTAAAACATTCTCACCCACACACACAGAATCCAAGTTCCGTCGCCTTCCACTACAGAAGAAATGAAAGAAGGAAAAGAGGGTCCAGGATTAACTGGAGACATTCATGCAAAGCCCATTAAACTTGTGGAGAACTGACAACTGAGGCAGTTTGGGTGCTGGGTGTTTATAAAAGCAGCAGTGAGGATGAATTGAATTCCCTGCCACAAGATCAATTCAGCCCACAAGCTGTCTTTAGGATCTTGCCAGACTATGTGCTTTAATGCTGGAATTAATACAACAGACTTTAAAAAATCATGCATCTTGCTTGTCAGCATAACTACTTACAGCAGTTTTTATGTAATACAGTCCCATTAAGCCCATGTTTGAAATAGTCAGGGGGAAATGATGTCATCTCAAAAAGTACATACTCCCCCCCCCCAAAAAAAAAACCTATATACAACACAAATGTAAACAACACAGCTCTGTGATGCATGTCTGCAAGATTAAAATAAAGGACCGATGAAAACCTCAATCCACTCTACTTTTTGTTGAGTATTCCAGACTACAAAACCAATATTTTGTTTACGACTTATCGATCTGTGATTATCAAATCTATTTGGTTTCTGGGTTTCCAGTTAACAAAATTCAAAGACTGGGTTTCCATTTTTTTTAATTACATGCCTACTTTTTCTCTTATTGAGAGAAATAAGATTCTGAAGGCACTTACTTCCACAGCTTCTTGAAAATGTTGCCTTAATTCGTCATTTGACGCCTCAGAATTCGACTCTGTATAATTTACAACAAAAACAGCAAGACCTTAGTAAAATTCTCTGAGTGCCTTTGGTTTAAAACTAATATTCTTACATTTCAGTACTTAGTGTGCTTTTTAAAAAAGGAACTAAAAATGAAAACACTGGCTATTTTGCAAAAGCTATTTTGCATATTTTTGCCTTCATATTTACAAAATACTTATTTTATTTTTCATTCAATTTAGATTCCTAATTTAGGAGAAGAAATAAATTCTACTTTGTTCACGTACCTACACATCATGACACACTGGGATGTCTTGAATTCAAGACTTAACAATCTAAGAAATTTTCCATTGTTCTGAGTAGGCAAAGGGAGGTCAACATGCAAGCAAAACTATGCATTTTCGTAAAACAAAATTAAAATACATAATAATTTAAAATATCTCAAAATAAAATCATGATAATATACCTTACAATCCAATGGCTAATGACCCAGAGTGGAACAACTAGTATATGGGTCAACCATTAGAATTACATCTCAGAATTACAACTGATCTCCAGACTAAAGAGATCAGTTCCCCTGGGGAATAATAGTTGTTTGGAAGGTGAACTCAATGACATTATACCCTGTTGAGGTCTCTCCCCACACACTGCCCTCCCCAAGATCCAACCCAAAAATCTCTAGGAATTTCCCAACTCAGACCTAGCAACCATGCTTAGATTAGGTTGCCTTTTCACCATCTTTATCTTTATGGCGGTGGCAAAAAAAACTGCCATTTGGAAAGAAGTGAATTTATCTCTATCTGCCAGTAGTAACACTAGCTTATCCTGATCAGAACTTCTTGGGAAACAAAATATAATGGTCCTCAGAAATCTTTTGCCCTCATCCTCAAATCTTGGACATCAGAATGTGACATGAGACAAATCCTCAATGGACAGATGGTCACAACAGAAGACTTTCACTATATGGAATCCCACTGAAATGGCCTTCTAAAAAAGTAAGTGGTAGAATATCTAGTTGTGCCTTAGTGAAAACCTTTCTATGTTCATAACTAATTATATTAGAAAAGTATCCTAGAAAAGTTAGGGGAGAAGGAAGTAACTGACTGTAAAAGAGGGTTGTTCTCATGATGTCTATTAACTGATCCAACATCAGTTCTAATAATCTGTTTTACTCCTCAAGTACTCAATAAGTTTGGCTCCTCAAGTATTCTTAGAATCTAAGAGTAGCCACTAATCCAATACAAAACCATGCCATGAGTTAGCCTTCATCTCTGTCTGTCTAAGTCAGAAAGTGTGGAGATGTGCAAAAGATAATTTTCAGCCAACAGTTAATGGCTGTTTTGTAAACCAGGGTTGTTACTGAGATTAGATAATTCTACTCTAACTGTACCTGAAGACGTTGAGGAAGAAGATGCCAACAGCAGGAGAGTAAACTTAGTTTGGGGCAGTTGGTGATTTCCAGCACCCTAAACTGCTGCTCCATGTAAAAGCTGGGGTAGTCATTTTATTTTAAAAATTTCCAAAGTTGGGGAAACCAGGTAAACAAAACAAACTGCACCCATGCACATTATAAACAACAAAGATTTGTTGTGGTATTTTAATGTAGTCCAGTCTCCTGTATTCCTTATTTCAGTATAAATTATGATTACCAACCTCAAGGTAAGGCATGGAGTCCTCCCAAAATTATATCTGATCTCCATACTACAGACATCAATTCCCCTGAACAAAACGGCAGCTTCAGTGGCTCATCCTGCTGAGATCCTTCCCCTCCCCAAACTTGAACCTCCTCAGGCACCACTCCCAAATCTCATGGAATTTCTCAAACTGGTTGGCAATAGTAGAATTAAATAGTTGAACGAAATCTAGTAGGCATCTCCCTCCTGACTTGCCCCATATTTCTTATCCTATAGGACTCAGGACTACAAAGCTACCAAGGCTGTAATCTTGTTATGATTGAAATCTCTCAGCTGCACTACAACATTATTCATTTTACATATTGAGTATTGTAGGGTCCCAATTCAAGGTTGCCAACTTCCAGGAGAGGCCTGGAGTTGTCCTGGAGTTACAACTGTTCTCCGGGCTACAGAGATCAGTTTCCTGGAAGGAAATGGCAGCTTTGCAGGGCAGACAATGGCATCACATTTCTGCTAAGATCCCTTCCCTCCCCAGGCTCTGCCCCCAAGTCTCCAGGAATTTCTCAACCTAACTTTGGCAACCCTATCCCAACATTAAGTCTTACCAAGGCTGTTCTGTCGGCTGCAGGTTGCAAATCCATTCACTCCAAACTTTTTGACTGATATGTCATTCAAACAATTACATCTTGAGCAACGATAAACTGCTGCATCATGTTCTTCCCCTTTGTTTGGCAGCATTAAAAAACTGACACTTTTTCTTGCTGAGCCTTTTCGGGGCCTGACTGGGTGTGCATTTAAACCTTCTAGTTCATAAATATCATTCTGTCTTCTAACAAGTCCATTTCCCAGATCTCCACATGCCATGTCATCATCGTCACCTTCTGAAGCCTCTTCTGGATGGTTCTGTAATAAGATTGCTTCACTCATTGGCAATGCAAATAGGTTCTTGTTCTATATGGATATGCCTATTTTCCCAAAAAGGTGTCTTGAAATAAAAGCTGTGCTGAAAAACACAGTCATAATAATTAAAATAAATATAAATATATTTTAGAATTTTCCAGCATTTCTGAGACAGCAGTATAAACTTCATTTCACATAACTAGTTAATCTTGTAAATGAGAAACCTGGTGACAACAGTCACTTAAATAAGACATGTTTCTGGTTCACAAGATTATTTAGCAATGTGCAACAACTATCAGCAAAATGAATCCAAAATTAGGCACACATTTGTTTCAAATGAACAGAAAGTAAAATTTACTGCAAAGTAAGACTACAAGAACATACAAGTATATCAGTGCAATCTGTCCCTTGCCAGCAGAAACACACCCAGCCACAAGGTTTACTTTAAATGTACAAAAGAAAAGTATTGTTTAGATTACAATAGATCCATTACAGAGGTTATATCAAGATCTCTGTCACACCTAGATCAGATGCAAATCATTCACATATTACAGATGCTCTTTCAAAGAAAAAAAATATTTATAAATGTCTAATAGCAAAGAATATCAACAGAAACCATTATTTGTATTGTTTTAACATAGAAAAAAAGGCCTTGGTATGGAATTTTTATATATGCAAAAATGTACACACCAGGAACTCTGTGAGTGGTGTCACCTAACTTGCAATAGTGGTAGCAGTTTATTCAAACACATCTATCAAAAATTCATGCCATTTAGAATTTGTTCACAAAAATAAATCTTTAATGGATTTTAGTATAATCATTCACTTTATTAGCTTCAGTGTAACACTTAAGAATGCAGTTCCAAAGATTATTACTACACTCATTTATAAGTGTATTTCACACATATACATTAATACATTAATAATTCCTGAGATGGTTGTTATCCATTGAAGGATTAGCAACTGTACTTCCCCTTTCTAATGCATACTAATTCTGGTACTTCTTTGTTCATAATAATTTAAAATACTTTATGACAGACTTTTAAAATGGAAACACAGGATGTCCAATTGCCAGATATAAGCAGCAGCTATTATAGAGTTCTATAAGGAACATGAAAATGCTTAATAGTTTTAGACGATTGAAATTAATTCAGAATCTTCAGATCTATCATTAAACCACATGTAAAGTTAAGTAACATTTGTACAAATATTGATTGTGCAGTATTTACATTTGCACACCCTTGACAAACTATGGTCAAACATGTTAACACTGCCTTAGTAGATGACTTGCATTACATCTGTATGAAAGACAGGCTTAGTTGATGCTGAAAAAAGCATGCACTCATTTCACGCATACTGAACAGTTCTTAAAAAAAAATTCTGGCCGAAAAGTATTATTTCTCAAAAAAAGGACAATTCTGGAAAGGATCCATGTGCTAGGTAAAAACAGATAACCCTTCCTTTCAATTTCTTCCTCCAGGTAGTAAAGGAAGGATACAATCCCCAATCCACCTGGTAGCTTCCTTCACCAACTATCCAATCCCCCCCAAAATGGCAAGTTAATGCCATTCATACTCTTATTATTCTAGAAGTAAAGGTTAAGGGAAACGAATTCCTTTTCCCTCGTTCATAAAAACATCACTCTATGGCCTCCCCTAGACTTTTACCAACTACACATGCAGTGTCACGTTTTCACAGAGCTCAGACCCTTCTGTCCCCCCCACCGCGACTTACAGATTCTTCTCAGAAGCCACGTCCGCCAACGATAAACCTTTTCCCCTTCCACCCAGCTGGCTCACGCTGCTGCCACCGCTTCCTCTTTTATTAGTCCGGCTCCCGTTTGCCTAGCCCGTCAGTCTGAATCCCTCCCTCGAGGGCAGGGCTTCACCTTTGCGCCCGTCTGCCTGTCCCCAAGCCCGCCTTTTCCGTAAGAAACGTAAGCACTATTTACCTGGTTACCAGTTTTTCCTGAACGAATCCTCCCCCTCCACCTGCCCGGCCAAGAGGCAGTAGAAGCAGAGAGAACGCATCCACTTAGACTTGTCCTCTTGACTAGCTGTGTCTTGCTTCCCAGCTCTTAAAATCAGCCAGAGAAACGGGGAATGAATGATGGGACAACAATTACTCTAAAAGTTGGAAAAGATCGCTTATTTGTATTCCAAAGAAAGTATTAACTGACATCGTTAAGCTACTTTCTGCATTGTTTTTCTGAATGGTTCCTCTATTCCTAAGTAGATCTGAAGTTTGTCAGTTTTTTAACTGGTATTCTCTACTGGCAGTGGTGAGGCTTAAAGTTCTCTATAACTAAATAGACTTCCTATGGCTTAATTCCTCCCTTTCTTTGAGGAGCTCCCATGGTTCTCCCATACATTTTATTCTCACAACATCTTGGGCAGAGAGAGGCCCTAGCCCAAGCAACCCACTAAACTTCCGCACAGTGTAAGCTTTTGATCTTGATTCTCCCAGACTGATTTGTTTACTAGAAACTATAGTCAGGGGACTGCACCTTAGGCAGTTTGTGGGCTAAAAAAATGAAGTGCTCCATGGGTAGCTCACCTCGTGCTCAGTGACTTTCTTTCCACAAGTTTTCTGCCAAGGGGCAAAGGAATGAGGTAACAAAATGGTGAAGTAGTAGAAGGGACCACACCACTTAAATAGTGCAAGGGAATATAAACCTATTTTAACGATACAATCCTAAAGGCACTTTCCTGAGAGAGAAGCACCACTTTGTAAAACAAACTTCAAAGTAGATGTGCTTGGGGTTACACTTTAAGTAAGTAATCTTGACTTTAGCCTAGAAAGGAACTGCTCTCAGGTACATAGCAAATTATACACTACCTTAAATTAGAATAAAATAATATTTCTTAAACAATTATTTGAACAGGGGCTGGGGTTCAGTGGGAGATCATCTGCTTTGAATTTAGAAGGTTCTAGGTTCAATCCTCGAATAAGAATCTGGAGAGCCACTGCCAGTCAACATAGTCTCATAACACTTCCAACAGCCACAATCCCTTAAGAGTTATGAGAACTGAACCTACTGATACCATCTTACCAAAGTGGCAGCAGCAACTTATGAATGACTGGAAGAGTCTGTAATGAACATCTGTCGCCACTTTGTGCTTAACATGTCCCACTACAGCGGCTGAGGAAAGCAGAACCAGGAGGTGGTGCAGCAAATGGTCATCAGCCTGTGTTCCTTTGTCACTGCCCCCAATGTCTGGTATCCCAATGTCAGACTGCTTGGAGAAGACACTCACTCATCTCTCTCCGCTTCCAAAACCCTCAGACCACTAAGAAAATATGCTTAGATATAATTAAAAAGCTTTTATCATTACAACAATATTGTCTACCTAGCAGCTAATTATTAAGTTCATACACACAAATATATTAAAAACTGTTCTTGGGTTCAGTTTTCTTACCTATAAAGACAAATAGTGTCATATCTCTGTATGCACAGTAAGATGGATACATAAATAAGTACAGAAAGCCATCAGGATATGAATGCACACAGTCACTGGATGAAAACATGCAATTATATTAACATTAGATCATTTAGCATTGTAGAGCCCTGCTCTGAAATCACAGGGCCAAGAGATAATGCACTATGATTTCCATTACTGGAGCATTCAAGATGTGCAGTATAAACTGAAATTTGTCCTGCCAGATGAATTTCCAACTAACTTGGTGTTATGTACGCAGACCGCCACCAGGGGTCCGTGGAGAAAGTAAGGAGCTTGGGTCCCAAACACAATGGGACCTCGGATCCTAGACCACCTAGTGACCACCAATAGGCCTCCTGGCAGGAAATTCAAACCCTCCAATTGGACTGTGGGTGTACTGGGTGGGGTGTATATAGTTGACCCTTGCAGGGCCGGTTTGTCAGTCTTGTGTGTGAAGTACAATAAACGCATCTGAATGCAAGTCGCAGTCCGAGTCTCCATGCGGCGAACCCAGTACATTACAGTGGCAACGAGGATGGGATCCGATGAGTGGGCCTGACTCACCATCCAGCGCAGCAACGAGCACCAATCCAGAAGAAGCCACCACGCCCTGCATCGCTCCCAAGCTGCACCGCATCACGCCCCGATCTTCCGGACACCGCTCCCCACATCGCGCTAGAGTCATGGTGACCGCTTTGGGAAACCTCAAAGTTTTTGACCCCACACATCCTGAATTCTGGGATTCATGGACAGACCAACTGCCCGGCTACCTCGCCTACCACAAGGTGACCGACGCCGGCAAGAGACGGGCCCTCCTCCTCAGTTCCAGTGGTATGGCCACCATCTGGCTTGCAAAGAGCCTCCTGGCCCCTAAGGCCATCCTCGAATGCATACACGAGGAGATAATTGAGGCCTTGACCAGATATTTCACGCCCAAGCCAACAACAATGGCCAGGCGGATGGAGTTCCAGGGGCACATCCAGAAGCCTGCCGAAACCGCCACTGCTTTTATGGCCATGCTGTGCCAACATGCCATGGAGTTCGCTTTCACCAAGGTGGAAGAAAACATCTTGTCTGGGGCACCAGCGATGTAAAACTCCACCACAAGATGATCGGCACCACCGATCTCAAAATTAACAATGCACTTCAGCTCACCATCGCCTACGAGGCTTCTCACCACGACCGTCCACTGGCAGCATCCCACCTCGTGCTTCCTAACTCTGCACCTGAGAACTCTGAGGAGGAAGACATCCATCTCATCCACCCCACCAGCCACCGGAAGCCGCCAGGTGTTGCCAGAGCCTCTGAGCACACCAGGAAACCCACTGGTCGAGCCACATGTGGCAGCTGTAGGGAAGCGCATGAGAGAAAGTTGTGCCGGTTCCGCAATGCTGTCTGCCATACATGCAGGAAACAAGGACACCTTGCCTGTGTTTGCAGGTCCAAGGGAACCCGGAACCAGCCACCCCAGCCGCAGCCACGCTGCCAGACCTCTGCACACTATGAGGCCGCCGCGGGTACGGACGACCTCTACCTCCTAACCACTCAACCCTCGTTCCAGGTACTTCACCACCCCAACACATTGGCCGCCCCGAAGATATAGGTCCAGATTGAGGGGTCCCCCTGTTTAATGGAAATGGACTCTGGGTCAGCGGCATCCATCATATCAGTGGAAACGCTAAACAGACTTTGTCCAATGGGGGGCCCCACCTATGTCTGTTGCCTCTCAGCCTGGTGGACTTCCAAAGGAACCCAGTTCCTATTCGGAGCGTGGGAATTTTTCGGGTGAAGTACCAGGTTTGTGGACTCATTAGATTTGATTGTGGTAGAAGGGAACTTGGTTAGTCTCTTGGGGCGGGCATGGTTTGTGCCCCTGGGCATCACCATTGGGGGAGTGAGGCAATGCACGCTGAGGGATTTTGCTGATGTTTGCGGGGAATTCCCCAGGGTTTTCTGTGTTGTTATAAGGGCCCCCCAGTTTCATTGCAGCTAGACTCCCTGGTTGCCCCCATTCGCATGCGGTTCCGCTGCGCCCTGATAGCGCTGCAGCCAAAAATAGACGCAGAACTAGACCGTTTGATGGCACAAGGGTCCTGGAACCCATCTCGCACATGCTGTGTGAGACTCCTATCATTACCCCCATAAAGCCCAATGGCAATTTCCGCATCTGTGCAGGCTATGAATGCACGTTGAATAAGGCCCTTCGCGACTACTCCTACCCGGTTCCGGTCGTGAGTCACGTGTTGGTGTCCTTAGCTGGGGCCAAGATCTTCGGGAAGTTGGATCTTGCACAAGCAAACCAACAACTGCCCGTGGATGAGGCCACAGCCACCGCTCAAACCATCATGACACAATGGGGGGCATTCAAAGTCAAGCGGCTGCAGTTCGGGATTAGTGTGGCCTCAGGGATATTCCAACAGTTTATGGACTCTCTGTTAAAAGGGATCCCTGGAGTGACACCCTTCTTTGATGATGTCCTCATTGCCACAGCCACCCCAGAGGACTTCGCCTCCCATCTCTGAGCTGCCCTGCACCGCTTCGACTTGGCAGGCCTGAAGGTCAAGAGGGAGAAGTGCCTTCTATGGGTCCCAGAGGTGGATTTCTTGGGGTTATGAGTCGACGTGTTGGGCCTCCACCCGGTGTATCCGGGGATTGACACAGAGATCAAGTCATGGGTGCGGGGATGTCAGATGAGCCAAGTGGTCCACCCGAATCCACTGAGCGCACCCACCCAGCCATGGGAGTCCACCCATAAACCATGGTCCCGGCTCCACATAGACTTTTCTGGGCCATTCCGGCTCCACATAGACTTTTCCGGGCCATTCCAAAGACTAACGTTCTTGGTCATGGTGGACTCCTACTCCAAATGGTTGGAGGTCAGCCCCGTAACCACCACATCAACAAAGGCTGTCATCTGGGCGCTGCGATGGATCTTTGCAATGCATGGCCTGCTAGACACCATCGTCTCTGACAACAGGGCAGCATTTACATCGGTGGAGTTCCAGGACTTCCTGCAGAGGAACTTCATCCGCCATGTGAGGTGAGCCCCTTTCCAGCCCGTGACCAACGGGCAAGCGGAGTGAATGGTGCGCACCGCAAAAGAAGCCCTCAGCCAGATCTCAGATGGAAACTGGGAGTTTTGTCTCGTCCGCTTCCTCCAGTCCCAGCGGATGACACCCAACCCTGTCAATGGCCGATGCCCCACAGAACTACTGATGGGTCGCCGCCCCACCATCCTATTGGACCGGCTACACCCAGACACAGGAACAGGAAGATGAAGGAACAATGGGAAGCTCCCAGAGGGTTCTTCTCAGAAGATCCCATCTACATAAGGAACTTTGGGAAGGGACCCATGGCTGGTGGGAGGAGTCATACGGGCTACAGGCCCCGTGTCGTACAAAGTGTCGACAGAGGCCAGTCAACTCAAGAAACACATTAACCAACTGCAGAGGCATCAACTTCCAGTAGCAGAGAAACAACCCCCGCCGCTCATGGGGCTCGAGCCCATCCACCCAGAGCCAAGCACCTGGACCGATCCACCTAACCTCGTGGAGGTGCCAGCGATAGAACTGCCAGCCACAACACCGCCCCAGCAGCAGCCAGAGCTGGCCAGCCAACCCGCTGCAGTCACGAGCGACCCGGTACCCACACCATGGCATTCCCAGCAAGAGCACAGACCACCAGCCTATTTACGGGACTATGTCACATAGGTTGGGTCGGAACTATGGGGGGTCCGCAGAGAAAGGAGCTTGGGTCCCAAACACAATGGGACCTCAGATCCTAGACCACCTAGTGTCCACGAATAGGCCTTCTGGTGGGAAATTCAAACCTTCCAATGGGACCGTGGGTGTATTGGGTAGGGTGTATATAGTTGGCCCTTGCAGGGCCAATTTGTCAGTCTTGTGTGTGAAGTACAATAAACGCGTCTGAACGCATGTCGTAGTCCGAGTCTTCATGCGGCAACCCAGTACTTTACACTTTAGGAACAGCAGCTGCAATTTTTATGACCCCACTGTATTTGAAAACAACCCCTTGAAAACAAATTCCAGAGACTGACAGCATCAAAAAAGTAAATAAACTAATGAAATGCAATTTACAACATATATTTTCCTGCTTCAGGTACTACTGCATTTTATACGGGAACTATTATTTTTAAAGACCAGTTAGAACTGTTGGAAACAATTTTTACTAGAAGAAATATGCAGCTGTTTTCTAATACAAACTTTAAAAGAATAGAAACAGTAAGATGCACTTCAAAACACACAAAAGGATTTAAGTACTATGTGTGAAGAAACTGGACTACTATGAAGTTTTTTGCCAAATATTATTCAGAATGCATAGTGAATTTTTTCCAGTGCATTTGTAGATTTACAAGACTACAACTAAATACATACATCACTTCTGTGTAAGAAATTCTGCAAACCCTAAACAAACACGTACTTGTATTTTGTCACACATATATTCTATGGGAAGCTGCTCTCAAACTAGGTTTCTTATTACATAAAACAGATAAATTAGTATGCCACAAAGAATGATGAGTACATGGGAAAATACAATTTCCTTTGCAGAAGTGATGTCTGTGGAAGAAGCCTGATTCATGAGGATCAGTTCTAACACTTTCGATACAAGTATACCAACCTAAGAAGTTTAGGTTGTACTGTCCAAAGCTTCTCTTCTAGCCATGAGGATTAATCTACACTCAGGCAATAGCAAATAACTTCACTAAGGAAACGTCTATGCTGGTACAAGCAATACCAGCAACCAGTTTTTAATTTACTGAATTTATAAAGGAAGAACATCCAAAGTTATTTTCCTGTTGGTAAATTCTGCAAAATACCACTAATGTTTCAGCAGTACAGAGGTCCATGTTGATGACTAATGCCAAAAGACAAAATAAAAAAAAGATCCTTCCATCTTTTTCTGACAACAGAAAGTTGGCTAGGGTCCACTGTTATGATTTAGAAGACAAAAAATCCATTAAAGATTACTGCTCACACAAAAAAATAACTATCAGAATAACTTTAATAAAGTTTAAGTCCTGTGGTCCAACTATTTTAAACACACTGATAAACAATCCATCTTGGGGAGGAAAGATTTATACAGGGACAGAAATGTTGGCAGCTTCTAATTCAGAGAACTTGGTCAGGTTTTGTTTAATCAATTTTTTTGCCCAAAACCATCTTCAAGTATTCTTAAACAATAACAATGCAATCTTATGGAGTTTACTCCAGCCTAACCCTACTGAAATAAGTGGGCTTACACATTAATAGGATTACACTATGAATGTTTGACTTTCAGAGTATTATACTTATGAATTCCATTGAAAGTGCAACACGAGTCTGTTGGGCCTCAGAAGTCCACAACTTTTTTATTTTCTCAGAGAGGTAGCTATTAACATTTTCCTACTGACTGAAGCATCAGTTAATTTAACTACACAAAACCAAATTTTATTTCATAAGGCTTTTTTATGATTATCCTTAATATTTTCAATTGTTGTCTTTTATCCATTGTTCAATCCATTGTATAATCTGATCTAAATTCCGCTCCATATCTTCTGGAGTGTTGCTAGGCAACTGGTGCACAATTTCTTCTTTATAAGAGGACATTGCTTCTTCATAAATAGTCTGAAAAATCTCACACTGAATGTTGTCCTGAAGTTTTTTCCCTCTGTATCCCCTAGGAAAAAAAGCAAGAATTAAAAAAATTATATAAGAGAATTTTGGAAATATTTCAGTGTCACAGATCTAGCAAAAAAGAACAAGCAGCAGTTGCTGGGCATGGCTGGCAACATCAGCTGAACATTTCTGCAGACCACAATCAGCAAGTTTCAATTAAATACTTAGATATTCTCAACAAAAAATGTCAGTATAATAAGTCAGTACAACCTTAAGGTAGTAGTTCAGAGACTGATTTGGTTTATATCAATAGATGCAAGGAATACATTAATTGGACACTGTACAGATGTAAGTAGTGTCAGGAAAATGAGCACACATCCGATCAAGAATAGAATAACTGTGTAATTCAAAGATATGATTTACTGATTAACAGCCAACAGTCAATAATGTCCATGCAGAGTCTGTAATCATTATTTCTAATATATCGTTGTCATGATTGAAAGCAATAAAACGGGTTAACAATTAACATAGTATACACATAAAGGTAGTGGATTTATCTGAGAATATACAAATACAGGTAATCTCATAAGATGTTGGAGAATCTCATAAGATGCTGGAGTTCATAACAATGTAAGAGGAGAAGAGGAGGAGGAGGAGGAGGAGGAGATTGGATTTATACCCCAACCTTCACTACCCGACGGAATCTCAGAGCGGCTTACAATCTCCTTTCCCTTCCCCTCCCCACAACAGACACCCTGTGAGGTAGGTAGGGCTGAGAGAACTGCTCTTTTTAGAACTGCTCTTTCAAGAAAAGTGCTGACAGAACTATGGCTTGCCCAAGGTTATCCAGCAGCCGCAAGTGGAGGAGTGGGGAATAAACTCAGTTCTCCCAGATTAGAGTCCGCGCACTTAACCATGACACCAAACTGACAGCTAGGCAATGGTAGAGAAAATTTAGATATGAAGCAGTCTTTTAAAAACTCATGAGAGGTCTGCATTAAAAATAGCTTTTTTAATATTGAAGGTCCTCACCTTGTGTACCTAGGGTAAGCTGATTCATGAAGAACATTTATGTAGAATTTACCTGTTATTTTTATGTTCTTTATAGTTAATCAATGTTAATTGTATTACACGTGTGCCTATAACAACGCTGTGCTATACCTGAGATAATCTAGAATCATTGTCACAGTCAGGGCTCTTTTTGTAGCCGAAACTCCTTTGCATATTAGGCAACACACCCCTAATGTAGCCAATCCTCCAAGAGCTGACAGTAGCCCCTGTAAGAAGAGCTCTGTAAGCTCTTGGAGGATTGGCTACATTAGGGGTGTGTTGCCTAATATGCAAAGGAGTTCCTGTTACAAAAAGAGCCCTGGTCATGGTGCTCCCTCTACCAGTACGTTAACGATCAGGTATTTGGAATCTGAATAGAAGTCTATAACTTCTTAAGAGCAATGCTTTACACCAGTAAATTTGACAGAAGACCATTGTCTGTAACATAAGAAACCATTTCTGACAGTCTTTAAATTTAATCACAGCACAGAATTCCATTTACTGCACTAATTTACCTGCTCTCCAGTCTGTCGTACAGGAAAGAGTTTTCAGTGCGAAGCACAAATACTATATTAAACCAGCGTTCAGGAAAGAAATCACAGCTGTGATAATCAACTATAACGCCACCATCAATCATCTTGTCTTCCAGTTCATCAATTACCTAATGGAGAAAAATCAGATGGAGAAATTCTAAAAACAGTTTTCTTGCAACTAAAATAAAACCCACAACTATGCTTAACTTTGGATACGAACTCACCCGATCTTCATCCAGCACTGGGCATTCATATTCTTCATCATAACCTTCATATAATTGACCTGCATAAAAAAGAAGAAATCAGAGACTATTATTATGAAATCACTAAATACAGCTTTGTATCAAAAACTTGTTCAGATGCAAAATGCTTGCAACTCTCCAAGCACTCCAGTTCTATGCATTTTTACTCAGCAGTGAGCTCCACTTTAGTTAAATAGGACTAACTCCAACACAAGTGTATATATGATTTTAACAGATTTTGTTTCATGAATTAGCATCAAAGGAAACAGAGGTACCTTTTCAATAAGCAATGGTTCATCTCTACAGTAACTTTAGCAGTAGAGTACTTTACATTTTTGACATTCATATGCTACTATGACAATTAAACTACTACTGTTTAATTTTGTTTTACTCCAAGCCAAAGAAGTGGAAGTGGCTACTACGTGTTAACTTGTAAGGGTGTATGGCATATACTGCCTTTGAAATGGACAGAAAACTTACTCTGCAGACTTCCTATAACATTTTTCTCTGGCATCCCACATGCAAATCATCAGTGGTCAAGAATGGCCATTACACCAATGTAGAAACTTGCTTAAGGAGAGTAAGCAAATATGGTTGAAGTTGCTATCCTATGCATGCATACTTCAGAGTAATAAAATGGGACTTCTGAGAAAAACAGGCACAAAATAGGAGCACTACTATAGGTACTCGTTTCTTTCATATTACTGGACTCCCTTACCTCATACTTGCAGCTGGATCCAGCCTTCAGCAGAGGAGGATACAGTTATGAATTAATGACCAAAGTACATACACACAATAAGAAATGGTGGGATGGGAAATATTCTACTGTTATGTTTTTCTGCAAAAAAGTTTAAATTCCTAAGCATGTGTTACTAACACATCATCATTATTAATGTTATATAATTGATATTACATAATACATAATAATATAAGGTAATAATATAATTGCTAGTAATATAACAATAAAATCAGGCAGTTTAAATTGGTAACTACCTTTTTTCAAGTAACATACATGTGATGCACATGTGTGATCAGACATAGACACAAAATTTCAACCACATTAAAGGTAAAGGTTTCCCTTGCTCAAAAGCCAGTCAAACCCGACTCTAAGGGGTGGTGCTCATCTCCATTTCCAAGCTGAAGAGCCAGTGCTGTCTGACGACATTTCCATGGTCATGTGGCCAGCATGACTAAACGCTAAGGCCCACGGAAGCAGTAACTATTTATCTACTTGCAATTTCTTGCTTTTGAACTACTAGGTTGGCAGGGCCTGGGGCCAGAGACAGGAGCTCACTTCATCATGCGGCACTAGGGTCTCGAACTGCTGAACTACACACCTCTGGTTTGCAGTTCAGCGTCTTAACCATTGAGCCACTGCAGCCCCGTAACCATATTACATGTACTTCATTGAAGTTTAGTTTATTAACAAGTTTCAGTTCAAACACTTCATGTATTAGCAAAAGACTGAACTATTGATAAAAAATAAATAAAAAATTGAAAAAAAACTAAAAAAAAACTATTGATAAAAAATAAATAAAGTTAGGACAGTGCTCTTACTTTTCCTTCTTAAATGCAAGTCAAGTAAGTAAGCTAAATCAGATCCAAATTTGTCGAAACAATTAAATCTGAGAGAAGGTGGTCTGTAATATCAAAGTTACAGGATAAAAATTGGTAGCAAACTCTTTGACATGACTGTCTTCTATCATCACAATATAATTTTTTTGTATTACAGAAAAATATTGAACTAGGGACACGACAAGCTGCCACAGAGAGCAAACTTGGTAAAGATTTCTAGAAAATAGACAATTTTTCAAATATGGCTGCATCACTGCTGTACACAAGAGCATTACAATACTGGCCATTTTATTCTCAATCCCTTTTCTAGTAATTCCCAGGAAGGAGGTTGGCTTTTTCACTGCTGCCATACACTGAATCAACATCTTCATTGCGCTATCCAATACAACCAAAAGATTTCTTCCCTTCTCAAACTCAGCATGTCCAGAATTCATCAACATATATTTAAAGTTAGGATTTTTTTGTGTTCCAGTGTGCATTACCTTATCAACACTTAACTTCACTTAGCATGCTGTTGCCCATTCACCCAATTTAGAGAAATCCTCCTGTAGCACTTCACAATTTGCCTTGCTTTTCACCATCCTGAATAATTTGGGATCATTCACAAATTAACCACTAAGCTACTCACCCCCAATTCCAGATCATCTATATACAAAAACAAGCAGTTTTTATTAAAGGACCATGACTAACGCAGCACATTCTTCTCCATATATAATTCAGGTTACATTTCAGAAAACCTACCTTCTTTGGCCAAATCACCAACATTAACGTAAACCAAATTTATTTTTGCAGCAAGCTCTTTGCCTAGTGTGGTTTTCCCAACACCTGGGGTACCTAGAAAGAAGAACACGACAAAAAGAAACACCAGTTACTAATAGCAATAACATGCAACTCACTTAACGATGATTCGTGCGTAAGTTCAAGTACAGCAACCCTTTTTTTTGTATTGCGGAAACAGAGAATTTCTTTATTCCCCCCTTTCTTCTTACCAGTAAGCAAAATATTAGGTTTCCTCATAATCACTTCGCTGACCCGTCCTGGGTCCAGAAAGTTGGCACAGAGAAAACACGTGCGAGTTCTCTGAAGGGGCTTTCACCATCACTGCTGAAACGGGCGCGTAGTGAAGACGTCACCCTTTTCCACTCTTCCTTTCCCCCTTCGGCGCGTAGGCACCCGCTGTGGGTTGAGAGTCATATAAGGTTGGGGGAGGGCCTTTCTTTTAAGTTTTTCGGTCTTCGTCGAGCGATGTCCGGGGGCCTGAATGAAACAGTGGATATTATTACGGGCGGCTCGTGAACCGCTAAGGGCCGAGTTGTGAAGGAGGTCCCTCCTCCTTGGAGACAGAAGTGACCTAAAGCAGGAGTGGGAAAAAAAGGTATTTTCCATTATAATTTAACAGAATAGAAGGGTTGGGCCACAGTTGTCGCGTAGAGAAAAAAATGCGAGTAGCATCGAAGGAGCAGCGCTTGCAAGACGTCGGAGCATCACACAGAGCCGCTCCGCTTTGGTCGCTGACAGTTTCTCACATACCTAGTCGGTCTTAATTTATGTGCAGTGCAGTCCTAAGCATATTTACCCACTGGGCTCTAATGCACACCTAGTAGGCATGCTAAACATTGCAGCCTCAGTCTCCTTTCTTCACAAAGTGTTTGTTGCTTTCCTTGCTTGTGCAGCTGTACCCGACTTATAAAAGTGAAAGATCTCAGAAAGACAACCAGTCACTTTCTCCCAGTGCCGTAGAGGTCTCTCCTTACTTCATCCCCCACCCCCACCCCGCTTCGACGGGTTAGACAATTCTGAAAAACTCTGTGCGCTGCGTTCCATTATTTTAAGCATATTTTGGGGGACTGGAGTGCACTTTTTAAATTTTGTGTAATCTGTGATGAAGGTATTGTAATTCTTTAATCTTTTGTTTTAACCTTGTTACACTTCTGTCGGAAAACATGCAGTTATCCCATATTTATTTTGAATCTCTACAGTTTCTTTGAAATTGTCATATTTGCAAGCAGTATTTAGTGGGTAAAAAAGTTTCTGTGGTTATGTGAAGAGCTCCAAGAGGACTGCCACAAACTGGGTGAGTGGGTGACAGTGTGGCAAGTCAGGTTCAATGTTGGTAAGTGTAAGGTGATGCAAAATGGGACAAAAAAATCCCAACTTCAAGTATAGGGTAATGGGATCTGAACTTGCTGAGAGTGAGAGGGAAAAACTTGGGGTCCTAGTGGATAACTCAATGAAAGTGTCAACCCAGAGTGCTGCAGTGGTAAAAAGGGCAAACTCTATGTTAGGGATTATTAGGAGAGGAATTGAGAATAAAATGGCTGATATTGTAATAGATGTATGGTGCAGCCTCATTTGGAATACTGTGCACAGTTCTGGTCCCCATATCTCAAAAAGGACATTGAAGAGCTGGAAAAAGTGCAGAGGAGGACAACCAAGATGATACAGGGGTTGGAGCACTTTATGAGGAAAGGCTGAAGAGTCTGAGACTTTTCAGTTTAGAAAAGAGATGACTAAGGGGGGACATGATAGAGGTTTATAAAATTGCTAGGAGTAAGGCTTGTTGTGGGAAGAAATACAACGAGCTCTAGAAAGAGGTTCCAGGTGAGTGTCCCAGCCGTGGCTGGTGGTGCAGCAGAGGGAAGGGGAAAATAGAGGGAGACAAGCCATGTTTATTTTCTTCTGCTTACCTATAAGGCAGGGCTGTCTCAAGTCATTTTGCTGCTCCAAGTGGGCAGTATGGGAGGGCAGCTACATAGTAACAGGTATAGTTCCCTCCACCCCAATTTATGTTGATTTGGGGCTATACTGTGGCAGCTAAGGTAGAAAAGAAGAAGAGATTGGATTTATACCCTGCCCTTCACTACCTAAAGGAGTCTCAGAGCAGTTTGCAGTCCCTTTCCCTTCCCCACAACAGACACTATGTGAGGCAGGTGGGGCTGAGAGAGCTCTCTCAAGAACTGTCCTTGAGAGAAAAGCTCTGAAAGAACTTATGACTGACCTAAGGTCACACCAGCAGCTGCATGTGGAGGAATGGGGAATCAAACCTAGTTCTCCCAGATTAGAGTCTGCACTCTTAACCACTACACCAAACTGGCTGTTCTCCTATGCTATATTTTCTGGGTTTCAAGGGTCTGGAAAGTGGTTCTGTAGCCATTTACAGGGTTGCCAACTCTGGGTTGGGAAATACCTGTAGATTTGAGGGATAGACCCTGGGGTGGGGAGGGACCACAGCAGGGTATAATGCCATAGAGTCTACTGCCTGAAACAGCCATTTTCTCCAGGAGGTGATCTTGGAGATCTCCAGGTGCCACCTGGAGGTTGGCAATAGTTAGAGGAGGGCAAGGGTTTTTTTTAAGGACTTCAGTGAGGTATAATGCCATATTGCTCACCACCCAAAGCAACCATTTTCTCCATGGGGATTGATCTCTTTAGTCTGGAGATTAATTGTAATTCAGAGAGATGTCCATGCCTTCCCTTTCCCCCCAACCCCTTTCAGTTCCAAAGCTGCTTCCCATTTAACACTTTAACTGATTAACACTTTAACTGACTCCCTACTAATGCCCCACAGCCTCTTGGGATTCCCAACTTCGGAGTTGTAGTTCCAATTCCATTTGCTATGGTTGCAGTAAGGCCAGCTGAGAACTACAATTCCCAAGGTGCAACGTGTCAAAAGTGGGAATGTAAGAATGGCGGAGTCGGTGGCACAGGCCAATAAGACACCAAGGCAGTTTTCCCAGTGGCCAATGGGAGAATAGGTGAGTCGTTGCCAGCACAGCTTGCCTTTTATATGTATAATAATACATGGGGTGGAGAGAATACTAGAACTCAAGGACATCCAGTGAAGCTGATGGACTGTAGGTTCAGGACAGAAATACTATACACAGAGAGTGATTAAAATGTGGAATTTGCTGCCAAAGGAAGAAGTGATGGCCACAGGAATAAACAGTTTTAAAAGGGGATTAGATAGATTCATACCGGAGCTGCGGTGGCTCAAGTGGTTAAGACACTGAACTGCAGGCTGTGGAAGGTCAGTAGTTCAGCAGTTCGAGACCCGGGTGCCGCATGACAGGGTGAGCTCCTGTCTCTAGTTCCAGCTCCTGCCAACCTAGCAGTTCGAAAGCAAGAAATTGCAAGTAGATAAATAGGTACCACTTCGGTGGGAAGGTAACAGCGTTCCGTGCGCCTTGGTGTTTAGTCATGCTGGCCACATGACCACGGAAACGTCTTCGGACAGCGCTGGCTCTTCGGCTTTGAAACGGAGATGAGCACCGCAACCCTAGAGTCGGATTCGACTGGCTTTCGAGCAGGGGAACCTTTACCTTTAGATAGATTCATGGAGGATAAGTCAATAGTGGCTACTAGCCATGGTGACTGAGGGGAACCTCCACATTCAGAGGCACTCTGAATCCCAGGGCCAGGAGGCAACGTCAGGGAAAGGCCTCAGTCTCTATGCCCTGTTGGCAGTCCAGAGGAACTGATTGCCACTGTGTGAGACAGGATGCTGGACTAGATGGACTGATCCAGATGGTCTGATCCAGCAGGGCTCTTCTTGTGTTCTTATGTGCGATGTCTTAGATATGAATTCTGAAACTTCTTCTCACAGTGGGTTTAGATGGAATCTTTAGCTGCTTGTATTAACAGCAACCTTAATTTGGAGGAAAGTCATGGCAATTTTGGAATTACTTTAGGATAATAAATTGAAGCTTAAACTGAACAAGACAAAAATGCTACTGGTGTACAGAAGGTGTGAGCTGGGATTAAAGGTGTCACGTGTTCTGAAGGAGACTGCACTCCCCTCGAAGGAATACTCCTGTAATTTGGGGGTGCTCTTGGACCCAGGCCTACTATTGGAAAAACAGGTGATGGCTGTTTGATTGGTTGTCTGATTGCAGCATTTCCTGGTCAGACAAGACCTGGCTTAAATGATTCATGACCTGATTTCATCTAGATTAGATTACTGCAATGTACTCTATGTGATGTTGGCCTTGAAAGGTGCTTGGAAACACCTTGGCGCAGAATGCTGCTGTGAGGATGTTGACTGGAGTGGAACTTGTTATCCAGGGAGACAAGTCTGTCATCTTCTGCTGCTGCCTTCTGCCAGTGGATGTTTTTGTTTCATCTGGCATTCCCTCAGTGATCCCTCCATCCTGCCCTGTTTTAATTGTTTCTATATCTTAGCTTTTGTTTTAATTATGTGTTTTTGTTTGGTTTTAATGGTTTTTAAGACATGTTTTTACGATGTATGTTTTGAATCTGTTAGCCACCTTGGTGGCTCTCGTGAGGGAGGAAAGATGGGGTACAAATGTGTAAATAAATACATGAGAGATTGTTGGTAGGAAAATAACTGAAATATACTCATAACTTGTGAAAGTTTAACTACTAATATATTATTTTCTTTTAAGTTGTACTGTACAACTTGAACACAGACTAGATTCAGAAACCTGTTTGTGCAAATGTGTCACATTAATTTTAAACCCTGATACAGTACTCATTAAAGAATTTCCCTTTGAGCTCATCTGTTTTCTCTTCACTTAGGAATGTACATACAATTCAGCCTTAATTCAGCCATACAGTTTGCTTCTTGTTTGGGGAAAGTAGCAGTTGTCTCCAAATGAGCAGAGCAATACAGCTCAGCTATTAATTTTTTTGCCTCTCTGCGTCTTTGTCTGGGTGCACTGTATTAAAGCTCTGTGGCAGCTAAATCGTATTAAATAGCTGTTGCTGGAAGAGTACAAATTACAGCTGGGTAGGCAGCCAGTAGAGGACATTCCGAACCTTTGGGTGATCTGGGCAAAGATTTCCCTCTTCAGACTCCCCTGATCCTCCCTGCTCAATCAGTCCACCTGCTGGTTGGCCTGGCCCTTGAGGTGTTCCGCTTTTAGGCAAATGGGGTTCAGTGTGGCCAAGTGCAAGCTGATGCATATTGGAGCCAAAAATCCTAACTATAAATACGCATTGATGGGGTCTGAACTGGCAGAGACTGACCAAGATAGAGGTCTTGGAGTTGTAGTAGATAACTCACGGAAAATATCGAGACAGTGTGTGACTGCAATAAAAAAGGCAAACACTACGGAAGGGAATTGAAAACAAATCAGCCAGTATCATAATGCCCCTGTATACATCAATAGTGCAATCTCACTTGGAGTACTGTGTACAGTTCTGGTCACCACACCTCAAAAAGGATATTATAGCATTGGGAAAAGTGCAGAAAAGGCAACTAGAATGATAAAAGGGTTGGAACACTTTCCCTATGAAGAAAGATTAAAGTGCTTGGGGCTCTTTAGCTTGGAAAAATGACGGCTGAGGGCTGAAATGATTGAGGTTTATAAGATTATGCATGGGATAGAGCAGGTAGAGAAAGAAGTACTTTTCTCCCTTTCTCACAATACAAGAACTTGTGGGCACTCAATGAAATTGCTGAGAGGTCAGATTAGAACAGATAAATGGAAGTACTTCTTTACCCGAAGAGTGATTAACACATGGAATTCACTACCACAAGCATGGATGGCTTCAAGAGGGAATTAGATAAATTAGATATGGAACAGACATCTATCAGTGGCTATTAGCCACAAGGTATAGATAGGAACTCTCAGTCTGGGGCAAGTGATGCACTGTATTCTTGGTGCTTGGGGGGCAACAGTGGGAGAGCTTCTAGTGTCCTGGCCCCACTGGTGGACCTTCTGATGGCACCTGGTATTTTTGGCCACTGTGTGACAAGAGTGTTGGACTGGATGGGCCATTGGCCTGATCCAACATTGGTTTCTCTTATGCTCTTATGACTGTTCTGTGTTAATATTGCGGCAACCTGAGTAGCCCAGACTAGCCTTGAGCTCTTCAGAACTTGAAAGCTAAGGAGTGCTGTCCATGGTTAGTATTTGTATGGAGGAACGACCAAGGAAGACAAGGGTTGCTATGCAGAGGAAGGCAACAGCAAACCACCTCTGCTTGTTTCTAGTCTTGAAAACTCCATGAAGGGGTAACTGTAAGTCAGTTGCAACTTGGCAACACTTTATTATTATTATTGTGGAGCTGCACAGGTGGAACAGTCTCTCTCCTCGACATACAGAACCATATTTCAGGTTAGAAGAAAAGGAAATAAAACTTGCTTCATTGTGGGGGATGGAGGACAGGTGGTATAGGCAAACAAAACAGGGCATAAGGTGTTAGCTCTTCAGTAATTGTGTACAAATCTGTGCAAGCTGATGTAATTGGCTTAAAACTTTAATCCTACAAAGTTTATTTACAAAAGTATTTTCCTGCTTTTTTTTTGTAAAGGATCAATGGTGATATGCTTCGGATGGAAACTGCAAAGATTGATGATGTCAAAGAAAACTTCCAAAAGAAAGGTTGCTTCAGCTAAAGTGGGTGATTATAACTTTAAAATATTAACAAAAGCCTTTGGATATGACTCTTCTGCGTACAGACATGCATGAGTGGACAGGGTTCATGTATTTTATGCTTGTGTAGACTGTGACTTGGTGTGACTGAATGAATAGTACTTCATTGGTTGCTGAGCTGTGACTTCTGAACATCACTCAAGTTGCATTTTGTAAAGGTGGGATAAAATGGCCAGTCTTGCTCAACTGATTTGAGGCTGTTGAAATGAGGGATCTACAGTGTGGCATACTGAGCCTACTTATAGGAAATAAGTTTGGTTGAACATGTGACCGTGCTAAATTAATATTTTGACATTAAATTGTCAACGGACTGCAGAATGCTTTTATTCTAAATGTTCATAAATGGTTTCATGCATTTATATATTTATTTAATTTATACCCCCACACCCTTTTCCCACAAGGGACTTGGGATGGTTTACAACATTATAAAGTACAATAAATACAAATATATATAAATGCAATAAAAATAACAAAACAACAGATTTCTTGGAGAAGTCAAAAACAACTGGCCATCTCTCCAGTTCATAACATTAACCAAAGGCCACACAAAACAAAGCAGCTTTACATGCCCTATGGAATACTGGAAGATCCCACAGGGCATGAACTTCCCCAGGGAGCTGATTCCAGAGAGAAGGGACAACCACTGATAATACCCTTGCCCTGGCGGTTGACAAGTGGGCAGCTTGCAGGCCAGGGACCTGTAGAAGGCGTTGTAATGATGATCTAAGGAGGCAAGGGGGGGTCAATTGGGGGAGGTGGTCCTGCTGCAGGTAGGATTTAGGGCTTTTAGGTCAAAACCAGCACACTGAATTTGCTGACTGGAAGCCAGTGCAGGTGCCAAAGTCTTGATGTTATATGTGCAAACCAGGGGGATGCAGTCAGCAATCTGGCAGTCTCATTTTGGACCTCCTGAAGCTGTCAAAGCATCTTCAAAGGCAGCACATTGCAGTAGTCTAATGTGGAGGTGACTGTCACATGGATCACAGTGTCAGCAGAACAGATGGGGGCAGCTGGCCGGCTTGGCATGGGTGATAAAACACTGGGGAAAATAGAGCTACACCCCACATGCATGTAAATCACAAGGTTTTTAAAATAGTTTTATGTTGATACCAAACCCATTTTCTTGTATTTATGTGAAATGCCTAAATTTTTGTTTGATAAAACAAATGTAGATGCTGAAAGGTACGAAAATATTGATATCTTTCTATCGTTGTTCAATAGCACTTTTAACATACTGTGTCTGTGCCTGGTTTGCTAGTTGTACAGTTGCAGACAGGAGAGCACTCCAGAGAGTTATTACCACAGCCCAGAAGATCATTGGTTGCCCCAGGGGTCTTTTCGTAGAAGAACAGCTGCAGGAGCTCATTAGCATATGGTATGCTAATGAGCTATTAGGCTATTAGCATATGCCACGCCCCCTGACATCACCGAAAGTGATGTCAGAAGGGGAAGCAAAAGGGGGGAAGCATCTTCAAAAGCCTCCCCTTCCCTTCCCCAGCTGGTCTGGGTGGGGGAGCTAAGAGAGAAGGGGTTTAAAGTTTAAACGCCTTCTCATGAGAGTTGGGCCACAGAAGGAGGAAAGAGGGAAGGAAAGAGAGAGAGTAGAGAGAAGGAAAGAAGGAAGGAAAGAGAGAGAGAAAGAGAGGGAAGAAGGGGAAACAGGGAAAGGAGGAAAGAGAGAAGAAAGAGAAAGAAAGAAAGAGAGAGAGAGAGAGAGAGAGAGAAAGAAAGAAAGAAAGAAAGAAAGAAAAAAGAAAGAGATAAGAAAGAAAGAAAGAGATAAGAGAAAGAAAGAAAGAGATAAGAGAAGAATGAGGAAAGAGGAAAAGAAGAAGAAGGAGGGAATGAAAGAAATTCAGTGGCAATTCAGCCCCATTATACCCTATGGGCCATTGAAGTCAATGGTGAAAACATAGGGTATATTCTGGGGGCTGGAGGGGAGGAGTTTGAGGTAGAGGCTCCAAGATCACAGGATAGCTGATGGAGCCTCTCCCCAAGATACCCACCAAGTTTCAAGAACATTGGACCAGGGGGTCCAATTCTATGGACCCCCAAACAGGTTGCCCCATTTCCTCCATTGTTCTCTATGGTGGGAAAAAAAGTTATTTTTTTCCCACCATAGAGAACAATGGAGGGAATAGGGGCAACCTGTTTAGGGGCCATAGAATTGGACCCCCTGGTCCAATGTTCTTGAAACTTGGTGGGTATCTTGGGGAGAGGCTCCATCAGCTATCCTGTGAGTTTCGAGCCTCTCCTCAAACCCCTCTCCTCCAGCCCCTAGAATATACCCTATGTTTTCACCATTGACTTCAATGGCCCATAGGATATAATGGAGCTGAAATTGACATTCGGCTGCCTGAAAGACTCTCCGGGACACCGGCTGGGGGCGGGGCTTGGCTCCTGAGCTCCCGGAGCTGTGCTCCGGTGCGCTCCCCCCCGAAAAGACCCCTGGGTTGCCCTCTCCCATTCCTGGAGGAATTGTATAGTTCTCGATGTTTGAAAAAAGCAAAGAACATTTTGCAGGATTCATCACACCCTGAACATTCCTTGTTTGAATTGCTGCCTTTGGGCAGAAGATATAGGACAATTAAAGCAAAGACAAACAGATTAAAAAACAGTTTTTACGCGAGAGCCATCATTGCCTTAAATGCTGTATGAAATCGGATTTGGGTGACATCAGTGGTTCAGTTATTATGTGAATTTTAAGGGAGCTATGAAGCAGTTGTGAATGATTGTGTGACTGCGTATGATTATTGTTGTAGATCATTGAGAGGGTTGTAGATCACCGAGAGGATTGCAGTTTAATTTCATTGTACTATGTACAATGACAATAAAGTATATTATTGTTATTGTTGTTGTTATTATTATTATTATTGGTGTTGTGGAGGATTATCAGGACCTGTAGCTAAGATGAGCAGTGCTGAAGTTACTAACATATAACTTCTACGGTGAAATAATGCTTGCATTTTCAGGTGATTGACTGGGTGGAGCCATCTTTTACTGATTTCTGCAAGAATTCCAGTTCCTCATCTAGTATCCTTCACAAGAAGACGCCTACAGAAACAAATCACCATCAAAAAAGAAAAGAGCATTTTTCTCTCCTAGAAGGTAGCAAGAGTGGGAGAAAACAAGGGAAGCCTTCTTCTAGAGATGAGAGAGATCACATTTCAAGACAAAATTTCAAAGAAATTGAACCATGGGTGGATAAATACAAACCAAAAACTCAGGTGAAATCCAGTTTTTAATTCCCTTTATTATAATAATTTTAAAAGTTGCTTGTTGAAGCAGCAACGAAATTCCCGGCTTATGAAGAATATTGCAAGGATATTACTGGTAAGAAGAAAATGTAGTGTTTTGTGTCATGATCTAAGAGAACTTGGGGGAAAAAACTTGATTGAAATCAATGGAACTGGATTCCAAGTAAATTATTACAAGTGGTTATCCCATTCCTCACACCTTCACTTCCTCCCCTCTCCCCCCTACCCTCTCATGCTTTTTTTCCCTTCTGCCCCCCCTTTTCTTAACTCCCTGTCTCTCCTCCATGCATGTTGCTGCCTCTCTCTGCCCCCTCATCATTCTGTTTTTCTGCCTCCCCACCTCACTCTTTCTCTTTCTGCCTCCATCATTCTCCCTGCTTCCTGCCCTGCCCCACACAGCAGCAGCAGTGGCAGTGGTTGCAGTGCTCCCAGCCACCCACCTGCCTCCTCTCCCCCCACAGCAGCAGTGGCAGCTCTCCAGGAATCACAACAAATCTCCCAGCTACAGAGATCAATTCTCTGCCAGCTCCAGGTTGGGAGATTCCTGGAGATCTTGGGGTGGAGCCTTGGGACAGTGAGACTTGGGGAGGGAAGCAGCCTCATCAGGGTATACTGTCATAGACTCAACCCTCCAAAGCAACCATTTTATCCAGGGGAACTGATCTCTGTCACCTGGACAACAGTTGTAATTCTGGGTGATCTCCAGCCCTCACCTGGAAGCTGGCAATGGTAGTTCTCGTGGAGGAAATGGCTGGTTTGGAGGGTGGAGTCTATGGCATTATACCAGTCTGAAGTTCCTCCCCTTCTCAAATCCCACTCCAGGCTCCACCCATCAAATGTCCAGGAATTTCCCAACCTGGAGTTTGGCAACCCTATTTCCTTCCCACCTAACAGCCAACCTACCTTTATCTGCCTCTGTCTTCAGCTTTCCATCTCCACCCCCTTCCCCCACAGCTTCTACCTAGGAAAATTACAGTCTTTATTCACAGTGGGGACCAAAGCAGCTTACATTATTTTCTCCTCCTTTTCATCTGCACAACAACCCTGTGAGGTTGGTTAGGCTGAAAGTATGACTGCTCCAAAATCACCAAGTCAGCTTCCAGTGCAAGATGGGGGTCTGAACCTGAGTCTCGTAGACCCTGCTTTGATGCTATAACTGCTTCACCACACTGGCTTTCATAGGGTGGCTGCTGTTGAAGAGTAGCAAGCAGCCAGGCCTAATTGAGTCATGCAGATCAGGTGGTATCAGGTCACCCAGAGGGTGCTGCGTAGGGATCCCCTGGAATTACTGTTCATCTCCAGACTACAGAGATAACTTCCCATGGAGAAAATAGATGCTTGGAGGATGGACTTTATGGCACTGTACCCCATTGAGGTACCTGTCCTCCCCAGGAACTCTAGACAGCAGAGATATGTCTACCTGGAGAAAATGGCTGCTTTGGACTCTGTGGCATTATACCCAGCTGAGGCCTCTCCCTTCACCAAACCCAGCCCTCCTTAGACTCCACCACAAAATCTCTAGGAATTTCCCAGCCTGGCACTGCCAACCCTTGTCAGGCCTGGCCCCAAGGATCCCTCCCTCAAAGGCCAAAATAGGCCTGGAAAGGGCCCTACCTTGCCTTTTACTGACAAAGCCAGTTAGGAGCCTCCCCCCTCCAAACGTTCTAATCTCTCACCATTCATGCCTGGAGTGACTGGCCCTTGTGGAGGCCATTTCAAAAGGTATTGGGGGAATTCAACCCTCCCCAAGTTGTATTTTTTTTAACTTTTTGGATTTTTCTGCAGACCTAGAGAGTCTCTTGAGGCTGTAGAAAAAGCTGTTGGGAGAGAGTGAGCCCTCTGTTAGTGGAAATAAGTACCTGCATGAAGAACAGACTTTGGAAATTAGTATATGAATTCCTTCGGTTAGAATGCTCCTTTATTAATTTGTTAATTAAGCTCCTTTTTAATTTGTTACTAAAGCACCATAACCTACAGTAAAATAAAATAATTACCCTCACTTGCACCTTAGTGGTTTCTAACAATTTAGTGGCTTAAATTATAGGTAAGACCATTATTCAGTTTATTACTGATGAAGGCATTATATGAAGGAGCTCTTTATTAGTGTTATTCAGGTGCTGCTTATACACAGAGAGAGTCTGCACCAGAAATGTTCAGGAACAATTGGATTATTTTCCTGGGAATTAGATGGAATTCTTGAACAATTAATCCAAATTCTAAGTTTGAGTCCAGATCAGCTTGCCATGCTGAGATCATAGCAGTGGTATTAGTTGTTTTCAGCCAGGCTTAGAAACAAAGGCCTTGCTGTAGCTTTGATCCTGCAAGCATGGCCTACACCCCCCACTTTACCAAGAATGGTCAGGCAGGTACGGTTTGTAGTTTAAAGGCTACAGCTGGCTTCATATCCTGGACTCTGCTGAAAATATAGTTGTCATCACACATTGGGGCTCTCCTGGGCCTGATCTCGATCAATTTCAGGTGATGTCTGGGTGAATCTCAAATTGCTAGACTCCAGTCTAAACTGTCCACATGTGTTAGGAACCCTGAATCTCATTATGAACAGAAAAATCTTTATTTTAAAAATTATGCCTTTTGAAAGGTTTATATTACATTTTACTATGCAATTATGTCTTTTAATCAGATGTGCATACTTCTTATGTTTTTCTTCCTCGTTAGAATGAGCTTGCTGTACACAAGAAGAAAATTGAAGAAGTTGAAGTCTGGTTAAAAGCCCAAGTATTTCAAAGGCAAACCAAGCAGGTAGCAGCTGATTTATCCTTAAACCTGCCAATGATTGTTTTGAAGGCTTTGTATTTTGTATACCTTATGGGCCATAGATTCCTACCTGTTAAAATAAAAGATTTTATTTGGATAAATAGTTCCTCTCGAAGAGTCAGAAATGAGTCATGGGAATAGCAAAGTTCTGTGTGATATTTAAATTTTGTAGCATTATTGTTACATAGGACAATAATGTGATAACAGATGTGTATAAATGTAGCACAGTGATCTGCTGGGAATTAATAGAAGAGAATGAGAGAATGGAGCGTGTATATTGAAAACAAAACTAATATGGACTTCATGTTGTCTAAGATGCTATTGAGAAAAATTCATTGGGTAATGGCTTTTCTCTCCAACTCCCCTTAAACAGCTGGACATGCTTTTCTGCATTTGCTTTTTCGTAATGCAAAGATAGAGAGTTCTTTCTTGGAACCAAAAGACAAAAGATCACTTACATAGACTAGTTACTCTAGTGACACAGGCAGCAGAGAGATTTACTGGGTTGGATCCTAAAGTGCACTTCTTTATGCATACGATATCTTCCACTCATAAAATGGCAAATTGGTATGGTGTTTTATTGTAGGGTGGCTCCGTTTTATTATTAACTGGTCCCTCAGGCTGTGGGAAGTCTGCAACTTTGGAAATACTAGCTAAAGACCTTGGCATTCAAGTGCAGGAATGGATAAACCCTTTACTAATGGACTTCAGAAAAGACGACTTCCAAGATGTTTTGAACAAAGGTAAAGCTTTTCCAATTTCTCAATAGTTAAGCAATTAAAGAATATTAAATATGTTTATATAGTATCTTACTTGCAAGTGTTCAAGGAGGCTTGCTTCAATCTTAAACTCTAGTTAACAGATACAAAATACAATGATAAAAGTAACAACACAGAAGAAAACTAACCTGTTTTAATCAGATTTTCAGGTATTGCCATATGAGAGCCAAACATCTCTCTTTCGAGAGTTTCTACTAAGAGCAAACAAATATACCAAGCTTCAGATGGTTGGTGACATCATGAAAACTGATAAAAGGCTTATTCTTGTGGAAGTAAGTAGAAATAGTTAAGCTCAACCAATGGTGTTTCTCTAATTATTTAAATCTTGTTCTTCATTTCCTATTTTTAAGTACTACTGAAATTGATGAAGGAAGCTTTTGCTTTTAAAAATGAATGCTTCTGTAGTCATATTAGATGTTATTATCTAATTATGGACCAGACCACCCACACACCTTGGTTCTCAGGGCTGAATATTTTAAACTTTACTCACTTTTTTCTTAAACTGACTTTAAAAATTTCAGTTTAATGTCACCTTGAAAATTTCAGATCCTTATCGAATGGTGTGTAGTAGAGCTGTTTTCCTTTCACTGTTCAGTGCTTTACTTTGTCCTAAGGTAATGCCATTCATGATCATTTGAATGAAGTTAATTTGGCTGCAGTCTAGGACTGATCCATCTTGTGTCTAGCCACCGTGGCCAGGATCCAGAGAATCAACATCATCAATATATCTAATTCTTAACATGGCCCCATCTGTGGATACTTAAGTCTGGAGGCTGGGGCCATATATAGACAAGAGAGATATTTCTGCAAACCAGAGAAAAGCTCAAGGTTGACAGAAAAAATTGAAATTTAAAAAATACACTTTTTAAAAAGCTTTCCAAAATGATAGAAGCAGCACCTGTAGCTTTAAAAATGGTGGCCATTGCCAGCCTTCAAGCCTTGATTTTCGTCAGGAAGCAGGAGGGGTCAAGGTCCTGTCCATGGTTATTTTGGCCTTTGAGGGAGGACTTATTAGGTCCAGGCCTGCCAGCAATCATGAGGCCACTTACTATAATTCATGTTGTATGCATGACTCCACAGGCCCAGCAACAACCCCACAGCAGCCACTCCACAAAAAACAGTGTGGTGTAGTAGTTAAGAGTTTCAGATGAAGATCTGAGAGACCAAGACTACAATCTCCACTCTGCTGTGGAAGCAGAATGTCTTTGGCCAGTCATACACTGTCAGCCTAACCTACCACACATGATTGTTAGGATAAAGTGTACAACAGGAGAGTGATGTAAGCTGCTTTGGATACTATTGTGGATAATGGGGGGGGGAGAAGTAAATAAATAATAAATAGCTGAAAATTGGGGGTAGATTAAAAATTGGTGGGTGGATGGGAAGGAGAGAAGGAAGCAGAGAAAGCTGAAGATACAGGTGCTGCTAGGAGGAGGGAAAAAGAAATCACAAATGAGCCTACCCCAGCCTACCTGGCATACTACAGCCGGGTCCACCTGGAACCATACAACTGGGTATGGCACAGTGACTAGCACTGTGCAACTCAACCAGGGTTTTCCTGGGGACAGGCTGCCAGAGGGGAGGGAAAACTGAAGATAGGGAGCAGATAACAATAGGCTGGTTGGTAGACAGGAAGGAGAGAAGGAAGCAAGAAAACTGGAGGCGATATGAGAACTTTCAAGAAAGGGAAAGAGGAAATATTAAGATGCTTCCCCACAAGTCCATGCGGTTCATTTGCATGTACTTAAGCTGTTTCTCGGTTCCTGAGTGGGTGTTATACTTGGGTTACCAAACAGCATCTCCTGCATCATCCTGTACAGCAAACAACTCTTGAAACTGAGGATAATTTCAGAGCACAGTAATATGGCATGGGCCCACTTTGTTGTTGTTCAGTCGCACAGTCGAGTCCGACTCTTCGCGACCCCATGGACCAGATCAAGCCAGGCTCTCCTGTCTTCCGCTGTCCGCTGAAGTTTGCTCAATTTCATGTTTGTTGCATCGATGACTCTGTCTAACCATCTCATCCTTTGCCGTCCCCTTCTTCTTTGACCTTCAATCTTTCCAAGCATCAGGGTCTTCTCCAGTGAGTGCTCCCTTCTTATTTGGTGGCCAAAGTATTTGAGCTTCAACTTCAGGATCTGGCCTTCCAGGGAACAGTCAGGGTTGATTTCTTTTAGGATTGAATGATTTGATCTCCTTGCAGTCCAAGGGACTCTCAAGAGTCTTCTCCAGCACCATAGTTCAAAAGAATCTATTCTTCGGCGCTTGGCCTTCCTTATAGTCCAACTCTCGCAGCCATACATTACTACTGGGAAGACCATTGCTTTGACCATGCGGACTTTTGTTGGTAGGGTGATGTCTCTGCTTTTTATCATGCTGTTTAGGTTTGCCATCGCTTTCCTCCCAAGGAGCAGGTGTCTTTTAATTTCATGGCTGCAGGTCACCATCTGCAGTGATCTGGGATCCCAGGAAGGTGAAGTCTGTCACTACTTCTATGACTTCCCCTTCTATTTGCCAAGGAGTGATGGGGCCAGATGCCATGATCTTAGTTTTTTTGATGTTGAGCTTCAAGCCCATTTTTGCACTCTCCTCTTTCATCCTGAGCAAGAGGCTCTTTGGGTCCTCTTCACTTTCTGCCATCAGAGTGGTATCGTCTGCATATCTGAGGTTATTGATCTTTTCCCCAGCAATCTTAACTCCAGCTTGTGATTCATCCAGGCCAGAATTTCGCATGATGTACTCTGCATATAAATTAAATAAGCACGGTGACAATATACATCCTTGTTGTACTCCTTTTTCTATGCTGAACCAATCAGTTGCTCCATATCCGGTTCTAAATGTAGCTTCTTGACCCTTATACAGGTTTCTCAGGAGACATGTGAGGTGGTCTGGTACTCCCATCTTTTTAAGAACCTGCCATAGTTTATTGTGATCCTCATGGCCCACTAGCCACTCTGAAATTCTTAGCTTCAACATAAGTATCTTGGCTTATTTATCCACATTTGTCTAAATGTAAAATCAAATGAGTATGTGAACCATTGTAACTTTGATAGACTCTACAGACTGAAGATTGACCTGTGTACTAATGCACAAAGTTTGCTAAAATAACCATGTATTGCCTTTCAATAGGATGTGCCAAACCAGTTTTATCGTGATCCTAGCATTTTACATGAAATTCTGAGGTGAGTGTAAAGGAGCTCATATTGATAACATGGGAGGGGGAGGCAGATTGACAGTGTAATCCTGAACAGTTTACACCCTTCCAAACCCTTCTAAACTTCAGTGGACTTAGCAGTGTGTATCTCTGCTTGGGATTGCACTGTAAGACTTCAGTTCTCTGTCTCCAGAATAGCCTGCTCTCCAAGGCCATTCATCCAGTCTTCTGCTTTTGAGCTGGTAACTGAGATAGAGCAGCACATTATATGGGTTGGTAGTAGCAGGATTTAACACAAGACTCTCCAGTTACTGATTTCCTGTTGTTCTGGCTCTTAAATCTGAGTGCAGCTCTCTGTAACTTTTTATTTTCCATCCTAGGATGTTTGTGCGGACAAGCAGATGCCCTCTTGTGTTTATTATATCAGATGGTGCAAGTGCAGCCAGCAGTCAAAGATCTCTCTTCCCAAAAGAGATTAATGAAGAGCTACATATAGCAAATATTAGGTAAAAAGGTCACTAACTGCATTGATCATAATAAAAGATTTTACTATGAAATTAATCTTGACCATCTTTTCTTACCTATTTTTTTAGTTTTAACCCAGTGGCTCCAACAATTATGCTGAAAGTTCTAAACCGAATAACTACAATAGAGGCAAATACGGTAAGATAAAATTTAAAAGCTCTATTGTGTTGATAGTGTGAAAATTTGGGGAAAGTCTGTATCTGAATTGGAAAAGTTATGCTTGTACTCCTTCTGAAAATGGCCAAAACAAAATGTCAGTTGGGTTAGCTGATGTACAGGCTCTGATGTAGAGATCTGTGGATTATTTGATGCATATATACAGCCTTCGTAGCTATTTTGCTGTCAAGGCTGCTGTGTATGGCCCATGGAGATTGTGAGACACTATTGCCGAAGGAAATCTTTGTACTTTTGAGAGTCCAGTGTGTACATAGATTCAGTGTTCATTTGTCACGATAGAGTGGACTCTTTTATGTGGGGAAATACCAGAAGTCTGACTTTTTGGAAAGCACATATCCTTAAAGACTTGAAGCTATAAAAATCACATGAAGACTTATAGGGTAGTTAGTGATAAAAGTTGACCCTCCACAAACTAGCTGCACTGAGTCTTGACTAGTAGTACAGTTTTGATGATTATGCAAACTAAACCTTTTCCTTGTAGAATGCAGAAAAATTTGATGTCCCAGACAAGTCCTCAGTGGAATTGATTTGCAAAGGATGTTCAGGTGATATTAGAAGTGCAATAAACAGTCTTCAGTTTTCTTCTTTGAAAGGTAAATGCAGAATTTTTCCACCGAAGTATGTCTCAGAGGACAGTTTTGTTTCGACACTGGTTGAGTAGTCTTTCAGATAGTATAATAATAAGCAATTGGAATGAAATAAGACCTTATTATACATGGAGTTGTAATCCAAGTTTGAAAAAATACAAGAGGAACTGCATGCTCAGGGCTATGCTCCCTAGAGCATTCTCTCCTCCTACTAAACAGATCATCCATGCTGTCATCTCAAACAGTGCTGGTACTTGCCTTTTCTCTCAACCAGATCATCGGCATTGACAGAAAGGACAGTATAGATCAGCAGTGTTCTTATGTAATGCAGGAACATCACCACATGTGGGAAGCAAAACTCTTTCTACTCACAAAATTCTCTCACTAGCTTGATATAAAACTGGCGAGAGCTTGGTATTAGTGTGTTTTTCAATACACTTTCTTTATGTTAGTTAGTTAGGGTACCAAAACATAGTTGTGGCAACACGACTGAATTCTTTTGACTAATAATTAGCTTATTCTTTGACAAAACATTGTTTTTGGAATCTATAAAAAAGCAGTTCTTTTACTCTTTTATGGTGTTGCTGTTTAATCTCTAAGTGTCTTCACATTAAAATTTTGGACTTCCAACATGTGGGTAGAAGCTGCTAGTTTTCTCCCTAAATCGTTGCTGCATGCTATTTCATAGTTTTATCTGACTGAAGGTGCTATGAACTGGTACAACCTGTCCCCAACTGGAAAAGGTGGTGAAAGTTCTTGGGAAAATCTTATTTTCCTGGTACAGAGAAACAAAGCAGAGATAATTGTTTTCTATTTACATTTCTCTATAATTGAGTGCTATTAGGAGTATATATATTTTAAGTTAATTAGAAAGGAAAGAAGATATGAGTAGGCCTTCTGTATTAAATTACTTCGCCAATGTCAGATTCAACAGCAGCAGGTTAAGGGGTAACAGAATAGCTTTGTGGAGCTATTCTTCTATGGAGCTGAAATACGAGGGAGCAACAAGTTGCAGGCTTGCAGACTAAAGTACATACTATAAATTACTGGATTAGTAAAACATTTGAATGTATAATTAATTAAAAATGGCACTCAGACTTAACTGTTCTAATAATAGAGTGGATTAATGTATCCCAGGGGAGGGCAGGATATATATCAAATGAATTAAAAATGTTTCTATTTAGTAGCGATTAGTTGTGACTAGAGATGGGCACAAACTGGGGAAATGGTTCCGTTCGTGATTTACGAATCATGGACACCAGACAAAAGCTTCTCCAGCTGAGGCCTTTCAGCAATACAATCCTTGGAGAACCAAATAACTAAGCCTCTCTTTGTTCCACCCCCTACTCAGGTTGTTGGGGGGGGGGGTTCAGTCAGTCACTACACACACTCCTCCTAGTATGCAAAATAAGTCTTTCATTGCTCTGCCCAACAGCATATATCCCCAGAGTCCTACATCTTCTACATAACTGAATTATCCATAGATTGTTTTGCATGAAAGTTTTCATATCAACACTGTGACACCTTAGTACTTAATAAAACATTAGGATTGTTCACAGTGTTACTGTGTTGTTGTTGTTCAGTCGCACAGTTGAATCTGACTCTTTGCAGCCCCATAGATCAGATCACGCCAGTCCCTCCTGTCTTCCGCTGTCCGCTGAAGTTTGCTCAATTTCCTGTTTGTTGCATTGATGACACTGTCTAACCATCTCATCCTTTGCCGTCCCCTTCTTTGACCTTCAATCTTTCCCAGCATCAGGATCTTCTCCAGTGAATGCTCCCTTCTCATTTGGTGGCCAAAGTATTTGAGCTTCAACTTTAGGATCTGGCCTTCCAGGGAACAGTCAGGGTTGATTTCTTTTAAGATTGTATGATTTGATCTCCTTGCAGTTCAAGGGACTCTCAAGAGTCTTCTCCAGCACCATAGTTCAAAAGAATCTATTCTTCGGCGCTCGGCCTTCCTTATAGTCCAGCTCTCGCAGCCATACATTACTGCTTTGACCATGTGGACTTTTGTTGGCAGGGTGATGTCTCTGCTTTTTATCATGCTGTTTAGGTTTGCCATCGCTTTCCTCCCAAGGAGCAGGTGTCTTTTAATTTCATGGCTGCAGTCACCATCTGCAGTGATCTGGGATCCCAGGAACATGAAGTCTGTCACTACTTCTATGACTTCCCCTTCTATTTGCCAAGGAGTGATGAGGCCGGATGCCATGATCTTAGTTTTTTTGATGTTGAGCTTCAAGCCCACTTTTGGGCTCTCCTCTTTCATCCTGAACAAGAGGCTCTTTAGATCCTCTTCACTTTCTGCCATCAGAGTGGTATCGTCGGCGTATCTGAGGTTATTGATCTTTTCCCCAGCAATCTTAACTCCAGCTTGTGATTCATCCAGGCCAGAATTTCGCATGATGTACTCTGCATATAAATTAAATAAGCAAGGTGACAATATACATCCTTGTCGTACTCCTTTTTCTATGCTAAACCAATCAGTTGTTCCATATCTGGTTCTAACTGTTGCTTCTTGACCCTTATACAGGTTTCTCAGGAGGCATGTGAGGTGGTCTGGTACTCCCATCCCTTTAGGAACCTGCCATAGTTTATTGTGATCCACACAATCAAAGGCTTTAGCATAGTCAATGAAGCAGAAGTAGATGTTTTTCTGGTACTCTCTTGCTTTCTCCATAATCCAGCAAATGTTGTCAATTTGCTCTCTAGTTCCTCTACCGCTTCGAAACCCAGCTTGTACTTCTGGCAGTTCTCTATCCACATACTGTTGGAGCCTAACTTGTAGGATCTTGAGCATGATCTTGCTAGCATGTGAAATGAGTGCAATTGTGCGATAGTTTGAACATTCCTTGACATTGCCCTTCTTTGGGATTGGAATGTAAACTGACCTTTTCCAATCCTGTGGCCACTGTTGTGTTTTCCAAATTTGTTGGCAAATTGAGTGCAGCACTTTAACAGCATCTTCTTTTAAGACTTTGAATAACTCAGCTAGGATACCATCACCTCCACTAGCTTTGTTGTTAGTAATGCTTTCTAAGGCCCATTTAACTTCGCTTTCCAGGATGTCTGGCTCGAGATCAGTGATTATACTGTTGTGGTTGTCAAGGACATCGAGGTCCTTCTTGTATAGTTCTTCTGTGTATTCTTGCCATCTTTTCCTAATCTCTTCTGCTTTTGTTAGGTCCCTACCGTTTTTGTCCTTTATCATGGCCAGCTTTGCATGGAACGTTCCCTTGATTTCTCCAATTTTCTTGAAGAGATCTCTAGTCCTTCCCAATCTATTGTTTTCCTTTATTACTTTGCATTGTTCATTCAGGAAAGCCTCCTTATCTCTCCTTGCTGTTCTCTGGAAATCTGCATTCAGTTGGGCAAATCTTTCCTTTTCACTGTTGCCTTTAGCTTTCCTTCTTTCCTCTGCTATGTGTAAAGCCTCATCAGACAGCCACTTTGCTTTCTTGCATTTCCTTTTCTTTGGGATGGCGGTGATTGCTGCCTCCTTTACAATGTCATGGACCTCTGTCCATAGTTCTTCAGGCACTCTGTCTATCAAATCTAGTCCCTTAAACCTATTCTTCACCTCTACTGTATATTCATCGGGGATGCGATCTAGGTCAAATCTGAATGGCCTAGTGGTTTTCCCAACTTTCTTCAATTTAAGTCTGAATTTTGCAATGAGTAGCTCATGATCTGAGCCACAGTCAGCTCCAGGTCTTGTTTTTACTAACTGGATAGAGCTTCTCCATCTTTGACTGCAAATTATATAGTCAATCTGATTTCGGTGTTGCCCATCTAGTGATGTCCATATGTAGAGACGCCTCTTAGGTTGTTGGAAAAGGGTGTTTGCTATGACCAGCATGTTCTCTTGACAAAACTCTGTTAGCCTTTGCCCTGCTTCATTTTGTTCTCCAAGGCCAAATTTGTCTGTTATTCTGGTTAACTTTTGATTTCCTACTTTAGCATTCCAGTCCCCTATGATGATGAGGACATCATTTTTTGGTGTTAGTTCTATGAGGTGTTGTAGGTCTTCATAGAACTGGTCCACTTCAGCCTCTTCTGCAGCAGTGGTTGGGGCATAGACTTGGATTACTGTGATGTTGAATGGTTTGCCTTGGATTTGGACTGAGATCATCCTGTCATTTTTGAGATTGTATCCCAATACTGCCTTTCTCACTCTCTTGTTGACTATAAAGGCCACACCATTTTTTCTACGGGATTCCTGGCCACAGTAGTAGATATAATGGTCTTCTGAGTTTAATTCGCCCATTCCTGTCCACTTTAGTTCACTGATTCCCAAGATGTCGATGTTCATTCTTGCCATCTCATTTTTGACCACGTCAAGCTTACCTTGATTCATAGATCTTACATTCCAGGTTCCTATGCAGTATTGTTCTTTGCAGCATCGGACTTTCCTTTCACCATCAGACACATCCACAACTAAGCGTCCTTTCGGCTTTGGCCCAGCTGCTTCACTCTTCCTGGGGTTACTCATACTTGCCCTCTGCTCTTCCCCAGTAGCATATTGGACACCTTCTGACCTGAGGGGCTCATCTTCCGGCATCATGTCTTTTAGACTTTTGTTACTGTCCATGGGGTTTTCTTGGCAAAGATACTGGAGTGGGTTGCCATTTCCTTCTTCAGTTACTGTGTTATGACTCATTTATTTTATTTTTTAATATTCTTATTATTTATGTATTACTTTCGATTTATATCCCACCCTGCCAGCGCAAGCTGGCTCAAAGCGGCATACAACAGGTTAAAATGCAATGAAACACCAATGCATGGATGCAATACTATAAAATTTCACGTAAACAAACAATTTACATAAAGTGCAAGTAAGTGCAGATGGTGATTGCTATAAGATGGTCTGATGTAGGAAGGCCAGTATCCAAAGTTGTTCTTAATGCCAGTAACGTGAGGGCCGTAACATGTTCAGTAAGATTTACATTCATTTTCCCACATTATGGAACATAATAAACCTGATATTTAAAGGGTTGAAGTTCTTTGTAGCTAATCTTTGTGTTTTCTCTATTTAAGGAAGTACTATCAAATTCCATCATATTGCTGTGTTTTTTTTAATTGCTAGAATGTCCATTGGAGAACTTGTGGTCACAGAGAAAAGGGAATTCTACATTAAAATGTGATTTATTATCTAAAGTGAAAAGGAAATTTAGTAACTCTTTAGAAGGCCAGGAGATACAAGCTGTCGGTGGCAAAGATGCATCCATCTTCCTTTTCCATGCTTTGGGGAAAATACTTTACTGCAAAAGTAAGGAAACTGTGACACTGATCTTTGTTCTGGGGTGGAAGAAAAAAAATTCTGCCTTGGTACATTGGTACATTAACTTGGTATGTTGACTACATTAATACAACAAGAAGATGCTATCAGCGTATCAGTTTCACTTGTTTCTCCTAATATGAATGGTTCCATTGATGTTTTCTTGAATATCATAAGCATATGAAAATGTTTTTATTTATCTATAATTGTACTGTATCATTTTCTGCAATCTCAAGCAGTTAATAGCTTTTTAAGAAATTGCACTCCATGGTCCACTCATCTGTCATTTAGATAGTTTCAGAGGGCGGCCATGCTGGTCTGCAGTGGAACAGCTAGACTCAAGTCCAGTAGCGCCTTAGAGATCAGTATGTGCTCCCTTTGTCAGATATGAGCTGGAATGGAGTCCTTATATCCCAGTCAGAAATTGTGGGGGGTGTTGCAAAGAAGGAACTCAGGATGCAGAGGTAAATATCCTGAGTTCCTTCTTTGCAACACCCCTCCCACCATCTGAATGGGTTATAAATCCACAGAGTTCTCCATTCCAGCTTATATTTGACAAAGGGAGCTTTGACTCTCAGAAGCTCTTATCCCAAAAATCTTGTTGGTCTCTAAGGTGCTATTGGACTCGAATCCAGCTGCTCATCTGTCATTTAGTACCTCTATTTATCTTTCCGTTATTTCCAAAGGAATGCTGATGGTAAGTGCCACCAAGTTGCAGCCAACTTCTAGTGACCCCTGTAGGGTTTTCAAGGCAAGAGGCTAACACAGGTGGTTTGCCGTTGCCTGCCTCTACATAGCAACCATAGACATCATTGGTGGTCTCCCATCCAAGTAATAACCAGGGCTGACCCTGCTTAGATTCTGATGAGATTGGGCTAGGATGGGCCAGCTGAGTCAGAACTCCCAGATGAATATCTTTCTGTTAATTTCTTCAACTCCTCTCATAAAACCCAAGTGCTCTGCCTAGTTTTATCCTGGCCACTTTACAGTCAGGGGCAAATTTATTAGCAGATTAATTCAGTGCTCAGCAGTGAAATGGGTCTTTTCTGCTCTCTACATGGTTTACATGATTTATCTAATAAGAGGGGGATATGCAATGATCCACTTCTCCCAAATTAAAGAACATAAATTTTAAATTAACATGTGTGAAGCTGGTAAACAGTCAAAAACCTTGGGCAAATGGAATTGTGGGAAAACATCAACGAAATCTGGAAACAGCCTTTTTGAAATAGGACAACATACTATTGTGTGAATGAACTGTATACTTCAGTTAGAAGCACAGGTAGCAGATACAAGCATATGTTATGTTAACCAGCATAAACAAGGTTTCAGATGCAGCAGACCCCTTATCTCTGTCCACTGCCTCACCCTGCATAAGCAAAGTAGCCATCTTTCAGGCATTTAATAATGTTGTTACATGCTGTTTACTGTTAAATATAATGTGTTCTTCTTTGATAGGGGAGCAAATAATGGAGTTGAGCTTTCCTTGCCTACCACCTCATTTATCAGAACATGAACGAAGCCCTTTGCTTGTTCAACCTGAGGTAAAGGCCTGTTACTATTAGTACCTGCATGTGTGCAAGACGAAACAATTAAGTCCCCCCTCCCATGATATACAGCATTAATTATGTGTATTCTTTTTTTATTAGGATGTCATAGAAAAATCACATATGCCTGGGGACTTGTTTAATTTATACCTTCATCAAAACTATGTAGAATTTTTCTCTGATATAGAGGATCTTGTGAGAGCTAGTGAATATTTGAGCACTGCTGACTTGCTTTGCAGTAACTGGGATGTAAGTTTTTTTAAAATTAATTCTGTTATACTCTAATTTATAAACACTCAAGTCAAGAGTAAATTTCATGGAGGATAAATATTTTGAGACAAGGAGAACTGAGAATGAAAATCTTGCATTTTCCACTAGGTGTGAGTCACTGCTAATTTGTAGAATGCCTTGTTATCTGTTACCCAGTTCAGCTTGTTTTATTATCCTTGCATGTTTGCTGTGTTACTCTGCCAACACATTGGGTCCATTTAGAAAGTATAGTATATAAATCAATGCAAAATTTCAAGATCTTTTCCAATTCACCACAGTGTAGAAAAAAAACTACTGGAAGGAAGGATTTTGTTTGTCTTGGTTGCCACATTCCTTTTCAAAACAATAAGAGAAGTTTAATGTGGTAAATATTTCTTACACATTTGCTCACAGATGTCGACACACTATAGATGAACTTGAACTAAAAGGCCACTTGATATGTTACAGTAAATCACAGTTGCCGCAGTGTGTATGTACATGTTATTAATATAGATCAATTAAGTGAAGTAATCTTTGTCAAAATGAACATCGCGTTTGTAATATTACACTCTAATATTACACTGGATAACAATCAGGCTTTGGCTCTTAAAATACATATTTTAGGGCTGGCTATAATCCTGCTACAAAGTGAAGCCTTGCAATATAGGCACTCTAAAACTAAAGGGTCAAGAAACTGATCTTTACAGAACATGTGTGTGATATGTCCTGAGAAATACCTTAGTAAAACAGCATTCCAGTGGTCCCTTAAAAACTACCAAAATCAAATTTAATAAGTGCTTTTGTGAGTCACAGCTCATTTAAGATACATCTTGCCATGCTATTCCATTCATATCCTATTGCTACTTTCCCTTCTCCATGTAACGTGTTGCCAAAATATTCAGGTTTTGCCACTGCTATGGACCAGAAATATCATCTATAGTGTTTTTGAATTTTAGTTCTGAGATCTTGATGGTATTGTGTATCTACAAAAGTTTAATTGAAAATCAAACAAAATTCTTCCTTCCATTATTTTTTTTAATACACTGTGGCAAATTGGAAAAGATCTTGAAATTTTGCATCAATAAGTGTTGTGAAGAGTCGTACTCGACTGTGCGATTGAACAAAAAATATACTATTAGCAACACGTGGTCTCTATCTGCGGAAATCTAAATCCACAGATTGCGACCACACAGAAGCTAAAGAGATTGTTCTACAAATTTGGGGGACCCCCTAGGTTTGCAGAAAACCCCCAAATCTTAACAACAATATATTGGGAGGTTTAAATCGCCCCCTAAATAAAAAGTATTTGCACAGACGCAGACAACATACTTACCGGTGGGAACTTTGGTGATGGCTGCAATAGAGCCCGGTTGGCTGGGAGCCACACAGGGCTCACTACTACTGTTGCTGATGGGGAGAAGAAGCCTTGGTGGTCTACCAGCTGGGAGCCGCACAGGGCTCACCACTGTTGACAGTAGGGGGGAGAAGGCTCAGTGAGCCTGTGACTGGGAGCTGCACGGGCTTGCATGAGGAGGAAGAAGCCTTGGTGGGCCTGATGGTTGATAGCCATGCAGGACTCAATGCCATTGACAGTGTGTGGAGAAGGCTCGGCGGACCTGCAGCTGGGAGCTGCATGGGCTTACTGCTGCCCTTGCTGATGGGAGAAGGGGAAGAAGCCTTGGCAGGCGTAGCAGCTGGGGGCTGTGCAGGACTCACCTCTGTTGCTGTTAATAGGGTGGAAGGCTCTGGCAGCTGGGAGCCATGTGGGCCTCATTGTCACTGATGGGGGAAAGTAGCCTTAGTGGGCCCAGTGGCTGGGAGCCACACAGGGCTCACTGCCATCGTCATCATCAAGGTGGGGTGGAGAAACCTCGGTGGGTTTGGCAGGGAGAGCTGCACGAGGCTCGCCGCCATTGATGGTGGGAGGGAAAAGCCTCAGCAGAATCAATGTGTGGGGCTCACCACTGTTGCTGATAGAGGGGAGAGAAGCCTTGGCAGGCCTGGCAGTGATGGGGGAAGAAGCTTCAGTGGATCAAAGGTGCTGCTGATGGAAGGAACAAGAGCCATGGTGGCCCCAAGGAAGGCAGCAGCGATGGGGGGGGTTATTAAGATGAGGAAAGGAATTACCTGTTGTGAATCACAAGTATCACGGGTCCCCACTTGTAACGTGTATTTATAAATTCAAAACATAGGCGTAGTGCTTAGTAGTGTTACAAGTGCTAATACCTAGTGTATTTGCATCTCTTTATGTTGATCTGTTTTTTAATTACTGTATGCAACTCTGCAACTTCAGTTTATTATGTCTTATAGGCACGACCTATACTCTGGGAGTATAGTGCATCTGTGGTTACAAGAGGCATAATGCATTCGAACAGAGCTAGAGCCTTTGCCCACAGCAAAGGAGGAATGGGCTTTCGACCCCTTCATAAACCGCAGTGGTTTCTAATTAATAAGAAGGTAATTATTTTGTGGCTTGCTAAAATGTGCTTCTAAGTATTCAAGTTCAGATGTGACTCTCAATACCCTTACTTTAAAAATAGAATCAAATTGTGGAACACCACTTTGATCTGATGTGCAAAATATTTGTGATAAACCTCTCCGTTACTAAATCAGACGATTCTCAGTAAGGATTGTCATGTCTCATCACGCAAAAGAAAATATTCTGGAGGAGTCATCCCCAGAATATCATCTAGGGTAGTCCAACTGTACAAGCATCCAGGAAGTAATACAGTTCCAGGCTACCACATCAGCAACATCTGTTCCAACAGGTACCCTGCAGCATCCCCTGCAATATTACAAGGGATCCTGAAATGCATCTCTTGGGTAGTGAAGGCAGCACAGAGTAAAGGGTGCAAAGAGTAAAAAACTGACTTGGGCCAGCCTTTTGGAGCTATTTATATGATTCCCCAAGAAAAACTGCAGTAAGTTTTATTGTACCAGAAGCTGGATTAGAAAGAAATTATAGATTTTAAACTCCTGAAACGGCATGCTGGGTAGTTAACACCACTTCTCAATAGCTATCCTACAGAGCTGTCTTGCTAAACAATTTAACAGGGTAATAGTTACAATTTATTAAAATCAGTTTTTTGAAGTATGGTTAAATTTAATAAAACCTCCTACGTTCAATGATTATACTGATGTACAGAGGACAGGCAGAATTCAGTTTGTGGTGTTTATAAATGAATAAACCTTTTGGATACAATACTTGTTTCTTCCTTACTAGTATCAGGAAAACTGCATTGCTGCAAAATCCCTCTTCTCAAGTTTCTGCTTACCACCAACGTGCCTTCAGACCCAGCTATTACCTTATCTTGCCCTGCTTACAAATCCAATGAGAAACCAAGGTATGCTTAAAACATTAAATTTCTCTCCAGAATATGATTGGAAATGAAATCAATAAAAGCTAAACTTGGTCAAGCAAAAAAGACCAACATTTTTTAAAACTCCACTGTTAGTTCTGCCATGGTTTATACATAATGGTAAACTGTGGTCTCCTGCCACCTAAATGAGATTGAAGAAGAAGAGATTGGATTTATACCCACCATTTACTCAAAGCGGCTTACAAATTCCTTCCCCTCCCCACAACAGACACCCTGTGAGGTAGGTGGGGCTGAGAGAGCTCTGAGAGAACTGACTTTGAGAGAACAGTTCTGACAGAACTATGGCTTGCCCAAGGTCATCCAGCAGCTGCAAGTGGAGGAGTGGAGAATCAAACCTGGTTCTCTCAGATTAGAGTCTACACACGTAACCACCACACTAAACTGGCTTTCACCAAATTGGCACTTCCTTGAGCTAGAACACTCATCAAGCAAAAGAAAATACTCTTCCCTCCCTGCTGTGTTTACACATGGTGTTTTTTGCAGCAAAAGTTTACCATTATGTCCAAGTACCTAAACCATACTTTTCATGTTTCCTGCAAACTAGGAATATCCAAGGTGATTGATCTTAGTCTGCATACAAACTGCAGTTACACTGTCATGGGGGCTGTTTCATGACATCTGTGATCTTCACAGGCAATAGCCAGTATGTTGGAGACAATCATGCAGCTATGTTATCCACGTGATCTCAGTAGTAATGCTGGTGCTAGCAAGAGAGAAAGAATGGACAGAAAAGTATTAAAAGTATTACCAAGAATATGTACGTGGAGGGGGGGGTATCACCATAAAATCCTTTGTGCTTTACAATCTAGAAAGTGGTTGTGAATGTGGGAAACCCAGGTTAAAATCCCCAGCTGGCTTTGGCAAACTGTTGCCTCTCATGCTATATCACATGAGCACAAGGTAACATACTAATGTGGCAAATCCGTCACAAAAACATTATTGCTTAAGTGCTGAATCCTGTCTATCCTTTCTTGTGTTTAACATTAAATCCTTTGCGTAGGAAGAAAAAATTACTTGTTATCCTACTCTTTTATTATTGATAATATGCAATCAATATATTGTAACATATCTATTAATAGTAATTTACATTCAAAATACTTTACCTGTGTTTACACCTTTGCGCAAACCAATAATGTGAGTCATACAAGTACTGCATTATTAGGAGCATTTGTATCATCAGCACTTCTTACGAATAACCACACTATATTTTATGTAAAAGAAAATTAACTTTATTTTGTGATTTCCAAAAAAGATGCGCTACTCTAAGTCAACTCTCTGATTTAAAAATGGAATGGTATGTCTTATATTCTTAAATTCTAAGAAAACTCTAGTGGCTTACATGTATTTGCATAGTTGTACAGCATCTACCTTATACATCTAAATTTCCTAGATTAAATTAGAACAAAAAGTATAGCAGAACCTCAACTCTAAGTGAAATAGATATAAAATTACACTTAAGGAGCACTTTTTGTGTATTGTTTCTCAGGTCAGATTACTTTTATTCAGGATGTTGGAAGGCTCCCTTTAAAGAAACACTTTGGAAGGTAAATGTTAATATTGTTTTCTCAAGAAGTATTATAAAAGGAAAATACCCGCTATGCCTCTCTTGCAAAACTGCATCTTTCTTACTTTACTATCAGAATGTCATTTCATAAAACTTAATATAATCACTCTTACATCAATGTTACTATGTATTCTGCATAAATATGAGGTTCACCAAACAAGTGTAAAATCTTATGTAGCCAACCACACCCTTGAAAGCTCAAGGCAGCTATCAACAGCATAATCAGCATTTTTCTTTTCCAGTCTTTCTGCATAGTGTACAAGATCATGTGTTCTTCTCCATCCCTTCTAAGCTTTCTGGATGGACTGTACCATTCAGTTTTTAGAAAATTTAAAGTATATTGGTCCACACCTACACACCTATCTCTGGCCATGTTGTTTACCTCCTGGGTAAGCTAGATCGATCCACAGCAGTTCCAGTAGGATTGCACATGCACATACACCTGGGACTGCTAAACCTTGATTCTCTTCTATATCGTCTGCAGAGAATTAGGTATATAGTATTTGTTTCCTTCATTTTTGGGGTGGCCTACATAGACTTAGAGAAGAAATACCTGCCCCTTTCCTCCAATTTTAAAAGCACTGTTCTACTATGTTGTCATAATTGGGGTGAAAAGGGTGACTATTGCTCAGCACACATCCATAGCACCAAGTGTTATCTATTTTTTAAAAAACATCACAACCACAGAATGTTCCCTAGACCTATGGCAGTACAAGTTGTCAGAATAGTAATTAAGTTTTTGCATATTGTAAATCTTAGTATGGAGTAATAATTGATATACCTGAATAGCGTATCCTCTGATTGCTTTAGAGATTCTGAGTTTGTATGCAAGAGCTTATATACTATGCTTCTGCAGTGTTTTACTATTGTTGTTTCATAGGCTGAAGCTTGAAACTCTTACTGATAAAGATTCTGCCATTCAACTCTCAGACAGCGATGATGAAAGTGATTTTACCGGGATGCATTCCACAAATATGATGATCCAACTGGAGAAAAACAATGCTAGTGAAAAGAATGAGTCAGATGAATGTCTTTCTGCCAGTCAGGCTTTTGGAAATGAACTGTCATGCAGCCAACCTCAGCCTGTGACAGCACAAGCAATCATGGAGGAAGATGAACTCAACATAGAGGAATATGATAGTGACTGAACTCTGACAAATTGCAATACCAATGCTGTTTGCTATTATAATTTTAGTTGAATATTTTATTTTGTAAGAATTCTTATCCAGAAAAGACTGTGAAAGTTCTTGATGAGCCATTACTCATTTGCCACGTCTTCACATTAATTCTTTATATGGTTTCACCACTGCATCTATCAGGATGTTGCACCTCTGTAATTTGATTTGAGTCTACTATAGAAAGCCCTAATTATATCAAATGTAATCCAAGATTTTGTTCCCCAGCCACATGGGTATGTATATTAAGGCACTGGATTTCTGTCTAACAGATGTTTGTGGAATATTGTCAGTAGTTCTGTTAAGATTTCATACACTTAGCCCTAATGTGAGGTGACAGAATTTAAATTCTGGATTGTGTACTATTTAAGATGTAAATAAACACCTAGGTGTTCAGTTTGTTAATAAATAGTACTTTATACAATTATAGATGTTTATAAACAAACATGTACAGTATTTTACATAATTGGTCTTTTAAAATATTTTGCTTAATTTATGCAGGATAATTAAAGTCTGTCAACAATATCTAATTGCTTGCAAACACTGAATGAAAATATAAGTACTTCTAACAGATCAGTTATACACAGATCTAAAGGTTTAAGTCCAATTTAGTAGCTAGATGATTAACATGAAAATAGGTAAGTAATATTGTAAACATGTGTATTATACTCTTGCTGTAAGAGATAATCATGTTACTAAAACAAAATTTGCCCTAACAGGATTCTTAAGGGTTCAATATTCCTGTCAGAAGCAATGTGGGCTTAGGAAGGCCAATGATTTTTCTGGGAACAAGTGATTAAAGCAATAGTTTAAGCTTTTAAGAGGCGCACCCCCCCCCCATGCTGGACTGGGAGGTCAAAACAGCCTTTTAGGCCACACACCCTTGCTCTCTACACTAGCAATGGAATGTGTTCCATTGGATTCTTTGGCCTTGCAACTGCTAGAGCTAATGGTCTGCCCAGAACCGGTGGCATCTTCCCATTTCCTTATCTGAAGCAACAATCAGCTTGATCTCAGGTCTCAAAACAGACACTTCCATGTTTTTTTGCTTAGGCCTCAACCTGACCCATTGTTTGAATTGACAAGAGACTGCAAAAAGGAACTAGTCTCTTGGCAAGCTACTGCTGTGTTCATGCTACTCATAATCAGTTGTCCAAGCCTTACAAGTAAGAACATAGGCACAGCAGACTTTGCTCTGCCAGGGTGGTACATGGGCACTGTGATACCCAGCTTCACCTTGAAAGAAGCACGGAAACAGTAGTGCCTGTCCCAAGTGCGGTGAGGCTCTGTGACCCTCAATTAAATGTACCACTTTTTCACTCCTGCAATTCTTTGCATTAGTTCCCTCAATAGAACACAATTTAAATTGAACAGTAGAGTCATCTGCACAGGTACAAAAGATTCCATACCTGTTGGAAATAACAGCAATCCCCCCCCCCTGCAAGATCTTACCCCAAAGGTTCCTCCTTTAGTAAGGCTTCCAACCAGTTTCATGTGACATGGCTAAGTGTATGCAGGAGGATTTTTTGTAAATAAAAAAATGGAAGAGGTGGGCTCTGGTATCTCAGGGCTTCAGCACCATATATTTGAAAGTTTTAAAATTCCCAGTGTGCCCATTCCTAACCCTCTATTGAAACTATTCAACTCCAGTTGCTTTTTTCCACTCAAATCGCTATAGTTAATAGGCTGCCTGCAGCATACCTTCAAAGAGTCTGCAGGGATGGGAAAAATTAGGTCTGTCTTCAGTTTCTGAAGGGGGGCGGAGGCACTTTTAGCGAAGAAAGTCTCTCTCCAGCGGAAGCAGCGACGTCCTCAGTTGGAGGGGGCGGTCCGACAGGTGAGTCTCTACCTGTAGAGGGCGGGTGGGCGAGATGAAGGCCTATCTGAGCGCATGACTCGCGCGAAGAGACTTTCGCCGCCGGCAGGAAAAAACCGCTGCTGGGGGACTCCCTATCCCATAGAGCGGCTTTCCTGCCGCCATTCCTGGGATGTGTTATTTTATTCTTTTGGCCCGCCCCATTTCCTGAGCCGAGCTGGGACTGACGGACAGGAAGGCTTCGTCCTGAACCAACGCGGCCAAGGTTCACCTGGGTAAGAGCGAATCCTGTCTCCTTTGTTTCGCATGGGGTGCCTGAAAGTGGGCGGGAGGACAGAACACGCGAAGTGCGGCTCCCTCTCCCCGCTTCCTGAGGGAGGTGCCTGTCCGGGCGAGAGGAAGAGAAGCGGGAAGGAAGCAAAGGGCAGGGAAAAATCTCGGTGTTCTGCCTCCCGAAAGGCCCAGGACTTGTAGGTTGGGACCCTAAATATCTGTGAGGAATTTTGAGGTTTCTTTCTCTTTGCCCGGATTTCGATAGCAAAGTGTGTTTGCGGCAAAGTTCCTGTCTTGTGTAGGAGGAAAGGTTGGAATGATGGGGGAGAGTCGGCACCGTTTGTTTGCAGTCTCTTAGCCTCTTATATTTGAGGATCTCTTTTCTTTGCACGTCCGAATGCTGATTCAGTGCCAAAACGAAACGCTGTGACAACTGGAAAAATCAGTCTCCAATCCTGGGAATATATGAGGGCAAACTGGAATTTACTGGTCGGCGAGGAAAAGGCAGCCTTTAAACGCTTGAATTTGCTCTCTCTTTTGTTGCTTTTGAAGTCCTGGACAAACTTCTTCCATTGGGCAGTGGCTAAACCTTGGTGAACCCCAGTACCACTGTAAAGAAAAAAATCTGGAATTGGACTGTTAAAACGTTTTGTTTTGTTTAAACTTTTAGACTTGGGGACTGAAATCTTGTTTTTTCTTTCTGTCAAGTACACTTGAAAGTTTTTCCTCCCCCCTCCAACCCCCGGTTTAACAGAAACCATACAAGGTACAATAGTTTTCTATCTTACACTTTATTTTAATTTCTGAAACAGGAGGAAAGGTTGCAAATGTCTTCAAGGAACACATCAGCAGAACGCAGACCAGGGCACCCTGGTAGATCTGTTCATTATGATGAAGTGTATGTTGATTCCCCTTCACAAGGAAATGCTGAAACAGATTTTCAGGATAATGAACAAATACTGAACGGCGCTTCCTTTCCACCACCACCTCTTCCATTACAACCTCCCTTTGGGCCTGAATTTTATCCAAGTGACAGTGAAGAAGTAGCTGAGGTGTCTGATCTCAAGCCAGTGAGAAAATTTGTTCCAGACTCCTGGAAGAACTTCTTCAAAGGGAAAAGAAATGACCCTGAATGGAATAAACCAGTATCTGCTATTTCTGATGGAGTTGAATGCTCACCACCCTCATCACCCACGCTAACACCAAAGCGACCAGAACAAGCTTCAGTTCCCAGCTCTTATCAAGATCCATATGGAGGATCAGGGGGAACCTACAATTCACACAAAGAAGCTGAAGCCATGATTCCACCTGATCCTTATGGGTCTTTGGGGCGGCAAACTCAAACAGCTCTGGCTTACAGTGAGAAAGTAGAAGCTTATAATCTGAGATACTCTTACATGAAATCATGGGCAGGGCTGCTCAGGATCCTGGGTATTGCTGAACTACTCTTAGGGGCAGCTGTGTTTGCTTGTGTCACAGCTTATATTCACAAAGACAATGAATGGTACAATGCCTTTGGCTTGTCACAGTCATATGGCTATGGGACAAGCAGCATGTACGGAGGCTACTATTACAGTGGGCCTAAAACACCCTTTGTTCTTGTCGTAGCAGGACTCGCTTGGATTGTGACTATTATTCTTCTGGCACTTGGCATGTCAATGTACTATAGGACCATTCTCCTAGATTCCCACTGGTGGCCATTAACTGAATTTGGGATCAATGTTGCGTTGTTTATCCTGTACATGTCAGCTGCTATAGTGTATGTAAATGATGCTAACAGAGGAGGACTCTGCTACTACCCTTTATTTACCACACCAATGAATGCATCATTTTGCCGTATAGAAGGAGGACAGACAGCAGGAATTATCTTCCTGTTTGTAACGACGATTGTTTATCTTATTGGTGCAATTATTTGCCTAAAACTGTGGAGGCACGAAAGTGCACGAAAGCACAGACAATTTTTGGAACAAGAGGTAAGTCGTCTTTTAGAAGGTCTTATTTGTGATCCAAGAGTCCATTTGAAAATGACTGCCATTCATTCACTTCTTATCTTGGGCCTCTCTCCTCAAATAATACACACTTATCAGATGATTTGGGTTCCATAAATATCATCAATTGACATTGGTATAATCACTTTGGTATAAAATGTTCAATTTTGTGTGGTCCTGGCCATAAGTATTACTACCAGCATTCATGTAGCAAGTATTGTAGTTAAGTGAGCATCATACATTCATTCCCATTTTGTGGGTACACAACAAGTATTGTAGTTAAGTGAGCATCGTATATTCACTCCCCTTTTGTGGGTACACATCTTTGTGCCATCAACCAGATATGGAGGTTTGCTTACTCTTTATGTAACAAAATAAGTAAAGTCCAGAGTTATCTTGCAGGCCCAATACATAGTTTCGGTTGGTGTCAATATGTGTATGACAAATGAGGGAAACCCATTGACCCTTACTTGCAATTGCATTATAAAAGGTTTCTGGTAAATTGGAATGTTTAATTCTGCTAGTCTCCCTATCCCTGTTGTGACTGAACTGTCTTTCATAATGTGAAGATGACTTTTTTTAACTTGCCATTTTTCTTTCCAGTTATGCAAGTATCAAGCTTTGTGCAGCATCATTATTCTACTGCTAACTGTTGTCATACTAGTGCAGCAAGTTGGTGCTGCTACACTGTCACCTGGATCACAATGTGTGGTTTGGCCATTAAATCCCAGCGGGCTGGGGGGGTTCTCCTGAGCCTCACCCTGTTCAGGGGGACAACGAGGTCAGCCATACTGAAGACTGGGAGGCAGAGGCCAGGCAATGGAAACTGCTGTTGGATAGAGGCAGGTGGCTTGGTGCCTTGCCTCTCTGCCCCCTTGCCCATTGGTCCAGCGGATGGGTCTCCCACTCAAATGCTTCTGGGGGAAGATGAAAGCACTGGCTCTCCATCAGATCAGGGGGTGGAACCATTTTTCAGGGCTGTTTTGGCCACCCAGGATGCCCCTGCTGGATTGGCTTGAGATGCCCTAGCAGTTGTTTGCTGTCATAAATACTATTAAATTACTATAGATGGTTATTCAATACTTTGATGTTGGAATATGAAAAGTTAAGGTTTTGTTGACGAGTACTATAACACCTAAAACTCGATACTACTTTTAAAAGTGAAAGATTTTCAGGATTTTGAAAGATGCTTTGGGATCCAACACCAACATTCAGATTTGTGTTATGTGTTTGCAAAATTACATGCACGTAACCAAGATTTATTTCCTTATTAGTCAGTACTAATAATTATCAGATTTCTCATCTTATTAACTCAATACAAATAGGATTGCAATTTACTTGTATACTACATTTCAAGAACTTTTGCTTTTGCATTTTACATGCTTAGTGTTGATATTTTATTTTTTTTATCAGATGAAGACACAGTCTTTTCAAACCAAAAGAATGGTAAGAATAGCATGTTTTCTTATATGCACAGTCATAAATATATGTATGCAAACATAAAAATATATAAAGTTTACGAAGTCTGAGGTAGCTTAGTTTAAGAATGATTGGGGAAAACATGGGAAAGGTTGGCATTTCTGAGATAGGCACTGATAGAATGTTTACATACATAGCTTTTCTCAGTAGGAGTCTACAAATTTGGTTTGACTTCCACCAACTATTCCTCTGAGGGTATTTTCTCTCCCTCATGTTGTGCTTTAGCAGAAGTGGAACGTCACTCCTGCTTGCACTTCTGCAAAAGTCCAGCGACTCCAGCATGAGGGAGAGAAAACATCCCTCCTGACCAGCAAGGGGAACTTGGGGAAAGAAAGCTGTTAAAGTTTCTCTCTTCTTGCTAAACTTCTTGTGCAGGAGGTGCCAGCGGTGCCTGGCTGCTAATGCCATTTCCAGCAATGCCCCAGTGGGTTGGGGTTCTTTGTGCTGGGCATCTAGAAAAGGCTGCAGTGCATGCTAATTGGGGGGAGCCATGGTAAACAGGTCAAGGGATTTATGAAATTTGCTCCACAACTCATTGCTTGTTTTTCTGCTGTCATCTAGTAGTCGGTGAAAACTTTCTGATAGTGGGGTGGATCCCACTGAGCAAAGTTTACTAATTTATTAATGTATTTATTTACATATTTATTTCCCCACCTTTCCTTTTGTCTCAAATTCCTCCAGTATAAAGAGCCTTCCTCCGACTTAAGTGGCTCTTCAGTTGGAGGAAGACTACTTAGAGGAAGGTTGGATCCACCCCAGTATGCGGTAGCACATGTGCATCATGCCAGTTTGATAAGTATATGTAGAGAGGTGTTAACAGTTACTCTGGAGTCAATTTTTTATCCACTTTCATTAATATTTTTGTTATCTGCAGAACTCTTACATAAGAGAGTGATATCATTCCATTTAATTTTATATGTTGGACTTTGTCATCTTTGCAGAAAGCTTAGGCTTTGACAGCAACCTGATAATCCTGTAGTGTGCCTATCGGGTATTTCTTAAATGTGTCTATGGAGAAGACTTTTGAGGTCTTTTGTGGGATCCATAATTCAAATGTCAACTAAAAATTTTCTGCATTTACCCACATGGGGCTGGATTCAGCAGGAGAGCTTGTTAAAGTTGTGGAGCGATTTCAGCTGATTTCAACCTCCTTACTTCAATTCCCCATGCTGCAATGTGTTTTGTTCAGGAGGGTTTTCTGACTCTCAGAGAAGATCTTCGGGGGGAGACGACAGCTCTGCTACACCAACTTCATTCCTAATGTTTTCTGTGGGATCTCAGTCATGGTTGTTTCTGTTTTGTTCCCCCACTATCATTGTTACTCTTTCTATAAACCTTTTACTTGTATTCTGTATTCTTCTGTACAAGGATTCCATTACTTCTGTGCCTTGCATACTATCAAATTAGTGTCACTAAAGAAGTGTTAAGTATGCCAGTCATTATAGTAAAGTGGCTGGCCTGTGTGGATAATGAGACCAGAATAACAGAGCCTCCTAACAAACAATGGTGAGGTGTCTACATGGCTGGGGAATCCTCATATGTACCACCTAAAGACCACCCCCTCCCCATGACTTGATGAGGACTGAAAATGCTCCATAAGAGATGGAGTGTTGACAGAAAGTGAAAAAATGGGAGAAAAATCAGCCTGCTCAAGGTCATAAGAGCTTATAGAATGTGGGGAGGGGGGTTGCTGGCCTATTTGGTGTAGTGGTTAAGTGCGTGGACTCTTATCTGGGAGAACCGGGTTTGATTCCCCACTCCTCCACTTGCACCTGCTGATATGACCTTGGGTCGGTCACAAGCTCTGGCACAGCTGTTCTCTCAAGGACAGTTTGTGTTAGAGTTCTCTCAGCCCCACCTACCTCACAGGGTGTCTGTTGTGGGGAGGGGAAGGGAAAGGAGTTTGTAAGCCGCTCTGAGACGCCTTTGGGCAGTGAAGGGCGGGTTATAAATCCAAACTCTTCTTCTTCTCTTCTTCTTCTATAGTGTGTACATTCATAATTTGTCAAGCATTGTTCTGTGGTTGGTAGAAACCACTCTGTGTGCTTCTTAGGTACTGCCTAAGTGAAGAGTGAAGAGCCATCAAAATGTTCTTTCTCATAATTTATGGAAGATTAATGGACAAAGCTGGTATTCTTGCATAATGCTGCATTTGGTAATTTCATCATTAATCCGTTATTGTTTTAAAAAGTTGATTTTGGAGATCGGTGATCTGGAAATGATGAAATATGTGCATTTCTGTCAATTCGCTATGCTGAGCAAAGCTCTTTTATTTTTAAAATATATTATGTTAAGACCAAGCTTGATATTATTTTCATTTAGTATGAAGATGATAGTCCCAAAGAAGCAAAATATCAAAAGAAAAGTAAACTTTTGGAAATGAAACCTGAATTGCTCAATGGCCATATACCAGCGGGACATATTCCCAAGCCTATAGTGATGCCAGACTACTTAGGGTGAGTGCCTCAGCAACATTCCTTATGGAATTTACTCTTGGTGTGGGGCATTCTTCCATTCTCTTTCCACCTTAGAATGTACTAAGATACTGATGTCTTATACTGATTAATTTGTCACTAAGTTATATTCATACACATTCATTATAATTCGGGGAAAGTGATTTTAATTTGCAAAGTTAAATATAGTTATCAGTTCAAAATAAATTGCATTTGCCTTTTTTAGAGACAGTTCAGTACAGCAGAAGTTGAGTTCATATATGGACTTTTCCTGTTTATCAAGAAAATATACTTTTAGACTCTTGATTTTGAATTAGCTGCTATCAAGGAAGTGGGAAAGAACATGGAGCTGAAATTAACTAAATATCAAGTCCATCACTCTGTTCTAAGGCCTGTGTTCATTAGTCCAGATCAACACCATCCAGGCTACAAGGAGACTCAAAATAAAATGTACAAGGCGCACAATGACTTCCATTGAGTGAGAGCCAGAATGGTACAGGGGGTAGTGTTTGGACTAGGACTGAGAGATTTAGTTCAAATTCCCACTAATCCCTGAAGCTTCCTGGGTTATTTTGGGTCATTTAGTCTCCCTTTCTGTTTTAGCCCTACCTACCTCAAAGGATTATTATGGGACTAAAATTGAAGAAAAGACAGAATAAAAATTACACAGGGGGAAATCTGGAATACGATTCAGATGACCAAATAAGCCAAGTTATTCTTTACTGAAGATGGTGAAAACAGTGGAGGACGTGCATCATTGATGCATAATCCTCTACTAAACAGACAGTTTTCTGTCACAGATCCTAAACACTATAAAAATAGCATATCTTTGCATCTTGTTCAGACAGTTAACACTGTGACTGTCATTATCCTTCTTATTACAGAAAATACCCAGTAATTCGGACAGATGAGGAAAGAGACCGCTATAAAGCTGTCTTTAATGATCAGTTTGCTGAATATAAAGAGCTTTCTGCTGAGATCCAGGCAGTCTTAAAGAAATTTGATGAGCTAGATGCACTGATGAGGAAACTCCCTCAGCATCCTGGAAGCACCCTTGTAAGTACCAAAACAAATAAACACATTTTGTCTTACCTTGGAGAATGGCCTTTCTCTCTCTTTTTTGGAGAACCATAGAGATGTACTACTGCATCTGTGCTCCTACTGTGTAATTTCTGCATCGATTAATATGTCATATTTAAATGCTTATGCTTTGTTTCAGCACCGTTTCAGATTTGTTTGTTTTCACATTTCTGCAATCCAAGCTTTATCGCACTGTTTATTGGGTGTTCCATCCAATTGACCATACTGACCAACAGACCACTGCATTTCAGGAGAGAAGCAGAAAAATACATCGTAGCTGAAAAATAGTAGCCCGGCATAGACATTACTGAAGCTAGTGATCACCATATGGCTTTATTCAGTTTTATATGGTAAACCTGATTGGCTGCAATAGAACTGCACAGCTACCTAGATCATGTCATCTTTTGTCTGACAACCCAGTGACCATTTTAGGATGATATTCCAAACTTTGTTGGTACAGTCAAGTTAAAAATGTTAGGAGACAGAAACCTGAATACAGAGATACAACATTTTAAAATGTTTTTTCCCCCCCTTTATAGGAACACAATAGAATTTCAAAAGTTTTGCAAGAATATCAAAAGAAAAAGAACGTGAGTGTTGTGAAATACCTATTTGTTTATATAGTACCACTCAGATATATAATACTTTTAAAAAGACATTACTAAAAAGAAAGCTTAAATCTACATCCATTTGAATATGGCATTGTCAAATTCAGTTGGTATTCTGACCATATCAAGAATTATATACCATATAATGTATTGATTGGGGGGGCTATATATAGTTTTTGTGCTGTAATTTTTATTGTAATTATTACATACTTTACAAAACATAAGAAGAGAAGAGAAGAAAGTTATTTACCGCAGTTCATAAAAAGCAAAAGGATATGTCTTATAATTTTTTAACTCCAATACATAATAAAAATTGCCCAGCATACCCAAAACTTTTTTTACATTATGAAGCACATGGTCTTTGATACAAAAAACATCGGAGATTATTTGAAGTATGTATGATGTGCTTATAGAAAGAGTTACGGAAGCCTTCCGTACCATGGATCCAGTTTCACATGCATATACCATACATTCATGGGGTTGCTTCTGACTCTACCACAAGAGATCCAAATCACAGATCTTGCAGGTGATCCTGGTCACAGATGTCCCCTGCTTTGTATAGTAGTGTGCTTAATTTGCATTTCACTCCATTTCATATCTCTAGTGAATAGGGTGGATCCAACCATCCTCCAGTTTACACGGCTCTTCCTCTGATAGAACAGCCACTTAAGTTGCAAGAAGGATCCTTAGGCTGGAGAAAAGCATCAAAGGTTGCTCAGTAGGGTTGTAGGACAGGACCAGGATCCACACCAGTGTTTCTATCTTTTAAAAAGGCTATTTAGATCTGTTTTAGTATGAGTCAGATTTCATTACTCTTATGCATGAATGCTTTTCTAAGGCAAAAAGACAGGTGCATTATGCAACTCATATCTTGACTAAAGACCCCTAGCAAATCAGAATAACATCTAATCCAATCAATTGAAATTTCCCCGCCCTTTCTTAATGTAGCAACTTGAGGTTCCAAAGTCTAGCACAAAACAATATTGATTTATTTTGTTTTGCAGGATCCTGCCTTTCTGGAGAAAAAAGAACGTTGTGAATATTTAAAGAACAAGCTTTCACACATAAAACAAAGAATTCAAGAATATGACAAAATCATGAACTGGAATAGTTCGTAGCACCATAACTTTACCTGCAAGGGTTTCTGTCTTTTTTAATGTATTTATTGCCATTGTTGTACAAATACTCATTTTTGAGATCAAATACGTACTGATCACTATCCACTACTTTTCCTGTATAAACAGCCTTTCCATATTGTTATCTTGAATATAGTGTAAATAAGGTGTTCTTACTACTTCTATGTATATTTTTTACTTTTTATAATCCCACTCTTTTTTGATCATATACAGATAAAAATAGTTTTTATCCTTTCCCTTGCTTGTTGCTTTAAAATGTTTTCATTTCCATATTTTGATATAATATTGTGATTTTTTTTGTATAACTCTGGTTGTAATAATGAATTTAATATGAAAGAGCTATACTGTGAACTTATTAGACCCACACCCTTCTCCATAAATGCACACATGCTTGAGCACTGCTGTGTACACATAACTGTGCATTCCTAGTCATCCAAAAGATACCCTGTGTAGACAGCTTTGATAAGGCCAGTTATCTGTAGGGATGGGGAGCCTGAATCACACAACCTTCCTTATCCTTTGAGGAAGACGATACCTGGATTCACACTTGTCATCCCCTGAATCAGGTAGAGTGAGACAGTGAAAGCAAATAGAGCTATCCTTCCTTCATTTGACTCTGTACACATGGTTCTCAGGGAAGTATAAAGAACTGTGTGTGCAGTATTGAGTTCTGGAAACTCCCGGAAAGGAAATTTTTGTACATGGGATTTGTTTCTGTACACACATTACAATTTATAATAGCAAAGGAACTGGATGATCAAATGTTCAACTAATTTCTTACGCTGCTGAATTTTATAAAAATATGCCTTCATGACAGTTGACGAGATTAATTTTCATATGTATGTATATATGCGTATGTGCATGTGTGTGTATATATATATATGAAATAATATAACATAATAATATATAACATTTAGCATGGAGTTTTGAAGCTGTTAGATGAATGTTATGCTATATTTTTTAATGTTGCAGATGTGATCTGTTTAAAATTATGGGGGAAATTGTCATCCTGTTGTTACCAATCGTATGCATAATCTATTTGAGAGCTGGAGAGACATATCTCTTCAAGAATATTATTTTTCTGATATTGAGTATATAGGATGATGCCGCAGAAGGAGATTTCTATTCTGTACTATGTGTACCACTAAATGGTTGATTGTGATTCTGTCAGCTCTGGTAGTACTATAATCTTTGATGGGGAACGTGGGTTGCATGACACTTCTCTTTCCCCCAGCAAACATGTTGCTTTCTACTTTAACAGCAGATCTTCCAGCAGAAATCGGTTTCTGTATCTGGATTGCTGCTGCAGGATACAGGTGACTAATGAGAAATCCCCTGAAATATATGTCTTTAGGGAAAGTCTTGTTGATGAACAGTATGTGCCTGTCTACATTGCCTCTTAACTTTGCAAGCAAACGTTTTACTTTACTGTATTCTGTAACTTTTTAAGAAATTCTCTAGCCTGGGACAACCAGTTTTTACCCATTGTAGAGATATTTTAAAGTATTTTGATAACTGGAAAGATTTTCTTGTTGACTTTCAGTTTATTTTTTAATAAGTTGTAGAATCTAGAATCCAGAACAGTGAGATCACTTCTATTGCTCTATTTTTACGAACATTGAAAGAGTCCAGAATAAAGATGAATACATTGTAATAACATGTAGCACACAGTATGTACTATTTTATTTTATTTTACTTATAGCCGATCTTTCTCACAGAGTCAAGGTAGATTACACAGTATAAGTCAATACAATCATAGGACTACAGCAGTCTTGAAGCATATAGTGTTAGACTTTGTTAAACATGCAGAAAATGGCATTACAGAAGCAAAAAACCAAATCAGCATGATACTATGTACATCTAAGTGATAATATATACTAATACATGATACATACATTCACAGACCCATTCCTTTTATAAAAGCACCTTCCTGAACATTTTGTTGTAATAGAGCCCTATCACCTTTAAAAAACATCCTCCTAAACAGTTCTGTTGTACATAGTTTGCAGAATGATAGAAGCACGGGAGCCTTTCTAATCACTTTAGGCAGGCCAGTCAGCAAGGTGGAGGCCACAAAGATTTAGACATTTTGTCTTGTGGGGGTGAGCAGTTATTGTTACTATCAGAGGCCCTGGTCACCTGGAAAGGTAATTGCGCTTTGTTCCCGCTGTAATTTAATCGGGAACATTTTTCTTCACATTGGGCTGACTAGATGCAGCCAGCCCCTCTTTTCCAGCACCCGCTTGCCTGCTGCTGCGCCGTCCCTCCAGGCGATCCTGCCGGCCACGGGGAGGCTCGGGTGGCTGCTTCTCCTGTCGCCACTGTGTGTGGGGGGTCCCCTGCTGCTGCTGCTGCCATTGCCCCATGAAAACAGGCTCCGTCATCTCCGCCATCCTCCTTGCCGGCCCCGTCCAGGCTGTCGGAGCCCCCGCCTCTCGTTCCCGCCTCCAGGGCTGTTTCTTTTCCTTTTAAAAAAAAAAAAAAAAAAAAGGTTCTGGTTTGAGCACTTGACTAAACATGAGCTTAATAAATCCATTATTAAACGTTAAATGGATTTATTAAGTGCATGTTTGCTCAAGCGCTCAAACCGGAAGCTTTAAAAACAAACAAACACAAGGAGCGTTCAGACGGCCCTAATCGCAATCATTGCAAAAGATGGGCTGTCCAGATAGGCGAAATTGCGCATTCAAACCGCAAGTGCCAGGAAAACAGTAGATTTTCCAGGGGTCAGGAAAACCCGGCAGCATTGCGCAAGTGAGCCTGCTTCGGGGCAGGAGGCAGATTGGCGCATGTGAATGTGAAACTGACATGCGCAAGGGAACAGCAGCGAACCCCGATCAAAACGGCAGTGTGACCGGACCCTTAGATAAACTTGTCAATGGGGACACTCATCTGACTTAATCTTGCATTCTTAAGATGTGACAAATCTCGAAACACAATATAATACCAGCTTCCAGTTGTTTGTTCTGTGTTGTGTTATCTGTTGTGCAATGCATTAGCATGGATGTTTTAACAGCATTTTTTATACCATCATATATATAAATATATTTGTGTGAAATATATATATATCGCTTGCTGTTCATTTTTTCATTGAGACTTTCCTTAGATATGTGTAATATATTTTGAATCTTTATTAATGTCTATAGTGCAGTGCTGATTAGAATTTTGTAATTTGTGTTAACATTCACTGTGTTCCTTGTTTTTTCTAATGATATACAATTTTAAAACCATAAATTATATCTTATAAGGGTTTTGCACACAGATTACATAGAGCAACCTGTTGAGTCTGGTCTGTAAGGAATGATTTAAGCCTATCTGAAGCATCCCCCCCGCCCCCGTACCTACTTCCACTTCTAAACGTTTCAACAAAATGGCAGGGTCCACCATGTCAAAGGCTGCAGATAAATCCAGTAGGAGCAACAAAGTGACATGGCCTTTGTCTACATTCAAATAGAGTTGTTCATTAACTAAGGCCACCAGTGCCGTCTCTGTTCTAGAAACTAGACTCTGTTCCTGAAACTAGACTGTAAAGAGTCCAGAGTAAAGTTATCCAAGAACACTTGGACTTGGTCAACTGCTGCTTTCTCAATCACATTGCCTAGAAAGGTCATATCAGAGACTGGGTGCTAATTGGTCACATTGTTTTTCTGTTTACTGATTTTTAAGTAGTGAGTGGATGACCACCTCTTTCAATGACTGAGAGAAGATACCCTGAGTCAGCAAATTTATAAAGGACACCAAAGGTCGTTACATTATTTCAGAAAGTAGGATGGACAAGGGTTCAGAGCACAAGTCTAATCACTAATCCCAAGAACCTGTTCGCATCTGTCATAGTGTCTGTATTAAAAATGTCCATAAAGGGACCAGATAATATACATTTCTTCTGTATGAGCTATGTTACAGACAGCACTAAAAGAGTCAATCAGCAAAAAAAATTGGAAAAGTATCACAACTATATGTTCTTGTGGCAATAAAAGCTCAGATTTAGGATCCAACAGAAGTCGAGGTATCTTAAATAGTTGGGGTGGTTGGAAACTAGCTGCTTTTGTTGTCTGTAGGATTAAGTTGTATAGATAATTAATTACGTCGTCAATAAGACTGGGTAAAAATTGTGGTAAATAAATTGCAGCAAAAATCTCATCAACTCCATTTTTGTTGAAATGTGTAGGCATAGATTCAGGTGGAGGTGGACAAAAATGTGTGTGTGATGGAGGCTGTGCCTCTCACCTCTAGTGTGCCTGTCTAAAGACTTACATCCTGAGCTCATTCTTCTACCTCTTTGTCTGCTGGACAAAGCTTACCTATGATTGTCAAACAAAAGTAAATGTTAAGTATCAACAGCACTGAACTGAACATCCTTTTACTGTGGTCTTTCCCATGGTCTTCATTTTTAATGCACGCAAACGCTGTATAATGGATGTGATATCTGCTTATTTCACATGAACTTATTGCTCTCTGCTAATGTTTCAGATAGAGAGAATTTAGACTATGGATTAGTTTTCCTAACAAATAGATGTGAAGTAACTGCCAAAGCCATTGTCTGATATCTGATGAAGGGAGCTTTGGCTCTTGAAAGCTCATACCCTGAAAAGTCTGTTGGTCTCTAAGGTGCGACTGGACTTGTATCTACTGCAGACCAACATGGCTGCCTCCTGAAACTGTCTCATGTTTGGCTTCAATGTATCTAAACAATATAAACCAATGAATTTCAGTGGACTGTACCATCAGGAGAAAAATATTGGTATATGTTTTTCAGATCTGAAACTGAAGTAGAAGCAGAAGTAGGCTTGGATAATACAGCAGCCTAGATTTATTGACCTCCCATATCTTAAGTAGGAGAATATTAAGGAAATATCACTTTAAATTAAAATTAGTCTGGGATTAACAGTAATACAGATTTGATACTGTAATAGATTTCTCTAATGTAAATACATATTGTATGCGTGAAAATAAATTGTGATCAAGAAAATAAATTGTGATCAAGAAAATAAATTGTGATCAAAAATGTTTATTGACTCACTCTATTCATTATTGTTATTCTATAATGATGAACCATTTCGATTTGTGATCTTATCAGTGCAACAAAAATGTTTTTGAAAGCTTTTGTATATTGATGTAACAAAACTTAACTAGTTAATTGTAGATTATATTAATATAAACACATTAATGTAGCTTTATTTAACTCCACCATTTGTGAAGTGTTGAGCCTTAACTAAGAGAGTGATTAACAGTGATTCAGCTTTATCTAAGAACAACAAGAGGATCAGATAACACAAATAGTAGAGCACAGCTCCTTTTTAAACAGTCCAGGCTAACCAAACCACACCCCTACTATGGTTAACAACCAATAACATTTGAGGGATAAGGACCAATGAGGCCTGTTCCCTCCATAACATTCCAGTCAGTTCTGATTGGTTACAAAACAGTGCCGAATCAAAACAACCAATAGGATTGTCGAGGCTTACAATCCTGGTCCTGACTTCAAGCTTAACATGTAAAAGTATACAGGCTGTTCACAAGTCAGGACATAAGCTGAAGGATAGAGAATATTTTGCAAATATTTTCAATTAGCTTATAATTGTTACAACTGATCAAATAGGTTGACCTACTGACACCATTACCTTAAAAATATAAATAGCCACACAATGGCATGTGACAGTAAATTCACAGCAAGAAGGTAAGTAGGTCAGATTCATATAATTATGTTGTATGTTAATTATATTTACATTCTAATAGTCCTACTGTTTCCCTGACCTGGATAGGCCAGCTAACCCAAGTTGGCCCTGTTTAGTATTTGGATGGCAGACCATCAGAGTCACAAAACAGAAGCAAACCATCTCTGAATGTTTCTTGCCTTGGAAACCCCCAAGGGGTTGAATTAAGTCAGCTGTGACTTGACAGCAAAAAGAAAAGTCCTAGTGGATTTTTTGGAATTTTAGGTTTCGTCAGCAAGCACAGGGTATAAGCTTTTGAGAGTCAAAGGTTTCTGGCAATGGGAGCTTTTACTCTTGAAAGCTTGTACTCTAGAAATCTTATTGATCTTTAAATTGCTACTGGACTCAAATCTTGCTCATTTACTGTGATTTACCCTTATCTCTTAAGAAGTTAGTGGTTTTGTGTCAATTCTTGGCACATTGAACAAATTCGCAGCTGAATGAAGCCCAGAAATGTCTCATAACTTTTTATATTGAAGTTAGATTATACAAGTTTCGGGGGCTGAGTAGGGGAAAACAAAATTGGGACATTTTCTTCTACCACCCAGATTTCTCTGTCCTTGGGCTTGAACAAGCCAATTCCCCTCTTTGGACCTCTTGAACTAACTAGATAGTCCAAGGACAGTTAGCATAGTTAATCTTCACCAGATTGTGTTTTAATTTTTTTTAGGAGAGATTTTTTTCTCCAGTTTCCAAGACAATATTTTTCTACATTACTAGAAAGTCTTCTCAAATATGCAGAAACTGCAGTCCTGTTTTGAGGTGCGCCTGTTTTGCTGCCTTGTGATAACTAATTGATCATGAAGATTGCTCTTACAGGGAACAAATAGGGGACTGAAGAATCATGGATGGTGATGATACATAAATGACCTGGAAAAACTCAACCATCTTCCCACCTCACACACAAAAGACCAAGTCTCTCTTTCCAGGAGATAAGCTTTCATAGGGTTGAACAATTTTCCCTGTTCCCCTTCCCCTTTAAATTATTCTCAATATTCTGAGCTTCATGGAGCATGCTCTGCCAATATTAGGTATTGGGGACTAATTTACAAAATCATGGTTTTGTACAATCTTGATTAAAATCCTGAGTATGTAGACATTGTGGACAGCATGTTTCTGCTGTCATTAATCACTTACTTTAGGTAAAGGTAAAGGTTTCCCTTGCTCAAAAGCCAGTTGAATACGACTCTAGGGATGTGGTACTCATCTTCGTTTCCAAGCCGAAGAGCCAGCATTGCCCAAAGACGTTTCTGTGGTCATGTGGCCAACATGACTGTTTATTTATTTTATTTATTATTTCTATTTGTATCCCACCTTGCTGGACATGCTAGCTCAAGGTGGACTAGATGCCGAGGATCACTTACTTTACTCTTAAGTAAGTAAAATAATAATGATGGAGAAAAATTATGTGTAAAAATCCAAGCAAGCAATATTTTTAGTTCAGTTTGTGGAGCGGGGGTGTCTCTGTTCTTTCAGTACCTGCCAATAATTAGTTTTGAATGCAGTTAAATAATGGAAAATGAGCATGTTTAAACTTGCTTAATGTAAGAGCCACATAGAATAAACGTCAAATGTTTGAGAGCCGCAAGATATGAACAGATATTATACACACATTTTTATTTGAAAATATGCAAATTTGCTTTTTATTAACATTATATGAGATGGCCAAAAATAAAAACAAAAGGGGTAAATACAGATATTGATAATGATATTTATTTGTCTAAGAGAGAGAGAAAGAGAGAGAGGTGGAAAGAAAGAAAATGAAGAAGTGGAAAAAAAGAGAGAGAAACAAAGAAAGCAAATAGATGGGGGAGGGAGGAAGGGAGAAAGAGAAAGAAAGAAAGACGGAAAGAAAGCAAATAGATGAGGGAGGAAGGAAGGGGGAAAGAGAAAGAAGGTGGAAAGAAAGCAAATAAATAGGGAGGGAGGGATAGATGGAAAGAAAGCAAATTAAATTTGTTCTCCAACACCCCCCACGCCCCCATGCCTGCCAGTTTGGCTTGGAGAAGGGATTTAAAGAGACGAATGCCTTCTCCAAGCCCACCGGAGAGGAGGGCTTTAGGAACACTTTTTAAGTTGCTTTCTTTCTCTGCTTTCGCCCACCTAGCAATCCAAAAGAGCTCGCAATCCAAAAGGGTCCAGTGGAGCCTGAGCAGTGGGTGTTTCCTTCTGACACACTTCCGGTGATGTCGGGGGCTGTAGCATATGCAAATAAGTTATCCTAAGAGTTATGCTAATGAGCTCCTGCACCTCTTTTTCTATGAAATGACCCCTGGTCATGTGGCCAGCATGACTAAATGCCGTGGTACACCTTCCCACCAGAGTGGTACCTATTCATCTACTTGCAATTTCTTGCTTTAAAACTTCTAGGTTGGCAGGAGCTGGGGCCAGAGACAGGAGCTCACTCCATCACGTGGCTCTAGGATAAACCCAGCTAATATCCCGGGCAAATATTCAGCATAGTGTAAGACAGCATTTTAGTATGTTGCAGGTTGTTGCTAATATAGCATAAAAAATTGTTTATTTTGCAGACTGATCCTATGCTGTGTTGCATGAAAAGATAGAAAGAGGCAGGTGTTCAGAAATGTTTGTATTGTAACATCACTGTTAAATTCAGGAGCACTGGACTTTTCTGGTTCTGCCACTCATGGCACTGACTTGAGGTTTATAACCTGGGACAGCAAGTACCTTTGCTTGGCTTCCAAAATCTGCCAGCATTTAATAGTATCGATCTGCTCATGTTCTTAACTTATTAGTTTTCATGGACACCCTGAGCTTCTTGGAGGAAGAGAAACAAAAAATATGCTTTCAAGGTAGATATTTTAGCAAAGTATGCCTGGGAAATTATTAGGTCATCCTACAGATGAGAAAGATGAAAGAAACGCCTTAAGTGCTGGTAAAAGGTTTCAAGAGAGTGGTGCAACTCTTATCTTTGCTGAACAGATCCATGTGTAATTATGAGAATACATCATCCTCTTTAATTACTTGTTTTTGCAAATATGAACCATGGGAAGAATGAGATAATTCTCTGATTGCTAAATGGACACTCTTATGTATTAATGTAGAGAGGAAACATTCTCAGCTGTAATAGTGTAAAGAAGGAAGCATATATAACTCTAGCACAAGATTCTAAAGGCAAAATTGTCAGTAAAGGCTGTGCAGGATGATCATTATTTTCCTACAAAACTCTCTTGTTGAGATACAGCATGGGAATCTTATTTTAGTCTAAAACAAGAAGAAGTTTACTGATTAATTCCTTAATATAAAACAACTAAATAATCCAATATCCACATCCATTATATGAGTATTCTTATATCAACATAGTTTCCAAATTGAATGTACACAGTTACCTAAGCTGTAAATAGGTCTTTGAGCAACTGTACTCTTGATTCAGGTGGCTAATCCTCTCAGCTAGATGACAGAGTTGACACTGCCACTCCTCCGTCTTTTACAATTAAATGTTATTTTTATATATGCAAAGCTAACATGTAAAGCTGTAAATCCAAGATGAATAGACAACCCCTATATGAAGCAAGATTGATCCTGTTCCATCAGGTGGATAATCGTTGGGTGCTTGTTTGGTCTTTCTCAGCATGCTTCAGGTTCCTGGTTTGGTGGAAGCATACATGTTCCACTTATCTCTCAGTCACAGCTGATGAAAACAAGATGAATTCCACCTATGCTGCTTGCACTAACACAACAAAATGGACCCTGCCACGTCACTGCTTCACTCACTCCTGTATTTGTTATCTTCTTGTTAGGAAGCATTCAGAACAAACAGACCTTACTCAGAATATTGTGACCTTTCGTAGATATATTGGTGTGGCTGGTGATAAAATTTAATTTTTCATGATTGTTTAAATATTCAGCACTACATACGATAAAAGGGTACTATTAGTAAGTTGTGAAGGGAGGGCATAAACTTAAATGCATATATTTGATTTGTATTTGTAAACATATTTGTAAACATACCAAACTTGAATAACAAAATAGTGCTTTTGTCTGAGCAGAAACCATGGTATCTGTAAAATATTTTATCAAGGCGACACCATTAAAAACATAAGATTTTTGACCAAGATTAACAGGATTGAGGAAGATATAAAAATCACAGAGGTGACAGAGTCACCTACAAGATGGAACTAGACCTTTCGTAGATATTTTTGTGTTATGTATGACTAGGAATAAGGCCCGTTGTGGAAATAAATACAACGGGCTCTAGAAAGAGGCTCTGGGAGAGTGCCCCGGCTTTGGGCACTCAGTGACAATTTGCTGTGGCAATCTCAGCAGGGTATAATGACAGAGTCCACCATTTTCTCCAGAGGAACTGATCCTTGCTACCTGAAGAGCAGTAGTAATTTTGAGTGATCTCCAGCCCACCCCCAAGATTGGTAACAGTGGTTCCCCAGGAGGGAGTGGCTGGTTTGGAGGCTGTAGTCTATGGCATTGTACCTGTCTGAGGTCCCACCCCTCCTCAACACTCACCCTCTCCAGGTTCGACCCCTCAAATCTCCAGGAATTTCTCAACCTGGAGTTGATAGCCCTATCTCCTTCCCAGCCAACCATCAACCTACCTTTAGTTTTCCATCTCCTCCCCCCTCCCTCCTAGAGAGCAGTTGTAATTTTGAGTGATCTCCAGCCCCCACCTGGAGATTGGCAACAATGGTTCCCCATCAGGGAATGGCTGGATTGGAGGGTGGAGTCTATGGCATTGTACCTGTCTGAGGTGCCACCCCTCCTCAAACCTCACCCTCTCCAGGCTCCATCCCTCAAATCTCCAGGAATTGCCCACCTGGAGTTGGCAACCTGATCAGGACTGGGCCCAATGAGTTTTCTCTCTAAGGCCAACATAGGTGTGGAAAGGGCCTTTTACTGACAGAGGAGAAAGTACAGGTGCCAACTTTGATTAGGGAAATACCTGGAGATTTGGGGGGGTGGATCCTGTGGAGGGCAGTATTTGGGGTGTGTGTGGAAGGACTCAGCAGGGTATAATGCCATAGAGTCTACCCTCCAAAGCAACCATTTTCTCCCGTGGAACTGATCTCTGTCATCTGGAGGTCAATTGTAACAGTGGGAGATCTCCAGGTCCCACCTGGAGATTGGCAGCCCTAGGGGAAAGTCAGCCACACAGCGGGGAGTTGAAGAAAATGGTCTGATGGTCGCTGGCCCACCTCATTAGCCAGCCAGCCATGCTGAAGCTAAGCAGGAGAAAGAGCCTTTTTCCATTTATTCTGACAGGAAAGTGGCCGTTGGGGAGGGGGTAATGGGCGGGGGTTAAGCTGAAAGTCCTTTGTTTTTTTACTCACAGAACCAAGCTTGGCTGCCTACCAACAGCCACTGAGGGGACAGTCCCTCACAGGAGTCAAGAGAACTGTCTTCCTCAGGAGAGAGAGCTGTCTGCCAGGGGGAGTGGGTGGGGAAGAGGAGCAGACCCAGCACCCGGCCAATGGCACGCGAGTACTCTTGAGTGGCGGCTGATGGGCCAATGGCTGAGGGAGGGCATTTTACAGCCAATGGGAGCACATGGAATCTTGCGAAACCAAAAGATAAATATTTATAAGGAGAGATTACCCTAGAGTGTTTATGGGCATGATGGCAAAACTCAGGGCTGGAAAAATCACTTTGAGAAGTTGGAGCATAGATGTGATGCCTGGCACTCACTTGGAAACGCTTCCTCTACACCACTGACGGACAGCTAATAGGATGAGCATGGAAAATGAAAGGAGGCTGACCAAAGGAAAGGATAGAGGAAAAGGCACGGATGGTAGATGTTTAATTAACCTCCAATCTTCATGTCAAAAATTTAGCTTTTATCCCTCATCTTTGATTTCACTCAATATATTGCATATCATACAATTCCTTCATAAAAAGTATAAAAATAGCTTATAAAATGTTAGCAATCAAAATATAGCTGTCTTTAAGCAATATCAGGGATATGCTCTAAGAAACCACACTTATTACTCCTGTAGCATCATTCAGCATATCTGGCTAAAATGCTAGGTAAAGACCAGTCTGAACTTAGCTGCCTTTCTTTGCTGTTCTTTTCATTATTTGGCTGTACTTATCTGGTTTATTTCAGTAAACAGTGCTGAGAAGCCAGTGCACTCTTAGCCTTACATTAAGATTATCAGCCTCCAGGTGCAGCCTGGAGATCTCCTGCTGTTATAACCGGTCTTCAGACAATGGAGGTTCCCCCAGAGAAAATGGCTGCTTTAGAGGGTGGACTCTATGACATTGTACCCTGCTGAAGGTCCTTCTCCTTCCCAAACCGCACCCTCCCCTGGCTCTAAACCCAAAATCTCCAGGTATTTCCTAACCCAGAACTAGCAAATCTGTTTTACATAGAGGAAATGTCAGCCGTGAGAATTACTGTATGGACTTGTTCAAGACCAAGTAAAAAGAGGAGGATGGATGGTTTGGCCAGGTATTTTTGTAAGGAACCTGGAATTATATTCCAAATGCATTTCGCAATCCATGAAGATACTGCAGATGTTTGTAAAAAAAAATCTGGAGCTTTCCTCCCTTGAATCTAAAAGGTAATGACTATAATTCTAAGTGAATATAGCTTCCTAAAACATTTTGTTCAAAATATTGTGATCCTGTGAAGTCTTAGATATGTTCCAATCCTTTCACAGTAATTTGAGCGGTGACTGAAGGTGCTGCTATGGAAAGTTAAACATGTCCATATAACTTTAAAGAACTAGCTAGTCTTAAAGAAATAAAGGGAGCGTTCAGACGCGCCGTTTGAGCCGTTTTCAGCACGGCTCAGAAACGGCTTTTCCCTGCGCATTCACACGCCCAACATCTGCCCACCGTCCCCAGCCGTCGCTTTCTGGAGCAAACCCCCTTTGAAACGGAGTATTTTGGCACCACTTACCCAAGTGGTGTTTTCCATGATTCTCCGTTTCAAGCCGCACTTTTCCCTGTCTGATCGCTCCATCCAGCCACTTCCGGGTGCTTCAACCCCCCCTCCCCTCTGGGAAGCTGCCTCCAGCTTCCGCTTTTAGTCCGCCATTTTTTTTTTCCCCTTACCGGTGTGCGCTTGAGCGGAGCTCCGCACTTAGGTAAAAAAAAGAAAAGGTTTACTGGTGCCTAGTTTAGGCATTTAGAGGAGTCCGGGATCTCGGGGAGGCCATTTTTAAAAGGACTCTTCCTTTAAACTTTAAAGGGACCTGTTGAGCTCGCTCTTCTTCGCACCGGCCAAACTTCCTGTTCGGGAGAGGGCTGCCTGTGCGCATGCTCAAAGGAGAGGGGGAAACCCCTCCCACCTGCAGGAGGACGGCGGGGCGCTCGGAAGGAGGAGGTGAGTCTGAGCGCGATTCTCCAGTTTAAAAAAAAAGCGCATCGTGCCGGAGCAGTTTAAACCGCTCCAGCACGCTGTCTAAACGCACCCAGTGAATGGTAAATGTATGGTTTGTGAAGCATGAGCATTGTAAAAGTCTCACTCATATAATACAGTTCTTTCACTATGAGTAACACCTAAAATCTATTTTGTAATGTACTAAGTCCTGTGTACACTTATTTGGGATAAATGATATTTATCTCTGGGAGACTTCCAAGTGAATGTGGATAGGATTGTCCTCAAAATGCTTCCCCCCACTTCAACATAAGCCTGTGGCCCCTGTAACGAGTGCAACCCTGTTGTGGGAAAAATAATGCCAAGTTTTGTGTGGAGATATTAGCTGAACCAAAATGTCATTCTTCAGAGATGGGCAAGGCACAAACATATTTAGGATGTGGTGCTTTGCTTTATAGATTTGACACATAGTTACCTGCAGGGCTCTTTTTGTAGCAGGAACTCCTTTGCATATTAGGCCACACACCCCTAATGTAGCCAATCCTCCAAGAGCTTACAGAGCTCTTCTTACAGGGGCTACTGTAAGGTCTTGGAGGATTGGCTACATTAGGGGTGTGTCACCTAATATGCAAAGGAGTTCCTGTTACAAAAAGAGCCCTGGTTACCTGTCAGAATGGCGTGTCAACCTTCACTGGAAGAAGGATCAACCGAGAGTTTACTCCAGTCTGACAGTGACCCTTCTAAAATCTGCTCTGTACTCATTTCTAAAATGTATGAGCGTGAAAACTTTATGATCCTGGGGAACTTGCCTTTTTTGGAGGGAAAATTTGAACACTACCTCACACTTTCTGATTGGCCCAAGGTCAAAGTCTAATGGACCTTCCTTCCCTAAATTCTTGACATTTAGGATGGAAGGGAGAGAGTTTATCATGAAAACCCACACATTTTTGTCAGTTCTATATGGCCTGTCCAGCCTGCCTCCATGTTGGAGGAGTAAACACCACAGAAAACATCTTGGTTTAAGCAATCCAGAAAGCATGTTTTTATTTATTTCCTATGTTTTGTACATCCTAACCCCAGTTTCCCCTATTTCACCTTTGTGTGTGCTTAGCAATAAGTTTTTTAAATAGGATATTTTAGTCTGAGAAAAAAGTGCTTCCCCACCCTATATGCCAGGAAGAAGTGGCATTCTGACAGGCAAGGGAGCTTTGAAACTACAGGACTGTGTGTTCACAAAGTCATGTTCAGACCTGGAGCTTTAACAGATAGATTGAAGAGAAAATTGTACCAGATGTACCACAACTGCTGAAGGAGACTGGCAAGGTATGAAAGATTGGGGGGGGGGGTGTTTTGATTCTGGATTGCTCTATACCTTTAATAGTAGCTTGACCTGGAGTATTGTCATGTATTGTAATAATATGTATGAGCTTGAAGTTTGTGTAGGTATCCTAAAGTGAACAATCTAATTGGCTGCTCTGTGAAGCAAGCCAATCAGAGTAGCTGGAGTTGTTCTGGAGGGAACGAAATCTATTGGTTGTTATCTCTTTTTTCTCATTGGTTATTAACTTGTTTAAGGGCGTGGTTACCATAGCCTGGATAGTTTAAAAGGGAGCCTGTTGCTCCCCTGTTCCTTGTGTTGGTTTACTGTTGACTTGAATAAAGCTTAATCACTAGTTAAGATCTGACTTAGGTCTCATACTTAAGTATCCTACAAGCTAAGCTTTTCTCAGCAAAAGCTTTCAGTGGTAAAAATCACAGCTGCTGTTAAAATGGCAGGGGCTAGTAAAAAAACCCCTACATCTATGTGTACATTAGGACTCCTGTTATTCAAACATAATTTAATGTAAACAGCTAGGTAACCATACATTGCATTTGATACTAAATAATGCCAAGAATATTGTTTCAGCATTGTCAAAAACAGTGACCCAGCTTACTGGGAAAGAAGAATGCTTTCATCCCTGGATGTAGCTTTGTTTTTCTGTGCTCAGGATGAGGTAACTGTAGTCTAAACAAGAGTGCTGGCTCCTTCCCCAGCATACTACTGTTTGAATTAATCGCTTTCATCTTGAAATTCCACTTGGCTGCACTTACACCAAGTGGTCCTCTTAAACAGAATAGGTATTTTATAGTGGATGAAATACTGTCTCACCAGTGTTGGAAACACATTAAAAAAATCACATTTGAAAGTGCTCTGTGCACCTTTGAGCTGCACTTGTTGATTATGTAAGTGCCCATTTTTATTTTAAATTAATTTTTATTACATTTTGAAGATAATTTTAAGACACACAGTTACAAGTTTAATATGTGAAAACAAGAAGGGTGATATGATATGATATTATCCTATTTCTTTTTTTGACAATGTTCAAGAATGTAATATTTGTAATTTCTTGCCGTTTTTATTCTCATTTCTTTCAGTAAACAATCCTAAGCATGTCTGTTTAGAATCCTACTTGGAACTATTTAGTGAAAAGTCCTAAGAAAAGTGATCATTGGTTTGAGCTACTTTGTTTGCTGTTTTGAGGCTGTGTAAAGGCTCTTTGAGTGTTGTGTTTAAAGTCTTAATATGCCCGTTTTACTTGTTCTATTTTTACTTGAGGTTTTTGTTTCAGTGTGGTATTATGTCACCTCAATAATATATTTATATAGAGCGGTGGGGTACGAACATATAAATAAACTAAAACTTTCATTTATCGTCCTTTATCACCCTTTATTACCTACTTCATCACTGTGTACCATTGCATGTGTATCGATTTTTTTTAATTGGATTGTTTGCTAATTGCACCTATTTATCCAATACAATCCATCTTACTTGACATTGGTTCTTATAATAACTTTGCTAGAAACTGGGCATTCTAAAAATGTTAGCATTTGGGAGTATATCACTGTGTGGCAATATAAAAAGAACAAGTAGTTGGCGACATCTTGCTGTGAAAAATGCTATTTAAGTTTATTTTACTCCTCTGCGCCCAGACTTGTAGGAGTTACTGTCTCATCAACACACTATTTGCCCCATGTTCCCAGAAGAATGTTGATAACTCATTGATGTTTTTTAATGTGGAAGTGCACTTTAACCGATAATTATATGTAAACACTACCTTTTCTTCTGTTTCTCATTGATAATTATATCACTCTTCTGTCAGGTTTATCATGTTAGCATAGGAGCATTCCATCCACACTCTTAGCACATACTGTCATCTGGGAAGCCAGTCATCTGGAAGCCAGTTTGGTGTAGTGGTTAAGTGCGCGGACTCTAATCTGGGAGAAGCAGGTTTGATTCCCCACTCCTCCAATTGCACCTGGCTGGATGACCTTGGGCAAGCAGTAGTTTTGATAAGAGCTGTTCTCGGAAAAAGAGCAGTTTCTGTCAAGAGCTCTCTCAGCCCCACCTACCTCACAGGGTGTCTGTTGTGGGGAGGGAAAGGGAAAGGAGTTCGTAAGCCGCTCTGAGACACCTTTGGGTAGTGAAGGGTGGGGTATAAATCCAATCTCTTCTTCTTCTTCTTCTGGGAAGCGAACCAGAAAAAGCAGGTTCTGTTGGCCCAGAAGAATTATGTGCTAAAATCAGGAAGCTAGCCTTGCAGTTTGATCCCATATTGCTGTCAACTTTGTGGGAGACTCACACAGGAAAGTAATTGAATGGATTTTGTACTACCATTCTGCTCAGCTAAATATGGAAGCATCATTTGTTGGCTCTTCTACTAAAGGAGGCTCCTTGGGCCAGAAAATGCCATGCTTAATGGAGCAAAGTGGTAGGATGCAGTCCAGAATTTCTACTCATCTTCGGCAAATGGGTACTCAATAGGGAGGCCAGTGGGCAGGGCGAGGGGCAGAAATGATGTAGTATGATATCATGCCTGGCCAGAAACCCAGATGTGACATTAGTGTGTTGGGTGATGCTCTGGCCATCCCCATAAACTCCAAAGTATCATAGAGTTTGCAGGAAAGCCTGGGTGTTGCACAATACACGTATATCACATCTGGGTTTTTAGCTGGACTGGTCCTTTTTTCCACGGTGGTCAGGAGACCAAGGATGAAAGACTGGGCATACCAGTTGGAGCCCGTCTACCATAAGTGGGCACTTGACAACCCTGGCACTGAGGCAACCTAAGCAGGTTTACTCAGATGTAACTCTCATTATTCCATAGGGCTTACTCCCATGGAAAGTGCCCTTAGGAGTCAAGCCTGAGTGACTTGCAGTTCCGTCCTCAGCAGAGTTACACCCATTGAACCCCACTGATTTAAAAGTGTAACTGTGCTTGAAGAGTGTCACTGCTGTTTGAAGGCCCCATGTAGCATATTCACAGCTAAGTAGATGTCAGAACGCAGCTGTCCTAGGTTTGTGCCTGGCCCTGTCTATTAGCCTATAGTTAACATCAATGTGTCAGTAATTCATGCAGTGATTAATATATAATATTATTCCAGGGGGAGGCAAATAAGAATCTACAAAATTTCTCCACAAGAATGGTATATATGAAGATTTTTTTTCCTTGACAAATTAATTATGCAAGACAAGCAAAGGGCAACTGCTGGGAAATTGTCGGGGGGGCAAAGCAATGTATATCATGTGCCCTGTCCCTCAGACGTTAGAAAGACCTTCAGATGGTAAGGTACATCACACATTGAGGCAGATTCAGCATGGGTTCTGTAAGGGAAGATCCTGTCTCACTAACCTGTTAGAGTTTTTTGAGGGAGTGAATAATCATGTGGACAAAGGGGACACAATAGATGTTGTTTACCTAGACTTCTAGAAAGCTTTTGATAAAGTTCCTCATCAAAGGCTCCTAAGTAAGTTCAATAGTCACGGGATAAAAGGACAAGTCCTCTTGTGGATCAAAAACTGGCTTATAAATAGGAAACAGAGAGTGAGTATAAATGGGCAATTTTCTCAGTGGAGGGTGGTAAGCAGTGGGGTACCACAGGGATCAGTACTCGGCCCGATGCTTTTTAACTTGTTTATTAATGATTTGGAGTTGTGAGTAAGCAGTGAAGTGGCTAAATCTGCAGATGACATGAAATTGTTCAGGGTGGTGAGAACCAGGGAGCCTTGTGAGACACTCCAAAGGGATCTGTCAAGGATGGATAAGTGGGCATCAATGTGGCAAATGGGGTTCAATGTGGCCAAGTGCCAAGTGATGCACATTGGAGCCAAAAATCCTAACTATAAATACACGTAGATGGGGTCCAAACTGGGAGAGACTGACCAAGAGAGAGATCGTGGAGTCGTAGTAGATAACTCAATGAAAATGTCTAGACAGTGTGCAACTGCAATAAAAAAGGCCAGCAGTATGCTTGGGATTATTAGGAAGGGAACTGAAAACAAATCAGCCAGTATCATCATGCCCCTGTATAAAACAATGGTGTGACCTCATTTGGAGTACTGTGTACAGTTCTGGTCACCATACCTCAAAAAGGATATTATAGCATTAGAAAACGTGCAGAAAAGGGCAACTAGAATGATAAAAGGATTGGAACACTTTCTCTGTGAAGAAAAGTTAAAATGCTTGGGGCTATTTAGCTTGGAGAAACGACGGCTGAGGGGTGATATGATTGAGGTTTATAAGATTATGCATGGGACAGAGCAGGTAGAGAAAGAAGTACTTTTCTTGCTTTCTCACAATACAAGAACTTGTGGGCACTCAATTAAATTGCTGAGCGGTCGGGTTAGAACGGATAAAAGGAAGTACTTCTTCATCCAAAGAGTGATTAACACATGGAAGTCACTGCCCCAGGAGGTGGTGGCGGCAGCTACAAGCATGGACAGCTTCAAGAGAGAATTAGATAAGCATATGGAGCAGAAGTCCATCAGTGTGTCATGCCTGTCCTTGACTCAGCCCCGACCCAGCCCCTGACAGCCAAAACAGGGAGGCTTTGGTACCTTTAAGGGCTGAAGAGGCACCAGGACCTGCAACCGATGTAAGTGCTGTGGAGGATACACAGCAGCCTGAGCCAACTGTGGGATGCTTTGCACCTGGAACGGTGCCTGAAGCAAGCACTTCACCACCTGCCTCTCCCCCACCTGTGCACCAGCTAAGGGATTGGCGGCGTCAAGACCTGGCCAGCCGAAGAAAAGAGTCACGCTCCAGAGGGCAAAGAACCTTGAGCCCTGAGTATTAGCAGCAGTCAGGACCTTGCTCACAGGTGCTCATGGGCTACGGAGCCAGAGCACTATTTAGGAAAGCCTCTGGCCATGAGCACACTTGTGCTAACAACGTCGTTGTCAGGACCTGAATCTTTGTATCTCTGCCTCAACCTTTGTGAAACCCTTACCGGCTTTTGACCCCTGGCTTCGTGGACCCTGCGTTTCTCTCTGACTCCTCTGGCATCGTTGTGATTTATGGACTTGACTCTCTGGTATGTCTGACCCTACTTATGGACTGTGATTTAAAACCTGTTTGAACTGTGCTACCTGATTTACTCGGCTTTAACCTTGGACTGTTCCTGGACTTTTGCTCATTCATGTTGCACCTTCGGGTCCTGCCCTGACACAGTGGCTATTAGCCACAAGCAGGGCCGCTTGCTCACTAGGCGTTTGCCTAGAGCGCGCCGGCCCTTAGGGGCGCCAAAAGCCCCCACCCCCACCAAAAAACCCCACCCCTTCCCTGGCTTGCCGGCATGCCCCCAGCTGTAGGGCGTGCAGGAAAGCTGGCACCGGGATGGAAGGGGGGTTAAACCCCTCGCCCCTTCCCTTGCTTGCCCCCAGCTGCAGGGCATGCAGGCAAGCCGGTGCTGGGACGGAAGGGGCGGGGGTTTAAACCCCCGCCCCTTCCCTGGATTGCCAGTGCACCCGCCTTCCCCCTTGGGGGGGAAGAGGAGGCAGGGGCGGCATAGCAGGTCTCCAGGCCCCACCGGGAGGTTGGCATCTGCGCCTTGCCTAGGGCACAGAAACTCCTCCTGCTGGTCCTGGCCATAAGGTATAGATAGATGGAGCTGCGGTGGCTCAAGTGTTTAAGACGCTGAACTGCAGGCTGTGGAAGGTCAGTAGTTCAGAAGTTCGAGACCCGAGAGTGCCAAATGATGGGGTGAGCTCCCGTCTCTAGTTCCAGCTCCTGCCAACCTAGCAGTTTGAAAGCAAGAAATTGCAAGTAGATAAATAGGTACCACTTTGTTGGGAAGGTAACAGCGTTCCCTGCACCTTGGTGTTTAGTCATGCCGGCCACTTGACCACAGAAACGTATTCGGACAGTGCTGGCTCTTCAGCTTTGAAACGGAGATGAGCACCGCAACCCTAGAGTCGTATTTGACTGGCTTTTGAGCAAGGGAATCTTTACCTTTACTTTATAGATAGGAACTCTCAGTCTGGGGCAAGTGATGCTCTGTATTCTTGGTGCTGGGGGGGGGCAACAGAGGGAGGGCTTCTAGTGTTCTGGCCCCACTGCTAGACCTCCTGATGGCACCTGTTATTTTTGGCCACTGTGTGACACAGAGTGTTGGACTAGATGGGCCATTGTCCTGATCCAACATTGGATTATCTTATGTTCTTAAGGAGGTATGATGTTGTAACAGTGTCCAGTCAAAAACATTTTGCTCACAAGCTTTCAATGAGATTTTCTAAAACATCAGCTGATAAGATGGCTAACTTGTAAATAAAACAAAAACCTGCTCCAGGGTGAGTCAGAGGCAGGTTTGACCAGCCAGAGACCAAAACTTGTTTATGCCAGATCGGGCAGGTGAATCCTGGGGTTTTTTTGACTGATCACAGATCTGCTGGTTTTGGCAGACTAGTGGACAGATCCTAGTAGTGGTAGGATCAATGGAAAATATTACATTCTCCTGGTTTATTTAATGGAATACATTATACTAAACTGGTAGTTAAAAATAACTGATGATCATTAGCAATTCTATATGCCAAGGCTTGTGTTAACAGGTTGAGGTCAGCCAGGAGTGATGGAGGACACCTCTGCACAGGTTCTGAGATGCTCTCGCCTCTGTGAGTGCTGTGTTCACATGTTTAGGATGGAGTTGTTGTTTCATTAACATTTATTATCATATTGTATTAACATTTTATTTTCATTAACAATGGAAATATGTGTTTTTATACTGAAGAAACATGCCCTTGTCCAGGAAAGTCAAAGTTGTAGAGAAGTGTAGAGAAACCCATGAAGAAAATTCCAGTGGGGAAAACATCGTCCCCACCTTGATTACTGAAGAACATCTGATCCTTCCTATTAGCCTACAGCAGCAAAATAAAAGAAGAATCCAGTAGCATCTTCCGGTGACTCACGCAAGTTATTCCAGTGTCCGTGAGTCCGAGTACATTCAGTGGACGCCCGACCGCTACACACTTTTATCCACCTGCTTGAAAACAGCCCGCGAAAACCTACGCTGGAATAAATTTTCAGTTTCCAAGGTGCCTATGTTAGTTTGAAAAAAACCACCGATCATCCCTGTTTGCGGACGCGTTGAACCAGCGAAGCATGGCCACAGCGGAACCCTTCCGCCTCCTCCAGACAGGTCCCCGTCGCTTCAAGCGCGCTCTCGCCCTGGGAAGAGGGCAGGAACAACCTGTTTGTTCCCTCCGGGCGAGTTTCAGGTGAACAGGTCACGCACACCCCAAGAGGCAGCGCGGCACTGGGGCCCACCCCGGCCTTGGGCTGGCAGGAGGCCCTCTGCCAGTGGAGGGGCGCGCTGGGCGCCTCCCACTGCGCGCATTCCAAGCGAGGCGCTTCCCTGCTCGGGACTGGCTGAGTTGGTCTGGGCGTAAGGTCGCCTCTCCCACTCCCTCCCTTTCTTCAGGTATGCAAGGCAGTGCGCATGCCTTGCCCCTGGGTGTGGCCTGTGCGCCTCTGTTGCTGGAGGAGGAGAAGGTAGAGATGCAATTCTTTAAGAGCGACTGAGCAGGTTCGGAGAAAACTCTCGGCCCAGTTCCCAGGTAAGTTTCTTCGTGAGCGGGTTTTCCCGGACTGGCTTCTCTTCCTTTCGCGATGGCCAGACCCAGTCTGCCTGAATACGGTTTGGGTTTCAGTGACCGTGAACCCCAGCCACGCTGATTGCAACTAATTTGTTTAGTTATTCTCTGAAGTGGGTTGTGATTGAACCATGTCGCGTGTGGTCGGCTGGCTGAAGGAAGAAAGCAACCCTTGTCTCCTTCCATGTCTCCGAGATGAATGTGTACTGCACGTGAATGAGGTTTGAGTTGCTTTCAATGCAAATGCTCCTCGAACCCTGATTTTATCTTGAGCAGTTGAAAGAGGTTTAGCATCTTCAGCCTAATGGCTAGATTTAGTGGTGGCCTAGATTTGCTGACTGCTATATCCAGTTCAAATGGAGCCAGTTCTCTAATAAGTACTTGGGCTTTTTTCATTCGCTTTCCTTTGATAGCAGAAAATGGTTTTCCTTTTCTCTGGGCTGTGATCTTTGAGAGAATTGTAAGCAAAGCTCTTCTCCTGGGTACTGATCTCGGAAGACTCTTAAATCTGGTGGATATTTGGTATTCTTCAGTACTTGAAGATTTTACCCAAAACTGCCAGCCTTCTGTAAAATTGTGCGGCCACTCTGTCACTTTATTCAGCATTCCTTTAACAAGTGCATGTTCCAGTGCCACTTACACAAGAATACATTTGGTTCAGTTGCATTAATCAATAGGGAGCAACTGCTGTATTTACAGCAGTTAGAGTGGATTGATCTTGATATACATGCAGCTTCCTTCTTCTCTGCTCCAGTCAGTGCTGGTGGTAGCTTACCCCATCCCTTCACACACTGCTGTCCTTAGAAGACATAATTTGTCTAACTTCTCTGCTCTCTCACTTATCTTTTACAAAGAGCAGATCCTTGTATGCTCTATAGGACTTCCTATGCTCTTTTGAGATGACTTTCTCACAAATTGGCCACCATTTTGCTTGCCTTGGCAACAGGAATCTAGAAATGGTGGCTAAATTCTTATTAGAAGGAATAATGTTGCCTCCCGAAATATGTTGTAGAACACTGTTTATAGAATCAGCCCTAGTCCCAACACAATAAATTGAGTTGACAGTGAAAAAAATGACTTTATGAGATATCTCTAATCTGGGCACTTTGCGCTCATGGGCTGTTTTTGAGTCACTATTTTCTTGATTCCAAAGGCTTTTATGTTAAGGGTCCTAACTTAGCCATCAATTAGGGTTGCCAGCCTCCAGGCTGGGCCTGGAGACCTCCCATTTTTACAACTGATCTCCAGCTGACAGAGATCAGCTCCTCTGGAGAAAATGGCTGCTTTGAACTCTAGGGCATTGTACCATGCTGAGGCCCTTCCCCTCCCCAAACCCCATCCTCTCCTGGATCCACCCCCAAAGTCTCCAGGTATTTTCCAACCCAGACCTGGCAACCCTACAGTCAATGTTGAAAACCATTTGAGAGCTGAATGGCTCTGATTGTTGAGCACAGTCATCAGGTGCTACATGTTGTAAATAATGCGGTAGAAAGCTATGGAAGTGTGCCTTCAGGGCTAAGAAGAGCTGAGATTGGAAAGGAGATCCTAAAAGCATGGTTTCCTCAAAGTTTGGGAGCTAGTTCTGTAAGTAGACCTGCTATAGAACTAAATTATTGCATAAGTAAGTGTAGCCTGGTATAATGCATTGAAACTACAACTACTGTCACTGGTGTGATCCAGCTATAATTTTTTAATCTGATTGTTCTTTTTAATATTTTTTATTTCAAGGCTATGGCAGACAGTTTTCAGTTAATAGTATGGGTATTGTTCAAGGAGTTATTTCTCACTGTATTCATGTTCAGCAAGTTACTAAAAGAGCAACTTTGTTTAGAGTACAGGGTTGCGATTAGTTTGTATATTTTAGCTGTCCATAATGGGCAGCCAGATCCTCAGATCTAAGTGCCAGCATGTTGTTGGGACTGCTGGTCCTGCAGAAAGAGAATATGTGACAGACGCCTCCAACAAAGTGCCAAGAACAATAGTAATTGTACTGGTGCTCATTGTAAACCTACTGCATAGGAAGAGCCCTGCTGGATCAGGCCAGCAATCCATCAAATCCAACTACCTGTCTCACAGTGGCCAGCTAGTTCCTCTGGAGGGCCAACAACTGGGCCTAGAGGCCGAGACCTTCCCCTGATGTTGCCTTCTGGCACTGGGATTCAGAGGTTTAGTGCCTCTGAATGTGGAGGTACCTCTTAGTCACCATGGTGAGTAGCTCCTGATAGACCTTGTTCTCCATGAATCTATCTAATCCCCTTTTAGAGCTGTCTGTGCCTTAGGCCATCACTGCAAGCCACCAATCATGGAGTGTTGTGCTGTTGATACCCCCATGATAAGCAGACTGAGAAAGCCTACTGGTGCAAGAGCCACCTGTGGCTCCCAATCCACTCACTGAGGTATCATTGTCCTACAGCATCACCAGGAAGTGACATCATGACCAGTGACTTCTCCACATGAGTAATATCACTTCCAGGTGATATTGGGAGAATTCCTAGAGGGGCACAAAGGCATACCCAAAGTTATTGCTTGAAGTCCCACATGTGTCTAGAGAGGCTTAGAAATGAGTCCCACCTGGCACAGCTGAGATTTTGCCCTATTAAACATTATTACTCAGGCTGATTGGCTGTACCACATGCCCATAATTTTGTCTGGCTAGCCCCCACACAGTATCTCTCTGCTGCATGCAAGAGGCTAATTACAGCCACCCTTCCCATTTTGCCCCAGCAGTGATCTGGAACAGTGAGTAATGAGAAGATTTATTCCACCTTGCAAGAGCATTTCTATGCACCCATTGGACCAGCCCCTCCCAGCATGAGCTTCATGGTGAAGACAGCTGAGGTCCATAACAAAACAGGGGAAGGGATTGTTATCTTTCAGACCTCTACAGTATTCCATGCATTTATTGATAAGCATCGGGAATGCTGAAAGCCCAACAGATAAATAGGGTTTCCAACTCTCTTGTTCCAGCAAGGATCTTGTGCCTCTTCCAGCTGCACTGACATACCACAGGATATCATGCCATGCCCATGAGAGGATCAACTGTGCTTGTATTACTGCAAGAGCTAGGCTAGAACAAGAGTTGCCAACCCATGCAGGGCTGGAAGCGTGTTGGTAACTATGGCTACTGCTTCTGTGGTAGACTCGGCAAATGGTTGGCGCTGCACAGTGACTGGAGTCCATCTTGGCTCTCCTGTTGTTGGATGGCTTCCTGCAAAGGGTCTGAAGAGCCACAATGGCAGTAATGTTTCGCAGCAGCAAAGAACAACTGGGCTTCAGATCAGCATGTGGTACAGTTGCAGGTTCCGTAGCATCCCCCTCCATACTGGGGGTTCCCATATGATGGGCTGTGCCAGTCAGGGGGTGTGGTGTAACCACTGAGATAGCACTTACACACGCATCCCGGTTGTAGGGAATTGCAGTGGAACTGTGTGCTCTGTGTAGGGTTGTATAGGGGAGTGTTGGGGAGCATTCTGGGGGTGGGCAGAGATGTTATCAGTGTCATGACATTGCTTCTGGAAGTGGCGTTATTGCATTGGTGATGTCGGGGCAACACTCTACTTTTGGTAAAACTCTATGGTAAAAATGGCTACAACCATAGGGTTTTGTCAAAAAAGTAGAACGCCGCTGCTATCACTTCCAGAAGTGATGTCATCACATCACCATCAGTGAGGAATGTCTTTTTGGGGTGGTGTTTCCCCTGACAGCCAGCTGGCCAGTGATGGACCCAACCCCACAAAAGCAGGGGATCCCCCACCCCCACCTGAGGTCTGGCAAGCCTAGTTCTGGGGCTTCTCTATGGAGCTGTGATCCTGCAGGGCAATAGACAGTATGGGTGCTTGACCAGAAGTAGCACAGTAGTAGAGTGTTGTGGCTGATAGTCACTCCATGCTGTAGCTGTAACTCCACTTGCAGGGAGGGAGTTCAACCAGCGTGATGCTGTGCTGCCAAAATATCTGCAACCTCCCCCATCCGCGCTATGCAGGCATACTACTTGCAATTGTTGAAGGAGGAGCAGGGTGGGGGATAGGTACCAGGGGATGCAGCTCGCCCTGATTGATGAGCTCCGAAGGCATTTGGATCGAGGCGGTGTGGCAGCATTGCTGTTGTTAGATCTGTCGGCTGCATTTGATATGGTCGACCATCAGCTGCTGACCCACCGCCTCGCCGACATGGGGATTCAGGGGCGTACCCTTCAATGGTTCGCCTCTTTTCTCCAAGGTCGGGGACAGAGGGTGGCGATTGGGGATCAGCGGTCCTGGAGGCATCCCCTTGAGTGTGGGGTGCCTCAGTGGGCAGTGCTGTCCCCGATGTTGTTTAATATCTATATGCGCCCCCTCGCCCAGATTGCCCAGAGTTGTGGGCTTGGGTGTCATCAATATGCAGATGACACCCAGCTCTATCTGATGCTGGGTGGCCAGTCAGACTTTGGTCCCAATGACCTTCATAGGGCATTACAGGCCGTGGCTGGTTGGCTCAGGCTGAGCCGGCTGAAGCTAAACCCGGCAAAGACAGAGGTCCTGGGCCTGAGATGGACCGGGCTGGGGCTGGGGCTCCCACTCCCGTCCTTCGATGGGGCGCGTTGGTGCCATCGTCGGGGGTTAGGAGTTTAGGGGTGCTCCTGGATGCCTCCTTAACGATGGAGGCCCAGGTGGCAGCCACTGTCAAGTCAGCATTCTACCATCTGCGGCTGGCTCGGCAGTTGGTCCCCTACCTCGATCGCGACGACCTGGCCACGGTGATCCACGCAACGGTCACCTCAAGGCTAGACTACTGCAATGCTCTCTACATGGGGCTGCCTTTGTCGCAGATCCGGAGGCTGCAGCTGGTGCAGAATGCAGCGGCTAGGCTGCTGATGGGTCTCACTAGACGGGACCACATCCAGCCAGCGCTGAAGGACCTGCACTGGCTGCCAATAGCGTACCAGATCTGCTTCAAAGTGCTGGTTCTTACCTTTAAAACCCTATATGGCCAGGGTCCAGCCTACCTGAGGGACCGCCTTTCCCCATATGTTCCCTCAAGAGCACTACAGTCAGGGGGACAACATCTGCTGGTTATTCCAGCCCCCAAGGTTGTTAAATATGCTGTGACCAGGGCCAGGGCTTTTTTGGTGGCGGCCCCTACCTGGTGGAATGAGCTCCCGGAGTAGATCAGGGCCCTGCGGGACCTTATGCAGTTCCGCAGGGCCTGCAAAACGGAGCTCTTCCGCCAGGCTTTTGAGTAGGGGCTGCCACCGCTATGATACTATCAGCATATAGCTATTCGAGGCACTCTGGCCCTGGCATGGGGTTCTTAGCTTTATATGGGCACCATTGGAGTAACGCCAACTGTGTGTTTTGGTGTATTGTGTGGCGTGGACCCTACAGTGATTTCTGTTGTTACTGCTGTTTTATCGTTAGTTTAAATGGAGTTTTATATCTGTATTTATTCGTGGTTTGGCCTTATGTTTTAATACGCTTGTATGGCATTCTGCCATTGTTCGCCGCCCTGAGCCCATGTGGAAGGACGGGATACAAATCTAATGAATAAATAAACAAATAAACTGTTGTCCTTGACACAGTTTGGGACAGTCCACTTCCCTTACTTACCTGAGAGGGGTACACTCTCCTTACATGTCCAGCTTGGGGTGTGGAGTTTCTATTGGTTTTACCTGTGAGGGTTCTTAGGAAAGCAGTGTTAAATGTATGTTCTTCAGCTACATTTGTTCTCTTGTTTGGGGTCAGGGTTTCATTTTTGTGCAAAGTTCCCTTTATGGTGGAGTCTCATTACCAAAGTATCCCTCCTCCCAGTATGTGTGTGTTCTGAGTGTACTCAACATGAGATCATAGAGGCATAGCCTGATGCCAAGTACCGTATCATCTTAACTATGGGCATCTTGGCTGGCGTTTCTATAGTGTTTTGGAAGGCTGTGATTGGCTGCAGGCATGATAAACTAAGCTGTCAGAGACAGCACTTCACTTAGGATGGTACTACAGTATACTTCAGAAGTATCATGAATACAACAGTTGCTGAAACTCACTGGAAAGGGTGGGGTTTGAGGAGGGGTGGGTCCTCAGACAGGTACAATACCATAGACTCCACCCTCCAAACCAGCCATTCCCTCATGGGGACCCATTGTTGCCAGTCTCCAGGTGAGGGCTGGAAATCACTCAGAATTACAACTGTTCTTCATGTAGCAGAAATCATATAGCAGATGGTGGACTCTGTGTCATTCATGTAGCAGAAATCATGTAGCAGATGGTGGACTCTGTGTCATTATACCCTGCTGAGCTCACCACAGTAAATTGACACTGAGTGCCCAGGACTGGGGTACCTGCCCAGAGCCTCTTTCTAGAGCTCATTGTATTTATTTCCACAACGGGCCTTATTCCTACTATAAAATATTGATGTTTCTGTTGGGTCCACTAAATATGTTTTATTTAGATCTCAGGTTCATTGGTACCTTAAAGACTAATGACATTTATTCCTGCTATTCCTTGCCTGATATGAGGCACGGGTTTTTGTTATCATCTGATTGTTTTTATTGTCTGATGGTTTTATGTTGTAAGGTGCCCTGAGCCCACTTGTGGGGCAGGGTGGGACATAAAATAAATAATCTTTTGTTGATACATCTGATAAATTGAGCTATGACTCAAAAAGTTCTGCTGGAATAAATTTTGTTAGTTTTGAAGTTGCCACTGGAGTCCTAATCTGTTTTATAGCAGCAAACTTAAGATGGCTATGTTTATGGAATTAATGTCTTACGAAATTATATTTTTCATTATAGACATAAAGACTTTCCATTTAACAGGCCAGAGCTTCCACCATGTCGTCCAGACCTTTTGAAAGTCCGCCGCCTTATCGACCTGACGAATTGTAAATATCTACTTTTCTTTTTTTCTTGCCAATACAAACTATTGCAGATAAGTTGTGTACACTGTTAGAGATATGACTTTGTGCAGCTTTCAGTGCCACTAGTGTAAACCGTAATAGTGTCATTGCTGTTATTATTCTGGATAGCACATTACTTTAAACTGCACATTCTTAAAAGTGGGATCATTTACTGATTGTAGATTCAGAAGGGGCCTGCTTATTTACAAACTCATGGTATATTCATGGTGGTTGGATCCAGAAGTTCTGTTAATTCTAATTATTTAGAGCCAGTTCTCTGCATTTGGTATTGAAGATTTGGTCTTTGAGATTCAAGGGCACAGTGGTATAGAGTACTCTGCTCTACTATTAAGGATGGCTTCTCCCTATATCGGACTGCTCACTGCCTTCCTTTGGGGTGGAATGCTTTGCTTCCATTTTTTCCCTGCAGCCTGATCTGCTGGTAATCCCAGCTTCTGGAACAGCTGGAGGGTGCCTTCTCTGATACTCCAAAATCTTGGTAAAATCCTGATAAGTAGGGTTGCCAGCCTCCACGTGGGGCCTGGGGATCTCCTGCTTTTACAACTGATCTCCAGCTGACAGAGATCAGCTCCTCTGGAGAAAATGGCTGCCTTGAAGGGTGGATTCTATGGCCTTGTATTATGCTGAGGCCCCTTACCTCCCCAAATCCCACCCTCTCCTGGATTGACCCCCAAAGTCTCCAGGTATTTTCCAACCCAGACCTGGCAACCCTACTGATAAGTGTGAAGGAAGCTGCAAACTTATTGCCATCTTAAATCTTATTTCTCAAGGACATTCCCATCTGCTGAAGTAATATACTTAGGGTTGGAGTGAAGGCTTCTGTTCTTCTAATGGTGGAGTCGTCCTCTGACAGAAGGAGTCTACCTTCCATTGCAAGAAGCCTTGCCCTGGCAGAAGAGGCATGTTCTCTGTGTCCAGGAGGGCTCCGCTGTTAGCAAAATGGAAACTTTGAATCCATCCTAATGTATGTTTGCCATTACCCGTGTTGAGTTATTCCTTTAAACTATGCTTGTGCCCTCCATTTTAAAAATGCAATATCTTACCAAAAGTTTAAAGATTAGGTGTGGTACCCATTTTTAAAAAATTAATTGGCTTGTAGGGATTTATGCTTTGACTGCAGATTTAGCACCACACAGTGAGGCATATGAAAAAATTTGCATGTACTTATGAAGGAACAATTTTGTGGCTGTCCCCTTTAAAATCCATTAAAGTAGTGAGTGGGAAGTCTTTCTCCCTGTGCCATTAGCATGTTAATAGCCTGGAAAACTACACTAGATAATTGACTCAGCCCTACCCCACCTTCCAGGGTAGAAATAAATTACTTGCCTATCAGTTTTCTGCTCACCTTGACACAGAGAGTGCTTCATCTTTCTGTGTTATACCTCTGAGGATGCCAGTCACAGCTACTGGCGAAACGTCAGGTCCTACAATGCCAAGACCACGGCCACACAACTGAGAAAATCTACAGCAACTAATACTGGTTATTCTTTCCCAAGACTGGATCTTACATTGAATTGGTCTCTTTGTAACATCTCTCTGCCCAGTCTCTTTCTGTTGTGTATATAAATCAGCCTGATGGATGATATACCTCATATGTTTAAGGAAGTGAGTTCTGATGTGCAAAAGTCTGTGCAGGAATAAATTTTGTTGGGCTTTAAGGTGCCATGAGACTTGTGTCTTTATTCTGCTGCTACAGTCTGACATGGCTACCTATCTGGATTTCCTTCAAGCAAAAATTGCCGTGTACACTGGCTCTTCCCTTGGGTCCCATCAGAAGCCAGGAAGCTTTGGGTTCACTAAGATGACTGAAGTGTTCCCCAGAAGCCTCCTGCCAACCCAGCTGCTGTTGCAAATGCTGCTGATCTTTCAGCTTCCTGTTGTATGCTGATGGGTTTTAGCCACTCTGTGACACAGAGTGTTGGACTGGATGGGCCATTGGCCTGATCGAACATGGCTTCTCTTATATTCTTATACCATAAATTAGCTAGATTGGAGTCCTGTAGCAGCTTAAAGACCCTTCATCAGAACTTTGACTCTGCTGCAGATTAACACAGCTACCCACTGAAACTGAAGTACCATAAACTGCATATTTCATAGCAAATTTTAGATGGGGAAGAGAGAGGGCGGGGGGAGAGAGATCAAGCATGGTTTTTGAAAGAATCTATAGAAATGCCCTTGGTATTTCATGACACCTCTGTAAGAGGCAAACAGCTGTTCCTAGCTGATGGCAATGTTTTTTGTCTTTGTAGCAAACCTTCAAACTATGCACCAAGTAATAATACATACGGTGGTGAATTCCATTCTCAGCCCATATTCTCCCAGCCAGCATATTCTTACTATCCGGAAGAAGAAGTACAACACTTCTACAAATGGACGTCGCCTCCAGGAATAATCAAGATCATGTCAATTCTCATAATAGTGATGTGTGTTGGTGTCTTTGCTTGTGTTGCTTCTACACTACCTTGGGACCTAGATGTGTATGGAAGTACCCTGGGGACTGGTATGGGATATCCTAACTATGGTGGATCTGGTTTTGGAGGCAGCTATGGTTACGGCTATGGAACTTATGGCTATGGAGGGAGTGCTTATAGCCTTGGAGGGAATTATATTGAACCTCGGTCTGCAAAAGGCTTTATACTTGCAATGACAGCATTCTGCTTTATTGCTGGACTCCTGGTTTTTGTAACAGGTGTTACCAAGAATAGCATGGCCAGAACAACAAAATATTATCTCATAATCATCATAGGAAGTGCTATCTTGCTTTTCTTGATGTTCATTGCCACCATAGTGTATGTGCTGGCAGTCAACCCAACTGCACAAGCTTCGGGATCAATGTTCTACAATCAGATTTATGCCCTGTGCAGCCAATTTTATGTTACAACGAATGCTGCAATCTTTGTGAATCAGTATTTGTACCACTATTGTGTGGTGGAACCTCAGGAGGTATGTATACACTTAATATAATTGCTGAAGCATTTCCAAAAGCAAAACCTCTAGCTGTATTTGAACCCTGATCTGGATACAGTCAGATGGCTGAGTTCAGACTGGCAATTTGCCCCGGTAGGGATCCGGGCCAGCGATGACTCAATCCCGGAGTAAATGGGGCGTTCACACAGGCACATCTGCCTGGCGTCCCCCACCCATAGCCAACCTGTGCTGTTGTGCTTCACCGCTGGATTAAAAAGATACCTGATAAAACCCATAGCAAATCCGAAAGCCTGCATGTGTCGCGTGTTTCTCCGCTTCCGGGGAGTCTGAACGCGCAGCCGAAAAGCCGGGAGCAACCTGTGTTGGGCAGAAGGCAGCAGCGGTGTGATTGGCTGTGCTCCGCTCCACTGCCCAATGTGGTGCCGGCACTGCGGGGTCCTCCCCCAATTGGCAAAATGTGCCTATGCGCTCATGCGCACAGCCAAATTAATGGGGAAACAGCAAATATAGCACGCCTCCGGCGCGGCAGTCTGAACGCTCCCACGCACCTCCGTCCCATATCTTCCGGCAGCGGCCCCCGCTGTGTGAACGGGAAAACCCGGTATAGTTTATTCCGGGGCTTTTTTGCTACGACTGGCTACCGGAGCAAACTGCCAGTCTGTACTCAGCCAGATAACTATGCTGGAACAAATAAAGCTACTATTGTAAACAGAGTGAATTATTTGGATGACGTGTACTAGTACCTGTTTGGTACTCCATTTTAAGCTTTACAGCAATGCAGTTACTCTCCCCCTTTATGATGGGGAAAATGGAGGAAATGGAAAGGAAATATCACTTCCATGAATTGTTCTCTCTAGAAAATTACTGCAGTTTATCTCTAGATTTAAATTTATTTAAATTACGAAGTGAAAACTTGTACTTAAAGAGAACAGATGGCTATGTAATCTAACCTGGATCTCTTTACCAGTCAGAAATCTTCTCCTCATACCTGTCTCTTCTAGTTAACATTCTATTTGAGCTTCTGAAATGCCTCCTATGAAGAAGCTGGGATGCCAGTACTTCTAGCCGTTTGTGTTAGGTACTTGTCAGTGATAATCTTTTCCTGTATGACCTGATTTGTCAGTTGTGGGCACCAACTCTAGATGGACTGGATTGCCTTGGGAGTATCTCAAATCTGTGTCTGGAGCAGAGCTGAACAGAACTTTAATGATAAACCTGATATGATTATTGTGAGGATCTTGGAGAAGATTTATTTAAAACCCCCTGAGAATCCTGTAAGAATGCTAAGTAATTTTAACTATGTTTTGGTGACTACAAGGATACAAGTGTATACTCTTCAAACAAGTTAAGGGTGAAGCATGGAAAATCGTACTTAAATCCTCTCTGAGATATAACAGGCACACAGATTCCCCCCCCCCTTTAAGCATGTGTAGTCATAAACAATCTCGGTTCAATAGGGGTTGCTTGCTGAGTATAAATTTAGGATTACAGTCTCATTTGCTTTTTAGGTAATTGTGTCACCTGAAGCAGTTAACACCTTTCTAAGGGTGATAAGAGACTGGCCTTGCCTGTACAACTTTATTTCAGAGATCAAAGGAAAGGAATTAAGAAAAAAACCCAAAAACACAACACCCTGTTACAGAGGTGCTGACTTTCCCTGGGGCTATTTCTTGCACTGCTGTTTGTACTGAGGGACTTATTTTGGAGTACTTGGTGCTCAAGAAAACTGCATTGTTTTTGAATGGTGCCCAGGTGTATAAATGCTGGCTTTTGCCAGTAAAACACGTGTAAGTTGCCCTGGGTGCCTTATTTTCTGAAGTGCTTGAGTTCAACTAATGGCCAATTGACAATGGAGGTTAAAAATTGTCCTTTAATTATTGAGAGAACAACTCACTCTCAGCCTTTAATGTGTTATCTCTCTGAACCTTGTTGTAAAGCTTGTTCTCTTGAAATTCAAACTGACAGGCTTTGGGATGACTTGAGGAAATTGTCTGTGTTGAAGAAATTTCTACCCACACTGAAGTGTGGGTTGAAGCCTACAGCACTTTGTTTAGAAATACTTCACAAATACAAGAAAATAACACAAAAGTCTAGCGGCCCCTTAATCCTTTCAACACTCCTGGGAAGCATTATTATTAGTGAGAACTGCGTCTAGCAAGCAGCTCCCAAAGCCGCGTGTGGCTGAAGTAATGTGTCATTTCTGATCCCTCAGATCTATTCCCTGGCTCCTCCTGTGCTTTTAGTTTAAGAGGAACAGGCCTATTTAAGAATAGTATTTGTCATTTAAGAAGAGACAGACTTAAGAATATTAAGGACGATTTAAGAATATTGTTTGTGTCTCAGATGAATGTAAAATAGAATAAAACATCAGTATCTGTTTCTTTCCTAGGCTATTGCTATTGTCTTAGGGTTCCTGATTGTCGTAGCTTTTATCATCATCATATTCTTTGCGGTAAAGACACGGAATAAGATGAATCGCCATGGTAAAATTAATATCCTATGGGATAATACAAAAGATTATGAAGAAGCTCCCAATGTAGAAGAATGGGTGAGTCAACTTGTTTTTGGAACCTTTGTCTTTGTGGTGTATTAATTTAGTTTCTACAAAATTGGATTTACTCTTCTGCTTTGGTTTTGTGCAAGTGTAGTGTTTGTTAAGGAGCTGCGGTGGCTCAAGTGGTTAAGACGCTGAACTGCAGGCTGTGGAAGGTCAGTAGTTCAGCAGTTAGAGACCCGAGTGGCCACATGACAGAGTGAGCTCCCGTCTCTAGTTCCAGCTCCTGCCAACCTAGCAGTTCAAAAGCAAGAAATTGCAAGTAGATAAATAGGTACCACTTCGGTGGGAAGGTAATACTGTTCCGTGCGCCTTGGTGTTTAATCATGCCAGCCACATGACCATGGAAACATCTTTGGACAGTGCTGGCTCTTCGGCTTTGAAACAGAGATGAGCACCGCAACCCTAGAGTCGGATTCGACTGGCTTTCGACTGGCTTTACTTTTTAGTGTTTGTTAAGCCACTTTCTTAGGATTGTCAATGTAGCTGTTGTAGGGTTCATTGATACTAGGAGGCCAGGGCAGCTGTTTATGAAACCTAAATGCCTTTTGGGAACTTTTTTAGTTTTTACATCCCTGTCTTAAGCATCCTCTTTTTAGGTAATTGTGCTACTGTAAACATGAACATTTACAAATCTTGCCCTCAAGTTAAAAAAAAAAGCTGCCCAGATGGAGATGCTTGTTTAATTAGCTGATATCAAGGTCTGTTTATGTTTTTGTGACCTCGTGTATTGCTATGTTTTTGAGTGTGTACGTAGTATTCAGTGGGCACTGAGTTTTTTAATGATTCTCATGTGATGTTGACTGTTTTGACCTTTATCTGGTGGCTTGGCATAAAGAGGCTCTGACTACTTCATACAGTGCTTTAAATAATATGAGGTAAATGTTTCGGTGAGACAGTTTCGGGGCGTGTTCATTACTAGCTAATGAAATTGTTTACTCATGTTTCACTCAGGTAGGAAAAGAGCAAGTCAGGAACTCTAGTTCAAACAAAAAAAAAATCAGTGGCTCTTTGTTTGGTTATGCCTCAGCAGCTATCTTCAAGTATGCAGCTGGTGTAGAAACCTGTGCAACTTCTGATACCTAAACTGGATTTATGTGAGGAAATGCATTTGTTAATGCTTTAGGAGATGTGTCTGCTGTTTGCACTAGAGAGAGTTGGTAATTATCTGTCCGATCTGTGTTTTTGTCTTAGAGTACTTTCAAATGTACCGAGAGCAAACCCGCCACAACTTATGAAGAGAAACCATATGCAGCCCTAAGGGAGACAAATTTATAGATTACATGCCATGCTCAGCTTGTTGCAACCTGTGACTGTGGCTGACTAAAGTAATTTTTGAGGATCAAGCAGAGGGCAGTGGAGCTGGATTTATGTAGCTTTCTAGGTGTCCTTGAAACTGCCTGGCTCAGCTATACACAGTAACAAAACAGTTGTTATTGCTGAATAATATATTGGGCAGTATGTCAGGTTGGGTAGATGTAGCCTACTACAGGGTTCACAGAGTAGACCTAAAAGTGTTGCTTGCCACTACCACAGTTTTTTTTCTGCAAGAATAAGGTGTGAACAAAAAGGGAATGATATTTGTCATCATGACAAGTTTTGATTCAACCCCTGTCGGGTACAGACTCTACCTTGCAGAGCTTGACTAAATACTCTCCTGGCTTCACTAGACTTCAGTTTCCCATACTGTCTGAATAGGATTAAATCAATGAGTAGAATTCTGGTTTGTGCAGAGGAAATAAACTGTTCACCAAGGTGTCTGCAATTCAGACATGTGCTAATTCAAGCTCTGTGTACTACAAGGAAGGGAGGTGAAAGAGCATGTGGTTCACACAAGCACAGCAGCAAACGGTGTTCATGCCCAGAGTCTAACTGCAACTTGTGATGTCTGAATGCAGCCTTGTGGCCATTTCACACTTGAACCAACCTAAATTTATCCACCAAATAGGAATCTGCAGCCAACTGTTGACTCCTGACAAGTGTACCTCTGATATGGTGGTGGCTTTAATGGTTTTAGGTGTCTGCTGTTTAAGAAAACAGCTCACCATAAATATGAATCAGCAATTTGTAGTTCTATATGCTCTAGCTTTACTTTATTTAAGGATCATTTGTCTGTAGTTTCAAATTACCTAGAGAGCAGGAGGATGATTTGCTACAGCTTTTATGGTTGCTTGTTCAGGGACACAGTCCGTGAACAATGTTTGCCATCATACTGATATGTTGTTCCTTTCCTTCCTTCTGTTAAAAAGCCAGGTGGGCTGAAACGGAGCAACCAAACTTATATTATCAAACAGAGTTGCAAAAAACCTTGCCACTCAAAAAGTAACATCCGAATCCAAATCTGAAAGAAGCCAGATAATCTTAGATTAACAGTCACACAAGCGTCAGAAATAGATGACAAAAGGGGCAAGAGGAATTTATTCCTGCTCCTGTTCTCAGAGGGCAAACAAAGATAATGTGAGCTTTATTGGTTATTGAATGCCAGTAATCCAAGAATCCTCCTCCCAGGCAAATTCCACATTTCGTGGATATTTATTATTTAGTTGCTTGTATATACCTTTCTCCCCAGTGGGGAACCAAAATTGCCTACATTGTTCTCCTCTTATCCATTTTGTGTTTAGGCTGTATGTTTAGGCTGAATTGTATGTGACTCCCCAAGGTCACCCAGCAAAGCTTCCATGATATAGTGGGGTTTCAAACGTGAGTTCCAACACTAAGCAGTGTACACACACATGGTAAGTCATGCAAGTCCCTTCTATAGGGGGAAATCTACTGCTTTTCTAGCTTAAATGAAGTTGTAGAACAAGTTTAGTGCATTCAGGCAAACTACAGCTGTCAGTGAGAATGATGGGAGCAAGAGAAAGAAGGGAGTGTGGTGAGGCTGATAGGAATATAATGCTAATATATATACAGAAGCTAATACTATGCTTCACTTAATTTAGTTAACTAATTGGAATCTGCAAAATTATAGCAAAGTAGTTCACTGTGTTGGAAAAATTAAGATAAAAGTTGTAGCCCCGGGTAACACCACTCTCTGGGGACTGTGGAATTGCATCCCAACTGTTCCCTCCAGTCTTTCAACATCTATCACTAGCACAGGCCTTTCCAAATACCTGATGCCTAAGTCAGTGTTAGCACAGGAAAAAAACTGAGGTGTTCAGCACTCGCATTCAGTTTTTTAAAAATTCATGTTCATCATGAGACTTGAAAGAATGAGCAGGCATTCTTTTTAGTACAATTTAGTCCAGTTAATACGGCAAGCTGATGGGTAGTATATTCATACAAACAAAAGAAAGTACTTCATACAATGTACCATTAACTTGTGACACTCTATCACAAGATGGTGTCTAACTTAGGTTGTTTTGAAAACACAAAGTCATGGACTATATCAGTTGATGGTGAGGGCAACAACAGGGACACAGAGGCTGAAGCCTCCGCCTGCTTTTGGATTTTCTGGGATGTCTGGTTGACCATTGTGGGAATGCTGGACTAGATGAACCTTTGGTTTGATCCTGAAGAGCTACTCTTATAGTCTCATATAATATTGGCTCCTTTATTTATTTATTTAAGCTTATATTCTGCCCTCCCCAAAGCGAGCTCAGGGAGGATCACAACAGCAGTACACATGCCAGATAAGAAAATGGTTGTATTCAAACAGACACCTTTTTTCAGCATGTTTCCCTTCACCAGTAAAATCCAAACAAATATCCAGAAGATTTTAATAAATGAAGTTAAACAAAGGCAACGCAAGGCAGAATTACCGTTAAAATTCAAATTGCAAGATAGGGTGCAATATCCGCCCCCCAAGTAGTTAGTTCAAAGTGGGACAGCACAGGAAGAACGGTTCAGGATAGCATGGCTGGAACGCATCTCAAATGGCAAAAGTCTTCCAATCTTCTTTTCCTGAGGACAGCTGCTCAGAACTCCCGCTCAAGTTTGTGGGTTTGGGGTTCACGCAAGGTTTGGTGCTCCACCTTCCAGGCGTACTCGGTCTTCCCATTGATAGTGACGTTGGCATAGACAAGCTTATGGTAGGCCTAGTCCCGGTGAAAAGAAAGGTTGCTCTTCTGGCTCTCCATTAGCTTGCCATTCTTCAGAAGCTGGATGCTGATTTGGGGAGGATAGAATCCGTCAGTGTAGCACTGCAAGGTGTTCTTCCTTGCCAATCTCTGGAGGATAGTGGGTAAACACCTGCACTGTAAGCGCTTGCCTTGCAGCTTCCACAATCAGGATGCAGACAGCCACCACCAAGACCATCCACTGCATGGCTTCCTTCACCTTGACTATGGCTACCACACAGAGGTCTTGCCCCAAGCTCCTTGGATTGCAAAAATGCCCTGACAGGCATGAGGAACGCCTAAACTTGGATCTTTTAGGCCAATCCTTGGGAGTGGCAAACCTATGTCCACATCTCTCCATTGTTAGAGCACAGTGATGGGGCTGTGCAAGTTCTCTCAGCTATACTGGGGATGATTTGGAGAGTCCTAGTGTGTCCTTACTGTCATAGAGTAGTGTTACTGTCCTTGTGGAGCTGAAGAGTGGAGGGAATAGGTGTATGTCAGACCTTCCCACTCAGAGTATAAAATAGCGGAGGAAACTGACAAGCTGGCTTAATTATTTTTGAAGCATACCTCAACCTTTCCTTATGGCACATTAGTGTGCCTTTTGTTTGAGAATGGCTCTTCTTGCGTCTTAAGGATTAGTATGGAAGTCTCGCACCCATTCTGAGTGAACTGATTACTGTTGTTGTGAACCAGCCTCTTTTGTAAGACTTCCCCCTCGGTATGAGTAAATCAGCCTGATGGTTGTATTCCTCAATGGTATGTGATGTGTGTGCCATCTAGTCACTTTCAGCTTATGGTGACTCAATGAATTAATGACCCCCAAATGTCCATCATTAACAGTTTTGCTCAGGTCTTATAAACTGATGGTTGTGGATTCTCTGAGTCAATCCATCTCATGTTGTGTCTCTCTTTTGTTACTGCCTTCAACTTTTCCTACCATTTCAGTCTTTTCCAGCAACTCTTGTCTTTTCGTAATGTGACCAAAGTACAATACCCTCACTTTAACTGTTTTTGGTTTGCAGGGAGAGTTCAGGCTTGATTTAATCTATAATCCACTTATTTGTCTTTTGGCGGTATCTGCAAAATTCTCCTCTAACACCACATTTCAAATGAATCAACTTTCTTCATGAGGAAACTGACAGCTTTCTTCAGTGTTTAACTTTCATGCCCATACATTGTAATGGGGAATACTATGGTATAAGTTACCTTGATCTTGGTTGCCAGTAACACATCTTTACACTTAAGGATCTTTTCTAGCTCCTTCATGGCTGCCTTTCCCAGTTTCTTCTTCTGATTTCTTGGTTGCTGTCTCCCTTTTGGTTGAGTCTGAGCCAAGGAATAGAAAATCTTTAACAATTTTAATTTCTTCAGTCTTAGTTCCATGTGGGCAGCCATGTTGGTCTGAAGCAGCCATGTTGGTCTGAAGCAGTAGAACAAAGTGTGAGTCCAGTAAAGCTTATGCTGGAATAAATTCAGATGGGTAGCAATGTTGGTTTAAAGCAGCAGAACAGAGTTTGAGTCCAGTGGCACCTTTAAGACCAACAAAGTTTTATTCTGGGTGTACACTCTCGTGTGCATGCACACTTGCTCAGATACACTGAAACAGTAGTCACCAACCATTACATGTAGGTAGAGGGTAGGAATGGTGTTGGCAGAATAAATTGTTAGTCTTGAAGGTGCAACTGGGTTCCTATTTTATTTTGCTGCCACAGACTAACACAGCTACCCCTCTGGAATTACTCAAGCTTCTGGAGACCTAAAACTGAAATGTTTTCTTGGAGTATCAGTTTCTGTTGCTGTGTGATGGGAACCTACACTGCCAAGTTGCATAAAGACTATGAAGAGATGTAGGCTATCAGCAACTCTATAGCTAACATCTGCAGATGTTTAAGAAGAAGTTTAAGACACACTAGTGCCACATGGAATAAACAGTGAAAGAACCTTTGTCCCCCTTGGAAGCTACTTCTGCAAATAACAATGTAAAGCTTGAAAAACCCGTTAAGCTACTCTGTTTTCATATCTGAGAAATTTTAAGGTGAAAAGACACAGGAATGAAGTCAAAGTTAGAATCCGTAACACTGAAGTTTAAAAGCTCTCTGCGAATAAAGCAATCCATTATGACAGTTACATTAAATTTTTGGATTCCTAAGATATTAAAATAAAAATCTTGGATTCCTGATATAGTTCTTCATCTATATGTCTTATTTACAAAATTGTTAGCCAAAATGCTTATTTACGCATTTACCGGACTAAACTTATTATTGAGTTCTGGTCTATGTATACAGAGAAAGTGGTTTCGCCCAGGAACCCAGCTTCCCAAAAAAGAGAACGCTTGACAAGGTTTCTTTAGTAAAATCAAATATTCTCTTTACTGAATAATATATCTTTGTTTCACAGGCAAACAAAACAGATGCATACACACAAGTTCCTTTAGATACAGTAGTAATGGAAAACAATATTGGGTTTTAAACTAAAGGTATTTAGGAGGGGAATACACGTGATACTTATCTGTTTCCTGAAGCTCGACCTTCTCAGTGAAGAAAACAAGGATAGAAATTCTTACTAAGGAAAACTCTCACTTCACACAGTTGGAACCAGCCAACACGTCTGAAGGGCTCCTTGGTCGCGACTCCAAGGAAGCACAGTAGAGTTACCTATAGTAGGTGCAAGATTGGGTGCAGGGGATGGCCAAAAAGAGGAGCCCAAGACAAAGGTTGAACCTTGGTTTTATTGGCTCTCCTGGGGGCTGGCATTGGGGTCTTCCAATCCGTCCCATCCCTATATTATTGGCTATAGGATGTGGGGTACCCTCCTACTAAAGTGGGGCAATATTGAAAGTCTACACCTTTACTAAGGGGAACCTTTTGGTCCAAGGTGCGGAGATGGGTTGTCATGGAAACCTTAAGAATGCAGATGACTCTGGCTTGGTCCAAGTCACAAACAGGAAACAGTCTTAACACTTGCAAAATACCAAGCATCCTGTGGGTTACGTGTGGAATTCAGATTCCTCGATGGTAGACAGGTTGTTGTTTATAGCATCCTTCCAGCAGACCATAATGGAGATGCTTTCTTGTTCCCAGTACCTGATGGGTAGATGTATGCATATGTGTGTGTGTGTGACTTCATTAGCATGAAAGGTGCAAACAGACAGGCAGCTTTCTAGTGCAGGTGGTCACATCAAACAAAGCACACAGTTCTCCCAAACCAAAGACACTTGCAAGCACCATTCAGGTGTGTGTGCAGGTCAGAAAATAACAAATAAAAGCATTTCAAAGTACATCTCCTAACAAAATGTCATGCTGCAAATATGCTTACAGTATTTTAAAGGAGGATATTCATACTAGCATGTTACTGGCTCTACTAGGGAAGGGTTTGTTCCATATCATAGTTTAGAACAGGTGTCCTTATGCTCATTGTGATTGTGGACTCTTGGAATTTTGAGAGAAGATAGTGAGCACTATCATAACATGGCTACCATAGAAATGCAAAGCCATCGCAAAATGGCTACCCTCATGGGTGCATGTTCTCTGCAAATCATTACAGAGTGCAGTTAGCAGCAGTGCTTCCCCCTTTTCCTTCTCCTCACTTGGGGCCAAACTCTCCACATTCCAGAGTGTGACTCATAAATGTCATCTATGTGGACTCCAGAAAACACATTACTGGGTTCCATGACACCCAAGGGTTCCACATTACTGTCCTAAAGTATAGTTGCAATTGACTGCATGGAGGAAGGTCCATGCATTGACTGTCTGTTATTGTCTGTGGCATTGGTTTGCAGCGGCAGTCCCTGATGCAGTGACATCATACATAGTGATATCATACAGAGTGTTGGGGATGCTGCACGTGCACACCTCCCACTTTCCCCCAACCATTTAAAGGGAGTATGTGGCCCCCGCTTGAAAAGAGCAGGTGCTGCATGTGCCTGCCCCGCAAGCTGCATACAGCACCCGCTGTTTTCAAGTGGGGCCATGGATTACTGTCAGGGGCGGGGCTTTCCCTGCTGGCCAGTTGGCCAGTGTCTAGGGGGAGCCCCAAAAATCAGTGGATCCCCTGCCCCCACATGGGGACTGGTATCCCTATGCCTGTAAATAGTCAGACTGTAGTGCCAGGCATACAATCAATTGTTCAGTCAATAATTCTTTGCTGGGCATTGTTTTTGAAGACAGTTGTGAAGTGACAGCTGGGGCAGAATGCTTTCATCCTGTCCTGTTACCTAATTACTTGTGGACCCAGTTCAAAGCCCTAAACAACTTGGGCCCAGCAACTCCTGCATATACCTTTCTAGATACATAGAATGAGGAAGCTTATCTCTGTATCCCACTTGTCTATTGCGGTTAGTGCAGAGATGGGATTGTCGCAGTTGCGCCTGCCCTGTGGTGTGCACTTCCCAGAGTGATTTGACTCGTTGCTTCACTGGCTTTTTTGCTGAAAAACAAAGCATGATGAAAACATTGTTTTGGAAGGCATTTTTGTTGACTGAGTTGGCTTGTGTTTAAGCTTGTTTAAGCTTTTCATTGGCCAATTACACTGTTGTGATGGCTTTTTGCTTGACCACTGAGTTTGTTTTTATTTCAGTAGTGTAATATTGTTAGGCTGTTTTTAATTGTGCTTAATGGTGTGTGCACTTTTATAGCAGCAGCTGCATTTAAATACAAGGATGAAATAAACTGTATTTTCTTCTCTGTTCCTGTTGTGGAGCAGGGTGGGGAAGGAGCCTGACCGAATTCTTCCATATCTGGGTATGAGAGGCTAAACTGATAAATGCAAGAGTTCCTGCAATATGACTTTTGTTGTGTGTTTGAGTGGCACATCTTTTGGCTGTGACTGCATGTGAAGAGATCTGACATGACTTGGAAGCAGGGTGGTATCTGACATGACTTCCTCTTCTCAGGCCTCGCCACATGCGGTAAGACTGAGACAAAATCTTGAGAAGAGCCAGTGTGGTATAGTGGCTAGAGTGTAGGACTCTGGTTCAAATCACTCACTGGGTTACCTTGGAGTGGCCATTCTGGCTCAGCCTAAACTTACATGGTAGTTGTGAGGGTAGATAAAGAGAACTGTGTATACTGTCTTAAGGACCTTGGAGGAAAGACAAGATATTCACCGTATTTTGGTGTTGAATACTGGCAGTTGATACAGTCATAATTCCTTCTAGGGTGCAGTTTCTTGTGCTTACTTAAAGTGGACAGTTGGCAAGCAACTTATTCTCTAGGGATTTTTTGTGGATTCAGCCATCTGTTGTAGAGCTTATTGTTTCATTAAGACACAGCATTAAGCTCTGAAATGGTGGTATCCTGTCCATTCTGTGCATTTTAATGAATTTTTTTGATTTCCAGGTGAAAAATATAAATGCAGTGCCTTCATCACCTATGCCAGTAACTGACTACCCAGACAGAATTGCCAGTTCAATGGCTTACTCAGCTTCTGATGTTCCTGCACATCGTGTCTATCCTGAAAATAACTACAGATCTACACCGTAAGTAAACTCTTCCTGTTGTTTTTGCTGTTGGATTGGAGGTATCAGAAAGCTAGTTGTTTTTATTAGGGATGTTAAAGTGCAAGGGCAGAATAAAAAATATTGTAATTTGTTGAGTAATTGGGAGTAGAATCTGGGATTATATTGTTCTATTCTATTAACCTGGGCTAGTGTTTTACACTGCCCTAGTCCACCCCAGGATTTATTGTGGGCAAGAACAGAGAAAAAGTCATTACTGCAGCCCGACACAAAAAACCCCAATCTATTTAACTGTGCTGCCTTTTTATTCTGATGCCTGCCATTGAGGACTGAACCACCTGTAAGGGCTGCCTTTGACATAACTGTTACCTGTGGTAAAGTTGCAGCAGGATTTCTGCTTAACTTTGGATCTGAAACAAAGACTTGTGTTTTTATTGTTTTTAACTGCTATTAATTATGCATTATATGAATTTTATTCTGTGGTGTACACTGCCCTGAGCCCTGTTCTTACAGGGAAGGACAGTTTAAAATCCAATTAGGCCTCTTTGTAGCCAAGGAGTGAATGAGGTTGGCATCAGGAAACAAGTCACAATGTCCATCTGCATTTGTACATCAGACAGACTATAGTTAAAGCTAACTGGTTCACAAGCCAACTTCACACCATGATTTCAGATACTGGCTTGATGAATGCTTACTAGCTCTGCTTGGTGGAGTGGCCTGACAATAGTTTGTTTAATGAATGGTTTCATGTTACGTTTGACCTGAGCCTCTGTCTCAGTCTAACCTCCTTCATAGGATTTTGAATGTAAAGTAGAGGAGGAGCAAATGTTGTATGCCACCTTGGAATCAGAGTGGGATAAAAATGTGACAGATAAAAATACATTCTTACAAAAGTCCCTTCAGGCCCCTGGGAGTACTTTAGAAAGATTTCTGACACTCTAGTCCTCTTGCTGAAACTAAGCTTGTGAGCTAAAGATAAATACATTCAAAAGCAACTCCTTGTATTGCCTGTGAGTGTGCTGGGTGGGGAGAGGAATGGGAGTGGAAGTTGTGCCGAACAGCTTATCCTGTGGACATTATTCCTAACCAGTGAATGAAGGCATTGTCTGTCTTTCAGGTAGCTTCATTTTGGATAATTTTAGGCCAGTTTTCCTGGTAAAGCCTGCAGTTAACCATGAAAGCTGCTTCTCTGTTAGCAATATTAACGAAGGATAAATTTATCGGCAGTTTGGGTTGGATCCTTTCCAATGATAGAAATGCTTTCCTCTGTCATAAGGAGTCTTCTGCTGGTAGAAGCCTCTCTTGTGTTAGTAGAATGCTCCTTGCAGAGGAAGAGAGTGGAAAGCAATCCTAGGACTAATCTTTTGCATGATCAGAGCTCACACATTTGTGTTATAATTCTTCCAAAACATTGGTGGTAGAAAGGACAGTCAAATCACAAGCTGACTTATGGCGACCCCATTGGGTTTTCAAGGCAAGAAACAAACAGAGGTAGTTCACCATTACCTGCCTCTGCATAGCAAGCCCAGACTTCCTTGGTGGTCTCCCATCCAAGTACTAACCAGGTCCAGCCGTGCTGAGCCTGAGCCATCCAAATCCAAAACCTTAGCCATATTTTGGAGCTGCTCTGTTATGTGCTCCAACACATTATGTGTCAAATCTGTAGATGCCTAGGCAGTCAGGTATCTGGCATTCCACCACTATTGACTACTGATTCTCTGTCCCCATATTTCTAGTGTGCACAATCTTTCGTATCCTTATTTAATTAGTCTTTGCAACAATTCATTAAGCTAGGTCACTTTCATTTCCTTTTTATCAGTAGGGAATCAAGAATCAGTAACTTAAAAAAAATTATTATGCATGTTCCAGACAAAACAGTAAAGTGAAGAATCAGTAACTCTTCAAAAGAATCAATTGGTTAACTAATTGGAATGCCGAAGAAGCAAGGTTTTGAGTCCATGTCTGGCAGTGCCTGCTACTGTGTATTCTACTGGGCTTCAGTTGCTTCATTTTGTCAGATCCCACAGAGCAATTCCTGTATGTGAAGGTCATCCTCAGTGTTTAAAAGATACAAAATGTTTTCCATACTCTTCATGGAAGGAACTCTGCACCAACAAATTGAGAGACTTCATTCCTTCTCTTAATGATTGTTTAGTGCACTGTTGATGCTTTCACTTGAAACTGCATATCCTAATTTTGTCATAGGATGCCTGCAACTATCGATCCCTTAACAAAACAGTATGCCAATACCAGCAGTCACAATGGGTCAGCTAAGGACCCAGCACAAAAAAGAAAAGCAGGGAGACAGAAACAAATAAACAGTGACAACTATGATGCAGATTATACCACTGGAGGGGAATCGTGCGATGAACTGGAAGAGGATTGGGACAGGTATGGTCATCTCCATAATGTGGGACATTGGCATGACAGTAAGTTGCAGTCTGACTTATAAAATCAGTTTGGACAATCATGGTTTGGGCTATGCTGGATGTGGGCTGACAGGATGTGTAGCAGACATCTGTCTGGAAGGAAATAATAGGAAGAGACCAATAAGGATAGGCATTGGAATCCAGTCCCCTACTAACCTCATGCCCTGTTTCTGTTAGTATAAACATTTAGAAGGGACTTAATTCAAAAGGGCTTGGTTTTCTACTTGGTAATGGGAACCCAGTGTTTTGGTGATGAAAGAGAAGCACTGTTACCCCTACTATTATATTTGAGCCACAGGACAAATCTTTTTCACTAGTATACACAAATATAAACCTTTTGAACAAGATAGGGCTGCAAACGCATTGTTAATAGTTCAAGCTGTATCTTTTTTTTTCTAATATTACTGGCATGTACAGATACTTACAACAAGAAATCAAAATGCCATGGGTTGTACCTTACAACACTGTTCTGCAAAATGGTAGCATTTCCCTCCAACACAATGAACGAAATGGAGTGGTAGGATCTAATCTACACAATTATAGAACAGATTTTTAAAAACCCAACTAAAATAGCAGCCAGCAGCAGAATAAGATCAATCCTGAAATAGGCAATAATTTTAAATGACATAAAGATGAAAAAGTGGTGCTTATCACAAAATGAGCAGTCAGTAATAGAGCCTACAGAATAAAGCAGCTTCATAGAATAAAAACAGTGATTGTCTTGTGGAATAAAACCACTTTCACAGGTTTCTGGAAAGTAAAAAGAGAAGGGATTTGGCAGGCTTCCTGGGCAGTGAATTTCAGGGTCTGGGGTGGGGGACACCGCTGAAAAAGCCTGTCCTGCAAACAGGCCCGTAGCCAGCAGTGGGGCACTGAGGGCTGTGCCCCTTATCAATTTTGCAGTTCCCCCACAGCTCACCCTCCGTGGCCAGGCCCACACACCAGCCACATGCGCCCACTCCTTAGCCTCTGCTCACCGCTGCATGGCATTCCCTTTTCTTGGTTTCCCCTCCACTGCAAAGCTGTTTTGGCTCTATTTCAAGTTTTCTGTCAAACAGAGAGAGGGCTGGCACCTGCCCTTGCACTACTTGGCCTGAATTTTGGAGGCAAGGAGACCTTGGTTTCTGATCCTGTGCCCTCACAATGACCCTGCAAGGCTTGTGGGGGAAAGCTATGGAGTGGCTGGCCAGTGGGCTACATGGGAAAGCTATGGAGTGGCTACATGGGAAAGCTATGGAGTGGCTGGCCAGTGGGCAACAAACAAGCAGGTAGGCTCCCTCTAGTTAATGGTGTGGCCGGTGAGCCACCACCCAGGCAGAGCGGGAGCCTGGTTTCCCTCACCTGTTTGGCGGGCCTGGGTCATTTCCCCCCTCCCCCATAATTCTAAAAGAAGCTCTAAAATAAGGTCAGTGGGGCTTTATTTCTTTAGATTTAATTTAATTAGTGCCCCCTATTGCCCCCTCCTGAAAAAATTCCTGGCTACGGGACTGCTGGCAAACCTGCCCATCTCATCTCCTATTAATGCAGGAGCGCACAACAGGGTACTAGTAGCTGTTCTTACATCCCAGGGAAGCTTATATAGGTGGAGATGATTCTTCACTTTGGTAGCTGCTACGCTGTTTTGCTGTCAAGGTGTCAACTCAAGAAGATTTGTTTAGGGCAGAGCAAAGAAGCACAGCCTCTGAAAATTGTTTACAGAACACCCTCTTTCCGGGAGATGCTGCTTATGTGCCTACAGAAATAATGAATCTTATGCCTTAATAATGTGGTCCAAGTAGTTAAATGCTGATCCATGAAGCTTTTAAGTGAAAGTGACCTTGGATCAAGTATACCAAGTATATCAACTTTACACTGGTCATGAATCTAATCTCTCCTTATAATAATTATCTTTTGGTTTCGTAAGATTCCATGCGCTCCCATTGGCTGTAAAATGCTCTCCCTCAGCCATTGGCCCATCAGCCGCCACTCAAGAGTACTCACGTGCCATTGGCCAGGTGCTGGGTCTGTTCCTCTTCCCCACCCACTCCCCCTGGCAGACAGCTCTCTCTCCTGAGGAAGACAGTTCTCTTGACTCCTGTGAGGGACTGTCCCCTCAGTGGCTGTTGGTAGGCAGCCAAGCTTGGTTCTAACGCCCTCGCCAGTGGCCACTTTCCTGTCAGAATAAATGGAAAAAGGCTCTTTCTCCTGCTTAGCTTCAGCATGGCTGGCTGGCTAACGAGGTGGGCCAGCAACCATCAAACCATTTTCTTCAACTCCCCGCTGTGTGGCTGACTTTCCCCTAGGGCTGCCAATCTCCAGGTGGGACCTGGAGGTCTCCCACTGTTACAATTGATCTCCAGATGACAGAGATCAGTTTCCCAGGAGAAAATGGTTGCTTTGGAGGGTAGACTCTATGGCATTATACCCTGCTGAGTCCTTCCACACACACCCCAAATGCTGCCTTCCACAGGATCCACCCCCCCCAAATCTCCAGGTATTTCCCTAAACAGAGTTGGCACTTATACTTTCTCCTCTGTCAGTAAAAGGCCCTTTCCACACCTATGTTGGCCTTTGGGAGAAAACATATTGGGCCCAGTCCTGATCAAGTTGCCAGCTCCAGGTGGGCAATTCCTGGAGATTTGAGGGATGGAGCCTGGAGAGGGTGAGGTTTGAGGAGGGGTGGGACCTCAGACAGGTACGATGCCATAGACTCCACTCTCCAATCCAGCAATTCCCTGATGGGGAACCATTGTTGCCAATCTCCAGGTGGGGGCTGGAGATCACTCAAAATTACAACAGCTCTCTAGGAGGGAGGGGGAGGAGATGGAAAACTAAAGGTGGGTTGATGGTGGCTGGGAGGGAGATAGGGTTATCAACTCCAGATTGGGAAATTCCTGGAGATCTGAGGGGTTGAACCTGGAGAGGGTGAGTGTTGAGGAGGGGTGGGACCTCAGACAGGTACAATGCCATAGACTCCACCCTCCAAACCAGCCACTCCCTCCTGGGGAACCACTGTTACCAATCTTGGGGGTGGGCTGGAGATCACTCAAAATTACTACTGCTCTTCAGGTAGCAAAGATCAATTCGTCTGGAGAAAATGGTGGACTCTGTCATTACACCCTGCTGAGATTGCCACAGCAAATTGTCACTGAGTGCCCAAAGCCAGGGCACTCTCCCAGAGCCTCTTTCTAGAGCCCGTTGTATTTATTTCCACAACGGATCTTATTCCTAGTAAAAATAATAAAATAGAATTGTCTTCTGTCATGTGCAAACATTTGTAAGCCCAGCTTCTGCCACAGAATGACCGTATGCAGTTTATCGCAAATAAAATCAGTGACTCTTCTTGTATAAGCTGATGAAGAAACTCATTTGTGTGTTATATAAAGCTATGACAGCTTGGTGCAATCAGTCAACATACATCACCTGAATGAAACCTGTATTGCTTATTAAATAAACAATAGCAATCCATACTCAGATGGTTTATCAAAAGTAAGTGCCTGTGAAATGCAAAAATTGTGGTTATGGTTTTGGATAGCTATATTGAAACATGTGGTGTGGAGAAGAGCCAAAAGTAGTAATTGTAACCTCTAGAAATGACAGTCTTCCTAAAGGAAGACCTAACACTCTCAAAATTTTGTTGCAGTGCAGTGATGATATATGCATAACTATATACAATAGTTACTCAATACAGAAACTGCAACATCATGCACACCCATAATTAGACAGTTGAGCTGGCTTTCCAGTATCTTTTTATTCAAAGATTTGAAACAATATTGCCTGGAATTGCACCAATATGTGTGGAATTGCACCAAAGAAAACCAGTGTAATTGACTTGATCAAGTCAGATTATGTAGGATACTAGCAGTCTTTTAAAACGTACCACAGTGTTGTATGTTAGGGCAGAAAGTGCAATCTGAGACTGAAGCAGTGCAGTATGTTACTAATACTGTTTTGGGTGCCAACAATATTCTCAGCGCTAGAACTACTCTGACTGTATGTTTCTAGGGGGTAGCTGTGTGGATCTGCAGTAGAATGGTTAGATTTAAAGTCCAGTAGCACCAACAAGCATTTCAGGGTATAAACTTTCAAGAGTCAGAGCTCCCTTTGTCAGGCACAAGTAGAGTAGAAGGTTCTACTGGACTCTAAGAGAATATATTCATTGTTTTGTGTGCTTTGGGTTGGATCCAATGACTCCCTTCTACTAATGAGGAAATCTCTGTTTATATGGAAAAAATTATTTGTGCAAGATTGTTGTAGAAATATGAAAGTTCAGGTGGCAGAATGAGTGCATCTAAATTTTATGCTGAAATGATGGCACGATTAATTTTCCAGTTACATTAGATATTGTTTCTCTTTAAATCAGCGAAGTTCCCTAATTGTCCACTTCCTTGATATGAAAATGACATTGTACATTACTGTTTACCCAGGGAATATCCAGCTGTATCATCAGACCATCAGAGGCAAGCATACAAGCGAGACTTTGATGCAGAGCTGCAAGAATACAAGCGTTTGCAAGCAGAGCTTGATGAGATTAGTAAAGAACTCTCCCGCCTTGATAAAGCATTGGATGACTACAGTGAAGACAGTGAAGAATATAAAGTAATTCTATTGATTTAATTAGTAGGTGAAAACTAGGGGGCTACGAACGCATTACTCTAATTCCAGACTAATGTGAAGAAAGGAGTACATGCTGTTTATACAGAAAATCGTGGGTTCTATCTCCCATGTCTCCACTTAAAAAATTCTGAGCAAGGGAGGGGAAGACCTCTGGCTTGGACATCTGCTGATATACCGCAAACTAAATGATGCTGGCTAGACCAAAAGTCTGATTTGAAAAGGGAAGACTGCTTGGTATGCTGAGAGGGCTGGCTTCTATGCAAATATAAAATGAATTGGTGTAGGAGGGAAGATTATTATGATTGATATGATCCTTCTTGTATAAGTGTCTCTCCAGATGTTTAAAGCAAGGACTGAGGGTCAGGAGACACTTTTTGTTGTTGCCATTGAAAGTAATAACTAGAAATATGGCATCTCAGTTACATGGATTTGTAGAAACTTCTCTAATGATAAGTGTCTCTTAGGCTATGCAGTCGTGAGCAGTTTTGTATTAATGAGGAAAGGATGCTGTGCTTTGATATGACAAACAAACCTACATTGTAGCCTGAAAGCTAGTTGGAACTCCCTTGTGCTACCAAAGATTTAAGCACCTGCAGTTATGAAGGAAGTGACATTGTTAATGAAGGTATTTCCTTATCTAGTATGCTTAACAAGGAGGCTGAGTGGGAGTTAACAATATGGAAAGTATTTGTTGCTGTTTATGACCTCTGTTGAGGAAGCTGTAGGTGTCTAATTCCCAAATATCAGAGTTCTTTCCTACCATGTATGCTTGAGTCATCTGATCTTCTAAGAATGAGTTCTCAAAATTCTGTGCTTGTAATATAGTAAGTTGTGGACTCTTTCTACAGGTGTCCTTAGCCTGTTGTGTTCCGCTTGTAAATGGATGTTTTGCCCCCATCAGCAGTCAAGCAGAGAATCTGTTGGCAATACTTCAGCATGGCTCAAAGCCATTTTTTCTGTTTCACTATTCCATCTTCCATCAAATCCCATTTGTCTTCCTCTGGTCTGCATAGCTGGCAGTGGCTCTCTAAGATGTCAGGCAAAGATTCTTTTCAAGTTTACTAACAGGAAATGCTTTTTAACTGGAGGTGCCAGGAAATAAACTACTTGTGAGCAAAATATGCACATTACTACTGAACTCTGTTCCACTTTGATAGTGTGTCTAATCCATATGCATGAGGAAACAGGGTGGGGTCGGCTTCCTTCACATGTACACTACTATTTTTCTCCTTCAAAAATATTTATAGAGCCTTTATAATTAAGCTTCCTTATGTTAGGTTTTGGCAAATGTGTGTGTTAGTCTAATTCAAGCCTTTTTTCCCCTGTCAGGTTGCTGCTGAAGAATACAACAGATTAAAGGATATCAAAGCAGTAAGTTTGTTTAATTCTTTCTTTAAATGTAAATTTAAACAGGGATTTCTCCTTTGCCAGTAATGTGCTAACCTAGAAGTGACATAACTGGACATAATTTTCACAGATCTCCAGTGCCAATTTGATTATGTTACCTAATGGTTGTACTATACTGTGCATACGTACTTACAAGTAAATCCAAGGCTCCGATCACATGCAGAATTTGCCGTGGGATACTCACGGATGCCGGGTGGATTTTACGGGCGTGATCAAACGGACACATCTGGCCAGCGTCCCACACCCATCAGCAACCCAGATCGTCCGGCCAAAGATCCGGAGTTAAAAAGTACCAGCGAAAGCCCACTATCAAACAGTCACGATGGGCCGCAGATGGACTTTCTCCTTCTGATTGCTCCAGCGCACTCCTCTTGCCTCATTGAAGCACGCCAGAAACATGCGCCTCCGGGAAAAACCCTGGTTCCACGCCGTCGCATCTGATCGCGTAGTGACAGGTCAAATAGCGATGACACATATAGCCACGCCTCCCCCCCGCGTTATCTGGCCTGTGTGACAAGGGCCCGATTGTATTAAATGGAGCTTACTCTCAGGAAAGTGTGCACAGTAACACATCTTGTCTTTTTTAAAAGAAAGTTCATAATGTTTCCACTTTTTAGAAATACAGCAGTTATTTATTTCAGTATCCCACAATTACATTATAGTTCTGACTTTGTAATGTTTTAAGAGCTACCACTCTAAAAAGCTATGACAGACTTTTCTTACAGGGGTTGGATGCAAATATAACAAGTAAAACTAATAATCTTCTGGAATTGGGTATTCTGGAGACCCAGCAACATGCTGGAAAAGGTGTCCCCCCCCAGTTATCCTTTAGTATAGCAAGTGACTTAACATTTCAGCGGTATTGACATTTTATCTGTATAGTGCAAATTCTGTAAAATGGGATAGCAAAATCTAAGTCTGACAGGTACATCTGTCTGACTGGAAAGCTTGTTTTCATTGGCACATTTGGTGATTGAAAGGAAGGGCAGTCATTGAACACCTCTGTATAATGCCTTGGCACATATTTGGTGATTTTACTACTGTTGCTGCAACACATTTGAAATAGTAGTCCATGCATTCAGCACGTTCTGCATGGGTATATTGAGCCACAACAGTTTCTACTGCTTAAGAAACAAATGGCTGTTAAAAACTGCACTGAGGCTTGTTTCTTTGACAATGGCAACTTTTATGGAAAGGGAAACTCTGGCCCCATGGGTCACTTGTGCTTCTTTTGCATAAATGCTGATATGGAGCCCTTTGACTAATATAAGAGCCTTAAAGATGCTTTCTTCCCCTTCCATAGTAACCTTGCATGGTATTTTTTTCTCTAGTCAACAGACTATAAGAATCGAAAGGAGCACTGCAAGAGGCTGAAGAGCAAGCTATCACACATCAAAAGGATGGTCACTGATTATGATAGTCGGAAGTCATAACAAGGGGGAGGGAGAGTGTTTGCTTAAACATGTACACTTTCATAAAGCTGGGATGCAGTTGTTTTGAATGACAGGTAATTGAAGAAAGCTATTGTTTCTTTTTTTACTTTACAACTGCACGCATTTGTGCCGTGTTAATATGAAGCCTGAACTTCGGCACTCCATATATTAGGGCCTTTTGTACTTTTTACTGATTCAAGGGATTTTGTTCTGTACATCCTTCACATGCTGTTGGCCATAATGTAAAGGATTTTTTTTAAAAAATGTTTACCTTATATTTCTGTAATGACTTGTACTCCATTTTCCTTGGCATGTTGTTATGTGCCTTTTAAAAGCAGTTGCAAAATACTTCCAATTTGTTTAAAAATCCTACTTGTGTTTGTTGTAGTGTTGTGTCTTTCCAAATGCTATTTACAGTGTGAGTTTGGTGCTTTTCATAGAATCATAGAGTAGGAAGGGACCTCCAGGGTCATCTAGTCCAACCCCCTGCACAATGCAGGAAATTCATAAATACCTTCTCCTTCCACCCACAGTGACCCCGTGCTCTATGCTCTGGAGAGGGCAAAACCCCCCACAACCTTCTAGGATCCCTGGCCAAACTGGCAAGAAAAATTGTTTCCTGACCCCAAAGTGGCAATCAGCATTTCCCTGGGCGTGTAAGAAAGGGGCAGAAGAACTAAGCACTGATTCAACCCTTCCTGCCCTCCCTCTCATGAGCTACCTAAGTTCACCGAATCAGCATTGCTGTCAGATGGCCATCTAGCCTGTTTGAAAACCTTAAATGTTACTTTTACAGCTTTGTAGGTTTGGAAAACACTCATTTTTGTTTGTAACTAGGACATCTGTGAATGTCAAATTAATAGAATTATCTTTTTGAATAGCATAAATGTGTATCTAAATTCTGCCAATGTTGCTCATCCAGTATATCAAGTAACTACAATGTGAAACTAAATGTAAATATATTTACAGGGTTTTTAAAATCTGTCTGTTTTTTTTAGATTTTTATTGTACAAATGTAACTTTGAGTAATCGCCTAAGTGTCTTGACATTCTTTATACAAATCAGCAAGTACTATCTGATTTTGTTAAATTGCCAAGTGTAGACCAGCCTGTAGTGAAACAGATTTGTCATGGTCCAGGAAGGACAAAACCCAAAGCAGAGATGAATGTCCTTTAGAACCTTGATGATTCTCTTTTAATGTAATGATAGTTATCAGAAGCACAAAGACTCAAGAAAAAGAAAATGGTCCACAAAACTGGTGCTCAGGCTGTTTTAAGAATGGCTGAGGTTACTCCAACATCAGTCCATCATCAGTGTTGTCTCTGCCTGTTCTGGTAGGCTGGGATTTGCTTCCATTCACCAATGTGATACTGTAATCACACTGCCAGAGTGAGAGTAACATCTGGCTATATGCAAACTTGGTTCTGGAGAGAGGGCTTTTCCAGCAGGGAGCACAAATGGGCTGTTCTGTACCTGGCAGCAGAGACTATAATGCCGTGGTAGCTCACTGAATCATTGTAGGTACCTGGTTCCAGTGATGCAGTCTTAGGGATGCAAGCAGATCTCCTGCTTTTTTAGCTATGCCAAGGGAATGTAGACTGCTTAAAAAGAGAAGATCAGGCCGTAGAGAATTAAGAAATATAATTCATATGAGTGGAACTTGGACTTTAACGTGTTTAACTTGAATGTTATAACTATGTACATTAAGACTGGTTTTCTTGACACTTATTATATGATGTCAATAAAAATGTCAGGTTTTATTTTACATAAAGAATTAGGCTGCGCTAAGAGAGGGAGTGTTTGGATTTATTTACATTTATAGCCTTAACCACTCTAAAGGCTGGAATGGGTGGTATCTTATACATACAACTTACTGCATTAAGGACCTATTTCTGAGAACTTGAACATTGTGCTTCTTGTACAGAGGCCGTCCCCCATCTCTTTGCTTTACAGTCCATGTGCCCCCCCTCCAATTCTGGGAAAGCAGTAGATCAGTACTCAGTCTGATGCTTTTTAACTTGTTCATTAATGATTTGAGTTGGGAGGAAGCAATGAACTGGCTAAATTTGCAGATGACACGAAGTTGTTCAGGGTGGTGAGATCCAGGGAGGATTGTGAGGCACTCCAAAGGGATCTGTCGAGGATGTGCAAGTGGGCTTCAGTGTGACAAATGGGGTTCAGTGTGGCCAAGTGCAAAGTGATGCACATTGGAGCCAAAAATCCTAACTATAAATACACGTAGATGGGATCTGAACTGGGAGAGACTGACCAAGAGAGAGATCTTGGAGTCATAGTAGATAACTCAATGAAAATGTCTAGACAGTGTGCAACTGCAATAAAAAAGGCCAACACTATGCTCAGGATTATTAGGAAGGGAACTGAAAACAAATGAGCCAGAAAAGGGCAACTAGAAGGATAAAAGGGTTGGAACACTTTCCCTATGAAGAAAGGTTAAAGTGCTTGGGGCTCTTTAGCTTGGAGAAACGACAGCTGAGGGGTGACATGATCGAGGTTTATAAGATTATGCATGGGATAGAGCAAGCTGAGTGTCACGTCGTGTCTGCGATCTGTGCTCTGCTCCCCCGGGGCCCAGCGGGAGGGGCGGTCCTGGCAATGAGATACTTGCAACAGGAGGGGAGGGACGAGGAGCCTCAGACCGGCAGAAGACGGGGTTAACACCACCCCTCAGGTTCCTCTGCCGGCGTGTGAAAGGACTACACTTGGCCCCTTTCTCTCTTGGCTGTCCATCTCTCTATCCCAACACAGTCTCTTTCCATGCTCATCCTTCCCGACTCCTTGGTTTTCCCCACCATTTATTGCTCTGTCCCACTCCCAGCACCCCCATCTGTCCCGCTGTGCCCACCCCCTGTCTTGGCCCCACCCCCTTTATCCCTTAGGACGCCTAGGCGGACAGTTGGGTGGGGCGGATGTTGCGCCGGTGGCAGCTCAGGCGGCCGTGCAACCCCACCAGCCCAAGGGAGCCCGTTGGAGGCTCTAATCATTCTGCCGCCCCTGCCTGCTCCTCGGGGAGCCTGGCGCTGTTGTTGGGCCCGCCCGGCGCTGCCCCCTCCCTGAGGGCCAGCGCAGGGCACCTCCACTGCAGCCCGCTCTCCGTGCCCTGCTCCTGTCTTCGCCTCCCCTCGGGTAGGAGGCTCTTCAGGTATGTGGGGTGATGCTGGTTGCTCCGGTGGGTTGTCTGGGGGCAGGGGCCCATGTCCTGAGCCCATGGGGATGGGACACTGAGAAGGAAGTACTTTTCTCCCTTTCTCACAATACAAGAACTTATGGGTATTCAATGAAATTACTGAGCAGTCCGGTTAGAATGGATAAAAGGAAGTACTTCACCCAAAGAGTGATTAACACATGGAATTCACTGCCACAGGAGGTGGTGGTGGCTACAAGCATGGACAACTTCAAGAGGGAATTAGATAAGCATATGGAGCAGAGGTCCATCAGTGGCTATTAGCCACAAGGTATGGATTGGAACTCTCAGGCTGGGGCAAGTGATGATCTGTATTTCTTGGTGCTTGGGGGGGGGCAACCGTGGGAGGGCTTCTAGTGTCCTGGCTCCACTGCTGGGCCTCCTGATGGTACCTGGTATTTTTGGCCACTGTGTGACAGAGTGATGGACTAGATGGGCCATTGGCTTGATCCAACATTGGCTTCTCTTATCTTCTTGATGCTAATAGGAGGTCCTGACAGTTATGCAGAGACTTTCCGAGGCTAGGCAGCAGGCAGTACAGTGCACCCAAACTCTAATGTGTCATTCATGAAGGTGGGAATAGGTTCATTCTTGCCCATTCACAAAAGCAAAAGTTAAAAGAATGCAGGAGTTTCTGTGTTAGGAGAGTTTAAAATTGACTATTTCTTAACTAACCTTATCCTAATCTCAGGAGCTGGTTACCAAGGTACCACTTCTGAAATGACAGCAGTCTCTTGTTCATTTCACCCTCGTGTTGGAGTAAGTATTGCATGATTTTAAAAAGGGGGCTTGGACATATCTGTAGAGGATAGTCAAACAGTTATTAGCCATACCAGTTAAATCAGAGTAAGTGTTCTTTTACTCATGTCCCTGGATATGCTATCTAGAGGATCTGCTGTGAAGGACCCTGGCAGAGCTTGTGTTTCTTCATTCATTTCTCCTGAATAATGTTACTAGATGTTTCTGAAAGAGACTATCATACTGGCCACATTTTCTGTTCAGTCAGCTAATGAAGCAGATATTTCCGCTCCAACACGGAGCTGTAACAAGGCAAGTAAGGCACTTGCCTCCGATGCACAAAATTGGGGGGCACAGAAGTGTATCATGTCTGACATAAATGCTGTTTTGTTATTATTTTGTTATTTATGTATACTACACAAGTATAGGAGGTGCAATTTTACATTCTTCAGGGTAAAATTAGCTGATTAGGGTTCTAGGGGTAAATGAGTACTAAGGCCCTGATCCACACGGGCAGGATAATACACAGGGGACGAGAGGCTTTTAGCAGTGGAGGAAAAAGACGCATGGTAGTGGGATCTCACGTCTCCCGCAGCTTCGTCTGCAGGCCTCTAGCTGCCGGTCAGACCAGCGAGGCAATGCAGCAGGACCGCGTTTGTGTGCATGCACCCCAAGCCAATGGCTGCTGGAAGCGACAGGCTACCAGCGCATCTTGGATCAGACACCCGCCATTGCTGCGCATTTGACGGAGGATAGCACTGGTTAGCAGCTAGTTTTTAACTCCGCTTTTTCCGCGGGAAGCTGCGGGTTGGCCACGGGAGTGCTATGCCTCCCAGATGTGCCGGTGTGATCACGCCAGGAAACTCCACAGGGCTACCGTGCCTTCGGCGGAGCAAATGCTCCGTGTGACTGGGGCCTAAGACATGTTTACTCCAGTTCACCAGTCACCTCCTGGGGACAATACATGATTAAAACATGGGAAATACATACACACACTATTTAACCAAAAGGAAGCGCACCCTGAATGTAAGGCAACTCCCCTAAAGGCTGTGAAGTGCAACTAGTATGCAAATTTAAGATGACTCTCTCTCTTATTTTTGTTAACAGTATTCCTGGCCAAAAAACACACTAGTCTTCAAGTAAACAGAATTTTTTTTTTTTTAATCATCTTAAGGATTTGGTGAATGTCCAGAGTAAAGACTTGTTTGATGGTATACCATAGGCACTTTCACCATACTATTCATTCAAACATTAACAAAATTTTATACTGCAGCTGCTACAGCAACTGTGGCCACAACAATATATGCAAGTTTAAGGTTTGCTGATTATTTATTGTGTAAGTTGTGGGTTTGCAGAACTTCTGTGGTCTACAAAGAATTTAATAATCTGAAAAGTAAGAAATGGAGCATAGCAGATGTTGTCTACACCCACAAGAATAAACAGCAATTCTCAGTGATGACAAATTCCTGAAAACTTGGCTCTTCGGGTCTCGTTTAAAGGCCTTTTTTCATCCTTTGGTGGTGGGGGGAAAGTTTTCCCCGAGATCATTATGCCAGTTGGGAAGGTTCTGGAAATTTGTTGAAGTAGTTTTCTGATCATATGGGTCTATCTTTACTAAAAGACTGTTTTGTTTTGCAACCCTGTTAAGGACAAGTAAACATTTGGTCTGCCCTACATCTATGGGAGAAGTATTTTTATAAACACAACAGCAATGCAAACATAGTCCTCACCCAGTTTCAGACTGATTCAAGAGAAAACACTAATGGGTGTGAGCCATGAACTGCACTCAAAAGATTCCATGAATGTTGATGAACAAGCACCAGACACTATTGCTGCTTAATAAACTACTGACTCAATCGGGTTTTTTTCCAGGAAGAATATGGTATTGGCAGAATTTTAAGGACAGCAGGGTATCCTGAACTATGCAAATAAATTGCAGAGTGTAAACCCATCTTTAATTGCATGCTCTTGTAGCTGAGAAATGTGAAGATCCTAAAGTATTTTGAGGTCATAATCCTGACATGTTCATCCAGTACAATTTTATTAAAATGGTGCAGACCAAATGGTCACAAGTTTATAATTGTGTTTTGTTAGAATTACTTTGTGTCTAGTAAAATTTAAGCCATTAATGGCTGATTTATTATCAAGATAATTGTACTTCATTTCTGTGTACTCTGTGCATGCCTTGTGGAAATGAATGGAAGTGGTGCAGCAGCAGAGTTTGGCGTGTTGGGTCCCTCAATATGAGATTTTCTTACAGGGATCCCTAGCCTTTTTGAGCCTGCAGGCCTGTTTTGAGAGGGGCTGATGAGTGCTATCCAAAAATGGCTGCCACAGAAGTCAGCGCTAAATGCAACACCTCCCTCCTTGATTTGCAAAAGAATTGCAGAAGAGGGATGAAAAAAGAGAGGCAAAGGTAAGGAGGAATCCAAACAGAGGAAAGAAAGCTCAAGGGAGAAGGGAGAGACCAGGGAGTAAAACAAGATGAAGGAAATCCTCCATCAGCTACTACTGCTATTGCAGCTGTGGGAAACCCTTTCCTTTGAATGAGAGCAGCCAATAAGAGAAGAAGAGATTGGATTTATACGCCACCCTTCACTACCCAAAGGAATCTCAGAGCAGCTTACAATCTCCTTTCCCTTCTGTGTGGTAGGTGGGGCTGAGAGAACTCTCTCAAGAACTGCCCTTGAGAGAACAGCTCTGAGGGAACTTGTGACTGACCCAAGGTCATACCAGCAGCTGCATGTGGAGGAGTGGGGAATCAAAGCAGTTCTCCTAGATCAGAGTCCACGCTCTTAACCACTACACTACACTGGCTGTCAACAAGCCCTGCCTTAAAGTGGCCCTACCCACTTTATGAAAAGATTGGTGGGTGCCCAGGGGTGCCATGTTGGGGATTCCTGAAACAGTCTGTCTGACTTCCATTAGGATAAAGTAACTTAAAGGCTAGTTTCATTATTGCATTTTACACTGAAGCACAGTAGTATTTTTTTCATTTTGGATTGTCTCATCCAAAATACAATCCAAGTAACATTCCTGAAGAGTTTAAAGACCATGTACAGAAGAGATTTGCATTACTAAGTTAAAGTGAATGTGAACCAGAAGAATAATGGGTTGGAACCAGAGATATTTATCAAGGAAGAATGCATAAAGACCACTCCTGAAGCCAAAACAAGCCTTGATGGATGACTGATGGAACTCTTAAAATTGCTAAAGATAGATAAGAAAAAATGAATCAGAAGTCTAACTGCAGCGTTCCAGCGACTACCATGTAGAGACAAAGAAAACTATTTTAATGAACAGTGTAAAGAAATAGAAGAGAACAACCAAAAAAGGAACAAGAGATCTATTCCGCGGAATCCAAGAAACCAAAGGGAAATTTAAAGCACCTTTAGGCATGCAGAAAGATCAAAACAGAAATACATTAACTGAACAAGACAAAATAAAGATGAGAACACTGAAGAACAATACAAAAGAGATAAAAGGATGATATATTCCTTCCAAGAAGAATATTTTGAAGAAGAACCTACAGTTTTAGAAAGTGAAGCCAAAGCTGCACTGAGAGCAATTGGGAGAAGCAAATCACCAGGAACAGATGATGGGATATCTATAGAGAGCTATTCCAAGCCACAGAAACCAGAGTCCATCAAACTCTTAACAAGAATATGCCAACAAATATGGAAAACAAAACAATGGCCCGCAGACTGGAAATGCTCAATTTACATTCCAATTCCAAAAAAAGAGATGTCAAAGATTGCAGCAACTGTTGGACTGTCGCATGAATTTCTCACACAAGTAAAATGATGCTCAAAATCTTACGACAAAGACTGTTACAATACAAGGAACAAGAAATGCTAGATGTTCAGCCTGAATTCAGAAAAGGAAGAGGCACTAGAGATGACAGCCAGCTATACCTGTTATTGGACGGCTGCCCAGATACCGCCCCACAAAATTTAGCCACGGGTTTGGAGGCTATGCTGGGATGGTTAAAAAAGAGTAAAATGAGATTGAATCCAACAAAGACCCCAGGTTCTGTGGCTGGGGGATAGGCTCAGGGTTGGGGCATAGACTTCCCACCTTGATGGAGTACCATTAACACTGGTGCAATCTGTCAAGAATTTGGGCATAGTCCTGGGTGCCTCCTTAACTATGGAAGTCTAGTTCACAAATATTGCCAGGCTGGCGTTTTTCCATCAGCGCCAAGCAAGGCAATTAGCCCCTTTCTTGTCACGCCCTCACCTAGCAGCAGTTACCTCCAGGCTGGATTACTGTAACTCTCTCTATGCTGGCCTGCCCTTGAGACTGACCCAGAAACTCCAACTGATCCGGAATGCAGTCCTGACGGGAACACCCCGGACAGCACATATACAATCTGTGCTGCACCAGCTACACTGGTTTCCAGTGGAATACCAAGTCAGGTTCAAGATTTTGGTATTGACCTTCAAGACCTTGAGTGGTCTGGGACCCACATATCTTTGGGACCTCCTCCTCTGGTATGTCCCCAGGAGAACGTTATGCTCCTCTGAGAACAACTTACTGGTGATCCCTGGCCCCAAAGATATCCAGCTATCCTCAATCAGAGCCAGGGTTTTCTCAGTCCTTGCTCTGACCTGGTGGAACTTTCTGCCAAATACCACCAGGGCCCTGCAAGAATTAATGTAATTCTGCAGGGCCTGTAAGGCTTTTGGTTGAGGGCAGTGACGGTTTTCCATCATGGCTGGCACACACCCCTTTTCTACCATCTCTCCTGTTTCAGCCTCCTCTTTACCCTGCCTACGAGGTGGTAACATAGTCTGTAATGGCTTTAAACACAGATTAGTAATGCCATCTGAGATTATTTTAAGAATGTAAGTAATGTTATTAATTTTAACTTATCTGATGTTTTTAACTTTTGTTGTACATCGCCTAGAGCCCAGTCCATATAGGGATTGGGCGATAAATTTATGGTGGTTACTGGAGCATACAAGAGAAATTTCAGGAAAAAAATCAGCTTGTGTTTCATACAAAAGCAAAGCTTTTGACTCTTTGGATCATGAAAAGCTATGGTTGGTTTTAAAAGAAATGAGTGTGCCACAGCATCTGATTGTTTTGATGTGCAGCCTGTACTCTGTAATCTGTACTCTGTCTGTCAGGACAGAATATGTAGAAACAGAATGGTTTCCAGTTGGCCAGCGTATCAGACAAGGATGTCTTTTATCTCCCTATTTCTTCAATTTATATGCAGAACATATAAGGAAAACTGGATTAGATTTAGATGAAGGTGGAGTGAAAATCTGTGGAACATTAACAATCTGAGATATGCATATGACACCAAATTACTAGCAGAAAACAGTGAAGAGTTGAAATGACTCCTGATGAAGGTTAAAGCAGAAAGTGCCAAAACAGGATCGCAGTTGAACATTAAGAAGACAAAAATAATGACTACTGGGGAACTACACAGCTTAAAGGTTGACAATGAAGAAATTGAAATTGTTCAAGATTTTCTGTTTCTTGACTCTATCATCAACCAAAAGGGAGACTGCAACCCAGAAATGAGAAGCAAGGTTGAGGCTGCAAAAGGCAACCATAAAGGAGTTAGAAAAAATTCTTCAGTGTAAGGATGTGTTGTTTGCGACCAAGCTCAAGTTAATACATGTCATAGTATTCCCCATTACTATGTATGGGTGTGAAAGTTGGACAATGAAGAAAGCTGATAGGAAGACAGCTGATTCTTTTGAAATGTGTTGTTGGAGCAGAGTGTTACAGATGCCATGGACTGCCCAAAAGACAAGTGGGATCTAGATGAAATCAAGCCTGGACTCTCCCTAGAAGTTAAAATGGCTAAACTGAGGCCATCGTACTTTAGTCACAATATGAGGAGACAAGAGTCACTGGAAAAGTAGAAGGCACCAGGAAAAGAGGAAGACCCAACCTGAGATGGATTGACTCAAGAAAGCCTTGGACCTCGGTTTGCAAGACCTGAGCAAGGCTGTTAACGATAGGACATTTTGGAGGACATTAATTCATAGGGTCACCAAAAAATTGGAAGTGACTTGATAGCACTTAGCATACATACACACTTAAGCATTTTAATATTATAGTACTGAATAAAGTAGCATTTGTTATTTCTGTGAATCAAAGATACAATGCAATACTTTAAATGTATATGGTATCTAGAATCTAAAACCTTCGAAGACCTGTACTGTGTCCTCTATTGACTTGACATATAGGTTGATTACAAATTATTTACCACCATATGGCAACTTATTTATCATGGTGTACATTTAACTGTTTGGTAAACTATTTATCTGTATTATCATGGTGGAAAGTACTATCAAGTTATGGCAACCCCAGAAGGTTTTCAAGGCAAGAGACATTCAGAGGTGGGCTTCCTTGATGGTCTCCCATCCAAATGCTAACCAGGACCAATTTTGCTTAGCTTTCAAGATTAGGCTATTGTGCAAGGAAATTCCTACATTTCTGCAGAAATCCTGATGACACTGCATAGTAAACAAAACACTCTCCAACATTTGGAAGGACATGAGATGGCTGTCTTAAGAGAAACAATCTAGAACTGCTTAATGGCTTGTATCCACAAGGATATTTGGTAGGATCCAGTAGTTGATGAAAATCCAATGGGTGAATAATCACAATAGTACAGTATCCATCAATGTGTGGATCCAGTTCTTGTGAGAGCAACAGATACCTCTGCTCATGCAAATGAGATGTATACCTGCATTCTGATCATTTCTCTCCCACCCCCAGCTGCAATGTTCCCTAGAACATCTCATTATTCCAGAGATCTCTGGCCTTCAGGAGCTGCTTTAGTAGCCAGTGGGAAAGGAGAAGATAGGGAAGCCTGTTGTGTGAATGAAAGTTTACTTATGGTTGTTGGGTTCCCATTTCTATGTATAGAACTATTCTGTCAGAGTTTAAAAACATTGAGCTTTATAGCTCTTTTACTTTGCATTTTACCACAGCCGAAGGGCATTATTCCCTTCTGCATTTTCTCTCTTTCACACAAAATTATGTCACTGTAATAAACCCAACAAAACAGGTCTTTCAGCATTATTGTTATTCTTTTATGTCATAAACTCGAGTGAAACTAGATAGTTAACCTGTAACTGCCAGTCAGTAACCCTTTACACAGCAGTATTTTTTCCTGGATACAACATTGAGATTTGGTTTCCTTGTGCAGGATAAATGCTGTTTGCTCTTCAAGTAGCAAAAAACCCTCCTGTATTTAGTTTAGTGTAGCCTTGCAGCCATGCATACAAAAATTAATATAATTTGCTTCCATGGGCTCAGTAACTTGTAATGAACTAACAGTGTGCAGTAAAGAATAATCTTTCAAGAGACAGAAACTCCCTGGTTGTATTCGCCCCCCATTTGCTTTACTGCTGCTATGAAATTAATTGGCTCCCTTTCTTCACATGGTTTTATTGTTCTTGTTTTAAAATATATTATTCACATCCTTACCTATTTATGCTGCTCTGATTTTATGGTGCTATGATATGGCTATTTTATGCATGCTTTTTATGCTGCTGCTTTTGGTGTGTATTATTTTTAATTTGTGAAAGTGTTGTGGGAGTTTAACATGAAGAGAGTAGCCAAAACTGATGTACATACTATTTCCAAAATATGTTTTTGTGGATCTAAATTATGTTATTTTTATTGTCTTCATCATATTTTGGCCTTTATACTTCTACATCAGTCTTTTTTTTTTAAAGCAATTTCTGAAATTATATAAAACTTTTTACCCAACATGGTTGCCACACTGAGCTCCCACACTGAGCTCCTTGGAGGAAGAGTGGGATAGAAAGGAGCTAAATAAATAATAAATATTCTGATCTGGGTGCTTAGAGCACTTCTACAGTGGGAGAATGAAGCATTACATGCCCTCAGTTTGGCGATGTAGTTACAGGCTGGAGAAGGTTGAAGGATCCTGCCTACATGTATTGCACTGAAGTATCCAGTTTCCTCAATAAGGGGTAGAGTTTTTATTTTTGAGAAGCTGAGTATATATATATAGAGTGGAGCTGCACTGATTCCTAGTTCTCCCTTTAGTGTTGCAGGTAAGATGGGTATAAGTTTCCAAAAGAACAAGGTAAGTGTTAGGCAGAGTTCCAGTATAAACGTATAAATGTGTATACATCATAATATTCATTGTTTAAAAAAATTATGCTGCCTTTCTGCCAGACTATGGAATTTAATGAGCCTAGGAGCTTCACAAAACAACCACTATTAAATGAACAAGCTACAAAAATAAAATCAATCCCTCAAAGCAATTACAAATTATAAACACAAACAAGCAACAGAACTAGTCTAAAAAATCTACCAAAGTTCAAATAGGGTTGCTAGCTCTAGCTGAAAAATCCCTGGAGTTTGGGGCTGTAGGCTGGGGAAGGTGGAAGGGAGGGAACTCATTGGGGATATGATTCCATACAGTCCACCCTCCAAAGTTGCCATGTTCTCCAGAGGAACTGGTCTCTGTTGCCTGGGGATGTTGTAATTCTGGGAGATCTCCAGCCACCACCTGGACTCTGACACTAAGACATGACCAAGACTATTGCTGCATGGAATTGTATGACACAGAAAAATTTACGGAGAGTTCTCTTCTGAGATTGTTATAGAGAATCATGGAATATGACTCTTTCTTTGAAAAACCTGTGATTTGAAACAAGACAACTAATCAGCTAGCATGCTCATTGGAAATACTTAATGGAATTCCTGATCCTACTTTGAAACCGTCTATTGTGGATCTTACATCTGAACAAGCTTTGCCTGTTTCGTCCACTGGACTTTGATATATATGGACAATTAATTTTGTACCTGGAATGGACATAGGAAATTGATGTCTTTGTGATTCTGTCAGCAAATAACCACCACACAGTGGGAGTGTACATTCTTTATTCAATATAGTTTATTTTGTATACAATTATACACAGTTGTTTTGGTTTCTTTGATTCATATACTGTGTAAGTACCAGTTTGTTTGATTTGCTCCAGAGGAACTGATCTCTGTTGCCTAGAGATGTTGTAATTCCAGGAGATCTCCAGCCACCACCTGGAGGTTGGTAGCCCTATAAATGAAACAGACTGTGACACCTAAGACATGACCAAGACAGACCCAGGAAAATATCCCTACAGATATCAACATTTACGTAAGTCCTCATGGAAATAAAAAACTTTACCTCATTGCTAATTGGAACAGTTCTACAGTTCTTCAGAAGGACGTAAGTCAAGGAATTTCCTTGGAAAAGGGAAAGCCAAAGTCTGTCACACATTCTTAACAGTCTCACTTCAGGTAGCTACTCAAAATAGGCCACCCATGGTAAGCAGATATTCTTAATGCTTGAGCACAGTCTACATAATTCAAAAGATGCCATACCTTTTCCTGGGTCTCTACTCTATGATACAAGCTCAACTGAACACCTCAGAAGTCATTGAGGTGACTTCCCTTCAGCAAGACTTCCACACCTTGCAATATCATTGCTCAGAAGAACAAATGGTTAAGGTAGTTGACTATTATGGGTTAGTTTTCTACTTATTGGCTGTGGTCACAAACACTAAATAATCCACTTTCAATCCACTTTTAGTGCACTTTCCAACTGGATTTTACTGTGTGACTGGCAAAATCCAGTTGGAAAGTGCATTGAAAGTGGATTTTTAGTGTGTGTGACTGCCGCCATTGGGTATTTTTTAAATGGAGGGAAACACACATACGCAAACATGATTCCTGTCTGTAGTTTGAAGTGGTACAGTCCAGTTTACTACCTCAGTCTCTATGTAGATTAGACCTCAATTTCCTTTGCATTTCCTCTCAGGTACTTACAAATACCATGCTTATACATTCAATCCTCAAAACTTTTCTGAATTGTACAGCTATATTATTTTAATTCATGATGCTTTAAAAACTAACTTAAAGACACACTTGGTTTTTACTTTTCTTCTTCCTTGCATTGTTCTACAATAAGTAGTGCAAACCATTTACTCAGCTTTGAGAAAACTAGTATCAGTTTTGTGACCATAATTTTCTGTCATATAACTGTTGTTTTGTTTGAGCATAGTGAATTTGGTGGGAACATTTCAAGCTGCTCACTGAGCAATGTGGTGCAGCAAAGAAACCCTTTTCCTTGCTCACCTGGATTCTGCTTTGAAAGTCATGCTTATACGGTCACATTCTAAAATAGTCACCTGACTCACCACAGCCAAAAGGATTGAGAGAAGCGGGTTTTGGATTTCTGCCACTGCAAGTGCATTAAAGAGAAAAAGGAATCTGAGTCCTGGCATCAAAGTATTCTCAGCTGATATATTGGTAAATGGGCTCATTACAAAAGCACCACAAGCCTCCTTGTGCTATTTTTGCAAAGGAAACTGTGACTGAACAAAACCAACTGATTTGAGTCGCAGTGAGAAAGGTGGACAATAAATAACGTAAACAAATAAGATAAACTTGCCTGTGTTCAGAATGGGGAAAATGCGTAAAACATTGTGGTCAGACTCCTCCTCTGCTGAGGAGGCAAATTAATTAGTATTTTAGGGTTTCCCTTGGTATTTGGTGGCAGCCACACGATGGAATACAATCCGTACACTATCCCTGGTTCCATAATGAAAACAAAAGAATGTCCTTACAATGTAGTCTTGTGCAATTCTGGTTACACCCAGTAGAGGGAAGTGTGCCCCTCCCAAAATATGGTATGAATAAATTTAGAACAAGAAAGAATGTGCCATCGAGTCACAACTGACTCATGGCAACCACAGCCTAGGGGTCAAATTATGATGGATAGTCATGTTAGTCTGTCTGTAGCAGTAGAAAAGAGCAAGAGTCCAGTAGCACCAACCAAGGTGTGTTCAAGGCAAAGGTGATTTTGCCATTGCCTTCCTCCATGTACCAATTGTGGCTGAGTACACTCTGCTTAGTTCCCAAGCCCTGACTAGCTTGGGCCAAACCAGGATATTCAGGATGCAGGACTAGAAACAGAAGACAACCAACCTGCTTCTATGAATGTTCAGGGCAACTGGGGACAAGTAGATTGGCCAGTGGCAGGAGTATGGGAAGGAAAATGGCGCTTGCCCTTCCATGGGTCCAGTACAGGGGTGTCCAAAGTTTTTTTGGTGAGGGCCAAATACAGAAAAATAAGCAAAGGCCCAGGCCACACACAAGAGGTGACATATTGACACATGATTACTGTGTGTATTTCTAACTCACCTATAATGTGAAGAACATTGCTCTTAGTGGGAGCAGTGATGCTGTTCTTTGGATTGAAGGATGGCTGGGATGTCAGGAGAAAGTTTGGTGGTTGAGACACGAAGGACTTCACAGAGATGGCTATCAGTCATTCTGGATCTCAGTCTGCTTTTGTTCTGATTTAACAGAGAAAATGTTTGTTCACATATGTATGTTGAGCCGAACAGGCTCATCATTCTTTTTGCGTGGCGTCTCATCAGAGGAAACTTGGCATGATCCAAACTCTGATAGAAGTCAGGGAGGGAGAGAAGCTGATGTTGACTCTTCAGAGAATCATCACATTGCATTTCAATCAGTTCTAACTGCAGACTCTCCTCCACTTCTTCTGCATCCACCAGGAAGGGGGTCGAGAACAGCTTGATTTGTTTTTCAGTGACAGAAAAATCTTGAAAACGCTGGTTGAATTCTGTCACGAGAGATGTAATTACAGAAGCATATTTCTCCTTTTTAGCAGAAAGGTCTGCCTTTGGAAAAGCAGACTTGTTTTCAGACAGCGCAGGGAAGTGTGCAGCATTAAAGCTTCGTAGTTGTGTCTCAAACAGGCGGAGCTTTACACAGAAGGCTTTCATGTGCGCATACAGGTGTGACACCAGCTGTTCTTTGCCTTGTAGGTTCTTGTTCAGTGTATTCAGATGATGAGTGAGATCAACTAAAAATGCCAGGTCTGCCAGCCACAGAGGGTCACTCAGTTCATGAAGAGGTCGGCCCTTCTCTTTCAAAAACTTGTAGATTTCTGATCTCAGTGAATAAAACCGCTGCAGCAAAGAGCCGCGGCTGAGCCAGCGCACATCAGAGTGGTAGAGTACATCCCTGTATTCAGCATCCATGTCAGATAAGAAAGCTTGAAATTCCCTGTGGTACAGTCCTCTAGCTCGAATTATGTTGACAGTTTTTACAACAGTGTTCATCACATGGCCCAGCTGGACAGTCTTGGCACACAGTGCTTCTTGGTGGATTATACAGTGCATCCTAACAGCCTCACCTCTGCTCTCTTTTACCTTGACGCACACCATGGATGCCATTCCTTTGCGCTCACCCGTCATGGCCAGAGCTCCATCCGTTGTTACTCCACAGAGCTTGTCCCATTTAAGCCCCATCTTTTTAACTGCCTCTGACACAGCGTCAAAAATATTTCCACCCGTCGTTGTGCCTTTTAGGCTCATCATATCAAGCAGCTCCTCCGTACAGCAAAAATTATCATCGACTCCCCGCAAAAAAATTAAAAGCTGTGCGGTGTCTGTGGCGTCTGTGCTCTCATCGCATGCTATCGAGTAAAAATCAAAAGCACAAGCTTTCTCTCTCAGCTGAAGTTTCAGGTTAGCTGACAAGTCCTCGATTCTCTGCACCACTGTATTTCTGGATAAGCTCACGTTGTTGAAATCCTGCACTTTTTCCGGGCACATTACTTCTGTGACTTTGATGAGGCACTGCTTTATGAAATCACCGTCTGAGAACGGTTTGCCATGCTGGGCAATAAGTTGTGCGACTTCATAGCTTGCTGCTGTGGCGTTTTCCTGTATTTTGTTAGCACGAAAAAAAAACTGTTGTTGAGCTTGCAGGCTAGCTGCCATTTGCTTGAATTTCTGTGCTCGTTCGGCACCTGTGTACGATGCGTAGCTCTGATGCTTGGTCTCATAGTGCCGACGGACATTATACTCTTTCATCACAGCAACATCTTCATTGCAAATCAAACAGACACACTTTCCGTTGATTTCTTTAAAGAAATATTCATTTTCCCACCGTGTTTGAAATCTTCTACACTCACTTGCTATCTTGCGTTTCTTTGGTGCTGCCATTTCTGGTAAATATTTTTCTTTGCTTAATTTTGTTTAGTGGAGAAGCACCTTTTCTGTGACTGGCTCCATCTAGTGTTGAAACTGAGAAGTGCAACAGAGTTGAGCTCAAGCGCCATGTGCGGGCCATATTCAATTATATTTTCAGAATTTGCTGCGGGCCAATAAAAACTGACCCGCGGGCCGCAGTTGGCCCGCGGGCCATAGTTTGGACACCCCTGGTCCAGTAACTTGTCTGGAGGAAAGACAAAATGAAACATACAAGCACACATTCTCAATGCTGGCCAAAATTCAGCCCAAACATGTGTACCAAATAACGTGTAGTATTGCATTGAGATTTGTATCTGAGCCAGTGTGCTGTTGTCACTATCATCAGATCAAGACCGGGGAGGCCCTTGGGTTCAGTTGCTCTCACTATGATTGAAATTAAATCCATAAAAGATGGAGGTCCTGCGGCTGAGGAAATCCCAGGTTGGGATGCCAACTTCTAGCTCTTGATAGTGCACCGTTAACACCAATGCCACTTGTGAAGAGCTTAGGTGTGTTTCTAGATGTCTCCCTTTCAATGGAGGCTCAGATCACAAACATTGCCAAACTGGGATTTTTTTCCACCTGCACCAGGTCAGGCTACTAGTTTTCTTGCTTCCTCGTCTTGACTTAGCCATAGTGATCCACGCAACATTCACCTCCAGGTTAGACTACTGTAACTTGCTTTATGGAGGACTAACCTTGAGACTGACCAAGAAACTCCAACTGGTCCAGGATGCGGCTGTGCGTGTGCTTACAGGAACACCACTTAGAGTCCACATACAGCCAGTGTTCTGCCAGCTGCACTGGCTCCAGGTTGAATATTGGATCAGGTTCAAGGTTTTGGTTTTAACCCTTAAAGCCCTACATGATCTGGGACCAACATATTTATGGGATCGTCCCCCCTGGTATGACCTTCAATGAGCACTGTGCTCAATGGATAATAATCTCCAGGTGATCCCCGGCCCCAAAAATATTTGTTTAGTCTTAACCCAAGCCTGAGCCTTTTTGGCTTTGGCCCCACCCTGGGGCCATGCTCTTTCAGACAGGATCCAAGCCCTGTGGAATTTAATGCAGTTCCACAGGGCCTGCAAGACAGAAATGTTTCATTAGGCCCACAGTTGAGGCAACAAGGTTTCTATCTGAATTTCCATCCCAGCCCTTTTCTCTGCCATCTATCCTGTCAATTGCACCAGCTTATTATCCATTGACAGGTTTTGGACAAGTTACACTACCTTGTGCCTGTATATGCCATCTGATTTGATTTCTTAATTTACTGTTGTGATAATTGTTTTTGAATTTATAGTATTTTAACAAACAAACAAACAAACAAACAAACAAATAAATAATGCAGTGTACCGATCTCCACTCTTTTCCAGCCTAAAACTATCTCAAATGGGATAAAATATAAAGGAGGGGGTTGTCCACGCCTTCTTGAGCTCCATGGAGAGTGGGTGGGATAAAATCTATGAAATAAAACATTCTCTAAGTTTTTTTCACAAGCACAGAGTTGGTCCCCCCCCCCCCGGTCGCAGCTAATTTATGCCAACCCCATAGGGTTTTCAAGGCAAGAGACGTTCTTAAGTGGCATGTCATTGCATACCTCTCTGTAGCAACCCTGGGTTTTCTTGGTGGTCTCCCATCCAAATACTAACCAGGGCCAACCCTGATTACCTTTCGAAATCTGCGGAAATCAAGCTACCCTAGGTGGCCAGATCTCGGCCATATACAACACAGTCTAAATCCACTGCTTTCAATTGGTTTAGACGGGAATAACTGCATGGGACTGGGCTGTAACTCCGCAGATGTAGGAAATTTGGTCTAAAACACGGCATCAAAAGTAACCAGCAAGTTTTGTCTACCACCAGACAAAGGAATGTTCAGTCTAGTATTACTTCATGTTCGCTCTAGATTTTTAATCCGACTTTTCCGCTACCGCCAACCCCTTTCTTAGCGGAACGCTTCTTTTCACGCTGACGTCGCGGACGGAGTGTTTAAGGCGGACGCTCACCACCGAGAAAATCTTCCTAGAAGGAATCCGAAAACCTTGCGGGTTTCTTGCTCAGCTGTATGTGGAACGGTTGCTTAGCTTCTTTCATCTTGTCTACTGTGCTGTCGCGGAAAAGCAAGAGGGAAAGGTGAAATGTTTTCCTTCCTACGGGCTCCTTTTCGTGGGATGGAGAACTTTCCCATTGCCTGGCGTTGTCCTTTTCTTTAGGCTGCGATTTTAGCAGTGCTGAAGTGATGCTGTGAGCTACTAGAAGTTCGGTTTCCGGCGTTCGAAGTGTCTTTAAAAGCAGGTTTCATCTTAGACCCTCACAAAGCCTTTCTGTAATTTGCAGCTCTTAAACCGCACCACAGTTTATCTCAGCTATTAATTTATTTACATGTTGTGATTTTGAAAGTTCTGTGGGTGATAGAAAATGTTGCAGATGGTCGTCATAAACACGCATTGCTTTTTAACTGACTTATGCTGCACGGACATGTTTGTCAACAACGGCACAACTTCCTAAATTGCAGGGCTTGCAGGAAGGGAGGCGAGGCCAGGGTTGTTTTTTTTGTTTTTTTTAAAGGTTTCGTTCCCTGCAGTTCTATAATTAATTTTCCAAAAATGGCACCAAAAATCTATGTATTAGCTGCTGCTGCTGCAGTGGGATTAGCTATCTCTTTCCTCACATTCTATTAACTCCAGTACAGCCAGTGCACTAGGATGGTCATAATGAAATGCAGCAATTCCTACAAGACCACAAGATTCCAATACCACCTGCCAGATATTGCCAGATACTCTTACAGTATAGTCCTCAGCAGAATTTCATCCTTATATCCATTGAAGGATTAGAACAGAGGCCCCCATTGTGGTGCCATGGTGTCTACTGACACCTTTCCTGGTACTCACCAAGTGTTTTTAGAAAGTGGGCAGGGTCAGGTGGGGCTATTGGCCATTGTAGATCTGACTGACTGTGGATTTTTTTTAATGCTGCTTTGGCAGCAGCTGCTGCCACAGCACAAAGATTTCTATCGTGTGACTGAAGGTAAGTTGCATCAGCCATTTTGTGGCTGGCTCCATCTGTGGTAGCCATTTTGTAACATTCATTTTGTGGTTGCACCCACCACACTGTGTCAGAATTCCAAAGGCACCCACAGGCTCAAGAAGGTTGGGGACCCCTGGATTAAAAGGATGTAACAGTCTAGGATTGCAGCATCTTGGGTATTCTTCTGTATAGGTTCTAGAAGGTTCTCACTGGACTCTTCTTTGCAGAGTCCAGTGAGACTTGACTTAAACATAATGAGAAACTTCTCACCTGTGGAATTTTGCATTTGAACAACAGCATCTTGTTTAAACTGTGCTGCTAATCATGCAAAAAGTTAGGCATTCTTGATTAGTACAATACAACGCCCTCCCAGACTAACTAGGTTATTTCCTAGTACAGCCCCTCAAAGGATCAAGCCTCAAGTTAGCATATTTGTTTTAGCTAATTATTTGTTATGGCCTCAACATCAAGAAAATATTTTGAAGTGTTATTTTAAACTAAACGAAGCACAATTCTTACATTATGTCAATTATTTAACCAGGAAGGCCCGGGCACAGAGAAATGGATGACGAACCAGAAAGAACCAAACGGTGGGAAGGTGGTTATGAAAGAACATGGTATGTTTGCCTTTGCAAATTTCATTTAAAAAAAAGTTTAAGAATTACAATCTGTGTATTGGATGTGTGTACAAAACACAACTCTGTTTGCTTGTAGGGAAGTGCTTAAAGAAGATGAGTCTGGATCATTGAAGGCCACTATAGAGGATATTCTTTTTAAGGCCAAGAGGAAACGGTAGGTGCTAAGCTGCACAACAGTCCCATAAACAACTGAACGCAAGACAAGTGATATTCTGAAGTAATCTGCATCCTAGTATAATTCCACAAGGAGAGGCTGCAAAGTTCTCTGTATTACAAAAGTACACTACTTAGACTGCATGAAATGTCGCCAATCAGATGACTGCAGTAAGGCTCTGTCATCCATAGTTATAACATTGTTTTAAAACTCAGTATAAACTATATAGTGGTATGTAAAAGAGTAGTAATGTCAGTGAGTTGAGTATGTATGCCCAGAGAAAAAATATATGCCATTGATACATATTTGTGTATGTCACTATCTTTGGCAAAATGAACATGTGCCTTCTATGAAATGTGTGGCTCATGACTTTGTTTACATTTATTTTCATAGATTTATTAAAATATTTATATCTTGCCTTTTTATGGTTTGAGGAGGCTTACAAATCATAACTAAAAGCATCACAATTTAAACCAGCAGACAACAAATAATCCCCTTCCCATAAAATATATCTGCAATTTTGTACCACATTAAAAGCTCTGGCTAATGAAATGGCCTTGCAACGCCTCCTAAGTGCCTCCCTAGGAACTGCAGTGGAAGAGGCACAGCTCTGGTATTGGGGCAACAGCCAGTAAGTTGTAGCCTGAGCACCATAGTTGAAGAATGGGTATATATGGTAGGAGACTGTCCTTTAGATATATGGGTCCTAGGCCATGAAGGGCTTTAAAGCTCTTAACTAACAACTTTATTTGGATGCTGGCAGCCAGTGTAGCCATTTTAAAATAGAAGAGATTAGCTCTTGTTGCTTAGCCTCTGACAATAATCAGGCGGCCATGTTCTGAAGCTGCTGAAGTTTCTGGCTTGTCTTCAGTGGCAGCCCAATATAGACCACATAATAATAGACCAACCGTGAGGTTGCAATAGCATGTATATATTGAACTGAAAGTTTTTGAGTAACGTGAATTAATTTAATTTTTAACTTCTCAATTTCTGACTGGACTAGAACCTATTTTACCTTCCAGATTTTGGCTAATATGGTTGCATGTTAAATTTCCATCTAGTTTTTGGAAGCAAATGTAAGTTTTTGGAATTTATGTTAGATTTGCAGGTATGCCATGAAATTCACTAACCATTATCTCTGAACATAATTATTTCTCCTTCCAGAATATATGAACATCATGGACAAGTTCGACTCGGGATGGTAAGATTTCTTTCCCCAATTTGTTCTAAAATTAACTTGGCTGCCTTTGAACCTACTTGCAGTGAAGTGGTATAAAGAAATGAAATAAGTCTGGTTCAGAGGATGTTAAGGAGAGTGACCAGGCATCTTTTTTTTCTTCCCGGGATTGCAGGTGGCTGTAAAAAAGACTCAGCTACACGATCACTCAGTACATTTCTAAGTTTTAGAAGCTGGATGTTTTCTGTAGACTGCTAATTTTTACTATGAAAATATCATTTTAAGTCTGTAAAATGATTTTGGATTGCTACAGAAGTTTTTTTAAAAAAATCTTTGTATAGATGCGCCACCTGTATGTAGTGGTTGATGGGTCAAGGACGATGGAAGATCAGGATTTAAAACCGAACAGGCTGACTTGCACCTTAAAGGTATTTATTTTTTTCAAAATGTATTCATATTTCTTCATAATAATACTAAATCAGTACCAATGCTAGGCAGGGCGCTGGTATTTTAGCAGGGTAGTCCAAGTTTTAACCCTGTGCTCAGCCATGAAGTTCATTAGATGACTTCACTTTTAATTAAATATGTGGACTGGGAAGTTAATTTTTGCAAGTAAATTTAAATTGCTTTCTTATTTAGCATCAGTAGTCTCTTTAGGTCTTATAAATCCAGTACTTAGATCAATCTTATATTTTGCTAATATTTCCTGTACATGCTTTTTAAATAACAATGGTTGAGCTTTAAAAAGCATTTTTTTGACGAATAGGTTTAAAAATGATTGTGGAGATACTTAAAAAGCTGTTTCATAAAATAACTTCAGTGCTAATGGTTCTAATTTATATTTCTATAGCTCTTGGAATATTTTGTTGAAGAATACTTTGACCAAAATCCTATTAGTCAGGTAGGTACAGAAGTCTCACAGAATCTGGTTTTTTTTCTGGCCATAACATGTTCCCCCCCTGAAACATGCTTCTAGTTTTGATTACAATGATAAAGATAAAAACATATGAAGCCGCCTAGTACTAGGACAGATGTAACAACAGCTCTCCCAAGTTTTCATATAAAGGACTCTCCTTCTACCTTAGTACTGGGGATTGAATCTGGGATCTTTTACATGAAAGCATGAGCTTTTCTGGTGAACAATGGCTGCTCTCTGAGACCATTTAAAATATGCAGCCTCAGTGCAGCAGTATCTTGGAATGAGATTGTAAAGACAAAATACAAGCAGGTGCACTGTATACGATGCATTAAGAAAATAATCAAAATTCTGCAACCAGTATACATTATGCTTCTGATTTCCACAGGAAATGGCAGAAGCTGCATTGAAGTCCTTAACTATTGGAAATCCTACTTTCCACCAACTTTTGATTTTGCCTGTCATCCCTTGCTTTCAAGCTTGTCTTTGCAGCTGTAAGAGAGAACAACTAGTCTTTTTACAAAATGAAAGTGGAGAGTCTGAGGACCCTTAACACTTGCAATATAAAATAAGAAACTTCTGTAGCATAGTTATGGAATGAATAACTCTTTGAATATAACTAATAAAGCAGCCTTGAGCTGTGTATGGAGGAAAGGTGGCTAATATTTTAAATAAAGAAGAGAGAGAGAGATTGGATTTATACCCTGCCCTTCACAACTCGAAGGAGTCTCAGAGTGGCTTACAATCCCTTTCCCCTCCCCACAACAGACACCCTGTGAGCTCTCTGAAGAATTGCCCTTGATAGAACAGCTCTGAGAGAATTTACAACTGACCCAAGGTCACACCAGCAGCTGCATGCAGAGGGGTGGGAATCAAACCTGGTTCTCCCAGATTAGTGCTCCTAACCACTACACCAAACTGTTTAAATATTTTCTCAGAAACGTCATATTTTTTAACTCCATCTTGTGCCCTGCTGTAGCAGTCGGGGAGACATGGCCCACATTAAAATATCTTGGTTGCAACTCTACTGCACCTAACTTGTTTACTATGTGTTTTCCTGATGCTGTCTTGGCTTAGGTATATGGGGTTAGCTCTCAAAGCCCTGAAAAAACCTGGCTAGAGGCTGTTAGTGGTATGAGCTACTTTCTCCACTGTGGAATCTTACACGGTGAGCCTGTTTCATTCCAGCCTGCGGGATGAAGGCAACTTCCACACTACCTGTTTGAGTATGAAATGAGCATCACTCATTCAGTTGTTTTGGAAAATCCAAATGATCTGTTGCTAGTTTGTTATATTCTAGTGTTTTCCATCTTTGCACAACTCCTGTGAGACTTTGTTATGCCATGGAGCCTATTAACAGCAGGCCTCTTTATTGTAGGTTGGCATTATTGTAACGAAGGGTAAAAGAGCTGAAAAACTGACTGAGCTTTCAGGTATAATAAATACATTTCTTTTATACTAAGCAAAGATCAATGATATCACCTCTTTCTGTGTGGACCATCATATAGTTTGGCCTTTTGGGTCATTCATTCTGATTCAAGTAATACTAATATTTATTACTTTGCTCCTAAATACATTTTTAAAATACAATTAATGATATATCACACTTTCGTTTGCTCTATGAATAGATGACTAGCATTTTAGAAACATTTTGTCCATGACTTTTCTACCTTCAGTTGCATACAAACAAAATTTCAGAGGTTTTTGGATTAGTTTATAGGGATGGATAAATTTTTCTTATAGGGAATCCAAGAAAACACATAGCTGCTCTGAAGAAAGCTGTAGATATTTCCTGTCATGGAGAGCCATCGCTATATAATGCCCTAAATCTAGCCACACAGACACTAAAGTGAGTATCCATAGTCTATTTAAACTTTTTTACTAGGACAGAAATATGTTAATTATGATTATAATCATGCTAAGGAATAATAGAATTTTTTTAGAATGCTAATGCTGGGCAGCAGTATTTCATTTGAAAATACCACATGTAGATGTTCCTGCAGGGTTGTTTGTCTTGGAGCCAAACTATGTATGTCCTCATCCTGTCTGTCCTTTCTTTTCCAGGAGCTCTGAGTAGCTTATATGGTTCTCTGTTCCTACATTTTATCCAGAGAGTAACATTGTGAGGTAGCTTAGGCAGTAAGAGAGTGACTGGTCAACCTTGATGGGACCAGGACTCCCTTACCACAATACCGTGCTGGATGTCAGGGCTGCCTCACAAGGGGAGGCTGTTTTTAACCCTTCTGCCTCTAATGTCCTTTTTCCAATGGAAATCACCTTTGGAGCTGCTATTAGACATGGTGAGAGAGAGAGAGAGAGAAGGGTAGACACATGCAGCCCTTCCTCCTCCTTCTGCAGCTGCTTTTTAATGTTACAAAAACATCAGGAATGCTAATCACGTATCTTCCATGTAATACATCTGGCCTTTGGTCATTCTAGATTGACTCATATCAAGCTGCAGAAATATCCTGGCAACTAACATCCACTGAATGTATTCTGAGGAATGTATAAGATAGCGTCTTTATGCTCTAAGATGATCTTTTCTTTTCTTTTGGCTGTCATCTGCATTGGCTCACTTACCAACTATAAATTTTGCTCTTTGTGTTTGAAAATTATTTTAGAGAGGGCTGCTAAAAAACAAGCACAGGCAATTCCATGCTTTGTGCACAATCTCTTTTATATGCATCAGAGTCCTGGGGGCTGGGGCTGCATCTGTTGCTTTTCTGCATAAGCAGAAGTTAGCCTTAATCTTGTTGCAGCCAATGTAAACACTGTCACTCTTCACTAATTTATAACTGAGAAGTCTGCCTTGGATTTGACTGTTTGGTGTGTGTTTTTGTAACACGTGTAAATGAATGCTTTCTTACTCTCTGCAGGCACATGCCAGGACATACAAGCAGAGAGGTTTTGGTAATATTCAGCAGTCTAACAACATGTGATCCTTCTAATATATATGACCTAATTAAGGTACAGAAGTTAAAACATATTTTGACTATCTAAGCATTCTTAAAAGATGTAAGGCCTTTCTTGGTCAGGAGCAGGGGATATATTCAGAGGAATTTTGCCTTGGCAAGGCAGGATACAAATCGAAAGTAATAAATAAATTAATTAATTAATAAACCTGCTTGTCTGGGTTGTATATTTATCACAGAAGCCTGAAAGCTTTGTGTGTTTTACAATTTTTTAATCCGTCAGTATATGTTTCTCTTTCTTTCATTTTAAAGTGTTTAAAGGCGATCAAAGTCAGAGTGTCTGTCATAGGCCTTTCTGCTGAAGTTCGAGTTTGCACTGTTCTTGCTCGGGAAACTGGTGGTATGTATGTTTATAATGATAAGAAAAATAGGGCTCCAGAGAACCATAAGCAAAGCTCCTCACAGGAAGAGCTCTCCTGACTTCCTCTTCTACTAGGGGACTTTCAGAAATTATATGGGGTGTGATGAGGGAAGTTATAGCTGGAGTGGAAAGAATGTGCCTCCTATTCTTGAAAGTTTGTGTCTGGATCCAGCCCAGTGACTCCGTACATAAGCAAATGCTTACACATGCAAATATGGGATAACGAATGATCCCGCGTAAGACCTAGTTTCCTGAATTTGCAGATGTTATGTTTTTCACTTCCTTGTGACTTTTAGGTTTCTTATCTGAAGTCACGTTGCAAAGTAGCTTAACTGTTTAATGGCTTATCTAAAATAATTGATATAATATATAGTTCGTTCTTGAAATAAAGTAATTCCAAAATTGGGAACATTGTGTTTATATGCTTTACACAGATAATTCTATAGAGGGTCATCAAAATTATTCTTTACTTCAAAATCACAAGTTTCTTCCATAACATATTAACAAGTATTTCAATTGTTACATTAACATATTCTCGATCAGTCTAAAAAATGGATTCACAGCTTACTAACAAACAATCTTAGTAGCTCACCTGCTCAAACATACCTGTGCTAATTATTTGTGACTTTAAAAAGGAGGAAAAGCCACTTGCTTTTGTCAGATCTCCTTATTGGCCACCTGGAGGCAATGGTTACTCGCCAAAGGTGGCAAGTGAGTATCTATGTGCAAAGCTGATCTCAGTATACTTCTCTACCAACTAAACCTTTTTGTTCTTTCGTGTGCGGCAGGAACCTATCATGTAATTTTAGATGAAAGTCATTACAGGGAACTCCTGATGCAGCATGTCAGTCCACCACCAGCCTGTTCAAGTTCTGAAAGCTCCCTTATTCGAATGGGTAAGGAATGTATTTTATATTCCAAATATTTTGCATTTGAATGAACCTGGCAGCACTGGATAATCTATTTATGTGTTGAGTGACGGGCATCTTGCATAGGTTTAATGGAAGACAGAGCCTGTAGGCTTTGTGATACAGATGGAAGTAAAGGACCCATCCTCTTCAATCACCTCCCCCCCCTTCTTTGCAGCCTCTTCTCTCTGATCCCGGTGTCCAGCCTGTAGCCAGAAGGAGAACAAGGTGGCCACAGAGTGTAAAACCGCAGCTGCTATGGCAGCCATCCTGAAAAAGAACAAACGGGCTACAGTGGAGTGGTGGCGGGTTTTAATCTGTTTTGTCAGTGGCCAGCATGCCCTCCTGTGGGTGCCTTGGCAATCTTACTCTCTGCCCTGCTGTGCCTCATGCAGAGGAGAGAGCAGGAAGGCAGAGAAGGAGTCTGTCCTCTCACTCCAGATATCCAAAGCTCAACATGAGTGGAGAGAGATAATTCTGCATGGCAGAGGTACTTTAGTAATGAAAAAGCTTATATATTTACTATTAATAGTTATATCATATTATTGTGTGTGTATGTCTGGTGACGTCATTCACAGGGCATACAATAGCCATGTGGCTTTGTTAGTTGATGATTTTATATATTCAATTTTAAGTGTGTTTTGTTTTGATTAATATAATTGTAATACATTTAAAACTAATAGGGCTAAGGTTCTTTGAGGTGTGTTACCACTCCAGGCCTTGGTTCTGCGGTCAGCAAGGAGTGAGCCAGAAAAAAATGGTGATTGTGCTCAGGCATCAAAGCAGTGCGTACAAAAGTCTGTTTGATGCCAGTTGGCAGCTGGCTCTGCCTGTCATCACAAGGGAGAGGCTGGACTTGTCAGAGAGCTAATTGGCCACCCGGAAATTTCTTCCGTCACTATTAAACAGGCTTTCATGTTTTCCTTTCACCTTTGAATTAAGGAGATATGCTCTGTTATACAGAGGAAGGAATAGCTTAGCCCAGTTATTTTTGGGTGAGTGTTAACTGCTGGGTTGGATCCGGTGGTAATTTCCAATGATGGACAAGATTGCCATCAACAGAACAGACTTTTTCACCTGCCTTACCCTGCTGTAGGCCAGAATTTTCCCTGAAATGCTGCTTCTGGGGTATAGGGGAACCCCTAAGAGCAACATGAGGGGCAAGTTGATTGTCTGGATTAAACAGACAAAATTGGAAGCCAACCTCCCTTCCTTCTGCTAGCAGAAATCTGCTGCTGCATCCAGTTTATTATAAAGCAAGGACTTGAACTACTGTGTACTAACATATCATTCACAGCTTCAAACAAATTAAAGGAAGCAAAGAGTTGTCTGGGTTCCTGGGATATTTCACTCCAGGTTGCAATATGTAAATGCAGACACAGAAGCAGTGATGACAATCCAACAAACAATCAAGAGTACTTTGTTTTTTTTCTCTTTTTGTCCTTAGGCTTTCCTCAGCATACTATTGCATCTCTTAGTGATCTGGATGCAAAACCATCATTTAGCATGGCGTGAGTAAAACATACTAGATGGTACTTGAGTCACAGTCCCCAAAAGATACACGAGAGCATTGGGAAACAATTATGTGTGCAGCCAGGTCTTTCTATGAAGTCTGTTTTAGCTGTAGGAATGGAAGAGGGGAACAGGTGTTTGCCTCTTCAGTTGCTGGAGCTACTGTGGTGAAAACATCAGACTTTTGGCTGTGCTTAAGTTGTCCCCCCATAGGCCTGTGTTTGTTTGTTTTTTAAATTCTGCCTCAGTGTTGCTTTTGCAAAATTATAAATCTTCAGATTATGTTTTAGAAATTCCAGTGATTTTTCCATTACACATTGCTTCTCCAAGACCTCAGCTCACCATAACAAACAGCCATGCACTCAGTACCAGCTGTCCATAAGTCCAACTAATGGCAGATGGTGGAATTTGAGGGGCAGAACCCACGGCCACCCTCCATCTGAGAGCAGAGGGTTCTCCTTGTGTTCTCTCTCCTCAAGTCCTCTTTAAGCTTGGTTCAGCAATCTGATTATACCCTCTAGTGTTTCCTAAGCTCTTGTGAGTTTTTTTTCTTGCACTAGAGTTTGGCCATAATTTTGGTTGCTACAGTCACCAGAATGATGGGCAAACTTTTATTTATTAACCTGTTTAAAATATTGATATCCTGCTCATCAGTGGGACTCAAAGCTGCTTGCATTATTAAAACCAGTTAAAATCTCATTCTTACTGACTTAAGTGGAGGAACTGATAATCCTTGGTGTGACGATGCACATAGGGGTGGAAGAAGTCCTGCAGACATGAGGATCTTAGGTCCTGAAGGTCAGCTTCAATACACTGGCATACAATGTAGTGATCTTAAACCTTAAGCCTTATTCTGCACCGATTATAGCTTCTGTGTTCCCTTCAAGGGCAGCTCCACATAGAGCATATTACAGTCGCCCATTGTTGAGATTACCATAGCATGACACTTGCAAAACAAAAGATTCTAACACATTCAGGAAGCCCTATAATGCATATGTGGCTCACTGAGCTGATTGTAATGAGGGCTGGGAGAGAAAGGACGAGGAGCATTATCTGCTTGGGTGGAGGCAGTAGTAGAAGCGGGGGGGAGGGCGGTGAGAGCCCTTAGGCAGCAAAATGTATTGAACCAGTGCTGCACATGCTAAATATTTCTGTTTAACATATTTTAGAGAACTGTGTTATTGTCTTATAGGCACCTGGAAAACAGCAATGAACCAGGTCTTACTTTGGGAGGGTATTTCTGCCCGCAGTGCAGAGCCAAATACTGTGAGCTTCCTGTCGAATGCAAAGTGTGTGGTAAGTAACAGTGCATCTATGTTTATTGACTAACAAAATGTCATTCATTATGGAGCTGTAGGAGTAGAAAAAATAGGTCACAGAACTATCTGGTACATGCCATCTAGAATCTGAGGAAAGTGGCTCTTGGCTTTGAAAGCTCAACTTGCAGCAAGTTGTCTGGACCTCTGTTTACTTGGATGATTAAAGTGTTCTGGCTCCCCTCTTTGCTTAACCAGCCATGGATCAGTTCCTAGTTTGCCCTAATGAAATCTCCCTCTAATGGTAGTGTGGCTCAGTTGTAGAGCACCTGCTTAGCATGCAGAAGGTCCCAGGCTCAATCCCTGAGATCTCCAGTTAAAGAATCTGGCAGTAGGTGATGTGAAAGACCTCTACCTGAGACCCTGGAGAGCCACTGCCAATCTGAGTAGACAGTACTGACTGTGATGGACCAATGGTCTGACTCAGTATAAGGCAGCTTCATATGATCAATGTGCGGTAATCAGTTGTGGCCCCTTTAAACAGAGGCTTTTGTGTACAGATGGAATGCTGGCTTCAAGATTAGTGTACATATATGGAATGTACAAATGAAATAACAAAGCGTTGACATCATGGGTCTGATGCAAGACTTGTTAAATTATTTGAAGGTCTGAAGTTGATTTGGAATAGTCAGTACAGTCAAATCTCATCCAGGTTCAGAGTACCTTGCTTCAAGTGCTGTGTGAATTTCAGTTCATTTGAACAGACTTCTCCTAGCTTGCTTTTCTCTTGCATGTTATTGAACTGGGAGGTTTTGAATATAAATGAGGAAATGACAGTACAAATTTGAATTAAAGAAGTCTAAAAAGTGTTAAACTTGTACAGGAGATAATTTACAGATATTACAGACTTGTCAGAATGGGAACATCCTTGGATTTGAGATTTTAACCACCGTTGGATCCATCATTATTTAACCATGTGTATTAATGGCACTGTATACTATTTGACAATCTGTGTAGAGGGCAAGGTGGCAAAATCGTAATGGAAAGATGTCATTTCCAAAGATTAATTTCTGAAGTAAGATACTATAGAAGTCACTCTGTAGAAATCCTAAACATTAGTCATAGATACTGATGTTGCTTAGACTCAATGGAAATGCACTCTGCACATGCTTGAAAGTACTTTCATTTTCACTGTTCACATTTTTCCTGGAGTACAAATTGAATCCAGGGATGAGTCCTTGTCACACTAATCGCTATGTGTTTTCAAAGTTGCAAGGGAAATAGTATAATTTAAGCTATGCCTTGCCTTCTTCATCAGACTACAGTTATTGAGTAGCTTTTATAAGATGCCTTTGTTCAAATTTCCTGTTCTAGTCCAGTAAATTCACTTCCATCTACAAGAGGTATACAAGGCTTCTACTTGCCCCCTTTTTTGTTTTATCTTATATTTAAGCAAGTAGATCTCCACTCTTCAAAATGTAGATTCCCATCCTCCAAAATTAGCTAATACTAAATCAATACTCTGTTGTGAGCCAACACTGTAATAGTTATTTCTCAAAATAGGTAGAGTCTTTCATGGCTGCTCAAAGAATTTCCTAAACATTGCAGGAATGAGCATTTGGAAATCAGTTCTGATAGAACATAAAGTACTGGTCTAATGTAATAGAAAAGTTCAGTTTAAATGGTTGGTCAGCTACTGAAAAAAGTTTAATTTTATAAGCATTTTTATGCTTCTGGGAAATGCCGTATGCATTAGCAGTGGACTTGAGTAAAGTGGGGCCCATGCAGATGGACAGTTTTATTTTGCCAAAGGTAGACAGTTTATGTCATGCTGCAGCTCAGGTTTCCCAGGCCAAAGTGGTATCTCAATTACTTTGTGGAGTACCTGTTCGAATCACCAGGTGTAATCAAAATATAGTGAAGATAAAGAGCTATTGTGAGACTCATTAGTTGTGATTAAAGCAGTAATGAGTCTTAACATGGGGTTAAGTTGATTGGCAGCCATTGCTATGTCAGCTGCCACAATTTTTTGACTGTTATAGAGACCCACTCCAAAGTTACACCTCTTTTAGTGATTGAGGACAGTTTTGGAAGTAAATTCCCACCCAGCCAGTCAGGGGGTCCCCCCAATCACCACTGGGCTTTTTGCCATGGGGAGTACTTCTCCGTCAAGGGGCACTGATATTCAGAAGTTTACTGCCTCTGATTATGGAGATTCCTGTTATTCACCATGAGACTAGATCCTGAAGGAATTTTGTTCATTCACAGTACTTGTACTAATAATACAAATTGATAATGGATTGTATTGCAGAGCTGAATGTAGTCTGTTCCAAATAGGATTTTTGGAGGACATAATTGTGTCAGTAATATGGATTAATATGTAAAAACTGTCATTTAAATACAATTTGAATGATTATTCAAGTATAATTCCTTGGTTAACTATTTTTAGGTCTTACACTGGTATCTGCACCTCACCTGGCTCAATCTTATCATCACCTATTTCCTTTGGATGCCTTTCAGGAAGTCCCGGTGGAACTGTATAAAGGAGAACGGTATGCAAAGTTGCTTGGTACAAGCAATGTAAATTACAGGTCTTTCCCCCCAGGCAATCGCAGTTCGCCATCTGTTTTGCCTCTTAAAATATCTTGATCTTTTCATGCACAAGGTCCCCTCTCTCTCATTCACAGAGACACCACCAGACAGAGTAGCCCAGCCCCATTTATTAATCATCCCTCACTCAAGACACTGCACAGAGCTGTTGGGGATTGGGACTCAACAGTCACATGCTGCCACCATTTACTAATATCCTAATATATATTTTAAAAGACTGAGATCTTACTTTGTGTGTGTGCACGCATGCTTCTTTCCCCAAGACCATACACATCCAGTCCACAGGATTAAATAAACAAGGAGTTAATATATATATATATATATATACAGTTTGAAAGCAACATTGGAGTGAATCAGGTAGAAATTACAAAATTTCTTTACAATTCAATGTTTGAACCATAGCCCTATTCAGTGTTCAGGACTCTTCGGTACAAGTTGACTTTCTCTCAGTCAGTAGCAAGTTACTGTTATGTTACACACAGGCTCAAGCTCTGCTTCTAGCCCCAACCAGCTCTGATTCCAACTCCCTTATTACAAATATTGCAGTTATTAGGTAAAGATAAAGGTTCCCTTGCTCGAAAGCCAGTCGAATCCGACTCTAGGGTTGAGGTGCTCATCTCCGTTTCAAAGCTGAAGAGCCAGCGCTGTCTGAAGATGTTTCTGTGGTCATGTGGCTGGCATGACTAGACACCAAGGCGCACGGAACGCTGTTACCTTCCCACCGAAGTGGTACCTATTTATCTACTTGCAATTTCTTGCTTTTGAACTGCTAGGTTGGCAGGAGCTGGAACTAGAGATGGGAGCTCACTCCATCATGCAGCACTCGGGTCTCGAACTGCTGAACTACTGACCTTTCACAGCCTGCAGCTAACCACTTGAGCCACCGCAGCTCCATTGCAGTTATTAACATCACATAATAAGAACATAAGAACGTCAGAAGAGCCCTGCTGGATCAGACTAATGGTCCATCTAGTGCAGCATCCTTTCTCACACAGTGGCCAACCAGTTCCTATGGACGGCCAACAACAGGGCATGGAGGCTGAGGCCTTCTCCTGTTGTTGCCTTGTGACTCTGGGATTCAGAGAATTAGTGTCTCTGAATGTGGAGGTTCCCCTCACTCACCATGGCTAGTAGCCATTGATAGACTTATCCTCCATGAGTCTATCTAATCCCATTTTAAAGCTGTTTATTCCTGGATCCATCACGTCATCCTCTGGCAGTGAATTCCATATTTCAATCACTCTCTGTGTAAAGTAGTATTTCCTTTTGTCTGCCCCGAACCAACTGCTCATCAGCTTCATTGAATGCCCTCAATTTCTAGTATTTTGGGAGAAAAATTTCTCTTTGTCAGCTCTCTTCACTCCATGCATAGTATTATAAACCTCTATCATGTCTTCCCTTAGTCATCTCTTTTTTAAACTGAAAAGTCCCAGACTCTTCAGCCTTTCCTCCTAGGGAAGGTGCTCTAACCCTCTAATCATCTTGGTTACCCTCCTCTATACTTTTCCAGTCCTGCAATGTCTTTTTGGAGATTTGGTGACCAGAACTGTGCACAGTATTCCAAATGAGGCTGCACCATAGATCTATAGAGAGGCATTATCAGCCATTCTATTCTAAATCCCTTTCCTAATAATCCCTAACACAGAGTTTGCCTTTTTCATGGTCGACACCTTCATTGAACTATCCACTACAACCCCAAGATCTATTTTCCTGTCAGTCTTAGCAAGTTCGGACCCCATTAGCCTATACGTGAAGTTGGGATTTTTTGTCCCAGTGTTGATCACCTTACTTTTACCAAGATTGAACTTCTTTTGCCACTTTGTTGCCCACTCACCCAATTGGTGGAGGTCCTCTTGGAGCTCTTCACAGTAAGTCTTGGTTTTCACCATCCTGAATAATTTTGTGTTACCTGCAAACTTGGCCACTATACTACTCAACCCTAGTTCCAGAGCATTTATGAATAAATTAAATAGTACCGGCCCCAGTATCAATCCTTGCGGGACCCCACTGCTTACTTCCCTCCATTGTGAGAACTGTCCATTTATTTCTACTCTTTGCTTTCTGTCATTTATCCAGTTTTTAATCCATAAGAGAACCTGTCCTCTTCTCCCATGACTGCTTAAAAAAAATCACTGCAAAGAACTGGTTCCTTGAGATGAATTCCCAAAGCATCAGTTAGACTATTATATATCTCATTCTTCAGAGGTGTCACTCATCACTCTTGAAACATGTTTCTGGTATTTGAGAAGCTAGTTGGGACCATCCAGTATCTTGCAACAAGAATAGCGGCTGCTGTATAGATGTTCTAACGTGCTAAGTTTGCTATAAATGTGCAGTCGGTGTTTACTTGTGTTCCTAAATAACTTGGTAAAATTTCTCTTTTAAATAGCTATTGTCAAGGTTGCCAAGGAGAAATCAAGGATCAAAATGTAAGTATTTAATATTCAACATACAAGTTGCATTGTACTGGCTTTCCCTTAAAGTGAGTCATCTTTAGGAAATGTCTATTTTGAAGAACATGCCAATGGCCTGGTTCATCAGTTTTTTTTAATTGAGGTTTCACGATTTAGTAATATGGTAATATGCAAGTATGCAAATGGTTAAATTGGATAAAAGGTAGATGACGAACAAAAAGCACCTCAACTTTTCATCAGCTATTAAAATTAAATGTGTAATGACACGTGGACTTTGTTCCTTCATAGGTTTTAAAATTCTTTAGATAGTTCCACAACAGATAGAGAGCTGAGATTTGGTGCATGTGCAAAGAAACTCGACTGGAAGAGTCTGAATGTGGGATCCTTTACACCTAATGATTCTTGCATGCGATGTGTTAGATTGAAAGCCATCTTCAACGAGCAGAAGGAATTTGTCAGTTCTCCCTTCCCATTGCCGTCTTCCACTGCACACATTATCCTGTTCCTAAGAAATTTCCAATCTCCCAGGAGCAGCAGTGGACTGCAATAGGAAAGGGGATGTGGGAAAAGATCCACTCTGCCAACAAAGCTCTTCTCTTAGTCTTTTGGATGCAACCTGTGTAGAATTTACCTTGTAATAGTAGCTGGCCCTTCAGCAGAGAGACATGTAACAGAATGCAGGTATGTGGGAGTTCTCCTGTCCTCTACTAAGAACACAGAAGGAAGAGAGGATTGGGGTGATAACCAGGAACATGTTTATGCTTGCAAAATAGAAGTAATATTTAGTGTGCACACTTTTAAAAACTTGATTCAAGTTTGTCACAAACTCTTTACTGCTGTTTTCTATATAGTAACAAACACTGATATATGTCCACTGCTATGTAATACAGGGCTGCAAAAACTATGGTGGCATCTAAGGCACAGAAGAGTTTACAGTTCCTCAGAATAATGCAGTGTTATTTTGTACTGTGATGTAACACTTTTATATTTTAAATCTGTTCCCTCAGCTCTACATTTGCAAAGTCTGCCAGAATGTGTTTTGTGTGGAATGTGACCTTTTTGCTCATGATATTCTGCACTGCTGTCCCGGCTGCATTCACAAGCACCCTGTTCCTCCCTGTCTATGATACCACCCATTGCCAGACTCTACTTGTTACATTCTTGTGCAGAGAGTCATCTTTGTCTATTCAGAAAATGTCTTCAGCAACATACCTTTAAGATAAAGAAAAATAACTTATTTATCCTTGTGTTAATGAGTATTTTATTTTTTCACCAACTCTGTAATACACACACACAAACATATACACAGCCTCATTTATTTGATATTTGTAACATTTTTTAAAGTATTTAACTTTTTTGGGGATTATTCTGAATACTGTGCCTATCTGTATTTCTGGAAGTCATAAAATGAACATTTGTACTAAAATTATGGTTTCTGTTTTCATGGGTTTTTTAAAATATATTTTCTCAACAAATAAGGAGGACTGCAGTGCCCCTTCTCAGCTCTTCTGGAGCGTTTGTAATGGAACAATTTCTTATCCCTACTCTGCCTACACTGAATGATGTCAGGTAGCCAGGAAATACACCCACTTGATTTTTTAGAAACTTTGCTACATTGTAGCATGTTCCACTTTTCAAGCTTAAAGCAGAAAGTTCAGGAACTGCTCTTCAACATTTGTAGGCAAGAAATGGCACTGCAGTCCATCATGCACATTCTCTACCTGTTGTCCACAAAGCCAAATGTTCTATAAAGTATCTTCTTACTAATAGGGAGAAATACACCTATGCAATCTGAATTGGTAGACTGAAGGAACACTGAGCTAAAATGCAGTGTCTGATTAATTTTACTGCTGCACCCTTGAAATACGTATTACTAAAGGATGATAGGGAAATGGCAGAGAAGCTAAATGCATTTTTTGCCTCTGTCTTCACTGTGGAAGATGGGAGATGCTTGCCCACTCCAGATGAACCACCCATTTCAGGAGGGGTGTCAAAAGATCTGAGTTGGATTGAAGTGGCGAGAGAGGAGGTCCTACCACTGATGGACAAATTAAAAACTGACAAATCACCAGGCCCAGATGGCATACATCCAAGAGTTCTGAAAGAACTCAAATGTGAACATGTAGATCTCCTGACTAAAATATGCAATCTATCACTAAAATCTGCCTCCCCTCCCAAGGACTGAAAGGTAGCTAATGTAATCCTCATCTTGAAAAGAGGTTCCAGAGGACATCCGGGAATTTACAGGGCAGTCAGTCTAACACTGATACTGGGTAAATTGGTGGAATCAATTATTAAAGATAGAATTAATAGGTATATTGATGAATAAAAGCTTTTGAGGAAGAATCAGCATGGATTCTATAAGAGAAGATCTTGTCTCACTAACCTTTTAGAGTTCTTTGGGGGGGTGAACAAATGTGTGAACAAGGGTGACAACAGTAGATGTATACCTAGACTTCCAGAAAGCTTTTGATACAGTTCCTCGTCAAAGGCTGCTAAGTAAACTCGGCATTCATGGGATAAGAGAACAAGTCCTCCTGTGGACTAAAAACTGGTTGGTTAACAGGAAACAGAGTGAGTATAAACGGGCAATTTTCCGAGTGCAAGCTGGTAAGCAGTGGGGTACTGCAGGACTTGGGACTAGGTCTGGTGCTTTTTAACTTGTTCATTAATGATTTGGAGTTGGGAGGAAGCAGTGAAGTGGCTAAGTCTGTGGATGACCCTAAGCTGTTTAGGGTGGTGAGGACCAGGGAGGACTCTGAGGTGCCCCAGAGGGATCTGTTGAGGCTGGGCAAGTGGGCGTCAATGTGGCAACTGAAGTTCAATGTGGGCAACTGCAAAGTAATGCACATTGGAGCCGAAAATCCTAACTATATATGTACGCTGATGGGGTCTGAACTGGTGGTAACTGACCAGGAGAGAGATCTTGGAGTTGTGGTAGATAACTCACTGAAGATGTCGACTCAGTGTGCAGCTGCAATAAAAAAGGCAAAGGCTATGCTGGAGATCATTAGGAAGGGGATTGAAAACAAATCAACCAGTATCATAACGCCCCTGTATAAATCTATAGTGCAGCCTCATTTGAAATAATGTAAAATTCTGGTCACCACAGCTCAAGACAGCATTGGACAAAGTGCAGAAAAAGGCAACTAAAATGATAAAGGAGATGGGAAACCACCTCTATGAAGAAAGGTTAAAGAGGTTAGGGCTCTTTAGCATGGAGAACTGGTGACTGAGTGGTAACATGACAGAGGTTTACAAAATTATGCATGGGATAGAGAAGGTAGAGAAAAGTACTTTTCTCCCTTTCTCACAATACAAGAACTTGTGGGCACTCAATGAAATTAATGAACAATAGGCTTAGAACAGATAAAAGGAAGTACTTCTTCACCCAGAACCTGGGTCTTTCCAGGCCTAGTCCAGTACTGTAACTACTATACCACTCTGAAGGAATGAGAAATACCAAAACATTTCATCTTTGAAGGTTTTCAGACAGAGGCTAGATGGCCATCTGACAGCAATGCTGATTCTGTGAGCTTAGGCAGATCATGAGAGGGAGGGCAGGAAGGGTTGCCTCAGTGCTTAGTTCTTGTGGCTCTTTCTTACATGCCCAGGGAAATGCTGATTGCCACTTTGGGGTCAGGCAGCAATTTTTCTCCAGGCCAGTTTGGCCAGGGATCCTGGAGGTCTTTTGTCATCTTCTGGGGGTAGAACAGTGGTCCCTGTGGGGTGTGGAGGGGGAGGTATTTGTGAATTTCTTGCATTGTGTAGGGGGTTGGACTAGATGACCCTGGAGGTTCCTTCCTACTCTATGATTCTATGATTTCCTGTCCCTTCCTACAAACAGTATTTTAATGTATCATGTTTAGTATCATGCTTCAAAGGGTTGACACTTGGAGCCACCCCAGCTGTTAAAGAATGAATGTAATTTGTGGCATATTACCAAGACATATGCATATTTGCCTTACAAAACCTGTTAAATCTTTTGAAAAGGCCAGGTTTTCTTAAATCATGTACTGCTTGTCACAATTTCATAGAAAAAGACATAAATTAATTTCCTCATAACATGTGATGGACATTACACAACATGCACTGAGAAGAACTGACCTTGCGTCATGCAGATATACAAGGCGTGGTTTTGTAACAGCCAGAGGTTCAGTATTATTTTCACTTCTTAAAAGTAGGCAGAAAGGGTTCTTGCTCGTCGTTTGATGAGGAAGTGGACAGATCATTATTTCTTTCACAGGGAGGTTGTTTTGGTGGGAAGCAGTTATTTGATTAAGAATCAGGCGACAGGTAAGCCTAATTCTTGTAGTAACTTGTATTTATATTTAGTCTTGAATATTGTAGTTTGTATACTCCTAGTCAGTAGCACGAATTCCCAGGGATCCGCTGTACAAAAAAAATTATGTAGCTAACTCTGAGATCCATTCCACTGTAACAGCTAGTTTCTCATTACAAAAGACTGACTGCTCGTATTCATACTGAATTGGAGGATGCAGTAAAAATTGTAACTAGGGAGATTTCTGGGTCTTTCTCAGGTGTTGTTTCTCATTCGTATGCCTCAGTGTGCTTCAGTTTGCTTAAGCCATATTATCAGCATGCTCCTTCTCACCTGATTCTTAGGTATTTTGAAACTTTAGCATTGCTTACTTTCCTGCTTCTCCATTGATCCAGTGAACAATTAATCTCACAGATTAATTTTAAAAAGTCTTGCTGCACCACAGAAGGTTATGCTATAATAAATTTGTTAGTCTAGAAGGTACCATAGAGTTTTCTTTTTGTTTACTGCAAAAGGCATAATAGGGCTACCCCATTGGGATTTGTACTTAAACATTAATTGTGCACCTTGTGGAGAACAAAATAATATCCTTGTATTCATTTTAGACCTACTTCATTTTAATTTTGAAGGAGTCAAAGGGACTTGGGACAGATTCAGAATAAGGAAAAGAAAATTGTACTGTAATCTTGATGTCCCGGTCCTGTCGGCCCGGGCCGTGGCACCCACTCCCCGCCCCGTCCTCTGGGGAGAAGCTCACCTGCGGGATGACGGGAGGTTGAGGAGAGGCCAGAGAATCCCTGGGGAAGGGGGAGCAGGCTGGGCAAGGGCCCCACGGTGGGCCCCCCCCCTTGGGCATGAAACGCCGGCGGGTCGGGCAAGACCTCAGTGCCACGCCCCACGGGAGTCGCTGGAAGCCAGTGCCAAACAACAACAGCCACACCCACAGGACGGTGTCCCGGGTTATGAAGCGGGGCGGGGCTGGGCAGGGGAGGAGGGCGGGAAGGAGGAAAGCCGGCGCCGGGTGTGGGGCTGGGGATATAAGGAAGGAGGGAAATGAGGAGGCCGGGGGGAGGAAGTACGAGCTACGGACCAGGACACGTTGGGACAGAGAGAGAGAAAAGCGGTCAGAAATGGGGCAGCCAACCTCTGAGCTCGGGGCAGGTGGGCCCTGCGGGTGACATTAACCCGGCTCACTGCCATTTCTGAGGCCTGCTCGTCTCATCCGACCTTGCATCGGCTATCGCCCCCAGACCGCCCCTTTTTGGGTCACCCACGCCACGGCCACGGGAGGAGCACCAATGGGCGCAGCCCAAGCGCTACACATGATGATTATTGAAATTTATTCATTAAATGTTTGTCCCAACTTTTGAGCAACGAGTTCTAGGTTCCCCTTCTGCATTTTACTCACACAATAATTTGAGGTGAATGGGTCCAGAAACAGTGGCTGGTTCAGGGTCACTCAGTGAGTTTCATGAGGAGCAGGGATTTGAACCTGGGTCTCTCCAGGCCTAGTCCAGTACTGTAACTACTATACCATTCTGGCTAACCACTTCAGCCTGAAGGAATGAGAAATACCAGAACACTTCATCTGCAAGAGTATTAAAAAAACCCCACTTCCTCCCTCTCTCTTACACATTTAAGCTTGCCTTTCCTCCAAAAATCCACTCAACCACACTCTTAATTTAAGAACTGTTTCTCTCCTGCAGTGTGGTTAACCTTTCTAATTTCCTGTATGCTTCCCAGTATTGAGACATCTGAGATTTCTGCTTGACTTTTACAAGAATGAAGTAAAGTGTTTTTATTTATTTAAAATATTGCTATGCTGCCTTTCTAGCCAAATAGAATTCCCAAGGCAGTGGACATCAAAACAGTAAAACATAAGAGTAACATTTAAAATAAGGTATATATAAAATATTTAAACAATTCAATAAAAACATATGATATATTCTAATTTTCAACCAGGTAAAATCTGAGGATACTTAAATCCAGTGATCGGAGTCATGGACAAATAAGGCAGATTGTTCTACAAACCTGAAAAATGTCCCAGGCTTACAGAAAAAAATCGAGATTAGATGATAGTGGTGGTGGTGATGGTGGTGATGATGATAACAGCACCAATGATGACAGCAAATGTTGACTTTGTGAGACAAAGGATGAAACAGTTGACCACATGGTCAGTGCCTGCAGTAAAATTGCTCAAACTGACTATAAAGAATATCATGATAGAGTTGCAGCTATGTTGCACTGGAATCTTTGGAAATAAAAATAGGGCTGAGGCCAATGGTGCAAAACCAGGTAAAAATATATACTTTATTACTCAATTAAATTTCCAAAAATCCCCTACACATTTTGCCATCAGGCTTCATCAGGGGAATCTGTTCATCTTGCAGTAGTTCTTCAAAAAAAGTAAAGGATCAGTACTGGCTAGATCTCAAATTGCAGAACGTCATCTACCAGTCAAATATCTGACTGTGACAATCCATCATCATCATCATCACCACCACCATCATCATGATAATGATATAATAATATATTGAGGGGTTAAAAAACTTAAAAGGATTGCTTGTAGCTTTAAGAAATGGAAGTCCTCAGTGGCAGTTGCTAGGCGATCAACAGCATTCCAGGCTTGGTTTCTGTCCCCAACCTTCAGCTGCAATTAATTCTGCTGGATCTGTTGGTGACTTTTGATATCATCAGTCATAGTATCCTTCTGGACCACCAGGATTGTAACTGGGACAAATTGTTCTTACAGTGGTTTTGGTCCTACTTCAAAGATAGGTTTCACTGTGTGGTGCTGAGGGACTACTGCTCTGCCCCTTGCCCTCTAGCCAATGGGGTCCCACAAGCTTCTATCTAATCATCTCCATGCTCTTCAGCATTTATATAAAGCCATTGGAGATTTGGGCTGAGTTGCCACCAATATGCAGAAGATTCAGTCCATGAGAGGAACAGAAGATGCCTTCTGGCCCTTTGTCTGTTAGTAGACACAAAATGGCGGACGGAACAAACAACGGAGACACAGACGGTTTTGCTCTTTCATGCCAAGAATTTTTAGACACTATCACTCACCTAGAAGAAAATATTGACAGTCAAATCTGAGCAACCCTTAAACCTTTCTCAGAACAGCTGGAAAATCTTACAGAAATGATGGCGCAGGTTTTCCAGGCAGCTGAGTCAGCGCTAGAAAGTACGATATCAATGCAGGGGGATGTTCAATGGCTACAAGAATTGGACGACTGGGCCTAAAGTAAGATAATGGCACTTGAGAATAAATTAAAAGAGGAAAATTTGAAATTTAGAGGGCTGCCAGTCAACACGGAAAGTGAGTCCGAATTAAAAGTTTTTTTGGCTTCCTGGCTGGTGACAACACTGGAGTTAGAGGAGGGCATAGCTCCACTGATTGACAAAGCCTACCATCTGGGCCCTATAACTTGATGTACAGAAACTATTCCTAGAGGTATAGTGGCAACCTTTCCCAACTCACATACTAGAGAAGCCATTCTCAAAAAAGCTCGAGCAGAAGATGGTCTAAAGTTAAACAATGTCAGTATTTTGGTCCTGCTAGATCTCTCAGTGGAAACTTTGCAGCACAGACAGCTCTTAAAGCCTGTAATGAACAAACTGTCTGAACGCAGCATCAGATTCAGATGGATCTCACCAAGAGAATTTCTAGTGGTACATCAAGGACAACGACTTCAAGCTGCAGACTTAGACTCAGGTTATGACTTGCTCTCAACACTCAACATTGAATTCACAAGGCCACCATCATCAGATAAGCCAGAACCAGAGATGCAGTCGGTAGTCTCTCCAGCTAAGTGGTCACACATCAAGAAATTTTCTTCAAAGCAAAATGCCTTTTGACTTTTATTTCTTATATGACTTTTCATTACTTAAACTACATGCACTCTTAACCAGAACTTTTCACATAAGAATGTGATTATAATACATTTATCAGTTTTCTCAATTTTTCCCTTTTTTCCCTTCTCTTTCAGTTTTTTCTTCCTCAGATATGAAGCTAAATACCTGTTTTTATACCGAAGAGAGACATTACTGACAATATATGCAAAACTATAGATATTACACATTACTGTAAAAAACATCTTTTAGACACGTGTATCCTAGCTCTCAATATAGAGAAAGCTTTTGATAGTGTATAACCTAATTTCTTGAAAACTGTCATTAGTGAAATGAACATTGGAAACAACTTTAGAAGAGTGATAGATGTACTGTATGAAAAACCAGTTGCGCAAGTAACACTCAATGGTCTCCCCTCACAAGATTTTTTCTTTCTCAGGGCACCCAGCAGGGTTGCCCCTTTCCCCTTTGCTTTTTGCCTTAGTTATAGAACCCTTAGCGAACAGAATTTGAAACTTTAAAACAAACACTGAAATAACAATACATCAAAATTGTTTCAAAATTAGTCTTTTTGCCAATGATATTGTTCTTTATATCTCACAACCTCAACAGTCTTTACCTCATATTCATGATTCATTGTTAGATTTTAAACAACACTCGGGACTGCAGATAAATCAAACAAAATCTATACTGTATCCTATATGCCTCAACCAAAATTCTTATACTTTCTTAAGGACACATTTTTTTGTATCAATAGCCCACTAAAAGTTGGTCTTATCTGGGAGTTAAAATCCCTTTAAACATAAATGAGCTTTTAAAAGTTAATTATTTAGACACTATACATGCAAGTAATACTCTACTTAAAGAATGGAATCTCAAAAACCTGACTTGGCTAGAAGGAATAAACACGATAAAAACATTTATTTTTCCTAAACTTTTATATTTTTTTAGAGCTATCCCAATGCATATTTCAAAATCTATGTTGAAACAATGGCAAAAACATTGGACCACTTTTATTTGGAATGATCATAAATCACGGGTAAGCTTCTACACAATGCGTAGACCCTGAAAAAGGGGCAGGCAGGCGATACCTGATATTGGTTTATATTATGAAACTACTCTATTGTCTTCCCTGGTAAGGATACTAAATTCAAAACAAAATATTTTATTTATTTATTTATTTTTCAGACTTATATCCCGCCCTCCCCGCAAAGCAGGCTCAGGGTGGCTTCCAATCGGCATAAAATACAATAAAAACACACAGTTAAAACACAACAATTAAAATAATACAGCACAAAATACAAGATACTGGCAGCGGTTAAAAACCATTGAATCGAGTGCTTCAGAAGGTATCCAAAGAAACTAGGTGTTCTTCTGCTTGCCAGCTCAAATGGCAGCTACTTGATAATGAGCACTAGATGCTCCAGGTGTAAGTCTGCTCATTGGCACTCAAGGCAGCTGCTCGATCATACAGTTACGGGCTGGGCACTCCAGCAGCGGCGGCCCCTAATTAAATGCCTGGTGGAAGAGCTCCGTCTTACAGGCCCTTCGGAATTGAGAAAGGTCCCACAGGGCCCTGATCTCCTTCGGGAGCTCGGTCCACCAGGTAGGGGCCACCACTGAGAATGCTCCAGCCCTAGTGGCAGCTAGCCTGGCCTCCCTTGGGCCAGGGAGGGTCAAACGATTTTGCGACCCAGACCGTAGTGCTCTCTGGGGTATATACGGGGAAAGGTGGTCCCATAGATATGTTGGATCCCGGCCATATAGGGCTTTAAACGTAAGAACCAGCACTTTGAAGCAGACTCGGTATGCTATTGGCAGCCAGTGCAGCAACCTTAGCACAGGCTGGATGTGCACCCATCTAGGGAGGCCCATCAACAGCCTGGCTGTGGCATTCTGCACCAGCTGAAGCTTCTGAATCTGCAACAAAGGCAGCCCCATGTAGAGAGCGTTACAGTAGTCTAGTCTCGAGGTGACCATTGCATGGATCACTGTAGCCAGGTCGGCACAGTCGAGGAAGGGAACCAATTACCTAATCAGCCTGAGATGATAGAAGGCCGACTTGGCAGTGGCTGCTACCTGGGCCTCCATGGTAAGGGAGGGATCCAGGAGGACTCCCAAACTCTGAAACCTCTGGTGCTGGGACCAGTAAGGCACTGCCAAAGGTTGGGAGAGGGATCCCCACCCATGAACTACCCTGACCCAGGCACAGGACCTCTGTCTTTGCTGAATTTAGCTTCAGCTGACTCAGTCTAAGCTACCCAGCCATGGCCTGCAACACCCGGTCAAGGTCTTCTGGTCCAGAATCCGACTGGCCGCCCAACATCAGATAGAGCTGGGTGTCATCAGTGTACTGGTGACACCCCAGCCCATACCTCTGGGCAATCTGGGCAAGGGGGCACATATAGAAGTCAAATAACATCGGGGACAGCACAGCCCCCTGAGGCACACCACACTCAAGTGGGTGCCTCCTGGACTGCTGATCCCCTAGCACCACCCTTTGTCCCCGACCTTGGATGAAGGAGGCAAGTCACTGCAAGGCGAGCCCCAGAATTCGCGCGTTGGCGAGGCGGTGGACTAACAGCTGATGGTCAACCATGTCAAATGTGGTCGACAGATCTAACAACAGCAAAAATGCCGATCCGCCTCGATCCATTTGTCTCTGGAAGTTGTCAGTCAGGGCGACCAGCACTGTCTCCATCCCATGACCTGGATGAAAGCTGGACTGGAAGGGATCTAACATGGAAGCGTCATCCAGAAAACCCTGCAGCTGTATTGCCACCACCCTCTCAATCAATTTGCCCATATAGGGCAAATTGGAGACTGGCCTGTAATTGGCCAATTTGGCCAGGTCTAAGGATGGTTTTTTTCAGGAGAGGGCGGACCATTGCTTCCTTGAGTGCCCCAGGGAACTGCCCCTCAATGAGGGACTTGTTGATAATCTCCCTTAGGGCACCTTGAAACCCCTCATGGCCAGATTTAATAAGCCAGGAAGGGTATGGGTCAAGGCTACATGAGGTTGGGCGCACCACTGCGAGTAAACTCAACTTCCTCCAGGCTGAGAGCGATCCAGAATCTAAGTCGAAGACGTGCAATGGGCCTCAAGCTTGCTCACTGTTTCAACTGTGGCGGGGAGATCATGGCGGAGCGCCAAGACTTTATCCACAAAATAGCTTGCAAAAGCCTCACAGCCAATATCCAATACCCTAGTATTTGGTCTGCCCTGTGGCAGAGCTGTTAGCGATTGAATCGTCCTAAACAATTGGGCTGGGCAAGAGCTAGCGGACGCAATCTCGGCTGCAGAGAAAACCCTCTTTCCAGGTCTGACTGCCATCTCGTAGGCTTTCATAAACATCCTATAAGATGTTCTTGTTGCTTCGTCACAAGTTCGGCGCCACTGCCTCTCTAGCTGTCTGAGCTCCCGCTTCATCAGTCGGAGTTCCTGGGTATACTAAGGAGCTAGCCTCATTCGGGGGTGCAGAGGATGCTGTGGAACGATTTCATCGATGGCTGTGGAGAGCCGACTATTCCAGTCCTCCACAAGCTCATCCAACAAGCCGCCAGTTAATCTACAGAATTAATCTAAAGAATTGATCGCCAAATACATAGAATACAATCTCGGCCTGTAACTAAATATAGGCCCTACAAAATCCCACCCACCCTCTTTCCTCCCCCAAGTAATACCCCCTACTTTATAGCTATTTATATATGTAGATGTTTTTATTTTTTGTTTTATATTTTTTGTAATTAATATTTTTAATTTATTTCATTTCATTTCCTAATACACCAAGTGTAACCAATAGTGGTGATCATCAAATTAAATTCCAATTGGTTTGGACAACCTTAGCAATTAATACCAAATCCTCAATACACCACCTAAGTTAATAATTACCTACAGTTAATTAATTAATTCAAAAACCCCTAACTCCCTTACTTCATCAAATATATCAATTAATTACTAATTAATATATCAATTAAGTAGGACTGTATACTCAGCCACTCTAGAGTGGCAGCCTCTAATAATCACAATCAGTTGCTTGAGTAGTCTCTGTTGTGCAATGTTCTAGACCCAGGTCGTCTCCTTCTGCCTGATGATGTATGGGAGGCTCTTGTCGGTTCTCGCCATTTGCACTTCACCGCTCTCACACCTGGCATGTCCTTATAGTGGTTGTCCCCACCACTAACCTCTTCGGTAACTCTGCCCTACCGTTGTCCTTGTAGGGCTCCTGAAGGATCAGCCAGAGGACCCCCGCGAAACCTGAACTGCCGTGGGAAGGAGCCACACACCCCCTTATTGTCCTGTGCCACCAAGCCTGACTAGGGGGGATATTGTCTGAATAACCTCCAGCTAGGGGCCACGTGCCACATGCCAGTGCTGTGCGCTCCGATGTAAGGTCCCCCCTACTCCTGGCCGTTGTTGCAGGCATCACTGCCTGGGGAACAAGCGCTGCCACCTCCGGCCGAACAGCCACTGATCAGAACTGACTGATGCTAGGATTCTGGGTGCCTGATGGAACTCACCCCCGTCAGCTTTCATTCGGAGTGCGGGGCCCGCCTTGACTCGTGAAGCGGGGTCCTCCGGAGGATACAAACCCCCTCTGGGTCCACCTCTCGCCAACTGTCCTCCCGAGCCAGACACTGCGCTTGCGGCAAGCCAGGCACCAGGGGTTTCTATAAAAGAAGCAAACTTTAAGCATAAGAAATGTTACGAAGTCTTATGGTCAAACAAACCAACGTCATCTGATTTAGAAACAGATAATATCTGCTTATGCTTTACTAAAAATGTGGAATATCAAAAAGAAAACATTCGCTCCAGATATTTCACCAGCCTCTACATTTTTGGGCCAATCAGGGTTCCCACCAGCCCAACAAGAATTTGAGTTTCAAATATGGAGTTCCGTTGGACTAACAAAACTGTCTGATATTATTCACAAAGGTCAAATCAAGGAGAAAACCCACTTGGAACTCACAGCCAAAACCAAAATACCTTGGTTTGAATATTTACAACTGCAACACCTTGTTAATACTCCAACAATAAAAAAACACCCTATCTAGACAAACTACAAATTTTGAAAAACTACTACTCACACATGAACAGACAGAGAAGGGATTAATTTCTATTATTTATAAAATCTTGATAGACTCTGATACTCAAAATTTACTTTCATATACTGACCCATGGCACAAGGACTACAAAAAAGCTTTTTCTATGTCCCAGTGGGAAACAATATGGTCATCATACACTTTGAACACTAACTCTATTAATATATTACAGCAAAACTATAAGATTATGGCTAGATGGTACTTAACACCCTTAAAAATACATCATATGAATAGAACTTATTCACCTTTATGTTGGAAACAATGTGGCGCAATTGGATCTCACTACCACTGGTGGTGGGAATGTTCGATCATTCAACAATTTTGGCAGAAAGTTCTTCAGCAAATTAAACTTTTAACAGACTATAAAGTACCATGCAAACCTGAAATCATACTGTTAAACTTATGGGAAAATACATCTATTTTTCAGTCTAGTAAAGATCTTATAACGTTACTTTTCTCAGCATCTAGAACCACAATAGCTTCCTTTTGGAAACAAACTGATTCCCCAACACTAGCTGTATGGTATTCCAAGATATGGGATTACTTTATCATGGATAAAGTGGCAGATAGTGTCTCCAACATGTTAACATTAAGAATAAGCATTGTAAAATGTTGAAGTTCCTGATTTATTTCTACATTGTTTATATCATCATCATCATCATCTATTATTATTGTTGTTGTTGTTGTTATTATTTCTGTTAATATAATTGAAAAATTAATAATTTTTTAAAAAAAGATTTATAGGGGGACTCTTTGCCTCAAAGAATTAGTTTAGAAGCTCATTTTAGCTTATGGTTTTTAGTAATTTTTATTAGGAAAGGCCATATTAAATCTCTCTTTCCTTAAGTCTTTAACATATCAATATTGAACTATTAGAGTCTAGAAGCAATATCTATATATATGTTTGCCTTTTTCAGCCTATTTTAAGGAAGAAAAGACTTTGTTTATATTTTAATTGGAATAACAGAATGCACCACAATAATTAATTGTCAAAGTTAAAGACTGATGTTCCATCCTTTACTTTAAAGAATCTAGAAATAATTGGTCAAGATGTTTTTATACACTTCAAACTAACCTGGCAAGGATCCACAAGCTAAGTTAAAAGGATGTCAAGACTAACAGGGTTGAATTGAAGTTCAATTGTATTTTTCATGCAAAATAGTTTTTAAGGGTGCTTTTACATAAAAATGGAAAGAGTAAATATTTCTGAATGTTTATAAGAATGAAGCCTGAGAATGAAGGCTTATGAATAAAATGTTTTTGAATGTTTATTGAAAAAGAGAAAACAAATTTAATTTTTAAGGAACTGTATTTGAAATTAATGAGCTATTAACAAGCAGAAAGTTAGGAGATGCTCCAAAAGGTTTATGAAAACAAAATAATAAATCATGCACACCTGGAAGCCAAATAAAAGGTACAGAATCTGTATTATAAAAAGGTGACCTCTGCTGGTTATATGTATATATAAAGTGTATATTTAAGAGTTTAATTGTGTATATATAAGAATTTAACTGTGAAAACAGTGCCGTAATACTGTATTTTCCCAGAAATCCAATGTATCCATATATTCTTTAATAGGTCACAAAATGCCAGCAAGGGTGTTTTTGTAACATATATGCATGTATAAATATAAGAAAACCAATTTTGCAACAGAACTGATAGATTTTATACTGAAAATGAATTTAGCCCCTTTGAGTGTATAAAGTTCATTCAAAGGTGAAGTCTGGAGAAATAGCAAAAGAGGATACATCAATCATTTTTAATGAGCAGAGCACCTGCATTGTAAAGCTGAGACGTGGCCAAGTAACGTCCTGTTTGTCAAACATGTGGTTGATGACTGACCAGACAAAGCAATCTAAACTGAGCATGTGTGGATGATATAAAGTGAGGAGGAGTAAGAAGAGCATATAAGCAAGATCCCTGCTGTAACACACTGAACATCGACAAGCTATGAGGTGTTCCTTTATTAAAATAAATTCTTTTGTTACCCTTTACTGCCTGGATAATTGTTTTACTGTGTGGTTTATTGGCTAGCCACACATGTCAAAGAACCTTAGCGCTCTCAGTGCATTGGCATCACTTGCTTGGATGTAAAGCTTACTGAGCAACTCTGGACTATGCACTGTCTGTCCAACTAATCTATCTCACATGACTGTTATGAGTATAAAATTAATTCATCTCATCTATACTGTCTTGAATTCCTTGGAGGAAGTCTGGGAAACAAATATATAGTGGTCTGGAAGCTTTCCCCTTGATTGATTGATTAAATGTATTTATACCCCATTTTTCAGCCAGATTGGTTACAAAAGCAGCTTCTAAAAGCAGCTTCAGAGTACTCTCTGTCACTTTCTATGAACAATTCCATTATTTTTTCTCACACACACAATAAAGGAGATTTCACCAAATACTGCAGAAATTGGTAGATGTGATGAGTAGGGAGCATTTTGGATGTTAATCCTCCAGTCTCATTCAGCTTCCCAACTTTTGGTGGCTTCAATAGTTGGGCCACGTGGTGACTTTGCCAGTGATGAGGACTACGCTCCTGGCAGTGTGCCTCAACCAGAATATCTTGGGCTGCACATACTGAAAAGGAGGAACAAATATAACAAGTAATACTTACTAGCAGTATATACAAGGTTTGGAGTTAAAATAATTTATTTATCATCATTTTGCTTTGTTTTCCATTTTGAACAGAATGGCTACCCAGGAGGATTTTGCAGAAGATCCAAAAGACAGTAAAATTTTCGAGCTGGATATTTCTTACTTAGAAGCTCGCTACCCTAATGTGAATTTTGATTTTCACAAGCTGGCAGAAGAAATGGAAGAGGAATATCAGCCAATCCGTGAGCAATTAAAAATGGGGTTTAGGTTTAATTCCACCATGAGAAATGAGGCTCAGCGGTTAAAAACGTTCCTGTCTCAGCCTAGTAGTAACTCTCGATCTGCGTGGGCCCCATCAGAGATGGCTGCAGCTGGCTTCTACTACACTGGTGTTAAGTCAGCAATACAGTGTTTTTGCTGTGGGTTAGTTTTGCTTTCAAGAAGTATCACAAAAAACCCTTATGCAATGCATAAGAAGTATCAGCCAGATTGTGAATTCATTTTAGGAAAAGAGGTTGGCAATATCTCTAAGTATCAGGTCCGTGTTCAAAATCTAGCTAAGAGCTCTACAGAAATAAAAAAAGATTATGAAAGTGTGGAGCTGAGACTTGAGTCCTTTGCCTCCTGGCCATCGTATGCCCGAGAAGTACAGCCTGCTCTGCTAGCTAATGGTGGATTTTTCTTCACAGGTAAATTGTACAGATTTTTTTCACCAGAATGGGATGTCCCTGCTTTCTGCCAGAATTGCTTCTAACATAGTCTATTCTCATACCATTTAATATGGGAGGGGTGCCTTTTCAAAAGTAAATTTGTCTACAATATTTATTTATTTATTCATTCATATTTATAGGGTATTGTATCTGTCTAGCAAGCGAATGTGTAATTTAATGTATCTATTACACAAATCTGATTACCTGCTCCATCCTGTCCATCTAGAAAGGGCCCATTTTGAAGCCTGAAACATAAAATAGAAAGGGTACCATTCAACAAAATCATCATCATCATCATCATCATCATCATCATCATCATCATCATCATCATCATTCAAATTGCTCTATTTCTTAATAATAGATTGGGGAATTATGACATTAATGAGTAATTGGCATAACTAGGATCAGACCTGTGTATACTGGAGTCAGAATTCCCAAGAACGCAAGAATAGACATAGAGACTGGGTAGCTAAAATAATGATTTCTTTACTAAATATTCTCAAGCATACAAACAATATTCAAACATTCACTCACACAATACAGAACTAAGAAAGCAGAGGTGATTGATAGCTAATAGAGGGGATACTACCTGTCCAGATGTGCAAAGGTCCATGAAGAAGGGATTATGGCCTAAGCCCAGAGGTTTAGGGGTGGATTCCCAGTTGGCATCAGGGCAGAGGCACACCATCTGAGGCCATGTGCCTGATGGATATAGACATTGGAAAACAATGCAGAACAATGGAAGGCCTTGGGGGCTGGTCTCAGGTGAAGATAATAGATTACCTGGGCCAATCAGGTGTCCCAGGGGGTGTGGTTGTCAGGAGGGGTATGGCCTGGTGTGACCAATGAGCTTCCAGAGAGGCAGAGTCTGGATATAATGAGATTAAGCCAGGTGCTGGATGGTTGGGCTGGGAGCGTCCATTGTGGGACAATAGAGTGGCTAGGCGTTTCCCTGGTGCCAGAAAAAAGAAGTTATGTTTCTTAATGTGTGGCAGGATGAACCTGAATGGGTGACCATTCACTAGACATAGAAAGTTAATGTTTACCTTGATAGGTCTGGCATAGGTGTAAGAATGCAGATATCTTAGACAAATATATGGAGACAGGAATGAGAGGATTATTCCAAAGGTATTCCCTAACATATAGGTGAAACAGGAGAGGGGAATGGAAACATGCAACATACTTCATTCATAACAATAGCACAGACCAGAGGCTCTTTGTCCCTCCCTGCCTGTACATTTGTCAGACAAAAGACTAGCCATTTGGTCAGTAGAAGATGCCTGAGGCAGGGACAGAGACTTGCCCATTCTAGTCCTTTTGGAATGAATTGACAGGACAGACATGTGTATGTGGGGAGGTTGCTTGCATGGAGAGTGCTTGGCAGTGCAGCCAGCCTGGAGAATTCTCTTTGGCCTGAGTTTTCTCAGCCAAGATAGGGCACTGCTTGTGGAGGTTCAGAGGTTGGTTTGGGGTGTCTCTCTCTTGGGAAAGACCACCCCAGGTTCAGGGCTAAGGATGCTGGCAACAATAATGTCACAGTCAGATATTTGACTGGTAGATGGTGTTGTGCAGTTCAAGATCTAGCCACGTTCTTAGAATTGCTGAGGTATCTTTGCAGGATTCTTCTTCTCCTTCTCCTTCCCCTCCTCCTCCAGTACTTAATAGTAGTAGAAGTGGCCATCCTTACCGTACTCAATGGTAGTGTTAAGTATGCGACTCAACAAGGAGAGTGATTTCAGAAGTGATTCAGCTTTATTAAACAGCAACCAGACGATCAGACAACACACAAAGAACAGTGGAGCACAGCTCCCTTTTTAAACAGTTAACGTCCAATAACATTACAGGGATAAAGACCAATGAGGTCTGTTCCCTCCATAACTATTTAAACAGTTTTGATTGCTTACAATATTTACAAGATTGCAATCAGCCAATGGGATTGTTGAGGCTTACAAGCCTTGTATAGAGGAAAACAATAGATTGGGAAGGACTAGAGATCTGTTCAAGAAAATTGGAGAAATCAAGGGAACGTTCCATGCAAAGCTGGCCATGATAAAGGACAAAAACGGTAGGGACCTAACAAAAGCAGAAGAGATTAGGAAAAGATGGCAAGAATACACAGAAGAACTATACAAGAAGGACCTCAATGTCCTTGACAACCACGATGGTATAATCACTGACCTCGAGCCAGACATCCTGGAAAGCGAAGTTAAATGGGCCTTAGAATGCATTACTAACAACAGAGCTAGTGGAGGTGATGGTATCCCAGCTGAGTTATTCAAAGTCTTAAAAGAAGATGCTGTTAAAGTGCTGCACTCAATTTGCCAACAAATTTGGAAAACACAACAGTGGCCACAGGATTGGAAAAGGTCAGTTTACATTCCAATCCCAAAGAAGGGCAATGTCAAGGAATGTTCAAACTATCGCACAATTGCACTCATTTCACACGCTAGCAAGGTCATGCTCAAAATCCTACAAGCTAGGCTTCAACAGTACGTGGATAGAGAATTGCCAGAAGTACAAGCTGGGTTTCGAAGAGGTAGAGGAACTAGAGATCAAATTGCCAACATTCGCTGGATTATGGAGAAAGCAAGAGAGTACCAGAAAAACATCTACTTCTGCTTCATTGACTATGCTAAAGCCTTTGATTGTGTGGATCACAATAAATTATGGCAGGTTCTTAAAGAGATGGGAGTACCGGACCACCTCACATGTCTCCTGAGAAACCTGTATAAGGGTCAAGAAGCAACAGTTAGAACCGGATATGGAACAACTGATTGGTTTAGCATAGGAAAAGGAGTACGACAAGGATGTATATTGTCACCTTGCTTATTTAATTTATATGCAGAGTACATCATGCGAAATGCTGGCCTGGATGAATCACAAGCTGGAGTTAAGATTGCTGGGGAAAAGATCAATAACCTCAGATATGCAGACGATACCACTCTGATGGCAGAAAGTGAAGAGGACCTAAAGAGCCTCTTGCTCAGGATGAAAGAGGAGAGTGCAAAAGTGGGCTTGAAGCTCAACATCAAAAAAACTAAGATCATGGCATCTGGCCCCATCACCCCTTGGCAAATAGAAGGGGAAGTCGTAGAAGTAGTGACAGACTTCACGTTCCTAGGATCCCAGATCACTGCAGATGGTGACTGCAGCCATGAAATTAAAAGACGCCTGCTCCTTGGGAGGAAAGCGATGGCAAACCTAAACAGCATGATAAAAAACAGAGACATCACCTTGCCAACAAAAGTCCGCATGGTCAAAGCAATGGTATTCCCCGTAGTAATGTATGGCTGCGAGAGTTGGACTATAAGGAAGGCCAAGCGCTGAAGAATAGATTCTTTTGAACTATGGTGCTGGAGAAGACTCTTGAGAATCCCTTGGACTGCAAGGAGATCAAATCAGTCAATCCTAAAAGAAATCAACCCTGATTATTCCTTGGAAGGCCAGATCCTGAAGCTGAAGCTCAAATACTTTGGCCACCAAATGAGAAGGGAGCATTCACTGGAGAAGACTCTGATGCTGGGAAAGATTGAAGGTCAAAGAAGAAGGGGACGGCAAAAGATGAGATGGTTAGACAGTGTCATCGATGCAACGAACATGAAATTGAGCAAACTTCAGCGGACAGCGGAAGACAGGAGGGCCTGGCGTAATCTGGTCCATGGGGTCGCGAAGAGTCGGACTCGACTGTGCGACTGAACAACAACAAACAAGCCTTGTCCTGACTCCAAGCTTAACATAAGAAAGTTGATTCACTAGTCAGGACATAACAGTTCCTCCCCCCTAAGACGAGACAATACCATTACAAATGTAGTCTTTCAAATAGGCGGGGGCACAACGGTTTCTCTGCGACCTGCGCAGAGGTCTTTGCTCTGGTGGTCCTGGAGCAACAAAAGGTTCGGGGGCCCTGGTGGACTCACTGTTCAGTGAGCCTGAGGAGTCAGCTTCAGAGGGACCAGTCTCAAGGGTTGGGGTCTGCCCAAACTCTTGGTCAGCCCTGGGCTTGGCAACACTCACCTCCTCGTCCAGAGGCCCTCGTTGCTCTTCGGGGACCTGCTCAGGTTCTGGGCTTGACTCAAGGCTCGAGTCAGCCCACCAGCAGGGTGGTTAACTTGCGGCCCATCAACAGTTCTGCTGGGCTCCTTCCTGTGGCTGCACAATGTGTAATGTGCTGCCTCAAGAGGTATGAAGCCAGCTTCTGTCCCCAGTCCCCACTTGGCAGGCGCTGAAGTGCCTCCTTAGCCAAGCGAACCATATGTTCGGCCTGCCTGTTCGTGGCTGGATGAAATGGGGCCGACGTCACATGTTTAATCACATTGTCCTCTAGAAACTTTCCAAACTCCCCAGAGGTAAATTGTGGCCCACTGTCAGACATCAGTACGTCCGGTAGCCCGTGAGTGGCTATTAGCCAATGCAGTACATTTATAACAGCCGTGGTACTCATAGAGTGCATATGGGCCACCTCCAGCCATTTAGAAAAAGAATCAACAATGATTAAAAACATTTGGCCTTGAAAAGGCCCCACAAAATCTATGTGAATTCACGACCACGGCTTTTGAGGACTCTCCCAGTGTTGAACAAGAGCCTCTGGTCACGATTGCTGGCACATCATACACTCTTTGACCCAGGCTTCAATTTTAGTATCCATTTTAAGCCACCACACATATCCCCTGGCAAGGGCTTTCATCTGCACTATACCAGGGTGACCAGAATGCAGAGCCTCCAAGACCTTTCCCCACAGCTTGGGTGGAACCACAACCCGATTCCCCAAGAGCAAGCACCTTTTGCTCACTGACAATGTGTTTTGCCTTGTATAAAATGGCTTGAACTCAGAATCAACCTGCCCCACCGGCCATCCCCTTCAGACTCAATTGAGAACTCGGGCGATCACAGTCTTCTGCAGATGCAGCGGCAATGTCCGAGGAGGTGACAGGGGTTTGAGGCAGTTCATCAATAGCCAGAATTTCAGAAGCTGGAGCAGGGTCAGTGTCCGATGATGGAGAAGGGCAGTGGCTAAGGGCATCGGCGTGCCCGATGGCCTTTCCCAGGTGGTGCTCTAAGTCAAAGTCATAATCCGCCAAGAATACTGCCCAACCCAACATTCGCGGTGACATAATTTTGGGCATCTGGCGGTCAGGGGCGAAAAGGCCCAAAAGCGGTTTGTGGTCTGTCACGAGGAGGAATCTGCGCCCATACACAAAGTCATGGAATTTCTTTATTCCGGCTACAAGGGCGAGGCCCTCCTTGTCAATTTGGGCATAATTTTTCTCCGCAGCCGTTAGGGACCGCGAATAATAGGCGATGGGTGCCTCTTTACTGTCCGACATAACATGGCTCAGTACAGTGCCCACCCCATATGGGGATGCGTTGGCAGCCAGTACCAACAGTTTTGACTCATCGAAATGGGTTAACGCAGCCTTGGAGGATAGGAGCTCTTTAATGGTGGCAAAAGCTCACTCCTGCCTCGCACCCCACTCCCACTGTACATTCTTGTGAAGAAGCGCATGCAGCTGTTCTGCCACCAATGCCTTGTGTGGCAGAAAGGAATGATAAAAATTGAGAATACCTAAAAATGATTGCAGCTCTTTTTTTGATCTCGGTGGGGGTGCGTTTTGAATAGCGGACACCTTGTCAGCAGTGGGGTGAACGCTGTTAGCATCAATTAAGAAACCTAAAAATTCTACTTGATCAACACCAATACAACATTTCGAATGTTTAACCTTGAGGCCAGCCTCCCTGAACCGGCCCAATACTGCTCTTAGGCAAGCCATCAATTCGTTCTCATTAGCCCCTGCAATTACAACGTCATTGAAATAGGGAACGACCCCTGGCAGCCCCCTGAGTAGCCCTTCCATGAGACCTTGGAATATACCAGGAGCAATGTTCACATCAAATTGCAGCCTTTTCACTCAGAACGCCCCCCCCGGTGCGTTACAGTAGTTTGTGCCTCAGCAGCCAGGTTGTCTACTGGGAGCTGCTGGTATGCCTGCGCAAGGTCTAATTTTGCAAAAACCTTGTCCCCCCCCCAGAGTCGCCAGCATGTGACTGATAACCAGCACTGGGTAGGAGTGCTGCTGCAAAGCTTTGTTGATCAAACACTTGTAGTTGGCGCATATACGTACAGAACCATCAGATTTTACAGGGGTTACAATTGGTGTTTCCCACTTTGCATGTGGGATCAGCTCGAGAATACCTTGTGCCACAAGTTTATTCAGCTCTGCCTCTATTTTTGCTTTCAAAGCAAGAGGCACCTTTCGATATTTTAACCTGATAGGTCTTACAGAGGGGTCTAGGTCGAAAGTTACGGTTCAGAGCTTTCTTCATGCCAGTGCAGAATGTTTTGGTCAGTGGAGATTGGGCCTGGGCATTGAATGAATAACACCAGCTCCAGAAGACAGTGGGCAATTTTACACTGGCTTTTCCCTCCGTTGTTTTACCAAACCCATGCTGGAACAGAAATTCCTCTCTGCATTGCATGCTGCTTTCACTTTCTTTGATCATCAGGTTTATAGTACCTTCTGCATAAATTTATGGCCATTCAGGGTGACTCTGCAGTCAGGATGGTATTGCCCCGGGGTATTTGAATGTGGTTTTGTGCTGCACCTTTGGTAAAACAATGGAGGGAAAAGTCAATGCAGAATAGCTCAGAGTAAAATCCAGTTCCAAATTGCATTGAAAATGGATTGAAAGTGGATTATTTAGTGTGTGTGAAAGCACCCAGTGTTGCATGGAACAGCAAGTTCTACAAAGATACCTCCACAGTTCCAAAACGTGGCTACATCTCAAATTGCAGAACACCACCTGTCAGTCATATATCTGACAATAAAAACTCATCAGTGATACTAAGCAATTTACTACCATTTAATAGTACTGTAAATGATTTTAGCTGTTTTAAGAATTAATTATATTACCTGGTTTTAATTGTTCATGCACTTTGTTGTTACCCGCCTTGAGCCCAATTTGGGAAAGGTGGGATATAAATTGAACTAATTAACTAACTAACAAATAAATACTGGAACTGGTCGTCCTTACCCTATCCAGTGATAGGTACAGAGCTTTTATCATGCCAGGGTACACTAGTATAGTGTACCAGCACTTATTTGGTCAGTGGAAGTTGGGGCTGCAGTCCAGAGGCTGCTGGAGAATGCAGCTGGTGGGCCTGAGGCCTCTGTGGGCCTATGGCAGCCTAGTATCCTGTTGCAGTAGAGCTTCCTGATAGCTGGGGGTGTGGTCAGATGCACCAGAAGGTATGTACCAGCACAAAGCTCTGGGTAGGTTCCATCCTGTGTGCATCTGAACACAACTATGGAAACAATTCTTAGACAAGCCAGGAAACACTTTCTGGTTTCCATTTTCCTCCTAGTTAGTCCAGACTTTCCTTTATGTCCCCATCTAACTAGGTTGCCAGCTCCAGGTTGGGAAATACCTGGAGACTTTGGGGGTGGAGCCTGAGAAGAGTGGGATTTAGGGAGAGGAGGGACTTCAGTGGGATTTGGGGAGGGGGTATAAGGCCATGGAGTTCACCTTCCAAAGCAGCCATTTTCTCCAGGGGAACTGATCTATGTCAGTTGTAATAGTGGGCGATCTCCAGCCGCCACCTGGAGGTTGGCAACCTCAGTCTAACCCCATTAGTGTCCAACAAGTGAAACCTGAATATTTATCTCAACTATAAAAGATGTTTTGGCTGCACTTGCACAATTTCAAAAATCAAGTGAAGAAGAGAAACGCTACAAAATTTGCAGTTGCACCTCCCCCCACATTTGAATACAACCAGGGGTCTTTTCGGGGAGCGCACCGGAGCGCAGCTCCGGGAGGTCAGGAGCCAAGCCCCGCCCCCAGCCGGCGTCCCGGAGAGTCTTTCAGGCAGCCGAATGTCAATTTCAGCTCCATTATATCCTATGGGCCATTGAAGTCAATGGTGAAAACATAGGTATATTCTAGGGGCTGGAGGGGAGGGATTTGAGGGAGAGGCTCGAAACTCATAGGATAGCTGATGGAGCCTCTCCCCAAGATACCCACCAAGTTTCAAGAGCATTGGACCAGGGGTCCAATTCTATGGGCCTCTAAACAGGTTGCCCCTATTCCCTCCATTGTTCTCTATGGTGGGAAAAAAATAACTTTTTTTCCCACCATAGAGAACAATGGAGGAAATGGGGCAACCTGTTTGGGGCCCATAGAATTGGACCCCCTGGTCCAATGTTCTTGAAACTTGGTGGGTATCTTGGGGAGAGGCTCCATCAGCTATCCTGTGATCTTGGAGCCTCTCCCTCAAACCCCCTCCCCTCCAGCCCCCAGAATATACCCTATGTTTTCACCATTGACTTCAATGGCCCATAGGGTATAATGGGGCTGAATTGCCACTGAATTTCTTTCATTCCCTCCTTTCCTTCTTTCTTTTTCCTCTTTCCCTCATTCTTCTCTTCTCTCTTTCTTTCTTTCCCACCTTCTTCTCTTCTCTTTTTTCCTCCTTTCCCTGTTTCCCTCCTTCTTCCCTCTCTTTCTTTCTCTCTCTCTTTCCTTCCTTCTTTCCTTCCTCTCTCTACTCTCTCTCTTTCCTTCCCTCTTTCCTCCTTCTGTGGCTCAACTTCTCATGAGAAGGAGTTTAAACTTTAAACCCCTTCTCTCTTAGCTCCCCCACCCAGACCAGCTGGGGAAGGGAAGGGGAGGCTTTTGAAGATGCTTCCCCCTTTTGCTTCCCCTTCTGACATCACTTCCGGTGATGTCAGGGGGCGTGGCATATGCTAATAGTCTAATAGCTCATTAGCATACCATATGCTAATGAGCTCCTGCAGCTGTTCTTCTACGAAAAGACCCCTGAATACAACATTAGGTTGAACTGATCCTACTGTAAATTAGCAGTTACATAAAAAATCTCCCTTAAGGCTTCTCCACCACTGCTTATATTTTGTCTTTCTGGGAAGACACAGCTGGTTTGGTTAATGTCATAAATTCCCCAGATCTTCTGGAGACATGCCTTTAGATGAATTATTATGAATGATCAGAAAATTATGAATCAAGGACCTTTAGTATTCCCCCCTTTTAAAGAAATGTGCTTTAACATGTTTAAGTAACTGCATTATTTTATATACTCGGGAGTACAGAGCAGATTTTGTTGTGCAAAAAGGTGGCAGGAGTATTTCAGCCATGTGCCATGTTTTACATGTAGGTATAAAGGACACAGTTCAATGCTTTGCCTGCAATGGATGCCTGGGAAATTGGAAAGAAGGGGATGATCCTTGGAAAGAACATGCAAAGTGGTTCCCTGAGTGAGTGTTTATTTATTTAGACATATATACCCTGTTTTTCTCCCTAAGGTGGACCCAAAACAGCTTACAACATCATTCTACCTTCCTTCACCTTATCCTCACAAAACCGGGTGAGATACACTGGGCTGAGAGTGAGAGAGAATGACATGTAGAAGGTCATCCAGCATGCTTCCATAGTAGAGTGAAGACTGGAACCAGGGTCTTCCTCCACATCCTATCTGTCGCTTTCATCCCAACACCATGCTTACAGGGCAACCCTGTTGGCACAACCAGAATGCAGTGAAAAACAACCCTGAGCTTTTACAGATGCAGAAATAACAAACAAAACCTAACAGTTAAGGAGATCCTGGCAATAGATTGTTATAACGTGACTGCTTTATAACACAATACCAATTGCTGATTTAAAAAAAAAGTCAGGAAAAGTCCTTCAATGCATAGGGGGGATGCAGGGGAAATGGTGCTGCGGGAGGAACATATACATGTAACTATGGTGTGGATGCTGCATTAACTGTAGAATGCCCATGCACTTCTGATGGTGATGACAATCCTTGTAATGGAGAAATCCTTGTAATGTGGATGTAGCTGAAAAGTGTGTACATAAAATGTAACCTGACAAGTATAAAATGTAGTATGTAGATGTTTCAGTATTACAGTCTGAAATAATATACTATTTATTACTTTATAGGTGTGAGTTCCTCCAAAAGGAAAAGTCCAGAGATGAAATTAAAGCATATATTAAAAATTATGGTGGATTTGTTGACATTACGGTATTTTTCTATTCTCTTTATTGTATTGAACTGCTAGCGTGTGTATATATTATTGTTAGATTTTCCAGAGTTACCCATTAATCCTGAAAATGCTTCCAACTGAATGTCTAGGTGTAGAATTTAAATTTTGTATGACTAGAGACAACCATTCAGGAATCCTGTTGCCATCTATGAAGTAGTGCTTAAGATTCAGACCAGGTTGTTACTCTAGAGAATGAGAGAGCTTTAGCATGTGTGAAAAAAAGCATCAAAACATTGTCCATAAACTACCTTACTGGAATACAATGTGTCCATGTGACTCATCTTTTAATTTATAGAAAGGGATTAGAGAGAAACTTTGCCTACACCTTTTGTGCCTGTTTTTCAAATGTAAAGCCTTCATTAGTTTAAAGCTGGCTTTCTTCTGCTTTCCATTCTTGCACAGAGCAAGAAGTAAAATATTATGAGTAAAAAATGTGCTTAATTCCATTTGTACTCAAATCGAAAAATTAGCCATTGAAAGAGAATACCTCTGTCCAGGCAGAAATTACATAGCAACAATTCAGTTTTCATGACTGAGTGAGGGTGCCGTTACTTGGAGAGATTTCAAACAGGTGCTGAAGACCGCAAATTTTAGTTCATCATGGTTGTTTCTGCTATTTCTTACCAGCTTGTTCTGTTAGCATTTGCCCTGTTTTCAACCTGCAGTGCCTGGCATAAATATGTGTCGCTGTTCAGGCCTGTGAACGGATATCTTCAGGCCGTCTTCAGGAAAACTTCTGCATCTGTAGTCTCCATTTGGCACATTCAAAGGGATTGCCAAATGAGATGGCTGCCTGTGTAGTTTACATAGGGTCACCAGCCTCCAGGCGGTGGCTGGAGATCTCCCACAATCACAACTGATCTCCAGGCAACAGAGATCAGTTCACCTGGAGAAAATGGCTGCTTTGGAAGATGGACTCTAAGGCATTATGCCCCACTGAAGTCCCTCTGCTTCCCAAGCCCTGCCCTCCTCAGGCACCCCTCCCCCCAATATCACAACTTGGAGTTGGCAACCCTATGTAGATAGCAGGAGGAAATATAATTTACAGAGGCATCAATAGAAAACTGTGCTAATTTCAAATTTATGTCTTGATTAGGGAAAGTGTTTTGGAAGAACATCCTTTGTGAAGACATTGCCTCCCAACACAGGTATATAATGGAAATATAATTCAAGATGCACAGTATGTTTAGATTATTCTTCTTATCTGAAATTCAAAGGGAGCATGGAGCAGCTCCCATTTTCTCCCCCCCCCCCTTTTCCCTTTTCTTTTTATGACTTTTCAAATTATAGTATATATTATGCTTATTTCAGATCGTAAACACGAGACTCTTACATTCAATATTGGACATTTCCCCAAATTAATTTCCCAATCCACTTATATATTCTTAGCCATAATTCTTTATGTATTTCTTTGTCTTTCCCTTGTAAGCAGCTCCCAATTTCCTACAATAGCTCCAGAGGACCCTTCTTCTGGAAGTCAGAGATGCTCTAAAGCAGCATTCAATGTAGCACTAGAGGCTCCACTCATAAGAGTGAAAGAGCTGTTCTCTCTCGTGTTAACGAACTGTGTTATGTGGGTGCACCATCCTTTTTGGAACCTGCCATAATTACTTATTATTCTGTTGGCAATGGACAGCTGATTTTTCGCAGAGATTTGAAAAGTTAAAAGTTTTGTGTAGCAATCCCAGACTTCTTTGGAAATCTCTCATCCCAGTACTAACCAGGGATGACCCTGTTTAGCAGCCAAAGTATGGTAAGATTAGGCTAGCCTGGGCCATCTGGGTTACCCAAAGGGTTTAAATGTACTAATTCTGCATTGGCTCGAGCTATTAATGAATTTATACAACATTTAGTAATTGAATATTGGAATATAAAATTTATGGATAATATACAGCCTTATGTACTACTTTCTTTGGTATAAATAAATTAATTATAACAAACCTTGAAACTAAGTCCAGCAGCTATGGTGCCAAAAAAGTGTATAGCAAAGATAAAACAACATGTGTTTGATATTTAAAATTTCTAAATTCTCAAAATATGAGAAAGTTTTTTCCTTCTGTAAAACAAATGAATATAGTAAACTTTACAAATGCTTGTAATGGTCAAGTTATTTAAAAAATCCTTTTTGATTATAATGCTACAGGGATAATGCTATGCCTCCTTGTAAAATCTGGAGACAGATGCTAGTTGTCAATAACTCAGGTCCTTCTAAACTTCTGTGATATTTTTGCTTGTAAAAGGAGATTCAGAACCTATTTTAAACATCTATGAGGACGAAGATGTGCGGCTGGACTCTTTTAAAACATGGCCACAAGAAGCACAGGTTGATGCCGTTTCTCTGGCAAGGGCAGGATTTTTCTACACAGGTCAGTCACTTGCCACTCTTGGAATTCTACTCCTGCCTATATCCATGGGTTTTAATGAGTCTTAACCATGTTTGTGACTGGATGCCAAATCCTCATGTGAGTTCTTCGTCTGCCTCAACGGTTGAGTCAGCTCTGTGTACACATCTTGGTGTGCTTCTGGAACTGCTCCTTTGATTTAAACTTAGTGGTGAAGTGCTTGTGGATAGGGCCAGCAACATATTGCTACATCTGGGCAAATCTGGTCTTCTCGTAATCTTTTAGCAGTGAATATGTAGTTGTATATCCTTGGAGAAGTTGTGTAATATTTAAAAATAGTATTTTTATATTACTTGATTAAACTTGATTTATTTGCAAGCATTTGCATATGACATAAACCAGGATACAGAGATCTATAATAGTAAAATATTAGGTGTCCTCATCTACCAAGTAAAATAATTTGCTATCATTGGAGCTTAATATGCAAATAGTCCACCCCGGCATAAACCTGGATTCAGCCTCTGGGACTTTTGACCTCAAATCCAGAGAGCTTGGAGGATGGGGAAAGACTTTCATGCATAGTGATATGTATGAAGCTCTAGGGTTTCTTCTGACTCCTCTCTTATGGCGCATGATGTATTTGATCCAGAAGAGTGATCCAGATGCTAGGTGAAGGGCTGTAGCTCAGAGGCAGAACATCTGGTAAGCATGCAGAAGGTCCCCAGGTTCAGTCCCCAGTATCTCCAATTGAAAGGATCAGGTAATAGGTGATGTGTAAGACCTCTCTTTGAGACCCCGGAGAGCCTCTGTCAGTCTGAGTAGGCAATACTGACCTTAATGGAGCAAGGGTGTGATTCAGTATAAGGCAGCTTCGTTTTTTTCCCCACATGAAAGTTGTCCTTAACATATCAGAGCTCCTTTCTCAAATTATTTTACATTACATCGTGATACACTTCAATGGTGTTACAAGGTTGTCCTGTCTTGTTTGACAAGAAATAGGCCTGTTGCTATGGCTTGCCATACAAATGAATAGGTAGTCAGGAGGTTATCAAAATAACATTACTGTTCCTTAACAACAGGGGATGTTTCCTTAATTTCTCTCCAAAAGGTGGCACCCTCTAGCAAAAGTTTGGTGCAAACTTAAATTTATATAGGAAAACAGTGCAATTGAGTGGTTTGATGACTTAGCTGTTCTGTACTGTGTTTATACAGTTGATCACATATTTCAATGACACCATGGTTGCTTCCTCACAATGATCCTTTTGCTCTGCTGGGAGGAGTGTTGTATAGTGGTTAGAGTGTCAGACTTCAAAACCTAGGATCACAGCCCCAAGCTGCTAGAAGTCTCACTGGGTGGGTGACCTGGTACTGTCTGAAAGGGTTCCTTATGAGTAAAAGGACACTGCATACTGTCCTGAGGATATCCATAAATAAATAGAATATCCTCTACAATTGCTGAAAATAAACATAATTTTGATTCTGCTCTGTGTTTAATATAGCATATTTATACATTACAGGCCCATCATTAAAATCCTGCCATGCCTGCCATGTTAGACATGCCATGTTAATCATGGTTAAGCAGGAGTCAGACCCATTGTGGGAAGAGGACCCAACACTTTCTCCCAGCTACCAGTAACTGATTGAAATAACTTCTTTAATAGTTTCATGGCCAGTTTCAGGCTGCTTGTCTCTTACTGTAATTTCAAGCAGTCCTAATTTTTTAAAAGGGATCCATTTATTACCTTATTTTGTTGTTGCACTCCATCAGAACTGAAATTTACAAGTGAAAGACCAAAAGGATTGCAAGCTGGTTTCCGGTCTTGGCAATCGCCATGGCAGTCACTTTCTGCTGGGGCTCTGGGAGAAGCCTGCCAGCGCCTACGGCTGGGTGGGGGTATGACTGTTTGTGCCACCCCAGGAGTCCTTGGGTTGGACTCCCAGCCATGGGGCACTAGAGAACCCCCCTGACACAACTAGCGGGAGAGGGGGGGCTCCTCCAAGCCCCAACGGGTTGGCTGTAGAACATCCCAAATGGAAACAGGATCAGCACATCGAAACAAGCGCATGGTGATCAAGTGATTTTGAGTGCAAAAGGCAATCACTAAAAATGTGAATCGAAGTGAGAATCACCCGCAAATAGCGTGCTCCCCTTAAAGAAAACGAGGGGGGGAGGGGACTTCCCCCTGCTAAGAACTGTTTACAAGCGATTTTAAAGCCAGAAAAAGGGGGGTCCGGCAGCAAAAAGTGGCTGAGTGGAAATAAAGAGACTGTGAGAACTCACCGTATTGTATAAGAGCTTCCAGAGAATTTGACAAACTTTTAACAAAAGTAAACAACTCTCAAACATGGCACCGCCGAAGAACTCTAAGGACAAACTAGCGAAAGCTAAGCTTCCTTCCAGAAGTTCCAGCCCTTCAAGTTCTGTGCCTAGACAGGACTCAACTGTGGAACTCCAAAGGCTGCTATCAGAGGCGCTTCATCCTCTGCTGGAGAAAATTACAGCTATTGATAATAAGCTTGACGCACAACAAGTACAAACGGCTTTGAACACACAGAAAATAAAAAAACGGAGCAGGAGCTTAAAGAGATTGGTTCCAACTCAAAAAAGGTGAATAAAAAACTGCAGGCGGAGAAAAAGTGTCAAATCGAAGAGTCTTGTGTATTACAGCTGCAAATGGAAAGGGCAAGCTATGTCCTGAGACTTCAAGGTATCAAGGAGGAGAAAGGGGAGACAGATTGTGGACAATTTGTTGGCTCCCGCAGCAGAGATGATATCGGATCAACTTCAAAGCGAAATAGATACGGTCTTTAGATCGTATTCAGAATTTATCAAAAAGAATAATCTGCCCGGGGAAGTTACAATAAGATTCTCCCAAAGAAAAGTGAGAGACCAACTACTGAAAGCGACTAATGGAGTTACCTTGAAGGTGAAAGACAAAGATATTAAAGTATTGAAAGATGTTCCATTTTAGATAAGAAGGAAGAGAAGGGAATACAGAGACTTGGTGTTATTCCTGCAAAGTCACAACGTTTCCTACAGATGGTTAGTACCTGAGGGACTAATCTTCAGATATGCAAATGGCAAAGAAAGGATAGACTCTGTTGAAAAGGCTTGCAAGTTTCTGCGTCAACATGGTCGTCCATCAGGAGAGGGAGAAGGAGTTCCTAATGGAGCCAAGGAGAGCGAGGAGGAAGGAGAGACTGGATCTTCTGATGAGGACTCGGACTCTAAATTGGAGGCAGTAGGCCTCAAAGCAGGCTACCATTTGAGAGGGGAAAAAGGGGAAAAGTAGAGTGTTAATATTCTCTGGAGTGCTTAAAAGATGTGTATTGGAATTCACTGCTCTTTTATGAAGCTGAATGGTGAAATATCAAAATGTTTTATTAGCTAGATGATCATTTTTGGCAAAAATCAATTTGCATTTAAGTGGGAAAGCAGTTATGTAAAATGTTTTTATGATCACTGTCTCTTGGGTTTTTAGAGGGTTTTCTTTTCTATCTCCTGTAGAGTGTAGTTCCCCTTTCCTATTTTTTCTGTTTGTAGTTTTTAGTATGTAGCTATTAGAAAATGCAGTAAAAAATCCCCTTCGGGGGGCCAAAAAAGAAAAAGAAAAAAGGATTGCAAGCTCATGGCTTCCTACTCTGCCACTTCCTGTAACTGACTCTTCATGAAACACAATTTATTAATTGACTGAAATATCATTGTTGGGAATGTGCTGCCTTTGCTTCTTCCCAGAGATCAACAGCAGGCCAACTTTCTCACTTCCTCCTGATGCAAACTGTAACAGTATAGGATTATATCACCTCCTTTCTTGCTGATCATGAATGCTAGCTGAAGTCTGTGGATTCATGCAGATTTCAACGGTCAGGGAACTCTGGTTGCATAAATTACTTTAATCTTTGACAATTGAAATAGCTGCAGAAAAAGTAATTGAATTGTCTTTTAATAGAGATTAAGGATTAAGTTTGTCCTTCTTACTTTAGAAAAAATAATGAGGACATACTAGATGTATTCTCATATGTACCTGTTGATTATATCATACATAGTTAAGAAACAATCACTTATCTAGATAGTAACCATATGATCAAGATAGAAGAGATTTAGAGTATAATCAGATGGACTGATATTTTTCTACAAAATACATTACAAGATTGGCAAATCAGATTTCTCTGGATGGATGACTCAGGAGATTAAATGAGATTTCAGTGGGCATTACTTACAGGAAAATCTCCACAAGCAGTTTGAGAGAAGAATCTGAAACTTGGTTTGCTTTTAAATATTACTTACTATAATATGATTAAGAAATGTTGGGGACTCTGATAATTTTAGCACTTGTTTTTACAGTAACTGTAGAGTTAATTTTCACAAGTTTGTATTTTCTAACATTTTGCTTAATAAAAAGAACTGATTCTTTTTCAATAAAAGAAAAATGTCTTAAGGTTTTTGGTCTGGTTTGCTGGTTTTAGCTCGAATAATAGAACTCACACCTAACTAATTTGTATTATCAGACTTAAAGGTTGATAAACAGCCTTTAATACATAAATCCTGGAGTTACCTACCACTACATGTTTTGAACAGGCAAAGTACTACAGGAACAGTTTAGTCCAGATTCTCTGATTGGATGCGGGAGTAAAACATCCCTGTATGAAGCCATCTCTTACTTCCCTCTCCCCTTCCAAGGACTGATGTGAGGGTTCTAGGGTTTGTTTTTCATTTCTGGAGGCAGAGACTAAATGAGGCAAATAATATTGTGGGCAGGGCTAGGGTTCTGTAGCCTCCTGGCCAAAAATGGCCACTTGTGTATGTAGCCATAGATGGGGCCATTTCTGTCCTCTTCCGGAACACCTCTCCCCTGCCTCCATTATTGGTGCTGCTGCTCCTTTTATTTCCCCGCCCCTCCAGTTTTATAATTACTCCTGGTGATGAGCAAACACATGACACAAATTGTAACATTTCTCAGAGTAAAGTTTGAGTCCAGTGGCACCTTTAAGACCTCAAAGTGTGCTTGCATATGAAAGCTTGTACTATGAATACAACTTTGTTGGTCTTGAAGGTGCCGCTAGACTCAAACTTTGTTCTGCTGCTTCAGACCAACAGAGCTACCCCACCTGAATCTCATTTCTCTGAGTGATAAAGGGCATTTTCCCTTAAACTAGTAAGGTGCTGGCAAAAAAGGAAAAAAATATTCTGGCCACAAATGGAAGCCATCATTGCTGTGTTTATTTATTGCCGTCCCTGTGAGAAATACAAATATACAATAAGAATAACTGTATTAACCCATTATTTATTTAATCTGATTAATTTAAACTATTTGTACACCACTCCTTCAAGCATGTTCTGAGTTGCTTCCAAGCAACATCATGCAGTACAATGAAAAATTCAACCAATTTAACAGCTCAGTACAACAAAGTCTACACTTTAACAAAGACATTATTGTGTTCTTGCAGGGGTGAAGGATGCTGTACAGTGCTTTGCCTGTGCTGGACGTCTGGCAGAATGGAAGGAAGATGATGACCCTTGGAAAGAACACACCAAATATTTTCCTGAGTAATAAGTTGCTGCTGACACAGTTGACAACCGATAACAAAATTATAGCCCTGATTCAGGGACTGCTGCTATTGTCATCCCCCTCCCTCAGTACTCTGAGCTCTGACAATAATGATCACCTACTGAGCAGTCAATAGAAGGGGGCAGTGGTACTTGTACTAAGGCTGGGGCCCATCTTCCTTCTCCTGCCACAAAGATTACTGGCACTTGTATTTGGTAGTCTGTGTGCAGTGCTGGACAGTAATTCTGGATCTGGAGATCTTTTTCTCAAGCACTGGTGGCAAGGTAGATCTGAAAAGAATTTTTTCTCTCTCATTAATCTATTTTGCTAGATGAATATCTTAATACCAGATGAAAGTCATAATATTAGAAAAAGAGGAAGAGAAGAGATGACTGGATTTACACCCTTTCCGTCACTACCCAAATGAGTCTTAGCACGGCTTACAATTTCCTTTCTCTTCCCCTCCCCATAACAGACACCCTGTGAGACAGGTGGGGCTGAGAGAGCTCTTTGAAAAACTACTCTTGAGAGCTCTGAAAGAATTTATGACTGATCCAAGGTCACAGCAGCAGCTGCATGGTGATTACATTTTAATAAGTCTGTGCTTTCATTTGCAGACATCCAATTAATATAGAGATTAAAAATAGTATTGTTATTTTTAGGAAATTGTATCAAAATAAAAATATACTGTTACTTGTGAGAGAAATGATCCAGTCTTTTGTGCTAACATTGCTAGTGCTGCAGCAATTGGAACAAATTTATCTGTAAAAATTATCTTTTCCTGTTATTGTTCCTTGCCTTAATGAAAAATGGGTCATCTTGAGGGAGGCTATTTGGAGGAAGTGATCAAGGGGTGAAATGTTGACTGCGCTGAGCCAATCGGATAAATCCTAAGATTTACCCAGACAGTGGCAAGGAAGCTACCGAGGGAGGTCCAGAGGTCTGAGGGCTCAGTCATTTGCTCAAGTGCATGCTAAAAGAGCTCTAGGGAAATGGTGGTAAACTCTGACAAATGATAAGAATCCTGGCCACAGCTCTTGAATAATAAAACTGGATCCAGCAGTATTTTGAGGCTGTAAACCTTGTGTGATAGGACAAAACAAAATCCCATCAATCACAGTCAAGCTAGCTCACCTATCTAAACTTTGGATTCCTGCTATGATCATTTCCATCTTTCAGCATCATTTACTTAACCATGGCCTCCTGATACTGATTCAAGACAAAGACATGCTCTTGGATATTTAGTAAATGGAACCTAGAGCTGAGTATCAACAATGTTCCTCACTCCAGAACTTTAGAAATCTCCCCTAGTGGCTTTGTATAAATGATAAACAGAGCATGTAACCATTCTTAGGTCCTTCCAGCATTTGCCAGCTACTCCGGATTTTCTCAGTGTTTGAGTTGAGGCAATTTAAGTCCATGGCAAAACAGCATCCAAATAACCCGGGGCAAAAGGAGGCTGAAACCGGGTTGACCAATGAAGAGAGGTAATGTAATGCAGAATGGGGGGAAAAAACCCAGAGGTTGAAAGAAGGTTGAACTTGATTTTAGTGCAGAATGGGGGGAGGGGGAATCTGGATTAAAAAGAAGTTTGAATTCGATTTTTGTGCAGAATTGCTTGGAGGACACTGGATTAAATGGAGCGTGCAGAAAGGGCCACAGACTTCTAGCACTATGAGTGCAGCCTCCCTGAGACCAGAGAACGTGACAGGATTTCATGCTTCAGCATCTCACCATGTGTGTGGCATGCCACAAACAATTAGTGAGGTGCCCTCACACTCTTTTTGCTGTTACTGGTTAACATATTTTCTCTTCTGGAATTTATTGCAGTTGTAAGCAATCAGATCCAGGCAGGCACAGATCAGTAGAGCAGCTCATGACACAATCAGGATCATGGTGTGACCAGGTAAAAAACAACTGGAATTTCTTAAATGTGTTTTCTCATATGTGTTTTCCCTCTACTGGGGAAGTAAATATCAATAGATATCACTTCCCAAATTCTGCATTCCAAATGCTGTGGTCACTATAGGAATGACAGAAGTGTGACTGTTACCTTATCATAGAATGTGGCATTGTGAGTGTTAAGTATGAGACTCAACAACGAAGTAAGCTCAACAAGTGATTCAGCTTTATTCAACAGCAAACTCCAACTCAGGAACACACAACACAGACAGTGGAGCACAGCTCCTTTTTAAACTCTCCCGGCTGTCAAAGCCACACCCAGAAATAGTTAACGGACCAATGGCAGTGCAGAGTTAAGGTCCAATCACAACTGTTCCCGCTTTGCAACATTATCACACAGTGATTGGCTATTACACTGGTTTCGCAGAAACCGACCAATACGAATGCTACAGCTTAGAATCCGCATTCCAGAATCAAGCTTAACATAGGAAAAGATAGGCTTGATTCACCTTTCAATACACAACAAATTCCTCCCCCCTAAGATGGAGCATTTCCCTTCCAAACATAATCTTTCAGGTAGGGAGGGGCACCTCGGCTTCGGTTTGACCGGCGCAGCGGTCTCTGCTCCGATGGCGGTGGAGCGGCACACTCTTCGGGGACTCCGATGGTCTCTCTCGCAGGAGAGTCAGGGGACACTAACACAGGGGTCTCAGGCACTGGAGTTGGGGGCTCCCCAGACTCCGAATCTCGATCCGCAGTACTCACCTCCTCGCCGGGAGGCCCTTCCTGGACGGGGACCAGCTCAGGCTCGGGCACTGACTCGGCGCTTGAGTCTGCCCAGCGCTCTCTGAGCTGGTCAATGTGGCGGCGTATCTCCCGTCCGCTGGGAAGCCGGACCACATACAACCTGGACCCTGCCACCTTTGTGACCACGGCTGGTAGCCATCTGTGACCTTCCGCATAATTGCGGGCAAACACCTTGTCCCCAACCAAGAACACTCTTCCCTGCTCTGGGGTCTCTGACCGCTGCTTGGACCTGTCCAGGTCAGGGTGCAGTCGGTCCAATAGGGTAGCCAGCTTACGGCCCATTAAAAGTTCAGCTGGGCTCCTCCCCGTTGTTGAACAGGGGGTGATGTGTTGCCTCAGGAGGAAAGAGGCAATCTTCTGGCTCCAGTCCCCACACGTCAGGCGCCCAAGTGACTCCTTCGCCGTCCGTACCATCCGTTCGGCCTGACCGTTGGAGGCCGGATGGAACGGCGCAGAAGTCACATGGCGGATGAGGTTGTCTTTAAGGAATTTTTCAAATTCCGCTGACACGAACTGTGGCCCGTTGTCCGAGACCAAACAGTCCGGCAGCCCGTGGGTCGAAAACAACCTCCGGAGGGCGTTGATGACTGCCCCGGACCCTGTTGACCTCATGGGTATCACCTCTAACCATTTAGAGTAACTATCTACACAAATAAAAAACATTTGCCCATGGTATGGTCCCGCAAAATCAATATGGAGGCGTGACCAGGGCCTCCTCGTTTTCTCCCAGGGCTGAATGGGAGCCTGTGGTGGTTCTGGACGGGACTGTTGACACTCCATACACTGCCTTACCCAGGCCTCAATGTCCTCGTCCAGCTTCGGCCACCACACGTACCCTCTGGCGAGGGCTTTCATGTGAACCATGCCAGGGTGGCCCACATGTAACGCCTCCAAAACATCCTCCCTCAGCTTGGCGGGAATCACCACCCGACTCCCCCAAAGCAAACAGCCCTTCGTTACCGATAGTTCGTTCTGGCGCGAAACGAACGGTTTAAATTCAGGCGCCATTTTCCCTGCCGGCCACCCCCTCCATGCCCAATTAAGGACACGGGCAAGCACAGGGTCCTTAGCCGTCGCAGCGGCAATGTCTGAGGAGGTTACTGGTGCCTCCGGGAGCTCTTCAAGCGCCAAAATGTCCAACTCCGGCTCGAGTTCTTTGTTGTCCAGTGGTGCGGGGCAACGGCTCAGGGCGTCGGCATGCCCGATAGCCTTCCCCGGGCGGTGCTCAAGTTCAAAGTCATATGCCGACATGAATACTGCCCACCTCAACATCCTGGGGGACAGTATATTCGGCGTCTGTCGGTCCGGGGAGAAGATGCCCAGAAGCGGCTTGTGATCTGTTACAAGGAGGAACCTCCGCCCATAAACAAAGTCATGGAATTTTTTAATTCCGGCGATTAAGGCGAGGCCCTCCTTGTCGATCTGGGCATAGTTCTTCTCCGCCGCTGTAAGTGATCGCGAGTAGAAAGCGATCGGTGCTTCCGACCCATCCGGCATGAGGTGGCTAAGAACGGCGCCCACCCCGTAGGGTGACGCGTCAGCCGCAAGCACCAAGAGTTTGTTCTCGTCAAAGTGGGTCAGCACCGCACTAGACGAGAGGAGTTCTTTAACGCCCGTGAACGCTCGTTCCTGCCGCTCTCCCCACTCCCACTTTGCGTTCTTGTGGAGCAGAGCATGCAGGGGTTCTGCAACCGATGCCTTGTGGGGCAGGAAGGCATGATAAAAGTTTAGGATCCCCAGGAACGACTGGAGATCCTTCTTTGACCGTGGCGGGGGCGCGTTCTTGATGGCGGATACCTTGTCCGGTGTAGGATGGACTCCATCCGCGTCAATCAGGAATCCCAAGAACTCCACTCTGTCTGCTCCAACCACACATTTAGAGCGTTTGACCCTCAGCCCGGCTTCTTTAAACCGGCCTAGTACTGCTCTGAGCCGAGCCATGAGTTCGCACTCGTCAGAGCCTGCCACCAGAACGTCGTCAAAATAGGGCACGACTCCAGGTAGCCCACGCAGGAGCCCCTCCATCAAGCCCTGGAAAATGCCCGGGGCTACGTTAACCCCAAATTGTAGTCTCTTGACCCGAAATGCCCCCTTGTGGGTCACTATGGTCTGGGCGTCAGCAGTTGCATCGTCTACGGGCAACTGCTGATAGGCTTGGGCTAAGTCAAGTTTGGCGAAAACTTTTCCTCCTCCCAGCGAAGCCAACACATGGCTGATGACCGGCACTGGGTAGGAGTGCTGCTGGAGCGCTTTGTTCACTGTACACTTATAATCAGCGCATATGCGTATCGACCCGTCTGCCTTTACGGGCGTTACTATGGGAGTCTCCCACCGACCATAGGGCACCGGCTCGAGGATACCCTGATCCACTAGCTTGTCCAGCTCTGCCTCGATCTTCGCCTTAAGAGCGAGGGGTACCTTCCTGTACTTCAGCCGTATGGGACGCACTGAAGGGTCTAAATCAAAAGAAACGGGGGCCCCGTATATAACCCAAGCCCTTCCCCAAAAACTTCAGGGAACTCTTGATACAAAGACTCCCTTTTATTGTTGCAAATGCTGTTAATGCCAGAGATGGCAATACCTAGAGCCTCGAACCAATCAAGGCCCAACAAACTGACCCTCTCACCCTCTGCAACCAGGAGGGACAGCTCAGCCTTCCGCTCCTTGAACTCCACCTGGAAGGTAGCTCGTCCCGCCAACGGAATGCGTCGTCCCTGGAAATCGGTGAGACGCGTTGTTACTGGAGACAGGCGACGTCGGCTCCTCCTCGGAAATAAGCGCTGCCATGTTTCGGTGGAGATGACGGTGACGGATGAGCCTGAGTCCACCTCCATCGTACACGGAACGCCATCCAGCCGAAGCGTGACGTGAATTTTCCGAGTGGCCTTGTCACCGGTCGCCAGGACGGTTGAAGGGCAGGTGTCAGTCTGGTGGCAATCGGACGTTCTGCTGTCATCTGATGGCCGAACCTTGGGGTCTGCTCGTCGCGAAGACGGTGGCGATTTCCTCGCAGCCCGGCAAACTCGAGCCAGATGACCTCGCTTCCCGCAGGAGTGGCAGATGAGCTCTCTAGCCCGACAGAGGTCTCTGTCGTGGTTGCCGCCGCAGCCTGCGCAGGGACGGGTCGTCGAAGTTCTCGGTCTGGTCCGCGGTGGGCGTGTCTCCCGAGTTCGGCACACGCCGTCGGCGTCGCTGTCAGACTCGCAGGCGGACTGCCGGTGAACTGCAGGCTCCTTGCTGACCTGGGTCTGCCGCTGTCGAACCTCTCGCGTCAACTTGTCCGCGGCCTCCGCTGCGATAGCCTCGGCGTAGGCAACCGCATACGTCAGTTGGGTGCGGGCAAAAAGACGCTGTTGCAGGCGCTCGTCTCGAAGGCCGCACACCAAACGGTCGAGGAGGGCGTCTTCCAGATCTGTGAACTCACAAGGCCTTGCCGCCTTCCGCAAGGCAGTGACGAACTCAGCGATGGACTCGGAAGGCCCTTGGCACCGCTTGTAAAGGCGTGCCGGCACGCGATCCGAGACGGTTGTGGCGAGAAATGGCCTTTGAGCTTGGCCGTGATCTCAGCCCACGTTGCTGCACTCAGCTCAGTCGGAGCGACCAGGGACCGGGCGATGTCGAAGGCGGCCTTGCCGCACGAGCTCAGGAGCGTCGCCTTCTTTCTCGCCTCATCTGTTATCTGATTCGCCTGGAGGTGGAACTCGAACCGTGCCAGGTAAGAGTCCCAGTCCTCCGTCGCCGGGTCGAACGCTTCGAACGCCGGGTTGACGGCCATTGGGGCTGTTGGTGCTGCCACTTCTACTCGTGGAGCCTCAGCCGGCTCGGCCGGGTGTGTGTCCTCGTCTGCCGTTGCGCTCTCGGTTCAGCGGGGCTGCCTACCCGCTCTAGGATCCCATCCTCGTCGCCAATTGTTAAGTATGAGACTCAACAACGAAGTAAGCTCAACAAGTGATTCAGCTTTATTCAACAGCAAACTCCAACTCAGGAACACACAACACAGACAGTGGAGCACAGCTCCTTTTTAAACTCTCCCGGCTGTCAAAGCCACACCCAGAAATAGTTAACGGACCAATGGCAGTGCAGAGTTAAGGTCCAATCACAACTGTTCCCGCTTTGCAACATTATCACACAGTGATTGGCTATTACACTGGTTTCGCAGAAACCGACCAATACGAATGCTACAGCTTAGAATCCGCATTCCAGAATCAAGCTTAACATAGGAAAAGATAGGCTTGATTCACCTTTCAATACACAACAGTGAGTGGCAATGTGTTTCTGTGGGTGGCTCAGAAGCCGAACATACTGCTTTTCCTGATTACTTGGGAACTAATTCTAATTAATTTACATTGTTTGTAGCACATTCACTGCAACAACAATTTGGAGAGGGCAGAAGTTCTCAGTTCAGATACGACTAGTAAGTGCTTGCTACATAACTGTGATACAAAATGTATGTTAAAGGGTGTATGTGTGTGTTTGTTTTTTAAACCAAGTTGTAGAGATGTGGTTGTTTTATTTTACATTTCACTCATGGCTTGATCCTCTCAGCAGTGTCTGCACCAATAGATTACTACACAATTTTGATCTGTAGTGTCTGGGAAATCACTGCCTAGGCCATCATGGGCTGCTTTCACACAAATGATTTTTCACGTTTCAGTCACTCAGCTCATGTTTTTTAAAGGTTTCCACATGATGTCATCCTCTGTTTGTCACAGACTATTAAAAGCTTGTTGCCTCCATAGAAAACCCTGCTTTATTTTAAGCACATAAAAAATCTGGGAAGCATCTGGGAAGATGCTATCAGCACAAGCAGTTTCTTGCATCTGAAAGGGAAACAGTGCAATTGCAGGACTTCAGGGAGAAAACAGGATGCTGAACTAGAGTATTCAGTGGTCTGATATAGTAGGGCACTTCTTAGGCTCTTGTGGTGTCAGATTGAGGGAGCGGGGATGATCCCTTAGAAAGGAACCATTCCTCTGATGGGATTTATTCATCAAACAGCAAACCAATCTTCTTTGTGTTCTCTGTGCAGTGCACACACTTGGGTTCTGTGCATGCACTGAGCCTGACCTCAGAGTTGGAGAGCTTTCCAAAATGCTGATTTGGTGGTCTTCCTCCCAGCCCCGGGGAGCAGGCTTGCACCTTGCATGTGTGGAGCTGAGGGAAAGACAAGGTTAGTGAAAAGTACTGAGCCCAGAGCAGAGTAAAGTGATTTCAGCTCATATCTTTATTGGCAGGGAAGAACAAGACAAGGGAAGACCGACTCACAGGCCGGTTTATATTCTGGATCAAACCACACCCCAAGCACACACCCCATACCAGTGATAGGATTATTTACAGTGAAACAGAGTTCCATGGGTCCTTCTTGGATCCTAGCCCTCTGATAGGTGTGGGCTAGGATCCACTCGGGCTATTGTCTCTAGTCCGAAGCTAGAGCTCTTTGCCTGGCCACGTGCGGGTCTTGCCTTGCATGCGGTCGAACCTAGTACATAACACTTGGGCCAAGTGTGTGACTGCACAGATGACCACTCAAAGATCATTAGTTACAGGTAAGCAACCTGTGCTCTGCTGGTAGGCTTTCCACTGGTACCTGATTGACTTCAGGGTGAAACATGATGCAGGACTATCTCAACCATTTGACTGATCCAGTTCAACTTTCATGTTTTTATGAATATTCAGCTGTACCTTTCATTTTCTTATACTTGCTAACTTTACACGTTTTCTGTTTTCATGACAGGTAACATAGATCAGAAAGCTGTGGCAGCTTATTGAGCTTTGTCTCTGTGGTAGAAAAGACAAATTTGGACATTAAAAGAATCCATTTTTTAAAAAATATATTTTAAAAATCCATGCTTCCCCCCAAACCGCCATAAATAGTAGGTGATGTGGGGGGCAATAGAGAAGCAAACCAACATGATTTATCATGAAATATGTGGAGATTCAGACGCAGGCAACTTAAAGCAATTTTGTTAGGAATAAAAACTAGGATCACACTGGAATGAACTGCAGAAGACTGCCATGCAGACAAGTGTAGGAGACTTGCTGTCTGGTATGTAATACTTAGAATGAGTATACTGACCTCTGCTACATTAGTATGTTATCACAAAACATGACATTATCATGGCATGATATTTGCTTCAATCAAACTTGCATGGAGCCAGTGTGGCATAGTGGTTAGTGTGTAGTACTAGGGAGACCTGAATTTAACCCCCCCCCTCTAATTAGGCTTCCTAGGTGACCTTCTGTCAATATAACCAACCTTGTAATGAGAATAAAATGAAAAAAGGAAGAAACATGCACCCTTTCTGAGCTCCTGGGGGGAAGATGAGCAGGATAAAAACAGACAGACTGACAGACAGCTCACTTCTGTTTTTTTCTATTTACACAGATGTGGCCTTTGTGGAACATGAATGGTTTCAAGAACAGCTCTCAAGGGCATACAACGATGTCAGTTTCAGGAAATTGTTTTCATTTGGGGATTCTACCCATTTTGCTATTGATCTGAAGGCACTCTATGGAGACCTAGTCATTGTCTCCAAGAACATCCATAACCTGCCATTGCAGCAGCTCACACTACCTGATGTTCTTGAAAGCTTTCAGTCTATCACAGTTGTAGAAGGGGAAGCAGGGAGTGGGAAAACTACATTGCTCCGTAAGATAGCTATTCTCTGGGCATCTGGATGCTGTCCTGTCCTCAACAGATTCAAGTTTGTTTTTTATCTCTCCTTGAACTCTAGAGGAAGGAATGAGAAACTGGCCGATATGATTTGCAATCAGCTAGTAGGGCTTGAAGGGTCATTAACAAAAGATTCCCTGAAGAACTTATGTCAGTCACTAAGAAATCAGGTCCTGTTTCTCGTGGATGATTATGACGGAATGAATACAGTCCCCTCTGAAATTGAAGATCTGATTCAAAAGAACCACTTCAACAAACACTGCTTAGTTATTGCAGTTCGTACTAACAGGATTGGTAGCATCCGCCTGTTTGCAAACACAATTCTCAGTATTGGAGAGTTCCCACTAACCAGCACTGTCTATCTTTTAAGAAAACTCTTTTCACATAACATTAGTCTTGTAGAAGACTTTTACATTCAGATGGTACAAGAAGAAACTGTACAATCTCTCTTCAAGACTCCTCTTTTTGTTGTGTCTCTTGGTGCATATTGGGTTCAATATCCTGATAGCAATATGTTCACAGACATGGTTATTTTGAAAGCCTACTTGCTGTACATTTCATTGAAATATCCACAAGAGTGTGAGTGGTTGAAAGTAATGGTGTCCTCCTGTGGTGAACTTGCCTTACAAGGTCTCTACAAATCCTGCTTTGATTTCAGTGAAGAAGACCTTTTTGGAGTTGGAGTAAGGGGAGATGATGCTGTCTGGTTTGGTCTGCTAAGCAAGTTCACTGCTCAAAGGCTTCATCCACTCTACAAATTCTTCCACCTTTCTTTCCAAGAATTTCTGGCAGGTCTAAGGATGAGTGAGCTCTTAGCTTCAGATGTGCAGGAAAATGTGGAGAAAGGACTGTGGTACTTGCAGCAAATCAACACCTTTGTGAAAATCTTTGGGCGATACAGGTATATTTTGATCTATGCTTGCAGCAAGCCTTCCAATGCAGTGCCAAAAATAATTTTCCACTTGCTGAATTTACTCAATTGTGAGGAGTCGTTTGAAAGTCGATCTGAAAATGATGTTTATCTGCAGCAAACTCCCAAACTTCAACTAATGCAACTGCAGCTTCTGCTTATTACCTTTAGATTGTTCCCAGAGCTATGTCATTCAATAGCTACTGAAATTGTACTGAAACTTGCCACGGAGCTAGCCTACCAGAGCAATATGGTTCCTGCATGTGCTCCCATGTTCTTAAAATTTCTTTCTGGGAAAGAATTTTCTGTACATCAGTTTGCTTCCAACAGTGGGTTCATAAGTCGCTTCTTTCTAGATTATCCCGAGAGTTTGTTCTTACCCAGCAGTTTTGTCGCATCTTTTACTGGCAAAAAGGAAGTTGCTGATTTGTCTCTAGCTGAAAGTTGTTATTCTAATTTGGGGGTTCCAGTTGTTGACAAGGAATATGCTCCTGCTTTTAAACTTTTCAGTGATGTTTCAAAGCAGGTAAAGGAGCGTGAAGATTTTAGCAATAGTTTTATGTCACTCATCCCCAGATGTCTTCCAGACTCCATGATAGCTCCTTTTGTTCCTATGAAAGGCCATGAGAAAATCCGACATTTGAAATTTGTTGCCAGCAATATGAAATCATTACAAGTTCATGACCTTCAAAATTTAGTGATACTCTTCTCAGTTTTTGATTGTATTGAATTCCGGCTGAAAAATTGCCAAGGTCTGATTGAGAGTATCCAGCCAGCTATTGAACAGAATTTGAGATCCTTTAAAGTTTGCAGCATACACTGTGATACTTTGAGTGTAATAGAAGAAAACCTTCTTCTTTCAATGTCTTCACTTGAGTCTCTTGAAATCAAAGGGATAACATCAGCACCAGGTAAAGTGGCTTTTAATTGCATTTACTTCTCCATATATTGTCTTCCTTTTTGTCTTTTGGGAAGATTACTATTTTGGATAAATTATTCAACTGTACATTGTTTCCACTTTAAAAACATGGTAACAACTTTATATTTAGCTGAAAAACTTATCCCATTCCAAGCTCCATATAGATTTTTTTTTTAAATAGGAGCAAGTAATTCTGTTCAGTATGAATATTTGACACAGAATTTTAAGGCCTCTGAAGTCTAGAATTTGGAATGTTTTTTCCCTGTCTTACATTATAAGCAGAACATTGTTTTAGAACATTTTAAACTCTTGATTTAACAATCAGTTTAACAATAAATTCTGAGAAATGTAGTTTGGCCAGGTGCTAAGTATTCTGTCAGATATCTCCTCCCTCAGGGTTCTCTGTTGAGAGAAATAAGTATCGAATCCATTTAAGTTGGCTTGTAGTAATGTCCATGCTACAAGTGTGTTTTCAATGTCTATTATTTTTTACTTACACTGTAGTTTACATATTTTTAAATTTATGGAGCTTAAAAATCCTCAATAACTAACAGAAATATATGTTTATAATGAAGAATCACCCACTGGAAAGATAAGGATTCTGCATTTACATACTGTAAATACTGGCTCACAGACACAGAAGAAATTCATTATCTACCTTGTGTATTTCAGAAACTGTCTTTGCAAATTTGGACAAATATACTTTCTTGAAGGAACTGTCAATGGATCTTCCTGATTGTCGAAACATATTTGATATCATTCCAGAAGGCTTCAGAAATCTGCATAGCATGGAAAAATTGCTAATCTACAATGTTCAGTTTCAAAGCAGTTCTGCCCGATTAGGTAAAATGCACATGTACACCTTTTCAGCATACTGTGTCCAACCCAGAGAAATCTAAATGCTTATCTCTGTGTTTAAACAACATTAGTTTGAATGGGATTTAAGAATGCTTAAGATTCTTAGGATCACCACCGCAGTCCAACTAGAGTTAGTCCTATTGAAAACAATAGTCATGCCTGATTTTGTTTTTGTTTTAAAAAGAGAGAGTTAAATTTCAGCAAAACTAATTTTAAATTTAACGTGATCATTTAATTCAAAACTTGTGTTTAATTCAAAACTGAAAGCCAGTCGTTATTTCTTCCTCCAGAGATTATGTTTCACCTTTTTGGAATCATGAGGAAACAAACACCATTTTGTTTTACCAGGAGTTAGGGACATCCGTCCTTAATATGTCTTTTGTTTTTTCAAGACAATTTTGCTTACTGAAGGTTACATTCCAGTCTCTTACTGAAGTTTCATTCAGTAAAAAGATATACTTAAAATCTTTAGTATCTGACAAACAAAGCTATCACGTACTGTCCTTTTACTTTGAGTTTACACACCATAGTAATCTTCAGTCTTCATGCAAGAGATATGAGAGGATCTTTCTCTGTGTCAGCTTTGCTCCTGTTTGATTAAGGTAAATGTCTAGAAAAGAGTAGTTTCAGAGAGTAGTAATGTTGGTCTAGAACAACTAGATTTGAGTTCATTAGCAACTAAGAAACCAACAAGATTTTCAGAGTATAAGCTTTTGAGAGTCAACAATGAAGGGAGCTTTGATTCTCAAAAGGTTTCTGGACTCTAAGGTGCTACTGGATTCAGATCTAGTTGTCTACAGAATAATTCTCTTGATAAGTAAGAGCCTCTTAATTGCTGTATGCCCTTCTTGTATGCTTCCTCTCACCACCATTCCTAACAGAGAATTCCAAATTTTATAGGAATTCTAAAATCAGATTTCACATACAAATCTTGAAAACACACATGCTAGCAAACATTATTCAATTAATTCATTTGGAATGCAAAACTGGATCTTGAAGATAGGTATGAGCAGGCTCACATAATTGGATCCTTTCTTTACCTCCTTTGATGTAAATCTACAGGTGACATCAGTAAATTCTATACAATATTGTAAAAAATATTTTTACACATTGTAATGCATTTTTTTCTTCTGCAGTTGAAGTTATGCGGAACTTCCGAAACCTTTGTGTTTTTCATCTGAAACATTCAGACTTTTCTGAGTTTGGGGCTCTCATGGATGCCATTTCTACTTGCAAAATGCTAAGAGAAATAAGATTAACTGAATTGTCTTTTGGAGATAAAGACCTGTTTTCTCTTGGTAAGAAAGGTTTATTGAATAACTGTTGTATGTTATATGTTACCACATATAAAAGTAATACTTGATTGATTATGGATTTAACAACATTAAGCTTTAATCCTGATTCGAAACACCTCTAGCTTTCTGTGTCCAGTTTGTGCCCCCCCCCAGCTCAGGTATTTTTTTGTAGAAAAAGCCCAGCAGGAACTCATTGGCATAATAGGCCACACCCATCAGCAGAAACTTATTAGCATATTAGGCCACACCCCATGTTACCAGAAGTGTGGTCATCCAGCCACACCCACCTTTTGCTTCTTATTCTGTTTACCTTGTTTGCTGTCAACACCCAGGGCTTTTTTTTTAGCAGGAACTCCTTTGCATGTTAGGCCACACATCCCTAATGTAACCAATCCTAATTAGTTTCTGCCATTGGGTGTGGCCTGTTATGCTAATGAGTTCCTGCTGGGTGTGGCCAACTTGGGAGCCAGCCAGAACTCTGTTCCTGTGTGTTCCTGCCCAAAAATAGCCCTGCCCGAGCTTATGACTCATTGTCCTCTAAACATTGTGTTAGAGTTATGGAATATGGAGAGTTCTCCCTTGCTACAGGATTTCAGATCAAACGACCTTCCTTTTGTACAACTTTTAGAAAAACAACAGAAGAAAAAGTCTCAAGCCTGTTACATTTAATGAGCTGCATAAGCACACATCTGAAATGCCTGGAGTTACATTGGCCCAAAGAACTACATAGCCCATATATTGCAGTTTCATTTTTGCAAAACAGAAATCACAGAAACCTGAGTGATCATCAAGTTTCACAAGCTTTTTTGTAAAACCACCTGGAGTTTATGAAAAATAGGTGAGGTATAGATTCTTAATAAATAAATACAATTAAAAAGCTGTGCCACAAAACCCCACACAGAAATTATAATAAAGCTTTATTTATTTATTTAAAAACATGTATTAGCTTCCTTTTTTCCTTATGGAGGTCAGAGTGGCTTGAGCATTTCGAAGCTTTCAGCATTTTTAAACCATTTGTTGTGACTGTCTTGTGTAATGGCTGCTTACTTTTATCTCTGCTGTAGCTGCTGTCTTGCCAAATTTTACTGCTCTGAAGGTACTGGATCTTGCACGGCTAAGTTTCACTGATAAGGAAGCTTGTACAGCATTAGGTAAAGTTTACCTTTTCTTTCTTCAGAAATTTCTTCTACAGCTCAGTGACCCACAATACGTAGTAAATTCTTAAAAATATTGATGCTCAATAACTGTAGAACAGAACTGCCTGTTAAGATATAAACAGGAATAATATGATTTGTGTCTCTTGAGTCATGAATTCCTATAACCGTTGCCGTGACCGAGTTGTGGAGTCACTGCTTGTATAGGCTTAAATTCATACTGGATTTAAAATATTTTCACTCAGGGCTTTTTTTGTAGAAGAAGCCCAGCAGGAACTCATTAGCATAACAGGCCACACCCCTGACAGCACACTTCATTAGTATATTAGGCCACAGCCCCATGTTGCCAGAAGTGTGGTCATCCAGCCACACCCACCTTCTGCTTCTTATTCTGTTTACCTTGTTTGTTGTCAAAACCCAGGGCTTTTTTTGGAGCAGGGACTCCTTTGCATGTTAGGCCATGCACCCCAAATGTGGCCAACCCTAATGAGTTTCTGCTGTTGGGTGTGGCCTATTATGCTAATGAGTTCCTGCTGTGTGTGGCCAACTCGGGAGCCAGTCGGAACTCCGTTCCTGTGTGTTCCTGCTCAAAAATAGCCCTGTTTTCACTTATGAAGTGACTGACCAGTTCTCACTATACTGTATCTCAGGGCTTTTTTTGTAGAAAAAGCCCAGCAGGAACTCATTAGCATAATAGGCCACACTCATCAACAGAAACTAATTAGCATATTAGGCCACACCTCCATGTTACCAGAAGTGTGGTCATCCATCCACACCCACCTTTTGCTTCTTATTCTGTTTACCTTGTTTGCTGTCAAACCCAGGGCTTTTTTTGTAGCAGGAACTCCTTTGCATGTTAGGCCACACACCCCTCATGTAGCCAATCCTAATGAGATTCTGCGGTTCGGTGTGGCCTATTATGCAAATTAGTTCCTGCTGGGCATGGCCAACTCGGGAGCCAGCTGGAACTTTGTTCCTGTGTGTTCCTGCCCAAAAATAGCCCTGCTGTATCTGACAAGGTTACTATAAAACATTAGTCTCTTTGGGGGTTTTGGTATATAACTTATGGATGCATGGAGGACAACTGCCCAGTATAATTCTTTCACCAGGAAGTCAGGCACCGGTATTTGTAAAAGTCAAACAGCACACTTCTTTATTTCTCGAAAAGCCCAACAGGGGATAGGATATATTTACATAGGATATTTTGTTTCCTTGTAGAATATAACTTTTACTTTGAATTCACATAGGCTGTTGGCTTATGACTCTCAGTTTTACATAGATGTTCTTCAGTATACTAAATACACTTACGATCCCACTCTCCAGTAACTGTTTTGTGGCTGACCTTTGGATTTTATCTGTCTGGACCCTTTGAGTCTAACTGGGCACCTTTCCAGCTTTCCAGACTCCTCCAGACCCTTAGTCCTTTCTTTAGCCACCTCTACAAGTTCCTTTGGAGCAATGTATCTGGTGTTTGTGACCACTGAGGTTTTATACTGTTCACTCTCTGTTCACTCTGTTCTTTCCTTTAGAGGGTACCAGTGCAGAGTTTTATTAAGCCCAGTTTCCTACTCAAAACTGATATCAGACTGTTTCCACAGAGCCACAGAGGTTTTGTTCCACCTCAGAGCTATTCAGTTATCTGACCGCTCTCTGCTAACTTCTCTTCCAACTTCCCCTCCCAACTGTCAGTTGTCTACCATTATCTGTCACTTTCTGAGAATTCCGAGCCAAATGGCTCCCTCCCTTCTCAGTCATGTGACTTAGAAACTTCTTTGTTTACCTGCTGCTGTCCACTAACCTTTAATTCAGTCACAATTCCAATCCAGTTTGTTACCTATGTGGTCACATGTACTCTATATATGAATAAATCTGAAGGTAGTGCACTTTGAGCCCACAAGGAAGAAACCTCTTTCCTCATCATCTCTGAGAATTTAGGTTCAACTTGTGGTTTAAAGAACACCCCCAGTGTACACAGTAACCCACACAATGAATATAAAGGGGATCTTAAACAAAGTGAATACATTCCTCTGAAAGCCTGGAAGGAAGCTTGTAGAATAAAAACAGAAATAAAGTATATTGAGGGAGAAAAGGACCAGTTACCTAGGCTGGGAAATGACCAAACTTAAGCAGTCAAAATAATGCCCAATTTTCAGCATTATACCCAACAATAGCTTCCAGGCATCCTGCTATGATGGCATCACATGCAGCATGACATCATTTCGGGAAATCAATGGAAGTGGCATTATGTAGCTCTTGGAATCACCAGAAACTTTGTGGGTTTACCATAGAGTTTCCTAGAGTGATGTCATTTCTAATTTTCCATGGAAGTGATATCAGGGCACACATAATCATGTCATCCCTTTGTCTCTACCCTCCAAGTACCCACTGGCTGCCAGGCATAGCCTGGCATCCCTAAAGCGTCTCTCACTTGAAGCTTCTAAAATCTGTCCAAGTTACTCCACTCAGGTTTCAAATACATAATGTGCCTGACCAGACTCACAGTCAGAAATATTTTGGCGGAACTCACCTTAAACTGTGCTCATTTGCTCAATGCTGTGAGGAAGCACTGGGAGGCAAGAGAAGGAGCTCCCAGATTTCTTCCTGCCTTGCTTTCACCAGTGGAAACAGTGGTAGGGGAGATCGTCACATTGGGCAGGAGTGAAACAAGAAGTTTCTTCTTCCTCCTTGCAATGCTCCCTCACAGTGCTGAGAGCATGAGCACTGTATAGGGTGAGTTCCCATGATGTATGTCTGAGTGTGAGTCTGGGCGAGCACCTGTGACCTGACATGTATTGGGCATATCCTGCATTTGAACCGTCAGACAAGGAGATAAGAGGCCAAAGAGACATGGTGTGATGCAGAAAGCAGACAGGACTAGACCTACCTATCCCTTGAAGATCTGAATGAGATCTGAGCACAGGGCCACACTACACAATACTACACAAGAGCTACAGGGAATGTCATTTTAAAAGTGTGTGGGTGCTTGATTTGGCTCAAGTCTGTGGCATGGGGGAGGGGCTGCCACCTTTCTCCTGTGATGTTTTCCCCCGAACCAATACAGCCCCAGGGGAGTAATTCCCCCCATTTTGGAGGTGCATGTGCAGTATTTTAAAATGATGTTCCCTGTAGTGGCTGTGTGGGGAAAGCAAGCTGGATCTGGGGAACCCAGACCCAACTCATTAGAAATTATATTATTTTGGCACCCTGAGGTAGGACTCCAGATGTCTGAGCTACAGGTAATCCAAAGTAATCAAAAAGTGAAGAGGAGCAGGGACATGTGGTGCATGCCAATCAAACAAGTGTCGGAGTGTGGGATGGAGCTGTGCAGGAAGGAGGGCAGGGCCCAGCAGGGGGCTTGCTGGAGGCCAGAGCAGCGTGGAGTCCCTAGAGCAGCATGGCTGGAAGCCGCTCTCTGCTGCCACGCGGGGTCACAGCAGCGTTGCCTCCAGGCGCTCTGGTGGGAGGAGGAAGAGGAGGAGGAGATGAAGGGGGGGCAGGTGGCGGTCTGGTGGGCAGGACCATCACCTCACCGCTGTCTGTGGGGGAGGGAAGGAAGGAAGGAGGGCCAGTGAGTTGGGGTGCCCCTCTCCTACCTGGCAATGCTTCTGTTGCACTGGTGCTCGCCCAGGCCACACTCCTACCCACCCTCCAGCCAATTGCTCCCCGGGGCCTGGCCCAGGCTGGCCCTTCTCAGCTGCCCCCGGAGGGACAGTACGAGCCAAGCTGGGCAGAAGAGGGCCCTGAGCTGAGCGTGCGCCCTGCCTGCCTGCCTGCGGAGTAGCTGCTGGCCATTCCCAAGAAGTGGGGAATCAGGGGAGATAAGAGGCAGCAGCCGCAGGGCACACAACATGCGGTGCAAGCTTTTGGCAGGGGCAGGGGGGCTTTTTGGGGGGGAGGGTGGCTCAGTTTGGTGCCCCCATGTTGGCCCCACCCTAGGTGAACGTCTCCCTAGTTCACCTAGTGAGTGGGCCGGCCCTGAGTCCGCACACTTAACCACTACACCAAACTAGTGCAATAGGATCTTTTGTGGGTAAAAGAATACTGGTTTATTAATGAGAGGCCTTGTGCAGCCTGCATACTGGCCTGATGAGGTTCTTTAATGTGATGAGGCCCAAATCATGGCAAGGCACTCTGACAAGCCTGGCCAGATCTAAACACAGCCAGGCCAGAAGTGATGTGGTGTTGCCAGTGGGGGGAGATGCAGTCCAGGACTACGACTTGTCAACTAGGATTGCCATGTCATGCCTGTCAGCTGATGGGAGCTTGGGGCATGGGGACACAGGGAAGGGGGTTGCTAGCAATGTGTGCACCATGATGTCATTTCCAGAAAAAACTGGAAATGATATGTTGCTGTATGGTAAAATCATAGCACTTCTGATAATTCCTAGAAGCGATGTGATGTCACTTCCTGGTTTCCCCAAGAAGTGATACCATGTTGTGAGAGATGTTGATATTTTTTTAAATTTTTCCTGCCGCTGCTCAAAGCAGCTGGGAGGCCAACAAGGGTGCTGGCAGAAGGCTTCCCTGGGGAGGCCTGGCAACCCTACTGTCAGCTCAAAAGGGGCAGCAGAGCCAACATAGAGGAGGCCAGAAGGAGGAAGGAAGGAGGAAGCAGATTGGCTGGAGGCCTGGGTAGCTGCACAGGAACCAGCTAGGAGGGAGGAAAGATCAACACCCAGGATGGCTCACCTGGGCAGCTCATTCTCACTTACCTGGGAGCACAGGGATGCAAAGAGCGAAGGCACACTGGTGTAGTGGAGCCTGGTAATGAAGGATCCTGGGCAGCATGGAGCAATGGCAAAACCACATTAATGTCGGGGGATGGGGGGTAAGGTTGCCAGATCCAGGTTGGTAAACTCCTGGAGATTTGGGGATGGAGGCTGAGGAAAACAGGGAACTCAATAGAGTGCAATGCCACAGAGCCCACCCTCCAAAGCAGCCATTTTCTGTAGGGGAATGTAGTCCGGATGTGAGCTGTAATTCTAGGAAATCTCCAGGTTCCACCTGGAGCGAACGATTCCCCAGGGGAGGTCACAAAGAGCCAATGTAGTGGCCAAGAACCCTGGTCTGCAGCCCCTCCCACACTGAGGGTGGCATGTTGATTAAAAATCTGATAGCAACATTTGGCTTTTTCCAAAGACAATCTGTTTACCGGAGTTCATGCTACTGCCAGGTCTCCACCACTTATCTTGGAAATGGACTCATTTCTTGGCCTCTTTTGAGAAATGGGGAACAGCTGGTCCTGCTACCAAGATGGGAAGGATAAACATGAACCAAAATGAAAGCAGTTTGGCAACATTTGTGTAATGTGGATTTGTAACATTGGTGTTTTCCATATGGAACAGACTTGTGTGGATCCTGGGGAGGGAGGAGTTTGGGGAGGGGAGGCAATTCCGTAAGGATGTGATGTCACAGAGTCCACCCTCAAAAGCTGCCATTTTCTTCAGGGGGTCTGATCTCTGCAGATCACTTGCAATTCTGGGAGATTTCCAGGCCCCAAAAGGAGGTTGGCAACCCTACCTGAAATTGTCTACACAGTCTAAACTAGGGATTGGGTGCTACCTTTTCTTGTCTCTTTTCTGACTCCTGAGTTACAAAAAGGAGGATCTACATTTAAAGGGCAAGTTTTATAATATTGTTTTCCATAGGCTGGCTGGAGTAAGTACAACACACAACCTGGAGGCCACAGGCTGTGTGTTGTACTTACAGTACTTGTAATGTTTAGCTTCTTAAAATGGGATTTTATATGCTTCCAAAATAAGTTTTCAGGAATCTAGACGGGTCTGAATTATATATTATCTATCAACAGTTAACTTTCTTTGCTTTGTAGCCTCAGTGTTAAGTTGTCTTGTGGCACTGGAGGAACTTGTTCTGCCAATTGGACAAGGAATAACTCATGAGGCCAAAGTGATTGTCCAGCAATGCTGTCATATGCCAAATCTTCAAAAGCTGGAGTTTAACCAGGCTTTAAGTGATGAAGGCCTGCTGGAAATAGGTGAGACTTCTTTAAATCCTGAGAAAAATATCTTTCCTGGTCAATTCTCACTCGAGTTTATGAGATCTCTGTAATTAAAGTTTTGGTTTCTGTCATCTTCTGCTAAATAATTTCTTGCAGTTAGGAGGAAGTTAAATACATAATGATTAAAGGATGCCATCCCATAAAAGTATTAAGGAATCTTTAAGTGACTTGTTCAGCTGAACCAATCCTCTGCACACAAAAAGCTCAACACTTGCTGGAAGTCACCGCTAGGGATGGGCATGAATTAGGAAAATGTGGTTCAGTTCATGGTATGCCGTTTGCAAACCATGAATTGTCATGAACTTTTAACTGCCAAACAAACCAGTTTGGTTCAGGTTGCAGTAGAATGCCCGCTGGGATGCTGGAGACACCAAACTCACAGAGGACCTCCAGCTGACTCTGCTCTGCTCTCCAAGTCTGGTGAGGATTGGATTTACGGGGTCCAAGTTACGCCCCCCCCCCAAAGAAGGTGCCCCAGGAAAGTGTTTTCTGGGGAAATGACAGGTGATGCATAGAACAAACCCTTTGCAAGCTAGAGACATCTAACTCATAAGGGACTTTCCTCTGATGTTCCTCTAAATGCCCTCCAAGTTATGTGCAGATTGGACCTAAGGGGGTCTGAGTTATGACCCCCAAAAAAAGATGCCCCGAGAAAAGTGCTTTTGGGGGAAATGTCAGGCACAGGTGTGCAAGCTACACACATCAAACACACAAGGAAACTATTGGTGTTTCCAAGACTGGAGAATTCTGTCTTCCCTATTGCTTCAAAGTTTGGAAAATTTTGTTTGAGGGAAGACAATCTGTCTGGAAATGTATCCATTCACAAACTGCTTGAAAGTTCATGGAAAGTTTGTGCTGGTTGATGTGCCACGAACTTCAATTCATAAACCAAGAACTGGCCAAAATTCATCACCAACTTTAGATCATGAGCTGATTCATGCCCATCCCTAGTCACTGCAAAAGTTAATTTACAGCAGCTGCCAGGTGAACCCAGTTTGTATGATACAACAATATGGTTCTTATTTATTAATATCCTGCTTTTCTCCCTGATCAGGGACTCAAAGTGGTACTTCAAAGTGACTTTTCATATCATTTCCCCCTCATCCACTTAATCCTCACAACAACAACAACAACCCTGTGAGGCTACATTTAGCTGAGAGATTATAATGGGCCCAAGGTCACTTGCTAGGCCTCAGTGGTTGAGTTAGGGATTTGAACCTGGTTATCCCAGGTCCTAGTCTAATATTCTCACTACACCACACCAGCCCTCAATGCAGCAGCACTTCTTGTTCATGAACATACAGGGCCATGATGTATGTTACAAAGTCTCCTTGTGTGTTGATGATATGCACAAAGACTTTGTATCAAATACTGAATGGGAATTTTGTGCATCCCAGACACACACATGCTGTTCTCTCCTTGTGACCACTGTGCATGGGTAGAAGTGGTTTTAACCATCTGCTCTGTACCATTTTTTCTTCCTCAGACCACACCATGGAGCCACTGTTGCTTCTGTTAAGAAACTTACATTCATGCGTGCACATAGCATGATTTTGGAAACAGAACCAAAACAATGGGGCACTATGAAACAGAGAAAATAGCAGGGGTGTGGGAGCTGCAGAATGTTAGATCTGCTTCTATTCATGCACTTGTATGAGTCTAGGAGGTACAAAACTCCTGTTGAATGTCTTTGTGTTATCCACCAACGAATACAAAGACTTTGTTAACACTTGAAGTAGCCTTCAGTGAGATACAGCAAAAATTAGCATTAATGATTATTGACTGAAATGAACATTCATATGAAAATTACCTTAGATGAGTTATCCTGAATTTTTTGAAGAAGTTCAACTACAATCTACAGCTATCTGTCTAAATTTGAATATTCTACAAAGGGATGTAGAATTATTATTTTCTACTATTCAGTTAAATGTATATTTTATGTTGGTTTTCTAGCAAATGTAGCAGTTGATGGAGGTTTCCAGAAGCTTGAGTTCCTGCACCTCATGGCCAATCACAGCACTACAGAGCCTGCTTGGAGAACCTTCTTCCAAACATTATCCAATATGCCAAAGTTACACGAGGCAGACTTCAGTCGCCTTTTCACACATTCAATCAAATGTGAAGCAGCAACAGTGAGGTCTTTTGTCCAGTGTGTCTCCAGGTTGCCCAGCCTCAAGACCATTAACATGATAGGATGGCTGTTTGATGCGGATGACCTGAAAATGTTTGAAGTTATGAAAGAACAACACCCCCAGTCAAAAAGCTTAAATTTGACTTGGGAATTTATTTTGCCATTTTCACCAATTGTAAAAGAGTAGAAAAGAGGAAATGTGTAAATGCTGGACAGCATGTATTATAAAAACATCCAAATATTTACTCTGCTTGTAAAGAGACTAGTTTTTATAAGTGACAGAAGAAATGAAACAAAGAAACTTTGGAAATGAGAGCATTGCATATGGAACAATGTTGGCAATTTATTGGCTGTACTGAGGTCTCAACAAATAGGCTATCCATGAGAGGCATGAAGAGAGCTTGTTGGGGGCAACTCCTTTTGCTCTTCCCTGTCCCACATGCATGGAGCATGATCGAAAGCTTCCAGGTATGGAGTTTCTTTCACATAATTGGGATTCTAAGAAGGTTAAACTGTATAGAATCTTGGTTTCTTGGGTAAGACATAAATCTCCAGTTATCTCATACATCTGTAGTGGACACATCTCAAACTGGAGCTTAAATCAAGGCTCACCAAATCTGAAGGTTTTCAGCTGCATTCTGTGTACAAAGGGAAGAGCAGAACAACAAACTATTTTTATGCCCATCACAGACAACCCTCTGAAAACTGAAAGGGGCCATTCTCCCTTGGTCACAGATTCAGGTAGGTAACCATCTTGGTCTGAAGCAACAGAACAAAATATGAGTCCAGGGGCACCTTTAAGATCAACAAAAGTTTAATTCTAGATATAAGCTTTTGTGTGCACACACATACAAGCTTACACAGAGAATTAAACTTTGTGGTTTTAAAGGTGCCACTGGACTTAAACTTTGTTCTCTTGGTTACAGTTACTCAGCTATAATATTGGAATAAATAACAATAGGGCAATTATTACAATGAAAGTATGTGTCATGTAGGGGTTAGAGTGTTGGGTGAAATATAAGCAGCTTTTTGTTCAAATACTTTTTCTGCCATGGAGTTCAATGGGTGACCTTGAGCCAGTTAGACTAACATCCAGATACTTCCAGGGATAAAATGGAAGGAGCTTTTGGGAGGACAAAATTTAATAAATAAATGCCTGGCTCTGTTGGAATATAAGGATCATTGGGTGGTTCTTTTAAAAGGGCTCCAGGACCTGTAAGTGGTAAATGCCAGCTCTTTTTAGAGCAAACAAAGAAAGTCATTTTTCACATTTCTTGATGAAGTTTTGTGTGATCACACATTGAAAAATTTTATTCATCAGCTGAAAGCAGAATTATAACTGTGATTCTGCACTGTACTTGGAACCCCCTCTCTCCTACACCTCTTACCAGTGGAAGCCTCCTTTTCTTCTTTTATCCCCCATGTATTCTCTTCATTTCACTGAACGTTCCCATTTCTCTAATGAGCTGGTACCCTGAAATGTATCTCCAGTAGGTTTTGGGGGAAGCCAGAAAATGGAAGCCAGTCCTTTTCCTCTGTATTCCTGTGCTTCTCTCTGGCAGGAGTTGCATGCTGCCTCCCATATTCAAACAGACATCTTTGCTAATTCACAGAACTGTCTAATTTAGGTGCTGCATATTCATGATCCATAAAAATCACTGATCATGCAGTAAAAGAGAGATGCCGTCCAAGTGAATGAATGGTCATTTGATAAACCTTTATTTGACCATCTCATTGTGTGAGAAGAAACAAATGAAAGAAGATGATAGGGATACCTGTAAAAACATCACAGCAACTCATACTACTTTCACAATTTGGCTAAATTCGTACTACATATTGATTGATGTCCTAATAGTTACTCAAAATGATTAAAAATGCAATTCACGTATTGTATTGATTTTCTAGCAAAAGTAGCAGCTGGTGGATCTCTCCAAAAGCTTAAGCTCTGGCACCTCATGAGAAGTCCCAACATTACTGAAGCCCATGGAAAAACCTTCTTCACTTGCATTTTCACACACCAGTTCAAATGCCAAAAATGATGTCTTTTGTTCAGTGCATCTCCAGGCTGCCCAGCCCCAAGACCATTTGCATACTAGGATGGCTGTTTGATGCTATGAAAAGACAACAGCCCCAGGCATCAAGTTTATGTCTAATTTGGAAATGGATATTTGCTATTTCTACCTATTATAAAAAGAATAGAAAGAAAAAAACAGTTCTATGTAAACACTGGCTTACAGATTTGGTAACAAAAAGTAAATGCTTGATAGGTTTGAAAATGAATCAGTATTAGACAGTGATAGCACACAAAAATTAAGCAAATTAAATCCCTTGGCAGTTAATGGAAACGTTGTATATAACAGTTTGAAAAATTCATTCTGTATGTTACTTGTGGCAAATATTGGAATAGTTTAGTGATATCACAGATGCTGTAAAGATTAAAAGATATGTAGAAGGTTGCAGTTCTCTGAAAGATTATGGGTCAGCTCTAGACCAAAGGTTTTTGCAGGAAGTGAATTCCTCAAAATTCTTATTTAGGGGATAGGGGACCCTGAGGAACAATGTGGGGTGTCTGTGTGCTTGTAGAACAGAGGGTGAATAAGTGGAAATTGCCCATTGACTCTGGATCCAACCCTAAATTAGTGCAAAAAATGTTCTGTCACAAAATCTGGGATAGGTACCTCAGTAGTGAAAGAACTACTGTCACACAAGAAAACTCACTTTTACCATGTGACCTTATTTGTTGATAAAAGTTTCACTTTTAAGATGAGTGCTAAGTTACACTGATTGCTGTGCGTATTCTATTTCAGTGTTAACATGGCAGCTTAGAGCCTACATGCTACATGGAAGCACTCTTTCATAATAGACCAAGGCAATCACCATGATGGTGCTGATAACTCCACAATCACACCACCGAGGAAAACTGACTTTCTTATTTGTACTGGCTTTTAAGCATTCAGAATCATAATAAAGCGAGACACTTATGGTGATTTCCTGTATTCAAGTCCATTCTCTCAGCTAGATATAAACTGTAAAAGAAACAACTGGTCTAAAAACTAATAACATTAAAGTAAAATTTGGAAAAAAAAGTTTATTGATGAGTATTTTAAACAAGTTCAGTGACATCACTGATAAGCAATAGATCCCTATACACTTGAACAGACCTGTTCTAGCTCCATTGTCTGGACTATTGGGTAACCAACCACAAGCATCTACAAAAGCATCACTGACTGATAACACTTCTAGAAAGTTAAGTACATAAGCAATGATGTAAGCCTGTCAAAAGTATTTTACTGTATGCATACATGAATCAATTCCAACCAAGATATTAAAAATAGTGAAGAAAAAAAGAGTATACTTTCTGTGGAATCTCCAAACCAACAGTTAATGTTTACATTCCATACAATTAGTTTCTCTATGGCTATTGTCACTGCCAAGCTTAGCAGAGATTCTGTCACCATGGAGGACTGTCTTAAATCAGTGCAAAGACTACATAACCAGATGCACAGGAAGATGGATTAGTCCAGAGCAGGCACTCAAGAGCAGGACAGTAGATGATAAAAGCAGAGTTAAACCAGAAATCTTGCTAGCAAAGTAACATTTGTACAAAACGGGTAAGTGATGCCTCTGAGGATTATACAGTCAGTGATCTTCATCTCAGTGAACACTTCATCTATGTTGAAGAATGTACATGTGGGACATCCCTCTCCATGGGAGAGTTTTTACACCTAGTTTTCAAAAGGAGAACATAAAGGTAAGTTAGATCATTTTAGAAGCACATATGCCAGTGATATTAAGTTAATCTGTCCAAGACAACCTGTTTGTATTGGAAATAGATGAACATTATATCAGCCACTCAGTTGTATTTCACATGCACTCTCAAAGAGAGATGTATATAGCAATAATAGGCACTTCCTTGTATGTTACTTTTTAACCTCTTCCAGTGTTATGTTATCTAGTTATGTTATTTTATTTCAGTTATTTAATTATGTTATTTCATTATCCTTGAAGGAATTGCTAGTGAATCCATGGAAATGATTTCATGGATGAAAATTCAGTCACATTGCAATTGCTCATTTCAGAGAGAAGAAGAGATTGGATTTATACCCTGCCATTCACTACTCAAAGGAGTCTCAGAGTGGCTTACAAACTCCTTTCCCTTCCCCTCCCCACAACAGACACCCTGTGAGCTGGTGGGGCTGAGAGAGCTATTGACAGAAACTGCTATTTTTTCAAGAACAGCTGTGCCAGAGCTATGGCTTGCTGAAGGTCGTCCAGCCAGGTGCAAGTGGAGGAGTGGGGAATCAAACCTGGTTCTCCCAGATTAGAGTCTGCACAATTAACCACTACACCAAACAGAGAGAGAATGGTTGACTTAGTTTTGTTTAAAAACATCTACAGCCTAAAGCCACAAAGCAGCAGTAAGTCAACCTGTCACTGTTTTCACAGCACCCTTTCCATGGACTTCCAAGAAAGAATAATGTGTGATGGTTCTTCCTACCCCTACACTTGCATCCACAAGAAAAACTATGTTCACAGCCCAGTATTTGAGTTGTGTCTCCAAGATACAGTTGGTACAACCTGCTCTCAACTAAAACAAAATTAATACTTACAACAGCTACTTAGAATGGGCGTGTCTCCCTGCTGTAGCTTCCATTCGGCTCTGTTTTAAACCCTGTGCAATACAGGATACAGACTTGTTTATAACTGAAAACCAATGTGTATTACAGACCAACATATTACCAATGGGGAACAGAAGTGACAATAAAATCTGATTATCTATGCCAGGGATCCTCAACCTTTTTGGGCCTGTAGGCACCTTTGGAATTGTGAGAGAAGGTGGTGAGCACGACCACAAAACAGATGCCACAGGAGGCACAGATAACCAGAGGCAGCCCATATTCAGGATAAAACCAACACTATGGTATGCTGCTAAAACAATACTTTCTTAAAGAGATGAGTAGGTCTTTGGTTACAAGATTAATCATCTGGGGCTCCCTGTTGTAAATGAACACTGGATTCCATGTGGCTGCATGTTCTTAAGAAGGTTTATACATGACCTCCTGCTCAGCTCTCTTGAATCCTCTGCATTTTGGCAGAACTGTCACAGAGGTGAGGGCACAACAGCCTGTGACACTGAAGGACAGTCTCAGAAAAGCCCTAGATGTTCACTGCCACAACACCTGCATCTACGGCCACCTTGAACAATGAGGAAAAGTCAGAATACAAATAAAGTATCTTTTGTTGCTCAAGGACAGCGACTGCCTCTATCTTCTCAAATTTCCTGTGCATGAACTAGTAGAATGAGTTGAGGAGTTGGCTGTGTAGGGAAAACCCAGGAAACCTGAAGACTAAGATCCAATTTTAAAGTGGTTTATAACTTGAAATTTTTGCTTATGCAAATGTTCCCTCCAAAAAAGCCCAGATCAATAAGATATATCCCCAGGATTATGTCGGTTTTGCACACAGCACTTTTGGGGTTGTGTACAGAGGTGAGAGCAGGCAACAGAAGCACTGAGCAGGCTGCAAAGGTTTTTCTGATCACATACACTAGAAGTGTCAGATGGGAAGGCAAAGCGTCCTTGAAATAGGCAACTAACAGTACATTCCTAAGAGGAGTTACACCCTTCGAAATCCCTTGAAGTCAATTGTCTTAGAAAGGTGTAACTCTGCCTCGGATTGCACTGGAAGTGTAGATGTCTTTTCCATCACCCCCTCCACCCCTGTGTGGGACTTGTCTGAATACTTAGCAACAATCTCAGTGACAATCAGGAGGCCACAACTTCATGAAACAGACTGCTGGTCAGCTAAGGTGCTCATAATATTACATCTCAATAGTGAAACATCATTCATTACTCCTACAACCAAAAATGCTGGAAGAGAGCAGCATGTGGTCAGAGTTCCTTCCAGGTTTCGTACTCATACAGTAGGTCTATAATAAAAAATCTCACACTTTTTTTTAAAAAGGTCACAGAGATTCATTCAACACTATCCCAGTGGGTCAGTGTTAAGTTCTGATCAGCCAAGGCAATGCAGATTTGATTTAATTTTTTTGTTTTAATCTTAATAAGAAAATGGCAGAACCATTTTGACAGCATTTCCACTTCCATGAACTCTTTTTTTGTAGCACATCACACTGAATTCCCCATGTGCAGTGCCCTTCCGAGGATATCTCCAACCATGAAAGACTACTGTTTTTCTCACAGAAAATAATGCAGACACATGTGATGGGTTGGGTCTGGACCAAATGTGGCTCTGTTTGAATTTGGGGGTTTGTTTTAAAATCAAATTATACATTGCAATATTCCATGGTTTGTCTGGGTCCCTAAGGTGATGGGTAACAGATGCAGCCTCCCATAATGGCTTGATTTACAATTTGCTTTTTTATTAGACTAAGACAGCCACACAAAATGCTATTCTATTCATGTTGTGTTAACATAAGGAGTTGAATAGGTAAGCTGCATTTCAGGAAGAAAAAAAAAGATTTCTCTCTTACCAGATAGTAGCCAGTATGGTAGCCGCTCATATACCAGGCTATTAACATACTTCCTAATGCTTCGTCATCTTCTGAAGAGTCTGGACTCAGAGGTGGAGGTGGTGGAATCAACTAGGAAGCAAGAGAGTTTATACTGAACTGGCTGGTTTCTCTTTAGAAAGTTTTTAAAAGCAGAAAAACTCTAAAATGTGTACATTTTCCAGATTTATAATCCACAAGCTAGCATGATATTATTTTTGTCATCTAGTACCCATATTTTCAAAGCAACACATTTCAGAGCTAAATGCCCAAGTCCTACAATGGTTGTAGTATGCTGTGCAGCTCTAGAATCTTTCATATTACAAGCAATCGTTTAAGAGCCTTCTAATGCCAAGTTAAGTGAATTAAGGGATAATATTTATTGGGAGTGTGTTTGCATCATGTCACCATATTCACTTTACCTTAAATCTCAGAAAAGAGAACATGGGAAGGAAGGTGAAGAAAAAGAAAGGCCAAGACACAAGTTCACAAAGTACGATCACAACAAATGTACAAAGCAGAAGAGCCTAAAAAAAGCCAATATAATCAGCAGTATGAACATCCAGTTCTTGCCAAAAAGTAAAAGTAGTAAGTTTGTGCCTTGGCTACACCAGATTAGGGAAGCTGCACATTCCATAGTGTGCATCTTCAACACCAAGGCCATTTCCATCCAAAATGCAGGCCTGAATCGGGACTGAAATGGGTTTAGATAACCTGTCCCCTCCAAGACCACCTAAAGCTATGTAGCCACCACCCATTTGAGCACCTTGCCCAGGAATGGAATATTAACCACTGGGTAGTAATTGTTTAGGTTATTTGTGTCCAAGGATACCTTCTTCAGGAAGGGTCTCACAACCATATCTTTCAAAATGGTTGGAACTACATTTTCTCATAGAAAAGAAGAAGAAGAAGAGGAGATTGGATTTATACCTCGCCCTTCACTACCCAAAGGTGTCTAAGAATGGCTTACAAACTCCTTTCCCTTCCCCTCCCCACAACAGACACCCTGTGAGGTAGGTGGAGCTGAGAGAGCTCTTGACAGAAACTGCTCTTTTTCAAGAACAGTTCTTATCAGAACTATGGCTTGCCCAAGGTCATCCAGCCAGGTGCAAGTGGAGGAGTGGGGAATCAAACCCCGTTCTCCCAGATTAGAGTCTGCACACTTAACCACTACACCAAACTGGCTTTTATTACCTGGGCCCAGTCAATCAACTCAGCCTGGCATGAGGGGCAAGGGTCAAGATCAAAAATGGTGGGCCACACACTCTGAAGCACTTTGCTCACTTCATCAGGAACCCAAAACTAAAAGTCATCCATACAACTAGCATGAGAGTGTGCACCAATAACACCAACCCAACTGGGGCGATGAACAACTCAAATGGCTTCCAAGCAGAAACTGCCTCCTAAACTTTTTGCTGAATCTAGTGAGAAGTTTGGAGGTGGAGGGACCTTGAAAGAAATTTGGAGGTGGAAATTATAAGCTGACTCACAGGTGATATTAACTTAGCTTGCCCATTTGTTCTCCACTCCACCACCTAAGCTTCTCTATTGCAGCTGGAACACAAGCAGATGCTGGAGGTGGGGAGAACAGGAGTGACTGGCTTCTTTTCCCTCGAAGTGTAAGCTTGGGTTGCCAAGAAAAGGAGCAGATCCTTCCTGTTCTCTGCAGCAGAAGTGGTTTCAGGTAGTAGTGGGTAAGTTTTCATCTTGGGTTACAAAGAATAGGAGCAGATCACCTCTGTTCTCTGTAGCCCACACATCAGTTTTATGTAGAGATTAAAGCAATGATTCCCCCCCCACCCACCCAAAACTCACAAAATAAGTTCCAGAGAATAGGAAAATCCTGCTCCTGTCCTCTGCAGTCCAAACTGACAACCTGGAGTGGGGAGACGGGAAATGCCACCCCCCAGCCTTGCAGAGATATAGTAAACTATCCCAGCTGAGACTGAACAAGAACCTGACTTCCAGCTGATCCCTGCAATCAACACTGTTGATTTCCCCAGCAGGAGATCAGAAGCTGACTCCCAGCTGATCCCTCATCAATGGGTAGGTGGGTCCTGATGGTTCCAAGTAACATGTTCCTGCAAACAGGTGTGAACAAGGCACAAAGAGCTGAACAGTCTTTCAATCAGTCAGCTCCCTGATCAACAGGATGTGAGTCAAACCAGGAGGTGTTTGAGTATTCCTATTCTAGACTGCAGCCAGTTGACTGTATGTATCCAATGCTCTGCCCATAAGTAGAAACAAGAATGTCTAAGGTAAGCTAGACAACAACCTTTACCTCTGTACCACTAACTTTCTGTGATAGTGAATTTTTTAAATACAAGAGCATTCAGTTTCGCAAATGCCTTCCTGCAGTGTGAAGTAGTACAGAGCACTGCAGACTAGAAACAGGTTTGAAACATTGACTTGGATCCCATGAAGGAAAATCCATCTCCCTCTGTCTGCTACAGCCCCAAATGCCTCCCCTCAAATGCTAGCATGCAGGAAGAGTACATGGGGACATTCAGAAGTCTGCAGTGGGATGGGGGAAATCAGCAATAACCATCCCCCTTCCATCTGTGGAAATCCTTCTGTATATCAACAATGCATGAACTATTCAGACAACATGCTAACAGCAGCAATAGTAATATTTGCTGCCAAGTGGAAAATTGAGGGTTACCCAACTCTTGAGAATTGGGTAGACAAGAGGCAAGAATACAAAGTTATGGCAAAACTGACAAACCGCATTAACCAAAGACCGAAAGAGGAATTTGAAAACAACTGGTGAGTTTCCTGTGACTACTATAACCGATCTGTCTAGTTATACATCTGAATGGTCTAATATTATATGATAATACTACAAAACAGTTTTAATATGAAATATAAAATGTATTATTTGTATGTGTTTATTATAACAAACTTGTGTGAAAATTTTATAAAATTTCTCTGAGGTTATTTATGTCATACCATATAACAGATAAGATCGATAAGATAAAAAGGATAATATAGTATGAGAAAATGGTAGAATACATTGAGTAGGTCGTTATACTAATTTTTTAAGTTAGTATGTCATATATATTTTAAGCGATACTCTTATGCCATTATACCATATATATTGTGTTATATATTTGCTAAGCTATTATACCGTATACTTTTTTATATATACATATATGTTCTGATAAAGGAAAGTCCTCAATATCTGTAAAATTGCCATGACATTATGCTTTTGGTAATTATATTTCTTATGCATTCTTCCCTATTCCTTTTTTCTTCTTGTATCCCTTAAAAATTTTTAAATTTAAAAAAATCCTTCAGTGTATCCAATTCTTTATCTACTGTTTGACAGACCAAGGTCTAAGAACATGCCTTTTTACTGTTACCCTTTTTAGCTATCACTCACCGGTGGTCCTGATGGAAATGGTGGAGGCCAGCCTGATAAAAAAGATGGAGGTCCACTGAACTTTGACCCAGTCTACATTCAAGTTGTTTAACATGCAACAAAAGAAGGTTTTTGTTATATCCATGACTATAAAGAAACTATAAAGCTAAGCAAGCAGACTGACACAATGTACCCCAACCAGAAAATTAATGCAAAGGATTGAAACATTTCACAACATTCTAGAACCTCAATAAAGATTAACGTTCAAAAGGCGTCAGGTTCTGTGTGTAGCTTTCCAAAATCTACTCATTTCTCATGAAACACAGACATTCAGAATGGAACAAGGCTCTCATCTCTTCACCTCAGTAGAAATCATTATTCTTAAAGCTGTAGCCCTTAGTCTGGTAGTACAAAGCCAATTACAATTAAGTCTTTTAAAGAAAGGTGCCACTCCACTAAAACAGTTGAATGCTGGTATGTTGTTGAATGCTGGGATCCCTTACCCTTCCCAATCCCAGTGGTGGTGGCGGTGGTAGTAGAGGGAAGTGCGAATTCCATTGTGCTGATTTTGTATGATTGTGTTTATTTCCAGGCGACTGGAAGAACAGGTCACTTTCATCAGTTGAATACTGAGTCTCATTTGCATTCTAGAAAATATAATTTTAATTAGAAATCTGGCACAGACATTTCAAGCTTCACTTACAAGGTGCAAATAATAAATATACTCTGACCTTCCTGCATTCGGGTTTTGTGACGTCAGAGAATACAGCTTTTAAAAGCAACTACCAAAGTACTGCAAACAGCACGGTAAGGACTGCCTTTCCCTATGTGAACTTGTGCAACTGTATAGATTAGACACATTGACCCTCACAACAAACTCCCATGCCACAATGTAAGTGCTGCCACCAAAAAAGCCTGCGTACAGGCCAAGGCTGATTTAAGACACCCGCACAAGGGAACAGAGGGCAAACTCTGGATGGACAAGTACAATCGCCACATAGGTGCATACTATAAATCCTGCAAGAGCTGTTAAAAATAGCTTCAAGCGCTACCTTAGAAAACATTCTATCAGTTTGGGACAGATTAAATGGAAATTAGCACCAGAGCCCTCTCCAATGGCCTGTGTTCTAAACTTGGGGGGCTTCCCGCAGGTTTGGACATAAATAAGTTTCGGTTATGGTCCAAATTGGGCCTTGACCATATCAGGACCTGGTATAGACAAGGGAGAATCCTCACCAAAGAAGAAGTAGAATAAAAGTTACAAGGGCAAGCACCATGGTTCCAATATTTTCAAATGAGAATAATAATGCTTTCCTATGCTACCAAAATGGGCTTCCTTAGACCGCTAACTACGTTTGAGACCCTTCTAACTGGATCGTTGAGGGTTATGAAAGGTCTCTTGTCTAAAATATACCAAATTCTAATTGAGGTCTTATACTTTAAACTACAAACATGTTGACACGTGGGAGAAAAAACTGCCTGGTGAACTTAGAACAGATGGTTGGGAAGCTATATGGAGTTCACCTTCAAATAAATCGACTATTCATTCGATTAGGATACAGTTTTATAAATCAATTCCAAATGGTATCTCTATCTCAATAGATTACATAAAATAAATCAGGGCTCCAGCCCTAATTATGGGAAGCTGTGTGGGCAAAAAAGTTCTCCAGTTCACTTGTGGTGGAAATGCCTCAATATCCACCATTTTTGGTTGGCTGTCTCAAAGGCAATCTTCCAAATTACTAAGCTCCCTTTCTCTCTGAAGTTGTTTATATTTGATATCTGGAATGATATCTAAATCCCCAAAGAGACAAGGAAACTTGTTTCCAAATTATTAGAAGTGGGCTGTTCGATGATCACTGCCTCCTGATCAAATCCAGTTGGACCATCCTTAGATAAGATGGCATGAGAAACTTTGGGAGATCTGTTTTGGAGAAAATTGTACATAACTCCTTTTTCTATAGTTTGCAACATAGTGCACAACGAAGTAGCTATGAAGACACCTGGAATCCTGTCTTTGATTATTTAGAAGTCAGAGGCATCCTAGCATGGAAAAAAGATTATAGACTTTGGTCCTCTCTCTAGTTGTTTTTTTCCTGTGAAGCTGGTATACCTTCCATCATCCCCTGGAGAACGAAATGTGTTTATATCTAGGTACCTCGCTTTAAGTGATTTTCACTGCATTCAATATTTACATTTCTGTTCCTTCTACTGATAATGTTGTTTCAGTGTATAGTCTCAACTCAACTTCTACTTTTCATGGTCTTTGTATTTCTCTGACTATGATACGTAAACTAAGCCTACTGCTCATTAAAATTTATTAAAAAAAATATAAGAAGTTTCTCCCATTTCAGTAAAATGGGAAGTTTATTTTGGCTCTCACCTCCCCAGCACTTCTTTCCTCATTTGTTCCCTCAGCATCTATTGGTGGCAGCAGGTCAGACAGCCGGTGCTCTTCCCTATTTCCATATCCAGTATAAACCACTACACATGTCCCTTTCTTCCAGTTAATTGAGTTAATAGTTGCTTGGTACACATTACCATCTTCAGACCAAACTGCACTGCATGCATCATTAACTCTCCACTGTATTGAAAGAAAAAAGTTACAGATGTAATGTTCCAAAAATAGTTTCTCCACCAGCCTCCTATATTAGCAAAATTTCTTTTGTGCAAAAAGACCTTTGATTCAAGCAGGCTGTTTGCAATGTATACTTTTATAACTTCACTGAACAGTTAATATAAGTAACTTGCTTCCTAGTCCAAGATATGTTAGTTTTAGACAGCTCTGTTTAATGTCATGCTACTAAGTGACCTGCCCTCTTAAAATTCTCAAAAAGTTTAAAACTTTAATATTGCCCACCCTTATTTTTCAACGGCACCAGCTGAAAACAATGAATCAAATGTGGTACTCTTTCCAGCAGCTTCTACAAATACATCATTCTGGTTACAAAAGCATCATTCCCATTTCAAAAACTGAAAAATGGAACAATGCCACTGAAACTAACATATAATCAAGACAGCGATGTATCACAGGGCTTCTCAAATATCAAGCATTCTCTTTCTTGTAAAATTTCAGGTACAACATACTGGAAAGAGAAGGCAACTGAAGATTTGGGTTGCTATTCCGAAGTCTTTGTATTTGGGAACAACTTCAACTTGGAAAAATGAAGTCTTTTTTCAAGATAAAAAAATTAAAATTCTAAGAGCTTTAAAAAGATATCGCTTTTGTGTATGTTGTCACAAGTGCCCCCCCACAATGACCTGTTTCTGTGATGCAGCATTACTTTTCTTCCTACTCTTGTTCTTTTTGTTATTTTTCCTTTTTGTTCCAGCGTTTTGCTCAGTTTTATCCAAAGGCTCTGAACAGTCACCGTTCTTCAAAGCATTCTGTTAGAGAAAGTATAAAACAAAAAGCCCTTTTTATAAATGGTTTGTTCCTTGAACCCCATGTCACAGCAACCCATTCAGCTGAGAAGCCCAACCATAACCAGGAGCATACAATGGGAGGACTGGTTCATATTCTAATCTAAGCAGTACTCGGAAGGTATGGGCCCAGATTAGCTCAGGTCTTTGAGGTTCATACTTTAGTTACACTGCATTCATTCTTGAAACAGACTACAGCAAGGCTGCAAATAGCAAGGAGCCCTCCTCACCAGCTACATGACAGACTGAGAAACGCATCTTGATGATTGCTAACTGACAAAGCTGCATGTCTTTTGGCTGCTTCCATCCATTTAAGAATGCACACAATGGAAAACATCACCCAGAATCAGGATGAAACGGCAACAAGACTGCTATATTTGAATGTTGTTAATTATAGAATATTTTGTTAAAGAACTAAGTTGGCAATAGAAGACTGAATTCATTGTAAGCAATATAGTTTAATCACAAGAAAAATGCTGGCAATCTTGTCTGCATTGTATATTATTCAGTAATAATGCACTAAAAGAGGATTCTTCAGTCATGACCAATCTCTATGCCGTATCAGAGGCTGTCAGATTGAACTGGATGGGCTATATCTGAGGGCTGCAGCAGAAACACAGATAAAGAACCATGTGACTAAGGTTCTGAAGTTAATGATGAAAAGAAATCAAATTATGTCACTCTTCCTCCCTCTTCTGCCAGCAAAACCTCAGCTGAATATCATTTTATTGATACAACAACCTATATACCAGGTTCTGTGAGTTTCCAACTTTTTTAAATTCCCAGCTTTTATGTCAATCCCCCCATAGCCCCTTTTGTTGAAGAGATGTGCTTTTCTACTTATATCTCCACAACAAGAGAAGAGAAACTTACTTTGTAAGAAAAAAAAATTAAAGCTGTGAAAGTCAAAGAACCAGATACATAGATTGTTTTACTGATATAACAGTAGTCAACTGCTGATTAAAACAAAATAGCCCTTGGTGGTGGGATGGTGGTGGAGGTGGGGGATGGCTGCGGCAAGGAGGGGAGGGAAAACTGCTGCCATAAAAGTGGGACCAGGAAAACCTGAATATTCCCTTACCTGTGGCAATCATTCAGGCTTTACTGCAATCTTTCTCAAAACTCTGCAGCTACAGTAGGTCTGGGAAACAGTGAAGAAACACCAGGGAAAACCTAGGAGATTAATGAAGGCACCTTGCTGCTATGAAGAAGCAGGAGAAAAACACTTCTTAACAGTATCAACCCTGGGGCAAATAACCAGTGTGGAAATAGCCTAGGAAGTGCAGCATCTGTGAACTGGGGTTTTTTTTGCCTGTTGTTCAAGCACTGATAGTCTTCCTTCCTTTCTTGAAAACTGTTGCTTCTGGAAATAAATTCTAGAGAGTAGCTTCCATGCAAGTTTAAATCTCTGCAGGTTACATTTTGCACTAACACCATCAGGATGTGCTTTACCTTGAAAGATGCAACTGCTTTATCATATGCCTTTATGAGGGCTGTATCATCCCATATATCAGAATCATCGCTCTGCAGAAGAAAGAGAACACAAAGAGGCTTAGCCCATTTTTAAGAAATTTATAAAAAGAGCTAGTCTATGATTGCCTACTCCAGCCTGGTAAATTCCTGGTGATTTGGGGGAGGCGGGGGCAAAGCCTGGGAGAAGAGTAAGCTCATCGGAGATGTGATGCTGTAGAGTCCACCCTCTGAAGCTCCATTTCCTCCAAGGAAAGTTTAACCTGGAGGGAGGGAGGTAACCGAAACAATGGACACCCTCTTCAGTACATCGATAGCTTGTTAAGATGCATGCTATTATATGCAGCGCTCTCGTTTCCATGTCCCCAAACTTCCCGCTTCTGACACTTTCTTTGCCATCTCCGATCCACCACCAACAAGCGACAGATACAACCTCATCGCACAAAGAAGGGCCCTCAAGAGCGATCCTCACAAATGGAGGGGGAAGCCCGGCGGAGCTCACAAGCAGCCCCACGTACCTGCCCGGCTCCGCGCCTGAAGAGGATCGCCTCGTCCTCGCTTCGAGCAGCCATGAGAGTTCCCGGGTCCGTCCAGTCGGCCAAGCCAGAAGGCGCTCACTCAACACGCCACCAACCTTGCCGCCGCCATGGCTACCTCATCAGCCACGGCCTGGCGGGGAGGAGCTACCGGAGCAGAGGCGTCTGTGAGCGCGCGGCCGTCTCGTTCGCGCCGCTTGAGCAGGGAGCGAATTGCCGACCACTACTGGCAAGGAGGCCTCGGCTTCTTCCGGGCCGCTTTATCCGGGCGCTTCCTTTGAGGTAGCGCCACAAAGCCTCTCGCGACAAAGCGCGTTAAGTCAGAGATCCTGTGCAGTGATCCTTGGGCTTTACGTAATTAGTTGAGATCGGGTTACCTCCGCTCCAATAACTTTGAGTTTATCTTTTACTCGACATTTTTTAAGCCTTGCATTGCAATAAGACATTTTTTACGCCTTGCATTGCTATTTCTTGTGTAGGTCTGCACAGGTTTTGTAAGCGACATTAAAAGGGAATTTTGACTGAGAGAGACAACAGACGGGGACCCCCTTCAGTACATAGGGTTAACTCCGAATCTGAATTTAGCTACACATAATTGAATTCACAATATGAATCAGGTGAACTATTTTACATTACATAACAGTTAAAATGGGATGGCATAAAAGCATTAAACAGCTCAGAGAAGGAATAAGGAGACCGGAGGGCATTGGGGCGTAGTTCTTCCTAGTTACAGTGGACACTTACCTGGACGCCACATATTTTTATAGTCTTTAAGGTGCTACTGGACTCTTGCTCTTTTCTACTGTTTGCCAGTAAGCTAATACACTGACCTGAACAGGTATCTGATCAGTGCAGTCAGATATATACAATGATGGGGAGGAGGTGGCTATAGGGTGGGGACAGAGGGCTATGGCCCTCCTGCTTACTATAGTTACAGAGGCACTGTTTTGCTGTAACAAGGTTACCTTTCTAGAGTCAGTTTTGCCAAAGAGTATACAATTTTGTGTGATTATAAAGGGTGGAGTCCTGACCTAAGGGACCAGGATAGCCCAGTCTCCTTAAATTGTAGAAGTTAAGCAGCATGATCAGCCCTGGTTAGTATATGGAAGTCCAGGGCCACTATGCAGGAGGCAATGGCAAACCACCTGTTAGTCTCTTGTCCCCTGAGGGGTTGTCCTAAGACAGCTGCAACTTAATGGCACTTTCCATCGCCACCGTAACAGGCAGATAGCAGGGGTGGAAATTAGTCAGAGGGTCAAAAATACTTTTACTGACCAAAATTCCAAAAAAACTGACCAAATACTGACAAATTACTGACCAATTTAATGCCATCCTACTGATAAGCTAACGTTTTAAATGTAAAACTAGGACTTCATTAAAAAGTATTATATGGCTTCCACCAGCCCCATAGTTAGATGTGACCCAAATAAAAGGATTGCACACCTTTTTATTGAATTTTTTTAATGAATAGAGGACAATGTTCTCATTATTGTACGAAATATAAGGCAAAAAAAGATTCCCTTTCAAAAATAATCACATACTGCAGATAATAAAACAGCAAAAACATTTAAAGCCAAACAAATTATGACAGCAAAACATAATTACTGTAAGGTAAGACTTGTCTCTGCTTTTACTTTATCTTTGTTTTTTTGATGAAAAAGAACCAGCCAGCAGCCTGCCATCCCTAGTGGAGGCCATGTCGGGCTGGGCATTGGAACACCCTAGACTGATTGAACTGTGTGATTTCAATGTCCATGCGGATGATGTGGCCTCCACTCAGGTGACGGATGACACTAGGACTCTCCCAATATGTAACAACTCCCACCAGACCAGACACACACTCGATCTGATCTTTGCAGCAGGGATCACAGTGGACTGGGTCACTGCCTCAGCAGTGCCATGGCTGGACCATCATGCCCTGAAGGCCCATCTGAATGTTTCACCCAAACCCTGTTTGGGCAGTGAGCAGATTTCAGTTTGCCTGTGGAGCCAAATGGACCTTATGTGGCTTCAAATGGCCTTGCAAGATCTGATACCCCATGGTGGCTTGTTAGATGAGCTTGTGGAGGATTGACACAGCTGACTCTCAGCAGCCATTGATGAGATCACTCCCCAACGCTCTCTGTGCCCTCACTCTAGGCTGGCTCCTTGGTTTACCCAGGAGTTGCAGCTGATGATGCAAAGGCTAAGATGGCTGGAGACAGTAGCAGTGCACCTGTGACAAAGCCAAAAGAATATCTTAAAGGACCTTTATGAGATCCTATGAGATGGCAGTCAAAGCTGCTGAGAATATTATGCGGCCACGCTTGGGTCTGCGAGCTCATGCCCAGCCCAATTATTTAGAATTAGGTCTATAACTGTTCTGCCACAAGGCAGACCAAATGTTAGGGAAGTGAACACTGGCTGTGAGGCCTTTGTGAGCTACTTTGCAGAAAAAGTCCTGTCACTCCGCAGTGACCTCCCCATCACAGTATGTGAACTCGAGGCTCCGTGCACATATTCTAGTCATGTTATAGACTATTTCAGTCCACTCAGCCTGAAGGAAGTTGACAAACTGCTCTCAACTGTACACCCTACCACATGCTGCCTTGACCCATGCCCATCATGGCTAATTAAAGCTGGCCATGATGGGTTGAGATGCCCTAAGGGAGTTTATCAACAAGTCCTTTTCGGAGGGACAGTTCCCTAGAGCACTCAAGTGATTCGTCCCCTCCTGAAAAAGCCATCTGGATCTGGCCGAATTGGCTAATTACCGGCTGATCTCCAATCTGCCCTATTTGGGCAAAATAATTGAAAAGGCTGTGGCAATTCAGCTGTAGAGCTTTTTGGATGACACTTCCATTCTAGATCCTTGCCAGTCCAGTTTCCGCCCAGGCCATGGGACGGAGACAGCACTGGTTGCCCTCACCAATGACCTCTGGAGGCATCTGGATCGGGGAGGATTGGCAGTGATGTTGCTATTGGTCCCAGCGGTGGCATTTGACAAAGTCGACCATCAGTTACTGATCCACCACTTCACCAACACTGGAGTCCAGGGGCCTGCCTTGCAATGGCTGGCTTCCTTCCTTCAGGTTCAGGGACAAAGGGTGGCGCTAGGGGAGCAGCTATCCCAAAGGCACCCACTGATCTGTGGAGTGCCCCAAGGGGCGGTGCTGTCCCCAGTGTTATTTAACATCTACATGTGCCCCCTTGCCCAGAGGCATGGGCTGGGATGTCACCAGTATGCGGATGACACTCAGCTCTTATCTGTTGTTGGGCAGCCAGTCTGACTCCACACCAGAAGATCGGGACTGGGCATTGCAAGCCATGGCAGGTTGGCGCAGATTGAGCCAACTGAAATTGAATCCAATGAAGATGGAGGTCCTGTGCCTGAGCCAGGGTGGCCCGAAGGTAGGGATCCTATTTCTGACCTTTGATGGGGCACCATTGGTGCCAGTGCCAAAGGTTAGGAGCTTGGGAATGCTCCTGGATGCCTCACTAACAATGGAGACCTTTTACCACCTCCAGCTGATTAGGCAGTTGGTTTCCTTCCTCGAATACAGTGACTTGGCAACAATGATCCATGCGATCGCCGATGGTCACTTCAAAATTGGACTACTGTAATGCTCTCTACATGGGTCTGCCCTTGACCCAAATCCAGAAGCTACAGCTAGTGCAAAATGCTGCAGCCAGGCACATCCAGCCTGTGCTGAAAGCACTGCACTGACTGCCTATACCATACCGAATCCGCTTCAAGGTGCTGGTACTTACCTTTAAAGCCCTTTATGGTCAGGGGCCCACATACCTGAGTGAACGCCTTTCCCCATGTTCCCTAGAGAGCACTGCGCTCAGGGTCAGAAAATTGATTGGCCTCCCTGGTCCTAAAGATGCCAGGCTAGCCACAACCAGGGCCAGGGCCTTCTCAGTGGTGGCTCTGTACTGATGGAATGAGCTCCCAGAAGAGATCAGGGCCCTCAGGACCTTCTACAGTTCCACAGGGCCTGCAAGATGAAGCTCTTCCTCCAGGCCTTCAACTAAGCAGCCGCACCAAATAACATCAAATAACTGAGAAGTGACAGTGCCCTGGTCCTTGGCCTGTGCTGTTTGCCTAAATATAGAGACCAAGATGAGCCAACCACCAATATAGATTATCTGATTACAATACTAGTATTGGTTCTGCCTTCTGTAAGCATTGTTGTAAGTACCTGATCACTTGCTAGCACTTTATAATGTAGAGTTTTATTATTTGTTTTAAGACTGTATATAATTTGTTACCTATATGTTTAATCTCTTTATAAGACACCCTGAGCCCGCTCCGGCAGGGAGGACAGGGTATAAATTGAATAGTTATTCACAAACTCTTTCATTTCTCAACAGTTTTCTGCACTGGATCCACAAGCATTTTTTCCCTTGTCCTCTTCTTCCATTGCTTTCTCAACTCCTTCTAGCATGAGCTGTGCCATGTAGAATCCCACACTATCCATTGCCTCTATTTTCATTGTCTCATGTTTTAAGAGATTAATTATGTTTCTTTACTTTGTGGAAGATCTCACCAAATCACTTTTACTCTTAGGAACAAAGTCCTTAAAGTTCTTCATAACTAAACTGAAAACAATCTGTCTTCTCACTGGGAAGTCATCATGTTTCCCCAAAAATGCAGTAATGAAAATGGAAAAAACACCAACTGCATTCACAAAAATCAAAGAAATACTGACTTTACTGACCATTTTTTTTAAAAACTAACAAATTACTGACCAATATGAAAAAACTGACTTTTACTGATTTTACTGACCATTTTCCACCCCTGAGATAGCCACTAAGAACTGCTGCCCTGCTAAGCAAAGTCAGGATGGCAGCAAGGTTCAACCCTATTACATGCTCAAAACTCCAGGCTGTGAAACTGGTGTAATGAGGTTGCTTATTCATCTATGCATTTATCAGTCTTGCAGTCATTTTCTCACATTCAGTGTATCCTCCAATCTCCACCAGTACTCCTGGAGTTCCTACACTGTTAGGCCTGTTGCCTTATATTTTATAATCCACTGATTTATCATATTCAGTAATCAGGTGACTGATTGAAAGTTTTTACCCTCTGCCTTGAGGCCCAGTAAGAGACTATTAAAAAACCCACCCACAACTGACAGAAACAATTCCTGATTATTTTAAAGGGAGCTTAGCAGCTGTGCAGAGAAAGAATTCTAGTAATGAACTTGTTGTCTGGATTACTCTGAGCCAATAATTAGCAACTGATGAGTTGTTAGGGGCTTTGTCATACATCCCACTTGGCTTCCCATGATACCCTATTAAGTTCCCCAAAACAAGCAATACCTTTGGGCAACCAAGCTAGCAACCTAGTAAATAACACCTCATGGAGAGATTTAGTTTTTCTCCAAGAGCCATCGATTGGCTTAAGACCATCTGGAATATGAAAACACCTATACGTGTATGTGTTAGATCACAGAAAGATAATAAAATCCTGAATGGAGTTACCTTTGTGTTTCCCAAGAGCAGGCAAGAGAAGGCTTCCTTGGTGGACAGGCCCATGCCAGGGCAACGTGGCTTAGAATCTGGGCAATCAGTTTATTCAGGTTGCTTTGTGTTGCATTCTCCTGTGAATATATGAAAAACTCCCCTTTTTCTCTCCTGCAGGTAATTGTATTTACTTTCCCTTATTCTGTATTGTCCCTGGATCACTTGGTTATAAAAGGACTGGGTTATGTGTGTCAGCTCGTTCCTAAGCAAGCCAGACTCCTATGTAGCTGAATAAGGTGTGCAACAAAGAGGCTGAAGTAGATCTGTCAGACTGCTTCACATGGCAAAAGTGACAGGTGGTGGCAGCTACCTACTGTGTGTGGGGTATTGTTTAAGGGGCAAGCAGTAGGCAAATAGACCTCAGGGAAGCTGGGGAATTAGGGCCTTCTATCATGAGGAGCCTGTGAAGATCTTAAACATGCATTAGTGCTCCCTCAGCTAAAACATGAAGTTGCAGTTTTGTTCTAAAACATAACCATCCTTGGGATATAGTTCTTTGATACACAAGTTCAAAATTAGCAATTATGCAGCTTGTTCTCAGGACCCTACTTGCTTCCAATCATATACCAGTATATTAAAAGCCTACAAGTTTCCATCTCTTTATGTCATTTGAAGCTACCCCTGGAATCCTTGCTGCTCAGTTAAGTATGGATTATTATTTTTTGGGTTCACTGATGTGTATTACTCCACACATTAACTGTCTCGTAATCAAACCCTATGCGTACTTATTCAGAAGCAGGGATGGGCATGGATCAGAAAAATGTGGTTAGTGACTGAACTAGTTTGTGGCCCCACAAGCCCCACTGAAAGGGAACAGGGGTTTGTAGAAAGCCCTCCAAAAAAGCTGAGTGGCGGTGAGCAGCCTGCTCCCTGATACTCAGTTTTTGTTTCTTTCCCTGCGAACAGAAAACAGGTTTAAAGGGACCCAGAGTCCATTTAAAACCCCTGCTTCCTGCTCTATCCACAAACTACCATGAATGGCTGTAAAAGTTTGTGGAAGTTCATGTCACAAACTTCAGTTCACAAAACATGAACAGGGCAAAATTCGTCACAAATTTTGCTTCCCGGTTTAGTTCATTCTCATCCCTATTCAGAAGTAGGTCACAATAGAACTTACCTGCAAGTTTGCGTGGGATCACAGGTCCTTAGAGAACCTATTAAGTTTGGGCTTACTGTCTCACATAGCTGGGGCTTGGTTTCTTACCGTGCATTTGAGTAGCATGCCTGCTGTATGGGCACGCTGCAAACTTATCTTATTTGACTCCTTTAATTACACTTGTGGCAAGCTCCTGGTTGTCCTCAAACTTCATTTTTAGAAGTTTTGTGGTTGGTATTTGCAGGACAGTTAACATACATTAGATATTTAGTGACATCTAGCCAGCAGCCACCTCCAGCATGCACCTCTCATGCTTCACATATAAACGGCTGATTTAGGGAAGATTCTTTCCATACAGCCTAATTAAGGGAATTGTGTGCTAGGGACAACTCTCCTCTGCTAATTCACAGCTGTCTTCTGTGACTAACATTGAATTGTTAAACATACCGCACCTGCACTTTCCAAAGAGAGGAGACATACCTGAATGATCCACAGGGTCGACAAGCAGTCTTCCTACATCAGAAAGCAAAAACCAACTCAGCTCAATCTACAGACTAGACAGGTGCAGCCCAGAAGGCAAACATGAACAAGGATGAAGAGAAGGCACTGCCTTCCCTCAGCAGAGAAGAGACCACTATCTTCAAGACCACTGCTGCCCAACATGCATATATGTACTGCAGGCTGCCTCTTTCTTGAGTGGAAGGAGTCTTCTGTATTCAGTCAGGAAATTAAGGGATAGCATAAAAGGCTACCTTGGAGGCTGATGGAGACCAATATAAGGGAGAGAAGCTGCAGATACCTCAAACTGCCCGACTGCGGGTACCAAGTTTCTTACACTGATACACCCCCACCCAGCTATATACCTTATCAGTAATCCCATTTATGTGATCCTCTTTGAACGCAGGATAGCACACAGGTGCATCAGTAGCTACCTACCTGCTTTAACATAAAAGCACAAAAGAAACCGAAAATTACCAAAACAATCAAGATGCTAGATGATCATCCCCTCTTTCCAAGGAGTCAGGACTTCAAAGAACTATAAATTGTGGAGAGAATTAATTTCAATACTAGAATTCAGGATGACAAGGAAGTGATACAAGAGTTTACAACTGTATTTTAGCAATAATATGTAGTACTGCCCAACTGAAATTCAGCTGAAGTGCACTGAGTAGACAAATTAATCCATGGAATGACAATATTTATATTTAACATTAATGAATTACCATGACTAAACAAATTCTACATTATAATATTCTTAAGATTATAGAAGTCTTTAACTTCTTTCCTTTCCACAGAATCAGTACTATTTTCCCTTGGATGCTCATGCCTGAAGGATGTCACAGTTTGAGTGCTTGCTGCATACTAAGACAGAACTCATCAACTTGGTAACATATAGACTAAGAACTTCAGAACCTAGAAAATTTTTCTTGAACTGCCCCAGTCCCCAATCCGCAAATACATTTCACAGAACTCTCCGGTTTGACACAAACAGGGTATAAAGAATAACCATGTTAAATTTTTAGTCAAGTGATATTTTTCTGCCTCACACCGTCCTACTTGGATTTAACTTCAAAGTGAGAGAAGTTCAAGCTTATTAAAGGCTGCTATAGAATCAAGGAGCCTATGCCTTGGTTATCATTCTCAAGCTCTACCAGCCTTAGTCAAAAGATAAAATTTAGATTTTAATTGAAGTTTTTACACAATATATTTAGGAAACTTTGTTCAGTTGTAACTGAAGAATTAGGAGTATTCACGCTTAACAAAATAGGGCTTTAAAATACTTTGGCTGTGCTCTGGATAGTGTCAAAAGGTCAGTAACAACCAAAGCCCATTACATATGTCTTGAGCACCCATTCCAAACTACACAATACTTCATGCAACATTTTTATTGTAAAAATAATTTAGATAACTTTACAGCTGACCTTTACAAATTGGAAAGTACAGAGAACTGGGCTTTTTAGGTATACCATCTCTGAATGTTAAAGGTCCCCAGTTTACCTGCATATTTGTTAACTGGTACAGTTACACAAGCCATTTACTGAGCTAACATTGTAACAATGAAAACTGCAGTTAAGCTACTGCTACCATTACTAATAGACATGCAAAGGGAATTAAGAATCCAATTTTATTGGAAGAGATTCTAGTAATTCAATTAAAGCCAAGTCAGCTGCAACTGCACTATACTAACCAGAAGTTCTAAAATAAATGCATACTGGACAAGTGAGCAAAGAGAAGATAAACATTAACCATTTAATGGCTGGCTACTTTTACAAATATGTCTTTTTAGGCCCTATTATTTCAAGATGCACTGCAGCATATTTAGGTCATTTTGTAGCCATAAACTATTTTGCCCCTGTCTGAAGAGACTTCTTCTCATCAGCTGCTTTCTGCTTTTGCTGCATTATTTCAGAATCTCTGTAAAAAAAGAAAAAAGTTTCTGTATATTTTTTATTTCTACTTCTTCAGTGAAATCAATATATAAGAAATGCTTTTTAATAGCCCATTGTTCTTCAGACCCAAACTTCTACTGCTCAGCAGTAACAAATACGATTATCAGATTTTAATTAGGCAAATCCTAGCCCAAGACAAATCTTAGCCCAAGTCTTTCATTTTAAGCCTCCCCCCAGTAGTTTACAGTTAAAGATAAGATCACAGCCATTCAATGTTGCCCTTGATCGTTACACATTAAGAGCCAGAACTTCATGCAACTTGCCTTTGTTTCCTCTGAGAAGCAGACAAAGTATCCTCTTTTCTTTTTCCTTTGTTCTGTTCTTGAGTTTTCTTCATGTTCTTCTGGCGAGCAAGTTCACGCTGGTTCCCACCTATAAGTACAAACAGTCTAAGTGTTATGTGGCAAGAACATTATTTGTAAGTACTTTAATATTACATTAAGGTCAAAGGTGTCATACCCACTAGCTGTATGACAAGGGCTGCTGTCAGTATTCCATTATCTTCCCTACATAACCTCTTGAATACATCAACAGGAGACAAGAATAATCCTGAGAATGAATAGTCAATCTGCTCCATGGTTTGACATGCAACTACCCATATACGGTTAGAATACATCACCCCCACTAATGAAACCTGGGAAACAAAGGAACCAGAGAATTTTAGGAACACATAAGTAGGGATCCATGATACTTGCAATGGAGGGAAGGGGGGTCATGATTTTTCACTCCTTCTTGCTCCCTCAGACTAGCTCGTCAGCGGATAGGTCCATATTGGTAAGCCTGTGGTCTGTAGGACAGAACTACATTTATCTGCACTTTTGCAGACAACTCTTCTCCATTTGAGACTTTCTTGTAACCTCCCCTTTTTCAAGGTTTGGACTTTTCTGCACAACTGGCTGTCCTACCAGGTTTGCAGAAAGATCCCCATCTGTGTATAAGGCTCTGTAGCTATAAATCTGTCATGTTGAAAATTAGACACAATGATGCCCTGATAATCCTCTCCTTCCTACGGTTATAAGAACCTTACACCATCCTCCTCAGTTTAACTGTGCTACTTTCTGTCCTTTTGCTGAACCTACAACTCCTTTACTCTGGCTTCACCTTCCTTCATACCCTCCCTCCCGTAACCTAAAGCTTTATTAACAGAACAAAATTAATTGCTGCAGTACTGTACAATCAAATTCCACACATGTTAATCACTACTTTGCTATGTTCTGTGCACACCAACCCCAATACACTGAACACTATTCACCATAATGATGCCTTCCACAGGATACACAAGTGTATACACCTATTAAAATATGCAGTTGAATGTGTGTGGCAAACCTATGCATTATGTAAATGTTTAGCAAGAAAACAGAACTGCTACAGCTTCCAGTCAACAGTGCACTTGAAGTCTTTAAATGCATCTTAATCTGATTAATCCCAACACTTGGGATTTCCAGCCACATTTCCACTGCCACAACAAAGTCAGAAACCAGCATTTCTGCTCACAAAGCTATTGCATAACACTGACTCTGTTTAGGTTACATACAAAACGATGGCTTAATCTATGGTTTGTGCAATCAACTGAAGACAGATCATTCCATTAACTATTACTAGCTGGGTATAACAAATAAGGACATGAAACCATGGACATTCGTTTATTAGCCACAGTTCAGTCTTCACTATGACCTTTTGTGTGATGCATGATTGCCTGACTTAAGCCATTGTTTGCAGACCATGAAACTAGAGTGATCTATGTGTGAGAAGGAATGAAGGCAATCCAGAATTATGACTGCAAACCAAATCCTGTTTCATAAACTAACCATGGTTAAAATAAACCATGGCATTGTCTGAACTGAGCCACCACCTCATGATCCACTTTACTTTTTAAAACTAATGTATAATCCACTGAAACATTTCTACAGATGGAACAGTTTCTGTCCACCAAGTGCAATATTCTCCCTTGTCCTACTGCAGGCCTAAAATGCTGCTCCTGGGGTTAGAGGGGCCAACCAGGAGCAGCATTTCAGGCCTGAAGATAGGTGGGAATACACCACTTTGTGAGCAGAAACTGGTCCATCTGCTCCAGCACAGTGAAGCTAAGAACCCTTGATTCCTAGAGAAAATGCAACATCACCACATATCATTTCTTTCAGCATTATACAAAAACCAGACAATGTAAACACATTTACATGCACTAAGAACGTTACTTTTTTGAAGGCCAGATCCTAGCCAAAGCAATCTATTAAGACACTGTACCTTAAAAACACCAAACTGTTCGGTTTGCTCTGCAGCCACCATAACCTGTACAAACAGCTTGAAAACGTTAAAGCTGCATCCACATCCATACATTTTATTCAAGTTAATTTCACACCAATGCTTAGCCAGGAATCAACTTCATTTAGTTACTTGAAAGCTTTAGTCCAGAAAACTGGCTTTCAAATAAGCCTGAAAAAAATCACAACAGTGGCATCCACCTGGCATTTCAACAGAGCCACCTGTCAGAGCTGGAATTTGTTTGAGAGGCAAACCAAGCATTCTTATTTAAAGCAGTCACACTGAACAAATGGCTTTTGTTTTGGCTCCACTTCTAAACTTTATTTCACACCTACTACAGCCCAGCCGTCAGCATAACCTGTGGGATGAAACCCCAAGACCTACTCAAATAGGAATTTTAGACCACATTCACAACCCCCAGGCCACCAGACTGCCCCAAGAACCTTCAATATGCTTATAAAACACTTATTCTGAACAGGGGGAAAAAAGGGCTAGCTTAATCAACAGCCCTTCCCAAGACCGGCTGAAGAGAGACCTATTAACAGAAGTGCAAAGCGATATCACCAGGAAAAGCTGCCTGCTTCCCTAACCGCTATAACAACGAGATACCCAAACAGAGAAAAACCAGGAACTTCAGCTAGTCTTTTTTAGAGCCAACCTTCCACGCCTAAACCCTGCGCAAGATTTATTCGGAAATAAGCCCCCCTCACGCCTCCACCCCAGCTACTACCAGGGCGATGTGTCTCGCCTGCAGTCTCACAGACGAACGCTCGCTCCCCTCCCGCCAAGGGCCGGGGGGGGCCACCGGCTGTCCCACACACGGAGGAGCCCTATTGTCTGCTCTCTGCCCTCGCTTGGTTAAGCGGCGCCTCCGCTAGACGAGCTCCTACCACTACAAACACCGCCCCCAGAAGAGGCGGCGCGCTCAACAGGCAGCGGCGCCTCCCTCTGGCCGAGAGCCACCGCCAGGCCTGACCGCTCAGAGCCGCAGCGACGCTCTAGAAACCACCAACGGGCGGACGAAGGCAGGGAGCTTCAGCGGGCCGAGAAAGCGAGGAGGTCAGTGAGCTGCGCGTCGAATACTCACGGGCCATGGCGAACAATAACCCCAGCGATAGCGGCGGTAACCGTTAGGCACGAACCACCCAGACCCCCCAACAACCACTCCAACTGCCAGAACCTTCTGCGTGCCCCGCCCGCCGTAGCGCCGTTTATGTAGAGGACCGCCTCTGTGATGTAACGACGCTTGGTCACGCCTCCTGCCCTGCTAGCTCCGCCCACAATGATGCTATTGAGATCTGGGGCTGAATGCGTGGCTTTGTTATTGTTTTACGGGGTGAGGGTGGGGGGTGTTCGTTGGGTTAAATCACTTCAGGCAGAAACAAATAAACAAAAAAGAGGGACTATTACGACATTTTAAAGACTTACCAACCTTTTGTAGCATCAGATTCCGAGGGCTACTGGCCACTGATCTGTTGGCGTGGGATCTCGCCCACGAAAGTTTATAGTAGCATAAATTCCAGTGCCTCAAGGCTCCTATTTAGTTTTCGTTCTGTTATTCGGTGCTGTTGCCAGCACGTAATATAGCTGCATTTACCTATGTGCACTTACTTGGAATTGACAGTTCCATAGAATGAGGCCGTGACACAGTACGTTTCCGGCATTTGCACGAAGGGGTTTGTTTATAATTCGAAGGTGCAAGTCCTTATGCAAGTCCTCCGTGGTTTACCCCCACGGAGTTCAATGCCATTTACTTTCTAGTAAAGTCTAGATACTCACTAGAAAAAGCAATTAGGCTTGGATTGGTTAGCAGCTAGACACCATAAAAGTCGATACCAGCCCAAGCATGGAAGGACTCAAAGAAACTGTACAAGATCGGAAAAGGTGGAGAGAGCTGGCCCATAGAATCGCCAAGAGTCGGACGCGACTGAATGGCTAAGTAACAACAACAACAACAAAGTCTAGATTGATCCTATGCATTTTCCCTTCGGATAGAATGTAGCTGTGTTGGAGGGTAGTCTCTATGACATTGTACACGGCTGACTAAATCCCTTCCCCTCCCCAAACCTCACAGTTCCCAAGCTCCACCCTCAGAGCTGGTAACCCTAAGAACACTTCTTCACATCCAGTGATTGGCTTCTCACTAAATAGGGCTGTATGGCCGTGGTCTTGGCATTATAGTACCTGACGTTTTGCCAGCAGCTGTGACTGGCATTTTTCGGTGTTATACCTCTGAGGATGCCAGTCTCAGCTGCTGGCGAAACGTCAGGTACTGCAATACCGAGACCACGGCCATGCTGCTTGGAAAATCTACAACTAATGAACTCCAGCCGTGAAAGCCTTCGACATACTGCTGTACATAATTTTGCTAAGCTGTAATGGTTGGGGAGCCTCGAAAGTATTTTAGCAAAAGTAGGGAACAGTTTAATTTTTCATAATCTATTTATTCCTGTCTTTCTGCATTTCAGGGCCCAGGGCGCTATGCTAATTGGATTTATTAACGAATAAATCTGAGTCAGATCGCAGCGTTCACTTTCAATTAAAATAAGCTGAACTTCTGCAGAACCCTAGTTTTAAGAGTTTAAGAACAGCGAAGTAGAGCTGCCAGGCAAACGGATCTCTTTACTAAAATGGGATACAGAGACAAAAAGACAGACGCCTAGAATCGCGACAAGCAAACTTTCTTCCTTTCGGAGTTTTACGGCGTATTCAATCGTTGCGTCGCTTTCCGGATATCTGACTCGTAGGGTGTGTCCTGATCACGTGGTGCAGAATTGTTGCCACTGTTTTGTCGCAGTGTGATGACGCAAGCAGCGTGCTGTTTCGCAGCAGCTGACAGACATCGCGGGGAAAGGAGGGGAGCTGGCCTTGGACCGGCTCGGGGCGGTGACATGAGGCGGCCTCGCCGGCCGGAGGAAAAAGGGGACGGCGGGCTTTAGCTCGGGTCGGTGCCTGTCTGTCGCGCCGCCATGTTCCGCCGCGCCAGGTTCAGTGTGAAGCCCAACGTGAGACCGAGCGCGGCGGCTAGAGGTAACAGTGGCAGCGGGAACAGCTCAGAGGCCTCGGCGGCGGCCCCGGAGGCTCAGCATGCCCCGGAAACCACCACTTGCTCCGCTGAGGCGAGCTCGGATTCCCAGCTGGGGCCTGCCGAAGGCTGTAGTAGCGGCGACAGCAGCAGGTGAGCTCTGGCTCTAGCAGCCACTTATTTTTCTTCTCCCATAAAATTGAGGCTGTTTCGACCGGAAAGCGGACAAGCCACAAAACCCCGAGACGTGCCTCTGCCTTGTTCACACTTGCATCTCCGTCATGCTGTTACTTGTAAGGGTGGAAGCGCTGTCACGATTTTAAGGCGCAGTCCTTTTCACTAGAATCGGTTGGGGGAGTTCATGTGAGAAGCATCAGATACAGAGTTATCAAAGGATATAAATGCATGCACGGACCAGCACCGTGTCTCTGCTAACATTCATAGGGACGAAGAGGAGATCTGAGGGATCAGACCAAAGGTCAGTCTAGTTCAGCATTCCTTTTCCCATAGCGATTTAACCAGATGCCACCAGCTGCTCCACAAGAAGAGAAAGAAGGCATCAGCATCCATTTGCTGTTGTCCTCCTAAATTGTCTATAAACATGGAGGTTTCTTTTTTTTTATCAAAACCCTCCTAAAAAGGAGAGGAATTTATTCTTTTTATAAATAGAAAAGGGTAGGGTATATAGAGGGATAAAGAAAAGAGCGGAGTGAGTATTCTGTTAATAAAGGTTAGTTTAAATCAATATAGATACAGTTTTTGGCAATCTCCGTGATTTGAGGGTCTTCTTTTCATCTAACAAAAATTCAATATAACTCTGTTAATGAGGTTAGTAATGTCCTTTGGGGTTAGTTGTTAGTCATCTCCTTTTTGACGCTTCCCGAACAGTTATTTCTTAGGTTGTCTTCCTTTGGTATCCCTCAAGTTATAGGATGGGCCACCTTTGGTTTTCACTTCTCCCGCTCCGGCACCTCCCTCCTCTGGGCTGCTGTCGTCTTCACTACTCAAATCTGTCCACGTTGCGAGTGCTGCCTCTTCCTCTGGACTGGCGTGTCTCTTCAGAAATTCCTGCGCCTTGAAGATGGAGTCAATCTTCTCTCTTTTCTCCTTGTACTTGAACAAAAGGCCTTCAGGATAGGTCCATCTGTATATGACCTGTCTTCTTTGTAGAAAAGTGGTCAATCCTTTATAAGCTTTCCTTTTCATCCGGATTTCATAAGGCACATCTTTCAATATTCTGATGGTCTGCTCCCCAATTTTTAAGGGCACCGCTGCAACTGCACGCAAGATTTGATCTCTGGTACTCTGCTTGACAAACTTGACAACCACTTCTGCTGGCAGATTATTTTTTTGTAAATGTGGAGTAGGCCCTATAGACCTTATCCATTTCTTCTTTTAACTCACGCTGATCTCTGCCAGTTACGGGTGCCAAGGCATTCGCAAGTATAGATCTGAGATCTTCCTTCTCTTCTTCTTTAATGCCCTGAAATCGAAGAGTCAGATTCGATTTTTCCATTTGCAACATCAAAATTCTTTTTTCTTGCACATCCTGATGCTTTTCTAACTTGTTGACCCTTTTCTTCACTTTTCCGATGTCTTCCGACGAGACCAAACATTTCTGTGCGATCTCCTTCATCTTCTTTGACGTCTCTGTTAGTTGCCTCTGTTGACTGTTGAGAACACCTTCCATATTAGTTAAAGTTTCGCTGATTTTCTGTATTTGGACCAGCAGAGGGTGCAGTAGCTCGCTTGTCTGTTGACTGACAGTCGGCTCTGGAGGGGGATTACCCGGACCGGAAGTCCCGCCTCCCTTCTTCTCCATTTTCAAAGGGACCTTCTTCATGGCTGACATTTCTTGTATTTGTTTACTTTATAAAAGTTTGTGACGCGTCGCTCAGGAGTCCCGCTAACTCATTCGCCTCAATGGCACCCCAAAGGTAATTTCGCCAACCCTTCTTCCCTTTCGTCCCCCTTAGCTTTCTTATATAAATCCCGCTTCTCAGTGGGGGGGGATTCCCCTCCTCCCAGCCGCTTATTCGCTTATGGGGGAAGGGCTCGGGTTTCGCTTCAAATTCAGACCTCCAACTCATGGTTCCTGCCGTTTCTTCTTTTTGCTTTAATTCATCGCTGTTCCTCACTCCTGTTGGAAATCGGTGGCGTTGCTAAGTCCCATTACGGGCACGCCGCAGCGGGGCCGATTGGGGCGGGGAGAAAGCCTCAATTTCCTGGCTGACTGCCGGCAAAGAGGCTACTCCCCAAGCGCCCCCGGTTTGGAGCCTTTGCCTAAGGCTCACTAGGGTCTTGCAAACCTGCAAAGACCCCCCCAGACTGCGTGTGGGCTAACCACCTCCGGGAGCTTCCCAAAAGGTGGCCGCCATTCGCAACGCCGGAAACCGAAACCAACATGGAGGTTTCGTTAGGCCATCATGGGTAATAGCTATTGATAAACCGGTCCTCTATGAATTTCTTTAGTGTCCTTTAAGTCCATTTAAACTGGTGGTCAGCTTGTGGTTGTATATTCCAGAATTCTGTATAAACCCCAATCCAAAGATCTCTTTCCTGGTAATCGCTGCCGGTTCAGGCTCCATCCCTGTTTGTGGAAAGTTAGGGATTTTTTAATTCAGTGTGCATCACTTGAACACTTTGAATATTGTTGGAGTTGGAGAAGTCTTTGCAGTCTGGTTAGTTTGTCTATTCGATTAAGTAAATTACCCTTACTGAATAATTTGCTGTCATTTACAAAACCCTCAATCTCATTGTTCACCCTGATTTCACATCATTTATGAACAAGTTAAATAGCAATGGCCTCAGTATATATATTTGAGGTATATCACTGTTTGTTTCCTTTCATTGAGACAATTAGTTGGGACTGTCCTGTGCATCCTAGTGTTTAGCTATTTTCCTTTCCCTTGTCTGCTAAATTTAACCTGGAGCCTTTGGTGAGGAATTTTGTTAGAAGCTTTTTAAAAGTTCAGATATATCATTATTTACATAATAGTATGTGGGCAAATTTTTAAAAAATTGCCCCAGTCTAGGACATACATTTTTGTGAACCTGGGTCACTGTGCAGGCTACAACATCCACAGTTACTCCTGCATGGTTTTGGGCTTTTTTAAAGACTAAAAGTGAGGGTCTGGTGAAGCTTAGTCATATTATTGAAAATGATTCAAACAATGATATTATTGAGATAATGTATGCAGCACTTTGTCCTATGAGCTCTGTCTCTTTAAGAGAAGTCTTTGCAGAGAAATATGAATTTTTAAATTAAAAGTAATGGAATGGGGTGGCACAGGGGGATGGAACAACTTTATAGATGCTTGAGTATTATGATGCAGAGGTGTGCTGATAGAGGTCTAATTGAGTTATGATGTAGCATCTGAAAGGTTTGATTTCTCTGGTAGATGAAGACTAATGACGAGCACCTACTTCTTTTAGTTGATATATGTTGTAAATTTGTGTCATGGTGTTTGGGTTTAAGTTAAGTATTTACATCATTGTTCACCTGATTCTATGGGTAAGCATGTTATCTGTGATCAGGTTTCTGTTAATGCATTATACAGCATTAGAATGTTTGTCATCATATGGAATGTCTCTTAGAATATGGATCACTAGCATGTAGCTTGTAATTCTTTGAGGGCTTTTATTTATTTATAAATTGGACTTATAGCCCTCCCTCCTTTACTCAGTAGGGCTCAGAGTGGGTTATAACATTTAAGTCGCATATTAATTTAAAACAGTTACAATAAATTGTAGTCTTAGCATTAACAGTTCTAATTCGACAGCACCATAAGGACAGCTCAGGGAGTGGTTCACAGTAGGGAGCTGCCACTCACCCATGGCCATGTGCCTGGTGGAACAACTCTGTCTTGTAGGCCTTGTGAAATTGTTTCAAGTCTTGCAGGGCCCAGGTCTCATTGCACAGAGTGTTCTACCAGGTTGGGGCAAATTGTTGTTAGATGAGTGGCGTGCCCTTTGGGGGATATACCAGGAGAGGCAGTCCCAGACCATTTAGGGCTTTAAAAGTCAATAGCATAACCTTGAATCTGATCCAGTGCTCAGCTGGGAACCAATGCAGCTGGTGAAGCAGAGGTTGGATATGTGCTGTCATAGGAGTCCCTGTCAGGATCTGTGCTCCTGCATTTTGGACAAGCTGAAGTTTCCAGGTCAGCCTCAAGGGTTGCCCTGCACATAGCGTGTTGCCCTGCACAAGGTTGCCCTGCACAGACAGTAGTCCAATCTAGAGGTGACTGTTGCATGGATCACTGTGGCTAGATCTTGGCAGGACAGGTAGAGAGCCAGTTGTCTAGTCTGGTGTAGGTGGAAGAACGCCATTCTATTTACATTGGTGATCTCTGCCTCCATTGATAGAGAGGCATCTATAGTCACTGGGTGCATTCAGATGCACCATTTGAACCACTTTTGGCACACTTCACTAACAGATTTTATGTGCACGTTCACACACCCAACATCTACGGACCCCCTTTAAACCGGAGTATTTTGATACCAGGTCCCCAAGTGGTGTTTTCCTAATTCTCCAGTTCTAGCCTCACTTTTCTGACGTCTGATCGCTCCTGTGGTGTCAAGCCACTTCTGGGTGCTTCAACCCCCTCCCCTCTGGAAAACTGCTGTGCCGAGGCTTCCGCTTTTCATCCACCATTTTTTTTAATGCGTCAGCGGTGTGTGCATAGGCGGAGCTCCACTCCTAAGTTAATAAAAGCAAAGTTTAAATGGTGACTCGTTTTAGCGTTTAGACAAGTTCGGGATCTCACGGAGGCCAGTTTCAGGGTAAAAGTTTAAAGGGAAGTGTTCATTTAAAGTTTAAAGGGAAGTGTGGAAATCACTGTTCTGCGCCTGCGTGAAAATTTTAGTTCTACAGATGGCCGCCTATGCACATGCTCAAACTGAGAGAAAAAAACCCCATCGATGCATGCTCCCATGTGTGGACGGTAGGGAGAGATGTGGCTGCGCAGCAATCCGGAACAAGAAGGTAAGTGTGATCGTGATTCTCCAGGTTAAAAAAAAATGCATCGGGACTGGAGGAATTTAAACTGCTCCCAGCACGCCATCTGACTGTACCCACTATGAGATTTCTTCTCAGCAATGTTGCGCTTGTGGCCTTGTTTTCTATTGACAGGGTGGAGAATGCTAGCATCTAAATGTCACATTGTAGTTGTTTGCATGTACAGGGCAGAAATGTTTTATGCTCCTTCAAACTGTTGTTGAGAATAGTGTTGAAAATATATAGATTTAAGCATTTTAATTGACTTCACTAGAACTGCTGAAGATACTGAAATGCTTGAGCAGTATTTGTCGAGGAACAATTGAAAGCTAATATTTTTTTAGGAGAGGAAGAGGAGGACTAGTAATTAAATCTGAGTAACTGCAAGTGGATTGTTGTCTATTTAGAAGTCTATTTAATGGTTATTACTTCATCTGGGGTTTTTAATAAGTAATCATGTGAAAATAATAGTAGTGTTTGTCTTTATGTCTCTTACTGTCCCCTTTGCAAAATTATGTGTCATACTGGAAATTATTTGGAAGGATTTCCAGGAAATCAGACTGTGGAAGGCATTTATATATTCAGAGCTTCTCTTGTATAGCATAAAAAAGTTAGTAAGGTCTGAAATGCATTTTGTATTTGAAAGATATTTGAAGCAGGCCCAGCTCTTAGCTGAATGCGGACTTTTAAAAAATCAAGATATTAATCTTGTACTTGGTAGGTGTATAGAAGGTTGTGCCCAACTCTCAAGTGAATTCAGTAATATCTAACAAATAATTGTAGAGGTGTCCAAAAAGAAATCCTAGGACTGATTGACAGTTATTAATTGACAAATTAATAAATCACTGACTTTATACCCAAGAGTTCTTAACTAAGAAAGGAAATTGTTTGCCATTAACATCAGCCTCTGTCCCAAAAAAGGGGAAATAACCAACAAGATGCCATTTTTTGAAAAAAACCAACACTGAGTCTTATGTGAGTAGCAAGCAGGGCTGTGCTTTTTTTGCTTGTGCGGTGGCTGTCAGCTGAATCCTTCTTCCTGTCTTCCTAAGACCTACCTGTGGCATATTTGCATAGAATAGGTTGTGGTTTTAAATCATGTATAGGTTGCGGTTTTAAATCATGATTGAAGTTTTCTGTGAGGTGTATTAAAAAGGGTTAGCTGTATCAGGGTTATGAATAAGCTTTTTCACAAGTTTGCATCATTAGCATATACTGTAATAGTATCTTATAGTAGTATTATGTATTTTCATATGAGAGGTGAATATAAGTTTGCCTGCTGCTGATATTAAATCACTAACAGTAAAAACAGTGGTTAGGACTCTGGACATATATTTGCATTCAATCAGATGTGAAGCCTCAACTTTATTGGGTTAATTTTGATGTCTAAACCAAATAAGTGTTTTCAAAAATAAATCCCTTGATTTGCTGTGCTTTGGGACATCTACTTAATTTGCTGTTAATAGTCTAATTGCCCTTTTATGACAGATTTTTTTCATGACAGTTTTCCCCCACTCTGAATTTTCCAGAGATGAAAAGAACGGCAATCCAAATGGTGATGGAGATAGTGGTAAACATGCAGACACCCCTTTACAGAGACGAAAACGCATATCCACAATGCCCAATCTTGCTAAGCCAAGAGTTGCACCCCCTTCTGTGCGCTGTGCTATCATTTCAGCGTCAAAATGTTCTCAAAAGCAGGTACCTTGTTCTCCTCCTCCTGGTAACTCTGTCCTTCAGAAGGAATCACCTTCATGTGAGAAGATTAATATTGAAAATTCTCCCATATTGCCTGAGAAGAAAACACCTCTTCCTCAAGTACCACAATTTTCTCCATTTAAAAAATCTGTTAATAAGGAGGCCAGTCTGTCTGTGGCAGCTCATAAAAGTGATGAAGTCCAGCAGAACAACATGTCCTCACCCCTCAAAGAGAGACCCACACAAGAAAGTTTGATTCAGGAGGAAATACCTGCAGCAGCAAAAGAGAAAAAGATATGCTCTGATCATGAGAAAATAATCAAAGCTAAGAAGCTGAGGCAGCTGCTCAAGGAAGAATTGAAGAAAGAAAAGGTATGGTAATGTATTTTGCAAAATTGTTATGGGGAAGCTGATGATGGATCTTTTGTAGGGTTGTGTGGTTCATGACACACTGTTCCCATCTACTTACAAATATCCCCCCCTCTCTCAGCCATGGCTGGAATGACCTAGACCAGGGCTGTCAGACATAAGGCCCAGGGGCTAGAACAGGAGCTCTTATACAAACAGTTGATGCAAGGGAGGGAACAGGAGGCTGCTGGGGGGGTGGGCAGACCCATTCTGATTGTGGCTTCAGCATAGCAGAACAACCTTGTCTGTGGCAGTCAAGCAGAACCCCTTCACTTCAGGGACAGCCTCACAGGTCAGTTGGTAGCCGCTGTGGTGCAGTCACATTCATACCTCTCCACTCAGCCTACAGCTCCAGGGATGCTGTCCTGGATGGCTGCAGGGATCTGAGTTTGCACATAGGTGTGTGTGTGTGTGTGTGTGCAGATGACCAGACAATCCTTTGTTGGGGCTTGCTGGCAGCCAGCTCTGCCACTGTATTTGTGCCCCCACATGCGGCAGCTGTGTTTTGGCCTATGGGGTCATTCTTTGGCATTGGGGTCTTAGTCGTGCCACTGAGTGTGTGACTTGGCAGCCAGGCCTTCCTCCCCCATGGACCATCCAGCAGCCTTCAGCAGTAGGCAGCTGCCACCCTATGGGGTGTGCCAGCGATATCTGGTTATATTGGGCATTGGGTGGCCTGGGGCCTCTGCCACACGTGTGGCCTTGTGCACACGTTGTCCACTCCCCCATCAGATGATCTGGCAGCCTTCATCCAGGGATGGCAGCCACCACATGGAGGTGGCACAGCTTGTTGACAATCTCTGGCTTGAACCCCCAGCATTGCCCCACCACAGATTGCCTGGTAGCCTTGGCCAGAGGTGACCACTGCTATACAGGGATCTCTGGCTTATCAGGTTTTGCTTGGCATGTATCCCACTGTGCACATGGCCATGGACTTGGGCTGCTGCCCCCTGCTTCCACAGGTGGGGGGTTAGTTCAACTTGTCTTCCCAGTCCCCTTCCATGGTAGTCTGGGGACAGGGGGGACCTTGCAACACCTAGCCACTTTGCGTTTTACCTGGAGCCTGGGCTCACAGCATTGGTTGTGGAAGTGGACTGGGGGAAGGTGTTTGCCCCGCTCCAGGCAGCATGGGAACATCTGCCCAGCACTGTACTGCTGGCTCTCCAGTCTGCCTATGTGGATTTTCCTCTGCACACCCCTCCCAGCCCATGGGGCCTTGTATTGAGGACACACCAACTCGGAGCTTACCAGCTGTTGTCCTTTATAAAGTTTATATCCGCCCCCGCACAGTTTTTGCCTGAGATCAGTGCTTAGCAGGGTGGCAGGAGCCCTTCTACTTCACAGGGCCATTCCAAGCCCATTTTGACCCTCCCTTTTTGAAGGAGTTCCCTGCAGCTGGTGTGTGGCTATGGAGAGCACTTGAATGCACTTGTAAGTTGGTGCAAAAAAGTAACTTCTAGTTTGGCTTGGTAAATGTGCGTGGAGTGAAGACCAAGTGCTGTAGCTCCATGCCTCACGTCTTTCATCGGAGTAATGAGCAGCCTAATAAAGATCCTGCTGCTGGTTCATTGTGAAAAGCTACAAAGCTAATCGGGGTCTTGTCCTCTGGTGGAGCCGTGAGGGGTGTTGCAAAAAGAGGTGGGCAATTGTCTTTGCTCCTCCACTGACTTCAACAGGAATGTAACTTTCTGCTGCTAGGGGAGGCAGGGCTTTGGCCTAAGGGAGAACATGGTCAGATATTAACTGTTATTCCTCTGTTTCTCCTCTGGCATACTCCAGACACTTTCCATTTCTGCCTCCTTATGTTGCCATAGAATGTTGGAACTTAAAGTTATGGCATCAAAGCTAGTTCAGTTTTGACAGTATGTTGTCACAGACATTTTGTTACAATATTCCTAGCACTGCAGCTTAGAGCTCCAATGCTGTTATTTTCCTTGCAGCCCTGTGTCTTGAAGTGACGGTGTTGATTCTGGTTTAGTTCTGATCCTATCATTGTTTGGTAGACAAGGGTACGATTTTACCATTAGGATGTCTGAATATAGCAGCAACTTAAAAATAAGCTATAAGCAAGGAAGAATTTTTTTTCAGTTATGGAATTTACTTTAAAAATTAATCTGGTTTTGTTACTGTTATATGGGAAAACAGAGAAATAACACATATCCAAAGAACATTTGGTCCAAATTGTAATGTGTGTACATAATCCACTAATTAAACAATATTTAACAGCACATCTGTATAGGATTGGGGTACAATATACTTTCAACTGTTATAACAATGTTGAAAATCTAGGTGGATAAAAATAATTTTTATTGCTTTAAAAGTCCAGTTTCACTAAGTTTCACTTTTTAAAATATATAAGCTGTTTTAAAAATGAAATCTAGGATAAGTGGACCAGTTAAAGGCTACATTTATAGCCTCTTAAAATTTCATCTGTGCTCTTCAATTAAATACTCTGCTGAACAGAACAATTTCCCTGCCGTGTCCCTTGGTTCTAACCAGATATCATACGGCAATGTAAAAGGCATGTGGGCTAATATATGACATTAGGATATGTATTTGACTCATAATTGCTATTCATATTTTTAATTATTATAGAATCCAAATAGTATGGGCATTTGAACTGAAAACATATGGATGATAGAGTAGGAAACATTGTCTTGTTAAAAGCTGCTTCATAACTTTCATAATCACCACCAATTGCTAAAGCAAAACCGTAACAAACAAAATACAAATAAAAATTATTGTTTGTGTTTAGCAACAACGGAAATCCAAATGTCCGATAATTGAAAAAAATATGCCAGAAGATCGTTCAAAAATGGTTATGAGAGATTTCATATATTATCTGCCAGAAAATAATCCCATGAAGTAAGTATACATTTTTATTTTAATTAGTTAACCAACTAATTAAATGATATTCTGCTTTTTCCTCCAAAAATATTAGGATGGCATATGTAGTCCCTGCTGCTTTATTGTAAACAGCTGTATAGGCTTAGAATGAGTTATTGGCTTAAGTTAATGACTGGGGATTTGAACTGAGGTCTCCTAGTTCAAGTGCAATATTCTAACCACCACATTATAGTACCAGTAATAGTAGTTGAAAAATTGTAGGTAGAACATCACACACACACACACCCAGGCTTGAATCCTAAGCAGTGCAAGCAGAGTCATGCTAGAGGAAGGCAACTTCCTTCCCAACCCCCTCTTACTGCAGTCTTCTGTGCCCCTTGGGATTGTGCTCTTGCTGGTCACTGGGCTCAGCACAACAGCATGGGGAGCAAATTGGGAGTCCTCAGCATGAGGAGAGGGAATTGACAAAAAAAAATCCTTTACAGACAGAAAAACTGTTATTTTGGAGGAGCTGCTGCTGCTGCACAAATGGAATGGCTCTTTAGGATCCAAGCTGATATATCTGTCTTTTTCCAGAACACCCCCCCACCCAAATTCACTGCCATGATCTCATGCATATGTATGGCGGGTTGGGTCCTTTCATATCCTCTTTTACCTCATCAGGGGAAAGAAAACATGAATGAGAGTTTTGGATCCTGTGTGTAGAATGGTTATTATGCTACTGCTACTTATTACACTATACTGTGTTTTCTCTTTAAATAATGATTAGCATATAAAAGGCACTCATGTCTTATTTAAGAATAGAAGAACACAGTTCTGTTGCTTGTTTAGAAGAATGGTTTTCAGAAATGAGGCAATACTCACTCATTTGTTTATTTTTATGAAGTACCCCACATTGTGCTCACTGGTGGAAGGACATGGTTCTCCCCTCCTCCTTTTGTCCTCAGAAAACCCCTATGATATTGGTTGGGCTGAGAGAAACTGGCTGGCCCAAGGTCACCCAGTGAATTTCATGCTGAGCAGGGATTTGAACCTGGTCTCCCCAGTTCTGAAGCCAGCTCTTTAACTGCTAGGCCATACTAGCTCTGTTTTCACTTATAAACTTTTAGAAACATCAGTATTTACAGTAATCTTTGTACAGCTATACTAAATTATGTTGCTGTTCTCCGCTATGCAGAAGAAACTTCCCTAAGGCTGCAATCATACGCACAATTAGACCTGACATAGGTGTGAATGCCGGACAGATTTAAAGGGTGCAATCAGACAACAACATCTGGGAAGCACCCTGCAGCTGTTGGCGACCCGTTCTGCTCCGCTGCAGAAGTGGAGTTAAAAAACACTGGGGGAAATCCGGTAGTTAACAGGTTGAGATGGGCCACGGATGGACTTTCCTGTGTCTGATTGCTCCAGCGCTCTCTCATGGCGTTGGGATGGTCTGATCAGGCCATCCTGACTCCGTGCTATTGTTCCCCTCCCCCATCGCAGTATATGTATCATTGCAAACTCCATAAGGACCCCTCAGTGTGGAGGTGCAATTCATCAACCCCTCGGTTAAGTGCATGGGGAAAAAATGGCACAAAACCCCCCTGACTCAACCGCAGTTGCGTCTGATCACGCACTGACAGACTGCGCCTGTAGTTTTAGAGAGAGGTGTGATCATGCAACTGCGGGTCAAATTCCTCCGGAGGAAATAGCCTCACTTCTCCCCCATTTTTTCTGGCATGTGTGACCACAACCTAAGAGCCCTTGCTAAACTGTGGACTATCACACTGAGATTACAGTTTATGCCCTGGCCATATGTGACTGATACCAGGGGGTTTCAGATGACTGGATCCCTAGCCCTTGCTCGTCCTCACAAACAATTCATACACAGGTGGGTTAGTCCATAGACCAGGTGAATAAGTGGATTTAAATCTGAGTATTTCAGTTAAAACTGTTTTGTCAATAAGGTTATAACTCGCACAGGAAGACTACACAGTTTGCTGTCAAACTAAGATAAAATGTTTGAAGGTTATTTTTGAATAAATGATTAATAATTATTTTTTGTATTGTATAGGTGTTCTTTGGTAGAAGAAAAGAAATCAGAAAGGACTTTGGCCCAAGCAAAAGAGTAATCTTTGTATTATCTATGGGACTAGAATTGGTTGCACGTCTAATCATTAATACAGATGGATTTATAATTTGTTTAATATTCTACAGCTATATGATTGTGGTAAAGATTATAATCCTAGTATCTTTTCCTGAAGAAAATATATTGGGTAATGTATTGTTGCTGTTAATTGCTGAATGTTAAAACTTTGCTAGGGCCTGTTTAGAAGAAGTGTTAAACAGGCATTAGTTAAATCAAGGAGCCAGAAACAAGATATATATTCAGGTGCTCACCCTCTTTTTATCTCTTTTTTCTCTTTTATTTGTTCACTGAAATATTTTATAAGCTGCCTTTCTTACAAATACCCAAATTGGTATACTGTTAAAAATGCTAGAGAGAACATAAACCAATGGTATATAAAATAAGAAAAACCACAATAATAGATTAACAGCAACTTGATTGCCAAAAACTTTTCTTCCTTCTTTTTCTTTTGTATGTAAACTCTCTCATGCCTTTACTACACTATGTTGTTATTCCCCCTTTTAAATGCTAGATTAGGAAGACCCCCAGGGTTAAGTTTAAGGACGGCTATTACTTCTGTGGTTAATGGCAGCAAGAAGAATTTGTGTGCACAATAAGAGGGGTGAGGGAAAGACAATATCTGATCTCATGGCCCTCAGTCACAATTTATAGTTGGCTATCATTACATTTGTAAAGGGGATTTTGCTAGTTTTTGCATTCTTTCAGCCATAGGTTGATAGAGATTCTTAAAAGCGCATTCAAAAAGTCACTTCAGATAGCATAGCACTCTAAGAAGATCATGTGCAATAAGACAGTAGTCGGACCTACACAAACAGTACAATAACTGGTAAAGTGGACTGTACCATTTCAGATTTTAGGTAAGGGATGATGTTTTTCAGAGTTCCTCCACATCAGTAACTCCTTCTAAGCAGAAAAGTAATAAGATGTTGCGAAAGGCTAGGATATATTTTTTCTTCTTGATGTGCTAATTCTTAGTTTGAGGAGAGATTTTACATGTGGGGAGGCATAAACTTTTGACACACAGCACATTCTGAAATGGCTCAGTACATTATTGCACCTCATTCTGCTGCATGCGTAGCCTAAGACATAGAGAAGGAGAACCTTAGAGAAGAACATGTGTTCGAAAACAGGTACTGAGGAACTTGGACGAACGTTTCTGTGAAGTATTACTTTCCAAAATTTCAGACCTGAAGAAAAACCTCTTGCTGATCATGAAGATGAAAATGAGGAAGCCGAGGAAGAAGTGGAGGAAGAGGATGATGGCCCCCTTCTAGTTCCTCGAGTAAAAGTGGCAGAAGATGGCTCAATAATTCTAGATGAAGAGAGGTTAGATTTTGACAGTTGAAAAACATTTCTAGAACTGTTAAGAATTTTTGTTCCTCTCAAAGCTCTTTATGGTTAATGAACTACTTTTTTGCCACAATGGAGAATTTAAGACCTTGTTTGAGTTCATTGAAACACTTTAAAATTATTCATTTTAAATCTCTGTTGATGCAATACAGAGTTTCTCATGCAGTCTTGGTTCCAGCACTGTTAAAAAACTATTGGTGCATTTGATATATCATTATTTCATACTGCATTTCTTTGTATTCTGTATGTTCTGATTTAGTTTGACTGTAGAAGTTTTAAGGACCAAAGGGCAATGTGTAGTGGAAGAAAATGACCCCATCTTTGAACGTGGTTCTACTACAACATACTCAAGTTTTAGGAAAAACTATTATACCAAGCCATGGTCAGAAAAAGGTAAGTGCACTTTTAGCATTGTTATAGATTTACAGTGATATGTTGTTGTTTTTTTGATTTGCCTTTTGAAGAACTAAGGTTGCCAGATGTTGGCTTAGTTTAAGGGAATGCTGCCGAACAAAGTCAGTATAGAGTGGCGAGATAATTTGTTTAATCTGTTTGTTTTACCCTGTATCTTGATAATTCAAAGTAAAATGTACATAATTCAATGTGTGGTATATGAAATATAATGTAGTTATAAGTTGTTTGGGAAGTGTTTGATGTACTTACGTAATGCCCCCCATCAAACTTTTGTCTTATACTATTAGTAGACACACAAAGTTAACTAAGACTCCAATCGATTAAGCAATTGTGGCATCATATAATTGTAGAGTAACTGTAAAATTTGCTATATTCTTGTAAAATATAGCATCTTTTATAATTAATGTATAAATATTTTGATAGTTTAATCTGTAAATCTATTGATCCTAGTGTTCAAATCTGTATATTCAGTGCTATGTTCATTTTTTAAATTGTTGATTTGTTTCCTTACGCAGAAACAGAGATGTTCTTCTTAGCTATAAGCATGGTCGGAACTGACTTTTCAATGATTAGTCAGCTTTTTCCTCACCGAGCAAGAACCGAAATAAAGGTAAATGTTTTAAAATTATAAATCACCAAAGGCATTTTCTTCTGCATTTTGACTGTTACTATTAAATATATAACAATGATTATTTGAATTAATGTTTCTTCTTAGATTAATATACCTTTGTATTTGCCAATGATCAAAGCAGGACCTATGTACAGATTCTTTTGCAAAATTTCAGGCCTGTAAGCCAAATCCATTCACCGTGGATGCCTTCTTCATCTCTGTCTTCATATTAGCTGGACTGACTTTTGCTTCATCTGTACAGACCATGTTCGCCAAAAGTGTCCTTTTAAAAGAAGTCATGAGGCACCTCCCAAGGAAAAGGGCCCTTATGCTGTTTTTCTCCAGACACTCCTGATCTGTGCTTACACGGTGAAAGAAACTTCCCTGGGCTACCCAGGAAAGCAGCTACATGGAAACTGAAACGAGCCCCCTCCCCATTATTTTCCTGTTTCCAGCAACAACTTCTTCCTTATTCATTCTTTTAGAATTATTAAAATACTTATGCTCTACTTTTCTCCCTCAAAAGTGTCCCAAGGCAGCCATTAAATTGCAGTAAACAGCACCCAACCAGGCAGGATGCTGTCTTTACAGTGGGAGGGGTACTTGTGTTTGCAAGAGGTTATTAGTTTTGAGGCATACCCACTGCTCTGAGTGTGTGCCAGAACCTGCATCTGTATCCTTGGTGTGTTCCATATTCTTACATAAAATGGGCAAAGTGTTCCTCGCACTGGCAAGGCAATAAATAAATAAATCTTATCCCCTCCTGTCTCAGTAAAAAAGAAATCAGTTCTCTTTTAAAAATTATGAGCCAGTCTGGGGCAGGTGATGCACTCTATTCTTGGTGCTGGAGGGGGCAGCAGTGGGAGGGCTTCTGGTGCCCTGACCCCACTGCTGGACCTCCTGATGGCACCTGGTATATTTTGGCCGCTGTGTGACAGAGTGTTGGACTAGATGGGCCATTGGCCTGATTCAACATTGGCTTCTCTTATGCTCTTATGCTTATGCTCTTAGTATCCCTTGCGGACTTGCGTGTGTGGGTAACAATTTAGAAATCCTACTCCATCCCCCAAACCTCCCAGGATTCTGTAAGTGGCTTGAGCAGACTGCCTCCCTCCCATTTTCTCTTTTTGACTGACACTGCTGCTCTTAGCATCTCATCCCTTCTGGAAAATATTAGCAGTGCAATCCTGAGAAGAGTTACACCCTTCTAAGCCCATTGACCTCAATAGACTTAGAAGGGTATAACTCTACTTAGGATTGTGTTGCCAGGCCATTTTTGTGTGGGGTTTTCCCTTTTTCTTCTAGCTAATTTACAGACTTGCATTCTTTCTTCATACCTGTGTGTTGTGGCATATATATATATATGACTTTGTCTGACTGGCCAAGTGGTAAAATTTTTATCATTCATGCTTTGTGTCTTTTATTAAAAATTATCTCTTGTCACAGTGTGAAGAATTTGAGTGATGGGTTTGTTTAACCCCCCTCTTGAGTGGAAAGCTTCTTTTATCATCCACATGGGCCAGCTGGTTTACCATTCGATACAGTGATTTTATTATGAATAGAAATAGATGAACTGATTCAGGGCTGTGTTTAAAAAATATGAAAAGTTTTAAGGGGAATATATTCTGTAGTTCAGACTAAAATAAAATTTCATTTCTTATTGAAAATCAGTAATATGCAGCAACTTTCTGTTTTCAGAATAAATTTAAGCGGGAAGAAAAGGCCAATGGATGGAGAATAGATAAAGCATTCAGTAAGCATTTTTAAATTAAGTATTATCCTAAGTGGACTTTTTTGGTGTGTCTTTCAGTAAAAATAAGCTGAAATTAAATATTATCTTTTTTACAATGTAAATGTTTTGTTCAGCACTTGTAGAGTGGAAGGTTTGTTTCAGTATTAGGATCTCTCAGATGGACTGGGTCAGATATCACCACTACTGAGGATTGTTTAGCTCTTCCTAGTACTATTCAGCTAATGGGATTTTTTTTCCTGATGCAAATCCACTGTAATCTTAAGTAGCTAAACTTTCATATTAAATCCTTCTGCATTTGTGCATGCATTTAAGAGTCAAACTAGACCTGGCCTCCGTGAAGACACAGCTGCTGCCACCATTTTAAAGTCATTTAAAAATGTCATGAGGGCCCAGTCCTGAATGGGCCTGCAGCATGGCATTCCAACTAGTTTTCCCTACACCATTTCAAGTGCCAAAACAGCTGCGAGGGAAAGGGGCAGGATACTGCTGTTTCAGACCTTGAAAAGGCGCCTGGAGCGGGGGGGGGTAAGAGCATCTCAGCCTGCTGCACTGTAGGCATGTTCAGGATCAGTCTCTTGCAGCGTTTCTAACTGACTTTTAAATGGCAGCAGTATTCTCATGGCAGCCACAAGGACACTGTGACGTCTAGTGTGGCTTCTCATTACCGATTTATTGCTGCATGAACTTTAATTTGCAAGAGCCTGTGGTATTAAAAAAACTTAACAAAAGATCATGACATGAATTTATAATTACATGGATTATTTGTTTTCACATTATATAAACTTTCACATTATTTTCTTGTTGGACAGAAGAAAAAAGGCCATTTGATTTTGATTCATTTGCAAAACTCCTCGAGAAAGTCCTGGAAAATGAAAGAAGGAGAAAGGCAAATGACGCAAAATGTCAGCATCAAAAAGAAAAAGCAGCCAATGAAACAAAAGTGCCCAAGTCTCAGAAAAAACGAAAAGGTATTTCTAAAAAATATATAGAGCTATTGCTAAATAATAAATACAACTCTTGGTTATGAAGTCTCCCACCCTTTGAGATCTGATTGGGAGTCTTTTGTTCCTTCCCTGTGGATACTTAGTGAGCATGAAATGCGCTGTGTAGTGGTTGCTCTGCAGTTTTGGAATTCCATTCCAAAAGGGGCCTTGCTAAACACTGTCCTTAAGGGCAAGACTTTTTTTGTTATCTTCCAGGCATTTAGTAAGCTAAATATTTAACCGTCACCAGCAGAATACCATAGATTTCTGTGGGATTTTGGCAACTTTTGCTGCTTTGATAGTTTAATTGTGTTATCATGATTTTTTTTAATGGAAATGTGAAGAAGAAGAAGAAGAGGAGATTGGATTTATACCCTTCCCTTCACTACCTAAGGGAGTCTCAGAGCGGCTTACAAACTCCTTTTCCCTTCCCCTCCCCACAACAGACACCCTGTGAGGTAGGTGGGGCTGAGAGAGCTCTGACAGAAACTGCTCTTTTTCAAGAACAGCTGTGCCAGAATTATGGCTTGCCCAAGGTCATCCAGCAGGTGCATGTGGAGGAGTGAGGAATCAAACCTGGTTCTCCCAGATTAGAGTCTGCGCTCTTAACCACTACACCAGAACTGGCATATACATTATTGTGCAAGGTGATTAAACAAGTGGTGACTGGGCAACTTCAGGGATTTCCTGAATGAAGCAAATTGTTTGGATCCATTCTAATCTGTTTTCAGGCCCGATTATGAGGCTGAAATGGCCTTGGTTATCCTGGTAGATGACCTGTGCCAGGAGATGGACAGGACTCGGAGGAGTGCACCCCTGTTAATTCTTCTGGACCTCTTGATGGCTTTTGATACCATCAATTATAGTATCCTTCTGGACAGCTCTATATGGTTGGGACCAGGATACTTTAAGGACCACCTACTCCCTTATGAATCTACCTGACCATTCTGGTTATCTTCAGAGGCCCTGCTTTGGGTGCCCCTACCATCTGAGGCTACCATCTGGGTGGCAACCTAAGATAGGTTTGGTTGTGGCACAGAAACATTGGAACTGCTTCCTCAGGGTAATTGGTCTGAGACTTTTTTCCTTCGTTTGGCATTAATTTGTTAACTCTTACTAGCCCTCCTCTCTGTTTGTGTGCCTATATGTTTGTGTGTTTATATGTTTTGTTTTAAAAATTGGACACACATAAATAATTAAATGCTTTTTTAATTTTGAAATGTTCATTGCTTTGGGAACCCTGACCTGGGTGGAAGGGTACCATATAAATATTTCTAATAAATAAATAACTGTTTTAACATAGTACAGGGGGGGAAATCTAGGAGTTTCATATATAGTCAATGTTGGAGTAGTTTCATGGTGAAGGGAAAAGGAACAGATGGAATACCAAGCATTTTGATAGTTTAATATGGAAAAAGCGGAATCCTATCATTTTTTAAAAAAATTGGGGGGATTATTTTTAGTTTGCTTTTTGAGAACTTAACTGACTGTTGGTATATTTATATTGTATCCTTTAATAGCCAAAGTTACCAATGGACAGCCCAGCCTTGAACAGGATGATCAGAATGCCAATATTTCTGATGCAGAAATGGAAGTGGACTGTGGGACTGCAGAAAAGGAGAATGAAGAGTCTCTTAGCATCTTGGAACAGACTGAAGGGCAGACAGTAACTGACTCTGTGGTGATGAAAAAGAAAAGAAAAAAGAAAAAAAAGGATTCTGAACAGGATACTGAGAACCTTTCTGAAGGAAAAACTATTCCTTCAGAATCAGTGGAGGGAGAAAGGCAGAAGAAGGAAAGTAAGAATCTAAATTACTTTAAAGTCTGTTATTGTGGTGATATATTTTTATATTACTGATTTTTTCGTTGACTAAATGCTACATGGTATAGATTGAATGACAATATGTATAAAACAGCAAATACAGCTAGAAGAACCACTATTGTCACTGCACTGAAACTTGTTTATTTACTTTCCAACTGAGACTAAAGGTGGATTGCACATCGTAAAGCAGTGCAGTCAAATAGCATGTTAGCCTATGAACGGTGCAATAGGACTGTTTTTTTAAATTTTACGTATCCTTTAAATTTCACACATCCCATAAATTACATTTTAAAAATGTTAAGTACCCCACAGATTATGTTCAGAACATATTGCCATAATTAAAGCATTCTTCTCAGAATGCTGCAAGAAGTAAGCAAAAATCCAGCTTACCATGAAATGTTTGAACCAACCAAATGTTGGCTGACAGCAAGAGGAACACTGAACAGTTTTCTTCTTCTTTCCCTTTAGTTTCCATTATTGTAAAACAAAACAAAGAGATCTGTTCAAAAAAAGTTTTTTAAAAAGAAGTCTGTTCAATATTTATGCTAAAACAGGCGTTTGGATATCACTGATCACTTTGGACAATTATGCCTTCATTTTGTGAGTGTGGCTGACCAGTTGAATTAATGGCTTTGCATGATATATAATGCTTGACCATCTGTTAGGAAACAGTGTATCGTCTAGCACAAAGAACCATAGTGTTGATGAGACTGGTGAGGAGCTAGAGGTTCCTGATGGACAAACACTTGAAGATACTCTTTTCCCAGCAGAAGACGATCCACAGTGCTGCATACAGCTAAATGAAGGGACAGAAGAAGAGGATAGTCTGATTTCATCCAGGTAATAAATTATATCAGGGCTTAATTTAAGTACAGCAGTCCAGTCCAGTACGGCACATTCCCAGCATTACAATTTCCTTTGCTGCAACTGCCTGTATTACAATATGGCATAGTCCCTATTACATTAGTGACTTAAGCCCACGAGTGGGATACATGACTAACAGTGCAGTCCTAAGCAGAATTACACCTTTGTAAGCCATAAACTTAGACGGGTGTAACTCTTCTTAGAATTGCACTGTTAGCTCCCAGTCCATTCTTAGGTCTTGCTGTGCTGTACTCCAGCATGTTAGTGACATTTTCCTTTGTATTTTCAGTGCTTAAAAAGGAAAGGAAGGACATGTATGTAAAAAGTGCTGTCAAGTTACAGCTGACTTATGGTGATCCCCCAGGGTTTTCAAGGCAAGAGATGAACAGAGATAGTTTGCCATTGTCTGCCTCTGCATAGCAACCCTGGACTTGCTTGACATTCCCCCATTCTAGTACTAGCCAGAGCTGATCCTCTTAGCTTCCAAGATCGGGCTAGCCTGGACTGTCCAGGTCAGGGCACGAAAGAGGGATGTAGGAATGTTTAAAACTGTTTTCACTTTAGGATTGGTGGGACTGCCACAGCTTTAAGACATGGAATAGGAACTCATAGATAAACAACAAACAATTATACATATTGTGATCTGTTATTTACTTGGTTACTCCTCTCCCATTTAGAGAGCTGGTGATGATCTTACTGCTGAGAGTGTTGGGCTTTAGATTTTGATGTAGATTCCTGATCAATTATTGATTTTTCTGTGTAAAATTGAAAGACATGTCCTGACGTATCTATTTCTATCTGTAAAATGGGAATAGTGGCATAGTCTCCTGCATTTGTTGTGAAGGCAAATAAAAAAAGATCATAACATAATTTATATGTTTAATCGCTTCACGTAATACCGAGCTTGGTGGTCCTGTGTCTAATTGTAGGACAGCAGATATGGCCACCATTGATGGGGCTGGGGCTTGTGCGTACTCAGGGAACTCTTCATGTATGCAGAAAAATGCCCCTGTCCCCTCAGTGGTTGAGCATACTTCCAGCAGTTGTAGAATATAATGGGCAGTTGTTTATTAGCTGAAAGGAGTAGGAAAAGAAAATGGGGGGAGGGAAAATTTGCCTGATTGAGTCTCTTAACAGCTTTTGGGAACATGGACAGGGAGATAGTTTCTAGAAATCCTCCATCCCTATTTGTCTGCCTTCATGCCAGCCTCGATGCTATGAACTTTTTAAAGCTAGTTAGGGCAGGAGAGAGCTTCCTCTGGTCTTAAAATGCACTTCCTGAAGTATTCTGTCAGTGGTTATGACTGGAGGACACAGTGCAATATTCTGAGCTAGTGGGGTGAAATTAGGATCAAGGAGAGTGTATTGTGAGGGGGCATCCCCTCCCCCACTCTCCTATACATCATGGATCGGAAAAAGCAAAAAATAGCCCCTTACACCTTTATATTGCTCAAGTCCAGGACTAGCTAAGCAACTTTCTGCTTCCATTATGCCCAAACCTTAACAACTTTAAACTATAGCACTATATTACTGAGGTTCAGAATTAGGTGGGCCAAGCAGCTGTTCATCTGGTCCTGGAGTTCAACAGAATTGTGATAGTATGTTATTTGTGTAGGGAGGGGCTTCCTAATAGTTTATCCCTCTCTCTCCCCTCATGGGCCTCCAGCTTGTATTGTATGTATGCCATGCAGTACTGGAGGTCTGAGCAGAGGGAGCCCAAGCATAAAACCTTTCACTCGCACTGTAGCTCACACTCACAGTGTAGTTCCTTGGGTAGCTTTGGGTTAGTTAACTTGCAGCACTGTGTGAAAGAGAAAATGTGATGCTCTAATCCTGTATGAGCCCATGAAGTAAGGTAGGAAGATAATCCAATAGGATGTGTTCTTGTCTTCCAATATTTCTAGTATTCAAGATGGTGCATTTGTTGAAGATGAGTCTGAGCTACAAATTTTAGAAGCTAGTTCTGAGCACCTTGCCGGGCAGCTTTCAAAGTCTCAGATTTCTTCAAGTGCAAATAAAGATGGATTTGAAGAAACCCATGCAGAAACGGTAACAATATGCATCTACATTTTTAGCATATTGAGTCTCCATATTCCAGCAAGATGTTGCATATTGCTTTAAGATTTGTTAAAGATTTATGTCCTAATCTAGCAAGGGCAAATGAGTACACAATTCTGCCCATGGATTGCCCTTGTGGATGTGTTTTTTTGCACAGATAAAACAATGCATGCGTACAGGGGTCTTTTCGTAGAAGAACAGCTGCAGGAGCTCATTAGCATATGGTATGCTAATGAGCTATTAGGCTATTAGCATATGCCATGCCCCCTGATATCACCGGAAGTGATGTCAGAAGGGGAAGCAAAAGGGGGGGAGCATCTTCAAAAGCCTCCCCTTCCCTTCCCCAGCTGGTCTGGGTGGGGGAGCTAAGAGAGAAGGGGTTTAAAGTTTAAACTCCTTCTCAGGAGAGTTGGGCCACAGAAGGAGGAAAGAGGGAAGGAAAGAAAGAGAGTAGAGAGAAGGAAAGAAGGAAGGAAAGAGAGAAAGAAAGAGAGGGAAGAAGGAGGGAAACAGGAAAAGGAGGAAAAAGAGAAGAGAAGAAGGTGGGAAAGAAGGAAAGAGAGAAGAGAAGAGAAGAATGAGGGAAAGAGGAAAAAGAAAGAAGGAAAGGAGGGAATGAAAGAAATTCAGTGGCAATTCAGCCCCATTATACCCTATGGGCCATTGAAGTCAATGGTGAAAACATAGGGTATATTCTGGGGGCTGGAGGGGAGGGGTTTGAGGGAGAGGCTCCAAGATCACAGGATAGCTGATGGAGCCTCTCCCCAAGATACCCACCAAGTTTCAAGAACATTGGACCAGGGGTCCAATTCTATGGGCCCCCAAACAGGTTGCCCCATTTCCTCCATTGTTCTCTATGGTGGGAAAAAAAGTTATTTTTTTCCCACCATAGAGAACAATGGAGGGAATAGGGGCAACCTGTTTGGGGGCCCATAGAATTGGACCCCCTGTTCCAATGTTCTTGAAACTTGGTGGGTATCTTGGGGAGAGGCTCCATCAGCTATCCTGTGAGTTTCTAGCCTCTCCTTCAAACCCCCTCCCCTCCAGCCCCTAGAATATACCCTATGTTTTCACCATTGACTTCAATGGCCCATAGGATATAATGGAGCTGAAATTGACATTCGGCTGCCTGAAAGACTCTCCGGGACGCCGGCTGGGGGCGGGGCTTGGCTCCTGAGCTCCCGGAGCTGCGCTCCGGTGCGCTCCCCCCCAAAAAGACCCCTGCATGCGTACACACACCAAACAGCTGATACAATCTTTTCTGTAATTGGCTGTTCGGTTGAAGACTAGTTCTGGGAGCCTTTCCCCTACCACATTCCAACAGGTTAGTATTAAGACTTCTGTTCAGTGGAGGAACTTCTCATGCTGAGTAGATAGCATAAATTTCTGTATCAGTGTCATGTTTTTAAAGGGAAAAGTGCTAGTGTGGCATAGTGGTTGGGGATAAACTAGGGAGACTAGGATTCAACATGCCCTCTGCCTTAAGGGCCACTGAGTGACCATGGGCCAATCATGATCTTTCAGCCTAATAAACCTTGCAGAGTTGTTGTAGAGATAGAATGTGTTTAGGGAAAGGGAAAGGACTGTATACTTTGCCTTCAATTCCTTGAAGGAAAGGCAGGCGGGAAAAAAATAAAAAAATAAGTATTAAAATTGAAACAGATGGAAGAGGCATACTTTCAACTGCTTAGTGGGCACAAGTTGTTGAATTTTGAAATTTTGTTTGGAAACAAATCATTGATGCAGGGATTGCATGATTTATATGTTTTACTTGTCTCAGCAGACAGGAAGAATAATTAATGGATTATTTCCATAATATCCTAAACAAGACTGCCAAAAGGAATTCTAGTACAGATCCTTCATTATTTGATAATTTATTTCTCTTCAGTTTATTAAAGCCGAATGCTATAAACTTGAGAGAAATGTATCAGCTGTCTGTGAAAAATGTTTTTTTCCTCTTTTTGTTGAAGAAGTTGGCTTTCTATTGCTGTCCTATCACAATAGCTATGAAAGAAATCAGAAGCATTAGATAATTTTGTGGTTTTGGTTTCCTTACAGAATGAAGTAACTGAGTTAGATAAACTGGATGAAAAGTCCTGTGTGCTACCAAGTCACAATGATAAAACTGAAAGAATGTGAGTAGTACAGTTTTTCATATATATAAATAAATGTGTTAAATATTAAGACACAATGATAGGTGTTTTGCTGTAGCAATCATTCACGCCTGGATTTTCTTGCCCACACAGGAAAATCCAGTTGTGAATGATTGCTGTAGTGCAACAGTAATGCAGTATTCAGCATTGTGTAGCTGCAGCTCAAGATCCTCCAAATCATGGGTAGGAGCCAAAGGTCCTACTCTGGTAGTGGCAGAGCCTTCCTTTAACAATGAAAGAGGTATCCTTGCCTCAGAAGAAAGCTACACTATTAATGAAAATGAACTATTGGATCCAACCTCTTGAAACTAATTCTGCAAGCTCAAAAAGGCCTTTAGGTTTCTTGAGCCTTTCCCCTCTCATGCTGCATGGCCAGCTGTGATACAGCATTGGGAAAGGGTCAGAAAAAAGTCAGAAACTCTTCTAGAATATTGCAGGCCTCTTGTGTGAACTGAAGCAGCTTGTGGCTGTGTTTTCAAAGCCCTCTTCTAATATGCAAAATTGATAAGCGTGTTTGAATACACTTACACACTTAAATTGAACTATAGAAAAAATGGCACTAAACTAATAGCCTTCACATCTTACAGGTTTATTCTGTGCATTGTTCTTTTTTGTTGCCTTTAAAAAAATGGCCCACCTCTGAAACTTGTGTACTGTTTTGAGTGAACAATGAAGTTTTTTTTCTTAAAGATTGTCTGATTGCTCTCTTTTGACTGCCTTTTTGATGGGTTTCTGGTTTGTTCCTTGAGCTTCATTTGCTTAGCTTCTGTGTACATTTAATTTTTCAACCTTGCCCATTGTTCCCTGTCAGTTGTTAATGTTGCAAATCTTTTTCAGCCTTGGCTTCATTCATACATCTTGGCAAAGGGTATTTTTTAAAACTATGTTAGTTATGATACCTGAATGCAGACAGTCCCAAAAACCATTGTTTCCTTTTCTACTTGATAAATTCTCAGTTACTAATACTTCAGACCAACTGTGGTAAATGTTCATAGCAAATTACTGCCCTTTGGTTTCACTTGGTCACAGAGATAGCACTATTGGGAAGATGTATTCCCTGTTGGGAAGTGAGAGAGTATCCAAGAAGCAGACAAGTCAGGGAATACGCATAAACCAGGATTTATTACTTAGGTCTGGTATGCTAATCAAAGCTTGTTCCGTTAATACAGTTTAAAGAAGCAATAGTTTATTGTGATGCTTGAATGTACCTTTGTAATGCCAGAGATTGGAGAATAACTTTAGTTTATTTGTTGTCTTCTAAAGATTCCTAACTATAAAAGGTATTCTGTTAGTCAGTAGCAAAATAGGGTACTGAAGTAGGTGTGGTAAGCTGTGTGGTAAATGTCCAGCAGTAACTCACTTACTTTCCTTCAGATATATATATTTGATGGTGTTGATAGTAGGCATTTTCTTCTGAGTTTTTAGAGGTGAGTGAGACCATTGTCTCCTCTTTCTTGTCTGAGGGATTTGAAATTACAGGAAATTTTTACACATCTTCGAATAGTGCTGTTTAGTGTACGAGAATCGCCTCTTCCCATCTGTAGTGAAGCTCCCAAATTTGCAGATTTAAGTGCCTTCAAGTATGTGTGCTCTTCCCACTGTGTCCCAGAACAAGGCACTAAAGACTCCAGGTGACCTACTTAGGGATAAAGTGGGAAGCTCATGAATGCCAGCCAGAAATGAGTTTGCTGCATTTAATTTTAATTTGCCATGTTTACTGCAGTTCGTATGAAGCATTAATAACTGAGATTTTACTGAGTAGAAAAGGAAGCACAATGGTACAAGAACTGATAAAATTAATACATTTTGGGAAAGTATAATAAAAGTATGATTTTTTTTGCCCTCCTCAAGAAATCTACTTTCATATTTGCTTTCCTACAATTCTTTCCTAGAAATATGGGGTGGTCATCTCTGCTTTTGGTCAGTGAACCAGATAAGCTTATGTAGACTTTCTAGCATAGTCTGGAGGAATCTTTATGGAACCTTAGTTGTACCATAGTCTTTACAACAGATCTTCTATTGTGCAGAATGATGATACATTAGACTGCTGAAATCAGAAAAATTAATTGGGTCTTTGATTTTTATTAAGTGGGCCTGTTTTTGGAGGATGCACTTGATTGTGAAGACTGTAGATATCAGTGTGTTGGGGAAGACAGTATAAATATGTCGAATTTTTTTTCAGAGAAACTGAGACAGCAGCTTCTGAAAAGTTCACAATCAAAGAGCAGCTTCAGAGACTGGAACCAAACTTAGCGAGAACCTCAGAAAAGTATGAGCTTCCAGTTGATAATACATTAGAGAACCAGCTCTCTCCTTCAGAATCTGTGGGTGGTGTAGGAAAGGTATGGTGAAAGAATTTTAAGGTATATATTTTGCGTTGTCTCAAACCCATTCACTTTATTTCCTTCTGGAACTTGCATTGATTTCAGTGATTAACTTTGTCTGTCAGAGTGTTTGAAAAATTGTTTGCCTCATTGTGGACACTCTTGTTAAAAAAAGTCTTCATATTTCTTTCAATTAGACTATTGTGGAAGATAAGGCAGCTAAAATAACTGGATCTATCAGAGATGAATTGACAGAAAGATCAAATAGTGATGTGGACAGGGAATCACAGTAAGTATATGGAAAAGACATTTTTCCCCATAACTTTCATTGCTGGATACCTCCACATAAGTTATATTGAAGTAAGCTGCTTCTATAGGCTCCCATATAAGGTAGTTGCCAAATCAGGCACTACAGGAAAGGATTATTAGTCTTTGCTTGGATCGTAAGAAATGGAAGAAGTATTTTTGTAGTGATTTTTGAGGGAAATTCTTGCTTCATGTGGAACTGATATCTTCCTTTTTGAAAAACGAAAGGTGGGAATAAATGCTAATCTTTACAGAAACTGAGTGATAAGAAATTATTCCATCTAGTAAAAATGGCAGCTATTTAAAAAGAATTCATAATTTCCACAATTGCCAGTTAGTAGGCTTACATTTTTAGGAGCTGCGGTGGCTCAAGTGGTTAAGACACTGAACTGCAGGCTGTGGAAGGTCAGTAGTTCAGCAGTTCGAGACCCGGGTGCCGCAAGACGGAGTGAGCTCCCGTCTCTAGTTCCAGCTCCTGCCAACCTAGCAGTTCGAAAGCAAGAAATTGCAAGTAGATAAATAGGTACCACTTCGGTGGGAAGGTAACAGCGTTCCGTGCACCTTGGTGTTTAGTCATGCCGGCCACATGACCACGGAAACGTCTTTGGACAGCGCTGGCTCTTCGGCTTTGAAACGGAGATGAGCACCGCAACCCTAGAGTCGGATTCGACTGGCTTTCGAGCAAGGGAACCTTTACCTTTACCTAGGCTTACATTTTAAATACTATGGAACCTAGAGTTTTTACTTCTCCCTATTTGCTAATTTATTATCTTTCCACTCCCAAATATTTTCCTATTCTGCCCATTCTAAATGGAGAATACTGTATAAGTTGCTGCAAAAGCATATTTTGCTTATGCAGAGTTGGGATTTTAAAGTGTGAGTATAAAAAATTTTTGTGCAGAGACACTCAGAAAGCTCCTGTGGAAAAGATGGAAACAAGAGGCCGCCGGCAGAGACCTAAACCTAATATTATAAAAGCATCTTGCAGAAAAGAAGCTCCTCTCCAAGGGAAATCAGAGTACAGAATGCTTTGTCCAGAGCCTGATGGATCAGTGAGAAAGGTGTTTAGTATTTTATTTATCCTTCTGCATCCCAGTTTTTCTTCCAGTGTAACTTTCATTGTTCTGGCCTCCTCCATTTTGTCCTCACAACTTCTCTAAGAGGTGGGTTAGGCTGAGATTGACTGGCCCAGTGTCACCCAGTGAGCTTACATGGCAAAGTGGGGATTCAAACATGGGTCTCACAGATCTAGCCCAATACTCTAACCACTGTAGAAGAGAAGGAGAGTTGGTTTTTATAACCCGCTCTTCACTACCTGAAGAAGTCTCAGAGTGGCTTACAATCGCCTTCCCTTCCTCTTCCCACAGAAGACACTCTGAGGTAGGTGGGACTGAGAGAGCTCTGAGAAAACTGTGACTGACCCAAGGTCACCCAGCTGGCTTCAAGTGGAGGAGTAGGGAATCAAACCTCGTTCTCCAGATTAGAATCCGCCACTCTTAACCACTACACCACGCTGGCTTTCAATACCACACTGGCTATTTATTATTTGTTATTAAATATTTATTTTTCATCAGTGATATAGGAAAATAACCCTTTAAGGGTTTTTTAAATTATTTTTGCACTATGTGAAACAATTTACCAATCTGTGTACAAGGGTTTTAAAATTACTTTCTATAGTAACTTCCAAGCAGTTTGAGATGTATATTGAGCATATTTGGGGCAGCTTTTCACTTTGATATCCTTAAGAGATAAGCAGTGCAATCCTGTGCAGAGTTATTCCAGTCTAAACCCATTGATGTCAATGTTCTTAGAATGGAGCAACTCTGTGCAGGATTGCATGGGTAGTCTCAGTTCAGAAGAATGGCTGTGCTGTGTTAGGTGTCCAAAATTTGCTCCTAAGATGCCCACATTGTGTCCATCAATCAGAAATGATGTAAATGTGCATATGCTTGCTTTGCATAATTCTGCCTCCTGAATGTAAATGTTTGGAGAGTTGAAAAACAGAGATGAAAACATAGGTATATATTTATTGTAACCTCTAGAAAGAAAATTTTACTTTTATTTAGGAATACAAGTCCATTTGGGGCAGGACATTGGGAATGTATGAGGAGGCTGCAGTACACTTTAGTAGTATCCCTGATGCCGGTATCTTTTTTGGTTACTTGGCTTTCATCAGATGCTAACTACATGTTGCCAGGCTTCACAACAATTTTACATGATTAAAGGAAACATTTGTAGGATGCCAGATAAATTCCTTAGCAGATTCCAGGCACATGTATACCTATATTTTTGATCACTGATAAATTGCATCTAATCAGTATATTTGAAAAGCTTTCACCTAGTTTACAGCCTTTGTAGTACATTCCTGTGTTTAAGTTACAGTTAATGGTCATGGTTTGTTTTGCCTGGAAGGATGCAGTTTACATGTATTTCTGCTTAATTCTCAGAACAGCGATCAGGATGATGCAGTTGATGCCACCCCAAGGGAGACTACAGAAAAAAACTACCAGGTTTCAGATGCTGAATCTCTGTAAGTATGGCAGAAACAGGGAGGTGTTTTGCTGCTTTTTTTGTGTATTGTTGATAATGGGATTCATCTTTGTGCATGCACAAGAGCCTTCTGTTTCTGCAAGAAAGATCATAATTTCTAAGTGTTCTTCCTTTTCTGCTGCTGTTCTCCTGACCACTTAACATGTCATTTCTGAGGGGCCTGGTACTTGGAGATTTCAGAAACAGATGTCTGCTTGCACTTGTATGGATCACATCCAATATGAATAGGAAAGATTGTCTTGCAGAACATAGTAGCAGCAAAGCAGTTCAGTCAGAAACAATGGCAAGAATAGATCAAATGATATTTCTAGGGCATATCCTCCTTACTCCCTCCAAGAGGTTCAGGGCAGCTTACGTGGTTCATTCTTCCGGGTTTTATCCTCACAGCCACCCTATGAGATAGGTTAGGTGTCACAACAATCCTGTGAGGTAGGTAAAGTTGAACAAAGCTGACTGGGGATTTGAACCCAGGTTTTCTGTATCCTAATCTAGCAATCTAGCCACTATGCTGTCCTGATTTATAATTGTTTTTAAAGTCAATAGGTTGTATATATATATTTTTGTTCACTTGGAAGGAAATAAATTTTGAGCAAACCATTAATACACTGTTTTAGTTTTTCCACATATGTGAGTTTTCAGATACACTACAGTATTATTAAATATTACATCTTTTTTGCCTTTCTTCAGGCCAGTGGTTCCTCAAATTAAAGAATGGCAGACATATTTTAGAATTCAGGAATACTACCTGATAAAGGAAGATTTGTGAGGGAACTCATTGAAACAGGCTTGCTACAACAACTATAAGATATATAAGCAAATTAGCATTTAACCCTACTGCAATGAATATTTAAAAACAAATTCAAATAATGTGAATCGTAGGATTTACAAAGTTTAAACTGGTAAGATGAAAACGTAAAAATTGATCCCCACTGTTGCAAAAAAGTTGGTAGTAGGTTTTGAAAAGGTTGCAATCCTAAGAACACTTTCCTGGGAATAAGCCCTGTTGAATAAAATGGGACTTACTTTCAAGTAGACTTGTTTAGAATTGCTGTCCTTCCTGCTTAATTTTTAAAGCATATTATGAAATGAACACATACTGCACTGCTAATTCTTTAAGAATAGCACATGATATTTTTTAAATTTGGTCTTTCAGGATTTCTGAAAAATCTACTTTACAAGACAGCAAACAGACTGTCCTGAGACCTGCCCAGCTAGCAAGAGGGCGAATGAAGAAACCAAAACCAAATTTAGGAGCGGTTGCTAAAAGGCAAGCAGAACAATCAAGGAACTCAGAAGCAGGAGAAGAAAAAGCAACGGAAGCAACTGTGGAAACCAAGAAGACTCTAACACAACATGAATGCAGCAGGAGTGACCTCCTCACTAAGCAAGCCACTGTAAGCGGTTCTGCTAAAAGACAAGCAGAACAATCAAGGAACTCAGAAGCAGGAGAAGAAAAAGCAACAGAAGCAACTGTGGAAACCAAGAAGACTTTAACACAACATGAGTGCAGCAGGAGTGACCTCCTCACTAAGCAAGCCACTGTAAGCGGTTCTGCTAAAAGGCAAGCAGAACCACCAAGGAACTCAGAAGCAGGAGAAGAAAAAGCAACGGAAGCAACTGTGGAAACCAAGAAGACTCTAACACAACATGAGTGCAGCAGGAGTGACCTCCTCACTAAGCAAGCCACTGTAAGGGGTTCTGCTAAGAGGCAAGCAGAACCACCAAGGAACTCAGAAGCAGGAGAAGAAAAAGCAACAGAAGCAACTGTGGAAACCAAGAAGACTTTAACACAACATGAGTGCAGCAGGAGTGACCTCCTCACTAAGCAAGCCACTGTAAGCGGTTCTGCTAAGAGGCAAGCAGAACCACCAAGGAACTCAGAAGCAGGAGAAGAAAAAGCAACAGAAGCAACTGTGGAAACCAAGAAGACCCTAACACAACATGAGTGCAGCAGGAGTGACCTCCTCACTAAGCAAGCCACTGTAAGTATATGGAGTTGGAACTTTTCTCCTAATGGTGGAACTTTCCACCAGCACAAGGAGTTTTGTGCCAGCAGGGGAGCCTCTTGTGGGTGGAGGAGAATACTACCATTAGTGAAAAAGTTCTGTAGGATCCAATGAAACTTTCTTCATGTGCTTTGCACATTGGATGAATAACTAACAATCCTAGGCAGAGTTACTCTAGGATTGTACTCTAGGATTGTACACTTAGGCCCCTAAGGACCAAGATTCATATCTTAAGAGTTAGTCTCCAATGCGCCATTGCACTCATAAGTACAAGCTTTATTCAAAGCTTTATTTATTCAATTCATTTATACCTTGCCTTTCTCTGCAGTGGGGAGCCAAAGAGGTTTACACCATTCTCCTCTCCTCCTTTTTCCCCTCACAAAAACCCTGTGAGGTGAAGGTTAGGCTGAGAGAATGTGAGTGGCCCAAGGTCACACAGTGAGCTTCCATGGCACAAGTAGGGATTTAAACCTGGATTTCCCTGGTCCAGCCCTCTTAAGTACTACATCACACAGGCTCTAGCAATTGCTTGTGACCAGGTAGTGAGTGCTGAAGAGTTAAGAAATGGCAAAGATTATTAAAGGTTGTGGAAGCCAAGTAGATAGTTTTAAAAATAGGGAAAGGGATTTCAGTCTTTCTTGATCACACATTCCTGTATGCATTTCTTAAGACTCAGAGCAACTTCTGCAAAAGTCCCCATCTCACTTCCTATTTGTTCATGTGCACACAGAGTAGGTCTTGAATTCAGAATCTTGGACCATTTAGATTCTGCTGTACTCCATGCGTGCACTGGGGTGCTTCTACCATAGTAGACAATTATTTTGAAGCCTCGATAATTTTGTACCACTAAAGCTGGAGTCGCTTTTACTTTCGTATGTTGTTTTCCATTGCCCTTTTTAGTCTGCAGTCTTAATGTATATTAAAGAACTTTGTACCCTTAGCTGGGCAACACTTGTCTAATGTCTTCAAACATTTTGAGGTTTTAGAGAATTTAATCTGTTTCCTAGGAGGCAACCAATTATGAAGTTGACGCACCACAGTTAGAGGCATTAGAAAACAAAGCTGTTGCTACTCCTGATAAACTGTGTTCAATACACTCAATCCAACCTTCTGTAAAGAAGCCATTGTGTGTGAATTTTGAGCTTAAAAAGGCATCTCTGTTGAGTGACAATGTGGAAGATGTGTCAGAGCTTGTTAACGGGTAAGTTTATTCTTTTTAAAGATGGAGAATAAGAAGTACAATATCCACCTCTTAATAAAAAACATGCATGCTGTTTGTGATGCTGTGTCTTTAGTGTGTGAATGGACATCATAGCCATGTTGTCTAATGCCTTAAGCTTCAAAAATGAGCTTTTTCATGCTCTTATAGCTTAGTGCAAATGTTATTATAGGGATCTGACTACTTTTGGGGGGCTACTATAGATTATGGAAGGGAAAAATTACACACATTTTAAACACTATATTCTCCCCCTGCAACAAGTGGAACATATGGAGCTGCCTTAATTGGACTTAGACCACTGGTCCATTTTTTCTAATCCTGTTGCCTTTGACTAACAGTGGCTTTCTAGAGTTTAGCCCTGCTACCTCAAATCTTTTAAGGGAATACTGGAAATTGAATCTGATGCGTTGCAGTCCAATGTGTTTGCTTTTCCAGTGAGCTACAGCCTTTCCCTAAAATTCTTATCATGACATGAAAGCATGTATTGTTGATGTGCACTCCCTTCCCTCTGGAAATGTCTTTGATAATTTCCTCGGGCCCAGGGTGCAGTGGGACCAGGCAGTTGTGTGTCCCCCACACTGCCTGTTTTGTCACTTGAAAAGGGGTGTAGGGAATGAGGATGGGACACAAGATCTCTTGGTTCCACTGTCCTGCAATGTCATTTTAGAGAAGAATTTGGCCATTTAAAAATGTTCTGTCATTTTAGACAAGAATTTGACCACAAGGGCATTTTTAAATGGCTAAAATCTTCTCTAAAATAGCATTGGCATTGGTTGGCCCTGTGGTTGCCATAATGCCTAGCTTGGCATTCAGATCCTAGAGAAAAGATAATTGGGAATTGGTAAAAAAAAGAAAATTTCCTACAACATGTTTTGTTTGTACAATCATCAATGGAATTGGCTGTTTGAAAATTGCACGTGTAGTGTAGATATGCCTGTGTTTGGTGTCGTGGTTAGGAGCATAGACTCTAATCTGGGGGAAACGGGTTCGATTCCCCACTCCTCCACATGCAGCTGCTGGTGTGTCCTTGGGTCAGTTACAAGCTCTTTCAGAGCTGCTCTCAAGGGCAGTTCTTGAGAGAGCTCTCTCAGCCCCACCCACCTCACAGGGAAAGGGGCCACTCTGAGCCTCCTTTGGGTAGTGAAGGTCGGGGTATAAATCCAATTTCTTCTCTTCTATATTGTGTGGCTACTTTGGTGCCTCTTTGCTGTCATTTCTAGTTAGGGAACAAGCCATTTTAATGTCTGGAACTATGTTGTTTAGTGATGTCTTTTGGAAAATGTTGTATGTTGACTTTTACCATGCTGCAGAGAGTTAGAAAATGAAAAGAGAGCTTTGCATTCTTTCTAGGCATTGAAGTTTTGTTGATCTTTCTTGGTCTACCAGAGATTCCAGCCTTCAGGAAATACAGAAGGAAACAGCTGCTGAAATACAACATTGTTTGGAGAATTTCACTCAGAGTCTAAAGGCGAATTTAGGAGAGGTAGCTGAAAAAAAAGAAGATTTAGGACCAAAAAAAGAGATGCTTGAGGACAACCACTTGACTGGAAGGGCAGAAAAGAAAACAGTACACCATAGCAGTGAATATGGCAAGCTATCTGACCTAGATGTAAGATGTTAAAGCTGCTACCTTTTAGTTGGCATTTAATGTTATTCTTGAATCTATAAACAACCAGTTGCTAGTGAAAATAAATCCACTCATTTGTAGAATTGACATTTGGTTTATACTTTAAACTTTTAATACTCAGTTTTCACAGTTGGCCCTTACAGGGTGTTTTCTGTCTTGACAGTCAGTTTGTATGCTTCTTCCCATGGTAGATCTGTGCAGTGAGGGCTTTATTTTACTTTTTTTTTAAAGCAGCTCCTAGGATTACAAAGCAAATTGTTCTTGAAACTCTGTCATGGTTACTTTGCAAAAATAATTGTGGGGAAGAGGGAAAGGAAGAGAGATAAATTAGAAGTTGTGCCAAGCATTGCCAATCTTGACTATATCCAGAGAAGCTCTCTATGTTGTAGTTTTAAAAACAGATAGCAATTTAATTAAACAAAGAATCAGTAGCACATTTATAGGGACAGGATTGCAATAAACTCTTTACATAATTAAAGCAAAACTAAGACACCTAAAAGTACTGGGAGCTAGTAAAACACCTTGGTTGATTGAAGTTTTCTTTTTTTCTTAGTTTCAGAATTAAAAATATTCTCATATAGTAAAAGGGCAAGTATTAGTAGCTCCTGATTAGTACTCGTTTTCATAAACTTGAGTGATTTTCTATTTGGCCTGGCCATGCTACTTTTCCCAGTGCTTTGTGGATTCTTCTTTGACCATTCCAATATATTCTAGGAAGGAGCAAAATGTGGAAAACTGCCATCCTCACATTTGTCAGAGGGACATTCAACAGATGCTCAAGAGGCAGTTGCAATAAAGGCAACACTTCCGTTCCCCCAAACTTTTCAACTCTAGACAGCGGTGACCCCAGTGAGGTTTCAGTGTACAGCGATAGCCAGGAAAACTCTTCACTTCGGTAAGGACCTGTTGACTGTTTTGCAGGAAGCTATTCACAAAGCCCTGGAGATCTGTGGCCCTGCTGGGTGGGGAAAAAATCAGTTGTTTATTTCTCACTTCTCCATCCATAATATTTTTGAGCTCCCAACTTGTAATTATTGAATATGAAAGCAAGCTAATATCACATAATTTAATTTAGATATCTGAGGACTCTTTAACAATAATTTTGTAACTATTAGCTTCTGCTTTCAAAAAGCCCCTTTTCTGTTTAACTAATAGATTTGTTGGTTAACATGTCATATGTGGGTTCTTCGATGATATGTCAAAAGTAGAGAGCTGTCATATATGCTGCTTGCTGTTTCTCCAGCAAACAGAGCTCACAAGAAGAAGACAAGCAAAGTGCTATCCGACCAACACCACTTCTCAGAGGCAGACTCCAGAGACCCAAACCCAATATAGGAAGAGCAGTGGGAAGGAAAGAGATACAATCTGCAGAGAAGAATGAAGCAACAGCAATGATCTTAGGAACTGAGAAGTCAAAACTACAAAAATCTGAACCTACCAGAACTTCTTCGAAAGCAGTAAGTACCTGGACTATTTTTGAACAGTTCAGCAACAAAGACATTTTGAAATCAAAATATGCAATATGCGCAAACTGTGTCTTAGCACACTCTGCTGTTATAGGTTTTTTACAGCTATAGTGCATAGCCTTTTCCAAGGCAGTTCCTTTATTCAGAGTAAATTTTGTAAAGCTGCTGCTGCTATGGCTGCCGGCATTATATGCTATTTAATATTTAGTTCTGTTTAATTATTCATTGATTTTGGAAGGAATCCAGAAGCTTCTTGTTGATATTTTTAAATTTATTTGAGGAATTTATATGCTGCTTCTTCAGAGAGCTATTCAAGGTGGCTCACATGTAAAAATTATACCATAAGGCCATAAAACAGTGGTCTATATCCTCCCACTCAGTTCAGCCAAGTTTTTTTATTTATTCCCCCTCCCCCCCCAAAAAAAGCAGGCATTGAAGATGAAGGACACTTCCTCCAACTCAGGTGGCTTCTCTGTCAGCAGAAAAGCTACTTAAGTTGGAAGAAGGTGGGGCAGGAGAATACAAGCTAGTGAAATAATCAATAGGCATAGGCATAAAACCAGCATATAATAATCATTGAGCAGCCTAAAAATATCTATAAAGCAGTCCACAACCTTTTTCTTTTTGAGAGCATTTACTTGTCTTTAAGAAGAAAGAAATAAACACGTAGATTTCTTTTTCAGAGATGTCCACCTAGGGAAGCCATATCAGCTCATTTTGCTTCTCTAAATGGGTTTGGTCCAATAGCATTATTTTACTTGCAAAAAGGCTCTCTCACATTGTGCACAAGAGTGCTGGGTGAGAAAAGTAAAATAAGATCCAAAGATGCCTTCTGCATATTCTACTGGTTCAAGCATAACAGTTGCTTTATAATCTACTAGTTATGGCATGGCATGAACTTTACTGTAAACATTCACAAAACTGTGTTAGTGGCTGTTTGCCTTTAACCTCTCAGTCTTTTGGATCCAATCCAATGTTTATGTCATAGCGGAGGTGCTGTTCTCCTTTTAATTACAGTGATTGGTCCTGTAAGACTAGATTTTGGAGAGGCACTAATTAATGCACTGTCTACATATAATGTAGTGAATATTGTTACCAACACAATCCTAAGCAGGTCTACTGAGAGTCCTACACTGGTCTATTCAGTGGGGCTTAGTCCCAGGAAAGTGTTCTTAGGATTGCACTGTTAGTGTACTTAATTTTCAGGATGAAGGCTCCTTACCTGCATGAATTGGATTCTGCTGTGCGTCTGGTCGTGTTCAAAGGATTTTGAAAACAGCTGCCAAATAAATACAGAATATTAGTGGAATTTCTGCTCTTTCCCAATAACAATTTTGATTTATATTTTTAAATAAAACGTGTCGAGCTTATTGTTGCTAAAACAGTTTTTCACATTTTTAAAATTCATGTTGCTTAATATTTCCAGCTTCAGTTAATGCCTGACAATAGCATCTTACCTGCTGAAGCCTCAGCGGATAGCCTGTTGGACTGTGAGAAAATGGCTCAAGAAGATTGTGAAGTACCCAGTGCCTCTCAGAATATTTCAGATTGTTGTGCCATGTGAGTTCTCAAAGATTGTCTTGTTAGTTTACCATTTCATCCATCCCAGTGTTAACAAAGTGTGCATCCAAATAAATTTCCAAACAAGTTTCAGGAAAGTATATATAATAAGGCAAATGTCTTAGGTATCCTCCATGTTAAGTGTGTTACTGTTCCCAATTAGAGTTTGGTACTAAACTACTTTAATTTTCAGTTAAGGATAAATTTCAAGGGCAATGTAAAATGATCAGAGGATGGAAGTTGTCCTTATCACCAACAATAGTGAATCTGAGAGCTGATTTAAACAGAGAGAATTTAAGCCTCTCTGAAATTTTAAATCTGAGAGCTGATTTAAACATTGTGGCTTCCATGTGGAGTTAGCAAAATGTGCTTTGGTTTAACGTCTAAAAGCCTCTTACTGCTTGCATCAGTGCAATTGAAGGCAATTGGCATTACTGTAGAGGTACTGCACCATTATTTTATTTATTTATTTAAAACATTTTTATGCTGGGCTTTCTATCTGGTCAGGGTTTCCAAGACGGCAAACATAAAAACATTTGAACTGTTAAAAGCAATGTGTAAAATGATAAAATAATAGAATAAAAACACATAAACATATTAGGCTGTTACATGTGATAAGGGGCTTTCAGATGTAATGTTTGCTGTGTGAAGGTCTATGTAGAAGTGCTTTTCAATGGCTCAGTCTGTTGATGCTGGGTTGGAAGGAACAGTTCTCTCACCCAGTGTGATAGAGAGATTACAGTGTTTGTGAGGAAAGGAAATTCAAGAAGGTGTTTTTGCCCCAGGTAGTGATTCAGATTTAATCTGGGCTTTGAAGAGTCCTTGGAGGAGAAAGGGCAACAGAGTACCATTCTCTGCAGACATTGTTTGCTGCTGTAGTAAGGGAGCCATTCCAAGGCAGTTAGGCTTTTGGCCTTTAGCAAAGAGCAGTAAGCAGACTCTCTCGGCAGTGGAATCTCTGACTCAGCCTGTCACTGCTTCTCTCATCTAACAGTTCTTTCCAAGATTCAAGATGGGTTTGCTTGAGTTGGCTCTGCTGCCACAGAGCAAGGGTTGTCTTTTGGCGGCCCTAGATTTGTCCTCAGTTTCAAGTTGGCTGTGGCTGAAATAGGTACTCAGGGGTGAGCCATGCTGGTTTTGGGAAATACAGCACTGTTGGCTTGATTTAGGAGAGAAGAAGCAATGATTCTTTCTATGGAAAGCTTTTCTGCCTTGTTCTGTGAAATATATTATTTTACATATCCTGATTATTTGCTTAAAGCTCTCCCATAATGGGAGAGAGCATACAAACCAACATTTCCTAGTAGAATGGTCAGCAGTACATGATGACTTGTTTGTTAACAATAAGAATATCTCATTGTGTCTAATAGTCTAAATTTACATTATAAAATACTATGGGCCCTTTATAGATGTATGCAAGTGGTTATTTGAACACTTGTTGAATAATTTCAGTCAGTTTTTTGTCATAAGAATAATTCCTTCTAAACTGTAGGGAAAAAAGCCTTCCCCAAGAGGATAAACCGTGTACTATCAAGCCTGCTCAGTTAATGAGGGGTCGGTTCCAGAAAGCCAGACCCAATTTGGGGAGGGTGAATGGCAAGAAGAAAGACCCTGTGTCTGAAAATGTTAGTGCTCCAGTTGAAGAAGAAAAAGAAAAAAAAGAGATTGTCATGAAAGCTGCTTATCACCCACTTTCAAAGGTTAGCTGCTTACCCATTTTGTCTTGCTTTATGTATTAGTGCTTACATACACAGGAAAGATGCTTTAGGGCATTGTGGAAATGCCAGAGGCTTCACTTGTATAGTTCTAAAAGGAAGCATTGGCTGTGCTACAAAGATAACTGGATTAGTTGGGTGAAAAACAGATTTTGTCCAAGACTGCATAGACAAAACTAGAGGGAAATGCTTTTCTCCTTTTTTGACTATGAAAGACAGTAATTAATTAAATAACTTCTTGCTTTAATTAATTAAATAACTTCTTAGTGTAGTGGTTAAGTGTGCGGACTCTAATCTGGGAGAACTGGGTTTGATTCCTCACTCCTCCACTTGCACCTGCTGATGTGACCTTGGGTCAGTCACAGGCTCTGGCACAGCTGTTCCTGAAAGAGCAGTTTGTGTTCTCTCAGCCCCACCTACCACACAGGGTGTCCGTTGTGGGGAAGGGAAGGGGAAGGAGTTTGTAAGCCGCTCTGAGACTCCAAGTGAAGGGGGGGTATAAATCCAATATCTTCTTCTTTATTAATATAAGGATACTAACTTAAGGCATTGCGTTAGATAAAGAGTCAATGGATTGAATATTGTAGATGGTCTTAAAAGACAAATTATCATTTAGCTGTCAAAGAGAAGAATATTTCAACTGCAGGAATGTTAATGGAGCTTTATTTATGAAGATTGGCCTAGCCTGGGCTATCCTGGTCAGGGCAATCTCGGAAGTAAAGCAGGGTCAGCCCTGGTAAGTATTTGGAGGGAAGTCACCAGGGAATACCGGGGTCATGACATAGAGGCAGGCAATAGCAAACCACCTCTGAATGTCTCTTTGTCTTGAAAACCCCACAGGGTCGCCATAAGTCAGTTGTGACTAGATGGCAAGTTTTTTAAAAATGTTATCTTCCAGCCTCTATGTAACATTATTCAATATGGCTTCCATTGACTCTGTAGCTAGAGAGAGAAACTGGAGAAGATTTCGCCTTTCACTTGTGGACCCAACCTAAGTCTAGAAATTTTCCTGCATAGTCTTTTGTATATTGAAATCACTGCAAGTTATATTTTTTTAAATTCTATACAAAATTAGGTTACCATTTCAGTCACATGACAAAGTAGGTTTTGGACCATGAAAACATTAGGACAAAATAAATTTATTTCTATAACTTCTTCTAAAGTTTTCATAGGCCTAAAGCCATTTTGTCAAGTGTCTGAAATGGTAACCTAACTCTGCGGGTTTGTTTGTATATATAGTCTTTAGCTCCATATTCTGTTAAGCAAATGGACTTGTCTTGGTTCTGAACTTCTAGGGTGAAGCTGATGTCGGTATTTCCTTGAGTGGTTTTGAGGAAAAAGTCCAGTCAGAATCCAGCAAAGCCATCTTGCCAGAAAGATGTATTGATCAGAAAAAAGTTTCTTCTCCTGAAAAGTCACAAAGCTATGAATTTTTAAAAGACCAAATAGAAATATCTGTGTCTAAAGATGTTGGGGAAGAACAACTAGATACTCTTGCAAGGTAAAGTAATTTTCAGCAAGTGATTTGTCTGACTGAGTTTTTGATGACCCTGCCTGGCAACATCCCTCCTCACCCACTACCTGTCAGCCTGAGTGCTGTGGGACTCTGACACAACCTGTATGTAATGGTTGTGACTTCTGTTTCAATGTATCTGAAGAAGTATGTGTGCACACGAAAGCTTATATTCAGAATAAAACTTGGTTGGTCTTAAAGGTGCCACTGGATTCAAACTTTGTCCTGCTGCTTCAGACCAACACGGCTACCCTCCTAAATTTCTGTTGTCTGTGTATCAAGGATAGCCAAAATGATCTTACAATCCCCCATACAAGTGACAGTAATGGTGCCTGAAAAAAAAGAGAGACTAACCTCTTGTGTCATGCTTGTTTGGTTTTTCTCAGACTACCTGGGTTGTGTTTAAGTCTTAATTCATTCAAAACAATTTGTTCTTTTGAAGCCTATGTTCAATCTAATACAAGTAGCTAAAGATATATTTGTAAAAATGTGTTTCAGGGGTATCTGTAGACTGATAGGATCTCAGTTTGTTTTTGCTTTATTTTGGACTTAGTGCTGCTTTTGTCCCTCAAGAACTAAGTCCATCAAAAAGTATAAAGTCTACCTTGCTTATGAGGGGTCATCTTCAGAGGCCAAAGCCAAACCTATCCAGAGCAGCTAAAAAGAAAGAAGTTTCTTCAGAAGGAGAGAGCAGTACAGAGGACAAAACTGGAAAAGATACAGAAGACAGATCAGGAAAAATATCCTCATTAATGGTAAATATTGATTATTCATCTTAATTCACTTGTTGATTAGTGAGTGTGCCACTTTGCACAAACATGCTTGTTTTTGAACTTGACTCTGTCTGCAGCGGTTTATGAGCAAACATTGTCAAAGCATTCTGCTTAAGGTGTTAACTGAAGCCTTCTTTGGGCAGAAGGTCTGCTTGTTTTAATGGCACCTAACCTTTTGTATTATTCTTTCTCCATTTCTTCTTTCATATTTCTAGTTAGGAGCAATGTTCCCTCTAAGCTATGGAGTCTTATGAGCAAAAATTCTACTTTGTGAGCTACTGGCATGAAAGTTGTGAGCGGGCAATTTGGCTACTGCATCAATTAATTTGCTCCAGAGCCATCCTTCCTGAGCTGAGACAAATCTGTGAGCTAGAGGCTAAAAAACTGTGAGCCAGCTCACACTAACTCAGCTTAGAGGGAACACTGGTTAGGAGCTGTTGACTTTTCTCTCTCATCTGGATGTTGTCTGCTTTTGATTTTCCAAATGTCTATCCTGCTTGATTATTATAGATAGGCATGTACTGCAGATGTGCATCAGCTAGCATAAGTTGGCTCAGTTTCTGTGGTAGTTACATACACAAAATGACATTCTGTCCTACATATGGTTCTGTGTGTTCTATAAAGCTGGGTGGGGAGGAAGTGTAGGTGGGTCTCAAATTGTTTTCTTAACAGAAACAGTTAATTTGGCAGATTGCTGTTTTGTTTTTGTTAGCATGATTCTGGAAAACAGGTGGAGACTGCATCATTTTCTGAATCTTGGAGACAAGAGAATTGTGCAGATGACATTAAAATGGAGGATTCCAAAAGAAGCAAACACTCTGAAATATGTGAATCTTCAGAGCAGCCCCTGGGAGGTGAAAGTGAAATAAGAGAAAAAATCTCTAACTCCCTTTCTGTCCAGAAGAGAGCCTCTGAAACACTGAAAAGGTATCTTAAATTCAGGGCCTTAATAAAAAGATAGGTTTTAGAGTTTCATCCTTAAAATGGGAGATCTAGCCATATATCCTGATAGATTGTTCCTTGATTTTTCCCCTCTCTTATAATTCTTCTTTACCAAAACAATCTTGGTTTATACCCAGAAAACTGCCAGAAAGGACGCTGAAGCCGAGGAAACCTATCTGTGGCTTGAGGCCAACATATTGCGCTTCTGAATGTGAGACTGATCATAGTGAAAAGGGGAGACGCCTCCAAAAGGTTAAACCAAATGTCAGCAGAGGTAGACGCTTAAAACCAGCCCTTGGCAAGAAACCCAGAAAGGAACATGGAAGTCCGAAGATTAATTTGGTGACCCTTAGGGCCTCTTCTCAAGAAGAAGATGATGATGATGATGCGGATGACTTTGAGCCATATTATGAAGCTGAATGTTTTTTGCCTGAGGAAGTAAACAAAGCTCCAGTGTTTGTTCCTAAAGGGCTTCGGTCTCCAAATCCAGTTTCTGTTGAGATTGAAGAAACAATGGAAGAGGTATACCTGTCAAGAGATGGTTGTAGGTATAGTGAGGCATATGCCATTTGGGTGTGAGATTGTGGTCATAGTTACAAATAGCTGTTCAGAATCTTGCAAGCATTTTTCAGCAGACTTCAGATGTGAAAGACCAGACAGGAACTTTGCTTTCTATAAGTTGACAAGTTGCTACATCATGAGAAAGCTGATCTAGATATAAAATAAGCTGATCCCCCCCCCATTCTTCTCTGTGTGCCGCATTGTTGGCAGTTCATAAGGGTCCTTTTCCAATAGTTCACCTGATGTGACCACACAAGCATATGCACAGTTAAGCACCGGCCATTTAAACTTCAGTTCTGAAACATAATCCCAATTGCTTCCGTTTCATATTGGAAATGCTATCCTTAGCATGCTTACTAGTAAGAAGTAAACAAGTTTAGGATCAAGCAGAATATTGAAAATTGCATAATAATTTGCCTCTCTGAAAATAGAATGAGGCATTACTTCAGAAATAAAAAATATCTTAAAGGCACATAAAGTAATTACAATACATATGAGAATCTGTTAGATCACTTTTTGCAGGGAGGAGATGTTTGGTAGAGTGCGTGGTGTTTTTAGCACTGCTAAATTAAAATGATTGTGTCCCCCTTCCCAGCTTGAAATTTATGAGAATATCCCAGGAGAGGGCTGTGTTGCTATTGCTGAATGTCTGTCCCATGAAAAGAATATAGGTGCTAAATCTGTTATACAGAGAGATACAGAACTGCACTCCTCACAGTTAGTAAGTGCTATTTATTTACTTATTTAACATTTATTTTCTCTATTAAATGTGGATGTGCTTGGGGCATAGTAGTTGTGCATTATTAGAAGGATGAGGAGTAGGGGTGGGCCCGAAGTGATATTCGGGGAAGATGCCTTCCCTGAACATTTCCCAGACTTGTGGCTGCTTTATTTCGGTTATTCAGGGCCAGCCATTTAAACGTGACAGCTGAGCAGCGCAAGGTCTGCCAGTCAGCTGTTAAGTCAGCTGGCAGCCATTTAACCCTTTGGTTTTGCTTCCCCACCCTTCAAAGGCCATTTAAAGGTCTGCCATTTAAACCTAACAGCTGGTCAGTTGTTAAGGTTTTAATGGCTGTAAGCCATTAAACCCATTGGTTTTGAAGCAGGGCCAGCCATTTAAACCTAGCAGCTGACCAACAAACCTAGTTGACTGTTAGGTTTAAATGGCTGGGAGCCATTAAACCCTTCAGTTTTGCTACCCTGTTCAAAGTGAGGGGAAGTGATACTGATGGGTTAAATGGCTGCAAGCCATTTAAACCTAGCAGCTGGCCTGTGAGCCCAGTCAGCTATTAGGTTTAAATGGCTGTGAGCCATTAAACTCCTCGGTTTCATTCCCCCCTTTGAAGTGGGGGGAAGCGATACCGATGGATTAAATAGCTGCCAGCCATTTAACCTAATGGTTGGCTGGCAGATCTGGTCATCTGTTGGGTTTAAATGGCTGGCAGCCATTTATCCCCTTGGTTGCGCTCCCCCCTTCGAAGTGATGGGAAGCAAAACCTTAACAGCTGGCTAGCAGACCCAGACAGCTGTTAGGTTTAAATGGCTATGAGCCATTAAACTCCTTGGTTCCCCCCCTTTGACGTGGGGGGCAGCGATACCAACAAGTTAAATGGCTGCCAGCTATTGAAACCTAAGAGCTGGCCAGTGGAGCCAGTCAACTGTTAGGTTTAAATGGTTTTGCTCCCCTCTTCCTGGGCATTCCACCCCCATTTCTGCCACAGTCAGGAAAAAGGTGGAAGGGAAGTCCCTTCCGGGGTGGTCCCTGCCCCTTTTCTCCTGGCGGCAGCTTGTCACAGCCAGGAGAACCAGGGAACCAAACTTGCAGGCCCGGCTCAGTTCAGATGGGGCTCTTTTGGATCAGTTTGGTTTAGGATTTGGTTCAGAAGCCAAACAGAACAACTTTTTTTGGGTTCATGCCCATCTTTAGTGAGGAGCATGGATTTGGTTTTTAGAATCAGGGCTTCTTCACAAAGCAACCAGAGGATTCACCAGAGGAAACCAAGTGGCTTCTTAATTACAAATTTGCTTCAGTGTAATTTCAACTCCCACCAATAATATAAACAATGCTTTGACAAAGCAGAAAGAAGGTGGTATTATGCTTTGTGGTAGCCAGGGAGTGAAATTGGAGTTGAAGGCATTCACGTTATGTTCCAGGCAGGTGCAGACATTGCCGTATGGAAAACCTATGCATGGTAAGGGAGTGAGATTGTGCATGCCTATTTCCCATGCTGTATATCATATTGGAATAGGCATCCACAACATCATTGTTCTCTGAATTTATCGGGACTTACTGGAAGACTGAATCTAAAGTGGAGTTATCATCACCTCTCAGTCAAGAGCTGTCCCCTTAAAATGAGTGCATGAGGAACTAATTCAAATATACGGGGAGATAAAGAATTTAGAATGGCAGGCAGCACTGTCAGCTGTCTGGAATTGTTTTTTAAAAGCTGAAATTTCAGTTCCACTACTAAAACATCCCAAAAATATTCACTTCAGATCTTGCACTAGAGACTACTTGTGGTGTTACAGAAGTGCTGGACTAATGTAACTAGAGTAGAAGAATTATGTAGTAAAACGATTTGATTTTTTAATCCCTACTTGTAGGGAGGTATCTGAAGAAGTATGCATGCACATAGAAGCTTCTATCTAGAATAAAACTTTGTTGGTCTTAAAGGTACCACTGGACTCAGACTTTGTTCTATATGAAGTTCAGTTTGTTTTCTTTGTTTGTCAATAAGTCTGCTGTACTTCTGATTTTGGTTTCTAGATGGCTTCGCATCATAATTTCTTTTTTTAAAGCATAATGCTCCAATGTATCTGAAGTAGAAAGCATGTATGGCTAAATTTTAATTTTTCTCCACCAAGGTGGGAAATCTTACAGATTGTTTGAGCAGAGGCTTGTTAACAATAGTGAGACAGATTTAATAAAATGTGGGGATGAAATAATTAAATCAATTTTTGTCCTTAAGTAAATGCCCCAAAACACATTTTTTAATTTTTGGTTTTGTGACTTCTCCTGTTTGTTTTAGTGTTAAGTCCCTATTTTGAAGTAGAATCAAGATCTTAATTGTTTATGGAAACTTCTTTTAATTGTCAGCAGCGCTAAGCTACAACCTAATTTAATTTGTCTGGAGATAAAATTCATTAATGTTCATCTCTTTTTCTCTCCTACAAGGTGATTATACAAGATAGGTCAGAAGAGAAAAAAGGTAAATGTCTGAGACTAGTCCACGAAGTTGAAAATGAATATCTCACTGTCTCAATGTGGCTTGCCTTGTTAATTTTGGTTTTAAGTAAATATTGTTTTTAAGAAGAGGAGATGTCATTCACTAAAATAAATAACAAAGAGGATGAAAGATGCTCAATTATGCAAACATTAACAATTCAGGATGATCTGTGAATTTCTTTTTTTCTATATCGCTTGGTATATTAGAAATTACTAGGGTGATGAATGGTGTTTGACTTTATTTTTGCTTTGCTTTTTTTGTAAACATACCTATGTTTTCAGGGGTGAATGATGGTAGCACTGAAGCAGCCATGACTCTACTTGCTATGAGAGATCCAGCATTCCAATTGAACATCAGTACCCAAGGTATGATGTGTATCATTGGGTTTCTTAACTCTGTTGTTGTTCCTTTTAAACCATTACAGGCCATCATGATAAGTGACCGTATCTCTTTTTTTGTTACTTTCTACAACTGTGACATCTCTTCCCCATGTCCCCTTTTTTCCTTTCTTATCTGTTGTCATGACAGCAAAACTGTGCAAACTCTGAGTCCATCAGAAGCAAATGCAAGTAGAGGAAAGGGAAGTAGAGTAAGAGAGAGAGTGTCCAGGGTTGTAGTAGCACAGTAAAATAATAATGTTTTAGGACTAAATGGGGAGGAAGATGTGTATCTAGTCTCAAACCTGATTGTATTAGTGTTGGCAGAAGACTCTTTTTACTTTTCCCTCCCTGTGCTGTTGTGCAAGGATCCACACCTCACGCCCTCAATGAAAGTACCAGTGGGTGATTGGGGGCTGGGCCAGTTTCTTCTTTCCCCTATTTTTTACTGCTCAACAGCCTCCTGATAAGGCCCTTTTGGTGGCTTGTTTCTTTTTTTCAATTTACATGGTTTTGGGGGCTTTTTTTTGCATATTTTGGTAGTTGCTGAGTACATTCTTATCTTGGCTGAGGGTGGGCTCATCTTGCTGCTCTTCTAATAGGCACTTTGTTGATAGGCACTTACTGTTAAAAGAAACATGTAGCTTGTTGGGGGAGGGAAGAAATAAACTATTGTTCAGTTGAAATTTTACGGTTTTTTGAATGCCTCTGTTTGAAAAGCCATGCAAACATTATAATTATTTTAACCTTTCTTTTGCAAAAAAAGAAAACCTGCAGAAATTTCCTAATCAAGACGAACAGACTGTTGCTGATAGCTTCTTGAATGAGCATAATGAAGAACAAAATATATTGGATAATAATATGTTGCTTTCTGCTCCTTCAAAACATGAATGGATTTCTTTCAACAATGCAAGCAGAACTTCTCCAGAGGATCACATTCACAATACTGGGCAATCGGGTTTGGAAGGTTACTTAACTGCAGCCACTAATGTGATAGTTTCCAGTCCTTCAGACAAGGAAGCAGTTTCATCTCATAATATGAACAAAGCTGCTCTTGAGGATCACAATGCATTTGGTTTGGAGGAACACTCTCAGGAAGCCAGTAGGGTCTGCAGGTTTGTATTAATCTCTGACAAATAAGTGGCGTTGCTGACATGAGTAAGGAATCCCACTGCCATTTTATAAACTACATGCGCCACAGTACACCATTGCTGTACAACTAACTTTCCTCCAGTCCTTCTCCATCCTTATTATGCTATTTCCATCCCTTTCATCTAAATGTAGGTGAGTTATCATCCCAACTCTCCCAAATATCTTCTTTATTCCCATGATTTTAGTTGTTCCCAAAGATCATGAGTATCTCCTGAATATATATGCACACACATGCATGACATGTACAGTACTACTTCACCCAAAGAATTGTTAGCACGTGGAATTCACTGCCACAGGAAATGGTGGCGGCTACAACCATAGACAGCTTCAAGAGGGGATTCGATAAACATATGAAGCCGAGGCCCATGAGTGGCTATTAGCCACCAAGGATAGATGGAACACTATGTCTGGGATAGTGATGCTCTGTATTCTTAGTTCTTGGAGGGCACCAGTGGGAGGCCTTTTGGAGTTCTGGCCTGGTTGGTGGACCTCCTGATGGCACCTGGGTTTTGGCCACTGTGTAACACAAGAATTTTGGACTGGATTGGCCATTGGCCTGATCTAACATGGCTATTCTTATGAGTATACAATGACAGTGCTGTGCTTTGCATCCTGAAACTTTAAGATTTGTAGGGCTTGCTCGTGCATTGAAGTGAGAGACCCAGCAAACACAAATAGTCAGAAATAGTATTGCCCTGTAGGATGCACGTAGTTCAGAGTGGACAAGGGCTGAAATACTTAACTCATCATAGCTTATGCCTGATGTAGGTACCCATATGTTTTAGCTGTACCTGGTAAAGACAAACCTACCAGATGCTATTTTGAAGCAGATAGTTAAGGCGGCCTATCAGGAATTTAGGTACCATCTTTGGTTGTAATATGAGGTTGCCTGCATGTGGTATTGAAACAGAAGATTATTGTTACTATTTTTTATTTGTCTGATGGGTGTTATTTCCTTATGTCTTCTGTCTGTTTGCAGTGATGGTTCTTCATCACAAGGAAATAAAATATGCAAACCAGCAAGATGCAGGTTTCCTAAGCCTAAACCAAATCTTGGCAGAGGTCGAGGGGTAAACAGGAGTGCTTCTTCAAAAAGTTTGGGTGTAGGTGTGGAGCGATCTAATCAAACCCAGAATGGTAAGTCTTACTGTTAAAACAATTTCAGAAGCAAGAAGTAGGGAGCTTAATTTTGGTTTTCTAGTTTGAAAATATTTGAGTAATGTTTGAGTCAGTCCTTTTATCCATCCCCGGCTTTGACCCACAAAAAATGTTCAGCTAAATTTGCATGTGTGTATATCTCCAGATGGCATTGTGGAGTGTTTCTCATTGTCCCTTACCATACCACATGGTAATCGTGTAGCCTATTTCTGTTGAATCCTTGGAAATAAAAGGCTATCTTTAAAAAAAATCAGATTGGGAAAGACATATCCTTACCCAACTCAGCTCCCTATTTTCCCCATCCTGTTCCAGCCAATGTTTTCTTGTTCCTTTTCCTACTCCAGTTTGGGTTAGAATATTGTAATCTTTCAGAATCCAAGTGCTGTAATAGTAAACTAAACTATTGTGATTTGCATGATTCCCAGTATAGAGTTTGGATTTTTGTGTGTCTTTTAAAAAATTTTAAGCACACAGTATTTCCAGCTGTATTCTTAATCATATATTGAATAACTGTGCAGTCCCTTGAAAATGCCATTGAGATACTAGCTTTCTTGGAATCACTTGATTAGTGCAGCTGAAGCATACAATAGCACTGGGGACAATCATTTACTGGGATGATAAAGGTGTTTTCTAGCTAGGGTACTAATGCTTCTGTATGTCAACAGTGTATGATGAGATATGACAACACTGTGTATTACTGCCAATTAGAGGAATAAGATTGAGTTACTTTGGAATAAATAATGTGGAATATATTAAAAAGCTGTTTCCAAGAACTGAGCATAATATGCAGTGCTGTTGTTTAGCATATATAGTTGATCACTGAAGCAGTGAATTGCTGGTAGTAAAAATGTAAAAAGGTATTACAAATGATGTTGACTGATGCTTCTAAAATGACAGAGGAGAATGTGCCAAAATCTACTGCAGAAAATCACAAAGTTGAACTGGATCAGAATCTTGGAATAGATGCATTCGGTAAGAGAAGCTCTGCAGACAAGCATGATTTTCAGCTTGGAAGATCCAGCTGTGCCACACAGAAAAACAGCACTGAACGGTACACACACAACTTCTGTATTGTGTTAATACATACTAATACATTTATATTCCTGTTAGATGCTTTGAGATGTTTATAAAACAGAGGCCTATGCATGGTACATTTAATCAGAATAAGTGGCAAATAGTTGTGCAAGTACCTGCTTTGACTATATGCTTAGAGCAGGTCTATTTAGGTGTAAGTTCTACTGAGTCCTATAAGGCTTATTCCCTCCTCGATGTTTATTTGTTAGTCTGCTGCTTTCTCTCAGTAACTTTTTATGTGTGCAAGTACTGAAATATCTTTCTGAAAAAAACTTGGAAAGGAGTTATATATATACACACACATACACACAGATGCATATACATACACATACACTAGTGGCCAGGCCCGTTGCGTGATGAGATGCAACAGGCCTTAGAGAGAGGGCCTCGGAAGGCTCTGTCGTCCTCCCTGTGGGTGGGGCTGCTTGGGGAGGCCGCCGGCGCCTCTGCGTCACTGGCATGGCTCTCCATGGGTGGTGCAGTGATCGAGGGAGGCCTTGCTGGGCCTGTGGCCCCAGCAAGGGGTGGCACATCCCTCTGGGGCGCAGGGCTGCTTGGGGAGGTCGCCACTGCATCACCGGTGCAGCTCTCCAGGGGTGGCGCAGCGATTGAGGGAGGCCTTGCTGGGGCCGCAGGCCCCAGCAAGGCGGCTGTGCATCCCTGCAGGCTGCGGGGCCGTGGCAGCAGTGCGTGGGTGACACGGGTTGGAGGGGCCCGGCGAGTGGCCTACCTGTCGTGGGAAGCCCCCCTGAGGTTGGGAGGGCCAGGAAGGGGACGGCGGTGATGGGTACGGGCCGTAAGCATGCAGCCGCCGGAGCATCCTTCCCGTCTGGCGGCTGGTGACAGACTGCAGGCGAGAGGCTGCCTGCTGGCTGTGTGGGCGGGACTGAGCCCAGCAGCAAGGCAAGTCAGCTAGTTGGCTGAGTGGCAGGTTCCGCGGCCAACTCATTTTGGCTCACATTTTTACCACATAAGGGAAGACTCTCAGGCAAAACTCAATTATATGTAAGGAAGGATATATAGATATATTTATATGTATATATATATATTTTTTTTTTAAAGGAGGCATTGTATTTCCCACTAACTTTAAGGTAGTTCTTTAAACTGTTTATATAGAATAATCATAGTCTTTGAATGTTCTGTTTCAAACTATGTAGTCTATAAAATTAGCCATGCTTATTTTTCAAAAGAGAGAACTTGGCAATAGAGGCTTCGCAAGTCACATCAATGTTCAGTGATCCACAACCTTCTCAAGGAACAGAAATTTGGCCTTCTGAACTGCCAAATGACTCCAACACAAAAATAAATGTTGAACTCCCTGAAAAAAGTTCTGATCCTGTTGAACACCATTTGTCTACAGAAGTAGCACAGGTAAGATGTATTGTTGTTTCTGTCGCTGCAATACTTAACTTTATAGAAGATGGGCTCCGCACAATTAGTGGGAGTTCTTTGTTGCATGAAAGCAGCTGGGTGAGGACTAGGGTGTCTGTGGCTGGTCTTCCCCTAGGTGGCACCAACCTTGGACAGTCTGTGCTGGCTGGCAGGAGAACAGATCAGGTTGGGCAATCTGGGAGGAAGGGCTGCTTCCCCTAGTTCCAGTCTGACCCCATTTAAGGGGAAATGGCTTCCAGCTTTCTCCTTCTTGGAACTATTGCAGAAAGAAAGGTGAGGTCCTGATTTTAATTCTTCTGGAATTAAATATATTATATTCTGTGTATTCTAGATACTTTAGGTCTTGTGGCTGGCTACAATTATTGAGTATTCTTGTTTGTGTTCTCCAAGAAAGACCCCCGCGCACACACAAACAGTTTCAACTCCCCCGCAAAAAGGGAGGTGGCTTCTGGGTGGTTATTGTTATGTAACACAAACTAGGAACACATTTGAACATTACTGTGAATTTGGATATCGGATAAAAACTTTCCTTTTTAGTTATCTTCTTCATTGAAAATGCATGTCAAACTGTTCTTCTTGCAGGCAATTAGAGTAACTTTTTTTGCAAGTCACTAATGAACAGAAGCCCTGTAAGAGAAATGTCATGTGTGAGGCAGCCCTTAGGCTCTGTGATTTTTTGATAAACACTGCAATAATTGGAAGTTGAAGAAATGAATGTTCTTTGAACTACTGAGTAATCTTTTCTGTGAGTCATCTGCAGTAAAGATTGAGCTAGAGGCTAAAGTTTGTTCTCAAAATGTTATAGGCTAAATAAGGAGTATTCTAGACAAAACCCAAGATTTCTTTCTTGGCTAATGTTACATAAATGTTACCATTTAGAGATGCTTTCTCTTGGGTCATAATTTTTATTGGCTCATATCCTTTTTTGCTTTAGTGTTTATCTGGGGAGCAGAGGGATTGGAAGAAGCAGTATTTTATGTGAGAGCTCTTTGCTTGGCTAAATACAGTTTGTTAAAAGTAATTGTCACAAATTTTTCATTGTTTTATCATCTCATTTGTATTTCATGAGTGCAACAGTTCTTTGGCAAGCATGGTATTTTCACTGTGACATTTTTATCTCTAGAATGAAGAAAGCAAGTATTCTGGTAGTTCAGGAATCACAGTGATGACTACAGGTACATTTTTTGTTTTATTATCAACAATTGCTGCTTGTAGAACTGGCTTTACATTAAAAAGCTTCATTCCTTCTGTGCAAGCTTTATGAAAAATAAAAGAGGAACAAATGTAAATATGGATCACCATAAAAAAATAATGTATAGGTTATCATTAAAGTGCCTGAGATACATATTGAGCTACTGGTAAATGTTGCAGACGTATTAATTCTACTGGTGATGACTGAAGAGTCCTGCCATCTTGAGGCAGTTTTACATCCAGTTCTGATGAATTCCAGCTATGTGCAGTGAGGGAGTGGTATCTTGGCTACCCACAAAGAGTGGCTGTTCTACCTTAGAGCCTATCAGAAGTCAACACTGCAGTTTCCTTAAAGTAAAAATGCTGGGGGTGGTGTTCCAAATTCACAGATGCTTTTAGAATATCAGTCTCTGGGTTTCAGCCTTTGCACACTGGACAAGTGCAGCAAAATACATGGACTGGGAAGAGAAGGTTTCTTAGTGAACTAAATATGAGATGGTGGCTTGCATTGTCAATATGGAACTGTCACTTTTTCAAATAAGTCAATATTAGAATGCTTCTATCATTCTTATGGCTAAATAAAGCAGTGGTATAAAAGCTTTAAGGATCTCTTTAAGTAAAGACTTCTGTTTTCTTTTCAACAAATGCCTTTGCAGTCTTTTCTACTTGTGAAAATGAGATACCTTTGTGAATTGTACTCTGGAACAGACTTATTTCAGCATTTATATGACCCCTTTTTCCCTCCTGGGGACCAAAGCAGCTTACAAAAAACCCAGAAAATATAATGTAAACAAACAAATAAATAACAAACCAAAATACAACACAAATGTCCAGGATGGTCCTAGGTCTTCTAAGCAGCTGTCTCATAGCCAGGCCCTTTGGGTCTTGGTCCATGGCTGCACCAAATTGGAAGGGAAACAAGCTTAACATTGATGCTGTGCAGCTGGCAGAGATATCCCCAAACTTCCTGTCATTGCTAGATTGCATTATGCTTTCATGTTGTTAATCCCTTATGTATCTTTTGTAGTGGGGGCTGGTGTCAAAGAATGCCCAGCAGTAGAAGAGGAGCAGACAGTCATTTTAACATTGGTGGAAATCGCAACTGACTCACAAGATTGCAGTGGTACATCAGCTTCTCTACGGCAAGCTTCTGAGGAGCCGCTTCCAGCACCAGTATTTTTCACATCAGATAGTATGGAATTGGTGGAATTGACAAGAGAGGATAGGTAAATATTAAGCATCATGAACTGATATTTATCATTTTGAATCAGGTTTCTTTATTTTTGGAGATAGTAGGGCAACTTTGTGCAGGGGCTTGAGGTTGGCGCTGATCGCATTCCATTTCAATTCTGGAGGCCAGAGTAACAAGTAAAGAGGATCAGCTTCTAAGCCTTCTCTGTAATTTTGCTATGCATACAACTTATTTATTTAGAAAATTTGTATGCTGCTTTTCCCAGAGTCCTGCTCAAGGTGGCTCACAAGATTAAAAACAAAACAAAATAATAAAGCCATAAAGACATTAAATTATCAATTGTAAAGCCATAAAACCACAGGTCTTCTGTAAATGTGACATGTCTGTTACATTTCCATCAATTCAAAGTCAAACCTGTCTGTGTACATTTGAAAAAACATTCTAAGGGATAGTGTGGGAGAGGTGATTTTGACTTGCAGAAGTTTTAAGGAAGGCACTCCACATGGCTATCTGAAGAAGGATCTTTTTTTCTCACTACAAACATGCAAGCAGATTATGGTAAAGAGGACTGTATGGCTAGCCATGGACTGTTGCAGTACTTTGTGAGCTTTTCCTTGAAATACAAAATAGCATTGTGTAAGCTCAAGTCCAAGGGAATTTTTCAGTATTAGTGTTTTTAGAGCCATGCCTTTATTGGTCACTTTGAATGAAGTCCCATTGACCTCATTGGGACTTTTTCTGAATGGTAGTGACAAGTATTTCAGCATTAAATCTCTTTAAAATGTTTTTGTTAACAAAGAGTTTTACCCTGCCTTAAACTCTAAATATCAGTAATTTCATAATTTAACATGAAAGCAGTGGATCCATAAAAGCTGCAGCTGAAGGAAATACAGTCTCCGTGGCCAGCATAACTGAAACAGGCGAACTTCAGACTACCTCAGCAGAGAAACCAGCTGACGGTGGTTCAGCTTTGAAAGATCGGAAGAGACATGCTCTGGATCTTGAGGGAAGTGGCAGTCCTCCTAAGAAGAAGAAAAATTCATCAGGGGAAAGCTTGAAATGCTCAAATAAGGTCAGCAATGAATTCAGGAAATCACAGCATGTGAAATTTGTTTAGACATAGATACTGGAGCTAACCTGAGTGAGGAAAAGTTGGGTTGCAGCTGACAGAAGGGCAGGAAAGTGACTCTGACTTGTAAGAGTGCTCTTCATTAATGGCAGCAACTGATACAGGCCTATTTCAGACTGCCTGGTGAACTGTTGAGTAGGCCTGCATCATATCTGCTGTTGAAAATTTATTTAATTTATTGAATTTATATCCCGCCCTCCCCACCTGGGCAGGCTCAGGGCGGCTTACAGGTTATGTAAATATATATATTTAAACAGCAGAATAAATTAAAACATAATATTTAAACCACAACATATAAGCAGAACAACTTAAAACATAGTATTTAAACCACAACATATAAAATCATAAGTGCCAGTAACATAGATATCAATAAGTGCTAATAAGTGATGGTGGTCTACTCTCAGCATCCAGGTGGTCAGTTACCACCACAGTCTGGGCTCCTGCCAGGCTGATAGATGTTAAATCAGTGCTGATGTTAGGGCCAGGGCCATAACAGAGGCGACACCCTAATCGAAAGTCTGGTGGGAGAGCTCTGTTTTACAGGCCCTTCCGTAGGTTAACAGTGTCCTAATAGTGGGTATACGGTGCTATAGCCCCTGACAATTTAAGATTTGCATAGTAGAGTATTTATTTCAAAGAAAGAATATTAAAATTATTTGGCACTTTGCACCACACTTTTGGGAACTTTGAAGAGCCTAATTTTTTTTTTTTGCTTTTATTTGTACACATTTTGGGGTTTGGGAAATGTGCTGGATTTGATAAAGTGGCAAAAGTTGCAGGCTATTTCAGCATGTTTATTGTTTGCCATCTAAGTCTTACTTAGGCACAAGCTATACAAAAATAAAAACAGCCTTATATCAAGGAATGGAGTCTTACGATTTCTGATGAAATTCCAGTATAAGATGAAGCTATCCACCACAGATCAGAAAGCTTATTAGAAGGTTTAAACTGCATCCTATTCTTTGAATGCTGATCATAAGAAGTTATTTGAGTGGGCTTTTGACACATACTTGTAAAAACAAAATGATGTACTTATTTTTTATATTTTTTGTATATAGGCAGTCTCGCTTAAATCCATCTCCATAGCAAAGAAAACTGCTGGTAGGTGACTGTTACATTTGTTTTCATACATAAACACATGTGAGATTTCTTTTTGGTATGTCTTTGTCAATTGGGCCAGGATCAATTTGGGGAACTCCTGGATCTCTCACAGGGGGCTGTGCTAATCCAGTAGATTTCTGGACTTTTTTCTTTGAACAGCAAACTCCTACATATCATATCTCAAACTTCTTTTGCAATCCTATGAGTTTCAGAAGTAGATTGTCATGTGCTATGGCAAACTACTATTAAGAAGCATCACTTGGGCTCAACAAATTGGCTTCACAGCTTTTTGTTACTGTGGTGTCTGGTGAAGTGAACTTTGACTCATGAGAGCTTATACCCTGGAAAATTTTGTTGGTCATTAAGGTGCTACTGGGCTCTAATTTCATTTTACTGTTATAAGATGCTCTTATGGGTGAGGAGAGATGGAACGTGTATTATGTGTAATATGCTAGCAGGAGACAAACTTAAAATGAGAAGCAGTCTAACATATTATATACAAATGTATGGTAATGAAATAGAAGTAGAATTAATATATGTTTTAAAATAACATCTTGAATACAAATGGGTTCTTAATATGGGATATATCATAAACCTTCCTTCACATCTTGATATATTTTTTCTGTTAAAGGTTCTAATGAATATATAAAAATGGTGAAAATATGTAATGATGAATACATAGTAATGATGAAACTAATAATGTAGTCAAATAGATTATGAAGTCTGAAACTTAAACGTAAAATGTTGAATACAATCATATCCCAATAGAAGTAGGATCTATTGTATATTATAGATAATACCTTGAAAATTATAACAAAAGGGATGTAAGGGGAAATACTTTCTTATACATTTTGTATGACATGATTGTCTTCAACAAACAATTACGTTGTATAACCCTGTTTTTCTCTCCCTTTTCTTTTCTGTACCCCTACTGTCTTCCTAAATAAATAAACAGATTCAGAAGATGCTTCAGAAGTGAAACCGCTTGCCTTTGTTGCAGATAGACCAAGTAACAGATGACAGATTCTCCATTTCTACTGGCTAATCATATTTTCCTGTTTTAATAGGGAAAAGCTCAGAAAAATTGAACATTTTGAAGAAGCAAAACTCAGCTACCTGTAGATCAGTACCTGAACCTACAGAGTCACACATGATGGAAGAAAAAGAGAAACCTCCGTCTTCTCTGCTGCTTGGTGTACCACGTGATACAGATGAGCAGGCGTCACGAACATTCTATTCAGGAAAAGCAGAAACCAGTGAAGGACAAAGAAGCTTTGCTGACATTTACAAATCTGTACGATCAGGACAAACTGGAAGCACAGTGGTCCTTTCAAAAATACCACCATCCAGGTATCCATTTTGCAGCTCTTTTTAGCATAGTAGACCCTACCTCACAGTTACCATTGTAGTAATAAAGACCGCTGTTCATAAATTAAGCACATAACATCCATTGTTGTATATTTCTGGAAACAATCACATTGCAGCTTTGTATCTGAATCACCCCCTCCTGATGACCAATTCCAAAGTTTCAGTGATGGAAGCATTTGAAAGGGAGGTCAGTGTATGTCACACAGAATGTACTGATCTCTGGAGTTTTGTGTGTTCCACATGTTGGGCTCTGTCTTCTCTTTCCAGGGTATTGATGATTTATGGCTTGCATAATTTTAAGCCACTGTCTACAATGGATTAGAATCATGCTTTCAGTAATCTAGGAAATACCCTGAGGGGGGGACAGTTGCTTTCCTTACCTGCACTTCTTCTAGAATACTTAACTAGGCAGTTTGTAAGTGCAATTTTGTTGGTAGAGTCATTGGTTCGGTTCAGTCATAATGCAACTGTGACTTATTTAGCTGTGGTTCGTAAAAACCTACAAACAATCCTAGCTTGCCTCAGCAAATTCTGGCTTCATTGCTGATGCTCTTCCTTCTGCTGTCCCAGACTACCTTGCCTTCTTTTTTTTTATCTGCTTGCCCGAATGGGCACGGTTTATTAGTTTTTTATAGAAATTATAGAAAACAAAAAAGAAAGAAGAGCAATACATTTCAAAATATCTAACCATAGTCTCGTTCATAACCTCATTAGGTACCTAATTCCCTTTTTCCCTTTGTTAATCTGTATTCCACAACAAATATCATTATACACAAGTCTGTTCCCAATAAAACACTTCATTTTCTTCTATATCCTATCCGCTATAGCTATTATTAATCAGTTATATAACTATAAAAATACAAGGGGGAAATGAAAAAAGAACACAAGTATTACAGAGCAATTTAACAGTTCAGATTAAGTCACAAATTTCTTATATAATATCAATCTAGTCAAGATATTCTTTCATCTTTTCCACATTCTTAGCTTTCAAAAATCCCATTTACTTGCAAAGACATAATAATTTATATTTTCTCCTTAACATCAACTCCCAACTTTACAATGCCAAAATACTTTCACCTCACCCTATATATAAATCCATCTTTTCTCTCACAGCATTTAAGTCATTGCATCTCCACTAAATAATCAGCCCATTGCATTTATTTCTTCCCTGCAGTGTCTACTTTACAGATCAAACTTGCCCTATAATTTTTTATCAACCATCAGTTAAATCATTACAGATATCTAGCACATATAATTTCAAATAAACCCACCATTACTTAAACTTTCACTGATCAGTTAAGACAATGAAGGTAAGCAATATTTGTACCTACTGAATTATATTCTTAGTCAATTATTTGTATACTTATATATATATATATAGGGAAAAATATAAGCATCAATATTACTACAGTTTAAGAGCAGGAAAAAATAGAACTATGTAGACAGATACAGAGTTTCACTTCAGATAAATCTTTCATTAATCAGTTTAACCTTGCAGACCATCAAGCTTTATTGCGATAAATTAATCATACAATTTATTTTTCTTCTGTTTTCCCTGCACATACCTCCCTAGAATTATTTGTCTTCTGTGCCTTTGATCTTTGTACTGCCCATCATTTTCGAACTTGTTTGTGTAATAGCACTTCAAACCCTGCTCAGTCTCTGCAAGTGCTTTGAAGCTAGTCCCCTCTTCGAAACTGCTTGTGTGAGAAATCAAACAGTCCACATCTTGTGAAGGTGTCTCGTTGTGGCTGACAACTGACGGATCTTGGTACTCCCAGCCGTCAAAATAACCTTTTGTTATTCTTCTCATGTCAAAAGTCACATCTCTGAATGAGTCGTGTCAATCAGGGTATTTGGACAAGGATGATGTCATCTGCAATGGAGGGTCCATTATTTCCAGCAAACTAGTCTGCTCACTCTCAAAATCGCTCATAATTTGTTCCAAAAATGGAAAGATAGCTTCACATATTTTAGTTTGCATTCGTAGAATGATCTCTTCCCAAAAAGATTCAGACAATTGCAGGTCCTCACCGATTTGTGCTGATAGAGCCATTTCACACTTAAGCTGGGTTTCTTGTAAACAATTGTCTCTGTGAAATTATGCCATTAAGAGTGCTAGCTTCGTCGCCATTTTAAATCCAGACTGTTTCTCTTCCATAAATCAAGTAAGTCACTGATCTTCAATATTTAAGATGTTTTCCAAATAGCAGATAGGAAATTTCTAAAGTCCTCTGCAATCAGTTTGTACTCCGACGAACTGACGGGGCCAAGGAAAACCAAATGCCCCCCTAAAAAAACTCCAGAAGTTGGTGAGTCTCAGAGCCCCTGAGAAACTCAACCACCTCGCTGCATTATGGCCCGTCCTCCCCAAACTACCTTGCCTTCTGATGCATCAACCAAGTTCTCTTACCATTCGTCACTAGCCGTGTGAGGAAAAGGAAGCTTCCCTGAATAAGCTTCGGCCACTCTCAGAATGGTAATCTGCCACCACGTTAAGGCCTCCTTGCTTAGCCTCTTGCTTGACTATTTTAGTGTACCAGCCCCACACAAATATGGCCAAATTTACCCAGTGTCCCATCTCTGCTCCATGCCATATCTGATGCTTGCAACAAATATCCTTTCCTCCCAAACGTTCAGTCTTTTCAAACTTTTGACTTTGTGTCAGCTACAAACCTAGAGTGTTTCCAGAAACAATAAAAAACCAACAAAGCCCAGGCAGAGCCTGCATGCTCCACTCCAGCTTCCACAGAATAAACACAGAGATAAATTGTATTAACTTAACTGCACAGAGAAAGCAAGTATAGCTGCCCTCCCTGGTTCACTGAAAATATGAATAGGGTGTTTGCACTAGGGAGCTTTTTTGTTTTTTAAAAAAGTCAGCTATTTACAAATGGCTACAGCATTATAATCAATGTTCCCTCTAAGCTGTGAAGTCTTGTGAGCAAAAAAAAGTTATGAGCGAATGATTTGGCTACTGCATGAATTAGTTTGCTCTGGAGCCATTCTTCCTGAGCTAAGACAAAAATGTGTGAGCCGGAGGCTAAAAAGCTGTGAGCTAGCTCACACTAACTCAGCTTAGAGGGAACATTGATTATAATGCTGCAGCAATTTTGTGAATTAGCATTTTTTAAAAAATGCAGAACAGCCCCAGAGCGGTCTGGGCAGGAAAGGGTGTTTGTGAGAGACTGGGCCAGTTAAAATGTGGGGAAACCTGCTAGGTGGAAGTCTCCCTGCCACTGTACAGAATTGGCAGCCACAGTGGCAATGATAGAACCTCAGGGAACATATTGCCATATGAGGGGCTTTTTAATAGATCCAGCTTTTAAGCTCTTTATTACCAAAGTAGTATCTCATATATTATACGGAATAGAACGTTAGGGGTTGGAAGAAGCAAATATTGACCAGCCTGGAGACAGTGCAAAATCTTATTGGCACTGCCCAAGGGTTTGCCTGCAGCATTAATGAGGCCAGAAACAGGTATTCCATCACTAAGGGCCCGAGTGCACTTAGCGATCTTGAAATAGATGCCGAAATTTCAACTTCTAAACGAAACATTTAGCAAAATCAGCTACTTAGATTTACTAAACAATGATAAAACTTGCATTGAATTTTATAATAACATCATCTCACAGTACTCTGTGCCTGACAACTTATCCAGATCTTTTATAAATACCTGGGACTTTAGCCAATGGGTATTTAATGAGGATGCTCTTTTAGACAAAAGGTTAATATTCCAGTCAAAATCTGCACCATGGTATCATCCTATATCACTTAAGAACCTCCTATTTGTCAGACATTGCAGTCCACAGTTTAAAAGTGGCATTTACCGCCCTTTGTTTTCAATCCATGCCCACTGTAGTACTGCTTGGAAGGTATATCAACCAACCACAGGAATAATGTGTATGCGTTTGTGGTATCGCAGCGGAAGATCTATTTCATTACATTATGGTTTGTCCTCTATATTTAGATCTAAAAAGCAGATTCCTATCTGGAATTTTAAGCCAACTTTGCAACTTACCTGACAACGAAAAGTTGGTTTTCCTCTTGTCGGATATGTATCCCCTGGTTACTCTCAAGGTAGCGCTTTTTGCGCTTGCAGCCAAAAAAGTTAGATACAAGGCTGTTTCCAGTATTGTCTAATATAGAGCTACAAAACTGATAGCATAGCTTTTATGATTTTAAAACTTTGATTGTTTTATTTGTTGAAATGTTTTACAGTCTTATTCTGAAGGCTTTGTTTTTTGAACAGTACTTTTGAACCTTAAATTTATATTGTATATTTATATTTTACTCTGTAACAGCCAACAGCCATATACAATAAACTTACTACTACTATTGCCATATGGAAGTCTGCTAAGATAGCCAGTGCTCCTTTGACTTTGGCTTTTTCCCTTAGGGACACATGAAAGCAGTTTGCTGTGTCTTTAAGAGAGCAGATATGGGAGAGGAGTCTAGTGCAAGGCAGACTTAGAGTCAATGAGGGGGAGAGGTTTGATTCTGGCAAGAGTAAATTGAAGGCAAGAGCAGCCAGGCAGCTTTGTAGATGAGATGAGGGTGGAGTGTTGGTGAGAAAAACAACCAGGATTAAGCCAGACTACATGTTTGTAGGGAACACTTAGCCATAGTTGACTGTTTATTGTTAACTGTGCTGTTGATAGTTTTATTGCTTTTACTGTTCTGTAGTTTATTATATCTGCCCTGAGCCCACAGGTGGGATAGGGTGGGGTGTAAATTGAATGAATGAATAACCGAATGAAAGAACTGTGGTTAGTAAGCCAGCTTCATGTCTTGGCTTCATATCCCAGTCTGAGGTACCCCACTAACCATAGTTAGTGTGGTGGCATGGGTTTGAATAGTCAGTTAATAATGGTTAGTTTAATTAAACTGTGGCTTTCTGTTATGTCTGAACCAACTCACTCACCCTTTTGAGACATATCTAAGAAGCTCTGAAAGGATCAAAAAGCTGCACCTCTGAACCCTATGTATGTGCATAGATATGCTAGTCCTACGCTGATTCCCATGTCTCTAGCCTATACCATTCCTATCATTAATTCAACTTGATATTTTATTTAAAAATGCTATTTTAAAGACTGTTTCCACACTTCTTGTTAAGTACTGCTGTGCTAAATTCATAGGATAGAAAACCTTTTTGCCAGCACCCCTAAAAGTGTAGGGAACTTGCTCTTCTGTCTCACTTCCTTGGGATGTGGGACATTATATTGTCCTTTGGACTTGGCAGTGCATATTAAGTTGTTACAGCATTTTTGTTTAGGGGAAAAAATGTAGTATTTGATTTTGGTCCAGATGTTGAACTTCCATATTCTGGGATTTCCATAAATTAGTCTTTCAAATCATGCATTCTCAACTGTTAGTGTTCATGCAGAAATGTTCAGTGCATACAAATATAGCCACATTCATTCATTCATTCATTCTGCTTCATTCCATTCTGCCTTATCCTGTTTTGTCATTGAAATGTTCTGAAGGAAAGAGAGACAACAATTCCAAACCAAGTTATAGGATAGTTTCTTTCATCTGGTATTCTTAAAGTGAATTATTCCACTGTAGGAGCCCTAAATTAGCTGGTCCCATATTCCATAGCAGAATATTAATCCTGTCCTGGGAGAAATGTATGTGGTGTTAAAAATAATTAAGATCAGATTAAGTCTATTTCAGGAGGTCTTTAATGTAAAACATTTTTAGTACTATAGTGACAGTTAAATCACCTTGAAAATTTTGTGTTAATGTTGATTGTCTTGAATAGGCCATATCAAAGATCTTTGGGATTTTTACCTTTAATCTGCAAGACTAATACTGAAGAAGTAACTACTAAAGGGAACAAACAGAGTTTGAAGAAGTCTTGCACAGATGTTTCCAAAACCTCTCTTGAATGTCCGACTTTGTCCTCAAGGAACAAAAAGGAAGATATTCAAGGGAACAGTTCCTTTCCTTCAACTGTCTCGGCATCCTCCAAATGTGAGAATGTAAGCTCTTCCACTATTCAGGTACATGTGATCACGAAAAGGGCACATCTGTTATGATGTTTATGGGATGGTGCTTCTGATGTGTTTGGGCCATAATGATGTTTTATACTTTGGTAAGAGTTGGTTTTGAAATTAGGACTATAAAATCTTGAGATAAATTATGCTGTGATACGTTTTTGTTTAACCTGTTTATCAAAAAGTGGAGATTAGTTCTCTGTAGTCTTCTTGGACATTTGGCTTCTTGATTCTACTAGAGTTATTAATTAATATACAATTTATTACAGTATTCATATATGATAAGGTACAGTTGTGTACCTATGTGCACTTGCTGTTTTTTGGAGCAAACAAGATGCAAAAACAAGCTGAAGGCTTGTGGCACCTTAAAGACTAGCCATGTTTTATTACAATTTAAGCTTTTGTGGGCTCAACACACTTCTTCAGATGCTTTGAGTGGATCTGCATCTGTAGAGATGGGCTGTAATCCGTGAAAGATTAGGCTGGGATAAAATTGAGAATTTTTAAGGTGCTGCAAGACTCCTGTTTGTTTTTACTGCAACACACTCTGGAATTAAAACCAGGTATGAATTTGTTTGGCATATACATAAGATTTCAGACCTGCAGACATAACCTGATTTCTTTTGTTGTAGGTTTGTTCTGAGCTATGTGAGAATGAAAGTTCATCTAAGGAGCAGGAAAAAGATGAAGAACCAACTAGGATCTCAGAATATTTCTTTAGAGATATTTTTATGGAGGTGGATGATTCAGAATAATTCAGAAATTTAGGAGACGTCACTGGAATCCAAGAATGCATCATAGTAGCTATGTAATGTTTTCAATGAATCACAAGTTCTCAATTAGCCCTGGAACTCTAAATGGCATATAGAGCACTGTTGAAGCTGCAGCAGTTGATTTTGTATTACAAATAGCCTGTTGCTTTTGGAATAATTAGAAAAATGAAATAGTTAAGTTGAAAAGTGCACATGATCAGGATATCAGCTAATCTGTGTGCATCAAATGCATAGTTACTAGCTACATGGCTTCGCTAAAGAAATGTAATGAAGATGATCTATATGACCTCTTCCATGTAATACTGAAGTTTGTCGGGCTGGTTGTAAATTATCTATACTTCTTTTTGTGAAGTAAACCTTTAAAAGGAGGGGAATATATGTGTAGTCATATTTATCTCTGTAAATAAGCAAGTTCTGAACATTTCAGTACTACATAAAATATTTTTATTGCAAGCGTATTTTTATATCTAATGCACATGTGAATTGGTACAAAAAGCTATTAAGTTTAGGTCCTTTTAAATGTACAGAGAGATAAATGTGAAAGTTTTATTTATTAAATTTGAATGTACCAAAAGATAACTCGCCCAAGTTAATTCTGTGTGTCCTGGAGATAAAAGGGAAATTTATCATTAATCTAAACATTAAAGTCTAAATCTAAAAGTGCAATGAGTGGACAATGTGTTGTGATATTCTTTTAAAACTATGCATATAACATCTCTGACCTAGAAAAGTTTCATGCTAAAATCAGGAGTGACAGATTAAGATTAGCCCCTATAGAATAAAAAGATAATATGAGAATAATTGATTTCTAAAGTGAGTCGGTTTGCAGAATTTTTCCCATTTGTACTCTGTTTAGATGTTGGTCAAGTATTTCCTTGTGTTATACCCCAGTTAGGTCATGATTTTGCCAGAAAACACACCCGCAGTTTGTCGATTTTGGAAAACCTGTCTAGATCAGTTGCATGGTAAAATCTGAAAAATTTATAAGAGAACTTTTTCTCTGCATTCTTCTTCAACTAATGATCTGATTCTAAATTCTGGTTCTCTTGATATTACTCAGTAGAGATAATATACAAATCTTCATCAAATGTGTATTAATGTATGCACTTTCCATGAAGTAGCCTTCTACTATTATTCAGTAGTACATACCATGTCCATATAATTAAAGCGCTGCTTCTGTTTTCCAGGTTTGTTTTGGGATTATACATACACAAAATTTACTAAATTTACTAAATTGGATATTCAGATAATTTCTGTAAGATTCTTGTTACTTCCTGCAAAGGCAGAATGCCAAATAGTAACTAATCAATTATTATCATTATCAGAATAGCAAATTCATATTGGCAGACTGTTTTGAGAACTGATTTTTGCTTTACATTTCATAGTATCAGAAGTTGTTCCAAACAGAGCATAAATCATCCATAATGACTCTGAATCTCATAACAAATGCAGTGAACCCAGAGAAGCATTTTTCAGTGGTAAAAAATTGGGGGGGGGGGGGAGTCAGTTCCAGCACGGAGAACTATAGTTCATGCTTTTTATGTATGGAGAAATTGTTGTATAATGTACACCAAGCATCTACTAAAATGATAAAAAATTAAATTCCTGGAGTAATTTAAACAGCAGTGCAAAACAAGTGCATTTTTTCAGGAATCAGATAAGAGATAAACTTTGGTATAAGGTGCCTTATATTTTTTTACTCAATGGAAAGGCCAAGAAGTCCTGTTAATTTTCACTGTAAAACTATGTTGTCTTTGGGATAATTAATTTCAACAAAGAGCATAATGTATGTTTCTTCTGGTATGGAAAGTGTACAAATTAATGACAGAAAGAAAACTGAGCAGTATCCTTGTTTAAGGCACAGTACATTTCATTTCTGTTTAAATGGGGTAAGAATTGCTTTCCTGAAGTTTGACACTTTTTCCCAACTGTTCATGTGTAAAGTTTCTATTTCAAAGAAAGCAGTCATGTTATATATGTAAACTATGTGAATAAATACTTTTATATCACTTTCTTGTTAAGTTTTTCATTAACAGCCTAATGTAATCAGATTCCTACAACTGATAAGGATTGGTTAATATTTCTGCAATATTTTTTTTTATTTGCTAGACTTTGCCATCAGTGGAATTTGTGAAACTTCATTTTCCGTTTTTTCTGACTTGATATATATTGTGCAAGGTTGGCCAGCTAAGTGCTCATCAGGTTGTGCAGGGGAAGGATGGGTGAAATACCTACCTTGTCTGCAGAGGCTGCTTGCTCAAATCAGGGCAGTAGCTGTAGCAGTCTGTTCTGCCTATTGCAGTGGTGAGGGCAAGAAGGCAAAGAAGGAAGCAAAGGGCATTCAGACGTCCCACAGTGGAACCCTGCTTGGGTCTGACCATGAGTGTTCCTAAGGGACAAACTAGAAGTGATGGCATCCTTGTGGCCACCATGAGGACACTGCTGCCATTTTAAAGTCATTTTAAAATGCCACAAGGGCCCGATCCTGATCCGGCCCATAGTGTGGTGGGCTGAGGTATTCTTGTTTCTCTTCCATGCCTTTTTAAGTGCTGACATCTATATTCCCCCCCATCAGCAGTTCTTTTGCCTTTGAAAAGGCATGGGGAGGCACAAGAGTGCTGCGCTGTAGGCCGAGTCAGGATTGGACCCTCGTAGCATTTTAAGGGTTCTTTTCTTACGTTCAAAGTAAGAAAAAGAGCAAGGACATTGTAGGCCCATTGCAGGGACAGGAAAGTGAAACTGTAACAGGCAATGAAGAGAGCAGAACTGCTCAATTCCTGCTTTTCCTCAGCCTTCTACTCAACATGGCAAAAACAGAACACATGATGAGGGAAGGGATTTGCAGCCTAGGATCAGCAGAGGGGTAGTACACAAATACATAAATGTAAAAGTTCTGCATTTAGATAGGAAAAATCAAATGCATAATTATAGGAGATTAGTCTTGGCAGTAGTATGTGCGAAAAGGATCTAGGGGTCTTAGTAGACCATACACTGAACATGAGTCAGCAGTGTAGCTAAAAAGGCAAATGCGATTTAGTGTCCAGATTATGTGAAGTGATGGTATCGCTTTACTCAGCTCTGGTTTCAGACAACTAAAAGGTGATATGATTACCGTCTTCAAGTACTTGAAGGGCTGTCACACTGAGGATGGTGCAGAGCTGTTTTCTGTTGCCCCAGAGGGTTGGACCAGAACCAACGGGTTGAAATTAAATCAGAAGAGTTTTCAGCTAAACATTAGGAAGAACTTCCTGACAGAGCAGTTCCTCAGTGGAACAGGCTTTCCTGGGAGATGGTGGGCTCTCCTTCTTTGGAGGTTTTTAAACAAAGGCTAGATGGCCATCTGAAAGCAATGCTGATTGTGTGAACTTAGACAGAACATGAGAGGGAGGGCAGGAAGGGTAGCATCAGTGCTTAGTTCTTGTGGCCCTTTCTTATACGCCTAGGGAAATGTTGATTACCACTTTGGGGTCAGGAAGCAAATTTTCTCCAAGCTGGTTTGGCCAGGGATCCTGGAGGTTTTTTGTCATCTGGGCATGGAACGGGGTCGCTGGGTGTGTGTGTGTGGGAAGTATTTGTGAATTTCCTGTATTGAGCAGGTTGTTGGACTACATGACCCTGGAGGTCCCTTTCAACTCTATGATTCTAAAATGGTGGCTGGTTCTTTATGGCAGACACAAGGATGCTGTCATGTCTCCTCTGGCCCTTAGTGAGGCCCTGTGACTGGCTCAGAGCTGGCTTGTGCATTGGGAAATGACCTTGCCCACTTTCCTGAAACATGAGGTAGTTGTCACATTGGGAAATGGTGCTCAGAAGAGCCACAGGTGGCTTCCAGGCCTCTATCACTGCTCCAAAGCATCAGCATTCTTTTTTTTTTCAATTTATAATTTTTTATTATTTTATACAAAAACAAAACAATAACCAACATAGAACAAGTATAGAAATAGTTAAGAAGGAATTAACAAGCATATTAAAAGTGTACTAAAGAGTGTTAACAATAACAACAGCATATAAACAATTAAGCTATCTATTTAAAAATACAATAAACTCTGATAATATTTGTTTCTTGGAAGAACATCTTCAGCTGTGAGATAATCAACAACAGGAAGCCAAATGGCTTGAAAATCTTTCTGAATATTTCCCCCCATAAAAGCGACAGTTTTACCAAGTACCAAGTGTTCCCATAGCTTATTCAGTCAATCATATATAGAGGGACCTAGATTATTTCTCCATTTTTGCGCAACGTTTATTCTAGCAATCTCAATTAATGTCATGCTCAATTTAGTATTTATTGTTTCCCCAGGAACTTTTGGCCAAATGTCTAACAGGACAGTTTCAGGTAATACAGGTAGGTTGTGTCCCGTTATGATATAAATCTGCTGCAGTATTAATTTCCAAAAATAATTGATTACTGGGCATTGCCACCAACAGTGTATATACTGCCACCTGGCCACAATTTTTCCAGCATAGTTTATTAACCATTGGATATATTCTATGTAATCTACTAGGAGGCATATACCATCTGTTTAAGATCTTGAAAGTATTAAACTTAATAGTAAATATCCTTGACCTGATATTATAAGAATACCTCACGTTTACCCAGTCTCTTTTTTCCAAGCGATCCTGACAATCCATTTGCCATAGAGAAAAAATATGGTTGTTTTCAGAATTAGAAGAAAATAATAAAATTTTGTAAATTTTTTAGATTAAACCTTTAACCTCAGCAGAACATTTTGACAATATCTCCTTGAAGTTGGAAATTGGTTTTGAGAAAACATTTGCTTCATGTAAGTCTTGGAGGACATGGGATACCTGAAGATACTGAGACCAATGTATACCAGGGAATTTCACATTACCCTTTTTAAGCCGTTTTAAAACCATTACTGTACCGTCTTGGAGTAAACTGGTACAGGGCTGCCATTTCACACAGCCTTTCCCCTACCGGTAAGGAGCTGTCTCTGAAGTAGTTTGTCATTTCAGACTGCGCCACTTTGTTTTCCTGCCTTTTTTTGCCTGTGTGGGTGATCTACTTTTTCTTTTGAATGTTAGCTTTAGAGCGCTATAGCGCTGTGCCGCTATAACACAACACCAAAACAGTGCAATAGCAACCCCATTAGAATGTCTGGACTCCACTGGGATACATGAGATGGCTACATCTGCCACCTGGAAACAACTACCCCATTGGATACAGGCTTCAAGTGGGAGATCAGGCCATCAGTGATTGGTGAGACAGATGTTGCTAACCCAACCTGACGTGCACCCATCTATGCCAAGAGGCGATTCAGGGGAAGGTGATGGGTTGTCAGGTCACCTGGCCTAGCCTGATGTGCATCCATCCATGCCAAGAGGCGATTGGCTGGGAAGTGACTGGCACAGAGCTGGATCAGATTAAAGGGCAGGGAGGTAAACCCCTTGTCTTTGTGGGTTGAAGTTGGTGAGTGGTAGGCTTGTCTGGTTAGAGTAGCTTTGTTTTTGGCCCAATCAGGCCCCACGCAATGAGAAAAGGCTTCTAGGTACTCCTTGACTGATTTTGCTGTGGCTACTGCAAGTTTTGATCTTGCCTGGTCATGTTGCCCATTCCCTGGTGATTTTTTTGCAATTTTTAAGAGTTTGTTTTGGGCAAGGGCAGGAAGGGTCATGCGTCCGCCACCTCCGATCGCGGTGCCATGCTTCCCAGCATCAGCATTTTTGACCAGCATTACCTCTGTCTTGTCCAGATTGGCTTGTTCTGTCTTAGCCGCCTGACTACAACTTCAAAGCACTGGTTCAGAGCCAGTACAAACATACTGATAGTTCTTGTAAAATGAGACATAGGTATGGCTAGCCATTGAAGCAAAGGATTGTTCTTTCATGTTTCTGAGTTGACTGCTACTTTTATCCAAATCACTTCCAGAGCAGATTGATATACTATGTGTCTACATGAATTGTAATGCTGTAAAACACTGGCCCCAGGGAGCATTATCTTTTTAAAATTTTTTCAATCTCGTTTTGAAAATAATCTAATAGTGATAATGGTTGTGGACCACTGGAAGGCCAGATCTACCATGGACATACACGTGTGTGTGCGTGTGTGTGTGTGTGTGTGTGTGAGAGAGAGAGAGAGAGAGAGAGAGAGAGAGAGAGAGAGAGAATGGGACCTTTTCACAATTTCCATCTGGTTTTAGACTTCACTGTATTGAAGATTCATTACGGGTTTAAAAGAAACAACCCAATCATTTATGGAACAGTCATAATACATAGAAAGGGGTTTTTTTTAAAGTCCCACTAAATTCAGTGGGAAAGATTTAGGGATGTTTTTAACATTCCCATTGAAATGTGGCACTAAAATATGTTTAACTTGGGCTGGATTGTGTTCTTGATTGAAAGACCCCCCCCCCCCCGACTGCTCAGCATTAAAATATTTGGAGAATCAAGTCTTCATTTCTGGCAAATATTTACCTTGATATTTCGTTTGTCTGAGATTACTAACCTACTAGAATTGTGAAAACAGGTTTGTAAATAGTCTGCCCGGAAGAATAGGTTTCAGTTGACCAGGTAGATACGTTATAGAAAGGAAAACTGACCTTTTTTAGGCCGTTGATGCATGAGGATGAGTTGCTCAGCTGTGCGTAGGCTAGCACAAGGCTGCACTAAGTCATGTAAAAGGATTTAATGATTTAACAGTTTTTGTTCAAAAGTCATAATTGTAAATATTCTCCTTTTAACAGATTCAAAGCATATAGGAAAATGGATACCAACTGATCTGTATGCTGAGTTCCGTTCTAAGCATAGTGATAAATGATAACAAAACGTTCTGCATCAATGGTCTATCCAATCCTGTTCACCTTCTTTTCTTCTACTGAGTACTGAATTTGTATCTACCAGCTGTTTGTGTGGCATAAATGTATTTGGGGAACTGGATCTAGTAGCCTTACATGTTTAAACCTGCACAAAATGGCTTTATGGAAAATGCAGTACACAATTTAAAAAACACAAATAAATTGGAAATGCATGGTATAAAATCATAACCTGGATAGTTCAAAATCCTTTTAAGGTGTGCTACCTAGTCAAATGTGAGCAGTGGCTTGGTCACTATCCTTTAACTTTAGAAAAGTGTAGCTATTTTTTTCTGACCAATAGGAATGATACACAAAGCTGTATTTTTTCACATTTGTCTTTTCAAAATGTTCATATTGCTGGCCAAATTTACTGTGTAGGACTGTCATCTTATTTTCTTCCCTGACTGGTGCATGCTGGAGATGGATATTTAGTATGTAAAGTTTGTCAGATTGCTGGATTTCTGTTGCTGAGAAACTATTCACCTGTTGAATTCTTCACAAAACAACGCAAAATAAGAAGTTGTAATAGATTTAGCTTGGGTGGTTTTATACAATTGTTAGACACGGTTTATTGAGTGTTACACATTGTCATTAATGTACTACACGCCTCTGTATACTAGACAGAGCAGATGGCCCTTGGCCTAATACACGCATAAGCACCATAGCACTGCCAGCTCTGGGTTGGGAAATTCCTGGAGATGGGGTGGTGGTGAAGGGACCCGAGGCGTATAATGCCATAGAGTCCACCATCTAAGAATGCCATTTTCCCCAGGGAACTGATCTCTGTTGCCTGGAGATCAGTTATAATTCCGGGAGATCTCCAGCCACCGCCTGGAGCTTGGCAACGAATCAGACGAGTGGTCCTGCGTCTTGTGTCGTACAGCTGACTAACAAACTGCCCTGGGCCGCCAGCAGTCTGTTCAGGGCACAGGAGCGATGTTAACAAGAGAACAAAAAAAAACCCCTCCAACACAGCAGGACGGCAAGGGATGCCTTCCCAAGCGGGAGGGACTTGGGGGCGGAGGAAAAGGGCTTGATTCCCAGATTCCCGTTCCCTTCAGCTACGCCTTGAACAGCTCGGAAGGAGAAGGAAGTGCCTCTGAAGGGAAGGCCGCACGTCGCTTGGGCCTGGCTCCTTTCCCCCATTGGCTGTAACCGGGGGAGTGGCGGAGCGGCTGGTTCTAGGCCCGGGAAGCTGCTTCCTGCAGTGGCTCCGCGGCGCGATGTTGCCCGGCCTCAGCTGCCGCCTCTGCTTGCGCGTTCGGTGGCCGGGGTCGGCTGTGGCTGCTCTGACTCGAGCGTACCATGGAGACAGAGTGGCCACTGTGGGCTCGCAGCCCGACACCACCTCCTCGCTGTATCAGGTAGGCCGAGGAGGCGGGGCTGCGCCTTTTGTTGTTGTTGCTCAATCGCACGCTTGCTATCAAAGATAAGCTAAGGGAGGGAGGCCGCTTTGTCCACCCACCCCTGCTAGCTTTTCTGGGGTGTGTCGGGTAATCCGCCCGCCTGCTGAGCTGCCTTTTGCGTCCCGAGGATGGGGGGATCTTTCAGGCGGTTGAATGAGTTTTCTGCTTGCAACGCCTTATTATGTTTTCATTTCTACGGCAATTTGCAGCGCAGGCCAAAGCATGTGTTCTCAGAAATAAATTCTGTTGGATTAACCCCCTACGCTAAGTGATTGCAGGACTACTTGTGTAGAAGCTACCTGTTCACCCATTTAAATCCAGAATTTCTGTGTCTTTTTAGTAATTCCAGAACAGACAGAAATTCAGCTGGTGAGACTTTTCCCCTGAATGAAGTTGCACGAGGTGGCCCAGGTGGAGAAAGCCTCCTTGGTTGAATGCCTGCTCTTAGCCACAGGATGATGTTGGCAGATTATTAAGGGTTTGTTTTTGTTTTGTTTAGGGAATCGTCATTGAAACTTTATTTTTTTGCTTTGGACTCTTGTATAGGGCAATTAAACTCTCCTTCAGTTTTGCTTTTTTCTTGCCGGAGCACCACAAACTACCCCAAGAGAGTGCTTTAGATCAGTGGTTCTCAATTGGTGGGATGCAGAAGTTGATGGGATGCAGGGTTTTCATAACAACTACTAAGAACTTACTCTCCCTTGATCCCCTTGTTCACCTGATGCACCTGCCTGCTATGAATTATCTGTCTATGATGTTTTGACATGCTAGTGGTAACCTTGGGCATTCAGTGATTCCACTAATTGTTCATTCCCCCTACCCACCAGCAAATGTCTTTGATGTATGGTTTCCCAAGGATTATCCATTGTGTTTTAAATTATCCATGTCCTTAAAACTTATGGTAAATGATATATAAAATAATAGAATGCCTGTCAATGTATAAATCAAGTGTCAGGTTCTTTGGAAGAATGATTGGTGGTACATAAGATACAAAAGGTTTAGAATGCTTTAGATGAGCATTCCTATATCTTCTCAGGCAGCAGTGAACTGGAGCATATGTGTTGTCATTCACTGTACTAAGTCTAGTCTATAGGAGTACAGTGTTTCTCCTCTTATACTTTTTAAAGAAGCAACCCTCTGCTTTTCCTATTCCACTTATCCAGCTGTGCTGCAAAAGGGAAATAGCCCACAATCTACTTCTACAGCAGTTCACCCACTGCTGCAGCAACAGCAATATTGGAGCAAAGAAACATCTGCCTCCTCCAGTGTATTCTTCCACTCAGCACTCTTGCATAAGGTTTGTTTGCTGTACTAGAAACTGCAACCTTCTGTCCAAGTTAGCACTGCTCTGCACGACTCTGAATTCTCATGTGTTTGTGACCAAAAAATGTGCATTATTCCTTTAACAGAGTCCTTTGGTTTTTGTACACATAAGACTTTTCACATGATATCATTAAGAACATAAGAGAAGCCATGTCGGATCAGTCCAACACTCTGTGTCACATAGTGGCCAAAACCTAGGTGCCATCATGAGGTCCACTGGTGGGGCCAGAACTCCAGAAGCCCTCCCACTGTTGCCCCCCCCCAAGAATACAGAGCATCACCGCTTCAGACAGAGTATTCCGTCTGTACCCTGTAGCTAATAGCCGCTGATGGGCCTCTGCTCCGTATGTTTATCCAGTCCCCTCTTGAAGCTGTCTGTGCCTGTAGTTGCCATCACTACTTGTGGCAGTGAATTCCACATGTTTAATCCTCTTTGGGTGAAGAAGTACTTCCTCTTATCTGATCTAAGCTTAAGTAAAAGGTAAAGGTTTCCCTTTCTAGAAAGCTAGTCAAATCTGACTCTGGAAGCGGCGCTCATCTCCATTTCCAAGCCAAAGAGCCAGCGGTGTCCGAAGACATTTCCGTGGTCATGTGGCTGGCATGACTGCATGCCAAGGGACACAGATCACTGTTACCTTTCCACCAAAGTGGTACCTATTTATCTACTTGCAATTTCTTGCTTTCGAACTGCTAGATTGGCAGGGGCCAGAGATGGGAGCTTATTCCTTCGCGTGGCACTAGGGTCTCAAACTGCTGAGCTACAGACCTTCCGGTCTGCAGCTTCAGTGTCTTAACCTCTGAGCCACCGTTATTAATTTCATTGAGTGCCTACAAGTTCTTGTATTGTGAGAAAGGGAGAAAAGTACTTCTTTCTCTACCATCTCTGTGTTGTTGTTGTTCAGTCGCACAGTCGAGTCTGACTCTTCGCGACCCCATGGACCACATCACACAAGGCCCTCCTGTCTTCCATTGTGCTCTGGAGTTTGCATAACTTCATGATCGTTGCATCGATAAGACTGTCTAACCATCTCATCCTTTGCTGTCCCCTTCTTCTTTTACCTTCAGTCTTTCCCAGCATCAGGGACTTCTCCACTGAGTGCTCCCTTCTCATTTGGTGGCCAAAGTATTTGAGCTTCAGCTTCAGTATCTGGCCTTCCAGGGAACAGTCAGGGTTGATTTCTTTAAGGATTGACTGATTTGATCTCCTTGCAGTCCAAGGGACTCTCAAGAGTCTTCTCCAGCACCATAATTCAAAAGAATCTATTCTTCGGCGCTCGGCCTTCCTTATGGTCCAACTCTCGCAGCCATACAGTACTACTGGGAATACCATTGCTTTGACCATACGGACTTTTGTTGGCAGAGTGATGTCTCTATTTTTTATTATGCTGTCTAGGTTTGCCATCGCTTTCCTCCCAAGGAGCAGGCATCTTTTTATTTCATGGCTGCAGTCACCATCTGCAGTGATCTTGGATCCCAGGAACGTGAAGTTTGTCACTGCTTCCACGACTTCCCCTTCTGTTTGCCAAGGAGCATTGGGGCTGGATGCCATGATCTTAGTTTTTTGATGTTGAGTTTCAAGCCAACTTTTGCGCTCTCCTCTTTCACCCTCAGCCAAGAGGCTCTTTAGGTCCTCTTCATTTTCTGCCATTAGAGTGGTATCGTCTGCATATCTGAAGCTGTTGATGTTTTTTCTAGCAATCTTAATTCCAGCTCGTGATTCATCCAGGCAGGCATTTTGTATCATGTACTCTGCATATAAATTAAATAAGCAGGGTGACAATATACATTCTTGTCATACTCCTTTTCCTTTGCTAAACCAATCAGTTATTCCATATCTGGTTCTAACTGTCGCTTCTTGACCCTTATACAGGTTTCTCAAGAGGCATGTGGTCTGTACTTCCACCTCTTTAAGTACTTGCCATAGTTTGTTGTGATCCACACAATCAAAGGTTTTAGTGTAGTCAATGAAGCAGAAGTAGATGTTTTTCTGGTACTCTCTTGCTTTCTCCATAATCCAGAGAATGTTGGCAATTTGATCTCTACTTCCTCTACCTCTTCGAAACCCAGCTTGTACTTCTGGCAGTTCTCTGTCCACATACTGCTGAAACTTAGCTTGTAAGATCTTGAGCATGACCTTGCTAGCATGTGAAATGAATGCAATTGTGTAATAGTTTGAACATTTCTTGACATTGCCCTGCTTTGGGATTGGAATGTATTATGACCTTTTCCAATCCTGTGGCCACTGTTGCGTTTTCCAAATTTGCTGGCATATTGAGTGCAGCACTTTAACAGCATCATCTTTTAAGACTTTGAATAGCTCAGCTGGGATACCATCACCTCCACTAGCTTTGTTGTTAGTAATGCTTTCTAAGGTCCATTTGACTTTGCATTCCAGGATGTCTGGCTCGAGGTCAGTGATCACACCGTCATGGTTGTCAAGGACACTGAGGTCCTTCTTGTATAGTTCCTCTATGTATTCTTGCCATCTTTTCCTAATTTCTTCTGCTTCTTTTAGATCCCTACTGTTTTTGTCCTTTATCATGGCCAGCTTTGCATGGAATGTTCCTTTTATTTCTCCAATTTTCTTGCAGAGATTGTCCTACCCATTCTATTGTTTTCCTCTATTATTTTGCATTGTTCATTCAAGAAAGCCTTCTTATCTTTCCTTGCTGTTCTCTGGAAATCTGCATTCAGTTGGGTAAATCTTTCCTTTCCCACTCCAGTATCTTTGCCAAGAAAACTCCATGGACAGTAACAAAAGGCTACCATCTCTATCCCATGCATAGTTTGCTAAATCTCTATCATGTCATCCCTCAATTGTTGGTTCTCCAAGCTAAATTGCCTTTTCTCCAATTGTTGTTTCTCATTCTGGATTAGCTATATGCAATGGGATTTGGAAGTGCTATCCTCTGGTGGTTTTGTTCTCATTTGATGAGCAGATCCAGAAGGTGGTTCTAGGAGTTTACTTTTTGGCTGTATGGTATGCTGTTAGGTCCCACGTGGTTCTGTCTTATCCCTCATGCTATTTAATATCAACATGAAATCACTGGCCTCATTTCTCTGGTCACATCCTGTAAGTGCATGTATCTCTGAATGGGAACATATATTCCAAACTGAAGCTTAAATACACACAAGTGTTTATCACATGTGCCCAAGAGCCCAGAGCATGTGTTATAAAGCTTGTGATATGGTGTGCTGCTTTGGAAAGTCTCTAGAAAGTTTTGTTGTGTTCTGGATGGCAACTTTTTGTAATAATTTTTTCTGTTCAGTTCTTTTAACCAGTTATCACTTTAAGTACTTGTTCATTAATGAGCAATGATGAGAGTTCCCAGGGCTAAATCTAGCCATCTAAAGTGAACCATTTAGCACTCAGTTGCAAGCCTAGAGGCAAGATCTGTGGCCTGGAAAGCCCGGAGGCCGTGGCAGTGGGAGTTGAACAGTTCATGGAGAAGGCCTGGTCCAGTACTCTTCACTCCCTCCTGAAACTGGCCCTTCTTTGAAACAAGTTGCTGGCCCTCATTGTGTGGCCTGATTGCTTTTGGGGGGAAGGAGGTTAAATTGTTGTAAAAGTTTCAAGTCCAGAGGTCAAAATCGATAGGTGTATTCTGCTATTCTTTACAAATAGAGTACATCTGATATAACAATCAATAAGCAAGATAGTCCTCTTTGTCAGCGGTTACACAGATTCAGCTATTGTTGTGAAGGGCACAAAGTGTACACAGTGTTTACCATCGATGAAACGTGAGGTCCTTTTCAAAAGGTGCTCATAGTTCAGGAGGAAAAAATACAGTATGACCAGATACTGTGCAAACTCAAAAAGGCGCGAGGCAAATGATGAGTATTGCCCTTGTTGACATCCATTGTTTGCCTTGGTCTGCAAATTTAATAAGACAAGGTGGAAGGTTGTTACAAAGCGGGATACAGAAATGCAGTTTAGTAAGACAGAAAGTATATGTTGATTTTACAGAATTTAAGGGCATAGCCAAGATTACATGCTCAAATTAATCTCCAGGTTTCAGTCTCCCCTGGTGTGTGCTACTTACATATTTCCTATGAGTTTCTACTTTCCTGGTCCTCCTTATTATGACATTAAAAAAAAAAGGCTATCAGACTCTTATACTGTTTTTCCTAATTTGTGCCTCGTGGCTCAAGTGGTTAAGACACTGAACTGCAGGCTGTGGAAGGTCAGTAGTTCAGCAGTTCGAGACCCGGGTGCCGCAAGACGGAGTGAGCTCCTGTCTCTAGTTCCAGCTCCTGCCAACCTAGCAGTTCGAAAGCAAGAAATTGCAAGTAGATAAATAGGTACCACTTTGGTGGGAAGGTAACAGCAACCCTAGAGTTGGATTTGACTGGCTTTCGAGCAAGGGAACCTTTACCTTTACCTTTAACATCAAGATAGTCTTTGCTTTAGAGATCTGATGCTCAGTAAAAATGTAGGCTGCAATCTAGAGCAACATATTCCTAGTTCCACATATTCGAAGGGAGCTAAATGTTTCTTGCATCGCAGCATCTAGAGACATGTCGGTAACCACTCTGGAAATTGCAGTAACTTTAGCATTGGTCAAATGGCTAAGAGAGAACAAACTGAAGCTGAACCCAGTTAAGATCAAGATGATGATGACTGGAAGGGCCATGGCTTTAGAGGGGATTATGGCTCCTCCCATTGAAGTGGTAGCGGTAGGTCAAGAAGTCCCAGACAGAGCATGTGTCTGGCAGCAAGAGTCAAACGTAATAATAATATGTTTGGGAAATGGGAAGTCTCAAACCGCTGAACTATATGTCTGCTCTTATGTCTGCTTGGCCAGAATATCCTTTAGTAGACCTAAAGTAAACAAAAGCTAAGGAAACGAAACCTATATAATATCAGATATCTGCGCATGTCTGAGAGTTGCTCACAGCACTGTATAAAAACTGGATGTGAAGACAACAGCTTTGGACTTCTTAGCTCTTTACTGCCTGGGGTCCCCTTTGTTGCAGTAACGCTCTGTCTGCTTCTGGAAATCTCTCTGCTGTGTCCTTCATTGGGCGTTGGCATGCCAGGTGATGAGCCCATTTGGGCAACATCTCTGTTAAGAGCTTGGAAGCCGTATTCTCTCTAAGCTGAGTTAGTGTGAGCTAGCTCAGTTTTTGAAGAGATTAGGAAAAGATGGCAAGAATACACAGAAGAACTATACAAGAAGGACCTCGATGTCCTTGACAACCACGATGGTATAATCACTGACCTTGAGCCAGACATCCTGGAAAGCGAAGTTAAATGGGCCTTAGAAAGCATTACTAACAACAAAGCTAGTGGAGGTGATGGTATCCCAGCTGAGTTATTCAAAGTCTTAAAAGAAGATGCTGTTAAAGTGCTGCACTCAATTTGCCAACAAATTTGGAAAACACAACAGTGGCCACAGGATTGGAAAAGGTCAGTTTACATTCCAATCCCAAAGAAGGGCAACGTCAAGGAATGTTCAAACTATCGCACAATTGCACTCATTTCACACGCTAGCAAGGTCATGCTCAAAATCCTACAAGCTAGGCTCCAACAGTACGTGGATAGAGAACTGCCAGAAGTACAAGCTGGGTTTCGAAGAGGTAGAGGAACTAGAGATCAAATTGCCAACATTCGCTGGATTATGGAGAAAGCAAGAGAATACCAGAAAAACATCTACTTCTGCTTCATTGACTATGCTAAAGCCTTTGATTGTGTGGATCACAATAAATTATGGCAGGTTCTTAAAGAGATGGGAGTACCAGACCACCTCATATGTCTCCTGAGAAACCTGTATAAGGGTCAAGAAGCAACAGTTAGAACCGGATATGGAACAACTGATTGGTTTAGCATAGGAAAAGGAGTACGACAAGGATGTATATTGTCACCTTGCTTATTTAATTTATATGCAGAGTACATCATGCGAAATGCTGGCCTGGATGAATCACAAGCTGGAGTTAAGATTGCTGGGGAAAAGATCAATAACCTCAGATATGCAGATGATACCACTCTGATGGCAGAAAGTGAAGAGGATCTAAAGAGCCTCTTGCTCAGGGTGAAAGAGGAGAGTGCAAAAGTGGGCTTGAAGCTCAACATCAAAAAAACTAAGATCATGGCATCTGGCCCCATCACTCCTTGGCAAATAGAAGGGGAAGTCGTAGAAGTAGTGACAGACTTCACGTTCCTAGGATCCCAGATCACTGCAGATGGTGACTGCAGCCATGAAATTAAAAGACGCCTGCTCCTTGGGAGGAAAGCGATGGCAAACCTAAACAGCATGATAAAAAGCAGAGACATCACCTTGCCAACAAAAGTCCGCATGGTCAAAGCAATGGTATTCCCCGTAGTAATGTATGGCTGTGAGAGTTGGACTGTAAGGAAGGCTGAGCGCCGAAGAATAGATTCTTTTGAACTATGGTGCTGGAGAAGACTCTTGAGAGTCCCTTGAACTGCAAGGAGATCAAATCAGTCAATCCTAAAAGAAATCAACCCTGACTGTTCCCTGGAAGGCCAGATCCTGAAGCTGAAGCTCAAATACTTTGGCCACCAAATGAGAAGGGAGCATTCACTGGAGAAGACCCTGATGCTGGGAAAGATTGAAGGTCAAAGAAGAAGGGGACGGCAAAGAATGAGATGGTTAGACAGTGTCATCGATGCAACGAACATGAAATTGAGCAAACTTCAGCGGACAGCGGAAGACAGGAGGGCCTGGCGTAATCTGGTCCATGGGGTCGCAAAGAGTCGGACTCGACTGTGCGACTGAACAACAACAACAAGCTCAGTTTTTTAGCCTCTGGCTCACACATTTTTGTCTTAGCTCAGGAAGGATGGCTCCAGAGCAAACTAATTTATGTAGTAGGCAAATCACTCACAATTCTAATGCCAGCAGCTCACAAAGTAGAATTTTTGCTCACAAGACTCCGCAGCTTACAGGGAGTATTGCTTGGGTGTCTTGCTGGATCCTGGTCACCATTTGGAGAAGCAGATGTGTCTGTGACAAGGGGTGAAAAAAACAAAGCTGTTTCCGGCGGCATCTAGTTAAGAAGCTGGCTTCCTAGTTACATGTGCCCAATCTGAGCATATGGATCCATGTTTCAGTAACTTCAAGGCTAGATCACTGTAATGTGTTTTACATGAGGCTGCCCTTGAAGATGATCTGGAAGCTACAGCAGGTGCAAAATTCAGGAGTCTACTATCAGGCTGATTAGTTTCCAGATCCAATTCAGAGTAGTGACACTTACCTTTAAGGCCCTTTATGACTTGGGGTCCACATACTTGAAGGACTACCTCTCTCTGCATGTTCCCATGTGGGAGCTTGGATATTCCTATTGGGGTCTACAGTTGCTTTCAAAACTGTTTGAAGTATCCTCCCTTCCTACGTAAAGCCTCTTGCTCTGCCTGTTTGTTGATTGGAGGAATGGACTGGAAAGCCTCCCCCAGCCCCCATCAGCAACTCTCTGGTGGCAGGAGGCTTTAAGGCTGGTTTGGGGGCTGGCTCCTTTTGTGGTGAGTACCAGCACACACAAACACACACACACACACTGCTGCTACTGATTTGTGATACAATGAAACCCAGGATTGAGACCCCCTCCTCATTTTTCCTCATAACATGTAGTGCTACCCTTCCATTGCTTTGAGCAATTTACTAAGAATATGTTTTTTCTCCGTGCCCCCCCCCCAAAAAAAAAAAAAAAAAAAAAGCTGATGAGAGGGAAGTATCCTTGATTCTGAGGGTGTACTTTCATTTGTTCCATCTTGTATGATTTATCATTGGTGGGACTGATAGAAGTTTAAATCTCTTATTCATTCTGCTCATATTTATCTTTCAGTAATATTATTTTAACATTTACCTCATAACAAAGCTTTAAAATATCATTTCAGTGTAAATAGCTTTAAAAAGAAAATCTTGACAAGTATGATTAACCAAGGCAGATGGTGGTCCAGGGTTGTTCTCATGTATGTGCACCTTCATCTTTTGTTTTCTCCCCAGAAGTGTTCTTTCCTTTCCTCTCTTGGCTTTCTGAGGCTAAATGAGTGATTTGGGATATTGTTCTGAGCCCACGAAGCTTCATTATTGTGAGAGTTATTTTAATATCGAGGGGCATGTTAACCTGGACTGGTTTTATGGAAAATGTAGAACAGTCAACACGCTTTTGATGATCTATGATTAAAGCAGGTTTCATTTTCTTATTAAAATGTGTCCTGGGATATGTTCCAGGGTATTCCTTCCTTTTGCAATAAACAAAGATTTGTGGTACACTTTGGATGCATGTGTGGCAGAATGCGCCCGCTCTGGCTTGCAGGCCCCATTCTGTCTTGCCTTTCTAAGGGTTGCAACTCCCTGCTTACTCTCCAGTAGCCGCTTCCACCACCTGTTCAATATTGCGATTTCCCACTGAAGGGAACAGGAGCCTCATCTCTCCTTCCAAGCTCAGAGGCCTTACCTCAGTGTCTCTTGCTGGCCCAGCGCCTGGCTACCACTGGGACAGATTAATGCCTTGTGTGCTCCTGGGGGAATAGCCAGTTGCCAACTGCTTGCCTTCCCCCCTCCTGGGGCTCCCCTTTAAAATAGTGTGTCCAAAACAGTGGGGTCTATGTGGTACAGAGAACCACTTCCAGAATCAAGTTTAAAGTATTTATTAAAAAGAAAATGTTTACAAGCTTATTTTTAGCACCACACCAGATTGAAGCAAGGAAGAAACTGGTAGAACGCAAATCTTCTGTCCCTCTCTAACTAGATGTTAAAATTAGGACAGGCTCTTTATCTTTAGTAAGTTATAGCTCCCTACTGAGTCTTCATTACCTTGAGGGTTGGTCCAGCTCTCCAGGCTAGATGCATGTTCAAAAGATGGCTGCCTGCTCCCAACCTCAGATAAGTCATCTGTTCAGCTCAGCATCCCAAAGAAAAGGGGATATTTCCTGGTGTCCGAAGAATTTATCCTCTTTGTTCCTCCTCCCCTTTGACCCTGGTCAGCCCTTCCTGAAAATCTGTCTAGCATAAAGTCCTCCCAGCTCCTATTCCCCATCAGCAGAAGGAGGGGGAGAAGGGGGACAGCTTGGCCATCCCATTGTCTCTCCATTCGCATTTGTATGAAAGTGGTTGCTCTTCTCCCCCCTTCTAGGTTCTGCCTGTTCTCAGCTCAGAGGACAAAAACTGGTTAAACCACACAGTCAAGCCCTGCTTGTTGCCAGCCTCCTAGGAGACAGGACATTTCTCCACAGCATACACTAGGCTTCCCAGTTTTTTCCTAACAGCAGTTCCTTAATGTTAAATCAGAAATTGCTTTTGAAAACCTCTTATGTATTGAAAGCCATTTGTTAAGCAGTGTGCTGGGCTGTTGTTGGGAAAGAAGAGTCAGAAATCCTCGCATCTGCACTGTGCCACAAAGTTCTGTAGACTGTGGATATGTAGTTTTATAAACTGAAGTGCTTGGATGTTATTATTAGTCAGAAATGAGTAGACAGTACACATTTATCAATTTAAATGTATTAATAATTTATTTATTAATTGCATTTATACCCCGCCCTCCCTGCAATGCAGGCTCAGGGTGGCTGTAATTTAGTTTACTTGTCTGTACCAAGCCTGGAGCAACATGGTTTAGAAAAGGCTAATGAAGGTGGTTGTGACTGTTTCTCTTTTCTTTATTAATTATTTATATCTCCAGTTAAATATTATTTCTAGGGTACAAAGCTATATAATAAAATTGAATCATTTCCCTGCTTACTTTCACCTAGGAAAATTATGAGCGAATGAAAGCACTAGTGACAGAACTCCAGCGACAAGCAGAAAAAATCCGACTGGGTACATTTTATACTTCTCTTATTTGATCATCTTATATAACTGCTTGATTGGGTTTGGCTTCCAGTAGTGTCGCAAAATAGCAGTGCATGAAGACATAAATGAGGAAAGCTATAACTGCACTATTTAACATTTATCTTGTGTCAATGGCTACTGAGCCCTTGCTAAGATGGCTTCCATATTGTATTCCATGGGCTGTATTCACATGACATGGATTCTCTGTTTTGCATTCATTGCCACTGTGAATGCAGAGACATGCACTTTGGCAATGCAGCTTCTGCACAAGTGTTATGTGAACACTTTCTTGGTCTGCTGCCATTTCCCCTAAATTTTCCCACTGCACCAGAAGAGTGCATAAAATAATCATAATTGATATAGTTTTGTAGCACTATAGCAATAACCTTAACAAAAAAAAAGCTTGGAAAAAATCCTCTGAAGTCCGAGACTCCTGCCTGGATCTGAATTACTCTAATAATTGAGCTTTCCAAGGTTTTTCAACATCCATAGTGGTTTGGAATAGGAAGGTGATTTCTTAATGTGAAGAAAAAAGTAGAGACAGGAAAAGTGTCTGGTTTGCAGGTTATTAGGGGAGCTGCTGATGGCATAGGAAAGGAATTCTGTAAGTGTAGTGGAGGCAGTGGTGGAATACAGCTGGAGAGGTGAATGCCTCATGAGGTCTAACAGTTTGAGACCTGAACCAGCTGAGTAAGTTCCACATTCCCCATAACAGAATAAATCCCTGTGGGAACCATTTCACCACAGAGCAGATAGCGTAAAACACATAGCCATTGCAGCCCAAAATCTCACACAGAAGCTGTGAAAAAGAGGCAGTGACGTCAAGACGGGAATGGGTACTGGCAGCAAGGAGCTGGATTTTCTGTTGCTTGCAAATCCTGGCAGGTCCTCCAGTTGTAATCCATAATAATAACAATAGACTTCAGATAAGATGTTTCTGAAAATAAATATTTCCTTTATAATGTTTAAGAAAAAAATGGGATATTTTTATTCAGCTGCTTGTATATGTAGACTGATCAAGACCTTTGCATGACAGGTGGTGGAGAGAGTGCACGGAAACTTCACACATCAAGAGGAAAATTGCTACCTAGAGAGAGAATTGACAGACTTATAGATCCTGGGTGGGTATTTTCATCTTCAGTATTAGTATTTTAACTCACAAGATGTAGATGTTAATAAAATTCTTTCGTTTCCTTGCTTTCAAATGCAATGGTCAATAATATTTCAAATTATAAAAATATCTGTTTGGAATGAAAAATGTTGCTAAGACTGTCACTAAAACACACTGTGTTTTGTTTAATCAGCTCGTTATAAACCACCAAGTTTAAAAAGTTTTCTACCTGAGGGGAAGTGATACCACTCCTGTTTGTCAGTTGTCTGAATGCTACGTTTCCTGACCTGAACTTGTATTTTTTTAATTTTAAAGAAGTTACAACTGAAAAAGTCATATCAGCAAAACATGGGGAGGGGGGAGAACTGGAGAGGTAAAGGACAAAGCAACTTCTCAAACAAAAAAAATCTTGAAGATTTTCTCACCTACAATCCCCCCCTCCCCGTGGAAAGACAGCTGGGTTAAAGGAAAGCATAGGAGAAAGTCTTAAAATGGTGGTGCGAATAGCAGTTTAATGACAGCCCGTCAGACTTGGCCATGGGAGGTGGTATTGTTATGCTTATAGCAGATCTTCATAACTTTATATTAAAAATCTTGAGGAGCCTTCTTGAACTCTTTGACCCAGGCAATGGAAATCAAAGAATTCTTGCAAAATACTGCAGCAGTTGTTGAACCTGCAGTAGAATTAGCATTACTGTTATAGGAAACAAGAGAGCTACAGAACAAATGAAAGAGAAGTAAAAAGAATGTATGGAAGATAAAATGTAAAACTTTGAAACTCAATCCCAAACAAACTGTTTATCATTCTATGAGATCCCAGGGAAGGCAGAAGAATCATCTCCTGTGCTGTTCTTTCAAGGTGGGTGGCCCAAACAATACAATCGGGGGGGGGTGGGGGGTGGGATGAACAATAGCGAGAGCTTGATAGAACAATCTGCTAGTCAGTTGAGAGCTCTTACAGCCAACTTCCCCCATCACAGGAAGAAAGAATGAATATTAAAGGAAGCAAGGGAAACAGGGTTGCTTCCATTTGAAGATATTTTGGCAGCTACATTGTCCAGGAGACAGCTGTTTAATCCTGTAACAGACAATCTGTGCACACCTAACATTCAGTACAGGTGGAGTTTCTCATTGAAGCTCCTGGTGAGTTGTAAAGGCTCAATATTATATGCATGCAGTATTTAGCAAGGAAGAGTAGTGTCCCTACTGAAGCAAATAGAGTCCTAGAAACTAAAAATAAAAACAGCGTACAGGAAATGCAGTCTTCATGGAAGAAACTTCTCCAAGAGGTGCAACCCAAAGTTAGGAATTAATTTTACATGTTATGTAGATTCTCAGTATGACATCATATGGGAAACGAGTTCCTGTTTTCCCTAAGAAATACATGTAAGATTAGTTTGAACAAACTGATATGAAATGAAACTGGATAAATTCTCCATTACTCTCTACGGTTCTTATTAATAAATTATCCTGGAAATGAGTTCCTCTTGAAATGCAGTTTTCTGATCACATGGCAAACAAGGTCTTGATAGAATATAATTCCTCCAGGTGATGCAGTCATCTCATAAGAATCATTACTGCAAAGCATCAAAGTTCTTCTAACCATATTACATGGGAAATGAGATCCTCATGAAACAGTAATTCTTTTAAGAGAGAAACCAAAACAGCAAATTTATAAGTTGTTCAAAGAGTATTTTTGTTAATATCTTCAATGAGATCTTCATCAGCCTTCCTGGAGTCTCCAGTTTTCCCCTCAGTGTATCACATGGGAACTGTTATTCCAAGGAAGCGGACACTTTAAAAGACATATCCCAGATCTCATTATCACAGAAGCAAGCAACTGAATAAGATGCAATGGAGAAAAGTGCAGATAATGCCACCGGCAGAATTTCATCAAGCTTTTCTTGAGATTTGCAAGAAGTGTGGATATCTTTAAAGGAGAAGAATATCCTTAAAGAAGGCATTAACTGAAGGAAACATTTAATTGCACTCCAGACAAAGGTTTGGATACACCTAAATCTAAATTTAAGAGAAGAAGGGAGCAATCCTTAACAGGTCTACTCAGAACTGTGTCTCATTTTATTCAGTAGGACTTCTTAGTCCCATGAAAATATTTTTAGAATTGTGGCCATAATCTAGAAGATTATGGATTAATCTGAATGAGGACAGCTTTAAATCAGCCTTTTAGCAAATTTGATCTTCAAACTACATGGAGACAGTTTCGTCTATGGATAGGGATTACATACATTATTCATCAGCTCATACAGTCCATACCAAAATAGATTTGCTTATATCATCATTCACTTTAATTACTGAAATTCATCATAAGGACATAGGCCATAAAATGTGGTCAGATCATGCCTTGGGCATCTTGTTTCTTAACAGCTAAGGAAAAAGACAGAAGGGGGGATAGACTGGAAGCCAAACATATTTGAATAATCAAATTACAAATGATGTGTGAAAAATAGAATATTTTAAATATAATACTCATGATGGTGTGAAATTACATGGGATGCATCTTAAATGTTCTGTAGAGGAAAGATGACTTCCTGGGCATTTAACAAAGGGGAAAAGAAGAAATATTTGGCAGTATAAAGGAATTAGATAGTGAGCACCTGGGGATATCTAGATGTAAATAAAGGATGCTTAAAATTTTCCAGATCTGAGCCTATACTATGTATCTCAACTTCCTACCATACTTCATTATGTTGAATCAACAAGTATAAATTAGTGGACACCAATAGAGCAGACATGGACACATCATGTCTCTTTAGAATAATTAGTACAGAAACATGAGAAATAATAACACAATGTGGGATTATTGGAGAGGAAAAATAGTCCCAGATTGCACACCTGCATCTATAGGGAGAAACTTTTCCCCCTACTATGTAAGATACTGGGAGTCTTCAAAACTTAATTGATTAAAATATGTGTCTCTATGAGGTCTTTTACCAAAAAAAAAATTACAGTTATAATTAGGCAATTTGGAAAAACATTAGTTTCAGTACCTAAAACTTCTACAACAAATGTTTTGGGAACTAAAATATCCACCTGATGAAGTCAAGAAACGGATTAACAAAGCCAGAATGGTACCCAGAGAAGACCGTTGCAACTCAGGCCCAAAAGAGACAATAACAGAACACCACTAGTGGTCGCATACAGCTCTCAACTCAAAACAGTTCAACACATCATCAGCAAATTACAACCTCTACTAGATAATGATAGTTCTCTTTCACAAGTACTGGGGAGCATACCTTTTTTTGCCCATAGATAACCCCCAGTCTTAACTCCTCACCCACAACAATACAGCAACTAATTTGAACATGGACACTGGTACCAGAGCTTGCAGTAAACCCAGATGCCAACTTTACTGCCACAAAAACCCAGACAACACGATCACTGGACCTAACAACATCAATGATACTATTTCCGGCTTATTCACTTGCTCATCTTTTAACATTGTATATGCCATTAAATGCCATTCAGTTATCTACATAGGGCAAAAAGGTCAAACCTTATGGCAAAGGATAAATGAATACAAATCTGACAAATGAATACAAATCACAAAACTGAGAAACCTGTAGGAGAACACTTCAGTGTTCCAGGACATTCAATAGGGAATCTCAAAGTAGTTGTTCTATTGCAAAGGAATTTCAGAAACTGACTAGAGCAGGAGATTGCTGAATTACAAGTTATTACAACACTTGGGACAATATAACCCCCCGCGCTTCACAGAGATATCGGTTTCTTATCTCACTACACATGCTAACTCATTCTGTTCTCGCATCTGTCTGTAAACTTTTTTATTATGTGGTAAGCTAATTTGCTGCTATTCACAGGTCTTACCAATTGTCTCATCCAGTCTGAGCTATATTTATTGCTCACTTATGCATCATGTCTCTAGTTAGCACTTCCTGGCAACACCCTCCCCATACTCTACCTATATATAATGGTTGGTGTCTTTCTTCTTTTTCAGTGTACCTAAAACTGTGTGTGTGCACGCACACAAAAACTTATACCCAGAATAAAGCTGCTTTGGTCTTAAAAGTGCCACTGGACTCAAACTTCATTTCACCTAAAACTTCTGTAATTGTTTGTGTTATAGATATTGAGAAGAGTGTATTAAGTTCTTTGACACAATTTGAGAAATTAATTCTGAGTGGACAAACACACTGTAAATGAATCACGGTTATACAGAAATTTAGGCAAGATAACATGACATTGAGATTCCTCATATGCAAATAAATGGAAAATAGTAGAAAAATATTGTGAAATATACTCCCTCAGCAAGGCCTTGGAATATTAACAAATTAGTTTATAAAAACATTTGGTAAACTACAATACACATACAAACTTCCCTTGTGGCTGTTTCCATTTCTAGTCAGTAGGCAGCTTTTGTTCATTCAGTCCTTGACTATTATGAGTGATTCAAGGACACATTTAACGGTTTATGGATCCTCTTCACTTTCCCTGTGCTCTTTCCTCAAAATAAAAAAATCTTCACCTGCTGGTGGAAAACAATAAAAATGGGCCAGTGGTAATTAACATCTCTCAGACTGCACCATATCTGGCCACAGGTGTGATGGACAGTATTTTGAAAATAGGTAGCTACATGGATTGTTGTTAAAACTGAAAAAATACATCAATTCTGGCTGAAAGTGACTTTACATATTAAGAAAATTACTCATTAGGTGAGGTTAGATCCAGATATGATTTAATTAGGAAGCTTTCCAAATATAAGATTAGAATTAACCTCACTATTATTAATAGCTGCAGAGTTTCTGATAGTAACTGGGAGGGGGGGGAATCAAAGGCACTCACACTTAAAAAGTAATAAAATATAGGAAATACTAATCCTTGGTAAGATTTCAGTAAAGCTGAAAATAGTCAACAGTTCATCACACTCCACAGATTTCTAAAACATATGTCTTCATTGGAAAAATCAATCCATCGTATAAGTGTCCACTGAAATATAGTCCGTTTTAATATATCAATAGTGTAAGTCTTACTACACTTGAGAAAACTATGAACGATCTTTAAATTTTGCAAAACAATTATTGGTATGCTACAATAGGGGTTTAGTTTTTATGTTTCAGTATTTGTTTAACCCATGATGTTACACTTGATCTTAGCCAAAAGTCTGAGAGGGTGCTTTATGGACCATTGTATTGAAAATAAACTCTGATATGCTATCGTAATGTTGTTCATATTTATTGCTTACTTTTAGCATATCTGTGATTTTATTGCAAAATCACAATAAAGATAGTTTTTAAAAAGTCCATCTTCCCTAAAGCACTGATTAGTGTCAGGCATATTCCATGTGAATAACTTTCCTGACATTTTTGTCGTTTTATAGGTCTCCATTCCTGGAGTTCTCCCAGTTTGCAGGTTTCCAGCTATATGGCAGTGAAGAGGTCCCTGCGGGAGGCATTATTACAGGCATTGGACGTGTTTCAGGGTGAGAGGTGCTACTGGAAGTCTCTTGTCACTTAATTTCATTTTTGACTTCCTTGTATTTTGGAATTGTTGATAAAACTGTCAAGAGACAGTGTATAATAAGACAACGAAAAGTGTTCTCTTGTTCTTAAATCATACTGTTTGTTAGATCTGTCATCCAATATTTTATTTTGTTAGCAATCCAATGTTCCTTTTGATAGAATGAGTTTATTGGAAATTGTCATGTTTTTACCACAGGCTTAGTTCAAGAAGCTCATGAGGAAGGTTCTGAATAGTAAATAAAAACAAAAACGATCTCAGCATAAAAAATAAACAATATCATGAAGAAGTGAACTTGCAGTTAACAGTAGAAAAGAGTAAGAGTCCAGTAGGTCCTTAAAGATTAACAAAATTCATGGTAGGGTATGAGCTTTCATGAGTCACTGCTCACTTCTTCCAAACTTCTGAAGAAGTGAGCAGGATCTCAGAAAAGCTCATACCCTACCACAAATTTTGTTAGTCTTTAAGGACCTACTGGACTCTTAATCTTTTCTACTGCTGCAGATAAACACGGCTACCCACCTGGATCTAGCAGTTAACAGTTTGCAACAACAAAAAGGCCAGTTTAATGGCTACTTTTTATGCTGTCCGGGAACTAGTTGGCAAAGAATGCTGCTTCCATTGAAACAAATGAGATATGGCATACTGGTTTAGTAGCTGCGAGAAAGTTGGAATAATGATGCATTGTAGCTTGGTGAAAGTAGGGACCACTCATAAGGGAGATCCAGACTTGGTTTTCCATCAGCAGAATGGAACTTTCCTGCCTCCTTACTCCCACAGTTCTCCATGAAATGCTGCTGCTGAAGCTAAAGGACCCTCTGCGAAGGTGGTCTGCAGCAGAAAGGGAGAATTGGTGGAAATTGCCAGTGTAGTCTGGCTTCATTCCATTTGTAAGTGGAATTCAGCACTTCTGATAATTCATACTGCAGTCTTAGGGTAGTCTTGAATTCATATGCTTATAATAACAGTGCAATGATGGCCAGTGTGATTCTTTGTTTATCTCAAACTTAAAACTGTCATTCATTGTAGATCACTACAATGTGCTATAAATAGAACTCTTTTTGAAGATGCCGGGGGTGAACCTGGTACAGAGGATTTAGCTATAATATACTGTTGGGTGATATTTTTGATTATGTTGTTGGTTTATATACTTCCCAGGGAGATATTCAGTTTTTATGCTATTGGGATTTTTTGGATTTTAATTGGTTAGCTGCTTTGGTGATTTTATTTAAATGGGAAAGCTGGGTGTTAATATTACAACAATAATGACATTAAACAAATTGAGAATTATGTATTTCTCACAAATGTTTATATTTCAGAGTGGAATGTTTGATTATTGCCAATGATGCAACTGTCAAAGGTGGAACTTACTATCCTATCACAGTGAAGAAACATCTACGGGCACAAGAAATTGCAATGCAAAACCATCTCCCTTGCATGTATCTTGGTGAGTTTCATTACAATTGCTATGAATTGGGTCAAAGATTGGGAGCTTATTTTTGAGGCGGTAGTGTCATGAGACATCTGTTTTGACCTATGCAAGCTTTGGTTGTAGAAGCATGATGGTTTTTATACAGTACACATGGGTTTTCCTCCTCCTTAAGCATAATTAGGATGAATTGAAGGTGCAGTTGGTGGATTTTTGTCCATGTTCCCTACTACATCATAATGAAGAAGGATAGTAGGGGATGAGTACTGAGCATATGTATGAAATATTAATTCAAGCTATATATAACTTTGGTTTTAGCTGGAGGTGTTTTACCTATTATTGTTAGCCACCTTGAGCCAAGAGGAAAGGTGGGATATAAATGTTATAATTAATAAATGTCAATTTATAGTGCTTTTGTTCTGTTACTAGATAAGTTCTTAAATTGGGGAGGGGAAAGACAGAAAGACTTCAAGGAGAGGCTGGCTTCCTTTCATTTGGATGCCCTTTGGTTTCCCTTGTTTTTTGCTTCCTTTGTAGTATCACTGGCTTGAATAACGGGCTGTAGATGAAGAGATGAGGAGAGCTCTTCATCCAAGGCACCTCTGTGGAAGTGCTGCAGTTTGTAGTGTAGCAATGGCAGCAGCACATTAAGATACTTGAATGGAGGAACGTTCTTTTCTCACTACCCAATATGACAGCTAAATTATTTTGCTATCCTTCCCTGATTACATATAGATAATTATATCATTTTTAATCTTTACTTTTCCTTAGTTGATTCTGGAGGTGCAAATTTACCTCGTCAAGCAGAAGTGTTTCCTGATCGTGATCATTTTGGTAGAATTTTCTATAACCAAGCAATCATGTCTTCAAAAACAATTCCACAGGTAACTTTGATTAGAAATAAGATAGCTAAATATTGGGTTATATATGGGTTTTTTTTGCTAATAGTCGTCTTCAGTTCATGTATGATATTGTCCTGGTTTCTGATTTATTCCAATGTGAACAGCTACGCAGGAGTTCCTAATTTCTTGATTCTTAGAATCTTCCCTTGAGCCAATAGGGACTATTAGTGGCATCTTTCATTTCTAGCTTTTGTGCATCCAGTCTTTGACTAGTATGAATGATTCAGGGACACATCTAATGGTTTATGGATCCCCTTTCCCTGAGCTCTTTCCTCAAATCCTCAAAACAGTTTTCAACATCTTGCATAAATTAATGCAAAGGAATTCTGACAAACAGTTCATAGGAAGCTATGGTTATAGATTTGAAAGAACATGAGTACTAGCCAATCAGTGCTGTGCGCAGGCAGCTTCTGTTGCATACTGGCAGAACAACTTTTCCGAGCTTGAGGCCTGGAAAAAAAGAAGCATGTCTGATAATAATACAATAAGTGCTCTTAAAGAATACTTCAGTGACTTCTACTTATATTTTTGGTTATCTGACACAGTCCTTTGCAGAATCCTTCCTTATATATAAAAGCAATTTCAGGTGGCAACATTTGATGCGTGCGAAAATCAGTTGGCCCGCTAATCTGCCACTCAGAAACGAGTCCCTGGCCACTGGCTGCCTTGCCTTCGTCCTGCCCAGAGAAGCACTGCCTGCCAAAATTCGATGCAGAACACACCTTCACCTCAGAAGAGAGAGGATGCCACTTAGGCTGGCCTTGGGGGCAAGCATGCGGTGCGGGAGCCTCCCAAGGGCAGTGTGTCCGGGTGTTGTTGTGGCTGGAGGCAGCCGAGGCAGGTGCTCTTCCCTCCCCTCCTTTGCGGGCTGCCGACTTTGGCCTGGCCTGGCGCTCTTCCCAGCCATCTCCCCCAGGTGGGCAGCTGGGCGGGCTGATGACGCCCTCAACCGGGCTGTCAGTGGTGCTGTTGGTGGGGGTGGGCTGTGCTGGAGGCAGCCATGGGCTGCTCCCTCTGCAATAACTCTGAAGCAGCCCCTGCAGGAGGACAGGGAGTCGGGCGGGCAGGCTGGCAGCGCAGGCCTCAGATAGGTGCAGTGAGCCAGGTGGCAGCTCCTCCGGCAGGGCATAGCATGGTGAGGCCCCTTCCATCGCCACTGCCCACCCGCCGAGCCCCAGCAGCACCACCAGAGCCAACCCCACCCCCAGCAGCTGTCTGGCCATGCTGCTCATCTCCTTGCTGCGCTCACCAGGCAAAGTTGCCAACTCCCATGACAAGTTGGCTGTCCTAGGCTGGCCCGTTCGCCTGTGCATGTGCCTTCCCATCCCAGTAGCCTTGCAGCAGGGGCGGACGGGCACTCAGACATGGCTCTCAGGGCATGCAGACTAGCCCGACCAACCCCCCTGAGGCACTTGCTTCATGTCATTTGCTGCTTTGCTCAGTACGTTAGCCCTCACTGGCATCCCTGCGTCAACAGTAGCACGTAGAGTCCCGCTTCGCCTGCCTGATAACTGCAGTGGCCCACCTCTCCCCCCTGCTCATAGCACCCCTTCCTGGCCACCCAGCAGAGTGCCTGGCCCAGGGTCAGGGCCTGGCAAAGGGCTGCCACACATTTAGGAGCCCTGGCTCCATGGAGGCGGTCAGCAAGTGGAGGCCAAGGCCGTAGACTCCTAATGACTGCAGGAGTAGCTGGTAAACAAGGGTCCCTGACGTTTCAGAGCCGGCAGGCACCTGTGGAGGTCTGGCACAAGGCAGTGGGCACAGTGACAGAATGGCCGCTACCGGAGGAGGAGCCCATCACACAATGTCAGGGAGCCAGGTTATGTATATAACTGTGATAATAACTCTTGCAGCCCTGGTGCCGGCAGAAAGCTTGTTTAACAGGGTTTTTTTTCTGCACAGCCAGTCAGATGACCTGCCAGTCTAATGGCCACCTACCCCCTCCCACTTTCTAAAAAAAGCACTTGGCAGGTACCAGGAAAGTTGCCAGCAGCACCATGGTTCCCCACTGGCACCATGCTGGGGACCCCTGGGCCCTGTCGAAAAAGAATGAAAAAGCCCCCTGCAGCCCCCTGCTCTTCACTTGGAGTCTCAGGGCAGCTTACAACCTCCTTCCCTTCCTCTCCCTACAACAGACTCCCTGTGAGGTGGGGGGGGGGGCTGAGAGAGAGAACTGCTCTTGAGAGAACTGTGACTGACCAAGGTCATCCAGCTAGCTGCACATGGAGGAGCGGGGAATCAAACCTAGTTCTCCCAGATTAGAGTCCATGCTCCTAACCACTACACCAAACCCTATACCAGAAAACCAACTAAGCCAGCAAAGAGGAGGTGGAGCCAGTGTCTCTGCCTTGCCACTGCTGCTTGAGCCTATGTTTGTTCAGTTAGAAAAGAATCGTGGGGGTATGTGGCAGCAAAGGTGGCATCTGGGTTGATTACAATTTCAAGTTTTGTGCTTTTCATTTTTCCTACAATTAATCTGTTTTTGAAAATTGGTTAGCAATGAGTCGTTTGCCTTGCCTAGGGTACAAAACAGCCTGGCACCGGATGTCTTGCTTGCAGGCAGCCCCTCGTGGGTGGCCCTTGGTAAATGGCCAGCTAGCCGCCCCCCCCCCACGTGCTCTGCTGCTGCCCTCAAATGCACCCTTAGCTGCCCTGATTTTGGGAAGTGGCAGCCGCCAGGCTGCATCACGTGGGCTGCAGGAGACATGTGGCTGGTCATGGCGAAGGTGGGTACTTTCACAGTGGACCGTCACCACTACTTTAGTGGGGTTTTGGAGAGTCAGAGACATATGTATGTATTAACATGTTGGGACCATAGGAAACAAGTCCCTCCCAATGGTAGTGTCGGGCTGCCCATGCTCTCTCCCAGGCCCTCTTCCTAGACCTTTTTGCATTTCTTTCTGCAACAGCCCTTATTACTAGTCTAATATAAAACATTGATTTCCCTCCACCAACTCAAGATTGATTTATATAATTTTGTGGGTAAATAACTAATGTTCCATTCCACTGATAAGAACATAAGAGAAGCCAATGTTGAATCAGGCCAATGGCCTATCTAGTCCAACACTCTGTCACACAGTGGCCAAAAATACCGGGTGCCATCAGGAGGTCCAGCAGTGGGGCCAGGATACTAGAAGCCCTCCCACTGCTGCCCTCCCCAGCACCAAGAATTCAATAATGCTATTCAATAATGAATGGGGAGAATAAGCAGAATGGTGTTTCAAAGTAGGAAAAACAAAGTAGTTTTGTACCTTTAAATGTCTTAAAGTTATGAACATTTACCTATGGTGCTTTGTACATTTCTCCAGAAGACTTAATGAGCATAATGCAGGCTTGTTCAGTTAATGGTGAAGCCTGGTTGACCCTCTGTTTTATGAAATGCATTTGCTTTGAATAAATAGCCATTGAGATTGCAGTGGTGGGAGGTGACATCGTTCTCCTTTTCTTCACTGCTGCCTGGAGCTTCCTTCATGTTGTAATAGTAATGCTAGTTAAAATGTCATGCTTTGTTCTTCCCATTTCAAAGCTGAAGTGCTTCAGTTGGGATAGTGTTTATCTTGTACTACAGGTCTTCTACTGACGACTGACTCTTGAAAAAGTGTGTTTGAGAAGAGCTTTCTGTTAATGCCATATTGCAACTACAGTACATTTTTGTTTGTTATAAAAGGTTGTCCATTATTGTTCTACATACGAAAATAAATGTATCATCTAAGAAAAAATGTGCATTTTGTGGGTTTGTGCTGGATCTACACACGTAAAGTGTATGTAGAAATACTGTCCCACAAGGTGGTGCCTGCCTTGCTACTCTAGTTCTTTTGGGACAAATGGACTATTGGAGCTGCACCACTGAGAAGTGCTGCTGCATCCTTTTGCTTTTTCCTGGTTTTAGGGTAACTGTAGTTTGCACCTGGTATCCCTACACTAGCATCAGTGTACATATTTTAAAAGGCTAAAACAAAGGAGAAATACTTCCACTGAGCAGCTTACAGTAGGTTCAGGTATAATGCCAAACTGTGTTTTGATAGTATGTGAATGAGTCTTGTGCTTGCATGCTCTTTCATCATCCTTTCCCTCCTGGTGCAGTATGAATTGGTTAGTGACATCCAGTGTAGCAAAAATCATGGTTTGCCAAAACATGTATTATGAACCAGTGAGCTGCGGTTGCTATCAAATCAGTATTGCAAACTATAGATGGATTGTGGCTTGCAGTCCTGGTTTAGAGGGCAAGTGCAAACTAGTTTATCAGTTTGGATGTGACAGCAAGCTGTGATTTGTACTGAAGAAGTGCTAACTAATAGAATTATAGTTCGTAATACGATGAGTGAAGAGGGAGCTTGCAAGACATACAAGATTAAACCATGGTCATCTGAACTGACCTTTAGTTTAGATATGAGAGGAAAGTAAGAAGCAGTTGTTATATATTGAGTTGTAACCTGAAAGTAAATGCACATGGGTCATTTGTGTCCACTGAATCTTTCTGTCCTTTTCATTACTATTTCTGCTTGTTCTATCAGATAGCTGTGGTCATGGGTTCATGCACAGCAGGAGGAGCCTATGTACCAGCAATGGCAGATGAAAGTATAATAGTTGGCAAGCAGGGAACAATTTTCTTGGGAGGACCACCATTGGTGAGTGGGTGATTTTGAAAATACTATGGACTCCTTGCAAGTTTTTTGGTACTACCAAAAATTACATATTTCTATTACAAACTTTTTTGCGGGAATTTGATAATGATCAGTGAAACAAATACATAGATCATACATAGGAAAGCATGTTAAACTTTGTAGAATTATATTTACTGGAAAAATATTTTAGCATGCAAACTGAATGTATAACAATGGAGATGCCTTGTACATTACATTATATTGTTTAGCTGTGTAATTAAGTGTCTAAACTGGAAAAGTCTAGAAAGAGTTTGCATGCAAGGCTGAAAACACATCAGTTGGTACGTATGGGGACTGTACTAAATGACTTGTTTTTGTTGTTGAGGGGTTCAAATCCAGCATGTCTAGTACCACAGGAGAAGGCATCTTCCAGTCTTGCTATATGAAATGCCTTAGCTGGAAGTACCAGCATTTGTACCCAGAATCTTAATAGACACATGTACATTCACAATGTACCCTACAAATTAAGTTGAGGACACAAACAGGCATGATGCAGGTCACAGATCTACAACTGTCTGTAAAGGCAAATTTTACCTATGTAAAGCCCTGATTTGAGAGGGGATCTAAACCCTCACTCAGCATCATTACTTGAAACTATACTCCCTATGCCTTTGTTAACATTTTAAAGGGGAGAAGAGATATGCCCTTTAAAAACGTCTTTTTTCCCTTTGCCCATGCTAATATAACAGCACAGGTTGCCCAGTTTTGATGAACAAAACCAAGTGGAGGATTAAATTCCCTCTCCTTTCCCCACAGGGTCCTGCTTAATATCAAGACCAGTATTCCCTCTAAGCTGAGTTTGTGTGAGCTAGCTCACAGTTTTTTAGCTTCTGGCTCACAATATTTTTGTCTCCACTTAGGAAGGATGGCTCCAGAGAAAACTAATTTATGCAGTAGTATTGCTCGCTCACAACTTTAATGCCAGTAGCTCACAAAGTAGAATTTTTGCTCACAAGACTCCACAGCTTAGAGGGAACATTGATCAAGACTATTTCTCTTTTTAAAATATTATGTTAGTCCCCTGCCAATAATATAGTTGAGTGCTTAATAGCAATTCTTTGCTTCTTGTCAATAAGAAACATATAATATAACTTTTTGTATACCTGTAGTCCTTGAGAAATGCTTGAGTGAATTCCATAATCATATTTCTTTTTTACACACCAAGATGTCTTGCAGCAGAATAAAAACATATAAATAGTATTGCTTAGATTGCAAGAATGATGATTTTAGTATGCATAGCGTTTTCCTCTGTCGGTGATGGTTTCTTGGTATAAAGTAATCAGCAAAGGAAGACATAGAAAATCAATAGCAACCTCTGGGTGATGAAAGTGTGCCATTTAGCACTAATTAATTTGTTATTTAATTTCCTCTTGGAATTTTAGGCACTGATTGTGTCACTTTAGAATAATGGAAAAGAACAAGAGTTTATTGATTATTTGTAAGCCTAGCGTCTTTTTCAGAATCAAGGATTTTTATGCAAGTGGACATTGATACTGCTGGCAAGGATAGCTACATCTCCATCCCCAGAACTTCTCCTCTCCATCCAAATCAGTATCCCCTGTTGTGTGCCGGTTATTTCCAACAGGGTATTTCATTGTCATTTTGTACTCAAAACTCCAAGACCAATCTTCTCATCTTTCTTCTCAGGCATCCCTTTCCTTTGATAGCATCACCATCCACATGGCTAATCTGATTATCTTTAAATTACCTCTTTTCTTTGCTCACCATATTCAGTCCATCAGTATGTTTTGTTGCTTCTTGCATAAAATATTGCACAAATGTAGATTTGAGTCCAGTTGTACCTTAGAGACCAGCAACAGTGTCAAGGTATAAGCTTTCAAGAGTCAAAGCTCCCTTTGTCAGATATAAGTAGAGTAGAAATGGAAATCTCGGAGTCCTTTTATCCTAGTCAAAAGGTAAGAGGGGTGTTGTAAAGAATGATTTTAAATGATGCAAAGATGCAATGCATATTGTAATCAGCTTGATTAGAGCAGAGGAGAAATGTTTGGGGGCAGAAAATTAACAGGAAACATTTCCCAATCTCTTACGTTCTGTTGAGGGACTAGGACACTTCTCATTTAATGTTAAGCATGGTGTGGCATTATATCTACACCAAGCTGAACATTCACAATGGCTCGTTTTAAACCAGAGTTCTATCAACTCCAGACTCCCTGTTTTAAAGATAATCATGATTATCTCTTCATATATCCAGAGCTGTGGACTTGTGAGATCCTCAGCCTTGAGAAATATCAATAGCAGGTTGCAAAGAGCCAAGAATAACTGAAGAGTTTGTATGAAACTTCATAATTTGCCAATTTATTTCAGGTAAATTGAAAAAAAATTCAAAGGATGACTAAAGGCCCAATTCTTAGCTGCTGTTCTGAAGTGTTGTTTTTATCTTTAGGTTAAAGCCGCAACGGGTGAGGAGGTATCAGCAGAAGATCTTGGAGGTGCTGATCTTCACTGCAGGTAAAATAAAATACACACCTAATTTCAGTTGTGACGGTCTAAGTTTTGCTAGATTGAGCATGTTTCCTTAATGGTGGCATCTGTTACTACTATCTGTGGATTTCATGCCGATATGTTTCTCTGTTGATGTAATTAATATATTTCTCAGATGTTGTTTGTGTCTTTGGTAAGACCTACAATGTTTCAGGGTTTATGAACATTTGATAAAACTTTCTCACTGAATAGAAGATAAAAATGCCTGCTTGTTAATACACTATTGTCCTGTATTTATTCTGTGCAGAAAATCTGGAGTTACTGATCACTATGCTTTGGATGATGATCATGCACTTCATTTAGCTAAAAAGGTGGTAAGAAACTTGAATTACCAGAAAAAAGTAGATGTAAGTATAGTTTTTAACTTATATGCACACCAAGTACTATAAAACAAAGCTATTTTCTGCTACTGCTAGATTATTGTAGGATAGGCCTACAGATTGCAATGCTATGGAAAATTCCCTATTTAAAGTTTTGAGATGCTGTATGACTAAGTGCAGATATACACACTGGATCTCTTAACTATGGGTAAAAGATTGGAAGTGGGCTCCAGGTTCATGCACTCCTTCCTTTCAGTAATGTTAATTTTTTCTTTCCTTTGTCAAAATTATCTGTAGTATAGTGTAGCCATCATCCCCAAAGTCCTGTGATTTTGGCCTCATGCAAGTCCAAGTGATTGTCAACCAAGCAGAGCCTATGGAACTTCTCTGGATGGGAGGTTGTGAGCCAGCCTCAACTTAAGGGGAAAAGGTTTTTGTTCAGACAGGAAATTTTGGTGGCTCTGGATTAGAGCATCAGTTTAGCCAGGTTTTTATTTGGGTTTTAGTTAGGGTTTGGCTTAGGGAAGAAAGTTTGTTTTAGTGAAACAAATAAGCTTCCTATTGAAGGTCCAACATTTCTAACTTACACGTACAGGTTCTGTGGACAGGAGCTCTGTGTTAAAAGAGCAACTTTGAACCTAGAGAGGATCCTTTCTGATATGGAAATAGATTCCAATGAACCTAGTCAGCTGAGGTAACCTGTCTGGAGAAAGGGGAATCCAGTCTCCCCTCGGGGTTTATTTACTTTAATTGAGGCTCAGCTACGGACTGAGGCTCAGCTTCAGAGTGGTTACTTTTTTTGGGGGGAAAGCTTGTAACTTATGCAAATGAAGTTGAGAGCCAGCTTCATCTTATATATTGAAGGCATCCACACAAAACATTTATTCTATTAAATACATTATTTTCTGTTAAATAAACATTTGTTGTTCATCTCCATCTGTGTCTGTCTAGTGAAATATCTCTGAAAAAGCTATTTCTGTTTACCTCATAAATAATTACAGCTTTAATCTAGCAAATTCCCAAATAAGAGACCTTTAGGGAGCACATAGCTTATACATTAACAATCCTTGAATCAAAGCTTGTGTCACCCTTTTTATTTGATTGTAGACAGTTGGGATTTAAAGAATCTATAGGTGAGCCAGAGTATGGGGCTGGACATTATTCAGTCCCACGGGCGTTGCCTCAAAGTCCTGTCTCTTGCCCCTTCCCCCATAACTGTCACAATGGTTTTATGTCTTAACAAAAACTAATCAGGATTATCTGTTCATCAGTGTTTGAAACTAGGATTTAAAACTGGTTTGTTAAATCTTGTTCACGTAAACTCTGGTCGTGTTAACTCAGACACTGACTGGATTAAAGATTATGGCCTGTTTGGATCAACAAGTGAACTTGGGTTTTGGCATCAGGATAATGTACAACATGTTCTTATCCTTCTGCCCCAATTTTCACACTCATATTCCCACTCTCCTCTTCCCAGTTCTAACATTATACATACATTTCCATCAAGGTTAAAGTGAAACCAGCCATGTTCCTAATCTCACTTTGAGAACCCTGATTATATGATTTCAGAATAACTTCAGGACTCTGTGGTTACACATAATGCTTTAACTAGGTAGTGGTAGGAGCAGAGTGCATACAGTCCCATGACTTGTTCCTGCTTTTTTATCCTGAGTTCAGTTGTGAGTTTGTATTGAATCAAAGAGCTTCTTTGGCAGTGCATCAACAACATAGCATAGCAAGATATGTGTGGGACCGAAGGAAAGAGACTAGAGGATATGTTCTAAAAATCCACAACAAGTTTAAAAAATGAATTGTGATTAGGTTGCTAAAGTTTGAGTCTGTTCACTTGTAACTGTTGTGGTTTTTTTTGGATTTTGAATTCATTGCAGGTGACAATAGAACCTTCAAAAGAACCTTTATTTCCTGCTGATGAACTCTATGGGATAGTTGGAGAACAGCTTAAAAGAAATTTTGATGTCCGAGAGGTATACATTTAAAATTTAGTTACAAAACCATGTGTACATATAGGTGTCCTTGTGCCGCACATGCAGAGGCTCAAAAACTGTAATTATATTGTTCATCTCATCTTATAGACCTTCACTGGTCTTACCTTTTTTTTCAGGAGCTAAGTTGACACCTACTGAACAAACAGCCCATTCTTGAATGTTCTTGCTAACTTTTCTCTCATCTACTGATAACTCATTAAATCTTTCAGTAGTGGGTAATGATGAATCACAAGAGTGCTGTGACAGGATGAAAATTTCAGCATCAAACTTTCAAAAACTAAACTAAGCAGAAGCTTTTCATCACTGGTATTGAACAAATTTGATGTGCTGATATGGACAACTTTTTGTACTTAGTTGATTATTTTAATGTTTGGGCCAACCCGTTATTAGAAAATTACAAGTGGGGGGCCTGCAGGGACATTTCATTTTCTCCTCCCCAATGATGTCCTCTTTCCCTTCCCTAGCAGCTCTCATAGCAAATCCCTTTTTCCTGTTTCCTACCCTCCTTTCCACTCACCAGCCAACTTGCCCCCCACCCCTGTTTCACTGTCCCTCCTTCCTTTCCCCTGGCAGCTTCCCCAGTACATCTCTAGCTGAATAGTTTGTAGTGTTGCCAACTCCTGGTTGCAGAACTCCTAGTGATTTGGGGGTGGAGTTTGGGGAGGGATCTCAGTAAAGTATAATGCCTAAGTCCATCCTCCAGAGCAGCCATTTTCTCCAGGAGGACTGATTTCTGTAGTCTGGAAAGCAGCTGTAATTCTGGGAGACCTCCAGCCCCCACCTGGAGTTTGGCAACCCTAGTTGTGTGGTGCCAGTTGCTGGACTGAGCTGGGCCCAGCTGCATGGTGCTGGCCAGGCCAGCTTGGTTGTATGGTGGAGAACCTGTGTGGGAGGCACCTTTCTTTCCCGCATATCTCCCTCCCCACACTGTTTTGTCTTTCTTGTCTGTTGGTGGCCTTCATACCTTTAACATTCCCTGCTTCCTACTTCCCACTCACCAACCAGCCTATCTTTATATTTCTCCCCATCTTCAAGTATATGTATGTACATTTATAGTCTGCCTTTCTCCATAATGAGGACCCAAAGCAACGTACGTAATTTTTCTCTGCTCTATTTTATCCTGACAACACCTCTGTGAAATAGGTTAGGCTGAGAGTTGTGACTGGCTTAAGCTTCCACAGGTCCTAGTCTGAAACTCTAACCACTACAGCACAATGGCTATTGTGGGTTGGCTTCTGTTGAACAGTAGCAAGTAGCGGGGCCTTGGTGAGTCATGCAAGTTGCCAGTGGTTGCTGCTTGGCCTGGCTCTGATGCATCTGCCCTCAAAGGCCACAACATTCCTGGAAATGGCCCTGCCTTTAACTGACAGAAACCTAGCCCTGAAGGTAGAAATAGTGTTGTGGTTGCCTAGCAGTAGCCACTACAGGGCATTTGTGTCTTAATGCTACAAGTGGGGCTTCTATAATTTTGGATGTTTTACCCCCCTCCCTTTGAGATTTCAGATTTTTCTGCAAACCTGGTGCTTTCCACAGGTTTGTAGAAGGATCTGTTTTAGCTGTCCATACCCCGGTCTCCAGAATTACATATCCATAAATGGTGTTTTGAAGTGGAAGGGGGCAAGGCCAGAATGATCTGTTCTGCTGACTGAACATTTAGTCTGGATCTAACCCATTAGGCTTTTCTGCTGCATTGAGGCCACCTTCATTTGTCTTTGTGATACCAGGCACAAAATGTTAGACAGTAAATTCTGCTTTCCAAAGATATCATTAATTTCCAGGACTCTGGTGTTTGAAAGACACTGAAATATCAGGTGGGTAGCATGTTGCTCTGAAGCAGCAGAACAAAGTTTGAGTCCAGTAGCCTCAACAAAGTTTTGTTCTGGGCATAACCTTTTGTATGCGCACACACACACACCTTCTTCATCTTCTTCGTCTTCTTCTTCCTCTTGTTCTGGGCATAATCTTTTGTATGTGCGCACACACACCTTCTTCTTCTTCCTCTTCCTCTTCCTCTTCCTCCTTTGTTCTGCTGAAATGTCACTGAGGTGTGAAAATTATAATGATGTTCTTATTTTGCTAAAATATCATTAGGTTTAATCTACGTTTAATATTTTTCAAAGATTGCAAAAATTGCATTAAACTTTAGCTGTCTGTATATCATCTAGACCACTCTGCCATGATTTTCTGTCTCTATAATATTTTAATGGTTTATTTTTTAATTGGGGATCCAGAACCACCTGCTACCAGTCTTCCAGCTTCTTTTAAGGACTATCAAAGTCACTTAGATTTTCCCTACAGGTCATTGGTATGGATCCTTCAAAAACTGATTCCAAGGATCGTGGGACACACATTGATTAATGGCCATGTGGGTGAGGGGGAGCCTTTAGGAAGGGAGAAAAAGGTGAAATAGCTTTTTTGTGTCGGTGAAGCTAGTGCTTGTGGAAGAGGAGGGAGAGGGGTGAAATCACACACCCTTCATGTAGTTTCTTCCAGATCCATTGTTGTTATTAATATGTGTGAAACCCACAACCCTGGGAATCAAGTTTCTGCTGAAGAGAGGGGAATACAAGAAAGATCCCTGATACTTGTACCTGTGGATTGTAGGTTTTGTCCCATTGTTAGTTTAATAGCATGTGCATGAATTCATAAGGCTAGATCGTAAGCTTCATTCCTCTCACAAAAGCAGCACTTCTCATGTGGAATTTCTACTAGTTCACCCCTTCTATTGTAGGCGCTCCCATGCTTTTCCCAGTCCCCATGAGCAAAGTTTAATTCAGATGGCTACCTCAGAAAGGGATAGGTAGGAAAGTTCCATTCTGTAAGTGCTCTTGTGCCCACAGTGCCTAGGATAAGTTGGTGATATAAAATATCTAGCATATTGACTTTAGTGGGTAAGTTTGGGCAAGAGATTTTTGGGTTTACTTCCCTTAATAATGGGGCTATCAGTTTTATGCTCCAGCAAACCATCTGGCATCATTAGAACTCATTGACTGGGCTTGCCAGGGAACCCAGTTCGTTGTTGTTGTTCAGTTGCACAGTCGAGTCTGACTTTTCACGATCCTATGGACCACATCATGCCAGGCCCTCCTGTCTTCCGTTGTCCTCCAGAGTTTGCTCAATTTCATGTTTGTTGCATAGGGAATTCAGTTACTATGCATCTAATATCAATCTTTTGTAAAGAGAAGCTATAGTTAAAAGCATCTTAAGTTGTAGTGAAGAGTAAACTACTAATAATGTCTTTTTTCTGCTTAAGGTCATTGCTAGAATTGTAGATGGAAGTAAATTTGATGAATTCAAGGCCTTATACGGGGATACATTAATCACAGGTATTATGTTAAAGTAAACTATGTATTATAGAACTGTCCTCCACCTTTATAGCTGTGTTTGTTTTGCATGCTGAATTTCTGTGCTGTCCATTAAAGTATTTTACAGTAATTTGCGGGTCATAGATATTTGAATTTGTACAGTTTGTACAAGTAATAGTGAAATGTTGTAGGTTTTGTGCCCTCTGAGTTGTAACTATGAAATGAACATGCAGTTTCCTCTTAGTAGTTTTCATTTTTTTCAGGATTCGCTAGGATATTTGGTTACCCTGTAGGAATAATTGGAAACAATGGTGTTCTCTTCTCTGAATCGGCAAAGAAGGCAAGTATAACCCAGAAAATCATTAAAGCTCTGATTTTCTGGTCTATTTGTTGATGAGAACCAAAAGAAGCTCATAGACAGAAAGCCAAAGGGGATAATTAACTTTTTCATAATAACTGATGATAGAAAATAATGTAGGCTTAGATCTGGAGAAATTAGGGAACAGACTTTGCCAGCTTCCTCTTCTTGCTGCATTCCAAGGTTGAAAAGGCCTTTTAAAATCCTTGCTCCAAGGCTAGGCAGTCTGGAGAGATGATCCTGCCTAACAGGAACAAATGCAATATGTTGAAATGTTGAGTCTCCATATTGATCACATGTTTCAGTTTAGATGTAGTCCTTCCATCAGTAAAACAAATGCACTATTTTGAAATGTTAGACATCTCTAGTTCAGCCTTTCTGAAACAATTCCTCAGTCTTATCTGTTTCCTAATAGAAATAAGCTTGATATTGATATTCAGAACAGCAGCAAACTGTTACCTCAGTAACTACCACCTCCATTTGTCACACCTGCATGTGTTAGAACTGATTTTAAAGCTAATGCAACACTTATCAGGGAGTGAGTAAGTGCTTTACATATCAGCTTTTTATCTGATAACAGACCCTAATTAGGAACAAGTATTTTAAAAACCTTCTTGTCACTGGTTTGAGGAGAAATAATTACAGTTATTACAGTAAGGAAAAATAACAAACTCTGTGTTAGATCAGTTGCAATGGAGGGAATTGGGCAAGTGCAGTTTTGAGCCTGTATGCTTGTTTTTTAATTAGAAAAAAATAGTATTACGTATAAAAGGCAGCAGCTTGTTAAATACTGCCTTGGAAACACTCATTTGTTTTAAGAATAGGACTGTGGAAGAGGTGTTTGTTATCTGCCTATAGATCAGCTGTCAATCTTGTATGAATTTCACAGGGGACCCACTTCATTCAGCTTTGTTGCCAGAGAAATATTCCCCTTGTGTTCTTACAAAACATCACAGGTGAGATGAGCCATTAAAATTTATGTAGCTAAATTTTCAAGGAAAATGTGTTATTTGAAGCTGCAAACTCATAATTCACTAGTGAGTCAGTGTGTAGCAGTAATAGATCCACGCCTATCCCTTACTTATAACAAACTTTATCTGTTCTGGAAGACTGCTGTAGAACTGGTATGAAGAAACCAGTTAACAATAAAAATAGTATATTATTATATATTGTGGTATTATTGTTGTAAGAAATTTATTATTATATCTCTAATAAATGAAGTGCCATAGAAATTCTGCCCTGCAAAATTATAGAATAACAAAAAGAACAAACCATGTCCCTTAGACTTAAAGCATAAAAAGACAAGACCATGTTGTTCTTACAATTCATTAGGTTTTATGGTTGGTAAAGATTATGAAGCTGGTGGAATAGCAAAAGATGGAGCCAAGATGGTGACTGCTGTGGCATGTGCCAGTGTACCAAAGATAACAGTAATTATTGGAGGTTCCTATGGGGCTGGAAATTACGGAATGTGTGGAAGAGCATATAGGTAAGTATGCATCCCAAGACAAGTGGTAAAAATTATTTTAGAGACGTTTGTAGTATCTCAGGTACTAGTACAGTAAAATAGGTCAACTCAGAGTGACCACAAAGCCTTCTTATATATTGATGAGGAATGAGATGGGCACATGTGCTGCTGAATTAGTTCTTATGTAGTTCTGCATACATGAGACGCATGCCACTTCATATGTGTTAAACTGTTGCAACTATCTTGGGAGTTGCCAGGAACTCTGATAACTGGGAGCCACATGGAAGATTTGTATTGAAAATCCAAGTATCCTTGGCTTGGGTCTCAGGGCTAGTGGCTCTGAAGTCTTCTGCTGCTTTCATGTGTTGCAGATTGCACTGGTAACAAGAATGGTAGTGTATGGTAGCTGGAGAAAGTAATTTGCCAGTATCAGAGATACCTGTTCTATATCAGCTTATGTTCTTTCCCTTCAGTCCAAGATTTCTTTTTATGTGGCCAAATGCTCGCATCTCAGTGATGGGAGGAGAGCAAGCAGCAACAGTTTTGGCTACAATAGCCAAGGACCGAAAAGCAAGGGAAGGGACGCAGGTAAGTGTTCTCTAGTTAGCCTTTGTTAAGAAGATGGAATTGAATGCTCATAACTTGGTACCATTGCTTCCTGTGATTTCTTGGTATGACCAAGTCATTGGTAATATTGTGCCCAATGACAGTAATTTGAGGACATTGAGACTGGACTGTAAGTGGAAGCAGAGGTGCTTTAGAGTAAGTAGAGGAAGTAGTATTCTTGCCTGAAACAGGAGATATCTTTTGCCATTCTCCCTCATTCCATGGGGTCAGAAACCAGCTTAGATGTGCTAATTTGACAAAGGATGCAAATGTATACTTGCATTTGCTGGAAGAAGAGAAGCAGGAGATTCACTTTTGTGTGATTAGTTACGTTGGTTTTATGAGTCCATACTCTGCTAACTGATCACAGTCTGGTTTGCAAAAGCACTTACGAATTAGTGCAAGTGCTGATGAAGATTGGAGTCTTGATTGGCTGGAGTGATCTAGGCACTTCATTACATACCTGTCTGCCTAACCTGTGTGTGTTAAGTGTCATCAAGTCACTACCAACTTATGGCAGTCCTATCAATGTCCTTTGAAATGTCCTATCGTTAACAGCCTCACTCAGGTCCTGAAAACTGCCTGACCTAGTACATGTCTTTACCTATAGTCTTTGAACTACTTTGAATCTAGATTGCAGTGCTGCTTCAGCAGTGATTAAATTGAATGTATATGGTATGAAGGTACCAGTCCAGGTTTTAGACTATCACGGTGTTAGAGCTTTAAAAGTTTCAAACGTCTTGCTTGTATTGCTGTCGCTGACACTTTCTATACTCCACTTGACCAAGGCTTATGATGTAGGCCAGTCTTTGGTGTAGCATTTTCTGTGTTGTGTCTACACCATCGTCTGATTAGAGGAGCAGATCAGTCTCCTTGAATGAACCTCCATGTTCAGAGGCAGCAAACCTCTGAATACCAGTGCAAGGAGGCAACATCAGGGGAAGGCTTGGGCCTTTGTGCCTTGTTGTTGGTCTTCCAAAGGAACTGGTTGGCTACTTTGTGAGACAGGATGCTCGACTAGATAGATCACTGGTCTGATCCAGCAGGGTTCTTCTTATGTTCTTATGTTAACTTTTCCTTTGAATCTGTTCTTTCTTTTGGAAATGAATTCACTGGGGATAAAAAGGGTATTCCTTGTGAGAGCCTGCTATCTCCTAGCAGGAGTATAGAAATATCCCATCAATGCTGACTGTAGTCCAGGAATATTTATGCAGAAAAAATTCCATTTGCCAAGAAAGTTTCCTTTACAAAATTATGTAACTGGTCAATCCCAATAGCACCACTTCAGTGTATTTAAATATTATTTGTATTGATCTTACAGATTTAGGATTTTTTTCAACATTGAATCTATAGAAATGAATATTTTAGTGTCATGAAAGTATTGGTGGTTGTTTTAGTGGAGACCTTACTATAAAGTGTGGTCAAAAATGTCTGGTATCTTGTTAATACTTGAAGTTGGGACTTAAAGCTTAATTTTCTGCAGTTAACTGAAGAAGAGGAAAAAGCCCTGAAAGAGCCAATCATTAGAAGGTTTGAAGAGGAAGGAAACCCTTATTATTCCAGTGCACGGTAAGACAAAAATAAATGCTGACTATGATCTTTGTGTTAATACACATGGTAATTATTTTGGGTGGTAATAACATTGAAAGCTCTTGCCAGGAGTGGCTGAGCTGGCTGTATGAGCACACTATGCTATGCTTAGCTTTCTCATTCTTAACCCTATACGGTTTGGGACTAGCATACCTGAAGGACTGCCTCCTCCCTTATGAAACTACCCTGGCCCCTATGGTTCTCTTTGGAGGCCCTGCTTTGGGTGCCCTCACCGTCCAACATCAGGCAGGTGGAAACCCAAGAGAGGCACTTCTTGGTTGTGGCTTCTGGTACTCTTCCCCCATGGAGATTCATCTGTCCCCTTCTGTTGCTGTCTTCTACCAGTGGGTGAAGACTTTTTTGTTTCATGTGGTGCTCCCTCAGTGCTTTTAATGTTTTTTAAATGTGATTTTATTATGAATGTTTTAATTTGCTAGGCATCTTGGTGGCCCTTGTGAGGGCAGAAAGATAGGATATAAATTTTGTAAAATAGATAAAATTCAGGTCAATCACTGCTTAGATGGATTGGATGCATTTTAGTAATTCGCATGACATTCATGTACAAGTAGTGTTCAGCCTTGCACATCTGTGAAATCTTTATGAGGTTGTTTATTAACCCTGTTATGCAGACAGGGAGCTGAGATTAAATGACACAAGAGCATTCAGTGTATCTAAATTTGCAGAGAATATGAGTTTGGATATGTGGGAACCAAGTCTAGTACTCTGTCTGCTGCACCATGCTGGCTTTCAGTAGTCTCTTGGAGATAGATTTGAATTTATAAAACAACATGAGAGGAGCAAGCTTCTCAATTAATATTAGTGGAGCACAGTACATCTATACAATGTAATTTATGTTTTTATTGGATCACTGTACCAAATCCACATTTTATGCTAACTTCTGGTTTGTGATGATTATTTGAGAAACATGTTCAAACAACCACATAGAATGAAAGTAACAACAGAGTTGTCTTTTTTGATAATACTACTCATATGTTTCAAGAGCTGCTTACCATTGCTGATGGACTTCACTCAACTTTTCCTGTCTATATGCCAATACCAAATAATTATGCTGAGCTAGAGCAATCTGCCTTTTTGAGTGGGTGTTGCCATAGCAATTATGAATTGCTGCTGATTCGTTGTTTATCTTGGTAGCAGCCTGTCTTGTGTTTTTTGCAACTAGTTGAAAAGAGATGGTCCTGAATGACGATGGACTTTACAAGTGGCGTAAATCAAGAGTGCTTCGTTAGAATTGGGAGAAATAATGTGCAATTAGATCTGCTGAGGATCTAGCCTTGTGTTTCTGTTGCAAAACGTCATCTGTCTCCTTAAGGCACAAGGGACAAATGAATGTATGTATTTTCATCTTTTATTAGTGGATTATACTTAAGTTAGGCAAGTTTTTTCCATGAATTAATTGCACTAAAATTGTCATCAAGCTATCTATGTTTAGACAAAAACCTTAATTTGTGGCTGAAAATAATTTTTGTTCATCATGTGTGGTCTTTTTGACACAATTGTAGGAGGTCCATCAAAAATGTTTTTCTGTGACCTAAAGGTCTGAAATATAATTGGATTTTAACTATGCAATAATTATACAGTTTTGATACAAGAAACAGCACCTTTCTTTCAACAGCTGACCAAATACATTTGGAGTAGTAGGTTACTAATCTGGTTTTTGGCATCAAGTCCCAGTTGACTTTTGGCGACCCCTTGGAATTTTCAAGGCAAGAGACATTCAGAGGTGGTTTGCCATTACCTACCTCTGCATCATGACCCTGGACTTCCTGAGTGGTCTCTCATCCAAATACTAATCAAGGCTGACCCTGCTTAGCTTTCGAGATCTGATGAGATCGAGCTAGCCTGGGCTATCTGGTTCAGGGCACTAATCATGTGCGCAAGTTATTTTAAAATTTGTGTAATTAGATATTGCCTGTAATTTGGGGGAAAGAATAACAATTAGCAATTTGTCATCACCTTTTTTTCTTATTCCTAAGTGTAAAAACACTTTAGACACGTTTGGTCTGTCCACCCATATGACACTTGACCTAACTGAAGATAAAGTGACTTAGAGATTAGTGATATCACTCCTTTGAATTCATAATTCCACATTTCCAGTGGATGAAACTCTGTGGTTCAGTTCAAACATAAAGCCGAATTATGGTTCATCACTCTGTGAATGAGCATGGTTGATCTGTGAGCTCATGCGCTTTGCCTCCCTTCATGCCCTGCAGTCTAATTAGTTACTTCTGGTTTTTGGCAAACTGAAGTTTCCTGTTACATTCAACACAGCAACCTATGGCTTGAACATTCCCTGCAAGCCAGGATTACAAAGAATAATTTGTTCCCAGTTACCTGGATTGCCGGTCAAGCTCAAACAATGCTGTTGTCACTTGGTGTTATGTCTGAACCAAGCTGGTTGGCAGGGCTGTCTCAAATGAATGATCTGTCCCAAATGGTGTCCTCTCATACCGTCCCCCCAGCAGCATCCAAGGCAGGAGCAGTATGAGATGCATACCTCTCCTCCCATATCCCTCTGATAGCATCAAAAGCAGGGTGCAGAGGAAGGCCCCTGCAGCCAATGTTGGCCTCTGGTAGCAACAAGCCATGCATGTCACACCATCACCCCTCACCAGTTTGGCACCCCAAGTCTTGGGTTGTTTGTGTGGTCAACAAGCCCTAAACCAAGAGGATCTGCAAGAATACCCTGTTTCCCAAGAATGTTGCCTTGAGCTGCCAAATCAGTTATCAACAACATAAATTTCTGCTTCCAAAATGCATAACTGCTAGAACAGGGGTGTCCAAACTACGGCCCGCGGGCCAACTGCGGCCCGCGGGTCAGTTTTTATTGGCCCACAGCAAATTCTGAAAATATAATTGAACAAGAAGCAGGACCCGCGATACTCGCGGGGGGGAGTATTCTGAAAGGCTCCCAGTCTGCAGGAGCAGCTCCACAGGTAAGCCTTCTCTCCCCCCCTCTGGCCCAACAATCCCCCCCCACTGCCAATTTTCCCTTCCCCCTGCAGTCACCAGCGGTGAGGCCTGAGTGCCTCCCAGCCGCCGGGCCGACGATCCCCCCCGCCAAGTTTCCCTCCCCCGCGGGCACCGGCGGCGAGGCCTGAGTGCCTCCCAGCCGCCGGGCCCGACGATCCCCCCCCGTCGAGTTTCCCTCCCCCGCAGGCACCGGCGGCGAGGCCTGAGTGCCTCCCAGCCGCCGGGCCCGACGATCCCCCCCGCCGAGTTTCCCTCCCCCGCGGGCACCGGCGGCGAGGCCTGAGTGCCTCCCAGCCGCCGGGCCCGACGATCCCCCCCCCGCCGAGTTTCCCTCCCCCCGCATTATAGGTGAGTTAGAAATACACACAGTAATCATGTGTCAATATGTCACCTCTTGTGTGTGGCCCGGGCCTTTGCTTATTTTTCTGTATTTGGCCCTCTCCAAAAAAACTTTGGACACCCCTGTGCTAGTAGAAACATTAAAGGGAACACAGAGAAGAATAATACTCATTGATTGTTTCATAAGAGTACCAGCATTTGACTGCACAAAGGTGTCAGTTGGCAGTAATAATTTCTTACTTTGCACTTTCAGGATCCTAAACTAATTAGCCCCATATGAGCCAATAGACTTCCTTATTTCTACTGATTGTCATGGAGAGAACAAGGGCAATCATACACGGGCTTCTGCATGTGAATCCTTTCCTGGATTAGAAACAATACACACTAAAGAATGTCTGGATTATTGCACTGCACGGATCCTACTTAGTGTTTTAGGATCCGATACGCAGCAGCCAATATATGGTCTGGGCTTTGACAGTGTTAATTATCTGTTGAGTATTCTGAACGGATTAATTCCAGTCCTCTTCTTCCCTCTCTTCTCTAAAAAGCAGTTGTTTCTGTCATATATGACAGTGTAGACAGCTGCTGGATGGCAGTTGATTCATCTGTCTTGATGCACCTCAGATCTTTACATCAGAGCCCATCCATTTGAGCAAAAGGGGGGGCAGGCTCTCAGGTGGCAAAAGTTCTGTAAATAGGAGTGCGTTAGTTTTACATGAGAATTATATCCCCTTTGATACATAGGATATCAGTAGTGAGCTCCTTAATTGTATTTCCTAATCTAACACACATTAACTAAAAGCTTTCATGTACAGCATTCTTAATTATCAAGAGTCATTAGCCAGATGTCTTTTTAATGAGTTAGATTAATTTACAGACAGGTCACTAAAAGGAGTTTAATCAGTTTACCTTGTAACAAACGAGATGAGTGGTGTTCTTCCCTGAGCCATTTGCTTCTTCCCTGGCTGAGGTCCTGTTATGAATTTTTTACGAGTAGAGATTTGATTCATGTTCTCACCATGAGGTTTGATAGGTTGCTTAATAATTAATCTTTTGTCCCATTCCAGAAGGCAGCTTTCACTAAACAAAGAGAGAAAGTCTATTTTACAGCGGAAAACCTCTCAAGTTGTCAATAAAAACTTTATTTGCTATAACAAACTATGGTTTAAAGGATGGAAAGGGTTTTTTTTTATCAAAGTATAAGACTGTTACAAGGCTTACTTTCAAAGGTAATTGGAAAGTGCCAGTAATACTTTCTGTTCTTACAGAGTCACAGTTCTTTTTTTCATTTAATTTTGATATTTTGCTTAAAATATTGAAAATACGCAGGTAGTGGCAGAGGGTTGGATTTATTAATTCCATTTTGTTAAGTAAGGACCATGTCATCCTGTTGAGATGCTTGGAGGTAGAAGTAGGAATTAAGGGATGCATTTTGGATTGGTTTAAATTGTTCCTTATGGGCAGAACTCAGAGAGCTGCTGCTAGGGACCAGTTGTCCTTGGTGAATGTGGACCCATGCTATTCAATAACTATGTAAAGCCCTTAGAATAAATCATTTGTAGTTTTGGAATCAGTTTTTATCATTATGCCAGTGACCACTGAGCTCTACATTTCATTATTCAAATCACCTGGTGATGGTGTAGTGGTCTTGAACCAATGCCTGACTGTTGTGATTGAATGACTAAGGATAAACGAATTGAAATGGCATCCAGGCAAGACAGAGGTAATGTTGGTTGGAAAGGCCAAGGTCCTGAAGGACCAGGTGCTTCCCACTTTTGATGGCATCCAGCTGATACTCATTGACTCAGTTAAGAGGCTAGAGGTAATACTAGATCCAGCTTTAGTGTTGGAGAAGCAAGCTAACACAGCTGCAAAAAAGACGATCTGTCAACTTCACTTAACTCAAAAGATAACATAAGAAGAGCCTTGCTGGATTAGACCAATGGTCTATCAAGTCTAGTATCCTGTCTTACATAATGACCAACCAGTTACCCTGGAGGGTCAACAAACAGGGCATAGAGACTGAGGCCTTCCCCTGCTGTTGCCTCCTGGCACTAATATTCAGAGGTATCCTCCATCAATCTGTCTATGCCTATGGCAAGGTGCCAGGGATGCTGAAGATCCAAACTGTTGGCTTCAGTCAGACAAAACATGGGAAAGTGCTTTTGCAGCTGTCAAAAGGTATTGAACAACTTGCAGCTCTGGCTAGAAGGCATGATTTTCTAGGCTGTCAGTGGTCTAAAGTGCATATAGCATTACAGAGAGTGGGACTGTGTCTTAAAGGCTTCTGTATCACAGCAAGTGTCTTCAGGCAAAAGTAGGCTCTTTGCTGAATAAAAAAGGCATTGCTGACTTCCATCTAGCCAGGCCCTTTCTGCACTATCCTCAGAGTTATTCACTGCTGGCTGGTGTATAGCTAGGCACAGAGTGGTCAAACATTACTTTGGCAAGCCAGGGGCACTTCAGATACTAGAGAAGTATTCCATCTCTGCATTTGTACTACAAGTCAGCTTCATCTTTGTTCTTTAAAAGACATCTTTATGTGGAAACCCACAGGAGCCATGTGGGATTTCTTTTTCATATATTTCTTTTGTGGCGTATTTCAGCATGTGCTGCTACAAGGTCTGCTAGGATGCAGACACATGCAGTGACAGAGGAGAGGCATTGCTCAGGAAATGCCTTTATTATGATTGTAGATGAGTTTTGTATAATCTTTTAACGTGCTTTAAAATTGTAACCTTTTGAAAAAAATTGCTCTGATCTTTGTGTGACTGTAGCAAGGCTTGATGGGGCAGGCTGCTGCTTCATGTTCATGATTTATTTGTCCTGTTCTGTAGAATATTAACACTCTGGAAGTGGGCTGCACGTTTCCCATGTAATCGGATTTAAAATATAATCTTCAAACAATTGAGAACTGAAAGCTTGAATATTTTTAGCCAGAGGAAAATACTCTGCTCAAAACATCCAGTATTTGACTGTTTATTAGATGAGCGTTCTAAAGCATTTAGGATTTTTGTTCATATGACCTTCTCTCCCCTCGCACAACTTGCTCATAATAATATAAACTTACCTAGAGGGTATAGATGCTTTTATTGGCTTTGCAGTTGACCAGCACTCAATGTTACCCACATACCAGTTTATATGCTTAAATATACAGATATTTAGAGGGTTGGAATAATTTTTTTTACCTTTAAAATGGCATTAATGTGTTTGGGGGAATTTACTGTGACAGGGAATTAGTCTTCATCTCTTCAAGAATATTCTTCAATAAAGCAGATTAATGAAATGAATACTGGTGGGGCATTGTAAAGAAATAGCTCGCCACTCTGAATAGCTAAAAAACTTCATTAACAGATGAGTAATTAGTCATGATTTACATTTCCTTTTTAGTATATGAGTGTTGTAGAAAAGTTAATAACTATGGACATATGATTTGGTTAGCTGTACAGTTACAGAGAATCACACTTGGAAGTATTTCACTTTGGTATGTGCCTTGTAAGTCTGTAGTCTGCCCTGGATTTGGAACATAATTCTTTGTTTGTTTAATGTTCACATATGCGTGCTTGATGTGCTTGTATATAAGTGTCTGGAAGGGGCATAATCTACCTCAGAATGACATTAACTTGTTATGACAACAATGAGTGGAGATAGTATCAGTATAGATATTTTGAATCTGAGCATCACAGTGAGTTATCCCATAAGAAACAGATATGCTGTTCAGGTACTTGGTCCATCATTCACCCCAAAATTAAGACAATGAGTATAAGCTTACCTAAATTTAGTGTTGGATTGTGGTAAATTTATTGCAACAAGTTGCAAATATAGACAAATCTATCATTGTTAATACAGCGTGGCCAGTTTTATATTTTTTTCCAATTTAGAGGAAACATCTGTCTTAGATATTGTATAGCACCTGTGGCAACCCTTAAATCATCTTTGCTGCTTGGAATGTACTGAGTTGGGTGGGAGCCTTTAAATATCTCTCTAGTCTTGTGAGAACCATTTTTCTTGAATGGTTTCCTAGGTAATATTTAAATAATCCAGCTACATGGTTTTTTCAAGACTATCAAACATTTCCTTAGGTATTTATACCCGGATTTTCTTCCCAGTGGGGATCCAAAGCAGCTTACAACATTCTCCCCTCCTTCTCTTGCTTTGTTCACAGCAACACTGAGAAGTGAAAAACCAGTGGTTGATCTTACAGTAGTTCTTGCGCAGTCTGCAGAAGGAACTGCATTAAGTAAAACTTCTCTTCTAATATCTCACGTTGAGATGCAACCCAGTGATTAAAGCACCCCTTTTCCACTTGCTAAAGAGCTGTAGGTTTGCATGTCATGTATACCTAAAATGTAACCTTCTACTATTTGCTTTGTCTGTTCCAGGTTATGGGATGATGGAATTATTGACCCAACTGACACAAGACTGGTTTTGGGTCTCAGCTTAAGTGCTGCACTCAATGCACCCACTAAGAAGACTGAGTTTGGAGTATTCAGGATGTGATTTGAAAGCCTTGGCATCTCTGGACTATTATAGAATGGTTTTTAATTAGCATATGAAATCAGAAAAACTAAAAAATAAAGATTTGCACAATGTCCTAATTAAAAAAAATAAAGATTTGCACAATGTCCTAATAAAAAAAAGATTTGTAAAATCAAGATTTGCACAATGTCATAATTCAGTTTTATTTTTGTATGTTTGTTAAATGGAAACTTATAATGTTTGGATTGTTGCCTGATGGTGGTTTAATGATCAATCTGGCTTGTATAGTAAAGGGAAGTTTTAGAGGTAAATTAATATATATAGTTCTCAACATGGCCAAATCTGTGGATACTTAAAGCCAGAGATTGGAGCCATGAATAGATGAAATATATCTTTCTACAAATTTGAACAAAGCCTCAGACTTACAGAAAAATCTGAAATCTTAAAACAAAATGGGGGGTCTGAAATAATAGAAGCAGTGCCTGTGGCTTTAAGAAATATATGCCTTCCCTGGCAAGTGCTAGGCAACTACAATCCTATTGCCAGCTTTCACATGTCAAGTTTCTGTCAGTAAAAGGCAGGGTCCTTTTCATGATTATTTGAGCCTTTGTGGGGGGACTCATCAGGGCCAGGGTGGGCAGCAACCACTAAGCAATTTGCTATCATGTAGAGTAATCTGCATGGCTGTTCCAAAGAGCTGCCACCCCACAAAAGCCAGTGTTGTGTAAGAATTTCAGATTAGGATCTGGGATACCCGGCTCCAAATCCTCATTGCCATGGGAGCTCACTGAGTGAACTTGGATCAGTCACACATTCTCAGCTTAACCCACCTCAGAGTTATTGTGAAGATAAAATGGAAGAGAGGAGAATGCTATAAACTGCTTTGTGTACCCATTGTGGAGAAGGAGTATAAATGAAGTAAATTAAGGGGTATAAATGAAGTAAATAAACAAATATAGCAGAATATGGGGGGCAGATAAAAGGTAGGTAGGTTTGTGGGAAGAAGAAAAAGGGGAAAGTTAGAATATGAGGGCTGCCAGGAGGAAGGAAAGAGGAAATAGTGTGGAGAAAAAAAGTCAAATACCCTCTGCAAGTCCTTGCTGGTTCCATACCACACAACTGGGCCCATGCAACTTCTGTGCACTGGGAAGGAGAAAAGGAAACAGAAACGAGGGAAAGGCTCTGGGGGCTTTCAGGGAGCGGAATGAGGAAATAATGGGGATGGGGAAATAAGGTACCCCCAGCACATCCTTGCAGGTCCCGCACTGTATTAATCTATTAAACTACTGACATCAGACCCTTAAATATCACTCTGGCACTTTTCAGCTGCTACTTCTTACCATATAATCCATTTTTAATCTAAATTATATAAAGTATTCAGACATCAGACAGCTCGCACATCTTCATTAATATAATTATCTGCATAGTGCATACACATCTTCATATGATTAATTAAAAAGTGTTATATTAACTGTGACTAGATAGGAAAGAATGAAATTATACATCTCTGTCTCATTGCATCCCCCTCAACATACTACAATTAATAGCAGAGTAGACAGTGTCTAGCAAAGAATTGATAGATTCAGGTGGGTAGCCATGTGGTCTGTAGCAGCAGAACAAAGTTTGAGTCCAGTGGCATCTTTTAAGACTAACAAAGTTTTAATCGAGGTATAGGATTTCATGTAAGAAAGAAAGGTGGGAGACAGGTAATGAAGCCGAGGTGGCTGAACAAGGAACTCTGTGAAGAGCTGAGACTAAAAAGGGAAATGTACAGGAAATGGAAGGAGAGCCAAATTACTGAGGGTGAGTACAAGAAGCAGGCTCAAATCTGTAGGGATGGTGTCAGAAAGGCTAAAGTGCAGATGGAGGTGAGGCTTACGAGGGATGCTAAAAATAACAAGAAAAATTTCTATGCCTATGTTCGGAGCAAAAAGAAGAACAGGGATGGGGTAAGCTCATTGCTAGGGGAAGACAGTCAAGTCTTAACAAGGGATGAAGACAAAGTGGAATTACTCAACTCTCACTTTGCGTCAGTCTTTAACCGTAAGGTGAACTGTATACAAACTGAAGAATACAGGGCATATGAAGGAAGGAGGAACTGCCAGTCCAGAATAAGTAAGGAAATGGTTTGAGAGCATCTAGCTGCCTTAAATACTTTCAGATTTCCAGGACCGGATGGCTTGCATCCCAGGGTGCTAAAAGAAATTTCTGATGTTATTTCAGAGCCTCTGGCTCTAATCTTTGAGATGTCCTGGAGTACTGATATTGTGCTGGAAGACTGGAGAAGAGCGAATGTTGTCCCAATCTTCAAGAAGGGAAAAAAGACGGACCTGGGAAATTACAGGCCTCTCAGCTTGACATCAATACCTGGAATAATTCTGGAGCAGATTATCAAATGCTCTGTCTGTGAGCAACTTGAATGGAATGAGTTAATTGGTAGTAGCCAGCATGGGTTTATCAAGAATAAGTCATGCCAGACCAACCTTATTTCCTTTTTTGACAGAGTTACTAAAATGGTTGACTCTGGCAATGCTGTGGATATAGTGTATCTAGATTTCAGTAAAGCATTTGACAAAGTTTCTCATGATATCCTTGAGGATAAGCTGGTTAAGTGTGGGCTGGGTGGTGCAACCGTTGGATGGATTCATGGTTGGTTGAAAAATCGTACCAACGAGTGCTCGTAAATGGCTTTGCGTCTACATGGAGGGAAGTCTCGAGTGGAGTGCCACAGGGCTCGGTCCTGGGCCCAGTGTTGTTCAATGTTTATATAAATGACCTGGAGGAAGACATAGAGGGGATGCTTATCAAATTTGCAGATGACACAAAGCTGGGTGGGATTGCTAATTCTGAAAAAGACAGAGTCAGGATTCAAAATGATCTAGACAGGCTGGAACAGTGGGCTGAAGCAAATGAAATGAAATTCAATAGAGATAATTGCAAAGTTCTACACCTAGACAGGCACAAAAAAATCAAAGGCACAGATATAGAATGGGAGGGACTTGGCTTGACAGCAGCACAGGTGAAAGGGATCTAGGTGTTCTGGTTGATCACAAGCTCAACATGAGTCTGCAGTGCGATGTGGCTGTGAAGAAAGCTAATGCAATCTTAGGGTGCATTAACAGAAGAATTATGTCCGGATCACAGGAGGTGGTAGTTCCGCTCTGTTCTGCTATGGTCATGCCTCACCTGGAGTAATGTGTCCAGTTTGGGGCACCACATTTTAGGAAGGATGTTGACAAGCTTGAGCATGTCCAGAAGAGGGCAACCAGGATGGTAAGAGGGTTTGAATCCAAATCTTATGAGGAAAGGCTGAAAGAGTTGAGTATGTTTAGCCTGGGAAAGAGAAGGCTTAGAGGGGACATGATTGCAGTCTTCAAGTATTTGAAGGGCTATCATGTAAAAGATGGAGCAGATCTATTCTCTCTTGTTCCGGATTGCAAGACTAGATCGAATGAGTGGAAATGACAAGGGAGTCGTTACCAGCTAGATATCAGGAGAAACTTCCTAACTGTAAGAGTGGTTGAGCAATGGAACAGTCTGCCTTGGGAGATGGTGGATGCTCCTTCCCTGGACGTTTTCAAGCGGAAACTGGACGACCATCTTTTGGGTAAGTTGTAGGTATGTAGGGCTATCTTTTGGCTATGCTCCTGCTGAGTGCAGGGGGTTGGACTAGATGACCTGCAAGGTCCCTTCCAACTCTAACATTCTATGATTCTATGTGCATGCACACTTCTTCAGATACAGTCAAACCTTTTTCAACCATTACATACAGGTGGGGGGAATGATTGAGTTCATTTGCAGGGAGAAATGGGCATACCATTCCAATACGATGAGAGTTGCCAGATGTTTGGCATTTTTGAATATCATGGCTCTAACTCTGCCCTTTTCCTGCAGAGTAACACATATGGGCAAATTGCATAGCACACTAGTCTTTGATCCAAGAATTCTAAATGTGATACTCAGGCTTAATTTAAATAAGCCTAACAAAAAAGTAAGGTACCTTAATTTCATTGTTTACCATTCAAAATAATTCAGTGTCTGTCATTAAAGCCTAGAGTTGAGAAATCATTGTTATTTCCATTTTATGGGTAGGAAACAGAGACTGAGCAATAGTCATTCCTGAATAGGATTTTGAATACTAGGTACAGGTCCAGCTTTATGAGCTGCTTGCTGTTCAGTAGTCTGCATGAAGATTAAACTGTTTCTTTACAGAAATCATTGGTGAATAAAAGCAGGCCAACAATTATTTATTTATCAGGAAGTTTATAACCCATATTTCAATGAAAATATGTTATCACTAACAAGCTACTATATGTAGTAAAAAAAACCCAAACTCCACGTGCATAATAAAATAGTCAATATATCATCCCTAATAAAACAGTCAAAAGAAACCAAAGCAATAAAAAATTTCATCTGTAATCCAAACACACATTTTAACTACTAAAAGCCAGCGCAAATGGATGAATTTTCAAGGTTTTATCAAAGTCGCTTAGCTCTTGTTGCAACTAATGCTAGAGATTAGGACACCAACAGAGAATGTGAGTTTGATGATAGTTACAAATTTAATATGAGCAAAATTACTAATAAATTCTTTGATGCAGATCATTGCGAACAAGAAGGGAAGTGGTACTAGCCAAGACCATAAAGGACTAATATGTATTGAGTATGGATTCATATGACTTATTGTGCACTGGAATTTTCTTAAACTTTCACATTCTTCTATATAAAATGTTCCTGCTTATGAAGCTATGATCAGTACAAGTGACAAATTATATTTATTTCTAATAAGTTTTAAATCAGAGCCTGGTGACCCTTTGCACATGCACTTTGCTTTTGGTAATAAGGAAATTATAAGCCCCTGAAACAAAAATATTCAATGGAAATAAGGCCTAAATAGCAATCACAACATAGCAATTGTTCCCTCTTTCCTAAGGTACGCATCCTGGCCTGGGTGAACAGACAATGTCTCAGTTAATCATTCATAATATTATTTGTCTTTTAGTTATAGGAATGGACAGGCTGAGTACCCCCCCAGCACTATCCATATGCTGCAGAATTACATTATCAGCCCGCAAGCTTTTCCGCAGAGGGCGGTAATTAAATCTCTTCTTGAGCAGGGAATAAATTCATCAATAACCTTGATATGAAGATAATGAAAAAGGATGTATCTATACAGATTTCATGCTACTGAGAATATTGCCTCCTGTTCTCTTATTATAATGTGAAGCAAGATACTTATTTTCCTTAAAGTGCCTTCACATTATAATAAGCATAGCCTCAAGCCAAAATATGCCTTGGAATAACTGTAAATGGTAGCATTCTGCTTATTGCTGCTAAAATATGCTGGTTTAAAAATGAATGAATATAAGTTTTATTTACAGGTTTTTTGGTTGGCAAAAAATACTAATGGGAGGATATGGAGCAAAACCACTTAACCATGAAAGCCAATGGAGTACTTTTTATTCAGTCCATAAATTTCTAAGCATCAATGGTTATATTTTTATGTAGATGTCTTGTATTTTCCAGAGTAACATGTCACCTCAGAATAGTTGACAGATTTAAAATAAAACAAACACTTGAGGCTAATAGCCTTATAATAAGACATTAGTCTACCTAGTATTTTCAGTGGCTTTTCCAAGGGATCAGGCAGAGAAAGGTCTTTCCCAGCACCTGCTGCTGAGACATTTTATGTGGAGATGCCAAGGATTTATTTTATTCAAAATACTTATGTTCTGTCTACTCAGATATCTGCTTGAAGCAGCTCATAAAGTAACATCTAAAATCATATAACAACATAAGAAGAGCCCTGCTGGGTCAGACCAGTGGTCCATCTAGCTCAGCATCCTGTCTTGCATAGTGGCAAATCTTCCTCTGGAAGTCCAGCCACAGGACATAGAGGCACCTTCCCCTGATGTTGCTTCCTGACACTGGTATCCAGAGGTTTACTGACTTTGAATATGGAAGTTCCTTTTAGTCACCAGATTGCCTTTAGTCATCATGGCCACTGATAGACCTCCATAAACCTCTCGAATCCCATTTTAACATTATGACTGTGGCCATCACTACATCCTCTGGCAGTCAATTCCACATTTTAATCACTGGCTGTGTAAAGAAGCATTTTCCTTTTGTCCATCCTGAATCTACTGCTGATCAGCTTCACTAGATGCCTTCAAGTTTTAGTATTTTGGGATAGGGAGAAAAAGTTCTCTTTGTCAACTCTCTCCACTCACTGCATAATTTTAATAAACCTCTTATCATTTCCCCTGCTTAGCCATCTCCTTTCTAAACTGAGAAGTCCCATACTTTTCAGCCTTTCCTCAGAGGGAAGGTGCCCCAACCCCCTAATCATATTGGTTGCCAGGAGAGACAAGAGTCTTATAAACAGGTAGTATTTCTCAAACTTCCAAGAGTCCTGTCCACATCCTCAGACTGCAAAAGATGAAAGGTATCCCACACAACTGGACAAATCGCCACCCTGGGACCATCCAATCCTGTTGCTGCAGTGCTAACATAGAGTCCAAATCAGAAAAGGTAAAAGAGATTCTATCCACAAGATGCTTAGCAAACTGATTGTAGCAGGCTGGAGAACAATCCACCTGCTTCCATTGGCCAAAACCCAATTGGTCCCTGACCACTTTGCAGAGTTCTTGCAAGTCCACACTGTTGTTAGCCCCGTCGCTATTATGGGGCTTTGCTATGGACTGCTTGCTGTTGCCACATGGCCTGTGTGCTTGTTAGACTGTAAAATGGATGCCAAGGGAGAAGCCCACAAAGAAGGAAAAAGCTGTCGTTTTACTCAGAGGGTCTCCATTGCATACCTGCTGCATGTCACATACACAGCTTAAGGGCCATACAGCAGACAAAGGACTTTCCATCTGCCAGTCGTTTACATGATGGGATTAAGTACCTTCCCCACTCCAGACATACATATGAGTCATACACACACAACAATGGAGGAGCCATCAGCTACCTGAAGAGATTATCTGTCTACCGGCCAGCCTCCTCTGACCAGCCCTCAGGTATCCAACGGACGATGTAGCCAATAAGATTTGAAATTGACACTGACATAGCCAGCTGGGAGGGTCAGTAGGTGTACACCACCTGGCCTTCTCCGCCCAGCGCCCAAGACGCTATAAAAACGCGATCTCTGGGCTGCTCCTGGCTGCTCTGCTACACCCCCACCTTGCTGCTGCTAAAAGGAGATCGAGATTCCCCTTCTCCACGACCTCTGTCTGTCTGCTTTATCCTCTTACGTCCCCATCCTGTACCCGAACCCTTGCCTCGCTTCGTTCCAGTCGGCCGCTGGAATTGTACACGTGTGTGTTAGCTGGTCTACACCGTGTGTCCCTTCTTCAATATTTCCTACCCTACCTAACCCCACTTGCTGGAAGACTTTAGGAGCCGCGCCTTGGAGGTAAATATTGCCCTCAACGAAACCAACGATAACCTGCTCATGCAACTGTGCTTAATCTATCTGCATTTCCTAGATCTTGAATGTATGTGTGTGTGATCTGTATTTGTTGAGTGAAGCTGCTATTGAGTAAACAAAACATTATTCTGAAGCCTTGTTTCTCGCTTCTTTACTGGGAAGTTCCACGGCAGCCCATTCCCCGTAAACATATACCGAAAGATCCCAAAGTAATTATACCTGTGGCGAAGTGCTTCACCCCTAGAGAGCATTTCACCCAACACTGTGCAACTCCAATGGTGATGGGAAAGTATTGCTGCCATCACTGTCAGGAGTAGGCTTTCAAATGAGCCTATGCCTTGTCAGATTAATCCTCAGTCTATCTCCACCGTCATTCTAGCCTGTCTTTTCATCATGGGCAGCCCCTCAGTTAACCAAGGGGCTGCCTAGGCTCTTTGACCTGAGACAGGGCACCTAGGTACAATCATGTAAATTGCCCAGGCCATTTTGTCATTTCAGAGGTCAACCAGGGCACTGACAGGAGCCTTATATGTGAGGATGAGGCCTTATACGTAAGAACCAGCATTCTGAATAGTGCTTGAAAGCAAAGATCTGCAGCACGTGCAGATCTTCCAACACGTGTGATAGCATCCCTTTGTTCAGCTCCTGACAGTAGCCTTTGTGGCTGACCAATAGCACGTCAGCCTTGTTTAGACTGAGCTTCAATTTATTAGCCCTCATCCATCCTCCCAGCGCTTGTTCAAATTTCCACAGATCCACCCAATTTCATCATTAAGGAGAAATAACGCAGGGTGTTCTTCACATGGGTGGCAACTCCAAATTCCCTGACAATCTCTTCCAGAGGTTTCATGTAGATGTAGATAGTCTCAGACCATGTGGAAACTTTACACATCAAATACATCTAGTGTGGTTTTTTAGGCTGTAAACCTGAAGCTCTTTGGCAGACATTGTTTGACAGTGGGTTACAATTATTATAAAAGCTCTGAATTGGACCTGCCAACACACAACCCACCAATACAATTACAAAGCACAAGAACAATCTGTTCATGCAGCCTGACATATTTAGTGTGCAATTAGTTTACTGGACAGAGGTTCTCAATGAGTTGAAAAGACAACACGTATGGAGAAAGATGTCTGACTCTGGGCTGTCTAACTACAAACCCAAAAGGTACTGGAGCAATCCTTCTGGATGGATCCTCCTCCACCTCCAGCCTTACAGATAAGTGAACAAAGATGGTGCAGAACTTGACTCTTTGCAATTGTTAGCATTTCTTAGCCCTTTTTCCAAGTTTTCCTAGTATGTCGCACACATTATCCCAATAGTGCTTACAAAAGCCTGCTGAATGGGCTCTCTGGTGTTATTCCTTACTGCAGGTTGAGGGCTGAAGATGAGAGAGAGTAGCTTGTTTGTGGTTGACAGGGCTGAGATTTGAGACAAGGGATTTCCTGGTTCATAGCAGTGTCTATACTGTAATAGCCTGAGAGCAACTTGTATTAAGAGAAATTAGGGATTTATGAGTGTTGTGCCCCCCCAAATATCACCACTGGTCCCACCATTTCTGTCATATTTCACTTTCATCTTCATTGCTACAGGTGCTAGAAACTAAGATGCTAATTGAATTGAATGTACATCTTATTTGTAGTGGTTCTGGTCCTACCTGGAAGGTTGGTACTGGGGGACTGCTGGTGAGGCCCTTGGACTTTGGACTGTGGGTATCCATCTTGTCCCCTATGGTTTTTAATATCTACATGAAACAGCTGGGTGATATCATCTGACAATTTGGGCTGGATTGTCACCAGTGTGCAGATTGACACACTCAGCTCTACCTCACATTCCTAGATGATCCCAGGGAGGCTATAAAAACTCCTCCTGGACTTGCTCCTGGAGGGAGTTTTGGAGTGCATGTGGGCTAATAAACTGACCTAGTCCCAACAAGTACTACTGGTGAATGTAAGGTCTGCTCCAGGATTAAAGGTGTCACCCATTCTGGAGGTGGTTGCACTCCCCTTGAAGGAACAAGGTCCATAGTTTGGGGGTGATCTTGAATGAGGTCAATTGCTGGACAAGCAGGGGGCAGCTGTGGCCAGGCATGCCTTTTCTGGGTTTGACTAGTTAGCCAGGTGCAGCCTTTCCTGGACGGATGAGATCTGGCCTCTGTGATGCATGCCCTGGTTACATCCAGATTAGATTACTGCAATATGTGCTATGTGGGACTGCCTTTGAAAAGTGTTCAGAAACATCAATTGGTGTATAATGCTTCAGCCATGATGTTGACTGGAGCCATAGGAACCACATAACTTCAGTCTTGGGTTGGCCCATTTACACTGGCTCCCAATATGTTTTGGAATACAATTTAAGATGGTACGGTTAACCTTTAAAGCTCCATATGCCTTAGGACTAGCATACTTGAAGGACCATCTACTCCCTTATGAACCTACCTGACTACTATGGTCATCTTCAGATGCTCTGTTTTGGGGGGCCCTGGGTGGCAGCCTGAGAGATGGCCCTCTTTGTCATGGCACAGGAATTCTGAAACCCTCTCACCAGAGAGACTTGCCTGCCCCCTCCTGTCACCATCTTCCCCAGTGGGTGAAAACTTCCTCAGGGATCCTTCCTACCCTCCCTATATTTTACTTGTTGGTTTATGTATGTTTATTATTTATTGTACTATATACGTATTGTAACTTGGTTTAAAATGTCTGAATTATGGTGGAGTTTGTTTTAATGGTTTTTAAGATGCGATTTATTATGCATGTTTTTATCTGTTAGCCACCTTGGTGTCTCTGATCAGGGTGGACAGCTGGTAAATAATCAACTGGAATGCTACTGTTTCTACTCCTTCAGCTTAACAGTACCTTAAAAGTAAATGATGCTTTGGGAAAAGGTGCTTAATATACACATTTTAACAAATGTAACACCCAAAATGTGACACTACATCAGGTTTGATGCCTTCATCACTTACTGAAACTCACGTTAATGAGTAGCATTACTGCCTTGTGTCTACACTGCTGCTGTTTTAAAGGCTGAGGCAAGTCAAGGCTTTTTACCTCTGAGCGCTCCCTTCCGTTTTTTGTCTCGCGTCTCCAATCTGTTCCTATCTGCCCTGAAGGAAATTGAGATCATTGCCCAACTCATCTGCCGGGTCCCGATGCGGTCGCCCACTCCCCATCCCTCCCAGCCAACCGCGCCGGATTGACGTATCACAGTGCCAGGAGCTTTGTCAACAGGTGACCCCGGCAGCAGTATAAAGGAGGCTCCGCGCGGCGGAGCTGCACTTTAGCACCATGGAGAGCTCTCGAGCGCTCGCGTTGCTGGGAGCCGCTTTGGTGCTGCTTCTGGGAGTCAGCGGCCAGGAGGAGACGGAGCTCCAGCCGCGAGCCCTGGACCTCTATTCCGCCATGGAGGACACGTCCCATGAGAAGGAGCTGGTAAATCCTACTGCGAGGAAACGAGAAGTCTGGGGAAGTGTGCCTATTAACAGGGAGTAGAATCGTGCTGGGATCTTGTTTGAATCTATTTAGCTGTTAAGCTTCTACGTGCTGAGCTTTTCTTTTGTACCGTGTAAAGGGCGAACTTGGGCAATTAAAGTTTGTAAGAGCGGCGAGATTAATATAGGAGGAAGGAAAGTCGGGGCAGCACTCTTAACTAGTAGCAGGTAGTTCAATGAGGACATCAAGTCTATCGCCTCGTGCCCAGCCTTCCTCGGGGGAAGAAACGCCTTGCCTTCTGGCTCCAGTGCTGCGTCCCAGTCCCCAACCCCATTCACAGGTTGTTCTGTCTATTGATGGGAAGGTTTGTGTATTTGCAGATCGAGGCTCTGCAAGAGGTCCTGGAGAAGCTGAAAAGCAAAAGACTCCCTCATTATGAGAAGAAGTACGGCCAAGTCCCCATGGTGAGTGACTTCTGCAAAAGGTGAAAGAGCAGGTAGTAGTAGGGGAACAACAAAACGAAACTGGAGAGAGTCAAGAGGGGCTGGGCATCTGAAAATTGCACCTCTGCCCCAAACACAGCAGCACACAGAGCTGTGGATCTGAAGAAACCCAGATATTTTCCTGAAATAATTGCCATTGAGGCTTGCACTTTCTCTCCACTCTTCAGTCTCTTTGTAGCTTTTCATTTTTTTCCCTTTCTAGTAAACTTCTGTGTGTACTTGCCACAGCCCCAGGCTTTCTGTCTTTCCCAGTCCTGATGAACATCCCCCACACAGCTGTGTACAGAGGTGTTCATTTCCATGTGCAAAATGCTCAGAGGATATCAGTGCGGGTGTTCTCATAGAATTTTGGTGAATTCTGGAGCACATTAAAAACATTCCCCCCCGTCCATGGATTTTAAAGTGTGTGTGTGTGTGTCTAAGGAGGATTTCTACATGGCATATATGGCCCCTCCAGATGAAATTCAGTGTGATTGGAGAGAGGGAGACCATAATAGACTCGTAAAGTTTGCACCTAGGTATCTGGATGTTGAAAAGTCAGTGACTGACATTTGAGTAATTTTCACATTGGTTTGGGGAGCTGCCGGTTTCAGGGTAATATCTATATTTAATATTTGACATAAAAATCTGGGTTTTGGTAAAAAAAGATAAGTTGATAAAATTAAAATATATTTACCTGTTCTTAAAAAAAACTAGTATTCCTAGGAACTATGTTTATGACTAATGTGATTGCTAGATTCTCCAATAGTGTAACAGAACTTCAGATAAACTGATTTCTTCTTCCGTTCCTTTGATCTTCTCTTATAATCATAGAAAATAATATAAATCCTCAAGAATTTAAATTTGCAGGAATCCACCTGCAACATTTTGCTCTAGTTCTGGTCCTTCATTGTGTCCTTTGTCTAACTGTTGGTTACTATCAACAGTGTGATGCCGGAGAGCAGTGTGCAGTAAGAAAAGGAGCCAGGATCGGGAAGCTCTGTGACTGTCCCAGAGGAACATCTTGTAACACTTTTCTGTTGAAGTGTTTGTAAAGAAGTACCCCCTCCCTGAACCACTGGAGAACAAAGAAGGATTCAGTTGCCTTGCCTGAGAAGTAATGCCTGAGATACCGAGGGATGGGTGGGGCAGAAAATGATATCCAGCGATCTTTCACAAAAAAAGGGGGGGGAGAAAGCAGTTATGAAGTTTAACTGTTATCATGTATCACCTTTTAGAATGTCTGACATTTTCTGTACCACCCTTCTCTTCTCCATCTTTCCCACTGATTTTCTTTGTTCCCATCTCTTCCATATCCTGCCTATGTATCCTTGTGTAAAGATACCAAATTGATATTTTGAAAACTGCATTTTTTGTATGTGGAAGTTCTTTATGCAAACTAGATCCAGCCAGCACTCATTAATTAGAACATTTACCTTCTTTGCAGTAAATAAGTGAGGAGAGAACAGGGACAAGCATAAGGGTACAGCTTACAAACAATACACAGTATGGTTTTCTTTGTACATTAAAGTACAAAGAGCTGCTTCATACCTTGAGAAATTTGTATATCTATATAAATTAATAATGGCACCCTTCCAAAACATCCTCTTGACTAGCACTTTTGCCTGAGTTTGGTGTTACCTTCACCCCAGTGCCTGCATGTTCCTCTTTTGGTAGCCAGATTTTTGTACCAATAGCAATGGACACTGCTTAGATACAGCATGATCGGATTCTTTGGGCTGGGATGTGTCTCATGCATCCAGGGGTACTTTTCTTTATTGGAATCCACAGCCAATTGGTCCACTTTGGTGTCACTTTAAGGGCAATTTTATTCAATATGTGCTCAGAAACCACAAGAGTAACATGTGTTAAGATAGTGATTAGATATTGGCAGGGTGGGTGAGTGCATCTGGATTTATCTACGCAGAACCAGCAACTGCCTTCATGTTTGCACCTTGGATACTAAATGCATGAGACGTGATAACCATGTAGCCTGATACGTTGGGTTAATTTGCAGAAGGTTTCAGAAATCTGAAACAACTGTAAAACCTGGAATGGATTTATAAGAGAATTATCAAATTGTGTCACAACAGGGAAGAAAGGAAATATCTGCTAGTTTCAAAATTTTTTCTTTTGAATGGTGAAAAAGTGCAAATTTTCAAATATGTTGTAGGTTTTCTTTTACTCCATGCTTTAATGGTTTACCAGTTAAAAGTTTTTCTGCGGATAGTGTGTGACAGATGGAAGAGTTTTAGAATCAATATATGTGCCACAGTAGTCCACCCAAGCATGTTGCACAGAATACTATATAATTACAGAGCACTCAATTTTCAGCATCACACACATTTGGAATAACATTATGCCATCAAACCAGCAACATCAGCTGGTATGGAGACCTTGTAATCTGGGACTCTCATAACATTAACATTCTAGTTTATATACATACAGTTGACCACTAGTAAAAATGTTCATGCAGCTGAGTGCAGAGTTAAACCCACTGAGAGGACACAAAAATAAATATAAAAATATGAATATTTTATAAGATCATTGTGATAACTCAAAATTTATGTGGGGTTGGTAGTAGGTGTTGCTAAAGTAATCAGGATCTAGAAATGAGGTGATGGGTATATAATGAGAATGTTTTAATGATTTAAAAGCACATAAAAATTACTTATGTACTACTGTAACAAAAATGTACAGCTCATACATACAGAAGTTTTTCAATACTGTCCTGTAGTGTTTTAATATTTTATTTCATTGTTAATAAAATCATTGTCACAGAGCCCATCTTTAGTGTAGTGATTTCCTTGTCTAAATATTTCCACTGATTTCAGAATGACTCTGATCTAGATATTGTATTTTTGATGTTCTGCATTTGATATGAGTTTGGGTTGGTCTTCTTATCTCTATGTTATAGTGTGTGAGTATAACCTCGAAGCCTTCTTTTATTTTGGCAGGAAAAGCCCACACTCAATAACTGGTAGCATGTTAAGACTGTGAATATTAGAGGACTAATCTCTAAACCACTCTGTCCCACCACTAGGCAAACCTAAATAACCCAGGGGGGACAAAGACTTGATTATGAACTGGCCTGTTAGTGTTTGGTAATTTACTAAATGTAAGTCACCTGTGAGGTAAATAACTGAGGCTGATTCCATCTGCCTCTGGCATGCTGTGAAGCACTCCTGCCCTCTTTCCTGCCCTGGTATTTAACATGTTATTACCTTGTCTGCTCATATATACCAAGGAAAAGTCCAGGGATAAAGTTCATTTATTTCCCTGTAGGGGAAAAAACTTATACAATTGTAGCTGTGAGGAAGACCTGAGAAACAGTGTCACTGATGGGTAAGTTGTTAGAGAGACAAAGAAAGACTCAGTCAGAAACTGTTAATTTACCACAGGAGGTATTTCACCTATTTTAAGATCATGGGCAGATTGGACATTAAGGCTACTGGGAAAAGTCCTGGTGAGCCAACAGCCTAGGACACCAACACCCCAGTCCCAAGGAAGGGGTGAACAAGTTCTGCTGCAAGTTAGCAGCCTTTGACCCTGTGAGGCATGAGGAAGGCTTGGCCCAGCCTTGCCCAGCAAGCATGGGAGTGGTCTCACCCCACCAAGGCAAGGCACTACAGTGAGAGATGGGCCTGGAGAGGGATACAACCACTCTACGCTCTCTCATCCAGTGCGATAAGTGATGCCCAAGGCAAAAGATGTGTTCAGCCTGGATTTGCTTGCCCACTATGGCAAAGGACAGGTTCCCAACAAGGGATGGATCAGACTTTGTTTAATCCCACTGTAATTTGATTCAGCTCTCTGTAACTGAATCCCATGTAAGGCTGGAAGCTGTGACTTCTCTCATCATTCATTACATGTAAAAACCAGTTTTCTTCCATTCCCTTATACAGCAATCACACCTGAATGATTTACAACAGGTCTCCCTGTACTGCAAGGTTTTGTTTTTTTGTTTTTAAAAGAGGTGCCAGAGCTCTCAAGAGGGAAATTAAGTTTGCAGTCTGTGTACTGAAAATTCATTGACTTTTAGACATTTTAAAAATAATTTTCTTAAAAAGGCTCTGGAACTCGGTTCCGGCACATTCCTCCCCCCAACCCCCAACCCCCAGCTGCCACTACTCCACCTCCCCCCATGATTTTGATTATAAATGTTCGTGTAAAATTTATAATAATGGAGTATGACTCATGAAGACTTAGGCTGGAATAAAATTGGTTAGTCTTACAGGTGCCACTTGACTTCTGCAACAAAGAGCCAGTGTGGTGTGGTGATTTAGAGTGTAGCATCCCAGTCTGAATTTCCACTCATACTATGAAAACTTGCTGGGTGAACTTGGGCCAATCACACTCTCTCAACCTAAACTACCTCACAGGGTTGTTGTGAAGATAAAATGGAGGAGAGGAGAATGATATAAGCTGCTTTGGGGTCCCCACTGGGGAGAAAAACAAAGCATAAATGAATTAAACAGACAGACAGACTAACAAGGCTACTCGTGTAATTATGCTAATATTTTTGTAAGCCATATCTACAGTAGTCTAATTGCCATGGCTCCTCCACAGAGAACCCTGAGAATTATTATTGTGGGAGGGGGGGATGCTATTAAGTTGATACTTGTTTCTTCATTCAGTTTGCATCTTAATTGCTCTGAGCACCATGCACTGATATTTTAACGTTGACATTAAGAAAGATTTTTCTTTTATGGGTGTTCTTGCTGGGAGGGGGAAACTCCCAGCGGCCCTTATCTCAGGCTTTGCATTCACAGAACAACAGCCATTGCTGTGAAAAAGAGGGACAAGCAGACTCTGAGCAGCTGGTTGTACTCTAGAAAGTGTCTGGTATCAGCCGCTTCTCCTTGCAAGAATCCTTACTGGGAGTGGCAAGACGGTTCTCATCTTCTGGTTGCCTGTCTGTCTCTGGCCACTAAAGGAATCCCTTCTTTGTAGCCTGTGAGCAGTTAACATAACTATAATTATAAGAGCTCCTTGCTTGGGTACCAGAAAGATTACGCTGATTTAAAGGCAATTCTACCCATGTTTGAAGTGATATGTAGTGTATCTCAGAAGAATATTGTGATGGACAGGTTAGGGTCCACCTCTCTAAGAACGATGAATGAGAGCTGGCAGGATGTTAGTGAGAGACAGTTGGAAAAACAGCAGCAGGGAGTTGTCAGTTAGAGGGGTGAGGAGTTGAGAGTGTGTTTGGCTGTGTGAAGCTGTAGTGTACATAAAAGGTTTAAATTCTGTCCAATTATGGCAATGTTGAGAACATTGGTTTTACAATATAACATAAAAAATTCAATTGAGCTTGCGTTATTGAACTATGTGGTCTCATATTGAACTATGTAGTCTCACAGTCCGAGAGGCTGTTGTGGCTCAGTGGTAGAACATCTGTTTGGTATGTGAATTCTTAAACAATACCACATTATTGCTTTACATTTATTGATGGCTGTAAGATTTGTTTTTGCAGAAACATAGAACTAAAGTCATAGCCCATTGGTTGGAGATGGAGATTCATTAATTAAAGATAAGATTTGTTTAAACTGTTAAAACTAACTTTATGACGATAGCATCAAGACGTGCATAGGCTAACTAGACTATGGAATGCTGTAATCTCTAAGAATGAAAGACATATATAAACAGATAATTATTTATTTGTTCTATCCATTGTATGAGTCTATTTTATTTGCCTAACAAGGGTAGTGGTCACACGCGCGAGATAACGCATGGGGGGAAAGTGAGGCTATTTCCCCTGGAGGAATTTGACCCACATAGTCCTTTGAAGCTGCAGGGGCAGCCCGCCACCGTGTGATCAGACGCAACCGTGGGTGAGTCGGGTTCCCCCCCCCCGTTTGTTCCTGATGTGCTTAAACGGGGAATCGATGAATCCCATCTCAGTACTGAGGGCTCCCTATGGAGGGTGTGATGATGTGCATACTGAGAAGGGGAAAAAAACCAATGGCACGGAGTCATATGGCCTGATCAGACCATCCTGATGCCATGAGAGTGCACTGAGTGATCAGACAGTGGAAAGTCCATCCGTGGCCTGTAGCAACCCATTTACTACTGGACTTTCCTTGGTGTCTTTTTACTCCGCTTCTGCGGCAGAGCAAAACAGGTTGCGGACGGGTGTGGGGTGCTTCCCAGATGTTCATGTCTGGTCGTGCCCTTTAAATCCACCCAGCATTCGTGCCTATGGCACAGCTAATTGTGCGTGTGATTGTGGCCCCTGAACCCTTTTAATAGGATCTTTTAACCCATATCTCTGATGTTTATTGGGGGAAGGTCCCATGAGTGAGAAATACAAGCCCTGCAAATTTCCTCCAAAAATTGGATGAGATGGATGGATAGAAGAACTGTCCATGAGCGTATTTAAGTTATGGTCATCTTTTTAACATTTTAGCTCTGTTACATGCATCTTTCTTTTTTCAATGGTCCTCTGTTGTATTTATCAATAATAATAATAAACAAAAACAAACAAAATAATAAAAATAATAAAAAACAAAATGTTTTTCCAATTGAAACCAGAAGAAAAAGTAAACATAATAAAAAGCACACTTAATAACAAATACAGTGATAACAATCAAAGCTTTTGAAATGGCCATTTAAGAAAAGTACACCCCTCATTTATGGGATGAAGTTTCTAAGACAGCTTTCACAGTTCTCTTCAATTACAGAAACACAGCAACCTAATTTAGAATCATTTAGATACATGTCAGTATAGCCAAACTGCAACTGTTTGGGAAACAAGTATTCATTGGATTGTTGAGTTTACTGAAATATACAAGGGATGGTGGTATTATAGTACCTGGAATATTTTAACGAAATCCACATAACTGAGAATGTTAAAAGGTGCTCACAAAGTAATCTTTGTTTTAATTTATATTTTGCTTAGCCTAGATTAGCTGGAGCTTGTCAGAATTTGGAAACTAAGAAGGGTTGGTCATGGTCAGTACTTGAACTGATGGGAGACTACCAAGGAAGACAGGGGTTGCTATGCAGAGGAAGGCTATGCTGGGGATTATTAGGAAGGGAATTGAAAACAAATCAGTCAGTATCATAATGCCCCTGTATAAATCAATGGTGCAAACTCATTTGGAATACTGTGTACTGTTCTGGTCACCACACCTCAAAAAGGATATTATAGCATTGGGAAAAGTGCAGAAAAGGGCAACTAGAATGATAAAAGGGTTGGAACACTTTCCCTATGAAGAAAGGTTAAAGCGCTTGGGGCTCTTTAGCTCGAAGAAACAATGGCTGAAGGGTGACATGATCGAGGTTTACAAGATTATGAATGGGATTGAGCAGGTTGAGAAAGAAGTACTTTTCTCCCTTTCTCACAATACAAGAACTCGTGGGCACTCCATGAAATTGCTGAGCAGTCGGGTTAGAACAGATAAAAGGAAGTATTTCTTCACCCAAAGAGTGATTAACACATGGAATTCACTGCCACAGGAGGTGGTGGCAGCTACAAGCATGGACAACTTCAAGAGGGAATTAGATAAGCATATGGAGCAGAGATCCATCAGTGGCTATTAGCCACAAGGTATAGATAGGTACTCAGGCTGGGGCAAGTGATGCTCTGTATTCTTGGTGCTTGGGGGGGCAACAGTGGGAGGGCTTCTAGTGTCCTGGCCCCACTGCTGGGCCTCCTGATGGCACCTGGTATTTTTGGCCACTGTGTGACAGAGCGTTGGACTGGATGGGTCATTGGCCTGATCCAACATTGGCTTCTCTTATGTTATGTTCTTAAGGCAATGGCAAACTACCTCTGCTAATCTCTTTCCATGAAACCCCCATGAAAGTCTTTCATAAATTGGCTGAGATTTGATGGCACATCACCACCACTGTCATTGTTGTTGTTATTTTCTTCCATGGACTCCAGTATGGTACATGTAAGTCCAATACTGATGATCCTTGAGAATCTTGCTTTGCTTCAGCAAGGGTTCTGCATAGACTTGCCAGGCATGGCCTGGCAACCAGCTGTAAAATGGGGGAGATATGGGAGGGGGACATCAGTGCCATCAAGCCTCTCTAAGAATTGCTGTAAAACCATAGAGTTTTCAGTGATTTCTAGAGAGGACTGATATCACTTCTGGATTTTTCCTGGAAACGATGTCACAGTGTTGGGCTGATGGCTTTTTTTGGTTTATTTTTCTCCTGACACAGCTTGGCAGCCATATTTTTGCATCAAGTGGCCTCATACCAGACCCTACAGTCATAATAAACACAATTTATAATACCTTCAAGTGTTATCTTATGGGTACACAACTATCATAATGGAGACTACAGGAAAGCGTCACACTTTTCCCACAATCAAGCTGATATTGAAACCTCAGCCTATTAATCAATATATTGAAACTCTGGTCTGAAGAACTTTGATCCATATATACAACTGTGCCATGACAGTCTGCCTAAAGCTGCTGAACAGTAACACAACACAGCTGGGCCTACATCCTGTGGAATGGGATCTAGAGTTTCCTTTAAAAATCCTCCAAATATTATGCATATTATTGTGGCTGACTAATTATTTGGCTAAATTAATATTTTCGCTAACCCCAAAGCAAAGTGTTTGAAAAGGAAAAGTCTTTAACTTTCTTTAAAAATGGAAAAAATAACTTTAAAAAAGAAGAAGAAAAACAATGTGGTTGTGAATTAAGTGTGTACTATTATATACAAAGGGTGCTTGGATGGAGACTTTTTTTCAGGTCAGGTCAGTTTATTTCAACACTGAATCAGCTTGAAAAACATTAATACTTTTGTTGTTTTTTTACCAAGGTCTCTTTTCACAGTTCCTTGACAATGACGTTTGTGCATGCTGAGTCCCTTCCTCTGCAATATGTGCTGCTGTATCTTTTTCAATAAGAAGCCTCTGCTGTCACCTAACACAATGACACAGATGGCAGTGACATCACTGAATGATTTAAGACTTTAATGCAATCTAGCACTTGCAGGTGCTTTGCGTCAATAATCTAGTGGGCAACAATATTTCCCAGAACAATCAGCAAACTTGACAATAGTATGTTGTAAGGGGGGGGTGACAATCCTTCTGTGAAGACATTGCAATTTGCATAGCTTTGGCTATCATTGCTAAAATCTATGAACACTCAACTCCTATGGCAGCTTTAGTACGTGCCCACCAAACCAAAATGAACAGTATGTATAATATTCCATGCATATAAAAGCATGTATTTAGGCATCTGAATTCCTACGTCTTTACCAATTCTGTGCGTGATCCACCAAATAAAGTTGGATTCACACTATGCTAGGAAACAATTTCTTAACAAATATTTCAGAAATTATTTAAAACATGATCATCCTTGAATTAAATTAGTTAGGAGTAAGTGTATTTTTCCAGGCCAAATATAAACAGTTCCATTGTCAATAATAGCCCCTTTCAATGAATAATATAGCATGAAATATAATTCAAATAACTGCCAAATGCAAATGACTAATTTTCACTTTAGCATTCTTTGCTAAGTAATATCAAAATCAACAGTTTTACTTCTAAGGAAGTGTGCAGCAGATAGGGAGGTGGAATCTGTTAAAATATAGGGTAAGATTTGAATAAAATAACAGTTATCCCAGGGATGATTAACGTGCCCTGAAGAAAACTGTTCCATAGACATTGGCCTATTATGCATGCACATCTTACTGCAGATTTTCAGAACAGTAAGCCTTTAATCTTGACTTTGGATTCTGTGCCTGCCTTATGCACCATTCTTTTTCCTCCGGTGCATTTATTTTACAGCTATAATTAAAAAACCACACCCTTTTCTAAATCAGGGTGGAATGTCACTTGTGATGTGTCTAAAGTTTTCTTTTAAAATTTATGCATTTGCCCTATTGCAGCTGCTCAGTAGCATCCAGCAAGCACCTTCCATTTAAAGTGGTTCAGGTTTTGTGCAAGCATTATAGCATTAGTTTCTTGAATGAAAGAGAACAGAAAGGAAGAGAGGCAAAGGGGAAAAACTTGAGGTTGAAATTGACAAAACTTTTTTTTGAAACTGATAAGCAGCTGCGAAGCCCCATTTCCCATATTGCCGAGCACTAGGGGATTCTCTGCTGTGCTATCAGCCACTGTGAAAAATGGCAGTCACACAATTTCATAATATGGGGAAACATATGGAGTGTACAGAATGCATGATAGAACACACTGACACTGGCATTGCAAGCTGTGATCACTGGCAATGTGTATGCGTGTGAGCTCAGGGGAATCTGTGCAAAGTTGGGTGCAACTTCACCATGCTTTGCACAGGGCAGTGTCATGGGCCAGCTTGACCAGCCTGAGTCCAGTGTGGCTGAAGACTCCTCAGGAGTTGAGGAGCCACATGCAAGGAGCTCTGAACCAGCTAAAGTTAGTGAATTAGAGATACAGAAGCCTCAAGATTCATTGCTGGCAGCTGACCTTGACCCACCCACGCACGCACAACCTATGAAGCACAGTTGCAAGAAAGTAGCCCACCAGGCTCCCCTTCATTACTTGAACAGCAAAGGCAAAGGCTCCAACAAGACTTAAGAGCATGCAGACAGAGTGCTCGTCTCTTGGCTCGGCACCAGCTGCTTAATGATAGTAGTTCTGCACGAGTACATTAGCACCTCCAACCAGATGGCTGTAAATCAGGCTTGTTAAGGAATGCCTTTATAAATCAGACCTGGAGAACTGCAGATTGTGGAAGCAACTTGTCAGAACCCTGTAAACTTTGCAACCACAAGTCTGGACTCTGCATGCCTCCTGTGACCTGTGGACTGGTCCTTGACTCTGCTTTTTGGACCTACTTGAACCTTGTTGATCTATGACCTTGGACTGCCTTGACTCCACTTTCCTGAACAACCCATGAACTCTGACTGCCACTAAACTGGTATTTGACCCCCGGACTGGACTCTTGACTGTGATATAACTCTGTTACTTTGCTCTGTTGCCTTGCTCTGCTTGTATTCCAGGACAGGCTGCATTTTGTATGGGGGAGGAGTCCTCTGACAGAAGCTCTGGAGTTTTGGTTCCCCCAAAACTTTGTTCTGCCCTGGCTCCTACCTGGAGGAACTCTCTGCTAAATAACATATGTGCCCTGTGAGCCCTAATGCAGTTCTGCAGGGCTTGCATGACAGAGATGTTCTGCCAGGCTTTTGGTTGAGGACAGCAATGGATACCATCCTATTGGCACTCCTTCCTCCTCCCTCCCCTCTTCTTTTTCCTTCCTGCCCCCTTTCCACTTTCCTGTGGGGCAGTGATAAATTTGGAATCTGAAGTGTTAATGCCTTCTGAGAATGTTTTATCTATAGATTATTTAAATTGTTTTATTATTTAAGAATGTTTTTATCATTATGTTCATTGCCTTGAGATGTGTGTATTTGGGGAAAGGACGGTCTATACATTGAAATTATAAATAAATAACTTAATAAAATCATTAAAGGGAAAAATGTTTTCAAAGCTTTAGGTTACCCTTCTCTCTCTCTTTACATCTCATGTCAATTTCATTCCATGCTGACTATCCCCCCTTTATTTTGCTTGCATAGAGCACTTAAACCTTTTTTTTTTTTTTTTTTTGCACTGGGGACACTGCTGTTTGCCTTCTCTCTGATAACCCTTTTAAGTCAATACCAGCAGAGGACTAAACCTTGCACAGCTCTTTTTAAACTCCCCCCATTTATTTGTTTTACTCAGTGATCTGAAACTAGCAATAGTCTCATATAGCTAGACTCATGTTCCTTGTAAAAAAAAATAAATATTTAAAACAATGAGGGAGCTAGTACACTGATGAAGGGGGATGATGGCAGAAGGTACAGAGTGGGCGGGGGAGTGACCTTCATGGGGTGGCAAAAGGGAGGGGAAAATCCTAGATAATCTGTTTGAATTGCTTTTGGCTTGAAAGCAAAACAAGGGGGAAACAGGCACAAAAGCATTCTTGGTAAACCTGGAGAAACAGCAACCAGAATGTGAACTGAGTGCTGAAGGGATAAAAATCAGTTCAGGACAACAAAGAAAACCCAACAGACTTGCATGGTGAAAGTGAGGGGAAAATACCCATGCATAATAGGCCATTGTTTTTATCCTGTCTTTAGGTATCACATTAATAATACACTTTTTGTTAAAACTGTAAGCTAACATTCAAAAATCTGTGGTGCCTAGCAACAGCTACTGAGTGAGTCTGTTTCTTAAAGCTATAGGTGCCCCTTTTATCATTTTGTTTTTTAAAAACCCACTTGTACATGTGTGTGTATATATACGCATACACTCAGAGCATCACTACCTCTTAATCAAAGGCTTGTTTTGCGACTGTCCCCACCCCAGCCCTAAATGAATGCTTGTGGGACAATAACCTTACATTCAATGCCATGAAGAGTATCCATTACAATACAGACCTACCCAGTAAACTAATGAAGTCCTTAATCAATAGAATATTTTCCTATCAGCTTCCACCTCAGAGTAAGTCAAATACTCTGAAAATCTGGTTCCTGCCACTAGCAGAAAAATATGTGAATCTGGAGTGTAAGAAGAATCTCTCCAGTGCAATATTATAGAATGAATATGCTTAGTTTCACCCTGAGGCTGCCACCAAGACTCTTGACAAGCCAGATAAAGGCACAGTTTAGTTTACTCCAGCGGTGTACATGTGACGCAGTTTAATAGGGACAGTTCTCCCCAAATTCATTTGTTCAACCACTGGACTCGGCTTATGCTTATGCTTCAGATTAGACAATATAACAACCTTTCTCCCTTTTGTGTACTGACCCGACCACGTGCGTGATCTGGCTTCATCTGGTCCACACGTGGTCATGCGAAGAGCAGGAGCTTCGCTCCACCAAAACAATAGATGGTCGGATCCTAGTTCCCCTTCCAATCAGGAGACTAGGATCCTAGAGTTAATCTAATCATTGTAAATAGACCTATCACGAGTGTTGGGGTGTGTTTGGGTGTGGTTTGGTTTCAGGATAAAAGCCGGCCTGTGAGCCGGCTTCTGTGTCTTGTTCTTCACTTAATAAAAGTATGAGAGCTGAAATTACTCGTCAGTCTCAGTACTTTTAACTCTCTCTCTTAATCTCTTCCCCTCTCCACCCTACTCCCTCCCTCTCCCTCTCACTTTCCCCCCTTTCAGCCATTCTCCCTTATTGTGGCTTCTCCACATCCCAGCTCCCTTGTTCCTTTTCCTCCACTCACTTGGAGCCCTGTCTCCTTCTCTCCCCTCTGCCAGAAACCTTCTTTCCCCACCAGAAACCTATTCCTCCCCTTTTTTAAAAAAAATCTTGGGCTTTGTATCATCTCCCTTTCCCTCTCCCCCTAAAGCTCAAAACCCCATTCTGTGCCCTTTCACCTCTCCTCCTTTCATTTCTCTCTCAAGCTTAATCTCTCATTCTCTCTTACACATAACAAGGTCCATTTCCCCTCCCCATTTCTCTTCTTCTGCTTCTCTTCTGGGGATACCACTCACATATCCACGGGCGCATGGTTACATCTAGTTTAATGAAATAGCTTCCACTAGGATTTGTGTAATTGTTTATTGATTGCTCATTCTGCCTCAATGTCTGTGATTTGTATTCCACAGACTGTGTGATTTATCTTATTGCATTACCTCAGGATCTGGCTTCCTGTTCCACTTTTCTAACAATTCCAATAGAAGTTGATCTAGTTAACCTAAAACCTCCCCCCATGCGCACTGTGTGTTTTCATAAACTATCATGCCAAGATCATGGCTGTGTTACATAGGCTTAGGATCCTATACCAGAGTCGGAGGACATTTGTAAAGGCTACACACATACATCCCTCCGCTTCCCTGGTAACACATACACATAAAGAATGAAGAGGAACATGAAAAAAAGAAATTCCTTCTTCCACAGTACTAATGAGTTTTAAAACAAGAAATCTGTGTTGATGGAATGAGGGATCTGGCAGAAGGGGGAAGAAATGAGAAGTGGATATATTTTTGTGGAAGGAGTTGTGAGCTAACACTTGAAAGCCTTGCCTAAGTTTGTGCTCAGAGGCAACCTGCTCCTGCATTCTGACTTTGTGGGGAGGCAGGAAATGGCCACCATTCAGTGGAGGGGTGTCAGGTGCTCTGCATATGCTCAGAGGGACATTCCTGAGCTGTGGTGCAATCTTGGAACAAATTAAGTCAGAAGGAGAAAGGAGAATAAGCAAGGAGATATTTCCTATTAACTAGAAAGTTTGTGTGTGTGTGTGTATGAAAAAAAAATCCTGTTTTTGCAGAAGTGGGATTTTTTTGTGTGTGTGGAAGGAAACAGATTTTGTATGTTCTCTTTGCACATTTTGTTGGTCAAAGCAAATGACTAGAGAGGCTGTTGTTCAGTTGCACAGTTGAGTTCAACTCTGTGACACCATGGACCAGATCACGCCAGGCCCTCCTGTCTTTCATTGTTCTCCGGAGTTTGCTTAATTTCATGTTCGTTGCATTGATACACCGTCTAACCATCTCATCCTTGCCCGTTCCCTTCTTCTGTTATCTTCAATTTTTCCCAGCATCAGAGTGAGTGCTCCCTTCTCATTTAGTGGCCAAAGTATTTGAGCTTCAGTATCTGGCCTTCCAGGAAACAGTCAGGGTTGATTTCTTTTAGGATTGACTGACTTGATCTACTTGCAGTCCAAGGGACTCTCAAGAGTCTTCTCTAGTGCCATAATTCAAAAACATCTATTCTTTGGTGCTTGGCCTTCCTTATGGTCCAATTATTGTAGCCATACATTACTACTGGGAATACCATTGCTTTGACCATACGGACTTTTGTTGGCAGGGTGATGGCTGTCTAGGTTTGCCATCGCTTTCCTCCCAAGGAGCAGGCGTCTTTTTATTGCATGGCTACAGTCACTGTCTGCAGTGGTCTTGGATCCCAGGAACGTGAATTCTGTCACTGCTTCCATGACTTCCCCTTCTATTTGCCAAGGAGTGATGGGACTGGATGCCATGATCTCAGTTTTTTTGATGTTGAGTTTCAAGTCAACTTTTGCACTCTCCTCTTTCACCCTTAACAAGAGACTCTTTGAGTCCTCTTCACTGTCTGCCATTAGAGTGGTATTGTCTGCATACCTGAGGTTGTTGATGTTTTTCCTGGCAATCTTAATTCTGGCTTGTGATTCATCCAGGCCAGCATTTTGCATGATGTATTCCACATATAAATTAAATAAGCAGACTAGACATAAGAACATAAGAGAAGCCAGTGATGGATCAGATCAATGGCCCATACAGTCCAACACACAGTGGCAAAAAATACCAGGTGCCTTCATGAGGTCCAGCCGTGGAGATTAGAGAGGCACTGGGACTTTAATCCACCAGACTGGAAACCCTGCTTCCTAATTCTAAATATGTGGAGAGTGGAAGATGGCTGTGCTTAATTAGTGGGGAGAGAATGCTCTGCATATGTTCAGAGATACTTTATTAGTTCAGCAATGGATGCACTAATTGATGCTGAGATAGGCGCATTGTGGTGCCTCTGTAATCTTTGCCTATAAAATGAAACCGTTGGACTCTGAAAGGAACAAATACAACGGCCCGTATCCTGCCACTCCATGAAGCAAAGTTTGAAGCCTTCCTCCATCCTAAAGAGTCTTCTTCCAACAAAGTGGCTTTTTCACCAATGGCAAAAAGGAAGGCATCTTAGGCTGGAGAGAGTTCCTCAACCCTATGGTAGGATATTGTCCAGTCAAGTGCATATAAATGTATTAAATGCGTTTGTCTAATTGTTTTTGTCATTCAGAGTTATCTGTTTACATCCTTATACTAATTGCCAAAATGTGTGGATACTTATTTCCACCAACAGGGGGCTCACTCTCCCCCAACAGCTTTTCCTACATAGTCAGTAGACTTCCTGGGTTTGTAGAAATATCCAAAAACTAAAAAAATCCCTTCAGGGACCATTGAATCTCCCCCAAAACCTTTTGAAATGGCCTCTGCAGGGATCTGCTTCAGGCATCAACAGTGAGAGATTAGAATGTTCAGCGGTGGGTGGGATGGACTTCTAACTGGCTTTGTCAGTAAAAGGGTGGGGGAAGGGTCCTTTCCAGGCCTATTTTGGCCTTTCAGGGAGGGGGAAGGGTGCCTTGGGGCCAGGCCTCACAAGAATTGCCAGTGCCAGGCTGGGGGATTTCTAGAGATTTTGTGGTGGACTCTAAGGAGGACTGGGTTTGCGAAGGGAGAGGCCTCAGCGGGGTATAATGCCACAGAGTCCACCCTCCAAAGCAGCCATTTTCTGCAGGGAGACAGACCTCTGCTGTCTAGAGTCCAGTTGTGATTCTGGGGGCTCTCCAGTTCCCATTTGGAGGTTGGCAACTCTAGGCCTGGCAGTAGTCTAGGGTTGCCAGGTCCCCCCTGATTTGCATGACTCACTTAACCTCGGCTGCTTGCTCCCATTCATCTGCAGCCACCCTATGAAAGCCAATGAGGTGCAGCAGTTAGAGCTTCAAAGTAGGGTCTGCAAGACCCAGGTTCAGATCCCCATCTTGCAGTGGAAGCTGACTGCGTGATTTTGGACCAGTCACATATTTCAGCCTGGCCAACCTCACAGGGTTGTTGTGCAGATAGAAAGGAGGAGGGAATAATGAAAGCTGCTTTGGTCCCCACTGTGGAGAAAGACTGTAATTTTCCTAGGTAGAGGCTGGGGAGTGGAGATGGAAAGCAGAAGACGGAGAGGCAGATAAAGGTAGGTTGGCTGTTGGGTGGGAAGGAAATAGGGTTGCCAACTCCAGGTTGGGAAATCCCTGGACATTCGAGGGGTGAAGCCTAGAGAGGGTGGGATTTGAGGAGGAGAGGAACTTTGGACTGGTGTAATGCCATAGATTCCACCCTCCAGCCATTTCCTCCATGAGAACCACCATTGCCAGCCCCCTGGTGAGGACTGGAGATCACCCAGATTTACAACTGTTGTCCAGGCGACAGAGATCAGTTCCCCTGGATAAAATGGTTGTTTTGGAGGGTTGAGTCTATGGCATCATACCCTGCTGAGGCTGCTTGCCTCCCCAAGCCTCACTGTCCCAAGGCTCCACCCCCAAATCTCCAGGAATTTCCCAACCTGGAGCTGGCAGCCCTAAGGTGAATTGATCTCTGTAGCTGGGAGATCCGTTGTGATTCCCAGAGTGCTGCCACTGCTGCTGTGGGGAGAGAGGAAGCAGGTGGGTGGCTGAGAGCACTGCCACTACTGTTGCTGCTGCTCTGCGGAGTGGGGGAGGAAGCAGGCAGGAGGCTGGGAGAGTGATGGGGGCAGAAAGAAAGAATGATGGAGTGGGGGGCAGAAAGAGAGAGAAAGAGTGATGAGGTGGGGAGGCAGAAAAACAAAGAGAAAGATGACAGGTCAGAAAGAGAGAGGAAGTCACATGCATAAAGGAGAAATAGAGAGTAAGAAAAGGGCAGCAGAGGGGAGAAACAGTGTGAGAGAGGTAGGGGGTGAGGAGAGGAAGCAAAGGTGTGACGAATGAGATAACCATCCCACAAGTTTCTTGTGGGTCTCCACTTGTGCAGTCTAAATTCCTGCTTTTTGCTTGTGACATATTGGAGTCTGCATTCTGGATGAACCATGTTTGCCAAACCATGCTGTTAGGATATCAGACATATTTGCCAAAAGATGTGCTGATGACAATTGGTTTAGATGACTTCTAAAGGTTTTTTGACAAATTAATGGGACAGATCTCCCTATGTTCTTATGTATGATTTTTTTAAAAAAATCCAGCCTTGACTGTAACAATGGAATGCAGTTGTTTATTTTGTATGTTGAACTAAACTAAATGCACTGATAGTTTATCCATTACTTCTCTATCCTGGTATTTTTCCTTTAGTGAGTTCCCCCCAATGCTAAGATCCATAAAAATGAATTTCTCATACCCAGGTCAGCAAAAGTATATACAGGCACCAGAGAGATTCAGAAATAGAGTCCAGGGGTACCTTAACACTATTCAGGGCTCTGTTTTGGTCTCTTGTGCTTTCAGCAGAATGAATTTTCTTCCTTTATGAAAACCAGTGTTCTAAGCCTAAAGGAGTTGGGATGTAAAAATATCTACATACGGTTTATATTGTGTTCTCACTTTCACACTAGGCAGCATTAGACTGTCACTTATTTGCCTGAGAGACTCACTTCTTTCTATTTTAGGATGTTATTTGCTTCTCTTGCAACTCAATTAAAAATAGCCCCCCCCCACCATTCAGCACATTTGAGAAATTGTAATGCTGATTGTGGAGATGTTTAAAAAGGCTGGGGGGGGGGCATTGTCTTCCCTTGTTACTTTTTGGAACACGCCACTAATTCTCAGGAGCAACTTTGAGCCATTCTACTCTCTGAATGTTATAAATGATTAGATGCCCATGTCCTCCTTCGACATGCCAAAGTCATAAAACTTTTAATTTAAAAATTAGGGGTTGGGGGGATGAATGTTGCTATATCACTGTAGCTATTGTGAAGAAAATAATCATGCAGAAGATAATCACAGAACACAGTTTTAAAATATAATTTTGGGGGCACTTTAAACTCGAAAATAACCCAAACAGGGTTTTGAATCTTACTATGGATCTTGCCCTACCTGACAGAAATGTCTTCATCTCTCTTCTATTGGAAATTGAATCACCAGCCCCACCCCAACTTATGGATGTGATCTTGCCCCGTGTTGTTCAGTTACATGACAACTGGACAATGATTGATTTTGCTGTAAACAGATCTTGTTTAGGTGATTTTTGTCCAAGGCAGGCTCAGCAAGTGACTCATACATTCTTCAAGAACCCAAAGGAGAAAACAAATTGCTTCCAGTGGACCCCGGCAGACAGGAAACATCCTACTGCATTTAATACTGGTGAAATATACTGGGTTCGACACACGAGTAGTGATCAGTTCCTAGCTTATTGTGAATCAGCTCTAACTACAAGACAACTCCAGCAGGACTGAAGTCCTGTTTATAATCCCATTAAACGGCACACCCCAAATACACCCATTCCCAACAATAGACTATTTACATGCTAATCGCATCCCGATAGGTGGCTGCCAGGATCCTGCTGGTCTATTGTGTTTTTTCCCCAAGCTCACCTTCTGTCTGGCAGCCCTGGGTGCAGGGAAACTGTGCCAGTACATAACAACTGGGATGAGACAACATGTACCATGATGAAGGGACATCTGAATTTGGAGGGTCTGAGGCAAGATGGTGGCAGCAATTACCTCAAGCAAGAATATTTGGCTCCACTGAGAAATTTCCAAAATACCAAAAGAATGGCCTGATAATAGAGGCAAAAAACCCAGACAAGGAAACCATTACAAAATAAGGGGTTGTTTGAAAGGTTGCCAGTCTTGCAGTGCCATCCAGTGTCAGAGTTACACCCTTCTAAGTCCATTGAAATCAAGGTTGTTAATTCTGCTTTTGATTGTAAATTTGGTTATGAGAATGGGGTTTGTTATGCATGCCTTCCTATGTAATTTGTATCCTGCCTTTTTCCTGAGGAAAATTTTTCCTAAGATGAAAGTTTCTTAACTTGAGTACTTGTATAGGACAGGATAAGGAGAGAGCCAGTTTGGTGTAGTGGTTAGGAGCATGGACTCTAATCTGGGTTTGATTCCCCCTCCTCCACATGCAGCTGCTGGCGTGACCTTGGGTCAGCCACAGTTCTCTTTGAGCTGTTCTGGAAAGAGCAGTTCTCTCAGAGCTCTCTCAGCCCCACCTACCTTACAGGGTGTTTGTTGTGGGGAGGGGAAAGGAAAGGAGATTGTAAGCAGCTCTGAGACTCCTTTGGGTACTGAAGGGTGGGGTATAAATCCAATCTCTTCTTCTTCTAGGGGAAGAAAGCAGCTAGACTGCAGGAAAAGTGGAGCCCTGGCCAATGAGGGTATACTCCCCCCCCGAACCCACAATTATATGCTAGGTAGCCACTGGCCAGGGAGGGGCCTGTACTAGCCCCTGTACATCAGGTAAAAGAAATGGTAGCTTTACATGGAGCCATAACTTTATTGAATGTTTGTGGGACAGGAAAAGTTAATTTGAGTCCAGAGCACCCTAGAGAGCAACAAGAGTTTCAGGGTATAAGCTTCTGAGAGTGAAAGCTCCCTTGGTCAGATGTCATCTGAGGAAGCCCTGTTAGTTGTTAGGCAATGGCTGATGAAGGGGGCTTTGACTCTCAGAAGCTTCTACTCTGAAATTCTTGTTGCTCTCTAACGTGCAACTGGACTCAAATCTACTGCAGACCAAAACGTCTACCCTTGGAAACTGTCTTCATGTGGGACAGGAGCATCATTGTTAAGTTATGTTGAAATGGCATGCAGAATGAAGAGGTACTATTTATTTTCTGATTCATTCCTTTATTTCTGATCGTTTTGAAACCTAGTCTCCTACCTGTCTCACTTTGTGCTCAGCTTTGCCCAGTTAATGATCCTCAAAAGCCTTTTGCTTGTTCCCAGTATAAGCTCATGAGCTTGTCTCCCTCTTCTGGTCACAAGAGTTAGTAGCAAGAAGTTGTTAGCAGCTGTGCAGATCCCAAAGCAAAATAATGATAATAAGAAGAACACAATCCTTCTAATATCTTAAGTTAGGGCCAACCAAATGAAACATAATATAGTGTGCAAGCTTTCATGTTCACCTGATGCACACTGTTATGTGCTATTTCATTGGTCCTAATAAAAAATGGCTGTGGTGGCTCAAGTGATTAAGACGCTGAACTGCAGATCAGAAGGTCAGTAGTTCAGCAGTTCAAGACCCGAGTGCTGCATGATGGAATGAGCTCCAGTCTCTGGTCCCAGCTCCTGCCAACCTAGCAGTTTGAAAGCAAGAAATTGCAAGTAGATAAATAGGTACCACTTTGGTGGGAAGGTAACAGCATTCCATGCACCTCAGCATCTAGTCATGCTGGCCACATGACCACGGAAATGTCTCTTTGGCTTGGAAATGGAGATGAGCACTGCATCCCTAGAATTGGATTCGACTGCCTTTCGAGCAAGGGAAACCTTTACCTTTACTAATAAAAAGGTATTATGTGTACTATGTTCCTTTCAATGAGGCTGGCACAAAACTCTTATGCCAGCTGTTGCCAGAGGCACTGCCTTTTAATCTTGGGTAGCCCCAAAGCAGGGGTGCCGTACTTTCTAACCTGAACCAAAGTCCCCGAAAACCAAGCACTCTCAGCTCGAACCACAGAGTCAGGCTGCAAGTGGTCTGCAAAAAGGGATTTCATATTCAGGTCAGGTTTCATAAAGTGACCTCAGAGCAAGTCTCCAGTCTTCCCCCTCCACCTAGCAGAGATTATGCTTATGGGATGACAATGGGTTCTACCAGGTAAAGTATCTAAATTTCTAAATGTCTGTTTAGAGGCCACCTGGCAGTTAACTCTGTCTCCAGTAATTCTTTGTCTGAATTCTTTGTCTTTCCTGCTCTGTTCCTCAAGAATACTGGGATAAACCAATCAGTCATTCAAATGTTTAGCAATCCTTCCTGATGCTAATCAGGGATGTCTCCCACCTTTTGTCTACCCTGGCCAGGACCATTAGTAAGTCAGATAATCCATTTAACTAGCTACCCAACACCTGGCTTCTATTGTTAAATCCAGACCCTGCCTCTCTGGAAGCTCATTGGTCATAGCTAAGGTCTGCCCCTACTGGTATCACACATCCCTGGGACTCATCATTGGTCCAGGTAATCTATTGTTCTCACCTGAGACCAGCCTCCAGGGCCACCCATTGGTCTGCATTCTTTACCTGTGCCTATATCTCAGCACACATGGCCTTATACCATGTGTTTTCTGCCACGATCCAAGATGGTAATCCAACCCAGACTCTCTCTCTGAGTTTGGGCCACTATCCTTTCTTCATGGACCTCTGCACATCTGAACAGGTTGTATCACCTCTCTATAAGCCATCAATCACCTCTGTCTCCTTAGTTCTATATTGCGTGAGTATTATTTGTATGCTTGAGAATATTTAGTAAAGAAATCATTATTTTAGTTACTGTGTCTGTTCCAGGGTTCTTGGGAATTCTAACTCTGGTATACACAGGTCAGATCCTATAGATAAACCAATTGCATATTAATAATTATAATTCCCCATCTTTATTAAATAACAGAGCAATTTGGCTAACACAGCCTCACTGGGGATACCCAGCAGATTGTGCTCTGTTGTAGGCACAACTTTTCCACATGGCAAAACAATCCTCTCAGCATTCATATAGAGTAATTTCAGTGTTGGAGAAGGATGTTTACTGTTAAAAGATCATACCCTTTCTAACAGAATTTATATTTTCTCACCAGTGGTGATGGTAGTAGCAGTAGCAGCTGCTGCAGCTGGAGTAGTAGTAATACAAAAATGGGAAGGGGCTGGTGTGCCGATTTGACTTGTGTTGCTCTTGTGAAAGAGCTCCAATCTACCCAGCCACTACTATTTATTGTTGCATGTACTGATTAAGGACAGGATTCTTTTGTATCACTGGTTTAAACGAGGGCAGTTGGATTCTAAAGAGGAAAAAAAAAGCAATATAGGCCCTGATCACATGAGTGGGATAATCCGCAGGGGACAGGAGGCTTTTAGCTGCAGAGCAAAAAGAAGCGCGGTAGTGGGATCTCACGTTCCCCCGCGGCTCCATCTGCAGGCCTCTGGCAGCTGATCAGACCAGCGAGGCAACGCAGCAGGACCAGCGAGGCAACACAGCAGAACTGCATTTGTGCACATGTGCCTGATGCCGATGGCTGCTGGAAGCTACGGGCCACCAGCGCGTCTCCGATCAGATGCCCATTTAATGGAAGATACTACTTGTTAGCAGGTAGTTTTTAACTCTGCTTTTTCCATGGGAAGCTGCGAGTTGGCCACAGGAGTGCTACGCCTCCCAGATGTGCCGGTGTGATCGTGCCCGGAAACTCCGCAGGGCTACCGTGCCTTCGGCGGGGCAAATGCTCCGTGTGACCGGGGCCATAGACAAGCTGTGGGTTTCATTGCACTTGATTCAATTTATTTCTCAGTTGACTCTTCCATGCTGATAACCATTTTCATTCATTTATAATTATTTGGTAACTATAATGGTTAGAGTATCAAACTCAAATCCCCACTGGGCCATGGAAACTTGCTGGGTGACTTTGGGCAGTCATACATTCTCAGGTTTACCTTCCTTATGGGGTTGTTGTCAGGATTAAATAAAGAGAGGAGCAATTTAAGCCACCCTGAGTCCCCACTGGGGAGAAAGGCAAGAGTATAAAATACAATTTATTTATTAGGGGTTTTTTCCCTTCTCCCCCATTTTATTTATAATTTTTATAACATAAACAATATGTTCATAAATAGTATTAACAATATCTCTAAGTTATTCAGGATAGAGAGCTAGCATGTTGTAGTGGTTAACAGTGGCAGACTCTAATCTGGAGAGTTGGGATTCCCTACTCCACCACATGAAGAAGGACCTTGGGCCAGTCACGGTTGTCTCAGAACTCTCTCAGCCCCACCTTCCTCACGAGGTACCTGTTGTGGGGAGAGGAATGGTAGGTGATTGTAAGCCACTTTATAGCAATCCCAGCAAGGCAATTTCAAGGAAACTGAGGAGCGGAGGTGGTTTGCTATTGCCTTCCTCTGCAGAGTCATCCTTGGTGGTATCCCTTCCAAGTATAGACCCTGCCTAGCTTCCAGGATCTTATGAGATCAGGCTACACCATGTTGTCTTCCTTCCTCCACATCTCCTTGATCTTGGTTTAATCACCACATTATGCTGGCACTTAACATCACTCTATCATGTGTTACTTTCAGTATATGTACACTATAAAATTACCTCTGTCACTGATTTCCTGAAACAATCATCGGAACTGTAGTTTGATGAGGGAGCTATGAAGAAGTCTATTAGAGATCTCTGTACTTTCAAGAGCTGCCCTGGGGAGAGGGATTTGCTTTTACACCACTTTAAATCTGGCTTGCTTGCTATTTTCCATACATCGATGCTTGTTAATTTCCCTGTAACCATATTACATGCCCTTATGGTCAGGGCTGCTAGGCATTGTGAGTCCAATGAAAAATCTAAGATGTTGTACACTAATCTTTTCCGCAAGCAGTTTGTAAGACAGCTGTGGGCATTAAGAACTAGCCCTTTCCTGCCCTAATATGAATGCCAGCTTGCTGGGGGATTTTCTCAGTATTGCACCAGGATTTCTGGGAACCTAAAGAAGGATATCTATTCTGCTTGCGTCTAGTCAACATTAGTCCCATTGCAGCAGTTGCTGCCAGCAGGGACTTGCAGCATAGTTATTATTCTGGGGCCTGCCTTGGCACGTGGTGAGCTCTCAGCTTTTGTTCCTCTTTGCTCTGGATTAGTCTCATCTGCCTTCACATGTTAGAAAGGAGCAACATCAAATAAAAGATTTCCTTTCACATCTGTTTGACTGCCAGGAAGCTTGACTGAGAAATAAATCTGTTTAATTGTTTCATTTGTATTCCAAGGAGCTTCAAATGGCGTTCCAGCTTCAAAACAATCCTGTGAGGAAGGTTAGTCTGACTGAAAACAACTTGTCCAAAGCCAGCTATCTAACATCTTAGCTGATCAGTGGCAGCTTGGGGTGGCTCGAGGCAATTCCTATCTTTCTGTGCTTTAGATCACAAGTCACTGATTCCTAGAAATGATTGTTTCTCTAGTTATTACAATTTGTGAAAAAAGCAACCAAATACTCTTAAAATTGCAATACTCTCTTCTACTTAGTCTTAATCACATCCAGTAATAAGCTGTTGAACATTGATATGAACCTTTTCTTGTGCCCCTATGCATACCTGAAATGGCATTCCTGAGATAAGCAGAGATTTATTTGTGAGTTTCCCACTACATATACTGGTGGTGATGGTGGAGGAAAGCGCCATCAAGTCACAGCTGATTTATGGCGACCCCATGGGGTTTTCAAGGCAAGAGATGTTCAGGACTGACTTTGCTTAGCTTCTGAGATCTGATGAGATCGGGCTTGTCTGAGCCATATATCGCTAAGTATTTATTATTTAGAAAACATCTAACCCTCCTCCCTATTAAAAAGACTACTCAAAAAGGTATACAAGAATTCAAAATACACAGTAAAAAACACAATACAAACCCCACAAAAATACATAGTAGTAAAAACACAGTACTTAAACTAAAATAAAACTATACCCCCCCCTCCAGGTGCAAACCAATTTAAAACTTGACAAAGGCCCTGGTCACACGGGCCAGATAATGTGGGGGGGAGGTGTGGCTTTTTGCGCTGGTGCACTTTGACCCGCCCGAACACGATCAGACGCGATGGCAAGGAATCGAGGTTTCAGTTTGTTGGCCTGTGTTTCCAGCGTGCTGCAACACAGCAAGGAGAGCGCGCTGGAGCGATCAGATGGAGGAAGTCCGTCTGTGGCCCGTCGCAAGCATTAGATAGTGGACTTTCTCTGGTACCTTTTAACTCCGGATCGTCAGCCGGGCACGATGGGTTGGCAACGGGTGTGTAACGCTTGCCAGATGTGCTCATTTGATTGCCCGTAAACTCTGCCCGGCATCTGTGAGTATCCCGTGGCAACTTCTGTGTGTGATCAGGGCCAAAATGTACCAGTTGCTTCATGAATTTTACATCCTTTCCAAGGCAACAACCAATCATGCATAAAGAATCTTGCAGCCAATGAGGAGCCAGGGCAATTTGATATGTCACATACATGTAAGGAAAAGGGAGCATCACACATTTGATTAAAGACACTGTTGCTGCAATAAGAGAATGTGCATATATTTAAACATCATGAGCCAATTTAGAACTTTTGATAAAATTATATTAAAATGGAAGTTGCTTGTAAATAGTGGACCAAACACTATTTGAGTAGAAGAGGAAATGTTCATAAGCTATCCCAGATGCTGTAGCTATACTAGCACTATTCAGAAGTTACTCATAGTGACCAGCATTTTTCAGACCTTTACTACAAATGCAGAACCTGGCTTCAGAAATACCACACTAGGGGTGCGATCATACGTACTGGAAGCAACGGCAGCCATGCAATTCCCCCGTGGATTAAAGGGACGCGATCAGACAGACACATCTGTCTGGCGTCCCGGAGTCATTGGCGGGGCATTGTTTCGCGTGGCAGTAGTGTGGAAAAAAGCTACTGCCAAAAACTCAGTATTATGGGGAACTGTGGGTGCGCAGCGGGAAGTTGCAGGAGGGGCATTGTAGGTGGGGCAAACGTGCATCATTGCAGGTGGGGCAAATAGCCTCGCTTCCTGCCCGCCCTTTCCCCCTTCTGTTTGATCACAGCCTAGGTGCAGTAGTCTGACCAGCTACAAAGGGGGAGAAAATCTATGTAGATTTCATAGTTGAATATAAGGGGTCTGGGGCAGTGCAGCTTTCCAGGATGCTGATTTCCTCTTTTGTTTTGTCTCTTCTCTATTCTATTGGGCGAAATGGCTAAAAACAGCAAGAACAGGAAACCAGTGATCCATTGTACATCTGTTCCAAGTATATTCTTATGAAATGGTCATTATTTCAATATTCCTGATGGATGGTTTAATCTATTCTGGAAACCAGGGTATGTGTAACAGCATCAACAACAACAACAAACTCTGAAAGACTGGTGAGATATTAGATCAGGGGTCCCCAACATGATGGCCATCAGCACCTTTTCTGGTGTCCATGAAGTGTTTTTAGGAAGTGGGTGGGGCCACGTAGGGCTTCTGATTGACTATTGCAGATGAAGAAGAAGAACAAGAAGAGGAAGACTTTGGATTTATACCCCGCCCTTCACTGCCCAAAGGCGTCCCAGAGCGGCTTACAAACTCCTTTCCCTTCCCCTCCCCACAACAGACACCCAGTGAGGCAGGTGGGGCTGAGAGAACTTCTGACAGAAACTGTCCTTGAGAGAACAGCTGTGCCAGAGCTTGTGACTGACCCAAGGTCACATCAGCAGGTGCAGGTGGAGGAGTGGGGGATCAAACCTGGTTCTCCCAGATAAGAGTCCACGCACTTAACCACTACACCAAACTGGCTCTCCAGTTCTGATTGGCTGTGCTGATTGTCTTAAAATGTTGCTTTTGCAGCAGCTGCCACCACAGTACAAGGATCTGCACTGTGTTACTGAAGCTGTGACAGCCATTTCGTGGCAGCCATTTTGTTGCACCCACCATGCTGTGTGAGAATTTCCCGTGCGCCTGCAGGCTCAAAAAGGTTGTGGACCTCTGTATTAGAGAGTTCTCTTTCCTCAGTTTAGAAATACTGAAGTCCACCCCTCCATAAACTCTCAAGTAATTGCAGCCTGTTGTCAAAATCTGTTGCTTGCACTCTCCTTTTTATTGTTGATTTTATGTATTGGTAACATCCTCTCATGAAGCCAAGATTCAACACTTTTACATACCAGCCTTTTTAATCTTAATGGATGCGTTATGAATTGTCTCTGGTGAAAAGAATGGAGAGCAAGAAGTCTACAGAGGGTGATACTATGTCAAGGTAAGAAATGTTCTGCATGAGTTATCTCCTGGCAATATTCTTCTGTTGTCCTAGTCACATTTTTAAGGTCACAGGCTTACGTAAAATGGTGAAATACAATAAAACAGATGTTACACATAGCTGCATGTGACATTACCTCAGTGGTCACTTTAAACTCACAAAGCCACTTGTGGAGGAGTGACTGGGATTGGAGAAGTGGTATGGAGAAAAGGGGTCTTCACAGTTTCCTTACCTGATTCCACATTCTCCAAGTGGCTTCTGCACTCGGTGATAGTACCAAATCTACCCATGTTTAGTGGCTAGGGAAAGGATTAAGTCTTCTCTACAGAAAAAGAGAAGATGCGCGGTAAAAAGATGCGCGGTAGTATGATCAGACAGGTCCCCAAAATGCCGCTCTGATGCCGATAGCTGGTGATCACATGGCGATGTTGAAACATATCAAAGGGTTTTGCTTTCGCATTCTTGTGCATGCGCAATCTTACATTTCTTTGCATACTGTGGAGGCTTGGAAAAAACACATCTGGCATGCATGTGCCAGATGCATCAGATTAACTCCGCTTCCACGATCCGATGCTCGCCTGCGACTCACGTTTTCCGGTTGCTACTACTCTTTTGCTGGTACTTTTTAAATCTGCTTCTTCGGGCTGATGGTACGGGTTGGTGACGGGTGTGCTACACTTCCCAGATGTTGCCGTATGATCACACCCGTTTGATGCGCCCTCAGCCCATCCGTTTTGTGGGACAGATCCTCCCGTGTGACCGGGACCTTTTTCAACCATAATGATAAGTCCTGTAAGTACACTACCAGTGCAGGTTCCTTAAGGCATGCTGATTTACAGCAATAGTGCTACTCGTAGCGCTGATTACCATCATCATCACTCTTTGCACTGATCTCTGCATTCCTGTTTATGTACATTGGGCACTAGCAGAATTATTGGTGGAGGGGCCGTGGCTCAGTGGTAGAGCATCTGCTTAACATGTGGAAGGTCCCAGGTTTGATCCCCAGCATCTCAGTTAAAGGATCTGGCAGTAGGTGATGTGAAGGACCACTGCCTGAAACCCTGGAGAACTCCTGCCAGTCTGAGTAAACAGTACTGACTTTGATGGACCAAGAGTCTGATTCAGTATAAGGCAGCTTCACGTGTTCATGGGCAGAGAGAGGGGGAAAGTATTTAATGGAAGAAACAAGCAGAGGACCTGCAGGAAATTGCAGGGAACATTTCATCCCCCCATTTCCTCTTTCCATTCTCTGAAAGCCCCCATATCATCTCCCCTTTTCCTGCTTCCTTTTCTCCTTCCTACCCACCGGATAACTTGCCTTTATTTTTTCCCCATCAACTTCTCCTTCCTTCCACCTGGCAAAGTCTGCCCAGTTGTGTGGTACTGGTGGCCAGGTTAGGAGTTTTGAGAGTGGTGTCTGCGGAGGGAGAAATATGGGGAAGGATTTCACCTAGAATCTATGGTATAATATAGAGATTTCCATTTAAAGCTGCCATTTTTCCACAGGTGAACTGATCTCTGTAGTCTGGAGATCAGTTGTAGTTGTGGGTGACCTCCAGGAGTTTGGCAACCATGCCCCCAGGGCCTTGCTTTACAGAAACCAAGATTTAGAAAGTTTACCAATAAGCAGCCTCTAAAATGTCTGCTGATGGCTCAGTAGGCATTCTTTTTTCAAAAGCCACAGGCATTTTTTCTATTATTCTAGGCACTTTTAATACCCCTCTCTTTTTAAGTTTTCAAATATTTCTGAAAACTTGGGACTTCATTTACATTTGTAGAGAAATCCCTCTACCTGTCCTTAGTTCCATTTTGTGGTTCTTTCATTTTGTTCCTTTTGTACCCTTAGAAGCTTGTTGATTAACAAATCTTGAGCAGCAGAAAATACTTATTTCTTATTTTTTAGATGCAGAGGCTAAAAGGACTAAGACAAATTTTGCAAGGATCTTGGGATCCTTATCACTGAGCAAAACAACCAGGGTTTCCAGAGTATAGGACAACTGGTTAAATAAAGGCTTAATATAATAATCCCTCATAATCTCAAAAAACCTGCATTCCAGCAGGGTGTGAAAGGATGTATCAATCCTGTTAAGGCCACAAGGGCAAATTCTTTCAATGTAGGGCTTGTTCAAAAATCTCCCTTGCAAAACCATTGGTAGGTATAATGTTCAGTCTTGCAAACTGAAAAGCTCTGCAATAATGTGGGATGGTAAGAAAGATAGTACATACGGGGTGTGGGTAAAGATTTTGGGTAAGAAAGACCAAAAAATAGGGATGATGGGTGAGCATATTCTGCAGGCTCTCAGAATGAAACTACTATGGTTGATTTACAGGACTCACTTTTTGATCAGAGAAAATGCTTTGGTTTTGCCTGTTAGCCAAATTGCCTTGACTTGTTACTAAGAAATGGGGAATAATGATCTTATATCAGGCAATAGGCAATACGAGGTCAAGCACCTATGCATACAGGGGTGCAGTTCCCTTCAGACCCTTCAGACGCTGAGACTGATGTCAGTATAAAATGATTTTGTTTACTGAATATATTTCAAGCATACAACAACACAGGCATACACACACTTATACAACAGCTAGGAAATATAGATAGAAAAGAATAGGACATTTGCATTAGCAGGATGTTTTGATGATTGGAGATACTCTACCTGTACGATGTTGGATGGAGTGATTCTCAGGAAAATGAGGGGATTATGGGATACTGGGGAGAGGGTCATGTCCTGAACCGGCAGGCACTCGATGAGACCCTGGCTGTACAACCAAGGGTCGGAGACTAAGGGTAGGAGGGGTTCAGGTAAGGGGCAAGAGTGCAAGTAAGAGAGAGAGAGAGAGCTGGCACTGGACCATCTCTTTTATTAGGAGGTTGAGGGGTGGGCTAAGTTTGGCCACCTCTCTTGGCCCACCTCCTGTTAGACCGTCCCCAAAAATATGCTGACTGGTGCTGGGGTTGAAGGTCTGGGGAGTGGGCAATGTTAGACCTAATGACAAACTTGCCTGGACAATGGCACCTGATGGGATTATGTCTTGTGCTGGCCAGAGCCATTGTTCCCATTTTGTCTTATGGCTGTAGTTTTGACTAGGTGATGTATTAGGTGGGGAAAAACATGTTGCCTACGTGCAAGGAAGGAGACTCTTCATGGAGTTTAGGTCCCCTGTCTTCTGGCCTGGCATGGTAGCTGCCTGACTTCCCAATGCTACACATGGCTAGGGAGCTGGTCTGCCTTGCTGCAGAAAAAGTGGGATGGTGACATGCAGGAATCATAGGCACACTCTTTCACAGGAAGGATTCTTCTTCTGGATGTGTGCTATAACTGGCATCGCTTGGAGTCACCTTACAGTTCAGTCCCTATTGCACATAACTAGCAAAGGTTCAGGTTCTCGTGACTTATGAATTCATAAAAGCACAATAAGGGCCTTGTAGGGCAACCTGCCCATCTCAAAAATATTGACATTCCAGCTTTCATCAGTTTCTCATCCAGGGCTTTCATCCAAGTTGATTTGTGGGTATCGTGGTTTAAAGCGGCTAACAAACCATCATCAGCACAGAGGTGTTTTAGTCTCAGTTTGAAGGCAAATAGCCATACTCTTGCTTCCAAGGACATCTGCCCAAATTCTGCCTCTAATATGATGTTTGACACACAGCAGCATTTTGTGGTTCTATTAATCATAACTCCTATGGCATGGTCCAGAATTACTAGCCAATTACTGCTAAATTTTCTTTGCTACTTCTGGTTGAGTAATACTACACAAAACCCTTCCACAAGGGAGATGTCATCTGGTGGCTTGGTGCAGCACAAGTTGTGTGATTCTGAATTAGGCCTAGTTCTCAATGAAATGGGAAAACTTCTGTCTGATCTAGGGATGCCATCCTTCAGGTGGGACCTGTGGATCCCATAAGAACCACAACCGGGTTAACATTCTGGAAGAAAAAACAGATGACACGTCTGGTAGACCTGATGGATGGGACATCATTTCTGACTAAGAATGCCATAGAGCAAAAATTACAAAAACAGATAAATTGGTTTACTTTATCTGCAACCTCAAACCTTTTGCTCTCAACTGGATTTCACCCGGATCGTATGTCAACCCTTGACAGAGTTTGAATGTCTTCTTAAATTACATTCTACAAAGCAAAAATGAATGATTTCAGTACTCTACAAAATTGTAGAACAGACTGATCTCTCAAAGCCATTACCATACCAACATAAATGGCAAAAAGACTGCCCTTCACTGACACTTGCAGATGGATGGAATGCAGTTTGGTCATCAGCAGAATTTAAGGCAGGAAGTTTGCCAGAAGCAGAGCTGACCCAGCTGAGCTCTGAGAAGGAGCAAGGTGTTTGAGCTGCCAGAGGGGTGAGTGGTATTTTTATTTATAACTTTCAGCTGAGGTGCTTTAGCTGAAAAGGTACTGTGTCAGGGACTGTATTTGGGAGTGTGTGGGTGAGTTGTAACAGACTCCTGACTGCTGGAGTTAGGGTGTGAAAGGGTCATTGTTTGCCTGTAATTAAGTGCTTGGGTGAGATTGAATAGCAGACTCCTGGCTGCTGGAGTTGGAGTGTGAAAGGGGCTTTGTTTGACCGTCATTAAGTGCCTTGGGTGATTTTGAGTAGCTGCTGGCCACACCCTCTCCTGGGAGACAATTCCATGTAAGGCAGGAAGTTTGGAAGAGGCACGAGCCTCTGGCACGAGCCGAAGGGCAAGAGCAAAGGGCGAGGCTCTTTGCCTGTGGCTCTTGGCCTAGGGGCTCTGTAAGAAGCCCAGGAAGAGCCAGGAAGCCAGGACCTTGGCTCCTTGGTAAGGTAAGGTAAGTAGACTCCTACAACAGGAGCCATATAAATACAAAGGGTTTTAAAAGGGGGGTTATAGAAAAGTATTTGTTTAAAAACAATTATGAAGCCAGAATGCCAGCAGGGGGTTGGGGGCTATCCAGTGTTTTGCATGGAGTGTCACATGTATGACTATCTGCCCACTGGTCAGAAGTCTTGGGTGTGTGCTCGGTGCAAGGAGCTCCTGGTTCTCAGGGAGCGAGTTTGCTCCCTTGAGGCCAAGGTGGCTGACCTGGAGAAGCAGAGACAGTCAGTTAGGTGCACGGGGAAGACTCTCGGGGACTTGTTAGATATGTCCCACTCTGGATCTGGCAGCCCGGCTGCTGCCAGGGAGCATGAGGGTCAAGGGGAAAAGGGCACCATGCTGAGGATAAGGGGAATGTGCCCTCAGAAGGGACCTCTTCTTCAGCTGGTGAACGGGTATCCTTTCGTACCAAGGAACCGTCCCTGGGAAGGGTGGGAGGGGGGCTCTTGGTAGTTGGTGATTCGATCCTTAGGCAGGTAGACAGCTGGGTGGCGAACCCGCGTACTGACCGTATGGTGACTTGCCTGCCTGGTGCGAAGGTAGCGGACATTACGCGTGTTTTAGATAGGCTGGTAGATAGTGCTGGGGAGGAGCCAGTGGTCGTGGTGCACGTCGGCACCAACGATGTGGGGAAATGCAGTCGTGAGGTCCTGGAGGAGAAATTTAGGCTGCTGGGCAGGAAACTCAAGGCCAGGACCTCCAAGGTAGCCTTCTCGGAAGTGCTACCTGTTCCACGCGCAGGGCCGGAGAGACAGGCACAGATCAGGAGTCTCAATGCGTGGATGAGACGGTGGTGTAGGGGGAAGGGTTCAAGTTTGTTAGGCACTGGGATGCTTTTTGGGACAAGAGGGAGCTGTACAAAAGGGACGGTCTCCACTTGTCCCGAGAAGGAACCAGGCTGCTGGCGCTCAAAATCAAAAAGGTGGCAGAGCAGTTTTTAAACTGAATAATGGGGGAAAGCCGACAGGAGATGAAAAGTCTCTGGTTCGGGATGGCTCATCTCAAAGAGATGAAGGGGTAGCTATTACTTTTGTACAAGGAAATGGATTACAATTGTCCACTGAGACTGTGGCTAATGATAGGAACTGCCTGGCAAGGTCTCGAGGCAGCAAGAGGAAGGCTGTGGGCTTAACAAACGTGGGAAACTATAAGTGTTTACACACAAATGCTAGAAGTCTCCGAGGTAAAATCGGGGAGTTGGAATGCTTGGTGTTGGGGGGGAAATAGACATTGTGGGTATTTCAGAAACTTGGTGGGATGAGGAAAATCAGTGGGATACGGTGATTCCTGGTTATAAATTATATCGGAAGGATAGGGGGGAAAGGGTTGGAGGTGGGGTGGCTCTGTATGTCAGAGAGGGTATACCATCCAGTAAGATTGAGAGGGTAAGAGAATTGGATTCCCTTCTGGAAATGCTATGGGTTGAAATAGTGGGTCCAAAAGGAGGCTTAACAGTGGGAGTTTGTTATCGCCCACCAGATCAAAAGATAGAGGAGGATTATAAAATGATGAATGAATTAAAGATAGCGGCTAGACGAAATAACTGTGTTGTAATAGGCGACTTTAACTACCCACACATTGATTGGGTCAATATGAGTTCTAGTCGGGAAAAAGAGATTGCGTTCTTAGACACTCTCAATGACTGTGCTGTGGAACAGATGGTCACAGATCCTACCAGGGGATGGGCGATCCTGGATTTGGTCCTAAGTAACACCCAAGACCTGGTGAGAGATGTAAAAGTGACTGCACCACTTGGAAACAGTGACCATAATGTCATTGAGTTTAACATTTGTACAGATAGGGAGTTGCCCAAAAAGACTGACACAACCACTTTTAACTTTAAAAGGGGTAACTTCTCTGGTATGAGGGGACATGTGAGGAAGAAATTGAAAGGAAGAGTGGAGAAGGTCAAAACCATTGGGGAAGCTTGGAGACTATTTAAAAAGACAATCCTAGAAGCTCAGAAAAAATATATACCGCAGGTTAGGAAAGGTACAAATAGGTATAGAAAAAAGCCTGCATGGTTAACAAATAAAGTAATGGAAGCTGTAAAAGGTAAGAAGGATTCCTTTAAGCGGTGGAAAGCTAGTCTTAGTGAGGTTGATAAAAGGGAACACAGACTATGGCAAATAAAATGCAAGTCTGTGATCAGGCAAGCAAAAAGGGAATATGAGGAGCATATCGCAAAAAACATAAAGACCAACAATAAAACTTTCTTCAAATACATTAGAAGTAGGAAGCCAGCCAGGGAGGCAGTGGGGCCCTTGGATGACCAAGGGGTAAAAGGAGTAGTGAAGGATGATAGGGAAATGGCTGAGAAGCTGAATGCATTTTTTGCCTCTGTCTTCACTGTGGAAGAGGAGAAGTGTTTGCCCACTCCAGAAGCACCGATTTCGGGAGGGGGTTTGAAAGACCTGAATCAGATTGCAGTGACAAGAGAGGAAGTCCTCCGACTGATGGACAATTTAAAAACTAATAAATCACCAGGCCCGGATGGCATTCATCCGAGAGTTCTGAAAGAACTCAAATGTGAACTTGTGGATCTCCTGACAAAAATATGTAATCTTTCTTTAAAATCTGCCTCCATTCCTGATGACTGGAAGGTAGCTAATGTCACTCCCATCTTTAAAAAGGGCTCCAGGGGAGATCCAGGAAATTACAGGCCAGTCAGTCTGACATCGATACCGGGTAAGTTGGTGGAAACTGTTATTAAGGAAAGAATTAGTAGGCACATTGATGAACAAAAACTATTGAGGCAGACTCAGCATGGGTTCTGTAAGGGAAGATCTTGTCTCACTAACCTGTTAGTGTTTTTTGAGGGAGTGAACAAACATGTGGACAAGGGGGACCCAATAGATATTATTTACCTTGACTTCCGGAAAGCTTTTGATACAGTTCCTCATCAAAGGCTCCTAAGTAAGCTCAATAGTCATGGGATAAAAGGACAAGTCCTCTTGTGGATCAAAAACTGGCTTATAAATAGGAAACAGAGAGTGAGTATAAATGGGAAACTCTCTCAGTGGAGGGTGGTAAGCAGTGGGGTACCACAGGGATCAGTACTCGGTCCCATGCTTTTTAACTTGTTTATTAACGATTTGGAATTGGGAGTAAGCAGTGATGTGGCTAAATTTGCAGATGACACGAAGTTGTTCAGGGTGGTGAAAACCAGGGAGGATTGTGAGGCACTCCAAAGGGATCTGTTGAGGATGGGTGAGTGGGCGTCAACGTGGCAAATGGGGTTCAATGTGGCCAAGTGCAAAGTGATGCACATTGGAGCCAAAAATCCTAAATATAAATACACGTTGATGGGGTCTGATCTGGCAGAGACTGACCAAGAGAGAAATCTTGGAGTCGTAGTGGATAACTCGCTGAAAATGTCTACACAATGTGTAGCTGCAATAAAGAAGGCCAACGCTATGCTGGGGATTATTAGGAAGGGAATTGATAACAAATCAGCCAGTATCATCATGCCCCTGTATAAATCATTGGTGCGACCTCATTTGGAATACTGTGTACAGTTCTGGTCACCTCATCTCAAAAAGGATATTATAGCATTGGAAAAAGTGCAGAGAAGGGCAACTAGAATGATAAAAGGGTTGGAACACCTTCCCTATGAAGAAAGGTTAAAATGCTTGGGGCTCTTTAGCTTGGAGAAACGACGGCTGAGGGGTGACATGATCGAGGTTTATAAGATTATGAATGGGATTGAGCAGGTTGAGAAAGAAGTACTTTTCTCCCTTTCTCACAATACAAGAACTCGTGGGCACTCTATGAAATTGCTGAGCAGTCGGGTTAGAACAGATAAAAGGAAATACTTCTTCACCCAAAGAGTGATTAACATATGGAATTCACTGCCACAGGAGGTCGTGGCAGCTGCAAGCATGGACAGTTTCAAGAGGAAATTAGATAAACATATGGAGCAGAAGTCCACCAGTGGCTATTAGCCACAGGGTATAGAATGAGAACTCTCAGTCTGGGGCAGGTGATGCACTCTATTCTTGGTGCTGGAGGGGGCAGCAGTGGGAGGGCTTCTGGTGCCCTGGCCCCACTGCTGGACCTCCTGATGGCACCTGGTATATTTTGGCCGCTGTGTGACAGAGTGTTGGACTAGATGGGCCATTGGCCTGATTCAACATTGGCTTCTCTTATGTTCTTATGTTCTTATGTAATTTAATTCTTCAGTCCTGGCAACACACTACCAAATGTTTAAATTAGTTTCCCGATGGTACCTAACACCAAAATCTTTATTGTATACATTGCCACGGCTGAGTCCAGGTTGTTGGAAAAACTGCGGGTCCATTGGAACTTATATCCACTGTTGGTTGACCTGCCCAGTGTTGGTACCTTTTTGGCAAGCAATTTTGGAGACAGTTACAACAATAACAGGGATGAAACTAGAATTTACTCTGGGATGCCTCCTATTAGGAGCAAATTGGAATAAAGACCAACCTCAATGGATAATTACTGTTATTTTGATTCTCTTATTAGCTGCCAAACTCTCCATAGCTTTTTGTTGGATAATCTCCACTGCCCCAACTCTACAGATGGGGCATACACGATTATGGAATCATTATGTCTTAGCTAGACTTACTTTTAAGTTGAATCAGATGACATCAACTAGAGCCCTCTTTGAGTTTAAGAAAATGTGTTCAACAATTCTAACTTATCTTTCTAGTCAGAAGGAAATCCCAAAGAAATTATATCACTGTTATGTTTAATATATGTTGATATACATTGTATAGTTAAATGATATATTCTTAAATTATATTTACCCTTCCTCTGTCCTTAATTTTAGTAATATCTGTATGAACCCTTCAATGGCTTATGAGGTATTGATATTTCTTTTTTGTTTTGTATTTTTCTGTCAAAATAAATAATAAAAAAGAACAGAAGAGAAGAGAAGCCAATGTTGGATCAGGCCAATGGCCCATCTAATCCAACACTCTGTGTCACACAGTGGCCAAAAACACCAGGTGCCATCAGGAGGTCCACCAGTGGGGCCAGGACACTAGAAGCCCTCCCCCAGTTGACCCCCCCCCCCAAGCACCAGAACTACAGCTCATCTCCAGACTACAGAGATCTGTTCTCCTGGATGATTTGGAAGGTGGACTCTATGGTCTTGTACACAAACCTAGACAGCATAATAAAAAGTAGAGACATCACCCTGCCAACAAAAGTCTTCCTGGTCAAAGCAATGGTATTCCCAGTAGTAATGTATAGCTGCGAGAGCTGGACCATAAGGAAGGCCGAGCATTGAAGAATAGATTCTTTTGAATTATGGTGCTGGAGAAGACTTTTGAGAATCCCTTGGACTGCAAGGAGATCAGACCAGTCAATCCTAAAAGAAATCAACCCTGACTGTTCCCTGGAAGGCCAGATTCTGAATCTGAAGTTCAAATACTTTGGCCACCAAATGAGAAGGAGCACTCACTGGAGAAGTTCCTGATGCTGGGAAAGGTTGAAGATCAAAGAAGAAGGGGACAGCAAAGGATGAGATGATTAGACAGTCCTATCGATGCAATGAACATGAAATTAACCAAACTCTGGAGCACGACAGAAGACCGGAGGGCCTGGTGTGATGTGATCCATGGGATCGTGAAGAGTCGAACTCGACTGTGTGACTAAATAACAATAACAACAAATGCCACTGAGGTCCTTGTCTTCCCCAGGCGCCATCCCCAGATCTGCAGGGGTTTCCCAACTTGGTTCCAGCAACCCTACATGCCCATTCCCTGCTGGTGGCCGGGGGGGGGGGACACCTGGCAACACTAGCTATGCAATTTCACATTGCAAGTAGAGACTTACATGACAAAAAGGACATTCCTAGAGCTATAACTGTATCTCAGAAATAATAGCTAGATTCGAGTCCAGTAGCATCTTGAAGACCAACAAGATTTTGTGGATATGAGCTTTCAAGAATCAAAGTTCCCTTTGTCAGATAAACTCAGAATTTTAATGCTGGTTTTATGCTCTGGCTGGGGCTTTTCTTTGGCTGAGCTTTTGGTTGTTTTTATGATTTCATCATGTTTTGCTTGTGAGCTGCCTCTAGCAAGCTTCTGGAGATGCCACACATACATTTTCTAAGTTAATAAATAAATGGACAAAAGTGTGACTTTGAGATTTTTTGTGCTTCTTCCCACCCACATCCATACTATTTTAATCACTCCACACCTTAAAAAAAGCTTTTTTGAAAGTATAAGAATATTAGGATACCCAGCTTGTCAGCCTAATTATGTGTATCTTTTTAAAAAAAAATGATTAACAGTGTGAGAGAAAGATGGACAGTTCAAAATTACTGGATAAAAGTCTACCCAATGAACAAAAATTGTAATTGTATAATTTTATACACTGAAAAATTATAACAGTATATGAATAGAAAAATACAGTCAAGCTGTAACATATATACAAATTGTATAAAAGCACAACATTCCAACCAAGATGAATATAAACATAGAGATCTGCATCCCTAGTGACTGAGTATATAGACAGAAAAGTGGGGAACCTGCAAGGACTTGCAGGGGAGCATCTCATTTCCAACTTCCTCTTTCTTGAAGACCCCATAGTTTCTCTCCTTTCCGTTCTTCCTGCTTCCTTCTTTCCTTTCCCTCACCAGTACCTTTATCTGCCCCCCTGTCTTCAACATTCCCTCCTTCCCTCCCCCTGGCAGCCTCTCCCTGGGAAAACTCAATGCTTTTCCAACTGTAGATCATGGAAACTAATTCTAACAGTGAGCTGGCCCAATGACCTTATTCATTTCCTCCTTAGTTATACAGTAGCTTCTTTCGTTTCTGTAATTTTGTTGACTGTTCAATGTTTATTGAGATAAACTCTTTATGAACTGTCAGGGTCTTGCTGTTCTCATGAAAACTGATTGATTTACTATTTTTACTAACCTGTTAACCTTAATTAGGATGATATTGTCTTCTCTGGCTTTCTGCTGCTGAGTTTGCCTGGAGGCAGTATTCTAATACCACATATGTTTCACTGTGTAATAGGTTCCACAGAAACCTATTCAGAGAGAGCTTCAAACTCATGTTCCTTCAGTTCCTTTTGTAGTTTCATCTGCCCTCATCTCAGGAATCCAGTTTGTATGTCAGAAAAACAACAACTGGTCTCAAGAGGAAAGACTGGGCCATTAGCACCTGGCATTTTCAGCAAGGTAGTAACCTCTACCTCTTTTGTTTAACTTGGGGGCAAAATTTAGTGGGCATAACTTTGTAACACATGGACATGCATATGTATTTATGAAATCAAATGATCTGAAGGGTAAGAAGCAGCTGGTTGCCTCCAAGGCAGGCTTACAAACTAAGAAGGCTCAGCCTATATTTTGTTCAGCCTGCTAACCATCATTGAACTTACAAGTACAAAATGCAAGTTAGAGGTTGGCTGCAAAATATCTCCAAACTAAATGAAGATTCTGTAGGAAAGAACACTTCTGTGCAAATAAACTGTGGGAAATGAGATAGAAAGGATGAGATTCAGCTCTTTTTTCTTTAATGTGGTTCACACCCATCATTGAGTCCTTTTAGGGAGGAGTTTTATAAAATTTTTGATTTCCCAAATATTCCTGAATATTGTCTGTAAATTGTAAAATAATTCAGTTGGAATAGAAACATAGTTTATAGTGGACAATATCTTCACACACACATTAAGTGGCATATATACAGACATTTTATGATGCTCGTTTTGAACCACTGAGAATAAGTGATACATGCTTCTGATTATATCCATTAGTGAAATGTAGAAATTAAGGACGAATGACATTCTGAACACAGTTACACATATCCTGTTATCTTCCTTCCCTTCCCAAACACTACTTTCCCAAGGATCCACCTCCAAATCTCCAGGATTTTTCTAATTGGGAGTTGGCAACCCTAAAAGGAATTGCTGGGAGGCCTCCTGCTATCAATATATCTAAATCCTAACCCAGTCAAATTTGAGGATACATAAATCCTGAGACTGGAGCTGTGAATAGATGAGACAGAGCTTTCTACAAACCTGAAAAATGCCCCAGATTTACCGAAAAATCTGAAATGTTAAAAATATACATTGATGGGTTAAAAAACCCAAAATGATAAAAAGGAAACCTGTAGCTTTAAGGAACAGATGCCCTCAGTGGCCATTGCTAGGCCACAACAGTTTTCCAGAGTCTTAGGCTTGATTTGTTTCAGTAAAAGGCCGGGGGAAGATAAGGCTTTTCTGAGGCCAGGCCTGGTGGTAACCATCAGGTGACATGCCACCACTTGATTTGCATGACTCACCCAGGCCCAGTTGGTTGCTACTTTTCAAAAGCAACCCCATGAAAGCCAGTGCTGTGTAGTGGTTAGTGTTTCAGACTAGGACCTCACGTCTCCATTCTGCTATGTAAACTCACTGGGTGACCTTATGCCAGTTACAAATTCTCAGCCTGATTTACCTCACAGGCAGGGGCAGACAGTTCATTAAGAGCACTGGGAATGCTCCCCAGTGGGCTGATGTCTTCACCCCCAATTGTGCAAGCCCAGCCCTGTGACAGAAGGCTGAGCCTGACTCACCCAAGTCCTGGGTAAGGTAGAGGAAGTGGTACCCAGCCTGTCTGAAGCAAGGCATGGCAGGTGGCACCTAGCCCACCTAAGGTAAGGTAGAGAAGATAGCACCCAGGCCACCTGAACCCTGCAGGTGAGGAAGGTGGCACCCAGCTCAGCCTGTGTGAAGTAAGGCAAGGCAAAGGAGGCAGAGGGCGGGAGCAATGCCCAGCTCAGCCCTTGTGAGGTGGGGGAGGCAGTGGCACCAAGCTCAGCCTATGTGAAGTGAGGCAAGGGAGTCAACACTGCTTGGCTCAGGCCATACCAGGTGAGGGAGATAATGGCTCCTAGCTTAACCTGTACCAGGAGCAGGAGGTGGCACCTGGCATGGCCCAACTAAACTCTGTATGACACGAGGAAGGTGGCTTTCAGTCCACCCAAGACCTAAGTGAAATCAGGGTGCCCACCCCACCCAAAGCATGAGAAGCGGTGACCAGTCCACCTGAGCCCTGTGCACAGCAAGGAAAGTGGCTCCCAGCCAATGCTTTATTTATTTATTTAATTTTTTTGGGCCCCCCCAAAGGGGAATTTTTTATTTGCATTTTTCTAAACACTACAAACTATAACAGAAAATAGGGAGGGCAACATCTACAACTAAGGAGAAAGGTGCCCCTTGAGAGTCCTTGGGTTCCCCACTTTGCAGCTGGGCCTGACCAGGTAACTGGCACCTGGCATTGGCCCATAGTTTTCCTAGGCAGAGACTGCCGGGGAAGGGAAGGAAGGAAAACTGAAGGGAGAGGGGAGATAAAGGTAGTGGTGTATGGGAAAAAGGAGGAGGCAGGACAATGGGAGTGACTATGGGGGTTTTCAGGCAAGGGAAAGGGGAGATAGTATGTGAGGAAGAGGAAATTAGATGCCCCCTCATATGACCTTCTGGGTTTGTGCTTGTACATCCTTATTCCTGCTTCATCTCTCATTGTAACTCACTGAGTTCATAGAAATTTTATTCATGAGAGAGTCAGTGAATCCTTGGAAACAGCACAGGGGCAAAGTGGGATTCTGCAGTGGCAGCAGGGAACCGGTGGAAATCATTGCAACTTTCCAAAGACATAAGTGCTGTTAAGACTTTTGAAGCTGTGTAGATAGATACATCCCAGTGAGCTGGTGCTGCTGGCCCCGGCTTCCTCCAGAACAGAGCTTCTAGGCCTTTCATTTAAAGGGATATAAGGGAAAAGACACATTTCCAGAAGAAAAGGTAGGTATTTACTTTTTAAAAAAATGAAAGCTGGAAATTCAAAGAACCTCGTACACACATTGTTATAATGATATTCAATTGTGATGTAAAGACAAACAAACTGGGGAAAAAATGCTAGTGACCAGGGTGGAATTGGGTAGATACTGCTGAGGGACTGAGAAACTTCAGGGAAACCTGCCATGTTGAGGTCCTGTTGTCACTGCGCTGTATTGGCAGCTGCAGCAACAATGGTGAAACCACATCTGTATCTGAAAGAGGATGTCTGTAGAAACGGAAAACATCACTGCATTCCCATAGAAAGATTCCAGTAGGTCCAGCTGATTTGATTGCTTGATTCATGTATCCCACATGTTGACAACATATCTGAAGGAGATCCAGAAATTCAGCATGTAGGGAGTTATGTGACAGCTTCATCAGAATGCCCAGCTTACCTTCTCATTTATGTGTTATATATTCACTGTGCCAATTCTATAATATGAACTGTTATTAATTTTGACAGGTAACAGATGTGAATGTGGAGGGTAAGGTACAAATATCAATTTGAGCTACTCTCCTTCAGTCTTAGACAGGTAGGCAGTTAAAAGATTCTTCATTGTGATGGGCTGCTTTAAATTCCTTACCACTGTCCATCTGGCCTGATATTGTATTGGCTGAATGCCACTTCATGGTACAGTGAGGCTAGGCAGCCAGAGGTGTGATAGAGTGCTTGTAAGTATGTTTGAAGTACGGTACCTCTTTTTTACTTCTGTGAGGATATTTTCAGTTTCCATCAGGACCAAACCATAACTCCAGAACTGAAACTCCAGTCTACATCTTATGAAAAGTCATGATAGACTTAAGAACATAAGAGAAGCCGTGCTGGATCAGGCCAGTGGCCCATCGAGTCCAACACAGTGGCCAAAACCGAGGTGTCATCAGGAGGTCTACCAGTGGGGTCAGAACTCCAGAAGCCCTCCCACTGTGGATCCCAAGCATCACTGCCCCATCTATACTTTGTGGCTAATAACTACTCATGGACCTCTGCTCCATATGTCTACCCAATCCCCTCTCAAAGCTGTCTGTGCTTGTAGCTGGTACCACTTCCTGCAGCAGTGAATTCCATGTGTTAATTACTCTCTGAATGAAGAAGTACTTCCTTTTATCTGTTCCAAACCTGCTGCTCATCAATTTCATCAAGTGCCCATGAGTTCTTGTATGGTCAGAGAGGGCAAAAAGTATTTCTTTCTCTACCTTCTCTATCCCATGCATAATTTGGTAACCCTCTGTCATGTCACCCCTCAGTTGTCATTTCTCCAAGCTAAAGAGCCCTAGTCCCTTTAATCTTTCTTCATAGGGAAAGTGTTCCATTCCTTTAACCATTTTAGTTGCCCATTTCTGCACCTTTTCCAATGCCATAATATCTTTTTTGAGGTGTGGTGACCAGAACTGTACACAATATTCCAAATGAGGCCACAGCATAGATTTATACAGAGGCATTATGATACTGGCTGATTTGCTTTCAGTTCCCTTCCTAATAATCTCCAGCATAGCATTTGCCTTTTTTACTGCAGTCGTACACTGAGCTGACATTTTCCATGAGTTATCTAACATGATCTCTCTTGTGGTCAATTACTGACAGTTTGGACCCCATCAACGTGTATCTATAGTTGGGATTTTTGGCTCCAATGTGCATTACTTTGCACTTGCCCATGTTGAACCTCATTTGTCACACTGATGCCCACTCGTCCAGCCTCGACAGATCCCTCTGGAGCACCTCATAGTCCTCCCTGGTTTTCACCACCCTAAACAACTTAGTGTCATCTGCAAACTTAGGAATGTTAAACCATTTACTGTTGCTTTTCTGTGGCTATGTTGATCAATAATGTTAAAAATACAATGTCTGTCAATGATTTAAAATGTGCCTTTTCAGACGTACCTTGACAAGATGAAATGAAAATGATATATGGATATTTAGAGAAGCATTTGAGTTTCTGATATTACTGGTACTGCTGGACTCCTGTTTAAATTAGGTTTAGAGTTCTAGTTTGCTTTCTCCAGAATCCCGCAACTATGATGATGACAGATGTAATGATTTATATTCAGTTTTTGAAAAGTACAGCTCCTGACAGGTTTCAGATTAAATTCAAACTTATTTATTACATGACTAATTATTGCTGCATGCAGTGTTATCCTGGTATCTGCCACAGAAGGGCAGTAGCAACCTATTGAAACAATTGTTTTGACATTCTAAGCCATGAACAAAAAAGCCATCATTTACTAATCTAAAAGTGAATGAAAACCCATTGTGTGTTTATATGCAGTTCAGAAGTTTACAAGGATTTTTTAAAGCTGTCAACATGCTATTTGCTTAGAAATTTTCTGTATTTAAATATAAGTGAAATAATGTAAATTTGGCAGGTCTATGGTAATGGAGCTGCAGTGGTTTAAGTGGTTAAGAATCTGAACTGCAGGCTGTGGAAAGTCAGTAGTTCAGCAGTTCGAGACCTGAGAGTGCCGCATGATGGAGTGAGCTCCTGTCTCTAGTTCCAGCTCCTGCCAACCTAGCAGTTCGAAAGCAAGAAATTGCAGGTAGATAAATAGGTGCCACTTTGGTGGGAAGGTAAACAGCGTTCCATGCACCTTGGTGTTTAGTCATGCCGGCCACATGAACATGGAAACGTCTTCGGACAGCGCTGGCTCTTTGGCTTTGAAACGGAGATGAGCTCCGCAACCCTAGAGTCGGATTCGACTGGCTTTTGAGCAAGGGAAACCTTTACCTATGATAGTAATAAAATCCAGAAGCTGCAAAGTTCAAATTGCTTATGTGGCATTGGGCTCATCCATTCAAAAGCAATTTAACTGGACATCAAAGCCAAATGTATCAATTTGTTGTTGAAGGCTTTCACGGCCGGAGTTCATTAGTTGCTGTAGATTTTCCAGGTTGTGTGGTCATGGTCTTGGGATTGTAGGATCTGACGTTTCGAAACATCAGGTCCTACAATGCCAAGACCATGGCCACACAACATGGAAAATCTACAGCAACTTATGTATCAATTGTTGCTGTGTCCAGACTCCAGAACAATTTCCATTGTAATAAGTAAACTCTGAAGCCAATACTCTTTTAAAGTGGTGAAGTACAGATAGGAGGCTGTCTTGCCCCTGAAGGGAAAACAGCCACTCAGATGAGTCTATGGGAGTGCTGATCCAGCATCCAATCACATTTCAGAAGGGGAATGGAATGTTGGAGGGAAGCAGAGGGAGTGAGTTCAGGTCTGCCTCAGGGAGAGTGCAAAGAGAGTTGAGTTCTGCCTCAGGAAAAGAACAAAGAGAAGAGCAGGGTAGCTCTGCTTGGTAGTGTGGCAGAGTGGTTTAGCTCTGTCTCTGGGAGAGAATAGAGTTAGGTCTGTCTCCGGTAATGAGCAGACTTGTATCATTTAATCTGACTCTTGGGAAAGGATAGGCTGGTGTGGGTGGAAACCTATGCGTGTTTGTGTGAGAGTATCCAACCTGGTGGTTAGTCAGTAAAAACCTATTTATGCCTGAAAGCATTATTGAAAATTCAAGTTACTCTCTGAAGCCATAACTAGTTTAAATTTATGTGCCTCAGCCAGGTTTCTCTTTGTCTAGCTGTGCTGCTGATCTGTTCCTTGAGATCAATCAAACTATCAATCAGTCAATCAAACAAATAAGATAAATCTTCTATGTAGTTTTTATACAATACCTGTCTCAGTGATCTCAGCTTTTATATACAGTGCCTGATGCCCATTGCTTTTATACACAATGTTGTTTATATACAATGCCTGATCTCAGTGATCTCCATATTCTATCTACATACCACAAAACTTACCTCACGGCTCAAACCCAAAGCCTATACACTTGCTAAATTTAGGACTCTTGGTAGCTGAGGAGATGGTTTATAGTTTAAAACAAATCTACTTTCCCCAAAATCATAAAAGATTGTGTGAGTCCCTTCAATTGATATAATCATAGAGTTGGAGGGGACCTCCAAGTTCACCTAGTCCAACCACCTGCACAAGGCAGGAAATTCACAAATACTACCCCACACCCCTGCTCCATGCCCAAAAGATGGCAAAAAACCTCCAGGATCTCCAGCCAAAGTGGCCTGGAAAAAAATTGCTGCCTAACCCCAAAGTGGCGGTCAGCATTTCCCTGGGTGTGTAAGAAAGGGCCACAAGAACTAAGCACTGATGCAACCCTTCCTGCCCTCCCTCTCATGATCTGTCTAAGTTCACAGAATCAGCGTTGCTGTCAGATGGCCAAAAAAGTCCTGTCACACATCCCCTAAAAAAACCCTTAAAACAATTATAATGTTTGGATGTGAACATAAGCGCATAAGAGAAGCTCTCCTGGATCAGGCCAGTGGTCCATTTAGTTCAGCATCCTGTCTCACACAGTGGCTAACCAGTTCCTCTGGAGGTCCAACAACAGGATGTAGAGGCTGAGATCTTGCCTCCTGGCACAGAGATTCAGAGGTTTACTGACTCTGAACACGGAGGCTCCTTTTAGTCACCTTGGCTAGTATCCACTGATAGACCTATTCTCCATGTATCTGTATAATCCCTTTTAAAACTGTCTATGCCTGTGGCCATCACTACATTTTCTTGGCAGTGAATTCCACATTTTAATCACTCTCTGTGTAAAGAAGTATTTCCTTTTGTTCATCCTGAATCTACTGCCCATCAGTATCATTGCATGCCCTCAAATTCTAATATTTTGGGAGAGGGAGAAAAAAATATCTTTATCAACTTTATCTTGTGCATAATTTTATAAACCTCTATCATATTCCCCTTTAGTCATCTCTTTTCTAAACTGAAAATCCCCAGATTCTTCAGCCTTTCCTCATAGGGAAGGTGCTTCAACCTTGGTTGCCCTCTTCTGTACTTTTTCCAACTCTGTGATGTCCTTTATGAGATACAGTGACCAGAACTACACACAGTATTCCAAATGAGGCTGCACCATAGATTTATATATATTACAATATCTTCCCTTAGATCTATATATAATATCTTCCCTTTCCTAATAATCCCCAATTGATAAAACACACTGGGTTGATACTTTCATTGAGCTATCTACTATGACCCCAAGGTCTTTCTTCCTCTCAGTCTCAGCAAGTTGAGACCCCATTAGCCTATACTTGAAACTGGGATTTTTTTGGTTCCAGTGTGCATCACCTTACACTGGCCAGCATTTGCCACATTGCTGCCAGCTCATCCTATTTGTGGAGATCCTCCTGGAGCTCTTCACAGTACTCCGTTATCACCATCCTTTTGTGTCATCTGCAAACTGGGCCACTACACTACTCATCCCTAGTTAATGATCATTTATGAAAAAGCTAGACAGTACCTGCCTAATATCTATCCTTGTGGGATCCCACTGCTTACTTCCTTCCATTGTGAGAACTGTCCATTTACTGTACTCTTTGTTTCCTGTCAAAAGGTTGGTGAGGAAGGACTTCCCTTTGAAAAGCCATGCTGATTTCCCCTCAGCAGGCTTTGTCCCTCTATGTGCCTAATAATTCTATCTTTGACTATTGTTTCTAGTAATTTGCCTGGAACAGACATTAGGCTGTCTTGTAATTTCCTGGTTCCCTTCTGGATCTCTTTTTAAAAATTGATGTAATATTTGCTACTTTCCAGTCTTCTGGTACAGCAGCTGAACTTAGTGCTAGGTTACATATAAGGGTTAGCAGATCAACAATCTCACTTGTATGTTTCCTGAGAACTCTTGGGTAAATGCCATCAGGACCTAGAGATTCTGGGGTTTAATTTTTCCAGTAGGTCTAGAACTTCATTTCTCATCACCTTGACTCAGTTCTTCAGACTCCCTTTCTGAAAATAGTAGCTGTGGCATGGTACATGCCCCAAAACGTTTCACTATGAAAACACAAGCAGGACATTAATTTAGCTTCTCTGCCACATCTCCCCATCTTCCTCAAGCAATCTCTTTACTCCTTGATCATCCAAGGGCCCAACTGCTTCACTGGCTGGTTTCCTGCTCCAGATATATTTAAAGAAATATTTATTGTTTGTCTTGATGCTTTTAGCAACTTGCTTCTCAAATTATCTTTTTGCATGCCTAATTATTGACATCCAATTTTTTTGCCAGAGCCTGTGGTCCTTACTGTACAATTCACTGGGGCAGACTTTCCATTTTTAAAAAGAATAATTGATCCCAAATTCTTTTGTACATGCACAATTCCATCACTTGTGTTGATTTTTTCAGCTGAAGAATTCTCAGACTGGGTTATAGCATTAACTGTTTACTGTCCATCACAGAACTATATGAAGTGTTTCCAATTATTAGCTCAGAGTGCAGGATCTTAGTCCCTGGAATTTATATTTTTTATTCTCTTGCTGTTGGTTTTCAGTCTACTTAGGGTAGTTCTTATGCGTGGTGTATTTTATTATTTTAGAATTTTTAACTTTTAAAGAAAAATTAAGCCACTCAAATGAACATAAGTCAATCCATGAAGGAATTCTACCTATATCAGTATTGAATGCCCAATATGAGAGTCCTGTGGTCTTTGAAAAAATGTTGTATGTTTGGATTCTGATCAGTCTATCCTACAGTTTTGGACTAATAATTTTTCTTAAGGATTGTAGCTGTTCCCTTAGTAGATCTTGGCTCTGGCCAAGCACTTAGTAGGTTCCTCCCTTCCCCAGTAGGTTACCCAAAGGAAGGGAGGGGACAGAGGTGTGAAGAAACAGCAATTAGATTTGGGAGGGAGTAACAGGCACAAAGGGCTGAAAGGAGGCTCTCCTCCAAAGGGAAGCAAGCCGGGTAAGTGCTGAACTTGGACCTTTTTTGTAGCACAGAAGAGTGGAGAAGGTGGTCTTGAAGATGATTCAGACACACTGGCTACTTCTGGGTCACCTACATCAGCACAAGCCTGTGTGGCCAGACTGAATAGAAGGCTGTATAGAATCGTACCTGATGCATACTAGAATGAGTGAGGCCTGGCCCAGCAGACTATTTTAGGGATGCTGGTGTGTGATGTTCTGTTTCAGTTCTGTATATATATAAAATGGAGGTGCCACTTGTTCAAATTAAGAAAAGGCTTATTATTTGTTTAATTAGTGTTTTTTAAAATCACCAACCATCTGCTGACTATAAAAGAATCAATCTATCTTTGTTTTACTGCTGTTTAAGCACAATTCATTACAGTAAGAGCATAAGGGATTGTATTGAAGCCACAGACGAGTACACAAATAATACTTTGAACAAGAACATTGTTAATTGTTACCATGCCTGTAGGTGCACAAAGAACCTTATCGGTTTCCTGTGCAAGCTTCTAGCAAAATGGGTTGACAGAATGGCCTGCACCACACCCCTGTAATCTGTAACTATTTAGTATTCCACATCTATGTTTCTTTATGCAGAAGTGTGGCAATTATGCCATTTTCAACATAATATGTGTACATACACACACACACTGGCATCATTATTCAGTCATTGTGGGAGAAATGTAATGACATTAATGATTCCATGCAAACATGCAGACTACAGTAGTCTGTGAGGTGAACTTGTGCTAGAAAATGTCAAGCAGCATGCGTAATGGTGGTAGTGCTTCAAATGCATGGGGTAGGCATGAAAACCTACACAATACACAGTACATGGTCTTTAATAGTAAGCTCATATTAGCAAAGAGGTGTAAGATTAAATATAACAAACAAAGTGCTAAAGAAGGTATAGGGTCTTGTAGAAGTTAAGGAAGGGATGCAGTGATGATGTATGGCAATTAGTTGTACCAAAAGAAGACTTCAAATGCATGCACACCGACTTCTCAAGAACATTGTCACCAGAATATGAAAAAAACCCCACTTTCACGCTCCTGCTATTTAATACATCTGTAATTTAGGGATTAAGCAATCCCATTAAAGCCATTAATGGCTCTTGGTTGCCTTAGTAATGGGTGTTTCTGTGGCTCCATTTACCACTTGCCCTTCATCAGTCCCCCTACCCATATTTTACAAATGGTTAGTCAAACTGAGTTCAGTCTTGTTTCCATGTGAGATACATCTTAAAAGCAACCTTAATACTGACAATAAAAATAAGTATGTTTATGAATTTTAATACATGAGAACAGGGAGGGAAGCTAGATGTCTCAGAATCAGCTCTTATTCAACCTTAGTGGCCCTTGTAAAGGCAGAAAGGTGAGATATAAATGTTGTAAATAATAATAACAATTATATATTTTATTAGAAAAGGTTTTTAAGCAATGTTAAGGAGGGTTTTGGATTTGTTGTTTTTATTGTAAATAAGCACATTTGATAGAATCTCTTGATCAATCACAAACTCAACTACATGGGGAAAATTTTTTACACACTTGTCATTGCTTCCAAACCAGCTATTGATATATGAAATCGATATATGATATTGATATATTTAACTCAGAAGTTATTGGAGATCATGGTGCTGCCAAACTGTTGCATTCCAGTGTTTTCATAATTGTCCTTCTGACTTTTTCAAGATGTGGTTTGTAGAGATTTTTTTCCAGGGGTCTTTTGGGGGGAGCGCACCAGAGGACAGCTCCGGCAGCATCGGAGGGCAGAAAGGCTCCTGCATGTCAGTTTCGGCTGTACAAGGGATTTGGGAGTCTTTAGGCCAGCTGAATGTCAATTTCAGCCCCATTATATCCTATGGGCCATTGAAGTCAATGGCAAAAACATAGGGTATATTCTGGGGGCTGGAGAGGAGGGTGTTTGAGGAAGAGGCTCCAAACTCTCAGGGTAGCTGTTGGAGCCTCTCCCCAAGATACCCACCAAGTTTCAAGAACGTTGGACCAGGGGATCCAATTCTATGGGCCCCCAAACAGGTTGCCACCATCCCCTCCATTGTTCTCTATGGTGGGGAAAAAGTTACTTTTTCCCCATGGTGCTGTTAGTAGCTCTGAGGGGGGGGAGAGGGTTTGAGGGAGAGGCTCCAAATTTTCAGAGTAGCTTTGGGAGCCTCTCCCCACATACACCCCTATGTCTCAAAGCAATTGGACCAATGGGCCTAATTCTATGGGCACTCAAACAGGTTACCCCCATTACCTCCATTGTTTCCAATGGGGAAACCCAGTCAGCTGCACTTAAGGCAGGGAAGCAGGCAGCCACCTAGCAGTCAGACTCTCCCAGAGAATCTCAGAGAAAGTGAACTGTCTTGGGAGGTGCTTGTTTGCCATGAGAACAAGTGGCACACTCCAGAACAAGTGGCACTGTGGCAGTGCAAGCATGCCACAGTGCCACACAGAAACCCCAAAAGACCAAAAGGAACATCATTTATACATGTATAAATTGATGATGCAACCTCATTGGACCACTCACACCACACACACCTCAAAAAGAATATTTATAGCACTGGAAAAAATACAGAATTTTCTTCTATTTATTGGGTAAATTAGTATAGAAATTTTCAATAATTATAATAACTAAAATTATTAGATGGTGATTAGAACGTTGGTTTAATTTTTTCAGGCACACTATTGCAGTACCACCTAAGGTATATGCACCTGATTAGGACACAAGGCTATATCAATATGAGGCCTCCTTATCCTAAGTACACCTTTGTACACCTTAACTTACTCCTAAGTACACCTTAGCCTTGAGCCACTGATGAGTAATCTCAATTGGATTTTAATACAATTTCACATTTATAACTATAAATAACATTGGATATTGTCTGCAACTTAATAATGCAAAAAAAATTCTCCCCCATTTCATCCTTCCATTTCAATATAATTTTCATATGGTCCTATATTGATTAATACCTTGTTTTATTATTGCAACATTGAGTCTACATGTATTATGTATGCTTGACTACTAAAGACGGCCAGTGGGCCAAAATGCATTGGGTCACAAGGTCCTGTTTGTGAATACTGTACAATTTTAATTCTTATTGAGGCTACATCTGGGCCTATAACTGTTTTTAAATACATGTATTTTTGATAAATTGTATTATCTATATGTTAATATTCTGGACCCTCCTATTTGCATGTATTTAACCTTTTAGGTTCTTAATTCAGTTTTCTTGGGTTAAGTTTTTTTGTTCCCCTTCCTTTTTTGAGTATTGATTAACACCACTATTTAATTTTTGAAATGAGCTTGCCAGCGATTGGCCTAGCCGGGAAATTGAACCTTCATATAATTCCTTAAAATTCCAGGTTTGTATATTAAAAGCTTAGATTATTATTTCACATGTTTCTCAGCTATGCAGTAACATTAAGAACAAGTTTGGGACTGAGACATGATTGCTGCTGAGCCCTAATGCCAAGCAAGCATCAGGGAATAATTGTTGAGACATTTAGGACCACAGATTTTTAGGACCCTTTTGAGAACACTGTGAAAAAGGGGTCTCAATATGAGGAGGATATTCATCTTAAGAACATACATAAGAGAAGCCAATGTTGAATCAGGCCAATGGCCCATCTAGTCCAACACTCTGTCACACAGCGGCCAAAATATACCAGTTGCCATCAGGAGGTCCAGCAGTGGGGCCAGGGCACCAGAAGCCCTCCCACTGCTGCCCCCTCCAGCACCAAGAATAGAGTGCATCACCTGCCCCAGACTGAGAGTTCCCATCTATACCCTGTGGCTAATAACCACTGATGGACTTCTGCTCCATATGTTTATGTAATTCCCTCTTGAAACTGTCCATGCTTGCAGCTGCCACCACCTCCTGTGGCAGTGAATTCCATATGTTAATCACTCTCAGCCAGGGCCGGCCCCAGGTGTCTGGGCGCCCTAGGCAAGACAGCCTGGGGCGCCCACCCCACGGGGATGCCAATCTCCCGGTGGGGCCTGGAGACCGGGGGGGTGGAGCGCCGGCTTTCCTGAGCACGCCGCACTAGCGGCATGCTCAGGAAAGCTAGGGAAGGGGCGGCCGTTTGAACGGCCACCCCTTCCCAGCCCCAGGGCCGGCTGGAGACGGGGGGGGGTGGAGCGCTGGCTTTGAATGGGCGCCCCTTCCCTCCCAGCCCCAGCACCGGCTGAAGACGGGGGGAGCGCCGGCTTTCCTGAGCACGCCGCAGTAGCGGCGTGCTCAGGAAAGGGGCGCCCGTTCGAACGGGCGCCCGTTCGGAACGGGCGCCCCTTCCCGCCCAGCGCTGGAGACGGGGGGGGGAAGCCAGGGAAGGGGCGCTCGTTTGAACGGGCGCTCCTTCCCTCCCAGCCCCAGCGCCGGCTGAAGATGGGGGGGAGCGCCGGCTTTCCTGAGCACGCCGCAGTAGCGGCGTGCTCAGGAAAGCCAGGAAAGGGCGCCCGTTTGAAGGGGCGCCCCTTCCCTCCCAGCGCCGGCTTCACGGGGGGCGGGGTGGGGGCGCTTTGGCGCCCCTGTGGACCCCAGCGCCCTAGGCGAGCGCCTAGCTCGCCTAGTGGGCGAGCCGGCAGTGCTCTCAGCTATGTGGGTACTCTGGCTCAGTTCTGAAGTTAGTGTTTCTTTTGTGCATTGCAGTCATCTTTTCCTCAACCAAAGTAACAAAACTGAACAGTAAAGCTGATGTTAAAACAGATGACTTGTTTATTTATAAATGGAATAAAAATGGCAGTAAAATAGTACACAAGAAACGAATGACAGAGGAAAAGTAGCAAATAAAACATGTGAGATGAAACTGTTCAAACTGAATATGTTGGAAACAAACAAATTAAAAAGGAGATATCTGTGTATCTCTACTGAATACCGGCATCATCAACAGACAGGCAGCAGAGGTCATTAGACTAATCAAGCTAGGTATTTCTTTCTTCAGACAATTCATATGCCACCTCTCCAGATCTGCTGGAATTGGCTCATAACAATAAAACATAAACACTTCACCAGGAGGCTGACCTTCAGCCTTTGCCTGGTCTACACAGTGAAGATCTCTGCCTATTGTTCTACAGGATCATATATGAAATTTTAAAAATGGGATGGCAATGGTTTCAGAGAAATATTGTCAGGATTCCCGGAAACTAATGAATGAACAAAGGGTGTTAATACTAGAAACAGCTAGTGTGGAAAGCATCCATTGATAAAGAAATAAGGATCGCCTAGTGAATGAAAAGAACCAAATAATGTTAAGCAATCTCAATTCAGGCTGCCCCTCAAGTATTCTTTCCAAATATTTAACTACCACTGTTTAAAGGGGAGTGATCATATCCACATCCACATCTAGTACCATAAACTTTAATGAGCCGTATGTAGATTTGGGTCACCAATAAACTACCTGATAGCTTTGTGAGTACAAATGACTGCCAGCAACACATTTCCTGGTCCTTTATCTCCTTTCATTGGCATGGCATGGCTGAAATTGATGAAGTGTGTACAACTCTAATTAGCAGTTTCCAAGCATCCTTGCAAAGCCACAAAGAGAGCTGTGGAATGCAGGCGTGTGGGAGGTGGCTGGACGGCTGGTGTCCAGGGGCAGGCCTGAACCTATGATGACGGGCTGTTTTCTGCCAAATGCAATGGGACTCATTTCATTTTTATTTGTGACAATGGTTTAAGCCAGTCCTAATGCTAGATCAGATAAATATCCAACTTACATTATTTGACTGTAAAAGAGAAAACAGAAAGACTTTGTGGGAAGAGGGTGGGCAGACAGAGAAGCCTACAGTATTTTTTAAAAGAAAGGATTTCTCCTTCCTTCACCTTTCCTTTGATCGATTTCCAGACTTCTATCATTGATTGGAGAAGCAAAAAACTGAAGTAGCACTGTTGACAGAAGGAACAAAAGATGCAGTTGTTTGTCAAGAGAAGTTATTAGTATCTGAAGAATTATTTGCTTGATTTTTACAGGCTAAGGGTTGGTGTGCCCATTACTATGCTTTGCAGGTGGTTAGTTTTACCAGGTAATTGTTTATTTGTGTACTCATGTGGTGCCATCAATGTGCCAGGTAATTTAGAGTACAAGAAGATAAGTCTCTGGCACACACAATCTAATATTCGTTGTAAGTGTTGGAATCAGGGCTCTTGTAGTAGAAAAAGCCCAGCAGGAACTCATTAGCATAATAGGCCACACCCAACAGTAAACCCCCAAACAACTCATTAGCATATTAGGCCACACCCCCACATGGTTTCTACACATATGTGAGAGAGATCCAGAACCCATTTCATCACCCAGACTGCTCCAACCTAAGAGCAGCTGAGTCAAGTGGAAGAGGCTACTTCACATAACAGTGTGGAGTAAAGATCTGTGGACAAGCCAACCAACTAAGGCATGTCTCTATCACAACTAGACCAAAGGAACTGTAGAAGTCAGAGGAGATTCTGACCTTGTATAACCTGTCTGACCAATGGAGGGTGCCATTTATTGCATACACACAATGACTGCTCCATGAACCCTAATATAACCTTAACCCAAAATGAAAACCAAAAAAGCAATTCTTTGTTTTTTAAAAAAATATGACAAAAAACTTATTATTGAATATGATTCTGGTAGGGAAGATAAAAACAAAGAACAGAATGAAACTATAACCATCCAGACTTCACCTATGTCTCTTTATGTATTGGCGGAACCGTAATACTTTTGTGCAGCCCTGCTCACCAGATACAACTTTCCAACAGTACAGCACAGTTACAAAGCTCATTTGGTGGCTGACTGAAATTAGCATCATAGCAAAGTGTCAATAAGCCTGTCTTGCCCTCCTCATGAAGGCTTTCTTTGACAAAATGATTCACTGGCATTGTATTGCAATCCCATAGAAAGTTGCTCCAGTCTAAGCCCACCGATTTCAATGGGCTTAGACTTGAGTACCTCTGCAGAGGATGGTACTATAAGCCTCCTTCTCCAAACAGATTTATACTGTTATCATACACTTCAGCCAACTAATGTTTTTCTACTAGAACTTGAAAAGCAATGAGCAAAACATAGAGGATCTGAGTAAGCTGTGCTTTCTATCAGATGGAGTTGTCAAGCATCTCATTATCATAAGCACTTCCTTGTTTCCTTGCACCTCTGCACAGTTTCTTTTCTTGAGCTGCTGGTTAATATGTTAAAATTGTAGATTATGGAGCAGCAGAAAGGGCTATCTGGTCCCTTGGAAAAAAGGTCTGGCAGATTTTTAAAGTTTTACATGTTCTCCAGCTGGAAATTACAAGGATCACGTTACATGAACAAGACCTCAATTCATACCATGTACAACTCAATGTCTAGTTGAACTTTCATTTCTGCACAGCAGCCTCACATACCATGTCACATGAATAAGATCCCATTGAGGGGGGGAAGGTAAACAGAAATAACACAGTACATAACGGGTGCGTTCAGACGCGCCGTTTGAGCCGTTTTCGGCACGGCTCAGAAACGGCTTTTACCTGCGTGTTCACACGCCCAACATCTGCCTACCGTCCCCAGCCGTCACTTTCTGGAGCAAACCCCCTTTGAAACGGAGTATTTTGACACCACTTACCCAAGTGGTGTTTTCCATGATTCTCCGTTTCAAGCCGCACTTTTCCCTGTCTGATCGCTCCATCCAGCCACTTCCGGGTCCTTCAACCCCCCTCCCCTCTGGGAAGCTGCCTCCAGCTTCCGGTTTTAGTCCGCCATTTCCCCCCCCCTTAGCGGTGTGCGCTTGAGCGGAGCTCTGCTCCTAAGTTAAATGAAAAAAAGCTTCACTGGTGCCTAATTTAGGCATTTAGACGAGTCCGGGATCTCGGGGAGGCCATTTTCGGGGAGACAATGTAAAAGGAGTCTTCATTTAAACTTTAAAGGGACCAGTTAAGATCGCTCTTCTGCGCACGCGCCAAACTTCCTGTTCGAGAGAGGGCTGCCTGTGCGCATGCTCAAAGGAGAGGGGAACCCCCACCACCACCTGCAGGAGGACGGCAGGGAGCTCCGAAGGAGGGAAGGAGGAGGTGAGTGTGATCGCGATTCTCCAGTTAAAAAAAAAAACGCATCGTGCCGGAGCAGTTTAAACCGCTCCAGCACGCTGTCTAAATGCACCCAACAGTTAACTTATTCTAGAATTTAGTTATGTTTTCAGCATCCAGAAAGAGAACAATAAGTGTTTTTAAATTGACAGGATAAAACATTTTAAAGTTACAGATCTGATAAAACTTTGAAAAATATACTGTGGGCCTTTCACCCTTCTTGCTTTCTACCTTAAGTATTACTACAGCCTTGTTTGATCAACTTGACCTGCTCACCTTAAAGAAACATTGGCAGTACCTTTAAACGACAGAAGACTTCTCCTACAACTGTGAGAAATTACTGGCTGGTTGGGATCTAAGGAGCTATTGATCTAAGAAACTTGGAAGGGGGAGAGACCCTGTGCCATAGCTCCTCTCTTCCTTTTCCTGCTTCTAAGTAAACACAATTGAGGAGGGAAGAGCAAAGAAAATGACAGGACTAGCCTCCCTTCCCCTCCCTTGTTTCAGCTCCGAGAATGAAGGGAGACTGGGGTGATGCCAAATGTCCAGGGGTCTTTTGGGAGGGGAGCACACCGGAGCACAGCTCCGGGAGCTCAGGAGCCAAGCCCCGCCCCCAGCCGGCGTCCCGGAGAGTCTTTCAGGCAGCCGAATGTCAATTTCAGCTCCATTATATCCTATGGGCCATTGAAGTCAATGGTGAAAACATAGGGTATATTCTGGGGGCTGGAGGGAAGGGGGTTTGAGGGAGAGGCTCCAAACTCACAGGGTAGCTGATGGTGCCTCTCCCTAAGATACCCACCAAGTTTCAAGAACATTGGACCAAGGGGTCCAATTCTATGGGCCCCCAAACAGGTTGCCCCTATTCCCTCCGTTGTTCTCTATGGTGGGAAAAAAATTAACCTTTTCCCCCAACATAGAGAACAATGGAGGGAATAGGGGCAACATGTTTGGGGGCCCATAGAATTGGACCCCCTGGTCCAATGTTCTTGAAACTTGGTGGGTATCTTGGGGAGAGGCTCCATAAGCTATCCTGTGAGATTGGAGCCTCTCCCTCAAACCCCCTCCCCTCCAGCCCCCAGAATATACCCTATGTTTTCACCATTGACTTCAATGGCCCATAGGATATAATGCGGCTGAATTGCTGCCGAATTTCTTTCATTCCCTCCTTTCCTTCTCTCTTTTTCCTCTTTCCCTCCTTCTTCTCTTCTCTCTTTCTTTCCCACCTTCTTCTCTTCTCTTTTTTCCTCCTTTCCCTGTTTTCTTCCTTTTCCCCTCTCTTTCTTTCCCTCCCCTTTCCTTCTCTTTCTTTCCCTCTTTCCTTCCTTCTTTCCTTCTCTCTACTCTCTCTTTTCCTTCCCTCTTTCCCCCTTCTGTGGCCCAACTCTCATGAGAAGGAGTTTAAACTTTAAATCCCTTCTCTCTTAGCTCCCCCACCCAGACCAGCTGGGGAAGGGAAGGGGAGGCTTTTGAAGATGCCTCCCCCCCTTTTGCTTCCCCTTCTGATGTCACTTCCGGTGCTGTCAGGGGGCATGGCATATGCTAATAGCCCAATAGCTCATTAGCATACTATATGCTAATGAGCTCCTGCAGCTGTTTTTCTACGAAAAGACCCCTGCAAATGTCCAAAACGTTGCTCCTTAGTGGGCAACTGCCCCCCCCGCCCTCCTCTGCCCCTCCGCCCTGCACACTGCAATGGCATCTCCCCAGTGGTCTTGCTCGAGGCGCCAGTGCCCAGGAGGAAGCAGAGGCAGGGAAAGCCCAGCGGGAGAGGTGGGCGGGGAAGGGCAGCAAGGAGGTGCCTTTGTCCCAGGCGGGTGGTCCCTTGGCTGTAGGGGCAGGCTTTGGGCTGGACTCCCTGCCTGCTAAAGGGAAAGGGAGGAAAGAGGAAAGGGCAGTACCAGCAGGCACATCCCTGCATCCCAGCGCCGCCAGCTTCAGTGCCTCAGCCCAGCTGCTGATGGCTCTTGTCAGAAGGGTGGCAGACCCAGCCTTGTCTGTGCCATGTCCCAACCTCAGCATGGTAGCCAGGTGGCTCATCGCAGGCACGGGGTGGGCCGAGGCGGCTGAAGCCCTGCCTGCACCCAGGCTGCCTCAGTCCCCTGCTCGATGGGAGGAGGTGCGCGGTGTAGCTCTCCACCACAGAGCTATCTTGCAGTGGCTGGTGGTGGAGAGACTGACCCAGCACACCCCATGCTCCGCTCCACTCCACTTGCTGGGCTGTGCAGTGACAGGGGGAGTGAGGTGGCCTGGAGCCAGCAAGGGTGTGCCGATGGTCCAGCAGAGCTGTGGAAGAGCAGAGTGGAACTGGCCGTGAATCACTCACTGCACTGCTGCCTGCTTCATATGGATGACTGCCTGGGACCAGAAACCAACCTTGGGGGCCGCAGGTTCTGAGGGAGCTGGGAGTGGTGGTGCCAATGCGGAGTCCTTTTGGCAGGGAGGTGCGGTGGAGCAGCAGTGGCAGCAATGGGACATGCATGTGCTCTGTGTGCTTGTTGCCACTTCTTCTTCCCCCAAGGGTGGGGTGGAGCAGAGCAGGGCTTTTGGCAAGGGAGGGGAGGGATGGGCTTGGAAGCCAGCCAGAATGCTGTTCCAGTGCATTCTGCCCCCAAAATAGCCCTGGTTGGAATAATTTCCAGTAGTTTAGCCTAGTTCTCGAGGCTTACAATGCAGCAGAGCCCATCTGGTCAGTGTGTGGTGTCCCAGAACAAAGTTACATGGAGCTTCTTTATATTTGTGTCAAGGAAGTCAACAGGCTGACCTCATGAACTCCCAGGACAAGAACACACAAGTAACCAATCTGAAGTTACTAAAAAATATTTATAAAGTTTATTAGAAAAATAGACAAGTTAATATGAATATAGCCAACAGATTACCAAAAGTCACATGGGACACAAAACAGTAAAGCTAGCTTTTATCTACCTAACACTACTGAAGAGCCTTGTTAGGTGATACAAAACTTACATCCAAATGAAGGCTTCTAATCAGAGTAGACTACGACCTCAGTCACTGCCACGCATAGAGTCAGGCTTCTTCCCATGAAGTCTCAGACAGGTAACTAAGCCCCTGGAGGGATATTATAACTATACTTCTGACCCCTCAAGTCAGGTGATGGTGACATCCAATCCTAACACATCTCCAGGAGAATTCTCCAGAATCTTACATCACCGCTCCTGGGCTTCCCCCTCCCCCTTTATTATATGGAACTCCGTTCTAGACAAGAGAGTGAAGGGACAGATTCTCTAACTAGATAGACGGAGATACAGGAGGCATGTCCTGCTCTCATTGTGCCAAGATGGAGAAGTTTAGCACATTGTGTGGAGAGAAGGGGCTAAAGCTGGAAGGAAGTTTCCTCTAAAAGTAGCACTCTACACATCAAAGGATCAGAGAGAGAAGGAAAGGATGTTTAGTGTTTTCCTAGCCTCTCTTTTAGTCTTCCTCTGTAGTCTGAGGCTAAGAGACAGCGCAAAGTCCTTTGCTTCCAACAGTAAGGGAGATGACAAAGGGAAGGAAATGGGGATGGAAATGAACAACAGAAAAATGTGCTGTCTTGCTAGTGACACAGACTTGGTGGTGAAAAGTGCTGTCAAGCTTATGGCAACTCCATAGGTTTTTCAAGGCAAGAGGCATTCAGAGGTGTTTGGAAACACATCAGGGGCCAGTGTAGATGGGCCAAGACTGGAGTGGTATGGTCTATTCAACCCACTGCAGTCAACATCATGGCTGCCTCATTCTGTTCCAATTGAAGTGAACATAAGAACATAAGAACAGAAAAGAAGCCAATGTTGGATCAGGCCAATGGCCCATCCAGTCCAACACTCTGTGTCACACAGTGGCCAAAAATACCAGGTGCCAGCAGGAGGTCCACCAGTGGGGCCAGGACATTAGAAGACCTCCCACTGTTGACCCCCCCAAGAAGTTTGAACACTTCTCAGGGGCAGTCCCATGTAGAGCACATTGCAATTATCTAATCTAGATGTAATCAGAGTATGCGCCACAGTGCATGATCTTATCTGCCCAGGAAAGGCCAGAGCTCGCTAACCAATCAAAGCTGGTAAAAGGCACTCCTGGCAACAGCTGCCACCTGCTTATCCAGTAGTAGGCCTTGGTCCTCCCTTCTCCAGCTTTATTTCCCCTTCCTCCCACCTTTTGCCTTTTTTATTCTATTTCTCTACCCCATTAGTGACACTAGCCAAGGCTTGAAAGCCTTGGCATGGTTGGTTGGTGTTGTTTATCAACCACCAAAATGGCCACTGAGATCTTATAGTATGGTCTCATGAGACTTCTTAAAGAAATGCAGATTGTACCTATGATTTTAGGGTTTTTAACCCCCTTCCCTTTTTTTACATTTCATATTATTTGAAAACCTTGAGCTTTCACCAGACTTTCTATACACTGTGCAGATATTTTCATTTACCGTCTGAGGCCGTTGTTCAGAATTAGATATAATTGTAGTATCTAAACTTCCTGTTTTAATTACTGGGAAAAGTTCTTTTTTCCTTGGCAGGAATAGTTTTACTGGGAATTACTATACCAATGAAAATGACGTATTATTTATGGCTGAAGGAAGGTTTCATGAGAATACTTTTGTACACAGGTTTTTATTTGTGATGCTTTGAAATGCTAGAGCTGATCTTGTTTACAGAGGTGAAAGGCCTTGTGGCAATAATCACGTTCTGCATTCTTTGGAAATACTGAATTCCAGGGCTTTTTTTTTTTTTAAAGAGGTGCCGGAACTCTCAAGAGGGAAATGAAATTCTCAATCTATATACTGAAAACTCATGAACTTTTAAACATTTTTAAAAGAATTTTTGTCAAAGAGGTTCTGGAATTTTGTTCTGGTCCATTCCTCCAGAAAAAAACACCCTGCTAAATTCTATTTTCCCTCCCAGATAGTATACCAGTCAAATAGACAGAAGAATGGGAAAAGATAGAGCAGTAAATTTATGACTCTACTGCATTAGATGTGATAACTGAAATGATGTACTTCAGTGTTATAGAAGGGAAGAAAAGTGCTCTTTATGGATATGAATAAACATGAGGCACTTCCATTGCAATCTGACCTAATTAAAACTTGACTTCAGGCCTTCAGATATAAAAAGTTAATTGGTTAAATGTATGAAAACCTCCTTCTGACTTCTTTTTATTACTAGAGAAATATATTTGATAACCTAAAGTAGTTATTCAAATATTGTAGGAGAAAGATCAGCTTATCCAACAAATCAAAATTCTCCACACTGACCACAAACCTACTAAGATCCAGTTTTCCCTACAGAAATGAAATTAGAGCCATGATAGCATAGCCCTACCTGAAGCATTGCTTCACCCCATCTGAGAATATTAGCTGAAGAAGACAGGATTCGGAGGAGATCAGGGATGGCACAAGTCAAGAAATTTGCTGGATTATATAAGAAGCAGAGGAACAAAAGAATTCTTCCAGATTTTTCTCAGGTTGCAATCACACAACAGGCTTAGAGCAGTTTGGTGCTGCCTCTAATTTATCTGGGTTTCTTTGTAACTGAGAGTTTTGATCAGACTCCCCCCCCCTTAACCCACCTCACCATGCATCCACCCCATGACTGATTGATCAGACACAGCAGCCATGGAGTGAGGCAGTCAGGCAGCTTTTTAAAATTATTTGTTTTTTGAGTGTGCGTATATGTGCTTATGGGAAGCACTGCAGCACTTCAAACTCCTAGCAGGATGGTGGCAGCTGGTGGCCAAAGGATTGCTGGAGGAGGCTGCTGGGATATATGTCCTTTCTTACACACCCAGGGAAATGCTGATTGCCACTTTGAGGTCAGGAAGTAATTTTCCTCCAGGCCAGTTTGCCCGGGGATCCTGGAGGTTTTTTGCTCATCTTCTGGGAATGGTGTGGGGGGAGGAATTTGTGAATTTCCTGCATTGTGCAGGGGGTTGGACTAGATGGCCCTGGAGGTCCCTTCTAACTCTATGATTCTATGTAGTGCAGTATGGGGGATCTTTTTTTGAAACTGTGCTTTTGAAAAATTCAGCACTTCAAATATTTCAGAGCTGGGGGGAGAGAACAGAGAAGCCTCATCCTGTGTCCAGTGTGCTGCTGGTATTTTTATGTAAAAGCTTGGAGCAAATCTGGAGTCATAGGCATCCTTTTCAGACTGCCCCTGTCCTTCCTTTCTCTGAAAAGAACTTACATTTTCAAGTAACCCCTTCCCCACTCTGTGTGCTGCAAAGCACAGAAAAAAGCTGAAATGCACAAGTATATTTCTTTGGAAGTATTTTTAAAAAGAAAACACAGTTTTGAGAAGCTCCTGTGAGAGTGAGAGAGGTGTGAATATGCAGTTATGCACACCTCGCTAACTGCCTAAAAAAAAGCCCCAAACTGGAAGGGAACGTTCAGACTTCCCAAATGACTTGAGAATGCAATAAATTGATCAGACGTCCAGAGATGTGGGGTGAGACCACTGATACCAGGAAGGATTGGACTTTCCCTGGTGCCAAATAACTCCGGCTCAAAGACAGGTACAAATGGGGTGCCCACAATTGGGGAACAGAAGACATATATTGCTGTCTGGACGCGCTTTTTAAATCCAGAAGGGATCAGCAACAACACCAGATCAAACAACACATCTTATCGTAGCCTCAGATTGATACTAAAAATGGATGGCAGCCTTCTTGTTCTGAATATGACGCAAAATTAGAGCCCCTCTCTGGCATATCATGAATGGATCTTCAGAACAACATATTGGCTATGGAATTCCACCACTGGGCAGGGGGAGCTTGCTCAAAACAGCTACTGGGAACCATCTATATGCTGGAACTGGCACTGTAGGGAGGGCGGGATATAAGCCAAATAAATAAATAAATAAATAAATAAATAAATAAATAAATAAATAAATAAATAAATAAAATGTGTGAACTGTTGATTGGGAAATAGGTGGAGGCATTTCCTGTGGAAGGGATTTGGGTCTGGGAAAGCTTTGTGCCAGTAGTGTATGCCAGATGTGAAGGGAAATTTCTATGCAAGGTAAGGGAGGGCATGCTAGTTCAGTCATGTACTCCTGTATGCGTAACATATACCCAGAATGAACAGACACATCATAAAGCATTATAGAAGAGCACATCTTTTAAAATTTTAACTCTATTTAAATATATCACAGAAAGAATACTGAATATAATGTCAATGTTGTAAAAATTCACACAGATCTAATTATTTCCCCTTACTCTCTACCTTAACAGGCATTCCTTTATTTGTATTCATATGAGCCTTCCATGTGGGAATAATGACCCACCAGGGAAAAACCATTAAGTCTTTGCATCTTTGAAAGAAAAATAATTCCACTAATTTCTTAAAATACTTTCTGGATTTGAAACACAGAGTGAGAACTAACAATGGCTGAAAAACAGCAGGCCTCTTATGATTTCCTCATGGTTGCTGCTGTATATTATGACCTCAGCCAGTCAGTGATAGAACTACAGCTTTGCTACAGTCATGAGTGTTCCTTTATTGCAGATTTCATTCCACTGCCTTAAGAGACTTGTGATACCGGCTGACGATGACAACTAGAGCTGCCAAAACTCAAATGGAATAGGTGATCTGTCAGTTCGGTAGTGTTTGACAGCCATTCAGATTCACAATGTTGTGTCCCAGTTTTACTAATCCAAATATCCCCATAATCCTAAATAACTCTGAATATTTCTTTGATTCGTTTGTTGGTACATTGCAGATGACCATTTCAGGCACTATGCTCCAGACTAAACCACCCATAATAGGATACCCTCTGAATGTAGACTTTGGTCATTTCTACATAGGTGATTTGCCCCTGGTTTAATGCTGTTGATGAGTGGTTTTATTCCTGCATTCCCATAGCATTGTGGTGCCTCCCCACTTGGATTTTCTTTCACTTTCTGGGATATTTCCCGAACTCCTGTCTTGCATTGTTGTTGTTGTTGTTGTTATTACTATTATTTCTGAATTACCCAATCCCTGAGTACACAGTGCTTTAGGCGATTTATAACAGGTTAAAAACATACAAGAATACAGATTAAAACCGGCAGATCAATCATTCCTCATTTGATAATTTCCAGATGGTGTCCACAATTAATTAATTAATTAATTAATTAATTAATTAGGAAAGATCACAGCAAAGCCAAGGTGACTGCTGTATGTTCAAGAAAGTCTGGATTTTTCCGGTACCACTCATATGGCATCCATTTTCTCTACTTCACTCTCCTTAGCAACCATTCCCAGGAGCATGGCACCAGGGACTTTTTCAGGGATTAAAAACAAAAACAAAGCTGGATATTGGTATGTCAATATAATGGTATATCAGCACACTCATTACTTGCAACCGCTCCACCGCCTCCATTAGTAGTGTTGCCAATTCCGAGTTGGGAAATTCCTGGAGATTTGGGGGGTGGAGCCTGGAGAGGGTGGGGTTTGGGGACGGAAGGGACCTCCATGGAGTATAATGCTATAGAGTCCACCCTCTAAAGCAGCCATTTTCTCCAGGAGAACTGATCTCTGCAGACTGGAGATCAGATGTAATTCCAGGCCCCACTTGGAGGTTGGGAACCCTATCCAGTTTGTATATGTGTGTGTGTGTGCGCGTGCGTACGTGTGTGTGTAATAACCACCATGGGAACTGGGGCAAAGAAAATGCAGAGAAAGCTGCTGTCTAAAAGCCCCGTCACTGTTGCACTGAAATGGCAGCTGCAGCAACACTGGGGTTTGTATAGAAAAATGTTGCCATGTGGATCTTTAACGTTTGTGAGGACCAGGGCTGGTGCTGGCATTCCTGGCATTCAGAACTTTGAACAGTAAATATGTGAATTCTCCATAATCTGGAGGAACTTCTAGAACCCTCTCAGAAAAGAACCATACGATGAAAAACAGTTATTTTTAAGTTTGCAAGCTTATTCAAAACACAATGAGAATCTTTCCTATGTACATAAATTATCTCTTCCTTTCTTTAAGCCGTGATCAGTCATAGTAGCCAAAGTAAGATTTTTATCATTACTAAAACATGATAAGGGTAATAGTTTGGTGGCAGAGCTGAATGGGTCACATATAGACCTTGGAACATCCCCATATTTGTGAGGTTGCAGTGGGGTTGGGAAACAGCTGGAGGTTTTGGATGTAGAGCCTGGGGAGAGTGGGGTTTGGGGAGGGGAGGGACATCAGCAAGGTCTAGTGGCATGCAGCCGCCTTGAGCCTGCTTTGGCGGGGGGGGGCGAGGTATAAATCAAATTAAAAAAATAAAATACTTTCCAAAGCAGCCATTTCGTCCAGCGGAACTGATCTCTGTTGGAGGATGGCATGTCTAGCTGAAGCTGCCACCACTGAGTTTTAATTGTTACCAAATTTTTATATTTTAAAAATAATATTTAGTTCATTAATGGAAGCTTTATGGTATAAATATAAAAGCCCTTTCCCCAAAAGTATTCTTTGAACCAGTACTTCAGATGGGGTGGTGAGGGCCCTGTGTTTGAAGATCTACCCCATTATTTCTTGGAGTGCTCTCAACACCCATCTACTAAAGAATAATCGCTGCTGGGTGTTCTCAGGAGAACAGCTTTAAGTAATGTGCCAATAGCTTTCTGTTATACGATGCTGACATACATTTCTACAGTGGTTACATTGCTAGCTGTAGCAGCTGCTAACTTTATGATTTGTTAAATTTGTTAAAATGAATTTATGCTAGTCAGTTTGCAGTTTCCCCCCTGTATTAAACTTGTGAAATTTCCAGAGTGTTATGACCTTTGGCTAAGCAATACTGTTTTGATTGATTGGTTGATGATAGGTTGTTTTGCTGGCTAATCTTTTATTTTTCTGCTGTGCGTTTAAACTCTGATAGCTATATGGAGGCACCAGACTGTTTTCTTGAATTATTGGTTCTTCTCTGCCAGAACTGTGCCTGAGGTTAGTTTAGCTATTCTACATTTTAAGTTTCTATTGACTGAGTTGTGCTAATTTCCTGAAGTTTGTCTTGTCTTCAGTCTGGATCTGTTAATGGCAAAATGGAGTTTATATAGCACAAGACTTGCCTGTTTTAATGTCTCTCAATTCTGCTGTAATATCATAAATGAGTATCTTGTGGCCTTAAATATTGATTTGTTGTGATGGCAGGCACAGCTACTGTTTGATAAGACTGCAGATTTGATTAGACTGTGTCTGAAAAGGCAGTTTTGTTGAGTCATCCTGGACTCTGCATTGGGATTCAGAGTGATTACAGCTGAGTCACTCATCTATGCTTCCCGAGCCATAATGTGAGAAGGGTGCTCACAGCCTTTTCTGTGCTTTGAGTTAGGAAAAGTAAGAACTAAATCTGAATTTAGTTCATTATACTTCTGCTGTGCTTACAAAAATGGAACTTGAGAAGGAGGCACTGACGCTATTGTTACTTTTTGTTTACATCTCTGTGGTGTTTTATATAGACAGCTTTAATACATAGTGAAGTTAGGCAGCCTTCTCAGATCTTTGATTTGGGGAGTGGGGGGGGGGGAGAGAGAGAGAGAGAGAGAGAGAGAGAGAGAGAGAGAGAGAGAGAGAGAGAGAGAGAGAGAGAGAGAGAGAGAGAGAGAGAACTCCTTCTGAGTTCTTGCGTTGGCTATGCTCCTATTCATTTCAAAGGATTTTGTGGGATTTCTCTCAGAATGGTGTTCTATAATATCAGAGTCATTATTGAAAACGACATCTTCTAAAATTAGTTTCCAGTTTTGTTACTATCACTACCACATTTTCATTCAGCTTTTTAAGGGACTTGTGTGTTTCATCTGGGAGAAAGAAGCAGAGACCTGCAAGGACTTGTAGGGGGCATCTCATTTTTTCCTTTGTCCCTTCCCATGCTATTTCCTTTCTCCCCCACAGTAGGATTGCCAGCCCTCAGCAACCCTCGGTAGTATGGGAAGCAGGCCTGGAGACTCTATCAGCTGGCATAGCACACTGCCATGACATCACTTCTGGCTGAGTACATCACTTTTGGTTGTGTGACTTTCCTCCCGTTTTTGCTCCCAATGATCCATCAAGCAGCAAGAAGGAAATTGCCCACTGTAGCAGGCAACCTGACACTCCTACCCAGCAGCTCCCCATAATCTCTCTCCTTTTCCTGCTTCCTACTCACCAGCCAACCTTCCCTTAGCTGCCCCCCCCCCAGTCTTCATCTTTCTCTCCTTGCCTCTTTCTGGCTGCCAGGACCGGGTCACACAGTGGTTTCTGAGCCCGGCAAGTCCTCTTCCATCTAGAGTTGCCTGGTCCACCCTGGCCACCAGTGAGGGGTGGGGGGTAGGGTTGCCAGATCTTGGTTGGGAAATTCCTGGAGATTTGAGGATGGAGCCTCAGGAGGACAAGGACCTCGGTGTAGTACTGTCAAGGAAACTCGAGGCTGAACCCCATGGGTTTCCAGGGCAAGAGCACACAAGAACCAGACTGCTGTTTAAAAATGATTATGAAGTTTATTCAAGAAATTATTGCCAACACATTATCCTGAATCCATACAGAAAGGAAAACAACAAAGTTAGCTTCAACTACCTAACACTCATAAGAACTGCATTAAGTGGCACAAACCTTAATTTCGAAGGCCAGAAGGAGGAGAAGAAGAAGAGGAGGAGGAAGAGGAGACTGGATTTATATCCTGCCCTTTACTACCCAAAGGAGTCTCAGAGTGGCTTACAAACTCCTTTCCCTTCCCCTCCCCACAACAAACACCCTGTGAGGTAGATGGGGCTGAGAGAGCTCTGACAGAAACTGCTCTTTTTCAAGAACAGCTGTGCCAGAACTATGGCTTGCCCAAGGTAATCAAACAGCTGCAAGTGGAGGAGTGGGGAATCAAACCAAGTTCTCCCAGATTAGAGTCCGCGCGCTTAACCACTACACCAAATCAGTGTCATCTACGTTTCTAGCAATTGCAGGTCATAGTCTTCGCCTGTAATCCATGAAAATCTCAGCTAGCTGCCTGTCTTCAGGGCCACAGACCAGTTATAATTTTTGGCCCAGTACATCAGGCAATGATGACATTCAATCAGAACATGTCTCTAACAGAAACTTCTAGAAGATTATCTCACCAGTCCCAATCTCCCCCCTGCCATTTTCCCTGAAAAGCTAATTACCAGGCTTCCATCTTTGGCCTTGAAGATGGTAAGAAATGTGCAGACCAACAAACCAATGAACAACACCTGTAAGACAATTCAGGCCTGTTACCATCCACTTTAACCCTTGTGGGAGGTTTGGGGGAAGTGCTTTGCCCCACAGGTACAATGCCAGAGAGTCCACTCTCCAAAGATCCTTTTTCTCCAGGGGAACAGATCTCTGTAGTCTGCAGATCAGCTATAATTCCAGGACATCCCTACTTCCATCAGGGGATGTGACCAGGTTGGGGAGGACCATTTATGGAACTGTTTTGCTGTATCGAAAGAAAGGCATGGAAGCCTTGGAATATTTGTTGTGCCTAGCAATTTCCAAAATGGCTGCTGACAGTGGGGATTCTCTTCTTAAAGTGACAGGTGTGGTTCCTATTATTTGGGGAGTCTAAGTTGCCCAATGTATTTTATTTTTAGATTTTGGACTTTTCTGCAAACCTGGGACTTCTTTAAAGTAGAACCCCACCCCCCGTCTTTCCCCAGCTCCATTTTGCAGATCTAATTATCATATAATTTACAAGTGGTGAGCCACAATATTTGCGTGGGGGATCTCTTCTGCCTCCTAGCTTTAACCCCTCCCCATTGTCACTGCCAAGGTTCTGTCACAGGTCCCATTTTAAATTAAATTTAAATTAAAGCTGGGGGGGAAAGAAGAAGAAGAAGAGACTGGATTTATACCTCACCCTTCACTCAGTCTCAGAGTGGCTTACAAACTCCTTTCCCTTCCCCTCCCCACAACAGACACTCTGTGAGGTAGGTGGGGCTGAGAGAGCTCTTTCCAGAACTGTCCTTGAGAGAACAGCTCTGACAGAACTATGGCTTGCCCAAGGTCATCCAGCAGCTGTGGGTAGAGGAGTGGGGAATCAAACCCAGTTCTCCCATATTAGTGTCCGCACACTTAACCACTACACCAAACTGGATATCCCAGAGAGTATTGCAGCTCCTGCCCCCCACGTTCTCTCTATGAGCTTTAATTTAATTTAAAGCAGAAGCAGCAATGGTGCCCTGGCAGTGATGATGGAGGGCTTTAAAGCTAGGAGCAAGAAGGGATCCCCCTGAGTATCATGACTGCTTCCCCCACCCGTCACAGCTGCAAGCGAGCTCACTACAACTCCTGGCCTCTGCTGTAAGGTGGGCCCAATCAGCACATTTAGATATCCTCAGATCTGCCCACAGTTGAGAAATAGATATATAGATGTCCACTTCAGACTTAAGGATAATGATGGGGACACCACTGTTCTGTCATCTTCTTCCCAAATGCCAAAGGTGCAACCTGATACCAGCTCCACCCAACTTAAAATACAGACAAGAAGTTTTAAGCTTATCCCTGTAATATCTTTTTTTCTACCACCCTCCTCCTTGTTTCCTGGTTTTTAACACCCAGCCTGATTCTGGAAAACTTGAAACCTCATATTCTGTTATTTTGTGTTATTTTGGCTAGTGTTAATAGAATTATCACATGGCCAATGCTCCCTCTAAACTGCAGAGTCTTGAGAGCAAAAATTCTACTTTGTGAGCTACTGACATTAAAGTTGTGAGTGAGCAATTTGGCTGCTGCATAAATTAGTTTGCTCTGGAGCCATCCTTCCTGAGCTAAGACACAAATGTGTGAGCTGGAGAGTCTAAAAAACTGTGAGCTAGCTCACACTAACTCAGCTTAGAGGGAACATTGCACATGGCTTTAAAAAAATGGTTTGGACCAATGTGGCTACTGCATGCTATCAATTTTGTTAATAACTTGTAACTAAATATGCAGACTTGTTGCAATTAAACCCAATCACAATGCACCATAAGCCAGAAAGCAATTGTGAACAAAAAATGGCATTGTTGGAGGACAGAGGATCTACATACAAGTCAATGTGTATCTTCACCTTTTTCAGTGTTGTTCATAAACAAGATGAGAAAATAAAACTTATGGATCAGTCAGAAGGGAGTCCATTTTGCTTTAATGCCTACCCAGTGGCACCCTACACAGGCAGTGCTGTTTTAACTCGTAAGAGCTGCAATACAAAATCACCAGGTATGAAAGGGAAACTTTTTTTTTTTTGCATCATTTTGGGAAAAGATCTCTTTGTGTTATGAAAGACTACAGAACCCAAAGTTTCAGAACCAAGCTACTTATTCCGTATGGATCCATGATTAGCGGTGCAATCCCAAGAACACTTCCCTGGGACTAAGCCCCACTGAGGTCTTCAGTAGGATTCTTAATAGACCTGCAAAGCCAACATGTAGAGGATGTTATTCTGAAAGCAACTGTGAGTTGGGGTTGCTATGAGTCTGGCTTTCTGCACTTGGGAAGGAGAATTTAACTCTTCCCCTTCATACTTTCCCCCAAATAAAACCATCCTCCCTGGGTTTCTTTTAGCCTCAATAGGGAAACAAGACTGGCCAAGGGAACATCCTTGTAAACCCCCCCCCAGCTTGGGCTAAAAGAAACACTGGGGGAGGGCAGTTTCAGTCAGAGAAATGGCCTGGGGGAAAGAACTCTTCCCAACAGCCCTAAACAACATTACCTTCCCCAAGCTGCCTTTTAGGGCTCAACCACACACTAAATGATCCACATGCTGAGGGATCACCGGCAAAATGTGTCATTTGGTCCTCAGAGTGTAACAGATGTATAAATTTAGATTATCCTCTCTTCCAGGTGTTTTTTCTTCTGGAGTTATTTATACAAGCTGAGGACCTGCAGGGAATTACAGGAACACAAACTGGGAATCTAAGATGCCTGAATGTACTATTGTCAGAGAATGAACAACTGATTTGGAAAAAGGTGATGAATTTAAACTGTTGGCATTTAAAAGCAGAAAAGAGGATATGGTACTAAATTGTCAGTAGATGGTGATAACTGATGTAGTTTACATTACAGTAATTCTTCAGGGTTAGTAGTTTTTGAACGGCAATCAGTTTGAATATATTGTTTCTAGATGGTTTTTCATAATGTGTTTGCAAGATCAGTGTTCTAGCAAAGTGCTGAGTCACGGTCGTCTTCAGTTGCTAGGGCTTTTTTGTTCCAGTTTCTCTCCTAAATGACTTGCTTTTTCTTAGAGAGCAGCTGCTATTTGGGGTAAAGATATTTACTGCGTTGCTTGGATAACAGCAGAGCAGAATGGGTCAGTAGCAGAAGTAGTCCGGCATGGTTATCCTTAATTGAGCTGTCTTTGAATTTCAGTGACACATTTGCAGTTGTTCCAGAAGCAGCCTATGGCTTTCTGAGCTGTTACTGCTTTCTAGATTTGAAAACACAGTTTATCAGACAAGGAAAGCATCAGCCAGGTAGAAATTGCTGTGCGCAAAACGCAGCAATGGAAAGGAAAAGAACTGGTCGTAACGATGGTATTAAAGATCAACAGTGGAGATTAGGAGAGCAAAATAGTAATTGGGGTGGTAATTAGTGGTCTCAGGAGAATAGGATAATATTAATGAAAATAGATATTATAAGAGATACGGAGGTACCATTCCTTTATATCTGTTTTCTTTTCTTCTTCATAATGCCTAATTTAACAGAAAGTATGACATGCCTCCTGTTATTGGTGGCTGGCAATGGGGCAGAGGGATACATTACAAATGATAGCATGTCACACATTGGGCTGGATCCAGCAGTCCCTTTGTGCAGGTGACACAGATCTTTGCCATCTACTCCTTCCTTTCCTCAGTGCACACTCCAACCTGCATGGCTAGTCCTGCTACCCTTGGGCAGTGGGGAAGGTGGGAAAATGACACACCTGGAGTAGTACATTGACTTCATTGGATCCATCAGTAAAAGGCAAGGTTGGATGAGAACTGTGACAGTTTTCTAGGCTAATTCCTTTTTATACTTACCCCAGAAAACTGTCATAGTCCTCATCCAGCAGCAACCTTTCACTGACAGATTGCTGGTTCCAGTCCATTGCATTAAACTAGCAGGAAGGGTTTACTGTCAATTCTAACATCTCTCTCCTAGGATGAGTTTAGATGTTAGGCATACCACACTGCATTGTCAGACCTTTTATTTGATCTTCTCTTTTATTCTATATTACCTCCTTAGTAATTTCACTATTGCATGAGTCTTCAACAGAGTACTGATGAGTTCTTGGTAGAATAACAGTGGAAGCTGATAAACTGTATCTGAAAATCTTACCATCACTTAACACGGTGATTTTTTCAGAGGGTAGCTGTGCTGGTCTGTAGTAGAACAGCTAGATTCAAGTCCAACAGCATCTTAGAAACCAACAAGATTTGTGGGGTATGAGCTGTCAAGAATCAAATCTCCCTTCATCTGACCAATTTAAAGGTGCCCCTGGACTCACACTTTGTTCTGCTACTTCAGACCAACAGGGCTACCCCACCTGAATTCATCTGATAGAGGGAGCGTTGACTCCTGAAAGCTTATACCCTGAAAATCTTGTTGGTCTCTAAGCTGCTACTGGACTCGAATTAAGTTATTCTAACATAGTGAGTATCCTACCACATATCATCTGTAGTCGTTACTATTTATGGTGGTGTTAATGTGATAAAAATAATTGATATGATTTTTTAATTTAAAATGTTCAAAGTAAAATGTTTTATTCGCTTAAAAAAAAAAAGAACAACTGCAGAAAGCCAGCGTGGTGTAGTGGTTAGAGTGTTGGACTGTAATCTGGGAGATCCAGGTGCAAATGCTTACTCTGCCATGGAAACTTGCTGGTGACATTCTCAGTCTAACCCACCTCATAGGGTTGTTGTGAGAATAAAATGGAGGAGAGGAGAATGCTGTAGATTGATGTGGATCCCCACTGGGGAAAAAGGCAGAATAAAAATGGAGCAAATAAATAAATAAATAAGCACAACCATAGGCTAGGTAATATTCATTTATCTAAGGCACTTGCACAAATTGATCCAGCATAACGTTGGTCAAAGGGGAATAGCAGATGAACATAAGGTAAAAGCTCACAACACCAAGGGCCAAATTGGCATGCCAGATTATCATGGAATTCATGAGGTGGATTTCTGCTGAGGAAAGCTACAGACTCACCAGATTAATTACACTTTATACACATTACAAATTAATGGAAATACAGTGTGGAAATAGAGAACTATTCATGGTATATTGTAACATTGAGTCTAGATCTGAGGCTCTCCTGTATTCTAAACACCAGATGGAATGAAAACATACTGTCTGTTGTTTGGCAACCATCTTGCTTCTCCCTCTTTAGATTGCAGTTTCAGAATAAGTCCCACTGGGGTGTGACAGGCTTGGATGGATACCTGTTAGAAAATTGTGTAGAGGTTAGGCTACCAAAGTACAGAAGCAAATATGAGGGAGCAAGTGTGGGACATGAAGATGCCGACTATGAAATTGGGAAAAAGGAACAGTGTGTGAGAAATTAAATTAGTATGTGTGGGCATAGCCTCCTAAGGCAACTCAAATACTGGTGCCAAATACCATATATTTCCCTGAAATAAAAATTGTATTCATATCCAGCCAGAATGCTTGAGGTTGCTTCAGAATATGATGAATCATTAAAACACAGGAACACAGAAGGTGTATTTAAATAATCAGTTAGGGAGGCAGAACAGATTGAAACTGAATCCAGAGAAGACAGAGGTAATACTAGCTGGGAAGGCTAATATTCTAGAAAGACAGGGTCTGTTTGTCCTAAATGGAGTAATGTTGGCTTTTTCAGGGCAAGTTAAGAGCTTGGGGGTGCTCGTGGACCTCACCTTGCTGTTGGAAAAGTAAGTTGGCACGGTGACTGGGAACATGTTCTATCAGTTGCTTTTGATTTGCCAAATTTCTTATTACCTAGACTCAGCTGATCTGGCCATGCTGATCCATGCTTCTGTAACCTAATAGTTGGATTACTACAATGTGTTCTATGTGGACCTGCCCTTGAAGACAACATGGAAACTACATCTTGTTCAGAATGCCCAACTGTTGCCAGGGGCAAGCTGCTGGGAACATATGTAGCCCATTTTGAAACAGCTTCATTGGCTGGCAGTCAATTTCTGATTTATTTATTTATTTATTGAATTTGTACCCCGCCCTCCCCGCAAAGCAGGCTCAGGGCAGCTTACACTGGTTAAAACATAAGTAACAATTAAAATCCTCATAAAATCATCTAAATGAATTCAGTTCAATTCAATTCAAGGTGCTAGTAATGATCTTTAAACCCCTTCATGACCTAGGACTAGTGATGGGCATGAACTGGGAAAATGCTGTTTGGTCTGTGGCTTGGCAAACCACAAACCAAACTGAAACAGGAGGATGGTTCGTGAACCAAGCCAGCTCATGGTTCATGGCCCCACAAACCCCATTGAAAGGGACCACAGTCCCTTTAAACAGGGTTTGCAGAAAGCCGGGGGAAAAGCTGAGTGTCAAGGAGCAGCTTGCTCCCCACCATGCAGCTGTTTTTTTGAGCTACCTTGTGCTGTTCCTTTAAACCCCTGCTTTCTGCTCCATCCACGAACCACAACAAATCACCATGAACTACTTTAAAAGTTTGTGGAAGTTTGTAAGAACAGTTTAAAATATTGTATACAAATGTATGGTAATGAAGAAGAAGCAAAATGAGAATCAGTTTTAAATGTAACATCGTGAATATAAATGTGTGTAAGGAAGTCAACTCTGGGGAGAACATCTTTTAAAACTTTCTTATTATGAGATATATAATAGACTTTCCTTCTGTATTTTTGTTATATTATCTACCTGTTAAAATTAATAGCGAGTAGACAGAAGAGGTGAAAACGTAATACTATGTAGCAATGATAAAACTAATAATTTAGTTGCAAAACAGACTAGTTATGAAATCTGAAATGCAAAATTATGACTATAAATATAAAGGTACCCATCAGAAGAAAATATCATTATATGTTATAGATAAAATCCATTTTTTTCCAGTGTAACAAAGGGGACATTGGGGAGAAATATTATTCTGTCTTTTATATTTGGTTATATATAATAATCTGTAATATATTTAATTATGTTAGGTGACCCCTTTTTCTTTACATTATTTCTATGCTCTTTCAAAATTAAAAAAAAATGAAAAAGTTTCAAGGAAGTTTGTGACAGTACTTTGGGCTCCCTGAAGAGGTGAGAGAGGCCCCCTCCCTGAAGATCTTCAGGAGACACTACAAGGCCTGCCTGTTTGGCCAGGGCATTTGAGGGGGTTTGAACAGCAGGTAAGTGGGGGCAGAGATTTGGGGTTTGTTATTTTATCTTTGATTTTAACTGGGGATATTTTAACTGTTATTGTAAGTCACCTTGAACAAAGAGGAAAGGCAAGGTACAAATATTTCAATAAATAAGTTTGATGGTTGAACAGGCCAGTACTGTAACCAACTCAGTTCAATCCAATTTGTGGGCTGCAAAGGACACTTTCCTAGGAGTAAGTCCCAAAGAATCAAGTGAGACTTATTCCTGAGTAGATCTGCTTAAGATTGCTCCCTAGTGTGTGGTTTCCTCCTTGCAAGGGACAAGATCACTTCCTGTCCTCTTTGATGTGGAGATTGTGTCTGCCCATCTTCCTTGAAAGAAAGATGCAAAGTTTGTTTGCCCTGCTAGGTGGTTGTGTGGGAATGTGTCCACACACACCCCTGACTCCTTTGAGCACTTGCCATTTGGTTCTATTGTAGAGTGGCAGACTTAGGTAATGTCAGCCTTTGCAACTGAAGTGGCTTCAGAAAAGGTTATATTATGCTCCATCAGAAAAAAGACTGAGCCATCTATGGTAATGGAAGCCACCAGAATAGTGATCAAAGGGATAAATCCCTTCAGTGAAAACCAGATAAAATGATAGTCTGACGTGTATAGGTTATGCAGTAAATGCCACACCTAGAAATATCAGTATACAGCATATACTGACTTAATGGAAAAATTAAGGTAAAGGTTCCCTTGCTCGAGAGCTAGTCAAATCCAACTCTAGGGGGCGGTGCCCATTTTCATTTCCAAGCTGAAGAGCCAGCACAGTCTGAAGACGTTTCTGTCGTCATGTGGCTGACATGACTAAACATTGGGGCACAGAGAATGCTGTTACCTTCCCACCGAAGCATTACCTATTTATTTACTTGCAATTTCTTGCTTTCAAACTGCAAGGTTGGCAGGAGCTGGGGCCAGAGATGGGAACTCACTCTGTCACGCGGCACTAGGGTCTCAAACTGCCAAACCATAGACTTTCTGGTCTGCAACTCAGTGTGTTAACCTCTGAGCTACCAGCTAAGTCAAGAAACAATAATCCTTTTGAAGTGATTTTGTACGTCTATGGTTACTATAGGCAAGCTGACTCTAGTTTGCTATATTCTGGACTCAACAAGTGAGCTGTTAAATGGTTTCAGAACAGACTGTCGGAGGATATCCCCTTAGGAGATGTACATTAGAATATTTATTCTAGTGAACGAATGAGTGACTATGACTGAAATTGGTGTGGCAGCCTGTGTCACAGCAGGCTCGCTTGCAGCAATCTTGCACGAAAACATTCGGTTTGACCTACAATGGCATCCTAAGCACAGTTGCACGTTTCCTAAGCCTATTGACTTCAATGGACTTAGAAGGGCATATCTCTGTTTAGGACTGTAGTGTTAGGAACATTTTAATAGGAAAATACTGTATTTCACATAAATACCTGATTGATATGTTTATTGTCAAAGTGTGTGCAGTGCTGGCAAAATATTCAGCTTAGGGTTGCCATGTCTCCTGCTGTAGCAGGAGACCACCTGCCAACAATCACCTGACTCCCACAGCTTCTTCATAAGCGGGGGGGCGGATCCAGAGGAAAGAGGATTAAGTGAATCCTAGAGCAGCTTGGCAGCACTTCTGGGTTCACCCCAGAAATGACATCATCCTCTCAATGTGCTGGCACCCCCCCCTCCAGTCTCCTACTGGGTGCCAGTCACTGTCTGGCAACCCTAGTTCTGAGCTCTGATGATCAACCCAACCCTATGAGTTGGTTTTAGCAGGTGAAGTGGTTAAAATGGTATTATTAAATTGCTAGTAGATAAAAAACATCTTTATCCAGCCACTTAGACTGGCCTGACAGGCACCAACCAGAGCCTGGGCCTTTCCCATTGTGATGCCTGGTCTCTGGAATGGGCTCCCTGAAGGTGTGAGGGGAAGCCCCGTCCTTGGAGATCTTCAGGAGGCGCTGCAAGTCTTAGCTTGTCTGCCAGGGCTTTTGAGGAAGTTTGAATACTTTTTTCTTTTAAAAAATATGATGATTCTAAGTTTGCATTAGAATATTATCTCTAGGGAATTGTTGTGTAGTAATGGCTCTTTAATGGTAATATGTTAATAATCATGGTATTGACACAATGCTCTGGCTTGAATGATCAGTGTTGAACTTCCCACTGTTAGTATTCAAGGTTTGGTTCTCAGTGGCAGCTGCTCTTTATAAACCACAGAAGTTCCTGCAATCTTCTCTATGTTATTTCATTAGAGAAAAAATGGATTATGCCTGATAAGGAATAACCTTCAGGAATAATGAGGTGCTAAAGACTGGCTTGGAACATGTACAAAAACGGCAGTTCAAGAGAGGAAGCTGGGGAGGGGGAGCTCTTTCTCAGCCCTAATGGTAAATAACGGAGGCCAAGAACAATGAGAGCAAAGAAGCACATTGCATTTTAAAAAAACAGCACTGATGTAAAAAATATGGATTTTTGAGAAGCTTTTCTTTATCTACTTGTATACCTCAGCTGTACATAGAACAGAATCAATCAACAGCATTTATATGCCAAGTATCCCTGTAATGATAACTCTTTTAGCATTTCCCAAGGGCAAAATGTTCTTCGTGAAATATCTGGCAGCTGAAAAGTCTTATCATATAAGAACATTTTATTAAGGAATCATCAAGAAAAATATTACATATTTAACATGAATGTTGAGACAGTGTAAAAGAAAATATTATATGGCACTAAAAGGAGAGCCTGTAAAACACATTTCATGACCCTATTTTTATATTCACAGGAATCATTAGAAAAATCCAAAAATGAGGAGAGTACCTGGCTTCTGCGAGGCTAAGTGGAGGGGCTATAGCAAGATATTTCTCGTAGAGCAGGGGTTCGCAACCTTTTTGAGCTTGTGCATGGTGGGCACAGCCACAAAATGGCTGCCACAATATGGCTAATTCAGAAGGTGGAGCTAGCCAGAAAATGGCTGCTGCAGCTTATCTTCAGTTGCACAATGAAGTTCCTTGTGCAGTGGTCACAGCCAAAACAATGTTTGTTTGTTTGTTTTAAAAATCACAGCCAATAAAATCTACAACAGCCAATCAAAAGCTTTGCTGGGCAAAAGCCCCGCCCACTTTCTAAAAACATTTATCTAACACCAGAAAAGATATCAGTGGGCACCACGGTGCCCAGGTCTTTTCAGAATCCTACCCAAGTCTACTCAGCAAGGCTTACTCTGGGAAAGTGTCCTTAGGGTATCACAGCTAAAACATTATGTCCAGCCAACAAGGTAATTATTACTGGTTGTGGACAATGCTCCCTTTAAGCTCTGGAGTCTTGTGAGCAAAAATTCTACTTTGTGAGCTACTGGCATTAGAGTTGTGAGCAATCAGTTTGGCAACTGCATAAATTAGTCGGCTCTGGAGCCATCCTTCCTAAGCTAAGACAAAAATGCGTGAGTTGGAGGGTAAAAAACTGTGAGCTAGCTCACACTAACTCAGCTTAGAGGGAACACTAGTTGTGGAACAGCTGTGCAATATGTATACAAAACTTTATTTGTGGAGATTTTTATTTAGACCCATCCCATCCAACACAAAATCTAAATGTGTAAGAATGCATTTTGCTTCCTATACCTCCCTTCTCTTTTTTTTCTGTTACAAATGCTGCATTTGTTAATTGGTTAGACTGATTTGAAAGCATTTTGATTGACCAAAATATGCTATTAATTAATTTTCTGTAGATTTTTAAACAAATTAATTACATTTAATACAAATGCTTACAAAAATTGCAGAGAGCATAAAAGACTAATTCCCTCATCTGTGAGAGAAAACAAGAAATGCTTCTAATTGGGTGATCCTGCTATGACACATGTCAAGTAAGCAACTAACAGCACTATCCTAAACTACATTCTAAACCCACTAACCTGGGCTATGCTTTGCCGAAAATATGCTCTCGCTAGACTAGAGCACTAGAACAAGTGCAGAAAAGATGCTAGCCCCTTTCTGCTTGCAGTGCAGGTTTTCTGTTTGCAGGCAGCTTTAAACACAGGTATGTATTCTAAAATCTAATTGCCCACCTGCAGTCTGAAATGATGCAGGAAACCTTGCAATCCTGTCTCCTCAAGGGTTGCCAGCCTCCAGGTGGTGGCTGGAGATCTTCCAGAATTCCAACAGATCTCCAGGCTATAAATATTAATCCCCCTGGAGACAATGGCTGTTTTGGAAGGTGGACTCTGTGGCATTATAACGTTTTGAGCTCCCCACCCACCAGTGTTCCCTCTAAGCTGAGTTAGTGTGAGCTAGCTCACAGCTTTTTAGCCTCTGGCTCACACGTTTTTGTCTTAACTCAGGAGGGATGGCTCCAGAGCAAACTAATTTATGCAGTAGACAAATCGCTCACTCACAACTTTAATACCAGTAGCTCACAAAGTAGAATTTTTGCTCACAAGATTCCACAACTTAGAGGGAGCCTTGCCACCCACCTAGGATCCACCTCCCAAATCTCCAGGAATTTCCCAGCCCAGAACTGGCAACCCTTCACTTCATTGCCATTTCATTCTCCTGCAGATGTAGGGGTCAGATATAGTTTAAAAATGTTATTCCCAAATATGCAAACATGACATAAAAGTGGGACCTAAACATTTAATAGAACAGGATACCCTGCTTTAGAGGCTCATTAAGAATTGCCAGTCAAGCCTGGAGGAGGCAATTAGCCACAGTTTTGTTCTTTGGTGTTAGAAATTACTTCTATGGCTCAGGTTAACTATGAAGACTTTTGGACAGCAGTCCTTGAAATATCATTTCTTTTTCTTTCCCCAAGAAATTAAATCCATTGGGTCAGGAATAAATGAATACATTCATTCAATGAACCACTAATAGCGATCTTCAATAGAAATGACCTTGCTTGCTTACTTCTTTTCCTACCTAGGTTTTCAGATATTCTGCCTGCTAGGTATATAAGAAAATATGAAAACAACAATCCTATGCAGAGTAGCTCCAGTTTAAGCCCTTTGAAATCAATGAACTGAGGGCCAAATTAGATGTAATGTCCGTCCTTGTGGCTGCCACAAGGACAACAATATCATTTTAAAGTCAATGCTCTCCCCCCTGTGCCTTTTGAAGTCTCAAAAAAGTCGGGGGGGGGGGCAGTGTGGCCATTATAAAGAGGGGTTTGAAATAGATGACCCTGGAAGTCCCTTCCAACTCTATGATTCTATGATTCTAGGGACTCGCCAGGACCATTTGATAAGGAGAAGAACAACAGCACCTCAGCCCAACTTGCTGTGCTGTGGGCCCAACCAGGATCAGGCCCTCATAGCATTTTAATTACTTTAAAATGACATCATTGTCCTTATAACAGCCATGAGGACTCCATTACATCTAACTGGCTCTTAGACTGAAGTAACTCTACACAGGATTGCACTTTCAGTTTGTTAAGGTAAACTGAACCTACCCCACCTAAGCAGCTGAAGGGACTACACTGGAAGGAGAAAGGATGCTTAACTGAAGGCAACCATTTCACTCATGATGATTTTTATGCATTAGTATTCAGAAATGTCCTGTGGAATCGGTTCCCTGAAGAGGAAGGGTACTGCCATCTTTAGAAACCTGCAAGGCTATTTTGTTTGCCAGGGCTTTTAATGTGAGACATTCAGGCATATTACAGGAAACTATTTGGGGAGGGGGGTTATTTGGAATTTCATTTTGCTGTGTTTTAAATTGTAATGTGTAAGCTACTTTTAGCCATGAGGACAGGTGGAATATAAATATTTAAATAAATATGTACATAAGCCTGTATACCTTTGTCTAGGGTTGCTAGGTTCCCTCGCTGTTGTGGCGGAGGATTTGCAGGGTGTTCCAGAAGTGATGTCATCGCATTGGGGACATTGTGTGACAATGTCCCTGTTTGGGGGTGGGTTTCCCCCCACTGGTGGGAAATCAGAACCCCCCCCCAAAAGGGGAACCCCCGCTGGGACCTGGGAGCTGGCAACCCTACCCATGTCAGATTTTATTTATTAATTGATTTAATTCATTTATATCCCACCTTTTCCCCCAATGGGGACCCAAAGTGGCCTACATCATTCTCTCATCTATTTTATTCTCACAACAACCCTGTGAGGTAGGTTAGGCTGAGAGAGTGTGACTGGCCCATGGTCACCCTGCAAGCTTCCATGGCACAAGTAGGGATTCAAACCTGGGTATTTCAGATACTAGTCTGACACTCTTCACCACTACAGCAAAGAATGTCTGTCTGTTTCCATATTGTTTGCTTGAAAACACAATCAGCATCAGTTTTCCAGTGTGTTTAAAAAGAGCCATATATGCTACATTCATATATGACCAGGTACACAGAAGAACATTTGTGTCCTCCCCCTCTTGTTTTTGCAATCTTTAACTGTGTTGTAAAAGTTAATTTCAATGGCATGGCTTAAAGGTCAGTACGGGAATACCAGGATCCAACACAGTATAAAATGAAACTGAAGGAAGATTAGGGGATAGCTGGAGGAAAGTGGGAGTTTTGGAAGTTGAAAGGACAGTAGGTTTGGACATGAGTGCACAGGAAATGATGGAACCTCAGGAAATACGGAGGAGAGGGATGGCATCCAGTGAAGGCTTTAAGGGCAGGACTGATAAAATTGAAAAGGCAATGGGAGTTGAGAAGCCTTTGTGTGTTTTACATTCCTGGGGCCTATGAAGCCAAGGGTAGGCAGTTTTCATTTTGAATTCTGTGAAAAACTCATGACAGAAATGAAGTGCAATAAAATGCCATCTCATGGTGAGACAGCCAGGTCCTTGTGAGAAACTGTCACACCTCTTGGCTTGTGTCTCCATGGGATCATTCCGCACCCAGATCAAAATTAATATGGAACAATTACCTAATATTCTGCACTAATGAACCAGTATCCAAATAATAGCTGCCTTGAATCAAGAGGAAAGGATGCAAATATTTTAATACATATAGCTGACAACAAATAAATACAGACCTGTATAATAAATCACAACCTTATCTTCTATCCCATTTGCATCTCCTTCTGACTAACTGACTAATTAAGTAGTGAGAAAATCTCGTTTCTGCTACAAGTGGGAAATGGCAGTAATTTGGAGTGTAAAAGGACACCATTTTAGCCTAGCATTTTAGGTCCAATTTTATCCCATGGCCATCCCTCCAGCTTGACTGATACAACATTTGACAACACACACGCTTCAGGAGCAGGCAATATATAAATCTCCCTGTAATGGACAAGAGGCTGTCCTGCCCTTGAAGGGAAAAGGGCCACTCAGTTATTTCTGTTGGAGAGAGTGACTCAGCATGCCTGGACATCGGAGCGGGGAGCTACATCACTCTAAGTGTGTACAGGTGTTATCTCCTTGATTGGGATGTCTCTGTTTGTCTTAACCTGGGAGCTGCCCTTTGACCTCTCCTCTCCCACTTTGTCCTCTCACTTCACATGTCTCTGCAGGTCTCTCCTGTAGAAACAGTGCCCTCATGTTCACATATACATGATACCAGATTAGCTGGCCATTTGCTATAGGGAAAGTACTCTTTATATTACGTTTCTCTCCTTTGAGCTGCAACCTGAATGTGAACTGGATCTACCTGAATGAATGTAAGTTTACCTTTTTTTGCAATATTGAAAACAAAAAGGAGAGTGGGGAAATCTTCTCAAGCCTCTAATAGCTTCTGGGATCCTGGAGGAGAAAATTAGTTTGGGAAATGTCTGCACGTGCGCAGAATTACGGAATGTTTTTATTCTCAGCACTAATCAGAATGTTAAAACCTGCAAATATTTTTTCACCCACAATGGCAAATCAGTAGTTTAGTTTTGTTGGTTTGTTGTTGTCTTTCTGCCCACTGGAGTGCCAAGGGCAGCTTGAAATCCAAAGGTAAGTAAGAGCACATCAGAAAATTCAGATCCTAAATCAGAAAGTGCAAGAGCAGTAAAATAGTGACCCACTGAAAAGAGGGACACTGTAAACATAAAACTCAGAATATATCATGCAAAGGCGTTCCAGAAGGAAAATCTCCAGAATCCACCCTGGAAGGCATGAAGAGGTGCAAGCGTCCTCTCCTGTGCAGCTTCCTGAAAAGGCCTTCCTGTGGGTCCCCACCAACTTAACAGATAAGACAGATTCTCACAGGAAGGTCCTATGCATCTGTCTCAAGGCATATTGGTACGAGTGGGGGCAGATTACAGGCACCGATTAAGTTATGTAAGGAATTATTTATTATTTAAGAATGTAAGGAATTACTTATTTATAAATTTTAATAATGTCGTGTTTGCTGTTTTTAGCTTCTGTTGTACATCGCCCAGAGCCATGTGTATTCAAGGATTGGGCGATCCATAAATTTAAAGTATAAATAAATAAATACTTCTTAGGAGATTTATTTACTGCGCTCAGTATCACGCTTCTATGACTAGGCAAAAGTCTGCTGTATTAACCAAATACCCCAATAATTTCATCCCTGAAGCTTGTGGGAGTGCTGCTCCAGCATCCAATCCCCTTTCAGGGGGGGATGGAATGTTGGTGGGAAGCCCAGTGGGAGTGGAGCTGGGTTCTGACTCAGGGAGAGAGCAGTCATTGGCCTCTTATGCATGCACAGCTTACTTCTGGTTCTCATTGTAGTCGAGTCGGTAGGGCTTTACTTTGAATGTTCTGTGTGAATTCTGCACCTTTCTTTTTTATCTGATTTTTCTCCTTGGAATCGTGGAGTATATATTCTGTATACCAATGAGAAAAAGTGGACATTGTGTCACGAGGCTGAAATTTCCTCTTTTTTTGTGTGCTGCACATACAGTTTAGTGATAATCTCCCTATTGGTCAGTTTCACACTGGGCATGCTTTAGAGCGGGGTGTCAAACATGCGGCCCCAGGGCCAGATCAGGCCCACAGAGGGCTTCTGTCAGGCCGGAAGTGGAACTGGCTGTCTTCTGCTTCTTCTTCCAGTTCTGCTGCTGCTGCGTCATCGTAGGTTTGCAGCTTACAGATACACAGAACAGCACACTCAAGATGGCAACAGCACAGACATTTTGAAGCAATAATTCAGAGCAAGAGGTGTCAGTTATCAGACACTGTTAAATAAACAAAATATTGCAAGAGTGCTAATGTTTTAAGCAAGTTTTTATTTTAAGTTAAAAAAACCCCTCTGTGTTTGTGTCTTTTACAAAGTTTATATCTCCACTAACTGGCATTACGTTTTATAACACACATGGCCCGGCCCAACAAGGTCCCATTTATGTCAGATCTGGCCCTCATGAGAAATGAGTTTGACACCTGTGCTTTAGAGATTCTTCAAGCTGTATTTACTCTCAGGTAGCCATCTTAGCAGAATGTTAGTGATGGGTCCTTGGTGGTTTCTTATGGTGGCAATGATTCTGATTTTCTGCTATTGCTTATGTTTTCCATTTTTTTTTTAAAGCGAGATGAGTCTAGCAATATGATGGACCTTGGGAGCTGCCTGGGCAGCAGACATGGGATCTGTGGGCTGCACTCGCTAGGAATCTCTGGCTTTCTCACTCTCCATTTTGGGGGGCACATATTCTATTGCGCATTCTCTCCTGGTGGCACCCCACTTTGCAGCTGCAGCATTGGCTTGGTGGGGAGGGAACATGGCGACAGAAAGAAGCACACCTGGCCAGCTAGTGTCACCCCTTTGAGTGCTTGCCCTGCTGCTGGGACTGCAGGGGCCAGTGCTCCTGCTCCTCACTTGGAGCCTGTGGCTGGCCAACTCACAGAGGACCCTGCAGCCTTAAAATGCTTCCGACTCCAGCAAGCTGTGGTGGTGCCAGCAGCTCTTGCCCCAGCCGGCTGCCAGCTACTGTGTGGGCACCATTCACATGTATGCTCCACGCAAACACAGACACTAGCTGGCCAGATATGTGCTCTCTCCATAATTGTCTTTGCTTGCCCTGCACTTTGACCTGGGAGAAGTAGGGCATGTCCTAAAGTATGAGTATATCATAAGATGTATAATGTGTGTTTGTGGAGTGACATGTTATACTCAATAAAAAACTTAAGTAACCCCCCCAAAAAAACTAAAAGCGAAAGAGCTTGGGGGGACTCATTGGTTTTCACTGAGATCTTCTTTCATTTGCAAAAAGGAGACACTGGTTTTGTTAAATGCATCTTTTGAAATTTTTAAAATTTTCTCTGTCTGTTTCTTTTCCCCAGTGATCCAGAAGCCTAATGATTATCTCATCATATCGCTAGACTCATTCCGCTTTTCAAAAAAAAACCCCAAATGTAAAATGTAAAGGATGGGGAAAGTAAGCAATTGTACACCAATGAAGGGGGGAGGATGGTGGAAGGTGCAGTGTGGGAGAAACCACCTTGATGTGGGCAGTGGAGTGGCTTCTGAGGGCAGGGAAATGGAGGGGGGAAATCTGAGGGAATATGTATGCTTTTGAATTACCTTCAGCTTTGGAAATGAAGCCAGGGGAAAAATTGTCACAAAACACTGTCAAAAATCATGGCGAAACAGTGAACAAAAAGCAAACTGAGTGCTGAGGGGGGGTGGGGAACAATGCAGAACGAAAAAGAAACCTTGATGGACATGCACAGTGGAAGCAATGGGAAATGCAGAACAAAAAAAGAAAGACCAACGAATATGCACGGTGAAAGCAAGGGAAAACACCGGTAGCATGGCAGGATGGCATAACTCTGCCTCTGGGAGAGAATAGAGCACCCTGTTGTGAGGCTTGTCTCTGGTAGTGAGCAGCCCTTGTACCATTTAGTCTTACTCTTGGGAAAGGGCAGGCTGGCGTGGGTGGAATCCTCTATGTGTGAAAGGATCCAGCCTAGTGGCTAGTCAGTGAAAGCCTGTTTATACCTGGAAGCATTAAAGAAACCACACTGTGAAGCCATAACTAGCTTAAACTTACCTGCCTCCGGCAGGTTTCTTCTTTAACTATCTGGAGACCTGTCCTGCTGATCTGTTCTTTAAAACAAATGTAAATAAATGTTGTTATTTACATACAGCTCCTTCCTCAGTGATCTCTTTGTTTTACTTGCTTGCCACAAAACACACCTGATGGCAGTGAACCCAAAGCCTTTACACTTGCTACCCTAAGAATATCTTGTAACTGAGGGAAGGTTTACAGTTTAAAACAAAACTGGTTCCCCAAAATCATAAGAGGCTGTGTGGGTCCCCTCCATTGGTAGAAAAGGTCGGTAACACTCCCCCTCTTCTTCTCTTTCTCTCTCCAGAATTGTCCTTGGCAAACCCCTTCAATTTGATGCAGTTAATTAAAATGCCAGCTCCTCTTTGTTCTACCCCTCTCTCCCTCCTCGTCTCCTAGATATCATTCCAAGTCACAGGACCTGAAAATGAAGCTCAGAAGGTAAGACTGGCAGGGCACCTACGTGTGTAGCCTCAGCCTGGGGTAGTAACATGGGATGGTTTCTGACACACAAACAAATCTATAATCAAATTGACCTCTGTATACCTGAGGGGAATTTAAATGTTAGAATAAAAGGAGGATTAAATAAAAGGAATAAAAGGCGAATTCTCCTTCAGGCAGGGCAGTAATTTATCTAGCAAGTAAGAAGATTTAAAATTAAAAAATTACAAGTGAGCAGATCCAAGGATGGGAGTTAAGGGACCTGACCACAGACAGGTCCAAGCACAGGAGCAATGAAGGGAACATAAACCTGAAACTCCTTGGGTATCTGAAGAGTTCTTTCTGCAAATTACCCTTCTGCCTTCAACTGTCAATGTCCCAAAAGCAAAATCTTTAACCCAAGCTGTCTATCTGAATTCTTGTTTCCAAGGAAATCCTCATTCAGGCAACCACAGTACCTGAAGCGAGTTTGCCCTGCTGCTCATATAATCACTCGAAAAGCCAAGCAATCAAATGTAATTGTTCTTACTCTCCCAACTGTTTTAGATGTCAGATGTCCGTGCTGCTAATAACACAGGGGAAGGTGTGGAATGGCTTCCAGCTGTGAACTGTGTCACTCTGCTGGAAACCTTTTACCTTCTCACACCCCCTTTCATTCTCAGTTGCAATCCTTCTCGTCACTCTATGTTTCCTTTAAAAATTATTGTCATTATGTTCCGACCATTTCTTACTCCTAGTAGTGGTATTCTTCTGTGTTGCATTGACAGTAGCGCTGATGATTTTACAAAGCTCTGTGGAAGGGGGGCACAAAGACTTGTGTATGTATGGAGGATCTGCTCCCCTGATGGAGAGCTCAGTGCACAGCCTTCAAAAAACAAAACTAAACAACAATGCATTAGAAAGATCCTGTGTGGTCACTGGAAAAACAAGATGCTTAGAAAGGTAGTGGAGTCTTTTCCTTCACATACTTTCAACTTAGCCTGGTCATGCATGGGATCCATTTGTAGAAAATAAAAGTTTTTAACGTTGATATGACTTTATTATCACAGAGTGGGAAAGAGCCCAAGCCATTTTTTTGCAAAAGCAAATTGAAAAGAAAGGTTACTTAAACCTTTGGAATACCCAAATTCATAATCTTGATTGACCGCTTGAATGAGCGGCTGAAACCCACAGTTATGCTTTTTAAAAAATGCATACACAGCAGGATATGATAATGAAGAACTGTCATTGTGATAGCGGTGTATTTATCTACCAAAGAGGTCTCAGTTTTGTACTGACTGCTGTTATAGTTCATACCCCCCAAGAAAAGAATATAAAACAGTAATTGTGATGGATGAACTTCCCTTTTCTGTAAAAAAAGACAGCACAGCGGCTAATTATGTGTGAGGTTTTAAACATTATATTGAGATGGGGGGGGGTCTTATAAGCAGCCAGGGTCTGAGACTTACAATTGCCAAAGTAATATGTTCGGGGGGAAGGGGCAGAAGTTTGTGATGGCCCCAGCCCAGGGACCTTTGCATCCCGGTCTCCACTTTGTGCACAACCCCATAAGAAGGGCACCTTTCATAATCTATGCATCACTTGTCATCCCTGCAACTTTCAACCATATGGGAGGGGAAGGCTTGGACTATTGCAAAGGAGGCTTGACTACTACAGAAACCATGAAAGTTTGGAATTAGTCAATAACAGTATTCTCTTTGTAAGTTTCTCTTCCTTCATTCCCCTGCTCCCCCATTTGATTCTCTGTGTGTGCTTAAAATAAACCTTTGAGACAGTAGAACTTCAGCTCTGAGAGGCTGTGTTACGTTCACCATGCAAGCTTGTTGCTTTGTTTACACATCAGGAATACTGAGAGGAAGGAGGCTGTTGTCTGACAATGACAAGAAACATACCCCACACTTTTTTGTTGGACAAAAGGAGTCTTTCCTCTGCCATACACATCCAGAGGTGTCAAACATACAGCCCAGTGACTGGAACTGGCCCATCCAGGGCTCTTATCTCGCTCATGAGCAACTGGTCACTACTTTTATTGCCAGATGGCAGAGGCTGTGCATTATGTCCCTGTATACTGTCCCACTGCTAATGTGTAACGGGCGGTAGAAGGAGGAGGGAGGGCATCAGGGAGGTGAGGTTGCCCATGCCCGTGCTCCACAATCAAAGAGATGTTGGCCTTGAGAGCTTGTCTCTTGTGTGCTGTAGAAGGAGGGGGGAATGAGTTTTAATGCTGGCACATGCGTGTTAGTGGGCAGGTGCAGGGGTGGAGAGAGCCTCTGCTGCCTGGACCCTAAGAGGACTCCCTTGTTCTGGTGCCTTTGCTGCTATCACTGCCGCTGCCTGGGCCTGTTTGCCCCCGCAGACGGAATAAAAAGACGGACAACAGTTTTGGATCAAACAAGGGCCACTTTATTAACTACATAATGTTTAAACAACTAAAACAGCAAGGAATCGATTTAAGAGCAGAATAGACAAGGCAGGTGTCAGACAGACCAGCCTCCTTGTCCAAGATACGGGCGAGCCACCAACCCCGATCTTGAGCCATTAATCTGGCTTGCGACCAGCAGCCCAGCCACTGGTGGCCTCCTGGGAGCACCTACCCCTGAAACCATACAGTTTGCAGAGAGGAGCTTATCCAAGAGGTTCCCAGAGGGAATCATCATTCACCACCCACAGCCTTAATAACCTGCAGGCCGTTCCTGATGACCCCATGTTCCTAAACTAGGAATGGCTTAAGGTGCTCACCAATTTCTGCTTTCTACTCCCTGCACTATTCTGCCACTAGTGAGGTCAAGCCTCTGCTTTGGCCGACGCGGCCTCCAAGCCAAGTCCAGCCCTAATCCCTTGCTGAATATCCTCCAAAAAGAATTTGTTGCCCTTGTCTGACATGTGAATACCATCTTGCCTATAGAGGTCAACATTTCCTACCACAATTCCAGGATGTGGTAAAAACTGACCCAGGCCACCCTCCATAGCTTTCTTCATTTGCCGGTTAACCTTGCGGCGAGCCCGGTCAATGCACCTGGGATCCCCCAGATTGCGCCATACCTGCCTCGGCAAGATCGCCGACCAGATTATCAAAGCCCCAGGCCATCTTCTCCGGATCACTGAAAGATCGTGTGTAGCCTGAATCACCAAGGCCTTGCCTTTCATCAGGCCAAGATCACTGCCACCTAAGTGCACAAATAAAACGTCAGGAGGCGGCCCTTGCCGTTCCTCAAACAGAAGTGGGAGCAATATGGGCCAATGCATGCCCCTCCGTCCCCACCATTCAACAACAGCAAACTCACTCAAACCTAACTGAGAACCAACTGACGTCCTCCTGGCCTGGCGAGCCGCCCAAAAAACCATACTGTGGCCGCATAATAGGACTCTCCGTCGTGCCTGCAGGCCCACAGCACCTGAAAAAGAACTATTTTAGCAACATGAACTGCTTAAAATTTACACTGACGAACGTAACTTTTAAAACTACGAGTTTTCCAATGCCCTATGCCCTTTATGTCCTCTTGAGAGTACCCCATGGAAGCTGCCGTGGAAGCAGCTCCAATCCTAAATGAATGGGTCCCAAAACGGAAGCCCCCAAACCCAAAGCATCAAGTGCCCGTTTTGTCAATGCCCAAAACTGAAACTTTGTGAGAGGTGAACCATCTCTGTGTTGAAATAAGACCCCAATGTCGGACCCCCGCAACTGCAAGTAGCAATGTAAACTTGCTACCGGGCACAAATCCGACTCATAACAACGTCCCAATTCAATTGCTGAGCCTTTACCCAACTGGTCAGTCTTTGACCGCTTAATATGAATGACAACACGGTCTGCAGTAACCCGGATGTCACTCAAATTAAGAGCCCGATTAGAAGTATCATGTCGCGAAGCAGGGACAAGCTCACTGACACGGAGTGCTCCAAAAAATGCCAGCAAAGACGCTGAGTGAAAAAGAGCGGCCTCGTATTCATCAGAACAAAGGTCCGGCCACAACGCCTTTAGGCCCTTTAAAATTGAAGGAGTCAATGGCTCCCTAGAATCAGGCAGCTGCCCTGCCTCACGAGACCACCCTTCCAGCATTTTCTTAATTCGAAAATCATTAGTCTTGTCCTCATGTCCAGCAGCCTTACCTGCGTAAGCTAGAGAAGATAACCTGCCCTTTATAGAGCGAACCGAAAAACCCTTGCCCTTCAGATAAACACAGTATTGCATCAAGTGATGGACTGGAATAGGCCACTCATGCCGTAATCCGGCCTCCCTTTGGAAAGCCACAAACTGGTGACCAGCCCTCATGTACGATTTACGTGTTGAAGGGGCGAGAGCCATACCTATCGCTCGCTCAGCTTCAAGCCACCAATCTGCCAAAAACTGGGGGGCATCCTTACCGGGCGCTCGTCCGCTTCCGGGGCCAACTGACGGAACCTCTCCATCTGTTTCCGAGAGAGAGCGTCAGCGACCCCATTACTTGCGCCCGGAACGTGCCTTGCACGAAACAATATATTATTTCTTAAACAGATCAGTGTAAATGCCCTAACTAACCTCATGACCTGTACTGACCGGGATGTTAGGGAGTTTATCACGTGTACTGTAGCCTGATTGTCACACCAGAAGTGGACTGAACGACCAGCAAAATCAGCCGTCCAAATCCCCACTGCCACAACAATCGGGAAAAACTCCAGAAAGGTTAGGTCCTTGACCCAGCCTGCCCGGAACCAATCCTGCGGCCAATCCTCAGCACACCAATGACGTCTGAAGTAAACCCCGAAACCTGAGGAGCCTGCAGAATCTGATGTCACCTGCAACTCAGCCTCTAAGTGCAATTCTTCTCTCCAAAAGGACACCCCATTAAATGACCTTAAAAACTCTTTCCAGATCAAAAGATCCTCCCTCATCCCCCTAGTCACCCTAGTCCTGTGATGTGGGAGGCGAAGCCCACGCATGGCATCACAAAGACGTCTGACAAAAGCCCTACCAGGAGCCACAACTTTGCATGCAAAGTTGAGATGGCCCACCAATTGCTGCAACTCCCAAAGGGATATCTTCCTCAAAACTATAATTTTGTCAATCAAAACCTGAAGGCTATCCAACTTCTCCATAGGGAGCCTAGAGCACTGCTGAACCGTATCTATCTCGATACCTAAAAAGGTTAGAATAGCCTTCGGACCTTCCGTTTTTTCTTCTGCCAGGGGAACTCCCAATTCAGCCGCTACGTCTATGAAACTGGACAGCAAAAATTCACACTGCCCAGTCCCGTCCCTTCCTACAAACAAAAAATCATCCAAATAATGAGCTGTAGAGCCCAATCCAGTTCTAAATCGCAAGGCCCATTCCAAAAAGGAACTAAACCTCTCGAATGCCGCACAGGACACAGAACAACCCATGGGGAGGGCCCTATCCATATAGTATTGACCCTCAAAAGCAAAACCTAACAACTCAAAATCGGCAGGATGCACAGGCAAGAGCCGGAAGGCCGATTTTATGTCACATTTAGCTAACAGTGCTCCACGTCCACAACCCCGCACAACTCTCATGGCCTGGTCGAAGGAAGTATATTTAACCGAACAAAGCTCATCGGGTATAGCATCATTCACAGATCCGCCCTGAGGGTACGATAAATGATGAATGAGGCGATACTCACCAGGAGCCTTCTTTGGTACAACACCCAAAGGAGACACCCGTAGATTAGGCACTGGGGGGGCAAGAAAAGGGCCCAGAACTCTCCCCTCTTTACATTCTTTTCCAATTTTAGCTTGTACTATGTCTTCCATCCCTATGACTGACTTTAAATTAGGGGCCCAAAATGGGGCCCTCTCACCTTGATAAGGAATCTGAAATCCAAACAAAAACCCCTCAATTAAATACCTACTATCTTTTTTGTTCGGGTAACCTCTCAAAAAACTCTCTAACACTTGCGTCTTAACTGGGCTGGGCCCCTTTCTCATTAGATGAAGCTTGACCTCCTCCGCCACCGGGACGCCTTCCTCCCCTTGCTCCGAAACGTCCCTTAGGCTTGGGGCAACCAGACAATGCATGCTGCCCCCCACAAAGAGGGCACTCATGTCAAAAGGAACAAGATTTCCTTCCACATGTACCCATTGATGTAAATTCCCAACATAGGGGACGCCTCTGTACTACGGTCCCCGCCTGCACCCGTGCAGAGTTCTGACTCTGCAACCGCTGCACCACGTGACCACTGTCAGAGTGCTCAGAATACAGAGATTTAGGTGCAGACACGACTTGTAGCCAGAGGTGGGGATGAATAAGGTCCCAGCGCAAAGACGGATTCATAGCCGCCCTTGTGCGAAAACCCTCATCATACTCCAACCATGCGTGTCCTGAAAAACCCGTAAAGGCTTTGTAAATTATATCCATATATTGCAAAAGCGCCGATGCCCGCCAGGGCTGGTGACGCACTATTACACTAGAATAAATGAGGAAACCCGGGTACCAATTACCCCATGTCCTGTCTACTCTACGCCTCCTAATACACTCCTTATCCCTTTCGTCTAGATCCTCTTTGTCCTTTTTGTCCAATTCCCGATATAACAAAGAAAAAACATCCACATAGGATCCTTTAAGGATTTTTTCCCTAGTAGCCAGGGAAAGGTGATCTCCCAGAGGCAAAGCTATATCACCCACAGGCATCATCTTGGCTGGGGCTTGATCGCAGGAATATCCCGACGAAGCAGATGGAGTGGATGGATACCACCCACCTTGTCCAGAATATTGTGAGGTTCCCCCAACCACTGGAGGTGGCACAAAGTGCCAGCCGCTGAGCGATGAGGAAGCCCCAGTTCCAGTTGAGGAAACCTTTCCTGAAGAAGAAGCCCCAGCTGAATCCTGAGTACCTGAACCCCAAGGCCACGATGTATCGTCGTGACTGACAGCACCAGCCTTACCATCCTGCCGAGGAGGACGTACAGGACCCTTGTAAAGCTCCACCTGCTGAGACCCATCACCATCATGTGCCGTCCCGGTCTCCACGTCACCAGACCCCGAAGCAGACGATTGCCCATCCTCCAGAAGTGCCAGTCGAGCCAAAACCTGTGCCTGAAAAGAAGAAATACCAGATTTTTTGGACTTTTTGGCCAAAGATGGGGCAGAATCTACCTGCGAAGGCCCGACCCTCTGCTTCTCCAGAGCATCTAGCCTAGCCAATATAGCGGCGTTAATGGGATCACCATCATCATCGTCAGAGGTCGGGGGTGCAGGTGCGACTGGAGGCAACTTAGGTGCAGGCTGCTTGCCTTTAGGCTTGCCCTGACCTTTTTGGGAGCCATCCTAATTAAAAGATTGTAAGTAGTGAAATTCCTGCCAAGGTGTCAAAGTATTGAAAGAAGGGGGGGGGATTGGGTAGACTACACCACCTCCCACTATCAGCCCAAAATGTCCTCCTATGCAATGTTATTCACAAAATGGCTGCTCTGCACAGCAGCACAAAGAAACCTTAATAAAATGGCCGCTGTCACAAAGAGCCCCAGCCAGCCACCAAAATGGCTGCCCGACTGCAGTTGCAAGAGCCTTTGTTCAGCTCCACCCAAGATGGCCTCCCTAACTGCTTCCACCAGTAATTAAATTTAGGAAGCTGATAATTCAAAGTAAATGGAATGAAGGGGAATTAAATGCCCAAGCTAAGCCAGGAAGACCCCCCCTTCCCCGGCACAGAACGCACCCCACTTCAAAATGCGCCCTCAACCTGCACGTGGCTACCGGGAATTATAGGCTAAAATATATGGTTGGCAAGAAATGCTATCCCCCAAGGGCACTTATGCCAGGGACTCAACCCCCCAAGTGGACGCGGAGGAGCAATGCCGCGGCCCCTCAAACACCCCCCAAATCTCCCGTATTTCCCAGGAAAATAACCGCCGCGTCAAAAGCCTCTATAACGATCTACCGACGCCGTCCTCAAAAGAAACGCCGCGTCAAAAGCCTCTGTGCACGATCCACCGACGCCGTCCTAGGGAGAAGCGCTGCTGCGTCTGCAACCAGCCACCACCCCCAAATCGCTCCACTCGAGCCCGTGCCGCCCAAAGGCCTGCAGAGCTAAACGGTCTGCAGGCACCAGAGTCCTCCAGCCGTCTAGTCAAGCACGAGGCTCCAACTGCTTTGGGCGGGAGAGGGAGCCGTCCTATATTGGGCTGGCTCCTCCCCGCCCACGTCATAGCGCGTTGCGCTATGACCCGGCTGTTGCCCCGTCATTCCGGCGGCGGCAAAATAGCCCCCGGTCTCCATTGCCTTCGGCTGGAGACCGGGAGCTCCATAAGCGGCTGCCGCTGCTGCCAAAATCCTAACCAGGAGAGTTCTAGGAGCCAACAGAACAGACAGGACCATATCCAGGCATGGGCAAGGCAGCAAACTGCCCACAACAGTGTGCATTGTGAAAGGTGAGGGGGGAATGGGGGCAGCCATGGAGGAGGGGTGGTTTCCATTACCTGAAGGTGTGTGGGGGGGAGATGGAGGGGGATGCCAACCTAAGCTTCAGCATTATCATCATCTAGGCCGGAATGGGCGGGATAGAAATCAATAAAAATAAATAAAATCTCTGCAAATGGGGGCAGATTTTATTATATGTGTGATGGTGGTAGGGATGGGGGAAAATATCATGTGGCATCCCTCAAGCTGAGTGGGAGAGGCTAAATGACTGTTAGCTCTGTAAATTCTCCATAATATCATAACTGTTGTTATTTGTTAATAGTGGCTATATTATTCCATTTCATTGAAACAGAAGGACTGAAATAAACAAGCTGACCCTTTTTTACATGGGTTGGGAAATATCCTCTTATTTTAGTGGAAGGAGGCTAAATTAGGTTGATCTATAGAAGACTCAAAGCACACAGGGTGTGATTTGTGGCGTCCTCTCATTGGTAGGTGGGGAGCAGTGTGATGCTGTAGTGAAGGATAAGCTTCCAAAAGTTGGCATTAGCAAATATAACTGGTTTGGGGTTCCAAATTACCCCCGACTTAAGGCTTTTGCTTCTAAAATTCTGTCTGTGTTTGGGACAACATATATCTGTGAACAGCTCTTTCAATACATCCTTAGCTTACAGATGCACACCTGAATAGCATTCTCAAGATTGCTACAGCACAGATGTTTACTCCAGATTTTGATGCAATAATTCAAAGCAAGAGGTGTCAGTTATCAAAGACTGCTAAATAAAGGCAATACTGTAAGCAAGTTCATGTTTTGAGCATGTTTGCATTTTGAGTAAAAAAACAGTATCATTAATTGGGTTTGCCTGTGTCCTTTATAAAGTTTACATCTCTGGTCCCTGACATTACTTTTTATGGCACACATGGCCCTGCTTGACAAAATGACATTTATGTGAAATCATGTCAGATCTGACCCTTGTAACAAATGAGTTTGATGTTAGCAGAGTTCAGGAAATAATCCAATCCACACTTTGGAGTTTGCTTTCAATGATTTCACTGCAACAGGATTTTGCCAAAAGACAATAACTGACTACAGGCCATTAGTACGACAGAGAGGCCTTCATAGCACAAGCACTAACACATACTGGGTGCAGTCAGACGGCATGCTGGGAGTGGTTTAAATTGCTCCGGTCCCAATGCGTTCACACTCACCTCCTTGTTCTGGATCACTGCGCAGCCACATCGCTCCCTCCCCAGGAGTGTGCATCTGTGGTTTTTTCTCTCTCTCTCAGTTTGAGCATGCGCACAGGCGACCATCTGTAGAACTAAAATTTCCACGCGTGTGCAGAACAGCGATTTCCCTTTAAACTTTAAATGAACACTTCCCTTTAAACTTTTACACCGAAACTGGCCTCTGTGAGATCCCGAACTTGTCTAAATGCTAAAACTAGGCATCATTTAAACTTTGCTTTTATTAACTTAGGAGCGGAGCTCTGCCTATGCACACACCACCAAGGCATAAAAAAAATGGTGGACAAAAAACGGAAGCCTGAGGCTTCCATGGCAGCTTTCCAGAGGGGAGGGGTTTGAAGCACCCGGAAGTGGCTTGACACCGCAGGAATGATCAGACATCAGAAAAGTGTGGCTAGAACCGGAGAATCAGGAAAACACCACTTGGGTAAGTGGTATCAAAATACTCCATTTTAAAGGGGTTTTTATCTGGAAAGCAATGGCTGGGGATGGTGTGCAGATGTTGGATGTGTGAACGTGCAAATAAAATCTGTTCCTGAAGTGTGCCGAAAGCAGTTCAAATGGAGCGTCTGAATGCACCCACTAACAGACATCAGAGAGAGAAAACAACAAGAGGTAGGCTGAACTGCAAGAGAAAACATTCAATAAACCCTAAGTACTAGAGAATGTGCCACAGCTCCCCCTAGGGTACAAGTGGACTAAACTACTCCCCCCTAGGGTACAAGTGGACTAAACTATCAGCAGTATTTACAGTAATTAGACACTTAGCAGGCTGTTACTTCTCCAGCATTCAACACCTCTGGCATACTCATTCCTTGAATGGAAACCCCACACTAAACTGGAGTAATCCATCGATATCAAAAAGGGTTATGTTTTCTCCAAGCAGTAACAGATTATTGAGGATGACCTGGATCTAATTTAACCATACATACTCTGGCGTAGTGATGCCCAGCATGGCAGTCAGGGAAACCATCGTTTTTCTGGCACCTATTTGCTGCATCCCTGAAGTATTTTTTTCCAACCCCTGGCCTTTTGTCTACCTCACTTGAGCAAGAAGTGCCACAGAAGAACCCCAGCCATTATCACTGTGTCTACAAGGAGATCTTGTTCAGATACAACTGCCTGCATCATAGGAAGATGCTTGGCTTGCAACCTTCTAGCATTCTGTGATTGGCTCAGCAGCCCATTGCAGCCATTTCATTATGGCACCTGTTCTCCAAATTCAAAAAGCACCCACAGGTTCAACAAGATTGGGGACTCCTGCTCTAGCCAACCCAGCATTTTATGGTACATGAACATCTTCTGTTGAAGTCCTTATTCAAAGAAAATAGGGTTATCTACTAAGCTTGGGAAGGTAAAGAAAGAACATTCAAATTCACAACCTCTATGATTATTTCTGAAGTCTGAGCAGTCTATTTCCCAGATCAAGTACTGTCAGCTTGTATAGCTGCATCATAAAAGTTTGGTACAAATGCAAGCATGACATGTGCAGGAGGAGAATGCTAAAAAAGCTGGGGGAAGTTGTTCATATGTTGATCATGGCTCATCTCCAGTGAGCCACAGCTCAGATTAAGCCCTTGAACCTTGAGCTTCTGGGCTATGGTTTAATTCCTGGCCAAAGCATGCAGATCCTCTCCTCTGTTTTATATATTCACCATGTTGTAGACTGAAGGAAAAAAATTGTCAGACTGTATCATCTGCAGATGGAGAGTCAATAATTGTCAACATTCAGTTCCTATCATCTCTCTGAGGGTTGGCAAATTTCAGGTTCACAAATGAGGATTTTTGCCAAAGTGAACGGGTCAAAAATATCTCTATTATTCATACTGCAGAATTAGGTCTGTGGCATCTATGCTTCCAGCATACAATCCAGTTAAACTGATTTTTAAGAAATGTTTTGTCTTTGTGCCTAAAATGTGTGAAAGGGGTGATAATCTCTGCTGTTTCCTGCTAGATTCCCACACACTTTGGATTTGCAGCTCTCCCACTCCATCTGTTATTACTTGCTAACAGAGCCACAGACAGCAAATTATTCTTTTCTACTGCACAAACTTTGAGCTCACTAGGTGTTACAGCAATATATTTCTTAACATTTGAAGACCTGCAATACTGAGAAGGATGTGCACTAATTAAAGATTGCCACAGCCTGGTACTGAAAGAATTGTTCCCAAGGTAATGGAATCCTTTATAAGAAGAGTCGTTTTAGAATTCAAGCCAGCATGGAAGTTCTTTTGACTTCCAAGCCCTCCTGCCTAGTTCTGATCAAGTTGCCATCCCCCTCAGCCAGCCCTGCTTCCCTTCTGATCAGCCTCTTGCCCATTTCTTCCCCTTCACCTGTGCACTGGAACGCTGAAATCTAAGGCTGGCCCATAGCAGTGAGGACAGGAGGGGAAATAAATGGGGAAATGGAGAGGAAGGTAGAATCTGCAGCTTCATCCATCATCCTTGATATTTAAAGGAAATGTAGTGTTTCTAAGGCAAAAATCTGACCAGAGGTGAACCTGGAGCAGTTCACTAAAGCAGTTCATGGTATTTATTCATAACATTTATATGCCACTTTTCTACTTTAGTCACCGTCCTTGAAGGGGTGGCTCACAAATAAAATACAAGGATAAACAGAACAATAAAATTCAAAATTCCCTGAAAACAATAAAAACATTTAACAACAGTTTTAAAAATATGTGATTAAAAAGGTTTTTTAAAAGAAATTAAAAAGTACATGGTAAGGAATACTAATTATTTTAATTGTGCAAGCAGTGAAGGCTGTTTGACTTTGGAGTATGATTGCTGCACTCTGTAACCCTGTGTGTGATGATGATGATGTTTGCAGCAAGCATAAGGAGACAGGCCTGCAAAGTTTATGGTCTCAAAGCAGCTTTCCTGGCACAGAATTAATAAGAAAGTCACAATGTCAGCTGAATTGGTTGCACTGATATAAATGGATGTAAAGTCCACATTTTCACAGCCAAGGGCTAATAACAAGATGTTTCACAGCAGATGCTGTAGAAGTTTGATTTCTAATCTTCTTGTTATATATTTGGCAGATTCTGTATGCAAGTGAATTGATTACTTGGGGCCTGTAGCTGGAACAGAATGAACAAAGGACGGTGTATAGAAAAGCTGACATATTAGTTTATGAATTCCAGCCATCAGTTGTAGTGATAACAAACAGTGATTGAACCCTTGATCATGTTTTTACATCAGCTTCCTAATATAATCAAACCAAACCCAGCAGACTGTCTCCTAGAAGAACCAAGCCTTTAGCAAGCATCTTTATCACTCCTGTAAATAATTAACAAAATGTTACATCAGGAAAATGAAACCTTTCCATGTGACTGGGCTATGCAAGTAAAGCAAAGCAGGAATTAATATACTGAGTGTACTTGAGATTGTAGGTTTTTATAAACTGGTTAGCTGCAGAAATATTAGAAAATTTCTTTCCCATCAATTCTTGTCTGTAAAGTAATTCTGAAATCCAATACAGAATTGCTGGCTTCTGTCATTCAGGACCATGATTCAAAATAGGCAGAGAAAGATGTCAACAGCACTGGCTATATAGTGTGGTATAGTGGTTAAGAGTGTCAGACAGGTATCTGGTAGTGCTGGGATCAAATCCCAACTTGTGCCATTGAGGCCAGCTAACTGAGCTTGGGCCAGTCACTCTCTTTTAGCCTAACCTACCTCACAGGGCTGTTGTGAGGATAAAATGGAGGACAGGAGAATTATGTAAGCCATCCTGGGTCCCCATTGGGGAGAAAGGCAGGGTGTAAATAAAGTAAGTATATAAATAAATTCAGATCAGCTTCACTGAAAGTGGAACTCATAGGAGCAATTGAAGATTGCCATTTACATGGTTCCAGTACAGACAGCATTCTTACAGAGGGGCAAACCAAAGGGTATAAGAATATAAGAAGCAGCATAGTATGACTCAGGCACATAGAGAAGGAGTGCAGAACCCTCCTGTGCCTGCAGCTTTTCTCTCCTGCTACTTCTACCCTCAGTTTAGGTAGTAGAAGTGAAAACTTCAGCCTCGTGAAAAACACTGGGGAGTAAGGTAGCCAACTCCAGGTTGGGGACATTCTAGAAATGCAGGGGTAGAGCCTAGAAAGGGTGGAATTTGGGAAGAGACCTCAGTATGGTGTAATGCCATAGAGTCCACCATCCAAAGGAGCCATTTTCTCCAGGGGAACTGATCTCTGTAGTCTGGAGATTAGCCATAATTCCAGGAGATCTTGCCTCACCAGGTTGGCAACCCTACCGGAAACAGGAGATAGACAGGGATCAGGGCCGGCCCGAGGTGTCTGGGCGCCCTAGGTTAAAAAAAAAAAAAAAGGTGTCTGGGCGCCCTAGGCAGGCCAGCCTGTGGTGTCCACCCCACTGGGGATGCCAACCTCCCGGTGGAGCCTAGAAACCAGAGGAGGGGGCGGCAGCCCAAGCAGCGAGACAGCGCCCGGTTACCCCCTTCCTTCCTTCCCAGCGACGGTTTGCCTGGCCCCCAGCTGCGGGGCCCCCAGGCAAGCCAGGGAAGAGGTGGGGGTTAGCCCCGCCCCTTCCCTTGGAGTGCTGGCTTTCCTGGGCGCTCTGCAACTGCAGGGCCCCCAGGCAAGCCAGGGAAAAGGCGGGGGTTCTAACCCCCACCCCTTCCCTCGGAGCACTGGCTTTAACCCCTGCCCTTCCTTCCCAGCGCCGGGTTTCCTGGGCACCCTGCCTCTTCCCTTTTTGAGCTGAGTGCCCCAGCAAGCCAGGGAAGGGGTGGGATTTAAATCCCTGCCTCTTCCCTTTGAGCTGAGCGCCGGCTTGCCTTTGAGGGCCTGCCGGGGCACTCTTCACTGGTGCTGCCCCCCTGCCTTCTCTCCCCCCCAGGGTGGAGGGGGAGGGCTGGCAAGCTCTGCCACCACCTCCTGAGCCCCGCCAGGGCGCTCTTCGCTGGTGGCAGTGACGGGGGGCTTTTTGCGGGGGGGGGGGCAGGGGCAGTTTGGCACCCCTGCGGGCCCGGCACCCTAGGCAAGCACCTAGCTCACCTAGTGGGCGAGCTGGCCCTGACAGGGATGAATGATAGATGCAGGAAGGATTCAGTACTTCCCTGCATGGCTTCTTTTTATTGATAAAATTAGTCTCACTCTTTTCTTTCTTTTTATATGACTAGGGTAGTTACATGTTAAAACCTGTGCACAAGTGCTCACATGTTCGTAGGTTTGTGCACACATCATCCCAGTCTTCATTGGGTGCTTCTCAAGGTTTCTTTTTTAAATAAATGCCTCTTCTTGATGGGCTTACTACCAATGAGAGGAAGTACACTCTGCTTTATCATAAAAATCTCCTCCCACATAAGACTGGAATCTAAATCAAGATAATGTGCATGTTCTGTGTCATTCATTGGCACATAGAGTACAATTGCAGATTGTCTACATTTTTTTTAATGCAGTTGTATTCACAAGTTTATATCAATAGCCCTCCATAACCTTGTTAAAGTTTCTTAATATCTTTTGATGAAGGTGAATGGAAGAATTGTTGCTTCATGTGTGTGCATGTTACAATATAATGCATGTTCTGTCATTGAAAAATCCAGACCTGGGCCAATGTATGATTTTCATAAATCCAGGAAAATGCACAGAAGGCTTCAACAGAATGTTTGGTTCTCTTAGACAAGTGTCACAGCAGTTGAATCACATCAACTTGCAGAACTGGCTAGCTAGAGCTGCTAGATCCAATATGTGGACAGAGAGTGAGTTTGGAGCTGTTAAGTAAAATGTGGGTTGGACTCCCAGTTACATTACAAACAGAAAATATGAAGTGGACTCTTCAAACATTATTATCACTTCTGAGTGGTGGGAAGTACTATAAATCCAACCATGCATGATATTTTTTTAATTAAAGCTCAAGCCAAGAGAGCCAGTTTGGTGTAGTGGTTAAGTGTGTGGACTCTAATCTGGGAGAACCAGGTTTGATTTCGCACTCCTCCACTTGCACCTGGCTGGATGACCTTGGGCAAGCCATAGTTCTGATAAGACCTGTTCTTGAAAAAGAGCAGTTTCTGTCAAGAACTCTCTCAGCCCCACCTACTTCACAGGGTGTCTGTTGTGGGGAGGGGAAGGGAGTTTGTAAGCCGCTCTGAGACACCTTTGGGTAGTGAAGGGCGGGGTATAAATCCAATCTCTTCTTTTCTTCTTCTTAATTACTTTTTTGGTACGAGAGTACTTTAATGTAATGAGCTTCATGGCAGTGCGCTGGCTCTGCATAGGCAACTCAAGCAGCAATTGTCTTTCCAGTTGTAACTCCTGCCTTCTCCAAATGAAAGCTATAGTTCTCAAGTGGTGTGTATTATGTGTGTGTGTAAATTTGAAGCCTTCAAGATTATACTGATACAGCTCCCCTGCCTCCCCTGCCTCTTGCCTTAATGTTGAAAGTCATAAGTAAGTAAAATACACTTGCATAGAATAAATAATTTGAAATAATTGTCGACTCCCTCTGTGGAAGTTCATCTGGCTTTCCTGCTTTTGAAGGAATTTACTTTTGGTAATTAAGGTTCTTTTTTAAAAATGAAAATTCTGATGTTTCTTTTGCTATCAATATTTAAGTTGTCTGTTTTGTTCTTTCTTTCTTTTTTTGTAAACTGCTTTGTGAATCCTTTGCTCCCTGCAAATCAAATGGCATTCAATGGGCGATGATGAAGTGTTGGTGTCTCTTGTGCTCTTCACCTGACAGTCTTTCTGAACATCTGACTGGGCCTTCATAAACTGACAGTTTGTGCAGAGAGCAGGCCACCAGGCAGATGCATTGGAAGGAAATCAAAAGGCAGTCAAAGAATGACATTTACAGATTCCTTGGTTGGCACATTCAGATTCTGACATACACCAGAAGAAGGAAATGCACCCTTGTTCTCTATGCACCTACGATGCTGTTTTTCCTCCCACATGTCATTTCCACGATGACAGATTTGGAACTAGTGGTGAATCTAAAGTGTCTTTTTCCATGTTGACAGTGAGTGAGCTGAGCGGCCTTATATCTATACTGAAGGGACAAGTTATTCATAAAAGGAACATTTTACAAGCTATTTTACCAATACTCTAGCTAGTTAGGTACTGGTTTATTGCAGGCCTTTTGTTTCATTAAGATTTTTATATTTTGATTCTTAGTATTATTTTTATCTGTTGGAATGTGCTAAAAGTCAGAATATAGATATTTTAAATAAATAAAGTACCAGTTAAATGGGGATTTTTAAAAAACCTGTAGGGAATTATTATTGCTAGATCTAATTAGGAGTATATGCATAGGGTGGGCTTGTGACAAAATACCACCGAGCTCTCTTCGGGGATCTTAATACAAAGGGGGTTGATCAAGTAATGCATACCAATTAGGTCAAATACTTTCACTTCTGCACAATGTCTACACTATAAATAATTATCATGACAACAGAGCAAAAACTGAAAAATATAGACAATCTTTAAAAAGAGATACTATGCAATACAGAGTTACTCTAGTCGAAATCTTTAAGGATTACTAGAACATGAATGCAAATTGGACCCATTTGCTACTTCTGCAAGTTGAATGACACTTCTGCTTGCACAAGAGGAGGGAGCAATTTCGGACAATTTTGTCTTTTCACTTGCAGATCTCCATGACACATCCCTCATTCCTTTGGGAATAGTTTTCTCTTTAAATTTGAGTTGATTTCTGAGTTATAATTGGGGTGATAAGCTATTCTGAAAGCCCTTGCATACAGTACTTCTTTCAAATTCACCCTCATGCCACTTAATATCCTATCCTGTTTTATAGGATCAGTGTACAGAGTAAATACAGCAGATTAGATCTTTCACTGCAAGAAATAGTTCTTTCTTCATTTGGCAGGCTTCTCCCAACAGAGGATTCCTCATTTCGTGAGACAGAACCAATGGAACATGTCCCTAATGTGTGTATGTGTGTGTGTGTGTATGTATGTATGTACAGATATAATGCTCCATTTTTTAATGGGGACCTCTGGAAAGCATTAAAAACGTGAATTATTTCACCTCACATTTTAAATGTGACAATTCTGCTCTTCTTGATCACACTTACAGTTCAAATGACAATACATTTATCTCTCTTAACCACAACAAAATGTAGCACTTACTGTAAATTGCATTACTTGAGTCCATAGCTATGCCAAGTTTTCTTCCTTAAACATTTTAAGCTTAAAGCGAACAAGCAGCAATGCGGAAATGTTTTAATTTCTTCTCTCTCTCTTTGGGAATTGTTCCAATCTCTTACATGTAGGAAAACTCAAAACGATTCACAAAGGTGACCTTCAGGGAAGATATTCACTTCCATTAATAGAAGAACAATAAAGTAAAAGAATATTAAATAATAATTTGAGAATTAGATTACAATTATTAGATTATAATATTTTAAAGACTGTCTTGTTACGAACCTACCCATCTAGTGGGGTCATCTTCAGAGGCCTTGGTTTTGGTACCCTCTCCATCTGAAGCTAGGCATGTGGCAACTTGAGAAAGGGGCCTTCTCAGTCATGGTGCTTGAATTTTTGGAAGTCTCTCCTCAGGGAGATTTGTCTGTCACCCTTGATCATTCTCTTCCACCAGCAGGTGAAAAACTTTTCTGTCTTGTTTGGCATAACCCGAGTAAATTTTTATTGTCCCATCCCTGTTTTAATACCTTGTTGTTTGTTATCTTGGATACTGTATTTGGGTGCAAAGGTGTCATAGAAATGTTTTGAATTTCTTAAATGTCTTAAAATAAATAAATAAAATAAATAAAAAATGTGTCATGATATTGATAACATATTACAAATGCAGCCAAAATGTCACTAATTTATAAAAGCAGGGTATGTTGGAGCAAAATTTGTTTCTATCCTTTTATCTGTTAACCAACTTGCTCCGCATTTGCAAAAGTGATGCCTTCAATTAGCCTAGGAATCTAATGAATTTTCCAAAAATGCTCCTAAATTCTTTTTAAAACAAGTATTTTATATGTGAACATTTATTTATTTGTTTCATTTATACCTTGCCTTTCTTCCCAATGGGAATGCGAAATGGCTTACATCATTTTTCCCTCCTCCATTTTATCCTCACAAGAACTCTGTGAGGTAGGTTAGGCTGAGAGTGTGTGACTGGCCCAAGGTCACCCAGCGAGCTTCTGTGGCAGAGTGGGGATTTGAACCCAGGGCTTCCCAGATCCTGGTTCAACACCCTAACCACTATGCCACACTGGCTGTCAGAGAGAAGAAAACTGAATAAAAGATTTTCATTTTGTCACTTGATCTAAGAATGACAATCCTGTTTACAGCATTAAGTGATGCATTAGAAACAAAATGAAACAAAGTCTTAATAATATCATTTATAAATATTATCATGTGCACCATTGCACATTGCAGATACAATACCAAAAGGTGGCCCTCTCCCGCAGAAAGTACTATGTGGCTGGGAGAAAAATAGCTGTTTGAATCTGCACAGAGTTTTACATTTATACCTCCTCCTTCCTCTAGCTGCCCATGGTTTATATAATTTTAATCTCACAGCATCAACCCTATGATGGCAGGGTGTGAGACAGTGATGCCTGAGGCCAGCCATTGAACTTTATGACAGAGTGACACTTTGAACCTAATTAAATTGGTTCAAGTCCAATATTTTATCCACTATGTCACCATGGCTGTAAATTTTGTCACAAAGGCTTATTACGCATGCACATCTTACCACAGATTTTTAGAGCAGTAAGCCTTTAATCTTGACTTCGGATTCTGTGCCAGCCTTATGCACCATTCCTTTCCCTCCAGTGTATTTATTCTGCAGCTACAATTTAAAAAACACACTTTTCTAAATCAGGGTGGAACGTCACTTGTGGCGTGTGGGGGCTGGTGTCCAAAGTGGTTTTTTTAAAAAAATTACTCAATTGCCTTATTGCAGTTGTGCAGTGGCGTCCAGCAAGCACCTTCCATTTAAATCCTTGTGGTTCAGGTTTTGCACATGTATTGTAGCATTAGTTCCTTGAATGAAAGGAAACAGAAAGGAAGGCAGGCAAAGGGGGAAAACTTGATGTTGAAATTGATAAAGAGTTTTTTTGAAACTGCCAAGCAGCTGCCAAGCCCTGTTCTCCATATTGCCAAGCACTAGGGGATTCTCTGCTGTGTTATTGGCCACTATGAAAATTGGGAAAGTTACAGTCTCATAATATGGGGCAACATGTTGAGTGTACAGAATGCATGGTAGAACCCACTGATACTGGCATTGTAAGCTGTGATAGTTGGTGGAAACGTGTGTGCGCACATGTGCAAAGTCAGCTGCAACTCCATCATACTTTGCACAGGGATGCAATTTATGTGGGGAAGGAGTCATCTGGCAGAAGCCCTGGAGAGCTTTTTTAGTCTTGTGCCACTAAATTGAAAAAAAATGTGGTATTTTCACCAATGCCTTATCGCAGCTGGATAGTAATGCCAGTTTCCTGCCCTTCCTTGCAAATTTGAATGGTTTTCTCTTTGTGATTCTCAAATTTGATCCTGCACACTGTTTGTTATCTTGGCCATTTTTAAAAGCCTGTCCTGTGCTGATTGCACTGTCCTCCAAATGGACTGATCCCAAGTAATTCTTAAGTTCAGTGGTTTGTAGAAGGTCCATGTGGCTCAGCCACCATTTTAACGTTAGGCTTCCGAAGACTGCCAAAGTGATCCCCCCCCAAACTTTATTCACTAAAGTATTAAAGGGAAAATGTTTTCAAAGCTTTAGGCTTTCCCATCCCAGTATCTCTCTTTACATCTCATGTCAATTTCATTCTGCACTGACAATCCCCCCCCCCATTTATTTTGTTTGCATGCAGCACTGAAAACTTTTGGATACTGCCATTTGCCTTCTCTCTAATCCTCCTTTCAAGACAACACAAGCAGGGAACTAAACCTCATGCAGCTCCTTTTTAACTTTCCTCGTTGTTTAATTTTGTTAAATTCAGTGATCCAAGTCTAGCGATAGTCTTATAACACTAGACTCATGCTGCTTGTAAAAATAAATAAAATTTAAAACAATGAGGGGAAAATGGAGCTTGTATACTGATAAAGGGGGAGGGTGGCTGGAAGGTACAGAGTGGGTGGAACAACTTTGATGTGGGTGGGGGAGTGACCTTCGAGGGGCAGCAAAAGGGCAGGGGAAATCTGAGGGAATCTATATAATTTTAAATTACCCTTGGCTTGGAAGCAAAACAAGGGAAAAATCAGCACAAAAGTCCTCTCAGAAAACCTGTGGCAACAGCAACCAGAAAGTGAACTGAGCACTGAGTGAGAGGAAAATCGATGCAGAATGACAACCCCCCCAACAGACATGCACAGTGAAAGCAAGGGAAAACACCCATGCATAATAGGACTTAGACTGTGATTTTCAAATGACTGTGCTAGTGTGGCAGGTCTGTTAATCCACATACAGCCTGTGCTGCCAAAATACTTTGAGCTTATGCATCTGACTAGCAAACTGCAGCCTACAGAATACTGCAGCCATTATACAATCATTTTTTAAATGGCACTTTCGCTAAGGCATTCTAGGAATTATATAATTGTAATGATAGTGAGGGACATACTGCATGCCTACATTAATTTGATAAAACAGCAGTTTTTCCATTTAGTCAATTTATGCACTTGTACTCAAGTAGAGCATTTGTATTAGGTGTTTTCTTATAGACACTGCACAGATTTTATTTGCTTTTTCATTTTTATAATCCAGACCCATGAAAATCCTGATAGCTAACAATAATTTTAAAATAGCACATAAAATAATTTTAAAATATCACACAACATACCTTAAAATAATACAGAAGGCACATGGAGTTTTCCCACATCCCCCCCATCACTGAAGCTCCCCCCCAAAGATCACTCATTGCAGAGGAACAGCTGTGAGGATCTGCAGGCTAGAGCAAAGAGGGACGAGAGGAGGAAATGGGGACCTCCCTTAATGGAGCTCCTCACTGCAGCCCCCCCCATCTGAGCAGCTGTTTCTCCACACAGGTCTCCCATTCCTGGGACCAAGCCCTCCAGGGGCTAGAAAAGCTGCAGCAATAGAGAGGACTACAGGGGATGACATCTTCCATGGACAGAATAGCAGGAATAGCCCAGTGTATAATAAAATCTGGAATACATGGAACATAGAAAATGACTATATCTAATCACAATTCTTGAAGGGTGGAGTCTAGATTATAGGTGGACAAGAAAGCCACCCAAAACTTTTATAAAAAAAGAAAGCTTTCCATTGCTACATGGAAAGCTATTGTTTTATTAGGTAAGACTAGAAAGAGAATTCTACATAAAGGGAGGCACATGGTTATATAGAGGGAGAGCCCTGCCCAAGACAGTGAGTCAGTAATGTGACTCAGGGAATGATGTGCATGGAACCACCAATCAGAGGTGACAGAGAACATGAGCTATGTTTTCTGGCTGAAGAGCTTGCCTGTCACTACCGTAATCTGCTGAATCACCTTCCCTCTTCACTCTTCTCCTCTCCATTCTCCTTTGCACTCTAGGGAAAACTAAAGACAGTTCAGGGAAACTAAAAATGAAAGCTGAACGTAGTAACTCACTGGGTGACTTTCAGCCAGTTATTCTCAACCTGTAATGCTCGTCCTGATCAAGGCCATGTTACCCTTGATCCACAGAGACCTTAATGGAAAATCCATTCCGCATTTTCTTTGCAACTCTTCTTGAGCTGTAATGTATTTCAATGGAGCCCATGCAAGTCAATTGGCATTCCTGGCTCCCATTATTTCCAATGGTCCTTCAAGTCTCTCCCATTGTTTCCAATGGGCAATCCTGTCCTTCCTTTTAGTACATCCCCCACATGAGCCCCTCTGGTCTCTACCTGAACTTGGAGTCCTGCAGGCTGCACAATGGTGGAGGGAGGAATGGATGCTGGAAATGCAGCAGCACAAAAATGAGAGGGTAAAACAACAAACCCCAGCCAGTCAGCCAGCCTGGCCCCATGGAAGATGACCAGGCTCAGCAGAGGAGACTTCCTCCAAGACTGCTGAGCTGCCGAAGGTGGAGCTGCCAGGGTCCCAACGTCCGACAGAGGAAGAGAAGGAGAAGGAGGAGCTATGGCCCTGGGGTTGTGCAGGAGGACAAGCAGAAGGCTCAGATCCTCATGTTCTGTTGCTGCTGCAGTTTGCCTGGAGTTGGAGGAAGTGGTGGGGTGGCTGGCTTAAACTTGTATTTGACGGGCTCTTTGTTTAGAGCCCACCCACTATTCCAAATAAGGCAGCCAATGCTCGTCTTTCTGTTTTCCCCAACAAGTCCTTCTGCTCCTCTCTTGAGTCAGCCAGCAGAATGCCGACAAGACGATTGATCAGGGGGTGAGGGGCGGGGGGAGGGAGGGGGAGCTGAGGATTGGGGGAAGGGCCTGCAAAAACCACGAGAGGGGCCCCATGGGCCCCTTGATAGCTATGGGCCTGGGTGCAGGCCTAGATGAAGTACTTGTGTTGACTTTTAAAGTCCTAAAAGATCTGGAGCCAGTAACCACCTACTCCTATATGAACCTGTTCAAAATTTCAGATCATCAACAGATGCCCAACTCCATGTCACAGACATTGTGGATGATTACAAGACAAAGAGGTGGCAGCCAGACTGTGAAACTCTCTCCCCAGGGAAAGTCATCTAAGTCTTCTAAGTTTTAGGTTAAAATCATTCTTTTTTTAATTGTGTGTAAAAAGAATTAGCTACCCCAAAAAACTAATAGCAAAATGTGGAATTCGTATAATACTGTTCAGAATGTATTCTAATTGTATATGCTTAGGTTTCATTGGCAGCCACTCCTGTTCTATAGAACGGGCTTCCCAAGGACATGAAGATCATCCCAGGTTTACAATGTTTTCAAAAATTCTGTAAAGCAGAAATTTTCCAGTGTCCTTCTGGTGGCTTCTGAGTGGAGATCAGTTAATATGATAGGTAATTGGTAATGAGGGGCCGTGGCGGCTGAGAGGTTAAGGTGCTGAGCTGCAGACTCCGCAGTTTGAGACCCGAGTGCCGCGTGACAGAGCGAGCTTCCACCTCTGGCCCCAGGTCCTGCCAACCTAGCAGTTTGAAAGCAGGAAATTGCAAGTAGATAAATAGATACTGCTTCGGTGGGAAGGTAACAGCGTTCTGTGCACCTTGGCATTTAGTCATGCTAGCCACATGACTGCGGAGAAGTCTTCAGACAACGGTGGCTCTTCGGCTTGGAAACGGAGATGAGCACTGCTCCCTAGAGTTGAATTCGACTGGCTTTTGAGCAAGGGGAACCTTTACCTTTAATGGGTAATGGTTCGTTCTCACCTTTTCTGTGAACTGAGATTTTATCTGGCTTTATTGATGTAAACAGCTCCAAGTCCTGTTAATTGGGAGAAAAATGGAATACAGGTATTTTAAATAAATTGTAAAAATGGTACTTAGAAAGCTGTTCAGTTAAAATGGAAATCTGGACTGGGATGAATCAAAATATCATTCACTGTTTAAATATAAATATCTAGAACTCTTCTGTCTGCTAACCCGTACTGCACTAACAATATGAACTATCCATAATGTCATTGTCTGAACTGCTGCTTGCACGTAATTTTAAAAAAGTCCAGCCACCTAAGATTTATTAAAGATCTGCTTCATTGCCCTGTCTAGCAGCACCTGTACCATCTAGTTTATTTATTAAAAACAAAACCCAGAATTCTATACCCTCATTTTAAAAACAAAGCAATACCAGACAAGAAAAATAAGTGCTAAAAGCTATAAGGGAAGTGGACTATTCTGAATTTAATTGAATTACAGTATCGTTATAGCCAATACAGATGCTCCTGGAAGAATTATTTTTCCTTTTTAGGATTTGGCAGTCACTAATGAACTAGGAAAGGCAGAGGTAACATAGTGGCCTTTATATGTGGGACAGCCAGTGAAATATAGTTCTGTGGCTAGAACATGCTGGGATGCTTCAGAAAGGCATACCTAAAGTAGGTCATGTGAAGTGCACATGATTATAAAATTGATGGAATGACATGCTGGAGTAATAGATCTCATGTCAGCAGGGAAATATGAAGTCTTAGAGTGTGAAAAGAGCAGGCAAGGCCTCCTTTTAAAAGAAAATGTTTTAACCCTTTGTTACAAGAGAGGTGGCACGCTGGAAGCCATTCAACATACATTATTGCAACAGAGTTTAAATGGGGCTTGGCAGGACCACTTGCAAACCCTGTCAAATGAACAGAAAAGGAACACAGGAGCAGTGATTGGCAGAATTAATCCTGAGTCTCTAATAATGCTCGCTCTTGCATCTATGGCATAATCTTTTACATACTGACTCTGGAAAGCATGTGGTAATTTCAGTAGTTGCACAGCCCCTTAGGAACAAGGATCTTTTCCTTTTATAATCTCATATTATAAATAATTAGGTGCCCATATGTGCATAATGGGACAGGGTAGACTGTACGTCTAAATAAATGCATACTTCAGGAGTCCAGCCAGGAAAAGAAATGTCAGCAATTCTAAGCAAAGTCTTACACTTGATCTTGATGTCAGAGCTAAGCCAGTGATTTGTCTGGGGTTGGATCATGGATGCTTGAAAATTGTTTATTCTAATGCTTCGTCCTTTATGGTATGTGTGATTGATCACATAGCAATGCTTCTGATCTCTGCCAGAATGACAAGCTTTGGAGACCAGTAAACAATGAGGCGGGAAAAAGAGGAAGAGAGAGAACAGAACAAAGTGAATCTATTGGCATGAATGTCTGATCAAAAGCCATTTCTCTTTTAACACATGAAAACCCAGGGCACTTCAATCATTGTGAGGAATGTTCAATACTCCCTCATTAGTCTAGTTTTAATTTTGTTGTTTTTAAGAATTATGCTTTGTACCATTTTTGCTGATGTAACCTGTTTTGGGTCCTAGTTAACTGGGAGAAAGGCAAGTTTAGTGTTTTAAATAAATAAATTTAAAGAAATAAAAGCACCAATAATATCAAACAAAACTGCATTTGGGATCAAATATTGAAGATACAGTTTAACAATGTACCCACACACAAATTAGAGCCTTCATGATAGTAACTCATTAATGAATAAAAATAAATTGAAGAACTCTGGGATAAACCATGTTGAGGAGAATCTCTCTCTCTCTCTCTCTCACACACACACACACACACACTCTCTCTCCTGTTATTTACATCCTGATCTATTTTCAACTAATAAGAGAAAACACTCATTTTGACACTTCCTCAAACTATATATAGCATAATGGCCATGAGCTATGTTAACAGGAGAGTTAAAATGGGATTTCTTAATGAGAGCACAATGGGCTTAATGTTCATCTGAGCTGGTTATGGGAGAAATCTGTTCCTATTTCTTTACCTAGCCAGGTCTTGGTAATATAAACCAAGTTGCCCTCTTCATCTAGGCTAAGATGATAAATGATTTATTATGGACTGGTGTGTAGCAATAGTTCTTTACACTCAGAGGAGTGCTGGCAAGGTTATCAGGGCTCAGTTGGTAGAGAGAAGGACCGGAACAGAGGACAAGCACTTATTTGTCATACCCACTCTTAACGTGTCTCTTCTCCTATCCCCCTTGGTGTGGGAAAGTGCCATTTAGTCACAGCTGACACGGTAACCCCCAAAGGGTTTTCAAGGCAAGAGACGAAGAGAGGTGGTTTCCCATTGTCATGACTCTGGTATTCCTTGGCGGTCTCCCATCCACATAACTGCTGACCCTGATTAGCTTCTGACATCAGATGAGATTGGGTTAGCCTGAGCTGTCCAGTCAGGGCATAGCCCCCTTGTCCACTACAAAATCCAGTTTTTATATCTCTTTTTTCATGTCCTTCCATTAAAATAGCCAGGCATATATTAAATGCAGAACAATAACCCACAATGAAAGAATAATATTTACATACAACCACTATCCACTATACCCTCTCCAACTAAATTTGATCCCCCCTTATCAACATCAAAACTCACATAAGGGAAGGCTGTCACCCTCGTACTCTCCAAAATGGCTGCATCAGTTTCTAGCCTCCCAGATTCCCCCTCACTCAGTGGCAATAATGAGAAGTTGTGGGGGCTTTTAGTGAGGTAGCTTCACTTGCAGTCTTCAGCATTCATCATTTCTACTGTTACTAGATTCAAGTTCAGTAGCACCTTTGAGACCAACAAGAATTTAGGGGTATAAGCTTTCAATAGTCAATGCTCCCTTCAGATACAAGATGAAGGCAGCTTTGACTCTCAAAAGTTTATATCCTGAAAATCTTGTTGGTCTCTAAGGTACTACTGGACTTGAATTTAGCTGTTCTACTGCAGACCAGCAGAGCTAACCTCTGAAACGATTGACTGTTGGCATTTCTGTTTGTTTTAGTTTGCTGGGTTCTTAAGAAATATCGAACCCTAATAGGGGGAGAACAAAGGAAGTTTGCATATAAGAGGTCCTGGAGAGGAAAGGGCATAAGTGATCCAATAACTGCCAGTGCTCCCTCTAAGCTGTGGTGTCTTGTGAGCAAAAATTGTGCTTTGTGAGCTACTGGCATTAAAGTCATGAGTGAGCAATCTGGCTGCTTCATAAATCAGTTTGCTCTGGAGCCACCCTTCTTGAACGAAGACAAAAATGTGTGAGCTGGAGGCTGAAAAACTGTGAGCTAGTTCACACTAACTCAGCTTAGAGGGAACATTGATAACCACTGGCACAATTCTGGTCTTCCCAGCTCACTTGCTTTTGCCTTCCAGTTAGCTCAGGAGCCTGAACTAAATCACCTACAAGACAGCATTCATGGGTAAAAATTCATCCAATTTGGGCTCTCTCAATTCAAACTGGGATCAGAACCAGAATAGTGGCTACCTCCCCCACACAAGAGACATTCAAGTTATTCCAATTTTCACAGTGTAATACTGGAAGAGATGGTCTCTGGACTACTTCTGCTAAGTGTGCATGTGTGAGAGAAAGGAAGATGCATTCACCCTTCCCAGTTTCTTCCTCTCCCCATCTTTCTCCCATGTCAACTAGATATGGAGCTATTCTCCCAGGACTACCAGTGCCTTTGTATGGCTTAGTGGTCTGTGGGGTTTTGTGGGCTACAGTAATTTATGAAAGGGATCCCCTCTCTCCCAAAGATCAAGCGTTTCTGTTTCTAAAAGAACTTTATTCCACAAAACATCTAGTTATGCAGGAAGCTCAGATAGTTAGTGAGAAGAATATAGCAGGACAGGCTACAGAAAAATAAACATAATACAGTGCTAGTTACAGTTAGCTTACACTTCAGTGAATGTCCCCCCATTATCCTTGTATTTAGGGGATGGGTCAATCTCTACTTCACCCAGGGCTTTTTTCATAGAAAAAGCCAAACAGGAACTCATTAACATAATAGGCCATGCCCAACAGCAGAAACTCATTAGCATATTAGGCCACACACCCATGTTACCAGAAGAGTGGTCATCCAGCCACACCCACCATTTGCTTCTTATTCTGTTTACCTTGTTTGTTGTCAAAACACCAGGGCTTTTTTTGTAGCAGGAACTCCTTTGCATGTTAGGCCACACACTCCTAATATAGCCAATCCTAATGAGTTTCTGCTGTTGGGTGTGGCCTATTATGCTACTGAGTTCCTGCTGGGTGTGGCCAACTCAGGAGCCAGTCGGAGGTCTGTTCCTGTGCGTTCCTGCCCCAAAATAGCCCTGACTCCACCTCTGAGTAAGCTTTACTGAGGCTCATTCTCCTGAGGTAACAGGGCCAGAAAAAGACAAATACTAAATTGACAAAGGAGCACATGCTGGCACTCCTTGTATCTGAGTTGCGGTTTGGAGCTTCCACCTTGGTTTGGGCCAATGACAATGGGGGCAGAGTTACCCTCCACCTCCTGTGATTAATCAGTTCACCAGTAATCAATTCACACCCCTCAGTTTGGTGTTTGGGCAATTTTGCTCTTGGCATGACATCTCGAGAATGCTTTGCTGCCAGCGAGGGTTATCCCAGGTCATTCTTCACCCTAAAAATGTCACCCTGCCCCTTTTAGAGCAGCTTAAGATCTGAGGACCCATTCCAGCCTATGAAGGTGCTGTTAGTCCAGCATCAGAACGATGTCCTCCCCCCCTTTCATAACAAGCTCAAACCCTGGTTTTTTGTAAATCTGCACTAGAACAGTTAGCATGGAATTGTTGTCTGAGTCCTTATCAACATAATACAGGCTACCAAAAAACTGGTAAACTGGCACAATATTTCATAGAAATGAACTCTGAGAACTTTTCTGTTCGTGTTTTCCTGATCCTCCCTTGAAATTTGCTGTCACAGAAAAGTTATTTGGGGCCTGAGGATTTAATCTTTGTTATATGACACATTGCCGACCTGTTTTTTGGCAGTGTGTTCTCAAAAAAGGGGGAGGGGAGGAACTGGTCAAACATCTCATTGGCATTCTCAGACTGCCACTTCATATGGGACAAATATATCTGTCCTCCTCCTGTGCATTCCTTGGACAGGAAAGGTGGCAAACAAACAAGTATTGGAGCACATAAAACCAGACATGCTATTGGAAGAAAAATCACAGAACTCTGACTGACTTAGTTTGGCCATGTCATGAGGAAGAACTCTCCAGGAAAAGCAATTATGCTTGGATTGGTTAGTGGCAAAAGGAAACCTGGCTACCAAAGGACACAGTGGCTAGATACTATAAAAGTCAACACCAGCCTGAGCATGGAAGAACTCAAAGAAACAGTACAAGATCGGAAAACATGGAGAAATCTGGCCCATAGAATTGCCAAGAGTTGAACACGACTGAATGGCTAACAAGAACACATTTATTGTATAATTTAGCAAAGTAAAAGGCAATGACGTCGCACACATGTGTAAATTAGCTAAAAGAAAGTTTACTAAGAAATTAGGAAGGAAAGTTTACTAAGAAATTAGGACAAACAATAAAACAGTCTAACGGACTAGCTACATCTTTCCAGTTTCTGTCTACTCCATGATAGATTCTTGCATCTGATCTTAGAACAAAGGGAGGAAGAACCCCTTCCCTATGATGCCTACATGCAAAATATCAGGGAACATCACTAAACTATTGATTAGCCAGTGACCAGGCTAACGGTCACTTCATTATGAATAAGACCTCCTTCTCTACCCAGGAAATATGTGCATGACAGTTCATTAGTCCTAAGCTAACTAATTAAGAATTAGCATACAAAAACAAACAGGGTAACTCTATCATGACATCATCATGACATCTGGAGGAGAACTTGCAAATATTCCCACAAAATTATTATGTTATTATTATGGATGTTGCTTCTTGCTGTTTCATCAGCAAATTTAGGCAAAGAGTGTTTTACCAGACAGCACTCTTAATCACAGGGCTTGCTGGCAATTATGTCAGAATTAGATGAGAATTGGGAAGCAAGGTCAAATGCCTCATTGAGAAAACTGCTGTCAGTTTTCTCAGGTACACTTTTCTTTTAGTTGCTAAAAGAATTTGAAGGTGAATGACTATAGTCTCTTCAGCCAAATATACCTCCACTCATTCACGCATGCAGGGGATGGCACAGTCATGATGGCAGCATGGAGTGCGTCATTTCAAATTGCAGTTGGAGGGTCATGGAGGACAGGGTTGCCAGTCTCCAAGTGGGGCCTGGAGATCTCCCAGCATGACAAGTGAGCTCTAGATCACTTCTCCAGGGGAAAATAGCTCCTTTGGAGGGTGGAATGTATGGAATTAGACCTTGTTGAGGTCCCTCCCCTCCCCAACCATGCCCTCCCCAAGCTTCACCCCCCAAACTCCAGGAATTTCCCAACTCAGAATTGGCCACCCTAATGGAGGATAACATTCTGGATTGTTCCCTTGTGTTAAAAACTCCCTGCAAATAAAAGCCCAATACAGGAAACAGAGATGGAGGAGAACCATTTTCACTGCTAGTTCTTATTTTGCATAGTATTTTATGACAGGAAAGTTGGAATCTACCACTTGCAGTCTGAAGTGGTGCAGCCCACTCTAACCTCATTGTCTTGCATGCATAAACTAGGCCTTACTTTCTACTCCAAAATTTTCTGCAGTCTCATTCTCTCTCTGCATGAAGTGTTTCAGAATGGAATTCTAGATACCTATAATTAGCTGTGATTTCAAAGAGAGAAAACCTGGAAAACAAGTAGGGTTGCCAGGCCACAGCTGTCAACCCCTGTGAGCAATCAGGAGGCAGAGACTGGCATGCCACATCATTCCACGGCACTGACATTGCTTCAGGTAAAAAACAAACATGACACCACAGGATGTTCTAGGAGTTGCAAAAACTCTATGGTAAGCCCTGCCTCTAATTGATCCAGAGCAGGGGTCTTTTCGTAGAAAAAGAGCTGCAGGAGCTCATTAACATATAGTATGCTAATGAGCTATTGGGCTATTAGCATATGCCACACCCCCTGACATCACCGGAAGTGATGTCAGAAGGGGGAAGCAAAAGGGAGGAGCCATCTTCGAAAGCCTCCCTTTCCCTTCCCCAGCTAGCCTGGGTGGTGGAGCTAAGAGAAAAGGGCTTTAAAGTTTAAACCCCTTCTCACTAGAGTTGGGCCACAGAAGGAGGAAAGAGGGAAGGAAAGAGAGAGAGGAGAGAGAAGGAAAGAAGGAAGGAAAGAGAGAAAGAACGAGAAGGAAAGAAGGAGGGAAAGAAAGACAGAGGAGGGAAGAAGGAGGGAAACAGGGAAAGGAGAAAAAAAGAGAAGAGAAGAAGGCGGGAAAGAAAGAAAGAGAGAAGGGAAGAAGGAGAGAAAGAGGAAAAGGAGGGAATGAAAGGAGGGAATGAAAGAAATTCGGCGGCAATTCGGCCCCATTATATCCTATGGGCCATTGAAGTCAATGGTGAAAACATAGGGTATATTCTGGGGGCTGGAGGGGAGGGGGTTTGAGGGAGAGGCTCCAAACTCACAAGGTAGCTGATGGAGCCTCTCCCCAAGATACCCACCAAGTTTCAAGAACATTGGACCGGGGGTCCAATTCTATGAGCCCCCAAACATGGGGCAACCCCCATTCCCTCCATTGTTCTCTATGGTGGGAAGAAAGTTACTTTTTCCCACGGTCCTGTTAGTAGCTCTGGGGGAGAGGGGGTTTGAGAAAGAGGCTCCAAACTTTCAGGGTAGCTTCGGGAGCCTCTCCCCACATACACCGCCATGTCTCAAAGCAATGGGATCAATGGGCCTAATTCTATGGGCACCCAAACAGGTTACCCCCATTACCTCCATTGTTTCCAATGGGGAAACCCAGCCAGCAGCACTTAAGGCAGGCAAACAGGCAGCAACAGCAGTCAGACTCTCCCAGAGAATCTCAGGGAAAGTGAACTGTCTTGAGAAGTGCTTGTTTGCCATGAGAACAAGTGGCACACTCCAGAACAAGTGGCACTTATCAGACCTGCCAGCCAAGGAATGTTGCTGTTGGCCATTTATAAAAACAGTTTCTCCCTTGAGCATGCTATGCCTCCTGGGATATGTAGTTCATGGTGCTGTCAGCCATTTTTTAAAAAGTCTCCCTCTCTAAATTTTTCAATGTACCCTTTCCCCAAAGCACAGGAAAAAGCTGAAGTACAGGAGCATTTTTATTTGAAACCTTATATGAAGAAAACAAAGTTTAGAGCAGCCCCTGTGGGGGGGGGGGAGAGGAGCAAATATGCAGTTGAGTGCACTTTGCTAACTAATTAAAAAATGGTGGCTGAAAAACAAGAGACCAGTGAGACCTGCCTGATGGTTTGGGTGTACAACAGAGTGATCAGACAACAGCAGGGGTCTTTTTTGGGGGGAGCGCACCTGAGCGCAGCTGGGAGAGCTCAGGAGCCAAGCCCCGCCCCCAGCAGCGTCCTGGGGAGTCTTTCAGGCAGCCGCATGTCAATTTCAGCTCCATTATATCCTATGGGCCATTGAAGTCAATGGTGAAAATGTAGGGTATATTCTGGGAGCTGGAGGGGAGGGGGGTTGAGGGAGAGGCTCCAAACTCACAGGGTAGCTGATGGAGCCTCTCCCCAAGATACCCACCAAATTTCAAGAACATTGGACCAGGGGTTCCAATTCTATGGGCTCCCAAACAGGTTGCCCCTATTCCCTCCATTGTTCTCTATGGTGGGAAGAAAAGTTACGTTTTTCCCACCATAGAGAACAATGGAGGGAATAGGGGGCAACCTGTTTGAGTGCCCATAGAATTGGAACCCCTGGTCCAATGTTCTTGAGACTTGGTGGGTATCTTGGGGAGAGGCTCCATCAGCTACCCTGTGAGTTTGGAGCCTCTCCCTCAAACCCCTCTCCTCCAGCCCCCAGAATATACCCTATGTTTTCACCATTGACTTCAATGGCCCATAGGATATAATGGGGCCGAATTGCCGCCAAATTTCTTTCATTCCCTCCTTTCTTTCTCTCTTTTTCCTCTTTCCCTCCTTCTTCTCTTCTCTTCTCTTCTCTTCTCTTCTCTTCTCTTCTTCTTCTTCTTCTTCTTCTTCTTCTCTTCTCTTCTCTTCTCTTCTTCTTCTTCTTCTTTCTTTCTTTCTTTCTTTCTTTCTTTCTTTCTTTCTTTCTTTCTTTCTTTCTTTCTTTCTTTCTTTCTTTCCCACCTTCTCTTTTTTCCTCCTTTCCCTGTTTCCCTCCTTTTTCCCTCTCTTTCTTTCCCCTTCCTTTCCTTCTCTTTCTTTCCCTCTTTCCTTCCTTCTTTCCTTCTCTCTACTCTCTGTCTTTCCTTCCCTCTTTCCTCCTTCTGTGGCCCAACTGTCATGAGAAGGAGTTTAAACTTTAAACCCCTTCTCTCTTAGCTCCCCCACCCAGACCAGCTGGGGAAGGGAAGGCTTTTGAAGATGCCTCCCCCCCTTTTGCTTCCCCTTCTGACATCACTTCCGGTGCTGTCAGGGGGCGTGGCATATGCTAATAGCCCAATAGCTCATTAGCATACTATATGCTAATGAGCTCCTGCAGCTGTTTTTCTACGAAAAGACCCCTGGACAACAGGAAATCCAGTCTGAAACCAGCGCAGCCCAAAAGGACCAGACTTTCACAGGTATTAAATAAACATGCAGTAAAGGGGGACGACAGGACACAGATGACTGGGGCACAACTGACAGATGTTGCTGTCTGATCATGCTTTTTAAATCTGTAAGGGAACAGCAATGGCAACGGATTAAACTGCACGTCTGATCACAGCCTTTGTGAGGTAGGTGGGGCTGAGAGAGCTCATTCGAGGACTGCTCTTGAGAGAACAGCTCTGAGAGAACTTGTGACTGACCCAAGGTCACACCAGCAGCTGCATGTGGAGAAGTGGGGAATCAAACCCAGTTCTCCCAGATTAGAGTCCACACTCTTAACCATTACACTAAACTGTCAAGTCATGGCAAAAGGGGTCATGGATCAATATTAGAGCATGCACAAAGTTCCAGGTTCAATCCCTGGCATCTCTCATTAAGAAGAGGATCAGGGGGTATGTGATGTATAAGAATTTTATCAGGGACCCTGAAGAGCCAATGCCAGCCCAAGCAAACAGTCCTGGCTTTGACATATCAGTGGCCTGCAATGGCATGCTCATCATTTTATTGTTCTCTGGGAGTCAGTCCCTTTGCCACGCCATCCCCAATCTCTACTCTGATGAACTTAGACTATTCTTATGGAACGGAAGCCAATATGTACTGTCTGTATTAAAAAATCATTCAGTTGGACTCAATACTTCAGAGACTAATCAGATGACAACTGGAGAGAATGAGCCTTTTCTTTGAAGGTGCCCTGGCTATGAAGTACCTCTTCCAAACTGACCTTTGAGGTGCCTCTATTGTTATTGCCCCGGTGCCAGGTTAAGACCTTCTTAAAATTCACCACAGCCTTGTATGACTGGCTCATTTTTCTTCCTATCGTTGGCTACCTATGTCTGTTTTAGTTGCCTTGTTTATGTTTTACTAGGAATAAGGCCCGTTGTGGAAATAAATACAACGGGCTCTAGAAAGAGGCTCTGGGAGAGTGCCCTGGCTTTGGGCACTCAGTGACAATTTGCTGTGGCAATCTTAGCAGGGTATAATGACAGTCCACCATTTTCTCCAGAGGAACTGATCTTTGCTACCTGAAGAGCAGTAGTGATCTCCAGCCCACCCCCAAGATTGGTAACAGTGGTTCCCCAGAAGGGAGTGGCTGGTTTGGAGGGTGGAGTCTATGGCATTGTACCTGTCTGAGGTCCCACCCCTCCTCAACACTCACCCTCTCCAGGTTCGACCCCTCAAATCTCCAGGAATTTCCCAACCCGGAGTTGATAACCCTATCTTCCTCCCAGCCAACCATCAACCTACCTTTAGTTTTCCATCTCCTACTCCCTCCCTCCTAGAGGCAGTTGTAATTTTGAGTGCTCTCCAGCCCCCACCTGGAGATTGGCAACAGTGGTTCCTCATCAGGGAATAGCTGGATTGGAGCTCAATGAGTTTTCTCCCAAAGGCCAACATAGGTGTGGAAAGGGCCTTTTACTGACAGAGGAGAAAGTACAGGTGCCAGCTCTGATTAGGGAAATACCTGGAGATTTGGGGGGGTGGATCCTGTGGAGGGCAGCATTGGGGGGGGGTGGAAGGACTCAGCAGGGTATAATGCCATACAGTCTACCCTCCAAAGCAACCATTTTCTCCCAGGGAAACCTCTCTGTCATCTGGAGGTCAATTGTAACAGTGGGAGATCTCCAGGTCCAACCTGGAGATGGGCAACCCTAGGGGAAAGTCAGCTGCACAGAGGGGAGTTGAAGAAAATGGTTTGACGGTTGCTGGCCCACCTCTTTAGCCAGCCAGCCATGCTGAAGCTAAGCAGGAGAAAGAGCCTTTTTCTTTTTATTCTGAAAGGAAAGTGGCCATTGGGGAGGGGGTTATGGGCGGGGGAGGGGGAGGGGGTTATGCTGAAAGTCCTTTGTTTTTTTACTCACAGAACCAAACTTGGCTGCCTACCAACAGCCACTGAGGGGACAGTCCCTCACAGGAGTCAAGAGAACTGTCTTCCTCAGGAGAGAGAGCTATCTGCCAGGGGGAGTGGGTAGGGAAGAGGAGCAGACCCAGCACCCGGCCAATGGCACGCGAGTACTCTTGAGTGGCGGCTGATGGGCCAATGGCTGAGGGAGGGCATTTTACAGCCAATGGGAACTCATGGAATCTTATGAAACCAAAATATAATTATTATAAGGAGAGATGCTTGATTTGAATTTGGGGGAGGGGTTACTTGTATGTTGGGCAGGAGACTTTAAAAGTATAAAAGTGACTTATAAACTTTTAAATAAATTAATGACACAAAACCACTGTAATCTCCCCAAGTAAATAGGTGGGGTTTATTAAACACCACATAAATAATCAACACAGTTAGAACAGGCATGCTAGATGTTCCCTAATCAGCGTCCAGGCTGTAAGCATTTGTCTGTTTTCACCCTCGTCACAAAGGAGCAGCTTATTCTTCTCTCTATGGCTGTTCTAGTGTCTATAGTTCAGCAAATATAATATTGTTCTGTTTCTTGGGTATGTGTGTGAATATGTACCATGGGCCAGCAAGACGCAGCACCATAGAGCAAATAATGAAAGACTGCTATTCACGCTGTCTTCAACTATAACCTGGAATAGTAATGAATTAATTAGTAGTGTCTTGTGTATTGTACTCCCAGTTAGTATAAACAGTTAGTAAATATGTTGTTGCTGTTGTTGTTGTTCAGTTGCACAGTCAAGTCCGACTCTCCGTGACCCCATGGACCACATCACACCAGGCCCTCTTGTCTTCCATCATGCTCCGGAGTTTCTTTAATTTCATGTTTGTTGCATATAGTAAATATACAGTAGATATAAATTGATGATGCACGGTTTATGTTCTCTTTTGTTTATAAAAGACTTCCAAAAAATTAGTATTAAACATACAACAGCAACTGACCTTGATACAAGTTCTCTCCTTTTCTGATTGCCCACTTACTGCCCTGGGATCATTCTTACAACCATGTAAAGAATTACTTCTATCTTTCAAACAGCAATTTGAAAAGTGCCATCAAGAACAGTCCTGTCAGGTAAATCAGCATTAATCCCACTTCATACACAGAAAAGTGACAATGTTGTCTTTTAACAAACTCTACAATGAATCCGTGGCAGATGTAGGACTTGATCTTAGTTTCTTAGATCGAAGGCTCTGTTTCTCTCCACTGGCCACACTGGAAAAATGAGAACTAACTAATATTTTTTTTCCCTTCTTGAATGAAATAAGCAAGTAGTTTGCCTTTTGGTTCCACTGAATATTATTCCTCCCCACACACCCCTTTTACCAACCCAGTTTACCAACCAGCTACCTTAGCTGGATCTGATTGCAATACTTGCAGTGCTAATCAACAGAGTGAAATAATTTCTGGTAGCCTGATAACATTTTACAAGTGTTTCTTTAATCTGATTTATAGCCCATCTTATTCCAAGGACTATGGAGAGGCAGAAAATATTATTGCTCTTCCTCTAACTGCTGGAAACTTAAAGCTCAATCTGCTACACAACCTATATAATGACATTGAACTGCTGGGCAATGGGAGAAGCAGCTAAGATAATTGCTTTCTTTCACTTCCCGGTGGTTTTTCTAGAAAATTAACAGTTTTGTTCAAAATATATGAAGCTGATAGCAATCTCTCCTGTCTAAGATATACTGCCAATCAATGTAATTCTTTGTGAGACAAACAAAATCAATAAATCCTATGTGCAGATTTAAAAAAAAGAGGGAAGAAATGTTGACAGTTTACGCTTTTCGGTATTCACATATCTCCCTTCCCTGTTTTGATTTAGTGCCATAATTGTGGGTATGAGGCCCTTGTGATCTCTTACACAAAATAGGCTTTGTTAGAAACCTCCTCCCAATACATTGCTGTTTACCCCCAACAGATTACAAATACTACAAAGTATCTCATTTCACTATTTCTGTGCTATCACTACTGGTTTTTTGACAACTGAATCTTACAAGTAACTAGGTTCTTTTACAGTTCTTCCTATTATTTTCTTATTCAATTGATCTTGAATGTCTTTGAACCAGGGCGTATGATCTATGCCCTCTTTGGGGGCATTTCTGGTTGTGTATATTTAGTCATAATGCAGTGAGGTCACACTAAACCGATTCAGAGTTTAAAGGAAGTATCACACCATGTGGATATACAGAAAAATTATTGGATCAAAATGAGCCTGCATATGGATATTAAATAATCAAACCCCAAACTAAAAATACTTTCTTCCTTAATATAGTTATTAATATAAGTTGAAAATTAATGACGTTAATATCTGGAAATCTTCAGATCTGGAAGTCTACTGTCTGGCTGTCTATTTTAGGATTCAAGAAGATGGGGAAGGCTGTGTGTGGCTCAGCTGAGACATAATGCAAAACTGTGGGTTATTTCAACAATTGTTAGTCTGTGAAACAAGAATTTGGGTTGCAGACAATCACTCAAATTCTGTTTTGCCTTGATCCATGGCCCATTCTGCATCTAGCATTCACTCCACTGTTTTACCAAACCCACAGTGGAACAGAAATCCCCCTCTACATTGCATGTTATTGTAAGCCATCCTGAGCCCATTTCCAGGGCAGTGTGGCCTAGTAAATCTAAATAAATAAATGTATGCCTCTTTCACTTTCTTTGATTGTCAGATTTTATTATCGCCTCCACACTGCATGCTGGTTTCACTTCCTTTGATTTCTCAGTTTTATGGTACTGTCTTCATAGATTTAAGGCCATTTTATGGCAGTTCGGGGGTGACTCTGCAGTCAACCCGGGGTATTTGAATGTGGTTTTGAACTGCATCTTTTTCTGTTCTAGTGTGGGTTTGATAAAATAACGGAGCAAATGCTAGATGTGGAATGGGCCAGTGTTGATTTTGTCACCTTTGCTCAAGCCAGGTATCTTTGTAGCTAGGGAATGAATAAGGGTTGCTCTGGGGAAGAAGTCAGAATTAAGCCAGGATATCTGCAGGCTGTTACCACCTTGACCTGGAGATTGCCAGCTCCTAACTCTACCTGCAGACCTCCACCCCATCACTAGAGATGGTATAAAGACCTTCTGCCTGGCTCTGGGAAGGAAGAAGCGGCTTCCCCCTTGGCCTGCAGACTGCCACCTTTTCTAATGCTTTTTGGTAGGTGTGGTGGTGTGATATTTTCCTCCAGGATCAATTGCTGCCATAGAGATTTTGTTTTGCAGTTGCTGAAACCAGCTTTTGAGGTGTGAGTGATGTCAAGAAGGAACTGCATGCCAACTGGACTTTTGTAATAAAAATGGCATCGGTATGCATGTCTTGATGTATTTGGGCTTTATAACTTAAATATTTATAAGCTTTTTTGGGCCTTGTGTTTCAGTAGAAAAGTGGCATATAAACATTCTAAATAATAAACAAAAATATTCATACATCACATGAAACCACATTTAAGACTAATTGTAGTTAATAAACCATAAATGATTATACCTATAGACTATCCCCACTACAGAAAATCATAGAACAAACAAATAAGAAGACTTCAAATTCACAAGACAACTCAAAGACATACTCCCCTTTTAAATGACAAATCTGAGTGTGGTATGTTAAGTACTTTCTAGTAAGTTAGGCTATAGTTTATGGTTTAGTCATTGTCATATTGTGACATAGATGCTATATATATATATATATATATATATATATATATATATATATATATATATATATATATATATATATATACTGACAATGTTGCTTTCTGTGAAGTTTTTAAAAATCCAATAAAAACAATAAAAAATAAATAAACCAGTCTGATGGCATGGTTTCAGATCCTGATTGGATGCACCCATACTGACCCTATTTGATGTAGTAGCCTATATGTAGGCAATTATAAATGATCATTGAATTCTGGCTTCTTAAGACAAATCCTGGCTTCAGCACTGTTGCTTGCCACCTTTCCTTTCTGCCAAAGACACGCAGTTGTTATCCAGGCCTGCTTTGCAGAGCCCATCTGATAACATGAGCACAGGAAGCTGCCTTACACTGAATCAGACCTTTGGTCCATCAAGGTCAGTACTGTCTACTCAGACAATCCTGGGTGTCAGGCATAGGTCTTTCATATCACCTAATTCCTGGTTTGTCAGGAATTGAACCTGAGATCCTAGGGACTGGACCTGAGAGCCAGTTTGGTGTAGTGGTTAAGAGCGGTGGACTCTAATCTGGATAACCAGGTTTGATTCTCCACTCCTCCACAGACAGCGAGCTGGGTAACCTTGGGTCAGTTACAGTTCTCGCAGAGAAGTTCTCTCAAGAGCAGTTCTCTCAGAGCTCTCTCAGCCCCATCTACCTCACAGGGTTTCTGTTGTGGGGAGGGGAAGAGAAGGAGATTGTAAACTGCTCTGAGACTCCAAGTGAAAGGCAGGGTATAAATCCAACTCTTCTTCTTCTGCATACAAAGCAGATGCTCTACCACTGAGTCGTGGCCCTCCTTATGACAAAGCCTGGATGCACTGCCAGAGCACTTACTGTGGGCTGCTGGAAATACAAGGGTAGAGAAGTTTCCCCTTGGGAATCTTTGACCACTTTCAAACTGGCAATTAACCCCTGACACCCCCCCCAACTTAGAGTTAACCAAGTTTTGGGCTACTCACCATAAACCCAGGGAGATAAACTCCTGATATCAGTATAACCCCCTTCACCACAAACAAAACCAAACCATCTCTTAGCATCCCATTTTATGCTCTGAGGCAGGGATCCACAACCCTGTTGCTCCTCCAGGCACTTTTGGAGTTTAAAACAGGCAGTGAGCACCATCATGAAATAGCTACCCAGGTGGGATGTGGGGGTATACCAATCACAGAATGGCTTCCTCAGGGACAAAATACTGGGAGTCCTCCTATGATGGAGGTAGCTGTTTCTGCATTGGTTTCCTTGCAACTGACATCTGACTGCTTCTATCAAAGTCAGATCAAGGTAATAAAAACTTTTCATACTACTAGTCATAGCATGTAGCTTTCTCAGGGTAGTATCTCTTCTTGCTTGTTACTCTGCAAAGTAACATTTATGATGATTAGTCAATCCTTAATTAAACACAAATGTGTACATTAACATTACTTTTACTAGCTTTATTAAGTATAAACACTAACACTTATTAATAATGGTTTATCAGTAAAGAAACATGATATTCTGTTGCAACAGTTTCAGCAGTATGTCTCATGAAGCTTGATTATAAGGAATGAACAATTCAAATACTCTTTTTTAAAAGTTTGCTTTAGAAGCTAGTGCTTTTAAAATATTACTGAAATTTTAATACAAAGAATAAGAAGTTAATGAAACAAAGTCCAACTTGAGGCTATGTAGAATGCTGCCTGTGCCAGATGTCACTGAAGGCCAAAATTCTAGCATATGGAAAAACAAAGGATTCTCCTGAGGCAATAAGCAGGCTGTCCAACAGACGGTGGGAAGGAACTACAGTCTGGCTCTTGTATTAAATAACATGATGGAGGAAGTGTCCCATGAATGCTGGTGATATACTAGTAACTAAGGACAATCAACAGAATTGTAAAGGAGCAAGACAGATTTTGAAAGGATAAAAAATAACATTTTTCTGTTTTGATTTCTTGTCAATTTCATTAGTTTGTTTCTTTCACATGCCACTGTTTCCAATTTTTGTGTGTATTATAATATTTCATTTCAACCCTTCAGAATTTCTTCCCCAAATGCTGTCTTCATAACATTCTGCTTAGGTCATGTCTGAATTTAAGGGTTCTGATTTCAGGCATCTGCAAAGACACCTCCGTAAAAATGCATGTCTGTAAGAAAATATTAATCTGAGGTGTATCAATTCTGAACAACAGCTGGAGTTAACTAAATGTGATAAATAAATATCAGTTGGGAAGAGTGCATAGTGTCAGGCAGCTGGTGTGGTGTAGCATTTGGATGGGGAGATCCAGGCTTAGATTGCCACGCTGTCATTAAGCTCACTGACTGACCTTGGACCTGTCACTATCTTTCAGCCTAAAGTACCTCACAGAGCTATTGTGAGGATCAAGTGGAGGGAGGGAAAAGAAACACATATGCTGCCCTGGACTCTTTGGAGGAAAAGTTACATAAAAATGGATAATTTAGTCAGGCCCCTAAGATGGTACACATTTTTGGTTTGATGACCTTTCACATGAATAATACCTCCTATAAGCAAGTAATAATCACACCACATGGCCTCCTGGCTCAAGGAATTCCAAGATGTGACGACAAGTAATTTCATTAGAGGATTGCCTGTTTCCACCTTTTCTTTGTATCCTTGATCAGCCTGAAGCTTGAACAGACCATGTATACTCTGTATTTGTTTATTAAAATGTGAATGTCCTAAGACTGATCTCTGTTAACACACCATGCCTTGCTATCTAAAGGGTAGTAACAGGAATGGACAGTGGGTAAGCTTGTTGTCCCTGGAGCATGATAGCCTGAATCTGTGAAAGTGCAATTCATTTTAGTTTGTATTAGTTCGTAGGAATGAAGCAGATGTGGCAACTAGGCAGAAACTCTAAATGGCAACACAGGTGTACAAATCCATCTGGCAGGAGACTCTTATTTGCTTGTGATGACAGTTACTACTCAGTTTGTTTTCGTACCACCAAAAGGAGCAGCATTGCCAAGGGGAGACTTGGAACAGCTGTAGGGTTTTCCAACCTTCAATGTGAAGAAGAAGAGAAGACGAGACTGGATTTATATCCTGCCCTTCACTACCCGAAGGAGTCTCAGAGCGGCTTACAATCCTTTTCCCTTCTTGGCCCCACAACAGACACCTTGTGAGGTAGGTGGAGCTGAGAAAGCTCTCTCAAGAACTACCCTTGAGAGAACTTATGACTGACCCAAGGTCACACCAGTAGCTGCATGTGAAGAAGTGGGGAATCAAACCCTGTTCTCCCAGATTAGAGTCCACACTCCTAACCACTACACCAAACTGGAATGGAGCTTGCACATCTATTCCTGCACAGATGTGCTAGAGAACAAACCTATAAACAGGTACTGCACTGCCCCAATAAAATTCCTCCTTATAAAGTTTCACAGTGGTGTCAGAGTCTGGAGTTCCTGAAGGTGAGACCGATAAGGTGGGGCTCTCCAGGGTTCCACTTTACCACAACAGCTGTTTGGCTGGCCTCAGACAAACAACAGGGGGAGGGGGGGTTCAACTGTACCTGTTCCTCTCTCCTGCAATTGCCAGGATGTCCTGTGTATGGCCCTGTGCTGCTCCTGTGCTCTTCCTCCTTGGCCTGCCCATCATGCCCTGTTTAAAGCTCCCCTCTCTGGGCGGTATCCTTTTGGACTCACCAGTCCTCCCACAGCAAGGGCTGAGTCTGCCTGTCTGCCTAGCATTCTTCTCATCCTTTGGGGCATGATCCCCCTTGCTCCTCCCCCCACCACAATCACTCTTCGTTTCAGCATCAGCTTTGGGTGGTGCTTCCCCCCTGCCCAACCTTTCCTCATCGTCTGGCAGGTTTCCCAGCATCTCTGCCAGCACCTTCCTGTCTCTCCTGCTTCTTCCCTGTCTTTTGGGGAGGCAGACAGCTTCCCCAGCATCCCTGTCACCGCCAGAGCTCAGGAAGCTTACCTTGCCTCACTCGGGGTGGGCACTGGGTCGAGCAGTTCTGCCACGGATGGCTTGCTCTCCTGAAGATGTTCCTGAGGCTGCTGTTAGCACCAGGATGGCCTGGTACATTCCCCAGGCTGGGAGAGTCCCTGCCTTCGAACCCTTGGCAGTGAGTTTGGAGGCAGGGGTGCCACCCTGGCCTGTAGCTACAGTGGGGCTATTGGGGGCTCCGCCCCCTTCCTTAAAAGGCCAGCCCCACCAGATTTTTTTTATTTTTTGTGAAGGTTTTTTGAGAAGAATAAGGTGTGTGTGTGTGTGCGTGCGCGCGCACAGGCTCCCTGCTTCTTCTCAAAAGCATTCAAAGGCCACCCACTTCCTCTCTCCTGCAAAATTTAAAGGTCCCTCCAGCTGATCAGTGGGCCATGTCCTGCCCACCAATCAGCTGAAGGGCACTTTAAATTTTGCAGGATGGGAGACAGAGAGGTGGCTGCCAGCGATTGTGGGGCTTGGGGGGTGGACTGTAACTGACATAAAAATAATGCAGCAGGGCCAGCCCCAGGTGTCTGGGCACCCTAGGCAGGACAGCCTGGGGTGCCCACCCCACCAGGGATGCCAACCTCCCGGTGGGGCCTGAAAACCGGGGGGGGGGCGGCGGAGTGCTGGCTTCCCTGGGCGCTCCGCAGCTGCGGGGCCCCCAGGAAAGCCAGGGAAGGGGCGGGAGTTCTAACCCCTGCCCCTTCCCTCCCAGCACCAGCTTTCCTGGAGGCTCCGTGGCTGCGGGGCCCCCAAGAAAGGCAGGGAAGGGGCAGAGGTTCTAGCCCCTGCCCCTTCCCTCCCAGCGCTGGCTTTCCTGGAGGCTCCATGCCTGCGGGGTGCCAAAGCAAGCCAGGGAAGAGATGAGGGGACTTTTTGCGGGGGGGGCGCCTTTTGGTGCCCCTGCGGCCGGTGCGCTCTAGGTGAGCGCCTATCTCGCCTAGTGGGCGAACTGGCCCTGAATGGCAGTCCCACCAGAAAAAAAATTGCCCCACAAGCCACAAAATCTTGGCTATGGGCCTGGTGCCACCCCCAGACAAGTGGCTTCACTAGCCAGACACAGATTGGCCAGGGTACTCCTGGGTGGACTGGTGCCCTGGTGGACTCCTTGTGGGCAGTCCCAGATCCTCCTGGCAGCAGCCACTATATCCTCATTGTGAAGCCAGAAGCTAGGTGTGAGTGCTGTAACATCTGCCTGTGCCTATGCTTGGACTGCCTTCTTTGTGAGGAAAAAGCAGCAATGGGCATTGCCTCTTCTGAAGACAGTGGCCCAGGCATCACCAAATCAGCAAGCCGTGATGCAAGACCACATACAACTGCATTGTAAAAATGCATTCTGTGTGTTTCAAAGCCAACATCATGCCAAACAGAAACCAACCTGCAGTGCAGACATGGCCTAAGATCAAGAATTCATTTCTCATATTGGATTATCCCCAGTTCTCTTTTCCAGAGTGTATTTCTGTACAGTGATAATACAAGTGATGGCTTTATGCCACGTTGCAGAGGTCTTTTATGTCATTGTTGGCTGAAAGTTTATAAATATGGGACAAAACACAGTGAGATCTTGGCTTGGCTTAATTCAGTTATGCCAAGATTTTAGTGAGAGGAATACATTTTTACAAAGGCCCTTTTCAAAGTTAAGTTAACTTCCTAAGATAAAATGCTAGTCTGGGGAGGATTTTAAGACATTTGCTGCAACTTTTGTTTGTCTGTTTCTGTTTCTGAGGTCATATATGAAGAAATTGCTGATGAAAGGAAGAAAACACACATGATCTTTCATTAGAAGAACTTAGCACTGATGGGGTCTGAACTGGCAGAGACTGACCAAGAGAGAGATCTTGGAGTCATAGTAGATAACTCACTGAAAATGTTGAGATAGTGTGCAACTGCAATAAAAAAGGCCGATGTTATGCTCAGGATTATTAGGAAGGGAATTGAAAACAAATCAGCCAGTGTCATAATGCCCCTGTATAAATCAATGGTGCAACCTCATTTGGAGTACTGTGTACAGTTCTGGTCACCACATCTCAAAAAGGATATTATAGTATTGGAAAAAGTGCAGAAAAGGGCAACTAAAATAATAAAAGGGTCAGAACACTTTCCCTATGAAGAAAGGTTAAAACGCTTGGGGCTCTTTAGCTTGGAGAAACGATGGCTGGGGGTGACATGATCGAGGTTATAAGATTATGCATGGGATAGAGCAGGTTGAGAAAGAAGTACTTTTCTCCCTTTCTCGCAATACAAGAACTCGTGGGCACTCAATGAAATTGCTGAGCAGTTGGGTTAGAACAGATAAAAGGAAGTACTTCTTCACCCAAAGAGTGATTAACACATGGAATTCACTGCCACAGGAGGTGGTGGCAGCTACAAGCATGGACTGCTTCAAAAGAGAATTAGATAAACATATGGAGCAGAGGTCCATCAGTGGCTATTAGCCACAAGGTATAGATAGGAACTCTCAGGCTGGGGCAAGTGATGCTCTGTATTCCACTTGGGGGAGGGCGACAGTGGGAGGGCTTCTAGTGTCCTGGCCCCACTGCTGGATCTCCTAATGGCACCTGGTATTTTTGGCCACTGTGTGACAGAGTGTTGGACTAGATCGGCCATTGTCCTGATCCAACATTGGCTTCTCTTATGTTCTCTTATCTTTAAAAAACCTTTTATTTCATTTCTAACAGTTAAGATGACATCAGCACAATAGCTTTAGTAATAACAGTGATACCCTTTTCCCCCCTATCCCGCAACCTACTTCCATCACAAAACAGACAGCAATAGCTTGGCTTCTCTGTACTGAACCATTGCACTTCTAAATAGTAGTATTTGTAAAAATTGTGAAACCATTGCCATCTGAAGTTACATGATGATATCAAAAGGGATCAGGGATCAAACTGTTGGAGAAAAATTAAATCTGACAAAGAGAAAGACATGTCTGAGAACTTCAGAGGAAAAAAGAGCAAAGAGGAAAGAGAAGTGTTTTAAAACATCAGAGGCACAAGATCAGGCTTTAAGCTGGAAGAAGTACCAGAGAACAAGGAAACAACAAAGAAAATAAGGTAACATAGTAGGAATTATAGATTTCAGAAAAGAAGAAGGAACAGGATCAAGAAAGCAAACAAAGAAAATATGAGACAAGAGAGGTCAGTTTGTTCTAGGATATTAGGGGGAATGTACTAATGATGCAGAAGGAGGGGAGGAAGAAAATGAAGCATGACTGGAATAAATTTTATCAATAATGAATTGATCAAAAGCCTAGGCAGAGACAGAGAAAAAGAAATACGAGCCAAACATAGAACTGCATCAAGAGTAGAAAAAAAGGCATTTGGAGAGGATGAGTGTTGGGGTACCAGACCTCAGTTCAGGGATGCAAGGGACAAGAGACAAGTCCAAAGCAGGCGGTGGGTAGGTTTCCCAAGAAGTCAGAGGAGGCTTTGAGGGTAAGAGGCAGGAGATCAGGGCAAAAGGAGGCAAAGTCCAATATATAGGGAAGCACTAGTTAGGGACAGGAGACATAAACTTAAGCATGGGTTAGGTCTGCTCAAAGCTGACTTGTCTAGACTAAAGAAGCAACCTGCAAGCTAGAGTTTTATAGACCCCACAACATCCTGACTGGCTCAAGGTGTCATTTGCTGAGGCCCAGTCAGATGACTCCAGAGTTGCAATGGAGATTGTAGCCCAGATGGCACTGTTGGGCGTCTGTAGTTAAGGCACGAGATTAATAGAAGGCCAACATAGGTGCATTACAATAAAAGAAGTAAGAAAGTTAATGTGAGAAGGAAAAGAAAAAGAACATCAGATTAGCAGAAAAGTGAGAAGCCCAAATTACAAGGTTGTAACTAGCAAATAAAGGGGATTAGGGAAATTGGAAAAGTAAAAGACAATGGATTGGATCCGAACTAAACTGGCAGTTTCCACCATTTGTACTTATTCCCCCTTCCCACTGCAGACCCCCCATGTCATTCCTCAGGGTTGTCTGTCTTCCGTTTTGTGAAGATCAGTGGACTGCAACATGGGGGCGGGGGGGGAGTTCCGTTTTTGCTACTGGAAAATTTAGTCTAGATTGAACTCATCAAGAAAACATGAAATCTGGGGTGAATCATTTTAAATATGGAGAATAGATGCACCAGGATGAACAGCATAATTCAGGAATAGGAAAATAACAGGTTAGGACAGCATAAGGGAAGATTTCGCTATCAAGTGAATGCAAAATCACAAAAGACACAGAATTAGAAGAAACAGAAATATGTGAAGACAAAATAGAGAATATGACTAGATCATTGTAAGATAGACAAAAAAGAATAAGTTTCAATAAAGAAAAAAATGCTGACTGTACCAGACAAAAAGAAATAATGGGAAATAGGAATATTGTCGAATGTGGGGTAACAATTTACACAGAACAGAATGTACACAGACCAGAAGCGGTAGACAAGATGTGGAATATGCTGCAAATGAGGAACCTAATAAGTGAAAGAGTACGAACTAAAATTGTTGTCTGGGAGCAGGCCTACCCCCACTGCCAGAGGCACCCCCAGACTCACTCGGGAGACTGAGGATATTCCCTTGGGAGCTCACGGTGCCAGGCAGAAAAGGGTGTGAAGGATAAAGGAATTGCTGAGGCCAGAGGCATGGAGCCCCCTGTATCACACAAACAGCAGTGACTAGCCAAATAGATGCCCTGGAAATTCACAATTGACCTCAGGTTTGATGCACAAATGCACTACTGAAATGAAATGAAATTATACACAAATGAAATTAATCTGATGATCAATGAAAAGTACTGGGTTCGATGCATGGACAGGCGGACTATGACATGCTGAACAAGATTCGTTTATTTGGTACAACACAAGACAACTACTGGCCGCCACTGGCCAATTATATACACCCACCCCAGACACAGCTACAGTCCTATTGGAGGGTTTGAATCTCTCGCCAAAGTCCCTATTGGTGGACTAAAAGGTGGACTAGGATCCTTGGCCCCTATTGTGTTAGGAGCCAAGCTAGGGAACTCTGGACGTAGACCTCTAGTGGCAGTCCATGGACACAACAATCTACATGTGAGACTCACAGATTCTTATACAGAACTGATGTCTAAGAAATCTTGGAAATCTCTTCTGTGCAGAAATTTGAATGAACCTTGCATGTGAAGCAGGTCCCAGGTCTCTTGAGAATTCTGGACGTGAACAAATAAAGTCACATTATAGCAGGATGCTTCTTCATCATCATCATCATCATCATCAATTTTATATAAAAATTACTAAAAGGGAAATACATGCAAAAAAACTGTCGTAATTTTTTTTGGAAAAATGAGTAGCATCTGGAAATTTTTTTAAAAAACTATAGGGAATATTTCAATGGGGCACAAGAAAACAGTTACACAAATGCTGTTTACACAAGACGAAGTTTAAAAGAACAAAACTATGGGATTCATGATATGTTTCTATTTTAGGACATGGTCATTGATGAGCTTTACACATATGCTGTTGGCATACTGACTGAATGAAGAGATGTCCAGTTCCTTCAGATAAGCTTATTCTCCAGCAGGAACAGTTTTTGCTTTCAGGGGAGGTGCAAAGTGAGCAAGCAGTATGAGGATGTTACTTATTCATAATTTCCTGTCAGAGCTGACTTCCTAACAGTCAGAAAGGCAAAAGCTGAGATTAGATCTCCCAAGAATAGCACTTATGCATTATTAAAGGGTCTTGGACATGGCTATCAGACTGATACAACAGAGCTTTAGTGATACACCCAAGAATGTAAAGCATTTTTTGTGAGCTTTACAAGAAAAAAAAATCACAAGATAAAAACCTACAAAGCAGTATAGCTGCTATGTATTGCTTATACTACAGGCTTGTTCTCAAACAAAAATGACCAGGATTTAGTTTTACTGTATTTATGTTATCTTTATATTCTAATTGTCCTCCAAACAATTTATCTGTGTTTTCCAGGTAATGATCCATTACTTACTGAGTTGTTATTAGGAATGGTGAGAACTTTGGTGTTATTGCCTTCCAAACTCACGTTGCTCAAACTCTTTGTTTCTACATGAGCCAAGACCCTCACCTGATTGCTTCAAGGGGAATGCTTGATATACACCAAACAGCTTTGTGTCTCTGCAGTAGCAGTTTCTGCTACTGGGTTAGGGCTTGGTCATGCCTTCACAGATAAGTTTTATTTACTTCTGTGTTGCAGCTTGCAGCCATTGTTGCACCTGCACAGTTGGAAAACTCAATCTTCTCTCTCAACTCTGAAGATGGCATGTACCCTTCAAGGTCTCAAGGTCAGGTCATTTAAAGCATAAAAGATCAGTAAGAGGTGCCCCTTGTTGTTACCCAAAGAGGCAGTCTCCTAATTAGTTGGGGGAATAGCTTTAAAGAGACAGAGCAAGAGGGGTTAACTGGGATTCTCCAACTATGTATACAGGGATTTTCTCCTATGAGAACTCTTGGAAATGACCAGGCGGATGTTCAACCAGAAAGGTTTTTATTAAAAAGAGAAAGAAAACACACACACACACAAAATGCACATAAATAGCACACATACAAGAACTAAGAGACATACAGGGTGGAAAGGGGGAAAGTAATTTTAGGGGAGGGTGATAATTACCAGTCTTGAAGAGATCTGTGGAAGCAGCAAAATGACCAGTATTTTGAGCGAGGAGGGAGAGAGAGCCCAGCAAAATGGGGGTGTACATAGAGAATCCAAGGTACATACATATACTGCTGGGAAGCAGGGTGCTCCAGATATAGGATAAAATATACCCTCAGGCAGGTGGCACGATGCCCGAAAAACAATAACTTAATGGGCTTTTCTGAGGTGGACAATGGTGTGGGAGAGTTTTGATGACTCTACATGTACTGGGCAGGAAGGGCTAATGGCTTAGGTGAATAGAATTAAGCATTGCTTGATTAAGGTAAATGGGTGCAGGAAAGTAAGGTTGGGTGTTGATGGGATTAGTCCAAAGGTGAGTCAATAGGTTTTGTCCTAAACTGCACATTGCTCTGAGGCATGGAGGGGGGCAATAGATAGTCAGTCTTACTCACACTACTAGCCCAGGCTTGTTTCTGACTGGCATACATTTTGTGTCTTTTGGGCCGAGCAGTGTCCTGCAATTATGGCTGTTGGGGTGATTTTTAAGAAGGGTGTTTATGGTTATTCTAGTTATGTGAGAGGAGGGGGTCTGACTGCTAACAATACTCCCCACAGGAAGGAAATACAACTTAGGTGTATGACTTTGTTCACTTAAATGGAGAGGCATACATGATTGATGAAGGAAGGAAGGAAGGAAGGAAGGAAGGAAGGAAGGAAGGAAGGAAGGAAGGAAGGGAGGGAAGGAGGGAAGGAGGGAAGGAGGGAGGGAGGGAAGGAAGGGGATAAGGGAAAGTGCATGGGTATTGGGAAGGGGTGAGAGGAAAAAAAGTGTTTGGGTAAAAACTAAAATGAACCAGATTAAAACAAAAAATCCTTTTCCTGAACCTAAGCTGCTTTTTTGCGAGCCAGGGCAATGGAGGGAGAAGGTTTCCCAGTCTATAAATCAAACAAAATACAACACAACTAAATAATAAAACAACCAAATAGTAAGGCAATGGATTAACTCAAGCAATGGGTAAGTAAATGAATTAACTAAAAATAAGGCAAACGAGTGGAGCAAATAAACAATGAATTCAACATAAAGGTTACACACATGAAAATCATGTCAGCTTAACTATATACATGAACAATTGGTGTAGAAGAGGAGGTTTGATAATCATCTCCCTGAGTCCAAAGTGAACAGCAGTACAAACAAACTGTGTCTTCATACAGAGTACAAAAGCATTTCAAAGTCACCCCCATGTGTCTGAGACAAATGGGACCTGTGGCAACCCTCCCCTTGTATTCCAAGACTGCATCTGGAGAGCTGCAGAGAGGCATTTGCAGCTAGCCATGGAAGACTGATCACGGGCAGGCAGGGTTGCAGAGGCAGGGCATTGACTTCTAGCCACAGAGTGTCTGGATGAATGGAATGATGCATGACTACCCCACAAGATAGCATTGGCAGGGTCACTTGGTATTTAGCAGGGTCTATAGGCTGGCGATTCCAGGCTTGGGTGCCTACAGATTGGAAAAGAACTGAGAAATAGGTTAGTGAGGGGCCTTGCCTGGCCAGAGCCATGGGGCTTAATGAAGGAGCCTATGGAAAAAAGTGGAGGCAGTCAAGCAGTCAGTTTCCTCTGGGGTCAAAAGGCCAGTAGTGCTGAGACTCGGCAACAAAGGCCAAAGTTTGAAAGGTATCACTAAGTCTGGCAATTTGAGGCTCGTTCTTCTGCAGGTCTTCTGGCTATGCAGATTAGGTGACATGCCCAAAAACATGGAGGGAAAATGACAAAAATGACCAAAAAGAAATTTTTTTCAAAAGAAAGAAAGTAGAAAATGAGATTGTATTCTTAGGACTATGTAAAAAGCTGGGTATTGGCACTGGTCACTGTGACTGTAGGAGCAGTTGTAAAAGTGGAATACCCTGAGAAAACACTAGATTTCTTTATACAGTAGAGGGTCAGGCCCTTGGAACTGAGAATGACAGCTGGTTAAGTTGTGAGAACTTCAGGTCCATATGGGTACAGAACTCTCACAAGGGAGCTTGTTTTTCTTTCCTGTGGAGCAAAGATGATTTTTCCTGGTTCTGAGGAACTGGATCTACCTCCATAGGGGCTCCTTTGTGGGGTCCTGGAGGGCTCTGTCCCCCCCCCATAAAAGTCAAAGAATAGCAAAAGGAAAACTAAAGGGGGAAGCAGCAGAAATGGACAGCCTAGGCTGACCCAGGCTTACTATATCTTGCCAGTTCACTTAGCGTTTCGAACCTGGTGATCTGGTGTCTCCCCCAGCAGGTGAGAACAAGCAAAACAAAACAAACCTAAAAGAATCTGAAAAGTGATAATGGTAACCATGGGGTGTAACATGATGTTGAAGGCACTGGTGGCATGTTCTGACCATTCAAATAGGGATTTCCACCATGACTGGTGGCCGGAGGAAGCAATTTCAGTGGAAAGGCTGGCAATCCGGGTACCATTATGAAAGACTGTAAGGACAGCTTGATCTCTGGATGCCTTTACTTTCTGGAGTTCCCTTTGGAAGACAGGATGGGCAAGAAGGCTGTGGATATATTTCAGACCTATACTTAAGAATACAGGGTATACTGAGCGGTAGAGGGTAAGAGATAAGTTTATTTCCTTTCTGGTTCAAACTGGGACTGTGAATTTGAAGTCACAGCCACTGACAGTAGTCAGATTACAAAAGCATCTGCTTATCATGGGAACCATGGGCTGTAGCCTATTGGAGTTGAGGAGGACTGTGCTGCAAGAGGTTCCAACACAAGCACAGTCTTTCCCATTATATAAACTATGACTGATTTTTCTTCTCAGGTGACATCATACGAGAATTAGACTGGTTGTTTTTTCTTGGGAACTAGGCAGGGCTGATGCTCTTCTAAGGCATCATTGTCACAGATGAAGCGTAAGTGCTCCCTGAGGCGGCAGCCTTCCACATTAACAGTCTGCCAGTTATTCTAGCTATAAACTGCCCCTCTGTGAGAGGAGGGGTCTGACTGCTACCACTGTATGAAACTATCCCTGACCAGGATGGTTTGACCGCCTTTCCTGTAAGTTGTCAGTGTGGGTGCCATGTTCCAGGAACACTGCAATTGCAACAAGCACCAAGATGCATCCCATTTAGTAGTTCTAAAGTTTTAAAAACAAGATTTTACAGAAATGGGGTGTAGGAGGAGGGAATAACCTACAGCTCCCATGATGAAGTGTGTGAACAGATATGTTCAAATTGAACTAGATCTAGAGATTTTTTGCAGCCATTAAAAGACAGTGAGGTTGGTTGTCATAAAAAGGTATGTAGAGAAAGCAAACGAGTAAGCTTCAGCACAAGACTGAATATAATATATATACATATATATTACTTTCACTGCTGAGCAACTCATGAATATATTGCAGATCAAAATGACCAGAACAGAGTTTTTAAAGCAGTAAGTAAACAGAGCATCAGTCTGAATCTACACTTGTCTCACAATCATTTTCCATCCTCCATTTTATCCTCACAACAACTTTGTGAGGTAGATTTGGCTGATAGTGTGTAACTGGCCAAAGGTTACACAGCAAACTTCATTATGGCCTGGATAGTAGATGCTAATGAAGAAGAATTCTTCAAAAGAAAGGACTCAGAATGCTGTGAAAACCAGTTTTTAGCCTTTGTACAATAATCTACACCCCCCCAATCAAAAAAACTCCATAACTCTGTACTGAAACAAAGATCCTGTTAAATCTGACAGCTAAAGATATTCACCTCTAAATACCTCTTGCCTTGAAAACCCTATGGGGTTGGCATAAGTTCACAGTCACTTGACAGCAAAGAGAGAGAGAGAGACTCTCTGCTTTCTTGCCCATATATTTCAGGAATTAATTTATTCATAGATAGAAAATGGCTTGTAGAGAAATAATCCTATTTAATATTACTACTGTAACTTCCACATTTCCTGCCTTATTTCATGGCTACAGAACATTTACCAGTGTGGAATTATAAATATAAAACACATCACTTGTCCTTATATATGGATCTGTCAATTCAGCTTATTATTTAATATACAATTCTGTAATATGAAAGATAGATGCAAAGACATATCAACAAAGGCTAAACAAATCCCAAAGGGACATTGTGTCACTTCTTGCTGTGAAGCTGGATGAAATTAATTACATTCATTATATGGAGGGAAAGAGTAAGGATCATCATGAGTGAAGAGAACCAAGTGGCAGCAGCAGATCTTCAATTAGCACAAGACCAGCCCTCCAGCTGGAAAGGAACCCCCGCCCCCAGAGGCCACTGTGTAAGTCCCAGGGTGTTTTCACAAGCAAAATGAAGCTCCTTTTCACCTGGAATGCATCACTTGTAGTTGTCGACATTTTCAATACAAGATAGGTAACAGACAAGAGTGGTTTTTAAGTCAAATACCTATCTGCTCAGCCTCAGTTCAAATTAAAATTGCAGGAAATGCAACAAATGATTCAGGCACATGGAAACAACAATGCTTTATAATTTTTCTGAAGTATTTAAGGATGATCACTATCTGGATATTACTCTGTCACCGATGCCACTTTATCTAAGACAAAATGCCAAAAAAAAATTGATTGCAGGGGTACAAAGGTATATAATATTTTATCATATAATCATAAAACTAAAGTATAGCAATAGGGGGTGGGGAATAGAAGGATATTGAGTTCATCCTGCAGGACTGAAGCTAGGTCCTCTGAGTCTGAACTAAACTAAACAACAGCCAAGCACTGGCTCAAATTAATAAATCTAACTCAAGTTTATATTGGGTAGAACTAAGCACCTCTTCTACAATCAGACTACTACTGGTCTTGGCTAGGCTGCTGTGCAAATTTTAACATTATAAAACTGAGGCCCAGGGGATCCTTTAAACACCCTGTTGAAAGTACAATCAGAATGATCATGCAGGAGAAAGAACAGAATGGTATTTTTTTCTGGCCTTGAAATTAATGGTTACTATAAAGCAGAGATTCAAATCTTCAATTGGTGCTTTGAGGACAGAATTTGGGGAAGATGTGCAGCATGGAGTGCAAAAGGATCTCATATATTTGGTGTACCTCCTTAGGCTTTAGCCAGGACTCTTTTATCAAGTGGCTAAAAGTGATACATATGGTCAGGGCTCTTTTTGTAGAAAAAGCCCAGCAGAAGCTCATTAGCATAGTAGGCCACACCCAGCAGCAGAAATTTATTAGCATATTAGGCTACACCCCTGACAGCACAGCTCATTGGCATATTAGGCCACACCCCCATGTTACCAGAAGCGTGGTCATCCAACCACACCCACCTTTTGCTTCTTATTCTGTTTACCTTCTTTGTTGTCAAAACCCCAGGGCTTTTTTTTTGTAGCAGGAACTCCTTTGCATGTTAGGCCACACACCCCTAATGTAGCCAATCCTTTTTTTAAAAAATAGATTTATTTATCATTTTTCCATTACAAAGAGAATAAATACGGAAAAGGATAAAACAATGCTATCAGAAGTACATATGGGAGTTCATTTGGACATTTTTTCAATCCAATTATACACTTTTTGCCATCTTTTCTGAAATATTTTCTTGTCTTTTCCTGAAAGAATCATATTTAATTTGTCCATTCCTGCTATCTCAGCTATTTTCATAATTAATTCTTCTCTACTTGGTATCGTATCTGTTTTCCAGCATTTAGCTATGAGGATTCTTGACATGGTAAGTATATACAAAATAATACATGAATCATGGTACTTAATCCCTTCCTGTATAATATTGAGTAGATAAATTTCTGGCTTTAATTGTAATCCTATGTTTAATATGTCTTCTATTACTTTTTTAATACTTTTCCAAAATTTAACAATCTTTTCACAGCGCCACCATATTTGGTAAAATGTTCCCACATTATTCTTGCATCTCCAACAAGTCCCTGAGACATCCATATAGTATTTTGACAGTTTGTCCGACGTCCAATGCCACCTATAAAACATTTTACATATGTTTTCCTTAAATGATATGGCTCTTAATAATGTCGCGGATTTCCAAGATTTTGACTAATCATTTAAAGTTTGATTGTATCCCATATCTTGCATCCAGCTTATCATACATGGTTTTACTGTTTCTTCTTGTGTTTCATCTAATAGGAGAAAATTATATACTTTTTGTATAAGCTTATCCAAGGGCGAAAGCCATATTTTATCTAGTTCTGATTTTGTTTTAATAAAGTTTATTGATTTATCTTTAGCAAATCTAGATTGTAGTTGTATTTTTCCCCACCTAGTGAGATTTATGTTCATTGCTTGTAACTGTTCGAAGGTTCTTAGTTCACTGTTTTTATTTAATAACATTTCATATGTTACTCTTTTATTGTCTTCTAATAATGTCGGCATTATAAAAGCCTCTAGTGGGGAGACCCATCTAGGTATTTTAAGATAGTACCTGTCTTTGATTTTTTCCCATACCTTCATTAACGCTCCTCTGGTATTTGTGTATTGCCTCCATCTCCAGATTGTTGTCCCAGTCACAAATATATATCAGTTTACATGGCAAGAGTTGTACATTGCCAAGGGTTGGATCTGGATTATATTGCAATTTCCACCAGTTTCCCCTTCTTACTGCAGACCCCTTGAATGTCCTTCAGGGTCCCCAATCCCCTGGCAGCAGCATTTCATGGAGATCATTTGGCTAAAAAGGGAAGGAGGAGACGGGAAAATTTGTTTTACTGAGGTAAAATTTAGTTTGGATCCAGCCCTGCCTCCTGCTATGTGCATTACTGGAATGTGCACACATTCCCTTTATATATATATAAAGTATATACTCACAGGTGTCATCCCTGTGATCAGGAATGCAGTAAAAGCTGAAAGCACTGAAGAGCAGTGAGTTGAAATGTAGGGTTTGTTAAGCAGATCCAGCGAAGCTATGAGAAGAAGAATCAACAAGAAGTTATCAGGAGGCATATATTTAGGTTAGATCTATTATCAGGCACAGGCAAGGAAACACTAGAACCTCTCTCTCTCTCTCTCTCTCTCTCTCTCTCTCTCTCTGTCTCGCACACACACACACACACACCCCTTTCTGTCACTCTGCCTCCAAAGTGCACTGCTGTTTGTTCTAGGTAATGGGCTCAATGCCTAGAAACTGATACATACTCTTCCCTAATCCTTCTAAATATAAAGAATCAGTATTGCAGTCCATGATACAAGGGCTGAAGTTCATTCTTATGTAATTTCTTATATAATTTCTCATGTAAATTCTCATGTAATTTTTTATACTTCAGTATACATAGAAATAACATGTAATGACTGTCCAAAAATGCTTTTGACTAATCATTTGGATAAGCTGCTTTTCAGGATACATTACAGAAACCTTCCTAGCATGGCTCCAGACCAGACCCCCCAGGCCACAGCCTGCAACCCTTGGGAGCAATGGGGAGGGGGCAGTTGACATCACATCCAGCAAAAAATGGAGGTAAGGCCTTGACATTGAGGAGAATATGCTAGGAGTTGCATAAACACTATGGTTAACTCTATGGTTAAACTATAGAGCTCTGGCAAATGCTAGAGCATCACCATCATGATGATGAGGCCTTGACATTGAGGAGAATACGCTAGGATTTGCATAAACACTATGGTTAACTCTATGGTTAAACTATAGAGCTCTGGCAAATGCTAGAGTATCACCATCATGATGTCACTTCCAGTTTTCCACAGAAGTGACATCAGTGCACCAATGTGATCCTGGTGACACCCCCTCTCCACAATTTTTCTCCATTTTCCTCCCAGGCAACAAGCAGATTTGCTGGGCAAACCTACCCAAAACTAAATTATATCCATTCTCTTTCTAGCAGAATCCCATGGGAATGGCAGCAGGAGCTTAAACAGCCCCTACCCTTGACAGAAGAAAAGCATAAATTGTACATAGCTGTACAATTTACTGTCTCTCAAGTCTACCAGTAAACCACATTCTATAATTAGCTGTGAGCTCCTCTTTCCCCAAATGCCCAGAAATTACTAAAAAACTGATGTAATGCTTAGAAAAATGGGTGGTAATAGTTAACCCTTGATTATAATTCATTAGGGAGCTAAAAAGATATGATGAGATTTAAAACTAGCCCACATTTATTGGCACTTCTACAAAGTCAAGCCTAATAGAAGTCTCCTTCTGCATTCAGATCATGTGGTGTTAATTGCAAGGCAGGACTCTGATGTTGCTTTTTTCCCTGCTATTGCTTCCATCTCCTCTTGCTATACTGGTCCCATTCACATTACAGTGAACACTTGTTCATCCTGCATGCACATGTTTACATCTGTTTGTTTGAGATCACTTTATAAATGAAACGGGGGGACCAGTACCTGGATAAATGGGGGGAGGGGTTAAATCACACATTGAGCTGTCACAAACTCAAGCCAGTTGGGAAGTGTGAATGTTCAGTTTCACCTCAGCCCTTTTTGTTTTGGTTCCTTGGGATGTGCACATAAGTGCATATGTGCATGCACAACATTTTTAACACACACCCCGCCCAGACAGCATGCTTCGTGGTTGATGTGCATCAGTAATATGAATGATTGACCATGGAGTGAGCGTGCAGTACAACTGGTTCAGGGCATGATATCTGATCAAACCTTCCTGCTTCAACTGAATCCAGTGCAATAAGAGGCATGGCCACACCATGCCAAGCCTGTCATCTGACCACAGCCTTATTTAATCCTACCTGTGTTGCAGAGGGAGGGAGGTAGAAGAGAAGCTGCACACATTTGGGTCAGCAGATTATTAGGCTCTGGCTCACGCAACTCGGTGGGCCTTCTCTGCCCCAACCCTCAATGTTCTGCATGCATTGCACTCCTTACATAACCTCTGGGCTTTTCTCCCTTGCCTGGGCTGCTGTGCACATTGTGCCTGGCCCAGCCAGATGCTCCATTCACTCACTTACATAAGCAGACACATTTGGCAAGCCAGCTATCAGCTTTCTATAGGTGCCTGTCCTTGCAAGCACCTTCCCTAGGCTAACTACAAGTAGTAAGCCACTTGACTGGGCTCAGGGAGGTGGGGTCAAAGAGATTCTGCCTGCCACACATGAACAGCCAGCCATCTTTCCAGTAGCCCAGGCAGGAACCCAATGCACTCTGGCTGGATGAGGAGATGGTGGCAGGCAGCATATCCTGGCCCAGTGCCTTGGCCAAGGGCAGCAGGCAGGCTCCAAGGGGACCGGTTGTGCAGAGTTCAGGACCAAAACCAGCTCTCCTCACCTCTTATGGTTGCGAACTCTGGTTTGGGCAATCTCTGGAGATCTGAGGGAAGTCCTTGGGGGGGGCTGCATTTGAGGAAGGGAGGGTCCTTAGCATAGGGATATAATACCCTAATATAGGCCCAGTCCACATTCAGACTGTTCCCCCCCCAAGTTGCTCACTGGCTGGATATGAGCCCTGGATGGGCAGGTTTTGGCCCCTGGGGTGCATGTTTGACATGTCTGCCATATAGCCTAGGCAAAATGGAAGTCCTAGAATGCCTTGAATAGCCCAGGCTAGCCCAATCTCATAAAATCTCAGAAGCTAAGCAAGACTGTGGTCTGTATTTGGATGGGAGACCACCAAGGAATATCGGGGTTGTGATGTGGAGGCAAGCAATGGCAAATCACCTCTGAATGTCTCTTGCCTTGAAAATCCTATGGGGTTACCATTAATCAGCCATTGACTTGATGGCAAAAAAACCCCACAATTGCTTACAAAGGGTGGGTGCTCTAGTAGTTCCATTGGTCCTACAGTATAGCACACAGTGTAGGAAAATTGATTGTTGCTCGTAAAGAAACTAAAGGCCACAGGCTATTGGGGGCTGAGAGAGGATGGATTGCTGTTGGCTGGAAACTTTCTATGGGCCTTCAGAATGGATTTTTCTCCTTAACACTAAAAAAAACCTGAAGAGGATTTTTATTAGATTAAGTGGGACTAGAATTGCCAGCCTGAAGTGGGCAACCAGTGGGAGACTCACCCAGCTGTGAGGGGAGCTTGCTGGCAACATAGTGACATTGTCAGTGACATGAAGATGTCACTTGTGGGGTGACTTGAAGTGATGTCATTGTGTCATCATGGATGTTCTAGCATTCAGCCAAGATATGTGAAGAAGTATGTGTGCACATGAAAGCTTATACCCAGAATAAAACTTTGTTAGTCTTAAAAGGTGCTACTGGGCTCAAACTTTGTTCTTCTGCTTCATGGCTACTCACCTGAATCTATTTTACAGGAGTACTTAGGTTAGTTTTCAAGATGACCTCAGCTGCATGGCTAAAACCCACAGGAAGCAACTGCAAATCCAGCCATGCTGTCTGAACTTCCCGTCCCTTCTCATACCCACTGAACGATTAGCAAAACATGTGATCCAAGCTTCTGAAAAACCTGATAAATAACAGTTTAGGATTTGACAAGTTTGTCCAATGACAAGAAATAGATGGCTGGCCAACAGCCAATTATATGGAGATATGATACTAGATGCACAGGAATTCAACTTTGTGCAGTAAGCACATAAGAAAGGTGGGGCCTTATGAATTAGATCACTACACACTATGAAGAATAATTTGCTGAGATCAAAGAAGTATTTTACAACGTTCACAGTTCAATCCTATTTAGAAGTTAATAGGCTTACAACAGAGTAACTCTGTATAGGTTTGCACTTTGACAATAAAAAAACTAAGATGTCCAGTGTGTGTGCTAAAACAAAGGCAATTCCATATTCACGTATCGGTACACAGGCTTCTAGCAAGAGGGAGCTAGAAATGCTTTGTCCTGCATACAAAATGGAGTTGGATCAGCCTGATCAGGCTTAAAATGGCAGTCAATACAGGCCATGGTTCTTAAAAATCTTTCCCTTGCAATGTCCATTACAGCACTGTGAGCAGTTGGGCAGGAAACTGATTAGTACTGCTTAAGTGAGAAGCTACCTGTTCTCCAGTTCACCTTCAAAAGTGGAACACTAATCAAGCATATGACCTGGGAAGAGAAATAGATTACATTGTTATATGTGCAGGGTAAACATGGGCAAAAACCACTGGTACAGAAATGTAGCAATAATGTTCTGCTTTCCATCGTCCTCCCTGCTGAATATTGCCTATTCCTTTCAGAGGGTGAGGGGTACTCTCATTCAAGTGCAGAAAATCCTTATATGGAATTGGGGGGAGACCCCCCCCCATGCTAGCCGGCTTCTTTGGCTTTGTATAACTGCTTACTGTGCTTTCAAATAAAAGAGAGCAGTCTCTATAGAAACTGTCACATCACATGGCATTTCATCTGCCTCTGAGATATGAAATACCTTTTTAATGAGACTTTCCCCCTTGTAGTCTCTCCCCTTCCCCCCACTTTTAACATCAGTCTTTAGACAAGATATCCCTTACAGTGTAGTATATTTATCAGGTTTGCTTGAATAGAACCAGGAGCTCATAGAGGCAGAAAAATATTTTGGATGCCTTTTTATTTACCTTTCCATGAAAGAAGGGATACATAATCATATCAATTTATTTGAGCTGCACTGCAGTTGTGGTATCAGATCCCTCAGCTGTTTAGTAGTGTGTGCATAAAAGAGAGGAATAAGTAAAAACACCCAGTGCTTATCATATCTATAAGGGCTGATTATTCTGAAAATGGCATAATCTGAACCAATAACTGAAATGTCTCCATTCATGAAAAAATTGTATAGAGGTATTAGGATCAATAATGCTTGTATATAAAAAGGACTGTCTCCTCCGACATTATCCAACCTTTCAGTTATGATCTCTCTCATGCCCCGCTCCCTCTGACCTTGCCTTCAGGGGTGAGGCAGGTGGCTACTAGAGACAGGGCATTTTCTGTGGTGGCACCTCACCTTTGGAATGCCCTCCCCACTGGGGCTCATCTACCACCTACATTACTTTCTTTTAGGCACCAAGTTAAAACACATCTTTTTTACCCAGGCTTTTAATTAGGGTTTTATCTTATTGGCCTGTTCCACATACTTATCTTACACCAAATCTTTCATGCGTTTGAGTCCCAGGTTTTGGAAATGTTTTGGGATCGATCACTCCACACCTCCTTCCTTATTCCATTGTATCTTATATTTTGAATCTTCCTGTTCACACAGGTCACAGAAAACAGTTATAATCAGTTTTAAATTTGGAGAGCAGTGGATGTCAGTGATGTTGTCATCAACGATGTCAGACCACTCCCCCCCTCCTTTGGTGCATGCGCACTAGTGATGCTCTGCAATAGCACAAAATTTTGTTTTTGGTTTTGTTTATTATTTGACTTGCCCTGCTAGGCAAAGTTTATTTATTTTTTTAAAGTTACATAGAAAAAAAGAGCCATACCTTTTAAATTAGCTTGTCAAATATCTCGCTCACATCATCAGGTTTGCATACACATTCCCATTCCCCCCCTTATTTTGATTTGTATTCAGTAACAAACCCTATTAAACCAATAATCTATTCCCATTATAAATCTATTTCATCTATATTCTATCTGCTAGATTTCATTTTATCTATAATATACTATTATTTGTCTATTTAATATTGAGAAAAACAGAAAAGAAAAGAAACAGGCATAACAGTTTGATTATACTAGTACAGGCTATATATTTCTTCTGAGTTAACAATCTGGTGCCTTTAAATATTCTTTCATATTTTTGACACAGTTAGTTTTCAAAATCACATTAACTGGCAGGCCTAAACACAATGTGTTATATTTTCCCTATAATCTCAACTCTTATACTAACAATGTCATATAGCTTTCACCTTATCCTGTAACATCTTGTCTTCTGTCTCAAAATAGCTAAATCCATACACATTCTCTAAGTAAATAGCCCATTAATTATATTTTCCCTGCAATTCCTCTCTAAAAATTCAAACTGCCCTTATCTTTCCATCCTCCTTCAATTAGGACATTACAAGTACAGAGGGTAAATTATTTCAATTTTAAAAGTCCACATTTTATAGCTTTCATTAGTCAGTCAAGACAATACAAAAATTAAAAATACTTTGCTTCAGGTTATGTTCCTTAATCAATTGGATATCAAATGTAGGTCTGGAGAAGAAATACAAAGTAAACAAACAATTATCAACAGCTTAAAGGTTCCAGTTTTGGTAAATCTTTATCCCCTCCGTCAGTTAAAGCCATGCAGACTGTCAAAGAGTGCTACTTCAAATTATTTGTAAAGTATGAGTTTCTCTTGCTTTCTTTGGACATGTCTCATCAAAACTGTTGTTCTTTTGTGTCTTTGATTTTTGAATGTCTCATCCTCTTCTAGCTTACATATGTACGAAGACAGGCAGCCTTGTCTCTCCAATCCTGCATAAGCTGCATTATAACCAGCTGGCCCATCAAAGAAGTAGCTGGGCAAATCTCTCATTATAGATGTCGAATGCTGAGACAGATCCCATCGCTTTCCATTTTGTGTAGTGTCTGACGTCATCTGATCCTGTGCCTCTATGGTTTCCTCTTCAATGCCATCCAAAAACTCCCCCAACACCTCACAAACAGCAGATGTAATTCACTCGACCAATTGGCTTTTAAGCAGTCCCAAAAATCGTCTGACAACAGCAGTATATTTCCATCTGTCAAGCAATCCTTCTCCATCTCGCTCCTAAGCAGTTTGTAAACATTCACTGTGTAACTGCATAGACAAAGAAACTACAGCGCACTGCCATTTTAGTTCCACCAGCCTGTTTCCCTTTCCATAATTCCAACAAAGTTTTTTGAAAGTAAAATAAGTCTCTGTAATGATATTTCCCAGATAGCAGATAGAAGATTTCAAAGTGTTATTTTGCCCCTATGTGTTTGATGCAATAACATTCCCGAAACTCTGCCTCGCCGCTGACTGTGGGAGTCTTCCACCTCCCTTTGCCTCTGGGAAAGATTTATAGGGGCAATCAAGTGTCCTTTTCTGAGCTTGACAATTGTAAAGAGAAGAAAAGATTATTCACAGAGTCTTCACCAGAAGAATGTAGCGAGGTATTAAAAGGCTCTTATTAGGGGTTAGTGTAGCTTTCCAGCCATGAACTCCCACAGTTGGACCTTCGGAGCTTCTGCTCAAGACAAACTGAAACATGCACCTGCTGTTGCCACAGACGGGTGGTCAGTTTAAGTCTTCTGCTTCCAGTTCCTACTCCCAAGGATCTGGTGGACCCTTGTCAAGTCCAGAAATGTCAAGAAAATCCCCTAAAAAGACTCCAAAAGTTGGTGAGACTCAGAGAGAGCTGAGTACTCAACCACCCAGCAGCCCCGCCTCCCCCACAAATTTTGTTAAATGGCTGCTTTAAAAGTTAAAAATGATGGGTGAATGGCTGCCTAAAATTAGGACACTATTTATTTATTTATTTATAGATGGGGGCGTGGTGTTGGTCTTCATGGAGGCAGATGCATAGGGACTGAGCTCCTCACCTGATACCTCTAATTTCACCTTCGCTAGACTCAGACTACTTCAAAACCTTTTTTAGAGCATGGGAAAGAATGGGGGAAACAAATCTCGAAATACCCCTGCATCTAAAAACCTTCTACAAGACTTCCTGAATTCAGGAAGTTCTAAAAGAGAAACATCAACAGCACCATTAATTAAATCCAATATGGCCACCGGATCTTTGCAGGATGAATCACAACTTCTTACTACTTCTGAATTTCATGCTGCTTTGAAATCTTTCCAATTGGATATTTTTGAGACTTTTCAAGATATACTCAAACCTCTAACAGACCAATTGGAAACTACGCAAACAACCCTACAAGACATGGCACGCACAGCTGAAATTGCAACTGAGAACAGCATTGCCAACCATGATGATATTTGTAATCTTCAATCTTATGAAAAATGGGCTACTGACAAAATTCTATCTTTGGAAAATAAATTAAGAGAGAAAAACCTAAAATTTCGAGGTTTAGAGGAGAAAGTGGAAGATCTTGCAGTATTTATCATGACATGGCTAGCAACAACTTTGAAACTGGAAGATGGAGTTGCACTACTGATTTTGAAAGCTTATAGACTTGGCTCTCCATTTATACAAGCAAGACTTTCCAGAGATATCATCATCGAACTAGCTGATACCTGCACAAAGAATAAAATCTTAGAACATGCAAGAAGCTCCGGAGGACTTATTTTCAGTGACAAGCCAATCTCTGTTTTTCAGGACCTTTTGGTAGAGACTCTACAAAAGCGACAAAAGCTAAATATGATACCAACAGGAGCAATGCAAATGTGACATCAGAACAAATCCTGGACAGTTGATGATCTTGAAGGAGGAGGACTAGTTTTGCAAAACTAACATCTACAAGTCCCAATGGAATGCGAAAAAGAAAAACGCTCTTACAAACGCAAGCTAAGCAATGTATCACCTTTTAAAAGCAGCAAAAGTCCCGTGAGAAATACTAGCTGAGATTGCAAGTAGAATTAATGGGAACTTATAATAAGGCTTAAATGTATCATGTTTGAGTCTATGCTTCTAATCTATCTAAGTTAAATCTGTGGAAGTTGGGGGATATGGAATCAGGGAGTTTACTTAGTCTCTGGGCTCTCTCTTTTTTTGAGGGACCTAATGGAGGAGCCTGAATAGCTCTGTCCTGGAGTTAGGGGGGAGGTTTTTTCCCCCTCACTCCTGGACCCAGGTGGTCTTTCCTGTATTAAGTGCAAGTTTTTATTTATAGTTCTTATTTTGTTGGGTCTGCTTTTTTGCACCAATGTTCTTAAATAATAGGCAAGGGAACGGTTGGGGAGGGCAGAGGGAGGGGAAGGAGTTTAGTTATATAGTTATATTCTTCGTGTTGAGTATTCGTGAATGTGGGGGGGGTGGATAGAAAGGATTTAAGAAAAGGTATGATTTTATAAGACTCATTGTTACGCCAAGTTACGCCATTGTTAAAAATGACTTCAACTCTGTTAAAATATTGAAACTCTTTGAAGCTTTTGGAAATAGTTATTTTAATTTGAAATATAATAGTGAAGCAAACTGTTTCTATAAAAATATAATAGGTAGGGAACTTAGCCACATTTTAATCTTTCTTTTTTGCATTTCTATTCTGAGGTTCATTTTTATAAAAAACATTATTATGTTTATTCTCACATTTGTTAATAATGATCTAAATTCTGTAAAGCTAATGAAACTTTTGGAAGTTTTTAAAATTGATTATGCTATTTGCAAAAAAAAAATAAAAATATTTATAGATCAAACTTTTAGACTGCCCTCCCCTGTGTACACAAGGCTCACAAGGCTGTGTACACAATAAAACATCCATAAATTAGTAAAACCAGTTCAAATAATAAAATAATATACAGTTAAACATTACCAGATGATGCTAAAAACTTCAGATTGCACCACTGCCTCATGGGGCAAGCAGAAAAACCAGGAGGGGGGAGTGCCAGACAAAGTGGAACTTTGGAACTTATGCATTATCAAATTGTATTAGATCAGTAAAAATACATCACCGTGATTGTCCCGTTAATGGATCTTTACATTAACTCACTTTGGGCCCTGTTCACACGGAGCATTTGCCCTGCTGAAGGCACGGGAGCCCTGCGGACTTTCCGTGCTCGATCATACGAGCACATCTGGGAGGCGTAGTGCTCCCGTGGCCAACCCGCGGCTTCCCCTGGAAAACGCGGGGTAAAAAACTAGTAGGTCGGAAGTACTAGTTTCCGGAAACCCCGGGGCAAAGGCTGGCGTCTGATCGCGGGAGAGCCAGTATCCCGCGGCTTCCGACGCCCACCCATGTCCCCAGGTTTTCCGGATGTTGTCAGGTTCCATGGGATGCGCACCAACGCTGAACAGCGCATGCGCACACACAAGACACCGACAGCGGCCCGCCCCCCAATGGCGCATGCGCACTGCGCTGCTTTTTTGCTGCGCTGCAGCAGCGCAGTGTGATCGGGGCGCAGAGCTGGAGTGTGGCAACCCGGTGGCCCGTATGATCGGGCTACCACGCCTTATTTAGCTCCAGGGCAAACTGCCACGCCTCCCCCGCGCGTTTTCTGGCCCGTGTGACCGGGGCCATTGTTAATTTTTTTGTCATGAACAACAACAAAAATTGCTGGTCAGAGATGGCAGGGGTGCTTCAGCGGGGAGGGCGGGGTAGAAATTAATTAAATAATTAAATAAATAAATAATATAAGGGGGAAATTAAAAAATAATGGGTGAATGGATGCCTAAAAATTGTGCATTTATATACCATTTATAAAATGGTAGATCAGTAAAAATACATAGCCACGACTGTGCCCTTAATGGATTGTTACATTAACTTACTATCACTATTTTTAAATTATGAATAAAAAATAAAATTGCCAGTTGAAGAGGGCAGGGAAGAAAGGGAAGAGTAAAATATAATGATGGGCGATTGGAGGAATAGTGCATTTATGTACTAAATTGGTAAAAATGCGTAGTCATGACCATCCCATTAATGGCTCACTACATTAACACACTATCGCTAAGTTTTTATTTTGAACCACAAAAATTTGCTGGTTGAGACAGTGGGGGAAGAAGGGGGCTGGAGAGGGGAAGGGTTTGAGGGAGAAGGTAGAGAAAAAAAGGGAACGGGCATGTAACATAACCCAGATTCACACCATGGAAAAGAACGATTTTAATGGTTCACACGTGATCAAGCCAACTTGCGATTGGCTTAAAAAGAAAGGTTGCCCTGTAAGTGCTTGCAAACAAACAAACAAACAACAAAAATGGAAAAAAACCAAGGACAGACCGAAATTTCACCCAACATGGAGAAAACTAGTTGTGGGATGAAAAATAAAAAAGTTGAATCACAATTGCAAATTCAAGGTAAAATTCATATGAGGAACAGGCCATTGTCTTTTTAATGGTCTGTTTCTGTTATATGGATACTTTTTATGCTACTTATGTCTAATTGCTTATGTTTAAATACTGTGTTTTTTTAAATTGCAAGCCACCTCAAGAAGAACTCTGAAAAGATTGCCTAGAAATAGTCTAAATAAATAAATAAGTAAACAAATAAAATGTAGGTGCATATACCTATACTCCAGATAATCATTGGCCCCGGTCACATGGGCCAGATAACATGGGGGGAGGCATGGCTATTCACCCTGGAGCAAAATAAACTGCAGTAGCCCGATCACACGGTCTCCCGAGTTGCCACGCTTTGGCTGTTAGCTGCCGATCACACAGCAATGCTGAAGCATGGCAAAGAAGCGGCGCGGCGTGATCACACAAGCTGCGCTGCTTTTGGTTTCTTGTTTGTGCGCATGCACCGGTCTGGGGGGTGGGGCTGCTGTTAATGTTGTGTTTGTGCACATACGCAGTTTGGCATTCGTGTGCATCCTATGGAGACTTACAACATCTGTTTTGCAATGGGACATGGGTGGGAGCCAGATGCCATGGGATACTAGCGCTCCCGCGATCAGATGCCCGCTTTTGCCCCGCTTTTACCAGATATTAGTACACTTTCCTAGGTACTTTTTAACTCTGCATCTTTGGCGGGACACCACAGGTTGATCATGGGAGCACTATGCTTCCCAGATGTTGCGGTATGATCGCGCCCCCAAGATCTGCCTGACATTCGTGCCTTCAGCATGGCAACTTCTCCATGTGACCGGGGCCTTTCTTTTTCTTTCTTTCTTTTTAAAATTTATATCCTTTTCCCCCTACCATCCAATGTAGTCAACATTAATTCTATAAAACAAAACTGATGCAAAATTTTTAAAAACATGAAGTGAGACAAAATTATGGGCAGCTTAGGACCAACATGAAACTGTCTCTGTCAGATGAAACAGAGGGTCAGTCCAGGCAAGACTGAGGTGCTCTTTGCCAATGACAAAGCTATGGAGTGACCTGGTCCTGGAGGGGGTTGCAGGGGCAGCAGCCAAATGGCATGGGACCAGGCCAGCCACTCCCACCCTGCCATATGATCCCTCCATCGTACAGATGGCTGAATTTTTATGTGGCTGGAGATCACAGTGAACTTCCCTGCTGATTCCATTGGATAGAAAAGCCGTTTCAAACCAGTGGTGTGTCTTATCCAGCATCCTGTATCACATAGTGGCCAGCCAACTGCTTGCAGAGCCAGCAAACAGGGCACAAACAGGGCACAAAGGAATGTGATTGTTCCTTTTAGTTGCCATGGTTAGTAGCCATTGATAGACCTATTCCCTTGGAAGCCCCTCTCAAAATCATCTATGCTAATAGCCACCATCAGCAAATTCCATAATTTGATTACTGATTGAGTAAAGGAGTATTTCCTTTTGTCTGTCCTGAATCTATTGTCCATCAGCTTCACCAGGTGCCCCTGGGTTAGTATTATGGGAGGGGGGATATCTGGAATTCTTTCCCACTGTTCGAGAAAGATTGTTAGAACAATTTGATTGGATATGTAATGGTAAAAAAGGAAGGAAGGAAGCCCTAGTTCCATGACTTTCATGACAGTATCGCAGTGTTGCAGTGTTACATTTGCCCCAAAAGCAGCTAGTGTAATGAGGTGTCCACTTTGGCTAATTCAAATGATAATCAAGTATGCTTTATGTGGGCAATACTGAATTCAAGAACATATGGTTTATTTGACCACTTATCTTTCTTGATGGGTTTACATAAGTAGGGATGTATTTGTGAAATTTACAGGGGTGGGCATGGGGTGAGAGAGGACCCCTGGAAAGAATTCAAGTTCTATTGAAAGGAGCATGCTGGAAAGACTCAGCCTGGAAGCTGTGTAGTTTTGAGAAATAATTTATGATAAATCGGAAGGGTATTGCAGAAGAGAAATAATCTATTAGCTTGTTAGTGCTGTCCATGCAACTGCTTTCTAACACTCTGCGCTCTGAGATCCTCAGGAGCAGTGATGCATCCTCAGCATTTTCCTCAGTTAGATTTCCTGGCTTGTTTCTGCATTAGCTCAGCACATCTAGTTTCTGTCCTGAGAGTGTAACTCTTTTCAAGGCAGTGAAAAAGCCAGCTTGCAGAGGACCTGAGGCAAAGAGGCCCCATGTCAAAAAGCCTTGCTCTGTTTATGGTATATGCTGATTCTAAAAAGATTGTTCTACATTTTCTGGCTGGTAAGAGAACTAGTAGGACTGGTAGGCTGTCAGTAAATGGATATCTGTGAACTGGCCGTAAGCCAACATAGTGTAACTTTGCTGGATTTAGACTAGGAAGACCTGGGAAGCTCATCCTTCCCTATGAAGGATGCTTTTAGTCCAGCCACTTTGTCTTAGCTTAACTTACTTCACTGTGTGTGTTATTGGGATACGTGGAGCTGGGACCATGTAGGCTGCTCCAAAGTGCAATCTCTTTGGAGGCCAGGAAGAATAAAAATGTTTGGGTAGTAACTTTTGGGAAATCCTATATACATCAGTGTTTTTCATAAAATATCTTTGGATACAGCGAAGTATTTTTTCCTCTAGCCCCAAGGGCAGGATTTTTGTACTCCTGTGGGCCCTGCAGCTGCTGTACTTCATGAGATGGTTACTCCAGTCTTTCTCTACAGCTGGGCTGAGCACACAGACAATACAAATAAAAAAGCCAGGATTAAGCTGGGATGTTAATGTGTGTAGAACACGTGAAATAATTTATGACTGACTGTGCTTAACAAACCAAACTCTGGTTTCAGAACCTGGTTAATGGATCCTAACTACAGTTAGTAGAGGGATAAGCATTCAGACAATCTCATTAACCATAGTTCATTTTGTGCTGTAGCGACCTGAATAGTCCAGTTTGGCTCCAGTGTATCAGGGCTTTGGAAGCTAAGAAGGGTTGGCCCTGGTCAGTATTTGGATAGGAGATCACCAAGTAAGACAGGGGCTGCTATGCAAAGAAAGGCAATGGCAAAGCATCTCTGCCTACGGTTTAGGTTGTCATAAGTCAGTTACAACTCAGCAGCACATTCTTCTTTGTGCTATGCTTGAGTGGAGCTGTAGTATTTGTTAGATGATATATAAATAATATATTTGAATCAAACATCCATTGTAGTTATATAAATATCCCTGAAGATAATTACATAATATATATATATATACACTTGATTGTTATTATAAATAACAAGTTTTGTTTTGTTCCAGGGATCATTTCTTCGCCCCCCCTTCTGTGTTTCTAGGTGGGCATGGTCCTTTATTTCTCCTCTAAACTAAGCAAGTCGAGCCCTTCCTTCCTGCTTTGATATGGGTAGCAGGGAAATGCTTGTTCTTTCGTGAATCAAAAGGGCTTATAGATTATATAGGTCATGTATACATGGCATGGATCCTATTGGGAAGTGGCCTTAGACTGGAGTAATCCTGCATAGGATTGCACTGTTGCTGAACCCTTCCCCCCAATTGCTGCTTTTGCCCTGAAATCTTTCCCCCTCTTTTCTTCATGCCAAGCTTCCTTCCTGTCTTGAATCCTGAATGGGAGGGAAGACGCTGAAGGTACTTGGTGCGGAAAGCTCAATATCCCCTTGCTTCTTCCCTACTTGAAATCATCTCTTTATACTCTTTTGGTGCAACCCAGGTTCTAAAATTTTAGTTTGCTACCTTACTATATAGTTAGATCTGTGTAATTATTTATGGTCAACGACTATTAGCAACCATTTATAGCTAGTCCTGTGCCAAAATGTCTCCTCCTTTTAAATGTATTTAATTTGGCATGACTTGGAAATTGCATGGCACCTTTCCCGGAAATGGAAAATTGGCCACCAGGTGTTACAGTCATCCACGTCCAGAGGCCCTCCTTAGGAAGGGTCTCAGAACTTCCTCCTTCAAGCTGGTGACCAGCAGCCTCTCTGTCAAGGAGACATTTATAACCTCCCAGATGCAATTAACAAGCCCGACCACGCTGGGACCTGTCAGCCAAAAGGTACAATGACTGAAACTTTGGCTGCAGTCACAAATACTAAATAATCCACTTTCAATCCACTTTCAGTGCACTTTCCAACTGGATTTTACTGGCAAAATCCAGTGAACTGGCAAAATCCAGTTGGAAAGTGCATTGAAAGTGGATTATTTAGTGTTTGACTGCGGCCTACATGTGGAGGACCATACACGTCAAAGCAGCTTCTCCATTTCATCAGGGTTCACCAGCTGAACCTCATCCACACTACTGGGATGAGACTGTGTTCCAATAGTATAATTGATTGAATTAGTCTCTAGGATTGTCCTTTTCCACTGCCCTATTCATAGCAATGTGACAAAGTGTGTTCAAGCACAGTGAAAATCCATGGCTTAATTAAACTAACCATACATTGATAGTCTAAACACTACACTACACTAGCTTTTGTTAATTAGGGTTGATGGAACCAGGGTCTGAAATTGGTTACTAACTGGAGGCTGTGGTCACACAGGCCAGATAATGCGGGGGGGGGGGGAGGTGTGGCTATTCGCCCCGGAGCAAACTAAAGCGTGGTAGCCCGATCACACGGTTCCCCGAGTCTCCGCGCTTAGCCTGTTAGTTGCCAATCACACGGCAATGCTGAAGCGTGGCAAAGAAGCGATGCAGCATGATCACACAAGTGGTGATCGCAAGCCAACGCTTCTGGATCAGACGGACAATTGTTTTTTTCCAACGGAGTCCCTGCATGCACATGATCAAGGAATGAAGGATTGCTTCATGGTGAGTTGGTGCAACTGGTTGCGTTTGTGCGCATGCGCAGTTCGGCGTTTGTGCGCATCCTACGGAAACTTACCAAAAACATCCGGTTTGCGATGGAACATGGACGGGCACCAGATGCCATGGGATACTAGCGCTCCTGCGATTAGATGCCCGCCTTTGCCCTGCATTTTCCGGATACTAGTGCACTTTCCGCGATATTTTTTAACTCAGCATCTTCAATGGGATGCCACAGGTTGGCCATGGGAATGCTATGCTTCCTAGATGTTGTGGTGTGATCACGCTCTGAAAATCCTCCTGACATTCATGCCTTCTGCGCATCAAATTCTCTGTGTGACCAGGGCCCTGGTTAGTTTTAACCATGGTTTGCATTACAAATGAAACAGCTTCCTGGCTTGATCCTGATTTGTTTCTTACTGATTCTCTGCAGCTGCCTCTGCTACAGTAATGCTTGGCAAGAGCAGCTCAAAAATGAAATCTCTTTTGCCTTTAGCCATATTGAGATAGACATACAATATCTGCTGCAAGAGTCTTCTGCAGAGATGCAACACCCAGGAGGGTGTTTGGTAGAATTTGTATGTGGTGGATAAAAGGAAATTAGCAGCAGGAGGTTGCTGTCACTTTTTGTGAGGAAAGAGTTTCAAAAACATGGGGTCTGTGACTAGGGTTGCTAGCTCCAGGTTGGAAAATACCTGGAGATTTTGGGTGTGGAGACTGAGGAGGGTGGGGTTTGGGGAGGGGAGGGATTTCAGTGGGATATAATGCCATCAAGTCCACTTTCCAAAGCGGTCATTTTTTCCAGGTGAACTGAACAAATTGTAATTCCAGGAGTTCTCCAGTCAGCACCTGGAGGCTGGTAACTCTAGTTGTGACTGTTTGCTATGCCAAAGTCAGTGAAATATCCAGCTCCACTGTCCTTACATTGCTGCTGGCCAGTGGTATGGAACTTAGTGATACAGTGAAGCTTTGCCCTCAGTTTGGTACCTTGAAGCATGCTAGGGTAACAGTTGCATCTCTGGTGGACTGGTGGAAAAAAGAGCAAAGGTGCTGAACAGAATTAGCTGAGAGAAGCCACAATTCATTAATTGTCTATGAGCCCCATTGTGGTTTCACAAACTAATCCCAGTTAAAACCAACCAGAGTTTTGCACTGTTTCCGAAATAGCCATAAAAATGTAGCAAGTGAAACTGCATAACCAATTATCAGTAATAATTACACTTTCTACACTTCTGTGTTTGAGGCTGCTTTTCCAGGCCATCAAAAGGTGACAACGGCCGAGGACAGACTGGCAATTTGCCGCGGGATGGGACCCGGGCTGACAACGACTCAATATCGGATTAAATGGAATGTTCACACAGGCACATCTGCCTGGCGTCCCCCACCCGTAGCCTACCGGTGCTCTCACGCTTCAATGCCGGATTAAAAAAACACCTGATAAAAGCCGGTGCAAATCTTGAAAGCCTGCGTTTGTCGCGCGTTTCTCCGCTTCCGGGGAGTCTGAACGCACAGCCGAAAAGCCAGGAGCAACCCGCGTTGGGCACGAGGCAGCAGCGGTGTGATTGGCTGCGCTCCGCTCCACCGCCCAATGCGGTGCCGGCGTTGCAGGGCAAAAAAAAAAAAAAATTGGCAAAATGCGCTCATGCGCACATACACCCACAGCCGAATTAATGGGGAAACGGCAAATATAGCACGCCTCTGGTGCGGCAGTCTGAACGCTCCCGCGCGCCTCCGTCCCGTATCTTCCGGCAGAGGCCCCCGCTGTGTGGACGGGAAAACCCGGTATCTTTTACTCCGGGTTTTTTTTGCCGCGACTGGCTACCGGGGCAAATTGCCAGTCTGTCCTCGGCCAACGTATCCGTATTTTGCCTCGGTCTCTGAGTGCGCCCTGTTCATCCATTCTGCATTCCCTCCCACTGTCACTTTCATTTTGTTTCAGGGCTTTCTCTTGTTTTTGCATTTGTTTTACAGGAATTGGCATTCAAACCGCTTCCAACTCACTGTTGCCCTGCAGCTACCAAAACTCCTTTTGCAGTAATTCTTTGTTCTCATCCACTTTCAAATTGCTAATCCTTTCTAAAGCAGAATTTTTTCTGTGGGTATTTAAGTACTGCCCACTGCCCCTCTCCTGTTCTCGTGGGTATTTAAGTACTGCCCACTGCCCCCCTCCCCTCTCTCTCTAGGTTGATGTTCTGTTTTCTTTCCCTACTTTTCCAAAGACAAAAGAGGATATGTCCTCCCACTCAGGCAAACTTTTAAAAAGCCAGAGAGAGCAAACAAAGGATTCAGTAAATATAAAGAAGTAGGGGATTCCCTGCTCCCAAATGTGTCAGTCTTGCATGTGTGGGTCTGGATTTTCCCCTCCCTTTTTTTTTTTGTAGAATCATGGAGGGAGGGAGGGATTGGCATCCATCTCAAAAAATGTGGGTCTTGCTTGTAAATGCATAAAGCATACAGAACACACAAATAAATAAACCAGAAGAGGAAAAACCAGTGCAGAGGGAATGCGTACAACTGTGAAGTCAACCCTAGAGGCTTGACTCCTTGGATTCTCCAGAACAAGCTGTCAGTGCAGAAAGGGCCCTGCTTACCTGCATAACCAATTATCAGAAATAGTTTAACTTTCTACAATTCTATGTTTGAGGCTGCTTTTGCAGGCCATCAAAAGGTGACAATGCTATCATCTCACCAGCAGGTATGCTTTTTGCAGATTGCAGAGTATGTAGAAAATACACAGTTATGATTTGTTAGTTATCCTGTCCCTATGCCTTCTCTCAACAGTGTGAAGACAGCATTTTTAAAATGTGCAAAGAACATTTGCATATAATGACGCAAAACTGTGTTGAGTATGGTAACATCCGAAGCAGTTCTCTGGAAAGTAAGAAAGTCTGAAGATAACAAGGGAGTGCAGTCATTTTGCCAAGTCACCCTAGTCTAATCACATTAGCCATTCTATATGCTCAGTTGGGCATTAATGAACTTGCAGTATTGCATGCTTCAACCTAGGCACCCTCCCCCAAAAATGAAAGAATAAAACCAGACATGGGCTCCATGATCTAGTGTTTTGGGTCCTGGCCCCATTCTTACTCAGTAGACTCCCCCCCACACACTTACACACATCTATCACATAGGTTACAAAGAAAATGGAGCTATGCTTGGAAACTACTGGTACAAGTCCCATCATGCTTAGATTCTGTAAAAATGGCTTCCTCTTAATACTCAAGATCAATTAATCTGAAATATGAATAATGGGTAATCCTGCATAAGGAATCTCAGTCCAATTTCTCCTTCCATGCAAAGCTATTTAGCATCTATACCAAAATTGATAAAAAAATATATTTTTCCAGCCCAGGACATTCATATATGCAGATATATCTGTCCTCTCCACTTCTATCCAACCTTTCAGAAAGTCCAGCATTTCTTTCAGACATTAAAAATCATGTATACTGTACTGTACTGTGCAGTCTCATTGTATGGGATGCCATGGCTTAAATCTGCTCACGTAATAAAAAGCTATGGAATTTTAAGAGGTATAAAACATTGCCTCCTGTATTAGAGTTGCCTGTGATGAAGGAGGAGTGGGAGTGGGAGAGGAGGTTTGACGGCAATAAATCCATGTACCATTATCTGCTCTGCTGCTAGCAAGGAAACGCCTGCAACCAGCTGTCTCTGCTAGAATGTCCTGCAACAAGTTTTAAGGCAGCAAAATGCTATCTTGCCATGGCCAGATGTCCACAGCAGCAGCCATTGAGCAGGCAAGCACTCAGCAAGGAATGTGGACCCAAATGGATGGTGGCTGTTCTTGATGAGCTGGAAAGAGAAATCCCTTTGTTTCCAAATTAGAAAACACTGAAATGCATCATTAAATTTTAACACTGTATTCCAATAAAAAAGGAGAGAGCTAAAGGAAATTGGACAAGTGATTGATGTAGGTCTGGCCCACTTCAATTCTATTAAACCAGTGAGGCGGCTGGTGACCGTAATGCATTCTCTAGGCTTGTGTAGCCACTATGTTTTGATACTTGGTTACAGCACCAAGAAGTAATAAGGCAATGGGGAATTTCAGACAGCCGATATATTCCGTTTCAGGAACTGTTCCCTAACGGTTTCTGGTCTGACATTTCAGACAGAACCGTTTTAGTAATGGTTCCCTACTGGAATATATTTTCACTTTCAGACAGAAATGCTTCTGTCCTGTTAGGGAAGCATTTCTGAATCGTTTTACCTGCAAACTGCTTCCAAGTGGTCTTCAGTTTTCTATACCGTTTCTGAAGCGCTACCTGCACCACTTTGTTTTCCCGCCCTATTTCACCCACGCGGGCAATCTCCGTCCTTTATTGGTTAGCGAAAAAGGGCAGGAAAACAAAGCGGCACAGTCTGAAATGCCAAACCGCTTCTGAGACGGCTCCTTACCGTCTGTGTGAAATGACAGCCCTGTACCGGTTTAGTCCAAGACAGTACAGTAATGGCTTAAAAATGGCTTTAAAGGGGTAATGTGAAATTCTCCCTTGTCTCTGGGTAGCTGTAAGCTTAGCTCTGAGCAGTGACTACAGGCATTTCACTAGATGTAAGCAAGAACCTATCAAAAGTGAATTAGGGTCTAATTTTTAGCACAACTAGCTGAAGCTATTCTGGATTAAAACTAAATTTGCTGTGGGGTAAATTCTGCAAAAATATGTCATCCATTGCTATAGGTCAAGATTGGCAGCCATGTTAGTCTGTCTGTAGCAGTAGAAAAGAGCAAGAGTCCAGTAGCACCTTAAAGACTAACAGATATCTGAAGAAGTGAGCAGTGACTCACAAAAACTCATACCCTGCCACAAATTTTGTTAGTCTTTAAGGTGCTACTGGACTCTTGCTCTTTTCTACTGATCAATAGCTATGTGATTTGAGCCATTTGCTAACATGGACCCTGACCTTGCAACGGGACTGATCCTCCTGATAGATGTAACAGTGCAATCCTAAGTAGCATTATAGCCCTCTAAGCCCTGAAATGCCCACTGTTAATGGTCTGTTTGTGTCCCCAAGAACAGAAGCAACACTGATAAGATCCTCTGAACATGTGGATAGTGATGCTGAAAGATGCCTGCTTGTTCTTCTTTTTTAAAAAATATTCTCTATTGTTTTGAAAGGAAAGATATATCGATTTTTTTTTCTTTTGCTGTATCATGTCCTGCAGTGATGTGCCTTTTACAGTTAATGCAATTCAAATTTGGATCTGGGAAATTTATGGTGCTTCTTTTGGATCAATATAAACTTACCCTAGAGTTCACGGGCAATGAAGTGTATGAAATGAGGAGCAAGGTTTTTCATTAGCAGCATGGCAAAGCCTGTGTGAAGGAATCTTCTATCCCAGAGTAGGTCTAAGTGCAGCTCTTCTATGCATTATGTTTTATTTAGATATTTCTTCCAGAAAAGTTTTCAAGGAACCCCATCTTTATGAAAAAATCTTTGTTTTTAAAAAATGCAATGCTGGGCGGGCATAGTGTTCCTAAGGAACTTGCTGCTATAAAACTCACTTATAAAGTGCTTAAGATTATTTAACAAAATGTTATTGACTTCAAATGATCAGGAAAGCGTAGCCCCTTCCCCTTCAAACTGTTCAGAAGGACAATTTTACCAGCAACTAGAGATCACACAAACAACACCTTTGCTTCTCTCCCCTGCAGGCATACTGCTATCACTGTCTGGGAAACAGAAATCAGACATTGAGGTAGGCGGTAGAATAACAGATCAGAAGTCTTCCAACTGTTTGTGAATGCTGGAAACAATTCTGATCTGGTTAGGATAATTTATGATATTAAAGAATGACTACGGTTCAGGTTGGATCTTGAGTAGTAAAGTCCTGACTGCACATACCTAGTTCTCATTATTAGCTGAAATAAGTTCTTTTCAGAGCCGCCAGTTCACACATTCTTCTGATGACATTGATTACTTATGAAGTGCTCTATATGTATGAATTTACCATTAGAAAGAACTGAAGGGGGGGGAAAGAATGAAAAAGGGGACAATGAATTTAAGCAACAGGCGTATTTTAAAATTTACTGTTATATGCCCTTATATCAGAATGCTTTGAATTCTTGAGGCCTCATTTTAAAAACTAGGAGCTTTGGCCTACAAAAATGAATATTTCTAACCTGCCTTAAACACTGATGTTGTGTCCAGTCTGATCTCATGCATTTTTCATCCAAATCCTGCAAGACTGTTTCTTGTTGTTATAGTACAATGCTGTTGTTCCACAGACTATTAGCCAGCACCCCTCCTCACCAATTGCAGGCCTTCCTTCCTTTTAACCAGAACATTCAGCCATTTGACATTTATAGGAAACCTTGGTGTGTTCTATTATTCCATAGTATATTAGCCATTAACTGCTCCATTGTAGCTGGAAGCATTTGATCATTTATATAAAGGACAAAACAGTATCTTCTGGAAGAACAATGAAAGTGATGAAATATTTTCCTTTCCGATAAACTTGATATTGACATTTTTCTTACTTTGCAAGGGGTGGTGCTGTGGTGGCTCAAGTGGTTAAGACGCTGAACTGCAGGCTGTGGAAGGTCAGTAGTTCAACGGTTCAAGACCCGGGTGCCGCAAGACGGAGTGAGCTCCCGTCTTTAGCTCCAGCTCCTGCCAACCTAGCAGTTCAAAAGCAAGAAATTGCAAGTAGATAAATAGGTACTGCTTCGGTGGGAAGGTAACAGCATTCCGTGCACCTTGGTGTTTAGTCATGCCGGCCACATGACCATGGAAATGTCTTTGGACAGCGCTGGCTCTTTGGCTTTGAAACGGAGATGAGCACCGCAACCCTAGAGTCGGATTCGACTGGTTTTCGAGCAAGGGAACCTTTACCTTTACCTAAAGAGGGAAGCTTGGTTTACTGTAACGCTATACCAACATGCTGCAGCTCAGAATTTATTAGTGGAAATAATATGTTTGGAATCAGTTTTCTCCAGCATATTCAAGTCAGTGCTCACCATATAGCACTGGATAGTTTTCCCTAACTGCAAAACAGTACAGCAGATGAAATACTGACAGGCAGTAAGGAGAATTACAAACAACTGCTTGCTTGGGGAGAGAGTGCTTTTGTCAAGGGCAGAGCTGTTGCTGCATGCCCCCTCCTACCTTGTGAATTAGACTGTTGATGGAAACTAATATTTGTGAAATATGACGGTTTTATGTTGTTATTGTTTACATTGTGAGCCACCTTGAGTCCACACTGAGTAGAGAAAAATGGGTTAAAAATAAGCAAAGAAACACACAAATAAATGAAGGTGTATTAGAGGGCCATGATGAAGATAAGGTTGAGCCACTGATGTGTGAAAATATCATCCCTGAAAGCCTTCTTACTACTTACAAGTCTCAGAGACTACAGAAAACACTGGTTCATGTTATCTCACCCTATTATCTCCACAGTCATGAAGACTATAGTGCTTTCACACACACTAAATAACGCACTTTCAATCTACTTTCAATACACTTTACAACTGGATTTTGCTGTGTGAACTGGCAAAATCCACATGCAAACTGCATTATGTGTGAAAGTGCTCTATAACAAAATTTGCAGCTTAAAAAATAAGACCCCCCCAGACTGCTAAAAAATATGATGGAATCACTGAAGCCAAACACTGTGATTTGGAATGAAACCACAATTATGCAATAAAAGTGTATAATCTCTACCATTTCCCCAAACAACTGAAGTACAGATTAAATTTCTGCTTGCATCTTGGGCTAATGTCAGTCTGACATGAATCATCCTTTTATTCTGAACGAGTATGCTCTGAGCAGAAGGGGGGGGGGCTATATCTGAGCAGATTGTAAAGTGGCAATCCCAGGCACACTGACTCAGGAGTAAGCCCTTCTGAATTCATCAAAACATGTTTATAATAAACAAGCATAGGATTGAACACTTCAAATCTGATGACCTGTAAAACATAGCCAGCAGGGATTTGATATCACCTCAGATACAACACTTTGCAGACTGTTCACACATTCATCTATGAGTTACCAGTGATGTGTTATCGATTATGTCACATGCATGCATGAAATATAAGAGAAGCCATGTTGGTTGCCCATCCAGTCCAACACTCTGTGTCAAACAGTGGCCAAAACCCAAGTGCCATCAGGAGGTCCACTAGCAGGGACAGAACTCCAGAAGCCCTCCCACTGTTGCCCCCAAACACCATGAATACAGAGCATCACTGTCTCAGACATAGTGTTCCATCTATGCCTTGTGGCTAATAGCCACTGATGGACCTCTGCTCCATATGTTTATCCAAACCCCTCTTGAAACTGTCTATGCTTGTAGCCACCACCACTTCTTGCGGCAATGAATTCCACATGTTAATTATTCTTTGGGTGAAGAAGTATGATCTTACTGCTCATTAATTTCATTGAGTTCCCATGAGTTCTTGTATTGTAATTCTTTCTCTACCTTCTCTAGTGGGCCCTGCACATGGAACAGGCAGCACTTCTGAGAAGGCTATCTTGAAGGACCTGGCCTTGAGTCTCCTGCCTAGCAGTCTAAATTTTTCCTTCAGGACCACAGGAGTACATTTCTCCACATTGTTAGTACCAATATGTACCACAAACAGACCCGTAGCTACAGTGGGGCTTTGGGGGGCTCTGTTCCCTTTCTTAAAGGCACATCCCCACAAGAATTTCTCCTGTAAGCACTTTTCAATCATTTAAAAACATTTTTTAAAAGGCATGTGCTTCTTTAAGCAGAGTGGGGTGCTGTAGTCAACTAATTCCTGCACCGAGCAAGGGGGTTGACTATAGAAGTTATCACCCCCACCTGCTGGCTTGTTATCAGAACTGTTGCTTAGGCTGGCAGAAGTGATTAACTTGCAGCAGCTAAGAACTGTTGTCTAAAGTGGTTGACAGCTTGCAATTTAGAGATTTATCCTGGTAACAGCTTTCTATTGGCTAAATGGTTAAGAACATCTGTGTAGAATAGAGATGAGACTGCCTCGAAGATCTATTCAACTTCCACCCTGTTGCGATGCTTCCAGAGACTCTGCTCATCAGGAATGCCAGTTGAAATGGCAGAGCTATGAACCTGATAGGAAAAGTAGTGAGTAGAATAGCCAGCTAGGTTTTTTGATTTGGTTTGCATTCCTTGCTAAACTGTATACATTCTTTCCCCTACCTATGTATTTTTTTCTCCTTTGTTTTTGTAAATAAAGTTTTATGTGCTTTTATGCAAATTGGAGTGAGTTTACTGTCCAAACACAGATAGGTATTTCCAGTGCCACGCCTACCGTATACCAGAAAATGTATTCTCCCTTCCTCCCCCACTTCTCAGCCTGCTATTGTCACACTCGGCAGCTAAGATTTGCAGAAGCCTCCATGCTTTGCTTTTAAAAGGCTTGATTCCACAGTAGCTGAGTCATAATCCTCAGAATTCTGGCTTTTCTTTCTGCACTGAGAACATCAACCAGAAAAAAAATAGCCCCATAAGCCACAAAATCCTGGCTACGGGCCTGACCATGACCACTGACCTCTCCCCAGCACTGTCTACCAGCCTATCTAGACCACACATAATGTCTGCTACCTTTGTACCATACAGGCAAGTCACCATTCAGTCAGTATGTGGGTTTGCAATTCCAATGGGTAGTTGAGAGAGCAGTGGCAGAATAGCTCCAGGGCTTCCTAGAGGACACATAATTACTGGACACATTCCAGTCCAGTTTCCGCCCTGGTCGTAGGACAGAGATGGCAATGGTCGCCCTCACAATCTCCACAGACATCTGGATTGAGGTGGGTCACTGCTGCTGCTGTAATCAAGGGCGTAGACTTTCCAATTTTCCGGGGGGCTGGGGCTGGGCCATAGGCATTGCTGTGCTAGGTCCTTAAAAGAACTGATGCCCAGTGACATCATAGGGAGGAGCCAGTGACATCACAGGCCACTGTCACTATTTATGGAGGTGGAGCTATGTGGGATTTAGGAAAGGGCTCTCCAGAAATTTAGGGGGCCTGGGAATCCTTGGGAACCCCCTAGCCAGGCCCCAATGGCTCAGAAACAAAGTATGGCATGGGCCTGAAAGTGACATCACATGAAGGGGTGGGGTTTTGGTGCAGGATGTGACATCATTGGAAGCAGTGGAGCTTTGGAAGTGCAATCACCTAACCTTTCACCTGGAAGTGACATCACAGAAAATGGCATCACAAAGTGATGTCACATCCTTGCTAGGCGCCACCCCTATGGTTTGCCTAGGGGCAGTTTGCCATTGCCTGCCTCTGTGTAGTGGTCCTGGACTTCCTTGGTGGTCTCCCATCCAAGTACTAACCAGGCCTCCCTGCTTAGCTTCTGAGATCTGGTGAGATCGGGCCAGCCTGGGTGGGGACAAACAAGTATGCAGGATTCTGTAAGATTCCATTCTGACTCCTTGTGCTGTTTAACATATACATGAAACAACTGGGGAGTTTTGACAGGATTTGGACTTCATTGTTACTACTGTACACATGACATTCATAGTAAGACTTCCAGGTATTTCCTGTGTGCTTTATTTGAGCCATATAGAGGCACAGCCACTGAATGGAGGTGGGGACTGGTAGACTTGGTTGAGAATGCACCATCTAAATCCATTCAAGTTATAGAAAGGATAGAAGTAAGGCCTACACCACTATTAGTGAGTGAATTTAAAATGTATAATTACCTAGGCCAGTACACCCTCTGCCAGCTCTTAATGCTCAGCTGTACTATGAACTGAGCAACCTTAGACACTGAAAGGCAGCTGCTCTGTTGGATACACAGAATTTATTTACAATTAATTTTTTACTCTCCAGTAAGCTGCTGATTTCTGTGAAACTAAAGGCGAAATTGAATGAGACATTAGAGAGCTGTGATTGAATCTCTCACTGTCTTTAATTTTAAAAAACTATGCAGGAGCAGTGTGTGTCCATGTTTGTGTGAGAGAGAGAGGTATGTGTGACACCTAAATTGCCTTTGTTCCAAATGCTTACTGAGAAAACTTGTAAATAGCAAACTAATTCTGAATAAGGATGAGGGATGTTTGCCTATCAATCCTCTTGTATTCAGGGTTCAATTACTGTAAGTGGCTTACTGCTTATTGATAAAATTTGTTTCTTGGGGTACATGACTGTTCTGTGGTGTTTCCAGCTTTTAGTACAGGAGAGCCAACTTTCCTTAAGTTTAATACATTTTCCAATTGAAAGTTGGTTTGATAAGGAAGGGCTATTTCACAAACATCTAAGCATATTGCACAACATCATGAGTTGATTCCCCACTCCTCCTCCACATGAAGCTAGCTGAGTGACCTTGGGACAGTCACGGCTGTCTCTCAGCCCCATCTACTTCACAGGGTGTCTGTTGGAGGGAGAGGGAGAGAAGGAGATTATAAGCCACTCTGAGACTCCTGGTAGTGAAGAGCGGGGTATAAAAATCACAAATTCCAGTATTTCTTTGCTTTTCATTGAAATCTTGGGCACTCATCAGAGCTCAGATAGCAGTGCAAGTACCCCCCAAAGGCTGATTTTTAAGGCATTAGGGAACTGTGCAGTCCCTGACCTATCCCTCAGGGCACAGTACAGAGAAGCTCAAGGGACTTGGTAACAAAAGTTATACATCTCCTTGCTCTCCGCTGCCCTCCCCCAACATTCCCTGCCAGCATTACCAGAGACTCAAGCTGCGGACAAGCTGAGCTCGCTATGAAAACCTCCCCCCAGCCAAACAAACCCAGCCACCCACCCCGGAACGAGGGGAGGGGGAGAGGGGGAGAAGGGGAGTGGGAGAAGGACCTCACGCATACACACACAACCCTGTATCCAGAGACAGAGCACACGTCTCTCCCCTCCCCCGCTGTCTCGCAGGCAGTCGCAGTGGCTAAAGTAGGGGGAGGAGAAGGCGATGGCGGGCTCCCCCTCCCCATCCACTTCACATGGGCCACAGTCACGACTAGGATTTGACTACATCAGAGCCCTTCAGCACAATCTTTGCAGGCAGGAAAATGAGGGGGAAAGCAAACCAGTCTTTCCATTCTAGTACAAAAGCAACAGGCTGCAGCCAGAGAGACGAAAGCGGGCACAGCAAAGGTGAGCCAGAGTGGAGGCAGCCCAGCGCCTCCCTCGCCTGCCATCTAAGCAAGGAAAGCCACCAAACTTAGCAGTGCTCCAAACACTTTCCACCAGCCAAACAACCCCCCCCCCCCAGAGTGGCTCAGTGGCTGGCTGGCAGCCTCTCCAAGCCGGCTGGCCAGCTTGGAAAGGCAGCGGGCAAGCTGAGCACGCACCAAACACTTGCAGTGAGCTAAGCACACACCAAACACATGCGCACAGTCAAACATTTCCCCCCTCACCCCACCTACCCCAGAGCGGCTCAGTCGCCTGCAGTCTCTGCAAGCCGGCCAGGGAGAACTGAGTAGGCTCCAAACATGCGCACAGCCAAAGAACCCCCACCCCAGAGCAGCTCAGTGCCAGCTGAGCACACACCATTCAGTCACTCCAAGCCAGCTCCTCCATGGAGGCCAGCTCCCCCCCCCCAATCTCCCGGCATGGCTTGCCTCGTTGGGAGCGGGAAAAACAACAACAGAAACAGCACGAGGCACAAGAGACCTAACCAGCCACCCCAAACCGGCTCCTCCACGGAGACCGGCCCCCCCCCAATCTCCCGGCATGGCTTGCCTCGCCAGGAGCGCGAAAAACAGCAACAGAAGCAGCATGAGGCAGCATGAAGCAGCACGAGGCAACACGAGGCTTCCCTTGGCTTTCCCCACCCCCATGGCTGCCCACGCTGGAGCTCAGGCCAGCTCCTTACCTTTTCCTGTGGGAGATCAGAATAATTTAGGGCTTATGGGAGCTGGGGGTGGGGCTTAGCTTTCAGGAAGCAAGCCCTACTCTCCTCCCACCACATCCGGAGTCTCAGAAAGCGGAGGGGAAAAAATTCTCCGCTTTCCAAATGGGTTGGGGATGGGGGGGGGTTTGCCAAGGTTTGTGAGTCTGGTTGCCCGGGGGGGGCTCAGGAAATTTCGGGGGTAGCCTGAGCCCCAGAGCCCCCCTGGAGTTGACGCCCATGGCTGTAATTAGAGCTATCAGCAGCATTTGACACAGTCAACTATGATGTGTTGACCCACCGCCTTGCTGATGTGGGGATCTGGTACAACCTTGAAGTGGTTTGTCTCCTTTCTCCGGGGTCAGCGACAGAGGGTGGTGCTGGGGAGAGAGTCACCACAACATCTGTTGGTGTGTGATCTCCCCCAGGGGGCTATTCTGTCCCCAGTGCTATTTAACATCTACATGTGCACCTCATCCAGCTAGTGTATGAGTTATGGGCTGGGTTGTCACCAGTATGCTGATGACACCCAGCTGTATCTGTTGATAGACAGCTGGCTGGATGCAACCCTCGGAAAAACTGGCAAAAGGTTTGGAGGCTGTGGCTGGATGGCTGAACCAGAGCCAGCTGAAATTAAATCCATCAAAGATGGAGGTCCCATGGCTGGGAAGGTGAATCTTGGGATTGGGTATCCAACTCCTGACTCTGGACAATGTCCCTTTAACACCAGCACCAATGATGAAGAGTCTGGGTATGATTCTGGGTGAGAATTCATTGGAGGCCCAGATCACAAGTGTAGCCAGGCTGGCATTTTTCTATCTACGCCAAGTCCAGCAGTTGGCACCCTTCCTATCTCACCCCAACCTAGCCACATGATCCATGCAATGCTCACCTCCAGGCTAGATTACTGTAACTCGCTATATGTAGTGCTACCCTTGAAGATGACCTCGAAAGTTCAGCTGATCCAGAATGCAGTGGTGTGAGTCCTTAAAGGAACCCCTATAAGAGCATATATTTGACTGGTGCTCCACCAGCTGCACTCACTCCAGATTGAGTACCAGATCGAGTTCAAGGTGTTGGTTTTAACCTTTAAAGCCCTTCACAGTCTGGGACCAACATATCTTCGGGACTGCCTCTTCTAGAATACCCCCCAAAGAGCATTACACTCTTTGAACGACAACACACTGACAATCCTGGAACCAAGGAATATTTGCTTGGCTTCAGCTAGAGCCAGAACCTTTTCAGCAGTGGCTCTAGCTTGGTGGAATGTGCTTCCAAATGAGATCTGAGCCCTGTGGGACTTGGTAAAGGGCCTGTAAAATGGAAATGGGTATATGGGTAAAGTTGGGTGAATTTCCACCACACAGATTTTCTTACCTCTTGCTTCCCCTTCTCTCTCTCAGGGCATGTTATTGTATTATTAGGTGCCATCCAATGTTCCCTCTAAACTGTGGAGTCTTGTGAGCAAAAAAATCTACTTTGTGAGCTACTGGCATGAAAGTTGTGAGCAGGTGATTTATCCGCTGCAGAAATTAGTTTGCTCTAGAGCCTTTCTTCCTGAGCAGAGATGAAAATGTGTGAGCTGGAGGCTAAAAAACTGTGAGCTAGCTCACACTAACTCAGCTTAGAGGGAACACTGGTGCCATCTGATAAATTGTAAATATCTGGAAATTGTTTTGTTTTTAAGTTTATTATAATTTGCTCATTATATGTTGTGACCTGCTCTGAGCCCCATGATAGTGGGGGAGAGAGGGATATAAATAGGAGAAATAAATAAATAAAGCCTAAGGATCGAGTCACCAACTACCAAGAGCTCCCCTCCTTCCCTGACCAGGGATGGTTCCTTGGTGCAAAAGGATACCTGTTCACCAACTGTAGAAGGGATCCCTGTTCGCCATAAATTTCCTATTTATGTAGATTAGTTTGTGGAAAATCTGCTTACACTTTTAGGGATGTGGAGAGATCAGTGCCCTGGCTTCCTCACTCTGCTGCTGAACTTGAGCATCTGCTAAACTTGCCTGTTTATTCCCTTTTCCAGACACCTTGTCACTGGAGCTGGGACACTTCATCACTGGAGTGGGGCCTGCTAACTTGCCCTAAATAAATAGCTTGGGCCAAAGCTCCACTCCCACTGATTGGGAGCTAACCAATAAAGGAGGATGAGTGAGTCAGCCTCTGGTTGATTAACAACAGGTATTGCTGAAAGAGAACTGTTCAGACAAGGACTCCTCTCCTTCTCAGGCTGCCTTTAAAAAGACGGTTCACTGTTAATGAGATCCATGCTGTTTGTCTTGTCCTTTTAAACTGAGGGCCAAAACTCCTTGAAATAAGGGACACATGAGGACTGAAGAGCAATTCTTAAAAGCAGAGTTTTGGGACAAGAAGTTGAATTTTGAAAGAACTAAAGAAGTTGAATTTTGAAAGAACTAAAAATTGGTTGGATATAGTGTTGAACACTCCCCAACCCTCTTGAGCAAGGGACATTGTCTTCCTTAGAAGTCCATACAACATTGCTTACAAATCCAGGAAACTAAGATATCCAGGGAGAAGTGGGTATATTACAGATATTTAAAAAAACACAAAAATGTAGAGGTGAAGAAGAAGAAGAGGAGGAGGAGATTGGATTTATACCCTTCCCTTCACTCGCAGTCTCAGAGTGGCTTACAAACTTCTTTCCCTTCCCCTCCCCACAACAGACACCCTGTGAGATAGGTGGGGCTGAGAGAGCTCTGACAGAAACTGCTCTTTTTCAAGAACAGCTGTGCCAGAACTTGTGACTGACCCTGGGTCACATCAGCAGCTGTAAGTGGAAGAGTGGGGAATCAAACCCAGTCCTCCCAGATTAGAGTCCGCGCTCCTAACCACTACACCAAACTGACTCTCAGGTCCAATCCCTAGCATCTCAGGTTCAATCCCTGACATCTCCAGTTAAAAGAACCAGGAAGTAGGTGATGTGAAAGACCTATGCCTGACACCCAGGATTGTCTGAGTAAACAATACTGACTTTGATGGACCAACGTATTTCAGTGTAAGGCAAGAGAAGGATTTGTCAAAAAATGCAGATTATAGCTACAATAAACCTCTACATCCTTTAAAAGGCTGCCCAAATGCACCTGAGTTCTGATTTACAGAACAGGATAGTGAGTGATTACTCTCCTTTGAAGTAATCATGTTTCAAAGCATCCTACTTGCTACAGGGGGAAAGTTTGTATTTTTACCACTTTTTAAAAACAACTCAAGTGCAGATTCAATTTCTGCTTGTATCTTCTAGAATTGTCAGACCTATGTGAATCATTTCTTTCCCCTGACATACAAATGCATTCAGCAGAAACATCACAAGTTAAAGAGGAGCAAGAGAGCTATAAACACAAATGTACACAGTCTGCACCACGGTGATGAAGACTATACAGAGAAGAACTCATAATGCAGCATAAATATGGTACAGAACAAGCTCAAACAAACTACCTTTGAACAGAAGTTTTTCAAATAGCACCTCTGAATAAAAGGGATATGGAACCACTCACCTTCTGCTGTATCACAGGGCTTTGCAACCATAACAGCATATGCTTCTACTGGCAAGTGATAGCTCTCATTTCTCTGTGCCTTCCAGGAACAGCCTAAAGCTGTGTTTCTCCCTTGAGCCTTTAAACGACAAGGCATGTCAAAAATGGGAAATGTAATAATGTGTGTGTTTGTGTGTGTGTGGGAGAAGCTAAGTAATCCATTTAGTGGAAAGCGTCTGAGAGCTGGCCAGTGGTAATTTATGGCAAAATTGCAGTCTTTTGTCTATGTATTAAAATGTAAACTCACTTCTGCATCCCATAATAACAGACATGTTCGGAAGTTTCACATTTTCTTTTACTACATGTACATGATATAAATGACACTGGGAAATGACATGGTTGACTGAACTTTTGTCTTAGTAGGGAGAATTCATAGCAAAACCAGGGATTTTTTTTAATCAAAACAGTGTGATTGTGAAGTCCAGCAACAGCCCTACTTTGAACAAGCATGGAAAACAACCTGCTGAGTTGACAGTAGGCATTTAAGAGGTGACTTTCACACCCATAGAAAGTACACTTTTTGCATTAAATACAAGGGGAGAAAATTGGTACATCTTTTCAGGGGAGTGTAAGTACATTTAAACTGACATACTATGACTAATGAGACTGCACATACAGGGGAAGTATAGAAACGCTATGGGGAGAAGAAATTATGTGCATGTGTAATCAGAAGCAGACAGAAATATTACCTTTTTCATATCATGAGTTTTGTATTTCCATCAAACTCGACATTAATCAGTCTTACTTATAAAGTAATTGCTCTTGCCTGGAATTTTCACTCTTTTATCCCAAATGTGAGGATACTGGTATAATGTCAGCATTTTCTGGTGCTACATCAGCTCTGGCCTACTGAGGGAGGCTGTGGGGAGATAAGGCAACTTAGCATGTGTTTATACAAATTCTTATATTGCTGGGCATTTTCTAGTGGTGACACAGAAACATTTCAAAGGGGCATCCCTAAATTAAATTAAAGCCCAGTGATAGTTCAGTTTGCAGGAGCCCTCTTAATAGCCCTCTTAACTTAATAGCAAAACACTCCAGAAATCTTTGCTAGAAACAAAAGCATGTTTACAGACATTGACATATTTTTACCTTTTATTTTAAGGGCTATTTTAAATAAACAGGCAATCTTGAAAGCTTCAATTAGTTTATGATTGTATGAAATAAATACAGTAATATCAACTGCCTTTGTTTTGACTTTGGGGGCATCTTTGCCCAGTCATTGTGAGCGTGTTAACTGTGTCCAGTTTAATTTTACTACATCAGTCTCCCAAGCTCAGAGCTGAAAAGCCTTACAGCAGCATGACACAGTCACATAAAGCACAGCGACAGAGATCACAATAGCTGACTCCTCTTTGTCTCCCTTTGCATACTGCTGTCTGGGAATTAATGACTGCTATCTATAAATGGAGACTGTCAGTGGTGCTTCCACGTGGCATTTTTGCTCCATCCTCCCCCCTCCAGCTGCAGTGATCTTTTTGTGTGTGCTTCCACAGAAGGTCATGTTCCTTCTAACCACAACATATGTGGTTTCCAGGGCTTTCCTCTTTAAGCCAGAACAAGAAATACATCCCCTGTGCTCCTGTCAAACTGTGGGTGGCTGCAAGTAAGTGTCTGTGTGGACATTTGGCTCATAGCCAGTCTAGAGGGCAGAACTAAACTCTGTCATCAAAAATCATGGTGCTGAACTTCTGTGCCCCCTTTTCCACCCTTTAAGGGCTTTTTAAACAGATGAGCCACTGATCAGCTGTTAAGGGGGATGGAAAAGGGGGAATTGCCAAGCCACAAGGGGTTGGGGGCTGGCAATAATCTTGCTTTGCTGGCATTTCGGTGTAGATGAAGTGAAGGAGGCAGGGCGGTGATAGCAGCAAAAGGTATGGGGATGGGGATGGGGCATGTGGATATTGTTCTTCTGTGCCTTCAGCCCACTCCAGCTTCCACAGTGAGGTTGTTACCCAAAGGACTGTCTCTGGTATTAATTGGGGAAATTAGCATAATGGAGACAGAGCAAGAAGGGGCAACTAGGGGATCTCCACCAACATTTATGGGGATATGCTGTCGAAGGCTTTCATGGTCAGAGTTCATTAGTTGCTGTAGATTTTCTGGGTTGTGTGGCCGTGGTCTTGGACCTGACGTTTCGACAGTAGCCTGACATTTGCCAGTCACAGCTACTGGCAAAATGTCAGGTCCTACAGTGCCAAGACCACGGCCACACAACCTGGAAAAGCTACAGCAACTAATTTACAGGGATATTTCCCTGAGAACCAGACTGAGTTACAAAGAAAGGTGTTTTTATTACAACAAGATTAAAGAGCAAGCATACATACAAAACACATGAGGGAAACACACAAGCTACCTAAAAGGGGGAATTTTAAAAAGGAAATAGTGGGGAAAATGAGTTCGGGATGGTGATATTTACCAGGTCCTGGAATGGCCAGTGTTTCGCTGGAGAGAAGGAGGCAATCCACATACAAGTGGCTGGGTGAGATGTTTAGCACTGAGAACATGCATACTGCACTGGGCAGAGGGTGCCATTTTTATAGGAAAATTGTAGTCCAAGGCAAAGCTGACATGTGTGCCCCCTAAAACAATACCATGATTGGCTTGTCAGGGACAGAACAATGTTTTCGAAGAGGTTTGATGGCTTTCCATGGATGGACAGAGACCAAGGGAAACTCATGACAGTTTGCATGAGAGTTGCTAATGGTGTTTGATGAGTGTGTCTGGTGTAAACTGAAAGTAGTCTCCTGATGAGACTACTGAATGTAAACTAAAGGTGTTCATGTTTTTCTGACGACTGAGTACAGGATAGGAGAGGCTATGGAGTTAAATGAATAGCAGTTTCATTAGGGTAAGTAAGCAGGGGAAGTGGGACCAGGTGTGATGAGGTCACACCAGGGCCGGCTTGCCCGCTAGGTGAGCTAGGTGCTCGCCTAGAGCGTGCCGGCTTCAGGGGTGCCAAACTGCGTCCTGCCCTCCTGTGACAAGCCCCCATTACTGCCGCCTCCCCACTGCCGCCAGTGAAGATCGCCCCAGCGGGGCACAGGAGCTTGCCCGCCCTCCCCCTCCCCCCTCGGGAAGCCAGCATTGGGAGGGAAGGGGCAGGGTTAACATCCCCGCCTCTTCCCTGGCTTGCCTGGGTGCCCCGCAGCTGTGGAGCGCCCAGGCAAGCCGGCACTGGGAGGGAAGGGGCAGGGATTAAAACCCCCGCCTCTTCCCTGTCTTGCCTGGCACTGGGAGGGAAGGGGCGGAGGTTAAAACCCCCGTGTCTTCCCTGGCTTGCCTGGGCGCCCTGCAGCTGTGAAGTGCCCAGGCAAGCCAGCGCTGGGAGAGAAGGGGCAGGGGTTAAAACCCCCACCTCTTCCCTGGTTTGCTTGGGTGCCCCGCAACTGCGGAGCGCCCAGGCAAGCTGGCGCTGGGAGCTGCCCCTTCCCTGGCTTGCGGCTCGCCTGTCCTCCCCCTCGCCCTGGGGGGGAGAAGAGGTGGGGGTGGCATGGTGGGTGTTTCCAGGCCCCACCGGGAGGTTGGCATCTGCGCCCGCCTAGGGTGCAGAGACACCTCAAGCCGGCCCTGGGTTACACCAGGGAAGGGTTATTGTTTCCTGAGAAGACCATTGATGAAATTATCTCTTTTGAGAGTGGGCAAGTCTATTAGCAAGTCAGTACCCTGAGTCACCTTCCCAAAATAGTTTTTCCAGGCTAGTCAGTGACCAGCGTTCATTTTGTTTGTTTCCAACTCCATCTTGGTTCCATTTCCAGACCTGGCTGAACAGGACACACATGATTTTTTTTTTTTGGGGGGGAGGGTTGATAATTAAAGAAGGACAACTTGAATAAGACTGCCATTCTGCAGGAGAGATCTGTCTACTAACAGTGTGACTCCCCCCGCCCATGCAAATGGAGCCAGTGAGTCTCCTGTTGGCCAGTGATTCCCACACACATATTTGTTTCTGTTTATTTGCACATACCATCGTTTACACAGCTGTGTGTGTTTATAAGAGCTGAATAGATTTTTACCCACAAGGTCAAGGGTCTTACAAAGTACAGTGCCAGTCGCATTTTTGGTAGCTCCATTTACAGGTCCTGTCAAACATATATTGCCTTCAGAGTTATGACTTTATTTGCTGACATCCACATATTGTACAAGATTTATTGTTGGATTGGATTAAATGATACTGAGATAATTTCATGTATCATAAAGCAAGCTATATAAAACCCAACATCTGCCATAGTTTGGTGGTCACAGTGCCTAAATTAAACATATGGCTTGTGGCTTTCCACTAGCTTGTGAATCTTTAGTTATGCCTGATGAAATTAACACAGGAAGATTAAAATGAAAAATAACTTTTAAATCACACATTAAATGATTATTCTGAGGAACTTTCTATCAATGGGGTGGTGATGTAAAGTGCCATCAAATCACATCTGAATTATGCCAACCCCATAGGGGTTTCAAGGCAAGAGACAGACAAAGGTGATTTGCCATTGTCTGCCTCTCCCATGGTGCTCTCCCATCCAAATACTAACCATGGCCAACCCTGCTTAGTTTTTAAGCTCTGACAAGATCAAACTAACCTAGACTATCCACATTAGGGGAATATGTGGAACTAAATTAAAAAGACAAGAATATTATTAGGATGCATTTGCTATGTTAAATTATATTTTCTTGGATTTACACTGGGAAATTATATGACTCCTGGTTTTTTTATGATAATAACATTCTTCTGTTTTAATGTATGGAGTTTTTAAAAATTTACATATATGTTTTATATGTAGTAAACTATCCCGAAGGTGCTTTAGGAGGCAAGTGATGGAATATACATTTAATAATGAAGGGGCCCTTCCTATGGTTCCTAGACTATCCCATTACATTTCAATCTGTACACTAGGTTGGAGATCTATTTGGTTATTATTATATGTATTATTGTTAATAATCAATCCATTGCAAAACAAACTTGTTGACAAATACTGGAGTTTTACATAATGATTAACTCCAAGAAGAAGAAATTTTTTTTACAGTAAAACTATGCTCAGTATAGCTGAGTATACTACCTCATAATGCACAGCAACTTTTCCCACTGAAAATCTGTGACAGACTGCACTTTTAAGAACTTATAAGTGCTGTGTAAACAGCTAAAGGACTGTGAAGGGTTCATTCTTCACAGAACCGGAAAGCCTTGAGTGATAGGCTGTTCCAAGAGATCTGATCGGTTAGCGTCAGCTGAGCAGAGAAAAACTTCTGAACTGGATGCTGAGGAGAATTCAGTCTGAGAAGAGTTAAGTACTGACAGTTTCGGAATTTAGCCCTGAGAGCAGTTTAATACAGACAGGAGAACTGGGGAAAGTTGGCAAAGACTAGAGGGTAATTAGATGGAGACTCCCACTTGGGCAAAGAAAAGAGGATAGATCTTCTAGAGAGAGAAGAAAATTCTGTACCTAGTCAAACAAGGAGTTAGCTCTGAAGAGTGCAGAGATCCCTGGTCTGATGTGGTTAGAAACTGCCTTTAGAGACCTTCAGAGTCAGTTAAAAACTCAAGACAAGTGTTTGGGAAAACACTGAAACAAAACTCTCTCAACATAAATGTTTAAGTCACTGTGAATAGCTTAAGAAACTCTCATTAGCCTGACACATAAGAACTAAAGTGTGTGTACATGTACTGGTTTTACCTCAGAATTATCTATATTTCATTACCTCACAAATTTTCAACCCCTGATTTCACCTGACCTTTCCCCTCTATGTTAAATAAAATATTTGAATTTCAAAATGCCTTGATTGCCTCTGAAGGAGGGAAGTGGATGGTGGGGGCATCATACAATCCAACAGGTAAACATCTTGAGCATATAGTAAGCAGTAGTCCTAAATATATAATTTCTGGACTTCCTCAGCCATTCCTGTTTTTTTGGTTTAGTGTCATTCCCCAATACCTGGCAAAAAACAAAGAAACAGCAGTTAATGCATTGAGGGTTACTGTTTGGAACTCATTTGGTGCCACTGCCACTAATTTAAAAAAAAAAAAGGATTTCAGGAGACCAAGGTAATGATATATTTAACCATTTGGAAAGCTTTTGAAGCATAGGGTTGCCCACTCCAGGTTGGGAAATTCCTGGAGATGGGGGGGGGGCTGAGCCTGGGAAGGGTGGATTTGGGGGAGGGGATGGAGTTCAGGAGGAATGTGATGCCATAGAAACCACCCTCCAAAGCTATCATTTTTTTTCCAGTGGAACTCATCTTTGTAATCTGAAGATCAGTTGTAATTCCTGGAGAATTTCAGGACTCACCTTGAGATTGGCAACTCTACCTTTCAATAAGTCTGTGCCCCAGAATAATCCCATCAGAGGTGAAAGAACAAAACACTGCATTATAGAGGTTTTTAAATAAGTTTTAGCAATCTTCAAAGGGGGCATATATCACTGAATCATCATTTTTTCAAGAATTCTGAGATGGCAGAACCTTTTAAAATAACCACATAGTTACCACATAGTTTGCAAAAACAGGTTCTTTATAAAGATCTGTAACAAACACACATGCAGTATAACCCAGTGGATTTCAATGAGAAGGGTGTAACTCTGCTTAGGTTGCATTGGAGTTGCCAAGAGTAAGTAGGATCACTTACAATATAACTTGCCAGGTAAGGCAAATAATATATCAGGTATGATTACAAGCCAGGGTTTCCCCAATATACATCTCATAGTGTAAAAGAATTTAGACACAAGAGACAAAGCTGGAATCACAGCCCTGAAAGTGCATCAATAATGTTTTTAGTGAAAAATGTATTTTAAGCAAAACACTTGCAAATTCAATTTAAATCAAGCTCTCTTCTATGCTTCATTAAGAACTTGCATATTGTGGGTTGCCAATTTCCCTGTTTTGGTGGGAGTAAATAATACTGATAACAATTATCTTTATTAGTTAACAGGTAGTTTTAGCTAACAGGTAGTTAATCAAAATCAGAAATGATTTTTTACTTTTGTACTAAAATCTCTATGGAGTCAATATGTACCAGGTCTTTATTATTTTGTCTAGTGGTAGGTAGGTAGGTAGGTAGGTAGGTAGGTAAGTAGATAGATAGATGATAGATAGATAGATAGATAGATAGATAGATAGATAGATAGATAGATAGATAGATGCATCTCTAGAACCACAGAAGCACTAGAAATTATAACAACCTTTACCTTAAGTGACTCATGACATGCAAAACACTGGACACCTGGAAAAGGTGTCATGCCTTTTGTATAATAGAAAACTAGCTAATAGTCTTCTCAAAAATACTAAAGAACTGTGTAGTATACTGGGAGGAAGGAGCTGTTTGGTTGAACACACCAAACAAATGATTTCTTATATGGGAAAGGATATTGTTCTTTTTATTTTATGCTTAATATAATAGGATTTTTAAAAATACATTTTGCAAGATGGGGTAGTTAAGAGGATGCTAGGTTAGAAAGATAGGACTATACTTTACAGAAGACGAAGAGATACTTTTGTCCACTGTGTGAATTATATTTCCTTATGAAATATCCTCTCATCTAGGCATCAGCAAGACTCTTAGCTGTTGTATCATTTCCCCTCCAACTATATTATATAAAATTTCTTTCTTCTCAAAGGAAAAACCAAGACACATAAGAAACAGCCTCAGGGTACATTAAATTGTTTAAAGTTAGTTAGGACCAGCCAACATTTTACTTTGTATTAGGCATACAAAGCAAAACATTATGATATTATTGCATCTTACTTAGGTCTACCTGATATTCACAAATTCCCACTTAATTCCAATGGATGCAGTTCTGTTCCTCTAGTCTACCCACAAAGCTCCATTTTGTGTATACCAATTGAATGAACAATGTACAACCAGCAATAGGCTTCAGCAAATAGTTATAAATAGCACATGACCACATTACAGTCCTAGTGCTGAACTTTTCACAGCCATAGTCTCTCTCCACTGTCTATTAGACCAAAATATTGCTCTCTTCATTCCACATGATTGGAAGAAGAATAGTTCCAGATCAATAAACCATTATTGCCGCTTCATCCATGCAATTCCTGGGGCCCGTAGGCTTTCTGGCCTAATTGTGGGTCTATACCCGCTGTGTGTATTGGATCGTTTGTCTGGCATGTCCTTATTTCCCTACAGCACCAGGCTCTCTGCCCTTCCTTCTTTCCTGATGGTTTCTGAGCAAAGAAGCACACACAAAGAGGAAGGAAATGCCCCTGATATCAGCTGCATTTTCTATTGATGTAGTATCTTTTTCTGCATTATATCTGCATTCTGTATCATGTCTAATATTTGATGGTTGTTTCAGCTTTCTGTAGTCCCAGCACACTGCTTATTAGATGCCTTGTCCTATGGATCACATGAATTTACATTGTATAATCTGCCTTGAGTCTGAGTGAGAAAGGCAGACTATGGATGTAGTAAATAAAAAATAAAGCATTATTTCTAATAGTCATCTGAAGCACAAGGAGTCCACAGTAAATGCAGTTGTTAGCAGTGTTCCTGCTAAGCTGAGTTAGTTCAGGAAGGATGGCTGCAGAACAAATTAATTTATGCAGCAGCCAAATCGCTCACTCACAACTTTAATGCCAGTAGCATACAAAGTAGAATTTTTGCTCACCAGACTCCACAGCTTAGAGGAAGCATTAGTTGTTAGTACTTCTTATCCTCTTCTTAAGCTCTTTTGCTGCTATAGCTAGTTGTAAAAGTGAGGTGCAAGAGCGGCTGCCAACTGGCCTGGAGAAGATATCTTGGCTGTTTAACAGTGGCTCAGTGTGTGGAAATGGCCAGCTGAAAGTTTTCATGGCACATCTCCTGGCAAATAATACCACATTAAGCTTCACCACTCCTTGGCAAATAGAAGGGGAAGTCGTGGAAGCAGTTACAGACTTCACATTCCTGGGATCCAAGATCACTGCAGATGGTGACTGCAGCCATGAAATTAAAAGACGCCTGCTCTTTGGGAGGAAAGTGGTGGCAAACCTAAACAGCATGATAAAAAGCAGAGGCATCACCCTGCCAACAAAAGTCCGCATGGTCAAAGCAATGGTATTCCCCGTAGTAATGTATGGCTGCGAGAGTTGGACTATAAGGAAGGCCGAGCGCCGAAGAATAGGTTCTTTTGAACTATGGTGCTGAAGACTCTGAGAGTCCTGGACTAAGGAGATCAACCATCAACCTAAAGAAATCAACCCTGACTGTTCCCTGGAAGGCCAGATCCTGAAGTTGAAGCTCAAATACTTTGGCCACCAAATGAGAAGGGAGCATTCACTGGAGAAGACCCTGATGCTGGGAAAGATTGATAGTCAAAGAAGAAGGGGACAGCAAAGGATGAGATGGTTAGACAGTGTCATCGATGCAACAAACATGAAATTGAGCAAACTTCAGCGGACAGCGGAAGGCAGGAGGGCCTGGCGTGATCTGGTCCATGGGGTCGCAAAGAGTTGGACTCGACTGTGCGACTGAACAACAACAACAAACTTCAAAATCTCATTCTACAAATTTAATGGTTTATATCTATCCAGTGTTTCTGCATGACTGGGTAAGTCAACAAGAAGTGATTAAATTCCAACTTTCCTTTATGTCACATTTTCAAATGCAGCAAATACTATGTTAGCAACCCTGCAGAGAACACTACAATCTAGCCTTTAGACAGGCAACCAATACTTTATCTTAAAACGAAAGCAACTATAGTTCTAAACATTTAGATAGCTTTTAACTAAAGAAAAAAATACTTTAAAGGGTTTTCTTGATTCCACGTATCCACGGTGATATCCACGGTGGATATCAGCAACCTTCCTTCTCCAAATCTCATTCTTCTACATATATTGAAACCTGTACTCTGCCCAGGAGCCAAAATCCTACAAAACTGATTTTGTCAGCCTGCTTTGAATATTTGTGTACTATGAATTACACTGATTTTATTGCATTGTTTTCTAGTTTCATAATCCAGTTTTATTACATTGTTTATTGTGTGGACTGTACTGTTCTATTATTTCTAATTCTGTTATCTGCCTTGGGTTTCAGTGAGAAAGCTGGACAATAAATTAAGTAACTAAGGAGGCTTTAGATGGGGTAGATTTAGGATTGCCAGCTCTGGGTTGGAGAATTCCTGGAGATTTTGAGGGTAGAGCTTGAGGAGAGGGGGGTTGGGGCAGGGAGGCACCTCAGCAGGGTATAATGCCATACAGTCCAACCTTCAAAGCAGCCATTTTCTCCATGGAAACTGATCTCGGTCACCTGGAGATCACTTGTATTTGCGAGAGATTTCCAGGTGCCACCTGAAGGTTGGCAACCCAAGACAGATTTGCTATCACCTGTGTTGGGCCAGCCCAATGGAAGAAGGGCTGTGCCCAGTGCAGTATGAAGGGAATAGGCACTCATCTTGTCCCATATGGCTCAGGGGAGGTGGCTATGAAAGAGGTGTCCAGCCAGCTAAGCAACTATGCTGCCTCTTCTTCCTTCCCTTCCTCCTTTGAGGGAGAGGTGCCAAGGTAGGGTGCGGGCAGGCAGGCTGCCTTTTTCTTCTTCCATCTTTTAGAATAAGGCCCAGTGCTTTTTTCCCTCCCCAGTCTCCCCCTGGATTTAGACCTGATTTTTATTCACTTTTACCCATAGTTTGCTGAGCTAGGATGTGGAATTGTACAGTATAGTGGGATGTCATCAGATCTTGGAAGCTAAGCAAGGGTGGTACTTGGATGGGAGACCACCAAGGAAGACTTTACATGGAAAGGCAATGCCAAACAATGTCTGTTTAATCATTTGCCTTGAAAACCCTATGTGGTCATGACTTCATGACTTGACAGCACTTTACACACACATTTTCTGAGTTACAAATGAGGCCCTTCCCTTAACTGCTGTGGAATGGTAATGGGAAAAATCAGGCACTATAAGGGTTAAACCCATTTGTGTCCCAGGACTATGGCCAGATCCAAATAATTAGAATTAAATATACTGATGGAGGTGTTTTTTTTTCTAGCACAGCCCATGTAAATGCTACTGGTTACTGATACTTTCAACAAGTCATCAAACTGAGGAATTATGTTGGTTGTAATTCTGCACATATGATTGCAATCAGGGATTTGGGGCTGTATCAACAGAAGTATAGTGTCCAGATTACGTGAAGTGATGGTATCGCTTTACTCTGCTCTGGTTAGACCTCACTTAGAGTACTGTGTTCAGTTTTGGGCACCACAACTTAAGAAGGATATAGACAAGCTGGAAAGTGTTCAGAGGACAGCAACAAAGATGGTGAGGGGTCTGTAGACCAAGTCCTAGGAGGAAAGGTTGAAGGAGCTGGGTATGTTTAACCTGGAGAGGAGATGACTGAGAGGTGATACGGTAACCATCTTCAAGTACTTGAAGGGCTGTCCTATAGAGGATGGTATGGTGTTGTTTTCTGTTGCCCCAGAAGGTTGGACCAGAACCAATGGATTGAAATTAAATCAGAAGAGTTTTCAGCTAAACATTAGGAAGAACTTCCTGACAGTTTGAACAGTCCTCAGTGGAACAGGCTTCCTCAGGAGGTGGTGGACTCTCCTTCTTTGGAGAGTTTCAGACGGAGGCTAGATGGCCATCTGACAACAATGCTGATTCTGTGAACTTAGACAGATCATGAGAGGGAGGGCAGGAAGGGTTGCCTCAGTGTTTAGTTCTTGTGGCCCTTTCTTACACACCTAGGGAAATGCTGCTTGCCACTTTGGGGTCAGGAAAGAATTTTTCTCCAGGCCAGTTTGGCTGGAGATCCTGGAGGTTCTTTGTCATCTTCTGGGCATGGAACAGCAGTCACTATGGGTGTGGAGGGGGAGGTATTTGTGAATTTCCTGCATTGTGCAGGGTGTTGGACTAGATGACCCTAGAGATCCCTTCCAGCTCTATGATTCTATGAATTTTAATACCAGGTTAGCCGAGCCTTTTTTGTAGAAAAAGCCCAGCAGGAACTCATTAGCATAATAAGCCACACCCAACAGCAGAAACTCATTAGCATATTAGCAACACCCCTGACAGCACAGCATATTAGCATATTAGGCCACACCCCCATGTTACCAGAAGTGTGGTCATCCAACCACGCCCACCTTTTGCTTCTTATTCTGTTTACCTTGTTTGTTGTCAAAACCCAGGGCTTTTTTTGTAGCAGGAACTCCTTTGCATGTTAGGCCACACACCCCTGATGTAGCCAATCCTAATGAGTTTCTGCTGTTGGGTCTGGCCTATTATGCTAATGAGTTCCTGCTGGGTGTGGCCAACTCAGGAGCCATCCAGAAGTCCGTTCCTGTGCGTTCCTGCCCAAAAATAGCCCTGCAGGTTAGTATAAACAATCCCACTTAAAAAAAAAGTAAAACGAATAATAAAAGAGGGCAATGTATATCTTTATATGGCATGGCTAATGGTTCTTGGCTGTCCTCGCAAAACAATGTTTCTGCCTTTAAAAGCCATGACTAAGCTGTCCTGTAACATCAATCTGCTTGCATCAGAGATCCTCCACCTGTCAATTTACATGTTGGTGGGAGATGATCAGTGGCATAAAAATTTAATACTAATAATAGTTGCAACCATGGTATTAAGAGAGGATAGTTTATACTCTATCTACAATTTTATTTTATAGAAGTTTCTCATTTCCTCTTCCACCCCTTGGTTGTCTTTCATCTCCCTAAACTGAAAAGTCATAACATCTGCAGCTTTTTTCCATGCACAATTGTCTGGAGAGCTACACACAAACATCATAACATATTTTGCAAATGGAAGCAGTATTTTATAACTTCCCATCACAGTTCTAGATACACCTTTCATGCATTACAGAATGAAATCTGGTAAATCTGGTAAACATTGCTGTCTCTTGCCAGAGCACTGACTTTTCAGTTCCAAAACAATTATGTTGCATGTGACGTGGCTGGTTGTATATTTGCTGTATCATCACTGCTGAGTTTCCATCCTTAAAAGCCTGTAACTGCTAGAGGATAGTCATATTTGGCAGCAGTTGCTTGATAATAGTATAAAACCTTCTGTGCCAACTGCTGGTTGGGTACTCAAGCTGAAAATGTCTTTAGAAAGCAATACTACTGAGATTGTCTTTCCCAGACACCTGCTGAATTAGGTTGATACATTAGCTGAATTAGGTTGATACATTAGTCCATGGGCACATTGTGTTACAGACAAGGCAACAGGAAAGGTTCAAAGTAGCCTTGTTTACCACCTACTACTTAACAGACTGATCATCCTGTGTTATCTTTCACGGCAATTGTGAATTAAAATGCAAAGGAGTCCAGTTGTTACCAGTGTAGGATTTTTCCTTTGGGGTTGCTCAGGTTGCAATCTTGTCCCACTTGCTGTTCAGTCTCTATGCCTTAGGAGAAACCATTCATAGTTTTGGAATTAGATGTCATCAGTATGGTGATGACACCCAGCTCTCTATCCAAATTCCCTGGTGATGTGGTGAGGAACTGGAGCCACTGCTTGACTACTGTGGTTAAATGGCTATGAGGAAATAAATTGAAATGGAACCTCATAATGATAGAGCTAATGCTGCCTGAGAAGGTACTGAAGGACAATGTGCTTCTCACCACTGATGTGGCTCAGTTGATCTTTGCTGACTCAGCTAAGACCCTGGGAATTATGTTAGATCCAACATTACTACTGAAGAAACAAATTAATGCAGCTGCAAAAAATGCTTTCTTCCAACATTGTTTGGCCTAGAAGATGGCCCACTATCTTGACTCAGCAGGTCTGACCACATAGACCCATGTCGTGGTAATATTGAGACTAGACTATTATAATGCACTCTACATGAGTCTGCCCTTGAAGTCAACTCTGAAACTCAAGTTGTTACAGAATGCTGCATCTTGGATATTATCAGGAGCCAACTGGAACATGCATATCACATCCATTCTGCAGTCATTCCACTGGCTGCCCATCAGTTATTGGGTTCAGTTCAAGGTACTGGTTACCAAATACAAAGCATAGCATGGCCCTGGACAGTTAAACTCTGCAGGACCTCCTGTCCTTCTGTACTCTACCAGAGTATCTTTGCTCATCTGTTCAGGGCCTTCTGCAAGTGCCACCCTGCAAATGGTGAGATTAATATCTGCTAAGGGTATCCGAACCTGAACCCTCCCCAAGTACCTTACCATTATTTTTCAGATATTTTTCCAGCTGGATATCAGCCATGGTATTTATCTGGCTATCTGATATGGCCAAGCCCCAAAAATCCCAAAAATATTTGGGATTTTTTGGGGTTGCTGGATAGCTGGTGCTAAAGGGTGTCCCTTTAAACACCTTCTGCAGTCCCTTTAAACACCTTCTGAGTGAAGCTGCAGCTCGGAGAAGGCATTTGAAGGGGCTGTGAGCCCTTTAAATGCCTTCAGAGTTCAGCCATTGCTTGCAAAAGGCATTTAAAGGGACCGTGTTCACTCCATTGGAAACAATGGAGGATGGGGGCACCTTCTTCTGGGGCCTGTAGAATTGGATCCCATGGTCAAATCTTTTTGAAACTTGGAGGGTTTTTTGAAGAGAGGCACCAGCAGCTAAGCTGCAAATCTGGTGCATCTACCTAAAAAAAAAAAAGACCGCACAGAGTCCCAGATACCCTCAGATTGATTCTCCAGTATAAAGGAGCTGAAACAATTCAGGAATCCCGAATATTTACCGAATCCAAATACCATACCAGTATTGGGATTCAGGAATATTGGGAAATACTAATATTTGGGGGGTTCAGTTTCAACAATTTATTTTCCTCTTACTAGCAACACAGTCTTGACATTAAATGACTGAGTTTTTTGTGGGGGCTAAAAAAGCAGTCGATCTGAGGGTTATGATCCAGCAACTTTTGTGGCATTGCAAAGAATCCTGGATGCACATTTCAGATTATCTGTTGCAATCACTTCAGACATCAAAATAACAGGAGTAAGTCCTGGCTCAAATCTGCATATATGTTTGTATGTATATACATGTGTATGTGTCCTTTGGGAATATTCAAATGATTTCCATTTTATCTTTCAAGGGACAATCAGAAGAGGGTGATTTTAGGAACAGTGATATACATTTCTAAAGAATTGGAACCTAAACAAATCTTCTCAGACAAAGAAGGAAGATATGTTGGTGTGGAAATAACAATGTACAGAAAAAGGACACTGCTTGTAAATCTATATGCACCCAATGGGGCAAAAGAGACTTTTTTCAATGATCTGACAAGAGAGTTGGACTGTTTAAACTATGATCAAACACTTTTTGCAGGAGACTTTAATGGCACGGTTAATAATGTACTGGACAGAAAGTCTAATGCAATTGGAGAAGCGATTGGAAAATTGCCAAAAAAAATTTTTCAGTTGATGAGACAAGAGAAATTAGAAGACGTTTGGAGGAAATGGAATCCTAAGATTAAGGACTACACGTTTTATTCTAACAGACATAATTCCTTTTCTAGAATTGATATGATCTGGATGTCAGAGGAGATGGCGCTAAAAACTCATAAAATTGAAATTTTGCCAAAAAATAACTCAGATCATAATCCTTTACTTTGGATGTCAAAAGAAAAACCAAAACAACTATACTGGAGGATTAATGAAGATTTATTGGATCAAAAAATAATTAATGAGACATTAAAAAAAGAAACGAGAAGTTTTTTTGAAATGAATCTGAATAAAGGTACTGATATACAGATTGTTTGGGATGCATACAAAGCGGTAATGAGAGGTTTACTTATTTCATTAAACACAAAAGACAGAAAGCAAAGGATGCAACAACAAAATGATCTTTATGAAAAAATTAGACAAAAAGAAAAGGAATTAAAGAAAAGACCAGGGAAGAAAAAAATTATTAAAGAGATTCATCTTCTACAGGATCAGTTGAATGTCTTATTAAACAGAGAATTATATTGGAACCTGAAAAAATTACAACAAAAAGCTTTTGAGGGTGCAAACAAACCAGGAAAATTTTTAGCATGGCAGTTGAAAAATATAAAAGAAAGAAATTTCATAAGCAAGATCATTGAAGATGGAAAAGATGTGGTGGATTTGAAAGGTATAAAAAGAGCTTTTTTCAAATATTATGCAAAATTGTTTAAAAAGAAAGGAATCGACCAACAGAGAATTAGAAAGTATTTGGACAATATTGAAATACCAAAGCTGGGACAACAGATTAAAGAACTACTCAATGGTTTAGTAACAAAGGAAGAAGTAATAATGGCGATAGAAGATGCAAAATTGGGCAAAGCTCCAGGACCAGATGGCTTTACAGCAAAATTTTATAAGAAATTCAAGGAGGAGCTAACCCCTATTTTAGTACTTCTGTCAAATGATATAAGGATGACTAAACGAATCCCAGACTCATGGAAAGAAGCAAATATTTCACTTATACCTAAAGAAGGTTTGGATTTAACTGATGTAAAGAATTACAGACCAATATCGCTATTGAACAATGATTACAAATTATTTGCAAAAATAATTTCGGAGAGGTTGAAAAAATATTTGAAAGATGTCATAGCGGAAGAGCAAGCTGGTTTTTTACCAAATAGACAAATAAGAGACAATTTGAGAGTGGTGATTGATGCAATTGAATATTATGACAAACACCCAGGAAAAGAAGTTGGATTCCTCTTTCTGGATGCGGAAAAAGCTTTTGATAACTTGAATTGGGACTTTATGCTGCAAGTAATCGAAAAAATGGATATAGGACAATCTTTTTAAAACATGATTGTGGCAATATATTCAGAACAGAAAGCAGCTTTGAATATAAATAAAGAGAAAACAGATTTCTTTCAAGTTCAAAAGGGAACACGACAAGGCTGCCCGTTGTCTCCGGTATTGTTTATTTGGATATTGGAAATATTATTGGCAGAGATAAGAAAAGACAATAATATCAAAGGACTTACAGTGAAAGGCTTTACGTATAAATATAGAGCATTTGCAGATGATGTAATGTTTATGATTCAAGATCCAATTGAGAATATACCACAACTGATGGGAAAAATTGAAGAATTTGGAACAATTGCTGGATTTTACGTCAATAAAAATAAAACGAAAGTGATGTGCAAAAACATGACGAAACAGAGACAGACTGAACTTCAAGAGAAAATTAAATGTGAAGTAGTTACAAAGACTAAATATTTAGGTATTGAATTGTCTATGAAAAATATTGATTTGTTTAAAAATAACTACGAAAAAGTTTGGTATAAGATTCAACAAGACTTCAAAAAATGGAATACCTTGAATCTATCGTTATTGGGAAGAATTGCAACTGTAAAAATGAATGTTTTGCCTCGCTTGATGTTTCTATTTCAGACTATTCCAATATTAAAACAAAGTAAAGTATTGGATACGTTGCAGAAAGAAATATCGAAGTTTGTATGGGCAGGAAGAAAACCAAGGATTAAAATGAACATTTTATGTGATGCAAAGGAAAGAGGAGGACTACAACTATCAAATCTAAGACTTTATTATGATGCCGTCTGCTTAACATGGTTGGAGCAGTGGATTAACCTTGAGAATAAGAAGTTGTTGGCTTTGGAAGGTCATGATAATAAGTTTGGATGGCATGCATATTTATGGTATGGAAAAATATAAATAGGCAAGTTTTTTTAAACACCACTATATAAGACGATCACTGTTCAAGACTTGGATGAGATATAAAAAATTCTTCTCGGAAGAGCGACCACTTTGGATAGTGCCGGCAGAAGTGATTAATCCATATTCAAGAAACCAAGGTCTAGATTAGTTACCCTACAAAAGCCTTTTAAATATTGAAGGGAAAAACTTTGTATTAAAAGACAGAACTGATGTTGAATTTGAATATGATTGGTTGAGTTACAGACAGATTTATGATTTATGTAAAGCTGATAAAAGGAAATATGGCTTTAGAGAAAAAAATAATGAAATTGAAACTGTATGGGTCGAAAAGGGTAAAAAAATGATTTCAAAATTGTATAAGGTGTTATTGAAATGGTATACTGAAGATGAAACAGTAAAAGAGCAAATGATAAAGTGGGCAGTAAATATAAATAATGAAATATCTATGTCATCTTGGGAATATTTGTGGAAAAAGTCAATGAAAATTTCAACTTGTATAAATGTTAAAGAGAATTGCTATAAAATGATGTACAGATGGTATATGACTCCTAAAAAAATTGCTATTATAAATGATAGCATGTCTAACAAATGTTGGAAATGTAAGAAAAAAGAAGGGTCTTTTTACCATATGTGGTGGACTTGTGATAAGGCTGTAAGGTATTGGACTGAGATTCATAATGAGATACAAAAAATTTTGAAATGTACTTTTAAGAAAGACCCACAAATGTTATTGTTAGGTCTTAAAATGGAAGAAATAAATGTAACCAAGAGAACATTACTATGGTATTTGGTTACAGCAGCCAGAATGACTTTTGCACAATGTTGGAAGCAAGAAAAAACACCTGAAACATGGGAATGGATTAAGAAGATGCTGTTTATGGCAGAAATGGACAAATTAACAAGAAAATTAAATAACGAAGAAGATGAAAAGTTTTTCGAAGTTTGGAAAGACTTTCAAGAATATCTGTTGAAAAATTGGGATGTAAAACGTGGTTTGATTTGTTTTGACAACTACTAAGGAGAAAGTGAAAGGGATTAGTTTTTTAAATTGTTACCATTAGTAAGATAAAGTAAGTTTAGTTAAATGTAATTGAATAAGAAATATCAATGGGGTTGGAGCATTGCGGGAAGCCGTGTTTGGGGGGGAGAGGGTAAAAGGAAATGGATATGTATTTAATTGCTTAATTTGTATGATTATGGAAAATATATCCGATAATAAATTGTATTTACCAAGAAGAGGGTGATTTTATAAAATTAAAATATCAGTTCTGCAAGCTCTTTTCATAAGAAAAACTTAAAATGAGAGATTAGCATTCACTTCCAAATATATATATCTTGTGTATGTTATTATTTATTTAAAATATTAATATTCTGTCCTCTCCAGAGTCTGCCCAAGGAAATTTACTGTTTCTTCATTTATCATGGGCAATATGGAGAAAGTAAGATATAATTAAATCCTATTTATATCAGTGGGATTCATATGCAAATATAGTCAGTCATATTAATTTCACTAAAGCTTATGTGCTTATATGCATATCTGGATAGCATTCCATACCTTTAATCTATTCAGGCTTAAATTGATAAATATTCCCATAACAGCAAAATTCCTGGATTTGAATATTGAATTAAAACTAAAAAGCCTTATCAATCAGCTAGAAATTAATGATCGTTTTAAAGACACATTTGGCAAAACTGTGTTATGCTATCACTCAGCAAAATGACCAAGTATAGCCAGTCAATACCACAGCTGAATATCTTGCATCACTTCCAGTTTTATCATGATTCAGCAATTCTACAAAATTCTGTTGCTTTTTTTGCTTTGTATTATACACAGAGGGTTAACGATCTCGTATGTGAGATGTCATTGAGCACTGAATCATTATATCTGACTCAATTATCTTTCTGCCTCTTGGCAGTTTATCTCCACTAACCTACAATAATAAATTATCCTTAATTCCTAGAGACAGTTTTCTTATGCAAAAGAATTTGGAAAGTACATTTAACCTTTACGATGCCATTAGTATATACCTATAATTAGTGTACTATCAGGCACAGATGGGTGTCTTGGGTTCAATCATTCACTTGTATGGATTTATCAGTCAATATTTTTGCAGAACATTTTGCTGCATAACAAAATAGAAACCGAATCACCATCCCCCTTCCCTCCTGACTTCACAGGCACTCTTAACATAGCATATGTACTTCAGAGCTTTCAGGAAGTCCAGTGTAATAGATTGCTCTGCCCTAAACTTTCTTTTTATTCTAATGTGCTTTACAAACCAAGAAGATAAATGCCAGGAAACTGAGTGCAGGAAAGATTACTGGTAGATCTACAATTAAGATATTTAATCTATTCCTAAAATAGGATTATATCTTTTTGTAACACAGTAGGGATCACTTTACATACGTAAACGCCATCAAATCGCAACCAACTTATAGTGACCCCAGCAAGGTGCTTTCAAGGCAAGTGAGAAACAGAGAGGGTTTGCCATTGCCTTCCTCTTCCTTAGTGGTCCCCCATCCAAGTCCTTACCCTGCTTAGCTTCCAAGATTTGATGAGATTTGGCTATACCATGTGGCCTTCCCTCCAGGGACCACTTTACATATTATATAATAAGATTTATTATGTTCACCTGTAATGGCTGTTGTTCTTATTCTCTCCATTTCCTTATTCTGCAGTAATGGCCACCTCATTTGATTATCCTATTACTATCTCTGAACAGCTGGCATCAGAGTGGGGCTGAATTATAAGCATGTTTCTCTAAAGAGAAATTCAGACACCTGCAAGACAGGCAGTCCATGACTCTATCCAACTTTACTTTCAAGTAGAGGAGTACTAGGACAAGGATAAGGTCATGGGACGTCAGCAATGACTCATCACAAAACATTATGTCTAATTTAAAGGTTTATTCCAAACATAGGGAAAGGGGGAAGAAGAGAAAGATTCAAAGGAAGAGAGAAGAGGTTGGATTTATACCCCGCCTTTCACTGCCCAAAGGCATCTCAGAGTGGCTTACAAACTCCTTTCCCTTCCCCTCCCCACAACAGACACTCTGTGAGGTAGGTGGGGCTGAGAGAACTTCTGACAGAAACTGCTCTTTTTCAAGAACAGCTGTGCTAGAGCTTGTGACTGACCCAAGGTCACATCAGCACGTGCAAGTGGAGGAGGGGGAATCAAACCCAGTTCTCCCAGATTAGAGTCCGCACATTTAACCACTACACCAAACTGGCAAAATAATTTCTAATGAGGGACATTTTTCAATAACCAGCCCTTTCCATAGTTAATGCTCCTGTACCATGATGAGAGAACTATGTTGGGGATCCTTCAGATAACACGTGACAGGTATAGGAGCCAGCACAAAAGAATATAAAAAAAATCATTGTAAAATGCAAGAATTTGGGGTGAATCCAGGATAAGCACCAATGGATTTCCTGGCTCTGACCAGCAGCCTCTTATATAAACCAAGTGGGGCAATTAAAATCCATTGTAAAAGCTTATTCAAGGCCTCGGTCACACAGGCCAGATAACGTGGCAGTGAGGCATGGCTCTTTGCGCCGGTGCAATTAGACGCACCAGAACGTGATCAGATGCGACGGCAGCATACCCTGGTTTCGTCAGTCAGCACATGCGCATAAACAAGGACAGCTGGGGAAAGCCGCGCACCAGCTTGATCACACTGAACGGTTCTGTGGGCAGCCCATGCTAGCACATTCGATGTGCTACTTTTTAACTGTGCAGCTTCAGCGGCTTGCCATGGGTTGGCCACGGGTGCACTACGCCTCCCAGATATTCTGGTGTGATTGTGCCTGGAAACTCCGCCAAACTATTGTGGCTTCCACGAGGCAAATGCTCCGTGTGACTTGGGCCCAACTATATCAGTTAGGTGGTTGATGTTGCTGCTGTGATTAGATATCTGAGAAGTGAAATGCTTACAGGATGTGCCATAGGAGATCCTTAGTCCTGCAACAGTCTATCTTTTGTGTGACACAATTCTACAGCATCTGGTGATGGGTGAGCACAGGTGATGGCATGCAAGGGCATTTTACAAAAGCATTATTAACAGCAACCAAAAACATATACATGTAAGTACTATAGAAGTATAGGGTTGTCATCAGTTTAAGAAATCTTAATTAATTAGTTGTATGACCTTCAGATTTATGGTTTATTAACTAACACATTTTGTTAAATATGAGACTTAACAAGGTAGTGATTTCAACAAGTGATTTCAGCTTTATTTAACAGCAAAACAGACGATCGGACAACACACACAAAACAGTGGAGCACAGCTCCCTTTTTAAATAATCCGGGCTGTCAAATCCATGCCCATACTTCACTTAACATCCAATCATAAACTAGGAATAAAGACCAATGAGGTCTGTTTCCTCCATAAAATTATATACAGTTCTTATTGGCTATGTTCAAAGGTTTCACAGAAACAACCAATGGGAATGTCGACTCTTACAATCCATTTCACTAACTCAAGCTTAACATAACAAAAGATAGGACTGATTCATGAGTCAGAACATAACACATTTGTATAGTTCTGATGGAGGAAAAGCATACTTTGCTTTTAGATGATGCACACTCATCTCAGTAAGCTAGAAGTAAGTTAGAAGGTAAATGCTGTTTCTAAGATATCACCTGTCATCTGCATGTTTCATGACTAGTTATATGGTAAATAGTCTTAAAATACTAGGAGACAGCTACCAAATTAATTGATGATGACCTTCTAGTTGATTGAAAGATTTTAGCTGATTATTCTAACCAATTGACTAAATTTTGCATAGTTAATAAGTATGTATGTGTGATTTAGAAATATATAAAACCACACATTTTTCTATAATGTCAGAACACTGGTAAATATAAAATCAAAATGGATGCTCTGACAACCAGGTCTCAGAGAAAGCACCAAATATTAAACAACAAAGGAAACTTCGGTATGTTTTGATTCTTCAGGGAATTATGTATTTATCTGCATGCAGGGTAAGTCCTGCCCAAGGGACATGGAGGAGGGAGGCAAACAGTTGACTGCATCTCCTAGGCAACAGGGTTGACTGAGTAGAAGCAGAAGTCTCACAAGTTGCTGGCAAGGTATGGGGATCATGTCTGATTATCCAGTTGATATATATAGGCCAGGTGGAGGAAGGCTATGAAGGAAGCTCTGTAGGTTTCTTTCTGACTGACATCTGACGGTGGTAGCAGCAAGGAAAGAAGAAATTGAGTCCTTCTTAACTTCCTTTCCTCTGAAACAATGTCTTTGCTGCCAAACAGCCTTAAAAGCCATGCTGTTCCTAACATGCTGTGGGAAATGATTGGTTTCTTGATTATCCAGTTGGATTATAAATGTACTATGCTTGCTAGAATTATAAAGCTATTAAATATATTTTAATTCCTTGCTTTACTTTGCTGGTCTTTCATTCTGGTATTGGCTAACCCTGGCTTGGGACTTAAATTCTCCTCTCTTAGAGCTGTGTGCTCCTTCTGCAGCTATTGTTTGATACAGAAGTCAAAAGAAAGTTTATAATGATTTTGGTACCTCAGAAAGAAGGCATGATGTAATTTAAGGCCACCCTGATTCAGACAATGCTCTGGTGTTTGTTCACAGTTATCCAGTCAGCAGCCTAGGCTTATTGACAACAAATCATCTCCGAGACAGCATTTACTGGTCTGTGGTTTGATGATGATCATGTAGACTGGTTAAGTCAGTGACCTGCCCCCTTTAGGAATTATACCTAATCACACCAGGAAAGACTGTTTTCACCAGACCAGTATTCTGGGTTTCTTTAGTTGATACACATTTTTTACCCGGCATCTTATGTCAGCTCAGTATTCAAAGGACTTAGAAAGGGGTTACTACTACTCTCAGCTTCTAGTAATTATCCCAGTCCACTTACTTTCATTGTTGCACTGACATTCAGGACCCAGGAAACAGAAAGTTAATACTCAGAAATATTTGCAATAGTGTTAGAGACAATTGTCTAGTAGTAATATATAATATCATATCCAAATCCTGCCTCAATCCACCATCTCTAGGATGGAATAAAACCTATTTTGAGGGAAGGCTCTGTAAGGACCCCATCCTTTCCTCCAGCTGAGACACTCTTGGTTAGTGGAGTCCCCATCTTATTTTGCACTTAGTTGTTTTAATAGACATCCCTTTTACAGCCTAACTACCAAGGACAACTGAAATTTACGGAGTCTCATAAAGGCACCTGGGTTCTGCCATAACATTGTAAATTCTCAGGTACAGAAGAGGAAAGGGTATGCTGGCAGCACAAACTGATTAAGTGCAATCTCCCTGGTTCAGGGTTCTCAATGACAATAAGACATCACTTCATTCTCAATAACAAAAGACTTTTCGACACTGGAATATCCTGGCATATCCCAGAAGTGTCTGTCCAACCCAAGGAAGTTGCTATTTCATTAACCAACACCTGGTTCCTCTTTCCCCCCTTTTTTAAATCAAAAAGGGCACTCAGGTCATTAATTGACGCTCCATCCTGTTTCAGGAGCTATCTTGACTCACCCAAAGTTTTGTGTCAATGCAGATCTCGCTCACCTCAACCTAATTAAAATATTCAGGTGGGGTAGCCATCTTGGTCTGAAGCAGCAGAACAAAGTTTCAGACCAGTGGCACCTTTAAGACCAACAAAGTTTTATTCAAAGTCTAAGTTTTTGTGTGGAAAGCACACTTCTTTAGACAAATGGAATAAAATCTTTTCAGGGGTTACTTACGAGAAACAAGAAGGTGGAAGACAGCCGTTAGGGGCTACTCAGAGCCAAAATACATATGCAGAGCCTGAAATTGGATCAAATGGTCAGTAAGATCAATGGATAGCAGCAAATTAGCACATAAATGCAAGAGTTAACAAAAAGATGGGAGAAGATAAATAGTATAAATCAAGATTATTAAAAAAGAGTAAATAAAAGGTGCCACTGAACTCAAACTTTGTTCTGCTAATTACAGTATGTTAATTATGTTGCTTCACCCAGGCTCTTTGTCCCCATGCAGATTTGACTCACAATAGCCAAACAAGGTATTTTCCCCATTTCCCCCACCAACATTTGACAGCAGTTACTTTTAAACTGCCCAGTCAGATTCAAACTTTTTATCTTGACCCAATCCAAAACCAGGATGGCCCACATCCAACCTACCCAGGGGATTTTCTGTCCATAAAAGAAAAACACTAGCAAATTGTTCCTCAGATCTCTGATCTAGATCTCTGCTGGTCAGAACTCTGCTAGTTTCCTGCTGAGAACCCCTGCTGTACTGTGCAGGCCTTTTCTCCTTGCTTAGCTGGCTCCTTGCTCTGCTACTTGAACCTCAGCTGTGTTTGCCCCTGGACCTCTCTAGACCTCAAGTCCAGGATTTCAGGTCATATGTCCCTTCCCTAAAACTCCTCAATTTCCAGCCTCCTACCTTTTATAAGTGTGCCCTCTTGTTGATGTGTGTGGGTGTGGGTGTGGATATTTAGTTCTCAGGTTCTTAGTGTAGATTTTTTACATTTTTACTTCTTTTATTTCATTTTTTATACAATAAAGCTATATGTTTGTGTTTAAAATCACTCTCACTCTCTTTCTTTGTAATTTTATTGTGGGGTACCCCTACCAACATCCACCCTGGTATACATAGACCATACATAGACCAAAGGTCTTGCATTATTCCTTTCTGGAACCATTTTAAAGCTAATTTCCCCTTCTCTGGGTCCAGTTTGGGGAATGGTTCCTAAAAGTTACAAGAAAAGAGTTTGAATGACTGACATCTTAACTTATCAGCCAGTAAAGTGCCAGATCCAATTGCTACCTGATCCTTTGCCTCTTGGATTCCATCAGATCACTCCTCAGCAGAAAGAGTGGTGACTCTTTTAATTAGTCTGGCAATTATGAGTGCCACTCAGTTTCTCCCTTCCTGAGCTTCCTAAGCGGACAGCTACTTTGCAAAAGAGGTTGTCCTTTTGTTGCCATGCAGCCACTTTAGATGGCATATTAAAGACTCTTTTAATATCACTGCCCTGCTGGACAGTGAAGAGTGTGTGCCAGGGCAATGGGCAGAACTGTGGTCCTAAGAGGAGTGCTCTATGCTGGACTATGGAATGTACACTGTGGCCCAGGGGAGCCTTGTGCCTAAGAAGTCTGCCAAGCCAGATGCAGACCTGGGACTACAGAAGCTTTCTGCCACTGAACTTCTGCATCCACCCCAAGCACCAGGATGCAGACCAACAGCCCTGGCCTCCATACAAGCAGAGACAGCAGCAGACCAGAGACAGAAGCCATGCTCTGACAAAGGACAGATGTTCCTGAGCAGAAGCCATGAGGAAGTCTCTTTTTCACCACACAGCATCCCTCCCCACCTTTGTCTGTTAACTTCACCTGGAAAAACACACATTCCTCTCCCTCCTGAGCCAGCATAAGACAAAAGGATGTGCCCAGCAACAGAAAATAGCAGTGATCCAGCCTTCCTGTCACCCATCCAAATAATGCTGCTGTCAAGTATCCAATCGTTAATATGAAGCACTGGCCCTGCAACATGATTGGTTCTCTTCATTCTCTGCTTTGGCTCACCCCCTTCCCCCAGAGGTGTCACTCCCTGCCAACCATTAATTCTCAATTGCCCAACTATTAATCCCTTTATGTCCCACCCAGAAAACAGAGTTTAAGTTTTTTCCTAATATGTCCTGGGAACCAGGTGACCACATGGCCACAGCCTCAGGTCACATTTTAAGTATTTAAGGAGAGCTCTCCCTAACCTCACTCTCTTGTCTCTTGTCTTTTGCTTCTTCCCCTTCTAACCCCATCCTACCTTGTTGGTTCCATCCCTGTGCAGTTTGGGACCATTCCACATGTCTGGCTGGTCAGCCCATGACCCTTATTTTATTCCATTTTCCACTGCATGATCTATGTGTCTCATCGGACAAGTAAAGTATCACCCAACCAATGTTATTTCCTGCTCAAGCAAATATTGCTATCCTTTTAACCCATTTTTCCTAGCTCTGTAGTAGATGTGTGAATGCTTGAATATTATTTGTATGCTTGAGAACGTTTAGTAAAGAAATCATTATTTTAGTAACACAGTCTTTTCATGGGCTCTGGGAATTCTGATACCTGTATACACAGGTTATGGTTCCATATTTTATGCCTATTGCCAGTTAATATTCATAATTCACCAAGCTTATTAATAAAATAAGGCAATTTGGCTAACATTTTCTATTGGCCTGCTTTGACCCATTGGTATTTTATGTTTCTTTAGTTAGTTGTTGAGTTTTACAGTTGAAAAGGAAATGTAAGATATAAATAAACACACACAGGTAGCCACTACCTTGTGTTTCATTAGGCAACAATAACACTTGCACATTTCACTGAATACTGTGTGACGTTGTATGTTATTGTGCTGGCATAGCTCCAGTGAAAGACTCAGCTGAGAATGTGTTCAATCAAACAGCCTTCATTGCAAAGCATGTAGATCACACAAGAAGTACCATTGGTTTAAAGGAGTTAGTCAGTGTGGCTGCAGCTACTCTAATCCTTTAGATCATCGCAAACAATCAATTTGCTCTCGATCATCAACAGCAACTGTATTTAATGAGCTAGAACAAAAGCGGGTCAATGTGGTATACAAATATATGGATGGAAAAGAGCCTTGCGTCTTGTCCCACAAAGTACAGTATATAGACACAATTAGAAATCTAAAAAGCAAGCAGTAAGTCTTCTCTTTCCCCCATTACCACTTGACTTTCCTTAATAAAAATTACTTTTTACTTTCACCTTGAACTTGTTCTAAATACAGCTTCGTCAAACATCTATTTACTATTCAGAGAAACATTCACTGATGTACGGTCAACCTAGATTTGCACAAAGCCTAAATTACTTCCCTTGACTTCAATAAACAGATAACATACACGCAAAGGACCAATGTAAATAAATATTTGGAGTAATTTCTGTGTTGAAATGGTATTAGAATTATTAGTATTCTTATTATGAATTGTCACAGTTGGATATTTGACTAGTGGATGGTGTTCTGCAATTCAAGATCTAGCCAAGTTCTTGGGAATTGCAGATTTTCGCAGGATTCTTGCTGTTCTAAATAACACTGTCTTCTGAAGCTGAGCTGGTGTTATTTGCTCAATGTCCAGAATGTCCAGTTGTTTTTTGAGACTTCTAAGCACTGCTCTAAGGGCTTCAGTGACAACTGTCATGATAGTAACCTTCTTCTCCCAGAGGCACTGTAACTCCATTTGTAGGTCTTGGAATTTGGGGAACTGCTCCTGTTTTTTTCTTTTCTATTCTGTTGTCCCCTAGGATTGCAATGTCAGTGATCCAAACCCTATTTCTCATTTTTTTCTGCAACTGTAATATTGGGGGAGTTTCTCTGTTTGTAATTGGAAGTCCCAAAGAATCTATGTATCATCATTCTCCATGATCTTGTCTGGTTTGTGCTCCCATGAATTTCTGATATTATTACTAGATCCAGGTGGGTAGATATGTTGGTCTGAAGCAGCAGAACAACGTTTGAGTCCAGGATCAAGAGAGTTTTATTGAAGGTATGAGCTTTTGTGTATACACTCACTTCCTCAGATACAGTGAAATGGAACTTACCAGTCCACTCCATACATATAAGGCAGAGGTTGAACAGCAGATTAGCATACAATAATGAAATGTTTTAACAGACGCAAACAGGAACAACAAGCTAAATTTATAAGGTCATCATTGTTTGGATTTAATTCTGGGGGGAAACTGTGAGGGAAATAAATATGTCAGAATTGGTGATACATGTATAAATTTATCTTTCTTAATTGTGCAACGATCATGAAATTGAGCAAACTCCAGAGAACGACAGAAGATAGGAGGGCCTGGCATGATGTGGTCCATGGGGTCACAAATAGTTGTACTCGACTGTATGACTGAACAACAACAATAAAGAGCAATCATCGGAGACCCTGCTTTCATGCTCCATCATTGTCATTATTATTTGCACAATGAGTCCCATTGTTTATAATTACTTTTTATTTATGTAACTACTCAGAAGTGGCATATTAACAGTGTAAATACTCAAAGTGCAACATCAGTGAAATTTAAAATACATTCAGTGCATTAGGGCAACTAGATTAAAGACAAAGCATGATAAACTTGCCAGGGACATCTTATCTTTCACTAGGCTTTGAGGAATAATTTCACACCTAATAAAATACCCCTTCTTTTTTTTTGCTAATGCACAAGAACATTTTATTGTTACAACATTAAAACATTTTTTTTCTTTTCCTTACAACTGTAACTGAAGATAACTTAAACAAAAAAACGCACACATAAATTGCTCTGGGGGCTGCACCCATTCTCAGGCCTTCAGCTGGCTGCTATTGATACAGAGGCCTTTTTAAAAAAACAATATTTTATTGAGTTTTTACATACACACATGCAGCGTACATACATACATACATACATGGGGGGAAATCTTTCAGACAGTTACCATACTTTGCCTTAAAGTTAATCCATATTAATCAAATATTCCATCTCAAAAAATTTAGTCTTTTGTTGCTAATATAACAAACTCTCATCTCTGTATCCTCACTAGTGTTTTATTTGACTATAACTTTAAATTATTGTAATTCTCCAACCAAGTGTAGAATCTTGCCCATGTATTCTCAAATGTTTTTTCTGGATGGTTTTTCATTAATAAAATCAATTTATTCATTTCTGCTGTTTCCAACATTTTGTTTATAATTTCTTCTTTGGTAGAGGTTTCCACTCTTCTCCAATATAAAAATCTGACAGAAGTAACTACATAAAGAATCAAATAAGAACAATTTGTCTTACAACTTTCAGGTAGAATATTTAACAAGAATATTTCTGGTACAAAGGGTATAAAACATTTTAACATTTTCTGCAATATTTCATGTATCCAAGCCCAGTATTTTTTAGCTTTGTCACAAAACCACCACATATGATAGAAAGATCCCACCTTATTTTGACATTTTCAACATTCATTTGAACATTTCGGATCAATTTTTGCAAGTATATCAGGGATAATGTACCATCTATAGAACATATTATATATATATTCTCTTTATGAGAGATGGCTTTAGTAATTTTTATATTTTTCTTCCAAATCGGTGACCATTGATCTAGATCTATATTATGCCCCCAAATTCTTTGCCCATTGAATCATTACATCTTTTACCACTTCATCTTGCATCTTATATTCTAATAACAAATTATACATTTTTAAATAAATTTTTGAGGTTGGCATGCATTTTTTGGTATGGAAAAGCGGACTCTCATAAATACTTTAAGCAACATTGGATTAGAGCATCCTTAATGAAAGTATTGGAGACAATAAGGACTCAATTCTACAAGAAGTTTCCAAAATAGGTTGCACCTCTAGAAGCTTTTACAAACCCTAATGTGTATCAAGAAGAAGAAATTACAAGATCAAGACATTCTAGATCCTAAGAATAACCTGAAATTAGTACAAATGGAATCTAGATATGCTAAAGATAAACCATTAGGATTTTATGATAACCCTTTAGAAGTAGATAAGATTAAAATACCCCTTCTTGATTTTACTTAAAAATGTAAAAATTAGTGGAGACTAATCCTTAGTAACTCCATTAATAGTGGAGCTACTAATTTGGTCAGAGAAGCAGTGCTGGGCCAGATAGGATTTACCTCTTTCCTCCCATGTCACTTCTCTGAGCTAACCAATCCACCCCACTCCTCCAAAGCTGCTATTAGTGGAGCGGAGAACAACTTGGTAGCCAGAACCTGTACTTTTCCCCCTTCATGTAGTGCTTGGGGAGAGGGAGATTTAGGTCAGGAAAATGGCATGTGAAGAACTGGTTAAGCACTCCTTTTATCAGCACAGCCTCCCTGATCATATTATTGGTCCCACAGTTGCTTTGAAATTTAAAGAGACTATTATGTATTGAGCCCTTGCAAAGGGGTTAGTTTAGGACACATAACAATGGCTTCCTAGGATCCTAGAATGGACCAGTAGGGAGACAGGGATTCCAGAGAAAACCAGTTGGGAGACAATGGAGTGTAAATAGCCTATCGTTGGGAGTGGGGTGTGTTTTGCATAAATATCAGGCTTTGGGGGCAGGGATTTCAGTCTTCTGTCTCTTGCTGAATCGCTAATAAACTATGAGCTGATCACTTCTATGCATCTGGACCCAGTATATCGCACTGGCAATGAGGATGGGGTCCCGCTGAGCTAGCCAGGCAGCCGGGGCACCAAGGGAGAAGAACTACCACCACCACTCCAGTTGATGAGCACCGCCAGCACCCAGACCGCTACCCCACCTCAACTGGCCAGCACAATGGCAGTTGCTCTGGGATCAGGGCTGGTTCCCCCATTCGATACAGCCTGGCCACAGCAATGGGGAGCATGGGTCGCGAGACTGAAATCCATCCTGGTTTTCTACCAGGTAACCAATGCAGAACAGAAGAAGGGTCTCTTCATCGGCTCATGTGGTCCCATCACCGTGGAATTGGCACAGACCTTTCTTTCACCAACTATGTTGGATGCAGCCACGTTTGACAAGATCATAAAGGCCCTACAAGATCACTTTGTCCCTGGACCATTGGAAATGGCATGCCACGTGTCCTTCCACTCCAGGGATGAGCAGCCTCGCAAGTCAACCACGGAATATCTGGCCGAGCTTCGCCACCTGACAGCAGACTGCAAATTTGGGACCCATCTAGATACGGCACTCTGGGACCGGTTTGTATGTGGCCTACGGGACAAGAAACTTAGGGGGAGGATCATGGAAGTCGAGAAATGCACTCTCGCCTCCATCCTCTCCATGATGGCCGCATGGGAGTGATTGCACCCATCCCCCACTGCGGGTGACCAGTCATCGGGCTGCCACAACGCATCAGGCTGCTGCCAACCTGGGCAGTTTCAGCACAAAGGAGGCCCACAAGACTCATCAGCCAGTGAGAAGGAAAGAATCAGCAGCCCCTCCGCGCTTCAACTGGGGTCAGGACCCAACCTCCACCTAGGAGTGCACCAGCTGAGGGGACCAGCATGAGTGGAGGTCATGCCAGTTTCAGGATGCCACGTGCAGAAGCTGCAGACGCTCTGGCCACATAGCTCGCGCCTCCCGGTCTCAAGGGTCCAGAGCATTGACTGCCAAGCCACCCCTACGTCGTCAGGCAGCCGCGCATTACAAGGACAACGAGTCCATCAACAAGGAGATCATTGTATGGGACATCCCATATAGTTTGGCCCTGAATTTTTTTCTACAGTTCCTAACCTAGGTTTTGATATTAAAAAACCAATAAAACCTGTGAGAAAAATAATAAGGCATGTATACATAATTACTGCCTTTGTGCAGTAAAGATGTATGTGTAAATATTGGTCCCAATCCAGTTGTAGTCATACACAACAAGTAGGTGCCCAGGTAATGATGAACATTTCCATTCCTAATGCGGACAGGAGACCTCACTGAATGTGTCCAATTGACACCCAGGGTTCCTAATTCAGAAGGGAAGTTTGAAGCTAACAGCAAAGAAAGGAGTTTTATCACAGGTTAGCAGTCTATTTGCAGGTTGGCTCTGTCTCACAACATTTGGCAAATATGTATTTTCCTCTTGTTCCCATGCTGCTATCTAAGGAAAAATTATACCCCCCATTTTTGTGCATTTCAAATACTATTTCAAACAGGATGAAAATAGGCTTTATTGCATTTAGAAACCAGACAGGTGAGTTCACAAGCAGCATCTATAATATATCTTTCAGTCTTCCAGCTAGGAAACATTGTACTGCATGTGACTGAACAGCTAGGTGTGAACGTATTTATTTATTTAGGCTATTTCTATGCTGCTGGAGGTGGCTTACAATTAAAACATAACAGAATGAAAACAAGCTGTATTAATTCCACAGTACCAGGTAACAAACCAGAAGTTTATTACACCATAGGAAAGGCCTTGTCACAGTCCTGCAGGTCATAAAGAGCCACAGCCAGGAACCAATATAATGAGTGAAAAGTGAAACTAAAGCAAAGGCTTTTACCTTAAGGGATCATGATAAAATAACTATACAGCACAATAAGGGAACATCAACAAATTCACAAGTACCCACAATATAACACAAGCCATTAAAAACAAGCCATTAGACAAAAGCAACATATACTATCAAGAAAACAGAAGCAGACCATTAAAAATGACTAAGATAAAGCTTCTAATTTAGGGTTGCCATTCTACTGGTAGTGGCTGGAAATCTTCTGGAATTACAACTGGTCTCTGGGTCATAGACATCAGTTCCCCTGGAGAAAACAGCTCCTTTGGATTGTGGGCTCTATGACATTATATCCCAAAATCTCCAGGAATTTCCCAACCCAGAGCTGGCAACCCTATTCTGATTAAAAGCCTGAGTAAAAATTAGGTTTGCCAAGCCCCTGGTGGAGGCAAGGGTCCTCCACTGACAGGCCCCACTTCCCTACTAGCAGACTGGATAGTAAGGTTGCGGAGCATTGATTGTGTCAGACAGAAAAGCTTAACTTTTGGCTCTAGAAAGTCCAGCATTGCACAAAATGTCTGCATTTCAGTCAAGAGAGTTAACAACATTAATACAAAGAACAACATATATCAGATGTCTGTCACAGCCTTCTCAACTGCAGCAATTTTAAAACAACATTGGGGGTGGGGTAATGGGGCTATAGCAAAACTAACCTACTAATGTGTTGTTATATTCTGAGTCACCTTGACCAAATGCCTTGTGTATTTCCCTTGGCCCTGTATCTCCTTACCATCATCTGTTCCCCTTCCAGTCACAATCCATTATGCTTCTAGTGTGTATTTATTCTTCATTGTACACCTATAATAATAAAAATAATGTCAATACAAAGCAATATCTAGGGAGTAATGGCTAGATGATGTTAAATGCCCTGGTTTTACTTATGGCCATCATCTCCTCTCAGTCCACAATTAATTCAGATTCTCACTCTTTATCATTATTTCCTAAATCAATAGCAATCCCATTATTAAGCAGATGAGAGCCAGGCAAGAGGACCAGAGAAGTCTAACTATGACATTGCAAAGCCAATTAGAATTTCTCCCTCTTAATCATTTATGAACTGAAATAATTCATTTTGTTTTGCAGAAATTAACAATATGTTCTGGATTTTGGACTTGAACTGGACACCACCACACTTCAGTAATTTGTTAACAACTTGTTAGCAAGTTTCAGAAGAAGGGCAATGTCAAGGAATGTTCAAACTATCGCACAATTGCACTCATTTCACACGCTAGCAAGGTCATGCTCAAAATCCTACAAGCTAGGCTCCAACAGTACGTGGATAGAGAACTGCCAGAAGTACAAGCTGGGTTTCGAAGAGGTAGAGGAACTAGAGATCAAATTGCCAACATTCGCTGGATTATGGAGAAAGCAAGAGAGTACCAGAAAAACATCTACTTCTGCTTCATTGACTATGCTAAAGCCTTTGATTGTGTGGATCACAATAAATTATGGCAGGTTCTTAAAGAGATGGGAGTACCGGACCACCTCACATGTCTCCTGAGAAACCTGTATAAGGGTCAAGAAGCAACAGTTAGAACTGGATATGGAACAACTGACTGGTTTAGCATAGGAAAAGGAGTACGACAAGGATGTATATTGTCACCTTGCTTATTTAACTTATATGCAGAGTACATCATGCGAAATGCTGGCCTGGATGAATCACAAGCTGGAATTAAGATTGCTGGGGAAAAGATCAATAACCTCAGATATGCAGACGATACCACTCTGATGGCAGAAAGTGAAGAGGACCTAAAGAGCCTTTTGCTCAGGGTGAAAGAGGAGAGTGCAAAAGTGGGCTTGAAGCTCAACATCAAAAAAACTAAGATCATGGCATCTGGCCCCATCACTCCTTGGCAAATAGAAGGGGAAGTCGTAGAAGTAGTGACAGACTTCACATTCCTAGGATCCCAGATCACTGCAGATGGTGACTGCAGCCATGAAATTAAAAGACGCCTGCTCCTTGGGAGGAAAGCGATGGCAAACCTAAACAGCATGATAAAAAGCAGAGACATCATCTTGCCAACAAAAGTCCGCATGGTCAAAGCAATGGTATTCCCCATAGTAATGTATGGCTGTGAGAGTTGGACTATAAGGAAGGCCGAGCGCCGAAGAATAGATTCTTTTGAACTATGGTGCTGGAGAAGACTCTTGAGAGTCCCTTGGACTGCCAGGAGATCAAATCAGTCAATCCTAAAAGAAATCAACCCTGATTGTTCCCTGGAAGGCCAGATCCTGAAGCTGAAGCTCAAATACTTTGGCCACCAAATGAGAAGGGAGCGTTCACTGGAGAAGACCCTGATGCTGGGAAAGATTGAAGGTCAAAGAAGAAGGGGACGGCAAAGGATGAGATGGTTAGACAGTGTCATCGATGCAACGAACATGAAATTGAGCAAACTTCAGCGGACAGCGGAAGACAGGAGGGCCTGGCGTGATGTGGTCCATGGGGTCGCAAAGAGTCGGACTCGACTGTGCGACTGAACAACAAAAAGCAAGTTTCAGACTGTATGTAAACTCAATACATTAGCTAACATACTGTAGCGTTTAAGCCTTAGAACATCATGTGGTGGTTTATGGAATAAAGCATGTTCTGCAAATGCAGTCAGTTTTCTTCAGCACTTCATGTAAGTTGGAGGGGGCAATGGACAAAGCTTTTGCACAGCATCTCCAGGAAACAAATGTACTACTAATTTTAAAATGGCTTACAACAGACCTGCCATTGAATTCTGCAACATAACAATGATCTATTGGCTGAAGTTTAGATAATCTATTCGATTGCTGTTGTTATATTAATCAGCTTTCCAGTAATGAGTACTGAAGATGGTGCACACAGTTTTAAAAATAACAAATATAAAACAGCACTTTACAACATATAATGTGATATATTTAGAAAGCAGCAGAGATTTGACACCTCATGAAAAATCATGCTGAACAAAAAGATGCACTCCAAAGTTAGTACATGACCAGTGCCATCAACTTTATAGTTTTGCACAGTTTTAACAAATCTTACATTTAAAAAACACAGGAATACATTTGAGGGACAAAAGAAAAAAAGATCCCAGTGGCATTGTTAAAATTAACAATATTAACATTCATTTCAACATAAAATTTTATGAGTCAAAGCTTAACTTCATCAGATGCATGTGATCTTCTGTTAGGTAGAAGTATAGGCAGAAGATAAAGACAACAAAAACATGGGCTAGGGGAAGACGTTATAAAGCAGTGTTCAGTCATACTAGTAATGTGTAATACACTAACTATTGGAATGTCTAGAGACTGTATTGTTGTGTTTCATCTTATTGTTTTTCTTATGTTCTGTTATTACTGTATGTAAAATCTTAAATAAGTAGTTATTTTAAAATATCCATCAAAAAGAGCAATCAATCCACTTGAAGTGGATGAAGACCACTCCCCAGTATTCATAGACCAGGCAGTACAGGGTGGGCTATGACTTGCAGATGCATGCTTTGCAGATCCAGATAGAAAAGTACAGAGGTATAGCAGAACTAATTAACATCTCTAAGAGATGGGATGTGATATTAGCACCTACAGTGCATAAGAAATAGCAGGTCCTTGTTCAAATCTGGATGAGAAATAATGTTAAACTTCTTGATGAATTTTTATTCAACAGTTTCCCTTTGCATTCTCCCTGCAAAATTCTCCTCCAGGGAAATAATGTCAGGTTTTGAAAATCAAGTAGATCCAGTCATTCTTGCACAAAGAAAGGTTTATTGGATTATCTTGCTATAAACCCACAGTAAGAGGTCATTGTCAGGAATAGGGGGCAAAGCAAAGCAAGCTAACTTATAGTGTGATGCAATGAAGCGCCTAGCAAATAGAACTTGAGCACTCGCGCGGGAACTCCCGGCGGGAGAAATACTTTATGAGCGGGAGACTACTCCCCCCCTCCCCTTGCCTTCCCAGGACTGGAAAATTCTCATCTACACAAGAATAGCCCAAAGCCTACATTCAAGGCCACCGTGATAAGGAGAAGCGGCAGGGAAGAAGCTCCCACGTTTCTGCCTGCATACCTACGCAAGCGCATAGCGGGGGTAGGAAACATACAACAATGAATTCAGTGAGAAACATCAAATGCAACTTTTTTCTTACATTCTGCCCTTCCCAAAACACCACCCACCCGCCACTTAGGAAGGAGAGAACGTGGGCCCCCCGGGTTTATGAGGGTATCGATTGTGAAAGTTTCGCAAGTGTTCAGGTGCATTGATATCTGAAACTTTCACCCATTCTTTATGCTGGGGCCCGAAATGTACCCATTGGACCAGGTACAGAAGTTGTCCACGTAAAATCTTAGAGTCAAGGATATCCGCAATCTCGTAGTGTTCCTCATCATCAATCATCAGAGGGGGGGGAGGCTCCGGCATCGTAGTTTGCCATTTAGTCGGAGGTAACGCAGGTTTGAGGAGGCTGTAATGGAAAATTGGATGTATAGCTTTAAGAGACTTAGGCAGATCTAGCTGAACAGTCACTGGATTTATACATCTTAACACCTTGAAAGGACCAACAAATTTCCAAGCCAGTTTTCTGGACTGTTGCTGCAACTTTAAGTTTTTCGTAGATAGATAGACAGAGTCCCCTGGTTTCAGATTCCATCCCCCTGCCCTTTTTTTATCTGCTTGTTTCTTATACTGTGCCTTGGCTTCATTTAAAGTCTCAATAATTAGGGGCCAAGACTCGCGAAAAGTTTTACACCATACTGAAGCTTTCCCCACCCCTTCCCCCGGTTGCAAGAAGGGGAGAGGGGGGCTGTCATAACCCATGGCCGCTTTGAATGGTGACATCTTCGTGGAAGCGTGCCATGAATTGTTGTAAGCAAACTCCGCTAATGGCAGTAAATCAACCCAATTGTCTTGTTGATAATTAGAAAAACATCTCAGGTATTGTTCCAATGTCTGGTTTACTCTCTCCGTTTGCCCATCAGTTTCAGGGTGATAGGCAGTACTGAGAGCACGTTCAATACCCATGAGGGTCATTAATTCCGACCACAATTTAGAAACAAATTGACTTCCCCTATCGGATATTATTTTCAGTGGTAATGTATGTAGTCTGGCAATGTGTTGAAGGAATGCCTTAGCCAAGGCCCTGGCAGTTGGCAAACCGGGGAACGGTATAAAATGCGCTTGCTTTGAGAACAAGTCTACCACCACCCAAATGACCGTCATCTGTCTAGAAGGGGGAAGATCAGTGATAAAGTCCATCGAAATTACTTCCCAGGGTCGGGTCGGGGTGGGGAGAGGCTGTAGGAGACCTGGAGGTTTCCCCGGTCGGTTTTTACAACGGTTGCATGTTGGGCATGACTGTATATAGAGTGATAGCTCCTGTTTCATTCGGGGCCACCAGAACCCACGCTGCAGAAGTTTTAAGGATTTCACATATCCGAAGTGCCCTGCAGATTTTGAGTCATGAACTGTTTGCAACATTTGGGATCGAGTGGCTGCAGGAACAAACATCTTATTCCCCTTAAACCAGCAACCGTTTGGATCACATCTCACATCATCCCTGCCTTGCAACTCACTTGTTTCTTGCGGGGTGATGTCAGTGAGAAATTGTTTCTCCCAGGGTAAGGTTTGGATGAGATTCTCTGAGATTCGTTTGGCTTTGCGGGTTACAACTGCACCAACCAGTTGTTCTGGGGTAAACATAGACTCTTGTACCTCCACCCTCTTACTGAAATGTTGGGGAAGACGGGAAAGAGCATCCGCCAGGTGATTAGCCTTCCCTGGAAAGTGGTGAAGAGTAAATTGAAACTTGGAGAAGAACTCAGCCCACCTAAATTGCTTAGCATTTAAATTCCGGGGTTTCCGTAGTACCTCAAGGTTTTTATGATCAGTCCATATTTCAAACGGTACTTGGGAACCCTCTAACCAATGCCTCCATGTGATTAATGCTAAACGTATAGATGCAGCTTCCTTATCCCAAATAGGCCAGAACCTTTCGGTATCATTGAATTTTCTTGATACATAAGCTAGGGGTTGTAGCTGTCCCTGCGCGTTCTCTTGTAAAATCACCCCACCCATAGCAGTATCTGATGCGTCAACTTGGACCACAAATTTCTTTGTCTCATCGGGGTGTGCCAGTATTGGCTCAGACGTGAACAGCTGTTTTAATTGATCAAATGCATACTGACACTGAGGCGTCCAGTTCAAAGGGGCCCCCGGCATTGAAGCCTTGGATCCCTTCCCCTTAGTCTTTAGAAGTTCGGTAAGGGGAAGGGCAACTTGGGCAAAATGGGGTAAAAATTGACGGTAAAAGTTGGCGAAACCGAGAAAACTTTGGAGCTGTCGTCTGGTTTTTGGGGGTTCCCACATTACAACATCCTGGACCTTCTTTGGGTCCATTTCCAACCCATCAGAGGATATGCGGTACCCCAGAAAGTCAATACATTCCTGATGAAATTCACACTTTGACAGTTTCACGAATAGTTTGTTGTCTAAAAGCCTTTCCAGTACTTTTCGCATGAGTATGGTGTGGGATTTTAGGTCTGGGGTATAGACCAAGATATCATCCAAGTAAACGACCACCCCCTTGAATAAGTAGGGGTGTAGGACCTCATTGATTAAGTTCATGAAGACCCCTGGTGCCCCTTGTAAACCGAATGGCATCACCCGATATTCAAATTGCCCCAGCGGGGTATTAAATGCAGTTTTGTACTCATCCCCTTCTCTGATGCGAACTCGAAAATAGGCATCTCTCAAATCCAGTTTAGAGAACACTTTCCCTTTTGCCACCTCTGCCAATAAGTCTTTGATGAGGGGCATTGGGTAGGCATTGGTTGCAGACACTGCGTTAAGACCCCGGTAATCCGTGCAGAGTCTGAGCCCCCCATCTTTCTTTTTACAGAACAATACCGGCGCTGCGAACGGGGACGACGCTGGCCTGATAAATCCACGAGCCAGATTTTTATCAATAAAGCGACGCAGTTCTTGTTTCTCACCAGGACTCATGGCATAAATTTTCCCTTTTGGCAATTTCTGGCCCGGAAGAATTTCAATAGCACAGTCAGAGTTGCGGTGGGGGGGTAGTTCATCCGCCTCCTCCTCCTCAAAAACCCTAGTCAAATACTGGTAATCCCTAGGGATGCGGTTCAGGTCCTCCATTGCTAAGCAAGCGCGTGGAGGTTCATTGCAGGGAAGGTTTCCCCACCCTGGGTCCCATTTGTGTTCGGCACATTTCGGTGAGATAAATTGAACATCCCCCTCTTCCCATAGAATGTAAGGGTTGTGGCCATGCAACCAAGGGCTACCCAATACTAAGGGAAATTGGGCTTGAGGAGCTATCACAAATGAACGTAGCTCCCAGTGGGCACCAATGCCTATTCTTAGCGGGACAGTCTCAAATCGGCATGGCTCTTTCATTGGAGACCCATCCATCTGTGTAAAAGTTATTGGGTCTTTCAAGTTGACCACGGCTGCCTCTAGCCCTACCACCATAGACGGGTTTATGAGGTCCCTCCCACACCCCGAGTCAATGAGGGCTCGAACCCGAATGTGGGTCATCATTGCTGGGTTCATTACTAGGACAGTCACAAAGAAGAGAGAGGGGTAATTGCTCACCAGTTTAGGCGCCTCAGGTGTTGGGTCCTGTTGTGTAGCGCCATTCACAAACAGGACCATTTCATTTCCCTGCACCTCATTCTCTTCCTCCAGCAAGAAGTTATCCAGTTGGTCCGGCCCCGCGAAAAGGGCCCGTGGGTTGCGTGGTTTTGCTGTGCCTTTCTTCGGGGTGGGGTTCATCCATCTTCTAGGTTCATCTTGTTGTAGGGCCCGATTGGGGTCCCCTTTCGGGCAAGCCGCTGCGAAGTGTCCCTTTTCCCCACACCGCAGGCAGAGTCCCTGCCGCATACGCTGATCCCTCATTCCACTTGGGGTGGTTGCCGGTTTGGACTTGGCTTGGCCCGCCGTCGAACTCGGACGGTTGTAACCGAACGATGAGTCCAGTTTCATCATGCGTAGACGACTCTCGGCCTTTTCGGCTTCCTCCATCCAACCTTGGAGGGTACGAGGCTGCTGAGAGCTGAGGATGTTATTGCGGATGTCTACTGCTAGACCCATTCGATATTGTTGGGCCAGAACCGCATCAGTCCAATCCCGAATTTTCACAGCATGCCTTTGAAACTCCCTGGAATACTCTCGCACTGAGAGTTTACCTTGTCTGAAGGTACGAAGGAAAGCTTCTGCCTTTTCCGCCGCCCCGAATCCTCGAAGCGATTTCTCAAAGCCCACATGAAGTCATCTACATTCCCCAGCTCCGCAGCCTCCAGATCATGGAGAGCAACATACCAGCTTGTCGCACTCCCTCGGAATCTGGATGCGATAAACTCCACCTGCTGTTCTTCATCTGGGAAAATATGGCCCCATCTTTGGACAAATTTTCCGACCTGCAATATGAAAAAAGACACAGTCTCTGGATCTCCATCAAATGTGATTTCAAGCATATCCTTAGGTCGGATTACTGGGGGGCCTGAGCCATAACCGGGATCGGCTGCATAAGAGGGACCGGAGCCGGTGGTTGGGGCGGAGGTGCAGCAGGCGGCTGGAGTGGCCCTGGTTGGCCTGGCCCTGGACCTGGTGCTGGCCCGACTGGTGGAGGCGGAGCTGGTGCCGGCTGGCCCGGTCCTGGACCCGGAGGTGCTGGTTGAGCCGGTCCTGGACCCGGAGGTGCTGGTTGGCCTGGCCTCGGGCCCGGAGGAGGAGGAGGTGGTCGTCCCGGTATCAACGGTGGCGCCGGGGCTGGTGCTGGTCTAGGCTGTGTCAGCGGATGTGCCCGGATAGCTTGGTCCATCATCTGTGGTAGGGATTGCATTAGCTTGCTCATGTCCTTCACCAGACGTCGGGTGTCCTCTTGAATAGAGTCCATGCGAGCGTCGGTATCTGGCCCCGATCCAGTTCTGGGAGAACCTCGAGGTACTCTCCCCTGGGGAAGTCCAAAACTGCCTCTGGGATCAATCAAATTGTCTCGGCTTTGGCTCCCCGGCAAAGTCCATGTCGACTGGGTAGTATCCAACAGATTCTTTGACCAATCGCGTGACCTACGATAGGTCACCCCTTTATCCCATGGCGTTGGGACTCCGGGAACATAGGTTCGGGGAAGCACTCCTCCTTGAGACGGCAGGTGCCCGGCCGGGCTATAGACTGGGAGAGCGTACTGAATCCCCAATGTGCTTAGAACTGGCGGGGTCAACACTCCGGCTCCCGATTGTGATGCTGGTGCGATCAAAACTGTGGTGGTAGTCACCGGCACAGTAGTGGTGGTCGGGAGGGTGACCACTGCGGCCGCCAGCGTGGTAACAGGAACCGTGCCCCCTAAGGTAGCGGCCGCCGCCGCTGCGCCTGTGGCTCCTGTAGTGGCCGTCGCCGCTGCGGTCCCCGTGGCCCCTGGAGTAGTTGATACTGTCGCTGCGCCTGTGGCTCCTGGACTGGTAGCCGCCGCAGCTGCTCCCGTGGCTCCCGTACCCGCTCCGCTCATCTTGGTAGACGGCGGAAACTGACGGTAGTGGGAATGATGATGATTCCTGACAATTTCTGTCAGGTTTTGAAAATCAAGTAGATCCAGTCATTCTTGCACAAAGAAAGGTTTATTGGATTATCTTGCTATAAACCCACAGTAAGAGGTCATTGTCAGGAATAGGGGGCAAAGCAAAGCAAGCTAACTTATAGTGTGATGCAATGAAGCGCCTAGCAAATAGAACTTGAGCACTCGCGCGGGAACTCCCGGCGGGAGAAATACTTTATGAGCGGGAGACTACTCCCCCCTCCCCTTGCCTTCCCAGGACTGGAAAATTCTCATCTACACAAGAATAGCCCAAAGCCTACATTCAAGGCCACCGTGATAAGGAGAAGCGGCAGGGAAGAAGCTCCCACGTTTCTGCCTGCATACCTACGCAAGCGCATAGCGGGGGTAGGAAACATACAACAATGAATTCAGTGAGAAACATCAAATGCAACTTTTTTCTTACAAATAATGACTTTAAGATCAGCAACAGAAAACCTTGGAACATTAAAATGTTCAGCCAGTGGTTCCTGAATACTAGGATTTTAAATGTCACATTTGAGTCCATTTATTATTTTGACCCCCAAGGTAGCCTTCTCAGAAGTACTACCGGTTCCACATGCAGGGCTGGAAAGACAGGCACAGATCAGGAGTCTCAATGTGTGGATGAGACGGTGGTGTAGGGAGGAAGGGTTCGAGATTGTTAGGCACTGGGATACTTTTTGGAACAAGAGGGAGCTGTACAAAAGAGACAGTCTCCACTTGTCCCAAGAAGGAACCAGGCTACTGGTGTTTAAAATCAAAAAGGTGACAGAGCAGTTTTTAAACTGAATATTGGGGGAAAGCTGACAGGAGATGAAAAGTCTCTGGTTCAGGATGGCTGATCTCAAAGAGACGAAGGGGTAGCTGTTACTTTTCTACAAGGAAATGGATTAGATTTGTCCACTGAGACTGTGGCTAATGATATGGACTGCCTGGCAAGGTCTCAAGGCAACAGGAGGAAGGTTGCGGGCCTAATATGCATGGGAAATTATAGAAGTCTCCGAGGTAAAGTAGGGCAGTTGGAATGCTTGGTATTGGGGGGGAAAGTAGACATTGTGGGTATTTCAGAAACTTGGTGGGATGAGGAAAATCAGTGGGATACGGTGATTCCTGGTTACAAATTATATCGGATGGATGGGGAAGAAGAGAAGAAGAAGAGAAGAAGAAGAGAAGAGATTGGATTTATACCCCACCCTTCACTCAGAGTCTCAGAGTGGCTTACAAACTCCTTTCCCTTCCCCTCCCCACAACAGACACCCTGTGAGGTAGGTGGGGCCAAGAGAGCTCTGACAGAAACTGCTCTTTTTCAATAACAGCTTTGACAGGACTATGCTTGCCCAAGGTCATCCAGCAGCTGCAAGTGGAGAAATGGGGAATCAAACCCGGTTCTCCCAGATTAGAGTTCACGCACTTAAGCACTACACCAAACTCTCTCTTTTGGAGGTGTCTCTGTATGTCAGGTGGGTTGGCTTTGTACGGGGTTGGAGGTGGGGTGGCTCTGTAGAGTCAGAGAGGGTATACAGTGTAGTAAGACTGAGAGGGTTAAAGAATTGGACTTGCTTCTAGAAATGCTATGGGTTGAAATAGTGGAGCCAAAAGGAAGCTTAACAGTGGGAGTTTATTGCCCACCAGATCAAAAGATAGAGGAGGATTATAAAATGATGAATAAATTAAAGATAGCTACTAGATGAAATAACTGTATCATAATAGGTGGTTTAACTACCCACACATTAATTGTGTCAATATGTGTTCAAGTCAGAAAAAAGGGATTGAGTTTCTAGACACTCTCAATGACTGTGCTACAGAGCAGATAGTCACAGAACCTACCAGGGGAGAGGCAATCCTGGATTTGGTCCTAATTAATGCCCAAGACCTGGTGAGAGATGTAAAAGTGATTGCACCACTTGGGAACAGTGACCATAATGTTATTGAGTTCAACATTTGTATAAATAAGGAGTTGCCCAAAAAGACCGACACAACCACTTTTAACTTTAAAAGGGGTAACTTCTCTGAAATGAGGGGACATGTGAGGAGGATATTGAAAGGAAAAGTAGAAAGGGTTAGAACCACTGGGGAGGCTTGGGGACTATCTAAAACTACAATCCTAGAAGCTCAGAAAAAATATATACTGCAGGTTAGGAAAGGCAGAGATAGATATAGAAAAAGGCCTGCATGGTTAACAAACAAAGTAATGGAAGCTGTGAAAGGTAAGAAGGATTCCTTTAAGCAGTGGAAAGCTAGTGTCAGTGAGGATGATAAAAGGGAACACAGTCTGTGATTAGGCAGGCAAAAAGAGAATATGAGGAGCATATAGCAAAAAACATAAAGACCAACAATAAAACTTTCTTCAACTACATTAGAAGCAGGAAACCAGCCAGGGAGGCAGTGGGGCCCCTGGATAACCAAGGGGTAAAAGGAGTATTGAAAGATGATAGGGAAATGGCTGAGAAGCTGAATGCATTTTTTGCCTCTGTCCTCACTGTGGAAGATGAGAAGTGCTTGCCCATTCCAGAACTGCTGATTTCGGGAGGGGTGTTGAAAGACCTGAGTCAGATCGAGGTGACAAGAGAGAAGGTCCTATGACCGATAGACAGCTTAGAAACTGATAAATCACCCGGCCTGGATGGCATACCTCCAAGAGTTCTGAAAGAACTCATATGTGAACTTGTGGATCTCCTGACATAAATATGTACTCTTTCATTAAAATTAAATTCTCACAATACAAGAACTCGAGGACACTCAATGAAATTGCTGAGCAGTCGGGTTAGAAAGGATAAAAAGAAGTACTTCTTCACCCAAAGAGTGATTAACACATGGAATTCACTGCCACAGGAGGTGGAGGCTACAAGCATGGATGGCTTCAAGAGGGAACTGGATAAACATATGGAGCAGAGGTCCATCAGTGGCTATTAGCCACAAAGTATAGATAGGAATTCTCAGGCTGGAGCAAGTATTCTTGGTGCTTGGGGGGACAACAATGGGAGAGCTTCTAGTGTCTTGGCTCCACTGCTGGACCTCCTGATAGCTCCTGGTATTTTTGGCCACCACATGACAGAGTTTTGGACTGGATGGGCAACTGGATGAGCCTGAGGATGGTGTAGCTGATGCCATTACACCTTGTGGCCATACTGGTTGAAGACAAAGTTGGTATCTAGGTACCCTGCAGAGTCTGGTTCCTGCATTTGCGTCTCTGTTAGGTAGTGTAGTGACGTTAGAGAGAGAGAAGTTGTTTTCAATTGGGTGCTGTCCATGAGCAAGAAAAGGCATGCCACATGAAGACCACAAATTCTTTTTTTGGGGGGTGGTTCTCCCTTCAAAGGGGGCTTCAGGTTTTACTTTTAGACAACTAGCCATTTATACCTGTTTCAGTTTCTCCAAACAACCTCAAACTATCCATCCATCAGTGAAGGATAGCACACTAGAACGCTGAAGTGTGTAAGCACTGAAATCTCCTATGTTGCTTACAGCAGATACCCATTTTCCACCACTGCCCAGACCTAGCAAATGAATAATTACACTAGTGCAATACCCAATGACAAGGGGATCCAACACTTGCATTATCATAGTGAAAACCATGAACAAATCTAATTACAACAATATTATACTTATTGACTTGTGAATCAGAAAGAACATGACATTGCTGTCAAGCTTTTTAAAATAACTGGTCGAATATTTAGACCAGGGACTGAGACAGGTTTATTTTTTAAAGAGGTAAAACTCACTGATTTCCTTAAGTTCCAATGGGAATGTCAGGAAATAGATATGAAGTTTTATTGTCCCTCTGTTACTTCTACCATCCACCTAGTGGACAAGCAAGTATCCAATATGCTTGGCCACTCTTTCACAGTTCCCTTGAAATGACCTTCAGAAGATCCTCTGCAAGGAATTGGAGTTCACTTTAGATCACAGTATCCCTAAAACCAGCAAAGCTCTCTCAGCTTCACTGAATGACATGCTTGGGCTCTGAGGGAAGACATTCTGGAGCAGTATATTTATACAGCTCTCTGTGGTAAAAGGGCTCATTCTCACATAAAGGATTCCATTCAGCACTATAATTATGGGCTGGTTTGGTAAACCTTCAGTGCTGGGGGCCAGCTAATTTCTGAAAGAAAAAAACATACACACTGAGTATCTTTTTATGAATGTCTGAGGCAAAAGTTGAGAGATGTTATGATAGCAAGACCTGAGGGAATAACACTAGTCATGGATGCAGAAAGGAATTGAGGAGGCAAATAGAGGCTCTTCTTGAAGCCTGGGGCCAGACGCTATTCCACCTACACAAATAAATTATTTTAGTGCTAAGAACAAGCAGCTCTTCCAAAGAATATATTTTTAAAATGCAGCTAAGCCCTTGCCCACATTTTCTCCCTATGCTACTTATTGTGTTCAGGAACATTAAACAAGGTAGAGGTTTTTGCCAGAATTTGGCATTTCAGAAGAGTGAACATATACCCAAGTGATAACTTTCCTGTAAATGGCCCATCAGAGATAAAACACCACAGTTTGAGGTTTCATGCTAGGATTGCCAGCCTCCAGGTAGGGCCTGGAGGCCTTCCAGACTGACAACTGATTACCAGGCTACAGAGATCAGTTTATCTGGAGAACATAGGTACTTTGGAGGGTAAAATGCATGGTACTGTACCCTGCTGAGATCCCTCTTTTCCCCAGACTCTGTCCTCCACAGGCTGTACTGCTCCCGAAATCTCCAGGAATTTCCCTACCCTGAAAGAATACTGTTCAACTGAGACATTCTGCTATAAGTATTGAGGAATCAAGTAATGTACATGTATGCACCAGCCATCTCACGATTCTGCTTATTGTCATATATTGTTTACTCCACAATTTTATTAATCTTTTATACTCTTAATCCTCCATCCCCCCAGAGGTAACCAATTCAAGGACTGCAGCCACAATTCTTGTTCTTTGTGCTTTTATTCTCCTCCACATTCTTTACTTGGACAAGTATTATTTCAAGAGTGATTAAACATTCTTCTGCATTTTGAAAGTATGTGAAATACTCTTGAAAGGCTAGCCTCCAGAAGATGCATGAAGGTCAAACAATGCAAGAACCAAGAAGATGTGTTACAGGAAACACATTACAAGGTGAACAAAGTTAGAGTACAGCAGAACCTTTAAGACCCACAAAGTTTTATTCAAGGTATAAGCTTTCATGTGCATGCACATTTCTTCAGATACATTGAAATGGAAGTTACCAGTCCATACACATAGGTAGAGGGTAAGCAGCAAATTAGCATACAGCATATTAAAGTTGTTTGACAGATGCAAGGACCAAACTGGAATAACACCCTTAGTTTATATGGTCACCATTTATTTGGGTTTAATTCTAGCGAAAAACATAGTGAAGGAAATAAATATATAAAAATTAGAGATGAATGGGCAGATGTACCCTTCTTAATTGAGGAATGCTGACAGTAATTAACGGAGATTCTACTATCATGCTCCATCAGTCTCTTCTCAAGCATTGAGGTAACCTTACAGCATCTTTTCAAGAGAAGATGTCCTTTCCATTGACCTGCTTTGACCCATTGGTATTTTATGTTTCTTTAGTTAGTTGTTAAGTCCTGGGGGTTCCATTGTTCTGAGTTTTGTAATAACTTGTAACTCAGCAGTTTCCCTTTCTAGCCTGTTCCTGAAGTTCCTTTGTAATAAAACAGCTACTTTGAGGTCACCCATTGAATGTCCTGGAAGGCTGAAGTGTTCTCCTACAGGTTTCTCAGCCTTATGATTCTTGATGTCGGATTTGTGTCCATTTATCCTTTGGCACAGGGTTTAACCTGTTTGCCCTATGTAGAGAACCAAAGGGCATTGTTGGCATTTAATGGCATATACAATGTTAAAAGATGAACAAGTAAATGAGCCTGAGATGGCATAGTTGATGTTGTTAGGTCCAGTGATTGTGTTGTCTGGGTGTATGTGGCAGCAAAGTTGGCATCTAGGTTTATTGCAAGCTCTGGTACCAGTGTCCATGTTCAAGTTAGATGTTGTATTATTGTGGCTGATGAGTTGTTTAAGATTAGGGGGGGCTGTCTGTGTGCAAGAAAAGGTCTCCCCCCCCCACTGCTTGTGAAAGAGAACTGTCATTATTCAGTAGAGGCTGTAAGTCGTCGATGATGTGTTGAACTGCTTTGAGTTGAGAGCTGTATGTGACTATTACTAGTGGTGTTCTGTTATTGTCTCTTTTGGGCCTATCTTGTAACAGGCTTTCTCTGGGTATCATTCTGGCTTTGTTAATGTGTTTCTTGACCTTATCAGGTGGATATTTTAGTTCCAAAAAGGTTTGTTGTAGATTCCTCAGGTGAGAGTATCTGTCTTGAGGGTTGGAACAGATGTGGTTGCAGCATATAGCCTAGCTGTAGACAATGGATTATTTGGTATGTTTAGGATGGTAGCTGGATGCATGTAGATATGTTCGTCAATCAATAGGTTTCTGGTATAAGGTGGTGTCTATGCATCCATCATGTATTCATACAGTGGTGTCCAGAATATGAATTTATTGGATGGATTGGCTCATTGTCAGGTTGATGGTGGGATGGAAGTTGTTGAATGCCTGGTGGAATCTGTCCAGGGCTTCTTTACCATATGTCCAGACAGTAAAGATATCATCAGTGTAATATAGGTATAGGAGAGCTGTGAGTGAGAAGAAGTTTAGGAAGCATTGCTCCAAGTCAACCATGAAGACGTTAGCATACTGTGGTGTCATGTGGGTGCCCATGGCTGTACCATTAATCTGAAGGTATGGGTTGTTACAAAATTTGTAGTAGTTGTGGATGAGAACAAAATGGCAGAGTTTGGTGGCAAGCTTAGTTGTGGTGTTGTCAGAAATCATGTTTCTTATGTTTTGTAATCCATCTTTGTGTGGGATGGTGTACAGAGATTCTGCACCCATTGTGGCCAAAATAGCATTCTCTAGAAGGCTATTCAAAGATTGTATTTTCCTCAGAAATCTGTGGGGTCACACACTTAAGTAGGAGCCTTAATGGCATAGGGTCTTAGAATAGAGTCCATGTATCCAGATACCCCCACGGTGAGAGTGCCTATGCCTGAGACAATGGGATGTCCTAGGTTCCAGGTTTGTGTATTTTCAGTAGAAGGTAAAAGATACCTGGATGAGGTTCCTGTGGTGTGTCTGAAAGGATTTTTCCCCTGTATGTATTGGGATAATTCCTTCACGATAAATAGCAAGAGTAGTTCGTAAAATGCAGTTCTGGCCATTGCAGACTCCTGTTTCTCAAATAACATAGTTGGTTCTAGCAGGACTCCCACACTCTCCATTGAGTTTATCAAAGAAAGTTGGACTCCTATAAAGCAGATTCCTGACTGAACAGCATCACCTTAACCTTGTCAGGACAGATTTCAGTTTATTCTGTCTAAGCCCTTTTACTATAGCAGGTAGGCACCAGCCCAAGGCAGAGACAGAGGGATCCAGTGGCTTATTTAATGGTATATAAAATTGGGTGCCATCCACATACAGTCAGCACACAAACTCATCTAGGGGTGTCATACATATAACATTAGAGACACCACAGAACCTTGTGGCACACCCACAGTGAATCCCATATAGCTGATCCCTTACCACTTATCATTTCCTTCTGCATTTGATGAATAAAAGAAACCCCCTCAAACCATCTCAAAGCCAAATAGGGAGACATTTCCCATATCCATGTGTAAAGAGCCAGAGCCACCAAAGCCAGGTCTGAAGCTAGATTGAAATGGAACAAGGACAGATCCAGATATTCCTGTACCAGTTCAGCTAACCCATTCAACAGTCTTGCCCCCCAAAATGCAAGCCAGAGACTGGCCTATATCAGAGATTGAATTTTGAAATTTTCACAATGTACATATGTGTAGAACTAAAGGCATAACCAGAAGAAAGTCCAGTTAAATTTAGTGGGGATGAGGATGGCATGGGGATGAATCATAGTTCTTGTTCTGATATCCTGGAGTTTATTTTTTTATTACTTATTAAAATTATTTTAGCCTATTTGCCAGATGTGAATATGTTTTAAGAGTCTAACAGAAATCCACAAAAAATATCAATAAATAGTTGACAGCAGATTAAAATTATATTAAAACACATCAGAACAACCAGCACTGAAAAACTGAATGAAACAAAACTGAACACAGAACTAAGGAGTCAAATCTTTCTCTAAATACCTAATAGAATAAAGGCTGTGGTCACACACACTAAATAATCCACTTTCAATGCATTTTCCAACTGGATTTTACTGTGTGAACTGGCAAAATCTAGTTGGAAAGTGCAATGAAAATTGATTGAAAGTGGATTATTTAGTGTGTGTGACCACAGCCTAAGAAGGTCTTCAACTGCTTTGAGCCCTGCTGAAGGAAACTTGCATGTCCAATTTTACCAATGAACTAATCAAGAATGAGCAAACAAATTTTTACCAGGAGTAAAAGCAGCCTGGTTATGATGACTTTCAGTGAGAACGTTTAATAGCCCCTCTTCCTCTGCACTTTAAATTATAGTCCCATGGGCTGCATTGTCAAAAATAAATAATGAGGGATAAGATCAAGGTACCATATATAATGTGGTTTCAGAGGACAGCCATGTTGGTCTGCAGTAGAACTGCTATATTTGAGTCCAGTAGCACCTTAGAGACCAACATTTTCGGGGTAAGAGCTTGTGAGAGTCAAAGCTCCCTTTGTCAGAGATCATAATCGATCCCACTTATACATAACGATAATCGTACTCTGCATATGTGCCAGAGACCTATGTGTCACAAAAGTACAAGTTATACTTTTCATTGAAACTGAAGACATTTATGGTATTCAGACTCTTTTACCACACAATTACAGTTTTACTGTTATTCAGGCCCAGGACAGACTGGCAATTTGCCGCGGGATGGGACCCGGGCTGACAACGACAAAATATCGGGGTAAATGGGATGTTCACACAGGCACATCTGCCTGGCGTCCCCCACCTGTAGCTTACCGGTGCTCTCGCGCTTCACTGCCGGATTAAAAAAACACCTGATAAAAGCCGGCACAAATCTTGAAGGCCTGCGTTCGTCGCGTGTTTCTCCGCTTCCGGGGAGTCTGAACGCGCAGCCGAAAAGCCGGGAGCAACCCGCGTTGGGCATGAGGCAGCAGCGGTGTGATTGACTACGCTCCGCTCCACTGCCCAATGTGGTGCCGGCGTTGCAGGGCAAAAAAAAAAAAATGGCAAAATGCGCTTATGCGCATGAGCGCATGAGCGCTCAAGCGCTCATGCGCACATACACCCACAGCCGAAATAATGGGGAAACAGCGAGCGATATAGCGTGCCTCTGGCGCGGCAGTCTGAACGGCTCCCACGCGCCTCCGTCCGGTATCTTCCGGCAGAGGCCCCCGCTGTGTGGGCGGGAAAACCCGGTATTGTTTACTCCGGGTTTTTTTTTGCCGCGACTGGCTACCAGGGCAAATTGCCAGTCTGTCCTGGGCCTCAGTTTCATTGGGTGCCGGAATACTAAGGAAAAATAGATAAATGATATTACTTTCAAGTATATTAGCCAGCCAGAACATTCTGTTTTATACACTGGTCTCAAACATTTATGGTAGAGTATCTTCCCGTGATGCTGAATTCCCTTGAATTACTGGTATAAAATTATGTCTTATGATACTGTGTTATTAATAAACCATGTGAAGTCTTAACCATGAAATGATCTGTTTATCAGTACTAAGTTCTCAAAGCCTTTATTTCAGTATTTTTTAAAAAATATTCAGGTCCTTCTTGTAGGAAAAAAACTATTAATTTTTAATTAAAATAATGGAATTGTCAGGTACAACTACACATATAAGGGCTTAGAAAAAAAGGATTTGAGGGGCGATGTTTTCCCCATTTAACAGTTAACAAATTGAGAAATTTTAAGGAGTACTGGAAAAAACGTCTAGCAAAGCATTTCACTCGTCCCAAATGTATACCATGAAAAAGTCTGAGGGCTTCATTCTGGGAAATGCTGGGAAAAAAATACTCTCATACTTTAGACATAAACAACGTTTTCAAGATTTTTTTTGTTTAAATGCAATAATTTTGGTAACAATTAGTGCGCTATGTTTAATGATACATTATGTTTATATGATACATTGCATTATATATATTATACTATATATTGGCCGAGGACAGACTGGCAATTTGCCGCGGGATGGGACCCGGGCTGACAACGACTCAATATCGGATTAAATGGAATGTTCACACAGGCACATCTGCCTGGCGTCCCCCACCCGTAGCCTACCGGTGCTCTCGCGCTTCACTGCCGGATTAAAAAAACACCTGATAAAAGCCGACGCAAATCTTGAAAGCCTGCGTTTGTCACGTGTTTCTCCGCTTCCGGGGAGTCTGAACGCGCAGCCGAAAAGCCGGGAGCAACCCGCGTTGGGCATGGAGGCAGCAGCGGTGTGATTGGCTGCGCTCCGCTCCACTGCCCAGTGCGGTGCCGGCGTTGCAGGGCAAAAAAAAAAATCGCCAAAATGCGCTTATGCGCATGAGCGCATGAGCGCTCAAGCGCTCATGCGCACATACACCCACAGCCGAAATAATGGGGAAACAGCGAATATAGCGCGCCTCCGGCGCGGCAGTCTGAACGCTCCCACGCGCCTCCGTCCAGTATCTTCCGGCAGAGGCCCCCGCTGTGTGGACGGGAAAACCTGGTATCGTTTACTCCGGGTTTTTTTTGCCGCGACTCGATACCGGGGCAAATTGCCAGTCTGTCCTGGGCCATTATATACTTGCAGTTTTTTATAGAAAATAAATTTCTTAAATACCTTAAATTTCATAAATATTCCAAATTTTACATGCTCACTAAGTTATAAATGATGCATTTGATGTTGTTACATCATTAAAACAAGTTTAGGTTTGATATTTTATTTTATTTATTTATTTTATTGGACTTGTACCCTGCCATTCCCACAAGCAGGCTCAGGGCGGGTTCCATCAATGTTAGTACAGTATACAATAACAATTAAAACCAATTTAAAACAACAAGATTAAAACAATACAATAATAATAGAATAATAAAATACCATGCAGGATCTAATTAATAACTCAGTAGCTAAAATGGAATGATAGTGTAGTTTCAGGTGGCTGATCAAATCCAGGACACTGATGGGAGGCCAAGCAAAAGTGGGGGGGAGGAACCCACTGCCTTAACTAAAAGCCTGGCAGAAAAGCTCCATCTTGCAGGCCCTGTGGAATTGTAATAAATCCCACAGGGCCCTGATCTCATATGAGAGCTCGTTCCACAAGGTGGAGCCCAGGGGTGAAAAGGCCCTGTCCCTAGGTGAAGCAAGTTGGACATTCCCGGAGCTGGAGACTACCAAAAGGTATTGATTTGTAGATCTCAATGGTCTACAGAACTCATATGGAGAGAGAACATAAGAACATAAGAACATAAGAACATAAGAGAAGCCAATGTTGAATCAGGCCAATGGCCCATCCGGTCCAACACTCTGTCACACAGCGGCCAAAATATACCAGGTGCCACCAGGAGGTCCAGCAGCGGGGCCAGGGCACCAGAAGCCCTCCCACTGCTGCCCCCTCCAGCACCAAGAATAGAGTGCATCACCTGCCCCAGACTGAGAGTTCTCATTCTATACCCTGTGGCTAATAGCCACTGGTGGACTTCTGCTCCATATGTTTATCTAATTTCCTCTTGAAACTGTCCATGCTTGCAGCTGCCACGACCTCCTGTGGCAGTGAATTCCATATGTTAATCACTCTTTGGGTGAAGAAGTATTTCCTTTTATCTGTTCTAACCCGACTGCTCAGCAATTTCATAGAGTGCCCACGAGTTCTTGTATTGTGAGAAAGGGAGAAAAGAACTTCTTTCTCAACCTGCTCTATCCCATTCATAATCTTATAAACCTCGATCATGTCACCCCTCAGCCGTCGTTTCTCCAAGAGGCAGTCCTGAAGATATGCTGGCCGCTGGCTGTATAGGACTTCAAAGGTAAGCAACAGCACCTTGAAACAGATCTGGAATTCAACAGGCAGCCAGTGCAGTTTATGCAGCACTGGGTGGATGCAAGCCGGCACAGATATCACTGTCAACACCCACACTGCTGCGTCCTGCACTAGCTGCAACTTTCAGAGCAGTCCCATGTAGAGAAAGTTACAGTAATCCAGCCTGGAAGTGACCATTGCATGAGTCACTGTAGCCAAATCTGATAGGAAAGTAAGTATTGCATATATTTCGTTATTTTCCAAAATTTCCTCCCCTCCTCTCTCAAACTCCCCCTCCCAATAACCTCAAAATTTCCAGGAATTTTGCTTCTCTTGGTCCAATCATCAGCATCCTTTCCTGTAAGATTAGGACCCTGCCAATATTACATATGCTTTGGTAACTTCTAGATCAGATTATTACTGATTTCATTCTCTACATAGAAGCTAACCCTGAGGATAGTGTCTAAACTGCATTTCAGTCAGGATGCAGCAGCACAATTGCAAGACATTCATGCATTTATAAAACCAGTACTTCATTGGCTACAGGGTCCAAGCCACATTCGAGGGGCTGGTGCTGACAGACCTAAATGGCCTAGGAGTCGGATATCTCAGTAGTTACTTTCCTTCCATATGAGCTGGATATTAAGATTCTCCAGTGAGGCTCTGCTCTAGGTTTATTCTTTACCAGATCAGATTCTTTCTGGCTGTTGGATTCTCTTCTTTGGAACTTTCTTCTTCAACAAACCCATTCTTGCTTTTTTGGGTGTGTGTGTGTGTGTGTAGAGTGGTGTGTTAAAACTTTTGTAATTCCACCAATCCTTTGAAGGAAGGTATGAGACACTGTAACATACATCTTGGTTACATTCACACCTTGGTTCATAGAACCATAGTTCATAGTTTTCAAATGTGATTTATGCATGGGGTATTGTGGGAGTGAGCATTAATTTATTTCACTTTGTCCAATTTGGATGGGCTGGGAGTTGAAATATTAAGCATACCTATACGTCAGTCATCAGTATTGATCCACTGCTTTTTCTCTCACAAAGCACCCAAAGAGACTCATGCCAATCAAACACTGAAACAAAATAAGGACAATACTAAGCACAAAGTATCACGTACTGAAACATACCACACTTGCAGAGCAGCATGCACTTCCCAAAGGTCAGTTTCAGTGAAAATATTTTCACAGGACCAGGTAAAACTGAGCAGAGGTGAGCCTTCTCTCATCATATGCATGACACTGTGATTTGAGCATACTCAATGTTCTGTGACAGGTTTTGCTCCAGGCTCCCTTGCAATGACACAGAAGCTACTGGAAGTAATTCTCATACCACAGGCACACTCCAGTACAATGCTCCCTGAGAACTGCTTACTTAGGATCCTCTACAAAACTGCAAAGGACATTGGTATACATTGGTAAGACTGTGTGGGGCAACTGCTTTGGGCCATACCAAAGGAGTTGAAGTGGGACTGAGCAATAGATGCCTCACAAACATGGCCTTGATTTTCTCAGACATGTGCCAAATCCTGGGAAATCTAAAAGGGTCTGGTGGTCTTATGGAGCCCCTAAGTGATGGTATAACACACACGCACGCCGTTCCCCCCCCAGTTTCAGCTACGGAGAAAGAGCTAGCCCTCCCCGGGACTTTTATTCCCTCGGTTTGAATGTGAGTGTGCGTGTGCAAAGAGGTCGGCTTTAAGGTGGGCCCCGGCTGCCAGCGGACTGGGTCCCACGCAGGCCCTCAGCCCTCAGTCTGCCTTCCTGGGCATTGTTCACACACCTCGTCCTTTCTGCTTCCGGAGGCAGCGATGGGAATGATTTGCTGCAGATGACATCAGCTGTGTATGGTGGATGCTGGCAAAGCGGCGGCGGCAGCGCGCGTGGCTGCGCCGGGTCCCCTCCTCCGCCTCGCCCGGTCCCAGCCCCGCACTGTCTCGGTATAAAAGCGCCGCCGCCTCCCCGCCCTCTCTCACTCGCCCAGCTGCCTGGAGCGCGGTGCTGCCTTTCGGCGCGCGGTTCCCCCCCCGCCCCCCACCCCGCCGAGGGAGGCGCCTTTGGGAACTGGAGCTTTTCACTTCCCTCCCTTCCTTCGGTGCCGCCTGAAGGGAGACGAGCGAGGAGGAGTCGGAGGAGAGGGGCTTGCCAGGATGGCGACGGTGGTGCTGGAACCGGAGTCGGAGCCGTCTTGTAGCCTCCCCAATGCCGTCCCCCCCTCGCCTAGCCTGTCTCATCGCTTCCTCGACAGCAAATTTTATCTGCTGGTCGTTATAGGCGAGCTGGTCACCGAGGAGCATCTCCGGCGAGCTATAGCCAACATAGAGCGAGGTAAGGCGGCTGCACGCCTCTCTTCTCTCCCCCCCCTCCTCCGCCCGGTCTCCTTCAGGATCCCCGAGAAGGAGTTCCTTTATCTCTCCCCCTCCCCTGCTTGGCTGTGGGAAGGGGCGGCAGGGACTGGAGGCGACCTACAGGTTGCACAAAAGTCCTTTGCGCGCACCCGTCTCGTGTGCTGGTGGCGGCGGAGGGTCTCTCTCTCTGTCTCTCTGCAATAAGAAGTCAATGACTGCATAACCTTGGCAGAGCCTCCTCCCCGCCACATCTTCAGTCCATTGTCGTTTGGCATGAAATTCATTGTTTGCTGACTTCATAGCCCAGCCACAAAGAAGGATGGAGAAAAAGAAAATCTGATGCAACCACTCCCTTCTCCTCCCCCCTTTGTGTGTCTGCCTGTATTGTGTGAGTATGTGTGTGCGTGTGTCTGTGTGGCGGGGTGGGGTGGGGGTTGATCGTCTGTCTAGGAGCTGCAGTACCAGAGTTGGCAGCAGTATCCACTCAGCCCATCCTTCTCTTCGGCATCGCTTTCAGATCCTCACTTCTCGCAGAGTTGCACTGCAGTATGGAATATAGGAGAGGCTGCAGCTGGGTTCCCTGAAGGGTGCGTTTTCTTCACTGGATGGCTGCAGTTTTTCTTTAATAGATGGAAGAAATGGCTTCATTCTTATTCCCCCCCCCCGTAGTTGACTTTCTTTTTAAAAAAAGAAAAGAAACCTTGAGCCATTTCCCCACCACTTCAGGGGAGCTTCTATTAATTCGGAGTACGCTATTCTCTCAACAGACTTTCCTGTGCTGCCGGCATAAAAGAGAGGGAGAAATCTCAGGAACATAATGGGATGGGGGGGGGGTCCCCCAGGTATTGTGAATCTTTCCGGTTAGTATAAGATGCAGCATCTGGAGATGTACGTGGCTGTTGAACTGCTGCAGCAGCAATAAAGAAGGGAGGAGGAGGAGGAAGGTTTCTTTGGCTTCTCCCACACAAAGATCTGCAGTTGGCTTTGACATTTTGCTGCACCAAGAGGCACCAGGAAGGTGGGATTGGAACACACGCTGCTGGTCTTGAGTTAGCTCCACTCATTCCTTCTGCAAATCTTTCCTCCTCCTCTCTTGCTAGTGACATTTACACACATCCCAAACCTCCCCCCCCCCAGCCGGCTCAGAGCAGAGGTCGTTCTGGTCCTTTGCGGAGCCAGCAACAGTGCCTCCTTTGCTTTCTCTTTTTCGCCTCTTGGTGCTGCTGCTGGGGAGTCTGCCCAGAGATACCGGCTTGTGGGCGTGGTGCAGTCCGCAGTGCGGTCCCTATGGCAGCCCATAGCGGACAAAGGGCGTTCACACAGTCAAGGAGAAAAAGGAAATTATATTAAATATCCATTTGCAATCAATCTGCCTTTGCTGTCTGAAAGCTGAAGGTAGAAAGGGATCTGGAGAGCTGTTGCACTGCAGACTGTGCCGCTCCGGATAATAAAAAATGCACCAGCTCCCTTTGTTTCTAAGTTTCAGCCACTCATGGCTTTTCATGGGTTCCCTTCAGGAACAAAATTGATACTTTTATCAAAACAAGAAGCCGAATCAACAGCAAAGAGCAGAAATGCCTGTTATAAAATGCTGAGCACTTTCTCTCAAAGCTTGACATTGTTCCGCTACAGATTTACACTACTGTGGACTAGTTGGCCAACTTACCTTTTATTTTATAAAACTTACGCATGACGGGAGGGGACAATGGATTCATTCTTAATGACGCTCTTCAATGCAATTGTTATCATTCTGAGGAATAGTAATGTGCAATGTCCATAAAATAAATGCTAGATCTTATATTAAAAGACCATACCAGCATCTTCTCATTGGTTTTATACAAATACAAGCTTTGGCTGAATGTGTTTTGATTCCAAATGTGTTATGGTTTTGTTTAAGAAAGGAGAGGAAGAGATTTCAGGAACTTGCTATTGTCAGAGAAACCTTTAGGCAATGTCTTGATTATTCTTGATATATAGGTGTGGTTCAGCATACCAAGGGGTACTTCAGTTGGCTCTCTGTATTGTTGATTCACTCCCTTTCAGCTATTAAAATTTGTAGTTTCTTTGTGGATTCTTCTTGAATGTACATTCCAGTGAAAACAGGGCCACCTGTATTAAAGATTGACATAGTCATGGCCTCCTTTGTTTAGTGCCTGGAAACTGCTGTGAGTGTGACTGATAATCTTTGTTTTATACTCAACTGGTTATTTTGTCTTTTAGTTGAAATCTGAATGTGAACTAAACTGTATTTTATATGTTTTATTCACTGAAAGTATGATGTCATCTTGTCACAGGAAAAAATTAGTTCAAGCCTGAGAAGTTCTGCACCAGTGCTACTCTAATTGCCATTTTCTTACTGCACTAGGTTAGCTATAGTTACCTAGAAGCAACTTCCATTCTTTGATTTTTTGAGTAGAAAGTGGTTAATAATTTTAGTAGAATTGAGTGTCTGAGCATATCATTTGGTTTGATGTTGAACTTGGTCTGTGGAAGTCTATATATTTATTTCCATAGCACATGTATGGATTTAATAAATTTCTTCTTTTTGGAAAGTACTTAATGAGCTAAAAGCAGTAATTCATCACTTGAACTATAAACTCCCAACAAGGCCTTCAGGATTTCAGGTTTTACAGTATCTGCTCTATGCTTCCCTTGGGCACCACCCTTGAAGATGCTGGATTAATGTGCATCACTGCAGAGAAATCTGAGACGAGATCATTTACCAATGACTCACTGAAGGGTTATGTTGAAAGGCCTGGTGGATGAAGATTTATTCTCTTTAAATATTTTTGAGAAGGGTCTTGAGTTTGCAGTGTTGCCCAGTGTGGATCAAGCACCATTTACTGAGCTTTTCATTTAACACACGTCATTCAATCCTTTTACTTTCTAAAAAAGATTGACTCTTGGATCTATACAGAACTCAAGACTTGTGGGTGTGCCCAGGTTGCTAACGGAGAGCTGACTATCAGACCTGCTTCTCTTCTCAACAGAAGGAAGCAAACAATCTTGTCTCAGCTGGGCTTTCAATCTAGCAGCAGATTTTCCCATTTTACTACAGGCCTTAGAAACCATTTTTTTTTTAGTTTCTGTCACACAGTTTTTGTGTTGTGTTTCTGTTAGAATTGCTGAATCATGGTGTGCTGCATTTTTAGACAGGCTTGCTGTGAATTGTTAATATGTTACAATGTTGTGCATTAATGCTATTGTTCTGGCTTTCTCCACTTCCATAAGTGTATCACAGGCTGATGAGAGCCAGTTTACTGTAGTGGTTAGAGTATAATACTGGAAATGAGGATATCTGGGTATAGATCCCCTATTCTGCTACAAAACTGGATGACCTTGGGCCAAGTCATTCTCTTTTAGTCTAATCTACCTCACAGGTTTGGGTTTTTTTGTGGGGCTAAAAAGTAGTAGGGGAGAATTGTTGTTCTTGTTGATAGATTTTAAATATGCAAAGGAAGTGGAACACTGACTGTTTAGAGAAAAACAAGTAGGTTTATTATAGAAGAACAAAGTGTTGTAGAATATGCAGAGGGAAACTAACCAATCTAACTGTTGTAAAAGGAACAAAGAGCAACAGGAACCTCTACAGGAGCAGGAAGTGTCCAGAAGAGCCAATCAGGATACAGCGAGGACACAATTTGAAAAAGTGGGAAGTCCCTAGTCTAGCTATGCTAACTACAGGTCCTTCAGCTGTCCCCCTCTAAGATGATCTTCGGATCTTCTTTATAAGGCGGCATTATACACCTTGCATATTCCAACAGTTCTGAGTTCCTGAAAAGGGCAAAATAAAAATGTGTCTAGGCTCTGCCTATACTTAGACAGTATTTATATCATGATTGATTAATTTTCATCATTAGTGATAAATGTAATTGTGACTGTTCAAGAACACATGTTTATGAATCCTGCCTTATGACCTGGTCATATATGCATGAAGCTGCCTTATGCCAAGTCATCATTGTCTTCTGTGACCAGCGGCGGCTCTCCGTGTTGTTAGATGGAGATCTTTCACATTACCTGCTACCTCATCCTTTTATCTGAAGATACCAGGGATTGAACCTGGGGCCTTCTGAATGCAAAGCACACAATGAACCACTGAGCCATGGCATATCCATACAGTTTGATCCTGAGTATGATCATTCACTCACTTGGAATTTTTAAAAAACTGGAAGCCATGAAATATGAACAATGTGTCATGTTCAGTGATGGTTTCTTAAAATATGCATATCTCATCTGTCTAGCACACTAGATTAGAATTACCACGTGAAAATTTTTTGCACAGCTTCCCCCCCACCCATTTCATCTGTTCCTGGAGTTGTAACTACAACTGACATGAGAAATGCAAAGTCACCTCTGTTGCTGCTGCATCTAACTGTAAATTAAAGTAATAACTTCTCCAAGAATTACATGTTGTTAAGAGGAAAACAACTGGATACTTCCCCCCCCTGAATTGAGCTATAATTGCTGTTGCAAATAAGCCCTTTTATATCTGAAGGGCAGTTCTTACTTGCAGATAGGGTTGTCAACCTTCAGGTGGAGCCTGGAGATCTTCTGGAATTGCAAGTGATCTCCAGATGAAAGATAATTCCCCCAGAGAAAATGTGTACTTTGGATAGTGAACCCTACAGCATTATAACCTGCTAAGGTCCCTCTCTTCTCCAAACCCCATCTTCTCCAGGCTGCCCCCTCAAATATCCAGGAATTTCCCAACCCAGAGTTGGCAGCCTTACTTGCTGAACTATAAAAAGCTGGCGCTCTGAGGCAATCTGTTGTTAACTACAACATGGCCTTCTAGGAGTCTACCTGCTTCCCAACTTCCTTGACAGAATATATTCTGTACTTTAGGGATAAGATGTTATTGTAGTTAATGCTTGAGCTAGCAGTAGTCCTCTTACTGTTCAGTTGTAGTGAAAAGTGCCTCGTTCTTCCTTTGGTCAACCACTCCTCTTCTCAGGGGAGAATAAATCATATACCCTTATATGCTTGTGCAAGAATTGACTTGGGCTTCTTTTCTTTTACGCATAAGTCAAACTGGTTGATCAGTTTTGGAGTTTCTTTAGCTTCCTACTACACTTGAGTTTTGTTTAAACTTCTGCCATCTGAAAAACAGAGGTGACCTTTTGAGATGGGACACAAGCAACCAGTTTGTGTTTATTTTTACAACTCATTTATTCTGCCATGAAGAAGAGTTGCAAATAGCTTTTAAAGAAATACAGCCTAACCTGCCCATGACCAATATTTAGTAGAATTCACATCTTTTATAGACTTTTGCAAAAATAGACTGTTTAAAAAGGGACTTCAGTTTAATCAGTGCAATGTATTAATTTGTCTTATTTTTAAAAAATAAAATGGAGATGTAAGCTGCAGAAACCTAAACATTTCCACAAGTTTTGAAAGGAACCATCACACATAATACCTACTTTTAAAAAGCACCCATATATCCACATGACAAATTGCTTAGTCCAAATATGCCCAAGTGACTGACAGTCATTGCCCGGAACCCCACAGTTCTCTCAGATGCCTCGTTGGCTGGGTTTTCTGAATAATATTGTTGCATATGAAGGACAACAGAGGGTATAAATGGAATGATTTCTTCAGTAGAAAAAGAATTAATATATGGGTCCCAAACAAAGACTGTCTTCTGTTGATGGATTGTCTTCATTAAAAGTTTAGGAATCAGAGGGCTGGTTGTTGGAGTCCCCATTCAAACATGAGCTGTGTGAACTGAAAGGCTGTTATAACAAAAAGCTGCAACACAAATGAAAGCCAAGAAAGAAAAGATAATTTGGCACACTGCTGTACTTATTTGTTGCTACCGCTGTTTACAATAGCATGCCTTTCTGCTGACTGCAGAGTGGCTAATAGAAAGTTTGTACGTCATACAGCTATGCCCTTGAGGGAAGAACTGAACAATAAAGTGGATAAAGATTAGGATTGTGAACCACCTTATATGATATCCTCTTCCATGGAAGCTTGTTGGGTGGCACTCTCAGCCTAATCTACCTTGCAGGGTTGTTGTTGTAAGGATAAAACAGAGGTAAGGAGAATGTTGTAAACTGCTTTGGAGCCCCACTGGGAAGAAAAGTATGGTGTAAGTAACTAATATGGGAGAGAGAGGCTGAGACAGTATTCATATTAAAACCTCACCACAGGTTAGTTACCTTGCTTTAGTTGCTATAATCACAATTTCTAATAGTTTCAGAGTGACTGGAGTTTAGGCAAAGCTTATATTTCACACTTGTAACATATTTGTATATGAACAAATAGATACTGTGAATAGGACCAAGGTGGTGATCTTGCCTGGGGCAGGATGTCCTAAATTCAAAGTACATTTTGAAGTAAATAAGTTTATATGCAAAGCACAGTGTAAATACTGTTTGTATTGTATTTGCAGAAAGTGCAGTATTAATGAGAATGGTGATTTCATGTTAGTTTTATTTTACATGGTATAATCGAGGATCATAAGAAAAAAAGAATCTGCATTTTGTCTTCTGAAAATTAAATGTGACTAAAGCATTTTTGGGCACAGATTATTTGGATTTTATGTATGAAACATTTAGTGTTATGTATTGTTGCTGTAGATTGGATTGATCCAATAACATAAGCCTGCTATAGAGTGACAAATGTGTATCCTAATAAAAAGTTCTTGAAGTGGTGCTTACAACAGCTAAAGCAAATATCGACTCTCTGTGTGTGTGTGCGTGTGTTTGCTGTCAAGTAGCAACTGATTTATGGCAATCCCATAAGGTTTTGAAAGCAAGAGATGTTCAGAGGTGGTTTGCCATTGCCTTTCTCTTAGTAGCGACTCTGGTATTCCCTGATGGTCTCCCCTGCTTAGCTTCCAAGTTCTGGCTTTCCATATTAGTAACTGAGAATATTCAACAGTCTTGAAACGTTGGACTTCAGTTAAAGGAAGAAGAATATGCAGAACATATTTTAATGTGTCTCATGAAAGCAGAAAGATTATGGATAGGTGTCTTTGTTGAATACAGATATACAAGGAGGGACCTGTGATGACTCATACAGGAAAGGAAAATACAATTTCCACTCCCTCTCTCAGTGCTGGTTCTGTCTCCAGTCCCACTGCTGTGGGGTCCCCCTTTGACTGCTGTCACTGGATCTTTTCCTCCTTCCTCACATTCCTCTCTCAGATTCTGCTCTGCCTATTTGTTTGCAATGACTGCACATGTGCAGTTCAGTATTGCTATAAGCTTCTTGGGTATCCCCCAAATTAGATTTATCTTCAAACATGAGCGTTCTTTGGCGTTTTCCAGACTGTAGCCACCTTTTGTGTTTTCATCAGTGTTGTGGTGGTTCTGATGATCGTGCTATCGGTGTGATCAGTTTACACTGACATGTTATCTTTGATCTTTCCCTGTCAGACTTCCATCTGTTCAAATTCACATTTGAGGATTGTTCTGCTGCTTCCCCCCTTTTTTGCACAAGTGCTGAAGTGCTGCAGCAGCCCTATGTATCCTTACTTCCAAGTTATTGTACATAGAGAGAAAGAGAGCAAAGCAGACAGGTGAATGCACACGTTTGCAGATGAGCCACTGCAGTTCTGCAGGATGATGGGGAGGGGAGTTGTGGATGTGGGAGAGACGGGGGGGGTTGGTTATTGCTCGTGAGTGCTTCTTTGCTGAAGTGCTCCTGAAGTAAAGTCCTGGCTAAGACCTTCTGTTCATTTCGTTTGTCAGGATACACTCTGCTCTGGTACCTTCAAGAGACCAGGCAAACCTTCAAAGCTCCATTAGATTTAGCAGATTTTGCTGAGAAAGACTTGTGTACTTGATACAAAAATGGCACCCAGAGACATGCTACAATTTGCTCTGGAGTTTGGATGAAATAATGGTAAAGAGGGCAGTGATTGGCTGCTGGTGTCGGGCTTCCTAATTGGAATGCCTGTTTGTTTCAGCACAGGTGTCCTCCAGAACTAAAACATTTCCATGCTGGCATGCAATTCTTTTTTAAAAAAATGCTTCCCAAACCCACCTTTTCTGGTGGCAGTCCTTGAGGCGGGGAAAATTTCAGATTCTGAGGAAGAGGCTGTCTTGCGAATTCATTTTGCAGTGAAAAAAAGTACAGGGAAAACTAGTCTTAAAAAGAACAGGGGGAAATGAGGAAAATCTGGGACAGCACTGGGATGTTTACAAAGTTGTCTGGACACAAGGACACCCCCCCGGTAACACTGGGGAATGAAAATGTAACTTTAAGGCAGTCTGAAAAATGCCTTTGTTTGCAAAAACTTAAATGATCAATGTGACTGGCCCTGCCCTGCCCTGGATAGCCCAGGCAAGCCCAATCTCATCAGATCTCGGAAGTTAAGCAGGGTCAACCCTGGCAAGTACTTGGATGGGAGAACTCCTTGAAATACCAGAGGTGGGAGGCAGGGACAGGCTTCATTCAGCCATCTCTCTGAATATCCTCCAGGCCCCAGTAGGGGTCAGTCACCAGAGGTCGCCATGACTTCCAGGTGCACAAACACTCACACAAACACACACACAGATAGGAGATTTGAGTCTAGTGATGGTGAAATTTGGGGACAGGCAGAAGCAAACCATAGAGTCCACTCTCCAAAGCTGCTCTTTTTCACACAGGATCTGATCTCAGTAACCTGGCGATAAACTGTAATTCCAGGAGAACACCTGGAGGCTGGCAATCCTAGTCCCAGTCCTATAGTACATATAAAGTTCAGATTTGGTGAACAAAAATTTGGAAATATTCATTGTAATTTTGGAGATGAATACACATCGTCTATTTTCTTTTGATTTACAGGAATCCGATCATGGGACACAAACCTAATTGAATGCAACCTGGATCAAGAACTTAAGCTTTTTGTGTCTCGCCATTCTGCTCGGTTCTCTCCTGATGTGCGAGGTGAGGCATGTCTTTCTGTCTTTACTAGTATGTGGCACACGTGGACCAAATTGTTCAGGACAGTGAAAACCAAGGTGGATTATTAAAAGCTCTAAAAAGATCCAAAATGTCTGTTAGCATGCCTCAACTTTGTTTCAGTTTAGTATACTAGATGTCTTTGTTTTCTGGATAAAATTGGACTTTGGGGATATTACACTAATTTGTTAATGTATAATTTAGTATATACAATCTCTAGTACTGTCAGTGAAATCCTAAATGAAGCCCTTGCTGATGTCAGTGCAAATTAGTCAAGCATGTGTTTTTTAGCTGTAGTGCTAAGAAGATTACTAAGAAGTCATTCCCATGTAAGCATGTTACAGTGCAATTCTGAGTGGAGTTACACCCTAATAAATCCACTGAAGTTAGTGAGCTTACCAGGATATAAATCTGTGCTGTTGGTCATGCTGCATTTGAACTCAGCAAATGGGGGTCATTTTTGGAGTCAATGTTTTACTTGCACAGTTCTACATTGTCCACATATTTCTTCTGCACTAATATAATGTGCTATGGAAGTTGATTTTAGACATGGTAATTCTCTAGTCCACATATTGGTTAAAGCTGCAGTTCTTAGGTCAGCTGAACCAGTTTGCAAATTTGAAGAAGCATGCAGTATTGTGGCATGATACAACTTTTATTTCTGTTCCAAGAGGTCAGGCTGTGTTGCAGAAACTGTATATAAAATGGAAAAGTCTCAAATAAATGGATGCAGGGGAGAAGAAAAACCACTGCTATCCTACTTCTATGCCCCCGACACACAGTAGAAAGAGTTGTTGTAGAGTACCATTTTCTATAGGGTTGCCAACTCCAGTTTGGGAAAGTCCTGGGGGTTTGGGGATGGAGCCTGGAAGGGCAGAGTTTGGGGAGGAGAGGGACCTCAGCGGGATATAATGCCATAGAGTCCACCCTACAAAGCAGCCATTTTCTCCAAGGGAATTGATCTTTGTAATCTAGATATACTTTGTAATTCCAGGAGCTCTCTAGGCCTTACCTGGATTTTGGCAACCCTATCCTCTTAGGAGCCCTGCAACTGTAATTGGATGGGGTGGGTGAGTCCTGCATTTCAAAGTAAAAAAGTCAGCATCTCCATGAATCATGGAACCAAGTCTTAGAATCTGAGTGTGAATTTCAAATACACAGAAATATGTTCTGGACAGAATGAGGGGAAAGCTGAAGATTCAGCAGAAAGTCTCTGGATGGATTTGTCACAATGCAGTTGGTTTTACATGGCTACTGTGAGGAGGAAAGAAGTCGAGTTATGTGACTGATGTCTGTCTCAGTTAACAGTATGCTCTAGTTAAATAAAATACCAGCAAGTGCTTGCATGTATCCAATGTGCCATTTCATAACAGCAAACAAGCTGTTGAACTAGCTTTAATAGGCTGCACCAGCCCACTGTAGGGGTCCTGTCTAATCAGTAAGGAATCTCTCTCTCCTTTTGGAGGTCACTGTGTACGTGTGTGTGTGTGTGTGTTAAGACTCTGAGCTAACGTTACTTGGTAAAACCCCTGGTAGTTAGAATTATACTTCGTAATGATATGCCCTCTTAAAAATTTGTTAATCAGGAAGGAGAGTTGCAATGGAAGGAAATAAGAAGTAGGGTCTCAGAAGAATTGATATTGGGACCAGTACTGTTTAATTTGCTTATAAACGATCTGTAATTGGGGTGAGTAGTGTTGTGGTCCTTAGGAAAACCCAACATGAGATGGATTGACTCAGTCAAGGAAGCTGTAGCCCTCAGATTGCAAGACATGAGCAAGGCTGTTAACGATAGGAAGTTTCATTTGTAAGGTCGCTATAAGTTGTAAGCAATTTGACAACACTTAACATACACACAGTGTAGTGGTCACATTTGCAGATGATCCCAAATTATTCAGAATAGTGAAAACCAAAGGGATTGTTAAGTACTCTAAGAAGATCTCTCTAGATTGGACAAGTGGGCAGCAATGTGGAAAATGAAGTTCAGTGTAGGTAAATGTAAGGTGATGCACACTGAAATAAAAACCCTGATGCACATTGAAATAACAACCCTGATTTTACATACACACTGATGGGATGGGGTCTGAATGGTGGTTACTGAAACAGAAAGAGATCTTAGGGTTCTATTGGAGAACTTGGTGTATATGTCAACCCAGTGTGCTGTGCTGGTGAAAAAGGTTTGCCAAGAATTAATTTGAAAGGAAAATAAAATGGCTAATATCGTAATGCCCTTGATCTATAGTATGGCTATACTTGAAATTTTGTGTATAGTCCTTGTCACTGTACTTCAAAAAAGATATTGCAGAGTTGGAAAAAGTGTGGAAGAAAGCAGCCAAGATGGTTAAGGGGTTGGAGCAACTTTTTTACATAAAACTGTGGAGCTTTACAATTTAGACAAAAGACATTGAGGTGTGATAGAAATTACACATGGTTAGGAAAAGGCAAATAGAGAACTTTTTCTTTTTATGTCATAATACAGGAACTCAGGGACACTCAATGAAATTGATGAACAGTGGACAATACAACATTACTCAGTGAGTGAAATTCACTACCTGTGGACTGAGTGACCACTAGCTTAGATAACTTAAGGGAGTGGATTAGAGAGATGGAGGATAGGTTCCTCAGTAGCCATATATCCTCTATATCCTATAACCCCTATATCCAAACACAGTAAAGCTCTGAATACCAGTTCAAGGAGTATGCAATTTTTTTCTCTCAGTATTTTTTTTGGGTAGGGTTTGTTGGATGCGAAAAATTTCGGGATTCCCGAAAAACCCGATACCAGATCAGGGACTTTTTGGAAATCCTGAATTTTTTCAGGTGCAGCATCATGTTTCATACTAAAGCCACTAAAAACAGCTGAGCTGGGGCTCTTTTGGGTGGTCCCTTTAAATCAGACTGCCCAAAAGAACTTACTAAACAGCTGATCCTGTGCGGAGAACTCTCCCTTTAGACTCAGCTGGGGATCTGTTGGGCAGCCTGGTTTAGATCAGGCTGCCCAGCAGAGCCTACCCAAGAGCTGAATGCACATGCCTAGCTAATTGATAACATTAGGAGGATGTCTCAGGAGTTACTAGTTGGCCACTGTATGAAACACGATGCTGGACTAGATGGATCACTGATTTGATCCAGCAGGGTACCTCTTACACTCTTATGTTTTGGTGATAGAATAGATAATGTTACTTCCACCTGAAGGTGGGAGCTTCCATTTTTAACACTCTGCCATGTGAAAAAAATCCCATCTGCAAGTAAAAAAACAAAACAAAACATATAGCAGAAAGCTACATAAAGCAATTTTTTTAAAAAAATTAGGGGGACATTTAAAAATGAGATTACCTCTACATGGAGTCTGAAGTGGTGCATTCCATTGCATCACCTAATTTCACTGGGTATGTAAACCTAGAGGTTACCTGTTCGGATACAGAATTCAATGGTGGGATGGCCATAGAAAGCCTGCCTTAACTGTAACCATGCATTATGATTTCTTGCCTTAAAAAGTGTTTCATGAATAGTACGCAGCAGTATAGGCCAGGTTTTAAAATCTGTATAATGGCTATTTAGGACATATTTCACATTAATGTTTTGATTACTCCTGTCATGCTCATATTGCAGCACTTAGTAAGTCCATATAGTGTTGATATTTTGCCTAAAGTCTCATTTTCTTGAAGTATTATTTACTTCAGGATACATAAATGCTGAGTACAATATCTTCCAACTGTAGCAAACTGTGGTGGTTTTGATTATTTTCTCCTTTGGCTTGTTTTGAAAGAGGGAAATAAGCACATATATACAGAATCAACATGGCTGCATTCCACAAGTAGAGAAAACTGACAATATTAGTCCATGTGCATTATATTAAACTGTTTATGGGCCAGTTGCCCTTTGGTTTGGCTGTATCCCATTATTTTTGTTGCAGTGGGAGTACTTGGATAATGGAAGCTAGGCAAGACTTTGTATATACTGAACTACAAAAAACCTTCCTAATATAATGGTAACATTTTGCTAACTAGAGCTGGTTTCTAAAAATTGCCTGTAATGATGCCGTTTCAATACAGTGTTCTGTGACATTTCATTGAAATACTTCTTGGTATATACCATCACAAAAATGGATGTGGTGGCAAAACGGATACTAGGATAAGGGAAAAGGAAATGCTATGGGCACATTCCAAAGGTTCATAGGTCCCTGAAACACAGTGAAAATTAGTTCATAAATAATAGTTAAATTTGAGTCCAGCAGTATGTCAGAGATTTTTGAGGTACAGTCTTGTTGATTTCAAATATAGCTGCTCTACTGCAGACCAGCATAGCTATCCTCTAGGGGTGCAGACTTCTCAATTTCCCAGGTCGTGGGGCACGCTGAACCTGGTCCAGGTCCATACTTAGTAATCCATATTTAATAATTCCAATATGAAATTATTTATAATTCCAAAAAACATATGCCATCAACAATTAATCATATGGGTTTAAATATATAATTTTTTCACTTGCAATAATCTGAATCTCAGTAAAAGAAAGATGACTGTGTAAGAGGATAGAAAACATGTAATGAACTCCTTCACTGAGAGACTTTGAGTAAATATTTCATTTATATAGAAAAGGAAATACTTCCTCCCCCTCTGTCTTTTCCTCACAACTTAGGTTGAGTGTGTGACTGGCCTAAGTTCGCAAAGTGAGCTTTGTGGTTAAGTGGGGATTTGAACTCTGGTGTCCTTAAACACTTTAACAACTACACCACTCGCATACTGGATACTCAAAATCAGGGCTCTTTTTGTAGCAGGAATTCCTTTGCATATTAGGTGACACACCCCTAATGTAGCCAATCCTCCAAGGGCTTACAGTAGCCCCTGTGAAAAGAGCTCTGTAAACTCTTGGAGGATTGGCTACATTAGGGGTGTGTCAGCTAATATGCAAAGGAGTTCCTGCTACAAAAAGAGCTCTGCTCAAAATGAATCTCCGAATGCATCTCAGAATCTACAGGAAATATTGGCTTTTCAGATATCCTGACCTGAAAGTACGTGAGCATTTGTTTTGCTAAAGTGGGGTAAAGGACAGCAGAATCACTTCACTTTCCATATTTGAGGAACCAGCTTTATATTCTCCCACATCCCTATATACAGACGCACAGACAAAAAAATGGCTAAAGAGAGAAAGATTCCCGTCTTTTCCATTTGTTTTTCTCTAAAGCTGCAGGATACCAAAATCACCTTAACTTACAGTACATTGTCCGTTTCGGTGATCCACAGGTTGAGAGTAGGGGCTTTAGGTAGAATTTCCAGAGATCTCAAGGAAGAAATAAGACAAGGCAATGGAGGGGTGGCTCCTGTATGGCAAGTAAATGTCCCAAAGTCCCTGAAAAAGAAAAGAAAAATTAGCATCCTCTGTGCAAGTGGAGAGGATGACACAGCACAGTTTTGTCTGGCAGATCAGTCTCCGCCCAAGGTTTTGGCCACTCATTAGCATACCCCAAGGAGAGCCTTGACCTGGCCTTCCCCAAAGCAAGGCATTGATAGCTCCTGACAAAGCCACGAAGGCAAATTTAGGCAGGATGGAGTCAGGGCAGACAGCACACATCTAGATAATAATGGGGTCCTTGGTAACACTCCCTCATACACATAGCTAAATATAAAATGGAGATGGGACCATATTTTTTCTTTAAGGCAGGGCCACCAGGACACAGTAATAACACAAATATTAGTATCCCATCTGTGAAGCCAAAGCATAATTCTCTTGATCCATTACTTCCTTCAGAGGGTAGCCATGTAGGCCTGTAGTAGAACAGTTAGATTCGAGTAGCACCTTAAAGACCAACAAGATTTTGGGGGTATAAGATTCTGAGTCAGTGCTCCCTTCATCAGATACCAATGAAGGGAAGCTTTGACTCTTGGAGTCTTATACTCCCAAAATCTTGTTGGTGTCTAAGGTGCTACTGGACTCGAATCTGTCTGTTACTTACACCAGAGTTTGTGTTGCAGGCTACAGGAAATACATCCTTCAGTCCAACCACCGAGGGCTCCTGATTGCTAGATGTACTGATCTTTTCCTTCTCCCCTTTCTTGGTCTTTTTCCTGTATGTTGTTTCTTCACATACAGAACTATCCTCTGAAGGGTCTCACCCCCTCTTACCTTTACAAAAACAAACCAACAAAACCATCCTTGTACCTCTTAGGAATTTGTGAAGTTGTTGTAAAGACAAACAGGACTGAACTTGAAAACATAAGAAGAGCCCTGCTAGATCAGCCCAGTAGTCAATCTAGTCCAGCATTGTGTCTCACACAGTGGCCAACCAGTTCGTCTGGAGGGCCAACAACGGGACATAGAGTCTGAGGCCTTCCCCTCATGTTGCCTCCTGGCTCTGGGATTCAGAGGCTTAGTGCCACCCTCAGTCACATGGCTAGCAGCCGCTGATAGACTTATCCTCCATGAATCTACTTAATCCCCCTTTAAAGCTGTTTATTCCTGTGGCCATCACTATATCCTCTGGCACGAATTCCACATTTTAATCACTCTCTGTATAAAATAGTATTTTCTTTGATCTATCCTGAACCTATTCCTCATTGGATGCCCTCAGGTTCTTCATTGGATGCCCTCAAGTTCTAGTATCTTGGGAGAGAGAGAAAAATGTCTGTTTGTCAACTCTCTTCACCCCAGGTGTAATTTTATAAACCTCTATCATCCCCCCCACTTAGTTGTCTCTTTTATAAACTGAAAAGTCCCAGACTCTTCAGACTTTCCTCATAGGCAAGATACTCCAGCCTGACAGCCTGAGCAGCTTCATGATGCTGCTTGGCAGTCTGGGGGTGGGCATTTCCTCTGCTGGGAAACCCCAGAGGGCCTGATAGCTCATATAGGGCTTTACCTCCAGGAAATCACGGAGGGACTTGAGCTCCACTGTCCCCCATAGCTTACACCTCTGATACCCTCTGCAACTTAGTTCATAAAGGGTTTGCTCACATAAGAATCAGCCCCATTTTGCACATACGATGCAGATTCAGAATTGTTTGTGTGGCCCATCCCTTGAGAGACTTGAGATGTAGAACTTCTGAGCTTTGACCTGTGAGCACATTTCTTATTTTGAACGAAGTTTGCTAGCAGCACAGACCTAAGTACACTTTCCAGTAAACTCTCTTGAATAGACCTGAATAGCATTCTGATTCTGAGTAGACCTGCTTAGGATGACACTGTCACTTTGGCAATACTTTTGACAGCCTTAAAGAGAAACTGAAATAGTGCAAATCCTCTGCTTCCATTCAGATAAGTAAAGTAAGATTATTCACATCATGGTTTTGGATGGAAAGATTTGAAGTACTTGAGGATTTTTTTTCTTCTAGGAAAAGTATTATTAGCAATCTGCTCTTTCTTGTCTAGACTTGTTTAATCTGTCATCATGCAGGATTACACTTTAATTTCACTTGACTGGAATTTATCACAGGCTAACTGGCATGCAGTAATGCATGGGTTTTCAGTATTGCATGGCCTTTACACTGGGGGGAAAGGCAATGCTCAAACTTTCTGAAGAATCTGTGCCTTAAGTCTGAGAAATCCCTAAGAAATAAAACTTTGCTACTAAATTTTACTTCTATATTTGCATCCCTGCTGTATTTGACTGCATACTTTGAAATAGTTTCCTTTATGTGCTTATATTTATTTTAACAGTGCTATCCTAAGCAAAGTTCCATCCTTCTAAAACCACTCACTTCAGTGGATTTAGAATGGTGTAACTACTTAGTATGACACTACTGAGGTTTTAGCATTGTAACATGTGGATTGTATCCAGCTAGTCTATTTTCTCAATTTCAGCCAGTCCCCTCTTATTACAGCCCCTCTTCTACGATTTTGTCCATTCAGGTCCCATAATCCCCAACAAGTATGAGTCCTCCAATTGTGTCTGTTTCTCTTCTTATGTCTCACAGAAGCTTAATTGAATTATTGAATTACTAGGAATCAGGCCCATTGTAGCAATAAATACAATGGGAGCTAGCTTGGCTGCCTGGCTGCACCCCCCGGTCTCCCTCCCAGCCCCCTGGCCACTTGAGTCCCCAGCGGGCCAAGCCAGCTGGGCCCTTCCCCCAGCCAATCAAGGGCCCAGTGAGCTAAGCCGGGTGGCCTCCCTCCTCCCCCCACCCAATTGAGGCCCTGGCTGTCCAAGGTGCCCGGCCACATCCCTCTCCCCACCGCCTATTTGAGGCCCTACTGGGCCAAGCTGCCCAGGCCCGTTCCTCTCCCCACTGTCTGCACGAGGCACCGGTGGGCCACACTGGGTGGCCTTGTTCCTCCCCACCACCCATTCGAGGGCCCAGTGGGCTAACCCACCCAGGCTCTTTCCTCTCCCCGTTTGAGGCACTGGTGGGCCAAGCCAGCTGGCCTGGTCCCTCATGCCTGCTTGAGGCAGGCCACCCACTGGGGCCTGGTCCTCTGCACTGGCCATCAATCGGGGGGAGCAGGTGCAGAACCGCCGCAGAGACGGGAGAGGTGCTGGGGAGGAGTGGTGCTGCTCTGGGCCAGAGGAAGACAGGAGGTGTGTTCAGCAGAGTGAAGGCACTGTGTTCTGAGGCACATTTGGGCTGGCACCACCTCTGTGGGCGGGAGTCAGAGAACACAGCCAGTGGCCACGGTCCCCTTTGTGAGTGGCAGTTTTTGCAGCCAACGGATTAGGGAGCGCATCAAACGTGGCGACCCCAAAACAGCTTTATTATATAGAGAGATTATTATGACAGGTCTCTTAGGCCATGATCCACAAACATGTTAAGGCTATATTTACTTGGAAGTAAATCCCAAAGAATCCAATTAAATGTGTATAGAATCTGGCTGTCCATCAGCTTGTCTGAAGTATAAACCCAGTTCCTCCACTGAAGGAACTGGTATAAACTGGATTAACTCCACATGATATATTGTAACTGGATTGTGTACTGAGTTGTATGATGGTGACATCCATTTTACTAATTCTGATATTCTATGAAAGGACACATAAACTGGCTCACAAGTAAAACAAAGACAAAGAGGTAGACAATAAGAAAAACAGTTAATGTTTTCAAATATTTTGTATAAATCTAGTTTATGTAGTGGTACTCTGTGTTTCAGGAGCTGGGGCCAGAGACAGGGGCTCACTCCATCAAGTGGCACTAGGGTCTCAAACTGCCGAGCTACAGATCTTCTGGTCTGCAACTCAGCATGTTAACCTCTGAGCCACCCAGCTCCTGCCAACCTAGCAGTTCAAAAGCAAGACATTGCAAGTAGATAAATAGGTACTGCTTCAGGGGGAAGGTAACAGCATTCTGTGCACCTTGGTGTTTAGTCATGCTGGCCATGTGACCAAGGAGCAGTCTTTGGACAGCACTGGCTCTTTGGCTTGGAAATAGAGATGAGCGCCACTCCCTAGGGTCAGATTTGACTGGCTTTTGAGCAAGGAAAACTTTTACCTTTACTCTGTGTTTCACAGAGAGCCACATTTGTTATCAACTACAAGAGCCACATGGCTATTGTATGACATGTGCTCCACCATAAATACACACAAAATAATAGAAATATTAATATTAAATATGTACCTATAACCTTTTAAATTACCAGCATACCTCTGAGCATGTAGTGTTGTCTCTTACCACCAAGGCTGAAATCATAGGTAGCCTCTGGAGCACAGTGGAAGGGCTTCTGCCCTCTTCTGTGCCTTCTTCTTGCTCTCTTCTCAGTACAAGGCACAGCAGCTCAGGCAAGAGAGTGAGATTATCAAAGTGCCTGGAGGAGAGCAAGTTGGCTGTATAGGAAAAGTAGTAAAGTCAGCCCCCCCCCCCCACACACACACTGTGGCCCACTCACAACTTTCCTGGGTGGTTGCTATGGCAGCAGGAGTTTTATTCTTTCTTCTCTGTGGCCAGCTTGCTCTGCCAGGAGCAGAGGCTGTTGAGCAGGGTTTGGGGGTTATTGGAGAGGATGGGCCCTTGACATCCATCCCTGCCCTCAGGGAGGCTCACAGCTTATTCTCCCAGCCTTTTGGCAGCATCTGTTTCAAGAAGCAAACTGCCTGCTGACCACAAGCCATAGCAATGTCTTGACCACTTTTCTGGAACATAGAGCAGGTGCCACAGTGAGGAATGGGGCTCAGAAGACTGGCATGTTAAAGAGCAACATGGAGGTCCTGAGCTACTGAGAAGATATCACTGAGCTAATATCTCAAGATATGCTGTTGTCAGCATCTGTATTGCATCAAATCCAGTGCAATCCAAGGAGCACTTTCCTGGGAATACTTTCTAAAGAATGCTTTCCAGTGAATAGGGTTCTGAGTAGGATTGCTCTCTGTCATGAAGAAAATTCATTGCCTGGTTGTATAGCAGTTTTGCTAGCTTGTAAAAAAAATATGTTCCAGTTCCAAAAACAAAAGTAGCCTGTACTGTCAGCAATAGTCTATACAATTTCTAAGTGTAGAAGGGACTGTATACCTGGAATAATAATTTTGGGAGTGAATCACAGTAGCTTGACAGATCTCTGGATAATTTTTATCCAATTGACCAAAATCTCATGGGCATTTTTATACTTGTTGCTCTTAGGGAGAAAGAAAGTAGAGACAAAGAGACTGAAGTTAAATTCATTTAGCTGACTCATGCAGAAGTATCCTTGCTTATTTGTCCCCACAGAGCCGTTGCTGTTAGCAACTGTGCCATAGCATCTCTGTCTCACTGCACAGTAACAATCAGGTGGAAAATACTGTTGTCTTAAAAGGTCCCTAGTTTGTGTGTTCTTTGTAGGGATGGGGGAGAAGATATGCTTTTACTAATATGAGTAGTTTTACTTACAGAAAGGACATAGTATATCAGTCAATGTCCAAAATGCTTTTTGGAAGATTATTAGAAGTTATTCATTGCTAAAACGATGAGAAACAAGATTTTAATTTTAAGTTTGTCTACCTGGAGATTAAAATTCACATAAATTGTTTATTTTCTTCATTTGCCATAACTATACACTGCTTTTCTTCTGCAATTCAGGACTCATGGTGGCTTATGAGCTTTGAAGTCATAGTTAATAAAAAATAAGACTAATCACCTAGAATCCTAACATAACAAAAGACCTGTTGCTCACACCTCTGTTATCATAAAACAAGCAAATTGGGGGTGGGGGGGATACCATACAAGCAAAAAAGCACTTACAGACATTTTAAAATGTGGCAATCAGCTGGCCAAGAGGTTAGCAGCTTCCCTCTTCCCATTCCCAGGCAGCAGGTCTTTATACCATCTGTAGGCAGTGGACAGAGTTGCAGCTGTGCAGATGGAATGAGAAGGTGGCTATGTGCTGGCCAGGGTAGAAGCAGCCTTTCCCTGCTACCAGTGAAGCATTCCCACTATGGAAAGCTCAGTTCCACGTAGGAAAAGCTTTACATCAACTGGATGATGTCACTTATGCATATTTTACTGAGTATGCCCAGAATAATTTGTGTGTATCAAATGTGTGCAGCTGTTACGTTGCACTGATATAAATATGTAACAGTTTTCCATGCTAAAAGATAATAGAAATAAAATATCAAATGAATAGCTATCACTTCCACTGTGACTTGATATTTTTTAAGGGTTTTTGTTTTTAAAATGCCTTTATATTGCAACACACACACACACACCCCGGTCTACGCTTCCATATCTCATCGAGATACTGGTGCATTGTCACATTTCTGGTTCATTTTTGGTGTTGTGTTGACGTACCTACTGGAACACCCTCTAGTAAACATGCATGAGCAGCAAGTGCGCAATGTATTTTAGAACCCTCCAGGTGTTGTTGTTGTTTTAAAAAACACCTTCTGAACTGAACCAAAGGTCCATGTAGTTCAGACTCTGAATTTTAGATTTATTGTTAGTTGTTCCTTCCAAGAAGAAAGTCCTAAAGGTTGGAGTGTGAAACTGAGGTGGGGAGAATAATATCTACCAAGCCCTGAACTTCTTGCAAGAAGGCCAGAATTAGGGTGTGATAAATTCTAACACTTGAAAATGCTCACAGGTTTCATTATGGAAGATCAACTCTTAAAGCTTGTTGGAGAACGATCTTTTCTATCCTACAGTTCAGCCTCCAGATACTTTTATTCAAACCCTGATACCTTGTATTAAGAAAGCCAAAGTTGACTGTAGAATGCAATCACTTTTTTTCTGTCCCACTATTATCTCTAATCAAGAAGGGCTTGCAGGTTTTGTAGGAACATAAGAACATAAGAACATAAGAGAAGCCAATGTTGAATCAGGCCAGTGGCCCATCTAGTCCAACAGTCTGTCACACAGCGGCCAAAATATACCAGGTGCCATCAGGAGGTCCAGCTGTGGGGCCAGGACACTAGAAGCCCTCCCACTGCTGCCCCCTCCAGCACCAAGAATAGAGTGCATCACCTGCCCCAGACTGAGAGTTCCCATCTATACCCTGTGGCTAATAGCCACTGATGGACTTCTGCTCCATATGTTTATCTAATTCCCTCTTGAAACTCTCCATGCTTGTAGCTGCCACCGCCTCTGTGGCAGTGAATTCCATATGTTAATCACTCTTTGGGTGAAGAAGTATTTCCTTTTATCTGTTCTAACCCGACTGCTCAGCAATTTCATGGAGTGTCCACGAGTTCTTGTATTGTGAGAAAGGGAGAAAAGTACTTCTTTCTCAACCTGCTCAATCCCATTCATAATCTTATAAATCTCGATCATGTCACCCCTCAGCTGTCGTTTCTCCAAGCTAAAGAACATTAAGAATTATCAGAATTAAAATAAGCCACAATAAAGGACCTAAAACAGCATACTGCAACATAATATTATACTCTTAAAACTGTCCTCAGACAATAAAAATATCTTTAAAAGGCATGGAATCATTCATTTAAAAATAGGGTTGCCATCCCACCCATATTTTCCACTGTCATTCTGAATGATGATGGGAGATCTTTTTTTTAAATGGCCATCGGGCCAACAATGTGATGTCACATCCAGAGAAAACCCATGAGTGATCAGTTCTCTCTAGGAATTACTGTAAGCTTGATGGCTTTCCCATAGAGTTTCCAACAATTCCTAGAGAGTCATGACATCCCTTCCAGGTTTTTCCATCATGCCACCACTGATGAACTTTCCCATGTCTCTGCCTCTTCCAGTCTCCCACTAGTTTCCAAGCACAGCCTGCAGGTGGGGTGCTGAGAGCATGGCTTAAGAAGAATGGAATTGCTGTAAGCTTGATGGCTTTCCCATAGAGTTTCCAACGATTCCTAGAGAGACATGACATCACTTCCAGGTTTTCCTATCATGCCATCACTGATGATCTTTCCCATGTCTCTGCCTCTTCCAGTCTCCCACTGGTTTCCAGGCACAGCCTGCAGGTGGGGTGCTGAGAATATGGCTTAAGAAGAGAATCCATTCACTTTAGGTATGATTTTACATATTACTGCAAAGATTTCCCAACTGGTCTCTTAAAGAAATGAGCCCTGTCCTCAACCTGTAAGATGAAGGTTTTTCTTCACTTGCTTGTGAAGTTGGACACATTCTGTTCATTCTATTTATTTATATTGATGAGATATCAGACCTTCTGGGTAAATATGTCTTTCAGCTTTTTCTTTTAAGTTTTCTACTACATAAAATGTATGTAGTATTTTAATAGGTCAAAAATTAATTTTAAAAAACCATTACCTCTAATGTGTCTGAAGATGGGGTTTAGCAATCTGCTAATTAAATAATACACAATAATTTTTCTTGGTCTATTGAATATTTAAAGTCTTCATTATCAATTGTAAGCTGTTGTGGAGCTCAGAGTCTAGGAAATTCATTAGACTTAAAAGAGATTAAATATTCTTCAGTAGGTAATAAGGATTTTGCAAATTCATCATTCTCAGAGTTTGCAATTGGTCATCCTTTACTATCTGTTTTTATCGCTATCTTTTAAAAATGGGCTTCTTGAAACAAAATTATTCCTAACAGGCTTTATTGTATGTGTGTATTTTTTAAATTTTTTAAAAACATCTTTATCTCTCACTTCCTCAGACTCAAGATGGCATGTATAGTGTTGTGGCTTTCTGTTTCTCTGGGGCTGAATTGCAGTATGATCCTAAAATCTCACATATGATTTTGTAGAGCCGAATTTATACCCATAAAGAGACCCTAATGGAAATGGTTGCTTTGCATGCAGCAACTGCCCTCCCCCATTAAAACCTGTAATTACATTAAGAATTATAATTTGTCTTTGGCTTCAGTGGGATAATGTCATTGCATGTCAAGCTGCGGATTATCAAGTGCAAGGAGACCTGCTGACACTGTCATTTTATGTAAAATAGGAGAATCTGATTGTATTCATCTCATAATGATTCAGAGGGGGTAAAACCATTTACTGGGCAAGGTAATAGGGGCATGTAAATAATCACCCTTTACCACCAATTACAGGCAACACAGGAGGCACAAAAGCATTTCTATAAAATTATTAGTTAGATAAACAGAAGCACTGGTGTCCCAGCCGCCACACTTACAAGGTAGATCAAAGAAGGCAGGAAACCAGTGCTTGAAAATGGGAGAGGATCACTATATAATTGAGTAACTGAATAGGAAACAACATAAGGGTTGCAAGTGTAGCACTGAAGTAATAAATAGTGTAGTAATTTGAAGCAACTCTTAAAGTGAAGAGCCCAATATTTAAGCCTTCAAAATGGACAGCAGCCCTACTTATTGCTATTTCTTCTTGCTATGCTCATCCTGTGTCCAAATTCTGCTTCTTTCCTGTTCTCCCATAGACAGTCATTACTTCTGCTACAACCACCAGTTCCTTCACTGGGCTCCCTGTTTTGTTTCATCTTTGTGGCTGAGGTTGGAATGGAGGAGGCAATGGTGCAAAGCACTGTTTCTTCCCTAAGACACAGGCAACATAAAAATTGCTGGCAGGATGCCGCTAACCGTTCTACCTTGCAGAACTCGATGGCTTACAATGTACTTAAAACAATTATAAAAAATACACAAAAGACCACAATTTAAAGTCACAAACTGGGACTGCCAATAAATAAAGGCATATTATTCAGGCATGCAATTCAAGCTACAATGGCAAATTTCGTATCCTGTAACCCAAGAACTGTTTAAGTAGGTCAAGGCAGAAGTCTCCCAGACCCACATTTCATAGGAAGTCTCTTTGGGGACTTCTAGACATCTCCAGTTGAAAAAAAATCATATAGTAGGTGGCACGAAAGACCTCTGACTGAGGCCCTATAGAACTGCTGCTGGTCAAAATAGACAAAAGTGGCCGTGATTGACCAGTAGTCTGGTCCAGACTCAGAACAAGGCAGTGCTTATGGGGGAATGTGTTGCCTCTAGAGCAGGCAGGAGAATGCACCATTCTGGAAAATTAGAAAGGTCAACGGACATATTGGGAGTTTGAAGTGTGTATCTGTGTATCTCCTTGGAGCAGTTGCATATTCTCATCATACCTAACCTACTCTACAGAGTCGCTGTGTGGATAAAATGGAGGAGGGAAGAATACTGTCCTTGGTTCCTTGGAGGAAGGATAAAATAATAATGTAGTGCATAGATTGATAGGATTTGCAAGTAATGTGGTGGGATAGACCTGAAAGCATGATAAGGATGAGAGCCAAATTTGCCCTCAGTGACCCCTTTGAGAATAAAACTTGCGTCTATCTGTATGATGTTTCAGAATAGGCTCTGAATTCACATCAGCTTCAGAGCAGAGCTTGAGCCCACAGTCTGAAAAGCTGCAATGTTCTGATGCCTTATATGGGCAATTGTGGGGCCTAACTTGTGTTCTGGGATCTGCTCTTTGTTTCTATCAAGATGCATACAACATGTGCTGCCGTGATACTGATTCACTAAGCTCCTGTGTTAAGGAAAAGCCAAGTATATGTTCGGCTGCCTCCTCCCTCACCCTTTCCTTTTTGGCTTTGGCAGTCTTGGCAAAGAGTCTTAGAAATGCAGATAGGCTTCTGGAGGAATCTGAAATGTTTTTGCAAAGTGAAACCCAAGCATGATGAAATATGGGCTGCTGTCTGTTCAAGTTTTATTTTGCAGAAGAGTGGTGTGCTTTTAAGCACTGCCAGTGCCATGTCTCCCTGCAAGAATGTGTTTTTGTTGTTTCTGGAATATGTTTGCTAGGCTTAATAACATAAGTGCTTAGAGGGTAAAAAATAAAACTCAGGCAGAGACAAAATAGATGGATATACTGATTAAACTACAGACTTTGGTTTATTTCCTGGTGTCACCTTCAACTCCTGGGGAGGATAGGATAATCTCCCCACCCCCAGTATTACTGCATATCTTAAAGTCAAAGGTTAATTGGGACATTTCAAAGCTGAAGTCGTAGAGATTGATTAAAATTCCATCTGGGTAGATTATGATGTAGTAGGGTATATTAGTATGCAGACAGAGTTCTCGTGCATATCTTTCAAATGACGTGTGACTTGAAGGCACATCACAGTCTGGCAGATCTGCTATGCATTACAGAGCTGGAGCACACCATTATATTAGCACAATTTAATTAGGCAAGATAGAGTGCCATGTTTCTAAGAGACAAGAAGATATATATCCATGTTTATTGCAAAGGTTCTTTTTATAAGTAAAATGGGTGTCCTGCTAAACAGTTCTTGTCATTACTCAAAGGTTCAAACTAACAATTAAATTGTCTTTGTAAAAATCTGGTTTTAGAAGGGATTTACTTTGATGGATTAGATTGGCCTCTTGGTTTCCATTATGTTCCTGTGTCACGCTGTTTTAGTGCAATATTTAAGCTTGGATAAAAGTCGTGTTGTATTTACAGAAACAACTCATGATTAGTTTATCAAGATATCTGGGAATGCTTACAAAATCTGCCCTGCTAATTTTTTTCTTCTGGGGAACAAATCTTACCAAAATTCTCCTTTGTTGCTGGAAGGCAACCAGGTTGAAACCCAAACCATAATGCAACTGTAAAATAACACCAGAGCAGAAGAGAGGGAATTTGCTTATCCCTCATAATAGTTCTTCATTGACTACGTTAAAGCCTTTGACAGTGTAGATCACAACAAACTGTGGCAAGTCCTTAAAGAGATGGGAGTACCAGACCACTTCACATGTCTCCTGAGAAACCAGTATTAGGGTCAAGAAGCGACAATTAGAACCGGATATGGAACAACTGATTGGTTTAGCATAGGAAAAGGAGTATGACAAGGATGTATATTGTCACCCTGCCTATTTATATGCAGAGTACATCATGTGAAATGCCGGCCTGGATGAATCACAAGCCAGAATTAAGATTGCCGGGAAAAACATCAGCAGCCTCAGATATGCAGACGATACTACTCTAATGGCAGAAAGTGAAGAGGACCTAAAGAACTTCTTGCTGAGGAAGAAAGAGGAGAGCGCAAAAGTTGGCTTGAAACTCAACATCAAAAAAACTAAGATCGTGGCATCCTGCCCCATCACTCCTTGGCAAATAGAAGGGGAAGTCATGGAAATAGTGACAGACTTCACGTTCCTGGGATCCAAGTTCACTGCAGATGGTCACTGCAGCCATGAAATTAAAAGACGCCTGCTCCTTGGGAGGAAAGCAATGGCAAACCTAGACAGCATAATAAAAAGTAGAGACATCACCCTGCCAACAGAAGTCTGTATGACCAAAGCAATGGTATTCCCAGTAGTACTGTATGGCTGCAAGAGTTGGACTATAAGGAAGGCAAAGCACCGAAGAATAGATGCTTTTGAATTATGGTGCTAGAGAAGACTCTTGAGAGTCCCTTGGACTGCAAGGAGATCAAATCAGTTAATCCTAAAAGAAATCAACCCTGACTGTTCCCTGGAAGGCCAGATACTGAAGCTGAAGCTCAAATACTTTGGCCACCAAATGAGAAGGGAGCAGTCACTGGAGAAGATCCTGATGCTGGGAAAGATAAGAAGGGGACAGCAAAGGAGGAGATGGTTAGACAGTATTATCGATGCAATGAACATGAAATTAAGTGAACTCTGGAGGACAGCAGAAGACAGGAGGGCCTGTCGTGATGTGGTCCATAAGGTCGTGAACAGTTGGATTTGACTGTGCGACTGAACAACAACATAATAGTAACTGGTGTGAAAGCATCTTAATGTTAAGAAAACTAATATCTTCAGTAGCAGAAATACAATTTAGCTTATGTCTGTTGTTGAGAATAGGTTGTCATGCTATTGTGACCATGATGATGTCATGACTGTGGGTCACCACAGCCAATAGGAGCTGATATATTCATTTCATTCCCTTTTGTGTTACACATACAGCTCAATATACATTGCTGGCATAAATATAATACACCAGTGATTTAAATATGTATTATCAGTTGTTATTAGAGCAAATTAAAGTGGATATAGTATTTTTTTATAAGGAAAGCACCCAGAGGAAATACTAAGTATCATCCAAAAATGTGCTGGGGGAAGGGAAAAATCCCCTACTAAGCTTCACTAATTTTTTTTTTAAAAGCATGAAACAAAATTATCTGATTTTTGTGAGAGCGCATAAATGATTCTTGGTGAAATTAGCATTCACCTGTCATTAGATCAGTGAGTTATTTTTGACTGATGTTGATCTTAAAAGCTTAACTGAATAAATTTTCCTTATCTAGGTTAAAGTGTTGCCAGTGCTGACACCTTGTCATTTTGACGTGGTGCAATTTATGAGACTCTCTCATTACAAAGTGTAAGTATACATCAGCAAACCGAGGGTTATGCATATAAAATAACGCTCTGTGCATGCTACAGTCAAATCAAACCTGACATTTCCCGGAAAGATCACAAGCCCTTTTCTTTAAGAAACAGCTGAGTATTTCTGTCTTCTTGGTCCAAAAGTGAAGAAGGAAAAAATATTGGGTTGTAAATATGTTTCCAGTCATGCAAGCAGAACGTGCATTTATAAAACTGATTGTCTTTCTGCTAAATATAATGTTCCAAGTGATTTACAATAAATAGAAATAAGTCACACATTAAAACAATAAAAAGAGAAGTAGCTGTGCAGTTTATGGATATGTTGTAAAAGGAAACAAGAATTAACAGATGTTTTTACTCTGTGCCAGAATCTTAATAGTGAAGAGAAATGACCTGAGGGAAAATGGCGGTCTTCACCCTGTGACCCAGGACCCTCAGATATGTTCTAGAGCCCTACTTGCTGTGCTGGAGGCTCCTATAGAACTGTCATTTTGGATTGCCTTTTGGAAGGAGAGATGAAAGGTGCCAAGTTGCCTACCTTTCTTTGTGTGCAAGCTAAAGAGAGCATTAGGAGGCTGAGGTCGTTCACTGGCACAGAGTATTCCCCCATGACTCTGACAGCTGGCCTATTCCTCACTCCTAGCTTTTGGCTTGTGTTTCCTGTCCCCAGCTCTTTTGATCTGCAGCCCACGGGCCTAACACCCATTAGGTCATAGATTGGTCTTCTCCTGATTTCCTGTTACGTGCTTGAAGGTCAAGGGGTTACATAGTTGGAAAGAGTGAAGACTACAAATGTATTAGTTTCCAGGTTTTATTATTTTAAGAAAGCACATCTCTAGCACTTCTCTTTTAGGACATAGATCAAGATGGGTAGCTGTGTTAGTCTGTCTGTAACAGCAGAAAAGAGCAAGAGTCCAGTAGCACCTTGAGGACTAACAAATTTGTGGCAGAGTATGAGTTAGCTGTATCTGAAGAAGTGAGCAGTAACTCACAAAAGCTCATACCCTGCCACAAATGTTGTTAGTCTTTAAGGTGCTACTGGACTCTTGCTCTTTTATTCTCCTTTAGGATAAAAAAAAGGGAAAGGGTGCAGACTGTACACTTCCCTTTATAACTCTGCAAAAAGAGGCTTAATTTTTTTAAATGGGAAGCTAGAAACTAGTACATTGTTGCAATAGATTGTTAGGATGATATAATGTTATAGTGATCTGTTGATTACTGGGGTTTTTTAAATGCCCCCCAAGATCGCCCATGATGGGGGGATAGCAGCTGAGGAGTGACTGAGGCAAAAAGCAGCAGCCATGAGAGGTATATAGAGCATCATCTCCATGTGGAAGCAGCCCAGTTGAAAACTTTGTTTGCTCAGGCTTTTCTTTGACTTATTTGGGTTTGTGGCTATGTTTATAAGGTCATGATCTGTGTTTGTCTTGTTTGGATTACGTGCTAACTTTGAAAGCTCTTTGAAATTACTGGATTTATTGTAACTATTGATTTTATTCATGTAAGCCTCCTTAAGAACCTTGCACTAAGAATTGTTGCCGGTTATACGTTAATCATTCCATTTCATTTCAGTGGGTTCAGAGTGAGTGGTCTGAAAATAAATTGTAGCATTATGTTGCATCTACCTTACCTAACAGAAATCATACTCTGCATAGGTTCATTATTTACTATAAATGATATTTAAATGTAGCAACATCTAGACCAGCAGCAACATCTAGACCAGCAGCAACATCTGCCCAGCAGTGTTTCTGATTGACTAATCAAGAATTGGTTACCTGCACAGATTTTTAAAAATGTTACTTTGGCAGTAGCTGCCACCTCCACACATGAACCGTCACTATGACTGAAGGTATGCTGTGGCAGCCATTTCATGGCTGGCTCTGCCTTCTGCAACAACCACTTTTGGCAGTTATTTTGTGGCTGCGCCCATAATGCTACACCAGAACTCCAAAGTTGCCTACAGGGTCAAAAAGCTTGGAGACCTCTAATCTAGAGAAACTGTTAACTTCCATGGCTGGAAGGATCATAGCATAGCAGAGTAAGGCCACAGAAAATACATCAGATTTTTTGTTTCTGAAAACCTGTTTGCAAGTTCTTCAGTCCTCAGGGACATAGTCTTCAGTACCACCCAATACTGTTGGCTTTATCTATTAATTAAGCTCCTGGGCAGGAATAAATACAAACAACGATTTCTGAGATAATCTTGATGCAAGCTTTTTCCTCAGTTGACAAATGTTCCAAAGAGAGTAACTCAGGGCCTCTTGGCATGCTTTTCAACAAATAGTTCTCTCTTCCTTATGCATCACATGGTAACAGAAGACCACGCAAGGGAAATAGTGTTTGTACTCTAAATGCAGTAATCTAGATCACACTAATAAATAGATTTTCTAAAAATAAATATTCAAGAAATCCTACCATCCAAGTATTCATCATTTAGACATATTAGCTGGCAAAACTAATTGGTAGGAGAATGGAAGAGAAAACCACAGGGAAATAAGGAATTAGAGAGGCTTCTCTGGACATCTGTTCAGTGTCTTCATCTTCTTTTGCTTGCTTCTCCCTCCCCCAATGGTATATGCCAACTTTCTACCTAAGTTATATACTTCACATGAATTATCTGCATAGAAATACCCAGGGGTCTTTTTGTAGAAAAACAGCTGCAGGAGCTCATTAGCATATGGTATGCTAATGAGCTATTAGGCTATTAGCATATGCCACGCCCCCTGACATCACCGGAAGTGATGTCAGAAGGGGAAGCAAAAGGGGGGGAGGCATCCTCAAAAGCCTCCCCTTCCCTTCCCCAGCTGGTCTGGGTGGGGGAGCTAAGAGAGAAGGGGTTTAAAGTTTAAACTCCTTCTCATGAGAGTTGGGCCACAGAAGGAGGAAAGAAGGAAGGAAAGAGAGAGAGTAGACAGAAGGAAAGAAGGAAGGAAAGAGGGAAAGAAAGAGAAGGAAAAGGGAGGGAAAGAAAGAGAGGGAAGGAGGGAAACAGGGAAAGGAGGAAAAAGAGAAAAGAAGGTGGGAAAGAAAGAACGAAGAGAAGAAGGAGGGAAAGAGGAAAAAGAGAGAAGGAAAGGAGGGAATGAAAGAAATTCGGTGGCAATTCAAGAAATTGCAAGTAGATAAATAGGTACCACTTCGGTGGGAAGGTAACAGCGTTCCGTGCGCCTTGGTGTTTAGTCATGCTGGCCACATGAACACGGAAATGTCTTCGGACAGCGCTGGCTCTTTGGCTTTGAAACGGAGATGAGCACCGCAACCCTAGAGTCGGATTCGACTGGCTTTCGAGCAAGGGAACCTTTACCTTTATATCCTATGGGCCATTGAGGTCAATGGTGAAAACATAGGGTATATTCTGGGGGATGGAGGGGAGGAGGTTTGAGGGAGAGGCTCCAAACTCACAGGGTAGCTGATGGAGCCTCTCTCCAAGGTACCCACCAGGTTTCAAGAACATTGGACCAGGGGGTCCAATTCTATGGGCCCCCAAACAGGTTGCCCCTATTCCCTCCATTGTTCTCTATAGTGGGAAAAAAACTGACTTTTTTCCCACCATAGAGAACAATGGAGGGAATAGGGGCAACCTGTTTGGGGGCCCATAGAATTGGACCCCCTAATCCAATGTTCTTGAAACTTGGTGGGTATCTCGGGAAGAGGCTCCATCAGCTACCCTGTGAGTTTGGAGCTTCTCCCTCAAACCTCCTCCCCTCCAGCCCCCAGAATATACCCTATGTTTTCACCATTGACTTCAATGGCCCATAGGATATAATGGAGCTGAAATTGACATGCGGCTGCCTGAAAGACTCCCCGGGATGCCGGCTGGGGGCGGGGCTTGGCTCCTGAGCTCCCGGAGCTCCGCTCCGGTGTGCTCCCCCCCAAAAAGACCCCTGGAAATACCAGATGTAGCCTTTTGCAACCAGATTTCCTATGGGGGAACAAATGCACTTATTTCTTGATAAAACTACCTTAGAAAAATTGGCTTCATATTATAGATCTTCATTATGAGCAAGCTGTGTCTATGTTTTGGTACTCTATATGGTTTCATCTAGGGCTATTAGTTTATTTATTATTTAAAACATTTATTAGCCACCTTTCTACCTTGCGGAAATCTAGGTGGCTTACAATATAAATAGAATACCAGTTTAAAAACAAACAAAAAACTCACACAACTTAAAATCACAATTAGGACTGCTAATAAATAAAAAGCTAAATTAGTCGAACACAGTCCTAAATAAATTATCCTGTGCCATTAGATAGGGCTTGCCATGGCTATTTGTAGAAGCCCAGCTAATTTCACTATATGATATTTTACCCAAAAATCAATTCAGAAAGCTAAATCTATTCTCGACATGCATTTTTAAAAACAAAGGCAATTGGTATTTCTGTTCTTGTAATGGAGATAACTATTTTCCACTTGGTATATGTATCACTGAAAAGAGTCCTGACACAGCTTTAATTATATCTTCTTTCCTTGACACTGCTACAGTTTTTTAACTGTACAGTTAAACTGCTGTGTACGGGCTTTACTACAGCTTTGACAGTAATACCAAAGACATCTGATGTTCTCTGAAACCTTTCTTGTACAGGATTACCCAGGACCCCAAGGGAGATTTAAAAAAAAAAATCCAAAATGCTGTCAAGAACCTTATTTTGGCTAAGTTGGTTATTCCTGTACATTCAAACCATTTCTGATAAGCTTTTGCTGAGCTGAGAATATAGTTTTACTTTAAAGGAGAGGGAATTACAGCAAAACATTTTTATATGCTTGCTTTTAATGGCTAAAAGATCTGATACCAGAAGTATCAAAAATATACCATAGAAATGTCATAGGGTTGCCAATCTCCAGATAGGGCCTGGAGATCTCCTGGAATTACAACTAATTTACAGACTACAGAGATCAGTTACCCTGAAGAAAACGGCTGGTTAGGAGGATGGACTCTATGGCATTATAGCCCACTGTGGTCCTGCCAACCCCACTCCCCAGGCTCCACCCCCAAATATCCAGGAATTTCCCAACCAGGAGCTGGCAACCCTTAGAATGAAATTATTACCATATTTAGGCATGCTACTTTTGGTACTCTGATACAGAAATCTGAATACAGAAATATTATGGTCTTAAGACCAACATACAGAGTAAGCATAATATGTGAGGGAGAGAAAAAACAGTCATAATATACAAAAATAGAAATCTGAATTTAAGAACTTTTAAAATGTGATTCCCGCATTCTAAGAATTAATGCACAAAACTCAGCGACTGAATGTGGAATCTCTGCATTCTTATCTGATAGGAGCCAGTAAAGCCTTGCTTTGTTTGTATTAATATACCCAGGTGTCCTATCGACTAATGGGGAAATAATTTTAAGACAAGCCTCCCTGTACAATGGACAGCTGAAGAACATATACTCTACTGATTCATTCTTGCTTAAAAGGCATCGGCATAGCCTTTCAGAGTAGGGTTTTTTATTGTACCTGCCTTGAATAACTGCAGATGGAAGGGCAGAACATCTAGCTAGGGCAAATACCCTTCTAGAATTTTTTCCCTCCACTGAAGTCAAATATATTGCTGGCTCAATGGTGCTTTTGATATACAACAACACCCTGAGTTTGGAAGCCTTAGAGAGATTGTTGCTCAATATCCTCAACTCTTTGTTTAATTAGTCCTTTGGTGAATACAGAAAAAATGTACTTGTTGCAGTTGTGAACAGATCCAATGTCATGGGTCAGCCAGGGCTCAGTAATAGTGAGGACTCCTCAGGAGAAGAGGAGCCCCATGTAGCCAGCTTTGACTTAACAGAAGTTGACCAGCAAGTGAATGAGATGCAGGCTTGTCAGGATTCACAGCTAACAGTTGGTGCAGAGCCACCAAAACCCTCCAGCCCTGATTCAGCAGGTGAACCTCAGTTAGCCATGCCTAGCCCAACAGTATCTCCTACACCCTTAGAGTACTACAAACAGAGGCTGAGAACAGAACTACAGGCAGGGAGGCAAAGTGTACACTTCCTGGTCTGACACCAGCTGCTTGCTGATGACAGAGATGAATAGTTGCAGAATTACTTTTGAGCAGCCAGCTGCAAGCATGACCCTTAGGCCTGGGGCTATAAAAACCAGCCAAGAGAGGCTGTTTGGCATGGATGCAACCTGTATGATAGATGCTTAGGCACCGACTCTGCCTTGCCTGATTCCTGGAAGCCTGACCTTGAACTGAATGACCTTGCCTAGCCTGACTTCTGGAACCCTGACTTCAGACTGAGCAACTCATCCCTGCCTGACTTCTGAAACTTGGTACTCAGAGCCTGCAAGCCAGTACGTCCACAGTGTGCCTTTTAATAATTGCTTTTGTTCTGAAATACCCACAAACTGAACCTCAGTCATTGCTGCTACATAGCTTGTGCATAAAAATATATTTAAATATATATATGCCATTTAATAACATCCCCACACGGTTTCGGTTTCGGCGTCGCGAATGGCGGCCGCTTCTCGGGACGCTCCCGGAGGCGGTTAGCCCACGCGCAGTTAGGGGGGGTCTTCGCATGTGCGAAAGACCCTAGTGAGCCTTAGGCAAAGGCTCCGAACCGGGGGCGCTTGGGGAGTAGCCTCTTTGCTGGCAGACAGCCGGGAAATTGAGGCTTTCTCCCCGCCCCAATCGGCCCCGCTGCGGCGTGCCCGTAATGGGACTTAGCGGCGCCACCGATTTCCAGGAGTGAAGACAGCGCTATGGCTTAAAATAAAAAGAAGAAGTAGCATCGAATCGTGAGTTGAAGCTCTATTTTGAAGTGTAAATCGGAGCCCCCTGCATGCGTATAAGCGTTGGGAGGAGGGAGGAGTTCCCACCCCCTTTGAGAAGCAAGATCTACAAAGGGAGCGCGAAGGGGGCTGAGAGAAAAAAAAGTGTTGGTGAAAGTACCGTTGGGGTTGCATGGAAGATTGTGATCATTTTAGCTTCCTGTGGGATGCGGCACGAACTTTTTAAAAGTAAACAAAAAAACAAAATGTCGATACTGGAAAAAGTCCTGCAGACACCGGAAGAGAAGAGAGGAGGGACTTCCGGTCCAGACAGCCCCCCCAAGAGCTTGCTGTCAATTAACAGGAAAAGGAGATGCTGTGCCCCCTGCTGGAACAATTGCAGAAAATCAACGAAACTCTGTCTAAAATGGATAGTGTTCTCATCAGTCGACAGAAACAGATATCGGAAACAACTAGAAAGATGATGGAGATTGAACAGAAATCGAATCTGATTCTAGGTTTCCAGGGCGTTAAAGAAGAAGAGAAAGAAGATCTCGGATTTACCTTGACAAATGTCTTGGCACCCCTAACTGGCAGTGAAGCGATAAAATTAAAAGAAGAGGTGGATGAGGCTCCCAAAGCCTATTCCGCTTTTATAAAAGAGAATACTCTGCCAATAGAAGGGGATGTTGAGCATAGCAAGCGACAAACTGGAGATCTAATTTCATCCGAAGAGTTTATGGAGCCCAGGAAGCCTGAAGGCCAGAAGTTTAAGGAAAAAGAGAAAAGAAAGAAGAAGGATTTCATCTTTAAAATACAGAAACTTCTGAAGAGACACGCCAGCAGGGAGGAAGATGCAGTATTCCAAACTGGGACAAGCGAAGAAGACAGCAGCCCAGGGGAAAGTGGTGATGGAACGGAAGACTTCAAAGTTAAAATGGACTCAATCCATAACTGGAAGAGATTTAAAAAGAAGATACTTTGAGGACTGTTCGTGTAACATCTGGAAGGAGCTGTTTAATTACTAACCCCAATGGACTTTACTAACTGCATTAACAGAGTGACTTTGGACTTTGCGATAGTTAAAAAGAAGATCTTCTAACCATGATAGATGCCAAATTGGTATTGGTTATTAACCTAAACTAACCCTCACTAACAGGAAAAGTTTCACTCCATCTTTTTCTTTCTCCATCTGTCTACCCTTCCCGTTTCTTATAAAAAGAATAAAATTCTCTCTTTTTTAAGAGAGTTTTACAAAAAAAATAAAATAAAATAACATCCCCACACAAAATCCCAAATTGTAAAAGATATGGGCTACAATGGCGTTGTTTCTATCAGTGTCCATAATACATGAGATTGGATACCAAAAAATTTATTAGGACATGGGAAACTAGACTTGCTGCTTATAGTAGTGTTACATGCTTCCTCAGAAAAGTATATTCCTAAGCATATGTGTATGTTTAGGAGGGGTAAGCTATAGGGGAGAGTCAGTGGGTGAGATGAAAGTTTTCTAAACCCTTCACTTGTCTGCTGAAGCTCACCTGCAAATGCCCCCTGAATCTGTTTTCCCTCAGAGCATAATTCTATTTTTGGAAGCTGGCTGGTGGAAATATGGTCTAAAGATGCTTGGGAAGGCAAATTATTTATATTAACTGTGGTTAGCCCACACTCATCCCAAAACAGCTTTGAAGGTGGCTCATAATAAAGAGAAAGGCTATATATTTCTTCATAGCCACCAATTCTCCTTGGAAAATGTCTTTTACAGCATCAATATCACAAGGTACACATGCGTTTGAAAATCCAAGGTTATCTTCGTAATAGCGTGTCCTCAGCTAGAACTGGCAGTGGTACTTGAAGGTAGTTATATTGAGATGCTAAGTACAGAAAGTATGATGCTTGTCATCCAAAGGGAAAATATTTCCTTAGACATTAACTAATATAAAGGGACATTACATTATCTTAGAATCCAAGTGCATCAACTGAACTAAATTCTATGTTTCCCCTGCAAAGAACTGATACTTTGTATGAGAAAAAATACTAATTATTCTAGTTTTATTATGAAACATGAACAGAATCAATCTTAGAGGCACACACACAAGCCGTAATAATGACTAGGATCCCAAGTTGCCATTTTGTGGGCACTGCAGCAGTTCCAATGATGGAAGGCATTTCCATTGGCAGAGGAGTGGAGGATGACATCTGCTGATCCCTCTTCCCACTTTGCCCCCTCCCTTCTTTCCCCCTGCAGTCCACTGACACACAGTAGCACAATTTCATGGACAAAGAAGGCTGCAGTGGGGCAAGAAAATTCCCTTTCTGTAACCGCAAAGTGTTTGGAAGAAGCCCCATCGGTGACAGCACACCCACGTTGAAGCTACCTGGTACTGAAGCCTTCTGGGATAGCTTCCTGGGAGGTCCCCCTGAGCCAGCGAGTGGCAAGAGGCTGGTTCAGGCAAGCCTTCCTTCACCATGCCATTAGCTTGGGATGCTTCTCAGATAATCCCCATCCCCTCTTCCAGCAAGCATGTGCCACTGGCCTTCCCACCTGCTGACTGGAAAGTCCTGTTGCAATTTAGACAAAAACAAGTCACAACGCTTAGCATGGGATAAATGGTTCACATACATTTTATTGGACACATGGTGATAGGGTATTACTGGTAGCTTTCAAATTGCACAAGTTCTTACATTTGCAAGCTCTTTGAGAAAGTGCTCGACCACCAGTACCAACCCTGAAGACATTTAAATCTTGATATGCTGGATGATCACTAAGATGCCACTATTCTGGATCAGTTTCAGAAATTCAGCACAGCGCCAAGGTACAGTTATACCCAGCAGCTGTATACACAGGTGTCTTGTGAAAAAATACATGGGTATAATATAGTAAATTGAAGTCTTAATGTAACGTGTTTGCTTAGGATTATGATACTGTATTTCATTGTGTGACCTAGATGCTTGGTATAAATCAGAGAGCTCTGTTATTTTGTGAATCTGAAGAAGTGAGCAGTGACTCACGAAAGCTCAGACCCTGCCACGTATTTTGTTAGGCTTTAAGGTGCTACTTGACTCTTCTTTTCTACTGCACAAGAAAAGGGTTCGTGCCTCTCTATTGTATCATATCATCTAGAAAAGTGAGCATATAATTTGGATTTAATAAATCTTCATGTTTTATCATTAGGCTGGCATTGCCTGGTTGTGTAGGCAAGTCTCGTCTATTTTCCTTTTGGTTAACAATGTTCTTGTTTGTTTTGTTTATTATTTAAATACTTGCTGGTTTTGTTTGTTTACTGACCAAGCCCAATTGCTAATTTGTATTGTGGTTTTGAATGTGATTAGATTTCAAAGGCTAGACCAAATACAGTCATTTTGCATTTTACTTTGTTAGTAGTTAGTGAAATAGCAGCGAACTCACTAAAACTGAGTCCCTCCTCTGGTACTAAAGCAGAATGAGTTCCTTGAGAAGTATAACAAACTGCAGAGGACAATATTTCTATGTGTCAGAGTAGAACAAATATGTTTGAACATAGCTTTTAACCACAGTTTTGAAAGGACTGGTTAATTGCAGCTGGAAGGAAAATGATGGCAAGTATTCCTTCTATAAGGTACAAAAAAATCACACCCATTTTAGATGCTACCTGGAAATTGGAATGCTAAGGATAGGGTCTTGCAGTTTCAAGGAGTACTCTTCCTTTAATATTGGAATGTTTTGTTTTCCAGGAGTAAGAAATGGAAAACCATTTGTGTTACATAAAAGCTGAAACAAAGCAAAGCAAACAGTAAATGGGCAATCTCTTTAAAAGAACACAAAAAGCAGCCTTGAAAATGTATGCATTTGTCTTAGTTATGTTATTCATCAAATGCTGAAGGGTCCATGTGACCAGGAGATTTCTACTACATTGTCAAATAAAGCAAAATCTTTGCACTGTTAGAATTATATGATCACTATTAGATTATCCTATATGCCAGATTTTCTGGGATATATAAAATATTGTTTTTGTCTAGAAACCCATATTTAGATAAAATATATGCTGTAGAAGAGAAGAAGAAGAGAAAAGATTGGATTTATACCCCCCTGCTCTTCACTTGGGAGTCTCAGAGCGGCTTACAAACTCCTTTCCCTTCCCCTCCCTACAACAGACCCTGTGAGGTAGGTGGGGCTGAGAAAGCTCTTTCCAGAACTGTCCTTGAGAGAACAGCTCTGCCAGAACTATGGCTTGCCTAAGGTCATCCAGCAGCTGCAAGTGGAGGAGTGGGGAATCACTTAACCACTACACCCAACTGTTCTCACATCTTTTGGGTTGCACATTCCATAGCGAAGAACTGCCACTGAAAACATTCTCACCTGGGCTTTAGCTGTCCTTTCCTACTTGGTGGGGGCTCATAGCCCCTGGTGGGAAGACAGTAGGTGTGTCTGGGATGCTTTGCGGAAAGATGGTTCTTCAGCTATGTTAGTTAGAATATATATTTATTGCTTTTCTCCCCAAAAGGACCCAAAGCAGCTTGCAACGATAAAAATTCTGTACAATAAATATACAAACAAATAGAATTACCAGTTTATTGCGGGCTGCTCCTGAATTCAGTGGGCCAGCTAGTCCAAGGCCACAGGGCATGAGCCAAAGGGCAACAGGAAAAGCAAACAAAAGCACCACTTTAGATGTTGCAGCTGCTAGTAGTAGTAGTCAGTAACTATGGGTCCTGGGCTATAAAGAGCTTTAAAAGTTAAAGCCAGCATTTTGACTTGGACTCAGAAACAAATTGGTAACCAGTGTAGCTGATATAATATGGCTGGTCTGGTTGATTGCCATCAGCAAATGCATTTCTGCATTGTGTGGCACATGGTGGGAAACACCAGTTTATTTATGAGAAGAAATGATAAAAGCTCAGCCCAGAGGAGCAAAGAGTCTTGTTTGTTTTCCTGTATCTGAGTATCTGTAAGGGTTCTTAGCAGAGCAGCATTACTAATACACTACAACGTTTCTTCTCTTCCATGGCTGTTTGTACATTTTTGTGCAAAGTGCTATTTCTATGGGGCTCCCATCACAGAATTCTCACTGTGTGTCTTCTAAGTGTGCCTGGCAAGAGGCCCCAGAGAGGCCTCATGCCACCTGCCTTGAGATAAAGGTGTTGTGGCTGGGGCTTCTGTCATTTTTGGGAAATCTATTATTGGATGAGACTTAGTTACTATCTTAAGCTGTGCTATGCTTTGGGAGGATGATGAGAGGATAGTGGGATAGTTATGTTTTCATTCTCCATTATTTTCATAAGTTATGGTAGGGTTATCACCAGCAAGATATTGGGCACTGGCTTGGAAGGCTTGGGATGCTTTTCCCCTAGTTTATCCCAGATGCCACCCGGGCCAATGCCTAATTCAAGTGTGACCAAGGTGTGCCTTGCCACTGGCATATCTCCCACCTGCAATAGCATCTCAGCATTATTTTGGCATAATCGTATCTAAGATATTCAAAGGCAGTCCTCTAATACTGCTATTCTTCTGTAATTTATTTTTCCCTGTAATTTGTTACTGAGATTCTGTCAAGGAAGAGCATGATCTTGGATTCTGGGATGTGTTAGAGAAAACCAGAACTGCAAATCTAAACCTGAATTAACAAAAGTGTATGTGAGATTACTGACTTTATATTTCTGGGAAATACAGTCTCCTCTGTGGTGGTGATAACTGAGAAAAGCAAAGTTCAGGCTTTTAAAATGATACAGTGTCCCAATAAAAGGAAGGCATCCAGTACTTTCTAGAATAATAACTTATATGGGGAAATTTATATCTAACTAGTTCCCCAAAGTTGCTTCTCTAGAGAATGAATGGTGCTAGGATGTGGAATAAGAAGAACTGTGGATTTCTTTCAAACCAAAACCAGTATTAATGTTTTATTGCACTATGCAGGCGCATCAGAATTTCAGATGATGCATTATAGTCTGGGTTGGGAGCAGTAATTCTGCAGAAACATGACTGCTGTCCAACACTGGCATGTGCATCTTAATCATTGACTGATGTAGAAACCAGATACATAGAAACTGAAAGACTTGCAATTTTGTTTGCTCATGAATGCTTTCATTTGGCTGGACAGGTCATGTGGAAACTGATCCCAAGACACTTAGAGCATTGCTTAACAAACTGCTGATGAACTATACCTTAAGGATTCAAAGCCTGATAATTAAACTACACCTGTATGATTAGACTAGTAAATGTATTGTACATATCCTTTCCAGAGCTATACACCCCACTGTGAAAGTATAAGTTCTCTCAGACTGAAGTGTCCTGCATCATTTTATCAAATCATTCCCTGTAGTATACAAAATACTAGAGCCAATCAAAGTGGAAGCTGAGAGATGTTTCACTGAGAGCTCTCAAGGTAGTGATTACTCAGGGTTGGCCATGGGGGGATTATTTTTGTGCAGTGTATAGAATTCCAGATCACATAGACCACTAAATCAAAATAATTATAAAGGGATTAGCAGATTTCTACTATTATAATTTAAGATGCTTTGGGATTTTAGAAAAGACATGCTGATTGCAAATATGCATGAGAGCATTAAAAGAGTGGTCAAATACCACATTAAAATGTTAGAAGATGACTAATGATATTTCAGACAAATACAGGTGGCAAATGCAAACTCAGTGAGGATTTACTGAATGACTCAAATGTTGAAAATATTCAGTTTATTCAGTATGTGGCCAGATGTATTTTCAACTGGCATAATTTAAATTGAAATAAATCGAAATCCATTTACAATATTAAAATTTCAGGTTCTGCAATGTGTATTTCGTCTTGCAGAATAGGTACCAGCTGATTAAGCAACACAGACAATGCCCAGAGTGATTATTCCTCTTTTAAGAAATCCATTGGTGGTCTTCTTTTAGTATCATGAGTTGCTTCTTTGAAGTGTTTGGCTGAAATCTGCTGTTGTGAAAAGCAAGTCCCTGGTTCCCTAAGCACTTCCAAAGATCAATTTATAATATTTTGAGAGACTGATGAAGCTTATGCCTAGAATTAAACTTTGTTGGTCTTAAAGGTGCCACTGGACTCAGACTTTGTTGTGTAGCTTCAGACCAACGTGGCTACTCACTTGAATCTATTTATTTAAATTTAAATATTTTATTTAATCATAGAGTACAAGCATTCAAATATACAGAACTGAAATATTGAACAGTATAATAAGAATACAAACCATCAGTAAAATTGAATGTGAATGACTAAACACGTTGAACTAGAAATACAAATACAGGGCTGAGAAGTTCATTGAACAACACAGATTTACACCAGCAGTGGAACAATGTGTTAGAATAAGGAATAGATAAGATCTATTCAATGTGAGCAGAGAATAGAGAGTTGGTTTTTACTTAAAAGATAGCAATCATTTGAGAGATCAGATTGACACTTGAGCATTAGAGGTTGCCATTTCTCTAGGAGACTGGATTGGTTTGAGGAATCTCTGAATTTATCCAGATTGTACATAGTTTTATCCAGGATGAATAAATCCCATAACTTTAAGTGCCATTCTTGCAGCGATGGAATTGATGCAGACCTCCAGTGAGATGCAATAAGATATTTAGCCACAGTTAACATTTTCATAATTAGTTCTTGTTTTGCTTTGGAGATTTTGCAATTTTCCCACAGATTGAGAAGAATTGAAAATCATTACTTCCTCTGCAGATCCTTTCAAGAAATTTTGTGGGATACACATGATAGGCATTCACAACCACCTGCATCTATTAAAATGATGGTAACTATTTCTACATATTTTATTTATTTATACCTTAGAAAGTCAAGTGTTTCTATGTGAAGGAACAGCAAAGAGCTGGATTTAAAAATTGCTACTGATGTATACATCTAAGAAGGTTTAAATATAGTATTTGTTGTTCAGAAGGGGGTTCAAGGAAATCTGATTTTGATTTTTGTAAATCTTCAAAGAAAATTTTCAGAAATTGTGTATTTTCTGTTTGGTTTGTTTTGAATGCCAGAAAGAATCTAGTTAACATAGTACATACTTCTTAGGCCATATACTTACTTGTCTGATAAGTTGGTAGTCATTAGCAGTGCCATCCTAGGAATAGTTTCAGTCTTCTTAGTCCATTGGGTGTAACTGTTCAGGATGGTATTGCAAGTCAGTGATTCTGTTGCCCATCAGATTCCCACAATGTACTTGCAGTGACTTCTCTAAGAGAGATGACTGAGTTCAAACAGCTGATTATAAAACAAAAAGACCATTTACTATGATAGATATATACATTATTACTTCAGTTAGAAACAGAAGAACAAGTGAAAAATTGTATGATTAAATGGATGCAAAATTTTAGAGAGCAGATACCTATGCATCAATGGGAATGGCTATGGGAAAAACAGCCAGCCAGGTACAAAATGTTTGTATTTATTTATAGTTATTTATATATTGAATTTATGAATCACCCAATCCCTGCTAATGCTGGGCTCTGGGCAATGTTGTTAGGCCTTGACACCCCTCACTTGGAAGGATGAGCTTAGTACCTATAAACAGGTGACACAAGCAACCTTCCCTCTCTTAGCATCCCACAGGGTCAATCATTCAAGACTTATCCCTGGTCTGCAAATAAGAGATCAACATAGATCCTCAGTCACATGGAATGTGTGCCATCGAATATTGACCAGAGGCATGCCTGAAAAAGTGATCCTAAAGGTGCAAAGGTCTGGTTTTTGGCAGTTCTCTTTCCACTTTAAATCTATCAATGTCAAAGATTGATTTTCTCAGAAAAGGACAGTAAATCTAACCAACTCCCTACCTTGCCTGACCTTCCCCTATCTGGCCATCCTAAGTAAAAACCTAGTAGAAACCATTTTAATCCCATAATCCTTTGTGTGATAGTTGTCTTGTCCAAGCAATTAGAGGTCACCAAACATAATAGACATTTCACATGTATGTTACATTGCACTTGCAATACCTGGGAACATTATGAAGCTTCCTGGTTAAGACAACAGTGTTTCATTCACACCATCACATTGTTCTAGGAGCAATCACATTGTGCTTCAAGGGGTATAACCAGACATGCGTTGTTCAGTAATTTGTGTGGGTATCTGGACATCATCTAATTTATACACTGCTTAGAGTGAGATGCTGGTTTGTTTCGCTCATCCTCCTTCTTGGATCTTTGTTCCTTGGATAAGTAAATATAGTCCCATAGAATAAATTCCCTTCTTTGTCTCTGTAAGCTACCACCTTTATTTTCTGAACTTGTATGTGTGTTCATTTAGTCTTTTTCAATTAATAAGTTTTGATTTTATTCCTTAATTCTCTTTAATAAAAACCATTTCATTAATCACAGCCTGGTTCATTTTGAGAGTTCTACTGAGGGAAAAAACCCATAAACATAGGTGTAGATCATACTTGATTACCCCCTCTTGCATTGTTTGGGTTTCCTGCCTAATTCCCCAACAAACTCAGGAAACCCTCACAACTACTTTGGGTAACAGATGGTGGAGAATGCGGGCATTGCATCCTGCACATCTGAATAACATGAGTGCACACATGAGTTCAGAGTGCAGATGTCCCACAGAGAACTCTCACAGGAGTGTGCTTGACTGATTGGTTTTGTGTGATTGCTTCTATCAGGGATAGGCTTTTCACCTCTTGGGGTTTGTATTTTTGAGTATTAAAACTAAGAATTTTGTTAGGGTGTATATCATATTGAAACCTTTATATGTTTTATAGATTCCCTGTGTATAGCAGTGAGGCTGAAATCCTCACAGACATTTTTTATTTTGTGCTTGAGAATCACACAGGTAGGAAAACCCAACATTGATATAACATTGAATACATTTTCTTGGATGGTGGAGTAGGATCCCTCTCTTCCAAAGATCGACATTTTAAATTTGGACTGGATAGCTCAGCTTGTTTCCTGACCATCCTTTCCTTGCCACTCAGCAAAACCCAGCAGAGTGCAGTTGTAAGTTCCAGAAGAGTTTGACTCCCCTCACCGGACTGCCAAATGCAGTCACGAGATAAATACCTGTCCCTGAGCTACGTCCCAATGTTAGGTTCATGGTTGGAAGGACCAGCTTGGGTGCATAGGTCCTCGAAAGGGATCTATGTAGTGGGTATAAGAACTCCTTGGCCAGGAGGCCCCGCCTATGCTGTTTTTTTCTAGAGAACTGAAATCATGTTCAAGAAGGAGGACAGCTTGGACAAACTGGAGAGATGGATGGTCAAGAAAGGACCAAACTCATGGGAGTTGGGCTCCTTCAGAGTCACTGACTCCCTGCAAACACTGTGTGATGCTTTTCAGGTGCAGTGTGAATCTAAAGTTGTGAGGCTCCAAGAAGGATGCCTATGCAGCTTGGGGTTTGTGGGCTGTGCTGAATTACAGTGTGAGCCTTATTAGGAAAGCCAGTGAAAAGCTTGAGCTTCAGGCTCGAGAATTAGAGAAGCTACAGGCTGAGAAGTATGATCTGCTTTTAGACAAAGGCAGTATTGCAACTGCTGCCCAGAACACAAAGCTGAAATTAGAGGAAGCAATAACTAGAGCAGGCGCCACTGAACAGAAAGTTGCTCTTTTAGGAAAACAGCTTGGCCAAGGCCAGCAAGCTGCCCAATATTTGGCAAATCAAGCCAAGATTCAGTGCACTGAGGTCAGCCACGAGGCATGCCAGAAGGAAACTGGATCCCTAAAACAGCAGTTGGGACTCCAAAGAGCTCTGATTGCATCTGTACACCCAGAAACTCTCATTCATCTCCCAGATCAAACAGCTTCTGAGGCTCTGCCGGAAGATGCCATCTCCAAAACTCCTCACAATCCTGACTGGGACAATCCTGTTCCTGTGAATCCAGTCAATGTAAAAATAATTGACAAGCGCTGTCCCAATGGGTGCACTGAGCATTCTGAGATCCAAGAAAGAGTTGCCTGGAAACCCACAGAAGCCCAAACTATTGCTGACCAGTTAGGACCTTTTAATAAGGACACTGGAATAGCTTGGCTCACCACTGTTTCTACTCTGCATTCCAATGCCAACGGGAGTGACCTAATCCAGTTAGCATGACTTTGTGCCTCTGGAATAGATGCCCCCACGATTGAGTCAGGGATAGCAACTAGAAACCTAGCCTCCCTAAATATGTTTCCAGGATGCAAGAAGTTGTGCAGATGGTCTGGCCTGGACAGACCACTGATATGCCCTATGTCATGGAATGACAAAATCCCAGGGAAAATCCAGAATCATATATAGCATGCAAGAAACTACTCGCCCTTATTGCAGTGAAGGTCCCCTGTCACCAGGGAGTTCCTAATTTTGACCAGAAATAATTCAAAAGAATGCTTTATGTAGGTCTCAATTCTCAAACCAAACTTGCTGTAGGCCCTGTAAACCCTACTGCACTCAAATGAAATGAATTAGCAACACTGATCAAACAGATGGCAGAGCTTTTTTGAGAATCTGGAGCCCTTAAGGCACCCACCTGGAATCCCCGATGAAATCTTGACTCCAGACAATTGGAACCCATTCAGACAATCACCTAGGCAAACAATGGCCCCACTCCCAGTATTGAAATGACGGAGGCTACCGCCCCACACAGCCTTGCACTGGCTGGAATCAAGAGCAAAATGGGTATGGAGGAGGTAGCAGAAACTGGAAGGACTCAAAACAGAGTTCTGGTTCTAGCAGCCCCCACCATAGCCAGGGTGCTCCTGACAGTCCCCAGAGACCCAATACAAACTTGGACAACTTTAGAAACCAGATCTTGTTTTAGCTTAAGAACACAGGGGCAGACTACTACTCAGTTTGGTGGACTACCCACATCTGGGCTTGCCACAGCTCTTTTTGCTGCACTGGATGATCAGAGAAATCCAAGCCTGATGCTTCCCTTAAAGAAATTCATCCCCTTCCTCCACAGACCCTAGAGACTGGATATTCATGCTAGGGGGTGCCTGAGGTCTATGGCTCTTCCCCAAGGAGTTGTGACCAAACTTGTGCTTGACGACTGGGGGAGACCCGACAGTAAAGGCAGGTGTCGGGTCCTCTGGGAATAAATCTCCTGCCTCCCTCTTAGTTGACACTGGAGCTGCACTCAATATTCGGCACCCTGACTTAGCAGTATGAGGTAAATTTACCACTAGATCTACAGCCCTTGAAGGCTTTGGAGGAGGAATTCACTGAGCCAATATCTGGGCTGACATTCCTATTACGGTGGGAATGATTATAACCTATATTGATGCATGTGAAAATCAAGGAGAAGATCATGGCATGTTAGGAATGCCTTTTTTCCATCAACTCACTATAGACCTTGCCCAACAGTCTGTTGTGGCAAATCCCAAGCAGACCTTATGAAATAAATGCTGTCCACCAGTGTGCAGCCATAAAAACTCCCCCCCCATAAAAAATCTTTATGCAAAGGGGAATGTGTGAAAAACAAAAGTTGTTCCTTCCTTCTGCCAGGAGATTGGCAACCCCTCCCCTCTGTAAGAATCGAAAGCTATATAACAAAAAAAGAGCTTTTCTGCTTTATAGATAAGGCACATAGACTGTCAATTCCCCAACAAACTCAGGAAACCCTCACAACCACTTTGGGTAGCAATGTACAGCAGTCATAAAAACTTGTCTAAAAGCAATTAAAAACATTAATAGCACATTTTTTAAAAAAGATCATATAGTGAATACTAATTAATTAATCAAACTGTTGGCCACTTCACGGGTGGTGGGCGAGAAGGGCAAGGCAGATAACCAGCAGAAGGAGTAGAAAAGGGTGCCAGCCAGGTGGAAGCCATTGATGTCCTCAACCAAAAGCCCGACGGAACATCTCTGCCTTACAGGCCCTGCAGAACTGCATAAGATCTCACAGGGCCGTGATGGTATTTGACAGAGAGTTCCACCAGGTTGGGGCCAGGACCAAAAAGGACCTGGCTCTGGTCAAGGACAGCTGGATAGCTTTAGATGGTATATGACCCCAAAGGATATTGAGAAAGTCTAACTATAAAGGAAAATGGTGAAAATGTCAAGACGTAGATGGAACCTTTTACTATATGTGGTGGACTTGTAAAAAAGCAAAAGGTATTAGAAGGAAATACATGGAAAAATGCTGAACATATTAAAATTTAAATTCTCCATGGAAATGAAGAATATGCTATTAGGTATATTGCCTAATAAATTACCAAAAATTTTGGAAGAGTTATTCAAATACATGGTGACATGGTGGCTGGAATTATCTATGCAGCAAAATGAAAAATAGACATCTGTCCAAGCTTAGAAGAATGGGAAAATAAACTTGCAGTAATGGTGAAATTAACAACCTATTGGAGAAACAGATCAATTATGAAATCTGAGGAGAGATGGAGTGTGTATTATATAAGCAGGAGACAAATTTGGAATGAGAAACAGTTTAAAAATTGTATATAAATGTATTGCAATGCAGAAGCAGAATGAGATCAAGTTTTAAATGTAACATCTTGAATATAAATGTACAAGGAAGTAGATTTTGAGCAGAATGTTTTCTTATTATGAGATTTTCTTATTATGAGATATGAGATTATGTAGAAGTAGTGAAATACATAATATTGAATATGTACTAATGATGAAACTAAGAATGTAGCTGCAAAATAGATCAGTTTTGAAATTTGAAATTTAAAATATTGACTCTAAAAGTACCCCAACAGAAATAAGGACCATTGTATTTTATAGGTAATGTCTTAAAAATTATAATGAAGGGGATGTTGGGGAGAAATATTATCTGTTTTATACACTCTGTAATATATAATTATCCTTGACAACTATGTTATATAATTCCTCTTTTCCTTTTTGTATTTCCTCTATAGTTTTACTTTGTTTTCTAAAATAAAAAATATATTCAAAAATACTTGCAGTGACTTGCCCTGTATATCTTTTTTCACATGAACTAGATAAAGTGGTATCTTTGATTCCACCATTGTTTTGAGTCACATGATATAATGCAATCTTTTGAACTTCTGAAAGCTTAAAAACATTCAGGTTAAAAATGAAGTGAACATATTACTGTACCTACAGAGTTTAGCCGTACAAGATATAATTTGTCCTGATTTACATACAAAACACAATTGAAAAGGAAGGTAGATCTTTTGCATTGCTTTCCTTGTGTAATACTTATTTGTGAGCAAAAATCAGTACATCAGGAAGAAAGATTTTAGACAAGTGCACTCCCTGATATATGTACTAGTGGGGAATTTTTCATGTAGGCAAGTATTCAAAAATATCCCACCAGCAGTCAGAAATAGTATAGTCCACTTCAGAATTCTGCCATCTCATTCCTTCACTATTGTGCACAAGATAAAACCACCACGGTTTTGTTGTTTAGCATTTTTTTTTAAGCTAGCATGACATCTGCTTATTCTATCTCAAACTTTCCTCAGTTGCTCTTGGATAGGGAGGACAGTATCCTATCTTGCTTCCTGGTACAGAATTGTAACAAGCCATCCTCTCTAGCAATTCCATGCTATGCATGTAACCTTATATCATGTATGAAAGGGGGAAAAATCTGAAATAAATTTATAGAATATTTTATGGTAATGGTCTAGGAGCTTTAGACAGGTCTTCTGGGCACCAATAGATCCCTTGCTTGGATCCTAGCTTTGGTCTTCTAATTCATTAATCAACTATGTTCAGTCTCTCTTGCTGCCCCTTGTACCTAGAGCACACTCTGAGCTGGGTTGCCAGGTCCTTCCTGGCCACTGGCAGGAGGTGGAGGGGTAGGTTTACCAGATCCAGGCTGAAAAATCTTGGAGATTTGGGGGTGGAGCCTGGGGAGGACAGGAACATCTGTGGGGTACAATGCCATCCTCCAAAGCATCAATTTTCTCCAGGGGAACTGATGTCTGCAGTCCAGAGATGAGCTGTAATTCCAGGGGATCCCCAGGTCCCACCTGGAGGCTGGCATCCTTAACTCTCTCCCTTTCTTTCTCTTCCCCCTTTTTCAGATCATTCTGCCTTTTCTGTCAGCTGTTTGGGAGTGGAGACATTTGTTTTGTAGTTTGTAAAGCAAAATTTAATTTGATGTAACTATATAAATAACAATGAAAATAATAATCTCGATCTTCTCAAACTCATAACCTGTATAGCATGGTTCTGCTGGTTCATTCCCTTAGGCAAATCGGAAGTCAGACCTCATTGTAGATATGTTAAAGAATAATCTGCTTGTATTTCTGTCCATAGAAAAGGAATTCAAGTATCTTTAGAATTCATTTGTGGTCTGTGAAGGCTATGAGGAAACTAATACATTTTTAATAGGTCAGTATTGAATCCCTACAGCTGTTGTGGAGAATCCATATTTAACCTTTCTTTGTCAGAAGGGAAGGCTCTGTGAGAAGAGGATCTAAGGCAGTAATAATCAATATCACTCAGAATGCATGGGGAAGAGGCTGATGTCAATAATTTAGGGGAGGCAGAAAATGTAGAGAAAAATAAATGTGAAGAAATGCATTTTCTCTTGGAGGTTTGAAATGAGCAAAAGCCTTGCTCTGAGTTTTAAAGGTACTTTTTCCCCTCTGGGTAGAGAACAGGCAGGAAGGGTGGAGATCTGTTCAGTTGCTTTCCAGACTTACCTCAGCCCACCTTCATACAAATGCTTATAGGTCTAGAAATGGGATGGTCATGCTGCCCACACCAAGCAGGGAATAGAGACTTGGAGGAATTAAGGCTAGAAAGTCTCCAGGAAGAAATTTCTGGAGACATCAGGAAAAGCTTCATTGACCTGGCCTGATTGGTCTTTTAGTAGTACCTAAAAGACTAACAGACTGGGTCAATGGGAGAGGAAGAGAGAGACAATAAAACTCAGGGGAGCGAGAAAGACATCCTCTTTCTTTTGGTGCTGAGTCCATCAGGGTAGACAGAACTCTTATGGTGGCCATTGACCATGTCCTGGCCTGGAAGAGCTGGCGAAAGCTTCAAGGTAATGGTAACTCTATAGAGATCTGTAACTTCCTAAGCGAAGGAGCCTGTCCTATTTTAACATCTGATAGGGCATATACAGAGAAAGGGACAGAGGCATTGGATTCTACCCATTTCTTTTGAATCCTTTGTTCAATCTGATGCTGTGTTAAAAGTGTGATTGTCAACATTTTCTTTTTACTAAATACTTTATAACTTTTGCTGCGGGTAGTGATTTTCTGTACTACATAGACCTCCACCATCTTGGACACTCTATTTTAAAAGGAGTGCCAGGGGGAAGGTAGTCATTTGGCAAGTGGCTATTCCTCCAGGGGTGCACGGGGCAGTAAATGGTCCCCATGGTGACCAGGCGCTGGGCAGTGGGAGACTCAGAGGCAAGGCCTCAGAACTTGGAAGGGAAGCTGGGAGTCCTGACCTTCCCAGCAGGGAATTCCTACAAAGTTCAGGTGGTGGTGGTGGGTTACTGGAGAGAGAGAAATGCCTCTCCACTTGTTGAGGAAACCTTGGGAGGGCAGGATGGAATAGGGTCGGCAGGCTAGAGCAGGCCCATTCTGCCACATATATATATATAACATTTTAAACTTTATATGTTTACATTTGTTTGCCTTTACAAATACATGAGAACAATATTTCCGTTGTTGTTAGAGATACTATGAATATCTACTACAAACCCATAATCAGGTTCCTGCTGCATTTTCTCAATGATTTGTATTTTAAGTTTCAGTCCTGAGCCATGACTGAAAACCAGCTATAAAAAAAAATGCTGAAAAAAGTGCTCATCTTCAGTGCAGTGCATCTTGGGGAGGGTGGGGTATAAATATGATTAATAAATAAAATAAATAGCTGTAGATGCTACTTTGGAAGCAGCATATGTACCAGCAGTATCAGATGTTAACAGTTAATATATCTTCTTCAATAGTTTCAGGTCAGTATAGGTTGCTAGGGTGGTAAAGGCCACCACATGTAAACCCATTATGGATAGTATAATCCAGCCAAAAAGACATGGAAGGATTATTGACCAAGAATTTTAATGCTTCTTTATCATTGCAGGGGGCAGACATATTAGTCTGTTGTAGAAAATTCTACTCCCTTTAGATCCCAAAATCCAAACAAGTGACCATTCTGCTTAGCTCTAGGAAAATGTTAGCTCACCATCCTGGTTCAAAGAAATATACCAAAAAAAATGCATACATTAAGTTTAGCTTCAAAGACCTCCCACTGTCAGATGTATGGTGAGTGGCCATACAAGGTGGGGTTTTCTTGATGGTTCTATAAGGTTCTAGCACCTCTTCCCTTGGGAAGTTCATCGTGCCATCTTGCTATTGGCATTTTGGCAGCAAGTGGACCTAATAGACTAGATAACTGCTAGTGATGTTAGCAGGTTTGTGGACCTATGTGAGAGGGGAAAGTGAGATCCAAATATTTTAAATAAATAATATGACAGTGAGGGAAAAACATACATGAAATGTAGAAAGAGCACTGGTCTGAATACATCATCAGCTGTTTCAGACCCTGCTTTTTACTGTGCTTGCTGATTACAGCTTCTCTTCCCAAATTTGTTTCCCATATGTTGGAAATGCATTGACAGTTCTGGTCACCACATCTCAAAAAGGATATTATAGCATTGGAAAAAGTGCAGAGAAGGGCAACTAGAATGATAAAAGGGTTGGAACACCTTCCCTATGAAGAAAGGTTAAAATGCTTGGGGCTCTTCAGCTTGGAGAAACGACGGCTGAGAGGTGACATGATCGAGGTGTATAAGATTATGAATGGGATTGAGCAGGTTGAGAAAGAAGTACTTTTCTCCCTTTCTCACAATACAAGAACTCGTGGGCACTCTATGAAATTGCTGAGCAGTCGGGTTAGAACAGATAAAAGGAAATACTTCTTCACCCAAAGAGTGATTAACATATGGAATTCACTGCCACAGGAGGTCGTGGCAGCTGCAAGCATGGACAGTTTCAAGAGGAAATTAGATAAACATATGGAGCAGAAGTCCACCAGTGGCTATTAGCCACAGGGTATAGATGGGAACTCTCAGTCTGGGGCAGGTGATGCACTCTATTCTTGGTGCTGGAGGGGGCAGCAGTGGGAGGGCTTCTGGTGCCCTGGCCCCACTGCTGGACCTCCTGATGGCACCTGGTATATTTTGGCCGCTGTGTGACAGAGTGTTGGACTAGATGGGCCATTGGCCTGATTCAACATTGGCTTCTCTTATGTTCTTATGACACTATCCAGGATATTCTCTGACACACACACAAAAGATTTCCAGGGTAGGATCATTTATTGGCCTAGACAACTAGGGAAACCTATTTCTGCTGCTTCTTCTGGTAGGCACAAACTTCCTTTCACACCCACAATGCGACAAGAGCCAAATATGATAACATGACAGAAATGCTGCAGGAGTAGTTCAAATGCACTTTATTGATTTGTATGTAAAAACTATGCTAACTGCATGAAAAAGCTACACTGACTAGAAGGCACAACATTAAAAAGGCCTCTGCTTTCTGTATCACATTAGTAATTCTCCTAAGTGATACATTATAGATGAAAGTATATTTCCAGCATTACTTGTGAAAGTACTGTCAACCAAGTCCAGCTGCTCCTTGATCATCAACTCTGCTCCATTCTGATATTTCCCAATCCAAACTGAATTATTTTTTCCCTTTGTCTCTGAGAATCTCTCTGCCTTTCGGGAATCTTTGTGAGCCTGGATGTTTGCCCAGTATGACTCCAGAGACACCTCCCTTAAACGACTTAGGCTTTAAGGTTTCTTTCTGTGACAGCACCAATAAAAGGAACAATAGACACAGAACAAAGGCTATGTAAGAAGGAGCAGAAAATCTCTGGAGGAAAAGAAATGTGAATACCTATATAAAAATGTCATGTAAAAGATCTCAAGGGAGCCATATTCAAATAGCTAAAATAGGAAGACTGACAGATTTAACAAAATGATTTTAGTCTAGTGATCCAATAAAATTATACAATTTTATTTAGCTTCCTCAGTGGCTATTTATTTGTTTTGAAGGGAATTGCATTAAAATGGATTTTACAAGTATCTTCTCACTTAGCTATAATTTTGATGACAAAAAATTCTGAATAAAATAGTGAAACTCTAGCAGCTTTCCAGACATACTAAGCATGGCACAATTAGCCTTTTTCTAGTCGCACAATTCTGTGGTTATGTGTAGGGAGGGAAAACTATCAAAGATATTTTTTATAGTTTTTTCCTACTGTACTGACTAATCAGAATAATTAACAAGACTACTGTCTGTAGAAAATGCATGCCAAATAAAAATATAGTGGGAAATCTCATGAGATCTACAGACATCTAAACAGCATTAGTGTCTTACAAGAGAAAGGAGAAGGTGGATCAGTAAAGCACTACTGTATTGTTTACTGTATCAATCAGTGGCAATTCCTAAAACCGTAGAGAAAGATTTTTGGGTAAAATAAATTGTTGCCTACATAATTTATATTTCTGTGTGTGGTAATCTTTTTACAATGTAGCCCCTTAGCAGAAATTATATGCCAAATTCAGGTCCCATTAGATTCCATGACAGCAGTATTGTGTGTTATGTATCTACGAAAATGAGGCAAGTGGTAAAGAAGGCAAACTCCATGCTGGGGATTATCAGGAAAGGGACTGAGAGTCATGGTGTGACTCATTTGGAGTACTGTGTATAGTTCTAGTCAGCCTATGTCAAGACACTTTTGCTGAGAGAGAAAAAGTATAGAAGAGGACAACCAAGATAATCAAGGGATTGGAGCACCTTTCATATCAGGAAATGCTGGAGAGGCTCTTATGATCTTATCAACTGCAATCAACAACCAGCATCAGCTCTGGATTCTCTCTGTTCCTTCTGCCTCACCCACTTCTCTATGGATTCTAGCAACTGGTTTACGACACAGATGGCTACTTCTGCATGTTTTATTAATGAAACAGTTGGCTGACATAAGTATGTTGATAATCAGCATCCTTAAATTCCAGATGATCTGACTCAAAAGTCATCATATTAAATGAAAATTGTGAGAGAACTTATGGCACTCCAAACTGGAGGACTCCTGCTAGATATTCCAATCAGTCCAAGAGAATACCATGATCTATCATGTCAAAGGCCACAGGGAGGTCCAACAGCAAGAAGGCATTCCTTGTTTCTGTCTTGTAGGCTAGGTACACTAATGTCATCCCAATCTCATGACCACATCTCACAGAAAAATCAGTCTTCTGGGAATGCAGTACTGCTCTTCTATCTTTTACCCAAACAAGAAACATTGAGAACTAATTTAAAATTGCCCAGACATTCTGGCCTAATGTTGTTGTTTTTAGGATGAACTACACTTTTTAAAATTCCCGTTCACCAGTAGCACCTTCGAAATTAACAAGATTTATTTCAGCATTAGCTTTTGTGAGTCACAACTCACTGATTCACATGCTGAAATAAATGCTGTTAATCTTTTAGTTACTATTGGACTTTTGTGTAATTCCCCCCCATACCCTTTAATGATGATCTTACTTACTTTTAGTCACTCCATTTTACTACCATTGTTCCCTGTGTCTGTTGCTGCCTCAGAGCCATTTCCCCCCACTTATGACTGCATTTCAAAAAAGCCCCCAATGTGGACAGTGTCTGCTGTTCAAGCCTACCTATCCCAATAAATGTGCTAAACAAAGGGTTACAATGGGACTGTGAAGTAGCTGGGATCTGGAATAAAAAAGGAATCATCAGAGCAGGTTAACAAGGTATCTAAATATAAATTGGTGCATATGTGCCATGGTGCAAATTCAGTGTGGAAAAATGACTAAACTATGGCTTTTTACACATACATACCCCACAAAGACATGAAGTAGTGGCAGTGAGAAATAATGCAGATTGTCCGTCAGCCTCAGCTGAGACTGAATCTGATTAGACCAGCTTCCCCAGGCAGGAAGCTGAAATGGCTGGGCCAGAGGAAGGCAGTCAGGTTATGAACAAAGAGGAGGTCATGTCTGATAGGCAGTCAGTAGGGCTAGAGGTCAGAGGTATAGCAGAGGCAGGTAGAAGCTCAAGGTCCAAAATACAGGTAGTTTAGAATTTGCTACTTTTGGAGATGTATATGCTGAAGTTCCCAAAGTGGCTAGTTGTGTGATGGTGCTCTGGCAGAAGCAAAAACAGACTTTGATCTAGCACAGCAAGGATGACCACCCTATGTTTCACATGTTCTAAGGTGATTTAGTACTTATTAAGGTCAAAAATATTACCTTAGATCCCCAGTCTTGCTTCTGTTAGCATATGAGCAGTCAGTTCTGGAAGTTCCCCTGCCCATGGGGTTAACTGCTGCCTGGCAAAAAAGAAAAGAAAAGTCCTATCCCTTTAATAGAGGTTTGATGTTATTTATCAGGTGATGTGCCATGAAAAGGTTCACCTGCTAATTTCCACACATTAAGCCTAAAGAGCCAGGACATTTTTTCTTCTGGCCTGTTGGCAACCTTGACTCCCCATTCCAGACACCACACCACATCTCATGTCATTCACTAGATCCCCAAAATTCCTGAGTCTCATGAGTAGTTGTGCAGGAACCATAGTACAAAATCATGAAAGGGAGGAAGCAAAAAAATTCAGTGAGTGGAACTCTGCTAGCATTTCTTCGGATGCAGCCCCATAATCTTTATATGAGGGAAAGAGAGCAAATCTATTTGCTACAGCAGAATTAGATATTTGCTTCATATCACTGAAATTTGTAACATTTTCCAATTTTTCTAAAAGGTTGGTAAAAACACTGATGCCTCTTTAGGCTAGAAATTATTTCCGTGGGCCTGGTTCTTCTGTTGCACCTTTTTAGAAGGTAGTCTTATGGTATGGGGATATTCTGTCTTGAACTGTTAACATTTAAAGTGATTTAAAAACTTGATTTGGTAGGGCTGCCAGCCTCCAGGTGGGGCCTGGGGATCTCCCACTTTTATAACAGATCTCCCTCTGACAGAGATCAGCTCCCCTGGAGAAAACGCCTGCTTTGAAGGGTGGAGTCTATGGCATAGTACCATGCTGAGGCCCCTCCTGTCCATAAACCATGCCGTCTCCTGTATCCACCTCCAAAGTCTCCAGGTATTTTCCAGCCGAGACCTGGCAACCCTATGATTTAGTCATGAATATATCTAAAAAGGGAGGTTTTTAAATATATGTATATTATTTTATTAGAAATCGAATAGTACATAGAAACAGGAGGAGTCAAACAAGGTGAAAAGTACAATAACATTTGAACAGGTATAACACACCTTATACAATGAGGAACAAGTTAAAACACATAAAAAGAAATGAGAGAGTGACCAATTACCACAACAGGAGCCAGGTCAATGTAGAACACGAAAGAGACAAGGCCATCGAGTTCAAAATTAATAAAACACCACTCACGCACTCAGTGAACAGCTTCTAAAGACCGTTGTTTCAGCAATAGTTTCAGGTATAATTTTGTTCCATCTTGGGTCTGCAATTGAACAGAATACACATTTCTGTTGTATAAGCTTCTTGTGTGCAACTCAGTTTTGATAGATGTGTGCTTTCAAATATACAATCCCACTCCCAGCATACACTCTTACACACAATATCCAAGACCATGTGGGAGTACATAATACTGCATATTTGATTTGGCCTTCAGAATCTCTATCCTAGAGAATTTTTGACCAAGCCTGTTATTAAGGCATTGCTTGATGCCTTATCATGCTCCACTGAAGTTGGTTCTTAACTATGCAAATACATGCACTATTAAATTAATTAGTGTTTTAAGGTGTTAGAGGCTTCTTTGTTTTTCCAGCCGTGCCAGGTTAGCAATATTGCATCATCCAACTATACATGCAGTCCATTGTAAAAGAGAAAGGTATAAAGGAACTTCTGTTCTTGATGTTTTGGAAAATAATTTGAGGATGACGAATGGCATTCTCAGGTCTTTCATTTTATTATAGAATAAATGTAGTGGTTTGATTAATTGATTGCTAGGATCCAGGTATATTCACCAAAGGTAGTGTTTCTGCTGTTCTGGGATGTTGTCTTTCCCTGATACCCAAACTACAACATCTGAAAAAGAAATCTAGACTTTGATCCCGTGGAAAAGATCCCTGCAGATTAGATAAGAGGCATTTTTCACGATTTCCCATGCCACCCCCCTCCGTAGCAGTCCTCTGACTTCCCCCTCATGTTTTTCCTGGGGGGTCCTGTGTTCCCTAGCGTACAGCATTTGGAGGGGCATTTTCAGCTGCTGTGGGAGGGGAGGGGCAGTAAAATTGTGCTGCCAAAGATAGTTTAAATGAGATCCAGCCTCTAATTTGGCTGAAGATACTGGGGTGAATCCTACCACCATCCTTCCACTCCATGGAGCAAAGTTTAAAGCCTTCCTCCAGTATAAGAAGCCTTCTTCCAACTCAAGTGCCTTTTCTAGTGATATCCTGCCTGTGATATCTCTAAGAAGGCAGCATAGCAATTTTCCTTTCCTTTCCTTTCCTTTCCTTTCCTTTCCTTTCCTTTCCTTTCCTTTCCTTTCCTTTCCTTTCCTTTCCTTTCCTTTCCTTTCCTTTCCTTTCCTTCCTTCCTTCCCCTTCCCCTTCCCCTTCCCCTTTCCCTTTCCCTTTTTTCCTTTCTTTTTTATCATCTTAGAAGCTCATTGATTCACAGATCTTGAGCAGCAGAAGATACTTGCTACTTATTTTTTGATGCAAGGACTAAAAGGACTGAGACAAATTTTGCAGTTGCTAGAGTAAACTTAGGAACCTTATCGCTGAGCAAAAGAGCCAGAGTTTCCAGAGTGTAGGGGGACAGTTAGTTGATTAAAGACTTAATATAGTGATCCCTTATATTCTCAAAGAACCTGCATTCAAGCAGGGCATGGAAGAATGTGTCTATTCTATTAAGACCACAAGGGCAGATTCTGTCAGAACAGGGCCTATTCAAAAACCTCCCCTGTAAAAGCCATTGTAGGAACAATATTCAATCTTGCAGACAAAAAACCTCTACAGTAACTTGGGATGGTAAGATAGTTTATATGGGCGGGGGGTAAAGATTTTGGGAAAGAAAGACCAAAAGATAGGGGTGAGGAAACTCTGCAGGCTCTCAGGATCAGACAGAAAATTTAAGAATAAATAAATAATATGGATAAGCAGGACAAATCTTCCGAGCTGGTTTATGAATATTTTCAGTACCTGTTTGTTAAAAAAATTACTTGATAAATTATCCCATAAGTGATTTGGAGAACAAAGTTCAGTGTTCCCTAAGTCCCTGTTGATTTCAGTGGAAACGAGTTTTTCCTCCCCTAAGCAATAAATTAATTTTCCAAGAATCAGCATTCTCCAGCACTAGAAAAGCTGCTGTCATAAGCATTGTAATGGGCTTTGTTGTGTGGTATTTGCTGTGGTATTTGTGCATTAAAACAAAACAGGAAAAGCACTTTATGCTGTGAGATATACGACAGTTGTGGGGAAACGTTGGTCCCTGGTGGTAAATAAAGAGGGTAAAAGGTCAGCTCTGTGCCTGTGTTTGATTTATGGCAGTAGTTTGACAGCAAATTAAATGTCACATAAAGTTAGCAAACGATGAAACAAATCGATATTTAGGGAGAAAAGCTGATACAATTATTCTGTTAATCAACACCATTAGGTGCACACAACTTGATTTAAGACATGCAGTTTACCAGTTTACCAGACCCTATTTCACTGAAAATGGACTGGAACTGTTGAAAAGACCCCTGAAGTATTCAAGTAGATAGGCAGTAATTACAGCAATCCCCAGTGGAAATCATTTCCTGAAGCATACGATCTCCCTGCTGGAAATTTTTAAAGAAGATGACAGCCATCCACCTATTAAGTTTGGTAGCAAATATCAGGCCACTCTCACCTTTCCCTTAAAGTTCAGATAAAGGCCTTATTAATGCTGCATGACATGCAATTACATCTTATGCAAGACTGGCCCACATAGTTAGTCTTCATGGTGCACTGGTGTCTTCATTCCAGCCATCTATTCCCAGGCTTTTATTCTTCACCTGCAAGTTTGAACTCAAAGAGCTGAATTGCACTAATGAGGTGTCAGAGTTAAGGTGCAAAGAATGATCACTCAGGGTTTTTTGTTTGTTTTGCTTTATATTACCTTACAAAGATCCTGGAGAGCTAATTAAGTTCCCAACTTATTACTAGGTATATAATCAATGGAATAAATTTCTTGCAGATTTTGTTCTGGTTTCTGGATTTTTAAAAGAGCACTTCTGGACAAAATGTGGCTGTGATGGACTGTGCTTTAAAAGCTCATAAGTGCTGTATAAAATAGTGATGGACTGTGAGAAGAGTGAACACCTCACAGAACCAGAGAGCCTTGAGTGACAGACTGCTCAAATGGATTTCATTGGATAGCATCAGCTGAGAAGAAAGAGTTGGGAACTGACTGCTGAAGAGAACTCAGTTTGACTGAGGAGTGGGAAGGTTGGCAAGGAGGAGTGGGAGGATCACTGAAGGACCCCCATTTGGGCCAGGAAAAGGGATATGTCTTCTAGTTTAGAGAAGTAATTCCCTGCCCAGTTGAAAAGGGGGATAGCTAAAGAGTGGAGCGATCCCTGGTTTGTTCCGAGAAGGATTTTGAATACTTGGTAGTGTATCCCTGCCTTCTGAAACCTGAAAAATCAGTTAAACTCAGGAACTTACACTGGAATGTCTAGCAGACACTGAAACCAAAGCCTTTCATCTCAAAGATTCTAAGACCTTTGTAAAAAGCTTAAAACTCTCACTTGCTGGAAACATTTTAACTGGAGTTTGTGAAATTACTAAGTTACCTCAGAGTTATTATTGATTCACCTCAGATATTCCACCTGACCTTTCCCTTTCTATGTTGAATAAAATATTTTGTTTATTTTTGAACTTTCAAAAGCCTCTTGTCTGCCATTTTCAAAAGTATAAGTCCCTATGCTGAGCCAGCATCAAAATATAATAATGTGACGGGATGGGACAGCCATAAATCTTCAGATAAGAAGAAAATAAAGGGGCTACTCATCCAGAAGAGAAAGGGGAAAAAATGGAAGGAAAAACCTTTGTGTGAGGGAGGGAAGAGGGTAAGGTTGCCATAGTGGCTTTATTCAGATTCATAAAGGCAGAGCTGGACAAAGATTTCAAATTCAAGGTGCTAGAGAACAAGTTCAGGAACCAAACAGTACCATGTTTTTAGAGAATCATGTGTATGATATTTTACAAGCCAGTTTAGAGGAGTTCATTTATTTGTGCCATTTCTTCTTAAAACTTAAAGTAAGTTTCACACTTACCTTTCAGGAGATTTTGCATAAATTTATTTATGTTATTTACAGACTGCCTGTCTCAGTGGGACTCAAGGCGGATTATATAGAATAACTCAATACAATCAACAAGCCAGAGGTGAAGCACAGTATAAGTAATAACATGACATGTTAAATGAAAGCAAAAATTATGTAGTCGGAACCTACCTACAGCAACAGTTAGTACAAATTGTACACAGTAATATAGTCTATAGTTCCTAACCCTAAACCCCAAAATTCTTTCTGAACCATATTGTTAAAATGCAGCCCTATTTCCTGTGCCAAAAGTCCTTTTGAATAATTCTGCTTTGCATAGCCAGGAGGGTGGGAGCTTTCCTGACTTCATCATAAGTCAGGCCACAACAGAGAATGTGTATGTACTTAGAAGTTGTGTTAAATCTTCTATCAATAATATGGTGGGTTTCTTAAAAAAATATTTCTTCAGATAATAATGATGATTGTTTCTTATGCCTTCTAATTTAGTTAGGTCTCTACAGATATTACTAAAATAGTTTCTATTTTACTTTCTGTTTGTACTATTGTATATACTCTAAGCATGACTTTTATACTACTTATTGCTCTCCTCCCTGCGGACCCTTACACCTCAAATTAGTCCCAATTCATAGTGTCTAAAATCAAATCCATTGGTATTGATATGGATTTTTTGGCCAATTCTGGCAAAATTAATATTCTTTGGATTGTCCAAAGGAGGATTTGGGACATTGAAGCTCAAGTTATTAATGCTGGTAGCTCTGGAGTCTGTTCTCCACATTTTCTTGGTCTTTTCCCCGCACAAGATTCTATGGCCCAGTACTTTTCTAATTTGGTAAACCCCTTACACCGTAGGGCTTTCATGCTTGCCAGGTTCAATCTCTTCCCTTCGGCCATTTTGACAAGGCAGATATAAGGGTATTCCTTATAAAGAAAGAGTCTGTACCTGTCTTTACAATGAACCTGACTCTGTGCAACATATTTTTTTTCACTGCTCTCATTACTCTTTGCTACGTCATTCTTTGATCCATCCCCTCCTTTCTTCTGCAAAATCTATGACCAATAATGGCTTTCGTTTTTTGTTATCTGACAAATCTCCTGAAATTACTGCAGTTGTTGCTGAGTACCTACTATTTGTATGGATGTTAAGGGTTAGAAGCTGTAATATTTAGATTTACCTTTTATTGTCTCCTTTTTATTAATCCCAAATGGGTTCTGTTTGGTGGAGACTTTTAGTATGTGTATACATGTATTTATTGGTGTCTAGTTTGTGTGTGTGTGTGTGTTGTTGTATTATTATGCCATTAAAGGTTTCTCTGACTCTGACTTTTATACCAGGGGATTGGCACAGGTATTGATAAAGCAATATTAACAATTTTGTGGCAGGAGTGAGACTGGACAGAATTAGAGAAATTACTATACAAGCCAAGTAGCTGGATGGTATAATTCATATTATACACTGGAAGACAAGCATCAATTGCCTTAATATGATATCGGTGTAGCTATTGTTTAACATAGTAATAATCTGTAAAACAAGAATAAACAATAGGATGTGCAAGCTAAATCTTCCTCCAAGTCAAAACTGGCTTGCTTTCATTTTAGCCACTTCAGGAGCCATTAGGATTTTGTGACTGGCTTTTCCATAATTTGCTTTTATGCTGCTGGATAGCAATTCATTGATCCACTGATCACGAAACTCTTTTCCATGGAATCAGCAAGGATTCCCACTTAGAGATGGGCATGAGCTGGGAAAATGTGGTTCAGTTTGTGGTTCATGGCGTGCCTGGTTCTCAAACCATCACAAACTTTTTGACACTAAATGAACTGGTTTGGTCTGTGAGGTTTGTGATGCGGTAGAACACACCTACCCCTGGCGTGTTAGAGACATCAAACTCACAGGGGATCTCCAGCTTACCCTTCTCTACCTGCCCTCCAGGTTTGGTGAGGATTGACTATATGGGGTCTGAGTTAGGGCCACCCAAAGAAGTTGCCCCCAAGGAAGTGTTTTCTGGGGAAATGACAGGCACATGTTCAGGATGTTCAGGAGTGTACAGAATGGACCCTGTGCAAGCTAGAGGCATCAGACTTGCAGGGAACCTCCCCCCGATGCCCCTCTACATGCTGTCCAGGTTATGTGCAGATTGGACTTAGGGGGTCCAAGTTATGGCCCCCCCAGAAGATGACCCCAGAAAAAATGTCAGACGCAGGTTCAGAAGTGTATAGAATGTAAGCTACACACACCACATGCACAGGGAACCTTACCCTACCACCTGCTCTTCTACAATCTCTCCAAGTTGGGGATGGATTACATTTCTGGAGTCTCAGACAGCTACAGTTATAGGAGTCTATGGAAAAGCTCAGGAACAAGCCAGTGACACCAAACTCACAGGGAAAAGTCACCAGGACAGACCCTCCCCCAGCCAAACACTGGAAGTAAGGCAAGCTTCCCCCCTATGCTCACACCCTCCCAAGTCTTCAAAGTCAGGTTCTCAACAATAGATAGACATCCCCAGAATTCTGACAGGGGCTTTGCAAAATAACCCCACGACAGCTTGGCAGGCACCTTAGCTACACCACACGAGCAAGGGAAGCATGCCCACAATTCTCTCACACACCCACACCCGGGCTGAAACAGATAGGTCCAGAGCACACCCATCAACTGTGGCAAGTTCTTCTACTCTGCAAAGGAATGGAAACACGTTGACTGCTGGCAGGGCCACACCCAAGTCTCTGAAGGCAGGTTCTTAATTACTGACAGAAAGACAGACATCTCCAGGGTTCCAATAGGGACTCCTCAAAGTAACCTCACGATAGCTTGGCGGGCATCCTAGCCACACCACACAAGCAAGGTAAGTGTGGCCACAACTCTGACAGCTGCCCCCCCAGGCTGAAACACACAGGTCCTGAGCACACCCATCAACCGTGGCAAATTCTTCTACTTGGCAAAGGAATGGAAACATGTTGACTGCAGGTTGGGCCAGCCCCAAGTCTCCAAAGGCAGGTTCTCAACAACATAGACAGACATCCCCAGAGTTCTGACAGGGCCCCCCCAAAGTAACCAAGGTTGCAGGAAAATATTCTGTTTAATTACATTTAGAGTATAAATCTGTGCAAATTCCAGGTATAGCAAAACACCATTTCTAAAGTTCTATGGGGGGGGGGGAGTTCATTTTAACAGCTCCATATGCTGCGGGGCTTCTTGGCCAGAGGCAGCCCGCTCCTGGGCCCACAGGAGGGCACCGCCTGAGGGGGTGGCTGTGGTGGCTGGCTCCACTAGCGGTAGAAGGTGGGAGTGCCCATGTGCGTGCTTGGCATGCCATGCTCCTTGGTGCACCAGGGGCTGGGGTCAGGGCTGGCCTGGGTGCCAGGGGAGTGCAGCTTGGCCTCAGAGAGGCTGTTGGAGAGGGAGGAGAGCTTGGAGTTGTCGTCAGCATCTGAGTCTGGGAGGGCAGCGTGGGTCATCAGCGTCCAGTGCATAGGCGAGTTTTCACTCCTGGGCCCCCTGCAGAGTTCTCTGCTGCTGCTGCTTCTGCCGCTGCCACCAGCTGGCCCATTGCACTGGTAGGGCCACTTGAACCAGTACAAGGTGGCCCACTGCTCGGCCAGGAAGCAGCGGCAGACAGCACACACCATGGTGCAGCCCTTGGCGCTGACCTCCCACGCCCCAGGTGCTGGCTCCTGGTGCTGCAGGAAGGGGAAGAAGGGCTGGTGCGGTGCCTGCTGCTACTGTTGCCGCTCGCATGGGGGCCAGACTTGCAGCTTCTGCTCCTTGCCCCGGTTGATGCCGCTGCTGCAGACGAAGCAGCAGAGCGAGGAGGATGCCCACTCCTGGGCTTGTTAACTGCTGGAGTGCCACTCCCCCTTGCTTCAGGTCCAAATGACCCCTGCATTTATGTAAAACAGTTCAATATAAAAGGTAAGTGTAGATAGCCATGCTGTTTGAAGGACAAGCATTCATGTGAATAAAACAAGCAAGACGTCATAGTGGGAGATGCAGGGTGAGAGAGAACACAATCCTGGAGTAAATTTCATTGACTTTCAGTCTCATCTACACACCAGTTAAATGAAAACACAACCACTGGGAATAGAGATGGGCACAAATGGGCTCACAAACTAAAACTCGTCACAAATTTTGGCTGATTTGTGGTTTTGGAAGTGATGTTCGTGGAAGGGCAGCTGACACGAACATTTCACAAACTTTTATTCTGGTTGTGGCAATTTGTGAATAGATACATTTCCAGACAGACAGTTTCCGCTCAATTAAACTGTTTATGAAATTTCAAAGCAACAGGGGGAAGGAGTACTCAAGCTTTGGAAACACCAATAGGAGCCCTCCAAAGCTTTACGGGCACTGCTGGTTGCCAATAACAGAGCTCCCATTCTGCTCTATGGAATCAGAATGCTATATATCATTTCAGCTCTGCAGCTTCTCTACTGTTGGCAGTTAGACAGAGAGGCAGGGAACTCATTAAAAGCAGAGCACATTCATTTCTTTCTGACTGTGAACACCTCTTCCCTGCTGGGTTTGGGTGTTAGGTGGACACAGGGCTCTGAGCCACCCTGTCCCTCTGCTCATGCTGAGCATAAGCGCTTACCTACTGGGTGCCTTGGCTGAGGACCCACGTTTTATACCCTCCTGATTGTGGACTCCTGTCCCCTGCTGGGGTTTGGATGCTAGCTGGACTCAGGGCTCTGGGACACCTGATCTCACTGCTCATGCTGAATAGAGGAGCTTAGCTACAGAGTGCCTTGACTGAGGACCCACATTTTATACCCTCCTGATGGGGAACTTCTATCCCCTGCTGGGGTTTGGGTGTTGGGTGTACTCAGGGCTCTGAGCCATCCTGTTTCTCTGCTCCTGCCAGGGTGAACTGTGTGCACCAGGCAGACTTAGCTACCCTCTGACTGTGAACTCCTCTCTCCTGCTGGGGTTTGGGTGTTAGGTGGACTCAAGGCGCATGACCATGCAAGAGAGGTCAGGCCAGTTGACAGTCTTGTGTGACCAGTGCTCCAGGGGATCGGCAGAAGCGTGCTCAGGGGACTTGGTGAGGTAGTCCCTCACCATCACCTCTGCTGAATCCTCTGCCATTGCATGCCTGGCATCCCTGCTGCCACTGACCAGTAGTGGGGCTTCTGTCTGGTTGGGCTCTTTGAGAAAGAGGAGATAGGCTGCAGCTTCTCCTCCCCATCCTCTTCCACCTGCTGTTCCCTCTGGCCACATCTGTTGGCCTGTAGCCTCTGCACTTCTTTGCAGAGGTCACACTTCCATTGCAAGAGCTCTGCATTCAGGAGAGCAATGCTTCCTTTTATTTGGGGGTCACAGTTACAGGCCAGCTTGTACTCCTTTATGGCAGAGAGGATGCAACTCACCTGCAATGTTTCTGCCAAGGCCTTGACCCGTGGGAGAACAGCTGGCTCCAGTACGAAGGCCAGCACCTGGTCCAGCCCCCAAATCAGGGGGATGACTTGGCATGCCAGTGGTGTCCTGGAAGCACTTAAGGACACACACCAACTGGGAGAGGGTCAGCCGTTCATTGGTGCTGACACTGAGCTCCTCTTCCCCATGCAGGATGGTCATGGAAGATATGACATCCTGTGATGTGCTTTTCTGCTCCACCAAAGGTGCAGTCATGGAGTTCCTTCCCCCCTTCCCCCTGCCTCTTGTACAGGAGATGGGCAAACTTGATGCTGCACAAGAAATGGGAGGCCAGGTGCCAGAAGGTCTTGAGCAAGAATTGCATCTTGAGGGGAGCAGCATCCCAGGTGGCTTTGGCAGTGCTCCCCAGCCCCAAAGCATCCTTCACCACAAGGTGAAGTGTGTGCACCAGGCAGACAATGCCCTTGTGGCACACAGCATTCACGTTTGCCAGCATGTTGGCACTGGCATCTGTGACCATGTAGCCATGGACTATGTTGCTGCCACCCACCCACTCCCTCAGGCTACTCTGTATCACAGTGGTGATGTTTTGTACCATATAGTCTGCATCTTTTCCCTGCACATGGAAGGACTGTCCCCTCCTGGGGCCTGGCCTGGCTGCTCCAGAGGTCTGCTGTGAAGTGCACAGTTCTGCCTTGTGGAGAGGGGAGCCTTGACCATTGCAACTGCAGCTAGTGAAAGGCTACATTCTCCATGAGGGAGAAGGGTTGGCCATCCACAGCAATCATCTCATTGTCGACGAGGTGAGTAACTGCTTCCTGGACCTTCCACATAGCCCTTTTGACCTCTTGGAGGGTGGTCTGCCTTGATGCCCCACTCATGGTACCATGGCACCACAAGTGCAGGGAGCCTTTCTTGGAGGGGCCTCCTGCTGCCCCTCTACTTCTTCCTGTTGAGAGGGAGTGAGCCTCTTCTTCCTCCCACTGGCCACCACTGTTTCCTCCAGGAGCAGCATGGTTGGACACACCCTTTGCATGTTCCTATGGAGGAGGACAAGTGTGGGGGGGTCTGCACCACTCCAGGAGGCACAGCTGCTTTCCGGCTCTGGGCTAAGAGGGTAATCAAGGAAGGAGCAGCAATAAGGAGTTGGGATGTGGAAGGGGAGGTTGCCCCTACTTCAATTTCTGAATCACTACTGTCAGGGGTTCTCCTCTCCAAAGAGTGTTAGCAACTGCTAGTATTTCTGAGCAGTTTTAACAATTCTTTTGCCTCTGGGAGAGCCCCAGGAGCAGATCAGGAAAAGGAGGCTCTAAGACCCCTGGTGATGTCCCGCTAGGGCCAGGATTCAGTGCCCTGTCAGAATGGGTTTGGTGCCCAGAATGGGGGCTGTGGTATGCAGGGGGTGAAGGGGGAGATGGGATTCCCCCCTCTGCAAGTCTCACAGGCTTCCCACTTGTATATTCTAATAGCAAAGTCGGCCAGATTTGAAGATACTTAAATCTGGTGATTGGAGTTGTGAATGGACAAGATGGATCTTTCTAAAAACCTAAAAAACACTCCATGTTTCCAGGAAACTCTTAAACCTGACCAAAAAATACACTGGGGGTTTAAAAAAAATCTCCAAATGATAAAAGCAACTACTGTACCTTTTAAAAACAGAAGTCCTCAATTGCAGTTGCTATGCATCAACAGCATTCTAGGCTTGATTTCTGTCAGTAAAAGGCAAGGGGAAATGCCTGGGCCCTTTCCAGCACTGTTTTGGCCTTTGAGGGAGGACTTATTCAGGCCAGACTTAGCAGCAACTTCCACAGCACCCCTGGGTGACTTGATGCCACCCAACTGCATGACTCATCGAGGGCTGCCTGCCTGCTACTGTTGAACAGCAGCCACTCTATTAAAGCCAGTGTGGTATTGTGGTTAGAGCTTCAGAGTTAGGGTCTGGGAAACCTGAGTTTAAATTGTCAGTCTGCCATGGAAGCTCACTAGATGATGCTGAACCAATGACATGTTTTCAGCTTAACCAACCTCACAGGGTTGTTGTGAGGATAAAAAGTAAGACAGGAGAATGATATAAGCTGCTTTGAATCCCCACTGTGAAAAAAGGTGGGGCTTAAGTGAAGAAAACAAATACAGCTGAAGATGGTGAAGAGGCAGAAAAAAGATTGGTGAATAGCTGAAAAGGAGAGAATTAGGCAGGGAAAGGTGAGAGCATGTGAAGAAGAGGGCAAGGGGAAATAATATTGGAAGGGATACAGGGGAAAATTATATGCCCCCCCATAAGTGCTTGAGGATTCCTACCAGGGCTCTTTTTGTAGCAGGAACTCCTTTGCATATTAGGTGATACACCTCTAATGTAGCCAATCCTCCAAGACCTTACAGAGCTCTTTTTATATTAGGCAACACATTAGGGGTGTGTTCCCTAATATGCAAAAGAGTTCCTGCTACAAAAAGAGCCCTGTTCCCTACCATGCAGGTGGGCCTGGCCCAGTGGCTGGCAGCAAACGACTGTGCCATATTTTTCCTAGGTAGAGGCTGCTGTGGGGGGAGGGGCGATGGAAAGTTGAAGACAGGGGGACAAATAAAGTAGGTTGGCTGTTTGATGGGAAGGAAACAAGGAAGCAGGAAATGGGGAGAGGCTATGAGGGTGTACAGGGAAGGGAAAGAGGAAATAGTGTGTGTGTGTGGGAAATGATAAGTCTTTGTGGGTTCCTGCTTATATAACATAATAGGTAATATATGATAGAAGTAACCCAATAAAGATATGTTATAAAATTACTCATAATGAACATTCTTCACTTCCAAAAATGGAACAAGGTTTTTCTTGCTATTATTTTTAACAGGGAAAATCTTTCAAAGGTTTTTCTCTGGAAAATTTCTGTCAAGAATTTCCACGGATGTTTCATTAAGATTTTAATTAGGGAAGAGAAAATTAGTATTCAGTGCCATTGAAAGTTCATGCTGACATCTCAGTTGACTGATCAGGGGAAGTTAACAATGATCTAGGATTTGTTGTACACAAAGATACATAAGTGACTGCTGCTGTGGAAATAGTAGTCTGAGGCACTCATGCTTATTTTGCCATGGCCTTTATTTATGATGTCAGTCTGTAAACTTTATACAAAATGAATGACCTTGTCCACATACTGAATGATCAGTAGAGAAAGGACAACATAAAATTGATAGCATTGGAAAGGGTCACTAGACATCCTGCTAAAGTGTCAAAACCTGACCTGCAGAAATTAATTCCCTGAGTTAAAAGGGCATTTCAGATCATTGGCATCTTTAGCAGGGGGTAACAAGTACTGACTGCGTAATAAGGTGTCTGTAGGGATAACTGACTATATTCCACATTTTAGCATCATCCTAAAATTGATGTCAGTGGGCGTAGCATATCATTCCAGTTTCTAAAATAAGTTCACAACCCTCGTCCATCCAAGAAACAGTGCCAAAAATACAGGATATAGTTCATGATTGATTACTTCATCGTTTTTTAACATTGTGAATTGACCTTTTGTCCCTAGCAGGTGAATATTACATGTAAGCTGAGTTTATTTTCATTAAAAATATCCAGTTCCGTTGTGGAATAGCTTTCTGATGGCTCAAGGGGATCTTTCTGTTGATATGGCTGGTGCTCTTGTTGATGGCCTGGTTGACCTCTGGAATGAGGAAGTGTCACCAGTGGTTGACATGATCTCTCCTAGGTGCCCCCTCTCAGGAGTTAGAGTTTAGAAGCCCCTTGATAAAAACAATGGAGGCAGCTAGAGCAACAGTAGAGGAAGACTTGGGATAAATCCAACAAGACACAGGCTAAAGCACATCTCAAGCCTACTCCATGGCACTTATGGCAGCAAAGAAATAGCTTTCCACCACTATTGTGTCTGCATAGTGTAGACCAGGGGAGTTGTTCCAGGTACTCGGAGGTCTACTAAGATTCAGCCTGCAGGAGGACGAGGACTGCTCACTTTGCAGATAAAATCTCTCATATCATACCAATTTGAACTTTACATTAGCACTAATAGAGACAAATGGTGCCTGTGTGCTAACTTATCCAGTTATTTTGGGATACTTTCCCATTTATTCAGTCTGAGAATGTGGACAGGATCCTTAAATGCTTGAAGCCTACCACCCATTTGTATGACTCTTGCCCTTCCAGGCTACTTTAAGCTGCCTGGGGGGAGCTCTTACACTGGATCTGAGAGATAACTAATATGACTTTTAGAGAAGGAGTGGTCACCAGGGCCTTGAAATATGCTGTGGTGTTTCCACTACTAAAAAAATCTACCTTGGACCAAGGAAACATGAGTAATTTCCAGCCATTTTTTAAATGTACTATTCTTGAGCAATGTGATTGAATGAGTGGGAGTTGAGCAACTTCAGGGTTTTTTGGATGAAGTGAACTACCTAGATCTTTTCCTTTCTAGTCTGCCTTCCAACCTGGCTATGAAAGTGAAATAGCTTGGTTGCTGAAATAGCTTGGATGATATGTACCAGCAGATGGCTAAGGGAAGTGTGATCCAGTTGATTCTCCTGGATCTCTCTGTAGCTTTCAGTACCATTGATCATGGTGAAGTCAACGCCCTGAGGGCGCTAATGTTCTTTGACTTGTGTGGCTAGCTGATAAACCACACAATCATCCAGGCAGCAAAGGGTAACAAAAGAATTTATTTGAATAAAGGAACACCTAACAGCTCATAGATGTTCAATATGTTACAGCCAGGAGCTTGATTATATACTCTACTTGCTCATCCTCACTGTACACTGTCCATAGCTTACTGCTGGACCCAGGACTGCTGCTGGGAATGCAGGTAGTGGCTATGGCCAGGACAGAATGCTACAGCCAGGTTGCTGACTGGAATGGGTCATAGGGACCATATCCCTCCAGTATTGGTCCATCTCCACTGGCTCCCAGTTTGTTTCTGGGCCCAATTCAAGGTGCCCTGTATAGTTTGGGGTGAGCATACCTTAAGGATTACCTACTCCCATATGAACCTATCCAACCACTATGATTATCTTCTGAGGCACTGCTTTGGGTCCCAACCTCTGAGGTTAGATAGATGGCAATCTGAGAGGGGGCTTTCAGTCATGGCTCTGCAATTATGGGATGGCCTCTCCAGAGATATTTGTTGTCTTCTATCACTGAATTCGGTCAGTGAGTGAAGACTTCTTCATTTCATCAATGACTCCCCCCCAGTGGCCCCTCCTTTCCACCCCATGTTTTAATTGCTGGTTTTGTGAATTATATGTGTTTTATTTTTTTTTCTTTTAATGTGTTTTATAATATTTTGGTTTTTTTGATAGCTGGCTTGGTGACCCTGACTGGACAAAAGGGCAGGACACACATTTTGCAAATTTATAAATGCAAATAAAATCGGATGAGAATTGCTGAAACTCCACAAAACTGAAACTTCTTGATGGTATAGTGGAAATTTGCTCTAAAAGTCTAGGTAAAATAGTATAAAAGCTGTTATAGATTCAGGCCTTGAAGGCAGAAAAAAAGTTATAGAGCAAGCATTGTAATAGTTAGAACTGGATATTAGTTTTGTGAACTATAGTGAAGTATTTAAAACCTATGCTTCAATGAATATTTGAAGCATATCACTCTGTCTCACACAGTAGCCACCCAGTTCCTCTGGAGGGCCAACAACAGGGCATAGAGGCTGAGGCTTTCCCCTGATGTTGCCTCCTGGCTCTGGGATTCAGAGGCTAAGTGCCCCTGATTGTGGAGCTTGCCCTCAGTCACCATGGCTAGTAGCCACTGATAGACTGATCCTCCATGAATCAATCTAATCCCCTTTTAAAGCTGTTTATTCCTGTGGCCATCACTATATCCTCTGGCAGCAAGTTCCACATTTTAATCACTCTCTGTGTAAAATAGTATTTCCTTTTGTCTGTCCTGAACCTATTGCCCATCAGCTTCATTGGATGCCCTCGAGTTCTAGTATTTTGGAGAGGGAAAAAAATTCTCTTTGTCATCTCTCTCTAAATCCCATGCACAGTTTTATAAATCTGTCATGTCCCCCTTAGTCATCTCTTTTCTAAACTGAAAAGTCCCAGACTCTTCAGCCTTTCCTCATACGGAAGGTACTCCAACCCAGTAATCATCTTGGTTGCCCTCTCTGTCCTTTTTCTAGCTCTGCAGTGTCCTTTTGGAGATACAGTGATCAGAACTGTATACAGGATTTCAAATGAGGCTGCACCATAGATCTGTACAGGGGCATTACAATATTGGTCCTTTTATTCTCAATCCCTTTCTTAATAATCCCTGACATAGAGTTTGCCTTTTTCACCACTGCAGCACACTGGGTTGACACTTTGATTGAACTATCTGCTATGGTCCCAAGATCCGCCCCCCCCCCGGCTCAGCAAGTTCAGAACCCATTACCCTATACTTGGTGGGGATACTTTTGTCCCAGTGTATAACACCTTACCCTCCTGTACATTAGAATTTTGTTTATAATGAAAAATGGTTTTGCTGCATTCTTAAGATTTTAAGGGAGAGGAAGAGTTCCTGGATCAGCATTTCATTTATAAAGGTGTTTGTTCCAAATCCATTAAAATGTCAATGGCTTTGTTGTTTGTGGGGAGGGATATTACCTGTACTCATAAATCTGTAATTTTCAGATGCTTCCTGTACCATTTGCTCTTTTATTTAATAACACTGAAACATGAAGAAACCACAAGAAACCAAAATGGTAGAGCCTCTTGAGGAAATATCCATGGGGAGAACATGTCTAAAAGTAAGAAGTAAATTGCCAGCCCTATGATTTATTTTCTTTTCCTTTGATATTTGCAGGTCAGAAAATCCTTCACCACCGAAGTGATGTCTTAGAAACTGTAGTTCTGATTAACCCTTCAGATGAAGCTGTCAGCACTGAGGTAAAATCATCCAAAAATCTGTCACTAAATACAAGGGGAAATTAAAATGTGCCAAAACTGCATTTCAGAGAAGCTATGACAGAAACATTCATTTTTACATACTATTCTAAATTTTCAGTGGCCCACTACTGCACATTTTAAATCTTGATCTGAAAAATGAAAGAAGCAATGGGGTGGCTTAATATTTATTTTCACACTGGGGGAGTGGGAGTTGATTTTTTAATGTCACTTTTAAATATCAGGAAAAACCAGGAGATATGGCAACACAGCCTGGTGCAGCTGTATACCGATACTGATTTACACTGTCACAGCTAAAGGAGAAATTTGATGGCCTACTTTTCATTGAATCTCCTTTATACAACTCTCAAATATTTGAGTTTCCCAAGCAGCACTTACCATGACACATCAGATTTTATTTTATTTTATTTTATTTGTATCCTGCCCTCCCCGCAAGTGGGCTCAGGGTGTGTTCCATCATAAAATTCACAGTATAACAAATCGGCAGTTAAAATATATCTAAAAATAAATCTAAAACAACAATCAGTATAAAAAACTGGTGCCTCAACAAATCTGACCGGCCCTTTCCCACCAGGGCCTTTTCTTCCATGGTAGGACTACTTTTGGCAAAGGTTTGTGCAGAACTGCTGGTGTTGATTGCTGTTGGGCTGAAATCAATACAATGGCAATAGTGTTGGAGATATGAAGTCTGGCAACAGAATTCAAAGTCATAAGTCTACACACATAGACAAAGAGCAAAGTTAGAGAAAGAAAGCTTTCATATCCACAAGTATAACTCCTGTATATATATTTAAAGCATATCAAATCATGCACGTGCTTACATGTATCATTTCCCTATTATCTAGTGTATATTAAGTAAGAACTCTCATATGAACGTACCCTATCAATATGGTCATTTTCAGAGGTTCTGCTTTGGGTGTCCCTGGGCTAGATGGGTGGCAACCTAAGAAAGGACTTTCTTGGTTATGGCACCAAAATTATGGAATTCCCTCCCCAGGGAGAGTCATCTGTCCTATCATTATCTTCCACCAGGAGGGGAAGAATTTCCCATTTTGCCTGGCATTCCCTCACTGATTCTCATTGACCCTTCCTCTCATTTATGTGTTTTAATTGTTTTATACATATTTATATGTGTTTTTAGTCTTGCTTAATGTTTTATTTTTCTATGCCTTGGTGACTCTAAAGTAGATGGCAAGGTACCTTAGAAATGTTTTAAATAAATAAATAAAATATGGAGAACAAAAGCAGAAACATGAAACTGATAGTCAATTTGAGTTCAGTTAAACAACTGCTTGCAAAACTTCATGGTGAGCCAAGTTCAATCTCTTATGCAGTTCGCTATGATGGTTACAATTCACTCTGCTTGTGAAAGGGGATTCAGTTCCTACAGACCGAACAGCACAGTAACAAGATTATAATCTGTAGTTTGAAATATATAATTATATAATGATACCAGGTATACTAAATTTAATCCCCTCTATTCTAATTAACTCTTTATATAGATATAATTTCCAGTTCCATTTTACTAGATGATAACAGCCTAGAAAATCTTATCAAGGCTGGAACAAAGGAAGCTGACTCTCACTTTCCTACTAACTTCCAGTCAATGACTTTACCCTGGCTTGGTGAAACCATCCAGTTCCTTGGCGTTACACTCACACAACCCTTACATGGAACTGTTGTGGAAGGAACACTGAATGTTATTGCAACTCCTTCTACTTTTCTGCAAAAGCAGGTTGTCTTATAAAAAACTCTTACCCTGGCTCCCACCACTTCAGCACACAGGACATATCCTGCATTACAAATAGATACCCCACATTACAAATAAAAGTTCTGAAAGTAAACATTTAGTCTTCATTTAATTTTGCATTTGCCTCTAGTGTCTATCACTGTATGCTATCTATAGATATCAATAAAGTATGAAAGATTATAATACAGCAATCATATAGCATGATTCATAAATCAGCAATTCTTTGTTTTGAAAAATCTAAAGGCTTTGTCCCAGAAGCTGGCAGACTTCCCAGACCTAGGCCACCAAACACAGGAAACAATAAACAAGAGAATTCAATTCTTTAATGGATTTAATGCAATTAAAACATGAATTTAATTGACATTGATCAGGCTGCTAAGTGCTCTTCTTAGTGTTGTCTTCTGAAACAGACCCATAGTAAATGGACTTGACTCACCAAGTATAGTGTTACAGTTTTACATCCCAACACAATTAGTGTCAAAGCAACATGGGATTTGCTTCTGATTATGAGATGTTCTGCTGTGCAATGCTTTTTAATGATACCCTTGAACCTGCTATGAATGGTGAGTCTTGGAGCAGAAATTCAGGTCAGTGCTGCTTTTTTCACAGCATGAGATGGAATTATTTAGAGCAATTGATCGTTTGACTGTCGGCATACAGAATAAAAAAAATAACTATAAAGAGGCTTGGCAATGAGAAAATATTTTGAGAGGATTCAGTGAAGCTGATGTCAGGTTCAACCATGAAACTTGCTCAGGTCTGACAAAAGAAGCACTGCTTCTCAACTGCATCTCTTGAGAAAAAAAAACAGGAGAACAAGGGTGATTGCGCTAGCTGTGAAAGCTGATTCCTTTTGGAAATCTCTCAGACTCCATTAGGGTTAAAGCACTAGGAACAGGGCTTTTTTGTAGAAAAAGCCCAGCAGGAACTCATTAGCATAATAGGCCACACCCAGCAGTAGAAACTCATTAGCATATTAGGCTACACCCATGACAGCACAGCTCATTAGCATATTAGGCTGCATGCTCATGTTACCAGAAGCGTGGTCATCCAGCCACATCTACCTTTTGCTTCTTATTCTGTTTATCTTGTTTGTTGTCAAAACCCAGGGCATTTTTTTTAGCAGGAACTCCTTTGCAGTGTTAGGCTACACACCCCTAATGTAGCCAATTCTAATGAGTTTCTGCTGTTGGGTGTGGCCTATTATGCTAAGGAATTCCTGCTGGGCTGGCCAACTCAGGAGCCAGCCAGAACTCCGTTCCTGTGTGTTCCTGCCTCAGATAGCCCTGACTAGGAACAAAGTCTAATACTAAGAATCTTAGATTAGGGTCACTTTTTAATTTAAATCTAAAGAGAAGTGAACCATTGACCCTACAGAAGGGAGGAAGTGTTGGACTTGTGTTAAATGTATTGTGTTTGTCTTTTACTACAGGTGCGTTTAATGATCACAGATGCTGCAAGGCACAAGCTCCTGGTACTAACTGGGCAGAGCTTTGAAAATACAGGCGAGCTTATTCTCCAGTCAGGATCTTTCTCATTTCAAAACTTTATTGAGATCTTCACTGATCAAGAGGTTTGTTTTTAAACATTTCTTGTATATGAAGCTAATGTGACTGATATCAAGAGGCTTGTCATCTGCAATGTGATTTATATAGTAGATCTATATAATACTTCTTAACAATGTTCCCAAAACAATTAATAGTAAAAAACACAATAAAAACTCTAAAGGGGCAGCGACATCTTAAAAACTAATGAGTTTTTTTTCTAGCATATTGACAGGCAACTGCCCATTTTGTCAGATTCATAGGGTGGGTGTTTGTGAAGAAATGTGTTTTTTCTTTGGAGGTTTGAAATGAGCAAAATTTTCATTCTGAGTTTTAAAGTTTTTTCCCTCTCTCTCTATGGGCATAGAGCACGAGGGGAGGAGGCAATCAGTCAATGGTTTTCCAGGCTCACCTTAGCTACCTCTTAAGAAATGCCAATAGGTCTAGCTAGAGACAGTAGGATGGCTCAGTCTCCCTTCCCTCCAAGCAGGGAACATTGATTTGGAGGTGTTAAATACTAGAGAGACATCAGGAAGAATCCCCAGGAAAAGAGACCCGGCCTGACTTGATCAGTGGATGGGGAAAAGAGAGGTGACAGAACTCAGGGGAGGAAGGAGGAAGGTCTCTTTTATGCTGAGTCTATCAGAGCAGACAGACCTCTTAACTGAGGTCTAGAGGAGGCAGCTGTTACTGTGTGCTGGCCTAGACAACTAAAGGAAGCTACAAGGTAATGGACACTCTGTAGAGACCTATAACCTTCTAAGCTAAGGAGCCTGTCCTATATTTTGACATCTGATAGAGCATGTATAGAGAGAGGGTCAGAGGAATTGCATTTTACCCATTTCTTTTGAATTCCTTGCTCAGTCTGGTGCTATGCTAAAAGTATGCTTGTGAACATCTTTTTAATAAATACTTTATAACTTTTGATGCTGGTAGTAGTTCCCTGTACCACATAGACCTCCACCATCTTGGACACACTATTTTAAAAGGAGCACCGGGGGAAGGCAGTCAGTTGGCAAGTGGTTATTCTTCCAGGGGCACACAAGGCACTCCGTGGTGACCAGGCACTGGGAAACACAGAGGCAAGGCCTCAGAACTTGGAAGGGAAGCTGGGAGTCCTGACCTTCTCAGTGAACAATTCCTTACAAAGGTCCTGGCAGTGGTTACCCAAGAGAGAAGGAAAAGCCTCTCCAGGTGGAACCTTGGAAGGCAGGGTAGAACAGGGCTGCAGGCCAGAATGGGCCGGTTTCGCCACAGTGTTCACTAGGAGCATGCATACAAACACACATGTACACATGCATGTGAATAAGATTATAAAAATATAAACAGCAGGGTTAATTTTTTGCTATATGTGAAGAATACTCACTGTCTCTTCCTCTCTCTCTGTCTATTGATGACTATATATATTAGAGTGGACTCTAGTCCATAAAAACTTATGCTAGCATTTAAGAAAACCTGTTAATCTTTAAGGTGCCATAAGACTCCTGATAATTTTTAATGCAAGACTAACATGGTTGCTCCTTTGGAATTAATATCACAATATAATGTGCACAGTATTCTAATTTTCATTTAAAGTGTTGAAATCCAAGGCAACAATAAAACCAACATTTCCTCTTTTAAAAGCACATCAGAGACTAATTCAGAAACTAATTCGGTTTTGACAAAAGTGAAATGCCTCCAGAACTAAACTGGTCTGGGAAACCTCTGTCTGATCAGCATATTTCCCTAACTGAGCACCACTATCCAAAAGACTGTAGATGGTGTAGACTTCCACCACGCTTTTGAGAGCAGGGGGGTTCATACCTGAACCTTCTGAGAAGTTTGTTCCACACAGGGAAGTCACATGGGAGAAAACAGCCCTTTGAAGTAAGTAAGAACTCAAGTCACATAGGGCTTTAGAGTCAGTACCAGCAACTTGAATTGGGGCTGGATATTAACCAGTACAGACAGATTTAGTTAACAGATTTAGTTGGGTAAGTCAAATTACAAATTTAAAGATTACAGTTGAGGTTCATATTAACTATATTCAGTCTTTTGCTAATCCAAATTCTTCCTGATAGTAGAAACACAGAGCATCAAACAAGCCAAGGAGAGCCAGAATAATTGCCCGAGGGGGATTCTGAAGCATTGAAATACCATAGGCTTTCATACAACAAGAATACACTCAACCAAGATGCATCGTGTGTGCATATTTTCCAAGCATCTTCTTTTTTGGCATTTAAACATTATACTGTTTGTCCTTCAGTTCAATAAAAGAAGTGTGAATCATCCCAAAGTTTCTGGAATTTTAGCAAGCACAGCCCCCACATATCCAAGGCTTTTTAAAAAAAAATGCAAGCTGCCTCCTATTTATTTATTTATTTATTTGATTTATATCCCGCCCTTCCACGTGGGCTCAGGGCAGCGAACAAGAGGCATAATGCCATAATGGTCATGGCCTGTGATTTTGGCCTACTGTACTCATAAGAACATAAGAACATAAGAGAAGCCAATGTTGAATCAGGCCAATGGCCCATCTAGTCTAACACTCTGTCACACAGCGGCCAAAATATACCAGTTGCCATCAGGAGATCCAGCAGTGGTGTCAGGGCACCAGAAGCCCTCCCACTGCTGCCCCCTCCAGCACCAAGAATAGAGTGCATCACCTGCCCCAGACTGAGAGTTCCCATCTATACCCTGTGGCTAATAGCCACTGATGGACTTTTGCTCCATATGTTTATCTAATTCCCTCTTGAAACTGTCCATGCTTGCAGCTGCCATCACCTCCTGTGGCAGTGAATTCCATATGATAATCACTCTTTGGGTGAAGAAGTATTTCCTTTTATCTGTTCTAACCCGACTGCTCAGCAATTTCATAGAGTACCCACGAGTTCTTGTATTGTGAGAAAGGGAGAAAAGTACTTCTTTCTCAACCTGCTCAATCCCATTCATAATCTTATAAACCTCGATCATGTCACCTCTCAGCCGTCGTTTCTCCAAGCTAAAGAGCCCCAAGCCTTTTAACCTTTCTTCATAGGGAAGGTGTTCCAACCCTTTTATCATTCTAGTTGCCCTTCTCTGCACTTTTTCCAATGTCTTGGTCCGTCTCTGCCAGTTCAGACCCCATCAATGTGTATTTATATTTAGGATTTTTGGCTCCAATGTGCATCACTTTGCACTTGGCCACATTGAACCCCATTTGCCACATTGACGCCCACTCACCCATCCTCAACAGATCCCTTTGGAGTGCCTCACACTCCTCCCTGGTTTTCCCCACCCTGAACAACTTTGTGTCATCTGCAAATTTAGCCACATCACTGCTTACTCCCAATTCCAAATCGTTAATAAACAAGTTAAAAAGCATCGGACCGAGTACTGATCCCTGTGGTACCCCACTGCTTACCACCCTCCACTGAGAAAGTTTCCCATTTATACTCACTCTCTGTTTCCTATTTATAAGCCAGTTTTTGATCCACAAGAGGACTTGTCCTTTTATCCCATGACTATTGAGCTTACTTAGGAGCCTTTGATGAGGAACTGTATCAAAAGCTTTCCGGAAGTCAAGGTAAATAATATCTATTGGGTCCCTCTTGTCCACATGTTTGTTCACTCCCTCAAAAAACACTAACAGGTTAGTGAGACAAGATCTTCCCTTACAGAACCCATGCTGAGTCTGCCTCAATAGTTTTTGTTCATCAATGTGCCTACTAATTCTCTCCTTAATAACAGTTTCCACCAACTTACCCGGTATCGATGTCAGACTGACTGGCCTGTAATTTCCCAGATCTCCCCTGGAGCCGTTTTTAAAGATGGGAGTGACATTAGCTACCTTCCAGTCCTCAGGAGTGGAGGCAGATTTTAAAGAAAGATTACATATTTTTGTCAGGAGATCCACAAGTTCACATTTGAGTTCTTTCAGAACTCTCGGATGAATGCCATCCGGGCCTGGTGATTTATTAGTTTTTAAATTGTCCATCAGTCGGAGGACTTCCTCTCTTGTCACCGCAATCTGATTCAGGTCTTTCAAACCCCCTCCCGAAATCGGTGCTTCTGGAGTGGGCAAACACTTCTCCTCTTCCACAGTGAAGACAGAGGCAAAAAATGCAGTCAGCTTCTCAGCCATTTCCCTATCATCCTTCACTACTCCTTTTACCCCTTGGTCAGGGGTCTTTTCGTAGAAGAACAGCTGCAGGAGCTCATTAGCATATGGTATGCTAATGAGCGATTAAGGTATTAGCATATGCCACACCCCCTGACATCACCGGAAGTGATGTCAGAAGGGAAGCAAAAGGGGGGAAGCATCTTCAAAAGCCTCCCCTTCCCTTCCCCAGCTGGTCTGGGTGGGGGAGCTAAGAGAGAAGGGGTTTAAAAGTTTAAACTCCTTCTCACTAGAGTTCGGCCACAGAAGGAGGAAATAGGGAAGGAAAGAGAGAGAGTAGAGAGAAGGAAAGAAGGAAGGAAAGAGAGAAAGAAAGAGAGGGAAGAGGGAGGGAAACAGGGAAAGGAGGAAAAAGAGAGAGAGAAGAAGGTGAGAGGGAGAGGGAGAGGGAGAGGGAGAGGAGAAGAATGAGGGAAAGAGGAAAAAGAAAGAAGGAAAGGAGGGAATGAAAGAAATTCAGTGGCAATTCAGCCCCATTATACCCTATGGGCCATTGAAGTCAATGGTGAAAACATAGGGTATATTCTGGGGGCTGGAGGGGAGGGTTTGAGGGAGAGGCTCCAAGATCACAGGATAGCTGATGGAGCCTCTCCCCAAGATACCCACCAAATTTCAAGAACATTGGACCAGGGGGTCCAATTCTATGGGCCCCCAAACAGGTTGCCCCATTTCCTCCATTGTTCTCTATGGTGGGAAAATAAGTTATTTTTTTCCCACTATAGAGAACAATGGAGGGAATAGGGGCAACCTGTTTAGGGGCCATAGGATGGACCCCCTGGTCCAATGTTCTTGAAACTTGGTGGGTATCTTGGGGAGAGGCTCCATCAGCTATCCTGTGAGTTTTGAGCCTCTCCTCAAACCCCTCTCCTCCAGCCCCTAGAATATACTCTATGTTTTCACCATTGACTTCAATGGCCCATAGGATATAATGGAGCTGAAATTGACATTCGGCTGCCTGAAAGACTCTCCGGGACGCCGGCTGGGGGCGGGGCTTGGCTTCTGAGCTCCCGGAGCTGCGCTCCGGTGGGCTCCCCCGAAAAGACCCCTGCCCTTGGTCATCCAAGGGCCCCACTGCCTCCTTGGCTGGCTTCCTACTTCAAATGTATTTGAAGAAAGTTTTATTGTTGGTCTTTATGTTTTTTGCGATATGCTCCTCATATTCCCTTTTTGCTTGCCTGATCACAGACTTGCATTTTATTTGCCATATTCTGTGTTCCCTTTTATCAACCTCACTAAGACTAGCTTTCCACCGCTTAAAGGAATCCTTCTTATCTTTTACAGCTTCCATTACTTTATTTGTTAAACATGCAGGCTTTTTTCTATAACTATTTGTACCTTTCCTAACCTGCGGTATATATTTATTCTGAGCTTCTAGGATTGTCTTTTTAAATAGTCTCCAAGCTTCCCCAATGGTTTTGACCTTCTCCACTCTTCCTTTCAATTTCTTCCTCACATGTCCCCTCATACCAGAGAAGTTACCCCTTTTAAAGTTAAAAGTGGTCGCAGCAGTCTTTTTGGGCAACTCCCTATCTGTACAAATGTTAAACTCAATGACATTATGGTCACTGTTCCCAAGTGGTGCAATCACTTTTATATCTCTCACCAGGTCTTGGGTGTTACTTAGGACCAAATCCAGGATCGCCTCTCCCCTGGTAGGATCTGTGACCATCTGTTCCACAGCACAGTCATTGAGAGTGTCTAAAAACGCAATCTCTTTTTCCCGACTAGAACTCACATTGACTCAATCAGTGTGTGGGTAGTTAAAGTTGCCTATTACAACACAGTTATTTCGTCTAGCCGCTATCTTTAATTCATTCATCATTTTATAATCCTCCTCTATCTTTTGATCTGGTGGGCGATAACAAACTCCCACTGTTAAGCCTCCTTTTGGACCCACTATTTCAACCCATAGTATTTCCAGAAGCGAATCCAATTCTCTTACCCTCTCAATCTTACTGGACGGTATACCCTCTCTGACATACAGAGCCACCCCACCTCCAACCCTTCCCCCCCTATCCTTCCGATATAATTTATAACCAGGAATCACCGTATCCCACTGATTTTCCTCATCCCACCAAGTTTCTGAAATACCCACAATGTCTATTCCCCCCCCCCGCCAACACCAAGCATTCCAACTCCCTGATTTTACCTTGGAGACTTCTAGCATTTGTGTATAAACACTTATAGTTTCCCATGTTTGGTAAGCCCACAGCCTTCCTCTTGCTGCCTTGAGACCTTGCCAGGCAGTTCCTATCATTAGCCACAGTCTCAGTGGACAATTGTAATCCATTTCCTTGTACAAAAGTAATAGCTACCCCTTCATCTCTTTGAGATGAGCCATCCCGAACCAGAGACTTTTCATCTCCTGTCGGCTTTCCCCCATTATTCAGTTTAAAAACTGCTCTGCCACCTTTTTGATTTTGAGCGCCAGCAGCCTGGTTCCTTCTTGGGACAAGTGGAGACCGTCCCTTTTGTACAGCTCCTTCTTGTCCCAAAAAGCATCCCAATGCCTAACAAACTTGAACCCTTCCCCCTACACCACCGTCTCATCCACGCATTGAGACTCCTGATCTGTGCCTGTCTCTCCGGCCCTGCGCGTGGAACAGGTAGCACTTCCGAGAAGGCTACCTTGGAGGTCCTGGCCTTGAGTTTCCTGCCCAGCAGCCTAAATTTCTCCTCCAGGACCTCACGACTGCATTTCCCCACATCGTTGGTGCCGACGTGCACCACGACCACTGGCTCCTCCCCAGCACTATCTACCAGCCTATCTAAAACACGCGTAATGTCCGCTACCTTTGCACCAGGCAGGCAAGTCACCATATGGTCAGTACGCGGGTTCGCCACCCAGCTGTCTACCTGCCTAAGGATCAAATCACCAACTACCAAGAGCCCCCCTCCCACCCTTCTCAGGGACGGTTCCTTGGTACGAAAGGATACCCGTTCACCAGCTGAAGAAGAGGTCCCTTCTGAGGGCACATTCCCCTTATTCTCAGCATGGTGCCTCGTTTCCCCTTGACCCTCATGCTCCCTGGCAGCAGCCGGGCTGCCAGATCCAGATCCATTATTGTTTGGACAGTAGTTATTAAAATTACTTGAATAACAGCACATATCCTTAATCCATTTTGCTGGATAACATTTCAAAGCTGGTAAAATATGTATCATTTATCTATAATGAGTGACTGCAGTTAATGTAGGAAAGTCTACATTTAATTTGTTTCTGTGCTCATACTCTTAATTAAATTGTAAGGGTGCCTCCACACTAACAGTTTTTTCAAGACATCTGCATTTTGCACACCATATACCTTTATAGAATATTTACTAGGAGTTTGCACACACCCAACCAATGCTCCCTCTAAGCTGTGGAGTCTTGTGAGCAAAAATTATACTTTGTGAGCTACTGGCATTAAAGTTTGAGTGAGCAATTTGGTTACTACATAAATTAGTTTGCTCTGGAGCCATCCTTCCTGAGCTAAGACAAAAATATGTGAGCAGGAAGTTAAAAAACTGAGCTGGCTTACACTAGCTCAGCTTATAGGGAACATTGCACCCAACTTGACCTTATTAAGGAGTACAAGATTTGTGTTGATTAGTCTGAACAGAAGTGTGACATTATTACCCTTCCTGACCACTGTTCCTGTCCTTCTCTTCTGTTTCCTTGAGTGTTTTTTGTGGCACATTCACATGTTTGTATCCGTGAACATAAATTATTGCTAATTTCACATTCAGTGTTTAGGAGATGTTAAACTTGGCTACTTCACAATCCCAGAGCCAGGTTACTTCATGATTGTGTCTCAAAGTGTGTATTCTATATTCTCTTTTCCCAGGTTGGCTGGGCCTGTATTCCAGAGGGTGGTTAACCTTGTTAGTTCACTGCAGTGAAAATAAACAGGAGTCTTTTGGCACCTTAAAAACTAACATGTTTTTGTTCTAGCATTAGCTTTATTAATGTTAAAGTGATCTGTAGTCCCCAAAAGCTGATGGTAGAACAAAAACTTTAAGATGGCACAAGACTCTTGTTGGACTTATATTGACATTCAGGTGCAAGCAAGAATGTTAAGCATTTAGTAAAGGGGGAAAAAACCCTTGCTCCGTAAGATGATGAACAAAAACTATTGAGGCAGACTCAGCATGGGTTCTGTAAGGGAAGATCTTGTCTCACTAATCTGTTAGTGTTCTTTGAGGGAGTGAACAAACATGTGGACAAGGGGGACTCAATAGATGTTGTTTACCTTGACTTCCAGAAAGCTTTTGATACAGTTCCTCATCAAAGGTTCCTAATTAAGCTCAATAGTCACGGGATAAAAGGACAAGTCCTCTTGTGGGTCAAAAACTGGCTAATTAATAGGAAACAGAGAGTGATTATAAATGGGCAATTTTCTCAGTGGAGGGTGGTAAGCAGTGGGGTACCACAGGGATCAGTACTCGGTCCGATGCTTTTTAACTTGTTTATTAATGATTTGGAGTTGGAAGTAAGCAGTGAAGTAGCTAAATTTGCAGATGACACGAAGTTGTTCAGGGTGGTAAGGACCAGTGAGGATTGTGAGGCACTCCAAAGGGATCTGTCGAGGATGGGTGAGTGGGCGTCAACGTGGCAAATGGGGTTCAATGTGGCCAAGTGCAAAATAATGCACATTGGAGCCAAAAATGCTAAATATAAATACACGTTGATGGGGTGCGAACTGGCAGAGACGGACCAAGACAGAGATCTTGGAGTTGTAGTAGATAACTCAGTGAAAATGTCTAGACAGTGTGCAACTGCAATAAGAAAGGCCAATGCTATGCTGGGGATTATTAGGAAGGGAACTGAAAACAAATCAGCCAGTATCATAATGCCCCTGTATAAATCAATGGTGCGACCTCATTTGGAGTACTGTGTACAGTTCTGGTCACCACACCTCAAAAAGGATATTATAGCATTGAAAAAGGTGCAGAAAAGGTCAACTAGAATGATAAAAGGGTTGGAACACTTTCCCTATGAAGAAAGGTTAAAGTGAATGGGGCTCTTTAGCTTGGAGAAAGGACAACTGAGGGGTGACATGATCGAGCTTTATAAGATTAAGCATGGCATAGAGCACATAGAGAAAGAATTACTTTTCTCCCTTTCTCACAACATAAGAACTCGTGGGCACTCAATGAAATTGCTGAGCAATTGGGTTAGAATGGATAAAAGGAAGTACTGCTTCACCCAAAGAGTGATTAACACATGGAATTCACTGCCACAGGAGGTGGCGGTGGCTACAAGCATGGACGGCTTCAAGCGGGAAGTTGATAAGCATATGGAGGCGAAGTCCATCAGTGGGTATTAGCCACAAGGTATAGATAGGGACTCTCAGGCTGGGGCAAGTAATGCACTATATTCTTGATGCTGGGGGCGGGGGGAACAGTGGAAGGGCTTCTAGTGTCCTGGCCCCACTGCTGGCACCTGGTATTTTTGGACTAGATGGGCCATTGGCCTAATCCAACATTGGCTTCTCTTATGTTCTTATGTTATGTTCTTATTATAGGACAGTGAGGGCAAAACTGAAATCGAATCAAATTCCAGATGAGTACAGATCTAGAAGTGGGGGGGCTTTTGGTCCTTGTTATTCAGATGTCTCAGGAGAGGAGCAACCATATAAATTTGATAGTTTAAATCCAGTTATTTCATAGCAAACCTTTTAAAAATGTAGATAGCCTCAAATAAAAGTATCTCTTCAACAATCTTTTGAAGGTCAGGCACCTTTCCTTGGCATTTTTCTTTTATCTTGAGCTGTTTACTCTTCTGTTCTCAGCCTTTTTTATAACAGTGCTTTGGATTCTCAGGCAAAGCAACCCTTGCCATTAGGATAAAATCTGTTTATATTCCTGTAAAATGGGCTATGTTCTCAGTGTTAGTGACATTAGAGAGAACACAATACAAGTGTTCAGTTGGATTTATTATCTTACAAAGGATCTTCAGTTGTATTGTGTGACTTGTTAATTATAACTTTCAAAACCATTAACTAGAATATATAACATGCTAAAATAAATCAGAAAACAAACAAAGAAACGACAAGGACTTAATTCTGCTAAGCAAATAAATTGAATCTGTGTGGTCAATATTATTTTGTATTTATAATTAAGTTTGTGATCCAGGTTTTTCAGCATAAACAATCAGCAACCTGATCTAAACCACCTTTATAGAATACTGATTACAGTCTTCTCTAAACTGTCACCCAGATCCAAGTTCCTATGCATACAGAGAGTTCCTGTGCATTTGAGTTTCCCTGTACATTTTACTGGATGGAGTAGCTATGAATGAATATTTAGGCATGTATAAATGCTTGCTCTGTTGAAATGTTTGCTGGGGGGGAGGGGCAAACAAACTAATTCCCTGCAAGAGAGATGGAACTGGTCGAGTATTAAGATGTTTGGTTATGATCCTGCATCTACCAGCTGAGCACTATTTGTGCAGAGATCTTCATCAACTTTCCATTGAGCCCTTCCTTGCCTTTCTCATTGGTCCTTGTTCAGGTTCACTGAAGTATATCCAACCATTATCAGTAACCCATGGCATGAAAACCACTTTTTAGTTTTATGAGAAGCTGATATGATTCATTCTAAACTGACACAAACTTTTTTTCTTCTGTGTTTTGCACTCTCAGATTGGAGAATTATTGAGCACTACACACCCTGCCAATAAAGCCAGTTTAACGCTTTTTTGTCCTGAGGAAGGGGACTGGAAAAATTCAAACCTTGACAGACACAATCTTCAAGACTTCATCAACATTAAACTCAACTCTTCTTCTATCTTGCCTGAAATGGAAGGACTTTCTGAATTTACAGAATACTTATCAGAATCAGTGGAAGTGCCCTCACCTTTTGATATTTTGGAGCCACCGACATCAGGAGGTTTTCTGAAGCTTTCTAAGCCTTGCTGTTACATTTTTCCAGGTGGAAGAGGAGACTCTGCATTGTTTGCAGTAAATGGATTCAACATGCTTATTAATGGAGGATCAGAAAGAAAATCTTGCTTCTGGAAACTCATTCGACATTTGGACAGAGTGGATTCCATTCTGCTCACTCACATTGGAGATGACAACCTGCCAGGAATTAATAGCATGCTACAAAGGAAAATAGCAGAATTAGAAGAGGAACAGTCTCAAGGTTCTACTACCAACAGTGACTGGATGAAAAATCTAATTTCACCTGACCTGGGAGTTGTGTTTCTCAATGTCCCTGACAGCCTGGGAAACCCTGATCCAAATTTTCGTTTAAAAAGAAGTGTGGAGGAAGCTTGTTTTACACTACAGTACTTAAATAAGCTGTCTATGAAACCAGAACCTCTTTTCAGAAATGTAGGAAATACCATTGATCCTATTATCCTTTTTCAAAAAATGGGAGTAGGAAAGCTTGAGATGTATGTGCTCAACCCTGTCAAAAATAGCAAAGAGATAAATTATTTTATGCACCAATGGACTGGCACAAACAAAGATAAAGCTGAACTGGTTTTACCAAATGGTCAAGAGATAGACATCCCCATTTCCTATTTGACGTCAATCTCATCTTTGATTGTATGGCATCCCGCAAACCCTGCTGAGAAAATAATTCGAGTTCTTTTCCCAGGAAACAGTACTCAGTATAGCATACTAGATGGACTAGAAAAACTCAAACATTTAGATTTCCTTAAGCAACCAACAGTTACACAGAAAGACCTAACTGGTAACTTGGCTAGTCCAGCAGTAAAACAAGCAAAACTTAAGCAACGAACAGACAGTAAGGAAAGTCTGAAGCCTGCCACAAAATTACAGTCTAGCAAGACAGTCAGAAAAGAATCGAGAGAAGAGGCATCTGAAACAGGGAAATCTAGTCCACCTGAAAAGGCTGAAAAAACAGAAAGTAAAGAAAAGCCAATAGTAAAAAAAGATAAATCAGCAAAAGCTGAAACAAGGCTTTCTGTGACAGAAAAAGAACTGTCAGCCAAGGAACAGCAGCTTGTGAAGTCTGAAGCTGCTGAAAAACAAGCAGCAGATGTCAAACCAAAAGTAATAAAGGAGAAGCATGTGAAAAAGGAAGTGAAAGTAAAATCTGAAGAAAAGCAGGAGGAGAAAAAACCAAAGAAAGAGGTGTCTAAGAGAGAAGAAAAAATGCCCGCTAAAAAGGAGGAAAAGCCTAAAAAGGAAGATATCAAGAAAGATGTGAAAAAAGAATCAAAGAAAGAATCAAAGAAGGACATTCTCCCAAAAGAAACTAAAAAGGAAGAGAAAAAGGAAATTAAAAAGGAAGAAAAGGAATCCAAGAAAGACTCCAAGAAGCTTCTTAAAGAAACAAAGAAAACATCTGCTTCTTTGCCTGACTCAAAAAAGACTGCAGCAAAGCCGAAGTCACAAAAGAAGGAAGAGTCTGTCAAAAAAGAAAGTGGAATTCTTGGGAAGCCAAAGGAAAAAGTTAAAAGCAAGCCGGTGAAGAAAGAGACAAAGGTTACTGAAACACCAGCTGCAATGGCTGCGTTGGGAGCTGTTGCTGCAACTGTGGCAGCTGCAGGAGTAGCAGCTACTGGAAAGGAACTTGAGGCTGAGAGGTCACTTATGTCTTCCCCAGAGGATTTAACAAAAGACTTTGAAGAGTTAAAGGCTGAAGAAGTTGAAGTTGTGAAAGAAACAAAGCTTCAGGTAGATATAATAGAAAATGAAGGGAAGTTAACTGATATAGAACAAAAAGAGGATTATGAAGTTCAAAAAGAAAAAACAGAAGGACCAGCAGATTCTCCAGATGAGGGAATAACTACCACTGAACCTGAGGGAGAATGTGAACAAACTCCTGAAGAGTTGGAGCCTGTAGAAAAGGACAAGGTTGATGACAATGAAAAGTTTGAAGATGAAGGAACAGGTTTTGAAGAATCTTCTGAGGCTGGTGACTATGAAGAAAAGGCAGAGACAGAGGAAGCTGAAGAGCAAGGTGAGGAAGAAGAGGCACTGCTAGGTATCAAGAAGCAAGGTACAAAGGATACAATAGAAACTCAGGAAACTGAAAAAGAAATTACTGGAGTTCATGAGTATGAAAAAATGAAAGATCTAAAGTTCAATGAAAAGACAGAATTTAGAATGGAAGGTGAAAAGCAAGATGAAGAAAATGTAGATGAAACATTTGAAAAGGCAGAAACAGAAGAGACTGAGGAGGAAGTTGAGGAAGAAGACAAAACAGAGGATGTCAGAGATGAGGAAGAGGAAACTGAAAAAATAGAAGCCGAAGAAGATTATGTTATGGCTGTGGTGGACAAAGCAGCAGAAGCTGGGGAGATTGATGATAAATATGGCTTGCATTTAACCACTCCAACAAAGCACTCAGAACCTCAGTCTCCAGCTAAGGAGCCAGCATCTTCCATTCATGATGAAACTTTACCTGGTGGTTCAGAAAGTGAAGCAACCGTTTCAGATGAAGAAAATCGAGAAGACCAGCCTGAAGAATTCACTGCTACTTCAGGTTACACACAGTCAACTATTGAAATATCTAGTGAGCCAACTCCAATGGATGAAATGTCAACTCCAAGGGATGTGATGAGTGATGAAACTAATAATGAAGAAAGTGAATCACCTTCCCAGGAATATGTTAACATTACTAAGTATGAGTCAGCATTGTACACTCAAGAGTATGCTAGGCCTAAACTTTCTCCACTGCCTGATGCTTTCAATGGACTATCTGAAGGTTCTAAAACAGATGCCACTGAAGGGAAAGACTACAATGTTTCAGCTTCTACCATTTCACCACCATCTTCGTTAGAGGAAGACAGATTCAGCAAATCTTCCTTACAAGAGGTGTATAAACAACAAGAAGATGAAATGAAAAGTACAAATAAATTAGAAATTTCAGAAGTTATAGATGAGAAGCATAGTCCAACAAAAAGTCCAGATGAAAGCCCAACTGCTCTATCACCAGTTGCTAAAACACCTCTCAGTGAACGTTGTGTTAACTTTTCTCTGACTCCTAATGAGATTACAGTGGCAACTGAACCTTCAGCTCTCACATCACTGCCTGATAAGCATCCTGAAGTCCATGAAGAGCACTGTCCTAGTCCTGATGATAAAACATTAGAAGTGGTATCTCCTTCACAATCAGCTGCTGGTAGTGCTGGTCATACACCTTATTATCAGTCTCCTACAGATGAAAAGTCAAGTAATCTGCCATCTGAAATGCCTGTAAAAGCATCAGAAGCAGCAATCTGCTTTGAGGTGGATGATGCCAAAGATGATATTGCAAAACACAGGATAAGTCCAATGGATGAACCAGTGCCTGACTCTGAATCACCTTTTGAAAAAGTGCTTTCACCTTTGCGAAGCCCACCACTGATTGGTTCAGAGCCTTCATATGATCTGTTTTTGAGTGCTGATGTAAAATCTCCAGCCAGAGAAACTGAAAGTCCCTTTGAAAAGAAAAGTGAAACAGAGGGGTCTCCTTTGCAGAAGAGCCCAGTTTCTGAAGTAAGTTCTATGAGTGTTTTCCAAGAAAAGCAAGTGGAAAAAGAGATGCCACTTATACCATCAAAATCAGATTTTGACCTAGAAAAGAAAAAAGATGATTTAGAATCTTCAGAAACTCAGTCTGCATTGGTTTTGGATGAAAGGAAGCTGGGAGATATTTCTCCTACACAAGTAGATATTAGCCATTTCAGCTGCTTCAAAGAGGACACCAAAATGTCAATTTCAGAAGGTACAGTCTCTGATAAGTCTGCAACTCCTGTGGATGAAGTTGTTGCGGAAGATACTTATTCACATATTGAAGGAGTGGCATCTGTTTCCACAGCATCTGTTGCTACTAGTTCGTTTCCAGAACCAACTACTGATGATGTTTCTCCTTCATTGCATGCTGAGGTAGGATCTCCTCATTCTACTGAAGTAGATGATTCTCTTTCTGTATCTGTTGTACAAACACCAACAACATTTCAGGAAACAGAAATGTCTCCATCTAAAGAAGAGTGCCCAAGACCTATGTCCATTTCTCCTCCAGACTTCTCCCCTAAAACAGCAAAATCAAGGACACCTATACAAGATCATAGGTCCCCTGAACAAACTACTATGTCAGTAGAATTTGGTCAAGATTCCCCTGAGCAGTCTTTGGCTATGGACTTCAGCAGACAGTCCCCTGAACATCCCACAGTAGGTGCGGTTATGCATCATATATCTGAAAATGGACCAACTGAAGTTGATTATAGTCCATCAGACATACAGGATCACTCTTTCCCACACAAAATTTCACCTGTAGAGCAAGGAAGTTACGGGCATGAAAAAGATATTTCAGAAATTATTTCAGTATCTCAGATAGAGGCTTCCCCTTCTTCTTCCTCTGCTCATACACCATCGCAGGCGAGTTCTCCATTGCAAGAAGAAAGTGTATCAGGTATTACACAGTCATGTGAAATGCCACTGCACTCTGCGTTCCCTTCAGAAAAAGTGCACAGCCTGGGAGAAAAACTTTCACCAAAGTCTGACTTATCTTCATTAACCCCACGGGAATCGTCTCCTCTATACTCACCGAGTTTCTCAGATTCCCCTCCTATGATGAAAGAAACTGCTGCTTCCCAGTCACCTTCGTTATCATTGCATATGTCCCCAGATAAATCATTAGGCTATCATACTTCAGGAATTCAAGATCCTCTAATGGACCATAGTCAAGAGTTCATAGCCTGTACAGAACAAGAAGATGTTAAGAAAACAGCCATATCACCTGAGGCTCTTAGTTACTCTTATGACGAAACTGGGAAAACCACTGGATCACCTGAGGCTATTAACTATTCCTATGAAAAAACAGAAAAAGTCAGTGGATCTCCTGAAGTCCTTGACTATTCCTATGTTACAGCTCGGAAAGTGACAAGAACACCAGAGGATGATAGCTATTCTTACGAAAAAACAGAAAAAGCTACCAAGTCACCAGAAGCCTTTGATTATTCATATGAGAAAACCACTAGATCTTCTGAGAGTGTCAGTTACTCTTATGAAACCACTGGAAGAAATGGCAAATCACCTGAGAATGTCACTTACTCATTTGAAGTGTCTGGGAAGTCCACCAGATCACCTGACACTGCTAGTTATCACTATGAGGCTGATAGGTACTTTGTTTCTGAAAAATCAGAAACCCGTCAAGATGTTGATTTATGCTTGGTTTCTTCCTGTGAATACAAGCATCCCAAGACAGAACTTTCACCTTCCTTTATCAATCCTAATCCCTTGGAGTGGTTTGCAAGTGAAGAACAGTCTCAAGAACAAGAGAAGCCATTAACTCAGTCTGGAGGTGCTCAGCCCCCTTCAGGAGGGAAACAGCCAGCACGATTGTGTGGTGAAACTCCTCCAACCTCAGTCAGTGAATCTGCTCCATCACAGACAGACTCAGATGTGCCTCCTGAAACAGAAGAGTGCCCTTCTATTACAGCAGATGCTAATATTGACTCTGAAGATGAATCTGAAACTATTCCAACAGATAAAACCATTACCTATGAACATATAGACCCTCCTCCAGTTCCACTGCAGGATCGCAGCCCTTCACCGCGACATCCTGATGTTTCAATGGTTGACCCAGAAGCATTGCCTATTGATCAGAACTTAGGTAAACCATTGAGGAAAGATCTCAAAGAGAAGACAAAAACTAAAAAGCAGGGGACAAAGACCAAGTCTTCCTCTCCTTCCAAGAAGAGTGACAGCAAATCAAAGCAGATCGCTTCACCAAAGCCTGGTGGCTTAAAGGAATCACTGGATAAAGTTTCAAGAACAGCTTCTCCAAAGAAGAAGGAATCGGTGGAGAAAGCTGCCAAAAACATCTCTACTCCAGAAATAAAATCTTCTCGTACTGAAGAAAAAGACAAGGAAACTAAGAATATAACCAATACTACAGCATCAAAGTCTGCAAAGACTGCAACTGCAGGTAAGAAGAAATGATAGTGATAATCCATAAAGATAATATCTGTTTGTCCTAAGTCCCTTCCAATTTATGATATGTATGACTTGGGGTGAGCCCACACTTTCCTACAACACGATTGCTGGAACTTTGTACAGCAATGTTTCTAGCTATAAATATGTGAACAGTGTACCAGCATCTTAAAACATCTGTGTAGGTACACCAGACATTGCTGGCCCAGTCACAAGCACATGTGCTCATTAAAGATGCAGCTTTGGTGACCATTTTTTTTTGCTAAAAATAGTGCTACTATTTTTACTACTGATGAAACCTGATGAAGCCGTGCTTTATGTTCCAGAGTGGACAAGACCTAGCTGCCATGTTCTAATGTACATTGTTGCTGTTTTAGGAATAAGGCATGGGGAATTTGGCTGACCATGATGGATGAGATTCCTTAATTGCACCAAAATGATAAAACCCACAGTATTAAGGAACAAACATTATCTTGGGCATATACAGAATGCCTTTTACTTCCTGATGTGTAATCATATTTAAGTCTTCAGATCTTAGGGTGTGGGCTGTGATTTCCAGAAATCTTTGATCCATGGCATCTCTCATTTTAGAAATCAAACACTAGTTACACTCCACAGGGCAACATGGCACACTAGACAGAAAAGGGACAACTGACAATCCAGTCCGTTGCACCTTTCTGAGCTCACTGGCACTGTTTAGGATTGGTAAGTGCCTATCAAATAGGTCTTACTGGTTGCTGAAAGAGCAAGGGTGCACAGTGAGTTTGGATAAAATATTTGCAGACTGAGGTCATGGGAAGATCCTTCTGAATTTATAAGGCTGCTCAGTAAATGGGGAGTAACAAATAGTTGGGTGCAAGTATATAAACAGATGCACCAATTGTTCATTATGGGAAACTCAGGATTTGAAAGAAACCTAAGCATTAGATACAACTATTAGTGAACAGTTTCCATCATAATCACATTCTTAGACCTCCACACTACCATTAACAGCTATGGAAAATGAACAATAATAGTATTGATTGGCATGACTTGAAGGAATAAGACTGGGCCTTGTTTTACCATTGGCAATACAGTAGGTGAAATGATGCTAGTAGGGAAGAAGGCTAACTGAACATGTGTCCACACAAGAATTATTTCAGGTGGTCTGTTGTTCTTGTACCACAGTTAGCATGTAATGTCCAGGCACATGTCCAATCTCTGTTACATCTGTGATTCTAGTTTATTTTTCAAATGCTTTTCTTCTCCTTTGAAAAAGTACAGTGGTGGCATAGAAATATATGTCGTGTATTGTATTTCCTCTTTGCTCCCCTCCTATTTTGTTTTTGGTCAGCGTGCTTTCTGATCCTTCCAGTTTTGACAGATGCATGGCAAAGATATTGTCATGCATAGAAGAGCGTCCTTAAGGGTTTTGTACAACAAATTCTGTTGATTGCTTTTTTAATGGCAATTCAAGAATCAGAGTTTCTCTGTGGTAAGCTTTGATTTAGCAGGTCATATATGTTTAAAAATATCCACAGATAAGTTTTTATTTTGTTGTACTCTGTGGATTTTATCCTGATTAGGGATATTTTTCTTCCTTGTTTTTAATTATTAAGCAGGCTTTGCTATTATTTTAGAACCAGTGGAGAATCAGTGCCATATTGGTATGCTAGTGAGGTGTAGTGGTTACAGTATTAGATTAGGATCTGGGAGACTCAGTTGCAAATTCCCATTCTGCAAAAAGCCCATTGAGCAACCTTAGAGCAGCCAGTCGCCCTCACCCTAATCCAATTCATTGAGTTGTTGTGACGATGAAAATGTTCTATCATCTTGAGCTCCTTGGAGGAAGGGTAGAATGAATAAATGTATTAGATCATTGTATTTTAGGCTCCTTTTAGACTTAATAGGATAAAAATAACAAAAATGGTCCAAGGAGTGCCTCTGAGTACGTATTAATGCCGCTCTGTTGAATGCTCAAATTGTGTTGCTTCTGAGATCAAAACAGCAGATTACACGTGTCAATATTTTGTCATCAATAACTGAGACAAAACTCTTGTGTTGTTTTTTAAAGGGCCTGGAAATGGAAAACCAACAAAATCTATAGCTGTGCCTCCAGGACCTCCAGTGTATTTGGACCTGGTCTATATTCCCAACCACAGCAATAGCAAGAATGTTGATGTAGAATTTTTCAAAAGGGTGAGGTCATCCTACTACGTAGTGAGTGGGAATGATCCTGCTGCTGAAGAACCAAGCAGGGCTGTCTTGGATTCCCTGTTGGAGGGCAAAGCTCAGTGGGGAAGCAACATGCAGGTAGGCTCAATAGTATAAGTATATTAACATCTGAAAATAAGAGAAAAACTGGGACAAACTATTAACCCAAGACCACAAGAGATGCCAGATAGATCTAGTACAAGCAAAAAGAATGGTTCCTTGTAGAAGGATAACTTCTTCTCTTAAAAAAAACCTGTAATTACTGGGCAATACAACATATGATAACTGTTTTTTTCTTAATCATTTGAAGATGGTTTTGTTTTTAGGAGAGCTGTCAATGACAAAAGAATTTTAGATGACTGATCATCTGCTATTAACTGATTAAGAAACCTTCAACTAAATTGGAATATTATCCCAACCTTGCCAGATATAGCTTCTTAAGATACGAAAGGAATAATGGTAGAACCGGAGCCTGTCTTCAAATAAAACTCAAATGACTATAAAGTACATGTTGGTGAATAGTTTTAAGTGTATGGTTGGCCTTTACCAACATAGTTGGGTCATTTTTATGTTACTCCAGAGACACAGGTGCCAGTCATAGAAAAGAGGCTCTGATGCAGCTGTGCTAAATTTGAAGGTCTATTCAATAATACAAAAATATAGTAACTGGACACTATACACATCTTTAAAATTTTGAAAAATCAATATAGAGAAGACTGCAGAGGCTCCATACCACAAGTATGGTTTTCTGGAAGCTGCTGTAGAGTCAGAACTTGGTCTGTCAAGGTCAGTGTATACCAGGCCCATAGCCAGGATTTCTTTTGTCGGGAGGATTTACATTTCTTAGGGGGCACTTAACTTTAAGAAATTAAAGTTGATTAAATTATCTTTTAGTCAGTTAACCCCCTCTTCAAGCCTCACCCCCTTTTATTTTACAGGGGCCGGGTGGGGAAGGCAGGCGGCAAGGCAAGGTAACTGGGCCTCCCCCCACTGTCCCATTGGTGAAATGGCACTCAGACTTTGCCTGGTGCAGGAAATGAGTGGCTGTGGGGGGAGGGGGGGGAAGAAGCAAGTCATTCTAGGCCCAAGAGGCCACAGCTGCCCTGACCCTTTGCCAGCCCCTGGGGAGGAGAACTGAGCTGGTTCACTATCCATCTAGGGCTGGGGAAGGGAAGACCACTCACTGGCCATGATAGTTCACTGCTCCACTGCATCATTGGTCTCTGAGCAGCAACAGCAGCAGCAGCAGCAGCAGATCAAAGTGCAGCTGCTCTGGCGGCCAGTAGTCCAACTCTGAGGCCAAGCTGCTGGGGCTGGTGGGTGATGGCAACAACGTACACCTGTAGACAAAGAGGAGGCCAATGGGGTTGGGCTGGTGGTGCAGCTCCAGGAGGAGGAGGAGGAGGAGGAGGGTGGTGCTGGTGAAGGACTGCCATCAGCAGCTGGCCTGTGTGCTCACCGGCTGGCCCACCACTCAAGGCTTCACAACATCTCTGGATCCATACCAGCTTCAGATCATTTCCTTCTCTATTTATCTTTCACGCATTCCCATACTTAAGATATCGACTTTCCAGACAGTATTCGTATGATGTGTTAAGACTAATCAGGATTTATTTTATAGGAATAATTTCCTCTACTAATGTGTATTCCCATTCCCCATTGCAGGTGACCTTAATTCCAACCCATGACTCAGAGGTGATGAGGGAATGGTATCAAGAGACCCATGAGAAACAACAGGACCTTAACATCATGGTTTTGGCAAGCAGCAGCACTGTTGTTATGCAAGATGAATCTTTCCCTGCATGCAAGATTGAACTGTAAAAAAAAAGCAATGCATCACAACCTTAAACTTTGTTTCCAGAAGTTCTTCAATTTGAAAACACCTTTTCTAAAAATGTAATCCATCTAACTCAGCTGCTGAACTATATATACCTGCCAAATGCTATACTGTATCACAGTGATGCAAGTCACTAATCTTTTTTCAGTCTTTGCTGATTGCTAAGGGAAATAACAGTATTCCCACCGTAGGGTTCAAATTACTGCAAAAACTGCAGATCCAGGTTCATCTCCACTGAACACTTGGAAACCATGCACTAGAAAACACTGCTGACTTCTGCCAGGTAGGGGCATTTGCCCTTGAGAGAAACACAGGGAGAGAAAGCGTGTGTGTGAGAGAGAGAGGGGTAGAGGAGAATAAAATAATCAGTTCTGCATTACAGTCAAAGCAGCAATCCGTAGTATTGCCTCCTGTAGTCTGCCATCATGTAAAAGAAAGATGAATGGTTGCATCAGTTTGAGTTCTCCCAAGAGCGGGCATTTTTAGTTTAGTAATAAATTAGCTAGAAAATTAAGTGAAACTGAGCGTGGCTTTGAAGGGACATTCAATCCAGAACACTCACTTGCTATTAGCAACTTCACTTTTAATACTTCATTCTTGGGTAACATAATTCTCTTAGGCAATATATGCAAGTAGTTTGAACCCCATTCAGTACTATACACTTGTTTCCTTTTAACATGCAAATATTTGCTCTAAGGCATGCTCCCAGTGAAAATCCACCAATTCCACTCAAATTTGACAAGCTTGCATGCTGAAACACCCAAGTCACAGTCAGGTTTACTGAAGCAAGAAACCAAAGCAGTTGGGAGTACCTATGGTAGACAATTTGCCTTAGAAAGTGACTTGAATGTACAAAGATACTTGATGCACTTATTTTTTAATGCAAGATAGCAAGTTTATAAAACATCTGTGTAGGATTATAGTTACACCAGTACAGAAGTATGCGTGTGCATGTGTGCTACTGGAAACTTCTCTGATTGGTCAAACAGCTTGGTGCTATGAATTATGTATGTAAGTTGAACACTTCATTGGTACACCTGAACAGCAAGATTTTTCTTTTGAAGTTTGTTTTTTCTCTCTCTGTCCCTTCTTTTCCCATGAGAGAAAGGGTGCCCAGTATAACAAATGCAAAACATAACAAAAACATACAGAATTCTGCAAAGAGGTTGTCTGTGAGTCTGTGGAGTCTTCTAAAGCCTTCCTTTATTTTACATTATTTTGACTGTTAATTTAAGAATGAATATGGGAACAAATGTACAGAAGAATTTTTTTAGCTCTGCGCGAACTTTTAATAGATGATGAATTTTTAAACTGACGTTTCGTTTACAGGCAAATGAGAAGGAAAGTCTTTCAGCTGAAGGCAATTTTTTTTAGTAGTTTTGTAAGACATGTGTTTGAGGTTCTGGTGAGAATGAAGTATGACATGGCAGTAACATATTTATTCAATACTGTTAAATGCCAAGGATTATTTTGCAGGGAGCACACTAACAAATCATGTGCTAGTCATCAAAGAACTGAGGACTGAACTGCTAACTGGCTTTCTTTGAACCAGAAAGCAGAGCTCAGGTTTAGCCCAAGGACAGGGGCAACCCAGGCAATTGTTTGCATTCCAGCAATATCTTTAAGGGCACCAGTGAAATCAGCTTGCCATCAGGAGTTACCCCAGCATTCTCCGGGACAATGCAAGTGATCCTACAGAGCATCTCCCGATGATGCTGGTTGGGGCCGGCCCTAACAAGCTTTCCTTTCTCCCAGGATTGCTTAAGTGAAACTAGCTCAAGCAAGTCAAGCACTTTGTGACCCCAGTATTTACAGATCCCTTCAAAAAAATCAGTGTGTATCTTGTCCCCAGAAAAGTTACTAAGGCCACAGAATTCAGCTTCCTCAGAATGTTGGCTTTCTTTTTTTAGTTCGTAGTTTGGGGAGAAAGAGGCTGAGGATCATTTAACAACAACCCCCCCCCCCCGATCAGTCTCAGAATCCAGAGTTGCTGAGGTAGATTCCTAGTGGTCAGAGACTTGGGGCTTCAGTACTTTGTTTGGCCCTCCCTATGACCAGCAGATGTGGAATATATTATATCAAACAAGAAAAACCATGCAAATATGCATGACTTATTCAGATTTTGTTGTGGAATTTGTATTGCTTCTGTTTTAAAACCTACAATGCTTAATTTAAAACCTACTATTCTGTTAAGACAATTTGGGCTCAAAGAGATGAAACATCAAAGAACCTGAGATAGCTGGAGTCATATAGAAAAATTACTGGTGCTAGCAGACTGTGAGGACTGAACTGTATGTTCTCTCTATGTATGATTGCCAGTGTGGTTTACTTTGCAGCTTTCTATGGAATTTATACAAGTGCATTCATCTACAGTAGGAATTTGCATTATTCTGTGCCAATCATTTTTGCAGAGGGCTTTGAGTTCATTAAGTAGTGAACAATTACAGCATTTTATTTTGTATTGTGTAATATATTTCAAGTGTTAACACTGTTTATTTTTGTGTTGATTTGTTTTATAGACGTGCATTTGCACTGCTAGTTTTTATATTTTTTTAAAATACTACTTAAGACCCTTTTTAATTTGGGCCATGTAGCCCAGTTAATGCTGTGAAATATTATTTGTCAATGGTTTTATGTGTTTTTTTTAAAGAAAATTCTAATATTTTATTTTTGTTTGACATTTTTAGCAAAGCTGCTTTATTTATTATCTTACCCTGATCCTTCAAACACTTGTATACCTGCAGTTCCTTTAATTTTTTTTATTGGAATAATATACATGAAAGCCCACATAGGTTGGGGGCTAACGTCCAAATGATTGTGGTACGAAAGACAAAGGGAAATGTATTGTGGAAAGAAACTGCTGAGCTCATAACTGTATACACCTAATTTCTCATGCCAACATCGTAATCCTAAAGATAGTTTTGCCTCACAGCAGAGGTGGTTTGTCCCAGTACAATTAACCACAAAATCCTGCACAGTGCAGGTGGAGGAAGGTTACCCCTCAGAATTGCCTGTAGTTTGAAGTATTTAGCACTATGATAGCTCAAAAGCCTTCATGTTGGTGCTTAAGTGACCCCCCTCCCAGCCCCTTCCCTTTCTTGGTTGCATGGTGGCTTTTTCATAGCACAGCCACAGCACTTGCTGATGTGGTGCAACCGTGGCAGGGCTTTTGGCCACAGTGGATGAGTCAGCAGGACATCATTTTACTGGGCACAGCTGCTGTACTGCATCCTGAGCTTGCTTTGTTAGCACAGCAGCGAAGGGTTAGCTTGACCCTACTAAGGGTTTAGGATTAATGAGGCATCCTCCCATGTACGTGTGCATAGGACTGCAGCATTAGGCTACCACCAGTGCCAACCTAAGTGGCATTACACCCTTCTAAGTTTGTTGAAGTCAATGGATTTAGAAGGGTGTAACTGTCCTAAGGATGGCACTGCAGGTCACTAAATTGTCCACTTAGTAACCAACTTTGCAGAACTGATTTTTAATCTTTTTAATGTGTTTTGTAATCAACTAGACTTTCAAATGTTTTATAGACTGAGAGCACATTCCCTGGATGTTTTGCCAAAAAATGGAGAATGTACTTAGTAGCGAGCACGGAACATTGTGACTAGTCTGCTGTGGTTGCCACCTGGCAAAGTTTGTAACTGTTGTACTTCTTGCCCCAGTTAATCCTAAATCTCTGTATTAAATTGAGATAACAATCACACCTCTGTGTGCAAAAGAAAAATGATCTGTCTGCACTTCTTCCCAGATGTGGCAACACCTACTAGTCACATGTACATCACCAATGAAAATTGATTAGTTGAAATAAGGATAAATGGGGGTCCAAGTTTGGCCTTCATGTTTCTTCATTCTAAAACCTTCTTTATTGCTGTGATGTTTGTTTCCTTTTACAAGGGAAAAAATGAAATTGGGGTTTACATTTGTTGTCGTTGAGCTGCACTTTTTTTTTCTAGGGTGTCACAGACTATTTAAAAAGCCCTTCTCCATACTTGTTAACTTATACCTGTCTGAAAATGTGTTGGTCTCTATAATTTGGACCAAAAGATCCCAGTACACAGCAAGGGTCCCCTAATTTTTACCTCCTCTCTGCAGTGCCTGTGCTCCTGAAAGCGGGCTCTTAGTGGTCATGGGCCACTCCAGAGAAGCTTTTTTTGGGGTGTGCAGAAGACTGTATGTAGGCAAACTGGTGAATCCCTTATTCCATACAGATCAAAGTGCCTTTCGTTTGTGCAGCAGAATCGTTAGATCCAAGTCTAAGTAATCTGCCTCAGCCTTCTGAAAAAAGGGAAAATTCTAAGAGGGTATAAATAAGAAGATATAAATTTTATTTCTCCACCACACTTTTAAATGGCAGCTGTCTATTTTTTAAAAAGCTCCTCTTCACCAAATTAATGCCTTTCTTGCCTGTGTAACTACCCTGATTGTGTTGTCAGAGCTGCACAATTAGCTTAGTGCCAGTCAATGAGGAGCTACCCAGATTGAGATCTGTTACTCAGCACAGATTCCTAGAAGCATGGTTCAACACTGATTGGTTGATCTAGTTTTCATGTGTCATTATCTGAGTGCTTAAGAGCACTTAAGAAAACGATGACATTGCCTATTGGTAACAGTCCCCAAATCATACTCTTCATAATAGTACAACTCTTTATAATAGTACTACATCACTGATTAAAATTCAGTGACAGTTTCATTCAGGATCACAGTCCATAACTGGTCTTCTTTTGCATGCTTTCTCATCTTCTAATGGCAACGATTCCTACCTTCTAATTCCATCTTCCATACTTCTCCTGGTTTTGTTTTTTTAACTTCACATACTGTGGTGAATGGCTCCAAATGTTTATATGAATGTATTTAACTGTCTTCAATAGCTTAAGCAGTTTAGGCACTTTCTGACACGGAATTGAAAAGCTCGAATAATTTTGCTAAGGGAAATGTCTGCGTCTCCCTGCCCAAGACCTCCACCTCCAAGGAGTTATTCTGCATTTTGGAGTTTTACACCTTAGGCCTTGCTTTTGTCCACATGTAATCAGAAGTTCTTGCTAAAAGGAAAATACTAATTTTTGTGGCCTGGCATTATTAGCAATGGAAAATTGTTATGTTTGCACTTATGAACAAAAAAAAATCACGTAAGTGCTCATTTTTTCATTTACTAATTGAACAAATCACTCAAAGCAGTGTAGGGACAAGCAGTTCTTTCAGAGCATTTGCAATTGCATTACTCGCCTTGTTAAAGATGTTTGCTATTTTTTAAAGAAAAAGTCTATTTGTTGTGATCTTGCAAAAATAAATAAAAATGCAGCATCAAAACCTTGAACATTTGGGGAGGGAGGGAATGCTTCTCTGCACTGAATTAGCTTAAGAGTTCTGGATGCCCAGAACTACCCATTACAGTCATACAAGACTGGGCTGTAATCACACCAGTAAAAAGCGCAATTCTGACGTCCCAGGATGCTTTCACATGTTTGCATGCAGCCATATATTCTTCCAAACCATGGAGAGAAAGTCTTGTTGCTGGCTAAGAAGCACCTCACACACACTCCTCTCTCTTGTTCTGAATGGTCTTATTTGTGTCGGTCTGCAGCTGTGTATGGTTTTATGTCTTATAATCCTTCATCACCTCTATTCTATCCAGTCATATCTAATGTAGAAAATTAGTTTCCAGTGAAAGTAATATGTAGTGCTTTTATGATAGTTGTGTGCAATATCCCCTCTTCCGTTGAGGATATTTGATGTAAAGGAAACAAGCTCAGTTCCACAATAAAATACAAAAATAGTTCAAGTGGCATTAGTACGATTGCTGTCTTTTATATAGCCATACCCCTTGTAACCCTTCCCCTGGTCAAATAACTTATATGGACACAGCAGTAACAATGATCCTGTATTGACTGGTGTTCAATATGACTTGCTTATCAAGGGTTGAATATGAAACAACATGAGATAGCCATTTATCACCATCGTAACCTGCCTATGAGCCTTCTAGACCCATCTGGCTGGACACTGTTCTATGGCTCTGGTTGGATCAAGCATTCAGAAACTCTCTTTGAGTCTGTGCAGACACTGATCCCATTTGTCCCAGTCAGTGGATCTGGATCTAGGAGTTGTGGGCGGCAAGTTAATAAGCTGGTTGATCTAGTGGAGTTAACATTTTGTAAATATGCTTTCAGGTTTTTAATCAGGGAAGAAATGCTTTGTGAAGGTTGTCACAACCTGTGTTGTGGCTTCCATTCTCGGAGAATATAATGGCCTTCAGGAATATCTGTGCAAATAATGAAGACGTGACAGAGCATGATGCTGTTCTGGGGTGGGAGGGGCAACATGAAACAATGGTAGGCATCAGTCAGAACTGGCAAAGCACATGCACAAGTATTGCAGATCTTTCCCATGTCCCACCCCCAGCAGTTCCTTCCAACCCTTAAGAGGGTTTGTTTCTGGGGCTGGGTGACCCGCAAAGAGTAATATCCATGGGGACAGGAAGCTGCAGAGGGGAAGGGAGCAAAATTGCCTCCCCAACATCTTTCATTAGCAGAACTGCACTGACAGACGAGCCAGCAAAGGGAACTTTGCCCTTTCCCCCCTCCCCAGTGGATTACCAACCACAACTTAGGCTTTCAGTGGTATAAGGACAGTAGTTCCCACCAACCTAGAACTAGATGAACTCATTCTAGGATTTACACCAGCATAGGAATTTGGTATTGCTCATTGGATGCTTCGAAAGATCCTCCTTGGGGGTTCCCTCAAGGCTGCATCGCATCCTCTTCTCCAGTTGCATGTGCATATGAGGCCACCAGTCTAAAGACGAGTAATACCAGCATGATAAAAAAGTTCTCCCCCTTCTCACCACAGTCCGATATCTTAAAGCCTGTTCAACCTAACAATTTTCCAAAGCAAGCAAAGATGATGTTGCTAATCACAGAAGGGGAGCTGGTATCATGCAAGTCCTCTACTGTGATGAATAGACTGTTTGCATAAGCGCTTATCATTGTAAGTAAACTTGTGTCAGGTGGTGATATGAAGTGCCATCAAGTCATAGCTGATTTGTGGCAACTCCGTAGGGTTCACAGGGAAGAGATGGAGGTGGTAATGCCATTGCCTGCCTCAGGGTAGTGACACCGGATTTCCTTGGTGGTCTTCTATCCAAAGTTCTAACCAGGGTCAACCTTGCTTAGCTTCTGAGATCTGATGAGACTGGGCAAGCCTGGGCCGTCCAAATCAGGGCAACAGGCCCACCTTTATGGCTGGCAGTTCAGCTGTGTACTGTTATTCTCAGAGTCTGAGGACTGCATAAGGTGAAACCTAAACTGAAAAGACCAGTGGGTAAGGTGTTTTTTAATAGATACTCTTAAAGTAACATTGGTCTAAAGGACAAAGGCAAATTGAATCCCTGCCCCCAAACTAATACGGATCAGTCAACACCTCCTCCAGCAGAACCACCATGCAAATTAATTAGTCCAACACACCCAAGTCATACTGTTTTTCGCCCAGCTAGCCTAGAGGCCCAAACTTTCTGTTCACACTGTTCTGACTTGAATGTGAATATACTTATTAGTGTCCTTCTACCAGCTGCATTACTGTATCTAGATTCAAGGACAGCAAACCACCGTGCAACATTCCATCCAAGCTGGAAGGAAGTAACTGTGTAATTTGGTCTTGTGAATAATGGATAGTGACCTTTTCTATGGGATTGAAAGTGTGAATAATAAAGGAAAGGGAGAGTTGCATATTTGCTTACCTACTCATTAAAGTATTTGGTGTCTGCTGTGAATTTGAATCAGCAATTTGCATTTCAAATGAAACAGAAATAAATTTAACTCTTCCGATGCTGCTGATCTTTTCCAAGCTTGGCCACACAAGATCTCCCATCAGGAGCTGCCTACAGATTAATTCAAAGGGGCTCTTTGAAAGCAGGAAGTAATGTAGATATTAAAATGCACTTGCATTCAGCATCATTCACTCTGCAAGATGTGTGTTGTGTATACAAAACCACAAAGTCGTACTGGAAGGGTTCCATAGACAATATGCTGACTGCTCACACTGTGGGATGTTTGCAGGAGAGAGGGTCCATACAAAGGGTATGGGGGAATCAAGTTAAAAATAACTTTAAGGGGGGGGGAATCAAGTTAAAAATAAACATTAGACTGTTCTCTCCTGAAATTATTTTCTAATGTTCAGATTTCATGCTGCAGATCTGTGATTTCCCTTACAAACGTTGATATTCTAGAGGCAGTAATTCACACTAGTTTAAGAGTCACTTCCTTGACATATGTGCTTGAAATAACCCCAAAAGGTGAAAATAAACCTACTATCAGTAAACCAAAAATGGCTGAAGAACAGGATTATGTTTTGTATTAAAATCTAACTAAAAATAATCCTGTTCCTCGGCCTTCTTTGGTTTATTCCTGGAACAAGCTGAGCACACATACAACCCAATCTACCCACTAGTAAGACATCAGGATAATTTTCTAGAACAAAATACCAGATTCTTGTATAGAAATTACAGGAAACTATAGTTTATAAATACTGCCAACTTTTCAACTGACCCTGGTAGCAGTTCTTTGCAGGCCAAGCTGATGCTCAGTCCCCTTCACATGAAGAAGAAGAGTAGGTTTTTATACCCCTCTTTTCTCTACCTGAAGGAGTCTCAGAGTGGCTTCCAATCTCTTTCCCTTCCCCTCCCCACAACAGACACCCTGTGAGGGAGGTGGGGCTGAGAGAGCTATGACTGACCAAAGGTCACCTAGCTGGCTTCATGTGGAGGAGTGGGGACTCAAACTTGGTTCTCCAAATTAGAGTTTGCTGCTCTTAACCACTATGCCAAACTGGCTTACATGACCCTTCTGGGTATTTACTGAATGTGTAGAGAGGGAGAAGACATGAGGGTACTGGAAGCTGAGAGTCATCCGCGAACTGGTGACTACCAGTCCAAATCTCTGGATGATCTCACTCAGCAGTTTCATGTAGACATAAAAGAGCGCAGGACACCATAGGTCAAAGGCTTGAGCAGCACTCCCCAGCAACAACTTCTGAAACCTACTCTCCACGTAGGACCAGAACCACCGCAACATGGTGCCTCCTAATCCCAGCCCAGAAAGGTGGTCCAGAAGGATACTATTACTGATAATACTGAAAGCTGCTAAATGGTTGTACTTCCTCTGTCCATCTCCTGACACAGGCACAAGCCCCATAAGCAGGCCTAAGATCAGAATGGAAAGGACCCAAACAATCTGCTTCATCTTGGACTTCTTAAAGTTGTCTAGCCATCACCCATTCAATCACCTTGCTCAAGAATGGAAGATTTGAGACTGGTTATGTTCTCGTGTCCAGGCTAGGCTTTTTTAGGAGTGGATGCACCACAACCTGTTGAAGAGTAGAACAACCACCCCCTCTCTCAAGGATATAAACTACATCTTGGACCTAGTCACCCACCCCCACCTGGCAGATTTAGGTAGCCAAAAAGCAGATGGCAGGCTTCAATTTCCAAGGGTCTTGCCCACATCCTCAGGCTGAATAAACTGAAAAGTATCCCAAACAGGTGGCCAAATCAGCACCCTGCCACCATCTGAACTTATCACTGCTAGTGTGCAGTCCAAGTCAGAACAGGTGCAAGAGATCAGCAAAATGGTCACAGTGGGCCAACAAGCAGTCTATCTCCTCCTACTGGCTAGATCCCAACAGGTGTCTGACCACCTGGCACTGCTCCATTGTGCAGATGCAATGGTGGCAGATGTGTATTCTTTCTTTGCTGCCATCACTGCCATATAGTACTTTAAAATGAGCTTTCAATCATGTACTATTGAATTTGTTCCAAGTCTTCACTGTCACTGTAGTCATCTCCCTTGTCTTTATTGCAAAAGGGCAGGAATCTTCCCACCTGGAATATCCTGTTTTCCAAGGAGGAAGCCAGCTCTAAGTTCTGCATAAAACCATGCTGATTTATGATGGTTTATCCCAGCCCTCTAGAACGGCTGGGAACCAGTAAGGGATACCTTACAACTTCATCCAGTTACTGGAATAACATATATAATTCCCTATGTTAAAACCACAAGTATGGCTCAAATCTTGACATACTAAGGAGCTTTCTTGGTGCCACAGAACCATTGGTTCAGCCCTATGTAGTCAGCATGGTGTAATGGTAAAGAGCAGCGGATTGCAATCTCTAGGTTTTGATTTCCCACTCCTCCACATGAAGCCTGCTGGGTGACGTTGGGCCAGTTACAGTTCTCTCAGAACTCTCTCAGCCACACCTACCTCACAAGGTGACTATTGTAAGGAGAGGAAGGAAATGTGATTGTAAGCCACTTTGAGACTCCTTAAGGTAGAGAAATCTGGGGTATAAAAACTTACTCTTCTTCCTCTCATCATACTTAACAGAATAACTCAGAAAGCCATGAACCAAATGGAGAACATTTAAGGGGCCTCTTGGACCAGATTTCTTGGAAGCCTAGAATAAGAAAGAGGCAGGGTCTTGGACAGAGAGCAACCAGAGTTTTCTGGACAAGAGGACAACCAGAACAGGCAAAATTGATTTCATCTGCAGGAGATAGGAGATTGCAAATTTGTAATGTAAAGATGGAGATATGAAGAGTAGGAGGGAGATATGTACCTTCTGTGCAAAACAAAATGGTGGAAGACCAAACATATTTTTTTAATGTCACCGACTGATATGATGCAACCTACAAAGCATGTGAAAGCATATTCTACAAGATCATGGGACCCACAGCAGCTCAAGTGATTGTAATTCACACATTATAGGAGTAATCTGGTTTATTATTTAACATATTTATATCCCATCATTTCCTTTCTAAGAGGTCTCAGGGCAGTTTACAATACAAAAGTCAACAGCAGTTAAACAGAGCACCGTATTGGACCTGTCAAAAATAAACTAACTAAACCTAATTTTGTCAATCCACATCCAGTCCCACAATCTATTCACATAGTGTGATTGTATCCCGTCCTTCCTCCAAAGACTAAGGGTTGTGTGTCTCCTAAGAGTGTGCGTCTGGTCCAAGGTCACCCATCAAACTTCATGGCAGAATTAGGCTTTGAACCCAGGTCTCCCAACACCTAGTTCAACACTCACCACTATGGCATACTGGCTCTCACAACAGGAGTATTAAGATGCAACATAACAGTTGGATGCGCCATTCAGCAGCCAAGCTGCTATTCTAGGGCAAAAATTGGTTTCGAGTACACGTATCACAATAGTCCTGTACAAGATTACCATATGTTTATGTTTCACAGAAACTGGAGAGTTGACAGGAATGGGTAGCCAAAGCAGAAGGGAAAGCAGCCAAGGAAATGGTAGAAATTGATCTGCAGGTGCATCACATTGCATGTACTTTGGAAGCTTCTGTTTGTGTCTGCTGTGAAAGAACATAAAGACTGTATGCCAAATTAAACGAATGGTCCATTCAGGCCAGCATTTTCTCCATAACAGTTGGCTAGCCAGATGCCCCTGGAAAACTTTCCAAACAGAGCATGACATAGAAAACCCCTATTAATCATGGTTCAGGGCCTCTAAATAAGCAGATTCCATTTTTAGTTATCAAGGTTATTAGCCGCTAATAGTTCTAGGGAGAACTATATGTGAACCCCTAAACTAGGATGGGAGGGGAATGTAGCCAGAACCTAAAATATTAGAAGGAAAAATGTGAAATATTGGTAGTAACTAAAAACAAAACAAAACAGCACAGTAGCAAATACTGTGGCAATAGCATTTTGCATACTGTCTCTCCAAGCTTGTTTTAGAAACGAAGCATTCTATTACATGACAGATCTTCACTCCAGACACAACACAGACAAAAGGAACAATCATAATTATAGGCTAAAAGAGGGGAGGAAATGAACAGTCTTGCAAGAGGGATCCAGAAATATTTAATCTGCAAGATAGTCAAGACCATATCACGACAGGGCTGCTCGGCAACCTTCATAAGAGCACATTCTTCATTTTACAGCCAGGAGAAAAGGGAGCCTCACAAAAGTCTTTAATAGGGAAGATTAAAGGGAAGCTTTTGCGGCCTTTGCAGCCTTCCGGGCTTCAATCTCCTGCCGGGCCTTTTCTCTCATTTCTCTCTCCCTTTCCATCAGAACGGCCCGCTCCAGTTCCCATTCCTTCAGCTTCTGCTTGTATTTTTCAAGGTCTTCCTCTTCAAATCTCGGCCGCTTTTCCTCAACAAGCTGAGTGGTCAACATCAACAAGCTTGTGGAGTCCAGCTTGCCGAGTGACTGCAGTTTAGCGCGCAGATCCTGTCATGAGAGAGAACGGAAAGAAAAAGGAGGGGTAGTGGTGGTGAAGGAACAGCAGCATCAACTCACTTGCCCAGCCTGGAGTATCTCTTCACCAGGACCAGAACTGGATATTTGAGAATTCAGCACAGTCTAGCATTCATCTTGGGAAAGGGTGCCAGCTAGAGTTAAAAAAACAACACCACCACCAGAAAAGAAAAAAGTGCCCATTCCAAGTGCACACAATTTATAGGCAAGCTTTTACATTATTATTTAGCAATAACAAAGCAGAGACAAAAAAAGAATCAATTTTTAATTCAGCTAAGTGCTGGGGTGGGCTCAGCTTGCACAACGAACAGGGAATGCCATTAAGAAAAATTCTTGACGCAAAGAAATGATGAATGGCTCATCAGCCATCTTCACATTTCAGGGCTCTTTCCCCTCCTCCCAGACCAGTGCCGACAAGGACCCACCCGGAGCTGCTTCTGCTAACTTCTCTTCCAACAGATGGGAATCGTTTAAATAGGCTTGTGCTAATGGCATACTAAATAGTTCCCATGAGCTCCTGCAGCCCTTGCCCAGAACATTCCTCTATGGCCTTTCCCCCCTAACAGCTCACACGGTCTTAAGCTCAGCCCTATATATGCAGACCCTGTAATTATTTTAACTCTACTGGTGTGCAGAAGGGGGGGGTCCTATTCCTGCTAGGCGGGATTGGACCAGACAGCTGGGTAGTATATCTTACCATACATACAATACAGTATTTCTTGCAACACACCCCAATGAATCATAAAAAAATTAATCCACTTAAGTGCTTTAAAATGCAAGGCCATTTGTGGTTATGGAAGTTTTACAGGACAGCTAGATGTTTCCCAGACAAAAGACAAATTAATTGCCCTAATGGAGAAGCCTCCCAGAGAGTGGAAAAAGAGAGATGCCCAAGGACAGGGAAAACATCCAGAAAGCAGCTTCTGTCACATCTGTTTTCTTATTCTTTGCTCACTCGCCAGATAGGATCGCTCAGAATACCCTCTTCATCAAAAATAAAGACACAGCTACACTGAAATGGGAGAACTAAAGATCAGACAGAATTTCTGTACAGATGAATGATATCATTAGTTGGGGGAACATCTTGCCAGCTGCACATCTCAGCTGTGTATTTCTTGCCTCTTTTCTGTTTGTAGGTATTAAAGCTTGGGTATGGCTAGAGACAAAAGCTGAAGGGCAAGAGCAAAAGAATTCTTGGCTCGGCCCATGGCCCACAACCTGTGGCTATTGATTGATCTGGCTACTGAACTGAGATCTCCTCAGGATACCAGTTTTGAGGTGTCGGGATTTTTTTTTTTTGGTCTGTTTATATTTTGATTAACTGCTGGTTATTTAAATTTGGTATCTTCATAAGTTGCATTGGGTCCCTGTCAGAGAAAAAAAGTGAGGATATAACTTACCTTGATAAATAATAGTCAAGTGAGGCCTACAGTTGCAACCAAGCATTTGTTCAAAATGGTCAGAAAAACCGTAACAGAAAATTAAGCACAAAACCCAAAGGAACAGCACAATTTGACCAAACTCCTTTTGGAATAACTTTGAATTTGAATAACTTCAAATAGCAGGGGAACCCAAAGAACAAGGCTGATCCTGATGAACAGGCAAAGTTTGCAAGGATAGCTTTTAAAGATTCTTGGGTTTCTTCATTCTTCTGTTAAGAGTTTTATGTGGCCTGTAAATTCCACCTGTGTGGGTTGAAGGTGTCTCCAGCTTTGGGCAGTTTTGGAATTTTTAAGAACACTGAGTGGGCACCACCACAAAAGGGTTGCCATGGGGTTTGGGGCGAATCACAATAACGAGATGTTACATTAATGTCACAATAATGAGCCAGCTCTGTTAGGAGGGCAGGGTAAAAATCCAATAATTCCGGTAAAAATCCGGAAGCTGCAGCTGGTGCAGAATGTTGCAGCCAGGCTGCTGATGGATCTCTCTAGGAGGAATCACATTCAGCCTGTGCTGAAAGCGCTGCCCTGGCTGCCAATGGCGTACCTAATTCGCTTCAAAGTGCTGGTTTTGACCTTTAAAGCCCTATATGGCAGGGTCCGGCCTACCTGAGGGACTGCCTTTCTCCATATGTTCCCCCAAGGGCACTTCGGTCGAGGAGTCAACACCTCCTGGAAATTCCAGGCCCCAGGGAGGTGAAATTTGCTGCCACTAGAGCCAGGACTTTTTTGGTGGCAGCTCCTACCTGGTGGAAGGAGCTCCCAGAGAAGATCCGGGCCCTGCAGGACCTTGCTCAGTTCCGCAGGGCCTGTAAGACGGAGCTCTTCCACCAGGCCTATGATTAGGAGCCGCCGCCATCACTATTCTGCCATCACTATTCCATCACTGTTAGCCCTGCGCCATCGCACCACTGCCACCTTCGGTGCGGGGCGGCCCTGGAAGAAGTGGGGATGACAATCTACTGTTCGGCTGCCAGGGATTATGATCTGCCCCATCTTGTTTTAATATGCTGTTTAAATTTTGAATGTTGATCTATATGTTCCATTGGGTTTTATACTGTTTTGATGTGTTTTAAAGTCGGCATGCATGCCCCGTTGTAAGCTGCCCTGAGCCTTCGGGAAGGGCGGGATATAAATCCAAATAATAATAAATAAATAAATAAATAAATAAATAAATGTTCCTAGCCATGTGCCCTCATGTAGTAGAGGCAGCTGTTCCTGAATGGGTGCTCCCTGAAGTCACAAAGGTGATGCCTGCTGAACTGTTATGAAGCAGCTCCTCCTCCAATGAGGTGGAAGAATTCCAAGACTGACCATTTGCTTTGGGGAAGAAACAAGCCAGTTTCAGGAAACACATTGTTGAGCACCATGGCACCCCCAGGCATCATGCTGGGGATTACAGCTCTACTTTAGAGCAGGCTCCAATGGAGAGCTAAAACTTTGATAACAAAAGGCAGATGTGCATGCCTTAATTAGGTAACAGCATTGCAGACCCAAGACCTGGGCAAAATGGAAATTTCTCAAAGCTCTTGGCCACAACGCTGCTCCTGTTGCCTAGCAAAGAACACTGCATTAGCCCAGCTTATTTATTTATTTACTCCACACATAAAAGATAGAGGCGACTTCAGTTCAGTCACACGAGTCTGAAGAGTGTGCTCCACCCAGTTCTTCGGCATCCTTTCATCTTGAACCATCCCAGCTTATACCAGATACTTAATGGTTCCTCATTACTGTAGAGCATTTATGCTCGCATGTTTGAACGCTGCCCCATCTGCAGCCTTATACGGGACATATTGTAATCTGCCTTATTCAGTTAGGCTTTGCGTTCTGAAAAAGGCTGACTCCCTATTCCACATGATATTGGAATGTCCTCACTATAACTATTACTGCAATTTATGGATCGCCCCTATTCTAACTAAATGTCCTTCTACTGTAACAAAAGATAATCCCCTATTTGTTGGTAGACAGAAGAAGAAGAGTTGGATTTATACCCTGCCCTTCACTCAGAGTGGCTTCCAATCTCCTTCCCTTCCACTCCCCACAACAGACACCCTGTGAGATACGTGGGGCTGAGAGAGCTCTGAGAGAACTGTGACTGACCCAAGGTCACCCAGCTGGCTGCATGTGGCGAAGCGAGAAATCAAACTCGGTCCTCCAGATTAGAGTCTGCCGCTCTTAACCACTACACCAACTTAGAGACTTAAGGACTATGCTGTCCGTGGCCAAATATCTCTCACCATATTTTCCTTGAAGAAATAAATGCTCCTCGTTCATTGCTCAAGAACACTGGATCAAAGGAGCTTGAAAGAAAGGAAAGGATTTACTTCATTTATATCTCACTTTTCTCCCCAATGGAGACACAAAGCAGCTTTACATCATTCTCCTCTCCTCCAGTTTATCTTCCCATCACTGCTACCCCCAGTTAATTTTAACTGAGAAGGGAAAGGGCAGTTATGGAAGTGAGCAGGGCTGCTGCTGGTGTCGCTGAGAGTGAGGAATTAAAAGAAAACAGCTGCTGAAGATGCCTCGACAGAGTACATGTTGAGTTTAACAAATGCAGACAGTGCAATGGCAGCCTGGTTTTACATCCTGAACTGGAGAATGATACATGCAGCTCACTTCCTAACAGAGCCAAGCATTCTGAGCTGGAAGCAGTCAAATCCTGAGACAGGCACCATCTCTAGTTGCAGCCACAACAGAATTTGGTGCATTGGTATCAGAGAAGCGGGGAAATGATTAGGGGTTTCATGATGCATGACACAGCTGCCCATCTAAGGATCAGTGAGAAAACTGAACCCTACACATTCTGTGGCTGAAAAAGTGAGGATTTGTTGAAGGAATATTTCCCATCCCCCCCAAACACAACACAACACCATATATCTTCTCCAGTTCTAGCTTCCACCAGTCCTTTTTCATCTCCACCTGCACTTTTCTTGAACTTTTCACTCTCTGAACATCAAAACGTACGCACAATCCCTAGGCAGGAAAATTGACTGCACATTTATTCCATCCATATCATTCACATTTGGGAAAATACCCTGTTTGGTTCAGTGGGAATTTTGTCCTTTTCAGAAATGTGACCTTACAGTAAAAGGAAGTGAATCACACGGCTGGGCATATGCACTGTAAAGGCTTGCCCAAGTAAATGAGTCACTTTTCAAATTCTACCATTCAAATTGCCATTCCTTAAGTTTTTGTAAGCAGAGAGTTTGGCTGACTCACGTGAAACAATGTCCTCTGCCACAAGGACCTGGTATCATATGGAGGCTGGAAGTTCGGTATCTCCCAGGGTGTTTTCAAAAACTGAAATAGCTCTGGGGAGCTGCTATTTGCTCCAGGGTGTGTGTAATGATAGATACATGTAAGTTTCCCAGCAGAGCAGATGGCAGCTCCCCAGCCTCTTTGCAGTTTGCGAAAACACCACGGGATGGCAAGAGGCTGAAGCCCCTTCTCCACATGTGCCACAACTGGAATATGGCCCCCATATAACTGGCGCATTCCTGATACAAAGTCTTTGAGGTGCCCGCAAGGTCCTCCTGTCATGTGATTCAGCCCTTATAGATGCTACTTTGAGAAATGTTACATGCTTGGCAGTTCATACCATACCATACAACAAAAGTGGATACTGTGGATGACAAAAATACAATGGAAAATTAGCCACTGGCTGATATTAAGGAACAATTCCTTCCCAGCAAGATATTCACCAGATTCATTGCTAAGAAAGCCCTTTGCAGAAATAAAGGTGGATGTAGTGATGGCTACAAGTACAGATGACTTTAAAAGGGGATTAGACAGCTACTGCTCACTGGCTTAGCTCCACCGCATTCACTAATCTCACATCAGCAGAAGGTCCCTTACACTAGAGGAAACTACTGCCATAAATGGGACAGATCTGTGGAGTACAACCAATGCTTTTACTTTTTTTGAGCTGAAGAGAATTCTGACAAAAGCAGGGTGCTGAAATATGAGCACCTTTCATTCAAAGATATATATCGGCACACTTAAGATGTATCAGAGACCTCAGGACTGCCAAACTGTCACGTTAAAATGCTTGGGTCTATCTAAGGTTACCTAATCACCATGATAGGTTATCACGTGGTAAATGGTCATCTGTGTTCAACCAAACGAATCTAAGTTATGTTACCGCTGTTGTAGTCATTTCCTCCTGACAACTGACAGTAACGGAATACACATGAACAATGGAGAAATGGTACAAGGGCAAGTAACTGATCCAGAATGACACACCATTTCACTTAGCAAGGCACTTGACTTATCAAGGCTGATGTTTGAAACACAAAAACAACATCCCAGCAGCCAGGCAACAGACAAGTGGCCTTGAGCATGTTTTTCAAAACACAATTTCCTGTTTGATGTGTTTAAAAACAGAATTCAATGACAATGTTTAAAAGGCCAGGTAACATTACTGGGGAAGCATCAGTATCCTGGAGCAGAAGAGAAGTGTGCATACTTTTTACTGGGGACAATGGAAGCTGTCTGTAATCAACAAATGCCTGGGAAAAAGGAAACAGCCTACCTTGAACTGCTCAAGGTACTCAGGAAGTCGAAGCTTTTCTGTTTCTTCAAACTGAGCTTGCTTTGGTGTTTCTTCCGATGCCTTTGCTTCTTCTTGAGATGTCTCTGTCACAGGAACAGGCTGCAAAATGGCTGCCAGAATATCAGCCTAGGGAACCAAAATGTGAATGTACAAGTTAAGTGGCTTGCAAAAAAAACAAAACCCTAAACCATAAGAGTGACTGATTGGATGCTCTGGTTCGCATCTTTCTGAAGTTCATGGATCCATGTTAAAAAGCGGGGGTCATTTCTAGACTTAAGCTTGGAGACTATTTAAAAAGACAATCCAGCTTGGAGACTATTTAAAAAGACAATCCTAGAAGCTCAGAAAAAATATATACCGCAGGTTAGGAAAGGTACAAATAGGTATAGAAAAAAGCCTGCATGGTTAACAAATAAAGTAATGGAAGCTGTAAAAGGTAAGAAGGATTCCTTTAAACAGTGGAAAGCTAGTCTTAGTGAGGTTGATAAAAGGGAACACAGAATATGGCAAATAAAATGCAAGTCTGTGATCAGGCAAGCAAAAAGGGAATATGAGGAGCATATCGCAAAAAACATAAAGACCAACAATAAAACTTTCTTCAAATACATTAGAAGTAGGAAGCCAGCCAGGGAGGCAGTGGGGCCCTTGGATGACCAAGGGGTAAAAGGAGTAGTGAAGGATGATAGGGAAATGGCTGAGAAGCTGACTGCATTTTTTGCCTCTGTCTTCACTGTGGAAGAGGAGAAGTGTTTGCCCACTCCAGAAGCACCGATTTCGGGAGGGGGTTTGAAAGACCTGAATCAGATTGCGGTAACAAGAGAGGAAGTCCTCCGACTTATGGAAAATTTAAAAACTAATAAATCACCAGGCCCGGATGGCATTCATCCGAGAGTTCTGAAAGAACTCAAATGTGAACTTGTGGATCTCCTGACAAAAATATGTAATCTTTCTTTAAAATCTGCCTCCACTCCTGAGGACTGGAAGGTAGCTAATGTCACTCCCATCTTTAAAAACGGCTCCAGGGGAAATCCGGGAAATTACAGGCCAGTCAGTTTGACATCGATACCGGGTAAGTTGGTGGAAACTGTTATTAAGGAAAGAATTAATAGGCACATTGATAAACAAAAACTATTGAGGCAGACTCAGCATGGGTTCTGTAAGGGAAGATCTTGTCTCACTAACCTGTTAGTGTTTTTTGAGGGAGTGAACAAACATGTGGACAAGGGGGACCCAATAGATATTATTTACCTTGACTTCCAGAAAGCTTTTGATACAGTTCCTCATCAAAGGCTCCTAAGTAAGCTCAATAGTCATGGGATAAAAGGACAAGTCCTCTTGTGGATCAAAAACTGGCTTATAAATAGGAAACAGAGAGTGAGTATAAATGGGAAACTTTCTCAGTGGAGGGTGGTAAGCAGTGGGGTGCCACAGGGATCAGTACTCGGTCCGATGCTTTTTAACTTGTTTATTAACGATTTGGAATTGGGAGTAAGCAGTGATGTGGCTAAATTTGCAGATGACACGAAGTTGTTCAGGGTGGTGAAAATCAGGGAGGAGTGTGAGGCACTCCAAAGGGATCTGTTGAGGATGGGTGAGTGGGTGTCAACGTGGCAAATGGGGTTCAATGTGGCCAAGTGCAAAGTGATGCACATTGGAGCCAAAAATCCTAAATATAAATACACGTTGATGGGGTCTGAACTGGCAGAGATGGACCAAGAGAGAGATCTTGGAGTCGTAGTGGATAACTCGATGAAAATGTCTAGACAGTGTGTAGCTGCAATAAAGAAGGCCAACACTATGCTGGGGATTATTAGGAAGGGAATTGATAACAAATCAGCCAGTATCATCATGCCCCTGTATAAATCATTGGTGCGACCTCATTTGGAACACTGTGTACAGTTCTAGTCACCACATCTCAAAAAGGATATTATAGCATTGGAAAAAGTGCAGAGAAAGGCAACTAGAATGATAAAAGGGTTGGAACACCTTCCCTATGAAGAAAGGTTAAAAGGCTTGGGGCTCTTTAGCTTGGAGAAACGACGGCTGAGAGGTGACATGATCGAGGTTTATAAGATTATGAATGGGATTGAGCAGGTTGAGAAAGAAGTACTTTTCTCCCTTTCTCACAATACAAGAACTCGTGGGCACTCTATGAAATTGCTGAGCAGTCGGGTTAGAACAGATAAAAGGAAATACTTCTTCACCCAAAGAGTGATTAACGTATGGAATTCACTGCCACAGGAGGTCGTGGCAGCTGCAAGCATGGACAGTTTCAAGAGGGAATTAGATAAACATATGGAGCAGAAGTCCATCAGTGGCTATTAGCCACAGGGTATAGATGGGAACTCTCAGTCTGGGGCAGGTGATGCACTCTATTCTTGGTGCTGGAGGGGGCAGCAGTGGGAGGGCTTCTGGTGCCCTGGCCCCACTGCTGGACCTCCTGATGGCACCTGGTATATTTTGGCCGCTGTGTGACAGAGTGTTGGACTAGATGGGCCATTGGCCTGATTCAACATTGGCTTCTCTTATGTTCTTATAAAGTCCAGACATGAACCTGACTCATAAGGATTGAATACACTGTGGCAAAAGGGTCAAAAACACTGCCAAGCCAGCAAATATCCACAACTCATTGTGTTTCAAAGCTCAACATTTCAAAAGTCCTATTAAGACTGTTCAATATTTCCCCTCACATTTCAGTGCAGAAAAATTGCTTTGTCTTTGAGATTGGTCTACCATAGAATACATTCATAAAAGGGTTTTTTAAAGCACCAATACACAAGTGATGTAATTATTGACAGTGAATTATTTGACTAATGCTCTGAGATAAAAGAGTGAAGGGTTTTTTTTAAGGGCTTGCACACTGGTTGAACTTTGTGGGAGAAGCAATTTGATGAAGCAGAGTCTTTCCTGAAATGGCTATTGATTTTGTTATTTAGATGGGTTGCAAGGCTCTTGTAGAAAGTTGCTCAACTCTTCCACAAAGACATCATGGTATGCTGAAGCAATATCTGGAAACGGAATTTCTGCTTTGCTAAACTGTATCAAGAGGTCGTCTTACTTATTTGACTTTCAATATAATGATCCATCTGCTGTCCCCTGTTGATAACAGACAGCTGACAATGTGCAGGCTAACTCTGCACTGGGGCACTGCACCAAGGTAACTTGCACTTCCTGTCCCTTCTGCATTCATGTCTCATTCACAATCACTCAGTGGGGATAAGTATTGGAGTATGATGGAAGGTTCCACTCCTCCAAGGAGAAGAACTTATTCTTCTGGACAAGTCAAATGCCAAGAGCAAAGAAACCACTGGGAATCCACAGCTGTCAAACTGGGATTTGACCAGAGAAACAGGTGAGTTAGTCGAGCACCATAACTCCTGTCTGTTTTTGCTGCAGTGCACTAACACGCTTTTATTCTAGTATAAACATTCATGGATTAAAACTGAAATTGTTAGTCTTTAAAGCACCACAAAACTCCTGTTTACTGTTTGGAGTACTGCCGCTATCCTGTCCAATACACACAGAGCTTTAGGAAGGGTCTGAAGGCAACAGGCTTTGGCAGTCTCCTATGTCAGAAAACACTATCATGAAGTTAGAAAGAAAAGTAATACTGACACCAGCAAATTGCCAGCAGCTTGTTCAATATAATCAGATGGCCAAGGGCAGCAATATGGAGGTCAGTACTGAATTCCTCTGCCACCTGCTGTTGGCCTGCTCAGATGATCAACCCATCCCAGTCCCAAGAATCCCTGAGGTTCTGCGTTGCCAAATAATTCTCCACTCCACTGTTTTACCCACTTACAGCTTCTTTACAGAGCTTTACATTCTCAGGAAGTAATGCCACATTCTCCATCACTTGCAAGGCTCTAGTCAGATAACCTGGGGTCCACATGAGCGGCATTTGGTGGTATACAGCTCGTAGTCCCTTGTGCAGCTCCACTTTTCCTGTTGTTAAATACAAAAGTGTTATTTAAAATCAGAAAATACATTCATGTTGGAAGCAACTTTCCCATCCTCTGAATTTTTTATGGCTTGCCACCTGTAACTGCTTGTGAAGAATGACTGTCAAAACATCCTTCCTGTAAAATTAGGTGTTTATTAACATGCCAGTTATCAGACATGGAACTCAGTGATGAGCTTCAATTACCAGGCTGCTCTAGTCTGCACTTACCAAATTCAGCCCTTTTTCAAATGAATCTAAAATCCCATTTTCTGCAAAGATGTAGTGCCTTAAAAGCACCTATTGCCTCAGGTGAAGTTCCTACTTTTCCAATGTGACACTGCTCTAGCATTTTTTCCAGATGTATGTCACACCTGGAACAGTCTAACTTTTCCAGGGACTGGCTTCTTGTCTGTTATCAGAGGCTTACACTTTCCATTATCTGACTTAGGCTGAGTCTGAAGGGTGGGGGGGAACAGATAAGGAGCAGATATTCTTCTTCAGAAAAGCTACAACACAGAAACGTTGCTCTTGCAGAATCGCAATGACTTGGGTGGAACCCACTCATGATCAAGGGCTGGAAGATATCAGCAATTCTGTATGCAGGGGGTACCTGGAAATTAGCAAAAAACCCAACAACCACCCTTTTTAATTGGTTTGAAAGGCAGATTTTATTTCTCCCCAACAGGGACACAAAGCAGCTTATAATCATTCTTCTCACCTTCATGTTATCCTCACAACAACCCTGTGAAGTGACTGGCCCAAGGCCACCTGGCCAGCTTCCATGGCATGGGTGGGGATTCAGGCATGGGTCTTTCAGATCCTAGTTCAACACTGTTAACCCCACTGCATCACATTGGATCTCTTTTAATCCTCAGTGTTGTATTATTGGCCAATTAATGAATTCAAACACCTTCCTTACTGATGGAGGTAGACCTTTCCTGTAGACTCATCACACAGGGACTATTTTTTTAATTTTTGCTGCTGTCCACTGTAGCTTCTCCACATTAGTGGCCATGTAGCTTTCTACATGGGAAATGATTTTCACCCAGGGAAATTATAGCCTATTAAGTATACCTGAGGTTCTAACCCTAACCACTTGGTCGATTACAAACTCTTTATTAGCAGGACCCAGTCCTTAACTCTTGTCATCCTGGCAAAATCAGACATTTGTTACTAAAGAATTCTGATGTAGCCTTCCTTACCTTACTGGAGTTTGTATCACCTTTAGCTGTCTACATTAATCACAATAGTGCATCCTACTGTGACACACCTAATGTCTCTCTTCCCCAAGCAGGGAGACTACAGGGAGCCACAATCACGTGTGCACAAACAAACCTTGTTGGGTTGTGACTAAATATAAACTGCTAAGTTGCTCCGAGCCAATCTGTGCCCACAGACGTCTTTCACTCTTGCAGAGGTCTAGTCCATTAGAGCTGGCAAGACTGCAGAATGTGTGACATAGCAGAAAATAGCTTTTGATCTTTGGAATGTCAATGTCAGGAGGGTCACTCCCACACGGCAGTAAAACAATTTGCTAAGTACAACGCCTTCCCAAATAATTTAGGCTACCTATAAATACAAAATGCTGACCACAGAAGAAGGGGGAGGTATGCATACATCAGAACACCAAGTGAAGTGTGCATCAACAGTTCTAAGGGGAACAGGATGCCAATTAGTTTATAGCTTTCAAATTTACTCCCACTGTTGTCTTACACTGTTGTCTTGCAGTGTTGTTTTACAGTCACATAGAATCAGAATCAGCATCCTTGTTCTGTCACCTTGTGTGCCTTACTACCTCTGTGAGCTTTCTCTAACAAACGGTGAGACACAGAGAGAGGTCAAGTCCTTTATGCCTCAGTTGTCCCACAGCTGAAAGTGGGCAGTCAGTTAACAGCTAATAATGGGGTAGAAAAAGCGAGCACAGGATTAGTAAGTAATCCAGAATTAGGTGAAATTATTCTTTAAAACCCTCCAAAAGAGTATTGAAACTGAGGGCTTCAGACACAGCACATCAAAGTCTCAACTACATATGATACTGGGAGTTCCATGAAGTTCCCAGAATGTTTTCTCCCTTCTAAAAATCTTGCATAAAGGTCCAAGTTCTGACGGGGACTGTAACATTAGAGGAGGACAGCTTTATGTTCCCCAGAGCTACAGATTGGGAAAACAGCACAGGGGGAAGCACAACACACACACACCAATCAGAATCGGGGTCCCCCTTGTGCAATTTCTATAGGAAGAAAAATGCTTCCATTCATGGCATTCATGGCATCACACACAGGTCTATTTCAAGCAGTTTTGGAACTCAGCAGTAGGTTGTGGGAATGTTATGCAAAGGTCCACCTCTCCCATTCATGAGATACAGCTCTCGATACCAGCTGTAAGTATACTAGTGGATGTGAATCGCTTTATATGGATTGTACATCAATACCTTGATGTTAATTCTAGTTTTGTAGGATGCAGAAAGCTGTCTTAACCACTTAATTTAGCCAATTCACCAACCCAAACCTAATCTATGAAGCTGTAAGGAAGAGAGCTTATAATGAAATGCTTAGAACTTACCGAGAAGTGCATAACCATACAACTGAGAGCTGAAGCCCACTGTGTTGGTCTGCTTCAGGCCTGTTAACAACAAGGATGCTCCAAGATTTCTCTCTTCCTCCCACTAAAAATATTAAACATTACTTCAGTGAATTAATGTTAAAATGTCACATGATGTTTCTGGTTGTGGATAGTCCTTTTGTCACCACTCCCTGCCCTCCCTTTCCCAGACGCAAGCACGTACACTTTCCTTGCTTGGTTGTGCTGCAAAGTCTACTCAGATATATGGATCACAACAATCCTGCAACTGCATGTGAGCTGTTTTGGTATTGGTATTAAGTGAACTTGTTTTGGTATTAAGACATTTTTGATCAACACAAACCTCCAACAACAATAGACCATAAACACACAATGCTTCCACCATGTGTTAAAGAACCCAACATATAAAGCTGCTATAGATCAAGTCAGACTGCTTCTCCCCCTAACTCAGTACTATTTGTTCTTAGCTGGCAGGGGCTCTCCAGGGCCTCAGGCAGGGACAGCTCTTTCCCTAACAGCTCCTCTCTCCTTCCATTGGAGATGTCAGGGATAGAACCTGGGACCTTCTGGATGCGAAACTTGCCTTCTGGCCTGAGTTAGAACTTTAAAGGGACTGCAGTAGAAGCCTGACAAACAACGGAGAGGTGGGAGCAATCTGCTTCTGCCTCTCTGCTGTTTTCTGATCTACTAGTAATTCCCAAATATATCTGGGATTTCTCGGGATTTTTTCCCTATTTTCTCAAGAAAGCCCAGGTACATTTAGGAAGCTGGAATTTACCCCCCAAATACTGACAAGGGTAGATTTTCGTCTCAGGTAGATCCGGAAAGCACACCCCTGGTTCCCAGTCCAAATCAGGTCCCAGAATACTTGGGAATCAGTTGTAACTTAGAACCCGGGGGCAGATTGGGGAACAATGCATTGTCTAGTTAGGCCCAATCTTTTGTGGTATTTAACAGGATGGGGTGCGAAGAAATTGATAATATACTAATGCATGTGCCTGAATTGCATAATTTTCATTGTACTCAACATGCAAACCATGCAACCAGAATCAATTACTTTGAATATGGCAACCCTAGGTGAGAAAGAGAAAAAGCGGAGGCTCACTAGAGAATATATGCAAACTAAAAGTTCCACAGACCTAAAATCCTCCCAGGGCAGTTGCAAATGGCTCCGGAAAGGGAGGAGAGGGGCAAATTGCTGCTCTGTTTAGACAGACACTAAATAAAAGTGGGAAAGTACAAAACTGAGTCAATGGCTGGCTAGGAAGCCTATTCAAAATGCTATCTGAAATTCAAATAAAAAACAAGAGTAATGTTCATACAGGATTATGCTGACGTATGAAAGACAAACAGGAAATCTGGATAATGATAATTCTGATAATGGGGGTTGTACTGTCTGCCTATCCATCCACAGCACTGCATTTTTCTTAAGTCTCATTAGCAATGGCCAAGGACCAAAGGGAGAGATGGGGTATATTATGAAGAACAGGAATACAGTCTTCTCATGAGATTTTAGCCCATAAGCAATGCTGGTTGATTTGATCTAAATTAAAAAGTATAGTAAAACCCCAAAGTAGACTGATACTGTGCTGTCCTACATTAGTCATGAAGAAATATAATCATATTGCCCACTGAATAAATGAAAAAATGAAAAGAAGTACAAAGAACAACTCAGAATGTAAAGACCAGACCACAGGCCTTTCAGATAACGAGAATCTTCTGCATAGAGTCCTAAATATTAAATACTTCATGCTAGAAGAAAGTAAGTTTTCCTGTGTTATTCAATCAATTTACTTTTCTGAACAGCCAGCAATTTCTGGATCATAAGAAGACTTGGCATTGATGTAGTTCTTTTCCAAAGTACTCTACTGCCCTGTTGTTTTTATCCCTGTATTGAAGTTTTTTTCGGGGGGGGGGAGGTTTGAGCAATAGCTTACCTAATGCTTCCTAGAGGGCAGATTTGAAACAGGGAACTTCCCAGCTCACAGCGGTTAGCCAGTACACTATGAAATTGTCAAGTCGTCAAACTGTGTCATAAGCTTTTGTATTAAATTTGCTTTCCCTAAAGATCTCCAACCACACAGATACAATTTGTTATGGACTGGCACTAAGGACTGCCTCTCCTGTTATAAACATAAGCATCTTCATAAATCCTCTTTTCACTGTCCCTTCTGCTCATCTAGCCTACACCAGAAATCAGGCCTTTCCCCTTGTTGCTCCTGCCACAGAATGTGAGGCGTTATTTGGGGGAGGGCTTTTTGATGAGTCTACTGGTTGCTACAACAATACAACATACTGGACATGTGTTTGTACTAGCTGGATTCGGTGGTTTTTTAAAAATTGTGCTTTATCCTGATTTTATATGGATCATCACCTTGAGCTACACATTAAAAAGGTGAGGTATACATTATTATGATGAATAATAAATAAATATGGTAAGACTCTCTCATGTTTACACTGCACTGTATTTCTATTAAGCTGTCTATGCCCTTTTCTGTCAGTACTAACCCTCATAGCAATTTCTTCAACTGCAGCTGTCAACTGCAGTCTCACTATTTCACTTGTGAAAAGTAAAATATATGGAGACTACACAGCTCAGTGGCAGAGCACATTATTTGCATGGAGAAGGTCCCAGGTTCAGTTCCTGATATCTCCACTTAAATGTCTCTTGTAGTGAGTACAGCAAATGATCTTCCCACATCTGAGACCCTGAACAGCCACTGCTAGTCCTAAACTAGAAGGGCCAGTGGCCTGATGTTATTATAAGGTCACTTCTGTGCATGATGTTCAGTCTCAAATCACCATAACAAAAAGATTAAATACATGTCACTCACAGGATCAAGGAACAGCCTGGGAGTATATGTATATACTTTTGATAGGCTGTTTGACAGATCAGTAGAAGGTGTGAGAACAGAAATCAAATGTGAAGGTTCCCCTCCAAAGATTTAGCTATGGTTGCCCTGGTAAAGGTATAAGCTGGCCATATGTTCACAGATGAAATGCACAACCTGAGAAGGAAGAGAAAGGTCAGCTCACTAGTTTTCTGTTAGTACAATTCCATTTACTGAGTTCTAATGAGTAAAAACTGGAATACTCTAAAGGGTTTATTTTGGCATGTACATTTGTAGTTACAGTCTAGTTTATCAGATGCATTAAGTGAATTTAGATGGTGGCGGGCATATACATGCAGGCACACAACCCATGTACCCTTTATTCATAAGAAGTTCCACTGAAGTGAATGAAAGTGATCAGGAATAAATGGCTTAACCACTCAGTCTTTTGTTCTGAATTAACCACATTGAACGAAGTATCATTCCCTAACTGGGTACTCAAAATCACTAACCTGTATTAACATATAAACGAGTGAGGACCAACAACACTCACGGGAGATTCCCTCCTCTTTGCTTCCCTTCCCCATCACTGCCGCCAGGCCTGCCACAGCTCCCCCCACCCCGCTGCCTCCAAGCACAGCACATGCGCAGACAACACTTTTTGTGTGTGTGGAGGGGATTTAACCCTCCCAATGTGTTGTTGTTTTTTTAAGCTTGCCCTAAATTGGGCAATGTTTATTATTTTTAAAAAGTTGCATAAAAAAGAGCCATACATTTTAAAATAACTAGCCAAATATCTCGCTCATATCATCATATTTGCATACACATTCCCATTCCCCCCCCTTATTTTAATTTGTATTCAATAACAAACACTGTTAAGCCAAAGATTCCCATGTTGGAACTAATTCATCTATGTACTATCTGCTATATTTCATTTTATCTATAATATACTATTATTAATCTATTTTATATCAATAAAAACAAAGAAGAAACGAGACAGGCATAACTTAGCAACTTAACTATGCTAGTGAAGGCTTCTATTTCTTCTAAGTTAACAATCTGGTTCCTTTAAATATTCTTTCATATGTTTGACATTGTTAGTTTTCAAATTCCCTGTAACTAGCAGGCCTAAACACAATGTGTTATATTTTCCCTACAATCTCAGCTCTCACACTAACAGTGCCATATAGCTTTCACCTTATCCTGTAACATCTCATCTTCTCTCTCAAAATGACTAAATTCATGTACATTCTCTAAGTAAATAGCCCATTAATTATATTTTTCCCTGCAATGCCTCTCTAAAAATTCAAACTGCCCATATCTTTCCATCCTCCTTCAAATTAGGACATAACAAGAACAGAGAGTAAGTTATTTCAAATTAAAAGTCCATATTTTGTAGCTATCATTAGTCAATCAAGACAAGGCAAAATTTAAAAATACTTTGCTTCAGGTTATATTCCTTAACCAATCGAATATCAAATAACAGTGTAAGTCTGGAGAGGAAACACAAAGTAAACAAACAGTTCTCGACAGCTTAAAGGTTCCAGTTTTGGTAGATCTTTATCCCATCAGTCAGTTAAAGCCATGCAGACTGTCATAGAATGCCACTTCAAATTATTTGTAAAGTTTAAGTTTCTCTTGCTTTCTTTGGAAATGTCTCATCAAGATCGTTGTTCTTTTGTGTCTTTGATTTTTAAATGTCTCTTCTGGCTTGTCTATATATGAAAGACAGTCTTGTCTTTTCAACCCTGCAAAAAAGTAGCTGGGTAAATCTCTCATTGTAGATGTCTAAAGTTGTGATTGGTCCCGTCGCTTTCCATTTTGTGTAGTGTCTGATGTCATCTGGTTTTGTGCCTCCGTGATCTCCTGTCTCTCAATGCCATCCAAGATCTCTCCCAATATTTCAGAAGCAGCAGTTGTTTTCCCACCAATTGTCCCAAAAATCGTCTAACAAGAGCGGTATATTTCCATCTGTCCAACACTCCTTCTCCTCCGGTGCAGCCGAGACATCTGAAAAAGCCATCTCCTCCTCAGCAGACAGTTTGTAAACATTCACTGTGTAACTGCGCAGGCAAAGAAACTACAGACCGCTGCCACTTTGGCTCTACCAGCCCGTCTCCCTTTCCATAATTCCAACAAAGTTCTTTGAGAGTGAAATAAGTTTCTGAAGCAATATTTCCCAGATAGCAGATTGAAGATTTCAAAGTGTTATTTTGTCCCTATGTGTTTGATGCAGTAACATTCCCCATTATTCTGCCTTGCCGCCTACTGTGGGAGTCTTCCACTTCCCTTTGCCTCTGGGAAAAATTTATAGGGGCAATCAAGTGTCCTTTTCCAAACTTGACGATAGTAAAAAAGAAGAGGTTACTCACAGTCTTCACCCAGATGAATGTAGCGAGGTGTAGAGGCCTTTATTTGGGACATGTTGTAGCTTTCCAGCCATGAACTCCCACAGCTGGTCCTTCGGAGCTTCTGCTCAAGACAAACTGAAACCTACACCTGCTGTTGCTGCAGACGGGGGGCTCAGTTTAAGTCTTCTGCTTCCAGTTCCTACTCCCGAGGATCTGGTGGACCCTTGTCAAATCTGGAGGAGTCCAGAAATGTCAAGAAAGTCCCCTAAAAAGACTCCAAACATTGGTGAGACTCAGAAAGAGCTGAGTACTCAACCACACCACCACACAGTAACCCCGCCTCCTCCCAATGTGTTTGTTTTTAAAGATTTTAAGATTTTTCTGCAAGCCTTGGGACTCCCCAAGTTTGCAAAACTATCTGTTTCTTGTCACTGTGGGCCCAATCTGCAGATTTAAATATCTGCAAGTAAGCCAATACTTCACTATCAGTAGAAAAGAGCAAGAGTACAGCAGCACCTTAAAGACTAACAAAATCTGTGGCAGGCCATGAGCTTTTGCGAGTCACTGCTCACTTCTTCAGATACAGCTAGAATGTGAGTCCATCTGTCCTATATATTTTTATATATTGGAAAGTGACGTGATTTCAGATGCCGAATGACATTAGCAGGTGAATGATAATAGCAGGCATGATTGCATTAGGTGTGATATTAGGTGTAGTAGGTGTGGAGAAATCAGCACTGGTAATAACACAGAAAACTTAGGTCTCAATTCAGTCCAGGAGGATGCATTGTCTTGAGTTTCATTATCAGTTGCAATTCAGCAGCCTCTCTTTCTAATCTCCCTTTGAAATTCCTTTGTACGAGAACTGCTACTCTTGGGTCAGCAACTGAATGTCTTGGAAGGTTAAAATGTTCCCCCACTTGTTTTTGAATGTTGTGTTTTTTAATGTCGGACCCATGTCCATTAATTCTTTGTCAAATGGACTGGCCTGTTTGTCCACTGTAGAGGATGAGCAGGAGTATGAACTTGAGATGGTACAGCTGATGTTGCTGGGCCCACTGATCGTGTTGCTAGGATCTATATGAGAGCAAAGTTGGCATCTTGCTGCAGGCCTTGGTACAAGAGTCCATGTGACTGTTAAGTAGTTTATCATTGGGGCTGAGAAGTTGTTTTAGGTTAGCAGGCTGTCTGTAAGCAAGAAAAGGTCACCCCCCCCCCCCGTGTGAGGGAAGTGTCACTATCCAGCATGAGTTGTAGGTCACTATTAGATATATGATATTGTGATTTATACAGCATTACCAATTTACATGACACTTGACAAAACAGTATAAGCAAAAGTAAAGAAAAATGTCTCTGCCTTCAGGAACTTCCAGTCTAAATTTTAACCACGTTGGACATGTTGGAGGGGAAAAAAGGACCTATGTCACATAAACCTGCACACTATAAATGAGGTAAGTATCTATCCTTTTGGTTCACTCTAACTGTTCTTTTTGGACAAAAGTATGATTAAAACGCAATAAGAAAAATGGAATATTGTGTTAAGCATCTTTAGCCTCCTAAATGGCATATACTATACACATTTTTGAATTAAAAGGAAGTGTCTGACTTGATTTGCATTATTATGTTCAGCAGAAAAACAGATCACAGGTGTTCTGTTCGATTTAGGCAATCCAAGAAAGAATGGCATTCATTTCTGGTAGGCACACTGTCCCTTATCCAGTCTTACCACCTGAGACTAGTTTTTATTACATAAATAGCTTACCGTAAGTTCTGGTTTGTTTTCCAAATAGTTATACATGACATAAAGTGCAAGAAGTTGTGTAGACACTTCATCAAAACTTTCTTGTATCATTATCTCAGTAATGACAGCCATAGCATCTGGAAATTGAAGAACATCAGTGGGAGATTTGTCAAGTTTCTGGACTCACGGCTTCTTCTCATATATATTTTTTAAATATGATTATTTCATCATCATTTACACTAGAGTTTTAAAATGTGTGAAAATACAGGGCCAGAAGAGGAACTCGGGTATCTATTCTCTCTTGCTCCGGTGGAAATTACAAGGGAGTCATTACCGGCTAAATATCAGGAGAAACTTCCTAACTGTAAGAGTGGTTGAGCAGTGGAACAGACTGCCTCGGGAGGTGGTGGATGCTCCTTCGCTGGACATTTTCAAGCGGAGGCTAGACGACCATCTTTCAGGTATGTTGTAGGGCTATTTTTCGGATATATTCCTGCAGAGTGCAGGGGGTTGGACTAGATGACCTGCAAAGTCCCTTCCAACTCTAACATTCTATGATTCTATGATCTATTTCAGAGAGAAGATACATCTTAGAAAAGTATTTGGAAGGATGCTGCTGAATCAGCATATATTTCTACCAGAGTCCCATTCTGTAGCACCACATCATACATGTAGCAGATAAGAACCAGGGCATTTTACACATGAGGATTTTGCACACTAAATCAAAGGATGATCCATGGATTGTGTCACAAAAACCAATTCTGAACCAATTTCAGGCACTCTTTTACAGTCAGTTGTGAACAAGACCTTAGTTGGCAGGGAAAAAACCATATTTTAATCCCAAATCATCAATAATACACAAAAAGGCATCTTGGCTAACCCCTTTGATCTGTATGATACACTGGCTAGCTCTAGATGCTTATAGCTCTAGAACATTTAGGAAATGCGGTGGTTGGTATTATGGACCACTAAAATCACAATATGCAGGCAAATAAGAAGAGGATCAAAGATGGCCACCTCTACCAGGTACTTAAGGGATGAAAATGGACAGCATCATATTCTGTATGGCCATGGATGTTTTGTTTCTTACCTTTACAATTCCCATCCTTTATAAAAGAATCTAACAGTATATTGAAGGTAAAATTATCTGGGAAAATTCCATATTGCACCTGGAAAAAATGAGTAGAAATGACACAAATGTGAAAATGCCATTAACTCTTAACTTCTCATAATTTAAATTAGGATTTTAACAAGCAATAAAGAAGGGCAAGTTTGAGGCCACCACATCTTCATTTCTTCTTCGGCTGTAACCAATCGAAAAGGCAGCATGACAAATAATATCCTTTCTAGCAAGCTATTTGGTACTCCCCTCTGGTGAGCTGCAATTCACTCATGGTGGTTAAGTAAGAAGTCAGCAGCAAAATCCCAGTATGCCTTTCCTCCCAGCCATCTGCAACCACCTGGCCGCTACACCGCCCTCAGTTGTTTCAAAAACCGGCACTGACAGCATGAAGTGCAGTGTGCTTCATTTCTCACTAAAAGAAAAACAGAATCTCATTGCACCTGGTCCTGACCTTCAAGGCATCTCATGAATGCCTTTGTCTGCTGTTGATATTGATCACAGCCAATGATTCAAACCTGAGCTAAGCAGAGACCCGTGGCTGAAGAATCTTTATTTGCTTTTTTTGAGTGATCAGTTTCAAGTTTACTGCTTCTTGTAAGTTTCCTAAGGAAAGACCCTATCTACAGGAGCTACCTGTGCACGTTACAACTGCATTTCTGAAATAACTAATCTTCTACAGGAGTTTTCTGTGAACTTTCCTCACCCCACATTTTAGAACTGCACTTCTGAAAGAATTATCCATAAGAACCCATTGTTGTTCAATGCAACTTTCTAGGATATTGTAGCTGCAATATTTCTCAAGTGTCTAATGCTTACCTATCTCAGCCTTTTTATATTTCCAAAGGAACAATCCTAACAAGCCTATCACCAATCAAATTTAATTCTAACTCTCTGTGATGATGATACTGTGGTCTGGGCTAACTACCCACAAGAGTCTTATATTATTTTAGAATTGTTTCTGTGAATGATTTAGTCATTTTAAGTATTTGTCATCTATCCTGCCTCTCTTCCTGGCTTTAGTACATTTGATAATCTCTGAATGAATTTAATTATTCTTATGAGCACACCATTTATCAACCTTAATATAGGACTTCATTGATTAATCAATTCTGTTAAGGATTTTTTTTAATTCTCCCCCTTCTTGTTCACTTAACTCGGATTGAAAAGATTATGTGCAACTGTTGTATAGGGACCAAACTAAATGAGAAGCTGGGAGTTCCATGACTGAAGCTGCCAGCAATTCTTAAAAAATTATTAGTTGCAGCATGGGCACCCTTGGGGGGGGGGAGCATTAAGCCTTCCCCATTGTACACTGTACCATTTCCCAAACTGGCATGGCCCTTAGGAGCCATTATTTATGTGGTTATTCTCATGGTCAATTTTAAAAGACGTACTAATAACATCTGAGAAGTGTCTTATCAAAACATCACCTTATTCTGTATTGTGTACACGGCTTTGTCCTGTGCACCAAATTTAAGGCACTGCCTGATCCAGGAGTGGATGCTCCAGTCTCTCAAGTAAAAGCAGTTGGGACTGTGACGAAACCTACAAGAGAATGGGAAAACATCACACTTAAAAAAGAATTTAGGATAAGATACATATTGTCCTTCCAAGAGATGCATGTTAATTAAGAACAAGCAGACTATGTTAAAACATTGCAATACAGTGGGCTGGACCCAACCAGCTTTTCTGATAGTGAAAAAGGAAGGAGACACCAAGTGGCTATACAGAAAAAGGAAAGAGATATCCAAAAGGCTATACAGAAAACAAGTACAAAACCCATGTGGAATGGGGGCTGCAGTAAGGTGGGGGATTGGATGTGCTCGAGTAAAAAAGCTGTCTGGATCCACCCAGTATCAGATTGTAGTTACATCATTATAAACTCTTAAAAGATTAAGACCTTTGTCTTTTGTACATTTATTTAAATATCTATACCATACCTCTCCCTTTCTGGTTCTAGGCAGCTTACAATTCATTGTTAAACCATAACACATCGAATAAAAATCATTCCTACGCCCTCAAAAAAGCATTACACTTGCAGCTTTCATATCAGTAAATGCACTCGCAAACAAAACAGCCTTATAGTGGCCACAAATCTTTTGTCTAACATAACACCAACAAAACCAAAATCTAAATAATGTTAGGTGTGCTTGAGTTCCAGTGATCTCAGAAGGAGAGTTAATTACACGCTTTATTCTTCCATTGAAGTCCATTTGATTTACAGACCAATCTTTTGCATGTTTACTCAGAAATAAGTCCCACTGTGTTCACTCCTAGGTATGTATGCATATTACTGAAGCCTTAAATGCTTAAGTTTGGTGGGATCAGTTTCCTAATTTTTATTTAGAAAACATCAGGGGAATTAACTCCCCACCAAAACAGATATGGGTGGAAATATTGGACCCTAAGTGTTACTTAAAAGTGGAGGTGTACTATCACCCACCTGATCAAACCCTTGAGGCTTGAGATGGAGAAGGAAATAAAGGAGGTGACTAAAGCAAATAATGCTTATTATACTGGGAGATTGCAACTTCTCTCACATTGACAGTGTGAACAAGTCATGCTGTAGAAATGAGATTCCTAAACAGCACAAATGACTGCGCACTGGAACAGTTGGTCACAGAGCCAATCAGAGGGCTACTGATCTTGGACTTGGTTCTAAGTGGGTTTCAAGACCTTGTGAGAGATGTAGAGGCTGTTACACCAATTGGAAACAGTGACCACAACGCTATAAAGTTTGGCATTCAGGTCAATGGAAGTCCAAAATGGTAACATTTGGTTTCAAAAGAGGGAACTTTACAAAAATGAGAGGAATAGTAAAAAGGAAGCTGAAGGGGAAACACAAAACAGTCAAGTCCCTAGAGGATGCTTGGAAGCTATTTAAAACCACACTAATTGAAGCCCAAATAGAATGCATTCCACAGGTGAGGAAAGGCACTGACAAGTCTAAAAGAAAGCCTGCGTGGTTAATAATGCAAGTCAAGGAAGGTATAAAAAGAAGCATTTTTTAAAAAAGTGAAAGGTCTGCCCAAATGAATTGAATAGGAGGGACCACAGGCTCTAGCAAAAGAAATGTAAGTCAATAATTAGGCATGCAAAGAGAGATTTTGAGGAGCGGGTTGCTAAAAGCTGATGTCAGAGGGGCAGATAAAGGTAGCTTGATAGTTGGCTGGGAAGGAGAGAGGGTTGCCAACTCCAGGTTGGGAAATTCCTGGAGATTTGAGGGGTGGAGCCTGGAGAGGGTGGGGTTTGAAAAGGGGTGGGACCTCTGACAGCTACAATGCTATAGACTCCACCAGCCATTTCCTCCTTGGGACAATTTTGCCAACTTCCAGGTGAGAGCTGGAGATCACTCAGAATTACAACTGCTCTTCAGGTGGCAAAGATCAGTTCCCCTGGAGAAAACAGTGGCCTCTGTGTCATTATACCCCGCTGAGGTTGCCACAGCAAATTGGCACTGAGTGCCCAAGGCTCTAGAGCTTGTTGTATTTATTTCCAAAATGGACTTTATTCCTAGTATATAATAAAGCTGTATCAACACTCAAAACATAACAAAGCCTTAAGACCAGTTGAAATACAACAGCAGTTTAAAAGAGCAATACATAAGCAGTGACACAGCACTGCACAACTTAAAGATGACACTAGGCAGAGAAAAAGAAAACAAGAATAAACTAAAAGCCTGAGAAAGGATCAAGGGGTGCCTAAAAGAAAGCAGGCTAGACAAATTTTGATGGGGAGGGCATCCCCTAAACAAGGCCACAGGGAGAGGGATTGTAACTTAGTGGCAGAGCATCTGTTTTGCATGCAGCAAATCCCAGGTTCAGTCCTTGGCAGACCTTTAACCTTTGCAGTTAAAGAATCTCAGATGGCAGGCGCTGGTAAAGACCTTTCTTTGCCAGAGACCCTGGAAAGCTGCCGCCAGCCAGAGTTGACAATACTGAGTTAGGTGGACCCAACCAGTCTGACTGTATGTGGCAGCTTCATAGGTTCATACACTCGAGAGAAGGCCGTATGTCTGACAGCCAGTCATCTAATTCCAGAAGGGCAGGAGCACACTGAAAAAGACCTCTCTAGACCTTAACTGATAAGCCAGAGTACACGGGAGCAGATAATGTCAAAGCCCAATTCATATGTGACATGCTGCTATGCGACTGACAGTAAAAAAAACCCTTTCCTTTTAGTGACAATAAATAGCGTAGTGGTGATACATGCAAGCTTTGCTAAAGACAGAGGGGCAGTTCTGGATGTGATCAGTGTGAATGGAAAAATGCTTCTCCTCTCTCATGGGGCTGCACATGTCATTTTCATTGTAAAGTGAGACCCATCAACACTGGAGGGTCTTTCTGACAACTGCAAAGCACAAAACAAGCCTCAAATAGCTTAGCCTTCAGTTTTTCACTGCAAGGCAATCTTCAGAAAAACCAAATGATAAAACCTCTTGGAATAAAAATCTGGTAAACCAAAGTTATAGCCTAAGGGAAATCAGCACGCAGTGAGAAAACAAATCCAAAAAAGCACACCACCTACGGAAGTGTTGAAACACCACAAGGTTTTAGGGCAACCCAATTATTCTGTAGTGAACGCTAGCGGTTTGCAAACTGGGAACTGGGAAAGGAAATGTTGATTTATGTTGTAGAAAAACATACAATTATCTGAAGTGCTCCAACTTTTTCTCACAAACTCTCAGGCCCTTGCTGTGTTCCTCAAGGGCAGTATTTTATAGCAGACTGGGTGTGGTGCTTGCTAAAAGATGCAAGTGAAATATCTGCAGTCTTGTCTGATTTGCTATGAAAGCACCACAACAGCCTGTGGGGAAAATAAATGGCATAAAAAAGCTTACTGCTTTTGATATCCAGAAACAATAAAGAGTTGTTACCATTTCTCTTGATATGCAGGCTGAGGCTCCTAAGACACAGACAACCTGAGAGCATCAAGTACTGGGCATCATTACAGCTAAACCCCAGTGAGCCCTGGACTGTACCTTTTTCTGGAGAACACCAGAGGAATGAACAATACTACTGCACAGATGCTGGGATCCTGGAGCTAAACTGCAGCACCATTTAGTGGCAAGATTGGTTCTTCCATCTCAATGAGCAAGCTTTCCAGAACATTTATCAGATTATTACAGCCACCAACCCCGTTTCCCTAGTGCATTTCTAAGAATTTTGCCTTATGGGTAAAGGGCTGTACAGATTACCAAGGGGTTGGAGGGGAGCAACTGCAGTCTACAGGACAGACAGATATCTAGAGGTCAAGAGCAGGGGACTTTGATATGAGAGTGCAGATAAATGAGGTGGATATGTATAGTGTCTTAAATCAGTGATGCTCGAACTGTGATTAAGGACTGAAAAGTGAGCACTCTTGCAAACAACCTGTGAAGCCAGAGAGGAACAGGAAGCAATGGGCGGGCTGCTTTGGGAGGCTAGATAGTGCAGAATGGGCAAGCTGGTCATGAATGGTGATGGAAAGTGCTGTCAAGTTGCAGCCTACTTATGGTGACCCCATGGGGTTTTTGAGGCAAGAGGTTTTGCCATTGCCTGCCTCTGAGTAGTGACCCTGGACTTCCTTGGTGGTCTCCCATCCAAATACTAACTAGGGCCAACCCTATTTAACTTCTGTGATCTGACAAGATTGGGCTAGCCTGAGCCATTCAAGTCAGGGCATGGTAATGGATGCTATATATTTATAAATACTAAACATAATGATACATAACCTTTCTCAGTGTAAACTCATGTGATATTCCTGCTTTTTATGGCGTGGAGTGGGAAACTTGCACAGGGTTACTTTGCAAGTGAGTCCCTAGAAAGTGCCAGAAGGGTAGAAGTGGGTACCTGCTTCAAAACATTTGAGAACTATTGTCTAAAATGACAGATAATTATCTCCTAATAAATTAAATGTTAAAAATGGACGTGCATGAACACACACACACACAGCCACCAAACAAAACACACTTTAAATATCAAGCCATGAGCATCAAACTGATTGATCTAATTGCCTCCCACACTCATCGCTTGAACTCTGATATTAAGAACAGAAAGACCCTCTATTTGCTTTCATTAGGGACCTGCCTCAATATCTTGCACAGCATTCAGATCTAATAATATTTATTTATTTAATTTGATTTGATTTAATGTCTTGATGAATCAATTACCTAATTGATACTGACTGGCTCAGCAGCCGTATGAGAAGTCAAAGGGTAAGATCTGCATTCAGCACAAAAGCAACATGTACATACAGTCCTGTATCGTTTCAGAGTTTAGGGATAAAAGTTTCTTTTGCAAAGCTGTGTCCAGGTGAGGGGAGAACGATTAGCTTTTACGTCTATCAAGGTGTCAATCTGTGAGCAAAGAAGCCAGGCGGGAAAACCTATTTGTGGCCTGCAAGTTCAACTGCAACAGCAATTAGAAAACTGAAAATCCCAGGGAAACACATCCCACACTTTAAACAGAAAACCTTTCACAATTTGCAGAGGTAATCCACCTTGAGTCTCAGTGAGAAAGGTGGACAATAAATAATGCAAAATAAATAAATAAATACTTTGCATTTCAACATGTTTCAGGACAGCCATATTGGCTTAATGAGCAACAACCTTTGCTCTAGAACTGTAGGGTCCATCACTCAAACTGTCATGTGACAAACACAGACAGGTACTCTCGTAAACTTTTTGGAACTAATTGGCAAAGATGACTATATACCCCCCCTTCGCTGTAGGAGACAGAGAAAGGGGCTTCCACATGTGGCACAGTCACACTTCATCTCAAATCACAAGTCAAGCATAGGCCTGTTCCATGTGGGGCCATGTTCCACAAGCAAATCATCGCTGGTTTATGGCATGCAAAGTCACAATGGAGGATCTACCCCTCAGTGGATATTGTGCTTTTGAGATAATTTACCTACTGGATTGCCCTACCCACAAAGGGGTTAGGATCATGAATCCACTTCCCCCTCTGTTTGTCAAAATCATCAGAAGTATAGCTCTACATAGTTTTTAAAGTCTGAACAGATTAGCACTATTATGGCGTGACACTAGAACTATCACCTAAATGATACAAGCAAAAATGGTACCAAATCACAACATTGTCTCAGCAACAAAAGAAATGGTGACCACAGCAAGCAGTCTGGAGGCTGCCAGCTGGAACAATGCTTTCTAATGCATGTCAAAAAACCCCACAACAGCCTGAGAATATGGCAAAAAGTGTACCTCTGTACTTCTCATTAAGCAAATTTTTATGCTTACAAAATAAAACGTAATAGAACAAAACATTAAAAGTTATTTATTAAAATCCAGCATTACAACTCCAACCACAGCATAAACCACTGAGTAGTTAAAATAACAGTTTCAGACAAAAAGCACACTAAAATGGTGTTTAAAGACCTCTTAATTAAGCCTGGATGAAGAGAAATATTTTTGTGTAGGCACCAAGTAAACCTTGTGGGAAGGGTATTCCATAAGCAAGGTGCCATGACTGAAAAAAGCCCTGTCTCTAGTTGCTACCCACCTCATTTCTGAAGGGAGAGGCACCAAGGCTTGTGAGGGAGATCTTAACTGGTAGGCTGGACAATATGGGAGGAGGTGGTCCTTCAAGAAGCACAAAGACCCATCCATTCATCACAGAAACTGCACTGTTATTCTGCAAAAAACAAAAATCCAGCACAAACAGTGCTATTTCAGGGCAGGAACGCACAGGAATGGAGTTCCGGCTGGCTCTTGAGTTGGCCACGCCCAGTAGGAACTCATTAGCATAATAGGCCACACCCAACAGCAGAAACTCATTAGGATTGGCTACATTAGGGGTATGTGGCCTAACATGCAAAGGAGTTCCTGCTCCAAAAAAAGCCCTGGGTTTTGACAACAAACAAGATAAACAGAATAAGAAGCAATGGGTGGGTGTGGCTAGATGACCACACTTCTGGTAACATGGGGGTGTGGCCTAAGATGCTTATGAGCTGTGCTATCAGGGGTGTGGCCTAATATGCTAATGAGTTTCTGCCATTGGGTGTGGCCTAATATGCTAATGAGTTCCTGCTGGTTTTTCCTACAAAAATAGCCCTGAGCACAAATATAGTTTCTAGGGGAGGAAAGAAGCATGAGGAAGGAACAGTGGGTTGACGATGATTTTGTTGGGAACTACTGTTATACCTGTGTGTGCAAACAACAGTAATTGTGCTATATTTGTCTAGTGTGGAATTGTGCTATATTTCTCTAGTCATCTTTCAAACTTTTTCTTTTCTTTTTTTCTTCAATTGCATGCTATTAGGTAGCAAGCCTGTTGTGATGGACTGCAGTTTTAAGAAGCTTAGAAGTTCTGTATAAACAGCTTGAGGACTGTGAAGGGTTAATTCTTCACAGAAACAGAGAGCCTTGAGTGGCAGGCTGGTCCACACAATCTGATTGGTTAGCATCAGCTGAGCAGAGAAAGACTTGAGAGAGCTGCATGCTAAGGAGACAGTCAGATTTCTGCCTTGACTGAGTGGAGTCTGATTTCAGTCTTAACTGAGAACAGTTTAACACAAACAGAGAACTGGGGGAAAGTTGGCAAGGAAGTTTGGGAAGTAGGCAAAAGAGTCCCATTTGGGCCAAAGAAAGGTGATAGATCTTCTAGAGTGAGAGAAGAATTTCCCTACCCAGTCAAACAGGGAGTCTGAAGAGTGGAGAGATCCCTGGTCTGGTGCCTTTAGGGACCTTAAGAGTCAAGACAAGTCCAGGTTTGGGTACTGCAAAGAGTGTGCCTGCTTTCTGGAAACTAAATAAGTCAGTGAATACTCACAGAAAGCATACTGGAGTGTTTGGAAAACACTGGAACAAAAGCCTTTCAATATAAAGATTTTAAGTAACTGAGAATAGCTTAAGAAATTCTCATTAGCCTGAAACATAAGAACAAAGTCTGTGCATTTACTGGTTTTATCTCAGAGTTATCTATATTGAGTTAACTCAGAACTTTCAGCCTCTGATTTCACCTTACCACTCCCCTCTATGTTGAATAAAACATTTTGTTAATTTTGAATCTCAAAACATCTCAAGTGACATTTTCAGTTATTGAAGTTAAAGGGCAATCCTGGCCCTCCTCTCATGTTCTTGGGCTGAGCCAGCAGTAAAAGATCACACTGAGACAGGGTGGGACAGCCAGAGTTCTTCAGGAAAGAAGAAAACAAACCACGAGGGCTGCTCAGTCAGAAAGGCACAGAAAAATGGAAGGAAAATCTTGCCTCTCAGGGAGGGAAGTGGACAGGGGCGTCATACCTGTATGCAAGATTTGTTTGCCTCTTATACAATATCAGTTTGCTTTTAGATGGCTGTAAATAATAAACTAAGGTTTCCCATTCTTGTTGAACCTATGGCCACATCTGGATTTTGATAACAGGCAGTGGGTGCCACAGGGCTGTAGCCAGCAATGGGGCTTTAGGGGCGGAGCCCCCATGGAATTTTTAAAGCTCCCTACTGCAATCTCCTCAATCTCCACTTTTAGTTTGAGAAAATATAACTTACTTTATATTACTTTAATTCAGCCACGCCCCATCAGCCCAAAGCGTCCATGGACTAACCATCATGAGTCATTCCTGGCTTCCTTCCTCCTTTGATTGGCTGGCACAGCCTGTAAAGAGGAGCCATGCGACTCCCATCTAGGAGGAACTTAATACTAGCTTTTCTGTGAGCCAGTCTTGAAGTTCTGGGAAGTTCCAGCCCTCCTGGCATAATCCTTCGAGCACAGCATTTGTCTGTGTGTATGTGCGCACATCCCACCCCAGAGCCATCCCCTCACGCCTCACACCTTGCTCAGATTTTGGCAAAATCGGAGGCAGAAGGTGGAGAGAGAGAAAGAGTGGGCCTGCCCTCCAGCCCAACCTGGAGGGGATGTCCTGGTGAGAGTTGAGGATGCAAAATGGTAGTGTGGGAAGCTCCAAGGCTACTTGTGGCTTACCAGGGGAGACAGAGTGAAAGCCACAGGCGAGTTCCCGGGAGCTCAGAGCGAAACCATGGAGAAGCTTAATTTAATTGGCACCCAAGAACACCCCCCACGCACAAAAAAAATCCTGGCTACGGGGATGGGGTGCCACCTTAAAATGGTTGACATATAGGGTGCAGATGACCACAAAATGGCTGCCATGGGACAGGAGGCCAATCACAGAATGTTAGGAGATCTCCAGCCAACTGTCCTCTTATGATTGAAGTAGCCATTTCAAAATGGATGCTTCCTGCCGAAATAAAGATGATTCTTCCTAGAGCCATTGGAAGCACCTCCTGTTCCAGCCAGGATAGGCTCTTTGGTTTGGGAAAGAAGGAAGAGGGCAACATTAAATACATTGGTAAGCATCACAGGGTTCACTGGCACCAGGGTAGGGGTATTTCTATAATGACTGAGTGTTTACTATTCTTCAGCTAGAGATTGATTGTTGATTGCCAGCAGTGCAGCACAGTCTTCTAACTTAGGAGCCTGGTCACTGTTTGATATGAGCCACTAGTACCATAAGGGCAATAGTGGCTAAGCATGTGACTCCTTTTCTGCAGAAAGTTCTGGACTAAGGCAGAGAGCTAAGATTACCCTGTGTACAAGGACGATGGCTCATGGAAGAAACAGGAAGTGGAGGCAGGAGGAATGGCCCTGGTCAGTACAGCCATCCCCCTGTGTTAACTATTGTCTAGTCTCATTAGTTGCTCAAAATGCAAGCTCTGGGATTGTTATTTCAGTTACAAAGTACTTGGAGAAAAAAGCAGGAAGAAAGATAGACTACCATTCCGTCAAAGCCCTTTTAACTCCAGGAAATTTAAGAGGGATTCAGACAAAAGAACAGCCCTGTGAGATGAGATCCATGGCCCATCTAGTCCAGCAATCTGTTTCACATAGTTGCCAACCAGACACCAAAGGAAGACCTACAAGAATGGCATTGGGGGCCTGCGCTTCTCCTGTTGATGCCCCCCCCCCCCACACACACACACATAAACTGGTACTTAGGGCTACTATGTCTGAACATTTAAGTTTTGTTTAATCGTCCTGGCTACTAGTCAGGCACTGCACTCTTGCTAACAGGAAAGCAGCTGAGGGTGATGCTCCCAAACAGACAACTGTTCATATGAACTGTACAACAGAAATGCTGCTAGCATGTACAGAATCCAACAGACTGCCAGGAGATGGCAAACTGAATCTCACTTCTCGGCAGTAATTCCAAAGTGGTAGTAGCCTGTAGCAGCAAAATAAAACAGACGTCTGGTAGTGCCCTGAAGGGGAACCAAGTTCATTCCAGCACCAGCTTTCATGACTCAGAGCTGACTCCTTCGGATGCACACAGGCAATTATTTTACGGATCCTTCTGTAAAGAAAACCACAGAAAGAGGGGGAGGAGCTGGCAGTGATGGGGTATGATGAAACAACACTTGGTAGCCTTGCTACCATCAGAGGTCTGCTTGGAACCATCCTCACTTTGTTTCAGTGGGACCTTTTCCAGCACAAGCGACCAGAGGATCCTGATCGTCACCACTTCTTGCTGAGGGGCGCCATAAATAACAACAAAACAGCAGCTTAATCTGAGATCACAAAGCAGCACTTCTGGCAGAACCAAATTTGTGCCGTGTGGTGCACAGATCATGGTCAATAATTATGTGCAGGCCTCCCTAAGGATCCAACACAGTGTTTGAGGAAGCTCTGGCTCCATTCTGTCTTGTGAAAGATTTTCCATTTTCCCTCTTCGGCCTAGATGCAATTTTTGAATTTCTGTAACAGATGCTTATGGAGGGAGGGAAAATAGAGGTCACCTGAAAGAGTGCTGGCACATCTCTCAACTTCTCGGAAACCTCTCGCAGGATATAATTAGTCTGTGCAATATGTTCAGGGACCAGGGAAAGACAGGAGGAGGCAAGAGACACAATCCACTAATCACAGTTCCTGCACAAATCTTATTGAAAGCAATGAGAGCTGGGTAGAAAAGGTACTTGGTGGACTGCGTCCCAGCACTGCAGGAAGCCAGCAGCAACAAGCCAAATAAAGAGATGCACATTGAATTGAAGGAAGAGGCAGCCTCTGGCTCTTCTTATGCAGAAGAAAGATTTCACTGTGGCTTTCTGCCATCTCTGTTCCTCTGACTACACCAGATTCTGATGATACAGTTTTACACAAGGGAAGGCTCCACACAAACCCCAGAGTAGCATTGTGCTTGTATTCCTCAATATTGATAGGTGGCAAACCAATACAGCACATCCTCAGAGGTGTTAAGTTGGGGGGTATTTCCAAATGCTCCCCAGTCGGCTGAAGAGGAAAACAAAATGGTACGTGTCCCAGCAGAGACAGTTCCATTCCATGTAAGAAAGTCAGCCCAAAGCTATTTCTGTTCCTTGAAATTTCTGAGAATGACAAAACAGCCTGCATGACTATGATGGAAGAAAATTGATTCATTTGCAATGTGGTGTTGGAAGAGAGTTTTACAGATACCAAAAAGACTCTAGATCAACTCTAGCCTGAATTCTGCCTAGAAGCTAAAATGACTGGACTAAGACGATCATACTTTGGTCACATCACAAGAAGACAAGACTCAATGGAAAAAACAATAATGCTAGGAAATGTTGAAGGCAATAGGAAAAAAGGAAGACCTTAACATTTGATGGATTGACTCAATAAAAAAAGACATGGACTTCAGTTTGAAGGATCTGAGTAAGGCTGTTATAAGAAGAGCTCCTGGATCATACCAATAGTCCATCTAGTCCAGTATCCTGTCTCAGGCAGTGGCCAACCAGTTCCTTTGATTGACTAACAACAGGGCACAGAGGCTGAGGCCTTCCCCTGATGTTGCCTCCTGGCTCTGGGATTCAACAGATTAGTGCCTCTGAATGTGGAGCTTCCCTTCTGTCACCATGACCCGCGCCATTGATAGATTCATGGAGGATAAGTCTAATTTGGTCTGAAAGCTGCTTATTCCTGTGGCCATCACTACATCCTCTGGCAGCCAATTCCGCATTGTAATCACTCTCTGTGTAAAGTAGTATTTCCATTTGTCTGTCCTGAACCTACTGCCCATCAGCTTCATTGGATGCCCTCCAGATCTAGTATTTTGGAAGAAGGAGAAAAAGATATTTGTCAACTCTCTCCATCCCATCCATAATTTTATAAATTAATTGTCTCTTCTAAACTGAAAAGTCCCAGATTCTTCAGACTTTCCTCATAGGGGAAGTGCTCCAACCCCCTAATCTGTACTTTTTCCAGCTCTGCAGTGTCCTTTTAGAGATACGGCCACCAGAATGATACACAGTATTCCACAGTATTACAGAAGCTAAGCAGGCCTGACTCTGGCAAGCACCATAGCCCTACATAGGGGCATTACAATATTGGCTGTTTTAGTTTCAATCCCTTTTCTAATAATGTCTCACAGAGTTTGCCTTTTTCACCACTGCAGCGCACTGGGTTGACACTTTCATTGAGCTATCCACCATGATAACAAGATCTTTTCCCCTCTCAGTTCAGACGCTATTAGCCTATATTTGAAGTTGGGCCCCCAGAGGGCTTCTATCAGGCCCACAGTGGGACTGGCTGTCTTCTGCTTCTTCATCCAGTTCTGCTGCTGCTGCATCATCGCAGGTTTGCAGCTTACAGATACACACCTGAATAGCATACTCAAGATTGCAACAGCACAGACATTTTAATGCAATAATTCAGAGCAAGAGGTGTCAGTCAACAGACGCTGTTAAAAAAACAAAATATTTTAAGAGTGCTAATGTTTTAAGCATGTTTTTATTATAAGTTTAAAAAAAAAACCTTTGTGTTTGTGTCCTTTATAAAGTTCATATCTCCACTACCTGACATGGCATTTTATGACCCACGTGGCCCGGCCCAACAAGGCCTCATTTATGTCAGATCCGGCCCTCATAACAAATGAGTTTGACACCCCTGCCTTATACTTACCACACTGCTGCCCACTCACCCAGTTTGTGTAGGTTCTCTTGGAGCTCTTCACAGTCAGCCTTGGTTTTCACCATCCTGAATAATTTGGATACATCTGCCACTACACTACTCACCCCCTAGTTCCAGATCATTTATGAAAAATTAAATAGTACTGACCCCAATATCGATCTTTGTGGGACCCCACTGCTTACTTCCCTCCATTGTGAGAACTGTCCACTGATTCCTACTCTTTGCTTCCTGTCATTTGACCAGTTTTTAATCCATAAGAGAACCTGTCCTCTGCCCTGACCTGGATAGCCTAGGCAAGCCCAATCTCTTCAGATCTCAGAAGTTAAGCTGGGCTGACTCTGGCAAGTACTTGGAAGGGCAGCCTCCAAGGAATACCAGAGGTGGGACACAGAGAGGTTACTCAAGCCATCTCTCTGAAAAATGTCCAAGCACCCAGTAGGGATTGCCAGAAGTCACCATGACTTCTAGGCAAGCACACAAAACACACACACACAAAAGATATAAAAAATATAAGAGAACCTGTCCTCTTATGCTATGACTACTCAGAAGTCTTTGGTGAAGTACATTGTCAAAAGCCTTTTGAAAGTCCAGGTATATAATGTCTGCTTGGTCACCATTGTTTACATGTTTGTTCATTTTCTCCAAGAACTCCAAAAGGTTGATGAGGCAGGACTTCCCTTTGCAGAAGCCTTGCTGATTTTCCCTCAGCAAGCTTTGTCCCTCTACGTGCCTAACAATTCTATCTTTGATTAAGTTTCTACCAGTTTGCCTGGGACTAACATTCAGCTGACTGACCTGTAGTTTTCTGGTTCCCCTCTGGATCCGTTTTAAAAATTGGGTGTCCCATTTGCTACTCTCTTCTAGTACAGCAGCTGAATTTAGTGACAGGTTACATATACAGATGGGCTAGTAGATCAATGATCTCACATATGAATTCCTTAAGAACTCTTGGGTGTATCAGGAGTTGGACACTTACTGGTTTTTAATTTTCCCAGTAGGACTAGAATTTCATCTCTGTTTTGGAGGTTATTAATTCATAAGGTTACTATAAGTAAGAAGTGACTTGACTGGAATATGGCTGGAATGGAAATTATGATATACACAAGTGACTAAGAGTCTGCAACCAAAAGTAGTAATAAACCCAATCAGTTAATGGCATAAGCAGATCATATGATCTCATACCAGTATCTTCTTTTGTTAATACTGGTCTGCTAAGTTAAAGCAAATCAGGTTTCTAGCCATGGGGGCCCCCCACGGAAGAGCCCTGCCACCCCAGGGAGGATGCCAGATCCCCACCCCACTCCCAGTGCACCATGCTCCTCACCCTGCCCGCCATGGCCTCTGGAAAGCTGAGGAGCAAGGAACAGCTGGGGAGAGAGCAAGGGAGAACCAAGGAGGCAAGCAGGCAGGGCAGTGAACTTCATGGCTGTCTGGGATGTCCCTCTGCCCACTGGCCTCACTCCACATCTTGTGGGTGTGCGCATGGCCTTTCCTCTATGGGGGTGTGCAGAGGGCTCCGAAAGGGAAAGGGTGGGTGTCTGTCTGGGGTAACTCTCCCGGGGGGGGGGGATGAGATTAAGTTGCTGCCCCCTGAGCAGCCCAATGCAGAGAATGGGAGTGCTCCTGGGCTGGCTGCTACCTGGCCTGCCTCGCAGGGTTGTTGCTGGGGGGGCATGACAGGGACCATCCTGAGTAACTGGTGGGGGGCTGCTTCTTCCTGGGAAGGAAACAAGCGAGTGCAGAGTGCAGAGTGCAGAGTGCCTGGAGTGTGAGCCCTCAATCCACAGGAGCTGGGTGGGTGGGTGAATCTTCCTCTATGGGCTGTTGCTGTCAATACAAACAAGCACTTATTTAGCACCAGCCAAAGGCTGGGTGTTGCACAGGACCTAGAAGGTGATGCGCCAGCCAGCCCTTCCCTCCCCAGAGGGCTGGAGGAAATAAGGGGGCACGGCTTCTGTGAGAGAAAAGTCCAGCCTCGCTGGTTTTCTTTGAAGATTTTTTTTGCAATGACAACAAGCATATGGAGCGATCTTCACTGGGCGCTATATATTTAAAAACGCAAAAAAGCTTTGGTCTATGTTCCTCACCATAGGCTCCCAAGAGAACTTATTGCATGTATTTAGTAATTACACTTTATGCAGCAGGGCCTGTAAAATGCTGCTCTTCCACCAGGCCTTTGATTAGGGGCTGCCTCTTAACTTTGAGGCCCTGGCCCTCCAACATCAGCACTAGTTTACTATCTTATAGCCTGGTAAGAACTCAGACTGTGGTGGCAATTTGACTATCTAGATGCTGAGACAACCCGTCACCATTTATTAGTATTGTGTTTGCTAGCACTTGTTTGCCAGCTACCTTCCTAACCCAGGGCCATCCCTGCCTCTCTGCCCAGAGTGACGTCACATAGATGCAGGCATGGCCCTGCCCCACACATGTCTCCCACAGGAAAATTTCTGTCTATGGCCCTGAAGCAAGCCCTTTTACAGTAGAGGTGGCAGTCCTGAGGTGAATCCAACACACTTTCTACACTTTAACAGTGACATTTAGGATGGGCGGAGAAGGCTCTATTTGAAGAAACTAAACTAAAAGGCCAGACATTAGTAGCCACAGAACTATGCTCCTGATCTGGAAAAGCCCACAGTGCTTTCATTCTATTCTAAGAAAAATCCTGAACACATTTACATTATTCCAAGTAATGGCTACGGAACTTGTTTCCATGCAGACCCATTCTTTTTCATCATTGCATGAACACTGTGGTACTATTTTATTTTAAAAAATTAAAGCTCTTAAATGAGCTGGCAGATGCCCTCATGTGGTGAGCTTGCAGTATAACATGTTCACAGAATGGTTGATTCATACAGGACCCCCTGAGTAAACCAATAGCACAGTAACTGCATAAGGCCCAGTTCTATACCCATTAAGGCATGCATAAAACCACTGAATTAAGTACATTATCCAGGGAGAGGACTACAGACAAAGACAGCATACGGCACCCTTTCTCTGAGGAGAAAGAGCCAAGAAAAAGAGTACTTTGAATGGGTGGGGGGGAGAAAGAGACATTCATTTTAAGAACAGAAAACATTACCATTAACAAAAATTTGCATATTACAGCTGCCTGCCTGCTATGAAGAAATGTTTTAATTGGTTAAGCATTCAAACATCATTTTACTTAGCTTAAATCAAGGACCAAGGGAGAGCAGTGCTTCTTGAATCTACCTCAAATGTTTAAAGATCATTTCATAGAAGTTGGCTGAGAGAATTCAGAACATGTATACGGGGCACATACAGCATTCTCTTTCCCATCTGAAACATCCGCATGCATCAATTTCACTTGGATAAACTCAATCCAAAGAGTAGTGTCCACTTGGGACTCAGAATAGAGTAGTGTACCTACTTGAAACCTGATGGTGTTGTCTGCATATACATTCTACAAGTCTGTGAGCCGAGGCTTTGTGTTTGCTTATTTCCTACAAAACAGATTTGTTTTGTATTTACCTCTGATTCTCAAATTATTTTACAGGAAAAAAATTATCGGGGGGGGGGGAATGGCTCCAATGCCAATGAAGGTCTCAAACTGCCAGACGTAAGCTGATGTCCTGGAATGAGTCCAAAGCCACTTCACTTTCTAAATGCAAGTCATAGCTATGAATTAAAGCTTTCGTTTCAAAATGCCATGGTCTTTCTTCCCAGGCATATTTTTAGGTACAAAGCTTAATGATCAAACAGATTCCAGGCAGGCTTAGCTTAGAAACTAAAGGACATCACCAAGAAATCTCCTTTGTCTGCCATTTCAAGCTTTAGGCAAAGAGTGGGAAATCTTTTGCATTATAAAAAGGCCCGGAGGCACAGCTCATGCCTCACTGTCAAATAAAAGTGCCCTGCAAACCCTTTGCTCCTTGAAAGTTCATTATTAATCACACATCAGGAAAAGAAGCTTTCCTTTTATCACATTGCCTATACCAACACTGCATGCATTTGCATGTATGCAGACACATGCCCAGACATTGAAGCCATTGTACAAGCCATGCAATGCACCAGCACATCATTTTTGTAATAAGAAACACACAGGGACACACGCAGGGTGCATTTTAACTTAATCATTAAGCTTTTTTTCCCGATACTGTTAAAAAAAACAACCTGTAACGCCATTAAAGGAATCCCCTTCTTCAAACCATGTGTCAAACCTCTTAATTGTGGCAGTGAGGACAGATGTGTTTTAAAAAAACACAGAGATATTTAAATCAAAAGAGGATAGGTTTTCAAAGCAACATAGCTGTTCTCTGAGAATTGGATAAAGGAACTCCCTCCTTCCCCCATCCCCCAACAGACCAGGCATTTACCTTCTTTGATCAATAAAGCATTACATATAATCAGTATCCATCTGCCCTTTCTAAAGGAGATCAAATCTTCTGACTTCCTTAGCTCCCATCCCTCAAATTTTAACACAGCAAATCCATTGTAATTATAGTTATGACATGACATCTAAAATTTTACTTTTTCTAAAACAATCTCATTTTCTGAATATGTAATGATCTGTTTGAAAATGATTTCATTTATTCTTATAAAACTGTATATTGTATACCATTATCAGAATGTGAGCCTTTATGTGGAACACCACAGAGAAACTTGCAGCAGGGGCAAGATTCAACCCAAATTAAGTTTGGTTAGAGCATGCTTTAGAAAATTTAAGCCCTACACTGCACGATAAACTGTACTATTTTGAGTACACACACATGCATCTGATTTACAAATTCAGCTTTGACAGAAATTATCATATATTTAAGGAGGAGGTAAAAAAGATATTAAAGGTAAAGGTTCCTCTTGCTCAAAAGCCAGTTGAATCCAACTCTAGGGGGTGGTGCTCATCTCCATTTCCAAGCCAAAGAGCCAGCGCTGTTCAAAGACTTCTCTGTGGTCATGTGGACAGCATGAGTAAATGCTGAAGTGCAGGGAATACTGTTACCTTCCCACCAAAGAGGTACCTATTTATCTACTTGCAATTTCTTGCTTTCGAACTGCTACATTGGCAGGAGCTGGGGCCAGAGACAGGAGCTCATTCCATCACGTGGCACTAGGGTCTCTAACTGCCACACTACAGACCTTCTGGGCTGCAGCTCAGTGTCTGACCCTCTGAGCCACCACAGCCCCTGAAGGACACTAGAAATGCTTAAAACTTTCAAGTTTTAGCACACACCCATACTTCTGTCCCAAGGCATTCACTGTTCTACAGACTGCCCCTTTCCTTATGTTGCACTTGCACTCTCTTTAGTAGACTTATGCATCAAGTTGAAAAAGCAATCCTTAGGGTTGTCAGGCCTCCTGCTATAGTAGGCAGTCTCTGACTGGCAACCTTTTGTGTGTATTTTTATTTTTAAGATTTCTAACCCACCCTAACCTGCAAGTGGGCTCAGGGCAGCTTACATGTCATAAAACCAATAAAAACCATCTTATTAAACATCAATACAATTAAAACATCAATTCATTGAAAAATAATACTAAATACCAATTTAAAATACCAAGTGGTAGCTCAGTGGTTCATTTCAGTCCACTGTATGCTGAGCTCATGCTAGGGTGGGGGGTGGAGGATTGCTTCTGGCACCATGATGTAAATAGTGCCATGGAGCACTTGAAGCAGGGGAGGCTGATGTTATTTGATGTTCACCCCCTCAACCAAAGGCTTGGTGGAACAGCTTCATTTTACAGGCCCTGTAGAACTGCAACAGTTCCCACAGGGCCCTGATCTCCATTGGGAGCACATTCTACCAGGCTGCGGCCAGGGCTGAAAAGGCCCTGACCAAGGTAAAGCAGACATCTTTCAGGCCAGGCACAACTAGACAGTGCTGATCTAAAGACCACAAGGCTTTTTGGAGCACATACAGGAAGAGACAGTCTCATGGGTATGCTGGTTCCTGGCCACACAGGGCCTTAAAGGTTAATACTCTAACCTTAAACGTGACTCAGTACTCAACTGGCAACCAATGCAGCTGGTGCAGCACTGGCTGAATGTGCGCCTGCACAGGTGTCCCAGTCAACAGGTGCTACCAGTTGAAGCTTCCGGATCAGGTTCAAGGGTAGGACCGTGTAGAGCGAGTTGCAGCAATCAAGCCTAGAAGTGACCATCGCATGGATCATTGTTTCCATGTCCCAGGAAGAAAGGTAGGGAACCAATTGTCTGACTAGATGAACACAGTTGAAGGCTGATCTGGCAACATTAGTGACCTGGGCCTCCAGAGAAAGGGAGGCATCCAGGATCACTCCCAGACTCCTCACCATTGGTATTGGTGTCAGTGCAGACCCACCAAGTGTTGGGAGTTGGATTCCTGAGCCTATCCCCCCACAACGTCAGGAACAGGACCTCAATCTTAGTAGGATTAAGTTTCAGCCAGCTCTATTGCAACCAATCAGCTACAGCCTTTGGGCCCTGGCCAAAATGTCTGGAGCAGAGTTCGTCCATCCATCCATCAGCAGATACAGTTGGGTGTCATCAGCGTCCTAGTGATAACCCAGCCTGAACCCCTGGATTAACTGGGCGAGGGGATGCATATAGATGTTAAATAACATCAGGGACGGGATTGCCCCTTGCGGGACACCACATACCAATGTAGTGAAACCCTCTCCCCAAGCATCACCCTCTGTCCCTGACCACAGAGGAAGGAGGACAACCACTGCAAGGCAGTCCCCCATATCCCCATGTTGGTGAGGCGGTGGGGCAGAAGATCACAGTCGACCGTGTCAAATGCCGCTGTTAGATCAAGAAGCAACAGCAGCACCAACCCACCTTGATCCAGATGCCTCCAGAAGTCATCCGTGAGGTCAACCAGTGCAGTCTCCATCCTGTGGCCTGAGCAAAAGCTGGACTGAAATGGATCCAGAATAGAGGAGTCATCCAAGAATGTCTGGAGCTGCTTGGCTACCAGTCTCTCAACTAGCTTGCCCAGGAACGAAGGATTCAATACTGGGCAATAGTTGGCTAGGACCACAGGGTCCAAAGATGGTTTCTTCAAAAGCAGTCGCACCACCGCCTTCTTGAGGCATCCTAGAGATTTACCATAGAGATTCTAATGATTCCTAGAACAACGTAACACCACTTCCATTTTTCCCAGGACTGACATCATAGAATATGCGATGCCACATGCCCCCATGTCCTTGCCCCCCAAACTCCTGCTGTTTGCCAGACTTCAGATAGATGTGCTGTCAGTAACTGCCCCACAATTGGACATCCTTTCCTGTGTTTGGGTGCTTATCAGGTCCCTAGGCATTTCATCCCTAAATATTTAATCAAGGCATTTAATACTCTGAGGCTGGGATCCAGTTTAATGAGGTATGTTTCACAGCCAGACTCTTCTGCCCTTCGTTGGCCCATAGTACAGCACCTCACATACTTCCAGTTCAATGCACCACTCCCATAAATGCACTCCAGAAATTCTGGGTTGGAGAACATCTATCTATTCCCTGTCTAGCTTTGGCTATAGCCACTCAAGCCTCAGCAGTACTTTCCAGATATGACAGATTTCTTTTTTCTTAGTCAGGGCCAAGAAGGTAGTTTTACTTAGTTTTTAGAGAAAATATACATTTACATGTTTGCTTTTTGTTGGAGAATCCTGTTCTTATATATATATGAATTTTGGTTCCACCACATTCTATGCTTGCCATAATTGATTCGGCTCAAGAACTGGCAGTCAGAAGACACTGGCCAGGGCTGACTGGCTGCTTCGCAAAGTCCCGCCCCCGTCAGCGTTTTCAGCTCAGTCTGCTCCAGTCCTCCAACAGGAGAGGACCGTCTGGAGTGTGAGCGCAGGGACAGGCCCTCAAGGCTGAGGCAAGTGAGAGAAGCCCTTTTCCGCCCCCCACACGCCATCCCCTGGGCCTTCTATGGGGCACTAGGCCCAGAGAAGCCCTTTTCCGCCCCACACACGCCATCCCCTGGACCTTCTATGGGGCACTAGGCCCAGAGAAGCCCTTTTCCGCCCCCACACGCCATCCCCTGGACCTTCTATGGGGCACTAGGCCCAGAGAAGCCCTTTTCCGTCCCCCACACGCCATCCCCTGGGCCTTCTATGGGGGCACGAGGCCCAGAGAAGGCCTTTTCCACCCCCCACACGCCACCCCCTGGGCCTTCTACGGGGCACTAGGCCCAGAGAAGCCCTTTTCCGCCCCACACACACCATCCCCTGGGCCTTCTATGGGGCACTAGGCCCAGAGAAGCCCTTTTCCGTCCCCCACACGCCATCCCCTGGGCCTTCTATGAGGGGACTAGGCCCAGAGAAGCCCTTTTCTGTCCCCCACACACCATCCCCTGGGCCTTCCATGGGGCACTAGGCCCAGAGAAGCCCTTTTCCGTCCCCCACACGCCATCCCCTGGGCCTTCTATGGGGGCACTAGGCCTAGAGAAGGCCTTTTCTGTCCCCCACACACCATCCCCTGGGCCTTCTATGGGGGCACTAGGCCTAGAGAAGGCCTTTTCTGCCCCCCACACACCATCCCCTGGGCCTTCTATGGGGCACTAGGCCCAGAGAAGCCCTTTTCTGTCCCCCACACGCCATCCCCTGGGCCTTCTATGGGGGCACTAGGCCAAGAGAAGCCCTTTTCTGCCCCCACACGCCATCCCCTGGACCTTCTATGAGGGGACTAGGCCCAGAGAAGCCCTTTACCGCCCCCCACACGCCATCCTCTGGGCCTTCTATGCAGCACTAGGCCCTGAGAAGGCCTTCTCCGCCCCCACACCCCATCCCCTGGGCCTTCTATGGGGCACTAGGCCTCGAGAAGGCCTTTTCCGCCCCCACAAGCCATCCCCTGGGCCTTCTATGGGGCACTAGGCCCCGAGAAGGCCTTTTCTTCCCCCACACGCCATTCCCTGAGCCTTCTATGGGGCACTAGGCCCAGAGAAGACCTTTTCCGCCCCCCACATGCCATCCCCTGGGCCTTCTATGGGGCACTAGGCCCAGAGAAGACCTTTTCTGTCCCCCACACACCATCCCCTGGTCCTTCAATGGGGGCAGTAGGCCCACAGAAGCCATTTTCTGTCCCCCACACCCCATCCCCTGGGCCTTCTGTGGGGCACTAGGCCCAGAGAAGGCCTCTTCTGCCCCCCACACGCCATCCCCTGGGTCTTCTATGGGGCACTAGGCCCAGAGAAGGCCTCTTCTGCCCCCCACACGCCATCCTTCTATGGGGCACCAGGCCCAGAGAAGGCCTTTTCCGTCCCCCACAGACCATCCCCTGGGCCTTCTATGGGGCACTAGGCCCAGAGAAGGCCTTTTCCGCCCCCACACGCCATCCCCTGGGCCTTCTATGGGGCACTAGGCTCAGAGAAGGCCTCTTCTGCCCCCACGTCATCCTTCTATGGGGCACCAGGCCCAGAGAAGGCCTTTTCCGTCCCCACACGCCATCTCCTGGGCCTTCTATGGGGCCCCCCACACGCCATCCCCTGGGCCTTCTATGGGGCACCAGGTCCAGAGAAGGCCTCTTCTGCTCCCCACACGCCATCCCCTGGGCCTTCTATGGGGCACCAGGCCCAGAGAAGGCCTCTTCCGCCCCCCATACGCCATCCCCTGGGCCTTCTATGGGGCACTAGGCCAAGAGAAGGCCTCTTCCGCCCCCCACATGCCATCCCCTAGGCCTTCTATGGGGGCACTAGGCCCAGAGAAGGCCTTTTCTGTCCCCCACACGCCATCCCCTGGGCCTTCTATGGGGGCACTAGGCCCAGAGAAGCCCTTTTCCGTCGCCCACACGCCATCCTCTGGGCCTTCTATGGGGGCACTAGGCCCAGAGAAGGCCTTTTCCGCCCCCCACACGCCATCCCCTGGGCCTTCTATGGGGGCAGTAGGCCCAGAGAAGCCCTTTTCCGTCCCCCACACACCATCCCCTGGGCCTTCTATGAGGGGACTAGGCCCAGAGAAGCCCTTTTCTGCCCCCCACACCATCCCCTGGGCCTTCTATGGGGCACTAGGCCCAGAGAAGCCCTTTTCCGTCCCCCACATGCCATCCCCTGGGCCTTCTATGGGGGCAGTAGGCCCCGAGAAAGCCTTTTCCATCCCCCACACGCCATCCCCTGCGCCTTCTATGGGGGCAGTAGGTCTAGAGAAGCCCTTTTCCCCCACACACTGCCTACTACCCCTATAGATGGCCCAGGGGATGGTGTGTGGGGGACAGAAGAGGCCCTCTCTGGGCCCAGAGAAGCCCTTTTCTGCCCCTCTTCCCATCCTTTTCCCCCTTTCCTTTCTTCCTCTCTCCTTTCTTTCACTCTTCCCCTTCTTCCTTCCTTCCTTTCTTCCTTCCTTCCTTTCTCCAACACTCTCTCCCTTCCACCTCCCTCCCTTCCTTTCTAGGGCCCATTGTCTTCCACCACAACGGGCTTTGCTCCCTACTTGATCAATAATTGAGATTTGGTCTTTCTGGCATTAACAATATTGGATTCTAATAGCTACCCTTGGGTTCAATATCCCACAAGACTTTGTAAAATTAATGCTCTTTGGGTTAGTGGACAGCTTGCGTCTCAGGAGATAGTGGACCTAGCCTCTAAGCCTAAACATAGATTGCCAGGGTCTGGAGGTATCCTTGACGTACAGATTGCCACTTGAAGAGGTGTCAGAATAGTCTGGGACTTCATTCCCTCACAAATAACAGGCAAAGTTCATGCCTGCTGTATATGAGGGGTTGGGATTTGTCAAACACGTCAGATGTTTGTCACAGATCTGATTGACAGCTATAAGGGATTTTACAGGTATATAATATCAGTGTTTGCTTTTATGTTGTCGAAGGCTTTCACGGACGGAATTCATTAGTTGCTGTAGATTTTCTGGGTTGTGTGGCCGTGGTCTTGGCATTGTAGGGCCCGACATTTCACCAGTAGCTGTGACTGGCATCCTCAGAGGTATAACAGAGATGGAGTACTCTCTATGTCAAGGTGAGCAGTAAACTGATAGGTAAGTAATTTATTTCTACCCTGGAAGGTGGGGTAGGGCTGAGTCAATTATCTTGTGTAGTTCTCCAGGCTATGAACATGCTAATGGAGGAGCTTTCCTGAGGAGGTTCTTTTGTCTATGTTTGCTTTTGTTCGGGGTTGTATGCCAACCAACCACATTATGGGTCTTGGCAGACAACTAGGATATATCCTCTGTAGAATTACAGTGCACTCTATTTAGGTATTTGATTAATTTGATTAATTCTATATGTTGCATACTAGAATGTTATATGATTAAAAGTTTCTGCATTGTGGTGTTAAAGATTCAATAAATAGTTTCTAAGATAAAGCCAGTGTCTTGGTTGTCTCTCTCTGAGAAAACTCTCTTGCCAGTCTCAGTCCAGTTTATAGAATGTTAGTGGGAGTTTCTGGACCCTGAAATCCCCCAACACTTTTAATGATAGTTGTTTTTGTTTTAAATTATTGTTCATTTCTCCAAGACTCTGGAAGGACAGAGGGATACATAAAACGGTTTTGCCTCTTTAGAGGAACTGAATTAACTTTGCTATACAAGACACAGACATGTACTCATTCTTCAACCAGCTGCAGAGAATCCCTGGCCCAGTACATGTGCGGAACTAACTCTAGAAAAACGGTCTCATTTAGAGGGGTAAATCAAAAGCCACACAAGTTATTTTTTCTTGAAAGAAGAAAACTAATTCTTTGAATTATGACTGGAAGATTCCAGGAAACCAGCATGCTCCCTGAAGCATTAGCACATGTTGCCAGAAGGACCCCTTTCCAACAGAACACCTCATCAAGGCCACAGCCAGCCTGCTAGTCAAGCCTTGAGGTTACAAATGTGGCTAAATCAAAATGGTGGCTATTATCTCATAAGTTTTCATGTTGGGGGGGAATGAGATGCCCAGATGAAACTTGACATCTATTAAAAATCAGCCAAAAATATCCTCCTTGTTATCTGAAATAATACTGAGTATAACGCCATCATTCAGAACTTGGCAGCAGGCCTCTGGTTTTTTCATTTGTAGGGTTTTTGAAGAACAACTATCATATACCTAATATTGCACTTTTAATACAAATTAGGTCTATTGCACATAAAATGCTTAAACAATTTAAAACCAACAGAGATATTCCTCTGGAGTTTTATTTCTATTAAATTATTCTCTCACAGGACAGCAGACAAGGAAAAGAAAAGAGATCAATGTTTCTCCTTTGTTGTCTTCAGTATTCAGGGACATCTCCCTAATGACAGAACATTTAAAAAATAGTTTCCTTGGTTCTTTTCTTCCCCCTCTCCTACAATTTTCCTCCCATTTTTCTTCTCCTGGTATAGAGAAAAATCACTGGAGAATAGAAACATAATACATTTTCACACACAAAGAACTGACAGATTTTCACCAAACAGCTAAAATTCCTTGAAAATAAAATGTGGGTTTTTTTTAAATCCCCACATCTTAGATGAAATTACTGACAGTAAATAGACACTAAGATTTCTGTCTGCTAAAAATAGGCTCTTACAGTTGAAATGACTAGATCTGAATACAAATTCCTTTAATAATGTACTATTGGAACACAGAGTATGATAGGCCCAAGAAAATGCTGGAGAGTGATGGAGTGAAGTGTTGCTATAGCAACATGATAAGTTGATTCTCTGGTGCTTTCCACTGTCCCAGCCTGTATAATTTACAAGACACTTGCTTGTATAACGTTTTCCCCTGTTACTTCTGGCATGTGTTTAAACAAAAAACACAATTCAAAATAATTTACTTCTTACTTTGGAACCACTATCCAAATATCAGCAGTAGTGCATCAGATTCAAATTTACACTGTTTTCCAACAGGGCTTAAAGGTCAGATCTGCTTGTTAGCAGCATTACTCCTCAAATGAAACTATACACAATATAGTAAATAGAATGGAATTCCTTTTTCCCTTGTGCCCCTTGAGTCATGGTAGGTGTTTGCAAACAGTCTTAACCAATTTCTCATTGTAATGCGCCTGCTGCAGCCATCAGCTTAGGATCTGGGATCACTGTACAATTAGAAGGGGAGATGCAGCTGTTCAACAGCAGGCAGCAAATGAGTTCAATCCCACATCCTACCAACTAATCACATATTTGCACTGCAAACGCTTTATACATTGTCAAAACTGGATGTCTCAAATGGAAGGCCTAACAATGTGAACAGGGTGTAACTATTTCTGTAATTATCAGAAATGGACAAGAAGTGGGAGGGAGGGAAGACTTAAAAATACACACACACACACAAATATGCATGTTTCCCATGGAAAGAGTCAAGAAAACTATCATGCACAGGTGTGGAAACAGGGTGAAACATTCCGCTTCGAGCAATGTTTAGAGTTACACTGGGGACTGATTTCCACAGCCCCACAGATTTTCACTGAAAATGCCTAGAAACTAACTGAAACTCCAAACACAAAAGTATGAAATGAGTTTTGCAGTCTGTACTGCTTACCTTGAGGTAGAACACCAATGAAGACTGCAAGAGGATTGTAAGGTTTATGACAGCTCTTTGTGATTGAATTAAAGAAACTGAAAGGCAAGCACACTACCTGGCTTCTCCATCGTAACTGTCGCTGAAATTTTAATCTGATGCTAATTTCTTTTCACTGAAACCTTGTTAGTATAGTACCTTTTCCCACCCGCTGCCTTTCTTAATGAGATACAGGGCAGCTGCCAGGCACTCTTCCTTTCTATCCACTTGGTCTTCTAATTCTTCACTATGACAACCATATTCCGCTCTGCACTTCTGCCCCCCAGCACCACCAATCGAAAATGTCAGAAATATAATGAATGAGATGAAATGTCAAGAAAAATAAATGAGGGTCTTGCATTAAAAACACATAGTGTTGACAAATCAAGTCATGCTTCTTTTACATTTCAAACACAGATTGGAAACACATGGATCTGAAGTCCCTGATGTCTGAAGCTTCCCACACAGGGGAATATTGGGGGGGGGGGGGGGCAGAATGCACAAACAACACCTCACTCCTGGGAAACCACCATGAATAGGTTTACCAAAATCAGTTTTCCTGATTAATGATGTGCTCAAGACGTCTACCTTCAAGCTGTGCTGAAGCTCACTACTGCAGTCACACTTCACAATTACCAGGAAGGTAATTAATTTTAAAAGTCTTATTGAACAGTATTACACTGGCTAGATTATACCTCAGAGGTAATGGGCTCTTAACAATAAATCGTCATGCAATTAGCTCCATCTGCCTCCTTTGGCTGTTAATGATGGTGACACCTTTCTTTCTATGGATTAGGACCATATGCTGGAGATCTTATTGAACAGGAGGGAAAAGAAAGCAAGGATGTGTATTCTGTGTTTCTGCATATGAGTTACTGATGGTATGTGACTGAAAAAAACACAGCTGATTATTATATTTAGATGTGAGCAGATGTGGGAGACAGACTTATCACATTCTTCCTCCAAGGAGCTCGGGGTGGCATTCCTCACAACAATCCTATGAGGCAGGATAGATCAAGTGAGAATAAACAGCACAGAGGGCAAAGTGCAATGTGCAGTGGGAAGGGGAAAAAAATCACAACCCCTTCTTCCAAAAACTTAAGTACCCTCAAGCCAGCTGAATATAAGCCATTAAGTGATAAACCTATCACTTGATAACCATCACCTCAAGACATTATGTGAACTGGCCCCTTGGGGTCAAGACAGAGAGCATGCGGGTGATTTGAAGGGTTGCTCCTGAAGAAGAGGCACAGAAGTTCTGTAACACCACTTAAGACCTGACAGAATTCTCACAGAAGACACCAGAAGTTCAGCACAATTCTGTGCAAGATTTTTTTTAAAGCTCTAAATAAAATTAAGAATCATTCTTCTCCTCCAAACTATCAGGGAGGTAGGAAGAAAACTGGAAATCTCACTTCTTAGGATTATTCACACTCAGGTGAGCATCTCTCTACCTTTTCTTTGTATTAAAAACAAAAGACAACAAAAGCAGTTCTCCAGTAGTTCTCTAATTCAGGATCACATTTCTGGATACTTGCTTGTGGAAGCTCCTGACACAAGCCCAAAGCATTAGACATGGAATCTTCATCAGTCAGTTTCCCTAACACACACACATACATATATCAGCTTTCCAAAAGTACCAAAGGGTGGTATGCACAAAACAGCTGACCTGTGGAGGCAATTCAAATAGTTCCCCCAGTCCAAAAGCTACCGATGTCCACTGAGCACAAATCATAAAGTAGATTTTTCCAAGTTAGTGAGGCACAATCCAGTGAAAGTTTAGCACTTTGGACTTTCATTGATTGCAAACATACTTAATTCTCTCATTCATAAAATAAATAATAAGCATTTACATAGCACATTTCAAGAACTAGAAGTACTTCAGATACACTGTCCCATTACCCTTACGAACAGCCTTGTGAGGTGCATCTCATACTACTTTTATTGCCACATTGCAGTGATGGCTGTATGTACAAGGCTTGAAATTTGAAGCTGGAGTGACATTTGAACTTGTGACTTAGTGTCATGAAACAACAGGACTTGAAAATGATAAACTTTCATTAGATCATCCCCTATATCTGCACCCCACCCCCAGCTGTCTATAACCACTTTTTAAATACAAGCACGATTACAATAAATCACTATAATGTTGCTCTACTTAAATCCCAAGGTATTTTTTGTAACAAAAACTGAGTGAGCCACCAAGGCAAAGGTGACAAACTGCATTCTATAAATATCATACTGTGTTATACAAGCCCGAGAAACATCTTTCTACACTTATTTTTTTCCTCGAGTGTCACTTTCGCTGTGGGCACTTCTGCACAAGGCTTTTCTTTTAAAATCAGGACACATTTGAATAAGCCTGACACCTTTAATTTCCTCATTCATCATCACTGGGAAAAGAGGAAGTTTACAATAATCTTAACTACAGCTCTCTCATAAAGCCCCTTCTAACCTGTAAAAACAGTAACATCTGTTTTGGTGATTATAAATCCCATCCCAACCAATAACATTTAAAACTGCACCTGCTACCCAATGCTGATACTCCAAACACCCTGTCATAAGTGTTTTTCCTTTCCTTTTCTTTTATTAAAAGCAATAACTTAACAGAAGAACTATTAGAAATCCTGGATGATAAATAATCAGATATGAAGTTACAGATTGTGCAAAGAGTTCCTTAGATTACTTCTCAAGAACACATGGCAAATTTATCAAGGTTGTTTCTACAGAACTCAGCAGGATGAAAAATTTAGTCAAATCTGGCTTCTGTATATAATATACTACCTCTCCAAATTTTTACAGTTTGGGGAATGTGACCCTTAGAGCCATTTCACAGATTATTTCACAGGCAAAACCTGGTTTCCCACCAAGTGTACATTATAGTGGGAAATTAGCCAGTCAGAGCTCCCTGATGACTGCAGTTCTATGATGTATGCATTTGCCATAGTCACACTTTATATTTCCTGAGTGTCTGTCTGAATTATACACATACACATCTCAGTGTGATTTAAATTGTTAATTCTTTAATTAACTTCATTTACACCCTGCCTTTCTCACCAATGGTGTCCCAATGTGATATTTTGTTACCCTCACATCCATTTTATCCTCACAACAACTCAGTGAGGTAGGTTAGGTTGAGGCAGTGTGATTGGCCCAAGGTCTCCCAGCTAACTTTCATGGAGGAGGAGGGATTTGAACCTGGGCTTCCCAGACCCTAGTCCAACACTCTAACCACTACACTACAAGACTCTTGTTTATTTTTGCTAACACAGCTAGTCCTCTGAACTACAAAAAGGGTTCTCTCGGTTGTGTCCAACTTGAAAAACATATTGCTTTCCGAACAGACAAGATTCCAGGATGTTATGAATATCAGACAATGAAATATCACTGCTCCGCTCCACTTCCACAGATGCTGCAGCTAAACCTTTCTGGGCAAAATCTGGCCAGACTAGCCACAATTGTTTACATTAAACTATTTTTTACTCTTATCTTACAGATCCCATTACTCTTCTCCTGCCTTCTTACAGAATCTCATCCAAGTGGCTTAAGTCATAAATGAGAGTTACAAACCCATGGATAAATTTCAGTGTGAAATAACAGATCAAATGAGTAATTCCAGTTATAAATGCATGTGAAAGGACTACAGTTAGACTCAGGATACCTATTGTAGCTCTTCTGTAGTATCCTAATGGCCATTTGTATTTTCTAGCAATTATTAACCTTTCTGCCATTTTCAAACACCATTACACAGCTGTGACAAGAGAAGTGGTATGACTAATGATGAAGCCATAATTAAAATTAATTATTAACTTAGGCAGATCATGAGAGGGAGGATAGGACAGGTTGCCTCAGTGCTTAGTTCTTGTGGCCCTTTTTTACATATCCAGGGAAATGCTGATTGCCACTTTGGGGTCAGGAAGCAATTCTGGAGGTTTTTTGTCATCTTCTGGGCGTGGAACAGTGGTCACTGCAGGTATGGAGGGGGAGGTATTTGTGAATTTCCTGCGTTGTGATTGGGCTATATGACCCTGATCGTCCCTTCCAACTCTATGAGTCTATAAAATATCTGTTGCTAGATAATAGGCAGATGAAAGCCATTTGTGAGGCACAAACTAAGAAGAACACTATTTGCTGGTTCCAGTTTTCACTGTATCTCACAAGAAAATTATCTCAGTGTTAGTATTTCATTCAGGGTCTGACAACTGACAATGGAAAACAGGTGCACTTGTTTACAGGGGAAGAAAACAAAGGTTGTATAAAAGGTAGGACTCAGGTGCTGTATTATAGTATACCTCTCTGTTTTGGGAAGAAAACAGGTCAAACTCTATGTGAGGTTTCAGCTGAAGCATAAATTCTACTGTACCATGCATGCAAGCCTCCCAGATTTCAGGGGTGGGGTAGACTCACCCTCATGATATTGCCCCTTGCCATCTGCCACAATGACCTAACAAATGTCAATCCATGGATCAATGTAGTATTTCTTCTTGTCTGACACCCATTAATTTCCCTTCAGATCCCACCTGCTTCCTTTACATTCTACACCAGATGTACTTGTTCAACCCCCCCGCCCCCCGTAATCCTGGGCAAACAGCATAATGACCATATCCTCCTTAGCATGAGTGAGCACCCTAGTTTCTAATCAGGCCAAGATAAATTCCCGGATTATGCAGGACACTTGAAGCATGTGGTAGCACAGAGTAAGCCTGCAAAACAGGTTCTATCCAAGATCTCCCCTTATGATTGTCATCACCCACTTGCTACCATTTGCTAGTGTCTCAGACCTGGTCCATTCATGTGGTAGATTGGACTGAACCATTTCAATCCAAAGGAGATCTTGTTTCTGAATTCCCCCTCCCCCAATACATAAGGCACTCATTTCAAAAAGAAAAGCAGCACAGGGCTGGACCAGAACTTTTCTCTCTGATGTGCTACTTTCCTCCTGGAGTCACTAGGCTGCCTTCACCTAGGCTTACCAAAATGCCCTAGACAAAGAATTTCTGAAATATTAGTGCAAAACTTAAAAGTTCCGTTCAAACATCAAAGTAATTTTCACATTCTGTTCATTGAAAAATAGGCTCCTTCCAGAAAATAAAAAGGCCACTGTTTTCTAAGACTTTTCTTATGACTACATTTTCCCTCCTCAACACTGAAGTGTGCCTCTTTCTATTTTTTTATGTAGTAAACTTCCATTATATGGGAACAAGTATAATGGCACTAGCAGAGGAACTTTCACTCCACTTGGAAGAACTAAATATTTAAAAGCAACAAGTCCAACGACTACAATTTATACCAAATGGCTTCTCGTATGGCTTTTTAAAAAGGATCAGAGAACTGCTGTCTCAATGGTTATTGGCAATGATAGCTAAATAGAAATTCCATGTAGAATACCAGGGGATGCAATGACATTCATGCTGGTTAGTTGTTGCTCAAAATGGAACACTGAACTGCACAGACTGCTCCACCAAAGCCATTCTTACTTTACAGGGGAAGAAGGTAGCCTTGCTGAAGCTTGCAACTTTTAAAGGACTTACTAAGCATATATTTCCACTTTCACACCACTAGAAATCCCATTTCACATATAAAAGTGAAAAAATACAGATATACCATTACACCAAGCAATTAATCATGATATGCAGAAGTCAAAGTGGTAAAAACTTCTACCTTTTCAACTCAACCAGAATAACCTTCTCTGGTGGTTCTTTTGATTAATGCGGCATACCCAGAAGTAGCCTTCAAACCTTGCAAATACACATGAGAACTCAAAAATAGCAGTTTTAATTAAATCATGACCTGGAGTAAAACTAGCAGAAGCAAGAACTATGAGCAGTCGTCCAATTCCACATCTTTTATTGATGGCGAAGCTCGTGGTTCTCTTCGAGCTGCCCTTTTGCACTGCCTAAGGGTATCTGCAGCAGAACTAAAACACTTTTTAAAAGGCTAACAACCATAGATGTGCATTGTAAACTGCAGAATAAATGTCTTTAAATAGACTGGAATATATGGACCTCACCAAGGAAGAGCTCTAAACTAAATACCTTTGTTAGAGGTACCCAATTAGTTCCATCCTGATCCATGAACTAGAACTAATAAGGCAGAAGGGAGAGGAGAGAATTTGACTTTGATATAGTTTCAGCTCCATCTCAAAGATGGAACCTGTGCTTGGTCTTACGCCTCAGTACCCCTTCTATAAAATGGAAATAATGCTGGTCCACCACACAGCATGGTTTTGAAACAAACAAGACACAGCCTGTAAAAGCACACTAGGGCTACAATTGTACTTACCTAGAAGTAGGTCTTATAGAAAATAGTACAACTTAATTCTGAGTGAACATGTGGGATCAGGCTGCACATGTACTATAAAAATTCTGATGCCCAACAACATAACAATCGTGATCACACACCACAATAGCACACACGTTCCCGTATGAATTTAAAAGTAAAGAAGCCCTCAGATCAAGAAAAAGCATTGTGCAGGTCTACATATTACCTAGACTGGCTGGTTGTGGAACAATGAACTTTTGAAATGTGGGCCTCCTGTACCCCATCTTATCTCCTGCTTCTAGTAATATACTACCTGATGATCAGCAACATCTTTGAAAGCAGCACCCAACTGATTCAGACTAAAATCTAGAAGCAAAGCATGTGTTTAACATTGCCAGCTTCTACAGCTTATAAATAAAATTATGTAGCCAGGAAAGACACTTACTTGTAAAGATAATACTCAACTTGATCCACTTGCTCCCGTGAAGAAATGTTATCAATAACCTGGGGAAAAGAAAGCCTTAGAGATTATCAGCTCTCAGACCATAAAAGAGAATAAAAAACATATAATACATATACACCCTAGGTTTAATTCATTTTTTTTTAATTATCAACCAAAGTTTACTTAAATGATTTACTTAGCAGCAGTTCAAAGGACAGCATTTTGTAAGAGAAAGAAATTAAAAAGCAATTGTCCCATAGGTGTATATACAATGAACTAGTTTTGCAAGGGACCGAATTATGACACACAGATTCCAAAGGCCTGTCAGATAAACATATCTCCAAAATTTTCTGAAATGTATGCTGAATACAAACACATTCAGTCACAAATGAAAAAATATGTAGACACAATATAAAAAATAGTTTTAACTTGCCATAAAGGCAGGCTTTACTAAAAGGGTAGCCTTTTAACAATTATTAGTAGGCTAACACAACATGTACAATGACATCACAGTCACCACTGCACACTGAGGGATGGCGCTAATATGGTATTCCATGACCATAAATCTCTGCTCTAAAGGAGAAAAAAAGGCTGTGAAGAAAGGTTTGATGGGATGAGAAAGTGGGCGAGGTAACTTCAGTGATCACAGTGCGGGATTCTGTTATGTACACTGTATAGCACCTTGTATCTTAAAAAAAAAATAATTTATATTCTGGGCTCTTCCTGCTCTGCAACTCCTGTGGAGGGGGAAAGTGCTTTCTCAATAAGTCACTGGCAATGTCTGCCAAAGGGATCCTCACCATCAGTGTCTGGTAGACTCTTGTCTATGGCTGAAACCAGGATAAAGGGGCAATGTCTGGCTGAAAGGAATGATAGAGTCATTTAGGAGCGGAGGCACATCAGAGCATTTGCCTCAGAAGAGACGATGAGCTCAGGGGTGTCAAATGTGCAGCCCACAGGCCAGATGAAACCCATGCAGGGCTGCAATCTGGCCTGAGAGCAGCCGACCCTGCGCTGGTTCCTGTATCTATCATTGCAGCTCCTTCTGGCCATTTTCTCCTAGTTCCTGCTTCATAAGAGAAAAAGAAAGCCTTCCCTTGATTGGCTGAGAGCTCTTCCTCCCCCTCCCAAGGGAAAGAGCCAGAGAGCCAGAAAATGGCATCTCAAGGGACTTCTAAGAAGACCAGTTTGAAAAGAAACCAGCCACATTCATCAATAGTAGAAATATCAGCAGGTACTACCTAGAATCTCAGGACAGCTATCCTAGCACTTAGAACTTCTTATAATTTTAAGTTTTTAAACCTGTTAGGAGCTTGGACTGGAAAATGAAAAACAGAATATTTTAGTAGACCACTATTATTTCTAGATCACCTACCATATTTTAAGACACCATGCAATAATGAATAACCATAAATTGTTATGTCAATTGTTATTCTGTATGTTAATACAGTGACACATATCGACATCTGCTTGCTTTCAGATCGTCTGCCACACTAAGGCTATGGTTTTATGCTTCTGGCAGTTTACCTTTTCTTTTTTAAAAAAAATCCAATTTAACAGATTGCCTTAATGCTATATTGACGTTTCTGTGACCTCTTCATACCAGCAGTACTTTATTGACCTTTTGGAATTCAGAGTCTTATCTGTAAGCCTAGGGGAACTGAAGAATGGAGCTTGTTTTACAAAGCATTAATGCCACATCCAGAGGAACAGTCAGTTCAATAGTGGGGCAGATAATGCAGATTTTAAAAATAACAACATTATGAGAATTGTGATCAGAGAGAAGATTGGAGTAAGCGCCCTCTACCAAGTCATCTCAGCTGACCTGCCGAGGGCCTTAAATCTCTAGCACTGCAACCTCTACAGTTATGTTAAACAGGTATCTGTACAAAATAACATTGTACATTTTGCTATATAGCAAAATTATTTCAATTAAAAGTTTCCTGGAACAAATATGCCTAACAAAACTTTGATGCATTTCAACAGTATACTCTGGATGATTTTTGCTTCTATCAAAACTGGAGTATGTGTTCTTACCCGGGATATAGTTAAGGAGCTGACCGGAAGCTTTCTTTCATAAGTTCTGTCCATCAAATTGGCCAATTCAGCTGTAGAAAGAAAATTAAAATGTTCAGTTTTCACTGGTTATTTATTACGGTGGGGGAGGAAGGGTTAAATGCAAGGAATAATGGGAAAGCTATTTTGCATTCTGGACTAGAAGACAAATTAAGCAGACAATATTTCTTTTTTTGGGAGGGGGAGGATTTCCTACACTGGCCAGAAAACTGCCATTTGCCTCTTGGCCTACAGCAAGCAGCAAAGCATCCCAAAGAGAAGTGAAATGGCAACTGAAGGCAGCAGCATGGCTCCTTTGACTATCCTACCAGTACACTGAGCAAATCTCAAGGACTTCCTCCAGCCTACAGCTGGATCCAGCCTGTCCTCCCGTCATTATAGTTCTGCGCTATTACCAGCACCACTGACATAGCACACAGCTCCATATAAACTGTACAATATGAATAACCTTCAATTGCATCATTATTACAGAATTTGAGAGATCTTTCTATTGTATTAGATACTAATGGACAAAGAATCCTGTTGTAGTTTCCAATCCTATTAACCTTTTGTACACAGAATTGTTTTATATGATACTCAAACTATTTGTACAGCAACGAATCTAGAAACCTCTGCCAGAGCTTTTGCCCTACTAAAAAGTATACTCTACTGACACAAATCTGACAAACCCAACATAAAAGACTTTAAAAAGGGGAGCATGAATGCTCTGAAAACTGGGATAAAAGCATCAGGTTACCTTCAACTTCTGTTGGAATTTCAGAAAAGAAATGAATAATTTATTCATGTTTTGCCTCTTTTATATAGCTGCAGAATTTTATATGTAAGCAAGACTTTTCCTAGAGATGATCACAATACATGCTATTGTATTATGCACTTTAAAAAATTATACACAATTTTCAACACTATTTGTCACTGAATCTCATGTGAATCTCCTTTCTAGACTCTGCTGACCTGGCTATTTAAAACCACACAAACTGAAGCCCAGATAGAACACCTTCCCCAGATTAGGACAGGCACTGCCAAGTCTAAAATAATGCCTGCATGGTTAAAAACACAAGTCAAGAAAACTATAAAAAGCAAAAAGGCTTCTTTTAAAAAGTGGAAGGTGCACACCAATGAATTGAACAGAAGGGACCACAGGCTCCAGCAAAAGAAATGTAAGCTAATAATTAGGAATGTGATAAAACATTTATGACACCCAATCCCTTTATAAAAATGGCTTCCTGAACCTTAGGAGACAATGCTGTACAAACAAGATAATACATATGAAAGACAATGCAATAAACTACCAATCTTATTCAATATGTAGGCTTCAGTGAGTTCAAAAGGTAATGGCCACCATTTAAGTATTGTTGACTGCTGTGCACATAGTGTAGTAATTTTAAAACAACTACATTGGTTGCCTATATTCTTGCAGGCTAAATTCAGGTCACTGGCGCCTACTTTCACAGCCCTGGTACCCACATTCTTAAAGGACCACCTGTTCTGGTACAAACCTAGGCACCATCTAAGGTAGACCCAGCAGAGATTGGTTATTGTTACCTAGCCTACACAAGTCCACACATTTGCAGCAAGGGCACAGCTTTTTCCACATACTGCTTCCCTCCTCTGGAAGTTTTGCAGAGCAGATGAAGAAATCATCCCTTCTTCTTTGTGGAAAGCAAACAAAAATAACTAAGTTTCAACTGGGTTTCTCTGAGTGATTTAGTTTATTTTGTTGGTCTTGAGCTGTGCTCAGACTATTGCTATTCAATGTTCATTTTATTTTGATTGTGTCTTTTAAAACGATTTTGACATTTGTCTTTGACAAATGTTTATTCTGCACCTTTCATAATACATACATACTATAAGTGTGTCCGATAAAAATTTCTGTTCCCAACCGAATGGACAGAACTCTTCTAATCAACTGGTAAATGGCAAAATGTTAATGTTATCAGAGTCAGACCTATTATGATGTACTGCATTCAGTGGTGGCCAGTATCCCAATGGTACTTATTACCTCATTTGGGTAGGGAAAGTTTCTAACTGACCACATCCCAGTTAGAGTACTGTAGTGGGTTCTACATGGGGAGGGGCTGTGGCTCAGTGGCAGAGCATCTGCTTGGCATGCAGAAGGTCCCAGGTTCAATCCCCAGCATCTCCAGTTAAAGGATCTTGAAGTAGGTGATGTAACTGCCAGCAGTTGTATCACCCCAGTGTTGAAAGATTTACATTTGGCTGCCCATCTGTTTTCAAGAACAATTCAAAGTGCTAGTTCTTATCTATAAGGTCCTACACAGCTTGGGGCCAGGGTACCTGAAAGACCACATCCTTCCATATTGTCTAGCCCACCAACTTTCACACCCTGCTCTCCCTCCATGAGGCCTGATTGGTACCTACCTGCCTCTCGTTTAGGTGCCAGGCTAAAACATTTCTCTCCACTCAGGCTTTTAACTAAGGGGTTCCATGTTTTTTAGTAGTCATATGATCAGCTTCTAGCTTGAGGCTTTTATCAATGTTATCTTAGACTGCTCTGTTTTATAGGCTTTTATTCCCCTGGTTTGTTTTTAATAGCCATTTTATTGGCATGTTTTTATTTATTTTTGTTTTTATTTGTTCCTGTCATTTTTATTGCTATTTGTTTTATTCTATTTTACTGGTTCAATTGTGAGCTACCTTGAATAGGTCTGGAGAGGCTGCATACACATTTTCAAATGAAATAAAATATACGCTAAAAGAAGCTATTTTTAAACCTTTGTTTAATAGTGAAACAGCCTTTTCTAATTCCATGTTCTCCTGGATACAACAAATTTTCTTGATTCCTTTCTAACCCCCTGGCTTTAGAACAGAGATTTATTTGGTCACTGTTATGGGGAGAGAGACAGGGGAGGGTTACCATGTTAAGTCCACTGGGTCTCTCAGGAGCTTTTAATATTTTTGTCCATGGAGGCACTGCTTTGTAATGCTTCTTACCCTGAGTCACATGCTGATTCCAGAAGATGGTGTGGGGTGTCTTCCATATGATTCCTTGACTGTTTTGTTTCAGAACATCACAAAATTCCACTTTACCTCCCACATCCTTTATCATCTACAGCAGAATGATGGGAGAGGTCACTGGGAATCCTGACAAGATGGGTCACTAGTACCTGGATTAAACAACACTCCTTATTAGACCCAGATGAAGGATCCCTAAGTGTCCGTGTGGAACCAGGAATGGACTAAATTAGTAAACCTAAACTGAAACTCAACCCAGGTAATCTGGATTTGCTCATGATGGGGGACCATGGAACTCAGAAAGTTGCAGGTCTGTCTTGAATAGGTTCACATTCCCAAAAAAGTTCATCCCTGGGGACCTTTCCTACTTATGGCTGCACTCTTGAATGCTCAGCTGGCAGGCTTGGCTAGGGGTATGTTTTATCAGCTTGGGCTGGTGTGCCACTTTCTAAAAGCTATATATTGCATGCACAAATAACTTTGATTTGGGTGTGCAATAATGCACTTTACTTAGTACTGCCTTTCAAGGTCTGTATTTTTTTAATGCCTACTTTTTGTGCCTTCTTTTCATATATATTATGTTGCCACTTTTATGGTTTTATTGTGTTCTTTTTAATTTGTCCTTAATCCAGTCTCTAAAGAGGTGGCATACAAGTTATCTAAATAAATTGCTTGGCCCAGAATGCAGTGATTTTTTTTGTTGCTTGAAACTGCACTCAGGGAGTCCATCTGACAGCTTCCAATTTGTTTCTGGGGGGGAAATAAATGCAAGTTTTGTTTTTAAAGCCCTAAATAGCCTGGTCTGGTACATCTGAGGGAATGTCTTTTCTCATATGAGTCAACCCACCGCCCCAGATTTAAGGTCTAGTCATGGAGTCCTAGTGCAGAAGCCAGCATTAGAGAAGGCAAGAGTCTTATCAAGTAATTCGTGGTAGTAGCTGTCATCCCACAGAACTTCCTTCAAAGGGAATCCACCACTGTAGCCTTGACTCTTTTAAGTACAGTAATTTTTTAAAATTCAGTTTTGAAGTGGTTTTTACACTGTCTCTGGATATCATTCTGTTTTATTTCATGGGGAATTTATTTTATTGGATTTGGTGTTTGTATAACATTTTAAAATATGTACAGTTTAGAAGAAGAAGAGATTGGATTTATATCCTGCCCTTCACTCGGAGTCTCAGAGCGGCTTACAATCTCCTTTCCTTTCCCCTCCCCACAACAGACACCCTGTGAGGTAGGTGGGGCTGAGAGAGTTATTTCCAGAACTGTCCTTGAGAGAACAGCTCTGACAGAACTATGGCTTGCCCAAGGTCATCCAGCGGCTGCAAGTGGAGAAGAAGAAGAAGATAAGAGATTGGATTTATACCCCGCCTTTCACTTGGAGTCTTAGAGCAGCTTATAAACTCCTTTCCCTTCCCCTCCCCACAACACCCCTGTGAGGTAGGTGGGGTTGAGACACAAACTGCTCTTTCAGGAACAGCTGTGCCAGAGCTTGTGACTGACCCAAGGTCACATCAGCAGGTGCAAGTGGAGGAGTGGGGAATCAAACCCAGTCCTCTCAGATTAGAGTCCACACACTTAACACCAAACCACTACACCATCAAAGTAACAGAAATAATAAATAAGTAAAAAATACAGCATGCTACAAAAAGGCAACTTTGCCAAGAAGTAGGATACATTCAGTCTCAATTTTGCCAATCTGCAAATGCCAACATAGCTCTGCATGGTTTAAGCCAGGGTGACCAGACTGCGGCTCGGGAGCCACATGTGGCTCTTTCACGCATATTGTGTGGCTCCCAGCAGGGCAGCTGGTGAAGCAAAGGGGAGGCATACTTTTTCTCCCGCCCTCCCTCTCATCTATTTGCTTTCTTTGTTTCTCTTTCTCTCTTTCCACCTCTTTCATGCTTTCTTTCCACCTCTCTCTTTTTCTCTCTCTCTCCAACAAATAAATATCATTAGCAAACAAATAAATATAATTGGACAAATAAATATAATAAATATCAGTTTTTACCCCCTTTGTTTTTATTTTTGGCAGTCTCATTTAAAGTTAATAAAAACAAATGTGCATATTTTAAAATAAAAATGTGCATATAATATTTGTTCATGTTTTGCAGCTCTCAAACATCTGACATTTATTCTATGTGGCTCTTATGCTGAACAAGTTTGGCCACCCCTGGTTTAAGTGGTAATTGGAAAGCTGCTGACCTAACAGGAAGAATTACTTATCTTGGAAAACCTAATGGATATTTACTTGGAAGTAAATTCCAGTATGTTCAATAGGGCTTATTCTTATACCGCTGTTGGAGGATTAAGATGGGTAGCCATGTTAGCGTGTCTGTAGCAGTAGAAAGAAAGAGTCCAGTAGACCTACCACAAATTTTGTTAGTTTTTAAGGTGCTACTGGACTCTTACTCTTTTCTACTGTTGTAGGATTGTTGGTCTGGTTCTTGGTATAGTAACATTTTCAGTTTTATATTGCATAATTAAAGAGACGACAACAAACAAAAAATCCTTTATTTGTTGACAAATTGGAATTGCTAAAGCAGCCCTCCAAACGTCACTTGAATTGCTCTGGAGAAACTGGTCAATCTTTGCCTAATATAAACAGATATCTATAGCATGTGCCCTCTGTAATAGTAGAATGTGTTATTTACTGACACTCCACAAAACCCAAATTAAGAAAACCAGCATGGAAATCTCATCAATCAAGCCAAGAAAATTCTAAATAATTCTAAGAACCCCCCTAGCTATAAAACATTACCTTCTTAGATAATGAGATCTAGGATTGCCTATTGATGTAGTGTGCTTTAAAACTGTCCATGGAAATTAAAATCCCTGTTCCCTACAAATAGGTGACTCGGGAGACCAGTAATGAAAGAGAAAGTGTTTTCAACTCCCCCAAACTGCTGGCTCAAATCTTGCTCAGGTCAGCCCCAATCAATAAAGGGCTGTTGTAGAAGAGCTGCCTGAAATCCTTTTTGTACCAGTGGACTTGGTTCAGCTCCTAATGGATAAACCCACAGCACACCAGTATGAAGGGAAGTTTGCTGACAGTCTCTTAAAGATGTCAGTGTTAAAAGAAAATCAGGAAGAATAGAATATTGGATAAATGATTAGGAATTGTGTCAATTTTCTGATTAATCTGGAATCAAAAAGCATATGCTGCTTTTATTGATTATCTACATAAAATCGTAAGAGGTATTATGCTGGGCTAGTTAAACGCTCTTCTGAGTGCACAGTTGGGGTCATTAAAGCAAGGTAAACAAACAGATTCTAACCACTCCATCTCCTTGGTGAAACACAGAGCACTAGAACAATCCTATATTAACCCTTGCCTTTTTCATATTGAGAAATCTGCCATGTAATCACAAAAGTGTTGCAGAATCGCTATTGCTTCCTGTGTGACTGGCATAAATCCAAGCTTTAACTACTATAACAACAAACTAAAGAATGTTTAAACAGGTCTATGGGAAAACTGGTACATAATGAGGGTGAATATTCCCCACACATATGTAAATGGATCATCACATCATATTCTTATATGACATAATCAATGCTTTTTTTCTCCCATATGGAAATAGTCATGTGTGATCGTGAAGCTTCTCCATATGACTATTATTGCAAATATTGAAACCCTTTACTGTGATTTATCAGCATTCACAAAACAGCAGTGCCATCTTGTGTTCAAATACTATATTACTCAGGGTGTTGTTGTTCAGTCGCACAGTCGAGTCCGACTCTTCGCGACCCCATGGACCAGATTACGCCAGGCACTCCTGTCTTCCGCTGTCCGCTGAAGTTTGCTCAATTTCATGTTCGTTGCAGCGATGACACTGTCTAACCACCTCATCCTTTGCCGTCCCCTTCTTCTTTGACCTTCAATCTTTCCCAGCACCAGGGTCTTCTCCAGTGAATGCTCCCTTCTCATTTGGTGGCCTAAGTATTTGAGCTTCAACTTCAGGATCTGGTCTTCCAGGGAACAGTCAGGGTTGATTTCTTTTAGGATTGACTGATTTGATCTCCTTGCAGTCCAAGGGACTCTCAAGAGTCTTCTCCAGAACCATAGTTCAAAAGAATCTATTCTTCGGTGCTCGGCCTTCCTTATAGTTCAACTCTCGCAGCCATACATTACTACGGGGATTACTCAGGGTACCATGTGCAAATTGATAGCTCTGTACTTTTCATCCAGCTCAGAGAACAGTTATGATACAATGGGTGCAGCAGTTAAAATGTCAAACCAGAACTGGAGAGACCCAGGTTTAAATTATTATTCAATCACTATGCTGTTCTGGATGACTTTCAGGACTGATTCAGGCATAGGCATGCACTTCCTGCATAATATCATGTAGCTCCTGAGGAGAGGTACACCTCAAAAATGTTTGTTTCATTATCAGTATTGTACACAAGTAATACTACTAGAGAATCTCTGGTTCCATTTTAAACTTCTATTAAAACATAACTATTGCATTCTTAACATTGACTAAATCAATCGAAAATTATACCATCCACCAATGTTACATAGATAATTAAAGGAAAGCAGTTATATGAGTCTATGTAAGTTTCTTACCCCCAAAATAAGCAGCTCACAGGTAAGGAGCCCCATCTGAGAAGAAAGCTCTCAATCAATTCAACTTCCCCTATTCATAAGATTCTATCATCATCTCCTAACAATAGCTAAGTGTCCCATATGACAAGGGTGCACATGCTTGGCTAACTAAATATTTTATAACTTCAAATACTATTCAAGGTTATCTATATACCTAATTCCTAAAAATTCCCTATGTGTGGATACTTATTTCCGCAGACAGAGAGCATACTGTCCCACAACAGGTTTTTCTACCAACTCAGGGGACTCTGTGGATCTGCAGAAAAATCCAAAGTGTTAAAAAAACCTTGGGGAGGGTTGAATCCCCCCCCCCGATACCATTTGAAATGGCTGCTGCAGGGATCTACTCCAGGCCCCACTGCATTGGCAGTGATAGATTGGCGGGGGGGGGAGCAAAAGCAGAACTGGACCTGGGATTGGGGAGGATTCCTCCTGCAGCATGAATGACTAAATAGCAGGCAGGTTTGGGTTTAAAAGGCAGAGGGAGGGGGCAGGGCACTTTCCAGGTCTATTTTGGAGCCAGGCCAGGGACTAGGATTGCCTGCTCCTGGTTGGAAAATTCCTGGAGATTCTGTGGTGAAGTCTGAGGAGGGCAGAGTTTGGTGAGGGGAGAGGCCTCAGTTGGATATAATGCCACAGAGGCCACCCATGCTCTCTAGGGGGACAAATCTCTGGAGTTCAGTTGTAATTCTGGGGTATCTCCAGGTCTCACTTGGAGTTTGGCAAACCTAGGTCTAGCAGCACCGTCTGGGTGACTTGATACCACCTGACTTGTATGATTCAACTAGGCCTGGCTGCTTGCTACTGTTCAACAGCAGCCACCCTATGAAAGTCAGTGCAGTAAAATGGTCAGAGCTTCAGAGTAGGATTTGTGAGACCCAGGTTTAGATCCCCATCTTGCTGTGGAAGCTCACTGGGTGATTTTGAACCAGTCACATACTTTCAGCCTAAACTACCTCATAGGGTTGTTGTATGGATAAAACAGAGGAGAGAATAATGTAAACTGCTTTAGTCCCCACTGTGGAGAAAGACCATAGTTTCCCTCAGTAGAAGCTGCAGGGGGAAAGGAGATGGAAAGCTCAAGACAGGGGGACAGATGTTGACAAGCTTGAGTGTGTCCAGAAGAGGGCAATCAGGATGGTGAGAGGGTTTGAATTCAAGTCTTATGAGGAAAGGCTGAAAGAGTTGGGTATGTTTAGCACGGGAAAGAGAAGACTTAGAAGGAACATGATTACAGTCTTCAAGTATTTGAAAAAGATGGAGCAGATCTATTCTCTCTTGCTCTGGATTGCAAGACTAGATCGAATGGGTAGAAATTACAAGGGAGTCGTTACCGGCTAGGTATCAAGAGAAACTTTCTAACTGTAAGAGTGGTTGAGCAGTGGAACAGTCTGCCTCGGGAGGTGGTGGCTGCTCCTCACCTGGATGTTTTCAAGCGAAGGCTGGACGACCATCTTTTGGGTATGTTGTAGGTATGTCGGGCTATCTTTTGGCTATGCTCCTTCAGAGTGCAGGGGGTTGGACTAGATGTTACGATATGATTCTATAAAGGTAGGTTGGCTGCTGGGTGGGAAGGAGATAGGGATGCCAACTCCATGTTGGGAAATTCCTGGATATTTGAGGGGTGGAGCCTGGGGATGGTGAGGATTGAGGGACTTCAGACAGATATAATGCCATAGACTCCACCCTCCAAAGCAGTCATTTCCTTCAGTGGAACTACTGTTGCCAACCTCCAGGTGAGGGCTGGGGATCTCCTGGAATTACAACAGATCTCCAGATGAAATGGCTGCTTTGGAGGATGGTGTTTATGGTATTATATCCTGTTGAGGTCACTTCCAAGCTCAGACCTTATCCTCTCAAGACTCTACCCCCAAATCTCCATGAATGTCCCAACATGGATGTGGCAACTCTAAGAGGAATTGACCTCTGTATTTGAACAAAAGAACATAAGAGAAGCCAATGTTGAATCAGGCCAATGGCCCATCTGTCACACAGTGGCCAAAAATACCAGGTGCCATCAGGAGGTCCAGCAGTGGGGCCATGACACTAGAAGCCCTCCCACTGCTGCCCCCCAAGAATAGAGAGCATCACCTGCCCCAGACTGAGAGTTCCTATCTATACCTTGTGGCTAATAGCCACTGATGGACTTCTGCTCCACATGTTTATCTAATTCCCTCTTGAAATTGTCCATGCTTGTAGCTGCCACCGCCTCCTGTGGCAGTGAATTCCATGTGTTAATCACTCTTTGGGTGAAGAAGTACTTCCTTTTATCTGTTCTAACCTGACTGCTCAGTAATTTCATTGAGTGCCCACGAGTTCTTGTATTGTGAGAAAGGGAGAAAAGTACTTCTTTCTCAACCTGCTCTATCCCATGCATAATCTTATAAACCTCCATCATGTCACCCCTCAGCCGTCGTTTCTCCAAGCTAAAGAGCCCCAAGCGTTTTAACCTTTCTTCATAGGGAAAGTGTTCCAACTCTTTTATCATTGCCCTTCTCTGCACTTTTTCCAATGCTATAATATCCTTTTTGAGATGTGGCAACCAGAACTGTACACAGTATTCCAAATGAGGTTGCACCAATGATTTATATAGGGGCATTATGATACTGGCTGATTTGTTTTCAATTCCCTTCCTAATAATCCCCTAGCGTTGGCCTTCTTTATTGCAGTTACACACTGTCTAGATATTTTCATTGAGTTATCTATTAAGACTCCAAGATCTCTCTCTTGGTCAGTGTCTGCCAGTTCAGACCCATCAATGTGTATTTATATTTAGGATTTTTGGCTCCAATGTGCATCACTTTGCACTTGGCCACATTGAACCCCATTTGCCACGCTGATGCCCACTCACCCATCCTCGACAGATCCCTTTGGAGTGCCTCACAATCCTCCCTGGTTTTCACCACCCTGAACAACTTCGTGTCATCTGCAAATTTAGCCACTTCACTGCTTACTCCCAATTCAAAATCGTTAATGAACAAGTTAAAAAGCATCGGACCGAGTACTGATCCCTGTGGTACCCCACTGCTTACCACCCTCCATTGAGAAAGTTTCCCATTTATACTCACTCTCTGTTTGCTATTTATAAGCCAATTTTTGTCCTTTTATCCCATGACTACTGAGCTTACTTAGGAGCCTTTGATGAGGAACTTTATCAAAAGCTTTCTGGAAGTCAAGGTAGACAACATCTTTTGGGTCCCCCTTCTATTTGGGCAATCTGTTGTGATTCCTGGAGAGTGGCTGCTGCCACTGCTGCTGTGGGGGGAGGAAGTAGGTGGGAGGCTGGGAGAGTGACGGGGCAGAAAGAATGATGGGGTGGGGGCAAAAAGGAAGTGACAGGCATGGAGGGGGGAAGGGAGCGAGAGAGAGAGAAAGAAAAAAAGGGGTGGCAGAAAGGAGAAAGAGTGTGAGAGAAGGAGGGGGAGAGGGGAAGAAGCAGAGGTGGGAGAATGGGATAGCTGCTCCAGCAAGTTTCTTGCGGGCCCCCACTTGTAAATATTTTAAATGTCTTTAAAATATAAACATTGTTCATTCATTCTCACTGCTTTTTATCTTACAGTCTATTTAAAATAGTGATTACAGGTTTCTCATACTTATCTGACGAAGGAAGTATTAACTCTAGAAAGCTCATACCCCCAAAACCTTGTTGGTCTCTAAGCCACTGCTGGATTCAAATCACTTGGCATGTGATTGCATCTTTGGAGGCCTCATTTATACTTTTATTCTGTGCCTAGTGGTTTCATTTTGGAAGTAAGTCCATATGTTTTTTAGTAGAATATACTTAGAATTTATTTATTCATTTTATTGTTTGTATTTAATTTCCCATTTTTTCTATTTTTTACAGCAATTCTTTTCTGGTCCTTCTTGTATTTATATTTTATATTTGTATGATTGTACTGTACTATTATATAAGCCAATATGTTCCTCACAGTGTTTGACCTCTGAAGAAGGCCTATACAGACCAAAACGCGTCAGATCAAGTCCATTAGCCCTTGTGTTTTAGATTCTGGTATTTTTACATGAGGTGTGATTGGGCCTTTATATATTTTTAAATTCTTTGTTAATAAATACATGTATCTTTTTATATACTATATATATTAAGCTTTCATTGTTGGCCCTCTTTTCTACTTGACTAACCTTTTTAGGTTCTGGATCCCAGGTTTCTAGGTTCAGTTTCCCGCCCTCCTCTTTTTGACCCAGCCACTTTACAGGCCCATTTCACTTCCTCCTGCTCTCAGCCATTTAAACCTAAAAGGTCAGCTGCAGACCTGCGCCTTTCAGCTGTTAGGTTTAAATGCCCAAACAGAACCAATAATAGTCCAGTAAATGTTTGGGGAAAGTGCTTTCCCTTAACATTGGTTCAGGGGCTCCGAACCAACCCAAGTTCACACAGAATTTTGGTTCATGAGCTGGTTTGTGCCCATCTCTTCTTCCATATTCTACTTGTGTACCACAAAACTTACCTCAGCAGCAAACCCAAAGCCTATACACTAGCTACCTTTAGAACACCTGGTAACTGAGGGGAAAGTTTATAGTTTAAAATAAACCTGAGTCCCTCAAAATCATAGGAGGCTGTGCAGGTCCCCTCAGTTGATAGAAACAGTCTGTCACAAAGTTTCCCTTTACTCAGTATGGCTAGAAGTCATTGATGGACCTATCCTATACAAACCTAGCTCCCTTTTAAAGAGATCACTACATCCACTGGGACTGAATTTCACAATTTAATTATTTATTGAGTAAAGGAGTATTTTTTTTCTGTTCTGCCTTGAATCTATCACCCATTAAGTTCATTTTGTACCCCAAGTGCTACTTTTATTCACAATCCTTTGTCAAATACCCTAACACAAGAAAATGAGGGACCCTGCTTGGGAAGTCCTGATACAGGATACTAGCAAACACAAGCTTAGAACATAGCCCACTGATTTTTTTAAAACTCTACAGTCCAAATTAGATAAAATATTTCCTTACCCAGATTCTGCTTATCTTTTTCTCTCTGTTCCCATTTTGAACTGTCCACATAAGCTGCTGACAGAATAGATCTTTTGCCTAATAAAAAAGAAGACAAGATCAAAAGGTCATTTAGGCAGGTTTCAATTTATTGAAATATACATTTTGTTAGTCATCTTCCTTTTTATACATTCCATTCTCTAACTTAAGTGCAACAAATAGCCAGTGTAACCACCATCCTACCAGAGAACATTAAATGTCATCATCCCTTAGAATTCCTAACAGGGTTGTTAGCTTCAGAGAGGTCTTACTATCACCACTGTAACAAAGTTTGAGTTCAGTGGCTCCTTTAAGACCAGCAAACTTTTATTTAAGGTATAGGCTTTTGTGTGCACACATACTTCTACAGATACAAAGTGTGCATGTACACGAAAGCTTATACCTTGAATAAAAGTTTGTCGGTCTTAAAAGCGCCAGTGCACTCAAACTTTGTTCTGCTGCTTCAGACCAACACAGCTACCCACCTGAATCTACCACCAGTATAAATTAAGACTTGCATAAAACTTTCACTGAACTCATAATTCACAGAATATTGTGATTTTATTTTTAATCATCAGGAGTACATAAATGTTATTCTCTATTCTGAACAAAAGTAAAATGTTAATCTGTCCAATAGTCCTTAATCAGAGTAGCAGTATCTAAAATTTCTAAGCTACTGCAGAAATGACTTATTTGAATTACGCCTTCACACTTTGAAATAATTACAGTCAAGTTACCAAACATTATGAACAACAGAGCTACTATAAATTATGTCAAAACAGCACTACTATAAGGCAATATTGGAGTGATCCTGCTCCATCCCAGAATGGTTTTAGAGCCACCTGAAAGGAAGCTGGATAGTATCCCATCCAACTCTGAGTATTGCATTTAACAGTGCAAGTCCTATGCAGACTTATACTTTTGTAAGGCCATTAAACTCTGCTCAGGATTGCGCTGCAAGCCCTGGGAAAAAGTGACCGAAAGCAGAACCCTGAGAAAGATATATAAACTGTTAACAAGAAAGAAATACATACTTATTAAACAATCAGTTAAGTACAGAGACCCTTACATGGAGGGAACAAATAACTCTTTCTGCAGAGATAGGTGGAATTTTAACTTTATCCTTCTAGGACCCATCTAGCCCTTTAAGATTAACATACGGCTTGCACATTCTACAAGATTCTACGACATATTTTCTGCTGCTCCATTCAGTTGCAAGGAATATGAATAACAGAAATTATACTATACAAAGTGATTCCATATATGCTGATTTAAGGCAAGACAGATATTGAAATCAAAAACAAAAACTATGAATGTTTTTTCCTATTTACATTAGGCTCAAGGGATGATGGGGAAATTCTAGGAAAAACTGTTACCCTCAGAATTTCACCATTAGCCAGACAGCTGAAAAAATTAAGTGGCAGTTAGCACAAAAAGTGGATAGAAACGGCAGAAAACAACATGACTGGTAATTTATTTAAATTTCTGAAGCTGTAGTTCTATGCTTACTTGAGAATAAGCCCCACTGGATACAGTGGGTTGTGCTTCAGAGTACACTTACGCAGAATTGGTGTTAATACACAAGTAATGTAAAATGGAACATTTCCAGACTGAAGTTCAGGAAAGTCCTACATGCAATGAAAACCACAGACAGGTGAATAGCTCAAGTTTGTGAAAGGCTCAACTGAGTTTTCAAGGCATCTTACTCTCATGATCTGGTGTTTATTGCCGTAATCTTCCACTCTATTTATTTTATTTATTATTTACATTTCTACCCTGCCCTCCCCATGAACGGGCTATAGGAAATGCTGCTTTTCAAATTAATAAGAGAAATGATAGAAATTTATTTTTAAAACCTTATATATGGTGTACCAAAATCAAATAAAGAAAACTTCTCTCTACTCAAAATTCTATGAACATCCAATAAAGTTTAAGGGCAGTAGATTCAGGACAAGCAAAATAATACTTCATTGCTCAATAAATAACTTGCAGGACTCACTTCCACAAGATGAGCCAGTAGATTAAATGGTTTTAAAAGGGAGATTTGGTAAAGCCATGGCACCAACTGCAGCTACTAGCAATGAAGGCTGAATACAGACTACAGAGACCAGTTCCCCTGCAGAAAATGACTGCTTTGGAGGATGGCCACTATGGCATTGTATCCTGATGTCTCTCCCCTCCCCAAGCTCCACCCACCATATCTCCAGGTATTCCCCAATCCAGAACTGGCAGCCCTCGCCTAGAAATAATAACGGGATAATAACATGCTTTACTTGTAGGCATTCTCCATTCTGGGAGCACGTAGTTAGCCACTGTGGGAAATAGGCGCTACATGAACGTTTGGTTTGGTCCAGTAGGGCTGCACGCCACAGAACAGCAACTAGAGGTAGGACAACCATTCCTGATCAAAGATAATCCAACTGATAGAAGCTACCCTGACTGGTGTTCCTAAGAGACTGCGAGACCACCTGAAAATATCATGTCCACCCACCTGCCACAGCCCAGACTTTCATCCCAGTCCTGCTCCATAAGACCCCACGTTTGAACACGTGTACCGCCATTTTGGCCCGTACCAACCCTTTCACCAGGGTCGGGGGAGGAATGAAGAATCTCTGTCAGCACAAGCTCCTCCTTTCCTCCAGTAAATCTTAACGCGCAAATGAAGGCGGGGCAAGGCAGCAGTGTGGGTGACCCCCCTCTATCCTCTCTTGGTACATTCCGGAGCGAGAATGGCTACAGCAGTTGTTGAAGGTTCCAAGCGAATCCTGCGGGAGACGATCACACGATCTCTGTTATTTAGGAAGCTCGCTCTGGCTTCTAGTTGTTGGAAATGCCCGCAAGGAGGTACCGAAGGGTGGCGGGCGAAAGGGAGGGCAAGCAAGCGAGCAAGCAACGTTTGTGTACTGGGGACGCTCTAGCGGAGAACTGTATGTCCCATCATACATTGCTGCCTCCTGATAGCTGTGGGTTTAGGCTGATCGAAGTGAGGCACCCTGGGGCTTGTGGTCCCGGTATTGGGGGCGGGGGGGTGCTGCCCTTCTTATAGGGCTCTGTTCCTGTTAAGTGTTCGTTCCTGACATAGGCGTAGAGTTCAGGGGGGCTTGGGGGCGAAGGCTACCCCCGAAATTTCCCAGGGGGTCTCAGCCTCCCCCGGGGCTTGCAATGCTTGCAACCACCCCCCACCCCCCTTTTAAAGCAGAAGGTTTTTTTTAACTTTTAAAAAACCTTCCCCCCCCCAGTTTGGGGGCAGTCGCCCTGGCTGTGCTTGTCCGGTCGGCTCAGCACCTCCTCTTTCTCCTGGTCCCCTCTGTCGCCGCCGTTGCAGAGGGTGCTGGACCTTGTAATCCGGGCACTTTGCTGGGGGCGGGGACTGAGCGGCTAGCCGGGAGAGCATGGCCCCGCGGTTTCCACGTGCTGCAGAGCCGGGCGCGCCTGGCAAGGAGAGGAAGGATTCCGTGAGCCCAGGGGAGGAGGGGGAGCGAGGGGACTGAGGCAGCAGGTAAACGGCAGCAGCTGAGGAGGGGGGTTGTGGGGTATACCACGTGGGAGGAGGAGAGGGAGCCTTGAGGAAACGGAGGGGGGGGGCTGGGAAAATAAAACAACTTTTTAAAAGGCCGGTTGGAGCGGAAGGGGGGAATGGGGAGGCCTCCCTTGAATGTCCACCCAGTAAAGCCTAAATCGTCCCTGCAAATATGCATCCTCACGTCTGTTAGGAAGGAAGGCAGTAAGGCCCTCCAATGCTCTCCCCCTTATTGCACTCGCCTTCTGCGTGAAGGGAGCTTCCATGTTGGGCCAGTTTCCCCTTGTCCTGCAGACTTTCTACTTGCAGGGAGTTGGGTGTTTGTTTTTTTAAGTAAAAAGTGATTGGTGTTTGTTTAGCAGTTCTAGCTTTCAAAGTGGGTTTGAGTATATGTGTTTATTTGGTTTGTTTGTGTCCTGCTTTTCTCTCAGGGTTGCCAGCTCCAGTTTGGGAAATTTCGGGAGATTTGGGGGTAGAGCCTGAGGAGGGTGGGGTTTAGGTAGGGGAAGGGGGGTCAGCAGTGGGTGGGCTTCTAGTGTCCTGGCCCCACTGCTGGACCTCCTGAGGGCACCTGGTATTTTTGGCCACTGGATGACACAGAGTGTTAGGCTAGATGGGCCATTGGCCTGATCCAACATTGGCTTCTCTTATTTTCTTATGAGCCAGCCTCACTCCCTGAAAGGCTACCTTTCTGCTCCTGCCTGGATGGCTGCAAACTGCAAAGGCTCTTCTTCCTCCCAGCCTGAAACAGATCTTCCTGTTTTGCCCTGATTCTCTCCCTGAAACAACATGCAGCCACCATCTGATTGAAAGTTTTAAAAGAACACCCTAGATGGTGTCATGGATCTAACACTTCATGATTCTTTGTGACACAAAAGCTATTTTGCAAAATGCCCTGGAGGTTGCAAAAACCTCTGGATTTAGAAAGCACCCCCAAATGCCCAGCAGTCTGCTGTCCATCTGCCTGTATGGCCAGGCTGTCTGAAGGGGGATGTACTAAAAGGAAGGACAGGATTGCCCATTGGAAACAATGAGATAGGTTTGAAGGCCCATTGGAAATAATGGGAGCCAGGAATGCCAATTGACTTCCGTGGACTCCTTTGAAATACGTTACAGCACAAGAAGAGTTGCAAAGAAAATGTGGAACGGATTTTCCATTAAGATCTCTGGAATGACAGCTCCTGGGAGTAGCAGGAGTATTCTGGCACACAGATTCCGTTCCCAGGGGCTGTCATTCCATTCAAGGGCCTGTCATTCCAGTCCCAGAACACATATTCGACCCCTAGTCCCAAAACACTTCTTCTACTCCCAGGGGCTATCATTGCACTCTGGGGGCTGTCATTTCAGTCCCAGAAAAATTTGCTACCCCCCTGGGACTGTCAATCCATTCTGGAGTCTGTCAATCCAGTTCCAGAATGCTTCTGGGTTGAGGCGTTTTTGCTTGGAGCAAACTCCAAGAATGAGAGCTATAAGAGGGGATGGACATTCCTTAGGAGAGAAGGATCCCATAATGATAGTCTCCTCCCCCAGCCCATTTCCTCCTCCTCCTCCACATTTCCAAGCCCAGTCAGCTGCAGAGATTGGGTGGGGGGAGGTCTAATGCAAGGGAATCTGCTCTCCAAAGTAGTCATTTCCTCCAGGGTGATGCTCTGTATTCTTGGTGCTTGGGGGGGGGGCAAAACTGGGAGGGCTTCTGGAGTTCCGGTCCTGCTGGTGGACCTCCTGATGGCACCTGGCTTTGGCCACTGTGTGACACAGAGTGTTGGACTGGATGGGCCACTGGCCTGACCCAACATGGCTTCTCTTATGTTCTAACTCAGTGTGCTGCAGCATTGAAAAAAAGTCAAACTCTTAAGGTAGGGATGATTAGGAAAGGGATTGAGAATGAAACAGCTGAGACTGTAATGCCCCTGTATAGATCTATGGGATGGATCTGTTGTATGGAACAGCAGTCACTGAGGGTGTGGAGGGGGAGGTATTTGTGTATTTCCTGCATTGTGCAGAGGGTTGGACTAGATGACCCTGGAGGTCCCTTCCAACTCTATGACTGTGATTTGTATTAACCTGTTATGATGAACCCCTGTATCTCCCTCACTGTCTAGCAGATTTCCCCCATCAAATCTTCAGTTCCCCTCAGTGACTGAGTTGCCCTACAGTAGCCCTGTGGACTTTCCATGCGCGATCATACCAGCACATCTGGGCGGTGTAGCACTCCCGTGGCCAACCCGCGGCTTCCCGTGGAAAACACAGAGTAAAAAACTACTAGGGTCGAAGTACTAGTTTCCGGAAACCCTGGGGCAAAGGCCGACGTCTGATCGCAGGAGTGCCAGTATCCCGCGGCTTCCGACACCGGCCCATGTCCTAGGGTTTCCGGATGTTGTAAGTTTCCATGGGATGCGCACCAACGCTGAATGAGGCATGCGCATATGCAAGACACCGACAGTGGCCTGCCCCCCCTTCCAACGGCACATGTGTCCTTTGCTGTAGCGCAGCTTGCTGCTCTGCTGTGCTGCTTTTTGCCGCACTGTAGCAGTGCTGTGTGATCGGCGCTCAGCACTGGAGCGTGGCAACCCGGTGGCCCCTGCGATTGGGCTACCGCGCCTTATTTTGCTCCGGGGCGAACTGCCACACCTCCCCCCGCATTTTCTGGCCCGTATGACCGGGGCCTATATACAGCTTTCTATGTCGTGCTTCATTTGGACTGCTTTGCTTTCTCAGGTCCTAGCCTCCTCCTTTTCTATAACTATGGATCTACATCCCCTTCCTCAAGCCTTGCTGCTTGTCCCAACTCTCTAAAGTCAGACCAGTTTGGCCAGTGGCAACCCAAAATACATCTGTCTGTCCAGGAAGTTCAACTAAATGCCACTAGAGGTTTTGTCACCACTGCTACATCACTTAATGCATTACAAAATAGGTTCATGTTCAGGCTATAATTTATGATGTTTTAGTTTGAGAAGATCTGTTTTCTTGGTCACATTAATTGGTACTATTTTTTCCCTGTAAACTCCTCTTCCATCCCAATGGACTCTGCTAGTCACATGTTGTCTGTCAATCACCTCTTTATCCCACCCTTCCTCCAGTCTCCCTTCCCTTATATTGACCTCACAACAATGGCAATATCACCCAGCTCGATGCAGGGAGCTTTGACTCTTGGAAGCTTATTCTCTGAAACTCTTGTTGGTCTCTAATCTGCTACTGGACTCAAATCTAACTGTCCCAGTATCACCGAGTAAGCGTCATGCAAAATGTAGATCTGAACATGGGTCTCCTCAGTCCCCCTGGTCGTTATGCCATTGGTCCATCTACTTCAGCATGGTCTGCTCTCTCCAGTAGGAGAGGATGTAGAGGATTTTGCTTATGCTGTGCTTTGTTTCTGAGTCATTGGGGTCTGGCTAGGGGAGTTCTCAAGGGTTCCCAGGACCCCCTAAATTTCTGGAGGGCTCCTTCCTAAATCCCACATATCTCCACCTCCATAAATAGTGACAATGGCTTGTGATGTCACTGGGCCTCAGTTCTTTTAAGGACCTAGCACAGCAATGCCTCTGGCCCAGCCCCAGCCCCCCCTGGGAAATTGGAAAGTCTACGCCCTTGGTTCCTGATCTTGTTGCTACTTAACGTTTGGTAGCAACTTCTGCATAGATTCTTTTTGCTTTGGGTCCCACGGAGCATGTTAATCGAGCAGCAATGAGAGAATTAAAAGGACAAATGCAAAATAAATACTGACCAAGGCCAATCTTGCTTAGCAGCCAAGATCTGACGGGATCGGGGGATCGAGTTATCCAAGTCAGGGCTAACGTGACATGTTGTTGTTGTTGTTCAGTCGCACAGTCGAGTCCGACTCTTCGCGACCCCATGGACCAGAACACGCCAGGCCCTCCTGTCTTCCGCTGTCCGCTGAAGTTTGCTCAATTTCATGTTCGTTGCATCGATGACACTGTCTAACCATCTCATCCTTTGCCGTCCCCTTCTTCTTTGACCTTCAATCTTTCCCAGCATCAGGGTCTTCTCCAGTGAGTGCTCCCTTCTCATTTGGTGGCCAAAGTATTTGAGCTTCAGCTTCAGGATCTGGCCTTCCAGGGAACAGTCAGGGTTGATTTCTTTTAGGATTGACTGATTCGATCTCCTTGCAGTCCAAGGGACTCTCAAGAGTCTTCTCCAGCACCACAGTTCAAAAGAATCTATTCTTCGGCGCTCGGCCTTCCTTATAGTCCAACTCTCACAGCCATACATTACTACAGGGAATACCATTGCTTTGACCATGCGGACTTTTGTTGGCAAGGTGATGTCTCTGCTTTTTATCATGCTGTTTAGGTTTGCCATCGCTTTCCTCCCAAGGAGCAGGCGTCTTTTAATTTCATGGCTGCAATCACCATCTGCAGTGATCTGGGATCCTAGGAATGTGAAGTCTGTCACTACTTCTACGACTTCCCCTTCTATTTGCCAAGGTGTGATGGGCCCAGATGCCATGATCTTAGTTTTTTTGATGTTGAGCTTCAAGCCCACTTTTGCACTCTCCTCTTTCACCCTGAGCAAGAGGCTCTTTAGGTCCTCTTCACTTTCTGCCATCAGAGTGGTATCGTCTGCATATCTGAGGTTATTGAACTTTTCCCCAGCAATCTTAACTCCAGCTTGTGATTCATCCAGGCCAGCATTTCGCATGATGTACTCTGCATATAAATTAAATAAGCAAGGTGACAATATACATCCTTGTCGTACTCCTTTTCCTATGCTAAACCAATCAGTTGTTCCATACGTGACATACCTAGCTCTTAAAAGTATAAGTGAAATAAATGCAGCTGCCTGCAGGCCTTTTCAGAGCCACAACCCTGCAGAGTGTATGATTTCCATGCAGAAGGTATCAGCGGGTTTCCTAAAAGTTGTGTTTTTAAAATCAATGGGGGTCGCCTTGTTAACATCTAAGCGCAAGTATAAACCGGTAGTCATTATTTTTTATTACTTTTCATTTTATCGAGGGGAATACAGGTCGGTTTGATACAGGATAAACCAGATGTTTACTTTAAATGTGTTACTTTTTAACCCCCTCCTCCATTTTATCCTCAAAGCAGCCATGTGAAGTAGTTTAGGCTGGTGGGGAAAAAGGACTAGTCACTAGCACTAGTCCAGTTTACTTCATGACATGTTGGGATTTGATCTTAACTCTTCCCCAGGGCCCACCTTTAGTCAAACCCTCTGATGACTGATTCTGGGAGAAAGTGGTTTGTAGCCCATTTGAGCCATTTATCCTGTTGGTAACCTTGAAGTCCATCATTTCTCCATGAAGGAAAAAGTAACAATGATGTATTTAAGGATACCTTTCCTTAGGAAGCATGTAAGGTCCTATACATTCTTATCTAAAGCATAAACCATAGAATAAAGTAGAATTTACTCCTGAGTATAATTGCAGATGCATACCAGTGGCCCCGGTCATACGGGCCAGAAAACGCGGGGGAGAGGCGTGGCAGTTCGCCCTGGAGCTAAATAAGGCGCGGTAGCCCGATCACAGGGGCCACCGGGTTGCCATGCTCCAGCTCTGCGCCCCGATCACACCGCGCTGCTGCAGCACAGCAAAAAGCAGCGCAGCAGACCACGCAAGTGCAAAGTGTTGCGAAATGTGCATGCGCCATTGGGGGGGGCGGGCCGCTATCGGTGTCTTGTGTGAGAGCATACACTGTTCAGCATTGGTGCGCATCCCATGGAAACTTACAACATCCGGAAACCTCGGGGACATGGGCAGGCATCAGAAGACGCAGGATAACTGGCGCTCCCGCGATCAGACGCCAGCCTTTGCCCCGGGGTTTCTAGAAACGAGTACTTCAGACCTAGTAGTTTTTTACTCCGCATTTTCCATGGGAAGCCATGGGTTGGCCACAGGAGCACTACGCCTCCCAGATGTGCTCGTACGATCGCGCACGGAAAGTCTGCAGGGCTCCCGTGCCTTCAGCGGGGCAAATGTTCAGTGTGAACGGGGCCAGTGTTGGTCTGTAGAAGCAAAAAGATGGTTGCTTCATAACTACTATTGCAAGAGGTAGTAACCCATCAGATGCTGGAACGGAAAGCAATAAGAGCACAGAAGGTCAGAACTTTGGACTGCCCTGAACACCTCATACATTTGTGGTTTGACTCATGCAAGCTGAAATAAATTTTGTTAGCCTTCAAGTGTACACTGGCATAGGCCAGAGGCTTCTTTGTCAGATGTGTGAAGCTGTTGCTTAAAGAAGTGGGTATATATTCCCTAAGCAGAAAGAAAGATGAAATGAATGTTGTGTGCCTGTGTTTTTAAATAAACTGAAACTGAAAGGTCCAGCAATGGCAGAGTTAGTAGTAGATGTTTTACATTACTATGCAAGCCTGCATCATGTCACTGTGAATAGGTGTTTGTGAATAATGGAAGGGGAAACTATATAAATGCATTAGGTGAAACTAAGGGATTGAACATAGGCCTCACGCAGCCTTTCATCTGCCTTAACTAGCACAGTCTCATGGAGATCCAAAACAAAGCTGGTGCATGCACAAATGGAAAGGGCCTTTGTTGTGACTCTAAGGCAGAGGTCTCCAAATTCCTTGAGCCCAAGGTTGCCTTTGGAATTCTGACACAGTGTGGTGGGTGCAGCCACAAAGTGGCTACCGCAGGAGGTAGAGCCAGCCACAAAATGGTGACCACAGCTTACCTTCAGTCAGCTTGGTGCAGTGGTTAAGAGTGGCAGACTCTAATCTGGAGAATCAAGTTTGATTCCCCACTCCTCCACATGCAGCCAGCTAAATGACTTTGGGTCAGTCACAGTTCTCTCAAAGCTGTTCTTTCAGTACTCTCTCAGCCTCACCCACCTCACAGGGTGCATGTTGTAGGGAGAGGAAGGGAAGGTGATTGCCTGCTGGCCCGAGACTCAGCTAGTGAAGAGTGGGGTATAAAACCAACTCTTTTTCTTCATGCAATGAAGACCCTTGTACATGGAGGCAACTGTTGCCAAAGCAAAATTAAAAAAAAAATCTGTGCAGCCAATCAAATCTCCAGTGGTCGACTTCCTGTTTTCGGCGCTGCAATGGCGGTCGCTCTCCCCAATACTTGGGGAGCACTCCGCACACCAGCGGCACGGAGGGAAGCTGCCAACGCAGTTTCCCCACAGAGCCCTAGGGACTGGCTCCAAGCCATAGGGCTTTTGAGGAATAGCCTCTTTGACGGTGCAATGCCGGAGAATTGAGGCACCCCTCTGCCCTGATGGTCCTACCGCTGTGTGGCCTTTGGGCACAAGCTGGGCTGACAGGAACAAGCGCTGGAGATCGAGCGGAATTGTGAGGCTGTAAACGCAGTCGAACAGGACCGACAATGAATGTGAGTCAGATGTAAACAAACTTTGAAATAAGCAGAAAAACCCTACCTCCTCCTATCTTCAAGGTGAGAGTTGTGACTCTAAGGCAGAGGTCTCCAAATTCCTTGAGCCCAAGGTTGCCTTTGGAATTCTTGCGTGAACAGATAAGCAGAAAAGGGGGGGTTGGGGAAAATAAGTGATTGGCTTGTTTTGAGAGACTTACCAGAGCGGATTTAGTCTGGAAGCGATTTTCAGAGGTGGTGAAATAGCGGGTGGCTTAAGTAAACAATATGCCATGTTGGCGGGCGCAGGGGGAAAAGGAACGAAAGCGAAACCAATGGGTGGCCAGAGTCCAAAGCCGGAAGAGGGAGTGGATGTCATGAAACTCCTAGTGGATACCATTAAGCCCGTGATGGAACAACTCGCTGGTATTAACCAGCAGTTGGTCACACTAAATCAAAACTTTGCATCACAGGGAACTCCAGTTGGCAGAAACGGCCAAAAAGACAGAGCAAATGGTGGAAGTTGTGAAGGAGATGTACGCCACAAATAAGAATATGAAGAAAAAGATGGGAGAGTTAGTGAATAAGCAGAACTACCAGGAAACTCGTTTTCTGCCATTACAAATGGAAAAAGCTAACATGGTCCTTAGATTCCTGAGTCAGCTAAAGAGGACCTGAAGAAAATACTCAGTGAAATTATTGCGCCAGCAACAGGCTTGAAAGTGGAAGAAATTACACATGATATGGAAACAGCATATAGGGTGTACTCTAACTACACCAAAAAAAATAGCCTGCCTGGGGAAATAATGATCAGATTCTCAAAAAGACAGACCAGAGATGCAATCTTAAAGCAACATCAGCAACTCCACTGAAACTGGGAAATATAACTATCGAGACCTTAAAAGACATTCCATTTGAAGTTCGTCAAAAAAGAAAGAACTATAAGGACTTAATTCTTTTTCTCCAAACCAATCAAATTCCATACAGATAGGTGGTGCCTGAAGGTGTTATCTTTAAAATCAACTACAAGAGAGAGAAGATTGACTCCATTTTTAAAGCCAAAGAATTTCTAAAACGTCATCTGGGATCTAAAGAAGAAGGAGAAACTGGGTCAAGTGGCTCCACCCCTCAGAGACAGATGAAGACCTGGCCGTGGGAGAGGGAGCTGCCGCCATCAAATCATGTTATGACTTTGGAGATAGAAAGCCTAGATAAAGGCAGAAGGACTCTGGAAATTGCCTTTATGAAGCGAACTGGAGGGGTGTACTGGAATCTCCTCATAACAAATAACAAATTAACAATTTAGCTGAGATAGACAGGAACTCACAACACGCATTGTTTATTAACACTAAAATACTAACATTTAGCTTAACACTCCTTCTCTTGGGGTTTTAGTATAGTGTGGGTTTACTTTTCTTTATCCCTAGCTGTAGTTCCCTTTTTTTCTTTTGTAGTTTTAGTAGTATATACAAAAATCAATAAAAAATCCCCTTCGGGGGGCAAAAAAAAATCTCCAGTGGTCAATCAGAAAGTGCCACCTGCCCCCCCTTTCTAAAAACATGTGGTGGGCACCACGAAAGGTGTCATTGGTTGCCATGGCATCCATGAACCCCACATTAGGCACCCCTGCTCTGAAATAAGGATCAGCTACTGGTGGTCCCTGTTCCAAGTCTGGCCTCTTAAGAAGTGCTGCTTATTCCCACCTACCAGCCTAGGAGTGAAAGAGAATTCTGAAGAGAACTACAGCTGTCACCTTGGTACTTGCTAGAGAGGTCAGGCTCTTGTCCTATCATTTCTTTCCAGTGCCCTGATAAAATAACTTGTTGACCAAGACCTTACGGTAGCTACAAAAGTCTTAGAGTGAGCAAGAAGATTTCATTGTAAGCTTATCAATGTATTACAAAAGAATGTTTGACAATATGTTGGTCTAGAAACTGCATTATCTACACAAGTGAAAGGAATCCTCACAGCACACTCTTATTTTTGTAACTAGAAATGTAAATAGTTATAATTTTGGTCACTGGAACTTCAGATTCCTTGATTCAGGGTTACATTTAAATGAAGTCTAAGGTTCAAAATTTAAATATATGAAATGTTCTGAATATCTCCTTTTTATTGTTCTGTATTCTAGCAAAACGTTATTTGTTAAAAGAAGACGTTCTGAGGTTACACGACTTTCAGCAGCAGAAGTTGACAACTGGATATCGACTGTATGGCGAGAAAGGTATTTGCTTCATGCATCCCTCCCATCAACGGTTCACAAATTAGTTTTATAAAATCTGCTGTTCTAGTTGTGACACCCACTTGGTACAGTTTGGAAGTGTTAGCTTTTTTTAAAAAATAATTATTGTAAAGGATTGATTATTTAATTCTGGAGCATATAAGTAAGGGCTCCTTGCTTTTCCCCTTAGCAAGAGAATTTCACTATTTATTGAACCCTAGTTTACTGCTTCTGATATCTGATCACCTGGTTGTGCCTACCTGAATAAGGTCAGAGGAAGAAAATAAGGTTTGGAAAGAAAAACTGATATATTATTATTATTATTATTATATATTAGTATTTCCTGAGTGTTGAGGAGGCATTCTGTTCAACCTGCAAAAAACTTGCTTGTTGTTGTTCAGTCACACAGTCGAGTCCGACCCTTCGCAGCCCCATGGACCCCATCATGCTAGGCCCTCCTGTCTTCTGTCATCCTCCGGAGTTTGCTTAATTTCATGTTCGTTGCATCGATAACACCGTCTAACTATCTCATCCTCTGCCGTCCCCCTTTTTAATCCGTGTATATAGCTACTATAACGTTTGAGAACTTTGAACATTTTCCTACCTCAGCACAGTCACTGTAGTCAGAGCAGATTATACTGAGCATACTGGGTGAGCCCTCTTCTGCACCCACACAGCCCCGTGGCAATCATTCACCACAGTGATGAACCATTAGTACCTACAAAGCGATGATAGTGCCATAACCTCTTCTGTGATAGTATTACCCCTTTGAGAAGCTCTTTTTCCATACTTTCATGCAGAAGGGAAGAACAAAACGTAGCACATAGTTTGCGCACGACAAAGCAAGGAAGAAACTTGACTGTTTCCCATGGAAAAGCAGATGAAATGAGGGAGCTTGTTTTCATCCTACTGTTGATGTAACCATCTTGAACATTTAAGGTGGAACAGGTGCTTTCTTCTTGTTCCCAGATGTTCACAGAGATGGGCATGAGAGATTTGCATTAAATGCTGGTCTGTTATGCAAAGCACAGGGAGTGTCACCAAATATCAAACCTCCTCTCTGTCAAATTACAATTAGCTAACCACTGGCTTAGAGCCAGCAGAGCATTTCTGTGCGGAAGAGGGGACTTTCTCACTTCTCCAGGCCCAAAGTGCTGTTCCTGTGGCCCTGGTGATTAGCATTTACTGTGATCAAAGATCAGCCAATGTCAGGGCTCAAACTAAACACAAACAAAACAAATAAAAACAATTCAAAAGTCCTTAACTTAGTTAAGTGCTAATTTGAGTTATACAAATCAGGTTCCTTATCAGCTGAGACAAAATGCAAAATTTGGCCACCTTAAGAGTGATTTTATAAGGCGATCTGCAAGAAGGGTGGGTATATAAAATTTATTAGATCTGCCTGGAAGCTTATATAAAATAGGGGTAATATACAGGGAATGAATAGCCTCATAAAGTGAACAGTGAAGTAATGCCTGTTCAGCTGTTTCCGTGGTGTTCAGTTGGCAAAAACACAAATGGTGGGAATAAGAGCAGCAGAATAAGTGCAACAGAGCTCAGGGTAAAATGCTGAAACAGCCAAAGCAAATGCTCTGCAATATTTAGGAAATTCTAAGATGTAGAGGTAATTTTGAACAAAATTTTGGTAAATACAATTTATTATTGGATATTTCTGGAACAAAATTTTGACTTTGATTCCCTGAAGCCAGATAAGAATGGACCCAGGCTCTATCAACGTGATAAACTATATCCCATATTCTTTGTTCGATGGTTTCTTTAGCTCCCAGGAACCCAAGATTGCATAGAGCTGGATGAGTAGGCCCATAAGAGTGTAATTTCTTCTCAACAGCTTTTTGCCAAGCCAGAATGAAAGTTATCTAAGAGGATTAAAGGAGCTAATCCAAGAGGGTTCAAGTTTAACTTAAACCAAAAGTATGCCATTTGGTACGAATTGTGTGCTTCTAATTACACCATTCTGGACACTACTCTGAGGAGAACATTAGAAACACAGTGTGGGACACCAGATAAGGATCTGAGAAACTGCCTATAATGCTGTGCTTACTGGCCAAACTGTTCCTTGTAAAACCCTGATCACGGCCCATTTAATTTCAGATGCATATTTTAGTGCTATTGAAGAGAAGCTAACGAAAAATAGCCTGATTCTCAAAGAAGAATTGAAAATGTTGCTGTATATGTGCCAGACAAAAAGTGATGTGGAAGTAGCCAAGAAGGTTATATACAGGTAAAATTTATTAAAATAATGTTGTACTCTTCCATTCATAGAATCATAGAATGTTAGAGTTGGAAGGGACCTTGCAGGTCATCTAGTCCAGCCCTCTGCATTCTACAAGAGCATAGCCGAAAGATAGCCCTACATACCTACAACATACCCAAAGATGGTAATCGAGCCTCTGTTTGAAAATGTCCAGCAAAGGAGCATCCACCATCTCCCAAGGCAGTCTGTTCCGCTGCTCAACCACTCCTACAGTTAGGAAGTTCCTCCTGATATTTAGCCAGTAACGAATCCCTTGTAATTTCCACCCATTAGTCCTGCAATCCGGAGCAAGAGAGAGTAGATCTGCTCCATCTTCTACATGACAGCCCTTCAAATACTTGAAGACTGCAATCATGTCCCCTCTAAGCCTTCTCTTTCCCAGGCTAAACATACCCAACTCTTTCAGCCTCTCCTCATAAGACTTGGATTCCAACCCTCTCACCATCCTGGTTGCCCTCTTCTGGACACGCTGGAGCTTGTCAACATCCTTCCTAAAATGTGGTGCCCAAAACTGGACACAGTACTCCAGGTGAGGCCTGACCATAGCAGAATAGAGCGGAACTACCACCTCCTGTGATCTGGACACAATGCTTCTGTTAATGCATCCTAAGATTGCATTAGCTTTCTTCACAGCCACAGCACACTGCAGGCTCATGTTTAGCTGTGATCAACCAGAACACCTAGATCCCTTTCACCTGTGCTGCTGTCAAACCAAGTCCCTCCCATTCTACAACTGTGCCTTAAGAACATAAGAACATAAGAGAAGCCAATGTTGAATCAGGCCAATGGCCCATCCAATCCAACACTCTGTCACACAGCGGCCAAAATATACCACGTGCCATCAGGAGGTCCAGCAGTGGGGCCAGGACACTAGAAGCCCTCCCACTGATGCCCCCTCCAGCACCAAGAATAGAGTGCATCACCTGCCCCAGACTGAGAATTCCCACCTATACCCTGTGGCTAATAGCCACTGGTGGACTTCTGCTCCATATGTTTATCTAATTCCCTCTTGAAACTGTCCATGCTTGCAGCTGCCACCACTTCCTGTGGCAGTGAATTCCATATGTTAATCATTCTTTGGGTGAAGAAGCATTTCCTTTATCTGTTCTAACCCGACTGCTCAGCAATTTCATGGAGTGCCCACGAGTTCTTGTATTGTGAGAAAGGGAGAAAAGTACTTCTTTCTCAACCTGCTCTATCCCATGCATAATCTTATAAACCTCGATCATGTCACACCTCAGCCGTCATTTCTCCAAGCTAAAGAGCCCCAAGCGTTTTAACCTTTCTTCATAGGGAAGGTGTTCCAACCCTTTTATCATTCTAGTTGCCCTTCTCTGCACTTTTTCCAATGCTATAATATCCTTTTTGAGATGTGGCGACCAGAACTGTACACAGCATCCTAGTGCCTAACAAACTTGAACCCTTCCCTCCTACACCACCGTCTCATCCACGCATTGAGACTCCTGATCTGTGCCTGTCTCTCCAGCCCTGCGCGTGGAACAGGTAGCACTTCTGAGAAGGCTACCTTGGAGGTCCTGGCCTTGAGTTTCCTGTCCAGCAGCCTATATTTCTCCTCCAGGACCTCACAACTGCATTTCCCGACATCGTTGGTGCCGATGTGCACCACAACCACTGGCTCCTCCCCAGTACTATCTACCAGTCTATCTAAAACACACATAATGTCCGCTACCTTCACACCAGGCAGGCAAGTCACCATACGGTCAGTACACGGGTTCGCTACCCAGCTGTCTACCTGCCTAAGGATCAAATCACCAACTACCAAGAGCCCCCCTCCCACCCTTCCCAGGGACGGTTCCTTGGTACGAAAGGATACCCGTTCACCAGCTGAAGAAGAGGTCCTCTTCTTCTGAGGGCACATTCCCCTTATCCTCAGCATGGTGCCCCATTTCCCCTTGACCCTCATTCTCCCTGGCAGCAGCTGGGCTGCCAGATCCAGAGTGGGACATATCTAACAAGTCCCCGAGAGTCTTTTCCGTGTACCTAACTGACTGTCTCTGCTTCTCCAGGTCAGCCACCTTGGCCTCAAGGGAGCAAACACGCTCCCAGAGAACCAGGAGCTCCTTGCACCAAGCACACACCCAAGACTTCTGACCAGTGGGCAGATAGTCATACATGTGACACTCCATGCAAAACACTGGATAGCCCCCAACCCCTGCTGGCATTCTGGCTTCATAATTGTTTTTAAACAAATACTTCCCCCTTTTAAAACCCTTTGTATTTATATGGTTACTGTTGTAGAAGTCTGCTTACCTTACTGGGAACCCATGGAGCCAAGGTCCCTGGCTTTCTGGCTCTTCCTGGGCTTCTTACAGAGCCCCTAGGCTGACAGTCCCTAGGCTAAGAGCCACAGGCCAAGAGCCTCACCCTTTGGCTCATGCCAGAGGTTTGTGCCAGAGGCTCCAATGTACCAGAGGCCTTTGATTTTTTGTACCTAAGTGTAGGACTTTGCACTTATCTCTATTGAAATTCATTTTATTTATCTCAGCCCACTGTTCCAGCCTATCTAGATCATTTTGAATCCTGACTCTGTCTTCTTCAGAATTAGCAATCCCACCCAGCTTTGTGTCATCTGCAAATCTGATAAGCATCCCCTCTATGTCTTCACCCAGGTCATTTATAAAAACATTAAACAACACCGGGCCCAGGACCAAGCCCTGTGGCACTCCATTCGAGACTTCCCTCCACGTAGATGCAGAGCCATTTACGAGCACTCGTTGGGTACGATTTTTCAACGAACAATGAATCCATCCAACGGTTGCACCATACAGCCCACACTAACCAGCTTATCCTCAAGGATATCATGAGAAACTTTGTCAAATACTTTACTGAAATCTAGATACACTATATCCACAGCATCGCCAGAGTCAACCATTTTAATAACTCTGTCAAAAAAGGAGATAAGGTTGGTCTGGCCTGACTTATTCTTGATAAACCCATGCTGGCTACAACCAGTTAACTCATTCCGTTCAAGGTGCTCACAGATTAAGCGTTTAAGAATCTGCTCTAGAATTTTCCCAGGTATTGATGTCAAACTGACAGGCCTGTAATTTCCCGGGTCTGTCTTTTTTCCCTTCTTGAAGATCGGGACAACAGTTGCTCTCCTCCAGTCTTCTGGCACAACACCAGTACTCCAGGGCATCTCAAAGATTAGAGCCAGAGGTTCTGAAATAACATCTGCAATTTCTTTTAGCACCCTGGGATGCAAGCCATCTGGCCCTGGAGATTTGAAAGTATTTAAGGCAGCTAGATGTTCTCTAACCATTTCCTTACTTATTCTGGACTGGCAGTTCCTCCTTCCTTCATATGCCCTGCATTTTTTAGTTTTTATACAGCTCACCTTACGGTTAAAGCCTGACGCAAAGTGAAAGTTGAGTAATTCCGCTTTGCCTTCATCCCTTGTTAAGGCCTGACCGTCTTCCCCTAGCAATGAGCTTACCCCATCCCTGTTCTTCTTTTTGCTCCGAACATAGGCATAGAAATTTTTCTTGTTATTTTTAGCATCCTTCACAAGCCTCAGCCTTTCTGACACCACCCCTACAGATTCGAGCCTGCTTCTTATACTCACCTTCAGTAATCTGACCCTCCTTTCATTTCCTGTACATTTCCCTTTTTAGTCTTAGCTCTTCAGAGAGTTCCTTGTTCAGCCACCTTGGCTTCATTACCCGTCTCCCACCTTTCTTTCTTACTGGAACAGTTTGCGATTGTGCCTTAAGCACTTCATTATTCAGCATCACCCATCCTTCCTGTGCAGATTTCCCCCTCAGCATTTCCAGACATGGGATCCTACCTATTATTTTTCTGAGTTTTTTGAAATCAGCTTTCCTGAAGTCCAGGATATGAGTCCTACTATGTCCTGGTTTCACATCCTTCTCTATGTCAAATTCCAAGCTGACATGGTCACTATTCCCCAAGGATCCCACAACATTCACTTCATCAATCAGTTCTTCCTTGTTAGTCAGAATTAAATCTAGGATAGCAGATCTTCTGGTTCCCACCTCCACCTTCTGAGAGATGAAGTTGTCCACAAGACTATTCAAGAATCTGTGGGATGCCTCATGTCTAGCAGAGTTAGATTTCCAGCAAATATCTGGATAGTTGAAATCTCCCATAACCACTACATCCTGTCTCTGTGAAAGTTTAGCAAGCTGTTGTACCAATGCATTATCCTGTTCTTCCGGTTGATTTGGAGGTCTGTAGTATACCCCCACAACAATTTCCCCTTCTTCCCCACCCCGCTCTATCCTTACCCACACACTTTCAACAGGGCAACTCTCAAAATCCTGAATTTCAGTGCAAGCGTATTTATTCTTGACATATAGTGCCACCCTGCCTCCTTTTTTGTTTATTCTGTTCCGTTTAAACAAGGTACATCCTTCAATCGCTGTGCTCCATATATGAGACTCATCCCACCAAGTCTCAGTGATACCTATCAGATCATACTTACTTTCCAATATTTGAAGTTCAAGTTCCTCCTGTTTATTTCCCATACTCTGTGCATTAGTATAAAGACATCTCAGATTACAGACATCCTTTCCTATTGTAGGTCCTTTCGAATTTACCTGAAAACTACTGAACTCACCTCTCTCCCATTCATTTATTCTCTGGTCACTCCCCTTCTTGAACTTAGTGTTGGGGATGCCACACAACATCAGGCTTTTTCTTCCCACCCCCCGATGTCTTTAGTTTAAAGCCCTCCTGATCAGGTTCACAAGTCTTCCAGCAAAGACATTCCTCCCATTCTTTGTAAGGTGCACCCCATCCATCGCCAACAGTCCTTCATGTCGGAGGTACATACCATGGTCCAGGAAGTCAAATCCCTCTCGACGGCGCCATCTACATAACCAGCCATCACCTCCAGTATCCTGTTCTCCCTTCCAGCTCCACGGCCCTCAACAGGTAAAATGGAGGGGAACACCACCTGAGCCCCCAGATCTTTCACATTCTTGCCCAGAGCCTTATAGTCTTTGGAGATCCATTCAAGGTTTCTTCGGGCCGTATCGTTTGTTCCCACATGGATCAGCAGGAGCGGTAGTAGTGATCAGAGGTCTTGACCAGTCTTGGAATTCTCTCAGTCACATCTCGGATACCTGCTTCAGGAAGACAACAAACCTCTCAAGATTCCTTGTCTGGTCTGCACACACCTTCTTCCGTCCCTCTCAGTAGGGAGTCACCAACCACCACTACTTGTCTCTTTCTCCATGGGATAGCTTGGTTCCTTCTCTGCCTATGTGTTTGTGTGTCAGTTACATCCTTTTGATCTCAGAGTGTGCTTTTCTGATCTTCCATCATCAGAAGCGGCTGGTATCGATTTTGCAGCTTCACTGGCTGTGAGTGTTTCCTGATTATCTTACTCCTCAAGGTCACATTCTTCCACTCACCCGCCTGTTCCTTGTTACTTCCTTCCTCTTGCTTAGGATTTGCTAGCTCATTCGCGTGTTGGCTTTACTCTAAAGTACTCAGACCATGTGACAGCTAGTAAGGAACATTCAGATTGTTTAAGAGATTAATCTTAATTATTTTACATTTGAAAGCTTTTGCTCTTTATCAGGATTTGAGTCATCAGTCATTTAAAGTTAAATAAAGTTAAATATTTTCTTTCGGTCACCTGTCTGGCCTTGGCATCTTGTCATATCTTTTTTCTGAGATCAAGATGATTTTACCATGAGGCTAAGTAAATGATTTTGATTTGTTTGACTCAGCCAAGAAGTAATTCAGCTTCATTTTTTTAAAGAACACTGTATGCCTGAGTAATTGCTGTCAAATTAGCTCCTTTCCATGAGGTCTGCTGCATGGAAATACTGTAAAACACAAAATAATAGTAATGGGAAAAACATGGCCTATGCTGCCTTCTAAGACTGAATGTTCTTAAGTCAGTGACAGAGAACAAGGCTAATTCCAGAAAATGATGTCTGCTGCTGTTGATATTTTCTGTGTTCCATGATGTTTCCATGGTTGGCCTCCCTGGTTTGTTCTCTGGCCTCTATCTCCTTATGTATGTAGTTTGCCATCTCTTAGAAGATCTCATTTCGGCATTTGTTTGAAAGGGGTTTTTTTGCCTTTCATAGGCTTGCTCTTTTAAAAACAAATCACACCCCCTCCCAATATCTTGTACACAGGTACCACGCAGAAAACAAAAATATGGCCTTTGGGGAGTTTAAATTTGGCCCTGTTTTAATGAGACTGTGTTATGAACTGGACCTTGAAGCAACTGCAGTAGAACTCATCAAAGATCAGGTGAGATTTTCAGAACTGTATTTTTGTCCCTTCTTCATTCTAATGTAGAGGTACAACCCTCTGGAACTTTTCTTGGTGCAAATCTCCATAAAATGAATAGTAGTCATGCAAGGCTCCAAGGGGTTTGATAAACATGAGGGCTGCACACAGATCTTAAACTGAAAATTTAGAGCCTGAATTCCAGATCTACAACAGTACTCCACCACAAGGGCTGGAATGTGAACATTTACTTGGATGTAATTATGGCTCATTTCTGTAGTGTTTTTTCCCCAGCTGATTGTATTTATATTCTTCAGGCTCTGCATGGCTTCTTCTCAGACGGCACGTCATTCAATATTTTGATGGATCTGCTGTTTGTAAAAGGTCATTATGAATGTAAGTAATATATACCCAGTGCAACTGCCTTCAGTATACACATGAATATAATGTTAATCTATAATTAACGTGCAAAAAGTTTGATATTTTGTGATTGCTGTTGGGTGCTAAAGAGCTGTAATGCATTTTGCAAATGTAATTGAAGAACTCTCTTTTTAACCATGCCATTTTCATCAGATGTGCAATTATATGATTAAGCCTTTAGTTTATTTTTTTTTAATTCTCTGGTAATTTCCCATCTGTATGCAGCTGTTTTCTTTTGGGAGTTTTGTAAGCTATGCTGAAATACTTGCTACAGTTCCGGAATGCCACAGTGCTTATTTTTCTGTGGCAGATAGGCCTGAATTTGAGATCGCACTCCTGTGCAACTGGGAATAATCACCACTTTATGTTTCATTTCCCTGCCAGTTATTTGTTGCAAGTGATAATTATTTCCAGGTCGCTTCATAGTCCAGCAGTAGTTGGGATATGTGAGGACAAAATCTTGTAGTTAACCCTAACAGAAAGTCTCTTTGACAGGTGCGCTGGACGTCCTGTTAGAAATGAAGAGACAAGGTGTAAAATTGAATAAAGAAACTTATCTGCTTGCATCTGCAATATGCTACAAACTGGTAATATTATTGAAGAAATTTTGTTAGGTTGCTGTATGTGAGAAAATTGTTCTTAACATGTCCCATTAGTATCCCAAAGTTGCTTTTCACAATCTCCTTATATTACGGGGGTCTCAAGGACTTTAATAGATGAATTTTGCATTGGAACCACATCAGTGAAGATAAGGTTCAAACAGTAATTGATGAAGCCAGTAGACTTTTAGATAAAAACTTTTTTAAAAAAAAGCTAACTGGGTTCAAGGGCAAAGGCATTTGAGACATCTTTCTCCTCCCAGGGCTTTTATTGTACTGATACACTGTGCCAACATCTCTTTCTGCCTGACCTCTTTGCAAAGAGGTGAGCAGAGGAGGCAGAGGTGGGATTGCAGAGAAGGCAGCAGGTCAGACAATATATATGATCACACCAGCAGGAAGTGCAGCGGAGTATACCAGTTGCCCTGCTGGCCTTCTCTGCAGTCCTGCCTACCAGCTTCTTCTCAATGGGACCATCAGAGAAGGTGGCAGGGCAGACATCATCAGTAAATGCAACAGAGTATGTTGGCTGCCCTTTGGGTCTTCTCTGAAGGCCTCTATGGTGAGTACTGGCATATGTTGTTCGGGGGGGGGGGTTGTACAAAAAAAGCATGGCTCTCTCTTAGTGCACTATCAACAATATTTACATAAGGTTTATGAAATGCTTAATTATGCTTTCATTCTGTAGGCATCCATATATGTTTGTAGTAGCAAAGTGAAAGTGCCCCATTCTCCAAATCCAATTTTAAAGAGGTCACAGCTCCTGCAGCCCAGTATTCCATCCACCTTACAAGTGACTTGGCTTGCTTTGTACTAGAATGCCAGCTTCCAGTCATAACCCCAAATTTAACAGAAGTGTAAAAAAGTCTATTTTCAGACAGCCATTTCTAGCAATCATCATTCTTGGGCTGTGTGGGCACCTAGTTTCAGCTTTATGGATGTCCTAGACATACCTCATTTGTTTGGGAGTACAGTTTTGTGCGTTCCCCATTTCTAGGGACAGAGATGTCTGCATTTGAGAGATTTCTGATATTCAGTGGGAAGTGTGTGTCTTCATAAGTACTATAATCACATGTGTGCTAAAATCTTCTGTTACACAGAACAGCTCAGACTCTTTCAAGATTTGTACTACATTACTGGAAGACGTGCATTTCAAAGGAGACCCAATGCCAAGAAGAATGTACTACTTTGCAGTAGCATTTGCTCTGAAACAGGTGCTGGTGGAGGGAGGAGCTGTCTTATTACCTGGGCTATTAGGGTCTGTACACAGGTCAAAACATGCACTACAGATATTATTTTTACCGTGACCCTTTTACTCTCATTCCTAGGGATTTTAAAAATACATTGAGGCTGTGTAAGTGTTTACTGGAGCATTTCTGTCTGATTTTTTTTCCAGCTGGGGGGGAGGGGAGTCTCATGTGGATCTGGTTTTCCTAGGGTTGTGACTTAAATTGGAAATCACATTCCAAAGATGCTCCTCTACTCAATGGTTTGAAAACATGAAGCATGATAATTAAGAGTCAGAAGTGCCCTTTGCAGCATACAAAACTACCTTGTATCGTATCAGACTATTGGTCCACCGAATTCAGCATTGCCTACCATGATTGGCTGCAGCTCTCCAGGGTCTCAGGGCAAGAAACATCCACTGCCAGAGACTGTTTAACTGAAGACACTGGGGATTGAACCTAGGATCATCCGCACACAAATCATGTGTTTTATCAATGAGCCACATCCCTTTAAATCACTGATTCTCAAAATGTGTGACCAAAAGTAGGTAATAGCTCACTTGCTGGTAGGCTCCCATTTCCCAGGACTGGGGAAAGGAGATAAGAGCGTAGAGCTGTCACATTCCTTCCTTCACTCTGTGTCCCTGTTCATTTGCAAGGTCTCTGCTCATTCCCATTCATCGGCAGAGGTGGAAGTTGGTGGGCACAGTCCTTGCCTGTTGCCTCTCAGACATGAACCACTGGTGCAGGGTCCAAGCTGAGCGACAACCTGTAGCACTGCCAGGAAGTGACACCCAGTGCCTGTGCCCAGTATCTGCTGGACCCATGCTGACAGCAGCCATGTTGATGCCAAGCCTTGGCCTGCCGTGGTGGATCCCAGCTGTACAATAAGTTCAAATGCGGGTCCCACTTCAAGAAGTTTGAGAACCACTGCATTAAACCATCTTTATTTGTCAGTCTCATTTCCTTCAAATTGTGCAGCTATCTCTCCTGTGTGGGTTGGGGCCATGGCTCAGTGGTAGACCAGATGCTTGGCATGAGGAAGGTCCCAGGTTCAATCCCTGCTGTCTCCAGTTTAAAGGATCAGATCGTAGGTGATGTGAAAGACCTCTGTGCCTGAGACCCTGGAGAGCTGCGGCCAGTCTGAGTTGACAATACTGTCCTTGGTGGACCAAGGATCTGATTCAGTATAAGGCAGTTTCATGTGTACATATTCTGGAAAGAGCAAGGATATCTGTCATTCTGTCTTTTGGGAATTTTTCAGGAAACAAAGTAGTTCTTAATCCCTACCCACCATCAAAAATCTCACAGCCTCTGAGGTCATTCCCTGTATAGTTGTGAACCCCTTACTCTTAGATGACCTGCTTTATTTACAGAATGCTGGAGTCAGATTGGTTTGATACCCAGTCTAGCATCTGAATAAAAGACTCCACGAGATCACAGAAATTGTGCATCCCCATTGATCTTCAGCAGACTTTTTTGCAGTAAACATATGCTACGTGCTAGTTCCAGACTTTGGATATGTTCCATAGATGTGGACAAATTGAGATGATAAAACAGGTTTACAGATCCAGTTGGACATTTTGAGAAATAAAGTACCTGTTGAAACAAAATTGCAACACGTTTCTTTAAAAGCTGCAAAGTTATTTCTGTTGCAATGATGAGAAAGATGCACAATCGGAGACATTAATATAAGTCATAAATATAAGGCATTAAATACTACACGTGGTCTTCTTGTGACTACAGCTTGACGATTATTTCTGTTTTCTTCTTCCTAGAATAATGTGACAAAAGCCCTTTCCTTTTTTTCCCGTATCGTGAATACAAGAAGCAGAATAGGTAGTAATCTAAAAGTAAGTCTATTGGATTTTGCCTTCTCATCTTGAGCCTGGAAAGAGAGGGTCAGTAACAGAAGGATTGTTCTCCACTGTCATGAACAATTTTAGAATTGCAAAGTCCTACTTTATTGTGTACTAATTTGAAAAAAAATCACTGTCTGGTTTTATCCTCACATTTGCTGAAATGTGTTCTGCAGACAGACACTGCACTGTTCTGTAGACAAAGCTGCACTGAAAAAATGTAAACAGCTGCTCCTTTATACTGTAAATAATTTGACACAGTGTTTGTACATAGAACATGAATGTGCTCAGGGATTATATGGCATGGCAAAAAATGACAATGATTAATAGAAGGGTGCATTGTTGTGGAATGTTCTCAAACATTCAGTACACAAAAGATTCCATGGAAATAGAATTCTCAGACATAGAGTGACTGACATGTGACAATCCATCTTCTGTCAGAAAAATCAGTTCAGCTCATACAAATCCTGGAGAGAGGAGGATCCACAAAGTCTGGAAAATTTAGAGGAAGGATAGCTCACCAGATCGGCAAGTGTGGGGTGGGGGCAAAAAGCCAGAGACATAGCAGTCAAAGCAAGGGACAAAGCTGCTGTTGTTGTTGTTCTGCCCTATCCCGGCTTGCTCTGGGCGATGTACATAAGGCCAAATGCCATAAAAACATATAAAACATTAAAAATTCTACAAGACAGTTTAAAAAACTAAAGACCCAAATAAAATCCATAATGATGGTGTCCTGGAATTTTTTACCCCAATTCTGGACTACCAGGCCAGTTTCTGGGCGGGGGGCGAGGGGGAGGAAGTAACTGAAGAACAGAACCTTGAAGGATAGAAATAGAGAACATCAAGGCTTAGAATCTGAGCAAGTGACATAGGAAATTGAGGGAAAGAGGGGCAAAGGGAAAACAAAGCAGCCATGGAAAACATCACGGCATAAGGACCAGAATGCTTGTATGTTGTTGGTGGGATGTGAGGCCTGGGAGTAAACAGGCTGCACGCAGCAAGTTTGCCGCTTGTACCTGGGGCAAAACCTCTGTCCCTGCTTTTGCAATATACACACTGCCATGGTTTGTCTGAATGGCCTGGATTTTGAATAGGCGTCTACATGCTGGGTGTGCTACTTCTGGTTCCATTGTGGAAGGGGGTTTGTACCCCATTGTTGCCCATGTCCCATAAATGTAGACTTTTTTTTTATAGCAGTACAGCTTACATGTTGGCTGCATGGTAATGTTTCCCAGTGAAGTACCCAGTCCCAGTTATTTTCTTCCCTGGTTCCTATTTCTTCCCACCTGTTTTTGTTATGTGAGATTTTCAGTATATGCTTTTTCTCTTTACACAAGTATTGGATCTGGCTGATGTGAAAGTGCTTTTCTTTTCACACAGTCCAATTAAAACTCAACTTCTGGTGGTGCTTTTGTTTGAAGGTTCTTCTTCTGGCCAAATCCGGAGACCTACAAGGCCTTGTCGAGACACTGAAACAAGCTTCAGGCAGTGCTTCTGATTTTGTGAAGAGACCAGAGTTCTGCATGCAGGTGGTAAGTGTCATTGCTCTAGTGAAAGCCAGCTGATTAAAGTAAGCTGTCTTTTCAGCAGCCTGGTCTTTTGTTCCCTCAGGTATTTGTCTTAATAGATGGCTCCAGGACCTTGCAAAATCTCTGTCTCTCTCTGTCTCTCTCACACTTTTTTTCTTTTCTTTTTTTTTAGTAGCATGACATTTCTAGTTCTCGTTGTTGCAGGCGGGTGGATTCTGATCCTGACTTGGAAGCTGCTGGAAGACTGCTTGTTTCTTTTAACCACTACACCAGTGCCAGGATGGTGAAGAAGAAGTGTTGGCTGTTTTTCTTATGAACTTCCTTGGATGGTCTCTACACAGCTGCAGTTTTACCACTATTAAAGGATAAATCTAGGTGCCCCAATGTGGTTCCCATGGGTGCCATGTTGCCTGCCAGTACTTCCCTTGGTGCTCACCAAACTTTTCAAAAACTGGGTGGGGCCATTGTAAGGCAGGGCTTGTTATTGGCTGCCATCTTTCAAATGAAAGAATTTTCTGCTAGAGGATCAGAAGGTCTGGTTAAGCACCTAGGCTTTCCTTAGTCAGTGTGTGGTTCCATTTCCCCTTCAGGCTTTCCTTCTTCCCAGGTGGTGTAAGGAGAGGTATTTCATTGGTCTCTCTGGCTCTTGCAGAAGCCATTTCTGGTTTGTTTCTGCCTCCTGTGGAAGCCATTTTTGGGGTGACACCACTACCCCTCAAAATTCCAAATGTGCCCACAGGCTCAAAAGATTGGAGACTCCTGGGATAAATCAGCATTAAAGTTCCATCTGCTGCCTGATTGATCAATTGATGAGTCACTCAGAGGTCACTTAATACAACCAGAATTGCAGGGACGTTATCCTGAGAACAAATACAGTCGTTCTGACAAGGAGCTCTGGATTATCTCAGCCATATTGCTTAGCCATCACCAGGTTACTGTATTTCTGTACTGTACTGTTCTGTACTGTAGCCACCCTGAGCCTGCTTTGTGGGGAGGGCGGGGTATAAATCTCATAATAAATAAAAAATAAATACATAAATTTCTCTACAGACAGGTAAAACCCCACCTTACTCTGTTACTGTTCATCCTGCTCTGAAAAGCAGAAATGAGCCAGTGATCTTGCTAAGTTTGGACAGATTTCTCCTTTGGAATTGTAAATGTAAATTTGACTTTAAATGAATCTGAGGAGGTTGGTTAAACAGTCATTAAAGACTCTTGCAGTCTGCCAGGTGGATTCTGATCCTGACTTGGCAGCTGCTGGAAGACTGCTTGTTTCTTTTAACCACTACACCAGTGCCGGGTGGTGAAGAGCGCAGACTCTAATCTGGGAGAACCGGATTTGATTCCCCACTCCGCCACATGCAGCCAGCTGGGTGACCTTGGGTCAGTCACAGTTGTCTCAGAGCAGTTCTGGAAAGAGCAGTTCTTGAAAGAGCTCTCTCAACCCCACTCACAGGGTGTCTGTTGTGGGGAGGGGAAGAGAAAGGGATTGTAAGCCACTCTGAGACTCCTTTGGATAGTGAAGGGCAGGGTATAAATCCAATCTCTTCTTCTTCTCCTCCAATAAGTTCCAAGACAGGAAAGGTATGCCAATACACTCCCTGGTCACATACTGTTTTGCAGACCTCCTCCAGCACTTGGCCCTTGAGCAGGAAGGACCCCATAGACCAGGTCAAGTCATGCTGCACAAGTAGTGGCTTGCAAGGCCACAGCTAAAAGGAAACCAGGTTTTTTTGGAAGGTGTTTTGGTTTGCAGTTTCATAAATGGGCTAGAGGATGCCATGCAAGGTACTGGAGGGAATCTCTTCCCCACAGTTTCATGATGCAGTGCCTGGTTGTGTGTGGTATAGAGAAGACGATGACTCAATTTACGATGGTTGACCTGTTTGCTGTGGTCTTCTTGCAGCTGACTATAGCGCAGGAGAAGCTGGAGGGAAACCCAGACATTTGTTCCCAATTTGAAGACATCTTTGCTAAGCTTCAAGCCTCAGGACAGATAACTTCCTTAACTCTGGATGACTTGCTGTGCCAGACTCCATCCACAAAGAGGCACTTCACACAGTTATTAAAGCAAAGACAAGTGAGCCAGCGGACGTTCAAGCCACTAAACTCTGCTTTGTTTGATGAGTAGAACCACATTTGGACTGCCTTTTGCCTGTTAGGATTTGTACCCAATAAAATGTCTCTGTTGTGTATAAAAGTGGTCTTCAGGCTGCTTTCCTGTATGGATTCTAATGTCCCACCCAAACAAAACCTATAACCAAGTAAATTGAATGACCTAGATAAAGTCAAAGAAGGTCATATTTTAAGAAATCTTGGACTCTAGGGTAAAGTAGCATTTTCCTTGCCTGTCCAGGGCCCCACCTGATTCCCAGTCTGCATCACCCACTCCCAGCCATGCTTCAAACTGTTCTCCTTCTGTGCCATTTTTTCCAACCCAGAACCAAGAGGAAAAGTGGGATATAAATGTTTTAGTAAAAAAGCCTGGAATGGCCCTAGGGAGCTGCTGTTTGCCCGGTTCAGGAAACATACAGGTATTCATAACTTTCCCCAGTTGGGTAAATAGTGGCTACCTGAGGCCATGTCATGTCTGGAAAACAGCATGGAGGAGACTTAAACCCCATCTCCCACAAAGTTCCAGCCAGAATTTGGACACTGAAAATTGAGTTTTAAAAGTATCTGGAAACTCCAGGCATAAAATTCCCACCTCATGTATGAGTTGGTTCCAAATAGATAGATCTGGAGTTCCTTTTATGTTTGTGTTCTCAACACTATGGTTTGAAATAGACTTTTGATGGAGAGGTTCTGTGGTCTCTGGGTAGTTCTTGGGCTCCACTGAGGGGCAAGGAACGGTGGGGTTGCATCGAAGGCTGGCCAGGGGTCGCCCATCCATCCCTCCAGTAATGAGGAGCAAACCAGAGAAGTACAACTCATAGTCTCTTTTCCAGGGCCAGGGGCCAAGTCTCTTTACTGGAACACCTTTACAGATATCTTTCACAGACAAATTCCTGCACTCCCTGCTCCAGCCACCTGGTTCCTTCCCTTCCACTTGCCATCATGTCCACCTATTACCAGTTCTTCCAGCTCCTCTCCAATGACTGCCCTCAGGCTTCAGCCTAAAAGCTGTGGCTGATTAGGTGAGCAGGGAAGGGCATCCACTACATTCTTCCGACCTTGGCATCCTCTCCAGTTCAATGGGATATCTTCCATAGTTAAGGCTGCTGCCACACCAGCTGCAACCCATGTGATGACCTTCTGGCCACACTGTGGCCGTTGACAACCTTTCCTGGGGGGGTCCATGTCCCTGGCCATTCCATCAGGGTCCAGCCTGACCCCTTTGGCCCCTCTCTGGGATCACCAGTGCCACCTCCACTGCTTTGATTGTTCCTTCCTGAGTAGAGCACGGGGTGTTCATCTTCCCCCTCTCCTTTGGACAGAACCACCCCAAGGCATCTGTTTATAGGATGAAGGGTTGGGAGAGTTCAGGGATCCTTAGGACAGGTTCTGTAGTTAAGGCCTCTCTGTGAGCTTGGAAGGCATTCTTTATTCTCTCAATCCAGTTTAAGGTAGTGGGCTGTCTTTTCATTGTCAGGTCAGATAGGGGAGCTGCCAAGGTTGCAAAAGCTACGATGAACCATCAACAATAGCTGGCCAGCCCCAGGAACCACTGTAGATCCTTCTTATTCTGGGGCCAGGGCCATTCTTTGAGGGCTAAGACTTTGGCCTCCATAGATCAGAGACAGGTCTGTCCGACCTCAAACCCTAGATACATCACTTTTTCTTGCCCAGTGTGACACTTGCGTAGGTTTGCTGTCACCCAGGATAAGACCTGACTTGAGTTGCCCTTGGTGATGCCCCCACAAGTCACCGTACACAACAATATCACCAATGCAAGCCACAGCAAAGTGTTTTAGCCTGGCCAGGACCTAATCCATGAACCAATAGAAGGCTGCAGCAGCCCCATGGAATCTGAAGGGTATGTGAGTAAACTGGAAAAGCCCTTGGGAAGCTGGGAAAGTTGTCTTCTCTTTGTCTTGGTCCCTCAGTAGAATTTGCCCATACCCTTTTGTCAAATTAAGAGTGGATAACACTTTGGCCACGAAATGAGAAGGGAGCACTCACTGGAGAAGACCCTGATACTGGGAAAGATTGAAGGTCAAAGAAGAAGGGGATGGCAAAGGATGAGATGGTTAGACAGTGTTATCAAGGTAACATGAAATTAAGCAAACTCCAGAGCACGACAGAAGACAGGAGGGCCTGGTGTGATGTGGTCCATGGGGGTCGCAAAGAGTCGGACTCGACTGTGCGACTGAACAACAACAACAAAAACACTTTGGCACCGGCAAAATGATCTCAGTCAGGAGCATGTTCCACCAGGCTGGGGCCAGGGCCAAAAAAGCCGTGGCCCTGGTTGAGGCATGGCATACATCTTTTGGGTCAGGGACTACTAAACGGTGCTGGTCTGTAGAGCGCAAGGCTCTTCGGGGCATATATGGGGAGAGATATGTGACTTCTTCATGGGTATATGTCAGATATAATGCACAACTAGGAACATGTCAAGAGCCCAAGGTAAGGAATGTGTTTGTCTGCCTTGAGACACCCTGTGTGGTGGTGACGCATGTAGGTTGAGAACCCTGCATGTTCGTGCTCTGAAGAGCAGAAACACTGAAAGAGCTCTCCTGCCATATGGTCTTATTTATTTATTTTACTTGAAACATTTTAAAGCCACCTTTCCACTCAATTTAGGATTTCCAAGGTAGTGAACAAGAAATAAATTGCAAGATTAAAAATACTTATATAAAAAATTAAAAAGAAAACACATAGACACATGAATAGGAAGAGGGTTCAATGAGAGTGGGGGAAACCCAAACAAAACTGAAATGTCTTCACCTGCTGGTGGCAGACAGACATAGGAGGGAATCCCATAGTTTTGGTGCTACAATTGAGAAATCTCTTTCTGGAGTTGCCCCCCATTTAGCCTCAGATTATGGAGGCACCCAAAGCAGGGCCTCTGAAGATATCTGTAATGGATAGGTAGGTTCATATGGAAGTAGGTCTTCCTTAAGATATGCTGGTCCAAAGCTCACTTAGAATTAACTCCCCAGACTTCCGTGGCCTTTACTTTTAAATCCCATTTTAGCTACTGTCCATCCTTGCTAAACCGCAGCACAAGGGCATGGCAATGGAGGGCAGTTACTTCAGAATGCCAGTTACTAGGGGGCAGCAACAGGGTCATGCTGTGGTCTCTGTCCCTCTGCATGTGACCCTCCTAGATATCTGGTTGGCTACTATGGGAAGCAGCAGAGTGGACTAAGTGGACCACTGGCTTGATCTGGAAGCCTGGTCTTTTTGTTCTTAGTTACTTTATTCTGACAGGATGAGAATGTATTTATTGCTTGACTAGGAATAAGGCCCGTTGTGGAAATAAATACAACGGGCTCTAGAAAGAGGCTCTGGGAGAGTGCCCTGGCTTTGGGCACTCAGTGACAATTTGCTGTGGCCATCTCAGCAGGGTATAATGACAGAGTCCACCATTTTCTCCAGAGAAACTGATCTTTGCTATCTGAAGAGCAGTAGTAATTTTGAGTGATCTCCAGCCCACCCCCAAGATTGGTAACAGTGGTTCCCCAGGAGGGAGTGGCTGGTTTGGAGGGTGGAATCTATGGCATTGTACCTGAGGTCCCACCCCTCCTCAATACTAACCCTCTCCAGGTTCGACCCCTCAAATCTCCAGGAATTTCCCAACCTGGAGTTGACAACCCTATCTCCCTCCCAGCCAACCATCAACCTACCTTTAGTTTTCCATCTCCTCCCCCCTCCCTACCTAGAGAGCAGTTGTAATTTTGAGTGATCTCCAGCCCCCACCTGGAGATTGGCAACAATGGTTCCACATCAGGGAATGGCTGGATTGGAGTGTGGAGTCTATGGCATCGTACCTGTCTTGAGGTGCCACCCCTCCTCAAACCTCACCCTCTCCAGGCTCCATCCCTCAAATCTCCAGGAATTGCCCACCTGGAGTTGGCAACCTGATCAGGACTGGGCCCAATGAGTTTTCTCCCAAAGGCCAACATAGGTGTGGAAAGGGCCTTTTACTGACAGAGGAGAAAGTACAGGTGCCAACTTTGATTAGGGAAATACCTGGAGATTTGGGGGGGGTGGATCCTGTGGAGGGCAGTATTTGAGGTGTGTGTGGAAGGACTCAGCAGGGTATAATGCCATAGAGTCTACCCTCCAAAGCAACCATTTTCTCCCAGGGAACTGATCTCTGTCATCTGGAGGTCAATTGTAACAGTGGGAGATCTCCAGGTCCCACCTGGAGATTGGCAGCCCTAGGAGAAAGTCAGCCGCACAGCAGGGAGTTGAAGAAAATGGTCTGATGGTCACTGGTGCACCTCGTTAGCCAGCCAGCCATGCTGAAGCTAAGCAGGAGAAAGAGCCTTTTCCCATTTATTCTGACAGGAAAGTGGCCATTGGGGAGGGGGTTATGGGTGGGGTAGGGGGTTATGCTGAAAGTCCTTTGTTTTTTTACTCACAGAACCAAGCTTGGTTGCCTACCAACAGCCACTGAGGGAACAGTCCCTCACAGGAGTCAAGAGAACTGTCTTCCTCAGGAGAGAGAGCTGTCTGCCAGTTAATCTGACATGCAAAATCTGTTTGAAGGGGGATTGGATGGGGAAGAGGAGCAGACCCAGCACCTGGCCAATGGCACGTGAGTACTCTTGAGTGGTGGCTGATGGGCCAACGGCTGAGGGAGGGCATTTTACAGCCAATGGGAGTGCATGGAATCTTGCGAAACCAAAAGATAATTATTTATAAGGAGAGATTTATTTATTATTTCAATTTGTACCCCGCCCTCCCCGCACATAGGCTCAGGGCGGCTTACATTAGTTGGTATCCAGTACCATAAAACCATATACAAAGATTAAAACTTTTAAACATAAACATTAAGCATTAAAAGATTAAAACATTCCAATAATTCAAGTGCTACTGATGGTATCATCTTTGACTAAATGAGATGGCATACTAACAACTATTTCCAATTTAGTGATCTTCAGCATAGAGCGATGATATAATATGCTCTCCCGACCAGAGCCGGTCCATAACCACAGATGTAGTGTTCTCAACATTTCACCATTAAGGATACATCTGCCCATCAATCTCCCATTTTGACATATTTATTTCCTTTACCATGCCCCCCCTCCCCCAGAATTAAACCCAAACAAATGGTAACCATATACACTAAGTTTGTTATTCCTGTTTGGTCCTTGAATCTGTTAAACAACTTCGTCATGCTGTATGCTAATTTGCTGGACTGGTAATTTCCATTTCATTGTATCTGAAGAAATACGCATGCACATGAAAGCTCATACCTTGAATTAGACTTTGTTGGTCTTAAAAGATGCTACTGGATTCAAACTTTGTTCTACTAAAAGTGTCTCTGATCTCTAATTTCTCCAATTTCAGGAAGTCATAGAAGACCAAGGAGGCGAAAAGTCCAGATTTCTACCACTCAATGCCTCTTGTGCCTTATTCCCCAGTTCTCTGTGTCTATGATATCGTTCATCCTTCCTTCCAGCTCATAGTAGTATACATGTTTCTCTTTCCCCCCACTGTTTCTTCACAACAACCATTTGAGGTACTTTAAGCTAAGAGTGAGTATCCCAAAGTCACCCAGTGAGCTTCTTGGCAGAGTGGGGATTTCAACCTGGCTAACCCAGATTCTAGTCGGTCCCTCTAGCTACTACGGCATGCCATTTCAGGTCCTGGCCTGCTGTACTGAGCCAGGTACTAGTGTTTGGTTGAAAGGGACTGACTATACCAAATAAATTGGTCAGCTACAGGGCACAAGAAGCCCGGCTCCTTGTCAAGAGGAGCAATCAAGGCAAGATGGAAGATGCTTCATTGGCACAATCCTGTTCTCTACAGAAAACATACAAAAGTGATCTAATACATATTAAGAAGGTGTGTCTTGATCCTGATTTTAAAAAAAAAAAAAAATTATTACCCATGAGATTCAAGAGAGTCAGAGATTCAATCGCTTATGAGCATCTGAAGCTGCTTTCTGCCAAGTCAGACCATGGGCCCTTTGGCAGCATTTCTCTGAGGTCTCTGGCAGACAAAGAGCCTCAGAACACAGTTAATACCTTCAAAACACACTTAGACACTACATTCACGTTTGGTTATGTCACACACACAACTTTTTAGTATTGATCTAGTCTATGAACCATGTTCATAATTTTATATACAGTAGCTTCATTTTATATTAATTTGACGCTGAGTACAGTAGTATATTGTCTGTTCAACCAAACATATTATACTAAATTATATAATCCACTGTGCCCTCTACTGGTTGTTCTGCAGCTGAATACAAAAATGCAGTTTTACATTCATTAGGCAAAACTGCAGATTAAAAAAACAAAGCTACTGGTTTTATTTCATTGCTTCTTCCTTTGAGAGGCTTAATGGGATATCATTTACCAGGTGGTGTTATTTACCTCCATGCCATGAAAATCTTCAGCTGTCCATTTCTTCACATTATGACTATTAAAGGGAAAGGGCATTTGTCTCCAGGCTCGCTGGCAACCTTACACACTGATTTGAGATATAAGTTCTAAACATTTATACCTAGAAGAAGTCCCACTGATTTCAATGGACTTTACTTCCTAGGATGTGCACTTTAAGATTGCAGGTTTGAGATGCCTGCCTTTGTTATTTTTTAGATCTAGGATAACTCTTCTATGATAGCATTGTGTTGTACCTATTCTTTATTTCCCCATCTGTGATCACTCTCTGCATATGGTCTTTCAAGCAATCAGTGCTAAGTATCACAGAAAAATGTTCCTGAGAAATACTTATTAGTCTATTTGCATTGTAGCACTGCAGATCAAGTATCTATTGTGACTTCAGATTTTTCTGCAGTTCTCAAGTTGAAAATGGACTTCTACCTTGCAGGTCATCTGAACTACTCATCTGTTTCTTTCCTGTACTCTTGCTTTAGACTGTTATACACACAGTTAGCTCCTTCTGGGGCAGGAGAATTGCCCTTTGATGTGGCTTTGTGCCCTATCCCACTGATCCCCTAATCTCTCCCCTACATTCAATTTCTCCACATTCTGTCTACCCTCCTGGCTCATGTCTCCTGTCAAAAGAGAAAAAGGAAAGTTAGTCAGATATTCTGGGGCTAGTTCTCTTGAAGTTCTAAAAAGGCAACTTCTATGGTTGCAAGCCACTTCTTCTTTAGGAGTCAACTGCAGCACTAATGTATAAAAGGTAAAGGTTTCCCTTGCTTGAAAGCCAGTCAAATCCCAGAGCCTCTTTCTAGAGCCCGTTGTATTTATTTCCACAACGGGCCTTATTCCTAGTAAATAAATAAAACAATTAACTGAGTTTCTGCCATTACATGCCATCTGTCTCCTCTCAAGGATGGAGGTGACCTTACAGCATCTTCTTCTTTGAAGTGGGGTGATTGGCTGCATAGAGTTCATCTCCCCTGTCCCCAGACCAGAGAAATGCATTCCAATCTATCATTCCAAAGTACATTACATGCTACTAGTCATTATGTTCCATTACAATCTACTATTCTAATCTATTATTCTAAACAAGAAATAAAATGAAGAAAGCATATGGCCTTTCTAGGGGACTGGTGAGAATACAGATGTAAGGGATGAATGAGGTTAGCATATGTAGTGAGATAAGAAACCAATATCCCTGTTAAGTCTTGGGGATTCCCTTGTTCTGAGTGTTGTAATAACTTGCAATTCAGCAATTTACCTTTTTATTCTGTTCCTGAAGTTCCTTTGCAATAAAACAGCTACTTTGAGGTCACCCATTGAATGTCCTAGAAGGCTAAAGTGTTCTACAGGTTTCTCAGTCTTTTGATTCTTGATGTCAAATTTGTGTCCTTTTATCCTTTGGTGTATGGTTTGACCTGTTTGCCCTATGTAAAGAACCAAAAGGCATTGCTGGCATTTAATGGCATATACAATGTTAGAAGGTGAGCAAGTGAATGAGCCTGAGATGGTGTAGTTGATGTTGTTAGGTCCAGTGATTGTGTTGTCTGGGTGAGTAGTTGTTTGAGATTGGGGGAGCTGTCTGTGTGCAAGAAAACGTTTGCCCCCCAGTACTTGTGAAAGAGAATTGTCATTATCCACTAGAGGTTGTAAGTCAAAAAAATGTATTTCTTCCATAGATTGGTTCATTGTCAGGTTGACGATGGGGTGAAAGTCATTGAATGCCTGGTGGAATGTGTCCAGGGCTTCTTTACCATGTGTCCAGACAATAAAAATGTCATCAATGTATCTCAAACAACTTCTCACCCACACTAATACAACATCTAATTTGAATATGTATACTGGTACCAGAGCTTGCAATAAACCCAGATCCCAACGTTGCTGCCACAGACACCCAGACAATGTGATCACATCAGTTTAGCCTCTACCTATATGTATGGACTGGTAATTTCCATTTCATTGTATCTGAAGAAGTGTGCATGCATACGAAAGCTTATACTTTGAATAAAACCTTGTTGGTTTTAAAGGTGTCACTGGACTCAAACATTGTTTTGTTGCTTCTTAAAAAAACAGGTTCAGGATTGCGCAGTAAAAATTAGTCATTTTACAAAGGGAGAAAAGGAACCATTTGTTGGCTTTCATAATACTGAAATAGATAATTCACACTCATGTGAACGCAATGTAGGATGTTTCAAGCAAACTTTTGCTGAGATATACAGATAGATACACCATTTAGAGCAGTTTCCCAACTATTTCCTAAAGAAAAGATAGGTATACTTCTGCAAAACACAACATGCACAGACTGTGGGACAGAAGTTACCTTCAGTATGATAATGTAGGAGAAATAAAAGTCAATTTTAATAGGCACCTTAAAGGGGAAGAGGTCAGCCTAAAGAGGAAATGACACCATCTGGGAGAATGTGGCTTTTTATTTTCATACTTCAGAAAAGTCCTGCTTCCCAAAGCACAGAAAAATTGGTGGAGGTCTGTCAAGAGATGAGCCATTTCCAGAATAAAATCTTGCTTAGACTTTTTCTTTGCCCTGTTTAGTCAACAACTGGAGTAGACACACCCACCCATTACTATCAAGGTTGTTTTCACCTGGCCTACTAATTAGTTCACTAGTTTTAGCTGGAACAAGTTGGGAGGGGGGATTTGCTCATCTTCCAGAAGACTCTCTGGAGCCAGGTGGTGATTGGTTGCAGGAAGTCCATGGCCTGCATTTTCTATAAAATGTGGTCTATTCTGCTAGGTAATAGTAAAGGTAAAGGTTCCCTTGCTCGAAAGCCAGTCGAATCCGACTCTAGGGTTGCGGTGCTCATCTCCGTTTCAAAGCCGAAGAGCCAGCGCTGTCCGAAGACGTTTCCGTGGTCATGTGGCCGGCATGACTAAACACCAAGGTGCACAGAACGCTGTTACCTTCCCACCGAAGTGGTACCTATTTATCTACTTGCAATTTCTTGCTTTCGAACTGCTAGGTTGGCAGGAGCTGGAACTAGAGACAGGAGCTCACCCTGTCATGCGGTACCCGGGTCTTGAACTGCTGAACTACTGACCTTCCACAGCCCGCAGTTCAGCGTCTTAACCACTTGAGCCACCGCAGCTCCTCTGCTAGGTAATACCCCCTAACTTATTCCATTTCATTATGCTCTACCATTCTTTTGTCCCTCTCCTTTTGCTTGTGTGACATCTACATGGACTATGCTGTTTGCTTTGTTGGACTGCACTGGCTAAAGCTTTAAGAAGTTAAGACCTGTGCTGCAAAACCTTTATTCAATAAGTGTCTTTCAGAAGTTAGAGTTATTATTTTGTGTGCTTGAACCCTTTACTGGAACTGTACTGTTTTTTAAAAAAATCCTTTCCTTGTTTTCTTTCTAATAAAGCTTATTTTGCTTTATGGTGTGTTTCTGTGAGTCCACTGGTCCAAATCCAGGTTAAGTTTGGTTACATTATCTATCGGGAGCCTTGCTTCAGGCAGGGTCTCTGGTTTGAGACAGGGAACAGCTCTCTCAGATCAAGGTTGATCAGCCTTCATAAGGTCCTCTTCTCTCAAGTCTCTGTGGAGTCATGTGTGGCAGGCACTGGGTATTTCCAGATTCCAGCTTTCCATGCTCTGGATGGCTGTGCTTTATGCTAGAAACAAGGAAAGCTGCTTCCCAAACAATGTGCCCATTTTGTTTTGTTTCTGTGCATTCATCACAGCAGACTGCACAACCTGTGTTGGACCATTCCCATGGATGCCTGCAAGACAGACCAGCAGGGGCAGACAGGAGATTAGTGTGGGATGGAAACCCCACTGTGTGTAGATTGTGGAGGAAGAATGTAGTCCATCCATTCTGAACATATCCATCTGGAAATTGTCTTTGTTGCCTCTGGCTGTTTTCTCATCTGTTGATTCTATCAGGCTGTTGACTACCTTCTATTAAGTATTTTTGTAAAAGCTCCATAATCATGAAAGAGGAATTGACTCTAGTTTTTGAAAATGTTTGGTTAACACAAGAATGGGAATACAATGAGCAGAAAAATAATGAAAATGAATAATAGGCATGAGGATTTTTTTTCTTAGCAGGGAAAGTTAGATTATAACATATTCTGTATATTATTTGTGACAGTGTGGCTATGTGATTAGATTAGACTCTGGAGAAACCACAGCTGAAATCTGTACTCAGCTGTGAAATTCACAGCATGACCTTTGGCCAGTCATTGTTTCTTAGTATAAGCAACCTCACAGGGCTGTTGTGCAGATAAAATGGTACACAGGAGACCGTGTATGCCACTCCTTAGAAGGTGGGGACAAAAATGTATGCAGATATGTGAGTGGGTAAAGCCTCACACTTAGGGTTGCCATGCCATGCCAGGAAACGTGGAAGCTTTGGGGGTGAGAATATGGGGAGCATCACATGCACTTTGCCTTCACTTCCAGGTCTGGAAGTGTCATGGTGATTCCTAGAGCTACCCTAAGTCATTCCTGGGTTTTCCTCTGAAGCGACAGTGCAGAACGACCATTGGACTTACCGTGAGGGGTCCTTCTCCCCTGAGGTCAGGAGGACATCTCCAATGGGTTATTCCTACCGTGCCTTTAGGGAGGCAGGAAATAGTTTTTCCCCCTTCCTCTTGGCGCCTCCGGAATAGCCCATCTCCAGTTCTGGGACTCTGAAAGCAGTGCTTGCAGCCTAAATGAAGTAGCCTTGCCCTAGAAAAACGTAACTGTAAACAGTAATATCAACTGATTAAACAAGAAAGCTCTGCAACTGTGAACAAAGGCAGAGTGCAACCAGAGATACAAGAGAAGAAGTCAGCACAGAAGGATTAGAAGAGGAAGATGAGAATGGGAGGGCCGAGATGTCCTCCTGACCTCAGAGGAGAAGGACCCCTCACAGTAAGTCCAATGGTCGTTCTCCCTCTGAGGTGGAGGACATCTCCAATGGGACCTCCCCGAGCAGTGTCCCTCATGCGGGTGGGTCGTCATCTTCCTCCATGTTAACGACGTGCTGAAGAATTCTTCTCCCAAAGGCCGTGTCTGCAGATGCAAGCGTGTTGATGTGGTAGTGTCGTATGAAGGTGGAAATGGATGACCATGTAGCCGCCTTACAGACCTCTTCTACCGAAGCTCTATTGGTAAAAGCGGCGTTGGTTGCCGCGCTCCGCAGAGAATGAGCTGTGATGCCACTGGGTACTTCCTGACCCGAGGCCCGGTAAGCCTCTGTGATACAGTTCTTCAGAACCGAACTGATTGCTGATCTAGACATCTTCTCCCCTATCCTAGGTGGAGATATATTGACAAATAAGGACTCCATCTTCCTGCAATCCTCTGTCCTTGCTATGTAAATTTTGAGGGCCCGCTTTACATCCAAGGTGTGCCAAATCCATTCCTTGGGGTGCTTGGGAGAAGGACAGAACGTGGGTAAGCAGATCTTTTGAGAGCAGTGGAATCTAGAGCCTACCTTTGGCCGGAAGGTAGGATCTGTGCGAAGCACGACCTTGTCTTTATGAAAGACACAGAGTGACGATTTCACTGACAGTGCCCCAAGTTCTGACACTCTTCTTGCAGACGTGATGGCGACCAGGAACAGCGTCTTCATCCTCAGCCATTTCAATCCCACCTCCCTGAGAGGCTCGAATGGTGATCTGGTAAGAGCATTGAGCACCGTATTCAGCCTCCAAGTTGGAAAGCGATGGACCTGAGGCGGAGATTTTGCCAACGCTCCCTGCAGAAAGAGTTGAATGTGAGGATGTTTGGAAATCTTGTATCCTCCCAGGGAAGGGAGAACAGTGGACAGAGCCACTAACTGTCTCCGAAGAGTAGCAGACTTCAATCCTGAGTCCAGTCCATCCTGCAGGAAAGCCAGAATCGAAGCAATCGAAGGGGACAGTGGCTGCACCTTCTTGCGTCTACACCATCGCACGAACGCCTTCCATGTGGTGTTATATATACGGACCATGGACTGTCGTCTGGATGCTAAAATGGTGTCTAGAACCTGGGAAGAATAACCTAATTTTGATAGGTTGCTCCGCTCAATCTCCACGCAGTCAAACACAGCCAGGCCGGATCTGGGTGCCATACCGGACCCTGTAACAGCATGTCAGGAGATATTGGAAGGACTAGAGGTGGAAGTATGGACAGCTCCTGTATTGCCGAGAACCATGGGTGACGGGCCCAGTTCGGGGCCACTAGGATGACCTCTGCTCTGAAGTCCCGAATTCTGCGGATGGTTCTGGAAACCAGGACGAATGGCGGAAATGCATATAGGAGACCCTGGGGCCAGGGCGTCGTGAGTGCATCTGTCGCCTCTGCCTCTGGATGGAAGAATCTGGAGAAGTATCTCGGAAGCATGTGGTTCGTAGGGGAGGCAAACAGATCCGCCATGGGGCGTCCGAATTGAGTCACTATCATGTTGAAGAGACGTGGATGGAGAGCCCATTCTCCCTCCTGTATCTCCACTCGGCTGAGCCAATCAGATTGCACATTTTCGGTCCCTTTTATATGTTCTGCCCTCAACAAGGTGACGTGTCTTTCCGCCCAAAGGAGAATCTTCATCACCTCCCTGTGGAGCTGAGATGACCGAGACCCGCCTTGCTTGTTGAGGTGTGCCTTGGTCGATATGTTGTCCGTCCTGATCAACACTTGTTGACCACACAATTGAGGGACAAAATGAACCAGAGACAAGCGGATCGCTCTGAGTTCCAAGAGGTTGATTGGCAGTTTCTTCTCCGCAGGCTGCCACGTCCCCTGGACTGGAGTGTCGTTCAAGGTTGCTCCCAGCCCAAGAGACTGGCATTGGTGAACAGCTCCCTGGTGTGGCTGACATAGTAGCTCTTGCCTGCCAACAAATTGTCCATGTTTGTCCACCACCTTAGGCTCTTTTTGACTCCCATTGGTACCTGTAGGTTGAGGATCTTCTTCTCCATGATGGAGAGTTGATGGGGACGTAAAAACATCTGCAATGGTCTGGTGTGCAGATGGGCCCATTGTATCATGTCGATGCTGGCAATCATCAGACCCAGAAGTCTGGCTAGGTCCATGAGGAGTGTGGACCTGCAGTTGTAAATCCTCGTGGCAGCTTCTTTGATCTTCTGAGCCTTGGCCAGCGGGAGAAAGAGAGCATTTCGAGTGGTGTCGATTACTGCTCCCAAATGTTCTATACGCTGCGTCGGTAGCAGGGAACTCTTTTCGAAGTTGATCAGGAATCCATGTTTCTATAAACACTGTAGTGTTCGCTCCGTGTTGCTGATGGAGTCTGCCCGCATACTGGCTCTGATCAAGAGATCGTCTAGATATGGATGAACATGGATGCCCTGAGATCTGAGATGAACCACGGGATTGATTATCAGCTTGGAGAAGAGGCGTGGTGCCGTGGATAGACCAAAGGGAAGTGCTCTGTACTGGAAGTGTTGGTTGTAAATGCAGAAGCGAAGAAATCGCTTGTGTGCTGGGTGAATAGGCACATGGAGGTATGCTTCCATCAGATCTATGGAAGTGAGGTACTCGTTGGGAGATAGAGAGTCCGCTACAGCCTTCAGAGTTTCCATGCGAAAGTGTCGCAGTTTTATGAATCTGTTCAGAAACTTGAGATCCAGAATCGCCCTCCAGTCTCCGTTCTTCTTGGGGACCATGAACAATATAGAGTAAACACCCCGCTTCCTCTTGTTGTCGGGAACAGGTTCGATGGCCTGGATCTCCAGCAGATGCTGTATAGCCTTGCTGATGATGGCTCTCTTGTTCTCTGATTTGCTGGCTGGTGATTTGAGGAACCGCTCTGGAGGCTGGTGCAGAAATTCTATCGGATAGCCCTGTGACACCACCTCTACTGCCCAGGCATCTGCCTGTGTGTCTGTCCAAACTTTTGTAAAACGTAAAAGGCGGGCACCCACCGGAATGGGAGGATAGTCATGCCTGTTTGGGTTTGGCATCTCTGTCTCCCCGATCACCTCTGTTGAAAGGCCTGTGGAATCTGGGTGTGAAGGAACCACGTTTGCCAGACTGCTTGGACGCTTCCCACGAGGTCTTCCTGGTGTCCTGGCGAAATCTAGGGAGAGAGTGCTGGGTACGAAAGGACTGCGGGTTTCGCCGATCGAAACGTCACAGGGATCTGGGCATGGCTTTTTTCTTATCCCTGGTTTCCACCAGGATGTTATCTAGGGCCTCTCCAAAGAGACGATCTCCTTGGAAGGGATACGCCGTTACAATAGATTTGGAGAGAGAGTCAGCTTGCCAAGTGCGTAGCCAAAGTAGCCGTCTGGCCACCGCCCTGGAAGCAAAGGAGATAATATCCAGAGTGGCGTCTGCTGAAAAGGAACTAGACTTAAGAACACGAGAAATTCCCTCCAGCACAGCCCGATTGTTCTCAGGAACAATTTGCATCAACTTACGTAACCAAACGATTGCCGCTCTGGAAGCGATGGAGGTTGTAGATGCTGCCCTTACCATCATGGCGATTGCCTCGTGGATTCTTCTGAGCGTTGCCTCCACCTTCTTATCAGTTTGGTCTTTGATGGTACCCAGGCCATCCTCAGAAACTAGGCCTGTCGACTGGATGGCTGCCACAGGAGCGTCCACAGGAGAAACCTGCAATAACTCATTGGCATAATTAGGTAAGGCATATAACTTTTTTGCGAAAGCAGGAAATTGCTTATTGACTATGGTCTGCTCTGAGCTGACGCTCAAAATATTCAGGGAAGGGAAAGACCTTCTCAGTAAATACCTTAGGAGGAAAAAATTCCCGGTTGCCCCCGGATCTGGATTTAAACTTATTTTTGGCCGCCTTCTGATATTCTGAAGGTGGTAAATCATGTAACTCTAGGGCCTTTATAGCCTTAGCCAGAAAGGATAGTCCTCAGGTTTGAAAAACCGACTGGATTGCTCAGGAAGCTTTAATTCTTCCTCCTCCTCATCAGACAGAAATTCACCCTCTTCCCTTTCCTCAATGGAAGAAGTATTGGATTCTACTTCCTCCCTCCATTGTTCCTCTGTGGGTCTCCCAGGAGGAGGGGGGAGCCTTCTTAGCCGCCTTAGTTGGCCACCCAGGGGGGGAGAACAGGGGGTTTGGAGGAGAATTTCCCTGTGGCAAGGGAACCTCAGGTCTAGTATAGAGCTGTGCCATTTCCTGTTGAATGGTCTTTTTAATAATAGCCATGAGTTCCGATGAATGAATCAGAACTCCTTGATCTAAGAGCTTACCCCATTTGGAGCCTGTCTCAGGATCTTGGTCCTCATCAGAATGGATAGGGGGAATGAGAGACTGACCTCCTTCTGCCCCCAAGGCTCCAGAAACGGTAGAAAGAGAGGTCCCGAGGCTTGAAGCCGGACCCTCAAAACGGCTGCTGCCGCCCGATCGCGGGAGCGTGGGAAAACCAGCGGTTCCTCCTTCATCGGGCTGTCTGCGCCGTTTGGGCGCTCGGGGCACAGCCGCGATCCTCGGGGTGCTGCGATCATGCCACGAAGGCAGATCGGCCCCGGAATGTTCCCGCGTCGCTGCAGCTGCAGCGCACGCGTCTCCCTTGTCGCCCGAGGAAAATACCTCGGGAAGCTCCTTCGCCGCCATGGTGGCCGTCGGAGATCTTTTTCTTCAGGTCCTGAGACCCCTTTGAACTTCGCTCCAAGAAAGGAGCAAAAGAACAGGAGAAAGGTATGAAGAGAGAGAGAAAGAGAGAGAGGGCAAGGCAAAAGGCTGAATTGGAATACAATAGAGAAAAACAGAGGAAAACAGCTAAGCCTAATAGATTTGCTGCTTTTCCCTACTGAGGCAGGAATAGATGGGCTATTCCGGAGGCGCCAACAGGAAGGGGAAAAAACTATTTCCTGCCTCCCTAAAGGCACGGTGGGAATAACCCATTGGAGATGTCCTCCACCTCAGAGGGAGAACACATGCCGCCGGCTGTTTAAAAAAATTATCTTGATGCTGCTCAGAGCAGCAACTGGCAATAAGGCCTGGCATCCGTACTCAAACCTCTGCAAATCTGCCCTTTGGTTTGGGGATCCCAGCAGCCTCTGACTAAGCAAGAAGGGAGCTGAGGCAGTATGCTGGGCCTCGCTGTTTCCAATAGCCCTGGCGTGTCTTCATGGGCTGGCTCCCACTCCTTTTGAAGGCAACTCTGTGAGACACACACACCCTAATCTGGCTTCTGTCCTCCCAAGGAAGAAGCCCTTCCCCCAAGAGAGTAGAGGATATCCTTCAGGTGACTCCAGCCTCCTTCCATGGCACTAGGTTTGCAATACATGCCCTGGCAACCAGTAGGAGACTAGGGACATTGGGGTTCCGTCAGTGATGGTGGAAATCTCAGAAATGACATCATACCTCTCTAGGAATCACTGGAAACTCTATGGTAAAACCACAGCGTTTCCAATGATTCTTAGACAGAATAGACATCACTTCTGTTTTTTTTCCTGGAAGTGACATCACACTATTGTTGACAGAATTTTTTTTAAAAATTATTTTCTTGTGCTGGCTGCAGCAACAGGTAATGAAAGCCGGCCCCTAGTGGGAGGCTGGCAAGTCATCACAGCACTGATTGGCCATGGTGGAAAGAGCCTTCCCCATTCAGATCACAACCACCACAACACTGCCCCTTTCTGGGGTTCCCTGCCCTCAAGCCACCAATCAGCTCTGCAAGTGGGCAGCAAGCCCTTAAAAGGCCAATCTGTCACTATGGCTGCCCAAAAGGATGGCAATCCCTCTTCCTTCAAGTGCTCCACGCTGGGGGTGTGGGGCTTTCCACCCCACAAATAATGTTTTTAAAAAGTGCTTTTAAACAAAACAGCTAGCTATGTGATTGCAAAGTCCCCTACCTGCAAAGCAGAAGGAATATATTTATGTTTAATAATTTATATACCCACTTGAAAAAGCATTTGTACTGACAAAGAGAGGGAATGTAAAGATGCTCTGGTGTAAATGGATAATTGACCTCCAGGGATTTTTTCAATTGATTTTTCTCAGACTTTTCACCCATTAACAGCAATGCTGAGTTGGAAAATGGGACCTTTTGCCTCCTCAGTCTTCTGTAAGTCCCTGTGCTGGTACACCATGCACTTTAACTGGAACTGTGCTGTAACTCCCAAAGGTCACTGATGGTGACCCCTGTATTTGTGCACTCTAAGATCATCTGGCCAGCTTAATATTCAAAAAGGGTCTCTTGATACAGGCAGGAATCCCCCCATGCCCTCTCTAATGGGAGTAGGGTTTTCAGGCCAAGCCTGACAACCAGCAGGAGGCAGGGGGGTGGTATGTGACTGGTAATTTTGCTACGTCACTTCTGGGAAAAACCCGAAGACAATATCAGAAACTCCAATTAGTGCACAATATCTAACTGGCATGATAAACATATACAGCGAGAGAATAAATTTTGCTGGCTTCTAATTTGTTTCTGGGCCCAATTCAAAGCACTGGCATGGACCTTTTAAAACCCAGAGTGGCTTGAGGTGACAGTATGTGAAAAACCACACCCATTTATGAACCTCTGTGAACATGCCTTGATAGGTAGACCATGGCTTAGCGGTAGAACATCTTCTTTGTATGCAGAAGATTCCAGGTTCAGTCCCAGAAATATCCAGTAAAAAGTTTTAGATCATGGGGGGAAACTGCAGGGAGCTGTTGCAAGCCAGAGACAAGACTGAACTTGACAGGCCAATAGTCTGAGCCAGGATGACAGCTTCCTGTGCTCACCAGTGTGTGTGTTCATTTCTGATCTTCTGCTGGCTCCTTGGTCTGTGAAGTTAGATTGGCAGACATGTGAGACAAGGCTTTCTCAGTGGTTGCTTCTAGATTATTGAATGTGTTACCAGCTGAGGTTCATTTGCCCTCTTCTCTTCTGGCTTCCAGTGAAACTTGAAGACTTAACTGTTCCACAAGGCCTTTGATGTAGGATGAGTTACTGATTTCTATAACTGCTAGTATGATTTGTTTGGTACTCTTCTTGCTGTTCATAGTATAGGGTGACTTTATTGTTTTATACTGGTTTTTACTGATGTTCACTGGATTCTTAGGTCTGCTGCAAGGCTGTGTGTTGGTTTTGTCATTGTACTTTCCCCTATTCTTATGGATGGTTTACTTTTCATATTTAATATGCTTATGAGCCATGCTTTGAATAAAGGGATGGCTGGGTACGCGTTACTTAAATCCATAAATAAAATAAATAGGACTATTGTCCTACTTTCTGTACCGACACAACATCCTAGCTCCGCTTGTAGTATCAATACACAACAGTGGCAGGTGTGATGCTGAAGCGGCAGAGTGACCTCTGTACCTGATGGCAGGAGGCAGGGGGAGATAGCCAAAGACCCTGAGTTATTGTAAACAGAAATTAATTTCCCAGAAACTCGTTTACTGTTCTCCAAAAAGTTATCACTATGGCAGGGGAAGGAGAAATAGAAAGGCAGTGTCTTTGGGAAGAACTTCTCCTTTATGTATTAAGTGCTGTCAGTTCCCACACAGAATGCCCCCTGAAAAAGAGAACTGTGATAGAGAAGGAATGATATAAGTACAGAACTGTCCCTGTGGTTAAGTAGTTTCAGGGGGAATTTAGACCACAGGCTCTGCTCCACTGCACTTTTACTACCTTTTGGAGGGGAGTTCATTTTAGATGTGGTGATAAATGGAGGCTTTGAAGCATCAGGTCACTAAAACAAGATTCTCTCTCCTCATAAGAATAATGTTGTGTCTGGGATGCGTTTTGTCTTACAGTTACCATAAGATGTGCTGCAGCAGTAAAAACAAAGTCTTCTTGATAGAACTTACCTACTACCACTCCAGCATAATTTCACAAACAATGATATTGCACTGGGAGTCAATGCTGTGCCGAAGGCCACTCTAGTGAAATTGTTCAGTGGATTTCATACTCTCAACCAGGATGTCCACAATTGTCTTTTTACAGGGAAGCATTAATAATTATAAGAATTTAGGATGAGGATTGGCCATTTTAATCATGGGAGGTGTTGGTGTCATTCATTGACCCTAGTGAGAAAATCTCAGTTTTTGTTTGGAAAATATTCTAGCCCTTGTGTTTGCAGAAGAATTTTTAATATGCGAGGGCAAAAAATATTTTAATATGATGATCTGCAACACCAAATAGGTTGCCTTAGACCAGATTTATATGTGATGCTGACTGATAAAAAGATGTTGCCCATTTGATGCTACATATGCCCAAGCCTCTCATTAAATGGGGCTCTCTCTGCTTGGCGTGCAATGTTTAGCATATCAGAAATTAACAGTCTCTGGTGGGCTAATGCTGCACACATAGCAGCATTGTGTGCAAAGCAGCACAGTTTAAACGAAAAGTTAGGAGAATGAAGGATCACATGGGTGAGCTCTTCTTGCCCACCGGTGTCCTCCGGTTGGGTTCTGATTAGGAATATCTGACTTCAGCGAAAGTTTTCTTCTTCCTGTGTGGTTTAAGCCTAAATATATCTTCATGAATTATACTTTCTCCATCTAGAACTGATCATAGCAACATTTCCACTCAATACATTATTTTAAAGAATCCAAGAATATATACCATGACTTTAACTCATTTCTCCCTATTTTGCAAAATACCCTTTAGGGAAATCTGTGATCCTGATCTCATGAACCTTTTTTTAAATCCCATCATTTTCCCCAATGGGGCCCGAAAGCTGCTTACAACACTGTTCTCCCTTTCTCCATTCTATCCTAACAAGCCTGTGAGGCAGGCCTGTAGCTACATTGGGGCATCCTGGGGCTTGCCCCCCTGACTTACTGCCAAGGCCCCCTGACTTCCCATCCAGCCCAGGTGCTCCCCTGGAGGTGTGTGCGGGGGTCTGTGCAGGGTGCCCCCTGACTTATTTAAAGGCCCCCTCAATTAAAAAATCCTGGCTACGGGCCTACTGTGAGGTAGGTTAGGTGGAGAAAATGAACGGTAAAGACACTCAGCAAGCTTCCTTGGCAAAGTGGGATTGGAACCTGGGTCTCTCAGATCCTAGTCTGACACTCAAACTAATACATTATTATGCTACCATCACCATCCACCTCTGTGCTTTGCCTTAATTCCCACAATACCTGATTTACTGAAAGTCTGTTTGCAATATTCCCATACAGGGCATGACATGCTGGTTATGACCTTGAGTCCTTCACTATCTAGGGGCCACCTCCCCTGGTACAGACCCACCTGCATATCTGCCCAGTTATTTCTGTCACTGGTTCCTTTTCATTGAACAGTGACTGAGAGTGGCGTCTTCAGGCTCCTGAGACAAGGCCTACAAAGCTAATCTGTTTAAGGCATCTGTTTTTAGGCAGATAAAGTCACTGCCCTTTTAGGATGCACATCCAAATGTAAAGTTAACCTATGGCTGTGAATTCAGCTGTAACAACCGCCAATTGATTGGTCATTCTGACACCGCATTCCCAGATCAGGGAGGTAAATGGCAGCACTCACCTTCTGAGGATTCATAGATTTGTTGTGACAACAAAACTGTCTCCATCTGATAGAAATACATTCAAGGACCCTTCAAAACTTGGTACCATTTGCCCACATTAAATCAGGCCAACCCTCTATGGACAATCTTCTTTGCAGTAACCATTCCTACTCTTTTGGTCAAGCATAAAACCTAAAAACCCCAATGTTTATCCATGCCAATTTTTTACTAAATTAAATCAAGCCTGAATTCTCCCTAGAAGCTAAAATGACAGAGGCTATCATACTTCGGTCATATTATGAGAAGACAAGACTAATTAGAAAAGACAATAAACCTAGGAGAAGTTGAAAGAAGTAGGAAATAAGGAAGTAGAAAGAACATACTCTTCGTATGCTCTGGAACATCATGCTTCGGCTGTAAGAACCAGTACTGCTACTATTAGGATAAGTAGAACAGCCAGTCAATCTTTGTTATTGTATGTGCTTTATGACTCCACTGAACTATGTGCTTTGCTTTTAATAACTTTTCTTGAATCTCTTCAATAAAACCTTTTTGCTTCATTGTGTGTGTGTTACTGGGAAGTGACTTGAACCTACTCGGACCTCAGTTTGGTTATGTTGCTGCACCGAGGCAGAGTCAGCCTTGAAAGACATGCACATCCGGAAAGGAAGAGTGGTGCCCTCCACACGAAAAGAGTGACTAAAGAAGCTCTTATCAGATTGCACTGATTTGAACAGCTTTATCTGGTTTCCAGGGTTCCTTTCTGAGGCTGGAACATATGATGGCAGCTCAGCTCCATAGTTTCTTTATCTGTTTGCCGGTATCTAGCCTGGGAGTGGCCAGAGGCATTTTTAGCAGGGAAGGAAGGCAGAGGGACATCTTTATGGCAGCTGAATGAGTTTGAATTCTTCCTCTTTTAATTAAGGGGTTCCACCTTTTCAGCTGTCTTAGTGGTCTGCTTGTAGCCTGAAAAGAATTTTATGGATATCATTTTTGGTTTTATGGATAGCACTTTTTGCTGCTTCTATGTTCGTGGCTTGTTTTTATATTGACAATTCTAGTGATTTTCTGTATTGTTTTTACTTTATGAACTGCCTAGAAAAAAATCTTTGGAGAACGGCTCATACATTTTCTAAATAAATAAATGTTGACACTAATAGATATGCTGTTCCTATTGTAAATAGGGATGCCATATTGCTCAGTCCTAAGCACATTGAGACAGAACTATTATTTCTCTTGTGCTTAGTGTTTTGTGTGCAGTGTTTCTTTTGCCTGGAAGCTTCCAGAGTGGTGTGATCAGGACTGAATCTAACAGGGAAAGAGTGATCCATGCCTCAAGGCCATTCAAAATATGATGTATGTTTCAATATTTGTTTGCATAAAGGTCATGTCTTTGATCCAATTAGAGTGTATGCATGACATAACACTAACTTGCACATTTTCAGGAACATCATTGAACAAGATGGGTGAGATCTTTCGTGTGCATTTCAAGAAATATGTTGCATTCAATTTATCTAAACAGCTAAGCAGAAGGCGCAGATTATATGCTATACTTTACCTAAGCTCTAAAAGTTATTTTCCATTAAAAAGGAATGGTTTTAAAAGGGACTGGCTAGCAAAGGGAGTGAAAAGAAATGTTTCTGGCATACCAAACAAATGGCACAGTAAAAGCAATCAACAACAGCCTCTGTTTCCTTGCCAATAAAGACTTGAATTTCTGCCTTGCATCAATTAGGACATAACAAATTAGCCGGTTCAGAAGAAAATGAATGTTGATAGTTATATTAGTCCATTAAATAGCTTCTTGTGTCCCTGGCTAATGCATTCTTTTGGCAGAAATGTTTTTTAAAATGCGATAATGACTACAGTTTTTCTATATAATACCACATTTCAGGAATGCCACCACTTGGGGGGGAGGATATATCTCCAGTTCCTTGCAGACAGAAGATACATATTTCTCTACCAGTTGCTGAAACAATAAATTACCCATTGCAATGGAACTATTTTTGCTGTGTGGTTACATCTATTCAAAAACAGATTCACATATGTTTATCCCACTTTTCCTCCTAGGAGTGCAGGGTGGCATACATGGTTTTCCCCTTTTCTAGTTTACAATCCTAAAAACTCTGTGAGGTACATCAGACTAAGAGAGAGTGGCCGGCCACCCTGGGAGCTTCCGTGGCACAGTAGGGGTTTGAAGCCGGGTCCCCCAGATCCTAGTCTTACACCTAAACACTGCACCTTGCTTGGAAAAGTATTACCTTTTCATAATTCCATTATTTGAACCTAACGCTGGATACACACACAACATGCACCCAGATCTAAGTTCCCAATATATATGTTGCCTTAAAACCAGAGCCATTCTGGCACTTGATCTCTGCATATGATATCCATATTCCATTATTTGAACCTAACCCTGGATACACACACAAAACACATACCCAGATCTAAGTTCCTAATATATACATTGCCTTAAAACCAGTGCCATTCTGGCACTTGATCTCTGCATATGATATCCATATTCCATTATTTGAACCTAACCCTGGATACACACACAAAACACACACCCAGATCTAAGTTCCTAATATATACATTGCCTTAAAACCAGTGTCATTCTGGCACTTGATCTCTGCATATGATATCCATGTTATATCTCTGCGGCACTATTGCATCAAAATGTCTGTGCTGTAGCAAACTGGGAAGGGGAGGAGCCTCAGCCCAGTGCAGGGAGCAGAAGTTTGCCTATCTGTCTCTCCTAAGAGATTGAGAGAGTCTAGGAAAGCAAGCTATGATGCAACAGCAGCAGCAGAACTGAAGGAAGAAGCAGGAGACAGCCAGTCCCTTGCGGGCCTGATAGAAGCCCTCTGGGGGCTACCACTGGGATGACAACAAAGAATGAAAAGGATGGTAAAACCATCAAAAGAACAAACCCAAGGAGGGAACCTACACATATCAACAAAAAGGTCTGAATAAAACGAAACAGGCTATGAATGAAGCAACTCTGCTCTGTGCAAGTTCACCTTGGGAACTCCCTTCCACCAAAGGCCCTCCCCCTGCTAACTACACACACACATAGAGGGCTCCTTCACAGGGAGAGTCTTATTGATTCGGGAGCCCTTTGGCAAAAGTCAGGGATAGGGCCCCAGAATCACTGGGTGTGGCAGACTGAGCAGCATCAGCACAGTGGTTGGCAATCAGCTGAAGGACAGTTAAAGGGGACCCCCCCACACACACACACAGCCCTACAGCTGATTGCCAGCCACTGCCTGAGTGAAGCTGCTGCCTCTTAATTCTTGAGGCCAGGAGAGGGAGGGAGGGACTGTCCTTCCCTTACCACTCCTCTTCCACCCTACAGCTGCTTGCCCTGGCCACTGCCTGCGTGTCCTGCTCATCACCTTTATAGTCATGACACTGGCAGAGAGGAAGTGGCAGCTGAAAACCAGGGCACCTGGGAAGTTGCCTTAGCTGCCTTATAGCTAAGACTGCCTGTGCTTCTGCACAAGACCTGAACTGATGGGTGGGAATATGTAGGAGCGGGCAGTCCTTTGAAATACTCCTTGACATTTGGGGATTTTCTGCTCAGGGCTATTGCTGAATGAGCAGAGAGAGAGAGAGATAGGCAGGCAGATAGGTAGGTAAGCAGGCAGATAGACGGCCAGTAAGAAGTAGGTAGGTAGTGTTGTAAAATATTCAAAAGTATTTAATTACTCAGAGTATCGATGGATCTTACTCTATTGGAAAGAAGAGATTTCTTTGTGTTTAAAAACCTTTATTTCTAAGGGTAAAAAGTACACAGGAAACCTACAAATAAACAAACATCTAAGAGCTACATTTCTAAGCTGCTTACAGTTCAAGTCATGGCTACTCACTACAAACAGACAAAGGAGAAGCTGTGCTTCTTCTTGACCCCTAGAAAGGAAGTCCCCTGAAACAAACAACCAATCTGGAACGTGGGAATCACCATGCTAACAGAAAGGATCATGCTTTTAGAATTTGTGAGGATGATGATGTTGATGGAAATAAGAAAATATTTTTAATTGACTCTGGATCCTGCATGCATGTTTGCAAATATGAAGAACTGTTTTCTGAACTTGATGCTAACAATAGGCCAAGGATTTTTCAAGGTGATAAGCAATTACTTGATGTCAGAGGTATAGGGACTGTACCCATTGAACTTCTCACTACTAGTGGAGAAGTAATTAATGTTAAGTTGCAGGATGTGGCACTAGTCCCTGGAGCAGCTGATAATTTGACTTCAACCAAAAGGCTTATGGACAGTGGTCACAGTGTGTTGCTTAGGAAAGGCAAGAGAAGGAATGTGGAATCTCCGTTGTGAATTGTGATAAGGCAAAGGAGAAATGTGACACGTGTCTCAAAGCTAAAGGGACCGCCCCAAAATATTCTTAAAAATCTTTGCCCCTGTTTCAAATTCAGCACAGACATCTCATTAGACAAATCATCGTCATTACTCCTTGAGTCAGATTCTTCCTGTAAAATCATCAGTAATCTTTCAAGTCTTAGATCATCCTTTCTAGGGGTCAAGAAGAAGCACAGCTTCTCCTTTGTCTGTTTGTAGTGAGCAGCCATGACTTGAACTGTAAGCAGCTTAGAAATGTAGCTCTTAGATGTTTATTTGTAGGTTTCCTGTGTGTACCTTTTACCCTTAGAAATAAAGGTTTTTAAATGCAAAGAAATCTCTTCTTTCCAATAGAGCAAGATCCATCGATACTCTGAGTAATTAAATACTTTTGAATATTTTACAACAGGTAGATAGGTAGACAGACAGACATTTGGGGATAGAAATGATGTGATCAGCAGCATGTCAAATTGTGCCTGGAAACAAACAATAGTGTGTGCATCACTTCATTTCTCAGCATTTGATGATTCATCACGAGGCAACTCTGCCAAATGCGTGATCTGGCTCCACTGAAAAGCCTTGTTGTAAGCCAACATCAGATGTCATGGAAGTTCTGTCTGCAAAGATTAATTTGTGACGGACCAGTCACCCATACAGTCTTCATCTTCACGAAGCTATAGTGGTGTGTCTGATGACCATGTGTGTGTGTGTGTGAACTCAAAATAGATTTATCTAACAGTAGGGTCTGACATAACTCAGTTCAGTCCCAAAGCAAATGATGTATCGGCCTTTATCTTGAAGAACACTGCACAAGTGGTGAAAAATATATTAATTTTATGCATCCAAACAATCATAGAAAACTCTTAAATGAAGACTAATGAAAACAGAGGGCAGGGGATTCTGTACATGTTGACTACCCTCCATAATAGCAATATATAATATATTTTTTTTCAAAAAATTGGATACTCTCTAACAAAATAGATTTTAACAGACTGAAAAATGTTGAGAGCTGACATTCTTTTTCTACCTGTTTCTTCATGTATCCATATCCTGTGTCAGAACATGGCCAAACAGCATGTAGACATCCATGTGCCCTTCCTGGGGTCAGCCGGGATCAATGTTTGACAAAGAATGCCTCTACAATGCTGAATGTGAGAGGTTGGCACTCACTAAACCACATGTCCCAAACTCATTGCAGGGCTCCCATTGTTATGATAACCGGATGCATGGATGGCTTTAAAATGGGTTTAGGCAGATTTCATAGAGGATAGGTCCATCAGTGACTACTAGCCCTGGTAACTAAAGGGAACCTTCATAGTCAGAGTAGCAAATCTCTGACTACAAGTGCTATGAGGCAATATCAGGGCAAGGACTTACCGGTATACCCAGTTTGTTGGTTCTCCAGGGTAACTGGCTGGCCGCTGTGGTCTAATCTAGCAGGTCTCTTCTTATGTTTTTATTGGCTTGCACTCAGGAGTTAAGATTACAGCTCAGCTAACTTCTTTCCCACAATGCACAGCAGACCATTGGCTTGAGTTCTAGGAAAGAATCCCTAAGTCCACTCCAGCCTCTCCATGTGGTTAAGCAAGTGTTGGAAGGTAAGCATTTCCAGTCTGGGTCCACTGAAGCACACAAACACTAGCTAGACACCAGAACATTTGGGGTGGCATCCCACCCCATGGGGAAAGACTTAAGCAGCAGGCACCGGGCATGCTGGGGAGGAAGAGCATGGGCTAGACCCGGAGATGCTGGGAGAGTGACAGGGCTACCATGAGCAGGAGAGAGGGAACGGGGTGCTCATAACCCCCCCCTTCCGCTGTGCTGAGGCCAGAGCTGAGCTGGCTCACTAAAAGTCACGCCCTGGAGGACCCTGCCTCACTGAGCTTGGACCAAGAACCCCCAGGACCTGACAATATAGTAGCCTCCTTTGCAGCTGCTTCTGTTCAGTTATGCTGGCAGGGGCAGCTAATAAAATCAAATTCTTGGTGCCATAGAAATAAATGGGATGAAATCAATTTAAAACTATTATCAGCCATGGATCACCTTCATGGTTGTAATGTACTGAGACATAATACACTCAGACATAATGCAATCAGACCTGACCACATGCGAGGCAAGGAAGCCATGTGGTCAGGCAAATACATCTGAGCTTCGCTCACCTGAACAAAGGACTCAGCGGATCCTAGCCCGCTCCAATCAAAGGGTTAGGCTCCCGGCAGAGAGCCTATGGAACTCTCAGCCACTGTAAATAGCCAATGACTTGAGTGGGGTGTGTTTTGGGTGTGGGGTTTTCAGGGGATATAAACCGGCCTGCGAGCCAGGTAAAGATGTCTTGTTCTTGAACTAATAAAGTATGTGAGAGCTGAAATCACTCGTCAGTCTCAGTACTTTTCAATGGTGTTCTATCTGCAACAGTTTCAGGACTTTCTACCAAAAGACAGGATTCATTAGCTTCACCACCATTACCGAGGCCATGATTTGTTTCAGTCATTTCCTCTTTTTTATCTAAGCATTCCAGTGTTTTCCCCAGGAAATTCTTTCCTATTCATTTTGAGTGTCTTTCAGGGAAGCCAACAACATGAAAGTTCTGAAAAATGTTGTCTTATTTTGACATCATAATCAGATGTTTCCCTTTTCTTGTGGCGATGTGAGAATCAGCCCTACAGTCCTCAGGCCAAAAGTGCTATTATGGGCCTGCATGTATCAAAAGCAACCAAGGCACTTAGCTAAAACCAGGCACCTAAATTCAGCTCACAAAACGCCTTCAGATTTAAAGGGTTTCAAAATTAGATTAGGGTTTATCTCTGTAATCTCAAATCCAGGGGTTCATTCCTAGAGCAGCGGTAATTTATTTTATTCCAAAGTAGGTCTGGATGAAATTAAAGAAAATTGAAGGAGAAACTGTGTATCCTGTGCATGTGTTATGCTTAGAAACTGCTGTGAGCCTATACCATGAGAACTACCTTTCTCTCCAGAGCACAATAATAAAACATCTGAGTTTCTTGAAGACTTCCATATAATCATGCCCTAAGGGTCGATCATCTCACTCCGTACATCACTGATAAGAACTGCAGGCTCTTTCAAAGAACCATGCAAGGCTTTGGGTCTTTATATTTAATTTCTTTTAATTAAAGTAACATACAGCGCCATCCTAAGCAGAGTTATATTATCCGAATCCATTGAAGTCAATCCTGTTTAGGATTGCACTGACAGTTAACCACCTGAACAGCAGATTAGCTGTTTGCCCGCATGTATTTGTTCCAGTAGATCTCAGTGTATCAATCCTATAACACTTCCTTCTGAAGGAAAAGGAACAGGCAAACTATCTTGCTTCCTTTAACTATATCCAACCTTAAAATGGCGTGCTGGTACATACTGAAGCTGAAGACTTCCTTACCTGGTCTCACTCTCCAGAGCCTTATGACTTCACCTCCAACGAGAGCTTGGTCTGCAAACAAACTCAGTCAGATGACATCAAACCCAGGTTAACTGGGCTGAAGCTAAAGCAGATGGTTCCTCAATGAGGTGTGCAATGGAGCACAGGGAACCCATAAACTGTCAGCTGTGACCTGTCTCCACTGTAAGTGGTATCTGAAGTTATGTCAGTTGATAAGAAAGCCCTGCTGGATATGTGATGGCTGCCAGACTGGCTTGGGAAACTATGCTGACCCAGCAAGTGTACAACAAAATATCAGATGCATCCTAGAATTGCTTGTAATATCACAGAAGATGCTGGGTGTAACCCCCGAAATAGTGTCACTCAATAACTTGCTTGGATTGTTTTTGTTGTTAAGTTAGCCTTTTTGGCACTGTGAGGCTTTGAACCCAGGGCCAGCATCTCTAGACCTTTGCTTTGTGTGCCCTCTGAAATGCCTGCCTTAAGGAAGAACTGCGGACCTAGTCCCTTCTGTACCAGAATGGGCTCCTCAAGAGGAAGCACACTGTACCTGGACAGACCCAATGAGAGCTACAGGAATCAACTGGATGGATGGTCCAATAAGATCCAGCCTGGATGTATAAAGCTGCTGCTTCCATCAGGGGCATTCCTAGCCAATGGGCAACAGGGGCAGCTGGACCAGGCCCTGTTGCTATGGGAAGCAATTACATATGGCCTTAACCCCAAATAGAGGGAGAAAAGAAGAAAAACAGAAGGCTCCCACTGCCACTACTCAGCCACGTCCAGGGCTTGGGCTGCCCACTCACAGTGACACCTATTCGTACCTGCCCCATCTGGGGCTTGAGTAACTGGCTTCCACTCATGTGGGATACGTGCAATCCTGCTCTTGACCCTGGTGGAGGGCAGTGGGGGAGGCAGTGGGAGGTAACAGTGATTCTGGGGCCTCATCCTGGACTTTTGTCCAGGGACCCGGAATGACTAAGACTGTCTCCCAGCTTCCATGCTAGGCCTTCAGTATGAATAGCTCGTCTGTAGCATGAAGACTATGCTAACTATGGCAAGACTGGCTTTTGACCATGTGCTTGCTAATGGCCTGAGCCACCTTCTTGTGCATTCTGACATCTTACCTGACTTTGACCTTGGAATTCCTGTGCACAGATCTTTGACTCGACCCTGATGCTGTTTCTGCTGTACCTATTAACATGTTGCCTGTCGCTTATGACCCTCCAGCTGCCTAAGCCCTGGCATCACTTAATGATATCTTAACTGAACCACTACATAGTTCAGCACCTGACACAGCCCAGGAAGGCTATTTTACAAGAGCAAGTATTGCCTGATGTTGCAGACATAAAAACGTGTGAATCCAACTTGAACAACCTGGCCTGAAACTTGAACAAAGGAAAAAAAGCGAAAAGCAGATGTGCTACATGGCACATGGACCTGCCATGCTTTAGAAAGATATCTTTCACAGTTAAGAGCCAGTGTCTATATCTTTTACTATGATGGAATTCTCCAGTTTCTAAATCGGCATTTCGTTTTTTATATATACACAATCTATGTATGCAGTTGCTGCCTGGCCTGAAACAGAAGGAGAAGGAAGTTTGTACATCCGAGAAATTGCTTCCTATTGCAATACGAATAACCCAACTGGTAGCAAATTGGCTGTTTGCCACTCAAAATTCAACAGCAAGTGTTGAATGGTGTCCCACTCATTTTTCTACAGCAAGGCTGATGGTATCTAGCCATAACGCCAGCACAACTGTTTCCAGGCTGCCATCTGTTCAGCCGTGGAAAGAGAAGAACAGAACAAGAGGGAAGTTTGTTTGTCAGACAACTTGTTTGTCTTCCATCCTCTGGCAGCTGGTCAGTCATTTAGGGTTCAAGGGTCCTGCGACACCTTGGTAAGATACATCAGTTCCATAACAAATCAGACTACTGTGCACTATTGTGGAAAACGTGGGGTGCAGAAGCTCTGTTATGATGATGTTGTAACCAAGCGTAGATGCTACAGTGAAAGCAGAAAGTCACCACCCAGAAGCAGCCCAAGTGAAGATAATGGAATATGTGAACTGGAATCAAGAATCACAGAAGGAGCTCATGTCACATTCTCTGGAGCACCTATCTGCCTCTTCTTGGTGAGAATGCTACTTCTTAGTGAACTCTACTTTTCAGTAGCCCTATGTGAGAGCCATCTGTCCATAATTTTTCAGATTTTAGAAGTGAAAAGCCAGGGTCCAAACCGGCTTTTCAGCAAGACGTAACAGTCAAGACATCAAGGGCTTATCGCAACCATGGCTATCTTGTAGTATTGTTTCATTTATCTTTATTGTTAAATATACAGGTTGAAAACTTGATACGTATGCTGAGTCTACAGTCTTTGTATATCTGCACTGTTCCAGTTACTTCCCCCACCCATATTGTAAGACTAACTAAAAAGGTGTAGACTGTGTTTCTACTAACCGACATCCATACTTTTTGTTCCAAGGCATACTCAATCCTAAGAGCACTTTACGGGAAATATGCCCTACTGAATAAAATAAAAATTACTTCTGAGTATATCTGTTTAGGATTGTTCCCTGAAGCTCTTAATCCAGCTCAAGTGTGCATTCTGAAATGGATGGCAGGATTAACGGAAATGTATTCAAGTCAAGATCACGACTCTGTCTATGCAAAAAGTACTGAAAAGCCCAACTCTGCACCCTCTGAAGACATTATCTGCAGCAACAGGACCATTTGAGGTCTGGGATCAGGATTTTTGCCAGCTCCCCACCCCCAATCTTCCACTAGTGCTGCAAAGACTAAAACAAGCAGCTTGGGTTCATCTTGTACTGTATTTTTTGACTGTTCTATAGCTTTATATATTGTATTGGGTGCCAATATTGGCAGAAAGCTGGAATATAAACAATAAAAATACCAAAGTAAGTTTTTTCTGTTTGCTATGGACAGATGTATAAAAATAGGAATGAGTCATAAAATTGTAGTAATCTAATTTATAAATTCCAGAAAGGATAGGGCAATTCTCCAAATGTCATCAGACATTCATCTTTGTCATACACAACCCCATCGCTGTAATTCCATGCAGCTGAAATTAGTGTGTGAATGTCAAAAGCTCCTGCCTTCTAGCCAGCAGCAAGGGCAATGCCCAGGTGAGAAATAACATATTTGACTCCAGCCATGCAGACCTGGTGTTCCTGTGCATGTCACAGTTGCATGGCTTAGCTGCATTAAGATGTTGCTCCCCACCCTATACCACAGCAGGGGAGACGAAAGAGTCTGCTTGGTGCAAAGGAAATCTTTAGCCAGTCAAGAGGTAGGTCAGGGATCAGGTGGGATAGCTCAATACACCCATCCATTTGGGTTGTAGGATTCACTGACATACCTCAGCTGCATGGCAGCATTGCTTAAGTAAAAGACCCTGGTGCCATTGCAGTTGAGAATGAAGGGAGCCTTTCTGATTGGCCGTTTGGTATGAAGGAAGTCACTTCCACTAGATGCTGAGCAATGCATCTTGTGGCAACTGCCACCCTGTGAAACAATTTGAATTGATTATGATGTATACATTGGCCTTGCCACATGTTGCCCTCTGTAATATGAATGAATACTACACAAAAGGGTTATTTGCATTTCATTTTTTCCCTCTGTCTTCAGACAAAAAAAACCAAATTAGGCAGCTGCACTGGATCACAGCAAATCTAAAACAACAGCCCACGTACTGAGGAAGATGAAAGTGGGTTTTGCAAGTTGGGAGACGGGGGGTGGGGGGGGAATCCAGAAGCAAAGCTATGTAATACCTTTTATTAAGATCAATCCAAATACCCCAACAGAATATGCTGCATTGCATTATAGGTAAAGGTAAAGGTTTCCCTTGCTCAAAAGCCAGTCGAATCCGACTCTAGAGATGTGGTGCTCATCTCTGTTTCCAAGCCAAAGAGCCAGCATTGTCCAGAGACATTTCCGTTGTCATGTGGCTGGCATGACTAGATGCCAAGGTGCATGGAATGCTGTTACCTTCTCACCGAAGCAGTACCTATTTATCTACTTGCAATTTCTTGCTTTCAAACTTCTAGGTTGGCAGGAGCTGGGAACAGACGGGAGCTCATTCCATCTTGTGACACTCGCGTCTCGAACTGCTGAATTTCTGACCTTCCAGTCTGCAGTTCAGCAACTTAACCATTTGAGCCACCGCAGCCCATTACACATTGCATTATATTGGTAAGCTATTCCATGGCTTTTGCTTTTAGATTTTCTCCACCTGTCTCCCAGTTTGCAAACAAAACTCTTCCCCCTCCCACCCTTACATGGTCTATATATTTCCTTAAATGAAATTTTCATTCTAGAGAAGAGAACCATGGTTTTTGTTACCGCCTGGCAAGTCAGCTTGGGTGCATACCTTAAGTGGCAAACTCTGCCACAAATGTACATCAGACTGCAGAGCATGGATGCATGGATGCTGGACCTGTATTGGATTCATATCTACACCATTGGAAGAGGTTCCCTTGGGTTCACTTGAACCAGGCATCATTCTTTATAGTTGTTACAAAGATAATCTGGGAAAGCCTTCTGTATGCTTTCCCAAACACTTTTCAGAAAGGGTAAGATAAACTGTAGTTGCTTTTTCCTTACATAATAAGTGAATACTATAAAACAAAAAACTCTACTTTTCCCTATTCTGAATGTTAGAGGATCGGGTGGTGGTGGTGAGTTGTCCTAAAGTCAAATTTAACTTTGGATCTCATTTAGCAGAACTAATTTGTTGTAGCTGTGTGGCATCCCTGACAAGAATCGTAGGGAAGTATACTCGATTGTCATATTTCCAGATCAAGCGCTGGACTAAGGATGTACAGGTGGTTTATATAAAATGCTTTTATGTCAGTCAGTAGATGATTATCTTTTTTTATGACAACCATCAAATTACATTCCAGGGTAGCCCAGAATAACGCTAGATCAGATAATCCAGTTGTCCTTTTCACATAATTCTGTTTGAAACTCTTCTTATCTATACACTGGCATTCTTTATGATCCCTATCACCATGGTAAATAGGTGAAAAGAAACCATTTTCAAGAGCCTAATTTTTCTTCTTCTGTGATCTAAATAATTAAGCACCTCACCTCCCAAGATCATAACCCCCAGATTGAGCTGGGCATGTGATCTTTTATTGCCCTATAATTAGTTTTACTTGGTGTATAATAATGAACCTATGTGATCTTGGTTTTTGGAAAAAGTAATACATATATTTGAAATGGGCTTTAAACCTGAGTTTTAAAATTATCAACAAAGCCTTGTGACACTGTCCTAGAACTCTGGGTTTGGGCCATGAGAGACTGACTCATCCTCAATCAGGAATTCAGTACATTCAAAAATACATTCATGTAACATAGAAGGGAAATAACTTTTGCATTCAATGTCTATTCATCTTCACTGATCTTCCACAAGACCCTTTCTGATTAATAAGGAATATTCTGCATTTCCAAACTGACCAAAGAAAAGAATACCAACAGTATTCTTTCGATCTTTCAATGAGGGCACAGCTTTTATTTCTTAAGCTGGAAATTATTATACAGTAAAGAGAAACTGCTCTGTTCTTTCAGAAACCTAAAAACCTAAAAAAATCATCTCCTTTGTTGAGATTGCAGCATGCAAATGCATTTCATTTTAATCAGCCACTTACTTCTTTTAAAAATCTGGACTACAAGAGTGGTACCCTTGGTTTTCATCCTCGATGGAGTTTGCTATTCATCTGCAATCTAATTCAGGAAAGAACTTTTTGCAATCCTACGCACACTTGAAAGTCAGCCACACAGAATTCAATTAAGCTGCCTTCTGAGTAAACACATTTAATGCTGCCAATGAAACAGGCAGTCTGTGAACTTAGTAACATTACATAATGCATTATGACTTAGCATTGTCAATAGAATATAAAAAATAAAAAACACGTGACTCCTAACCAAAGAAATTTAAGTGCTGAAGTCTCTGATGAGGTAAGAGACAAAACTCCTACTTTGTGTTTTTTGGGGGGGATTGTCAGTTGCTTCATCGCCTGGGAGTGCTGATTGACCGAGCCTATAGCTGGAGGCTCAGGCAAATTCTAGAGAGTATGGAATAGGTATATATGTATATATATATGTGTGTGTTTTACCTTCTTTGAATGTTCCTTTGCATACAAAATCCATACAAATAGATAACTAGCAAAGGAGAGCAAAAGTCTTTACCCCTTCTCTTTGTTTGCTCTCTAAAAGAAGGGTATCCCTTTGGTAGAATTCTACAATGTGATCCTCCAGCTGTAGCCTGAAACAGATCAGTTCATCCTCATTTTCTTTCCAGCATGTATGAACCAGGTCTAAGTCATGATTCCCGAGCAGAGACTTGGCAGCTAATCCAGGCAATGTACTTCTAATGGTTACAATGATGGAGTAGAAATGCCCTGTCTTCCAGCAGCGTTGTTCTTTTCAGTGAAATTCATCTGGATGATTATTATTTCACCATGATCAAACATCTCCTAAGATCTGGAAATGCTCCAACAGAGACCTCCCACTGTGCACGGCAACATACAAGTATTCAGGTGCCAACATCAACAGGCTAAATGATCACGTACATCGGTTTTGCAAAAATAACTCCACCCAGAAATCATTCACATCTATATGTAAAAATGTGCTGCGATGTGAGTCAATTGCACATATTCTTCCTTGACAGGTAGGCATGCAGCCTCTTTAAATCTAGTCAATGAATAGCAGGGGTGGCCAAACTTGCTTAATGTAAGAGCCACATTGAATATCCATTGGATGTTTGAGAGCCATAAGACATGAACAAATATTACAGGTTTTATTGGAAAATATGCAAATTTGGTTTTTATTAACATTAAATGAGACTGCCAAAAAACAAAAGGGTAAAAACAGATATTAATAATGATATTTATTTGTCCAGTGATATTTGTTTGATAATGATATTTATTTGTCTAAGAGAGAAAGAGAGAGAGGTGGAAAGAAAGAATAAAAGAGGCAGAAAGAGAGAGAGAGAAACAAAGAAAGCAAATAGATGGGGAAAGGAGGAAGAGAGGTGGAAGGAAGGGAGAGAGAGAGAAAGAAAGGAAGAAAGAGAGAAAGAGAAAAAGAAAAAGAAAGAAAGGTGGAAAGAAAGCAAACAGATGGGGAGGAAGGAACCAAGAAAGAGAGAGAGAAACAAAGCAAATAGATGGGGAGGGAGGGGGGCGGAGAGAGAAAGAAAGAAAGAAAGAAAGAAAGAAAGAAAGAAAGAAAGAAAGAAAGAAAGAAAGAAAGAAAGAAAGAAAGAAAGAAAGAAAGAAAGAAAGAAAGAAAGAAAGAAAGAAAGAAAGAGGGAGGGAGGGAGGGAGGAAAAGGAAGGAAGGGGGGAGGGGGGACGAAAGGTGGAAAGAATGAAAAAGGTAGAAAGAAAGGAGAGAAACAGAGAAACAGAAATAAAGAAAGCAAATAGATGGGGTGGGGGAGGAGGGTAGGAAGAGAAAGAGACAAAGGAAGGAAGGGAGGGAAAAAGAGGGAAGTGAAAAGAAAGGTGGAAAGAAAGTAAATAAATGGGGAGGGAGGAATGGGAAAAGAGACAGAGAAAGAAAGAGAAAGGTGGAAAGAAAGCAAATAAATGGGGGGAGGGAGAGGTGGAAAGAAAGCAACTTTAACTTTAAATGTGTTCTCCAACCCACCCACCCCCCATGCCAGCTGGCTTAGAGAAGGGTTTTAAAGAGACAAATGCCTTCTCTAAACTGGTGGGCGGGGTTGTGGGGTGGGGGCTTGGAGAATGGCTTTAAATGTGTTCTCCAAGACAGCCACCCCCCCACTGCCACACTGGCTTGCTTGGAGAAGTAATTTAAAGAGACAAGGGGACAAGCCATTAAAATTAAATGAGATAAGCCAGCTGGCCAGTGTGGCAGGGCTTGGAGAACACACTTAACTTTAGATGGGGAGGGAGAAGAGAGAGAGAAAGGTGGAAAGAAAGTGGAAAGAAAGCAAATAGATGGGGGGAGGTGGAGGTGGAAAGAAAGCAACTTTAAATGTGTCCTTCAAGGCTCCCCAGCTTGGAGAAGGGATTTAGAGACAATGCCTTCTCCAAGCCGGCAGGCCAGTGGGGGGGGGGGAGCTTTGAGAACGCATTTAAAGTTAAAGTTGCTTTCTTTCTCCGCTCCCCCCACACACACCTCATGCCTACCCATGAAAGGGAACACTGGCTGGGGAAGGGAAGACCAATCAGGGAGTCATACAGTATGTGTAAAAGAGCCGCATGCAGCTCCTGAGCAGCAGTTTGGCCATCCCTGATATATAGCTATACAGCTAGATTTGTTGTTCTTTGATCTTCATTGTAAAAGTAGTTCTGTGTTTTCAGTAAGAATGATGTTTACAGTTTCTCTTTTTGCTTGGAATTACTGCATGCAACAAACATGATTATTTAATTGACCTGGAACAAGGACACTAGTACTATCTTTGTGTGTGTGTTTCATTTTGGCCTTAAAATTGAATCCTTTTCTTTCCCAGTTGGATTGGGTTATATCCCATATGGTAGTTACCGTTTATTTGAAACTTCTCTACTTCTCACACTACAAAAAGGGAAAGAAAAGAACCGTCTTCACTGACAGCCCTATGATTCTAACGAAACACAATTCAATTGTAAATCCAATGGAAACAGTACATCACAAAAAAGGGCCAAGTACCAACCCTCCCCCCAAATCTCCAGTTGCATTTAGCAAAGAGGAAACAGCGAGAGCCACTGATACTGAGCCAGATAGGATTGTACTGGTCACTCCCAGCTATCAAAGCCACAGAGCTTCCTCCGCACGCTGAATGAATTTATAGTGTTCGCAAAACACACAATCAAAACCTGTTCTCTGAAATGAGCTATGCATAGAACTGCAGCCACTAACCTTTGCCTTACAAATACTGCACCATCCTGTTGTTGTTTTTAGAGCACATGGTGTTTTGGTTTTTTTTAAAAAATGTGTATTGAAATAATTACCTCTATCAGAACATTCTCTTTCCATGGCGGATTGTTAGAGTCCCGCCTTTGTTGCGGTAAGAGGATGCAGTTATGAAAAGGCAGAGGCACCAGCTTAGCTTTGATGTCAAATCCTCCTTAAGATTTGCTCAGTCCAGGAGAATTTCAAAGATGATTTCCAGTCAGACAGCTGTGCTATCAAAAGTCTGTTGCCCATGCATCCCTATTAATCCCCTTTGCCCCACACTATCTAACTGATTAATACAGGCCTGCTGGCACTTCTGCGGTGTATTCTTTCTGCCTCCTCACAGCAAGAGGGACAAGCAGACAGGCATGATTGCTAGAGGCCTTAGAAGAGCTTGTAGGCTTGGGACCGGTAAAGCCTCATAATCATCAATTGCCCAGTCTGGAGTGAAGAACTGTTTTCCCCGAGAGGTTTGCTGAGAACAGCGGGTGCAACTTGCTCTTTACTACATCCTTAATTAGACCTCCACTTCCCATTTTTTCCCCCTCAAGAAAGTTTCTCTTGCATAAAGTAGTTATTTTTCGTAAACTGATTCTTGAAATGTTTGGACAGAACATTACCTGCAATCCTCATCATCAATATATCTAATTCTCAACATGGCCCCTTCTGTGGATACTGAAATCTGGAGATTGAACAGACAAGATAGATATTTCTACAAATCTGAGAAAAGCCCCAGGTTTGCAGAAAAATCTGAAATCTGAAAGGAACAAACAAAAAGCAGTACCTACAGCTTTAAGAAACAAATGCCTCTGTGGCTGTTGTTAGGCAACTATCACAGTATTTCCAGTCTTCAAGCTTTGGTTTCTGTCAATAAAAGGCAAGGGGAGGGGCAGTGACCTTTCCAGTGCTGTTTTGACCTTTAAGGGAAGACTCATTAGGGCCAAGCCTGTCAGCAACCACGAGGTGCCTTGATACCACAGAACTTGTATGACTGCTCAGCAGCTTGCTACTTTTCAAAAGCAGTCACCCCACAAAAGCCAGTGTGGGAAAAGCTTACAGTCCTCGATCTTCCTTACTGGCCCCTCCTTCCTACAGCCCTTTCCAAACATGGAAAATTTTATTGCCAGGATCAAGGATGTACATGTTGGACAGTTGCACAGGCTGGACATCTGTAGTGGAGAGGGGAAAGGGAACAAGCTCGCCCTTTCTGCCTCTTGCACAGCAGAAGCTCTGTTCAAGGAAGTGAAAAAAGGAGAAATTTTGCCCTCTTCCTGCCCAACTTGCATGGCTATTAGTGCATGCAAGTCCCTGAAACCTGGCAATAAATTTCTCTTGGGTTAGAAAGGGCTTCAGGGGGAAGGGGAAGTGGGGAAGATCCACAATCTTTGTACCTGTGCGATGTGGGATTAAACTTATTGTATGACAGAGCATATGTTTTACATAAACAAGGACCCATATTTAATTTCTCTCCCTTCCTATTAAAGGACCTCAAGTAGCAAAACTGTGACAAATTCAGATTCTGTGGAGCTGCTGCTATGAAGTGCACTAGGCCAGATGGGCCACTGGTCTGAGCTAATGTAGAAAAATTTTCCATGACATCACTGCATCTAATAGTATCAGTCACAAAAGCAGGCCACCCACAAACAGACAAGGAGTTTCATTGTCCTTGGGGGATTTCCTTGGCATGCAGAAAATGTTTACATTGTAAATTACTCTGAAGGGGAAAAAAATCAAAATGGCCTGATAAAAACTGAATCTTTCCAACAAAACAAATGAACCTTATGACACCTTATTATGGTACAAATTTTCATGGACTACACCTCTTCATCAGAGGCATCTGATAACAACAGGCTCTACTCTACACACACAAAAAAGATGCCATAATATACCGGTTAGTTTTTAATGTAACACAAGCCAGTCGTTTATTTTGGCTTTAACAGATGCAGCTGTGTGTGTGTGTGTGTGTTCAGTGCTGTCAAGTTGCTTCCAACTTATGGCCACCCCATGGATTAATGTCCTCCAAAACGTCCTATTGTTAACAGCCTTGCTTAGGTCTTGTAAACTGAAGGCTGTGTGGCTTCTTTTATAGAGTCAATCCATCTCTTGTTGGGTCTTCCTTTTTTCCTACAGCCTTCAACTCTTCCTAGCATGATTGTCTTTTTTCCCAGTGACTCTTGTCTTCTCACTATGTGACCAAAGTACAATAGCCTCAGTTTAGTCATTTTAGCTTCTAGGGAGATTTCAGGCTTGCAGCTATTTCTATGCTATTGGTAAGCCAGTTAACAAAGTATCTTCAATATGAACCTATCTGAAAAAAGAATAAGAAGCATCTTGTAATATCTTAAAGGCTAACAGACTATATTCTGTAAAGTGTCTTGCACTTGGGGGATGCTATACAAATGATTAACAATAACCAAGACAATACATTTATCTTGGCACATGCAGAAAGGGGACGGGCTGGGACGGAGAGGCCGGCTGGCCGGAAGTGGGGGGGGGGGCCTTGGTGCGCGGCGGGAAAGATGCGCCTCCCCCCCCTTTCCCCAGCCAATGGACGGGCAGCGGGGTGGTCGGGGGAGGGGGAGGTATGCTGCCCCTCCCCACTTGACCATGAGGCATGGGGCTGGATCTGTTGGCGGAATTCGGCCTGCGTGCCAATTCCGGAGTTGGGGACCCCTTTAAGGGTCTTGGCGTGAGGGCTGAATGGAGCTGGCTAGCTCGAGGAATAACGGCGCTTGCCCTCACAGCCAGAGGGCAGGGGAGCTCACAAAGGGGCAAGCATCCGCATGAACTCCGATAACCTGCCCTCCCGCCATCTATACCCATGCCAGCTGGCTGGGTAACAGTTAACTCTGTTTACGTGCCAGCCGATAGGTCGGATCTGGTGGACCCATGCTGTGCCAATGCTCTACAGCTGTAACCAATAAAAGTTGTGGCCAAATTTATCCACCTGATTTCCAAAGGAACTGGTTGTGTGTGTTTATTTCAAAGTGTACAAGGCGGGCCGATCTCGGGTCCCAAGTAAGACATGGAACCGCAAATGGTTTTGTGAGCCAAAGCATGCCTCTTCAGATACATGAAATCGACAGAAACAGATATACTGGCACTAACTATTTCTGCTACAGGTAATACTTTCTGAATTTCACAGAAATGACTCTGGCCCAGGAAAGTTTATGCCACAAAGAATGTTAGGCTTTAAGGTGCCACCAGAGTCTAATTGGTTGCATTCAAAACAACAAATAGAGTTGTCCTTCTGAAATAAAATTGTGAGGCACTTGGGACAACTGAGGCATCTCATCAGAGCCAACTGAAACAAACACTCTGGGAATATCTTCAATATAAGTTTATTCATTTTAAATTAACAAAACCCATTTTACATATAGAATTATCAAATGAGCTAATCTGGCTATCAAAAACTACCTTGGAAATCATGCTGGATTCCACTTGCAAGGGTAACCATAAATCAGTACACAGATATAGGAATACAAACAGTTAATACTATTACCTCTTATTCAGCTAAGCAGAAACTGTATGTAACTAGACACCTGGCAATACTTTATTAAATATTATCTTTGGCATAATAAATATATTTAAAATTGCACTTTTTAGATTTGCACCACCAGGACAAAAATTCAGCAATATTTTGGAAACAGTGAGATACAAAAGACAGAAAATTTGCACAAAGATCTCAGATGAAGAGTTCAGTCTTCTTGCACCTGGTCACTGCAGACAGCCCTTGCTGCTTCAAAGGAAAAGCTGTGGAGCCACTATACCTGATCTCATCCCTGAAAAAATACTACAAATATCTATCAGCGCTTATCATTGGGCTGTGCTTCACCAAAATAGTATATTCAGCATAACATGAGCAACCTTTCTGCCTTGAATTAATACAGCAAGTTCTGTCCTCATGCACTAGCAAATTCATTGATTGGGTCACCAAAGTAGTCTGAGAGGCTTTATTATTAAAAAGCCATCGCTTAAAATGGTTGGAGTTGATGCCAGTCTTGGAGTTCAGATGTGGAGAATATAATGAAGTGATGCCAGCTGGTACTCAGAAGCAGGTGACCATGTGTAAGACCTTCATCCCCCCATTAAAAAGCTGCAGGTGTTATAAAATATTTATTCTGAAAATCCAACATTCTGAGTGTTTGCAGCTATTGTAGTTCTTCAGAACATCTGGAGTTTCTTTCTTTTTGCCCATGCAATCCTGCTTGTGCAGGGACAGACCACTGTGGGTTTTGTTTTATTTTGTTTTGGTTTTTTGGTGATTTCTCATTCCCAGTCTCAAACAAAGAAGGCTGCTCTGAGGAAGATGGAATCAGTCATGGTGAGCACTGGGTTGTAGTGCAGATATATCAGGACAAAAGTTCCTGTGGATATGCTTTTCAAGAAAACGTTGCTTTGATAGCACTGTCCAGGTATGGGACTTCAAAAAATTACCATCTAAGTTAATTCTGCCTGCTTTCCACAGAAAATGCATTTTTATCAGTTTGAACAGCACCTATGCACATTCCACAAGACAATGGATTGTGTGGGCCTGAACAAGCAATGGACTGAAAGTTCAGCTCAATGCTTAAGCTTCCCTTTAGAAAGTTTTCTATGTCATTTCATATGAAAAAGTGTTAAATGTTCCCTGGATGGCAATATTAGAAACATTGGTATCAGCTTCAGCTCTATAACTTTAACTCACTCCAAACTTCCCATGTGCTGTCAATTTATTTTTGTTCATCTGATGACTGACTTTTTAAGACTGACCTCCCAATGTAAATGGGGCACTGAAGTTGTTAATTGCAATACTGTACAATGAGTTGGTGGAACATATATAAGACACCAGATTGTTTCTGGGCATGCATATTTAACAACTAATCATCATATGTTTCAACATCATTTGATTGTTCTAATCTTGGTGGATCTATATGTTTTCTTTATATTTAGCTAGTTTGGAGTATATTTGTCCTAAACACATATATTGGTTTTATGTCACTATAACTGTTATGGCTTCCCCAAGTGATATTTGGTGACAATAGTGAGAATTCCTTATTACAGGTAGAACTAAAGTTCCCAGGCTTCTGAGGTAGGGTTGCCAGCCTCCAGGTGGGGCCTGGGGATCTCCCACTTTTACAACTGATCTCCAGCTGACAGAGATCAGCTCCCCTGGGGAAAATGGCTGCTTTGGAGGGTGGACTCTGTGGCATTGTACTATGCTAAGGCCCCTCCCTTCCCCTCCCCTAACTCCACCCTCCCCTGGCTCCACCCCCAAAGTCTCCAGGTATTTTCCAACCCAGACCTGGCAACCCTATTCCGAGAGGAAAGGAATGACTGTTGGATCAGTTTCAGTCTTCAGGGAAGATATATTCTCAGATACTACTGTATTTCCCGTTTTGGTAAGTATCAAGACATCATACTTAGCCTTTCTTAATCAGAGGAAAATCACTGCACTACCATCCTCCCATGTTTTTTCCCCTATCAAATTAACAAAATACCTATCATAACATTCAGCATTTCTATGGAAGAATGGCCCATACATTGCTAGAGCCTCTGAAGGAAAGAAACACATGTCTGTGCCTAGTATCTGTGCTAGACATTCACCTATGTGAGACACAGCAAAGAGTGCATTAAGGACCACAATAGGAATGAAAGCTAAACCTACCCTGCCATCTGGTAATCCCCATGTAGACACCATGCTTGAGTTTGGCAGATCTTTGCCAACAGGGGGTGCTATCTGACCCCCACAGGCTTCTGAGAGGAAGGGGGTTTCCTTAACCCTTGTGCTCCACCTCTCTCCTGACCTTGTTCCTTTCAATCTGAGGAGCAAGAGCTGGTATGTCTTCCTTGCCCAGTCTCCCTTTGCCTTACAAAGTGCCTTGCTCATCCTGAGGTGAATGCCTCTGGAACTCCCGTGGGATCTCAGCAATTCCCACAGAGAGCTGCCGCCACCCCAGCATCTCAGCTGTGACTCACCCCTGGCTCAAGGCTGCTTCTGAGCTGATTGTCAGGCAATTGGCTGTTGAAGGGCCAAACACTGCCAAACAGCTGACTAGGTGTTGCCTTAAAGGCACCATGCCAGCCCATAGCCAGGATTTTTTTTGTTGGGGCATTTAAGTTTCTTACGGGGCAGTTAAGTTGTTAGTTAAAATGTATTAGATTGAGTTTAATTAAATTACCTTTGGCTTTACACAAACAATGGCCAGGGCAGCAGGCAAGCAAGCGACCAGCTCTCTACCTGCCAGCCAGGTGCCAGGGCAGCAGGTGAGCGAGAAATCACCCTCTGTGGTTCTTCTGGTCCTCAACACCCTGTATCTGGAATTAGAAGGTGTTCCCTCCAAGTGTATTTCTCCACAGTGTCCCAGATTGCAGCCTATTTGTTTATTAGAATTCAGTGGCAGCTATTGACCATCCACAGGTTGTTTCTTGGTCATCTTATGGAGAGACAGACTGTTGGAGAAAATGGGCTGGAATCAGGCTTCCCAAGAACTTACCGTAATTCGGCGGGGGATGGATACGTCATGGCAGGACCATTCACCGGGGGGGAGACTCGATGGTACCATTGAGTTTCCAGCCCCATTGCCAGAGCATCGTCTGGCATCCCATCCTGGCGACAGCATCATGCGGCGTGGGCGTTCCATGGAGGAATGTTCCAGCCGGGGACTGTGTGTCCCCCTCCGAAATACAGTAAGTACTTGGCAACCCTAGCTGGAATGCTGAGAGTTATCTTTTAATACCTCTGACATAACTGCATAAAATAAGAATGAAATAATAGTTTAATGACAAATGGCTTTTTTTGGCCTATCTTAAATTATTTGTGATGATCTGTGCTCTTTTACCAAGTGTCCACCTTGGTATATAGGTCACTTCAGTGAAAAGGTTTAACCCCTCCCCAAGGGTTAAGTGTCCATTCAGATTCCCAGAAATATAGCTTGCTTTTCAATTTTCCTTTCCAGCAGTTCCTTTAAACTCTTGTTTCTGTGTTGAAAATACAGATACTCAGAGAGAGACTGAGTGAGCCTGTTATTTTCAAAGTGTCTAAAGCTCAAGTGTTCCTCACCGTTATTGTTAAAGTCTTCCACTTGCTGGCTGTCTTTCTCTTTGCTTTCTTTCCTCTCCTCTCTTTCTCCATTCAGGGGTTTCTCTTTACCACCACAGGATGATTCTTCAATCTGTTGTCCTGGAAGTCTTGAAAGCTCCTGAAGCCAAGGTGCCTTATTGTCACTGTGGTACATGCCAGGGCTATGCCTCTCTCCCCTGGAGCAGCTGTCATCCTCTTCCTCAGGACATGAGCTTCCTTTAGCACACTCACCATCAGAATGAAATGAAAGTACTTTTGCTTGGCTTTTTTGAGAGAGGTCAAATGGTTCTTCCTGTTCCAGGCTTTGTGTAGGATTTGTTTGTGATGTTCTCACTCTTTCTCTACCAAGGCCTGGAAGGTTTAAAAGATTAATATATTAACTGGAACGTTCACAGGTCCATTCTAATTTAGTAATTGAAATGAACTTATTTCAGTTGGAGTCCCATTGTTTCTAAACTATTTATGGCAGTAAACGGTGGGGGAGATAAGGGGGATTTTGTTGGTTCATTTTACATCCTCACCACTGAAAAGATGCATTCATCCCAGAAGTATTTGCCATGGGGATTTCTAGGCCTGGTCCAAGTTTGAGACAGTGGGGTGGGTGGGATGAAAGTAGGCCAAGAGAGTGACAATATGGGGGTTACATTGGTTGTGGATAAATTTAGAAGGTATTTAATTTTCAGAATGACTGCCATCTTGTTTTTTGTGGTTTTGTGCTATGAGCACTATGCCTCTTTGCAGAGGGAATGTAATCTTTGAGGTTTCTTCCCATTCTTTCAAGCTTGAAACCTCGTGTATTGGACTGATGCAAGACTAATATTATGATCTCTAAAAATATTCAGATCAATGCCTTTGTGGTCTGTTCTATTATTTGTTCCTTTATTCAGAAAAACCTTAACTTAGATGTCTGGGCTCAAACCCACTTAAACACTGATGTTCTCACCATAAAATCATCTGCCACTGTTTAATTTGAGATCCTCCCATTTTTTCAGTTTAGAAGCAATGTGTTAATTTTGACTCATGTTTACAGAATAAAATATGATGGATTTTTTAAACTGCTGGTCTGCAATCCAAGTATTTTTCTTGTGGTTAATGGATTGGGAAAACTGTACTTGAGAAATATCGTAAATATTTCTGACTCTTCAAAGTTTATGGATGCTTTTACATAGGCATCTACGTTGATATGATTGCACCAGTGGACTAATCTACAAACAAATACAGGTGGAATACTGGACAGTCAGTTTGCATCAATTCAATTTTATTTTGGCCCCGGTCACACAGGAGGATTTGCCAAGCGAGAGGGATGGATCAGGGGCGCACCAAGCAGGCGTGATCATACCGCAACATCTGGCAAGCATCGCACACCCGCCCCTAACCCATCCTATCTGGCTGAAAACGCGGATCGAAAAGGTACCAGGCAAAATGGAGTACCTACCGGAAGATCTGCATCAACGGCGGGCGTGGGATCGCGAACGCGCCGACAGCCTGTTGCATCCTGCAGCCGTCCGCGACCCACGCATGCACCCTAATGCGGGACCATACTGTTGCCTCACTAGGACTCCAGTCTTTGCCTTCCCAGTGTGATCGGGTGCCGATGGAGGGAGGACAGAGCTGCAGAGGAGCGTAAGATCACGCTCCCGTGCTTCTTTTGGCTCCGCATCTAATATGCTTCCCTTCCCCGATGGATTTTCCCGCTCATGTGACCGGGACCTTTATTTATTTATTTTATTTAATGGTAGCATTACTTGAATGAATGGGCAATTTAGGTTATTACTAAATTTTGGCATAAAAACCACAGTGTCCCTGAACCTGGAAAGCTGTAGATGTCAGGCAGGATTTGTTCAATGAATTCTGATTAGACCAGCTAGCCCTGTAAGAAGCACTGGAACACCTAATACTTCAGAGCAAGCTGTGTGATAAGCTCTGACCCTTAAGACTTTCATGGTCAGGCACCAGGTAATGACTAATAGACCAATGGAGGGTATGTGACCTGCCCTGTCATTTGTATAAGGGACAAAGTGTGCTCCAGTCCAACCTATCCTCCTCACTCCTTAGAGTCTGCTACCCAACACAGCATAATCTTTTTGTTTGCTGAGAGCTGGATCCGACAATTAGGTACATGGGATGCTGGCTCTGTGTTGCACAAAATGCCTTTGAGATGCTATAGAGGTGAGTTTACTGAATCTAATGCAAAACCTGCCTGGTTTCCAAATTCCAATCACTGATTTACCTTGAGAACGAAATCCTCTTTCCATGACTCCATGTTTGACTTTCATGTGTCTGGTAAGGTTCCCCTTCAAGGTGAATTTGCTGGGACAGTAGAGGCATTTGAAGGGCTTGCTGTCTGAATGCAAGTGCATGTGTCCCATTAAATTATGCATTCGATTAAATTCCTTTCCGCACAGCTGTCAAAAGACCAATGACAATCAAAATGATTTATATGGAAGAAACACTTTCCAGAAGAGATTGATTTATTTTCCTGATACAGTCTTTTGCAGTCGAGACAGTGTCTCAGTGGGTCTGTGACATACCATTCTGAACTGAATTTATAAAAAAATCTGAATAGTTTCTTCCGCATATATACACTTCCTATTGCTTCTATATGAATGAATGGATCCCAAATCCAATAAGTGCAGGGCAGGAAATTGAATACAAGACCTCTGCAGATAAAAACTGAAGTGAGATGAGGTTGTGGGGAAAGCATGTTCCTGTGTAGGTGTGCCATATAGCTGCCATCTCATTTAAAGTGTTCCTCCAGAAGGCACAGGGCCCTTGAAGAGAAAGCTGAATAAGATCCAGGAACAAGGACAGTGGAGCTGTGCATCTGAATGCCAGCAGCAGAGTTATACTTTATTACGCAGGCACAAAATGTCTTAGGATTTGCCTCCCATCTTCCTCAGCTAGTCAGAAATAGCAATGTGTAGGTGGGTATTTAACTTGTGGAAGTCATTCTGTAATAGGCTAAAGCTTAGCCATAGCTGCTAAATAAGTCTCCAAATGGGGATAGTCTGTACCTAAATGACATGGAGTTGGTCTTCTTTGCCTCCATGTTCATTGAAGCCAGAATATTCTTGAAACTCAAGGCATGTACTAAACTATATTGACAAACAGGGCGTTGAAAGCATCTGTATTATGCAGGTACATTGTTTTTAAAAGGGTGGCTGGCTGCAGCACCTTGCAGAGTTCACAGTCCCTGGCAAACCCATCTCATGTGTGTATGAAAAACTATGCCAGTTCATACAGAAACTCAGGCATAATTTCACATTAAGTGTACTGCTGCCTTGTTCCAGGATGGTATTCTACTGAACCTATTCTAGTACATAAGAACATAAGACAAGTCATGTTTGATCAGACCAATGACCCATCCAGTTCAACAGTCTGTGTCACACAGTGGCCAAAGCACAGGTGCCATCAGGAGGTCGACCATCCAGAAGCTTTCCCAGTGTTGCCCCCCAAGCACCAAGAATACAGAGCATCATCACTGCCCGAGACAGAGGGTGATTTCCCACTAAAGCTGACTCGGGGTAGCGCCACCATTTGGCCCGATACTATTAGTCAATTTCACACCCGAAGCCGCGGGGCTGCATTTTGACCCGCGGCTTGCCGATTTCCCCGCAGTTTCGTAATCCTCAAAAAACAGGATTACGAAACTGCGGGGAAATCGGCGAAGCCGCGGGTCAAAATGCAGCCCCGCGGCTTCGGGTGTGAAATTGACTAATAGTATCGGGCCAAATGGCGGCGCTACCCCGAGTCAGCTTTAGTGGGAAATCACCCATAGTGTTCCATCTATACCAGGTGGCTAAGAGCCACCTCTGCTCCATATGTTTATCTAATCCCTTCTTGAAGCTCTCAATGCTAGTAGCTGCCACCACTTCCTGTGGCAGTGAATTCCGCATGTTAATTACTGTTTGGGTGAAGAAGTACTTTCTTTTCTGTTCTAAACCTACTGCTCATTAATTTCATGGAGTGCCCACGAGTTCTTGTATTGTCAGAAAGAGAGAAAAGGACTTCTTTCTCTACCTTCTCTATCCCATGCACAATTTTGTAAACCTCTATCATGTCCCCCTCAGTCATCGTTTCTCCAAGCTAAAGAGCCCCAAGCACCTCACTCTTTCTTTGTAGGGAAAGTTCTCCAACCCTTTTATCATTCTAGTTGCCCTTTTTTTCACTGTTTCCAATTCTAAAATATCTTTTTTGAGGTGCTGTGACCAGAACGGTACACAATATTTCAAATGAGGCTGCACCATCTATTTATACAGGGGCATTATGATATTGGCTGACTTGTTTTCAGTTCCCTTCCTAATAATTCCCAGCATAGTATTTGCCTTTTTTATTGCCGTCGCACACTGAATTGACATTTGCAGTGAGTTATCTGCCACAACTCCAAGATCTCTCTCAAGGTCAGTCTCCGCCAGTTCGGACCCCATCAGTGTGTATTTATAGTTAGGATTTTTGGCTCCAATGTGCATTACTTTGCACTTTCCCACACTGAACTTCATTTGCCACGTTGATGCCCACTTGCCCAGACTCGACAGATCTCTCTGGAGCACCTCACAATCCTCCCTGGTTCTCACCACCCTGAACAACTTAGTATCATCCGCAAACTTAGCCACCTCTCCTCTTGCAAAGCAGGAGCCGGCGGCTCCCCACACGACCCCTGCCCCTCCCCAGCAGTGTTCAAAGACTTCCTTTAAAGACTTCCTTTAAATGCTGCTGGGGAGCGGTGGGGGAGAGGCTGGGTGGTCCCTCTTGGGTGGTGGGTGAGAAGGAATCCCTCCAAATCGGGCAACCCCCGCCAAACCGGGGGATATGGCAACTGTATCCTAAAGGGATTTGATCCTCCTTGCCTTTCCTTTCAATTTCTTCTTCACAAGCCCCTTTATTTCAAAGAAGTTACCCCTTCTAAAGCTAAAAGTGATTGTGTTAGTATTTTTGGGCAACTCCCTATTCGTACAAATGTTGAACTCAGTAACATTATGGTCACTGTTCCTAACCAGTGCTATCACATTTACATCTCTCACCATGTCTTGGGCATTACTTAGGACCAAGTCCAGAATCGCCTCTGTCCTGGTAGGTTCTGTGACCATCTGCTCCATGATACAGTCATTGAGAGTATCTAGAAACCCAATCTCTTTCTCCTGACTTTGAACATATATTGACCCAATCAATGTATGGGTAATTAAAATCACCTATTATGACACAGTAAGGGAAAGAATCCCTGGAATGCGGCAGGGAAATAAAACGGATGAAGAAGGCTGTGCACTTCCTCTTCAGACAAATGACGCCTCAGCATCTGACTTGGTCATGCTTCTGTCTTCTGTGTCCCAAAGTAGTCCAACCCAGATCTATTTTTCTACAATCTATCCATCATTTTTCTAGAAGTCCTTAATAGATTCTTTTTTGGGGGGTGGGGTGCTTCTAGGTCTTTGTTTTGAACCCAAACTGTCAGATGTCATGGGAATGATAAATTTATTGAAGCATTACTGTTGCCATGTTATTCCATCCATTCTGTCCATGCCACTGTGATAGCAGCAAGACCATACATTTTCTGGCTCTTGCATGGTTTGTCTAGCCCTTGTGTGCAACCACTACATACCTAGTGGCAAGCAAAAATGTCTAATGCAGTAACTTATCAGGGCACACTACACCTTGTCTTTATGAAAATAGCTTACACAGAAAACTCATCCACACTTACTGGTAGCAGCACTCATTAGGTAACTGACCAGAGATGCAGAAGCCAAGGAAAGGATGCTGTACCACCAAGAGTTGTATCCCCTTCCCCTCCCTCTTTGGAAGGTTATCACCTTGGCCTGACCCTGCCCATCTGCCAGAGAATTAGCAACAGCAGTAATGTTTTTTCTCTCCTCCCTGCAGCAAAGAGCTCCACTTAGAACTCTGCTTAGATGCCTAGTTGCCTGAAGGGAGGGGAGGGCACATGCTTCTGTCACTAGCCAGAGATGGGTGTTTGTGTATCTCTTCCTTCCCTGCAAGAACACCAGCAAGGGAACATCAGCTTAGTCCCAACCTTTTCACTCCAGTCCCTTTCCCTTGTGAATTTTGTCTTTTGAGATTATAAACGACAGGACAGCAGTGTGTGTCTCTTGACTAATATGTCCTCCTTCGGAAAACAACTGTTAATCTGAATAGCAGGAAATAAATCTAATCAATAAGGTAACCCATGGTTGATACAAGCCTGTCACTGCAAAGAATGATGCACCACACACAGCTTTAAACTGGTGTCAGGATTGCTAGGCCGATGGCGTGTCAGCAAAAGCAAATCTTCCAACCTGAGCTTACCAAGATAATACTAATGCAGTGACAGAAGAATCATTTGCAGGAGAGAACTGGCAGACAGGAGCAAAAACTGCTTAACTCCTTTAAGGCCTGTTGCTTTTCTCCTTCCCAATAACTCTTCCAGGGCCCATTTTTACTACAGACTGGCCTACTCCTGGTTTCAGAGCCTAGGGCCAAAAGATTTTTTTTAAAGTCTTGGGGGACATTGGCGATGGAGAACTGAGGGATGGAAATAGTGTCTAGCTTCACCTGTCTTTCCATTCTCCCCTACATAAATGCCTCATCCTCAGATTTGCCCTTGTTTCCTCAGTAACAAGCAGTTCTGCCTTACTTAAACTAAGCTATATGACCATCTTATATGATTATTTAAAGCAGCTGCTCTCTGACAGCATCAAGACGGGCAAGAGCTGGGAATAGGTATGACCCCCTACCAATGAAACTGCATTGCTCTAAGCCAAGCTGTAACACCACTTTGAACAAGGTGAAAGGTGCCAAAAGGTTCAAAGATGGAAGCAGAGACAGACACCAAAAGAAATCCAGGGTTCAATCAATCATGGCCATCTAAGGCTGCTGGTCACAAAAGAAAAAGGAGGTTCGTCCTATTTAATGGAGAAGAGTCAAGCCACTCATTGATACTGCAGGGTCAAAAGATTTAGAAAAATATGAAATAAAATAATTCAGAAAAGGAACAAGCTGCTTCAGAAAGCCATTGAATATTTTTTCCCTGTTGGAGGCTAAAGATGAGACAGACATTTACCAGGAACTGGGTAATACAGCCCAAGATAATGCAGGGATGCTATAAGATCATAGTCCATTGTTCATCTTGTAATGAACAATGTTGGCATACAAGCCAAGCCCCCACCAATCAGATTGAGAAAACGGGAACCCACAGTCAGCCTCTTTCGCATGGAATTCTTTAGCAAGCTGCAGAATCTTTTTAATTACATCATCAAATGTAATAGAGTCCTCAAAGATAACACAAGGCGTATTTGAACTATTGTAAGCTGCAAAGCCATAGATCAGTTATGGCTAAAAAGAATATTGACTGTGGCTAAAACCCAAAACAAATGTATTGAAGAAGTTCCAGAGCTGCTCAATGAGCTTTGACAGAGCTTCAGTGAGACTGCTTGGGAGTTAATGGCTTCTAGAGGCCAGCCCCTGACAGAACCCTGGCAAACAACAGAAGACTACAGAAGCAACCTCATTAGGTGAAACATAAACCTCTTCCAGAGTACAAGAAAAGGCCTCCAAATTTTGACAAGAATGAGAGAGGTCAGTGAGTCAATAACAAAGGGATTTAAAAAAAATTATTGTAGGTGAGAACTGCTTCAGTTATACACTTGTATTAGTAAAAAAGGGGATGTATATCCAGGGGTTATTTTGTAGAAAAAGAGGTGCAGGAGATCATTAACATAACTTATAAGCATAAGTTATTTGCATATGCCACACCCCCTGACATCACTGGAAGTGTGTCAGAAAGCAACACCCACCGCTCAGGCCCCACCCCTAGGGGCTGTCTTTCCACTCTGGGGGCTGTCATTCCAGTTCCAGAGTAACCTATCTGGGCCCAGGAGGAATGCTACACATGCTGCTTTGCGCTCCTGCTGGGAGCTGGGGGTGGGGCTTGCCGCTGCCTGTGCTTCTAACTGCCAGAGCTCCGCTCCTGTGCGCTCCTGCTCCAAATGACCCCCGAATATACCCAATCTCACAGAAGCTAAGCAGGATCAGTACTTCGATGAAAGACCACCAAGGAGGACTTTGCCAAGGAAGGCAATGGCAAGCAACCTCTGCTTCTCACATGTCTTGAAAACCCTATGAGGTTGCCATAAGTCAGCCATAAGTTGATGGCACTTCATACACACACACACAAAATAACAGTACTTGGAAATAAAATCTGCAGGAATGTTTCTTGAAAGAAGGAAATGAAATGTTCAGAATTTGTAGCATAGAAGACAGCAGGTAGCATCGGCCTTTTGAGAGACAAACCAAATCGGTAAGGAAACGTGATGGGCAAAGGCTTTGTTCTGCTCTCTAGCCACAGATGGTCTCTGTGTAGCTGTGATTAGCCCTGTAGGAAAGCTGTGTTGTTCTTTCGACCTGAGAAAAAAGTCAAAAGAAAGCTGCAGCCTGCCGTGAGGCAGAAAGGCCACTGCTGTGCTGTCCTTCCCTTGCATTCTTCTTTTTTAAAAAAAGTTTAATAAGAAGGGTGTTCCTTTCCTGAAAGTAAGAGAGAGGGAGAGGGAGAGAGACTGTAAACTGTCCAAAAGAGCCGTGAGAAAACAGGAAGCTCTAATAAGTACAAGAGAAAGCAAGATGAAATCTATTTGCAGGCCATTCCCTAGGGACATGCAGGCCATTGTGAAGCAAGCAGTTCGTACAGCTATATCCTTCCTTCTGCCTCAGAGGAGCTTGGTGCCAAATGGAGGCTATCTGGTCATTGCCTTAACTTGCTGAATGCCAGCCAAGGGGACTCGATTGAGACCAAGCTCTTCAGGGATTTCTGGAAGTTAGGCAAAAAAGGGCAGTCAATTGGATTCTTGGCACCCTCAATCTAGTAAGTGCCTTAATTCCCTTTAGACCCTATGAGAATGCACTGCAGGGAACAACAATGGAGTTTCTGCCCCAATAATGGAGATGTTAGGCACTCTTCACATTCCAGTTACTGAGCATAGCAGAAATGGTTGGTTTCTTTTTTTCAGGAACAATTTTGATTCCCCCTCCCCCAATTAGATTCCTGTGCTATGTTTGTCCAGAATGGCCATTGAGGCTTATGTAAGTTAACAACAACCACAACATACACATTACCCTAATTATACAGCAATTAAAATTACTAAATGCAAACTAATTCAGTAAATTCCAACAAAATGGGGCATCCATTATTTGTAGCATTAATCATTTAACAAGAAAATTGTGGAACTGGAAGGGACTAAAGAGCCATACAGGGATAGCCAATTCCTATATTTTCAGTAGTCACAATAATATTTTGCATATCAACTGCTCCTGGGGCCTGCCCATATAAGGACCTGCCTATATAAGTGTATATAAGGCCTATAAAAGCTTTCAGAGCCCACTGTGGGAGCTCAGTCAAGCCTTCAGAGTCCAACTAGACTGAGCTCCCAGAGTGAGTTCCAAAGGCTTATAAAGGCCTTTGGAGCTCACTCTCAGAGCTCAGTTGGGCCAGCCTGATCCTGAGGTGGGCTCCAAAGGCATTTAAATGCCTTCAGAGCTCACTTGGGTGGGGCCATGGGCCAGTGGTGGGCTCTGATGGCATTTAAATGCCCTTGGGGCTCACTTTTAGGTGGCCCACCAAACCTGGAAGTAAGCTCTGAAGGCATTTAAATGCCTTCAGAGCCAAAGAACATGTCTCCCACAAACCTCAAGAACCTTCATGAAAAACATGGAAGCTCATGGGGGGATTGTGGGAGACACATTCTCCTGAACCTCTGGTTCATGAACCACAAACTGGTATGGTTCGTGCTCAAACTGGGGTTCATTTTGGAGGGTTCATGCCCATCCATAGTTGTATCTTGTAGGACATTTTAAAACTAGTAAATCAGTGAATTGTCACAACTTTTGAAGCCAACTATGAGGGGGGGATTTTAACTACATCATGATTAAATGTTGGTAGAATTTCTGGAGGGGAAGAGACAGAAATGCTTAGTGGGCCAGATTCATCCTGCAAGCCACCAGTTAGCCATCCATGGTAGAATCATGATGAACAGAACCAACAGAATAGAGCCAAGACTATCCACCAGCTATAGTTCTCACACTGAAACAATTCAGGCTATACTGTTCCACACAGGCAGTGCCCAGGTACATGGGCTTTGCCCAGAAAATACCTTGGGTGAGAATCTATTTCAGCAAAAGCTAACACAACTGCCACCATCACCAGGTCTCTGACATTGTATGGAAGCATAGTACTTAAATGCACTTTCCCTCAAAAGACACAAATATATCCCTGGAACAGTGACGTCTAATACAGTACTATCTAAAAACTATTACTGCCATAATACATAGACATTATTTGTATTGTGCACTGATGGAAAAAAACTGAAGCATCTATGGATTGATTCAGGCATTTAGCTGGTATCAAGTTGTTAAGCATCCTTGACCTCCCTTGGGGATGAAATGTGCTATGCAAATGCCACATATATTTATCATCAGCAGACTAGCAATTACTCTAAGTGCTGTGTAAGAGGAAGTGCAATTTTAAGATGAGGACTAAAACCAAAAAGAAACAAAGAGATGAATAAGTCTATCACTTTAACTTGTATAACTTCCTCATTCAGAATAAAAAGACAAGAAGAACATAAGGCTGTGGCCAGCGTTTCAAAGGGCCCAGCACATTGTTTTCAAATACTGAAGAGCTATATTATCATCAATATATTCTATTGGTCATTTTATCAGCAGTACTCAGGCATTACCTCTCTCCCATTTCTACAAGTGTTTAGATTGGCTATTTTTCTCTTTTCCAGTATTTGGAATTTCATGTAAATATCATAAATACCGAGAAGGGCCAATGGCAGTCTCGGGACCTCATGCACTCCACATGAGCTTTTCATTCTGCCTTTGTGCTGCTTAATAATTTGTCATGAGCATCAGCCTGTTGTACTGTAGCACTGGCTAGCAGGCCTATGCTCCTGAAACAATGTTAAACAGCTTGATGACCAAGGCCATTAATAGCAGCTGAAAGCTGCAGAGTGAGAGAGGGGGCCATATCTTGATCTTTACTCACTTTTGTGGGCACCAAATTGAACACTGAAAACACAAATAGCTGGTATCCAAATCAATATCCAACTCAGTGCCCTTGAAAATGATCAGAGGCCCAAATGTGGCCCTCAGGCCAAAACAAAAAATGGCTCACCCCTATTTAGGCCCTCGGTGGGTGAGATCTAGCCTGATGAGCCCTTTTCAGGTGTAGAAACAGTGATGTGTCCCCTGTTAAAAAGCCCCAGGACTGATCATATCTGGTGCCAATAAGAGCAACCTAACCATCTGTCTTCACCTGGAAAAGACAGCAGTGGTTTTGCCTCATGGTAGTTCAGGTTCCAGGCTACTGCTCAAGCCTTTCAAGTGCAGAGACAAGTATGGCCACCCAGTGTTCTAGTGGCTTTGCCCTGAGAGGTTTTTCTTTTCTTTTCCTTTTTCAGTTCTGCATTAACAAAATTCACGTTTTCACAACTGGAATTAGAAAGATTTCAAGGAGTTTCTGCAACAGGTATGAATTCTTTCAAGGATGCCCCAATTCTGATGGTCTGTAATTAAACCTACCTTCCCTAATAGCTGCTATGATTAGTTCTTCCTTGGTTAGATCTACTCTTTTACATTTCAGTCAGGTCTAGCATCATTAAAAGATGGCAGATGTTCAACCATGTAATTTTTATACTACATTTCCACTTCAGACATCAAAATGACTTGGGTCTGCCTTATATGTATATAGGTTATACCCTATTACACTATTGTGTAAGTGATAGCAATGCACTAATGATTTAGCTACAGACAGTCCATTACTTTACAACATTTGTTATTTATATAGTATCATATTCTGACAGTATCTAGCAGCATATGAGGAACTCTGTGTTCCTTTTTTAATTGTACACTTCCTTATAATTACTTGGGTGCCATTTTGTTTCACTTGGCAGTTTGCATATGAAGCACTCACCTTACATTTGAAAGGCTTGACATCCGAGTGGACAATCATGTGGGCCTTGAGAGTCTGCTTCTGCACAAAGCTCTTGAAGCACAGGTGGCATTGGTAGGCCCTGATGTTGGTATGAATTAAAACATGTCTCTTCATATTGGCAAGTAGTGTGAACTCCCGTCCGCAAATCCCACACTTGTGCTCTTTCACACCCTTGAAGGACATAAAAGTAAGGAAACTGAGGACTATAGTTATCTTGGCAATTTATTTCTAATATCAGTAGTGCAAGTAGTAGTCATTCTGAAAGGAACGACTAAACACCTTTGTCTTTGATACCTGTTGTAGCTATCAAAATGTTAACCAATATAACCTTGTGCCTATAGCTGGAAGATGAAGGTACGAAGAGTGCTGTTAATTTCTAAACAAAAGCCTGTAGAATTTGATTCTGGGGTATTTTTTAAAAAAGGGATCTCAATGAATAAATAAATCTACCCTAGTTCCATTAGAGGCTACAGAATAATAGGTCAGGCAGCAATTTTTTCTCTAGGCCAGTTTGGCCAGGGATCCTGGAGAATTTTTGCCATCTTCTGGGCACGGAGCAGGGGTCACTAGGGATGTGGGGGGGAGGTATTTGTGAATTTTCTGCCTTGTGCACGTGGTTGGACTAGATGACCCTGATGGTCCATTCTAACTCTATGATTCTAGACATGTCTGAGAGAGCAGATATTAGGTCTGGAAAGGTACCACTGTATGGCAAAAAGGTTCCTGGTATAGAAAAAAATTGGGACTAAAAATACAAGGTTAACTTAGATGTCTGTAGATCATAACAATCATACAGACAAATGCAGCCTTGTGTCTTTGTGTTCATATCAATCCATTTGTAGTGGTTTGTGTTTCTCAGATTACAGATAGTGTCTCATATTTTTGTACAATGGAAATGATACTTAACAGGGCTTTTTTGTAGAAAAAGCCCAGCAGGAACCTATTAGCATAACAGGCCACACTCAACAGCAGAAAATATTTAGCGTATTAGGCCACACCCCTGACAGCACAACTCATTAGCATATTAGGCCACACACCCCATGTTACCAAAAGTGTGGTCATCCAGCCACACCCACCTTTTGCTTCTTGTTCTATTTACCTTGTTTGTTGTCAAAAATCAGGGCTTTTTTGTAGCAGGAACTTCTTTGCATATTAGGCCACACACCCCTAATGTAGCCAGTCCTAATGAGTTTCTGCTGTTGGGTGTGGCCTATTATGCTAATGAGTTCCTGCTAGGCATGGCCAATACGGGAGCCAGCCGGAACTCCGTTCCTGTGGGTTCCTGCCCAAAAATAGCCCTGATACTTAAGCAGTGGAACCAGCCTCTAGGCATAACCAGAACACATACAACCACCACCATCACCACCACTTAAGCTTAGGGGGGAAATAATGACAAATGACAAATTATTATTCTGTACACATGTTCTTATAGCAGCACTTAAATACATTTCATCTCTTAGTAGGAAGAAAACTAGGCATATTATTTGGATAGGGGTTGTAGATCACTGGTGAAGCACAGGCTTTGCATGCAGAAGGTGCCTGACCCTGATATCTCTAGTTAAAAGCTTTCAAGTCACACTATTAGGAAAGACCTTTCTCTACCTGACAGCTTGGAGCACTGCTGCCAGTCAAATTAGAGGTATAGATCAGGGGGGGCCAAAGTGTGGCTCAGGAGCCACATGCAGCTCTTTCACACATATTGTGCAACTCCTGGCAGGGCAGCTGGGGAGGCAAGGGGAAGGGCAGCTCCTGGCAGGGCAGCTGGGGAGGCAAAGGGAAGGCATGTCTCCCCAATCGGTCTTCCCTTCCCCAGCCAGTGTTCTCCTCCCTGGGCAGGCTTGAGGTGGGGGGAAGCAGAGAAATAAAGCAACTTTAACTTTAAACATGTTCTCAAAGCCTGCCCCTCCAGCACCAGCCGGCTCTTTAAATCTCTTCTCCAAACCAAGCCAGCCGGCTTGGGGGCATGGGGGGCTTGGAGGACACATTTAAAGTTGTTTTCTTTCTACCTCCCCCACCACCTCCATCTATTCAGTTTGTTTCCACTTTCTTTTCACCTTTCTTTCTATTGGTTTCTCCTCCCTCCCCATCTAAAGTTAAATGTGTTCTCCAAGCCCCACCACATCGTAATACTGGCTTGGCTCGAAGAAGGCATTTGTCTCTTTAATATGCAAATTTGCATATTTTTCATTTAAAATGTGCGTGCATGTCTTGTGGCTCTCAAACATCTGATGTTTATTTTATGTGGCTCTTACGTTAAGCAAGTTTGGCCACCGCTGGTCTAGATAGACAACAGTCCAACTTGGTATGTTGATATGACCTACAATGCAGGGAAGAGACACTATAGTTGTCTCCACAAAAGCAATAGGATACAAATGCATTTCAGAAGAAACCAATATTCTGTCAACCTATCTTTTGGGAATCCAGGCAGACTTACCTTATGAGTCAAAGAATGCTGTTTGAGGTGATGAGGCTGCACAAATTCCATGCCACATTCAGTACAGATGTAGGGGCGGATGTCCTTGTGCTTCATCATGTGATTCTGCAGTTGGCTTGGGTACTGGAAAGTTTTATCACATTCTGTGCAGCTGTACTGCACAGGGCCTCGATGGGTTGTTAAGTGTCTCTTCAACTGAGCCAAGGTTGGAAAATCAAGACCACACTCAATGCAAATGTTCTCCCGGCCATTCTCATGCTTGGATTCATGGGCTTTCAGTTCGCTGGGGTAGGCAAAACCTCTCCCACAAATCCTGCAGCTGTAGGGCTTCACATCACTGTGTTGCATCATGTGTCTCTTCAGATGGCTGGTTTGGGTGAAGGCCTTGTGACACACCTGGCATTTATGAGGCCTGGTGCCTTGGTGGGTCAGCATATGGGTGTGCAAGTGACTCAGCTGTTTGAAAAGCTTCCCACACCGACAGCAAGCATGAGGCTTGATGCCACTGTGTCCTAAGATGTGAGTGACCAGGTTGTACTTGGAGGTGTAGGACTTTTCACACATAGGACACTGCCAGCGTTTTTGTTCCCCTCCTACATCAACATAATAGCTGTCATCTATCTGAATGTTAACATCCACCCTTTCCACCTTCTGTTTATTTTCATCTTGTTCTCCTGACTCAGGGCTCCTGAAAGGGGGCTCTGGGGGCCTTTTCAGTGGGAAGGGACTTCTGAAATGAAAATCTGGAGGCATAATAAAAGGATACATCAGACCAGAATGAACTTTGGGGTAGTATGGATAGGGAGTCTGCAGAAAGGCAGTGGTTCTGGGCCATATCACATTGGGCTTTATTGGTTCCTCCTTTACAGGTTTCACTCTAAAGTGTTCCAGAGTCCTGTAGAACTGAAATCCAATGTTACACAGGTCAATCATGTGGGAGTTGTACTTAGGCTGTGTGTGGTGTTGGAATATTAAAGGAAGGCTGGGAGAACCTCCAGTGGTGTTTTCTTCAGAACTGAACACTGGAGATGAAGCATCTCCTGATGGGATGGCAGAAAGCATTTTGGTAGGCACACTTTTACGTTTATGGGATCCTCCTTCTAATGATCTGTGCAAGCTCAGTGCATCTGGTGTAGGGCCATATCCAAACTGTGCAAGCTGAGTTCTGAATCTGAATTCTTCATCAAGGGGTGAAGCTGTATCTGACTTGGCAACAGGATCCAAGCAGTGGGAAAAAGGAAAAGTTTGTATACTGTCTGTATTGAAATGAGCATCCTCTTTCTTCATCACATTTAATTCCTCCTGCATCCTTTAAATAAAAAGTAATAGTCTTTTAACGCTGTCTTTTCCCTACTTGCTATGCTATGAACCAACTGTTTGTTGCTTTATAGGGCTTAACTGGAATTCCCAGAATTTCAGTCTGTTATGAACCATAGGACTGAGTCCTAAAATGTACAGAGATCCTTCTTTTACATACCCACAGAAAGCCCTGTGCAGGCTGGGATTAGAAGGCAAAGTTTCCGAATCTGAATACATTGCTTTGAGTCTCCCGAGCCCTGGCACCTTAGTAGAAACTTGAACACTGATGCCCAGTCTTGTGCAATATACAGGTTTGTCTAGAACTGTTGAATGCTTTGTAAACTATATACTGAGTCTGTAACTCATAATTTACTAACTACATGGTCCTTTACAGTGGCATCACAAAGTAAGCAAGCTCCCTGCACTGTGCATGTGTAAGTACCATCAAGTCATTTGCAATCCTATTGGACTTTCAAGGCAAGAGATGTTCAGAAGTGGCTTACCATTGCCTGCTTCTGCCTAGCAACCTTGGACTTCCTAGGTGGTTTCCCAGCTAAGTCCTCGTAACGAGGGCCAACCCTGCTTAGCTTCTGAGAACTGATGAGATAAGGCTAGCTTGGGCCAGCCAGGTCAAGGCATAGATCTTGGTAGTGGAAAGTGCCACCAAGTTGCTCTTGATTTATGGCAACCCCACAGCGTTTTCAAGGCAAGAGACAGTCGGAGGTGATTTGCCATTGATTGTGTCTGTGTAGCAACCCTGGTTTCTTTGGTGGTCTCCCATCCAAATACTAACCTGGGATGAACCTGCTTAGCTTCTGAGATGTAATGAGAATTTGGCACATTGTTATTTAGATCAGCGCTAGGACTGGGCAAACACTGGTGCTGGCCTAGGGAAGGTTCGTGCAGAATCTTCTTGAGACAGGGGCAGTCTCAAGCTTGGGAGGGGCCAGGGGTCTTTTTGGGGGGGAGTGCACCGGAGCACAGCTCCGGGAGCTCAGGAGCCAAGCCCCGCCCCCAGCCGGCGTCCTGGGGAGTCTTTCAGGCAGCCGAATGTCAATTTCAGCTCTATTATATCTTATGGGCCATTAAAGTCAATGGTGAAAACATAGGGTATATTCTGGGGGCTGGAGGGGAGAGGGTTTGAGGGAGAGGCTCCAAACTCACAGGGTAGCTGATGGAACCTCTCCCCAAGATACCCACCAACTTTCAAGAACATTGGACCAGGGAGTCCAATTCTATGGGTCCCCAAACAGGTTGCCCCTATTCCCTCCATTGTTCTCTATGGTGGGGAAAAAAGTTATGTTTTTCCCACTATAGAGAACAATGGAGGAATAGGGGCAACCTGTTTGGGGGCCTATAGAATTGGACCCCCTGGTCCAATGTTCTTGAAACTTGGTGGGTATCTTGGGGAGAGGATCCAACAGCTACCCTATGAGTTTGGAGCATCTCACTCAAACCACCTCCCTTCCAGCCCCCAGAATATACCCTATGTTTTCACCATTGACTTCAATGGCCCATAGGATATAATGGGGCCTAATTGCCGCCAAATTTCTTTCATTCCCTCCTTTCCTTCTCTCTTTTTCCTCTTTCCCTCCTTCTTCTCTTCTATCTTTCTTTCTTTCCCACCTTCTTCTCTTCCCTTTTTTCCTCCTTTCCCTGTTTCCCTCCTTCTTCCCTCTCTTTCTTTCCTTCCCCTTTCCTTCTCTTTCTTTCCCTCTTTCCTCCTTCTGTGGCCCAACTCTCATGAGAAGGAGTTTAAACTTTGAACCCCTTCCCTTAGCTCCCCCACCTAGACCAGCTGGGGAAGGGAAGGGGAGGCTTTTGAAGATGCCTCCCCCCCTTTTGCTTCCCCCTCTGACATCACTTAAGGTGATGTCAGGGGGCGTGGCATATGCTAATAGCCTAATAGCTCATTAGCATACCATATGCTAATGAGCTCCTGCAGCTGTTTTTCTATGAAAAGACCCCTGGGAGGGGCCAACCTGGAGATTTTGTGCTCAGATCCTTTTTTACTGGAAGCCTGGTCTGCTAGCACAAGCAATATGATAGGCCCTACAACCTTGTATGTTCGTACTGGTCAGAATGGCTTCTTATGGTGCTGGATCTCCAAATGGAAACATCATACCCAAACACTCCCATTGCCTACATGCCTGCTAAAGGAGAGCTTGGGTAAAAAGGGATATAAATTTAATAAAATAAATAAATGCAGCCACCCCATAGGATGTCTTAGCATATATGCATGGATTGTGCTTCTTCGTGCATTTGCCTTAACTGCAAAAATAGTTTTTCTTGACTTTTTTCCCCTGGCTGTGTACCTTCCAATTCTGTCATTCAGCCAAGAGGATGGAATTCGGGCCAAGGTTGTATAATTGTGGCTCATTGGTCTCTTAGGAAAAGGCAGCAACAGTTCCTCCCAGAAAAGGGGCGGAAGTGTCCCAGCCCCAGACCAGTTATATGTGGGACCAAATGATACCAGCAGCATGGCTACGCTGAGCCTGCATGGACTTCTGTCAGTTATGTGAGCCAGAATGCGATGGCTAAGGGCTGATGCTGAAACAAAATGTCCAGTCCCCTAAACTGAAGTCCCCAGGATATGCCCTTCACAGACTGGGTCTGCTGTTCTCTCTGTCCAGCTTTTTAAATCAATCCTGGCTTATGCATTAGCTTTTTGGCCTAATGTACTATGCTGGTTGAATAGATGTGCATTTAGCATAAGAATCAATAGTGCAGCATTTGTACTTACATTAATTCACCTCCTTTGTGCCAAATTCTGCTTTAAATGCATCTGTCTCGGATCCAGAAGGCATTTGTGTCTAAGGGGATAGACAGAATAAAAAACAATTCTTTGAACTGTGTTAAGAGGAAGGTTAAAAGAACCATATAACATATTCTTCTTTTGGGTTCAAAGTTCTATTACCATTTTATGGTACACAACTGGAAGCAAGGATAAAATAGTCTGAGGACACAGTGCGCTCTCTGAGTTTTTTAAAAAACAGACTTTGAAGAAGGTTCGAATGGGGGTTGTGTTGCCTTTTTTAAGAAGCAGAAACAATATTGAAACGTTACAATAGTTTGTTCATGCACATCTCTTGCTGTACTGAGAAAGGATCACATAATCAATGAATGCTACAAACACCCATTTTATATATACCTCCACATATGTTAAGATTAGTCGCGATCACACAGAGAATTAGCCGTGCCATAGGCACGAATGCCAGACAGATTTAAGGGCACGATAACATGAGAACATCTGCTGAGCGTCCCGCACCCATCGGCAATCCATTTCACTCCACCACAGAAGCGGGGTAAAAAGACACTAGGGAAAGTCCGGTAGGAAATGGGTTGGTACGGGCCAGGAATGGACTTTCCCCTGTGTGATCGCCCCAGCGCGCTCCCATGGTGTCGGGATGGTTGGGAGTCAGGCCATCCTGACTCCATGCCATTGTTTCCCCCCATTTTGGTATGCGCATCATCACACACTGCATAGGGAGCACTCAGTGTGGAGATGCGAATCATCGATCCCTCGTTGAAGCACACCGGAAACATGCGGCAAAAAAAAAAATGATTCACCTGCGTTTGTGTCTGATCACACAGTGGCGGGTTGCCCCCACAGATCCCAGGGACTGTGTGATCATGCAAATGCAGGTCAAATTCCTACAGAGCAAATAGCCTTGCTTCCCCACCCCCGTGTTATCTTGTGCATGTGACCATGACTATTGTTAAGAGAGGCTATTCTCCATGTTTCTTCTTTTTCTATTCTATAGTTTACAAGTGGAGACCCGCAAGAAACTTGCAGGATGGTCATCCCAATCCTCACACCTTTGCTTCCTCCCCTCTACCCTCACCTGTCTCAGACTCCTTCTCCCTTCTGGGGGTGGAGCCATAGACTCAACCCTCCAAAGCACCCATTTTATCCAGGGGAACTGATCTCTGTCACCCGGACAACAGTTGTAATGCTGGGTGATCTCCAGCCCTCACCCAGAGGCTGGCAATGGTAGTTCTCATGGAGGAAATGGCTGGTTTGGAGGGTGGAGTCTATGGCATTATACCGGTCTGAAGTTCCTCCCCTCCTCAAACCCCACCTTCCCTAGGATCCACCCCTTAAATGTCCAGGAATTTCCCAATCCAGAGTTGGCAACCCTATTTCCTTCCCACCCAACAGCCAACTTAACCTTTATCTGCCTTTATCTGTCTTCAGCTTTTCGTCTCCACCCCCTCCCCCACAGCTTCTACCAACGAAAATTATAGTCTTTCTCCACAGTGGGGACCAAAGCAGTTTACATTATTCTCACCTCCTTTTTATCTGCACAACAACCCTGTGAGGTTGGTTAGGCTGAAAGTATGTGACTGGTCCAAAATCACCCAGTCAGCTTCCACCGCAATATGGGGATCTGAACCTGGGTCTTGCAGACCCTACTCTGAGGCTCTAACTGCTGCACCACTGCTGGCTTTCATAGGGTGGCTGCTGAACAGCAGCAAGCAGCCAGGCCAAGTTGAGTCATGCAAATTAGGTGGCATCAGTCACCCAGAGGGTGCTGCCTAGGGATGCCAGCCTCCAGGTGGGATCTGGGGATCCCCTGGAATTACTGCTCAGCTCCAGACTACTGAGATAACTTCCCCTGGAGAAAATGGATGCTTTGGAGGGTGGACTCTAGGGCATTGTACCCCACTGAGGTCCCTGTCCTCCCCAGGCTCCATCCCCAAATCTCCCAAGAGTTTCCAGACCTGGAGCTGGCAACCCCACTACCCCCATCCCCTGCCAGTGCCCATGGGGGGACCTGGCAACCCTAGACTGCTGCCAGGCCTAGGGTTTGCAACCTCCAAGTGGGGCCTGCTGGAGTGTGAACTCCAGAGATCTGTGAACAACAGAGATCTGTCTCCCTGGAGAAAATGGCTGCTTTGGAGGGTGGATTCTGTGGCATGATGCCCAGCTGAGGCCTCTCCTTCCCCAAATCCTGCCCTCCTTGCACTCCACCCCAAAACCTCTAGGAATCCCCCAGCCTGGCCCCAAGGCTCCCTCCCTCCCCCTCCCTCCCTCCAAGGCCGAAAGAGGCCTGGAAAGAAAGGGCCCTCCCCCCTTTGACTGACAGAGCCAGTCAGAAGCCTCCTCTCCCCCCCCCCCCAACGTTCTAATCTCTCACCGTTGCTGTCTGGAGTCAGGTCCCTGCAGAGGCCATTTCAAAAGGCTTTTGGGGGGAATTCAACCGTCCCTGAAGGGATTTCCTTACTTTTCGGATTTTTCTACAAACCCAGGAAGTCTACTGACTATGTAGGAAAAGCTGTTGGGGGACAGTGAGGCCCCTGTTGGAGGGAATAGGTATCCGCACAGAAAAAAAAAAGTCTGGGATTAGAATATAAGATAAGGGCACACAGAACAGGACTCTCTTGACTAGGGTTGCAAGCTCTGGGTTGGAGCCTGAGGGGTGGCAGGGTTCAGGGCATAATGCCATAGAGTCCAACTTCGAAAGCAGCCATTTTCTCCAGATGAACTGATATCTGTCACCTGGAGATCAAGTGTAACAGTGGGGGATCTCTAGACACCACCTGGAGGTTGGCAACCCTACTCTTGACAATGAACCCCAACTATTGAATACTGTGCCTACGAAGATCTTCCTGGTTAATCCCTCTTTATCATCAACTGGAGACATTTTTGTGCTCCAGGTTCTAGCATTATGAGAAGGGAAAATATCACTCAACACACAGTATTTATTTTATATGGCTCCAGGCCTGTAGTCAGGATTTTTAATTCGGTGGGCCTTTAAATAAATCAAGGAGCACCCCGCATAGACACCCCCACACACACACCCAGGGATCATCACAAATAAAATAAAAAATGGAAGTTGGGGGGCCTGGGCTGGATGGGAAGTGGGGGGGGGGCTTGGCAGTAAGTTGGGGGGCGAGCCCCGAGTTGCCCCACTGGAGCTGTATGGCTCTGTCTTATACCCCTTTTTAGTGGTCTTTTTTCAAAACTAAAAAGCCCTAAAAACGTAGGATTTCTTTGTATACCTTTTGCACTTTTTCAGTCCTAAAATATCCTTTTGTATGTGGAACTACAGAACTGTATACCATATCCATCCCATTATTTCTTTCCTGGTTACCAGCTCATATCAGCTCTATGAAGTTATAACATTTTGTATAAAGATGCCTTACTTTGCACTTATTTCTGCACTCTGTTTAAATGATTAAGATAATATAGAGAATGGTATGGAGCTGTTTTCTGTTGCCCCAGAAGGTCGGACCAGAACCAGTGGGTTGAAATTAAATCAGAATAGTTTTCAGATAAACATTAGGAAGAGCTTCCTGACTGTTAGAGCGGTTCCTCAGTGGAACAGGCTTCCTTGGGAGGTCGTGGGCTCTCCTTTTTTGGAGGTTTTCAAACAGAGGCTAGATGGCCATCTGACAGCAATGCTGATTGTGTAAACTTAGGCAGTTCATGAGAGGGATGGCAGGAAGGGTTGCCTCAGTGCCTAGTTCTTGTGGTCCTTTCATACACGCCCAGGGAAATGCTGAACGCCACTTTGGAGTCAGGAAGCAATTTTTCTCCAGGCCAGTTTGGCCAGTGATCCAGGAGGCTTTTTGTCATCTTCTGGGAGTGGAACAGTGGTCACTGGGGGTGTGGAGGAGGAGGTATTTGTGAATTTCCTGCATTGTGCAGGGGGTTGGAGGTCCCTTCCAGCTCTATGATTCTACACAGTGAATGCTGCCATAGTCTTTATCCTAATATGAATGTACATTTATCTAGTCAATAAAAGGATCATTGGTATTACCAATTATCACAGTATTTGCTTAGGGATGGGGTGTGCCCATAATTTCCATCCCATGATCGCCATCAGATCTTTGATAGGAGAGCAATGATCACACAAGAATCTGCTTTGTACTGATACAGACCACTGGTCCATCATGGTTAGTAGGGATGTTCCCTTGAAAAATTATCATTTTAATTCCATATCATAATTTAAGAAAGGAAAGGCATATTGGTTGTAATGATTCCTGGAAATGCTGTTGTGTTGTGAAGACTTGTCAGGTTTCATTTCCATTTTAATTAAGACTGGATGTTTGCCCATTGTTTTCCATCCATGGAAAATGGCAGATCTTCCTGAGATGACCTTTTTCCACCAGTGGTATAAAAATATCAGGGAACCTCTCTTCTTTCAAATGGGTTCCATTTTACGGCCCCTTGAATAAGGCATCTGCAAAGTGGGAAAAGGTGCAAAAATGGCCATTGGTTTCCTGGAACATGATTTTTTTTAACCCAATTGAAATACCTTTGTAACTGCAAGTAAATGTAGTCCTTCCAGAGGCTGAGTTCAGACTGGCAGTTTGAAGCGGGAGCGAGTCGTGGCAAAAAAGCCCTAGAACAAACTGTACTGGGTTTTCCCAGTCACACTGCGCTGACTGATGCGGGAACATACCGGGGATGAGGCGTGAAGGAGCGTTCACACTGTTTGCCCAAAGGCATGGCTGTAAGGCGCGGCTTTCTGTTTTGCTAATCTGGAGATATGTGCTTATGCACATGAGCGCATATGCACATGAGCACATAATCAAAATCGCGAATTTTAGCATTCACACTGTGTTGGTGCAAGATATACGCAGGATAGACATGTTTTCCGGGGTTTGATACCACTTTTAACAATTATCTTTGTAACTCAGGAATGAAGCGTTACAAGACAGGTTGAGTACGGCTGGGGAAAGCCGGACAGATGTTCCTGTGTGAACGCCCCCTTTAATCTGCTTGTGAAACATTGCTGAAATGCGCCTTTCTCAGGGCAAACTGCCAGTCTGAACTCAGCCAGAGTGTCTCCCTAATGGGGTGCACACCTACCCTGCCAATTGTGTTGTGGAGGAAAGGGACCCTACTTGTCCAAATTTAAGCCAAGCAAAATGCAACACTGCCCCCAAATCACTAATTAATCTGCAAAAAGCATGACAACAGGTAACCAACTAACTGAAGGCAACCAAAAAAAGCCAATAAATCAAGAGAAAAAACAAAAAAAGAAACAAACTCTTAAGAAACACAAAAAAGAAAGGAAGATAAAAAAGCCAAATATTAAACCCCACAGAACACAAAACAACAACAAAAACAACAACACCCCCAACCTCCAACCCCAGAGACCAAACACCCTCTCCTCTTTTAACCCTCTGCTGGGGGAAAGGATGGAGGAAAGGCTAGCTAGTGGTAATAGTAAATTAACCAGACAGAATGTGGCCAACCAGGGTCTAGTATAATCCAAGCAAGGCACCTCTCCCAAAATGCAAGGAGCAGCAAGCACAGCACACACACACGCATGCGTACACACACAGAGCACACACTTGGCCTCAAATGGCCAATAGATCATATGGCTGCAGTTTAAAATTTCTCTCCCTCCAAGACAGATTGTGTGATTGATTCGCCAGGGTAACTTGCCTGATTGGTCCCTGTCGCTGAGCTAAGATTGGCTGGAAGAAATGCAGTTTCCTGGGCAATGGAAAGCAACAGTTTTTTAAAAAAATGGGCAGGGGGACTCCATTATACTCCCAGCAATTAATTCATGACATTAAGAGAACCAGGAGTTGTTCCAGGAAGACTTTTACTGTCTCAGATATAGCCTACCCAATCTGATGCCAAGTAAATTGGATGACTTCTAGGGTCAGCAATATCTGACTGCATAACCATAATGATCACAATTTAGTTTGACTAGCAGCAGCTCTCCAAGATCTCTGGCAAAGTTCTTTTAACTGGTGATACCAGGGATTGAACCTGGGCCCTTCTGCATGCCAAGCAGATGCTCTACAGGTGAGCTTCATAAGAAGAGTCCTTACGGTAAACTACAGTGTGTTTTAGGATATAATAAAAATGAACAATAATAATATTTTAACAGCATATATCAATCAAATAGCAATAGAAGCAGCAGCATAGATGGAGATCACAGGAACCAACAAAAATAATAATCCAGCATCAAAAGTCCATAGAAATAGAAAATGTCTTTACCTGGCATCTGAAATTTCAAAAAGAAGTTGTCAAGTGCAGAGAGGGAATGCCCTAAATAAGACTTCACTACAGAGGAATTCCTGTCTCTGGTAGCCATCCTTCTTATTTCTGAAGATGGGGCACACAAAACAGGGCCTCTGAGATCTGACAAAGATCATTCCTATGGAACTTAAACTCAGGGATAACAATCACATTAAATATCACCATTCGACCATGTTTTCAAAATTGCTGACAATATCTATGTTCTGGGTTTTTAATGGCTGTTAATTTTAATGATTCTAATGATCTTCATGGTTTTATTTTATAATGTTTTATTTTGTAAATTGCTTTGAGCAAGTTCTCTGGAAAGGTGGCATATATAGTTTCCAAATAAATAAATAAGTTCTGGTGCCAGGCTCACAAACTCACCTGGCTTTTGAGGCTTCTACTATCAGCCTAGAAACAGCTGTGTATTTTGCCCTTCTTTGTGTGATTTATTTTTTGCTCGTGATTTCTGCAGTGATCTGGCTGATTTGTCTCTGCATACTTAATTTCTATCCTCAGTTTGAGAGCATTGAACATTCAGATCATCTCCTGCCCTCCTTAAAATATGTGTAAAATGTTTTATTCCTAACAGAGGTCTTAATCTTGTTCATTCCTGTAACTTTACAGTCTTTATTTCTTTATCCTCAAAGCAATCACATTACGCTGAAATCCTAATTTACCGATCACTACATAATAGTTTTGAACCCAGTTTTCTTAGAGTCAGGCCTAGTACACGGGAATTTTCCAGCACAGATTGCTGTTGCTAGATTTCTCTGGAAACATGTCAATGTTTCATGATATAATAAGGTCACTGAACACAGTTCTGGAAACCACACAAAAATATACCCATTCGGGTCAAAATAAACTTAAAAGCCATGACAAAGAGAAACGGGAAATTTTTCTGGCTTACCCTGATGACATTCCATTTCAGGGACTTTGTCATTGGTCTTTCAATGGATATGAATAAGATACTTTTGTCTTAAATGCGAACTTCTGTACCTCTATGAAATAAGGTTCTGCATACAGTCTTCACTGGTAGATCAGGAACAGCACATGCGGAACACATACGAATGCAAAGTAACCAAGGCAGTTCCCATTGCTTTCACCTTGTTGTGTGTCACCATCTCTGAGCCAGCATTAATACAATGAAATGAAATTAGGACTCCACATCTACTTTGACTTTGCAACCGCTAGTGTGCTAATGTAATTGAATGTGCTTCTAGCTATTAATAATACAGTCCGTGGGAATGTGTAGGAGGTGCGAAACTAGTCAAAGATACTTAAATTATAAGCTCCTATTTCTCTTGGAGGGAAGTGCCAGTCTTGAGAAAAATAGGCTTTCTAGACAAGGACAAGCGTAAGGCAAGAATATTTGCTCTTGATGTTGTGACCTGAGTATTACCTCGGCTCATTAAAAATGTAATCGGTAGAGCAAATCTATTGACTGCCAAAGAGAAATAGCTGCTAAAGGTATGCTGCAGAGCAATAGGCCAGAAGGACAAGTAAGATACATATAATTGGTTAGGATGTGTTGGGGTGAATTGTTAAACACAGCAAGAGAAGTACAAGTCTGCTGCAGTGATTAGTGATTAGTTCCAAACTTTCCATGCCTGGTTGTCAAGTTCTGCAAGTCGATAAATAAAATGAATCCATCCAAAGGAAGTTTTTAAAAGCACAAGCAATACTACAGAAGTGAGAATACCAAAGGGCAGCAGCATGTTATCACCCACCTCCATCACCGGAGGACAGAGCTGGCACAAGCAAATTTAGTGCTGGCTATTTTTAATGACTGTGAGTTTAACTCTTTTAAAATATATCACTGTTTATCATTTCTAGGGAAAGGAGTTCCACTCTCCGCCTCTGTACGTGGCGTTCCCATTTATAAATATATGTAGTAGGTGCTAAATGCTGACCATGCTGGCAAGCTAGGATAGCACATGCAAAGGAAGACAAGCTTCCTGCATCTTAAATAGCTGTGTTAAAAGCAGGAATTCCAGTGTGGGCAGCTCCTCTTACATATGCATGGCTAGTTGCACAGACAAGGGTACAGAAGGCCGGCTCTCATGCTGGTACTTAGCACAGCTAAATTAGGGACTGCCCACAATTTCAAATTATGTCCTTGCTGTCCCCTGATTGGCTCTTCCGGAGACTTCCTGCTCCTGTAGAACTTCCTGTTACGCTTTGTTCCTTTTGCAGCAGTTAGACTGGTTAGTTTAGGCTTTCTCTCTGTTATGTTCTATAATAATTTGTTCTTCTTTAATAAACCTACTTATTTTTCTCTAAACAGTCAGTGCTCCACTTCCTTTGCATATTTAAACTCTGCCAACAATTATAACTTCAGCACATCTTTTCATGGAGAAACTCTCATCTAATTTGAACAATATCCTTTAACAAAAGAACTTTTACAAAAAGTTTATGGGCTGGATTCAACCAGAATTTCTGTTGATGGAAAAGGAATGTGGGGTCCTCTTTACCATGGGGCCTGCATGTACAGAAGCTATACAGGATAAGTGCTTTAATAAGAAGAGGAACTGGGCAAGATTGAGTAAAAAATGCTGACTGAACCCAACCCGAAGTGTTATCAGAAACCAAAAGGTATCTAGGGATTGCTTGATAAAGTACACTGAAGAAACAGGGGGTTTAGTTACGTTACATAAAACACATTGAAACAGTACGTGTATGGCACACTTTCAAATCACATCTTGGCTTTGTCATTCCCCAAATATGCTTGTTTGGAAAAACATAATTCACTCCAACATTTAAACTGCCTGATTCCCAGAGTGGGAAAGTTTAGCTGTTGACTATTGAGTAGCTCTTCCTAAAATTATTGCCATTTTAAAAAGGTTATCGATTGGGATAGAGATACAATTATCATGACTTTATTGTTTATGATTTATATTGCTATTAGTTGCAAAAACTAGACTGAGTTAAATAAGCTGAACTTTTTGACATTTTATAGACTGCTGCATATTCAAATTTTGTTGTCAAAATGTGACTATTTGAACTGGGAGCTTGACATCAAAATTTGAAACCTGCCTTTTTGCTACTGAAATAGATAATTTAAAAAAAAAATCCACAGCAAATCATTGATCAGATACTATCAAATGTTGGCTGCTACTTCATGTCAGCTGTCAATTTTTGTCAAATACTGATTGGTCCTGCATGATGTCAACCAGCATGTTTCTCAGCCTTAGTGACACCAAGGACACACACTTTTTTCCCTTATAAAATGATACATGACAATAGTGGACATGCATATGTAACTCATGTCATTTTCACTTTAATATATTATTATATTTCTAGTAAAAAAATTATAATTTAAGGCCAAGGGATTAAAGGTCACTGAGCATGGGCAGTTAGCAAAGTTGCTCACATATTACCAACTGCAAGAGTCCCACCCCTACAGCAGGAAAAAGATGGCCCAGAGCTGGACTGAGGGAAACTGCTAATGTCTTTGCAGGTATGTGATGGGCCCAGCCAGGGAGATTAGAATTTCCCCTTTAGGAGATATTATAAAGAAAGGATTTGTCAAGTTGTTAGTTGAGTTGATTGCCAGGATTTTGTAGCTTGCAGGACACATTTTTTTTTCTGGGGAGGCTGAAGTTCTCAGTGCAGAAAGAAAAGCCATTTAGCCAATAGAAAGCTGTTACCGGGATAAATCTCTAAATTGCAAGCTGTCAACCACTTTAGACGACAGTTTTCAGCTGCTGCGAGTTAATCACTTCTGCCAGCCTAAGCAATAATTCTAACAAGCTGGCAGGTGGGAGTGATGACTTCTATAGTCAAGAAAGCTAACACTTAAGCAGAAAAACTCTCTTAAAGGAGACCAGTTTCTTGACACAGAGTTAGAAGGAATCCTAGAGGTCATCTACTCCAACCCCCTTGCTCAGTGCGGAAATTAGTCAGCTACAGCAACCCATTCTGCTTAAAGGAGTACATGCCTTTAAAATGTTTTGAAATGACTGGAAAAAGCATTTACAGGAGAAATTCTTGAGGGGGTTGCCTTTTAAAAAGGGGGCAGAGCCCCCCCCCCAAGCCCCACCATAGCTATGGGCCTGGTTAAATATATGGTTTAAAACTCTTTCCCCTGAATTAGTCAGCCCGGCCTGCAGTGGGAAAGAGAAGGCCCAGAGCCTGATTGAGAGAACAACTAATTTCTTTGCAGACCCAAGCCAGAAAAATAAAGCACAAAGAGTAGTAGCAGGAGCTGTTGAACAGCACAAAGAAGCAGCCCTATACTTGTCTGAGATAACATTTTGGACTTGCCGTTGTCTTTTTGTTACCTGGTACCATTTGTTAGGACTTGTCTTTGTACAGAGTGCCCTTTCTGCAGTGTACTGAAGATTCTGTCTTTGTAAATGTTGCTATGTTCATAGCCATTGTGATTCAATTTTACCTGTAGTTGTAAACTTGTTGAGTTTATGATAAATGTTTGTTACCTTGATTACCATAATATCTTGAATGTTTTTCTTTTTGAAGCAATTTCATATTTGCCTGCCAAGCCGTAACAGTGCTGTCATGTATTGACCTGATCCCGCCCCCAACTCTCCAACTAGAAAATTTGTTTTGGAAGAACCATCTTTGTAGCTAGGGTTCTGCTAGGTTACACATACATTTATATGAGTGTTTTGTGTACGCAGTCTTTATCATATTGACAGTGTAATCCTAAATGGAATTATACTTGTTGACTGCAGTGGACTCACAAGGATATGACTCTGCTTACGATTGCACTGTAAAATACATGATGTCCAGGGCATTGTCCGCTAGATGCCTGCAACCAGCAGTTCTATTGCTCCTGGGAACTAGTTTGACTAGGAACTGCTTGAAATGATAAAAAACCTGCAAAACCATTTTGACTGAAGACCAGGGTCTCTAGACACCACTGGGGGGTCGGCAACCCTATTGTCATTCCAGAAACAATGCACACTCCTAAGCCCTTCAACTGTTTCTGGCTGACTCTCTATACAAATTGGATGCATGAAACGGTATCATCTGAAATATTACAAAGGGTTCTAATTAGAGCTGAGCCAAACCACAGAGGACATTTTTGTGAACAGTTTCCTCCACTACAGAAAGCACCCTCTTTGTTATGGGGGAGGGGTGACAGAGTTGCGAACAGGAATAGGCATGCTCATGTTGTGATTCCATCCCTCATTCAGAATGAAGATAGAGCTTCGTGCCTTCCCTTTGAATTGGCTTCATGATGCCATGATGTCACCAAGCAGACTTGCTGCGTCGATAATGTTACAAAATAAGCAAGCTGCAAAAAAGACAGAAGTTCACCTCTAAATAATTTCTTTTGCACCAGAAATATTGAGAACATTGCTTTCAGAGTAGCTCTGCTACTGGGGCTCACTTGTTCATTTTGTGTTTCTTAAAATAATTATAAGCCACTTTTCTTCACTTCTAATGAAATCGGGCACTTTACAGTAACACAACCGATTAAAAAAAAGTTTTAAAACTTTAGGTGGCAACCTAACAGATAAGAACAATCCAGTCAATTTAAATTTAAATTAAAACAGGGTTGATATACACATCTTGAGAAAGATAGAAAGGGGTGGTATCGTCTCAACTTCAGTTAGCAGCCATAACTCTGAGGCTATCACTGAGGAAGCCCTTGAACAGACTGTCACCCTTGGTTTAGTTTATGCCAGCCTAGGCACTTGCTCCGCTTCCAGTATGACTACAGCTCACCCCTCCCCACCCCATACACACACCCATTATGTGCTACAAAAACTCAAATTCTCCATTTGCACAGGGGCACAATTACCTATGTGAGCTTGATACTCAAACTTAATGCATTGCACAGCAGTAGAAGAGGGCTCATGCTTGTGAGTGAATGGCCTGGTGAAATATGGGGGCGGACTGTTAGAGACCAAATTTGTCTACAGTATCCCAAAGGGATAGGTTTGACCACTGCAGTACAACCACACTCTTCTATGATTTACAGCTAATATACATCCATGTACTTCAAAGGAGGCTGAGCTGTATTCAGTCTACCTATGTGGGATGCCATATTTCCAGGTAGTACTTAAAGACAAGCCACCTCTGCTTAATCACTTGCCCTGAAAACCCTATGGAGTTTCCATAAGTCAGCTGTGATGTGAGAGCGTTTTATACACACACTTAAAGACATTAATAGAAAATCAATGCTTTCTTCATCATCAACAGATATCCTCCTCTTGCAAAGCCCAACTGCCTATGTGTACACCAATGTCTGTGAATTGTCAGAAATCTCTAAGTTGGACAACAATAATTATTTTAAGCTATAAGAACAATTTTCATACGTTACTCCTTAAGCATTTTGCCATGCTCAAAATCATAGTAGATAAAGGATTGCTGTTTATGACTCCAGTTGCAAAAACAGTAAAGATAATAAATAAATAGATACAGGATTCCCCCTGATCACTTAAACATGGTAAGAGTATAATAATGACCTTGAAAACGTTACCTGGAACCAGAGTAGAGTTGGGTGGTCAGAGCTGGGTACATGGAGCACGGCTATGCTTTGTGGTTTTCAAATCAGAAACATTCCAATGCGAAAACCCAGACTCTCAATCATTAAAGTTGGCTCAAATTTAAACATCCATTTAAAAAAACCCCAAATGTATATGGTCTGTGTACCACCACCACCCATCTCCCTCTGTCTGAGGTTCTGATGGAAGGAATGCCATCATAAGAATTCCAAACATTATTAATATCTTGCCAAGTTAATCTGTGATTCTATGGGTCTGCTAAGATGAATACTTGTTATCTTCCTGTTCCCTTGTAATCAGTCCCTCATTCTTCCCCTTATTATTTGTGCTCTTTTCTGTGTGGTTTTTCACTGTCTACCCAAGCCATGGTTTTTCAAAACAGGCTGACAGTCAATTGAATCTCATCAAAGGGCCAGTGCCAACAAAAACACTGCCTGTTCTTCTACTAAGCGTGACCCAGAGTGCCTCAGGGGGCTTGTACTCTTCCTCCCTTCCTCCTTTTCCCTCCTTCCTTCCCCCAGCTAGAAAGAAACAGACAATGGGAAAGGGGGTTAGGGAGGTGGACACCCAGAACAGGCTGAATTCTTCCTCTAACCACTCTCAGGTTCTGTAAGTATAATTCACAATGCTGGGGTCACACTTCCATTTGAGTTGCAGAGCCTTTAAAGACTGTGAATCAGATGCAGTCTAAATTTGCTCTAATGGAAGGGATGAGATAAATTCCACCAATTCCCTGTTCCTGCGGCAGTCCCCCAATTTGCCATCAATGCTGTTCCAGAAGGTCCCCCAGGAAAGAGCATTTTGGGGAGATCAGTGGACCGCAGTGGGAAGGGTGGAGGCAGGAGCATTCTGTTCCACTGACAGAAGGGCTTTGCATGAGTGGGAAATTTAGTCTGGATACAGCCTTGCGGGCTTGCGAAGATTAGTGATAATCAAGCAAAGGAAGTCCACATTGTGCAATGATGGGGTGTATAGCTCTTTTCTCAACAGAATTGCTCCTTAAGAGTAAATTGTCTACTCTAATATCAGAAACATGTTACAGAGTGAATAGTTGGAACTGATGACAACAACAACACTCAGTTGTTAACATATTAATCAGAATCCTTGTTTTGGTACCTCCATATTCTGTGGTTCTGCCCCACTTGTAGAACTGCCTTCTCTGTTTGGCTGGTGTGTACTCGGATGGCTTTTAGATGATGAGTAAAAACTGCTTTATTTACCTAGGCATTTAATGGTGTTTCGTGGCTTTCACTGATGTTACTGGAGTTGGGCTGATATTGTTGGCATATGAATATAATGGAGATCATCTGCTGGATTTGAAGAATGATTGATTGTTTTATGGTGATTTTGTTTTATATATTTGTTGTAAGCCACCTGGAGGGCTACAATGGAATGATGGAATAGAAGTTTGGTAAATGAAGAAAATGTGTAGTACAATCTGGAAAACATTTCGGCAGTGTGATCTAAAAAACCCTGTCATTCATATTAATGTTTATGTTGTTCAAAAATGCTTCAATATGGAAAATAGCTATGTGTAGCAGAGCTCTTGCTATCAAGATCATCTTGTACTAGATATACCCATACTTTATAATGAGTTTGAAGCTATGCATGTTCTCATAATGTTTCCCGGTGTGTCTGTGCCATTACTAGTGTATCTGTGCAATTTTTTTGTATTGCCATGGCCAAAGATGACTAAAATGCCAGTCAATTGTTCAATCTGTTAGTTTTGCATATCTATTAGATAATAATGGCAAAAGAATTAAAAGCAGAAGGCAACAGAAAGTATTGATACTTATGACACGGGTCTTAAAGGTTTAGGTGCAACTTAAAACCAAGATGTAGACCCAAGCCTGCAGCTCTTAGGTCCTGATCGGAAGACTCCCAAAGTCTATCAGAACACACACCACTAGCCCAATCCACCACACAGGTCTTGGCTACAGTGACCAGCTCATCACTGCTCCTGTTCTTCCCAAGGAAAGTCTCTGATATGGAAGGACCTTGCTAGAGAACTTCCAGCCTTGCCATTCAGTTGGTTTGTGAAAGGTTACTATGGGGAAACCAGATGTATGGGATGGTTTGTGAAGGGCTAAGAGTAGCTCTGCTCCCTCATGGCCCTGACCCATGCCCAAACCAATAGTATAACTGCTCCTATGAGGCACAGCCATACCACATCAAGACTGCAAGGAGCCACCAAAACAAAAGCACTGATGTCTACCAAGCAGCTATGGCTCACAGGTTCTTTATTCGTTTTTCATATTTTTAAAAATATTGTCCCAGTTAGAAAAGCTCTCAAAGCTCTAAAAATAATTAAAATAAACATTATCAGAACCTATTCTCAAAGAGTGGCATTTTGAGGCACTGTTAAGTAACTATCCTGCAGCCTTCCAAATGTGGGGTCCTGAACAGGCCTAAAAGGCTGGCAAAAGAAGATCTTAACCTGGCATCTAAGAGTGTCACATGACAGAGCCTTGAAGGCTGATCAGTTGTACATGCAACCAGTGCAGGCAGACAAACCACCCTTTGGCTGTACAACTATGTGAGCATTATCTAATACCAGAGCAAAAGACAGCTTCATAAGTTGCTGTAGATTTTCCAGGTTGTGTGGCCATGGTCTTGGCATTGTAGGACCTGACGTTTCACCAGTAGTTGTGATTGGCATCCTCAGAGATATAACACAGAAAGATGGAGTACTCTCTGTGTCAAGGTGAGCAGAAAATTGATAGGCAAGTAATTTATTTCTACCCTGGAAGGTGGGGTAGGTCTGAGTCAATTATCTAGTGTAGTTCTCCAGGCTATGAACATGCTAATGGAGGAGCTTTCCTGAGGAGATTCTTTTGTCTATGGATTGTTTCCTGAGGAGGTCTGAGGAGGTTCTTTTGTGTGTGGAATGGCTATTGAAACTCTAATCTTATCTGTAGTGCTATTGCCAGCTGTTGAGCATTAATGTCCATAGACAAAAGAACCTCCTCAGGAAAGCGCCTCTATTAGCATGTTCATAGCCTGGAAAACTACACTAGATAATTGACTCAGACCTACTACACTAGATAATTGACACAGACCTACCCCACCTTCCAGGGTAGAAATAAATTACTTGCCTATCAGTTTTCTGCTCACCTTGACACAGAGAGTACTCCATCTTTCTGTGTTATACCTCTGAGGATGCCAGTCACAGCTACTGGTGAAATGTCAGGTCCTACAATGCCAAGACCACAGCCATACAACCCAGAAAATCTACAGCAAGTAATGAACTCCGGCCGTGAAAGCCTTTGACAATATACAGCATCATAAGGTTTAGCTAACCTGGAACTAATTACATGCTTTTACTAAGATAAAAGAGGGAGACAGTCCAATCCTACAAAAGTCTATTCAGCATCCCACTCAAGTCTACTCAGTGAGGCTAACTCCCAGGAAAGTATCTCAGAATTAGAAAGCTGACTTCAATGAAGCTAGAGGAGTTTAACTCTGTTAAAATTGTACCAGGACAGAGAATTTACACTTAATAAGGATATGACACAACATCTATAGAATTCAGTGGCCAACAATGCAGTCCTAAATAGAGTTATGCCCTTCGAAGTGGGCTGCAACTCTGTTTAGGATTGCACTGCAAATCTGACACCCTAAGCCCCTTAGAGCTGTGAAATGTAGGACTTCAATGTCATATGAACAGAGCACAGGGTTTTATATGTCATCTATAATGTCATTTTTTCCTATTAGTTTATTAAAAGATATCAGGCATTACTGCACCTCTGTGACGAAGTGAAGTTTGATGGCTTAATACCAGATACTTTCTCCTGCTAGCTGAAAACTGTAGATATCAAGACCTTCATGAAGCATGATTAATGACTTTGAGCACACCATCTCTTGTGACCTGAAGCCTTTAAAAACTAAAGCTAGAACGTACTAATAATGTAGTCAACTTGCAGGATGCTGTATGTGCATGAAGATAAATGCATATTAAGGCAACATATTTATATTCAAAAGAAATCTAAAAAACCATTAGTGTTCACGATGCAGATGGGTGGATTCATTGGCTCGGTGTCCGCTCAACAATGAAGATGTGTGATACATTAAGACACATATCCTCTGCCTCCTCCTCCTCCTCTGTCTTAGAATTGGTAGGGATCAAAGGGCAATTTTATTCCTATACCCTGCTGTTCATCCTACAGAATTCAGACCATAGTTTGGGATTAGCCCCCCCCCCCCGAAATACTCAAGATGCCATGAACAAAATTATATTATACTTGCAGATGGCATGCATGCATCCCCCTGCACAGACAAATATGCACACAAACTTGAATTATAGTACTATTTTTCCATACCAAAAATGGCTAGCAGGACCCCTGAGCATGTATAAAATCTACTTTATGGGCTCCCCAAAGTAACTGGGGGATTCTCTACACTTTATGCAAATCTCTTCTAGTTTTCCGGTTTTTGAACATCGTAAGTTTATAGCTGAAACCTGCAGTTGCAGAGAAGCGGAGCAGCTATTCTTATTAGATTTGCCAGATCAAACCTTCAGAAATGAGGGATATTTTGGTGCTATGGGACTGTAACTCCCAGCAATAAGAATATGAATTGTGTTATATGTGGCTTTGATGTCCTGGAATAGGGAATAATCTGTTAAATTAAGAAACTCTGGCAATCATAAATGCACACCAAGAATTCTTAGCCTTTCACTTTTGCAAATATGATCAACCTTTTTCTTACATTTCAAATCGCTTGCTTTAGTATCTACAAAACCAGAGTGTCACTAACTGTGGGAAATATTGCATTTTTTTCAAGTTTCACATGTTATATTAAGTATGCTTGGAAGATAAACTTACCAGCTGCTGACACTGGAATGGTGGTTGACCAAGGTCTATACCTGCTCCCTAATTGGCAACCTCTGTCGCTTCTTGTGTATCGACTGCAGTGAATTACGAAAACGAAGAGGGACAGTGTTCCAAATAACTTAAGAAAGAGAACAGGAACAATCACTTCGTTCTCTTCCCCCCCCTTCAGATGAGTTCTGTACCTTCAGAAAGAAGGAAGGAAGGGAGGGGAGAGGAAGTCAACAACCCTTAGCTTTCCTGCAGAAAAATAAGGAAACGACAGATAGCCATCTCATTTTCTCTCAAACAAAATGTTTGGAAAAATAAATATCACAAAACCAAAAGAAATTCCTCAAGTATTATATCTTTGTGATGGCTTTCATAAAATATAATTCATTACTTGATGGGTGAATGCCATCAAAACAAAATGTTCCAAAAGTAGAGTCTTGCTTTCAGAATAAGATGCCCCAATTGGAAGACATTTAACTGCCTTAGTCAGAAGAACACAGATGGGGGGGGGAACCTCAGGCGAATTCAAAGGAAAAAAAATACACAAACGAAACTAGTTTCAGAGGGTAGCCGCTAGTCTGCTGCAATAGAACAGGTAGATTCAAGCCCAGTAGTATTAAGCAGCCAACAAGATTTTCAGAGTATGAGCTTTCCAGAATCAAAGCTCCATTCCTCAGATGCAACTGAAACTAACAGCACAATAAAGAAGATTTTTTTGTGACTTAAATCGATAAATTATAACATACATTTATATAAAACCAGATGATTGACAGCAGAAGATTATGAATGCCTGCAGATAGCAGTTTTTAAGGGGCACACATGTATAGACAGTATACATCTATCCCCCTGCAATCAACACCAACCATTTTACCTCACAAATAGATGCTTGGGCTCCCACGGGGGTGGGGGTGGGGAATGGGTTGGGAGGAGTATCAGGGGAAACTGGTTCATGAAATAAGAAGCATCAGACCCAGCCTGGCAGCTTCTTTCATTCAAATTACCCCCCCCCGCAGTGTATTTGCGTATTGGAAGTGACAGCCCCTAGCATTGGTATGTAATGTGTAGTTTGCCCCCATGCAGGCCTTCTGGCTGCCATTTTCCATCTACAGCAGTGCTAAGAGCCTTGGCAGCTGCCATGGGGACACACAGCAAAACTTAAACTGTATCCAGGATTTTACTCTCCAAAGCTGGTCATTTCATCACATTTTATTGACTTGACGGCAGTACAGCAGGGTACAGATTATTGTGTTGTCCTGGCTGTTTTTTTAATAGTCATTTAATTTTTTTATTATGCTTATTTATCTGTGAGTTTTTTTCCAGTTTAGGTTGATTCATCAGCTGCAGCCTTTGATTTAGGTTGATTCATCTAGGGGTCACAGCCAGTGGTCCCTCAAAGCTGAGTTAGTGTGAGCTAGCTCACAGTTTTTTAGCCTCTGGCTCACACATTTCTGTCTTAGTTAAGGAAGGACGGCTCCAGAACAAACTAATTTATGCAGTAGCCAAATTGCTCGCTCACAACTTTAATGCCAGTAGGTCACAGCTGCACATGCTCACAAGACTCCACTGCTTAGAGGGAACATTGGTCACAGCTGCACATGCCTTGCTAACCTCCAAGTTGGATTGCTGTGGCATGCTGTATGGGGGAGGGCTACTTTTGAAGGTGGTTTAAAAGTTTCAGTTGGTTCAGGGACTGTACTTACTGGAACTGTCCACAGCAAGCACATCATTCCTACCTTGTAACAGTTATATAGGCTGCCATTGTGCCACCCAGTCCAATACAAAGTGTTGATGCTAGCTTTTAAGTCCCTAAAGAGCTTGCATCCAAATGGTTTGCCTATACCCATACACACCGGCTAACATTCAGTCACCAAGGGAGACTTACTGCAGGAACTCCATCAAAGAAATCCAAGTTACTTTTTCCCACCATAGAGAAAAATTGAGGGAATGGGGGCAACCTGTTTGGGGGCCCATAGAATTGGACCCCCTAATCCAATGTTCTTGAAACTTGATGGGTATCTTGGGAAGAGGCTCCATCGGCTATCCTGTGAGTTTGGAGCATCTCCCTCAAACCCCCTCCCCTCCAGCCCCCAGAATATACCCTATGTTTTCACCATTGACTTCAATGGCCCATAGGATATAATGGGGCCGAATTTCTTTCATCCCCCCCTTTCCTTCTCTCCTTTTCCTCTTTCCCTCCTTCTTCTCTTCTCTCTTTCTTTCTTTCCCACCTTCTTCTCTTCTCTTTTTTCCTTACTTATATTAAAAAGGGCCCTTTTGCCATAAATTCGAACTGGTTCCCTACACAGTACCTTGCATATGGTACTTCAAAATCCCGCAGAGTAGCAATCTTATTTGCTAAAAATGTTTCATTTTCCTTAGACGCAATGGAATCATTTGGTGAGATAGCAGGGCTGAAGGTCAACCCAACTAAATCTACAATCTATCCTATACATATCACCAATGTGACAACAATACTAATTCAAACTAAATATCCCTTTCAATGGGTCTCAAAATATCAACCATACCTTGGCGTTAAACTACCATTACATATGACTGATCTTCTTAAGTTTAATCATATTCAAATTAATAAAGAAATCAGCGAAACAATGCTGAAATAGGACAACAAACCTTTATCTTGGTTTGACCGAATTCAAGCATTTCGATCCTTTATCTTTCCCAAGCTATTATTCTGTCTTCGAGCTTTACCTCTCTCTATACCAACCGCTTTACTGTCAAAATGGCAAAATAATGCCACCAATTTTTTATAGCGTCACAAGGCACCATGAATCAAACACTCTACAGCTAGGCGACCGCTCACCAAAGGAGGAACTGCAGTCCCGGATCTCCATCTATACTATAACGCAATACACTTGGCTAATCTTCCTGGCCACAAAGCTAGTGGAGGTGATGGTATCCCAGCTGAGTTATTCAAAGTCTTAAAAGAAGATGCTGTTAAAGTGCTGCACTCAATTTGCCAACAAATTTGGAAAACACAACAGTGGCCACAGGATTGGAAAAGGTCAGTGTACATTCCAATCCCAAAGAAGGGCAATGTCAAGGAATGTTCAAACTATCGCACAATTGCACTCATTTCACACGCTAGCAAGGTCATGCTCAAAATCCTACAAGCTAGGCTCCAACAGTACATGGATAGAGAACTGCCAGAAGTACAAGCTGGGTTTCGAAGAGGTAGAGGAACTAGAGATCAAATTGCCAACATTCGCTGGATTATGGAGAAAGCAAGAGAGTACCAGAAAAACATCTACTTCTGCTTCATTGACTATGCTAAAGCCTTTGATTGTGTGGATCACAATAAATTATGGCAGGTTCTTAAAGAGATGGGAGTACCAGACCACCTCACATGTCTCCTGAGAAACCTGTATAAGGGTCAAGAAGCGACAGTTAGAACCGGATATGGAACAACTGACTGGTTTAGCATAGGAAAAGGAGTACGACAAGGATGTATATTGTCACCTTGCTTATTTAATGTATATGCAGAGTACATCATGCGAAATGCTGGCCTGGATGAATCACAAGCTGGAGTTAAGATTGCTGGGGAAAAGATCAATAACCTCAGATATGCAGACGATACCACTCTGATGGCAGCAAGTGAAGAGGACCTAAAGAGCCTCTTGTTCAGGATGAAAGAGGAGAGCGCAAAAGTGGGCTTGAAACTCAACATCAAAAAAACTAAGATTATGGCATCTGGCCCCATCACTCCTTGGCAAATAGAAGGAGAAGTTGTAAAAGTAGTGACAGACTTCACGTTCCTAGGATCCCAGATCACTGCAGATGGTGACTGCAGCCATGAAATTAAAAGACGCCTGCTCCTTGGGAGGAAAGCGATGGCAAACCTAAACAGCATGATAAAAAGCAGAGACATCACCTTGCCAACAAAAGTCCGCATGGTCAAAGCAATGGTATTCCCCGTAGTAATGTATGGCTGCAAGAGTTGGACTATAAGGAAGGCCGAGTGACGAAGAATAGATTCTTTTGAACTATGGTGCTGGAGAAGACTCTTGAGAGTCCCTTGGACTTCAAGGAGATCAAATCAGTCAATCCTAAAAGAAATCAACCCTGATTGTTCCCTGGAAGGCCAGATCCTGAAGCTGAAGCTCAAATACTTTGGCCACCAAATGAGAAGGGAGCATTCACTGGAGAAGACCCTGATGCTGGGAAAGATTGAAGGTCAAAGAAGAAGGGGAAGGCAAAGGATGAGATGGTTAGACAGTGTCATCGATGCAACGAACATTAAATTGAGCAAACTTCAGCGGACAGCGGAAGACAGGAGGGCCTGGCGTAATCTGGTCCATGGGGTCGCGAAGAGTCAGACTCGACTGTGCGACTGAACAACAACAAAAATCTTCTAAGATTATATCATGACCAAGAGGACTTAGACTGGCACTTCATGGAAGAGAATTCACTCAAACCGCACTCTTTTAAAGAAATACTATGGTCCTATCATCCTCGCAAATGGCTTAAATCATTGCATAATCCTTACCTCAAATTGACACTCCAAATATGGTTTAAATTTCGGCCACAACTGACTTCAACACGATCTCTTCTCAGCACCTTCACAGGCCAAGACTGGTTTCCCCCAGTGAGAGACCACAATTCCTTTAACCAATGGAGAACAAGAGGTCTAACTAGATTAATTGATTTTATAGCCCAAGGAAAGCTTTTACCCAAACTAACTTTAGACCAAAGGACCAACTCTCAGCTTGCATGGTTCGAATACCTCCAGATCCAACACCTGCTAGAGGACCAGCAACTCAAAACAAACCTTAATAAACCTCTTACTATCTTTGAACTATTAATGAAAAACCAAACCCAGGAAAAAGGACTAATCTCTAAAATCTATAAGCTACTCTTAGAGTCCAAATGTAATCAGACACCAAGCTACCAAACGGCCTGGCAAAGAGACATTCCACAACTCACTTCAAACGACCAATGGTTAAAAATATGGAAATCTCATGCCAAAATTTCAAACTCCCAAAATATACAAGAAGCAGTGTTAAAAGTATTGCATAGGTGTTATCTAACACCTGTACGGCTTTCGCATATCTACCCCAAGACAACACCGTCCTGCTGGAAGAAATGCGGCCAAAAAGCCACTTTTATTCATACATGGTGGGAATGCCCCTATGTAGCCCAATATTGGGACCAAATTATTCGTTCCATCTACCCTTTGACAGGTCATTACTTACCTAAGGATCCAAAGTTAATTCTTCTTCACTTATGGCCTGCGGATAGTCCTTCTGAAAAGAGACAAAAAGTTAATTAACACCTTAATAGTTGCAGCTAAAACGTCTCTAGCAAGCAAATAGAAATCCAACACCCTTCCTTCTACTCACCAATGGCTCCACAAGGTTTGGGACTTTTTTCTCCAAGAAAAGGTCTCCCTATGGACAAACGCAGAAGATACTGAAAGTCACCTACTTGACCCTCTTGACATTTGGTACCCAATCCTCGACAAAATGAATATTGATAAGTTTGCATGGGAAAATATAACTGACCCTAAATTTAAGCTGTTACTCTGTGGTTAATCATTTCTCCCAATTTCAGTGTTAACCACTTTAACTCCGAACTCTATAATAGGTTGGTCATGTTACAACAAGATAACACCTTTAGGATTTTTTTGCTTGTTTTTAAATGTACTTTTATTAATTCCTAACCTAACCTCTACTTGTTTACTTGTATTCACAATTTAAATATTTTTGCCTCTATCATACTTTTACATTACCTGAACTGTACTTGTATATTACTGTTGTAAATTTAATAAAAAGTTCTTTAAAAAAACAACAACAAAGTTTTTCTTTTTCACTGTTGCAACACACTGGGTTGACACTTTCATTGAGCTGACCCCCAAGATATTTTTCTCTCTCAGTCTCAGCAAGTTCATTCCCCATTAGCCTATACTTGAAGTTGAGATTTTATCCCAATGTGCATCACCTCATACTTACCAACATTACATTCATTTACCACATTATTGCCTACTCACCCAATCCATGGTGATCCTCCTGGAGCTCTTCACAATCGTCCTTGGTTTTCACCATCCTGAATAACTTTGTGTCACCTGCAAACTTGTCCACTATACTGCTCACCCTAGTTCCAGATAATATAAGAACAAATAAAACAGTACTGGCCCCAATACTGATCATTATGGGACCCCACTGCTTACTTCTGTCCATTTATTCTTCTTAACTGTCCATTTATTCTTTCTGTTTGCTTCCCTTCATTTAACCACTGTAGCAAATATGGTAGCAGAAATTGCAGGATTTTATTTCCTTCATCTGTGTACTCCATTTTTTATTTTAGAAAACAGACCCGACTTTAGATGTGGTATAAATGTTACACACACACACACACACACACCAGTCAGGGCTTGTTTCAGGTTTTGTATGACCCTGGGCAAACAGGACTCTGGGCCATCATCTACCCACGACCAGGGGCCTGCTCATGCCCTCTTTTCCACCCGAAGGTGCATGCCCCCACCTGCCCATGTGGCCTTCTCTTGCATGCAAGCTGTCCCACTGCCCAGGCTCAGATTTTGACCACCTGAACCCTCTTTCTGCAGCAACACTGGCCAGCGTATACAGCTGGGAGCGCTGCTGCCATTGCCACCAGGAGTGTTACCATCGCATAGTATCCACCTGCTTTTCCTCAATGACTCTGGGCAGTTGGGAGCATGGGTACAGATGGGTTCCAGGGGAAGTGTGTGAGTGGGGTCAGCAGCAGTGGACCCCAGTGGAAGTCCTGGGCTCAGGCTGCTACCCCACCTCAGGTTATGCTAATGCAGGCCTTGATGCCAGTCATGTTTAGCTTGGCCCATTGTTTCCTTCACTTTGCAAAACTAATTTAAACTTTTTGTTAATTCAGACCTGATGAATGGAATTCTACCACTGGTGAGGCATATAATTTTCTATTAGAAAACATGTCTGAAAATGGTCAGGGGGACTGGACTGCAGATTTATACAAGAAAACATGAGCAGTCATTTTTTCTGCAGGCATTTTGAAAAAAGTTTTCTACCATTCTAAAGACAGGCTATGTTGTGTGCTCATGGAATTACAAAGTTCCAAGTTATTGACAGTAATTAAAAGAAGAAATCAGCCAGAATAATTGCATAGTTAGGGGGAAAGGCTCTTAGGTCTGCAGCATTTCCTCAAGCCGTAGAGAAGGGGAGTTAAAAGAGGGTATATTTGAAATAAATATTTTGTTTAACTATCATTGTTTAATGGAGGAGTGTTTTGTTGAACCTTAAAGCACAGGAAAAAACTCCATTTACCGGAAGCAGCTCAGACTAGTTCTGGAAGTTTTACCACTGTGGTTTCCCCTAGCTTGATGTCTCACTATTACAGATTAAGACGATTAATGAAAAAAAGCATCTTTAAAATTCTGTGCAACACTAAATATTAGAGAAAGTTGAGGAAAAGTGAAAGGGTTATAGCTTTATATCACCTCTCAAGGTGACAAAGTTCCTCAAATGTTCCACAGAATTAAGGCTATATAAAAAGTCTGATTTTATCCAGTTGGGTGTAAGGTGGCATTCTTTAACATATTTATGATATAGGAAAGCTCACTGAGATTAGTGGGATTTACATTTCAGTAAGAATGGTTAGGTTACAGTGCAATCCTAAGGAGAGTTGCACCGTTTTTAACCCATAGATTTCAATGAATTCTGTAGTCCTTAGAACACTTTTGTGGGAGTAAGCCCTGATGGAATGGAATGTGCTTCTGTGAAGATCTGTTTAGGATTGTTCTCCAAGTCTCCTATGTGCTTTAAGTAGGGTTGCCAGGTCTGGGTTGGAAAATACCTGGAGGCTTTGAGGGTGGATCCAGGAGAGGGCAGGGTTTCAGGAGGGAAGAGCCTTGTCATGGTACAATGCCATAGAGTCCACCCTTCAAAGCAGCCATTTTCTCCAGGGGAGCTGATCTCTGTCAGCTGGAGATCAACTGTAAAAGCAGGAGATCTCTAGGCCCCACCTGGAGGTTGGCAACTCTAGCTTTTAGTTGTATACAACTGAATTAGCTAGGTTGGGGGTCAAAATGCATGTGCATAAGCTTTTGCCCCACAAAGTTCTTTATCCAGCTAGGAAGAGAAGCCAATTTCCAAAGGCTTTCACCATGCAGCTGAATTGGGGCTTGTGCTTATTTAAACATATTGTCATTTTTTCCCCCAAGACTGCTTAGCACTAAATAAATACACCATATCTTTTTCAAAATCTTCACAAAAAGGCAGTATTTAACTCCCACACTGAGTCATGCCTGTAGCATGTAACAAATAATTCTAATCCTACTGGGATATAAACACTAACAATGAAGCATTATGAGCAGGGTTAAAATGTGCAATAATTGTGTGAGAAGAACCTGGCTCCAAAACCAGTGCTGTGGGAAGTTCTCAATATTTAATGAGGCTGGGGCTGCCAGAGGAGATGGCAGAGGAAGCTCAGAGGAAGATGAGGCAGAAAATGTGCTGAGGAATAAGAAAGGAAGAAGAGGGTCATGTATCATGTAACTTGAAGTGTGGAGAGCTCAAGCTGGCAGTAGTTCTGCTAGGTCAGCTTCCATTTCCAAACTTGTAATCAAAACCAATTTGCCCCAGTATTGAGGAATCACACCAACCACAAGCCACAGACTAATCATAATATAAAAACCAAACAAAGACACCATGTCTTGTGATGGGTTAGTAGATGATGCAGAAAATATATGAAATGTAATATACAAAATGTAATATAACAGGTACAGTGTGCTAGATACAGAAGAGAAAAAAATTAACTTCTGATAATGGGTGAAAAATGCACTCCCCCAGTAAGTAGTGGTCAGACATGAACACACATGAAGCTGCCTTATACTGAATCAGACCATAAGTTCATCAAAGGTGAAAAACCCTTTTGTTTGAGAGGCATTGCAGAGGAAGATAGCTAAACAGATACTTGTGTACATTGGGAGCTTATTGATATGTCTTTTGGGAATCAAATTCTTTTGACACTTCAAGTGGCAGGAGAATTTGGAAAGTGCTCATCATGGACTGAAGTTTCATGTCAATTTTCAAAAACTTTAACCATCACTCATGAAGCAAAGAGTGCTTGTGACAGGCAGGAGAATGGCTTGCTTGAGGTCACCACTTGGAGATCTCATATTTAAACGGGGGTCTTCCTGAAATTGTTTCCTGAATTTTTTAGTTCTTTTAGTTCTCAAACACAAATTCTAAAGGAGAATTAGGAACATAAGAAGAGCCCTGCTGGATCAAACCTGTGGTCCATCTAGTTCAGCATCCTGTCTCACACAGTGACTAACCAATTACTATGAAGGGCCAACAGCATGGTACAGAGGCTGAGGCCTTCCTCTGATGTTGCTTTCTGGCAGTGGTATCAGGAGTTTGCTGCCTCTGAATGTGGAGGGTCCATTTAGTCACCATGGCTACTGACGGACCCATGAGTCCATGAAAAACCCATGATAGACTCCATGAATCAGTCTAATCCCTTTTTAATTCAGAGCTCTTTTTCAAAGCCACATTAGTTTTTCAATTTAGTACTTCTTCAGCTTAATAAACAATAATTTTTTTAGAATGTTCTTGGTCTACCTCTACTTGTGCTTTAAGTGCTGGGGTTCCCTTCACATGCATCACTTTGAACACTAATGGTAGATACAGTCCAGAAACATATATTCATTTTATATTAGGCTGTTGCCATTTATTTCCTCCAGGTATTCTCTGTTAGTGACTTCCAGCTCTCCCTCACAGAGAACTACAATTCCCAGGGTTACTAGAAGAGAAGGAATTACTAGTCTGTGGTGTAGATAGAGCCATAATGTGTAGATAGAACCATTTTACTGACAGGCTAGCCTAATACAATTACTGCTATTGAAAAGAGCACACTGATGCACTCTGACAACTCCATGCAAATAGCTTTTAGTATTTGGCACGTGGATTGCCAGAGAGGGTCAGCTTGATGTACATCCCAATGAAATTACATCAGGCATTCATTTACTTACACCCAGGCCCTAGATGTGGGTGGGAAAGGTGGGGAGTTGTGTGGATGTAATTTATTTAAAGAAAAAGAAAACAGCAACTCCACACCTTTGAGGAGAAGAATCAAACAACTGCTGGAGATATATTTATATGTAGATTCTCTTGTACAGAAAGTTCAGACCTCGTGGGCAGGAGGTAGACAGATTATTTCATTCAGCACTGAAAGATTCTAGTCTCTCTTGTGGGGCTCAAAAACAATATGGTATGCCTGCAACTCTTCACAACAGTGTACTGGGAAAGTGGAAGTGAAAAGTTAACATTCATTCCAAAACTGCAGGAGAAAATGTAGGTCAGTGCATTAAAGTTACAAAAATGAGGCTGGAATTTGATTAAGAGCCGCAAGTTGTTTCTTGAAAACACCGCAGGATCAGACACATTATTTTCACTTGTCACTTTTTGCATTCCCTATGTTTGTATTTTGTAATTCAGATTAATAACTCACACTGCACTCTAAAAGGGTTATTTGTTTTAAAAGCAAACTCTCTTGCTTTCTATTCCACTTTAGCAGTATGGAGAAGTGATATGTTACTGACTAAAAAGTGCCTTTCTTTCATGTTATTTGTAAAATTTGCCTTAAAATCTCATGGAAAAAGAAAGCACTTTCCAAAGCTGATGGCAAACAATTATCATAACAGGTCACAAGTTGTTCATTCAAGGACAGAGTGCCATCTATTGACTTTAACCTTAGCCAACACACAAAAGAGTCAGAAAGCAGGCATATTTAAATAAAACTACAGCTTAGGCTGGGGTGAAAAAACATGTACAGGATAACAATAACTTCTGTCTCAAGTTTTAGAACACAAAAAAATAGAAAACAAAACCCTAATTTAGTGCTAGAATGAAGATCTTCAGTTAAAAATAACATGTCGTATGGTGTTTTCTGATTTCCTGAAATAGGGTATTTTACATAATAACAGAAAACTATTTAAAAATAACTATAGATTAATGTTCCAAAAAATTAAGAAAGTGATGGAAAGAGTGATCTTAGATTACCTTTAGCTCATTGAATAATTCTATATTTCCCCCCCCCCAAAAAAAAAAAAAAATATGTTACAGAATATCCCAGTTGCTACTTCCATGAAAGATGTGAAAAGTTGTCAACAAGCAAATATGCTTGCAGGGGTGAGGGAAGGGAAGTAGAAAACTATATTCATAAAGCAATCTTAAACTGTTCTACTCAGAATCCTACTTAAGTCTACTCAGTGGTGCTTACTCCCAGGAAGTGTCCTTAGGATAAACGTTATTCTAGATTACCAAAAGCATAAATTAGGAGATCCTTTGTATGATCCCATTTAATGCAATGATTCATAAAATAAAAATGAGACTCCGTTGGCATGATCACTCACACAATTAGCCATGCCATAGGCACAAATGCTGGGCAGATTTAAAGGGCGTAATCAGATACGAACATCTGGGAAGCGCCCCACACTCTTCAGCAACTGATTTTGCTCTGCCACAGAAGCAGAGTAAAAAGACACCAGGGAAAGTCTGGTAGCAAATGGGTTGCTACAGGCCCCAGATGGACTTTCCCCTGTCTGATCGCTGCGGGTCAAATTCCTCCAGGGGAAATAGCCTTGCTTCCCCCCACGTTATCTCACGTGTGTGACCGCTACTCTTATTTCCCACTGAAGACATCTCCAGAGAAAGCTTATCAGGTGCTCAGTGCGGATTGGTCAAGTATTTGGCAGGCAGAGTTGCCAACTCTGGGTTAGGAAATTCCTAGATATTTGGGGGTAGAGCCTGGGGAAGGCAAGATTTGGAGAAGGGAGAGACATCAGCAAAGTATAATGCCATATCTACCCTCCAAAGCAGCCTTTTTCTTGAGTCAAATGGAACTCAGTTGTTTGGAGAGTAGTTGTAATTCTGGGAAACCTATTTCCAAGCAATGCTCTGATAGGACACAGACAAGCCCTAGTAGCTTCCCTCAAAACGAAGGTACATAAATTGAGCAGAGACCACAGACGTAGGGCATCTGTGTAGCAGCTGATGGCATCCAATTGGTTCTCTGTTGTCACATGACTTCCCAGACCAAGAGACTTATGGGCATGTTCCCACTGGAACTGCTTATTGTACTTTGGATCATAGCCTGGAAGGTAGAGGAAACAGGAAGCTAGTGTTTGATGTCGTGCTAGTTAACATAAGAACATAAGAACATAAGAGAAGCCAATGTTGAATCAGGCCAATGGCCCATCTAGTCCAACACTCTGTCACACAGCGGCCAAAATATACCAGGTGCCATCCGGAGGTCCAGCAGTGGGGCCAGGGCACCAGAAGCCCTCCCACTGCTGCCCCCTCCAGCACCAAGAATAGAGTGCATCACCTGCCCCAGACTGAGAGTTCCCATCCATACCCTGTGGCTAATAGCCACTGGTGGACTTCTGCTCCATATGTTTATCTAATTTCCTCTTGAAACTGTCCATGCTTGCAGCTGCCACGACCTCCTGTGGCAGTGAATTCCATATGTTAATCACTCTTTGGGTGAAGAAGTATTTCCTTTTATCTGTTCTAACCCGACTGCTCAGCAATTTCATAGAGTGCCCACGAGTTCTTGTATTGTGAGAAAGGGATAAAAGTACTTCTTTCTCAACCTGCTCAATCCCATTCATAATCTTATAAACCTCGATCATGTCACCCCTCAGCCGTCGTTTCTCCAAGCTAAAGAGCCCCAAGCATTTTAACCTTTCTTCATAGGGAAGGTGTTCCAACCCTTTTATCATTCTAGTTGCCCTTCTCTGCACTTTTTCCAATGCTATAATATCCTTTTTGAGATGTGGTGACCAGAACTGTACACAGTATTCCAAATGAGGTCGCACCAATGATTTATACAGGGGCATGATGATACTGGCTGATTTGTTATCAATTCCCTTCCTAATAATCCCCAGCATAGCGTTGGCCTTCTTTATTGCAGCTACACATTGTGTAGACATTTTCAGCGAGTTATCCACTACGACTCCAAGATCTCTCTCTTGGTCAGTCTCTGCCAGATCAGACCCCATCAATGTGTATTTATATTTAGGATTTTTGGCTCCAATGTGCATCACATTGAAGCCAGCCAGGTGTGCCATAGCAACCTCAACTGAAGGAGCTGTAGAATTCCAGGGAAAGACCAGAGATTAGTAAACGTGGGGCCAGGAGTAGAGAGGGGTAGAGCTGCTGACAATCACATAGTCTGGGTGTGGATTTACAGAGGATTTCTAAAAGAAACTTGGCTGAGCTATAGCTTAGAGTGAGTAGTTTTATTGAAGCTGGCAAACTGTTCCAAGCCCCCTAAGTCAGTGACTGTGCAGCTTCTTCTACCATGTCTCTTTAGTAGAGCTCATTTAGGCTTCTATGTGGACTTCACAGCATTTTTTTCCGGTGGGCAGCCATGTTGGTCTGAAACAGCAGAACAAAGTTTGAATCTAGTGGCACCTTTAAGACTAACAAAATTTTATTTAAGGTATGAATTTTCGTGTGCATGCACACTTCTTCACATACAATGAAATGGAAATTACCAGTCCATACATACAGGTAGAGGGTGAGCATAATGCTTTACTGCATACCCTCTGTCTATATGTATGGACTGATCATTTCTGTTTCATTTTATCTGAAGATGTGTGCTTGCACATGAAAGCTTATACCTTGAATAAAACTTTGTTGGTCTTAAAGGTGTCACTGGACTCAAACTTTGCTCAGCTTTTTCCCCAGTAATGATCTTTTTAGGGCTTCTGTGAACTTTATGCCTCTAAAGCTGGGAAACTGTTTTCCCCTTCCCAAAACAACCTGCAAACACGGCAGAGAACTTTTTTCACAGACTGCCTGCTTGGGGGCGGGGAGAGTAATTTTACAATAAAGCAATTTATGATGTGATAATTGAAACTGGCAGATATTAAACTCAGCCTAGTTTATGCTACTAATCAAGAACTCCTGCTTCCTGCCCCCAAGCAGGTAGGTTCACGGCATCAGTGAATGCTGATGGTTATCTAAATGTGACACCTAGTGTTCAACTTTGGTGGCAGTAATTTAGTAAAAAGTTTCTGAACAGCAATTAACTAATAGTTATATTGTTTCTAATATGTTGAGGAATGTGGAATGGTGTAGTATAGCCCGAAATCATCAGATCTCAGAAGCTAAGCAAGGTCGCTATTTGGATGGAAGACCACCAAGGAAGATATTGTGAAGGAAGGCAATGGCAAACCACCTCTACTTAATCTTTTGCCTTAAAAACCCTATGGAGTCACCATAGGCTGGCTGTGACTTGATGGCACTTTATACACACACACGCATACTATATCAGAGTGTAAGAAGGTTATAGTACAACTCTGTAAGTAATATTCTTATTAAAATATTCCTACTTCTTTCAAGGGAAAGCACTTCAGAAATAAATCTTATGGGTAGAACAACATTACAATCTATTTAATGGCCTTATTAGAGAATATATACTTTATTTATTTATTTAATTTCAGAGTTGGAAGGCACCACCTACTGCAACACTCTGCCTACACAGGAACTACAGCTATAGAATCACCAACAAGTAGACATCCAGTAGGTAATTAAAAACCTCCAATGATGAAGAATCCACAACCTCACAAAGGAGACTGTTCCAATGTTGAGCACATCTCACCATCAGGAAGTACTTCCACAAATTTAGATGAAACCTCCTTTGCTGTTGTTTATATCCATCACCCAATGCTACTGCAAACATATCTGCTCCATCCTCCATATGACATCCCTTTAGGTACTGGGAGGTAGCAATCATGTCACCTCGCAAGCTTCTCTTCTCCAGCATAGAGATTCCCAGCTCCTTCAGCCTGTCCTCAGAAGAACTGGTCTCCAAACCCCTCACCAGCTTCATTGCCCTAGACCAGGGGTCCTCAAACTTTTTTAAACAGGGGGCCAGTTCACTGTCCCTCAGACCATTGGAGGGCCGGACTATAGTAAAAACAAAAACTATGAACAAATTCCTATGCACACTGCATATATCTTATTTTGAAGTGAAGAAACAAAACGGGAACAAATACAATATTTAAAAAGAAGTAAAGCTAAATCAACAAACTTACCATTATTTCAATGGGACTTCCTTAGCCCCCGCCCCCAGTATGACATCCCCCCTCCGGCTGAAAGGGATCAGTCCCCCAGGGGGCCCTTGTGGCACTGGAGGGGGGGCTTGCCGGCATTGCTCCCATGGGGGGGTTCTCTCCCCCCCCAAACAGACCTTTCCCGGAATGCACCTTCCCCCCAAATGTGCAGGAATTCTCCACCCCGGAGTTGGCAACCATGGCCGAGCGTGTCCCCCGCCTCCCTCCCTCCCTCCCAGGACCTCCCAGCAGCTGCCCCCCGCGAGCGACTCCTTTCCTAGGACCCTTCCCCTTCGCCGCTGCTGCCCTGCCCGGCTGCTCCATGCGGCTTCTTCTCCGCAGCCCCCTCCCGTCCCTGGACACTCTGGCTGAACCCCACCCAAGCTGGGGAGGGAGGGGGGAGGCGCCCGCCCCACCGGAAGGAGCTCTGCCAGGGCTGCTCTCCACCGCGCCCTCGAAGGCACCTCTCCCAATGGGGCTACTTGGGAGGAGGAGCCCGGCAGGCGGGCGGGGGCGCTGCTGCTGCACTCCCTGAGGAGGAGGAGGCTCCGATCGGGGGGGCGGGCATAAACACCCGGCGGGCCGTATAAATGTCCTCGGCGGGCCGCATGTGGCCCGCGGGCCGTAGTTTGAGGACCCCTGCCCTAGACGGTACTCTTTCCAGCATATTAACATCCAGCATATTAACATACAGTTCCACTCTGTACAGTTGCTGTATATTATTAATAAATTATTTATGAAGTTATAAAGAAAGCAGTTCTAAATGTTAGCAGAATTTCTTGCTGCTCCTGTAGTAGCCAATCACTACAGTAGTGAGGAGTGAGGAGGAGCAAAGTCTGTCTGTTTTGTTTTGGGATTCCCCCTCTGGCAACCCCCCCCCACACACACATTTGCCTTGAGAACTCTGTGGGGTCAGCACACATTGGCTGTGACCTGACAGCACTACACACACACACTGAGAAGGGCAGATGTTGGTTTATGATTAACTTAAGGGCTTCCCAATCAGCATTATACAAACACAGTTTCTCTTAGATCAAGATGGGTAGCCCTTCTATAACTTCTCTTAGGTTGTGATCATACACACGATTAGCTGCACCATAGGCACAGATGCCGGGTGGATTTAAAGGGCGCGATCAGACATGAACATCTGGGAAGTGCCTCGCACCTGTTGGTATCAGCCAAAGAAACCTTTTCACAGCAAGAGACTAGAATGAGTCCGTTGATACTCCTCCAGTCCTTACAACAACTTCTTGGTCAGGCTGGTTTGCTGATTTGAGCAACTAGAACATTTGATTCCATTATCCAGATGCTGCCTGCCCCTCAAATGCACAGCAAATTAAGGCATCCATCTGCAAGCTGTGTTCATTTAAATAAATTGGCTCATATTGTCTTTGGAGAATGTGTTTGGTTGGTGCAAATGATATCTACGGATTCTTAATTAGAGACAATTAAAACCCACCATCACTTTTGATGATTTGTTTCAGAATTTCTGTTTTAAATTAGCTGGGTGTAGAAAAGTCTGCTTGGCTTTAGATAGACTTTGGTCTGTCTATTTTCGAGGGTGACATTTGGGAGCAGGATGTTCCTTATAACCAAGTTCTTTACTGTTCATTTATTAATCGATTATTCTAAGAGCTACATTCCAGATGTTAGCAATGGTACTGTATCTGATATGGATATCTTTATCTCACTTTCTTGCATCTTGATACTGTAAGCAGTTCACCTACCAGAGTACAAATTTTGGCTTGTGCCACAGCAGCCCTAAGACGGAATAGAGATATGTCAGCATAAAAATTACCTCAGGACCATAAAAAAAAGAGGACTGTGTCAATTAGAGAAGTTGCCAGAACTCTGAACAAACTGAAGGATGTTCTCTGTCTGGTTGTATTGTGCTGAAGGCAAAAACAAACACCAGATGTTGTTCCATCTGTGGTAAAATTCGGATTGGGTCACAGGGCTCAAGGCCCAAACTAGAATTAACATTCAGGTGTGTCATCCTCCTGTATTCTTTCCCTTGAGGGGAGAAAAGTAGCTGAGGCAAAGAAATATGTGTATTTGAAAAGCTGCTTGCCCTGTTGGTTAACTCAGTTCTATCTAATCCAAAGTAAATTTTGTCCTGTTTTGGATTCCCTACCAGTTAGGCCTGTTCTGGCCATTTTTTCTCTGGTGGTATCCTGGTATCTGAAGTTTCACTCTGATTCAGTTTCTGTTTTCCCATGCCAATTGGTGGGGGATGGGGTGGGAGCAAGATTAAAAAGTAGGGTTACCAACCTCCAGGCAGGGTCTGGAATTTTCCTGGAATGACAGCTGGTTTCCAGACCACAGGGATTAGTTCCCCTGGAACTCTATGGCATTGCACTAAACTCCAACACTCCCACTAAACTCCCTCCCCTCCCCACACTCTGCCCTCCTCAAGCACTGCAACCAAATCTACAGGATTTTTTTCTGAGCCAGAGGTAGCAACCCCAAATAGAGGTATGGACCCAACAAGCACCAGGGGTGTTTTATAATATGTTAGTTCAGAACACACCTTCCTCTTTTTTATGGTCATGGGAGCTAAAAGTTCACCAGGCTGTTGGTCAGACTGCTGGGTAAAGAAAGATGTCAGTAAATGCACAGATACACACTGCTCAGGAGGAAGGTATGGAATCTGTAGTACTGGCAGGCACAGTGATGCTATTAAGGTCTATAAAATTAAACAGGAGTCCAGTGGCATGTTAAAGACTATTAACATTTATACCAGCATAAGGTTTCATGAGCCGAAGCTCTCTTAATCAAATGTGTGAAATGTACCTCCATTATGCAAATACATTTATACTTAAAGCCAAACTACTAGCAGTTTTGTTACTAAGAAGGGCCAGTTTAAAACAAGATCTAATCAAAAGAGTAATGAATCCACTCACAGTGGGTGAGGACTATACCAACAGTTGCTAGATAGGCAACGTGGATAAACATAGAATCAGATGTAATCCAAGAAAACAAAGTGAAAAGTTAAAGGTACAGAGAAGGGCTTAGCTTAAACAATTAACAGGTGGTTTATATTAACATATTAGCACCCACAGTGGGTAAGAAATCCTAAATCCTTATTTAAACTTGGCAGAAGATAGTACTGAATGTCTTGATGAATCCAATTCTATACTTTAATTTCTCACTTTGTAATTCTTTTGCAGGAAAATAGTGACCTTTAAAACATCAACAGAATTCCCTGGAAGATCTAAATGTTCCCTACTGGTTTCTGAATATCATGGTTTTTAATGTCAGATTTCTGTCCATTTATTCTTTTGCATAAGGACTGACCTTTTTTTCCAATGTTGAGACTAAAAGGTCATTGTTGACACATGATAGCAAATCTAACATTGGACAATGAACAAGTTAATTAGAAGAACCAAGATGGTACAGCTGGTGTGCTGTGATTAGATTGCTTGAGAACGGGGTGGGGGGCGGTGGAGTGTCATCTAGGTCAGTTGCAGGGCCTGGTTCTTAAAAAATCAAAGTCCTGTTTAATTTTGCTACAACAGACTCAGATTAACTGGGCTGCCCCTCTAGACTTGTCATCATGGAAGTCCTGTAAGATTCCTAATTTGGAATCTGACCTTTGGTGATTCAGTACATTGTAAGAAGTCCTCCTTTTTCACCATTGACAGTAGCACTGCTGAGTGGGGTCTAGGTCTCCTCAGCTGCTTTCTGGCATACATCCCGAGTTCCTGATCTTGCAGACAGCTTCTGTCTATGTTTTCAGCCCTTCAAATGGTGACTGTCATGTCTGTAAATACTCCTAGCCAGAGCAATATGTATTCATTAATTTACTTTGCAGGGTATTTCTCTGTTGCTTTTTTCCTGCAAAGACATGAACAGGCCTACAGAAATTTCCAAAATATTAGATAGCCAATTTACATAATACAATATAAATAAACGAATCAACAAAGAGCAATCACATGCTGGAGGGGTCCATACTTACTGGGTTGGCTAATACAGACCCCAGAGACACAGGCCACACCTAGGCTTAATTAAGGAGAGGATAAAAGAAATTCAATGCTGATAGTATTCAGCCGCTTTCTCCCCTGCAGGACAGTTGATCCAACAGACTCCCAGATGAATTTCCTTCACTTACACCCTCAAAAAGCCAAACAGAATAAATGATCACTGCCCAATCAGCATAAACCAGAAGAAATAAAACCCCTATTTGTGGTTGAGTCCAGACTGGCAGTTTGCCCCGGGAAGGGACCCGGCCGACAACGATTCAATACCGGAGTAAATGGGACATTCACACAGGCACATCTGCCTGGCGTCCCCCACCCGTAGCCTACCGGTGCTGTTGCGCTTCACTGCCGAATTAAAAAAACACCTGATAAAAGCCGTCGCAAATCCGAAAGCCCGCGTTCGTCGCGCGTTTCTCCGCTTCCGGGGAGTCTGAATGCGCAGGCGAAAAGCCGGGCGGAAGCCACGTTGGGCATGAGGCAGCAGCGGTGTGATTGGCTGCGCACCGCTCCACTGCCCAATGCGGTGCCGGCATTGCAGGGCAAAAAAAAAAATCGGCAAAATGCGCTCATGCGCACATACACCCATACACCCACAGCCGAATTAATGGGGAAACGGCGAATATTAGCATGCCTCCGGCGCGGCAGTCTGAACACTCCCGCGCGCCTCCGTCCCATATCTTCCAGCAGCGGCCCCCGCTGTGTGGACGGGAAAACCCGGTATAGTTTAATCCGGGTTTTTTTTGCTACGACTGGCTACCGGGGCAAACTGCCAGTCTGTACTCAGCCTGTATCAGAAGATTCTGTTCCTGATAATTTTTCTTAGAGCATTTAACAAGTTTGGGTTGTAGCTGAGTTCCTAATATCAGGCCAGAAAAAGGTCAGACAGGTCCTCTTGATAGCTCCAAGTTCCTATCCTGCAAAGGTTCTAAGGGGCAGGTTATGACACTACTTCACTATCTGGCCATTCCTCCAGAATGGTCTTCCAGAAGTAATTTCTTTGGACATTGGAAGAGCCGAAGAGTCCTTCAGATGTATTTCAAGACTTACTTTCAGTACTGTAGTACCTTTTCAGAGCTTCCCCTGAGCTTTAGTAGGAAGGATAAGATTTAAAATCTAAATACAATTAAATGTTTCTATCTTTGGAAATTATTGAGTCAAGAAGCTATCTGTGATTACCTCATGTGGAGCAGGAGACAGAAGCAGAAAGGTTAGAGAAACAACTGCTAATGCTGTGGAATGAAAATTTGGCTCCTTACTGAATTCCTTTATTCCTTCTCTTTATAGGAATGAATCTTAATTCAACATCCAAATAATCTTAGGCAGACAGCATGAGACTCTTAAAGATTCTAGGTACTCATTTTTTAAATTGGGAACTTGGTTGCACAGTATGGACAAATGCATCTTCACCAGAGAAGGCTCTGTCACCATGCTTTTGTGTAATATTTTGTTTCAAATGTACCACACTGACAACATTCACTTCAAGTGCTCTTGCATTTGCATTATTCTACATAAAAAGGCAAAACCATGGTCAGCTGTAGTATTAGTGTTGGCCTCATTTGGTACTAATGGGCTGCTTTAATATCCTTGGGAAATGAATGCATACATTTTCTGAAGGCTTTCTCTATCAGATGTTATTTTTATATGTCACCAATTACTCCCAAGTGCTATTTATTGTCAAGAACATCCTTCTGGGTACTCTGTCTATATCTATTCCATTTTCTTTGGAATTGCTTGTTTCATACTGTTCTCCCTTAGACCATCTCCATATGCAACCAGACTCCCTGTCAGTTTCATGCTGGCCATTGCATGCATATTTGTAAGAGAAATCTCCGTACACCGTGTTCCTCTCCTCTCTACCTTTATGCATTTGTATATACAGATTTGCTAGTTCTCCACTGCAATCATTTAATGCCATCTAATCACTGTATTATACTTACCAGGGAGGTAGAGAGAGAACCTGCTCTTCTGAATCAATGCAAAGGAGATAATGTTAAAAATTAAACTCCAGACAAAATACAAAATAAAACAGTTCTGCATTAAAATGTATAGTGCAATCTGTTGAGCAGTGAAGTTCTCATTGTCTTCCATCTCTTCAAAGAATAGTTCAGTAACTGCACTTCAGTGTTGGTTCAAGTCTACTCTGATATGACAGTTTGTAAAGTTAGCAATTTCTGGAGCACATGATACAGCAATCTTACCAATGATAATCAGGCCTGGGTCTGGTTGGAACCTAGACTGGAAAATTCCCGTGAACATGATCCACAACGCCTTGAATTCCATGGAAGAAAGAAGGAATATAAATCATAATCCTCATTTTACTTTCTCTTTGCCTGATTCAGAATTTTGAGTCAGGAGACAGCAAGGCTGGCATTCTAGGCTACTGAATTTAGTAGTAGCCTCACTGAGTACTAATCAACTGGCAGGTACCTTTGAACTTTGAAAATGTTACGGAGGTATAGAAGAAATAAAAATATTAAAATTGATTCTTTCCAAGTAATAGATACCCCCCCTCCCAACAAAGCCTGTGGCTTCATTTCCCTTTTAAAAGATATGGAAAATGAAATAAAGTGTAGAATTAAGGAGTTTCCCTAGAGTCTAGAAGAAATGTAATGTTATGTTGTAAATTTCATATTAATCAGATATGCCCCTATCAGAGTCATAGGAATAAAGAGAGAAAGGTTTAGAAAGCTGCAAACTGAGAAGGGGGAAACGAGAAGTCCAGAAAAAAAAATTCTTTAAAATTCAGTTTGCCTTTTATGGATGATATTTTGCTTTTCATATATTCTGGGCAACTTTATTTGTTGAACTGTATGTTGTTCTACTCTCATCTTTAAATTATGTATGGCAGAATATTCATGGCCTATTAAAGTGTCATTTTTGAAAAGGAAGAGTTTCTTCATCAGTGCATTTTGGATGCTGGAATGACTTCTTGAATTTCAAGTCACAAAGCTACTGTGAGTTAAATGGTTTGATCAAACTTTTAAGCTGTGAAGCAGTAACTATGGCTGGTGCATGGTAACCGTTGCTCATCACAACAATATGCAAATATATATATTTTTGCATTGCCAGAAGAGAAAACAAATGCTAATCATTTGGATAGACCAGGTATGTTGCCTGGTGGAATCAATCACCACCTGAATAAATTAATGAAACCTGTAGGCAGTTGTACAGCTTTCTGAATAGTAATGTGAATAGTTCATTTATCTTTGTGTATCTTGGTAAAATGCTCTTTATTACTGTTTGCGTGAGTCATGTAGTTGAACAGAACATTTGGTTCCCTAAAATAATCTCCCCTACCTCCATATTTTTAAGGATGAGCCATAAAATTACTTGGAAAAATCAAGATAAAGTCAGGCCCATATGCCTGAACAAAAATGCACAAAGGAACTTGACAGGAAGTTTCAGTTGTTTGGCACTTGGTTTTCTTGGTAAAGACAGAATTCATGAAGTCTGTCCGCCTCAGAGCAAGGATATTGTGGTCAGACTACACATAATGAGGCAACTGAATCTCCCGACATGTACTTTAATGGCAAAAAGCAGTCACAGGGTTCCCTGATATGGATTGTGACTGGGGAAGGGTCCTCCAGAATCTACACATCCTTTACAGCACTGGCTGGCCCTCTTCCTGCTATCTTTAATATGATTATCAGAGACAGAGCTGGCTCAAAAGATTTTGAGCACCTTTTTCTCATGTTATTGCACCTCAGAGTCCCAGTTGTAAAGCTGGATGACACCAAGCATTGGGGGGCGGGGGGGGGAGTGAACTTTCTCCTGTGCTAGGGCTACCAGCCCTACCTGACAGTGTGGCAGGAAAATTTGGCAGGGTGGATAATTTATTTGACATTGTGCTGATGTGTGATGTTACTTCCAGTGCAAAACTGTGACATCATTGCATTGGAGCAATACTCTAGGATTTAGGTGATATCTAGAGCCTTGCCCCAACATGGTTTCATCACTTTTGGTTTTGCACTGGAAGTGACAGAGCACATCAGTGGGCTACAAAGGTGCTGTGCAGCCCATCTTGGAGTCTAACAGCAACACAAGTATGAGGGAATGCATTTACTTCCCTCTTCAATTCCAAGGCAGGCTGCAGCACCTCTACAGTCTATTTTGGGCGCAGGTGGCAGTAGAGACACAGGTCAGATGGAAGGTGATGGCGCAAGTCTCATCTTTTCATGCCATACCAGCAATCCCTGGTAGTTTGGCTCCCTAGACGGCCACTTAGATTTGTCTGGATGTTGAATCAGCTCGAATTCCAGGAGGCCCAGTCTACTGGGAATGCAGGCTTCTAAGGCCTTGAGCAAGACAATTATCTCTCATGACAGTCCCCTGAACCTACACCATGCTAAGGATTTTCCATCATTTTTCCATCTTCCTCAACTGCCCAGAGACTTTCAGCAGGAAAATAATTGTTTGAAGCAGGACTCTTTTTGTAGCAGGAACCCTTTGCATATTAGGTGACACAACCCTAATGTAGCCAATCCTCCAAGAGCTTACAGAGCTCTTCTGACAGGGGTTACTGTAAGCTCTTGGAGGATTGGCTACATATGGGGTGTGTTGCCTAATATGCAAAGGAGTCCATGCTACAAAAAGAGCCCTGGTTTGAAGAGATAATGGTTCTTAGTCTAGATATAAAAAACCCTATCCAAGCTTATGGTCAATAGTCATGAGGTAAACTGACAGTGACAAAGAGAAAGAAGTTTATTAAATAGAAAAACATAAACTGAGGTAGATCAGGGTTACACAGTATATGCTCAAGGGAAAAAAAACCCTTTCTTGGGGGGGCTTATTATACTATGTCACACACTGTTCAAAACATTAAAGCAATCAACTACCATTCAACAGTTGTCTCAGTTCCAGCAACATAGTCCTTCTCAAACTAACCAAACATTCTCCTGTTCTTGTATAACTGGACCCTAAAATGGGAGCACCAGCAACATTTATCTTTTTGTGAGGCTCCCACACCCCAAGAGGATTGCCTGCCTTCTGCTGTCCTGCCACCTGCCACTAAGATGGCATTTATCCTACTGCCTTAGAATTAGGAAGGGGAGGGGCTTCCAACACAGGTCATCTTCTTTCCCAGACTGGCTCTGCCCCATCTGAGCACAGTTTGTTGCTTCCTCACTCCAAACCTCCAGTTATTTCCCAACCTGGCATTGGCAGCCCTAGTCAGGTCCCACTCTCACCTGCACTGTATCCAGTCCCTTTCCACCTGCTCCACCTGGGAGACTATAAATGGAAAGGGAAGCCTTTCCAGATCCCCCCACCCTGGCTGCCTGTCTTCCTACCCTGCTCCTTCCCCTTGCTGCTCAGAGCTGCTTCAGCCTCTGGCATCCTGGCCTTCTCCAAGTCTAGGCTCAGACTTGCCTTCTGACCACACCCCTCCTGGCTGCTGCCTGGCTTCCAGTCCTGTTCTTGGCTGCATTGGAGCAATCTACCTGGGTCCCAGCCTTCCTTGCATGGGTGTGTCAAGCCCCTGGCGATCCTTGGGTTGGGTAGCCGAGGTGGGGTTGAGTTGGGAACAGGCATTGGCTCCCAACACTTTTCCTTGCACCCTATTTACTACATCCAGACTAGACAAAACATCTCCAGTGCCCTTGCAGGTTGATTGGACTCACAACATATTCTCAGAGTAGAGGGAGAGATTATATAAAGAGCAGCTCACTGGTCCATTTTGCCACATCTTATATCCTAAGATTTAAGCCATACCAAGCTGAAGGCAAACACAGCAAACATTGTCTGAATTGTCTTAAGAGCTTAAAATCAGTATAGATAGCATGTTGGTTTTAATGCCACTTTTGATTAATACTGTTTTAATTTTTTAAACATAATTATAATTTAATCTCAGATATTTATTGTATGCTTGGAGATGTTGTAGTTTATGAATCAATTCAATAAACAATATGTAGGCAATAGGGTAGCACTGTACATAATGCTTCACAAAGTTACTTGGATAAATTATTAGAGACTGTGGTCTATATTGCTGTGCATGGTTTGCTATAAGTAGGATCCTGTTATGTAATTTTGGCATTGTTTAACATATCATGTTAACACTTAGGCTTTGCTTCAGTTATGTCTGTAGACTTCTGGTTGGTTCTACAACCCAAATCCTATTTCACTGTTTACTGAATGTCCCATCTTGGGTTTTGTTGTTTTTTTGGCCCCCCGAAGGCGATTTTCTTTATTGCATTTTCTAAATATCTACAGAATGGGGGAGGGGTACTAACAAACACAACTACAAGAAAGGGATGATAGAAAAGAAAATCCAAGACGTGATGATTGTATACAACGCTTACAAATGTGGCATTAACAAATAAAAACTTTCAGTTGTTAACCTTGAAGGTGACAGTTGAGTACATCGCTTATGAAGCTCTAGCTCATACAGACTGTTTGGAGTATACTTCTACAATATACTAAAATTTCTTTTATGCAAACATCAGGCATTCTCATCATCTAGTTACAGTAATTTCTGCCTATCTGGCTATTACTTTCTGCCCATCTAACTCTTTAAAGTTTTTATCAATCATTACATGCAATCCAGCAATATTTAAGTACAGTTGTTAAAAACATCCAAGTTAGGCTTAAGTATGCTTCTCTTAAAAACTCTGTATTTACCCTCTTATTAAAAAAGAGAAAAGAACAGGCAAAAAGGAACATTAATATGCATCAAATTTCCCCTCTTCCTTTTATGGAATTTGCCTAAATTAATAAAATACATTTAAATTTAATTTAAACATTCATTATCAATTTCTGTATAAACCCTTCCCCTTAATTATTCCCAACATCCCCCCCTCAGCCAAAAATCTTATCTCTGGAAAGGGTCTTCACTGTAGAATCTTCTCCTCGATCTTCTTTAGCTCACAGTCCATATTGTTAACACATAACCACCTTTCACCCAACATTCCATTAGCTTTGTCCCCCCATCAAAATATATAATAACTTTATTTTTTAGGAGGAGAGTTTCCCCTCCCCCCGCTTGTCATAGGAGAACATAACTGCTTTGCTGTCCCATCATTCTTTCTCAGTATAGTTTATTGCTCAGTTACTTTTGAATTCCTGAAGAAGACTCAGTTTCGTTTTAATTCTTTCTACACAACAGACAGCATTTACAAAGATGCCATTCCCAGATCCAGAGGGTCTGTTTATCTTCTTTTTATTACCAGATCGTCAGGGTCCCATAAATCCATCAAGTCATTCCGCCGCCTCTAAAAGTTCTCTAAATCTGTCAATCTTATTTCCAGCTCATTCCAAATTATTTTATTTTTAAGAGGGGGAAACTTCCCCCCCCCCATTCAACATTTCACAACCACCACTCACAGAAATGCTTAGAGTTTCTTTAAGAAGGATTCTTCAATGCTTAAAAGGATTGCTTTCAGATGTTTACACAGTCACTTTGTCTTTCGAGAGGGGGATTTCCCACCCTCTGCCTGCTAAAGGAGGGTTCTACATCGTTTCCAGCCAATATTCAGAAAACACTTCAAACTATCGTAAGTTCCCCATTCATTGCTTTCTCTCTTTTCTGGTATTCTGTTCACTCCCCCTATCCCCTAAAAGCTTTATTTTTATATTGTTATATTGTTATGCGGGAGGAGGGAATTCCCTTTCCCCCCGCTTCTTTTTTAAGAGGGGAGGGGAGGACTTTGTTCCACTCAGTCTTTTACTGTGATGTTAACAGTCTTTAAAGAAGAAGATTCTAATTCTTCCTTCTAGCCATTTCAAGCTAGCCATATACAGTGTTTTCAATTACTGTTTTTAAAGTGACAAATGCTTGCTTGTGTGTTACTCGGTTCTTAGATCTCAGTGTTCCTCCATCACAGTCCCTTCATGTTCCAATTATCCAGTATTAGTTTCCTTTGTCTAGCCATCCGGGGGGGGGTCTGCAATTGTCTCCCCCACCCGTGCTTGCAGGGATATACTCTTCCCTCTAGTGCTTCGTTAACTTGTACTCACACTTCTTCGGTCGCTTCATCCATTCAGCCAGTCTCTTGGTTAAAACTTGATCACCGCCCGCTTGGTTTTCCAGTACGCAAAGCCTCGGCCATTACTGGAACACAGCGGAGAGACCATCGGGGCAAAAGGATGCCCCCACCCTCAGGCTAGAAGCCAGGGGTGGTGGTGAACCTCAGCGCCCCCTGACTCAGGGCTCATCCTGAACCCTGGGGAGAAGCATACAATTGCCCCCCCTCTCTACCCACTGGTCTGCAGTCCATGCCCCCAGGAGAAGGGGAAAACGGCTGCCATCAGCTTGCCAACCCGGAAGTCGAGACCGTCCCATCTTGTTGATAGTATTGATTCTCTCTGTGTAATCCACCTTGAGTCCCAGTGAGAAAGGCGGCCTGTAAATAATGTAAATAAATAAATAAAATTATCTGTATTTCTGTAATCCTTCCAACTAACCTTTTTCTTCTTTTCAGAATGCAGCTGTGTTTAAAAGGTGGCGATTGGAGGCAGTAGAGAAGGGATATTTAAACCTTTCCTCTCATCCCATTTTCCTGCTTTTGGTCCCTCTGAGGGAAAATGTATATATTTCTTCTTCATCATCTTCATCATCATCATCACCTTACCACTGACACCAAAAGTAATTTGTGGGTAAGGCAAGAGAAAAGGTAAGGTGAGGCCTTTCCCCCTGCCCTAGTCTCTCTCTTTAAATTGTAGACCCAGCAGATAAACTACTAACAAAACAAAACATTGGTTAAAAGGATTGCAGAACTACACTGAACAATCAAAGAAGCACATGGAACAATAGAAGAACAAATGAACAGCCAATAAAATCAGTAAGAAGCAGGCAAAATGCTTTTATTCTTTACCTAGAAGGTTCATTATAATTCTCATTTCACATTCTCATATCAGTTATATGATAAGCAGAATTTTGATGCAGGGAAACTGAGACTACAATTGGAATCACACATTTAAGATAAATCTCAGAGGAGTACCTGTTATTGTCTGTTTCAGCAAAAATAAAAAAGGGGCTTGTGGCATCATTCATAGGCCAGAGCTATATACATAGACAATGCTCCATCCTGAGTATATTAATTCAAACACGTTAAATAGCCCTTAAAAATTCTACCACAATTTTAGTTATTATAGACACAGCAGTACTACATAGCAAATCCATGGGCTGGATCCTGCCTAATGTTTCTGTGAGCAGAAATGGTGTGATGTTGGACAATCCCCCCCTTCTGCTGCTCCCCCCTTGTGCCGTTTCTCCATCCTGCAGGAGCAGCATTTCAGGAGACATTTTGGGCAGCAGTGGGATGGGAGAGGCAAGAAAATCACACTCCTCTAGTGGAAAGGCTTCCAACAGCTGTACTTTTTGGTAGGATATAAGCCATTATCTCTTCAGTTTAATTGCCTCCCTAAATGAAGGCTCAGAAGGAATACCTCCAACTAAGCCTTGGATAAAGCAGGGCAGATGCCCGAGTCCCCATTTCCTTTAGTGAACCTGGAACGCAGGAGATTCACACTTCCCTGGCCTATAGATAGTGGTCCTTCGTGTCCCAATTTTGGATCAGCCGGGAGAGGGTGGTTTCTCCATCCTCAAGGCTCCCTGTCAGGCAGTTCTCACACAGGAATGCCCTGTAGACATTTTCATCAGGGATCACCTGCCCCAAGTCAGTCTCCAAGCACCCATTGTTCTTGGCCTTTACTGGCTTCTCCTTCTTCAACCTCTCCTCCACCAGCTGTCCTTGCCTCTCCTTCCTATGTCTCAGCTGAAGAAGCTTTCAGTGTCCTTCCAAGTGGTTTTGGGATATCACTTTACATCTGGCTATAGCAACTTCTGGCCACACTGATAGTTCTATGGAGCCACTATATGGACCTTAAACACATTCCCTGACAACTGGGGAGCCCAAAATTGCTGCATATTTTGTATAACTGTGGCCCTTTTTTAGCTTGGTAGTATAAGCTTCAAAGGTATGTTTTCACAGGTTCTGGTTCATCCTTGCTTGTTTCCATCACTAGCATCTGCCTTGGATTCTGGGTCAATTTCAGTTATCTTCCTTCTTCCCTTATTCCACTACCAAAATAATTAGCTGCACAGTAATTGCACTCCATTTATTTGTGCAAAAACATAAATTTTAAAATCAAAAGAGTTAAAATATATGTGCAGGTGTTGCCTATGGGTGCCATGGGGGCCATCAACAACTTCCCAGGTGCCTGCCAAGATTTTTAGGAAGTGGGTGGGGCCAGGTGAGGCTATTGACCAGCAGAGCTTCTGATTGCTCATTGGAGATCTGAATGGCTGTGCCAATAAAATAATATTGTTTCAGCAGCAGCTGCCACTGCAGTGTTAGTTTTATTCTCTTACTCCACTTCCTCAGGGTATTTTTTAAATTACCCCTCCCCAGCCTTTGGGCTTTCTGTGTATGTGGCTCCGTCTCCTGCAGCAGCTTTTGTGTGACTGAACCCATCACCCTGTGTCAAAATCCCAAAGGTACCCACAGGTTCAAAAAGGCTCTTGTCTACTTTGACAAGAGCAATTAAAAGAAAAGGGCATCCATCTGAATTCGTGGGAAAGAGCACAACTAGATTCCAGATTTGGGAAGGATAAAAATGTGGGATTTTATAATACAGAGTTAGAGTTAGACAAAATTGTATGGTCTACTGAAGGGAAACATATTAAGCTATTCTATGGGCTTCTGTTAGAAATGAAAATGCAAGATGAAGTGGTAAAAGATGTTATGATTAAATGGGCTCAAAATATAGGTCATAATGTACATATAGAGCAATGGGAAAAGATATGGAAAGTTAATGTGAACCTTACTAAAGTGGTATCTTATAAAGAAAATTTATATAAAATGGTTTATAGATGGCACATGACACCAGAGAATCTAGCTAAATGGTATCCAAATATGACAAATGTATGTTGGAAATGTAAGTGTAAAACTGGTTCCTTTTATCATATGTGGTGGACATGTGGTGTTGTGAAAAAAATATTAGCTATAGATACACGAGATGTTACAAAAAATGCTCAGCACAAATGTACCATTTATACCAGAACTGTTTTTATTGAATATCATACCAACAAATTTAAACTTATATGATATATATCTGATCATACATGTTGTTACTACAGCCAGAATTTTATATGTGAAATATTGGAAAAAGGAAGAGATACCTACAAAGGAAGAACTAATTTTTAGACTTTTGGACGCAGCAGAGATGGCCAAATTGACACTACAATTGAATGAAAAACCAGAGAGTGACTTTGAAAGAAAATGGGCAAAATTTTACAAGTGGATATAAACTTATTTGGGACAGCTTAAATCATAAAAGGCATAAAAGACCCAAATGAAATTAACTTAACGGTTGTACATGAACAAACTGGTATATGAGTATAGTCTTCGTTGTCTGTTTTCTATCTTTACTTTTTTTTTCTTTCTATTTTCTTTATGAAATCAATAAAAACTGTTTTTTTAATTAAAAAAAAAGTTGGGGACCTTTTTAGGATCTTGTCAGTTTCATTTAAATAGTTCACCTAAGTTCCCATTCTAGCAGACCAAAACTTAATTCAAAGGGAAATAACTCTTTTTCCTTGGCAGATTTTATGTCAATGACTTCATTTGGGATAACCATGGGATGGCAATGTTTCCTGGTTGCTGTATAACTGGAACCAATGGCAGCAGAGGTAAACATTTTGCAGAAACAATTCCCTCATTTGGAAATGTCTCTTTCCTATGTTTATATAACAATCAATGTGGATTTTAGTAGCTACCATAATATAAATATTTACTGAAGTTCTCCATTTTGCACTATTTAGCATGGCTGTCATTCCATGACATTTGGTACTTGTCCGCAGTTAAAAAGAAAAAAGTGATTATTTTCATAGAGGATCAGATCCTTCTGATTTTAATGAACCCTGGTCTTCTTCATACAAGTGATCTGTTGTGCCTGAGGAATTTTTGCTTAATATGTGTAGAGGCTGCTACTGGTCCTCCAGAAATAACATACTGTTTTATGCTGGCATATTAATAAATCATGGGTTTTTGACCCTTGAGGTTAGGTCCCTCATTCATCTAGTGCCACAGATCCATCATTGCTGCATTCTATTTCCATAAAGGCAATATTTACCCTGTGATCTAGGTATCGTCCAATAATGCCATGTACGACAATCTATATCAACCCAATCAATATCACCTATTAAACCCACAATGTGTACTTCATTTCTGAAACTTCAGATACCCTTTTATAAAATTTGAAGTCAAGAATGCTGATATATAGATCGTGGGGATTATCATGCCAAAGAAATGTGGGATGCCCTTAAACAGCACACACAAGCCTCTTGTAGAACCCCGTAGCTCTCTGATTTTAGGGGAACCGGGTCACAAAAGCCCCTTGTTACCCACAAGAAAGAGAGCACCTGCATTTATGGTGAAAGAGATATGGGCCATTTGCCATTCTGCCAGAAAGAAACAAGATGCATTCCTTTTGAAATCCTGACCAGAGCGGTCCTCAAAGCCAGGAGAGCAATGCAGACCTCATTGGCAGGAAACAGAGGGATTCAGCCCCCATTTCAGGATACATCAAACACAACCTCTTCCTGCTGGGAAAGAAGATTCTTCCCAGTCACTCATGGCAACCTGTGCAAGCCAAGGGCCAGAAATTGAAAGAAAAGCTGAGTGAAATCTGTAGTGATCATTTTCTGTTTTCATGAGTTGGAGCGGCCTTCTGCCCATTACTCAGGGGGATATGCAAAGGTAAAATCAGTGACCGCATACATCAAGGTAATACTTGGTCCTGGTTCTTTTCTTATGTTCTGTAACACCTGTAGCTTTGTTCTGCTATGCACTTCCATTGTCTCTGTGTCCTTTAGTTGTTAGGGGTGTTTTCTAGTTGTTAGGGGTCTTATTTTCCTTTTAAAGAGCTCAGACTGTGACTAAACTGCTCACTTACAAGCCCACCTGTTCATCCACACAGATATCTAACACCTGGCCAAGCTAGAAGGTCAGCAGGTAAGGAAGGAGGGGAATAATTACTCCACATGCACACAGACAATGCCTCACTTTCAGTGAGCTGGGCCATTGAGAGAGAGTTTTAATGAAGAGCTAATACAGCCAGTGCCCTGACCAGAATATCCAGGCTAGCCTGATCTTGTTAGATCTCAGTAGCTAAGCAGGGTTGGCCCTGGTTAGCATTTGGATGGGAGACCACCACCAAGGAATACCAGGGCTGTGTCTCAGAGCCATAAGGCAGCTGCAATTTAACAGCAAAAAAGAAAAAGAAAGAAATACAGATCGTGACAGCAAGTAACTCAGGGACACAGAGCAGCGGGCTAGACTTCTCAAAAATTAGGTTCATGCCCTTCACACACACAAGGATCCCCCCAACCTCTGGGAGGCTTGTATCTTATGCAGGCAGAGGCAGTCAAGGAGGGGAGGTCAATCGGGCTAGGAATTACCACTGGGGATTCTGAAGAGACAGAATACAGAGGGTGTGCTAAAGAGGGCACCAGCTAGCACCAAGCTTAGTTCAGAGTTTTCTGTAATATTCATACTCATATAAGTACATGTATTTCCACGGAATTTTGACCTTGTTAAGTGTTCTGCTGAGTGTTCCAGCTTGTGATGAGATGACAGTCAGCGTATCCTGGAATATCTTTACAAGTGACAACAAGCTGCAGCTTCATCATATCCGATCATCCAGAAAATAATTTCACTGTGCCAAACCTGTGGGTGGAAATCAATATGCTTAGTTCACCATATAAGAAACAGGGGTAAATTTCAGCCCTATTTCAACTCAGTTGGTGCACATGCTACCATTCTGACTTTTTACTAATGCCATCTGGTGTGAGACTGCAGCAGGTGTCTGTCAGAAAACATTGCATTAATGCCATAAGTTAACTGAGACCTTGAAAAGGGTCTTTCCAAAGACAGAAAAGGTTCCTTGAGTGCAAATCACCATATTCATATATTCTCCAAGCAAGACTTTCACATTTTTCCATGCAATTATGAGAGCTAGGCATTTGTTTTTCTAAATCCTTAGAGATGTGTGCCATTTCCCCCATTTTTGCTAAGTGCCATTCATTTTTTGCTAAGATTCACTGTTCTATTTGTTACCCACCCCCATTCTCATCCTCCTTTCTCCCTCTACTGTAAGGGCTGGTGCTAGGGTTATGGTCTGAGGACTTCCAGGCCAGGTTGGGGGATGATGAGCTGAGAACCTCTTCTCACCTCACCGCCCCAATCAGGTTTGCCATTTTCCTGCCTAAGGCAAATGATTTCTATAATCTTTACCTTAGAGATTAGGGGAAATTCCTAGGACACGACCAGAAGGGATGTTATAGCCTCCCCAAACTCCACCCTCCCCAGACACTGCTCTCCCCGTATTTGCTGAAGCAGTGCTGGGAACCCTGCCTCCATTGTTTCAAACACTCCTTCTGGGTATCCCAAAAAGCGAACCCTAAATACAGAAACATTCAAATGTTACTTTTTCTGTTTCATATATGTATCAGAGGGACATTTAATTCACTAACTTCTGGTGACTGTGTTTTATGTCTGTGATCAATGAGCTGACAGGAACATGATTTTCTACATGGCTGACATGGCTTTTGTCTGACATGGCTTTTGTCTATACAGGTTTCATAATCCCCAGAATAATCTTTTCAGGTGGTCAAAGGAGACCTTTCCTCCATTTTCATCAGTGGAAAAGCTGGTTGGATCCACTCCAATGTGATCTAGTTCTGAATATACATGCTTAGGATTGCTTTTGAACATTACAGACATTTGCTCTGAAATTTCCTTTCAAACAATACATTTTTATACCAAATGCTTTTAAAGTATAAAATGAAAAATTCAGAGTTGCTCAGATATGGTATTGATTGACGCAGATATCAGTCTAATTTCACTTCAATGCACTCTTGATGCTGTAATCCAGGGGTCCTCAAACTACGGCCCGCGGGCCACATGCGGCCCGCCGAGGACATTTATGCGGCCCGCCGGGTGTTTATGCCCGCCCCCCCCCGCCTGGAGCCACCTCCTCCTTGGGGAGCGCAGCAGCAGCGCCCCTGCCTGCCTGCCGGGCTCCTCCTCCCGAGTAGCCCCATTGGGCAAGAGCGCCCAGGAGCTGAGGAGGAGGAAGGGGTGAGCAGGCTGGTCGTGGGGGAGGGGGCGAACGCAGCGGCGGGGCGAGCAGGCTGGTGGGGGGAGAGGGGGCGAACGCGGCGGCAGGGCGAGCAGGCTGGTGGGAGGGGAGGGAGCGAACGCGGCGGCGGGGCGAGCAGGCTGGTGGGGGGAGGGAGCGAACGCGGCGGCCCTCCAATGGTCTGAGGGACAGTGAACTGGCCCCCTGGTCAAAAAGTTTGAGGACCCCTGCTGTAATCAATGAGCAGCGCAGCCAGGGTAGTTGCTTGGAATGGCTCCAGTGTTGGGAATTACATGCAGGTGGATCAAGTTTCAAAGTTACATTTAGGTTTTCTGGACTGGGATTGGATGTCTGAGCTTCCCTCTGACTCTCATTTCAATGAGCTATGACAGTTATTAAAGCCTTGGGCATTCCTGCTTCAGCTCTGGCTTGAGGTACGTCAAATGTACATGCAATCCTGAATAGATGCACCTGTCAAGAGTAGTCAAAATCTCTCCAATAGACCATGCCACATTCTCCATAACATTTCAGTAATACTGAGCACGTAGGTGAGTTTCAAATTCCAGTCTAATTTTCACCTACATGTTCTAACTTTTATGTTTTCCCAGACTGGTTATTTTAAAGGTTACATGAGGCAGTATGGAAGTCAATGAATCCCCCTCCCCCTGTGTATCTTAGTCGCAGTGGCTGGGATACATGGCACTTCCTGTGCATGCATACAATGGGAGAAATATACCCAGGAGGAAAAAGCGGGGGTATGGGGAAACGATAACGCCACTGTGCCAATGCAATGCTTGACAACTGCAGATAGTAGCTTAAAAGGTTAGCAAATATTGAGTTCTTCTCCCAGCAACATGAACTGTTCGGAATGCTTGTATGTTTCTCATGTGACCTAGTTGGGCTGAATCCAGAGCATCTTCCATTAGATTCCATTGTTCAGATTTGCAGTTCAGTCTCTGACCACTGAACAACAAATCTGGCATACAGCTATTGAATCACTCAGTAAGCTGGTGAATGAAGGAATTCAAAAAATGAAAAGACACATCTATAAAATAGCTATGAATCAGAACCTTCCAGTTTGACTCTTGTATCTTCATCAGTGAACCCACTAGATAGCCTTAGGCTAGCCATTCTCTCTCTCTCTCTCTCTCTCTCTCTCTCTCTCTCTCTCTCTCTCTCTCTCTCTCTCTCGCATTTTGAGGATAATCTCTCTCATTTTGAGGATAATAATGACACACTTTACAAGTTTGCTGTAAATATTACAGGATTATGTGAGTGTTTTGAACATTCTAAAGCACTCTATAAATGCTTGCTATTTATTGCCACATTATTAATGTCTGTGTGACACAATAAATGCCTGGGTGCCTTCAGGATCAGAGTTTTGTACCTGTATCACTACAATACATTACTAGACAACTAATAATACAGTAAAAATAAAATGCATTGCTTTCAGCAATAGCATATTTGTTTCATTCTTGTGGATCAATGATACTGGTCTGAAATTATTAAGTGCTAATGAAGAGTCCTCTGTCAGTAGACAGGATTAAAATGAATGGGCCTTGTATTTCCTGCCATATCTGTGCTCTTTTTTCCAATTTATTTTATTCATGTGATGGTATTGTTATGCACACACTACATCCACAAGCAACAGTACTTTCCTGGGCTGGTTCTTTCTGGATGAGAGTACATGCAGTATGTGTCTTATTTACAAATGTACAAGTAGAGCTGGATGGAGGCACTCATACAGAGCTGCTGCCTTAAATGAGATCTCCAGAGAGAGCTCCTGCACTGCCAAGGTAATGTAGCCAATTGCCGGGGTCTGTCTGCCTCTCTGTATCTTCTGGAATCTAAATTCTTTCTCACAAACACCAATCTGACTCCTCCTTTCTCATAGGCAGGTTTCCTCTTCTGAGCTCTGGTGGGAACTTGGGCAGAGCCATTTCTTGACACTTAAGGACTACTGAAGAGATATTTATATTAATTAAGACTATTTATTCAGAGGAGCTTCTGGGTCGCGGCACCATGAAGTGGTGGGTGTTCAGCTTCTCTCCTGAGCCCCACCAGCTGTTTGTTGCTTTTACTGGAACTCTGGGTCTTCCCAAGTTTCACCAGATCTCCCGTAGAGAGGGCTGGAGCAGGAGACTTGATCTGAGCCCCCCGCAAGTGGCTGCGAGCAGGTAGGAGACAGATCGCCTTGAAGCAAGAGCACGTTCCAGCACAGTCACGGTCCACCATGACTGATAGTGGTGAACGCCTGGCTAAGAGAGCACCATACCTCACCTCCAACATCGGTGAAGAAACAGTGAGTACGTTTACAATGCGACAGCAAAGAAGCAAAAGACCCCTTGCCTAAACCCCCTTCGTATCCACAATGATGAGGAAAGGGGGAGGAGAAATTTCCATCCCCCTCGCCTCCATGCAATCAGCTAGCAAAAGCACCAGATAGAAAGCTTTCCAAAGAACTTTAAGGGGGGAAGAAAAGGGACATAAATAATCTTATCTGATCATTCTACCACCCGTATTGGAATTACAAATTAGTTAAATCACTGGCTTTGATCAACAAGAAGAAAAAATACAGGCATTTTAAAAGGAACTTCCTTATATGGTAACAGACTTCCTGTAACATCAGCCCGGCTTCTGAAGTTTTCTGGGCTCAGAAGACATTGGCTAAAAGCAATCACCTGGCTCTGTACTGAAAGACTCTTGGTTGTTATTATGTCTGCTATAATAGCCTATCTGATATTGTGGCTTAACTGTTATACTGTTATGGACTGAACTGTTTATACTTTTTTTTGGCATTGGGGCTACAGAAATTGTTTTTAAAATGGATTTCCAAGCGGGAAGTGAATTAAAAGCTCTAAATACAGATGATACTGCAGGTGCTGAGTTGACTTACTTCTCATGGGATGCTCTTAAATACATGATTCGGGACTCGATTAAGCTAGCAATCAAAGAAACATGTGCTGAACTATATGACATATGCTCAACTGCTCTATTGAAATCTACAAACAAGTCAGATAAACTGCAGGAGCAAGCTCTGAGAGACACTGACCAAAACTCCAAGCAAGAGGATCTCGCTTCAGCTGACTGGAAGATACCCTACAAGAAGACAAATACACCAAAAAAGCAACTCATGGAACTATGTCTTATAGAATCCAAGAAACAGGTGTATGCAGGAGCAACTATCTCTTCATGCAAGAGCCACCTCAAGAAGAGAAGAAGACAAAAAAATATCCATTTAAGATTTACTTTAAGCTACTTACTGCAACCCTTAAAACAAATATATGCAGTCCACAAAGGCAAAAGGCACAGAGATAAGATTCTTTTGAAGAGAAGATACCAGACAAAGAAAAAGATGTTAAGCTCTTTGTATAAAACTATCATTGGGGAGTTCACCCTCATTCCATATAAGAATGCCTTAGGGAGCTTTTAATAAAGTGTAACTAAATAGAATGGCTGGTTTTGATAAGAAATTAACTGAGAGAGGTGAAAATATAAAGAGAAGAAGTTAAGCTTTATGTTTAAAAATATTAAGATGAAACTTACCCTCTTTACATGTAAGAGTGCCTTAGGGAGGTTTTATTAAAGTGTAACTAAATAGAAGGAGCTGCGGTGACTCAAGTGGTTAAGACGCTGAACTGCAGGCTGTGGAAGGTCAGTAGTTCAGCAGTTCGAGACCCGAGAGTGCCGCATGACGGGGTGAGCTCCCGTCTCTAGTTCCAGCTCCTGCCAACCTAGCAGTTCGAAAGCAAGAAATTGCAAGTAGATAAATAGGTACCACTTCGGTGGGAAGGTAACAACCTTCCGTGCGCCTTGGTGTTTAGTCATGCCGGCCACATGACCACGGAAACGTCTTCGGACAGCGCTGGCTCTTCGGCTTTGAAACGGAGATGAGCACCGCAACCCTAGAGTCGGATTCGACTGGCTTTCGAGCAAGGGAACCTTTACTTTACCTTTAACTAAATAGAATGGCTTGTTTTGATGCGAAATCAACTGAGAGAAGTAAAATTGTTAGGAAAAGACTTTAAGCTTTATATACAAAAGTGTTATTAAGAAAATTCATCATCTCTACATAAGAGTGTTTAGGGAGTTCTTATTAAAGAGTAAGCAGAACGGCTTGTTTAGACATGGAATTAATTTAGAGGCGTGAAATTGTAAGGATTATTAGTAAAACAGTCATAAGTTAGATTTATAGGTGAATTACAAAGACAGAGCACTGATTTTTATGTTTTAAATATGGTAACAATTTAGAAGTAAAAATGATAGATTTGTTTCATAGTGAAACTTGAACTTATAAGGGAAAAGATAAGAATTGATTAAGAAAATCTGAAACTTTGTAGTAAGAGCCTCTGAACATATATTACAGGAAAAAACAAATTACCAATAGTAGATTGTTTAGATAATGTTAAATGGAAGCATTTATATATTCTTGTTATTTGTAACGGCAATTATTATCATGTTATTAGATAAAGTTTTTGTTGTAAGACAAGTAGGTGAGACTTAAGTAGAATGTACTTAAAGATATTATGCTCATTTTATCGTATTTCTGGAAAACCAATAAAAACCTAATATATATATTAAAAAGACTATTCTGTCCTGTAGGACAGACTAATTCACAGTAATTAAAATCCAAGCTTGTACCCATATCATGATACAAGCATTCCTAGATGGCTTTTTATTCTTTGTGATAGTATCAGGAATCAAATATCTCAGACACTGATCCCTAGAATGAGCACTCTTTTCCTACTACCTGAACCACCAGAATAACTGTCCGGTCCAGAGGAAGTATCTATGATCACTTACACAAAGAAGCTGGAAGGCAAGTAATCCAATTACTTTAACAGCAATCTATTCTTCTTTGGTGACTTCCTGGATCTCCTCAGTTCTCCACTCTTAGAAGTGTCTGAACTAAACTTAAGATTCCCACCTTTTTTATTGATCCTGTTCTTCTGCCAGCAATACCTGTAAAGCACACAAAAATGTACAAAGATGAGCCTTTTCCCTCATCGCTATATTTCCATGCCAGGTGAAGTTTAAGCTACTGAAATTCTGCATGTCAGGCTGCTTTTAATGTCACAAAAGCAAGACCATTTAAAAGATGGCCACGGTATTTTGAGGTACATCACTATTTAAATCTGAGCCATACTTCTCTCAGCAAACAGAAAGACAATGACCTCATTAAAAAAAATTCCAATTTGCATTTTTTTAAAAAAATACAATTTGTGGAAGTCATCATTCTTTGCATATACATATTAGCTGTTGGTCACGAATCTGAAAGGAGTAGGAGTCACTAATTGACTTGTATTTCCTGTTTACAAATAGTTAGCAATTGCAATGTGATTCAGGGGACCATCTGGATTCAAAGTACTTGTATGTGAATACAGGAAACACAAGAAGAGAAGGAAAGGATGATTAGGTATTAAAGAATTCCAGGTTAAATGGGAAACGATTAATTACTTGAGAATCAGTATACACATCTTAATTCTTTTCATCTGGATAACGGGTCCTGCTGATGAGATGTCTCCATTTTGTCTTGTTCATGCAGCCAGACTTCCAGCAGTTCTTTCATAACACTCAAATGATTTATAGTGACAACAGCACAAATTCTCACTGGATGAGATCCAGAAACCAAGCTTAATGCTGTTTGGCAGCAGCCAAATTCCACAGACCAGTCACAAAATTCACAGAACATGATGATCATCCAAGTATGTTTATGATATTGAATAATACATTTGGTTATTGCATTTCAGTTTGCCACGAAGTGCTGGCAGATCTCAAGCTAATAGTCACTGATGAAAATTCCAAAGCCTGGAGATTGGTATTAGGCCAGTCTTTCAAAACAGCTAAGTGTTGCTTTAAATTAGTGAAAGCAACATGACCATAAATTGGCATTCTGTGTATTCTCTTACAATTCTGCTCATCAGTGGATTGTTGAATACATTTCTAAGGTGTGTTCTGAAAAAGCCCAGGCTCAGGCCTTTCAGTGGCTGCCCATGCCTGTAAAACAGCTGATCCAAGTGGCTTGTTGACTCAGACTCAGGCCACAATGATCACATTGTGTCAGGGTGTAAGCTCATTGAGTGGGCACTTGGCTCAACTTGCTCCTGGCTACGAGTGGCCCTTCAGGGCAACGGCCCACCAGGAACTTTCCTACTAAGTTGAAGAACCAGTCCACCCCTGAGTCCGGGATGTTTCTATCCTCTCGGCTTTCTGGCAAGTCTGTAAAACAGAATTATTCCAGACAGCTTTGGTGGCAGTCTGAGTCTAGACAAAAAAGAATTTGGAGAAATGCTCTCCACTTTGGGCTAGAGCACATTATTAACAGTTTCAGGGTGACAAAATCAACCCCATTTGTTTTAAGAAATTTCTCTGTTAGCACAAGGATAGGAAACAGCAGAAAGGTAAATTGCTCTCAAGCTCCCCCATCCCACTGATGGTTCTTGCAAGCTCACCGTACTCAGGTCCTGGTTATACAAATGGTTCTAGCCAGCAGAGAACAATCAAAGGGCTATCTCACACCCTGCCAGAAATGTGACACCCATGAGGGGACAGAAACTTGGTGATGTCAAATGCTCTTGAGAAGGATAGGACGAGAAAGAGGGACTCATGGGGTGTGGGGGGCAGACAAGTTAAATTCCTTGAACACAAGGGGAACAAAGTGCATTTTGGCTGATTTTATCTGGTGGAAGGAGTTCTCACATCTGGGCTCCATCTTGATGGCCGCCATTACCATATGGAGGTAACAAAGGGCAGGCAGCTGGACAAAAATTCAGGATAATGGCTGACTGATAGAAAGATGTAACTTCAAGATTAAAGAGCCTACCCTAGAATAACAACTGTCAGAGTGTGTTAGACAAGGGACAGAGGAACATGTGCATTCAACTTTACTTTGTAACCTTGTTTGATCCATTGTTGTATAGATTGGCAGAGTACATGCACAAGCATTTTCTTCTTACTAAATTTCCTATTGTTTTGAATGCTGGAAGTTTGGTCTTCATACCACAATAATTCCCACTCAAACACATTACTAAAAGGGAGCGAGGGGATATAAATTATCCTGTCACTCCCCTCAGTGGCAAAATTCATAGGCCCAGTAATCAAATATAAGAGAAATAATACTGAGTAAGGTCTTTTAAAATAATTTTTGGTTCCAATTTCTGCTTAAGGCTGCATGAGCAGTACTTGATAGATAAATAGATAGAAGGGAGTGAGGGGAAGGCAAGCATTTGGTCAACAGATTGCTAGATCCCCAGGAATACACAAATGCACTAAGCCATCCTTGTGGAGGTTAATCAGAATGAAAACAGGATATGCAGGCACTAGGCAGAGCCTGTAAATGGCAACATAGATGGAGTGCAAGAAGTGCTGGCCCTCTTAATGGGTAATACTCAAACTGGCCAGCTGATGGCAGCAGAAATACCAGAGAGGTGAGAAACCCCTCTGGGAGTTGTGCTCAGGAGAAAGTTGTGCCATGATGCATTTAATTTTGTTTTAATGTATTCTATACTACTTGTCGTGAGTGCAGAATGGCCCTGTTGGGGCCGGGTGTTGGCTTTGTGCCTCAGCTAGCACAATGAGTGGTAAATGCTGCCAGGCTGGAAGTGATATGACACTGCCCTGTCAGCTGGGCAGAAGCTGCCCCTGAGGATTGACAGAATTAAAAAGGATCCCTGTGGTGGGGAAGGAGGCAGCCAGGCAGTTGGAGAGGGCCTCTCAGAAGGTGAGCATATCAGGAAAAGTTTGGGGAAGAGGCCAGGAAGGTGGAGGCAGCTGACAAAGCAGAGGCTGCTGTCAGAAGTGTGGCTCAGAGTTGGGGCTGACGCTTTGCCCGGGTGGCTGACCAGCTGCTGACAAAAGGCACAGTAGTCCAAGTGATGAGTACAGCTGAGGATGCCGGGACAGGCAAGGAAGAGGAAGCACCCGTAACAGGAATAAAAGGACACTGTAAGTAAAGGAGCCTATGAGGAGGTGAGGAGAGGCACCCTGTGGGCTCAGAGAGGGGTGTGAAGGCACCTTATACATCTCATGTTCCACTGGAATTGTTTTAATGTTTAGTTGCTTTTAGCGCTGTGATTTTTATTTCATCTTATATTATTGTTGTATTTACCTCCACTGTCATTTGGTCCTGGGCTGGGCAGGAGAAAGGCAGGCATACAAATATTTTCAATAAATACATATTTAGATTAAGGCACAATTTAGGCTATTTTGCATTTCTGTATGAATAAAGTCCAAGCTGTAGCAGAACAATAACATGTAGGACAGTTGTTCTTAAAAGAGGACTTTGTAACCAGTGTTCCCTCTAAGCTGAGTTATTGTGAGCTAGCTCACATTTTTTTAGCCTCCGGCTCAGACATTTTTGTCTTAGCTCATGAAGGATGGCTCTAGAGCAAACTAATTTATGCAGTAGCCAAATCACCTGCTTACAACTTTAATGGCAGTGGCTCACAAAGTAGAATTTTTGCTCACAAGACTCCACAGCTTAGAGAGAGCATTGTTTATAACATAGTGTTGTTAACATGGACTTTACCTGCAGAAGGAACAAGCAGCTGAACAGTACCCTGTAATACCTTTTTCAAGGCTGATGTCCTAATCATTTGATGCTTGCAGATATATTCAGGGTCACATGTGCGCCTTACACTGTCATCTGAAAGAGAGCTGCACTTTCCATAACTCTGCTCAGGATGGCATTGTCACTTTCAATTTGAATAATTGGGACTGAACCAACATACCTTAAGCACTGCCTTGCGCCACACCAACCAACTGGCTCACCCCAGTCATCCCCGGAGGCCCTACTTTGGTTGCCCCCACCACGTGAGGCTAGAAGGGCGGCAACCTGAGAACAGGACTTCTCTGCCACGGCACCAAAACTGTGGAACTCCCTCCTGCAAGGAGATTCATCTGTCTTCTTCTATCCGTTTCTTTCGCCAGCAACCTCCTTCTAGTGTTGTTTATGTGTTTGTAATTGAATGTTCTACTATTAACTACATTTTAATTGTTTAAATGTTTTTTCATTCACTGCCTGATTGAGTGGAGAGGCAGCATAAAAATGTTTTAAATAAATGAATAATTAAAGAAATATGAAAATAAGAAGATTATTAACTACTTTAAAGTTACATTCACATACTGTTGAAATCCCTTCAGGTGGGTAGCCGTGTTGGTCTGAAGCAACAGAACAAAGAACCAAGTTTGAGTCCAGCGGCACCTTTAATCTTAAAGTCTTAATCTTCAGTCTTAAAGGTGCCACTGGATTCAAACTTTGTTCTCTTGAAATCCCTGAAAGGGGGAGCCATGGGTATCAAAATATTATAATTATTATTGCTGTCTTCTGGCAGTCTGGTTTACAGGCACACCATCCTTTCCTAGCCTCAGATCAATGGCAACTCTGAGCAGAGCCTTCTCCACAATGGCTTTGATTAAAGGAACCTCCTTCTCTAAAGAAACTTGCTAGAACCCAACATTACTAATATTCATCATAAAGAGACTGAAAGCGTGCTTATTTGAACTTGATTTTGATGGTGTATTAAGCTTCTGATTTTTGTCATTGTGCTGGAACAGGCCTGCTTTGGCCTGTGGGCTCTGTTCCACCCAGCCCTCCAAAGTTTTCCCAACACCTAGAGAGGCTTTTCCTTCTCTCTCGGGTAACCACTGCCACCACCTGACCTTTGTAAGGAATTGCCTGCTGGGAGGGTCAGGACTCCCAGCCTCCCTTTCTAGTTCTGAGGCCTTGCCTCTATGTCTACTGCTGCCAGCACCTAGTCATCATGGGGATTGTTTACTTGTGTGCCCCGGAGGAATAGCCACTTGCCAACTGCCTTCCCCTGGTGCTCCTTTTAAAATAGCATGTCTAAGACAGTGGAGAGCACCACTACCCAGGGCCAGCTCCTGCACCCCGCAGATCGCCCTCCCTCCCACCTCCCCCCTCGGCGGCATGGCGGTGGCCAGTGGGGACTCACCGCTGTCCGCCACCGCCAGTGAAGGACACCCAGCCGGCTGGCCAGCGCGCAGGAGGAGGCAGCAGCGCAGCTCACCCTCCCTCTCCCCCCTCGGGTGGAGGAAGCAGCGAGTCCACTCGCGCCGCTGGAGGATGCCCGACCAGCCGACCAGGGCACAGAAGGCGGCGGTGGCAGCTGTGCAGCTCGCCTGCCCTCCCTCCTCGGGTGGAGTAGGAGGCGGCGAGTCCACTTGCGCCACTGGAGGATGCCCGGCTGGCCGGTCAGGGCACAGGTAGAGGAGGAGGTGGCGGCGGCCAGCGTGGGGACTCCAGGCCCTGCCGGGAAGTTGGCATCTGCGCCCGCCTAGGGCGCAGAAGCACCTCGAGCCAGTCCTGCCACTACCATCATCAAGGATTCATAAAAAAGAAAATTTTCACAGGCATAGTTTTAGCCCAGCACCAGATTGAGCACGGGATTCAAAAGGCATGGGTAAAACACAACTCCTCTGTCACTCTCTCTATACATGCCCTATCAGATGTTAAAATATAGGACAGGCTCTTTAACTTAGGATGTTATTGATCTCTACAGAGTGGCAGTTACCTTGCAGCTTCCTTCAGCTCTTCAGGCCAGCACATGATTAATGGTCACTTCCTCCAGACCTCAGTTAAGAGTTCTGTATGCTCTGATGGACTCAACACCAAACAGACCTTCCTCTTCCAGGAGTTTTATTTTCTCCCTTTTCCCTCCCACTGACCCAGTCAGGCCAGGTCAGGAAAGCTTTTCCTGACATCTCCAGAAATTTCTTCCTAAAATCTTTCTAGTCTTAATTCCTCCAAGTTTCTGTTCCCTGCTTGGGGGGGGGAGAAACTGACCCATCCAATTGTCTCTGGCTAGGCCTATTAGCATTTGTATGAATGTGGGCTGAAGTAAATCTGGAAAATAATTGAACTGACTTCTCCTCTTCCTGCCTGTTTCTACCGAGGGGGGGGGGGCTAAAATTCAGATTGAAGGTTTTGCTCATTTCAAACTTCCAAAGGAAAAAAATGCATTTCTTCACAACCATCTTGGGGTTGTCATAGATTGTTTTTTTAAATTTTGGATCAGCATTTTAATATATCATTTAATTATTTTTCTATGCCTTCATTGGCAGAGGGAGGGGGGAGAGGGGGAGGGAGAGAGAGAGAGAGAGAGAGAGAGAGGTGTTTTTTTCCCCTTCTGACATTCAAAATGCATTCTGTATAGTTCTTTCTTTGTTCCCAAGAAAAGTAAAGCTTCACAAAAGGAATATGTGAGTCATTTTTCTTTTTAGCAATATAATAAACTGCTTTTTCTTTGGTAACTCCTTTAAAGTCCTTTAGACTTTCCAATGCTTAGAATGCATCCAGAGGTACAAAAGCAGTTTACTGGGCACAATAAGTGGGAGTACTGATAAATGCTCTAATTGTCTCCATCTGTAATATGATTCCCCCACCCCCACCCCTTTGTAGTGGCTATCCAGAATCTGCTATAGTTGACATTCCTGTCATTTGTTAGTCCATTTATGCTGACATCAAAAAAGTTTTAAGGTATTATAAATGCTTACATTTCTGTGGAGGGGTGGCTTTCAATGGACAAATAGAAATGAAGAAAGAGTACGAAAGAAGTTAAGAACATAAGAGAAGCCAATGTTGGATCAGGCCAATGGCCCATCCCGTCCAACACTCTGTGTCACACAGTGGTCAGAAATACTAGGTGCCATCAGGAGGTCCACCAGTGGGGCCAAGACACTAGAATCCCTCCCATTGTTGACCCCCCCAAGCACCAAGAATACAGCGTATCACTTGCCCCAGAGTCCCTATCTCTACCTTGTGGCTAATAACCACCGATGGACCTCTGCTCCATATGCTTATGTAATTCCCTCTTGCAGCCATCCATGCTTGTAGCCACCACCACCTCCTGTGGCAGTGAATTCCATTGTTAATCTCTCTTTGGATGAAGAAGTACTTCCTTTTATCCATTCTAACCCGACTGCTCAGCAACTTCACTGTCCATGAGTTCTGAATGAGAACATATCTGGTTTCTGAATGAAGGATTGTGCTAATAACTAACAGGGCATAATGTGAGGAGGATCTCCTTCAGATCCTGAATTTTCCTTCCATGACCCTTCTACTCTCATTGCTTTGATGGGCAGTCTTTTACTTGTAAAAAGTTAGTTGAAAAAGTAGTCACCAAGGGCTGTACAGTCTTCCATATCTGAATACAGATGGCTTGGGGTTATTCTCCTGAGTGAAACCTCTGGAAACTCTTTCAAGGAACCTTGATATCATATTTAATAAATGCACAAGTGTTCTCTTTTGGTTTAATAAATTGGCTCTTCTACCACAAAGCATGCCCCTTGGTTCAACATTTATTCAAGCATCTCAGTTGTCTCTTTAACATGCTGCAAGGACTGGACAAGGATATAGCTACTATGTGAGACCTGTATTGGAGGCAGGGGAATGTTAAAGGCACCCTCTGTGGTATCACAAACGTACTGCCAGGCAGAAAAGACCATGCAAACACCATTATTTGATATACACCAACTTCAGCTTCCAGTAGCTTCCTTCACTCAGGCTCTACCAAGCCCTCCTGGGCTCCCTTGTTTAGTGCTTACTCCTGCCTTCTTTCTCCACTGCTTCCACTTTCACTCTCACCTCTTCCTGTTTCCTCCCTAACATGGCCCTCTTTCCCTTTTCTACTGCTCCACCTCCTCGACTCCCCCCACCTGGCCTTTACAAATGGGTGCTGTTCTAGTGCTAGGGTTGCCAACTCCAGATTGGGAAATTCCTGGCAATTTGGGATACAACCTTGGGAGGGCAGAGTTTGGGAAAGGAAAGGAGCTCAGCTGGATATAATGCCATGGAGTCCATCCTCCAAAGCTGCCGTTTTCTCCAGCAAAACTGATCTCTGTAATCTGAAAATTACAGGCCCCACCTGAGGGCTGGCAAACCTGTCTAGTGCACAGCCCTGTTCTCCCCAGGCTGACCTGTTAAGGCCCTCTACTCCCCCTGCAGCCAAACCCTCCCCTAAGGCAGGGGCTGAATCTGTAACCTGAGTATGGACAGCTCCCCTGGCCTGGGCCCTGTCCAGATTCCTGTGTGCTGCTGCAGGAGTTAGCTGTCTTTTGGCCACTCCCATCCCCAGGTAAGGCTGGTCTTTTGGTGCTGCATCTGCAGGGCTGCCATTCCATCTTGCCAAAAGATATGGCATAGATTTTGGTAGTGGTACCTACTGAGTTTCTTACCTCTGCACTTATTCTCACAAAATTTTGTCTACAGAAATGCATCAATCATATCCAGTAAATCATCATCTATGTTTCAATTGCTAATTTGGTGTTTTCAAGCATACTTTGTGAACCCACCTAAGACAATAGATGTGATATGAGAATTCCTCTTTAAGTAGTGGATTGTCCGTCTAGACATAGTGCATTACCAAGGGCTGTTATGAAGTGTGGAACTGTGTGGCTGCCTCACGCCCCCCCCCAAGCCTGTTGACTGTAGCAGTTTCTTTAAGGCAGGGCTTATTGGGTTCCCCTGGTTGATGCGACTTGGCCACCTGTCTTTGGCTGCTGCGCCTGTGGCAACTAAATACAGCACTTCATGCTCCAGTTCATCAAAAGCTTCTGAAATGTGTTACTCTTTAGAGAGCCATGAGAGTCTCTGGTTGATGCACCTTGATCGTCAGGCAATAGCTCTCTGTGCTGTGCACCTGAAGAAGTGTGTGTGCACACGGAAGCTTAGACCCAGAATAAAATTTTGTTGGTCTTAAAGGTGCCACTGGACTCAAACTTTGTTGTACCGTGCAAAACGTCTTGTGCATTTCAAGCAAAGGCTAGTTTTAGTTAGGTGCTGAGGAGGGGTATGGGTTACGGTCAGTGGTAAAATCTCTCTGGTACCTGGCATTACATTTTATGGCACACAGATCCTGGCCCAGCAAAGTGACATTTCTGTCAGATCTGGCCCTCATAACAAATTAGTTTGACACTTCTGAGGGAACACTGTGTCTGAGACAGTGATGCTCTGTATTCTTGGTGCTTGGGGGGCAACAGTGGGAGGGCTTCTGGAGTTCTGGCCCTGCTGATGGACCACCTGATGGCACCTGGGTTTTGGCCACTGTGTGACACAGTGTTGGACTAGCTGGGTCATTGGCTTGATCCAGTATGGTTTCTCTTATGTTCTGTTATATTCTTATGACTGCTGCAGGAGGTCAAACCAGCCACAAAACGTCTGGAAGTGAGACCATTCATAATTCTAATAGTAACGCTTTCACATTTCAGGTAGAAGTTGTGTTTAACAGGATGCCTTATAAAATGAATATATTGTTTAAAATATTTTCTTGCATATTTTATTTTTACCTTCAGTCATGCAATGAAAATTATTGTGCTGTGATGGCAGCTGCTGCCAAAGCAATGTTTTTTTTTTTAAATCTGCACAGCCATCTCCAATGGTTAATTGGAAGTATTGCTGGGCAAAATCTCCACCTGACCCAGCCCACCTTCTAAAAACACTTGGCCAGTTAGGCAATTTTTCCATGGGAGTGGTCAAACATCTAGAATACTTTGCCTATGTATAGCATTTTCTGTACATTCTGGGGGAAATAAGCTTTTGAAAGTTCTAGTCTATATAGTTTCCACAAAGCTGGACTTCTGGTAGGAATATTCTATGAAATATAAAACATTAGTTGCTGTAGATTTTCCAGGTTGTCTTCGACAAAATATAAAACAGTTTGTTTTTGAAAGAGTCTATTTATGTAACATTCTACAGGTTCTTTTGGACACACTTTTTCCTTGAGTTTCTACTGTTTTGTCAGTGGCTATTGTTATTTCTGCCAGCAGTAGTAAGGGAAGCTACTTTAAAGGTAATCTCTTTTTCCTGGAGAGTCTGCACAATAGAGGTGATCAAGGGTGTAAATCATTCTACACACCATGGCAGCTTTATTAAATGACTGTCAAATGGAAGCTCTTTCGGTGATCATCTCCCTATCATGATTATAATGTGTAACCTGTCCCACTGTACTGGCAATAAAAATGTTGCTTTTCTCAGAGGTGGACAGCAGCATAACACAGGATATCATGAATAAATTTGATTCGGCTTCACATGAAGAAATGATTATGGAAAAGCCTTTTAGGGGTTACCAAAATTTAAATTAATAAATCTACCAACTACATTACAATTGCATTAGATCAGACAACCTCCATGTAGAGCTCTTCATACATAGTAGCGAGAGCTTGATCATTCTGCATTCCATATAATAGTGTTTGGTGGTAGGCACAGATTCCAGCATTTGCAGAATATTAGGTTTTTTTTAAAGTCTTGAAAATGAGTGGGAGGCTGAATAGAATTTCTAGTGGTGTCGGTAGAAAGCCTGCCTTTGGGGCCCTGTGTTATCTAGCCTCTTCCCATGCCTACCAGAAAGAGAATAAAGTGTGCAAAAGAAAATGCTCATACGCAAATTTGCCTAATGTGCATAATCTGGGTCACAGTGTGCAGAATACTGATTTACTGTTCATGTAGTCCCAACAAAAGTTCATGTAACTGTGTTTAAGACTGCACTGCCAACAGTGATTTGGGGGAGGGGTTGTTTGCATGCATTGCATAGCATATGGGACTTCCCCCAGCACTGAATGGGGCTGCATCAGTTTGTGCAAAGCATCATGTATACATGAGAGGCTCATGGCGTATGGGGTCAGAGCAAAAGACTGGAATACTGAAACATGCCGTGGTAGTTCTTTATTACTGAGGGGGGAAAGCCAAAGAGTTCTATTTTGGGAGATGGCTTTTTCTCTCAAGAATACTAGTTTGTCTAATGTATTTGTTGAAAGATGAGATATTGCCTGCCTACACAGACATTGCACTTGCAGTGTTATTGCTGTAATTGACATGAACCATGCAGCACAAGGAAGCTATACTCACCAGAAGGGCTAGCTTGCTCAACCGGCCCATAATGGAAAAATGCAGTCTTATAACTTGAAATAATAAACCTATTTTATTGGGGCTTTTAAAATGAAAGTCGGGTAATGACTCCTTCTAAAGAATGGTGATGTCCTTTTCACGATCTATAATCTGCCTGTCTTTAAGAATTCTGAATAACTGGAGTATATTTCAGGCACGCCACCTGTTAATCATAAAAAAGCAAAGTGACATGGATGACTTTATCATGGGTGTATAAAGAAACCATAGGAATTTCAGAGGCACTAAAGACAAGAATACTGAGATTTTTAAAAATGTGTAACGAGAACCTGGAGTTGGAAGTTAAAAATGGGCACATCAGAAGAGGTAACAAGTAGAATTCATTAACCCTGAGAATAGAGTCAAAGCAAAGCTTGTGATTTACTCCTTCTCTAATGCAGCAATGGCATCTTGATGATCAGAATCAGATACTGGCAGCATTCACACAGTGACAATTTTCCATATTCTGCCCACTACTAATAGTGGCAATGGAGTGTCCAGACAGTCGTTTTTCCCATTTCACTTGCCACAGCATCATTACTACAGGGCTTTTGCATGTTTTTTTTTAAACCAGTAATTAACATATTGCTACAAAATTAAGCTATAACAACATGTCTACTGCTTACTGTTTTTGTAAACCCAACAAAGTTGTCTGGTGGTTTGAGCAGAAGAAAGGCAGCCAAAGGCAACAAGGGAAGGAAAATAAGGCTGATATAGGTGTTCCCTGTCCACACAGCATACAGAGACACTTTAACTGGGCTCTTTCCCAAAAGATTGTACCAAACCAGGTCTGGAAAAGACTGCAGCCAAGTGGGAGAAAACATAGAAAGTGGATGACTGAAGGATGATGTCAGCAGGAAAAAGAAAAAAACCCAATCCAGTTTATACACAAATCTGGAACAAAGGCTCCAGACATTGTCAGCTTTCTTTGCAGAATCTGGGGGATGATCTTTACAGTCCGTCTGTCTGTTGCAAGCTCTTTTAGCTCCAGTATGAAGACATGGCCAAAGCAAAATGTTCCTGTTTGCAAAAGCTTCTTCATTCATTGACTGATGTATTAAAAATAATACAAAATCAATAATCAGCAATTAGACAACAAAAGATTGTCTCAATATAAAGGAAAATTACAAGTTACAATATATGATTTTTCAAATCACAGTCTCATAGAAATCCAATTTTATAGTATTTACCACTAGTTATTACAAGAACGGACTCAATATCATCTGAACCAACCTTTTTGGAGGTCTCTCAACTGACAAGCATCCTGCCATACACATACACAATACAAACTCTGGTCTCAATTTTCACATGAGACCTCCCTTTCTCTGGTTATCAGTCCTTATAAAGAACCATGCTCACCAAGCTGCCCAAAAGCCTAGAAAGATGCACATCTCATTTCTTACGGCAATGAAAAAATGATGTTTGCTAATTAGATGGCATGCCAGTTTTATCTGACACTTATAATACCAATAAATTATCTAAAATGGCATGTGCCATCTTTCAAGTTAGGAAGTTCTTTCTATCTAACACAAATGTCACATTGCTACACCATGCCTTCGTGTCTATGAATATTCTGGCAGGGTATAATATGATGGTTGTTTTTAAAAGTCTCTATAAAAAAAAGTCTCTCCTGTCTGTGCACAAGCATGTCTTGCAACTAACATAATCAGATTTGACCTGTCAGTGTAATTGTCATGAGTACCTAAACATTTTGGCTTGAACATCTGGCATTTCTCATTCCTTATATGGTAACAGTCTTTGTTGTAAGATTTTGAGCATCACTTTACTTGCATGAGAAATTAATGTGATGGTCCAATAGCTGCTGCAGTCTTTGATATCTTCTTTTTTCAGAATTGGAACATCGATTGAGCATTTCAGGTCTATGGGCCATTGTTTTGTTTTCCATATTTGTTGACATATTCTGGTTAAGATTTTGATGGACTCAATTTTTGTAGCTTGAAATAGCTCTATTGATATCCCATTTACTCCTGGTGATTTGTTTCTCCCAATTGCTTTGAATGTGGCTTTCACTTCAGTTTCTAAAACTGTGGGTTATTCTTCAAAAGATTCTTCTTTGAAGGAATCTGCCATCCTTTCATCGCTTCTGTATAGTTTACATGTAAAAGGAAATCAGTAGACGAAACATGAAAGTTGGACAGTGAAGAAAGTTATCAGGAAGAAAATTGGTTCATTGGAAATATGGTGTTTCAGGAGAATTTATGGCTACCACGGGCCACCAAAAAGACAAATAAGTGGGATTGAAATCAAATCCAGCATGAATTCTCTTTAGAGAGAAAAAATGAATAAACTTAGGCTATCATTCTTTGGTCACATCATTGAGAAGACAAGACTCACTGATAAGAACAATAATAATAGGAAACGATTAAAGCAGTAGGAAAAGAGGAAGACCCAACATGAGATGGTTCGACTCAATAAACGAAGCCATTTATCTGATTTGAACAAGGCTATTAATCATAGGGCGGAGCTGCGGTGGCTCAAGTGGTTAAGACGCTGAACTGCAGGCTCTGGAAGGTCAGTAGTTCAGCAGTTCGAGACCCGGGTGCCGCATGACAGGGTGAGCTCCTGTCTCTAGTTCCAGCTCCTGCCAACCTAGCAGTTCGAAAGCAAGAAATTGCAAGTAGATAAATAGGTACCACTTCGGTGGGAAGGTAACAGCGTTCCGTGCGCCTTGGTGTTTAGTCATGCCGGCCACATGACCACGGAAACGTCTTCGGACAGCGCTGGCTCTTCGGCTTTGAAACGGAGATGAGCACCGCAACCCTAGAGTCGGATTCGACTGGCTTTCGAGCAAGGGAACCTTTACCTTTACCTTATTAATCATAGGATGTTTGGAGGTAATAAATTCATAAGGCTGCCATAATTCAGAAATGACTTGATGGCACATAACACATACACAGAAGAAGTGTGAGGTAGTGAGTGGGTAGATATGTGCAAAAGCAGTTTACATGTAATTTTTTAAAAAAAAGATGGAAAAGAATCTAATGAGGAGGAAGGAATGGTAGGGAAATAGCAATCAGGAGGGATCTGGCAAAGCATTTGTTCAGTTTGGGTAAATATGAAGGGATCCTGAGGCATCTTAAAGACTAATGAGTTCACTGAAGATTATGCTTTGATTAAACCTATTGGTCTTTAAGGTGCCATCTTCCCCTTGTCTGACAGACATCAAAAAGAGATTCCTCGAGATGTTATATATTTCATTTTTATCCTGCTCTTCCTCCAAGAAGGTTCAGGAGGCATACCACAGTTCCTTCATCTCCATTTTATTCTCATAAGAACCCTATGAGGTAGGTTAAGCTAGGAGAGAGTGACAGGCCAAAGGTAACCCAGTAGATTCATAGCCAAGTGGGGATTTCAACTCAAGTCTCCTCAGTCGAAAATTCCAATTACCACACCTAGCTGCATAATGCATTGTATTAGGAAAATAGCATAGTATAACCTAATATCAATTTAGAGTTTCTTTTGTTATGAAGAAAAAAACAGGCGATTCTTACTCTGTCTCCTCAGACTAATCTTTTTCAGGAGATGTATTCTAAAAGTCAACTTTATTTCTCAAATTTATCTTATTTCTCAAATTTATATCCTGCTTTTTCAACACAAAGGGCACTTGTAGCAGTTATCCATACTATTCTGTCAAGAGCTTATAATTAATTCAATACCCATGGACAGAAATGCTTGCAGATTATTAATAATATAACACCATCCATGTGGGAGATGTTGTGTAAGACTAAATAAAGCTCATGCTTGATTAAAACCTTTCATATAAAAAAAAGAATTTTCATTCCTGTAGAAATGTCTGCTATGGCACATTAATTGCTTTTTTTGATTAAGTTTATTTACACTAAAAAAGGAGAAATAGAGTAGGTAACCTCACAGGTTCTTTCCATCATGCTTTGAATGTGACTGTGGATAGCATACAAAACAAATATCATTTTAAGGCACTACCAGCATACATATTCGTAGGATTTATTTCTGAGCTCAGGCCAGCTGAATTATGGATGTCAGCCAAGAGATGCTTGAGCAGAGAACTCTTGGAATGTCTCCCTGGTGGTGGTTCACAGGCAGTGAACAGCATTAGGAAATCATGCTGACACAGAGCAAGGCAGCAACTGTTACATTCCTGCATAGTTTGGTTGAATGCAGAATATTTTTTTCAATAGATGGATTGTGTGGTAACCCTTTGGTTCCCAGTGACTAACATTAATATGAAGCACAGTTATGCCATAACACAAGCTTAAAAGTTGCTGTGATGTTTGGAAATTGGACATTACAACTGTTCCAAAGATATTAATGATTAGGAGTAAGGCCCACTGTGGAAAGAAATACAACAAGCTCTAGAAAGAAGCTCCAAGTGAGTGTCCCGGCTATGGCTGGTGGGGCAGTGGAGGGAAGGCAAAAATAGAGGGAGGCAAGCCATGTTTCCTTTCTTCTGCTTAGCTATAAGACAGGCTGTCTCAAGTCATTTTGCTGCCCTAAGTGTGTAGGATGGGAGGAGAGCCTCATGGTAACAGGTATGGTTCCCTCCATCCCTGACTTATGTTGATTTGGGGCTATGCAGTGGCAGCTAAGGTAGAAAAGCACCTCCTCCTGTGCCATGTTTTCTGGGTTTCAAGGATCTGGAAATCAGTTCTGTAGCCAGTTACAGGGTTGCCAGCTCTGGGTTGGGAAATACCTGCAGATTTGAGCGGTAGAGCCTAGGGAGGGCAGGGTTTGGGGTGGGGAGGGAGCTCAGCAGAGTAAAATGCCAGAGTCCACTGCCTAAAGCAGCCATTTTCTCCAGGAAAACTGATCTGGGAGATCTCCAGGTGCCACCTGGAGGATGGCAATGCTAAGGGAAGGGCCAGACCTGTAGATTTGAGGGGTAGAGCCTAGGGAGGCAGAGTTGGGGTGGGGAGGGACCTCAGAAGGGTATAGTGCTGAGGACTGATTTTGGTCATCTGGGGATCAGTTGTAATAACTGGGAGAAATGATGTACTGTGGGTGGGGAACACAGTGATTTCCGGGAGATCTCCAGGCCCCATAGGGAGATTGGCAACCCCAGTGAATGTTTAGGGGAAGATTGGGAGATGTATTTTACTTCAGGATACTTGCAATGACGCCCAACAGCAAGAGCAAACTGTTTAGAATGTTGGAGGTGAGGGCCAATCAGGCTACATATGCAGATGACTTCTGTGTTCTGACTGGCTATGGGGGGGAGAGGATGATGCGCAGAATGGAATGAGGCCCAATCACCCACGAATACAAATGACTTTGAAAGGCTGGCCCAATCAGGTAGAAGGTGAGTCATCGGGATAACAACTAGTGTTTTGTATATATCTAGACTAGATGAGAAACTTTTGTAGCTGCTGAAGACCAGAGTTTCTTGATGACTAATTTTTTCCATTTTTTAAACATACAGGGAAAGAAACAGACAGTTATTCTAAAAGTTCTCTTTAAATATTACAAAAAACATTTGAAAGTCTGGGTTTATCAAAAGGTTTGGCTTTTGTATTCAGACTGGTGCATTTCTAAGAGACATGGGCAAATATCACAGCAATATGTCAAACAGAAAAACAACACCATCTCACCTGCTGAAGAAACTGGACGTTTCTATCAGACAATAGCACAGCACAAGCATTAAAAGACAACTTCTGAATCCTTTCCTCTTGTCTTTGCTACTATCCCATGATTCAATCCCATGAATCATCCCCAAGCAACCATCACCTGTACACTCAAGCAAAGCAGTCCAATTTTGGTCTGGATGCTATTACTTGAAACTGCAGGTCTTAGTTACAAAATTACTCTGTACCTCCTCCCTCCATCTGGGAACAGGTCATTTATCCCTCTTCTCCTTGTCAGGGGCTGGGGCTCAGGCAGAGGAAGTCTGAGTTCAGTTCAAGATTGAAGCCAAGCAGGAGTAGAGCGGGAACCAATGGCGAAAGTCCAGCACACAAACCAGGAGTGGAGTCGTTCAGAGCCAAGGTCAGAAAGCTGAGAGTTCAGAGCAGGGGTGGAGTCTGGAAACTAGGACGAGGTGGGTGCAAGAGCATTGCAAGATCAACTAGTCGCTTCCACAAAGAAGCTGGCCTAAAGTGGGGAGCTAAATACCCCTGTGCTGCTGTTTCCAATTAGTGCTCGGCGTGAGCGGCCAAGCGTCTGTTAAAATTCAGGCATGAAGGGCTGTCTGCCCCGCAAGCGAGCTTCCTGCTGCTGAGATGCCAAGTCCTGGCGGAATCGGTCCCTTAAGCGAGCAACCTGTGGAGGTGAGTGAGGGGGCCTGTCTGCTGGTAGTTGTTCCTTGTCAGCTGTTACTGATGCGGGTGGCGATGGAAAACTGTCAGTTTCTGGTGCTTCAGCAGGGCCAGGTGTGGGTTCTGCTGAAGCTGTCAACTCCCCCTTGCCACAGCCCATGACCCTATCCCCCCCACAGGGCTCTCCCAGCAGAAGGGCCGGGTTTGTCTGGATAGGCAATGTGGAACTGCTGTACCAAGTCTGGGGCGTGAAGATTGTCTACAAGTTCCCAAGACCAATCCTCGGGCCCATAGCCCTCCCAGTCGACGCGGTACTGGAAGTCTGCACTCTGGCACCGGGAGTCAAGAATCTGGCGGACTTCATACGCCTCCTCCTCATCCACCAGTACTGGTGGTGATGGCGATGGAGGAGGGGGCCGAGCAGGGTCAGGAGATGCGGTCGGGGCCAGCAGGGAATGATGGAAGACCAGATGAACATGTAGGTGGAGTGGCAACTGAAGTCGGAAGGCGATGGGGTTGATCTGCTCCAGGATTCAGTAGGAGCTAATAAACCAAGAATCCAACTTGTATGAACAACCGGGCCGCCACAGATATCGGGTGGAGAGCCACATATGATTTCTGGGGTTGAGCAGGGAGCCCTCTTGTCTTTTCTGATTGACAGCCAGCTTGTATGCTTCCTTGGCCCGCTGAAGTTGCTCTTGAAGCAAGGCTTAGAGCACGTGAAGTTCCTGAAGGTGTGCATCAGCAGCTAGGATGTTTGTGGGTGGCCAGACTGATAGGAAGAACCGGGGGTGGTACCTGTAGGCTGCAGAAAATTAGGTTGTTTGTGTGGATGAGTGCATGGCATTGTTGTAGGCAAACTCGGCCAGAGGCAACAGGGGGGTCCAATCATTTTGTTGGTAACAGGTGTAACAGTGGAGGTATTGCTCAAGAGTGGTGTTCGTGTGCTCCGTCTGTCCATCCGTCTATAGGTGGTATGCTGAGGATAGGTGAACTCGGGTACCCAGACTGGAGTGGAGGGCCTGCCAGAACTGAGAGGAGAACTGTGGTCCCCTGTCAGAGACCAAGTGGGCCGGGAGTCCATGTAAGCAGAAAATGTGCTGGAGAAACAGGTGGGCAGTTTCCTGGGCTGTGTTACCCTTAGGACGAGGAAGCTCGGTGATGAAGTCCATGGACACGGTGTTCTAGGGGCTCGAGGGCATGAGCAAGGGGTGTAACAACCCTGAGGGTTTGGCTGGAGGGTCTTTGGCTCATTGGCAGATGTCACAGGAGCTGACATACCAAGTGACATCAGAACGCATGTGAGGCCATCAGAACTCCCATGTCAGTAGTGTGTTGTTTTGTGCTGGCCGAAATGTCCAGTGGGCAAAGAGTCATGGGTCAGATGCAACACTTCTGTCCAAAGGGGCCCAGGTGGCACGTAGAGACATTCCTGGTGCAGCAGGAGGCCGTCACAAGTCGTGAGCTCTCCTACCGGTCCTTCTTGGAGTTCCTGAAGGCGTTGTCGAGACCAGGGATCCTGAGCCTGGCTAGCACGGATGTCTTCCGCCAGAGTTGGGTGGGTTGAGGTGGCTGCAAAGACCGAGGGCAGCAGAATGGGAGTGACAGGGGTCTCTGCGGCCAACGCAGGAGCATATTCCAGTTTGCATGAGACTGCATCAGCCTTCTGGTTCTGGGTGTGCGGAACATAGGTGATTCGGAAGTCAAACTGCCATTGGTTGAGGCGGTGGGTCTGAAGGTGGTCTGAAGGTGCTCCAGGTTATGATGATCCATGAGCACTTGGACTGGGTGGTGGGCCCTTTCAAGGTGGTACCTCCACACCTTGAAGGCAGTCTTGATGGCAAGCAGCTCCCTCTCCCAGATAGTATAGTTTCTCTCAGCTGCTGTCAACTGATGTGAGTAGTATGCACAAGGTTGAAGTGGTTGAGATGGGTCGTCTCACTGAGACAGTACCATGCCAAGGGCTACGCTGGAGGCATCGGCTTCCATACTGAAAGGGATCTGGGGATCTGGGTAGTGCAGGAGTGACCCCATAGCAAAACAAGACTTCAGAGCCAAGAAGCCTTGGTCAGCCTCAGGAGTCCAGTGGAAGGGCTCTTTGGGTTGGAGGAGCCGGGTCAGCAGTGTGGTTGGATGCGTATGCAGGAATGAACTGTCTATAGTAGTTGGAAAAACTGAGGAGCCGTTGCAGATCTTTGTGGTTCTGAGAAGTCTGCCAGGTCAGGACTGCTTTTATTTTCTTTGGGTCCATGAGGATCCCTTGAGGTGACACGATGTGGCTGAGGAACTCGACAGAGTGCAGGTCAAAGTTACACTTTTCCAGCTTTTTGTAGAGACCATGGGCTCGTAAGCACTGGAGGACTTGGCGGACATGGTCAACATGCTGGGCAGTGTTCCTGGAATAAATCAAAATGTTGTCCAAATAACTTATTACAAAGTGGTTGAGCAGGTCCCAGAAGATGTCATTCATTCACCGCTGGAAGACAGCGGGGGTGTTGGTCAATCTAAATGGCATCACCAGGTACTCAGATTGGCCATAATGAGTTCCAAATGCCGTTTTTCACTCATCTCCCAGCTGTTTGTGTACCAAATTGTATGCACCATGAAGAGCCAGTTTGGTATAGATCTGGACCCCCTTGAGGTGGTCCAGGAGTTTGGGGATCAGTGGCAGGGGGTACCAGTCTTGAATGGTGATCTTGTTGAGGGCCCGATAATCATTACAGAGACGGAGCTCGCCACTTTTTTCTTTTACAAAGAGAACTGGGGCCGACAATGGAGATGTGGAGGGTTGGATGAATCCTCGTTTTAAGTTTTTGTCAAGGAAGACACGTAAGGCTGCTAGTTCTGGTTCTGACATAGGATATAGATGCCTCACTGGTAGAGATGCCCTGGGTACCAGGTCACCGGGTGCAATCATATGGTCGGTACAGGGGAAGCTGGTCAGCCCCAGACATTGGTGAAATTGGCATATTTTTGAGGATGTTGAGGATCGCTGACTGGTGCAGTAGTGGCAGGGGTGGAAGGTGGAGTGAGGTGTGGGCAGGGGTCTTGGAACCGCAGTTCTTGTCAAGCCCAGTCCACAGTGGGGTTACACATTATTAGCCATGACAGCCCCAGGATTAGTGGGAAACATGGCATACGAGAAACATCGAACTGCAGTTGCTTCTGAAGCTGTTGTATGTGGAGGGTGACTGGACAGGTTTCCTGAATCACAGGACCCGAATGGAGGAGGCTCCCGTCAATGGCCTCGACCAAGGTCGGGGTTTCTTTGATCTGCACAGGGATCTGGTGCTGCTTGACAAAGGTGGCATCAATGAAGCACTGGGCTGCCCCCGAGTCTAGCATGGCATACACAAGCAGCCAGCACCTATCAGGCAACCAAAGCTTGATGGGTACCAGGAAGGGGCCCCGGTCATTAACACTGAGTTCAGAGGACCCAGCTAGTTGCCCCAGGCCAGGGGGTCTGCTCAGGCATGGGGCTGGTCTTTTGCCACCATCTCTGGCAGCGGTACTCCCAGTCAGGTGTTTGGCCAGGCATCTGGCAGAGAAATGCCCCGCCCCTCCACAGTACAGACAGAGGTTCTGTGCTCTGCACCTTGCTTTCTCTTCCGGGGTAAGATGAGGGCATGTGGCTCCCAACTGCATGGGTTCCCCCTTGTCTCCCCCGGTGCCTGGGGTTACAGGAAGCGGCCAGGGAGCTGGACAGCATGGAGCTTGTGCTGAACGGCTGCTGCTCCATGCTTGACCATGACTCTCCAGACAGCAGAGGCACAGAGTTCCTGCAGCGTGGAAGGTTGCTCAGCCCGAGCAAGTTCATCTAGCACCTCATCAGCCAGTCCTTCCGTGTACTGATCCATCAAGGCTGCTTCATTCCATGCCATGTCTTGGGCTAGGAGTTTGAACTCTGTGGAATAATGAGCGACAGAGTTTTTGCCTTGCTTCAAGGTCCGGACTTTCCGATTGGCGGTAGCTGCCTGCTGTGGGTTAGCGAAGGCTGTGGAGAGGTGATCAAGGAATCCCTGGAAATCCATCAGCAGGGGCAAAGGAGCCACTAGCAAGGGGGTAGCCCATTTAGCTGCCTGTCCCTTTAAAAGGCTGATAATGAAACACACCTTGGTTTCAGTGTTGGGAAAATCCTGGGCATGTAGTTCGATATACAGTTTGCATTGTGCCAGGAAAGCAGGAAACTCTTCCACATAACCGCCAAATTTCTCAGGTGGAGTAACTGGGCATTTTGGCGGTGAGGCGGTGGCAGTGGCTTGCTGCTGCAGGTGCTGTTGTTGTTGCAGGTCAGTAACCACTTGTGTGAACTGCCAGGTCAGTCATTTGCAGGGTGCCTCCTCTCGCCTCCCCTTCCATCTTGTGGAGAGAGTATGGGTGGAAGCAATCTGTCAGGGGCTCAGACGCAGGTAGAGGGAGTCTGAGTTCAGTCCGAGGTCGAAGCCGAGCAGGAGTAGAGCAGGAGCCGATAGTGAAAGTCCAGTGCACAAACCAGGAGTGGAGTCGTTCAGAGCTGAGGTCAGAAAGCTGAGAGTTCAGAGCAGGGGTGGAGTCCGGAAACTAGTACGAGGTGGGTGCAAGAGCGTCGCAAGATCATTTAGTTGCTTCCACAAAAAAGCTGGCCTAAAGTGGGGAGCTAAATACCCCTGTGCTGCTGTTTCCAATTAGTGCTCGGCGTGAGCGGCCAAGCGTCTGTTAAAACTCAGGGCTGAAGGACTGTCTGCCCCGCAAGCGAGCTTCTTGCCACTGAGATGCCAAGTCCTGGCAGAGTCGGTCCCTTAAGCGAGCAACCCGTGGAGGTGAGTGGGGGGGGCTGTCTACTGGTAGTTGCTCCCTGACAGCTGTTACTGATGCGGGTGGCGACTGGCGACGGCAAACTGTCAGTTTCTGGAGCTTCAGTGGGGCCAGGTGTAGGTTCTGCTGAAGCCGTCAGCTCCCCCTTGCCACAGCCCATGACACTCCTCCCTATTCATCACTGATCATCACTGTACTTTAGCCATTTTGATAGTTCTGAAGAAGAGTTATATTGTGTGCTGCAATGGCCCAGTAAGAGAGAGGACTAGAAGATAATTTTCTACAGCTGAAAGATTCCTCTTCTACAATTATCTGAAACTGATGTTCCACATAACACATCATGTAGATCTATATTTCCCATAAAAACCTAGTAATGCACATACCCGCTGGCAAGATCCTTCTGTATGTTTGCTTGAAGTAATTCCTATTTCCCAAAGATTCTACATCTAGTTCTCCTTGCAATTTGCCTTTTGGTTCTTTTATGTTATCACCTAATAAATTACTTCCTTTTCTCTTCACAACTGGCCACATACTTCATGGCAGCAGTGGAAATAGGCCATTCCTTATGGAAAAGAATGGACACAAATCTGATATAAAGATAGAAACATTAAGAAACTAGTGGGAGAATATCTCTATCAGGATGCTTTACTACTGACCTGAAAGTCACAATTTTTCCATGAAAAAATTTCAGAGGGAGACTCCAGCATGAATCTGCTGAAAGAGAATTCATTAGGAAGCTTGATACTGCCTCACTAGGCCTCAGTAAGGACAATGGTTTCCTATCCAAATGCAAGTGTTAAATGAGTTTAGAAAGTCAACCATTATGGTATCAATTATTACTGATCTTGGGAATTGTGGGTCTTTAACTTTCTTGTTAATTCTCTCTCTTTGGGTATATAACGCTACCACCAGGAATTTAATTCCAATCTTATTAATTAATTAACCTTTCCCACAGTATTGTGCCCAAGCTCTAAGTCTCCTTCATTGGACTATGTGGTCCTGAGGATGAGACTCTAGTATTTAAATAACAAAGGACTCTGGGTTAACAATAAACAAAATAAAACTTCATTTGCACAAGAAGCGTATTGGTTTCAAGATGTTTTGTAACTTATCTCTTCAGTGAATAAAACAAGTGTATATAAATAACTTCTGACTGAGGTATCATACTCTTTCGCTTCACAAATACTCCTCACTCTCAGATCCTCCTTTCTCTTCAGAATGTACTTTATCCAGTCTTTATTTTATTTATCTCAGTTTATTCTTCCCCTTTTTAAATCAGGTTTCTGTCAGCTTCTGTCTCACACACTTATAATACCTTGACAATATTAGGTTTTGACTTTCTTTAGTCACTAATATGTCCTCTAAAGTATTTTACTTCCTTTTTAGAATTTTAAATGCTTTTCACAGCACTATTATGGGATTCTAATCAGAAGACTGCTTCTCAGACTCTGTAAGCTGCTGACCACAACTGACTATTGACCGCTGATTGAACACACAGACTGACTTTCTCCACACACATTTCTTAGCTCCCTCCATACACTCTCAGTCACCAAACAACCACCTCACTCACTCATTCCCTTGCTCTTCTGAAACTTTCCAAACATTTAAAGCAACGCACACTTAAAACTTTAAATCATTACAATGGGCCTTTGCTCTGATCCAGCATAACTCTTCTTATATTCCTACAGAAATGTCACAGCGTGTAGCTATTATATTTCATTGCCTTTTAATCCCATTGTTAGCCTTTTTTCTCTGTGCTGTTTTTCTTTGACATATGAAGATACACTTCATGCTTCAGATGAGCAGGGCTATAGCTCATAAGACACCCTAAAATAGGCATGTACATTCACAAAATAAGAGAAAAATTTGGATCACTTGTGTCTGAAATAAGCAAAAGATGGAACATGCTCTATGAATCTGTGACAAACTAAAGGTCATCTGGGTTAGCCTGTTGCAGCAAAAACAACAAATTGTCTTGTGGTTCCATAATGACCAACAGATTTACTGTGACAGGGTATAAACTTTTGTGAGCAAAAGCTCACTTCATCAGATTCCAAAGTAAGCATCAAATTCAGTTCTACTACTACATACTAAAGGTCAATCAGCTACAGAGATGTTAGGGAATTTCACATTACCGAGATTCTGCCGGGTTGAAGCCGCTTCTGATTCATCTTGAAGTAAACTGGTACAGGGCTGCCATTTCACACATGGCTTTCTCTGACCGGAAAAGAGCCGAATCAGAAGCGGTTTGGCAATTCAGACCGCACCGCTTTGTTTTCCCGCTGTGCCTTTTTTTAAAAAAATGTTTGCTTTAGAGCGCTATAGCACTATAGTGCTATAAAACAACACTGCAGGCATTCCAATGGGGTTGCTATGATGCTATTGCGCTATAGCGTTATAGTGCTCTAAAGCGAATGTAAAAAAAAAAAAAAGGCCGGAGATCGCCCGCGCAGGTGAAAAAAGGCGGGAAAAAAGCGTATCGGATCTGGGAGAAGAAACTGATGACTACTTGGAAGCGGTTGACAGGTAAAATGCTTCAGCCTTGTTTCCTGAACGGGACAGAAGCGATTCTGTGTGAAATTACAAATATATTCCAGTAGGGAACCGGTTCTAAAACGGTTCTGTCTGAAATGCCAGACCAGAAACCGTTTGAGAACCGTTCCTCTTCCGGATTATATCATCTGTCTGAAATTCCCCAGTATCTTACTGTTCTCCTTATAGTTAAATCACACTAGACTATGGAAAAAGTTGCAAAGTATCGTTCTAAAGCAAAATCTTTCTGAGCCTCATTGCAGAAACAGAATGCACATTGCTCATTTAAATGTTAATGCTGTAACTAGGATTCTTAGTATATAGATTTGTAGTACTGCATTTTCGATTTATTGTGTTTATTTTTGCTAGTTGTTGACTGTAATAAATCAATCAGTAAGTGTGTCACAATACTGTCAAAAGCACAGATGAATACAGTACCTTATTGAATTCATGTAAGATTTAATCATGTGTTTGAAAGTCACTCCAAGCAAACAGCTGTTGGTGATAAAGAGGCATAGTAAAATCCATAGAGCAAATAAATATATAAAGAAGGATGCTTACTTTCTGCAGTAAGATAAGAATCTCAGGATTTAATGAGACCAAATTCCACAATTTGCAAATGAGTTCTATTTTGCAGCTCTCTTTTTACCCACCCACGCTTTAAGATCCACTGCAGAATGTTCTGGGAGATTTAAATTATCCCATAGGCTTCTGATTATTAAGATTTTAATATCCCTTTTGTCTCTTTTTATCTTTTGCATTGACACTGACCCGTTCATCAATACAAATGGCAAACAGGCATTGTTTTTGTATAATAACATATATTGCATCAGAAGACTTGCAAGTAAACATGCTCTTGATTGTAGGACTTACATTACTCCTGAAGGTGTTATCTGAGAAGGCAAGTGGACAGCCCTAGTGGGGCTTGTTAAAGGGGTATATCCCTGGATTTGTACTTCCATTAGATGGTCCACAGTTGCAGGTGTTCCACAAATGGTGGCTCACGTGTCCCCAGGCCCAATGTAAGAACACAAAAGTGAAGTTGCAGTGAGGAAGAAAAACTAAGTATTTATTGCAATAAAGAGAGATACAATACATGGCAACTAAGTGCTCACAAAGCCAAGCTGCTCTCTGCTTGAAAAATCGATGTGCAGAGGGTTATATACCCAAAATGACATAGATACAGTTTATGATACATGGTAGACCCCATTGGTTACAAGTAGAACATTGGTTACAGCTAAAACAACAACATAAAACAATGTAGGACAAACCTTGTATAGAAAAAATATTTCTCTGATTCAGTGATTAAACTCAAATGGTTGAGCTGGGAACAGATCCCTATGACTTTCACACCTGACCAGATGGCAAGCACAAATGGCAAGCCTGTTCTTCATTTCAAAGGACACTTTGACACCTCACAGGGACAGAGTAGACATTCAGTCTCTGTCCCAAACTTCAAAGCCTAGCCTACGTGACCCATCACACGTAAGCGATGGGGGCACTTGCAAAGTAGACCCGCCTTTCTGCTTTGGCATAATTGGGTACTGGCCATGCTTAATTATGACAAAGGAGGAGGAGAGTTGTCTTTGGCCTATCAAAAGGCACCCAGAACTCTCTTGGAAAGAGGGCCCCTTTCTAAGAGTTAGTCTCTGTTTGGTTACACTCTGACAAGACTGAATTTTGCAAGGGGGGCAACAAGCTGACTTTGATTGCCCATTGCAAGCATGGATTTCATCTTTAAAATCCCTTGGAGAAGGGACTTCGCTTGAACTGTTATCTGCACCAAGGATTGGTAACTATGATGCTTTTTGTATGTTTTAGTTAGAGCGCTATAAAGCTCTAGGACTGTTTATTATTTTCACCCTGAGTGCGTCTCATGTCTTATAGTTGTTGTATTGAATAAAGATCTTATATAGAGTAATCTGATCTGGTTTGGATCAATGTTGTACCTGAACTCTAAGGCTAAATTCCAGAGCCTTACCTGCTCGTCTGAAAGCTACTAGTGTGTGTTAAATCATTTGCAGCTCTACCTCAGAGCTGATAAGTTGTTAAGTTCCAAGAACCAGGAAGGAGAGGGACCTATTCTCCTGTCTGGTTGGGAACGTTCTTAAAAATAGGTCCTGGTGGCAGAACACTGGTGTTTCAGTGCTTCTTACCCCCTGGAGGGGGGTGCAAGAAACAGGAACCCAGTGCTTGTTCGCAGCGTCTGGATTCTCTGGACCTGTGGGCGGAGAGTCTAGATCCTGTACATGTTGGCAGCAGTGCAGGGAAACCTGGGCATGCTGCCTATGTGCATGAATCCTGTACAGGGAGACAGTATCTGGATTCTCTGGACCTGTGGGTGAAGAGTCTAGATCCTGTACAAACCTTATGCCAGAGGGTAAATGGACACAAATCTGACATCAGGAATCACAAGACTGAGAAACCTTAAGAGAACACTTCAGCCTTCCAGAACATTTAATGAGTGACCTCAAGGTAGCTGTTTTATTACAAAGGAACTTCAGGAGCAGAATGGAAAGGGAAATTGCTGAATTACAAGTTATTACAATACTTGGAACAAAGACCTCCCCAGGACTCAACAGGGATATTGATTTCTTATCTCATTACATATGCTAACTCATTCAGTCCTCTTACAGTTCTCATACAGAGGAAGTATACATCCTCTGTATTTTAGTGTATTTCTCTTTTAGAATAGTATAGTAGAATACTGAATGTTATACAAGGAATATTGTATTGTTCGGCTGACATACACTGCTTCCACTTTGAAAGAGAAAGTAAAAATGCTATTAAGTGACTTTGGCTGCAGTCACACATGCTAAATAACCCACTTTCAGCGCACTTTCCAACTGGATTTTGCCAGTTCACACAGTAAAAATGCAGTTGCAAAGTGCACTGAAAGTGGATTGAAAGTAGATTATTTAGTGTGTGCGCAGCCCTCCATGCTCTGAGAGTGAATGGAGAATCTCAGATTTATTTTGATATATTTATTGCTTTACAACTGTTGACCTTATAACTTTAGGTTGTTATTTAATTCTGGTTTTGCATAGCTTAAAACATCTTCATCATGTTACATATTAATTTGCTGTTCATCCATCTGTAAGTTAGAACCTTACCTCCTATTCCACTGTATTTGAAAAAGTGTGCTTTGCACATGAAAGCTCAAACCTTGAATAAGCCTTTGTTGGTCTTAAAGGTGCCATGGGACTCAAAATTTGTTCTACAAATGGATCATTAAAGGATGCCAGGTGCATCCCTTTCTTCTGAAGCTGGGCTGTAAAATGATAAATCCTTCAGCAGAGGTATAGCAGAGCAGAGTAACTGAAGTCAAACAAATGTTTTCACTTTTCCAGCTTAAACTCTCTCTCTCTCTCTTAAAACTATGTCTCATTTTCTCTAGTTCCTAATTTAACACTACTTCAAGGCCTATTAGCAGAGGAGGACTGCTGTTTCATCCAAAAGTACAGATAACAGGAGAATGTTTTATTTATTCAGCCTGCATTGGCTGGAGCTGTGGTACAGGGACAGAAGTGAAGAAACCATCTGATATATATATAGTTTAGCATACTGTGGAACACAAGGAGTGGCATATCAAACAGTTGCAATTCAACGTTCTGTAAGTAATTCAACTGATTCCCAGAGACTGCAGTACCCCCTTGTCAGCCTCTTCTGCAATTCAGTTGCACTTGTTTCTGTTAATCTGAATTTGTTGTTGTTCAGTCGCACAGTCGAGTCCGACTCTTTGCGACCCCATGGACCAGATCACGCCAGGCCCTTCTGTCCTCCGCTGTCCGCCGAAGTTTGCTCAATTTCATGTTCGTTGCATCGATGACTCTGTCTAACCATCTCATCCTTTGCCGTCCCCTTCTTCTTTGACCTTCAATCTTTCCCAGCATCAGGGTCTTCTCCAGTGAATGCTCCCTTCTCATTTGGTGGCCAAAGTATTTGAGCTTCAGCTTCAGGATCTGGCCTTCCAGGGAACAGTCAGGGTTGATTTCTTTTAGGATTGACTGATTTGATCTCCTTGCAGTCCAAGGGACTCTCAAGAGTCTTCTCCAGCACCATAGTTCAAAAGAATCTATTCTTCGGCGCTCGGCCTTCCTTATAGTCCAACTCTCGCAGCCATACATTACTACGGGGAATACCATTGCTTTGACCATGCGGACTTTTGTTGGCAGGGTGATGTCTCTGCTTTTTATCATGCTGTTTAGGTTTGCCATCGCTTTCCTCCCAAGGAGCAGGCGTCTTTTAATGTCATGGCTGCAGTCACCATCTGCAGTGATCTGGGATCCTAGGAACGTGAAGTCTGTCACTACTTCTACGACTTCTCCTTCTATTTGCCAAGGAGTGATGGGGCCAGATGCCATGATCTTAGTTTTTTTTTTTTTTTTTTTTTCCCATTTTGTTTATTGATTTTTTAACATATATACAACTACAAACATACAGTTTAACTTTTCCTCAGTTCGGAGCCGATATATATATTTCCCACCATTTATAAACCTTTGACCATCTATTTTGAAAGTCTGTTTCATCTCTTCCCTGAATAAACATTGTCAATCTGTCCATTTCGGAACATTCTAGCAGTTTCCATACAAGTTCCTTTTTGGAGGGTAGCTCCTCGTTCTTCCACTTTTTGGCTACTAAAATTCTGGCAATCGTTACCAGGTAGGCTAATACTTGCCTGTCTTCCTGTTTCAAACCATCAGGTAATATGCTTAACAAATATAATTCTGGGGATAAGTTAATAGTTACATTTAAAATTTCATATACCAGTTTTCCCACCATTCTCCAGAATTTCCTCATTTTTTCACAACTCCACCAAATATGAAAATATGTTCCGGTATTTTTTTTACATTTCCAACAATTATTCGAAAGGCTCCTAACACATTTAGCGATCTTATCTGGTGACCAGTGCCACCTAAAAAACATCTTGAATACATTTTCTTTAAGTGATGTTGCCCTAAATAATTTTGCTGTTCTCCACATTTTAGCCCAGTCATCAATTTCAATGGCATGCCCTATATCCTGCATCCACTTTACCATATTTGGTTTAACTGCTTCGTCCAACATATACTTCTCCAACCAGAACCTATATAACTTTTGAATCAGTTTATCACTGGACGACAGCCATAATTTGTCTAGCTCGTAGGTAGATGTATAAAATCCTAAGGTTCTATCTTTAGCATAGATCGACTGGAGCTGCATTTTTTCCCACCATGTCAAGTTTAACCTATCTACTGGCATAAGTTTGTCTTTATTATCTAGTAACTTATCATACGTCATTTTTTTCTCTTCTAATAGCAAAGAAGGCTTAATATAGGCCTCTAAGGGGGAAATCCACCTCGGTGTTTTTACATAATATTTTTCTTTAATACTTTGCCAACACTTTATCAATGCCCCTCGCACTATGTGCTGGTGGAAATTGGTGTGGATCTTATCCTTGTTGTACCACAGATAAGCATGCCATCCCATATTAAGATCGTAACCTTCCAGATTTAACAGTCTTACATTGTCTAAAGTCATCCACTCTTTCACCCATCCCGCAGCAGCTGCTTGGTAGTATAGGTCCCAATTTGGAACTCCACATCCGCCCCTTTCTTTAATATCCTGCAGGTATTTCAGTTTAATTCTAGCCCTTTTAGGGTACCAAATAAATTGCCTTGTAATTTTATCCATTTTTACAAATATCTGCTTATTTTTAAGAATTGGAACATTCTGCGCTAAAAAAAGGAAGCGAGGCAAAATATTCATTTTTATAACCGAGATTCTACCCATAAAAGACAATTGAATATTTTTCCATTTTTCTAAATCTCTCTGAATTTCTTCTATTAGCTTCCCGTAATTATTCTCTATTAAGGCACTATTTCTATTGGTCATTAGTATACCTAGATATTTCACTTTATTTACTACCTCAATTTTTGAACATTCAAAAATCTTATGTTTCATTTCCTGGGTACAATTCTTAGTCAAGATTTTTGTTTTCCCTAAATTGATTTTGAGACCCGCGACCTCTCCATAGTTCTGTATTGTATCCAGCAATATTGGTATTGAGAATGTGGGATCTTCTGTTATGAAGACTAGATCGTCCGCAAATGCCTGAAGTTTGAACTCTTCTTTCTTTATTTTTAAACCTTTTATCCGGCCATCGGCTCTCACCATATCCGTTAAAGATTCTAACAGAAAGATAAATAATAATGGGGACAGCGGACAGCCCTGTCTTGTACCCTTCTGTATCTCTATTCTCTCAGTCATATCACCATTAATCAGAACTTTTGCTTGTTGTTTCACATATATTGCTGATACCATATGCAGAAAATTCTCTCCACAGTCCCATCTCTCCAATTTCTGTCTCAAAAATTCCCATGAAACATTGTCGAACGCTTTTTCCGCGTCTAAAAAAATCAGAGCTAGTTCTCTACCCGGTTGGTTTTCATAATACTCCAAGACATTTATAATAGTTCTCACATTATGTCTGATTTGTCTTCTTGGGAGAAATCCCGCTTGGTCTTGATGAATTAATTGCGACAATACTTTCTTTAACCTTGTTGCCAATATACTTGCAAAAATCTTATAATCCGCGTTCAGTAACGATATTGGACGGTAGTTTCTAACCTCTTTTTCATCAGATCCCTGTTTGTGTATTAACGTGATCAGCGCTTCATTCCATGTGTCCGGTAGTCTTTTCTCCTTCGCAATGTTTTGTATTAGGCCCTGAAGAGGCAATGATATCTGTTCTTCAAATATTTGGTATATTTCTGCGGGTAGACCATCCGGCCCAGGAGATTTCTTCTTTTTCTGTCTTCTAATTGCCTCTACCATCTCACATGGTGTTACAGTAGTGTTTAAGATTTTCCTCTGCGTCTCAGTAAACTTCTTATTATTATTTTGTGACAAGAACAACTCGATTTTTTGCTTTTCTTGAGGCATCTGTTTGAACAAATTCATATAAAATTCTTGTACAATGTTTTTTAGCTCTGAAGTAGAGAATTTAACCACCCTATTTCCATCTCTTAATGCCGTAATTATTCTTTTCTCTTTTTCTTTTCTCAATCTATAAGCCAGCCACCTTGTGGGCTTATTAGCGTTTTCAAAATAATAGTGTTTTGCTTTCTCTATGTCTTTAGCTAATTCCTGAGTATGTAACAAGTTCAATTGATGTTGTAACATTTTTATTCTTGAGTGGGTTATTTCCTCCTCTGGCTGTCTCTTGAGGTTTTTTTCCGCTACTTTTATCTTCTTCTTTATCTCCTCTAGCTCCTTGTGTTTCCGTTTAACTTTCCACGCGTTTTGACTTATGAACCAACCTCGCAAAAAGGCTTTAAAAGCATCCCAAACTATGTTTATAGGGGTTGCTGGTTGGATATTTCTTTTAAAAAAATCTTGTATTTCTATCTTAGTTTTCGATACTACCTCCTTATCTTTTAATAAGTCACTATACATTCTCCATCTTGTCTTTTTCTTTGCCGTCCTAAATGTCACTAATAGAGGGTTATGGTCAGCAAATGTGTTTGGCAAGATATCGATCTGTTTAACCTCTCTTAACAGAGCTACTGAGAGCCACACCATGTCTATCCTGGACCAAGATTTATGTCTAGATGAATAATAAGTGTAATCTTTTTCTTCTAGGTTCCTAACTCTCCATGCATCTATTAACGAATACTCTTCTGCTGTTTGTAAAAACACTTTGGGCAAGATCTTCCCTTTTTTCCCCCCAGGCCTTCGGCCTTTCCTATCTATTTTACTATCAAAGACCGCGTTAAAATCACCTATTATACAAATATCTTCAAAGTTTCCCTTCATCAACACGTTCTTTACTTCTGTAAAAAAACTGTTTTGATTTTGGTTGGGCGCATAAATGTTCACTATCAACACTTTTGCGCTCTCCTCTTTCACCCTGAGCAAGAGGCTCTTTAGGTCCTCTTCACTTTCTGCCATCAGAGTGGTATCGTCTGCATATCTGAGGTTATTGATCTTTTCCCCAGCAATCTTAACTCCCGCTTGTGATTCATCCAGGCCAGCATTTCGCATGATGTACTCTGCATATAAATTAAATAAGCAAGGTGACAATATACATCCTTGTCGTACTCCTTTTCCTATGCTAAACCAATCAGTTGTTCCATATCCGGTTCTAACTGTTGCTTCTTGACCCTTATACAGGTTTCTCAGGAGACATGTCAGGTGGTCCGGTACTCCCATCTCTTTAAGAACCTGCCATAATTTATTGTGATCCACACAATCAAAGGCTTTAGCATAGTCAATGAAGCAGAAGTAGATGTTTTTCTGGTACTCTCTTGCTTTCTCCATAATCCAGCGAATGTTGGCAATTTGATCTCTAGTTCCTCTACCTCTTCGAAACCCAGCTTGTACTTCTGGCAGTTCTCTATCCACGTACTGTTGGAGCCTAGCTTGCAGGATTTTGAGCATGACCTTGCTAGCGTGTGAAATGAGTTAATCTGAATTATGATATAGTTAAGATTATAAGGCAAGCAATGTCACTTATTTATTTATTTAAGTTTCTACCCCGCCCGCCCTCTCACCGAGGCAGCTCGGGGCGGCTTACAGACAATTTAAAATCAGCACACAATCTAAAACCAGCAAATACAAAATATAAAATGCAATTCCATACTGATTCCAATAAACTCAGTAAAGCTGCATAATACAGCATTCTTTAACAAGTAATGACAGTTTGAAACTATGCATTGGTGATTACTGAATGTAAGGAGCAATCCGGGTAAATCACCTTCAGGCCATGATGCTAATGGTGCAATGATGATTAAAATAATGCATTATTTTAAGGCACTAAGCAAGGAGTACTGAGAAATGTCCTATCTCAGTGCTTGTGTCCCAGGGTGGTTAAGAGCTTAAGCTCTGGGTCATATAGTCACTAGCTCACTTTTCTCCTCAGCAACAGAACTGTACAGGACTGATACCTGCTGCTACCTGTGTGGAACTATGTGTGTCCCGTCCCCCCCCCCCCCGCCTGTGCATTTTTTTTACCCACAAGGCCACACCACCACCTACCTGTCGTTACCTTGGTTACCAGCAGGCTTAGGCCCTTTAGGCAGGCTGGGTCCACCCCCGTCCCGCCCCCCGGCCAATGGGACGGACTGTGGTGAAGAAGCGAGGCTCTCTTTGTTTGTTCAGCCATTTCAGGGGCCGGAGTGTTGCTGGTGCTGGGAGTCGCTGCGGAGGTGGGCGTCGGATTGTGTCCTCGCTCGCCTCTCTCCTGCAGCGGGACTCTGGGATGGTGTGGATAGGTGGCTGAGGGCGGGGGCCGGGGGCGGTCCGACGGCGCGGGGAGCGCCTGCAATGGATTATTGTTTCTAGCCAGGAGGGCGTGAGTAGCTTCGAGGCTTCTGAGAAGGGAGGGTGGACGATGTGGAAGAGAAAAGGGGCACTCCTCGTCCGGCTGTTTCATCGCCGCTTGTGACTTTACTGGCTCCTTGGTTACCAATGACAGCAGGTATGGCTGCCAGGGGGCGGACGATGCGTGTGTGGCCTTGGCCAATGGCTATCTAGCGAAGTCGCTTTTAAACTACTGGATGGACACGTGCATGGGATCGTCTCCTCGGTTTTATGGCTTGGTGCTGATGGGGGCTGTTTTCGGACTCTCGTTTTCTTTGAGTCTGCTTTTGCGGTCACTGCCGCCCAGCATTTCCTTTCGTGCGTATTTGAGGCTTCTAGCTTTCTGTCTTCTGTCACTCCAAAAGAGGTCTTTAAAGGCTTTCTTTTTCTTCTAGTTAGGGAAGAGGACGAGAGGCAGCCTGGCTTGGAGCTGTATGGCCTTTAGTGCATCATGACAGCGCAACAGATTGCCCCTTTCTCCCTGGTGGGAACTTGGGCCCACTACCTTTTGTGATGCTGCTGCATCTGGTTCCGTGGTTTTTCTCTTCAAGATAGTTTCAGGAAGGATTCAAAGGCGTATTGAAAAACTATACTGTCGGTAGGGTTTAAAAGCAATGGCAACAAAATTAACATATCTTACTTGTGGGGAATTACATCCTTATTGAAATTACTATTTCCAGACAGGAGTTCAGATAGCTTTTCCACAGATTCTATTTAGCTACAAAAGTCATGCCAAGTTGGATTCTGTATTTTCCAAATCTTAGTCCGTGATTTCAGTATTTCTGCCTTCAAAAACCGACTTTGAACTAATTATATTCTCTAATAGATTAAAATACTTTATTGTAATGTAATGAATAGTAGAATGTAACGTAATTTGGAATGGAGATTGGAATGTATTTCTCTGCTATGGGGACAGGGGAGATAACTCTACACAACCAATCACCCCACTTCAGAGTAGAAGATGCTGTAAGGTCGCCTCCATGCTTGTGAGGATACAGATGGAGCATAATGGCAAGGTCTCAGTTAATAACTCTCAGCATCCCACAATTAAGGATACATCTGCCCATCAGTCTCCAATTCTGACATATTTATTTCCTTCACTATGCCCCCCCAGTTAAACCCAAACAAATGGTAACCATATAAACTAAGCAAGCTTGTTATTCCTGTTTGGTCCTTGAATCTGTTAAACATCTTCATTGTGTTGTATGCTAATTTATGGCTCACCCTCTACCTATATGTATGGACTGGTAACTTCTGTTTCATTGTATCTGAAGAAGTGTGCATGCACACGAACGTTTATACCTTGAATAAAACTTTGTCGGTCTTAAAGGTGCCACTGGACTCAAACTTTGTTCTGCTGCTTCAGACCAACATGGCTGCCCACTTGAATCTATATTCTGTACAGTAGATTATAGGTATGCAGTTATTCTAACAGTAAACTATTGCTAATAGCAATTAATCCAATAAAAAATTATCTATTTTTCCCCCTCTAGGTTTTCCTCAGTTTTATTTCTTTAGATTTCCTAAACATGGCAGTTCCAGCATGAGTCCCAAGCACGTTTACTTGCAAATAAATCCAACAGAATTCAGATATCGGAAACTGTCTTTTATGTAGAAGTTCTAAAGTATAATTTTTAAAATTCAAAATTGTTCACTGTAAATTTTAATTTTTCCATTGGAGAATTCTCAAAGGGTTTATTTATGCAGAACATATTTACAGTGTAGGCAGAACTTAGTCATAGTAAGGGGCACATAGAAAAGGCTTGTTGTGACTTATGGGTGATTTCCATGTAAATGGAATATAAAACTTTAAATATTACTGAGTTTTGATGTGACAAGAAGCATACAATAACTGACAGAAACATACCTTAAATGTTGGCATTACAACAGTATTAAGGTAGAAAAAAACCTAAGCTAACCTAAGTAGTTCCCTATGACTGACTATTTGTACATTAATTACATGTGTGTGTAAAGTGTCATCAGGCTGCATCTGAATTAATGCAACCTCGTGAAGTTTTCTCGGTGAGAGACATTCAGAGGAGGTTTGGCATTCCCTTCCTCTGCATAGTGATCCTGGAATTCCTTGGTAGTCTCCCATCCCAGGGCTGATTCTGCTTAGCTTCTGAGACCTGATGAGATTGGGTTCGCCTGGGCCATCCAGGTCAGGGCCTCTAATTACAGATGTGTAATACAAAACTGTGAAGGCTGGAAAATTTTTATCTGTTGTAATCCTGATTGTATTAAATTGCTTTGAAGCATATGGTACTGCATGGAGCTATAAGGAAAGGCAATATAAAACACCTCAAATAAATATGATAGATTAAATTAATCATTTTTCATCTTTTAAAAGGCCTCTGATTAGTGTGAGTAGAGGCTAGGGATTAAATATGCAGGCTTGCCTGCCTGTTGACTGACTTGCAGGGGACCAGCATATCTTTGGGACTGCCTCTCTTGATGCATCCCCCAAAGAGCATGACACACTAGTGACAATAACTTACTGGTGATCCCTGGCCCCAAAAGTATCTGGCTGGCCTCAACCAGAGCCGGGGCTTTTTCAGCCCTAGCTCCAACCTGGTGGAACACTCTGCTGTTTGAGATCTGGGTCTTGTGGGATCTGATGCAGTTCCGCAGGGCCTGCAAGACAGAACTGTTCTGCCAGGCCTATGGTTGAATGCAGTGACGGTGTCCGTTCTGAACTGGCCTCCCTTCCTTCTTCCTCCTCCCTTTCCTTTTCCTAACCCCTTCTTCTTCTTGCTAGTCTGATTTGAGGATATTTATTTCTCTCCTGGGATAAGGAGCACCAGGTGCTCCTTTTATATGCCATCTAATTGTTATTGCTGTACTGTAGAATTGTTTATATTTTAATTCTATGAATTGTTTATTAATATTATTATCTGCCTTGAGCCCTGTTATACAGGGGAGGGGGGCTATAAACTGAAATGATGATGATGATGATGATCCACTGCAATTATTTACAAAGTTTAGGCTTAGCTTAGAGTAGGGTTGCCAGCTCCAGGTTGGGAAATTCCTGGAGATTTCGGGTGGGAGCCTTGAGAGGGTAAGGGTTGGGGAGGGAAGCAACCTCAGCAAGATATAATGCCATAGAGTTGATCCTCCAAAGCAGTCATTTTCTCCTGGGGAACTGATCTCTGCTATCTGCAGAGCAGTTGTAATTCTAGGTGCTCTCCAGCTCCCACCTAGTTCCCCTGGAGGAAATGGCAGCTTTGGAGGGTTGAGTCTATGGCATTATGCCCTTCTGAGGTCCCTCCCCTCCCCAACCTTTGCCCTCCCCAGGCCCCACCCCCAAATCTCTGGGAATTTCCTAACCTAGAGTTGACAACCCTAGCCTAGAGTAATTCTGCACAGGATTGCAGTATCAGTTCTTTTTCTTTTAAATAATTTTTATTAGTTTTCCACAAACAAAATTGCAAACTAAAAGGAGAGTAATGACTTGTCTTTCATTCAGTTTGAATCTCTCCCTTATGACTAAAAACAATGAATTAATCTAGTAAACTAGTAATTTTGCAACTATATGAGTTAAACAATATTATCTCTTTTCACTTAAAAATTATCTAATTCACTAAAGTTCACTAAAAACTATCTATTATTGATTTCATTTAATAACATATATTCAGGAGCTCTTACAGTAAATGTTCATATTTTCTCAGCATCTTCTTGTCTTTAGCAAAGCCCTTTGCTTTATAATCATTCTTGCTAATTTAGTTTTAATACAAAATACATATCAATGCCAATTTTTTCCACTATCATCTCTCACTGCTTAGTTTCTTTTGAATACAACACATTCCATTTGGTTACATTTTAGTAAATGTTCCCTGACCCAATCTTTGTCAGTATGGCGTTGCCTGCCCACACCAGTAGGATGCAAGTAGCTGTAAGTATCCAGTAAAGAAGATAGTCCAGGCAGCTCTGTGTAAAACTATGTACAAGTTTATTTACACAAGCTCCACAAACTCCATCAATGTTAGTAGCACAGACAAAGTGCTTCGCAGACAACAGGTACAACATCAGAGAGATACACTGTACAATATATCAGTACTTTTATACAAATGTTAGCCAATCACAGCAGACTGCTGAGTCACTCTGTCTCTATTACTCAGTGCCAGACTGAACTGCACAGAACCAGTTTGCGCCAGCCATAATGACTCCCTGGAACTGTCAACTAGTGTCAGTTAGATGAAACTCATCTACAGCTGAGACTTACATTGCTAAGTGAATACTGACAATCTTATAGGAAGATAGGTTTCTTAAACACATTTTATACAAAAAGTTTAATTTTCTTTCTCTTGGTCTGATATCTTCTTCTCAATAAAATCTTGTCTCTGTGTCTTATTCCTTTGAAGGCTGCATAGGTTAGCTTTGAAGTTAACAGTATGTAGCTTAAGTTGGTATTTGCATACCTGTGTTCTATCTTCTCTTTTCTCTGAGCTGGCCTTTGCTTCCAGAATTTGGTTGTTTCTATGATTATCATTCTCTTTGGTTCTGTAGCATCCACTTCCATAAGTGGTTTGGCTTCCTTTCTTATTGGGTTTGTGTTTTTATACAACAGCTTCTTCTGGATTGAGGAAAAATTCTCTTGCTTGCAGTTTTTTCTGTGTCTGTGAAAGTTTGGTGCAAAAATTTATCTGTGTCATTTGTGAATTCCATTGAAGTAGTTAAGCTTTTATTATATAGTTCAGCACAAGTTTCTTTGATTGCTAACTTAATAAAATCCACAATCATGCATTTCAGTTCATCCCATGGGAGCTGGGTCAGTTTAACATCAGCCAAGCTGTCTGAGTTTACAACATTTAGCCCATTATTCGCTTGAGGATCCATTTTTTACACTGTCTCTATAGTCTCTATAGCTAAAATCAAAGTGCTTTGCTCTATCAACAGTCTAAGAGTCAAACCACATTGCAAAATAGATAGCTGTAGTAGACATAATAACAACCACCAAGATTCTTTCCACCAAAGTCAGGTGATTGTTATTATCCAATGTCTCCTGAGCCCAGAAGACTTAAAAAAAAAGATGATGTTACAGGAAATCATTTCCATATAAGGAAGCTCCATTTAATTTTTTTTTCGTCTCCTTTTAATAATAATCAAAGACTTATGCAGTTTATATTTGCCAGAGCTAGTGATAGAATGCTCAGATAACAATGTTTGTATCCTTTTTTTTTGCCCTGTATGGTTCTTTAAATGAGTTTGTATCCACAACTTTTGCTGGCCATTTATGTCGGGGCGGGGGAACCGCTCCTCCTTTCCTCTTCTTTATAGATGCTCAAAGGGGCTTAGTCAAAGTGTCTCTGGATTCTTTAATGTTGCTTTTTACCGGTACTCACAATTTCTTCATCGATGGAGGAGATGAGGCTTTGGAGTCTCTTTGTCAGGTGTCCACTGCTTATGCAGACATGGCGGACCATGCCTGCGCAGCTCCGTTCTTCCGCTTTGGGATGATCCTGAGCTTGGACCTGCTTGCTCCCGCTCACGGGGCACTCGGATCACGTCCCATGCTCCCGACCTCTCTCTGGGAGGTCAGGTGGAACTCGGGAGCCCCAGAGTTCTGTGGAAAGACATGAAGAGCCGGGGGTGCTCAGGAGCAAGTCTAAGCACCTGCTGTGTTGCTGCGTCGCAGCCCGGAAGTCCACTGTCAGTTCTGTTCGTACCTTCAAACCATGTTGATGGAACATGTGGAAGAGTAGCATATTCAGAAGCTGCAGCTAGTGCAGAATTCTGCGGCCAGGCTTCTGATGGGCATCCCCAGATGGGAGCACATCCAGCCCGTGCTAAAGTCACTGCACTGGCTGCCAATAGTATACAGAATCTGCTTCAAGGTGCTGGCTCTTACCTTTAAAGCCCTTTATGGCCAGGTTCCGACATACCTGAGGGACCGCCTTTCCCCATATTTACCCCAGAGAGCACTATGGTTGGGGTCACAAAACTGACTGACCCTTCCGGGGCCCAAAGATGCCAGGCTTGCAATTACCAGGGCCAGGGCTTTCTCAGTGGCAGATGCATACTGGTGGAATAAGCTCCTGGAGGAGATCGGGGCCCTGCGGGATCTTTTACAGTTCCGCAGGGCCTGCAAGATGGAGCTCTTCTGCCAGGCCTATAATTAGGAGCCGTCACCATATTAACCCCACATTAACAGCTTGACTCTTGACATCTAGCCTGCCCTGCCCATGTGTTAGGAAGATCATGAGCAGAATGGTAGCGAGATCTTGTGTAGACTCTTAAGTATGCCATCTTATAACAACTAACTTATTATGCAGCACTTTACAACTTATGATTGTTTACATTTGAATAGTTTTAGATGATTTTATGTCATTTTAATTGTTCTGTATTTAACTAGTGTAAACCTCCCTGAGCCTGCTGTAAAGTGGGGAGGGCAGGATATAAATCCAATAAAATAAGTAAATAAATAAATATTGTACTCTTGACCTTTGTGCCTTCACCAGATGATGTGAATTGAACCCAAGCAATACATACAGTTTTGCGTTCATAGACTCTTTGGCAGAAAAAAGGACCCTCAGTTGTGCATAGTGAGCCTACACACACATACAGAATTGTGCTCAGAGTCTCATATTTGCATATGCGACCAATCACACCTTCTGCTGAATGTATGAGGTCAGGGCACCAATAGACACATTTTGTTCCTTCCCTCCACTTGTTCAGCAAATGTGGTTTAAAGGTATGAATAGGGCCCTGCTGTAGAGAAAACTTTCAAAATGGGTAGGGGAAATCAACAGGCAGGGAAGGACTAAACTCTCCCTCTCAGCTGTTGCATTATTATGTTCAGCTCTGCCCGTTCAGTGATTTGTTGTCATATGATGAAGTTTGATATACGCAGGGATCATTTTGTAGAAAAAGAGGTGCAGGAGCTCATTAGCATAACTCATTAGCATAACTTATTTGGATATGCCATATGCCCTGACATCGTCAGAAGTGTGTCAGGAGGCAACACCCACCGCTCAGGCTCCACCTCTAGGGACTGTCTTTCCACTCTGGGGGCTGTCATTCCAGTCACAGAGTAGCCTATCTGCGCCCTGGAGGAATGCTACACATGCTGCTTCACGCTCCTGCTGGGATCTGAGGACGGGGCTTCCCGCCACCTGTGCTTCTAACTGCTCCTGCACGCTCCTGCTCCAAATGACTCCTGGATATATGTGTCGTTGGGAGTATTCAGAAATGCTTGGTCCCCTTTGAGCAGACTAATGTGCATGATTCACTTGATATTTCTCATTAAGTAAGCTTTAAGGTTCTGCTTTGCAGTGCAGAAAAATGCAGCAGTAGTGCTGTAAGATTAAGAGTTTCACAATAAATATTTAGTCTTGCATATCTGATGGTGCAAGCCTTTTAATGGAAAGCACAATTCTCAATTGTTTTATTAATTACATTACATTACATTTTCGATTTGTATACTGCTCACCCCCCCCCTTGGGGACTCCGAGCGGTTCCTAGAGCCACTTACATACAAGGGAGGTGACAAGCCTACCAGGCACCCTTTTTTTGTAGCGAGTTGTCTTTCTTCTGCGGACAACGTCTTTTCTCTGGTGCTGGTCTTTGGATTTTTCTGCGGACAACATCCTTCTTCAAGTCCGGGCCGAGCGCATGTTTTTTGCACAGCCTCGCTGATTGGCCTCCATCCATCAGGCTCCGGCCTGTCGCGTCGCCCCGCCTCCGCGCTTGTCAGCCCAGCCTCCTTTCGCTTTGCCCATTTCGCCAGCCGCCGCCATGCATTTCCTGCTGCCGCTGTTCGCTCACGCCGTTCGCCGCACGAGCTGCTGCCACCACACCACAAGGGTGGGTGCATTCATGCCATTTACCTGAAAAGATGTAGACAACAAGTTACTAGAAATGTACGCTGTTATTCTAGCACCATCACTCCCGCCCCCTTCTTTCTGAATGCTGTAATTAATTAAGACAGCAAAGGAATTAACGACTACTTTTTGGTTTAGGAGCTTTACCTATCTATCTGAGAAGGGTTTTTTTCTGGAGTGTGGCAAAAGTATCTTGCTGCTGTTCCTCCGGCTACCATTGGTTATCCTGAAGGTGTTTATGTTGAATTATTCTGAAAAATAAACCCATTAAAACTTGTTAATATTTTTCTGGCTGCTTTTATTCTCCTAAGGGAGAAATAGAGTGTAATTGGAACTCAGAGCATACTATCAAGTTATTGTCCACCTCTCAATTAACATTTAGAAACTGAACAAGGCAGTGATTCTTCGAGATCCTATTAGAATGCTTTTCAACATTTCTCCTACTGTGGATTGCATATTTCCAAAATATGGTGTGTAAATTAGGGACTCACCATCAGTGCCAGAAGCTTTTTATGGTATTCAGCAGAACAGCAGTAGTTGAAAGTGAAGAGATTGACTTTGGAGTTTAATTTTTGAGGAAGCAAGTCTGACAAAATGTATCCTATGACACTGCAGAGTGGTTTGGTTCACGTGTAATGTTGAACCATGATCTGGGAGTACAGTATATGAGGGATTTTTGTGTACGCATACACTTTTGTCTTCCCTCTTCCCTAACACATTCAGATTCCACCCCCAATTTTCTCTTTTGTGGTGAACCATAGTTGCAGCAGCATGCAAATTTTTCTTTCAGTAGTGGTTTTCAATCTGATTTGCAGGGTTAGTGGGAACAATACTTGCCAGTTCAGACATAACAGCAAACTATGATTTGCTACAAAGATGGCTGATCTGAGTAGGACCAGAGTCATGAAGGCAACTGGAATGCACAAGGAATGGGAGAAATGGTGAGTGCGTGATTTTTTTGCATTATAGGGAACCAGTCCAATGTGAGCTGTAAATCGTAGAAAAATCGCAGTTCTAATTTTGTATGATTGTACACAATTTTGTACAAGGTTTGCAATAGGTTAAGGGTAAGCTCAATGTTGTGCAGAGAGGAAAAATGCTACCTATAATTAAAGACGCGAGCCTAAAGATAATTGCTTGGGAATAACTTCTATTAAAAGCAATGGGACTTGCTTCTAAGGAAACATGTTTAGGATTGGGATGTTGGATTGATAATTAGATGTTAAAAAAAGAGGAAAAGGAGTGTTGAGGGAGGATATGTTCTTGGTGAAGATCTGAAATAGAAACTGTTAGTGTTCAGCTATATAGGCTAGCTGGCAAGAGGGCTGCTGTACAGATTGTCACAAAATGCTGTGAAGAAAAGGTGGATGAATGGAAGGGAGAGGAAATTCACATTTATATGACTTGAGTGGTTTTTACAAAAAGTATGCTTTATTTGTTTTAGATAAACTCTTTCATTGGAAACCCATGATTGTGTTTGTGGACAGCTGTATTATCTTCATTTTGTTTACTTCATTTATACCTTGCCTCTTTCTCCAGTGGTGACCTGAAGCAGCTTACATAGCTCTCCTCTGTAGTTTATCCTTGCGTCAGCCCTGTGAAGTAGGTTAGGCTGAGAGTGTGTGTGATTGGCCCAAGGTCACTCCTCAAGATACCATGGCAAGAGTGGGGATTTGAGCCATGGCAAGAGTGGGGATTTGAGCCATATTAGCATGCTTCCTTTCCTTATTTAATGTATAAAAGAAAGGATGTTGATATACAACTTTGGTGTAGTTTACTTTCAGGTAAAATTACACAGAGACCTCAATAAATTGGTTTCAAGCAAGATCAGAAGTGTAGGTAGGCTTCGATCTGCTGCTGGCCAGTGGGGAAACCCCACCCCCAAACAGGGACATTGCATGGCGACACTTTGGTTTTTGGGCAAACTCTATGGTTTTGAAGGCAAAAAACATAAAGTTTTGCCCCCAAACCAGAGCATTGCGTGCAGTGTCACTGCGTGCAATGTCACTGACATGATGATGTCACTTTCAGGTGATGTCATTGCATCAGGGACATTGTGTGTGATGTCCCATCCACCCTTGGAATTCCCCCCAAATCCCCCCCATCACAATGGCGAGGGGACCTGGCAACCCTGTGTGTAGACCACAGTCCAGCACACTTACAAATACATGCTTAAATCTTGATTTAATTCTTGGGTTGTGTTTTGACAAAATAGTGGACTGCTCTGTTCATTGAGTTTCATAGATGGCTATTTTGCACATGCCACGCTCACTGAAATATTTCAGTATATGTGCTATAAAATATGCAAAAAATTTAAATCATTAAAATGTATGCAATTTTATTAAGGATGAGTGGAGAAACATAATAGTTCACAAAGGAAACTGGCCTTGGAGGATGTTTCTGAGTAAAATTTCTCCATCTATATATATAAAAGAAAGTCCCCTCACCGTAAAATCAACGCCCAGGCCAAACTGCTAGACTTAGAGACACCAAATTCAGGGAGAGCGCTCCTACCATGGTGTAGGTGCTCACTAAGAAGAGATTTTTAGAAATTCGACCCCTAAGTGGGTCAAAAGGGGTAAAATGTGCTCCCCCCATTGATTCTTATTTGTCTGCAGGGCAGCTGCCTCCCTGCACCCTCCATTCTCTGATTGGTCAGCTGCAGAGCTCAGTGTTCTTGAGGGGAAAAAAAACAGTTACAGGGACTGCAGAGAGCTAATGACAGCTGAGGAAATCAGGAGTGGCCAATAACCACCTGTGAGGTGAAGCAAAGCTGCTGGCCCAGCCTCTCTAATGGCTTCCAACACACTCCCCCCACCTCCTACACCTAACAGGCGGTTGTTTGTCAGCCCCACCTCCACAGTGGCTTCTAATACTCCTCCCCCTCCCCCTCCTACACTGGGCCGGCAGCTGCCTGTCAGGTGTAGGAGAGGAGGTGGGATGGCTTCCAACACACTCCCCCCATCTCCTACACCTAACAGGTGGTTGTCTGTCAGGTGCAGTAGTGATTGCAGGATGCTTAAAGCAACGAGGGAGCCCGCCCTGCCGTAATGCCTTAGTGATCCTGCCAGACCTGCCTCCACCATAGCTTCTTATAGTCCTCCCCCTCGCCCTCCTACACTGGACAGGCAGCTGCCTGTCAGGTGTAGAAGAGGAGGTGGGATGCTTACAGCCACCGGGGAGGTTTGCTCAGCAGGATTGCCTTAGCACTGTTGCTGACCCAGCCTCCCTGATGCTTTTAAATACAATCCTCCCCAACACCAGACAGACCAGTGTCTGTCAGGTGTAGGAGCAGGATCAGGGTACTTCAATCAAACAGGGGCGCCGCCCCAGCAGGATCACCTTAGCGATGCTGCTGGCCCAGCCTCTCTGATGGCTTCCAACACACTCCTCCCATCTCCTACACCTAACAGGCGGTTGTCTGTCAGGTGCAGCAGCAGTTGCAGGGTGCTTAAAGCCACGAGGGAGCCTGCCCCAGCAATAACGCCTTAGTGATCCTGCCAGTCCAGCCTCCACAGTGGCTTCTAATACTCCTTTTCCCTCCCCCTCCTGTACTGGATAGGCAGTTGCCTGTCAGGAGAGGAGGTGAGATGCTTACAGCAGCCTTAGCACTGCTGCTGACCCAGCCTCCCCGATGCCTTTAAATACAATCTCCCCCAACACCAGACAGGCTGGTGTCTGTCAGGGGTAGGAGCAGGGCCAGGGTATGAATGTTTATGGGTAGATAATAAAGGACATTTCTAGGAGCCATTTCGAGGCATGCCTCCCTCACGAACCTGAAGAAATGTCCACCACATCACCACTCCCTCACACCAACTCTCCCTCACACCTCTCAACTCTTACTGCCCCCAAGAAAGCTCCTGGCAAACGTCGAGCCAGATACACCAATGCTACAAGGAAGAGGCAACTTAGGAATGCGGCAAAGACATTTGCACATAGTACCCCTGCAGTGCACTGAGCTGCACAGGCCAAGTACCTGTAAGATCACCCTGAGGTGCTCAGAACAACACAGTCTCCATATGAGCAAAACAATCCAGGAACACAAGTAGAGAGGCCATCACTTTCGTGGAAGGTGACAGGAATTGACTTAACAGATGACTTGCTTCTTAAATGGACAGTTCTATGTGGCCTCCTCCAGAGTGAGCTCATCAAGCAGCCTGGTGATCCTAGCACCTGAGGGCAGAACCACCAATGTGGTCTAGAGAGAGGTCCTTCATTAGAGAAAAAAAAAAGTATATTTACTCTCATTTCATTTCTTACACTACAATCTTCACCATTAGAATTCCTACAACAAATGTCACGTTTCAAATTTCACATCATCAGTAGTATAACTGGATTTATGGAACTTAAATACCATAGCGAAGCACAGGTATCAGGCTAGTCTCTAATAACAGATATTTTGGCTATGGTGGTAAAACTCTCCTCCAACACTATATTTCAAAGGAATCTACTTTATTCCTGTCAGCTTTCTTTATTGTCCAAGGAATAGAAAGTCCTGAACAATTTCAATTTCTTCATTGTCAGCCTTAAAGTTGTGTAATTTCCCAGTAGTCATTACTTTTGTCTTCTTGATGTTCATCCATAATCCTGCTTTGGCACTTTCTGATTTGAACTTCATCAGTAGTCATTTCAAGTCTTCATTGTTTTCTGCCAATAATGTGGTGTTGCCTGCATATCTCAAATTGTTAATGTTCCTTCCACCAATTTTCACTCTACCTTAATCTAAATCTAATCCATTTTTCTTTATGATGTGTTCTGAATACAGATTGAAGAGCTAGGGAGATAAAATGCATCCTTGTCTGACACCTTTGCCGATTGGAAACCATTCTGTTTCTCCATTTTGACTCTCATCGTGCCTCTTAGGGAGTAGGTTCATTCATTTGAGGCTAGGGTTGCTGACCTGGAGAAGCTGAGGCAGAGAGAGAGATGTGGCGAAGAGACCCTCAGGGATTTACCAGAACACTCCCACTCCTGTGCTGACAGCTCTTCTGCTGTTGTGGAGTGTAAGACTCTCAAGGTTGGACAGCGTCAGTCTGAGGAGGAGGGATGTGATCCCTTAGAAGGGAGTCCTTCCTTGGGCAACAGACTGATATCTTCTCGGACCAAGGATTAGTGGAGGAGTAGTGAAGGATGATAGGGAAATGGCTGAGAAGCTGAATGCATTTTTTGCCTCTGTCTTCACTGTGGAAGAGGAGAAGTGCTTGCCCACTCCAGAAGCACCGATTTTGGGAGGGGGTTTGAAAGACCTGAATCAGATTGCGGTGACAAGAGAGGGAGTCCTCCGACTGATGGACAATTTAAAAACTAATAAATCACCAGGCCCGGATGGCATTCATCCGAGAGTTCTGAAAGAACTCAAATGTGAACTTGTGGATCTCCTGACAAAAATATGTAATCTTTCTTTAAAATCTGCCTCCATTCCTGAGGACCGGAAGGTAGCTAATGTCACTCCCATCTTTAAAAAGGGCTCCAGGGGAGATCCGGGAAATTACAGGCCAGTCAGTCTGACATCGATACCGGGTAAGTTGGTGGAAACTGTTATTAAGGAAAGAATGAGTAGGCACATTGATGAACAAAAACTATTGAGGCAGACTCAGCATGGGTTCTGTAAGGGAAGATCTTGTCTCACTAACCTGTTAGTGTTTTTTGAGGGAGTGAACAAACATGTGGACAAGGGGGACCCAATAGATATTATTTACCTTGTCTTCCGGAAAGCTTTTGATACAGTTCCTCATCAAAGGCTCCTAAGTAAGCTCAATAGTCATGGGATAAAAGGACAAGTCCTCTTGTGGATCAAAAACTGGCTTATAAATAGGAAACAGAGAGTGAGTATAAATGGGAAACTTTCTCAGTGGAGGGTGGTAAGCAGTGGGGTACCACAGGGATCAGTACTCGGTCCGATGCTTTTTAACTTGTTTATTAATGATTTGGAATTGGGAGTAAGCAGTGAAGTGGCTAAATTTGCAGATGACACAAAGTTGTTCAGGGTGGTGAAAACCAGGGAGGAGTGTGAGGCACTCCAAAGGGATCTGTCGAGGATGGGTGAGTGGGCGTCAACGTGGCAAATGGGGTTCAGTGTGACCAAGTGCAAAGTGATGCACATTGGAGCCAAAAATCCTAAATATAAATACATGTTGATGGGGTCTGAACTGGCAGAGACGGACCAAGAGAGAGATCTTGGAGTCGTAGTAGATAACTCAATGAAAATGTCTAGACAGTGTGTAGCTGCAATAAAGAAGGCCAACGCTATGCTGGGGATTATTAGGAAGGGAATTGAAAACAAATCAGCCAGTATCATCATGCCCCTGTATAAATCATTGGTGCGACCTCATTTGGAATACTGTGTACAGTTCTGGTCACCACATCTCAAAAATGATATTATAGCATTGGAAAAAGTGCAGAGAAGGGCAACTAGAATGATAAAAGGGTTGGAACACCTTCCCTATGAAGAAAGGTTAAAAGGCTTGGGGCTCTTTAGCTTGGAGAAATGACGGCTGAGGGGTGACATGATTGAGGTTTCAAAGATTATGAATGGGATTGAGCAGGTTGAGAAAGAAGTACTTTTCTCTCTTTCTCACAATACAAGAACTCGTGGACACTCCATGAAATTGCTGAGCAGTCGGGTTAGAACAGATAAAAGGAAATACTTCTTCACCCAATGAGTGATTAACATATGGAATTCACTGCCACAGGAAGTGGTGGCAGCTACAAGCATGGACAGTTTCAAGAGGGAATTAGATAAACATATGGAGCAGAAGTCCATCAGTGGCTATTAGCCACAGGGTATAGATGGGAACTCTCAGTCTGGGGCAGGTGATGCACTCTATTCTTGGTGCTGGAGGGGGCATCAGTGGGAGGGCTTCTAGTGTCCTGGCCCCACTGCTGGACCTCCTGATGGCACCTGGTATATTTTAGCCGCTCTGTGACAGAGTATTGGACTAGATGGACCATTGGCCTGATTCAACATTGGCTTCTCTTATGTTCTTATCTTCTTGTGATACCCCTGGGGGGCTGGGAGGAGGTGTCTTCTGGTAGTAGGTGATTCAATCATTAGGAATATAGAGAGTGGGGTCTGTGACAGGTGTTTTGACCGCATGGTGATTTGCCTGCCTGGTGCGAAGGTTGTCTAAATAGATTGATAGATAGTGCTGGGGAAGATTCGGGAGTCATGGTGCACGTTGGCACTATTGACACTGGGAAATGTAGTTGAGTTATCCTGGAGTAAAAATGTAGGTTATTAGGCAGAAATTAAAGGCCAGGACCTCAAAGGTAGTATTCTCAGAAGTGCTGTGGGTTCCACAAGCAGGGCCAGCTAGACAAGTACAGATCAGGAGTCTCAATGCATGGATGAGAAAGTGGTGCCTGGAGGAAGGGTTTAGATTTGTTATGCACTGGAGGATTTTCTGGAACAAGCTGAACCTGTACAAAAGAGACGAGCTTCACTTGAACCAAAAAGGGAACCAGGCTGCTGGCAATTAATATTAAAAAGTGGCAGAGAAGCTTTTAAACTAATCCTGGGGAGAAAGCCAACAGGAGCTGGGGAGCCTCCGGTTCAGGACAAGTCAATCCAAAGGGATGAATGCGTAAACATTCAGGGTAATATTGTTAGAAGCGTAATAGAACTTGGGAGTGAGGGCATGATGGCGAATGAGGACCATGTGTGGTGACTAAGGGGCCGAGGGAGGTGAGGGTTACTGGAGAGGAAAACACATTTTAGAAGTCTATATGCCAATGCTAGAAATCTTGAAACCAAGATGGGGGAGCTGGAGAATTTGGTGTTCAATAATAATTTATATATAGTAGGTATCTCAGAAACATGGTAGAATGGGAAAAAATATGGGATACAGTCATTCCTAGGTGTAAGCTCTATAGGCAGGACAGGGAGGGCTGGGTTGGTAGTGGTGGTGCATTGTACATCAAAGAGGGCATAGAATCAAATAAGTTAGAAAACATCAGGGGAAAACTCCCCAACGGAAGCAATGTGGGTGGAAATACTGCTTAAAAGTGGGAGTGTACTATTGCCCACCTGATCAAACCCTTGATGCTGATCTTGAGATGGAGAAGGAAATAAGGGAGGTGACTGAAGCAGATAATGTTATTATACTGGGAGACTTCAGCTACCCTCACATTGATTGCATAAATGTATGCTCAAGTCATGTTCTTGAGTCATTTCTTTTTTTTGTCCTGATCATTTCCCTGTTGATCTTTCAGCATACCTGTAATTTAAATTTCCCTTTGATTTCTTGGATCCTGTGGAACAGATCTCTTGTTCTTCCTTTGTTGTTCTCTTCTATTTCTTTACACTGGTTATTACAATAGTTCTCTTTGTTTCTACATGTGAGTCTCTGGAAAGCTGCATTTAAGCTTGATTCTGTTTCTGTCACTGCTTACTTTTGCTTCCAGGTCAGCAAAGAGTGCTTAACACATGGAATTCACTGCCACAAGGAGATGGTGGAGGCTATAAGCATGGACAGCTTCAAGAGGAAATTGGATAAACATATGGAGCAGAGGTCCATCAGTGGCTATTAGCCACAAGGTATAAATAGGAACTCTCAGTCTGGGGCAAGTGATACTCTGTATTCTTGGTGCTTGGGGGGGAGGTCAACAGTGGGAGGGCTTCTGGTGTCCTGGCCCCACTGCTGGACCTCCTGATGGCACCTGGTATTTTTGGGCACTGTGTGACCAAGTGTTGGACTGGATGGGCCATTGGCCTGATCCAACATTGGCTTCTCTTATGTTCTTATCTTTAGCAATTTTAAGAGTTTCATCAGTCATCCATCCAGGCTTTTGTTTTCTTTTGGCTATAGAAATAGCCTTTGTGTATTCTTCTTTGATAATATCTCTGGTGGATCCCATCATTCTTCTGGTTCACCTGAGCTTAGGAATGCAAGTCTGTTCTTTACATGGTCTTTATACTCTTCAGGAATGTTGTTTAGGTTGTATTTTGGCACTATGACTGTTTTGGTGTTTTGCTTCAGCTGTATTCTAATTTTTGATATTAACAATTCATTTTCTGTACCACAATCAGCTCCTGGTCTTGTTTTAGCAGACTGAATAGAGCTTCTCCATCTTCTGTTTCCAATTATATAATCTATTTGATTTCTTTATTGGTCATCTGGTGATGTCCATATATAAAATTGTCTGTTGGTTTCCTGAAACATGTGTTTACAATGAACAGAATTCTGTGCGTCACTTTCCTGCTTCGTTTCGTGCTCCAAGCCCAAATTTAAACTATATTATTGAGAATAATCTAAATATAAGCGAAAACAGAATCAAGTCAAATTTCAGTATAGAAAATATTGTCCTCTATGAGGGTAGACCAGGTCTCTGGAGAAGGGGTCTACCCGTCCCTTTCCACTATATTGGTAGACCTGGCCTCTGGAGAACAGGTCTACCCTCCCCTTTCCACTATATTGGTAGACCTGGCCTCTGGAAAACAGGTCTGCCCTCCACTTCCCACTATATTGGTAGACCTGGCCTCCAGAGAACAGGTCTACCCACCCTTTCTGCTATATTGTTAGACCTGGCCTCCAGAGAACAGGTCTACCCTCCCCTTCCCACTATATTGGTTGATGAGGCCTCTGGAGAACAGGTCTACCCACATCTTTCCACTATATTGATAGACTTGGCCTCCAGAGAACAGGTCTACCCTCCCCTTCCCACTATTTTGGTAGACCTGGCCTCCAGAGAACAGGTCTACCCACCTCTTTCCACTGTATTGGTAGACCTGGCCTTTAGAGAACAGATCTACCCACCCCTTTCCACTATATTGGTAGACCAGGCCTCTGCAGAACAGGTCTTTTCTCTCCTTTCATCTATGTTGGTAGACCTGGCCTTGGACCTGTGCTGAGCCTTGGAAAACATACCAGCACTTGGGTGGGGGGAAACTCTCAAAGTTTACTTTGTTTTTTTTTTAATTGAAATATGACAACCAGCATTACAGAACTCTGCCTAACCTAACAAACCTAATAACCTAACAAACCTAACAAACCTAATAAGTCAACCAGCCCAAGCTACTTATTAATGCAAATATTTATATCCCACTTTTCCCTGTGACTCAAGGCAGCTTACAAATTATACTGAAAAACATAATAGGTGTGTGCAAAAAAGAGTTCCCTCCTGGCTCCGTTGTAGCCTATGGGGACCATTATAGTCAATGGGCCCCATAAGCTACAATGGAGAATCAGTCTGGATGTATCTGGGGCTTGGGGGGCTGTTTTGTGAGTTAGAGGCACCAAATTTTCAGCATAGCTGCTTGTGCCTCTCCTCAAAAAAACCCCAAAGTTTCAAAAAGATGGACCAGGGAGTCCAATTCTGTGGGCCCCAGAAGGAGGTGCCCCCATCCTCCATAGTTTCCAATGGAGTGGAAAAAATGCCTCCTCAGTTGTGGGCTGAAACAGTTCTCCCTGTGCTGCTGGCTAAAATTTTGTGTGCCAGCACCCCCAGCACAGCTTAGAGGGAACTTTGGTCCCTACCAGAGTTCTTCCAGTTTATTAACTTGCTAGCAGAGACAGATGAAGAGATGGTGGTTTGGGTAAGAGTTTGCTGAGAAGTTTGGGTTCAGCCCCCTGTAAAGTCATATTAAACATAAATCCAAATAGGGTGCCAGCTCTCAGGCAAAAGGCTGTGGCTCAGTGGTGGACCATCTGCTTGGCATGCTGAAGGTCCCAAGTTCAATCCCTGGCATCTCCAGTTAAAAGATCTGGCAGTAGGTGACAGGAAAGATCTCTGCCTGGGACCCTGGAGAGCTGCTGCCAGTCTGCGTAGACAATACTGACTTTGATGGACCAAGGCTGTGATTCAGTATAAGGCAGCTTCATGTGTTCACGTGCATTCATGAGAGAAAAATGTCTTAACAGAGTCTCAGTAGAATGTTATTTACCTGATGATGTTAAATACTTCCATGCCATGAAAAGCCTTAGCAGCTCATTTCCACACATTAAGCTTCTACAGGACATTTTTCTTCAGGTCTGCTGGCAAACCTGAACCAAGGGACGGTGATCCTAAAAAGCAGTTGCTTTATGCAGTAGATTCTGGTTATTGATCCCCCCCCATTATGTCGGCATGCCCTTTACTTTGAGAGAGAGGAGTTATTATTATTTTGGAGTATTATAATCATAGAATAGAATCATAGAGTTGGAAGGGACCATACAGACCATCTAGTCCAACTCCCTGCCCAATGCAGGACCAGCCTAAAGCTTTTCACCTTCAGGTACAAACAGAAAGTGTTAGTTTGTGCTGCATAATAGTATTGTAAATACTTAAATGTTGATAAGAAGCAAAAAGAAACTGTGATACTGAAAAATTAAACAAAATTTATGAATATTAATTACAATATATAGCAGAAACACAAAGTGTGAAGTCTGTGAAGTCTGACGGCGGTCTCTGGAATGTGGAGCCGTTTCGATGAGCGTCTTCTTCTGAGTAGAGTGAAACAATTCAATGGCTGACAACTCTTAATGGGACAGAGTCTCATATACAAAATTCCATTGTAGTATACCACATTTCTCTAGCTATTCTTACAAGTAGAACATTCTTACCGGACAAGTCTAAGTATCACAGGGATCAGTACTCGGTCCGATGCTTTTTAACTTGTTTATTAATGATTTGGAGTTGGGAGTAAGCTGTGAAGTGGCTAAATTTGCAGATGACATGAAGTTGTTCAGGGTGATGAGAGCCAGGGGGGATTGTGAGGCACTCCAAAGGGATCTGCTGAGGATGGGCGAATGGGTGTCAACGTGGCAAATGGAGTTCAATGTGGCCAAGTGCAAAGTGATGCACATTGGAGCCAAAAATCCTAAATATAAGTACACATTGATGGGGTGCGAACTGGCAGAGACTACGAAGAGAGAGATCTTGGAGTCATGGTAGATAACTCAATGAAAATGTCTAGACAGTGTGCAACTGCAATAAAAAAGGTGAAAGCAATGCTGGGGATTATTAGGAAGGGAATTGAAGTATCATAATGCCCCTTTATAAATCAATGGTGCAACCTCATTTGGAGTACTGTGTACAGTTCTGGTCACCACAGCTCAAAAAGGATATTATAGCATTGGGAAAAGTGCAGAAAAGGGCAACTAGAATAATAAAATAGAATAATAAAAGGGTTGGAACACTATGAAGAAAGGTTAAAACACTTGGGGCTCTTTAGCTTGGAGAAACGATGGCTGAGGGGTGACATGATTGAGATTTATAAGATTACGCATGGGATAGAGCAGGTTGAGAAAGAAGTACTTTTCTCCCTTTCTCACAATACAAGAACTCATGGGCACTCCATGAAATTGCTGAGCAGTTGGGTTAGAACGGATTAAAGGAAGTACTTCTTCACCCAAAGAGTGATTAACATGTGGAATTCACTGACACAAGAGGTGGCGGCAGCTGCAAGCATGGATAGCTTCAAGAGGGAATTAAATAAGCATATAGAGCAGAAGTCCATCAGTGGCTATTAGCCACAAGGTATAGATAGGAACTCTCAGTCTGGGGCAAGTGATGCTCTGTATTCTTGGTGCTGGGGGGGGGGGCAACAGTGGGAGGGCTTCTAGTGTCCTGACTCCACTGCTGGAACTCCTGATGGCACCAGGTATTTTTGGCCACTCTGTGACAGAGTGTTGGACTAGATGGGCCATTGGCCTGATCAAACATTGTCTTCTCTTCTGTTCTTATGACAGTGATCACTGGGAATATCATGTAGGGATGGGAACATTTTAAATGTGATAGCAGCAATCCACATGGTAAGACAAAGGAGTTCTAAATGCTAAGTTGGGGGTCACTCATGGGGAGGCTGCTTCCTTGTAATAGCTAAATATCACCCATATTAGAATTAGGCTATAAGACAATTAAGCTATTAAAAATCCAGGTGTCTCATCACCACACCTGTATAAATGGGAAACTAGTGCCTATGGACTTCAAGCAAAACCTAGCTCCTCCATGTCTGCAACCAATACCTGCAACATACTGTATTACCTGAGATATGACAGTTGCCTTCTCCACAGTGATATATGTTGCAAGGGATTGAATATATCAAAACAGCATTTGGCCTGAGAGAACACCTACTTAAATCAATGTATGCTTTGTCTCAGTCTCTGGTTTATAAGTGTTTCAAAGTGACAGTAAGAAATAGATTTCAAGATTATTGCTAGTATATGCAGCATACATGCATTACTGAGAAAACAGTTACAGTATTGGTTTGCTTAGTAATCCTGTTTTCCATTGGTTAGTATGTATGCTTCATTCTCCATCTATGTTATAAGACTGCAAACAGATTAAAAATGGGTCAGTTTACATTAAAATTTCACATTTAACATCTCAGCTGTATGAATAGATTTCTGCTTGAGTCTTGCAGCCAAGGCAACAAACCAGTGGCAACTCATTTCTTTTCTGATAAGGTTATAAACGGTTGTGACTCATCTGTCTTTCAGACAGCCATTTTACTCCCACCTTACTATCATTTCTTTTCTTTTTTAAATGAAACCTTTTTATTAGTCAGAGAAGCTATTATAGAAATCGAAGATGAATTGCAGGAGTACACACAAGAAGATTCTTCTCCTCACATTATATGAGATGCTAAGCAGTTATTCGGGGCAAGTATATTTCATTAGTGTGCTTCTCTGTGAAAAAGACTCAGGTGAGATGGGTCCCTGGGCTCCAGGAGGCGAGAAAGAGTGTAGGCTGAGGGACTGTGGAGAAACATCTTCTGGTGGCTTTTCAGGAAGTCGAGGCTCTAGGTTATTTGCTGCATCTTGCTCATAAGAAAATGGAGAAGATGGTAAGCTAGTGGATCCAGCATAAACTGGGGTGGGTTTTTTAATCAGTTTATCACTGGCACTGGCCACTATCATTTCTGTTCTTGATTTGTTCCTTCTCTGAAACTGAGAGGCTGATCTCAGTCCAGTATTATGAGTAACTTTTTCCATAAGGATGGCTTTATTTTATGTGCCATGCCAGTTGTGAAGTATAATATTCAGACTGTATCAAATAAAGGCATTCAAGTTATTTCTTTAACAACATCTCCTAAACCTGCCAGATTCATTTTAAATCATAAGGTCTTCTCTCTGCATGTGACAAAATAGTCTATATATGCAGAGTTAGTCTAGTCTGAGCCCTCTGATTTCAGAAGCATCAGGCAAGGGGGAGGCAGACGCCCATGGCAGCTACAAGAGAACACCCAGCTGAACATTTGACAGCAGCCTTCTTGGTCAATTCCCCCATAGCTCTCTGGGGATGCCTGCCTATGTGGCAAACAGGAGCCCTGGGTTTTGATCCCTCTAAAGCAAATGCTGGCAAGAAGGCAAAGTCTACTTTTTGCCAAGCAATGGGCTGATCAATAGCAAAATGAGGATTAAGCTCCATTAGGTGGACCTCCCCCGGCCATGCAGCCTGTGTAGCTTAATAGATGGCAGCAGTGATTGGGGTGCGTGTACCAACTGAGGATACTTCCCTTCCCCCCTGGAGAGCACATTTGAGCAAGCATTGGAAGACCACCCTCAGTCCCTCTCCTATGGTCAGTGCCATGCTAAAGACAGAATCAGTCAGTCGGGAGCAGGTGGCAGGAGCTGATCTTTATGTACCAAACTGCAACCACAGAGACACCTGTGAGACAATTCATAGATTTATTGAGCAACATCAGACATATGGACGGCAAGTCAGAGGAATGGGAATGCAAACACTTTTTATTCCAACAAGTCTTTTATGCCTTTGTAAGCTGCACTGACAGACTGCAGAATCTCAGGTAAAGCTGTCCCAATGAGGGGCAACTGTGCTGGGTATAAACCTCTGTTAAGCAGTTTACATTGGTTCAGGATTGAGGCCAGAACAAGAGAGTTGGCAATCCAACAACTGAGGAGTTAAATGCACAGGTTGCTACTGCTGTTGATCATGTTGCCAGCTCCGCTGATGGGTTGATATTTTACTGTGAATGGGATCCATTGTGGGCTCTATGTTGACTGGAGAGGTGCCTGCAAAGGGTCCAAACAGACACAAGTGTATTAATGAGTGATATTCCATATTAGCAGCACACAACAAGTCTACTCCCAAACTTTGTACATTATGTTCTTGTATTTACCCCCCCTGGGGGGGTTTCTGCATCATGGGGTGCACCTGTTAGAGCACACGGTGTCAGGGCTGATAAGAGACACTATGGGCCCCTGCACAAAAACTCCATCTGGTCCCCCCCGACACTGACCCAAAACATGTATCAAAATAAATTACTTATCTTTCTGTTACTGTGAATAGAATAATTGTTACCTGAGAATAAGCCCCATTTAATGAACAGAGACATTAGTCTCTCTCAGATAGTACTAAACAACCTAAAGACAAAAAAAAAAATCTACTAATTGGGGGAAAAAACCTCACCTTGCCCCAAAAAAGACTCACAGGTTGTTTAATGGGGGAAGGAAAATTTTGGAGATTTGAGAAGTCAACTTCATCGTCTTGGAGAGGACTCAGGTGAGACAAGTGCCGAGATAGTGTTGTTTTCCTGCAAAGCTGTTCTAGTCCCCAGATGCTAAAATCCAGCTAGTTTCATCTCTCTCATCCCATCCCTTCTTCTTCTGCTGCACTTCTCTCAGAGCTCTCTCAGCCCCACCTACCTCTCAGGGTGTCTGTTGTGAGGAGGGGAAGGGAGAGGAGTTTGTAAGCCACTCTGAGACTCCAGGTGAAAGGTGGGGTATAAATGCAATCTCCTCCTCCTCAAATAGGAAAAAGAAAGAAAGCAGCAGAGCGGGGGCAAATTGGGCAACTGAAATTGTCCTGGAAATGATTTCCAGAGTGGCCCAAACCATGATCCTGATCAGGTTGAAGGTTCAGATCTTTCATAGAACAAAGATCTTAGAACATACATCTTTTGGGGAGTAATCCTAAACAGTTACCCAATTTTATTCAGTGGGCTTAAACCCAGTTTTTTTGTTGCATGTGGGCTTTTAAAATAATATATAATATTAATTACAAGGTATCACAGCTCCATAACATGCATTTTAATGGGAATTACAGCTGCTTCCATACTAACAAACATTTTTTCCATGTGTGTAGCATCTGATAAAACAGATACTAGCTATCAGAGCTGGAACTACAGTTCACGTTATCTTTTTATGGTGGCATAAGATTTTGGTTTTGCCACAACAGACTAACATGGCTGCCTCTCGAGAATTTGTATTTTCTTCAGTTTGTGCGAATATCTCCCTAGGCCTTAGTTTAGAGGAGTTTGTTTGTAGCATGGGCTGAGTTCTGGAAGAAATATACTTCTAGGCATGCAAATAATGCATTTTCCTCGACATTAAAAAAGCAGTCTCCTTTAATTCAGTGGCATACTTAAAGATTGGGTCACTGAGTAATATTTTAAATATCTTTGTAAAATGTGGATAGGATTTTCATAAGACTACAATAAGAGGCTTGTTGGCTTACATCAAAGGTTTCTCTAGTCCAATGTCTTATTTCCCACACTAACAAGCCAGATGCTTCTGGGAATCCCATCAGCAAGGGATACAGGTAATAGCCACCCCAAAAAATTACCTCCCTAAACTAGCATTCAAGAGTGCACTGCCCCTGAACATAGAGGTTCTACTTAGTCATTATGGCTAACAACAACTCATAGACCTTCCCACCTCCATGAATCTGTCTAATTCCCTTTTAATGTCTTCTGAGCCAGTGGGTGTCACCTCATCGTAGTTTTGTCAATGAATTAATTATACAACATGTGGTATAAATTAAAACTAAGGCATTCAGCTCAGGCATTCACTACTCAACATTTAAAACCTCTAATATGGATTAATAACAGGTCACAATGTATGTAAAGATCACCCTTTCACTACTTTGATAGATCCTTGGGAAATATTAACTTGACACAGAGGTTTTCTGTTCTGCTATTAAGTATGTTTTAACTCCCCGACCAGGGTAGAGATGAGAAAGAATGAGGCTGGAAAGTGGGGTGGGGGCAAACACAGAATAATTAGATTGGGGGGGAAAGAGAAATGAAGGCATACTATGTTGGTTGATGAGCTTAGGAACAACTCATGGTAGGAAAATGTTTTCCTTCATCTCCTACTAAAGAAGTTTGCAGCTGTGAAGAGCTTTCTTTTAAAATCACTGCTAAAAAAGGACAGCAAACAGCACCAGCTAGGAATAGCCTCTGTTTGCTCTGCCTTCTGTGTACCCCTAGTGGGTGCACTGCAGAATTGCACTAGAAGGTTAAAAAAACAACTACTAAAAGGCTTCTGGCTTCACTGTGCCCTCAAGTTGACTTGGACACCAGGAATGTTATACTCCCCCCATCAGTAGCCCTGCACAGTGTATCTAGTACTTACTCATCCCTTGTAGGGAACTGTATTGTAGTTGTGTCTACTCAGCCTGCTGCATGGGGCTTTCTTTGATTGTGTAATGCAATAGGCAGGCACTATCAGTGTTTGGCCAGCAGTAGCCATGTTCAGACTAGGGTGGTTATTGACCCAAGACTGTGATTGCACTTTTTTATGCCCTCTACTTGTAGACAGGATGACAGAATGCTAACAGCATAGAGACATGCTGCCGGCATATCTGCAAGCTCCTTGCCTTGCATTGTGCATGCTACTAGCAAGTGTTGGGAGAGGGGCTGCTGAGACAATAAACAGAGGAAGCACCCAGGGGGTAAGGGAAACAGTTCTGAGTCACAACCTGAGGCCAGGGGATCCACCTCCCAAGCTTACTTGTGTGGAGTGCATTGACCTTGTACTACCAACTGGAGGTGTGGAAGCTGTCATTGGATATTGGTGTCCGCAAAGGGAGAATATTGTAAGGGTCCTGACATAAGCAGAGTAAACAATATGTTACATTATTTCAACAAACAGCCAAGGACCAAGCAGAGTACTTCCTTTCTGTGCAAAATGACCTTTCAGTGGGGTTACCAATGTCCCTGTCCCCTGCCCCCCCCAATGTGTGCTAAGAGATGTTTTTTCTACCTGTGTGTGTGTTCTGTGAGGTTCTTGCTGGTGTCATGTTATATTGGCACTGGGGGTGTGACCAGGGCAGGAGAAGATTAGGATGCTGATGATGTCCTGCCGTGACATGCCCCCTGATTTCACTTGGTTTTGTGCTGGTGTTGGAGATACACTGGCATGACACCAGCGGGGCTTGGCACTGGCATAGCTCCCATTTATGGTAGTGTATTTTTGGGATGTGCTGGTCTTGGGCTTAGTCACCATGTTAAGTTTTTCAGTGGCAGGTCTCAGAATGGCACTGTTGGATATCTAAACCATTATAATAGTTGTCTGTGTTGTATGTTGCTATCACCAACAGTGCAGGAAGTCATTCCCTTCACTTGCAGTTCTGTGTTTTTAGGGACAACTGCATACTGGGACAGTATCCATAGTCATCTTGGATGAGATCTATTCATGGACTTTCTCTACGCACATATGCTTTCAATGGTGCTTCTAATCTGTTTTCCTTGACAATATTCCATGGCAATGAGTTTTTCATAGATCAGATGTGAAAAGTCTGTTAATTTACAGTGATAACTTTACTGTTGCTCTTCTACTCATGATCTTATATTCTAATCTCAAATATTCAGCAGTTTATTAATAATAATGAAATAGTTTATGAATTCATATCCTGCATTGCCTCTGTTCAGGTGGTTTTCCATCTTAGTAGCCAAAAATGTACTAATTAAAGACAAAGTTGCTGGGTATTCATTTAGAGTTAAAGAAAAATATGTTTCATTTGGAAAAAAATGACATGACCCCTTCTTTCCCCCCATTTCATGTCCATGTTCCCTTTCTCTTTGTTACTGCATATGTATAAAAAGATGCTAAATTGGGAGAAAGCTGACTGTGATGTGAAGAGACTGAGGCATGCTGCCAGTCAGCTTTCACAGTACTAATTACCTGTTCAGAGCTGAAGGGCTGATTCTAGGTATCCATTTTGCCCATCCTTCAATGGGTGATTAACCGAGTGTCAGCCATTCGCTTCTGGGTGTGTGGGAGTTTTCTGTGAATAGTAGCAGGTTTGTGGCTTGCTACCAATGCATCACTGATCCTTGAATTGGGTCCATGATATTTGCATAAAATGTTACTCATATGACACCATGGTCTCTCTCCTATATTATAAAGCTGATCTGAGGTGGCAAGATTCGATTCACGCCAAAATCAGTTGGCTGCCTGAACTGCCACTCACAAACAGGTCCCTGGCCACTGGCTAACTTTCCTTGCTGTGTTGGCTCAGTCCCGCCCACAGAGCCATAGGCCAGCCTCTCACCCTCAGTATGCGGGGAGCCACCGGATGGGATGCACGCTCCGGCGGCTGGATGCTTCAGAGATAGAACCCATTCCTGCCACCCCCGCAGTGATTGTCTTCACCCTGGGCAACTGCAGGGGACCACCCACACTGTGACCGGACCCGCCCGGGCAGAGAGCCACTGCTGGGCCATTCCCTCAACCCCAGGGTCTGGAAAGGGGGAGAAAGTGGGTGACTGGCCCTCACTGTGCTCTGAGGTGATGGGTGCCCTGGCCTGTTCAGTGGGGGCATCAGCCTGAGCCCACTCCTGCCGCCACCACGGGCGTAGTGGGCCACCAAGGCCCCATGCATGTTGATCGCCAGCCTGCGCGCAGATGGGGGCTGGCGCACCCCTGGAGTGAAGAGCCATGGAGGCGGCCCAGAGGCCGCCAGACACAGCAGGCTCCCAGGGTCTGGGGAGGGGGGAAGGGAGGCGGCGGCCCTCACTTCCCTCTGATGCGATGGGCGCCCCAGCCCCTTCACTGCCTGCGGGGTCTTCCAGCCAAGGGCAGTCCTGCCGTGGCAGCCACAGGACAGTGAGGCCTGAGCCAGTTCAGCGCCCAGCCTGCACACAGATGGGGGCTGGATGCCGCCCGAGTTAAGAGCCGTCAAGATGGCCCATAGGGGGCAGTGGCGCCCTGGGGTCTGGGGAGGGGGGGGAAGCGGCGGGGCACAACTCAGTTTGCTCCGATGCAACCACTGCCCCAGCCCGTTCGCCAGCCGTGGGGTCCTTGGGCCAGGCCCATTCCTGCTACTGCTCCCACAGCTGTGGTGGCCCACTGAGCCACACCAGCAACCAGCCTGTGCATGGCCGGGTGTCTTCGGCGCCACCAGGGCACAGAGCCATCGAGGCACCCCACCAGCTCCCAGCCGCAGCTGGCAGGAAACCAGTCACCGCCCAGAGACCCCAGAGTCTGAGGAGGGGGGAGAAAGAACGGGACGGGGGACCTGTCTTTCTAGCACCCATTGTATTGTTCCTACAAAGGGCTTCCCTCCTAGTTACTACATAAAACCCATGTTGAAAAATCTTTAGTGTTTTCACTTTTTCTTATTAAACCAGGGCTTTATTTTCTCTTTCTCAAAAGGCCGTGATTGTCATTGGATAGATTGCAATTACTTCTATAAAGGATTACAGCTAACCAAATGCTCTGATGAAATGTTTATTAACAAAATTTTGCAGTAGTTTGCGATTCAGAAAGTAGCTAGTGTCGCATAGACGGACTTCTTTCAGAAAATAATTTGTCTCTGGCATTCTGTTTCTGTTGACTTATCAAACTACACAATATCATATGGAATCTTTTTCTCAGAGGGAAGTCTCACTTTATTCAGTGTGACATTTCAAGCTAACTGTGTGTAGGACTGTATCAATAAGCTGCAGTCATAACATGCTTCAGTCCAATTGAACTCAGTTGAACTTTCTTCTTCGTATCCTTCCTTTAGGCATGTGCTGCTTGTAGTCTGTATTATTTCATGGAATTTCTGGAACATCTGCATGAGATAATAGGCAGGTATCCGTGAAGATAAGGGTGAAGAATGCAGCACATCACAATTTCATGCATGTTTATTCAGAAATCTGTTCACTGGGACTTACTTCTAGGTAAGCATGCCTAGCACTGCAGCCTGAGGTTCTCAGACAGTTGAAGAAACTAGGAAGGCAATTTTAATTCTTTGGCATCAGAGAACATTTTTAGGATCAAGTGTGAAATAACCTTCTCTCTGTGTATGTGTGCGTGTCTGGTGAGAGGAAGGGTCAGAAAGTTGAAGCTTTGATTCTGGAAGGCAGCTTCCCACCACCAATGTGCTTATTTATTTTATATAAAATATAAGGTACTCAGGGTTGTATTCATGGCTCCCCCCTATATTCTTACAACAACCTTGCATTGTAGATCAGGTTGAACTATAATGACTTGCCCAAGATCATTTAGTGAGCATCATAGCAGAATAGGGATTTGAATCAGTCTCCCTTGTTCTACCTGACACCATAAGCACTATATCACACCGGCTCTGACACTGGTATGAACAGTTCAGTATTCTCCTTTTTCAAGTTCCATACATTTCAACAGCTTTACAGGCTTATGCGCAAAGAGAGTTACTGGCACCGGAGGTCCCTAATGCAGGGTGTTGTTGATATGAGAACAGGTGTTCTTTGGTTCTCTGTTTAGCTTGTACCTCAGGTAAATAATCTGAAACTACCCCAAATAACTGCTTTCAACTATTCGGAGGCATGCTTTGCCTCCTTTTATCTAACCTACATTTTCTCACCAGTCAAGGCATGCCTATCATGATTCTGATTGATTCAAACACCTGTTATTACCAGGCTCATATCCCAAGTGTTGCCTTGGGATAGCCGATTTGGAGGGTTCTTATTCAATCTGTAGGATAATGTGGTTTATTGTATTAGTTGGCAGTTGATTTATCCCCACAGCATGAGCCATTTTTATACCAGTCTGTTGTTGAAAGGGGACAATATATATATATAAATTAGAATCCCTCAGGTGTCATCTCTGTTGTAAAATGGAATTGTGCTTCTGTTACATTTTGGCTATCTTCTGTTAGATGGTGACATGCAATGTAATCCTGTCTGTTTCCTCTGGAGGCTCAAGCAGTTCTTCCACTGATACTTCTATCTCATAGCATATTTATAGATCACAAGGAGCTTCCCAATCTCTTACGTACAAAACCTTAATCCAGAATTGCCCTACACTCACTCTAACCTGAAGGTTTTCTCAGATAAAACTGATTGCAATGTAAAGCTGCTTCTGAGTTATCTTGACTTTCAGAGTCAATAGGACCAAATCCCTAGACTTTTTCTGAGGAATAATTGTTGTGTGCTTTTAAATGAATATATGGAGGACACGCTAAAGGGATTCCTTTATCCCATGTTATAGTTTTATCTTGTCCTAAAGGTGGGAGGATGAATGGAACAGCCTCCTGAGCTGCCCATCATCCAGGTCCCACTAGTGGCCTCTTTTTCCTACAGTTGCAACCACAGAGCTACCTACTAGCCATTCTGCCTGAAGAGAAAACAGAGAAGTCTGACTGAAAAAGCAGCTTAAAAAGAGCAGATGAAAATATGTGTCTAGCTTAACGACTAGCCTGTGGATAGAAGTAGCTCTGGCAAATTGTTTTTGACCCTTAGAGGCATATATGTTCTTAATGTACATTGCCTCCGGCACTTTATTTATTTTGAAGAGGAGAGGCTATTTATGAACACAAAGTTTTCATGCATTTCTGGGGTTTTTTTAGTTCTATAGAAGTGCCAATCAATTTGATGAATCTGACCTATCTTTCTGTGTGGCTGACAGGAAGCCTTAGCTGTTAGAGGGGCTAATATGTCAGATGTGATGTTGCTGTCAAAGTAAAGTGGAGAGGAAGGAGATGTTCTCCCCACCCCATTTCTCTTGCTGCAGTTATTGAGTAACTCTAAACATAAAAAACTGGCATGTGCATTTTGCTGGAGATTTTTGAGCTTACTGGTTTTCCCAAAGTGGTTAGAAGCCAATTTACATGATATTTTGGGCCTCCTATGGAATTAGTGCTTTTGTCAACCTACACTGAAGAAGCACATACTAAAGTGGTCATCTTCAGTGTGCCAGATCTTGACTGATCATGCCACTGCAAATGCTGTTTTTAAAAAGTGTCTGGGTATGCCATCCTTGATGGCATGGTGAAGGAACTCTGGTGGCTGCTTTATTAAGCACTTGTTCCATGCAGGTTGCCTAAAGGTAGCTGGAGTTTACTATAACCCCAAAAGGCAGTACAAGTCGTCCCTCCATTAGTGCTGGTGCATATTTTAAAAATCAATTGTTTTTCATTTGTACTTCAGTCACATCATGCTATAAAAATCAAAGTTGATTAAAACAAAAGTTATTCAAATATTCCATTAAAGTAAAACTGCTTGTCAATGTGCAAAGAATATAAATTAGGAAGTGTGTTCCTAAATGAAATATGAGGTCTTTCTGTCAATATTGCAAATCCTGACTTGTTTTACTTCACCACCTGAGTAATTTATTAATTATTGGAAATTTGGCACTGTTCTTTCCATTTTATCATTGAAAATGTGCAGTGCATTGTTTGAACTACATATTCCCACTATTGACAGGAAATCTTTGCCCTCTCTCCACTATCAGACAAAATTAAATCTTATTTTCCTTCTATGTAGAACAGGCATGGTCATAGTAATTGAGAATGAGAGCAGGAAGAGATTATCTTTTGCTTGTAAAATTTAAAAATACATATTTAACTTTGTCATATGCAGAAATAGTAGGGCTGCGTGATATATTAGATAAATATTAGTTATATGACATGGACTTGAGTTAGGTATAAGCACTAAACCCTATTGTCTGTTCAAATCAGAAGTTTAATACACAATCATATATGAAAGATAATGCTAAAATGGTATACCCTATAGCTGGGGTAGCTGGGGTCCCCAACCTATGGGCACTTTTGGAATTCTGGCAGCATAGTGGACGCAGCCACAAATTGGCTGCTGCATGAGGCAAAGTCAGCCACAGAATGGTTATTGCAGCTTACATTCATTCACACAGTGAAGATCCTTATGCTGTGGTAGCAGCTGCTGCCAAAACAACATTTTAAAAAATCTGCATAACCAATCAGAAATCCTGCAGGCAGAAGCCCCACCAGGTGCCAGGAAAGGTTTCAATGGGTGCCATGGAATCCATGGGCACACATTGGAGACCCCTGCTGTACAGTAATTTGCTAGTTTGTGTAAATAAAGCTGAAGGGTTTGTCGATCTCCTTGCCTTAATCAGGAGACCTTGCCAGTGTTCAAAATGTACATAGAGTTTTGGGCTCCTGTTATATTACCATAAAGTACTCGAATTGGATGTCACTACCTGGCATCCATATTGTTTTCATACAAACTTTCCTTACTTTGGGATGCTTTCTGTATCATCCAGACTTAAGTTCCTGTGACTTCAGTAGTGCTTTGGAATATTTCACAAGTGTAGTTCCATCTTCACATCAACATATTCATGAATAAACATTCATGTTGAATGTGCTCACAAAATTAATTAAATATTAAAATTAGGTGGAATGGAGTGATTATTATTTTTATATGTAATAGTATCCTGAACTATTTTGGCTGCTATAGCGGGATCTGAACATTGTTTATGAACTTTTGAAAATTGTGGGGAACAGGGTCAGCATAGGCTAGGGATGCCAGCCTCCAGGTGGGACCTGGATATCCCCTGGAATTACGACTCATCTCCAGACTACAGAGATCAGTTCTCCTGCAGAAAACGAATGCTTTGGATGAATGATGGGCTCTATGGTATTGTACTCCACCAAAGTCCCTCTGCTCCCCAGTATCCATCCCCAAATCTCCAGGAGTTTCCCTGCCTGGATCTGGCAGCCCTACCCTCCCATCCCCTGTGGGTGGCCAAGAGGGAACTGACAACCCTAAGCCAGATACTCAGCAATTTATGAAGAGAGATTTTTAATGTCATACCGCTTCTGTTAAAAGGGAGCAAAATCCTTATTGCTTCTTACAGGATCTACGATCTTATGTAGTTTGTGTCAAGTGTCATTGTAAGACTATTTTCGCTGAATAACTTTTTAAAGCCTAAATTGTTTTTCCATTTTATTAACTTTATTAGATGGATTTGAAAATTCTGCTGCCTACAGTGTGGTTTAAAACAATTTATTCTTCAAGAACAGGTTTTTCCCTGCTTGGTTATGTGTGTATGTAAGTGCTGATGTAATGATGGATATTCAGCTTCAGAGTCCTGTACAACTGCTTGAAGTAAGTTTATTTTTTGCTGCTGTGGCTCACTAGAATGTTTTAAAGGGTAAAAACAAGTGCTGCTGTCATCTCTCTGGTTTCTTGATGTGGTGTATATGAGAAAAGATTTAATAGTAAAACATAACATCAAAACATCCCTGGTGACCTGTGTACAGGATACTTACTGCTGAGGAAGGAGGGACTGATGCACCAGTGAGTTTGTATCTCCCCTCCCCACCAAGTTCCTGGGCCTGGATCTGTTTAGGGTTGCCTCCATTATGGAAAGGGTGGGAAAGTGCAGCTGTTAGATTTGTGAGATGCCCTTGGATGAATTATGATGCAGGGGCTGCTAAACTTCTTATAGGCGATGTCTACCCTAAACTTAAATGAAAGCACTATCTACTTTAGAAGCATTTTGGACATTTTGTGATGGAAAGTAATCAAATTCTTATATTGTATTAGTACTAAAAATATTTTATTTTTGCTGAGTATCTGTCAGATAAACGTGACTAATTTCCTTGTGGTCATTTACCCTAGCTTCCATCAGCAATGATCTAACAATATGGTTAAAGAAATATCCCATCCAAAGACATATAGGCACATGCATTTTAACGTGAACAGCTGTTGGAGTTAAATGCTCACCAAGAAGGTTATGAGGATTAGGTCCTAATAGCAGCGAATGTTAAGGCTGTCCTGGCTGTGTGACACTGTGTGCGCTTTCTTGGGGCTTTGTCCCGCTGGAAAAAGCCGGGACTTCGAATGCATAGGATCTGGCTGCTCGTGGATTAGGTCACCCAATGCAGGTGTCAGAGAATTTCCCCCCTTCACTCAGTTTAATAGCCCTGATTGTTGAGACTGGCGGCTAACGGACGGGTGGTGGCAGGCAAGCTGTGGTGTGCATTGCGATTTTTTTCTTGCACAGAAAGGGAGGCAGGTTCCCACGTTCGGGGCAGGGAAGAAACTTTGTCCTATCCGAGCAGGGGAAACAAACCACTCTCGGGGAACTGTGATCGGGAGGATACCTCAGCCGCTTACCTGTTTAGAGCGAGGCGCCGTTGGGTGGGGAGATTTCAACAGAAGTTAAAGGAGGGTTCCTTTAGGCGCCTGTGTCCTGAAGCCGCCACCCTTTCCGAGCTTACCGCTTGCCTGGGCTGTGAGGCGAAGCTAAGCAAACCCGCGTGGGCACGGAGGCGCTAGGACCCAGGGGGACGCGGGGCGGCCGGGTTCTCCGAACCAGATTGCAAATTCGCCTCGGTGACTCAGTCGGCTCCGCGCAGCGCGTAGTAGGCGGTAGCCGGGGCTGAGACGGGGAGCAATAGGTCTGTGCGTGGCGCGGCGCGGCTGGGCCGGGCTAGCCGGGGAAGGCAACGGGGAGGCCGGCGGAGCGAGGGGTGCGGGCGCGGGGCCGCGCGGCGCGTGAGGGGGAGGAAGTGGGCCGCGGCCGAGGCGGGCGGCGCGTTTCCCTCCCAGCTGAGGCCTAGTGTCGCTGTTGCCGCTTCTACTAACGGAGGCGGCCGCCTGTTGTCTTTGCAGAGCACCAAGATGGAGTACGAGTGGAAACCCGACGAGCAGGGGCTCCAGCAGATCCTGCAGCTGCTCAAGGAGTCTCAGTCCCCGGACACCACCACGCAGAGAGCAGTGCAACAAGTATCCTCCGGCGGGAGATACGAGGGGGGGGGGAGGAGGCGGGCGGACGTGGTGAGGCCCAGCGGCCGGGGCTGCTTCGCCGGCCTTGCTGACCCCGAGCCCCAGCAGCGATATGTACCCACAGGCATATAGGATAGCGCGCAGCAAAGGGTTCCGCCGGCTGAGGCGGGCTCGACCTTTGGAGAGTAGCGGCGCTCCCGCCGGCCGCCTCCCTAAGGTGGCCGGGGGCGGTGTAGGCCCGGCCCAGCCTCCTCCCGGCCGTGGCGCGGGCTTTGAACCTCGGAGGGCGCCTGTGGGCGGGAGCGCCCCTCCCCCAGGCCGTCCCCGCACCTGTTGCAAGCCCGGAGCCAAGCTCTGGGGTTTCTCCCCCCCCGTCTTTTTTTAAGGCTTGGCCCGAGCTTGGCAGCTCCGGTATCGGCCACTTTCCCAGGTTCTCTCTGCCGCCACCCTCCCTCTCTTCATCGCTGGGCCTGTGCCAGAGCCCAGTCTGTAAGAGCGGCGGGGCTCCACCTTCCTTTCGCTGATCCCTGCTGGCCGGGATCAAACACCATCCCCCTCCCCCGAAAGACCAGTTTGCCTCTGCCCCCCCCCCCCCCGCGATGTGTTTGTGTGAAAATCTAACTGTCCTCCTGTAACTGGACCATGTGCAGATGCAGAATCAGGTCTCAGTGAAGTGGGAACCAGCGGCTGAGGTTGTCTCTGTTAACGTAGATACAGGACCATATTTGGTGCACTTAGTCGCTATGCTACGATTTTATAGATGAAGCAACAGATAATCAAGTACTGTATTCTATAGTGGTTGGGAGATGAATAAAGATCACCTTCAAAAGAGGGGGAGACAGGAGTGAATTTTCTGTAATTAGTTTTCCTGTTTGGTGCATTGTGAAGTACTCCCATTGTCTCTTGTAGAGTCTCTTCGAAAGCTACTGGGAAAAATGGCTCCTGGATACATGTGTTGTAATACTCCCAGGTTCTCAGAGCTGCCTTAAAAAGTGCCTTCTCTGTTTTGTTTTATTCAAGTTTATACACTTGCATTGATATTACAATAAAAGTGTGATTGTGGCTGTGAATTTCAAAGATTAGGATTCAACATAATCTGTTCTTTGTCTCTTCTCCTCCCTCCCCTCCCGCTAAAATGTGGGTCTGAATAGGAACCAGAAGAGTGACTAAAAAACAGCATGTCACAATACCAATACTTCCGAAGGTTTCTAGCTATTTTAATGGTTACCCGTAGGCTTGGCAATAGATTCTTTTAAAAGAAGCAGCATAGCTTTTAGAATTAAAAATACTGGTGGTCTATAAGTATGGCTTGTCCAGATTATCATTTCTTGGTTTCTTAGAATCTCCAGTAAATGCAAGAATGAGTTTGGGAAGTGAGGCTGAAGATGTTATCTAAGTATTTCTTTAAAATGAAACTAGCTGAAAAAATGGGATAGCAATATGGAAAATGGGTGCCAAGTTATATCATTTAATATAAAGGTGGATATGATGGCTTGTGTGATGCATCCTGGAGTTACCTCCAGTTGTTTTGCCATATATATTTTGTCCTTGTTTACTCCCTAGGCTTTTGGGGGAATATCACATTTTAATTCTGAGTCTTGGTAAGTGTAGAAACATTTCCCAGCTGCAGTACAGGTAGACAGGTTCTTGTCAGTTGAAAACCAACCCCTGATGGGGCACAGGGCTCTGTTAGGCTGACTGAATAGGATATGGCTAAATTAGCACTCTTATTCTGACCAGGTCATGACACAAATACAAGGGATCAGTGAAGAGCTTGTTCCTATCTTGGCAACTATCTATTCTTCCCTACTGAGATTCTTATGCTTTGAGAACCATTGAGCTAATAGTGGAAATGTAGCAAACTTCTGGGTTCTGTGATTCTTGTGGGATACCCGGGACCTTAATCTAGTATTCTGGTATTGTAAAGGATTCTGACTTCTTTAAAAAGAAAAAAGTAAACCTGACAGAATTAGATGCTGATCATTTTGTTTTCTATTGTTATTCTAGTATTAACTTTATGTAATTTTTCCCTGTTGCAGAAAGATTCTCTTTTACTAAACAGAATGGATGAGCTGATACTTTTGCAAAATACCAGTAGATGGCTGAAATAATTCTCTGTTTTCACTTTCCCCACTGTTTTCACTTTCCTCACTTGTTCTAATTTTAGTATATGTGCTGCCAGAGCACCACTTATTGTTCACTTAATGTAGAAAGGCCCTTGTTAGCCTCTTGTGTTCAGATGGGATACATATTCTCTCTTTAGGATTTCCTTTCTTGTGCTAAAACAGATCTGAGTAGGACAAAAGGGCCTGTCTAAATCCCCCTTGCTTACTGGACTTGTTACAGACAAATTATAGTAGCCTCCAGAGTTACTTACATGAGTTAAAGTTCAATATAAATTACTGCTGGTACACAAAAATATATAGTGTCCTGTGATAATAAGTGAACAGGAAGCTTCACATTTTTTGTAGCATCCCTTGCTGAAGCAAATGCATGTTCTGTCTTCTCCCTATTCTTCCTACCATTAGCATTTAGAACGGAGGTCCCCAACATTTTTGTGCCTGCACAGGGTGGTAGGTGCAATCACAAAATGTTTGTTGCAGCCAACCACAAGATGTCAGGGAGGAAACTTATACATAACACTATCATTTCAGGTAGGAGCTCTATTTAACAGAATACCTTTTAAAAATAAACATATTTAAAATATTTTATTGCATATGCACAGTTTACCTTCAGTAATTTAGTAGAGATCCTTATGTTGTAGTGGTAGCTGCTGCCAAAAGAACATTTTAAAAAATCGGTATAGCCTGTCAGATCTCCAGTGGTCAGTCAGAAGCCATGCTGAGCAAAAGTCCCATCTGGCCCTGCCCACTTTCTAAAAACACTTGCTGGAGCCAGGTTGCCCCTGCTTTAGAGAGAAGTTCTTGTCACTGATACACACATATTAGAAAATATCCAATAAGCATATTATAAGGGGAAAATAATTGGATGTGATACTATGATGACTTGCTGCAGTGGCAAATAACTTGCTAAGGCCAACTCAAGTGAGTTGTTGAATATTTTGTGCAACTGAGAATGGTAAAAGCCCAGAAAAGCAACCAGAGATCTCTTGAAGTGCAAGAAAATAGGAAGTACTCATGTAGCAACTCCGTGAGTTCCCTCTTGCTTGTGTCCTGGGAACCTTAGAAAAATTACAGAAAGAGCTATACACAAATATGTACATATAAGTTAATTTTATATTTTGTTGTTTACCGAGACATTTTACTTAAATCCTTTATTGACATCAGTTGTTAAAAGTTTCCAGCTTTCTTTGTTTCTGGTCCACTCCCATGATCTCAAAATGCAAGCCTATGCACATTTTACACAGAAGAAAATCACAAAGCTCAGTGGGATTGCCTTGGGTAAATGTGCAGAGGATATAAATAGGATTTAGATATATATGTATAGATATAAATATATATTGATCTATTACATAGATAGATATTTAGATATAAATAGGATTGCAACCTTATACTTTGGTAAAATCCCACTGATGTTACTATGATTCTGATGATGCACTCCTATGCACTGAACTCGATGGGGAATTACTTCTGAATACTTATAGTGTATGGCTGTTATATACACGTAAATATTCCAAAGTGTTAACAAGCATAGGTAGGCTAAAGGAACTTCTAGCCTAAATTTCTCAAAGCATGAATACGTATAGCCCTCTTTTCACTAGGAGAGTACTGTAAGAATCATCTTTCAGGATACTTTCAGTAATTTTTAAATGCAGGAGAAATCTAGATTAAACCTTGAAAATAAGGATAGGTAACCTGCCTCATGCGCTAGTGTCTCAGGGAGACTAGCAGAGAAGTTGATTGGCTTCCATTTGCTTTGGGTGCAATACAAGTGATAGAGATGGCTATTCCCTGAGTGCCAGCCCTCACTGAATAGTGGAGAAGATGGGATTTACCTAGAGACCTGTGCAGCAGTGATATATGGGAGACCCTTCAAAGGCAAAGAGAGACAGAGCGGTGCATATTTCCCAGATGATGTGATGCTGTATTTCTGATTGTGCCAATAACTGTTGTTGCAGATAAAATGCTACTAGTTATGAGCAGTGGGTTAATGGATACATAACAAGGTGTCTAAGTAGCTAGACTTCAGATTTCTTGCTTCCATCTTTTGCATCTAGGTCTAACTGTATGTATGAGAACTTGTAGTTTTTCACAGCTTCTCAAGAAGTGGTCCTTAACAGAATGTGCTACCTGAGAAACTGGAACAACTCAATCAGTATCCAGACTTCAACAACTACCTGATTTTTGTTCTTACAAAACTCAAATCTGAAGGTGAGTCACTCATTTTATATATATTTTTAAATTAAGTGTTTGTAGAGTTAAATATGATCAGCAGGTGCTGTTCAGGGTTTCTCAGTTCTTTGTTCTCCAAGACTTAGTTGTAGATTATATTAATCTATTAGACTGGATTATATACATTTTGTTTTTTGCTGGAGATCACATCATCAAGACAGTTTTGTGGAAAGCAAGATAATCTGGTTTCTCAGTTGTACAAAACTGGGTTATTACAGGATGGCATATAGGTAAACTCTTCCAAGACGTTCATAAAAATGGCAGATGCATGCATATTAGTGGTGCCCTGGATATGTCTGTCTTTTTAAAGAGGTAAACTTAGTTCCTAGAATGTATTTTTTTCCCTTTTTTTAACGAAACGTCTGAACTGGAACCATTGGTAAACTTAGTCTACATAGGCCTTCTTTAACAGTGAAGCAGTGGACTGTTGCTAGTCACAAGGGCATAGACAGGAATCTGGTGACTCCACTAGCTTCGATACAGTTTGTGCTTTAGTTCTTGCTTTCTATGTGTAAGTATGTACTGCCAAAAGTTTTAATAATTTATGTCACTTCAGTAGCCTGGTTTGCTATAATTTAACAGTTACATAGCCTGGTGTTGCACAGTGTGTCTGTCCTTAATAAAGAAATCTTGCCTTTGATGCTTGGATCCTTGCTGAGAATATCTAAAGGTCATGGGTTTGATCCATAACCATGCTCTTCCTGCTGAATTATACAAATCCCTGGATTCTAACTGTATGTGGCAATTAGATAATCAAAAGATGGCAATTTATGTGATAGGATTTGCTTTCTATGCAGGGAGTATATCTGTGTTTTCTGCTTGCCCTTCAATTTGCACGTCTCTAATAGTGCAGTCCTATGCAAAGTACCTCCAGTCTAAGTCCATTAATTCAATGTCTGGTTATTTGGATAGATAATATTTTCTGGTGGAAGTCTATATTTTATATAATGTGAGTCATCAGATGAATACATTTTAGGACAGAGTTGCAGAATGTAGCCTGGAATTTAGCATAATTTAGTGATGCAATGAAAGTGGCATTTATAAAATTCTAAAATATTGTAAGAGAAGAAACCTTATTGAAATTGGCTTGAGTCAAAGATTAAATCTGTATATCAAAGACACTCATCATCTTATCCTTTCAGTAAAGCATAAATTATATTTGAGTTTTTATTATCTCTCCTTGACAAATACCATAATGTAAAGTTGTTTCTTTCTCTTGTACATGTGCAAGGAGAACTATATTTTGTCTTCTAAAATTATTTATTAATTAAAATATTTATACTATGTACACCCTTGACTCAAGGCAGCTTAAAAATTCAAACTTAAAACATACAAAGTGTAACAAAACCTCAAATATTGCTCTTTCTCCAGTTAGGAAAAAATATATGCAGCCTACACTTCATTAAAAGTCCTCGAATATAAAATGGGTTTAGTGCATTAAAAATTCCTGTTTGCCCTGAACAGTTCTAGTTTGTGTGGGCAGGGACCCTTTCTTCCCCCCCTATGGCAGTCCTACATGTTGGTTTTGAAACCTTATTCTAATTTTTTGTTTCATTGTAGCCACTAGAACACTGATAAATGTCTAGAAAGTTCTCCAGTCTCCAACAGTCAGAGCAGATGACTTGTCACTTATCTGAGCAACAGAGCGCTTGTGTTTGAAGAATCTGTGGGTCATAGTTTTCAAGGCATTACTGTAATATTGCTTCTATTTAGCCATGATGGGATCAGTCAGAATTGAATTTCTGGTGGTATGCAGTGCTAACACAAGACTGTTAGTATGGCCTGTAGGAGGTGATCTTTTTTAAGGCATGAGTGTTTAATTCAGATGAGGACTGCAAGTTAGTGCCTTTTTATGTTATAGCTACCTGTCTTATCATTTTTGGTATTTTTAAAGGCTAATTTTAACAACTGAATCAAATATGTCTATACTGTCTATTTTGATGGTGTTTAGAACTTCTGTAGATTAATACAACTTGACATTTTTTGTAAAATATTTTACATGTCTTTTTTAACTATCACAGATGAACCCACACGGTCGCTGAGTGGCCTCATCTTGAAGAATAATGTAAAAGCTCATTTTCACAGCTTTCCTAATGGAGTAACTGACTTCATTAAGAGCGAGTGCTTAAACAATATTGGTGACTCCTCCCCATTAATCAGAGCTACTGTAGGTGAGTTCATATTTAAAATAATTTATTTCATGGCAAGCTTAGGGAAAGGGACATGGCTCAGTGGTAGAGCATCTATTTTGCATGCAGTTTAGTCTCTGACACAGTTGAGGGAACAGGTAGTATGTGATCTCTGCCAGAGACTCTGGAATAGGAGTGTGCAAAACAAACAAACAAAAATGGTATTTTTTGGCTTTGGGTAAATCAGACCTGAAAATTATTGGTATATGCCGAATTCCCCAGTCCAGTACCGGTAAAGTATCAGGACTGGGGAAATATTTGGTATTGCCCAAATATATTCGGGTCTAATATGCACCACCAGAGGGAAAGTAGGCATTAAAATGCCTTCTTTCCCTCTGGTAGCCCTGAGAGATTTCATTGTCAATTTCACTTGCCCCCAGTCAGTTGTGAGTGAAATTGACAAAGGGAAAGCCTGGGCTCTCTGCTTTCCCTTCTCTAGCTGACATAGGGTAGCTGGAGAAGATCAGGCAGGGAGCCCAGGCATGTTTAAAATGCCTTTCTTTTCCTTCCCCAAATTTCTCCACAAAAGGGGAGAGGCTTGGGAGGAAGGGGGCATGTCTACATGCCTGCCTTTGCTTTCCCAGCCAACCCATGCCTGCGGGCTGGCGGGAAGTAAAGGCAGGCATTTTAAACATGCTTGGGTTCCCTGCTGGATTGGGGCATCTAGAGAAGATCCAGCAGGGAGCCCAGGCATGTTTAAAATGCCTTTCCCCCCCTTCCCTATCTGTGGAAGGGAAAGGCATTTCAAGTGCCCCCCCCCGAGCTTCTCTGCAAAAGCGGTCAGGCACAGGGGAGGAAGGGGGCATGTGTACATGTCTGCCTCTGCTTTCCCAGCCAACCTACAGCTGCCTGGGTTCCCTGCTGGATCTTCAGGGGGGAGAAAGAGGCATGGGAAAGCACAGGGCAGGCATGGAAGCATGTCTGGGCTCCTTGCCAGCCCCTGGAGGAGTGCAAGCAGGGAACCCAGGGATATTTAGATGCCTTCCTTTCCCTCCCTGAACTGGGAGAGGGAAAGAAAGGCATTTAAACACGGCTGGGCTCTCTGCCTGTGCTTCTCTAGCAGCCCTGGAGCAGCTGGAGGAAGGAAGGTAGAGAGGAGGCTTTCCTTGGTCAGTTTCACTCCCACAACTTAATAGTGGGGAGTGAAATTGACTAGGGAAGCCAGTTTTCAGCTATGGAAAGCTGAAAAAACCAAACAAATTTGGGCAACTGTATTCAGAAGCCAAAAAGTTTCCTGAATTTGCATTCGGTTTTAAAAATACTGAAAAATGTCGATAAGGTATTTATTCGGTATTTTTTTTTGGTTCGGGAAAGCTGAATGCACATCCCTACTCTGGAAAGGAGACCAGTGGTCTGACTCACTATGAGCCAGCTTTATGTGTATAAGCTCTGCTCATGTTTATGGAATGGTAATATGTAAACAGTTGAATGTGGCATTCTAGGAATTTTTAGGTAAAAGAATGCTTTGTTATGTGAAAGTTAAGTCAGAACTTACAATACTATTTGTGGAGATGTGCTTTAAAGTAACATTTAACTTTGACTAAAAATTGGAATAGCTTAAAAATAGTTTCAAATCCATTTTTGGTTTTATTTGATTTTATCGGTAAATATTGTATTTTGATGATTGCATTTGAATCTGCGGTGTTGAGCTAAGCAGTAGTTATCAAATGTTTATTTCATTTACACTGTGTCTTTCTCCACAGTGGGGAACCAAAGTAGCTTACATTGTTCTCTGCTTCATTTTATCCAAAACTTTGTGAACAGAAAATGATAACTTCCAGCAGGGCCTTATAATTAAAAAATGGTCATTGCATTTACGTATAGTAGTGTTAATTTAATGTTTGAGAAAAGGATGAACCGCAGATTGCTCCCTTTCTTAAAGGAATCTGTTACTTAATCTATTGCATCCATTAATTTCAGGAATACATGGTTGGCTTTCTGAAACAATAATTGGCTTCAATATGGTGGAATTCTCCTGAATTCTTCATAGTTTATTACCGTAGTCAATATCCATGTTATACATTAAGTGTAACATTCTGTGAAAAGTGAAATACCCTTTGAACACAGAGTACAGAATGCAAATACTGATATTTATTTTTTTGCTGTACAGGGGGAAAATAATAAAAAAATTGGTACAACCATATTTTGCAAATGAAAGTTTTTTCTTTGATGGTCATATACCATAAAATATTAAAAGCAGTGTTATAAGCATCAGTGTTATAAAGATAGACAGTTAAAGAGAAGCTCTTTATACTAAAAGGCTGATGCCATTGACTACAACTCGATCTTGCATGTTTAACCAGAAGCAAGTTTACTGGATTCACTGCGAGTTCTTTCCAAGTAAATGTACATAGCTTTTTAGCTTTGATTTTTGCTTGAATTGTATGGATGTGTAATGCAAAAAGTTTTCTTTATGGAACCATGAGAGTAATGTACAAGCCAGTTGTATTTTTTAAAAAAGAGTGAAAATAGGTAGCATATTACCTACTGTAAGTTCTGCTAAAATGTAAAGTTGTAGAATGAATTAGTTATAATGTAGAAGAAGACTAGTGAAACAATTGCTGTAATGCACTGGATAGGATGCAGTTTGTGTTGGAAAACCCATGCAAGGGGAGGGGATGCTGTTTTGTGTGCACCTCATAATGGGCTCCCAGGAAATTCTGACACAAATAGACAGTTTAGCAATGACTGAAGCATAGCACAAGAGGTGAGAGTGTTTGTATCAGCCCTCTCCTCTTTTTGCATTATTGCAACTTCAGCCCCTCTTCTGCCAGTCAAAGCAAGCAGTTCTTCTTCTACCTTGACCTGGGTATTGCATAAAAAGTCTGGGTTGGAGTGAAGGTGTACTATTTTGGTTGCAAATTACAAACAAAACACAAAACTTTTCCTTTTTAAATTTACATTCCAGGCCCAAAGAAGGGCAATGCCAAGGAATGTTCAAACTATTGCACAGTTGCACTCATATCACACGCTAGCAAGGTCATGCTCAAGATCCTATTCGCTAGGCTTCAGCAGTACATGGATAGAGAACTGCCAGAAGTACAAGCTGGGTTTCAAAGAGGTAGAGGAACTAGAGATCAAATTGCCAGCATTTGCTGGATTATGGAGAAAGCAAAAGAGTAACATCTACTTCTGCTTCATTGACTATGCTAAAGTCTTTGATTGTGTGGATCACAACAAACTTTGGCAAGTGCTTAAAGAAATGGGAGTACCAGACCACCTCATATGTCTCCTGAGAAACCTGTATAAGGGTCAAGAAGTGACAGTCAGAACCGGATATGGAACAACTGATTGGTTTAGCATCGGAAAAGGAGTACGACAAGGATGTATATTGTCACCTTGCTTATTTAATTTATATGCAAGCCAGAATTAAGATTGCTGGGAAAAACATCAACAGCCTCAGATATGCAGACGATACCACTCTAATGGCAGAAAGTGAAGAGGACCTAAAGAGCCTCTTGTTCAGGATGAAAGAGGAGAGCGCAAAAGTTGGCTTGAAACTCAACATCAAAAAAACTAAGATCATGGCATCTGGACCCATCACTCCTTGGCAAATCGAAGGGGAATTCGTGGAAGCAGTGACAGACTTCATGTTCCTGAGATCCCAGATCACTGGAAACGGTGACTGCAGCCATGAAATTAAAAGACGCCTGCTCCTTGGGAGGAAAGTGATGGCAAACCTAGACAGCATAATAAAAAGTAGAGACATCACCCTGCCAACAAAAGTCCGTATAGTCAAAGCAATGGTATTCCCAGTACTAATGTATGGCTGCAAGAGTTGGACTATAAGGAAGGCCGAGCGCCAAAGAATAGATTCTTTTGAATTATGGTGCTGGAGAAGACTCTTGAGAGTCCCTTGGACTGCAAGGAGATCAAATCAGTCAATCCTAAAAGAAATCAACCCTGACTGTTCCCTGGAAGGCCAGATCCTGAAGCTGAAGCTCAAATACTTCGGCCACCAAATGAGAAGGGAGCAGTCACTGGAGAAGACCCTGATGCTGGGAATGATTGAAGGTCAAAAAAGAAGGGGACAGCAAAGGATGAGGAGGTGGGGCTTCAGTGCATCAAGACAGTCGACACCAGGAACTGCTCCTGTCTACAACTGATTCTTCTTTCTAGGGGGGTTTCAGGGGATCTGGTGCAAGGGACTTGATTCTGGCCCCTCACTTGAGGCAACAAGCAGGTGAAAGCCCTGGATCATCCCAGAGGTATGGAACAAAGAAGAGCAGGTTTGGCAGCCATAACCTGCCCCAGGTGTGAATGCCCCCAAGTAAGAGAGTTATTTTGAGCCTCATTCAGAACACCGATGAAGACACGCACCTGTAAGTACCTGTAATAGCAACAGCAGCGTTGAAGAGTATGATGATTTCTTTGAACAAGCCCCTTTAAATCTCCAAAATTATAGAGAAAGGAGAAGTGGAATCCCCCGCCCGCCCGTGCTAAGTGACCGAGACGAGATAAGAGTCATTAAAAGAATGCTGAGATAAACACTTACTGGGGCAAAGAGGGATCACGGCCTCTACAAGAGAACTATACATTCTCTTAAACTTTTTTAAAAAGCAAGCAAGAAAGATATACAGACTGAAACTCAACATCCCGTGACAACCCTTTGCAACGTCATGCTTTATTGCTGAAAACAGAATAGAAGCACACTCTGTTTTGTCTGCTGGGAACGGCTCAGCTTGTTTTGTCTAGTGTTTCCAGTGAAGATTTAAGAATTTGATCTATACTGAAGGATCCTTGTTGGCAATATCACCAAGCATGGTAAACTTTGAAAAGGTTAATGACAATAAATAGCAGAGACTGTGAACCTTGCTGGGATTTCTGATACAACTTTAAAATGCAGGGACAGGATTTAGAAAGAAAAATGACAGATGGTGTACCCTTAGGGAGCTCCTCAGAGATTAACCAGCTGCAGCTGTCTTGGGAGGAGCTTAGGGACATGATGGTGGGCGCTGTTACCCTTGCATTAAAGGACGCTTTAGAACCTGCAATGGACAAACTTGTAACATTAGCCTAAACTACAAATCAGATAAAGGAACTTCAGCAACAGACAAAGCTAGAAGAAGAGCAGCCCCAGTGCCAAATTATGCAAGCTGCAGGGAAATACTACAAACAACCTGATTCAACCGAAGGAGAAAAGGATGTTCAGTACTCCAAAATGATAGACGCAGAACAAACCTATCATCAAGATGTTCCAATTTACAGAAAAAACAACAGATCTACTAAAAGACTGATAAATCTTGGAATTCTCAAAGCTATAATTCAAAGAGAAGATGAAGTAGAAGCTAAGAACAAAAGACCTACTAAAAGGCTGTCAAATGTTGGAATCCTTAAAACTAAATCAAAAGGAAGATGAATCAGAAGCTATGGGAATTTTAACCACCTTAAAAAAAGAGAAGGGGACAGCAAAGGATGAGATGGCTAGACAGTGTTATTGATGCAATGAACATGAAATTAAGCAAACTCCGAAGTACGACAGAAGACAGGAGGGTGTGATGTGGTCCATGGGGTCGCGAAGATTTGGACTCAACTGTGCGATTGAACAACAACACATTCTGCTCTGTGTTTGTACTTAAGCTATTTTCCCTTTTGTTGTCTGCCTTACTGATTTCATTGAAGACTTTTGTTATTTTCTTACTCTGTAGTAATTCACACAATAATACACACATACAAACCTTTATTGGTATTGAAAGCACAAAACATTATGGGGATACAGCAAAATACTAAGATATATCAGTCACTTACACTTGGCTATTCAAACCTCGTCTTCTGATTGCATAATGTAAAAATTTTGCAACAGCCTCCATTATTTCACAGTTAAAATTAAACAGAAGAAAGTGAATAATTGAGTCATCAGAATGCCAACTCTTACCATCTAAAAGTGGAGTAATAAAATGAGATTGAATAACCCTATAAAAGGGACAATGAAGTATGGTGTGTGCAGTGGATCCTATATTTTTTAGAGAACAAGGACAAAGTCTGTCTACATATGGTATCTGGCAGTACCTCCCTAAAAGCACCTCCGATGGCAGAAACATTCAAGCGTGCAAGTATGTATGCTCTGTGATGATGTGGGGCTGTTAAACATAACAGATATTTTGCAATAGAGCCCATATCAAAGGTCCCCTACTTGGGGAGCATCTGCTGGCTGCTCATTCCCTAAATTCTTGCCTTTCGATATCAAGAAATCTTTGTTTGATAGTAGCATAAACTTGTTTATCCGAAAAGGGGGCTAAATAATCCAGGGATATTCCCATTGTAGAGAGTTTCTCCTCTACATATCAAAGCTATGGAGAGAGATGGGACTCAGTTAACATACGATGATAATACTTTTAGCTTTAGCGTGGAAGTGAAGTTTAAGCCAAAACTGAGTTGTTATCAGCCATTCTCTGGTCGATAGAAGCCTTTGTTTGGTTTCTAAGCATAAAGCTGCGTAAGGAACACACGAGGGAAGTCCAAGAATTTTCTGTAGAAATCTGGACTGTATTCTTTCCAAGTCCCCTTTTAAGGCTTCAATCCAGATTGGTACTCTGTAAAATAATTGAGCAGCTAATTTGGCATTAAAAACTTTAAGGGCCGCCAGCACATATTGATTGCCCCAGTATAATGGTAGGGTGTAATAGTTGCTGTGATGTTTTTTGCTGCCTCAGTTGCTCTCTGTTTATGATAGACCCATCTGGTGTTATAGTAAAAGTGGATACCCAAGTACTTAAAGCTTTCGACTTGTTCAATAAAATGGCTTCCAGCTCTTACTGAAGATCATAATTTTAGATTTTTCAAAATTCAGAACTAGCCTATTCTTTTCACAGTAGTCTGCAAAGCTCTTCAAAAGGCATTTCAGCCCTAAATGAGTTAGGGACAATAGCACTGCATTGTCAGCATAAAGGAGTAAAGGGGTGGATCAAGCCAAGTTTAGACTATGACTATGGATCGGATGTAAGGTGGGTGCCAAATCATTTATAAATAGGTTGAATAAAAAAGGCGCTAGAAGGCAGCCCTGTTTGACTCCTATATTAATTGGAATTTTGTCAGTTAGGTCACCAACTTGTTAAGTAACTTGGCAGGTCATATTATGATGAAGCTTCATTATTATATATAAAAGCCTCGGTTCTATCCCCATCAACTTAAGTTTCTCCCATAGATGTTCTCTTATGATTGAATTGAAAGCACCTTTTAGATCTAGAAAGGCTGTATATGCTTTGGCGTCTTCTGCCTCTTATACTTATTAACAAGGTGCATAAGAGTCACACAGTGATTTAGGGTAGATTCCTCTTTACAAAAACCTATTTGTTCTTGACCCAGAATTCCTCCTTCTAACATCTATGATCCAAGTTTGTTAACCAGTCATCTAGCGTAAAGTTTCCCAATAATAGAGAGGAGGCTTATCAGGCAGTAATTGGATGGTAACTGATAATTACCCTTTTTAAATATGGGAACCAGTATCGCATTTGTCCAAGATTCTGGCATTATTCCCATCCTATCAACTATGGTAAAAAAATCTCCCAAGAAGGTAGCCCACCAGTCCGGATTTATTTTAACTATTTTGGGTGGAATTGCATCTGGGCCAGGGGCTTTTCTTGGCTTTAGCTGTTCAATAAGTGGAATAACCTCCTCTGGTCTCACTGGAGGCCATTGGGGAATATCATCTAGTTCAGACACCATATAATTAATGGAATTAGTGGCAGTTATATTATTATCATAGAACAGCTTCAACACACAGTAATGCATTGTTGAATAACCACACAGAGTTAATCTAGCAGATGGAGTAAAAACTTTAACCAGGCAGGGGCTTTTCTATAGTGTGGCAGTTGCCAGAAATGCAACTACTGCTTTGTAACAGAACTAACTGTACTTACTATCTAAATGTGTGTGTGTTATGTGTGTATGTATAGCTCAAGAACTGATAACTGAATTTTATCAGAAGCTCATAATATACGGGCACAAAAAAGGAAAAAAATTATCTAGCTGACTGGAGATATCAAACATAGTTTAAACTCTTCAAAATTGTGTATTCCAAACTATCAAACTTGCACTTAAATCTCTCATAAGATTACCTTTCTATCTTCATGTGTTGATAATCTGAATTATACTAACTGGAGGAGAGGGGAGGAACTGTCCCTGCATGTAGTTAGTTAGAAGACAGCAACCTGTCGATAATATACCAAAAGCCCTCACTAAATAAATTGGGAAAGATGCAGTTGCCAACACACTGTACTGAATAGTGATATAAAAGAGATCATTAGCAACCAGAAGATGGAGAATACAGAAAAAGTGCAGTTTTCAGCAGGATATTAAACAAACATTGGCCCTGTTCACACAGAGCATTTGCCCCACTGAAGGCACAGGAGCCCTGCGGACTTTCCGTGCTCGATCATACGAGCACATCTGGGAGGCGTAGTGCTCCCGTGGCCAACCCGCGGCTTCCCCTGGAAAACGCGGGGTAAAAAACTAGTAGGTCGGAAGTACTAGTTTCCGGAAACCCCGGGGCAAAGGCTGGCGTCTGATCGCAGGAGCGCCAGTATCCCGCGGCTTCTGACGCCCGCCCATGTCCCCGGGGTTTCCGGATGTTGTAAGTGTCCATGGGATGCGCACCAACGCTGAACAGTGCATGCGCACACACAAGACACCGACAGCAGCCCGCCCCCCAATGGCGCATGCGCACTGTGCTGCTTTTTTGCTGCGCTGCAGCAGCGCAGTGTGATCGGGGCGCAGAGCTGGAGTGTGGCAACCCGGTGGCCCGTATGATCGGGCTACCGCGCCTTATTTAGCTCCAGGGCAAACTGCCACGCCTCCCCCGCACGTTTTCTGGCCTGTGTGACCGGGGCCATTGTACATTACTCTTATGTCCTTCTGTTCATGTTTTCTCTAAGGCCTAGTAATTTTGACCATGTAAATAAATAATGTAGGCATAGTTGCAGGTATTGAAACCTTACAACATATAATTATCCTGATCAGTAGGATTGTAAAAACACAGTGTCTTGGTGGTAAGGTTGAGCATATGAAGCAGCATTATGTTGAATTAGACCGTTGGTCCATCAAGACTACTCAGACTTGCAACGGCTCTCCAGGACATCATGGTGAGGTCTTTCACATCACCTATTGCAAGCTCCTTTTCACTGGAGATGGCAGGGATCAAGCCTGGGACCTTCTGCCACAGAGCCATGGCCCTTCCCTCAGGTTACAATATGTCAGGGGTGGGCAAACTGCGGCTCGGGAGCCACATGCGGCTCTTTCACACATATTGTGTCGCTCCCAGCAGGGCAGCTGGGGAAGTGAAGGGGAGGCATGAATTTGATCCCTTCCTCCCTCCCTCCTCCGTCCCTCCTATCTATTTTCTTTCTTTGTTTCTCTCTCTCTTTCTTTCCACCTCTTTCATTCTTTCTTTCCACCTCCCCCTCTTTCTCTCTCTTTTAGACAAATAAATATCATTGGACAAATAAATATCATTATCAATATCTGTTTTTACCCCTTTTGTTTTTATTTTTGGCAGTCTCGTTTAATGGTAATAAAAAGCAAATCTGCATATTTTCTAAATAAAAATGTGCGCGTAATATTTGTTCATGTCTTGTGGCTCTCAACCATCTGAAATTTATTCTATGTGGCTCTTACGTTGAGCAAGTTTGCCCACCCCTGCAATATGTTCATTGTCCACATGCAGGGCAGAGGTTTCCTGTGTTTGTGTATTACTCTTTCCTTTGGAGTTTTCCTTGGACCTTGTGACTTCTGGAGAACTTAGTAAATTTTCCAGTTCACATTAACTTATTAGAATGCACATATAACATTTAAAATGTCTTCAGTTTTAAATGGTTGGCTTGTTTCTCTGCTTTTGGAGGCAATTCAGAGATCTGTCATTTGGCAGCTGATCGTTAATTGTTCCAAAAAGGAATAGCTTAGCAATTCTGCCTGAAGGGAATAGTCAGTTCCAGAGTATGAACATAGAAAATGCTTTTTTGCATCAGTTCTGGAGAATATAAATCCAAAGGTCAGTTTAGTATGGATCACTTTTTAAATGGGTTTCCTTCTTTTAGTATTAAAAAAGAGAATCCTCTCACCCTGTGCAGTGTTGTAGTCTGGTTTGCACCTGGCTGCCTTAGATGAGCAATCATGATCTCCCAAGGATTCTAATTGCTGCTATAATGGCTGCTTGTACCTAGGACAGATCTGTCAGTAGCTCTGCTGGGTAACTTGAAAATGGAAGAGGTACAGTTATTGGTACCTCGTGCAGTAGTCCAAGACAGATGACTCTTAACCCTGCAATAGTGGGCCTGTTTCAGGTTGGAACAAGTGGCGGTGCTAGAATTGAATATGAAGCAGCTTCCTTGGCCAGTGTTAAGCAAGATTAACTGAGTGTTCTCACTAAACGCTTGGTCTATCATAACCAGTAAAAGATAAATGTGGAGAATGTTTATCCAGTTTGTTTCTGATAAACTTTATTATGCTTGTATGCTATTATAACTAAAACTAATTTGGGGATTGATAACTGATTACTTTTTTCAACACATCCAAGGTATCCTGATTACAACCATTGCCTCAAAAGGAGAATTGCAAAATTGGCCTGAACTTTTACCAAAGCTTTGTAGCCTGCTGGATTCTGAGGACTACAATACCTGTGAGGTAAGGTTTATTTTTCGTCTAAAACTTTATCTGCACTTGGTAGAAGGTAATTGAGGTTTAAATTGTATTAAAACTGTATAATATCTGATCCAGTTTTCCACATTATTGTTGCAGTAGGCCTATTTTTACCTAGGAGGAATCAGATATATAGAATGATCTTGCTTGTAAGTATGAGCCAAATAATAGTTTGTTGCTTGTAAGAGTGACACAAATTCTATGAAACAAGGGGGAAATATTAGAAACATTTGAGTATGATGGACACCCTGGAATCCAAATACCATTTTTCTGAATCTCATGTATTTAAATGCAGTTTCTCATGCCATTATAGTCCCACATGTATTCTTGTCATCTAACATCCAGGTATAAGAGCATATGCTTGCACCTGTAAATCAAATTTATTATTATATTTATTCCATCTCTTTTAGTGATACAACATTTGTAGAGGATCTTGAGCAAATTTAAGTAGGATTCTTGGACTATAAAAGTTACAGGGCTTGATATTTAGAATCTGATTAAGCAGGCATTACATAATCTTCTAACACAGTGAACGTTTAAAGAGAAATCTTAATTCATTTAGTATTCACTAGTTCATTTTAAAAGTGTGTTTTTTGTTGGAGTGGAGAAACTACGCTAATTGCGGTGTTTAAATTGTCTATTCAGGTTGACAGCAAGTATGTAACAAAACAGCAAATGTTATGTAGGCCTTAAGATTAAAATCAATAGCACTGAAGACATTAATTGGTCTCTGATTTCAAAAGTGTGTACGTGAGACTTTTTTAAAAAAGTTGTGCCTCTTTTCTCCACAGCAGATGGCTGCAGGAATAAAAGCATAGTAGCAAATGCTTTTGTCATGTAGTATTTCTCTCCACAAGTAGTGGTAGAGATTCTGGGAATCCGTTCACTTTCTAGTGGCAGACAGGTTCATAGATATGATTATGTTCTCCAGGACTTTGGATAACCCCAGCCATCTCTGTCTGGGAAGCAGAAAGCATATTCTTGATGCTCCTACAAAAGAACTCTGAATTAGTCGTTTATAGAAAAAATTTCTCCTGGCAACGTTAGGGGACCAGAATATACTTTCTTAGGCTGTTCTTGAGAGGTGTAGTAATGCCTCCCCAGCAATGACAACCGTTTCCTGTTTTTCAGCAGGAAAAATTACGAACATTTGCCAACTGCTCGTTGTTGGTATCTTAGTGCCCCCACCTGCATTATCCTACAGATTCTCTCTCTTCCTCTAGTGGGGAGTTGTGTTTTGCCTGGCACTAAACTGCATGTCAGCATTGTTTCCTTCCTCTTTCTTTCTGTCTCCCCATTTTCCTCTCTTCACCCCCTGTTTCTGCCACAGGGAATCGTCTGTTCTGACTCCCTTAGCTAGCAAAGATGTGTGGGAGTTTGCAGAGTATGATTTGGTAATAGTGCCTGTCAAATCCTGGAGAGATCAGTCAGAGAGAGTTGTCTTTTGGTCCAGTTTTCTTGTCATGGATCAAAAAGATAGTGACTAAGGAGGCATATGAAGCAGCACCCAGGTCTCACAGCAAATCTAAAAAGAAGTGCAAGGCAAGATGCAAGATCAGTTCTTCTGTAGCCACCTAAGCATTGTGGGACTCTATTAGTTTGCTATGTGAGATGCCTCCTGTTAGATGTAAGGCTTTGGAAACGGGGAAATTTTTAGAGGGAGAAAGTTCTTGGCCTGAGCCAGGTCAAACTGCTCTCATCTAACTGTTTTATCATTTCTACTGCAGAAAATTTGGCACAAAATCCTGTCCTATTAAATAAAAGGGTAGTGGTCTGGCAAGATTCTGTGCTTGGAAAGATCAATTCGCTCCCTGGTGTGTCGCTCAGAATCTGTCCCTATCCACTAGCTGCATTGCCTGAGTTCTCTCCCACCCATTGCAGCCTAGGCCACTTCTCTGATTGGGCCAGCATTTCAAGCTCATTTGCATACGGAAACTGATTGGACTTCATTCCATTTCGCACCTCAAACCCCCCCCCCCGCAAGACAGTTGGAATGTTGTTTATGCAACCTGTTGTATTCTGAGGTGAAATATGTCCTCACTCACAACACTTCCCCTTCAAAAGAAACAAACCCAATAACACAACCATGCCACACCACAAAAAAGACAGGTCACACCACAAGCAGAATACCACAAGGCAAAAAAAAGTTCTGGTACTAATTCTGGCAGGGGGACTGTGAGTGTAGAAAATGATTTATCGACACAGTGGAAAATCTTTAGGAATTGTTTGGTGCATTTACCATAGGGCACCCACCCAGAGCCTCTGGCATTTTCTCACTCTGCTGGCATCAAAACCAATTGAAGGCAAAATAGAGATATGGAGACTTTTCCATCCTGCTTTGCATCAATTTGTCTTTGTTGGCAATGGCAACCCTAGGCCTGGCTGCTTGCTTCTGTTCAGCAGGAGCATCCCTATGGAAACTGCCTGGGTGATTTTGGACCAGCCGGAGACTTTCTGCCTAACCAGACTTACAGGGTTGCTGTACAGATCACAAAGCCGAAAAGAATGAAGTAAACTGCTTTGCTCCCCGCTAATGAGAAAGACAGAATTTTGCCTAGGAAGAGCCTGCTGAGGGGATGAGATAAAGTTGCCAACTATAGGTATGGAAGTTCCTGGAGATGTGAGGGGTGGAGCCCAGAGAGGGTGAGGTTTGAGGAGGGGTGGGACCTCAGACAGGTACAGTGCCATAGACTCCACCCTCCAAACCAGCCATTTTCTCCTGGGGAACTATTGTTGCCAATCTTGGCCCAGTGGCCATCAAACCATTCTCTTCCACCCCCTGCTGTGCAGCTGTCTTTCCCCTAGGGTTGCCAATCTCCAGGTGGGACCTGGAGATCTCCTGCTGTTACAATTTATCTCCAGATGACCAAGATCAGTTCCCCTGGAGAAAATGGCTGCTTTGGAGGGTAGACCCTATGGCATTATACCCTGCTGAGTCCTTCCGCCCCCCCCCCAATGCTGCCCTCCACAGGATCCACCCCCAAATCTCCAGGTATTTCCCTACTTAGAGCTGGCAACCCTACTTTCCCCTCAGTGCCTCTTGGTAGGCAACCAAGCTTGGTCCTGTCACCTGTTTTGGCCTTTGAGAGAAAACTCATTGGGGCCAGTCCTGATAGGGTTCCCAACTCCAGATGGGAAATTCCTGGAGATTTGAGTGATGGAGCCTGAAGCAGGTGAGGTTTCAGGAGGGGTGGGACCTCAGACAGGTACAGTGCCATAGACTCCACCCATCAAACTAGCCATTCCATCCTGGGGAATCATTGTTGCCAATCTCCAGGTGGGGGTTGGAGATCAATCAGAATTACAACTGCTCTCCAGGAGGGAGGGGGGAGGAGATGGAAAGCTGAAGTCAGGGGGCAGATAACAGTAGATTGACAATTGACTGGGAGGGAGGGAGGGAGGGTTGCCAACTCCAGGTTGGGAAATTTCTGGAGATTTGAGGGATAGAGCCTGGAGATGGTGAGGTTTGAGGAGGGGTGGGGTCTCAGACAGGTACAATGCCATAGACGCCACCCTCCAAACCAGCCAGTTCCTCATGGGGAACCATTGTTGCCAATCTCCAGGTGAGGGCTGGAGACCACTCAGAATTACAACTGCTCTGCAGGAGAGAGGGCAGAAGTCAGCTAAAGTCAGAGGGGAAGATAACAGTAGGTTGATGGTTAGCTGGGAAGGAGATGGGGCTGCCAACTCCAGGTTGGCAAATTCCTGGGGATTTGAGGGGTGGAACCTGGAGAGGGTGGGGTTTGAGGAGGGGTTGGACCTCAGGCAGGTAGAATGCCATAGACTCCACCCTCCAAACCAGCCATTTCATCCTGGGTAACAATTGTTGCCAATCTCCAGGTGAGGGCTGGAGATCACTCAAACTACAACTGCTCTTCAGGTAGCAGAGATCAGTTCCTCTGGAGAGAATGGTGGTCTCTGTCATTATACCTGCTGAGGTCACCGCAGCAAATTCACACTGTGTGCCCAAAGCCAGGGCACTCACCCAGAACCTCTTTCTAGAGCCCGTTGTATTTATTTCCACAACGGGCCTTACTCCTAGTGAACATATAAAACAATAATGCTGATCTGGATGCTCCATAGGTTGGCCAGGCTAGGGAGCCAATGCAGGCTTTCTCTGGCTGCATTCAGAATTCTATGATTCATCTCTCAAATTTCTTTGGGCAAATAGGCAAATGTGTCTAATCTGCAAGGACCCACACTCAGTTGTTAATTGTTAAGCTTTACAATATCCTGCTATCAAATATGATAGCATGTCTGGAAGTCCTTTTATAAGATGCTCTTATTGCTTCCCATATTTCTTGTTATGACACTTCCGCTAAGAGAGCTGGCTTTCCTATAATTATACTGAAAAACACTTTATAAAGTCTACCTGGGCAAGGGATTTGAGCTTTCTCCTGCAACCTGAACATCTTTGGATACCAATGCCTTGTTGATTCTTGGCAAGTATCTCCAGCTGTCAGGGAAGGAGGCTCTTTGCTAATGTCAGTGTCTAGGTTATGTTACATTGCAGCAGATTCAGTTCAGGTCCAATGATCAGAGAGTTCTTTTGGGCAACAGTAAAGAAATGTTCAGAATCATCACCTGAAGGTGATCTGCAAGCATAGTAGATTGCAATGTAATAAATAGTAGAATGTAATGTAATTTGGAATGGTAGATTGGAATGTATTTTTCTGGTCTGGGGACATGGGAGACGAACTCTACACAGCCAGTCGCTCCACTTCAAAGAATATGCTGTAAGGTTGCCTCCATGCTTGAGAGGAGATAGGTGGCACGTAATGGTAAAGTCTCAGTTAATTACTCTCAGCATTTCATAGTTAAGGACACATCTGCTTATCAATCTCCAATTTTGACATATTTATTTCCTTTACTATGTTTTCCCCCAGAATTAAACCCAAACAAATGGTAACCTAAGCTTGTTATTCCCGTTTGGTACTTGCATCTGTTAAATATCTTCATTATGTTGTATGCTAATTTCCTGCCCATCCCCTCTACCTATATGTATGGACTGGTAACTTCCATTTCATTGTATCTGAAAGAAGTATATGTGCACACAAAAGTGTATACCTTGAATAAAACTTTGTTGGTCTTAAAGATTCAAACTTTGTTTTGCAAGACATTACAGTATTGATAAATGGTCCTCTACTGAGTGGGCCTTTGGTCAAAGAATTTTGCAAAACATTCTTGTACATATTAGTGACTGTCTCTCAACCTGAGGCTATGCTACAAATCCCAATTTGAGAGATGGTGGCCATACTGCCACTGCAGAGAGAAAAGGGAATTCTGTTACTTTCTATTCTTTCTACTGGAAGTCGGGCAGTCTTACTCATCTTTGTAGATTAAGTGTCTTAGTTAGTAGACTGGCTTGTTGTGTGCTGTTGCTTGTTGGGATGGAATGTGGCTCACATTTAAGACTTTCTGCTGCAAAGCATGTGCTCCAGGTTCAGTTCTGGCTTCTCATGTAACAGATAGTGGCAAGTCCTGGAGAGCTGCTGGCAGTCCAAGTAGACTGTATAAGGCTAGATGGACTGATAGTCCAATATGGCATCCATCACCTTTGTGTGTTCGTATGAGCACAGAAGTGTTAAAGATAGTTAGGGGAACTGTGAGGAAATCTTTTTCTTTAATTCTGTTTTTCTGAAATGTTTCACATTGATATTGGATCTAGTTTCAGCTCTAGTTCCTACAACTACTGCTGAGAAGGAGAGATTGTTTTCATACTGTTCTACCAAGCAGGGCCTCCTCCTCCTGGATGATGTCATAATTTCAAAAGCCCTGTCTGCTACTAGGAGCACTTCCTGTTGACAGACTGCCCTACTTCCACTAGTAACAAAAAGTCCTTCTTTCTCAGCAAGATAGCACAATAAATCATTGTGTTGTGGTCTGGAGAATATTACCCAGTGTTTTCAGAATTTAAGCTGCAGTGAGGTACTGTAATTATTCTTTAGAAGGGTAAGGATTTGCAAAATAGCAATATCTATCTGTATATGCATCTGTAAAATACCAAAATGTGGATCTACCTTACAGGGTGCATTTGGAGCACTTCAGAAGATTTGTGAAGATTCTGCTGAAATCTTAGATAGTGATATATTAGAGCGACCTCTCAATATCATGATTCCTAAATTTTTACAGTTCTTCAAGCACAGCAGCCCCAAAATAAGGTAACAGATAACAAAAGCATTTCTCTACCCCTCCCCATAAAAGATAGATTGGTCAGCAAGATTTTCTTTTATGGAGAAAGATTTTAAATGTACTACTGTCAGCTAACTATTTTTTAAAGTCTTAGCTGAATAATATTCTCTTGTTTCCAGGGGCTTCATTCATGATCCTTTTGCTTTTACTGTCTGTTTTTTGTCTTGCTGCCTGATACTAAACATGTTATGTGGAACACTAATTAATTTCATTGGAGACCCATTAATTTCATTTCATTAGTTCCAATTAAGATAGGCTTGTAAGCCGTTGGTATGGCCTACTAGATGGGGAAACTTTTCTAAGTAGAAATAATTGGATTTTTTTTTGTCCCCTGGAGACATTTGATAGGCTGCAGATAATAGATCTGGGTAAGAAGGCAGGCTAGTAACTTTTAGACTTGTTTGCAAGGGCAATTAATTGTCTTCTCAGGTAACCCTCAGCTGATTAATAGATAACCCCTGGGATGGTGTTCTAGCCCTCTTCTTGATTTTAATGCCCCATACTGAGGGAGCCTGTGTGGTGGTAGTGTAGTGGTCTTCAGTCTATGCTTTCTGAGCTCCTGTGTACCTGCATTTTTGTTGCTATTTTTGGGGACATGCATGATTGCCAATGCACATGCATATAGAGGGCAAGAGTACCTGTTTCTCTTTGCATGGGCAATCAAAGGAGCAGAAGGATGACGGATCAATAGTCATGGGATAAAAGGACAAGTCCTCTTGTGGATCAAAAATAGGAAACAGAGAGTGAGTATAAATGGGAAACTTTCTCAGTGGAGGGTGGTAAGCAGTGGGGTACCACAGGGATCAGTACTCGGTCCGATGCTTTTTAACTTGTTTATTAATGATTTGGAATTGGGAGTAAGCAGTGAAGTGGCTAAATTTGCAGATGACACGAAGTTGTTCAGGGTGGTGAAAACCAGGGAGGAGTGTGAGGCACTCCAAAGGGATCTGTCGAGGATGGGTGAGTGGGCGTCAGCGTGGCAAATGGGGTTCAATGTGGCCAAGTGCAAAGTGATGCACATTGGAGCCAAAAATCCTAAATATAAATACACGTTGATGGGGTCTGAACTGGCAGAGACGGACCAAGAGAGAGATCTTGGAGTCGTAGTGGATAACTCAGTGAAAATGTCTAGACAGTGTGTAGCTGCAATAAAGAAGGCCAACGCTATGCTGGGGATTATTAGGAAGGGAATTGAAAACAAATCAGCCAGTATCATCATGCCCCTGTATAAATCATTGGTGCGACTTCATTTGGAATACTGTGTACAGTTCTGGTTACCACATCTCAAAAAGGATATTATAGCATTGGAAAAAGTGCAGAGAAGGGCAACTAGAATGATAAAAGGGTTGGAACACCTTCCCTATGAAGAAAGGTTAAAATGCTTGGGGCTCTTCAGCTTGGAGAAACGACGGCTGAGGGGTGACATGATCGAGGTTTATAAGATTATGAATGGGATTGAGCAGGTTGAGAAAGAAGTACTTTTCTCCCTTTCTCACAATACAAGAACTCGTGGGCACTCCATGAAATTGCTGAGCAGTCGGGTTAGAACAGATAAAAGGAAATACTTCTTCACCTAAAGAGTGATTAACATATGGAATTCACTGCCACAGGAGGTGGTGGCGGCTACAAGCATGGACAGTTTCAAGAGGGAATTAGATAAACATATGGAGCAGAAGTCCATCAGTGGCTATTAGCCACAAGGTATAGATGGGAATTCTAAGTCTGGGGCAGGTGATGCACTCTATTCTTGGTGCTGGAGGGGGCAGCAGTGGGAGGGCTTCTAGTGTCCTGGCCCCACTGCTGGACCTCCTGATGGCACGTGGTATATTTTGGCCACTGTGACAAGAGTGTTGGACTAGATGGGCCATTGGCCAGATTCAACATTGGCTTCTCTTATGTTCTTATGGGGCAAGGTCACTCAGCAAATGGAGAGGATTTCTCCGGAACTCTGATCCCTGGCTTCTTCATCAATAGTACACTTACTATTCTTTTTCCAGCTCTCTTAGTCTCCCAGTCTTGTCCTTGGCCCCTGTGAGATTCCCTCTTATAAAAGTCTCATAGTTAGCAGGTTCATGTCTGGAAAGGTTCAAGAATACTGGTGCAGAGGTCAGTTTTGATGTTGTCACTATGTCAGCCTAGCCTGAGGGCTGGGAAGAAGACTTGTCACTTCTCTCTCAGTCCTCCAGTAGCAAGCTGGAGAAGAGCAGTTAAGAGCCATGGCGTGGGAGAAGAAAGGCCACTTCTGTGTAGCTGAGTTTGTTTTGCAACTACACTGGGTGGGGAAACTGTATCTAAAGAACTTACTGCAGCAGGACCACCTTAGGGTTGGATGAGGACTTTTTCCCCAGCATTGCGTCTTCTCCTCTCATCCCTGGTCTCTCCAATAGCACTTAAGTGGAACAGTTTGGGATCGTTGCTGTTCCAGGCTTCTTGTTTTGCTTTTAATTTAGGTTTTTTTATTGTGATCTTTTTGTTTTTAGAGTGTTGTGAGCTGCTGACCTGGATAGTCCAGACTAGCCTGATCTTGTCAGTATTTGGAAAGGAGATCAGCCAGTGTTCCCTGTAAGCTGAGTTAGTGTGAGCCAGCTCACAGTTTTTTAGCCACTGGCTCGCATATTTTTGTCTTAGCTCAGGAAGGATGGCTCCAGAGCAAACTAATTAATGCAGTAGCCAAATCGCTCGCTCACAACTTTAATGCCAGTAGCTCACAAAGTAGAATTTTTGCCCGCAAGACTCCACAGCTTAGAAGGAGCATTGGAGACCACCAAGGGATGGCAGGGTTGTAATGTGGAGGCAGGCAATGGCAAACCATCTGTGAATGTCTTTTGTCTTGAAAACCCTGTGGGTTCGCCACAAGTCAGCTGTGACTGGACAGCAAACAAAAAACCTGCTCTGGGTGCCAGTATTAGTAGAGAGGTGGAGTGCAAATGTTCTAATGAATAATGCTCAGCAAGCTGCTCTCCAACCTTAGAGGGACTTTGGGCATGTGAACTGTGCTTGGGAAAGGAGAGGTTTGAAATCATTTGGATAAATTTGAGACATTGAAGTTTAGATGTGGTAAATGTGTTCTCTGTGTTTTGACTTCCCGTGCATGATTCAGTTTTCCTTAAAAATTATTTTTGTAGGTCTCATGCAGTTGCATGTGTCAACCAATTTATCATCAGTAAGACTCAAGCTCTTATGATGCACATTGATGCATTTATTGAGGTAGGTGACTCTCTTTTCATTGCTGAATGCTAATGTATGTAAGATTTGGGGAATTAACTTTTCCCCCTGATAAATAAGTATTTTTGTATCTTCAAAGGCCTGTGTGCTAAATTGGCAGACTTGTTTGAAAGGCTAACTAATTGGACGTAAAACTCTGATTGCATTTGTTATGTATGACAAACTTAAGTCTTCACCTACCCCACAGCTGTAGAAGAATGGAAATGGAGGAGCTGTAGGGTCAGAAAATACAAAATCATAGCTCAGCATAGTTCTTCAGTGCATTGTGTTCTGGCTCACGTGCAGGATGGCATGATGGCAACCCCACTTCTACCCTAACATATCTCCAAAGAAACACCTCGATCCTTTCTTTCATGTTGGTACTGCCCTTGTTGGCCACCTTCCCACTACTTATTCAGGGTGTCTTTATTGCTCAGTTTGGCATTGAGCGGAATGGTCCCCAGTATAAAGATGGGTACAATTATGGCTAAGACAACATTGTAGCAAAAAGGCTACCTGTCAGCACTGTCAGTCAACAGAAACATTGCACTAATTAAGGGTGAAAATGCTGGTCATCTGCTGTCCAAAATGAAACAACCTTGGTTGGGGCAAGAACATGGAATAGGACAAATTCCTTTCTTAGCATTTTTTTGGGAAGACTGCCTCACTCATCAGGACCTCTGATTCAGGCGCTTTCTTAAATAGCTCATGATAGTTGCTGCTTTTGCTGGACTAGTTGCTCATAGCCTTTGTAGATATTTGCTTCTTTTGCACAGTGCGACAGCTATGCTTATCACTTCCAAGTTCTGGAAGGATTTCTTTGATTAATGAGAGCACCAGTCCCTCTAGTCTGCACTTTTCCACAAGAGACTGAATATTGTCCTTGACTGTCCTTGAAGAATCAGCTTAGCTCTTCTTACTTTGACAAAGCATTTCCTTTTATTGAAGTGCAGCAAAATGGGAAGGGAAGTCCTAATACACTGTACTGATGTAATGTAGGTATGGACCCTACTGAGATGATAGTCTACAAAGCATGCTCAGGGCAATTTTTGTAAAAAAAAAATATTGAACACCATATATAAAAATTAGAACTGATTGTTACAGTGCTCCAGTAGTAATTAACCATCAACTTTTAAACTGAGCCAGCAATTCAGAAGGCCCAGAAACAACTAATGTAGGAACCATAGTATTTTGTCTATAAAATAGCTTCAGCTAGAGAAGCAGACTGTGCTCATCTTAAGAGCGTCCAGTTTCAAATTCCAATTAATCCAGCACCTAAGTGTGTCTTCTTGGTAGTTTTTGTTAACTATTTGTTGTGGAAGCATATCTGGAAGGATTTTTTTTAGATAGACAAACACTTTCCCCTCTGATTAAACTTTGCTCTTATAATGCAACAAAAACTTGCTGCTACGGCTTTCATTTCAATGCCTACAGATATTAGCCTTTTCTTAGATCTGCACACAAGCAAACACACCACATATCCTTCCCAACAATGTGGACTGTGCACATTGAAATAATCAAATTTTGACCTAGTAGATATGGGGCACTGAACATTGGGATTTGTATAAAACAGTACTTATGTTGCAATAACTGTTACGGTGTGATGTTTAGAGTGTTGGACTAGGATCTGGAAAACCTGGGTTCAAATCTCCATTCTGCTAGGCAAACTTGCTGGTTAATCTTGAGCCAGTCATACAGTCTGATCTGCCTCAGAGGATGGTAGTTAAGAGAACCAAATGGAGGCAGAGAAAATGATGTATGCTACCCTGCACTTTGTTGATGAAAGGTGGGATAAAAATGAACTATAGAAGTGAACAAAATATTTGTTTCCCTTTAACAGAATCTGTTTGCACTGGCTGGGGATGAGGAGCCTGAAGTACGTAAAAATGTTTGTCGGGCTCTGGTGATGCTGCTTGAAGTTCGAATGGACCGCTTGCTTCCCCATATGATTAGTATTGTGGAGGTAAGTTACAGTTGACTTAAAGTGAAGATATGGAATTAGGCTTCTTTTGTGCATTTAAGGATTGTGAGGTAGAGAAGTGAGCAGGGTAAAATTTGAAGAGTCTTCCAACCCACAATATATTGTTCTCTTCTACGGCAGGGATCCACACTTTCCTGAACATTCTTTCTTGTACTTGTTAATACGAAATATGAAGGAAGAAAACTATATTGCCTGTGGCTAGGTAGAATGTATTCCTCAGAATTATTTTAAATAGCCTTTTGTATTCCTGTGTAATGTTGGTTCCTTGTCCATCATTTGCATAAAGTGTGGATGCTTGAACATGTTGACTGAATACACCAGTTACTTTCTAAGGCTTAAAAAGAAAAAGAAAAAACAGCATCAGTTAACAGAAAACTAATGGCTGGTTCTCCTATGTGAGAGCTGTATTCCTGCTTTCTCTATGCACTGTTTCCAGTATATGGGATCATGTGGAGAAACTTCACTTGTAAATTGAGCTGTGGATGGCTGTATTCTGTAATGATCATCCATTTTTGCAGTCACAGCAGTGCTTCTTAGACCCAGAAGAAATGTCATGGAGAAAAATAAGTGACAGATTCACTTATGTAAGCCAGCCCTAATCCTTGCTTAAACAAAGTATACTTTTATTAATCTTGTGTGTGTGTGTGTGTGTGTCTGTGTGTAAACCCTGAAGTAAGTCACAGAAATAAAATACTTTAAAAGTCATTGGGGGTTGCATTAAACATGCCACCAGTTGCAAAGAGGGAAAATCAGCACTTCACATTTTTTCCTTTGGCAGTATTGAACAGCAGCAAAGATACCAGGGAGAAAATACAAGAAAATAAAGACAGTATAATGTCAACTTTGATTTATATGCTAATTTCAGTTTCCCCAACATCATCTGCATATTACAAAAAAATTATAAGTGCAGTAGTGCAGGAAAAGAAACACCAAAAGATTATTACCTTAAATAAGGTTAAGATATGGATTCGACTAGCTTTTGAGCAAGGGAAACCTTTGCCTTTACTGTAAGCAGAGTACTGGGCTGTTCAAGGTAGGAAGCAAAGTTTTGTCCATTTGACCCTGCTTCTTAGTTAACTTGATGTTACTTCTGAAGTTTGGAAATATGTATTTATTTACATTATTTATAGTCTGCCTTTCTCACTGGGACTCAAGGTGGATTACACGTGAGTCAATAAAATCAACAATATGGGACAGTCAGTAGACAGTGAAGTAGGATTTGGGTTGTAGAATCAACCAGAAGTCTAAAAACAGAACTGAAGCAAAGCATAAGTGTTAACATGATGACAGATCTAATGATGCAACATTATGCAGTACAATCCAACCCACAGCAGCCATATACAGTAGAGTCAACAAGAGTCAACTTGTTTCAGTGTTTCATATTTTGAGGCCAGCATCCTCAGTTAGCCCTGGACACCTACAGTGTTTATTGATCAGTAATAAGAGGAAAATACAAACCTAGGGGAAGCAGAATATTTTAAAGTAATGCAACACTTGAATGCTGTTCATGATAGAATGAACACTATTCAGCTGCTGTGAAAGGAAAATATTAAACAGATGATGAATATAAGGCGCAAGAAACTAACTGTGGTGGGAATTCTTAGTTTGCACTTTCAGTGATCAGAAGCAGAGAAGTAGTATCTGTGACCTGTAGTTACAAACCAAAATTAGAATAGTATGACCTCCCTCCCTGTCATGTGTGAATTTCTGTATTAACTTGTATTAATTATTTTGTTTGAATGGACAACACATGTTTTCATTTCTCTTGGTGCTGTGTGCAGTATATGCTACAAAGGACACAGGACCAAGATGAAAATGTGGCTTTGGAGGCTTGTGAGTTTTGGCTAACTTTGGCCGAGCAGTCCATTTGTAAAGATGTGCTGTGTCGGCATCTTACCAAGTAAGTTTATTTTTTTAAATATTCCACTGACAAATCAATAACATATATTAATCTTGCTCTCAATGCCTTTAAAAATCATTATGTGGATTTTCCTTTATTTAAGTGAAACCTTGTCATAATGTTTTTGTGCTTGGTACACTTTGGTGTTGCAGTTTGTGCAGGGTAGAAAGACAGGTATATCTTTCTGTTTGGACGCAGTCAAGGAGTGCTGTCACTGGCTCACTTTCTCACCCATGGAAGGTAGAGTCTCAGAAGGGCTGATGAGACTCTGTGTCTGCCATAGATGCCAAAAGTATGTTGTCTATCAGTCCACTATCTTCCTTTTTACCAAATGTCAGAGACTTCAGTGCACAATTCCCATATTGGTGGGTAGAGGTTTAAAGGAGAAAGGGGGGAGAAAAGTTGAAATGCTTTTTTAAAACTGGTAAAATATATAATATATATAATAGCCAGGTGGCATATGTTAAGCTTACTTTTGGGGATCAAACAGCTATTAAAGCTGTGTTCTAGAAAGTGTATGGCTGCTTGTATGTATATAATTTATAATGCTTCCATACAAATTCAGCATTTACATTGTCTATGTTCTATTTGCATAGGTGCTTGGAAACCTGCATGAGTTCCAATAGCAATATTAAACTCACATGGCATTATTTGGTGCCATGTGAATTAGCCCAGTATTTGCATGCACCCTTTTGTGACTGAAGTCACAGTAGTACTATAGTGGAAACTGTGGCAATAAGATTTTGGCTCTTCTAATTGGTACTCAACAATTAATAGAAGTCTTTTCTTCATAGGTTAATACCTGTTTTAGTGAATGGCATGAAATACTCAGAAATAGATATAATTTTGCTAAAAGTAAGTATCATTTTTCACCACATAGAAGGAGTGCTACTTAAATATTAATGGTTGTGTTAGATACTTTCTTAAAAGTCATTTTTCTGGTACTGTTGCTTACTAATACATGCCCCAAGTGTAACTTACTTCTCAATTTGTTCATAGATAGTAAAACAAACTGGATTTTATCCTACTGCTCCACTCAGCCAAGCATGAAACCTTCCTTCTGCAGAAGAGGCTTTCGTGTTGAAATTAGAGCTGCTTTTATTGGGAGAAGTCTTCATATTTGGCTGAGCGGAGTGGTATGATAGGAGTAGCCTGCTGTAAAGTTCATTGGTTTGCATCATTCTCAATTAAGCTTCTTCCGGGTTCTTTGCCATGAAGTAGAGGTTTCATGGTACTGTATTACCTAATAGACTGGGAGGTGTGAAGCTACAAAAGACAAGTTTGCTTTTCCAGTAGGATTAATTTTTAGACAGATGCCAGTTTGTCCTTAAACACCATAATGTATACTCCATTGATGAATTTGAAATAGCTTTATCATAATATTAAAAGTAGGTTAATACCAGTACCAGTTGCATAATAGTTCCAACAGAGGTTGTGTCTTTGTGGTTAACCACTATCTTAAAATGTTAGAATTCCATTAAGTATAAATAAAACCCATTACTCAACATGTGTCCAGTTTTTTCCCCCTCCTGGTCTTCTACGTCAGCTTTGTTAACCAAAGCCCAAGTCCAAACATTGCCATTAATTACTAGGGATGGGCATGAACCAGGAAAATGTGGTTTGGTTCATGGTTCCTGGATGAACCACAAACTGAACCCCGAACTACGAGGTTCATTCACAAACCAAACCAGTTCATGGCCCTGCAAACCCCACTGAAAGGGACTGCAGTCTTTTTTAATGAGGTTTACAGAAAGTTTGAAAAATAGCTGAGCAGAGGGAGCAGCTTGCTCCCTGCTGCTCAATTGTTTTGGGCTGTCGTCTGCAGTCCCTTTAAAATTTGATGCCGGATTAGAGTGTGTCCCTGCCACGCAGCTTTTTCGAATTGTCTTTTGTAGTCCCTTTAAAGAGACTAGAGACAACTGCTCAAAACAGCTGCATGGCTGGGAGCTGTTTTTCTGGTGGCGGGGGGGGGAGAAAGCGATTCGGAGTCCCTTTAAACCCCTGCTTTCTGCTCCAACCATGAACTGCTCTGGTGAATCCTTCACAAACTTCTGTTTGTGAACCCTGAACAAGGCAAAAATTTGTTATGAATTTCACTTCGTGGTTTGGTTTATGCCATCCCTATCAATTATCACTGGATTTAAACAAATACTTCTAATCAATTCTGTTCCCAAAGCTCTAGGACATGTAGGAGAACTTAAGGGGCTGTTCAGCATTTAAAATATGAATGTCAAAATACTATTATTTCTGAAAGGAGGGGGGAAATACTTGAGAGTCAACTGTGTCTCTAGGTTCTGCTGTTTGGTTTCTGATAACAGGGAGATGTTGAAGAAGATGAAGCCATCCCAGACAGTGAACAAGACATAAGGCCCCGATTTCACCGGTCGCGGACAGTAGCTCAGCAGCATGAAGAAGATGGTATTGAGGAGGACGATGATGATGATGATGAACTTGATGATGATGATACAATTTCTGATTGGAATTTAAGTAAGTCAGATTTCTGTATGAAAGACTGAAAAATCGAAATAGTTGTATCATCTCTCCGTTGCTTCCTCTTGCCCCTGCCTTTTTTTGAAAGCTGCTTCAGCCATTGTTCTGAAGGAGGAAAGGTGTCTATGGGTGCCCAGCACAGGGGGCAAAGTTCCAGTTTGGGGTGGAAGTGGTGGAAGTACCTCCCCCACGATGATACCATAAGTTCCCCTTACCTAGCTATCTTTTAAAAAAATCCTTTCAAACCCTGCCACTGTGTGAGACAGGATGTTGGACTAAGTGGACTGTTGGTCTGATCCAGCAGGGCTCTTGTTATATTCTTATGCTCTTCTGTACTGTTTGGTTCAGGTTTATTGGACCTGAAAAAATTTCAGTATTTTTGAAAAATCCTGGATCCCAATACTGGTATGGTATTCGGATCTGAGATTTGTCAGAAATCCCATTTTTTTTTCAGGTACAATAGACCCGAGAAGAAGAAGAAAACAGTTTTTTGTTTTTTTTAATGCCAGCCCAATCTTGGGGCTACTGCCTCAGCACTGGTTTTGGATCTACGGTTATATATCCAAGATTTTTTTTTGCATTTCCCCCTGGTTTTTCCAAGAAAATCCAGATGCATTTGGGAAGCCAAAATATACCTGGAAAATACCAATAACATATTTTTCAGATATATTTTCCATTCAGGTTGATCTGAAAGCACACCTGTTATATGCTTCACCCTAATGGGATCTTGAGCCTGTATAGAGTATTCACAAACTTCGAGAGAGTGACTAGAAAAGATTTGTTGGTGCTTGCTCTATCCATCCTGACAGGCAGAGAAGTGCCTTCCTCCTCAGCTCTTCTTCACTCACTACAGTAGGGAGATTGTAAAGGATTCCTCTCTTGCAAAACCACAAGGTAGGCGGTAGCCAACCACACACACACAAAAACTGGTCCCTCAGTCTGTGGCCTTTCCCTCCATGTTCACTCTTGGCTTTGATTGATACAGTTTCTTCAGTGACTGGCTCAAAAATTGCACTGTGTTGCAGTAGACAAGGAGATGGTTATTAGTCCAAGACAATGCCTTAATGAGAGAGTGGACAGGGCATCTATATGTGTTTCCCCTGTCACCAAAGGTGCTTTGCCTTCTCTCTCAATTTTGGCTGAGGCAGATATGGTCTGCACCCATTTCACACCTCAGGAGGACACAGTTAATTTTCCTCTTTTCAAAGGCAAGGTTTTCCATCCAGATGTGGAACAGCTGTACCTCATGGCATAGAGAATGCACATCCACCGTTCACCAAAGACCATTTTTTTAGCTTATTTCTTTAAGTTGCTAACAATACTGTGCACAGGGTTGAGATCCCATAAGTCTGACAGCACAAAGTGAGCACTTGAACACTAGGTACAAGGTAAGCAACCTGTTCTTGTTAAAACCCTTGTGGAATATTCCAGTTAATTGTTATCTGTTTAGTTTCTAAATAAAATGTGGCTCTCACATATATGTTGATATTTTTTTTCTTTTAGGGAAGTGTTCTGCTGCTGCCCTTGATGTACTTGCCAATGTATTCCGTGATGAATTGCTGCCACACATTTTACCCCTTCTGAAAGAATTGCTTTTTCATCCAGAATGGGTGGTCAAAGAATCAGGCATCCTAGTTCTAGGAGCAATTGCTGAAGGTAAGCCAAAGTTTGGGTTGGAAGACTAGAGGTTTATAATCTCAAATATACATGCTTACATTTGTGGTTGCCACCGTTAGCCTTCTAGTTTAGTCCATAAATTGTGTTCCAAGCCAAGAATTTTATGCCTGTGTGACACTTCTATAAAGATTATGACATATTATGTCCAAGCAAGGTTTAATTAAGCTGTGTTGGATTCAAAGATGCCTTCAGTCAAGAAGGTTCTTCAGCACTGTGATTTTCTACTCAAGCTGCATCTGTCTCCCTGCATTGTTTCTATGCCCAGAGGGTTTTTTTGGTAGTATGAGGGGTTTTTTAAGAAGAAATGAGCAAGTGAGGGTGCAGTCCTTGAGCAAGAACTTTCCCTGCAGTGTTTTGGGATCCAACCCATCGCTGCTTTTTTCTCCACAGATAAAATGTGCATTGAAGTGCATTGGCTTCTCTCCCCGTGTTTTTTTTTCCTGTACAGGGATCACATGCTTGAATAGGTCCTGAGAATGTTTAAGATTATGGCCTAGGTTTTCTGGTCTATAATTGCAGAGCAATATTTCCTCCAAATCAAAATTAGTTAGGTTGATTACATATAAACCATATAATGGTATTTTCTCTAGAAAAGAAAGTGCATCAAAACACTACCTTCATGTTCAGAGTGCACAGTTAAAAGTTGATATCCTTTTAAATTTCACATTTCATGCTGAAAAGAATGACCAATGCAACTGTTACTCAACAAGATGTATTAAAATTTTTATGAAGCAAGGGAGCTTTTCATACATTGCCCAACTTTGATTTTGCTGTCTGTGGAATGTTGTTTTTTTGTGTATGAACAGTAGTTTCAGTAAGGTAAAAAATGTAACTTTGAACTTTCATCTTTGAAGTATGCTATTGGGGGGGGTCCAGATTCTGGCACTGTCCTGTGAAGATGTCGTATACACCACTGATTCTCTTGAATGATCCAATTCTGATGCACTATTTTTGTAAGCTGCTTCAAGTATCCATAAGAAAGCAGGATAGAAATGTTGTAAAATAAATGTATCTTTGAGATCTTGGAACTGGGGGGTCTCTGGCAATATTTATTCAGAGACCGTTTCTGTTGTTACAAAAGAAAATGATAAATGAGTTTTGCACTTTTTGTATCAGTCCACTTACATTTAAGATCAGGGGTGTCAAATTCATTTGTTATGAGGGCTGGATCTGATATAAATGGGACTTCATTGGGCCAGGCCATGTGTGTCATAAAATGTAATGCCAAGTAGCGAAGATGTTAACTTTATAAATGACCCAACAAACACAATTAAACACATGTTTAAAACAGTAACACTCTCAGCCATATTTTGTTTATTTAACAGTCTTTCATAACTAATACCTCCCCAACCCCTAAAAACAGGGGTCCTCAAACTTTTTAAACAGGGGGCCAGTTCACTGTCCCTCAGACCGTTGGAGGGCTGGACTATAGTAAAAACAAAAACTATGAACAAATTCCTATGCACACTGCATATATCTTATTTTGAAGTGAAGAAACAAAACGGGAACAAATACAATATTTAAAATGAAGTAAAGTTAAATCAACAAACTTACCAGTATTTCAATGGGAACTATGGGCCTGCTTTTGGCTAATGAGATGGTCAATGTCCGGTTCCATATTAATTACACCTGCAGTTTTGTTCACAGATCGCAACAGTATAAACCGGGGCTTACACAACATACAACATATAACATTATACAACTGAATAGCAATCAGAATATAAATGCACTTATTGTATTTTAAATTGGGTTTACTACTCCTTGGCTGTCTGTCACTGACCAGCAGGGGAGAACAGCAGGCAGGCCATCCAGAGATCAGAGATCACTCTGTTACCACCCATCCAGCTTAACATCTTTCCTTCTCTACATCTTTCCTTCTCTCCTCCTTTCCACCTTTCCTGCTTTTCCCCCTTTCCTTCTGTTTCACCTTACTTCTTTCCTTATTCCCACCATAACTTCTTTCCTCCTTTCTACCTTTCCTTCTGTCCATCTTTCAACGTTTCCTTCTTTTCACCTTAACTACATTTCTTCTTCTTCTAATCCACAATTCCTTCTATCCTCCTGCACACAGGAATATCACTGGGAGTGGAGCCAAGGGGCAAATGAGGGAGCTGAGGGAGGGAGAGCCAGTCAAGCACAGCCCAATTAGTGCCTACCAGCACAGCCCAATTAGTGCTCACCAGCGTAGCCCAAGTAGTGACCATGGGACTCACCTCTTCAGGGGGTAATAATGCACCCAACTTCCTCCAAGCTGCCTCTGTGCTGTGATGCCTCCGTCTCCTGCACTCTCTCTCCCGCTCTCCGCGCTCCCGTTTCCGACCTTCACTGCCCACAAGTCACCGTGCAGGCGGCCCTCCCAAATGCCCTGGCTTCCTCTGAATCCTGGGAGATGGGAGTTGTAGTCCGGCTGCGCTGTTCGGTTCCTCTCACTGCCTGAAGCTAGATTGCGGCCAGACAACAATTCCCATGGTCCAGCGCTTCAGCTGGCCAGCTAATCAGCGGCGGCGGCCGCCCCCTCTCCCACCAATGACCTTCCTTCTCATGTAAAAAAAAAATGACAGACAAGCAGTGGCGGCATAAACACCTGGCGGGCCGTATAAATGTCCTCGGCGGGCCGCATGTGGCCCGCAGGCCGTAGTTTGAGGACCCCTGCCTTAAAAGATGCCTACCTAAAATGGAAAGGTGGGAGGATAGTGGGATTTGGCAGTGCAACGTCAAGAAAAAGCACAAGAATCACAGCAGAAACTAAAAACAAAAACAAAATATAAAATGCCCTGAGCCTAGAAAAACATGAAATGGCTGGGCATTGCAAGCCCCTCCCCAGGTCTACTTGGAGTGGCAATGACTCTCCAGTGTGATGTCCCCCTTTGGCTATGGTTCCCCAGGTTAAGAGTACTCACTCAAGCACCTGTTTTCAGGTCTATTCAGCAGAGATAAGCTGGCTCAAAACATCAGGCTTTTATTTGCAAGGAGACAAGTTCAGCTGGCATACAAATACCTGAAACTGAAACTACTTGAGCTCCACTCCATTGAAATACATTGAAGCTCAAAATAAGTTGCAAAGAAAATGTGGAATGAATTTTCCATTAAGGTTTCTGGGCCCAGATAGACTACTCTGGGACTGGAATGACAGTCCCTATAGTGGAATGACGGTCCCTGGGAGTAGCAGCTGCATTCTGGGAATGGAATTCCACTCTGGGGGCTGTCATTCCAGTCCCAGAATAGTCTATCTGGACCCAGAGACCTTAAAGGAAAATCCATTCTGCATTTTCTTTGTAACTTTTTTTGTGCTTTAGCCCAGAGGAGCTTCCTGCTGGAGGAGAAACAGATGAAGACAAGGCCCAGCCAGCTGGGAAGTTCAGCATTCCCAATCTCCCTTGGAAGGGTGAGGACAGGCAGGGCAGAGGGTGGGAGTGGAGAAGAGAGCCGTAGGCCAGATTAAAGCCCTGGGCAGGCCGGTTTTGGGCTGTGGACCACAGGTTTGACATCTCTGTTCTTGACTATGAATGGCTGTAATTTCACAGGTGTTCATCAACCCTGTTTTGGTTATGGATCAAAGGATGTGTGAAAAAAAGAAAATATAGCATACCATAATATATTTTTCTTTTTCCTTCATTGTGAAGAACACTGATCTGGTCAGTTGAGAAGAATACTGATCTGAACACTGATCAATTGTTCTGTTGATTTTAAATGTTGTAACCTTCCCTGAGCCCTACTGTATAGAATAGGGTGGGCTATAAATCCAATTTAATAATAATACATAATAAATTAGTAGTAATTCATATCATTTAGGCAGGTTGGTTCTTAGATTGGTAGAGGCTGTCCTAGATGCAGCCGGAAGATCTGGCTTGGATCCAGTATGCTTGAATTCATTTGCCGTTTATGAAATAAAGCAGAGAAGAGCATTCTGTTCTCCTGTGCTGTAGCATAGTGGGAAGAAAATAATTTTCTTTTTTGGCAAAAAAAAAGAAAATAATTTTTTTTTAATTGTATATTTTTTTAGAATATACAAAGTGGAAAATCCATGCAGGAATACTGTCTTCATGGAGAGAAGGCCAAACAGTTCTGTTCAAATTACTTATTCTCAGAGCATCTGGCATCTCTCTGCTTGCAAACCTACTTCACAAGATTGCTATGTAGATGATTTGGAACAAGGACTTTAGGAGTGGTTTCATAAATGACAGTAAAAACTTACTTGAAATGGTGGGTTAGGCAGTAATGTGAGTGCAGGTAAATCAAAGCTGTAAAACACAACTGTGTTAGATTTAAGTTCTGTGCCATGAATGAGAGTAATTTGATTTATAGCTACTGACTGTTGGCGTAGGCCCCCCTGCATATCCTGTTCTGTGTAACATGATGTTGGCAGTGGCACCTCAACAGTGGGTGCTGCCCCAGTTGCCACCCCTTGCTGCCACCACCCAGGAGCCAGAGCAGCTAACACTTTTTCCCTCTTGGCTCCCCAACCATTTTTAAATATGCCTGAGGGATTAAGAAGGGGGCTTTTGCTGCTTGAATAGGATGTGGGTAGTGTGTTGTGCTGGTCCCCCCCCCCATCTACCATCTCACTGTAGAGCAAGCCGTAGGTGGTTAGATAGGATTTTTCTTAAGACACATGAAGGAAGATGGGAAAGAGCCCATTGAATATTTTGAATTAATACTAGGCTAATATCTACCTTGATCTATAATCATTTTACTGTGACCACTGAAATTTGCATTTTCTCTCCTTAACTAGGGAGCACATTAAAAATCACATTGTATGTTGGTTTTGCACCAGATACCAGAGTGGGTTTTCTATAGGTACGGAATGGATATCAAGTGCTGCCCCCTTTTTTCTTTTAACAAAATACACATCAAAACATATCAATGTATTTTTTCCTCCATGTTGGCTTTGCTGTTTTGTCTATGTGTGGAGGTGTGGCTCAGCAAGGCATTTCTAATTAATATCTTTTTACAGGTTGCATGCAGGGTATGATTCCATATCTTCCTGAGCTAATCCCTCACCTTATTCAGTGCCTCTCTGATAAAAAGGCTCTTGTGCGCTCCATTACTTGCTGGACTCTTAGCCGCTATGCACACTGGGTAGTCAGTCAACCCCCAGACACGTACTTGAAGCCATTAATGACTGAGTTGCTAAAACGTATCCTTGATAGCAACAAGAGAGTACAAGAAGCTGCCTGCAGGTAAGTCAGAGCCATAAAAATATAAACTGTACACAGTGAAAATTCTGCTTGATAGTGAGTAGCTCTTCTTTGGGTAAAATTCATTTTTTTTAAAGGACTTAATAGTTTGTCTATAGGAAAATGGGTGTACTCTTTCCATCTGTAGATTGAATATTTTTATTTTTATTTTCAGTGCCTTTGCTACTCTAGAAGAGGAGGCTTGTACAGAACTTGTTCCTTATCTTGCTTATATACTTGATACTCTGGTCTTTGCTTTTAGTAAATACCAGCATAAGAATCTGCTTATTCTTTACGATGCCATAGGAACGTTAGCAGATTCTGTAGGCCATCATCTAAACAAACCAGTAAGTACTGCTTCGGTTTTGTTAAAACTGTTCACAGTTTTTCAGCAAAACTTTTCAGCATAGTTTAGCTTCAGGTCTTTCACCCCAAGTGTCAAGGTTGCCCACTCATTCTGGAAAACTTTCTCAACAAATCTGCTCTTTGAATTTTGTTTGGTTTGTGTTCATATGAGGATTTTTGTTATGAAGTAATTGGTGCAGTCTTCACCTTTAAAATACTGTGTGACTGAAGCCAAAGAACAGTATGTAGCTTTTCCCCTTCTTCCCCAAGTTCATATGTACATTGACTTGACTTGGATCTAAAGAACTGCAAGTAGTGTGCAAATGATTGTTGCTGACTTCCTCCTTTCTGCTTGCAGACCTTGTGCCTCTCCCAAGCCTGTTTGAGAGGGTGGCAGTTTCTGACAATTTCTCCCAACTCTTTAGTTGCTGCTTTTAGGATAATGCAGGAAGGCTAAGTGGGAGGGAAGAATTGGTAAAGACCCCTTCTGTGGACTGCTGTCTTTACAGTTCTTTCAGTCAAAACCATTGTCTCTTCTAAGATTCATATCATATGAAGTAGATCCCTACTATGATGGGGGGAGGGGGCTGAGGCTAGCATGGGGTTGTGCCTTGCCTAAGGCAACCTAGGGAGTTCCTGGTAGAGTGAATGTTTGAAACAGAGGCTTCCAGTTCATGCTCACCACTATACTACACCAGGCTTCTGTCAGCTGCACATACCATCCAGAATGCCAACAACTGTAAAATTAGTTTTGTTGGCCTAGACAGCAGCTCCCTGTCTACCAAACTGCTTTTGAGTGGCCTTGCTGTGAGGCAGACTGTTGAAACTGAAGGGAATTGTGTTGTGGCCTGGGACAGAATTGTTCAAGTGCGCGGACTCTTATCTGGGAGAACTAGGTTTGATTCCCCACTCCTCCACATCTGCTGATGTGACCTTGGGTCAGTCACAAGCTCTGGCACAGCTGTTCTCTCAAGGACAGTTTCTGTCAGAAGTTCTCTCAGCCCCACCTACCTCACAGGGTGTCTGTTGTGGGGAGGGGAAGGGAAAGGAGTTCGTAAGCCGCTCTGAGATGCCTTTGGGCAGTGAAGGGCGGGGTATAAATCCAAACTCCTCCTCCTCCTCTTCTTCTTCTTCTTCAAAGTCGACAGTTCTGTTGGGGCTAGTGCAGGTGTCTGGTGGAAGATGGAAGTAGCCCTTTGGATCCTGAGTACATCAGTAGACAAAGAAGCTGATAAAACTGTAGAAGCTGATAAACCACAGATTACTTACTTCCTTTGAGGCTGAAGCTGGTTGGTTTGTTTAAGATTCCTGTATACTACCTCTCCACAAAAGTACTTGGGGATTTTAAAAGTAGTATAATCTAATAGAACTACTGATATCACAATGGAGTTCCAAATTAAAATCAACCAGGCCAGTTTAAAAAGTTAATATCAGCAGCACAGAGTACAAAACTGATGATAACTAATGCAAATATGCAACTAATGAATGCATAGGATAGGCAGAAAACAGCAAAACACATACAGAAAACAAATACGTAACTATTGATTAAGGACAACTGAAATTTAAAAAGTCTTGTCCTAGTGCTGGAAGATAGAAAAGAGCAAGAGTCCAGTAGCACCTTTAAAGACTGACAAAATATGTGGCAGGGTATGAGCTTTCGTGAGTCACTGCTCACTTCTTCAGTGACTCAAGAAAGCTCATACCCTGCCACATATTTTGTTAGTCTTTAAAGGTGCTACTGGACTCTTGCTCTTTTCTGCTGCTACAGACAGACTAACATGGCTACCCATCTTGATCTGTCTGCTGGAAGATAGTGGTGGCACCAAGTATAAGGAAAAGGGAGAGGCCATAGTAGAGGGGGTACCACTGAAAAGACCCTGTCGTTTGTGAATCGTTAAAGATGATTTGCAAAATAAGTGTTTTGAATACCTCTTTTATTAGCAGTGGTTCCAAATCTCAAGAGGAAGTCTTCTACATTTCAAATGTGAAAGATGACATTGTTATTTATTTTTCAAAATTTATGCCCAGCCTTTGTGCACTCATAGTGTACCAGTGTCACACAAGGCAATGAGAAGATATTCAAATTTTCTTGTATGTGCATGTTGATTTTGCCAGCCATGAACTGCTCCTTATAGCAAAGCAGTACTCTGTCACTGTTCTGGAATCTGCTCTGGCGGGTGGCCCATGCGTGCAAAGTAATCCTTACTGTAAAAACCAGGTCAGTCCCGCTCCTAGTCAAGCAGAGGAAGAGTGAGAAAGAGGAGGGTCTTCAAGACGGTTGCATATATACAATAAAACTTGTTAAAATATGCATCTTTCATAATAACCTTAACTGCATCTAAATACTGGTGGAGTTGATGACTTTAATGCCCTTTACAAACTACAAACAGTAATTTGTAAGCCTTTTTACTGGTGTCTTTCTGGGAATCTTACATGTGTTTAATATATTTATAATTATATCGTATTATATTATATATAATATATATAATATAATATATACTATATATTATATATAATATAATATATATTATATTATATTATATAATTATAATATAATTTGTAAGCCCTTTTACTGGTGTCTTTCTGGGAATCTTACATTTGTTTAATATATTTAGTCAAGTGCAAAGTGATGCACATTGGAGCCAACAATCCTAAATATAAATACACGTTGATGGGGTCTGAACTGGCAGAGACGGACCAATAGAGAGATCTTGGAGTTGTAGTGGATAACTCAATGAAAATGTCTATACAGTGTGTAGCTGCAATAAAGAAGGCCAACGCTATGCTGGGGATTATTAGGAAGGGAATTGAAAACAAATCAGCCAGTATCATCATGCCCCTGTATAAATCATTGGCGCGACCTCATTTGGAATACTGTGTACAGTTCTGGTCACCACATCTCAAAAAGGATATTATAGCATTGGAAAAAGTGCAGAGAAGGGCAACTAGAATGATAAAGGGTTGGAACACCTTCCCTATGAAGAAAGGTTAAAATACTTGGGGCTCTTTAGCTTGGAGAAACGACGGCTGAGGGGTGACATGATCGAGGTTTATAAGATTATGAATGGGATTGAGCAGGTTGAGAAAGAAGTACTTTTCTCCCTTTCTCACAATACAAGAACTCGTGGGCACTCCATGAAATTGCTGAGCATTCGGGTTAGAACAGATAAAAGGAAATACTTCTTCACCCAAAGAGTGATTAACATATAGAATTCACTGCTACAAGAGGTGGTGGCGGCTACAAGCATGGACAGTTTCAAGAGGGAATTAGATAAACATATGGAGCAGAAGTCCATCAGTGGCTATTAGCCACAGGGTATAGATGGGAACTCTCAGTCTGGGGCAGGTGATGCACTCTATTCTTGGTGCTGGAGGGGGCAGCAGTGGGAGGGCTTCTAGTGTCCTGGCCCCACTGTTGGACCTCCTGATGGCACCTGGTATATTTTGGCCACTGTGTGACAGTGTTGGACTAGATGGGCCATTGGCCAGATTCAACATTCTCTTTTCTTACGTTCTTATATTTAGCTTTCATTATTGAGATTCTTATTAACATACCATTATTGTGACAACATGTCTTTCATAGCATATAGATCCAGATATCCTTTGTTTTAAACTAGATTCCTTTTCTCCAGGTGCATAACCTAATGTCCATTAAGAAACAGACAAAATTAACCACAGAAAGAGTCTGGGGAAGATTTCCAGTGGCAAAGTCTTAATTTAAAAACAAGGCAAATAGTGTATTTCTTGGGTCTCCTTTAGTCTTATCAGTTTACACTGTAAATTTATTTTGGAGTCATTGGTATCAGTGTCAGGATTTATATTTCTGGAAGCCTGCTTTGTGCATAGAAGAACTGATATAAATATATTGAATAAATTGTTTGCGGAGAAATTACAGTTTATCAGATTTGCAGTTCTCAATCAATTGCACAACTTTTCCCCACCATTTATAGGAATATATTCAAATGCTTATGCCTCCACTAATCCAGAAATGGAACATGTTGAAGGATGAAGATAAGGATCTTTTCCCTTTATTAGAGGTAAATGTTTCTTCTTAGCGAGAATACTGTAGTCCTTTGTGATGTCTGTTGTACTCCATTGTTGTGGTACCTGAAAGGGAGTACGTAGAGATTAAGGCTGTAATCTTCTGCATACTTACTTGAGAGTAAGCCCCATTGAACCTAGTGGCACTTACCTCTTAATTAATTGGGCTGTAGGAGCCTTCACTGCAGTTTGATTCTTGGCTGGGGTTTGCATTGGGTCTTCATCTACAAACTCATTGCTCTGATCAAGTTACCACATTGTTGTGAAGCTTATTACAACTCACTGGGAAGTCATATGTTCTAAAGACAGTGGAACACTTTTGGTGGAAACCATCTAATACAGATAAACTTTTAGTCTGGTGGGTAGCCGTTATACCCAGACATAGCTAATTTTCCCCAAAGAAAATGCACTGGGATATTATCTGCAGTCTCGTCAGAGGGGAAAACTCTCCAGGGTTTCATTTTCTATACTGTGGATCTTTTTTGCATGTGTAATCATATCATAGAAAAGCCTGTAGCGTGTCAAAATGAATACTTCATTCAAGGACCTAGTAATGTGCTTAGAATAGAATCCACATTCCACTTTTTCAGTGCAATCTTTGATTCGAGTGAATAAAAGAGGTGTCAGCTTCAGTGTTACCTTCTTTATTTCAGTGCCTATCTTCGGTTGCCACTGCCTTGCAATCTGGCTTCCTCCCATACTGTGAACCTGTGTACCAGCGCTGTGTAAACCTGGTACAGAAGACTCTTGCACAAGCCATGGTATTTTTCTGTTCTTTAATCTATGAAGCCATTAAACTCCAATTCAATTTGTCAGTGTTCGTAAATGAAAGAGAATATTCTTCAACCAGTCTTGTTGGCTTAAAATAAATAGCAAAAAATGAATGCACATGAAGCTGCCTTATGCTGGATCAGACCCTTGATTCATCAAAGTCAGTGTTGTCTACTCAGACTGGCAGAGGCTCTCCAGGGTCTCAGGCAGAGGTCTTTCACATTACCTACTGCCAGATCCTTTAACTGGAGATGCTGGGAATTAAACCTGGGACCTTCTGCATGCCAATCAGATACTCTGCCACTGAGCCACGGCCCAGTGTTGTATGTGGCATAAGTAAGCCTCTTCTGCATTGTTTTTATTCCAGTTGCACAATGCTCAACCAGACCAGTATGAGGCTCCAGATAAAGACTTCATGATTGTGGCTCTTGATTTACTTAGTGGTTTAGCAGAAGGACTTGGAGGCAACATTGAGCAGTTAGTGGCTCGGAGCAATATCCTGACATTAATGTACCAGTGCATGCAGGTAAGATTATCACTTTTTTCTTTACCACTTTCTAAATAAGATCTTATAAATGAAAATCAATTGGCTTCCATTTTTCTGTTCTAGGATAAAATGCCTGAGGTGCGACAGAGTTCTTTTGCATTGCTAGGTGATCTGACGAAGGCTTGTTTTCAGCATGTGAAGCCTTGCATTGGTATGTTACTATAAAAACACTGCCATTATTACCAAGTATAGAAGAGGCTATATCATGTACACCTTACATCAGCATGTTTAGTGAGAGTATTATCTGCTAAGGTGTTTGGAAATAATAGGCATTTATGGTACTTCATGAACATTATCTTGTTATTCTTACAACTATGTTGTAGGGTAGGCCATTATTATTTCTCCCATATGGTGGGAGTGCTGATGTAGAAAGACTTGCCAAAGGCCATCTAGTGCGTATATGGCACAGGTAAGATTTAAACTAAGGATGTCTACTGGCATAGCTGCTATGGTGCATCTGCTTTAGTTTTTTGGTATTTGCCTTTATGTGGGGAGTTTATTTTTTCCCTATCGAGTTTACGGGATTGAAAGACATTATAGTAACAGCCAAAGAGGGACATTCAGACAAGAATAGGTTGCTGTGCTAACCTTGCTAATACAAGAAGATATGAACCAAAATGTGAGCTGTCTCTTTGAATGACAAGAAATTTTCATGATTGATTATTGCCTACCTTTGGTTTTCCCTGTGCACATTTGAGGTCAGCTAATCACATCAGAGTTGTATGGACTTTGCAATTTAACTTTTAAGCTCACTATTTATTCATGCATAAAGTAGTTATATTAGATCCTATTTATATAAAAGTTTTTCTCCTGATTATGAGAATGGAACAAGCCTTTGTAGCAAACATTTGCCTTTCATCACCTCCTTATTTCCCCCAGAGAAGGTAACACATGATCTGGGACTGTGCTGGATCCTTAACCCCACTATTCCTCTCCTCTCTTGCAATCCAGGTAGGGGTAGTGTGTTTAGGGTTTTCCCAAGGGCAGATGAAACTGGCTGGTGCCAGCTGAAGTACTTCTCAGGAGCTTAGGTTGAAGGACTGTGCTATTGGTTTGAATGATCTTAGTTCAGACAGTGTGGCTTTAGGCTTTCAACTCTTCAGGGATAGGGTGATTAACAAGAGACCACTTGCCATTTTCCTTCAGACAACTTGACAATAATGACAAATTCCTAAAATTTTAATTTCCATTGACAAGTTCGGTTCTTTGTTGTACAAAACACATGGCACAAAATGGATGCAGAGATTCATTACATGATCTTGTTTCTGCTGTAAAACATGAGCTACTTTGTGTTATAAAGTCTATTGCTTGTGTAAACAAAAATCAAAAAAGTTTTTGCCCATTTTCAGATGAATGGCAGAACTCAGGCTTATGCCTTGCTTTTGTTCCAGACCTCATCTAATTTGACTGGGTAATGGATATTAGGTAATAAAAATGTAGCCACTCTTCCAAAGCCTTTTCGTTTACATGAAGAGGAACATATGTATGTGTGAAGTTCCAGTGTGGGGGAATACTAATGATATGGCCTCCTTTGTGTTTTTTCCTACAGCGGATTTCATGCCAATTTTGGGAACCAACCTGAATCCCGAGTTCATTTCTGTGTGTAACAATGCCACCTGGGCAATTGGAGAAATTTCTATTCAGATGGGTAAGGTTTGCATTTTATAGACTGCTTTTCTGTCTTGCTGCCAGTTATAAAAATCTGGCATTAGATTGTGCTGATGTGCCCATTAGGAATGCATGTCTTCATTTATTTTTTAATGGACTGTTTGTGTGTTGTCTCTTTCTAGGTATAGAGATGCAGCTTTATATTCCTATGGTCTTGCACCAGCTTGTAGAAATCATTAACAGACCCAACACACCAAAGACTTTGTTAGAAAACACAGGTACCCTACAACTGAACTGTTTGCAGTGAATTAAGTTATGCAGATGTCTGCTTTTAAACCAGATTACTCAGAGTTGTAGGGAAACTGCATCAGAATTGTTTTAAAGGAACAGCAACTAATTGTTTTTACAAGCCTCAGTCTGTCATTTAACTGCCTTTAATAAACAGGTTCTAGGGTGGGTTTTTTTTGCAATATTTTATAAATTAAGAACTTAATTAGAACTGGGAGCTCTTAGTTTATTTGCTAAACATAGTTAAATAATTAAAAAAAGCAGTTTAGCATGTACTTAAGAGCTATGTAGAATTTAAAGTTCTTTGTGTATTCTCTAAAATTAGCTAATCTTCCAAAGCCATAAATGTGCAACAAGCTGTATGTAAATGGATAGTTTCTTTTTTCCACAAATCATCTGATTCTGAATGCTGTCTATCCTATTGAATTTAAATAAGTAAGCCAGATATAAAGTATATCAAATTCTTAAAGGAGGCCTTTCATAATTGCAAATTGGTTTTGGATTGAAAGAGCCTTTGAAATGGAGTTTGAGGCTTGTCTGGCATTTGCAAAAAAGCATGTCCTGTTTTAAAGAGCACCTTCCATATTCTGGGGAGAAGATGTCATCATTAGTTGTCTGTGTCTATGTGGTAATCTGTTACAAGTTATACCAAGTTCATAGGTACAGGTTATAGTCATATTCTGTGATTCAGCTATAGATAGTTTGGCATTGGAAAAGAGATGGGATTAGTGGAATACATTCAATGCGTGTTGGTTAAATAGGGGAAAATACAAAGACTTCAGAATTACGTTTTACTTCTATATGGAAGGTGAGCTTTTAGAAAAGCTACATGGTAGCTTGGTAAATTATAGGTATCGCACTATTCACAAAGAGTTTGCAAATCCTTGCATTTTTGGAGCAATTTAAAGAAATCTCTTCAACAAGATCAGGGAGTGAAACCTTTTTTGTAGTTTTTAGTGCATTACCTGTAGCATTTGCTTTTTATACAGTGTAGAAGTTAAGACTTCAGAACCCTCTCCCTCCCCATTATTTTTAAATAGTACATATAAATACTTGGAGAGTTTGATTCTACAAATAAATGTTGAATGTGTTGTACTTTAGGTTTGTTGTGGGATATTAAAGCATACTTTGGGATCAGTTATATTTGTAATCGCCAGATTTAAACACGTTGAGAATTCAGGCTCGGCATTTTTCTGGGATTGTGATGCTTTTCCTAAATGGTTCCTCATGTACTATTGGTCAAGATTTGCATCACCTAAGAATACCTGCCAAGAGCAGGCAGCATAGTCCAAACTTAATTCTCTATTTCCATAAACATTTGTATTGGAGGGATTGCAATGGAATTCATTAAATTTTGGCATTTGGGCAAAATAAAGTCGCATGCAAGCTTATACAGGATTTTACTGAGCTTTTTAAAAATACATTTAACAGTATTATATCCTACACCAAATCTTATAGTGGAAAGAGCATCATCTGCTTTATTGCATGTGTTCATGAGATTGTTCACAAATGCCTGTTTTGGAGTGTTGCATAATGTCTCTTAAGCATAGGCTTCTCTGCTTCATATGAATCTGCTGGATTTTAGTATTCATGTAGTTTGCTTCAAATAATCCTTAAACATACCCACACTCTCCCTTTTTTCTGAAGAATTTCTCTGTGAGTTGAGAGAACACCATTTAAAGTTCAAACTGACCACTTATTAGGCAGCGTTGCACACTAAATAATACTTGTCAAAATAGTTCTTATGTTCAAACAGAGCGTGCCCCCTTCATATTTATGCCTTGGAAATCTGTCAAAATCATTGATATTGACACTGTATTGTTAACAAACTTTGCATTTCTGTTGTTTGTTATGAAAAGCCACAAGGTCATAGTCCAGTCTCCTGATTTTTTTTACCCCCTTACCTTCAAAGAGTTTAAATAAATTAATGTGTTTCACAGGAGGGAAATTATATTTTGCAGTGTTTATCTGAAAAAAATCCTCTGTAAATTTCAGGTTGTGACACTTGAATTTTAAAATTAAAACTTATACTTGAAGCTAAACATTAGATATAGATACTGTGTAACAGAGCTTAATCCATAGTTACAGGAATGTTCAGAATACTTTTGAATCTATAGTTGTGTTATAGATTGACATTATTAAAATGTTGAAGTACCTTTTGGTGTTCTCTCATTCACTTAATTCCTTTTTCCTTTTACTCCCTCTCCCCACTCCAAATAGTATGCCATATGTTGCTGCCCCTTATTTATAGGGGGTGGTAATGAACTGCACTGGTGAAATCTTATGTTTATTATCATACACAGGTTCTGTTGGTTTCTGTTTCTGAGTTATTTGTTGTTTTTTCTTTATTTTTCTCCTTCCCCCCTCATTTGCTCATGTCTTGGTTGGCGTTTGGTGGTGTATAACCGTGATTGCGTTACCTTAGCAATAACAATTGGTCGTCTTGGTTACGTTTGTCCTCAAGAGGTGGCCCCCATGCTACAGCAGTTTATAAGACCCTGGTGTGTATTATTCAATCTTTTTTTTATTCATTTTTCTTCACTTTCTTTCTTTCCTCTCTCTGTCTCACTTCTAGATATACTTTTCAGTTGGTTACAAAAAATCACTATTCTTAATCATTGCCAACCATGTGACTAATCTTGTCCTATCAGGTTTGTGAGTTTTTTAGCAGTACCGTCATGTATATATATTTCATGTTGTGGCTAACAACTAATTGATGCATGGGATAAGATTGTCACATGCTTGATGTGTTAAAGCTTGGATATTAAAAAAGCATTTTAAAATCCACCAGAATGATAATGTGCATGCAAATAGTGTAAAAAGTTAAGCACCACATTACATTATTTCAAACTCATTTGGTGATTTGACTTGCTGTCTGGAATACATGTTTATAGATTCATAATGTATCAAATAGCTTGCTTGCTGCTGTAAAAAGAAGTGGAAAATGTTCTTTTAATGGGATTTGTCATATATTTTTTTCTGGGGCAGTATATGCTGCTTTCAGTAGCTGAAGCTCCTAAATATATTTATTTGTAGTGGTATTTAATGGAATATAAGTCACACTTTGTATCAATCCATGTTACAGTAACTGGTGTTGAGAGACAGAATATGATGTTGATCTGATATCTGCAAAATGTTTACATTTCAAAATGGGTTTAAAAAAGACTGTGGGTTACAAGGAATGTAAAACAATTAAAGTGTATGTTATGTAGTCTCTAAGCTTCTTTTCTGTGTGACGCTTACTCCATCAAATACTATAGAAACTTAATTTTGAAGCTGAACCAAACCTAACCCTTGATTCTCTGTTTTATTAGGTGCACCTCTCTCCGAAACATAAGGGACAATGAAGAGAAAGATTCAGCATTCCGTGGGATTTGTACCATGATCACTGTCAATCCTAGTGGAGTAGTCCAAGTAAGCTTTGTGTTGGTCTGAATGGAAAATAACCTAAATTAAAAATGAACTCCCTTTTCCTTTCTGCAAATAGGAAATGACCACATTTCTATCACAGTATGTTGTGTCCTACTATAGATTGGTTATTGCAAAATACTTAAGTCACTTAGTGGCTTAGTCTGAGCATGTATTGTTTCAAATCCATGGCAGCACTACCAGAACATTAGTATTCAATTATGCATAATTCTAGAAGGGTTACTGTGTTAGTCTGTAGCAGCAGAATAAAACAGGAACCAAGTGGCACCTTAAAAATGTAACAAGTTATTCTAGCATGAGTGTTGATGAGTCAGAGCTGACTTCAGATACTATTTTATTAGTCTTTAAGTTGTCACAGGACTCATGTTTTATTCAGTCACCACCTAAAAATGCATATAAGTAGGTTTCATGGAAACTAGTGAGGCTAAATTAGGACATAGGGACACTGAATAGGCCACAGTGAAATAAAATTCAATTTAAAAATATTTACTATGTATATATTTTATTGATATCAGTAGAAGTTCATGTACATTTCTTGTAGTATTACTTCTTGAAGCAACCAGACTACCTTCTTGAGCTAGAGCCCTGCTTGTCTTCTAGTGTGCATACAGAGCTCTTATTTAAAGAAACTGTCTACCGTCTTGAATGAAGACACTGGGTAATCTGTCTCTGTTGAAGTCAATAGGCAACCTGTGCTGGTGGGGAAATACAGCTTCTCCTATAAGATTACTGAGCTGTGTGGACAGTTTAAGACTTAAGGCAGCTAAAAAGTTAATAAAAATCAAACCCTGCCCAGTTATGGTTGGCTAACAGTCTTGTGGAGAAATGGTATTGTCTAGTACGTCTGGTGTGTGTGGGGGGTGGTGGTGTTCCAACTAATCGACTAATGCTTGAGAGACTTGGAAGGGAAGTGGCTGTCACAGCCTGTTCTTGTGTGCATTATGCTTTTTATACAAAAAAATTAGGAGGCACAACTGTAAAATGAAAGGAGCCTATAGATCCACGGTGGCCAGACTTGCTTAATGTAACAGCCACATCAGATGTTTGAGAGCTGCAAGACATGAACAAATATTACATGTTTTTATTGAAAAATACGCAAATTTGCTTTTTATTAACATTAAATTAGACTGTGTGAAAGAGCCACATGTGGCTCCCGACTTGCAGTTTGGTTGCCCCTGCTGTAGATCTAGAATTTGATTCCTTTGTCTGTCTTGCACAGGCTTCTATGCCAGGTCATCTGTAACACTGATTTATAATCTGTTAATTTTGTGAACACTTACAGGACTTTATATTTTTTTGTGATGCTGTTGCATCATGGATTAACCCAAAAGATGATCTGAGAGACATGTTCTGTAAGGTAATATGCTTTTTTTACTGGTAGTTTGTGATGAATCCACTCTGATGATTACTTCCATATTTGAATAGACTTCTTAGTGCATCTACCTTTAAACTTATTTGTAGAGTCTGATCACCTCTTCTTTGTCAAGACTTTATTGCTGAAAGTGATCACTAGTCATAGATAAGTTGTTTGAACATGCTTTCTGCTATATATAGCAATCATTCATATTTGCTGTGTTTTTAAAAATATTTTCACCACTTTTTAAAAATGGAAGTGAGCTACACATTTCAGTTGTATTGTTACCAGATCCAAATTAGCATGTCTAATATTATTGACATGAAACAAACCGAGCCCCAAGCAGATGGAAAATAGCACTATTCAGCATACCCTTGCGCAAGAATTCATGTAGGGATGCTGAGTTCTTGTGTTTAAGCTCTTGGACATCTTTTTTGTGTGCCAGCAATAAAAAAGCTCTTTGGATTTCCTGGCGCTCGTTTCTAATAGCCCTTCCATGAGCTTAATATATCACTTTGCATCCAGCCCTATTATGTCTATAATGCAGTCCTCTGTTAAGAGATTCTTCCTGTGTTAAGCTACAAATTCAATGACTCCGAAGAACTTTCTGTTCACGTGCAGATCCTTCATGGATTTAAAAATCAAGTTGGAGATGAAAATTGGAGGCGTTTCTCTGACCAGTTTCCTGTTCCCTTAAAAGAGCGCCTTGCAGCTTACTATGGAGTTTAACCTCATGTATTTAAGCTGCAGTACCACAGTTAGAGGTAAGTAGCTATTAACTCTCAAATCCTCCCTGCCTTTTTCTGTAAACTACAGAATAATTTAAAGTAGGCATTACTGTTTCTGAAGAATGAATGTCTTTCTGTACCTTAATTCCACAATATGCAGTTCTGTCCCCTGTGCTTTTCAGTCTCTGTGTAAAGTTCTTAGGTCAAATTATATGCAGTTTTGGGGATGGTTGTCATCAATATGCTGATGATACGCAGCTCGGCAAATCCTTATTCAGATTTTCTGGTGATGCAGTAGAGGTCCTAAATAGCTGCCTGGCTACTGGGGTTAACTGGATAAAAGTTAACAAATTGAAACTAAACCCTGGAAAGGCAGAGGTAATGCTGCTTGGGAGGGTGGAGGTCTTGAAGGCCATTGTTTCCCCCTTTTGATGGAGATCAACTAGCCCTTGCTGATTCAGTTAAAAGCATTGGGGTTATTCTGGATCCAACTGTTACTGGAGGAACAAGTTAATGCAGCTGCAAAAAAATGCTTTTTACCAACTCAGCCTAGCCTGTAGCATGGCCCCTTACCTTGATACAGCTGATCTGGCTGCCTGGTTCCATGACACATTAACATTGAGACTAGACTACTGTAATGCACTATACATTGGTCTCCCCCAAAAAACAATTTGGAAACTCCAACTGGTGCAGATTGCCACAGCTCTGCTGTTACTGGAAGTTAGATGGAGTATGCCCTGACCTGGATGGCCCAGTATAGCCTGATCTTTATCTTGGAAGCTAAGCAGCATTGTCCCTGGTTAGTATTTAGACAGGAGACTACCAAAGAAATCCAGTGTCACCATGCAGAGGCAGGCAACAATAAACCACCTTTGAATGTCTGTTGCTCTGAAAAACCAACAGGGCTGCCAGAAGTCGACTGCAACTTGACAGCACTTTCCTCCACCACCACCAGATGAAGCATGCATATTACTCCCATTCTGCACACACTCCATTGGCCACAAACTTGTTAACAGGACTCAATTTAAGGTGTTGGCTATCACATACAAAGCCTTTCATGGCTGTAATGTCTGATCCAGGTGTAGAAGATAGTCACATTCAAGTATCCACACAACAAATAGTCTGGTTTATTAACATCTCAGAAACGCCTCCACAAAGAAGGCAACACACTTAATCAAGGGGAACAGACAGCTAACTGCCAAGACAACAGTAAGCTAATAAACACTTTACACCTGTTCTGAGAGATTGCTCCTGTTAGAGGGACATTACATCACAATGCCCTTGGTCCCTCTTATCTATGGGACCTCCTCTCCCCTGTGCTCCACCATTACAGTTTCACTCATGTCAGCATGGGCTTCTGTGAGTGCCAACCTGCAAATGGGTTAAATCAGCAGCTACCTGTACAAGTGCTTTCTCTGTTGTGGAATGTTATGGAATGGCCTGCCCGAGGAGGTCAGGAAGGCTCCCAGTCTTGCTGTTTCTTTTCAGACTAGGCAAAATAGAATTGTTTAAGAGGGCTTTTCTGCACAGGCATTAGGGTACAAAATGGTTCACAAACTTAGTTGGATAACTGATTAGGGACTGTGGTCTGTACTGCTGTGTATAGCTTACTGTAAATAGGATCCTATTATGTGATTTTGGCACTGCTTTAATGTGTGTCATGTTAATACTTAGGCTGTGCTTCAGTTCTTTCTGGTTGGTTCCAGACTTCTGCAATCCTAATGTATTTTTATTGAATGTTCCATTTTGTTGATTGTACTCCCTATGTATAATCTACCATTAGTCCATGTGAGAAAGGAGTAAGTAACATAAGTAACATAAAATTGATTATAGTTGTAGTGTAACATAGCCTCTCAAGTGAGTGAGTTCTATCTCCCCTCATTTCATTAGGGCCAACAAGCCTCCTCATTCAGTGGCTGTTTGGTTTCCTTACGTTCTATGTGGGGATTTGATCCACATGCTGGATGGCTAAAATCCATCTTTTCCTTTCATTGTCTTGAACTAGGCTTTTGTAGCAAAGCTGCATTCTTTTATAGGTTATTGGCAATGAAATCTTTGATGCATGCGAAATTAAAGCTCATCTTAGTTTTTTAATTACATAATCAGTCATTCTTGCTAGTGGAGTTTTTTTCCTCTGTAATCTGACAGGTAGCAAATTTGGTTTTTTTGTGATCATAATATTGGCAGTTGATTCTGCCCCTAGGGAACAGCATGCAGGTCCATGTGTGTGTGCATGCAAGTACCCCTTCTAGCAGGTTACAATAAGATGAGCTCAGTTGCTGGGTGAACAAGAAAACTGCAGGCTTTCCTAATGGCATGAAATCAGCTAGGTTCTCAGTGGGCTTGAGGGGGTGGGGGGTTTGCAGTAATCCCATGTTGGGGTGTTATAACCAGAAATGTGGGATGGAGAACTTTGCAGTGCTTTATTTTTCCACTGAAAAATTTTCATTTGTAAATAAAGTACCAGGCAAGCTTGGTTGCTTCAAATTTGTATAAAGGTGATTATCCCTTGGAATTGTGTGAGAGAGTACAAGTGTTTTTGTTGACTTGTAAAGCAGGGGTGCTGGGATAAAACAAATATAAACCAAATTTTAAAAATCAAGGTATCAGTTTATGAAGTTATCAGTAAGATCAAGCTTGTATTTATAAGTTTCCTCATATGGTGGGAAGGATAATTGTAATGGCTGATCTGATATAGAATTTACAAGTAATGCAAAAGATGAGGTGACCCATTGTGCTCTGTGGATAAGTTAAATTCTGTTGAAACAATCAAGTAACAATCATGTCCACAGCCTATCATGCACATTCTTTAGGTGTGCTGAAATGAGTGACAACAGTTATTATTCAAGTAAAATAATTAACAAAGTAAGTTTTGTAAATATAACATTTAAACAACACTTTATTTCCCCCCCAGGCCAAGTATTTCTTACTATTGAGACATAAAATTAATGTGAGATACTTTTAAAATTTGTTTACTAAATATAAGTCAAAATAAACTTGCCAAATCAGTTAATGCTCTGTTTTCTGATTGTTCCAGGAAGTTCACATCCCTGGTTTCTAACTATTAAACTATTAAGTCTTCTGATTTTGGCCCAGGCAAGCAATTAACAATCAGTGGGATGAGATACAATTGAGCTACTGTAATTAAAACTCTTAACTGAAGAATAATCCTAAACTACTTGTTCTCTGTTTCCTGAAGAAGGGTTTAGTCCAGGGGTGGCCAACTGTGGCTCAGGAGCCACATGTGGCTCTTTCAGACATACTGTGTGGCTCCTGGCAGGGCAGCTGGGCAAGCGAAGGGGAGGCATGCCTCCCGTCCCTGATTGGTCTTCCCTTCCCCAGCCAGTTCCCCTTCCTGGATAGGCTTGAGGCAGGGGGCAGCAGAGAAAGAAAGCAACTTTAAGTTTAAATGCGTTCTCAAAGCAAACCCCCCCCCCCCACACACAAATATCATTGGACAAATAAATATCATTATCAATATCTATTTTACCCCTTTTGTTTTTATTTTTGGCAGTCTCATTTAATGTTAATAAAAAGCAAATTTGCATATTTTTCAATAAAAACGTGTAATATTTTTTCATGGCATGTGGCTCTCAAACATCTGCTATGTATTCTGTGTGGCTCTTACGTTAAGCAAATTTGGCCACTCCTGGTCTAGTCAGAAAGTATTCCTGCTGAGGTGGCATAGTTTGTGGGCAGGGGTATCCTCTATGTGAGATTACTCCTTCCGGGGTTTTTTCTCCTTCCAATTTTATGAACAACACCTCCCACCACAGCAGGAGTAAGCCCTGATCAGTTTAATAACCAATTTCTGAGACTACTTCATATTCAGTCACTCTTCTTTTTGAGGTTTGGCATGGGGACTACTTTAGCTATAACAAGGCAGCATGGTTCAAAAATTGCCAGACAGGTCAATCAGTTCAGGGAGGCTTCAGGTGTTTTTGCTCACTGCTGAGGAGATTGAATATTGGACAATTGGGGGCTGGGGCAGTTTCTGAATGGAAAACTTGAACATTACCCGGGCGAACTTTGTTACATCAATAAACCTAAGTGAAATATACCTCCATTTACTAATTCATTTGAGGCAAAGGAGGTTTGCGTGTGGTCATTTTGCATTTTCAGCACAAGGTGCATGGGGTTGATCCTCTCCCCCCACCCCAACTCATACACATCAGAAGTTTTCTTTGAGAAGGTCTGCTGCTTGTTTTCCAGGGACCTGAATAAAATTCATCTGAAATACTTCCTACTGATGCTAGGCATTATCTTTCTGGTGGTTGTAACCTCTGCAAGGAGAGTGTTTTGGGGCATACTTACTTTGAAAGGAGCTGCGTATCTTCCAACAGAACAATATTTAGAACTAAAGGTGTACATTTGGATATTTTCGAGCTGAAACTATACCCCAAATGTGTTCTTTATTTTGGCTCAGGAGTATCTGAAACAGCAAAAGGCACTCCCAAAACTTCAGGATTTCTGAAATTTATATCTTGAAAAATCAGGAATTTATTTCCAGCTTATTTTGGCTTCCACTGGAATCAGTGGGGATAGCTGTGATGTTTGACTCTAGATGTCAGGTCTGCCATCCATTGAAAATGGTGGCAGTAGATAGCCAGGTCTGCTGATACAGAATATTCCCAAACTGGAAAAAATTACCCGAAATGGATTCCTGGCATTTGCTTTTTCTGAAAAAACAAAACAAAATTTAAACAAGAATCTTTGAAGAGTGCACTCTTCCTCAGAACTGACCTAGATGTTTTACCAAAGCTGTAAACAGCATGTTATCAAAATTTAGCCAGAAGATTTCTGGAACTATTAATCCCTATACATGCATCTATAAGTCTGTACACGTCCGTGGCCCTTCTGGATATGACATACTTCGTACAAGGTGCAGCAACCTCTGCCGCCTTTTTAGCCAGTACTGTATTGATAGGAATACAAACAAGATCCTCATATTTATCTCTTAATTGTTTGCGAGGTGCTACAAAATAGACACATATGCTGACACTGATACTGCCTTCAAACTGAGCATTGCTGTAGGTCCTCTCGCATCAGTCAAGAGCAGGACTGTGCAACAAGGCCCCTCGGGGATTCCTCCAGGATCTTGACCTTTCATTCTGGTACACCTTGTAGTGCTTGGCTTGATTTCTTGGTCTGTTGCCTTGAGACTCATCCTTGAAACAAGTGCAGTTGCAGCCCTGGCTCCCCTCCTGTCTTGTGATTTTTGTCATGTGCTTGCAGTTTAGTGTTTCTGTACTGCTGCCCAGAGATGAAAGGTGGGTCCTCAGGACTGGGAAGGCTGAAGACCAGTGTCTTACAACCTTTTTTCCCTTCTCTGCTATACACCAGACTCTGTTGAAGCAATTAGGAGTAATGCGACATAGAGAACACCATCCATAAATAAGGATGACCATTCAGAGACCAATATTACTTTCTTAAGACAAATTTTAATCTAGTTGTGGAATGGAAGGAGGGGAGTATGATCTGTGAGAGTGCTCTGCAGCAAGGGAAATCTTAATCCATTTGATTCTATGAGCTGTAGACAATCTTCTAAGATTCTGCTCTGTATCTTTCTGCCACCTGATGTGAGCTGAGTATCTTATCTGAGATGGAGCCATTTCTGTGGTATCAACTAAATTTGGAATTCCCTTCTCAGAGAGATTCATTGTGCAGTGCTGAATATATATATATATATATATATATATATATATATATATATATATATATATATATATATATATATATAAAATTCCCAAGTGGCCCCCTGCGTGCGGATATCTAAATCCGCACATCGGGGGCACCTGGGGGGCAGGGAGATTTTCCTGCACACGTGGGGCAGTCCCCTTGTGTGCAGAAAAATCTAAAAAGTTTTAAAAACTGTACAGCGAGGCCTGAGTGCATGCGCAGGAAACACTCTGGGACCTCTGTGGCAGGCCGGCGGCTGAGAGGCACACAGGCCTCGCCGCGGTTGCTGGGGGGGGGAAATCAGTGCAGGGGGAAGAACGTCGGCCCGGCGGTTGGGAGGCACTCAAGCCTCGCCGCTGGTGCCTGCGGGGGGGGGGAGGGAAAATCGGCATGGGGGGAGATCATCGGCTTGGAGATACTCAGGCTTTGCCACCGGTGCCTGTGGGGGGGGAAATTGGGGGTGGGGGGGAGATCGTTGGGCCCAGCGGCTGGGAGGCACTCAGGCCTTGCCACTGGTGCCCGTGGGGGAAGGGAAAATCGGCGGTGGGGGGAAGTCAGCGGGCCAGAGGGGGGAGAGAAGGCTTACCTGAGGAGCTGCTTCTGCAGACTGGGAGCCTTTCAGAATACTCCCCCCCCGTGAGTATCGTGGGTCCTGCTTCTTGTGTATATATATATATCATTGATAGTAATACTTGAAAATAACTCCCTTCTAAGGGAGATTCATCTAGCTGTCATTAATGAGGTTTACTTTACTTTAAAGATAAAATTTGTTGAGAGAGCATTTGATACAATAAATAGTTGGCTGTACATCTGACTGTTGTTGATGTTGCCATTTTGATTGTTAACTGCTTTGACTTCATTGGCTGAGTTCCAGACATGTGCCAGACATGCCCGTTTCCATCTACTGTCTCCCCCCACACACTCGCACTGTAGTCCCTGCCATAGTGTTTCATAGGACATTCTGACCACCTTTTGGAGGAACTTAAGAGGGTATAATGCAAATGAAAGAGTGTGAACAGAACTTATGTTTCTCTGGATCCAAGTCTTTTGGTGGATCTTGAAAGGTAGGAGATAAGGATGTTTGAGGCAAATGAAAGAACTTTGTTCTGAAAATGTCTCTATTGCTATGAATCTCTCTTCCGGTACATGCAGGGAACAGAATTATCATTGTGCAGTGCTGAAGACATATATATAATTGATAGTAATACTTAAAAAGTTTTTTCTGAACATTTAATTATACATTTTTGTTTGTTACAGGTCTTTCAGTCTGGAAGACTGGGAGGGAGCCTCTGCACCCAGGGAAAAAAATGTTACCCTTTACTGGGGGGAAGGGTAAACCAGTAGGGAATACAGTACAATCCCAAGCCTACTGGGAGGGGCGGGAGGGAGGTGTTGCCATCACTGTATTAAGCCGATGTTGGGAAATGTTTTAACATCTGGAGCTTTTGTGGGTGGAAATCTGTCTCCTGTTACAACTCTGCACTGGATGTGAAGAAGCGCAAAAAAAATTCACAAAACAGCACATTCTGCAATATTATGGGGAACTGTACCAAAATGAAAACTATAAAATTGAACTATAGGGGTTATGTAAAGAGGAAATACATTGTGTTCACACAATAAAGGAAACCGAAGAATGAGGATTACCGAGAGTAAAGGTGTCATAATAAGGGGTTTCTGCATTGTTTCATTTGATGGGATTCCTAGGTATTGCTAGGTATTGCATGTTAATGAAGAACTAAACAAATGAAGTACAGTTAAATGAAGCTTGTTACCTGTTTTAGGAACAAGTACTTGCAGTGTACAAATTAAAATAACCCCATAATAAAGTAATAAAGGTTTAACTTGAACAAAATGAAGCGACCTGCAAGATGCCAAATGAGTCACTCCTTTTCATTTTGGGGGTGGGGGGAGGGGCATTTCAGAAGAAAGGCAATTTTTTAATTTTACATTTGAAACTTTAAAGGTAGAGGATATGATTTGATGGTTGTACTTCATTAGATTTAATTTCTAGAGTAAGGCATAATTCTTAACGTGCAGTTTAAGGTTCAGGCATGCAATTTTGGATCATAGTGGTCGAGCGTATTTTTAGTGGGAAAGTAGCATGCTTGCATCAATGAGTGAGAGTGGTATACATAACTTACGTTGCGCCAGTTTTGTGTTACAGTTTACCAATTCAGTATAGCCCTGCATTTAAAGATTCCTTTAAGATTCTGTGGATTTTATTTTTATTAAGAATATAGACATAAAATACTTGTAGTTTCAATTAGGCCTTGAAATATCTTTTTAGGATCTGTTAGGAATAAGATTGATATTGTATTGTGTAACCTGCACAATGTGGAAAGCTGATAATAGCTGTGCAAAGTATTGCCTCTGTGCTGTCAGTGTGATGTGCTTTCTGCATGGTTATACTAGTGATTTTTATCAGAACTTCTAAAAAAAGTTACATGGTAAGACCTGTTAAAGGCTACATAAATGTTAGTTGGCACGTAAAGACAATTGTAGAAAATTAATGACATGATTGCTACATTTCAGTGTTTATTCCCACCCAACATATTATCAGACTACAATTTTTCTCCCCTCAAAGCATGATCTTTAAGATACGTAAGTGAATGGACGTAAAGCAGGGTATTGACACTATTATCGGCGCATGTTGGTGGCCCTTTGTGTTCTAAAGTGTGCACAAGGGTGCAAGTTAATAGCTACAGAGTGAAAGATGGTTTGGATCCTCTTCATTTCATTTGTTTAGCTTTTCTGTTTTCCTTCTACTCACTTGTATTCCTGTGAATAAATCCTTGTTAAGTTAACCCTTTACTTTTCTTTCCATGTGTATTTTCTTATGTACTGTGAATGTGAAAATCTAACTGGTACACTTGATCTTGTGTTACTATAAAAGTGCAAGTTGTGATTAATTTAGATTGCCTAGAGAGTATCCCATGATGATAAATGAAAATGGAGAGAACTAGCTCTGCTGGTCAGAGGTGAAGCCACACCTTTCCATTTTCTCGAAGTGCTGCAAAATTAATCTGTGCAAAAATAAAAAAGCCATAACAGCCGCCTTATATTTTAGATTCTCATCTTTGCATTGCAGAAACAAATACTGGATAACAATTTTTGTAAGGACTGACTTTGCATGATTTGGTTCTTTTCAAGTTGTTTGATTTAGCCATTGCACTGAAGTTCAAACTGTGTGAGTGTGAGATTTATGAACTATGACTTCAAGTTTTTGTTTAATGCATGGAAGCATGCACAAGTCTTATACATTCCTTTTTTTGCTTTGCAAATTTGAGTGGGTTAAACATGCTTGGAAATGACCTTTTAATACATGTCCTGTTTAAAAGCCTATAAAGATTGGAATCAGTACTACTGCGTAATCCATCTGAACAAAAAATGGCATGCGATCTACTTTCAAATCAATTTGCAATACAGCTTTCTCCTTTTGCAGCTTTTCAAATCAAAGACCTAGGTATAAATTCCCAACAATGTAAAATTTATTGAGGGTGGAAATTGCCTTAGACAAGGGTTTAATTTAATTTCTCTGTGAGCAGACAGAGCATTAATGCAAGAGAAAATGAAGTTCTAAATCATAAACCCTTTTTATTTGTTTTGGCCCTTATGAAGTTGAACTGTTCAGTTGCAAATAATGTTTAAAGGTTAGTATGCAATAGCCGCTTGTTAAATATATAATTTTATTACTTGGGTTAATATAGAGGGATGTGACTGCTCTACTGTGACTAAACTGATCAGGCAGAAAAGTAACAAGAAAGCAATATTTCAGCTAATGCTTGTTAAAGAGTTCATGCTTCAGAGCAATCATTCATACTGTATAAAGCATTGTACACTTGCAGAAACCATTTGGGTTAGAATTTGAGGTAAAAAGAGTTATAACACAACACTAACAGTTATAAATCAAACATATTGCATCATGGGATATATAAAGCATCTTAATTCTCTTTGTGTAGTCTTGACAGTTTTTGAATGTTGACTGAATGTTGATACCAGTAGAATTGTGTGTTTGTCTTTGTTACATTCCAGTGTTTTCTGCCTCTTGGCATGCTACAAGCACGGCTTATTAAATCTGCTCCTTACACAGTAAATAAAAGTGCTTAGTGTGCTAAACTACAGAAATAGCCGCTGCTAAGTGATGTAGATTTTCTACTTGAATATTTTTTGTTGTAGAAACCTCAGGAGGTCAGTGTTTACTGTTTTTGTATATGCCTTTGTTTTCTTGTCCAAGGCCCCCTACATTTGAAGGATTCTAACAATGAATAAAGCTGCTGATCAACCTAAGTTGGTAACAGAAAGTATATTTTAAAACATTTTAAATGCATCTCTTTTTGCAGATAAACTTGTCTAATATGGTATGGTTTTCTAGTAGCACAGTTTTTTGACTATTAAGGGGAAAAGTCTCCTTTACATTCTTTGTTTAATTTCTTTAAAAGTAAAATGTAAGGGAACTGGATCAATTTTGTAAACTTTTTACCTAGGTTTATTTTCTAAATTGGTATATAGATATTAGTTATGATACTGTGTAGATTCCAATGCTTGAATCTTGATCCTAAACATACTTACTTGGAACCAAGTACAGTTCACTTCAATGGGAATTGCTCCCAAGTAAGTACGCTTTGGCGGATCTGTAGCCTTGGTTTTATTGCCACTTAGGAGGGTGCAGTCACGGCAACATGCATAAAAAGAACGATTGTGTTGAAAATACCTAGCCAGTAGAGTTTTTTAAAACATAAAGCAGTTTTAATTTTGTAAAACACTATTGATACACACTGTGATTATCCTGCATTTTTCTTTAGCATTGGCATGAATTACTTAAACTACATAAATACTGTATAATTAGATTTATACTACTTGTAGGAGGATTTCCAAAGTTGACACTTGCTGTTTGCTTGTTGCTGTTTGGATAAGAACTATTCATACTAGTTTTATCTCAGGTAAATACTCTTGTACCCTTTATGTTCAGATAGAAGCTTCTAATATGTCTTAAGTGTACCAGTTTGTCTTTCATATAGGAACTGCCTAATGTCTTAAACTCTCATATCTAAATTAACTTTGGGACAGCCATGACTTTGCTTCAATATAAGTCACCTATTTAATTCATATTGAATGTATTAACAAAGACATATAACCATTCTTCTTAAGAGAAGAATGCATCTGTGCATAATAGCACCTAAAGCCACCATGAAGAGTGCTTTGTATTATGCACTACAAAGTTTTGTTCCTGATTTTGACGAAGACTGACTCAGCAGAAATACTTCTGATATATTTTCATGTATAGATGCTTAGACCTTTTAGAGTAAGTAGCTAGAGTCTTAACACTTCTTAATTTAGTCTTGAACAGTAAACAGTAACAGAGATCAGACTCAATGCTGCTGTAAGCTACTGAATACCAAGTAGTAATATATTAAGATACTTTGCTTTTTGCATATGAATTTATTGTGTACTGTAATAAGTATTGAGTCTCTTGGGAAATTTCATCTAGAGGTGAAAAGATGGATAAATCTATACTTTTTAATGCCGAACCACTCAACACTGCACTCAAACTGCAAATGCTCTTTGGTCCAAAATGTTGCCCACAGCCAGCATTTGCTCATTTCTGTTTTGTCAGAGCAACTGAGTGTTAGGCTTTCCTGAATGAAACATTAATAAGGGCATACTTTGTAGCTTTCTTTCAGTAAGTGATTGAGCCGAAATGTGTGTTTGTGTGTGTGTGTGTGAGAGAGAGAGAGTGAGAGAGAGACTAGAACACTTCTATTAAAGTAAACCTTCAACTATTTGTTTTGGTGGACAAATGCACTTTTAAGCCAGACAGTTAGATTTGCAAATCAGTTTCTGCACTGATGTTGTAATATGTTGTGTTTTTCTTCTTACATGTAAATCCATTTAAGAATCAAGGTCTCCTTTTGGGCATGCAGCAAAACTAGAAATACCCAGCAAGATTTTAAGGGCAACCCTCCTCTAAAACTTAGATTTCTTTCCCCCCTCCCAAGAGGATTTTGTCAGAAATTCTTCTCCTTGCTAACTCTTATCTATCCTAAAATTAACTGTTAGAATTGGATGCACTAACAATAGTTGAAGCAGCAAAATGGCCAGAACTTTCTGCTGACAACTTAGGTTGTATGAGTTGCTTGAAAGCTTTAAGTTGGATGTGTTTTCTGTACATGTTAGAATATTCCCTTCGAACATATCCTTCTGCAACTGTATGAAATTGATTTTTGTCTGCCTCTGTGCTACCACAACTTCATTTTAAATAGAATATTATTTTGATTTTTGATAAGCTGCTGAATTCTAAAGAGTTTTCTGGGGCCACCAAATATTTTGGATCATGCAGAGAATATATATTGTAATGTAGTAATTTTGTATTTACATTTGTATGATGTGACAATAGATGTGAATGTTAATCACTGCTTGACTATGTTAATAAAATTTGTTTAAATATAGCTGCTGCACTTTGATTCTTAATGGAAAGAGGAGGACTTCTTTCAACAACTTTGGTTTGCTTTTAGCTGAATTGCACACTGAAGTAGAGAGACTTCCAAAACACACACACTTGTTTTATATGTTTTCAAAATGATTTGCTTTATTGTTCTTCTGTTTGTATAGCAGCAAACAGATGAAATCCACCTGATCTAAAGAAGGGGTCCCCAACCTTTTGAGCCTGCAGGTACTCTTGGAATTCTGACACTGGACGATGGGCACAACCACACAACGGCTACCACAGGAGGCAGAGCCAGCCACAAAATATTAGGTAGTGAGGTTATGCATAACTCCAGTAGTAACTGTTCAACATTTTAGGCCGAAGCTTTGTTTGACAGGATGCCTTTTAAACTGAACTTATTGTTTTGAAATATTTTCTTACATAAACACAGCTTACCTTCAGTCACACAGTGAAGGTTTTTGTGCTGTGGCAGCTGCTGCTGAAGCAACTTCTTAAAAATTGGCACAGCCCATCAGATCTCCAGTGGTCAATCAGAAGGCTTCATGAGCAAAAGCCCCACCCAGCCCCACCTACTTTCTAAAAACAGCTGGCGGGCACCAAGAAAGTTGTCCACGGGAACTCTGGGAACCCTGATCTATAGGTACGGGCCACTTGACACATTGTTTGAAAGTCAGAGTTCAACTCAACATGTTTGGCAAATGTAAGTGGAAAACTAGCAGTTGAATTATAAGTTAGTGTATGAATATTTGTTACTGTATTTACAATACAGAACTTTCCATGACACAGTACGTAGGAGATTCAGGAAACTGAGCTTATCCAGATGAAGAGTACCCAAACTTTCCTTTTATGGCTAGTCTTGCACTGGTCCAAATCCAGTTACTTGTAACACAAAACGGTCCTGTGCTGTGACTCGAAGGGAGGCTTGACATGGCAGAATGAGCTGCTTTTCTCTTTTTCAAACAAAATTATAGGAGGTGTTAATCCTGGGCTGTAAAGGTTTGCAAAGAAAGGGTAGGTAGCCTGTCTACTCTTCGGTATGGATTTTCTAAGAAACATGTATATCTGTTCCTATATTTGATTAGGTCAGTGAGGGCCACAGGTACTAAATAGAGTTGTAGACACAGAGGAGAGTTGCTTTATCGCAAGTGATGTCAAGAGAACTGTCCACTAGGTGGCTGCATTCATTATAACATTTCTAGAAGCAGTAGGGAGACATTAGCAGGAAGGTTAAGGGAAGAAGTATCAGTAAACATTTCTCATCAACAAAATACTCTAGCTTGAGCAGTTAGGTGCATGTGATAATTCTACAACATACATGCTGTCATAAGAGGAAATGGGTTCCTGTGCCTTGATTGTGCTAAAAACTCTTTAATTGTATTTGCATATTAACCTTCCCGCAGAAGCCCCTTAGCATGAATGGGGTTATCCAATTTTATTCTCGCCACAAATTTGTGATGTTGTCAGGCTTACCCAAGGGATCATCACAGGTGAGCATAGGGTTCAATCCTTGCCTTTCAAGTCCAATACTTGGATAAATATCTCTTTCTTTCAGTAATATGATGCTTACATACATTTTGGAAAACACTTCATTAACAGGAAATAGCATGCAAGTTCTTAGATTTAGGTTTGTTTGCCTACAGTGTCACCAAACAGTTTTGGACTGAATGATGTTCAATTAAAACTAGAATTTGAGCTGTAAAGAAAGATCCTTGAAAATGGAGGTGCCACTTGAATTACCACTTACAATAATGAGAGGCGATTGCACAGAATTTGATCTGGTAGTGAAATGGATCATGATTACATGGAACAAAATAATTAGAAGATGACTGTTGTTGACCATGAAAACACAAGTTTGTCTTGGATTGGGCTAGTTTGTCCTCAGAATTGCCTAAACTTGCCATGATGGATGAACTAACCAGAATAGAGTGCTAATTTATATAGGCAATGAATGGTGGAGGCCTGGCCAGTGTTGTGAGAAGAAGTCTTAGGCATGTCAGGCTTTTGTTTGCAAAACTTGTCAAAATCTAAAATGGATGTGTAAACGCATATGTTCCCCTTTTGGAACTGAATATGCAGTTTTGTTTCATTCAACAGTTTGCACAAGTTTAATTTAAGCAGTGGGCATGAAAAGTAATTCAGAAACAATAGCTGTACTAATTCAGTGGCAAAGGATAAAATAACCAATGGTGTTGTAGAAAGCAGTTTTTCCCCTCACCAATTATCCAACATATTTTGAACTACAAAACTTAACTCTGCTACAATGAAGTGTGTGTTTAAAAGAGAAAATGTGCTCTTGGAAATGTAACACCCTAGATGTAAATATCTTAAAAATTGGATTGGGTCCACCTCTTCCATGAATGGGAACATACTCATGGAAGGAGATTTTCACCATTTCCCCCTTCTCAGTGCATCTTCTTGTGCCAGTTTGAAAGGCTTGATGAACCTTCAGGAACAACATGATATGTGGCACGAGGATTGCAGCAAGAAGCACAATGCTACAGCAAGAATAGAAAGTTGATGATACTTGGTCTCTTGCATTCTTCCAACTCTATCACAACTGCATGCGATGTGCGCATGTGCTTTTCAGCCCATGTCTCATTACAGTTCTTTGGGTCACATCCCATATAGTTTCTCCCCAGGAGTGGCTTTTTTTTCTTTCAGGGTTCAAGAGACTGCACTGAAAAGCAGAATTAATCCTTTTCATGATTAGCTACTGTTGGCAGAAGAGTTGGATCCTCTATCATTCCATGATTTAAGCCAAGCCCAGAAGGTTATTTTCTGACTTTTATGTAAAAGAGTAAATCATAATATCATTTTTGCCAACTGTATGTATCTGTTCTCTGACACACTAAAATTGGGGAGAATTCTAGTTATTTCCCATAACATGAAGTACCATGCAAATTTTACTGTTAGGGAGTAACTACCTTTGAAAGTATGTATCTGTACAAGCTGTAGTTTTATTGTGCTTGCCCCTATGTCTTTTGGATTCTAAAAGTCTTGTGGAATATGATGGTTGATGCCTGCACCATTTTGAAGAGAAGCATAAAACAGCACTGATTTCCTTCATAGTAAGACACTTACCTAATTTTGGCTCTGGTCCAAAGCTGAAAACAGCAATTAATTTATAATCTAGTTATTAACCTACTGCTGTTTTATTTATTTAAAGATAGAACAAACAGTTTGAACTGGGACCATCTGAGCAAATCTTTGCCTCCCAGGAACCCCCACAGTACTGCTTGCATATGCATCCTGGTTTTGTAAATGTAAATAGTCCGTATTCTGAATTGCATGTGAAGAAGGCTTCATATTAGCTGGCACAGTTGAAGAAAAGTTTAATTTCCTATCTAACTGAAAACCTAGACTTCAGTATTTCACCCAGCAATCCCGTGGCTATTTCTTAAATACCACTCCTTTGCTGGAGGTAAAGCTGTATGCTTAGCTCTCCTGGGGCAAGATAGTTAGGTGCTCCTGAATTCTAGTTTAAACAAAATATGGCTTTGCTGGTCTCTGCTGGAGTTTGTCTAGCCAGATTATTCTTCAGATTGTGAGAACAGGAACAGCAGCCAGAGAAAGAAGAATACATGAATGGTCCAAAATAAAGTGTTTAGATATTGTGGAAATGATATATAGAAGTGGTCTTATTTATGTGTGGTACTTGAGGGGCAAAAGGATTTAAACTGGGAATATGTTGAGGAAAGGAAACTCGGAGGAGACTGGAATGTAAATGCAGTAAACTGGGGCTTTAAGGAGCATGGGTGAAAGAGAGCTCCAAATAGACTTCAGTGATGGTGAAGACCTCAAGGGAGGAAGGAAGAGAAATAATTGCTTCCCCAATGCAGGTGCAATACTTGTGGAACATCAGTAGTCCGGGCAGGAAGAGAAGGCTTATAAGGAGGCGGGGAGGAGAGGGCTTCTTCAAAAGTTGCTTGCTTCTGCAGACTACTGATACTGTGAATACTGTCAATGTGATGAGGGAACTTGTTTACTTTGTAAGACAATCAAAAAATGTTAAGGGGTGCAATATGAGGATAATAGCTTTTCCACATCTCTGAAAATGTATGATCTGTGCAAGCCCTGCAATACCAGAAAGTTAATTTGCAAAGCACAGCCTTATATGCTTGTTCTTATTAATATGGTATGTAAAGAATGCAGCTTGGCAGACAAGACTTTCAGCCTGGCTGAGAACTATTTATTAAATCTAGAAAAAGCCACCCAGCCATTTCATTGCTGCTAGAAAAAAGCACAACTGCTTTATTCTTGGGAATGCCTTTTTAAAAACACTGCCAAATAAACTATGCTTTCCACCGAGCCCAGCTTCCACAAAAAAATTATTCAAACTTTATTTTCAAAATTGTAAAATTTTGTCATTCTGTTGAGTTTTCATTTTCTGTATAGTCTGTTGCTGAAGTGGTCCATGGTAATGACAGTTAAATAGCCAGGGCAGTGTACTCAGGCATGCAGTTTCCGTTTAACTTGCATGGTGAATGTTTACACACAGGTCTATCAAACACGATAAGGATAGTTAAATGGTATGTAGTATTTCTCCAATGTCATTAAATACTCCTGTGATTATGTTGAATCCTCTGTCAGGATCCTTTGCAGCTGAGTCCATAGTTGTCTCACTCTCCAGGGTTGCTTTTTGTTGGGCCTCAGAACAGAGCAAGAGGACAGGGTTTCCTTTCACTCAGTTTCCCCACACTGCTCTGCCAACTACCTATTACCTACGTGCTGGTGGATGGGTCTGGCTCTTCCTCCCTGGCTGCTCCTGGGCATGCCCCAACGGAGGGTTAACCAAGGACTCAGCCAGTCCTCTATCCCCCAACCCAATTCTAGGGAGTGACAAACCTCTGAGCCAATGGATACTTGCCTTGGATTAGTGAGCTCACTGGCCCTTCCCCCTGAACTTCTTTAAAGAGCTGGCTGCCCTGCCCAACCTCTAAAAAAAGCCAGTACTGCCTGCTGTCCCTGCCCCCCTGACAGAACTCCCCTGGGTCTCAGTGCCAGGGTCCCCTTTAGTAGAAATTCGGCTAGGTTGGCTTCTGAGCATGCGACTGAGAGCCTGCTGGGCTGCTTCAAGCTGGCTGGCTCCCGAGTAAACTGCTGCACCCTAGCAGATAACTTCCCCGGCTTCAAGGCTTGCTAGTGCCACACACCTTTAGTGGGGCTTGCAGCCTCCTGATGTAAGTGCAGGGACAGTGATGCCGACCCTGATCACCCTCTTATATTGGGACAGGAGTTCACTAATGCCTTCACAACAACCAAAGTAGGGGAGAGGAGTCCCATCAATGACCAGAAAAGAAGCCAAAGACAAGGCAAATATAACTGCTTCAGGCAAAACAAAGAAGATATGTCTGCTCCTGTCTCATAAAAGGAAACACAGTTTTTCTGTTTTATGTGGAAAACAAAAAGAGGCACCTTAAAAGACTAAGAGACTTACTGAAGCATCAGCTTTGACAGGCTAGAGAGCATGTGCTGAACTGTAGCACTCCATACTGTTCTGCTCTGCCCAAAGGACTGAGATGAACCTTGAAATGCTGGTAGTGTTGCTGGGTTTCAGCTTGTACCCAGTGTGCCTGGCCAAGTGCAAAGCTCATTCCTTTTTTTTGCCAGCACACTATCTTCACAAGTATTCTGGCATTCCGGCAAAAAAGGTTGCCTGCCCCAGTCCATTTTTTCAGATTCATTAAGTGAGCTCACAGCATGTAAGAGAGCAAATAATTTTGGACAGTACTTTGAAGGGCCATGACAATCCACTGTTGACACTAGAAAAGAGCAAGAGAAAAGCACCTTAAAGACTAACAGGGTAGGAGCTAGCTGTATCTGAAGAAGTGAGCAGTGACTCATAAAAGCTCCTACCCTGCCACAACGTACTACTGAACTCTTGCTCTTTTATACTGCTACAGAAAGACTAACATGGCTACCCATCTTGATCTATCTACTATTGACACTGTTGTTTTTTCACCCTGTGTTGGTCTTTAAGGCGCTCCAAGATTCATTTTTGTTTCTGCTGAAAGGTGGGTAACCCATTGGAATTTGTTTCACCAGGACAAGTTCCATGTGCCTGTCTTAAAAAAATTCCAGAGGATGAATCTGAAAATGCATTGGAAATTTACATTAAATGCCTAACTGCACTTTTTAGTCTTACCAGTTTCCTTTGTTGCCCTCATCCAGTCCTTGTGCTCAGGGGCAACTGACTGGCAGCTAGTAGTGTGTGTTCATTATGTCCAATATTCACATAGCTTAATATGGTGGTAGCACTAGCATGGACTATGCTCCTGGATCTCAGCATCCTGTTAACAATGGATGTTAGTCTCAGAAGTCACAATGAGAATCAATTGCTTAGAATCTGCTGCAGTGATCACCTGTCCACAAAGGTCTGTATAAAACAGGCAGGGGGCACAAGGCTGAGATCACTGACACAGAAACTTTTGATATCCTGACCTGGGCAAAATGACTACTCAACGATGGGTGGAGATGCAGCAGGCGTCTGACACACAACGGCATGCTAGCAAAGCAGGAAGAAACAGGAGAAGTTGGGATGGCAACTCCATTCCAGAATCTTCTGCCAGATCTGTTCTCTCTTTGCATAAGACAGCAACCAAACATTGGCCACAGACATTCAGGCAAGGAGATGGAAAAGAGGGTTCCTCTTGTTGGAATATGCAAGGTTTATGGTGCATGGATGGGATGACAACATCCTGCAGATGGCAGCAGAGGGAACAACTAGTTAACATAGTGAGAATAGGGACTTCCTGCTATTTTCAAATAGTCTCCTTCCTGTCTCCTGATTGGCTTAGTTAGGTCTCCTTCCTGCTCCTGCTGAGAACTGTTAGTCGGCTTACTCCCTGCTAGCTAGTTAGACAGACCTCTCTCTCCTCTTTCTTACAAAGTTTATTCTCTTCTCAATAAATTGACTTTATTCTTTAAACAGCTTGTGTTCTGCTTCACTGCATATTTACATTCTGCCAACACCTCTAGGCATTCCATGGATAATACAGAAGACCACAGAGCAAAGTACAGGAGGATAACTAGCCATGGAGACTGTTGGTCCCAGAGCGGCTCAGATGAACATCCCAGCCACACTGGCACCTCCTGCTGAGCTGGGACCTACTCACAGGACCCAATGCATCCAACAGCCAGAGCTATTGCAACTAATGGACTAGACTCAGAGTGGCAGCAGTTGCAGGTGTAGCCACCCTACTGTCCTACCGAAACAAGCACTTACAGTGCAGTAAAAACTAGATCATGTGTACAATAAACAGAGCTGTAGTCTACAGCCCCTGTGTACATGCGTCATCCTGAATAATTCCATTCCAAATCCACTGTATCTTAGATCAGATGGCTACTATAAGTATCTCAAGTCTCAGGTTCAATGATCTAAACAATCTCACATCTCCATTTCATCTCTCTCTCAATAGGGCATCTTCAAATTTATGGTCATCCCTTGACCCATCACCCATCTTTGAACTAAGTTGCAGCAGTGGTGGTGCCTAGGAGCTGCTCTGAGTCTGGAGCTGCTTCCGGTGTCCTCTGCCATGGTAGCTGGGCACAGAGCCTCTCCCAACATCCTCTGTGGCTGGGCCCAGAGGGGCTCCCGATGTTCACTGCTGCTAGCTCCACAGGTTTCATTCGTATATGGAGATTTATTTTATTTGTAATTTCAGATTTATTTATTTTTTGCAAATCTGGGCAGATCCCCCAAGTTTGCAGGAAAATCTGTTTTGGGTTGGTGTGGTCCCAGTCTGCAGATTTAGATGGGGGACACGTGTCACCATTAGATATACAGATAATCTTAAGAAATTCCCCCATACAACACTTACCTGAACAGAATGGCAGAAGGCAGACAGGATAGGTTCCCTATGCACTCATGTGAGGAGGATGTTCCACAACATTAGAGATGCCACTGAAAACCAACAGGCTCTGCTGGGGTTGGACAGATAGCTCAAAGGTAGTGCTCAACCAATGGAAAGCCCTGGGAGGATGTGAGGTGATGAACAGGCTTGTAACAAGTAAAAAAAAATAACAATAGCACTCCACAAACAAGGCAATCTTATTCATAATAGATATATTTATGATATACACACATGATACACAGATCTCAGAGATACATTAAATGAGAACATTCTGCCTGATGGCCATCAATCCACTTCTTAATGTTAGCTTTGATTCCTGTTTGCTATATGCCACTTTTTAAAAGTCCTGTGGAAGAACTGTATGCTGTGTGATTTTTTTCTCCAGTTGGATGTCTCTTTTTCCAGATCTCCCCCCCGGTCATATTTGGGCTAGTTCTGGTTTAAATTGTTGACTCTGTAAGATTCTAGAAGGGCTTTTCCAGGATCTAGTTTTGGTCTGAGAGTCAAAGGGGAAGAACCCCCTCTTAGAATTGTCTTAATTGGAAGATCCTCTCTTTGACCAAGAAAAGTTTATTTACCCAAAAGTCAGACTGCCTTGGAATGACTAAGAATAGAAACTCACGATAATTTGAAATCTTCCCTTCTGTGGAGAGTAGTAGTTTGCACTATGATCAAGAAAAATGTAAGAGATTGGGAAATTACGAATCCCCGAACCTTTTTTGTACTTTTATTTCATTCCTTCTATACTTTTCTGATAAGTGCAGTCTCTTTTGTTTGCCTCTACATTGATGAACTATTTGAACTTCTGATTATCTGATTAGTTAGTTTATGTGTTCAATGCTGGTTTAGCTTTAAACCAATATGAGAGATTTTAGGTTCAGTTCCATTTCACTTTTGAGATGGTATGACTATAGTTCTGCACTTCTTTCTTAACCGATGAGCTGGAAAGAGCCTTACATATTTTTGATGTACGCAATGCTTTGACCCTCTGTCACAGCAGAATAGCATTCTTCTGCGGGCAGGCCAATCTTTTCCTTTGCTGCGCTGGGGCTCATAGGTGGAATATGCTGTTTTCACAATTTGCACCGGAGAAATAAGATTACACAAGCAGTTATGAATGTGCTAATCCTGGAAGGTGTTTAGTACTACTGTACTAAGGCCATTTATTTTTAAAGAAGGGATTCCCTTCTCAGCCTCTATAAAGCGATAATCAGGTTGATGCCATCTATCTCTGCAGATGCTATATGCCTTGAGTCATCTCTAGAAAGGTGGACAACACACACAGGAAAATAAGATAAACCTTGGATGTGCGTATATGAGAGGATGCAGTATTTGACACCCTGGCTTTATACGCAATGTTTACTTGAAAGTACCCGTACCCTCCAACAGATGTGGAAAGTGACTGCACAGAGAACACAAAGAAAATATTGCTATCTGTAGAAACATTTCTGAGAGTTCATCTATCTGTGAAAGTCCTATGATTTGTATTCTTTCCTTGTGACTAATATTGCATTCTTCCTGACCTAGATAGGCTAGCCTAACCTCATCAGATTCTGGAAGCTAAGCTGGGTTGGCCCTGGCTAGAAAATGGATGGGAAACCTCCAAGGAATACCAGGGTCATAACATGGAGGCAGGCAATGGCAAACCACCTCTGAATGTCTCTTGCCTTGAAAACCCTTCAGGGTCACCATAAGTCAGCTGTGACGATGGCACTTTCCACCATGATCAATGTTGCATTAAACATTGTGAGAGAATTTATGTGATGATGGTATGAAGAAATGGAAGAGGACACACTCTGCCTCCCCCCCCAATCTAGGCACAGACAGATGGTTAAGTCTTTTCTTGAGGGGAGAAGGAATTAGTGCTAATATCCTGGCTAATGCACTAAATGTTCTAATGTTCCCCCAAGTGGTTCTGGGAAGGCACAGAACTCACATGTGTGACTGCACAGACAACTGCCCAAAAAGCATCAGTTGCAGGCTACCAACTTAGACAAAAAAGTAGGTAGATGTATCAGACTACAGCAACATTCAAAAATAAAAACCTTTTGTTAAAACCAATCAAAGTAACACAACACAGTGTGTAATCTCTTAATGCTCCAGAGCACTTTTGTCAGGCTAAAAGTTTTATATACTGTTCCATCCCCACCCTCCCTCATGGATCACTGCCTTGTCGTGGCGAGGGGGCTTGCGTGGTTCGATGAGGCTGTGGGCTATGCTGTGGAGGGCCACCCAGGATGGACAGGCCACAGCAGAGAACTCAGACCAAGCGTGATCCCCTGGAGAAGGAAATGGCAACCCACTCCAGTATCTTTGCCAAGAAAACCCCATGGACAGTAACAAAAGGCTAAAAGATATGACGCTGGAAGACGAGCCCCTCAGGTTGGAAGGTGTCCAATATGCTACTGGGGAAGAGCAGAGGGCAAGTACGAGTAACCCCAGAAAGAGTGAAGCGGCTGGGCCAAAGCCGAAAGGACGCTCAGTTGTGGATGTGTCTGACAGTGAAAGGAAAGTCCGATGCTGCAAAGAACAATACTGCATAGGAACCTGGAATGTAAGATCTATGAATCAAGGTAAGCTTGACGTGGTCAAAAATGAGATGGCAAGAATGAACATCGACATCTTGGGAATCAGTGAACTAAAGTGGACAGGAATGGGCGAATTTAACTCAGAAGACCATTATATCTACTACTGTGGCCAGGAATCCCGTAGAAAAAATGGTGTAGCCTTTATAGTCAACAAGAGAGTGAGAAAGGCAGTATTGGGATACAATCTCAAAAATGACAGGATGATCTCAGTCCAAATCCAAGGCAAACCATTCAACATCACAGTAATCCAAGTCTATGCCCCAACCACTGCTGCAGAAGAGGCTGAAGTGGACCAGTTCTATGAAGACCTACAACACCTCATAGAACTAACACCAAAAAATGATGTCCTCATCATCATAGGGGACTGGAATGCTAAAGTAGGAAATCAAAAGGTAACCGGAATAACAGACAAATTTGGCCTTGGAGAACAAAATGAAGCAGGGCAAGGGCTAACAGAGTTTTGTCAAGAGAACACGCTGGTCATAGCGAACACCCTTTTCCAACAATCTAAGAGGCGTCTCTACACATGGACATCACCAGATGGGCAACACCGAAATCAGATTGACTATATAATTTGCAGTCAAAGATGGAGAAGCTCTATGCAGTCAGTAAAAAACAAGATCTGGAGCTGACTGTGGCTCAGATCATGAGCTACTCATTGCAAAATTCAGACTTAAATTGAAAAAAGTTGGGAAAACCACTAGGCCATTCAGATTTGACCTAGATCGCATCCCCGATGAATATACAGTAGAGGTGAAGAATAGGTTTAAGGGACTAGATTTGATAGACAGAGTGCCTGAAGAACTATGGACAGAGGTCTGTGATGTTGTAAAGGAGGCAGCAATCACTGCCATCCCAAAGAAAAAGAAATGCAAGAAAGCAAAGTGGCTGTCTGATGAGGCTTTACAGATAGCAGACGAAAGAAGGAAAGCTAAGGCAATGGTGAAAAGGAAAGATTTGTCGAACTGAATGCAGATTTCCAGAGAACAGCAAGGAGGCTTTCCTGAATGAACAATGCAAAGTAATAGAGGAAAACAATAGATTGGGAAGGACTAGAGATCTCTTCAAGAAAATTGGAGAAATCAAGGGAACGTTCCATGCAAAGCTGGCCATGATAAAGGACAAAAACGGTAGGGACCTAACAGAAGCAGAAGAGATTAAAAAGACATGGCAAGAATACACAGAAGAACTATACAAGAAGGACCTCAATGTCCTTGACAACCACGAAGGTACATCCTGGAAAGCGAAGTTAAATGGGCCTTAGAAAACATTACTAACAACAAAGCTAGTGGAGGTGATAGTATCCCAGCTGAGTTATTCAAAGTCGTAAAAGAAGATGCTGTTAAAGTGCTACACTCAATTTGCCAACAAATTTGGAAAACACAACAGTGGCTACAGGATTGGAAAAGGTCAGTTTACATTCCAATCCCAAAGAAGGGCAATGTCAAGGAATGTCAGAAGTACAAGCTGGGTTTCGAAGAGGTAGAGGAACTAGAGATCAAATTGCCAACATTCGCTGGATTATGGAGAAAGCAAGAGAGTACCAGAAAAACATCTACTTCTGCTTCATTGACTACGCTAAAGCCTTTGATTGTGTGGATCACAATAAACTATGGCAAGTTCTTAAAGAGATGGGAGTACCAGACCACCTCACATGTCTCCTGAGAAACCTGTATAAGGTTCAGGAAGCAACAGTTAGAACCGGATATGGAACAACTGATTGGTTTAGCATAGGAAAAGGAGTACGACAAGGATGTATATTGTCACCTTGCTTATTTAATGTATATGCAGAGTACATCATGCGAAATGCTGGCCTGGATGAATCACAAGCTGGAGTTAAGATTGCTGGGGAAAAGATCAATAACCTCAGATATGCAGACGATACCACTCTGATGGCAGAAAGTGAAGAGGACCTCAAGAGCCTCTTGTTCAGAGTGAAAGAGGAGAGCGCAAAAGTGGGCTTGAAGCTCAACATCAAAAAAACTAAGATTATGGCATCTGGCCCCATCACTCCTTGGCAAATAGAAGGGGAAGTCGTAGAAGTAGTGACAGACTTCACATTCCTGGGATCCCAGATCACTGCAGATGGTGACTGCAGCCATGAAATTAAAAGACGCCTGCTCCTTGGGAGGAAAGCGATGGCAAACCTAAACAGCATGATAAAAAGCAGAGACACCACCCTGCCAACAAAAGTCTGCATGGTCAAAGCAATGGTATTCCCCGTAGTAATGTATGGCTGCGAGAGTTGGACTATAAGGAAGGCTGAGCGCTGAAGAATAGATTCTTTTGAACTATGGTGCTGGAGAAGACTCTTGAGAGTCCCTTGGACTGCCAGGAGATCAAATCAAATTCAATCCTAAAAGAAATCAACCCTGACTGTTCCCTGGAAGGCCAGATCCTGAAGTTGAAGCTCAAATACTTTGGCCACCAAATGAGAAGGGAGCATTCACTGGAGAAGACCTTGATGCTGGGAAAGATTGAAGGTCAAAGAAGAAGGGGACGGCAAAGGATGAGATGGTTAGACAGTGTCATCCATGCAACCAACATGAAATTGAGCAAACTTCAGCAGACAGTGGAAGACAGGAGGGCCTGGCGTGATCTGGTCCATGGGGTCGCGAAGAGTCGGACTCGACTGTGCGACTGAACAACAACCATCCCCACCCCTTATTTTAAAATCCAACTTGATTGAAAGTTCTGGTGAACTCACAAAGTTTGCATACTGTGTTGGTTGTGTTCCTTTGGTTGGTCTTAAAAGCACTGCATGGCTTTAACATAAGAGAATTTCTGTTATGTATTGAGCCTGAACTGCACTTGCAAAAGGACTTAGCTTGAGGATGCATAACAATAGCTTCTTAGGATCCTAGAATAGACCAGTAGAGAGACAGAGATCCTAGAGTAAACCAATTGGGAAATAATGGAGTGTAAATAGCTTATAGTTGGGAGTGGGATGTGTTTTAGGTGTAACCCTTTTGAGGCATAAATACCCAGCTTCGGCCAGGGATTTCCAGTCTTCTTTCCCCTTTCTGAAATCATTAATAAACTATGAGCTGATCACTTTACCTGTCTTGAAACCAGTACATTTCACTTTCTATGTGATTTGAGCCCCCTCCCCCCCAAAAAACACAACCCATGCAAAAATATAGCATGTAGAATACAACATATATATAAGGACAGCCGGAGATATAGAAAGCAGAATGTTGGACAAGGATCTAGGAGGCCGTGGTTCAAATCCTAACGCTACCACGAAGTTTGGGCCAACCATTTTCTCTCACTCCAACCTCTCCCCCCGGCTGTTGTAAGCATTAAAAATACAAGGGAGAACTAGATGGAGAGCTCAGCATTGGGCGGCTACTAGGTGGCACTTCCGACTTCTAAGAAGAAGACATTCTTTCAACCAGAGAGCCTGCCCCCGCCCCCCGCGAGCTTGTAGCTGACCCATAGCTGGGCCTCCTTTACCACTCTCTCCGCGTTCCCAGCCTTCGGCTGGTCGCGCCTGCGTACTCTTTTTACCGGGCGGGAGGGGAGGCGATGGTTTAGGGTAGTTCTATGTTAGGCTCCAGAGCCTGCGTCCTGGACGGCGGGGATCAGTGCGCGTGCGCAGCGCTTCCTCTGGTTCTGTGGAGAGTTCAGCGAGAGGGGGAGTAGCCCAGCCGTAAGGGGAAGGGCGGCGCTGGGCGGCTGTTTCCTCCTTGGGAGGCCCCGGGTGGTTGAGGCGGTAGGAGCCGGGCCGAAGCGGCGGGATGGTCATGGCGTACTTCGTGGAGAATTTCTGGGTAGGGAGTTGCTCTCGTTCCCCCCCCCTTTGTTCCCCCGCGCGGCTGAGAGAGCGAGCGAGAGAGAGCTGGTTTGTGTCTCAGGCAGGACGAGGTGGGGAGGAAAAGCAGAGGGGAGGAAACCGGGCGGGGGGAGAGCCGTAGTCCTTCCCCGGCTTCTGCGCCGCCTCCGGGGCAAGGCTCGGGCCTGCCGTTGTGGCGGTTGGGAGAGGGCGCCGGGGATGGCTCTCTCGCCTTGCCCGGGGGGGGGGCGGCCACGCTGCTGCGCCTCTCTTGCTCCTGGGGCAGGAAGCGGGCAGATCTGTCCCGGGCGTTTGGGGAGCCGCGGCCCTACTACTTCTGTGGTTCGAGTCGAGGGTGCCTCTCCCTTGCCCCTGGTGCGAAGGACCCCGGCCAGCACCTGCTCCGGCTTCCTCCTCACCGCCGCTTGGAAGGGCCGGGCTGGCTGGGTTTAAAGCACCGCTTGCCTGATGAGCGGCCCCACGTAGTGGCCGAAGGACGGGAATGTTTACTTTTCTCCTCTCCTGATCCCTCGGTGACCAAAGCCCCGGAACGAGAGCTGCGCTCTGTGGAAGCTTCCTTTTTTGCTTCTGTGTCTGCCAGCGATGATTCTCCGAGCACCTTCCAGATCCCAAAATACTCCCCGGACGGTATTCTGGTCTTAAAATCTGTTTTTTATTTCTAGTTTGCGAGATGTCTGATAGACCTGTTTGTGTCTAAAATGTACGCAAAACAAAGCAAGACTGTATAGGAGCAGTTAGTTATTCAGACACAGATTTGTTGAAAGGATATAAAGCACCTTAGTTTTACAATCTAGAAAGCATCACAGTATGTTAATGGGAACTGGGGCTTACCATATGTCTTAGTGTTATTAAAAACAAATTCGTCTGTCTAGGAATTATATCGTATGTATACAAGATAATATGCTTCTGCTCACTTCCTCCTCACTTCCAGATTCAGAAGAAGAAAAAACAAGCTGCTGCTGTTTCTTCTGTTTGTTCCTTTTTTCGTACTTGATTTTGAATACACAGATAGGCTTCTAACAAACATGGTGTCATTATTTTTTTGAACTTTTACTTATGAGAGCCAGCTTGGTGTAGTGGTTGAATTGTGGACCTAGGATCCAGGAAACCCAGGTTCAGATCCCCACTAGTGCCATGGAAGCTTGCTGGCTGATCTTGGGCCAGTCACTTACTCTTAGCCTAACCTACCTTGCAGGGTTGTTGTCTGGGTAAAACAGAGGAGAGGAGAATGATGTAAGCTGTTTTGGGTCCCCATGGGGGACAAAGGTGGGGAATAAATAAATAATAAATATTTGTGTTGAATACAGCATCTAAGATCTCTTGTGCAACTTCTGTTAAATTGGATTTGCTTTTCTGAGTAACTGCAGCATTCCAACAAAAACTTCACAAGGTTGTAAAGCAGTTAATAAATAGAGTTAACAGCTGGCAGCCAATCAGTGTAAGCCCTGTCATGTTACACGCAATGTCTTGTAGACATTCTGAACTAGTTGTCTTTAGATGTTCATTGATGCAAGATTTGTGATTAATGATAAAACCAAGCAAAATACTGTCATGTGTATAAGGACACCTTTTAGTAGTAATTATAGCTTTTGTAGGTATTAGCCTCCTATCTTGGGTAATTATACTGCAAATATTATATATCCTGTGATTTCCAGAATCAATGTCTTAGACTATAACCGTTAAAATATTTCTTTATCAGTGATAGGAAAATGCTGCTTTTGGGGGTAGAGTAAGCACTATCAAATTGGGTAACTGTTCACAGTTATTATGGGAGAATATTAGAGTGATTGTTAGAACACACTGCTAGTATTTTGTAAAAAGGTACACTTCTGCTTGCTGGCATTAAAGGATATCACCAGTACCTTAATGACTGGATGAAATTCCTCAGTCAAGTTTAACTGGATTTACAGTCAAGGGCAGAGCAAGCTGCCTTGATTCATAAGGAAAGGCAGGGTATAAATGTTTTAATAAAATATCCGATTTAGTTCTGAATGGGAGTAAGGTCTAATTTTGAACCTAGCATGATGTAGCGGTTAGAGCATCCAGGTAGGATCTGGATGACCCAGGTCTGAATCCCCACTCTGCCCTGGAAGCTCCCTGGGTGACCTTAGACCAGGCAAACACTGTTAGACTGACCCGTCTCACAGGGTTGTTATGATGAGGATAGAATAGAGGAGGGGAGAATTACATGAGCCGCTTTGGATCCCCATTGGGAAGAAAGATGGCATATAAATGACATAATTGTGCATGACATAATTTCTCATAACTTGGTGGTTTGAAGCAGCTTGCCACTGAACCAACTCCTCTCAGAAGTATTCTGTTTCAGGTGATGTGAGAGAATATGAAAGTTGTACATGAGATCTTTGACCTGTCATGGCTGAGATCCAGGCTGTATGATCATGTGATGGGTCTGCTGCTGAGCTGTACCATTTCAAATTTCAGAAGGGGAAGTTGCATATTTTCCCCATGCAGAGTCCTACCATGTTGGGGAGGAAGTTTGGTTTGCATTGGGAGATTTGTTTTACTATGCAGAGAGTATTAAATGTGATTCTGTCTTATAGGTTGGCAGCCCAAGAAAAGCTGTACCATGTGATTTTCTCTGTGTTTAGTTCCCATCAGAGTGATGACTTATGGGAACATGCGTGTGTAAAAATATTCCATAGCTGAATGTCACTACTGGAAAATCTCTGGATATGAACCATGTTTTTATTAATAATGTTTATTCAAACCTAGCAATAAGCTCTAGCGAATCCAAAAGTGAGAGCACTAATACTTTTTGTATTAAACCAACCAAAGTAACACAGATTCAGATGTGCTTATCTGAAGATGTGTGCATGCACACAAAACTTTATACCTTGAATAAAACTTTGTTGATCTTAAAGGTGCCATTGGACTTGAACTTTGTTCTACAAAATAGCACAGTGCAGTTTGCAAGGTTTTGAGTTCTTCAGAACTATTTGTTAGGACGGATGTTTTTTAAAAATGAATCGTTTGGGCCATGGAGATCTTGTATCCCTATTGCTCTGCTGAATTCATAAGGTGTGTGGTATGGTTAGTATCAGGTTGCATCTCTAGCATTCTGGGAATTCTAAGATTTCTGGGATGAAGAAGTACATGGAAGCCATCCCACTGCAAATACAAGATTAATCAAATGATCATATGTCTCTGACACCAAGCTGAACACCCAAGTTCTTAAAAAGCTGAAAGAAAAAACATAGTCCTTTTTGAAACTTTTGCTTGAGCCTAATTTTAGTTGATGCACTAAGTAGAGAGTCACTGTAAGCCAGATTTGGGATATTATTATTTAGGGTTTTATTAAATAATGGTCATCAGAATGCCATTTCCCAATTGCTTTTTCTTTACTGTTTGAGAGCCCTTCATAAATTTCTATTTCTGACTAGGAAGAAGGCCTGTTGTAGCCATAAATGCAACGGGCGCTAGCTTGGGCGGGTGGCTGCGGGCCCTGTCCCCCCCCCGGCTGCTCGAGTCCCCCGCTGGCCAAGACGGCTGAGGTCGTTCCCCCCTATCTGTTGCGCAGGGAGGGCGAGCAAGCCGGCTCTGACAGGGAAGGGGAGGCGGTTTAAACTGCTTTTCCTTCCATGGGCTTGCTCGGCTTCCCTGCGGGTGTGGGGAGAGCAAGCAAGTTGGCTCTGAGAGGGAAGGGGAGTCTGTTTAATCCACCTCTCCTTTCACTGGCTTGCTTGGCTTCCCTGTGCCCTCAGGGAGGGCGAGCAAGCCAGCTCTGAGAGGGAAGGAGAGGGGGTTTAAACTGCCTCTCCTTCCATGGGCTTGCTCGGTTTCTCGCGGCTGCAGGGAGGGCGGGAAGAGGAGCAGACCCAGCACCCAGCCAATGGCACGCGAGTAGTCTTGTGTGGCAACTGACGGGCCAATGGCTGAGGGATTGCATGGAATTTTGCCACCCCAAATTGCTTTTATAATATAGGAGAGATCCTTCCCAGTTTGGTGTAGTGATTAAGTGTGTGGACTCTAATCTGGAAAAACTGGGTTTGATTCCCCACTCCTCCACTCGCAGCTGCTGGATGACCTTGGGCAAGCCATAGTTCTGTCAGAGCTGTTCCTGAAAGATCAGTTCTTGAGACAGCTCTCTCAGCCCCACCTACCTCACAGGGTGTCTGTTGTGGGGAGAGGAAGGGAAGGAGTTTGTAAGCTGCTCTGAGACTCTGAGTGAAGGGCAGGGTATAAATCCATTCCCCTCTTCTTCTCCTTCTTCTTAGTAGTGGTTTAGTGTTCTCTCTCTGAGGTAGAGGACATCTTGGTGGGTGATTCCCCCCATCCACTCAGGGAGGCAGGAAGAATCTTTTTCTCCTTCCTGTCCCTGCTGTGGGGGGTCACCCATCTCCTCAGTTATTTTCCTGCCTCACAGAGAGAATAGTCCATAGGCTGTCCTACTTCCTTCGATCTATTTTTGTCATTCTATTACTTCTTTAACTCTCTACTTTCTAATTTACTGTTTTTTTCATTCTTAATCCATTCTCATTCTTACTCTACTGACTCCCCTCTCCTCCATCTACCAGATTGGGAAAGGAACAGCGCTTCGCATCAGAGCAGCAGCCCTTTTAAGTGGCTAGCTGGCATAGCGTGCCTGCTTGACCACTGAAGCAGTGTATCAATGAGAAGATAGCTACGACTTCCTCTCTGACAATGAATTAGATGCTTTGATAGCAACAGGAGTCAGAGAAAATTTAGATCGGGCAGGCATGGACCCTAGTCGGGCTGCCTTAGCTGCAATATCTGAGCTGACAGTAAAGGAGCCACAAAAGCATAAAAAAAAAGCCACATTGAGAAGACAGCGCAGGAGACTCTGGCCCGCTTTAACCTGTTGATTATGAACAGCAACCATTTTGGCAGCTTGGCAGAAGGCTGTGAACAGGAGCCCTCCACAAGCCAGATGGGCACTGATACCAGTGAGAATGACCAGCAATACCCATTCCAAATCTCCATGCAGTCGGCTAACGAAGTAGAAGATTGGTGGATGGGTAACATAAACGCCTCCAGGCCATTTAATTTCCCTCCAGAGTTCGTCTCCTTAATAAGGCAAACAATGAGGGAAGAAATTAAGAGCTTCTTTCATCAGGATGGTATTAGATTTGACAGAACCCTATCCAGCTGCCCTTCTCCTTCCCTGCCAACACATGAAAGCACTATAAGATAAACTTTGACAATTCAGCTGATGCTGCCTTCCGCAGAAGAGTCCTACAACACATAATAGACACAGAAAATGATGACTCACCTGGAACATGAGGACACTGCTACGGAAGGTCCTACCAAGATGTCCTCTGCCTCAGAGGGTGAATGGACTATTGGATACTTACCACGAAGGGTCATAAGAACATAAGAGAAGCCAGTGTTGAATCAGGCCAATGGCCCATCTAGTCCAACACTCTGTCACACAGCGGCCAAAAATACCAGGTGCCATCAGGAGGTCCAGCAGTGGGGCCAGGACACTAGAAGCCCTCCCACTGCTGCCCCCTCCAGCACCAAGAATAGAGTGCATCACCTGCCCCAGACTGAGAGTTCCCATCTATACCCTGTGGCTAATAGCCACTGATGGACTTCTGCTCCATATGTTTATCTAATTCCCTCTTGAAACTGTCCATGCTTGTAGCTGCCACCATCTCCTGTGGCAGTGAATTCCATATGTTAATCACTCTTTGGGTGAAGAAGTATCTCCTTTTATCTGTTCTAACCTGACTGCTCAGCAATCTCATGGAGTGCCCACGAGTTCTCGTATTGTGAGAAAGGGAGAAAAGTACTTCTTTCTCAACCTGCTCAATCCCATTCATAATCTTATAAACCTCGATCATGTCACCCCTCAGCCGTCGTTTCTCCAAGCTAAAGAGCCCCAAGCGTTTTAACCTTTCTTCATAGGGAAGGTGGTCCAACCCTTTTATCATTCTAGTTGCCCTTCTCTGCACTTTTTCCAATGCTATGATATCCTTTTTGAGATGTGGCAACCAGAACTGTACACAGTATTCCAAATGAGGTCGCACCATTGATTTATACAGGGGCGTGATGATACTGGCTGATTTGTTTTCAGTTCCCTTCCTAATAATCCCCAGCATAGCGTTGGCCTTCTTTATTGCAGCTACACACTGTCTAGACATTTTCACTGAGTTATCCACTACGACTCCAAGATCTCTCTCTTGGTCCGTCTCTGCCAGTTCAGACCCCATCAACGTGTATTTATAGTTAGGATTTTTGGCTCCAATGTGCATCACTTTGCACTTGGCCACATTGAACCCCATTTGCCACGTTGACGCCCACTCACCCATCCTCGACAGATCCCTTTGGAGTGCCTCACAATCCTCCCTGGTTTTCACCACCCTGAACAACTTCGTGTCATCTGCAAATTTAGCCTGTTGGTCCTTCTCCTCTGAGGAAAGGAGGACATCTTGTCCTCCTGAAGTCATTGTTAACAAGTCATTCAATCAAGCAACCAGTTTTATACAGGACTCCTTCCTGTCTTATCTGTTCTACATTTAACCACTTCTTACTTGTGTTGCATTGTTGTTATACATTACCTGTTCTTTGTAGTTGTAGATTGTAGAATAGTTTACCTGCTTTTGGAGTTGCCAGAACTGAGGAGATGGGTGACTCTCACAGCAGAGATAGGAAGGAGAAAAAGATTCTTCCTGCCTCCCTGAGTGGATGGTGGGAATCACTCACCAAGATGTCCTCCTTTCTTCAGAGGAGAAGGACCCTTCATGGTAAGTATCCAATGGTCTGTTTCCAAGGATAATCTTCATAAAATGCCAAAGGAGAAGATGAACCTACTTCCCCCTAGCATTAACATTCACTTCCTTTTTCTAACAGTGAGAGTTTTATATTTGTATGTTCTTCTGCGTCCAGATTCGTAACAACTAATGCACGTTTATATAGAAGATTTATTTACAAAGTGGCAGGTGAATTTGCTGTGGCTGTATATCTGTAAGATTCATAATACTAAACAGTTTCAAAGTACTATACTTAAAGTTGTACAGCATCAGGTTTGAAGTTTCCTGTGCAATTCAAGTTCATCTATTCTGGTTAATATAATTGTGTAATTTTGGTTCAGGGTTTCCTTCCTCTTTGTTGAAGAAGTCTTATCTGAAGCAGTGGATTTAAATAACACCAATAAAACTCTTGGAACCATCATGGTATAAGCTGCTTTAAGATAGATTATATCTGTTTTAAAGAAATGAAGTGGCATAGACAGAATAACCTGGTATCCCATCCAAACAGTATCGTTGAGGGTTGCAGCAAACTGACATGGGTCCGTGGCCCATTTGACACACAGTCAACTCTTAATGCATGCAGCTCAATTGATTTGGCTATATTGATTGTTTCTGTTGTGCAACTGATGTGTATATGAGGGGAAATCAAGGCAACATATTCAGTAAATGGAACTAATTGAATATGGCTGAATTGCTATTCTGGAGACTTTAAAAGGCAAGAGGTAGCTGGGATGCAAGGTATCCTAACTTAAAGCAGTGGCCTGAAAAGCATTACTTCCATCTATAACCTTAGTTTTCATTCTACTTTAGCTGCTTTAGGGTGACTTTAGCTATCCAGCTTGTATTTGCCTGCCACCAACGACATCTTTCCCGCTATACTATGGTTAGGATACATAGGTGGGTGTGAATCAGGTATGAAGTCCTCTTAATGCTCATGGAAGTATTTTTGAGGTGGTATGAATCTTGCTCTAGCCTTTTTAGTAAGGAGGAAATGCTTCTTGCTTCCTTTAGCTGGCATGACAAGATGCTGAAGGCCACAGAACTTAAGGCATCAGCTTTTAAAAAATGGCTGTAATTTTTTATTGTTATAAAGATTGAATTAGTATGAAGATTTTGAATAAAAAAATATCCATGGATCTCATTTTATTTGTTTATTTAAAAGCTGCTCTACGCTGCCTTTCCACCTAAATAGGACCCCCTAAGCTGGCAAACATGAAAATGTTTAAGACATTAAAACAGCCTTTAGAATAGAATATATGTAAAATACTTAAACAATTCAGTAAAATATATATAAACACACATAACATCACAGCGAGGGAGGAGAACCATTAAGAGTTATTGGAGGTACACAAAAAAAATCAAAAAAGTTTTCAGATGGTGGCAAAAGAGAACAATAGGAGACATATGAATCTCCCTGGAAAGGGAAAGTTTTTGCACAACAGTCAAGAAGGCCCTTTCTCAAGTTCGAACCATTTACCCTTAAGGTGGTGGAGGCACCCAAAGCAGGGCCTCCAAAGATGACTTGAGTGGACAAGTAGGTTCATATGGGAGAAAGCAGTCTATCTGTTATTCTAGTACCAAGTTATATATGGCTTTAATGGTCAATATCAGCACCTTGAGTTGCACCAAAAACAAATTGGGAGCAAGTGTAGATGAAACAAGACTCCAGACAATTCATCTCCAGTCACTCCAGTCAATTCATCTGAATTTGGCAAGTTCTGCAATAACCATTTGCTAAACGAAATGGCATCATATGTAGTACAGTTTACCGTATACACGTATATTATCTATATGTTTATACATGTTGCTTTCAAGTTGGCATTCATTTACATACTTTCTCCTTAGAAAAGCAACTGTGCATTGTTTATTCTCTTTTACTTTAAAGAACTGTTGTTGGGAACTACATACTAGTATCCAGAATATTTATGAAGGATTCAGGGCCCCCTCGTTGGTTTTTCTGTGGAGTTCGATGTGAATGTTGTGGAACGTGATGCTTAGTGTGACTAGCAAGCAAAGTCTTGTTTTACGTAATGTTAGCCTGTAGTTCAAGGTATAGTGGGTAATTTCAAACTCTGAACATGATCGTGCCTAGTAATTTATATTTATTTGTTTATGTAATTTTTTTTCAAAAAGAAAAATTTACAATACAGTACAGGGTTAAATCACATTTTTCATTTTGAAACAACTCATCCTCAACAACAACAAAAATTACAATCATTTTTGTTGTTCGGTCACACAGTCGAATCCGACTCTTCGCGACATTACAGTGTTATAAAACAATATTCAAAGCGTGCTGATATAACAGTTGCTTAATTAATGCTCACTCTTGACTATTTACTCATTTCCATTGTCCTATTTAATGTAAAAGTGAGACACAGTTGTATAAATGTAATGCCATATTTAACTCCTGCTTCCAAAATTCAAAAAAGATTTTCCAGTAATCAGAAAAGTATACTTTTTCAATACTACGGTCTCTCACTTGAACAAGTTTTGACAATTTTGGTAGTTTCATGATATCCCAATATTTAATTGTGAGATTTTACTAGTTTTCCAGGTTTTTTGCTGATAGCAATTTTACAGCAGTAATCATGTCAAGAATCATCCTTATACTGACGTCTGGACAATATGAATTAACTTGTCCTAGTAATACCACCTTGGGATCTAAAGGGATGATAATCCCTGTAATACGATAAATTTCTATAAGACTCTTCACCAGTGGACACTGCGAAAACATATGTATAAGATCAGCCTTCTTTTCTCCACATTTCCAACATGCATGTTGAGTTGTATGAGACATCTTATTTAATTTATGTGGAGTTAAATACCAGTTATGGATGACCTTATAAAAGTTCTCTCTAGTACATATCTCTGTAGCAGTAGAAGAGGAGAAAATAGTTTGTCATTCTTTTTCAGTAATGACTTTACCAATCACCTGTTGCCATTTCTTTGGCTAGTTAGGGGTGACCAAACTTGCTTAATGTAACAGCTCCACAGAATAAGCATCAGATGTTTGAGAGCTGCAAGGCATGAACAAAAATTACAGACATGTTTTTATTGAAAAATATGCAAATTTGCTTTTTATTAACATTAAAGAGCTGCAGTTTGGCCACCCCTGGGTAGTTTAAGCATTTAATGGAAAGACACCACTGTCTTCTGGCCACTGTGAGCACGTGAGATATGTCAGCTTCAGCACAGTGATGTGGGACAGAAAACCATATAGAGCTTTGAAGGTCAAGACCAGCACCTTGAATTGTGCTCACAAACAAATTGGGAGCCAGTACAGATGGGTCAAGACTGGAGTGGTATGGTTCTTGTGACCCACTCCAGTCCACATCCTGCAGTATTCTATACCAGTTGGAGTTTCTGAACACTTCTCAAGGGCAACTCCATGTGCAGAAACATACTGCATTCTCTCCCACAATTTTGGGACTGTCCTTCACTGGGGAAGTAGGAATGTTATTCATCCCATGGGGTTAGTCCGGTTCTGCACCAGTGGGTTTTGCCTTTACCGCAGTATTTTCCAAAGTGTAGTACTTTAGTTTTCTGCGGAAGAAAAAAAGATGGCAACTCTTCTAAGGTAATAGAAACTCCATGACATGGAGGAGAAAATCAAGAATTCTTATGTCTAAATTCCAAAAACTTGTTACTTTTTGTTGTATTGCATTTGTTCATAGGTAAATATGACCATTCTCTGTTTGTGGAGCTCATTGCAAGTATAAGTATTCTTTAGAAGATCATGTTATCACTTTAAGTAACTATTTATGAAAATGTATTGCACTTCTTAGTCCCAATAAACTGTGAAAGCAGCTTATAAGATAAAACCAGTTTTAAATACATCAGAGTCATATAGTAATGAAATCAAATAATCTAAAACTGTTATTAATCACTAGCAGAATAAAATTAGACGGAATAGCTAAATATTTATTTATTTTATTTATATCCTGCCCTCCCCCACAAGCGGGCTCAGGGCGGGTCACAGCAAGTCATATATGAATACATAGAACAATTAAAACATTAAAACATTAATTAAAACATTAAAACAACAACAGTTAATACATAATAAAATTACTAGTCAGGCGAAAGATGGCTTCTATTCCAGGAGTTCAGGTCCCTTCTGAAGAAAGTTAATTAATATGATGATAAAATAGTGACTTGTTGGCTGGTGGTGCTTGTCATTCTCTTATGCAGGGCAAGTCAGAAAGGGCACGATACCACTGTAGTAGTGCAAACCATGTGAGCAGTGTGAGCCAGGGGAGGCTAGGATAGATTAGATGTCTGCCGCCTTAGCCAAAGGCTTGGCAGTACAGTTCTGTTTTACAGGCCTTGCGGAACTCTAATAAGTCCCACAGGGCCTTGATCTCCAGTGGGAGCATGTTCCATCAGGCTGGGGCCAGAACAGAAAAAGTCCTGGCCCTTGTCAAGACTAAAGGGACATCTTTCGGGCAGGACTACCAGAAGGTGTTGCTCAGCTGGGTGTAACACTCTTTGGGGTTCATATGGGGATAGTCGGTCCTGTAGGTATGTTGGTCCCTGGCTGCGTAGGACTTTAAAGGTCATTACCATAACCTTGAACCAGATCTGGTATTCAATTGGCAGCCAGTGCAATTGGCATAACACTGGATGAATGCATGCCTGCACAGATGTCGCTGTCAATAGGCATGCCACCACATTTTGCTCTAGGTGCAGTTTCTGGGTCAGGTTCAAGGGCAGCCCCGTGTACAGCGAGTTACAGTAATCTGACCTAGAAGTGACCATTGCATGGATCACTGTAGCCAAGTCCCTGGAGGTGAGATATGGAACCAGTTGCCTGACCAGCTACAGGTAATACAAGGCTGATCTGGCAACAGTGGTGACCTGGGCCTCCATAGAAAGCAAGGAACCTGAGATCACCCCTAGGCTCCTCTCCCTTGGTGCCGGCAGGGCCGGCTCGCCCACTAGGTGAGCTAGGCGCTCGCCTAGGGCACTGGCCCTGCAGGGGCGCCAAAATGCCCCCCGCCCCCCCGTGAAAAGCCCCCTGCCGGTGCCGCTGCTGGGAGGAAAGGGAAAGCCACGCCGCCGCTGGGAGGGAAGAGGCGGGCATCCCAAGCCTGCACCTTCCCCGGCTCTTCCCGGGCCCCTCGCAGCTGTGAGGGGCCTGGGAGAGCCGCACCTCCCCTTCCCCGGCTCTCCCCGGCGCTGGGAGTGAAGGGGTGGGCGTTCCAAGCCCGCCCCTTCCCCGGCTCTTCCCGGGCCCCTCACAGCTGCGCGGGGCCCGGGAGAGCCACGCCGCCCCTTCCCCGGCTCTCCCCGGCGCCTCGCAGCTGCGAGGCACCCAGGACAATGGCCTGGGCCATCTCCAGGCCCCACCGGGAGGTTGGCATCCCCGGTGGGGTGGGCGCCCAGACACCTGGGGCCGGCCCTGGGTGCCGGTGATAATGGCACCCCACCAAGAGTTGGGAGATGGAGGCAACAGAACTGTTCATATTGGAATGATTGAGATAAAAGACCAATTTTAACAAGTCAGATTAACCATCCTCAACAAATCTTCACCAGATTGTGAAAAATATGAAAAAATAAATCAGGTTGACACAAAATGCTCCCTGTACAGTTTCAGTGCTCCCTGTAAAAAATTTTTGTCCCATGTTACCTACTGAACTTGAGTGAGACATTAATCCAAGCCTTGCCAGAAGATTTCATGTATGGATAAATTGGTGTTGGAGATGGCAGTCTTCAAAGTATGCTGGTGTTAGATCTTTGAAGGTTTTAAAGATCAGGGTTGCGTAAGCAAAAAGAAAGCTGGTAGAGATGTAGCTGAATAGGTAAGTGCTCGAAGTAATTAGCAACTCTTAAAAGGAGAAGCATTTTGGATTAGTTTTCCAAAAACTTACTATGGTAACCCCATTGAGAACATGTTACAGACTATTTTAGACTATATGTCACCAATGTATGTATTCCCATGATCAGATGTCTCTTGGAAAAGGCACAGTCGTGGGCACTCTTATCCACATTCATTGCCTGGGCCAGATCTAAGAGTGCAGCTCCATTCCACACAAGCTGTATAGCATTTTCAGGATCATTTTATGCCAACCAACAGCATCCATCTTTTGGATGACTCTTGTTCATTCTTATTTTGCTCATCATTGCTTTTAGTCTCAGAGTAATAACTTTCAGTGTATTGTCTTGTCTAGCAGCAGCTCTCATGAGGTCTAGTACAGCAAATAATAATTGAAAAAGCTTATAGATTTGGCTGCTATTCCAAAGGTGGTTGGTTTGTCTTTAAAAAATCTGGCTATTGAACCACCTGCATAAGAATAATATCCACTGCTTGTGGTAAATTGTAGTTGTTCAGTTGCACAGTCGAGTCCGACTCTTCGTGACCCCATGGACCAGATCACGCCAGGCCCTCCTGTCTTCCACTGTCCTCTGAAGTTTGCTCAATTTCACGTTCATTGCATCGATGACACTGTCTAACCATCTCATCCTTTGCCATCCCCTTCTTCTTTGACCTTCAATCTTTCCCAGCATCAAGGTCTTCTCCAGTGAATGCTCCCTTCTCATTTGGTGGCCAAAGTATTTGAGCTTCAACTTCAGGATCTGGCCTTCCAGGGAACAGTCAGGGTTGATTTCTTTTAGGATTGAATGATTTGATCTCCTTGCAGTCCAAGGGACTCTTAAGAGTCTTCTCCAGCACCATAATTCGAAAGCATCTATTCTTCGGCGCTCGGCCTTCCTTATAGTCCAACTCTCGCAGCCATACATTACTACTGGGAATACCATTGCTTTGACCCACTGTTGCCCCTCCCAAGCACCAAGAATACAGTGCATCACTTGCCTCAGCCTAAGAGTTCCTATCTGTACCAAATTTAATTATGTCAGTGTCATATACAGTCAGTCCCCTGCACTTCAAGGTGTAGTGTGGAGAGCTGGCTCAGGAGGCACGGGGGGGGGGCATGTAGAGACAGCCTCATCTGAAAATTAAATGCCTGAAAATTAAATTGTTGCAAAAAAGAAGGAATCCATACCAAAGCTTGCTTTTTTCCCCAAAATGAGGGATATCAACTGTGGTAATGATAGCTGTACAAGCTGTTTTTCTGGTGTGCAGACACGAGAACAGAAGGGAGAAGAGCTGGATTAAAATGGCTTTATCTAAATCTCACATACAGAATACCTGAAAACTTTCTCAGTGCGAGATGTGTTTGTATGTACATAAATAGTGTAAGCAAGGTTATTGGGAGAATTTGGTCTGCAGCTATGGAACTGCAGTACAACTTATGTGGGCCCTAGGCACTTTTGCCTTCATTGGCCCCTCCCACCATAATATCAATATTAAAAATTATTTTTGGTATAACTTTTAAATACTATAACATTTTATTTTTTCTGTTTTAGACAAAAAATAACATTTGGGGGGCCCCTAAAATTTCATTTTTTTTCTGATGTGATAAAATTTTTTCATGGTCCCCTAAAAGTATCATGGGCCCTAGGCACTGTTCCTACAATTGCAATGATGGAGAAATACAGATAGACATATCAGAAGTACCACCTCTTCCCATATGTGCCCCAAAGAGCCTTGCACTTACAGGATCAACATTTACTGGTTACCTCCAGCCCAAAGGAAATCCATTTAGCCTCGACCAGGGCTTTTTGTGCCCTGGCTCTAGCCTCGTGGAATCAGCTCCCACTGGAGATTGGGGCCCCACGGGATGTTTTGCTGTTCCGCAGGGCCTGCAAATGGAGCTATTCCACCAGGCCTTCAGGTGAGGTGGCAGATGTCCATTCCAGTTGGCCTCCCTGCTCTAGTTCCCAACCCACTGAAAGGATTCATTTGATTCCACCTTGTGGCCCTAATGGATTTATATGAAATTGTCGCTACCTGAGCAGTTTTATTGTTTATTGTTTTAATGATTTTATTGTGATTTTATTGTAATGAGTCTTGAGCTCAGTTTTTTGTGATCTGCCCTGAGCTCGCTTTGGGGAGGGTGGAATAAAAATTTCAAAATAAATTAAAAAAATAAAATCTGCAATCCAAGATGCCGCTGCGGCGGGTGGTTTGAATTGCAGCTCCTGCATTGCTGGTTTAAATTAGAATTATTTTAGTGGCTTTCAGTTTCTACTACTCAGGGGTTTTTTTACCCTGAGCACTATTACTACTTTGGGAAGGCACTGTGATTCTCTGGTTTGAGATAATAACAAATTAAAAACCGAGAGTAACATCAAACTGGGACAGAAGACTTTGAGAGACGCTGATGATAAAAGAGACAAAACAGGATGAGGCACTATATTGACAAGACTATCTGTTGACCATCAAGACACCCACCAAGGCACCCATTCCATCTGAGGTACTTATCCACTGAAAGGGGTGACCAGTCTGGCCTTAGTAAGGCTGGGAGTGCCAGCATGGGAGCTGTGGGCTGAGCAAGCCAGGCCCCTGGTGGCCGCAGCTGGTAGACTAGGCTGGGTTGCTGCTTTGTGTCATCTGCCGCGACCTGTGCAGTGGTGGGGTCGGCTTGTTGGCTGCCTTGGCCTCAGAGACAACTCCTGAAGCATGGCTTATCATCTTCCAGGTGTCCACTGGTCTGCTGTCTTCTGTAGTATGGCGACTGCTCGGTTTGGTGGACTTGCCTGTTCCTGACCTCGCTAGCCTCTCCCACCCAGTTGCTGTCACAGTCAGCTTTTGGGGTCTTGGCTGGCTTCAGGCAGCATCATGTGTCTCCAGCTGACCGTGGGCACTTTTGCAGTGCTTTTGGAAATCATCAATGCTTATTGTTTGGTGTAGGCCCAGTGGCTGGTTCTACTGGAGCGAGCATGATGTTGGAGACTATATGGGCCATTCTGTATGAGCCACTCTGACCCTTTGCCATTCCATCTACCACTCCTAAGTTCTGAGGACAAGAAACCCATGACCAGACTGAATACCTTGAGTTCCAGGCCTGAACTGAGTGAGACCATGCTGAAGGAAGCTCAGTCCACCATCTTATGGCAAGTAGACTCTAATTTACAAACTCTGATGCCCGGAGCCATGGGACTGTAAGTACATTCCCAGGTCAGTTGAAGGAACTGAAGAATCACAGGAGTCTGTGAACTGTTTTGCTTTCCATTGATCAGAGAACTTAACTTAACTTAATTTAATTTAATTTAACTTAATTTAATTGCTAAAAGATCCCTGCTCTTAGTTTTGTCAGAAATTTAGAGGGACCGTTAATTATATAACTGAGAAGGGCCTAGATATTGCAATAAGGGGTTTTAAAACTTAGCTTAAGTTGTGGTTGATATTTTAGATAGGATATTGTTAATTATTGTATGTAGTGCTGTATCTAGATAAGTGGTATTGATAAGATCTGATAGCCCTGACCTGTATAGCCCAGGCAAGCCTGTTGTCATCAGATCTCGGAAGCTGAGCAGGGTCAACTCTGGCAATTACTTGGATGGGAGACCTCCTTAGAATACCAGCAGTTGGGAGGCAGGGGCAGGCTTTACTCAGCCACCTCTCTGAATATCCTCCAGGCCCCCAATGGGGGTCAGTCACCAGAGGTCGCCATGACTTCTAGGTGTACACACTCTCATGCGCACATGCACACAAATATGAAAAATACAAAAAATAAGATCTAGTGGGGGGGCCCAACATGGAGTTGGGGATCGCAGTAATTGGGGAATGTGTGAGGTATGGCAGTAGGGCACGATTTTATAATGTAAGAAGGCAGAGATAGGGCTATGTTCAGTCTTCTTCCAGTCTTCGCCCCATCCTGAGACACGCTGGTTGTGGGGCTAGGAAGTTTTACCTTTCTCCGGCACCCATGTTGTTCAATGCCAGGTCCATTAATAATAAGACCATGATCTTGCAAGATTATATTGCAGCTCAGAAAGTGGACCTGGCAAGAGTGACTGAGACCTGGGTGCAGGAGGGCGAGACAGTTGCTCTGTCACAACTTGCCCCCTGATTTCTCATTCTTTCATCAAGGGGAGGCATGGAGATACTCACTGGAGAGTCGCTCTCCTTCAGAACACTCCCTGCACCAAAAATCTCCGGCATTGATTGTATGGTCCTGGCCTTGCAGGCTGAAGCAAGTTTGGCTATCTGGCTGGTGCAGTGACTGCCTAACACTCTAGTGGATGCCCTGCTAAGTCTTCTGGAGGCGGTATCGAGCTAGGACTTGGAGTTCCTCAGACTCTTAGTTCTGGGGGACTTCAATGTGCACACTGATGATGCCGCCTCCTCACAGGCCTAGTGTCACCCATGGCAATATTGGGACTGTCTCAGTTTGTATCTGCTTCCATGCACTGAGCAGGCCACATGCTAGACTTGATTTTTGGGATGGAGATAAATGTGCATCTGGATGATATTGAAGCAGTGCCCTGGTCAGACCACTTGGTCCTGAAGGCCTGACTGAATGTCCCAACCCTCAGTGTTTAGGCAGCAAGCAAATTTATGCTCACCTGTGGAGCCAGATGGATCCAATTGATTTTTAGAATGCTCCGAGGCCCTGTGGTGACTTGTTAGATGAGCAGGTAGAGGACTGGCATTGCCGACTCTCTGAAGCCATCAATGAAATTGCTCCCTAATGCCCTCTTCACTCCCTTTCCAACCTAGCTCCCTTGTATAGTCTGGAGCTACAGAGAATGAAAAGGGAGTTAAGATGGCTGGAGTGAGGGTGGCGGCATACTCATGATGAAGCTGCAAGAGCATCTTATAGGACATTTATGAAAGCCTATGAGAAAGAATTGTATGTGGCCTCCATTGCATCCACAAGCTCGCACCCATCTCAGTTATTTAGAATAATTAGATCCTTAATCTCCCTCCCACAGGTGAACCAAAAAGATAGTAAATTGGCTATTGGCTGTGAGGCTTTTGTGAACTATTTTGCAAATAAAATCTTGCCACTTTGCTAGGACCTGCCAGCCACTCTTGATACAGTAAGTGAACTGGAGGCTCCTTGGCCGTCATCAGGTCCGATATTGAACCAGTTCAGTCAACTCTTTCAGGATGCGGTTAATAGGATCCTGGCTGCTGTGAAACCCACCACTTGCTTCTTAGACCCATATCCCTCATGGCTGGTTAAGGCTGGTTGTGATGGTGTACAGGTCCCGTGGAATTTATTATCAACTTATCCCTGAGTTCAGGGACTTTCCCAGGATCTTTAAAAGAGGCAGTGGTGAGACCACTCTTGAAGAAACCAACTTTGGATCCTATTAATCCAGCCAACTACCGCCCAGTGTTGAACCTCCCATTGCTTGGTTAAGGTAGTTGAGAGAGCAGTTATGGAATAGCTCCAGGCTTGCTATGGGATGGAGACAGCTCTGGCTGCCCTTACGGATGATCTCCGGAGACACCTGGATCAAGGTGGATCAGCGCTGCCATTGTTACTTGACTCGACAGCAGTGTTTGACATGGACAATTACAGTCTTTTGATCCAGTGCCTTACCAGCATGGGGATATGACAGACTTTCTTGCAATGGCTTATCTCTTTTCTCCAAGGCTGTGGACAGAGAGTGGAGCTTGGGGAGAGGGTTTCTCCGCATTATCCACTAGTATGCAGTGTCCTCTGGGGTGATACTCTCCCCTATGTTATTTAACATCTGCATGTGCCTTCTCACCCAGCTGGTCCAGAGGTTTGGGCTGGGTTGTCATCAGTACACTGATGACACTCAGCTATATCTTTTGATGGATGGACACCCAGATGCCATTCCAGAAGTTCTGGCTAGGGCACTGGAGGCCACGGCTGATTGGCTGAAGCAGAGTTGACTGAGATTAAATCTGTCTAAGATAGAGGTCCTGCGCTTGAGTGATGGGGGGATGGAAATGAGGATCTGGCCCCCCACCCTTGATGGAGCGCTGTTACTGCCAGTGTTGATGGTGAGGAGTCTGGGTGTCACCATGGATGCCTCACTTTCAGTGGAAGTCCAGGTCACGACCATTGCCAGATCAACATTTTACCATCTTCAGCAGGTCAGGCAATAGGCCCCCTATCTCTCCCCTCGTTAGCCACAGTGATCCATGTATTGGTCACCTCCAGGCTGGACTATTGTAACTCTATGTATGCAGGGCTACCCTTGATACTGATCTGGAAACTCCAGCTGGTTCAAAATGCAGCTGTGTGTATTCTTGCTGGGACCTCTGGATGAGCACATATACAGCCTGTGCTCTGCCAGCTGCATTGGCTTCCAGTTGAGTATCAGATCAAGTTCATGGTTCTGGCATTAACCTTTAAAGCTCTGTGTGGTCTGAAACCATCATATCTGCAGGACCATCTCGATATGTCCCTTGAAGAGCTCTGTGTTCTTCAGATCAACATCTACTGGTGATCCTTGGCACAAGAGATGTCTGCTAAGCCTCAACCAGAGCCAAAGCCTTTTCAGCTCTGGCTCTCGCCTCGTGGAACAGTCTCCCAATTGAGATCAGGGTCCTGTGGGATTTACAACCATTCCACAGGGCCTATAAAACAGAGCTGTTTTGCTAGGCCTTTGGTTGAGGCGTTGGACACCATATTAGATCTCCCCCCCCCCCCGTCCCGTCCCACCCACCTATTCAATTCATCTATGCCACTCACAGGTACTTTTTATGTATTGAGCAGTGGGAATTTTTGCCATTTGCTAAAAAGCAGGATATATGAGCACATATACAAGGGTCAAAACTTTCTGAGAACACTTGACCTATATTATCTCCATCTTGTGATTTATTATGGATTTGAATTTTAATCTTTTGTAATATTATGTTTTAAACTTTTAAATTTATATTTATGTGTTGTGAGCCACACAGAGCCTGCTTGCAGGGTAGGGTGGGATACAAATAAAAATAAATAAAAATAAATACTGTGCCTAATGGATAAGTTGGCCCTGTCCAGCTGGTTAAGTGCTCCCTTCCTGAAGATTTTTAAAGGAAGATTAATTTTTCTTGAAGGAACCATGGCTGTTCAGTAGCTGAGTCACATTGGACCAGAAGCACTATATAATCCAGTCTGATCTATCTTGGATAATCTATGGTCAGGGTTCCACAAATGGTTTTCAATCTAGAAATAATGTATCCAGAAATTCTGCTTCCATTTCTGTTCTTCATAGTGTTTTTCGGGCTTCTGGAGCTTTTGTTGCCTTCCTACATTGGTTTAATTCCAACTTCATGCTAAACTGTGGCTTGTGCTTCAAAGCATACTGGCAAACCATGGTTTAAAACTGGTTTTCTGCTTAGCACTTCATACTTCGCGCTTTTCTGGTTGTTGTGACCTCTGGAAGTAGGGGAGGGGCCATGTCTCTGTGACAGAGCATCTGCTTGGCATGCAGAAGGTCCCAGGTTTAACCCCTGGCAACTCCAGTTAAAGTATCTGGCAGTAGGTGATGTGAAAGACCTCTCCCTGAGACCCTGGAGAGCCCCTGCCAGTCTGAGAAAACAATACTGAATATGATAGACCAAGGGTATAAGGCAGCTTCATGTGTTCATGTGTAGAGCAACAGCTGTTTAGTTTGTCATTAATACATCATGTCAAACTATAGCTTACAAGCCCACTTCATAGATGCACAGTTCCTTTGAGGTATAGCAGTCTGAAGGGACATGCAGCCAAGTACTCTGACCTACTGAGTGTCCAAACATGCATACGTGTTGTGACTGAGTTTGCAGTCTGTCAAATTTAGTTGGTCCATATTTGAACCACCGTCTATCATTTTTTCATTCCAAAGTTTATGTTGTAGCATCTGCTTGTAGGATAAATGTCATAAAATATTTAGCATTTAAAGTCTGTTTTATTTACTGTGTCTTTTTCTATAATCCTGAACAAATGTAGCAAAGTTGCTAATATTGCTGTAGAAACTGCTTGGTCTTACCTGGTGTGTTTACCAGTTGAAGAGTGCTACTTTTGGCATGTTTCTTTTTTCTTACATATCTATTGTTACTGTACTACTAAACAAGTTTCAAAATTCAGATTTTCTGGCTAGGAAAACCAAGTGATCTCTGCTGTCTTTTCTACAGACATTAAACATGTGTTAGGGTAGTTTGCAAAACAAGGAATTCCTGTAATATGTTTCCTGTTATGTACTGATTGTGGGATACTCTAGTCTTGCACTGCTTGCACTGCTACTTTCATTTCCATGTTAGTGTTTGATTTTTGTTTGCTTTTGACTTGTCTTAATAAACTTAAACAAACATTTTACTTTTTAAAACTTGTTAACACACCCTATTCCGAAGGCTCTGGATGGTAATGTTGCCAGGGATTGAAGGATTGCCAGTGGATTCCATTTAGTGCTTACAGTCTAAAAAAGCCTTAGGTATGCTTCTGCAGTGTATGTAATGTTCACAGACCACATGATACCAGCATCACAATTTGTTTGCACAACAGACATGGGGGTAGTGGGCTCCCATAACACAAAGAACCCCTTCCTGACAAAGTCTTGCACTGCAATGTATTTTTTCTCTCTGCATTTCTCATGCTGTGCTGAAACTCTTTGAGTGTCAAGGTAGAAGGCTGGTTAGAATGGACTGAGCAAACAAAAAATAGTAGCCTGAACTTTACTCTTAATGCTGGTTGTATAAAAACTGTTTATTGAAGAATGATATATTCATTAAGTATTTTTTTTAAAAAAGAAATAACTCTGGCAACCTAAAATGAGCCTTTTAAATTCTGGGGCATTATCAATGTTTCCCTAAAATATCTTCACTTAGGTACATGCATATTTTTGAAGTAGTTTTTGTTTAGACACTTTACCTGGGCCTTGTAAATTAAACACAGACATATCTGTTGTTCTGTATTCTTGGCACTGTATGGGGGGGTAATGCAGTAGGACTACCTGCTGCAGAGACATCCCTGTAATTGTGAGAACCATTTTCTGATCCCAGGCTCTGCTCTTCTCACTGAAAATAGTTATCTCACCCCATCACCCACTGCTTCAATGTCTAAAATGGTTTCATTGAATCACAAAGTGGGATTTGGTGCAGATTAGTTAGAAACTTGGAAAAGAGACTAGAAGGCTATCCTTACACAGAAACCAACAGTATAGCAAGACCATAAGAGAAGTGTACAGTTATACTGACTGTGGGGCTGAAGCATTTGCTATTGTTTATACCTCTACTGAACCGGTGCTGAATTGCCTTGCTGAAGGCACATGGTTGCCCAAGTTCCCCTGTTGTTCTGCAGAGGGTTCACTTAAAACACACAAAACCCCCAAACTAATGAAGGCATCACAAACTATGTATTACAGTCTCTGCCATCTTGCTGAAAGGGCCATTGGAACTTACCATGAGGGGTCCTTCTCCTCTGAGATAAGGAGGACATCTTGATGGGTGTTTCCCACCCTATCCTTAGGGAGACAGGAACCAAATTTTATTTCCTGTCCTTTCGGTGGGACACACCCCTCAATTCAGTTTTGATAACTCCCAGCAGCAGTAACGCATCGAACAACGTCTTAATAACTGAGCCTACTTCGGTTGAACTGTGAAAAACTGAAACTATTAATAGACAAGGAGTGAGACAGGGACAGGAAGGACCAAACAGATAAAGAAGATATAGAACTGGCAGAAAAGATGACAATGACATGGAAAGGCCAAGATGTCCTCCTTATCTCAGAGAAGAAGGATCCCTCATGTTAAGTACCAATGGCCCTTTCTCCCTCTGAAAGGAGGACATCTTGATGGGACCTCCCATAGCAGTGTCCCCAGTATTTGGGTGGGTCATCATCTGCCTCTGTCAGAACATGTCGAAGGACTCTGCACCCAAAGGCCGTATCAGCAGAGTCAAAGATTGATCTTGCAGTGTCTTATGGACGTGGATACAGAGGACCACATGGCAGCCTAGCAAATTTCTCCCACTGTGGCCCGGCTGGACAAGGCCGCGTTCATTGCTACACTTCGGGTCGAAAGAAGTGTTATGTCTGGTGGAGGAACCAGCTTCTGTGCCCTATAGGCCTCAGCAATGCAGTACTTGAGAGTAGAGCTGGTAATGTACTTGGACATCTTACACCTCTTATTGGGGGTAAAATGGGAATAAACAGCGATTCTGACTTCCTAAGCTGTGTGTGCAGAGCAGAAGGTCTCCAGAGTCCATCGCACGTCCAATGGGTGCCATAGTCTTTCCTTGGATGTAACGGATTTGGGCAAAAGGAAGGAAGATAGAACTCCTGAGATCTGTGGAATCGAGAGTTCACTTTAGGCGGAAAGGTAGGATCTGTGGACAGCCTTACCTTGTCCTATGGAACACACAAAGTCTAGGGTTCCCAGCTCTGGTACCCTACGAACTGGAGTTACAGCCACTAAGAACAATGTTTTCGTCTGTAGCCACTTCAAGGAAACCTCCCTGAAGGTTTAAGGGATGCTTGGTTGAGGCATTGAGGATCACATTTAGCCTCCACATCGGGAACCTGTGGGATGTTGGTGGGACCTGAAGGGCCGCTCCCTCAAGAAGGTGATGGATATGAGGATGTCTAGAGAGACCCCAACTCTTGAACGTAGGCAGAACCGTAGAAAGGGCCACTACTTGTCATCTGAGTGTAGAAGCCTTCAGACCCTAGTCATGACATCTTGTAGGAAGGCTAGAATGTTCCTGATATGAGGAATTATGTTCTTCCTCCCAACCTATCTCATGAAGGCCTTCCAGGTGGTATTGTATATCCAGGTAGACTGTCTACTGGAAGCCAGCATGGTGCCAGTCACCTTATTCTAGTACCGTAGTCTGAGAAGCTTCTCCTGCTCGACTGCCCTGGCAGTCAAGTGAAGCCAACCTGGATCTGGGTGCCAGAATTGGACACTGTGACAGCATGTCCAGCATCACTAGTAAATGGAAGGGTGGTTGTAGTGTGAAACTGGAGCTCTGAGAACCACAGCCTCCATGGCCAGTACAGGGCCACTACTATTACTTCCACCCTCTGTTCTTGTATCTTCCTCAAAGGTCTTGGTAAAACAGAAGTCAGTGGGTATGCAACCAGGAGACCGGAGGGCCCCTGAGACATCAATGCATCCATCACCTCTGCATTGTGGAGATCGAATCTGGTGAAGAACCTTCTCACCTTGAAGTTGAGCGAGGATGTGAACAGGTCGCCGATTAGGAGACTGAATTGACTTACAATCATCTGGAACAGATCCTGTTCCAGGGACCATTTCCCTTCTTGCAATTGGCAACAGCTGAGCCCCTCCACCTGGGTATTCAGGGCTCCTTTTATGTGCTTTGCTTTGATGGGGGCGATGTTGGGTTCCGCCCATAGGAACAACTGGAATGCTTCTCGGTACAGACGTGAGGATCTGGAACCCCCCCTGGCAGTGTATGTAGGACTTGACGGCCCTGTTGTCTGTTCTGATTAGTACATGGAGTCTGGATACTAGTGAATGGAAGTGGAGGTGCACCAACCGAATGTTCCTCGGTTCTAAGAGACTTGTGGGCAATCTCTTTTCCTCCCTGGACCACAGGCTCTGAATTAGAGAGTTGAGAAGAACAACACCCCAGCCTTGGAGCCTGCCAGCTATAAAAATCTATTTGCAGCCCTCTGAGTAGTAGGTGCAACCCTGTAGGAGGTGCTGTGTTTTGGTCTACCAGGAAGACTAAGTTATATCTTGAGAGAGATCCTGACCGGTAGATCTTCTGTACTGGTGGGGTTGCAGAAGCTGTTGAAAAGGTCTCGCATGTCAAAGAGCCCAAGGAACAGTGTGTATGTAATGGACTAACAGATCCCTCAGCTTGACAAGGGTCATCCATGAAGACTGTTTGCTCTTGACGATTTGGCGGCAGAATGACCAGGCTTTCTCCACCTTGGCACTGGGGAGAAAGATGCAATTTTGGGAAATGTCCAAGATCACCCCTAGGTGTTCTGTTGATTGAGGTAGGATCAGAGGACTCTTCTGAAAGTTCATCGGAAAGCTGAGATTCTGTAGACATTGGATAGGCTTGTGCTGAGAGCTAAAGATAGGGACATGTAGGCATGCCCCTGTTAAAAGTCTATTGATGTCAGGAACTCCCCTGGTTGTAGAACCTCTGTGATAGAGTGAAGGGTAACTTCACAAATTTGTTTAGGAACTTCAAGTCCAAGATGGCCCTCCAGCTTCCATTACTTTTGTAACAGCAAAAAAGATCGAGGAGATACCTTGATCTCTCTCAGTAAAGGGAACTGATTCTATGGCCAGGACGCTGGATAGATGATGAATAGCATCCAAAGTTCTTGTTGTTTGACAGAGCCCTTTAGTATTGGTGAGGGGACGAGGTGGTCTGGGGTTCTGCTCAGGAAACCAATGGAGGAGCCTTCGGAAGTGACTTCCCGAGACCACTTGTCTGCATTGGACTTGACCCATTCCTGGTGAAATAGCAATAGGTGTCCCCCACCGGCGCCAAGGCATAGTCATGCCTTGAGTGCCTAGATGACTCTTCCTGATTTGTCATCCCTAGGGGAGAAGGGTCTGCCTGGACAGTTGTGAAGGGGATTTCTCCTGATGTTTGTCTAGATGATCCCTACGAAGGTCGTCTAACATCTTGATTGAACCTGTTAAAGGGTCTTTGGCTACAACAGGAGAGGCTGCCTGTGCCTCTACTGTCTGGTTACAAAGAAAACATTCACATCATCTACTGCCAGGTTCCTTACCTAGAGATGCCAGGGACCAAATGTGGGACCTTCTACCTGCCAGCAGATGCTCTACCGCTGAGCTATGTCCCATCTTTCATCTACCGAGTGACTTTGGCATTGCCTTCTTTTTAACCTCCATTTCGATGGGGATCTTGACTAGGGAATCACCAAACAGGTGATTGCCCTGAAAGGAATATACAGTGATGATGGCTATGGCATGTAGATTGGCCTGCCACGCCTAGAGCCAAAAGGCTCCTCTGGCAGCTACAGTTGAAGCCGTTGCCCTAGAAGAAAAAAGCATGGCATCCAATGTGGAGTCAGCCAGCAAGTATGAGGCCTGCAGAAGCCTATTTGCTTCCTCTGCCAAGTGTCTGTTGGAGTTGATAATCAGCTGGACAAGTGTCTTAGACCAGGCTATGGATGCTCTTGCTACCATGGTGGTGGTGGCTGAAACTCTGATCGCCATAGCTGTGGCCCTGCACAGCGCAAATTCTGCTAGTCTATCTCTTACCATTCCCTCTCCATCTTCAGAGAGGAGGCCAGCAGTTTGGAGTGCTGTTATCAGTGCATCCACTAGGGAGACCTGTAAGAACTTAACAGTAAAGTTAAGCAAGACATAGAGTTTCTTAATATTAGAAGGGTAATGTTTGTTAGCTATAGCATTCCTTAGCCAACTGTTTTCTAAGAGCTCAGAGAAAGGGAAAAAACTTTCTCCATCCCAGGGGTCCCAGGGAAAGTCTTAGCTTATTAGCAGGGTCATTTCTAGTAGAGTCTTCTGCCCTAGGCTTGCGATGAAGCTCCAAAGGCAGACAGGGCCTTTTAAAGTTAATATTGGTAGTCCTCGGATTTGAAAAATCTCACAGAGGGTTCTGGAATCTCCATCTCCTCTCCTTCCTCCTCCTTTTCTCCCTATCCCCCATTCGCTGTCCTCAATCTGTGAAAGATCCCACAGAGAACAGCCCTCATAGAGGAAAAATGATCTTTTCTAGCTGCCATGGTCGGCCAGCGAGGCCTTTCCACCTCTGGCTAAGGTCGGTCTGGTTCTCCCTGGAGGTAGCGACTGAAAGGGCTATGAGAGGGAAAGTGGCTATCATCCCCTACTGGGGAATCCCTATGAAAGTCAGAAATTTCTTCCCTCATGGCTTCCCTGAAGGCTTGCATTATTCTAGTATTAAAATCGCGTTCATGCCCCTTTCAGGGTTACTCACGAGCAGCCCCGTAGCTAAGGAGCTTTTGGGGAGAGGGCCGGGGGGGCACCAGCCAATTAAATCAAAGTTAATTAAATTAACTTTGATTTGATTGGTGGGATTCCTAAGGCAGCCCCGGCTGCAACCGAGGGGGGAGGAAACTCTAAATGAGTCCCCCTGGGGTCCCGGCTGATTCAGATCTGTTTTTTGGGTTTTGGACCGATCTCTGTGTCTGTCTTGGGGAATTCTTGCCGTCATGTCTTGGGCTAACCTTTCCAGGAGGGATGGAGTGCTGTAAAGGCTGTGGGGGAGAGGCCAGAGGGAAAGGGCCGGGGGGGGGGCAGACTGCAGTGAGGCAAAATTCAGGCACCCCCCAAGGCAATGTGCCCACTGCCCCCTCCAGGCACTTGGGGCAGAAGTGCGTTTGGCGCCTCATCACCTTTGTGTGTCTCTGGCTTTCAGGAATGCTGCCTGCTGCCATGGCAGCGGATCCCCCGGCCTCCTTCCTTCCATCGGGCAGAGAAGGGGCAGTTCCACCCTTCCCCTCCAGCTCCGACAAAGGGGCTGGGAGCGGGTGGCGGGTGGTGGGGAGTAAACTTCCAGTCTTGTCCAGCAGAGCAGCCTGGCTTGCTCCGTGGATCGGGTGCGATCGCTCTCTTTTTATCATCACCTAGGCCAGGGCTCCTGCTTAGAAGGGTGTTAGGGTTGGCCATGGAGGGGGCCTTATAAAAACCGGGGGGGGGGGCGGGCCCCGTGGGCCCCGTGGTAGCTACGGGCCTGCTCACAAGTAGACCCATAGGTAATGCCGCATCGTCAGAAGGTGTCACCGGAAGGCTCTGGGTGTTGGGAATGTCCAGGACGCCGGCACTAGGGATATATTGGCTTATGGGAGCGGCGATAGCCACCCCGCAGCCCTCCCCTGTTTCCTCAGGGGGTCTCCGCTTTGCGGCCTGATCCAGAATGGCGCCCGCGGCATGTTCCACGGGCAGAGAATGGGGCCGTTTTGGCGTGCTTTCCTTGTGTTGCGGCAAGGCCCGCGGCAGAGGTAGAGGCCGCAGCTTTAAGTTTGTCCGTTTGGGTTGTGCTAGCGGCAGAGCGTTTTCTCTCTCGTTTTCTGAGAGGAATCCATCCAAGTCCCCCGGTCTGACATGCTCCGGGCCAGAGCATCAGGCGGGAGTTCAGGCAAGGAAAGAAAAAAGATAAGAGGCAGAAGAGAACAACCGGGGGAGGAGGCGCAGAGAAGGAGAAAATCTACAGAGTTAAAACTAAAATCAGAAAGCCAGTAGAATCAGAAATAGTCAAAAAGGCATGAGTGCCAACTTCGTGCTGCTCTCCCTACTGAGGCAGGAACAAAACTGAATTGAGGGGCGTGTCCCACCGAGAGAACAGGAAGTGAAGTTTGGTTCCTGCCTCCCTAAGGATAGGGTGGGAAACACCCATCAAGATGTCCTCCTCTCAGAGGGAGAATGTTGTGATCTCTTGGACAATTGGCTTCATGATCACCTTGTCTGCAAGGGTTGATGTGAAACAGTCTCCCAGCTCCTTTTCCTGAGCTCTGACTTCAATTGTGCTAGGCACTCTTGTTATTTACGACAGTGGTGCCTTCATCTTATGAGAGTGCCAGTATTTTACTGCTTGCAGTGGGGATCCAACCATCCCCACTGCATCTAAGCCCTCAAACCTGGTGGATAAACTAAGCAAATGGTAGAGACCATAAAACTATTTGAAGAGGATTATTGTAGTAGAGACTAGTGTGGCTTGTTTGTTCAGTGTGTTGTTCCTTTCCCTATGTCAGAATCCATGACAGCAGAGCGTATGAAGGGCTATGGTTCTTTCTATAGTTACAATAGTTGCAGCAGGATCCATCTTGCATTTCATTCAACACTGGATGTGTATTCCTCCAATGAATGCCAATCTGTTTTTATCAATTTGCTCAATTTTCCAGGGCTCATAGCATCTTACCAGATGAATAGCTGGAGTTGTCAGATCTGAGCAATCTGCTGAGTCAAATCCTGTTGGAGACTGCAGCACAAGCTGATGCATAGGTAGTTATTTTGGCTAAGGCAGGAGGAGGATGTTATGTATTGCTAAAAATTTCAGTAATTGCTTGGTGGCAACTTTGCAGCAATTGCAGCAGTTTGACTTGGCAGAGACAGACTGTTCAGTTTTGCAGTAATTTATCTGAGATACTCAGGAGTAACCTAAGCCCAGATCATACTGGACCTTGATAAGTGTTTTTCTTTAGGCATTCTAAACTGTGTTGATCTTTTAATTGCATTCTTAGTAAATATTTTGTACTTAAGTACAGAAGAGCCTGTTGTGGTAACACCATTTTTGCTTTTTAAAAAATAAGTTGAATGGGTGAGTAATAGCATACCTTAAAACCATTTAAATATGACTGTGAGGAAACAGTTCTTCTTTGATAGGGCCAGAAGTATTGTGGGAAGAGATGAGTTTGCAAAATATTAGAACTGAAGCACTTTGCTTGTTCATATTGTGTAGAGAAGAGTTCTTCTTTGTTAGAAAAAGGGTTCTAGAAACTGATTGAAGTTAGTGTACTTTAAGTATTAGGGGTAAATGGTCCTGTGTCAGATTGTATTATTCTAAGTTTAAGAAATATAGATACAACATGTATTTAGTGAACAGCCATAATTAAATTATAATTCCGTCTCTGAACATGGCTTTAAAATGTGATGAAAAAGTAGATCTTGTCACTTAGGGAAACTGGCTACCAGTTTTGGGAAGGGAACTTTACAGTTGGGTCCTTGTAGTGGAAAGTGACATGGTTGAATCGAAAACATAAAGATGTTGACTTGGAAAAACTGACAGCCCTAGTAAATAAGGAAGAAAAGTAGAAGAGGAAAAAGGAATAGAGGTTGAAGTTCTGAAAATAACTTGGTATTTGTAAATAAGCTTGGCTTAAGAAATTTGGCTCTTAATCAGTGCATGTATAGGTTACAGTTTGGTGTAGTGGTTAAGTGCGCGGACTCTAATCTGGGAGAACTGGGTATGATTTCCCACTCCTCCACTTGCAGCTGCTGGATGATCTTGGGCAAGCCATCATTCTGTCAGAGCTGTTCTTGAAAGAGCAGTTCTTGAAAGAGCTCTCTCAGCCCTACCTACTTCACAGGGTGTCTGTTGTGGGGAGGAGAAGGGAAAGGAGTTTGTAAGCCACTCTGAGACTCTGAGTGAAGGGTGGGGTATAAATCTCCTCTTCCTTCTCCTCCTCCTCCTTTTCCTCCTCCTCTTCCTTCTTCTTATTCCATTGTTATTCGTATGTCCTGATTTTGTGATTTCTAACTTTGTTGTTTTTGGTTTTATTTTTAGGGGGAGAAGAACAATGGTTTTGATGTCCTTTATCATAATATGAAACATGGGCATGTGTCTACAAAAGAACTATCAGATTTTATAAGGGAAAGGTGAGCATTCTCATTAGTTCATTATTGTGGCATACCTATTTAAACGTCTGAGGATTTAGGGTTTGTTGATTATATCCCCAATTTTTTTTACTCTACTGTACACTTGATGAGGGCTGCAGTGGCTTAGAGGTTAAGACACTGAGCTGCAGACCAGAAGGTCTGCAGTTTGGCAGTCTGAGACCATAGTGCTGTGTGACAGAGTGAGCTCCCATCTCTGGCCCCAGCTCTTGCCAACCTAGCAGTTCAAAAGCAAGAAATTGCAAGTAGATAAATAGGTACTGCTTCGGTGGGAAGGTAACAGCGTTCTGTGCACCTCGGCATTTAGTCATGCCAGCCACATGACCACAGAAACATCTTCAGACAATGCTGGCTCTTCGTCTTGGAAACAGAGATGAGCACTGCTCCCTAGAGTCGGATTCAACTAGCTTTCGAGCAAGGAAAACCTTTACCTTTACACTTGATGCTCCATAGATATTACCCTATTACTACATTATAGTTTAACTGTCTTAGTGAACTGTGGTGGCTTTAGTTTAAAAGACATGTCACAAGTGAAATATCCTTTGAAGTGTTTCTTTTGTCATTGTTTGTATAACATTTTATTTTTACCAATATAAACTTTGTTTTAGAAAGATTATCACGACTGTTAGATTTACCAGGTCAAAGTCTTTGTATGCCACTTGCTCTTTTTTTGCTATGTAAGTATATTTTTGACCATCACTCTATCACTGACTTGCATTGCAAACCCTGGTTCTATGTAACATGTTTTTATTAACATAAAAAGCATACAAAAGCAAGGCAGTAAAAGTCAATGATTGAAAAAAATGGATTTTAAAACCTTATTTTTTTAGGAAGTTTTTCTTAAAAAGTACTGACTCCACTGTAGAGAACCTTCAAACATTTATCCTTAAATTTTCAAAACTCCATGAAATCCCCAGGTCTAGGATAAATGTTTTAAGAACAAAAATTACCAACTCTTGCTAGTTTCTCAGAGACTAATTTTAAATTGGGTGTATCAGATCAAAAGACAGTTATATTCTTTGACACAGTACACAGAACTTTAGCTTGTTTAGTGTGGAAAACAGCAACATAAAGAGTTGGGTGCTTAGGCAAGAAAGCAGCTCTAACTGGAAATCTTGATTCTCGGACTGTCAACCCTGTTTTCATAATATGGGCAGCCATATTGCATTCCATTGTTTGTCAGCTGTATTAATATGCTTGTCTCATCTTTTTTACTTATTGACACATACTGGCCAGCTTTTGCTGCCACTCTGTGTCTAATGTGATTATTAAGATTCTCTGTTCTCAGTTATCTCTTTTTCTAAATAAATGAACTGGTAATCATTCTAAATACCAGGCAGGTTCCAAAAGATTATGATGATGATTCTTCCCCCTTTCTCACTTGTGATACCTTATTATCTTTCCAGTGGTGAATCCTTGTTCACCTTGATTTTAGTTCCTGAGCTATTTATAAATAAATAAATATCTCTCCTTATATAATTATCTTTTGGTTTCGTAAGATTCCATGCACTCCCATTGGCTGTAAAATGCCCTCCCTTAGCCATTGGCCCATCAGCTGCCACTCAAGAGTACTCGTGTGCCATTGGCCGGGTGCTGGGTCTGCTCCTCTTCCCCACCCACTCCCCCTTCAGACAGATTTGCATGTCAGATTTACTGGCAGACCAGCTCTCTCTCCTGAGGAAGACAGTTCTCTTGACTCCTGTGAGGGACTGTCCACTCAGTGGCTGTTGGTAGGCAGCCAAGCTTGGTTCTGTGAGTAAAAAAAAAGGACTTTCAGCATAACCCCCTCCCCCGCCCATAACCCCCTCCCCAATGGCCACTTTCCTGTCAGAAGAAATGGCTCTCTCTCCTGCTTAGCTTCAGCATGGCTGGCTGGCTAACGAGGTGGGCCAGTGACCATCAAACCATTTTCTTCAACTCCCCGCTGTGCGGCTGACTTTCCCCTAGGGTTGCCAATTTCCAGGTGGGACCTGGAGATCTCCCACTGTTACAATTGACCTCCAGATGACAGAGATCAGTTCCCCGGGAGAAATTGGTTGCTGTGGAGGGTAGACTCTATGGCATTATACCCTGCTGAGTCCTTCCACACACACCCCAAATGCTGCCCTCCACAGGATCCACCCCCCCCCAAATCTCCAGGTATTTCCCCAATCAGAGTTGGCACCTGTACTTTCTCCTCTGTCAGTAAAAGGCCATTTCCACACCTATGTTGGCCTTTGGGAGAGAGAACTCATTGGGCCCAGTCCTGATCAGGTTGCCAACTCCAGGTGAGCAATTCCTGGAGATTTGAGGGATGGAGCCTGGAGAGGGTGAGGTTTGAAGAGGGGTGGCACCTCAGACACATATGATGCTATAGACTCCACCCTCCAATCCAGCCATTCCCTGATGGGCAACCATTGTTGCCAATCTCCAGGTGGGGGCTGGAGATCACTCAAAATTACAACTGCTCTCTAGGAGGGAGGGGGAGGAGATGGAAAACTAAAGGTAGGTTGATGGTTGGCTGGGAGGGAGATAGGGTTATCAACTCCAGGTTGGGAAATTCCTGGAGATTTGAGGGGTCGAACCTGGAGAGGGTGAGTGTTGAGGAGGGTGGGACCTCAGACAGGTACAATGCCATAGACTCCACCCTCCAAACCAGCCACTCCCTCCTGGGGAACCACTGTTACCAATCTTGGGGGTGGGCTGGAGATCACTCAAAATTACTACTGCTCTTCAGGTAGCAAAGATCAGTTCCTCTGGAGAAAATGGTGGACTCTGTCATTATACCCTGCTGAGACTGCCACAGCAAATTGTCACTGAGTGCCCAAAGCTGGGGCACTCTCCCAGAGCCTCTTTCTAGAGCTCGTTGTATTTATTTCCACAACGGGCCTTATTCCTAGTTTATAAATAAATACATTTATATTTTATTGGATGATATATGCAGCCACAGAGATTGTTGACTCTTCCTGTATTGTTGTAACTAGTATATATGATGCAAAACTAGGAATCTTACTTGTGACATCTCTGCAGGACAGCAACTGTGCTAAAGCAGCACTTTCAACCTTTACAGCATTTGTAGGCATATACAATTGTTTGTTTTAGCTTACTGTTTGTACTTAAATATATCATGAAGATACATTTAATTACTTAGGAATTTTTAGATATGTACTCATCCAGGCCAAGCTATTTGCGTCCATAGTTACAAAGAGGGATTTGAAGGTCAAAATCTTATAAAGGATTTTGTAGACAAGTCTAGACTAGTAATGATTAATAAAATACCAGAAGTGTTAGGAACTTTTTCCATCACAGCATGCTCGCTGGCATTATTTATGAAAGTGTTAGATTTATTGTTTGTCATCAACACTTAAGTGGAAAAAGGCAGCACCCAAGTGTATGCCATTTCAACTTTGTATGTATAATGATGAAAGGATTATCTTGTTGGCTATGCAGTGTCATAACTTTATTCCTATGACGGAAATATGCATTTGTCTTTTGATCAAGGAGGTGCGTAGTCTTCACCAAGAAAATGTGAAGTCTTAATTAAATAAATCAGATTAGAATATTTGGGATTGAATAAATTGTTTGGTTTTTTTTAAGCTATTCATTCCAGTTGGTTGTATGCTGCAATAGAGTGGGCCAGTAGGGTATTAGTTAGAAAGGAGGAGTAGATTGAGTTTTAACTTTTGGGCTGACAACACGGAGGAAGGGAGGCCATGCAAGGATCAGGGATAACAGTGATGATGAGGCAGGGGAGATATAGTGGTGGGCGTAGGTGCTGCTCCTTTAATTTGAATGGAAGAAGTCAGAGATACGGGAAGGCTTGGACTTCTTCCCACCTACATCCCATCCCGAGAGATGCTGGTTGTGGGACTAGGAAAAACTACCTATCTTCAACACTGGTGTTATTCAGTGCCGGGTCTATCAGGAACAAGATCAGTGTACTCCGTGACTATCTCATGGAGTCTCAGGTAGACCTGGCTTGTGTGGCCAAGACCTGGGTGAGGGAGGGTGAAACTGTCACCCTGAACCAACTTACTCCACCTGGGTTCTTGGGTCTTCCATCAGACTCAAACAAATGGGCAGGGGGGCATGGCATTGCTTATCCATGAATCTTATTCCTCCAGGTTGCTCCCCACCCCACCAGTCTCCGGCATTTAATATGTTGGCCTAGCATGCGGTGTTGAGGAGAGTTTAGCTAGGTGGCTGGTGTACCGACCTCCTAACACACCGGCAGATACCCTGTCTGACCTTTTAGACACAGTATCGCTTTGGGCATTGGAGCACCCCAGGCTTTTGGTCCTGGGGGATTTCAATGTCAGACCTGTTAGATACAGTATCAGTTTGGGCATTGGAGCATCCCAGGCTTTGGTCCTGAGGGATTTCAGTGTCCATGCAGACGATGTAGCGTCTTCTCAGGTCAGGGACCTAGTGTTGTCCTTGGAGGCACTGAGGCTCTCCCAGTTTATATCAACTCCCATGCATCAAGCAGGCCACATGCTGGATCTGGGTTTTGGGATGGGGATAAATGTGGATCAGATGGCTACAAATGTAGTCCCATAGTCTTGACCACTTTCCCCTGAAGGTCTGGCTGAACATACTGTGCCTGCCCTGTTTAGGCAGCGAATGTATTTATGCTCACCCACAGAGCCAGATGGACCCTGGTCAGCTTCAGAAAGCTCTGCGGGATCTGATGCTCCCTGGCAGCTTGTTGGATGAGCTGGTGGAGGACTGGGAACACCGTCTCTCTGAAGCCATCAATGAGATTGCCCCTCCGACGCCCTCTACACGCTCGTACCAAAGCAGCACCTTGGTATACCTTTGGAACTGCGGAGGATGAAGTGGGAGCTAAGACGGCTAGAGCGAAGGTGGCGGCTTGCTCACAATGAACTGTCACAAACATCCTATAGGACGCTTATGAAAGTCTTTTTTTTTTTTTTTTTTGAAACAAAATTTTTATTGGGATGCATTCAACATTGTTAAACATCATTACCAATACAATTTAAAAAGATTTTCATCCCATCCCCCCACCCCCTAATAGGCTTCCAACACTGCTAATAACAAAAAAGAAAAAGTTAAAAGGTAATCAAGTTTAGACTTGTAACAATCGACAAACCAGGTAACCCAATTTCAAATACATAAAAGCCTGACTTTTACAAACATAATTTCCAATAAAGGTACAGTACAATCAAATGTTCATTTAATTTCTCATTCAGTTTCAATACAAATCAAGATTGTACATTTTCCCTTTCATTCTATATTCAGTTTCCATATACTATTTCAGGCCTTCCCAGTCTTTTAAATATTGTTCTGCCATTTGTCCATTTAGTTTTTTCGTCATTTTGTCCATTTCGGCTAAAAACAGCAGTTTTCTTAACCAGTCATGTATATCTGGCACCTTCTCCGCTTTCCATTGTTGAGCAAAAGCCATTCTCGCCGATGTAATCATATACCATAATAGTGTCCTTTTTTCTTGTGGAATTTTTTCCATTGTCAAACCTAAGAGAAGTAGTTCCGGACTTTTCCTAATAGGAATTTTTAATATTTTCTGCATCTCACAATGTACATTTGACCAGTATACCTTTGCTTTATCGCATGACCACCACATATGGTAAAAAGAACCCTCTATTTTTTTACATTTCCAACACTTATTACTCAAGTTCTTATCCATACTAATATTAGCAATCTTTTTTGGTGTCATATACCACCTGTACATCATCTTATAACAATTTTCTTTTACATTGACACAGGTTGATATTTTAAAAGCTTTTTTCCACAAAAATTCCCATGTTTCCATAGAAATTTCTTTGTTCATATTTATGGCCCATTTTATCATTTGCTCTTTAACAGTTTCATCCAAAGTATATACAGTCAACAAGGTTTTATAAATCTTTGAAATCATTTTTCGCTCTTTTTTCAACCATATATCTTCAAACTCATCGTTCTTAGCTCTAAAACCAACCTCTTTACAGTCTTTTTTGTAAATATCCCGTATTTGACAATATTGTAACCATCCATACTCAAATTCTAATTCATTATTTGGTTTTAAAACATGTTTTTTGCCTTCCTTCTGAAGCAACTCTTGGTATTTCAACCAATCATTACCTTTATATTCTGAAAAGGGATGAATAACTGCAGCAGGAACAATCCACAAAGGCCTCTCATCAGGAACTGTGTTCTTGTATCTGGTCCATGCATCAAACAATGTTCTCCTTACATAATGACGCTTAAACATTGAGTCTACTTTATTTTTCCCATACCAAAGATAGGCATGCCAGCCAAATCTGCAATCGTGACCCTCAAGGGCCAAAAGTTTTCTATTTTCCAAATTAACCCAGTCAGTTAACCAAGACATACATACTGCTTTATGATACAAACGCAAATTCGGGACTTGGAAGCCACCTCTGTCTTTGATATCATACATTATTTTCATTTTAATTCTTGGCTTCTTTCCTGCCCAGATAAATTTAAAAATTTCTCTTTGCCATTTCACCAACACTTTCACATCTTTTACAATTGGTATTGTCTGAAACAAAAACATCAACCTGGGCAGTACATTCATTTTGACAACGGCAATTCTTCCAAGAAGAGATAATCTAAGTTTTTCCCACTTTTCTAAATCACGCTTTATCAAAACCCACAATTTTTCATAATTATTCTTAAACAAATCAATATTTTTCATTGTAATGTCAACTCCCAGATATTTAACCTTTTTAACCACTTCACATTCTGTCAGATTTTGTAAAATTTGTTGCTTTCATGTTTTTACACAATATTTTCGATTTATTTTTATTTATATAGAACCCTGCAAGGTCACCAAACTCTTTTACTTTTTCTGTTAATAACATGCCTTTTTCAAATACCAAAGGCATGTTATTAACAGGATCTTCAACAATAAACATAATATCATCAGCAAATGCTCTTAATTTGTATGAAAAACCTCTAATACTCAAACCTTCTATATTATCATCATCTCTAATCATTTGCAGCAGAATCTCCAAAATCCAGATGAATAGCAATGGCGATAGGGGACAGCCCTGTCTAGTCCCTTTTCTGACCCGGAACGCTTCTGTTGATTCTGCACTTACAATCACCGTAGCCTTTTGTTCTTTATATATTGATTTAATCATTCTTGTAAATTCTGCGCCCATCTGCAATTTTTCAATCACTTTGAACATAAATTCCCAATTCAAATTATCAAATGCCTTCTCCGCGTCTAAAAATAAAAAGCCAACCTCTTTTTCCGGGTGCTTATCATAGTACTCTATTGCGTCTAAAACAACCCTCATGTTGTCCTTTATTTGCCTACCTGGCAAAAACCCAGCCTGATCTTCGGCAATAGTGTCTTTCAAATACCTTTTAAGGCGTTCTGCTAAAATTTTTGCATAAATTTTGTAATCATTGTTCAGAAGTGAAATTGGTCGATAATTTTTAACATTAGTTAAATCTTGAGTTTCTTTCGGTATTAAAGTGATTGCAGCTTCATTCCAGGAATCTGGAATCTTCCCACTTTGTCTAATTTCATTTAAAAGAATCTCTAGAACCGGTACCAGGTCTTCTTGAAGTTTCTTGTAGAATTTGGCTGAAAAACCATCTGGCCCTGGAACTTTGGAGATTTTTGCTTCTCCTATTGCTTTGCTGATTTCTTCTTTAGTTATCACAGCGTTTAACATTGCTTTTATTTCTGAGCTTGGTTGTGTCGAATTCACTTTTGATAAATTGAATTTTTTGTTGATCCATTTGTTTTGCTTGAAAAAGAGTAGCATAGTATTTATAAAATTCTCTCCGGATCCCTCCTGGGTCTGTAATTTCTCTATTCCCATCTTTCAGTTCAATTATTGTTTTGTTCTCTCTTCTTTTCTTCAATTGCCATGCCAAATATTTCCCAGGTTTATTCGCTCCTTCAAAGGATTTCTGTTGCAATTTTTTCAAATTCCAATATACTTCTTTATTTAACCTCGCATCATATTGTTCCCTTAGGATCCTCAGTTCTCTCAAAATTTTCTTTTTGCCAGGTCTCTTCTTGAGTTCTGCTTCTTTCTTTTGGATATTTTCCATAATTTCTTTATCTATTTTGAATTGTTGTTTTCTTTCATTGTTGTTAATTGCAATTAGATGTCCTCTCATCACAGCTTTATATGCCTCCCATACCGTTTGCGTCTGTACATCTTTATTTAAGTTTAGTTGAAAATACGTTTTGGTTTCCGTCCTTATTTTGTCCACAATATTTTGTTTGTCCAGTAAATCCTCATTGAGTCTCCATCGAAATTTCTTTCTTTTAGCATATGTTGACCACTTTACTGGGCTGTGGTCAGAAAGAATTCTAGGTAATATTTCAATTTTACGTGTTTGCAAGATCAAGTTCTCGGTCATCCACATCATGTCTATTCTTGAGAAAGACTCATGTCTTGATGAGTAAAAAGAATAGTCTTTGTCTTTAGGATTTTTAGTTCTCCATGCATCTTCCAGGTGCTCATGTTTTGCCATTTGAAAAAAAACTTTCGGAAGTTTACCTATACCTTCATTTCCTTTTTTTGATTTTCTGTCAATAGCATTGTTAACAGTACCATTAAAGTCACCCATCAGTATCATTTGCTCATAGGTTAACTGTTGTAATTGTTCCCACAAATCTTGAAAGAATTTTTCCTTGGCTCCATTTGGGGCATAGAGATTTACAATTAGAGTCTTTTTATTCTGAAGCATAACTTCCACTGCCAAGAATCTTCCTTCTTTGTCTTTAAAAATTTCCTTTGGCTCCAACTCTTTTTTTACATATGTAACAACTCCTTTTTTCTTTTGTGAGGAGAGGGAGTAAAATTCCTCTCCTAGTCTACTTTGAATCAGAAATTTAACATCAGTCTTTTTAATATGTGTTTCTTGTAAACAAACAATATCACATTTTTGTTTTTCCAACCATAGCCTAACATTTTTCCTTTTTGGGGGTGAATTAAGTCCATTAACATTCCAAGAAATAATTTGACTCTCCATGTTGGCTTTGTATTTATTTATCAGAGTCTTTAAAATTGTCTTTAATGAACTTGGTCATTTGCTCTACTGACTTGATGGTGACTCTCTTCTGTTTAAATGTAAAGCTGACACCTTTTGGAATTTCCCATCTGTATCTAATGCCCTCTGTTTTCAGTTTGTCGGTCAGGTCTTTAAAAAGTCGTCTGTCCTGAAGAATTGATCTGGATAGTTCCTTTAGTATCATAATTTTCTTGTTGTCAATTGTGAAATCTTCCTGAAATTGTTGCTTAAACAGGTCTTCTTTCAATCTTTTGGATATAAACTGGACAATCACATCTCTGGGTAATTTTTTCTTTTGTGCAATCGCAGAGTTGACTCTGTATACCAAATCAATATGTGCCGCCACCCTCTCCTCTTCTAGTTTTAAAAAATCTGCAACAGCATCCACCATGACTGAGTGGATATTCTCATTTTTATCTTCAGGGACTCCCCTAAATCTCAGATGGTTAAGCATTCCGTTGTACTCCACCATTACATTGGCTTTTGATGCTTCTTTAGCAACCTCAGATACACCAGTTTCCACTCCTTTCACTCTCTCCTCCACCTCGTCTGTTCTTTTGTTCAATGTCTGTATTTCCTTTGTAATCCCAGCCAAGTCTTTTTTCAGGTCAGTTACTTCATCAGCCATTTTTCCATTTTTTGTATAGCATCCATCACCCGTTTTTCCATGGCTTCCATCATGCCCTGTAATTTCTTCTCCTCTTTAGCAGCCATTTTCGGGGAGGACCAAGAGTTCGCCCTCTGTCGTTGCCGAAGATCGTAAGCCGTTGTTTACAATTATCACAAAACTTACATCAAATTAAAGCTCTCCTTGTGCCCAGTTAAACCGCTCTATTTTCACTTTTTTCTGTTAAGTCTTTTGGCTAAAATCCGAATAAATCATTTTGACCTTCTCAAAATGGCGGGCGCAATTTCTCTATGGTAAATAGCTCTTCCTGTTGTTTACTTCCTGTCCGGCAATCTTAATCGTCCCCCTTGACTTCTGGTTTCCTCCCTTCTTCCAGCCTCCTTGGTTGTCTCTAGGAAATGCTACTTGTCTGGTCTGAAGTCACTTCCTGTTCTGGTGATTTCTGTCGCAGCTTGAGTAATTTTCCACACTGATTCTCGCGGGACTTGGTGTTAGTTTCTATTTTAAAGTCAATATTCCGACCGCAGGAATGATCAACAAACAGGCTTTTTGGCCTTTTTTTTGCTGTTTAACCGCGTTTTCCGGAGTCGGTGTTAGTACACAGAATACAGCACGATCATGCGCTACATCGGATGTTGTTTATTCTCGGGATCAGCGCGTTTCCAATGAGCAATTTTTGAAAAGTTACCTTCAAAGTCCATGTCTTGTTATAGCAGTGTTTCCTTGGTATCAGTTTCCGTAGAATGTCTTGGAGGTTCTTATGTTGAGAATCCAACTCGGTGGGGTCTTTTAGAGAAATTCCGAAGTGCCCTCTTGGGGAGAGGGGATCGAGGCTGGTCGCGGCGCTCTTTAAAGCCCCGCTATCAGCCGATCTCAACTCCCACTCAGGCCAATGCTCGTTGCTAGTCACCCCCCTGCCTGGGGAGATCTGCGGCAGGCTGTATAGCCTACCCTGTCATAAAAACCCTCCGTATGTTCTGGGAGCAAAGCCAGAACACGTCAGGACACCATGTATCCCAGACCGGAAGCAGGACGCTTATGAAAGTCTGTGAGATGGTGGTGAAGACTGCAAAGAAAGATTTCTTCGCAGCCTCCATTGCATCTGGGAGCTCACACCCAGCCCAGTTATTTAGAATTATTTGGTCTATTACAACTCTGCCACAGGGCAGACAAAACAGTAGGGAATTGGCTGTTGGCTGTGAGGCATTTGCAAGCTGTTTTGCAGACAAAATCGTGATGCTTTGTCATGCCCTTCCGCCACACTTGAGACAGTAAGGGGACTGAAAGCCTCATCTCCTAGATGTCATAGCAACAACAAATTTACAACACCCGTTTCCTCATTCTGTATGCATCCCTGCAGTACTGGTTCATCAACTTGCTTCTTTTCTGCCCTGGCATATATCATCTTGTCTCCCTTAATACTTGCTATGCTGCCTTCTGTGATCGGAGCACCTAGACACTTTGCTCTGTGGTATTCCTTTTGCGCCCTGACCTGGATGACCTAAGCTAACCCAGTCTTGTCAGATCTCAAAAGCTAAGTATGGTCAACCCTGATTAGTATTTGGATGAGAGGACCACCAAGGGATACCAGGATCATGATGAAGAGGCAGGCAATGGCAAACCTCTTGCCTTGAAAATTACACAGGGTCACCATAAGTCAGCTGTGACTTGACAGCAAAAAAAAAAAATCCCTTTAGCACTCTTCTTTCTGAATCACTCTTTGGCAATGGATACTTTTTTATGGAAATGGGAGAATCCTGTATGATCTGTATCGTCACTGTGGCTTGGTCCTAATAGGAGCCCAAAGCCCATATCAATGCCTTCAAGTTCTGTCTAGTCCATAAAGTGCTACACAGTATTCTGCTTTTGGAGGATAAGATAGTCCTGGCAGTCACTGACAGCCTGATTTTGTATAAACAAAGGAGAGCAGTAAGATCCTGAACATAGTCATCCATGGCTGCTCATTTTTTTGGATAGAGTGTATCACACATAGGTCCATCCTGGTTGACACACTAGTACCCAGATACCAGCTCATGATAGTAGTCTGGCAGAGTTACTGAGCAGTCAAGGTGCAGCTGCTCTTGTCTTTGCACTTTGGGGTCATTCTCTTGTAAATGTGTTCACCGCTGCCCTGCAAATAAAGTCCTATGTCTCACACAGCAAAGTGATCAGGAACTGTGATCTCTGGGAACACTTAAGTTCATCTGGGATGGAGGGCTTTGCTATGCTTCCTTCTAATTCCTTTCCCCCTTGAGCCTAAACAAAAATGCTGTGACTACAAACATCACTTTACAGTGGTCCTGCCAACCATGGGTCACTCCATTTTTTCAACTAGTGTGAGGCATTTTCCTCCACTGTTGTAGAGTGCCAGCTTGCCTTCCCCAAGATTGAGATAGATCTATCCTGACATTTCCAATACCATGCCTACCAGTCTGGCTGATCTAGCCTACCAGGGATGCTCAGTTGAACTCAGGTCCTGGTCAGTTCTTCCATATTTGACAATCCTTGATCAAATTGTCCACTAGAACTTCGTGTACCATGAAATAATCCACTTTCTGTACTTGTTCTGGAGGAACAGCTTGTACATGACCTGTTTTCCCCATTTGGTATATTTGCAGCACTGCCATGGCTATGATTTGGTTTCCTCCTTGCAAGTTCATGCAGCAGCCATTTCAGTCTTTCACTCACCCATGCATGTATTACCCCAAAACAGTCCATGACAGATGCCTTGGTTTTCATTTATTTAAGAACATAAGAACATAAGAGAAGCCAATGTTGGATCAGGCCAATGGCCCATCTAGTCCAACACTCTGTCACACAGCGGCCAAAATATACCAGGTGCCATCAGGAGGTCCAGCAGTGGGGCCAGGGCACCAGAAGCCCTCCCACTGCTGCCCCCTCCAGCACCAAGAATAGAGTGCATCACCTGCCCCAGACTGAGAGTTCTCATCTATACCCTGTGGCTAATAGCCACTGGTGGACTTCTGCTCCATATGTTTATCTAATTTCCTCTTGAAACTGTCCATGCTTGCAGCTGCCACAACCTCCTGTGGCAGTGAATTCCATATGTTAATCACTCTTTGGGTGAAGAAGTATTTCCTTTTATCTGTTCTAACCCGACTGCTCAGCAATTTCATAGAGTGCCCACGAGTTCTTGTATTGTGAGAAAGGGAGAAAAGTACTTCTTTCTCAACCTGCTTAATCCCATTCATAATCTTATAAACCTCGATCATGTCACCTCTCAGCCGTCGTTTCTCCAAGCTAAAGAGCCCCAAGCCTTTTAACCTTTCTTCATAGGGAAGGTGTTCCAACCCTTTTATCATTCTAGTTGCCCTTCTCTGCACTTTTTCCAATGCTATAATATCCTTTTTGAGATGTGGTCACCAGAACTGTACACAGTATTCCAAATGAGGTCGCACCAATGATTTATACAGGGGCATGATGATACTGGCTGATTTGTTATCAATTCCCTTCCTAATAATCCCCAGCATAGCGTTGGCCTTTTTCCCGACTAGAACTCATATTGACCCAATCAATGTGTGGGTAGTTAAAGTCGCCTATTACAACACAGTTATTTCGTCTAGCCACTATCTTTAATTCATTCATCATTTTATAATCCTCCTCTATCTTTTGATCTGGTGGGCGATAACAAACTCCCACTGTTAAGCCTCCTTTTGGACCCACTATTTCAACCCATAGCATTTCCAGAAGTGAATCCAATTCTCTTACCCTCTCAATCTTACTGGACGGTATACCCTCTCTGACATACAGAGCCACCCCACCTCCAACCCTTTCCCCCCTATCCTTCTGATATAATTTATAACCAGGAATCACCGTATCCCACTGATTTTCCTCATCCCACCAAGTTTCTGAAATACCCACAATGTCTATTTCCCCCCAACACCAAGCATTCCAACTCCCCGATTTTACCTCGGAGACTTCTAGCATTTGTGTATAAACACTTATAGTTTCCCATGTTTGTTAAGCCCACATCCTTCCTCTTGCTGCCTCGAGACCTTGCCAGGCAGTTCCTATCATTAGCCACAGTCTCAGTGGACAATTGTAATCCATTTCCTTGTACAAAAGTAATAGCTACCCCTTCATCTCTTTGAGATGAGCCATCCCGAACCAGAGACTTTTCATCTCCTGTCGGCTTTCCCCCATTATTCAGTTTAAAAACTGCTCTGCCACCTTTTTGATTTTGAGCGCCAGCAGCCTGGTTCCTTCTCGGGACAAGTGGAGACCGTCCCTTTTGTACAGCTTCCTCTTGTCCCAAAAGGCATCCCAGTGCCTAACAAACTTGAACCCTTCCCCCCTACACCACCGTCTCATCCACGCATTGAGACTCCTGATCTGTGCCTGTCTCTCCGGCCCTGCGTGTGGAACAGGTAGCACTTCCGAGAAGGCTACCTTGGAGGTCCTGGCCTTGAGTTTCCTGCCCAGCAGCCTAAATTTCTCCTCCAGGACCTCACGACTGCATTTCCCCACATCGTTGGTGCCGACGTGCACCACGACCACTGGCTCCTCCCCAGCACTATCTACCAGCCTATCTAAAACACGCGTAATGTCCGCTACCTTCGCACCAGGCAGGCAAGTCACCATACGGTCAGTACGCGGGTTCGCCACCCAGCTGTCTACCTGCCTAAGGATCGAATCACCAACTACCAAGAGCCCCCCTCCCACCCTTCCCAGGGACGGTTCCTTGGTACGAAAGGATACCCGTTCACCAGCTGAAGAAGAGGTCCCTTCTGAGGGCACATTCCCCTTATCCTCAGCATGGTGCCCCTTTTCCCCTTGACCCTCATGCTCCCTGGCAGCAGCCGGGCTGCCAGATCCAGAGTGGGACATATCTAACAAGTCCCCGAGAGTCTTCCCCGTGCACCTAACTGACTGTCCCTGCTTCTCCAGGTCAGCCACCTTGGCTTCAAGGGAGCAAACTCGCTCCCTGAGAACCAGGAGCTCCTTGCACTGAGCACACACCCAAGACTTCTGACCAGTGGGCAGATAGTCATACATGTGACACTCCATGCAAAACACTGGATAGCCCCCAACCCCCTGCTGGCATTCTGGCGTCATAATTGTTTTTAAACAAATACTTTTCTATAACCCCCTTTTAAAACCCTTTGTATTTATATGGCTCCTGTTGTAGGAGTCTACTTACCTTACCAAGGAGCCAAGGTCCTGGCTTTCTGTCTCTTCCTGGGCTTCTTACAGAGCCCCTAGGCCAAGAGCCTCGCCCTTTTGCTCTCGCCCTTCGGCTCGTGCCAGAGGCTCGTGCCTCTTGCAAACTTCCTGCCTTAAATGGAATTGTCTCCCAGGAGAGGGTGTGGCCAGCAGCTACTCAAAATCACCCAAGGCACTTAATGACGGTCAAACAAAGCCCCTTTTACACCCCAACTCCAGCAGCCAGGAGTCTGCTATTCAATTTCACCCAAGCACTTAATTACAGGCAAACAATGACCCTTTCACACCCTGACTCCAGCAGTCAGGAGTCTGTTACAACTCACCCACACACTCCCAAATACAGTCCCTGACACAGTACCTTCTCAGCTAAAGCACCTCAGCTGAAAGTAAATAAATAAAAATACCACTCACCCCTCTGGCAGCTCAAACACCTTGCTCCTTCTCAGAGCTCAGCTGGGTCAGCTCATTTATTTATTTACAAAATATATCCCGCTTTTCTGCCGTTACAAGGGCCACTAATCCAACTATTTAAAACATAAAAAGATAAAAAGATTATATTATAGACCATTAAAATCAACCCTCTTCCCACACATACATAATTAAAACAATTTTCAAATAGTTACAAACAGAGTTAAAATATATGCAAAACAAAAAAGCATTGGTTAGGAAGGAGAAATCATTGAGGGAATGCCAGATGAAACAGAGAAATCTTCACGAACTGGCAGAAGATGGCAACAGAAAGGGGCAGGCGACTCTCCCTGGGGAGAGAGTTCCAGAGCTTTGGTACCATGACTGAGAAGGCCCCATTCCGAAGTGCCACCAACCTGATCTCAGAAGGCAGGAGCGCCCGAAGCAGGGACTCTGAATAGGACCCTAATGGTCAGGCAGGCTCATAAGGGATTAGGCGATCCTTCAGATATGTTGATCCCAAACCTTATAAGGTTTTGAAGGTCAGCACCAGCACCTTGAATTATGCCTGGGAACATATTGGAAGCCAGTTAGGCCAAGACTGGAGTGATATATTCCCTATGATCCACTCCACTCAGCATCCTGGCTGCAGCATTCTTTACCCACTGAAGTTTCTGAACACTTTTTAAGGGTAGCCTCACATAGTGTGCATTACACTAATCTAATCTAATCTAATCTAATCTAATCTAATCTAATCTAATCTAATCTAATCTAATCTGCATATAACCAGGGAATGCACCACAGTGGCCAGAACTTTTCTGCCCAGGAAAGGCCACAGTTGGCTAACCGGTTGAAGCTGTTAAAAGGCACTCTTGTCCAATGCTCAGTCTAAACTGTGGAGTCTTGTAAGCAAAAATTCTACTTTGTGATATACTGGCACTAAAGTTGTGAGTGGGCAATTTAGCTACTGCATCAGTTAGTTTGCTCTGGAGCCATCCTTCCTGAGCTAAGATAAAAATGTGTAAGCTGGAGGCTAAAAAACTGTGAGCTGGCTCAAACTAACTCAGCTTAGAGGGAACACTGTTCTTGTCCACAGCTGCCACCTGCTTTTCCAGCAGTTGGCTTGGGTCCAGAGCATCCCCAAGCTGTGGACCTGTTCCTTCAAGGGGAATGTAACCCAGATGACACCTTAAATCCTGGGTAAGGCCTTCTGCCCACCAGTAGCACTTCCATTTTGGGGGGGTTAAGCCGCAGTGTATTAGCCAGCATCCACTCCAAACCTGCCTCCAGGCACCAGTTCGGGTTTTCTGCAGCCCCCCCCGGGATCAGCTGGAAGTGCAAATAGAGCTGAGTTTCATCCACATATTGTTGCCAACCAAGCCCAAATTTCTGGATGACCTCACCCAGTGTTTTTTTCTTTCTGTTGTACTTGGAGGTGGGGCAACTCTGCTAACTCCCATGATGCTCTTCTTTTCACACTCTGGTGCAAAATTTGTTTTGCTTACAAATCAGCAGTACAGATTGAGTTGTGTGTTTTCTGTGTGTGTCACGTTGTTCATTACACCATCCTAGAACTTGGATGACTTGTGCAACTTTTATTTGGACACATGCATCTGAGCAAGTATGTTAGTGCATTAAACATTTTATAATATCTTGTACTCAAATAGAGAATATCAGGTTGACTTCCTTAAAATAGCATCTGTTTTTTATTTGCAGTTAATACAGTGGAGCTTTTAATGTTCTCTAAGGCCTGTATTGATTTATGCATCTGGATTGCTTACCGTTAGTGTTGTCTTTTGTTATTAACAGGGCTACAATAGAGGAGGCATATTCAAGGTCAATGACAAAGCTAGCCAAATCAGCAAGCAACTATTCACAGCTTGGGTGAGTTACTCTGTAAAAGCAAAAATTTACAGTTCACTCAGAGGAGTGGTTTGGTGAAACATTGGACGGAAGTATTTAAGCTGTTGGAAATCCTTTTCTATCTTCCTTTTAATCATAGAATAATGTTCCTGTGGACGTATATAGTGCAAGGTTAAACTGTGATTAGAAAACATATAAATAGTGTCTTCTGAAGGCTTAGAAGTCAAACATAAGAACATAAGAGAAGCCAATGTTGGATCAGGCCAATGGCCCATCAAAGTCTAATTCTGAGCATGGATACATAATGTAGAGCTAAAAATGCATATAATGTAGTCATGTCCAGAAAAGGATAATTTTGTACAAACTTGGGACGGCCCCAAGATTAACATAAAATCTGAAGGGGTGGGGATGAGGGTTTGTTTGTTTGTTTTTAAAAATATCCAAATTATTGGAACACTTCGTCATGAGAACTGGTTGGCTAGGAGCCCCCCCAGAAATAATGCTACAGCGTGCAGTGACAACTTGGGAGGAGAAGAGGGAGGCAGAGAAGCAGTGTTGGGGAAGAAGGAGAGGAGGCACTAATAGGAGGGCAAGAGAGGCTACATCAAACAAAGGAAGGAAAGAGGCGGTAGGAAGAAGCAGGTGCTGAGAGAAAAAGAGGGAGAAATGTAATGACATCTGTGGGGGGAATAAAGATGCAGATCCAGCGAGAGCATGGAGCAGGTGTCAGGAGCAAGGTGGTGGAAGAAGGAGGAAGAGATTTGTGAACCATCCACCCATGATCAGTTGGGGCGAGGCACGGTTGGAGTGCTCCAAGGTGTCTTACAGCTACTATCAGCCTGCTGATGGGAGTGGGACTGGGACATGCTTTCCCCTCCATTCCCTCTCTCCTTCAGGCTGACAGGACTAGTGAGAGGCTTGGAGCATAAAATATCCAGGACAGACTTAGTGCTCCGAGATTGCCCTTGCTGCCTCCCATCTGGTCAGGGACACACACAAAAACTGGGGACCTGCAAAACTCATGGGAGGAATCCCATAGTGCACTGTCTTCGCTTTCTTTCTAGCTCTTTCTCCCCTCCAGCCTCCAGCTTCCCCATGCTCTCTTCCCAGCTTTGTCTCTCCCACCCCCCGCTCAGTACATTTTCTCCCTTTACTTTCCCCTGTTGTTTTCACTAAAGTTGAATCTCGCTGGAGTTGACTAGACCCAGGCTCAACTGCCTTGGGTGCTAAGCAACCCTACAGTGCCAGCTGTGATCATAAGAACATAAGAAGAGCCCTGCTGGATCAGACCAATGGTCCATCTAGTCCAGCATCCTGTCTCACACAGTGCCCAACCAGTTCCTCTGGACGGCCAACAACAGAGCATAGAGGCCGAGGTCTTCCTCTGATTTTGTGAGATCTCAGTCAGTATTCTCAGGTAGGGGGTAATCTTCCAAATATTTTTAATAAATATGTTGTCGAAGGCTTTCACGGGCAGAGTTCATTAGTTGCTGTAGATTTTCCGGGTTGTGTGGCCGTGATCTTGGCATTGTAGGACCTGACGTTTCGCCAGTAGCTGTGACTGGCATCCTCAGAGGTATAACACAGAAAGATGTAGTACTCTCTGTGTCAAGGTTCTTTGACACACCTTGACACAGAGAGTACATCTTTCTGTGTTATATCTCTTGAGGATGCCAGTCACAGTTACTGGCAAAACATCAGGTCCTACAATGCCAAGACCACAGCTACACAACCCGGAAAATCTACAGTAACTAACTTTTAATAAACTTAGGGTTTTATCTGCAAATATAGGGGTCCTCACCCTCATGGATCACTGCCTTGTTGTGGCGAGGGGGCTTACGTGGTTCGATGAGGCTGTGGGCTATGCCATGGATGGCCACCCAGGACGGACAGGCCACAGCAGACCAAGCATGATCCCCTGGAGAAGGAAATGGCAACCCACTCCAGTATCTTTGCCAAGAAAACCCCATGGACAGTAACAAAAGACTGAAAGATATGACGCCGGAAGATGAGCCCCTCAGGTCGGAAGGTGTCCAATATGCTACTGGGGAAGAGCAGAGGGCAAGTACGAGTAACCCCAGAAAGAGTGAAGCGGCTGGGCCAAAGCCAAAAGGACGCTCAGTTGTGGATGTGTCTGACGGTGAAAGGAAAGTCCGATGCTGCAAAGAACAATACTGCATAGGAACCTGGAATGTAAGATCTATGAATCAAGGTAAGCTTGACGTGATCAAAAATGAGATGGCAAGAATGAACATCGACATCTTGGGAATCAGTGAACTAAAGTGGACAGGAATGGGCGAATTTAACTCAGAAGACCATTATATCTACTACTGCGGCCAGGAATCCCGTAGAAAAAATGGTGTGGCCTTTATAGTCAACAAGAGAGTGAGAAAGGCAGTTTTGGGATACAATCTCAAAAATGACAGGATGATCTCAGTCCAAATCCAAGGCAAACCATTCAACCACAGTAATCCAAGTCTATGCCCCAACCAGTGCTGCAGAAGAGGCTGAAGTGAACCAGTTCTATGAAGGCCTACAACACCTCATAGAACTAACACCAAAAAATGATGTCCTCATCATCATAGGGGACTGGAATGCTAAAGTAGGAAATCAAAAGCTAACTGGAATAACAGACAAGTTTGGCCTTGGAGTACAAAATGAAGCAGGGCAAATGCTAACAGAGTTTTGTCAAGAGAACACGCTGGTCATAGCGAACACCCTTTTCCAACAACCTAAGAGGTGTCTCTACACATGGACATCACCAGATGGGCAACACCGAAATCAGATTGACTATATAAATTGCAGTCAAAGATGGAGAAGCTCTATCCAGTCAGTAAAAACAAGACCTGGAGCTGACTGTGGCTCAGATCATGAGCTACTCATTGCAAAATTCAGACGTAAATTGAAGAAAGTTGGGAAAACCACTAGGCCATTCAGATTTGACCTAGATCGCATCCCCGATGAATATACAGTAGAGATGAAGAATAGGTTTAAGGGACTAGATTTGATAGACAGAGTGTCCGAAGAAGTATGGACAGAGGTCCGTGACATTGTAAAGGAGGCAGCAATCACCGCCATCCCAAAGAAAAAGAAATGCAAGAAAGCAAAGTGGCTGTCTGATGAGGCTTTACAAATAGCAGAGGAAAGAAGGAAAGCTAAAGGCATTGGTGAAAAGGAAAGATTTGCCCAACTGAATGCAGATTTCCAGAGAACAGCAAGGAGAGATAAGGAGGCTTTCCTGAATGAACAATGCAAAGTAATAGAGGAAAACAATAGATTGGGAAGGACTAGAGATCTCTTCAAGAAAACTGGAGAGATTAAGGGAACGTTCCATGCCATGATAAAGGACAAAAACGGTAGGGACTTAACAGAAGCAGAAGAGATTAGGAAAAGATGACAAGAATACACAGAAGAACTATACAAGAAGGACCTCAATGTCCTTGACAACCACAACGGTATAATCACTGACCTCGAGCCAGACATCCTGGAATGCAAAATTAAATGGGCCTTAGAAAGCATTACTAACAAAAAAGCTAGTGGAGGTGATGGTATCCTAGCTGAGTTATTCAAAGTCTTAAAAGAAGATGCTGTTAAAGTGCTGCACTCAATTTGCCAACAAATTTGGAAAACACAACAGTGGCCACAGGATTGGAAAAGGTCAGTTTACATTCCAATCCCAAAGCAGGGAAATGTCAAGGAATGTTCAAACTATCGCACAATTGCACTCATTTCACATGCTAGCAAGGTCATGCTCAAGATCCTACAAGCTAGGCTCCAACAGTACGTGGATAGAGAACTGCCAGAAGTACACGCTGGGTTTCGAAGAGGTAGAGGAACTAGAGATCAAATTGCCAACATTCGCTGGATTATGGAGAAAGCAAGAGAGTACCAGAAAAACATCTACTTCTGCTTCATTGACTATGCTAAAGCCTTTGATTGTGTGGATCACAATAAACTATGGCAGGTTCTTAAAGAGATGGGAGTACCAGACCACCTCACATGTCTCCTGAGAAACCTGTATAAGGGATATGGAACAACTGATTGGTTTAGCATAGGAAAAGGAGTACGACAAGGATGTATATTGTCACCTTGCTTATTTAATTTATATGCAGAGTACATCATGCAAAATGCTGGCCTGGGTGAATCACAAGCTGGAGTTAAGATTGCCGGGGAAAAGATCAATAACCTCAGATATGCAGACGATACCACTCTGATGGCAGAAAGTGAAGAGGACCTCAAGAGCCTCTTGTTCAGAGTGAAAGAGGAGAGCACAAAAGTGGGCTTAAAGCTCAACATCAAAAAAACTAAGATCATGGCATCTGGCCCCATCACTCCTTGGCAAATAGAAGGGGAAGTCGTAGAATTAGTGACAGACTTCACATTCCTGGGATCCCAGATCACTGCAGATGGTGACTGCAGCCATGAAATTAAAAGACGCCTGCTCCTTGGGAAGAAAGCGATGGCAAACCTAAACAGCATGATAAAAAGCAGAGACACCACCCTGCCAGCAAAAGTCCGCATGGTCAAAGCAATGGTATTCCCTGTAGTAATGTATGGCTACGAGAGTTGGACTATAAGGAAGGCCGAGCGCCGAAGAATAGATTCTTTTGAACTATGGTGCTGGAGAAGACTCTTGAGAGTCCCTTGGACTGCAAGGAGATCAAACCATTCAATCCTAAAAGAAATCAACCCTGACTGTTCCCTGGAAGGCCAGATCCTGAAGTTGAAGCTCAAATACTTTGGCCACCAAATGAGAAGGGAGCATTCACTGGAGAAGACCCTGATGCTGGGAAAGATTGAAGGTCAAAGAAGAAGGGGATGGCAAAGGATGAGATGGTTAGACAGTGTCATCGATGTGACGAACATGAAATTGAGCAAACTTCAGCGGACAGCAGAAGACAGGAGGGCCTGGCGTAATCTGGTCCATGGGGTCGCAAAGAGTCAGACTTGACTGTGCGACTGAACAACAACAGGGGTCTTCCTAGGTGTGCAGAAAAAGTCTTAATCTGTACATTGTCCCTTTGTGCTCATCTTTTTAAGCTGCATTATAGAGCCATATTCAGAACTATATATGAGGCTTTTGTATTGGCATGACTAGTTGCATTTCTTTTTTCCCTCACCTCTTTTTCTTTTCTTTTTTTTGTCTCTACTACACACATTGTTTGAACTCTCAATGAAATTGCATGTGTGCATTATAGAAAGTTATTATATTCTGCAGACATTTGTTGAAGCATGATATATTTTATATGATAGTACAGTAGCATGAAACTAACCTGCAGCATGTTGTTGTCATATAATAAAGTGGGATGGAATACTGTGATCTCTGTCCTACATGCAAGAGAGAGATTCCCCCTCTCTAGTGATAATTTTTCCAGTTATGTTTTCTTTCTTGTACTGATATACTTGAGTAGCTGCTTTACAGTATAGCCTTAAGAAAGTGCCCACTTTAAAAAAATGCCTTAAACATTCTATTTGCAAATTATTTCCATTTAAGTTAGGACTCTCAATGGCATTAGAATGGACATCCAGTGAATGCTTTTAGGAGATAAACTAGTAAATTAAATTTCTTTTAAAACTACAAATTACATGTATACTTTTTAAAAACCTGGTTGTTAACATAGGAAAAGTGAGGGGGGAAGGCTCTGTTATGGCTGACCAGCATGTTTCCATAGGTGCTGTATTTTTAACTTGAATCCATTGAAATAATATACCTCATGCTGTCCAGAATCATTGAAATAATATACCTCATGCTGTCCAGAACCTTGCACATACTTTCATGTGCACTTAAAACTGGAGCATTGAGTGGGTTTGAGCTGCAAACCAGGCAATTCCTCATGCAGCAGCAAATTTACCAAGTGGTCTTAATCAAAATGCTACTATCTCAACTTTAATCTCTGGGATGTGAGATTAAGAAACTGTCTGATTTTACAAGGCTGTTGTGAGAATTATTGCAAGGATAGCTGGTTTAAATATTACAAAACTCACAGATATGAAATGTTTTGAAAATTGGAAATATGCTATTCAAATGCTGCGCTTTAAGCATGTGAGCTTTACTACTCATTTCATGTGAAAGTGCTATCTGTACATGCAAATTTGCTTCCTCTGATATTAAGGGCCAGCAGCTCATGCTGGTAGGTGAGTTCAGTATGCATTTCTGTGCTCCGGAATCTGGATTTGAAATTCCTGGATCAGAGCATACGCCTTTCTGTTCTATAAACTAAGAAGCATTTGGAAGTTCTCAGAGCTTTATATTTCACTGTTCTTACAAGCCACTGTAGTAGAATCTAATGACCCATGATTCCCACCCCCCTTCTCTGTGCTGTATGTGTAGCTCGTGAAGAATACTGCTTGTTTGTTTTTCTGGTTGACAAGATATAATCAAATTTACTGAGACTTATTTCTGTTGGTTCTACATGCTAACAGGGTAGAAAGAAGCTTAATTTTTGCTTCTAAGGTAAGTTGGTAGGGATCTCCAAAATATGTTTAGAGTTACATCTAATGGAAAGCCACACTTAACGTATTATTTTGCTTTCAGGTTGTTTCAACATTTAACTGCTCACCTTTTCTTTTATACCTAGGTCATTTGCCCCAGTCTGGGATGTTTTCAAGTCATCAAGTGAAAAGTTAGCAAGCTGTCATTTAGAACTTGTTCGGAAATTGCAAGAACTAATAAAAGAAGTACAGAAGTATGGAGATGATCAGATAAAAGCACATAAAAAGGTTATGTATATTTTTATTAAGACATAAAATAAAAAACATGAAACTGGTAGATTGACACAATGTAATATTTGACAGACAAAAGAAGAAGTTTCAGGAACTTTGGAAGCAGTGCAGAGTATTCAAAGTATAACCCAGGCTCTCCAGAAAGCAAAGGAAAACTACAATTCAAAATGTGTGGAGCAAGAGCGTTTAAAAAAAGAAGGGGCAACACAGAGAGAAATAGACAAGGTACTTTTTGTAAAATTTTATTTCAAATGTAGATGACTTCTGTTATTTCCTGATCACAGAGCTTAAAAACTTCTATGCAATGTTTGTTTGAATTTTTAAGTATAAAATAGTGATGATCAATATAAATCTTGTGTGAAACAGAAGTAATTGAATTTAATAGCAAGATAATTATATCTAATTCTGAACAATGACCCTAGAGTGCCGATCAGAAAATCCACACAATGGAGATACATTCATATAGGCAGGATATTTCAACAAACCTGGGATAGCTTCCAGGTTTGCCGGGAGGGGGGGATCAGAAAAGGTTGAGAAGGAAGATGAGTGGACTTCTTAAGATCTCCAAAATTATGGTGTGGTAAAAATGAGTTTTCACAAAGTGATGTTGTAAGATGTAGACTGTCATGTTGAGGGTTTTTTAGCAAGCCTATAAACAGGCAATAGCAGCAGGAGCTGGTGAGGAAGAGAAAATGATGCTGGGCCAGGAGCAAAGGAGAGAGGGAGCCTACAGTGGCATGGATGAGCATGCCAGGGAGGCAGAAGTTGCCAGTGGTGCAGGGACTGCAAACAGCAAGGAGGCAAGGATGAAGTTGTGGGGGAGCAAAACAGGCTGGTGGTGGTGATTGAGACAGCAGGGAAATGAGGTGGCAGAGCCAAGAAGACAGTGAGGGAGGGAAAGAAGGGCATAGGAGGGGGATGAGGGGAATAAAGGCAGCTAGGGTAACAAAAGGAAGTGGGGACAGGGGAAGCGGGGAGGGTGGCTCAGTGGAAAACCTTCTCCTTTGCATGCAGAAGGTCCCAGGTTCAATCCTCAGCAGTGTTCCCTCTAAGCTGAGTTAGTGTGAGCTAGCTCATAGTTTTTCAGCTTCCAGCGAACAGATTTTTATCTGAGCTCAGGAAGGATGGCTCCAGAGAAAACTAGTTTATGCATCACAGCTTTAATGTCAGTAGCCCACAAAGTAGAATTTTTGCTCACAAGACTCCACAGCTTAGAGGGAACATTGATCCTTAGCATCTCCAAGTTTAAAGCACCAGGCGGTAGGTGATGTGAAAGACCTCTACCTTAGTCCTTGAGGAGCCAGCCTGAGTAGACATTATGGACCTTGATGGCCCAATGACCTGATTCAGTATAAGGTGGCTTTGTGTTCATGTGTCTGGGTTAGGGTTACCACATCCATTGGCAGGTGGTGAAGGGTAAGAAGCTTGAAGGAGAAAGCACCAAGGGTGCTTTTTCTTTCAGTGCTGCATGGGGGTCTGATCAGCAGGAAACTGGGTGGAGGTGATGATTGGTCGGAGAGAGAGAGAGAAATGGGGATCTACAAAAGTTGGAAGGAGAAAAAGCGACCTCTGTGGGTATTGGAGAAAAAATGGAGAGAGATAAGCAGATGAGATTTCTTTTCCTTGAAAATCAGGTGGCCCCCTGCTTGCGTGGTTCTGTTTGTGAATGCAGTTGTATGTATATATGTAAATATGTGAGTTCTTGAGCTACAATCAATAATTTTTCAAGAATATTTAGTATCCTTCCCTGAGAAAAATGGGCTGTATAATATGTCTTGGATAACTGAAAAATGTCACCACCTATACTCAGGTGTGCTAAGGGTATACAATATGAATTTGAAATTGATGTTGCTAATAAGATTTTTCTGTCTGTTGAAAGTGTGGTGGCATTTGAAACCAGAATGCATTTTTACTACTTTGGACATTTAAATTTTGCTAGGATCATGCCAACATTTGGCTGTAGAAATCTGCAAAAAGGAGGAAGTTTAAGAGCATCCTGAGTGCCAAGTAGTAATTTAATTTATTTATAGCCTGTCTTTTGCATTGAGCCTCAAGGCAGGTTACAAATAAAGACAATGTACAGTGAACAATGCAATACTACAGAATTAAATGATCATGTGGGCAACAAACTGCCTAAAGCAAGGTATACTATTACAATGAATGCAGGATAATACCTAGAATAATCATTACACTAGATTATTATCCTATTCCATTATAAAGATTCTGTCCTGGACTGTTCCATTCTACTTCACATCTGATTCCTTCGAAGAATACACTCCTGTTTTGCCCATTCTATGAAATGATAGGCGTCCTTAAGCATAATGATAATGAAAACTGTTTGAGATAACAAGCTGCATTTTAAAGAAAAATGTATATTCCACAAGAACACTTCCAGATTTATGACAGTGTTGATAAAGCTTGATTGGGCCATGGTGATTAATGAAAGACTCTGGTTTTATTTAGTGGTTAGAATGGCAGACTAGGATCTGGGAGACCTGTTTTCAAATCCTCACTCTGCCATACAAGCTCATTGATTTACCTTGGTCCAGTCATTCATTCTCAGCCTAGACTACCTCACAGGATGGTTGTGAGGATAAAATGGAAGAGGGGACAATGATGTAAGCTGCCTTGGTTTCACATGGGGAGAAGGTCAGGGTATAAGTGAAGTAAATAAAATAATTTTGGAGTTTGTGTTTTTAGGTACTTTAGTAGTTCTGTTTTGGTGTTTTGTATTGCCTTCTTTTTTTGCAATTGACTTATGTAGGCCATGTTCACACACCAGGTTTGAACACAGTAAAATCATTTAATGGGATTTGTCATACTATTTTATGGTATGCTGTTTGCGTGAGCCCTCATGTGGCAAGAGTCAGTATTTTCTTCAGAGCAAAAGAAATACTAGGTCAAACATTAGGTGAATTACAATTACACTGAATGTAAAAAAATTGCCTTGCCATATATTTCCCCCTTCTTTTTGTAATTCTTTCATGAAGGCAGCAGTAAAATCCAAGAAGGCTACTGATACATACAAGTTGTATGTAGAAAAATATGCTGCAGCAAAATCTGATTTTGAACAGAAAATGACTGAAACTGCGCAGGTAATCATGTGTTTTAAATAACTATATAATCTGTACAAACACTCCATTTTGATTGTTAATCTCCTTTCAAGTTTACCATCAGTTCTTCTTTTTTCTGTTATATGTGTTTCACAAGGAATTTGAAAGGGGAAAATCAGCTTTCCAAAAATAGATAATAGATGACCAGCTTTGTTTTGAAGAAAAATGTGTATTCCACAAGAACACTATTTATGACAATATTGATATTGATAGATTGATAGATTTATGACAGTATTGATAAACCAGCCATCCAAAATATAGTAAAATCTTGTTATCTGGGATGCAGATTGTGAACTTCTTTGACAGATGTGAGACTAGCGGGTGGTCTGAAACAGAGGACCCTGAATTAACGTTTTTGCATATTGGCTTTCACCTTGTAGACCTTTTGATGAAATTGTTATTCAAATATTACAATGTTTTAGGGAGTTTTAGTATTTTGCCTAGGTTTTTTTAAAAAAAAATAGCTTGTAGAGTTTGTAAAATTATAGGAAGCTATCTGTTTAAAATGTAATGGGAATTGCAAGGAAATATGAAATCTCTAGTAGGTGGTCTGTGGGAAAATAAGGCAGGAATAGCATTTCAAGGAGGGGAAATAGCAAGAAAGTCAGTGCTACAAGAGCAGAAATCCTTCTGCCTATGGAAAAGTTCTGGTGAATATAAGCCCTATAGATTTTTTCATTTTGATGAGCCATTTTTAAGACTACATATAAAGATTATTTATAAGGGTATTTTGTATAATTGATATTTTAAATGCCACATCTTTATTAAAATATACTTTCCATAATCCAAAAGTGGAAAGTGCACTCCTTTAGGAGAACAGCGGGGGTGGGGAGACATGTTGGTCAGCATATTTAGTGCTTTAACTTCTATTGCTTTACAAAATTTGTTCCTCTCATTTTATTAAACTAAATGATTATTTGTGATGCAGAAGTTCCAAGATATTGAAGAAATGCATCTCTCCCACATGAAAGTGATTATAGAGTCTTTTTCAAATACTGTAAAAGAAGTTCACTTACAAATTGGTGAGGTGAGTTTTTGTTTGTGGTTTTTCATCAGGCAGGCTGTACAGAGAAAGCCTAAGAAGGTCTACCGGGAATCTTCCTCGAGTCTGTTCAGTGGGCTTGTCCCGGGAGAGTGCTAGTCTGCTCATTTCAGACAAAGTACTGCATTTAGCAATGCTTGCTGTAAATCTGCAGCTGTGAGACACTGTGGAAGAGGGGGACTGCAGAGCAGTTTATATTGTGCCTCTAGTGTTTCTATATCTAGAAATAAAAATAGTTTAACTATGCACTTCTAAAATAAGAAAAAAATTAAAAGCAGTGGCTGTGCTCTGTTAAATGCAGATGAGTAAGCAACAAGAACCTAGTTCTCAAATTTTCAAAATGCATAATGAAATTACTTCCATGTTTTTTGCTGTTCTGGAAATCATGATATGGCAGACATTCATGTTTTGTGTTTACTTACCATCTGTAGTTCCTTCCTTCTTTAAAAATTTTCAGGCCTCCCAAGCTCATTGGCTCCTTTTCAGCAGTAGACCTTGCCCATTTGCTCTCTCTTAACTTATGGAGTTTTTCCATATTACCACTGTTAAAAGAAAACTACTATTTATGCAAAACTATATAACAGATTTGGAAGAAGAGAGCTAAGTGTCTTTCCAGCATTCTGCAATGTCTGAGATCTCAACAGATTCGCACATTACAAGCTAAAAAACAAGAGTAAATAAGATGTGACAAATTAAAGATACCTGTGGGGAACTTTGTAAGTAATGAGCTTATTTAAAACCATGGGTGGGGACATTCTGCCATGTTTAATTTATAATGGGCCAGATTCAGTTTAATTAGGTTTGATTCACTTTGGGCCTGTATGGAGGCATTTATATTTGGGCCCACTGAGTTTACTGGATGCCCCTGCCCACTGCCTGACCTCCCCTTTCTGAAGCTGACTCTTGTGACTGGGGCATGGGGAAAGTGTAAAGGCAGGAAGCTCTCATTGAAGGGAGGGAGGTTGCGGTCTCAGGTGTTAGGCATCCACTGATACAGGATAGCACTGGAAAATCTATTGCCCTTTGCAGTTCCTCTGCTCAATGTCTTCAGGGTTCAGCATAATACTGAGGCCTCTGCTTTGGCATCTCCTTTCCCTCTCTCACAAGGGTGAAAAGTAAGGGATATCTGTTAGCAAGGAGTGCTTGTTAGCTGGTGCTGAATAAATTGAGCTGATTACCAATTAGGTCCAAATCTCAGGGTTTTTTTTTTACCCAATTCATAATGGGACTGAAAGTTCAAATATGGCACTGGATTTTCCAAGCAGAGGACTCTGACAAGAAATCCAGATCATTTTCTGTCATGCCCTAGAGTAAGACTTGTACTACATGTTACCATGACAGCATAGAACTTTTGGGTCATTAGTCAGCATTTTTACCCTGGACAAAATATTTTACACCTTGATTCAAAACATATCTACTAGAAAATAAGGCCCATCAGCCTTAGGTTTCCATCATCATAAAAAGGATGCTAGTTAACCAAGGAGAGAAGTGTCTCAGTAATATGGAGCCTGGTTTTTGACTGATCTGTTGCAGGGAAAACTATCATATTACAACTGATTGTGGTGTATACAGTAAGCACACTGATGTCTAATTAGGGTATTTTTATTAGAAACATCATCTACTGATCTCTATCACAGGCCTCTTAATGAACTGTTTATATGTATTATAACAAAATTCTGTTTTTAATCAAAAATATAGCTTTGTGTTCTGTTAATGTCTATTACTTTGTGTTATTGCACGATTGGAACCATTTATGTGAAATGTTTTGATTTTTTTTTTCACTGTCAAGTTGGATTGCAAAATAAAACCAAATGGAACTTCATTTTTCATCTCGAGAAGTGTGGTTTAGATTCTCAACAGAGGTCTGAATTCAGAGGGGAACATGTTGCCAAAAATATTATGCAATAATGTGTTTAAATATTCATTTGTTTTTATCAGATTCATATTAAGATATACTGTATATTTTCAGTTCAGAAGCAGGCATAAATCACGGTTGTAGCTGGTATCTTTTTTTACTAGAAAGTAAGCATTGAAGATAAGAGTATATTGTAATAGATAAAAATTTACGAGCACATTTGTTCTATATCCAGGACTCTGAGCTAACTAGATTAGTTTGAATCTTGTGTTAGTTCTCTGGGGAAAATAATTTAATTGAGCTTGACCCCCCGCCCCCCATGTCATACCAAAACTGCTGTTGAAACTCAGTTTCGAAAGCCAAGCATTGTAGAAACTATTGTTTGACAAACAGATATAAAACCCTCATGGGCTCACAAACCTAGTTTCTGACCTGATGTGGCTTAGCTTATAAGATCATGTCATGGAATTAAGTAATTTAATACATTTAGGTGTATAAGCTGCTGAAGCCATCAGGATTTATTAATAGTATTCTGTTTCTCAAAGGTTCATGAAGAATTTATAAATAACATGGCAAACACATCTGTTGAAAGTTTGGTGCAAAAATTTGCTGAGTCAAAAGGCACAGGCAAAGAGCGACCTGGTAAGAAATTCAAAATAATTAAAACTATTGTGGGAATTCCCTTGATGTCAGGAGATGGAAGTATTTGCTTATATATCTTTGGTCTCAGCTGTTAAATAGGAACATGCCACGTGTGTGATTTTAATTGATTTACTGTTGATATTAAGTACAAAGATTCATTTCTAGTACATTCTATTCTTTAGTGCTGAAAATAGCATTTAGGATGTATTGATCCATGCATGTAAAACCATTTGTATAGGTGAAATCCTTTTCATGTAGGATGACAAACCTTGTTTATGGTGGTTTTTTAAGGTTGATTTTGCCTTTCCTTGTGCGAATGCAACTTCTCATAATCAAATATGTTTGAAAGACAATAGAATTTTATGTCCTATCTTTTCATTAGTATGTTCAGGTCAGTTAATAAACTCAGTATTAGCAGTGTAGGGGAGAGTACCAATGGATGTATCTTTGGCATTACATGTGGAATATTAGTGTGCCATCCTCAGTTTTCATAAAAATGTTTGTAAACACAATATAGCTGTATGTTATTTCTAGATGGCATTGTTCCGTATGGAATGAAACTGTTCTCCTGGTACAGGTTGGCTCTCCAATGTGAGCTGAAAGTACAGTGTTAATATCATATCAAACTTTGTTGTGCTTCAAGTGGTACATGAAAATTCACAGGTTGCCAGCATAAAACTAATGTTAATCTAGATGGTTAACCTTTAATTAATCCAAGATGTCACTCTAAACCTTAACTTGCAGTTGCTTGCTAACCAATATTCTGATGCTGTGCAGCTAGGGTACCATTCCTGTCCAATGTGTTGCTGCTTCCCTTGTGGTAAGGCCTGCTGCTGTCATCTACCATGGGCAATTGGCCTGAAATAAGGAAAAGGAAGGCATTGCCAGCACCCATCTCCTCCTTTTCCCTCTATCAGCTGAGTTTAGCTTCTCAATTTATAAGCCTCTGCTCTTGGCCAGTACTTTGGCTGTCTTTAAACTTTAAATTTAATGAATTTCAATGGGGATAAATGTAAAGTTCTGCATTTAAGTAGGAAAAATCAAATGCTTGTCTAGGCAGTAGTATGTGCAAAAGGGATCAGGGGGTCTTAGTAGACCATACACTAAATGTGAGTCAGCACTGTGATGCAGTTGCTAAAAAGGCAAATGCAATTTTGGCCTGTATCAACAGAAATATAGTGTCTAGATCATGACATGTGATGGTACCACTTTACTCTGCTCTGGTTAGATCTCATCTAGAGTATTATGTTCAGTTTTGGGCACCACAATTTAAGAAGGATATAGACAAGCTGGAACGTGTCCAGAGGAGAGCAACAAAGATGGTGAGGGGTCTGGAGACCGTCCTATGAGGAAAGGTTGAAGGAGCTGGGTATGTTTAGCCTGGAGAGGAGACAACTGAGAGGTGATATGATAACCATCTTCAAGTACCCGAAGGGCTGTCATCTAGAGGATAGTGTGGAGTTGCCCCAGAAGGTTAGACCAGAACCAACGGGTTGAAATTAAATCAGAAGAGTTTTTGGCTAAACATTAGGAAGAACTTCTTGACGTTTAGAGTGATTCCTCAGTGGCTTCCTCAGGAAGTGGTGGGCTCTCCTCCTTTGGAGGTTTTCAAACAGGCTAGATGGCCATCTGACAGCAGATCATGAGAGGGAGGGCAGAAAGGGTTGCCTCAGTGCTTAGTTCTTGTGGTCATGCCCATGGAAATGCTGATTGCCACTTTGGGGTTAGGAAGCAATCCTGGAGGGGTTTTTTGGTCATCTTCTGGGCGTGAAAAAGCAGTCATTGTGGGTGTGGAGGTGGAGGTATTTGTGAATTTCCTGCATTGTGCAGGGGGTTGGACTAGATGACCCTGGAGGTCCCTTCCAACTCTATGATTCTAGGCTGGCATAGGTCAGACAAGTCCTTCTCTATGGGGGGAGACTCCTATTAAGACATTCTTCACTTGGCAGCCAAGCTGAAACAGCCAAGGCAACCAAAGTGTCTTGGATGGCATGCTCAACTTCCATACGAGTCCCACTCTATGTTAGGTTTTCATGGCAACTTTCTTTGAAAGGCTGTGGACTATCTGCAGGCACCATGTTTTCTGCTTTTGCATGTATGTGTATCCCTGGGATTGTGAGGTTCACTTTCACAGCTGGTTAGATAGATGTCTTCATGGAATTAAATTGCATGCTTGAGTGTTGAAATGGGCAAGGGGGTGATCTGCAATTTTGTTTGCTTTGTTTTTTTATAAATGTCCCTGGAGGAGATTTGTATCAGGACTGTGATGCCAGATGAGAAATGTTTATCCTTTTTCTTATGTGTTGTTTTCCATAATAAATACCCAACCTTTGAAAAAACTGTGTCTTCATACTACAGGAAAACAAAAACATATATAAGTTCTGCATCTATATAATGTCTCATGCACAGCAAATAGCAATGTTTGTGTGTGAGGGGGGATTCATTAAAAAAAAAGGTGGGGAGCATTAATCACCGCCTTCCCCGAGCTGTGGCTATGATCTAATTTGTGTCTGCCAGGATGTCTCAAGTTTTCTAAAAAAGGAATGCAGGAGATACATTTACATAGCATTGTCTTTGTTTGCTGGAAAATAAATCTAAAAAGTCTTCTAGATCTACTTTTGTCTGTTTTATTTTAATTCTCTAAATGAGTGGTGGTAACCTGGTTTTGCACTCCCTTTCTGTCCCCCATGCCATTTATTTTATATTTTATTTTACTTACTTAATTTATAGCCTGCCTTTCTCAGTGATTACAATGGCAGATTTCTCTGTCTCTCTCTTTTATTTATATATCTCTCCAATAAACAATGTAATAGGACTAGGATGACAGAAAACAATGCAAGCAGAAATCTGCCTAAGGCATAGCATACCTTAAACAATGCAGAAGGTGGAAGACTGCAATAAAAGCAAGATTATACATATAATAAACATTGCAAAAACTACAATCCTATTCCCTTAAAAAGCAATCCCTTGGACTGTTTCATTATATGCAATTTAAATCCCTTTATAAAAACGCCCCCCAAACATTTCTGTTTTGCGCTATGGAAATAGTCACAAGTTGGGAGCCACAGCAGAAAAGGTACAACATTTGCAGCATGACAACCTCTGTAGGTTTTGTTTAGATGAGTGAAGCTATCATTGTGGAGCATAGCAGGAGAGGCTGTTCTGCAGGTGTGTGGGTCCGAGGCCATTAAGGCTTTGTAGGTAATAACCAATCCCTTAAACTGAACCTAGTAACTGAGTGGTAACCAGTAGAGTGACTGTAGAAATGGGTGTTATATGTGTGCTCCTCCTGCCCCCAAATAGCAGGAAACTCGTGGTATTCTGTACCGGCTGGAGTTTCCAAGTTGATTTTAAGAATAGACCCATGTAGAGTCATTACAGTAGTCTAGCCTCACGATTACCATAGCTGGATCCATGTTGCCATATTAGCCAGATGAAGGTTCAGTGCTCATCTTCCAGTCTAAGTGGTATGAAAGAAAGCATTTTTGCAGCTGCATTAACCTACTTCTCTAGTGATAATACTGGGTCCACTGTAACACTAGACTCTTAACTGAGCCAGTAAATGTGGGCAGTTCAGTGTCCTTCACAACTTCAGCCTTACCAGCCGGCATCACCACCATCTTATCAGGATTCAGTTTTAGCTTGTTCACCCTTAGCCATTTAATCACAGCAGTCAGGCGATGTCTCAGAATCCTTACAGCATCATTGAGGGATTTGGATAAAGAAATATAAAGCTGAGTGTTTTCAGAATATTGTTGACAATGTCCTCACGTGGATAGCCCAGGCGAGCCCAGTCTCATCCGATCTCGGAAGCTAAGCAGGGTCGACTGTGGTTAGTACTTGGTTGGGAGACTTCCTTGGAATACCAAGTTGGGAGGACAGAGGCAGGCTTTATTCAGCCACCTCTCTGAATATGCTCCAGGCCCCCAGTAGGGATCAGTCACTAGAGGTCAACATGACTTCCAGGTGCAGACACACGTGTGCACACACACACAAATTCCAAAAAATATACAAAAAAGGAATATTGATGACAACCTGCTCTAAAACTACAAATGATTTCTCCTAGGCATTTACATAGAGAATAGCATGGCACAGCACCTCAGGACAGGTCCCAAACTGATGACAATAGTCTCCAATAGCAACCCTGTGAGTTCAGTCTATACAGAACAAAATCAACCAATGTAGAGCACTTCCCATAATACCTACTTCTGTCTCCAAATGCCTCAAGAAGAGGGGATTGTCCACAGTTTGTTTGTTTTGGGGGGAGGTTGCCGTCAAGTCACAGCTTACTTATGGTGACTTCGTGGGGTTTTCCAGGCAAGAGACTTTCAGAGGTGGTTTGTCATTGCTTGCCTCCATATCATGACTCTAGTATTCCTTGGAGGTCTCCCATCCAAATACTAGGCAGGGCCAACCCTGCTTAGCTTCCAAGAGATTGGGCTAGCCTAGGCTATCCAGGTGAGGGTATGATCCAAAGCATTAAAAGATAAATCTTGTAAGAGTAACAGAGGCATGGCCCTTGGCTACGTTCAAGCAGAAATCATCAATCAAAACCATCAGTCCCATCTCCATCCCATAGCCTGATCTGAAACCAAACTGAAAGGTATCTAGAGGCAACTGTTCTCTGTCCCGTCTTTCACATAAAGGGGATATTAGAGACTGGGTGTTACTTGGCTGCATCGTTTTTCTCTAGCAATGGTTTTTAAAGTAATGGACGGATGAGCAGCTGTTTTAATGACCGAGGGAAATTGCCCTGAGTCAGTGATTGATTTGATGAACATAGGGGATTCATTAATGTGATCCTTACATGATTTCTACAGCCAGGATGGACAAGGATCCGGAGTACAAGTGGTGGCCTTCACAGAGCCTAAGATCCTGTTGACATCCATTGCAGTAACTGGATCAAAATGATAGATTATAATGTTCAGGACATTTCTAGCATCTTACCTATGTTACAACCATCATCTAAATCATAGCATATTTGAGAGATTTTCTCGTTTTTTAAAAAAAAAAAACTTTGTAAAAGTGTCACAACCAATTGTTAGTTCCTAAGAGTTTAAAGGCTCAGACTTCAGAGTCAGCAAGTGCTTAAATACCTTAAACAACTAAGCTAGATGCAAACTAGTGGAAACAATGGTGACAGAAAATTAGGATTTCTTTTCTGCTTTCAATGCCACCTTATAGGTATTCCAATGAACTCTAAAGCAACTCTGTCAGATCCTGTTCAAGTTTTCCTCCAGCACTGTTCTAGACATCTCTTGTCCCTCTTCAAATCGCCAAGCTCCATAGTAAACCAAGGCAGCAGATTCCTCCTTGAAGGTCAATGGGTGTGTGTGTATGTTTCATTATTGAAGCATATGAGAGCTATGATACTAAATTAGGAAGAAATGCCGGAACTTCAGAAGGCAGAATTGTAATTCAGTTGTCTCAGTAAATGGAGATAAGTGGATAGAAATAAATGAAAATAGGATAAATGTTATAAAAACAACCAAAGATGGATTATGCCTAGCTATGGGGCACTGAATTGTCTGTTAGAAAGAATTGTCTGTTAGTCACCATGGTTCACGTGTTAGACTTACAAGTGAGACTGTGTCTGCAGCAGTTGTTTGGGGTTTTGTCCCCTGGAGAGAAAGAGCAACCTGTCCTTCCTTTTCCTGAAATGTATTTGCGATGCTTTTTGATCACATGTAGTCCATATATGCAAAGAGCAACACAAAAACTGATTGTGATCTACTTATGAATAATTCACAGTACAGTTTAAAACACAAGTAATCTTTGATTCCCTTATACATTAAGAAGTGATCTAATCTTACAGCAGCCTATATATTGGCCAACCATAGCGTAGCAGCCCCAAAGTCTAAATCCAAGGCTCTTTAGAAACTCTCTCAAGTTCCGTGTTTGACAATAAGGGTGAAGACGGCCCTTTAGGTACTCAGAGCCAAATGGCATGGTACGGGCTGTGACAACAAAATTAAAATAAAAACCTTATACAAATGGTGTTAGCCTTGATACAATCTAAAAGGAGACATAAAATGGAACAAGAGTTTTGTGCACTTGGCATATTTTGTATTTATTTCCTGTGTAATGCACAGAATTTGATTCTCTGTTATGCAGTGATACTAAAGCCAGTTAACAATCATAGTAAATATGTATAAATGGAATGTTCCCATTCCAGTCTTCAGAGGCTTAGTAAATTTGCTCTGCAGAGATGTGGACATGCCTAAACGTGGCAATAGAGTATCTAGCGGGTTTTGTTTTCATTTATCATTCATCAGTCAGTGTAAACATTCCTGTTACAGAATACTAAAGGTTAGCAGTGCATTTTTTCCCAGTGTTTCAATTTGAAATTTTTTTCTTGATACTTAACATGAAATGGCATCAGATGTTAGTAAGAAAAAGATTGCTTGTATGTTTGTACACACAAAATTGACCTTTGTGATCCAGCTCAACATCTAAGCACTAAGAGCAATCATTTGTTTTGACAGCAGAATTAATTGAGGCTAAAACAGTTGAAATTCCACTTGTATCAAGCTGTTCATTAGGAATTGCTCTCTGGCTTTAGTGCTGTCAGAAAAATAACCTGTCTTGCTATGATTAAATAGCAGATTGATGGTCGGTCCACTGCATTTGAGAGAGAGGTTGAATAAACTTTCTACTGCGGAAACAATTCAGAAGTGCCACGCTGCAAGGGGGGTCAGAATGTGCATTGATATCCAGCTGAGCTGTCAACTGGCACTGAGCCAGACACGCAAAGCTTTGCCATTTTAAAGCAGCATGTGAGGCATATGCAGTTTTGAAAAAATTGTCCTCCTTTCATGCGTGATTTAATGCCGGAGGCAGGAAACCCCTTTTGTTTTCCTCTAAAACCAAGCATACTGTCTGCTATAATATTTGTAACTACAAATAGCTTTAGTACTGATGTGAATTTAAGCTACTTTTGAAAAGCTTGCATGTAGTTTTACTGATTTTGCTGTAATAAAATTCTCTTTTTCTGGTATATTCATCAGATGTTCTGTGTGAGTTTCATGCTCATTTAAAAAGTCCATTTCATTTTAACAATTATTTTACAATACAGCAGGAATTTTCAATGAGCACTCTTGTCCCTCTGTTCCTAGTAACATACATAGCCAATATGTATTCCCATTGTCTTAAAAAAAAAGTAATTTCAGTTGCATAAGCATCTTTGTCAAGAGTGGCCTATCTCTTCCTCAGAGCACCCACTAGTTGACTGATCATGACACTCTTCTGTAACTGTTCATGAGATGCTCAAGGCCATTAGTGCCATTTCACCAATTAATTAGGTGGCCAGTGACTGAATTGTAAAAAGTCTGTCATCTCTCTTGAGAGAGAATTAATCACAAAGCTGTTACATCACTTAAACTTATTTATCTTAGAGTTAAAACCTGAAGTTGACTGAAAATGGAATTGGGTGTATTGCTGTATTTGGTAGGGTTTCTTTGACATAATGTTCTTTCTCATTGAGCTGAATTGTCTTCTGAAAAGTTGTGTCAGACTTGTTTAACAGTTAGATTAAAGTGGGACCAACAGGATTTTCGGGATATAAGCTTTCAAGACAAGAGTCAACACTTCCTTTATCAGATACTAGTAGGAATGGAGATCTGTCTTTGTATCCCAGTCAGAAGGTGGGAGGGGTTAATTTTCTGTAGGATGTGGCAGCACAGAGTTCTGAATTTTAGTTCTTTCCTGTTTTGTTTCATTTGTACGTCTGCTAGAAGTCCTGCATTGATTGTAAGGTACCATACATAAAGATAATTTAATCTCTTTGGGCTCTCTGTGTCTTAATATAGACTATTTAGTTGTGTCCCCGTTTACAGTTGGCAATGTGAGAAGTTCTGCCTGTCAGTGACAACAGTTCTCTTTTTTGATGTACCTATGTCCTTGTGGAAGGATGAATGTACAGGAGGAATGTGACTTAACAATCAAATGAATTTTGAGTGTGGAGATTTAGAAACCAATTTTGAATTGTGTACGCTAGAATGTACATGTATTCCAGCATACCCATCTAAGAACTGGATATAGTGGGTCTCAATTTGTAAGCAGCATAGGCTTTTACCTTAAGGGAGATTGAAAATGTACAGCAATTATGTCTGCCATTCTAATATATATAGGGATTATCGTTACAAATGTTCCTCTGTAGATAAACTGCACTGCTGTACTACGCCCTTTGAATGGTTTCTAGTTCACAAAAGCCAAAACCTTTTAGGGGCTGCTGCAAGACTCCTATTTTTGCTATAGTAGTCTAGCATGGTTGCCCGTCTGCAGCTTACTCTCACTTGTATATTTATGTGAATTCAGAATCAAGTGACTTCAGTGGAATGTTCAATAGTAACAGCAGAAAAGGGCAAACAAATCGAACAAGCTATTTGGAATTGGTAGAATATAAAATACAAATATTCATATTCAATAACAGCTACTGTTCTTTACAATGCAAACAAACTTTCATATTTTGCTGCTAATATATTTGAAAGACAAGCAGTTAAAATGCCAGGCATATTCAGTTCAAGTATGTCAAGCCGTGTGAGTGTTTTGTACTCTGATATTATACCCAAATATCATTGGAATACAAGAAATCACCATTTGGAGTTCTGTTAATTTTGTAATTACTGCGCACAAATATAAAAGTGGATTTATAGATTTTAAAAACTGAAGCGGGTTACTGTCTCTGCTTCCTAAAATTAGAAGTAATTATAAAATATAGTTTTCTATGTATGGACACAAAACTGTCTTAAGCCTGTTTTACAGCTTATTAAATGTAGCTGAAGTATGCATGCTTCAGTTGATGCTACTGACTCTTTTATGTAGTAACAGACCTGTTCTTTGACTAGTCCAAATTAGAGTTAAACTAGACATTATGGCAACGCCATTTCACAGAAGAATGTGGCCACTTAAAAAGCACTATGAGGGTCCACTCCTTATTGGACATGGCAGCACCTGGCAATCTTGCCTCTTTTCCCCCTCTCCCCCATAACATCCTGTTTGGCCCTTAGTTACAGGTGTTGTTGAAGTCAAGCACTTGAAAAGTCCTTTTTGTCAGGCCATACTTAGCTAGAGTAGCATAGAGGCTAAGAAAGGGAGCTGTGAGCCAAATAGTCCCTCACTTTGCTTTAGTTATGTATACAGAGTGACATTAAGGAAGACAGTATCTTTCAGCCTGTGTTCCCCATCTGCAGAAGGTGGTGATAGTATGGGCTCAACTTATGGGACTATAAGGATTTCTGAGGAGCTAGATCCAAATGTTCTTTAGTGTAAGTATAAGGCATAAAAGTAAAGGTAAAGGTTCCCTTGCTCGAAAGCCAGTCGAATCCAACTCTAGGGTTGCGGTACTCTGTTTCAAAGCTGAAGAGCCAGCGCTGTCCAAAGACATTTCCATGGTCATGTGGCTGGCATGACTAAACACCAAGGAGCATGGAACGCTGTTACCTTCCCACCGAAATGGTACCTATTTATCTACTTGCAATTTCTTGCTTTTGAACTGCTAGGTTGTCAGGAGCTGGAACTAGAGATGGGAGCTCACTCTGTCATGTGGCACCCTGGGTCTCGAACTGCTGAACTACTGACCTTCCACAGCCTGCAGTTCAGCGTCTTAACCACTTGAGCCACCGCAGCTCCTTAAGTATAAGGCATATAGACACATAATTTCCATGTATTTCTCATTCAAGGTGCAGGAGAGTTCCCCAGTTCCCAGCTGGGTAATGCTGGCTGCACTGCATATGGACAGTATCTTAGAAAAGCAGGAGTCCATCTGTTATGGCTGACTTTTGTAGCTAGCCAAAACTTGCACTTGCCACCAACCCTGCTCATCCCCCATCTAGGGGAAGGGGCACAGTCTTGCTCTTGATGATGCATGAATCTTTTCGGTATAGCAGGAAGTGCTGAGAGTCTCAATCTTTTCCAAATGCCTCTGAAAGTTCAATGCAGTCTCAGAGATGAGACCCTGCCCCTCTCCTCAGCCAGGAGAAGGTCAGGGGTTCTTCATGCCGACCTTCTCTTGCCAGATTGAGAGATATGCTTACCAGGGGCAATCTGGTGAATGCATTCATGTCTCTAAGATAATTGCCATCCATGTTTTCTGTGAGTATAATAAAAATAATTCAATTTTGGGGGGTCTTCTTGATCATGGGCACATTTTTAATTCAAATATTTTCAGTTGGTTAATTTAACTTGTTAATTAAATGCTGTGGGCCTAATCATAAGTATTCAGGAATTCCTAAGAGAAGTAATTGACACAGGCATTTTTCATGTTTTAAAAGGTCTTATTGAATTTGAAGAATGCAATACAGCCAGTGCAGTTGAAGGTGAGTTTCTTTTGCATTTTAAGAATGGCATAAAAATATAAGTCTCATTATTTCTAGCTTGATTTTTAAATGATGCCTGTAATGTTACATTCTAAAAATGTTAGGCGACTTGTATACTTCAAGTTCAGATGAAATTAACATATATGTGCTTCTGAAACAACAGAAGGAGAAGAAAGTCTGGTGGTGATTCTACTAGGGTGTGCATTTGGCTATGGCCGAACCAAAAAAATACCCGAAAAATACCTTGTCAGAAAAATACCTTAGAGATCTGTATTCGGCTACTGGTATAGCTGAACCCGAAAAAGCTGTAATTATCCAGCCTTTTCAGGTTCATTTTGTTATACTGAAAAAACCTAACAGCCGCCTGAGGTTCCAGTCAGCTGTTGGGTTTAAATGACTTTCTTTCCCTCCCTGATGTGGTGGAGGGAAAGAGAGGCATTGTAAAAATGCCTGCTTCCCTTCCTGATCTTCTCCAGAAAAGATCAGGAAGGGAACTCAGGCATGTTTGCGGCGGGCAGGCTGGGAAGACAGAGGGCAGACATGCAAACATGCCCTCTTCCATCCCTGAACCTCTCCGCTTTTGCAGAGAAGTTTGGGGAAGTGGGAGGGGCATGTTTAAATGCCTTTCTTTCCTCAATTTTGGGGAGGGAAAGAGATGCATTGTAAACATGCCTGAGTTCCATTCCTGATCTTCTCCAGGTGCCCCATGGCTGTGGAGCACCTGGAGAAGATCAGGAAGGGAACTCAGGCATGTTTGCATGCCTGCCCTCATCTCCCCAGTCTTCCCACTGTGGCAGGTAGGCTGGGAAAACAGAGGGCATGCATGCAAACATGCCCTCTTCTTTCCCTGAGCCTCTCCACTTTTGTGGTGAAGCTCAAGAAATGGGGGATATGTTTAAATGCCTTTCTTTCCCTCCCTGATCTCAGGAAGGGAAAGAAAGGCATTTTAAACATGCCTAGGTTCCCTGCCTGTCTTTTTCCAGCTACAATATGTCAGGCTTGAACATGTCTGTTTGGCTTGCTTGCTTTGAATGCATTATATATAGAAACAACATTTGGGGAAATCTTGGAAGAGGTTACTGTTGAACTGGTGCTTCCAATGATGAATAGAGAATAAGACACAACATTGTATGTTTGTGTGGTCCCGTTTGGAGGAAGTATCCACGAGACGATGCATCAATCCCGAGAACTTCATTAACAGCTGCCTTTGGACCTCTTGTGCTCTTTAAAATTGTCTTTGCACTTAAAAATTGTCTTCAGACTTCCTATGCATTGCATATAGGTAGATATACTGTTGCATTTTTGTAGATGGATATTTAGCGTTTATTTGTCAGCTTTCGGTTGATCTTCCTTTTTGTAGCTGGAGAAGAGAAGGCAGAAAGCCAAGGCTTTCCCTAGTCAATTTCATTCCCAGCTGACTGGCTGGGAATGAAATTGACAGGAAAATCTCTATGGGCTACCAGAGGGAAAGAAGGCATTTTAACATGCCTCCTTTCCCTCTGGTGGTGTAAATTGGACCCGAAGTAAGGCATCATCAATTTGCAGCAACATTTAGTTTTTTCTGTTCTTCATTTACTACACCACATGGCATAGTGGAAAACTTAGACAGATAGTTGAAATGATTAAGGGTGGCAAATGGAACCTTGATCTAGAAAACGTGGAAATATTAATGGTCCAATTTGATCTTGAAATTGGCAGTTTTCTTAAAGAGTATATTTATATCAATCATGTTTAGACTTGTTTCCATCTGTGTAAGTTCAGTATTACTATTTATACATGGTAGTGGATGAACAGGCCCTTGTACATGTACAGAAGTTGCATATTGAGGACCTGTAACCTGTGTACTGGAAATTCATAACTGGATTAAAATTAAATATCTTGTTCTAACAATGAAGTGCTTTCTTCACAGGAATAAAGCAAAGAAGAAAAAAGCATTTTGTATTACCAGCAATTATAAAGAAGGAAAAAGATACAGAATCTGTGTAAGTTGTTTCTTAACTTTTTCGAACTTCTCGAAAACCATGTAAAAGTTTTTCAAAAGCATAATATGCTAGAAACAGTGTTTGGAATCTGTTGACATCTTGATCCAAACTGCTGGAAGAAAATTTGTTTGGTTGATTGTGATGCTTAGCTCGATTTCTTGCTAATCTTAATCTAATTTGGACACCAGATTAAAGGTGAATATAGTGCTTCAAGTGTCATAAGCATTCTCTTGGTACTGTTTCACTAGTCAGATTACTCTTCTTACTGAGATGGACAGGATTCTTTGGATTGTGAAAGCCATGTCTAAAACAGGTTATTTTCCTTCCAGATGCTTAAATCTTCCAAGATAAGATCTGGATTCCTTGGATCAGGACTGATTATACTGTCTTGTCTTGTAGTGGGGAATTTTCCTAAACCCTTAAGGAGGCAGTAGTGATTTATTTATGTACACTGCATATATAGTCTGCATTTCTCGCAAAGACTCAAGACCTTTTTATTTTTTTAAAAATTCTTCCTTGGCAAAGGATGGCCTGGCCAGTTAGAGGCCTGCGTCACATTTTCTGTTTTTAGGCAAGTGGTAGCAGAGCACTCCAGGCTTATCTGAATGTCTTTGACCCATTTCAATCTGGTTTGTAGGCCTAATTATGGAATGGACAGCATTAATTGTGATGGTAAATTATGTCAGATTACAGATATATTCTTGTATGTATATATCGAATATACAGTATATTCTCATTGTTGTTTGTTTTTAAGATCTACCATTTGCCTCTGACACTGTAAACCATTCCATTTTATTAGTGATTGGAGAAGGAATAGAAGATACAGGCATGACTTTCTTTGTCAAATAGGAAGCTGAGTTTCCTCTAGCATGCAGATTCAGTTGCCTGGCCCCTAAATATGGTGTCCATTCCATCACCTGTGTTTAATATTAACATTAAATTAGATTACCCAGAACTCTGGGGCTGAGTGTTATCAGAGAGCCAGTGTAATGTCACAGTTAGATTGTTTGATGAGGAGAGACCCAGCTTCAAATCGCCACTCTGCCATGGAAGCTCACTAGGTGACCTGGGGCCAGTCATTCACTCTCAGCCTAACCTACCTCAGAGTGGTTGGTGTGAGGCTAAAATGTGGGAGGAGGAAGGGAATAACATTTTAAGCCCTTTTGAGTCCCCACTGGGAAGAAAAGTAAGGTATAAATATTGACATAAATATGCTGATAACACTCAGGTCTATATTTCGTTAACCAAGCTCCCAGTTGCAGCACACTGCATCTTAAACCACTCTCTGTTTGCAGCATAACAGGTATCAAACCAGATATTACATTTTTTTTTTAACAAGCAGGACTCACTTTCCCTGCAGGGACTGAATTCAGATCATGACCATGGGGTGGAGAAGCTTCAGTGTCTCCCTTCTCTATGCTGTTGTCTTGACCTGAACATCCAGTGGGCCCCTGTGGCACTTGAAAAATTAGCTCCTGAAACTGCCATCTGACTGTGTGGAAAGTTAGTCACATCAGGGGAACCCAGACCCAATTCATTATAAAAAGGTAACTTCTCCTTCTGAGGCAGAGGACATCTTGGGTGATTCCCACCATCCACTCAGGGAGGCAGAAATAACTTTTTCTCCCTTCCTGTCTTGCTGTGGGAGTCACCCACGCTTCAGTTCTGTTCCTGCCTCACATTGAGAGCAGTTGAGAACAGGCTGTTCTGCATCCACTCTAATTTCTTTTCTATATCTTTATAACTTTATACATTGCCTGTTCTATTTAAATATAGACTAGTTTTAATTGCTTTCCGAGTTGCCAGAACTGAAGGGTGTGTGATGTCCACAGCAAGACAGGAAGGAAGAAAAAGTAGTTCCTACCTCCCTGAGTGGATGGTGGTAATCACCCAAGATGTCCTTCTTTCCTCAGAGGAGAAAGACCTTTCACATTAAGTATCCAATGGTTGAATCTGGTTTGGCCAAAGCTGAAAGAAAATCTAGAAAAGATGTAAGTGATGATAGACAGTTGAGCTGATTTCTAGGGGGGATTGACCTTCATATTCTGGATGGTCTAAATTTGTTTCTAAGAATTTAGAGAATCTTAGTTTGTAGTTAGACCCATTGTTGCTCTTTGGAAAACAAGCACAACAGACCATAGTAAGGAATTGGGCTCAACTGATCTGACTGTGCTGAATCATGATTCCATAGCCCATAAGCTGCATTACTTTAATATGTTCTATGTGAGACTGTACTTGAATGCAACTCAAGTTTTGCTTACTAGGATAAGCTGATATGATAATATAGTACTGATGTCAAAACAGGGGGCTACCCATTTGCTTCCAAGTTCAGTATAAGGTGCTGGTTATCATTTTGAGACCCCCTAATGGTCTGGGACCACCTGTTTAAAGCAGCACCTCCTTGTGTATGATTACATCAGCTCACCAAACTCTTGAGCATTCCTTTGTCATGGGCAGTGTCACTCATCTTGATCAAAAAATATCGTATGACAGTGGCCACTTTGCTACTGTGGAACAGCCTCTCAGCTGCTGTATGCCAGATCCCTTCTACCTATATTTCTGTAAAACTTGTAAAACCTGGCTGTTCTGGAAAGTTTTCTGCTGGAAGTTTACTGAATGTTGAATTTCTAATTTTGAAATTATTTACAGTGATTACTTTATAGTGTTAGCAGATTATTGATCCTTGATGAAAGTGAAGTTATTTTTCTGATTAGTATGTAAAATCAAACTTTGCCTTTCTGGTTTCCGTTCCCACCCAGAGCATATAGCCTGTGCCATTGTTTGCCCCCTCCCCCGCCCCTAGTGTAAGGTGAATTCTTTGCTGCCTGCCCTATTGACTCTTTGCTTCTTGCATAGCAATGACAAAGGACTGTTGTCAGCATTCTCTTTAAGGATACTGTTTTCATTGTTGGTTGAGGAAGCTTCACTCTTCCTCTCCCTCGCCACCTTGATCTCTCTGTAACTAGCCCAGAAATCTCACTTTAGGAAAGGAAGGGAGGACGTTAAATAGTACAGTAATAGAAAAAATATATTTAAAAAAACACACCAAAACTAGAAGCTGGTCCTCAGAGAAGCTCCAGGAAATCTCTGTGACCCATATAAAGAGCAGGGCTGGTCTGGGAGACAGGGAGGCCTTTCCCAGATTCAAGACATTAGCTGACCCGACAGTCCACCAGGAGGAAGCATTTTCCTTCAGGTGAATACTGCTGTTTGGCCTCTCTTGAGAACAGGAATCTGTGTAAGTAAAGATTTGTTTTCACACTTAACACCTCTAAGTACTTAGTGGTTGAATAGTGAGTAGGGTTGCCAGATCCAGGGTGGGAAACTCCTAGAGATTTGTGAAAGAAGCCTGAGGAGGACAAAGACCTTTGTGGGGTACAAAGCCATAGAATCCATCCCCCAAAATATCCATTTTCTCCAAGACAACTTATCTCTGTAGTCTGAGGGAAGTCATAATTCCTGGGGATCCCCAACTCCCACCTGGAGGCTGGCATTCCTAATTAAGGTACTTAATAGTTATTAAATAGCTATTGCTGTTTTTACTAGTCTGCTGAATTTTAAGCATTTTATAAGATTTTGGTGCTGCTAGTTTGTATTTTAGTACACTGTTACTATTCTGAATTTATTTTTAAACTGGTCTGTGCTTGGGTTTTTTATAACTCTTAAGTGAGTTAAAACAAAATTGTATAGAAAGCTTTTGTGCTTGGACTATTTCAGGGACCCATATTGGCTGAGTACTGTAGAACATAATTTTTAAAAATAATCGTAGTAATAAGATAAAAGCCTAAAATCCATCTGCTGTGAAAACTTTTTTGAAAATAAGGCAATTGAAGGGAATGTTTACAATGCATCGATACAGACTGTTTATATCCAAACTGTTCATATCTATTAATTAATTTGTATTTTATGCAGTTCAGAACCTGGGATGTTTTAGAGAATTATTTTGGTTGGATAAAATACAGTGACTGTGAATGAGTTTAGGAAGCAGGTGTGTCTAAAGAGTAATATATTTAATAGAAAACCAAAAGAGAATGTGGCTTTTAGTATATACATTCCATGTATATACATTATAACACTTAACTATTTCTTTTAACAGAGAATGTCCAGATGCAGATTCAGTTGTAAGTAGTCTTACTTTGAATATAAGTAATACCTTTTGTGAACAGTTTTCAGACAAAATTTGTACAGTGATTCTTTTTCATTAATTTCATTCCTAGTTTCCTGTGGTCATTTTAACAATATGCAATTCAGCATGACAAAGGGTAGAATTCCCTGTGGTTGAAGCTGAAGAATAGGTTTCCAAAATGCTCTGAAAAATTTCCTTGTAGGCAGAGTTTTTTTCAGTATGTCTGTTAGATGTCCAGTATTCTGATGAATTTTTGGATCTACTTTACTTTGTTCACTCAGTCTTGCAAATTAAGACTGTTTCATATGAAAGAGTATGAAATAAACTGTAAATATTCATTTTAACTGTATACCATGGATACATGCTGAAGTTGCTCACTCCCACACACCTTTTGAAGAACTCTAAGCAAATTAAATGTTCATTTTTGTGTGACTATATGCCAAAGGAGCTTATACATTTATCACGGGAATGATCATACTATTCATCTAATTAATGGCTTTTGACAGTTTCAAGAATAAATCAGTGAAGTGGAACATAATTGGGGTTAACTTGCAGTGTTTACTTTTTGACTTGCTTGTTTTGGTGCTCATTGTTTAATTATTACTGAAACAAATTCAAGTGTAAATTCGTTGGCATATTCTTTTCAGCCACACAAAGTAACATATCTTTCTTTCTCCTATAGAATTGCTGAGTGTCATACTTCATGTGTAAATGTGATCTTTCTTTCTGCAGCATTTACAAGAATGTCATGCATGGCTTCTCAAACCTCTGGTTTAGAATGCAAGAGTGTTCTTCACTTTGCATGGTTTTTAACATAAAGGCATAAACCAGTGATCCCGAATGTGGTGCTCATGGTGTTGTGTTGTTTGCTGATGGGTTTTTTGGTGGCTATTTGTTGCTACTTCAAAGCATCTTTTCCCCAAAGTGAGGAGCTAGTCCTGGCTTTCAGCCACCTCACTGGAGCAGGAGAACCCAGAAATAACTTCATAGCAGAAGGTTGTTTTGCTTGCAGCTTCCTAGCATTTTGTGGTTGGACCCAATATCCCATTTTGTGGTGGCACCTATTTCTCGTTCTCGTCATTCTAAAAATGCGCAGAGGCTCAACTATATTGAGGACCCCGACATAAATTCCAATTGAAATTTCCTCCTTACCTTCAGCGTATGGGTAGGAAATGCACTTCAAATTTGTGTTTTTGTGTAATATTTGAAAGGTAAAAGTACTGTGATACACTTTTTCTTTGAAATCGTGTAGTTGTAGAAGCATGTTGTGCTTCTGAAAATCTGCATCTTATGGAGAGAGTTAAAAAGTACTCTCCTCAGAAACAATTAAGGATTCCATTTCAAAAACAATAAATACACAGCAACAGTCATAAAAATACAATAACAGAAGCAGTCTGCAATGGCAGTATCATATAGATGCTTCCTAAGGTGGCTTCCCAACTTTCCTGTTGTGTGACGCTATCAGTCCTTTCTAGGAAGTGAATTCTGCAAAGGGGGTGCTACCACCACTGTAAAGGTTTCTTGCTTGCAGCCATCCACCTGCAATCAGAAAATGGATGCCTTTGATGGATGATTGGTCTGATCCAGCAGGGCTCTTCTTATGTCCTTATATCTCAAAAAGGACATTGCAGAGCTAGAAAAGTGTGTCAGTGGCCTCACAGACGCCTGAGAATGGGTCTAAGGTAATATGATAAGGGGGAAGAAAGTTTGGACTCTCCTCTGATTCCCATAAGCTCAACAGGGCTGGGGACCCTATTGTATCTGCATCTGGAAAACTAACCCACATACATTCTGTCTTACTAAATATATGTGAGTGCCAGCCACATCCTTGGATTTCTGATTAAAAAGCAGAATGGTGTAGAGCAGCATAGTATCCATGCGTTTGTAGTACACAGTTATCCACAAAGCACGTGCCATGAGTACACTGTAAATGCAGCCTCTGCCCATGTGGGATAACTTATGCTTGCTAGGGCACTGCATAAATGAACATTAATAAAAAAAACTGTTCGGCTGAAACCTTTTCTTGATTTGCAGAAGGATAAATATCTGACTGATAAGCAGTATTAAATCTGTGTGCCACTGATCATGGTGAACATTTCTCTTGACCTCTGTCCCTGTCATATTCAGAGGCTTGTTGTTAGAACATATAAGAAGAAAAATAAGCTTAACCATGTGGTTTAATTTGAAGGGGGAAGCTGTTTGAAGAGAGGCTGCCAATGGGTGCCCGCTTCTAAATGTGTATATACCTCATCCTGAGTACTGTAGGTCTCAGATGACCCTACAATACAATCTTTCTACATAGGTAGACTGCCCACTTTTATAGGAACAGTCTTTGTGTATGGAATGGTTTAATAATCAACAGACCCCTATCCTGACCTTACCAGAAATTTCACTATTTTATTCTGTCTGCAGGAGTAAAAATTTTAAATGTACTCAGAACGCTGTCATATTTGCATATTCAATGTATGCTGCGTAGTGCAGATTTCCCGACATCTATCCAATAACCCATTAATATGGTGTAACAGTCTATGACTTTGGTTAGGCCTTTGTTGCTAAAAAGAAATATTTATTCAAAATATTTAAATATTTATATAAAATAAGAGATATCCTGCTGGATCACACCAGTGGTCCATCTAGTCTAGCAAATCATTTCACTAAGTGGCCAATATTGAGAGGTTTGCCAGATGTGAACATCATGGTTCATAGCCCTTGATGGACTAATCCTCCATGAATTCATCTAATCCTCTTTTAAAACAATTTATGCTAGTGGCCATCATTATACCCATTGGCAGTGAATTCTAGAATTCAGTTGCTTGTTCAGTTGAAGTACTGCATTTCATTTCATCTGTCCTGAATTATGTTGCTTGTTGATTCATTGGGTGACCTGAGTTCACGTTATTACAGGAGAGAAAGAAGAAGTTCTCTATCCATGTTCTCTACACAAAGCATAATTTTATAGACTTCCGTAAGTCCCCTGCCCCTAGTTACCTTTTCTCTGTACTGAAAGGTCTCAGCTTCTTTCCTTTGAGGGAAGGTGTTCCAGGCTTTTTATCATTTTGGTTGAGCACTTATGCACTTTTTTCCAGCTCTGCAGTGTCTTTTGAGGTACAGTAACCAGAACTGTATACAGTATTCCAAATGGGCTGCATAAATCTATACAACGTCATTATAGTATTAGCCATTATATTTTCAATCCTTTTTCTAATAATCGTAGCCTAAGGTTTGCCTTTTTAACTACAGCTGTACACTATTGATGTTTGCATTGATAGTACAAGCTGAAGTCTTCCTTTCTCAGTCACTGCTGATTCATGCATCATCAGTATATATTTAAAAGTATGATTTTTCAACACTGTGCAACATTAAACTTCATTTGCCACACTGTTGAGAACTCACCCAATTTGGAGAGATCCTTTTGAATCTATTCACAATCTGCTTTGATTATCACCATCCTGAATAATATGGTATCACTTGGAAACTTTGCCACTACATTGACCATACTCCCTCCATTCCACATCAGTTATAAACAAATTAAGTAGCACTGGTCCCAATACCAAGTCCATGTGGGACCCCATTGCTTGCTTTGCTGCCTTCTGAACTGTCCATTTATCCTTGCTCTTTGTTGCCAGTTTAACCAATTTTTAATCCAACTGTTCCACTTCATTGACCAAGTTTAACTTTTCAGTATAGTAGAGAGAACACTGTGTGTTATATCATGTTTGCTCTTATGATCATTTTAGAAGGAATAGCATCCTAGACTGAATGATTCAGAGGCAGGAATGTACCTGAGGGTCACTCAGCATGCATTGCATATTGGTCTTGAAAATGGTGGGTTGGATCCAGCCAAACACCAACAGAATGTGTTGGCAGAGGCAGATTATTATTTATTTTATTATGTTTATAGTCTGCCTTTCTCACTGAGACAGTGAGGTTATACAGTATAAGTCAATGCAGTCAATAGGATGAGACATGCAATAAGCCTTGTACTATTATTATTGTTGTTGTTGTTGTTGTTGTTGTTGTAACAGAATTTATATCCCACCTTTCTGTTCTTACTAGGACCATGTTTGAGTTTGTATCGTCTAGTTGCTTGCTGTTTATGGCAACGCTATGAATTAATGACCTCTAAAACGTCCTATCATTGACAGCCTTGCTCAGGTCTTGCAAACTTTCTCTGAGTCAAACCATCTCACATTAGGCCTTCCTCTTTTACTGCTGCCTTCAACTTTTTGCAATATTATTGTCTTTTCCATTGACTCCTGTCTTCCTCATAGTGTGACCAAAGTACGATAGCCTCAGTTTAGTCATTTTAGTTTCCTGAGAGAATTCAGGCTTGAGCACTAGAGCTAGAGCTAGGATTACAGAAATCTGAAACAAGCTGAGAACTAGACATGATTTTGAATGTGCATTTTCCCCATGTTCCTCCTCTACTACAGGAGTCATAGAACCTATGTGGACCTGCCACTTTGAAGAGCTACACTGCAGAAGAGGCAGGTTAATTTTGTCAGCTTCTTCTTACAGCTCCCTCTTCCCTCTGGCTTCTTGCCCATGTGGGTCTGGCATTTTCAGGAATAATATTTCTGTGGGTCAGAAATTGCTGGTGAGAAAGGAACATGGGGATAATCAATCTACCATCCACAGACAGGCTGCTAGATCCAAACAACAATTGCTAAAAGAAAGGTTTTTTAGCTGTATGATGAAAATATATACAAAATACTATCATTCTACCACATTTTATATTCACATAAAAGTCAGGGTTACCAGCTGCTTTTACAGTATCACTAACCACAGCTTTTAAAAAGCCTATTCTCAAGTTGTGACAAAAGATATGTTTGACAATACTTTCATTTAACTTGTGTATGGATTACAAAATAGCATTTGCAGCTTCAATAGTGTAACTTCAGAAGTCTGGCTGGAGCATAATATGGGAATGCACATGGCCTCTAGCTATTTGTATTTGTTCCACTTTGTTGTCAAGTCCTGTTAAGATAAAATGTTCTATCAACAAGGTCATCTTGAGGTCAAGCATAGCTAAAGCTTCTTGATTTTCAACAAGCATCGCTATGGTACTGGATAGTATGATGCTGATTGTTTTAGAACTGGGTTGTGTTATGAAAACAAAACTCATAAGTTGGTTTATTTAGAGCACATTTAGCCTATTTTTCTCTGAAATAGGACTCAAGGCAGATAATAAAAAATAAAAAATTCATAAACTGGCAGTCATACATAATTAAAAATGGAACGGCAGTGCCAAAAGCTTCAGTACCATCTTGAGCAACTTATGGAATCTCAACAAAGCCAAAGCCTTCGTTTGAAAAGATGATTTCATAAAATAGTGACAGCTAGAGTTAGATAGCACTAGAGCTATCAGTGATCATCCTGAGTACCCTACAGGAAGAAAGAATCAGCTGGTCCAAGAAACAAAGTTGTTGCATAGCTTGATACTAGGAGATACAATACTGGGGGTACATGAGCCCCAAGCCATGACATTTCATAGTCAGCATTAAACTCAGAAACAAACTAGCAACCAATGCAGAAATCTCAAAATAGAAATATGTGCCAGGTATCTATCCCCAGCTAGTAAAGAGGCTACTGCATTTTGCACCAGTTGAAGTTTCTGAATTGTCTTCAAGGACAGCACAATGAAGACTGTGTAACAATAGTCTTGTCTCAGGGTTACTGTTGACTGGATCAGCATGGCCAGATTTACTTGGTCCAAGAAAAGATGTAATGGACAGAAAGCACTTTTTGCTATTCCTTCAACCTGTTTCTCCAGTAAAAAAAAAGGCTTGGTTTAAACACCCCAGAGTGCTTAACTGAATCGGTTAGGTCAACTGTATCAAAGGCTGCTGACATATCCAATAACAGTAGCAGAGGCTTGTAGTTGGAGATTGTTCGCCAGAGCAATTAAAGCTGTCTCACTTCCATAACAAAACCTGAAGCCAGATAGAAATGGATCAAAGGCAGATGAGCCATATCTTTTAGGGTAGAAGATCTGTCCCACCCCAGTAGGATTCCAGCCTAAATACAAAGAAGCCAGTTGTCATTTATGTTGTTCCTTGTGGCCATTTGAATTTCTATCATAACTCTCTTCTGGTCATTTACCTGCTGGTGATCAAGAATACACACCACACACTTTAGAAACATGGTTCTTTTGTATTCTGACATTACCCCAGTTACAAGGGAAATTTTAAGCAGTTATCAAGGTACTTTCTACTTGGATCAAAAGTTTGTTTAATCAGTATATGTATGTATAAGGCAGATGGGACTCCTGGGATCTACCAGCAAATGCTGTTCAGTAGAATGGAATATTTCACCCCATCAAGTGGGGGGTGGGTAGCAGCCAACCAGCTGACTACAGAGAGAGCCTACCTAGATCAGAGTATGGTTGAGCAAAGTAAACAAAGCAATACAAAACTGCCTTCCTCAGCCAGGCTCATAGCTACAGAATTAGAAAGATCTAGGCCGGGGTCTTGGGGCCCCTTTACATAGATTGGCCTAAGTCAGTGATCCCCTGGAGCCTTGTAAAACTCAACCCCTCTGGTACTATCACAGGAGGTAGAGAGACAGGCCCCTTATAATCTGAACACCGCAGAAACACTTTGTATCACAAGTAAATGAAGTATTACCTTCTAATCTACAATCAAAGGAAGAGGCAAGGGGAATTGCAGTCAGCAAGGCTGCCATAATGCAGTTAGTCACTTCTAATGTGCCATTTGATGCTTTGTAAAATAATTGCTTCTTGTATTTTATAGAAACTTCAAAAAGGAGATCCACAAGTGTTTCAGTTTTTTAAGCTTTTGGGAAATGTTAAATTAGTGAACCAGTACATCTCACTGCAGAGGTTATGCAGAATTCCACATTTTGCTGCTTCTTTGACCATACATATCCAAGCACAACCAATTATCACACCAGGAAGGTTAGAGCTACAGGCTGGTGCTGCCATATGAAGCTTTGCTGTTTCTTTCCTGGATAACCCTCTTTCTGTATGCAACTAATTCCCAAGGAACTTTTTTGACCTTTAGAGAGCTAACATCCATTCATAACTTTATTATTTCCATGCATTCTAATCCACAATAGAGGTGGGTATTGCACTTCTTTGAAAACTGTCTTCCTTTAGTGAACCTCCAGCTGAAGACTCACTAAGTCACATATCCACAATAAATGTCTTTTGACAGCAGCCCGAGTCATGCTTGTTTGGGAATAAACCGTATTGAACTCAGTGGGACTTACTTCTGAGTAATGATTCATAGGGTTGGGCCATCACTTTTTCTTTGTCATATGGATACAAGCTAGGAGGGGTACTGTTGGAGACTGGATATCATCCATGTGGGACCTATTATCTGGGGTTCCACAGAATGCAGTCCCCATACTATTCAACCTCTGTGTAAAACTTTTAGGGCAAATCAGTTGTAATTTTGGGACTGGCTGTTGTTTATATGCTAACACCCATCTCTGTATCTCCTTATCCAGATCCCCAGGTGATGTGGTAGAATTCCTGAATCACTACCTGTATGTTGTGGTTAAATGGCTAAGAGTGAATAAATTGAAAGTAAATCCTGGCCAGACCATGCTAATGAAAGCTGGGAAGGCAGAGATCTTGAAGTACATTGTGCTTCCCTGCTTCGATGGGGTTCAGCTGGCCCTTTCTGACACAGTTAAAAGCGCAGGGGTTATACTGAATCCAACATTACTACTGGAGAAATAAGTTAATACAGCTACTGTTTTCTCAGTTTAGCCCGGAAGATGATCCCCTATCTTGACTTGGCCAGTCTGGCCATCTAGATCCTTGCCATGGTAGTATCAAGACTAGACTACGGTAATGCGCTTTACGTACGTCTCCACTTAAAGTCATCTTGGTGACTCCAGTTGGTGCAGCATGCATTCCACAAACTATACAAAACTGGATTATTCAGGAGGGCAGTTTTACACTGATAGCAGAGCTGAATGATAACAGAGTGGTTCAGAAAGCTTCTTAAATAAAAGGAAAAGGACTGTGGACTGTAGCTCTGGGTATAATACATAGTATCTGTTGCTGTATGTATTATCCTACTAATTTCTGTATCATTTAACATGTCATGCAAATATTTGTTTCAGTTTTATTTCAAATGTCTGCAGTCCTGATCCTATAACATTGCTTATTAGATGTCACATCCTATTGATTGTATTGGTGTATACTGTATAATCCACCTTGAGTCTCAGTGAGAAAGACAGACTATAAATAACATAAGTAAATTAATAATGGTGCAATAGGCTGCCAGTGATAGACTGTTGGGTCACCATCAGCTATCCCAGATACAGCATCAGAACAGCAAGGGCAGTAAAGTTGTCTAGTATTGAAGTTGTGAAAACTGGAATAATAAGTAATATTCTACAGGCAATGAGAGGCATCATATGATTGTGTTACAATAAGAGAGTGTTTCACTGATAAAGGACATTCATACCATAAATGCCAGACAGTAGGCTGGATTGAGCACAAAATTTCTGCTTGTGCTAGAGTTGTTGTGCTAGTGGAAATCAAGAAAAAGACTGCAGTAGCTTCTTGGCTAAGTCAGTCTTACTGTATTCCTACTTACGTTTCCACTTGCACCAAGATTTTGTGCAACCAGTGTGTACTGAAAATACTAGGTATTGCATAAGATCTTGTGCAAGTGGAGTTGTACTATATCCATTTATGTTTCTGCTTCCACATCGCTGGATCCAAGCCAATATCTTTCACTATAATAAAGTTTTGGACACAGATCTGTAAGAGTTTTCTTTCACTCTGGACTCCATAGCTAAGTTTAGAGAAAATACTATCGCTCTGTCTTGGCTGTCCAGCTGTTGAACAGAAGTTGTAAAGGTGAGTATTTATAATTATTGCAAAGTACCAGAATAATTAAGAAGGCTGCTGTTCACACACTTCATTGTATTTATAAAAGAGCTGAAAGATAATCAGCCAACAATAAATTATTACATCCATTGAACAATATTTTCAGACCTACATTGTTCCAATGTATTTTTCCCTAGAACATTCCGGATGTAGACGAAGAAGGATATAGCATTAAACCAGAAACTAGTCAGAATATCCTTTTGATTGTTATACTTTGTAAGTGCTGTATGTTTGTATCCACACAGAACAGTAATATTATTCAGTAACAGATAATATACTTTTACCTTAACCGGGAATAACATACCAAAGAGAACCACTTCTATTCATCAAGTGATTCTGACTCTGAAGATGATGGACCAAGGAAGTTCCATGTGGAAATTAAACCTGTACAGCCAACCAGTAGTTCTCATTATACTATGCCTTCATTGGATGAACTAAAAGAATCAATAGGAAACATCACACTTTCACCAGCAATATCTGTGAGTAACCTATGTACAATCTTTTAGTATAACAGATACCAAAGAATCATAATTCTTACTCTGTAAGCATTTTAATCCATTTTGTGTACATTCAACATGAAATATAGAGCTCATCTCAACTGGATTTTAACAAGCTTCATTGGACAAAGAGAATATTTTTGGATATCAGGCTTCTTGAGCAGAAGCAAAGCTTCCATAATTGTCCTGTTCCTAGAACATATTAGGGATGCACTAGTTCAGTAAAGCTATCCTTGTTCTGAGAGAAATGACAAAATCAACTACATAGGTCAGCAAGAGATGTTCTGTTCAAAAACCAATCCCCCAGTTTCTGAACTTATACTTTACAGATTTGTACGAGGCAGCCTCCTACTCAGTGTTCCTGTACTAATCAGCATGAGTTTGTAGGAAATGGACTTTAGATGGGGGATCTTCTAATTTATTAATTATGTCATTGTGAACACTGAATTCTATCACTATTTTTTGTTGTATAAATAATGCTGTGTGATATACCAGAACATTTGTCTGACGTACTCCTTTCCCTTGCCATTATGAAAACTGATAGGCTTTGTTTGATTCCTATACTTTTTAAAAAATGTCCTCTGAAAAGTTACAAACCAAAAAAAAAAAATCAGGTTTCTTACCATCATATATACCATCATGTAACTTCAATGGCAGTTACAGCTTGATTTGGACAAGCTGCCACTGGGAACCTCTCTTGTCTCAATCTCAGGTGGCTTCAGGCTATTGGAATCCCAAAACCCAGATTTCACTATCCCATTCTGTCCCTTGGCTTTCTCTCTGTTGGAGTAACTGTCCCTTTTATGAGGCAGACTTCATTTACGAGTTTTCTAGAGATAAAGGTTTAAAATGTCCATTTTACAATGTTGTTAGTAGTTGAAATGTATTGAACTGCTTGTGTGTCAAATTTCAGCTACTCTGGTGTTAAATAAGTACCCATTAGTAAAACCAATGGTCCATAGATGATCTAGTGTGGTGATGTGACAGATTTAATGGGGGGGTGTCATTGGGACTTCTGAGAATGCCTGCTTTAAGGCTAACACTAATTTTTTAGGATTGTTATATTTCAAATTGCAGCTTGATATGTCAACAAGTAGTAAATATATTTCAAATTGCGGCTTGATATGTCAACAAGTAGTAAATATACAGAATCTTACATAATTATCTCTCTTCTCCCCCCCCTTGTTTTTGTTGACATCAGAGACACAGTCCTGTAAGTATTAAACTGTATTTAACTGACAATATTTCCTTAATAAAGACTTAGTAGTGTGGACTGATGACTATACTTAAATCTGTGCAGTTTCCATAGTGATGGGCAGCTTTCCTTAATGTAACACATTAAATTTGTTAATGTTTGTTAAATTTCTTAATGTTAATCTGGTGCCATGCAGTAGTTGAAATTTTGGCCTACAGTAAACCTTTCTTTGTCTTGGCGTTCAGACAAGAAAAACATCCTTAGCTGCACTGGATGACACTTTCTGGCTTGGGTTATATAAAAGGTGAAGGAGTCTCAGTTTCCCAAGATGCAGCTGAATTCCCAATATTTTAACCTTAACTTTAAGACTAGTTTGCAATGATACATCTCAAGAACAACAGCTTTTTACCATATTTGTTTTTCTTTCTCCTTTTTCATTCTTCTTTCTGACTTTTTGCTTTCTGGTTTCTTTTTTTCTTCTCTACTCCACCCCCATTTATATTTAAAAATGTAAGCAAAAATGAAAATGGTTGTGATACTGTTACCGCTACTCACTTTAGGTCACAACTGGTGAAATCAAGCACATTAAAACACATATCAGCTGGTCACAACTGGTCACAACTGGTGAAATCAAGCTCATTAAAACACATATCAACCAATCATAGATAAAATCTGATATAAATTCACAATAGTTGCTCCACACTTGCTGAATGTTCATATAAACCAGTCCTTTCTCAGTTTTACAGGAGAAGCTAATTCACTTTTATTTTCCTTCCCTTATCTCTCCTTCACCAAGAGTCTGCTTTCATGTCAGCTCAGAACAGGGCTTTTTATGGTAGCTTCTCACTGTTTGGTCCCCTGCACTCATATGTGTTGTACATAGCTAGTTACTTCAGGTGGATGGTTTGTCTCCTCTTTGTTGCAAGCTTCTACAGTGGTTTGTCAAAGGGTGGAGAAAAACCAAAGAAGGATAGTTGATCCAACTGGCAAATCACATGGACCATTCTATAGCAGTTGCAAGCAACCACCATTAGAAGGACATCCTGCAGGAAACAGTCTTCACTTTATTGTATCAACTGTATATTCATGTTCCAAACTAAATTCCCAAAGATCTAACCCATATATCTCTATAAATTCCTTCTTTACTAATCCCAATATCTGGCATCAGTTTTAAATCTGTTTCCAGCTTCAGCCAATCTCCTAGAATAAAAAGAAAATAGTAGTTTTCTGAGCACTTTTTACTATTATCTTTTCATTCAGGCACAAATGAACCGAAACTCATCTAGTAAGTATGAATTCTCTGACACTTGGGTATTTCTTGTATTTACGTGAAATTTATGCTTACTGTTTGTTAAAGTGTGCGTGAATAATCATGGTTCTTATAAGTTAACTGAAGCATATAATGTGCAGTCTAGGTATTCAAAACCAACTTTCCTGTGTGTGAGAAGTTTTTAAAAAATGTTATAGCAATGGGTGCTGATTCTTTTCCCATAATTGCAAAAACTCACCTATTTTGTGGCATGTTATCTAGAAATCTGTAATATCAGTTCAATAAATTGGCATTACATTATTAGTAATGGAACTCAAAAATGTTGTGATACTAGAAGTACTATTGCACATCTAGTGCTAATCTTAGATTCTGAATTTAGGAATAGGGACTCTCTAAATTACGATTTTAGCTATATCTATTTCATTTAGCATACAAAGCACTGCAAAACATTTATCGTCTTTATCTTCCAGTGCGATAGGATGCTATGAGGCTGTGCCTCATCTTTGGGGAATTCTATTTTATTTGTATTTTAGTCTTTTGTCTTTTGTTATCTTTTGTTCTCTCTTTAATTTAGCCTTATTTTATTTAGTTTTTAGTCTTTATCTCTCTCCCACCTCTTTTGTTTTATAGACTCAGCTCCAAAATATCCTCTCCCTTCCTTGTCTGGGTGGGGTTGGAGTGGCATGAAGGTTGAATAGATGAAAAACTTTTGAGGGAGTTTTGATTCTTAGCCTATTATTTTGCTTGTATGTGTGGGGCTTTCGTTTTGTTTTTAATTTGAAATGGTTGAGCTTTTCATAGAATCACAGAGTTGGAAGGGGCCATATAGGCCATCTAGTCCAACCGCCTGCTCAATGCAGGATCAGCCCAGAGTATCCCTGACAAATGTTTGTCCAGACACTGCTTAAAGACTACCAGTGAGAGGGAGCTCACCACTGCCCTCGGCAGCTGATTCTACTGTTGCACAACTCTTACTGTAAAAAAGTTTTTCCTGATATCCAGCCAGTATTTTCCTACCCTTAATTTAAACCCATTATTGCAAGTCCTATCCTCTGCTGCCAATAGGAACAGCTCCCTACTCTCCTCCAAGTGATAGCCCTTCAAATACTTAAAGAGAGAAATTATGTCCCCCCTCAACCTCCTCTTCTCCAGACTAAACATTCCCAAGTCCCTCACCCTGTCCTCAAATAGGGCTTGTTCTCCAGACCTCCGATCATTCTTGTCACTCTCCTCTGCACACGCTCCATTCTGTCTGCATCCTTTTTGAAGTAAGGCCTCCAGAACTGCACACAATACTCCAGGTGCGGCCTGACCAATGCAGTGTACAGCGGGACTATGACATCGTGTGATTTGGTTGTTATTCCTCTGTTGATACACCCCAAGACTGCATTAGCCTTTTTTGTCGCTGCATCACACTGGCTGCTCATATTTAACTTTCGGTCCACCCTTACCCCAAGATCTTGTTCACACACACTGCTACTAAGAAGTGTGTTCCCCATCCATTATGTGTGTTCCTCATTTTTGTTACCTAGATGTAGAACTCAGCACTTATCCTTGTTAAGTTGCACCTTGTTCACGTCTGCCCACTTTTCCAGCATGTTCAGATCTTGTTGAATTCTGTTTCTATCTTCTAGTGTGTTCGCTGCTGCTTCCAATTTAGTGTCATCAGCAAATTTAATGAGTAGCCCCTCCACACCCTCATCCAGATCATTTATAAAAATATTGAAAAGTACTGGGCCCAGAACTGAGCCCTGCGGCACCCCACTGGACACCTCCCTCTATTGAGATGAAATGCCATTGACAACCACTCTGAGTGCGGTTCTCCAACCAGTTCTCTATCTGCCTAACTATCCTACAGTCCAATCCACAGTTTATCCTTCAGAACATCAGGGGAACCCTGTCAGAAGCTTTACTGAAATCCAGGTAAACAACATCAACAGTATTCCCTCAATCCAGTAAGCTTGTCACTCGATCAAAGAAGGAAATGAGGTTGGTCTGGCAGGACCTATTGGGGACAAATCCGTGCTGACTTCCCGGGATCACCAAGTTGTCCTTTAGATGCTTGCAGATTGATCCCTTTAAAATCAGCTCTAATTTCTTCCCTGTGACAGATGTCAGACTGAGTGACCTGTAGTTTCCTGGATCATCCCTCCTCCCTTTTTTTGAAAATTGGGATAACATCTGCCCTCCTCCAGTCTTGTGGCACGTCTCCCATATTCTAAGAGGTCTGGAAGATGATGGACAAAAGCTCTACAAACTCTCTAGAAAGTTCTTTGAGCACTCTTGGGTGCATACTATCTGGCCCTGGGGATTCGTACTCATTCAGTGCAGCCAGGTGCTTCTCAGCTACCTCTCTGTCCATGTCAACCAGCAGCCTGGATGCTGTGACTTGCCTACCACCATCTTTAGAATGAGCCGGCCTTGCTGGGAGGGTGGGGTAAAAATCTAATGAAATAAATAAATAAGAGTCTGTTCTCTTCTAAAGGGAAAAAACTTAAAGGAAATTGGCATTGATGCTTTCTGCTTTCTCGCTGTCCTCTGTCAGGATTTCTCCATTTTCACCCAACAGTGGGCCCATTGCCTCTTTTATCTTGTTGTAGCAGGCATCCCTGGTCAGTTTTAGCTCCCTGTGAGCTTTGGCCTCTTTGATGGCTGACCTACAGTGCCTAGAAACCTGCAGATATTCTTTAGATGTATATCCTTGCCTCCATTTCTTGAACATTTCCTTTTTCTCCCTGAGCACATCATGCAGTTCTCTGTTCATCCACCTTGGCTTCTTGGATCCTCTACCATGTTTCTTTCTTGTTGGAATAGCAACATCTTGAGCTTGTAAGAGCTCTTGTTTTAGGAGAGCCCACCCTTCACTTGCTCCTTTCCCTTCCAGCAGTCTTGCCATTGGAATGATTCTCATCATACCTCTGAGTTTATTAAAGTCTGCCTTGCTGAAATCTAACTTACATGAGTGATTACAAACTTCCTTGGTCCCCCATAGCAAAAGGAATTCTAGCAAGACATGGTCACTTTCCCCTAGGGTCCCCACCACTTTCACCCCATCTACCATCTCTTGTCTGTTGATCAATATTAAGTCGACTGTGGCCAAGCCCCTCATAACTTCGTCCACCATTTGATGAAGGAAGTTGTCATCCAGACAGGTCAGGAAGTTGTGTGACTGTGGATGCTTTGCAGAGTGTCTCCCAGCACACATCAGGGAAGTTGAAGTCACCTATAATTACCAGGTCATGTTGTTTGTATATCCTGTCAAGCTGTTCAAGGAGGGTAGCATCCACTTCCTCGTCCTGGTCAGGAGGTCTGTAGCAGACTGCAACTACAAAACTGTTTGTCCTTCCTTCCCTTATCCTCACCCTTTCCACTGGGCTGTCGCCCTCCTCCTGTAGTATTTCCTGACAGACAAACCCTCTTTTCACATACAGCGCCTGTCCTCCTCCTCTTGTAGTCTTTTGGTTATTCTTGAACGTATCCATCCACTACTACATTTTGTTTTAATTTGTTTTAATCATTGTCTTAATCTATTTTAATTATTTGCCACCTGAGTGACTATTTTTAATTATCATCCAATGAAAGATGTGTAAGGGCTGCACTCCATGTTCCAGTTTTATTTATTTTATTTATAATCTTCAGGAGCTGTTTTAATAGTATTTGTCTTGTCTTGTTATTTTACGTTAAAGCTGATTCTATTGAGTGGTGTGGTTGTTTTTAGTAACTGAGTAGCAGCACTGATAATAGTGCTCTTATCTTCTCCACTCATCTCCTCCTCCTTCCCTACCTAACTGATTAGACCAGGGAATTGTGAAAGACTAGCTTTCTGAGAGCTATTCTCCATGTAGTTAACTCTTGTGTATTTATGTTATGTGTCTGAAATTTTTGCTGAGTCACAGAGGTTTTATTGTATACATCCCAGATATTTAGATTTTTTGATCTTTTAGCTATATTTTACTTTTTTAGTAGCTTTTTTAAAGTACATTTTGGAAATTTTCTGTTTCAAACAGCCTTTAATTCATTGGGCCAAAAAAGAGCATGCCCTTTCACAGATATAGCAAGATCAGACTGTAAACAAAATAGGATGGATAATTTTTTAATTCCTCAGCTGGCAACTAAAAATAGATTTCAAAGCTTAGATGATAGTTCTTTATCTTTTGACTCAATCCATGAAGAAGTCTCCTGACCCAGCAGGTGAGATGCCAGGTCTGAAACTAAGTAGGCAGGACTTGATGCTAGTCCGTGCCCAGCTAGTTCTATATTAAACATACTGGCAGATCAGACTTTTCTTATATCTGATACCTTACAGAATATTTTCTCCAAGATACAGAAAATTAGCAATAAAGTAACTTTTTTACAATCTGAGAATATTAGCTGCAGTAGATTTTCCGGGTTGTCTGGCCGTGGTCTTCCCATTGTAGGACTTGATGTTTTGCCAGTAGCTGTGACTGGCATCCTCAGAGGTATAACACAGAAAGATGTGTTATATTAAATCTGAGAATAGTCCTGTTGTTTCAAATGGGCCTTGCAAGGTAGAAAGGGCTTTAAGAAGCAGAAACCATTAGATCTTCGTCGTGGTCTCTGTGCAGTCCCACACATGGGTTGGGCGCCTGCGCACGACCTCTATCGGAGAAACTTCTAGAGCTTTACCTCAGAAGAGCTTTTGGCGGGCTCTCCCCCCGCTCTGGGGGAGGAGACATGCACTGCGCATGCCCAGAGCGGGAGAGAGAGCCGCCTCCCACTCAGTTCTTCTTTGACCGCCTTCGTGTTCACACCTCGTTCCTGTCGTTCCTCCATTTACCTCAGCTGAGTATATCTTTCTTCGCTTTCGCTTTCTTTTTCCATCTGCTTCTTTCTCTTCTAAAAAATATTTCAAAAAAAAAAAAATCTTTGTCTATCTCTCTTCCCCCCCTCTCCTTTCTTTGGAGGGTGGGTGGGGATTTTTGTATGGGAAAAACTCAATTCTTTAAGGTCTGTCGTCGTTGCCCTGCTAAAATTCCATCCAACGACGGGCACGACCTTTGCTTAGTTTGTTTGGGAGAGGCCCATAGAGTAGATTCTTGCCCTCATTGCGCGAGTTTCACTCGTCAGGCTCGCCGTAATCGAGAGGCTAGGCTCAAAGCTCTTCTTGTTGAATTGGCTCTGCATCCCACAATGTCTTCGGGAGCTTCCCAGGTCTCGGTAGCCAAGAAATCGGACACCTCCTCGAAGGCACCGAAACAGAAACCTAAGCGGGCTGAAGATAAGACCCCTTCGAGGTCGAAGGCCACGCCCTCTGCTTCGGTTTCGAAAGTGGACCCCATCATCGTGACTGGGTTGTCGACGTCGATGCCGGCCCTTGCCTCTACATCTCATCAGTCTGCGGCTTGACAACAGACTCCGCAGCACCCCCACTCGTCACCTACGGGGACGATACCGTTGGGCCAGTTGACCAGATCGCCTCCGCACCTGTCTCCACGAACAGGCTCCCGGTCTCCACGGAGGCGCTCCACTACCCCGATCCACACTTTGGACGAGGGTCTGGTTGTGCACCGCCATGCTCGGTCCCGATCTCGACTTGGTCGTCGATGCCTGATCCGTAGGCAATCCCCGTCGTCGTCTGATTCCGCCTCTGACCACCAATGCTGGTCCTGCGAAGACCGTCGGGAGCGTCCGGATGCGGCCTACTATTATTCGAGGTCTCCGACACCGGAGAGACACCGCTATGACCGAATCCGGCATTCGGAACGCGGAGATCAGGCCCACGCCCCTGACCGCCCTCGGCGCTCGGCATCTGTGGCCTCGGCTCATTCTGCCTCTCGGGAACAGCCTTCTGACCTTCCCAGAAATCGGGACGCTCCAAGGAGTTCCCCAATGGAACCTCGACACCGTCCTGCCGTCGACCATCCGGTCGTCGACCTTGTCCAACCCCGATCCTCCTCTCCTATGTCGATCTCGGATGGGTCGGATTCGGCGGAGTTCGATCCCGAGGTCTCTCGGATCGAGGACGAGCCTCGACGCTCGGGGTCGATTTCACCTACGGAAGGCCCTAAGGCATTTTTGGAGCTCGTTACCAGGATGGCGACTGCCCTCCAAGTTCAGGGCTTTACGGAGTCCCCAGCAGTGACCGACGTCGTTCACCGGTTGGTCCAGGCTGATCTTCCTCCGTCTCCCGTCTTGCCTTTGCTGCCTGTCCACCTTTCTATGTTGAAAGAGTCATGGGAACACCCGGCTTCGATCCCTCCGGTTTTGAGGCGCTATGATGGGTTGTATAGGATCCAGGATGCTCCTGGCAAATTCCTCCTTTCTCAGCCACCACCGAACTCCATGGTGGTTCACTCTTCTTCGAAATCGAGGCAGCCTGCTCGCCAATCCACGCCCCCTGACCGTGAGGGTCGTAAACTGGATCTTCTGGCCAAGAAGATGTACTCTCTGGCCTCCATGAATCTCTGGGTCGATACTTATCTGTCGTATTTATCTGCTTACGCATTCAACGTTGCCAATGCAATTCGCCCTGTCCTGGAGTTTGTTCCGGAAGAGCACCGTCCCACTCTCTCGGCTGCCTTGTCTGAGGTTTGTGCCATATCAAAGCAACAAATCAATTCCGTTCGTCATGCAGTCAGCTGCTCCTCTAAACTCCTGGTGTCTTCTGTCGCTCTCCGGCGTCATGCCTGGCTGCGGGGCACCTCCCTACAACCGGACGTCAAGTTCCGTGTAGAAGACCTCCCCTTTGACGGAAACGGCCTCTTCCACTCCACCACCGACGAAGTGTTGAAGGCTGTTGATGAGAGTCGTAAGCAGGCCCGAAACCTTGGAGTCTCGGCTGCACCTTACCGTCCCAGAAACCGTTCCTGGAAACCTTCCGCCTCCAGGCGATACCTATCTCCGGCACCTCACTCCCAATGGAGGAGGAAACCGTACGACTCCCGTCCTCCGTCCAAACACCGTTCCCAACCCACCAAAAAGCCGCCGCAGCCTAAGCAGTCTGTTTGACTGTCCCCACCATCTCTCTCCAATGTCGTTCACTCCTTCCGTCCGTACCCGCCTCTTCCCCTTTCTACCAGCCTGGGAAGAAATTTTAACCGACTCTTGGGTCCTCACCATCCTACGGGTCGGGTACGCCATAGAGTTCGTTTCGCCTCCGATCCTCCCACACTTTGTTGTCACGCCTCCAGACCCCCTCCTCGATCTCGAGGTTTCTGCTCTCCTTGCCAAGGGGGCCATCGAGGTCGTCCCGGAGGCGCAACGAACTCTCGGCTTCTACTCGAAGTATTTTCTGGTCCCCAAGAGGGACGGCGGCTTCAGACCAATTATGGACCTTCGGGATCTCAACCGTTACATTCGGTATCAAAAATTCAGAATGGTCACTCTGCAGTCGATCCTCCCTCTCATTCCACGGGCAGCGTGGCTCGCGTCAGTCGATCTTCAAGACTCATACTTCCATGTCACAATCCGTCCCCAACATCGGCGGTTTCTCCGCTTCGCCGTTGGAGATGCCCACTACCAGTACAGGGTGATTCCCTTCGGCCTTTCTACAGCTCCACGGGTGTTCACCAAGCTGATGGTTGTGGTGGTAGCCGAACTCCACCGACGGGGAGTCACTCTTTATCCTTACATCGACGACTGGCTTCTCGTAGCTCCAACGCCAACTCAATTGCTCCACGACACTCGGGAGACTCTCTCCCTCCTCCGTGCTCTTGGCCTTTGCGTCAACCACGCCAAGTCCTCCCTTCAGCCCCTCCAAATCCTTCGATTCCTCGGGGCTCGACTCGACACCAACTTCGAAGCGGCTTTCCTTCCGGAGTCCAGGGCTTCCGACATTCGTGCGATGGTGTCCGCCTTTCAGACGTGTCCCCAACAATCCGCCCGTTCGGTCATGAGGCTTCTGGGTCACTTTGCCTCTACGGTGTTCGTTGTCCGCAACGCCCGGTTGACGATGCGGCCACTTCAGCTCTGGCTCCTACGAGCCTTCGATCCCCTCCGGAGGCCTTGGCACACGATTCTGTCGATCCCACAAACCGTCCTCGCCTCCCTCGAGTGGTGGGCTCAACCTGTCCACCTCCTTTCCGGGATGCCATTTCGTCCTCTTCCTCCCGAGTTGCTGTTGACCACAGACGCTTCCCTCTGGGATTGGGGAGCCCAGTGTGGAGCGCTTACTGTACAAGGGGCTTGGTCTGCTCGAGATGCAACTCGCCACATAAATTACCTGGAGCTGCAAGCAATTTACCTGGCCCTCCGGTCTTTTCTTCTGACCCTCCGAGGCCGTGTCGTCCAAGTGGCTTCCAACAGCACCACGGCTGTTTATTATGTCAACAAACAGGGCGGCACTGCCTCTGTTCGTCTCTGCACCTTGGCGATAGACCTCTGGTCCTGGTGCCTCCGCCACTCCATCACGCTCTCGGCGATCCATATTCCCGGGGATCAGAATGTCGATGCGGACCGGTTGAGTCGTTCTGCCTCATCGGACAACGAATGGTCCATTCCCCTCCGGTATCTTCGGCCTCTGTTTCGGGAGTTCGGTCACCCATCTGTCGACGGCTTCGCGTCCGTCGACAATGCTCGATGTCGCCTGTTTTTCAGCAGGGGTCCCCCGTCTGCTCAGTCTCTCGGGGATGCCTTTCTCCACAAATGGAACGGAACCCTGTTTTATCTGTTTCCTCTGTTCCCTCTCATCTCTCGGGTCGTGCAGAAGATTCGTGCAGACCGCACCTCCTGCATTCTGATCACTCCATGGTGGCCACGCCAGGTCTGGTCCCGCACCTGCTTCAACTCTCCTGTCGTTCCTTCCGTCCCCTCCCTGTCGTCCCAGATCTCCTTTCTCGGGCCCGAGGGAGAATCATCCATCCCAATCCGGGATTTTTCAAATTAACGGCCTGGAAGATCCAGCCCTAGACTTCCCGCCTCAGGTCTCTGAAATCCTACTGAATGCTAGGAAGCCTTCTACTCGACGTTCCTATCGGTTCAAGTGGAACAGATTCCAATCCTATGCTACTGATCACTCCTTCGATCCGATTCGATCATCTCTCCGTGAGATCTTCGCCTACATCGTGCATTTGAAGGATGCGGGCCTGGCATGCTCGTCCTTGAGGGTTCATTTGGCGGCGATCTCCGCCTACCACCCCCTCATCCAAGGCTCGTCAGTGTTCTCCCACCGTCTCACCAAGACGTTCCTCAAGGGTCTTCTTCGCATGTGCCCGCCTAGGAAACCGTTGGTGCCTTCCTGGAGCTTGTCTCTAGTCCTTTCTCAACTCATGGCTAAACCGTTCGAGCCTATGGCTACCGCCGACCTCAGGTTAGTGTCCTGGAAGACGGCCTTTCTCGTAGCCATTACCACTGCACGCAGAGTAGGGGAACTAGCTGCCTTTAGGGCCGATCCCCCTACACCGTTTTTCATAGGGAGAAGGTGGTCCTTAGAACAGATCCTTCCTTCCTCCCTAAAGTCATCTCTGCCTTTCACCTCTCTCAGTCGTCTGTTCTGCCTACATTCTTCCTGAACCCGACTGATGCCTCTCAGAGAGCCCTGCACTGTCTAGATGTGCGCAGAGCGCTCTCTTTCTATCTACACAGGATGCAGCCCATACGTAAATCTCCTCGGCTGTTCCTGGCTTATGGCCCCCCTCACGCGGGGGAACCCATTTCTTCTCAACGTCTCTCTAAGTGGGTGACTTCCACCATAGCCCTTTGCTATGAGCTGGCGCGTCAACCTGTTCCTACCTGTCTCACTGCCCATTCCACACGGGCGGTGTCGACGTCCACCGCTTTCCTGGCCGGTGTCCCGTTGGAAGACGTCTGTGCGGCTGCTACGTGGTCCTCGGCATCGACCTTCGTGACCCACTACGCACTCGACGTCCGAGCTCGGCGGGATGCTGCCTTTGGTCAGACGGTGCTGCGATCTCTCTTCGCTTGATCCTGGTACACCCTCAGGTAGGACCCGTGGGTGATTTGTTTTGATGGTGATGCTGTGTCTTAACCAGTATTTTTGTGTCCTTTGCAGCTGCCAGCTCCCTCCTCCAACTGGTTCAGCTCTTGTAATCACCCATGTGTGGGACTGCACAGAGACCACGACGAAGATAAACAGGTTGCTTACCTGTAACTGATGATCTTCGAGTGGTCATCTGTGCAGTACCACAATCCCACCCAGCCTTCCCCGCTGCTGGCATCTCCAGATGTCCTGTTTTGGATTCTTTGGCCTTGACAGTGGCGGTCGAAGGAACTGAGTGGGAGGCGGCTCTCTCTCCCGCTCTGGGCATGCGCAGTGCATGTCTCCTCCCCCAGAGCGGGGAGAGAGCCCGCCAAAAGCTCTTCTGAGGTAAAGCTCTAGAAGTTTCCCCGATCGAGGTCGTGCGCAGGCGCCCAACCCATGTGTGGTACTGCACAGATGACCACTCGAAGATCATCAGTTACAGGTAAGCAACCTGTTTTTACCCAGCCAATTCAGATTGCCTTGAGAGTTTATCCCTTCAATGGTTTTATTCCCCCTTGGCATACTTTAGGCTTTGCTAAAGCTAACTTGAGTTAGTTGTTAGACACACCCATGGATGCCATTGATCTGAAATCTGTGGTGCTTCTACCTAGTCCATTAGGCATGAAGAGATTTTTACTCTCTATTTATTCCACAGAAATACATAGAGCTGTCTAGGCTAAGAAAAGGAGATTCTTTGATCGTGGTGTGTACATGATTTGGGTTTTTAAGCAGGAAAGAATCTCCTCCCCCATTAATACCCCTTAAAGACCACTTGCCTCATTGAACTGCTTTGGCTAGATAAGTTGTTGCAACCCATTAAGCGGAGAGAGATCAAATTGGAACTTGACTCTCAGAATTAAGGCTGTACCAGTCATATAAACAACTACCTCCCGCTGAACAGCAGAACATCGTTCTAAGATTTGCTAGAATGAAAAAGGTACATTTAGGTTATACTCAGTCAGTAGAAGCAGAAATGTAGGGTGCTCCCCCAAGGCCCCCTAAAATTCAATCTGAATAAGCTATCCCTTCAGTTTTTCATTTTGCTACCATGCAGTCCATTAGGGGACAAGAGAAAATAGATTATTCAGGTAAGGAGAGCTTCCAGGGAAAGGTGTTTGGGCTACTTTCTAAAACCTTGAAAAAGAAAAAGCCAGCTCCTTTGGATGTTAGTACTCCTTCCCTTTTTGTGCAAAGGAAGTCTTCTGGCCCTGATTCTGTTTTTACTCCCCCAGTTGCTCCAACTAAAACCTGTGAAACTCTCAAGCCAAGTGAGAAGAGGAAATTGAATGGAAAGCATGTTTTTAGATAAGATCCCTTCTCAGCTGATCAGTGTTTCTGAATTAGCAGATGATTTGATTGCATCCCTGCAAGTGCCCCGTCCTAAGTGCTTGTTTAATCCAGTTGACCTGCTGCCCCCCATAGCAGTTCATCTGCCTCCACCCTCACAAGTGCCTTTTCTTTTCATCACCACCCCTAGACGGTTACCTACCAAAAATTGTGAATGGGGCTCTGAGGATACTCTCTTAGAACTTAGTGGGTTGAAAGGATCACATGTTGGATTTAGAGATCATAGATAGGCTAAGGGAATTCTAAGTGATCCTTCTGCTGGAAATTTGGAGGCAGTATCCTTTTTATTTTTCTGGATATAAGACAATTTCATGTGTTGGATATTATAGGGATTAGAGGGGACACCCCCCCCCCAGGCCAGGCATGCTTGGTGGCTACCTCCCTTGGTGCCAAAGTTTTAGAAATCAATTGTCAGTCATCCTTGGCCTAACCAGGTCTTTTAATTACTGATAGTTTGTTTTTTGTATTTATTTCTATCTGTATCCCTCCAGTTAGCTCCTCTATTCAAATTGGGCAGAGTTATACTGTCTCCTTGAAGGACTCATTATGAAAAAAGACTTTTCTTTAAAAACTAGAGGTAGTCTCTCATGTTATTACAGCTCAGACTTGGGTATCACATTTTTCGTTGTTGTACTCTAAGTTGAATCATGATGACAATCTAGATGCCACAATGTCTCTTGATCTTCCAGAATGACAGTCCTGTGTTCAGAGATAGCATGACCCCATGAGTGAAGGGAGAAGGCATTCACTCATGCAGGCGTGCTGCCACTGTGGGTTTCCCAATTATTTACCCAAATCCCAATATCATACCAATATTAGGATTTAGGAATTTCTGGGACTAACGTTTTTGGGGTCCAGTGGACCTGAATCTGAATTAAACCATTTTTTTCCCCTGCACACCTCTAATAGGGAACTGCAGCTGGAATAGGAGACAGGAAACTACAGGGTTTGAAGAAGCATAACATAGAATATGACTACATTCTTGCAGAATTGCTAAAAGGCCAACATTTAGCAAAGATTGTATTCTTTTTTACCATAAGCAAATCTTAGAAATGTTAGAAAATATGGCAAAACCAAATGATTTATGTGCTTGTCCATTTTACCTATAGCAGTTTACCATTTGGAGCTGTCTTTAAGTTTGTTGATTTATCATATCATAGCTGTTAATTGTTGTCATATCTTTTTAATTAGGTGAAGAATTAACAAAGTTGAAACTTTCTGTTCCATCTAATGAGTAAGTTTCATTCTTTATGCTTGTTTTTATATGAAGATGATGGAACGTTTGTTGTTGGTGGTTCTTTTTCCTGAATTGCAGTTGGTACTTGGAAAATTTGATAATCTTGTACTTAATCAAAAGAATACGAATTTAAATTTGCTTTGTGGTACCTACCGAAGACCAAAGATTCTTATTGCCAACCATATGTAAAAACACCTGCACATAAAAGTCAGTTCAAATTGTCCAGGGTCATAGAGGCAAAAAATAAAAAAGCATGGCTGCAGGCCAGGATTGAAAATACTTTGTTAATTTATTAGCAATACTTGGCTTTTATTTCAAGAATGCTGTTCTCATACAATTGCATATGAAAGTATTTGATTAAAAACTGTAAAAGATTTGAGGAATCTCATAAGCAGGCTTTGAATGAACCTATAACTATGTGTGAAATAATTCAGGCAATCAAAAGACAAAAAAAGAGAAAAACTCCAGGTCCTGATGGAATTCCTGCAGAATTTTATCAAATCTTTGAAGATGAAATATTGATGCAATTAAAAGAAGTCTGTCAGGAAATAGGGAAAAGTGGAATAGTACCAGATTCATGGAATAATGCTTTAATAACACTGATTCCTAAACCCGACACAGATAAAAGAGATATTAAAAATTATAGACCCATATCATTACTAAATGCAGACTACAAGATCTTTGCTAATATATTGGCTAATAGGTTGAAAGCGGTGCTAGCTGAAACCATGCATCATGATCAGATGGGATTTCTCCCCAGGAGATATATGAGGAATAATTTGCGGGTAATCATTGATGTGTTAGAATATTATGAAGAACACCCAGAGAAGGAGATTATGTTGATGTTCCTTAATGCGGAAAAGGCATTTGACAACCTGTCTTGGGAATTTCTCTTACAGAAATTATTAAAAGCTGAATGTGGGACACTATTCTATAATATGATCAAGGCAATATATAAAAAACAATATGCAAAAGTTATGATTAACAATGATATGACAGACAATATTGAAATCCAAAAAGGCTCAAGGCAAGGTTGTCCGATGTCACCACTATTGTTCATTTTTGCGCTAGAATCATTGAATGCTTCTATTAGGGAAAATATAGCAATCAAAGGTTTAAGGGTGAGAGATCAGGAATACAAATTATTAGCATTCGCAGATGATCTGGTATTTATTGTAGAAGACCCAGAAACATCGACTATAAACTTAATGAATACCATTGAACAAAATGGCCTAGTAGCAGGACTTAAAATAAATTATTAAAAAATCTGAAATTATAACAAAAAATTGTTGCCTTAAAAAAACGCAAATACTACAAAAACTAACATCAATGGAGGTAGTCAAGAAGGTCAAATATCTGGGAATTATGTTAACTAACAAATGTAGTTACATTATACAAGATAACTATTATAAGATATTAAAAGATATAGCTACTGATTTATCAAAATGGAAGACCATCCCTCTCTTCCTAATAGGAAGGATAGCTTTAATTATAATGAACATACTGCCAAGAATCCTGTTTTTTTTCCAAACAATACCGTTATTGCAGAATAAAGGGTTTTTTGATGAATTAGACAAGCTCATAAAGCCGTTTATTTGGAAATATAAAAAACCAAGAATAAAGTGGAAAAATATGCAAGATAGCAAAGAAAAGGGGGGCTGAGTCTACCTAATTGGTATATTTACTATCAATCAGCAGCGTTGGTTTGGATAAGGGAATGGTTAAACCTGGAAAATGAAAGAATATTAACTCTTGAAGGTCATGATCTACATATGGGTTGGCATGCGTACATATGGTACGGGAAAGACAAAATTTATAATAATTTTGGAAGACACTTGTTGAGAGGAGCGTTAAATAAAATATGGAGTTACGTAAGAGATAAATTTTATTAAAAAAAACACCAAGATGGGTATCACCCTTGGAGGCCTTTATCAATCCAGTCTTAATAACACCGCAGAAAAAAGAGAATTACCAAAAGTTGCTAAGCCAATTAGATAAGTTAAAAGCAGAAGACAAACTAAGACAAGAAAATAAATTATCTTGGTGGGAACATATAATGTTAAAAGACAGATTTGGCAAGGATATGCTAAGAGGTTTTGAGATCAAAACAACCAAATAGACAAAATCTGGCTCTCATCAAGTGATAAGCTTATTCAAAAACTATACACATTTTTGTTAGAGGACTACCAAAGGGACGAGATAGTCAAAAAGACAATGATTAATTGGATGAAAGATATAGGAACAAATATAGAGTTAGATCAATGGGATTTGATGTGGAAAAAAACCCTTGAAGTAATCGTGAAAAATATGAGATCAATCGCATATAAAGAGAATGTCTATAAGATGTTTTATCGGTGGCACTGGTCACCAGACAAGATATTGAAATGTGTTAAAAACTATTCAAACCAATGTTGGAAGTGTAAAGCTAATACGGGAACACTCAACCATATGTGGTGGAAATGCACTAAAACAAAAATATTGGAAGATGGTATTGGTGATCTTGCGAGAAATCATAGACAAAGAACTTGTATTAAAACCACAGACTTTTTAATTAAATATAATATCGAAAGTATAAAAATCCAATGATAGATATTTGTTATCTTATATAATTTCAGCTGCGCGTATTCTGTGGGCAAGAAATTGGAAATCCGATACTGTACCCTCTAAGGAGGAATTAATTTGTAAAATTTTAGATCTATTCCAAATGGACGATTTAAGTTTAAGACTGCAAAATCGAGACTCGAAAGTACTTGTAAATAGATGATCTAAACTTTATAGTTGGATAGAAAAATTTATTGAGACCTAAAGACTCTGTAAATATAGGAAAATGATTTTGTAAAGAATATGTGTTTATTGGTATTGAAAAACCCTAAAATAAATTAAAAAAAACAATTGCATATGAAAAGAAAAGCTAAATCTGTAACTTCTCCTTTAAATATCTATCATGTCCTTGATGAAAGTATGGATAATTTTACTGTGTAGCTAAATTTCTACTTTAATGGTCAGTTAGAATGCTTGCCATGTCATATTAAAAAAACCCTTGAAGTAATTGCTTTCACAAGGGGCATAATTAAGTCTTCTTTTGACAAATGGAACCAGAACACAAATATTCAGCATTTGAAGTTAATAACTCTGGAAGGAATATTTCTTCTTCATGGTTTCTGTTCTTCATGGCTTTTGTGCTATGCAAAGGCAATTCCTTAATATTTTGGATCGCTAGCCAAAGAATTAGTGTTCAGATCCCTTCCTCTGAGGGAGAGTACTGCATCTGTGAGAGTTCTTTAAGAGGAGAGCCAAGCACCTTCCTTTTCTGATCACCACAGTAGTAGCCGTTCTGAGACTGTTCCCAAAATTTACCTCCTTTTAAAAAATTATATTTAAGTAGGTGCTCCTAGTTTCTACAGTGGTATAGTCCACAATTCTGGTGGCCACACTTCTCTGTTACTATTATCTTAACAACTTACTTGGAAGCCAATAAGTCCAGCTGATAGCATAGGATATAAATATTTAAAATAAATTAAATCTCCCAGGGAGGGGGGGTTGCATTCCATCTGTTGCACATAAACTTACTGTGTACAGGGTACTAAGTTCCTTCTTACCAGTTCCTAATGACTTTATAGAACAGATAGCCATGGACATTGTGGCTATGAAGTTCTAGATTATGAAGCAAAGGGAAACTGCTTTCTGAATACTGTGTTCAGTGGTTGTAGATCTCTGAGAAGAGTTCATTTATAGAGGTGTCTTCCTGGCTGTTGACCACATTCCTGTACTGGACAGGGTGAGAAAGAGTGGCTGGAACATTGAACAGTCCCTGAATTGTTGGTACCTGCAGCAAGTTATACAGGCCAGGACCTGTGGTATCCTCCACACCTAGGCCTTCTATCTGAATGCCATGGCCCAATACCTCATCAGCAGGGCCAGCTCGCCCACTAGGCGAGCTAGACGCTCGGCTAGAACGCACCGGCCGCAGGGGCACCAAACTGCACCCCCCCTGCAAAAAGCCCCCCCTCCCCGCCGCCTCCCTGCCGCCACCAAAGAGCACCCCAGCGGGGTGCAGGAGGCGGCAGTGGAGCTTGCCCGCCCTGAGCACCTTCCTCCCTCCAGAAGCCGGCACTGGGAGGGAAGGGGCAGGGATTAGAACCCCTTCCCTCCCAGCGCCAGCTTCCGGAGGGAAGACTGCACTCAGGGCCCCGAGGGAAAGGGAGGGGCATGCCATAGATGTGCTGTTGCCCCCACGGCAGGCCTCCGGAGACACACGGCCTCGGAGCAGGGAAGGGGCGCTCAGTCAGCCCCCTCCCCTCCCCTTGGGGAGCCCACTGACTGGGACACCCCCCCGTTCCCAGTGCCCTGTACAGGGAAGGAGGGAAAGAGGAGCAGCGCAAAAGCCGCCCCCCCTGCATTGGAGCAGCTGCGTGGGAGGAGAGAGCCCGGAGTGGCGGCGCCCCCGCCAGAAAGCCCACCTGGAGAGGGGCCGCGGAGTCAGGTCGGGTCGCCCTCTCCCCACCCAAGGCAAGGGGAAGGCCACCCCGGCCGCCGGCGGAACTCTGCGCCAGCTCAGAGTCACCCTCACCCTCAGCGGCGGGGGCGACTCCATCGAGCTGCCTGAGGGGGACGGTGCTGAGCCGAGGGGGAGGGAGGGGCGCCGCTGAGACCGACCGGCCACTCCCGGGCCAAGCCATGCCGCGCCAGGCCGCACCGGCTGTTGCTAGAGGCGCATGGGAGGGAGACGCGGGGAGAGAGCATATGTCTGCAGGGCTGGCTGGGCAGGGTGGGCGCTCTCCGGGCCCTGGAACTGCACGCCGGGGTGGGGCTGCTGCCCCAGGTGGGCTTGCTCCATCTTCCCCCCCAACGGCCCTCCCAAGCCCACCCACTGCCGCTTTCGTGGGCTCCAGTCCTCCTCCTCCGGCAGCAGCGGCCTCCGGGCAGAGGAGAGGTTCCTGGGCTGGGCAGCGGGGTGAGCAGGCGGCACGGCTTCTCCCCCCCCGACAGCCCTCCGAAGCCCACCGCTGCTGCTGTTTTCACGGGCTCTTCCTCCTCTGGCAGTGGCGGGCTCTGGGCAGAGGAGAGGTTCCTGGGCTGGGCCGCAGGGTGGGCAGGTGGTGTGGCTTCTCCCCCCACAGCCCTCCCAAGCCGCAGCCCAGCTCTCAACCCCCAACACTCTCCCGGGGGGCGCCAGAAGGACCCCCGCCTAGGGCGCAAAGAACCCTAGGGCCGGCCCTGCTCATCAGGGTATCCAGTTCACTGCATCCTTCAATACATGCAGAAAGGCAAAAATCTCTTACAAAAGGGGATTTCAGAACTAATTCTAGATTCAAGCTCTATAATGTTCCAAAGCTGATTCTGTATAGGTGCCTAACTTGTATGGTTATGATGAGCTTTTGAAGAACATCTGTTAGAGATAAAGGCTGATAATTCCTTCTCTTAGTTACCATTTAGAGTTTGAAAGACTTGCTACTTTTTACTTTTACTTTGGTTACAATACTTTACATCAGAAAATATTCATTTTGAAATTATGTATACTGAACCACATCTGTTATCAGAGCCCTGAAAACACTTCAGTAACATGTAGTTATATATGTGTGACATTATACATGTGTGACTTACTTCATTTTCCGATGAACTTCTAAAATAGAAAGGGGACCAGTGACCTATGGGCATGGGACCCACTCCTTAGAAACTCTGGTGACTCATCATCCTTGACATCAACGATATCTTCATCCTCACAAGGTAAAATTACTGCTGCTGGAAAATAATTTGTGGAAGTGTCTTATATTTTAACAGAAATCTTTTTTGATAAATGTACCATGGAAAGAAAAACACAAAACACACACAATTACAGTAATGTCTGTTCATTGATAATTTGTGCTAATGTTGCACTGTAAACTCTGTTGGTTCTTCTTGGCAGTTGTAAAAAGTTTGATTAAAAGAATTCATAAACGTTTCATTTAAGAGCATATTGTTGGTGTATACAAGAACAATCTAGATCAAACTTGCATATACTTGTGACACTGGTTTTAACGGATATCAAATGCACTTCTGCCCAAAGTTACCATGTTAGTTTATGTCCTAAAAAAGGTTAACTATATGATCAATGTACAAACATCATCTGGTTTGACAAAAAAAAGGCAAATTCCACCTTTTGCAATGTAATTTTATACCAATCGTTCCTGTTGCACGTTGTTCTTCAAATCCTCAGCCAGCAAGTAATTACATTTGAAGAGCATTTTAATGTGTGTGTCCCATGTCTGCTTGGGAATCCATTGACTGTTTGAACTAATGATGGAAAGGGGGGGGGAGAGATGGGCATAACATTACAGCACATGGAAGAAACCGATGCGGAAACTGAGGAAATTATCTTTTGTTGCAATTTTATTGAAAACTGTTTTCTGTGATAATCGTCAAATAAAACTTAATGTAGTCAGAAATGTGTGCAAAATATAAATTCCTGTGCTTTTTGCCCTTGATAACTGATGTAACACAATCACTTTCTTAAAAAGTTCTCCTTGAATCTTGTCCAAAGATTGTATATCAAATGTCATCAGTATGTCAGGTAAAAATGGGACTTTGTCTGCTACTAAGGAATTCAGATTCAGGAGGGTAGCCATGTTGGTCTGAAGCAGCAGAACAGAGTTTGAGTTCTGTGGTGCCTTTAAAACCAACAAAGTTTTATTCAAGGTATAAGCTTTCGTGTGCAAGCACACTTCTTCAGATACAATAAAACAAAAGTTACCAGTCCATATGTATAGGTAGATGGTGAGCAGTAAATTAGCATAGAATATAATCAAGATGTTTAACAGATTCAAGAACCAAACAGGATTGACAAGCTTAGTTTATATTGGTAACCATTTGTTTGGGTTTAATTCCAAGAGAAAACATAGTGAAGGAAATAAATATGTCAAAATATGTAAAACAGGATCAAAAAACAACTTCTGGGGCTTAATATGTTACCACATTCCCACAAACACATGAATATTACATTCAGATCAATGTGGGGAATTAGCTTTGCATGTTTGTGCAGGGTGCAGAAAACCGGGATCTTTTACCGAAAGGATGTGGCTGTGACTAGCAAGTCTGCAGTAGGAAAAGGATGACAGAGACCTGATTTAAAAGGAATACAGAGTTATTCAGGAAGTTGGTACAATAGTGTGTGTGGGGGATAACTCTAAGCAAATGCTGGCAGTACTAAATCAAAACACAGACACTTTCCTTATCTTAATTAATATAGCAGCAACAACCAGTCAGCCAACAGAGCTACTCCAAATTGAAGCAGGAGTTACTCTTTGAGCTACAGGTTTACATGTGGTTTGGGAAACAAGGAGTGGGGAATAGATCAAGAGGGAGAGCAAAGATTTCCTGTTCTATTCTGCGAAGAAATCAGATGGAAGAAGAGTGGATCGGGGGTGGTGGTGTTATTCTGTTGCAGTTCTGTTGGTATGCAGGGTCAGACTCCAGTTGCTGGCTCTAAAGATAGGCCACTTATACTGGTTTTTGGTCCATAACATAAAATTGGTTCTTTTCAAGAAACAAAAGATTGTGACAGAAGATAAAGGAATACTTGAGAGTTGAGCAGTTTATCAGGAGAAACCTATAGAACTGACTAAACAGCACTAGGGACGGGCAACAGGGAGGGAAGTTCTTGATTGAATTATAATTCATGATTATTATGCCAAGTCATATATTTGATGGGAGTTTTGGGAACAGTGGGAAGATTAGAATTGGAGGTTCCAGATTGTCACAGGGCACTTAATGTTCAAATTGTGTTAATTGTCAATGGTTGTGTATTATGTAAAAGACAATACAGGAAGGTGTGTTTTTGTCTTCTAGCCTGCCATGGCTTAATTTCTGTCATACTGTTGGCACTCCCTGATTTTTCCCAGAAAGGCCTCCTTGGAGGCATCTGCTGTGGTCATCCCAAGAGCCTTTGCTGTGTTCACTGCTGCAAGTTCTCTGTGAGACACAAAACATGGCAGTTGTTCCCCATGTTCTTTGTGTGCCTCATAGGAATTGCTTATGGTATTGCATGTGGAGTACATATAGTCAGGCTGGAAGGGAGCGGGGTGCCGATGAAGGGGGGACTGGCAACAAGTGTATGCTTTCACTTTAACCATAGAACAATATCCATGCCCTGTGTACCTGAAAACTAAATAATGTATTGGGCAAATGCATGTAAAAATAAAAGCCATGTATTTCTAACTATGTTCACAGTTACACGGAAACTATCTGCAAGGTGTATTTCTTCCTTACCCTAACTACTGTGCAAAAGAATAGGTATTCCTTTAGATTGTGGCTTCATTTGTTTTGGTAATCAAGCACTCTAAAGAAAACTTACTTTGCAGTCTTCAAGACATGGTTTCTTAAAGTCTGAGAATTCCTTCTGTTGATGAGTTCATAGACTCTGTGGAATAAATCCCTCCTGTCAGTAGAGTTGGCCTTCCTTGCCTCCCTCTCCAGTCTCAATAGCAAGTGGCCTCTTAAATGCTGCTCTTGGGGGACTGGAGCCCACAGGAACAGCATGAGGGAGAAGTCTGAAGATTTTGGTGAGAGGGACAAATTAGCAAAAAAATCAGGCACGCACAAACACACCCAACATCGTACTCCATCAGTGGAAATCCTCTGTGGAATCGAGCCCATACCATTAAATATGGAACTATTCCATGACTATCCAACTTGCATTTTAAAATTTCCTGTTGCTCCTTTGGAGATAGATGAAGATGGTTAGCTATGTTAGTCTGTCTGTAGCAGTAGAAAAGAGTAAGAGTCCAGTAGCACCTTAAAGATGAAGAAAATTTGTGGTAGGGTATGAGTTTTAATGAGTCAGTGCTCACTAGCTGTATCTGAAGAAGTGCTTTGTTGTTCAGTCACACAGTCGAGTCTGACTCTTCACGACCCCATGGACCATACCATGCCAGGACCTCCTGTCTTCCATCGTGCTCTGGAGTTTGCTTAATTTCATGTTCTTGCATCATTAACACTGTCTAACCATCTCATTCTTTGCCACCCCCTTCTTCTTTGACCTTCAGTCTTTCCCAGCATCAGGGTCTTCTCCAGTGAGTGCTCCCTTCTCATTTGGTGGCCAAAGTATTTGAGCTTCAGCTTCAGGATCTGGCCTTCCAGGGAACAGTCAGGGTTGGTTTCTTTTAGGATTGACTGATTTGATCTCCTTGCAGTCCAGGGGACTCTCAAGAGTCTTCTCCAGCACCATAATTCAAAAGCATCTATTCTTCGGTGCTCGGCCTTCCTTATAGTCCAACTCTCGCAGCCATATATTACTAGAAGAAGTGCTACTGGACTCTTACTCTTTTCTACTGGTGCTTCTTAAGGAAAGATCTTGTCTCACTAACCTGTTAGTGTTTTTTGAGGGAGTGAACAAACATGTGGACAAGGGGGACCCAATAGATATTATTTACCTTGACTTCCAGAAAGCTTTTGATACAGTTCCTCATCAACGGCTCCTAAGTAAGCGCAATAGTCATGGGATAAAAGGACAAGTCCTCTTGTGGATCAAAAACTGGCTTATAAATAGGAAACAGAGAGTAAGTATAAATGGGAAACTTTCTCAGTGGAGGGTGGTAAGCAGTGGGGTACCACAGGCATCAGTACTCGGTCCAATGCTTTTTGACTTGTTTATTAATGATTTGGATTTGGGAGTAAGCAGTGAAATGGCTAAATTTGCAGATGACACGAAGTTGTTCAAGGTGGTGAAAACCAGGGAGGATTGTTGTGAGGCACTCCAAAGGGATCTGTCGAGGATGGGTGAGTGGGCGTCAACATGGCAAATGGGGTTCAATGTGGCCAAGTGCAAAGTGATGCACATTGGAGCCAAAAATCCTAAATATAAATACACGTTGATGGGGTCTGAACTGGCAGAGACGGACCAAGAAAGAGATCTTGGAGTCGTAGTAGATAACTCAATGAAAATGTCTAGACAATGTGTAACTGCAATAAAGAAGGCCAATGCTATGCTGGGGATTATTAGGAAGGGAGTTGAAAACAAATCAGACAGTACCATAATGCCCCTGTATAAATCATTGGTGCGACCTCATTTGGAATACTGTGTACAGTTCTGGTTGCCACATCTCAAAAAGGATATCATAGCATTGGAAAAATGCAGAGAAGGGCAACTAGGATGATAAAAGGGTTGGAACACCTTCTCTATGAAGAAAGGTTAAAACACTTGGGGCTCTTTAGCTTGGAGAAACGACGGCCGAGGGGTGACATGATTGAGGTTTATAAGATTATGAATGGAATTGAGCAGGTTGAGAAAGAAGTACTTTCCCCCCTTTCTCACAATACAAGAACTCGTGGGCACTCCATGAAATTGCTGAGCGGTCGGGTTAGAACGGATAAAAGAAAGTACTTCTTCACCCAAAGAGTGATTAACATATGGAATTCACTGCCAAAGGAGGTGGTGGCAGCTACAAGCATGAACAGTTTCAAGAGGGAATTAGATAAACACATGGAGCAGAAGTCCATCAGTGGCTATTAGCTACAAGGTATAGATAGGAAATCTCAGTCTGGGGCAGGTGATGCACTGTGCTGGGGTGGGGGAGCAGTGGGAGGGCTTCTAGTGTCCTGGCCCCACTGCTGGACCTCCTGATGGCACCTGGTATTTTTGGCCACTGTGTGACAGAGTGTTGGACTAGATGGGCCATTGGCCTGATTCAACATTGGTTTCTCTTATGTTCTTTGTTCAGCTGTTTTTAACAGCTGTGCTTCATGGATCATTGTGATCTTTGTTTTCTTCGTTATCATTTTAGATTTATTAATTCAAGAATTGGCAATGCTGCTGAAAAATGTTTCTCATGCTGCTAGGCCATATGTGTGGTGTAATTTGCTAACAGATGATTGATCTTCATATTCTATAATTGCATTCTTTCCTTTAAAACTTTGCTGTGTGTTGGAATTTTTGTGAACAGTTGTCAGCAGGGGTATACAAATGAGTGGAAGAAAAATTCTTTAAGAACATAGCTGACTAAGTGGAGCGTTGCCTTTTTTGATGCATCCTGAATCTTGTGTGTGTTATTGAGAGCAACCTACAATTTGAAACATTACTAAAATAAAACTTTAGCAAGCTTGCATGAAGACTTCTTAAATATAATGGACAGGCTCCACCATCCCCTCTGCCCCATGTACAGACTGAAAATGCTTCCTTGCACATGGTGTGGGGGAATGGAATCATTTATTTCTAGCAACAGCCCATTGTACAACATGGGGTAGCAGTACAGGGTGCTCTCAACCTGAAAGAGGTGCTTTTCAGAGGGCATGGGAACTGCCGTTGGAGGAGGAGTTACAAAAGCCCTCATATGCAAGTGGATCACGCACCCTGTTGTACTTTGGGACCTGGCCATGCTGCTGAAGATTGGGAAAAGTTTTTATATGCATCTGTGAAAACCAAAATAATAAAATTTAACCAGATCTCTGTGCTTATATAACAGAAACACTCACTCAACATGCTTAATCTACGTAGGACAGACTTTAAAACTAAGAGGACAAACTAACATCCCTTTAAAGATGCATTAAAGTTTCTAAAAATCTCGTTTAATGTTGTCTAAACTAATATTTTTCATAAGGCCTGTTGTGGAAATAAATACAACAAGATCTAGAAAGAGGCTCTGGGCGAGTGCCTCGGCCTTGGGCATTCTATGTCAACTTGTTGTGGCATCTTCAGCAAGGTATAATGACACAGAGTCCACCATTTTCTCCAGGAGAACTGATCTCTGCCATCTGAAGAGCAGTTGTAATTCTAAGTGATCTCCAGCCCTTGCCTAAAGATTGGCAACAGTGGTTTCCCTGGAGGAACTGGCTGGTTTGGAGGGTGGAGTCTATGTCATTGCACCTATCTGACGTCCCAACCCTCCTCAAACCCCACCCTCTCCAGGCTACACCCCTCAAATTTCCCACTCTCACACACAGGATTTTCTCATCGCCAAGGAACCACACATGCAGATTGGATGCAGCACTTATCTGCATCATGATGCATATCAAGATGCCATTCTCTGTTTTCATTTATGGTTTTGGATGTAGATACATGTGCTTAATCAGCCCTGAAATGTAGTCATGCACAATGTGTTGATCCTGGGTCTCAGTTTTCTGTATTTATAGATAGGTAAATAAATATTCTGGAAACAGATCTGTTGAGCCTCTGGTAATTGTTCCAGAGCAATATTTTGTGGAAAGGGATTTGTTTCTTTTTCATACACATGTATTAGAAAATTAGAAGCCCCTGCTGTTATGAGCCAATGCTATCATGATGGAGCATGGGGAAGAGGTGGTCCCTCTAACAGGGACTAAGGCCATGAAGGGCTTTGTGTGTGATAGCCAGTGCCTTAAGTTGAGCCTGCTAACAAATGGGCAGCTAATGGAGTATCTGCAGAATGGGAGTAAAATGTGTTCTCTGTCTAACTTGTGTTAATAGTCAAGTCATGGCATTCTGCACCAGTTGGAGTTTCCAAACCGATTTTGGGGGAGAGACCAATGTACAGTGCATTACAGTAGTCCAGTCTTGATGTTAACTGTCCAGGTATCCATGGATCCAGGTATCCAGGATTAGCCATATCAATGCACGGGCTAAGCTGAGTTGGTAGAAAACATTTAAATTGGAACTGATTGTACAGAGTGCTTAACATGGATTTATGATTAATTAATTAGTGGTTTACCTCCCTGTGACAGATGTACTGTGGCCTCAGACTGGGAGCTGCCCCTTTAAACCTGGACTCCACCCCCCAGGGAGTCTTCTTTGGCCTTTCCACAGTGCTGTGCTTCCCTTGCAGGGCCTTCTCACCCATGCTTCCTCTTAGTTCCCAGAGCCATTGCCTATGCCTGCCTTGCCTTCTCTTGGTGAGCTCCATCACCCTTGACAGCTAATGCAGTTTCCTCTTGCCCTTCGGAGGCTTTTCCTGCCACCTCCAGTCCCACAGCCTGTGGCCAAGAGCTGCTTAGCTCTTCCCAGCTGTTTCTCTGCTCCTCCAGCCACATGCAACTTCCCAAGCGCCTGTGGTTGTTGTCTCTACCTACCCACCCACCCATCATCAGCTCTCTGCTTCCTTTTAAATGTGCAGCTTGCCGGTGCAGGTTCTGTCCTCCTGATGGTGTCTCTTCACCCCCAACAGCCCAACCATATTGTCTTCTAGTCAGGCTGTCTGAAGTCTCTGGATGCCACTCGGGCCTCATGGACCTGCTCCGACAGCCAACACTGCCTTTCATATCAAATCTGTCTATTTCCACATTATGAGTGTAACTAAGAAAAATAACCTTCCTGTTTATAAACTGCATACAGAATCACTAACAAATCGTAAGCATGGAACAGTGTCATTTCTAGGGCTGCCTTTCAGAATAATAGTAATACTGTTACTTTATTACACTTACAGTACAAAGGTTGTTTACAACTCTGTTGATATTTGTCGTTACAGTACAGCAAAAATTACTCTTAAATTAGCTTTAGATTGTAATAGCTACTGTGCCAGAGTATTATTGAAATGTTCACAGTTGCTTCTCTGGTATGTTGACATCTCATTATTTCCTTCCAGCAAGGCCAACAACGCCTCTTTCTCTGGGTGCCTTAGTGCCTCCTCCAAGACCAGCTTCCAGACCAAAGTTGCCCACAGGGAAACTCAGTGGAATTAATGAAATTGTAGGTGCATTCAGCCTTATCTGTATTGATCTTCCTTATATCTTTGACTGCATATATTAATTCTTCTAAATTTTATTTTAAGCCAAGGCCTTTCAGTCCTCCTTTGACCTCCAACTCCAGCCCACCTCCTCCAGCTCCACTGGCACGTGCAGAGAGTTCCTCCTCAATATCTTCTTCTGCATCATTAAGTGCAGCAAATACACCCACAGTTGGTAAGAGACTTCACCTGTTGTTAACCCCTAGTAGCAACCTAAATGTTTTTATAGCTTTTGAAAAATAAAAATACCATTTATAAACTTGCTCTGTGGAAGAGTTTATTGAAGATGTTTGTTTGCTTCACATATAACTAGAATGTGAAACTAGAGCTGTTTTCAAAAGTGCCACATCACCTGATTACAAAATTTATATATAGTGCTACTGTTACAATCAGCAATCTGATATATGCCTTGCATTGCCCTTATTTTGGAACCACCTATGAATTATGACTTTACCAACTACAGGGTGGAGAAATGAGGCTTCAGTGATTTTAAATGGTTGTTTCAAACTGGACTCTCTGTGTAACATTTTCCTACTCTCAAATTTCTGTTGCTTCAAGTGTAAATATATTCACTGTGGATGGACATTAAAGTTTATGCTGGAATAAGTTTTGCAAGCCTTTAATGTGCAACTGGGTTTCTGTTTAATATTGCTGTAACAGGCCCCTCGAGGATTATCATCATATAAATTTATTTCTATGTGTTATTTTATGTTATATTTTTATTGTCTGGATAATGACTTCTATATTTGTGTAAGCTGCTGCAGGGACTCTATGTATCTTAAGAAATATTAGAATTCATGTTTGAAATATTAGCTGAACATATTCCTCTTGAATCCTGTTATTATAAGAACAGTCCCAATTGCCTGAAGTAGTTGAAGATAGGAGCGGCAATCTAAAAGTTTATTCTGTTAACTGTGTTACGCATGTTTAATTGATTTTGTTTATCTGTTCTGGCTTCAGGAGCACTGATATGCTTATGGAGCTGCAGTGCCCAGAGCAGTCTCCCTGTTGCTTTCAATGGAAAGAGTCATTCCATAGATGCAAATACAAGGGAATATAAATTAATGAAGGCCTATTTATGAATGTAAGAGATCATTGTATGTATCTAAGACACAGATCTCTAGTATATATTGGGGTGCTTGCTTTTATGTTCTTGTCAGAACATGCTGAATCTGCTTAGGGTAGGCTGATTGATTTGTACAACTAATAACATCAACAGTTCTTGCTAAAATGACAAAATCCAAAATTATTTTTCTGAAACCATCACAGGGAAAACAGAAGTAACTGACTTTATGGAATTGGAATTTAGCTCCAAGATTTTGTATCTATACTGTAACTTTTGGGTCCAGTTAATACTATCAGAAATTAACCACATACATTATATATATTGCAGGTGTTTCACGAGGGCCTAGCCCTGTCAGCCTTGGAAACCAGGACACCTTACCTGTTGCAGTAGCTCTTACTGAGTCTGTTAATGCCTACTTTAAAGGAGCAGATCCTACAAAGTTAGTTTAAGACATTCACTATTTTGAATTTTTTGTTTTGCATTTAAAAAACAGCTTGCTTTGTTACTTGGTGTGGGGGGAAGAAACTTAAGAAATGTTTAGGGATATGTTTAGGGAAACACAGTACTGATCTATAAGCATCCATCACGTGTTATCGGCGAACTGTTATGCCTGTATCTGTAAAAGCTTTGCGATGCCAATTTGTAAGCATTTCAGCTGCACTTGTTGAAAATTCTTGTCTTGTGAAAAAAAATTCCAGTAGAACTTTGTTGATCACTTAATTTCTTAGGTGCATTTTTGTTGCAGTCTTGCCTGATTTTAAAACTATGTCATAAATTAACAGGTTTAATTAACCACACACCATCAGTTGAAATGTGTTCTAACATCAGTCTTGTATTTTTATGAATGCAGCATGCCTAATGAATTGTAAAAGAAATGTTTGTTTTCATATCTATCTTTAGATGTATTGTGAAGATCACTGGTGATATGACAGTGTCATTCCCAAGTGGGATTATTAAAGTCTTCACCAGCAATCCATCTCCAGCTGTGCTCTGCTTCAGGGTAAAAAACACAAGCAAACTAGAGCAGATTCTTCCAAATGCACAACTTGTATACAGGTTTTGTATTTTTTTATATAATAGCAAACAATCTATTATGTCAATGTGTTCTGTTATAATAGTATCTTACATAAAAATTCTCTCTGTAGCCCTGTTCATGCTCTGAATATGCTTTGTTAAACTGTGCTCTATATTTGCTTGTTTTGTTTTTCAATGCCCTTGTTTCAATTCTCTTCTTGCTTATCTGAAAATTGTATATTTCCACTAGAGTTGCACTAGAAAATCTTTATTTATTTGTTATTTGTAGTCTGCCTTTCTCCCTGAAACTCAGGGCAGATTACTTAGTGTAAATCAATGCAATCATTAAGATGAGACATCTAATAAACAGTGCTATAGGACTAAGATTGCAGAAATCTGATACCAGGCATAAGTATTAATTGTGACATTTTAAACAGTGCAAGAAATGGTATTACATAAGTAGAAATATAATGCAGTGAGAGCAAGGAAAGAACATAAAGCAACGTATAATGCATGTTAGTAGTATAGCTCACAGTCCCATTCCCTCTATTGAAAAGTCTTCATGAATCATTCTGTTGTTCCTTTATAAAAATACCCTCCTGAGCAGTTCTGTTTGACATAGTTTGTAGAAAGTCAAAAGTATGGGAGCCTTCCTGACCTCCTCTGGCAGGGCATTCCATAGGGTATAGGCCACTACAGAGTGTGGAACTGTGTGGGTGGTTGTTGGTCTTGCCCATTTGCAGGGTGGCATGTGGACAAAGACCTGTTCAGATGAGTGAAATTATCATGGCTGGGCATAGGAAGAGAGGCAGTCCTGCAGATATGAGAGTCCAAGGCCATGAAGGGCTTTTCATGTGATGGCCAGTACCTTAAATTGAACCAGGTAACTAATAGGCAGCCAATGGAGTGATGGCAGCATGGGTGTAATATGCATGCTCTGCCTAGTTCCTGATAATAACCAAGGTGTGGCATTCTGCTGTAACTGGGGTTTCCAGTTGATTTTGAGGGGAGACCTTTGTGGAGTGCATTACAGCAGTGTAGTCTCAGTGTTACCACAGTTTGGATTTAGGTGGCCAAATCAGCCAATTGAAGGTAGGGAACCTTCTTCCACACTAAAATGAGTTGAAAGAAATCACTTTTTGTGGCTGTCTCCTGCATTAATGTTAGATCTAGAATAACCTCTACATTCTTGAACTAGTGAGCAAGGATCCATTGAACCCATCAAAAGTAGAAAGCACAATGTCCTTTAGGACCTCAGGTTTTCCGGCCAGCATTACCTCTGTCTCATCAGTGTTCCATTTCAGTTTGTTCCTCAGCTGTTTAACTACAGCAGTCGGGCAGTGGTTTGAGGTCTCTGTTGCATTCTCAGGAATTTTAGATAAAAAGAGATAGAGCTGGGTGTTATCAGCATACTGATGGCATCCAGTTACAAAATTATGAATGATTTCTCCTAAGGTCTTTACATAGAGATTGAATAGCACAGGTCACTACAGGACAAAGTACTGTGATTTTAAATCATGTAAACATTTTGTCACAAGTAGCATGATATTTGAAAGAACAATTATGGAGACTATATTTTTCCAATATTATGAATAAAACAAGTTATTATTTAGTTATTTATAGTCTGCCTTTCTCACAGAGACTCAAAGTGGATTATGTAGTGGAAGTCATATATTTTCAACAAAATGGGCTTCCAGTGAACTGTACAATAAGGTTTGGACTATAAAAATCTGTAAACAAACAGAGCTGAAACAAAGCATGATGCATTAAGTGGTGCTGAACTACCTAGTCTGGAGCTTGCTTACAGTAATAGGTAGCAAAACAGTAGTATAGACCACAGTTGCTATCCTTTTACCAATGCAACTTTCTGATCATTTCATTACAGTGGAATCCTATTTACCTGTACAAAAAGTCCTTTTGAATAATTCCAGGACTCAACAAGGATACTGGATTTTTATCCCATTACACATACTAACTCCTTCAGTCCTCACATATGTATTCTCAACAAGAAGGACTATAAATCATCTGTATTTTAATGTATTTCTTTTTCAGAATAGTGTATATTAGAATACTGAATGCAAGGAATATTGGGATGTCTGCTGACAACATTGCATCCAGCTCAAAATATACTGTTGTGTCCTCCATGGCTGAGAGGAGATAATTAAGATTCTATTACTTCCCACAATTATAAAAAACACCTTTAGACATTTATCTGCTATTTTAACATATTTATTGCTTTACAACTATTGACTTTATAAACTTAAGTAATTTTTCACTTTGCCTAACTTAAACATCATCATGTTCCATGTTAATTTCCTGTTAAATCCCTGTCTATAAGTTTAGAATCTCATCTATTATTCCAATGTATTTGAAAAAGTGTGCCTTGCCCACGGAAGCTCATCCCTTGAATAAAGCTTTGTTGGTCTTGAAGGTGCCCCTGGACTCTTAAATTTGTTCCATTTAACATAGTTTGCAGAAAGTCAGAAAAGTGGGAGCCTTCCTGACCTTGCCAGGGAGGCTGTTCCATAAGGTGGCAGGCCACACCAGAGAATGCACAAGTATGGATGGTTATCAATTTTTGCCCATTTACAGGATGATACCTGCAAGCAGGCCCTACTGGAATGAGCAAAGCTGTTGTGGTGGAGCATAGAGAGAAAGGTGGCCCTACAGATATAAGGGACCAAGGCCATAAAGGGCTTTGTATGTGATAGTACCTTGAACTGAGCCTTTTAATTAACAGGCACCCAATAAAGTGACCGCAGAATGGGAGGGATATGCATATTCTGCCTAGCTCCTGATGATAACCTAGCTGCGGCACTGTGAACTAACTGAAGTCCCCAAATTGACTTAAAGGAGTGACCTATGTACAATGTATTACATTGTTCTAGTCTCAGTATTACCATGGCATCCATCCAGGTTGCCAGATAGGTTGAATCAAGGTAGGGAACTGTCTTGCAGGCTAAACTGAGTTGGAAGAAAGCATTTATTTGCAGCTGCATTAAATTGCTTCTCCAGTAATGCTGGATCCAGTTTAACTTCAAGGCTCTTAATTGAGTCAGCAGCAAGTGTTAGCTGAACCCCATCAAAAGAGGAAAGCACAGTGTCCTTCAAGACACCCATCTCCCCAACCAGCATCAATTCTATCTTATCTGGGTTCAATTTCACTTTTTTCTTTCAGATGTTTGACCACAGCAGTCAGGCAGTGGCTCAGGACCTCTACTGCATCACCAAGGGGATTTTGATAGAGAGACATAAAGCTGGGTGTCATCCACGTATTAATGATATCTAAATCCAAAGCTACAAATTATTTCTCCTGAATGTTTTACATAGAGGTTCAATAATATGGGGGATAAGATTACACCTTGTGGAACTCCACAAGATAACTCCCAAACTGAATTTAGCTGGTCTCCAACAGCAACTCTTTGATTCCAGTTCATGAGGAATGATTTAAACCAGTCCAAGGCACATCTCCTGATACCTGCTCCTGCCTCTAAATGCCTCAATAAGATGATGTGGTCTGCTATATTAAAGGCTGCAGATCAATCTAGGAGGAATGACAAAGAAGCATGACCTTTGCCTACATTCAAGTGGAGGTCATCAACTAAAGCTATTAGAGCCATCTCTGTCCCATAGCCCAGCCTGAAACCTGAGTGGAAAAGGTCTAGAGCTTGTGAGTTATCCAGAAACATCCAGAGTTGGTCCACAACTGCTCTAATCTATCCTTTCTAGGCAAAAATGATTATTAGCAACATCATTTTTATCTAAGGATGGTTTTTTTAAGTAGTGGGTGGATGACCACCTGTTTGAGTGCTTGAGGGAAAGTGCCCTGGGTTAGTGACTGATTTATAATAGTCATCAAGTTATCATAAACCTCTTTCAAGCGTCTGTGGCCTATAAAAGTGGGGAGGTTGCTTAGTTTACCAGTAACTTCGGCTATGGTAGAGACATGCAGACTTTCATCTTTCATTTAAATAAAGAAATCTGAACTAGATAGCTATAACCCTGTAACAAGTTCATTTTGGCGAGTTCTTTAAACAACAACCCTCCCAATGATATGTTGTTTTGAACTCACCGCTGAGTGGCAAGTTGATTTTTCTGCTTAGTACAAAATGTGCTCACTATAGGCAGCTGCTCATATTTGACACACACTGATGTATAATAGCTACTGATATGAGTGGTTAAAACTCCTGTGCCAAGCGCCTTTTGCACTGAGCAACATGTCTTTGCCTCATGAGTTTAAAAGGGGACACACTGTACTATAGAGGCTTGTTCAAAAATTAAATTTTTGCAGTTACTCTGAAGTAAATTAGATTGCCCTTAGTCCCCACATGACATAAGAAATAGCATCCAGTGACACTGTACAGTAGCCAAGGTGTAAAATGGAATAGGAGTACAAACTCTGGGACATAATGTATTGAAGCAGAATACTTTATGTTCTGTACTAATATATATTAGCCTTGTCAGTCTTGAGAGCTTTTGGCAAAATAGCTGTTCATAACTTAAAATTTTTGAATATTCTGCTCTTTGCATATGTTTGTAATCCATAAAACAAGCCTGAAAGAGAGATAGATAGTATTCCAAAATTTCATGTGGAGGATTGAGACAGAGAGAGATGAGGCCTCCAGCTCATAGATTTTTGTCTTAGCTCAGGAAGAATGGCTCCAGAGCAAACTAATTTAGTCTGTAGCCAAATCGCTTGCTCACAACTTTAATGCCAGGAGCTCACAAAGTAGATTTTTTGCTCACAAGACTCCACACCTTAGAGGAAATATTGGTGCTGAGATTTCAACCATAGATTTCCTATGTGTAGCTTAACTCTTAGCCACTGTGCTATGCAAGCTCTCAAACTGAATTTTCCTGTGCTCTTCTCAAATTAAAACTATCATTTCTGCTCCACAAAATGTGTTCTTAAAATGTAGGACTTCCAACACATACCAAGCTGTCAATGGGCTGGATTCAAAGAACTGTATTTGGAAGGGAAATAGTAGTGGGGATGGGCACGAACAACAAAAATGTGGTTTGGTTCATGGGGGAACCATGAACCCAGTCAGCTCGCATACAAACCAAACTGGGTTCATGAGATTCATACCTGAAACAGCTGAGCCACAGGGGCAGTCTGGTCCTGCGGCTCAATTATTTCAGGCTCTAAACAGCTGAACTGTGGGAGCAGGCTGCCCCTGCAGCTCATCTGTGTATATCAGAAACAGCTGGGCCATGGGGGCAGCCTCCTCACACAGCTCAGCTGTTTAAAGGGCCTTTCTTGGGCAGCTAATCCCTGGGACTGGCTGCTCCAAGAAAGCCCTTTTAAACAGCTGGGCCATGGGAGCAGGCTGCCCCCACAGCTCAGCTGTTTCCACTCTAAACAACTGAGTGGCCAGGAGCAAGCTGCTCCTGGATGTTCAGCTGTTTTTGTGGCTTTCTCAGCGAGGAGAAATCAAGGGTTTTAAACCCCTTCTTTTTGTTCCCCATGAACCCATGGATCTCCATGAACTTTTAAGGCAATTTGTGGAGGCTGATGGCTGGGCTGCCATGAACCAGCCAAAATTTGTCACACACAAAGTTTTATGAGTTGGTTCATGCCCATCCCTAGTCACTACTACTATTCCTGAAATGATAGCTTATGTGACAGTTCATGCAGTGTTATAAGTTGATTCTGCAGCAGTTCTCATGCATTCATGTGCACAAGTTCTATGGATTTAGTTTGTTTTGCCAACATCTCCAGTATATAAAATAAGCTAAAGTCTGTGTTTCCACTCTTAATTTGCACAACAGTGATGCATCACAAAGTGATTCCAATACAAGGGATTTTTGGATGAACATGCAAGCTGTCACAGTCTACCTCAAGAAATTATCAGAACAGAATCCCTCTGCTTCTTATTACAATGTAGATGTTCTAAAATATCAGGTAACTATGTTTTGATTTGGTTGTAGGAACTAAAGAGAGGTTTTTAGTTTCTTTAGATGTATTTTCTGTGTTAGAAGTGTTTTCAGTAATCCTTACTTGTCTCTCAAAACTATGTCACTTCTGACTCTTTCCTCAATTAATGTATTAGGACATTTTCATTTGTGGCATTTTTTGAAACGTGTGGTATTTGATTTGTAATATTTATATTTGAAATATTTATACCTCTGCTCTTAACTGTCCCCTTGGCTGTAACACTTTGTTGGCTTTTTGCTGGGTGGAATAATGGAGGAAAGTGAGGAGGAAACAGGCAGCACTGCACAAGAAATGTGCAATGCAGGCCACCCACAGATATTCTGGATCTACAAATTCATGGCTTGAACCCAAACCACTATGATAGAACAAGAGTTTACAGAAAGGATTTTTTGTTTTTGCAGTCTGCCCTTCTCCAGGTAGCCAGTTACCACCTGAAAACTGCTCCCAAGAGGGGAACCTGGGGAATGGTGCAGGATATACCATAGGGGGAACTGGTGGGAATTGTCTCCCTTTCTTGCATGAGCCCTTGTGCAAGTAAGAATCTCCCCATCAGTATCGTGTTTCCACTGCAGGTCTCAGCACTACCTGCCACATGTTTCTGATGGTTCCTCAGCTGTAATGAACAGCTTTTCAGGGGTGAACAGGACACTGACTGGGAAGTGGTAGACTGGTAGACATTCAGGGTGCCTTGCATCCAAGCTAGTGTATGATTTTAATTTATCTTTTCATTTGAAGATAGAATCATAGAGTTGGAAGGGGCCATGCAGACCATCTAGTCCAACCCCCTGCCCAATGCAGGACCAGCCTATAGCATTTCTGACAAATATTCATCCAGCCTCTTCTTGAAAGCTGTCAGTGAAGGGGAACTAACCACCTCCCTAGGCAGCATGTTTCATGGTACCATCATAAGGACTGCACAGACATTTTGCAGCGGTAATTCCTACATATTTTGAATGAGACCTTTTTGACTGAGGTTGTGCAGTGCCAGGCACAAAGTGGAAGTTTAAATAGCCTTACCAACTGGAAAGCAAGCTGTCTGACATGGAATATGAACAGCCATCTGCTTACAGATTATGTAATTTAGAGTTCCTAGTTCCAAAAGGAAAAGCATGGGAACTCAGTTGATTGTTTACCAGTTTATCTTACTTGGGACATCTACACAGTGTACTCTATATGTTTTTTAGAATTTTCTCTCTTTTAAAATCTAGACCATCCTCTTGAACCATCTGTTCTCTAGTTCAGCTACTGATAGTTCCACTTTATAACTCCAAAATCATTCCTGAGGATTTTTCTTAATAGTTAGAGGCACCATTTTGAGAAAAAGAGAAGCAAAAGAAAGTCAATATAGGATAAGAGTTACGGTGTCAGACTAGGATCAGAGAAGCTCTGGTTGAGATCCTCACTCTAGGAATTATACTGGGTGAAAATGCAATTAATAAATTATTTTCTTGTTGAGGACTATAGTGAAAAAAGATGCTGAATTATTTTTATTTTGCAAGATTAACTCAAAGTACAGGTGAGCTCTTCAGAGGACTGGGGAAATTAAAGGAAATGTTGAGACCCAGTCATAGATGGGTTTTGGCCCTGAACTGCAGAACTTCCACGGTGTTTCCAGGGTAGCATTTAAGGCATTGTTTGATTATTTTGAAGGTATCTTCAAATGGCATTCAGTCTACACCTCTAAATCTTGCCACATATTGGAAGTGTGATGCCAACACTACTGATGTAAGAGTTGATTACAAATACAACCCAGCATCTATGGCAATGCCAAGTACGCTATCTAATATACAGGTCATGGTACCAGTTGATGGAGGTGTAACAAACATGCAGTCACTTCCACCAGCAAAATGGTAAGTTGATCTGTATTTGCTTTTACTGCATGAAATTCATTCCAGTGCACTGGTGATGGTGATATGTAGTGTTTAAAAAATGTTTGCAAAGAGCAGTACTCTTAAAAAATTCTGATACCTTAAGATAGTTTTGGTATTTCTTCTATGTTATGGCTGTGTGCAAATTTTTATGAGCCCTTGGGGACAAGTTGTCCATGGGCTACTCCCCACCCCCCTTCCAATCTTGGCTATAGTGGAGGGAGCAGAGTGCAACTCTCTTGCTCTGCGTTTAGCTAACAGTTCTCAAAGGAGTGTGGAAGAAATTGGGGCTCTTTTCCTACAATGCTGCTCCTTTAAGAATGCAGGAGGCTGCCCCTGTGATACGGCAGAGTGATCTCCCATTTCCCGTTAGGAATGTTGTCTAGAGAAGTCAGCACAGTATGCAGTTGCATTGTGCTGCGCTTCCTCTGCTGCTGTCAGGCACTAGGTTGGCTTTTTGGAAATGTAAAAAAGCTTTAAACCAATGGATTTTAAAAGATATTTAGACTGCAAAGTTTCTGCTAAGGGACTATCATTTCCTTATTCTTCTAGCACCTCTTATGTGTAAGAGTTACATTTTTTGAAGAAGGTATAGTGTATAGTCAATATTAAAATACGTTGAGAATCAATCACGGTTCTATCAACCTGGTTAAAGGCTAATTTTACTAGTATATTTGTCCATTGACTTGGTATCAAAGGTGATGTGACAGTTCATGTTTAAACACAGAATTGCCTCAATCACATAGAAAGGGTTGGGGACCCAGTTTTCGAATAAAAAATGGTATGTAGGTGGTGGAGATGAGAACCTTTCTTTTACCTGTAGCTTATTATTCTGTGGCCCTCCTTTCCAAGGCTTTGGTAGAGAAGCTGCAGTTGAGGATGTAGATCTTGCCTTCTCATCCACATCCTCCTTTGGTTTTAAAATTGGACCATCACCTCATTCTTCTCTTTCTGCATTATCAGGAAACAGATGTGTAAATCACATGGAAACAGCCAAGTCATGTATAATTTGGAGTCGAACTTCGTGCAAGTAGTTTTAATTTCCTCCGATCCAGTATGAATTATAACAGGCCTGGCAGAATTTGTCCCTTTATAGTTGTTACAGTGTGATCCTATGTAGAGCTAGTTGAGTCCAAGCCTACTGAAAACAATGGGCTTAGACTGGTGGAACTCTGCATGAGGATTGTACTGTTAGTTGCATACCCCTATGTATGAACAGAAATGTGTGAGGGAGGAAGTCTGACAGATTCTCTGTTTACAATGATGGGCAGATAGGGTTGTTTTGTAGGTGCCTCCCTTTGTGTGGGAGTAAACAGCAGAAATGCACAATGACTGAAGGAGTTCTTGGGATTGGAAGACCATGCTGGAAGCCAGTTGGGAAACCCTGGGGATCTGAATGAATCCCTTAGCCTCAAAATGTCTTTCTGTTGTCTGGATGGATCACTGGTCTGGCAGTCTTTTTTGTCCTTAAAAATTCTTATGGAAATTTTCAACCTTAATAATAGTTTTGGGTTCTTGTATTTTCTGTGTTAGATTATTAGCCTGTGTGTTCACATGCCCATGAATTTATAATGAACAGCCTAATTGACCTTCTTGTCTGCTCTAACATCCTTGACAGGTTTTTTGTATTAAAAATGATTTGTCCTCCCCAAATACATTCTACTTAGCTATTCAGCTTTTTACATTAAGGACTCCGGGAAATTTACTGTAGCGTGATTTATTTAGATCTGCAGTTACCTCAGATTTAGTAACCACACTTTTTCTTGCAGGAATGCAGAACAGATGAAAGCTTTTTGGAAATTATCTGCTGTTTCAGAAAAATCGGAAAATGGAGGTAAGAGCTTGGTTTCCCCGTGATTTTCAGATTAATGTACAGGAAAAATCTGTTAATCAGTGATCTTAATTTCAAATTGAGCAAACTCTTAACATTCATAGAATTTATTTTTTTCTTTTCATAATTAATTCCTTACCATTTTTAAATCAAGATTTTCTTGGTAGAAGTGGTCATTTTGTAGCTGGCACTGTACAAGGAACACGTGATAGAAGTCTTTGAACACTAGCGTGCAAAAGTGTAACTTCAGATTTGCATGCAGTCGTTATCTTAATCCGGTCATACTCAGTGGTTCTCAAGCCATCTGTGTCTCTTCTCAGCACCATTTGTCAATGTGCCACCTCATGTTCCAGGAAGATAGGTAAGCTGTTGCCCAGCAGGGCTTGAGTTTGGTAGGTGGTTCCTACCCTGAAACAGATAGCATCAGAGGGTCTGGAGGATGGATAAGCTGCATGCCAGGGATGGCAGAAAGGGGCCCATTCCGCTCTCCTTTCTCTGCTGCCTCTGTGCTCTCATTCCAGCACCTGAACATTAAGCAAGCTGGTTGTGGAAAAGAGAATAAAATCACCATCATAATAGCTGGGGAGGTACCATGAAGGCAGACAGGGAAGTAGAAGAGTACACAGGCTTCTTGCCCAGAGAGGCTTTTCAATGCTGCTGGCTGGCTCAAAGGCAGCTTCTACAGTGGGAAGCCTGAGCACTCTTTACTTCCAACATCTCTGCCTTCTTGTTCTGTATCTCCTGGGAAAATATACCTGGGAAAATTCTAGAGCAGATTATTAAACGCTCTGTCTGTGAGCACCTTGATCGGAATGAGTTAATTGGTTGTAGCCAGTATGGGTTTATCAAGAATAAGTCATGCCAGACCAACCTTATCTCCTTTTTTGACAGAGTTACCAAAATGGTTGACTCTGGTGATGCTGTGGATATAGCAAATCTAGATTTCAGTAAAACATTTGACAAAGTTTCTCATGATATCTTTGAGGATAAGCTGGTTAAGTGTGGGCTGGATAGTACAACCGTTGGATGGATTCATGGTTGGTTGAAAAATCGTACCCAATGAGTGCTCGTAAATGGCTTTGCGTCTACGTGGAGGGAAGTCTTGAGTGGAGTGCCACAGGGCTCGGTTCTAGGCCCGGTGTTGTTTAATGTTTTTATAAATGTCCTGGAGGAAGGCATAGAGGGGATGCTTATCAAATTTGCAGATGACACAAAGTTGGGCGGGATTGCTAATTCTGAAGAAGGCAGAGTCAGGATTCAAAATGATCTAGATAGGCTGGAATGATGGGCTGAGACAAATAAAATGAATTTCAGTAGAGGTAAGTGTAAAGTCCTACACTTAGGTACAAAAAATCAAAGGCACAGATATAGAATGGGAGAGACTTGGCTTGACAGCAGCACAAGTGAAAAAGATCTAGGTGTTCTGGTTGATCACAAGCTCAACATGAGCCTGCAGTGCGATGTGGCTGTGAAGAAAGCTAATGCAGTCTTAGGATGCATTAACAGAAGCATTATGCCCAGATCACGGGAGGTGGTAGTTCCACTCTATTCTGCTATGGTCAGGCCTCACCTGGAGTACTGTGTCCAGTTTTCGGCACCACGTTTTATGAAGGATGTTGACAAGCTCGAGCGTGTCCAGAAGAGGGCGACTAGGATGGTGAGAGGGTTGGAATCCAAGTCTTATGAGGAAAGGCTGAAAGAGTTGGGTGTGTTTAGCTTGGGAAAGAGAAGGCTTAGATTAGAGGGGACATGATTGCAGTCTTCAAGTATTTGAAGGGCTGTCATGTAGAAGATGGAGCAGATCTATTCTCTCTTGCTCTGGATTGAAAGACTAGATCTAATGGGTGGAAATTACAGGGGAGTTGTTACTGACTAAATATCAGGAGTAACTTCCTAACTGTAAGAGTGGTTGAGCAGTGGAACAGACTGCCTCAGGAGGTGGTGAATGCTCCTTCGATGGACATTTTCAAGCGGAGATTGGATGACCATCTTTTGGGTACGTTGTAGGTATGTAGGGCTATCTTTCAGCTGTGCTCCTGCAGAGTGCAGGGCGTTGGACTAGTTGACCTGCAAGGTCCCTTCCAACTCTAACATTCTATGATTCTGTGATCTCCAGCAAGAGGCAGAGAAGACTCTTGAAGCTGCTGGTCAGATCCAGTTGAGCAGGCTCAGCAGAAAAGATGGGTACTTTGCCCAACCTTATTCTTCAGTGGGGGAAGTCATCCAAACTGGTAAGGTCATGCCTCCTCTTGCTCCAGGCAGGGCTATGCAAATTTGTGTAGACTTGATTGGCTCAGAGTGAGGCTGACCCTCCAGATTTGATAGCCCTGCCACTTCAGCAGGACACTTGAGCCTAGCTCCGCTTTCTTGGAGACTCTTGCCTTATTGGTATGGAAGATGGAAAAGCCTCTCCCACCTGAGGTTCCAAGCACCAGAGACTGGCCAATGGCATTTTAAAAAATTATTTATTTATTGCATTTGTATCCCGCCCTCCCCACGAACAGGCACAGGGCGGCTTACATTGATCGGTACAATGTACCAAATCCACATAAAACATTTAAAACATTTTTAAAATAATCATCCAATTAAAATGCTCACAGTAGTAGTCATTTCTTTTTTTAAAAAAAGAAAATTTATTTACCGGATATATAATAACATATTCCACATTTTGTTTACAATTCTTATCATATCCTTTTCAAATTTTTATCTCCCCCTCCCCCTGGCTTCCCACAATGCTCCACCCCCGTTAACATTTCCACCCAATATTCTCGTACATTCAAATCATTCTTAATATTCAAATCTTAAATTTCAATATTTTGCTTTTTAACTTTAACTATTAGGTAACTTTTCATATACAGTCTCTCTTGTTACAACACTTCTATTATTAGTAACTATCAAAACAAAATAGTCTATTTTTCACATCCCAGTTAAGCTCTAAATAGTCTTTAAAATCTTTCCAGTCTGTTAAAAATTCTTCATCTTCTACTCCATTAAGTTTTCTTGTTAGTTTGTCCATTTCAGCCATAAAAATCATTTTTTTAATCCATTCCCACTTATCAGATACCTGCTCTTGTTTCCAGAACTGAGCGTAAGTCATTCTTGCAGTTGAAATTAGATACCATAACAAAGTTCTTTTTGTCATTTTAATTTCTTCTAACTTTAGTCCTAAAAGCAACATTTCTGGTTCTTTTTTCAATGTACATTTCAAGATTTTCTGAATTTCACTATGAATCTCTGTCCAAAAAGCATTTGCTTTTTCACAAGTCCACCACATATGGTAAAACGAGCCCTCTTTCTTTTTACATTTCCAACATTTGTTAGACATATTCTCATTCATATTAGCATTTTTTTTGGTGTCATATACCATCTAGACATCATTTTGTAACAGTTTTCTTTTCTTTTTTTTAAACAAAATTTTATTGGATTACTTTCAACATTGTTAAACATCGTTACCAATACAATTTCACAAAATTTTTACCCTATCCCCCCACCCCCCAATAGGCTTCCAACACTGCTATTAACAAAAAAGAAGAGAATTAAAAGGTAATCAAGTTTAGATTTATAACAATCGACAAACCAGGTAACCTAATTTCAAATATATAAAGGCCTGACTTTTACAAACATATTTTCCAACCAAGGTACAGTACAATCAAATATTCATTTCATTTCTCATTCACTCTCAATACAAATCAAGATTGTACATTTTCCCTTTCATTTTATATTCAGTTTCCATATACAATTTCAGGCCCTCCCAGTCTTTTAAATACAGTTCTGCCATTTGTCCATTTAGTTTTTTTGTCATTTTGTCCATTTCGGCTAAAAACAGGTAACAGTTTTCTTTAACATTAACACATGTTGATATTTTAATCGACTTTTTCCACAAACATTCCCAAGATGACATTTCTATATCTCTATTTACATTTATAGCCCATTTCACCATTTGCTCTTTTACAATCTCATCCTCTGTATACCATTTTTACAAAACCTTACAAATTCTAGAAATCATTTTTTTACCTTTTTCACTCCAAATCTTTTCAATTTCATTATTTTCTTTTCTAAAACCATATCTCATTTTGTCAGTCTTAAATAAATCATAAATCTGTCTATAATTTAACCAGTCATATTCAAAACCCAATTCTTCTCTAGATCTCATCGCGAAACTTTTCCCCTCAATTTTCAGAATGTCTCTGTAAGGTAACCAGTCTTTTCCTTTGTGCCTTGAAAGTGGTTTTATTACTTCTGCCGGAACAATCCACATTGGTCTTGCTTCAAAAAAGAATCTCTTGTATCTCATCCATGTCATAAATAGTGATCTCCTTATGAAATGGTGCTTGAAAAGGTTATCTACTTTAGATTTCTCGTACCATAAATAAGCATGCCAACCGTATCTTCGATCATGCCCGTCTAATGCCAACAGTTGTCTATTCTCCAAATTGATCCACTGCTCCAACCAAGCTAGGCACGCCGCATCATGATATAGTCTAAAATTAGGAAGTTGGAAGCCTCCTCTTTCTTTCGCATCACAAAGAATTTTCATTTTAATCCTTGGCTTCCTTCCAGCCCACACGAATTTAGAAATCTCCTTTTGCCATAAATTCAACACTTTGCGGTCTTTCACAATTGGAATCGTTTGGAATAAAAATAGCAAACGGGGTAAAATGTTCATTTTGACTAAAGAAACTCTGCCCAATAAGGATAAATTCAAAGTATTCCATTTCAAATTTTTACAGAGTATCTTTGTCTTGTTCTTGTTGACATAAAATCCCGCCAAATCACCAAATTCTTTAATCCTTTCCATCAATAACGGTACATTTCTTAGTGGGTCTTCGATTATAAACATTACATCATCAGCAAAAGCCCTATATTTGTATTCAAAGTTTCCGATTGTGAGCTCAGCATCACTTCCAAGATCCAAATAAATAACAAAGGAGATAACGGACATCCTTGTCTTATACCTTTTTGAACTCTAAAATAATCCGTCAACTCCTTATTCACGTTCAACGACGCTTTACAAGTAGTAGTCATTCCTTTGTTACATTAAGGTGGTGTACAGTATGGTGTAACAGCAGAGATCTTCTTCGTGGTCTCTGTGCATCACACCCATAGGATCTAGTGTGCCTGTGCTGATCTGATCGGTGTTGTACAAAGCTCACAATGGGATTTTTGCACCTCTGCCCTGAGCCTGCATGGGAACCATCACCACGCATGCTCAAGGGGTGGGGCACGGACATCCTGCCAGTTCTCTTTTGACTGCTGCACTGTTAGCAGCTAAATCGTCAGTTGGTGTTCGAGAAACTTTTCCTCACAGTTGAGAATCTTCAGTCAGAAAAAAAAAATTCTTATTTTTTTCTTCCATCTGGACTTCCACCTCACAGGTCGACTGGAAGGGTCTTTCCGTGGTCTCCGGACCATCATCCCCCCATCTTCATTTACCTCAGGCAGAAGTCCGTTTATGGATAAGAAGTAGGGGTGCTTCAAGAGGAGTGCTTCCTATGAGTACACCCTCTGCATTATTTGTCTGGGCGAGAGTCATCGACCAGACGCCTGCTCCTTTTGCCCCAAATTTTCCAACCAGACATGCAAGAACAGGGCTGCGAGACTCAAGGTTGCCCTCTGGGAGTCTGCCCTCGCCCCTCCGGCGCCCTTGATGGAGGTAGATCCAATTTCTGTTCCATCTAAGAAGAAGAAGAAGAAGGGTTTGGATTTATACCCCGCCCTTCACTGCCCAAAGGCGTCTCAGAGCGGCTTACAAACTCCTTTCCCTTCCCCTCCCCACAACAGACACCCTGTGAGGTAGGTGGGGCTGAGAGAACTCTAACACAAACTGTCCTTGAGAGAACAGCTGTGCCAGAGCTTGTGACTGACCCAAGGTCACATCAGCAGGTGCAAGTGGAGGAGTGGGGAATCAAACCCAGTTCTCCCAGATAAGAGTCTGCACACTTAACCACTACACCAAACTGGCTCTAAGTCGACTACTTCCCAGCCTTCGATGTTGGTGCCGAGGGAGACGGCGGTGCCTCCAATGCCGAAGCCACCTCGATCTGGCAAGTCAGCTTCCAATACGGGGCCTGCCCCCAGGAAGAAACGTCCTTCGAAGTTGGTCTCTTCGGTATCTATGCCGGTGAAGAAGGACAAGAAGGACAAGTCGCAGAGGCATACCACCCATAAGTCAAATTCGGGGAACTCGCATAAGTCTCACGAGTTGAGTGGCGTAGTACTTCCCAAGGGCTCTGCACTGCACGTCGATATGCAGTCGCAATCCCTACAAATACATTGATCCACACTGGAGCTGCCTAAGATCCATCTGGAACCTCTAGTCGAGATAATAGATTCTCCACCCAGGCAGCTGAACCCTCTGGTGCTGGAAATGAGGCTGGCTCACAAGCCTCCATCTGTGTTGGCTTCTGAGGCTGAGGTCGACCTGATTTCAGTGACTCAGGCAGTGGGTCTTCATCGACTCCGATCGTGGTGGCCGATACCGACCCAGGGGCAGATCCTACTCTCCTCATACTGATGATCAGGATTGATGGGATGACTACGGCTCTCGGCATGACCAATACCATCCATCTCATCCACCTCATGATTTCCCATCCGAATATCCATATGGACCACTAATGTATCCTCGGTACGACCATCGACACAGTATGCCTTATTGGTTTTTCTTGATGCCATGGCTGCCCCCTAGGGAGCATATTGACTGGGACGCCCACCATCAGTGCTCCAATTCCCCACATCGTCCACCACTGTCTGCAACTCTGTCGAAACCACCGCCTTCCCCACTGCCATTGACTGAACCCCTTCCACTGATGTCTCCCAAGAACCCTTTGATACAGATACCGACCCCAGGCCTCGGGTCACATTCCAAAACTTCTCAAGGTGCTTCGGAGATCGACCAGTCAGAGGATGAGTCCTCCCCCAGAGATCCCTCGCCAAAACAAAACGTCTCTGAAAATGTTCCGATCTCTCCATCTGAAGATATGTCATCCTACGGTGATCTCATTAAGAGGATGGCTCACTCCTTACAACTGCCAATATTCAGTCACAACCTTCGGTGTTGGATGAGGTCTACGACGTGGTCCAATTGGATGCATCAACACCAATCGCCCTACCGATGTCGAAAGTCCTCCTCCAAGCAGTTAAAACTCCTTGGGAGAAACCATCATCTGCGCCGGTATCAACAAAATGTCTCGATCATATGTACCGGGTGCAGGAGGAAGGGGCAGGCTTCCTTTATACCCATCCGAAGCCAAACTCAATGGTGGTCTCCTTGTCCTCCAGAAACAAGCGTTCCAGCGTCACTCCTTCAGATAGGGAAGGTAAAAAGATTGACGCCTTCGGGAAACGCCTTTACTCAGCTGGTGCCCTGGGTATAAAGCCTCAAATTATATTGCCTGTCTTGGTAGGTACCAGTACTCCCTTTGGCAGAGGATGGCAGAATTCCTTCCCTGTGCCGGATGATAAGGTCCTGGAGGCTTGTGCCATCCAGAAGGAAGGCATAGTTGTAGCTAAGCAGCTACTTAATTCTGCAAAGCACACCCTTGATACCTTCTCCACCACAATGGCCTCTTCGGTGGCTCTTCGCAGGCATGCCTGGCTGTAGACAACTTCCTTGCCCCCTGATACCAGGGCATACATTGAAGATCCACCATTTGATGGGGAGGGCCCGTTCCATTCTTCAACCGACTCTTCATTGCAAGAAATGGACAAGAGCATTAAAGCCTCCAGGTCTCTGGGCGTTTCTGCCCCATCAAAGTCGTACCATCAATGCTCATGGCACCAAGCGGCAGTACTCCAACAAATCGTCCCCTGACAGTAATTGGAGACCTTGTCAATCCGCTGTGGGGCAGCGCCAACAGTATACCTACTAGGCAAAGTCAAGGTATGGGTCTCAGCAGCAGCAATCTAGAGCCAAGCCCCAACGGGGCCTCAAACAGGGACTTTGACTTCTCCCACCTTGTCTCAGGAGAACCAACCTGTTTTTACCCGTTCCTGTCTGTCTGGCAGAGTATTACCACAGACGCTTGGGTCCTATCCATCCTGACCCAAGGATATGTCATAGAGTTTGTGGACTTACCTACGTTCCCAGTTTTCCGAACCACCCCTCCTTCTCCTATCCTCCTCCAGGAAATCAAATCTTTACTGGAGAAAGATGCAATAGAACCTGTACTGAAGTCGTACGAAGGGAAGGGCTTCTACTCCCGTTATTTTGCAGTTCTGAAATGGGACGGCGGTTTACGCCCAATCTTAGACCTATGGGACCTAAACATCTTCATTCAGTACCGCAAATTCAAAATGACGTCCTTAAAGGTTATCCTCCCTCTTCTATCCCGTGGCTCCTGGATGGCAACCATCAACCTCCAGGATGCCTATTTTCATCTAAACATCCATCCATCCCACCGGAGGTACCTCCACTTCGCCATAGGGGACCTCCACTTCCAGTACAGGTGCCTCCCATTTGGTCTCTGTACCACGCCAAGAGTCTTTACCAAGACAACGGTGGTGGTGGCAGCCTACCTTTGTCTACAGGGAATTACCATCTTTCTCTACATAGACGATTGGCTCTTGGTGGCAGACACACCAACGCTCCTGGAAAACCACATCTCCCAGACCCTGCACCTTCTGTCCCCCCTAAGCCTTCAGGTCAATCACCGGAAGTCCCATCTGCAATCTTCCCAGACAGTACAATTTATCGGTGCACTCCTGGACACGGTGACCTGCAGAGCCTACGTGCCTGCGGACAGGGCTGCAACCCTGTCATCTCTGGCTATGGGGATCTGGACTTGGGTCTCATCCACGGCTTTTCAGATCCAAGGTCTCTTGGGACACATGCCAGCCACCACAGCTGTCCTGCCACTGGCAAAACTGCACATGAGACCTCTTCAACTTTGGTTCTTGAGTCATTTCAAGCCATCCAAAATGCTACAATCCACATGTCTCAATCCTCCACCAAATGTGCAGGACTCTCTCCTATGGTTGATGGAGCTGCCCAATATTACCAAAGGGGCCCCCTTACATCTGCCGAACCCCAGTTTCATACTGACCACCGATGCCTCCCTTTGGGGATGGAGGAGCCCATCTCAATGGTGTCATCGTAGGATGCCAGTGGGATGCTCTCAGTGCAAGCAAGCACATCAATTTCCTGGAGTTGCTTGTGATAAAACTAGCATTGAGATCCTTTCAACTCATTCTTTGGGGGCACTGCATAGCTGTCTTGACAGACAATATCACAGCACTCAGTTATGTTAACTGTCAAGGAGGGATGGTATCTTGAAGCCTCTGTCACCTGGCAATCAAGCTGTGGGACTGGTGTGTAGTGAATGACATCGTCCCTGTAGCCACCCATATCCCAGGGACCCAAAACTTACAGGCCGACTGCCTAAGCAGGGGTCTCATGCATCATCATGAATGGGAACTGAATTGGTCCTACCCTCGTCCCCTCTTTCAAAGATGGGGCACACCGGAACTAGATGTCTTTGCTTCCAGAAAGAACGCAAAATGCCCCCTCTTCTGCAGCCGGGGAGGAGCAGATCTGCTCTCTCTAGGAGACGGCCTACTCCATCCATGGGGACGAACGTTCTTGTACACGTTTCCTCCTCTACCACTCATGTTACGGGTCGTTCACAAACTGGCCAGGGTCCTACCGGACTGCATCCTGATAACCCCATGGTGGCCCAGGCAACCCTGGTTCCCCACTCTACTTCGTCTTGCCAGGGGCAGGTACCTCCACTTTCCCAAAGTGCTGGATCTCCTCCTGGCAGAAGACGCAACGCTTCTCCTTGCAGGGGTGGACACCCTGAAATTGATAGCCTGGTGAATACAGCAGTGACTTTCTCCGACTGTGTCTCTGAGGTCCTCCTTAACGCGAGGAAGGAATCCACACATCTCTCGTATCAGAGGAAGTGGCGTAGGTTCCTTTCCTTTCTTCAGACTTCGACGGATTCACCAGTGTCCATAGGCCTGGACAGAGTCCTTGACTTCCTTCTGTCACTCAAGGATCAAGGCCTCTCCCACTCTTCCATCAGGGTCTACTTGGTGGCTATCTCTGCACACCACAAGACGCTGGACAGCTACTCCATCTTCTCCCATCCAACCTCTAAGAAGTTCCGTAGAGGTCTCATCAGGCTATATCCCCCCTGTAAGCGTTCCTACGGAGTTATGGAACTTACCGTTGGTGCTCCGCCCCCTCACCAGGAAACCATTCGAGCCCATGGCGATCTGTGACTTGCAATATGCTGCTTGGAAGACAGCCTTCCTTGCGGTGATTATGTCGGCTAGGAGGGTTAGCAAACTCATGGCACTGCGTTGTGACCCTCCATAGTTAGTATTTTTGCCGAGCCGGGTACATCTTGTACCGGACATCCTTTATACCAAAGATCGTCTCAAACTTTCACCTCAACTCAGACATATTTCTACCTGACTTCTTTCCACATCCTGAAGGGGAAGAGCAATGTTTGCTTCACCCTCTGGATGTCAAGAGGGCACTCCTCTTCTACCTGAATGGGACTCAGCCCACCAGAAGGGACAACAACCTGTTCCTGTCTTACTCCACCGCTTCCTTAGGGTCGCGAAGCTCAAGTCAACGCCTGTCCAAGTGGATTGTGGGGACAATCAGGCTGTGCTATTCCTTATCAAAGCACCCTTTCCCTGCTCACTTGAGGGCTCACTCCACCACCAGGTCTATGGCGACTTCAACGGCCTTTCTGAAGGCTGCATCGCTGTCCTCCATCTGCAGAGCGGCTACATGGTCCATGCCAACCACGTTCATCAAGCACTATGCTCAGGACGTTAGTGTGCAACAGAAGGGCGACTTGTTTCATTTGGTCCTGTCCGCTGCGGCTCACTGAGTCTGACAGTGCCCACCTCCAGGTGAGCCATTGCTTTTTAATCTCCCATGGGTGTGATGCACAGAGACCATGAAAAAGATAAACAGGTTGCTTACCTGTAACTGATGGTCTTCGAGTGGTCATCTGTGCATTCACAACGCCTGCCCGTCCTTCCCCACTGCTGTCATCCTCAGTTCTTCTCTCATGACTTAGGTTGATAGTGGTGAGAAGGAACTGGTGGAATGTCCATGCCCTGCCCCTTGAGCATGCGCAGCCTGCTCGAAAATCCCGTTGTTGTTTGTTTGTTTTTTTGAAACAAATTTTTATTGGGATACATTCAACATTGTTAAACATCGTTACCAATACAATTTAAAAAAATTACATCCCATCCCCCCACCCCCCTAATAGGCTTCCAACACTGCTAATAACAACAAAAAAAAGAATTAAAAGGTAATCAAGTTTAAACTTGTATCAGTCGACAAACCAGGTAACACAATTCGAATATGTAAAAACCTGACTCTTTCAAACCTAGTTTCCAAAAGGTACAATACAATCTGATATTTGTTTCCTTTCTCATTCAATGTCAATACGAATCAAGATTGTACATTTTCCCTTTCATTCTATATTCAATTTCCATGTAGAATTTCAGGCCTTCCCAGTCTTTTAGATATTGTTCTGCCATTTGTCCATTTAGTTTTTTCGTCATTTTGTCCATTTCGGCTAGAAACAGCAGTTTTCTTAACCAGTCTTGTATATCTGGCACCTTCTCCGCTTTCCATTGTTGAGCAAAGGCCATTCTCGCCGATGTAATCATGTACCATAATAATGTCCTTTTTTCTTGTGGAATTTTTTCCATTGTCAAACCTAAGAGAAGAAGCTCCGGACTTTTCCTAATAGGAATTTTTAATATCTTCTGCATGTCACAATGTACATTTGACCAGTATACCTTTGCTTTATCACATGACCACCACATATGGCAAAAAGAACCCTCTGTTTTTTTACATTTCTAACACTTATTACTCAAGTTCTTATCCATACTAATATTAGCAATCTTTTTTGGTGTCATATACCACCTGTACATCATCTTATAACAATTTTCTTTTACACTGACACAGGTTGACATTTTAAAAGCTTTTTTCCACAAAAATTCCCATGCTTCTATAGAAATTTCCTTGTTCATATTTATGGCCCATTTTATCATTTGCTCTTTAACAGTTTCATCCAAAGTATATACAGTCAACAAGGTTTTATACAACTTAGATATCATTTTTCGCTCTTTTTTCAACCATATATCTTCAAACTCATCGTTCTTAGCTCTAAAACCAACCTCTTTACAGTCTTTTTTGTAAATGTCCCGTATTTGACAATATTGTAACCATCCATACTCAAATTCTAATTCATTATTTGGTTTTAAAACATATTTTTTCCCTTCCTTTTGGAGCAACTCTTGGTATTTCAACCAATCATTACCTTTATATTCTGAAAAGGGATGAATAACTGCAGCAGGAACAATCCATAAAGGCCTCTCATCAGGAACTGTGTTCTTGTATCTGGTCCATGCATCAAACAATGTTCTCCTTACATAATGATGCTTAAACATTGAATCTACTTTATTTTTCCCATACCAAAGATAGGCATGCCAGCCAAATCTGCAATCATGACCCTCAAGGGCCAAAAGTTTTCTATTTTCCAAATTAACCCAGTCAGTTAACCAAGACATACATACAGCTTCATGATACAAACGCAAATTCGGGACTTGGAAGCCACCTCTGTCTTTAATATCATACATTATTTTCATTTTAATTCTTGGCTTCTTTCCTGCCCAGATAAATTTAAAAATTTCTCTTTGCCATTTCACCAACACTTTCACATCTTTCACAATTGGTATTGTCTGAAACAAAAACATTAACCTGGGCAGTACATTCATTTTGACAACGGCAATTCTTCCAAGAAGAGATAATCTAAGTTTTTCCCACTTTTCTAAATCGCGCCTTATCAAAGCCCACAATTTTTCATAATTATTCTTAAACAAATCGATATTTTTCATTGTAATGTCAACTCCCAAATATTTAACCTTTTTAACCACTTCACATTCTGTCAGATTTTGTAAACTTTGTTGCTTTGTAACATTCATGTTTTTACACAATATTTTCGATTTATTTTTATTTACATAGAACCCTGCGAGATCACCAAACTCTTTTACTTTTTCAAATACCAAAGGCATGTTATTGACAGGATCTTCAACAATAAACATAATATCATCAGCAAATGCTCTTAATTTGTATGAAAAACCTCTAATACTCAAACCTTTTATATTATCATCCTCTCTAATCATTTGCAGCCAAAATCCAGATGAATAACAATGGCGATAAGGGACAGCCCTGTCTGGTTCCTTTTCTGACCCGGAACGCTTCTGTTGATTCTGCATTTACAATCACCGTAGCCTTTTGTTCTTTATATATTGATTTAATCATTCTTGTAAATTCTACGCCCATCTGCAATTTTTCAATCACTTTGAACATAAATTCCCAATTCAAGTTATCAAATGCCTTCTCCGCGTCTAAGAATAAAAAGCCAACCTCTTTTTCCGGGTGCTTATCATAGTATTCTATTGCGTCTAAAACAACCCTCATATTGTCTTTTATTTGCCTACCTGGCAAAAACCGAGCCTGATCTTCGGCAATAGTGTCTTTCAAATACCCTTTGAGGCGTTCTGCTAGGATTTTTGCATAAATTTTATAATCATTGTTCAAGAGTGAAATTGGTCGATAATTTTTAACATTGGTTAAATCTTGGGTCTCTTTCGGTATCAAGGTGATTGCTGCTTCATTCCAGGAATCTGGAATCTTCCCACTTTCTCTAATTTCATTTAAAAGAATCTCTAGAACCAGTACCAGGTCTTCTTGAAATTTCTTATAAAATTTGGCTGAAAAACCGTCTGGTCCTGGAACTTTGAAGATTTTTGCTTCTCCTATTGCTTTGCTGATTTCTTCTTTAGTTATCACAACGTTTAACATTCCTTTTATTTTTAAGTTTGGTTGTGTTAAATTCACCTTTGATAAATAGTCTTGAATTTTTTGTTGATCCACCTATTTTGCTTGAAAAAGAGTAGCATAGTATTTGTAAAATTCTCTCCGGATCCCTCCTGGGTCTATAATTTCTCTAGTCCCATCTTTCAATTTAATTATTGTTTTGTTCTCTCTTCTTTTCTTCAATTGCCATGCCAAATATTTCCCAGGTTTATTCGCTCCTTCAAAGGACTTCTGTTGCAATTTTTTCAAATTCCAATATACTTCTTTATTTACCCTCGCATTATATTGTTCCCTTAGGATCCTCAGCTCTCTCAAAATTTTCTTTTTGCCAGGTCTCTTCTTGAGTTCTGCTTCTTTCTTTTGGATACTTTCCATAATTTCTTTATCTATTTTGAATTGTTGTTTTCTTTCATTGTTGTTAATTGCAATTAGATGTCCTCTCATCACAACCTTATATGCCTCCCATACCATTTGCGTCTGTACATCTTTATTTAAGTTTAGTTGAAAATACGTTTTGGTTTCCGTCCTTTTTTTGTCCACAATGTTTTGTTTGTCCAGTAAATCCTCATTGAGTCTCCATCGAAATTTCTTTCTTTTAACATATGTTGACCACTTTATTGGGCTGTGGTCAGAAAGAATTCTAGGTAATATTTCAATTTTACGTGTTTGCAAAATCAAGTTCTCGGTCATCCACATCATATCTATTCTTGAGAAAGACTCATGTCTTGATGAGTAAAAAGAGTAGTCTTTGTCTTTAGGATTTTTAACTCTCCATGCATCTTCCAGGTGTTCATGTTTTGCCATTTGAAAAAATACTTTCGGAAGTTTACCTATACCTTCATTTCCTTTTTGGATTTTCTGTCAATAGCATTATTAACAGTACCATTAAAGTCACCCATCAATATCATTTGCTCATAGGTTAACTGTTGTTATTGTTCCCACAAATCTTGAAAGAATTTTTCCTTGGCTCCATTCGGGGCATAGAGATTTACAATTAAGGTCTTTTTATTTTGAAGCGTAGCTTCCACTGCCAAGAATCTTCCTTCTTTGTCTTTAAAAATTTCCTTTGGCTCCAACTCTTTTTTTGCATATGTAACGACTCCTTTTTTCTTTTGTGAGGAGAGGGAATAGAATTCCTCTCCTAATCTACTTTGAATCAAAAATTTAACATCAGTCTTTTTAATATGTGTTTCTTGTAAACAAACAATATCACATTTTTGTTTTTCCAACCATAGCCTAACATTTTTCCTTTTTTGGGGTGAATTAAGTCCATTAACATTCCATGAAATAATTTGACTCTCCATGTTGACTTTGTATTTATTTATCAGAGTCTTTAAAATTGTCTTTAATGAACTTGGTCATTTGCTCTACTGACTTGATGGTGACTCTCTTCTGTTTAAATGTAAAGCTGACACCTTTTGGAATTTCCCATCTGTATCTAATGCCCTCTGTTTTCAGTTTGTCGATCAAGTCTTTAAAAAGTCGTCTGTCCTGAAGAACTGTTCTGGGTAGTTCCTTTAATATCATAATTTTCTTGTTGTCAATTGCGAAGTCTTCCTGAAATTGTTGCTTAAACAGGTCTTCTTTCAATCTTTTGGATATAAACTGGACAATCACATCTCTGGGTAATTTTTTCTTTTGTGCAATCGCAGAGTTGACTCTGTATACCAAATCAATATGTGCCACCACCTTCTCCTCTTCTAGTTTTAAAAAATCTGCAACAGCATCCACCATGACTGAGTGGATATTCTCATTTTTATCTTCAGGGATTCCCCTAAATCTCAGATGGTTAAGCATTCCATTGTACTCCACCATTACATTGGCTTTTGATGCTTCTTTAGCAACCTCACTCCTTTCACTCTCTCCTCCACCTCATCTGTTCTTTTGTTCAGCATCTGTATTTCCTTTGTAATCCCAGCCAAGTCTTTTTTCAAGTCAGCTACTTCATCAGCCACTTTTCCTAGAGTTTTTTTCCATTTTTTGTATAGCATCCATCATCCGTTTTTCCATGGCTTCCATCATGCCCTGTAGTTTCTTCTCCTCTTTAGCAGCCATTTTCGGGGAGGACCAAGAGTTCACCCTCTGTCTTTGCCGGAGATCATAAGCCGTTGTTTACAGTTATCACAAAACTTACATCAAATTAAAGCTCTTCTTGTGCCCAGCTGAACTGCTCTATTTTCGCTTTTTTCTGTTAAGTCTTTTAGCCAAAATCCGAATAAATCGTTTTGACCTTCTCAAAATGGCGGGCGCAATTTCTCTATGGTAAATAGCTCTTTCTGTTGTTTACTTCCTGTCCGGCAATCTTAATTGTCCTCCTTGACTTCTGGTTTCCTCCCTTCTTCCGGCCTCCTTGGTCATCTCTAGGAAGCGCTACTTGTCTGGTCTGAAGTCACTTCCTGTTCTGGTGATTTCTGTCGCAGCTTGAATAGTTTTCCACACTGTTTCTCACGGGACTTGGTGTTAGTTTCTATTTTAAAGTCAATATCCCGACCGCAGGAATGATCAACAAACTGGCTTTTTGGCCTTTTTTTGCTGTTCAACTGCGTTTTCCGGAGTTGGTGTTAGTACATAGTATGCCGCACGATCATGCACTTCATCGGGTGCTGTTTATTCTCAGGATCAGCGCGTTTCCGGTGAGCAATTTTAAAAAGTTACCTTCAAAGTCCGTATTTTGTTATAGCAGTGTTTCCTTGGTATCAGTTTCCGTAGAATGTCTTGGAGGTCTGGGTCATGCGTTCTTATGTTGAGAATCCAACTTGGTGGGGTTTTTTAGAGAGATTCCGCAGTGCCCTCTTGGGGGGAGGGGATCAAGGCTGGTCGCGGCGCTCTTCAAAGCCCCGCTATCAGCCGATCTCAACTCCCACTCGGGCCAATGCTCGTTGCTAGTCACCCCCCTGCCTGGGGAGATCTGCGGCAGGCTGTATAGCCCGCCCTGTCATAAAGACCCTCTGTATGTTCTGGGAGCAGAGCCAGAACACGTCAGGACGCCATGTATCCCAGACCGGAAGCGAAAATCCCGTTGTGAGCTTTGTACAACACCGTTCAGATCAGCCACAGGTGCACTAGATCCCATGGGTGTGAATGCACAGGTGACCACTTGAAGATCATCAGTTATAGGTAAGCAAGCTGTTTTTCCTGACTCAGCAATCTTCTGGTCTCCCATGATGATATGGCTCAACCTCGAAGCTGGGGCCAGCCCTTTACCACAGTTGTTGATAATAGTGGTCGTTGGTGGCACCTCAATAGTGGCACAGGCTGCCATCAGTGCAGGCAGGGTGATGATCTAGTCTATAGATCTGGTTCCTTGAGCCCACGTCTACAGCAGGCCTTTTACAATGGACTCTTCTTCTGTATCAGGACTTTAAAAAAAATCACGTGTCAACATACTGCCCCCCCCCCAAAGAAATCACTAAGGTGATGGCCTTCATGATGAGATCTGACAAGGGGAGTCAGTTTCCTCCAGCCTCCTTACCTGATGGTAATCACGGACACTGCCAGAAGGGGTTGGGGAGCACACTGCAAGGATCAGATTGTCCAAGGCAGATGGAGCCTGTTGGTGTGTGTGTAAAAAAGTGGCAGAGCAGCTTTTAAAGTAATCCGGAGGGGAAAGCCAACAGGAACTGGGGGTGTCTCTGGTTCGGTACAAGGCAGGCCAAAGTGATGATTGCGTAAACACTAATAAGAGCATAATAGAACTTGGGAGTGGTGAATGAGGGCTATGTGTGGTGACTAAGGGGCTGGGAGAAGCAAGGGTTGCTGGAGATGGAATCACATTATAGGTGTCTTTATATGCCAGTGCTAGAAGTCTCCAAGCCAAAATGTGGGAGCTGGAGTGCTTGGTGTTCAGTGAAAATTTAGATATAGTAGGCATCTCAGAAACATGGTGGAATGGGGAAAATCGGTAGGCTACAGTAATTCCTGGGAATGAACTCTAAAAGTAGTACAGGGTGGGACAGGTTGGAAGAGGTGTTGTGTTGTACATCAATGAGGGCATAGAATCCAATCAGTTAGAATACATAGGGGAATTAACTCCCCAACAGAAGTTATATGGGTGGAAATACTGGGCCCTAAGAGTTACTTAACAGTGGGGTGTACTGTTGCCCATTTGATCAAACCCTTGAGGCTGATCTTGAGATGGAGAAGGAAATCAGGAAAGTTATTAAAGAAGATAATGTTTATTATACTGGGAGGCTTCAGCTGCCATCACATTAACTGGGTAAACATGTGCTCAAGTCATGCTGTAGAAATGACATTCCTAGACATTATAAATGACTGTGCACTGGAACAGTTGGTCACAGAGCCAGCCAGTGATCTTGGATGCAGTTCTGAGCAGGTCAGTGACCACAACGCTATTAAGTTCAGTAATCTTTGTCGTGGTCTCTGTGCAGTCCCACACATGGGTTGGGTGCCTGCACACAACCTCGACCAGAGAAACTTCTAGAGCTTTGTCTCAGAATGCTTTTGTCGGGCTCTCTTCCCGCCCTGGGGAGCAGGCACACACTGTACATGCCTGGAGCGGGGGAGAGAGCCGCCTCCCACTCAGTTCTTCTCCTTTTAAAAAAAACAACAACTTTTTTTTTAATTCGTTTTAACTTATAATACCATCCACACATACATTTTATACATTTTCGGAGTCACATTACATGTTCATTTTCCCACCACTCATACACCTTTAACCACCGTTTTCGGAATACCATTTCACTTAGTTCCTGAATATACATTGTTATTTTGTCCATCTCAGCGCTATCTAACAGTTTCCAAGCTACTTCATGTCTTGAGGGTAATTTTTCATCTTTCCAATAACAGGCTAACATTATTCTCGATGCTGTTAAATATAAATTAACAAGTATCTAATCTCTTGCTCTACATCATCGGGGATAATATTCAACAAAAATATTTCTGGCACAAAATCAAGGCTGATGTGAGTCATTTCTAGAACTAGCTTTCTCACCATTTCCCAATACTTCTGAGCCTTTTCACATGTCCACCACATGTGAAAATACATTCCTATATTATTCTTGCACCTCCAACAATTACTTGAAATGTTATTTGCACACTTAGCTACTTTGTCAGGTGACCAGTGCCATCGATAATACATTTTATACACATTTTCTTTGAAAGAAGCGGATCTAAGAGTTTTAACAGATTTCCAGATCTTTCCAGATTTCCAGACCACCTTCGTGTTCACACCTCGTTCCTGTTGCTCCATATTTGCCTCAGCTGAGTATATCTGTTCGTCTGCCTTTCGGTCTTCTTTCCTCACTTCATTTTTCTTTCTTCTCTATTTCTTCTACAAACAAAACAAAAGAAGCTTTTTTCTTCACTTTGTTTTTCTTTCTTCGCCCCCCCCCTCCTATTTGGTGGGCGTGGTGGCGGTTGTATGGGCAAAACAAAGTTTTTTAAGGTGTGTCGTCGTTGCCCAGCGAAGATACCTTTGAATGACGGTCACGATTTTTGCCTCCTCTGGGTGAATCCCGTCAGGTCGATAGCTGCGCCCATTGTGCTAATTTTACTCGGCAAACTAGACGTAATAGGGAGGCTAGGCTTAGGGCTGTACTTTTAGAGGCAGCATTATGCCCTACCATGTCTTCGGCCGCTTCTCACTCTTCCCTCCCTCAGAGATCGGATGGGACTTCGAAGGCACCGAAGCTTAAACCTAAGAGACCCGAGGATAAGGCTGCTTCGAAATCGAAAGTCAAGCCCTCGACATTGGCTTCGACTTCTGCTGTCGATCCAGTCGTCATTACTGGTTTAACAACTTCAACTCCTGCTGTAGCAGTTGTTTCCCAGAAGTCCAGTTTGCGGCCCTCGACACCACCACCTACACTATCTTCGGCGTCTGGCCTTATTCCACTGGGTCAGTCCACAAGATCGCCTCCTGAATTGTCCTTTCATCAGGACTCTAGATCTCCATCTTGACTCTCCCATACCTCAATCCACGCTTTGGATGGCAGGGAGCATTCTGTGGGCCGGCGTTCTCAGTCTTGGCATGATTGGAAGCATCTCATTCGTCACCCGTCATCTTTCTCTTTCGGGATCGCCTTCTGACAACCAATACTGGTCCCCCGATGAATGCCATTGCCCTCCGTATTGTTCCTACTACTATTCGAGATCTCCTACCCCGTAGCGGCACCATTATGATCGGCTCCGTCACTCTGAACATACTGACCAACGACGCATGCTGGATTACTCCAGATGTTCTCGATCCGTGGCTTTGGCTTGCTCTGTGGCTCCTGACTAGCCTCCTGAGCTCTTGAGACCTAGGGATGCCCTGAAGAGTTCTCCCTTAGAACCTCGGTATCGTCTCCCTGCTGATGACCAGCCATCGGCTGATCTTTCTCAGCCACTGAGATCCTCCTCTCCCTTATCAGTTTCCGACCACTCGAGTTGGGAGACCTCGATCCCAGTGTTTCGCACGTCAATGATGAGCCTCTGCACTCAGATTCTATTTCCCCCACTGAGGGCCCGAAAGCTTATTTGGAGCTTGTGACCAGGATGGCCTCTGCGCTTCAGGTCCGGGGTTCGACTGAGTCGACTGAGTCCCCTGCTGTGACTGTCATTCACAAGCTAGTTCAGGCCGATCTCCTGCCGTCTACAGTCCTGCCTCTGCTACCGGTCCACCTTTCTGCCCTCAGAGTCATGGGACCACCCGGCTTCAATTCCCCTAATCTCCAGAAGGTACAATGGTCTCTACAAAGTCCAAGAGAACTCGTGGAAGTTTCTCTTCCATCACCCTCTGCCGAATTCGATGGTGGTACACTCTTCAGCGAAATTGAAGCAGCCTGTCCGGCACTCAGCGCCGCCTGATTGCGATGGTCGTAAAGTCTATGCTATCACGCAGAAGATGTCCTGTGTTGGAGTCTGTTCTGGAGGAACACCGTCCCACATTATCGGGCTTTGTTGGAAATTTGTATGATCTTGAAACAGTGGATCAACTCAGTCCATCATGCTGTCACCTGCTCCTCAAAGGTCCTTGTCTCCTCTGTTGCTCTCCGTCATCAAGCTTGGCTACGAGGCACCTCTCTACAGCCCAATGTGAAATTTCATATTGAGGACCCTCCTGTTCAATGGTGAAGGTTTCTTCCACTCCACCACTGACGAGATCTTGAAGCCCGTTGATGATAGCTGGAAGCAGGCTTGAAACCCGTGTGTCTCGACCTTGACACCTCATTCTCGGTACCACTCTTGGAAGCCATATTATTCAAGGTGCCAGCCATCTCTGGCGTCCACTTCCCAGTGGAGAAAGCGGCCCTATGACTCCTGCCCCTCCAATAGGCCGCGCCAACAGGCCCAGCAGCCCAAGCAGTCCGTTTGACCGCTTCCATCACTTGCTGTCTCCTCCGTCGTACACTCCTCCCGTCCGGACCCAACTCTTCCCCTTTCTTCCAACATGGAAAGACATTTCCACTGATTCCTGGGTCCTTACCATCCTATGGGTCGGGTACGCCATAGAGTTTGTTTCGCCTCCTGACCTACCTCAGTTACCATGCCCCCAGATCCTCTCCTGGATCTCGAGATTTCCACACTTCTCATCAAGGGTGCCATCAAGGTCATCCTAGAGGTGCAACAAACCCTCAGCTTCTACTCCAAGTATTTCCTTGTACCAAAGAGGGATGGCGGCTTCAGAGCGATTATGAATCTTCGGGATCTGAATCGATACATCCGATGTCACAAGTTCCAAATGGTCACCTTGCAGTCCATTCTTCCACTGATTCCCAAGGCTGCATGGCTAGCATCAGTCGATCTCCAAGACGCGTATTTTCACATCACCATCCATCCCCAACATTAAAAGTTCATTCGTTTCGCTGTGGGAAATGTACACTAGCAATACTGCGTCCTCCCGTTTGGGCTCTGCACTGCCGCAAGGTTTTACCAAGCTGATGGCTGTGGTGGCTGCGGATCTTCATCGTCAAGGGATTGCTCTGTATCCCTATATCGACGACTGGCTTCTCGTGGCTGCTACGCAAGACCAGCTCCTCCAAGACATCCACACCACCCTCTCTCTCCTTTGTGCCCTCGGGCTTTGTGTCAACCTACCCAAGTCATCTCTCCAGCCTGTCCAGGTCCTTCAATTTCTGGGTGCCCAGCTCAATACCAACCTCGAGACCACATTCCTCCCAAACTCCAGGGCTTTCAACATACTTTCGTTGGTGTCACAGTTCCAGACCTCTCCCTGGCAGTCCGCACAGTCCGTCATGAGGTTCCTGGGGCACTTTGCGTCTACTGTCTTTGTCGTCCGTCATGCCAGGTTGAGGATGCGTCCCCTTCAGCTGTGGCTTCTTCATGCCTTCGACCCTCTCCACAGTACGTGGCACAAAATCCTGTCGATCCAACCCCTTGCTGTCGACTCCCTCACATGGTGGTCTCATCCTCAGCACCTCCTCTCCGGCGTGCCCTTTCAGCATCCTCCTCTGCAGGTGTCATTGTCCACCGATGCATCTTTATGGGGTTGGGGAGCCCAGTACAGGATGCTTTCAGCACAGGGGATCTGGTCTCGTCACGAGGCCACCCTTCATATCAATGTCCTTGAGCTGCATGCCATTCATCTCGCTCTCCACTCTTTCCTCCCGGGTCGAGGCCGAGTCATTCAGGTTGCTTCCGACAATACCACCACCGTTTACTGCATAAACAAGCAGGGCGGGACTGCCTCCCTTCGCCTCTGCAGGTCAGCCATCAATCTCTGGAGTTGGTGCCACTGCCATTCCATCATGCTCTCCACGATACACATTCCGGGCATTCAAAACATTGATGCCGATCAATTGAGCCGTTCCCAGTCATCGGCCAGCAAATGGTCCATCCACCTTCGATATCTGAGACCTGTCTTTGTCGAATTCGGTTGCCCTGTTATCAATGGCTTTGCAACTGCAGACAATGCCTGGTGTTGCCTCTTCTTCAGCAGGGGTCCGCCATCTGCTTGGTCACTGAGAGATGCCTTTCTCCACACCTGGAACCTCCACACCCTATTCTAATTCTTCCCTCCATTCCCTCTCATCTCCTGTGTCATTCAGAAGATTGTGGCCGATGCCACATTATGCATCCTTGTCACTCCCTGGTGACCGCGCCAAGTCTGGTTTCCGCACCTCCTCCGTCTGTCCGATCGGACATTCTGGCCACTGCTTGTCGTCCTTGATCTCCTCTTTCAAGCCCGAGGGAAGATCCTGCACTAGACTTTCCGCCTGAGGTGTCTGAAGTCCTCCTGAATGCCAGGAAGCCCTCTATTCATGTCACTTATCATTTGAAGTGGAGGAGGTTCCAGTCCTAGGCCTCTGATCACTCCTTTGATGCAGTCCAGTCATCTATCCATGAGATTTTTTCCTACATCGTCTCTTTAAAGAACAACAGCCTGGCATACTCGTCTTTAAAGGTCCATTTAGCAGCCATCTCTGCTTACCATCCCTTGATACAGGGATACACAGTTTTTTCCCACCATCTCACAAAGTCGTTCCTCAAGGGTCTCCTCCGGCTTTGTCCCCCTAGGAAGCCTCTGGTGCCTTCATGGAGTTTGTCACTTGTTCTTTCTCTACTTATGTCCAAGCCCTTCGAGCCCATGGCTACAGCCGATCTCCGCTTATTGTCCTGGAAGACGGCCTTCCTCATAGCAATTACTACTGCTCGCAGGGTAGGGGAACTAGCTGCCTTTCGGACTGATCCCCCCTATACAATTTTTCATAGGGAGAAGGTTGTCCTTAGACCAGATCCTTCTTTCCTATCTAAAGTCGTTTCTGCCTTTCACCTGTCTCAGTCATCTGCCTTACCTACTTTCTTTCCGGACCTGGCTGATGCACCTCAGAGAGCCTTGCACTGTCTCGATGTGTGCAGAGTGCTCTCTTTCTATTTACATAGGACTCAGCCTATCCATAAGTCTCCTCAGCTGTTCCTAGCTTATGGCCCCCCTCCTGCGGGGAGCCAATTTCCTCTCAACGCCTGCCTAAATGGGTAACTTCCACCATAGCCGTTTGCTATGAGCTTGCATGTCAACCTGTCCCTACCTGTGTCACTGCCCATTCCACATGGGCGGTATCGACATCCACCGCTTTCCTGGCTGGTGTCCCATCGGAAGGCGTCTGTGCAGCTGCTACGTGGTCCTCGGCATTGACTTTCGTGACCCACTACGCAATCAATGTCCGAGCTCGACGGGATGCTGCCTTTGGTCAGGCGGTGCTGCAATCTCTCTTTGCTTGACCCTGCTGCTTCCTCAGGTAGGACCATTGGGTGATTTTTCGCTGCTGATGCTGTGACTTAACCAGTATTTTTGTGTCTTTTTCAGCTGCCAGCTCCCTCCTCCTACTGGTTCAGCTCTTGTAATCACCCATGTGTGGGACTGCACAGAGACCACGACGAAGATAAACAGGTTGCTTACCTGTAACTGATGATCTTCAAGTGGTCGTCTGTGCAGTACCACAATCCCACCTGGCCTTCCCCACTGCTGGCATCTCCTGATCTCCTTTTTTTGGTTTGATGGGACTTACCTGTAGCGGTCAAAGGAACAGAGTGGGAGGCGGCTCTCTGCCCTGCTCCAGGCATGCACAGTGCGTGCCTGCTCCCCAGGGCGGGAAGAGAGCCCGCCAAAAGCGTACTGAGGCAAAGCTCTAGAAGTTTCTCTGGTCGAGATCGTGTGCAGGTGCCCAACCCATGTGTGGTACTGCACAGATGACCACTCAAAGATCATCAGTTACAGGTAAGCAACCTGTTTTTCAGGTCAATGGAAAGTTACCCCTGAAGTCTAAACCTGTAACATTTGATTTCAAAAGAGGGAACTTTACAAAAATTAGGGGAATGTTTAAAAGGAAGCTGAAAGGGAAACAAATCCTTAGAGGATGCTTGGAAACTATTTAAAACCATACTAATTGAAGCCCAGATAGAATGCATTCCACAGGTTAGGAAAGGCACTGCCAATGCCTGCTTCGCAAACAATGCAAGTCAAGGAAGCTATAAAAGTAGAGGCTTCTTTTAAAAAGTGGAAGGTCTGCCCTAATGAGTTGAACAAGAGGGACCGCAGGCTCTGGCAAAAGAAATGTAAGTCAATAATTAGGCATTCAAAAAGAGATTTTGAGGAGCAGATTGCTAAAAGCATCAAGACAAACACAATAAACATTTTTTAAAATATATCCAGAGTAGGAAACCAGGCAGAGAAGTAGTTAGGCTTTTGGATGACAAAGAAATCAAGGGATTACTAAAAGAAGATGGGGAGATGGCAGAGAAGCTCAATGATTTTTTTACTTCTGTGTTCACTGTAGAATGTATGGGGCATGTACCTAAGCCACAGCCACTATTTTCAGGAAGGAAGTCTGAAGATCTGAGCCAAATTAAGGTGACAAGAGACAAAGGTCTTGTCTAGAGATAGGCATGAACCTCATCATGAGCCTAATTTCATGACAAACATAGCTGGTTTGTGGTTTGAAACCGAGATTCATGCCCATCCCTATCCATAACCCTCCCATGACCCTTCACATGGTTTTCAGAGGTTTGTGATGGGAAGCAGGGGGGAACAAGAGGGAGCGAGATGCAAGCCATTTCAGCAATCCCTTTCACTCCCCCACCCCTGCTTCCAAGCATTCCTGTTAAATGGCTTTTGCAAGCAGGCACCACCCACAAGGGAAGTCCAAGCGACCTCATTTGGAATACTGTTTACAGTTCTGGTCAAAAGATATTATAGCAAAAAAGATATTATAGCATTGGAAAAAGTACAGAAAAGGGCAAATAGAATGATAAAAGGGTTGAGACACTTTCCCTGCGAAGAAAGGTTAAAGCGCTTGGGGCTCTTTAGCTTGGAGAAAAGATGGCTGAGGGGGTGACATGATCAAGATTTATAAGATTATGCATGGGATAGAGCAGGTACAGAAAGAAGTACTTTCTACAAGAACTCATCAGCACTCAATGAAATTGCTGAGCAGTCGGGTTAGAACAGATAAAAGGAAGTATTTCTTCACCCAAAGAGTGATTAACACATGGAATTCACTGCCACAGGAGGTAGTGGCAGCTACAGGTATGGACGGCTTCAAGAGGGGATTAGATAAACATATGGAGCAGAAATCCACCAGTGACTATTAGCCACAAGGTATAGATAGGAACTCTGGGGCAAGTGATGCTCTGTATTCTTGGTGCTGGGGGGGCAACAGTGGGAGAGCTTCTAGTGTCTTGGCCCCACTGGTGGACCTCCTGATGGCCCCTGGTATTTCTGGCCACTGTGTGATAGAGTGTTGGCTTCTCTTATGTTCTTATGTTCACCCGGAAGCGGTGAACTCGCCATTTGGACTTCACTCACTGTTGGTGCTGCTTGCAAAAGCCATTTAAAAGGAATGTTCCCTTTAAGTGGCTTCTGCAAGATCTTCCCCCCTTCCATTCTGCTGGCCTTGGGGAGCCACTGCCAGCAGAAAGGAGAGAGGGAAGACCCCCGTATCGCATCACGAACCTCACAAAACAAAACAGTTAGTTAAACAGGGAGGTTCGTGAAGGTTTGTGGTTCACGTGAACCCACAAACTGGAACGAGCCTCCATTTTCCTGGTTCATGCCCATCCATATTCTAGACTTATTGTGGAAAGTGAAAACCTCGATGGCATACATCCGGGAGTTCTTAGGGAATTCAAATGTGATATAGGTTACATATACTATCCCTAAATTCAGCTGCTGTACCAGAAGACTGAAGAGCAGCAAATGTTACAGCAATTTTTAAAAAGAGATCCTGAGGGGAACCAGGAAATTACAGGCTAGTCAGCTTAATGTCTGTCCCAGGCAAATTAACAGAAGTGTAATCAAAGACAGAATTATTAGGTACATAGTGGGACAAAGCCTGCTGAGGGAAAATCAGCATGGCTTCTGCAAAAGGAAGTCCTGCCTCACCAACCTTTTGGAGTTCTTGGAGAAAGTGAACAAGCATGTAGACAGACAATGGTGACCCAGTAGACATTATATATTTTGACTTTCAAAATACTTTTGACAAGGTATCTCACAAAGCCTCCTGAATAAATTTAGCAGTCATGTCATAAGAGGACAAGCTCTCTTATGGATTAAAAACTGGTTAAATGACAGGAACCAAAGAGTAGGAATCAATGGACAGTACTCAAAATGGGGGGAAGTAAGTCCCACAAAGATTAGTATTGAGGCCGGTACTATTTAATTTATTCATAAATGATCTGGAGCTAGGGGGTGAGTAGTGTAGTGGCAGATGTATCCAAATTATTCAGGATGGTGAAAACCAAGGCTGACTGTGAAGAACTCCAAGAGGACCTCCACAAACTGGGTGAATAGGAGACAGTGTGGCAAATGAAATTCAGTGTTGGTAAGTGCAAGATGATGCACTTACCTCATCAAAGGCTCCTAAGTTCCTCATCAAAGGCTCCTAAGTAAGTTCAATAATCATGGGATAAAAGGACAAGTCCTCTTGTGGATCAAAAACTGGCTTATAAATAGAAAACAGAGAGTGAGTATAAATGGGAAACTTTCTCAGTGGAGGGTGGTAAGCAGTGGGGTACCACAGGGATCAGTACTCGGTCCGATGCTTTTTAACTTGTTTATTAACGATTTGGAATTGGGAGTAAGCAGTGATGTGGCTAAATTTGCAGATGACACAAAGTTGTTCAGGGTGGTGAAAACCAGGGAGGATTGTGAGGCACTCCAAAGGGATCTGTTGAGGATGGGTGAGTGGGCGTCAACGTGGCAAATGGGGTTCAATGTGGCCAAGTGCAAAGTGATGCACATTGGAGCCAAAAATCCTAAATATAAATACACGTTGATGGGGTCTGATCTGGCAGAGACGGACCAAGAGAGAGATCTTGGAGTCGTAGTGGATAACTCACTGAAAATGTCTACACATTGTGTAGCTGCAATAAAGAAGGCCAACGCTATGCTGGGGATTATTAGGAAGGGAATTGATAACAAATCAGCCAGTATCATCATGCCCCTGTATAAATCATTGGTGCGACCTCATTTGGAATACTGTGTACAGTTCTGGTCACCACATCTCAAAAAGGATATTATAGCATTGGAAAAAGTGCAGAGAAGGGCAACTAGAATGATAAAAGGGTTGGAACACCTTCCCTATGAAGAAAGGTTAAAATGCTTGGGGCTCTTTAGCTTGGAGAAACGACGGCTGAGAGGTGACATGATCGAGGTTTATAAGATTATGAATGGGATTGAGCAGGTTGAGAAAGAAGTACTTTTCTCCCTTTCTCACAATACAAGAACTCGTGGGCACTCTATGAAATTGCTGAGCAGTCGGGTTAGAACAGATAAAAGGAAATACTTCTTCACCCAAAGAGTGATTAACATATGGAATTCACTGCCACAGGAGGTGGTGGCAGCTACAAGCATGGACAGTTTCAAGAGGAAATTAGATAAACATATGGAGCAGAAGTCCACCAGTGGCTATTAGCCACAGGGTATAGATGGGAACTCTCAGTCTGGGGCAGGTGATGCACTCTATTCTTGGTGCTGGAGGGGGCAGCAGTGGGAGGGCTTCTGGTGCCCTGGCCCCACTGCTGGACCTCCTGATGGCACCTGGTATATTTTGGCCGCTGTGTGACAGAGTGTTGGACTGGATGGGCCATTGGCCTGATCTAACATTGGCTTCTCTTATGTTCTTATGTTCTTATGTTCTTATATTGTGACAAGGCTAATGGGGTCTGAACTTGCTGAGACTGAGAAGGGAAAAGATAGTGGATAGTTCAGTGAAAGTGTCAACCCAGTGTGCTGCAGCAGTGAAAAGGACAAACTGTGTTAGGGATTATTAGGAAAAGGATTGAGAATAAAGCGGCTGATATATAATGCGCCTGTATAGATCTATGGTGTGGCCTCATTTAGAATACTGTGTACAATTCTGGTGACCGTATCTCAAAAAAGACCTCACAGAGCTGGAGAAAGTACAGAGGAGGGTGACCAAGATGATTAGGGGGTTGGAGCACCTTTCTTATGCGGGAAGGCTGAAGAATCTGGGACTTTTAAGTTTTGAAGAGAGACAACAAAGGGGGGGACATGATAGAGGTTTATAAAGTTATGCATGGGGTAGAGAGAGTTGACAAACAGAAATTTTTCTCCCTCTCTCAAAATACTAGTACTTAAGGGCATCTAATGAAGTTGATGGGCAGTAGTTTCAGGACTGACAAAATGAAATACTTCTTTACACAGAGAGTGATTAAAATGTGGAATTCACTGTAGTGATGGCTACAGAAATAAACAGCTTTAAAGGGGGATTATATAGATTCATGGAGGATAGGTCTATGTGGCTAGTAGACATAGTGATGGAGAGGAACCTCCGCATGCAGAGGCATTAAACCTTGGAATTCCAGAGCCAGGTGGCAACATCAGAAGAAGGTCTCTTCCTGTATGTCCTGTTGTTGGCCCTCCAGAGGAATTGGCTGGTCACTGTGTGAGACAGGGTACTGGATTAGATAAACCACTGGTCTGATCCAGCAGGACTCTTCTTATCCTCTTATGTTGATATGATCACCTTTGTGCTATACTTTCTGTTCTAGTAAATATCTATACAGTGTCTGAGGGGTTTTGTGTAATATTTAAGTTACCTGTTGTGAAAATAGAAAGATGAATGAGGTAGGAAATTAAAATATGGAACATGGTAGTAGGGACACTCTGCAAAGCATATGCCATAAGAACATAAGAGAAGCCAGTGTTGAATCAGGCCAATGGCCCATCTAGTCCAACACTCTGTCACACAGCGGCCAAAATATACCAGGTGCCATCAGGAGGTCCAGCAGTGGGGCCAGGACACTAGAAGCCCTCCCACTGCTGCCCCCTCCAGCACCAAGAATAGAGTGCATCACCTGCCCCAGACTGAGAGTTCCCATCTATACCCTGTGGCTAATAGCCACTGATGGACTTCTGCTCCATATGTTTATCTAATTCCCTCTTGAAACTGTCCATGCTTGTAGCTGCCACCACCTCTTGTGGCAGTGAATTCCCTATGTTAATCACTCTTTCGGTGAAAAAGTACTTCCTTTTATCTGTTCTAACCCTGCTCAGCAATTTCATGGAGTGCCACCTCTGTTCTGCAAGTATTGCATTGGTTTCCAGTTTGTTGCCAGGTTTAATTCAAAATATTGGTACCTGCTAAGAAAGGGAGATCTCTGCAGTGTATACATTTTGCATCATTCCTTTGACCATATTGCTTGAAAGTGTATTTCAACTAAACCTTTTTAATACATCCAACCATTTAAATGTTCTTTGCAGAGTTTACAGGAAACAGATATATTTCCTGTAAGCACTGTCTATACTGCTTGCCTCTCCATGCATTTTGCTCTATTTAAATATGCTTCTTGAGTCCATGTTGGCAGGTGATCAGTTTGTCCAAATTGTTTACTGGTCTCAATGGGGTGTATTCTCTCTTTTTCTTACCCTGGATAGGTTCTGGCTCCCTCAGGGCCAAATTTGACCTTTCGGAAGGACCCAGTAAGCCCACAACACTTGCAGTGCAATTTATCAGTGAAGGAAGCACTCTTTCAGGAGTAGACATTGAACTAGTAGGCACTGGCTATCGACTTTCCTTAGTAAAGAAGAGATTTGCCACTGGTAAGAAATATAAAGTTAAGTTACAATGGTAGACAGAATGTGTTAGTCTTTTAAATGTCATTTGTTATAATAATAGATTACATACCTGTCATTGTTTTTAAATATCTGTGAGATGCAATCAGTGCAAGGCCAGTGGCCATCAGACATGTATAGTATGTATCCCTCCAGTGTTTGCCTTGATCAACACTCTAAATATGCTAGTCTTTTATGTAAATGCTAGAATCTGTAGTGGATGCCCTCTCAGGAGGTCTGTTTGGACCAGGCACCCTGGTGTTTTTTATTCATAGGTTTAGACATTCGTCTCCTCTTAGCATTTTACTGTGTTCGCCAGAGCATCTGTTACATAAATTCTGGATCAACCATCAGATATGTGCACTGGTTTGACATTTTGGGATAAAAGCATAAGCATGTTTGGTGCACCTATTCTTAATTATTCTTGTATTGAAACTGAAGAAAAATATTTGTAAGCATCTGTATCTGGGTCTCACTTTACTGACAATGTATTAACTGAAATTTTTGTGTCTTTCAGGACGATATATGGCAGATTGCTGATCAACCTTGGGGGGGGGAACAGTTCTCAATCAATACTTCATTCTTACTACCTTTCCAACACTATTGTATAACACACATTTTTGGAAAATGTTGACTGTTTTTAGCCGTTTATTACTCAACAAAAATGCACTTTTTAAAAATAAGTCATTTTAAAAATATTCTTTGTTTTGCAATAGCACTGAAGAAAACTCCAATACTATCTATAAAAGATCTACTGCAATACTGAGGAACAAGAGTACTCAAAAGTTTAGTAAAGATGTAGCCTAAGAGCCAAAATAGCAATCTTTGTGGTAGAGTATGTGGTACTCTGACACCATAAACTACACAATATTTTAGCTTTCATAAATATTACTCGATGATGTTTTTCAGTTCTCCTGGTTGCCATTCCATACACATAGTGGCAAAGTCATTTTTTGTTTCAGTCTTGTATAGTCATGTGCCATATCTTAGAGAGATGTATACAAAAATTGATTTCTACATACTATATATTAAGTATACATTGTTTTATTAAAGATTGTATACATTGTTTTATTAAAGATGGTTTTAAAATTGTAAAGTGCAATGTTTTAAACCTGGACAGCAGAGATATTTACTTCTGCCATTAGTTAAATTTATGGGAGCTGTAATTTTTGAATTAATGCTGTAGATTAATTTATTTTTATATGGAATATGTAACATTTGTGCCTTTTTTAAAAAAGCTGTGCCTGTCAAGATGTTGTTAATGTGCCTCTCATTTCTTTTTTCAATGTCTAGATCTTCCATATAGAAAACATGGTGTTTTTTCTGTGTAATAAGTACAAATTTATATAATTTCCTATGCAGGGATATGAATGCAAATGTACAGTAGTTATAGAACTAATATTAGATGACTTCCATGTGGGTTAATTGCAATACATGCAACCACTGTAAAGGGAATAGCCTACTTTTGATACATTCACAGAAAAACATCTTTATGCTCAAAATTTTAACTTCATTGTCACCAAAGATGTCTAAAATTCTGAAGGTGCATTAAATACTTTAAACTAATTTATAAAAGAACAGTTGTAGCATTTCCCTTTGACTACGGTTTTGAATATTCAAGTGCTTTCAAAAATGCGATGTGAATATAAATGTTTCTTGTCAGGAGTAGCTTTCTTTAAGGGCTTAAGCTGGGCAAGAATTGCTATTTGTCTTAATTTCAACACTATTGATGAACTAAATGTTTAAACCTTTGGATTGGTCTCTGATCTCTTTTCCCCATTTTTAAATACGGTAGCAAATATAAACTATTGGAGTGATCCATTGGGATAATTTTTAATGTCAATTATTAATTTTAGAGTTATGCCGTTAAGACATTATTAAATGCTGAAATCAAAAATTGTGGTGTACTTAAAGTCTATAACCAGCAGCTGAAAATTTTAGATTACACTTCTGAATTCCATTTGTATATGAAAAGTATATTTTAAAAGCAATAACTAAATATTTTGTGAAACCACTAATGAATATGTTGGGCAGCTTGATATATGATGCCTGTAGCCACTTACATTTTGGTGAAACACACTACAAAGGCTGCAAACAATAGCAGGTGCATATGTTTTACTGATTCAAATGAATTTCTACATTAACAATAGAACATATAATTATGGTCAAATGACTTCATTGGATTACTTTACTTTTTAAGATTGTTCTTTTAAACTTTAGATTTCCTTGGAACAATACATATTGGATCTTCATATTCTAAAATATTAGTCTCTGCTAAGTGATTATTACTAGGGCTTTTAAATAATTGGCATTTCAAATGGTGTTTCAAATGGTTCAATCTCTTACTGGAATCTTAATTGTAATCTGCTTTTGTAATCGAAATTTTTGGGGCAGTGTAACTCTACATTATTGAAATCCTATTTTACTCTCCATTTTTAATCATGTATTTCTAAAAAGTTAAAAGTTAGCACTTTTAATCTAGACTTATTACCAAGTATTCTCAAACTTTTATTAGCAATGGTGCAGGTTACAATTTTGAAGCCATATGAGTTTATATAGAATTTTTGTAAAGAAATCTAAAAAAATTGTAAAAATACAAATATTTGAGGAGAATTAAATGCAGCAAGCTGGATCTTGCTTGTTTATAAAGTGATCATCTTTATAGCTGCCTCTTGTGAGAGAATTTGTAAAAAACTCTAAAGGGTCTGTGGTTTCTATGAACTGTAAATTGGAGCACTATAAATCTATTTTACAAAAAGTGTAAATACATCTGAATTTTCACAAAATGTAAAAAATTGCACCCCATAATAAACATGTAATATATAACTTACAAGTTGACTTTTGCTGCTTATATATTATTGGAGGTATTCTCAAGCATCAGAATATTCCATCCAAGGATGGATTTCTCATATAAGATATATCTATGTTCTGAACAAGGGAAATGCCTTTGAAGTAATTAACCTGAATTTCAGTAAAACATCTAAATGTACTTCACTAAAAATTAAATATTGTAGCAGACACCTCTGAGCACACTATTCTAGCTTTGTGCGAAGGCTGATCAGGCAGGGAAGCTATGTGATATCTTCTTACCGCTTTTGTTAAAAGAAAAGCTCAGGTATTTGCAGTGCTTGGGAGGGAAGGAGCTTGAATCAAGCCTTATGCCATAAGTATTTCGGTCCCTTGCCCTACTCTTTATAAAATTACTTGAGGATTTGCCAACTCTTTGTTGCTCCTTCTTATTCTATTCTCAATTTTTTTAAAAAAATGCTGGCACAGAAAGGAAGACTTGTGAGATGATGTGCACTGTATACCCACCCACCTTCTTAAGTTTATGCAGCCATTTTCATGAGGTGACACCCTTTGCTGAAAAAAATCTATTTCAGATAAGGTTATAAGTATGACTCTAAGATTTAATCAATTAAAGACCTTGGGTGAGTCCTTTCCCACATCCACCAGTGGGAGGCACCCTGAAACTTCAGTAGGTTCCGATCTGAAAAATTCTTCAAGTGTGAAACATAACCCTTCAAAGTCCAATCATCATCATCATCATCAACATCATTATAATTTATATACTAAATAGCCAAATCAGCTAAATCTCAGGACAGCTGAACACGGGGCAGATAAATGTGGGCTGAGTGTTTGATGCGAAGGAGAGAAGGAAGCAGGAAAACAGGAGAGACCCATGGGGGCTTTCAGGGAGGGAAATAGCAGGGAAGGAGGGAATTAGATGTTCTCCGCAAGTTCTTGCAGGTCCCCACCTGTATGTTCTAATAGTGAAGTCAGCAAATTTTGCATACTTAAATCTGGTGACTGGAGCTGTGAACAGGCAAGACAGATTTTTCTACAAACCTGAAAAAGGTCCCAGGTTTGCAGAAAAATATGAAATCTAAAAAAATACACCGGGGGGGGGCTTAAATCCAAAATGGTAGAGGTGCCTGTAGCTTTAAAAAAGATTCCCTCAGTGGCTGTTGCTAGGCAACCACAGCATTCCAGACTTCAGTTTCAGTGAATAAAAGGCAGGGGGGCAGGGTCCTTTCCAGGCCTATTTTGGCCTTTGAGGGAGGACTTATTGGGGCCTGACTAGGGTTCCCAGGTCCAGGTTGGGAAATTCCTGGAGATTTTTTGGTGAAATCTGGGGAGTGCAAGTTATGGGGATGGAAGAGGTTTCAGCATGGTAAAATGCCACATGTCCATCCAAAGCAGCCATTTTTCTCCAGGGGACAGATCTCTGTTGTTAGGAGTTCAATTCTGGGAGATCTCCAGGACCCACCTGGAGGTTGGCAACCCGATTCTGGCAGCAGCTTCTGGGTGACTCGATACCACCTGACTTGCATGACTGAACTAGGTCTGGCTGCTTGCTACTGCTCAACAGCAGCCACTCTATGAAAGCTAATGTGGTGTAGAGGGTAGGGTTTCAAAGTAGGGTCTGCAAGATCTTGGTTCAATTCCCCATCTTGCTGTGGAACCTGACCGGGTGATTTTGAACCAGCCACATGCTTTCAGCCTAACCTATCTTACAAGGTTGTTGTGCATATAAAAAGTGGGCAAGGATAATGTAAGCTGCTTTGGTCCCCACTGTGGAGAGAGACTAGATTTTCCTAGGTCGAGGCTGTGGCTGTGGGGTGGGGGGAGACAGAAAGCTGAAGACAGAAGCGCAGGTAAAGGTAGGTTGGCTGTGGGGTGGGAAGGAGATAAGGTTGTCAACTCTAGGTTGGGAAATTTCTGGAGATTTGAGGGGTGGAGCCTGGGGAGGGGAGGTTTGAGGAGGGGAGGGACCTCAGACTCCACCTTCCAAAGCAGCCATTTCCTCCAGGGCAACTGAGCCTTAGGGGAGGGCGGGATATAAATCAAGTTATAAATAAATAATTCAAAATAATGTTGCCTACCTCCAGGTGAGGGCTGAAGATCACCTGAAATTATAACTGATCTCCAGATGAGAGAGAAGTTTCCCTGGAGAAAATGGTGGTTTGGAGGGTGGAGTCTATGGTATACCCTGCTAAGATCACTTCCCTCCCCAAACCTCACCTTCCCAAGGCTCCACACCCAAATCTCCAGGAGTTTCCAAACAATGGAGCTGGCTACCTGTCACGGACTGGGGTGCGGGGTTAGATAGGAGTGAGGAAGTCAAGGCACAGTCTGGGGTCAAGGCAAACCAAACAGCCGGGAGAACCACATCCAAAACGTGAGGCAAAGTGAGGTGGTCAAGGGGCAGTCTGAGGTCAAGAGCCAGGCAAACAAACCAACCAGGGAAACTAAGCCCAAAGCGCAAGGCAAAGCGGGGTGGTCCAGGTGCAGTCCAGGGTCAAGAGCCAGGCAGACAAACCAACCAGGGAAACCAAGTCCAAAACACAAACTGTCAGAGTTGTCCGTAAGCCAGAATTTCCGAGGGTCGAGAGTTCAGGAGTTAGAGGTTCGCGGTTCAAGCTGAGGTCAGGGAGCCAAGGATGTCAAGACAGGAACTGGGGATCAAGAACACAAGCGAGGAGGTGCAGAGCTTCATCAAGGTTACTAGTTGCTGGCACAACTTGCCGGCGTGAGGGTGAGGGTTAAATAGCTCACCAAGTTGCTGGCAATTAGTGCGCCTCAAGTATGTCCTGGCTCCTGCTAGTACTCAGGGCTGAACAAGCGTCTGTGGCGCATGCCTCTCGCTGCTGGGCTGCCGTGTCCCGTTGGCACTGTTCTTGCAAGCGGGAAACAGGTGGAGGCGAATCGGGGTGTGCTGAGTAGGCGGGAATCTGCCTCAGCTATCGCTGGGGCAGCCCCTGAACTCTCCGCACTGTGAGGTGCGGGATTGTCTGGCCTCTTAGCTCCTCTGCTGGAGTCGTGGGCTCCTCTGCTGGAGCCGTGGGCTCAGATTCAGCATGAGCCCCTCCCAGGGCCCCCCTCAACAGATGGGCCAGGTTTATCTGGGTAGGTTTCGTGATACTGCTGAACCAAGTCAGGCATGTGCAGGTTGTCGGCTGGTTTCCAAGATCGGTCATTGGGACCATAACCTTCCCAGTCCACTAAGTACTGCAAGGAGCCCTGGTGTAGACAAGAGTCAAGGATTTGTTGTACTTCATACTCCTCCTCATCATTGATGAGGACAGGCAGGGGTGGAGCTGGTGGTGTAGGGCGATCAGGACTTGGAGGAGTTGACGGGACTAACAACGAATGGTGGAATACAGGGTGGATATGTAGCTGGTCCAATAGGTGCAGGCAAAAAGAGACAGGATTGAGGTGTTCGGTGATCTCGTAGGGGCCGATGAGGCGGGTGTCCAGTTTATGAGACCGACCTGGACATCACAGGTATCGGGTAGGGAGCCACACCTGATCCCCGACATGCAGAGGAGGACTTTCTTGCTGTTTCCGGTCAGCTGCCAGCTTGTGTGCATCTTTGGCTTGCTGGAGCTGTTCCCAGAATAGAGCTTGAAGGGACTGCAATTCCTGGAGGCGTGCCTCTGTGCCGGGGATGTGGGTGGGTGGGTGCATGTTGGGGAAGAAACGAGGGTGATATCCATAGTTTGTGGCAAAGGGAGTTGTTTGGATTGATGAGTGGATGGAATTATAGGTGAATTCTGCCAAGGGTAACAACGGGGACCAGTTATCCTGCTAATAGCAGGAGTAGCAACTAAGGTATTATTCCAGGGTGTGCGTTCCATCTGTCCATCCATTTGTGGATGATAGGCGGAGGACAGGTGAACCTGAGTACCAAGACCGGAGTGCATCGCTTTCCAAAAATGGGAGGAAAACTGAGAGCTGCGGTCGGAGATTACGTGATTGGGGAGACCATGGAGTCAGAAAACCTGCTGGATATACAACTGTGCGGTTTCTGTAACCGTGGGAACCTTGGCGCAGGGGACAAAATGAGCTATTTTGGTGAACAGGTCTACAACGACAAAGATGCAAGTGCGACCATGGGAGCACGAAAAGTCAACAATGAAATCCATGGAGACGGTGTCCCATGATTCGGAGGGCATGGGTAATGGAAGCAGCAATCCGGGAGGCTTGGCGGGGATGTCTTGGGCATGCCGACACAGCTCGCAGGAACTCACGTAGTGAGCCACGTCGGCACAGACCCGGGGCCACCAAAATTCTCGAGTGAGGAGGTGGGTTGTCTTATGGTGACCGAAGTGCCCAGCGGGAAGCGAGTCATGGGTTAGGTGCAGGATCTTGGTTTGGAGAGGGCCCGTGGGTATGTAGAGGCAGTCTTGGTGGAACAGGAGGCCGTCGCGAGTGGTCAGGTCTCTTGTTGCCCCGTTCTGGAGGTCTCGTAGACATTGTGCCCAGAGGTCCTGGGATTACTCGGACCGGATCTCCTTGGTCAAAGGACAGTGACTGGTGGTGGCAGTGATTACTGAAGGGAACAGTATGGATGTCTCAGGGGTTTCTTCTGACAAGGCCGGTGCGTATTCTGGTTTGCAGGACAGGGCGTCCGCTTTCTGATTTTGTGTCTGGGGGATATAAGTGATTTTAAAGTCAAACCGGGAAAAGAACAGGGACCACTGAATCTGCAAGTGTTCCAAGTTCTGGTGGTCGGTGAGGACCTGGACAGGATGACGAGCACCTTCAAGGTAATGCCTCCATACCTCAAATGCTGTCTTGATGGCTAGGAGTTCTCTCTCCCAGATGGTGTAATTTCGTTCCGCAGCCATCAGTTGGCAAGAATAATAAGCATATGGCTGAAGAGGCTACGTGGGATTGTCTCGTTGGGAGAGCATGGCCCTGATAGCGACACTGGAAGCATCGAACTTGACGATAAACGGGAGCCGAGGATCAGGGTAGCAGAGCAAGAGACCAGATGAAAAGCAATTTTTCAAAGTGGCAAAGGCCTGGTCGGCCTCAGGAGTCCATTTGAACGTCTCCTTGGGATGGAGGAGCCAGGTTAGGGGAGTCGTTAGGGGCTCGTAGGCTGGGATAAACTGACAGTAATAATTGGCAAATCCTAGGAATCTTTGTCTTTGCGGGTTCGAGGGACTTGCCAATTCAAGATGGCTTCCACCTTCTTGGGATCCATAAGTATTCCTTGTGGGGATATGATATGGCCGAGGAATACGGAGTGGAGGTCAAATGCACATTTTTCTAACTTCATGTAGAGGCCCTGGGTCCAAAGGTGTTGAAGGACCAAACTGACATGTTCAACGTGCTGGGCAGGTTCTCGGAATACACCAGGATATCATCAAGGTAAATAATTATGAAGCAATCTAGGAGATCCTGGAAAATGTCGTTCATGAACCTCTGGAACACCGCGGGCACATTGGTTAAGCCAAAGGGCATTACGAGGTATACATACTGCCCGTATCGTGTGCCAAAAGCCATTTTCCACTCGTCACCAGGGTGGATGCGCACGAGGTTATAGGCGTTGCAGAGGTCCAACTTTGTTTAGATCTGGGCCCCTTTAAGGTGGTCAGGGAGCTCAGGGATATTGGTTGCAGATGGTGATCTTGTTCGGCACATGGTAATCATTGCAGAGGCACAATTCTCCACTCTTCTTTTTCACAAAGAGCACCGGTGCAGACAACAGAGAGGTGGAAGGCCAGATGAATCCTCTGGCCAGGTTCTCTTCGAGGAAGTCTCGGAGCGCCGCTATTTCTGGTTCGGCCATAGGGTATAAGCGACCTACTGGTAAGGGTGCTTCGGGAACCAGGTCTATGGCACAGTCATATGGCCGATGTGGAGATAACTGATCAGCTCCTTTTTCCTTGAAGACGTCCGCAAAATCATGGTAAGGGCGTGGGAGAAGCGACTGGTCACCTGGAGCTGAAGCGATCAAGGTGGTAGCTGGATTTGATGAGGAGTGTGTGGTGGGAAAATGTAGTTCTTGGTGAACCCAGTCCACCAGGGGATTATGGGCCACCAGCCAGGAAAGACCCAGGATCATTGGAAATCAGGGCATATGAGCAACGTCGAACCTTAGCTGCTGTTGGTGCTCCCATATGCATAAGGTCAGCGTCTGGGTTTCCTGAGTTACAGGACCGGAATGGAGGAGGCACCTATCAATAGCCTCCACAAGGGTCAGGGTCTCTTTCTCTTAGGCAAGAATAAGATGTTGCTTTACGAAAGCAGAGTCCATGAAGCAGCAGGCAGCTCCAGAGTCGAGCATAGTGTGGACAAACAGCCATCGTTCATCTGGCAACTGCAGTTTGATTGGAACCAAAAAAAGTCTGGGAACGAGAGACGAAAGTTCAGAGGACCCAGCTAGCAGCCCCATGCTGATGGGTCTGCTTAGGCGTGGGGCTGGCCTTTTACTGACAACAGCAAGGCCAGAGTCTCGGGACGCACTCGTTTTGCAGGGCACCCGAGGGAGTAGTGCCCTGCCCTTCCACAGTACAGACACAAATTATGGGTGCGGCGATGGGCTTTTTTCTTTCAGGGTGAGGCATGGGTGTACAGACCCTACTTGTATGGGCTCACCCTCATTTCCCGGAGCGCTGTGGTTGGCTGGACTCAACCCTGGGGATGAATGGTGGGTTGTGGGAGAGCCATGGGTGCGGCCTCGGTGCTGGCATCAACTCTCAAGATGGCTGTCTATGTGGAGGTACAGGGTTATCAGGTTCTGCATGGTGTTGGGTCAGTTGACATGGGCCAACTCATCCAGGTTCTCATCCGCCAACCCTTCCGCATATTGGTCCATGAGGGCGGCCTCATTCCAAGCCAAGTCTTGTGCTAATAACTGGAACTCAGTGGCATAACTGGCAACTGACGACTTGCCTTCTTTTAGGGAATGGATTTTGCGGTTGACGGTGGCTGCCTGCTGGGGGTTTGCATTGGCGGTTGAGAAATGGGCCAGGAACCCTTGGTAGTTCAACAGGAGCGGAGACAAGGAGACCAGCAGGGGAGTAGCCCATTTTGCCACTTGCCCTTTCAACAAACTGATATTGAAGCAAACCTTTGTTTTATCATTTGGGAAGTCCCGGTCTCAATTCAATGTATACTTTGCATCGAGCTAGAAATGCTGGGAACTCCTCCACATTTCCACTGAACTTCTCGGGAGGATTTACAGGACAGCGGGGCGGTGGAACAGTGGCGGCGGTAGCTTGCTGCTGCATATGCAGGTGGCTTACTACCTGAGTGAGTTGTTGCAGCTGAATAGCCAGGTCAGCCAGCTGAAGCACGCCTCCACTTGCTTCGTCCATGGTGAGGAATGAGCATTATGTGTAGGTGATGCCAGCAATCTGTCACGGGCTGGGGTGCGGGGCTAGACAGGAGCAAGGAAGTCAAGGCACAGTCCGGGGTCAAGAACCAGGCAAGCCAAACAGCTGGGAGAAGAATTTACAAAACGCGAGGCAAAGTGGGGTGGTCAAGAGCCAGGCCGACAAACCAACCAGGGAAACCAAGTCCAAAACACAAACCGTCAGAATTGTCTGTAAGCCAGAGTTTTCGAAGGTCGAGAGTCCGAGAGTCAAAGGTTCGAGGTACAAGCCAAGGTCAGGGAGCCGAGGACATCAAGACAGGAACCAGGGATCAAGAACACAAGCGAGGAGGTGCAGAGCTTCGTCAAGGTGACTAGTTGCTGGCACGACTTGCCGGCGTGAGGGTAAAGGCTAAATAGCTTACCAAGCTGCCGGCAATTAGCGCGCCCCAAGCATGTCCCAGCTCCTACTAGTACTCAAGGCTGAACGAGTGTCTGTGGCGCATGCATGCCTCTCAACGCCGGGCTGCCATGTCCCATTGGCACTGTTCTCGCAAGCGAGAAAGTGGTGGAGGCAAATCGGGGGGAGTTTGAAAGACCTGAATCAGATTGTGGTGACAAGAGAAGAAGTCCTCCAACTGATGGACAATTTAAAAACTAATAAATCACCAGGCCCGGATGGCATTCATCCGCGAGTTCTGAAAGAACTCAAATGTGAACTTGTGGATCTACTGACAAAAATATGTAATCTTTCTTTAAAATCTACCTCCATTCCTGAGGACTGGAAGGTAGCTAATGTCACTCCCATCTTTAAAAAGGGCTCCAGGGGAGATCCAGGAAATTACAGGCCAGTCAGTCTGACATCGATACCGGGTAAGTTGGTGGAAACTGTTATTAAGGAAAGAATTAGTAGGCACATTGATGAACAAAAAGTATTGAGGCAGACTCAGCATGGCTTCTGTAAGGGAAGATCTTGTCTCACTAACCTGTTAGTGTTTTTTGAGGGAGTGAACAAACATGTGGACAAGGGGGACCCAATAGATATTATTTACCTTGACTTCCAGAAAGCTTTTGATACAGTTCCTCATCAAAGGCTCCTAAGTAAGTTCAATAGTCATGGGATAAAAGGACAAGTCCTCTTGTGGATCAAAAACTGGCTTATAAATAGGAAACAGAGAGTGAGTATAAATGGGAAACTTTCTCAGTGGAGGGTGGTAAGCAGTGGGATACCACAGGGATCAGTACTCGGTCCGATGCTTTTTAACTTGTTTATTAATGATTTGGAATTGGGAGTAAGCAGTGAAGTGGCTAAATTTGCAGATGACATGAAGTTGTTCAGGGTGGTGAAAACCAGGGAGGATTGTGAGGCACTCCAAAGGGATCTGTCGAGGATGGGTGAGTGGGCGTCAACGTGGCAAATAGGGTTCAATGTGGCCAAGTGCAAAGTGATGCACATTGGAGCCAAAAATCCTAAATATAAATACACGTTGATGGGGTCTGAACTGGCAGAGACTGACCAAGAGAGAGATCTTGGAGTCATAGTAAATAACTCAATGAAAATGTCTAGACAGTGTGTAACTGCAATAAAGCAGGCCAACGCTATGCTGGGGATTATTAGGAAAGGAATTGAAAACAAATCAGCCAGTATCATAATGCCCCTATATAAATCATTGGTGCGGCCTCATTTGGAATACCGTGTACAGTTCTGGTTGCCACATCTCAAAAAGGATATTATAGCATTGGAAAAAGTGCAGAGAAGGGCAACTAGGATGATAAAAGGGTTGTAACACCTTCCCTATGAAGAAAGGTTAAAATGCTTGGGGCTCTTTAGCTTGGAGAAATGATGGCTGAGGGGTGACATGATCGAGGTTTATAAGATTATGAATGGGATTGAGCAGGTTGAGAAAGAAGTACTTTTCTCCCTTTCTCACAATACAAGAACTCGTGGGCACTCCATGAAATTGCTGAGCAGTCAGGTTAGAACAGATAAAAGGAAGTACTTCTTCACCCAAAGAGTGATTAACATATGGAATTCACTGCCACAGGAGGTGGTGGCAGCTACAAGCATGGACAGTTTCAAGAGGGAATTAGATAAACATATGGAGCAGAAGTCCATCAGTGGCTATTAGCCACAGGGTATAGATGGGAACTCTCAGTCTGGGGCAGGTGATGCACTCTATTCTTGGTGCTGGAGGGGGCATCAGTGGGAGGGCTTCTAGTGTCCTGGCCCCACTGCTGGACCTCCTGATGGCACCTGGTATATTTTGGCCACTGTGTGACAGAGTGTTGGACTAGATGGGCCATTGGCTTGATTCAACATTGGCTTCTCTTATGTTCTTATGTTTCTTTGTTATGAGTGCTGACTAGGTGGGAATCTGCCTCAGCTGTCGTTGGGGCAGCCTCTGAACTCTCTGTGCTGTCAGGTGCAGAATTGTCTGGCCTCCGGAGTTTATCCCCAACAGCACTTAGCTCCTCCGCTGGAGCCATGGGCTCGGATTCAGCAGGAGCCATGACACTACTCTGAGGAGAACTGATCTCTGTAGTTGGGAAATCCATTGATTCCTGGAGAGCTGCCATCACCACTGCGGGGGCAAGGAAGCAGGTGGCAGGTCAGGAGAGTGATGGAGGGCAGAAAGAGTGATGGGGTAGGGGCAGAAAGAGGAAGCGACAGGCATGGAGAACAGTAAGAAAAGGGATGTCGGGAGGGAGAAAATGAGAGAGAAGTAGAGGGAGGAGGGAGGAAGCAAAAGTGGGGAAAATGAGATAGACGCTCCCACATGTTTCTTGCAGGTCCCCGCTTGTATATTCTAATAGTGAGGTTGGCCAGATCTGAGGATACTTACATCCAGAGACTGGACCCATGAAGGGCCATGTCAGATCTTTTGACAAACCTGAACAGCGGTTTGCTTGTCAATATATCAAATTCTCAATGTGGCCCTATTTGAGGATATTTACTTCTGAAGATCTGAGCCACAAACAGACAAGATAGATATTTCTACTAACCTAAGAAAAACCCCTTGTTTGCAAAGCAAATTTGAAATCTTATATATATTGGGGGGGGGGGTTCAAAACCCCAAATAATAGAAGCAGTGCTTATACCTTTAAGAAAGGTAATCTCAGTGGCTATCTGGGGGTTGATTGGCAACCACAACAATATTCAGACCTTGGTTTCCATTAGCAAAAGGCAAGGGGAGGGCTCTTTCCAGAGCTATTCTGGCCTATCAGTCTACCCTTACTGCCACTGAAGGATTCATTGGGGCCCAAGCAACCAGGTAATTTGTTACCATGCTCAGGAGTTGTGGCAGCTGGCTACTGGTTGACTTGATGTCACACAACTCGCCTGGGCCCAGCAGCAGCCTGTACACAATTTGCACAGCTTGGCCAAATTTGGCCACCTGAGTGACTTGCTACTGTACAACTTCTGCAATTTGGCTGGGCTTTTCCCAGGGGATGGCTGCCATGCGGAGAGAATGAGTGAAAGCTGAGAGCCAGTGTTGCATTGTGGTTAGACTGTCAGACTAGGGCCTGGGGAAACTGAGGATCAATTTTCCACTGCCATGGAAGCTTACTGGGTGACCTTAAGCCAATCATTCTCTCTTGGCCTAATTTACCTCACAGGGATGTTGTGAGGATAAAATGGAGAGGAGAATGATGTAAGCTGCTTCTGTGGTCCCCATTGGAGAGAAAGGTCTATAATAAAGCTGGGAGGGGCAGATAAAAGGACTGGTTGGTGAGTAGGAAGAAGGAAGCAGAGAAATGGGATATGAAATGAGGTCTGCCAGGAGGAAACAGCATGATGAAGGGAACACAAGGAATAAAGGGGAAATGACGTGAGACACCCCCCGCGTCCTTGCAGATTCTCCACTTGTATCTTTAATTCTAACATATGGTGCCCACCTATATATATATATTTAGAAAGATTGCCTCATCTTCACATGTGTCCCTGTTGATTCCCCTGGACCTCTGTGGCTTTTGATATCATCAGCCATTATATCCTTCTGGAGGAGATGGCTGGGTAGGAGGAAGGGGGGCACTGTGCTTTGGTGTTCCACTCTTGCTTTGCTTGTCAGTTCCAGAAGGTGGTGCTATGGCACCTTGTGGCATTTATGCTGTGGTGTCCCACAGGGGTCCATCTTATTCCCGATGCTGCTTAATACCTACATGAAATTGCTTGAACAGATCACCTAGGAATCTGGAGTAAGGTGCCACCAGTATGCTGATAATACCTAGACCTATGTCTGCCTAATAGTTGAGTTTCAGGTCTATGGAGGTCCTGAACAAATACCTACAGAATGTAATGGGGTAAGGTAAAGGTAAAGGTTTCCCTTGCTCAAAAGCCAGTCGAATCCGACTCTAGGGTTGAGGTGCTCATCTCCGTTTCAAAGCCGAAGAGCCAGCGCTGTCCGAAGACGTTTCCGTGGTCATGTGGCCGGCATGACTCGACGCCGAGGCGCACGGAACACTGTTACCTTCCCACCGAAGTGGTACCTATTTATCTACTTGCAATTTCTTGCTTTCAAACTGCTAGGTTGGCAGGAGCTGGAACCAGAGACAGGAGCTCACTCTGTCATGCAGCACCCAGGTCTCGAACTGCTGAACTACTGACCTTCCACAGCCTGCAGTTCAGCGTCTTAACCACTTGAGCCACCGCAGCTCCTTATGTAATGGGGTACATGAAGATTAATAAACTGAAGCTTAATTCAGAGATGATTTAGGTGCTGCTGGTCAATGACAAATCTCAAGGGCTGAGGAATCATCCAGTCTTGGATGGGGTTGCATTCCCCCTGAAGGAAAAGTTTTATAGCTTGGGTGTACTGCTGGTTCCTAGCCTATGGTTGGAGGGTATGTGGCACGCAGTGCCTTTTATCATGTCAGTTATGGCTGTTCTCCTTATAGACCAAAGAAGTAGAGACTGACACCAACAAAATGGAGACAGAATAATTATGACAACAACTAGCTGCATTACTATCACCAGGTCTGCTATTTGTTTGCAGAGTTGCTGACCTATAGCTTCTGTTCCCTATCAAGCTGGATAGAAGCTTTAAGCAGAGAAAGGGAGAGAAATTTTCCTATGCTTTATTTTTGCATAGGAAATTCCCCATTTCTAAACATTCTTTGTTTCATAAAGCTAGGATCACTGAATGATTGCCATTGCTAATACTATATTAGGTAAGCTTGTTAGTTTCAAAGTTGTAATTAATGATTTTCAGGTGATTATACTTAGGAACTATGTGAGACAGTACATGTATTTTTTACTGATTTGTAAATAGCTGGGGGGATAAAACCCACAAATTCATATAATAATCTAAATAACTTACAAATTTACCTGATTGACTGCTCAGTTCAAATAAAAAATAAAGCTAAAATTGTTATTTATATTTATTTATTTATTTACAAAACTTATATCCCACCTTTCTGTGCTTATGTGGAAGGGATATGGTAATAATCAATCTGATATGGAACTAATGAATAATACAAGCAATGTTATGTAAAGTGACTGAAATTGAGGTTCCCCAGTGGCATTCCTGGAAGAAAGTTAATTCTGTTGCTAGAGATGAAAGGACAACCACATTCATAGCATATCATACACAATTGTTTGAATGTGCTGAAATTAGTGCATCAATCATGCCTTTATTTCCCCCCACACTTTAAATTTAGTCAGTGTAAGGGAAGTAGGTGCTGTACTTTATTTCATTTTTAAAAGTATTATTCCAATAAACATTGTTTCCACCTACTGCTTTGAATTTATTTGAATATGACATTTAAACCATACTTGTTTGTTATATTTCTAACCAAGTAACTTTATCATTAGGATGGGAGACTTGAAATTTTGTAAATATACATACACACATACACACATACACACACACACATATATATCCTAGATCTGGTACTGTTTTACTTAAGACATTCAAAAATTTTCTAGAAATTTTTCCAATTTATCTTTTCCTGGAAAACTCACATCATTGGCTTTAAGTTACATAGATTTCCTTTCTTCTCCCCCCCCCCAACAAGCAAAGACTTTCTGTTGGGGACCTCCTGAATGACACGGTAACTTAGATGATCTTTTCTGTATACCCCGACTCTAGAAAGTGTCTGAGTTCAATTTCCAAATGGTTACATACAAGCAGCTTGGGTTTGGATGTTGTATTGGTCTTCAAGAGGTCAGGGCATCCTCCATGGATTTTTTTACATCAATGTCTATTATGGTGTTTTCTTCCCCAAGTTTCTTCATTAGTCTGGGTATGAGAGGTGGCGGCAGGAGGGAGGCATACATAAGGCCCAAAGGCCAATGTGATAATATGGAATCCGAGCCAATGGGCTTGGACAGTATGGCAATCTTATTTATTTATGGAAATTCCATGCTGCTTTCCAGATACCTCCTTGAATTGGATATATGTTCTGCTTAGACTGACAGATGATGATTCTCTGCCCATGACAGTAAGGAAGATACTTCTCTATAGAGATATTGACTTGATTCCTCCTCCTTTGTTGACATGTACTTGGCTGCTGTGTTATTCATCCTGAAAAGGACATGAGCGTGATGGATCAACAGAAGACAATGATTGACAGGTAGTGTGATGCGCTTTTAGTTTCAGCCAGTTTATGCTGCTGTTCCTGTCTTTGCTGTCCTAGAGACCCAAAGAGACATTTCCTAGTCTATGCCCTGTAGACCTGAAGGCTTGTGTCCATGGTTGCTTGGATTTGTGGATGTGTTATTTAGAATTTCCTTTTGGAACGTCTTCCTACCCCCACAGGTGTTGCCAGAGAGAAGCTGGGACACTGATACAGTGTTTCTCCATAATCTCATATTGGTAAAGTTGGTACAGCCATTGAACCTTATGGGACCTTGTTTATTATATTGATTTGACGCATGTGTTCACTGAGCCCTGAAGCTATGCCAGAAACATCAGGTCTGGTTTTCTGTAAACAAATAAAAAATAAATAGTATGATAAGTTTGGAATACAGAGATACTTGAATAACAGGTCTTCTAACAGCCCACACTCTTTCCTTCCAACAATGAAGACATGGTTAAGTATGGGACCTGCCTCCTGACCTGATGGCAGAATTATTTTTTTTTTTGCCATCAAGTCACAGCTGACTTATGGTGACCCCATGGGGTTTTCAAGGAATGAGAAGTTCGGAAGTGGTTTGCTATTGCCAGCCTCTGCGTAGCAACTATGGACTTTGGTCTTCTGTCCAACTACTGACCAAGGCCGACCATGCTTAACTTCTGAAATCTGACAAGACCAGGCTAGCCTGTGTTATCCAGGTCAGGGTGATGCAGGAATCACTTGTGCTAAAATATGCCCACCTATTCTGAGAGCCTATTTTATTCAGTATATGCTTTGTGACCCGGTCATGAAATTTGCTCATAACAGATTTGGAAAAATAATTCATATTGATAAGAACGGGGAATAACTTCACTGATTGTTGTTAACAGAAATTAATCAGTACGAACAATACTATGTAATAAAGAAAGTTTTTTTAAAAAAGGAAAACAAAATTAGTATGAGACTCACACATTTTTTTCCCTGTGGGCTGTGAATGTCTCAATTGTAAACAACAAAAAATTAAGTATCAAGTTTTTTTCATTTTTCTTCTAAGAAAGCACAGCTCTGGAACTGAAGACCAGATTTTAGTATCACATGATTTTTCAGCTATGTTGTTCATATTTAATATACATCATCTGAGAACATGAACGAACAAGTTTCTCTCAAGAGACCCAACCCACCACAAACCCTCAGGTGATAAAAGTCTGATTGTGGTGTCAAGTCTATGTATGAATTCCAGCTTGACTGGGTCTTGCTGCAGTCCCCCACTGAAACCCTTGTGAGGGGGGCAGCACTGTCTGCTATCCCTCTGGCATTTGTCAAGGGATAGGAGAGTGCTTGTGTGGTGTAGTGGTTAGAGTACTGGACTGGGATCTCGCAAACCCAGCTCAAAATCACCATTCTTGCCATGAAGCTCACTGACTGGTGGAAGGAGCCCATTTGGTTGAATTCTTGTCGGCAGCCAAACAGCCTGTATGTATAGTAAAACATCAAGCCATCTCTGAGAAACACATTTCTAAATCCTGGCAAACACAGGCCACTTAAACGATCTACATTTAGTTTTTCTTGAATAAAAATAAAACTCATTTAGACGTGGAAGGTGGGGAGTAAAAAATATGGAGGAGCTACACGGATGCATAAGCAATCAGCACAAAAAATGACAATTGACTGAGCAAATTCATGTTGAACTTCGTGAGCTGACAGAGCAACTCAAGAGGTATTGTTTATTTTGATCTGCCACCGGGAAGCAAACCTGAACAAAATCTGGAAGCTGACACAACTACACTAAAGAATTCCGGTGGATTTTCCTGCCGATGGAACTGCCAAGAGGTGCGCCTGCGAAGCGATCTCCCCAGACTTGCTGGTGTGCAGCATCACGATTCACAGTAAGTATCCTTCTCGCTTGCCATCTCACCAGCGGCGTATTTGGGCCCCCCTCTCCATCGCAGCTTTCTTTTTCCTCAGGCCTTCGGCGCCGGCTCCCACCCACCCCTGCAGGCGTGAATGGAGGCGCGCTCGCCACTCGATTGTGAGGGGCTCCATCACAGAGGGCGCGCTCGCCCTGGACAGACGCACGGAGGGCAGGCGGTTAGGAATGGCTGCTGAGCGAGGAGGCTCCGTGGGGAGGGAGCGCTAAGGCTTCCCGCGCTCCCCTCTCGCTCAAGGTCACTGAGGGCGGCCCGAAGCCAGCGACACGAGGCCCTTTCGTGGAAGAGAGGCAGCCATCGCCCTCCGACGCTGCGCTTTCCCTCCGTCTCTCAGAGAGGAGGAAGAGGCGGCACTCCTCGGGCAGTTCTCCTTTGAGGTAATTACCGCGCGCCTTTGTTGTTGTCGCTGCCCCAGCGCCGGTGCGACCCCTCTCGCTTCGGGCGGGGATAAAGGCTGGGGGGATTGGCCGGGAAAGGCGAGGGCGAGGGCATGGTGGGTTTTGCCGCCGCAGTGCTTTGAGCCCGAGGCGCGGGAATGGCGTCGCGCCGAGCCTGAGCCAGAAGAAGCTGCTTTACCTTCCCTTGCCAAATCTCCGCGGTGGTTTTCCCGTTCGTAGAGCTCTTTTCAAGTGCATTCGGGCAGGGGAGGGAAATAATTCCAGAGCAGCGGTATTGGTATTAACGGCCAAGACCGAAAGAGAATTTTGTGGCATGTTAAAGACTGGTAAATTCTAGCGCCAGCTGTTGTGGACTAGAGCCCACCATCAGATGTGAGCATATGCTTTTGCCGTTGCCACGTTTCGTTATCTCTGAGGTGCAAAATTCCTGTTTAGAGGCTAACGCTTGTTGTTGCATAAGCGTTTGTGGGCTGCACAGAACTGGAGTCTACCAAACCTTCTTGCACATTGATCTTTAAGGGGCTACAAGTCTGTGTTGTTGTTGTTTTCCCTCAGAAGGGGAAGGGACAGAACAGTTCCCCCTACACACACTCTGTGATTGATTGCAGCTTCTCTCCCCCCCCTTATTATGACAGATCATCTTTGTCCTGTTTGATTTTCATAGTGCAAACCTGCCTTGAATTGCCCAGTCATTAACACACATGTAGCTGCTTTGTAATGAAACAGACCATCGATCCATCAAAGTCAGTACTGTCTACTCAGACTGGCAGCAGCTCTCCAGGGTCTCAGGTAGAGGCTTTCACTTCACCGACTGCCTGGTCTTTTTAACTGGAGACAGCAGGGATTGAACCTGGGACTTTCTGTGTATGGAGCAGATGCTCTTACTATGAACTGATAAACATGCATGGGAAATAACCTATAATCCCTCTGGTTATGTGTGTGCCTGTCACTTGGGTCAGATGAAATAGCTGCTCTGGATTGTTGTTCCCATAATGGAAAAAATATTGGGTATATGTGTCATAAATTCTACCACTGGAGAGAATGATGCACTCATTTAGTATAGGTTGTACAGCCAATGCTGAACAATGTCACACACAAGTCCATGCAATATGTGGTATCTCCCTTTTCCAGGGTCTGTGGGAATTAAATTAAATTAAAGTTAAATCTAACTTTAGAGATGGTGTATGGACTGTTAGCTTCCATTGCAATGTATCGGAGGAAGTTTGTGTGCACACGAAAGCTCATAACTTGAATAAACTTTTTTTTTTGGTCTTAAAGGTGCCACTGGACTAAAACTTTGTTCTGCTGGTTCAAACCAACACAGCTGCCCACCTGTATATAGGTTGTTATATGCACCCACTTTCTCTGTCAAGTCAGTTACCTGCCAAATGGACTTGGATATAACAGGGACTGAGTCTTGCAGACATTAAAGAAACTGTGCTGTTCATCACGTCTGTTCTTGTAAAGTAACTTGCGTAGGACTACTTGCTAAGGCTGGATTTGTAATTTCAGCTACAGCCTCCATGTTTCCTCTGTGTGAGCTGTCCTTTGGCTATTATCCTATATGCACAAGTTTCTTATGCATTTGGCCAGCTAAGCTTCAAATAATTTCTAAAGCTGTTTTGTTTAGGCTTTAATGATATAAAATTATGTTGATATCTGCAAATGTTGAATGATGTTCAGATACTGTGCTGAACTGGAGTCTAGTAGCACCTTAAAGGCGAACAAAATTTATTCCAGCATAAGATGAAGTGAAAGTTTATGGTGGAATAAAGTTTGTTAATTATTTAAGTGATACTGGATTCCGGTTGAATTTTGCTGCAGTATACTAAAACTGCTTCTAGAATGTGGCCTACTTCTTTTGTAGGTGGAGTCTGAATTACTCATTCATGTGTGTCACTTTTATTGGCTGTTTGTAGGAGAGTTTTTTCCCTATGGAATGTCAAAGAAAATCACTTGAGTTCTCTGGAACGGTTATATTTCCCCCCCCCCCTTGCATAGGATGTAATTCTAAAGCTTCAGCTCTGTTATGAAGCTAAAACATTATGAAAAATATCATCCTAACTGAAAACACCTCCGGTAGTAATCCCATACATACCTTTGCTGTTTCCCAGATTTTCTTTCTCAATTATGGCTCCAAGTTCCAAAGACCTGTGTCTTTTCAGTTTTTAGTCTGCAGGTACCTAATATTTCATAACGAGGTCCTGATCTAGTTGAAATTACTAGTAACTAATGCTGCAGACCTATGTATGCTGCCTTTGGAGTAAACTACACTAAACTAATTTAGGCTTATGACATCTGAGAAAATATGAGAAAAATATCCCATTGGAGGTGATGTAACTTAATCTTAATGATGGCCCACTTCTTGGATGAAGGTTAATCTCAAGTATCTTTAGCTGGGGTGGTGACTTTTTGGTGTAGATAGTTGTGTCTGTTCACACATTGGAAGTAGACTTTAGGCATATTGTGCTATACAGATTCTTATTTGATTCACTGAAAAATCCTATTTGGTTAGTCAGAAGTAAATCCCACTGGGTTTAATAGAATTTACTCTCCAATAAGTATGCAAGAATTACAGCTGCAGCATATTTTATGACCTTTCCTGCTATTTTAATCCACTGACATGCAGTTGTATCCACTGAAACATTTTGTGGCCTAATGCTCTTGTTTCGCTGTCATCTCTTACCACTAAGTATAGATTCACGCTGTCTGTAAATGCCAGCAAATCATACTATCATTCACAATACACATTCCAATATTGTTTTACTGTAAGCAATAATGGATTTATTAGCTTGATCAAAAGCCAGACTGGAAACCTTCTGAATATGTTTTGATAGAATTTATATCAAATATATTGTAGTTGTGCAATGGTTTGACTATTAAAGTTCATAATAAATGAAAGTAGCTAAATTTTGCAGCATAGCAACTGCATTGTTCATTAAGAGAGCTGCAATGTACTGTTCTTCTTTTGTGGTATTCAGAGAATTAAGAAAATATGTCTCACTTCTGTTATATGTATGTGTGTCTGCTTAATTACATTGCAATAAGTGTGATGAGAAAAAGGTGGTCATTGTTAAAAAGTAATAACAAGCTTCCTTTTTTTCTTTTATTCAGTTTTGCAAAGCAGATTTTAAATAATTTCAAATTATTTCCAGTTGTCCTGGTCTTATTTCTGTCACTTTTAAAGATATAAACAAAGTTATATTTATTGAATGCATTGTTCTGTTTCCAATTTTGAACTATAAATTATCAACATACTGTGAGAAAGAAGAAAGAGGTTGAAAGAAACATGGTACAAGTCTCTATAGTATATTTTTCTTGCCCTAAAATAAGGGCTTTATAATCCTGATGAATTTAAGAATGTTCCAGCTACTGATGAGATGGCAGTATCAGATTTTTGATCTGGTTTAACTGTTGTGCTAATTAATGTACAGACTCAACCATAGCCTTTGGTTGTTGTAGAGTCTCTTTATAGTAGGAAAATACATTTTAAAAATTTATTCATCTTAGAATACAGACCTCCTGCAGCAGAAGAGGCAGGACTGTTATAACTGGGCTAGATCCAAGAAGCAATATAAGAATAATCACAAGAAGCAAATCAGTAACCTTAACTAGCAGTAGTCTACGAACGCTCGGGCCGGAGAGTTTATGCAGTGCTGCTTGTATAAAAGGCTTTACAAACTTAAGAACATCTAGTTTTATTTTCTAATGCAGTGATAGTGTCTTGAGAGCCACATGTGACTCTTTGACATGCCACCTGTGGCTCTTCTGAGCTACATTCTACAATGTGGCATTCACCTCGTATTTCATGAAAGTGGGCAAGGCCATTGCTCATTGGGACTTGTGTTCAGCAGGTGGTTTGCACCCTGAAACAGCTGCAGCTGGGAGGACTGGAATAAACTGTGTGCCTCCTTGAAGTGCAGGTCTTATGCCATGGATAGAAATAAAGGGCGCATCCTCTCTAGCAACCCCTCCCCATCATTCTTTGCAGCCTCTGTACTAGCTAGCTAAGTTTCAACAGTGGTGGGAGAGACAACCCTACATACACAGATCTACTCTGGTAATGTTAAATGTTTTATATTTAATATTAGTAATTATCTCTAATACTATTGGATGTGTATGGTACACAGGGCATAATGTAGTTCATGTGGCTCTTTTGGTTGATGGTAATTGCAAATGTAGCTCTTTGTATAGAGTAAGCAACACGATTCTAATATCCACTCTTGTGTAATGAGTGAAACAGCCCAGGAGCACATTCCATATGTAGGAGACACTTTTTGATCCAACCATACATAGAGATGTGAGATTTGGGGGCATTTTGGAGCTGCAGAGAGATTTCTTTTTCAGGGGTAGTGGTTTGGAACAAATGGAAATCTGTGGTAACTGAAATATATGTAATTCTGGCTCTCCTTTTTATCAAATGTAAATATATGTTACTGTTTTAATAACATATGGTGCACCATTTGTAACTCAGCATATGGAAATTTACTGTGTGGCATATTTAAAAAATATAAAAGTGTAAATAGATCAAGATGTCTGAGTAAATGTCTTAGTTTTATATAAGCAGAATTGAGAATATACCCAGTACTACTGCGGGAGAGATGCAAACTGCTGTACCTTGTGCTGCCTTAGTCATCAGAGAAGTAGGAATAATTGTCACTTGAAAAAAGGAAAACACAAGTGTTATTATTTGAACAGAAACCATGTCATACAATACAGTCTCAATAGGACTAGCAGAATATTTGAATATCAAGTTAAATTCAATAATGAATTATTGAACTCTTCCCAATAGTGTATCATTATACAAATTGGTGGTGATGGAAAATGCCATCAAGTCTCATGGAGACCCTGTAGGGTTTTCAAGACAAGAGACATTCAGAGGTGGTTTGCCATTGCCTGTCTCTGTGTAGCAACCCCGGACTTCCTGGTGGTCTCCCATCCAAGTACAAACCGGGGCCAACCCCTACTTAGCTTCCAAGATCTGGTGAGATTGGGCTAGCCTGAGCTATCCAGGTCACAGCATTATACAAATTGTAGCAAATTAATGATGAACAAAATTAGCCATATATAAACATATCCTTGTTGAAAATATGTTGTATAGCTCTGTACTAATTATTATCTAATGCTCTGCATAAAACTATTCATATTACACATTTTAAGGGAATAATATCTTATTTAAAACATTCCAATCATTCTAAAAACAGAAAACGTTTAACTGAGTTTGTGTAGGTTTTTACAGTGCTAAACCAAACTTCCGGCTTTTCTGTTGGAAATTAAAAAAAAATCCTTAGGGAAAAATTGTGTGTGTGTGTGTGTGTGTGTGTGTGTGTGTGTGGAGAGAGAGAGAGAGAGAGAGAGAGAGAGAGAGAGAGAGCGCTTCACATCTGTCACCTTGCATTCCCAGTGGCAGGAAATATTGAAAGGCTAAGTCTAGTCAGAGTGTGAAACAAGATATATTCTGAGCTGCAGAAGATTTTTGGAGAGGCTAGCCTGGGATAGATAAGATTCTAAATATGTGCCAATGTGAATTTTTATTATTATTTACAAAATTTGTATCCCACCTTTCTGCCCTTACAAGGGCCACCAAGGTGGCTAACAATTTAAAACATACATGATAAAATTATATTTTAAAACCAAATTAATTGCCCCAACACACATCATTAAAATAATTAAAAACAGAGTTAAAATGCATGCAAAGACATAAAAATAGCAATTAAAACGTTGGTTAGGAAGAAAGGATCACTGAGGGCATACCAATCAAACAAAAATCACCCACTGGTGGAAGACATCAACAGAAGAGGACAAACCACTCTCCCTGGAGGGAGCGTTCCAGAGTTTTGGTGTTAAGACCAAGAAATCCATCTATTAGATTGCCACTCACCTACTCTCAGAAGGCAGGGACACCCGAAGCAGGGCCTCCAAAGATGATAGTAGTGGTTGGGTAGGAATTGACAAAGGAGCAAGCGTGTTTCAATAGTCACAGATGAGTAGAACTCTAGAAATGTGTTCAGCATCCAATGTGGCATTCAAATCCATTAATACATATCTTGTGGATCTAATTCCAGCTGAGGCTGCACTGGTGGTTTGTTTGTTTGTTGTTAATAAATGTATTTAGGGCTCTTTTTGTAGCAGGAATTCCTTTGCATATTAGGGAACACACCCCTAATGTACCTAATCCTCCAAGAGCTTATAGTGCAAAGGAGTTCCTGCTACAAAAAGAGCCCTGAATGTGTTGTTGCTGCACAGGGAGTCCCCTTCTACAGTTCAGCATTACACCTACAGAAAATGGTGGAGCTTTGGACAATGTGAACACAAACAGCATTCTTCTCTTGTGTGGATGGTGCTACCCATAGAATATCTGTTCCTGTCCTGTGAGCATGCAAGTGATCCATGCCAGTTGGGCCCAGATGCTTTGTAGTTTGCAAGTCCAACAAATCCCAACTAAACACATATGGGCCGAGGACAGACTGGCAATTTGCCGCGGGATGGGACCCGGGCTGACAACGACTCAATATCGGATTAAATGGAATGTTCACACAGGCACATCTGCCTGGCGTCCCCCACCCGTAGCCTACCGGTGCTCTCGCGCTTCACTGCCGGATTAAAAAAACACCTGATAAAAGCCGACACAAATCTTGAAAGCCTGCATTTGTCGCGCGTTTCTCCGCTTCCGGGGAGTCTGAACGCGCAGCCGAAAAGCCGGGAGCAACCCGCGTTGGGCATGAGGCAGCAGCGGTGTGATTGGCTGCGCTCCGCTCCACTGCCCAATGCGGTGCCGGCGTTGCAGGGCAAAAAAAAAAAATCGGCAAAATGCGCTTATGCGCATGAGCGCTCAAGCGCTCATGCGCACATACGCCCATAGCCGAAATAATGGGGAAACAGCGAATATAGCGCGTCTCCGGCGCGGCAGTCTGAACGCTCCCGCGCGCCTCCGTCCAGTATCTTCCGGTAGAGGCCCCCGCTGTGTGGACGGGAAAACCCGGTATCGTTTACTCCGGGGGTTTTTTGCCGCGACTCAATACCGGGGCAAATTGCCAGTCTGTCCTGGGCCATGGAAAAGGCTCTATGCACAAGCCTTCTATCTGTGATTGAACACACTTTGATGCATTGTTTTTTGCTATCATCATGCTATTATAAAGGTCACTGTATCCTTTGGCATTTGTGAAAATATGCAGTGTCAAATTAGACTGTCCTTTGCAACACTTTAAGCTATAAGCCTCTCCTCCTGGTTTTTTTTTTTTTTTTTGTTTTGTCTTTTACCATCAGATTCAAAGAGAGCTTCAGGGTAGGCTTCCCTTCCTAGTACCATGAATATCATTTTTCTTTTTCTCATGCTGGAAGAGGCTTGTTCTTTTAACATTCCTTGGATTAGGCAGCATGTCCCCTATTACCTTTTCCCATTACTTAGCAGTATGAAATGTCTCCCTTGCGGTAGAATGATTTTTTTTGTTGGATGATCCGTGCTCCTCCCAACAAGATCTGTCTTTTTGGTTCATAGTTTGTGTGACCCCAAAATGCTACTAACTTATGTCAGAGTGGGCAGATGCCCTGGAAGTGATAACAGTGGTACCCTTTCCTGCCATTTTGCCCAAAGCAGTTATAATATTGAAACAGCCTGATGAGCTGACATTTCTCATTTCTGGAATGGAATCTCTTATGCAATCCAAATAGGACAAACTGTTGGAGAAGATGTGAGCTGCCTCTCCCCTTCACCCATTCCCCCATGGCCTGTTAAATGCATGTTTTCAGGGAAAGCATTATAGCTGGCTATGCTCACTGCTACTTCCCTTTGACACATAATCATGTTTGCATTCACTCCAGGCAATACTGTTAGAGGACTTGATAAATGCAGCTGTACTGTCTCAGGTTCACTCCCTTGCTCATCCACTTGCTGTGTAACATATGCTGTGATGTGTGTCAGCAGTGCTATTCTGCTTTCTACATTGGACATACCCTGTGCAAAAGATTAAATGGACACAAATTGAACGCTTAAATCACAATAGCCAGAAAGCGGGGGGAGGGGATTTTAATCTTCCCGGATATACTGTTGCTTATCTAAAGATAACAGCATGTCAAGGCAAGGCCTTTTCTTTTTTATTGGTTATTATACTGACCTTTCTTTGTAACATCTTCCCAGTGCCACCTTTCTGTTGCTTTTAACTTTGAGTACAAATATATCTCCTGTGGACATACACTCCAGGCATCTGATGATGTGACCTCTGATTCAAGAAAGGTTATGCTGGAATAAGTTTTGTTAGTCTTTAAGATGCTACTGGACTTTTGTTTGATAGCTTCTGCAGATATTTATCTCTCTTTATAATGAGAAGTTGCAGAACTTCTTTACGAACTGAAGGGTTTACAGTTTAGCCTTTGAATAATTGTAAGAGATCAGGTTATGGACTTTGCTCTTCTCTCCTGCAAGGTGTAAACTCTTCCCACTTCCTGCATGCAGTGGTTTCTCTTCCTCCTTTTAGTTCTATTTGTAAATTTTTATCCCAGGATGGTCAAGGTAGCATACATGAGACTATTGCATTTTATCTTCACAATAACACAGAAATCACTGCATTCAAGAGCACTTTTACCCAACACCAAAATCACATGCACAAACTTCTTGTATTTCCAGCTATCTGCAAAGTATAAATTCAGGCTCACGCATTAACCAGATTTAGTTGTTGCTGAACAAATCAGCGTTCTAAACCACAGTCTAATCCAGACTTGGAGAGCAACCTTAAACAGGTCTACTTCAAATACTACTCAGTAGGGCTTACAATCAGGCTCTATGCTACAACCACATCTGTTCCAACCCTGCAGACAGAGATTCTCGCCTGAGGGATCTGCAGCAAACCTTCTTGGAACTAAAATATCCACCTGAGGAAGTCAAGAAACAGATTAACAGAGCCAGAACGATACTCAAAAAAAGCCTATTAGAAAAGGCCCCAAAGAGACAATAACAGAACACCACTAGTAGTCACATACAGCTCTCAACTCAAAACAGTTCAATGCATCATCAGTGACTTACAACCTCCACTGAATAATGACAGTTCTCTTTCACAAGCACTGGTGGTCAAACCTTTTCTTCCACACAGACAGCTCCCCAGTCTTAAACTACTACTACTCACCCATAATAATACAACATCTAACTTGAACATGGAATTGGCAATAAACCCAGGTGCCAACTTTGCTGCCACATACACTCAAACAACGTGATCACTGGACCTAACTGTGAACTGTGTCATCTCAGGCTCATTCATTTGCTCATCTTCTAACATTGTATATGCCATTAAATGCCAGCAATGTCCTTCGGTTCTCTGTATAGGGCAAACAGGTCAAAACCTATGCCAAAGGATAAATGGGCTCAGATCCAACATCAAGAATCACAAGACTGAGTAACCTGTAGGAGAACACTTCATCCTTCCAGGACAGTCAGTGGGTAACCTCAAAAGTAGCTGTTTTATTGCAAAGGAACTTCAGGAACAGTCTGGAAGGGAAATTGCTGAATTACAAGTTATTACAACACTCGGAACAACACACACACACACGGACTTAACTTGATCTCTTATCTCACAGTATATGCTAATCTCATCCAGTCCTTACATCTATATTCTCACCAAGAAGGGCCATAAATCCTCTTTATTTTATTGTAGTGATTGTAGTGTAATGCAATGAATAGTAGAATGTAATGTAATTTGGAATGGTAGATTGGAATGTATTTCTCTGGTCTGTTGACAGAGGACACATAACACTGCACAACCAATCACCCCACCTTAAAGAAAAGGATGCTGCTAGCTACCTCCATGCTTGAGAGGAAATGGATGGATCATAACAACAGGGTGTCAGTTAATTACTCTCAGCTTTCCATAATTAAGAAAAGTACATTTGCACACCAATCTCCAATTTTGATATATTTATTTGCTTCACTATGTTTCCCCTCCAAACATATGGTGACCATATAGACTAAGCTTGTTATTCCTGTTTGGGCTTTGCATCTGTTAAACATATTAAATGTGTTGTATGCTAATTTGTTGCTCACCCTCTACCTATATATAGTTGTTGTAGATTTTTCGGGCTGTATGGCCATGGTCTTGGCATTGTAGCACCTGATGTTTCGCCAGCAGCTGTGACTGGCATCCTCAGACATATAACACAAAAAGATGGAGTACACTCTGTATCAAGGTGAGAAGAAGAAAAAATGGTAGGCAGGTAATTTATATCTACTCAGGAAAGTGGGGTAGGGCTGAGTCATTATCTTGTAGGAATTCCCCAGGCTGTGACATGTTAATGGAGCAACTTTCCTGAGGTGGTTCTTTTACATATGGAATGGCTGTTGAAATTCTAACTTTATCTGTAGTGCTATTGTAAGATGTCGAGCATTTTGTGTTTTTCAGGACAGGAAACCATGCCCTATTTATTTTTAAACTCTCTTCTTTCCTGTTGAAATTGTGTTTATGTGATTATGTGAGCAGCTACAGTGTGTGATTAAAATAATTGTATGTTGTCTCCCTGTCCCCCCAAAATTGTTAGTACATGTCTCTGAGTAACTGTAAATCACTCTGAGCCTGCGTGAGTGGGAAAAGCGATTCATAAATTGAAATTATTATTATTATTATTATTATTATTATTATTATTATTATTATTATTATTATTATTATTTAAATGGCTTCCCTGTGTAATCTGACATGGTAATTGGATATATTGTCCAGCCTTTCAGTATCTTGGAATAAGATACTGTATCCCGTTTGAGTTAGGCTATGTTCAGCCACTGCTGATTTTTCAGGTCGGCCCAGTCTGCAGTATCTTTCATGTTCTTTTATTCTTGTCTGAATGCTACGCTGTGTGGCCCGATGTAAACCTGTCCACAACTGCAGGGTATACGGTATACTCCTGCAGAAGTGAGGGTGTCTCTTCTGTCTTTGGCTGATCGTAGAATCTGTTGTATTGTTCTGGTGGGTCTGAATATTGTTTGTAGATTGTAGGTTTGTAGGTTTCTTGATAAGTTTTCCCATCTGATCAGTGATTCCTTTGATATATGGCAAAAACACTTTTCCTATGGGAGACTGTTTTTCCTCAGTTGTTTGTTTTACCTTTGGTTTAATTGCACTTCTGATTTCATTCTTGGAATATCCATTTGCTTGAAGTGAGTGGTTTAGATGATTTAGTTCATTGTTGAGAAAGTGTGGTTCACATATCTGTCTTGCACCATCGACTAATGTTTTGATTATGCCTCTTTTTTGCCAAGGGTGGTGATTGGAGGTTTTGTGTAAATAACGATCCATATGAGTTGGTTTTCTGTAGACCTTATGACCTAATTGCGAATGACCATGTTATCTAGAAATAGGAATTTACCCTCAATTTCATTTTCTGTGGTGAATTATATGTTCGGGTGGATGTTGTTGAGGTGGTCTAAAAACTCCATCAATTCTACTTCTCCATGGCTCCAAACAATAAAGGTATCCTCTGTGTAGCAGAACCAGATTGTAGGTTTGTGGGATACAGATTCTAAAGCTGTTTTTCAAAATGTTCCATGTAGAAGTTTGCTATAAACAGGCTGAGTGGGCTTCCCATGGCAACCATATCCATCTGTTCATAGAATTTGTTATCCCATTGGAAGTAACTGGTTGTCAAACAATGGTGGAATAAGGCTGTTATGTCTTCTGGAAAAATCTGATTAATAAGTGTGAGTGTGTCTTCTATCTATCTATCTATCTATCTATCTATCTATCTATCTATCTATCTATCTATCTATCTATCTATCTATCTATCTATTTCTTCAGCTTATATCCCGCTCGAACCCCCGAAGGGGTCTCTTGGAACCTTGGTAAAAAGAGATACCACATCAAAACTGATGAATATGTCCTGTGGGCTGAGTTTCAGAGGACTGATTTTGTTGATGAAATGTATTGAATCTTTGATGTATCTTGTGGTTTTTCCGATGTGGTTCTGTAGGAGATTGGCCAGGTATTTCACTAATTCATATGTAGGGGAACCAATGGCACGCATGATGGGTCGGAGTGGCACTGAGTCCTTATGAATTTTAAGGAGTTCATATAGTCATGGTGGCTGTGCTTCTGTCTTGCATAGTTTTTTGTGTGTGTCGAGATGAAGTGAGGAATTCTTGATCAGTGAGCTCGTTTGCCTGGTGATTTTGCAGGTTGGATCTTGTTTTAGTTTTTTGTATGTGGCGGGGTCCAAAAGTTCTCTAATCTTATTTTTGTATTCTTCCATTTTCATGATCACTGTGGCATTGCCTTTGTCAGCTGGTAGAATAATGATGTCTGGATCTGCATTGAGGGTCTGGATGGCATTTCTCTCCTTACCTGTTATATTGCTGGTAGGAAGCTTTGCTTTTCATAGAATCCTTGTCCTCTCCTCTCTTATCTCTTCAGCTTCTTCAGGTAAATGGCGAATGGCAGCTTCTACATGTCTTCCACAGGAATTTCTGTGGGGGTGAAGAAGTATGTGTGCAAACAAAAGCTTATACCTTGAATAAAACTTTGTTAGTCTTAAAGATGCCACTGAACTCAAATTTTGTTCTGTTGCTTCAGACCAACACAGCTACCCACCTGAATCTATCTCCATTTAATCTGCGCACCTGCATTCATACATCATGAGTAACCAAAGTTAATTTGTACCCAGAATTTTCTGCTCATGAAGGGAGGAGTAAGACATGAGAGCAAACTCAGCAGTAAACCGGTTGCATGCACATGTCAGATTAATATTGGTTAAAAAGTGACATCTGAATGCAGTCAGAGTAGTGATCGACACACAGTCTCCCATGGAGCCACGTAGCTGAGAGAGGGCAAACTCTGGTTTTCACAGTAAAATTTCAATATTCTAGCTACAATGTCTTGCCATTTATAGATTACCTAGTTACTTTGCATCTTATTTTTAGAGTTTGGTTGTAACATTCTATTGAATTAAATTTCCTGTTCCTATTATACGTTCATTGAGACAAACTTAATTGTCCTGCCAGCATGGGAATTAGTGTTCAGAAGCAGGTTTCTATGCATGCAGAGAATGCAAGTATGCATTTATGTCCTATGGCACAAAGATGCTTTATTTCATCTCATTAAGTTGGCATATTTTAAACAGTGGTCATTTTAAAAGAGGGGGGAAATCCCTGAAACCCATGATGCTTTATTACCAGACTGGTAGCTCTCCTGTTTTATAAACTCTGGCACCTTAAAAAACAAGGGTATGCTTCATCCAGAATTCTACATATCTTTGACTTCCATTGGCATAAGTGGACAAAAGAATGATCCTATTGTACACAGCAGGTATAAACTGGAGATAGAATCACTTCATATGTTTTCTGGGTATGCCCTCTAGTTTAATGACACCCATATATATTTTTTTTAATTCTCAGGCCTGTGGAAATGTCATTCTGATCTTCACTGAAGAAAAATATATTTCTCCTTGACCTGAAGAGGGATTTTTTTAAAAAAGATGTATCCTGTTCCTGGTTCCATGCATGGAGTGGAGGGAAGTAATGGACACCCTAGGAAACTTATTTCTTTCCTTTTTGTTTTTGGTATTTCACTGTTGTGTTCTGGATTCCTGCTTTCAATGTTTGTTTTACAGACATGTCCAAGTGGAGCTTTTGGGGACTGTAAAGCAGCCCTTAAAATCATTGGGCCTCTGCTTGCTGTGGTTGGCCTCGTGTGTATCATTCTGGCACAGTCGAAGGCTAAAGGCTATCTCCAAGAGGTGCAGCTACAAGATGATCAGGTGTATGGTTTTGTCTTTTGCCGAGGAAACTGCCAGTTTGCCCAGTTCCTTGTCTTTGGCTTTTTATTTTTAACCAGTGGAATGCTTATTAGTGTCCTGGGCATTTGGATTCCAGGATGTAGCCCTGGATGGCACTACCAACCATTTAACCAGAGCAATACATCTGATATTGAATTCCAAGACTGTGGATTTCTCTCTGTTCAAACCATGGGTCCTTTGATTGTCCTTATTGGATTGTGCTTCTTTGTGATAGCTCACATCAAAAAGAAACAAAATTTAAATCTCATCCAAGAGTCTTCTGTACATGAAGAGGAGCATCTGAGCCCTGAATCATTTCAAGTTACAGTAGGTAAGCAGATGATCTAGGTGACTTCACCAGTAGGCAGCTCTAGTGGCAGCTCTTTAACTGTAGCAGGAACAGCTTTGGAGGGAATCCTCTGCATGGGGGGTGGCTTGAGGGGAAAGGTGACAACAGCATCTAGGGTTGGGGGGGAACAGTAAGGAGGAACTCCTGGGCCCAGAAACTCCAAAATCTGGCAGTGGAGGTAATAATGGCTGCTTTTCAAATGTCTTCTGGAGTAATTTCTGGTACAAAAGAAGGAAGAGTGGAATAAATTTTAGGAAGGATAACAACATTATTGCATGACGTTATGTTCAAAATATTTCACTCATATTATCCCATTAATCCCATTAATCCATAGAACAGTATTATTGACCTTCCTTTCAGTGACGTCACACAATTTGTATCTAGATTAATACAAATGTTATTATACACTTTCAGTCTCTACACATTTGTATGCTGTGTCTGAGGGAAGATTGATGGGAGGATATTGGCTGGATAGAAAATACCCACTTGAAGTCAGAGTTATCTACACTCGTGTGCTAAACAATTACGTGATTTATCGGATAGAAAATGAGTAATTGAGAAAAAGTTACCCAGTAGTCACTGGAATACTAGCTATAATCAGGTTCTTAAAGGGAGAAATTCAGGATTTTTCAGCTTTGACACTATCTCACAGCATGAGGAAGGTAAGCTCACACTAATACTTGGCTAGAAAGTTTTAAAAGGAAATAAAGCCACATTCTGTGTTTTCAACAGATTTTGGAATAACTTGGTGTCTGCAGGGCATTCTCCACCCTTTTCCTGTGTTATAAAAGTCATAAAGCAAGGCACATGAAATGTGCCTGAACATTAAAGGAAAGCTTTTATTAAGGCAATAGTAAAAACAACAACCTTTTTTTACACAAAATGTGAAAAAATATTTTGGAAGCTAAAGAAGGAAAATGGGTAACTGGTTTGTAACAGAGCAAAAACTGAAGGGTTGACTGATTTCTTTTGGATAACCTAGTAAAATATAAAACAGCTTGCATGCTGCATATTTGCCATGACACACCGTTAACTGTGAATTTCTATGTGAATGTTTAAACAATGCATACACAGTAACTTCACAGGAAGTTGAAGGAGATAAAAAGGAATATAGTTTTCTTCATTTTCTGTGCTAAAAATGTGTTCAGTTTGTCTGATCTCTCCCCCTAACAACACCATTAAGTGGAGAGGTAACCAGTTGCTTAAGTCTATCCAGGAAAGCTTCCTGCAGGACTGGTTCTTGCATATCCAAACCTGATGCTGTCTCCTAAATCAATGTGACTTCTAGTCACTGAGCACAGCACATCCACAGTATGTTGTGGCCTGGCAGCTACTTGACAAGCCCCTCCTCCTATCCTTTTGTAGTCCAAGGCAAATGGCAAAAACAGGAGGTTTGTTGAGCCTCTGGTGGCTGATGAGTGACATTTGGCTTGTGAGTTACAAGTTGTGCACGCCTGTTTTCTCCACAGCAGTACACAACAATGACAAATGAAGTCATAATTGTATTTTTAGAATTACATGAACAACCAGCAGAGCTTAGTTTGATAAGATAATTTGGTCATTTCGAACATGAATCTTATTTACAGTTTCACAGAAGCATCCTACCTGTATGCAATGTAACTTTGATAGACTGCAATGGACATCAAAGGGAATGTGATGTCTTCTTTTTTGTATTTTTTTGTGAGTGTGTGTGCCCCTGGAAGTCATGGCAACCTCTGGTGAATGACCCCTACTGGGGGCCTGGAGGATATTCAGAGAGGTGACTGAATAAAGCCTGCCACTGCCTCCTGGCTGCTGGTATTCCATGGAGGTCTTCCATCCAAGTACTTGCCAGAGTCGACCCTGCTTAGCTTCTGAGATCTGACAAGACTGGGCTTGCCTGGGCTATCCAGGTTGGGAAAAGAGATATAATTTCTTAATGACTGTGTTTATTGTCAGCAATATTCTGCATGCTAATAGATGGTAACAGACATTATCATTCCTTTTCCTACCATATGTCAACAGTGATGCTGCAGGGGAAAGAGCTTAGATGTGTAGTGATGCCTAATACCTAAAGATATGATGGTTTTCAAGTAGGGGTGTCTTGCATATGGGTCCAGAGAGCCACAGAGGAATCCGATTTTAAAGCTCTGTTTTCTCTTCTTTCATAGGAGATACTGTCATGGTATTCCCACCACCTCCACCACCTTATTTTGCTGACTGTTCCCTGCAAACAATAACTCCTAGCCTTGTGACAAGTGGCTTGCATTTAGGGGAAAATCCTCCTCCATACCACAGCACTTTTGTTCACCAGTAAGACTGCTTTTATTTTGAACGTTTGTCCTTTTAAGTTTTTTGTATGAGGGCAATTGGATATTCTTCAAGTAACATTCTAAAAATTGGGTGGAATCTGAATACATCTGACTAGTCTTTACAGCAAGCTTGCTGAAGGTTCAGGTTGGGATCCAGTCAGTGCCTGGAAGGGAAACCAGTTAGAAGGCTGCTGTGTGAACACTCTTGATTCAAGGTGTGATAGAAATGCAGTAGATCAATGATAACCTCTAAAATCCCTAAAACTCTTTCCACTGTTGTACCTGAATTTATTGTAAAATATGCCTGTCATAATGATCTACTGATGGTTGTGACCAAGAGGGGTTCTTTGGTCCATCAGAACAGAATTCAAGCAATATATATCATAGCAAATAGACTTCCTAGATTATGGGATTGTATCTTATAGAATACCTATGAAACTCTGATTTTCCCTGTTTCTCCCCCCCCAGTACCTTGTGACCTCCCAAAAATTACAGGAAGAGGGGCAATTTTAGCCCCTTACTCTTCACCACTGTAGCATATGTTTATCATGTGCAAAGTGGTCTTGGCATCTGGCTGTTAGAATAAGGAGATCTGGAACTGGTTTATATCTATGTCGGCTTTAATTCTACCCCCTTTGGTGGTTAAAGTATGCTAATATGTACTCTTGATTATTATGTTGCAGAACACAGACTACTGATATATCAGGCTCAGTTACTTGCAGAGAGAATGAGCTGCTGCATACAATATCAGGAAGTGATTCACCTTCTGAAAATTTATCCATTCTCTATCTTGACTCTGAACCATCTCAGAAATACAAGGCAAAAGAAGCAGCTGTAAATAGTGAATGTGTTTTGTCTTCTTCTCCCTCTCTGTCTTATATGTCTTTGTCCTCTTCTGAGTCTTCCCTTGAACAAATTATGAACTAAAATTTCATTTGTATGCCTACCTCAGTCATCTGAGGCAAAGTGTCCAACACAAGAAGGTTTTATGGAAGTAAGGGAAGCTTCACAATCACTCATCTCAGAGAGTGCTGGCAGAAATCTGTAGCCGTATTAGAGACAGCTTCCCTCCTTCATACTCTGCTTGTCACTGTGCAACACTCCATCGATCCATTGTCATCCACATATCACCAGCTGTTAGTAGGTCTGAACCAGAGTGGAGAGAGTGGTGATTAGAAATGAGAGGGAAAAAGGATTATGAGAGGACATGGTGAAAATAAGATGGAAGAGGGAACCTTGGCTCAAAGAGAACAGCAAGCCATAAAGGTGAGGCAGCAGAGAGTGCTGCAATAGAAACTTGGGTAAGCCAAGTGTTATATTACAGACAAAGCTCTCTAACGATTCAAGTCCACTGTGGGAAACATCATCCTGGTAAGTGTTCAAGATGAGGAAGACCAGACAGCCTTACTATTCCTATAGTTAAGAACCATGCATTTTGTGTGTGATCCAAATACTGCAAGCAAAACCATCAACTGAAATCATGCACTGTTTAGATAACATTCTAGGGCACGCAAGTGATCACAGAGGAGAAATTCCATTGGCTTTGTATTTATTTTTTTAATGGTTGTTGACAAATTTTAAAGACACTGGAAACCTGAGATGTTGTTGATTTTATTGGTGTTTGGGCAGACCTCACATTCTTAACAGTATGAAGTTGTAAATGTGAGAATTAAGTTTATTAAAAATTGTGGTATAAAATCCAGGTGTTGTGGTGTCTGCATTCTGTAGCAGGTGTCAGTATATAGCAATAAAAGCTTGATGTGAGTTGGGGAAGAAGTATAGAAGTCATTAGCAATTACCGCACATCTCTGTTTGGTTAAAAAACACATGCATTGCTTCATACAATGCATGATCAATTTCTGTAATACACTTCAAGAAGATGTGATGGCCATGAAACAGCTAGCTTTAAATAGGATAATACACATCCACAGGCTAGGTCTGTCAATGCTAATTAGTCCTGGCAGCTAAATAAAACCTGTGTGATCTGAGGACTCAGTCAAGGGGGGGGGGGGCTTGCCTGTTTGTGGGCATCCCAGAAGCACCTGACTGGCTACTGTTGAAACCAGGATATGGAACCAGATGGACCCTTGCCCCAAGTCAGCCATATGAGCTACAAAAATGATGGAATATATTGACGCTCTGAGGCCTATTTTTATCTGTGTCTCCAGCAGCAGGATTTCAAGTAGAGTGCAGGACCTGTGCCATATTTTGTGCTGTCTGCACTTTGAGCTCCACCAAACAGCCAGTTAGAATGTGCATGTACAGATATTTTGACTGCTACAGTATAGTCTGAACAATTAATGTTTAATGAGTTGCCTAGGTATAAATACTGACAAAATTGTTTATTATAGAAAGCAAATCCTGACTGCTTCCAAACAGAGATTTTCCACAGCAGGAAAGAAGAATGTCCAGATGATGTCTGGCTGCCATCCCCCCTCCTCCAACCCTCCCCTGGTACTCCAGAGAAAATCTACCTTTCATTTTCTCTACAGTAAAGGGGAAGCTGTGGGATGGCTGCACCCCCATCTGGAAGCGGCCTCTGCTGCATGTCTGCTGACAAATGCTGTGGTGTCTAATTCTGAACATTTATGATCATTATGTAAGTCATAATCCCCATGAAAATCAGTTTTCGTCAGCAGCTGAGAGCTCTAAGTCAGAGCTGATGATGAGAGTTAAAGCTCTAACCCTTGTGGCTGTGGTAATGATTGATTTCATGGAATCACACTTTGTGTAAATCATAGTCCAGGGCTTATACCAACCAGACCCATTTATTTTGCACTTGGCCTCTTCTGAGAGAGGGAGCTGTCTTCCTACAGCCTGTTATTTACTCGTCTGTGAAGCAGGAATTACCAGAGGAGATTGCAAGTGAAGGAGGCTGCTCTTAACGGGCAGCTTGCCCTTCGAGGTCTGGGCTCTGATGAATGATTAATTCTTTTGATATGCTGGACAGGGTTTTCCATGATGTTATCTTTGCAAGCTTTCAAAGTATTTTATGTTGGAAGCAGAGCAGGAAACTAGCATAAAGTTATCATATGGAGATGTGCTCTCTGCGCACCTTTTCTTTGCTGCATTCCCTTTCAAACTTCTTGTTGATTCCCAAGTGTTTTCAGTGGCCCGTGAATAAATAGTTATTCACTTAATATATTTATACAGTACTTCACTTCTAAAACTATCCTATCAGTCTTGAAAAATGAGGAATAAAATTAATCTACCTATATGAGCATCAGGAAAATCAGCACTCTCAAATAAGATAAGTGCTCTCAAATACGAAACTTTGGGCATTTACAAAGGTCGGCCATTTGCAAAGGCAGCTCATTATAGATTGGAACCTGCCCTGAGCCTGCTTTCTGGGGAGGGCAGGATATAAATTGAAGGAAATTGAAGGAGATAAATAAGGTTGACACTTTGGGGCACCTGCAGAGTTCACAGGGCAAACAATTCCATAAAGTCATGGTTGCAGTGAAAAAAGGCCTGTTCCTGGACCTATCTGATGCCAGCTCCCGAAAAACTGTAATCTAAAAAAGAACCAAGGGAGTGAAGGGTGGCTGCAGTGAGAGCTGTTCCCTAGAACAGAGGTGTCAAACATAAGGCCTGGGGGCCAGATCCGGCCCATCCAGGGCTCTTATGCAACCCGCTAGCAACTGATGCAAGGGAGGAAGTGCTGAGGGGAGTGGGTGGAGCCACTCCATAATGGCTTCAGCATGGCGGAACAACCTCATCTACAGCAGTCAAGCATTGTGAGTGCATCTGCCCAGCGCTGCAATGCTGCCTCTCCAGTCTGCTTATGTGGGTTTTCCTCTGCACACTCCTCCCAGCCCTTGGGGCCTTGCAGTGAGGAGACACCAACTCAGAGCTTACCAGCTGCTGTCCTTTATACAGTTTCTATCTCCGGTACCCAGCATTATTTTATGGCACACATGGCCCGGCCCGACAAAGTAACATTTATGTCAGATCCGGCCCTTGTAACAAATGAGTTTGATACCCCTGCCCTAGAGAGTAGGCCACTGGTAGGATCAACTCAGCCTGTACTTTCCTTCCTTAACAAAAACGCAGAGAGATGGATCATATATTTTCTGGCATTGTGCTTGGTTTCAGCCAGGTGGTTCTACAAAATTATATACAAAACTGAGCAGCAATACAAGCTGTACTTGCAGGGCTGTAAAAACTAGGCTTTCTCTGCTTTCACCACCGCTATCCCAATCTGGGGGCCATGACTTCAGCCTATACCACAGGCTTGTTAGAAAGCACTCTTTCACTCAGCCTTAACCCCACCTTCAGCCTTCAATATGGGCCTTCCATAACAGGCTTGCCGGAAACTACTTCCGCAGCCATGGCCCCCTCCCAAGCTGCCACAATGGTGGTGGGGTAATCATGATGCGTGGTATTCGCATTTGATTGTCACAGCAGTCTTAAAACATTTGAAAACATTTTCCCTACTGTTGTCATTTTTTAAAATAGTGCCTGCAAACATCTAATAACCCAGTTATTTATTGTCCTGATGTTTTAGGACCGTTCCCAATGGCTCTGTTGACCTTAAAAAAAAAGCAAACCCAACCTTTTAACATGGATTATGTTTCTAGCAGAGCAATCCTAAGAGGATCTAATCAGAATCCTACTCAGGTCCCTTCAGTGGGTCCTACTCCCAGAAAAGAGGATTGCACTGTAGGTTACCCTACAGCAAAGAGACATGCCAAGACTGCATTAAGACAGCCATTTAACAAGCTGAGAGACATCTTCTCGGGTTCTGTACAATACCCTTTTCCCCTCCCCCACTGTTCTTTCACTTGCATTCTCTAGGTACAACTGGTTCACTAAATCAGTTCTGGCTCTTCTTCTAGGTTCTATGTCAGGGACAGGACTAAATTAGAAGGAAACGAGAGGCCCACTGTGGCATAGTTAGAGTGTTAGACAACAATCTGGCAGACCCAGGTTCAAATCCTAACTCTGCCATGGAAGCTTGCTGGGCGATCTTGGTCTAGTCACACATTCTTCATTTAACCTACCTCACAATGTTGCTGTGAGGGTAAAATGGGGGAGAGGAGAATGATTTAAGCTGCTTTGGGGGCCCCATTGGGAAGAAAAGCAAGACATAAGTGAAGTTAGATATACAAATAAAATAAACAAGGCTGCGCAAAGCCTGGTATAAATCCTAGGAGTTTGGCCTTCAGTTCTTCCTGGCCTGCAGAGCAGGGCCCTCTGTTTGCCGCATTCAGGTCTTTATCTCCAGCTACAGCAACTGATCTCAGGGCCCAGCACGGCGTAAGGATTAGCTTGTCAGGCTATGATCTGGGAGACCCAGGTTCAAGCCCCCACTGAGCTGTGAAGCTCACTGGGTGACCTTGGGCCAGTCATTCCCTCTCAGGCTAAGCCACCACACATGGTTCTTGTGCCGTATAAAATACTGAGGACAAAATAGAGAACCAGATAGCGATGCATGTCACCCTGAGCCTCCTGAAGGAAGGGAGGAATTTTTTTTAAAAAAATTAATAATTAAAATCTCAGGGACCCTAAGATCAGAGATGCACACGACACATGATTTCAGATAAGGCTGCTGTCCACTGAGTCCATTCTGTAACTTATCAACCACAGGAAGTCCAGCAACCCTGAAAAGACACTTCCTGACATGGGAGGGGCCCCCAGAATTGAAATATAGCCCTGAATGGAGCCTCTTCATGGTTCACTTCTCAGAACTTTATTCTAAGCCAAGTTTCACATGATCTGTCTATTAACTCTACACCACAAAGTTTTTATATAACTCATGTGGACCTTTGACTTGACACGCACTCCCTAGCCTCTTTTTCATCTGAGGCTTTCTAGTTCTGGTCTGCAGTAATGGAGAGGAATAGCAATCCCACTGAAGACTACTCCATCAATGTCTTCTCCGTCACTCCGAGTCAGCCAAACAGCTCTGAAGCCCAGGCGGCTGATGACGACAAAGCTGGTGCTACTTTACTCTTCTCTGGTGTCTTTTTGGGGCTAGTAGGAATTACTTTCACAGTGATAGGATGGGCGGAATATGAAGGTGTTTCTCATTCTGAGTGGACTCAGTTGCTTGGGCCGATTCTACTCTCAGTTGGTGTGACTTTCTTGCTGATTGCGGTGTGCAAATTTAAAATGCTCACCTGTAAACCTTGCAGTGAAAGAGAGGAAAGCACATCAGGCATGGCTCAGACTCCTCGTGGACAATCCTTTGTTTTCACTGGAATTAGCCAACCAATAACTTTCCATGGGGCTACAGTGGTACAATATATCCCTTCTTACCCAGCCCAGGAAGGTTTTGATATAAATACTACAAGTTTCCACCAAGGTTGCCGCCATCATGGACTAACTCCATCTTCTGGACTAATCATTCCTGATCCCAATCCTCCCAGATATTATAATGCTTACCCATTGGATAACCGTGCTTTTTCTGCAGATGAGGACCACTCCACTTATCTTGCAGGGGACACCAGAAGTGAACGGTAAGAAATTCATGATTCTTGCTCAGACAGAATCACTGGTTTTAAATGAGATAATTGCCTAAAGACTGCAGTGGACTCAGCTGGTTCACAGGAAACTGTTGTTCCAGTTAATTAATGAACAGAGAATACATTTTAAATCTTCAAAATGTTGCTGTGTTTCTCAATGCACTACTGTCTTCCCCATTAGTTTTTCATCTTTGTTATCCCTGATCTGAAGTTACACTAATTTTGTCAATGCTGCATCAGGAATGGATTCAAATAGATGCTTTCCTTCTGTTTGAGCCGGAACTTTGAATGAGTGTAGTGTAGGTGGGAGAAGGCTCAGATTAGGATCTGGAAGACTCAGGTTTGGATATTCACTTCTCCGTGGAAGCTCATTAGGCAGCCTCAGGATAGTCATTCTCAACCTAATCTTCCTCAAAGAGTTGTGGTGAGGATAAAATGGAGAAGGGAAAATAATATTGTAAGCTACTTTGGGTCTCACCATCATGGAAGAAAGTAAGGTATAAATGGAGTAATTAAATAAACTTTTCAAGTTTTAGCTCCAGAACTTTTTAAAATGTCAAGATCATGTAAAATCTTGTGTACTGTAGTGGCTAGAGTGCTGGACTTGGATCTGGGAGACCCAGATTTGAAGCCCCGCTCTGCCATGGAAAGTTACTAGGTGACCTTGGACTAGTCATACACCCACAGCCTGATCTACCTCATAGGGTTGTTGTTGTGAGGATAAAATGGAGGAGAATGATGTAAGCTGCTTTGTTTCACCAATGGGGAAAAGGACGGGGGTACAAATGAAACAAATGCATTAATAAAATGAATGGTAAAGATGAGGGAGACTCTGACTGTGTTCCAATTGACTTCCTGTAATAATGAGAAGTCATATCCAGACATGGGCACTTATCTGCTGTTAGGGCTAAGTAAAAAATATGACTTCTACAAGATCTTAAGTACAGATGTAGAAACAAAAATGTTGTATACGTTAGTAGCAGTATTTGGGTCAGGTCAACAAAAATGTCTACCTATAAAAAAGTGCCTAATGCACAGTGGCATTTTCTGTTGTCATGTTTATCATAAATATGTACTTTCCAAACTTCTCTTTCAACGGAATGTCAGGCAGTTCTTTTATTTTGCACTCATTGTCACCCTTTCTTATAAAAAGAATACAACAGATCTGGAAAGTGCATAGAAAAGGGAAACCAGAATTAGCATGGCTGTCTTACAACTCTGCACTCAAAGTAGTATAAAGCACAACAAGCCCATACTGGAGGACTGAGTTAGTACCAACAGAACATAATTTGCAGTAGTGAATGGCTACTCAGGTGAAACCCAATGCAAGACATTAGCCACTGTTCAACGATCCAAGAAGCAGACAACCTTGCAAAATGCCTATTATTGTGATCCATAAGTGCAAAGAATACTGGTGGACAATGGGGCATGGCTCTGGAATTACAATTTGAAACTGGGGTGGAGTGTAGGTTTGCTTATATGCCAAATCACAGCCCTTCCCAAGCAATATAAGAAGCATAAACAGGTTAAACACCACTTCAGAAAGAGAAACCTATCAGCACAATTGGCTGCAAGATCTGCGTGTAAATTTGCTGACTGGTAAACATCCCTGTCAGTTGCATATGTGCAGAGTCACTCTCACCTCCCTGTCACCTCTCCCTTTGCCTTAAAACAAACAGATGTCAGAATAATGGCCAGATTTAAAGATTTTGAAGTATTTATGGTTATTCTTAACCTCTCCCCCAATTTGGATTAATAATAAGGGCTATATAACACATATGGCATTATGGATCAGGTTTTAATTAGTTAATATCCAAATACATGTCCTCACTGATGATTTGTGCTTACCATAGGTTTCAGAAGCTGCACATGATACTTAATGCTGTGAAGCCACCAAAAAGACTTCTAAAAATATCTGCTTTTGTAAAATACCGGCTTTGTTTGCTCCCTGCACTTCAGGTTTATACCACTTATAAAATGTGTCTCTCCCCATCTTCACATTTCCAGGTCAACTGATACCTTTAAAGAACCTGAAGCAGCTTTGGATGAAGATGTTTACTGTGATTTCCCACCTCCACCATATGAGAAACTATTTCCACTGCCATCATAAATATTAAAAGGCATGTCTTATCTAACTCTCCACAAGGACTGTGCTTGTTTCTGTGAGATATTTATATGTACACTGATCAAGTATGAACCGATGATATGACAGAGAAATGTGTCGTCGTATCCTGAGACTTTGGCTTGAGAGTGCTTTCTTGCTGACCATGGGCCCCACCCATTTGCTGGATCCTTGCACCAAATGTGAAGCATTCTTTCCGAGTGTGGGGCATTTTGAGCTCAGGTCCATCTTTTTCAAGCATCTAGACACCCCCACCTACTTACCTAATTTTTCTGGCCTGAGGATGGGGTCTGTTCCAGAAGTTGAAGAGGATGTGCTCTTGTGGATAATGTCACATAGATTATGTTCTTTGGGATAGGTTCATCAAGAAGAAGAGAAGAGATTGGATTTATACCCCACCTTTCACTACCCAAAGCGGCTTAAAAACTCCTTTCCCTTCCCCTCCCCACAACAGACACCCTGTGAGGTAGGTGGGGCTGAGAGAGCTCTGACAGAAACTGCTCTTTTTCAAGAACAGCTGTGCCAGAACAATGGCTTGCCCAAGGTCATCCAGCAGGTGCAAGTGAAGGAGTGGGGAATCAAACCCGGTTCTCCCAGATTAGAGTCCACGCACTTAACCACTACACCAAACTGGATCAACAGCTTTTAGCCACGGGGGCTAAATCCACATTCAGATGCTCTTGCCAAGTCCCACAACATGGGGAGGTGCTGGTATCTCTGATCTTGATATGGCTCTTCTTGGGAGTCTAGTTGATCACTGTGGGAAGTAGGACATTGGGCTAGGTGAACCATTATCTGATCCAGGAAGACTCTTCTTGTTTCCTTATGCAAGTGACTACTCTTGAGTATTTAGTTTCATATTAGGTCACATTGGGGCAGCAGAAAGAATAACAACAGCTCCTGTAACCTGGGCTCAGTCCTGCAACCTGTCTTCAGCACCTGTGGAAAATACAAAGTTAATGAACAGAGGGAAATGTCTCTGACAAAGGAGAACACCTCGCCTTCCCTCAGCCCAGCCACAGAGTCCCCCAGACAGCTGGGATTAGGGCATTCAGCTACAAGGGGGTGAATCCTGGGCAGGCCCTAATCCCATTTTAGAAATCAAACACAGGTCATTGCATTTTGCTGAAACTAAAGAAGTTTCCAGTTGCCCGGAATGCCTAAAGACAATGGCTCAGATCCAACAAGCAGCAAGTGGTACAAAGGTTGTGGAACAGGCGGCCTTTCCTGCCTCCCCATCATGCAGCAGCTCCCCATTAAACAGCATGGGGGTCAAAGTGGGTGGTCTTGAGGGGGAGGGGGAGAGGGAATGATCAAAAATCACCCGCCCCTCCAAAGGAAGGGCACCTTCATCAGGGGAAAACAACCGCAGGAGACAAGCCATTGGCCTAGTTCAGAGGCATGCACCCTGATCCATTAACAATCACCTGGATGCCAAGAAATATCTCAGCTAAAGTCAGCTGAAGACTTTCTGTATGGATGTATAAACCTAACATTAAATTATCTGGGACTGAACATGCCAGATCTCCTATCTTCTCTTCCACTACTGGTATTGTATATTTGTCTGTAAACTGACAAGTGACTATTGCCTTTGGCCATGCCTGGTTTAGAAGACTTTTATAAGACTGCTTTATAAGACTGTTGCCTTGAAATATTTTGCTGATAGTATTAAATAAAAAAAAAGATTCAAGTAATGTGAGAAAGGTAGTGAGATAGTGAGAAATTATCTCTAATTCATATTTATAAGACCATTTATGAAAGTCAGCCCAACAGTTCTGCTGTTTAAGGATTACACAACTGCCCCAACATTGAGCAATTAATATATTTTCTTCTACCAACTATTTTGCAGCATTTTCTCATAGAATGTTTCTCATGGAACTCTCTCATGAAATAACATCTCATGGGATTTTAGTGTTAGAAAAACAAGCAGAAGTTAAAAAAAAACAAGACATGTCATGTGAACCCCGCCCCATTTGGCCTAGCGGGTGGCTCTTGCAGGCCGTGTTGTTATTCCCTCCTTGTGCTAAGGCTGATATTCCTGTCGTCCTTGGGACAGGACCATCTGTTGAAGACTACTTGGTGGGTTTCTCTACCAGCTTGATCTCATATGAAATTCAGTACCAAAAGGTTCCAGGTATCATAAGCTGATGAATATGATGGGGGGAAGATTTTGGAATGAAACTGTGAAGTAGCTGGACTCAGGGAGTGTAAAATCACCATGGTTACCATTTGCTAAAAAAGGTTACAGGATGAGGAGTCATAGAAACATATTTTTCAGTAGTTCTGATAATGATGAACAAATAGGACTGCGATGTTCCCTTTTGCTGGCAAACCAGAAATAGGAGATTCACTCTGGTTCCTGCTCTTAGGTTCACAGAGCAGAGACGTGCGTGTTCAAAACTAAATCAATTTATTAACAAGACCATATAGGGATGGGAACAACCTTTTCAGAATAAGGGAGCTCATGCAGTCTACAATTGTAACAAACAAAAACTAAAGAGCAGAGGCTCGACCCTGTGAGACTAAACCAACGCAAACAAATACCAGCGGGGGTGGAGAGGGAGACAGACTGTTCCATTGTAATGTGTACAATAAATACTCCACAAGGACAACAGCTGGCAAGAAGGACTGTGCAGGACATCCCTTTTTTCCAGTCATGCAAAAAAGTGTGCACTTTTTGAAAGGGAACCCCCCCAAAAAAACCTTAAGCAAACCCAATACACTGGGGTACAATTAGTGACCACCAGGCACGTCATAGTGGAGGCTGCATCCCTTCCTTTCATCAGTGCTAGTGGGAGAAACTCCTGGCCTCAAGGCTCCCCTAGAGAGAGATCAGTGCGAAGGACGTCAAGTTGAGCAGGCAATAATGTTTCAGACTCTTGGTGAGAGTTGCCGTGGCCTTTTGACGCATATGCTCCCCCTGCTCAGCTGCAAAATTCTCAGGATTTTTTTTTCAGTGCTTCACATCCTGTGTCACCTGTCGGAACACAGAAAATAGCAGGACACAAAGCTGTGTAGCCACAGGCAACGAGACTACCATTGTGCAACTTCACATCTTGTAAAAATCCTAGAATCTGTACATGGCCCCAGTGGACTTTGACACAACTGGCTGGGAGGTGCTGTTGACACACCTGGAGGACCTTGTAGAGGTAGACGGGCGAGCATGCCCAGTAAGTGGCTACAGATGACAGTCTGTACATCAGCTGAGAAACTGCAGCTCCCAAGACTGAGAGCGATTCCCAGAACACTGAGAGATGAGGGGATCTAGCAGGGTTGCCAGCTCCAGGTTCAGAAATACATGGAGATTTGAGGGCGGAGTCTGGGTGAGTGAGTCTTAGGGAGGGGACGGACCTCGACTGGGCATAGCACCATGCAGTCCACCTTCCAAAGCGGTCATTTTCTCCAGGAAAAGTGGGGAAAAGTTTTTAAATAAATAAATAATGATAAATTTATGTAGTCTGGAGATCAGTTCTAATTCCAGGAGATCTTCAGCACCTACCTGGCAGTTGGCAACCCTAGAAACTGATTTGATTTATGAAAATACATAGCTCAGTACATCCATTCCTGACTTCTTTCTCTGTCCTGGTGCATCCAGGAACGATCAGTGCTTCACTGCATTTCCTAATAGGCATAAGGCAGTAATAAGCTTTCGTCCAATGGCTTACAAAAGCCTAGGGTTGCCAGCTCCAGGCTGGGAAATACCTGGAGATTTGGGGGATGGAGCTGGAGGAAGGCAGGGCTGAGGAAGGAGAGGGACTTCAGTGGGGTCCAAGGCCATTGAGCTTCCAAAGCAGCCATTTTCTTCAGGTGATCTGATCTCTGTCACCTGAAGATCAGTTGCAATAGCAGCACTACAAAAGCCCTGTAAGCGAGGCCAGTGTTATTACTCCCACATTGCAGATGGAGAATTAAGGCTGATGATGTAGGATTTCCAACAGGCCTGGAGATAGTAGGGGTTCCCCCAGTTTTCGGGGCTTCTGCCTACTGCCAGCCAGCTGGCCAGCAGGGGAAGCCCCACCCCAAACAGTGACATCCATGATGCAACAACATCACCCGGAAGTGATGTCATCACATTGGGGACCTTGCACAGGGATGCTCTGGTTTGAGGGCAAAACTCTATGGTTTGCAGCCAGTTTTACCATAGAATTTTGCCCCGAAACCGGAGCATCACCATGCGATGTACCCAATGTGATGACGTGACTTCCAGGTGATGTAATTGTGTCAGGGATGTCCTAGAATGCCCCCCCAACACCCCCCACACACACCATCATGAAGAGGGGAGCTAGCAACCCTACCTGTAGAAAAACGTCCTGTCCCTTTAATAGGAATCTGATGTGTGGAAATGGGCAGCTGAAGGTTTTTTATTGCATGAAGGAAGGTAGTCTCACCTGGTAAATAATAATCCATTCAGTCTCTATTAAAGGGACAGGACCTTTTCTTCAGGCCAATTAGCAAACCTAGGCTGAAGGAGACAGGAGAGTGACTTGCCACCTTGTGGGGCTATGGCAGAAGCAAAAACTGAACCTGGGGAGCTCCTCCATCACTGTCATTCTCTTCATCAGTCTGCTTCCAGTGGTGAACTCCTAAGTTAAAACAGCCCAGGAACAAACCAAGCTGATCCCTCGTGGTACCTGCAATGGGCACGGCTGACCCACTGCCTTTTCCCACAGTGTGTTGGCAGTGCAAGCTGGCAAGCTGACACTGATTAATGTTGGGACAAAGTCTGAGTCCCGGGGCACCTTTAAGACCAACAAAGTTTTATTCGAGGTATAAGCTTTCAGGTGCACCCACACTTCTTCAGATACAATAAAATGAAAATTACCCGTCCGTACAGGTAGAGGGACTCCAACTGCGTTCTGCTGCTTCAGAACCACACGGCTACCCACCTGCTGAATTGATCCATGTTGCCAGTGAACGATCCAGTCGAAATGGCCACTGCAGCACTGGCTGAGCTACTGGGACTTTATTATTCTTGCTCCTGGCCACAGTGGGCATCCATGGCGAAGTTCCCAGTAAATTATATAGCCTGCCCCCCCCCCGCCCCCTTTTGCTACCCCAGATGCATCTCTCTCAGCTGAAGGAGGATGGAGGAGAAATACTTCTGAATGCTTCCCATATGTTAAAAACTCCCTGCACACAGGAACACAGTGCAGAGCTAGAAAAGGGATGAGGCGGCCCTTTTCTCCTGACTGGGTTTGTTTTCTGTCCGCAGGGAGGGTGTTTTTGTTGGTTTTTTACAAAGGAACATTCAAGCTGGAATCACTGGCCTGCCTCCTGAAACGGAGCAGTCCCCTTCATTTGTGACGTGGGCTTGAGAATGATGCTTAGAGATATGTGCTTAGATGTGGACAACCCTCCCCGCCGCCGCCCCCCCACGGAGTGAGAGGAAGACGTTTCCAGGCGGGTGACTCTGTCTCAAGAGGAGCCTGCGATGCGTTCCCTTCCTTTGGCGTCAGAGTCGCTCGGGAGAGCAAGTCGAGCAGCTCGGCTTCCTCCGGCCGCGCAACCTGGTGCATTTCTACCAATGGCCACCAGGGAGCAGGAGAGAGAGGTCTCCGCCTGGATTCCCGGCTCACTCCGGGCTCTTTGAAGAGAGCGCTTGCGGGAGGTGGGGCTCCACATTGCACCGTCCCAGGACAGGCAACCGAGCTAGCTGGTGTTGGGATTTGTTTGGTCAGTCAAGAGCGGCTGCCGTACCAGTTTCCCCCAAGTTGCTACCCTCCAGTTTTACAATGGGAATGTATGTCCCATTAGGAAGAAAAAACAACTTTTTAAAAAATTCCCTGCTTCTTAAGAACATAAGAAGGTCTAGAGCCCTGCTGGAGATCAGACCAGTGATCCGTCTAGTCCAGCATCCTGTCTCACACAATGGCCAACCAGTTCCTTTGGAGGGCCAGCGACAGGGCATTCTTCTCCTTACCTTTTATTAATCGCTCCCCATATTCTCGAGTGCAGTCTCATCTCAGTGGTTGGTTGCAATGTGCACACTCATTCCATCCCTTCGTTTCTGCTGACACTAACCAGGACATAGACCCCCGTGTGTGTTTTCAGTACTGGTGTTTTTGGCTCCGGGACCTAGAAACGCTAAGAGACCAAAGTGTGTCTGAGCAAACACAGAGTGAATTTTCCTCAGCGACAACTAACTGCAGATATTGGGGGGAGGCCGGCAGGCAGGCGGTGTTTCCAGAGAGACACCCGGATTTTCTTTTTCCTAAGATAAGGCACAGCAAGGCTGCACCGCGGCTGCCCCCTCCCTGACCACTGCTTGGCTTGGGTCGTTTCAGCCTCACCAGAGCAGGGCCTGAGAATCGCAGCGACAGCTCCCAGCTCCTCAGCACATGAGTGCTGCTGGTGGAGAGGATTCATCCGATCACTTTGGGGGCTTCTGGTTGTGAGGTGGCGCGCCATACGCAAGACTGGGCTCAGCCTTCACGCTCGCAAGTGCAGAGAAAACAGCCAGGAGCCTGGTGTGGGAACTGGCCCCCTCCTTCCCTTCCCTTCTCCCCGAAGCCCCTGATCTGGGATTTCGAGGTCATGCTCCACAATCAGGGCAGCAGCCAGGGCTGCCATAAAGGATGCTCCACAGCAGAGCATTTAAAAAGCAGTTGGAACACCCTTTTGCAAACCATCCCCGTTTGAAACCCCCACAAATCCTGGCGACCCTCCTGACAGTTAATTCCATCTTCCTATAGTTTAAACCCAGTAACCCGCAAGCCACCACTGATGTATTGAATATTTACAGTTCCTCCTGTGATTTATATCATGTTAGATCACAAATCCTCTCTTCCCTTTCCTTTTCCCTCCCCTCTGCCCCATCTCTCCTCATCCTTTTTTAACAATATTTGGCAACTGATGGACTGTGGAAAGTAGGCTGTTTTACATTAGTCGGTAGTACATTTAATCATTCCTGTGCGATGAGTTACTGTGGATTACAAATTCTTATGTGGCATTTTAAGTTAATGAATAGACAAGTAATAGATCATCAGTGTGATTGGTCACATATGGGCTGCACTCACTCCGAACTCCCAGGGTAGGTGGGAGATTACAACAAAGCCTCATTGTTTTGGCAGATCGGAGTGTTTTCTTGTTTGTAGGCCTGTGGGTCCCACAGAAGGAGGCAGGCACCCCCCCCCCCCATAACACAGACCTGCAGCCAAGGAGGAGCCTCGCAGTCCCGCATGGCTGTTCAGTGTGTGAGCACCACAACTGCTTGGATGATCCCGGGGGAGTGGAGTCCCCAGGGAAGGCTGCAAAGGAACTAACTGGGTTTTTTTTTTTTTTTAAATGCTCCTTGCTATTGCTGACTGCCGAGATCTTGCCAGTGGAGAAGCTCCTTCTGAGTTTTGTGGCTGGATAAAAAGGTCCGGGGAAGTGCATCAATACATACACATGTGAAAAAAAAAATCCTACTACAGAGAGTGTGGCTACTTCTATGGAAGTGCTGTGTTCATGTGAATCTAGGCAGACAGCATGAGGCATTCTGTACCAGTTCTTCATGGGGCCACAGTGGCTCAGAGGTTAAGATGCAGAGTTGCAGACTGGAAGGTTGGTAGCTCAGCAGTTCGAGACCCGAGTGCCAAATGACAGAGTGAGCTCCCGTCTATGGCCCCAGCTCCTGCCAACCTGGCAGTTCGAAAGCAAGAAATTGCAAGTGGGAAGGTAACAGCATTCTGTGTGCCTCAGCATCTAGTCATGCCGGCCACATGACCATGGAAACGTCTTTGGACAGTGCTGGCTCTTCAGCTTGGAAACAGAGATGAGCACTGCATCCCTAGAGTCGGATTTGACTGGCTTTCGAGCAAGGAAAACCTACCAGTTCTTCAGGAATGTGATAGTTAATATCCACATGTGTACTAAGAACAGGAGCACATCATGCAGAGTTCCCCCCCCAGGAGCATCATTTCATGGAAGTCACAGGGGGACAGCCTAGAATTCTGGGGTCATGGAGAGCCTGGCCTACTGTTCAGTGCCGTGGCCCACCTGTGTCTGGGCTCCCCTGCAGACACACTGCACAGGTGGGTCTGACCAAGGGAGCTTGGAATCTCAAATGCTTATACCCCCCAAATCTTGTTGGTCTCTACACAGTTGTGGCATACTCCACCATTTTTTAAAAAACCCTCCCTTCTCGCTATTTTTCTATGTGCTGGGAATGTTGTATAAAGGAAGACCATCCAATTACGTGAGTCCACACTGGATCTTTGCAATGGCATCACCCAGAAAAATGTTTATCATCTCAGTGAGGACTAGGACCTTGAGACCAGCCACCCCCACCAATTTTGCCCTGCAGCTTGACTTCCCCACACCTGCTGTTGTTAGCAGGAGCTTCTGCTGCTACTGCCCTGGGTTTGGACATTAGCACCATGCTTTGTCTGGAGCGAAATCCTGTATCAGATCAACACCTTACTGTCAATATGTTCTCTTTCGCTCTCTCTGCATCATACTACACATTCAATGGGAAGTCCAATCATGGATCTTCTTTGATGTGGTTCATACTAAAAAACTGCTGGGGGAGAGATGAAGAGACTGGGGAAGGGGGTTTAACCCTCTGTGCCATTCCTCCCATCAGTATCTTGTTCTCCAAAACTGTTATTAGCTACAGAAAGGAAAAAGGACAGGCCCCATATTATGCCTGTCTTTTTTTAAAAAATCCGTTATGGTTAATAGGAGGCCCAGAGGAGGAATTTCTCTTGGGGAATTGGTGTGGGACAAAGACTCAAAGCTGTTCCCCGGCACTGTGTTCACAGTCTGCTCCCTTCCCAGCTCAGGGACCACGTTTTAGTCAGAAAGAAAATATAATCAGGCTGTCTCCACATAATGTATAGTTTGGTCCTCTGACCTACACAGATTTAGACGGCGGGTAATACTGGGACTACTATGTCCTGTCACCACCTTGTTTTCCTACCGCACACAGTTTTGAAAGGTATCACCTGGATATCAAGCAACTGAGATTTTTTTTAAAAAAACAACCAAACCCCTGATGTTCTCCAGATACCACACACCCAACACCCCTTTCCCCCCTCAGGTTAGGGGCATTACAGTGTTCTACAAAATTCGACAGACAAATCCCCGGTTGCTCTGCATGGTCTGGAATTGTATGGAGTGTTGTAATAAATGGGTGGTGTATACAGATTTGCATGCCAAACGTTTGGTAGTGGAGAATGCTGATGTGTGTATCTGCAAGAAGACAAAAATGGGCATCCTACCCAAAGAGAGTCATGGCCACAGGGGAGGCGGGGAGCTGGTGTGTGAGTGTGTGTGTGTGCAGCAGCATCCAGCACCACCAGGATCTGCGCCAGCATTGCCACTTCCTCCATGCCCTCCTCCCTACCCGTGGTGCTGTGATCTGGGAGGTCCAGGGAAGCTCGCCTCGCCTGGTGACATTGGGCCGAACAGACACCCTGAGCCCGACCGGGCTCCTCGCATGTCTGTCGCCAGGATAAAACGGAGAGCAAGGGGCCAAGCGACTGACCGTCCAGGCAGCCTGTGCCACCGAGTCGAGGCTCCATGTGGAGGGTGGAAACACCCAGGGCAAGTCTTTCCGTCCCCCGGGCGGCTCGCGAGACCTCGGCCTGCCCGGGGCTGGATGCGCTGGTGCCAGAAAGGCCCAGAGGGAGGCTGGGCTGCCGGCTTCTCTCCCTCGTAGGGGCGGTTTCCTTGACGGCACTCTTCAGGGGCTGTTTCGCGAATGGAAACGCTCAAAAGAGGTGGCAGCCCGGCTGACAGGGCGGAGGGCCCAGGAGCTCCCCCTCCCCCTCCCCCGCAGCCGTAAAAGCGGGTCCTGCCCGTGGGATTACAGCCGGCCATAAACCGTGACAAAAGGAACGCGCGAGGGCCAGCCATTGTCCCCTTGAAATAACGTTGCTAGAGAGCCGCCCTCGGGAGCCCTCGAGGTTCACACCGCAGATCTCTCACAAAGGCACAAGAGTCGGCATCTCGGGGGCCCGGAAAACAAACGGCGCCAGAAGGGCTCGGCCCAGCAAGTCTCTGGAAAGGTCCCCGCTGCACCGAACCCCTTTCCGGAAGGAGCTGTTGCTTCTGCACGCAAAGTGGCTGAGCGGGGCGGGCCTGCGCAAGTGGAGGCACATAGTGCACGAGTGTGCGGGACTCGGGAGGCAGCCCCACTGTGGGTCGGGCGTCAGGGCCAACGTGACAGAATTGCGTAGAGGCACACTTTGCACAGTCTTATGAGGCTTACTCGGGAGTCTGTCCCACAAAGTTCAGGGAGTTGTTGTGCACAGGACTGAAACATCGGGAGGCGAGCCAGAGAAAGAATGCCTTAGTGTAGTGGCATCAGCCTATCATATTCCTGTCTGGGCGGGGTAATGCCTTTTCAACATCCCAGTGAGAGCGGGTGTGGGGCAGTGGTTTAAGAGTGTCTCTAGGAGACCCGGGTTCGAATCCCCACTCATGCCATGGAAGCTCGCTGGGTGCCCTTGGGCCAGTCACCCCTTCTCAGCCTCACCTGCCTCACAGGGTTGTTCACAGAATCGTGGAGTTGGATGCCTCCAGGGTCATCCAGCCCAACCCCCTGCACAATGCAGGACATTCACAAATACCTCCCCCCACCCCCAGTGACCGCTGTGCCATCCCCAGAAGATGACAAAAAACCACACCCCGTCCAGGATCCCCGGTCAAGCTGGCCTGGAGAAAGATGGCTGACCTGACCCCAAAGTGGCGATCAGCATTTCCCTGGGCGTGTGCGAAAGGGCCACAAGAACTGAGCGCTGAGGCGACGCTTCCTGCCCTCTCCCCGTCGTGATCTGCCCCAGTCCACGGAATCCGCATGGCTGTCAGGCGGCCCATGGAGAGAGCCGACTGATGTAAGCTGCTTTGGGTCCCCACTGGGGAGAAAGGCGAGGTACAGATGAATGAAACACATGCACGCATTAAAACCTCCTGCACAACGCATCTCCTTGATGATCTCCAATAGGGTTTGCTTGCTTATAGACGGAGGGGGCAGCCGCCTGCGCCTCCAACCCGCGTCTCCCTTCGGCGGGCCCCCCCCCCCCCCACCCCGCGGCATCCTGACTTGCATTAGCGAGGAGGAGGCATCCGTTTCAGATTAGCCGACGACATGATATTAAAGGCACCGTTTGCGAGAGACACGCATGGCCCATTATCCCGGGGGGGGGGGGACAGGGATTCAGACAGCTTCGCCCTTCGGGGGAGCAGCGCGCTGATGTCTCTGGGCTGTGAGCCGCGACACACACAAGCCGCTGCGGGCGGCCCCCGGGGAAGATCCCGGCCCAGTTTCCGGGCGGCCCCGAGTCGACACGCGGGACGGGCCAAGGGGGCCGGGGCGGCCCTCCTCTACGCGGGCGGGCGGGCGGGCGGGACAAGCGGGGCTCGCCGCGGCACAGCTCGGAGTCTGGCTGCCAGCTGCAGTCGCCGCCCGCCCGCCCCGTCGGATGTGGCTTCTTCCCTTCCCGAAGCTCGCCTGCCCCGGGATCCATTACAGCTCCGGCGTGTAATTTTAGTAAGTTGTTTTGATGGATTTCACGGTTCCCATCTGATCCGCATTTGCCCCCGGGGAGGCGGCCGCCACGCTGGGCTCCTCTCGCCCCGGCCCTGCCTCTTTGTTGCCGGCTAAGGTTCCCACTCAGCCGCAGCCTCTCCGGGCCCCGATCCCGGCCACCCCCGGCCGGCGCGGACACGCCTCCTCCCCCGGCCGCCCCCCGCTCCCACGGGCTGCCCCCGCCCCGCCCCGCCCCGCCCCCCGCACGACCAGGCCGGCCGAGGGGACCGGCGCCTCGCCTTCGCACGCACTCGCCAAGGGGCTGGGGGGGGTCGCATCTGGGGCCTCGGCCCAGGCCTGCCGCCCCCCCGCCCCATCCGGGCCGCTCTTGTGGCGCCAGCACGATCCCGGCGCGGGGACGGCCGGTCCAGACGTGCTCTGGGGATCCCGGAGGGCCCAAATCCCAAAGATTCGTTAAAGCTCCAGCCTTTAAAATAGATACATAAATAAATCGCCGGGCGCTCATAACAGGGAAGTCCCCGGGCCGGGACTGGCCACATCTCGCAGCTCTGCAGCACTTTGTCCGGCACTGCGCTCTCCAGCATGACAGAGGAGGGCCTTAGAAGGGGTGTGTGACTCTCTTTGCTCAACTGTGATGCTTCGGGGAGTAGGAACGACCCAACAGCTCAGATTCGGGTCCTTTCTGCTGCATTTCCTGTGTTGCCCCGGAGCTTTGTGGAGAAGGAGAAGGGAAGGGCCCAGGTGCCTCCCTCTCCATGCCCAGGCAGCAGAATCAAGAGGCATCTGCCCTTGCTCAGAGGCGGAGCCCAAACTTTGCACGCGGATGGCCTAAGGTTGGGATGTGCACCTTGGGGAAAAACAGTATGTTTCAGATCTGGATATCAGGGAGCTGAAGAATATCAGTATTCCCAGGTTTCTGGGTTGTATGCCAGTTTAGTATTCGGATTCTGATAATACTTGGCTCCATTATTCCTTACGGGGGAATATTTCCAGAGGGGTGGAGGGCCTTTTTTTTTTTTGGTCAAACTGAAGAATCTTCTATGCCAAGCTGAATAGGAATGCTGTTGCAAGCCCAACAAATGTAAGATCAGAAAATCCTTGCCATTGTACAAACTGAGAATCCAAGGCTATGTCAGACCTAAAAATCCACCACAACTCTGACACAAACCAACTCAAGCAAAGAACATAATGTTGCAAGACCCACAAAACCAATTTCAAAGAACAGTCTCAATGCCAGACCAACATGACAAGCCAATACCAAGGCGTAGAAAGACACAGATGCTCAGTGAAATGAAAGAGAAAACAGTCCTAGAAGCTGATATTGTCAGCTCCCAATATTCCCAGTTAATCCCAAATATTTCCAGGATTTTCCAGGACCCATTTCCATCTGGACATCCAAATACCATCTGGACACCCAAATATATCTGGGAAATATCAGTAAGGTGTTTTTCAGGTATATAGTCCTACTGGATATATCAAATGAACATCCCTGGTCTCGGGTCCAAGTGCTGCCACACTACTGCCAAAGCACTGCCAAAGGGCCAGCACAGCAACCGAGGGACAGCATTGCTTGGGGGAAGCGCCAACAAACAGAGTCAGACCAGCTCTGGGACTTTTACCCTCCAAATGGGAGATATGCCCAAGGGACTTCCTGCTGTTCCCCCTCCCCTCCCCTCCCCCTTTGCTACACATCTTTGTGACTAGTATGTCAAATCCTACATTTAAGATCTAAAGTTTTGATTTGTGTTAAATTCTTAATTTAGCAAATTAATGCTATATTCTTTTTCACCATTTTAAAAAAAACATTCTTTCCTTGATTTCTCTCTTTTAAAAAATATTTTTGACACTCAATCTTGTTTTAAAAATTAACTATTGACTTTTTCTTTTTTTGGCCTAATTTTTTCTTCTGGTATTCCCTTCTATTTTTCCTTCTGAAAATGCTTGAAACCTGTTTCCTACTTCCCATCATTTGCCAAAAGTTAGTAGCACTGAAAAGTAACTTGTTCTGCTACCTGTAAGTCATAAATCCAAAGATTTCCATCCTTTCTGGGGTTTCCAGTTTACCTCCTTCCTGGGTGACCCTGCCTGCCTGCCTGCTTTTAACCACCCCTCCACCTCCATGTACAAAGGCCAAAAAGGAGGCCAGAATTGAGATCACAGTCTCTCACCCCGTAACAGTTTTCCCATGAGGTACTTGTTGCTTTGTTTCAGCCAGAGCAACAATTGGCTTCTTTGGCACTGACATAAAAAACAAAACAAAACAAAAACTGTATGTGGTTTGCAGCAGCAGGTATCAAGTGTATTAATCAAGAAGACAAGAAATCCACAAAAGCAAAGGCTGTCCTTTTAAAAAAAACAAACACCCGTCCCCCAGGTCCTGCCCTCGAGGGCCTGCCTCAGGGAAATGGCTGCTTGTACAAGACAAAGGTTCTTTCTGGGTGGCTGGGAATGTCCAGGCTGGGAGCCCGTTGTCTGGGGCAGGCCGGTGGCCAGGCGGGTGAGACCCTCCTTCAGTCACAGGCCTGGAGGGGGAGAATCCTCGGCTGCCTAGGAGCCTCCCTCTCCCCTCCCCTCCTCCTCCTCCCTCCTCCCAATTCTGAAGACGTCTCACTTCATCTGTCACCCATTCTGTTCGCCTGCCCAGCTGTCAAAACAGGGGGTGTCTCTTTCATTCCGGCTCACAAAGTACCAAGGGGGAAAGGGGGCTTTAATGCCTGTGTTTGGACACAAGCAATTATCCCTAATTATTGTTTTTCTTTTGAGCTGGCCAGTCCTGCTGGAGAGCCCGCAGATGAACATGCCCTAATCCTCCCCAGTCGGTTGATCTCAGTGGGTTTTGTGGGACAAGCCGGCCGAGGGGGGAGGCCTGATGGCTTTCATCTCAATGTGAGTTTAGGGGCTGATTCAAATGCTTTGCGATGGGAGAATTAACCCCAGAGCCCAGACTTTCAATGGCCTCTGATAAGAGATTATACGGGTTGATGGCAAACTTTTCTTGGCAAAATGTTTTCAAAGGCACTGGAGCTGTTAAATCAAAGCGCCATTGAATCAGGACAGGCCCTCTTGCTCTGACCCTTTCCTTTCTCTCATTCACTGGTGGGTATAATTGCCCGTGGGGTGGCAAGACACACCTTTCCCTTCAGCCCCTTCCACTGATGGTCACCCACCCAACTCACTTCTGGGAACAATGGAGGAACCAGGGCCCAAAAACCGGAGGCAGGGACATCTGGCGAATTCCTCGTTTCATTACATGGACTAAGGTCTCGCCCCTTTCTGTGTATCCTGCTTTTTCATCATGGGGACCCAGAGCAGCTTACATCATTCTCCCCTCCTTCATTTTATCCTCACAGCAATCCTGTGAGGTAAGTAAGGCTGAGAGCGAGTGAGTGGACCAAGGCCATCCAGCAAGCCTCCATGGCAGAGCAGGAGTTAAGCCGAGGTCTCCCAGGTCCTAGCCCCACGCTGACTAGCACACCACCCTGGCTCTCACCTGCACCTACCTGCCACGCTTCCATTTCCCACTTCCACTTCCTTCCTGGTAGGCTGAAGTGATAAGGGAGTGGGGGGTGGGTGGGAATCCTTGCATTGTAGAAGCTGTTGCATCTTGCATAGAAAAGTCAAGTCTGGGCACCTACAATTCCACTTCTTCTGGCTGACTGTATTTGATAGCCAGCTTTACCAAGACAGGCAACTGTTGGCCCACCACACAGCCCTTCATGAGTGGATGTGGAAGCGGAAACCACCCTCAAGCAAGCCAAGATGAGCAGCCCCTCTAGGGCCACAAGCCCCACAGTTCAGTTACCTCAGCAGCACCGTCTGTGGGCAGTGGCTCCCCCCTTGCCTCCTCTCATCAACACAGGAGGGGACAGTCAAAGGAAGCCACATGGCAGCTGGCACTGAACTCCATTACCACTGAGGATTCCAGGCCACATCACCCCCATTGCACGGTTAGAGTTGCTGTGGCTTTGCTCTGCTTTCTCCTGGCCACCAGCGGCCCAGCAGGAAATTTCCCTCTAAGTTCAGTGTCCAGTCTGCCCCACCCTGTTCTTTATTCATGCAAGGCAGCTGGGTGATCTGAGGCCATGCCAGCCCCCGATGGCAAAGTGGAAGAAGAAGAGAAGAGATTGGATTTATATCCTGCCCTTCACTGCCCAAAGGCGTCTCAGAGTGGCTTACAAACTCCTTTCCCTTCCCCTCCGCACAACAGACACTATGTGAGGTAGGTGGGGCTGAGAGAACTTCTGACAGAAACTGTCCTTGAGAGAACAACTGTGCTAGAGCTTGTGAATGACCCAAGGTCACATCAGCAGGTGCAAGTGGAGGAGTGGGGAATCAAACCCGGTTCTCCCAGATAAAAGTCCGTGCACTTAACCACTACACCAAACTGGCTCTCCACCAAACTGGCTCTCCAGGGATGTGGCTCAGTGGCAGAGCTGGCCTTGGATTTTGCTGACACTCTTATCTAGAGATAGATCAAGATGGGTAGCCATGCTAGTCTGTCTGTAGCAGAAGAAAAGAGAAAGAGTACAACAGTACCTTAAAGACTAACAAAATTGGTGGCAGGGTATGAGCTTTCGTGACTCACTGCTCACTTCTTCAAATGCAGCTAGAATGTGAGTCCATCTGTCCTATATATTGGAAAATGGGGTGGTTTCAGATGCCAAATGACATTAGCAGGCAAATGACAATAGCAGGTGTGATTGGATTACGTGTGATATGCAGAGAGGTAGTAGGTATGGAGAAATCAGCATTGGTAATGAGACAGGAGACCTAGGTCTTGATTCAGTCCAGGTGGATGCATTGTCTTGAGCTTTGTTATCAGTTGTAATTCTCTTTCTAATCTCCCTTTGAAATTCCTTTGTAAGAGAACTGCTACTTTTAGATCAGCAACTGAATGTCCTGGAAGGTTAAAGTGTTCCTCCACTGGTTTTTTAATGTTGTGGTGTGGTCCCTAATGTTAGACTTATGTCTATTAATTCTTTGTTGAAGGGACTGGCCTGTTTGTCCAGCGTAGAGTGTTGAATTACATTGCTGACACATGACGGTATAAATCACATTAGAGGATGAGCAGGATTATCAACCTGAGATGGTACGGCTGATGTTGCTGGGCCCACTGACGGTGTTGCTAGGATCTATATGAGACAGTTGTCATCGTGGTTTGTTGCAGGCCTTGGTACCAGAGTCCATGTGGCTGCTAAGTAGCTTATGATAGTGGGTGAGAAGTTGTTTTAGGTTAGTAGGCTGTCTGTAAGCAAGATAAGGTCACCCCCCCCCATCCCAGTACCTGTGTGAGGGAAGTGTCACTATCCAGCATGGGTTGTAGGTCATTAATAATGTGTTGAACTGGCTTGAGTTGTGAGCTGTAGGTGACCACCAGTGGTGTTCTGTTGCCATTTTCCTTGGGCTTGTCTTATAGCAAGCTGTCAAGGAAGGCTTGAGTTACTTCTATCTATGTGTACATGTTCTGTGTTTGTAGCACACACTGTGGCCAGGACTGCACTAGTTCAGAGGAGAAGAAGGTGTCTGGTTAGATCAAGTTAGCTCTCATTAAAAATGCAGCATTTGTGGAGGGTCTGAATCATTTTATGAGCTTGTCTGTTGGAGAGTGCTTACCAATGACTGGTTTCCAGCTTGCCTATTCCTAGATCAGCTGGGATGGCACATGGCATATGTCACCACTAAGGCATCAGAACTGTTTAATTTATTTACTTGCTGTATACTGTGCCATCAGCATCATGCTGTGGGTAACTTGATTTGAGAATGGCAGAGTATCCAGGTGTGGGGCATCGCAGGTTAGCAAGGCCAGGATCAGAGCCGTAAGACACTGAACTGCAGACCGGAAGGTCAGTAGTTGCAGTTCGAGACCCGAGTGCCGCATGACGGAGTGAGCTCCTGTCTCTGGTCCCAGCTTCTGCCAACCTAGCAGTTTGAAAGCAAGAAATTGCAAATAGATAAACAGGTACCACTTCGATGGGAAGGTAACAGCGTTTCATGCACCTCAGCATCTAGTCATGCCGGTCACATGGCCACAGAAATGTCTTCAGACAGCGCTGGCACTTCAGCTTGGAAACGGAGATGAGCACAGCATACCTAGAGTCAGATTCAACTGGCTTTCAAGCAACTTTACCTTCACCTTCTCAGGTCAGGAAAAATTTGAAGCAGTGTCCTGCCTGAGCAGTTGATTGAGAGGGGAAGCATTACAGGAGCCAGGTGCTTCCAGGAGTTGGACAGAGACCAGGAGCAGTTGAGAAGCATCTCTGGCAGAGCTGCCAGTGTCCATCCAGAAGTCTCACTAAGATTGGCTCTGTTGCCTAAGCTAAAGAGCAAACACTGGACTCCTGGTCTATATACCTGGCTTAGCCAATTTGGAGATCCACTGAACAAGCTGATCTTAGGAATCCCTCAACTTGAGCTCTCTCATCTCACTTGTTCAAAGGCTAACTAATTTTAGCCACGCTCTAAAGAGTTCCCTGTTCTGTAATGAGAGTAGCACAACCTGAATTAGTTCTAATTTAAGCATCTGGATTAATTTATGTCTGCGAACTCAAAACCAGCCGATTGCTCATAAGTGCTAATGAAATCAATGGGACCTAGACGGTTTTTCAGAACTGAAACTGATGCTTCTCCAGTTTCTCTCACTGTGGGCACGTGGTCTGCAGCTGATGAGTTACTGATGTTCACATTTATCTCCCTTAGATCACTTCTTCTGCTTCCCAGGTGACTCTAAAGACAAAAATTCAAGCTCAAATACACTTCTCAGCCAAAACAGCATCAGAAATATGGACACTGCAGAGGAAACCCCCACTGCTCCCGATATCTAATACACTAATATATAACATGTAGCAGTGACACAGCAGATATGCATGAATATTGCATGTATCACAAACTGTTTGCCCCGTCAGTGGCTGTCTTTCGACTGAGAATCTACTCAAACAGAACAGTGAACACCTAGAAATGCCACAAGTCTTTTCTTATTCAGGGTAGCTTGAAATAGCTGGAACTCTTGGGCTTCTGGGGAAAGTTTTAGCCTGGGACCAATGAAGAGTACTTAGGATTTTTATTACTTGTTATGAAGTACTGTTACCCTCCGAGATGGCATGTGAAAAAGTACATCAAAAAGTGCTGGATGTTTGTGACCTAGAAAAGAAGGCACATTACCATTCCCCACATTGTTTTGTCAGGGCATTTTTTTAAAAAATGACACAAACTACTTATTACTTGCATATCAGACATGTGTGAGGATATACAGTCTGATGCTATCCATGTTTGGTTAAAGATAAGTTCCACTAAATTAAGTGGGTCTTCTTTACAAGTAAGTATACATAGGGTTACTGCTGAGATTCTGGAAGTTCTATGACTGGATCTCCGGCACTTCATTTCCTTTCAAAGGTAACTGTCACTGAAAGCCCCAGTTCAGGCTGAGCCTGCAGTGCAAAGACTGGAGTTTAACTCTTTCCTAATCTTAAATTTTAAGAGCTGCTGTTTGCCCCATTGAAAGAAACATACAGGAACATTCCAGGCAAACGCAAACCTAGGCATATTTGGAAGAAAAGGTCATTGAATTCAGCAGCATTTACTAAGTTGAGATGCATTGGGATAGTGGTCTTCCTCTTTTGTCCTTGTACAAAACCAGATTTAGACTTTCTTCCTTCTCCACATTGCTCCTGAGTGTCCATCAAAAGCCATCTGTTTCCTAAATCACCTGAATTCCATAAACTGCACTGGCTCGTATCTGTATTTGGCTCCTATCATCATAGCTGATTTACAGCATTGTTTGAATATGCATGTATGTATCTATATCAGAGAGGTAGTTGGGATAGTCTGTTTCAGCCAGACTAACAAAGAGTTTCATGGTACCTTAAAGACTGGTTTATTGTGGCAAAAGCTTTCATGGGACTCTGACCAGTGCATTTGACAACAGGGGCTCTGGCTCAGGCAAGCTTATGCCAAATAAATGTGTTAAGTCCTCCATGTATGACAAAATTGTTTGTTGTATCTGTACTTCAAAACTTGCAAAGTTTCACAAAAAGGTAAGAATTTCATACTTAGCAATTTCATTCCTAATTTATCCCAGATAAAACTCTCACTGACTGCCATCAGAGTTTTTTTCTGAGTGAAAACAGAGTAAAACTAGAGGAAATCTTTATACGTCAATTTCTTTGGGGAACACTGCAACTGTTTTGAAGAAAATTATAAGTTATTAGAAAATGGCACAGACCAATAATCCAAATGAGAGCTAAACACGTTATGATGTTTGAATGGCATTTGCAAATACAAGGAGCACAATCCCCAGAGCTCATTTTGGAGTGCTTAAAGGTTTGTGTTACTCTGTGAGTCTTCTGACACTTTATGTGAGTTGCACCCCTAAAATTGGCATTACAAACAACTTTTGAAAGTCCTGAGGGGTTCCAGAAGCCACTTCCAAAAGAATCTGTGGGGAGGGGGCGGAAGTTAGTTGTGCGGTTCTGGCTATAACGTTTAAATAGTTAAATTTATATCCTGGCTTTAAATCTACTACAGATGACAAAAGAAAAAATTGTTATCATTAATTGGTATGAAGGATGACTATTTTATATATTATAATGTGCACACGCATGCATGGACACACACACACACAAACACACACAAATAGGCTTCCAATTTCATTTATCTGTATCACTGCATTGGTACTGGAATGATTCCCTCCCACCCTCAGTTCTCTCATGTTGTTAATGTACATTGAGGCTTAATTACTAATATAGCTTGCTAATACAGATAATACAGAATGGTAACTGCATAAAACACTTTCCAGTTGGGTTGAATATCCCTTCATGCATATGCTTGGTTCGTGTGTAAACATGAAGGGGGTAATCCTAGTCTGCCTAAGTGACTATGAGCACAGCAACAGTGAAAGGTTGCTCCAACTCTGGCTTGATTAGCATGAAGTTCAGGAATGCTTTTATGTATGTGGCACTGATAAAGAAGAAGAGCTGGTTTCTATACCCCACTTTTCTCTACCCTAAGGAGTCTCAATGCAGCTTACAGTCATCTTCCCTTCCTCCCCCCACAATAGGCACCTTGCGAGCAGGCCTGTAGCTAATGCCTGGCCCCCTAGCTTTAATGTAAATTTACTTTGATTTAATGAGGTGCAACACCCCTGAGGCCCCCTCCCCAAAAAAGCCCTAGCTACAGAGCTGTGAAGAAGGTGGGGCTGAGAGAGTTCTGAGGCAACTATAACTGGCCCAAGTTCACCCAGCTTAGGCTTCCTGTGGAAGAGTGGGGAATCAAACCCAGCTCTCCAGGTTAGAGTCCACCGCTCTTGTACTACATTGGCCCTTCTGAAGTGCTTTTAAAAATGAAATACTATAATTAGGAACTAACTTGTTGGTTCAGGTCAGAGAGCCATTAGTCCAATGTCTTGTTTCGAATGAAGCTGCTTCATTGAGCCAATTTGGTGTAGTGGTTAAGTGTGTGGACTCTAATCTGGGAGAACCGGGTTTGATTCCACACTCCTCCACTTGCACCTGCTGATGTGACCTTGGGTCAGTCACAAGCTCTGGCACAGCTGTTCCTGAAAGAGCAGTTTCTGTCAGAGCTCTCTCAGCCCCACCTACCTCACAGGGTGTCTGTTGTGGGGATGGGAAGGGAAAGGAGTTTGTAAGCCGCTCTGAGACTCCAAGTGAAGGGCGGGGTATAAATCCAATCTCTTTTTCTTCTTCTTCTTCAGATTAGTGGCAGATCTGGAAAAGTGACTTCTCTGTCTGCAGATAACAACAGCTAGTTGCCTCTAGTCTGTGACATTTCCACTGGATCCAGCTTTGCCAGGCTACTTATTGGAACTTACTCACCAACAATGCTGTCCCTTCCTAAATTATATCACTCAGCTCCACTCTTGGACAGGAGGCTAAATCTCTCTATCACATTCCCCTTTATTTGAAAAGGAGTTTCAAATGTAACAGGAATTGTAATCAGACTTTAATCCTTCCCCCATAACTACCTTTACTTATATTCTCTTCTACAAATCTAACCTTTCAGATGTAGAACTGAAGCAGATGCTGCTCTAGAGGGATGTGATGGAGGTGGTGTTGATCCCCACTGGAGGAGTCCCTTTGTTGTCCAACCCTGGATTAATGACGACACTGACTGATTGACCTTCAGAAAGAGTTTCTGCAACAGACTAGCCCTAGACAGTTCCTTGCAGTGCCACATCTGGCATCTAAACTTCCTGTTGAGGGGAAGGGATTGCATTTCAACAGAGATGTGTCAAGCCTGGCTTTTCTAATCATAACATAAAGCTGTCCCTCATCCCAACCATATGACCCTTCTCTACTCCTAGATGGGAAGTTAAATCTTTTTACAACCACTATCTAGTAGTACCAACAAAGCGTGAGTTTGCAATAAGGAGCTGGGAGAAGGGAGAGGCCCATTTTGCCATTCATGTAAACGAAGGGTCATCTTTGCATCACAGAGCACAAGCACTTGTATCTGAAGACCTCTGAACTACGGGAAGAGGGCAACTCTGTGTGTGTGTGTGTGTGTGTGTATGTGTTGTGCTCTGCCATGGTTACTTTATTCAAGCACAGGAGCACGTGTGTAGTGGATCTCTGCTGTTTCAACAGCAACAGAAGCAACTCAACCAGATGACACAATCGGAAGATGTCAGAGGCATGAGTTGAATCCCAATATCTGGCGACAATATTTTGCACAAATGTGTTTTGCATTTGAGGTTGCCATCAAGTCTGTGGGGTAGGTGGGCTTCCTGCTTCACAGGCTGCCAGATTGCACTTGGGTGGCCTAAGGAGAATATGTTTGTGGAGTGGTGGAATTTGGGATAGAACAACTGCACTGTAAACTCCCTGAAGGGATCGGAGAACCTGCAGCTGGAAAATGTAAATGTTTGCTGTGATGCTATAGATTAGCCAGCACTGGGCAGTGGTGAGAGAGGTCGTGGTCACACGGTCATTTTGATCAGGTTTCATAACTGTTCCCTATTGCATTTAAAAGGCCTGATCAGACAGCCAATTCTGTCTCCCGTATTGAAGCAGGCTCACCCCACAATCCTCCTGGTTTTCTAGCACTGGAAAAATCGAGTACTTTCCTACTACTTGTGCTGTGAATCCACAATTTCTCCTATCTGGAAGGCCATCTCTCGCTATGAATGTGATTAGATCATCTGTACATCCTTCTTGTGGTAGTCCCGCAAGAAGACTTTCACCATTGTGCGCATAACCATTGTGCGCTGAATATATTAAATGCATGAATGCTCAAGCCCACATAGACCAGCACTCTGTTGCACATCAGTAATTCATTTTGTTTACTGTTCATGGAAAAAACGCTGCATCCAAGTGGGAGCCATGATTTGCACATGCACATATGCACATATGTGTGCATGTGCACATGTGTGCATATGCAAAGGAATAAAAAAAAACCCTTGTGCTGCACCACCACTTGGGCAGTGCAGCTGTCTGGACAGTACCTGGAGCCTTGTTGCACGATGCAAGCGGTTGGGCAAGGGATGTGTGATCATCTGAACCCGCTAAAAAGTATCCCCGATCAAATCTACAGTGCAAGCAAATCATGGTAAGCTTGCTGTGTGACCACACCCTTGTTGGTTTAGCCTCCCCTGCCCCCCCTTATTGTCCTTAGTTCAAATCAAATAGATCCATATAAACAAACAAATGTGTCTATCAGTTTCCCTATCTAATGCAAAGAGTACCAACTGGTTTAACAGAAGAAAAATAATGGCATGAATTTACTGACTCCACTTTCCTTCCACCATCATTTCCACCTTTTCTATCTGGTGGATCACTGGTTCAAGTGTTGGACCAGGGTCTGGGAAACTCCAGTTCGAATCCCTGCTCTGCCATGGAAGCCTACGGAGAGATCTTCGGCCAGTCACACCCTCTCAGCCACCTAACTTACTTCACAGGGTTGTTGTTGTGAGGATACAACGGAGGAGAGGAGAACGATGTAAGCCGCTTTGGATCCCCCACTGGAAAGGCGGGCAGGAGACAAATAATCTCAGTGGACAAGAGTAATTATAATGGCATTCCCCTCAAGTGCTCCATATCCTTCATAGAGATCACTTCTGCAATCCCTGTAAAACAGGTCAGTACCATCGTCCTCAAGGTGCGGAGGGCAGAGAGGCTGGGAAATGTGGCTTGCCTGTGGCCACTGAATTTGTTCATAGTCAAGGTGAGGTCTGAATTTGAGATGTTCCAGCTAACAGCACAGACATTAAACTGCACTAGGGATAAAAACTGCGGGACAAAATGGTTTTGACAGGGATGGCATTCACTTTTTATGATCACGTGACCCATTAGTTTGCCCAGCCCAGTGCTGTGTAGCTCTAGACTCCATCTTTTCCCCAGATCTGCTGTGTGAGATTGTTTCAACTGGCAGGATTAAAATCTGGGAACTTTTACACACAAAAACTCACACGTTACCATTGAGCCCTTCTGATAGCAGATGAATTGTTTTTGTTCACAGTCAGATTGGCGATCTACGGTCTGGGAATTTGATTTGTCACACTCTACTCATTTAAAAAAACACAAATAAACAAGACCATGTTCTGTCAGGAACTGTTCTATCCACAGTGAAGAAACTCAGCTATGAAGAGAGATACCACTCTTGGCTGAAAAGTCATTTACACATCAACTTTGTAATCAAAAGGATGGCTATAGTTATACTGTAGCTTTATTTTAGTCTATTATTGATTGGATTAGAAAGTGTCTTCAAAAGAAACTCTCATCCCACTCAGTGGAGCTTTCCCATCTGGAATGTATTGAATCACCCACTGGGGCAAACATCAATAATTAAAGTCTCTACTTTTTTATGGTCAGCATCACAGATGTTCACCATATCTGTCCAGATCAGTACCGCAAAGTTATTTCCTGCCCTTTAATATTTGTGTTCAATATAAAATACATGCATGTTTTCTAACCTGTAATGAAATACAAAGAATCAGTTATGCATGTTTTATTAAGTGGCCTTGTTGGTGAAGCTACAAAAACCTACTGAGCTACAAAATTCAACTTCACACAGCTCCTGGGGGGGGGGGGAGCAGAGAAAAGCAGATGGATTGCTTTTGTCAGAAGAACAACCATATTTAACTTAGAAACTCTTTTGAAATTTGTATGTTAATTGCAACAATTAAAACTATTTTACTACATTTCACTGCTTGTGTGAGATTAGCACAGTAATAATTTCCAGAACAGTAACATCTACTGGGGTTCTGAAGTCCCTATTGCTGACTGTCTGATGGTTTCTCATTTTGACCCCATCAGATTCTTCCTGAAAAACTATGCTGCCATTGGTTGGATCCTACAATTCCATTCCACTAATACCTCTGTTTTTCTCTGATGCCTTAAGTTCCACCTACACTCCAGGCTTGTTCATTGGTAGGAAAGACTCTTACATTGTTCAAATGTGTTGTACTTTCAGAAGGATCCTTATATCAGAGGAAAACTGTAGCAATAACACAGTAACTGGATACAAGCTATGTATCAACGAGCAAGTGGTTCTGCAAACTGTGAAAGAGCCCAGAGTGAATCTTCATTTGGCAAAGGTGATTGAGCTGCCATGGTATGATTCTGGTGTGTGTGTAGAAGAAATGTATATACAGCGTTGAAACCTACATAGCTCTCCAACTATTTTTACTGGCTTCCCCTCAGGGTCAATGTAAATATTGTGTCCTGATGTGGAAGTATCAGACCTGGCTCCTGTGAAGGTGATCTGTAAATAAGCCTAGAAGATCACATCTAAACCTAGAAGTTTAGAATAGTGAGAATGCACAATCCAGGAGTTTTTATAAGAATCAGAATTAGTACCCCTTGACGTGCTTTGTGAGTTGGTGCAAGAGGCTTCTGGGGCTAGTCTCTCTCTGCAGTTTCCTACTTTTAGCAGAGCTAAGTGGTAGTTAGCCCAGGCTAGCTTAACCTTGTAATATCTTGGAAGCGAAGCAGGACTGGTCCTGGTTGGTACTTGTGCTGGGAGACCACCAAGGAAGTCCAGGGCTGCTACATAGAGAGAGGCGATGGCAAACCACATCTGTTCATCTCCTGCCTTGAAAACTCTACTAGGTCACCATAAGTTGGCAACACCTTGATGGCCCTTTCCATCAAGTGGTGGTGGGCAGGCTGAATTCTCTCTGTCTTTCCTCATCCCTCCAGTTCAAGACCCACTGAAAGCTAATCCCCACGCTGGCCCTTCGTATTCCTACTGCAGTTGCCATGAGCATAAAGGCACGGTGGGTCATATTTTTAAGCTCTTTATCACAAGTGTGGAGTGCCACGGCTCAGAATCCACAAGCTCTGCAGCATTTAAACCAGCCTGCCATTTCTCTGCCATCCTTGCCATCATGTTTAAATAACATCTGTATGAAGCTCCATATGCTTCTGCTTCACCGTTCTGAAGAATCCCTTTCATCCCTTTTTACTCATCTTTCTCTTTTCAAATGATACCCTTTGAGTTCCTTCTTGTTATTTAGCTCCCATTATCTTCTTCAGCTTCTCAGATTCCACCTTCTTTCTTGTCTTTGTTGGTATCCCAGAAAGCCCATGTACTTTTCCCTCAGAACAAACCAGAACATTTCCATGTGGCTGATACTTTGTGGCCACCACAGGAGAGGCACCACATACATTTCTCTATCTCTATTCTGTCTATTCCCATAAATGCTAAAAGAACACTGCAGATTAGGGGTATTACAACTTTGACCTGTATGCATATCATATACATTTATGCCAGAAGCAATCTTCCACACCGATAATCAAATGCTGCAATGCCCTATTCTTGGAGGTCCATCCTTTTTTCCTTCTCCTTTATATGCTGCCCAAAGGGGGTTTGATCTGCTGGGCGGGCTCCATGTCTCCCCCTGCCACGTTTGCCTCAAGAGACACACGTGTCACTTCTAGACTGAAAGTGCTGCTTGTTTTGAGCCCCACTTCCCAAAATTCCAAACTATGGTGTAGCATCCCCTCCACAAGGTTTGCTCATGTGGTGACTTAATTTCCACACAAGATTTACCACTGAAATGGTATAGGCCTGTCTTTTACCCTGAAGCATGGACCACGTAGATTGATCTGTAAGAGTGTATGAGTTGTTCTGCTTTTCATCCCATCATTCCTTCATGGAACTGGAAGTAGTATATATGGGTTTCTCCCACCCATTTTATCCTCACAACAATGTTATGAGATGCCCAATTGAATTTTATAGATGAGTGGGGAGGGGACTCCCGGATCCTAATCTGATATGCTAACTCACCACAGTATGCTGGCTCTCGGTACCAACTTCCATCAGATGTTTGGACTGTAGGTTCTTTCAGCCCTGTCAACTTTAGAGTTCTATGACCTTAATAGATCTCAAGAAGGCTAAATTGAGACAGAGAAGTGCATTTGTAACAAAGCAATGTTCATCTGCTCAAATGCAGGGCATATTCTAAACAGTGCAATATGTTTGATGTAGATGTTACTGTAGCAATTAACCCAAACCCAAACTCTGTCTTTCTACCAGGGCAATTCTATCAGAGACCTTCTGAATGAACAATTTAGAGGTTGGCACATTGTGCCCTTTCTGAATGTAAGCCTCATTGCACATGCATTCACAACGAAAGATAACATAGTTAATCAATGATGCCATTAGGGCCAGCCTGAGACATTTGAGTGGCAAATCCCCATGAAAGCCACATGCCTGCCATAGAAATTAGCATGGGACACAATCCATTGGAACTTCTCCTGTGTAAATCCCACTAGAAAACTACTCAGTTCCATGCAAGAAAAGGACAGTGCCCCCTGGCTCAGATCTGTCTCTCAGTCTGACAGCTGAGGTGACCATCTCACCATGCCTCATGACACTGTTGCCTCTCAGTCCATTGTTTTGTCTTGAAAAAGAATGCTGTGCCAGGCAACAGGTAGCTTACATCTGTGCTCTTCTAGAAAGGTAATTTTTTTGACAGGCTTTAGCTGAAATTTGTAAAAAATCCTTCTTAATCGTCCATGTACCAGCTGCTGATACTGACCCAAACTTCCTACCGGCTTGCTTTGTTGCTAAAAGAAACACTGTAAGTACATGCACGGGGGGGGGGGGTGTCAGTTTCATTTTGCCTCAGTGGAGGAACTCATCTTTTTTCCCACTCCAAATAGCAGCTTTGCCCTTAAGCCTTTGCTGTGGTGTGACGAGGGCATCTTGCATGTCAGCTTCTTTAGCATATCATGATGAGATGTTTGTTATCCTCAGATAGCCTCAAATGCCAGGAGGCTTTTAAAAAAATGAAATCATGCTCTGCATTTCATCATAATGTATGCATTAGAGTGAATTTCAGATGGGAAAGTTGGTGGTTTCACTAACCCCCCCCCATTTTTCCACTTTAGCCTAATTGAAACTGCATGTACCATGTTTTAAGGGGGGGGAATAGGTGTAGCAATAATATGGGCCACAAAATCTGCATAGGCTGTTCTTTAAAAAGTCCTCCTTGATCAGACCACACGTAGACAACATAAACTATTGTTTCTTTGGTGGATTTAACTGTGACTCTTTTCTTTCACTCCATGCCAACCTTTGGATGCACATATTCTGGACACTGAGCAATGCCCTTTGTGTCTTCAGAACTGTCTTGAAAATAAAGACCTAAATGCTCAGTGTTCCATGAGCCTGTTTCCATGCTCTGTGAATGACCTCTGATGTTGCCTGGGCCATTATACACAATATACTAATGCACCCAACACATCATTTTTACATAGACCCTCAGCTCTTGAGCTGCCTGTGATCTACCCACACTGGATTACCTCAGCTGCTGGTTGCTGGGGTATATAAACTCTATTAGCTCCTCTCAGTCCCTGGAAATCTTGTACAAAACTGAAAGACTTTCTCCTTTTGTCTCTTTTTGTTACCACAGACTGTTGACATGATGTCAGAGTCTTTTTACCAGAAGAATTCTGAATCTGCATTGGATCCATCCTGTTCCTTCCAGCAGGCTGCAAAACTGTTATTCTGAAGAACCAAAGCAGGATAACTCAGCTGGCCAGTGGTGTAGCAATACGTATGAAACTGGGTCACAATAAGCAAACCTTGCTAAATTCCTATCTTTTGCTGGTGCCCACAACCCAGAAAGCACTTCAATGGGACTCTTTGGATTTAAGGCTTAAATCCAAATGTTGTAGTTTAGCTGGTTGCCAGTCAGCTGTATGTTAGAGATTAAGAACTGAGGCCCTGAGACTAAAGGCCAAACCACATCTTATGGTAGGGATCTGTTATCAGATCACCTGATGTGCATTTAAGCTTAAAAGGGGGGTTGGGGAGTCGTATCAGAGACAGGAGGCAGGAACAGTTTAACTCATTTTCTACCACCACACCGCTTCCCCAACAGAACTCTCTTCGACCAGAGACCTAGGTAAAGTATCTAGCTTGACATTAAATTGGGAGCCTCTGAAAGTGGCAGGAATTCCACTGAACACTCTAAAAAGAGAGGAGGCCAGCAGCTGGAATGCTCTGCGGAGTGCACTGATAAAAAAAGGCCTTTTGTCTCAAGCCTCTAGCCCAGGGGTGACGAACTCATTTGCTATGAGGGCCGGATCGGACATACATGAGGCCTTGTTGGGCCGGGCCACGTGTGTCATAAAAGGTAATGCCAGGTAGCGGAGATAAGAACTTTATAAAGGACACAAACACAATTTTTTTTTTTACTTAAAATAAAAACATGCTTAAAACATTAGCACTCTTGCAATATTTTATTTATTTAACGGTATCTGATAACTGACGCCTCTTGCTCTGAATTATTGCATCAAAATGTCTGTGCTGTTGCCATCTTGAGTGTGCTGTTCAGGTGTGTATCTGTAAGCTGAAAACCTGCTTTCGATTTGACATTCAAGACAGAAATCTCATGCTCACAGTTCTGAGTCTAGGACCCAGGGGAGAACATGAAATGGCCGAGTGATTGCGAGAGTCTGGGGAAGCAAGCTATGATGCAGCAGCAGCAACAACAGAACTGGAAGCAGGAGATGATGGCCAGTTCCAGTGTGGGCCTGGTAGAAGCCCTCTGGGGGCGTGATCTGCCCCCCGGGCCACATATTTGACACCCCTGCTATAGAGCTCCCTCACACCCTGGCTATGAATAATTGACTCAAGCTTGCTGTGCAATAAGTGAGGCTGCCAACTTTGCTAAAACTCCTCCATTCCCCAACTTGATTCAATTTAGGCTCCTAGGCAGAACTTAAACATAAAAAGAGCCCTGCTGGATCAGACCAGAGGCCCATCTAGTCCAGCATCCTGTCTCACACAGGCCAACTAGTTCCTCTGGAGGGCCAACAACAGGGTAGTGATGTCAAGGCCCTCCTCTGATGTTGCCTCCTGGCACTGGTATTCAGAGGCTTACTGCCTATGAATGTTGAAGTTCCCTTCAGTCACCATGGCTAGAAGCCACTGATAGACCTCTCCTCTATGCCTAATCCCCTTTTAAAGCTGTGTAGGCCTCTGACACCGAATTCCACACAGTTTGGTGTAGTGGTTAAGTGCACGGACTCTAATCTGGGAGAACCTGGTTTGATTCCCCACTCCTCCACTTGCATCTGGCTGGATGACCTTGGGCAAGCCATAGTTCTGTTAAGAGCTGTTCTTGAAAAAAGAGCAGTTTCTGTCAAGAGCTCTCTCAGCCCCACCTACCTCACAGGGTGTCTGTTGTGGGGAGGGGAAGGGAAAGGAGTTTGTAAGCTGCTCTGAGACACCTTTGGGTAGTGAAGGGCGGGGTATAAATCCAATCTCTTCTTCTTCTTCTTCTTCTTCTTCTTCTTCTTCTTCTAATAATAATAATAATAATAATAATAATAATAATAATAATTCATTTTTCTGTCCTGAATCTACTTCCCATGAACTTCATTGGATGCCCTGGAGTTCTAGTATTTTGGGAGAGGGAGAAAAAGTTTTCTCTGCCTGCTCTTTCTACCCTGTACATAATTGGCTAAATCTCCTTTTATAATATGGTTGCCAGTCTCCAGGTGGTGGCTGGAGATCTCCTGCTATTACAACTGATCTCCAGGCAGCAAAGATCAGCTCGCCTGGAGAAAATGGCTGATCTGAAGGGTGGACTCCATGGCATTATGCCCCACTGAAGTCCGTCCCCTCCCCAAACCCTGCCCTCCTCCGGCACCATCCACCAAATCTCCAGGTATTTCCCAACGTGGAGCTGGCAACCCTGTTTTATAAACTTAGAGGCTTGCCCCAGCCATTGCCAGCCTAAGTGCATCTCACTGACATCCCAGCTTCTTTTTATAAATCAGTCACTTGTCTCATCATCCCAACTCACCTCACAGGACAACTTCATCAGTTATTTTCAAACTTCTAACAGATTTCAAATGTCATCCCTAAGTCCAGTCCCATCCTAGCAAAGTCACTGTTTCCCTATTAATACTATTAAAGTTATATTAAAGTTATGCTCCAGACCTCCTAATTCTGTAGCTGGTTTTTGGACCCGTTTCCCCAACCCTTATGGCTGGTTCACTTTCTGGACCCCCTCCCCCATTCCTCTGAAACCACTCCTTTGAACCTCTTGGAACTTCATCTCCCAGACCTGCTTCTCATCACCCACCTCTTGCCCATCTTTCTCTCTTCAGGATCAGGCTTGTATGTTTTCTTTCTCCTCTTTATTCCCCCCAAAGCACCCCAGCTTGCCTTAATGATACCTGGGCCCCCTTTCCGCCAGTTTTTCCCCCCAGTACACAATAGCTCATAGGCAGGTAGGTTTATGGAAAGGTTTTGCATTTGTTTATTGTATACAACTATTTTACTGTCTCATTTTCCTGTTCTTGCCATTCCATTTTCCCTTTGTGTTAGCGGAATAAAGGTTTATCATATTAAAGAGCTATTTTCTCCTTCATTCTTTTTGGAGTGGGACCCCAGTGTATATGGGCAGAAAACCCTGAAGTTAATTGCCCAGGTGATATGTGTTTGGTTTGACATATACAAAGGATGCTTTGCATACTTTAGCACCTGGGCACCTATTTGGGTAACAGTTGTTTGGTCTTGAGTCCAGCTCTCTAAGCAGTGCTGCTGCCCTGAAAACTGCCAGAGTTTTCACTTCCATTATCCCAAACATGTGTTATGAGGGCCAGATCCGACATAAATGAGAGTTCATTGGGCTGGACCATGTGTGTCATAAAATGTAATGCCAAGTAGTGGAGATATATACTTTATAAAGGACACAGACAAACACAACTAAAGATTTTTAAACTTTAAATAAAACATGCTTAAAACACTAGCACTCTTGCAATATTTTGTCTATTTAACAGTCTCTGATAACTGAAACATATTGTTCTGAATTATTGCATCAAAATGTCTGTGCTGCAGCAATCCTGAGTATGCTGTTCTGTAAACTGCAAACCTACTTTTGATTTATTGAGATATTCATTACAGGAATCTCATGCTCAGTGTTTTGAGTCTAGGACCCAAGGAAACCATGAAATGGTTGGGCATTGCAACTTTTGTATGTAAGTTGCTTCATGTGCTGGTCAGGAACATGAGAAGGCATCCTGACACAGACTGAGTGCCATGTGTTTGTCTACAAAACTATACTGTTCCCCAGAGGAATAACTACAACTTCCTACAAAGGAAATGTGCTGGGTGAACTTGATCTGGACACACACTCTCAGCCTAATCCACCTCAATGGCTTGTTGTTATTCCTCCTCTAAAATAGTTCACATTGCTTTCTTACTGTGAAAGACTGGATCATGAGGACATGAATACAGTGAAAAGGGGGAGGGAACCCAGTTGCATCCAGGAGAGCTCTGCCATAAGGAGCCCAACAAAACACACACTGTAGCAAGGCACACAAAAGCTCAAACCTTGAACAAAACTTTGCTGGTCTTAAAGGTGCTTGGTATTTCTCCCCTGCAACTGAGGCAGCCGAGCAAAGCAAGCTCTCCCTCATTCCCTCCCTCCCTTCAGGGAGGAGCCTTAGCCAGTGGAAGGAAAGAAAGGCTTCCCTTTGTCTCCTGCAGCTTGGCCAGGAAGCCAGCTCTGGCTGTTCCCTTCCTCCCCCTGGGAAGAGGAGGAGGAGCCTCAGCCAGTTCTTTACCAGACTCTCTCAATCGCACAGGACTGATAGAGTCTGGTAAAACAAGCTACAATGTTGGCAGTAGCAGAAGAACTAGAAAATGAAGCAGAAAACAGCCAGGTCTTTCCAGGCTGGATTGGAGCCCTCCAAGGGCCTGATCCCACTTGTTTGACACCCCCGGCCTACATGGTGGGAATCCCTCCTTGTTAATCTCTCATATGCCTTAGTCCCTGTCCTTCCCAGCATTTCAAGCTGATGTCCAGGCTACTACAAATGGATGAGCCACAGCTCAAGAGTGGAACACATGCTTTGTATACAGGAAGTCCTAGGTTTGATTCCTGGGAAATGGTTCTTGCCTAAGACCCTGGACGGCTGCTGCCTGTCATAACAGATTATGCTGGTCTAGGTGGATCAATGAAATGACTCAGTATAAGGCAGCTTCCTATATTAATTTTTGAGGCATGATGACTGAATGGAAGCATCCATGTTCAGAGGCAATGTACTTCTGAATATAATATACATTGCTGTGGATCAGGAGTAGGGGAGGTCTATTGTTCTCCACCGTGGGAAACAGTATTCTGAGCGAGATGGACTTTTTTGTCTCATCTTGGGCTCATTTGGTGCCAGTTTGGTGTAGTGGTTAAGTGCAGACTCTAATCTGGGAGAACCGGGTTTGATTCCCCATTCCTCCACTCACACCTGTGGGATGACCTTGGGGGCAAGCCATAGTTCTGCCAGATCTGTTCTCTCAAGGACAGTTCTAGAAAGAGCTCTCTCAGCCCCACCTACCTCACAGGGTGTCTGTTGTGGGGAAGGGAAGGGAAAGGAGTTTGTAAGCCGCTCTGAGACTCCTTTGGGTAGTGAAGGGCGAGGTATAGATCCAATCTCCTCCGCCACCTCTTCTTCTTCTTCTTTCTTCCTCAGACTGAATGAGGTGCTCACAGGGTAGAAGAGGGGAGAAGTCCTGTCTGCTCAGTTTTGTACCCTATACCTATCCCAGAGAGTGGTGGTAGGAAGTAAGGTTGAACTTGCCTAGAGGATACTTTTAAAGGCATTTAATTGGCAGTTACTCCCTTCATTCAAAGTGGCCCCCACTAACACTAGCTGCCAGTCAGGGCTACATGTGGTATGACAGTGGTGATAAATGAAAGCGGGGAAATAATTCCTAACATCTAAGAAAGGGTCACCATATTTTTTGGGAAAAGGAGGAATCTCCTGATGTGCAAGCATGATGTAGAGCACCCTGAGCCCTTCAGGGGGATGGCAGCCTAGAAATGAAATTAATGAATTAATTAATAATGAATAAAGGCAGGTTCTGAAGGACAGAAAGGCAGACATCCCCAGAGTTTCAACAGGGGCTCCCCAAAGTAACCCCACAGCAGCTTGGCAGGCTCCCCTGGCAAGCATTGGAATTCAGTGAGGCATGCCCACAATGCTCCCAGGCCTCCTCAGGCCCAAGCACATAGATCTTCTGGTCACAGCCCACCCCTAGTGAAATTTCTGGTTATTCACCATAGCAGAGCATATAAGAGATCACCTGTTGTGAATTGTACAAATGCAATGGAAAGGGGTAGTCAAACAGTGGCTTGCTTGTACAGGTGGATGTTTGTTGAGGTGGATGTTTGCTGAGAGGGATGTTGTTCCAAGATGTAGGTGTTGTGTCATGAGGTAGATGTTCATTCATGAGATAGGTGTTGTGTTATAAGGCAGATGTTATTTCATGAGGTGAGTGAGGGAGATTTTCTTTGGAGGATAAAAGTAAAGGGGGTATCCAAGGATTTTCTCAGAGGGGGTCTTCAGTGAGAAGGGGTTGGATGTGGGGCCAGCCCACCCCCATGTGGCAGAGGTGGCCATCCTCCCACCCAAGTGCCAAGGGTGCAACCCACAGGTAGAATCATCCAGAGAGGAGGAGGATTGGGGGTTACACAGGGGGACAACACGAGGCTAGGATCTTATCTTGTGAGGTCCAGAGATAGCCCAGTAGGAGGAGGTTGCCTTTGAGGAAGGCCAACTTGTCCACTCTGGTCAGGTCCAGGTGGGAGTGGTGAAGGCTGAGAATGTCTCCCAGGTGGGAGAACATCCACTCACTCTGGACACTGGTGGGAGGGCAGGCGAGGAGACTCATGGCTATGTAAGAGAGGTCAGGCCAGATGACAGCCTTGCATGATCAGTACTCCAGAGGATCAGCAGAGGCAGGCTCAGGAGAATCGGTGAGGTACTCACTCACCATCACCACTACTAAATCTTCCACCATTGCATGCCTGGCATCCCTACCATTGCTGACTTCCCAAATCATCTCCTATTGATGATCAGTAGGGGGCTTAAGGACATAAGAGAAGCCATGTTGGATCAGGCCAATGGTGTCACACAGTGACCAAACCCCAGGTGCCATTAGGAGGTCCACCAGCAGGGCCAGAACTCCAGAAGCCTTCCCACTGTTGCCCCCCAAGCACCAAGATAATCCAGCAATCACCAGGATTCCTCCATTGCTTGAATCCTTGGTTTATTCCTCATGTGGGCAGGTCTCCTGGTGCCTAAGTTGTCCCTGGATGGGCTCCAGAGGTTTGCTGTGAAGTGCACAGTTCTGCCTCACACAATTGAGAGCTCAGCCGTGAGCATTGCCATTGCAGAGTGGCTCATGGTGGGTAAGACACATTGGATCATCGTCCTCCAATGGGGATGGAGTACCAGGGATCCAGGTGTTGCAGCAACTGGCAAAAGGCTATGTCCTCAACAAGGAAGAAGGGTTGGCCATCCACAGCAATCATCTCACTGATGAGGCAAGTGATTACTTCCTGGACCCTTCATGTAGCCCTTCTGGATTGCCCTATCAGCATCCTCAGAGGAATGACCTCTTGGAAGGTGGCCTACCTTGATGTCCCACCCACAGCCCCCTGGTGCAGGGAGCCTTTCTTGGAGGGGCCTCCTGCTGCCCCTCTGCTTCCCACTGCTGAGCCTTTCTTCTTCCTCCCACTGGCTGCCACTTTTTCTCCGTTGGCACCATACTGGGGTGCACCCTTTGCAGGTACCTGCGAAGAATGAAGGAGGACAAGTGTTGGGGGTCTGCACCCCTCTGGACATGGGCATGGCACACCTGGAACTCTGCCATGCAGGGGTCACTGGGGCGGGTACAGAAATGTTTCCAAACTGTAGACTGGAAATGGGGACCCAGGACTGGAGAAGCTGGGAGGGACAGCTGCTTTCTGGCACTCGGCTGGGAGGGGCCACAGAAGGGTGTAATTGTGGCGGGAGCAGCAACATGAAGTTGTGATGTGGAAGGGGGACATGCTTCCACACCCGCCCCTGAATCACTGCTGTCAGAGTCCCCCTCTCCAAAGAGTGTTAGTAAGTGCTGGTGTCTCTGGGCAATGCTAACAACTCTGTTGCCTCTGCGGAGAGTCCCAGGAACAGATCGAGGGAGAAGGCTCTGAGATCGCTGCTGATTCCCCACTAGGGCCGGGCTCTAGTGGGCTAGCAGGATGGGTTTAGTGCCTGAGGATAGGGGCCTGTGGTATGCAGGGGACTGAAGACTTCTCCCTCCCACTATGAGCACCCTTTGCAACCACTTTCACTTTCATGGCACAGAGGTGTTCACAATCAGAAGGGTATAAAATGTGGGTCCTCAGCTGAGGTACCCAGTAGCTAAGCTCCTCGGCTCAGCATGAGCAGACAGAAAGGGAGGCTCAGAGATCTGAGTCCCCCTAACAGCCAAACCCAGGCAGGGGAGAGGCATTCACAATCAGGAGGGTATAAAATGTGGTTCCTCATCCAAGGCAACCAGTAGCTAAGCCCCTCTGCTCAGTGTGATCAGAGAGATGGGGTGGCTCAGAGCCTTGAGTCCACCTAACACCCAAACCCCACCAGGGGAGAGGTGTTCACAATCAGGAATAAATGATTGATGTGCTCTGCTTTTAACAGGTTGTCTGCCTCTCTGTCTAACTGCCAACAGCCAACAGAGGAGAGGCTGCGGAGCTGACCTGTGTGTGTATGCATATATACATATATATATATTTCTGATCCCATAGAGCAGAATGGGAATTATCAACACCAGCTGTGCCTGTTGAGCTTTGGAAGGCCTCTACTGGTGTTCCCAAGGCTGGAGAATCCCACCCTCCCCTTGCTTTGCACTTGGGATAACATTTTAAGTGAGCAGGCACAGTCTGTCTGGAAAAGTATCCATTCATGAACCACCACAAACCGCTTGAACGTTTGTGTCAGTAGCCCTGCCACGAACTTCACTTCATGAACCCACCAGAATTTGTCATGAACCTTAATCCGTGAGCCAGTTCATGCCCATCCCTATTGATTACAGAATGCACACTGTCTGACAAAAGACTTGTAGACTTGTAGACAAGCAAAGGCCAATAGCCAGTTTTCAGCCTGTTCTGGACAAACATGATGGCAATCATTGTGAACGATACCAAATCTGGCCCTTTGTATCAATCCCTAAACATATTCCTTGGAAATGAGTTTCATTGATTCCAGCCAGGAAGAGCTCTGTAAGCTCTTCGAGGATTGGCTACATTAGGGGTGTGTCGCCTAAAATGCAAAGGAGTTCCTGCCACAAAAAGAGCCCTGATTCCAACAGCACTTACTTTCATACCAAGGACTGAAGATTCGCATGCACAATACTGGGTGCAAATTGGGGTCCAGTAACATGACTAGCAAAAATCACATTTGTGTGAATATTTCTGCTTTACCAGGTTATGACACCTCTATAAAACAGCTTGATATATATTTCCTCTCCTATTTTATTCCATTGATACTGGGTTGGGTTCTGACTAAATTTTCCAGTGGCAGAATGGAACTTCCCTGCCTCTTCCCTCCCACTGCGGCTGCTGCTGCAGGATGGGGGACCCTGAGGAATGACGGGGGGGGATCTGTAGGAGGAAGGGGAAACTGGTGGAAATTGCCAGATTAGCCTGAATCTAACCCATTGGATCTGAATATGTCTTTTACAAATATATGCACACAATTTCATAAATTCTTTGCATGCTCATGTATCAACTACATTAATATACCACCTTTGCACCTCTACGTTCAAGGAAGGTTATAATTCAGAATCATCACCTACCATGTGTATAGTATGAGAGGAAAGAGAGAGATGAGAAATTAAGAGGAAGCCAAGCAAACCTGGATATCAGCTCTCGGATAACTTATATAATGGTTACTGAATAAACTTGCAGAATGGCCTTTTCAGGACTGGTGTTTTACAGTGGAAGCCCACAGGCTACACTAGGAAAAGAAACAAAGAGATATTTTAAAATGTTGCAGAACTAAGTATCCCATGTAGCTCTGCCCAAAGACTTTCAGATAGCAGGATCGAGTGAGACCACAGACAGCTGCTGCCAATTAGACTATGCAGTATTAGGCTAGATGGACCAATGGCAGGCTTCTAATTGGATACAGCTGATCAAACAAGCTCCTAATTTGAATTAAGGCTTCAGTCCTAAATATACTTACTTAGATGTACATTTTATTGAAATCAACATAATGAACTTCTAAGTAATTGTTTTTCAGTTAAGAGAATTAATACAAAATACAGAGATCTGCTTGAAAATGTTTTGCTGAGAGTTTGACAATATGCAAAGTTATTTAAATACATTAATTAGCCAGGCATTAATCAATTAAAAGTCTTTAATCACTTGACAGCCAATGGGTTGTACCCAGCAGTGGCTTTCCACCAGTAGAAGGAGACTTCCCCTGGTGAAGGGGGTCTGTTATCATCAATTTTCCCCTCTCCCCTGCTGTGTCCAGTGCTGTTCCTGGGGGTCCCCTGAACCACAGAGAACAATATTTGGGGGAGTTCAGTGAGCTTGCAGTGGGGAGGTAGAAAGTTTTACTCCACAAGCAGAATTCCATTTGTGGTCAGTTAGCTACAGCCCATTGTCTTCAGAGACATCAAGCATATAAAAGGCATAGAGAGTCTCATTTTCCACACGCTAAACCCTCCACATATTGCAGCAGAAGCCTTTTATGGTGCAGTCAGTCTTTCCAGGCCTTCTGACTGACCTCATTACACCTCCCTGGTGGGAAAAGCCTTCCTGCATTGAGAGGGAGCACCTTCTGTTCAGAAAAGACCACACGGAAAGCCCACCCCCGATTCTGCTGTCTGATCGAGCCCAAAGGGAAAGTCCCACTCTGCTGTAACAGCAGGAACCAGAGTGAAGCTGTTTTTCTTCACTGGAACAACTCCCATGCAGTGCGTTGTGGAATATATTTGTACGCTTAATCAAAGACACATTTTGTAACCTCAAGTTATAGCCAACACATGGTAAACGATCATTATTTTAAGACTTTCAAGCTGAACCGGTTTTACAGTGGGAGGTTATGTTATAAAGAATCTGGCAACATTTGTCATTCACTGGTCTGCTTTAACAAGTGTAGAAAAGAAATAAAAGGCAGACGGCATAAACCTTCGTTGTATCATTGTTGGAAGGAACCCCATGAGAACTTCCAGGTGCACTTTATCAAAATTCTGCCACTGAGCTGAAAAGGAAAGTTGATTTATGTGCTGAGGATGCCATTTATCTGCCGCCAGCTCCAGTTCATACTTCATCATCCCTGTCCCAGAGGATCTGTGGACGTCAGGGGATTCCTCCCCCATCCCCATCTCTCTTTTCTAAGGCCAAATTCTATGTTACATTTTCCAGCATGTACCTGTATTGAACATGCAAAGCCAGATTTTATGCCCCCCGCAAATTGCATTCCAATCCGAAATTGACTCTACAGGGAATTTCCAGTTAGCAATAGCTCTCAGCAATATGTATCCATATAGAAAACAAACAAACAACTAGTTATGTTTCCTGAACAGTATGTGAGTTTTGTGCGTTTGAAAGAATTTATTAGAGAAGATCAGCAACAAACATTTTCTACCCACTTCTATAAACAGGTCAAAAATTATATCAAGAGATTTGGTCTCTAGTCCCTGAAGGCATTTAGGGGCAGGTCCATTTGTCTTGTTCACAGTTTAGACCTGGACCTGAAGAGCTATTCGGGGCTCACACACAGCCGAGTAAGAAGGATCTGTGGGCCCCTTATTGCCGCACACACCCCCACACCTCCATACTGCATTCACATAAAGCAAATACATGAGGTCAAACTAGTGTCCATATCTAAGTCTTTATTTAAATCTCACCTTCCTCCCAACAAGATTCCAGTATAAACAGCAATGTTACTACTAATGTTCCAGATACTTGCACAGTACACAGTGCATTTCTTACCATGCAAAAGTAAATAAATAAATAAAACAACCTTTACCCTTTTGATAGAGCAGGGCTGCCAACCTCCAGGTGGGGAATGGCAAAACAAAACAGAAATCAAGTGGCACCTTGAAGAACAAACTTTCTTAGCTTTTTAAAGGGCCACTTGAGTTCTGTTTCTTTTTACCCTGCTGACATCAGGGTGGCTGTGCAGCACCCCAAGTGGTGGGGAAGAGTCACTGCAGGGCATGGCTTCACTCAAGGAGGAAGTTACAGTAATAAATTTAGTACAGCAGCGACAGACAGCAAAAGTCTATGGCCACCACCCTTCTAGTATAGATCTCTGACACTGGGGCAACCATGCTACCTTGCCTGATGGGCATTATAACATTGTTCATACAAGGGACTTGTTCTAGCACATGGAGAGTTCTTAAAAATATCTGTCCACATACCCTATCACAAACTCTTTCTTCCATTTCAAAGGGGGCACAGAAAACAAATCTAAAGCTTTTATGGGATCATGGAACTAGTTTTGTGCTTCTTAGGATCCTTCCCTGTATAGCCAATAGAATATTCATTATCCAGACCTACCTTTTCTCTATATCCTTTACAATCCAAAATCACTACCAGACGCCCAGGGATTCCTGGGAGGAGGATCAGTTGTAAGGCATCTACTTTGCTTGCCAAAGGTCCCAGGTTCAGTCCCGGGAATCTGTAGTTCAATGAATTAGGTAACAAGTGATGTGAAAGACCTCTTCCTTAGACCCTGGAGAGCTGCTGCCAGTCAGAGCACACAATGACAGACCAACAATCTCTGACACACTGTAGGGCACCTGCATGTGTCACTTTAAAGATCTGAACATTGCATTGTGCCCACTGATATTTCAGACATCTTGCTATTTAACAAAACACATTTTATGTCTTACATTTCAGATACAGTGATTGGGATGAAGTGAAATGACAACAAAATACATATTTCTAAAATAGGAGAAATACCTTTAATGAGAACTCATATGCCAATGTCATTGTTATGGATTTACACCAGAGGTCCCTATCAGTGCAATGCCAACAGAATTATGCATTTCCGAGTGCACTGAAGTAAATGGGTTTAGGAGGGCACTGTATGTCTCAGTTTTAGAATCTTTCATTACTGGTCGATTTCTACACTCCCTCTACAGATCTGTTTATTTATTTGGTGCCTACCAATGTGGGCATATCACAGGGGGGGAAAACCCAGTAGGTACAGTCTACACCTGTTTCTATATGTGAGGCTTAAATCACTGAAGTGAACATTTGTTCACTGTTAACATAGAAAAGAAAGCAGAAACATTTGTGATGAGAATGAACATTCTGCTCACTGTAGTTTTATATTCACACTGAAAACCAAATGAAGGGAAAAACATCCTTGTAAGAGCTCAATGTGAATGGGAAAAGAAAGAATCCTTCATTAGGAAAGGTATCCATCATCACATACAACATCATTTATGTTCAAAACTTTCCTTGTCCTACCCTTTGGCAGCAGGTCAACATCTGGCCCAAGGGCCATGTCATCAATGAAAGATGTTCATCCTGTAGCACTGCTTCAAGAAACCAGGCTGGCCTATAGCTATGATGGGACTACTGGGGCTCTGCCCCTTCCTTAAAGGGCCAGCCCCCTTTCTTAGAGCCCCCCACACTTCTTAAAGCCCCCCACTTCTTCCCAAAAGCATTTAAAGGGATCCTTTAAATGTTTTTGAGAAGGGGGTGGTGGCACACAGCCCTCTCCCTCCCCATCTGTAAGATTTAATGGGCCCTTCAGCTTTGGTGGGGAGCCCCCCTTCCTTTTGGCAAATACTGGTAGTCCCACCAGCCCCATCAGAAAAGAATTGCCCCATAAGCCACAAAATCCTGGCTATGGGCCTGGAACCAGAGCAGATGTGTTTCTGGGTTTGCCCCATTTCAGCTGCTGCAGGGCACAGCTATGCCATGAGAGGACTGCTGTATAATTTCCATGGAGCATTGACCTTCCCTCTTCTGTTAAGTACCATACAGACCTTTGGGGGCTTTATGACTTATAGAGGCAATCCAGTAGTGCAGTGATCTTCAGTCCATGGGCTGAAACCCTCAGGTGGGTTGCAGAAGCCCACTTTCCAAATCACAAGTCCTTGAGAGCCAGTTTGGTGTAGTGGTTAGGAACACGGACTCTAATCTGGGTTTGATTCCCCACTCCCCCACATGCAGCTGCTGGTGTGACCTTGGATCACTTACAACCTCTCTCAGAGCTGTACTCTCAAGAGCAGTCCTCAAAAAAGTTCTCTCAGCCCCACCTACCTCACAGGGTGTCTGTTGTGGGGAGGGGAGGGAAGGGGAGATTGTAAGCCACTCTGAGACTCCTTTGGGTAGTGAAGGGCGGGGTATAAATCCAATCTTCTCCTCCTCCTCCTTCTAAAGCCATTGTCTTGCTGCTTTGTGGAAGGACCTGCTCGTAGTGCACATGTGTGGATAGCAAGGGAAACCACGCCTCCTGCCTGTCTTTGGATGCATGCCAAGCAGCAGGACAATGCACTTTACTTCTAAGTGACTTTGGCAATGGAGAGGATTCCTCTGTAGTTCTAACCTTTAGAGGGCCAATCCTCTCCTTTCTGTTGTGGGCAAAGTCAACAGGTGTATTCACATAAGGCTTTGTAAGACTGGGAGAGTCCTGCATGCATTTATGTGTACCCAGACAAGCTCAATAAATTAAAAGTGCCTGCATTGAGGGTGGAGATTTCTCCCGTGATCCTGCCCCCGTGCTATTTCGGTCTACCTTCTGTGAATGTCTGAAAATGGCCAAAGTCTTCTCTATAATGCTTTGGAAGGGCTACATTCTGGAACCTCTCGGCCCAAAATTCAGAATTTGTAAGATTCTCAGGCAATTTACAAAGAGTTTACATCAACTTTTCACCTGAATGATTTATATTATAGAGTAGAAGACCCAGACACTTTAAATCAACTGCACGAGGAATGTGAGACAAGTCTTACAGTCAGGCTAATAATGCCTGACTTACTCCCCATTTTGTCAATACACAGAGGTATCATGGGAAGAGAAAGATAGGAACTGTACTGCATGTGTGTGGAGGAGTCTGCTGGAAACTTACCAGGCAAAAGATCTGATATTTTAAAAGCTGGGAGCCATCAGTGGAGAATCCATCTACATCTGTCCTGAATGATAGATTCTTAGCACTTCATTAAATTGTTCCACATAAAAGAGCAGCTTTTCAAGAGCTGGCGTAGCTGGGGGTGGGCGTTTGAGCTGTGAATAAGGAAGCCCCCCCCTCAAATCTCCTTTCTGCAGTCTGCTCATTAGGTGGCCTTAGACAAGGCAGGGTTGTTCAACCTCGCTCCCATCTGCAACACAATGATAATAGTAGTGGGCCTACCTTATAAGCATATTGTAACAACTACTCAGATATATTGCCAGATTATAGGTAACTATACTGATCACCGTAGTTTAAACATTCTCTTCACTGACAAAAGGCTGACTGTCCAGGGTCTGTGTTATGTCCACTGACTGCCACTAGGAGACAGCGATTTACTGCCGAACTTAACTCCCTACGAACAATAGGGACTAGGCTCCTGGATTTTCCTTGAGGAACCAATAGGAACTTCGGTGGGAGGTTTAAACCCACCAATAGGATCTAGGGGTGTTCCCAGGTACTGTATATAGTTGGCCACCCGGCCGGTGTTCATGGTTCTAGTTGTGTACCAGTAAACAATGCTGATCACTACAACTGCTTCTGTGGTTTCTACATGTGTCTAACCCACTACACAACCATGGCAACGAAGGTGGGATCCTGCTGAGCATCCCCGCCAGGCTGACGGGGCACTGTGACGGAAGACAACGCACTGCTACCTATGCTCCTCCGACCGATGAGCACTGAGGGTGAGCAAGCGGCTTTCCGCCCGCAGCCACAACCGATCGGCACAATGGCCATTGCTCCGGGATCTCGGCTGGTACCGCCATTTGTTACAGCCCGTCCACAGCAATGGGGAGCCTGGGTCACAGGGCTGAAGTCACTGATATTCTACCAGGTGATGGACAAAGCCAGGAAGAAGGGCCTCCTGCTAGGGTCCTGCGGTCCCTCCATAGTAGACCTGGCCTAGTACCTGCTCTCCCCCAAGAAGCTGGATGACTGCACCTTTGAGGAAATAGTCAAGGCAGTCCAGGACCACTTCACACCCAAGCCATCAGAAATGATGTGCCATGTGATGTTCCACCAGTGGAACCAACAAGGCCATGAAACCACAGTGGAGTTCCTCGTGGAGCTCCGCCGCCTCACATCCGAGTGCAAGTTTGGAGCACACTTGGACACGGCCCTCCAGGACCGCTTCGTTACAGGCCTCCGGGAGGTGCATCTTGGGGGGTGAGATGGTTACACTCACATCAGCCATCACCACAGTGAACACATGGGAAAGGTCCCACCTGGTTGCCACCTCCACTCACAAGGCCACCACCCTCCCGGACGACCTCAAGGACAAAGAGGTCCACCAAACCCAAGCACCAACCAGGCGCCATGGGCCAGGGAACAACCCAAGCACCTCTGCTGCCCAGGAGTGTGCAAGCTGTGGGGAGCGGCACGAACGGAAGACCTGCAGGTTCTGGGATGCCACATGTTGTGGTTGCAGACGCACAGGCCATATCATTCGGGTATGCTGCTCTAAAGGTGCACGCGCATAACCGCAACTTCTCCTCAAGGCCAATGCCCACTATGAGGAGGACGCAACCAATGAGGACCTCTACCTCCTCACCAGTGCATCAACTGAACAGGTACTGTGACTCCCTGGCCAATCCCCCATCCCCAAGTCTTAAGTCCAGGTTAACATAGAGGGGTCCTCCTGTGTCGTGGAGCTCGATTCTGGCTCTGTGGCCTCTATTATATCCGAGGCCATCCTTAAAAGACTGTGCCCCAAGAGGGGGGCCGCTTACGCCCATCATCTGTCACGCTCATGGACTTTCAGCGCAACAGCATGCCTATCAAGGGAGTTGGGAGTTTCTGGGACAAATACAAAGGGTTTAACGGACAATTGGACTTGATAGTGGTTGAGGGCGATCTCAGCAGCCTCTTGGGCCGTGTGTGGTTTGAGAACCTGATGGATTTTCTCCTTAAAGGGATTTCCGGCATCACCCCATTCTTTGATGATGTGCTGATCGCTGCTGCATCGCCGGCAGAGTTTGCCTCCCGAGTCCGCATCGTCCTTCGCTGTTTCCAGGACCCCAGCCTCAAAGTCAAATGGGAGACGTGTATTCTCGAAGTACTGTCAGTGGCTTTCCTGGGCTTCACCATGGATGCGGACAGCCTGCATCCGGCCAGGGACAAGGTGAAGGCAATCGTGGAGGCCCCACCACCCAAGACCAAGCAGGAGCTCCAAGCATTTTTGGGCCTACTCAATTTCTACCACCCCTTCCTCCCCTACAAGGCAGCGGTAGCTGAACTTCTCTACCAGCTGCTGGACAAGCAGGTTCCATGGACGTGGGGCCTGCACCATGCCACGATGTTTAAGGGGCTCAAGGCATTGCTGATCTCCAACTTGGTATTGGCCCATTTTGATGAGTCATTGCCTGTGGTCCTGACTTGCAAAGCGTCCCCCTACGGCATGGGGGCGGTTCTGGCGCATCGTCTCCCAGACAGGCGGGAGGTGCCCGTCGCATATTATTCCTGGACCTTATCTGCGGCAGAATGGAATTATGCACAGATTGATCGAGAGGGGCTGGCAATTGTCACCGGCATGAAGAAACTCCATGATTTCGTCTATGGCCGGCCCTTCACCATTGCCACCGATCACAAACCCCTCCTGGGACTCTTCACCGCAGACCCCCAGACGCCTCAGGTTCTCTCTCCACAAGTCCTGTGATGGTCTGAGTTCCTTTCCGGCTATCACTACGTGCTGCAGCATTGCCCTGGGAAAGCCATGGGCCATGCCAATGCCCTCAGTTGTCTTCCATTACCTGACGTGGAGGAGAACTCTGCCCTGGTGCACCACGTGTTGCAGGTCGTGGAGCTTCCCGACAGCCCCTTCCAGGCTGTGGACATTGCCCGCCACTCAGCCAGGGACCCCGTTATCTCCCAGGTTCTGGGCTGGGTGGTGAGGGGGTGGCCCATGGAAACTGAGGGGCCAGAATTCACTGCCTTCAAGAGCTGCCGTGAGGAGCTGTTGGTACACAAGGGCTGCTTGCTATGGGGAGACAGGGTCGTGGTTCCCAGAAATCCTATGCCACCAGGTTCTCCAGGCTCTGCATGAAGCACATCCAGGCATCGTGAGGATGAAGGCCCTCGCCTGGAGCTACGTTTGGTGGCTGAGAATTGAAGTGGGAGCCTGGGTGAAATGTTGCCCTACCTGCCAGGCCGTCCAACCCAGCCTGCCGAGCACACCGACCCAGTCCTGGGAATCAACATGGACCCCAGAGTCCCGGCTCCATATAGATTTCGCCAGGCTCTTCCATGGACTGCTATTCCTGGTGACTGTGGATTTGTATTCCAAGTGGCTGGAAATAAGCCCCATCTCCGCCACCTCCTCAAAAGCAAACATCCACACCCTCCGCAAGATATTTGCCACACACGGCTTGCCTGACACCATCATGTCAGATAACAGAACAGCGTTTACATCTGAAGAGTTCCAGACGTTTCTACGCAGCAACCCCATCCGACACGTGAAGTCCGTGCCATTCCACCCAGCTACCAATGGCCAAGCAGAGCAAATAGTTCGCACTGCAAAGGAAGCACTTAGCTGCCTATTGGAGGGCGACTGGGAGTGCCGCCTCGCCAGATTCCTCCTGGCTCAATGAACCACACCAAACCCAGTAAGTGGATGATGCCCCGTGGAGCTGCTGATGGGCCGATGACCCGCGATCCTTCTTGATCGCCTGCACCCTGACAGGCCCCAGAGTTGTGCAGCCTAACGGAGCAGCGAGAGGCGCTGCGAGGGTTCTTCCCTGAAGACACCGTGTACGCCTGCAATTATGGGAAGGGCCCCGAGTGGTTTGCCAGCTACGTCATATGCCCCATGGGCCTGGTGTCATACGAGGAGTCAACTGAGTGTGGCCAAGTCCTCCACAAGCATGTTGACCAGCTGAGGTGGCGTATGCTACCAGTACAGGAAGATGAGCAAACACCTAGGCACATGGGAGCGAGTTGACCCAAATGCCGGGATTGGGAGGAACAGCCTGCAGAACTGCAACAACAACACACCCCGTTCCAGCAGATGTCCCTGAAGGAGACACTCCTGCTGCCATTGGAATGCCAGCAGAAACTTCGCCGCCGCTGCCACCACCACCGAGCAGCCCGGTGGAATCTCCTGAGGCACCAGTGCCAGTCCCCAGGTGGTCAACATGGGAGTGATGGCCACCGTCATACCTTCAGGACTATGAGACTTAAGATGGGTCCGAACTATGGGGGAAGGGTGTTATGCCCACTGACCGCCACTAGGCGTCAGCAATTTACTGCCGAGCTTAACTCCCTATGAACAATAGGGACTAGGCTCCTGGATTTTCCTTGAGGAACCAATAGAGACTTTGGCGGGAGGTTTAAACCCACCAATAAGATCTAGGGGTGTTCCCAGGTACTGTATATAGTTGGCCACCCAGCCAGTGTTCGTGGTTCTAGTTGTGTACCAGTAAACAATGCTGATCACTATAACTGTTTCTGTGGTTTCTACATGCGTCTAACCCACTACACAACAGTCTGCAAGTTGTACAGGCTGCTACTAAAAGCACAGCTATGGAAGCCAGCTGAGAAGCTGGCAAGCCCATCCACAATTACCAGCAGAAGCTTCAGCTGATTGATCAGTTGCTTAAACAGACTAAGGCTGCAGTCACACACACTAAATAATCCACTTTCAATCCACTTTCAAACTGGATTTTTACTGTGTGAATTGACAAAATCCCGTTGGATAGTGCATTGAAAGTGGATTTAGTGTGTGTGACTGCAGCCTAAAAAGTAGGCTGCTAGCTGGCACAGTCCAGAGCACTTCTCTTGTCCCCGCTGGATGGGATGCCTTTGTTTTCTTCTTCTCTGTTTTGTGTCAACATCAAATACCATGGTTCAGACTAAGGTGGTACAAAGAGGCTGGTCCATATGTAGGTTACAAAAAAAGTTAAGCACAGACACCCTCCCACTGCTCAAAATCATAGCGTTTAAGGGTGTTTTTCATTTAAGAGTGAGAGGGTAATCTTGACACATGTGTGTGTAATACGTAGTTTACTCTCAGCAGTGAAGCTCACTGCACCAGCTGTCATGTCAGATCACAGGATGTTGGGCCGACCTGCCTTGCAGAGCCACCATCATGCATAATGCTGAATCTGGGTATATTTCCTCAGAAGAAAAGGCTCACTGAATTCAGGAGAACCTACTCCCAAGAAGGCATGCAGAGGACTGCTGCCTCCAGTATTACTCTGATCTCCTCAGGGGAAGGTTGAGAAACTAAATCCAACAATAACAGCACATGGAAAGTTGCAAACCAGCTTTCCCGCTGTTTGTTTTTCTGTTTCCATCGTCCCATATTAGAAAAAGCCGGTTTGGTGTAGTAGTTAAGAGTGGCAGAGTCTAATCTGGAGAACCAAGTTTGATTTCCCCACTCCTCCACATGCAGCTGCTGGGTGACCTTGGGTCAGTCACAGTTCTCTCAGAGCTCTCTCAGTCCCATCTACCTCACAGGGTGTCTGTTGTGGGGAGAGGAAGGGAAGGAGATTATAAACCACTTTGAGATTCCAAGTGAAGGGTGGGATATAAATCCAATCTCCTCTTCCTCTTCTTCCAGCACGGGACACCAAATAAATTAAACTCATAGTCATACATGAATAGATTATTTAAATCCTGTTCTTAAAGAGCAGACAGAGGTTTTTTTCTGAAAGACAAAGATTATTCAAGAATAGGGGGAAGTATTCAGAAGAAGACAGAGCCAATATCCCCCAAAGCAAAACAAAACCCCAGACAACCTTTCCAGAAAGCCATGAGGCACTTGATTTGAAATGGCACCATTAAAGAAAGGGGAGGAGAAAAATAATCAGGGCCAATAAAAGGGAAAGCAGCAAGCATGCCAAAGAGGCATGTCAGTGATGTGGCAGCTGCTGGCTTGACTCTCCAAAATCTTCAGCATTTTTAAGCCTTTTGCCAAAACATTGGGAGGAAGAAAATGTTTGCAATTGAACTAGAAAGGATCCCTCAAATTAACATAGAAGAGCTTTAAAAAGGGAAGCACAAGAGAGGAAAAAGCTACCAAATGAGAACAATAGCTAATAAAAGGATGGAAAATAAATTCTTGAAAAACCAAAGTTGAAATGGAAACAGATCCAAAACTCGGGTTACTAAAGGAAATCTTTTTATTATGGAAAACTTTGGATTAAATGTATTTAGAGCTTGAAAACTTGAAACATCAGAACTGATCCCCCCCCCCGGTGTGTTTTTTAAAAACTAATGTTATCAAACTTATCAGTTTAAGGTCGAGTTCCCAAGGAACGCTGGATATGTAAAAAAGAGAGAACTCCTTTCCCAATCGGAGGGTCTCTTGTGGGCAGCATCATATTTAAATTGGCTCACCAGCCCAGACATCCACAGCAAACCTGCTTGAGGTGCATCTGGGCACAGGGCAACATGACACTGGCTGTAGCTATTCACTCTCTCGTGCTTCCTTGATGCTACCAAAAAAACTCACCATAGTCAAGCGGATACAGCTTCCATTACCCATTCACATACACAGCCTGATTGTGTGATTGTTTAACATGATCCTTGGTTTCTCAAATGCAGGGAGAATAAGCAGGTTCCTTTCTACTCTCTCCCCCCTCATAGTTGTGTCAGTGTACAGATGCAGAAGCAGAGACTCCTACCAGGGCCTCCCCCTTCGGTCAAGCCCTACCCCCTACCCTCATTGCTGAGAAATGGTTTCTGGAATGTAGCCAGATTCCAAAACTTCCCTTTTTCATTGCTTAAAGCTCTGTGCAGGGAGGTTTAATCCACCACAGGTGGAACAGGGAGCCTAAATAAAAGCCCTATCACAGACTTCTGGCACAAATGACAGGTTATACTAAAGAGAATTTCTTATGTTTTCAGTGTTTTGTTTCCCCTTTCTAAAAGGCATTTATACCTGAGAAAGAGAGAGGGAGACTTGGGTTCTCACCAATTACATGATATTCAGGGCCACAGAACTTTGGTTTTATCCACACAAGGTGCCAATGCATCCTCTGGTGGCCCTGCTAGCTCAGGTATAACCAAAGGCTGAAGAGAGGAGCTACTTTTCACATGGCTTCCGTGCCAGATGCTGCCATTGCAATGCTTTATCCAGGGCAAGCAGAAAACCTCCTGCCGATTTGCATAACTTTATAGGAGACAACTCATTGTCTTGTAGGAACTGACAAGGCCACTCTACCAGTGCTTCAGTTACAAGGGAGAGGATAGTGTTTTGTTTTCCAGGGAATCTGGGCTGAGTTAGCTGGCACCGAATCACATTATGATGAGTCACACCGCTGTTTGTGCTGCTACAGTTTAAACCAGTTCATATGATCAATCCCATACGCGTTACCCAGAACCCCAGGTAGCATTTGGAGATCCTACACAAATCCTGTAGAAACAAGAGGGAAGAAAAAACAGCACATTAATATTCCAAAGACCCAACAAACACTAACATTCCAATCCTAAACATGTTTACTGATAAATTCCATTACCTTCTGACTTCCAAGCAAGATGTTCAGGGTTTCAGCTTACAAGGATGGGACATGTTTTTCACAACAATTTCTGGGTAAAAAAAAAATCAAATTAATTTCATTGGCAAAGTTTTGGATAAAAAAAAACACAGGAAGCACCAGCAATTCCATTAACAGTGAATAATTTGGCAAGTGTAGAGTTATTTTAGCTGGCTTTTTACAATACTTGTAAATGTTTCCTCATGATGACTGCTGACCACTCTTGTCCCATCTGTGGGACGTGGTTCCCTTCATAGCGATCCCACTGTATCCCTCCATCCTTCATAAGAGGAGACTGCTCAGAGGAAGGTGTAATCCATTCCTCATACTCAGTTCATCTTCATCCTCCAGTAAGCCTGCCAGCCAAGGTGGCAATTAGTGCCAATTGCATGAGGAGCTTTTACAATGTAGACACCTATCTAGTTAGGAAGAGAACTGAACGTCTCCAACTGATTTCATAGAGGTCACTGAAAAGCAATTGGATGGTAATAATTTTTTAGTCACTACCTACTTGTGCTGCAATCAAACCAGTGACCTGGAGGTGAAAGGCTATATATCCTATTACCAATCAGCTAAACTGTTCAGCCACCCTTATTACTGCAATTTTAATTAACTGAGCCAATGACACGAAAGTGGAAAGGAGGGAGAATACATATGTCTAGAGACAACCTTTTGCTTCTTTGGACTTTCCTTCGGTGGAGGAAATGCCATCACACAAATGGCATCTTGGTCTAGGTGGCTTTAACGCAACAGCCACAGATGGTTAGCAAAAAACCATGTACAAATCAAGCAAGTACCTGAAGTACAATTCAGGGAAATCAGGAATGTTCCCTCGCACTTCAAATTCCAGGCATTTATTGTTTACCCAGGTTTCCCATCTATTTACTGCTATGATTTCTGACTAGGTTGGTAAAACTCTTTAAGAAGAAGACTCTGAGACCAACAGGCAGAAGAGGTTTCACGGCTTTGCTGTGTGGACAAGCTGAAGGCTGTTGTTGCATAGTGGCTGAGTGTGAATGTTTGCAATTAATAGTATCACTAAGGGATAATTAAAGAGTCTAATTCTGGGTATAAGCTTTTGTGTGCATGCACACTCCTTCAGATACATTGAAACAGACTTCCTCAAGCCTTACATATAGGTGTGGGAGGGTAGTTGCTAGGAAGGGCTAGTTAGAGTCAAGATGCATAAGTAACTGGGCAATAAGTATAGCTAAGATTGGACTGAAATCACATGGGAAGGAGGCAACAAGCTCAAGCCACATGGTTAAGTTTAGCACTGCATCTCTTCCATTTCCCTAGATTTCTGAGGGGCCACAGAGTGTGGAGAATGATGTAAGTTCTGGGCTTCACTGCAGACTTGGAGGTTACAGAGAATGAAGCACATATGAACACAAGATGCACTTTTGTTGAGCAGGCTGAAGGACATGTAGAGAGCAATCGTAAACAGGTCTTCTCAGAAGTAACTGAGTTTTACTCAATGAGGGTTATTCCCAGGCAAGTATTCTTAGGATTGCAGCCTTTCTCCAGCATCCTGTTACCAACTGCAACCAGTAAAGTGCTTCTGCAGACTCCTACACAGGCCTCAGAGTGATGGCCTCTCTCTGTTTATCGGCAGCATCATGCAAGTTTGGCACATACTGCCTGTATGACATGGCTTAATGACGCCACTGCCACACAATTATCTCATGGCTCCTGGTTATCGAAACACACCCTGCATGGAGCAAATATGTTTTAATGTTGAGTGTATACCTTTATTCCCTGTGGGAAAATTACCATAATGCAACCATTGCAGGTAAAGGGAGACTTCACAAGCAATAGCCCAATTTAATGCTGTTTGCATTTCTTCATGTGAGTGTAACCTCAGCTCTTTCACTGTTCTCTGGCTTGTTGGCTTTTTCTGAACTAAGGATGGCAAAGTGCTTTCTCGTGGAGCTCCATATGATAAGTTTGGCAGGAGCTGTCCCTATTCTGGGAACAGCCAAGCAGTGCCACAGAGGTAGCTTCATTTATCACTGGTGGAAGTTTGTGCTGCAATAAATGTAGACTTGCGTGATACAGGCAGCCCGGCAGCTCTGTACTATTTACTTTGGAATTTAAATGTAGTGCATGTTCTGTTTTTAAGCCTTGTGGAAATTGCCTAACTGCATCACACACAATGCCAAGGAAAAAGCTGGGGAACTTAGCAGCTGGAGGGGGTAAGCACAGTGGCTGCATGATGGAAGAAACCGGCTTGCATTCTTTTTTGTTTCCCTTTTCATTTTCTGCTGAAATTATTAAATGTGGCATAGCTTGCAGTTCTGAGATTTTTATGAGTTAGACATCAAAGAGAGTCCACTTTATGTGAATAATTTAGTCTTGATTGGCTGCAGCCTGAAGACAGTTGCACATACTCAACAAATCAGCAAAGAAAGCCTCCACCCCTTGGTAGTAGTCCAGAGTGCTGTTTCCTACTCAGCTGGGAGCTCCTCACCACCTCCCAGGTGAGAATTCTTAGAAGGCCATTATTGAGGAAGGGCAAATAGCTATAAACCTTCAGGCCCAACTCTAGTAACTTTGGCAATGAAATAGGTAGTCATTTAATTTAATCATGTTCAGAGGAGCCTGTTGAGGTCTCTGGTTGCTAGGGGAAGAAGTTTTGGTCCCTGTTCATAGGCCTTCTGGGGACACCAGCTTGGCCACCATGGGAAATAGGATGCTGTAGACCACATTCCAGTTGGGTACTTCTGCAGTCCTGATAATCTAGTATGGTTTGTTTCTGAGGGAACAAAGACTGGGTTGACTGCAAGATTCATAAGAAAATATTGGATGCCATGGTCACGTTCCCAGTAATTCCACCTTGCCGCAGTCCCCAGGAAAGCAGAGACCATCCCTACTGATACAAGTGACAGCAAGGAATCTCCATATCTACTTTGCTTGAGCTTCTACAAATAAAGTTTCTGTGTGCCAATGAGCTTTCTTTAAGAAAAGCCAGATGTGAGTCCAGTAGCCCCTTAGAGACCAACAAGAGCTTTCAAGAGATATAGCTCCCTTGGTCAGCTAAGAGGAAGAGAAGGAGGAGATTGGATTTATACCCCGCCCTTCACTCGGAGTCTCAGAGCGGCTTACATACTCCTTTCCCTTTCTGTCCCCACAACAGACACCCTGTGAGGTAGGTGGGGCTGAGAGAGCTCTGACAGAAACCACTTTTTCAAGAACAGCTCTGACAGAACTATGGCTTGCCCGAGGTCATCCAGCAGCTGCAAGTGGAGGAGTGGGGAATCAAACCCAGTTCTCCCAGATTAGAGTCCGTGCACTTAACCGATACACCAAACTGGCTCTAACAGGTTGGCTCTCAAAAACTTATTCCCAAATCATCTTGTTGGTCTCTGAGGTGCTCAGATCCAGGCATTCTACTGCAGACCAACACAGCTACCCCCTGAAAGGATATTCTTTATGATAATGATTCATTAAAACCCGCATATATGAAATATATAGCCCTCCCCTTCATGAGGAATTGACTACCAAAACCTCATCCTGGGCCTTCTCTGCCTCATAACCTGAGCAAGGTTGGAATAGAGGAGCGAGTCTTGCTCCCCACCCTGAATTCCTTTTCTAGAAGACCAAGATGGTTTCCTGCCTTGCTGATGGTCCAGTTTTTGTCCCAATTTGTCTGCAGGCAAAAATAAATATTAATGCTTGTTTTTAATATTCTTCTGTTCTGTTATGAATGGGATGTCTTGACTTTGCATGCAAGAAGGAACCTCTGCTTCCCCCCCTATTAAGTACTGAGACTGATGCGTAGATGCATGATAACAGCTCATACTTTATTAGGTGTACATAAGACTTGAGATGGCTACCCGGCTCGCAGGCCAGTTTATATTCCCGTTTCCCACTCCCCCAACACACACACACACACACACACACACACACACACACACACACACACACACACACATGATAAGTTATTTACAGTGCACCCTACTCCCCATTGGTTTCTCCTAGGATCCTAGCCATCCAATAGGTGTGGACTAGGATCCGTTTGGGCTATTGTGTCTGGAGGTGAAGCTCGCTCCTTTTCCCAGCTGCATGATTCCCTGACCACGTATGTGGTCTCCGCTTAGTATACAACACCCCTCCCCCCTTAGTCCCGATAGCCCTAGCTAACATAGTCCCTTCGGTAACTGGGCTTTTTCTGTTCCCTTGTGGAACATCTTAATTTGGCACTGGGAGCTAGTCCATCTGTCGTCGTCCCATTGGTGTCAGGGAAGGAGCTGGGTCTGGAGCAGGAGGCGGTGGTACCTCTGCTGGTAGCTCTTCTGTGTTGCACAGCACGTCAGAAACACTTGAGCCAGCACACTCAGTCACACTAGCACTCACCAGCAAGCACTCCTTGCATCCAGAGGTTTTCCAATAGTCAATCACACTGAGACAGTCCAGTGGTTACTATATACAGGAATTTATTTACAAATTTACACAGCTCTCCAGAAAAATGCTCCACCATGCACCACCATCAGAAGAAGGGGAAAAAGCTATACATAGCAATGACAGATATACATCGGTCAGCCAATCACATTAGTGCTGACTCATGGTTACATCAGCCCCAGGTTGCATCAGCTCATGCCCACACTGGCTGAAACCGGTTTAGTGAAGCTCTCCAGCTGTCACTTAGATCATCATGATCTGAGTGCTGAACCTTACTCACCAAGTTTCTGCTCCAGCCATGTCCTCTGCTTCTTGGCTGCGGGGTATTCTGGGGAAACCGTGTCATCGGCCTCGGGCAGCTGGCTTATGCTGGGTTGCGCTTGGACTGGAGCATCCTCATCTCGTCATACTGGGCTCTTGTCTTCGCTGTCGTCTGGGTCTGCTGGGAGCATACGGCGATGGAGCTAATCTATGTGTCATTTGAGTACTTGGCCATCCTCACTGGAGACCTCGTATGATCGGGGCCCAGTCACCCTGATTATTCTGACTGGAATCCATGCGGGACCCCTGGCATAGTTTCGTGCCTAGATGGGGTCCCCCGGGAAGAACCCTCGTGTGGCTTCCTGGCCTTCGGTGCTTGGCTCGCAATCCGGCACCTGGTCTGGGTGCAGCCAATCTAGCTTCATTGTTAAACACTGGCCCAGAAAGAGTTCTGCTGGGCTTCGCCCTGTCGCGGTGTGTGGGGTCGTGTGTTGCCCAAATAGGAACGCTGCCAGCTTATAGTCCCAGTCCCTTGAGTCCATGCGCCGAAGGGCTTCCTTTGTGGCGCGGATCATGCGCTCGGCCTGGCCATTCGTTGCCAGGTGGAAGGGCGCCGAGCAAATGTGCCTGATACCATAGTATTGGACAAACCCCTTGAACTCCGTGGACGTGAACGTTGCCCCATTGTCCATGACCAGAGAGTCGGGGATGCCCTGGGCACTGAAGATCCACCACATCGCATGGATCGCGGACCTGGAGGAAGTGGAGGGACCTCCAGCCATTTTGTATAAGCATCCACTAGGATGAAGAATATTTGGCCCTGGAATGGCCCTGCAAAGTCTAAATGTAGCCTGGCCCAGAGTTTGTGATTACTGTACCAGGGCTCTCAGAGGCTCGGGTCTCAACTCCTGGCACTTCTGACAGAGTTTAACCTTGGCCTCTATCTCATTGTTCAACCCCAGCCACCACACATAGCTGCGCGCTAGTGCTTTCATGAGGACGATCCCAGGATGTGTTTTGTGCAGTGCCTCTAATACCCATTTGCGTAGGGGTTGGAGAATCACCACCTGGCTACCCCACAATATGCACCCTTTATGTGAGGACAGTTCATCCCTGCAGGACTCGAATGCCATGAACTCTGGTCCCACTGGGCCTGCAGGCCACCCCCTCCCCACCCAGTCCAAGACCCGGGCAAGAATGCGATCCCAGGCAGTGTGACAGGCCACTTCCCGGACCTGGACCGGTCAATCGGGCAGAGGCTCCAGCAGGGCAATGTGGTGGGTGGGAGCGAGGCCGGGGTCAGAACCAGGCAGCGGGAGGTGGCTCAGGGGGTCCGCATGCCCCATCGCTTTCCTGGGGTAGTGGACCAGTGAGTAAGAATAGCCTGCCAGGAAAATCGACCAGCGCAACACCCTGGGAGACAACATATATGGGGTTTGGCAGTCGGGTGTGAGGAGGCCAAGGAGGGGCTTGTAGTCTGTGACCACCGTAAAGGGGCAACCATACAGATAATCATGGAACTTCTTAACCTCCACAACAATGGCGAGGGCCTCCTTGTCAATTTGAGTGTAGCTGCGCTCCCCCGCAGACAAGGTCCAGGAATAATATGTAACCGGAACCTCGTGGCCGTCCACCAACCAGTGCCCCAGGACTGCCCCCACTCCATACGCATCACATGCAAGCACAACAGGCAAGGTCTCGTCAAAGTGAGTGAGGACCGTGTTCAAAGTCAATACATCTTTCACTGCCCAGAAAGCAGCAGCATGCTTGGGGCCCCAAACCCAAAGGGCTGCCTTATCCAGGAGGCAGTGGAGGGGCTCTGCCATGGCGACCTTGTGTGGGAGAAAGGAGTGGTAGAAATGTAATAGACCTAAGAAGGCCTGCAGTTCCGCTTTCGATGAGGGAGCTGGAGCCTTAACGATGGCCTGGATCTTGTCGTCTGTGGGGTGGATTCCCCTGGGCGTCCACGGTGAACCCCAAGAATTCAACCCATGACACCCCCAGGAGACACTTCTCCTGCTTCACCTTGAGGCCTGCAGAGTCAAAACGCTGAAGCACCATCCTGAGCCGGTCCACAAAGGTCTCGGAGTCTGGGGCCATGATCAGAACATCATCAAAGAACAGCTGGACTCTGGGGATGCTTTTATGGAGACCGTCCATCATGTTCTGAAAAATTCTTGGGGTGACGCTAACCCCAAACTGCAGCCACTTAACCTTGAAAGCCCCCCGGTGCGTGATGATCGTCTGAGCCTCTGCAGTGGTGTTGTCCACCAGGAGTTGTTGGTACGCTTGTACCAAATCAAGTTTGCCGAAAACCCATGCCTGCATCAACGATGCTAACACGTGGCTGACCACCGGTACCGGGTATGCATGGTCCTGAAGGGCCTTATTTAGGGTACATTCGTAATCAGCGCAGATGCGCACATCCCCATTCGGCTTCACCAGGGTGACTATAGGGGTTTCCCATCTCACATTATTCATGGTTTCTAGTACCCCTGCACCATCAAGTGGTCCAGCTAAGTCTCAATTTTGGGTTTTAGCACCAGTGGGGGTTTCCGGGCTTTCACCCGGATGGGCCTTACAGCGGGGTCCAGGTCTAATGCAACCGGGGGACCAGAGTACCAGCCGAGCATGCCATCAAAAACTTTGGGGAACTCATTACATATAGCGTTAAAGTTCTGCATGCCCACCCCATTCATCCCTGTCACTTGGAACCCCAGTGGTCCAATCCAGGATAGTCCCAGCAGGCTCGTGAGGCGCCCTTCAATCACAAGCAAGTCCAAAACCCCGTCAAAGTCCTTGTACTGCACCTGGAAGTTGTCCCAGCCCCTGACAGCCAACAGATTCTTTTGGAAGTCCTGCAGCATTAAACCCTGGGGCTGCTGAAGGAGGGGTCCCCCCTGAGGGCAGAACTTCAGTAGGGTCTCTGCCAATACAATGGAGAATGCTGACCCCGTGTCTAACTCCATTCTACATGGGGACCCCTCTATTAACACCGTGGCATGCATTTTGTTAGGGATTTCAGGGGGCAAGTTCAATACTTGGTGCTGTTGCTGGTGATTGTGTGGAGTTCCGCAGACTTGTGGTGTGTGGATGTCGTCCTACGGGTTCCCTTTGTTCTGTACACCCAGGCAATGTGGCCTTGCTTGTTGCAAGACCGGCAAACAGCATTGCGGAAACGGCAGGTCCGCTGCTCATGCACCTCTCTGTAACTGGCACAGGAGGTCTATGTGGCCAGCTTCTCAGTCCGCGCGTTCATCTGGGCCTTCCTCACTGGGTGGTGCACCTGGTGGACATCCTCCTCATCCAATCCTACTGTGGAGATGCCGGTGAAGTTTACCATCTTGCTGCAGCGCTCCTGATGGGACTTCTCGTATGCTGTGGCCTCCTTCAGAGCCTGGTCCAGTGTCAGGTCATCATGCGTAGCGAGTTTGCGGTGTAGCTTGGGTTCTTGGAGGCCCACGATGAACTGGTTCATCAGGGTGTCGCTTAGGCTGGGGAACCCACATCGGGTGGCTGCATGTCTTAAGGCTGCCAGGAAATCGATTGTGGTCTCGTTGGGACCCTGGATGCACGCAAAGAAGTCTATGCACTCAACTATTTTTGTGGGTTTGGGTGTGAAGTGGTTTGTGAGCGTCGTTTCAATTTCTGCATATTTGGCCTCCTTCAGCTTCTTTGGGGCCAGCAGATCTTTCAGGAGGCGGAGGGTATCAATTCCACAGGAACTTGTATGTTTGTCTTGGTTGTCTGATTGGGTTAATTTGGAAAATAGAAAGCTACTGGCCCTTGAGGGCCACAATTGCAGATCTGGCTGGCATGCCTATCTTTGGTATGGGAAAAATAAGGTGGACTCAATGTTCAAGCATCATTATATAAGAAGAACGCTGTTTGAAGCATGGACCAGATACAGGAATACAATTCCCAATGAAAGACCTTTATGGATTGTTCCGGCTGCAGTTATTCATCCTTTCTCAGAACATAAAGGTAGTGATTGGTTGAAGTACCAAGAGTTGCTTCAAAAAGAAGGGAAGAATTATGTCTTAAAACCAAATAATGTATTAGTATTTGAATATGGTTGGTTACAATATGGACAAATACAAGATATTTTTAAAAAAGATTGTAAAGAGGTGGGTTTCAGAGCTAAAAATGATGAGTTGGAAGATATTTGGTTGGAAAAAGGGGGAAAAATGATTTCCAAGTTGTATAAAATACTGCTGTGTATACTTTGGATGAAACTGTTAAAGAGCAAATGATAAAATGGGCCATAAATATGAATAAGGAAATTTCAATGGAATCTTGGGAATTTTAATGGAGGAAAGCTCTAAAAATTTCAACTTGTGTTAATGTAAAAGAAAACTGTTATAAGATGCTTTATAGGTGGTACATGACACCAAAAAAGATTGCTAATATAAGTATGGATAAGAACCTGAGTAATAAATGTTGGAAATGTAAAAAAATAGAGGGTTCTTTTTATCATATGTGGTGGACATGTGAGAAAGCAAAAGTATACTGGTCAAATGTTCATTGTGAGATGCAGAAAATATTGAAAATCCCTATTAGAAAAAGTCCGGAACTTCTACTCTTAGGTTTGACAATGGAAAAAATTAAGCAAGAAAAGAGAACAGTATTATGGTACATGATCACGTTGGAGAGAATGGCTTTTGCGCAACAATGGAAATCAGATAAAGTACCGGATATACAGGACTGGTTAAGAAAACTGCTATTTTTAGCTGAAATGGACAAAATGACTAAAAAATTAAATGGACAAATGGCAGAACAGTATTTAAATGAATGGGAAGACCTGAAAATATATGTGGAAACTGAATATAAAATGAAAGGGAAAATGTATAACCTTGATTCTTATTGAAAATGGAATAATGTTAGATGAGTCAGATTTCTGTATACAAAAAACATGTTACCTGGTTTATCGACTGTTATAAGTTTAAACCTGATTACTGTTAAATTTTCTTTGTTATTGGCAATAGCAGTGTTGGAAGCCTATTAGGGGGGGAAGGGGAGAAGGGATATAGTTTATAAGTGGGTTTGGAAATTGTGTTTAACAATGTTGAATATATTCCAATAAAAATCTTTGTTATAAAAAAAAAATCCACAGGAACTGAGCAGTAAGAATTTTTTCTTACCCTCCTCTGTGATGTCGTGGTAGTCCACATAGTATTCCAGGTGCTCGAGCCATGTTTCCCACTTTTCTGGGTGGGCCACATCGAACTTTGGGCTGCTTCCTTGGGCAGCCGCCATGATGGGGATTGCACGTGGTGTGGAGATCTCTTGAGCAGTGTGGGACACGGTGACTGAAGACTCTGAGCGTGGTGCTGCGCTGCTCTCTGGGTCAGCAAGGCGAGGCATGTCTTCATGATGGTCAGTGCGCGGTGTGATGCTCTGCTCGTATTCCGAATCACTCATTTGGATCCCACCTTCTTCACCACTATAAAGTACTGAGACTGATGTGTAGATGCGTGATAACAGCTCATACTTTATTAGGTGTACACAAGACTTGAGATGGCTACCCGGCTCACAGGCCAGTTTATATTTCCGTGTCTCCTACTCCCTCAACACACACACACACACACGTTATAGGTTATTTACAGTGCACCCTACTCCCCATTGGTTTCTCCTAGGATCCTAGCTGTCCGATAGGTGTGGAGTAGGATCTGTTTGGGCTATTGTCTCTGGAGGTGAAGCTCGCTCCTTTTCTCGACCGCGTGCTTCCCTGACCACGTCTGCGGTCTCTGCTTAGTATGCAACACCCCCTCTTTAATTAGGATAGACCACAGGCATCATGACAAATTTTGATTTTGTTTTCTTCTTGCTTAATTCAGTATTATGTAGCTGCAGAGATTTCTGTGTTGCTATGCCTGTCCTACCAGTAGCATGTACCTGCTTGCAAAGTGGATTTTTTGGGGGGAGGTGTCGAATGTTTTATTAAATGTGAATACACAACTTACTGTAAATTTTGGATATAGTATTTTATTTTTCAAATCCTCTAAGTAAGCATATAACGCTGAAAAATCTTAAAGTCAGAAGAGGGCATGAATGAAGGTAACGGGGTCTCTGGATTGTGGGGAGAACACATGCTGCCAGAGCTGTGTTCATTTTCCATGAAGTCTGCATTAGACAAACCAGAACCACACGGGATACAAACAGCGTGACTTCAGGAATGCACACGGCAGTCTTGGCTGGCTCATCTGGCCTGTAAGAGCAATTCCAGCACAGAGAGTCCCAAGGACTGAGACCCAAATCACCTATGCATAGTAAAACGCAGGAAGGTTGAAATGCAGTCATAAATCAGCCTTCTTGCATGGCCAGCAGTTGATTCCAAAACCTGGTTTGAAGCTGCTTTTCACATGGGCTTTCCCAAAGCCCAACTACATTAGGTTTTTCTGTGAGAATGTCAGAAGGGGATCTTGTGCAACTGGGATTGCTAAGAGGGGTATGGGGAAAGTAGCTGTATTAGTTGTCTTTCGGCCAGTCCACCCACAGTACAACAACCAGAAGTACAGCACTTCACTGCTTACTCCCTTCGTTCGCCCATCTGCCCAATCTTCTTTCTGCCTCTCATGGTTGGAACTCCACCTCAGGCCATCTTTGCACTGCTGATGCTGTCTCAAGAAAGCCAAAGCAGAACTATTTCTTCCTTCAATCTTCCCTTAGTCCTCATCCCAGATTGCAATGAACTGCAATGCTTGTTGTTGTTTTCTGCTTCTGTCCTGAAGAAAAGATCTATTGGAGGCATTACAATACAGCACTAGATGGTGTGTGAGTAATGATTTCTAAAAGAATAATATGAGAAGAGGTCCTGAGCCTAAAAATTGTGGAAATGAAGTTGTGGGTGTGGAAAAAATGTGGCCCAAGTCTGAATTTGGGCAAAATGGCATTAACTCTAAGTGAGACCAATGGTAAGGTATCAGATGTGTGTAGTTAGTCTCATAAAACAATGCAGCTCATAAATGATGCACTAACTGGGCATCATCAGTAAAGGAGCAGAACATATTTTAGCATTCCTGAGATATTAAAAAAGAAAAGATTAAGCTGTGGTATCTCAAATTATTGTGAGAGGGAAAGTGATTATTAATTTGCTCAGATTATTGGTTCAGTTTAAGAAGAGATCCTCATGAATTTTTTCTTCAGATTTTTTTTCACCCTAAAATTTGGCCAATGCCATCCTTTGCCAGAATTGCCAGGTTATTTTGCTGGTGATCAGCATAATCATGAATCTGAGCAGAGAGTTTCCCCAGAATTTCATAATGTCCCCCCCACACACGTTGTACCTGTCCATTCTTGACCGCTCTCCACTCTGCCCCCCCCAAGAAAAGCTGCTGAGCATTCTCCCCAATGTGTTTCTGTGTCTTCTTTCTACACCAGGGTTTGAGCCCCCCCCACCTCCCCGCATCTTGGTTGCCTTTTATGAAAATGTTTTCAAAATGTTGCTTCTTCCCAACCGTGGAACAGAAGGCTCATGGGAGATACATGGTTAAGGGACAAGATTAGGAGTCAGAGGAACACACATCTTATCTGAGCCTCCATGCCGAATAGCACTGAACTGCCCCCTAAATCTAGTTTATGGCCTTCTTTTGGCAACCCTACCTTTCAGGTGCTCAGCATGGAATGCCCGACTTCCTCCACCCATAATTTATTCTGCCCACAGGGATGCTGGTTAGGTGAAAGTGACAGGACCTGTCTCACCCACTGAGTGAGGCATGACTTAAATCAGAGTCTCCCCTGACCAACAGCCTGCACTCTCTAGCCACTCTGCCACATGACCTTTTATCATACAACCAATCTGAGTGCAGGCCCAGGATCCAAAAGGGACCTCCAGCCGCTTGGAAGTGTCCAGTAGGGTTCTTAGGAGACAGGGGGACTGGGCTGCCCCCATACTAGGAAAGCTTCAAAGCTGGGGAGGGCAGGGAGGCTGCTGTCGAAAACTGGCAGGGCAAGGTCCCACGTCCCGGTCCCACCCCCGCATGTCGAACTACTCGTGCCGGTCTTTAGATCCCTGGCGACGTGCTTATTTCGCAGACTGTCGTAGGAGGCTGAAGGGTATTTTTGGATGTTCATCGCGTGAGCCAAGAGCCTAGGAGTAGGAGGGATCCCCCATCACCAAACGGGAGGGACAGTTACCAGTTTCCTCGGCTGTTCACAAACCGCACGGTAATAATGGCGACTCCGACCCTTTGGCCCCAGGTCACCCGGCCAGGTTTGCTGCGCTTTCAGGCCAAGGCATGCCTGCCTGCTGGGGGACACGCCACGGCCGGTGTTTGTTGATGAGGGGCTGATTCACCATGCCCGCCGCCGAGGCCGCGCTGGGCGTTTCCCCCTCGCACCACCAGGCAGGGGGATGCGGGAAAGGCGAGCCAATCCGAGCGGCTTCCCTCCCTCCCGCCCGTGAGTGATGAGCGGCGGCAGCGGCGGCGGGGGGTGGGGGGTGGCGGGATGTCGTCTCCGCTCTTTCAGCCTAGTTGGGAAATCCTGCCTGGGAACCGGGAGGCGCGGCTCGACCAGCCTAATCTACGTCTTCCCCATATCTGGTTCCAGCACCGCCGGCCGGGCGGGCTGGCCTCTCTGTGCCTCGAGCAAAGCCTTCCGCTCCGGCCCCGCACGCTGCCGGCCAGCAGGGAGACGCAGGCGGCTTCTGGAGCAGGGTCCCCCGGTCTCGTCCCGAGCTGTCTTCTGGGCCCCGGGGAGGGAAACACGTGCCGCGGGGCTGGGGGGAGAGGCTCTCCTTTGGGGAAGGCGGAAGCGAGGCGCCCCAGAGGCCCTCTCGCGGGCGGGGTGACCCAGGTGGGAAATTCGATGGATGCTCGGAAAATCGTCAAGATGACCCCGGAGTCCTTTTGCTTCTTAAAATAAGCAGATCCATAATTTCATTTTATGAATATGCAGTCGTGTGGTGTACTGTAAAGAGGATCTGGGAGACCCAGGTTCGAATCTCCACTGGTGCCAGGGAAGTTCTAGCCAGCCGCTCTCTCTCAGCCTAACCTACCTCACAGGGCTGTCGTGAGGATAACATGGAGGAGAGGAGAATGATGTAAGCTGCCTTGGGTCCCCCTTGGGGAAAAAGGTGGGGTATAAATGAATAAAATAAAATAAAATGGTTGAAAGTCAGACAGGTGCTTATTTATTTGCAATGGGTTGATAGTCCTAGAGGAAACGGTCTTGAGTCTGAGAGACTTGGATTAAAACCCCAGTTTTCCCCGTTGCCGGGGGGGGGCGTGGCAAGTGCTGTTTATTAAATTCATGGGAAGAATTATTTACCTTTGGGGCTCCCCTCCGCTTGCTGCCCAGCAGCTGACACTTTCCGGACGGCAGCCTCTGCAGAGGATCTCTTGAGCCAAGGAACATGGCCGGCCTTGGAGGGAAGCCAGCCCTCCCTCGCTAGCCGTTTCTCTCAGCCTCAGTTTCCCATCTGTAAAGAGGAATAAGCTTTGCGGCGGTAAACAGAGAAGACTGGCAGCGAAATCGCAACTGCTGCCCTTCGTCACCCGCCTTCTCTTACTTCTGCCCCTCCCCCGGGCTCTGCTGAGGAGGACAGAGGACAGGCTTTGGAGGAAGCAGAGACCAAAGCCTTCAAATATCCTCCTGCGGAGAAGGGGTGGCGGTGGCGGCCTTGAATTGCATCTCCGGCAATTAATTAATTATCGTATAGCATGGTAGAATAGCCAGGAGATCCTAAGACAGTCTGGCAGCCAGACTTTTAGCGCTATGCACCACTAGGTGGCGAGCTAGACTTGTTTTTAAGGCAAGAGACGTTTCAGACGTGGTTTGCCATTGCTCGCCTCTGTGTCACGGCCCTGGTGTTCCTTGGAAGTCTCACCCTTCCGAATGCTAGCCAGGGCCGGCCCTGCTGAGCTTCTGAGATCTGACGGGATGGGGCTAGACTGGGCTATCCAGGCCGGGCTTCCCTGTTAGTTAACGAACACCTCTTGACTGGCTGCAGGGCGCCCTCCGCTTAGGCAGCCCACCCTCCTCGCCACTTGGAGGTGGGCTCTTCCCCAGCGACCCTCAGAATCCCGGGCCTGTCCCTGTCCCTGATGATGCTTCTCCCCACCTGACCGCCCCCCCCTTTGTCTTTGTTAGTTTCTCCCTCCTCCCATCCCCCTCCGCGTCCCCAGATGGACTTCTGGCTTGGGAGGGAGCGGGGGGGGCGAGCCTTGGAGGTGACCACCCAGGTTTCGCGGAGGAAGCCGGGACGGAGCAGAGCGCGGCCCCCCCCGCCCCCGCTGCAGTGCTGGGGGGTCGTCGTCGGCTCTCTCTCTCTGTCCAGCCGTGTCCCACCCAAAGCTGGGCGGAAGGGACTGCCGAAGAAAGAGCCAGCAGCAGCAGCAGCAGGCGGCCGGCCAGTCCCCGGCTCTGTGACTCTGGGAGCAATCCCAAACAGGTCTCCTCGGGAGTAAGTCCCATTTTGCCCAGGAGAGCGTCCTCGGGGAGTGAAAGGTTAGCTCACGTGGGAAGGCTGAAGCGGGTTGCGGGTCTGACCCACCAACAGCGAGTGAAGCCGTCGCATTTCGGTTCGAGCCGACAGGCTGCGGGAAGACGCGCGAACCGATGAGGAGGCGCTCCGGGCCGGCTGAAGGCCGAGGGACAGGACAGCCCCAGACCTCAATACACGGGACCCCTCCACGCCCGCCCCGCGCTGTTCGGCGTCACTCCCGGCTCCTTCTCCGGGGGCCCCGGGCCGGGCACACCTGTCGGTCGGCGGCTCCTGGGCGGATCCGAACAGTGCCCGGCCTGCCCCACCACGCCAGGCCTTTCCCCCCTCCCGCTGTTTCTGTTTTGCAGATCGTGTCGCACATTTTCGAGGAGGAGGAGTGTTTTAAGAGATCACCCATAAATTAATTCAATAATAAAAACACGGCCAAAGAAAAAGGAGTGTCCCGTCCAGGTGTGCTGAGGTTTACGAAACACTTTTCGCTGGAGCGCAACTGCGGGTTTGGCCGTCTTTTGTTTTAGCCGAAGTCCTTGTTGTTGGCCTGCTGCCTGGAAATATTTTCAGTAATTAACCCATCAATAGGGAGAAATCAGCCTTGATTTCCAGATAATGCGAGCGGGCGGCTAACCTGGTTGGTGATTTGCTTACGCGGGGTAGGCTTGTGATCCACAAACATGTTCTGCCGGTGCTCCAACTAACGGATTTGGGCATTTTTATTTTATTTTTTTTGTTTTCACGAGCAAGGAAAGACAAAATCGACTGAGATCACACATACTAAACAATCCACTTTCAAACCACTTTCCAACTGGATTTTGCCAGTTCACACAGTAAAATCCAGTTGGAAAGTGCATTGAAAGTGGATTACTTTAGTGCGTGTGACTTTCGAGTAAGACCCCGTCAACAGCAGCGGAGCGGGGGCGGCGGCTTGGCCGGGAGCCGGTCGGGGGCCGGCCTGCCTCTCGGGCGCTCCCGGGGGCCAGTGCGAGAGAGAAGGGGGGGGCTCGCAGCCCGCCCAGCCCTCCGTGCCGAAGGGGGTCCCCTCCTCTCCCCCCCCCCCCTTCTTGGGCCCCGCTCAGCGGCCTAAGAGGAGGCAGCACAAGCGCGCTCTCTGTTCGCCTTCAAAAAACCGGGTAATTCTGTTAGAAAACGTTGAAATCCAATCCCAAAGTATTCCGCCCAAATATTTAGTTAAAGTAACCCTGTGGGTTAATAAACTAAACAGCCAGGCAGCCCCGGCAAAACGGCCGCAATGAGAACCAGGCTAAATAAACGAAGGGAAGTTTATAAGGAGCCGAGCGGAGGAGGAGGCGGCGGCGGCGGCCGAGGAGCGCGGCGGAGCGCGGCGGGCAGGCCGAGGCAGAGGCCGGGCGGCCCCCTTAATGGGAAGCAGGTGAGAGGCCCGGCCGGGCCAGCCCAGCCCCCCCCCCGCCCAGGTGGGCCGCCCGCCACGCGCCACGCGCTCCCTCCGCACCGGCCGGCCGGCACCCGGGAGAAGGGGGAGGCCCAGCCCCAGCCCCAGCCCCCCGGCGGGCGCTGCCCAACAGGACCGATAAGGGGCTGCTTAGGACTGAGGCCCTGCTGGCTGGCCCGCCGCCCGGCCGGCCTTCTCGGTGGGTTGCGCCCGCCGCCGCCGCGTTTTTCGGAGGGGGAAGCGTTAAGCGTAGGCCTGGGATAAAGCGCTGTCCAAATCTCAGCCCGGCTAGATAGCTTGCCTCTGAAACTCGAGTTTACAGGCAGCATTTCGGCCTGCTCGGTCCCACCGTGTCCCTGCGGGAGTCACCCGCTCGGCCGTCTCTCAAAGCCACCCGTGTCTCCTTCTGGGCTGGGGGGGGCGGGGTGTCTTCGGGATGAGGGGCTCCCAGGGGGGCTGTGTGTTTTTATACCGCCTTTGGCCCTGTCTGCTTCGGGGTTTTGCAGCTGTATGGGAGTCTGGCCGTCTGAGCTGTCCTTGGGCGGAGTTGTGAGGCGTCTCAACGACCACGTGGTGGAAAGGCGAGACAGAAATCTTTGAAACGGCAACCGGATCACGCCCCCCTCCCCCACAAGCAAAATGGTTCCCCCGGACGGATGACTCCCTCCTGCCCCCCTCCCCGCCCTTTCCAACTGTGACCCGCCTCTCTCTGGCCTCGGGAGACGGTTCGGAAGGAAGCCCCACCCCATGTTCGGGGGGCCAGTTTGCGGCCGATGAAGCCGCGGGGGTTGACCTGGTTGGCCGGCTGGCCGGCCCGGATTCGCCGGCTTAGTCGACTGCCGGCGTGGAAGCCGAGGCCGCTGTTAAGTATGAGACTCAACAAAGGATTCAGCTTCAACGTGATTTCAGCTTTATTAAACAGCAACTGTAAGTCAGGAACACACAACAACAAGGGGAGCACAGCTCCTTCTTTTAAACTCTCCCGGGCTGTCAAAGCCACACCCATTACAAGTTAAAGACCAATCAGAATACAGGGATAAAGGCCAATCAGGACCGTTCCCTCTTTACAACAATATCACTCAGTGATTGGGTAATTATACAGGTTTCGCAGAAACCGACCAATAGCAATGCAACATCTGAAGAGCCACATTCAGACTCAAGCTTAACATGTGAATAGATAGGAGCGATTCACATTCAGTACATAACAGCCGCCAAGGTGGGTCTTCGTTGTTCCCAACCGGCAAGGGGGCCGCCGCCCCCCCCCGCCCCCGCTTGATCGGCCTGAGCCGCTTCCAAACCCTCCGCTGGGCTCGTGGGCCGGCTGGGCCGCACCTCTGCGCGGCAGGAAAGGCGGGCGTCGAGCGGCCACCGGAGAACCTCGGCGCGGACGAGAGCGCCTTTCGCGGAGCTGAGTGGTGCATTTCCCGCCGGGCGAGCCGTCAGAGACAAAAGGTCTGAATGAGAGGAGGGGACCTTCCACAGGGGGCATTTTTACATACATTGGATCCAAGCGCCTTTTAGGGTGCCTGGTAAATGAACTCTACAGACCGTTGCGGGGGCGGGGCGGGCAGGAGCTACTCAGTTATCGGTCTCCTTCCCTGAAAGGCTGGATTCTTCGGGAAGAAAACGAAATCACTCGGCAGCTTCCCGAGGGAGCCATGAAGGACCACTCCAACCAAGGGCAGTTCCGCTGTTGACCTGAAGGCGCCCGCCCGCCTGGCCCCCCCACGAGTTCTCCTTGGACGCATGGAGCGGCTAGGCAAAAGTAACACCTCCGAAGCACGACGCGGTGTGTCCGCCTGCCTATATACACGAAGGTGAGCTTGAGGCGCGCTTCAACCTGCTACCAACACTGGGCCCTGAGCACGTCTGCCTTGCTGCGGCCGGGAAGTGAAGGGCAGTTCGGGGCGGGGGGCCCCGGCCGAAGCAGCTGCTGGGTCCCCACCCAGGATCAGGTGCCAAGAGGTGCCCCCTCCCCCCCCGTTCTAGTCTCCGAGGAGAGCAGATCGGTCCGAAATCGTCTTCTCCTTTTTTGTCCTCGTTATATTTAACCAGACCTATATCCCACTTGAACGAGAATGGTATAAAGGCGTTTACACGTATGTATTAGTAGCATCGTTTTTAAATAAGAATACCAGACTCCAGCGGCAGCCTACAGACTCACATAAAACGCGCGCCGGCAGGAGCTCTCTCGGCTCGGGGTCGGAGAGGCTCGCTTCCTCAAGCGCACGAAGGGCGCAGCGCCACCTCCCCCCCGCCCGGTCTATTCATATTTCAAGTTAGGAACAACAGAACAGCGAGAGCTGCAAAGCCAGGCCAGCGTGAATGAAACACGCGAGGCCTAATTCGTGTTGCTTGTCACAGCCGCGTTTACTGAAAGGATGCCGCGGTTGTTCACTCCGGAGTTAAAACCAGGAGGAAAACTGAGTCCCGAAGTAATAGCTCTCTGACCTCCCGAAAGACTCCGGCGGCGACGGGGGCCAGTGGACTGCCACCAGATCGCAGAGCGATCCCAGGGGTCCTCCCCCCAGCCCAAGATAGGTTGGCCGGACCAGAGGTGGCTTCTGCGTCGCTTTCAGGTCTCTAGGTTTGCGGGTGACACGAAAGCTGGAGGAGATGGGGATTTACGGGAATGGGACAGAGTTCCCTTGCTTGTGGCCGGGTCTTCCCTTTTCCCTGCGCGGAAAGAAGCCGTGTGAATGTAACCGACGAAGCTGTAGCAGCCGTGGACAGAGACGTCACCTTTCAAATTGCGCCCCGGCTGGGAACCAGCTACAATTAAATGTCCGGGGGGTGCCTGTGCTCCGGCTTCTTTGTGCTGCCAGAAGCGCGGGGGGGGGGACGTTGTTTTCTTTTTGCCCCCCCCCCCCAACTGGCGGACCCACCTCGAAAGGGGGGAGGGGGGCAGGCCAAACGGGGGCAGGATGGGAGACATTTATCTCTCAATTGCCGGCAAGACAAAGAGGGCTTAAGAGGCGTTGGCGAAGAGCGGTCTGTGAATGGTTACTATTCAATTTGTATTTTATTCCCCGCTGGTCCTGGAATGGAGATCAGACGGGAAAGTGAAACCACATGGCCGGGGTCAGCGGGATCAGCGAACCACCGCAGACAGCAAAGGCCCCGCGGACCCGGGCGAGGCGGCGGCGGCGGCGGATTGTGTCAACAGAGAGGAGCCCCGGCCGCCCCGCCGCTCCCCGGCCTGGGGGGGGGAGGGAGGGAGGGAGGGGGGAGCCGCGCAAAGAGGAGGGAGGGCCGCGCCCGCCTCGGCCCCCGGGAACCGGCCCGGCAGGGGAATCCCTCGACTGGCTCCCAGGCCCGCCCGGGTGGCTCCCTCCTGCGCCACCGTCATTTTGCTCTAGTTCAAGTACTTCGTTTATAATTTAAAATGCATGTTGAGTTCTTAAAAATGTGCTACCACAAACGAGGTTTCTAATCTTCCTCTCCTCTCGCCGGCGGACGTTTAAATTACAGAGTCCCCCGGGCAGGGACCTCCCCCGCCGCCGCCCTGCCTGGAGGGTCGTTTTGTTGCCCGCCTCCCTTTCTCTCTGGGACTCCAGGCGGAGGTTCGCGGCTACAGCCGAAGCAGCAGGAACAAAACCCAGGAGCGCTGCACGAAGAGAGACACCCCGGACTAGGCAGCAAAGCACGAACCGCAAGGCTGGAGGGCAGCGCGGCGAGGCAGGGCCTTGCCTACCATAAACTGAAGAATGGGAGTGGGTGACCTGAATCAGAGGACAGGCAGCGCAAAAAACCAAACACTACGCAGAATGAATGGAGACGACTTTAAACTCCACTTTATGTTCACTTTGCGCAGGAAGGCCTTTCTGAGGAGACCCCCGTAGCCCCTTAAAGACCAACCGAACTTGTGGCCGGGTCAGGTGTGAGGGCTTCCCTGGTCCCTGCTCGCTTCTTCAGACACGGCTGGAACCCGAGTCCTTCGGGCGTAGAGATATGGGAAGGTGGAGGGATTTCGGAGGCTGAACGGCATCAGCAGGCAAATGAGTGCCCTTCACCTGCCGTTGTCGGTCCGCCTCCGAAATCCCTCCATCGTGACCTGCCCATCTCTCTACGCCCGAAGGACTCCCTTCCAGCTGTGTCTGAAGAAGTGAGCAGGGACCCAGGGAAGCTCCCACGTCCGTCCACGTCTCGGAGGTGCGGCCGGCCCCTTGCTCTTTTCACCTGCGACAGGCAGACTCCTCGTGTGGGTAAACGTCGGGACTGAACTCCCAGCGCGAACCGGGACCGAGCCGCGCCGCGCCCCCAGCGAGCTCCAGGCGGGCTGCCCAGGGGAAGGCTCTTCAGCCGCAGCCCCACCCACCCAGGACGCTCGGGGGACTGTGGCCGGCAGCCTCGACGGAGGGGCTCGCGGGGCCAACCCCGCTGACGATGCTGGAGGGGGGGGGAGACCTGTTAGGGATGTGCGGATGGGGGGGGGGGAGATGGGCACCCCCCTTTAGGGGACGCTCTACAGTCTCCGTGGCGCCGGTGGGGATTCGAGACTAGTCCGACACTCTGAGCCACCGCGCCTCTGCTCTTTGGGGCCTGGCGCAGAGCTCTTGGCCTTCTCGTCGGGTGACCTTGGAGGAAGCCCAGGGGCAACGACGAACCCAGGTTCATCTCCATTCGTTCAGGGAACAGGGGGCCGGATAGTCCTGGCGGCCGCGCTTAGCCTGGAGGACACGGGCGACGTCGGTCCCCGGAGCTCAGGGCGGCCTCCCTCGGCCTCCCTGCTCCTTTTTATCCCCTGCAACACCACCCGGTGAGGCAGGCTCAGAGGAGAGCGGGGGGTCTGGCCCTCGCTCACCCAGGGAGTTTCTCGGTATTCCAGGGAGGGGATTTGAATTTGGGACTGGCGGGGGTCGAATCCGCAGGGGAGGAGCGGAGCCAGCCAAGTGGAATGGCTCTCGCGACCGGCTGCTGGGTAAGGATCATTCCCAAAGCTCAGGGAAAGGGCCTCACTGGAACATAAGAACACAAGAGAAGCCAATGTTGGATCCGGCCAGTGGCCCATCCAGTCCAACACTCTGTATCACACAGCGGCCAAAAATACCAGGTGCCATCAGGAGGTCCAGCCGTGGGGCCAGGACACTAGAAGCCCTCCCACTCTTGCCCCCTCCCCCAAGCAGCAAGAATACAGGGCATCCCTTGCCCCAGAGATCCTTGTGGCTAATAGCCACTGATGGATCCCTGCTTCCATATGCTTATCTAATTCCCTCTTGACGCTGTCCATGCTTGTAGCCGCCGCCACCTCCTGTGGCAGTGAATTCCATGTGCTAATCACTCTTTGGGTGAAGAAGTACTTACTTTTATCTGTTCTAATCCGACTGCTCAGCAATTTCATGGACTGCCCACAAGTTCTTGTATTGTGAGAAGAGGAGAAAAATACTTCTTTCTCAACCTGTTCAATCCCATGCATAATCTTATAAACCTCGATCATGTCACCCCTCAGCCGTCGTTTTTCCAAGCTAAAGAGCCTCATGCGCTTTAACCTTTCTTCATAGGGAAAGTGTTCCAACCCTTTTATCATCCTAGTTGCCCTTTTCTGCACTTTTTCCAATGCTATAATATCCTTTTTGAGGTGTGGTGACCAGAACTGTACACAGTACTCCAAATGAGGTCGCACCATTAATTTATACAGGGGCATTATGATACTGGCTGATTTGTTTCCAATTCCCTTCCTAATAATCCCCAGCACAGCGTTGGCCTTTTTTATTGCAGTTGCACACTGTCTAGACATTTTCATTGAGTTATCTACTACAACGCCAAGATCTCTCTCTTGGTCAGCCTTTGCCAGTTCAGACCCCATCAATGTATATTTATATTTAGGGTTTTTGGCTCCAATGTGCATCACTTTGCACTTGGCCACATTGAACCCGTTTTGCCACGTTGACGCCCACTCGCCCATCCTTGACAGATCCCTTTGGAGTGCCTCACAGCCCTCCCTGGTTCTCACCATCCTGTGAACCAAGAAGAAGAAGAGAAGAGATTGGAGTTATATTCCTCCCTTAAACTCCCCGAAGGAGTCTCAAAGCGGCTTACAATATCCTTCCCTTCCCCACAACAGACACCCTGTGAGGTGGGTGGGGCAGAGAGAGCTCTGAGAGAACTGCTAGAGAGAGAACAGCTCTGAGAGATATGTTGTCGAAGGCTTCCACCGCTGGAGTTCATCAGCAATTGTAGAGTTTCCGGGCTGTATGGCCGTGGTCTTGGCACTGTAGGACCTGACGTTTCACCAGCAGCATCCTGAGAAATAGCTGTGACTGGCATCTTCAGAGGTATAACACAGAAGCACAGAGAGTACTCCATATTTCTGTGTTATACCTCTGAGGATGCCAGTGTCACAGCTGCTGGCGAAAGGTCAGGTCCTACAATGCCAAGTCCTACAGCCTAGAAAATCTACAACAACTGAAGGTCTGAGAGAACTTGCGACTGACCAGTACCCCAAAATGAAAATAAATCAACAAACAAAAACAAAAATCCCCGGAACAACGAGGTTCGGCGAGATTCCGGGCTGCGGGACAGCAGTGAGAAAACGGATTTTGTCCGCAGATGACTACAATCGGGAGGGTGTCAGGTCGTGGGGGATCCCATAAATCTACATTTCCGTCAGCCGAGAGCAGAATTTATATTTAATTTATTTCGTTTAATGGCTACGGAATGGACCCGCAGAGCACTGGGAAGTGCTCGAAGAAGGAGGGAAACGAATAGGATCGAGGCTGTGGAAAGGTGAAGGTGGAATTAAAACCTGCACTGCGATCCATCCGTTCGAGCGGTTTGTTTCCACAACAGGGCTAACAAAACGTGTTTTACAGGAGCTTGGCGGGGTCCTTAACCTCATCGTCCCATCGATAATGTCGGCAACTGCAAGAGAGAGGGCAAACCTGGAAACTTCGCGGAAGACTCTTGTATAATTTGGAAAGGTCACAACAGCAGAGCTTGGGGAACGAAATCTCTCGAATATAAGCATTCCAACAACTACTTGTACAATCGATTCTCCATCACTATCCGATAGGTGTATAAAACGTCTTCAAAAGCACTTTCCGGACAGGTTGTGTCGAGTCTCCTGAATCAAGCCAAGAGTTCTTGCGCGACTTGACTGGCACCGTGGCAACCCAAGGGTAACTGACGGGTCTCCAAGGAAGGCGGAGTCGCGGGCGGTGTGACCAGTCGGGTTTGTTGCACTTGCGCCCCCCCCCCCCCGCGAATCTGTGAAAACAATGGATTTTACCTCACCTGTGAAATCTCATTCATTCTGATGAGAAAACTGGTTATTTATTTATTTTCCGGCAGGTTATTAAGGGGAGAAACGAATTAACAAAACACAATAGAGCTGTGGACGCCCTAGGGAAGCCATTGGCCAAGATAGTGGGAGATTTCTTGGTGGACCCCAAAGGAGGGGGGGCTGCGCTCTTGCCCAGCTCCTCCTGGTCATCTAAGTGAAACTTGCGCAGGAGAACTTTCCGCTGGGCTGGATCAGGTGCCGGATGAGGCCAGGACACAAGCAGGGTAACTAGTAAGTAGCAATAGATCAAGATGGGTAGCCCTGTTAGTCTGTCTGCGGCAGCAGAAAAGAGCAAGAGTCCAGGAGCATCTTCCAGACTAACAACATTTGTGGCAGGGGGTAGGCTTTCCTGAGTCACTGCTCACTTCTTCACATGGTAAGTGGCAAGGAGGAAAACAACTGGTCTTCTACCAATACAGTCTTAAACAGAGTTAAACCCTTCTAAACCCCTGGACCTACTCAGGGTTCCAGTGTAAGGAAGGAGGTTTAGGTTCAGGGCACAAATCTATCTGAAGCCCAGCATCCCGGTTGAATTGGATAGTGGTGCGTTGGAATCCCCTAAAGGAGACTGGAAGGTCTGTAGTTCGGCAGTTCGAGACCGGAGTACCACATGACATAATGAGCTCCTGTCTCTGGCCCCAGCTCCTGCCAGCCTAGCAGTCTGAAAGCAAGAACCTGCAAGTAGATAAATAGATACCACTTTGGTGGGAAGGTAACAGCATTCCATGTGCCTTGGCGTTTAGTTATGCTGGTCCATAGAAAACATCTTTGGACAGTGCTGGCTCTTCAGGTTGGAAACAGAGATGAGCACTGCCCCTTAGAGCAGCCCCATAGCTAGGGTTTTGGGGGGTGGGGGCCTTGGGTGGGTGCAGTTAATTAAATAAAAGTTAATTACATTAAATCAATCGGGGGGCAGCCCAGGAGGGAGGGGGGACTGGAAGAAATGGTAGGGGGCCAGGCCCCGTTGGCCCTACATTAGCTACAAGCCTGGCCTAGGGTCTGATACAACTGGCTTTCGAGCAAGGGGAACCCTTTAAAGGAGAAAAGGTTAGCATGATGTTAGCTCTATTTTCCTTTAATTGGTATTGGAGTCTGCAAGTTCATCCTTCAGTCATAAAAGAGTTAACTTGTTTATGTATGTATGTTAATGTTAGGACCAATTAGAACTTGCACATGTCTTTTGCGCCAGAGATAAAGTGACAATATTCCTAATGAAGGGAGCTATACAACATCTATTGGCTGATCGGTTTTATTGTGGTGCTACTTGCTTTTGGTCGCTTACACAAGGAAAGTCAGGAAAATTTATTTCCTTTGTTCTCACTGATATGAGGTTTAGCATCCAGAGAGTCAACGTGGAACTTAGAACTAATTAGATAGGATGCTTGTTAGTTTGCTTCCAAATGTAACCCTTTTCTCCTTTATCTAGAAAACTCTTTTTCTTAAACCAATACACATGTCTGGCTGCCTTACTCTGCTAGATATTCCAACATGACAATTGGGCACCTGAAGTTGCTTTACTCCAGTCAGAACTGAGGTCAACCAAGGTCCACATCATCTACTCAGACGGGCAGCTGTCTTTCTCACTACCTATTATCTGATCCTTTTATAAGGACATGGCAGGGATTGAACTGGGGACCTTCTGTGTGCAAAGCGGATGTTGTACCAGCTCAGTCAACAACTTCTTCCTTCACTTAATTATTTCCGGTAGATCTTTATTTTCTCCAAGTGCCCTTTTTGTGTATGGATGTTTGGAATATTTGCTTACAGTATTCATGGAGCCGATGGGCTGTAAACTGCTGTAGAACAAGCAGAGTGAAGTTAGATTAGGTTGAATCTGGGAAAGGGCTGTGGAGGAGTAGAGAGAGAGGCAGAAGGTCCCAGGTCCAGCATGGAGACAAGGCTGCAAAGGGCCCACCTGTTGGACCCTTTACCAACATGGGTTGTCAGAGAGTGAAGGTGCAGAGTGGTGTAGCACTTACAGGGCTCCAGTGCACACCCAGCCATGAAGCTCACTGGTTGCCCTTGGACCAGTTACTCTCTCTCTCTCTGCTTAACTACCCTGTAGGGTGGTCCTGAGGATGCAGTAGAGGAGGGAAGAACCATGCAGGCCTGAATGATAAATACAGAAAGAAGGAAGGAAGGAAGGAAGGAAGGAAGGAAGGAAGGAAGGAAGGAAGGAAGGAAGGAAGGAAGGAAGGAAGGAAGGAAGGAAGGAAGGAAGGAAGGCAGGCCACTGAAGAATGTTTCTGACTTGCCCAAGAGCCCACAACTTTACTATTAGATGTAATGATTATAGCTTTAATAGATAAATTTTTGCTGACCAAGATATGTAGACGCTTTGGATTCATCTCAGATAAGTGTCCCTCAGCCAGAATGGAGAAAGCAGCTCCCTGTAACCCTCAGCCACACAGAGGCTGGGCATAAATGCCAACATCTCAGCTGCTTCAGGTAGTGACTTATTCACAAAATGTTTGGCATTCACAGAAATGCACTGATATAACAAGTGGTTCATTAGAGCCCTTCATGCCTCCACCAGCAAACTGATTGATACTTTTTTGGGACACTGCAGGGCTGGGAAGATAATGAGGATCATGTGTATCTTGATTATTTTTAAAAAAAATAAATTGCAAATTACCATACTATGTCTACAGATATTATAGGCGCATTCTTCACTGAAATCACTGTCTTCTCTAGTCTGTATTCCTTATATACCTATATCACCATGAAAACTGTTTTTTAAACACCCTCCACTGCGAGTGTATAATTCAAACATTTAATAAAAGGTAACTTGTGGTGGCTCAAGTGCTTAAGACACTGAATTGCAGACTGGAAGGTCAGTAGTTCAGCAGTTTGAGATCCAAGTGCCACATGATGGAGTGAGCTCCTGTCTCTGGTCCCAGATTCTGCCAACCTAGCAGTTCGAAAGCAAGAAATTGCAAGTAGATAAATAGGTACTACTTTGGTGGGAAGGTAACAGTGTTCCATGCACCTCGGCGTCTAGTCATGCTGGCTACATGACCACAGAAACATCTTTGGACAGCGCTGGCTCTTTGGCTTGGAAACGGAGATGAACACCATATCCCTAGAGTCGGATTCGACTGGCTTTTGAGCAAGGGAAACCTTTACCATTACCTAACTATGTAAAAAGTAACACTCTAGAGTTCACTAAAGTACATAAGCAAGCACGGGATGCCTTTAACTACTGAACCATGGAGAAGGCATTAGTAGGTGTCTGACTCCATGTTGTAGCTGGGCTGAGGAACTCTCTCTTGACTGGTAGTGTCACACATTTCACTGTCTTGAACCAGAACTTTCTAAAACTCTTCTTCTTCCACCCTCACAGAGAGAGAGAAGAGTCATAAGAACATAAGAGATGCCAATGTTGAATAAGGCCAATGGCCCATCTAGTCCAACACTCTGTCACACAGCGGCCAAAAATACCAGGTGCCATCAGGAGGTCAAACAGTGGGGCCAGGACTAGAAGCCCTCCCACTGCTGCCCCCCCCCAGCACCAAGAATAGAGTGCATCACCTGCCCAGACTGAGAGTTCCTATCTATACCTTGTGGCTAATAGCCACTGATGGACTTCTGCTCCATATGTTTATCTAATTCCCTCTTGAAACTGTCCATGCTTGTAGCTGCCACCACCTCCTGTGGCACCTGGTATTTTTGATAGATCAAGAGGTCTATCATCTGATTTCTCTATATTTTCTATATTCTCTATATTCTCTATATGATGCCCAGTCAGGAAGTATCTTTTTTGACACCACAGACTTTTCAGATTCCACAATATCTGAGCTGCAGGAATGGGCCATGTTTTGATATTGAAGCCAGGGAATTAAGATGAAGCTGTGTGAAGTTAAGACTATTGCAAGATGAAGCAGCCAGGTTCCCACGGGAACTCCAAACCCCTTAGTCGAAGGCTCTATCCCATACTCCTCTGAGACTCATCAACTTCCAGGCTGTGGTTAACAACTGAGGCTTGAAGGACAACAGCCTACCCTTCCAGACCTCTCAGGAATCTTCTACAATGCTGATTTCTCTGGAAACCTCATCAAAAGCACAGTCAGGACCATCTCCAGTTTGGCGTAGTGGTTAGAAGCATGGACTCTAATCTGGGAGAACTGGGTTTGGTTCCCCACTCCTCCACATGCAGCTGCTGGTGTGACCTTGGGTCAGTCACAAGTTCTCTCAGAGCTGTTCTCTCACAAGCAGTTCTCAAAAGAGCTCTCTCAGCCCCACCTACCTCACAGGTATCAGTTTTGGGGATGGGAAGGGAAAGGAGACTGTAAGCCGCTCTGAGACTCCTTCGGGTAGTGAAAGGTGGGGTATAAATCCAATCTCCTCATCCTCCTCACCTGCTGTTGAGGAGCCAGTGTGGTCTAGTGGCTACAAGTATTAGACTAGTATCTGAGAGACTGGACCTCAAATTCCCACTCATGCCAGAGAGGCTCACTGGATGACCTTGGGCCAGTCACAAACTCTCTCAGCCTAACCTACCTCACAGGGTTGTTTTGAGGATAAAATGGAGGAGAGAAGGAAGATGGGAGCCTCTTTGAGTCCCCACTGGGGACAAAGGCAGAGTACAAATAAATAAAATAAAATAATTTCTTATAATTCAATCATCTCAGGAAGACCCAACTCCCCATCCCATTATATTATCTAAACACATCCCTCATTAGCATCTGACACAAATAAAATTTCAGATCATCCAATAACAGACACTGACACAACCCCCCCCAACAAAAGCATGGATTTAAATATTTTTCCAAGCAAATAGCAACCCAAATCCCCCCATGAAAGCCCAGATCCTAAATTTCTGCCCAGTAGCAGAAGATATCAGAACTGGTGATTGTTGTGGATGAGTACAGAAGGACTGACATTCATGGAGGAGAACCACTGTTGATAGAGACAGCCGGGCCAGGAAAATCCCATCTCTCCTGGATCAATATTTTTTTCACATCCTGCAAGGAAAACAGAAAATCCCTCTGATTCAAGGAGCACCTGACTATTGGCTACTGCTTTCTGGTGGGCTTCTGCAATCAGAATCCAGAACCCGGACTGATGGAAGAGAAGGCCTCAGCCTCTAAGGGGGGATTGCAAACAAATCGATGAGATAAACAGGCAAACTGGGGGCTTTCTTCCTGTCCACTCTCCTGCCTCTGTCCCTTTGACACAGACTGATAGATTAAAGGGAAATTACCTTCCTTCTGCCCTCTCACACTCACACTCTTTCTTCCCTTGCACACATCCACAATGGAGGCTAGATGCCTCACTGCATCCGGGCCTAGCCCAGGTAGTTTAGATTAGTTCTGTCTCCATCTCTTAAACTTCACTATCTAGAATGTGGTTCCTAAATAAAAGGACTATGATTAGTCTTGAAATTGAAAAAGTGGCTGTGTGTAACTGTAGCTCTGCCAGCACGCTGAGAACAAATGGCTTCTGCTGCATGTAGCCAAGGTGCACTCCGCTAAGTTGAGAGGGGATACTGGACTAACTAACCAGCTGCTCCCAACACAGACGGGCCAGGACCCTCCGCCCACATGGTGGTTGTGGCAGGGGGAGAAGCGGAAAGGTTCTTTCTGTGTGCTTGTGTATGACTGCATCCACACATGGGACAACCAGAGGGCATCCTCTTATGCATATGCCCATTTGTATCTTTCAGATGTGGGGGGGGAGCAAGTTCGGTTAGAAATCTTTCCTCTGTTTTCATTTTCATTAGTATCTGCATCATTGTAATTTCTGCAGCCCATACACCATCTAGAGGAGCTGATAGTAAAATAAAACGTTGTGCTTGTTTAAGAGATAAAGAGGTTGGCTTGATTCCTACCTAGGAGCCTTGCTAGGGGTGCCAACATTACCTTGGTGTTCCTCCTGTCATCAAACTGATGGAGGTAGCAACCAAAGGGAAAGGCCCCCCACCAAGCTCTGAAGAAAGTTGGTGGGCAGGGCATCCTTGCTGGGAAAGTTGGGTCCCCCTCAGCAAAACAAACTCCCTCCCCTCCAGGCTTTTGTGCAGCATGGTTGTGTCTAAGTTGTCTGCTAGACAAAAGTTGGCACAGACCCTGGGGAGGGAAACATTGCAGTGACCGAAGGCAATTTGGCCCCCATAGTAAATATCCAGGTAAAAAAAATGTAAGAAGGGCACCCCCAAAGTCAGCAAAATAGATTCAGTGTCCAGCTCAGACTGTTTTTGTGTCACTAGCAGGACTTGAGACAAGACTTACTGATGTCCCATCCCCAGGAGTTCTCCTCCACCATTTCACTGAGATAAGGAAATTCCTGAGCAGACTGCTCCCTTGCCCCTTTGAAACTCTGAGACAACATTTGCACTGCAGGATCAGGTGATGTACTCAACATTCTGCCTCTTTTAGTCTTTTCTCTCTCTTCTCCAATTTCCGTGCTGTCTGATACAGAGGGCTTCCCTTTCTGAATGCTACTCAGAGAGAACTTTAGTCCTCTATTAGGGTTAGGGTTAGGATTATTAGGGTTAGGTTTATTAGAATTAGGATTAGGATCATTAGGATTAGGGTTATTAGGGTTAAGGTTAGTGTTATTAGGGTTAGGGATATGAAGGTTAGGGTAAGGATTATTAGGGTAGGGGTATGGTTATTAGGGTTAGGGTTAGAATTATTAGGGTTATGGTTGTTAGGGTTAGGATTATGAGAGTTAGGGTTATTAGGGTTAGGGTTGTTAGGGTTAGGATTAGGGTTATTAGGGTTAGGATTAGGCCTGTTAGGGTTAGGGTTAGGATTATTAGGGTTAGGGTTAGCATTATTAGGGTTAGGGTTATTAGGGTTAAGGTTAAGGTTTTTATGGTTATGGTTAGATTAATTAGGATTAGGATTATTAGCGTTAGGGTTAGGATTATTAAAGTTAGGTCTATTAGAAGTAGGATTAGGATTATTAGGGTTAGGTTTAGTTGGGCTAGGGATAGGATTATTAGGGTTAGGTTTATTAGAAGTAGGATTAGGATTATTAGGGTTAGGTTTAGTTGGGCTAGGGTTAGGGATATTAGGGTTAGGGTTAGGATTATTAGGGTAGGGTTAGGGTTATTAGGGTTAGGGTTAGAATTAGGGTAAGGGTTATTAGGATTAGAATTAGGACTGTTAGGGTTATTAGGGTTAGGATTAGGACTGTTAGGGTTAGGATTATTAGGGTTAGGGTTAGCATTATTAGGGTTAGGGTTATTAGGGTTAAGGTTAAGGTTTTTATGGTTATAGTTAGAGTAATTAGGATTAGGATTATTAGCGTTAGAGTTAGGATTATTAAAGTTAGGTCTATTAGAAGTAGGATTAGGATTATTAGGGTTAGGTTTAGTTGGGCTAGGGATAGGATTATTAGGGTTAGGTTTATTAGAAGTAGGATTAGGATTATTAGGGTTAGGTTTAGTTGGGCTAGGGTTAGGGATATTAGGGTTAGGATTAGGATTATTAGGGTAGGGTTAGGGTTATTAGGGTTAGGGTTAGAATTAGGGTAAGGGTTATTAGGATTAGAATTAGGACTGTTAGGGTTATTAGGGTTAGGATTAGGACTGTTAGGGTTAGGATTATTAGGGTTAGGGTTAGGATGATTAGGTTTAGGTTTATTAGGGTTAGGGTTATTAGGGTTAGGGTTAGGACTATTAGGGTTAGGATTAGGACTATTAGGGTTAGGGTTAGGATTATTAGAGTTAGGATTAGGACTATTAGGGTTAGGGTTAGGATTGTTAGGGTTATTAAGGTTAGGGTTAGGGATATTAGGGTTAGGATTAGGAGGGTTAGGGTTAGGGTTAGGATTATTAGGGTCAGGGCTGTTAGGGTTAGGATTATTAGGGTTTAGGGTCATTAGGGTTAGGATTATTAGGGTTAGGGTTATTAGGGTTAGGGTTACTATGGTTAGGGTTAGGATTATTAGGTTTAGGTTTATTAGGGTTAGGGTTGTCAGGGTTAGGGTTGTTAGGGTTACAATAGGATTATTAGAATAGGGTTATTCGGATTAGGGTTAGGATTTTTAGGGTTAGGATCTTTAGGGTTAGGATTTTTAGGGTTAGGATTAGAACTATTAGGGTTAGTGTTGTTAGTGTTAGGGTTTGGAATTATTAGGGTTAGGGTTATTAGGGTTAGGGTTATTAGGGTTAGGGATATTAGGGCCACGGTTAGGGTTATTAGGGTTAGGGTTATTAGGAATAGGATTATTAGGGTTAGGGTTATTAGGATTAGGATTGTTAGGGTTAGGATTATTAGGGTTAGGGGTAGGACTATTAGGTTTAGGGGTAGGATTATTATGGTTGGGTTAGGATTATTTGAGTTAGGGTTTTTAGTGTTAGTGTTAGGGTTTTTAGGGTTAGCATTATTACGGTTAGGGTTATTAGGATTAGGGTTAGGTTAGGCTTAAAGATCTCGTTACCCTGGGATCAGAGGGTGGGGGGCACATGCAAAAGTCATGCATGTGAAACCACTATTGCTCCCCTGGTAATACCTGATTGAGGATCTTTTCTAAAAGTAACTTTGAGGGGACTTTTGTTTACAAATCCACCCATTTACATGAAGAGCAAAAGGTCTTTTTTAAAAAAAAATTAAAATGGAGCTCACTGCTAAGGATAGCAAGCCCTCTTCCTCCCCTCCCTAACTAATCTTACTCCTCAATTTCTCATTCCACTAGTGTGGTGAAAACGTGAGTTGCCTCTGAAATGAGGAGGCCCTTCCCTACTTTTTTTGCAGCTGGAAAGGAGATTCTGTGGGTGGGAGTTACAACGCCTGAGGATTTCATTCCAATCACTTGGAAGAGATGTTTTTAAAAAGTTACAGACACCAATGTGTTCCCAGCTAAAACCAGTGTAAACATCATTGAAACTCAACAAGACCAAACATAGGGCACTGTGGTATTAACAAACCTGAGCCCATCTTTCAAGGAGGCAAACCAGCTGAACCTGAACCCAAATAACATTTCCTCAACACTAGTGTATTTCTCTACTGCTTTTTCTGAGTGCTTTCCCCCTCTTTATGCTAAAATCCCTGAAGACTTTATACACAACAAAAATGTACTCTGTTTCAATCCAAATATGACCAGAGAGAGGATGGAAGTTTTTGAGGACACCAGGGCTTGAAACTTAACTTTTTCTCCCAGTAGGAGAAGCTGGCAAAAGAAAAGCTGTTTTTCTTTGCATAGATGGTCAGGCTTTCTGTCTTTGTAACTTGGGGTGATTCTGTATTGGCTTTTCCCTCTGTTGTTTTATGAAACCCACATTGGAACAGAAATTCCCCTCTGCATTGCATGCCACTTTCACTTCCTTTGATCTTCGGATTTTATGGTACCCTCTACACTGCATGCTGCTTTCATTTTCTTTGATCATCGGGTTTTATGGTACCTTCTGCATAGATTTATGGCCCTTCAGGGGTGACTTTGCAGTCAGTATAGTGTTGCCCCAAGGTATTTGAATGTGGTTTTGAGTGGCACCTTTTCCTCCCAGTTGAGAAAATGTGGAGTGAATGCTAGATGCAGAATCGCCCTAGGATTTGGGACAGAGTTGAGTAATCAAATTAAGATAAAGGCATGCAATGGTAGAATGGTGTATTTGAAGAAATCCTTCAAATCCTTTAAAATGGATTTGCGCAGATGTGTAAGCCTAGGGGAACCACAGCCAGGCAGATGAGCCTTTACTGCAGTACAAAACCATAGCAGAAGTTTCCAAACTTAAGAGGCCCCGCATAGTTCCCTAACAGGAGGCCCACTGAGAAGAATAACTACACCCATAAAATAGCTATCTTAACTGTGAGGGCTTATTTCTTTTACAAACATTTACGAGCCCCAGGGGATAAGCAGCCAGAGTAGCCCTGAAAAAAAAGAAGAAAGAAAGGGCCTCTCCCTGTCTTTCCCTCCTTATACAGCCAAAACTTTGAGCTGATTCAAATGTCCAGAAAAGGCATGCTACACATCAGTATGTTTAAAATTGCTTTTTGGGCAAGGCTGCTTTCAGGCAAGGGGAAATGACAACCTGCGCTCCTCCGCGTGGCACAGGTGGCATAGCAAGCATGCCAGAGTCCATAGCAATCCCAGCAACATCCACAAATCCGACAACAGCAGCTGATGATGCCCCAGTGAGTGGCACACACAGGTGCAGCCGGTCACTGCCCACTTGATGCCACCCCCCCCAGAGAAAGCCAGCAGACAGGGAGGAAAGTTCAGCAACAGTGCAAAGCCAACAGAGGCACATGGCCCAAGTGGTTCCCCCCCACACACAAATAAGGAAAGGGGACATATGCAGTAGACAGGATGCCCACTCCTTTTTCAACAAGGGCCTGACTGGCAGCAAAAGTGCTGCCCACATGCAACTATTCCTGCTCCAAGCCTCGTATCCCCTTGCCATGAAAAATGAAGAAAAGAGAAGACAAAAACAGAGATCATACTCGAACCCTCACCCACCCACCTAAGCACAGAATCCCAACCCCTGAACCAAGAGGGTAAGTTCAAAGGAGGCTTGCCTGCAAGCTTCTGGCACTCCACAGCAGTTCTGACATCACTACCTGCCACATGGGCTCAGGTAGAGACTGTCACACAAACAGGTATAGCTCACTGAGGTAGCATGGCAACAAAAGCCTCAGTGCTGAAGCAGACTTGTAGAATATCCCAGACTTTATTGAACAGCAAATCATAATGAATCCCAATGATATAGGGTTGCCAAATCCCTCTGTCTGGAAGGGCACCTGTGTTTTTGTGAGCTGCTCCCAGGGCACATGGGGAGACAGGCTGAGCTGTTCCTAGCACAGCACACATCTGAGCACACATCCAGCACCTGCACAGATGCTAAACAGAAATATGTGCAACAACAGCAAACAGCACAGACACCATGGTGGTCACAGCCATGCCAGTGGGGCCCCAGCAGGCTGAGGTTCAACTTCCGTGTGTGTGTGTGTGGGGGGGTGTCTGTTTGCCAGTGAACCCTCCTGAGGTGCATGCTGTAGCTATCCAAATGACACTTCCTGATCCCAGGGGAAAGTGCTCTGCAACTGAAACTGCTCCATCTGCTGCTTCTGCACAGAGCTCTGGTCCTGTAAGTCAATGGTCCCATCTTTGCTTGGCTGCCTGGTCCACAGAGCACAGCAGGGCACCCTAAACTACAGTTGTGCCTTGTCCCCCACCAGGGTGGAAGGGCGCTGCCTGGCAAAGGAGTGTGCTAACAGCCTAGTGTCCCTCCCCCCAATAGGTTTTCCTCTGTGTAATATGGGACGTGGCCTTTGGATGTGGCAGAATTAACCCCCCCATTTAAAAAGTCAGATTTTTCTGCAAACTTAGAGGGTCCACCAAGTTTGCAGAAAAATCTGTTTAGTGTAAGTGTGGCCCTGATTTGCAGATTTAGGTATCCAGAGATAGGTGGCACACTTGGGAGATAGTATGTAGATAATAAAAGAAATAATATTCAGTTGAGAAGTGCTATGGAAGGAGCAGGTGATACTGGTACTGTAAAGTAACCTGTTTATTGGGATGATGAGCACAAATGTTGATCTATATGTTGATGATCCTTAGCAGAAAGAAAGAAAAATTATAGCCTAATGCTGTTCTGCTGAGCCAAGAGGCCTATTTTGGGGGCCAGTCTGCAAAGTCTTTGATTCCATTGAAGAGGCCTATTTACAGGGCCAGTCTGCTCATTTGTAGATTTTTTTAAAAAAATCTTTAATTCCATTGAAGCCAATGAAAAGACTCTAATTGATTTAAATGAAGCAGAATATTACTGTATTTTAGTGGAAATATTTCTTTACAAACCCTGTGGGAGCTAGATTCAGCCTTGGCATAAACAGACACCGTGCTAACTGGAGCCAAGGGGTAGTATCTGTTTATTATGGGTCTCATGTCAGCTCTCTCTTCCTGGAGAGGGGTGGGGAGGAAGGAGGTTGGCCAAAGTGGTGACAGATGACAGAGAATGGAGGACTGCACCATCTCTGGGAAAAAGAATGACAAAGCATTTGTTGAATGATCTTAAGTTTTCTTTTTGCTGGATTAAGTTCATATTCCCCTTTGACCTGTCTCACTTTCCAATTTTTTTGTGTGTTTTAGTGTGAAGAGTACTGATAATAAACATTAATGTTTAAATTTTGTCTCAAAGAAGTGACCACCCCCACGCCACCAGGCACAGGAACATTCATGATGTAACTATCGTTTTATCATTGTCACACTTATTCTAAACACATTTGGTTAGATGGAAGCCCTTTTGGTTTCAATAAAAGTTATTTTCAGGACTGCAGTTCTAAGTACATTTTACTTTGAAGTAGGTTCCACTGGGATGAGTGGGAGATATTTAGAAGTAAACAGGATGGCCCCTATGAATCCCTTCCACTGTATTCTCAAAAAGCAAGACTCCTCACCCACCGAAAGGAAGGCTTTGAACCCACACAATGTGTTTAGAATTAGGTATACAATTACGTTTCTAACAGTACAATCCTATGCAGAGTTACTACAGTCTAAACCCACTGAAATCAATGAGCTTAGACTGGAGTAATTCTGCACAGGATTGCTCTGTGAAAACACTTATGGGAATGTGAGATACATGGCTTTTGTTAGGACCTGAGACTTATTTTCAGATTCAAGTTTTAAAATGCTGAGGTCAATACAACATGCAAGCTGAATTTGTAACTGATATTACAGAAACTTTTTGTTATAAAAATTTGATATGTCCAAATTTTGACTCACCAAATCCTGAAAAATCTTAGAAAAGTATGTAGCCTTAAGAAGATTTGACTGTGAGTAAACCTGGATATTATATATGACAAACTTGTTTGCAAACAAGTATGTCATTTCTGAACTACAGATATGCAGTGGACATAATGGACATTGGGAGATTAAGGGAGTAATCCTAACAAAGTCTTCTCAGAATTAAGTCTGATACTATTCAATAAATCTCATTCCCATGAAAGTGTTTTTAGGACTGCAACCTGAAACATGTTTTTAAACTCTTCCCATGGAAATCAATGGGACAAAAGTTTTTGAGTGTGTGGATGGATCTCTCTCATTCACTCTGTGTGTATGTATTTGTTTTATAAATGTGTGTGTTGCTAACAGGCCTGGAGAAAAATGTCCTGTCCCTCTAGCAGAGGCTTGATATGTGGAAATGTCCAGCTGGAACTTTCACGTCATGGAGGTAAATAACATCACCTGGTAAATAGCATCCATTAAGCCTCTGTTTTAGGGACAGGACATCTTTCTCCAGACGGCTGGCAAACCTGAGAGTAGGTACAGCATTTTTGGCATCCTGTGATGCACACCCCACTTTTCTGAGCAGTGCGAAGTTCCAGGGGTAGCACTTAACTGGGCTGGTTCCCTTTGGAAAAAGTGTTCCCTCTAAGTGGAGTTAGTGTGAGCTAGCTCACAGTTTTTTAGCCTCCGGCTCACATATTTTTGTCTTACCTCAGGACCGGCTAGTTTGTCTTTGAGTTGAGCTGAAAATAAACTATGAGCTGAAATCAGGCATCTGAACCCAATACTTTACATAGTACCAACTCCAAAGTTTTGTTTCAAATGTATTTCATTTGTATCCAGAGCTGAATAATAAAAGACAATGAAGGGAGTCCTATTTTAAAAAGCAGTTTGGTGAAAGTGGGAACTGGGTAAGTGGGAGCAGGGCTGCGTGGGGTATCCATTGCAGCTTGCACCCATGCTTTTCTCATTGAGGAAAATGTAACCCTTTAATTAGATTGTCACATTATGTTCTTCAGCAAAATGTACATGGTTTTTTTTTAATGCTCTGGAAACCATTTTCAGCCTTTAACAGCTTTCATGCTCCTTAAACCATTACTTCACTGCAGTTCTCTGTGTCTAATTAAAAGAGTCAATTATTGTAAATAGAGTTATTGGATTATGCTGCAAGTATTTATTGTTCTGTGGTTTTCTTGACATAGCTATGTAGTTCTGCAGAGGGGTCTACACAGCTAAGAGTATGCAAAAGTCAAAAAGATACCAGGCATTATTCTAAATTGGCTGGTTTTCTTTAAGGTGGTGTATAGAGTACTTGCTTAATTTCATATTATTATAATATAAGGGTTGTGACAAATTGTCATGTGTTTTCCCAGGAAAAATTCTCATGAACTATAGAGTTGGTCTGCAAGAGGCTAATTATTCCCAGAACTGTGCAGCCAAAATCCTTTAACTCTCAGCGACACAAACCTATATTACATTTCAGTCCTTATTGGAACTGTATAAACACAATTTTCTAATCGTGCATACTCAAGATCATATTTCATAGATAAAATATTCTGCAAAGACCCTGAAGTCAATCTTACAACCAAAATGGTTAAAGGGTATGTCTGTCATACCCACTGGTTAAATGGCCTTTAGCCATTTTGAGTACAGAACCAGGAATGGCAGCTTTCTAAATTAATTAATATTGGAAGAGGAGGGCTGAATGCTGTCTCTTGTCACAGGCTTCAGAGACGGCACCATAGATTTAGAGACAGATAGAGAGGTTAGGACACACACAGAGCATCCTTTCCTTCCTGCTATCTGATAGTATCCCTTTGAAGTAGAATGCTCTTCTTAGGGAAGATTTCCTTCCTTCTGGCTTGACACCTTCCTCACACACACAAAGAAAGAGCACATGATCTCCATCTTTGTCTACCATGGATGCAGGACATACATTCTGCATCTGCATACATCCCAGCTAGTTAGATTAGATTCTATCCCTATTTCTGAACGTATACTATCTAGAATGTAGTTCCTTGAATAAAGGATTCTTATTCGTTTGAAACCAACAAATGGCTCCCTGTTACTCTAACTTTGCTAGCATATAGAGTACCAAGAAGTTACTGCTGCATGTAGTTTAGTGCACTCTGCTACCAGTGTTCCCTCTAAGGTGAGTTAGTGTGAGGTTGCTCACAGTTTTTTAGCCTCCAGCTCACACATTTTTGTTTTAGCTCAGGAAGGATGGCTCCGGAGCAAACTAATTTATGCAGTAGCCAAATCACCTGCTCACAACTTTAATGCCAGTAGCTCACAAAGTAGAATTTTTGCTCACAAGACTCCACAGCTTGTCTGCTATGTATAGATATTCCTGGCTGTACCATACCAGTGAATCTTACAATTAACATGGAGTACAAAGATGTGATTACACACACACACACACACACACACACACACACACACACACACACACGAGAGAGAGAGAGAGAGAGAGAGAGAGAGAGAGAGAGAGAGAGAGAGAGAGAGAGAGAGAGAGAGAGAGAGAGAGACGGTACATATATGAGATATCAGGAAGATGACCTTTTAGGAGGTGCAATTGTCAAAGGGGATCACAAGCTGATCACTAATCTATCTCGGGAGTCCCAGACTAGTATTGATTAAAGGGGGGGACACACCCTGCATGTACAGTACACATAGTAAGTCAGTGTGTTATGACAAATGTACAATGTCCAGTTTTAGAATTGGAGAGGCCCATGAAGCTTAGCACGCCAGGTGATAATATACCAGTCACTGTTTCTTAGCCAAACCACATAACCCGGCCATTGGAAATAAGGGCCAGTTCAAGGCTCAGGACCTGTTTTCTTAAAGCCACTTCCCACTAATGCACCTTGGCTTAAGTAACTATTTATTACAACAGGGAAAATACAATTTTGCATACAGGGTATGGTACTCCCCAACCCCAAACTCCTTTCCCTTCCCAAACTAAAGCCCCAGTAGCCAGTGTCCCAGAAGTACTGTTCTCCTGTTGGAGCTGGTCCAGCTGCAGTCCCTCAGAAGCAGGCCTTCAGTGCAAAGGAAAGTTCTCAAGGCCTCCCTCCTCACTATCTGAAAGAAGAAATCAGCTTCGGTTCAAAGATAGATGGCCTGGGAGCTAACCTCCTCCACAGGAAGTGATTTCCATAGAGGAAAGGCCTGCACCAGACAAAACTTCTTCAGCTGGGGCCTTTCAGCAATCCAGTCCTTGGAGAGATAAAATAAGTAGGCCTCATGCACCACACCCTACTCAGTTTTTTTTCTTCCAGTTACTTTTATACACACTCCTCTCGATATGCAAACTGAGTAGTCTCATTGCTCCACCAAACAGCCTATATTCCCAAGGCTCTACAACCTTCCTTACTGGGTGAGGCTAAAATGAACCCTGCATATGCTGCCTTGAAGTCTCTGGGGATGAGGTATAGTAGAAATGTGACAGAGCGCTACTTCTACTTTTGTGACAAAATATTTGATGCTACAAATGTGCATATATGATAAGTAAGCCATGCACATTTTAAACAGCTACAGCTAGGGATGTTCAGTACCTGTTGGCTCAGCTCATATTACACTTACCGGTTGTTGTGAGTAGGGAACTGATTAGTCATCAAGCAGTTTGGCTGTTAGTTGCTGTAGTGGTTAGAGTGTTGGACTAGGATCAGGGAGGCCCAGGTTCAAATCCCCACTCTGCCACGGAAGCTTGCAGACCTTGGGCTAGTCATGTATTCTCAACCTAACCTACCTCATAGGGCTGCTGTGAGGATAAGGTGGAGAAAAGGAGGAGGATGTGAGTTGCTTTGGGGTGTCATTGGGCAGGAAGGTAAGGTAGAAATGAAGCAAATAAATAATAAAAAGTGTCATCAGTCCTTCTAGGGCCTCCTTTCCCAAATTGCCATATTCCTCTTCTACCCTCCTGGCCCTAGAAATCAGGTTGATGATACCATTAAAAATGCCCTGATACAAGCCATCGTAAGATGACTTTACAGGTATAGTACAGAATATCTACCCCACGTTATTTATTTATGTATTCAATTACTTCATTTATACCCCTGTCTTTTTCCACTGTGGGGGCCCAAAACTGCTTACATTATTCTCCTCTCTTTTGTTTTTATCCTCACAACTATGCTACTGAAGCCAAAGCTAATAAGCCTATGATTCATATGGAATATTCTTATCACCATTCATAGACCATAGTGTACACATCATGTCTCACAAGGGTACACATGTCATGTCAAATTGAAATGTGTGACTGAGCAGAGCAGGTGAAGTTCCCCCATCCCTATAATCCTGCACTGGAAGAACTTATAGACATTTTCATTTCAGATAAATGGCTGGCCTTCCTCTTCACCATCTACACTTAAATGAGACTATGTAAGCAGTGATTTATCTCAGCAACAAATATCTGCAGTAGAAGGCTAGAAGCCCAGACAGACAGGAATGGGGTCATTGATTTTTTTCTCTGTCTTCAGGTTGCTTACAATACCAGAAAATGTGCCAGTAGATGGCAGTCCAGAATATAGGATTTTTCCATAGAAATTGTGGGAACAATAGCATTTGCTATGCATTGCCAATGCCATTCTCTGAGCAATTTTCCCACAGGAATGATACCGTATATATTTGTGGGGGATGGTTGGCTTCCTCCATTTATTAGCATTAAGGTTAAAAACAGACAAACAAAAACAAATACCCCAGTTGTCCTGGCTTACGGGTGCTTTCCTCTGCTCAGGCTGGGCAAGGGTCCTGTGAGCCTGGTGGGAGTATGACGTGAACACAGAAAGCCGCTTGTGGGATACAGAAACCGCTTGGCAATGCTGTGGAGAGAAGTGCTGCTGTGTGGTCTGCTGCAAGGAGCACCACAAGAAGAACCTCTAGAGGCACATAACTACCTATACAGAAGACACACATTATGTAGCTATGATTGAAGATATTCCTATAGATTTACAAAGAATCTATTTTTGAGGTATGGAATAAATGATCACTTATTCCATAATTAGCAGCAAGTTATTCAGCTAGTCCAACCAGTTAGAATTGTTCTTGCTCTGACTTCACACTCTCTCCTGTGCCCGCTATATTGCCCTTGCTATTTATTTACTTACTTTTTCTATTTGTCTTCTGCCTTCTTCACTGAGGCTGCAGGTGGATCACAGCTGGCTCTGAAGCTGCTACCCAAGTGGACCACGTCTTCTCAGTTTATTAATATTAGATGAAGATTGGCAGCTGTGTTAGTCTGTCTGTAGCAGTAGAAAAGAGCAAGTGTCCACCAGCACCTTAAAGACTAACAAGATTTGTGGCCGGGGATATGCTTTCATGAGTCACGGCTCCTTCAGATATCTTATCTGGACTCTTACTCCTTTGTTTATCAATATTAGTTTAAGATGTAGAATTAAATGATCATTTATAAACGTTTAAAGACAAAACATGCTAGTGAGTTTACTTCCAACCTTAGCAAGCTGTCTATGCACACTGTTTCATATTTCATTTCCAGAAGGCATTTATGACCATACTGGATGCAACCCACTGGGAATTTGTTTCTGTACATAAGCACCACTGAAAAGAATGAGAGTTGCGCTGGAGTGCTCCGTTGTTTGGTTGTATTTGTTTGACCATCTACAAATAGTAATGAAAACAAAGTATTTTCTTTTAGGTTTTCTCCTGCAATATAGGAGTTTACTTCTTTTTTTAAAAAAGTTTGATTCAGAAAACCTTGAAAGAAAATTAACTCTGTGCATTGTACAAAATGGGATTTTAAACAAACATCAGGGTTCTCACCATATATGTGTATGTGTATAAAAGACATTTTATATCGTGAAATAATAATTCGTATTAAATTATTTTATATGAAATATAGAATGAAATATGCATATATACATATTTGAATACATACACATATAATACATGTGTGCATGTATGTATATGTGTGCGTGTATCCATGCACATATAATAACAGTATTCTGTTTTTACTGTTTAAATATTTAGTCATACAATTGTATGACCATTCCTGTGTATTAGAGGACATCTACAAAAACAATCTAGATACATATAATTTTTTTTTAAAAAAAAAATTGGTTTCCATGAACACTGAGCAGTGATCAGGAAGGCTTGCTTTGTGCCCAGGTGGTCGCCACAGGGAGTCTGGATCGGTGCCTGAAGCACCCTGCATCCATGGTGGGTGATGATGTCATCATTCTTTTTTTTTTTGAAAAACAATTTATTAAGATATATTAAAAGTTCAAACATACATTGAAACTTAAGTTATTATACCTCTTCTCCTCCTTTCACCCCCCTTTTCTATTAACAATTTTTAATATTTTAAGGTTATCAACATACAAATATTCCAACAGTTAACTTTTAAAACAAGATACAATTTTCACCCCCCCTTAATGGCTTCCCACAGTGCTCCAACCTCCAGCCCAAAACTTATATCTTCTTCCTCCCTCCTTTTCTCATTAGTCATTTCTACAGGTAACGTATCTTTCAAATGTTATTCTTATACATTTATCTCCCTTTTCTACTTTTCAGTAGTTATCAAAGCAAAGCAAATTGTCCTTTACATCCCAGTATTTCTCTAAATAGTCTTTGAAATCTTTCCAGTCTGCAAAAAATTCTTCTGCTTCCAAGTTTTTAAGTTTCCTTGTCATTTTATCCATTTCAACCATAAAAAGTAATTTCTTTATCCATTCCCCAATTTCAGGGACCTTGTCTTGTTTCCAATATTGAGCATATATCATTCTGGCAGTTGTGATCATATACCACATCAATGTTCTTTTTGCCATATTTACTTCCTCCAGTTTAAGCCCCAAAAGTAGTATTTCCGGTTCTTTCTTAAAACTACATTTCACAATTTTTTCCATTTCTGCATGGATCTCAGCCCAAAATATTTTTTGCTTTTTCGCATGTCCACCACATATGGTAAAACGAGCCCTCCACTTTTTTGCACTTCCAACATTTGTTTGACATATTGCTATTATCAGGCGGCTTCTGTTCCGAGGGGTCCCTGCAGAGAAGCACCAATTCTAGTGGAGAAGATTGTAGTGTAAAAATGAAGTGAGACATACATACTTTTTTTTCTCTCTACCAAAGGACTTCTCTGTAGATCACATTGGTGGTTCTGCCCTCAGGTGCTAGGATCACCAGGCTGCTTGATGAGCTCACTCTGGAGCAGGCAACATAGAACTGTCAATTTAAGAAGCAGTCATCTGTTAAGTCAATTCCTGTCACCTTCCATGAAAGTGATAGCCTCTCTACTTGTGTCCCTGGATTGTTTTGCTCATATGGAGACTGTGTTGTTCTGAGCACCTCAGGGTGATCTTGCTGGTACTTGGCCTATGGAGCTCAGTACCCCACAGGAGTAATATGTGCAAATGTCTTTGCCACATTCCTAAGTTGCCTCCTCCTGGCAGCTGCCTGTCCAGTGTAGGAGGGGGAGGAGTATTAGAAGCCACTGTGGAGGCTGGGCTGGCAGGATCACTAAGGTGTTACTGCTGGGGCAGGCTCCCTGATGGATTAAAGTACCCTGGCCCTGCTTCTACACCTGACAGACATTGGCCTGCCTGGTGTTGGGGGGGGATTGTATTTAAAGGCATCAGAGAGGCTGGGCCAGCAGCAAAGCTAAGGCAATCCTGCTGAGCAAACCTCCCTGGCGGTTGTAAGCATCCCACCGCCTCTCCTACACCTGACAGGCAGCTGCCTGTAGAAGGGGGAGGGGGGAGTATTAGAAGCCACTGTGGAGGCGGGGCCAGCAGGATCACTAAGGCATTACTGTTGGGGAGGGCTCCCTTATGGCTTTAAACACCCTGCAACTACTGCTGCACCTGACAGACAACCACCTGTTAGGTGTAGGTGGTGGTGGGAGTGTGCTGGAAGACATAAGAGAGGCTGGGCCAGCAGCATTACTGCACCTCACAGGTGGTTTTTGGCGATTCCTGAGTTCCTCAACTGTCATTAGCTGTCTGCAGAATCCTGTGTTGGCTTTTTTTACCTCAGAACACTGAGCTCTGCAGCTGACCAATCAGAGAGTGGGGGGTGCAAGGAGGCAGCAGCCTGGCAGCTGCATAGGAATCAATAGGAAGAGCACATTTTACCCCTTTTGACCCCCTTAGGGGTTGAATTTCTAAAAATCCCTTCTTAGTGAGCATCGACGCCATGGTAGGAGCGCTCTCCCTGAATCTGGTGTTTCTAGGCCCAGTGGTTTGGCCTGGGCGTTGATTATACAGTGAGGGGACTTTCTTTTATATACATAGATGAAGGCCATTTTTAATAAGTGGAGCTATAAATTAAGGACAAAGTTTGCTAATGTTATATACGGTTGCCAACCTCCAGGTCTTGGCTGGAGATCTCCTGGGATTACAACAGAGATCACTTAACCTGGAGAAGATGTCCACATCGGAAGGTGAACTATATGGCATTATACCCTGCTGAGGTCCCTTCTCTCCCCAAAGCCTACCTTCCTCCAGGTATTTCCAAGCCAAAGCTGGCTACCGTGTTTGTATGGCTGTTTTGCTCCCATGAAAGCTATGGAGGAGTTATTAGTAGTACACAAACAGGTGCATATGTCATTTGGAAGGCTGCATCTCTGAAGGAATTTGCTTCAAAATGATCTTTGATTAAAAAAAAATGAAAAATCAGTGTGGCCTCATTGACTACTGCAAGCCTGCTGCAAGTCAGGTGCAAGTATGTTGATCACTCCCACAATCTGGTGGTGGAGACTGAAGAAAGGGCCTTTTGTCTTCTTCTGCGGCTTTTTCTCTGGGGTGGGGGAGAGACTATCAGTCACTTGTTAATGCAAAGGTCAGCCCTCTTTCCATTGCCAGGATCTGATGCAGCAGATCAGTTTGATTGGTGAGAGGAAATAGCACCCCAGGAATTCCTGCTTTCCCCTGGCAGGCCCAGCACCGACCAGGGTCCTCCTCACCACCCCCACCCCAATCACAACAGCCATTTTGGGCTCTCCTCCTGAGAGCTGCATACTTTGCATTTTCCTTCTACAAATAACCGCTCAAACTCTCCTTTCAAAGAGCCTTTATTAAACCCCCAACTATTTGCTGTCGAGACGTTTAGGATGAAATCATCATGTTAAACAAATAAACGCAGCTCCATACAGATCTCTGCTCTGGGAGCAGAGTAAGAAAATAATTTCTGTCTGCTGTCCACAAAAGCGGCTGGAAAGGCTGAAAGGAAAATATTATTTTTACTTCATTGTGTGAAATATCATTTTGGAGGATCTGACGCGTTGAGTGTTTGAAGAGTTTTTGCTGGCAGGTTCCAAGGGTCTCCTGGGTTGACCCCCTGGGATTGTTTTCTTCATTAATAAAGTTAGCATGATGTGTGTTAAAAGGAACATTCTGTTTACTTTGTAAATAAGGGATGTCAAACAAGAAGCAGAAGTCTTACAGACACTGGGCAATGTGTTCTCCAAGTTGCTGGGGGAGGGAGGAGGCCTGGAAAAATTGGGAATGCTCTGGCCACCTTCAGCCAAAGCCCAGGCTTTGTTGGGAAAACAATTCGACCAGTGAATCCAAGTGAGACCGTTTCCTTACTGATACTGGTGGGAAAGTTGTACACTCGATCTCAAACCAGCAGGAGATGGCCTTGGGAAGGAAATACATTCTAACTCTGGCTCACGGATATATCGGAGGATGCTGGCCAGTGAAATGTCACATCAAAGCCTTGCAAAAGTCTAAGATCTGCAAGCCTGGCCTGAGACTTTCAGAGAGAGAAAATGCCTGGCTCATCCCGAATTTAAAATAAGTTTGGAGCTCTGCTCTGCTTGAAAATGCTTTTATACTCAAGCTACAGGGGCAGACACAGAAGCTTCCTTCTCATTCCTAGGATCAGGGCTCAGCTCCAAGGGCTCATATTTACAGAAAGGCAAGCTTTAACAACCAGAGAAAAAATAACACTGAACAGGTGAAATACCTGCTGAAAGAGACCTGCTGCTGCTATTCTCTGGTGTCTGAATGATGTCCTTTAAAAGTTGGTACTCCGGAGCTTGTTCCTAGACTAGACTTAAAAATAAATAAAGACCACCATTTGAATTTGAAAGGATTCTTTAAAAGGGGGAAATGTATTTCTTCAAACTGTTGAGGGAAGCACCAGAAAGTAAAGGAAACAAACAAGCAATAGACCTCAAACCTATTTATCTAAGTAGGCTGGAAATGAATAAAATGCTCAGCTAGAATGAGACCCATAGCAATTTACCTGGCCTTGCATTTTGTCCATATAAAGGCATGTTTATTGTGTGTGGAAATACCTACTTCAGAGCCCTTCACTCCAGGGTCTCTTGAAAAAGCCTCTTGCCGCCATTTTCAATGTTTAATCACTGGTGTTTTCCATTGACAAGGTTTTTTTGGCACAGTTCATTTTGAAACCCCAGTATTTGGGAAAGTTTGCTGATGTTTTCTTAAATTACATCCTCTTGCGGGTCCATAAAAAATCCTGAAGTTATTACAAATAAATAAACGGAGTTTCTCTTCATGATGTAAACCAGCTTTGAATGAAGTCATTGCATGGAAGTTTGACTTGGATTGCTTCTGAAAAGCTGCTCAGACCCAAGGCAGCGATCTGCTTTTCTTCCCAGCACTAGAAAAATTGGCAAGCAGCTGTTCTAAGTCAACCAAGTGCAGAAACCCCCCATTGCTTAATGTCTTGTTTTGATTTCCAGAAGGAAACCGAATATCAAAAAGTCCTTTCCCCCATTCCCCTTTTATCTTTCCTGTTGCAAGTTTCAGTCCTGGGCCTTACAGAAGCGTGCCTGTGTGTTTTAACAAGGTCTGTGGAGGTAGAAGAGTTTGTCCATCTTCAAAAGAGATTTTCTCCCCCTATTGCCTTGCATTAAGGAGCTCATCTTGTTCACAATTCTGTGCCTCTCCAACCTAACATTAAGAAAATATTGAGAGCGAAGGGCTTTTCCATACCAGGTTTCTGATCCAGCTGGATTTCTGCATTGTCTCCCCCCTATACAATATCATTTGCTGGTCAATGCTTTCCTGGTTTCCCTGGAGTTTTCCCTCCCCTCCATCACTTTTGTGGTAGTCTGGAAAAAAATGTGAAAAGCATGCTGGTGGTGGGGAACAGGAGAGCAATGACTGGCAAACAATTCTGTGTGTGGAGGGAGAAAAACTGATACAGTTAAGAAGCCAAGCCAGAGCAAAAACCTGGTGCAGAAAAGCCCTGCAAGTGTTTTTTACATGGAAGACGAGAAGTGACTCCTGTTTCACCCCAAGACAGAGCCCATGTTGTCAAGAATGCCCATTAGTGGAGGGGCTGAGGCTCAGTGGTACAGCATCTGCTTGGCATTCAGAAGATTCCAGATTCAAACCCCAGCATTTGCAGTTAAGGATCCAGTCGTAGGGGATGTGAAAGCCCTCTGCCCGATTCCCTGAAAAGCCACTTCTGTTCTGAGTAGGCAATACTGACCTTGATGAACCCAGGCTCTGATTCAGTATAAGGCAGCTTCAGGTCTTCAGTCCCTTCCACTTCCTCCTCCACAAGAACACCAATCAAAATTTAAAAAATATAGCACAATGTTTAAGGATGGTTTCAGCTTTCTGGTTATAATCTCATCTCAGCCATACACACTATAAGGATCCTTTGAAAAGCCAGAGTCTCTCAACATCAGCCCCCCAGCTGCAGTACAGGAATATGACACTGTCAGCATATGAAGTATGCAAGAGTTCTTCTATATTTATATTATTTTGAGCATCAAGTATTTTTATACTTGATTTCATATTCAGCTGCCTTGAGCCTGCCTCGGCGGGGAGGGTGGGGTATAAATTGAATAAATAGACAAATAAATAAATATTATTCTGTTTTCTTCCATAAACATTTGGACTGTAAGACTCTGACCAGTGTTGTGCCAGGGCACTGTTCCTGTCAAATGGCAATGAGAACAGAGATGGTGCGGCACTGGAAAGTGACTGATCTCCCAGCCACAAAACAATGGTATCCGAGGGACTGGAGTATTGTATGAATGGAACAGCTTGCACACCGAATAAAGTTATCAAAAGAATTAGTCAAGCTGGAGGCATTTATTACCAAGGAGCATTCCTTTACTTGGTCTATAAATGGTTGCCCAGCAAATATGCGATCTTCCAATTCAAGAGTTCTTCTGGAGGGGCAGAATGTTAATTTTCTCTCCCTGCCTATTACCTTTCTATCTCATTCATCCTCTGAGGAGGACAGGGATGCATCCAAGGTTTTCCTCTTCACAGTTGTATCCTTACAACAACAATCCTGTGAGGTAAGTTAGGCTGAGAGAGAGAGAGAGAGAGAGAGAGAGAGAGAGAGAGAGAGAGAGAGAGAGAGAGAGAGAGGGAGAGAGGGAGAGAGGGAGAGAGGGAGAGAGCTCACCCTATAGGCTTCCATAGCAGAGCAGGGACTCTGACCTGCATAACGAAGGAACCTTCCTCACTGTACATGGTCTGTTTTTCATACTTGAACTTCTCAGTTCCATGATCCTACAGGCTGAGGGCAATGTAACAAAGCACAAGAAGAACTGGATCAGGGCTATGACCTTAATCCTACTTATTGCCATTTTTTCCTATGGGGGGGAAATTCAAAGAAGCCATTAGCCAAACATACACAACAGCAACCACTGCCCAAAAGCTTCCAAATGCAAACAGAACCAACAACCCCAACAGAACCAATGTCAAACCAGAGAGAAATCCCAGGCAGAACTGCAGCCAATATGGCAAACCCAGCAGAAACAATGTCAGACCAAAGAATTCCAGACAAACCAATGTTGTCAGGTTTTTAAAAAAATATCTAAACCCTCATGTATGGTTAACTATGACTAAAACCTAACCAGAAATTTTCTTCAGACTCTGCTGAAACAATCACATTTTTAAAAAACCAACAATAACACCCTAAAACTCCATGAAACCACCCTCCCCAAAACACAGAAAGATTGTCAAAACAACTATAAGGCAACTGTAAAGCCAGAGCTAGAATATCAAAAATAAACTTTTAAAAATACTAACAACTTGAAATTCCCCAGCACAAATCCTTTATTTTTTTAAAGTTTTAGAAACAAAGAAAATGAAAAAGCAGTTTAAAACTCAAGCCATGAAAAGAGAACCCAACCTTTTAAAAAAGCATAAAACAATATGAAAAAACAGAAAGAAGAAAAGGCTCTCCCCTCCCAACTATAACCCACTGGGCTAAAAAAAGAAAAAAGGAAAAAGAAAAACTTGACACAGTATTTTTCAAACATTGTCAGAAATTGGAAAAACACTACAGAAGATGACCAGTGGATAGAGACAGAACAAGCAGGCAGGCAGCCCTCCAGGTGTTGGATTCTCTGGTTTTTGTAGAGCCAGGAGTCACTGTCAATGTAGCAGAGTGCACAAGGCATTTCCACACAGTAGGTCTGCTAGCAGACCTACAAAGTTACACAGAGCCAATAGTCAGATTCAAAACTAATGAGTACTTTACTATATGGAACTCCATTCTAGACAGTATAGATGAGAGACAGAGATAGGATCAAACCTAACTACAATGGGTGTGGATGCAGGGAAAACGTGTCCTGCATCCATTGTTCCAAAGATGGAGAGCAGCGTGCTCCTTCTTTGTGTGTGAGAGAGAGTTTGTGTGAGAGGTGTCATCCCAGAAGGAATGAAATTTGTCCCTGACAATGGCATTCTACTTCAAAGGGACAGGACCAGATAACAGGAAGGAAAGGATGCTCTGTGTGTCTATCTACCTAAATCTATGGTGACCAGTGCTCCCTCTAAGCTGAGTTAGTGTGAGCTAGCTCACGTTTGTTTAGCCTCCGGCTCACACATTTTTGTCTTAGCTCAGGAAGGACGGCTCCAGAGCAGACTAACTTATGCAGTAGACAAATTGCTTGCTCACAGCTTTAATGCCAGTAGCTCACAAAGTGGAATTTTTGCTCAGTAGACTCCACAGCTTAGAGGAAGCATTGAGTCAGGGGACAGTGCACAGCACTTCACTTTCCTAACACAAGGCACCAACCAGAACAAGCAGCAGCAGTAGCAGCAAATGTGGCAGCAGTAGCCTTCCAGAAGATCTAACCATAAAAGGGAGTCCAGTGGCATGCCTTTTATCCTCTTTACCCATGCTCAGAGAGCCATGGAGTGATGAGAGAATCATTACAATTGGGCTGACAGTTTGTTCTCCCTCTGAGGTCTGCTCCCACTGCCTGGGAGAGCTGCCTCCCTCCAGTTTCCCTGGAGTCCTGTAAACTTGAAGGAAAACACATGGAAAACAGTCTGGAAGCCCTAAAATGGAGGTCTCAAATATTCCGGGATATATCTGAATATTTCTGGATTTTTTGGGGACCCAATTCATCCATATTTGAAAAAATCCAAGTATACCTCCAAAATACCCATAAGACATTTTGGGTTCAGGCTACATATATCTGAGCTCACATACCTAGTAATGGTTTCCAGTGTCCGGAACACACACAATCATAATAAAGCCTTAATGGAGATCAGGCAAAGCATAGGAAAATCTTTCCTTTTTGTTTCTTTCTCTGTGCCAGCTGAGAACCCTCTCTCACCTTCCCCAAGCCCTACACAACCCACTCATCTTTGCACAGTAGGACCATAAGCCTCCGTGTGGACAGCTTGCTCTGGAGCCCCTCCCTTTTTAGCCCCTGACTTCTTTAGGGTAACGACTACACAAAAGGGAGGGGGGCAGAAAAACAAACTCAACCCAAGACAGTGCTAGAAACCAAGAGGGTTGAGCTAATGTATTATTAAACAGTTCAAAATTTAATAAGGGGTACACAAGTTAAAATACGTTTAAAATCCACATGTAAACAGAACTTTCACACATTTATACACATAATGGGACAATACTGAAGACCAGATGCCTTTCGGCCATGAAAGGCCTTCTTCAGTGGTCACAAATACAATCTTATCTAGACACCCATTCATACAATAATATACAAATTCTTAAAAACCCTTTGTACAAAAACCAAATGTGATGCCTGCAAATCAAAAAATCAGAAGAAGAAAAATCAATTATTATTCCATTGTAAACCAAATCTTAATAAATTGAAAACTATTTATTTTTTTAAAAAAATTACCTTTTATTACTGGTGCAACCCTTCCCACCCTCCTTCTTATGATCTGCCTAAATTCACAGAATCAGCATTGCTGTCAGATGGCCATCTAGCCTCTGTCTGAAAACCTCAAAAGAAGGAGAGTCCATCACCTCCTGAGGAAGCCTGTTCCACTGAGGAACTGCTCTAACTGTCAGGAAGTTCTTTCTAATGTTTAGCCAAAAACTCTTCTGATTTAATTTCAACCTGTTGGTTCTGGTCCGACCTTCTGGGGCAACAGAAAACAGTTCTGCACCATCCTCTGTATGACAACCCTTCAAGTACTTGGGGATGGATATCATATCACCTCTCAGTCATCTCCTCTCCAGGCTAAACATACCAATCTCCTTGTCCCGATCTTCTGTATGAATCTCTATTGGGGTGGCACATGCAGACACTTGAGTAACCAGTTTAATGTTGGCTGTATTGTGGCAGGGATGTTGTATAGAGGAATAGATTGTTGCATTGTAATGGGGAGATTTGTGTTTAAATCTTTGTTTGGGGAAGGGCCATGGCTCAGTGGTAGAACATCTGTTTGGCATGCAGAAAGTCCCAGGTTCAATCCCTGGCATCTCCAGTGAAAAGGATCATTTAGTAAGTAATGTGAAAGACCTCTACCTAGGATCCTGGAGATCTGCTGCCGGAGTAGATAATCATGACCTTGATGGACCAATGTTCTGATTCACTATAAGGCAGCTTTATGTGTCTGTGTGTTCAGCCCTTGTTCAGCCATAGGGATGGGCATGGACCGCCCCCCAGTGGTTCAGTTCAGGGTTTGGGGTGGTTCCTGAATTAAACCCCGAACCAAACCAACCCCCAAAGGTCCTACTGGAACTGAGCCAGTCTGGCAAGTTCAGTTCCCCCTTTCTTTTGACTGCAGTGAGCTGCTGCAGATATAAATGGCTGGCCCCAAACAATTGAACCAGCCACAAGTACGGCAAATGTTTGGGAAAGGCACCTTTCCTGAACATCGGTTAGCAAACTCCAAACTGGCCCAAGTTCGGGTTCGGTTTGTGAACCAGTTCATGCCCATCCATATTCAGCCACATCAAAAATTTTTATCATCCTCATAGGTATAGGACACACTGAAGTATAGGCCCTCTCACATTGGCTTGATCCTACATGTATAGTCCTACAGCTTTTTCTATATTGTGATCAGCTTGCTTGGCTGACACTGGAAACGGGTGGCATTGGGCTATTGCCCACCTATCAGGAGCCAGATGCTGTTAGTTCTCAACCAGCATTTGACCTAAACAGATAAGAACATAAGAGAAGCCAATGTTGAATCAGGCCAATGGCCCATCTAGTCCAACACTCTGTCACACAGCGGCCAAAATATACCAGGTGCCATCAGGAGGTCCAGCAGTGGGGAATCTGAGATATGTGACCTTCCCAACCTTGCACTAAATAAGAGTGCTACCTAAAGCAGGGGACTCTTTGAGATATTCCCTTATCTTATAAGCCCCATAAGTCTGTCCCACATCCAAATAACTATAAGGCTTCTTAGGCTGAGGCCCCACAATAATTGGAGCCAATTTGTATTGTCCTACTATTGAGAAACCAATTATACCATCTATATTCTTTTGCTGTCAAAGGGGGTACCAATCTTATCAGATGATGTGCAAACAATGGAGAGTGGGTAGAACAGAGTGCCAGGGCAACATGACAACTTGTGACATTTGGGCACTCTTAGGGCAGTTTGTAGCACTTGCAATGGACATCAGGGTCAGATGCAGCAAGTCAGAGAGGCATGCAGAACTACTATATGTCATAGGGGGTGGAACTAGAAATCACCCACCCTAAAGGCTTTTTTGCCTTTGCTGAACACAAACCTATACACAGACTTGACCTGCTTGCCCAACAAGATGCCACTGGAGCGACAAGGCTGTAACCTACCCTTCAGCATCATCTTAGCTACACTTATGCTTAAAACACCTGTTTTCTTAACAACCATGCAGGGTAGATTGCCATTGTCATTTCTGCATGAAGTCTTCACAATACATAGCAGTATTGTAGTTTTTCATCCTTCCAGTTCTCTGCTTCTTTGATTCAATGCAAATCACACCTCATAAAACTATCCTGACAGACCTTGGTCTTTTGTTTTCAGTTTGCAATCATCCCCATGCATATCGTAGTTGATAATCATTTCTGCAGAGCTTGATCTGTTGTGATTTAAAACAGGGTTAAAGTGGTAGAAGAATCCAAGTCGCTTTCATGGAAGTTATGGCAAACTTTAGCTCAGTCAAGGCTTGGGGCAAATCATGGGGAAAGAGAGCTGTAACTCATCATTTCCTTCCCCAAAAGTCAAACGGTTTGGCTAATTTCCTATGAGACATCTTCCTGATAAATTGTTTTGCAGTGCTTTTGGGGCAAGGAAGGAGCAAGTCTGAGCAAAAGCATACTCTGTCCAGGGAAATGCTGTTCTGATGAAATTATAAATAAGCCATCAGACACAAGTCTGTTCAAATGAGTTGTCAGTAGAGAGGTGTCAGAGCTGTGTTTCAGCTCAAACTTCAAAGCAGCAACCCTAAGAGCTCTCCTCCCCTCTTCATTCACAGATCTGCTCTTGATACATACCAAGGGAATGTTAATTTAAGCTCTCTCTCTGTATGTATATGCAGAAAACCAGGGGCAGTGATTGCTTTAAATAAAGCAGGCCACTTGTGAGGCAGCTACAATGCGTAACAACACATATGTTCACACCACAATCAATTCTGCAATGAAACTGATGACCAGCTTGTTAGCAGTCTCCTCTTGCTTCCTTTGCAGAGACTGCTGGGAGTCTAGGAGCAGTGACTGCCGGAATGAGTGTGCCAAGTTCCCCCCTCTCCAAGTAAGAGGAAGAACTATGTGGCTCCTTAGTAGACTTGTGCAATTTTTTCATTATTAATTACAAACATTTTAAAAAGGGGGGTGTTTTGTAATTATCATAATTAATATGAAAATGAAACAAATTCCCCAAATAAACACCATATAATTGTTTTAAAACATGGTTTTCTTTTGTTCCGGATTCTTTTGTTATTGCAGTCTCTGCCTTTATTCTACTAGTCGGACAATGTTTCCCTAATATGGGCACAGAGTTCCTTAAGGGGAAGGTGTGAGACAGACTTTGGATTTTCTTGATGACTGCAAGCTATAGCCACTGCGTGTGTAAGACATTCCAGTCCTGAAGGATATGGGGCGAGCCTTTGCCTTCCTCTCCCTTCCCAATGCCTGCCCTGCAGCCGGCACTCCCTGTTTGCCTGCTGCTCTCCAAACCTCATCCTCCATCCAAGCAAACTTACTTCCTGGTCCCCTTGCTGCTGTCTGCCTGCTTGCATTTTTTTTAAAAAAAAGAAATGTAAGAATTTAATGCTGAGAAGGAAAGGAACACTGGGTAGCTTGGGAGGGGGGGAAGAATATCTGCCACTTTAGGTAGTCTAACCACAAAAAATTGGGCAGAAAAGCCTGCTCTGTCCAGCTGGTCATGAAGATCCAAGATTGTGCTCATAGGAGTTATTGTAGATCTTTCTTTTCCCTTCCTTCTCATGCAGACCTTTTAGCAGCAGAAGGAGAATTAACAGGTTCCCCAATATATTCTTCCCAGGGAAGGAACTGCAGTGTGGAAGTGAAGTGGACAGTGACTTATGGTCATAGTTTCTCTAGGAACTTTCCTACAGATTGAAAAGATGGCTATCTCATCAGCCAACTGTCTCCATCACAATCCAAGAACCAAACTGTGAGTTGTGCTGGAATTCCATGACTGGAATGCCTGATGTGTTAAATGACCCTAAAACACTACCAAGGGGGTAGGGTGGAGGTGGATTGATGTGGATCAAGGCCACAGTGCTGTGAGATTTCCCTGACTGAAAGTAACCTGGCCAGGCTTTTTAAACCTTGATAGGGAAAAAAGACAGGCACAACATTGTTCCTCCCCCCCCCCCAAACTAGGCCCTGGGGGAGGCCATTTCTGATCAGGAATATGGGCCTTGGCTGGTGGCATGTCTTTCATCCTTACCTGTCAAGAATTCCAGTCTCAGAATTCTAGCATGACATGTAGTCTGATCCTCAGAGAGAAGTTCTTAGGAGCTAGATTCAGAGCCTGGGAAATGCACCCCCATCAATCCCCACTTTCTAGTCCTGAAACCACCAACAGACCAACCAGTTTAAAGACTTTACTGTAAGCCTCAAATAACAAGCGAAAGCAGCATTTATGCACATGTCAAGAAACTCATCACAGCTCTCCAGAACCTCCTGGCTAAGTGATTTTAGAGCAATTTCTCCAATTACCCCTCTTTCAACTCTTGTGGACCACCATGAGCAGATACTCAGCAATCACTCTTCCTAACCACTCCAAAAAGGGCTTGGCATGCTCCTTCCTCTGCACAGAAGAAAAAAGAAACACAGCGATGCCTGTAATTTCATACTTCATTTACTGGGTTACTTTTCTGGAGGCTTGCTAAGCAGGCGCTGCTGTGTCGGGTGGTGATTACCATTTTTCCTCTGCCCTGTTAGGGTACTTGACATTTCCATTCCTCAGTGACTTCAGCGAAAAACAAATCAGTCTACCTGCCATCCACATCTGACCACCAGATGGTCTTGTGTGTCTAAGGAGGACCAATTGCAGAGTGCATTCAAATGACCTCACACATATATCTTCAAACATTGCTCTCTGACCACAAAAATGTATGGAAAATGCAACATCTGTACATGTCTGCCTCTTAAGTCCCTGTTGTTTTACAAAATATATTGCTTGTCACCCTAATGTCCTGAGCCCCTTAATGGGGAAAATGTGGATCATCGCTTCTGGGGATCGTTTGTTGTAAGGAATCTTTTAAATTTCTTACAACCCACGATTGCTGCTTTCTATTCCCTGCTGCTGATCAAGACTGAAGGCATTTAATGGATATGACTGATCTGTTAATTACAGCTTTGAAATGCAGATTTTTTAGTCACATCTTAATTGGAACTGTCCCTTCTGTTGGGTAATGATGGCATTTGTGGTAAACCATCTGAATGTTTCTCTTGATTTGAACAATGTGTTTGAGATAAGTATTTTCCAAACAATAAATTATTTATCCAGGCCATTTAGACAAAATAAATGTTTATCTGATACAACCAAGATGATCCTCACATGGAAGCAATAGGCTTCGATGTGCGAATTTCTTTTTCTAGATTCAGTTCTACATATGGGGATAGATGGGGGGAAATCCCACCGCCAGTCTTTGGGGAGAGGGGTTGGCATGGATGTTGTGAGGATCAACTGTTGGTGGGGGACTCAGTCCGGCACTGTGAGAAATGACAGAGTGATCTGCTAACAGAAAAATTCATGTAAAGTCATGCTCCCGGCCCATCAAGACTTGGAATTTTGGAACCTGGACCCAAGGAATATGGGCTCAAATACTGGGGCCAGTCTCTTTTTCTCCGTTTAGCCTCCCTCAAAGAGTTGTTGCAAGGAAGTCATTTAAGCTGTCCTGAGTTCCTTAAAGCAAATCTGGATGATAAATAAAAACTCTGTATCTTTGTTAAGAACCCTGTGATTGCATTCGATGACGTTCACTACCCTCTTGTGTAAACCCACAGAATAAGGGAGAACTAATATAATACTGCGACGTTGTGTCCGGATGTTTGATTACAACGTTTCAAATTTCATCCTTCATCAGGGTGTTCCCTTTTAAGTTGCTGTGGTTTTCATACTTTTACTCGCATGCACTGGGAACAATAACAATGTGATACAAGAATGAATGCAGATCTCCAATGTGTAATCATCTCCAGCAGCTTCAGACTTCTAGCGGGACTGACAGCTCCAAAATGGCTTCCGTCCATAAGCATCTGAAGTGAGCTCTGAGTGATGAAAGCTCATGCTGGGATACATATTTTTTAGTCTTTAAGATGTCATTGGACCCCTCCTTTATTTTAGACAGGCACCTGCTAGAGGTACCTGACATGTGGTGTATCTTGTTTCAGAGTCAGATATAAAAGTTATAGGGTTGGGTGCAAAAGGCAAATTTGCAGCCTCATCCAAAGACTCCAGTGCCAGCACATCACTGACATGAGAGTGGCAAGAGTACCATGAATCAGTATCCTAGGCCTGTTCTGCAAAGGAAGTCCCTCATGGCTAGATACAGAGAATACAGCAATTGCATCAGAGTCCAGAGCAATCCTATCCCAACTAGCCATGGTACATTGACTGGCAGCCATCTTTCCCCACCATGCAAGTTCACCACTGCCCACTCACAGACCACACCAACGGAGGAAAAAAGGAAACACAGCCTGCCCCTCCAGCAGTGAGGAGGACAGTGACATGACCAGTATGAAAGACTGGGATGAACAGATGCCAAGGAAGTAGATCTGAGTTCTGCAGCCAAGTTCCCTTTTCCTAGGTGCACACTGTTAGCCAAATTGCCTTAATTTCTTAATATGGGAGATTTATTATTATTAATTGGCAATAGGCAAACCAGTATATATAGAGGTCCCGCCCTTCCAGAGGTACCAGTAACAGACCACAGAGGCTGAAGTTAGGTTAAACTGATGTCTTTACTGTAGTCTTCTTCATACACAAACAATACATTAATGGGCAAGTGATTAGTTGCCAAGCAACCACATGTAGAGCCTCCTGGTTATGTGCAACTTTGCAGGTCGGTGGAGGAGGGGGAAGGGGGTTGCCTGCATGTGTTAGAGGGAGCTCCTAATGGTATTTGGAGCTCGTTGTCCTCATGCCTTGGCTTGGCATGGCATTTGATTCTTTGGTGTAAGCTAGGGAGCTGATCTATCTGACAACTGGTAAGAGGGCTGGTAACCTTGAAGAATCCACTGGAACAGCAATACAAAAAGGAAGGTGTGCCTTCTCAACAGGCATCATGTTGGGTTACCATGCTGTACAGTCCCTAATCATAACTTTGCACAGTCCAAGTTCATATAACTTATGGCTAATAGTCCATAAGAGCACATTAAGTGCCTTGCAGGGCAACAACACTCAGGGAAGGAAACATAGCCAGTCCAGTCCCATACACACACATACCCATGTCTCTGCAGCCCATTTGGCAGAGGTACTCCTGGCAGGATGGTAGAGACCCTGGCCTGAACAAGGGCGCAGCTCTTGGGGCAGGGGGGAGCTACCAGGCAAGGGGAATGCAGAGACTAGGGCAGCAAGAAGAGATCACAGTGCTTCACATTAATAATAGAAAGTGTCCCTGTCAATGCCACAACAGCTCATTGGGGGAAGGCATCCATGTGGCAAACAGGAGCCATGGGTTTGGATGATACTAAGAGGAATGGTGGCAAGGCGGCAGAGTCTACTGCTTGCCCAGCAACAAACCAAGTAGCAGAGAACAGGCTGGACGTCTCATGAACATGGGAGCAGCTATCTAAGCACACACTCCCAAGTGGACATACAAACACACCAGCCACAGAAACCTGGGCAGAAAGGATGGCAGAGAATGACACAGTAGGGTGGGGATGTACTCTCAAAGTTACAGAAAAAATTACTCTCTCAAAGTTACAGAAAAATTAAAACACAACCAAATGCATAGTGTCCTCTTGGTTTTGTAATTACTGGAGTGAATTCTTGTAGCTTTCTCTCTCTCTTTTTGCTCTTTATAGAACATTATTCTTTAGGCTCTAAAGGAACCATAAGCAAAGAAACTTGTCCCACCAATTAACTGTAATAATTTTTGCTTTCATTTGATGTATAAGAATACATACATTTATAATGTGTATACATGGAAGGTAAAAGAGTATCATCCACAGCAATCTCATTGCCTTCCTTGTATAAATTGTTAACGAGCCAATAATAAAATTTATCTCTTCAAGGTGAAGTTCAGGATTTGAATTGTTGTGCCTATAAGGCAGTCTTCTATTTTGATCCCAGAGCCTGTGATCTGTCTTCTAAGAAATTCATTATCATTTCTACTTCCAAGAAAAGAACCCCCAGTTTGTTTATTTATTTAAAACATTTCTATGCTGCCTTTCCACCCAGTTCAGGGTCCACAAGGCGGGTTTACTTATTTGTTCTTTCTGTGCCTTTCAGGGTTTTTGATTACAGCCGTGAAATCACATTTGATGGCTCTCCAAACAGGCTCTCGCTCACTCCCAAAGTTCAGATGCCATTAAGTTCTGTGCGCTGATGCACAGTTAGCTCCTTCCAAAGCTGTCCTCACACAACAATGCCAATAGCAGCCATCAGGGAGAAAGGAAAACATTGGAGAAATTCCCTTAATATATCCTAGTTGACGAGGTCATGACAGGACCACGTGCATAAATAGTAGAGGTATTATTTTCAGATGTGGTTGTCCTGCAAGGGAATGGACTAGCCAAGGAAAGAGCTTCCCTCCCTGATTTCTCCTCACCCTCACGTCTTCTGACCAAACAGCAAGAGAGCTGAGAGGGATTTACACTGGAATGTCATCCTATCTGGCCTAGTTCAGGGGAAAATGTGGTCACGGCAGTTGTAATCATGGACAAAAACATATTATGTACACGCTAATCCTACCATTACCGGCACAGGAACACTCCCATTTTCTCACAGTTATCTACATATCAAGATATCTGGCTTCAGATTAAGTCATTCAGAATGCATATATCTGGGAATGCACTATGTGAAACGGGTTATGTCTGATGGGAGAAGAAGCAATCCACAGTGGAATAGGAAGGAATGGGGAAGTGTTATGGAGGAGAGGGACACTGCTGTTTTCAACAGGAATATCTTGCTCAGTTGAGAGTGGCAAGAAAAGGGGATGCCTGGGAGGGAATCTTGGGTAGCTGCTTTTGGTTTTTAACGTGAGGATTTATAAAATCACATCAAACTCTTGTGGGTTTTCAGCTCAGTGGTTTCAGGCATTTATACAGGATTGTTTATTCCTATGTTTTCAAGGGGTTAGTTTTATATTCCAGTGTATGTAAAGTACCAATACATGGGGTTATGCTATTGGATGAGAACATTAAATAAAAAAACATTCTTCACCACTGGCAATCACAATACTGTTTAAAATCAAGGAAGACCAAAAAGGCTGGGGTGAAAGTCTACCCTTTTAACCCCATTTTAATCACCCTGATCTTAAAAGAGGTGGTTTAAAATATAGCCATAATCTTCAAGTGATTTCAAGTATGGTCTTCCAGCTTTAGCCCTTCTGGAAGGGACCCATTGGTTGCTAAGAGCAATTGAAGTTAATTAAGGGCCATTTCAAAGTACCTCTCTGGGGCTGCCAGGTAGAGGAGCTGTGACTTTAGCAGCTGTATGACAGGTGGAAAAACCAACAAAGGAAGCATTTTCCTAGCATGGAGATACAGCAATAAGGAAAGGTGAGTCTCTTGACTTCAGGCTGCCCTGTTGCTCAAAGGGCACAGAGCTTTCTGTCCATTCAAAATGTTCTAAGCAAAATCCCTGTCAAAGAGAATAACCTCCTAAGACCCAGAAAGTCAGTGGTGGAAAGTGCCATCATGTTGTGCCTGACTTACGGCAACACCACGGGGTTTTCAAGGCAAAGGACAGTCAGGAGTGGTGCCGAGACCCAGGACTTCCTCAGTGGTCTCCCATCCAAGTACTAACCAGGGCTAACCTTGCTTAGCTTCTGAGATCTGATAAAATCAGTCTGACCTGGCTACCTAAGTCAGAGCACTGCAGGAGTTGATAGTATGCGTCTGATTGTTCTGATGACTGAAGGCAGGATTCTTGATGTGCTCCAGCCTTACTCAGCTCTGCATGAGTCTGCAATGATTCTGTCACAGGAATTCACAGCCTGCATGCCCCTGGGAAATATATCAGCCCCCTTCCCTTGCCACTAGCTGAAGCAGCAGCACAGTGAGGGCCCTTGCTCTCTTGTTGGTGACCTGGCAACAGTGGTGGGTCTCTCTAGAACCAGAGTGCCCCAGATGGCAGTGAGGCTGTTGCTACAGCAACCACTCAGTATTACACCTGCTCCTCCCAGTGCCACTATTATCGTGCTGATGCTCTAGTCACACTGGAGGTGCTGCTGTAATCTCCCTCTCAGGAGTGGAAATAACAGGGTGTTAGTGTGGAGGGATCACAAGATGATATTTAGCCTCACTCTGCTCCTTCAGCAATGGTCCATCTGCCGTTGGGTGCTGGTTCACCATGTTCCTCCTCCCTCCTCACCAGCTCCAATGTACCTGGTCTGGCAGAGAAACAACTGCCATGCTCCTCTTTGCTGGACCCGCCATTGTCAGATTGAAAGAGGGCCCCCTTTCTCACCAGTTCCATCATGGCTTGGCCAGCAGGACGACACCGGGGGCTGCCTTGTTGCAGCTGCGGTTCTTCTTTGCCAGCCCTGCCCAGGGGACCTGGTGGCAACTGAAGGCAAAGGGAAGCAGCACAACTGAAACCCCACTTCACCACACTTCACAACCACTGGTTAAGGCTTGTTGTCGTCAGACACACTGCCTTCCTGCTTCCAGCAGCTGGTGTCATCCTGAGGCAGCACCTCAGGGAATGAGGCTGATGGGGAACCTCTGGCACATATGGCTCTGCAAGGCAGCACCCATCTGGATTTTCCTCAGTAAAATAAATGGCCAATTCGGCCCTGACCCTATGACCTCCCATCATGAAGGTCCTCCCTGTGGACATAAATATGAGGCTTCCTGGTGTCTTCTGAGCCACCTCCTACTCCAGTGAAGTTGAGGAAAGCCAAGGCTGGCTGTTTGATTTGGCACAGAGATACTTTTAAGAAGAAGCAACTGGGTGCCAGCAATGTATTGGTGGGCATCATGGCGCCAACAGGCACCACCAATGCTCCCTCTGTGAGCAAATTTTTGTGAGCAAAAATTCAACTTTGTGAACGACCAGCATTAAAGCTGTGAGTGGGTGATTTAGCTGCTGCGTAAATTAGTTTGCTCTGGAGCCATACTTCCTGAGTGGAGACAAAAATATGTGAGCCAGAGGCTGAAAAGCTGTGAGCTAGCTCACACTAACTCAGCTTAGAGGGAACACTGGGCACCACATTGGGGATTACTGTTCTAGTAGTTCTCCCTCATAGATCACTGCCTTGACGTGGCGAGGGGCATTGCGTGGTTCGATGAGGCTGTGGGCTATGCCGTGGAGGGCCACCCAAGACGGACAGGCCACAGCAGAGAACTCAGACCAAGCGTGATCCCCTGGAGAAGGAGATGGCAACCCACTCCAGTACCTTTGCCAAGAAAACCCCATGGACAGTAACAAAAGGCTAAAAGATATGACGCTGGAAGATGAGCCCCTCAAGTCGGAAGGTGTCTATTATGCTACTGGGGAAGAGCAGAGGGCAAGTACAAGTAACCCCAGAAAGGGTGAAGCAGCTGAGCCAAAGCTGAAAGGATGCTCAATTGTGGATGTGTCTGAGGGTGAAAGGAAAGTCCGATGCTGCAAAGAACAATACTGCAGAGGAACCTGGAATGTAAGATCTATGAATCAAGGTAAGCTCGACGTGGTAAAAATGAGATGGAAAGACTGAACATCGATATCTTGGGAATCAGTGAACTAAAGTGGACAGGAATGGGCGAATTTAACTCAGAAGACCATTATATCTACTACTGTGGCCAAGAATCCCATAGAAAAAAATGGTGTGGCCTTTATATTCAACAGGAGAGTGCGAAGGGCAATAATGGGATATAATCTCAAAAATGACAGAATGATCTCGGTCCAAGTCCAAGGCAAACCGTTCAACATCACAGTAATCCAAGTCTATACCCCAACCACTGACACAGAAGAGGCTGAAGTGGACCAGTTCTATGAAGACCTACAACACCTCATAGAACTAACACCAAAAAAATATGTCCTCATCATCATAGGGGACTGGAATGCTAAAGCAGGAAGTCAAAAGGTAACCAGAATAACAGACAAGTTTGGCCTTGGAGAACAAAATGAAGCAGGGCAAAGGCTAACAGAGTTTTGTCAGGAGAACACGCTGGTCATAGCGAACACCCTTTTCCAGCAACCTAAGAGGCGACTCTACACATGGACATCACCAGATGGGCAACACCGAAATCAGACTGATTATATAATTTGCAGTGAAAGTTGGAGAAGCTCTATCCGGTCAGTAGAAACAAGACTTGGAGCTGACTGTGGCTCTGATCTTCAGCTACTCATTGCAAAATTCAGACTTAAACTGAAGAAAGTTGGGAACACCACTAGGCCATTCAAACTTGACCTAGATCACATCCCTTACGAATATACAGTGGAGGTGAAGAATAGGTTTAAGGGACTAGATTTAATAGATAGAGTGCCTGAAGAACTATGGACGGAGGTTCGTGACATTGTACAGGAGGCAGCAAGCAGCACCATCCCAAAGAAAAAGAAATGCAAGAAAGCAAAGTGGCTGTCTGATGAGGCTTTACAAATAGCAGAGGAAAGAAGGAAAGCAAAAGGCAAAGGTGAAAAGGAAAGATTTACCCAACTGAATGCAGATTTCCAGAGAACACCAAGGAGAGATAAGGAGGCTTACCTGAATGAACAATGCACAGTAATAGAGGAAAACAATAGAACGGGAAGGACTAGAGATCTCTTCAAGAAAACTGGAGAAATCAAGGGAACATTCCATGCAAAGCTGGCCATGATAAAGGACAAAAACGGTAGGGACCTAATACAAGCAGAAGAGATTAGGAAAAGATGGCAAGAATACACAGAAGAACTATACAAGAAGGACCTCAATGTCCCTGACAACCATGACGGTATAATCACTGACTTCGAGCCAGACATCCTGGAATGCAAAGTTAAATGGGCTTTAGAATAGCATTACTGACAATAAAGCTAGTGGAGTTGATGGTATCCCAGCTGAGCTATTCAAAGTCTTAAAAGAAGATGCTGTTAAAGTGCTGTACTCAATTTGCCAACAAATTTGGAAAACACAACAGTGGCCACAGGATTGGAAAAGGTCAGTATACATTCCAATCCCAAAGAAGAGACAATGCCAAGGAATGTTCAAACTATCTCACAATTGCACTCATTTCACACGCTAGCAAGGTCATGCTCAAGATCCTACAAGCTAGGCTCCAACAGTACGTGGATAGAGAACTGCCAGAAGTACAAGCTGGGTTTCAAAGAGGTAGAGGAACTAGAGATCAATTTGCCAACATACGCTGGATTATAGAGAAAGCAAGAGAGTACCAGAAAAACATCTACTTCTGCTTCATTGACTATGCTAAAGCCTTTGATTGTGCGGATCACAACAAACTACGACAAGTCCTTAAAGAGATGGGAGTACCAGACCACCTCACATGTCTCTTGAGAAACCTGTATAAGGGTCAAGAAGCAACAGTTAGAACCGGATATGGAACAACTGATTGGTTCAGCATCAGAAAAGGAGTACGACAAAGGTGTATATAGTCCCCTTGCTTATTTAATTTATATGCAGAGTACATCATGTGAAATGACAGCCTGGATGATTCTCAAGCCGGAATTAAGATTGCTGGGATCAATGACCTCAGATATGCAGACAATACTACTCTAATGGCAGAAAGTGAAGAGGACCTAAAGAGCCTCTTGTTGAGAGTAAAAGAGGAGAGCTTAAAGGTTGGCTTGAAACTCAACATCAAAAAAACTAAGATCATGGCATCCGGCCTCATCACTCCTTGGCAAATAGAAGGGGAAGTCATGGAAGCAGTGACAATCTTCACGTTCCTGGGATCCAAGATCACTGCAGATGGTCACTGCAGCCATGAAATTAAAAGACGCCTGCTCCTTGGGAGGAAAGTGATGGCAAACCTAGACAGCATAATGAAAAGTAGAGACACTACCCTGCCAACAAAAGTCTGTATGGTCAAAGCAATAGTATTCCCGGTAGTAATGTATGGCTGTGAGAGTTGGACTATAAGGAAGGCCGAGCGCCGAAGAATAGATGCTTTTTAATTATGGTGCTGGAGAAGACTCTTGAGAGTCCCTTGGACTGCAAGGAGATCAAATCAGTCAATCCTAAAAGAAATAAACCCTGACTGTTCCTTGGAAGGCCAGATACTGAAGCTGAAGCTCAAATACTTTGGCCACCAAATGAGAAGGGAGCACTCACTGGAGAAGACCCTGATTCTGGGAAAGGTTGAAGGCAAAAGAAGAAGGGGATGGCAAAGAATGAAATGGTTAGACAGTGTTATTGAGGCAACAAACATAAAATTAGGCAAACTCTGGAGCAAGACGGAAGGCAGGAGGGCCTGGTGTGATGTGGTCTATGGGGTCACAAAGAGTCGGACTCGATTGTACGACTGAATGACAAAAAGTTCTCCAAGCGCAAGAATGGGTCTTACTCAGCCCCAGCCCTCTCCTGGAGGGCTAGGTAGCTCAGAAATATCTGCTTGTACTGTTCTCCCAACACCATATTAAGCACCTGGCAGCCCATAATGAATAGGTGGGCTATACTTTCCTTGGTGGGTCCCCAATCCATGCTGGACAGCAGAAGGAAAGAATTGCTGACTTTTGCAGCACAATCTTCCTCTCCTTTCCATTCTTTTGTGGTGGAAAGTGGAATGCACATTTGCACGATTCTCAAACAGATTTGATGTCTAGCTGTATTAACTCTGAAGCCAGACAGAATTCCATGTGACCAACATGATTGTCACCAAGTTCAATTTTTTGACAGGCTAAGGATTTAACAATTCATTCTCAAAACCAAACAAATGCAATCAACCCAATGTCCAGAACTGAATTTTGGATGACTGTTGAATCTGATGTTTCCAGAGCTTTGAGCTTGAGTTCACACCATCTCAACAAGTGCTCCATCCCCCCTCCTCACCTCATGCATGGATGGTGATTTCCCATCATGGAAAAACAGTTTGTCAGACATAAATGGAGGATGATATAATTGAGCCTGCTTTTTTAAAAAAGGATTCATCTGACATAATATTGCTAGTAACCTGACAGCTTTATGGAAAGTCTTCCCCCGAAATCTCAAAGTTGGTTGCACTGTTGAGGACAACCAGAGGTTACAAAGGAAGGTTAGGGCTCTCTAGGACTCCTCAGCTCACTCTTTTAGGAGCTTCATCCATATTTAGCTTGACCTCTGACATGACCCAGCCTCAAACAATAGCTTTCTGGGTATGCTACATGACCAAATCTTGCCAGTCGCTGCCAAATTAATGAGCCCATGTCATTTTTAGTTTACAGTTCAGCCGTAAAGCAGTCAAGTGGAAAATGAAGCAGGGACCGTTAAGGAGCCTCATACACATTTTCAAAGAGTATCGTCCCTAATTCCTCAATCCCCCTTTTAGAAGTTTCTAATCATCACTCTCCCCATTTCTTCGCCCACAGAGGAGAAAAGGGAGTGACTGGGAAAAGCATGGGCTAATGAATATTGCGGGATCTATTGGAGATAATCCAAGGGAGCAAAAATGTTCCATGTGCCCTCAGGGAAAACATGGAGCTGTGTTAAAAAAAAAAATGGTTTGTCTTATCATAAACTGTATTGGTTTCATCAAAATATTGGTGGCAATGGATTACAGACATACTGAACAAGGTACAGAAAGAAAAGGACAAGTCCTATGACATGATTGTGAGGATTTTGTAGCATATGATTAAGCTCTTGGGTAGGAAGCCCTGGAAAAGACCAGTCATGGGTGACCCACTACTAGACTAGTAGTACAAGTCCCAGGAGTCGATAACGAGCTAGATGGATGGGGGCCTGTTTTGATACGATGCAGCTTCCAGTGTTCAGTATGGACAGTATTTCTGCTGTAACAGAGATGATTATGAACAGCTAACACTGTTCGGGGTAGTGCAATTTTTTTCCCTCCCAAGACAGTTAAATAAATAGAAAGAGACAAATCTTCTACAGCCTTATGCCACTTACTGCCAGGAGAAACTTTTGGAAATGAAACCCAACCACTGCTAAAAATAATGTTTGCTTGTCCTGTGGTTGAATTGCAAACTCCATCCTGAGGTTTGCATAACTTTCTGCAAACAGCTCTGAGTGGAAGCAAAGCAAGATTGAGAGGCCTTCAGATCTTTCTGCTTCTGCTGCCATTTTTTTAAAGGCTAACATGCTTGTCAATGGCTTCATTCTCAACGTGCAGAGTTTCTTGTGGTGCCCTTTGAAATAAGGTGACCACAGGTAGCCCTCATGAATGGTAGCTTGGCATGAGTCCTAGAAGGCTAGCCAACACATCTAAACGTAGAATGCACAGTGAAGGTAAATAAGGAACAGCACTGAACAATGACATAAAGTAAAGAAAAACAGAAAGGGAAGGAATGGTAGGTAATAAACTCTGACAAATTACATCACCTCCTTCTGACACGGTTATGAAACAAATCCACCAGGAAGAAACTACACAAAAGCAGTATTTCACTTTAATGCTTTTTTGTTCATCTGTACCTCACCTTTCTCCCCAATGAGGATCCAAAGCAGCTTACGTCATTCTCCTCTCCTCTCCTCCATTTTATCCTCACAGCCACCTTGTGAGGTAGGCTAGGCTGACCATTTGTAACTGACTCAAGGTCACCCACCATGGCGGGGGGTGGGATTTGAACCTGGGTCTCACAGATCCTCATCCGACATTAGGACCCCTGCATCACACTGGCTATAAGCAGCATTTTGCATACTGTCCAATACGTAGTAGAGAGCTATACAACCCAAAATAGATGCTGGAAGGATTCTTTACATTCTTAATCATGACTAATTAACCTCAGAAAAATCAGTCAAAAGAATTATGACCATCTTGTCAGGAAGCAAAGCAAATACCATACTGTCTATAAATTCATCCAAAGTTACCAACACATTTTTATATTTTAAATACAGCAACAAATTTCTTATAAACAAACTCCAGACTTTGGGAATAGACTGCTAGCACTAAACCACAATCTGTAGCAGGAACCAGTGCTGAGCTTCCTGGTCTCCCCAGAGAAAGTGGAGTGCTTCTGCCCGGAGCTTTTCATATCCTGCTTGTCTCTCTGTGTGTCCCAAGCTGTACAAAATCCAGACACTTCCAGAGGATCCAGCTTCCAGATCATCTCAGCTCGCCTTCCATGCTCTTCGGCACCCTACTTCTTGTTAAAACATTGCAAATCCTGGCAAAATTCAAATATGGCAGCTTGAATTAATTATGCAACGTAAGCATCTTTGTGAGGAAATTATAACATTTATTTTTAGTGAAGAAATCAAGGCTTTGGAGTTAGAATTTTATTTAAGGTAAACTGTGCCGGAGCTATGCCTTAAGTGGGGATGTGGTTTCTCCTCCACAGTGATGTTCACTGTACCTGTAAGCAAGTTAGATTGAGGGTGCAATGGACAGGTGCCAATCTCTGCTTTGTCTGAGGCTTACTCAGAATTCTGAAAGACCCACTCTTTTTGCAAGGATATCTAAAGTCATAATTTGGAGGTTCAAAAGTTGGAGATTCATATATGTACGTGTGCGTTCTGCAAAAACATACAGGTCAATGTATTTAATTCATTTGTACCCCAACTTTCTCCCCAATGGGAGCTCAAAGCAGCTTACATCATTCTCCTTTCCTCTATTTTATCCCCACAACAACTCTGTGCGGTAGGTTAGGCTGAGAGACTATGACTGGTCCAAGATCACCCAGCAAGCTTCCATGGCACCAGTGGGGATTTGAACCTGGGTCTCCCAGATACTAGTACAACATTCTTAACCAGTGTTCCCTCTAAGCTGAGTTAGTGTGAGCTAGCTCACAGTTTTTTGTCTTGGCTCAGGAAGGGTGGTTCCAGAGCAAACTAATTTATGCAACAGCCAAACAGTTCACTCACAACTATAATGCCAGTAGCTCACAAAGCGAAATTTTTGCTCACAAGACTCCACAGCTCTTAACCACTCCACCACACTGGCTCTCACAGCTTTCATGGGCCATTTAGGGCTCTAAAGGTCATTGCCATCACTTTGAATTGTGCCTGAAAACATATTCTTATGTTGAACCAATTGAAATTTCATGACAGTTTTGTGAAGCATCATCATACAGAGTATGTTAGAGTAGTAGTCCAGCCAGGATGGGGCTAAGGCATGTGTACCCAGCCATTTGCCGGATTCATCTTCTCCAGCAGTGGCTGCAGCAGCTTGTAAATCCACCCAAGCTGACAAATATATTGCTTGGCCACCTCAACTGTTCCTCCAGAAGCAGTTCCAGATCCTGGTAGACTCTCAGTGTCAATAAATAACAGCAGAAAAATAAATTCATTTAGCAGAGCACAAAGGACTTGAATGTGAGTGGAAAATAAACGGGTAAGGCATAAATTTGAGATGAGATTTAACCCAGACATGCTATGCAGCCTGAATGCATGAACACAAGATACTTTTTAAACTTTGTAATCCAGTATTTGTACAAATGTCAATTTTATATGTGTTATATTGTTCCTACTGCAATGCTAAATTTTGTAATCTGCCTCGAGTCTCAGTGAGAAGGGTGGGCTATAAAGTAAATTAATAAATAATAGAAAAAAGAGTAGCACCAAGGCTTGGAAGAGGGGGACCTCTTAGGACAAAGGAGCAGAACATTCAAGAGAGAATCAGGTGGGTAGCCATGCTGGTCCGAAGCAGCAGAACGAAGTCTGAGTCCAGGGGCACCTTTAAGACCAACAAAGTTGTATTCAAGGTGTGAGCTTTCATGTGCAAGCACACTTCTTCAGACACACTGAAATGGAAGCTATCCGTCCATACGTATAGGTAGAGGGTGAATAGCAAATTAGCATACGACAGAAGTGAGAACCAAACAGGAATAACAAGCTAAGATTATATGGTCGGAGTTATATAGTCTGATAACTCAATTGGGGCTCTGCTGGACAGCCCAGTTTAAACCAGACTGCCCAACAGAGCCTGCAAAGGAGCCGATCCTGCGGGAAGAACTTTCCCCCAGGACTAGTTGCCTGGCGAGCTCTGTTGGGAAGTCCAGTTCAAGCCAGGCTGCTCAGCAGAGCTCCAGCACAAACTGGGGAAAGATTTCTCCCTGCAGGATCGGCTCCTTTGCAGGCTCTGTTGGGCAGTTCTGTTTAAACTGGGCTGTCCAGCAGAGTCCCAGCTGAGCCTGGGGGGAGTGTTCTCCCCTCAGGCTCTGCTGGGCAGCCCAGTTTATACCAGATTGCCCAACAGAGCCCGCCAAGCGGCCAATCCTGGGCTGACTCCCTCTCAGCGTGCAGCGGTGAGGCAGAGAGCTCCCCACTGCACACAAATCCCAGGGCCAGCTTTTCCGGCAGCACAGTTTAAACCACGCTGCAGGGGAAGCCAAGCCAGCCCCAGGGTCAGGCTGGCTTTTTTTAACTGGTATTTTTCGGTTTGGGTCTATTCAATGCAAAAAAATTCAGTATTTCTGAAAAATCCTGGATCCAAATACCATACTGGTATTCGGATGCTGGATTCTTTGGAAATACTAAAATTTTTCCGATCCAATAGACCTGACCTGAAAAATACTGGGTTTTGGGGTTTTTTTAACAAACCCTTATTCCCTATGGGCATAAGTTATGCAGTAGCCAGTGGACAAAGTCAGTGGGTTCGCAGTGTTTTCTGATCATAACCAGGGTCGAATCTATAGCAACCACACTGCTGTGGTCAGTGGAGGCGTTGTGTGGAGGCAGTGGCACTATGATGGACAGGGCCCCCAGAACCAATCGAGGCCATGTGGCATGGGGATGATGTCCAGTGCCCATCTCAGGCAGGGGGTGGAGAGGGGCAGGCCACAAAAGCTCTGCTTGTTGTCAAGAGCACCCACCACATCCCCTTAAAGGGACCAGCTCCTGTCAGCAGATCCAGGCACATGATATTGGGTTCGAGCTGTCTGCCCCATAGGCATCTGTAGCTGCCTCAATGCCCACATAGAGCACAGGGTCCCCGAAGAGCAGAAGAAGAGGGCTTGTCATTTCTATCCTATGCATTTGTTCACCAGAGGGTGCACTTCCCAGCTCCCCATCCATGTTGCCAAGGACACTCCCACACCACCCCTGCCAGTGGCAGAGCAGGAGAGGGGGCCACTGGAGTGGGCTCAGATGTGGGGGCATGCAGCACTACCCTTAGATCCCCCAATACCCTCCTCAATGGAGCAGAGGTGGTCTTGGACTGGAATGACCATCATTCCACCCTGGGCTCTGCCATTCCAGTTCCAGAGCAATCAGTGCCCAGAGACTGTCATTTCAAATCCATTCTGCATTCATCATTACTTCCATGTGTAGTAATATGGTAGCAATGTATTGCGATGGAAACCATACAAGTCATGGGGCATTCCTGGCTGCCAGAATGTCCAATGGGCATACCTCCCCAAACCCCACCCACCTCCAAAACCAATGAGTCTGCCTGCTGCATAGGCTCCCGCCCCCAGCCACAGATTCCAGGGACCCCTGTGATCCCCTGCCCCCTCAGAGTTACTTTCACAGATCTCTTCCCCCTGGGTGACAGAAGACCCCCTTCCAAGAGCAGACACACAGCTATGAACTTTATTCATTCACTCCATTTCCCCCCAACTTTTCTCCTCCAAGTGGCTTACATCATTCCCTTCTCCTCCATTTCATACTCACAACAACCCTGTGAGGTTGGTTAGGCTGAGAGTGTGCATCTGGCCCAGGCCTAGCCTCATGCTCTAACCACCGCACCAAGCTGACTCAGTCACTCAGACCACCCTCTGGCCCCTCCCCTCTTCACACATCAACCTGTAAGGTGAGGGAGGGAACCTGTTAGGTCAGCTTTGGAGGTGATGCTGGGGTGATGCCATATTTGGCAGGTGACTATGACCAGTGGGACCTGCACAACCCTCCACAGCCACCCAAGGCACCTGAGAGCCCTCCCTCTGAGACATGCCCTCAGGAAGCCCTCGGGGGGGTTACAGATGGGCTGGGGAGAGAGTGGGGCAGGGAGGGGTATGGAGCTCCCATCATGTAGTCAAAACCAAACTGGCAGAGACACAGTTGTGGCACAACACAGACTTTATTGAACTGCAAGCCATGGTGAGGTGTGAAGACTTCATTCACTTCCTCCCTGGAGCCACAGGAAAGAGGACTGCAGATCCTCGACATGGCACATATCTTAGTGGGATTACGTTGCAAGTGGAACTTGGAAGAGCTGGCTGGGTGCCACACTCCACTTCAAGGGGAGGGCTGGAACTGCAGACTAAGCAGATTGGCGGGGGCAGGACTTGCTACAGCCACAAGCCTCCCTGTTGAATCTTCAACTGCAGGGAAGTACAGAGATATGTCCAGCCACAGCAAGTGCGTGCAAGTGCTATGACAAGCTCAGCTATGGATATATTGTCCTGACAGGGTCTGCAAATGCACAACCCCCCCTTACAGCACATGATGGTACTATCCAGATTACACTTACCTGCCCTGTGTTGATGTGCTCACAGATTTCTGGCAATCCATCCACAGCAACAACTGCTGCTTGCAGCTCTGATTCTGCAAGGAAAGGAGTTAAAGGGTTGCATGGCAAGCTGGTTCACCCCACACAGTAGAGCTGCTGGCAGACCCCACCCCCAAACCACAGACATGCCCAGTCATCTGCCAGAGGTGGGAAACAGGCAAATGACAGAGCATTCCCCCCCCCCATCTCTCAGGAAACTTTCCTGGGATCATTTCCCATGGCATGTCAGGGGTCGCGGTGCTGCATGGCCATGGGTTGTGCCACTCCAGCACGAACTCAGCGTTCACCTTGAATGCAAGAGGTGCTGTTGCAGCACCCAGGCTCAAGTGAGGGAAATGGGGGTCCTTGCCCTTGCTTACCGGTCAGTGCATAGCTGCCCCTTTGGGCTGAGCTTCCAAAGGTGGGGTACCTGTTAGGGTTCTGAAATGGGAGAGGTCAGCCACAGAGGATGGACTTTTGTTCTCCTCCTTGGGTATAAGCACTATGTGCTCACCCTGTAGTGCTAAGTGCCCTCTCTGTGCTTTGCCCACCACCAAAGCACCTCACCACTCTCTCTGAGTCCGCATGGCAGGGAGCTCTGAGACTGAGTCCCATGCCGTGTATCCTAACTACTGAGTTGTAAGACTTTGTAGGACGGTGAGGCACAATTGGTTGCTGGGGACATATGCTGACACAAAGGTCAGTTGGATCCTTGAGCATCCCCCCCCCCAGAATTGTGCTATTAATCAATTGGTTTGGGAAAGTGGGGGAAACAATAGAGAGAGTGAGGAGGAATGGGAATAACAGCATCTAGTGGGCAAATCATGACTCAGCTAAGATTGACGTAGGAAACAGGAGAGACAGCAAGATCAACAGCTTTTTAACTGCTGTCTAACAAGTTAATGATGTGCAAAGCGGCAGATGAAACAGGAACAAGAGTAGCATGGCAAATCTTGTTGAAAACAGGAATGGGATTAGACACAATATCACCAGGAAGGAAAAACGAGAAACACAAGAGAGAAATTACACAACATACCAAAAGGAAAACATATTTAAAAATCAAAAAACCCTGACCAAGGCTAAAGGCAACCAAGGTAATTACTACAATCAGGAGGGAAAAACAGTGAACAAAGGGGAAAGTCCTAGTTCCATGTGCCAAAGTGGCAAAGACTGACAAGTCCTGGTCCAAATAGGACCACCCAATGGCCTACAAAGTCCCAGGCCAGAGGAGGCACGATGTAATTACAGTGACAGGAAAGGGAGAGCACTGACAGATAAGGTTCTGGGAGTCTGTCAAAGCCAAGAGGACAGGCAGCTTGCGTCTTCCTAAGTAATAGCAGCAGCAGCAGCAACAGCAACTGATTGCTTCCTGTATGCCTGTCTCTGGGGTGGTCTTCGCCCCGGGGCAACTGGGGAAGCTCCCCCCTAACTCCATGTTTTGGAGGGTCCCCAGCTACTCAACTATCACATCACTGCCAGCCTCTCCGGAGCAAGCATGTAATGGCATTGACTTCAAGGAGCAGCATGCTTAGTATCACCATACCCAGGGCACAGAGCTGCAGAGGGGGAAAAGAAAGCCTTGTCACTCCTGCTGCAGTCAGATCTCACTATCTGACTGCAGCAGAACTCCAGTTTCCCAAGAGGATTCTCTTGCTTTTTAGCTTCTGCTGTAATGGCCAGGGTTAAGCACAGGTGAAAACAACTGCAGTTAATTAGGACATAAAGTAATAAAGTAATGGAAGCTGTAAAAGGTAAGAAGGATTCCTTTAAGCGGTGGAAAGCTAGTCTTAGTGAGGTTGATAAAAGGGAACACAGACTATGGCAAATAAAATGCAAGTCTGTGATCAGGCAAGCAAAAAGGGAATATGAGGAGCATATCGCAAAAAACATAAAGGCCAACAATAAAACTTTCTTCAAATACATTAGAAGTAGGAAGCCAGCCAGGGAGGCAGTGGGGCCCTTGGATGACCAAGGGGTAAAAGGAGTAGTGAAGGATGATAGGGAAATGGCTGAGAAGCTGAATGCATTTTTTGCCTCTGTCTTCACTGTGGAAGAGGAGAAGTGTTTGCCCACTCCAGAAGCACCGATTTCGGGAGGGGGTTTGAAAGACCTGAATCAGATTGCGGTGACAAGAGAGGAAGTCCTCCGACTGATGGACAATTTAAAAACTAATAAATCACCAGGCCCGGATGGCATTCATCCGAGAGTTCTGAAAGAACTCAAATGTGAACTTGTGGATCTCCTGACAAAAATATGTAATCTTTCTTTAAAATCTGCCTCCATTCCTGAGGACTGGAAGGTAGCTAATGTCACTCCCATCTTTAAAAAGGGCTCCAGGGGAGATCCAGGAAATTACAGGCCAGTCAGTCTGACATCGATACCAGGTAAGTTGGTGGAAACTGTTATTAAGGAAAGAATTAGTAGGCACATTGATGAACAAAAACTATTGAGGCAGACTCAGCATGGGTTCTGTAAGGGAAGATCTTGTCTCACTAACCTGTTAGTGTTTTTTGAGGGAGTGAACAAACACGTGGACAAGGGGGACCCAATAGATATTATTTACCTTGACTTCCGGAAAGCTTTTGATACAGTTCCTCATCAAAGGCTCCTAAGTAAGCTCAATAGTCATGGGATAAAAGGACAAGTCCTCTTGTGGATCAAAAACTGGCTTATAAATAGGAAACAGAGAGTGAGTATAAATGGGAAACTTTCTCAGTGGAGAGTGGTAAGCAGTGGGGTACCACAGGGATCAGTACTCGGTCCGATGCTTTTTAACTTGTTTGTTAACGATTTGGAATTGGGAGTAAGCAGTGATGTGGCTAAATTTGCAGATGACACGAAGTTGTTCAGGGTGGTGAAAACCAGGGAGGATTGTGAGGCACTCCAAAGGGATCTGTTGAGGATGGGTGAGTGGGCGTCAACGTGGCAAATGGGGTTCAATGTGGCCAAGTGCAAAGTGATGCACATTGGAGCCAAAAATCCTAAATATAAATACATGTTGATGGGGTCTGATCTGGCAGAGACGGACCAAGAGAGAGATCTTGGAGTCGTAGTGGATAACTCGCTGAAAATGTCTACACAATGTGTAGCTGCAATAAAGAAGGCCAACGCTATGCTGGGGATTATTAGGAAGGGAATTGATAACAAATCAGCCAGTATCATCATGCCCCTGTATAAATCATTGGTGCGACCTCATTTGGAATACTGTGTACAGTTCTGGTCACCACATCTCAAAAAGGATATTATAGCATTGGAAAAAGTGCAGAGAAGGGCAACTAGAATGATAAAAGGGTTGGAACGCCTTCCCTATGAAGAAAGGTTAAAATGCTTGGGGCTCTTTAGCTTGGAGAAACGACGGCTGAGAGGTGACAAGATCGAGGTTTATAAGATTATGAATGGGATTGAGCAGGTTGAGAAAGAAGTACTTTTCTCCCTTTCTCACAATACAAGAACTCGTGGGCACTCTATGAAATTGCTGAGCAGTCGGGTTAGAACAGATAAAAGGAAATACTTCTTCACCCAAAGAGTGATTAACATATGGAATTCACTGCCACAGGAGGTCGTGGCAGCTGCAAGCATGGACAGTTTCAAGAGGAAATTAGATAAACATATGGAGCAGAAGTCCACCAGTGGCTATTAGCCACAGGGTATAGATGGCAACTCTCAGTCTGGGGCAGGTGATGCACTCTATTCTTGGTGCTGGAGGGGGCAGCAGTGGGAGGGCTTCTGGTGCCCTGGCCCCACTGCTGGACCTCCTGATGGCACCTGGTATATTTTGGCCGCTGTGTGACAGAGTGTTGGACTGGATGGGCCATTGGCCCGATTCAACATTGGCTTCTCTTATGTTCTTATGTTCTTATGTTCTTATGACATCAGAACTCAGCCAGGACCCAGCTGATTCTGTTTGTGCCACTTATTAAATTCAACTTCCACTTTTTCCTAGCAGGAATGAGGGGATAAATGGGATAGGGGTAAAGCAGAGATCTTGAAGGAGAAAGAGGTCCTTTCTTCCCATGTTCACTGTCTCTCTTGTCTGTCCACAGTTGCTAATCACTGGTCTACCAATAGACAGATTGTCCTCCTGGCCTTCAGCATTAACATGCATAAAGGAAAGATGAATAGAAAGGGGCCAGAGAATACAAAATGAGGAAAGCAAACATTCAAAGACTCACCACCAGGTACATAGTTTTGTCATTAGAGGTTTGTCATGGTGCAAGCGTAGAACTTAAATTCTTTGTTGGGATTCTTAAGTTCTCAGTTCTCAGATATCAAGAGTGAAACCATATATATCCTCTGAGATTTAAACTTTAAGTGAAATATGTTTGAAAATTTTCTTTACCCGTATGGGACAGAGTTGATTCCTTAGCCTTTTTTGAAAAATGTAAAGATTCTTGGCTCTTATTCTGATGCAGAAACTGTATTGATTGAATGAAATGTGGCTCACTGGAGGATGATCTTGCAGAAGGCAATCTGGTTCATCCTTTGCTCATTTGGCGTCTCTTGCGACAAGAGTCCCATAAGAAATAAATCCAGTTGGCAAAGTTAGGAAGCAAGAGGAGCCCAGCTATCTGTCACACTTTTGCTTGCTGACTTTAAGAAAGTGGGCCCTCAACTGCCCTTCATTAAAAATAGACATTGGTTGCAGTCACATGCGCCAGAAAAAAATGGGGGAGGGGAAGCAAGGCTATTTCCTCCAGAGGAATTTGACCTGCAGTTGCATGATCACACCTCCCTTTGAAGCTGCAGGCGCAGTTCATCAGTGCGTGATCAGATGCAAGTGTGGATGAGTCGTGGGTTTTTTGTGTGCCTTTCCCCCCCATGCACTTAACCAAGGAATTGATTAATCGTGCCTCCACACCGAGGGCTCCCTATGGAGTTTGCAATGAGGTGCATACTGCAAAGGGGGGGGAACAATGGTACAGAGTCAGGATGGCCTGATCAGTCCATCCCGATGGCATGAGAGCACACTGGAGCAATCAGACACATGAAAGTCCATCTGTGGCCCGTTGCAACCCATTAATTACCGGATTTCCCCCAATGTCTTTTAACTCTGCTTCTGTGGTGGAGCAGAACAGGTTGCTGAAAGCTGTGGGGTGCTTCCCAGATGTGTTGTCTAAATCCTCCCGGCATTTGCACCTACATCGGGTCTAATTGTCCATATGATCGCAGCCTTAGTTGGGGGGGGGATCACCAGGGCTCCATCACACTGCATTACAAACAGTTATATTACAGGAATTCTAGTACAGTTTTGCCCAGACCTGCCAGGAGTTCCACTTTTAATGGAAATGGCAACGAGCATGAAGGCTGACTCCCAAGTATGCCTCTGTTCTGCTCAGTATTGCACATTGTACCCCTGCAATGCACACTCTTATAGAGAGTCTCTATCAAAATGACACAATGCAGGTCCTTTAGGTAAGTGGTCTCCAACCAATGGTTTGTCGTGATGTACAAGGGGATTTGACCATTTTATCTCAGCAGAAATAACTTTCATGTTATTTGATATTGTTGCAGCAATTGCTTGATTTTTTTCCTGGTAGGAAATAAGAAAGACAGGGGAAACATGAATGCAGATGAAGGAAAAAGAGTACCAGAAAAAAAGAAAGAAGCACAAAGCTGGACATGTAGAGTAAATGGATCCTGTGTTGCTGGTGGGGTCTCCTGTGCTAAAGAAGTTGGAACTATTTTTTCTACACTGTCAGGACTCTACTGATATTCCTTGGTCTGTAATTTTCCCCACCACCCCGTAAAATTATTATCTGGATCAGATTCTAACTCTAAGTGTTTAATCTTTTTGTTGGATTTTGGCCAGTAGAAATTAGGATATTTGATGTACTATGTGTACAGACTGTGATTGGCGTAAGTGGGCCCTCTGCATATCAAATGACAAAGAACATTAATAATCCCGCTGAGCTTGCATCCACTGTCCTAGTATGTGCCTTAGATGATGTTTCATGCTCCATGAACTTCATACAGAGCTTGAGTAGAAGCCTGGCTCAGTCTTAGATCCTGTTCAGAATACAAAATTTGTGCCCACAGAACACATTACAAGGGTGAAGAATCCCTTTTCCACATTCAGCTGCTAATGAAACTGAAGCATGGTTTTATGTGGCATTTAATATATCACTATATTCCACCAAAAAATCTGTCCCTACAAACAGAATCCTACTATACGTTTACTCAGAAGTTATCATTTCTTATTCCCTCTGAAAGATAGGGGGGGTAAATACTGTTTTTTCACTTTGTAACCAGCAAGTTATTGCTCCATGGAGTTATTAATGGGCATGGAGAAAGATTTTCTGCCCTTTAACACAGGCTTGGTATGCCAAAATGGGCACTTAAAGGTTTTCATGGCATAGAGGATAACAACATCACCTTAAACACAACATCTTATTAAACTTCTATTGAAGGGACAGGAGGACTGTTTCCCCCCCAACCCCCAGGCAGTTGGTAACCACACTGCTCCTTTTTGTTGTTGTTTATAAACATCATGGCATAATTATCAAATCATGTTAATTTTTTTTAAATGAGCAGTTATTTTGAGTTTCTACAAAGTGAAAAACAGCACTTAAACCCTTCCTTGTTCTCCTAAACAAGTTGTGCCATCAATGCTGAAGGAAACCAGTTGGCCAAGAGAGAAATAGTGCATAATTAATTATGCTGGAAAGAGAAAGAAGGAAGGAATATTTAAAGGGACAATAGCTCTGAGAAACCTCAGCAGAGTTTTAACAGTCTGCTTCGGACAGCCTGTTCCAACAACTGTACTTTAAGTTTAAACAATTTCCACAAAGACTGTAGAAATCAAGACAAATATCACAGACTATACTTGGAATTGTACTATTTGCCAATGACATCTGGATTCTCCATTAAAACTCAGTGAACATATAATGACAATTCCCTACTAACTGCCTAGTGTGGAAACACCCACAGCCTCTGAACATGAACAGCATTTTGCCCTCACTACTGAGCAGCCAAAGCCTGCTCCCACGCAACTGAGATTAAGGTCAAAGTCTTGGCTTTTAGGCAGGCTTCAGCACCTCTCCTTTTAGAAATCACCAAATGGGAATATGTTTCCCTTATTATTTATATCCCTCCCTTCTTCCTAGATGTTCAATATGGCATACATGTTTGATTCCCACCCCCCATTTTATCCCCACAACAATCCTGTGACATACACACAGGGAGAGATAATGACAGCCCCAAGATAGCCTGAAATTTGAACCCAGATATCCCTAATCTTAGTCAAATACATTAACCATGCTAGTTCAGGGATGCTACAGGGCATGTACAGTATATTGGTTACGTAATTTAATGCTTCCCCCCTCACAGGATCAGAGCACAAAGAGGTGAAGTATGTTCAATAAGAACAGGGAACTTTGGACTCCTGAGGAACTTCTCCCCTCCCTTTCTCTTTTTTAACACATTTGTTGTCACAAGAGGTGGAAGTGAGTCATGGTAAAACCAGCTTTCATACAAGCAATAAAAATGTCCCTCCTTCTTTCCCTCCTCCCAGCATTCAGTATTTTATAGGCCTGGTTACTAGCTCGTAATTACATATCAGCATCTTGGACTTAGCATTTTATGAGCGCCTTTGTGTATTTGAAACAGTGAAACCTGTTAATGGTTAGAGCATTTATGGCTTGGGTTAAAGCAGGAAGGCCGTAAAGCCAAATCACTGATAAAGCTGCTGGAAACAGCAGAAAGCTGAGTGGTTTCCAGTGGGATGCCAAACTCCCCAGCTGAGTTCTCCATGCAACACATAATTAAGTCATGGAACTCAATGCCACAAGATATGGAGACAGTTATTAGTTTGGACAGCTTTTTTTAAAGCTTGGGGGGAAATCATAGAAGTTTGCTGTTAGTTATTTAACTGTAGCATCTAAAAACAGAATCTCTGCCAGTTAATTCCTAAGCTTTTGTTTTCCATATAGTAGTAACTAACACAGGTGATGGCTGTCTCCATCACCATTTGCAGCTTTCCAAGGCAATCTGACTGGCCTGTAATGGAGGCAGAATGCAGGACAAGAAGAGTCTTTAATTTCTTTATTTTTTATTTATTTGTTTAATTACATTTTTTGAATTGCCTAATGGCGATGTACAGACTTAAAAACAATAAAATCCATAAAACCATAATCAAAACATTAATTAATTAAAGTCAAGTGGCAAAATTTTATGCTTCCCTCCCAATTCCAGCCTGTGGCTGCTTCATGGGTATGTTCATCTTTGGCCTCAGAGCCAGCCAAAACCAGAGGCGGTGCAGGAATCATACTTCAAAAGGTGCTGGACTGCTTTAGAAAACATAACTGATCCCTGTTCAAGAAGCTTGGGAAACCTGTATCTGAGACAGGGGGCCAGTTTGTCTTGTCTCCCGTGACTTTCCCAGTGTCCCATTCTCCATTCACTTATGAAGCAGCAGATCCAGGATGTAGTTTGAAAAACCTGAGGAGGAACAACCAGCCTCTCCACCTCCCCATGGCCACACTCCCTGAATAAAAGAAGATGCATCATGGAAGCACCAAAATCAGTCTTTCCCCTTAGCCCACAATAGAGCTGGAACTGTTCATTTTCCTCACTTCTAATGTCCTGTGTTTCCTGCAGTGGATTTACAGTGTGGTGAGAGACTTCAGAATGTCCCAGAATGAAACTAGATTGCCATGCTTTCAATTTAGCATGTGCCTGCCCTGGAAAATTCACTAGTTTTGACCTTTAAAGCCCTATATGGTCAGGGGCCTGCCTAGCTGAGGGACCGCCTTTCCCCATATGTGCCCCAGAGAGCACTGAGGTCAGGGACTCAGAGTCGCCTGGCTCTCCCTGGCCCGAGAGATGCCAGGTTGGCTGCTACCAGAGCCAGGGCCTTTTCAGTGGCAGCTCCATACTGGTGGAATGAGCTCCCGGAGAACATCAGGGCCCTGCGGGACCTTCTGCAGTTCTGCAGGGCCTGTAAAACAGAGCTCTTCCACCAGGCCTTCGATTAGGAGCCACCACTGATCAAATGTACCATCGAAATACGCTGTGGCCTCATGAATACCATATGGACATTGCCACTGGTGAGGGGAAGGTAAACTGATGCCGCCATCAGCTTGTTCAGTTTCTCTAGTACTGTCAGTTTTTAGGATGTTAGGTAGGATGTTTATGTATATTTTAGTGTATTTTATCGCACTGTTGTTTTATTGATTGAATGTTGTTAGCCGCCCTGAGCCGAATCTCAGCAAGGCAGGGTATAAATGGAAGATAATAAATAAATAGCATCTAAACTTACTTCTCATTTTAGCAAGCAAGAGATAGTACAAAAGGTATTATCTGGTTTACTCTGAAATGACTGTAGGAGCCTGCATGAAAAAGATTGTTCTAAAATGATGCTTCATTATATCTATGGACACTGGAGTAAACAGGCCTTCCATACAGGCAATGATAATGACATGTTAGAAAGTAGGGGTTGCCTCTTCCTGACTTAACCCTGGTCAGCAAACAGCACAGCAATGTAAAAAGAAAAAAGCCAGAGTAAGACAGTGCAAAGAATGGTGGATTTAATTTCAGTTCAGTCAGACACTCACTGGATTCTTCAGGAATAATCTAGTCCCATAGCTAGGCAAGGCATCCCTCCCCTCATCCTCAAGACCTGAGGAAATAAGGTGGGTGGATTCAAACAGCCAGAAGGTAGCTGCTTAAAACCATCTCACAAATGAAAAAATTCCACAGGCATCCATGATTAAAAGATTTAAACCATTTATTCGAACATAACAGGGCCTCACCAAGTTTCTACGTGGACAAAGCTAACAATTGCCAAGAGCTGTGGAAAGGAGGTGGCATGTATTCCTACCATTCCACTCACGGAACGTTGAGTTTTCCTGTATTCCGCTTTGCTCCTGCTGCCCCTTCTAGAGCCCAGAATGGTCATTCCTGGGGTCACAGGACTCACATGGACAAATCACCACACAGTTCCGGGGGGTGGGGGTGGAGTTAGAAAAGACAAAGGGGTGAAATCATTCCTCCTTCCTCTTCTACAAGTGCACTTCTGCTGAGGAAAGGGGTGGATTTCATCTCCTCGCTCCTCCTTGCTCCAAGCCACTGGCCTGCATGGCCATATCTCCACATAGATCTCACAACCACCAGAATGATATTTATGGGGGTTGGGAGGAGCTTTAGAAAGGAAGAGGGTTGAGGGGGGGAAACCTCAAGGTGCCTCCTGTGCACAGATGGTTGCATACACACCACTGCTTTGCCCTTAAGGGGCCATGTCAAATTAACTATACAACTGGGACCATCACCAAATGCACAACACAAGATAGTGCTTGTAACTGTGCATCAGTAGTGTATAAAATGGTGCAAAAAGGCCATAAAAGAAAAAAAGGGAGCACAAGTAATGACAAATGGGCAAAATCAAAAGATTCACAGCAACAATGTAGGAAAACAAAGAGAGAGGGAAAAGGGTGTCTTCGTACATCTCCTTTGAGGCTAAGGGGCACAGTGGGCTATCACCTAAAGTCAAGAAGGGAAGCTTTGTGTTGAAATTCCAGCTAGCTAGAGGTTGCTGAGGCCCCAGCCTCTGATGTCTTCACTGGGACACCCATCTGTACCAAGACATGTTTCCACAGGTGCAGCTCGGTGTTGGCTAATATTTTACATATGTTCATCTAAACAATTGGACAGATCCCTTTTTGTTTCCTGAAATGCGTACATAGTAATGGAACACGATAGCAGTTTACGCAAAGCACAACAAAGTTTGGGGAAGTGTTTAAAGCCTACCTACCTCCATGTTGTCATCACAAACTTTATTTAATCCGAGGCCGCCTGGAAAAGCTCCCAAAGCTTTGAGCAGCTTGCAGGTGGGGGCCTGTTTATCTTCTCTTCTGTGAAGAGAAAAGCCACTGCCAGTTGGGTGGTACTGTCTGTCACTCTGCTGGCCATAGACGCTCCCCCATGTTACTGTTAGGCTACAAAGAGAAGGCAGTCCTCCTGGGGGATAAGAAGGGGCTGAAGGGTGGGGAGAAAATACCACATGTCAAATAAAAGAGCAAATGTAGAAAATAGTCTTGCATATCCCACCTTCCATTTGTCTCAGCTGGTGGGAGCCATCTGCCTCCCTTTAGACGAATATATAGTGGCGAGCACGGAGCACATCCCCTGAATCCGGGCAGAGCAGCAGCAAGTGATTATTCAGCTGTTTAACCTGAGAGGGAGAAAATTCCAGCCATCTGGAGGAACACAGGAGAACATTCTCATTTTGTTCAGTTTGTAAGGCACCGGGCACCATGACAGGTCCGTTTAAAAAAACAAAACCAAAAAAAACAGGCTAGCTAGAGATGAGTAGTATGCTAGTCTACAGGGCTGATTGTTTTTGTTTGCAGATAGCAAATGTGAAACAGGGTTGCCAGGCTGCAGCCCAGAAACAGATAGTATACATTTAAAATCCCTGGTGAATGGGAGATACAGCAACCCGGTTTTCCCTAGTCCCTTCCACCGCCCAGAATACAGGTGTCCACATGGTCTCCCACTTTTGTGTCCCCAATTCTATTTGTTTTCGTTTTAGTAATTATTGCACCTCTTCTTTATTACTAGTTTCATTCCTATCTTGCTTCCCCTCCTCCACTCCTTTCCTTACTGTGCCAGCCACTTGACAACTACATAGCCCAGACTGCATCAAAGTATGGTCCTACAGATGCTGCACACTGTGGAAGATAGTAAGAGAGATATTATTTTTTTCAACTTGCCTATCTAGTTGATTGTCCGCTGGTTCAGCTGGAGAAGGAGGAAGATGGGAAGAACAAGGCTATGGTAATCCAATCCTCAGGATCTCCAAAATTGAGCAGGGTTTCTCTTCCTGCACAAGTGATCTGAACCCAAAGTGAGCCACAGCACCATTGACAAATGGCTACTCCAGAAACTGCAGCCCAGCAAGGTCACATGACTGGGGAAGCCAATCAGAGCCAAGTTAGAACTATATAATTGTTAGAAAATTGAAGGACTGTGTGCTGCATTTTGCTTGAGGCTTCAGGAGGTCACCATAGATTTAGGCAAACAGACCAGCCAGGACACACAGATGATCCTTTCCTTCCTGTTATCTGATCCTATCCCCTTTGAAGCAGAATGCTGCTCTCAGGGATGAGAGTCCTTCCTTCCAACTTGACACCTCTCTCACAGACCCTCTCTCACACACACAAAGAAGGAGCATGCTGCTCTCTGTCTTTGGAACAAAGGATGCAGGGCATGTTTCCCCAGTATCCACACTCATCCTAGTTAGCTAGGTTAGATTCTATCTCTGTCTCTCATCTATACTGTTTAGAATGGAGCTCCATATAAATAAAGAACTCTTATTAGTTTTAAACCTGACTACTGACTCTGTGTAACTTTGTAAGCCTGCTAGCACACTCACTAAGAAAGCTTTGCTGCGTGGAATGCCTTGCGCACTCTGGCTGTACAAAAACCAGAGAGTCCAACAATAATCTCTACCTCAAAAATAGCTCTCCACTATTAGTTTTCACTGAAAGTTCTTCTGTAGAGCCTGCCTTGCTAGACTGGTTGCTGTTTGAGACTTCTCCCTTGGCCATGCTTCCTGCCTTCAGGTTGCTGAGCTGGACGACCTTGTCTGATTGTAACAGCCCTTCTGGCCCCATGGATCAAGTTCCCTGCCCTGTAGGACTGGCTTAACCTGATCTGGTCCCAGCCAATCCTGCCAGTCTTTCACTTATTCATCCCCCTTTTGTTTTGTTACCAAAACAAATTAAGGAAATGGGGCTATTCCTAACCCATTTTTCATTTGTTCAGTACTGAATGCAGTCCTGTTCATTACAGTAGGCAGCGGAGAAGGGGCAGATGAATCGTCCAGAGGAGAAAATGGGAGGGGGGCTAAATGGAGATTTAAACAGCAAACATACACACAAAAGTGGAAGGCAAACAGCTCAAGGTTCTCTTACTTCTTAGTTACTTGCTGTGTCAACAAATATGCTTTCAGTTTAATCTACCCCTCAGTTAAAAAAACAAAATACTTGAGATTAAGATGATTTTGCCACATAGAGTTCAATAGGATTAAACTGGTTTAGATTTGAGTACGTTGACTTTTGTTGGGCTGTTTAGCCTTTTGTGCAGCTGGCCTGCCTATTATCTGAGTTCCACAAAGCCCTTGGCAGTTAGTCAGACACAGGTTGGTAGAGCGGCCAATTGACCAGCAGAAAAATGGTGTGAGCAGCTGAAGCTTTACACAGTGTTACCACCTGTTAATGTCTGCTGGCAAAGCAGACATTAAAGGCACAAGAGTAAGGGTTGGTTAAAAAACCAAACCTTGACAACTCTAAACATATGTATGCACATAAGTAAAATAGAGCATTAACTATTTTCTGCTCCAGCATACAGAATGCGCCTCCCACTAATTCCTTCTTTTGCAGATTTTGGATTTTCTGGTTGTAACACTTGGCATTTTAATGTCAAATTCTCGGTTCCTGTGTGGAAGGATACTAGCATAATGCAGAGGATACATATATGTGTAGCAGACATTCACTTTTATATTATTGTTAGTTAACTTGAACACTAATAATTCATTTCACAGATCATACACCCAAAATAAATTAATTTGGCATAGACTATTGATCTGATTCTCTTTATGTACAACAAATCACATTTTAACAGAAGTTTGTGAAGCTCCTTATTTTAAAGCAAAACCTGTGAACCATTCCAAAAGCAGGAACAAATTTTCTCTATCCATACTAGGGATGCTCAAATACCCACCAGTTTGGCTCATATCACATTCATCAGTCTTGAACAGGAAGCCAGTTTTTCAGTGTCTGTTGACCCATTCATGGCTGTTTAGCTGGTGACTCCAACTATTCTTCCCTAAAAGTACAATCCAGTGCAATCAACTTTTCATGCATGTATGTTCTTCTCACGCAGCTCAATTGAGTTCTTTCCACCCTTCTCTTTGGTGCACATATGCTCTGCTTGGTAGACAATTGTTTAAAGTTTACTCAGTCACAAATAATATGTCAACCATAAATAAATACTGTTGTGTTTTTTTAAAAAAAAATCTTACAGTTCGATATTTGTGTAACCAGTCCTTAGCAATGTCAAAGGCTGCCGATCTGTTTGGGACATTAGCATTTTTGCACATGTGTAGTTGTGAAAAATCAATGCAGACTTGTTTGGCAGGCATTTGAGTGGTTTGGTAACAAACTAGTGATCTGCTCATCCCTGGTCAACACCACCAAGCATGATAATGTTTATTGGTCCAACATGTTTCTGGCAAAATTTGTGGTATCCCAATCAGTACCAATTTACTCCTTCCTGGGTGGGCACAAAGTGACTAGCAGATACCAATGATTTAGCATTGCAATAGTTTAAACGCTACTCATAATGATATTGGCAAAGAATAAAATCCTAGAGCTAATCCAGTTGGGCAGGTCTTGAGTTCTTGAACTGGTAATAAACCACATGACTAGCCATTCTCTACAGCTGCTAAGAATATTTTAGTTGAAGATTTTATCATTAAATATATCAGGTATATATTTGCTATGAAAGACTAATCCCATCTCCCAGTGTTTTGTAACAATTATGGTTTCTAGCAAACCTGAATAGCAATATCTCCGCCCTCAACTGTATTTTTAATTGGATTAATTCATTGCAACTGGTCGCTTGAAAGAGGTCATAGTGCCTATGCAAATGCTGCAGGGATGTTCATGGGCTCTAGTGCATTGTGGATCCTACATACGGTAAAAAGAAGATGGTTTAGTTTGCCTGGAGCCAGGGAGCTCTGAGTGTAGCTGAACACCAGATGTGATTTATAAGGTTTGGTGGTGCAAGGAACATAAATCTTGTGGTGCACACAGGTAAAGCAAACGCCATGCTCACTGAGTTCATGTCATAAAGCATTTTAATGGTTCTGTCAGTGAACTTAATGCTCATCTCCAGACTGCAGAAACTGCATGAGATTTCCAAACAGCAAAGGAAAGGAAGGATAAGGAAATTAACCTAACATAAACTACATTAAAAGCATATTTATGATCTAGTATGACCTTCCAAAAGGAGAATAAATCTGCAGCTAAAGATCCTACTTTTAGTATACTGGCCACCATGGGGCATCATTCTTACTATGTCCAAGGGTTAGTGAATGCAACTAAAGAGGAGGCTGGTGTCTTTCTACTTTAAAAGCCTCTTGGGTTTATAATACTACTAAAATATCTTTTTCTGCCTGCAGATTGAGCTCTTTTTGTTGCAGGCAATTAAAAAAAATGGGTTGGAAGGTTACAATTAGAGGCAATGGGCAGGATGCAAAGAACCAGGCAATCATTTGGCCTTAGAGTTAAATCCGTCAACCAGCAACATCTCTATCTGCCTGCCATGTAAGAAGCATCTTTGTGCAATCTGAGAGGTCCTTCTAGTGTGGCATGCTGGCAGAAGGCGCTCTACTGTATTTTGTTTTTTTAAAAAATATTGCAGCTCCCAGTAGGTTTGTAAAAAGCTTGGGGACACAAAAGTAGCTTTCTGGATCTAGGCCCATGTGAGTCATTGGAGGCAGGAATGTCATAAAGCAAACAGGATTAAAATCTTTCAGCAACGAATAGAGTTCTCAAAAGGAACTATTGCGGGTGTTTATAGAGGGCTTGTATTACTGGGCCATATTTGAGTGTTGCTGTGGTGACCTGGGGAGGGGGAGGTTGTGGCATGGGTAGAATGAATCCAAACCAGGCAATGAAATGACTTCCCACCAGAGGACCAGAATGACAGAATATATTTACTAAAAAAAGCTTTTCCTTCCTGGTGCCTGGTCAGCAACAAACATGTGACTCAGCTCTCGACACACCTCTGCATGGCAAGTCAATCTCCTCCTCGTATTATTAATATTATTATTGTTGTTCTTGTTCTTGTTATTATTCAGCCCACCTTGCTTGCTGAGTCTCAAGCTGGATTACAAAATATGATGCAAACAATTCAAACAGCAAAGATCTCTAATGAACAAAACAATGCAATGGGGCTAGGATTGAAAAACTGAAAACCATGCAAGCAAACATCAGCAAAACCATGTAAGGAAACAAAACCGTCTAAAAGTAACCAAACTGTCTGAAGTTTGACACCATACTGATAAAACAATGTTTGAGTTCCAGGGGCACCTTTAAGACCAACAAAGTTTTATTCTGGGTATAAGCTTTCATGTGCAAGGCACACTTCTTCAGAGATCTGAGGTGTGCCTGCACACAAAAGCTTATACCCAGAATAAAACTTTTGCTGCTTTCAGACCAACACTGCAATCCGCCCGATACCATACTGATGAAAATCTTACAAAGTAGAAGACATTGGATTGCTGTGAAAAGAAGGGTGATAATATACAATAAACATTGTAATATACTATATACTCGTTATATAAGCAAACTCCTGAGGTGATTCATTATAGTAAAGTTCTGATCCCTTTTATAAGAATGCCCTCCTGAACATTTCCATTTTGCACATTCCACATAACGATAGAGGTGTGGGGGCCTTCCTGACAGCCCCCAAAAGGCCATTCCACAATATGAAGACCATATAGTGCAATCCTTAGGACACTTTCTTGAAATTAAGCACCTTTGAACAGACTTGCATAGGATTCTGAGTAGAGCTGTTTAGGATTGCTCTCATAACCTCTTTCTTTAGCAGTAGCCAGAATGCATGCAACTTTAGCAGGAGCAACTTTCCTGGTGTGAAGATTAAATGCTAGAAAAAGATTTCACCTTCTAAATTTCTCTTTGTTTGGCCGATGATAAAAGCATCAGTTTTAGGCTCACCACTCCTTGCAAGATCATAAGAAAATGATGTTTTATATATATGTCAGAGCATCAATGGTAGTTTATTAGAATATCCTGTTATTGTGTAACAAAGCTGCTTTTTGCTATTATGGTACATCTTACCTTTTTCATAAATATTCCTGAAATTAAGGGATGTTCCCTTCAAATAAGCAACTGGAGGCAAGCCTACATAGATTTGGGGCTCATTTAGAGGAAGGTGCCAACCCTCCTCATAGTAAGTAAACAGAATGTTGTGTGTGTGTGTTTTTGGTAGAAGTTGTTCACCCATTCAGCAGCAATTGATATACTTGTATGTATGATTCAGCACTAAGGGAGAACTCCTAAGAAGGTCTACTCAGGAATAAATCCAATTGAGTTGAAAAGGATTTACTTCCAGGTGCAGAGAAATCAAAACCCAGGCTGCGATCACACGCAGAATTAGCTCTGCCATAGGCGCAAATGCCGGGTAGATTTTAAGGGCACGATCAGACGCAAACATCTGGGAAGCATCCCGCACCCGTGGGCAACCCATTTTGCTCCACCACAGAAGCAGAGTAAAAAAACACTAGGGAAAGTCCAGTAGCAAACGGGTTTGCTACATGCCATGAACAGACTTTCCCCTGTGTGATCACGCCAGCGCGCTCTCATGGCGTCGGGATGGTCTGTTCAGGCTATCCTGACTCCATGCCGTTGTTTCCCCCACTCCCAATTCATTATGCACATCATCACACACTGCATAGGGCGCACACAGTGAGGAGATGTGGATCATCAATCCCCCATTGAAGTACACTGGAAACACATGGCAAAAAATCCACACACCCCGATTCACCCATGGTTTGCATTTGATCACACAGTAGTGGGCTGCCCCCGCAGCTCCCAGGGACTGTGTGATTGCGCAACTGCGGATCAAATTACTCTGGAGCAAATAGCCTCGCTCTCCCGCCCACATTATCTCGCGTGTGTGACCACCCCCCCAGTAGAATCAATGGTGGTGATACTGATAGCTATAACAGCAGCAACCACTATAGTAACATGCTAGCCGTTGGTCACAAAGTGTTTGCATCTGAGAAGTCATTATGTGCTTTCCAAGATCAGTCTCTTGGAAACTGTAACATTCTCCTTCTTCCCTGCCTATGCTATTGAATGCGTGTAAGAAAGATATATTGTTTATTTTTCTGGCACAAAGTGAACTTTCAAATGTGATTACTTAATTGAAGAAAACATTTCCTGACATGTTGAGAATCAACATTGGAATCAAATCTTCTGCATTTGGTTATAGAGAGGATGAGTGCATTCTAGCCTGCTTAATCCACATGAATCCCAGCGCATTCATTTTAACCACAAAGCCATTTGGCTGTAAAAACAAAATGCAACAGAACAGTGTGAAATGGTTTGCCCTCAATTAAACAGTTTAGTCCACGCATATTGTTTGGCTAATTGAATTTATCTTACAAAGCAGCTTGTATAATTCCTTTGAAAATGTTCTAGCAGTAGAGACATAACACAAAGCATTTAATACATCTTTCTTTGTTTTAAAAACCCCAAATCTGTCTTCTGTGTAGTTCATGTACAGCCAGCTTCTCTGTTCTTTATTCTTGAGGGCTACTCTATTCTACAAATGCTAATTTAAAGGCTAGAGCAGTTTAATGGTAAGTTTTTTTTAATAAAGTTAGCCATTGCCAACCAGTTGTCAACTGATCAGATAAAGATTGGCCTAGCATGCTCCTGTGCTGTGTTGCTAAAATATGCTGGAAGTGGCTGTCAAACTTTGTCATCACTTCTCTGTAGACTGATGTGTTTGTTAAAAGCAGCTTGATCATTTGAGCAGGGGCTGGTTTATAAAGGCGGCCATCTTACTAGCTAGCAGTAAAGACTTTACTGGTCTGGAACACATGTACTTGGGAAGTGTAAGGCTGTTTCTGAGGCAGGGGCTGAGCAATGAATGTGCCCCCTGGAAGATGCCCTCGGCAGTGTTCCTTTGCCATTCAAGGGTGCACAGGACTCAACACCCCCATCAGATGTCTCAAACGCAGTCAATATCCTCCTTCATTTAAACAGAGCCTCTGGGGACCATATACAGTGGCCATTTGGGAAGGATAAATCTAGCCCATTTGTCAAGTTAAATGTTTTCAAAATAATCTAACAATTATTTTGCATGTTTTAAAACTAGAGCAAGGTGTTTATTTCCAAAAAATGTATCTAATAGGACCCTGCAAACCAGAGTTGCATTTTAGCCTACTGTATTACTGAGCATACCGTATTATACTCAGCCAGACCTCATGCAGCATTACAGGGCTTTTGCAGCTGTGTTCAGCTTTGCATTTCGTATTTCTTGTGGAGTTATTGTACAGAGCTATTGCAGCGCTTAGAACTGAAATAGGGGTATATTTATATTTGAATTAAAGCCAGTTGAATTCTACAAGGGTATAAGACGCATTATCTGTTCAAAAGGTATCAATGCACTACGAACAGAACTCTTCCAGAGTCTCAAGCATGAAAAAGAACCAATGTTTTGGCCCAAATGGAAGGCCATCTCTGTTATTCACAAAATTCCATCTTAAAGCATTCAGATTTAGGAGATCTCAGTAGCTCAAAAACATTATTTCCCTGGAAACCAATGGCATGGCATTTGCCCTGTAGCTCTCTTCCTTGCCATTTTGTTTTTCATTTGCCTGTGAACACCTTCCGTGGACAACTGCTTGTTCTCTTAGAATTGGGTTCCTGCTCTTTGGAGCAGTAGTGGAGACCCAGCTCTCCTTGTGTCCGTTTTATTGGTCACGTTAGATTTCCTTGATCTGGTTCCACCCAGAACGATCTTGTGGGGTTTCTTTCCTTCAACTTTCTTTGACTTACCATATGTGAGATGATTGTACCCTCAGGAATTCCATCCAGAGTGCCGAAGCGCAAAAGAAAAACACGCCACCAGCTCTTTCTCTAGAGCAGTACAAACATTTCCTTAAACCTTCCTGTCTCAAGGGGGAAATTGACAGAATAAACTTTTCACCCAGAAAGCCCAGCTTAAGCAGCTCTAGGGCTGAAGCCTCCACCCCCCTCTGGCATTCTTGCATCATTGATTTTTGCACCATTTTGCCAATAAAAGCAACTGTATTCTTTGATTCCAGCCTGTCCTACAATGGAAAAGAGGCCAGAGTCAACAACTAAGTTGTAAGTTTTACTAATAGAAAAAAGGTGTGGAGGCCAGCAATGCTTCCACTCCTGTGCTTCTCTAGCTATTGTTAGCGTGACTGTCTTCCATGAAGCAGAGTCAACAATCAGTCCTGATGATAGGATGTACTAATAAGATGTGTCCCTCTAGAAAATGCTACCAGCTATTGGTGCAGCTATAACAATCTTAAATCCATAAGCAGGGCTGTCAAAATGTATTTATTTAATTCCTTTATACCCTGCCTTTTTCCTCAATGGGCACTAAAAGTGGCTTATATAATTCTCCTCTCCCTTTCCATCAACAGCAATTTCTGCTGCATCCAACTCAGTGAAGGCTTACTAGCCACGGTTATTCACATTTCATGACATCTAGAGGGGTGTTTTTGAAAAGTGACTAAAAATGGCAGCTGGTACAGAATGCGGCTGCCTGACGGTGTTTGGCACATAGAGCACCAGTTTGGTAACAAATGCACTGAGACCCTGTTACTTCCCAGGCCCAGTGTAAAATGGCTTCTTCTAACCTTTAAAGTTCTACATACTTTAGGCCCAGGAAACCTTAATCTTCTACAAAATCTATCCATGTATTAAGGGCTTCCATGGATGCTCTGCTCTGTGCCCTCGCCATCAGGAGTGGCATGAGACTGTGGATGGAACAGACGGCATGCAGATGTCTGCTTCATTCCATTCCTGTTAGTGTTCAGGTGGTAGGTCAGGCTGATTGTGTTCTGGAGACCCTTTGAAATGCTCTGTTGGTTCCTGTTATGATCCTGCAGAAGTTCCATGATACCAGGCATGTCATCCTAGGAAACTGCTTACAGTTCTCATCCTGAGCATTTGCTCCTGCTCTTTCCAAAGCCTTTGGGAATAATCTAGTGCCAGTAAAATAAGACACAAACATGTTTTATTTGGCAGTCATCTAATATCTTTGTCCAGAATACACTTACCTTGTATATTAATAAACCTGTTTACAAAGTAACCTGGATTTTGTAAAAGGTTGCCTTTGCCCTGCCCAGGATCTATTCACACTCAAAACACCTCCAGTTTTCAATAAATAGTTCCAACACTGCAGTTTTCTTAGGTCAGCCAATGAATTTTCCACTTTAGTAAACAGTCTGCCCACCTGACAGGAAAAACACCCTCTATCTGGCCAGCTGCTGCTGGAGAAAATGTGCTGGGTGAGATGGACTGATTCAGCAAGACAATTTCTTATGTTCTTACCCAAGTGGCTGAGATCCAAAGAGCTATTTTAAGGCTTGGGCACTGCCAAGGGATGTTTTGCTTTCTCCCCCTTGGCTCTACAGACCTCCCGCATGACATTTCACAACCTGCCTTGGCAAAAACTCTCACCTTCAGAAGTCATTTGGGCCTGCTTGGGAATCACAAGCCCAAAGCCCTCCTGGGTTCTTAAAACTAGTTGTTCAGTTCTTTTACAGACACTACCCCCATAAAAAAAGGAAAGATTGAATTTGAACTGGCTATAGCTTGAAGAGGTTGTGTTGGAAGCAAAAGATGTAGCTCACAAACCTGTCCTAACATGATACCCTTCTTCCTTTTTATCTTCACAAGAACTCCATGAGATAGGTTAGGCACAGAGAGCATGACTGGCCCAAGGTCACTCAGCAAGGTTCATGGTAGAGTAGGGATTTGAACCTGGATCTCTCAGAAGGCAGTCCAATCTTCTAACCACTGCACCAAACTGGCATCCCAGAACTGGGCAAGAATATAGAAGAAAATAGGTACTGGGTGGCGCTCTCCTGCAGGACGGAGTTCATCCTGCAGAACAAAGAACAGATTTAGGCTGGCCTAACTAAGATGAGCAGATATCATTTGACTACTATGAATGCAGGACAGGAAGCTTGTATAGGGAAGTGAATGACGTCTGATGGCCACACTCACTTAAATACAAAAATTGTAACTACTGTAACTCACCACAGAGAGCCTATGTGGTGTCACAGCTAGAGTAGTGGTCTCAAAGCAAGAGGATTTGGGTTCAGATCCCAGTTTAGCCATGAATCTACTGGGTGATCTTGGACCAACCAGTCTTTTCAAGTTTGCCTTCTTCAGAAGATAAAAATGAGATAACCAATTGGTAAGTTGCTTTGTTACCTTAACACAAGACAGACAGTCTATATAAGTGATTTCTTTAAATTAAGAAAATAGCCCAGGAGGAAAGGATGAAGTTCCCTTCCTCAGCTGTGTGACTCTGGTCTGATGGAGTTTCATCACAGCTGCAATTAAAAATATTAAAAAATACTGGAGGCTCAGATCTCCTAAACAGCTTGGCTCTCCTTGAAGGAAGGGCAGAGCAATGCGGGATAAAGAAAGATCTGTGGTCCTTCTAAGAGCTTGCTTGAAGATATAGAAGACTGTCCTGTGTTTCCGGTATGGAGTAAACATTATTTCCATCTGCACAAATATTACAAATGAACTTAAAATGAGAGAGAAGAGAGATACATTTAAAAAAAAAAGTAAACACAGAGAAATAGGATTTACAAGAGGTTATAGTTTGTCTTTTTTTAAAAAAGTCTTTGGTGCTATAAATTCGTATGGTTTTCCATCTGTTCTGCAGAGATAAGGCTGATTCATGAACTATTTTTAGAACTTTTTTTAAAGGCCTGGACATTTCCAATATGTCAGTCAAGTTATTTACTGTGGCACAGAATCTGAATTTATAGCTGGTTATTAAAATGTCTGTGCAGGATCTCCATCCCAGCTTGAGACTGCATTATTTTTTTTATTGCCAGCTATTTTTATCCCTCCCAAAATTGAATTTGAAAGATGGTGGCTATACATTTGATGACCTGCTTGTATTTATCAAGGCCACTGCGGCAAAATGTAACTGTACAGGAAATCCCATTAGAACATGCTGGCCCTGGTTGGAAGGAGTACGTTAACCTGTCACTCATGTCACTGGCTTTGAATGCACTCTGCTCCATTGTAAATGCCTCTTCTCTGAGAAGTCTGGCTTCATAAAAGTGGCAGTGGTCCTTGATGTACTCAGCAGAGGATAGGAAAGAAAACATGGCTCTGAATACCGCACATTGATTGCTGCAAATTGAGTGTAGGATGAAGAGTGTACACTGCATCCCCACTCTGAAATAACGTGTTACAGAACTGAGCATCTATTCATAGCTACTGGACCAGCTCCAAGTCATGAGCGTAAATTTACTTGTATCATCTTTGCCGGATGGAATTGTGGTCCCCTGTGCCTGCTTGCCATTTGATTTGAGAAAACTGTTTATTTGTTTAGGCCTGTAATGATATTATCCACAGGGCTGCAGGCACAGAGAGAGGATCAGGAATTCCTGGAGGAGAAACTTTGTGTCTGATTACCCTGACAACCTTTTGTGGCACAAGCCAACAGTGACTTTTGTTTGTTGTTATTCTCTCTGCAGAGGTTTCTTTTTCTCTCTTGCAAAATGGAGATGGGTGTCTTCTTGAAGGAAGCAAAGCAAAATCCGAGGCTGTCATCCACAGTCAGAATGTTTCTGCTTTTTTGTTTGTTCATTTGTTTCAAAAAGGAATTACTTTTTTCTGCCTGATCTACAATCCAGCTCTGACCGAAACTGATCAGGCAACCAGTTGAAAAGCATAACTTAGAAATGTTACCCATTTCAATTATGTCTACTGTTTCTGAACAGGGGACTTAGGAACAGAGGAACAACTAATCTTTCATGAAGGACAGCATTCTTTAATGGTTACAGTGTGCAATGCAATCCTAAACATGCTTACTCAGAAATAAATCCCACTGAGTTTAATGGGACTTGTTCCCAGGACAGGTGCACAGGATTACAGCTTCAGATGCAGGGGTTCCTTCAAGGTGCTTTGAGCATGATATGTTCTCTCAGTCCCACAAGGTAACACTAGAAGAGGAATACTAGAGCACATCTTCACACTGTAATTCTTGTGGGAAACAGTGGGGCAAATCCAACCATCCTTCAAGTAGCCTTTCTCCACCCTCAGGAACCTTGATCCAACTTAAGTGCCTCTTCTGCTTCCTCCAATGCAAGAACCACTGAAATTGAAGAAGACTCCCTATGGTGGAGGAAAGCTTCAAACTTGAGCCAAAAAGAAAGGTGGGGTATAAATATTTGAACAAACAAACTTTGCTCAGTGGAGTGGTAGGAGCCATCCCATTCGTGCTAATCATGTACTTCCTGCAACAACATATTAACTCACAGACATACATTTAAAAAATACCCATGTTTAGTTAACCTTGGGCCAGGATTTCCAGATATATATTCACAGGCATTTGAAGATGCATGTGTAAGCATTCATCACATCCACACGTTCTGGGTTTGCTGCAAGAAACACAGAGGTAACAGAGGTGTTTTTCAAAGAAATTGTAACATGTGGAAGTGCCCTTACTGACATGGTGCCTCCCAGAGCTGTTCTGGGAGCTGATGAGAGGCAGAATGGAAAACCCTTCACACTCATATAAAATCATGGCCCTAAGTACACAAGATCCATGCAGCTCATTCCAAAGAGACTGTCTTTTGCTCTGATGGGTAAACACGCTGTTCTGAGGATTAATGATAATTCTGCATAACTAGGCTGAAGACAGGGCTGCAAATCCTTTGGAAAGATGAGATTCAAACTTGCTTTCGGTTCATATAATGCTGAGTACGGAAGGGTTGTTTCAGAGGGAAGGGCAAAAAGAAACGCTGAGATGTTCAGCATACCGTTTCAACACTACCCCCTCCTGCTGCAAAAAAGATCTACATTGCAGAGTGCTTCCCTTTGTGTCTGCTGGGGCGGGGGTTGATGGGAGAGCAAGACAGATTTTTAATGAGAATCAGACTTTTCCGCTGTGCAATTTATATCTAAACAGCCCTTCAAGGGTCTTTAACAAGTCTATAAACAGTCTCAGAATTGCCAAAAATCATTTACAAATAAAGCTTTCCCAGATCTGCGCCCAGTCTGAGCAAAGAGTACAATGCTTTTCTTTTTTTCTTTTTTTCAATAAATATTTAGCTACGGGGAGGGGTGGGGGGAAAGGCCAAGGGTAACAAAGAACATTGGTTGTTTAGATTGCCTGGCCCAAGCTAGAACTCCCTCTTTGCAGCTGACCAGTGCTACATATAGGTTAATTTCCACATGGAGCTGTAGAAATTCTATCCCTGGTTTGTGAAGTTTGGGTCAGCCAAAGCATGTTAATCTGTTTAGCATGTGTGCTTCGTGGAGGAGCGAGACCACCGCCAGGCAAGAGAAGCAGCAGCAGCAGCAGCCGCCGCCGCAGTCCTTGGGGGTAGTTAATAAAGAGCTGAAGGGAAAGACATTTAGAAAGCGTTCAGTTTGTGAGCTGGGGCAGCTCGGGGCACATGTTTAAAGTTTCCACCCTCTCGGAAAACTGAGAAGTCTGTAGATTGCTTAGAGCAGGGGCCACACACCCAAGTGCCAAGAGATGGGGTAGAGGGAGGAGAAGGGCGGATGGAGAGGTGACATGATTGAGGAGGTGTTAGAAACTACCGCTGCCAGAGGTACCACTGTAAAGACTTATGCCCAAACACTCGGCAAGGAAAGAGACATTTCCCTGTGAGAAGCGCTCTTTGGTGACAGACTTGCAGACAAATCCCACTCACATTTTCTTAGCAGATTTCATACTAGCAGTGCAAGGAGTTTATTTACTTCATTTATGCCTCACTTGCACCCCCAGCTGGGACCCAAAGTGGCTTCCAACATTGTCTCCTTCTCCGTTTTATCCTCACAACAACCTCCTCACAACAACCCTGGGAGGTAGCTTAGGCTAAAAGTGTGACCAAGCTTCGATGGCAGGGTGGGACCCTGAAGCTGGGTCTCCCAGATCCTAGTCAGACGTTCACTGGCTCTTTAGTCACAAAGTCACAATTTTAAGCACAATGCCACTTCAGTTGCCTAATTCCCCTTTGCCATTATGACAAGTGGACGTTTTCCAAACATCATTTGAAATTACAAGAACCTCACAGAACTACCATTCCCAGAGTTCCTTGGGTTCTACTGCAGGGTCCATTGCAGTTAAAAATAGACTTGAAACTAGTTCAAATGTATACTATAGACACACATGCGAGACCTTTGGTAGTGGGTCTTCAGATAAATTGCTCCAAGTGAGTGAAGTAATTATTTCAGAGTAATATCTGAGGATCAGGCTGCACATTTTACCAATTTCAGTGAAAATACGCTAGGGCATGTATGTCTACACCATACATTTAAACTACTTTCAAGGTTCTTTGACAAATAGCTTGGCTCCCAAGCATGCAAAATTGGTGTTCTAAAGATCTAGAGATCTTTTATAAAAAAGTTTAACAAAATTCCCTCTGCTCATCAGGCAATGACTGTTTAAAGTTATAGTTCAGTTGTGCTCAAAATGAATAACCTGGGATGAGTAACGAATCCTTTGGGTCTTGGCTGTCAACCTCCAACTTTTCCTTTCTTCCCCTCTCTCCCTGTCTCTCTTACAGAGTTAAACACTTAAAGCATTTTAACCTAATCAAAATATTTGCTGATGAGTATTTATTTTTACAAGCTCTGGCTTTTGGCTTTAGACTTCCCTTTAAACAATATAGACTGCAGTATTAATTTGTTGTAAAACCAAATGTGGTTAAGATTATTCTGCTCTGACTCTGGAGATCAATCACTGGTGAGAATATCTCTATTAGAGTAAAATAAGCAGTTAGAAGCACATCTTTCGGCATTCGACAGCATAACTTGTGATGCCCTAAGCATATGTGCCCCAAAGCAAACAAAGCTGGGTGAGCTTTTGAAGCAAACTGGGCCTCTTTCGTGGTATCTCTCCAACAGCCAGAAAACAAAGACTTAAAGCAAATATAGGAGACTCAGGGGTACCAAACTGGGTTGCCAGCTGCCTGGAGGAGAAATATGTCCCGTTCCTTTAATAAGAGGCTTAATGGGGTGTTATTTACCAGGTGATGTTATTTACCTCCATGTCATGAAAAGCTTTCTCTGTCCATTTCCACACATTAAGCCACTATTAAAGAGATTGGATGTTTTCAACTGGGCCTATTGGCTCCTCCAGTACCAAACTGACTGAATTCTTTAGAACTTTGATGAAGTGTATCTAACTCTAAAGGTTCTTCCCATTTCCAGCTTACTCCTGCAACTTTCTCAGCCTGCATATCCAAGTTTCCCTGTCTGTCCTTCCATTGGCCCCAGAGAAAGCCCAGAAAAAACCCAAAAAACAAAAACCATGTACTCACATGACTTTAATCCAATTTGCCACCTTCCATGAGATGCCTTTGGTGACATAGCTTTTATTTAATTATCTCACCTTTCAGACAAAGTTGCCTCTTAAAGGGGCTCACAACAACTGATATTCAAGAAGCAATGCGGATGGAAGGCACTATATACGTAAAGGAAAATAAGAGTCAGCCTTACAAATGGGAATAAACCCACAAGTAATAGAAGAGGAGTGCAGAGGGACATAGAAGAAGGAAATAATTTGACAAAACCAGAACAAAGTAGTGAATTGTTAGCAGGTCCTTGTATTCGGTTAGGGCCAGCTGATCTTCCCGTCCTGGCTGTTCTTGCTGGGAGAAGACGACACCATCTCTCACCAGTGGTCTGCAGTTCTGTGGCTGGGGGCAGGGCCTTCTCTTCCCTTTTTGTCCCACTTCATATTGTTCATAACAAGGAAGGCACAGAAGGCATCTGGCAGCATAAACTTCTGGGAGAACATGAATGCTCGCACCTTTTTTGGTCACTTCTGTTTGTCCTAAGCTATTACATGGCATTTGCTTTTGGATTTTACTTTGGATCAACACAGCCACTTGCAAACTCTAATAATGGTGAAACATTTTGAAACAAAAAACAGATCAAAGCTCATTGGAATCTGTACTAAAATTTCCAACCTGTACAAAAGCATAAAGTCTTCTGAAATAAGGTTTTTAAAAATGGTCTCCTGGAGGATGAAGGAACAGGTTTGGTCGCCTTCCTAAGGGAGAGGCTTCCTTAGAGCAGTCACCACTGCAGAAAAAGTCTTGTATCTTGTCACCACCCACCTAACTCTGGGTGGATGGCTTTGTGTCTTTGGGCATCTGATTGGATGCTGGGCAAGACAGACCACTGGTCTGACCCAGCAGGACTCTTCTTATGTTCACTTACGTCAGTCTCACCAAATAACCTAAGCACATCGGGTGGAGGAATCAGATAAGTAAGTGGGTTCTAGAGCAAATCAATCCTGAGCTGTCCCTAGAAACTAAAATAACTAAACTGAGGCTACCGTACTTTGGTCACATTGTGAGAAAACAAGAGTCACTGGAAAAGACAATCATGCTAGGAAAAGTTGAAGGCAGCAGGAAAAGAGGAAGACCCAACATGAGATGGATGGACTCAACCAAGTAAGTCATGGCACCTAGTTTGCAAGACCTGAGAAAGGCTATTAATGATAGGACATTTTGGAGAACATTAGTTCATAGGGTCACCATAAGGCAGAATTGACTTAATGGCACTGAACACACACACACACACAGATTTGTGGTGTGCAGCACCATGCTGGGCTGAAAGATACCATGCTTGTGGTTCCAGTTGTGGGCTTGGTGAAACTCAGTTGAACCTGAAGCTGAATTGCTCCAGTCACAATTAAAGCCACCACATGTGACACACATGGACATGAGATGACTATGCGGTATGTTGTCATCCATTTTTTCCCTAAGAAACAAATCTAGCTGTTCTCTTACATACAAAGAATCATATATCCCTGCACTTATATCCACAGCATTGCCACTGAGAACAATGGGGTCAGAATTTTAGATTGTACATGCTGCTGATTTTGTTTCTTTAAACTTATTCTGGGGCTTCTTTTTCAAAAGATTCCTGGAATTTGTCCTCAATAATAGATCTACAGCTTACTTACTCTAATGTTACTAAAAAGAGCAAATGAGTTTTGCATTACAATCTGTACTTTGCATTTTTCCAAAATATATCTGTACATTACATAAGGTTCAAATTTGAGAGAGAGAGAGAGAGAGAGAGAGAGAGAGAGAGAGAGAGAGAGAGAGAGAGAGAGAGAGAGAGAGAGAGAGAGAGCGCCATCTCCCCACCCAACAAAATGCACTCTGAGAAAACATAAGAATAATTGCTAAGTGATGATGACTGGAACAGCTTTTTACCTAACTCTTCCTCCTTCTGTTTGGTCTTGGGGTTAATAATGAGAAGAGCTATTCTGAAGATCCCATCTTGTGTCATACTCTCAAGTTGGAACTGATGGACTGTAAAACTAATGTCGGCAAAGCAAGATGCAAATAAAAGATCTGCAGCAAAGTGGACCTCAAGCAACAGTCAACAGATGTAAAAGTTTAATAAAACATCAGCCAGTCCATTGAGGCTTCAGTGGTTAGCACTAAATAGCACAAAATTACATTTTTTCTGTACCAAAGTATTTTAGCATAGTGGACACATCCAGTATCAAAACCTGAAGCAGCTCCTCTGGACTCCTTGGGATTCCAGACCTTGTGGCCAGATGATGACCCATCTAAAAAAAAATCTGAAAACATTAGTAGGGTTAGATCTCAGTCCTGTCTTCACTTTGTACTTCTATTAATATAACTGACCTCAGAGTCTGCCTGTATTCTCGCAAGGCCTTTGTTTGCATAAAGGAAGTGACAGATTGTGCACATCAATTTCACTCTGTCAGGTAGAGACAGATGAAATAGCAAGATAGATCTCTGCTACTTACATGTTTATTACAGAGAACAGCTTACACAGGGAAAGGGTGAAATCTGCAGCATACTCAGAATGAGAGGGGGGAGGGAATTCCATTAATTACAGAGGCTCAGGGCTGCACTTTAAACCCAATTATAATTTGTCATAAGACAATCCTAAATGCTTTACATGGAGAAGAGGCACTGTAAGCATACTTGGCAGGAAATAAGTCCCCTTGGATTGAATGGAACTTCAGAGAAAATAGGTCCAGGACTGAACTGGGAATCTTGTTTATTTCGATAGTGCTTACTTGCATATATATGTATGCCTAGGAAAGAGGCTTAAGACTGTTCCTGATGCTGGACAAAATTCATTCCAATTAAGCCATCAGACATAACAGAGAATATCATTTACTTGCAACCATTGTACTATGTGGAAGAACAGTGGAAATGAAACCATCTATGGAACTTTCTTGGAGGTCCCAGTGTGAGCAAAATGCTGTCTTCTTATTACAGCTGAGCAAACAATGGATTGAACACTTGCTCTGGTGAGGCCAGTTCCATTAACTTCAAAGGGGATATTGCTGAAGTGAAATATTAACAAGATCTCATATTTGAGTTTTACAAACAAAGAACATCATGATTAAAAGTCCTGACCATGCTAGTTCTCTTGATGCAATAACTTGGTGTTTAAAAAAATGAGGAGTGGAATCCACTGCAAACTCCTCCAATACATTAAACAGATAGGAAGTTGATACCCTGAAGCACATTTGGTATCCACTGTGCAAAAGGATAACATGTTTGCTGATGGGAAAGGGGTTTTCTTGATCAGTGCTGGAAGAGATAATGGTCTGTGAATGGCCTTGGTATCTCTACACCAGACAAATGCCATTTCTTTACCACTCCTTCAATGATCTCTGCTGAAGTCTGGAGTCCACGAAAGAAGTTGTATTGCATATGTCATTCTGCAGAACTGCAAGTACCAAGGAAACTATGCAAAAGGAAGAAATGAAGAATTCAACAAGACATAGAGGGAAGGAAAGGAACGACATGATGAAAATGACGGGGCACACCCCATATAGACCCATAAGCCCCACAAAACTGAGGAGAGTTCAATGACAGTCTTTGATGTTGGGGAGAGTAACCACATGGAAGCATGTGGAACTGAAGTCCTGGTGCTGTAATTATCTCCTGGCCCTGGACTCACACTGAGAAAAAACTCTCTCTTCCGGTATGAACCATGTGATGAATACACTTCTCCACTGTTCCTGTTAATTGTATCACCCTACAGGACAGTAAGATCTGGTGACCTGTTTGCAGGCTTTCTCTGTAGTAGCCCCTCTTCTTTGGAATGGCCTTCCAGATGGACTTGGTTGGGCTTAGGTGATCTTTGAATGCTGTGTTCTTCAGATGGACTTCATGCAAAGCCAGCAGGTAACATCAGGTGGGCCATGTCTCATATCTCTTTAGTACTGAACCTTCCTCAGTATTGTGTCTTGTAGGTCTAATAATAGGGTGTGCCCATTTATTTCCATCAGTTCACTCAGCTCCTCTCCTCCATATTTAAAATGATGTTTACATACTGTTTTTAACTTAAAACAATTTACTGTTTTATATCTGATGTAACATTTGTAAGCCACCTTGAGTTCCCCAAGAAGGGGAAAGTGTAAGTGTCTTAAAGCAAATGAATTAATAAAAATGTTTTCCCTGTCAAACTGGCAGTATCCAGTTATCCAGGTGTCAAGGTCACTCCAATAACAAATTGAGAAGGCACAGGCAGCTAACAGAGTGAGTTCTCCCTGAAACCTTTAGGTGGGACCCAATATTCCCTCCAAGCTGAGTTACTGTGAGCTAGCTAACAGTTTTTTAGCCTCTGGCTCACACATTTTTTGTCTTAGCTTAGGAAGACTGGCTCCAGAGCAAACTGATTCATACAGATACCAAACTGCTCACTCACAACTTTAATGCCAGTAGCTCACAAAGTAGAATTTTTGCTTACAAGACTTCAGAGTTCAAAGGGAGCATTGGTGGGACCTCATCAGGGGAAGCAATTTAATGTTTGCGTGCCCTGTTATTAAACTTTGGGAGATCATTACTGTGTCATAAATAAGTATACCACCATAAACCCTTGCTTAAGCCTCTATCTGCAACGACTTGTAACTGCCACAAGCTGATCGATGAAAGCCCTTAGTTCAAAATGAAATGTTATAGGATATTTCTCCTTGGAAGCTTGAGCTGAAACACATTTTTGTGTTGAAGTCTCCCACAAACTTGGTTTCATTTTGATAGTACCTGATATTGGCATAAAACAAGTGAAACAAATAAAGTAAAACAATCATCTCTCAACTGTTCTCACAAAAATCCATTTACAGTTGCTGGGAATTCCAAATGTGTAGGGAAGCAAGGAAAAGAGTAAGTTTGGCCAATAAATCGCAAATATCAAACTTATTTTCACACTTAGAAAGTTTCCTTCTATAATGGGAGCTTTAAAAAAAAGTATTTGAACTCATAAATTCCAAAAACAGACAATAAAATTTACTAGCACTGAAATAACAGAAGCCTAAAATATTTAGAACATGTTACTTGAGCAAATAACATAATCCTTGGCACATGGGAGCACATGGTTTGCTTCAAGCATGTTTCATTTTGTCATTGCAATGAGTGTGCAGTATTTCTCTTTGGGTGCAAGAGTGATTGATGTCCTTGGAAGAGCCGCTTGTAAGAACATGCCAGTTGCCAAAGCAAACACGTTGGAGGGAAGTGAGCGGGAGGGAGAACTGTACTCCTTGGAGTAGATCTTGGTTTGGGGAGTTCACGAAGAGGTGAGACAGCTAGCTGCAGAACAAATACAAACACTCTGCACACTTCATCTAAATAAATTATATACACAATCTGGCCTTCAGTAGTTATTAACAGAGCATTTACTACTACCCTTCCCTCTTGCCCCTATAGAACGCAGGCAGAAAGCCAGCTTGTGCTCCAGTAATGATTTATAACTTTTGCTTCTTGTGAATGGATGTATTACTACTAAGATCTCTTCCATTTTATTTCCCCCCAAAGCTGTTGTTGCCATTCCAAAACAAAACGAGCTGGTTACCTTCTGTCCTAGTGGTCCAGTACTGGACTTCTGGTGTGCATTATTAAATTTTGTGAGTGCTGGGTTGAACACGCCAAAGGAAACATTCACCAAGTGCATTGACCCATTTTCCTTTTTTTAAAGCCAGTCACAGAAACTTGTGTTAAAAGACAGCATGTGAGGTTGCTTGGATCTTTGTTTTCTTTTGGATTAGGCCACCTTTGCAATGTTGACCTAGTGAAGAAGAGGACTGGCTCTGTGTGCCCCTGCTTTCAGAAACTGGGTACTCATCAGACACAGGGCCTTCTCTGTGGTGGTGCCTCAACTCCGGTACGCCATTGTCACAACTGCACATCTGGAGTTTATCTGCTTATCTAATTTTACATTTTGGATAAACAAAAAACATTTTTAACTCAGACTTCCTGTTAATTATTTTACAAGTGGAGTCCCCCTAAAATATTTTGATTCACTTTTAACTCTATCTGAAAACACATGCAACATACATAATGTGCTAGTCTGGTTCTTTACAGCAGAAAGCAAGTGGCCACCTGGGGTGTCACCACTCAAAAGGCTCTGAGACTGTAAGTGTTTTGGCACATTGGGTGAACTCCCCCCACCAACAAAGAAAAAAGTGAGAAAACTAGAATGAACATGTTACTTACTGGGCACTGAAAATGAACGGTATAAAAATAAAAATAGGACAGCTCAGAGCTCTTTCAATCCAGGGCTGCTTCCTCGCCCACTTGCTTCGGTTGCAGTGTTCCAGGCAGCTCCAGCCCCGATTCACACTCCTCTCCCAGGTGGGCTCCTGGGAGGGGGTCAGCCGTGGAGACAGCTGGTACTTGGACAAGGCTAGGAGAAGGAAGGGAATGGGGGGGGACGGGGCGGTGGCTTCAGCCTCCAGGAGAAAGGCACATGGGAAAGAGGAGGCTCCTCTGGCCTTTTTGGCACTCCTCAAAACCTGGCACCCTAAGTGATCCCCAATGGTTGGGCCAGCCCTGCTCTCACCCCACCCATGCCCAAAGAGAGGGAGAAAGGACTTTGGGGCAAGTGTTTCCAGTGTTTTTGTGCTGGAGGCTGTAGAAGGAGACTTCTTTATGAAAGGCATTGTTTCTCACAAGGATAAACAAGATGAATTCCTTTCCTGGCCATACCTTGCATGCGTATGACTTGGCTTGATGCATGCTTTGGCTCACTTCCTGGAGTTATCTGCTCTGTGGATGATTTCCTGTTATCTGATTGTGGCACAGTTGCAGTCTGGACACAGTCCACACTTGGGCAGAGGGAAGGCAAAAAAGTTAATTATGGCCCCAGTCATACGGGCCAGAAAACGTGGGAGGGAGGCGTGGCAGTTCGCCGTGGAGCAAAATAAGGTGCGGTAGCCCGATCACACGGGCCACTGGGTTGCCATGTTCCGGCACCCAGCGCTGATCACACAGCACTGCTACAGCGCAGCAAAAAAGCAGCGCAGCAGAGCAGCAAACCATGCCGTAGCAAAGGACGCATGTGCCACTGGGGGGGGGCTGTCGGTGTCTTGCATATGCGCATGCCTCATTCAGCGTTGGTGCACATCCCATGGAAACTTACAACATCCAGAAACCACGGGACATGGGCCGGTGTCGAAAGCCGCAGGATACTGGCGCTCCCGTGATCAGATGCTGGCCTTTGCCCTGGGGTTTCCGGAAACGAGTACTTTGATCCTAGTAGTTTTTTACTCTGCATTTTCCACGGGAAGCTGCGGGTTGGCCACGGGAGTGCTATGCCTCCCAGATGTGCTGGTATGATCACGCACAGAAAGTCCACAGGGCTACCGTGCCTTCAGCGGGGCAAATGCTCTGTCTGAACGGGGCCTAAATCTATTTCTTCCAGAGATGATAAAATACCTGTATGCAGCTCTGCAAATTACCTTGAACCCAAGTCTCCAGCAGTTGTTGGGTCCAGGAATCCTGCTTTTCCACCTACCTGAATGCTGTGCAAATTATCTTGCTAAGAGCCAGGCCCAAGAGGCACCTAAAAGAGAGCAGGGGACAGGTTTGTAGGGATGCTTTTTTAAAAAGAAAATGATGCTTGGGAACTGAAGACAGGAATTCCACAGGTGCACCTCTGCCTCACCACAGAGAAGCAGCAGCACCCATTGAAGCCTTGGCATCTGAGCCCACCCCCACCACCGAAACCAGGGAGGCTGCCTAGGAGGAGCCTGGGAAATGGGCCAAAGGCCATCGAGCCGAGGCGTGGCTGGCCAGAGAAGAGGAGAGGGAGAGATCCTTCACCAGGTGTTCCTCCCTGGAGGCCTTTAGAGCTCAGATCATGAGCTACTCATTGCAAAAATCAGACTTAAATTGAAGAAAGTTGGGGAAACCACTAGGCCATTCAGATTTGACCTAGATCACATCCCTGATGAATATACAGTAGAGGTGAAGAATACATTTAAGGGACTAGATTTGATAGACAGAGTGCCTGAAGAACTATGGACAGAGGTTCGTGACATTGTACAGGAGGCAGCAATCACTGCCATCCCAAAGAAAAAGAAATGCAAGAAAGCAAAATGGCTGTCTGATGAGGCTTTACAAATAGCAGAGAGAAGATGGAAAGCAAAAGGCAAAGGTGAAAAGGAAAGATTTACCCAACTGAATGCAGATTTCCAGAGAACAGCAAGGAGAGATAAGGAGGCTTTCCTGAATGAACAATGCAAAGTAATAGAGGAAGACAATAGAATGGGAAGGACTAGAGATCTCTTCAAGAAAATTGGAGAAATCAAGGGAATGTTCCATGCAAAGCTGGCCATGATAAAGGACAAAAATGGTAGAGACCTAACAGAAGCAGAAGAGATTAGGAAAAGATGGCAAGAATACACAGAAGAACTATAAAAGAAGGACCTCAATGTCCCTGACAACCACGACGGTATAATCACTGACTTCAAGCCAGACATCCTGGAATGTGAAGTTAAATGGGCCTTAGAAAGCATTACTGACAACAAAGCTAGTGGAGGTGATGGTATCCCAACTGAGCTATTCAAAGTCTTAAAAGAAGATGCTGTTAAAGTGCTGCACTCAATTTACCAACAAATTTGGAAAATACAACAGTGGCCACAGGATTGGAAAAGGACAGTATACATTCCAATCCCAAAGAAGGACAATGCCAAGGAATGTTCAAACTATCGCACAATTGCACTCATTTCACACGCTAGCAAGGTCATGCTCAAGATCCTACAAGCTAGGCTCCAACAGTACGTGGGTAGAGAACTGCCAGAAGTACAAGCTGGGTTTCGAAGAGGTAGAGGAACTAGAGATCAAATTGCCAACATTCACTGGATTCTGGAGAAAGCAAGAGAGTACCAGAAAAACATCTACTTCTGCTTCATTGACTATGCTAAAGCCTTTGATTGTGTGGATCACAATAAACTGTGGCAGGTTCTTAAAGAGATGGGAGTACCAGACCACCTCACATGTCTCCTGAGAAACCTGTATAAGAGTCAAGGAGCTACAGTTAGAACCGGATATGGAACAACTGATTGGTTTAGCATAGAAAAAGGAGTATGACAAGGATGTATATTGTCACCGTGCTTATTTAATTTATATGCCGAGTACATCATGCGAAATGCTGGCCTAGATGAATCACAAGCTGGAGTTAAGATTGCTGGGGAAAAGATCAATAACCTCAGATATGCAGACGATACCACTCTGATGGCAGAAAGTGAAGAGGACCTAAGGAGCCTCTTGCTCAGGATGAAAGAGGAGAGCGCAAAAGTGGGCTTGAAGCTCAACATCAAAAAAACTAAGATCATGGCATCCGGCCCCATCACTCCTTGGCAAATAGAAGGGGAAGTCGTAGAAGTAGTGACAGACTTTATGTTCCTAGGATCCCAGATCACTGCAGATGGTGACTGCAGCCATGAAATTAAGACTCCTGCTCCTTGGGAGGAAAGCAATGGCAAACCTAAACAGCATGATAAAAAGCAGAGACATCACCCTGCCAACAAAAGTCTGCATGGTCAAAGCAATGGTATTCCCCGTAGTAATGTATGGCTGCGAGAGTTGGACTATAAGGAAGGCCGAACGCCGAAGAATAGATTCTTTTGAACTATGGTGCTGGAGAAGACTCTTGAGAGTCCCTTGGACAGCAAGGAGATCAAATCATTCAATCCTGAAAGAAATCAACCCTGACTGTTCCCTGGAAGGCCAGATCCTGAAGTTGAAGCTCAAATACTTTGGCCACCAAATGAGAAGGGAGCACTCTCTGGAGAAGACCCTGATGCTGGGAAAGATTGAAGGTCAAAGAAGAAGGGGATGGTAAAGGATGAGATGGTTAGACAGTGTCATGGATACAATGAACATGAAATTGAGCAAACTTCAGAGGACAGCGGAAGACAGGAGGGTCTGGCCTGATCTGGTCCATGGGGTCCCGAAGAGTGGGACTCCACTGTGCGACTGAACAACAAAACCCAGGCCGCCCTCTTCTCCGCCTTGCTTCTGGGCGCCCCGGGAAACAGCTGCACGGGGTGGGGTGGGGGACGGGACGGGACGCCAGCCCGGTTCTTGCAGCCCGGCTCGGGAAGGGCCTGTCCGGCTCGAGCCACTCCCGCCCCCCCCCCCAGCCGGTACCTCCGGAGACTCGAAGCGCGCAGCTTGGCCGGCAGAGCCCGGCAGCCATCCCGAGCTTGCGGCACCCAGACCGGAGAGCCGGGGGCGCTCTTGCCCTCCTCCCTGCCTGGGACGGGTCGGGACCTCCCTCGGCCGCGGTTACGTGCCGTCGAGCACGCTGTCGAGCCAGCCAGTCCCTGGGGGCCCCGCCCGTCCCCCGAGGCGGCACCCGGCGCGTCCCCGGCCTCCCGGTGAGCCTCGCCACAGCTCTGCCAGGGAGGTGGGTCGTCGGGCTCCACAAGAGCGGCGGGCAGGCGGGCTCCGAGTCAGCCGGCGACCGTGGGGGCACCTGGACGGCGACTTCCCGCCTCGTTGCCCCCCTGCAGAAGGAGCCGACGGGCGATTGCTCGGGAGGAGAGGCGTGGCGAGACTCGGAGGCCGCTCCTTGGGCCTCCGCTCCGCGCCCAGCGAGCCTGCTGTCGGGGCCCCTCCCGGTTGCTTCCCGCCCGGCGGCCCGACGGTCAGGCGGGCGGCGCTCTTGGGCGGGCGCCCCTGAATACTCTCGGGGGGGGGGGGGCTTGCTCGGCCCCTTTCGGCAGCAGTCCGGCAGTCCCGGGCGGCGTCCCGACGCTCGCAAAGCCGGAGCTTCAGTTCTCGGGGCCCCTGAAGCGCTGCCGAGAGTCCTGCTGCAGCACGTGTGGCGGGCGGAGGAGAAGGCCGGGTCGGGCCAACCACCAGCCCCCGGCCAGTCGCTCCCTCCTCGGCCAGCCGGGCCCTCGCCAGGCGGCTACAGTCAGAGTCCGCTCCCAGGCCCGGCGGGAGAGCGCCTTCGGGCGACTGTCTTGGGGGCCGCTGGACCGGAGTCCATTCGGGACCCTCTCGGATGCGCCGCCCCCCCCGGGGTCCCAAGAGGGCCCTCCGTATCTTTTTAGGAAGAGCAGCTTTCCGGGGTGGGGCCCGGGGCTCCTGCTCGGATCGAGGAACCGTGCCGCTCGAGCCTGCGCCTGTTTGCACGGAAGTAAACCCCCACGCCGTCCGGAACCAAGTTCGAGTCCCGGGGCCCCTCTGAGCCTGAAGTCGGCGTGCCCACGACAGCAGCAGCAGCAGCAGCAGCCCTCCAAGGGGGCCCTGGACTCGACGACGGCCGTCCGGCTGCTTCCGACCAACCCGGCTACTCCCCGCGGAACCCCTCTGCCCGCCGGGGCTTGCCCCCAGGGTGAGCATGCGCGCAGGACACGCGCGTCCCTGACGGCGGGAAGAGCGTCGAGGCAGAGCGCGCGTGGCCGGAGGACCCCCATGCCCCCCCCCCGGCCCCCGGGCGCGGTTCCGGAGGGTTTCGGGGGCGGAACTCAGCGGAAGGACTTCAGTCCCGCTCGGCCTTTTCCTGGCTGCCCCACTTGGACGCTTTCGTCGCCGCCCAACTCCTTTTCTTCGCCTACTCTATTTCCGGGATTGCGGCGGGGCCGGCGGGCTTTCGGAGAGGCTTTCTGCCTCCGGGGGGGGGGGCGCACCCCGGTGGACGATCTGCCCGCCACTCTCCGGCGGCGGATCCCGCTCGGCCCTCCGGCTTCAGGAGGCGACGGCCTTGCCAGCTCGGCCTGAAACCCTGTTCGGGGGACGGGGGACGGGGGCTGCGCCTGCCTCTCCAGCTCCCCTGGCGCGCCGCCCGCGCGCAGGGCCCCACGGACCCGCCCGTCCCGTTTGGATCCCGGCCCGGCTCCGAGGAGCTCCCGAAGATGTGCCGGAGGTTTCCTTTCCTTTGCTTTAGGAGGGGGAGCTCGAGTTGGGCACTTTGGGGAAAGAGGCGGCCGCTGCGGGACTCCCCTGCCTGGAAGAGCCCCTCTGTTCCGCTGCGCCGGGGCCGCTCGGCGCCTCCCCGCCTCCCCCCCCCCGCGGACTCTGTCCTTTACCGCCAAGCAGCCGGCGAGTCATAGGTGACGGGGGGGTCAGTGTAACCGGGGGGGGAGCGGAAAGGAAAGGACTTGGGGGGGTGGGAATCTAACGGGACGGTTTCGGCCTTCGGCAGAACCTGCTGGCGGAGTCCTGCGGGCTGGGCGAGCCACAGCGGGCTCCACCGTGAAGTTTTCAGACCGCGGTTTTCAAAACAGCCCTCCTGCGTGCAGAGAAGCAGCCGGTCAGAGAGAAGGGTTTTCACGGAGCTCCTGGTTTACTGCATGCAAGGAAGGCGGGAGCGCAGAAGGACCAACTTTCTGACCTCCGCGATTGTAGCGTGAAGGGACCGGGGCCAGGATTCTACCGACCTCGGCCGACCGCCTCATTCCGGACGGGCTCTTCATCCCCATATTCACCCCGAGTCTCTGCTCTTCGGAACATGACCTGGCCTTTCTAAAGCCACAGTCGCTTTATCTCGCAAAACGGAAAGGAGACGCTTTATCTCGCAAAACGGAAATTAGACGCTTTTAACGGACTAGTCAAATAAGAGAATCTTCTGGCTGAGAACTGAGCCGGTCTTAGGAGCCTGGAAAATACCCCGGGCGATAGTTCCCATTTTAATTTGAATAAACTACATCTTTATCGAGTGGGCGTCAAATGGTAAAAGAGAAAGGAGTCCTAGAAATGTGGATAATTCAAAATCCTGAGCACGCGCATAGACGTGTCCTTCAGGATTGTAGCCAGGGTATTTAGGACGCTTTTTGAAACAATGTTTCAAAACAAATTCCCTCAGATGCGCACAACCACACCTGTACGACCTCTGCGGAGAGAGGAGGACCGGCCAGTGCGTTCCCTTCGGCCCGATTTAAGGGTGGCGCTGAGGAACTCCGGAGCTTGCGGGCTCTTCCCCCGGTGGAAACCGGCCCGTTGCTCTTCTCGTTCCTTAGGGCCGAAAGAGCAACTGGGGTCCCCAAACTTGATCCACGGGTACTTGTGAACTTCTGAGGAGAGGCAGTGTATGTGTGTGCGTGTGTGGGGGGGAACAGCACCACAAATTGACTGCCACGGCCCGGGTGATGATGGGACCAGTCGCAAAACGGTGGGAGGGTCCAAGCCTCCTTCAGTGGCGACACCTGCTTTCCAAAGGGCGCTCCCTGCAGACACGCCCTGGGCTCTTCGGAGGCGCCTCCCGCGGCCAGGAGAAGGCGGAGAAACAAACAGACAAACAGAATGAGCTCTTGTTTTGGGGGAGAGAAAGATCCAGGTGGGTAGCAGAAGAACGAAGTTTGAGTCCAGTGGTACCTTCAGGACCAACAAAGGTTTATTCAAGGTGTGAACTTTCGTCTGCAGCACACGTCTTCAGACACAATGAAATGAAATCTCCTCAACCCCCACTTACAGGGAAAAGCGGGTGGGGGCAGCCATTAGGAAGGACCAGTCACAGCCAAGTTGCATAAGTAGGGATAAGATCAATGAATCAATAGGTGGCCGGTAAGATCAATGAATGGCAGCAAATTAGCACCGTAAATGGAAGATGTAACAGAGATGTGAGAACGAAGCTAGAGTCCAGCGGCATCTCCAAGACAAACCAAGTTCAACCCTGAGTACATGAAAGAACAGAGACTCAGCATGTGCACACTTCTTCAAATATATTGAAACGAATTTCCTCAAATTTTACTTGCAGGTGGGGGGATTGGTTGCCAGCAATTAGAGCTACACATGATACCAGATAAGTAACTGAGAAATAAATACAGCTCAGACTGGAATAACAGTTTTGGTAGGATATGTAAACAGCAGTAAATTGGCATACAAATAATGAAGGAATTAACAACAGGTGTGAGAACCGAGTTTGGATCCAGTGGCCCCTTTAAAACCAACAAAGTTTAAGTTCGGGGGATAAGTAAGAACTGGGGTGCTAAGAAACCGATATCTCTATTAAGCCCTGGAGGTTCCATTGTCCTCAGTGTTGTAATAACTTGTAATTCAGCAATCTCCTGTTCCAGTCTGTTTCTGAAACTCCTCTGCAATAAAACAGCTATGTTGAGGTCCCTCCACTGAGTGCCCTGCGATGCTGGAATGTTTTGATACGGTTTAGAAGATGAGCAAATGAATGAACCTCAAATGGTATAGTTGGTGTTGTTAAGTCCAGTGATTGTGTTGTCTAGATGTATGTGGCAGCAAAGCTGGCATCTGTATTTATTTGGGGGAAGATATATTGCTGACCTAATGAAACCTGTGACGTTCTTGATTAGCATAAAACTCCCAGGAACCATTGCAGCAGAACCGGGGTTTTATGGATAAGAAAAGGGGGACCCTTTGTGTGGTGGGGAACCAGTCCCTTGTGGTTGGCATGGTCAGGCTCACCCTGTACCTGGGCAAAGGATCGTCTGGCTAAGGGCTGATTCTTGCTAGTTGGAAATCTTTTCCCCAATGCCCCGCCGCCATGATAACTCGAAATATAATGACCCCACTGGCAATTTATTGGTGGCCTTTGCGGAGGCTTCTTTTTCTCGTCAAAAAGCAGAATGTGTTTCTTCTCCTCCTCAGTTTTTACACCATTCATGTTTTCTTTTCCACATCGACGAAATGGTTCTTTCTTCTGAAATCATCCATTAACCGTTATGTAAGATACTCAGAGTCAGTTTTCTTACCGGTTGTAGGACAAATAGGAATAAGTCTCGGAGGTATTCGTTAAAAGGGGGAAGCAAATATGTATGAATGAAAGGTTGATTTACACGGACTGGACAGTTAATTAAATTACCTTTAAGTTGCAAGGGAGTTCTGGTGACACTTGATGGTGCTTTGAATGGAAGAGATGAGCAGTGATGGTTTCCGAGCGAGCCTTTTTTTCCGAAGAAGTGTGCGTGCACAGGAAAGCTGATACCCCGAACTGAACTTTAGTTGGTCTCAAAGATGCCCCTGGACTCAGGCTTTTTTCTGTTGCTTCAGACCAACACGGCTACTCACCTGAATCTGTCTACATGGCAGCTGACATTGGTTAGACCGGAGTTAAGCTTGGAGAAAGTAAAGGTATTTTGGAGGGAAAGAAAATATAATTTCCAACTAGCAACACTGGTCCCTACGGAGACCACCAAAAATTGCTAGCCATTACCATGTTTCGAGTCATCGCGGCGCGGCGTTGGCAAAAGTTTTCAAGTAGCAATAACCGCGCTTCACTTTACCCTCATTAGCTACCAGATTACCACTACTCCAGAGTAACAGAGCAGTTATCTGACAGTCCTTCAGCCCCGGCCCAGCTAATACCGAGCCGAGTGAGCCCTCAAATGGGCCAGCCGGAAGGGACTGATCGCCCCTCCCAGGGGTATCTTCAGCCTCCGGCACCTCCTCTTTTCATCAAGGGGAGGCGCGGGGGGGGGGGTTGGCTCCTTTTCTTTTCCATAAAACCTCAGCCTTGCTGCAAAGGAGTCTAGGAGTTTTATTCAGCTGGGTTGGTCGGAAGCAGTGGAACAAAATTTGAGTCCAGGGGCAACTTTAAGGCCAACGATGTTTTGTCCAAGGTATGAGCTTTCGTGCGCACGCAGACTTCCTCAGATACAGATTGTGAATAAAATGTTGTTGATGTGAAAGGTGCCACTGGACTCAGACCTTGTTCGGGGAGTTTGATGTTAATGAAGGCCAAGGTCACACGGAGAAGCTTGAGACGGCCAGATGTAGGTTCTTTCGCAGTGGATCCGGTGTAGTAGGCACTTCATTCGGTGCCTTCTGCTTCAAGGATGCTGTTTGTAACTGCTGCTAAAACACAAAGTCTAGAGCTGCCTTCCAGGGGTCCCTGACCTTTTTGAGCCTGCCAGCACCTTCGGAATTCTGAGACAGGGTGGCTGGCACGGGCACAGCCACTGAACGGCTGCCACACAATGGCTGCCACAGGAGGTGAAGACGGCCACAAAATAGGCAAGTCCCGTCTCGTCAGAGCTCGGGAGCTAAGCATGGCCGCCGACCGTGGCAAGAACTTGGATGGGAGACCTCCAAGGAACACCAGGGCTGGGGCGCGGAGGCAGGCTATAGCAACCCACTTCTCTGAAACGTTCTAGCCCCACTAGGGGTCGCCAGAAGTCAGCCATGATTTCCAGGGAGGGAGGGAGGGAGGGAGGGAGGGAGGGAGGGAGGGAGAGAGAGTGTCTTTAGTCAGCTAGTGAAGCCTCTTCTGCCGTGGGTGGTGGCTGCTGATGCGATATTTTTTTTAATCTGTGGGGCCCACCAACACCTTTCCTGGCTCCCGCCAAGCGTTTGTAGAAGGTGGGCCGGGCTCGGTGGGTTTCTGACCAGCACAGCCGCAGGAAACCCGCAGGCTTGCCTCTGGATTGGCCGTGCAGAGGTTTTAAAAGTGACTTCAGCAGCACTGGCCAACACAGCACAAGGATCTTCAGAGGTTACTGTACGTATTTGCAGGAATTTTTTTTTCAAATATGTGTATTCTAAAAAGGCAGAGTGAGCTTCTGTCTGAAATATGGAGGGGTCCTTAGAGTCTCACCAAGGTCACTCCCTGGCGTTTTGCTGAGGGCTCCGCCGCCTGCAGCCGCCGTTTTGCACTTGCTCTCGCCACCCTCTGTCACAATTCCAAAGGTGCGCACAGATCTGGAAAGGCTGGGGAGCCCTGTGGTTTAAACCCTTGAGCTGCAGGCCCTGTTCTCCTGCGTGGGAGGTTCACTACTTCCACGCGCTGCAATGAAGATGCCAGGGTGTCTGCCTGTTTGTTTTTTAAAAATAATTTATTCGAGCTGCCCCTTGGAATTCAGGTGCTTGCTTGGCCTGGGGCAGCTGGCATTTGTTGTACTACATTGGCACCAGCAGAGGAGACAAAAAGCCTTTAAATATTTAATCCTTCTGTATATAGTGAATCAAGCATAGCCTCAATATGGCGCCAGTGAAATAGCAGCTTCACTTCTTAAGAACATAAGATCGTACGAGAAGCCATGTTGGATCAGGCCAATGGTCCATCCAGTCCAACACTCTGTGTCACTCAGTGGCCAAAACCCAGGTGCCAGCAGGAGGTCCACCAGCGGGGCCAGAACTCCAGAAGCCCTCCCACTGTTGCCCCCCAAAGCACCAAGAATACGCAGCACCACTGCCCCAGACACAGTGTTATCTTGTGGCTCATACGTAGGGGTGGTTGGCAATAGCTCAGAGCGGTCCTTTAGTTATTTCCATGGAGTACTTTCCAGTTTCCCCATCGGCCTAAGGGACAATCGGAAACCAGAGAAGTCGTGCCTGGGGACTGGGTTCATCCCGACATTCATCTTCATTGCTTGACAGCTACAACTTGAAGCGCTGGTCAATTGCAAGGGTGAATTAGATCAGATGGAACAACTGTACATTTCAAAGTAATCCGCTCACACATTCGGCTGCCAATCATGACCGTTATTTGTTCCAGATGAACTCCTACAATGTGTGAACCAGAACCTGTACACTTCTCTAGATAAATGACAAAAAAATCGCGTTACAGTCCGGGCATCACAATGATTACGAGCGTTTGGCAACTTAACGCAGCATATAACTGAAAGGGGTGAGATCTGATGTTGCTTTATTTTTAATTCTTGAGATGTGACCCTGCCTCGACTTCTGGGTACGCCAGCCTCTTTCCAATACTGTCAGTCGCCGCAGGTGAAATTGACGTACACATTCCCCTATCTCGTCTTAGCACTGAATAAACTCTCTTGCAACAGCATAGAGCACAAGGAGCTGTATTCCGCCAGGCCGCGCAGTATTAGAGGCGAGACTGTGAGATCATATTACATCTACAGTAGTTGTGTCTGGTTTTCTTTAAAAAAACCCCAATAATAATAAAGAGCTTATGGTTCCAGGCGTTCTGCAAACAGCATGGGCTGACATGTAGTTAATAAAATCTTTTTGCTGAGGTTCCCTTTTTCTAACCTAACAAGATTAAGAACATTGACCTGATGATATTTCTTTGTACGTCTGGCTCTTTTCCATTAAAGGGGATTATAGCAGATCCATAGGAAATCTTACCCTGGCGGAACCTCCCTCCTTCAGAAGGAAAAGTCTCGGAGTTCCGCCTTTCAAAAGGGATCGGGCAGAACTAAGCTGAAGATTGGAAAGGGGAGTCCGCTGCGTCAGGTGGTTCCAGAATCTCCTCTTCCAGATTGGTCTGGATTTAAAAGGCTGGATTTATTAATATTTTCACACACACACGCCTACACATTCCTTCTGTGCATCTGGGAGAGCCTGGAACCTTCCCTCATGACACTGCAAAGGAAGCGCTGTGCTGCGTCAGGCGCCCGCGGAAACCCTGCGTGAAAACTCTTGCTATTCAAACCCGCAAAAACTTTACAGCGAAATTATTTGGCTTAACAGAGTGCACTTCCCAGGAAAGAATATTTTAAGACTGCAGCCGAATGGCTCCCAGTAAGACAGCCTCCAAATCTATGGCTCAAACGTGAAGCGCCAAGAATTCTGGATCAGGATTTTGGCTCTCCCGACACGATCGAGGGAGCTTTGGGCACCACGCATTTATGCAGACGTACCCCGGCCAGCAAGTGCTGATTCCATAGCAAGGGAATTGCGGTCTAAACTGGTCTCAGACCCAAGGCTGATTTAAAAGGGGTTAAATGGACATTTTAAAAAGCCACGTTACAGGCTTTTGAAATCAGTTAGTGATAGCTAACTAATGGATTTGGTGATATGGATTTACTTTCCGATAAGCTAGCCCATTCAAGATCAGCATCCACCAAACACGTTCTTCCTGGATTCCCTGAACCCCTCCCCCAGACCTAATCGCAAAATAAGAAGGTCCTGGGCGGGGTGTCGACCTCGTATGGGCAGCCGGTGCCTTCTGATCTGTCCAAGACTTGCTGCCGAAGGTTCGTCTATAAGCTGCAGCGTGCACTTTGCACATGCTCAGAGACGCCCGTTTATTCGGCAGGCTCTAGAGCCGGCCCAGGAGGTCTGAGGGTGTCACCCAACCCAAGGCCTGAGTGAGAAAGGGGCCGGAAGGAGGAGGAAGCCCGACGCGCTGCCTCTGCTGGGAGCCGAGAGGAAAGGCCTGGGACCGGCGTCCGGCCTTCTCTGCCCGCCCTTGGAGGGTCCGGCAAAGGCGAGAAGGCAGCGGCGGGGGCGGGAGGGCGGGGGGCCTCTTCCTTTCCCTCCTCAGTCGGAGCGATCTCGCTCTCCCCGGGCCCCCTAGTGAGGGCGAGGGCGAGGGGGGGGTGGGCCGGAGTTCCCAAACGTTTTAATCGAGCTCCTTTCAAAGGCCGGGGTGTGTGTGTGTCAATGTGGCAACTGCTCCCGCCCCCCTGAAAAGGCGCCCTCCCAGGGAGGGGATCCAGGGGCCTTTTCACCAGCCCGGGGCACTTTCGCCTGCGGGGTCGTCGGCCGCCGCAGCCCGCAGACCTCCTAATGGGCCTGATGGGGACGGAGGCCCGAGAGAGGGAAGGGAGGCGGACAGAGCCCCGGCAGGGAGATGCCTCCGGCCTGCCGGGCCGCATCGGGGAGCCGTTCCGTCTCCGGACGCAAAGGCCGCGGGGCCCGACTTGGCGGCCGAGGGGACCAGCCCGGAAGAAGGCTGGGGCGGCCTGCTGGCGGTGAAAAGCGGCCCGCGGCTGTCTCTGGGCCGAAGAAGCGGGATTTCCAAGAGAGGCCGCCCTTCGGGAGCTCCGGCCCCTCTCTTGCTGCCAGCGGGCGAGGCCGAGGGCGAGGAGTCGGCCCGGGGCGCTTTCTGGCTCTGCGGCGCCAACGCAGGAAGGCCCACGCCGGTGGAAACGAAGCCGCCCTTCGGGACTCAGCGGCGCTCGGTTTGCTCCCCCGGCGGCTGAGTCGTGACACGTGTTCGCCTGGGAGAAAGCCCCACCCCTCCTCCTCCCGCCGACCCAGCGGGCGAAGACGCTCCGCGGCTCTCCTCCTCCTCCTCCTCCTCCCGGGCGGTTCTCCTTGGGAAGTTCATCATCCGTCTTGCTGTGCAACCCCACGTTGGGACTGCGCTGGCGCAGGCCGACCTCGGAGAACTCTTCTCTAGCTCCAAATTTTCCATTACTGGGGCGATTCGCCCGAGAGGAGTAGGGCAGGAGCCCCTTCCTGGCGCCTGCCTCGCCTATGCCTAGGACGGACCGCCCCCCCCCCCATTCCCTCAGTTCTGTCTTCGCTGCTGCCCTGTGAGAAGGGTCTTCTCTACTTTCGCTCCAACTGACCATTACAGCCATTGCTCCTCAAGATCGCCTACTGATACTCAGAAAAAATTATAGTCAGTTTAAAGTCAGTACTGTTCCCCTCCAGCAGGAAAGTCATACCTGAACTGATCCTTACTCAGGTGAATACTTTTGCCCTACCGGCCTTGATCGTCGGAGATGGCATCTAAGCCCTTGTTTAAGAAATGTCAGAAATGCGGCTTTTAAAGGACACGCACTGAGGAGCATGAACTTGCCTGATCTGCCTGGGTGAGGGCCACCATGCGGGGGCCTGCAGAGTTGGGTCGGGTGGGATGGCGTTCAGGAGGCCGGAAGTGGGCAGGTGGTGGAGACACGTCGAGGAACCAGTCCAACCCGGGAGTGAACAAGAGCGGCTCCCGCCCTTGCCAGAAACCTCAGTCACCCCCGTGCTCAGGTCAGCGAGAGGGAGGCCCCCAGTCTTGTCCCATCCCCAGGGGCCTCCTCCAGTATGCTCCAGGGCTGGTTTTGACCTTCGAAGCCCTGTCTAGTTGGGAGTCTTCCTGCCTTAAGGACCGCCTCCTCCCACATGAACTTACCCCTCCACTCTGGTCACCTCCGGAGGTTCTGCTTCCCCCACCCCATTTGAGGTTAGAGGGGCAGCAGCCCCGAGAAAGGGCCTTCTCAGTCGTGATGCACAAATCTGTGCCGTGTGAGCTCCCGGGCAGAACAAGGAACGCACGGTTGGAGTCCAGGGAGAGGATAAATATCTGTTTATTGCAATAATCAGGAAAATACAGGACTGGATACCTTGGCACCCAGTGACACCAAGCTGTATTCTGCCCCAACCAGGAAGGGCAGTAGATCTTATATCCCAAATGACATCATGACAGTTTACACAGAAAGAAATCCTTAATTGATGTTCAACAGGTGCCATCATCAAAGCATCATTTTAGGGGGCATTTCTCTATTGGCAAACCACTATCTGGCTCTTAAGTCCCTGAACAGTTAAAAACAACAACAACACCATCAATGAACAGAGGGGCCTCCTTCTGGAATCATCCCTGGCTTATTTGCTTCAGCATGAAAGTAGGGAGTTTCCTGATAAGATGCATAAAACTTAGCTCTTTGCAGACCTTCTGGGATCAGATGCTCTGCTCTACACAAGGAAATATTTGTTTTGAGATCACTGAGACTCTTTCTCATAGCTCAACTTCTCAGATGTTCTTCAACTGAAGAGCTTATAATTTCAAATATACATTCCATTCCATTCTTTTCTGACTCTAGAAAAAGGACCTTTAACTATTAAAATAATACTCTAATTCATCCTGCTAATTCATCCTGCTCTACAGCTCTTCTGTCTGGGCTAAATATTAAAATCTAAGTTCACTTAAATCAGACTCCTAATAAGGCACAGTGACTGCTGTCATTCTACATGTCAAGAAAAATATCAAAAATCACAATCATAAATCGCATTCACTGGCCCTTGGTTCTACATTCAGGGCGGTCAAACTTTCCCAGGGAGAAGGATCTGTCTCCCTCGAGAGGGTTCTCCTACCATCAGGCCAACGTTAAGACTTGCTTTGTTTCCTTCGGCCAGCCCTCCCTCCACGTTATTGGTCCTCTTTCCTGGTTTTGGTGTTGTCTGTTTACCCGTTTTGATTGAATTGTTTTATCATTTGGAATGCTGTCTTCAATGTTCAAATGTTTTCATGCTCACTGCCTTGGGGACCCTAATGGGGTGGAAAGGGAGCACAAAATGTTTTAAATACAGAAAACAGAATAGAACAGAACAATCCTGAGCACTGACAGAGGCCTGGGGATTTTTCAAAGTCAGTCTGAAGTAGGCCAGTCCCAACCAGGGCCCTTTTCTGTGCCTGTGGTTGCCCCTTTCCGCCGGCCCCCCAGCCCCGGAAACCAGCTCCCTCGACCTCGGAGTGCCTGGGGGGTTCGGGCCCCCCTCCCGCTGCCCCTTCCGACGGCTCTGTAGCTGTTCCCCCCCCCTTGCAACGCGCCGAAGAGCAGCGCAAAAGTCCTCCTGGACTGGATGAACGTCAGCTGGGTCCCCCGGTGCTGCTGGACTGACCCGGTGCTCTCCCGGGTCGCTTTCAGCGCAGGAGTCGGTTGGATGCAGCAGACTGAGCTGTACAGAGTACAGAGATCAGCTTCCCAGGGTGAGGCCGGCCCGGGAATTCTGAGTGTTTCCGAACTCCTGCCTGTCCGCCAGGCTCGGGCAGTAGCCGGTCCGCCTGTCCTTTGCACCGTGAAGAGCTCTGGCCTGGAGAATGATGTCAAAGGAAGGTCTCGGCTTCCTCGGAGCAAGTGGCGGCGAGTCTGCGGAATGGACAGTGAACCCTGCCGCCGGGGGTCGCACCAGTTCCCCTCCCTTCGCCCCTTCCTGGTTATCCGTACAGTCCCCACCGCCCCCCCCGCTAACAAAGGCGTCACACACACACACACACACACACACACACACACACACACACACACACAGCACACCCGACAAATCCAGGTGGCAAACGGAGTCGCAAGCAAAGGAGGGGGTGGGGCGATGGATTTAGACGGGATCGTGTTATGAAGGAGCGAAAGAGGCCTGTCCCAAGTCCCACCGAGTTTCTGGCAAAAGCAGCAAAAAGATCTCAGAGGCCAGAAAGGCAAACAGCTCAAAGCCTCCTTGGATCCTTTTCTTTAGACGTTATTTATGGCCTTGGAAAGGATCAATCGTTTCGAAATGCTGCCAGGAAAGGGGGGGCAACAATGATCCGGAGCGGAATGCGACTAATCCTTCGGGTTCTCTCGTCATCGGTTTCCATAGAAGGCAGTGGGTTTTCCAGCCCGAGGGTCCTCCAGGCTTCGCGGCCGGGGATTTGGAGGAGCTCCGGAGGCCACGAATTCCTCTTCCCTCGCCGCGCCCCCCCCCCCCACCCGCTGCTGCCGCCGCCCTCTTCGCGTGCCTCAGCCGGCGGGGCGGTGAGCCGGGCCGAGGGAGGCTGCAGCCCGTCAAGCCTTCCCGGCGCTGCCGCGGGAAGGCGAGCCGGTTGTTGGTCCACACGGGCAGCCTGGTCCCGAGCAGGCTTCGGAGCGCCTAAACCGCTGCTGCCTCCGGTTATCGAACTGCACACCTGTAGGAGAGCAGCCAGAGAGACATAGACATAACCCGTGAAAAAGAAACACTTTAAGCCCAATGCGGAATGAAGAAGTCCACCTCCCTGGGGGCGGTGGGTGGGTGCGCAGAAAAGCACAGGGGAGGGGGAGTGTTCCTCAGCGGGACTGACATTGACCTAAACCGAAATGGGCTGGGGGGGGTCTGGCCGAAGTAGCCGCCCCGGGTCTACTCTCTGGGCCGCTTCAGTCTGCTGATTCCCCTCTTCAAAAGCCCCCGCTGGGATCAGCAACACTGCAGTTTTCTGCTCAAAATGTCCGAGTGGAACAGCTTGTTTCTGTTTGACTGCCGGAGGAAAGAGGGGAAGGGAGCGGAGAAAAGGCCTCACATCGGCGCTCCTAAACGCAAACAAGATCGGGTACCCCCCCCCCGTCACTTCATCCCCACGACTGGGACATGGGGACATTCAGGATGTTCAGGCGCTAGTTGGATGGCACACTGACTGAGAAGACGACATGGATGTCGCTGCCCAGGAAACAAACAATCGGAGAATAAAGCCGAACCTTTAGGTGGGTATTTTAAAAACAGACCTCTGTGCTTAACCAAGTCGTATGGCAAATGTCCTGGTTTTCCGAACCCTTGCTACCCGAGTGGACCTTGAATCAAAGTAAGGTGTGGGATTCAGCTGAGACGAGAGACACCCCAAGGAGCGTCGGCTGCGGACCGCACTGCGCTGAACAACCTCCGCAAAGGCGGGACTCGGGCGCTCTTGCGCAAGAGCTGGCAGCGGCTCCGCAGCTTGAGGTCTGCCTTCCTTGCAGCAGGAGACGGCGGGGGTTGAACCCGGGGCCTTCCGCCTGCCGAGCAGATGCTCTGCCCCCGCGCCCAGCAGGGCCCCTCCCCCTCCCCCCCCCGCTTCTGGACCCCATTTCTCTGGCCACTGGAGCGCCGGCCGCAGTCCCGAGGGACCCGCTTCTTTCTCCAGCGCTTCGGGGGCGGGGGGGGCGAGAAGCCCCAGCGCAGGAGGGGCCGCGGCATAACTTTCGCCGGCACCGACTCCCAAGAGGCAGCCGGAATCCGGAGGCGGCAGCGGCGGCGGCAGCTACGTGAAGGGCGGCTTCAAGCAGGGAGAGGAGCTCAACTGGGGCGCTGGTCCCTTGCGCGTCGAGGGGACCGGCGGCCCAGGCCCTGTCCCTTCAGCGAAACCGTGAATGGGTCCGACTGGTTGGGAGGCGTCTCCGAGCCTGCCTCCCACGCCTCGGCTTCCACTGGTTAAAGAGGCCGGCGCCTGCAACAGCGGAACCCCACCTGCCCCTGGAGTCCGTGCCAAATTCCCACATCGGTGGCAATGGCTGTGGCCCCTTAAGCGCTGGCTACATAGAACTGACTTGGAGGCTTTCAATGAGGACTTGAATTTAAGCCAGAGCCCGCCGATGCGCCGAGCTATAGGTTCCTCTGACAATACAAAACGGTCTCCGAAGGGCTTCAGACAAGAAGGCTGACGGGATGTTCTTTGTTTCCTTCCCCAAATAACCGAAGAACAAGGAATTTAGTTGGCTTCGGACGTTGGCTATTAACTTCGCAAATGGTTGAGCTGCTAATGGGCTTGGCCAGTGTTTACAAAGAGACATGAAAAACCAATTGCTCTGCTGAGCGCTTTGCTCTTGTTTTGCAAAAGAGAAATAAAACAACATTTTCCGTGGAGCTGGAGCAACTCTGTTGATCCTAACCCGAAAGAGGGCAAAAGGACAACATAACGGAGTGAGGGCGAATAGGCCGGCCCCTTGAATGGTATTTTTCTTCACTTTTTTTTAAAGAGGGGGATTTTGCATTTAGCGGCAGCAGAATACTGATGGTCAAGAGCTACCTAGATAACACCGAAATACACTGAGGCTGATTTCCCACTACAGCTGCCTCGGGGTTGCTCCGCCGTTTGCCCCGATACTATTCGTCAATTTCACACCCGAAGCCGCGGGGCTGCATTTTGACCCGCGGCTTCGTCCGATTTCCCCCGCAGTTTCGTGATCCTGTTCAGCTATCAGGCAGTGGCCTCCTAAAAACGATCTTTCCCTGAGGCAGGACAAGCAAATCCCGAAGCCCAGTCTCCTCGGGAGGAGCGAAGGAAAGCTTTCCTCCCTGAAGGGCAATTTGGGGCCGCAGGACCTACCGAAGCTAAGGCAAACAGAGCCAAGCCCACTTTCCGACAGTCTAACCCACCTCACGTCTAACCTCAGCAGGACTTTAGAGGAGAAATATTGCTGAGATCGGGTTGCGGCGGATAGGCAGGCCTAGGGCCGGTGGGGGCTCCCTGAGATCGACGGGAGTGAGGAGCCCCACAGGACTGCGCCTTCACTGCGCGCCCACCAAGGGCCTTAGTCCCAGCTAGAGGCGCCAGAGAAAAGCTCTTGCTGTCGGCGGCCCAGGGTTTGACCGCGCTGTCGTTTCCTCCGGAGCTTTAATAGCAGTCAGTCACCCCAAAGAAACGGATGCTTATGAGGTGTGGGTGAGCGTCCAGAGGCCAAAAGACTTAGCAGAGCAACACCAGCGCCTCAGAGACTCCGGCTGTGGCTGCCCTTCGCATGCGAAGGACTTTCGAAGCAGCTCGGCATCTTCACCAGCAGGATTCTTTGCCGATTGCTGCCCTCCGGGTTTTTCTGCGAGTTTCCCCGGCGTCTCTTCAAACCACCTTCGAGAGGGTCTGTCCAGAAGTTAAGAGGCCGCGCTGCTTCAGAACCCCGGGGGCGTGGGGGGAGAAACCGCTGAGCAATTGCTTCAGGGACGGGTTCTTCCCCCTGAACCCAGGTCGCTGGCATTTCTGAGACTGCGGGAGCCAAAGTGGCTCGCAAACAAAGGCCATTTGAAACAACACTGTAGCAAAAGGACCGCCTCAGTCCTGGAGGAGTCCCGTTCAGCAGAACCCGTTCAGACTCGCTCTGCGCTACATCTTTCTTGGCAGGCCAAAGACTTTCTGGGCGTGAATGACTAGCACTTTCTGCGGGGCGACTCTCGGCGGACTGGAGGTGACACTCTAAAACTCCTGCCTAAGAGAAGGCCTCTCCCGACCAACGGCCTCCTTCGCCCAGATGCCCAAAGGCATCTTTGACTCCGCCCTCATCCATCTTCATTTCCAGCAGAGTCTCCCTGTGTTTATTGCCCAGCAGAAGGTGCGAAGTGTCCCCTCTTTTTTTGAAGTGCAGCTGGCACCAGCAGGGTTCTCTCCCCCCCCAGCGTTTCCCATCTGTCCAGCCCGAGCGCGGGCGCGCACCCCCCCCCACGCTTCCTCTCTGGGGAGAGCCATGCAGCTCCAAACGGAACAGCTGGAACCAGAGGACGGCGCCCTTTACCCACAGCCGCCTGGTCCTCAGGACCTCACGTGACTGCGACCACCTGACCGAAGGGGGGGGACACACGTTTCCTGGAAAGCCAAAACCGCACCGAGTCCAGCGCAATTTCCTTTCAACTTGGAAGGGGAGGTCCAGGGAAGTGTTTAGGATCAGAATGCCAGGCAGTGTGGGATGGCAGCCTTACATCTCAGGAGAGGGGAAGAAGAAAGTTTTTATACGCCTGCTTCTGTCTACCTTTAGGAGTCTTGTAGTGGCTTACAGTCGCCTTCCCTTCATCTCCCTGCGAGGTAGGCGGGGCTGAGAGAGTTCTGAGAGAACCCTGACCGGCCCCAAGTCGGCTTCATGCGGAGGAGGAGGAGGAGGAGGAGGAGGAGGAGGAGGAGGAGTGGGGAGCCAAACCCCTGTTCTCCAGGTTAGAGTCCTCAGCTCTTAACCACTGCACCACGGTGGCTCGGAGGACACCGGAACGGAAAACCACAGAAGGCCACTGGGGGAGAAGGGCAGCGCTCCCCCCGCCCCCTGTCTCCAGCCGCACGTGATTGTTATTGGAAAGCACCTGTCTCCCTCTGTTCTAACCAATGTCAAGGATATTTCTTGAAACCTAAAGACAGGTCTTTGGCTTTGCTGTGACTGGACTGGGGGGGGCGGGCTGACCCCCCAGGAAAGAAACTGCTGGGATGGTGATGGATAGCTGGTTAAACCAAAAGGCCCACTTGTTGTGGCCTACCTTGCCAACTTGCCTGGTGAGAGAAAAAGCCCTGTCTCTTAAAGAGAGGCTTAATGGGATATTATTTACCTCCAGGCCCTGACAGCTGACCATTGCACACTGTTAAAGGACATTTTTCTCCAGACAGTTGGCAACCCTACACGAGAGGCAAAGAACGCTTCCAATTGTAAAGAAAGAGACCGATAAGAAAACAGGCAACCTCCTAATATTTGTACATAAGTCTATGGCACTGTCAGAGTTGGAGCAAGGTGTACAGGTCCTCCAGGAGATTTGGTGGCCCGGTGGTAGGCCTCGAGAGGAGAATCAACCCACGGCCACCAAGACCGTGGGACCCCTCTCGCTTAGAGGCAGGATCGCTGTGCCCAAAGAGAAACTAGCCGGCCCCGAGTGAAGGAAGGGGGACCCTATAAAGGACAAGGGTCCCTATATTCTCGTGGGGACGGACACCCCCCCGTATGCACAACGAGGATCCCGGCAGGGCAGATCTGGAGCGGGGGAGGTGACTCCAGGCCCCTTCCTTGTGCTCCGGAAAGACTAGGGATACACAGTGGAGAAGGACTTTAGCCCCCGGGAGGTTCGGGCCCAGTCAGCTCCAGTCCCCGATTTCGCCTTTTTTGGGGGGGAGGGTCCTGAGTCCTTCCCTTCCCGAGCACAACCAGGCCTCGCTCCCGGGCGGCACCCAGCCCTGGGCCCCGAGAGCCGCCGACGGGGGAGCCGACTGAGCAGCAGGCCTGGCGAACAAAGGCGACACGTGGAGCCGTCCGCCGTCACGGGGCCTTGGCCGGCCTGCCTGCCTGCCAGCCAGCCAGCCAGCCAGCCAGCCAGCCGGGGCTCCGGTTCCTCGCACGCCGCCAGGCTGCTTCCCAGGCCGGGACCAGCCTCGGGAGGGCCCGGCCTCCCACTCCCGCCCGGCGCCCCGTCAGGCCCCCGATGCTGCGGGACACACCGGCCTCTCCCGCCCCCTCCCCGCCTCTGACCAGAAGCCCCCCCCCCGGCCGCAGGTGGAGCAGAGGCTCAGGTCCGGAGGGCCTCTGGTCTGGGCCGCTTCCGGGGAGAGGGGCGCCGAGATCCCCCCGCGGTAGAGAAGGCGAGCAGCCGCCGCCCCGGGGAAAAAGCAGAAGCCGCCGAAGGTTTTTTGCCCTTGATGGAAGGATGGATGGATGGATGCCCTTGAGGGAGGCAGGAGGATGCTCATCCTGCAAGAGCAGATCAGGGCGGTTGACCAGAGGGCGCTTTGAAGGCCATTAATTCAGAGGGTCGCCATAAGGCGGAAGTGACTCGACGGCGCTTCACCCCTGCCCCACACCTCAAGGCATCATGTTCAGTCAGACGTGGACTTTCCATTCCTTTCTCCCCCCTCCCCCTTGTGAGCAGTCTGGAGCAGCTCTCTGGAGAGTGGGCACATATATTTCCCCCCTAAATTACCTGAGTGGCATTCCACTACAATCCATGACGTTTGGTTGGCAAAACACAGGCGTGGAGGAGGCAAAGGCACTAAACTTGATTTGTATCTGCACAGGAACACGAAAAGCCCCCACCCGCTCACACATGCAGTCCTCATATTCACAGCACCCTCCACACACACACATTTGCCCTCGAACAAATGACTTGCAGCCTACAAGCAGGATAACCAGACGAAACTCCATCCTTGTTCACTGTGCAAAAATGATTCTAGTTCAATTACAGTCCCGAATTTGCTTCTTCTTCTTTTGTTTCTTTATTGTTGGTCATGCAGTACTGCTGCTGCTTCCAACAATTGCCATGCGACTACAGATTTCCCGGGTAAACAATCTGTTTCCCTCAATGCTTCGTCAGGTCGCTTTATACTTGGAGCCCATGAGCAATGTCTCCTACTCAGAATTAATCTCGTATTTTCTCGGCATCTGAGGAAGCATTGAGGGAAACAGATTGTTTACCCGGGAAATCATGGCATTTGTTGGAAGCAGCAGCAGCAGCACTGCATGAGGTAAAATAAAGAAACAAAAGAAGAAGAAGCAAATTCGTAGACTCTAATTGGACTAGAATCCTTTTTGCACAGTGAACATTGGTGGGCTGCAACCTTGGTTGAGTCACTGCGGCTGGCTCCAATTCCCCCTGTTGTGGAACAGCCGCCCCCCACGGCCACGTGGCAAACTCCTTGTATTAAGGGGTGTGTGTGTCAGGAACAGCCTGTGGCAAGTCCTACGCGGTTCTGTTGCTGGAAGGAAGACAATGGACCAAATCCAAATCCCGTCCCTGTCCCCCCCTCCACAGTTCTGGCTGCAGCCTTGAGTTTGCGGCCTGGCCACATTGGGAGTCCGACCCACTGGCCCAGGCAGGAGTTCTTTCACAGGGAGCATCCGGAGGAGCCCCCCCCCACAGATGAAGCCCCCCCCGGGCTTCCTCAGCAGCCACCAGTGTGACTCCCACAAACACCGAGGGTGCCTTAGACGGCTCCGGGAGCCGGCTTCCACCGCGGGGGGGGGTGCGGAGGCCATCGGAGAACCAGACACCCCCGGACCGCCGGGACTGGCCTGCTGGAGAAGCCGGGGGACAACATCAAGCTTTGTGCAAGCGGGGCTGGGTCGCAAAATAACGGGCGTTTCTCCTTTGGAAACCCACCCACCGGAGAGGGAATTTAGTCAGAGGGGAGAGCCCCTTCGGACCCCTTCAGGAAGCGAAACCCGGACCGGAAAGACAAAGACCCCGGTTTTCTTCCTGCCCGATCAGGCCTGTGTGTGTGTGTGTGGGGGGGGCAGTGGGAGTCGTTACAGGGACTGGTGGGGCGGGGCGGGCGCCGAGGAGTCCCGGGAGGGTCAGGCGTCTTTCCCAGCCGATCCCGCCGCCCTCCAGGGCTGGACTTTGGGCTCCGGATTCTCTCCGCCACGACGGAGCGGCTGCAAGAAGCAGATCGGGAGGGAGGAGCAGCCGGAAGAGTTTCTCTCCTTGGGCGAAGGAGAAAACTGGGAAAGGGGAGGGCCTCGCCGGCCCTTTCCTTTGCCCGAGAAGTTCCAAGCCTCAGAAAAGGAACAAGAAATTCCGGCGGGAAAGGCAAACTCCGTGATTATAAGGGTGGTTGTGTTTTTGTTTTGGTGCTGTTGTTTGGCTGCTTTAATGATCTGCCCAACGACTCCGTGGAAGGAACCGCTTGACCCATCAGAACCACAGACTGGCTTCCTCCGACTCGTGCTGATGTGTCCGCCTCCGCCCTTAACAGCCGAGTCAGAAATCAGCTCGACGGATCTTAATGGACCTGCCCTACAAGAGGGGAGGTGGGGGCGGCTGGTCAGGTTTCCCCGCTCCCAGCAAACCGAGCGTCCCACTGAGCGGCCTTCGGGCCCCTGGGAAAAGCCGCGGAGGTGGGCGACTCGGCAAAGGACGCGCCTCTTGTCTTTGGTTATTGCCTGCGCCGGAACAAAAGGGAAAGAGCCCGAGTCCTCGGATAAAAAGGGGTTAAAGCATTTCGGGAGGGAGGGAAGGGGGAGGGAGACAACCGCAACATCCCAACTCCAAATGAATGAATCAAAGGGGACACACACACACACACAGATAGCCGCTCTGCCCGGGGACACCGTGTGTGGCATCTGCAGAAAGCCGGCCTGAATACATCAGGGCTTCATTAAGTCCCCCAATAGATAACGTTTGGTTAAGTCCGTCCCCAGCTTAAAACGCGACATAATAGCGCCGTAAACGGAGGGGCGGCTTTTTGTGTGGTCCTTGCTTGCTGGGGGCACCGACTGAAACCTTCGCTCTTCTCCCCCAGACAGGCCAGGCCAGGCCAGCCCCCCCCCCCCAGGCCCCAGCCCGGGCAATCCGCCCCTCCGGCCCACGGGGGACAAACCAGGAGGGGAGAGAAGAGGTAGCTGGGCGGAAGAGCGGAGGGAGAGGGGCTGGTCTTTCGGGGCTTGATCGCTGCTGCGAAGAGCCGCCGAGACGAAGGAGAGCCCCCCCCCAGACCATTTGCCCGCCGGCGGCGGTGGGGAGCCCCGTCCGTCCGTCCGTCCTTTGTTGCCGCCGCGCACCTGCTCGGAGAGAGCCCACCGAGCTGCCCGCCCCCACCGAGGCCCTTCAGCCCGGGCCGGCCAGGAAGCAGCAGCCTCGCCTGCCCACCTTTCCCCCGCCCGCCCTCCCGCTCCCCTCCGGCTCCCAGGCCAAGGGCCGCACCTCTGGAAGGCCGCGTGCCAGCCCCCCGGGGGGCGCCAGACCGGGCACTCCGGGCCTGGAGGGAGGGGAGGGGGAGGGGGAGGGGCCCAGCAGTCCGGCCAGGTTCTTCCTCCCCCCCCCCCCCGAGAGGCGCGGTTCCGCTCCGGGTGCTGCCTGCTGCTCGGCCGGGGCGACGCTCTCTGCTCTGCTGCCTGCACAGAAAGCGGGAGGTCGGCGAGGATGCGGATCGGAGCCCGCGCCTGCCTGAGACTTTGGCCTCGGACCGTCCTGAACCCCAGGCGCCGCGCACTATCTGGAACCCAGGACCCGCTCGCGACTGACTTCTCGGGAGGGGGGCTGTCCTCGGGGGGGGGGGCGCGCGCTGCCAGGCAGGGAAGCCCTGCTGAACGGCATTTCGGAGAGAGGCCTGCCTTGCTCGGCGAAGGCAGCGCCGAAATCCAGCGTCCATTCCCGAGTCCTTTCACTTCCCACTTCGAGGTCCAAGCCACCCCCGCCCCCCGGTCTGCACCCCCCGACCCAGCGCGCGACTCAGCAACCGGGTTCCGAATCCAGCTGCCCAAGTCCTTCCCGGCAGCGGCGCCTTTTTAGCGAGGTGGAAGGGCCAAGGGTCTCCTTCGGCGTCTCAGTCAGGTGACCGGCAGGCTTCTCGGCGGCTGCGGCGGTTCCGTCTGCCCCCCCCCCCCCGCTGCTCACCAGAACCTCCTGGGCCGAAGGACGCTTCAGCGGCACCTGCCTGGGAAGAAAGCACCGACGAGGCGGCGCACACCTCTGGAGCAAGACTCGATCCATCTCTACTGCTAGACTCAAGGGCAACAGGTCCCCAGGGGTTTTTTTGGAGGGGGGAGGGGAGAAAGGGAAACGGCTGGGATAGATGAGATAGTTTTATTTTAATCGCGGGATCAAGATGCTCAGATCTCGAAGGAACTTGCAAGACCTTCTCCTTTACTTACAGCGGGCAGATACCAGCGGAGTCTCCATTTGATCACTTGGCAAATTCAAAACGATCTTTGTGGCTTTGCATTCCTAGACGCAAATCAGCTTGAAATTACTTCCTAACACCCATGTGTAGTAGACCGTTTACAGATTCCAGAGGGCAGAAGTCTGTGAATTAATAACATCGTATGACACTTAAAAACAAACAAACCAACCCTGTCCCTTGAGGAATCCTTAAGAATTGTGGGAGTGGGGGAATTATCACCTCACTTGTTAACAAATTGGCTGACGAAAAAATGTTTTTATTGGACCTGGGACTTACTTCGGACATAATGTCAGGTAGATTGGGCAGCGCTCCCCCCGCCCCATTCTACTCAAACAACAAAAACATAATATATGATGTATATGTGTGTTTATACACACACACATACACACACATATGGTGTGTGTGTATATATGTATATATGTATAGCTATATACGTAATGTTTCAATAAGTCAAAAGTAGCAAACAGTCGCAAAATTGACTAACCTCTTTTTACATATTGAAAAGTAACATTTAATACTACTCTGCATTTTAATGTAACTTCCTATTTATGTGAATTTAAAATAATGAGTGTGTGCAGTGCACATTGGTCTCGTGCTTAGGCCTAGTGTAAACACGTAGAAAGGTAGCCTTACCTTCCTTAAAAATCTAAAAACACCAACACGCCCTTCCCAAAAGGAATTCATAGACAAGTATGATGCGATTTCAATCTAAAGTACACTTCAAAATTCTCAAAATAATCTAAATTTATTTGATTCAGATACAAAAGGTTGTTTTTTATAAAACATTGCGGCCTGTAGAAAGCTGAAATGATCCATCACCGGTCTTCTTTGGTTAGTCCTTCCTCTGTTTTAATATGATTTTTTTAAAAAAAAAATGCAAAAGCTTGAAAATAATATTTTCATCGAGGGACACAGCATTAAAATTTTGATGTCCTTAATGCTGGTGAAGGTGTAGTAGAGTGAAAGATTTAAGCCGGTGGACGTCACATTGAACTCGGCGGCGAGGGCCCGGGACGCCAACCGGACTTCCAAGATGGCCGCGATCCTGAGCTACTTAGGGAAACATCCTATTGCGGAGAAGAGGAAGTTGTTTCCTAGCGGGATCAAACCGGCTTAAATGTAGTTTCTTCAATTGTGCTAGATTGTGGGCAAGTCTGCCAGTCTATTCCTTAGCTGGGGGTCAGGGAGCATTTTGCGGTGTTGCCTTTCGACAATAGACCCAATGCGATCCGTAGGGACAAGTATTACAAAGTAACACAAGTACTGGAAGTGTGGGGGGAGGCGACTGGGGCACTGGCAGCGCAATCCTAGACAGAATCAGAAGGCTACTGAAGTCTACTCTAGGGGGTTTACTCCCTGGAAACAGGCCTTAGGATTGTACTGTAAAGATCTGAAGACCTAAAGCCAGTGGCTGTGTTTGTTCCGTCGCAAATTAATGGCTTTATTTTTGAAAATATGTAAAAAAGTGTTGTTACAAATAAGAATGGTAACAATAACACCTGCCAGTAATCTTAACAATATTCCTGGTAAAGAATATGCATAAAGTACAAAATTTTTAAAAAGCACCTCCAAGCCTATTCTGATACAAAAACAAAAAACCAAAACAGGTTAAAATAAGAAATGATAATCTCGACTCTTCTCTGTGTAAACAATGTTAATCATTTCGCATATAAAAATACATAAGAACTACATCGCAAGAAAGCAGGTCGCTTGGCTGTTCTTCCTCGAGATAACATTTTTGTTCGATTGCTTCCCCCCGTTCGTCATTACAGTGTATTTAGGGGGGCCTTTTTTACTTTGCGGTTGCTGTTTGGAGCACTGAGCCCGAGAACTTCCGAAGGGGCCAGAGACTGTTATATGTATGTGTGAAAAAGTAACGCAAGAAGGGCCACTCTTCGGCCGCGCGTCTTTCTGTCCTGCAGCACAGAGAAATGGCTCCGCATAAATAGAGGGACCGAAACCTTGGGGGGGGGGACATACATATCCAACCCCCCCCCGTCTAAGACAAGCATTCATTCCTTGCAAGCAAGTGCCAGAGGGAGAGAGAAGGGGAGCGCCCGGATCCTACCTTCGGCAAGACAGCTAACAATTGGAAATCCGAGCCGTAAAGTTCTCGACGGCGGCCAGGGCTGTCCCTTGGTGCGGCGGCAGAGTCCCTCCCAGAGAGGCGGCTGCGGCGGCTGCGGCGGGCGCCGGCGCGGAGGCGAGGAGGGAGCGGGCCAGGACGGGCAGGACGGCGGCCTGGGAGGCGCAGCTGCTGGTGGTGGTGGCGGCGGCGGCGGCGGGGCTGAGGCTGCGCCCGATGATGCTCTCGATGGAGAAGGGCGAGCGGGCCAGGGCCGGGGCGCCGCCGCCGCTCTTGTGCAGGGAGGCGCTGAGCGCCGGGCCCAGCTGGGCCGGGTAGGCGAAGCGGGCAACAGTCCGGCCGAGGTCCGGCGGGGCCGGCAGGACGGGGCCTCCGGGGGGCCGCCTGGCTGGCGGCTGCTGGAAGGCGAAGAGGGGCGAGGCGGGCGCGTAGGGCTGGAGCGGGAGGCCGTAGGCGGCGCAGCCGTAGGGCCCGTAGGCATAGGGAGAGGGCGGCGGCGGCGGCCCGGCGGCGTGGGGCTGGGGCGGCGGGGCGGCGGGCAAGAAGGCGGCGGCGGCGGCGGCGGGCTCGATGCCTCGGAGGAGGAGGTCGGGCGGCGGGAGCTGCTGGCGCTTGAAGCGCTTCCTGCGCCGGAGGAAGGAGCCGTTGTCGAACATGTCGGCGGACTCCGGGTCGAGGGTCCAGTAGTTGCCCTTGCCCGGGTTGCCCGGCTCGCGGGGGATCTTGACGAAGCAGTCGTTGAGCGAGAGGTTGTGGCGGATGGAGTTCTGCCAGGCGGGGAACTTCTCCCGGTAGTAGGGGAAGCGGCCGCTGATGAACTCGCAGATCTCGCTCAGCGTCAGCCGCTTCTTGGCGCTCTGCAGGATGGCCATGGTGATCAGCGCGATGTACGAGTAGGGCGGCTTCACCAGGCTGCTCTTGCCGCCGCCGCCGCCCGCCCCACGGAAGGCCCCCGCCGGGCACGACGCCGCCGATGATGATGAAGAAGAAGAGGAAGACGTCGAGGAAGGAGAAGAAGAAGACGAGGAGGAGGGCGAGCCCGAGCCCGGGGAGCCTGAGCCTGGCGCGCCTGCCCCGGGGGACCGGGCCTCCTCTTGGTCCCCCTCCTCCTCCTCGTCCTCTCCCGGGAAGCGCCGGTGGAGGCTCTCTTCGTCGTCCTCGTCGTCCCCTTCCTCGTCGCCCTCCTCCTCCTCCTCCCCCCGTCGTCGTCGTCGTCGTCTCCCTCGCCTACCACGTCGATGTCCGGGTCTTCGGCCAGCACGGAGGCGGCCTCGGACATCTCTGCGCTGAGAGTCATGGCCGGGCGCCGGCGGGCATCAGAGGCCGGCCCCGGACGGGACGGGAGCCCCCCTGGCAGGCCGGCCGCCGCCTCCGCCGCGCTCCTCCCGCCAGCCCGTCGTCTGCCCGGCCCTCCGCGGGCGCGCCCGGCCAAGCGGCGGCTCCGGCTCCTGCTCCCTTCCCGCGGCCGCCCTCAGACATGAATGGAGCCAGGCGGGGAGAGGGCAGGCGGAGGGGGAGGCGGAGCGCGCACGGCGGCGGCGGCGGCGGGGCTGGCGGCCCTCCGAAAGGGGGCGGCCTTTTCTGCGCTCCGGCCGGCGCAGGGGGCGGCCCGTCACGTGGCTCCCCACGTCACTCACACACAGAGACACACACGGAGCGAGCGAGAGCGGCACCGCGGGGAGAAGCCCGGGGGGGGGCAGGAGGGGGCCCAAGAGCCCCCCCCGCCAAAAGGAGCCCCCCCCGGCCTGCGCCTCGAATAGCCCCATGGCTGGGGGGGAGGGGGAGGGGGCCGGGATCCAGCGCTGCCGGAAGCAGGAGTCCCCAGGCTCGCCCGACTCCTTCCCCGGCTTTCCCTTGAAGAGGCCGCGGCGACAGGCCCTCGCCCGCCCCCTCCTTCCCGGGCTCCGCCGCTTGCCCAGCAGAGCCGAGCGCTGGAGAGAAGGAAAGCCCCCGAGAAGCGGGGTCCCTTCCGGGCCGGGTCGCCGAGGGAAGGGCTCAGCCTCCGGGGCGGCTGGACCCCGGCCAAGGGGAGCAAGAGCCAGCCAGCCAGCCAGCGGGGCGGGGGGAGGAAGAAGCAGCCAATCCCGCCTGCCCATCCGTGCCGGGGGCCGGGCCAGCTCCTTTCGGGTCACTGGTTCCAGTGCAGCGGGGAGAGGCGGCAGGAGGGGCTGGGCCAGGCAGGCAGACCAAGGCCGAGGTGGCCCTCGAATGGAGCCCGGCAACGGATTCCAGGGGACCCTCCTCCGTCGGGCAAGAGGGGGCTCTGCGGCATCCCCCCCCCTCAGGAAGCGCCGCAGTCCCGCGAGAGCAGGGCCCCGCCCCCGCCGCCCAGAGTCGCCTGCCGGGGTGCGGCCGTGCGGGGAGGGGGGGGGTGCGGGAGCTCTCCCCCGAGGTCGGAGCCCGTCCCCTTTGCTCCCAGTCCGGACGCCGTCCTGCGGGACTGTCTCCTGCGCAAGCCCCCTGAAATGCACGGGAGCCGTGTGGGGAGGCGGTGCCGGGCTCTGCCGGAGGCTCCCGCTCGCTGCGAGGAGGAGGCCCGCGAGGCTGCGCCGGAGAACTCCCGCACATGCTGCGTTGTGAAACTGTATGGGCGAGCGGGTTTCTCTCTCTTTTTTAATTTTAATTTTCTAAAATGACGTGAACAGACATATCCACGGAAAGCAGGACGTGGCCCTCCGTCCCAGGCTTGAAAGAGAACCGAGATTCGGGGAAGGGCGCGGGTTGACGCTGGACCGACTGACTGTTCCCCACAGGAAGCTTCTAAGAAGAGAAGCCGGCTTGCTTAGAGGGGGCGGGCGGGGCGGGCGGGGGTGGTGGGATCGGGCGCGCAGTTCCGGGCGAAACAGCCTCACGGGAGGTGTCCCGAGATGAGAGAGCAACACCTCGGTCGGAGGTACACTGGAGTGAGCGGGACTCCGGTCCCCCCTTCCCGGTGACTCGACCGGGCTCAGCTTCCGAGGAACCGAGCTGCACCCGAGGAGTTGGAGGAGACGCTCCTCCCGTGGACTGCGGGCACATCGGAGAAGAGCTCCCTCACTGGCTTCCAAGAATCCACTTCTCGAGCTGGGCTCTCTCTCTTATGGGAGACTGCAGGTCCCGCGGCAAGTTGCAGAGGGGAGCCGCCTTGGCCGGCAGTGGGAAGGCTCGATGCGAGACCAGTAGCGCTTTAGAGACTAAGGAGGTTGTCAGGAGACCAGCGCTCTCTCTCAAAGCTTCCACTCTCGGAAGTTGAAACGCCGCAACGCTTGTAGGTCTCTCAGGTGCTCCTGGACTCCAGTCTAGTTACTGGGGAAGTCCGACTGGATCTGGTGCCGCCAGAAGGTCCGGAGTCGCCGTCCTGGGCTCTTCCTGTCGCCCTCGTCGAATGGGGCTTGTTTCTTATCTAGAGAATCCCCGGGCTTAACAGAAATCCCCAGTTTAAAGGACGTCAGGTTTTCAGTATTTTGCTTGGGATCACTCCGGCAACTCAGGATAAAAAAAAAATGAAGAGTCATTTTAAAAATCCTAAATTCTGCATTCTTTTAACCAGGATTATTAGACGCTCACTTAGTAATATTTATTAATTTGGAGTGGTATAACTCTCTGTATCCGTATGCCACACCAATGCTACATTTCCGCTGGACTCAATTACGCGATCTTTAGAGGAAGAGTTTTTTCTTTTTCTTTAAAGAGAGTTTTTCTTTAGGATTACGATTCTAAAAAGACACTGGTAGGGAAATAAGATCTTCTGCAACAATGGGACTCTTTTCAAGTGAGGAGAAACTGGGAATTCAGTCGGCAGGAAGCAGCGTTGATTTCAGTGGATCTGTAGCCCGGCCTTGAAACCCCCCCCCCCAAAAAAAAAACCCTCGAATTTCAGAACCCAACAGAGAATCAGCGCATCCGAGTTAAGTGAGAGGCAAACTTTTCTGGGGTTTTAAGCAAAAAGAAATACAAATTGCCGCTCTTTCTAAGGAACTCGTTTGGGATTGCTGTTTGAGCTTATCTGGTTAGCAGCGCAAGGCTAAGAACACTTCCCCTTACTGAATAGACCTGGGGTGGGTTCTTAGTAGATCTGCTTAGGCTTTCTCCATTTATAAGAGCCATTTTGAAAAAAACCCACACAAAATATCAATCATTATTTTTTGGAATGATGAATGATGGGAAGAGTTTGCTTTACAGGTTCCTGGTTTCACAAGTCCTCTGACAGCATCAACTAGAAAAGTGTGTGGTGAAAGTTCGGATTCTTCTTCTTTCATTTCCCCTAATATTTTATGGTAGTTGATGTTTAGCTCGGAGTTCCGCTATGAAACAACCCGTGAAGGCGTTTAAGAAATCGGTCTTGTTCAAAGGTTCGGGTCTTACTGCCGAGGACATCTGTCCGCGTGCGGGGGAGGAGCGCTGAGGATGCGGCCGAGGGGAACACGCGCGCCGGTCTCGCTCAGCCGGCGGGGGGCTTCAGGCGCGTCGCTTCAGGAAGGGCTGGCAGGTGCTTAGGGGCGCTTGCGGGGACCGCCGACCCGCGAGCAGGAGCAGGAGGAGCAGGAAGGAGCAGGAGGAGCCCCCCCGGCCTGGCAGTCCGCCCGCCCCAGTCGAAGGGCTCAGGAGGAGGAGGAGGAGGAGGAGGAGGAGGAGGAGGGGGCCCGGCTTGATCGGGACGGGGCGGGACGGGACGGGAGAAGCGGCGAGGCGGCCAGGCCCCGGGGCGTCCTTTCCTCACGTCAACGCGGCGAGGAGGCTCTCGGGAGAGCAGCAGCGGGAGCCGAAGGCGCGGACTCCGCCGGCGGCAGGCGGACCAGAGCCCCGCTCCGAGGAGACCCCCGGGGTGTTTCGCCAGGCTCCGGGCCAGAGCTTCGTCGTCCCCCTCCCTCCCTCCCTCCCTCCCTCCCTCCCTCCGCCGGGCCGTCGGGGTTCTGCGGCTCCTCCCCCAGCCCGGGCCGGGCCGGCTCCCGGGCGGAGCGACCGCAGGGCCCGAGAGGAGAAGCAGCAGCAGCAGCAGCAGCAGCAGCCGCCGGGCGGGGCTGTCTCGGCGCACCGCGGGCCGCGTCCTCCGATCCGGAGCCTTCGGGCCTTTCAGGAGGGAGTCCAGCATCCGGCCGGGTCGGAGGATTCCGCCGGCCGCGGGGCCCGCCCGGGAGAAGCAGCGCCCGCCTGTCACGGGGCGGCGATCTCCGCCTCGCCTCGCCTCGCCTCGCCCCGGCCGGAGGGAGCTGGGCTCGCTCGCTGGGCATCTCCGGGCAACGCCCGCAAGGGCCAACCGCAGATCCCCCGCGCCGACTCCGGAGCTCAGCCTGGCCGGGTCCTCGGCCGTCCCCACCGGCAGGCAGCGCCTCCGCGCCGAGGGGCTCCCGCGTAGGGGAAGGGCGCCACCTACAGGCCCCCGGCCCCCCTCGCAAGAGCAGCCGCCGGCCGCGCCTCGAAGGCAAAAGGCGCCGGGGCAGCGACGGATCCTTTCCAGGGGCCCGGCTCCCGACGGCCGGCTGGAGCAGCCCCGCTGGCCTTTGGAGACGCTCTCGCGTCGCGCCCGAGTGCCGGGCCAGGCTCCGGCGCCCCATCCCTTTCGCCGACGCGGCCTTCTGTCCGTGCCGCTGAGCCGCTCCTTGTGGATCTCGGGGACAAAGACAAGCATTCGGGTCACTGGAAGCCGGACTTGCCGGGGACTGGGGAGAGGAAAGCCGCCCGGTTTCGGCGTGGAAGACGCAGTTAGAGAGATGCGAGACACCCGGGAAACACGCCCCCCCCGCAATCAATAAGAAAGAAAACGCTTCTGCTGCGAAGAACACTTCCTCCCCAACACAGCATCTCTCCCATTTTAAGAGGGTTTTTTTTAAATTGGGAAAACTGAAAAATAAAACATCCATCCACCCATCATCTATCTATCTGAATTGCTGAAACAGTGTTGTTGCATGTGCTGGGGCAGGTGTAAAACACCAAAGATTCAAAGTAAGTGATGCCAGAGGAAGTGGGGAAAATATTTGCAAGCCTGCTGTGAATCTGCCAGGCCGGGGAACTCCTACAACAGGGTAACAGGACGGTCTTTGGACCCCTCGGCCTCTGGTTTCTGGCTGGCCTCAGATTCCTCCACCTTCTGCACTGACTGAGAGAATCCAGGGATCTTTCACAGGCATGAAATTCAGTCAAAGGGCAAATTGACCAGAAAGCTCTGAAAAGCTTTCAATATACAGGAAGCCTTCCTAAGTCCATGAGGCTCAAAGTCTGGAAGCAGAAGTCCTGAATTTTTCGGACACCAATAAGATAAATGAACTTGAGTTTTACTGGTATTTTCAGGGATATACTATTTGCTGATGGAGAGTGGGGGAATACAAATCGACAGAGATGGGCTGGGGGTAGCTAATTTTCACTCCATTTACTAGGACTCTTGAAGCTCGATCTACCTACTCAGAAGCAAGCCCTTCGAGTTCCTGCTGCTCTGGAGCACTCTGTGAATTCTGGCCCAATGATCACTAGCAGTCCCAGCCCATGTACTATTACTCAGAAGTAAGTTCCACACTGAACAATGGGACTTACTCCCAAGAAAAAGTGTATGGGATGGCTGTTTTCCTGCAAACTGGTCTGACAACACAGAAAAGATGAGTGGGGGTGGAGGAATGTCTCCAAGTTCCAAGGGATTTCTTCGAGATTGTATTCCAGTGGCCAGGGGATAAGGAAGGAAACCAGGAACAGCCCTTTCAGAGTGGTCTGTTTTCCTTCTGTGTGATTTTGATTTGACAGAGCTCTCTGTTTCTCCCAAGTCCCCAGGGCAATCTGAAAACTAAAAAAGTTTTTGATAATGTTTGGGTACTAGTTGGGGAAGCATTTTCTTACTCTGGCAGATGCATCAAGATGGGCAGTGGGGTGAAGAGGCATCTTTCCCAACAGTTATGTGCTTTGCACATTATTGCTACTGGGTCACCCACATTGACTGTCAGTGGGGAACCAGAGGGGGGGGGGCATGAGGATCACAGGATTTGCCTCAAAGCAGTTTCTACCTCAATTTATAACAAAAAAGGGAATCTTTTGATGGGCTCTGCAGGCAGGCAGATCTTTCTACACAGGGCTGCACAAAATGGGAAGGCCCTTCCATTGTGGGGGACAGGAAGCGTCTCAGTGGGTGCATTAAACAAGAGTGTGCAGGCCCCATTGAAGTCGCAGACAAAAGTCTCATTGTCTTTCATGGCTCTGCGTTGCACAGGCTCGTTCTGTTTCAGAAAGACTCTACCTGCTGCTTCCTGTAGCAACTCTCTGGAGCACCAGGTTATGGAGCCCTGAGGCAAGGATCGCCCTCTTTGTCCCTGTTCAGAGGTCATGCTGCCTCATCCTCTGTGTCTTCTCCTGGAAATATAACCTCAGGACCTTTACTTGGGTGGTGTGTGCGTGTGTGAGGGGGAAGAGGTAGGGGGTGTTGGTCTTCTTTATAGCTTTTTAAAAGGCTGTCCTGCCTTTTTACCAATGGTAGCCCCCAAGGCAGCAAAAAACAACCATTTAATTAAAAAGCAATTAAAATAGTTCAAGCTAATAAAGACCCAGGAGAACAACAACAAAAAAAAGACACACAGCCCAAGGGATAAATCAACTGACTGAGCAGCAGCACAACAGCAGTTGGAAAAATTCATAATTGAACCACCTTGAACCATGAGGAAAGGCTAGGTACAGAGGTGTGTGTTTATGTGTGTGTGTAATAAATGTCCACAAGTTCAAGCAGGCAGGACAGATTTTGTATGACACTGTCATGGCTCAGGTGGGGTGTCACCTGACACTGCCACCACTCTGGTTTTAGGATCCCTTGAGAAGTCCTTCAGACCTCCCTTGTTTGACTGAATAATAGGCGTGAGGACCAGGGCAGAGTAAACAAGGAAAAGGTTTATTTTTACAGGAGATCAGCCCAATATGGGAAACACACAAGGTGCAAGAACAATCAGTAAGGGGCAAAAAGAAAAGAAACCAAATGCCCTAACGCATCTAAACTTACTGTCTCTAGCTCACTTTCTCAAGTGGGCCTCAGTCTGCTCACCCTTCCTCTCAGGATGAGGGTCTCTTCCCTGCAGCAGCTTTCCTTCTGGCTCGGCTCTCTTGGAAGAAAGAACAACTCTTCTTCTGTACCAGCTCTTTTATTATGTCCCCATTCTCTATGATTGGCTAAAATGGGTGCCAAAACCTCTCAGGGGCTTCTGGGAGTTGTAGGCCTGACCACCTCCCACTGCTAGTCAGGCTTCTGGGCCTGCTAGGCCTTTGCTTGCACAGCCCAGATCACGACAGACACGTACAAGAAAACAAACCAGTGTGCTGTTGTGATTAGTGGGTTGGACTAGGACCAGGGAGAGCCAGGTTCAGATTCCTCCTCTAGCTTGGGCCACTCCCTCTCACCTAAACTAACCTACCACACAAGGTCATTGTGATGATAAAACAGAGGAGGGGAGAATGCTGTAAGTGGCTGTGAGTCCCCATGGGGAAGACAAGTGGGGTATAAATATCTGAATAGATAAATAAAAGGATGACGAAGCTCAGAAGGCAGTTCCATAGACAGTTGCGACCACAAAATAATAAATAACACAGAGAGTACTCCATCTTTTTGTGTTATACCTCTGAGGATGCCAGTCACAGCTGCTGGTGAAACATCAGGTACCACAATGCCAAGACCACGGCCATACAGCCTGGAAAATCTACAACAACTAATAAATAAAAACACCTTGACTCTAGCTCCTAAGTGCTTCACCTCAAAAGGTGGTGATTCAAAGCAAGGCCTCCATGGAGGATCTCAACCAGCAAACAGGTTCACTAAGGAGACAATGGTCCTTCTGGTGGCCTGGCACCAGACATTTGATTAAAATATGTTTTTATCTTGCTTTTCAATTAAAAAAAATGTCCAGAGTAGCTAATAATGTCTTCAACCATCTTCGAAGCACCCTCATACAGACAACATTAGAATAGCCCAGTCATTGATAGCTGTTTTCAGGTCCCTGTTCTCTTGGCCTTTTGAGGTGGGGGGAGGGAAGGCACTCCTGCCCATTGCTGAAATCTGCAGTAGTCTTAAGCAGTTACATTCTAAACCCATTGACCTTGAAGAAGAAGAGGAGATTGGATTTATATCCCGCCCTTCACTCAGAGTCTCGGAGTGGCTTACAATCTCCTTTCCCTTCCCCTTGCCACAACAGATACCCTGTGAGGTAAGTGGGGCTGAGCAAGCTCTTTCAAGAAGAGTTCTGAGAACTGTGGCTTGCACAAGGTCACCCAGCAGCTGCATGTGGAGGAGTGGGGAATCAAACCTGGTTCTCCCAGGTTGGAGTCCACGCTCCTAACCACTACACCAAACTGGCTCCCAGTTGGATGGAATCAGAACAGTATAAACACGACTTAGGATGGCATTCCTGAACATTCAGATGCAGCAACAGATCCAGGAACACCCTGGGACCTGATTCTTAAGAGGGGGTGCAGGAACACCCTGGGACCTGATTCTTAAGAGGGGGTGCAACTCTGCCCAACATAGCCTGTATCTCACTTCCCAGGTCAGCTGTTTAGGGCTTTATATGTCAACCCAGCACCTTGAACTAAATTGGCCAGCTTTTGAAGCACTACTCCTGACTGCATGGCCACAGCACCAGTACTGAGGAAGTACAGGAGAAGCCATCTGCTGTTTCCTGTCAAAATGTCTCTCACTGACCAATGCCTGGAGGTGATCAACTTGGAAGGGGTCAGGTGTTGCATGGTGTCAATATTGCTGCCTGTGGATTGGTCCTCTTCGTGGGCTGCTGCTTGGGGTATGGTGTGTTGATGTGGCACTGTAACTTTGAGTAGGGCTATTGCCAGGAGCCACTATGATGTGACACCTTCATTGGTGTGCAGTGCCTTGAAGTAAGTTCTATTACAGTACTTACTTCTGAATAAATACACTTAGGAAGTTAGGATTAGGTCACATGCCTGCTTAAAGTATTGCAACTCTGTATTTCATATCTCAATATACGGTCCTTGAATAAGTTCCATGTTCAGAGGATTTTCCAGATGGAAGTTGTCTCCAGGAACTTGGCATCCAGAATTACTTCTCATATGGGCCACTATTGAAAATCCTGTATATGGCCAACAGACCTATGGTGACTTTGCCAAGTTTCATTCAAAGCGTTGTACAATGTCACCAGCAGTAAAGAAAAGAAAATGGTGATTTCAGGCCACCATAAGTAATGTGACTATATGAGAGGAAGGAACTGAGCATACACCACAGGCTTTCTTAGTATGTAGCAGCACAATAAAACAGGGTCCTAGTGGCAGCCGAAAGACTTGCAAAATTTATTCTAGCATAAGTTTTCCTGAGTCAGTCAGGGCTCACTTCCTCAGATGCACTGGAGTATAAATCAACCAGTCGGTTTTATATACACAATATTAAAGGGAGTGGGGAGATGTTATAAAGGGATATCACAATTTCAAAACAAGATCCATCGTTGGGATCAATTTACTCCGAATAGGTGTGCCATTCTCTCAAACTGTTGTTGGATAAGTAAAATGCCAAACCTAGAGCAGAGTTCAAACAATATAAACCGAGAGAATAGGAAGTTGCAGCGGGAGGAGAGTTGAAGTCATCCACATCTGTCGGGGGCGGGGGGGCGGAATATCCTGTGCGATGTAGTGGTTAAGAGTGGCGAACCATCCCTGCTGGTGCCATGGAAGCTCGCTGAATGACCTTGGGCCAATCACACTGTCTTAGCCTTACCTACCTCACAGAGTTGTTGTGAGGATAAAATGGAGGAGAGGTAAATGATGTAAGGCTGCTTTGGGGTCCTCCTTGGGGAGAAAAGTAGAATATAAATAAAATAAAATAAAATAAATAATAAATATATATTAGAGCCCGGAATACGTTAAGAATCCCAAGTCCCTTCTAAGCCTGAAGCTCAGCGTTCCCTTATCTCGGACTTGGTACTGAATTCCCATTCAGTCATTTTATCCCAGCCTCTTTTTCCGGAACAAGGCTCTTGGGGAGCAGTCTGCGCCCGCGCATACGGAGGGGAAGAGGCGGGGCGGGATGGTTGCGCGTGCCCAGGACGTTAGCTTACGTCACTGAGCGTCTGCAGCTTGTTTTCCCTTCCTGGCAACCATCTTGATTCCTTCTGCGCGTGTTCGCTGAGCTCTCCGCTTCCCTTCGCGGCCTCCGGCTTCTAGGCTCACCCAGACCGGGCTACTTCCTCCCGAGAAGGTACAAGGAGACGCCCCATCCTCCTGGGATGCTCGCTTGGTAGAAGACTCCGAGGGTTGACCGGGGAGGAGAGGCCGCGGTTTCAGCGTAGAGCGCGTCTCCGAGTTCGGTGCCGAAACCTGGGCGAGGTTTCCCCGCTCTCGCTTAGGCCTTGCGCAGCACCCCCGCCGCTTCCCTGGTTGGGTCAGGGTGGGGGAGGGAGCTTTCTCGTGAGCTGCAGTTCCCTATGGCCTGGGCGGGCCTGGTTTGGGTGGCCCTGCGAGTTGTTCGGGCCTCCGGGAAGCGTTGAGGCACCGCCCAGATACCAGCCTAACTATCCTTCCCGTGTTGTTTCTCGCCTTTAGATGAAAGAAACGATCATGAATCAAGAAAAGCTAGCTAAGCTCCAAGCACAAGTGCGCATCGGAGGAAAGGTAAAAGTGGTGGTTCTCCGGTCCTCGCCCCGCATGTTGTTTTGTGCAATCCCTTTAGTGTTTTTATATAACCCCAAAGGAGCTCCGAGGGTGTACCTTACTCTTCTCTTAAATTTTATGCTTGCAACAGCCCAGTGAAGGAGGCCAGGTGGGATGTGACTGGCCCAAAGTCACTCAGTGAGCTTTTTTTGAATCTGGATTTCTCAGATGCTAACTGATCGATACACACCATCTCTTTCCTTCTCCGGAGATGTTTCCACACTGGTGGCTTCTGCAACCTTAAGCTTTTTTGTCTTCTTGCTTTATGGGAACTTGCGTTCTACAGAAGCTCTTAATGATTCTTACTGAATTTGTGGTGGGTGGTTTGGTAAGTCTGAATCGTGTACGCAGTACATACTGAGGCAGGGTGTTATACTGGATTGCCTGTCTGACTTGGTCAGAAAATCCATGTTCCAATCCTTAAAACAGCCAGATTTGACCTCTGGCCAGTTATTGTTTCTCAGCCCTCTTATCTTCTGTGTTCCTTGACTTCTTATCCACCCGTAGAGATTTATATCAGATTTGTAAAAAGCAGGTTAATTGCTTTGCTAAAAACAAAACTCTTACATACATCTCCTTTTTAGGAGCTGATGGGATCCAGTAATGCCTGAATCAGCATGAGGAATGCAGTTTTATGTATTTAAATATTAATATGGCTTGGTAAAAGGTTGGCTAATCAAGATGTCTTAATGGGCTTTGGCATTATATATAGTCACTTTATTTTTACAAAGATAGGTTTCTTGTGTTTAGTGACTCTGCCTTTAGTAAAATCCTCAGTAGTTTAAGGGAACAATCTTACATTTCGTTAAAATAAAACCCAGTGAACTTGCTGTGATGTACTTTTTGCCCAGCCTCATTTTTACTTATATTTCAAAAGTAGTATCTAAACTAGGCTGTTGAATTTGTGTGTTGTATGATAAAATTATTAGTTTCTTGATTTTGAATGTAGATTAAGCTTAAAGCTGTCACCACATACAGATTGCAAACACATATCTTTAATCAAGGTGAGGTCAGCAGAATTTCAGGTCTGAGCCTGATAAAGGAAGTACTTTAAGACTTGAAGCCTATAATTATCCAAACTGTTTACAAAGTGGCTGATATTGATTTGAAATAAAGCAGGTCTAGCGTTGACACAAAAGCAGGTTGCTCCTGAGAGTCTTAAAATACATGTAAATGGTCATCAGCTTATAAAATCCATCTTTAAAAATAAAACTTTTATATGACAGGTTTTTCATGTTTGATGAGCTACTTTTTGCAAAGATGCAGTTCAGTCTTAAGGCTTGCTTAGCCAGCAAATTAATTTAGAACACATGTACTGATTGTGTTGACAGAAGAATTAGCAAGCAGTACTAGTAATCGCAGGGAAAATGGGCACAGACAAATGTTTAGGCATTGAGAGCATTGCTCCCATAAAGCATCCCTTTTTAATTATGTATTTTCAATTTATAGAATGCTCCTGTTAAAAGCAGTATCACATGACATCCATTTGTTCCTGATTTAGACCATTATTTGACTAGAACAAAGCAGATAAAATAGCATTCCTGGTCCTGTTGATAGGGTGAGGGAGGGGAGAACTAAATCCAAAGCCCTGATTTAATTTGGTTTGTAGCTTTTATTTTACTTTGTCTTTTGGTTATCATGGCTTGCCATCTTCGATGTTTTTGATTATTTTAAAAAGCTTTTGTGTTAATGCTCATAGTTTTTTGTTATAACCCTGGACTGTGTGAGTCTCTACCAGCTGTGAAAGAACCACCCAGATAGAGTAATGGCTACATTTAATTGTTGCTATTTTCTTTGTGAAGAATTTTTAAAATAGCTATAGCAAAAATAGGTCTGTACTGCTCACCATTTTGATACTTGAAAGTTTTTTTTGTCCTCATGCAATCCGTATAGTTTAAAGAAGATTGGAACAGTGTACTTTGGTAACTACTACAGTGTTCTGTTTCCATAGGGTACTGCTCGCAGAAAGAAGAAGGTTGTCCATAGAACAGCTACTGCAGATGATAAGAAACTTCAATTTTCCTTAAAGAAGCTAGGAGTAAACAATATTTCTGGCATTGAAGAGGTACCTTATGGTTTCTTATCTTCCTCCCGAAATGCTCTCATATGATGAGCTTTTTGCAACTACTGATTGCATTAAATTGAATTTCAACAGAAAGTTTGTTGTTGATATGAAATTCACCATACCTTTTGTAAAGGTTGATTATCCAATAACTGTGGTTTGTTTTGCAGGTAAATATGTTCACCAATCAAGGAACAGTCATCCATTTCAACAACCCGAAAGTTCAGGCATCTTTGGCTGCTAATACTTTCACAATCACAGGCCATGCTGAGACAAAGCAGCTCACTGAAATGCTTCCTAGCATCTTAAACCAGCTTGGAGCGGACAGTCTGACTAGCTTGAGGAGACTAGCAGAGGCTCTACCCAAACAACGTAAGTAGATTTTACACTAATTTGGAATGGAAATAATCCTGGCATCTCTTGGGTGTAGTTGTCAAATACCAGTTCAAACAAAGGTTGTGGTAGTGCCACTGGATAATATTTGGAGTGTGGAATGAAGATCTACAGCTGGCTAATCACAGATGGACCTCCAGTGCTTTTAGATTTATGTGGTGCATCGTTTGGGGTGGCTAAGGATAATGGGGCTTAGTTTATAGAATTTATAGTTTAGTTATGACTCTGAAGGTAAGTAAGTATTAAAGTGTTTTAAGCTGTTTTATTAACATCATTAAAATCAACAAATAGCAATTAAACTGCATACCAATAATGGATAATGAAGTTCCTTACAGAAGTGAGAGCAGAAGATTATGTCCAAAATACTACTTACGGTGGCAGTATATTTACTTTCATAACCTAGTAAATCATTGCAAGAGCCACGTTTCATACCTCTGTTCATGTTTTCTAGAGGTGGTTTTACGGTGATTTCTTTGTGATTACAGCTGTTGATGGAAAAGCACCTCTTGCTACTGGCGAGGAGGATGATGATGAAGTCCCAGGTATGAAGAGTTCATTTAATTTTCCATCTTTCAATATGTGGAATTGCCAGAAAGTAAATGAAATACATCTTTAAAACAAAAGACAAGCTTTACAATGGAACAGGGACTGTCTCGTTGAACTATCATTACTGGTGGTGAAAGATTTATTATATACTTGTGGAAATGCTTCTGTTTGTAGAATGACACAGCTCTAATGGAAGGAAGGGAGGAGGGCCCCTTTTGACTGGTAAAAAGGCATCACCTCAGGATTGTGGGAGCCACATAGACAAAAGCCATGAAGGAGAGGGGTATTGGGTGACATAGGTTAGAGAAGCTGTAAGATTCAACCCCCCTTAATGTTATGGATCTTGTTTGATAATATGGTGTTTAACACTGGTGTGATGACCTTTTTTCACGTAGAGTGCCTACCACTCTCCACAGCTTCTCCCCCACAGGTTCAGGATTATAGGTTGGTTAGGCTGTCACATGTCACTACCCATCTTGCGTCTTTTAAAATATATAGAGAGCCATGAACATTTCACATCCCAGGTTTGCTTTCTCACTCAGACACTGCCAGACAGGATAGTACAGTCTGCTTTAATAATCACCCCTCATTCAGACACATTGTGGTTTGGGTCTCAAAACACTGCTTCATTCGCACACTGGCACCATTTATTTATATCCTAACATGTATTTAAATTTAGGCTAAGATATTAGGTTGTGTGTGTTTCCTTCCCTGAGACAACCAGCCCACAGGGTTAAACAAACAAGGAGTTAACTTTTATTTCTGGTTTAAACATAATATATTGGATTATTAGATCAGGTAGAGGTTACAAAGTTTCTTTTTAATTTAACTTTTGAACTGTTCTGTTGTAGCATTTGGGGTCCTTCCTTACAAGTTAACCCTTTTTAAACAGCTTTAAGCTGTTCTTCCCCACGGCTTCACTGAGCCAGATTCCATCCAAACTCAACTAATTGCTGTTCTCATCTGTCTCCCTTACAAACATTGTCAGCTTCCATTGGCTGCTCTTAGGGAGAGGTGGAACCTAACCTGTTTGTACAGTAAAAATATTAAAACAGGTGGGCCAAAGCCCAGCCTACCTACTGGGCAGTTGGATCTCCCTCCCAGGTGTTTGATGCCAGGTAGTACCTTGCCAGTTCCCAAGCCCCCTCTCTGGCTTCAGGCCTAATTTTGTCATGTCTATGGGGGGAAATACAATGGCTCCATGGTTGCTAAGTGCAGTACTTCATTCATGGCTAAATAGCTATATTTGTTCTACACTGTGATATTTCTCCTGCTTTCTGGGCTGCATTAAAGTACTGCAGGAAGATAAAATGTCTGCAGCTCTCTTTGTCCATAATTTTGATGATTCACTGGTTTTAGGATGGAAGTAGTAAGAGTTTTACCCTTTACATTTAAAGGCCTCTTACAATGCTATCTTTTCCAGATCTTGTGGAGAACTTTGATGAGGCTTCGAAGAATGAAGCAAACTGAACTGCCACTTTTTTGAAAACTAAAACTTGAAAGTTACATAGAGCTGCTATTTTATATTGTGACTTTTATTTGTAACATTTTTGTACTGATCATAAGTCAAAGGTCTATAATATTTGGAAACCCCTCAAAATTTGCAGCTCTCCTTGGTTATTGCTTAGCACACTAAGCATTTATTTGCAGCTGGATTGATGTGCACAAAATGGAAAGGTATTAAGTCAAAATGCTAATAAAAGTTAAATGTTTAGGCAAATACTTGTAGGTAGTATTTTGTAGATTGAAATATGGCTTTGAATAACATGACTAGTTTTGTGGTAAACTAGATTCTTGGCTTCAAACCTCACCAAAATAACTTGTTAGTCCAGAGTGTTACCCATTTTCCCAGTCATGCTTTCAAGGTTTGTTTATTCCGGTCTGTATGCTTAGTTAAGGTCTCAAGAAATTGGTCGATGACATCTCAGATCTACTGCTGTTGCATGTAAATAGTTAACAGAAACAAATATTTAGAAAAAACCCTCAAGGTCAACTTTTGAGAAAAGATTGGTGTCCCTTAGTCACAGCAATTGATAAGTGCCAATTCTTAACATATGCCCTTCTGATAACTTGTGTTCATGTGATCTATTAGCTTTCTCTTCTGTGACCTGTAAATAACATACTGTGGCTACCATCATGTCAAACACTTGTTCAGGAACACAAAGATTCTGAGCATTAACTGTATCTTTTAAAAAGTTACTCTTGCATGTGAACAGTGGCCACAGTAAACCATGGTTTCGCATTAGATGATCGAGTGCCTGTTCTATTCAAATTATCAACTCTGGATGCGCTTGCATTCAACCTATGATTTTCAATTCTGGTTTTTCTGTTTTGTATTTTTGCGTGTGTCTGGGGGCCTGGAGGATATTCAGAGGTGGCTGAATAAAGCCTGCCTCTATCCTCCCAACTTGGTATTCCAAATACAAACCACGATTGACCCTGCTTAGTTTGGATGCTTCTGTGAAGCTTGGGAATCTGGAATTGATTTTTACTACAGGACCACTAGCTCCCTGTGATCCAAAGGCCACAGTATGGAGGCTAGGGCCTAAGCCTTGGCATGGAAGTCCTACACAGCAACCAAGGAAAACCTCTTTTGGTATCAGACACACAGTCATCAAGAGTTGTACTTCAATAAACCTGTATGGGTTTATTAAAGACAGAACAGAGCAGATCACATTCATTTTAAAGCAATTTACAAATCATAACAGTGAGTATTTGCAGGGACAGAAGAATAGTTATCCTTTTTTGTGGGACTCAAAATGAAGAAAGTCCATGTATATGCTAATATGCACAAAAACAGGTTGATGTTATACTGTTAAAAATGAAATAAATACCAAATGAATGAAAACCAAAACAAAGGAGGACTTTACATGTCAGGGTACAAGTTTAATAATTTAAAAACATTTTATGTACACTGTATATAGAACCACAACACTGAAAATAACATCTAAAAACATTTGTAGCTTTAACCATTCTAATTTTATAGCACATCTGAAGCAGAATATCTACAAAAGACCCTGCCCCCAGGAGAGGCAAGCAATTCAGTAGTCTTCTTTGGGTAGTGAGGCTGAATGAATGGGAAACCTACCATATTTTTAATATTGCACCATTATCTTTCACATATGTTGAATTTATTACCTGAAAAAAGTATGGATATGCTCCTGCGTTTATAGTAGAATAGTTACAGTCTCCCTCAATAGGGCAGTTACACTGCATCCTAGCATTTATAAAATGGCAGAGCATGGTTTGCCATTACAGTAATAAACCTAAGGCATCCTTTGCTCTGTCCTTCCAAATTTGGCTAGTAAATACAGTGCTTCTGTATCAAATCATAGTTTGTGATTCAGGCAAAATGCTAAACTACGGTTTATTCTCCATCCTCTAAACCATATTAGATTGGCTATCAACGCAGAACAAACCATGGTTGTGATTCACATTAAATGATAAACTGAGCTTTGAGAGGAGAATAAAGGGTGCTCACAAGTCTGAAAATGGGCCATGCTAATTTCTACACTTCAAGTAAACTGGTGACTTTCCTTGTGAGTTATCCTAATCAACTCTCTCCTCCCCCTGCTCTATTTCAAACTACTTGGGGGAAATGCAGTGACAGTACAATTAGGGCAGGTAGGTTTTCTGCCTTATCAATAGGACCTGGCAAAGTCTCTCTATTTTTTTTTAAACTTACATATTCCAGTGCTGCTTCTTGATTCATTCCAGTATCATCTGTACTAATCACTGTGTTCCAACTGCTGGCCTGAATACATTAACTATATTCTGGAGATAAATCATGTTATCTCCCCAAAACATGGAACTACATACTGTGCCAGACAGTGTGATTGACACCCCGCCCCCACCCCCATTCCTAAGATCCTATACAATATCACATTTCACTACATATTTACAAATGGTAACGTTTGGGTTTATAAACATATATGAATGAAAGACAAACAAAAACAATCTCTTTGAAACATTTTCCTGAATGCAGTTATCAAACATGGCTATGTTGGCATCTTGCTTTTTGCCCAAAACATCACTGTGTTGTGATACTTTTTTTACCCATTTGAGGCCTTAAGCTCTGCTGGAACAATAAAGCAACATCATGGTAAAGGCAAGGCTTGCAGAGACATAGTATGATGTGTTACTACCAACAATTCCATCCTTGTGACTAGTGCCTATTAAAACGGGCATGCCAGCAGGAACTGTCAAAACGGGTGGGTGGCAAGCTATCTCTAGCATTATTCATAAAGGAACAGTTTATATCTTTACCTGGTGAATAATGAGAGTCCCCCTGCAATGACTGGACTGAAGTAAGTAAATCAAGTCTGTCACATTGTGCAGTGCTAACACACAGCTGGAACTCTTTAGAATCTGCTCTCATGCCTGCAGTGGCTTTATTCCTTGACATTTTGAAGAAGCATTAATAAATGAGATTCAATCACCTGTTGAACTAAAGTGGAAGAAGCATGTTTAGGTTAGTGTTTATCTCTTCAGTAAAAGCAGTCTAGCCCATTTTAGATAATCAAGATAAATAAGCGTCTATCCTGTAATGGACGGTGCATGGAAGTTAGCTCACACACAAACTACATTCTGTTCTCCCAATTTTTCCCCACACTCCAACCCAGAAGAAGAATGAAGAATTCAGGATGCAGCTATGCACTAGACTCTTAAGGACTGGTCACTTGCTTCCTTATAAAGCAAGTGGCTGTCTTCTCTGTGGAGGAAGTGAAAACTTCCTCTTTGCCAAGGCAAAGCCTGTTCATCAGCCCAAACTGCTTCAACAGGAGCACAATGGTGAATGTACTGCACCTGTGCACAGAACACGCTGGACCCCCAAGGATTCTTAGAAACACAAGTTCTTTGTGCCTGCCTCTTCATAATGGACAGCATTCGCCTTATGTGCATGTGCTTCTTGCTCAAAGTGTAAAGTGTCCGAGAATTAAATGTAGTCTGACCACAGGCACACAGGGACAAATCCAGTTCTTAATTTTCTCTACAGCATTCTAGGGAATGAAGCAAACAAAATGCAAACTGGAATGGGGGGGCACCCAGTACTAGATCTGAATGATCAGAGTTTGGATGAGAGAAATTATGGGGAGGAGACAATAGCGAGACATAGTACAATGAGGCTAAGTTATAATTTCCTAGCTCTGGGACTTTTCTGTACAGCCTGTGGCCTCAAATATATTAAAGCTGCAACCCTAAAAAAGAGAGGAAGTCACTAAAACAACAGGTCTTATGATGTTCTTGAATACTCACCACTGCGATGGCCTAGGGCTACAGCTAAATCCATGGAATTATATCCAGAGTCTGTTTCTATAGTTGGATCAGCACCATGCTCTATACAAAACAATGAGTAATTTATTATATTATTATTACAGTTTTTGCATGCATCTCATTGGCTAATATTGTCTTCATAATACTTACCTAGGAGTATTTTGACACATTTCACGTGGTTTCCATGCACAGCATAGAGCAAAGGTGTACCACCATTCTACAAAAGCCAAGAAAGTTTCAGGTCTCAGGATACACTCACACAGCTTAAAACCTAAATACAGGTTACACATATGTCGGAACAGTTATTCCACAGAGCACCCAAGATACCAGGGGGATACTAGTCCGTTCCATTGGTAGCAAACCCTAATATGTCAGCAGAATGGACTGGTAGGATGCAATGCTAGGTTTTCAAATAGACACAGTGTGAGTGTGCAAGGAAAGAAAAGTGAAGTCATCAGTTTCTCCCCACCTTTGTAAAAAGACTTATAGGTTTTTATTCGAGAATAAACTTTCATGGTTTATGGGCCACAACAGCAGACTAACATGCCTATTATTCTAGAACTGTCTCCACCTTTGGTTGCTTCATTGGATTTAATCTTCCATAGCTTGATACTGTACATGGAGAAATGTGTATTTTTGAAACAGGCCTATAAAAAGAGACTTCACCCTCCATTCTCTGCCAAATCAGGTTGAACTGGTAACACAGCAGCAGCAGCGTTGGTTTTTATACCCCACTTTTCTCTACACTAAGAAGTCTCAAAGTGGCTTACAGTCGCCTTCCCTTCCTCTCCCCACAGCAGTCACCTTGTGAGGTAGGTGGGACTGAGAGAGGTCTGAGAGAACTGTGACTGGCCCAGCGTCACCCAGCAGGCTTTGTGTGGAGGAGTGGGGAATCAAACCTGGTTCCCCAGATTACAGTCTTTCGCTCTTAACCATTATACCATGCTGGCTCTCAGATAAATCAGATGAATGCAAACAGCAGTGCAACAGGCAAGAGACTCACCCAGTCATACTCATTAACATCAACTCCACAGTCTAGCAGCATCTTGACAATGTCTGTGTACCCTTTACTACAGGCCAATGACAGTGCACTTTCTCGCCCCTTACCCAGGATCTGTGGGTCTGCACCCTGAAAAACAAACATGCTTTTAAAGAGCGGTTATATATCAGCCTCCCAAACCACATATAAACTCCACAGGTCCACTTGTATGGCTGCAAGGTTCTAGAGATCTTACATTTCTGACAACGTTTTTAAATTAAAAAAAAGTTTCCAAAAATTTCAGAGATAACTTGTTCTACTGGCTTATTTTATATGCAGCCTCAGTCTGCATTGTTGCAGAGGAAAACTATTGCTTCTTGGCTTTGTAACAGCTGTTCCCCCTTTTTTGTGAAAGTCTGAAAGATGCTGAAATGGTGATCTCTACCTCATGAACTGAACTTAACCCAAAATAAATGTATGACTCTTAAGATGACCGTAATCTCTTGATGTTTAGGCTGCAGCAAACTTAATACTAGTAACCAGTGTTCCCTCTAAGCTGAGTTAGTGTGAGCTAGCTCATAGTTTTTTACCCTCCAGCTCACACATTTTTGTCTTAGCTCAGGAAGGATGGCTCCAGAGCAAACTAATTTATGCAGTAGCCAAACTGCTCACTCACAACTTTAATGCTAGTAGCTCACAAAACAGAATTTCTGCTCACAAGACTCCACAACTTAGAGGGAACATTGCTAGTAACTACCTCTCAAAAGGTACCTCCCCCCCCGCCCCCCCCCCCAATCTCAAGAATGGTCTTGTAATTGGGGTGGATGAGGCCTGATATGATTTGCCACCCAAATGCTTGGAGAACAGATTCATTCCTGCATTCAGAAAGTCTGAAGCTGAATGGAGTGTGCATAGAACTTGGGCACAGGGTAGCAAATAGCTTAGAGGCTCAGCCAAAAATGTGTCCCTTGCAGGGAGAGAGAGAGATGAGAAAAAAAGCAACTGCCTTTTCTGAACTTACAACAGTACTCTCACTATATCAGAAGACGTAAATATAATGTGGGGGATGTTTTCACTTACATTTTGAAGAAGAAATTCTACCACTGCTATCTGCCCATGGGCTGCAGCCCACATCAGAGGGGTAAAGCCTTCTTCATCTGTATGGTTGATTACATTTTCTATTTGACAAAACACACAGGTTAACAGTCTTCTCACTGGGGCACAGAACGAACTCAGGTGTGAGGGTGAGGGGGCATTACTTCAGTCACTTGGAAATTAAAAACTCTTTGAATTGAATAAATGCATTAATTTCAGAATCACAGTGTTGCCTGCTAACTGAATGCTCCCTTAAAACACCGGATCTTCACAGGGCACAGCCCTCAGTCTCTAAGGAAGCAACCGAGGTTTGTTTCACATTCAAGGTGAAAACCTGAATTTCCCAGCCAATAAACAGTCACTGTATTAAAATGTTTAAAAATAATTTGATAACTCTAACACACTGGATCTGATTAAACAAAACATTATTGCCCAGATACACAGAACACACAGAACACTGGCATCAATCCTATAAGAGCATACATCACATTCCTATTCTAGCTAAGTTGACTTTAAGGGTTATATTTCAAAGCTGCCAAATAAAAGGGGGTGGAGAAAGCAGATTTCACTGAATGCCAAACCTCAGAGATTCAGGGGTTACAGCGTATGGCCAGCTTATATAGATGCTCTTTCATAGGCCAGTACATGACTTTACTGAATCGTCTTGGTTTATGCTCTCTAAAGATATGATGTAATGTTCCTCTGAACATGTTCTGGTAGACATTTTCACAATGGATTCCCCCCCCCCGTCATTAAACTAACTCTGTGGCATTGTTCTTGAGGCTGAGAGCTAGTTTGGCAGAAGATCAATCATTTATAACTTATTCTAATGACAAACAATACATAGTTTGGTTTAGCCAGCCTGTTCAAGACTGAAGAAAAGAAGAGCGATTTTTACAAGGAACCTGAAAGCAGTAGAAGCAAGATGCAGTCAAGCCTTGCATTTCAAACATATCTATAAATTCCATATATGAACTGCACAGCATATATGTTTAATATTATATCCCATCAGATAAGGGAGGGGGAATTAATGGTGACCACAACTAATGGATGGTTGTGAATCCACCTGCCATGGTAATGCAATACAGCGAGCAGCATGTGTGAGGCTTGCTCCTGCTAGAAAGTGATAGGAACAGACAAAGAGAGTAACTCCACCCACTCTGTCAGTAAATCAACACACTGAATGCTGTGGTGCTATTGTTACCATTAGCAGGAAGGGCTAACTGTTTCTACTGTTTAGAACGAAAGCACCTTCCTGTATGTTGCATGCTTCAGCAAAAGCAAACAATATCTGGAATATCAGCTGCAACCAAGCATCATAGCACTAAGATGAAAATGTTTTTTTTAAGTTTTACCACAAAGAAGACTAAGAGCCTAATTACACATTACATTTTCCTGAGGATGTTCCGGGGTCAGGTGGAGAGGAACATTCTGTGTGTGCTTATTTGGACTGAGACCATGGCATGCTGAGGGTGGCTTTCAACCTCTTCAACCTGCAATAGCCGGGGGGATACTATCTGCCATATTGGTGCCTGCATACACACTGGCAAGCTACAAACTACAATGCTATGACATAGGCAAATAGTCAATCCCCTTGGCCATTTGAGGCCAGGACCATGTGCAGGGACAGAGGCCTAAGCACTCTTTCTCTCGGCAGTCTCAGTCCAAACTGGGCCTGTGCATGCCTGGAAAGTGCAGAAGGTTCAAAATATGCCTCTCCAGCCAACCCAGGAACATTACCATTGAAAACATAACATGCAGTTTGGCTTTGACCAGAGAGCATGAAAACACTGTTTTTGTTTTTAAACTTTCTGCTTTCCTAGTGCTACATATTTGAATGTTGACACACAATAGCTTGTGAGAAGTCTTAATATTGTGAGCCACTGGGCAATAATGTCTGGAACCATTTTCACAGGACAAGGAATGTACAAAATGGAGAATGAATGAGAACTAGCCATACAATCAGGGTCTGCTGCAACTTGACCTATCCTGACAAGTTATCTCACTGCCAAAGGAAAGACCCAAAAAATCCTTACCTTGTTCTATGCGTGTGGCTAGATACAACATTTCCCCTTGAGCTGCCAGCTGGTGAATGGATAGAGCTACCAAAAGAGCAGAAGGAAAATATAGTAATGCTCTTGTTTAAGGAGAACCCAAATGCTCTGTCATAACAGAAACCCCCCAGAATATGTTTTAAAGTTCACCACAAAAACACTTACAGTTCACAAGCAAAGGTGTTGTAGAGACTTCATTTCCTCTGTGCTTGTTAGTTAAAGTGGTGGACTGTTTTATAGGTGAAAAATGCTTCGTAGTTGATGGGGTGTAGACATGTCTGACTTGAATCCCAGGAGAAGGAGAAGTATGGATATTGCATTCAGCTAAGTGGGGGGGAAGAAAAGAAGAGGTTATAGTAGCTGTCAGAATAACAAGTGGTAGAAAAGTCAAATTCCAAGGATATGTGGAAGTTTGTTCCACCAAAATCAAAGAGATTACTTCACCCCTTAGCATCCTAGTGTGGCTGAAGTTAGCTTAAGCTAGTTGAGTGCTCCTTCATGTTATACATGAACTAGGATGTTAAGCCAACCATATTGTGACATAGTCAATGCTACAGAAGCCTAGAATTCCCACACCCCCAAGAACTAAATGAGGGAACTCTTCAAAGCGAAGTTAGAGCTACTATATCTGCATTTCTGGTTGCAAGCTAGGCAGGTGCCTTTAGGCTTAGGACAAAAGGCAAACTAAAGTGCAAAGAAATAACTTGTAGTCTAAGCATTTGTTCTATTTGCGACAACCTATGGCAGAGGTGGCTTGCCATTGCCTGCCTCTTCATAGCAATGCTGGTATTCCTTGGTGGTCTCCCATCCAAATAACTAACCAGGGCTGACCCTGCTTAGTTTCCAAGACCTGATGAGATTAGGCTAGCCTGGGCTATCCAGGTCAGGGGCAGCCTAAGTATAAATACCTGGAAATAATTAATTGATTTTAGTGGAACTTATCTTTCCATAATGAGCATTCAGGGATCAAGATATCAATCCAGCATCAACAGCCTGATTTTAAACAAGTGCACTTAACACAAAGCACTGTAATGTTGTAGTTTTTAGTGACTGCAACACTTAGCAAACACTGAGGGCATGTGCAATTTAAAATGCACTGAAATTCTTCTCCTTTGCATTCCTCTCTTTCCCACTGAGAGATAGGAAGCGAGCACCACACCTGGTTCAAGCCTCTACCAACTGACCCCCCCCGCTTCTGTCACTACTACCAAGGTTTTCAGAGCAATTGAGAGACATACCAACACAGCTGAACAGAACCCTGTGATTCCTTGGCTAAGTGCAGCTAGACCTTGAGCATAAAAGTCCTGGGTAAAAGTCAACCTTGCAACACCTGTTCTTGGACAAAGCCAGAGCCGGTCTTTGTCCAAAACGTGTTAGATTTAAAAGTAATCAACTTTCTTGCCAGGTTTCCTAGAGGGAATTCTTATTCGCTACTTACAAGCTGGTGGCTGACTATTGTCATTGCTAAATTAAAATTCCTAGTCTCTAATGTATTCTGTGGCTAAACACACCACTGACTTTTAAAGATACTCTATAAATGAGGAAATTGTGAAAAGTGTTTATATCCTCTTACTCATTCTTTTGTCATAACACCAATTTCCTCACTTTTTAAAATAATGAAACAAAAATCATTTTAAAATCCCAACCTTTAAATAATACAGATGCCACTTCAAGGTCAGAATTCACTTGATCTTGAATATTTTTGCTATCTTCTTCATTCAAGGACTTCACAAACCGGGAGCAGACATTCATGTCAAACCTATTAGGCAAAATGAATTTCATTCCCATAGCAACACCCTGTGCTGGTCCTTCCTCAACGCTGGAATCAAGGTGATGCTCCACTTTAATGTTTGGCATGTGAGATAGGCTGTAGCTGCTAGTGCAATCTTCCACAATTAGCTGGGCTGCAACATCTAGATTTGATGAAGACTCCATTATCTGAAGCTTACGATGTGTTTTCTTGTGGCTTTTTTCTTTAGTGTATTTTTTAAAAAACAAAACCAAATTCTAATGGCTGAGATCTACGTAGCCTGCAGTTGAACACAAAATATTAACATGTTAGGACACAATGCCACAAAACACAAAAGAAACACATTCATCAAACTGAACTGATGCAATTTTTCCTTCAAAATGCCATAGAAAATTAGCACCTGATATGCACAGAAATTTGCAAAATAGCTACTCATACTTTACACAGGCTGCAAACCTTTAATTGTCAGACTGCTTTAAATCACATTTACTTAAAAGCTAATGACTGCAGACATTTTTATGACAGAAACAAGTATTGCAATCAGTTTTTTTCTTGCTTCAGTAATTTCTTTTAGTGACATTGTCTAGAGTAAGTACATGAAGCTGTGTTAGATCAAGTCAGATCACTGGTCTATCAAGCTCAAGTCCATCTGAACTAGTGGTGGATCTCCAAGGTCTCTGGCAAGTGGCCTTTCATACCACTTACTGTCTGATCCATTAATCAAAGGTGTCATGGACTGATTTTGAGACTTCTGCATGTACTCTATTACTGGCAGATTTGCTACCTATGGAAATATAATCTTGGATCTGAACTCATAATTTTACATAACTGAATAATATCAGCAGTGTTGCTATGGATGATCCTAGTCTTCGGACTGGGAATTAATATTCTGAAAAATGATACTAAGATTCAGGAAGTCAGTTTGGCCTATTAAAATAACTTCTGTGACTGGATTAACTGTATCGTCACAGTATTTGCTGGGGTGTACATATTTCAGAGAAATTAGCTAGGTCTTTCAATTTTTTAGCAGAACTGCTTTAGTAAGAACTGTCAGATGTTTTCTGAAAGGTGTTTTTTTTTTTTAAAGAGGAGGGCAATTATCCATACAAAACATACAATCTATGTTATGCCAGTGTAGTCCAGTTATCAAAGGCTGTTTCGATAACCATGGATTTACTATGTATCTTTCAGCAGTCAGACACTCTCTGTCATATAGGGTGATTACAAGGATACAATGCAGGGAAGGAAAGCCTGTACTGAGCTCTTTGGAGGAAGGGTGGGATAAAGATGAACAGACATAACTCCTTCCCCTGGGAAGTTACAGCCAAAACAATAAGTTTTGTGGCAGCTTTAAAGACTAACAAATTTATCACAGCAGAAGCTTTTATGCATCACTTTGTCAGAATTCAATAAACAGATAAATATGAAACAAATCACAGGGTTAGAGCTTTAGGGAAGGAGTCTGGAATTGCTTCATAAGGGCTCAACTCTCCCTCACTCTAAACTCAAAGAGAACCTCAAGCAACAAACCAGAGGAGAGAGGATGAAGCCTACCACTTATGTATAATATTTCTATACCACCTCTTCAAAGCCCTGCTTGAAGCAAATTACAATTAAAACCCGCAGTATTTAAAAAAAAAAACATTAAACATACATGCTACAGAAAAATTATCCATAAAACAAAAGAAAGTAAAATAGGTGCCAGGTAAGCGTCAAGAGGGAAGATGTTCCAGAGGCAACGTACCGCCGCACAGAAAGCCCTATCTTTCTAGTCACCATGCGCCTTGCTTCTGAAGGCAAGAGCACGGAGAGCAAGGCTTCAGAAGCAGATTTCCACGGGCAGCCTGGCTACTACTATGGAAGGAGACGGCCCTTCCACTTGACCGACACTACGTCTTCGCCCCCAACACAGGCGTTTCATCTTCCTCCCGCTACGCACCTTTTACCGCCGCAGCCACGCCTCAGTAAGCGCTAATGTTACTATGACGGCGACATTATTGTTGTTGCTATTAGTTCACGTCATGACGCCACTTCCGCTCAAATCACAGGCCCAACCCGGAATGAAACATCAAAGCGAACTACGTTATATCCGCCTTGCCAAATAAGTCAGCCGGGGAATGGCTAGCGTTACATTTTACGTCACCATAAAAGCTCCTCCCCTTCTGCTGATAGCCGATAGGTGGGGAGGGAAAGATCCTAGGCCGAGTGAAACCATAGCAACAGCAATTGAACGTGTCGGGAATAACAAATTTAAATGGACTCCACAGGCTGCCGTAGAAGCTACTTCTCTTTGCATGATGTTTCTTGCCCTGCAGATGGCGGCGTTGAATTCGACACCGGAAGGGACTCAGTGGAACGCTGACTTTTTCTATCTCTACGAAAAGCAAAACGTCATTCTAGCGCGCGCTGAAAGATGTGGCGCAGCACTTGTGACGAATATAATGACGTGTTCCCTCTTCCTGAAGGTTGGCCGTGGTGATGGCGGCTTCCTGGCGGAGCAACGTGACTGCTGATGGCTGAAGAAGGAAAGTAGTGCGAAGTTCGGGGGTAAGTAAGGAGTCCAGTGGGGCGACACGGAGGGCCGATGGGGAGAGCAAGCTGCAATAGCCTCCACTTTCCCCTTATTCTCTGAAGTTCAGGGGGCGTCTGCATTCTTCCTAAAAGTGGTTGGATTTTAGCCGGCCGGCAATGGCCCTTTTTCCTGCAATAGAAAGAAGTCGTCCTTTGTGTACACTGTAAGAAGAACCCTGCTGGATCAGACCGAGGATTCATCTTAGTCTAGCATGCTGTTAACAACAGTGGCTGGCTGGCGGGGAGTGAAGAACTCCACTTCCCTACACTGAATGTGTGTTTAATGTTAGACTTTTCTTATGCCGCATCTCCTCGATTCCATTGCATTCTCTTTCCTGCATATTTTAAAGCTGTACGATTCCAGTTCTGCAGCACTGTCATTCTAAATGTAGCCAAATAGGTTTGTTTGAAGGTGTTATACTGGTAGTAGCTTTACTGTCAAGCCCTTTACTAAAATACCTACAATGGAATTGGCTGTTTTAAAAACATCATTCTGCGAGTCGATATGCAGGCATACTGAGTGTGTCAATCACGAACCTGAGATCCCTTTCCTGTTTCAGTCTCTTCCAGTTCAAACCCCATGACCTGTAGCAGAGTAGTAGGGCTTCTTTCAATTTTTTTTCTGACTGTTTGGAGTCTGCAGAATTTGTGCAAACTCTTACTGGTACTTGGTGTTATTGGCTAGAATAGGATTGCGTGAGAACAAGAGGCATGTCTTTGAGGTCTGCAGTTTTAAATGTACTTACAAGAAGTTGATGGTGGTGGTTGTTGAGTTGTTCAATGATAGAGCCAATGCCAGTTAGTTATCCCCAACTTTTATTCCATATATTTTCTGCTTATGCAAACAGTGATTCCTTTCCTTATGAATATTCTTTAGCCTTCAGTCTTGCAGCTACTTTAACAGTACAGAATACTGGGAATCAGTTTACACCTGCACTAATGCTAATACATTGGTAATCTAGGTGAAATAATGATCTTAAGTTGAACTGTGTGCTGTTCTTCATTTTGCTTTAAATGTAGAAAACAAATGTTGCAGTTGTATGATTGTAATGCATACTGCTTGCTCTTTTCCTTATTGTTATTTATTGAGTGTTATAGGCTGCCTGTCTCACTTGGATTTTAGGGAGATTAGAAAGCACAAAAACCAGTTCAGTCTGATAGCAAAATCTCCAATAAACAACACAGTAGGATTAGGATCGCAGAACTGAAAAAACAGTGCAAATGAAAATCAGTCTAAGGCATGGCATACCATAATGAAGAAAGGAGGTTTCAAAGATAGAGGATATTGAAGCAAAAAGGGATATGATACATACAATAAACCATGAAATAGACTGCATTATACTACCTCTTATAGAGGTTATTTTGTGTATTGTTTCATTAGATTACCATTCTAATCCCTTTGTAAAAATGTTGTCCTGAGCATTTCTGTTTTGTCCATTTTGTCAAATGATAGAAGCAAGGGAACCTTCCTGATCATCTCAAGCTAGCTGTTCCATGAAGTGGGAGCCACCACACAGGATGTGCATGAAGAAGCAGTTGTCAGTTTTATCTTTTTGCCAGGGTGGCACCTTCAGGAAGTATTGCTCAGATGAGCAAAGCTGTCACAATGGGGCATAGCAAGTGAAGCAGTTTTACTCAAAACAAGGGAAGATACATTAGTATACAGCTGTAACAAATAATGTGTGAATTAGTTGAGGGTTAACAATACATACTTAATATTGTGGGTAGATTTAATTATTTGACGTATCCTTGTAATTTCAGAATTTTTGTTTTCCCGAGAGGCTGATCTACTTGAAACATAATATCTTTCTACCTGAGGAAACATTCTTTAAAGGAATAATGGCTAACTACAAACCTGTCATAATACAGACTTATCCAAAACTTGATGAAAAAGTAACAGAGGATACTTTATACTGGAAGAATTACAAGGTAAGAGTGCATAGTTAATGGCTGGGTTTAGAACAGGGTTGTATCCTCATTGATTTGAAAATATGATGCTGCAAGATTTGACTTTTGATTTTGCAAGATGTCAAACACTTAAGTCAGGTTAGCATTTGACTAGTGCATTTCTTCTAGAGGACGATATTGAGTTTTTAAATTTAAAGTTGATATGCCTTTTATTTTAAGTGGTGTTGTAGCAGATGTGCATCTTTTTACAGTACTAATAGTGCCTGCCTAAGAAAAGTTACATCCTTCTAAGGCCAATTCTGCTTAGGGGTGTACCATAAAAGACAACATTTTTTAAAAATCAACAAGCTTTTTAAAATCAATGAGCTTTTGAAATCTAAAACACTTTAGAAGATGTTTGTGCTTCTTTCACATTTTTGTAAATATTGTGCTAGTGAAAAAAATTCAAAGGTTAACTGTGTAAAATCTGTGCTCCCCTTTTTCCAGGCTCCCATTCAAATAAAGGAGTTTGGTGCAGTGAATAAAATTGACTTTTCTCCGGTCCAGCCATACAATTTTGCTGTAACAGCCTCCTCAAGGGTAAGGATTTAAGATGAAGGAATAAATCACAACTTGCTGGTGTGGCTGCAGAAAACAAAGGCAGGCATCTGGAAAGGGACGAATGAAACATAATGATTATTGCATCAGAAAAGAGAGTATTTATGGAATTACGTTTTGTATAATCATCTGTGTCAAAGTGGGTCTGTCTCTATCATTGGGTTATGTTGCCAGAAGCCAGGACAGAACCATGTAGTTCAACTCAGACTGGACCTCCAAGGCTCACGTTAAGTCCTGTGGGTCAAAGTGAAATGGGGTGACAAATATGAAGTGTGCTGAGGAAGGACCAAGCCAAGTTCTAGGCCTGGGGCAGCCCAGATCTTCAGCAGTGTGGCTCAGCACAAACCTTTATTTTCTCCCATAGAAGTGAGTGGTCACCTGTCATCCTAATGGGTGGGGAAAATAAAATGCTACTCTTAGGGGCATTCTTTCCCTCCCTCTCCCCTTACCCACCCTAGCACAAGTGGCTTACTTTCCTTGAGAGTGGTCCTGTGTGGGGGTGCAGTGCATCTTTCCCCAATGCCCGTAGTAAATCATTCTGCCCACTCCTGGGATTTCACTCCTGCCTGCTTTCTCTTCCACCCTTCTCCTCTTGAGGACTGTTTTTCCAGGCAGGGATGGACTGTTCCACATCCAGCATCATACTCCAAGCCTTGCTCAGCTGCTTTTCGACTTAACACCAGCTGACAGGTGAAATGTATTTTGTTTTAGATTCACATCTATGGCCGATACTCACAGGAGCCAATCAAAACTTTCTCTCGGTTTAAAGATGTTGCATACTGTGCTACATACAGAGATGATGGGAAGCTGTTGGTAGCTGGCAGTGAAGAGGGCAGCATTCGACTCTTTGACATTGGTGGGAGAGCAGCACTGAGACAGTTTGAGGGCCATACCAAGTAAGAGATCACAGTTCAGTTATATGCAATGTGACTTTCAGCTTTGATGTATCTGTAAGTTATCCTGAAACAAATGGTTTGTTGACTGTAGTCACTGTATTAATTAAGGCAGTTAATGTGATGTTATATTTTTAAATTTCAAGTGTACATTGCTGTTTACTTAGCTGTTAGATCCATTCTGCAAAGATTAGTTTTCCACTCAAGAGCATATGTTCTCAGTCGTTATAACAAGCTGGCATTTAGGTTCTGCAGAAGTTCTCTGGACAGATTTCTGGATGCCAGACGCCTGGATCTGGCCTGAAAGCTCTTGTATACCCCCCGGCATTTCTTATATTTGGCAAAATATTTGTAGGGGGCTAATATTTGGATTTTATTTATTTATTTATTTTTAGAGCAGTACATGTTGCTGACTTTCTGTCTGACAAATACCGAATAGTATCTGGAGCAGATGATTATGCCTCCAAAGTGTGGGATGTTTCTTCTGCCTCAGAAATCGTCACGTATAGAGAGCACACAGACTATGTGAGATGTGGCTGCGCTAGTAAACTGAACGCAGATCTCTTTGTAACAGGTTTGTAGGTTTGGTTTATAATCAAATAAAGCTAATTCCTTACATTTACTGTGTCAATTGCTTATTCAGAAAAGGGTCCTCTTTACAACTGCTCCTTATTGCATTTTATTTCATTCAACTCTGTGCCTGGATATTTTGTTGTGTGTGATTTTTGCATGTTTGATTGTATTCTGATAGGCCAGAGTGGCTGCTTTAAGCTGATTTCTTCTTCTAGCTTGTATTTCATTTTTCACTTACTTCACTGTAATCAGTGTGATTCTACTTACTTAAAGCATTAATAAATGCAGTTCTTATGATCCAACACAGTGTATTCAGCTGTACCTAAAGCAGCATTCTATTCTTTAATATCTATGAAAGATTTCAAACTTTTCTTTTTCTGGGATGGTTTTTAGGCTCATATGACCATACTGTGAAAGTATTTGATACCCGGACAGAAAAAAGCGTCATGACAATAGAACATGGGCACCCAGTGGAAAGTCTTAACCTCTTTCCTTCTGGAGGTCTTCTTGTGACTGCAGGTATGTTATCAAGTAGCCAGTTTCCTTTTCCTTTTTCCTGTTGGGTTGTAGCTTGCTTTTATATCTGTCTTCCAAGAATTCTTATGTGATTTGTAATACAGGCAAGACTGACAAAAACATATTGTAAATTATGTGTCACTCATGCCTGAATATTTAAGTTCCAGGAGGGTTTGGTTATAGCTTCAGAGAATTGTCTGCACAGTCTGTGACCCACCAAGAAAAGCCACAGCTTACTAGCTGTGTGTGACAGCTCACTAGGAGTCTGATACACCACCTGTTTTTTCAGCCTGTTCAGGACTGTAAAGGCAGAGAGGTTGTTGAGCATGCTAGGCCCTACTATATTGCTGTGGATTGCAACTGGGTTGGTGTAGGTCACAAATTGTGTATAGTCTCCTACCAGGCAGCATGTTTATAGATGGAGCACATGGATGTCTGTTCTCAGACCCTGGTGATGAAACCCTGATGTGCTCAAAGCCTGATGTGCTTAAGTACGCCATGCTGTTTATGTAAACAGGCTTTGGCTGTATCCTGATCAAAGTCTGTGACTATTCTTAATTTAATTTCTCTCATTTCCAGTTTGCTTTTTGAGAAGCAATGGGTGTGCAAATAAAAAGTCTTTGTTCTCTCTCTTGCAGGTGGTCGGTATGTAAAAATATGGGATGTCCTTAAAGGAGGGCAGTTGCTCGTCTCCTTGAGAAATCACCATAAAACTGTAACCTGTTTGTGCCTGACGAGCTCTGGTCAGAGGCTGCTCTCTGGTTCGCTGGATAGGTTTGTACTGCTCACTGTTTAACTTCCTGGCTTTTTATGAGACAATGGTTTCATACATGGGGCTCTGCATATTCTGTGGTTGCCAGTGCAGAATGAAGCCTTATATGCCCAATTTAGTGTCCCATGAATGTCAGGACTTGCTCTCTCCCTCACTTGATTATTTTTCAAAAGGGGGGGAGGTTTGGTGAGCAATGCCTGATAAATATCTGAAGTGGTCATAGAGGTCAAAGAATGGGGCTTCAGCATTCCACATGATTGGAGGAAAGAGAATCAGGTGTGCAAATGCATGCTTTGTATCTATGATTATGCATGATTTGTGTGTATGATTTATGATTTCTGTATGTATGATTTATGGTAGATACAATGCTGTGTCTGAAGAAGTGAGCAGTGACTCATGAAAGCTTATCCCCTGCGACAAATTGTTAGTCTTTAGGGTGTGACTGGACTCTTGTTCTTTTCTACTGCTACAGACAGACTAACATGGCTACCCATCTTGATTTGTCTCCATGGAATTTGGGTTAACCTTGGAAGGCTGTGTGTGTGTCTTGAGAAAGCCTGCCTGCCTGGCCATGGCTATTTTAAGTAAAACGAAAGTGAAGCTCATTTAAATAAAAGTGAAGCTCTCTGCATCCCAATCAATCTATTTTGATAGAATGAGAAGCAAAACTGGGACACATCATGCCTCTCAGTCAGATGCTTGCAGCTGAATATGCTCGTGCGTGTTAGTAACCTGGGAACATCATGATTCAGTGGGGGATTAGAGATGCCCGGAAACTCTTTTAAAGTCATGTACATGTTCTTGAATCTTCTTTGTCACTCACACCTTCTTGAATCTTCTCTGTTCTAATTTAATTTGGAAAAAGCAGTTGCAATGCGGAACAAGAATTTCAGGTCGCATGATGTTGGTTTGCCCATGGGAATCTTTTATCCACACCTCCATTTATTAGTAGACATTTTTGTACGCACTTTAGATCTCTTTTGGTATCCTCAATATCTTTCCTGACTCTTCAGAACATGACAAGATGTGAGCAGTATGGTGCAAATTAAACTAATTCTTCAGAGATATCATCTAATGACTTGCTAAGCTATTTTTCATCCATGCAGGCATGTGAAGGTGTACAGTACAACATCCTACAAAGTGGTTCACAGCTTTCACTATGAAGCCTCCATTCTCAGTCTTGCATTAGCAGTATGTATGATGAAAAGGCCTTCTGGTCTTTGATAAGTATCTCAAAACTGTTGTATGTATACATTTCATATGAATAAGATGAAATATTGTATGAGTATGATAGCATGCCTGTGGGATGCAGATCTCATTCAAGAGAATGGCCCTTGTACAGGAGCTCTTCTTGCTGGATGGGACATCGTTTGCTGTGGCTTGGCATGTTGCTGCAGAGTTATCCATGGCATTGTATCCTTCAGTCCTATTTCCAATGTTTCTGTCCAGTTAGGGCTGCATTCACATATGGCGCTGAAAATCTAGTGTAGCCACACCACAAGCAGTGCAGCTATGTCTGTGTGTCATGTGGGTCAGGCTGTTTGAAATGGTTTGATGCTTGCAAAATACATGTGAGGAGCAAGTGCAGTTTTCAAAAAAGGATTCTATCAGGTTGTGTTCCACCTTGTGTATTCACATATTGGGATAGGTAGCTAAGTGATTAGGATGCTGGATTGTGTCTTGGAAGTTGTTTGTTGGAGTATCTTCATCTGTAGTTACCTTAATTGTGAGAAGTTTTGAGCCATACACTTGTTAGGCTTGGTAACTTTGCAGGTTCTATTTCCCCCCCCTCACTCTTTTGAGTTTGGAATTGCCTTCAGATGCAGGGGTGCCTTTTGACTGGTGCCCTCTAGGGAAAATATTCTAGACATTTTCTCTAAGGCCATTCTTTGGTAATTTAAATGAGTGTCTTTGAATCAAGCAACGAAAGCATGACTAGTTCCAGGGTTTAGTGGTATAGAGCACGTGGGTTGTAAGCAGATGTTTCCAGCTTTAGTGAAAGGTAGCAAGTGCTGGAAATGACTGTCTGCTTACCTTGGTTTTTTTAATTGGATTAATATCCCACCTTCCTCCATAAGATAAACAAGGCTATAGATCAGCCACTAATACAGTTTTTACGCCAAATCTGTGAGATACCAAAGTCTGTGGTTGTTGCTGCCCTTAGATTGGAACTCAGCATTCTATCGAAGCTAGAGCCTGGACACTGGCATTAAATTTGAAAGTCAAAATGTTTTCTGTGGATAAGAGATTACTAAATTATATGAAATCCAATCATCTTCAATTCATGGAATCAGGCTATAGCAGAAAAATTGAATATTTTGGGGTGTCCTGAGAATGTAGTTTTGGCATTAGGATGGCCTTTAGCGTGTAAGACTATTAAGCAGCTGATCATGGAGACTGATAACAATACCATCTGCCAAGCTAGACGTGTTTGTTCTCCATACGGGTATCCCACCTGTCTTCGCAATATCAAAATATCTGTTTAGTCTCACAATTCCAAGTTATAGATGAGCAACTATGCTTGCAAGATTCAATGTGCTATCATCTGCAATTTCCGAAGGATGTATGTTAGGGATACCATTCTCAGATGCTGTGATTTAAGTGAGATAGAAACCGACCCATGTTCTGTTTGAATGTCAATGGTATAACGAGGCTAGAGAAAAATGAATTAAACCCCTGATGCAACAGTGGAATAATTCTCCTCCAGAAGCTCTAGTCACTAAATTTTTAATAGATTCCAGATTAGAAAACACTCTTTTTTTTTTTTTTTCTTGTTCAGGCCATGAGAACTTGGGCAGCCTGTAACAGGGCATCCTCCTTTATATGGCATGCCCTTGTTCTGACTGGCTTGATTGAGTTCTTCCTTTCTTCCTCCAATTATCAGCTGGGGCTGATGGATACTACTCAAGACCTGTAGGTCCGAGGAGTAGAGAAAAATAGAACCCCGTCTTTCTTCCACTGTGCAGCATATGTGGGGTGGTTCCCAGAAGATCTCCCATCCAGACCCAAGTTGCTCCATGTGTCTTCGCGCCATACCTGAATTTTCCTCTGGGGAATTGGTGCCAGTTGGAGCAGAGAGTTTGGTGCTCAGTGGACCAGTGGCTGGGTTTGGCATATGGCAGTTTCGTAGAAAACATGTCCTAAATAATCCCTGAACTACAATTCTGGATTCAGCAAACCGGTTTCTTCTTCTGTTTAGCCAAATGATGAAACCCTAGTTGTTGGCATGTCAAATGGAATCCTGAATATCAAACATCGAAAACATGAAGAAAAGCAGCGTTCTGGAAGGAGGAGGAGGCCCACATATCGAACATTTGTGAAAGGAAGAAACTACATGCCAAAGCAGGTACAAGACACAGGATGTAAACATCAGGTCTTCCACTCACAATTTTAATACAGCAAGATACCAAGATTTAGGGAGGCTTCAGACCTACAATACATTAGGAAGCCTTTTGATTGCTTAAAAAATGCTCTCAGTTATTTGGGCAGTAGATTTTTTTAAAAAATTATTTTTAATGCAGGTACTTATAAAATTAGGGCTGGTTACTACACTCTTCAGAGTGGTGGTGTTCCTTCTTTCTTACACAGTGATCATGTGTCCATCCTGGAAATTATATTTCTTGCATGTGCTTTTAACTGTCTGTATTAATAGAAGAAGAGTAGATTTTTATACCCTGCTTTTCTCTACCTTAAGGAGTCTCAGAGTGGTTTACAATCTCCTTCCCTTCCTCTCCCCACAACAGTCACCTTGTGAGGTGGGAGGGGCTGAGAGAGTTCTGAGAAAACTGTGACTGGCTTAAGGTCACCCAGCAGGCTTCATGTGCAGGAGAACTGGGGAATCAAACCCGGTTCTTCAGATCAGAGTCTCCTGCTCGTCACCACTACAGCATGCTGGCTCCCAGTGCTGACTGTTAGAAATACAAGCAGTAACATTTGGGAAACTTGGGTTCAAATCCCTGTTTAGCCAGGAAGCTCAATTGGTGACTGTGTCTCAGTTATCTCTTTCAGTCAAATCTACCTCACAAGATGATTGTGAGGATAAAATGGGGAGAACTACCTATGTTTCTGTGAGAGCCTTGGTGGAAAGGTGAGAGAAAAATGTAAGGTAGAAGTTATATTACAATAAGATGGATTCTTTTCTTTCTTTCTGTAGCCCCTGTCATGAACTGTCATATTTTCCTTTTTAGGAGGATTTCCTTGTCACAAAGCCTGTAAAAAATCACTTGAAAAAATACGACCAACTTTTGAGAAGTTTCCAGGTTTCCAAGGCCCTGGATGCTGTCCTTCGGGTAAGGTAACATTACTTGAGTGGTCCTTTAGAATACTCAATAAAGCAAGCTGTAACATTCTCAGATAAATTGGCTACTTTATGGTTTGTGAAGGTCTGTGCTATGTTTCTCAGGCAGTGCAGTCCTGAGATCTGGTCTGTGTCCCAAAGGAAACCCACACAGGTCATTGACTGGGCAAACTCCCCTGCTGTGGGGTCACACAGGCTGGTGTCCCCAGCAACCCCACTGTTGTGCCCTCAAGATATCACAAGGATACAGTGGTGAGGCTGTGATGGACAGGGGGAATGAACCAACCACAGGGCAGCTGCCATGGAAACCTGGCTCCAGGGACACAGTAGGTAGAAGGGAGAGGCAGCACCATGCATCTCTGCTCACAGATCTCTGCCAAACAGAATGGAGGCAACAGCATTTATCGTTTATTTTTTCCTGCATGTCTGTGCTGTGACTCCATCACAGCATACTCTGCATCTGCCCCACTCCCATGCCTTATCTGCCTCCCAGACTTAGTGGGAGGCTGGTTGTGTGTGTGTGTGGGGAGGCTGGGCTGGTGTGGCAGAGCTGTCAGTCTGGGGGTTGTATGACAAGATCTTCTGGGCAGAGCTGTGCTGGTCCTGCTGCTGCCATGGACAGTTCTAGATGCCAGCTGCTGGGTGGCATGTGGATGGAACACAGGAGAGGTCCTGGCTGGGCAAGGACAAATAGTAGTGCAGCCTTGTACATGGAGCAGACAACCCTTACCCACTTGCTGGTGGGCTCTGTTGCCATGTCTCAGGATGGTTCCATGGTGGGGTAGGGGTGCACGTGGCGCCATGGAGGTTACCTGCTGGACTGGTCATTTTTCAGCGAATAGGTGGTCTGCAGGGGTGTACTTCTGCGGGCAGTCTGGTCTGCTTGGTGGTTGGCAACCCAGATGGTAGGCAGGTCTTGGGGGGTGGGGGCGGGCAACAGAATAATATTCTGGGCAGGAAGAGGGGTGTATAGGTTGGAGATTGCCTGGGTAGGCTGTCCCCAGCCTCTGTTGGGGCCAGCTTTAGTGCTGGATAGGTCTCAAGGCAGAGCCTCTTGCTGGCCAAGCACTGTGTTGCTTTCCGCCCTGGGGTCGTCTGCCATGCCTGCCCTGGAGTGGGGGGAACTTGCGACAGAGAGCTGTAGAATGGTGAACATGGCAGCTGTTGGTTGGGGTTTTTTTTGGTTTTTCTGGCCTCCATGAGCACCTTTGGGCTATGCCATGGGTTTTGTGGATGTAACTCTGTGTTGCTGGTTGGGGATATTCCCAGGCTGAAGTGTCTTAAGGAGCTTACTAACTGCTGCCACTCCGCTACAATGTATAGATAGGATGCTCTGTATTTTTGGTTCCTGCGGGGGGGGGGGAACAGTGGGAGGGCTTCTAGTGTCCTGGCCCCACTGCTGGACTTCTGATGGCACCTGGTATTTTTGGCCACTGTGTGACAGAGTGTTAGACTAGATGGGCCATTGGCTTCTCTTATGTTCTTATGCTGCTGGCACAGGGGGTTGTATCAGTCACACTCTGGCGGGGGGGCCACGCTGGTGTGTGGCACTGGGGCACTATGCTAGTGTATCTCTGGGTTGCACTGGTGTATCCAAGGTACACCGGCGTAGTGGTTGATCAGTGCCCTGCCACACACCCCCTTGTACTGTTAATCTATCAGTGCTACTGGGAAATGCACAGAATTTTGCAAACTAATAATTTCTCTCCACCTGAACGCTTGAGGATGTTTCTTGCCTATACATGCATACGTTTTAAGGAGGAGTGAAACTAAGAAATACACTCATACACATTTCATATTTGGTGCGTAGTTGTCTTTTACAGACAAAGAATCTTGTAAGGCCTGGCCCTATGTGTAACTGTAAATGGTTGTGCTTGAATCCACCTCCCAGCAACATGATTGGCAGGTGTGCACACTTCATTTTTGAATCCCTGCTCCATATGTTTCTACTCTCATGGCCTTCAGCTGTTCTTCTCATGTGCCTCATTCAGCCACTTCTGTTCAGGGGCCCATGCCGAGGCTGCATGACCTCCACCTCAGTACCATATGGGTTACTGCACTGAGAACTTCTTGAGTTGGTTGTGTGTTCATATTGCATGCAACTGATTTGCTGCGTGTAAAGTGCTGTCAAGTTGCAGCTGACTTACGGTGACCCCCTTGGGTTTTCAAGGCAAGAGACAAATAGAGGTGTCTCTGCATAGTGACTTTGGACTTCCTTGGTGGTCTCCCATTCAAGTACTTAGGAGATTGGTGTAGCTTGGGCCATGCTGGTCCCTTGTAGCTGAGGTTTCCCAAACTTTGGGAGCTGGAGACTTGAGTGCAACAAGGTACCCCATGAGTCACTTTGAAATGCATACACTTCTATTCTGCATGAGCCAGCAGGAAGTTTGACTAGTGTAAAAGTGTATGGTCAGCTAGAAAGGTGTGTTGTTGAATGTTTTGTGCTTCCAGGGCCCTGTGCGGTCGAACCCGCCTGAAGTTACAGTTGCCGTCATGCAGGAACTGAATCGCAGAGGCACATTGAAAAACGCACTTGCAGGACGAGATGAGAAGCAACTCAGCGTCCTCCTTAGTTTCTTGATAAGGTAACGCCAAGGAGACGCTCTCTGGGCCAAAATGGTGTGCTGTACGTTGAGAGAAGTTTCACAGTGAATTTTGTTTTCAAAATACATGGTTTTGAAAGAGGTTTGGAAATATTTGACAAGTTCTTTCATGACCAAGGGTGAATTGAAAGAGATGCCAGGATATGGAAGCTGGCGTTTGACAGCCCCAGCAATACAAATATAGATAGAAGCACCATTTATACATCTTAAAATAGAAGGCTGCCGCCAAATGGTTGGTTGGTTGGCTCAAACCAGCATGGGGAATTCAGCTCTTTTCTTTCCTTCCCATAACAAGAGTTCTGCTGGATCAGACTGGGGGTCCATCAAGCCCAGTAGCTGGTTTCATAGAGTAGCCAACCAGAGGGCCAACAGGGCCAAAAGGCTAATGCATTCCCTTGATGTTACTTCCTAGCAGTGGATTCCAGAGGTTTAGTGCTACTGAATTTGGAAGTTCCCTTTAGTCGTCATGGCCAGTAGCCACTGGTGAACCTTTCCTGCAGGAATTTATCCCAATTTACCCTTTCTTGCTCACTTCTAAGGGTGTGTAGCCCTACTGCTATCTCTCCATTTTGTGCCATCCCTCCTTTCTCCATTTCTGCAACTCCAGGCCTCTAAAGTTATTGTTCCCTGCTGTTGGATCATAATTTGCTTCCTTTAGCTGGCCTCCTTCTCCTTTCTCCTACAGCTTTTCCCTTTTGGTCTGAAGTGTGTAAGATCTTTTTGTTTTGTTTAGAAAACTAAGCAAAAGGAGGAGGGTTGTTTTGTTTTTTTAGTAGCCAATGTTTTGTCCTCTTGTTTTTTCTGGTTTTTGATTTCTCGTTGTGGTACAAAAGAGAGCCTAAGCTAGATTTCCTGGACTGGAACGTGAAGGTTAACATATGGCTTTTTAACTTAATTTGCAGGCATGTGACTGATGCAAGATTTGCTCCTGTGCTAATAAATGTTGCGGAAATTATTATAGGTAAGTATGATGCTCCAGGAGCACTAATTCATAGGTAGCCAAAAGCGTGCCTTCTAGTGTTAGTCTCAAGGGTGGATGGAATTTTTAAAAAAAGTTTATGTTTATTTATTGAGTACATATTTAGACAATTGTTATGTCACCTTTCCAAAGTATTTGCTTGTGATGGCTTACCAAATAAAACCTAATAAAACCATGGATTACTATTAAAAATCCAGTAGGGTACAGAATGCCATATTTACTTAAGAGGAAGGCTACCCTGAATGTAAGACAATGCCCCACAAGTTATATACAATTTTTTTTTTTTGCTGAACATAACTATCTTGTATGCAAATGGTAAGATAAGAGCTCTCCTTCTTTTCTTTTTCTTTCTTTTTTCTTGAAATGACGTACCTGGAGAAAACCTAGTCTTGCACTGTTGTAAATACTGTAATAAGCGGCTCAAAAAAGAGCCTCACAACAGTTCTTGTGCTATAAATAAAAAGCAGACTATAAGGGCTTGATCTTTTAAGGGTCATTTTAAAGTAAAAGCCTGGCTAAAAAGGTATGTTCTTGCCTGGCACCTAAGAGAGAGTCGAGTCTGTGCCAGGAGTGACTCAAGGGCCAGGGCATTCCACAGGTGAGGCACTGCTGGAAAAGCCCTCCCTCTAATTGCCACCTGCCTCACCCCCAGAGAGCAGGGCTTGTGATGAGGCTCTTAACTGGTGGGCTGGGCAGTACAGAGGGAGGGGGTCTTTCCGGTACTCTGGCCCCTAGTCATTTAGGGCCCTAAAGGTGAGAACCAGCACTTTGAATTGTGCCCAGAAACAGGTGGACAGCCAGTGCCTCTTCCTTGGACTCACTGTATGTCAAGACTTTCCCACTCTCTGAAGTCTGTCCTCATGGCTATAAAACTGTTGAGATTTGGCTTTTAAAAATATATATGGAGAAGGAAGCCAGGTTTTTAAGGGAACTGAACCAACCACACAGTATTAAAGTAAACACTTCTTATTCTTGCTCAGAATTCCAAAATACACAGCCTTTCCTATAAGAGAATAAATAGAATGTAGTCACTTGCATGTAGCAGAACCACACCAATAAGATTCCTTTGCTTTTCACAGAAAGACTTAGAATGTCTTGTTAAAAAAATCAAAATGTACATGCTTAAGAATCTTGTAAACTAGTCGTTTGTATCTAATAGTGAATGGCTGGCCCTATATGGATAGTAAAATCATTGCACGTTGTGTTGGGAAAACCTTGGCCAAATTCCAGCTGCCTGTGTGGATTGTCATAGCAATCACAATTTGAGGTGGTGGCCTGCACAAGGCAGAGGACATGGCAGTTTGCATCAAGCAGAGCTGGAGGGGCCACGGGAATTACAGGTGATGGGAAGGGGAGGAGGAGGAAGGGATGAAGCAAGGGTGAAAATGGGACTTCTCCTGTGGGTCTCTCTTGCGGTTTAAGAAGAATCCATTCGTACCTTCAAGACGAACTGAAATGATTTTTTTTAAAGGGCAAGAGCTTGTTGCCTGCCTACAAATCATTTGATGCAGTTGCCTGTGAAAATTCCATTCTCCTTGAAATCATTTTGTTGACAATCTTAGTGGAGCAACTGAATTCCTTGTGCTTAGAAGAACGGCTAGAGCCTGGTAAGCAAGAAGTTACATTAACTTGTGCCTTTTCTCCTCCCTTGCCAGATATCTACATGCCTGTGGTTGGACAGTCTGCTGTTGTTGATAAGCAGTTTCTAAAACTTCAAAATATTGTAGAAAAGGAGATTGATTACCAGGAGGAACTGCTAGAAGTCTTGGGAATGATGGATGCACTCTTCGCTACTATGGCAAGAAAAAAGCCTATTCCTCTGGAGGAGAACAAACTGGATGGTCTATAGACTAAGTCCTTGAACAAGGACGACACTGGGTGATTTCAGTAGTGAATGTATTGCACTTGACTCTCATTTTCACCAGTGAGACTCTTCAAAAACCTGCTGTGCGCCAGGAAAGAACTTGAAAAGTGCATACTACTAGTGATTGTACAGAGAGAAAGAAAAGACCCCTGTGAAAATATTTTTCAAGTTTCTTGCTCAAAAGCTATTTAAAATATTTCATGCCAGTGTTTTATAAAGTTTATTTATATGAACACATAAAAATGCCCTTATGGACACATTGTAGCTTCATTTGATTTTTTTAAAGATTTCCTGAGAAGGTTCTGTTAAATTCCTAGTTTTTGAACTAGGAATAAATGAGGCACAAATGTGACAAGAGTAGGCAATGTTGTTTTCTATTTTAATTGTTTTCCACAAAATCACCAGAATCCTTGCAGTGTGTATCTTTGGTCGCTCAAGATCCAGCTTTCATAGTTAATACTGTCTGTAAATAAGAGAGGCTTAATGTGGAATATATTTCCCTTTGAAAATAACTTTAAATCCTAAGGATAAAGATCTAACATCAACACCAACTTGGGCTACATTCTTTGTTATCCTAGCTGATTAGCCAACTTGCAACACTCGTTTTAAACACATAAAGTTGAAAAATGTCTTTTTCCATCACGTGATATTCTGTGCCAGCCAAACCCTGTGATTATTCCAGAGTTTCTAAACCAAGTGTCAAGTTTTGTATAATGTTGCCATTATTGTCTGAAGGCTTATCAAAGTTTGTTTTTTATTGCCAGGTAGGTGAGAAATTTAAACATAGTCTGTACTGTAATATGCTTCAGTTGGCAGGATGCAGAATTTGGGCCTGTAGAAATTTGTGTATCAAAATAGTATAGCTACCATTAGAAGAACTACAGATTAAGGATGTACTTCTTTCAAGAGAGAGAGGGTTAAGGTACAGGTTAAAGCTGACAATGAGTGACTTGGATTCAATGGAGTGCTTCTGTGGGTGGAAAGATTTGCCTATGGAGTACAACTTTCTCACCTCTGACTATGAGAAATATGGCTTTAAAGATCGTGAACATTTTGAAGAAACACAGATAGCTTCTTCATTCAACATCTAAAGGTATCTTCGCTACACAGAATGGACTTCTGTTTCTAGTATTTGCCAAAATTTGTGTAACATTCAAATATCAGGGCTATGGATCCATTGGCAGAAATGAATGAGAACTCGGAGTTTAATAGGTAGGTATTTCTTTGTCTTCAAGCATTATGTGCCTTCATTGGGAGGGGCCATGGCTTTGTGGTAGAGCATCTGTTTGCATACAGAAGGTCCTAGGAAACAGATGATGCAGATGATGTACCTGAGACCCTGGAGAGCTGCTGGCAGTCTACACAGTGCTGACCTTGATGGACCAAGTCAATGGTCTGATTAATATAGGGACCATTTTACCTCTTTGCGGGTGATGGTCTTCATTGCAAAGGATATATGGAAGATCTCTTTAGAAAAAAGAAAACTGTATGATAGCCAGTGGTTCACTAAATGTGGCCCTGTACTTCAGAAAGTGTGTGCAAACAAGACAGACGTGGCACATGCTTTCCCCAGAGCATCTCTCATTGTCATCATATGAATGCAGCATAACTGGCTCACACTGGGAAGTTCACACAATCCCCTGCCTCTTTCATTTGGCAAACGATTTCTGTATGTCTTTGTTTTGCAGGACCCAGCTGGTATCCTGTCTGCAGTTTCTGTGGATGGAAGGAATTCCACCTGCAGAAGTATGACTTTTCCACCTCCCTTCTTCCTTTGCATCCTGAAATGCTGTTTCTGGGGTATGGAAGACACCCAGGAATAGCTGGGGGTAGGGGAAAGCAGAATAAAAGGTCTTGTGTGTGTTTGTTTGGATGGGGGAATCAGTGGAAACTGCTGCCTCCCCTCCTACCCAGGCAGAAATTTTAAGTGGGATGTTTCTATTGTTCCATATCAACAGTACTCTAAATGAAATAGAACTGTAGTGCAGCAATGTCATCTTTAAAGAATGCATAAACTTTAAAATCCTGTTCAAGCTCTAAGCCGCTTGCATGCATTTCAGTGCATAAAGAGCTTAGGGCGAACTCATTTGAGACTACTTGAAGTTATACTGGGAAGGATGCTAGAAGAAGTTTTGCTATAGATCATAATGCTATTGGAAACAGTAGAACTGTAGGCATCCCCCCCACCCCCATTTACTGTTGATTCTATAGTTACAATACCAGAAGTAGCATCAATGTATCAAGGCATGGTCACACTTACCTACAATAGCATGGCTGGTGTCCGTCCGTCCCCTGCTGCAATTGCATGCTGCTCAGCAAAAATGCATGCAAGAATGAACTCTCTGGGTGGGCTAGAGATGTGGTTCTTTCTTGTGTGGGGATTTGTCTTCCAGCCAGGCAGTGCTCACATGGGAGGGAACCAAGTCATCAGTCCAGCCCACTGTGATACTTTTCATACATGCATTCCCAGTAAATGATTCCTTGCTGCTATGGGTAAGTGGGGAAGCTGCTGCCCTCTGTCTCCTCAATGTATCTGTCAACTCATGCACAAATAGTGCAGTGATGTCTTGCTTATGTGTACAACAGAAGCAAACTTTATTTTTAAAGAGGAACTTTTTATGAGCAGGTAAAAGTATGACAAAGCTGTTGTTACCTTCAGGTCTTGTGGTGAGACTTGCAACTGACAGGCAGGATTATCTTTGCATTTTGAATGCGCTCCCAATCAGTTATGCCCTTGAGGACTCCTTAGAGTGACCACCTGCAGTAGTGGGCAGGGCTCCCATACCTTTGATAATTGGCTGGAGGAAATTGTTGGTAGCTCTGTAAACATTGCTGGAACCCAAGTGACAAACCATCTTCTACCCGACTGGCGATACACCAGCCTCATCTTTCACTTATGGCCCTTTGAAGGGCTTAATTTCTTTCTCTGTCAACTTGGTGTAGTGGTTAAGTGCACGGACTCTTATCTGGGAGAACCGGGTTTGATTCCCCGCTCCTCCACTTGCACCTGCTGATGTGACCTTGGGTCAGTCACAAGCTCTGGCACAGCTGTTCTCTCAAGGACAGTTTGTGTTAGAGTTCTCTCAGCCCCACCTACCTCACAGGGTGTCTGTTGTGGGGAGGGGAAGGGAAAGGAGTTTGTAAGCCGCTCTGAGACGCCTTTGGGCAGTGAAGGGCGGGGTATAAATCCAAACTCTTCTCTTCTTCTTCTTGAACTATGGCTCTTCTGCCATATTACTTCTGGAGTTGCTACAGGACACAACCCCCTCTGATAAAAGTTACTATTCCTCCCCACGTCCCTCTTCTGCAGTAACAGAATACTCACAGGTTAAGTATGAAACCTAGCCCTCTCATGGCCTGCTAACTTGATATGGTCAGCACATAGCATAAGAGTGCGTTTCAGGAGGAGGAGTTCCTATGTCAACTGCATTGACAATATTGTAGCTTCTAGAAAAGTCCTGAGGGTTTCATTGTCTCAATGTTACATCCTTGTCACCGTATTGAGAGGCAATTGCAAAAGATGATCTCACACTGAAGCCTGTGGTGAAAGTTCAGGAGAGCTGTTTAGAAGCACTGTAATGCTCTCCCTGTCTCTCCCCCATAGCATAGTGATACAGAGATGATCATGAAACACAACCCAAGCAGTTTCAGGAGAAGATAAGGGACATGAGAGACCTCTAGGGTCACTGGGAAAGCCTGTCCAAGGGTACGGCTGGCACGCTGGCCATGCTTTCATCAGGACTAGCCATTCCAGTGTGACAGCTTTAGGACTGTTACAAGATCCACGGGTCTCTGAAAGTGTCACTGGAAGTTTACTTGCACAGTTTGTAGAAATCGCGTTTATTTGGCATAAGTCTCTCTTGTGTGACTGCAAGCGTTCAGCCACTTAATCAGCAGGTGAATCAGCTCTAGTTGCTTAATGGCCAGAGGCCAGTTTGGAATGGGCGGGCCTGCAAGTTGAGGGCACGCTCACGCTTGGTTTGAGCCTTTGTTTCCAGTGAGAATGACAAAGAAGAGCTTGCCTTGCCTTCTAGCACCAGATAGGAGCTTTTCCAGGCAATCCTCAGAATGTTTTCCTGGGAGTAAGACCCCATTCCATAGACTGGGGTAGACTTTCTTGGAATTGCTCTCTGTTAATTGGAAGGTAGAGGAGTTCAAATGCCCTTCTAGATCTCAGATGTCTGTCAGATGGTGGTAACTTTAAAAAAATAAATTGGATCGATGCTCCTCCCTTTTGAAAAAGCATGGCTACTTACAGTTTTAAAACAAGTCCAATGGCACCTTAAAGACTAACAAAATTTGTTTCAGCATGATCATTCCTCAGTCAGAGCTCACTTCTTAAGATGCTTATGGGAAGGAAGTCATTTTGGAGATCGTATAATAAAAATCACAGAAGAGGGGGGAGGAAGAGTTGGAGCTCAGAGAAGCTTGGTTTGAATTCTTGCATACATTTTCCTTGAATGATAAGCTGTGTAAGGGATTCAAAATAATTTAGTTTTATGTGTAGTAGACAAGAGGTCAGAGGTTCTAGCTTTTCTTAAGGGACACAGATAAACAAAGGTTATAATGAAATAGGATGACAACAGTCAAGGAAGATATAGTCTGCAGCATAAGAAACCCAAGTCTCTGATTAAGCCAGGATGAGAGTGTGTCTGATTCAGTACTTTTGTGTTACATATTGCCTTTAAAGGTTTTTTCCTGCTGTTGATATAACAGTAACTTTCAGATCACCAATAGTATGTCCAGGAAGACTAAAATGTTCCCCCACTGTTTTCTTAATGAGTTTTTTTAATGTCATAATTTACCACTATTAGTAGAAATATAGTATAGAAAAAAAGTTGTGTATATGTATGCATTCAAATCTGCAAGTCTGAAGAAGTGTCCAGTGGGTTGTGCGATACGATGATATTGAGGAGTACACAGCCTGAGGTTTTACAGGGTTGTATTTAATGGAAATTTTCTCATACATCGTAAATTCTCTACTTTTATATCAGGATACAAGCTAGCATTTATAGCCCAATCTTATGCATATTTGTTTTGGAGTATGCTTCTCGGTGTCCAATAAGGCTTACTCCCACAACAGGAAACAGGATTCTATGTAAACATCTTGGATCAGGCAGTACATACGATAAATAAGTTTCAGTCTGAAAATTGTTCTTTGCATCATGATTGTACTTGAGGATGTTCACCGGCCTGCCCAAAATGAGCAGGAACCTGCGTGCTTTTGGGGCTTTGAAGAAAGGCATACTTTGTTCTTGACAATCCTACATTTCTTGGATTGACCAATGTTTTTTCCAATGGTTTGCTGAAAATATCGTTGCCCTGGTAGTTCATGAGTGAGCTGTGCCAGACTCCCTGGTAGGGTTGCCAACTCTGGGGGTGGGGTTTGGGAATGGGAGGGACATTTTCTCCAGGGAAACTGATCTCTGTAGTCTGGAGATTAGCTGTAAAAGCAGAAGATCTCCAGGCCCCATCTGGAGGCTGGCAATCCTATTCCCTGGCCAGTCCTAAAAGAGACCCCTTAACCAGGTGGTGGCTTCCTGTTGTAATGGATGGGTGATCCAATATTCAGTTGTGGATGCTATTTTCGTGAATGATATTCTAATATGGCCTTTTAAAATCCAAATCACCTGGGAAACAAAAGTTTAGATAAAGATGAGCAATATTTAATACATTATTCCAAACTGTGTGGTGAGGGAGAAGAGCCAGTGGAAAGCTAGGGAGAGATCCAAGCGGCAGGGTCAGGGCCCTAGCTCGTTTGTAATCTATCCAACTAGGAATATTCAAATAACTTGGCCTCCAAACGCCGTGGGAAAGGTGACGAAGGAGTCAGGCTGGTGTAAACGCGAGGCCCCAGTCAAGCTGACTACAGCTGGAGCGAGTAGGTGGCTGTGTTTGCGTTCCCAGGGACTTGAAAGCACTTATGACACAGCTCTTGTCGCACGTGCGCCATATGCCGAGTTCCGTTTCCTGTTCCTCTACCTGCTCCAGCTAAACAGGTTTTACACGGTTTTCTTTGTTTGTGGTGCATCAGAGCCCCATTCGATCAGCGACGATGATAGGCTAAAAGTTCCACAAGCAGCTCTGACTCTCTTTCAACTCGGGACCAAGCTAGAAGATGCCAACTAATTACCCCTACCAGGGTCTTTACGCACCGTTTGGAAGGCTTATCGTACTTTCCACGGGGAGGGGGAGAGGGACGGATCTCGAGGGAAACATGAATAAGCACATATACATTTAAGTTCAGAAACTTGATTATAATGAACGCCTTATTTAAGTTAACCGCCCTCCCCCGTTTTGGGATGCTTACAACCCTAGCAGCTAAAAGGTGCTTGCATCTTGCCGCCAGCCCTACTTTAAGTATCACTAGCCTATCGACACTGAAAAAGGCCAGCGCTGAAAATCCGCAACCTGGTTGTCCTCAAGTTGGAAGAAATTCTAAGGTGCCGGCGCTGGGACACGAAGAGAGAAGAAGTCCGCAAAGGCTGGATTCAGAGAACGAGAGAACGATTTGACTGGGCCTTGAGCTGGAGCAGTCCACTAGAGGCCGCTGCTCGCCCACCCTCCCGCCGGCACCGTCCGCCGCAAGCGCTCCTTTAGCGTGGCGAGGCGAGAGATTCACACGGCGGGACTCCGGAGGAGCCGGCCCGGCCACTCCCTTGCCTGTGAGGCGGTCCTGCGGCCGGCGCACGGTAGCAACCAGTCTGACTAGGCAGCGCTCGGCTCCTCCCCTCCGGAGCCGCACAAGCAGCGAAGGTGCCGGTGCCGGGTAGGCAGAACCTCCCGGGGCGCGCTGTGCGTTGCAGCGCCCCGGTTCGTGTCGACAGCGCGCTCTCTAGCTCCGGTTCCGTGTCAAGGGGCACGTCGGAACCCTCCACTTCGAGGGAAATAATGACAGGTAATGGCGAAGTCGAGGGTTATGATTTCTTCTTTCCTTACCCCTCTTGCTTCCTTGCGAAATTTGGTAGGGGGCGCTTATCGGTGAGCAATACCGGGATGAATCAACTCTATCCTTTCCACTGCTAAAAAGGTTTACCCAGCAGGTGCCTGACCCCTCCCTATTCGCAGGCTGCTGTGCCTTTAAGCGTGAGGTGCAGGAGTTCAACAGGGAGAGCTTCTTGATCTAGCCAATCAATGACTGGAGAAAGACTCATCTGTCAAATTTTGCTTAAAGGATAGGAACTCTTCCTGAAAAGAAGGTGGCAACCCTCAAAAGGTGCATTGTTACACGCAAAGAGCAGAATGTCAGAAAAGTGTCCAAGTTCAGCCAAAGTGTGTTCAGCTGACTACATGATGGTATTTTGTATTTGCAGTAAGGAGTGTGTAGCATAAAAGAGTAACCTGATTTTAAAAAAAATCTTGCCTGATGGAAAGATTTTGTGGCATGTGAAGGCTTGTAGAATCTGATCTTATAAAAACTTAATCATTTTGTGTCTTTGAATTTTGAGGATCCAGAAGAGGCACAACAGATGATTAGACAAGGCATGTAGTAGGGGCATTTGCACCAGTGTGCCTGTGCACAGCTTCTCCACCTTGCCTGAAGAGTGAAACGTGACTCAGAGGCGACTATAGCTGTTTTTCAGGACTAGAGCAAAACCAACTGTCTTCCCTTGGTGTGTGGTGTGTCTGTATGTCGTGCTGTCAAGTCGCAGCCAGCTTATGGCAACCCCTTAGGGTTTTCCAGGCAAGAGACATTGAGAGATGGGCTGGCTACTGCTTGCCATCTCCTGCACTTCCTTGGTGGCCCCCCGTCCGAGGACTGTCCATGGCTGGCCTTGCCTTAAGCCTTGGAGGTCTGATGAGCTTGGGCCATCCAGGCCAGGGCATTCCTTTGGTACTGCAGGTTTAATTATACTGATCTAGGGCTTGTCTGTGCTGGTGCTTGAAAGGAACGTGCTAATCTTGATTTCATGGTGACATTCATACCTTTCTCACCTGAGCCAGACACACCTGGGAATCGGTTGCTCTCTGAATGTCTGTGCATAAAACCTGCAGAGGGGCTGAATAAAGTGTGGCTAGTTAAGGGCAGACAGGCCTTTGCAGTGGGTCAGAAAGACCTTGCAGTCCCCAAAATGTCCTTGTGGCCCTACATTTGATGGAGACCAAGGATGGGAGGCCTGTCCTGAATGCCCTCACCTTCCTGGGTCCCCTGGGGGGGAATCTGCTGATAGGTACTCCTACTCAGGGTGGAGTTGCCATCTGTCAGTTTAGGCTAAGGAAATGGTAGACAAAGTGGTTTGGCATTGTCATTTAGCAGCAGAATGATCTCTAGTGTTTCTGGTTCATTCTCTACGCTGCCGAGGAGCAATATCTGTCAAATTCCTGTAGCCTTGGCTCTAAATTTGACCTTGAAATGAGCTAGAATTCTTTGTCATGAGTCAGAAAAATCAAATAAATATTTGAGCGCTCCTATAAGTCCGCAGAGGGCATTGTTCACTACATCTTCGTGTGACTGACAGCTCTAATCCTGTGCATATCTACTTGGACAGACCCTGAGCCTGTGCAAAGTTGTACGGTAATCTCTTTTGTCTTACAAGCTTCACATTTAAATTGGGGCTGAGTAACCCACTTGTGTGTATTTTCAAAAGGGAACGGTACAGGTGTGTGATGTGCTATTTGTAACAAAGAAAATCTCTCTGTATTGTACGCAGTTATCTGTATGCAAGTGCAGTAACTTCTCATAAGAACACAAAACGAATAACAGGATAAAGATGTGCACTTTTAATGAGTCAGCCACATAAAAACGATTGCAAAAGGCCTCTAGATTTACAGGTCCCTTAATTGAACGCTATGCAAATTCTCTTGGCACGTATTCTCTGAGCCTTGCCAGTTGGAGGGGAGGATTATGTTACAGTGTGTTAAACTGTAAATGAGAATTATTGCCACTGTACGGTGGGGGTGGGGGGTGTTAGCAACAATCTTGATTCCCACCATTGAAGGCAAAACTTAAATGAATAAGCTGCCCAAGTGAGAGCTCTTAAGGGCCAAAAAAAGAGAATCCACTTGGACTGCTTTTTTTCTGGCTTGTCCTTAGGTTTGTCTGTTGGTTGCCTTAAAACTGGTCTCTGTATACCGATTTATTGGTAATACCGAGGGATATTCAAGAAGTACAGATAATCAGTGTCGAAGAGCCTGTGATCCAGGGGACAGAAATAGGAATGGCTTAAGATGCTTTGTTGATGCAAGACGAATGGGAGAAGCTGGATTTGAAAAGGAATGAGGAGAAATGTGTGCAAGGAGGGGCTTGGCAGACTGGCTCGGAGGATCTCTGCAAGAAGGAGGTGTGGAAAAATAGAGCTGTGAGTGGAGGCATAAAGCCTTGGTATTACTGGAGGGGGTGAAAAGGGAGGAAAATACACAGTTCCCAGAGAAAGAGGAACATATATTACAGGTTTGGAGGAAATGGTTGTGGCTAACCATGAAAAGGATCTAGGGGTCATGGTGGACAGAACTCTGGAAATGTCACCTTCAGGAGCAGCAATGCTGAGACAGGCTCACTTAGTGCTGGGAATGACTAGGAAAGGGGGTGGGCATAAAACAGACAGTGGCTTGTGTCCAGCTCTCAGTCAACTTGGGAGCCTTCCTCCAGAGGGTCTGTCTCTTCTGCCTGCAGAAGAGCCACTTCCATTGGAGGAAGGCTCATTAAGCTGGAGGAAAGCTCCTGAGCCAGAGGGATTGTACTGCTTTGTACAAATATGCAGTGCAGTGAAATGTTTAGTTCCGGTCACCCCGTCTCAAAAAGCGTATCATAGCACTGGGGAAAAGACAGGACAGCTTAACCAAGAGAACTAGGTAGTTGGGGTATCATCCTTATGAGGGAAATGTGGAAGTGCTCAGGGTCTTTTAGTTCAGGAAAAAACCATGTCAAAGGGAGGGAGGAGGGTTGCCAGCCTCCAGGTGGAGCCTGGAGACCCCCCCCCCAGAATTACAGGTGGTCTTCAGGCTACAGACATCAGTTCCCCTGGAGAAAATGGCAGCTTTGGAGGCTGGACTGTATGACGTTACACCCTGTTGAGGTCACTTCCCTTCCTTACCCCACCCTCCTCAGCTTCCACCCCACAAATTTCCAGGAATTTCCCAACCCAGAGTTGGCAAGCCTGGAGGGGGAGATGTAATAAGAAATTTATAAAATTATGAATAGTATGGAGTGGGTGGCTAGAAAGACAGCAAGGCCAAAAGGCTCATGTTTGCTTATAATGGGCCTTACCCAGAGCAATAAACATAGTAATATAGCATGAAATGATGTGTCTAGTAGGTCCTATGAATTCATTATCTTAAGCATAAATGTGCCTTGATGCGATTACAGTTCCAGTAATTTCTAAATGACTTTTTAGATGTATTTTAAGAGCTCTTTGGCCAATGTTAATAGTAAGGGTTTCAGTTGCTTTTAATAATGTAGCCATCAGGAAAATGAATTTTGAGAGGTTGTTTTTTCTTTGATGGCTTTTGAGAAAAAGTTAATATATTTGGGACTCTGTGAATTCTTCTGGATAATGCTGATGCTTCTGAGGAGAATGTTCTAGGATCCTTTCTGCTTTACATATTGCTAAAGTGACTGTCAGTTTCTGTTTAAAGGATCCTTATTATTGATGATAGCCTGTGAACTAATGAAACCCCACATTTGGTTGTGATGTTTGTGCTGATTTATTGTGTGTCTGTGAGGATCTTCATCTCAGTAACTCAGCAAACTCAGTTATCATGCCCACAATCACCAGTCCTATATTTTTAATATTCATGAATGTTTTGTGAATATTTTGAGTTATGAAATGGCTAGAGGCATGTTTTTAAAGGCAGAACTACGTGTTAAAGGAACATGAGGCTGCCACTGAAAATGTTAGCTCTGTTTTGAGTTCCCACCTTTTACTCCACTGTGACTAGTACAACTCCTCCAGTGTCCCAATCAGTGTTCCCTCTAAGCTGAGTTAGTGTGAGCTAGCTCACAGTTTTTTAGCCTCTGAGCCAATGTGTGAGCCAATTTTTATCTTAGCTCAGGAAGGATGGCTCCAGAGCAAAGTAATTTATGCAGCAGTCAAATTGCTCACCCACAGCTTTAATGCCAGTAGCTCACAAAGTAGAATGTTTGGGAGCATTGGTCCCAATGCCCTTTCCCCATGTATTTCCCTTTCCCCAGCATGTACAGCTAGCGTTGTGGGGCGGGAGAACAAGACAGTGTAAAGATGTCAAGATCTGGGTAAAGTTTGGTTTAAACTTATGGAGAGAAAAATTCAACATGAGGCTGCAAGCAATGCAGAAGGCAGGTGTGGGACCCTTGCACCTTGAAGCCGTAGCTAATACATCCCTGTTCAAATCCTGCTCTAACTTTTGAGACTTCTTCATATATTGTTCTGAATCTGGTAGAAGGTGTTTCTGCCCATGGAACAGAGATCTGTTGATTCCCTCCTCCTTCTTTGCCCTGCCCCTCTGTTGCTCTGGGAGATTTATGGATGCTCAAAGGCACCTTTCCCCAGAGAAAAGCCTTCAGATGTGAAGCCCTCTTTTGGCAGGCCTTAGGCATGAACTGATGGCAAATATTACAAGCCCCAACATTATGTGAGTCTCTCAGACACATAAGCCATAACTCATGATCATCAGATTGGGTCATTTTCTTAAGAACATAAGACAAGCCAGAGTTGGATCAGCCCAATGGCCCATCCAGTCCAACACTCTGTCACACAGTGGCCAAAAATGCCAGGTGCCATCAGGAGGTCCATCAGTGGGGCCAGGACACTAGAAGCCCTCCCTCTGTTGCCCCCCCAGTACCAAGAATACACAGCATCACTTGCCCCAGCCAGAGAGTTCCTATCTATGTCACACTCTGAATATTTTTAAAAGCACCATACTTGAAAAGTACTGAGACAGACGAGTGATTTCAGCTCTCACATACTTTATTAGAACAGGAACAAGACAGCTAAACTGGCTCGCAGGCCGTCTTTTATTCCAAAGTGAACCCACACCCCAACACACACAACACCCGTGATGCGCTATTTACAGTTAATTGAGCTACCCCGGGCTCCCCGATTGGAAGAATGCGAGGAGCCTACATTCTATTGTCTAAGGGAGCGAAGCTCAGGCCCTTGCCTGGCTGCGTGGCGGACCGGTCGGAACTGGTCCGAGCACATGGTCACCCCGAGTCCGTGTTTCCCTGTGGATACACTACAATACTATTGAGGGAAAAGAGCACCTTCTGTTGAGGAAAGAACTCTGAGGTAAAACTTCAGGAAAGAACTCAAATGTGAACTAGTGGATCTCTTTACAAAAATATGTAATCTTTCTTTAAAATCTGCCTCCATTCCTGAGGACTGGAAGGTAGCTAATGTCACTCCCTTCTTTAAAAAGGGCTCCAGGGGAGATCCAGGAAATTACAGGCCAGTCAGTCTGACGTCGATACCGGGTAAGTTGGTGGAAACTGTTATTAAGGAAAGAATTAGTAGGTACATTGATGAACAAGAACTATTGAGGCTGACTCAGCATGGGTTCTGTAAGGGAAGATCTTGTCTCACTAATCTGTTAGTGTTTTTTCAGGGAGTGAACAAACATGTGGACAAGGGGGACCCAATAGATGTTGTTTACCTTGACTTCCAGAAAGCTTTTGATAAAGTTCCTCATCAAAGGCTCCTAAGTAAGCTCAATAGTCACGGGATAAAAGGGCATCCTCTTGTGGATCAAAAACTGACTTATAAATAGGAAACAGAGAGTGAGTATAAATGGGAAACTTTCTCAGTGGAGGGTGGTAAGCAGTGGGGTACCACAGGGATCAGTACTCGGTCCGATGCTTTTTAACTTGTTTATTAATGATTTGGAATTGGGAGTAAGCAGTGAAGTGGCTAAATTTGCAGATGACATGAAGTTGTTCAGGGTGGTGAAAACCAGGGAGGATTGTGAGGCACTCCAAAGGGATCTGTCGAGGATGGGTGAGTGGGCGTCAACGTGGCAAATGGGGTTCAGTGTGGCCAAGTGCAAAGTGATGCACATTGGAGCCAAAAATCCTAAATATAAACACACATTGATGGGGTCTGAACTGGCAGAGACGGACCAACAGAGAGATCTTGGAGTCGTAGTGGATATCTCAATGAAAATGTCTAAACAGTGTGTAACTGCAATAAAGAAGGCCAATGCTATGCTGGGGATTATTAGGAAGGGAATTGAAAACAAATCAGCCAGTATCATAATGCCCCTGCATAAATCATTGGTGCAACCTCATTTGTGTACAGTTCTGGTCGCCATACCTCAAAAAGGATACTATAGCATTGGAAAAAGTGCAGAGAAGGGCAACTAGAATGATAAAAGGGTTGGAATACTTTCCCTATGAAGAAAGGTTAAAACGCTTGGGGCTCTTTAGCTTGGAGAAACAACGGCTGAGGGGTGACATGATTGAGGTTCATAAGATTATGCATGGGATAGAGCAGGTTGAGAAAGAAGTCCTTTTCTCCCTTTCTCACAATATAAGAACTCGTGGGCACTCCATGAAATTGCTGAGCAGTCAGGTTAGAAGAGATAAAACTTCTTCACCCAAAGACTGATTAACATATGGAATTCACTGCCACTGGAGGTGGTGGCAGCCGCAAGCATGGACCATTTCAAGAGGGAATTACCGTATTTTTCGCTCCATAAGACGCACCTGACCATAAGACGCACCTAGTTTTTAGAGGAGGAAAACTGGAAAAAAATATTCTGAACCAAATAGTGTAATAAAATATTTAATAAACTACAACAGTATAACATTTGAACCATGTAAAGTGAACAGCAGTCAAATTCAGCCCCATTATACCCTATGGGCCATTGAAGTCAATGGTGAAAACATAGGGTATATTCTGGGGGCTGGAGGGGATGGGGTTTGAGGGAGAGGCTCCAAACTCACAGGGTAGCTTATGGAGCCTCTCCCCAAGATACCCACCAGGTTTCAAGAACATTGGACCAGGGGGCCCAATTCTATGGGCCCCCCAAACAGGTTGCCCCTGTTCCCTCCATTGTTCTCTATGGTGGGAAAAAAATAACTTTTTTTCCCACCTTAGAGAACAATGGAGGGAATGGGGGCAACCTGTTTGGGGGCCCATAGAATTGGACCCCCTGGTCCAATGTTCTTGAAACCTGGTGGGTATCTTGGGGAGAGGCTCTATCAGCTACTCGGTGAGTTTGGAGCCTCTCCCTCAAACCCTCCCCTCCAGCCCCCAGAATATACCCTATGTTTTCACCATTGACTTCAATGGCCCATAGGATATAATGGAGCTGAAATTGACATGCGGCTGCCTGAAAGACTCCCCAGGACGCCGGCTGGGGGCGGGGCTTGGCTCCTGAGCTCCCGCTCCGGTGCCAACTTGCTCAGAAAAGCCAGCACTCCACCCCCACCCCCACCCCAGTATTCGCTCCATAAGACGCACACACTTCCCCCTCCACACACTTTTTTTTTTGGGAAAAGTGCGTCTTATGGAGCGAAAAATACGGTAGATAAAAATATGGAGCAGAGGTCCATCAGTGGCTATTAGCCACAAGGTATAGATAGGAACTCTCAGTCTGGGGCTGGTGATGCTCTGTATTCTTGGTGCTGGAGGGGGCAGCAGTGGGAGGGCTTCTAGTGTCCTGGCCCCAATGGTGGACTTCCTGATGGCACCTGGTATTTTTGGCCACTGTGTGACAGAGTGTTGGACTAGATGGGCCATTGGCCTGATTCAACATTGGCTTCTCTTATGTTCTCTTATGTTCTTAAAGCAATGAGAATGATCCTATTTCCATGTCAGTGAAGGAGGGAGTGAAGGAGGAGCCTTCTCCCAGCCTCTGTCATGTGCTGGCTTGGGCAGGAAATGCCAGGGTGCACCATAGTGGAGGGGGAGTCCTCTGAGCACCTTAGAAAGTGCTAGAAAACTTTGGAACCTCCATCTCTGTGGCTGGCCTGTGCCAGAAGCCACAAAGATGACAGTTTACTTCCATGAGCACATCTCTGTGAACACCAAATAGGATCCCTGTCACTGGCTACATATTTTGTCACAAGTCCTAGAAACTTGCTTTAAAAACACACACACCCTGAAATCTGAGTACTGAATTCTTTTCTTGGCATGGCATTGACTTTGGATATTACTTTATGTGAGACCCTGGAGAGCTGCTGCCAATTTGACTAGACAATACTGACCTTGATAATGTGATTCAGCTTAAGGCAGTTCCACATGTTCATACATCCCTGCTATGCCATTTTTAAAACCCAGAAACACGACTGAATGAGGAAGTATTTATTGTAATTTCTTCTGTGGGTGAATGAGTCCTGTTGCCTGAGAGGGTAGCAAGAAGGGAGGTCAGGGTGGGCAAGATCTACTTTTGTTATTTGTGTTTAGAGATTTAGCTATTGTAAGTTGGCAACCTTGGCTTGATTGGTTGACTAGTTAACTAACTTACTGTTTAGGAGAACTACTTACTTTTATTAGTCGCATTCCAGCATATCTATAAGCCAATCACCCAATATATAGCGGCCCCCAGACATCGGGCTGGGCACACACTCGACTTGATCTTCGCAGCAGGGATTACAGTGGACTGGGTCACTGCTTTGGCGGTGCCATGGTCGGACCACTGTGCCCTGAAGGCCTGTGTGAATGTGCCGCCCCGATCCTGTTTGGGTGGCGAGTGCCTTTTGGCTCACCCACAGAACCAAATGGACCCTCAGCGGTTCCAGATGGCTCTGTGGGATCCTATGGCCCCTGGCGGCTCATTAGATGAGCTAGTCAAGGATTGGCATGGTCGGCTCTTGGCAGCCATCGAAGAGATCACCCCCCGACGCCCTCTGTACCCTTGCTCTAAGCAGGCTCCTTGGTTCACCGAGGAGCTGTGGCTGATGAAACGAGGGCTCAGACGACCAGAGAGATGGTGGCAGCCGCTCGTGATGAGGCAGCAAGAGCATCTTATGGGACGTTTATGAGGTCCTATGAGATGGCAGTCAAACCACGAAGAGAGAGTTCTACGTGGCCACAGTTGCGTCTGCTAGCTTACGCCTGGCATAATTGTTTAGAACTATTCGGTCATTAACAGAGCTGCCACAGAGCAGACCAAATGCTAGTGAATTAGATATTGGCTGCGAGGCTTTTGCGAGCTATTTTGCAGATAGTCCTGCTGCTCTACTGCGATCTCCCAGCCACAGTTGAGACAGTGAGCGAACTCGAGGCTCCATGCACATCTTCTGGTTCTATTCTGGATTATTTTGGTCCACTCAGCCTTGAAGAAGTTGACAGATTGCTCTCAACGGAACCCCCAACCATGTGCAGCCTTGATCCGTGCCCTTCATGGCTCATAGAAGCTGGCCATGAGGGCTTGCGAGGTGCCCTCAGGGATATTGTCAACAAGTCCTTTGCTGAGGGACTGTTCCCAGGGGCACTCAAGGAAGCGATGGTCCGCCCTGTCTTGAAAAAACCATCTCTGGACCCAGTCGAATTGGCCAACTATCAGCTGGTCTCCAATTTGCCCTAGTTGGGCAAATTACTTGAGAGGGCGGCAACAATTCAGTTGCAGAACTTCATGGATGACACTTCCATGCTAGACTCGTTTCAGTCCAGCTTCCGGCCAGGCCATGGGACGGAGACGGCACTGGTCACCCTCACAGACAACCTCCGGAGACATCTGGATCGAGGCGGTATGGCAGTACTATTGCTGTTGGTCCTGTTGGTGGCGTTTGACACAGTCGACCATCAGTTACTGATCCACCGACTCACCGACACTGGGATCCAGGGGCTTGCCTTGCAATGGCCTGTCTCCTTCCTCCAAGCTTGGGGACAGAGGGTGATGTTAGGGGAACAGATGTCCCAGAGATACCCGCTGGTTTGCGGGGTTCCTCAAGGGGCGGTGTTATTTAATATTTACATGCGCCCTCCCACTCAGATTGCCCGGAGGCATGGGCCAGGGTGTCATCAATATGCAGATGACACCCAGTTATATCTGTTGTTGGGCCGTCGGTCCGACTCTACCCCAGATGACCTGGAACAGGCGCTTCAGGACGTGGCGAGCTGGCTTAGACTGAGTCGATTGAAATTGAATTCAATGAAGATGGAGGTCCTGTGCCTGAGTCGGAGTGGGTCAGGGGTAGGGATCCCACTCCCGACCTTCAATGGGGTGCCATTGGTGCCAGCACTGAGGGTTAGGAGCTTGGGAGTGCTCCTGGATGCCACCCTGACAATGGAGGCCCAGGTAGCAGCCACTGCCAAGGCAGCCTTCTACCATCTATGGCTGATTAGGCAGTTGGTTCCCTTCCTTGAATGCAGTGACCCGGCAACAGTGATTCATGCTATGGTCACCTCGAGATTAGACTACTGTAACACTCTCTACATGGGGCTGCCCTTGTCTCAAATCCAGAAGCTGCAGCTAGTGCAAAATGCAGCAGCCAAGCTGCTGATGGGTCTCTCTATATGAGACCACATCCAGCCTGTGTTGAAGGCATTGCACTGGCTGCCAGTAGCTTACCGGATTCGTTTCAAGGTGCTGGTTTTGACCTTTAAAGCCCTATATGATCAGGGGCCTGTCTACTTGAGGGACCACCTTTCCCCATATGTGCCCCAGAGAGCACTGAGGTCAGGGACACAGAATTGCTTGACTCTCCTTGGCCCGAGAGACGCCAGGTTGGCCATTACTAGAGCCAGGGCCTTTTCAGTGGTGGCTCCACACTGGTGGAATGAGCTCCCGGATGACATCAGGGCCCTGCAGGACCTCTTACAGTTCTGCAGGGCCTGTAAAACAGAGCTCTTCCACCAGGCTTTCGATTAGGAGCTGCCACTGCTGAATGAGCCACCGGAACTTCTCACGGCCCTGGGTTACACTGTTGGATACTGCTTTCCACCGTGGGATCGTATACTGAATGCTGCCATCATCTTTACTATCCTTTTTTGTAGGTTGTTTATTTTATCATTTTTATCGTTTTATTACCTTTTAATGTCTGTACGCCGCCTTGAGCCAGTTCGCCTGGCAAGGTGGGATACAAATTGAAACAATAAGTAAATCAATAAATCTAGTTGTTGTAGGTTTTCTGGGCTGTATGGTCGTGGCATTGTGGTACCTGACCTTTTGCCAGCAGCTGTGTCTGGCATCCTCAGAGGTATAACACAGAAAGATGGAGTTTGTTGCATTTGATTTATCAAGTGCTTTTTTCCTTGAGTTTTAATCCTGGCAACCACGTAGTGCCTTGTGGAACACTCTATAACAACTGTGTATGTTAAGTGCTGTCAAATCACCTCTGATTTATGGCGACCCTGTGAATTGCCCATGACCTCCAGACTGACCTGTCATTAACAGTCTTGCTCAGTATGTTGTCGAAGCCTTTCATGGCCGGAGTTCATTAATTGTTGTAGATTTTCCGGGTTGTGTGGCTGTGGTCTTGGCATTGTAGGACCTGATGTTTTGCCAGCTGCTGTGACTGGCATCCTCAGAGGTGTAACACAGAAAGATGGAGGACTCTCTGTGTCAAATCTACAAAAGCTAAAGCCTTGCTCAGGCTTTGCAAACTGAAGGCTTCCATGACTGAGCCAATCCATCTCATGTCAGGTTTTTCTCTTAGCCTTCTGTAGTGATTAAGGAGCGGCTATAATGTTGTCCAGTCTTCTGGTTCTACACCCTAGGGCTGCTTTTTAAATAAATGTTTAAATGGTATTCTGTGCAAGATGTGCCTGCCAAAGGTATAAATCTCTTTATTTTTTAAAAAGGTTCCTGTTTGACTTGAGCTTGACCGCATTGTTATAATTGTAAAAACAAAGTTATAAACAAGGTATCAGCAAAAAAAATCTCTTAAACTAATTTTAATTTTGGATATATCTATTTTTACCTCCCTCCACAATCTTAAATAACTCCTCTGAAAATCTAGTGTCAACCATGTCTGTTTCTCAAACAGAAGCCAACTTCAAATAGCAGCCCCCTTTCCAGCATTGTTTCTCCCAGTCTGGCACATATTTGTAATACACAGGCTGTGGTCATGCACACTAAATAATCCACTTGCAGTCCACTTGCAGTGCACTTTCCAAGTGGATTTTACTGGGTGAACTGACAAAATCCAGTTGGAAAGTACATTGAAAGTGGATTATTTAGTGTGTGTGAGACCGCAGCCACATTCTCCCCACCCCTCCCTTCTTATGATTTGTGAAATAAAAATGTATTTAATTTCTGGAATGACATTAATAGACCATGGTAGGTGGTAACAGGTTTGCATCCTGGGTTGGGCTTCTTGACACCTCTGAGCCAGAGTGGTGTAATGGTTAAGAGCGGCAGACTCTAGCCTGGAGAGCCAGGTTTCATTCCCCACTTCTCCTCCATATGAAGCCTGCTTGGTGACCTTGGGCCAGTCACAGTTCTCTCAGAACTCTCTTAGCTCCACCTACCTCACAAGATGCTTGTTGTGGGGAGAGGAAGGGAAGGCAATTCTACACTGCTTTGAGACTCCTTAGGGTATGGAAAAGCAGGGTATAAAAACCAACTCTTCTTCTTCTGAGCCCCAGTAAACAGCACCTGTTCCCCCACTCCTTCATTGTTCCACTACTCCTCCAACGCTGCATAAGAAGCTGTTTTTGAAACCAAGGGGGCTATCAAAAGCAGACAATGATACAGAACTGCAGGGAGAGGCCTGCTGCTAAAAAGAAGAAGTCAAAAATCCCTTTGGTGTGTCCAAGCTCTTCATTTTCCTGAAGTAACTCTTTGAACATTGATCTTGGTTTAGACACGCTTAATTCTTAATTATTTTACTTCATTGGACCAGTTAACCAGAAAAAGTGTCTAGGAAGAGCTTGGCTGTGACAGCATCCATACATCTCAATAGTCTGCTCCTTGAACAATCCCCAGATGGTTGTGATGTCTGGATGTACATAGTTCAACAAACCAGCACTTGTTGGCTGTTATCAAACAGGGATTTTAAACTAGGAGCTTGTTTGTACTAATCCTGGCTTGTTGTGTTGTCTAGATTCACCAACAGAGTGGCACTGCCCCCTAGTGGCCAGAGGTATGGTGGTGTAGGTCTCAGGTTCCCCAGAAAGTCACTCAAACACCAGCCTTCTTCAAAAGATAGCGTTTATTTAGGCAGTGCTGGAGACATGTGTACATATTCTGTGTCAGTGATAACCTGAAGCAGAAAGCAGGCTAAGTTATACCCCATTCAAACTACCCACCTCCCTTAGCCAAGCCAATAGTTACAGAGCACGTGCGCGCGAAAGGCAAGCAGGCGAGCTTAAGAAAACAACCCAGACCAGTTACAATTCCCAGTGGCTGTGAGTTAGCAGCTTGATACCCAAGGTCAGGCAAAGTGATAAGAGACAGAACAGACAATGGTAAATCACAGCGAGAAAGGAGGACCCCTCAACTCCTCGCATTCCTGTAGGGGTAAAGGATGCCTCCCGCATTCCAGCTATGGCAGGGTTACCTGACAGTATGGAGGATGTTTTCCCTGCTGGGAGGTGAATAGAAAGGTGAGAAGCAGACAAACTGGTATCTGTTACTTCTGTCTGGCAGACTAACCACAACTTGTGGCACAAATCGCTGTTCAAACAAGCCATGGTTTATTGAGGCATCTGAATCCAGCCTACTCACCCTCCTCTTTTTATGTACTGCTTTGTGGAGAATTTGTTGAGTGGCAATATAGACATCAATAAATTGTGAAATTATTCTGCCTTCTCTGTGGTGTTGTGCCAAATGTGTTTTTTTTTGTTCTCTTTGGGTTTATGAGGCTGCTGGCAGGTGTTATAGAACTCCAAACAATAGCAGCGTAAATATTTTTGAGGGGAAAGAGGGAAGGATAAATAAAGCTAATCTGTATGTCCAAAGATCACCTTGCCAAGCATTATGGCATTTTGTGTACTTTGCTTAATCTGATTACTTTTAATGGTGTGTGAACAAAAGCCTTTTCCCCATTAAAGCGATTCCCGTTCAGTATCAGGGCACAATACACTTTGTTGTAGACTTACAGGAACAGCAGTAGGAAACTTTCTTGATATGGGAGCCTACCAAACACCAGCATCCAGTGCCCCTAGAAAGTATAGAGGACTTCAGTCTTGCAACCCAGGCCTTGTCTTTTGTGCTGGGAAAGTAATAAAGAAAGGCACATCAAGAGGGTAGGCCTGAACCTGAACTTGTTCCCAGTCGGAGAGCTGGAGCTCCTCATCAGGCATGACAGGGCTCCAGTCGTGGACCTTGGGGAAGAACTGAAAGCTGTGCTGCTCCCAAGGAGACTAGAAGAAAAAGACGAAGAAGAGATTGGATTTACATCCCGTCCTTCACTCAGAGTCTCCGAGCGGTTTACAATCTCCTTTCCCTTCCCCCCAACAGGCACCCTGTGAGGTAGGTGGGGCTGAGAGAGTTCTTTCAAGAACTGCCCTTTCAAGGACAACTGTGACAGAACTGTGGCTTGCCCGAGGTCATCCAGCAGCTATGAATGTAGGAGTGGGGAATCAAACCCGGTTCTCCCAGATTAGAGTCTGCACACTTAACCACTACACCAAACTGGCTGCTACAGTATTCCAGGGCTCAGAGGCCAGGTGAGGAGTTGCAGGTGTGTCAGTTGAACCAGCAACTGATTACAGCAGTGACCCTAATGCAGCCCCGGTTGGTGTCATGGTGCCCACCAATGGGTTTCCTGAGGCCTGTGATTTGCTTCTTTACCAAAGGTTCTCATCCCCAAAGCAAAAAGTCAGCCTTGACTTTCTTCCACTTCACTGAAGAAGATGGCTCTAGGAGAGGCTGGGAAGACCTTTCTGTTTGAAGGGAATGTTCATTAAGAAACAGCTGCCTACTTTGTAGGATGATGCTAGCCCTGTTGAAGCCGATCTCATTGTTTAGGGGGGAGGCCATGCATCAGTGGCAGAGCTTTACATCCAGAAAGTCCCAGGCTCAATCCCCCACCATAGTGAGTGATGTGAAAGACCTCCTTTGGAGACACTGAAGAAGATCCATTGCTGGTCAGAGTAGACTAAACTGACCTGAATGGACCAAGGACCTGATATGGAACAAAACTCCCCCCCCCCAAAAAAAAAAAAAAATGAAATCACAGTGTGAATTACATCCTAATACAAAAAAAGATCACACATAAAAATATAGCCTACTGTATCTTATGGTAAAACCATATACAGTTTTCACAATTATCAATAGCATAGGAAAAACAATAACAACCATTAAAATAATCTTATATCACCATTTTCAAAAGGGCTCATCCTTGTGTTATTATAAAACAAGATGAGTAACTAGTTGTAAACTCGTTTCATGTTACAACTTTTCATAAGTTTTCATTCTTCCTTAATTATCTTCCTCTTGTTGCTCTGTGGTTATGTTCCTATTGTTGTGATGCTGCTCTTATGTAAGGAGCAAGCCTGCCACTTTTGATAAGCAAGTGCAAAACCTTTTGTTTTATTACTGGCAAATGCTCTCCAAAGGTAAAAGCAACTGAGCCTCCATGAAAGAACTACCTTAAAAATACAGATAACAATACACTAATAAAGGTTGTTATTGAACTGATATTGTGCATATGAATGACTATGAGTAAACTGGAACTTTTTTCATTCTTGGAATGACTGGAGTGCTCTTTATAAAAATTAGATAAATATTTTCCTTCATGAAGACTCAGTTGCTTGTACCTTTTGAGAGTGTTGTGCCAGCCATGGAGCAGAAGGTTTGGTTCCTCCTTAAGAAAAGGGACTGGCTTGCTCCTTATATAAAAGCTGAAATGCAACAATAGACAAGTCACAATAATATATGTTCCCTTAAGCAGGCTTAACAATTCTGAGAATGAAAAAATGTTAAACATCGTAGGGCCAGGCTTAATGCAACAGCCAGTGTGGTGTATTGGTTAAGTGCATGGACTCTAATCTCAGAAAACCGGGTTTGATTCCCCACTCCTCCACTTGCACCTGCTGGATGACTTTGGCAAGCCATAGTTCTCTCAGCCCCACCTATCTCACCGGGTATCTGTTGTGGGGAGAGGAAGGGAAAGTCGCTCTGAGACTTATCTGGGTAGTGAAGGGTGGGGTATAAATCCAATCTCTTCTCTTCTTCAATAATCGTGTGGACCAAATTCAGGCTGCTGCTTGATTCCTATGAGATGGTGGTGGAGGATTTGAAGAACACTGTTGGGTAGATAGGAGAGCTGGACCCTTGCCCCCCCCAGCTCCTGCTGTTTAAAACATTCCTGTGTTGCTGCCTTGATGTTTGTCATGCTGCTCCTGCTGGTTGTTTGTTCCACTGATTTTCTTGTTTACAGATTTTTGATAGTTTTGTCGACAACTCTGCTCTGATGTAAGCGAACCAGTTGGCAGCAGACTCTAGGTCGGGTTTTGCTGCAGTTGCATTCCTGGCATCCCCTTGAGGACTTTGCAATTGAGCTTCCCTTTTGGCGGCACCAGCTACAGGCTGCCCAAGGTTGCTCCTCCCCGGGGTACTTTACTCCCTGGTTCTGGCAAGAAGCGGACACTTCCTGAAAAGTACTGAGGCTGGAGGCTCAGCATGGTGAAATCAGCAAGACGTTTATTGATTACATAGCAGAACGAAGCATGTTTTTTGCCGGTCCGTGCCCGGTTTATGTGCATACACCAGTACCACACCCACCCACACCCATCACCCGTAATTGGCTCTATTTACAAGTCTTTGTTTCAATAGGTTCCCTTTTGGATCTGGGCGAGCCCATTGGCGTGCCCTAGGATCTGAGGTGGCTATTGTCTTTAGGATCAAAGGTCCGAGGGTCTGTCCGACCACATGGCCCAGCTCGTAGGCCGCTGCCATCTTTTACATGTTAATACACAGCACCCCTTCCCCCATAGTTCAGATGTATATGTAGTCCTTTAAATATTTGGGCTTCCGCCATTCCCGAGTAGATCTGCCTGGCTCTGTTCTGGGGTGGTCAGGGGTGTGCCTGACAACCTCTGGCTGGGCCGTTGGTTCAGACTGTACTGCCGGCATTGCTTCTGCTGTGGGGCTGGGCGCCAGGGTCACCTCGCCTGCTGGCCTGTTTTCTGCATCCTCCTCTATGGTCTCTCTGCTTGGTACAACGGGTTCTGGTTCGGTCTCACTGTCACCTGCCTCCCTCGTCTGTGGCTCGTCTAAGGGCTGTAGGCAGCGGCGTATCTGGTCCACGTGCCTGCAGAGTAGCTGGCCATCCTCTGTCGAGACCTCATAGGATAGAAGCCCCGTTACCTGTATTACCCGGGCTGAGATCCTTGTTGGCCCGCGTGCATAGTTTCGGGCATACACTGGGTCTTCTGGGAAGAAACCATGGGGTGCGTCTCGTTGTTCCAAGCCCAGAGCTTGTTCGGGTGCTCAAACCGGGTGATGGTGATCTACTCGGGCCGTCAGTCGCCTGCCCATGAGCGGGGCAGTGGCCGGTGGTGGTGTGGGGAGTTGTCCTTTGCCCAAATAGGAAGGCGGCTAACCTGTGGTCCCATTCACCTTGCACAATCTGCTGCAGCACTTCTTTTGTTGTCTGCACCATCCGTTCTGCCTGTCCGTTGGTAGCCGGATGGAAGGGCGCAGTGTGGATGTGCCGAATCCTGTAGTACCGTATGAAGTCCCCGAATTCAGCAGATGTGAAGGCCACCCCATTATCAGATATTAACGTGTCCAGGGTCCCATAGGTACTGAATTTCCTCAACATGGACTTGTGATGATGTGGAAGAGACTGGGATGACTTCCAGCCTCTTGGAGTGTGCGTCTACAAGGATAAAAAAGATCTGCCCCTGGAACAGGCCTGTGAAGTCCAGATGCAGGTGAGCACAGGGTTTGTCGGAGGACTCCCAGGGATGCATGGGGGCTCCGGGGTGCGGTGGAGCTGGCTATGACTCTTGGCAGGTCTGGCAGCATTGACTAGGTCCTCTATCTCCCCATCCAAACCAGGTTACCAGACATAGCTGTGTGCTAGGACTTTCATGTGCACGATTCCCGGATGGGTCTCATGCAGCGCAGTGAGTGTGTGTTTGTATAGGGGAGCGGGGATGACTACCTGGCTACCCCACAAGAGGCATCCCTTGTGGGTGGACATCTCATCCCAGCGGGATGAGAAGGCTATGAATTCTGGGCCCACTTTTCCTGTGGGCCAGCCCCTCCCCACCCAGTCCAGCACCCGGGAGAGGACACGGGCTTTTCCGGTGTACGTGGCAACCTCGAGGACCTGGTTGGAGAGTTCCTCCAGGAGCATGATCTGGTGTGTCGGGTCCGGGTCACAGCCTGGAAGAGGGAGGCAGCTGAGTATATCAGCGTGTCCCATGACCTTGCCCGGCTGGTGCAGCAGGCTGTATTGGTAACCTGTGAGGAAAATTGACCACTGCAACACCCGTGGTGACAACATTTGGGGCATTTGGCGATCGGGAGCCAGGAGACCCAGGAGCGGCTTGTGGTCTGTGATGACAGAGAAGGGGTGGCCATAGAGGTAGTGGTGGAACTTGCAAACACCTGCTACGATGGCCAAAGCTTCTTTACCGATCTGGGCGTAGTTGCACTCCATGGACGAGAGCGTTCTGGAATAGTATGCCACTGGCACCTCCTGCCCATTTGGCAACTGGTGTCCTAAGACCGCCTCCACCCCGTAGGGCGATGCATCACACACGAGCACGACTGGGAGGTTCTCATTGAAATGTGCTAGTACCATGTTCGAAACCAGCAAGTCCTTGAACGCTCAGAAAGCAGTGGTGTGTTTAGGGCCCCATGTCCAGGGAGCATTCTTGTCCAGAAGCATGTGGAGGGGTTCAGCCACTGCAGCTTTGTGTGGAAGAAAGGAGTCGTAAAATTAAGCAGGCCCAAGAAGGCCTGAAGTTCCGCTTTGGAGGAGGGAGTTGGGGCGTCCATGATCGCTGTGATCTTCTCCTGAGTAGGGTGGATCCCACTCGCGTCTACTTGGAATCCCAGGAAATCCATGCTCGGGACCCCCAGCAGGCACTTTTCGCGCTTTACCTTCAACCCGGCGGTGGCGAAGTGCTGTAGAACCTCCCTCAGTTGGTCGGTGAAGACCTCCAACGATGGCGCTGCAATTAGAACATCATTGAAGAAGGGCTGTACCCCAGGAATCCCTTTAAGCAAAGAGTCCATCAGATCTTGAAAAATTCCTGGAGCCACACTCAACCCAAACTGTAATCTCTGCACTCTAAAGGTGCCCCGGTGCGTCATAATAGTTTGTGCTTCGGCCATGGCGTCGTCAACCAGTAACTGTTGGTAGGCCTGGGCCAAGTCCAACTTCCCGAAAACTTTTGCCCCGGCCAGGGATGTGAGGACATGGCTGACAACGGGAACTGGGTATGCGTGGTCTTGTAGTGCTTTGTTTATTGTGCATTTGTAGTCTGCACAGATCCTCATGTCCCTATTGGGTTTCACCGAAGTGACTATTGGCGTCTCCCACATGTTGTGAGGAACGGGCTCTAACAGCCCTTTGCTGACCAGGCGATCCAGTTCCGCCTCTATCTTCGGCCGGAGCGCTAATGGGGGATGCCTGACTTTCACTCGGATGGGGCGCACCATTGGATCCAGGACCAGTGTTACTGGTGGCCTGGTGTAACATCTGAGTGCACAGGCGAAGATGGCTGGGAACTCTTGGCACACTTGACATACCTGATTGATCCCGGTTACCACCATGATTTCTTGAGTTCTGCATCGGTTTCGCCTTGTATGTTTAAGAAGTGTTTCAGCTGAGCGACCCAGGCTCCCCAGTACTCAGGATGGGTTGGGTCGAAGGTCAAGAGGTGTTGTCCTGGAGCAGAAGCCATGACTCATTGTGGTGGAGCTGGAGTTGGTTGTGATGATGTGGTGGCTGCGACCTGTGGATGGCTGGGCAGGGCAGGAGTCCTCGGGCTCTGTGGTGCTCTTGGGTGTGGAGGACTCAGGCTTGCTCACAGGATCCCATCCTCATTGCTAGTGAAAATTACTGGGGCCAGAGGATCAACATGGTGAAATCAACAAGACGTTTAGTGATTACATAGCAGAATGAAGCATGTTTTTTACCGGTCCGTGCCCGGTTTATGTGCATACACCAGTACCACACCCACCCACACCCATCACCCGTAATTGGCTCTATTTACAAGTCTTTGTTTCAATAGGTTCCCTTTTGGATCTGGGCGAGCCCATTGGCGTGCCCTAGGATCTGAGGTGGCTATTGTCTTTAGGATCAAAGGTCCGAGGGCCTGTCTGACCACATGGCTCGGTTCGCAGGCCACGGCCATCTTTTTCATCTTAATACAGAACACTTTCCCTCTGGAAGGAGGCTTCCCCTGTTAAATTCTCATGCTTTTAGCCCATGGTTTTTAAAGCAGGCTTTTGACTGTCTTGGGATCTTCAGAGCTTAAGTTTTATTGCTATTGACATTTTAAGTGGTTTTATCCATACTTTTGATGCTGTTTTAAATTGCTGTGTCATGTTGCATCTCTAGTGTTTGCTGCTGTTTGTACCTCTTTATCTTGTTTTTCCCCTCTAAAAATAAACTCTTATTTATTTAAAACATGTCCATCCTGCCTTGTCTCCTTGGATTCAAGGTGCTAACAACGCAACCAGTCTGTGAAGACACAAAAGGTACCGGTCTCATTACAGCACAGGTTAAAATGCCCAAATTAGAAAGAAACACACAGAATTAAAACAAACCCAATCAGACACTTACCCTCTACCCCACAGCTGTTTATATGGAAAGGCAGGCTATAAATATTTTAAAATAGATTCTTCCATGCATTGCCATTAAACCATTCTTTTGAATCCTGGTCCAGTAAGAATCCACGTTAGTATTAATTGCAGTTTGTCCTTTCAATGATGTTTAATGGCAGTTAAGTCAGAGAAGCAAAGTGACTTTCATAAGGGCACAGGATGGGTGGAAGGTGTGCATGACGCTCCCTTTAGCTGGTTCCTGCACTCTGATTTTTAAAAAGGAAGCCCCATCAATGCCTTCATCTTTGTTGTCTTCTGCCAGATTTCAAGAGTGGCTGGTTTTTTTGGAGGGGGGGCGGGGGTGGGGGGGGAGGGTTGCTGGAAAGTCCTGCAGCTTGCTTAGAGTTGACTCTGTAGAGGATTTTTGCTTTGTTTCACCTCCTGCCTACATTTTCTCCAGTAAATATTCTCAGACCTCATCAAGGCCAACAGAGTTTTATTTTTCTTATGATAATAACAAGATCTCATACAAGAGCCGGAAGCCAGAGAGGATCAATTATGTGTCCCGTTGCACGTCCCTTTCAGGAAATACCATTATTAATGTGCAACTTCTATTGGGGCTTGCTTAAAGGAAATTATGAGAATATTTGAAAACAATGGTTGCTATCCTTTTACGTGGAAGATGTAAGGGGTTTCCCCAAGGGTGTTTGGGGGTGATTTAAAGCTTGCTTCCAGCGTTACACATTGTATCTTGAGTGTCGTGTAAGAACAGTCGGTGTATGTCCAATGTTCCCTTTAATTCCCCCCTTCTGAGTGGAGCAGTTCACACCCTGAGCAGAATACAACTGTTGTAATCTTAAAACGGGCAATGGGCAGTGCAAGACCCTGTGTGGTTCCAGATTGCTATTGAGCGGGGCTTCCTGTGTTAATGAGCAGCTGCTCACATGCACAGCTTAGAGGGAATACCATGCATGTCTCTTTCACTGTCAAGGACTGCTTGGAGGAAAAATCCCAAACCACCCTTGTGGTTATCAGACAAGCACCGGATCATTTTGAGGAGGGCTGTTTGGCGTATCTTAAGGTGTGGTTGACAGATGCAAGAGAAAGAGGTGTGGCAATAAGGTGTTAGAATGGGCTCCACCTTTTCAGACTGCAGGTTGAGGATTCTGGCTCTGAATGTTCCTTTGCATAAAAAAACACCACACAAATAGAAAAATAGCACCCAAGGGAGAATGGTTTCACACCCCTTCTCATGGGTTTGCTGTGCTGCTTTTCTGCTTGCAAGGCGTTTTTAACTTAAGAGACCACTCCAAAATGTCCTTCTCCATGATCCTCCACCTGCGGTCTGAAGTGGGACAGTCTCTTATCTCTGCATTTGAGCTCCTTCGTCCCCTTGCTTGTGTGAACCTGGCCTCAGTATGCAGTCTTAAGCACACCTACTAGGCCGTAGGTTTCTTCATTTCATAATTCCTAAGGTCATCTATAATTGCCTTGTTTCTCATGCTGTCCAAACACACAATCTGAAGGTCAAATGTATATAGAGATGCAGTGGCAGGAGCTGCCCCCCCCAGAGGCTAAAGTTGGTTCCCAGTTCCTTATTCATTACTTATTCTGAACCACAAAATAAGGTTTGGACCACCGTAAATCATATACCCCAACATTCCGGGGACTCTGCCCTTGGAGAGGACATGTGTTGTTTCCTGGTCGAAAGCCCGCTTCCCGTGCCAACTGGTCCAAAGTGCAGCACCCCCAGGACAATCACACAGGCAGACACTGGGGCCAGGCTGCACCCCAAAACAATCTTTGGACCACCCCAAAGAACACATCCTCACACTCTGGAGACTGTCCCCTGCAAGAAGACAGACTGTGGCGCCCGGTCCAAACAATGCTTCTGGAGCCACGAGTGTCTATTTGGGTTGCCCCTAAGAAGCCATTCCAGTTCCTTATTCAAAAGTTCTTTATGATACAGGCTTCTTTGGGGTAACCCAAATAGAAGCTTGTGGTACCAGAACCAGTGGTTGGGCTTGGCACCACTGTATGTCTTCTTGCAGGAGAAAACATCTGGAGTGTGGAGTTGTGTCATTCGGGGTGGTCCAAAGATTGGTTTGGGTTACAGCCTGGCCCCACTCTGTGTCTGTGTAATTGTCCTTGGGTACTGCACTTTGGAGCAGCTGGCACAGGAAGTGGGCTTTGGACCAGGAAACAACACATGTCCTCTCAGAGGGCAGATTCCTCAGAATGTTGGGGCATATGATTTATGGTGGTCCAAACCTTTTTTTGGGGTGCAGAGCTTTTATACTGCCCTTAATATCTGTGCTTCAGTTTATGAATAAGTCACAAATACAGAATAAATAAGGAACTGGGAACCAACTTCGGCCTCCACTCAAGGGTCACCAGAACTGTGCCATAAATGTATAAATAAACAATTCAAGATTGCTCGTATATGTCTTCAGGGGCTTAAACCAAAGAGAAAGGGTTTTAATACAATGCAACTTGGATGTGGTCTAATAACTATTCAGTTTGTGAATCCTCTCAGCTTTCTTTGTAGGGTTTCATCCAGATGTCAGGTTCTGCAGTGTGTTTTCTTGTGCAAAGCACTTTGAATGGGTAGCTGTGGTTCATAAGCCACCCAGTTAGTATGCACATGGTAAAATGAACACTTATGCCATGCTTCAAATGATATAGAGTACTCTCTTTCCTGCATGGAAGTTAACTCTCTATGGGTGGAAACAAAGTGTATGAAATCGCCCTTAGAGTGATAAAGAGTACGTTGAAGCAGACTTGTTTTGTTGTAGCACAAATCTACAGGTAAATTCTGAATTTGCAAGGGGAGAAATGTTTAAACAGTTTCTGAGTCATCGCACGCAGCGTGGGATGAAATAAGCCTCTGTAAAACAGCGTATTGGTTTTGGAAAACGTTCAACCAGTGCAGCAATTTGCTTCAAAGTGAAGGTTGTCTCCTTTATGGCAGGCTCTTTGTAGTTCTTGTCCTGTTTTTGTGAGAATGTTTGGCTTCATACATTCATCCACTATTGCATTCTTAAGTAGTTTCTGAATTATTTTTTAATAAAATATTTTTGAGGATAGCCTGATAGAAGGAATGCAGATGGGTTTCTGGCGTTTTAAAAATTCAAAATGGATTATGCCTGGTGTCTTAATAAACGGACAACCCAGGTCAGTATTGCAGGATACAGTTTGCTTCTCTGTGAAATCTTGCTGTTGGGACTTGGGGGAAAATCTGAAGGAGTTTTTCCATCTCAGACACTGTAGGGACATTTTTTTCTGTGGCAACAACACATTTTTATACATTCTGGCTCACTTAACTCTTTTTTTTTTAAACACCTCAATCCTTAGTTCAGTTTTTTTTTAGTTACTTCTGCTTCTGTATTGGTTTTGATAATTTATGATGCTGACTGGCTTTTAAGCAGTTGTCAGTACTGTCTGTTCTTTTGGCTGACTAGTTTATGATCTGTTGTGGTGGTTTATGTTCATGGAGAAAATGAATGCCTAGTTCAATAGTTTTTGTTTAATCATGGTCTCCAATTATAAGCCACCTTGGGAATCCGTTTTCTCTTACTCATACTTCTTGTGAGGGCTATTTTACATATTGCTTTGGATGGAGGTTAATTTCCATTTTGCTGTTTGTTTGTTGAACAACAACTCCATCATGATTAGTTTGTGTTCAGATTTACCCATGTGAAGCGAGGAGGTTGCTACTGTAAAGAGTGGAAACACCCCCTTCTTCTGGTTTCCTGTATTGTGCTTACTTACTGTAGGAAATTCCTTTGAGCTCAGCTGGATCTGTTTTCCCTTAGGCCATGTACTCAATATTTTTTCTCTTGTCCCAGTAACTTCCTCTCTTGTTTTTTTTGAGCATTTGGGAGCACAGAAGTGCTTTGGCCCACCATATCAAGTCGCAGAAGCATTTGTGAGGCTGGGCACTTGTGAATTGATTAGCTGATGCGGCAGATCCAGGGAAAACCCCAGTGGGCCAATGGCTGGAGGAGGTCTACCCTGGTGCATCCCCATGCAAAGTGGGTGCGGAGACACCATAGCTGCAAGCTGGTGGGCCCACCTCCTGTAAGGCCCCCACAATGTACAATGAGAACAGGCATGAGCTGATTGGAAGCCACAGCAAACGCCCTGCCCCCTTATTTGGGTAAGGGCCATCTTCCTACTTCCCTTTCCACTTCAGGGTTGGACTGGGGCAGGACTCTTTCTTGGGCTCTCTGCTCCTTCCCAGCAACCAGGTCTTGGCAAACAAGGAGCTTCTCGTCTAGTCAGTACCATTACTAGTTTAAGCTGATCCGCTGGAGGAATCTTGTGACCTGAAAAAGCAGACTCAGTTGACTACTAGCAGCTAGATCTCCTTGTGACCATCTCCTCACCAGGCAAAAATGATGGGATATGTTAAAGAACTGGAGACTTTTGTGAAGCTATTTGTTACACCAACATAGACTCTAAATTTCTTCTAAATGTTTTTTGTTTGCTCCAGTTTCTGTGAGTTTATGCATTATAAAGGGGGGAGTGAGAGCGAGAGGGAGGTATATGGCTTTGTGTATAGTTACCAAGGCAGCCGGTGACTGAGGTTTTGCATAAATATTTTCAGCAAACAAATTAAGTCTGAAGAATACCAAGATCAATATTATCCTCCCCTTGCCTTCTCAGCTGTGAGAGAACAATAAGTTTTAATCAGCTGATTGTTCCTTTATTTCTCACTTGTTAGAACTACTCATTAGCTTGTTTATATTACATACATTATGTTGTATTGAAAAAAATATGGAAACAAATGCCATCCTTGTTTTTTGGGTAGGGCTGCATACTTTAATTAGCTGGTTAATCAACTAAAGCTTTAGTTGTTTAATTAGTGTGAGCAAATCTTAATTGGTGAAGCTACAAATTAAGAGGTTGCGGCTTTATTTTTGAAGGCTACTGGCCTCAGTATGAAGGTTTTGATGACATGCAAATATATGTAAATGTAAACAGTTGTTCTTTAATTGGTCGCCTGCATTACTTTCCCCTCACAGTTTTCACCTTTTCACCTGCCATGTTCCTTTTGTTACAGAGTAATTTATAAGAAGCAATGGCTTTTTACAGATCCTAGGAAATTGCTTAGGGAGCCATTCAGATACCATGGTGATGGGTTCAATATAGGCCTCTGAATAGCCGACAGAATAGTGTCAATGCCTTGTGACTGAGTGTGTTATAATTACTTTGGTTTACTCTGTTTGTAGATGCTGTAACGATGGAATTGAGCTGCACTGAAGTACCTCTTTATGTAAGTTCCACAACATTAGGCTTCTGCCCTCAAAGGTCTTTTCTGTTGTTTTGAATGGGATCTTATGAAAGGCAGCAGAAATGAAACAAGAATTCAGTTCCCTGGTCAGCTGAGACTTTAAACTGTTGAATGCTTCTGTCTAATTTGAGCTGTTAGAGCAATAGCGCCTTCATACAGATTGTGGACCACATTTCTGAGGTAGATAGGTTTCCACATTGTGCCAACCAGATTACCGCACTTTCTTTCAGTTGGCAGCACTTGGGATGGAGATACTGTGCCATGAAAACAAGTCACATTCATTGAAGAGAAGAAACATTTGCATTATAAATTCCAATATTCCCCTAGCTCTATATGTCACACTCAGGAAGATCACATTTGGGGTAACATAGAACATTTGAACATACAATTCAATCATTGCCCACTGCTTTGTTTACTTTAAAATTTAGATTTACCTATAAATCTTATACATTTCTGTGAAAGATAGAAACTCAGAAGCTTTGCTTCTACCAGAGTCTCAGAAGCTGCAATCCTAAGCACACAGGGCTTTTCCACATGCCTGACTTGCTCTTGATTTTCTTGGGAGTCAATGCACAAGCACTGGAATTGGTTTGGGCATGGTTCTTCTGCATATCTTCCCTCCCTGTGCATCTTCACAGATGTTCAATCGGTTTATTTTCTTCTGTATGTGCCTCCAACAATGAGGATTTTCAAGGGAAGGTGCTGCTGTTGTCATGGATGGTATTATTGGGGATGTTGAGCACCCCCCCCTTAAAAAAAGCATAAAATATCAATATATCACTGGAGCATTGTAGCAATAGAAGGTTCTCTAAATTCCCAGTTTTCATCGTTTTAAAAAAGTAAGTCTCTAGCTCTTTCCCTCATGGATATATGTCTTATATCTCTACTAGGGAAGAGTCTAGAGACTTCTTTTTTTAAAAAAATGAAAGCTAGGGGTTCAGAGAACCTCCTAAGTCTATTGTTACAATGCTCCAGCGATATATCAATATTTTAGTGCCCTTTTAAAAAAAACACTTGCCTTCAGTGTGGTGGGGAGAGGAGAGGGACTGTTTTGACCACAACAGACCAATCATCAAGCAGTGGGCTGGAGGTGGGTGGGAGGGGGCAGGACAAAGACAACAGACAGAAGCATTGCACATTAGGAAAAAGCCAACTCAAAATCAGCTTCCAGAAAAAGTGGTCTCAAAAGAACTGGGGGGAAAGGGGGGACCCAGAATGAAAGCTAAAGGCACAAAAATGCATGCAGAAGTCAGGGGAAGAACTTGAAACAGAATGGGACCAGAGCCAACTAAAAATCCCATGCAGAAAGGCCTGTACTCAGAAGTAAGACAAATGGAGCTGGATCCTTTAAGCTTTCAGCTTGTGCAAGAGGGAGATGGGTGATTTTGTCCAGTTTATCCTCTGTGTCATGGCAATTTGTCCTTGAGGTTTCCTTAGTTCCCAGCACAGGCTCTTTGAAGGTTGAAGGGGGTTGCTAGAGGAAGGATCTGCCTCTGTGAATTGAAAGCTCATAGGATGCAATCCATTGAATACAATGGGATTTGCTGCTGATTAATTATGGTGCATGACTTTTCTACTATCTTCATTTCACTTTTGGTTTAATCTGTTGAACTGGCTTAGAATGGGGCTGTCACCCTTTTAAAATAAATTTAGCCAGTTATCTGATTAACTCTGCATAAATTTGCCTTGGACCAAACGGTTAGATGGATCCTATAGGAAAGATTTCCCCCCTCCCCCCTCTTGTGGCAGCCCACCACCTCTCCCCACCTGATGTTCCTGGAGCAATGTTTCAGGGGTCATTTTGGACTGCCTCAGGAGGGGTGACTTTGGGCTTCCATGCATGGAATTTAAATAGGCTTGTGATCACTAACACTGAAGGAAAAAAAATACTTCCTCTGGTTTATAGAAGATGCATGCATGGATTGTGTCATGGAATATCTTAGCAGTATTCCCTCCTGTGTGGGAGAAAAAGGGGAAATGCTACTTCTCTGAAATGTTGTTGTTAAATACTTGTACTAAAAATTGTTTGTAATTTTTTTTAAAGTGCCAGGTTAATTGGGGATTTTAAAAAATGAGTTACTCTGATCAGTTAATCAAATATTGCCACCTATATAGTCTTCATTTTTGAATTTGTCTTAATATTTCATCATTGACTTAAGGAGTGCTCACCTTTTATTATTGCTTAGTAGTAGCATTTACTCTTAATCATTCAGATAATCGGTTGAAAATTTGCACCTGTGGTTTAATTTTCCAAGAGCTGGTTATGTGTGATTGCCTGTGATAATGACAGAAATATTACTACAACATTTTGCTCTTTCAGTGAAGGCTTATATCACAATTTATCTTTTAAAATGTTTAATTCCTTATCTTTTTTCAGACATGGGAGCACAAGGTTAATTAAATGTAATAAACCTATTATGAATCTGTCATTGCTAATGTTGTGTTTTTGAGAGATTGCCCATGGATGCAGTCGTGAGAGTTAGCTCCATTTAATAAAATGGAACTTCTTAGTTACCCTGGACAGTTGTCAGTCCATGGCAAGCAGCCTCCTGTCCCTGCACTCCCATCCCCTGCACTCGCTTCATGGAGAAGAATGGGGGTGGGGGGGAGATGATGGAGTGGACATTTTTACTACGGAGATTGGGGAAGGGTTTTTTTTTGTTCTTTTTGGTATTTTTTGTATGTACATATGTTTGTGTGTGGGTGTATGTGAGTGTGTGTGCACCTGGAATTCATGGCAACCTCTGGTGACTGACCCCTTACTGGGGGCCTGGGGGATGTTCACAGAGGTGGCTGAATAAAGCCTGCCCCCCTCCCCCCGTCTCCTGACTGCTGATAGTCCAAGGAGGTCTCCCATCCAAGTACTTGCCAGAGTCGACCCTGCTTAGCTTCTGAGATCTGACAAGATTGGGCTTGCCTCGGGTATCTAGGTCAGGGCGACCCTGGCAAAGTTTTTAAAGTGTTGTCACTGCCATGACATCACTTCCAGGTCCTCATCCAGAAGTGATGTCATGGTGTCCGTGCAGTCATCCCTTCTCCAGGCTCTGCCTCCCGGTTTCTCCTCCTGATGCTTGCCGGTTAAAAGTCTGGCAACACTATAATCAACATGGACCTGCTTAGAAGCGCTCCCTAAATTATCGTGGATTGCTACTTCTGCTTTGATTATTAGTTTTGGGCCATAAATGTGTTTTATGATTTTGCTGACTTTTTGGATAGCTGCCACTCAGTTAAAGGCCTCTTAGTTTAATAATAATAGCTTATTAAATCTGCATAAACTTGGATCTGGATAAAACAGTATTGTGAAGGAAAAAAGGCGTCTTTTTTGTTTTCAGATGATGCGTCGGAAGGAGCAACATCTTAAAAAAGAGAGTTCCATTAATGTGTGAGAGAAAAGGGAAAGTGCCTCTTCTAAGATGTTGCCTGCCACCTGCAATTTTTATAAAACCCCTCTGATGCCCTCTTATTTTAGGATGTCTCTTTAGTCATTGACAGGCTTTGATTAGATTGATCTAACAAATTAACCAATTGATCGTTAATATATTTTTGTATGTTGTGGCTTTTTTAAATGCTGACTCAGGCATTTTTGAGCGGAGAGGTGACTGATTAAATCAGGGGTCCCCAGCCTTTTTGAAACGTTGGGCTCTGTTTGAGTGTTCAGAATGTAGTGAGTACCACAACAAAATGTTTGCTGCGGAGGTGGGTGGGACCAACACAAAATGGCTGCCGTAGGGGCCTGGTCCAATCTGAAAACACTTGGAGTTTCCTCAAGATGTTAGGGGTTTTGAGCTAAGCATTCCCCTATCATGCAGGCAGCTATTTCCAAATGGGTACTCCCTGCAGACTCAACATGATATCTGCTGGGCTCTTCTGAAGCACCCTGTACTCCAGTAAACTGAGGAAGGCCAGAAGTAGCTCTTTGCTTTGGGGAAGAAGCAAGTGGGTGCCAAGAAGCACTCTGGCAGAAGCCTTGATGCCCATTGGCACCACTTTGGAGATCACTGGATTAAGTATTATATATAATTAAACATCATACTATAGAAGTTTCATAGAGTAATACACTTGATGAAAGCATGCTCTGTGTGGTGTAATTGTTAGAGAGATGAACAAGGACAGAAGGATAAGCTCAAATCTCCAATCAGACATGAAGCTCACTGGGTGACCTTGGGCCAGTTATTCTTGTTCAGCACAAAGTTGTTGGGAGTCTTAAATGGAGGGGGAGGGAGAGTCCCAGAACTTCTGGAAGAAGAAGAGTGAGATAAATTTTTGATAATAATAATGTAATTTGGTTTTCTGAGCAGGCAGGCACATGGAAATCAGCCACATCACATCACACTAATCGCTCTGCTGATGAAACAGAAAGACTATTTGTTAAAGCTGAGTCATGATTGGTTTTGAATGTACTGCATATATAGATCTCTCTTGGGAGTTCCTTCTATGAGAGAAACTCCTGCCTTATTAGTATACCTTTCATGGGAAACACAATTAAGCCTGTATTGAAATTAGGTAATGCAAGTGCTTCCTTTGTGTGTTTTCACTGAATAGGTTGCTGACTTGCTGTGTCTGGCTGAAATTCTATACTTTTGGGTTTGGAAGACTACAAAGAACCAAGATATTTGTGTAAAAGTGAGATAATGAAAATGATCTTATAGTTAAGTTTTGATTCCTTTTAAAGTAGTGGTATAGAATCCACATAACTACAAAAAGATAGTACTTTTCGACAGATACATTCAACTTCATTTTTTTTTTCAGAGCAACATGAAGGGAAAAGAAAGACTCATAAAGTTTGACATGTCCCACCTGATAGAGAAATAATAATTTTTAGTTAAATGCCAAGCAGGTCACTAAAGATTTCACTTTGAAAACTAGGAAGGTGTAAATGAAAGGAAAGCTGTTTGAGTTAAAAGTGTTTGAACATGAAAATTGACCTGAATTGATTCCCCACTCCTCCACTTGCAGCTGCTGGATGATGTTGGGCAAGCCATAGTTCTGTCAGAGCTGTCCTTGAAAGGGCAGTTCTTTCAGAGCTCTCTCAGCCCTGCCTACCTCACAGAATGTCTGTTATGGGGAGGGGGAAGGGAAAGGAGTTTGTAAGCTGATCTGAGATGGAGTGAAGGGCGGGGTATAAATCCAATCTCCTCCTCTTCCTCTTCTCTTCTTCATCCTTAAACAAGGGTAAATTTGTTAGAGTAAAATTATTGGATGATGTTATGGTGCTGGTTTTGAAGTAAAGAATAGGAGGCACAGTGAAATACCCTAGGAAAAGACAGCAAGTTTGGCAACATCCTTCTGAAAATGTTCACTGTTTATGTCTGCAACCATTACATTTCTTGGGTTCTGATCCTGTGGTTGTTCACTATGAAACTTGTGTATTTTAATTTTCTACATAGATGTTGTATATCTATAAGAGGCACAATCCACGCTTTCTGGTTCCTCTCTTCCTCTACCAATGTGTATTGGACATGCATAGTATGTCTGGACACATCTATAATATCCCCTTATATTATTTAGTATTATAAAATCTATACCCGCCTTTCTGCCCTCATCAGAGTGGCTGAGAGATTAAAAACATGTGTGATAGAAACACATCTTAAAAATCATTAATACCAAACAACACACATAATTAAACTAAAACCAAGTTGGAAATATATATACAAAAACATAAAAAGAACGATTAAAACATAACTGAGAGGAACATCAGATGAAATAAAGTCTTTATCTGCTGTCAGAAGACAGCAACACAAGGGGTCACACAAGTCTCTCTAGGGAGAGACTTCCAGAGTTTTGGTGCTACAGCCAAGAAGAACGTCTCCTGAGTTGCCATCTGCCTAAACTCAGAAGCTGGGCCTCAGAAGATGACCATAGTGGTTGGGTAGGTTTGTAAGTTAGTAGCAGTCCTTCAAGCACGCTGGTCCCGAGCCAGATAGCGCTTTAAAGGTCAACACCAGTACCTTGAGTTGTGCCCAGAAACAGATTGGGAGCCAGTATGAATGGGCCAAGACTGGAGTGATACGTTCACTATGACCCATTCCAGTCAACATCCTGGCTGTAGCATTCTGCACCAGTTGATGTTTCCAAACACATGGCAGCCCCGTGTAGAGTGCATTGCAGTGATCTAGGCCAGAAGTAACCAGAGAATGCACCACAGTGGTTGAGGAAAGGCTACAGCCAACTAGGTGAAGCTGGTAAAGGTATACCTGGCCACATCTTCTGCCTGCTTTTCCAGCCATAGGCCTGGATCCAGGAGTACCCCCAAGCTACAGACCTGATCCTTCAAGGAGAGTGCAGCCGCATCCAGAATAGGTGGCACCTGAAGTTGCAGGTCAGACCTTTTGCCTCCTTATTTTGGAGCATGAGTAACTTGCAAGGTGTGGAGAGGGAGAACTGGGTGGGGATATAGCAGGTTTGCTAAGAACCTTCAGCCCCTTAATGTCATTCATTGCCTGCACATATAAAGTATGACAACAAGTATAAAGATGGCAACTGAGCTTGTCACAAGGATCCTCCATGTGTGGGCACTGCAGTCCTGGAGCAAATGGAGCCAAGTATTGTCCAGAGGCTACCATGCTTTCCACACAGCTGCTATAATTGTGTCTCAAGATACCAGCCCTTTTTGGTTGTTGTTTCTTGTCACATATAGGGAGAATGTGCTACATCCAATCCACCCAAAACATGCAATTGCTGTTTTGCCTGGAAGAGGCAATGTACATATTTTGAGCTTTGGTATACACACGCTAGGATTCTGGTTCATGTGTACTGAAATTAAAAATATGCATGTTGTCCCTTTCAGACAACGGTGATTGTGTGTATCAGGAGGATCACATGATGATCCTTGAAATATTTTGTCTTGTGCTGGTTCTTTTGTATTAGATATTTACTCTTGTGAGCTGCTGTGGGAGCAAATTTTTAGCTAAAGAGCACAACAAAACAAGCTGTTAAAAATCAGCTCCCACTGGCCGTGTTCAAGTGCTTCAATGCACTTAAAGCAGTTATCTGGGTTGTGGTTGCTGTAAGTTGTAGCAATAAAAAGATTCAGTAAATTTCATCCGTCGTATGACTTTTGGGGCGGGGCGGTGGCTCAGTGGCAGAGCATCTGCTTGGCATGCAGAAGGTCCCAGGTTCAATTCCCAGCATCACCAGTTAAAAAAGAGTATGTAGCAGGTGATGTGAAAGACCTCTGCCTGAGACCTGGAGAACCTCTGCCAGCCTGAGTAGACAATACTGACCTTGATGGACCAATGGTCTGACTTAGTATAAGGCAACTTCATGTGACTTCCGATTGGGTTTTGGGTCTTGATGGTGAAGAGCAGCAGTTTTACTAAACAGAGAATAGTTTCTCAATGCTTGGGCCATATCTGGCTTTCCTGCAGAAGTAAAAAATCCCGTTGGGTGACCACAAGCCCTGAGGCATGCTGAAGCAGCATCCTGGATTCTATCCCTAAACTGCTATTAAGTAAAACACCTCTTGTGTGCAGGAGGCCCTGCATCTAATTTAGCAATGATGATTTGTTTGTTTTGTTTCTGGAAACCAAATAGGGGAATGAGAAAGTCTATCAGTGTGTCCCAAGATATTTCTGAAATATGTCCTTGAACACAGAGCTGGTATTTGGACAGGCCAAAGCTGATACAAACTCTGAAATCTCTTTTCAATAAAAAGTTTTATACCTGCGTGATGTGATTGATTGAGAGTTCTGAGCATGTGCAGAGGAGTTGCATACAATCGCAAGGGAGTGTTGATACAGGATGTTTTTATAGGTAGTGGGAAATGTGAACTAGTGTGTATGAATTTTTTAAATCAGATGTCAGTATGCATTTAGCCCACAATTACAAAGGCACACATTTGTGTTCTTTAACTGTTCATTGATAGTCACAATCTCTTCCTTCTGTGAGCATATGGGTTTGTAAAGTTCCTTTGATCTCTTTGTGCTTCTATGAACTCTTCTTCCTTGTTAGTTCTGATTGGCTACAAATATAAGCAAGATGACTTACAATTTTAACTGTTTTCTTATGGGAGGGGTGGACATATTCTGTCCTGAGTTGTTCAGCTTTGTTTAGATCTTCCATTCAAACTTCACTTGGTTAGGTCTATTGGTTGTGCAGAGTTCTTTTTGTTGTTCTTTATATGGTTAACCTATCTATAGTTTTTTAATGTTTTTGTTTCTCTGTGTTTGCATATAGCAGCAAACATACAGAAACACAACACTTTACTGCAAATGAGTTAAAATTACAACAAGAAATCAGAGATTAGTATGAGGATCCGTAGAAAACAGTTTGTCTCACAGGTAGCCTACCTGCCACAGAGGCACCAGTGCAGGATGGGGGCAGGAAGGCCAGAGGTCACAGTCAGATCTGTGCTTCTGCCAATCTCTTTACTGCTATGGTGCTGCTTGTCTCTTGGCTCAGCAGAAGCAAAAATGGCACAGAAGTCTGGAGGACTGCATATATGTGTGCTGGAGTGGCCTTGATACTTTGCCCGTGACTTGTGGCACATTGGTCAGAAAGCTACCACACTGGCTGACTTCTGCAGATGTATGAAGTCATAGCAAGACTAACTACGGAGCACTAGCTAATAATGGCTTGCTGGCTTCCCTCCCTTCCCTTGAGAAAGAGGGAGGATGCAGTTGCGTTTGTATCTGTTTCCTTACAGCCATGTCCCAGTTACAGCATTTGATGGTACACTCATCCATATACATGAAAACATTGTGTCCAATTAAATTCATTACAGTCATAAAAGGTGCTTACATCCTCATACACAGTATTATTAGGAAAGTATTAACGCAGTTGCAGGGCATGGGGATTAATTGCACAGCTGGTACCTTGTTGCATAAACTATTTGCTGAGGGCAAAAGTGTGTGCATAAGAGCAGACCCAAATGATCATAGCAGCAGAGCAATGCAGCAGTCACTGGGCTATACCATTTCTGGCTCCAGATGGTAGTGTTTGTGGGTGTCATGTGTTTAAATGCTCTCCAACATCATAATGACCCTGTCATCCAGAAATATCATCCAGAAGTTTCAATTTATGTGATTGGGGGAAGTTAAAAATAAAGAAGCATTCGTGTTTCTTCTACCACTACTTGAACTTTGATATATTACCGCTCATCAAAAGCTGCACCTCACAATCACTCTGATTATTCCCCCCCCCAACATTTAACCAATGTATAAATATTCAACTCCTAATTTTTTTTAAAGAAAAAGCCTCAAAGAAGAACTACCTTTTACTAATAAAAGGGTGGTATCTAAACAGTACAAAGTCCCAGTACAAAGCTGCACGAGGTGGATGGGACTTCACACTTAGTTAGTGAGGGAGAGATATGGACTGGGAAGTAGGGAGATATAGAAGAGAGCAGGGCAGGCATCATCTTGGGGTTCCTAAGTGGTGGGGGAACAGTCGGGGGAGTCTTCTTAGTCTGTCATAGCAGCAGACCTGTTTATATACTAAAATTCATGCTCTTTTCTAGTTATGGCATAGACTAGATTAGATTACTTTGAAGGGGCAGGTAATATCCTGTAGATGAAGGATCCTGTAGGTTACCTGGCAGATCTGTATAAAGGATGCTCTTAATGAGGAATGATCATACAGATACAGTCCAGCAAAACTCTGGTCAATTCATTCTGGGGGCATCCTCTGGAGTTGCAAACAAGCTAAGAACCAGTTTGGTATAGTAGTTAGGAGCGCGGACTCTAATCTGGGAGAACCAGGTTTGATTCCCTACTTCTCCACATGCAGCTGCTGGTGTGACCTTGGGTCGGTCATGGCTCTCTGAGAGCTGTTCTCTCACTAGCAGTTCTCGGGAGAGCTCTCTCAGCCCCACCTACCTCACAGGGTGTCTGTTGTGGGGAGGGGAAGGGAAGGGAAAGGAGATTGACTCCTTTGGGTAGTGAAGGGTGAGGGTTTAAATCCAATCTCTTCTTCTTTTGATTAAGGGATATGCTAGTTTGTAATGTAGATCTGAAATGGCACTTTGTTGCCCTTAATTCAAATTATGGTTTTCTTGTTTGGTTCATGATGTCTCCCTGTACCACTGGCTGCATAGGCCCAAGGAATGTAAGGAACTGTTATGGGGGGCAGTTCTATGTTTCTGCAGAGAGGCTCAGTTGTAATGCCATCAACCCCATAACCTGCCTCCCATAACTACATAACATTCTTTTGTAACTGCCCTTTGGTCAATTTATAGCCAGTTTGGTGTAGTGGTTAAGTGTGCGGACTCTAATCTGGGAGAACCAGGTTTGATTCCCCACTCCTCCACTTGCACCTGCTGATGTGACCTTGGATCAGTCACAGGCTCTGGCACAGCTGTTCTTGAAAAAGAGCAGTTTCTGTCATAAGTTCTCTCAGCCCCTCCTACCTCACAGGGTGTCTGTTGTGGGGAGGGGAAGGGAAAGGAGTTTGTAAGCCGCTTTGAGACTCAAAAGTGAAGGGCAGGGTATAAATCCAATCTCTCTCTCCCCTCTCTTCTTATATGTCTCTTCTATCACAGTTTCAAAACAAAATTTGTTATTAGTTTTCTTAGGGTTCATTCATGCTTAGTAGTCTAACTCTACAACTGCTGGTTGTGTGTGCATTCAGAAAATGTGCCTGCTTCTGTATGTATGTTCTGCCACTTAAAAACACTGTGTTTTGAGCAAGATGTTGAGTCTTGTAGTTCTAATGGAAATTGATTAATTAAAAAGTTAGGAAAACATGTCAGTATTGATTACAGAAAGGCTTTGCCAGCCTGCTATTATGCTTAAAACTTGGCAGTCCACTTTTGTCCTGGTTGGTTTTGAAATTCCAGGTAATACTTTTGGCCAAGGCAAACTTTGAGCCTCCATTGAAAACATTTAATTCTAGACCTGGACCTTGCAACAGCCGTTTGTGTCTAATGTGATTTCTTCTCTCAAGCAGACATATGTCAATAAGCTTGCTTGCTAAGAAAGATCACTTTCCAAGGGTGTTCTCAATTAAATGAGGCTTTGAAAGTTTGCTTTGCCCGAAGCACAGATTTAATTTTAAGAGAGGTGTGATCTATCCAGGTCTGGCTTGGGACTGTATTATGATCTCAGATGCGGATCAGAAATCCAGAGCCCATGATTCAGTGCCAGTCCAGAGTCTTCAGCCAAGCTGAATCAAAACCAGGTGGCTACTTGCAGGATGGGATGGCTGGAAATAAAGACAAAAATCAAGGCAAAATGTGAAGCTGGAGAAACGGTGGTCATAACAAGCAGAAAGGGAATCCCTTCCTGAGAGGCCCTTCTTGCTTTCTTATTTCTTGTTTCTGCTTTTTAAAAACATGTATGCAGGAGCTCCCAAAGATTTCAGTCTTTCTATCATGGAAGCTGAAGTTTTAGTTAAATCACCACATGTGAGGGGAGCAGGCCTCAGCATATCTTGCCACTTCAGGCAGCCATGCTGTCCCAGCCACTCCAAGTCTTGGAGCCCAGCAGTGATAGGAGGGTGTGGAGGACAGTCTCCTTGAATTATCTTATGTTGAATCATAACTATTGATCCACCAAGACTGGTATCGTCTACTTTGACTGGCAGTGGCTTGTCAGGGTCCTGTGTAGAGATCTTTCGTATAACCTGCTACCTGATCCTTTTAGCTGGAGGTGTCAGGAATTGAACCAGCATCTGCCTAAGAGTGCTGCCACCAATCAAGGAAGGCAGTAGGGACCTTCATACACCAGTGGTCTGACTTAGTATAAGGCAGCTTCCCGTCTTGTCTTTTATGTCCCAGTTGTTAGGGTGAGGAAGCACTTCCTGAAGATATTGGAAACAGTCTGTTCCAGTTCGCATTGGAGGGGGTCAATTGGCTGAGGAAGCAACAGGCCAAGTAAGCCAGATGGCTCCTGGGTGGGGCTGCCAGGCAGCCCCGTAGCTAGGGATTTTGGGGGGAGGGGGCCTTGGGAGGGCCACCAGCTAATGAAATCAAAGGCTCCAGGGCAAGGGGGGGGTCTGCTTGGTGCACACCCACACAGCTCCCACTAGAGCCTTCCTTCGAGGTGAGCCAGTGTTAATAGACTGAACAGCGCTGCACACTAAGGCTCCTCCGAGGTCTAGGAACACTGCCACATCTTTAAAAAAAGAAGAGCAGGGATCAAGCTTCCTCCCTCACTCCTTCCCTGAGCTGATGATCTTTTCTGAAGCCTGGCGCAGAAAATCCAACAGGAGGAGCAAACTGCTGCAGCAGCTGCAATTCAACCAATGTGTATGTGACTCGGTCAACCACTGGTTGCTGCTAGGTCCTAAAGAGACTCATCTCATTGTAGATGAGCTCAAAAAGGGAGATGCCGGCTCATATTCGGGAGTGCAATGCTGTAACTGTGTGATAGGCAATCAGGGGGAGGGAGCCCAGGGGGGCGGGAAAGCTGAGGCTCAGGGAGCAGGGCCCATAAAAATCACTAGGGGGCCAGGCCCCGTGGGCCCTGCGGTAGCTACGGGCCTGCTGCCAGGTCTTCTGCTTTGATGGGAAACTTCCCACCTCTGGGCTTGGTGGAGCAGCAGGAGCAGAAGGACTCTCCCAATATGGGCGTAATGCCACAGCGTCACTTCCAGTCACATAACCGGGATTGACATCAGATTGTGGACCAATTATCTAGAAATCCCCCAAATCTCTATGGTAAACGTTATGAGACTGGAGGGTGACATTACAGTGTCACATGATGCTGATGTCACAGTCTCTGCCCACCCCCAGTATTCCTGTACTGGGGCAAAAGTGCCACCTAAGTACTCATGACACCCTAAGTGGCTGCTTGTGGCATGAACCATCCCTGGAAGGTTTTCATACTTGTGGGAAGGGGATGGATGATTTTCTTTTTTTGGGGATAGTATTGTTTCTGTAATAAAGGCATATAAGACCATTAAGAAATGGTGTCACCATCAACTGTGCAGATATGGGTGCGATGAGACAATATAAAGCTGTTTTCCCAGTGAAGAAGGAAACAGTTGGGAAGTACCTTAATATATCGTTTTTGTTCCATCATGTCATGATTAGTGGAGGAATTCATTGTACAACTGCATTGTGATGGTAGTATTGACAGGGCATCTGCTAATTTTTCTATGCACCACAGAAACTCAGAGGTTCAGGCCAAGAGTCTTGAATATCTTATTCATACTGTTGGTTCACTTTAAAAAATTGTGAAGAAGTTCTGTAAGATGATTTGTTTTTCATTTTCCTTCTCTCTGAGTATAGTTTTGGTACATAAAAAAGAACTAGTTGTTCCAGGTCAGTCCTTTGCCTCACAACATTAGTTCTTCTTATACAGAAATATTTCATTTTAGTCTTAACATCTGGAACATATTTTGAAATATTCTTCATTTTTCTGGCTTTGTGGAAAAAGTGCCTTTTGAGTTATTCCAGTGCACAAAGCACAAGATAAATTTTTATCCTACATCCTTATGTAGATCAGGTTACTGGGACTTAGAGAAGAGAGATTCTCATTGAAATCTGTTTCTATTCCTTTGAACCAAATGTATTGGCTATGTTTTTATAGTGGGAAATTATTATAGAAGATGGTGCTCTTTAGGGTTTTTTTTAGGCAGGATCCTGTCTAGGGCACATGAACCTGTGTTCTCTCTTAAGGAGAACTTTTTGGCTTTGGTTTGCATGGAACAGCTCTTGGTGGGTTCTGCCTCCATTCTACGTTTTCTTCTCCAGATTCAGGTCAAGTTGGGAATGTATTTATTGTTGGGTAGCTCAAATGTGTAAAACTTTCATATTGTTTCAAGATAGCTACATCCTACCACCATAGACAACTATGGCTCGCTGAGTTGGGGGAAGACAGAAGGTGATAAGAGAAAATTAATGAAGGTACCATGGGACTCATCAAAGCTTCATACAAAACTAAAGCTACTCATAAGAGTCTTCTGTTAGGCTTAGAGAAATGCTGAAGTGATGCAGAATTAGCTGAGGAGGTGTGGGCAGGATTAAAACAGGTATGACAAGAACCAGTAGGTAGTTATGGTGTATGTTGAACGATATGACAGGGAACTGCAGAGTTGTCATATTATAGCCTGGAAATAGAAGCCAGATAGTATATTCAGTGTATTCTGTACTCTACCCATTTTTTCTCCTGCCTGCTGTAGCAAGTAGGACCACAGACCACAGATGCACAGTAGGCAGGAGAAGTAGAAGAAGGCACAAGGGCTTGAAAACAGATGGAAGGACCTGTGGCTTTTGAGTCTTTTACTTTACCAAGGAATTTGAAAAGTATCGAGTCAGTCTCCAGGTTGTATCAGGGAGCCATCTTTAATGATTCACCTCACCAGGAGCATGAAGCTGGAAGCCAAGATGTTATGCTCACCCAATGGTATTTTTAAATTTGAGCAGCAGGCCCCATGTAATATCATGTGTTTGATAACCCTCATTGTAAATATGGAGATTTTTTTTTTAAAAAAACTCTAATATAAAACCCAGGGGTTTATGAAGAAATGAATTATCCCCTGTTGTACTCTTCCTAAAGGAGCAGACGTCCTGTTGGATAAACAGGTGGCAATGGTGGTCAAGGGTGGCTGATGAGTCAGCTGTGGCCCTTCCTGGGGAGCAAAGATCTTGCCTTTGTAGTGCATGCCCTGGTAACATCAACATTGGATTAATGTGATGTGCTGTATGTAGGGCTGCCCTTGAAGATTGTCCATAAGGTACAGTTGGTACAGACTGCTGCATCCGTTGTGTTGAGGGGTCATATCAGTCCAGTCTTGTTCCATCTACACTGGCTTCCAATTTGCATCCAGGCTCAATTCAAGGTGCTGGTATTGACATTTAAAGCCCTGTACAGCCTTGTACCAGCACCTTAAGGACTGCCTTCTTCCATATGAACCTACCCATTCAGTTCAACTGGCTTTGGATACCCTGCTTCAGTTGCCCCCACCATCTGATGCTAGATGGATGGCACCAAAGCTTTGCAAGTCAACTCTCTCTCCAGGGAGATTTTGTCTGTCTCCCTCTACCTGTGTCTTCCGCCCGTGGGTGAAGACTTTTTGTTTGACATATCCCCAATGACATTTACTGGCCCTCCTCTCTGGTTTTGGTGTTGTATGCTCATGTTTTTGTTGAATTGCTTTATATTTTTAAAGGTTGTTTTTAACTGTTCAATTGTTTTCATTTTTGCCACCATGGGGACCCTGACTTTCCCTCCGAAAGATGTCACAAAAATGTTTTTTAAAAATCCATAAATTCCACAGTTCTTTGGATTCCTGCCCATATACCACAATTATACATTTCTTATTTGAAATGGAAGTATGTGTAGGTCACACCTAAGCCTCAGAAGCTTTCACCCTAATATAAATACAAGTATGAAAGAGTCAAAGAGATGTAGGAGAAAGTGGATCCAAGATGCAAGGGAGTGTCATCAATGGTGTTAACTGTCACCTCCAGGCTAGCAACAGTTGCATGCTATCTAATTATGAAAGGCTTTATCAACATTGCTGGGAACCCAGATGCCAATGTTTATGAGTAAAGAGGAGTTTCGTGGCACCCTAAAAGACTAATATGCTTTTATTCTAGCATAAACTTTCATGGTTTAGACTGCACTTCATTCTAATTAGACTGTACGCAGTGGGTCCTTTCTAGGGAGACGTTATACATGAGCTTGTGATTTTCCGTTGCAGCCTCATGCTGGATAAATGCCTGCCTAGAGAGGGCTCAGTACATCTGATGAACTGCACTCTAATCCATGCAAGTTTATGCCAAACCAAAAACTTGTTGGTCTTTGAGGTGCCACAACAAGGCTTCTGTTTATTTTTACTGCAGCAGGCTAATATGACCGTCACTTTACAGTTATATTTTTGAGTTATTCTTCTCACATGATTTTTATAATCCTGAATTTTAACATAAATATCTTTTTCAGTTTTCACTTGCCTGTGTGCTTTATTTGACTGGGGCACACAAGAACCCATATTTGGATTACAGTACAATATTGAGATGCCTTCTCTGGTGTTTAGGGTTCACTTTATGACTTCTCTCTAAAGAAAAGGAGTATTTATTATTTCAGGTCTGTAGCTTTTTAAAAAAATATATTTATTGGGTTTTCAAACTTAAAAGTGTGAGGCAAAACAAAGGTAAGGTCATAATGATCAAATACAACTAAACAAATTTGTTATCATCACAGCTAAGGTGTATTACAAGCCCTTTTAAATATTTTTACAACCAAATATCTGAATTGTCAGACCTGCATAACATTTAGCACCTTTATAATGCACCAAAAATCTTCCCTCTGATTTATTTTTCTATTATTTTACTCCCCTCTTATTACAATGTTTCCCAATCATATAAATTTCCAAATTATAAAAGCTATATATCTTTCCATTCTTCTATGATAATATAGTGATCCTCTTTTCCTACAATGTCTATATGAAGCTCTAAAGCAACATGGAGGGAAAATTTCCTAATTATGGATAGTATATCATTTCCAGTCTTGAAATATAGTAAGTTTCATTTCCTTCTTTTCATAAATATAATAATGAGTTTGCTCTAACCCAAACTATTCTTTATATTACAACCTGTAGTGAAATAATATATGTAACCTTCAATTTTATTATGTAGTCAGCATCATTTCTTTCCTTTCATATGTAAAACATTAAATACAAATCTTGCTCTAACTCAGAGATCATATTTCACCCTATTTTGTTATCCTTTAGGTTATGTTTGTCTATACTATAATTTATAACTAATACCATCATTTCTAACCAGCTAACAAATATCTTTAATCATGTTTACCATTATCCACAGGACAAATAAAACATTACAAATGTGTTAATATAGTAAGCTTTAAATCCTTCGTTATATACATGTGAAAAGAAAAAAGCAGATCATCTTTGTGGCATCACAAGGAGAAAGGAAGAAGTACCCAATATCCAATCATATACAGCTTTTCATCATTCCATTATGAAGATTGCAATATGATAAGCCTCCTTTCTACCATTACATATAAAGAACAGGATGGAATTATGTTTCTTATTGTCTTTTTTGTTTTCCTATAACATCTTTTTTCCAAAATCATATCTAAGTGCCTTATGTCTTTGAATTCACAAAGTTTTGTTTCCAGCTTTCCCCCTCTGGGTTTCATGGAATTAATCTTCCAGCTTTTGTTACTTTTACAAGCTCTCTTTACACGCCTCTTTGTTTTCTTTTTAGTCATTTTAGGTATTTTTCTGAGTGGGAAATTTTGAATGCCACCCTGCCTGCTTGCATGAGCACATGTGAATGTATGTGTCTCTGTCTCTCTCCCATCTGTCATACAAACTCACCCAAGGCTGAATTCTGCCAGGGGCCGGGCTGGGCCAGTCCTTTCTGCTGGGGGCCTGAGCCGATGGATCAGGGACAGTGTGGCCTGACCCTTTGCTGGTGCCCAGGCCGATTACTTAAGAGCTGTGGCTTGGCCTTTCCTGTCTGCTGATTGCTGGGAAGACCGAGCTTGGCCCACCTGATTCTTTTCTGGGCTGTTCTTCCCTGTTATGCCTGCTGATGATGTCAACGGGTACAGTGGAGTATACTGATTACCTTGTTCACTGTCGGCCCACCTGCTGCCTTCTCTACCACCCTCTGGCCTGCGGCCTTGATCTTTGCCAGCCAAAAAGGTTCTGATCATTGTGAAAAGTTTGGTCTTAAAGGTTTTAGGTTGGGTCTCCTAAACACAATCAGAACTGGTAAATGCTTATAACAAGATGGTGTTCTTTCTCGCTCTTACCTCGTGAGGCCCAGAGTGCAAGTTGGTCTTTTGCCTCAGCAAGTGGCCAGCACCATAAGACTTTCACCTGAAAGGATGGGCTGATTCTGTCACCTCAAGGAACTAGGCTAGATGTGTTATGCGGGTTTATTTTGAACTGTGACAGACTTGTCACCTCTTTATGCAATTTGTTTTCCATATCAGGCTATTTCAGTCACGTCAGAACAGCTTGGTCTGAAGTAACTGTAGTAACCAGGAACTCTGGTTGAGTCAGCTGCTGTTCTTCATTTAAGGAAGCAGAGCTCTGTATAAATTTCCTCCCTCAAATATGCCAGATGTTATTGTTTTCTAACTTAAATCCTCTTTTGAAGGTGTTGCATGATAGGCTTGCCTTGGCTTGTTACTTTCAGTTGCTTAGAAAAAGTGTGGGCTGATACCTGTTAGAACTAGCATAAATTCAGAAGTACTAGAATAGAAATGGCAGGCGCTTGGTTTTGATTAACAAAATATTTAAAGTTTGGAATAAATAAGTCTAATATGGTTGCTATAAAATTGCATTGATGTAGAAGGATCATTGTGAATTATACTAGTAGCTAGATTTATTATTGCTAAGTTGTATATGTGTGGTTGACATTTTAAATTCTGCTTTAAACTCCAGTTATAGGAATTAGTGAAATCTGGGTTAAAATTGTTTAAGCACTGTGGGCATGATCTCACCAAAGTTAAACACAGAAGTCTTGTTAATTTTGATGGGAGAATTATAAGCACGTGCTTTCAGTGGGAGAGATTTAAGCATATGCTTACTGTCATTCTTCCACTGATATTAGTAGGACTTCAGAGGGCTTAACTTTGGTTCTGCCCTACACAGCATGTATTATGACCTTCTAAGTTTTGCCTTTACTTTATAGCGAAAGCATTATTTGTGCTTCATGATGGAGCTTGAGAAGAAAACTAGAATTAACTATTACTGCATGACAGTCCATATCTGGCTAGAGCTTACTATATCTACAGAGCTGTGTTCATGTTCCAGGGACAGCTCACTGTATATGGAAAATTTTACACAATTCTCTTGGAGGATGCCGAATTTTACTTTGTTTATAATGGCTCAACACAGAGACATGTGGTTTTTGCCAAGCGTGTGGCTGATGACACCCTTCAAACTATTATTCCAGGTGAGCATTCTTATTTATTATGTCATTTATTAATTATTATTTATCTACTTCATTGATACCCTTCCTTTCTCCTCAAATGGGGAACCCAAGGTGGCTTCCATAATTTTCTTCTCCGCTTTATCCTCACAACATAAGAACATAAGAGAAGCCAATGTTGGATCAGGCCAATGGCCCATCTAGTCCAACACTCTGTCACACAGTGGCCAAAAATACCAGGTGCCATCAGGAGGTCCAGCAATGCGGCCAGGACATTAGAAGCCCTCCCACTGTGGCCCCCCCCAAGCACCAAGAATACAGAGCATCACTTTGACACAGTGCCTTGCCCCCAAAGCTCCCAAAAATGCCAGGCAGCAGCCTGGCATCCCTTATCAATTGTCAGACTAGGACTATGAAGAGCCATATTCAAATCTGATGACTGCAGGAGTAGTCACAGTGATGCTTGGGTCTGGCTAAACAATCTGCATTAAGAACATAAGAAGAGCCCTGTTGGATCAGACCAGTGGTGCACCTAGTCATAACCCTGTGGGGTAGGTTAGGCTGAGAATGTGTGACTGGCCTAAGGTCACTATAAGCTTCCATGGCAGGGGGGAATTTTAGGCTGGGTATTCCACATCCTAGTCCAACGCTTTAATCATGCTGGCTCTCAGTCACACTACATTGTCCTGTCGTCGTAAGATGAGTTTTCTTTTGAGGGAAAAGGGGTCAATGAATGATATTTTGATGGATGCCAAAAGCCAGTCTTCTAGAGAAGCAGCTGCTGTGGTTGGTTTCCTTAGACAACATTTGTTGGCTGTAAAGTTTCCCTGCCCTCAGCTTGCTTCATTAGATTGGGCAAGCAGTAGCATTGATGTGAAACTCCAGAGCAGTTGTTTATTACTGATGTGTTACTTTTTTATATTTACCTTCTTCTGAGATGAACATCCCCCCCAACGTGAGGTAAATTAGACTGAGATATTGACTGACCCACAGTCATCCATGGAGTTTCAAGGTCAAGCAGATTTGAATATGGCTCTTCATAGTCCTAGTCTGACACTTGATAAGGGATGCCAGGCTCCTGCCTGGCATTCTTGGAAGCTTTGGGAGGTTTGGGGGCATTGACTGTGTCAATGTCATGTCCTGATGATATCTCAGATGTGACATTAGCAGGTGAGCCAACTCTGGGTGTGTTTTCAGAGCATCGCCTAATATCATGTCTGGGTTTTTGGCCAGATGTGGCATTGATATGTATTGCAATGTCATTTCTACCTCCCACACTATTTTCCTGCAAGCTGCAGAGACAAGAGCAGGTGGGAGGGCCCAGTGGTAGGAGAATGCCTGCCCAAAGCAGGCAAGTGGTTTGTCTACACTTGATCCTTTATTCCAAACTGGCTCTCACTTCAAGGCATATTACCTAGAGTATCCCTGTGAAAGCCATATTACTGCAGTGGATGGTTTAGGTATGTTGGCTATAATGTCAGTATTGGTGTTCCATGGGTCAAGCAACTGGTGGTGTGGGAGGCTCCTTCCATGACAGCAGGAGTAGTCACAGTGATGTTTGGGACTGGCTAAACAATCTACATTAAGAACATAAGAAGAGCCCTGTTTGATCAGACCAGTGGTGTACCTAGTCCAGCATCCTGTCTCACGCAGTGGCCAACCAATTCCTTTGGAAGTCCAGCAATACGGCATGAAGGCCAAGGTCTTCCCCTGATGTTGCCTTCTGGCTCTAGGATTCAGAGTTTTAGTGCCTATGAATGTGGAGGTTCCCCTCATCATGGCTAGTAGCCACTGTAGCAGTTCTCAAACAGGCATCTGACCATCCCATCAGAAAAGGGACTGATTATCTTACCAAAACAGGTATGGCTGTGGACCAGTTTACATTTAGGGCCACAGTAGGGAGCATGGGCAGCAATACCTGGTTAGAGCAGCTGAGGCAGCCACCAGAACCTCTGACCTTTTGTGAGAGCCCAGGTCTCATGAGAGAGTAGAGGCCTCCATGTGGCATAGGTGGCTTGCTGTATTGCTCTTTGAAAAGAGTTGGGGGTTGATGAAAGAGGACTCTCTCTCTCTCCCACCCAGACAAGCAGGTGGTGGCAGAGAGGAGGAAGAAGGAATGGTTACCAGTTAATTCCCCTCCTCTTCTGTTCTGATGTACAGGGGCTATCTGGTACATGGCTTGTGCAGACAAGAGAGGGACTGGAGGGTTTATGAAAATGTTTAAAGAAAAATGGGGAATTGGGTTGCTAAATCTGGAGAACTGCAAACTTTTACCATGCCAACCATCAAAAGAGAGCAAAAGGGTGAGGCTCTTGGCCTGTGGCTCTTAGCCTAGGGGCTCTGTAAGAAGCCCAGGAAGAGCCAGAAAGCCAGGGACCTTGGCTTCTTGGGTTCCTAGTAAGGTAAGTAGACTCCTACAACAGGAACCATATAAATACAAAGGGTTTTAAAAGGGGGTTATAGAAAAATATTTGTTTAAAAATAATTATGAAGCCAGAATGCCAGCAGGGGGTTGGGGGCTATCCAGTGTTTTCAATGGAGTGTCACATGTATGACTATCTGCCCACTGGTCAGAAGTCTTGGGTGTGTGCTCGGTGCAAGGAGCTCCTGGTTCTCTGGGAGCGAGTTTGCTCCCTTGAGGCCAAGGTGGCTGACCTGGAGAAGCAGAGACAGTCAGTTAGGTGCACGGAGAAGACTCTTGGGGACTTGTTAGGTATGTCCCACTCTGGATCTGGCAGCCCGGCTGCTGCCAGGGAGCATGAGGGTCAAGGGGAAACGGGGCACCATGCTGAGGATAAGGGGAATGTGCCCTCAGAAGGGACCTCTTCTTCAGCTGGTGAACGGGTATCCTTTCGTACCAAGGAACCGTCCCTGGGAAGGGTGGGAGGGGGCTCTTGGTAGTTGGTGATTCGATCCTTAGGCAAGTAGACAGCTGGGTGGCGAACCCGCGTACTGACCGTATGGTGACTTGCCTGCCTGGTGCGAAGGTAGCGGACATTACGCGTGTTTTAGATAGGCTGGTAGATAGTGCTGGGGAGGAGCCAGTGGTCGTGGTGCACGTTGGCACCAACGATGTGGGGAAATGCAGTTGTGAAGTCCTGGAGGAGAAATTTAGGCTGCTGGGCAGGAAACTCAAGGCCAGGACCTCCAAGGTAGCCTTCTCGGAAGTGCTACCTGTTCCATGCGCAGGGCCAGAGAGACAGGCACAGATCAGGAGTCTCAATGCGTGGATGAAATGGTGGTGTAGGGGGGAAGGGTTCAAGTTTGTTAGGCACTGGGATGCTTTTTGGGACAAGAGGGAGCTGTACAAAAGGGACGGTCTCCACTTGTCCTGAGAAGGAACCAGGCTGCTGGCGCTCAAAATCAAAATGGTGGTAGAGCAGTTTTTAAACTGAATAATGGGGGAAAGCCGACAGGAAATGAAAAGTCTCTGGTTCGGGATGGCTCATCTCAAAGAGATGAAGGAGTAGCTACTACTTTTGTACAAGGAAATGGATTAAAATTGTCCACTGAGACTGTGGCTAATGATAGGAACTTTCTGGCAAGGTCTCGAGGCAGCAAGAGGAAAGCTGTGGGCTTAACAAACGTGGGAAACTATAAGTGTTTATACACAAATGCTAGAAGTCTCCGAGGTAAAATCGGGGAGTTGGAATGCTTGGTGTGTGTGTGGGGGGAATAGACATTGTGGGTATTTCAGAAACTTGGTGGGATGAGGAAAATCAGTGGGATACGGTGATTCCTGGTTATAAATTATATCGGAAGGATGGGGGGGAAGGGTTGGAGGTGGGGTGGCTCTGTATGTCAGAGAGGGTATACCGTCCAGTAACATTGAGAGGATAAGAGAATTGGATTCCCTTCTGGAAATGCTATGGGTTGAAATAGTGGGTCCAAAAGGAAGCTTAACAGTGGGAGTTTGTTATCGCCCACCAGATCAAAAGATAGAGGAGGATTATAAAATGATGAATGAATTAAAGATAGCGGCTAGACGAAATAACTGTGTTGTAATAGGCGACTTTAAATACCCACACATTGATTGGGTCAATATGAGTTCTAGTCGGGAAAAAGAGATTGAGTTTTTAGACACTCTCAATGACTGTGCTATGGAACAGATGGTCACAGATCCTACCAGGGGAGAGGCGATCCTGGATTTGGTCCTAAGTAACACCCAAGACCTGGTGAGAGATGTAAAAGTGATTGCACCACTTGGGAACAGTGACCATAATGTCATTGAGTTTAACATTTGTACAGATAGGGAGTTGCCCAAAAAGACTGATGCAACCACTTTTAACTTTAAAAGGGGTAACTTCTCTGGTATGAGGGGACATGTGAGGAAGAAATTGAAAGGAAGAGTGGAGAAGGTCAAAACCATTGGGGAAGCTTGGAGACTATTTAAAAATACAGTCCTAGAAGCTCAGAAAAAATATATACCACAGGTTAGGAAAGGTACAAATAGGTATAGAAAAAAGCCTGCATGGTTAACAAATAAAGTAATGGAAGCTGTAAAAGGTAAGAAGGATTCCTTTAAGCGGTGGAAAGCTAGTCTTAGTGAGGTTGATAAAAGGGAACACAGACTATGGCAAATAAAATGCAAGTCTGTGATCAGGCAAGCAAAAAGGGAATATGAGGAGCATATTGCAAAAAACATAAAGGCCAACAATAAAACTTTCTTCAAATACATTAGAAGTAGGAAGCCAACCAGGGAGGCAGTGGGGCTCTTGGATGACCAAGGGGTAAAAGGAGTAGTGAAGGATGATAGGGAAATGGCTGAGAAGCTGAACACATTTTTTGCCTCTGTCTTCACTGTGGAAGAGGAGAAGTGCTTGCCCACTCCAGAAGCACTGATTTCAGGAGGGGGTTTGAAAGACCTGAATCAGATTGCGGTGACCAGAGAGGAAGTCCTCCGACTGATGGACAATTTAAAAACTAATAAATCACCAGGCCCGGATGGCATTCATCCGAGAGTTCTGAAAGAACTCAAATGTGAACTTGTGAATCTCCTGACAAAAATATGTAATCTTTCTTTAAAATCTGCCTCCATTCCTGAGGACTGGAAGGTAGCTAATGTCACTTCCATCTTTAAAAAGGGCTCCAGGGGAGATCCAGGAAATTACAGGCCAGTCAGTCTGACATCAATACCGGGTAAGTTGGTGGAAACTGTTATTAAGGAGAGAATTAGTAGGCACATCGATGTACAAAAACTATTGAGGCAGACTCAGCATGGGTTCTGTAAGGGAAGATCTTGTCTCACTAACCTGTTAGTTTTTTTTGAAGGAGTGAACAAACACGTGGACAAGGGGGACCCAATAGATATTATTTACCTTGACTTCCAGAAAGCTTTTGATACAGTTCCTCATCAAAGGCTCCTAAGTAAGCTCAATAGTCATGGGCTAAAAGGACAAGTCCTCTTGTGGATCAAAAACTGGCTTATAAATAGAAAACAGAGAGTGAGTATAAATGGGAAACTTTCTCAGTGGAGAGTGGTAAGCAGTGGGGTACCACAGGGATCAGTACTCGGTCCGATGCTTTTTAACTAGTTTATTAATGATTTGGAATTGGGAGTCAGCAGTGATGTGGCTAAATTTGCAGATGACACGAAGTTGTTCAGGGTGGTGAAAACCAGGGAGGATTGTGAGGCACTCCAAAGGGATCTGTCGAGGATGTGTGAGTGGGCGTCAACGTGGAAAATGGGGTTCAATGTGGCCAAGTGCAAAGTGATGCACATTGGAGCCAAAAATCCTAAATATAAATACACGTTGATGGGGTCTGAACTGGCAGAGACGGACCAAGAGAGCGATCTTGGAGTCGTAGTAGGTAACTCAATGAAAATGTCTGGACAGTGTGTAGCTGCAATAAAGAAGGCCAGTGCTATGCTGGGGATTATTAGGAAGGGAATTGAAAACAAATCAGCCAGTATCATCATGCCCCTGTATAAATCATTGGTGTGACCTCATTTGGAATACTGTGTACAGTTCTGGTCACCACATCTCAAAAAGGATATTATAGCATTGGAAAAAGTGCAGAGAAGGGCAACTAGAATGATAAAAGGGTTGGAACACCTTCCCTATGAAGAAAGGTTAAAATGCTTGGGGCTCTTTAGCTTAGAGAAATGATGGCTGAGGGGTGACATGATTGAGGTTTATAAGATTATGAATGGGATTGAGCAGGTTGAGAAAGAAGTCCTTTTCTCCCTTTCTCACAATACAAGAACTCGTGGGCACTCCATGAAATTGCTGAGCAGTCGGGTTAGAACAGATAAAAGGAAATACTTCTTCACCCAAAGAGTGATTAACATATGGAATTCACTGCCACAGGAGGTGGTGGCAGCTACAAGCATGGACAGTTTCAAGAGGGAATTAGATAAACATATGGAGCAGAAGTCCATCAGTGGCTATTAGCCACAGGGTATAGATGGGAACTCTCAGTCTGGGGCAGGTGATGCACTCTATTCTTGGTGCTGGAGGGGGCAGCAGTGGGAGGGCTTCTAGTGTCCTGGCCCCACTGCTGGACCTCCTGATGGCACCTGGTATATTTTGGCCGCTGTGTGACAGAGTGTTGGACTAGATGGGCCATTGGCCTGATTCAGCATTGGCTTCTCTTATGTTCTTATGTTCTTATGTTCTTAAAAGCACACAAGGCAAATCAGTGAGGAGGAAGTTCTTTCCAGCCTTGATTAGTGGCAGCCTCTTTGTGTACATCTCTGTGTGCTTTTACATTGCCCACATCCTCTCAAGTTCATTGTTGCTGTCTTCAGGGAGTGGCATTTTTTTGAGGAAGTTGGAATGGTAAAAGCAGTATTGTGTTACATCTGTTTTTTAATTGTAGATGGAAATTTGGTAGGATTTAAATTATGAAACTTGTTTGTGTCTTTTGTAACTTTGTAAGATGAAAAAAAAAATTGGAATGGTATGCCACATGCCCATTCCAGTCCTTATGCTTGCTCGACTGTAAAATTACAGAATGCACGTAGTCCTCTCCTTAGTGTATCGGAACAAAAGGGAAGCAAATGATGTTTAAAAGTATTCTTTAAGAATGAGTAGAAAAGGATATTGGAGAGCTGCTGCCAGTCTGAGTAGACAATGCTGACCTTGACGGCCTGATGCTGATTCAGTATAGGGCAGTTTCATGCGATATTGTAACCAGTAAGTATGTTAGCGCTGAATGCGTACTGTGCTAATGCCTTACCTTTTATGTACTTATTCAGCTCATGGAGAACCAGAAGATGTTTCCGTATGTGTGGTCATGTACACAAAAGAAGGCATGCCTGAGACTCTGGGCTACTCATCTGTTACTTATAAGCAGAACACAGCTTCGGAGGTAGCATGTTTTCTGATGAGCCAAGCTGATTGCCTCACTCCCTGTACTCACCGCACACTTCTCAGCCGGTTTGGCTTAATGCCAGAAGACTTTCAATCACTGGATCATGATGTTATGCTAGCGATGGCTCACAAAGGGATTCCACCTATTGGGAACATCACTGGAAATTGTTCACAAGATGGTACGCGATTCTCTGTTTTTTTGCGATTCTGTTTTTCTGCTTGATTTTGCCTATTTATAGTTTGTGTAGGGTTCATACTGTTAATTTAGAAAAGAGTCCAGCAGCACTTTAAAGACCAGCAAAAATTATTCAAGAATAAGATTTTATGAGTCAGTGCTCACCTCATCAGATGCCCAACTATACATCCATTAGGCAGATGCATTTTAAGCTACAAACAACTGAACAGGGGAGAGGTTGCAAAGGCAGAACTATTTAAAACAAGATCCAATCAAAAGATTCCTATATCTCTCCAGGGTAGGTGAGAATCACTCCTAACTGCTAACAGACAGATAAAATGAGATTCACATACAGTCTAATCCAGGAGAATACAAAGTGAGACAAGAGAAACAGATCCAGTGAGAAAAGTATCAAGACCATATAGAGATTTCTGAACAGATACTGTAATGTGTACAACCAACCAGTTTATTTCCCTGTGAGACTTGGGCCATTTTTGTGATATTTGTTTATTTACAAATATGCAAGCTGAACATGAAGGAGGAAACCAGACAGAGAGAGCCAGTTTGGTGTAGTGGTTAAGTGCACGGACTCTAATCTGGGAGAACCGGGTTTGATTCCCCACTCTTCCACTTGCACCTGCTGATGTGACCTTGGGTCAGTCACAAGCTCTGGCACAGCTGTTCTTGAAAAAGAGCAGTTTCTGTCAGAGTTCTCTCAGCCCCTCCTACCTCATAGAGTGTCTGTTGTGGGGAGGGGAAGGGAAAGGAGTTTGTAAGCTGCTGTGAGACTCCTTTGGGTAGTGAAGGGTGGGGTATAAATCCAATCTCCTCCTCCTCTTCTTCTTCTAGTCTGTAAAACGTTATTAGTTCTCTGAACATAAAACCACACATCCTTGGAGGCCCCAAGTCTGCTCCTACCAGGCAGCTGCAAAACTTTGTTCTTCTTCCTTGTTGGCTACTTTCCAACTCCAAATGGTTTTCTTGTTAGCTTCCAACTGGGTGTGTGGGATATCCAGTAACCTAGTGGCCATAAGCCATTATGACTTGTTAAAGAAGTCTCTTTGAGCCATTATAAGCTAACAAAAAGCCATATTCACCAAGCAATAAAGACATTGACTATCAGTGCTAATGTGCAATAAATAAATACAATATATTTTTACAAAATATGGTTGTTCCTTCACATAAGATATTACTGGAGTGGTGTGAACACCACTTTTCTGCAACTGGATTCCCTATGGGTTAGGTAAATTACTTAGTTACTTTCCACAGCAGCATCTATTAAATATGAATTCACCCCCAAGAATGAATGATTAAATATTCTGAATTGCTGTATTTTACATTGCTGCTATTATGTGAAATTTGTCATACAGATAAGAAAATCCATACCTCTAGTTGTTTCATTAGTGTCACAAAACCTTCATAATAGTTGCTATGATTCAGTCTCTGTTTCTATTTCTTTTTGAACAAAACCCTTTGTTTTCTTAGTTGGTTTAGCTCAGTTTGTGTTACTAACAGGACTATTGGAAGAAGAGTTACACCCTTCTAAGTTATCTGAAGTCAATGGGTTTAGAAGAGTGCAATTCCTTAGGATGGCACTGTAATGGTTGTCAGCAGCTTGTGAAAGCTTTGGCCATGAAACAAAATGAAAATGGTGGAAATAAAATGACTCCACCCTGATTCCAAGCAGATGAAGTCTTTTGCTCTGAAATTGTTGTTATAGAAACAAAAGAAGACATCCGCTGTCTTGAAACAGTTAAAGGAATGTTGCTGTACAGGAATTTAAGTTAGCTAACAGCTTATTTACTAAAATACTACCAACAATAATATGCCAATGATTGTTTTAACCTTATTAACCATGATTTGCATTGAATCATGTTATAACAAAGGTAGGGAATATAATTAAAGACCTATGCATTGTTTAAGCTGGGTATATTTAAATTCATTTTAAAGGAAGTAGAAAAATGTTTGAAATGACATTGGCACATGGGATGAAGGCCAATCATGTGCATAAAATCAACGCATCTCAGTGCATACCCACCCAAGCCCTTGAACACCTGCAGCACTCAAAACAAAAGATCTAAGTCTGTTTAAGCTTGGTGCATAGTAAACATGCAATTGGGATTGTCTGGCAAGAATTTTAAGGATTCAAAGCCTGCCTTTCAGTACCATGATTTCCTAGGGTGCTTACAAATACTGCTTTTAGAGCATCCTTTCTCTCGTCTGCAATTTAGCCAAAGAGAGAAATGGTTGCAAAGAGTCATGAATATATAGTGTGGAACTTGATGCATGAGAGAACAAGTTTTGGATTCAAGCACCTGAGGAATACTAGGCCATTAGTTTGATAACAGAAGGATACCAGACTGCTGATAGTCATTGCGGGCCTCTGGGGAAAATTCTCCTAGGCTCCCCTTCACACCACCAAGACCCAACGCCATGCTGTATGAAAACATAAGTTGCTTTCCACATAAATAATAACACAGGTCATACTTGTGTGTGATTTGCTCATTGCTTGTTGCAAAAGGCTATGGTAGAAACCTGCCCCCCTGCATTTAAAATAGCAGTCAGCTAACTCAGGCCCATGTGCCTGAATGGGAACTTTTCCATTTACAAACAAATAGGAAGGGCAAAAAAGCAGGTATAATGCAAAGGCAGGTTTCAGACTCTAGCATGGTTCCCTCAGCTAATGTGGTCTTTGCCACTGTCCTTTCTAACAGGCACCCCATGTGGCACTGACTAGACATAAAGGAAATTGCTCATTTACATATCACCAATCAGATCTCTGACACACAGAGAGGAGAATCCTTGACTGTGGATGAAAATGAAGCCGGCTAACTTGACAAAAGCTGTAGAAAAGTGAGCTAAAGAAAGCTGGGGCTTGTGAAAGTTGGGAACAGGCTACTCGTTAGTGTATGTAGGTGGAATCTGAAATGCTGCACAAAGAGATTCTGGGCATGTACTGAGGCTTCTGAAGCCGCCCTTCCTGCCAAAAGGCTTCACGCTACCCAGAAAGCCATTTTTGAAATACTGGAGTACTCTGGAGTGATGCAGGATGAGGAAGAGCAGTTGGAGGCCGAGAAAGTATGGGTCCTGGTATGCATCCAGATGCCCATTAGGGGCCTTTGGATCACAGCTTGTGCCTTCTGTAATAAAGTTCAGGTGAAATATGTGTGGTTCCAGGTTTTATTATGAACTCCAATATGGGAGTGGTTTCTGAAAAATACGGTGAAAGACAGTGGTTTCTCATTTATTTACATTAATATATTGTTCTTCAGTGTTTTTTTGGTGTGTTACAAGGATGCTTAACCTTTCAACTGGTAAGATGTTGTTTTTCTCCCTGGATAGCTTATTTGAGTCTTTTGTGATTGTGTTGTGTGACTGGCAATGAATGATGGAACCCCACCCTTCCCCCATGCCATGTTACAACTCTTTCATTCGCTTTTTAAACTTGTTTATCAAATGATTTGCCACCATATGGCCTTGTACAGTATAGTATTATTGTGAGGAGAAAATGACACAAGTCTAAAAGCAAAATCTGGAGTAGTCCTTGATCAGTTGTGCTTTGGTAGGGAGTCCAATTAAATTCTCAAGGCAAAATGTGCATAATGCAAGTGATGCTGATGGAAGGGTTGCCAGCTCTGGGTTGGGAAATTCGTGGAGATTTGGGGATGGAGTCTGGGGAGGGGAGAGTCTTCAGTGGGGTATAATGACAGAGTCCATCCTCTAAAACAGCCCTTTTCTCCAGGGGAACCAATCTCTGTAGTCTGGAGATCAGTTGTAATTCTGGGAGATCTCCAGATCCCACCTGGAGGTTGGTAACCCGAGATGATGATGAAGTTTTCCTGTACTGTGGCACACCACAGCAAGAGGGCTCTTCTCTTCTGTAAAAATAAGAAGTCTCAAATGCTGTCAAGGTCACCCTCTTCTGCTTGGCCTCTGCTTGCTGCTCCATTTTGTACCCTTCTCTTTTCCTAATTTTCTCTCATTTTTCATTGATAGACAGTTGTCCCATTTTCCTTACACACATCTATCCATGCCGTAGAAGGGTCTGTAGTACTATGGTCATCTTTTCTCTTTTTTCTAACTTAGCATGTTTATCAATAGTATTAATAATTACAAACATAACATAACATAAGAACATAAGAGAAGCCAATGCTGAATCAGGCCAATGGCCCATCTAGTCTAACACTCTGTCATACAGCGGCCAAAATATACCAGGTGCCATCAGGAGGTCCAGAAGAAGGGCCAGGACACTAGAAGCCCTCCCACTGCTGCCCCCTCCAGCACCAAGAATAGAGTGCATCACCTGCCCCAGACTGAGAGTTCCCATCTATACCCTGTGGCTAATAGCCACTGATGGACTTCTGCTCCATATGTTTATCTAATTCCCTCTTGAAACTGTCCATGCTTGTAGCTGCCACCACCACCTGTGGCAGTGAATTCCATATGTTAATCACTCTTTGGGTGAAGAAGTATTTCCTTTCATCTGTTCTAACCCGACTGCTCAGCAATTTCATGGAGTGCCCACGAGTTCTTGTATTGTGAGAAAAGGAGAAAAGGACTTCTTTCTCAACCCACTCAATCCCATTCATAATCTTATAAACCTCGATCATGTCACCCCTCAGCCGTCGTTTCTCCAAGCTAAAGAGCCCCAAGCATTTTAACCTTTCTTCATAGGGAAGGTGTTCCAACCCTTTTATCATTCTAGTTGCCCTTCTCTGCACTTTTTCCAATGCTATAATATCCTTTTTGAGATGTGGTGACCAGAACTGTACACAGTATTCCAAATGAGGTCACACCAATGATTTATACAGGGGCATGATGATACTGGCTGATTTGTTTTCAATTCCCTTCCTAATAATCCCCAGCATAGCATTGGCCTTCTTTATTGCAGCTACACACTGTCTAGACATTTTCATTGAGTTACCTACTACGACTCCAAGATCTCTCTCTTGGTCAGTCTCTGCCAGTTCAGACCCCATCAACGTGTATTTATATTTAGGATTTTTGGCTCCAGTGTGCATCACTTTGCACTTGGCCACATTGAACCCCATTTGCCACATTGACGCCCACTCATCCATCCTCGACAGATCCCTTTGGAGTGCCTCACACTCCTCCCTGGTTTTCACCAGCCTGAACAACTTCGTGTCATCTGCAAATTTAGCCACTGCTTACTCCCAATTCCAAATCATTAATAAACAAGTTAAAAAGCATCGGACCGAGTACTGATCCCTGTGGTACCCCACTGCTTACCACCCTCCACTGAGAAAGTTTCCCATTTATACTCACTCTCTGTTTTCTATTTATAAGCCAGTTTTTGATCCACAAGAGGACTTGTCCTTTTAGCCCATGACTATTGAGCTTACTTAGGAGCCTTTGTTGAGGAACTGTATCAAAAGCTTTCTGGAAGTCAAGGTAAATAATATCTATTGGGTCCCCCTTGTCCACATGTTTGTTCACTCCCTCAAAAAACACTAACAGGTTAGTGAGACAAGATCTTCCCTTACAGAACCCATGCTGAGTCTGCCTCAATAGTTTTTGTTCATCAATGTGCGTACTAATTCTTTCCTTAATAACAGTTTCCACCAACTTACCCGATATTGATGTCAGACTGACTGGCCTGTAATTTCCTGGATCTCCCCTGGAGCCCTTTTTAAAGATGGAAGTGACATTAGCTACCTTCCAGTCCTCAGGAATGGAGGCAGATTTTAAAGAAAGATTACATATTTTTGTCAGGAGATCCACAAGTTCACATTTGAGTTCTTTCAGAACTCTCGGATGAATGCCATCCGGGCCTGGTGATTTATTAGTTTTTAAATTGTCCATCAGTCGGAGGACTTCCTCTCTGGTCACCGCAATCTGATTCAGGTCTTTCAAACCTCCTCCCGAAATCGGTGCTTCTGGAGTGGGCAAGCACTTCTCCTCTTCCACAGTGAAGACAGAGGCAAAAAATGCGTTCAGCTTCTCAGCCATTTCCCTATCATCCTTCACTACTCCTTTTACCCCTTGGTCATCCAAGGGCCCCACTGCCTCCCTGGTTGGCTTCCTACTTCTAATGTATTTGAAGAAAGTTTTATTGTTGTCCTTTATGTTTTTATTCCACCTTTCTTCCACCTTAAAGTTTGTATTCCACCTTTCTGCCCTTACCTGGGCCACCAAGGTGGCTAACAATTGATAAAATCACATTTTTAAACCATTAAAAAACCACCCTCCCGAAACACAAATTATTAAAACAATTAAAAACAAAGTTAGAATACATCTAAAACATACATATAAAACATTAGGAAAGAGAGTAGATTTGGACCTGGGGAAAGGAACAATGCAGGCGATCGGTTGGTACAATTTTGCCAAGAAAACTGCTTTCGAATCATGAATCCTTGGTTCAAACAGCACAAACATCGCTTATAGACTTGGACCTCTCCAAACAAACTACACCATACTCAAATTCTATGCAATCATAGATCATAGATAGACCAGTTCAGTACTCGCTATCCAGATATATCCAGTTGCCGACTGTGGTTCAGACCATGAATTGTTGGTGTCTAAAATCAGAGTCAAACTATGCAACATCAGAAGGACAGCACCACTAAAGAAATTTAACATCACCAAAATCCCCCCCCCCCATACACAGTTGAGGTAACAAATAGGTTTGAACAGCTGGACACGGCTGAGAAAACGCCCGTCAAACAGTGGCAGGAAATTCATTCAATGATAGTCGAAATAGCAGCTGAACATATACCATACAAGAAGCCAGAGAAAAAGTGCAAGTGGCTGTCAGATGGAATCATGAGAACAGCAGAGCGAAGAAAAGCAGCGAAAGCAGCAGGAAAATCAGAAGAAGCAAGAAGACTGAATGCAGGTTTCTAGAGGGCAGCAAGGAAAGATGGTGAAGTTCTATGAGACGAGTGTTGCAAACAGCTAGAAGAGGACTGCTTAAAGGGCCACACCAAGCTTGCATTTATGCAAGTTAAAAAAGATTCGAACACCATTTACTGCCTGTAAAGACATTATCAAAAGCAAGCAAGGAAAAGAACTGTCCAACCAACAAGATGTCAAAAACAGACGGCGAGAATTCAAAGAAGAGCCATACACTAATAGCAAAGAAGCTGGACCTCAGGATACCAAAGAAAGGGAAGCTGAGAAGGAACCAGTCATCCTTCAGGAGGAGATCATGTGGGCAGTGAGCCAACTACCAAACAACAAGGCTCCAGGTGTTGACGTCAGGGAATTTCACATTACCGAGACTCTGCCGGATTGAAGCCGTTTCTGATTCGTCTTGAAGTAAACCGGTACAGGGCTGCCATTTCACACTTGGCTTTCCCTGACCGGAAAAGAGCCGAATCAGAAGCGGTTTGGCATTTCAGATTGCACCGCTTTGTTTTCCCGCCGGTTCCCGCCACGCCTTTTTTTAAAAAAAATGTTTGCTTTAGAGCACTATAGCGCTATAGTGCTATAAAAACAACATGCAGGCATTCCAATGGGGTTGCTATGATGCTATTGCGCTATAGCGCTATAGCATTATAACACTCTAAAGCGAACATTCAAAAAAAAAAAAAAGCCGGAGATCGCCCGCGCGGGCGAAAAAAGGCGGGGAAAAAGCATATCGGATCCGGGAGAAGAAACTGACGACTACTTGGAAGCGGTTGACAGGTAAAACGCTTCAGCCCCGTTTCCTGAACGGGACAGAAGCGATTCTGTGTGAAATTACAAATATATTCCAGTAGGGAACCGGTTCTAAAACGGTTCTGTCTGAAATGCCAGACCAGAAACTGTTTGGGAACCGTTCCTCTTCCGGATTATATCATCTGTCTGAAATTCCCCATCATCTCCGCAGAATTGCTGAGGACTGTATCACCTGCAGTCATCAGAGCCATGTGTCAGAAAATTTAGGAAACCAACACATGGACAAGGGACTGGAAATGCTCTGTGTTCATGCCACTACCAAAAGGGAGACTAGTTCCCCATAAGCAGCTGTGCCCCCCTCACTCTTCTGTTTCCCACGCTTTCATTAGTCAGTTTCTCACTATTCTCTGCGCTGCCGCATTTTGACCTGCAGCTCCCCCTGATTTCCCCCATGTCTTCTTGATCCTTGTTTTTTCAGATCAAGAAGATGTGGGGAAATCGGGGGGGGAGCTGTGGGTCACAATGCAACTGTGCAGCGAACAGTGTGAAATTGACCAATGCAAGCAGAGGAAACAGAAGAGTGGCACAGCTGCTTGTGGGGAATTGGTCAGAGACACCAAAGACTGCTCCAATTATTGCACAGTCGCTCTCATCCCTCACATTAGCAAAGTTCTGCTTAAAATTATACAACAATGCCTGGTACCAACCAGTGGAATGGAATTACCAGATGTCCAAGCTGGCTTTTGAAGAGAAGAAGAAGAAGAGATTGGATTTATACCCCACCCTTCATTACCCAAAGGAGTCTCAGAGTGGCTCCTTCCCCTTCCCCTCCCCACAACAGACACCCTGTGAGGTAAGTGGGGCTGAGAGAGCTCTGACAGAAACTGCTCTGTTTCAAGAGCAGCTCTGTCAGAACTATGACTTGCCCAAGGTCATCCAGCAGGTGCAAGTGGAGGAGTGGGGAAGCAAACCCAGTTCTCCCATATTAGAGTCCGTGCACTTAACCACCACACCAGACTGGCTCTCACCACCAAACTGGCTCTTCTGAAGGGGACATGGCACTCACAACCATATAGCAAATCTGCATTAGATCATGGAGAGATGTCTTCATCAATTACAAGAAAGCCTTTGTGTTAAGTATGAGACTTAACGCAGGAGGTAAGTTCAAAAAGTGATTCAGCTTTATTAGCTCCAAGGTTTAGACCAGCTAAGGACTAGACCAGCTAGACAAAAGACAGTCAAGAACAGCGATTTATATACAGTTTAGGCTGTAGTAGCCATGCCCATAATAACAACAATTACCAATAATAATCCGTACATAATAGCCAATCACAACTCAAAGATAAAGACCAATCATATTTCATTACACAACCAATCAGAGATGTTCCCTCCATAAACCCTTTGATTGGGCAATACTATACAGCATTTCCGATCCACAGAATGAGCACCTGCTCGACTTATGCTGGCACTTATGTCTCTGAAGACATAACAACTCCTCCCCCCTTAGATGGAACACACTCGTAATCTGACAAGTAGGGAGGGGCTCTTCTGCTTCGCTCTGACCACCTTAACGCTGGGGCTTCTGCTGGTTCAGGGTCTGTACAAGGCTCAGTGCCAGGCATTGCTGGGCTGACAGGCTCTCCAGGGTCCGTGAGTCCAGGGTTCCGCCCTGACTCAGGTTCTTGCTGAGAACCAGCAGCACTCACCTCGGCCGGAGGTGAGTGGGACTGCTCCCTGGGCCCATATGGATCTCCGGTCTCTCTCTCCTGTTCCGCAGGAGACCACCGTTGCCGGAGCTGATCTATGTGGCGGCGTATCCAGGTCCGGGTGCAGGCGGTCGAGGAGGGTTGTGAGCTTCCTCCCCATTAGCAACTCGGCCGGGCTTTTCCCTGTGGCAGAGCTTGGTGTTACATGCTGCCACAGGAGGAAATCGGCCACTCGATGGTCCCAATCTTCGCCTGGCAGACGGGCGAGGGTCTCTTTAGTTGTCCGAACCATCCGCTCCGCCTGGCCGTTCAAGGCTGGATGGAATGGCGCCGTTGTGATGTGCCAGATACCATAGCCCTCTAGGAAATTGGCGAACTCCCTAGAGGTCAGTTGAGGGCCTTTGTCACTGACGATCACTTCAGGTAGCCCATGGGTGGCAAAAGTTGGCGCGAAGCCTTTATTAGGTTTGCCGCTGTTGTGGACCTCGTGGGGACTACCTGAAGCCATTTAGAATAGGAGTCCACAACCACCAGGAGCATTTGGCCATTGATTGGCCCCGCAAAGTCAAAATGCAGCCTTGACCAAGGCTTTTCAGCTCTCTCCATAGCTGCTGGTGGTGTGTGCAGAGGATCAGGCCGGGATTGCTGACAACTCATACAGCCTCGAACCCTCTCTTCTATGTTGGCATCCAGTCCAGGCCACCACAGGTATCCCCTGGCCAGGGCTTTCATATGTACAATCCCTGGGTGCCCGGCATGCATGGACTCAAGCACCCTTTTTTCCCCAAAGGATGCATCCTTTAGAAATAGACAGTTCAGTCCTTCTCCCCCAATACACCTTGAATTCAGGCTCTAAACAAACACTTGGCCACCCCCTCCACACCCAGTTTAAAACACGGGACAGTATTGAGTCTTTCTTGGTGCAAGCAGCAATGTCCGTGGACCAAATAGGAGACTTCAATAGTTCATCCAGGGCGCAGATGTCTGCAGTTGGAGCCGAATCCAGACCAGTCTCAGGCAGGGGGCAGCGGCTCAGGGCATCAGCGTGTGCGATACACTTCCCCGGACTGTGTTCTAAATCATATTCGTATGCCGCAAGAAAGAGAGCCCATCTCAGCATTCTAGGTGACAATATGTTTGGCGTGGGGCGGTCAGGGGCGAAGATTCCAAGGAGCGGCTTATGGTCAGTTACCAGAAGGAAACGGCGGCTGTACAAAAAGTCATGGAATTTTTTGACCGCACTCACAAGCGCCAAACCCTCTTTGTCTATTTGTGCATAGTTCTTTTCTGCACCACTCAATGATCTTGAATAATAAGCAATCGGTGCTTCAAACCCGTCAGCCATTACGTGGCTCAAAACTGCCCCAATACCGAATGGTGATGCATCAGCTGCAAGAACCAACATTTTATTTTCATCAAAATGAGTTAGAACGCTGTCAGATGTTAATAATGTTTTAACATTTTTAAATGCTTCTTCCTGTAGCCGTCCCCAAACCCATTTCACACCTTTATTTAACAAGCGATGTAACGGCTCAGCTACTGAAGCTTTATGGGGCAGAAATGAATGGTAGAAGTTGATTAGCCCTAAATAGGCTTGTAACTCTGTTTTGTTCTTAGGTCTGGGTGCATTGTGTATAGCAGATACCTTTCCTGGGGTTGGGTGTACTCCTTGTTCGTCAATTTTGAACCCTAGGAACTCGACACTTGAGACCCCAATAGTACATTTTCCCCTTTTTACGTGCAACCCAGCCTTATTGAAACACTGTAGAACACTCCTGACCCTTTCAAGCAATTCTTCATCACTCTTTCCCGCAATAAGCACATCATCAAAATAGGGAATCACTCCCTTGAGACCTCTGAGCAACCCTTCCATTAATCCCTGGAAGATCCCAGGTGCGACATTAACCCCGAATTGGAGACGCTTGACTCTAAACGCACCTCTATGTGTAACGATGGTTTGTGCTTCGGCAGCATTGCTATCCACGGGCAACTGTTATTATGCCTGGGCAAGGTCTAACTTTGCAAAAACTTTGCCTCCCCCAAGAGATGCAAGTACATGGCTTATCACAGGTACAGGATATGAGTGCTGTTGCAACGCCTTATTAATTGTACATTTATAATCTGCACAAATATGTATGGAACCATCAGGTTTGACAGGAGTAACGATGGGCATTTCCCATTTGCTGTATGGAACTGGCTCTAAGACCCCTTGCTCTATGAGCTTGTCAATTTCCGTTTCTATTTTTGGTCGCAATGCTAATGGCACCTTTCTATATTTTAGCCTGATAGGCCTAACATTTGGATCCAACTCAAATGAAACCGGGGGACCTGTATATGTTCCCAGCCCTTTTGCAAAAACCTGAGGAAACTTGTCATATAAACAATTCCACTTATCATGGTATACTGCATTTATACCAGAAATAGCAATGCCTAATGGCTCAAACCAATCAAGCCCCAACAGGCTTACCCTGTCCCCTTCGGCAACAATCAGGGACAGAGCTGCCTTATGCTCTTTGAAACGGACTTCAAATTCCGCCTCACCTGCCAACGGAATCCGGTGCCCTTGGAAATCTGCAAGACGGGCGTCGGTTGGCAGAAGGCGGCGGCGACTTCGGCTGGGGAAAAGAGAAGTTTGGCCTCTTCCTAAACAAAAAACCCAAGCTCATGACCACCAAGAAGAAGAGAAATGTCAAAATAACAGTTAATGATGAAGAGACCAAATGTGTGGAAGAATGCCCTTTCTTAGGATCTCAGATCAACCAAAACGGTAAATGCAGTCTAGAAATAAAACATCAAATGACACTGGGTTGCACAGCAATGATGAGCATGAATCAAATATGGAAGAGCAAGGACATCAGCCTAGCAACCAAATGTAGATTAGTTTGTGCTATTGTGTTCCCCATAGCAACCTATGGCTGCAGGGCCGGCCCTAGGGTTCTTTGCACCCTAGGCGGGGCTACCTTCTGGCGCCCCCCCCAGCGTTGGAGCCCAAGAGCTGGGCTGTCGGGGGTGGGTGGGGGAGAAGCTGCGCGGCCGCCTGCCTGCCCCACAGCCCAGCCCAGAAGCCCCGTGCCCAGCAGTGGGCCTGGGAGGGCCGTCTGGGGGAGAAGCCGCACCACCGCCTGCCCGACGGGGAGGCTCGGCTTGGCCCGGCCCGGATTCAGGGAAAGGTGGGCAAGGTTGCGAGAGGCCAGCTCGAAGGCTCTCCCGCGGGCACCGGCACTCTTCAAGGGGTTCATGGGCCAGGCCCGGCAGCGGCCCCGACAGAGCGGCGCTTCAGAGCTCTTCCTCGTTGGCTTGCCTGGAGGAGGGGGAGGGAGGAGAGCCCCCCTCGCTCAGTCGCTTCCCCCTCGGGGCTCCTGCCCAGGGGTCGCCCCCCACCCGCCCCCGCGTGACACCCACCTCGGCTTCTGCCTCCCTCCACAGCGGAAACGGTGGCCTGCAAGCGAGATGGGGCGCTCAGCATGCGTGCCTGCCTCCCGCCCTCCCCGTCCAGCCAGTCCGGCTCCTCCTCGGGACCCCAGATGGCGAGGGGGCAGCGGCGGGGGGGCAGCGGTAGCGCCCTGCACCTCGCCAACCTCTTCCCCCCAGTCCCGCCACCCGGCTACAGTGCTGCCGGAGGGAGCCCGGGCCAGACTGGCGCCCCTTCTGAGTCCCCCAGCCCCCGCGCCGCTCTTCTCCCACTTACTGAGCAGTGCAGCACCAGCCGCCCCCCCTCTCCCCCCCGCTTTGGGGAGAGGGCAGGCAAGCGCTGCTGCCGCCTCCTGAGCCCCAGCGGGGCACTCAGGGAGGCAGTGGTAGCCGCAGAGGGGCTTTTCACGGGAGGGATGGGGCACAGTTTGGCGCCCCTGCGGCCGTTGCGCCCTAGGCGAGCGCCTAGCTCTCCTAGTGGGCGAGCCGGCCCTGTATGGCTGTGAAAGTTGGACCATGAAGAAGCAAGACAGGAGGAAAATCAACTCATTTGAGCTGTGATGCTGGAGAAGGCTCCTGCACGCTCCTTGGACAGCAAAGGTGATGAACAAGCAAGATTAGAGCACATAAAACCAGTAATGTCATTGGAAGGAAAAATCATAAAACTGTGACTGACATATTTCAGCCATGTCATATGGAAGAACTCACTAGAAAAAGCAATTATGCTTGGATTCGTTAGTGGCAAAAGAACATGGTGGGTAGACAAGACATCATAAAAGTTGACACCAGTCTGAGCATGGAATGACTCAAAGAAACAGTACAAGAATGGAAGCCATGGAGAGAGCTGGCCCACAGAATTGCCAAAAGTCAGACACGACTGAATGGCTAACAATAACAGGAAGGAGGGATCATTGAGGGAATGCCAAATGATCAAAACATTTTTACCTGCTAGTGAAAGACTGCAACAGAAAGAGGACAAATGAATCTCTCTGGGGAGAGAGTTCCAGAGCTTTGGTGACATGACCAAGAAGGACCTTTCCTGTGTTGCTACTTGCCTAATCTCAGAAGATCGGGCACCCAAAGCAGGGCCTCCAAAGATGACCATAGTGGTCAGACAGGTTCATAAGGGGGTAGGAAGTCCTTCAGGTATGTTGGTGCCAAAACATATGGTTCTTTGAAGGTCAAGACCAGCTGCCTGAATTATACCTGGAAACAAATCAGGAGGCTATGATGGGATTGTCAAATAAGGGAAGAAAAATGGTTGAAATATGCACTGAGTGATTATGTTGAAAAGTTCTGTGAAATTACACTAACACTTTTAAAAGTTAAAAGCCGTTTTTGAATTAAACTTCTGAGTCTTCAGAATTTCTTAGACGCTAATGCCACCTGATCTTCCCACATGCCCAAGCAGAAAATTACTCATCTGATTTTTGGAAACTAAATTTAAAGCTCAGTTTATCTAAGATCACCAGCTACCTTGGCTTCTAAGAGGCATCCCTTCATTTTGACCTTCCAGTGTGGCAGGGAGATGTGTTGGAGCCATTCAGGCACTTCCAATTTTGTGCTAATGTGCCATATTAAATGCCCTTGTGAGAGACTGGGAAGCCAGGAGCCTCATGGCAAATTCACTCTGCCTGGAAACAAAAGAGGGAATATCCGGTCCCTTTGAATTTTCCCAGAATGGGAAATGTCAAGGCATGCTAATGGCTGTTGGCAGGTTTGGGCACCTGCTGAGGTTCAGAATGACCTGGGACCGCTGAGTCAAAAGCTGCCTTTGTATGTACTCTTTCTGATTTGACTGAGATTTATTTTAAAGTCAACCAGTCTATACAGGACTTCTGAGAGCCCCCGTGAGCCCCTGGACAAAGATTCCATCTGCCCCCCCCCATATGACTCTGATCCAAACAAAATATCATAACCAAACAAATTACTTGGTAGGTAGTTAGTAAAGGTAAAGGTTTCCCTTGCTCGAAAGCCAGTCAAATCCGACTCAAGGGATGCGGTGCTCATCTCCGTTTCCAAGCCGAAGAACCAGCGCTGTCTGAAGACTTCTCCGTGGTCATGTGGCTGGCATGACTAAATGCCAGGGTGCACACGATGCTGTTACCCTCCCACCGAAGTGGTACCTATTTATCTACTCGCAATTTCTTGCTTTCAAACTGCTAGGTTGGCAGAAGCTGGGACCAGAGACGGGAGCTCACTCCATCATGCAGCACTCGAGTCTCGAACTGCTGAGCTATCGACCTTCCATTCTGCAGCTCAGTGTCTTAAACCACTTGAGCCACCACAGCCCTGGTAGGTAGTTACCATGCACCTATAATAATAAAAAGATCTGCATGTCCATCTGTCTGTCCATTTGTGGCAGTTAAACTCAGAAAATAAGACTAGGAATCTCAAAATTGTCTGCCAGCTTCAGGATTATCATGAGAATTTCAGGACCAAAAATGAGAGGAATTGGAATATCTTGGACCATCTCCAGACCCCCCCCTTACATTGTTATAGCAGACTCTGGGACTGTGCATGTCCTCACTCAACAATTCATCTGTTTAGCCCTTATCCTGGAACACCAGAGGCAGGCTACAGTTTTTATAACAATGAAAGTAAAAGAAACATAAAGTGCAGCGACAGCAACTTTCTTTTTTAAAAGTTTGTTTTAAATGCAAGTGTGCAAAGCAGGCAGTAGATCAGTTGTTTGGGGTTTTTTTTGGAGATGCCTGTCGTATCAGGTGCCCTGTAGGGGGGACTTAGCTGTGTTGAATTAGGGTTCTGTGTTAAGGTTAAGGCATAGCAAGGATGTTTCAGGGATTAGCAGGCAATTCATTAAAAAGGAACTGACATTACTATAGTTCTGGAGTTCAGGAAGTTCTTGTTCATATCACCTGCTCTAGTGAGTCCAATCAGCTATTTCTGATAAAGAAAAGTGGTTGTTGAATTTCATGACCACTACAGGCACATGGAGTCTTCTATATACATATGCCTCTTAAAGAGTTTAACATGTGAATCAGAGTTGTTTTTGAATTACTGTTATTTGGATGACTGCCACTGATGGTTAATTAAATAGGAGCATTTACTATTTCCTCCAGTCTCAAAAGATGACTAATGCTTTGAAAGAGTTTAGAATATTTAAAAAGTGCAACAAAATTCGATTTACCAAAACGTTAATGTATATTAAAATTAATTATAGCCTGTAACTAAGGAAGTAAGTAGAAAATATTGGCTCTTACTTAATTTTCTACCAGAAATTGAATTGATTTCCTGTTCTCATTAATGCGTTGTCATTATTCTTTCTAATTTTAGCTGGCTGCTGGGGAATTAGAGGCCATAGGGATTATCATCAGATTTTGTGAGGCAGTTCTAGTTTCTGCATCATTTCATGCTTAGTTTACTTTATAGTTAGTTATTACCAGTGGTTCTTAATGTAATAAAAATGACTAATGAATCTTAATTTTCAAATTTGTATTTTTCTTACTAGATCTTCCTGGAGGTGATGTTACATTAAATATAAAATTATAAGTGTGCTGCCAGAGTTTTTGCTGATGCATGTAACACTGCTGCTCAATGAACCATGAGAGAACTGTCCCCCCTTCCAATCTCTGTTGCCTGTCTCTCTCTCTCTCCCTTCATATAATTCCAACCCTCAATCCCACTCTTTCCCATTTCCTCATAACTCTAGATCCCATTCCCCGTAATACCAGCCCTCAAACTTGCAGTTGTTCCTTTCCCATCATAGTAGGGTTACTTTCTTCTGCAGAGCTTGCTCCATGTGCACAAGACTGATATGGGTAATTTTGGCCAATTTTGTATTATTGCTGCAGCCTCCTGTGCACATTGCTCTGGAGAGCCCCTGACCCTTAGCAGCAGCCTATGGGGGTATATGCTGAAGGATTTCCAGAGGGGAGGGAAAGATGGCAAACATACCCTTACATGGACTTGCTGTATTCATGGGAAGATTTGCTCCAATAGAACTCTTCTGTTTCTACTCCCGAACATGTTCATAGCAAGGCTTCGCTGCTACAAACACAAGCGTGGAATAGTGTAGGGAAAATGAGAAGTGAAACTCAGAATCGCAGTCAGTAGAGCTAACATGGTAGACTAAGAAGGTAATGTGCTAGGAATGTGTGATCCACCATCTAATCATGATGTGGGGACAGTAATTTTGAAGTGGAAATAGGGTTGCCAGCTTCCAGTTGGGAAATATCTAGAGATTTTGGGGGTGGAGCCTGAGAAGAATGGGGTTTGGCAAGGAGAGGGATTTCAATGGGGCATAACGCCCTAGAGTCCACCTTCCAAAGTGACCATTTTCTCCAGGTGAACTGATCTCTGTTGCCTGGAGATCAGTTGTAATAGTGGGAGATCTCCAGCCACCACCTGGAGGTTGACAACTCTAAGTGGAGATGAAAAACAAAGCAGAAGTTGTACAACTAGAGACTGGAACTGCATGAGCATATTGGGCCCAAGAGCTGGAGATGGCAGTCACTTAATATTTGTGCAACTGTCTTAAAATATTATACCAGCTCCAGGTTTTTCTGCTACTGTTCCGACCAAGTCATGCATAGTGAAATCTATAGTTTTAACATCTTTAACTTTTACAAAAATTCTGAGGATGCAATCTTTAGATCAGATGGTCACAAAATATGGCATCCAAACTATTGTGAAGTTCAGGTAAGCTATCAAGGTGTATGATAAACCCACCATTTTTGTGGCCTGCTGCTGTTTATTGAGTATCTAGAAGGCCATCATATAGTGCTGACATGCCATTCGTTACCCAAGGGCCCTATATTAACCTGGCTAGCTTTAGATGCAGCTCTGCAGAAGGAGTCTGGTGAGAACAATGTGTTTGATAGTGGTTTATAGTTGTGATACTGAAGTGTCCAGCTTTAGTTGGTTATCAAAGGTTATAATTACATTTATTGGTTCACTAAGAAAAAGTGTTGGCTAGTTTTCTTGAGTTCAAATTATGACTGCACAAAATAGGTTAATTGTGGCCTAAAATGGTTCTGTTTTTAAGCTGATTTATTGTGATGTGTGATATATAGTAAATGGATTGTTTTGTTTTTTATAAACCATCCTTCAGGATTCATCATGGCCAAAACCTGTAATACGAATTATTTTAAATAGACAATCTGTAGCTGCAATTAAGTAAGTCAGATCAAAGAAATGAATGCTCCTGGAAGAGGGAACAAAGGTCATATATATGTTCACTGCTTTGGCTACTTAGTGTTAGTTAAAGATTTGTATGCTGTGAAGATTCGGTTTCATAAAGGCCATGCTGCTTGTAGCTGGTTGCATTTTCTTTTTCTCTTCACTTACTCTTGATAAACATATCTTATATAATTCCATGTGGGTAATGGTGTTAGTTTGTAGCAGCAGAATAAAACAGGATTTCAGTGGCACTTTAAAGACTAACAACATTTATTCCAGCATCAGCTTTTGTGAGTCGGAGCTCAGTTCACCTGCTAGATGTTAATTTCTTCTGCTATACTTCTCTGCCTTCCTATATTGTCTGCTTATCTCATATCATCCTGCACTAGATTTGATGTTTTGCCTAACTAACACTAGCTGGGAGAGTGTTACACCCATGCTGAGTGAACTGATTAGTCTTTGGACTGATTCTTGTTTTAAACCAACCTCTCTTTGTACCATTCCCCATCTTCTGTTGTGTATATAATGGGGGATGGATTTATAATATAGTGCATTTGATGAACTGAGTTCTGACTCACAAAAGTTTATGATGGAATAAATTTCTTAGTCTTCAAGGTTTCGAATAGATTCTTCTTCCATGTCACATATAGGTCACTTCTCAAAACATAATGTGCCATTTTTCATGCTGTTGCATTTGCAAAGTTTCCCTAATGTAGGCTCTAGTGCTGGCATGGAAAATTGTGGTTTGTCTTTTGGCAAGCAGCTGAGACGACCTCTTCAGTGTCTGGTTATGAGCAAGGCAGCCAGAAACAAATAAGCCAACCTTTAGGCACAGGTTTACTTTGATACAATTTTTTAATCAATGTCAGTGTCTCTGGGATTAAGAGCTCACTAGTTTTAAAATTAAAGTGTGTTACTGGATTTTTTTAAAAAGCTTATCAGCACAATAGTAGGAAAGTGAGGATGCCTGAAAGAGCTGGAGACTTCTGGCCTGTTGTGATGTCTTGTCTTCCCTCCAAGACACAAAACTAGATTTTTTAAACTTCCTTCCTGGAAATGAATGAGCTCCATCATCTAGGGAGATCTTAGTCATTTCTGTGAAATATTTGTTTTTAATTCTCTTGGTTGGGGAAATGCTTCAGGTGTAAGGAAGAACAGGAAGATTTATGTAATGGGTTATACACACTGGCTTTTAGTTTAGATATTATCATTCAAATTGTGTATTTTGGCTCCAGCCTTGAGAAATGGTACAAAACAAGGTCTAGTGACTAAATCTCTGCTTGGCTACCCAGTGCCTTGTAGCATCTCTAGCCTCTATAACAAGAGATGGCCAGGATTGTTGGGGTTTTTTTGTAAGACAGTTGATTTAAAGAACTTTTTTTTTTTTAAAAAGGGTTATCTTTCAGTTTTCAAAAAATGATTTTAGTTTTTAAAATGTTTGCTGAAATAAAAAAAATATTGGTTGCTTACCAGCAGCTCTCACCCCCAGCCCATTTTGTTTTCATTATCCATTGAGTTATAATACCATACTGATTTAGGTTTCTTTTCTCTCTGTTGGGTTTTCTTAGTGCTTCCATGTCACCCTTTTAGGCAGCGTTAGAGTTGCTGGGTTTCCCATTATGACAGAGACTACCCATCAATAACTGCCTTTGACCACTACTACTATGTAAGCCAGTGAGAGAAAACCCAATGGCATTATACCACCTGTGGGGAAAACCCAGAAGCGACATTTCACCTCTCAAGGAGTTGCTGGAAATTCTGTGGTAATTCCTAGATTCCTAGAGAATCCTAGAGAGACATGACATCACTTCTGGCTTTCTCCCAGAAGTGATGCAATACTGTTGCATTGACAATACCCCCATGCCCTTCCCCCAACTCTCATTGGTTCTGAGCCACTGGGTAAGAGAGAGAGAGTCATCTTTTTTAATTTTGAAGATGATATGATGGCAACCAATGCTAACTTTTGGTTAACCCTTTGTACCTTGGCCTCAGTCTGTTGTAAGATTGCACAGGAATTTCCCCCTAAATCCTTCTTTAAGTAGCTAGAGCATTTGTTATTGTAATGCCAGGTACCTCAGATATAAACTTTATAAATGACACAGGCAAACCCAATTAACGATATTATTTCTGCTCAAAATACTAACAAAAACAATTGATTTCTAGGAGTGAAAGCAAATGATTTACTGGGGAACCCACAAAAGGCCCAATAAACGTATTTAATCATATGCAAGACTAACATGTGTACATCTTAATAAACATTTGTATTTTTATATTATATAGTGTTAGCTTGATCCTCTTGGTTGGCAGATATATTTTGGGTTGAGTTCTCCTCCCCCTTTCCCCCCCAGTTTTTGTCAACACAGCTACCTACTTTGCAATAAAACCTGTAATTGAATTCAGCTGTGTTGTGTTAACCTGAAGTTTTTTAAAAATATACATATGCAACCATCTTATTTATTCTGATGACCCATAAACCTGAGTGTGTGTTCTGGTTGACTGGAATTTCAGGCTTGAGTGATGATTTATATTGTATTAATGAAGTATGCAACAAAAATTCTGTATGTAGGATTCAGTCCTACTCAGCTGTACTTTTGTTTGACTTGATTTGCAATGGCATAACATACTTGGCAAGTCCATGGCATCATGCCAGAGCAACAATGTTTTTTGAGTGGTCAGTGTGGATCAGAGTAAAATTTGCTCTTTCATTTTTTCCATGCATTGTGTTTGTAACCTCTGTGTTTGTATTAACCTTGGTACACGGCTTTTATGAAGTTGGCAAGATCCATTTGCAAGACTCCCCTTCTTGTTTTACAAGGTAGCATTTGATTTGCTAGTTAGATAGACAGAAGGAAAACAACGGTACATATAAATAATATAAACATTGATATAAATATTTTCTTTATATTAGTTGAGACATTTCCCTGTAATAAAGTTAGGGATACATAAAAATGTTGCTCTTATATTTGTCTCCTGGGAAGTACAGAATGTGTCTGCAGTCACAATAAAACCAACATGTTGCCCTACATGTTATTTTGAGTTTGATGTTGTGTTTGGCATGCTAATCACTATAGTCCTGCAAAGATACGTGTAATATATGAATGGTCCTGTGGTACAAACACTAGGAGTATAATCCTGAACATGTCTACTCAGAAGCCTACTTAAAATTGTATTAGGCTATAATCCTGACATTACTTGATCTACAGAAATACAGGGGTGAGCAGTTACTGGCTATTTCTCATGTGATCTGATGTATATAAATTGAATATTTTTATTTATTAAAATACCTTTAGGTCATCTTTCTCTATGAAAATGTGAAGTTAGATGTGTTTAACAAATTGTGTAATATCTAGAGTTGCCAACTCCAAGTTTGGAAATTCTTGGAGAGTTGGGGGTGGAGCCTCGGGAGGGACCTCAGCAGGGTATAATACCATCTAAAGCAGCCATTTTCTCTAGACAATAATAGTCTGGAGATGAGTTATAATTCTGGGAAATCCAAATACCATCCAAAGCAGCTATTTTCAACAGACTATAATAGTTGGGAGATCAGTTCTGGGAAAGCTCCAGGTCGCACCTGGAGGTTGGCCACACTAGTGATAGTTTAATAAAGAGATATGTGTAACTTCTGCAGCTTCCTTGGACGTTGCTCTGTGTGATTGATTCTCTTAGCCTGTGGCATGTTCCTGGCTTTAGTGTGGGAGCATGGGGTGAAGCTCGGCACTTAGCCCAAGTAGCTTGCACAAGGCTCTGCCCTTTCTGTTCAGCTTCCTGGGCCCCAGGCCATGCTTGTAAGTAGAAGGCTGAAAAGGCCACAGACTGACACAGCTTAATAGAAAGAAGTACATGCAGGGCTGCTGAAGAGAAAGGAGCAGGGACGCAAAATCCTCCCGGTCGCCTTGGACAAGTCTCGTCTGCGTTGAATCTGGGCGGTAGCCTGGGGGTGGGGGAATATTTGTCCAGTGGCTCATGGTGATCTTGGCAGCCCTGAACACAAGGTCTGTCCTAGTTAGGTAACACAAATTAGCTGTGTATCCCTGAATTAGCGCTGGCAGTGGTGGAACATGGTAAATGCTGAACAGCAGGACAGCAAGAAAGATGCAGTCTTGGTCTTTCCTGGCTCAGAAATCCAGGAAAAGTTCTTTAGGCAAGTCTTCCATGTAGAATGAGGACAATCAAGAAAACTGGTGGGAGTATATTAGGGAAACCAGCACTGAGTGGCCAGCTTAACATTGGGATGGATTTTTTACTGTAGTAAATAACTAGCCCCTTTGTTTTCTGTAAAGACTAAACAATGAATATAATGAATTCTTACAAAGAAGAAAAAGGAAGCATTCTGAAGAGAATGCAGTGTAGTGACAATGGACCCCAGTTAGGGCCCTCATTTTAGATTTATTGTGGTCCCAGACACCCACTGAAAGAAGTGGGAGTCTGGGAAGTTCAAAGAATGAAGAATGGGCATAATGGCTTGTTTGCTGGTGGTGGACTGCCTTGACTGTTCCTGATGTCTTGGCTATATCTAGGTTTTGTGTTGTTCGGCATTTATAGTGTGATGTAATGTGCATTCTAGTGTTTCTGAATGCTCCAAAGGTAATTTTAAATGATGTTAAGAAAGCCTTTTTAGCCTCGAGGATGTAGATTGAAAAGTTTATACATGCTATGGGTTCCTGGTCTCTGTATAGGTGGCAAAAATATTTCAGCATTTCTTAAGCAACAATTAATGTCTGGGCAGAGAATGTAAGATTTAAAATACCTTTTAGCATTTTCTCAAAAATACATAGGAACATTAACAAGGTAATCTTTATGTATTCTACTTAAAAGTAAATTGGAAAGGATCTCTTCAGTTCATAATGTGAATATTAAATGGGTTTCATACATTTAAATGTCAATCTGCATTTCCCTGTCTGGAAGTGCAGGACTAAGACCTTTTTGTCCTTCTGTTCTCCCCATACCCACACACAGGTAGTATGCTCACATGGTTTTCTGTAATCTAAGGTACAGTTTGAAGCTGAACTGGATATAGAAATTGCTGGCATATTATTCTGTGAGTGGCTGGCTCTAGTGTTATAGGGTATAAGCAAACTGACCACTCACATGCGTTGTGAAAAGCAAAAAGGGTGGTACAAACGCAGTAGCAAATAAATGGATGCATCAGGTTAGTGTTACAATTTCTTATAAAGAATTGGTTTTATCTGTTGAGAGATTAGCTGGGCTCTCATGTCAGTGATGTGATGCAATCTAGGAGATCTGACTTTTAAAAAAAATATGACTCTGTATGCATTAGCCTGAATTTAAATTGGGCACTTCTTTTTTTGCAAAACATTTAATCCCTGGTTAGCATTTTGAGGGGCCATGCTAACCAGGGCAAAACTGTTTGCCTCTTTTGAAATGCTAACTGACCCCCATAAAGCAGTGGGTAGCAGAATTTGCTCATCTTTGCTATTGGATTACCATTTTGTCATGAACAGTGCCTGCAGAGCTCGCTGGGTTATGTGCACTGACCTTTATTCACAGTGGCAACACGTGAAGCAATGAGGAGGAAGCCTCTGGACTGCTTTATACTTGATACATGGCTTCCTGTAGGACAGAGCTTCTAAAACATGGTCAGAGGAAGTATTCTCAAGTTAAAAATACGTAACATTTCTGCCTCCAGAGCAAGGGTAAACCAATGGAAAAGGGGAAGGCAGCAGGAACACTGATGTTATTGATGTACTTGAAGGTCTTCAAAGAGAGCAAGCAATAGGCAGTTGCTCCATTCGGTTTAAAGCACTGAGCTGGGAGGTTCTAGGAGGAGTTTGTGCTTCCTGATAGACTGCAAGTTCAACTTTGGGGATATTAGACATGAAAGTGGCTGCAGCCATCATAAATTAAATAGTGCATCCTGAGTATTTATTAATCATGCGAGTGGAGAAAACTGAGGGATAAATGTGGGTGTTTCTCCTCAGTTTATATTCTCCAGTGTTTCAATAGAACACGAGTGCAATAGGGTTTGGGATTTTGTATATGTGATTCCAGGTCTATGTTGGATAATCGATATGGAATAAAGTATTGCTTGTGTATGAACATTTATCAGTGTGCTTTCTGGTGTGTATATTTGTGCTAACTGGCTATATAGTATTCTAGACTGTTCAGTGTTTGTAACAAATGCCTAATAATGGTTCTGTGATGATGAATATTACTTGCATTATGTCACATAAATTCCGTAAAAACTATGTAGTTAATTCCTAACACTGACGTGTGTATGTGTATGTATTTCAGAATCTAAAGAGACACTACTCCATCTTGCAATGAGACTGGGTTTGGTTGAGCTTTCGCAGTTCCTATTATCTCTCCCGGGTGGGACAGATGCAGTCATTCTGCCTAATGAAGATGGGTCCACACCTTTGGATCTGGCCTTACAGAATGGACACTCCAGTCTAGTCGAAATAATCACCAAGTAAGTGACTTAAGAGCACAGTCCAATGGCTGCTTTTTTTCTTTGTTTTTGTAGTGCTGTGTTAGTTTTATCGGATTTCTCCATTGTGGCTGTTGAAGTGGCATCACCTTCTAAGAGTAGAATGCTGTTTATCTCAGAAGACCATATGCTGATAATTTGCTTATACCCCAATATAATACTCATATTTGAACTATCAGTTTGGTGCAGTGGTTAAGAGCGACAGACTCTAATCTGGTGAAAAGGGTTTGATTCCCCACTCCTCCGCATGCAGCCAGCTGGGTGACATTGGGTCACAGTTCTCTCAGAGCTGTTCTCTCAAGAGCAGTTGTCTCAGAGCTCTTACAGCCCCACCTACCTCACAGGGTGTCTTTTGTGGGGAGAGGAAGGGAAGGAGGTTGCAAGCTGCTCTTCTGCTTCTCCTCCTCCTCCTTTCTTATGAAGTCTGCTTATGGCAAGGCCTTGAAGCAAATGATAGTATAATAAAACATAATATGGGGAGATTGGCCCCTATCCTGTTCACAATCTAATGTGATGTGTTCACAAACTTTGATTATCTTGTGCAAAAAATAGCAGGCCAGCCAAAGAAGAAAACTGAAAGGAAAGACAGATAAACATCCATATAATCTCCTTAGAAAAGCATTGGTTCACATCTGTTTTCACACACATTCCTACAAGAAATTCAGAGTCATGCAAAATTGGGACTTTATTATTTTATTTATTTACTTTATCTATATCCCACATTTTCCCCCAGTGGGGACTCAAGGTGGCTTACATAATTTTCCTCTCCTCCATTTTATCTTCACAACAACTCTGTGAGGTAGGTTAGGCTGCAAGGCTGTGACTGGCCCAAGGTCACCCAGCAAGGTCCATGGCAGAATGGAGACTCAGATCTGTTTCTCCCAGATCCTAGTCTGACATCAACCACTCCACCACGCTGACTCACTTTCTCTCTAAGCAAGTTGAGCTGGATTCTCCAATTGTCTGACTTGCTTTTGGTTAACTTTGTCTCCCTTGGCTTCTTCTTCTCCTTTTGTAACCTCAACCTGTTGGTAAATCAGCCACTTCTTTCTCACTCTTTGCTTGATTTGTTTTATCCCAGATTTGGACTCTCTGATCTCCTCTTCAACAAGCTTTCTTGTCTGGGGCACTTCAGCCACTCTGCTGACCAAACTCTGTGGCCTGTTTGTTCCATACAAGGCAGTGTATCTTTCAAGGCACTTGATATTCTGTCTCTTATGTTGATGGACCTGTGATTTGCATTGTGGCAGATCATTTGAACCACCACCTATTTTTATTTGCCCTTCATTGCTAAATAGTTATAATACACTGCCAGGAAGGTCTCCAGAAGAGAAAGAAAAGCAACCAAAAGAGAATCAAGAGAAATAATTTACTAAAAATACTGGGTTGGGTTTTTTTTGCTTTGGAATCTACTGCCCTTTTGTTTATGGCTTTACATAACATACAGTTTGTGTGAAATTATGCATGCAAATGAGGAAATGACTCAATAAATCTGTTATCACACATGTTGTTATGAATGTCTCGCTTGTTTGGAACATTCAAACAATGCAACATTCCCTTGAGATGGTCTGTTTTGCACTGCAATATGCTAATAAGCTTGCTAGCTGCCAGTTTAGTTAGGCTGCTGTTATGTGGCAATGTTCATGATAAAATGGGCTGCTTCTCTTTACAACTAACAGGCAAAACTAGGTGTAGCTGTTAGATTCCTTTTAAAAATATGATTTCCCTTCCTACTTTGACTTGTGGATTCTTGGGCAACAGTTTTTCCAGCTGTGCTTTTCATTTCATGCTACTTTTGCCTGAGATCTTTGCAGTAGGAAGGTTAGAATTTGAAATGGTAGAACTCGGTGAAAGTGAGGAGTTGCATACTTTTGTTTTGTGATTCCCTGTCCTCAGCACTCTTCCTCTGATGTCCTGACTGTGTGTTTTAGAGCACAGGTCAGCCATCCATTTGAGATATCACAAGTGGAGCTTGGCGAGAATGCTGTCCTACAATTTGTGCATTCATCAGGATCTCTGATGCTGACATTTAATCATACCACAGACCATTCACTAGAATCTGACATCCAACTCTTCAGGAAATACCTCTGGGACGGAGCTTTTCTTCACAAGGTAAGTGCCCAAACTGTTGCAACACTGAGCAGTATCTTTTCAGTGAGATTTTTCATCTGTTTATTATTCTTCTGTGATAGTTAAGTTGTTCTGTTCTTTAGATGAAAATGTCCAGAGAATGGAGTTTTTGTTCTTTGTGTGTTGTATTTCTTACACTAGCAGCTTCATTCCTGGCAGGGTGTGTGTAAACCAACAAACAACAGTTTTGTTTTTACAGTTTTTACTTAAAGGACAAATCAGTCCTATCCCTTGATATGATTTCTGCTGATTTATCATTCTTGCTGTGCTTGCTGTAAGGTTGCTGAGCTCTGCTGCCTGTTTCTGAAAGGTGTTGTATTAATGCTGTTGTACAGCAGCTCAAGTCCTGTGTCAATATTCTGGGGGCTAGTTAGGGAAAGCATGGGTGATGTCTCTTTCACTTTCACTATTGCTGCTGGAGATGTTTTCTTTTCCATCCTACATTGGGGAAACTTTCCTCTTGCTGTTTCTTTGTCTGGTCCAGGAGTTTAGAATGGAAGAAAAAAATCTAAACTTAAAAATGTTGAGTGGGGGAGTTTGGATGTGTATTAAAATAAAACCTTTTACTTTAGATCAGTTGCACTTACAGGGCAATTAGGTACTTGGGGCAGCATGTACGGTTGAGGCAAAAGGAGCTGGGCTATGCCTGGCCCAGCAATATGGTTTCTATGGCGCAGTTCAAGGGCATTAGTAGGAAATGTCTAGAGGAGTACATCGTACACAGAATAAACAGGATTTCCTGGGCAGACAAGCAGTAGAGGTTGTTCAGAATGTGGAAGAAAAACTATAAACAGATGTTCATGAAACTGCTGAAGACTAGACGTCAAAAGGACTGGGACAAATTAACTGTTGAGGCCTTCACCTCATGTCAGTCATTTCTCCAGAGGGATGGCCATGTTAGCTTGTTGTAACAGTATTAAACCAGAGTCCTACAGCATCCTAAAGACTAACAAAATTTATTCTAGCACAAACTCCCCCTGCCACCATTGGTCACAATCTCTGCTTTGCCCTGTTCACATGTTAAATTAAATGTGTGTGTACACAGGTTTGTTTATGTATACATGTGTTGGGTTATTCTGTCTAAGCATGCTGATCTTATTTTTTCACATATTCAGTACATCTAATGATGCATGCAGCTATAAAGCCATTGTCAAATAGAGTCCTAGTCAACATCACACTGGAGACAGGAAATGTACATGTAGGAAATGTTGCAAAAGGTAAGGCTCACCCAGGTGTGCCTGGTAGAAAAATTACATTCTTAGGGCTAGTTGTATTCAAACACGGTGTGACAGACTGCACTTTTTGAAAGCTTAGAAGTGCTGTTCAAACAGCAAAAGGAGAACCAGAAAGCTTTGAGTGACAGGCTGTTCCAAGAGATCTGATTGGTTAGCATCAGCTGAACAGAGTCTGATTTCAGTCCAATTCAGTCTGATTTCAGCCCTAGCTGAAAAGAGTCAAGTACTGACAGTTTTGGAATTCAGCCTTAGCTAAGAGCAGTTTAACACAGACAGACAACTGGGAGAAAGTTGGCAAGGAAGTTTTGGAAGTAGGTGAAGACTCTCATTTGGGCCAAGGAAAGGGGATAGATCTAGAGAGAGAAGAAAATTCCCTACCCAGTCAAACAGGCTTTGAAGAGTGCAGAGATCCTTGGTCTGGTGTAGTTAGAAACTGCCTGTAGAAACCTTAAGAGTCAGTTAAAAACTCAAGACAAGTACTGGTGTTTCAAGAGAAGAGGACTGGGTACTGGAAAGAGTGTAGCAGCCTTCTGGAAACCAAAGAGTTAGAGAGTATTCAAAGAAAGTGTACTAGAGTGTTTGGGGGAAAACTCTGAGGGAACAAAAGTCTCTCAAATAAATATTTAAGTCACTGTGAAAAGCTTAAGAAACTCTTTAGCCTGAAATATAAGAACTTAAGTCAGTGCATGTACTGATTTTATCTCAGAATTATCTATATTGAATTACCTCAGAAATTTTACCCCTGATTTCACCTTTTTAGTTTATGCTAAATAAAATGTTTTGTCAATTTGGAATATAAAAACGTCTCAAGTGCCATTTAAGTTAAAGGGGGCTCCCGGTCCTTCCCTCAAGTTCCTGGACTGAGCAAACAGCCAAAATAATATACTGTGACAGGGTGGGACAGTCAGAGTTCCTCTGGAAAGAAGAAAACACATTACTAGGGCAGCTCAGTCAGACAGGGAAAGGAAAACAGAGGGAAAATCTTACCTTTGAGTGAGGGAGGTTGGATGGGGGCATGATACATGGGATAAGCAGGGCCTTTTTTCTAGGGGAATGCACTAGAACAGAGTTCTGGAACCTCTTTGACATTTTTTTTTAAAAAAATGTTTAAAAGTTCATTAGTTTTCAGTATACAGATTGAAAACTTCATTTCCCTCTTGAGAGTTCTAGCATCTCTCTCTTTTTTTAAAACCCAAACCAAACCCTGGGGATAAGTGTATGTATATGTGACATAATGTCTGCACAGGGCTAAATTGTGGCATTCCATTAGTTTCCTTTGAAACACTGTGATGGAGGGCTCCTTCCCATATTATGCTCATCAATATGAGTATATAGGAAAAATGGGAGGTAGACTTTTTGCTAGCTCTTGGAAATATTTTGAACATTTTCCACAGAAACAGGCATCTGAGGACAGATCCAGATATCCAGGGGCCATGCAATAGGGATGGATGTACAGATTTTTTAAAATCTTTGTTCACCTTAATTTTTGAGCTTACAATTGCAGAATTAATAAAACAAATTCAGTTTTATATTGATTCATTGTAGATATTCATTTTGTTTTGTGTTGATTTTGATGGGGAACACAACTTCAGCTGTAACTTCCACCTCAATACAATTGGAATGACATTCTCAGGAACTGTACCCTTCATCTAAGGGGTCCTCCTTGGTAAATGTCAGACAAAGAGGAGAAAGTACCCATGTGTTATAGGCAATTTTCACTTACAGAGAAGAGGGAGGTGTCAGCAACCAAAGGAAGTAGGCAGAGTACATGTAAATAATACATAAATAGAGAATAAAATGCCATAATATAGAACCCATATTTAGCAGGCCTGTGAGACCATCTGTGTCCCATGCATGCAGGGTCAGATGAGGGTACAGCTTGAAGAGTCAGTCACGACTTCCTCTCTCCACTGTGTGAAATTAGTGTGCAATCCCCCCCCCCCGTTTCAACCAAACTCTTTTTTTTTAACTCAGGAGTTCACCAGGGCACTGAAGTCTTTCTGTGAGATTAGAATTGCAGAATGTACACATTATTGCGAGAAGCTGTCAGATACAGCTTGGCTTATGGGGAGGCTGACATGTAGCATTTAGGGATGTGCGTTAGGATATCATTGAGCTGAATCTATAGTTGAAAAATACTTTTATCAGTATTTTTCCAGATATAATCAGGTCTCTCAAATATATATACGGGATTTTTTTGGATACTGAAAAATGGGTCCCCCAAAATCCCAGAAATATTTGGCATTAACTGGGAATATCAGGAGCCAGCATTTGCAGGCTCCCAGAACTGTTTATTTTTCTTCCTTTTCCCTCGAGTTTCTTTGTCTCCCAGGGCTTGTTATATTGTCTTTCTAGGCTGCTTTAGGTAAGACTCTGTCAGTGTCAAGTGTTTTTGTTTTTTTGTTTTTTTTAAGTTTGTTCTTTGCTGGAGTTGATTTGTGTCAGGTTTGCAAGGGGTTTTTTTTGGGGGGGGATTCTTGCATTTTCCAGTTGATATTCTTGTGTTTTATACATTTTATATAGTTTCAGATTCTTGTGATTTGCATAGTTTCAGATTCTCTCATTTTACTTTGGGCGTGCTTAGCAATAGCTTGCAATAGACATCCTCTGAGGGGAGATTCTCGGATTTTACATTTTTCACAGGGTTATTTTTTCCTCCATAGGAAACAATGGAGGACTGCTGTTCAGGAGACCATAGAATTGAACCCCGTGATCCAATTAACTTGAAATTTTGTGGTTATTTAAAGGACAGGCACAAGTGGCTCCCCTGCAATTTTGCTAGTACTTTTAAAAACACCCTCCACAGTCCCCCAGGAAGCTTCCCCATAGGGAATAATGGCACAAAAATATATATCAGAAACTTGAGAAAAACTCAGATCCAAAAACCATACTGGTATTTGGAAACCAGGAATATTGATATTTTTCAGCACCAATGTATCTGGATCCAAAAATACCATTTTTTTTTTACTGCAACCCCCTAGTAGTATTTGCCTCTCTACCCACACCCCAGTCTGCTTCACTGTCTTTGATCCTGGAAGTGCAAGCAAGTGCAGCCTGTGGGAGTACAGTGGAAGTGTAGGGGAAGTGCAAGCAAGTACAGTGCTTGCCTCTCTTCCTCTCAGTCTGCAACACTGTCTATATGCCACTACAAAAAACAGGGCAAAAAGAATAGCAAGCAAACAGGAGCTCCTGTTTATACATAATCAGTGTCTTCCCCAAGGCAGTAAACAAGCAATGTGATTGGTGTAAACAATTTGAAAATACGTGCTTATAAGCACAGTCTTCGTCAGTGGAAAGATTTGAGTAATTCTGCCGAATGGAAAACTGCACTATCAGGTATGCTCTCTCTCATTGCCCCCCCCCTTCACCTGACCTTTGTGAACTCTAAGCCAAAGCCAGATACCAGAATAATGGAGAGATCTGAAGATATCCCAATATTACCAGTTACCATTAATTTCTCAATTGGGATTAATTGTTATTGGTTTGCCATCAAGGCACAGCTGACCTATGGTGAACCCTTATGGGGTTCTCAAGACAAGAAACATTCAGAGATGGTTTGCCATTGTCTGCCTCCATGTTATAACCCTGGTATTCCTTGGAGGTCTCCCACCTACATACTAGCCAGGGCCAACCTTGCTTAACTTCCAAGATCTGATGAGACTGGGCTAGCCTAGGCTATCCAGGTCAGGGCTTTGGTTTAATTACAACAACCATATTAATTAACAAAAAAACATTTTGATCAGGTGACATCTGAATGCATAACCCTGCCATGCGGTAGCTGATGTGATGTGAATGTAACTTAATGAGGAAGTTTTCCTCTAAGGTCTCCAGTCTATTTGTTAACATGTACATGTTGATTTTCTTCCATCATGGAATCCACTGCAGCACAAATATTAATTCCCGGGAAGTCTTCCATCCAAGCACTGACCAGAGTTAGATTTGCTTAGCTGTTACACGGCTTCTGCCTCACATGCCTTTCAGCCACACCCTGAGACAGAACCTCATTAGTTGTCATCAGCTTGTCTGCATAAGCCAGAACTGACAGAGAACTTTTCCAATCAGCAGAGTAAAATCTTGCAACAGGAGAGAATTTTCCTGATAGGTATTTCTTTCTGTAGCGTTTCTATCAATCATTGCATTGTGTCATGTGCTTGTGCGTGTATAGGAACATGGCAGCAACACTTGCCTATTTGTGTTTATAGGAATCAGAGATGCCAGCCTCATCTCCAGACTATAGAGATAAGTTCCCCTGGAGAAAGTGGATGCTTTGGAAGGTGGACTCTATGGCACTATACCCCACTGAGGTCCCTGTCCTCCCCAGGTTCCCTCCCCAAATTCCAGGAGTTTCCCAACCTGCATCTGGCAACCCTGCCCTCTGTCCCCTGCTGGTGACCAGAGGTGGCCTTTATCCACATGGGGCTATCTCTGCATAGTCAAGAACTGAAAAAGTAGGGTACTTGATAGTAGGGATAGAGTTGTATGCCTGTACACTGTGCATATAGACTATGCAAATGTTCCAGTGAGGATAGGTCTATGTTGGGTTAGGAATGGATATTGCTTTCATGGTTCTGCTCCTGAATATACCTGGAACATCTAAAAAAGGTGCTAGAAATTGTCTGAATTCCATAGAGAATGGGTAACTGGCTTGAGTTGTGTGTTTGATTAATTTGCTGTTTGTAATAGTGTTAGTCATAGTGACTGTTCACACCTTAGTAGTCTGTTGTCTGTGTCACTCATTACAGTGCCTGCACCTGTAGTGACTTCCATGGAGTACTCTTACTCCTGTATTCCCCCCCCCCTCCACTGTTTGAATAATGAACAAGAGATGGGGAGTGGTGCCCAAGAGCAAGAAGGATGTGGTTGCTCTGCCATCCTGTCTGACTTGCTTTGGGTGCAAAATGCCTGTTTCTCCCCTGTTTCCCCCCTGTCTTTAATTTGCCAAATGTTTACTGTGCAAGCACGATCTTTTTCCTATGGAAGTGGAACAGACATCAGATCTGGCAGGCACGCTCTCTTGGGTGAGGGGTCCTTTAAAGAGTTCTCTAAATAGGATGGAAAACACAGACGCTACAGCTGGATATGAATTTTCCATGGAAATGAGGAAAATTACGATCAAATTAATGTACACTAAATGGAAATTTGGAATTGCCCAGTTCCTTGTGCCCTCTGATTAACTTCCAGTTGCTTGAATCCACCCTAAACTCCCAGGTCTTTCCATGATGCAGTTTAGCCCCCTCAAGGAGGTGTGGAGAGACAGCATACAAATTCTCTAAATAAACAGGTGTCTCTGCAGTAAAATGAAAGCACGTCTTACCAGTTTCCAAGTCAAGCCTTCCCAACAGTGGTACTTTTTGCCCTTTAGGATAAATGCTTCAGACTTTTCTTGATGTGCGCCCAAATGAGGCTGCTTAAGTCAGCAGGATCCGGGGCAACTCTCTCTCCTTCACTCCTCCAAACAAAAAAGAAAGACTTCAAAGAGATGAGCTGTCTTTAGGGCTTTATATAGTATGGTAGTTGCTTTACTCACTTTTGAATAGAGCGCCAGTTGGTGCTTTCATTCTTGTTCCGCCTTCACTTGCAAATAAACAGATTTACTCAAAAATCCCATAGATTCCAGTTGTCCTTGCCAAAAGGGAAAGCTGCTTTCCAAAGTCATTAACTTTCCAATGCTCAAGTGAGAAAAGACTAACAGCCTTTTGAGGGCAAATGGATAAGTGCCAATATGCTGGCTGTACACATTTCTGCATAGGCGATATTCACATCCATATCTTATCTAGCCTAATGGGTTGTTTAATTTGTGTGGTCAAAACTCTTGGTTGGGCTAGAGAACTGACATAACATTCAAGTCATCCTTAAAAGCTGCAGCTACTTGGCTGCTTTATCTCTTACACTAGCTTAAACACCATTTAAATGGACATACAGAATTCTCATGATACCATTTCTACTTTTTTTATATACTTTTATTTTCAGTTTTATACAAGTATTACAGTCTAACCATCTATCTTACATACAAGTCAGAGTCTTAAACATTCTTTAGATTATCTATCCATTTATACACCTTTGCCCACCTCTTAATGTGTACCTTATCACTTTTATTTGACAGTGTGAGACTCAAACCATCCATTTGAGCTACCTCTAATACTTTTAAGTATTAGGTCTTCTCTGGAGGGTATTACATCGGATTTCCAATTTTGAGCCAATAATAAACGTGCAGCATTATATTTGCTTGGAATCATATTTAACAGATACATACCCGGTTTCAATGCTAAGTCTTTATCCAAAATTTCTTGAATTATCTTCCGCACCGTTTTCCAATATCCTTGTATCTTACCACACGTCCACCACATATGGTAAACGGTCCCTACGTTTGCTTTACACTTCTAGCATTGACTAGAACAACCGAGGTAGCATTTAGCTACTTTGTCCGGGGACCAGTACCATCTGTGAAACATTGTGTAGACATTTTCTTTATATGCAATAGCTCTCATATCCTTGATGGATTTCCAAACTTTTGACCATTGCTCATAATCTATAGTTTCTCCTATATCTTTCATCCATGTAATCATAACAGTTTTGACAGCCTCGTCCTGCTCATAATCATCCAGCAACAACCTATAAAGATTTTGTATTAGTTTATCATTTGAGGACAGCCAGATCCTATCCAACTCGTTATTCTGATCTTCAAAGCCCCTTAACATATCTTTTTTATATTTGTCTCATAACATTATCTTTTCCCACCAGGTTAAATTATTTTCATGCTGTAACTTTTCTTCCAGTTTTAATTTATTATTTCTATTTAACAAGGATTGATAACTTTCTTTCTTACTTGTTGTTATTAATGCTGGGCTGATAAATGCTTCGATTCCATTTCTATTTCTTAAAGTTCATGCAATGTACAGATAATAGCTTGGATCCTATGCAGCATGTCCTCTTTTCTGTCTTCCACCAGTAGCCCCCAAGACCTCTGAAATGCTGATGTATGTAGCATTCATGCTGATTAAAAAAACAGGTGGCCAAGGAAGGGGCTGCCCGTGAGGAGGCTGAACCAAATGGAACTGCCCTCCCCTCCTTCTTCCTTCTTCCTTCTTCCTTTAGTGGTTTCTGCTGATGCAAAAAGTTCCAGTGGACAAGGAATGGTGTCAACCGTGTTTCTCTTCCTCACTGTAGGCCTACTCTGCAACTTTTTGTCCACATGCAGCCTGCAATTTCTAGCATTAGCATTTTGGAGATCTCAGGGGGCTAACTGGGGGTGAAAGAGGGTGGGAAAGAAATTTGTTCATTCATATCCAATATGCATGTGTTCCATGGGATCCCAGCCTATAACCTCATGACATAGTATGACATTTACTGAACATCTTTATAGCAAGTAAGGTTGAATATTTTGACCCTTGACATAAGTTGCTCATTTCCATATAGCTAATAAAAGACAACCAATTTCTTTTAAATCTATCTGTTGTCTGTTACCCCTTTCTAACACCTTTATAAAGTGGTGCTTGGACCTTCATGGGTATATCCCGTAATTCAGGAATCCATTTCTCAATAGCATCCTGTATATCTGTTGTGTCTTGCTGGTGAACAAGGATCCTGTGAACAGTCCTGAAAAAGTTGTCTGACTAGCTAATCCCCAGGTAACATTTCTGCATGAAAGGCTATTTGTGTCTGTTCTACAATAACTGCTTTCGGCCTTCAGTCATCCATTCTTGTTCTCCACCTCCTCTTTTCCCCACTGTCTTCCCAAAATGGTTTTTGACCAAACAATTATTAACTAATTCCTCATCTTCTTTAGCTATTATTTACTGTCACATATTTAAGAATAAAATGCTGTTATCAACTTATAACCAACATACTGTGCCTGGTGATTTCTTCAATGACTGATTTATACATTTGTGGAGGGGCAGCAATCTTTTTCCAGCTGACCAGATATATTGCTGATGGACAGATTTTTTAAGTCGGGGGGCATTCAAATTTCTTAGGGGGCACTGGCTAATAGAATTAAAGGAATACCCAGCTCCTTCCCTGTACCTGCTGTCGCTTGGGAATCCTGGGCTGGATGGGAAGTCAGGGGGCCTTGCCAGTAAGTCAGGGGGCCTAGTCCTGAGATGCCCCACTGTAGCTATGGGCCTGGACAGAACCGTCCCACTAGGGCTGAATTCTTACATTTTCTGAGCACCGAGGAGACTTTTCCTGGTTGAGAAATGCTGGACCGTGTGGGAGGAATCCCATACTGTGGCTTTTCTCTCCTTGAGCAATAGGCCAGTTTCTGGAGAACTGATCATGGCTTGGAGGGAAACTACAGCATAAATCCAACTCACAAGATCTGGAGCTATCCTAGAGGCCCAGAAAGGAGTGACCCATTTTCCACCAGGATGACTTGGGTACCAGGCCTAGGTTATACATTGTGTATAAATGTACTGTATCTAAATACTCTGTAGTATGCTAGAGCAGTATCTATGTTTGTTTTGAGCATGTAGTACTGAGAGACATAAGTTGTTTTAATTATAGTTTGTACAATGTATATCCACAATAATAAAAGGTTATTGTTTGATTTTTACCCCCGTACACAGACTCTTGCTCCAAAGAAAATTGAGGCACTGGGAGAACTGCAGATGCCTTGCAAGTCTACATGTTCTGCAGAAGGTAAAGGCAGTCTGTCTTGTAAATGCATCCACGAATCCATTGTCAATTATGTACATAACATACATTGGAGTAGCTTATGCTTTCTGTGCAATCAGAATTTTTCAATGCATGGGCAGATCTGGTATGCAAACCTTTCACTGTTCGCAAGATTGTTATAAGGAGAAATAAGTTCAGCATTGTGCACTGGTAAAAAATAATTCAACAAGTCTTCACTTAAAATATTCCTGTGGGGTAATGTTAATATGGTTAAGGTATGTGGGGTTTAGATTAGATGAAAATTCACACTTGATATAGATTCATACTGGTCTTATCTCCTTTTTTATGAGATAAAAAACAACTCCTGGGTGCATACATGTTTATCCTCTCCTCTTTTATCTTCACAACAACCCTACAAAGTAGGTCAGGCTGAGAATTAATGGCTAGCTTAAGATGGCCCAGTGAATTTCATGGCAGAGAGGGGATTTGAACATGGATATGTTCTTCCTTGCCACACTAATCACTACACTGTACTGACTTTCATATCCACACCACAGTATAACTGAATTAAAAAAAATAATGTTCCCAAACTCAAGAGATTTGACCCACAAATATAAGCAGGCTTCTGAGTGTAAATCATCTAACAAGTGAGGGTGAAAGTGGACAAATTTCTAGAGCAGGGGTGGCCAAACTTGCTCAACATAAGAACCACATAGAATAAACATCAGATGTTTGAGAGCCGTGAGATATGAACAAATATTACACACATGTTTTTATTTTTAAAATATGCACATTTGCTTTTTATTAACATTAAATGAGACTGCCAAAAATAAAAACAAAAGGGGTAAAAACAGATATTTATAATGATATTTGTTCAGTGATATTTATTTGTTTGCTAATGATATTTATTTGTCTAAGAGAGAGAGAAAAAGAGGTGGAAAGAATGAAAGAGGTGGGGGGGGAGAGAGAATAAATAGATGGGAGGAGGGAAGGAGAAAAAGCATGCCTCCCCTTTGCTTCCCCAGCTGCCCTGTTGGGAGCTGAACAATATGTGTGAAAGAGCCACATGTGACTCCCGAGGTGCAGTTTGGCCACCCCTGTTCTAGAGGTACAGCTGGGGGGGGGGCAGGTCTTTCTTTGATCTGGAAGCGACCTGCTGCTTTCTGCCATTTACGGGACTTCCACATATTACCACCCTTTAGGGGATCTTGCAGCTGCCCCCGTGATTTGCCTAGCTCTCCGAGTTGATACAAAGGAACCATTTCTGCAATCCTAAGCAGAAATCAGGCTTCTATTCCTGACTATAGTAGGGTAGGTCTTAACTAGTAACCAATTATTATTTCTCCTAAAATGCCAGAAGAGGGCAGAATTCTACTGACGTTATTTGAGTATTTTCTTTTCATAAAGTCTAAATGATAGTGCAGTTAACAAAAGTGCTGAAATCAAAGCTTGGTTTTGAAGGTTTTATCTTTTTAAATTTTGACATTCATAATTTAATAAGTTTTTTTCCTGTCAGCATTGGCTCTTTCAACGCTTTGCCTCATTGTACTATGTTGAGAAAGCAACCCAGTATAGCAGCCTTGCTCAAGGCTAAGCAGGTCTGGGCCTCATTGATGTCTGCCTGGACAGGAAAACTTCCTGAGGATCCCATGAAACTGCTTTAAGTTTTTGATGGCTGGTTCTAAGCCAAATGGCCTCTGCAGGGTTTGCTGGTGGCTACTAGTGGCCCTCCAGGTTGGGATGCCAGCCTCCAGGTGGGACCTGGGGAACCCCTGGAGTTACAGCTCATCTACAGACAGCTCCATTCCCTGGAGAAAATGGATGTTTTGGAGGCTGGACTCTGTAGCATTGTACCCCGCTGAGGTCCCTCTCCTCCCCAAATTGCATCTCCAAATTTCCAGGAGTTTCTCAACCTGGATCTGGCACCCCTACCCACCCATTCCTTGCCAGTAGCCAGGGGGAACCTGGCAACCCTACTTCCAGGCCAGCAGCTCTCCAGGAACTTTCTTGGTATGTTAAAGGTTCAGTCTCTCTGCTAACATAAACAAGACAATACAAAGCCCAGTTTTTAAAAAGCGAATAAATTCATATGTGTTTATTTAAAACATTTTAAAGCTGCCTTTCCACCCAACTTTGAGTCCCCAAAACAGCTAACAATATATATAGCAATTAAAACAAAACACATATGCATGTGAATGGAAAGGAGGGTCAGTGATAATTAATCAGGGAACCCAGGACAAAATAGAAAAGTCTTCAACTGCTGGTGGAAGAGAAAGGGACAGACAGATCTTCGTGGGTGAGGGAGAGGGAACTCCATAGTTTTGGTACCATGAGTGACAGGGCTTTTTCTTGGGTTACCACCTCTCTGCCTTCAGATGATAGGGGGCACCAGAAGCAGCACCTCTGAAGATGACCATAGTGGTTGGGAACACTTACCAGAAACTCAGCCACCAGAAACTCACCAGGCACCAAGTTCACGAGGTTTTAGATGTCGTGGGAAGACACCTTTATTCTCATGGGCTGCTTGGATTCCTATTTCCCATGGGTGCTTTATTAGTTGCTGTATAAGAACATTCAGCTTTTGTCATATTATTGTTTTCAGTTTTGTCTGACGCAATGTTAAATTATTTTATTGTATTTTTCTCTTGTGTCTTGCTGCTATTTTAATCCTTTTATTCCCCCCCCCCAAAATGATTTTACTGATTTTAGAATTTTTATTCTTCTTAAGCCACATCATAAATTTTTGCTCATAGGGTCAGGCTATAATATTTTAAATACATAACTGAAATGTTTTCATGTCCTTCCAAAGCAAAATAATGTATATGAAAATACAAGCAGAAACTGCTGGTCAAATGATGCTCAGAAAGTAGTTTGCTATATTCTGTCAGTGAATTGGTCACATGGCACAATCTTATGTGTGTTTCTTCTGGAATGAGTCTCATACAGTTCAGCAGGACTTCCTCTCAAACAAGAGCATTTGGCTTGGTAATCTTAAACGTTATCATTGGAAATGCTTCAGTACTGTAACTGAAAGGGGGAGGCAGGAGGCATTAGCATTCAAAACAACTATTGTTGCAACAAGTAATACTGTGGGTGGGTCTGAATCCGTGATCACCAGAGCTGTTAGGCATCAGGATATCAACAGCTGCTTCATTTCCCTTGCATGTAGCTATAGCAATGCCTTTGGTTTGCTTGGGTTTCACAACAGGTATTCCCAGTGGGTCAGCGTAAGTTGATATTGCCACCTTAGCACTGAATCTCCCATAGCTTAATTAAAATGAAGTTAAGTGAGGCTGAAGATTCAGCTGTGCCTCTGTAATTAGCAGAACTCCCTGTCTCAACAGACTTTTAAGAGACAGGATCAGGCGCAAATCCATGGCAAATAATAATTTGACTTTGAAGTTAGTTTACATTCTCCTTTGTGCTTTAATAAACAGAATCTCTACAAATAGCTGGCAGCTGTGTCAGCTCGGTATCAACAGTACTCAGGAGAACTTTCAGTATTCTGGGAAAATATAAAGAAATATTTAGATGAAAACTTTCAGTTCATTCTTTGAAGGATCAAGTACATTTTACTGTGATATCTTCAAGTGCTCCTTATCTTATTTTTCCTTATGTTTTACGGGCCATCATGTCAAATTCCATTTTTCTTCATGTTCTCTCATCTTTTGTCTAATTGGTAGGTAGTATGAAACAAACAAACAAAACTGTTCTAATCCTCAGAAGTATTTTATAGTCAACTCTACTACTTTTCTTTTGGTGTTTTCCTTGTATCCTGAATCAGTGCGCCATCTGCAGGTAGTCCAGTGCTATGGAACAATCTGCCAGCATACCCTGTGTGGAAAGGCACGAGGATAACGAGTGTCTGGTCCTGTTATCTAGGAACGGATGCATATCCTAGAAGCAACTAGCAGGCATCAAGGCATTAACCTGGGTTAATGTCTTCTGTCTGCTAGTTGCTTTTAGGATACCAAAACGAGAGTTAGGTTTAAATCTGTCTGTGGCAAGAAGGCAGCATAGTGGCTTAAATTCTATGTTATTACGGAAGTCTAGTCTTTACTATTTGCTGGTGGACTCTGCTATTGGCCACAACTAACTTCAGCAGTGCTTTTCCTATGCAAAGAAAATCTCTCTGAAAAACTCAGGAAGCTGATAAATCTGATGTGACCTTAATTTATGATGCAGTCATTCTCTTGAAAGGAAAGCTTGTGAAAAATATGTCACGTTTTAATCAGCATTGTATATAGAATAAGCAAGAACTGAATAATGGGCAGCAATTATTTATTAGTTGCTGTAAATTTTCCGGGTTGTGTGGCCATGGTCTTGGCCATTGTGGGACCTACAATGCCAAGAGCACGACCACACAACCCAGAAAATCTACAGCATCTAATGAACTCCGGGCGTGAAAGCCTTCGACAACATAATTATTTATTAACTGAAATATTGTGAAATATTAAGGGAGTCTTTTGGTTTTATAATTGAACATACAGCAGCAGTTTTGAGACTTACTTTACATGTTACCGCTCACAAATGTGGTGTGGGGGTCCTTTCCCATAAAAGGGGGAACTTGTATGTCTTTCCTCTATCCTGGATGAGGTCTATACATTGTTCATTCATTATGTTTATATCCTACTTTTTATTATAAAGTCCTCAAAAGCAGCTTACCACACTTGAAAAATACCATTTTAATTTCCTTTCCCTCCCATTCCCAGTATACTAATTCTCACTGCAGAATTAAGACTATAGTCCTTTCCCTCCAGAATAACCAGTCTCTGGGGTTTGAGTTTTTAAAATTGTTTTTAGTCTGCTTGTAGCCTGAGAACTGGACAGCTTAGGATGATAAATGCTTTGTGTTGTAGGTTTTTATGCTCTACGTCTTTATTGGTTGGGTTTTTAACGGTTTGTTAATTTTAATTATTTTGTGTTTTTTGATTTTACCATTTTTTATGTTGTGAGCCTCCTTGAGCATATCTGTGAAGATACAACATATACTTTTTCTAAGTAAATAAACAGGGAGAAGCTAGGTGCTGCTGTTCCACAGTTGTTGCTCACATTTGTACCCGTTGTTTCAAGACCTAAATATGAAGTAATAAAAACAACTAAAAGGAAAAAAGCAGCAACAAAAATACTCCTTTTTTTTAGAATAATATTTATTTTATGTAACCGCACAGATGGGGTCTAACAAATGTGCAGAATTTGCATGCTAGTCTTTCATAATAGTGGCACTGTCTATGGCTGGGGGAAAATGAATTAAAATGGATTTTGTGCACTATGTCCTTCCTTTAGAGTTTTGAAAAGGAGCCAGGAAACAAAATAATAAAGTAGTCACAATTGTTCCCTGAAATCGAATGGAAAGAGCTAGTTCTTAAAATGCATGAGGTTTCCTTTCTTTTTATTGTCAGAGTCCCATCTACAATATAATTTGCCTTTGATAGTCTACAGGGTTTGACAAGTACATATTAATCAGCAAGGCTGATTTATAATTCAATATGTATTTTCACAGCATGCTTCTTTAAGAAAAAAGACCTTGTTTATAAATTAGCCCATTAAAATAACACAACAGCTTGTTGTAGAGCCATCTAGTATTTCAACCACAGTCATGCTACTTTGGGAGTAGTAGATATTATAAAAGACCATTGTTTGGTCTTCAGTTTTGTAATTTCAGTGTGGTGTGTGTGTGCGGAAAACTCACTTGCGCAATTTTCTGCTAGAAGATAATTGGAATGTGTCTTTTGTTTGAACAGATCCTGTGGACCTTGTGTCTGCGGAGCCATCTCTGAAAAATGAAGATGTAACGGTACAGTTCCATTATCATGACTGGCTAAAAATCTACTGAGTTTCCCACCATTTGCTTTGGTTCCTGAATACTTTTCAGAATTAAATATTGGCCATTGTCTGCCAAGTATCACATCTTATATCTTTTTACAATAACAACATATATTATGTATCTGACTAATTTCAAAAAGCAGTTCGACCATGTTACTGAGGTTGGGAGCTGTAATAGGGTTGCCAAGTCCTACCGTAGCTGCAGTGGGGGGAGTCCTTTCCCTCGAATGATAGAGCATCCCTCCGCAACGTGCCCAATGCAATGACATCACTTCTGGGTGGTGTCCAGGCTGGCGGGTAATGGACCCATCAAGCGGGGGTTCCCCTGCCCCCCCAGGGGATCTGGCAACCCTAAGCTGAAATGAAGAAGTCAACTGCTTGTTCGAGATTAAAAAAATATGGACTTCAAGCCAGTCATGTGCTGCTGTGGATCAGCCTCTGAGAAGTGAGGGTTGTTTTGGTTACAACTGTATTCCTTTGGGACTTCTGTTTATCATGCTGTGATTTAAAGGTCCCATGCCAATCATTTTCCATGTCTAAAACTGAGACCAAATGTGTTTTGTCATATGTAGTTAGTTCTAAGGAGGTGTTTAAGAATTTCACACATTTTGTATCAGAATGATTGATGGATGTTATGCCTGATTCTAAACCAGGCCATAGAGTCTGGATCAAAAAATCCACACTGTGGGGCTAGGGACAGACAGGACATTTTTCTGTAAACCCAGGGGAAGCCCTAGGTTTGCAGAAAAATATGAAAAGTGAACAGTTTTTTTTAAAAAAACAAATCTTAGAAGTAATGCATGCTTCTTTAAGAAAAGCATATCAGCTGGATATTTATAAGCAGCCTTGTACTTTGCTTATATGAATGAGACCCTCTCCCCATGAGTCCTTGAGGGTCTCCCCACTTGTGTTATCCTCATGAATTACTTTATTCATGGGAGTGTTGCCAAGCCTCTAAAAACAATAGCAAATGAATTGACCTACAGTAAAAACAGTTGGTTCAAAAGTTTCGTGATCTGCATTGTCTGTTCCTTGGTTTTTGAAAGAAATTGTCATTTCAGCTGCAAGAACTGAACAAGTTTGGATTGTTGTTTCTTCCTGGTGCCTTTAAACAAAAAGAGCTGGCAATAGTCACTGATTACTCTGAAATAGCGGACAACATATTAACTGTTGAAATGCTAGAAAACTGATGATCTGCATTAGTGTTTAGAAAAGAGCCGTTCTGAGAGAGTAGATGTTCTTTTTTGTGTATGGATGATTTTCTTTTTAATTATTGTATCCTGAGAGAAAAAAAGAAATGAATGCTCTTAAAAAATATAGTCTGAAATTTCACATCCCCATTTATTTTTAGAGCACAAAATGGAAAATAATCCAATTTCTTTTTTTCTGTTTTGGTAGTTTTATAAAGATCATATGATTCAGTCAGTTGAAAATGAAAGTGACACCTTGTTGGACTTAGGTAAGAAAATTCTTTTATCTGTCTTGATTCAGTTTTTTAAAAATGTGAGCCTTATCATTTGGTGGTGAGCAGAAATTATTCTCTGATTATCAGGACTGGAAGCTGTGCAGAGACCTGCCACCTTCTTCCTTCCCTTCCTTCTGCCTGAAAAGACCAACAGCTAGGTTGCAGACTGTCTGCATCAGTATTGTGATCTCTTTGGTACCCTCCAGAGCAATAGATGCTCATTGGTGTGTGAGCTGCTTCCTCCTGGGCAGTCTCATGTGGTTGGGAAGCATGTGGGTAAAGTATCATGGAGTGTGCAGCTTGCCATTTCACCTGCTTAAATTACTGAGTTATAATACGAACTGTTGATAACAATATTGGATAATTACTTTTTTTTTTTAGTATATACAAGAAGACATTCTCTCTTTGTTTCTAAATTGGGGCAAGGCAGTCTATAGTAGAATCACAGAAAGACTGTGTGAAGGGCTTAGTATAAGTAGGGCTTGAAAGTGTTATCCTTGAGACAATGAGGGATGTTTAGACATATGTCCCTGTGAAATGTTGAAGAAGATACACTTTTGGTCTGAGAACACTGAGAAAGGCATAAAAATGATTGTTACAACCAGTGCTGTTTGCTGTTTTAAAATAATAATAAGTATTGTTCCTGTGGTGAAAGATCTCCTGAGCCAAGGATGACTAACTGGTTGTATTTGTATCAGTTAGAATGATACACTGAAGGTGTTAAACTAGCTGAGCAAACTAGGAAGGTTATGTTATTGCAACTTACGATGACAAAACCTGCCTTGCTTTTCTCACAGGAATAGAAAAAGACCAGTGGTAGACAAAACCTGAACTTCTGGTATTCAGTTGAAAACCATGGATGGCTATCATCATCTAAGCTTAGTGCACAAATGTCACAGCCTTTCATTCATGGCTTTTTTTCATTTATGGCTGTTTATAATCTTTACCTCTATGTTTGTGTGTGTGTGTGTGTGTGTGTGTATGTATGTATATATATATATATATGTATAATCTGCCATTTGAGGCTATACTTTGTGGATCTTATGAAGCAGGTTAAATCTCACAAAGTTCACAATAAATGTGCCAAAAAACTTTGTTGTTTTTGGTTTTTTTTGATGTGTGCACAAAATTTACCTATCAGGTTTATAAAGCTTATTAAAATTAGAAAACAAAAGTATTTCTGTATTTCATTTTTCAGAACTTAAAATGTGTTAATGTACATTTCTGCCCAGAATATCTGTCCAAAAAGTGAAGGCTGAAGGACTGTACAATTTTTAATAAAGACACTCTGATTTGCACAGTTGCATTGTTTAAGTGACTGGGCAGCAGATAATTTTTGGTTTGCTGAGCTCCCTGCCTCTATTTCTGAGGACGTAAGAGATTCTGCTGGTCACAGTTTGCACTTCACAAGATAAAAAGATCTGAGGCCAAATTTTTGGCATGCTTCATTGTGTAACCAGGGTAGCACCACAAGATTTAAAGGAGTCTGTCTATTTGGGTTTCTCTGGTATCATCAGTAATTCCAATTTATCTGCTTGTCACTTTGAGGTGTTGAACATAATGGCACACTGCACTGTGAGACCTGCTGGGGGATGCAGTGATATCTGTTTTGTTTTTATTTAAATCCTCTTTCAGCATCCTTAAATGTCTTTCCCCCCATAATTAGTCAAGACTTGCACCTGCTTATTTACCTCAAGAAAACAAATTGCATTTTAAAAAGCATCCATGGGTTTTTCTGCATTAAATAAACCAGATAATTATTAATTTTGGTTTCGATTTAGAGTGAAGCTTAAACAATGTGTTCCTAGTCCAGAATCATGAATGTGATTTTGTGTACAAATAGAAATATGGAGATTTGGTACATATGGATTCCCACATTTATTTCAGAAAAAGAAGTGAGTTCCTGCATGCAGGATTACTTTCCCCAGCTGAAAAAAAATGGGGGTAGTCCTTGAGGGAACAGGAAGATCTATATGCAAGTGTATGAGATAAAACTAGCTATGTTACTGAAGCCGACAATTATCTGGCTTGCTCCATGAATGTAACGCTTGGCTACGTTATGCATCAATTGCTGCTCCCCACAGAAGTTCTTCACCAACTTGGCACATTGAACAAGATTCTGCAGGTGTGTGGTCCAATGTTCAGCTGATCTGGCACCCAGAGGCAGCTGCCAGTAATCAATCATAAAAATGCTTCATTCATGTTTGATGCAACTTGAATTTAACCAAGCTACAATTCCTGTGAAGAGTAAAAGGAGATGAGAACTCCCAGAAAGTGAGAGGTTTTTCTTTACCTTCTGCAGGTTCAATAAGTAAGCTGTTAAATACCCTGCCAGTACTGAACTGAGTTTAGGAGAACTTATGCATCATTAACGGAACAGGGTGTGTGCACCTTATTTATTAGTTTTTCATCAGATGTGTCTTAAACAGACTTTAAGAAAGAAACTTTGTTGGTGCAGCCCAGTGTTCAAAGCCACTGGTTTGGCAAATAAATGCTATGCTATCTGTCATTATCCTAGTGTCAAAAGTTTGCCTAGGCTGTCCTACTAACGCAAAAGTGTTGATGCTTTTATAGTGATATCAGGCAGTGTTCACACACGCGAGATAATGCGGGGGGGAAGTGAGGCTATTTGCTCTGGAGTAATTTGACCCGCAGTTGCATGATCACACAGTCCCTTGAAGCTGCAGGGGCAGCTCGCCACTATGTGATCAGACGCAAACTGCGGGTGAATCAGGGGGTTTTTTGGCCGTGTGTTTCCAGTGTGCTTTGATGTGGGATTGATGATCCTCATCTCTGCACTGAGTGCAGAAAAAACAATGGCATGGAGTCGGGATGGCCCGATCAGACCATACCAACACCATGAGAGTGTGCTGGTGCGATCACACAGGGAAAGTCTGTTCCTGGCCTGTAGCAAACCCGTTGCTACTGGACTTTCCCTAGTGTTTTTTTAATCCGCTTCTGCAGCAGAGCAAAATGGGCTGCCTATGGATGTGAGATGCTTCCCAGATGTTCTCGTGTGATCACGCCCTTAAAATCCACCTGGCATTCACGCCTGTGGCGTGGCTAATTCTGCGTGTGATTGCAGCCTCGGTAACTGTTTCCAGATGGGGGTACATAGGCAATATTATGTAAAAGCTATTATGTAGCATGGAACTGGGCATTTATGAGGTGGAAAAAGGACTGGGGCAGACCTTTCGGGACAATGCAGAGCTTTATGTTCCTTGTTTGATTACAGTGGGAATGCAACTGACAGGTGGCAGAGTGGAACAGACTTGCTCCGTTTACAGTTCCCTGGCTCTGGCTACAGCTGTGCTGATGTGGCACCCATTCTGTTTACATGCTTCTGGGTGACTTGGATGAAAATTGTGGGGTAAACTTATTTTAATACATAGAATCGTAGAATGTTAGAGTTGGAAGGGACCTTGCAGGTCATATAGTCCAACACCCTGCAATCTGCAGGAGCGTAGCTGAAAGATAGCCCTACAACATACCCGAAAGATGGTTGTCCAGCCCCCTCTTGAAAACGCTCAGCGAAGGAGCATCCACCACCTCCCGAGGCAGTCTGTTCCCCTGCTCAACCACTCTTACAGTTAGGAAGTTTCTCCTGATATTTAGCCAGTAATGACTCCTTTGTAATTTCCACCCATTAGATCTAGTCTTGCAATCCAGAGCAAGAGAGAATAGATCTGTTCCATCTTCTACATGACAGCCCTTCAAATATTTGAAGACTGCAATCATGTCCTCTCTAAGCCTTCTCTTTCCCAGGCTAAACATATCCAACTCTTTCAGCCTTTCCTCATAGACTTGGATTCCAACCCTCTCACCATCCTGGTTGCCTTCCTCTGGACATGCTCGAGCTTGTGGTGCCCAAAACTGGACACAGTACTCCAGGTGAGGCCTGACCATAGCAGAATAGAGCGAGACTACTGCCTCCTGTGATCTGGACACAATGTTTATGTTAATGCATCCTAAGATTGCATTAGCCCACTGTTCCAGGCCATCTAGATCGCTTTGAATCCTGGCTCTGTCTTCTTCAGAATTAGCAATCCCACCCAGCTTTGTGTCATCTGCAAATTTGATAAGCAGTCCCCTCTACGTCTTCCTCCAGGTCATTTATAAAACATTGAACAACACTGGGCCCAGAACCGAGCCCTGCAGCACTCCACTCAAGACTTCCCTCCACATAGACGCAGAGCCATTTACGAGCAATCGCTGGGTACAATCTTTCAACCAACCATGAATCCATCCAACGGTTGCACCATCCAGCCCACACTTAACCAGCTTATCCTCAAGGATGTCATGAGAAACTTTGTCAAATGCTTTACTGTGGATATAGATACACTATGTCCACAGCATTGCCAGAGTCAAACATTTTAGTAACTCTGTCAAAAAAGGAGATAAGGTTGGTCTGGCATGACTTATTCTTGATAAACCCATGCTGGCTACAACCAATTAACTCATTCCGTTCAAGGTGCTCACAGACAGAGTGTTTAATAATCTGCTCTAGAATTTTCCCACGTATTGATGTCAGACTGACAGGCCTGTAATTTCCCGGGTCCGTCTTTTTTCCCTTCTTGAAGATCAGGACAACATTCGCTCTTCTCCAGTCTTCCGGCACAACACCAGGATTCCAGGACATCTTAAAGATTAGAGCCAGAGGTTCTGAAATAACATCTGCAATTTCTTTTAGCACCCTGGGATGCAAGCCATCCGGCCCTGGAGACTTGAAAGTATTTAATGCAGCTGGATGCTCTCTGATCATTTCCTTACTTACTCTGGACTGGCAGTTCCTTCATATGCCCTGGATTCTTCAGTTTGTATACAGCTCGCCTTACAGTTGAAGACTGATGCAAAATGAGACTTAAGTAATTCCGCTTTGTCTTCATCCCTTGTTAAGGCTTGACCGTCCTCCCCTAGCAATGAGCTTACCCCATCCCTGTTCTTCTTTTTGCTCTGAATGATGTTGACAAATGTGTTAGTTTGCATTAGGTTGAATGAGATTTCATTTTCTCCCTTCCTTGCTTATGGCAATCACACAACATCCCTGCTTGCAGAATTCTTACTTGAGAGCTCTTTGACATAGGGAAGGTAATTTAAAAAAGGTACTGTAGCAGCAGTGTTTGGATGTGGGGACATTCCAGTCTGCAGAGGAAGTAGTAATCATCTGAGGTTTAAAGACTGAGGACAACAGGCCATTCTGGTAATAAATGACTACATAGTATTTGTTACAATTGACCATGGACCGCTGTTGAGACTCTTGAAGCTGCTAATTGGTTTTCTGACTCATACCTACAAGATAAGGGTCAACCATAATCATGGCAATGGATGGTTATCTATCTTCCATGAGAAACTCATGGTTTAATTCAGTAGTCACTGTTGTTCATTGTTTGTATGCAAGCAGAAAGCCAGTATGGTAGTGTCAGACTAGGAATGGGGAGAACAGAGTTCAAAACTTGCTCAGTGACTGTCAATCAGTCTCTCTCTCTCTCTCTCTCTCTCTCTCTCTCTCTCTCTCTCTCTCTCTCTCTCATAGTTCTGAAGAATGAGCTAAACATGTAATACACAGCTGCAATCAATGCTTCCTCTAAGCTGTGGAGTCTTGTGAGCAAAAATTCTACATTATGAGCTACTGGCATTAAAGTTGTGAGCATGCAATTTGGCTGCTGCATAAATTAGTTTGCTCTGGAGCCATCCTTCCTGAGCTAAGACAAAAAGGTGTGAGCTGGGGGATAAAAACCTGTGAACTAGTTCACACTAACTCAGCTTAGAGGGAACACTGGCTGCAATGGGGATCCAGGACAATGGTGATATGCAAAAATATATCTCTTGTCCTCTGAAGTTTGGCCTCTGCCCACAAGAAATGCCTGTATGATATAGGTTAATGAATGCTTCAGTACTTTCTCAGAATCCATCCGGGGAAAACTAAAGTGATTTGATAGAGAATATGCTATGAAGATGTCTTGCCTCTCTGAATACCCCTTGTCTTGAAGTAGCAGGTCAAGTTAAAGTTGGTTCTTTGCTGGTGGTTTCCCTATGAAAATGCAAACATCAAAAGTGGTCCAAAGTGTTTGATACCACCAGTATAATTTATGTTAAACTGTATCCATATTAGTCCCAGGCAAATATGCAGTAATATGTAGTCTGCTGACAACGTGGTTTGATTTCATTCATTCATTTATTATTATTTTCTTTAAACAATATTTTGTCTCCACCTCCAAATGCTTTCTTCAAGAGCTTTATTTTAACCTGTGTTGGCGCTTACTAGCCTGTGACTGACTGAGCACATTGGCCCTAGGTTGTACAGTCAATGTGCTCTTGGAGGTGAGCAAGTAATTTATGCATGGTAATCTTACCCTTCTGAGAATGAAAGCTTTCAGACTGCTCTACAACATGCAGATTTAGAGGAATCTGAAAAAGGTGCTCATTTGTTCAGGATGAAACTGTATGTAAGGCCTTTTCTTCTGTATACAGTTATAAGTAACCATATCACAATTCCTTCGTGCAAAACTCTGTTTAACTTGAGCCTGAGCTCCTGGGAATTTGAAGCTTCTTTCTGTATCACAGGATTGAACATTCTGCCACTCCCAAGAATACCAGCTGTGTTCAGAGCATAGATAGTGAACTCAACATGAGATAAAATCACTGTGTGGCTCCCTGCCACATCTACCTGGGATCTGGATTCGTAGTTGACCCTTCCTTGTTCCTTTGCCAAGTGTGCACTGGTTTGGACTCAAGGCCTGGTTGTTTACTGGTTTAGATAGAACTAGGATAGTGTTGCACTATGCATTTTACATTGGCTGGACTGTGGAGCACCGGAATCAATAGTGTCTTGCTAATTTGTAAAGTTCTGAACAGTGTAAACTATGGCTGCATTTTAGTCATGTATTAGAAAGATGTCTATCCCACCTTATCTCCTTGGATTCAAGGCTTCTAAGAATGCGGCAATCAGGTCATAAGGACACAAATAATCATAGGTGAATTAACAAGAGTAAAACAAAGATTAAAAAGCACCCAAGATGTAAAAACACAGAATTTAAAAATACACAGAATTAGAATGAGCATGTCCAGATCTGCCGAAACTATGTACCTTCCACCAAATCCTGTCAACAGTGACGATTTCTTGGATGCCTTCCTAAATGTAACAAGTGAAGGCTTCCTCTGCATCCACTTTGGTAGGTCATTTCAAAGGACTGGACCCACCATGGAAAAGCCCATGATCTAGCTGTAACTATATGGCTATATGAGAGTTTCTAGAAAGCTTTTTCTAGGCTTTAATCCTGATGGGTAACTGCACTTGCATACCACCTACTTTTTGGGACCTCATCTTCTGATTTATTGATTTTTACCCGGTCTCCTTATGGTTCAAAATGATTCACAAAATTTGATTCAACAGGAGGTCCAGTCTTTGTTATGACAGAACCCTTGGGATGCATTCAGACATACAATAAACTGTGGCCTATGAATTGTTATTTGACCAAACTCTAGTTGTGGTGCCTGAATACTGATGGTGCATGAATCAGGGTTAGTCAGTTGGCACCAAACTGGGATTTCAAAGTTGTAGATGGTTTGTAAGGCTGTCAATGGCAACCTCCTCCCTTGAGGGTCCATACTCCAACTGTTGCTCAGTGGAGCAGTGGGAGAAAAATGAAAGGAAGACCTGGTGTACAAACCATAGAGATTAGGAAAATATTTTAGAATGGCACTGTGATATCCCTTCTGGGTCCCAAACTGGAATGATATCATGATGTCACATGATGCTGATTTTTGTAGTCTCTGTCCCCTTATTGCTCATTATCAGGTCAAGCCACAGCTTGCTGAGTAACAGTGGCCCTTGTGGTTGTCTAGCCATAGAGTTGAGGCAAGAAGCAGACAAATTGGAGTTTGTGTTACTTATGCCTAGAAAACTGTCCAGAGAATGTTGTGTAGTTTATTGTGATGCTTGAATGAAAACTTAGTGTTAAACTTGTTCTCTGAATACTGATCTTTGCATGATTGTCATCATCTTCAACAAGTGATATGAATAATATTTTTCCTGTTTTCCAAAGGTTTCTTTGGAAGGAGAACTACCGTATGTTCCTCCTGCAGGGTTTCATTCCTCTTTATTCCATTTTCCATTTTTGAGTGTTAATGTTTTTATTGTCTTTCATTATGAAAGTGGGGTATTAAGGAATTTTATTACATTTTATAGAGCATGATGATTGTCAACTGGTGGAGTGTTTTATAAACAAAATAATTATTATTACTGACTGCCTATCAAGTGTGTTTTATCCTGCCCTTCCTTCCAGGAACTCAGGGCAGCATACATTGTGCTCCCTTCCCTGTTGACAAATCCTCAGAGCATTGTGACTATACAACTTGGAGCTTTTAAGTTCTGACTTGCTGGTATTTTCAAAACCATGCAAGCTGATTTCAGATTCTTGAGTGGCAAGGCAGCAAATTAAGGTTATGTGGTACTGTACATATATAACCAAGTTTCCGGGGGTTTTGGGAGGAGGATTGGAAGTAGGTATGAGAACATGCTCCTTTACTGTTTGGAAATGTATGATTATACAAGAGTTAACAGAGCTTAGAGAAGTGATCTCCAAGAAAAATATTAAGCAAGCACATGATGTTCTTTCCTTCAGACTTTGGTGCTTTAAAAAAAAAAAGGGAGGGGAGCTAACGGAGAGAACCACAACCATCTGTTGTCTCAGTTCCTAGGATTGGACCTTTTTTTCCTTCTCAAATTAAAAGCAATTTTTTGGCAGGATGGCATAAAGAAGCCCTTTATTCAGATATTTCGTCAGGTTTTTGCCTGTTGGTCTGGCTTTCATTTAAGACTCATACTTTTTAAAAGACTGAGTAAGAATGCATGTGAAATAGGTTTTGGAGGATTTCTAGTATATTCTAGAAACAATACCTTTGGCATATAATATTCAAACATTTGTAATCCCATTGCCTATAATTTCCTTCATCTGGCTTTCAGCTCCAGCCTATTGAATTCTGCTATGTGTATGTGCATTGTAAATACAATGCAAGCTTTTCAGTTGCTTGAGGTTGGCAAGTAGAGTTAATTTTTGATACTGTTCCGGTGAATATTCCAGATACTATTCCAGAGAGTATTCCAGATACTATTCCCTGTTAGTCTCTGGCTGCAAAAGCAAACAGTCCCCGTGGACCTTGGAAAGGCTAGTAGATGTTTTATGAGCTGGAGCCTACTTAATTACATGGATGATATATAACAGTTGACAAACAGATGCATATACTTGGGGACCCAGGAAGGAAGTGGGGCAAAAGGCGGGTAACATGCAAGGTGTCACAGAAGGCCTGTGATCCTTTTATGCAGAGCTCAAGTGCATGCAGGATACAAAGCAAATGATCCATTTACCGCAGCAACCACTGGTGGTAATCTAATTTCATAAGTGTTGCATAAGAAAGACTACTGATTAAACTGGAATAGAATAGAATTTCCTGGTAAATTCTTGTCCAACAATTTTGGTGCTTGAGGCTGATTCGCAAGCTGATTTTATGGAAGTGTGCAAATGTGCTAACATTTTGGAGATTAGTGTTGTGGAACTCAGAGGAAATGACTGTTACAAGAACACCAGCCAAATCACTGTGTGTGATATTAGTTGAAGGAGACTTTTTGATAAGAATATAGAATCAGTGATAAATCTTTACAAGGCAGCTAAAGCAACCATCTCTTACTGTTGGGGGAAAATATTTCTCCTTTTTTGACAGAAAGTATATTGGAATATAGCTTTGTTAATAGAATTGTTATGTTAATAATGGCTTTAAATTCTGGAGCGAAATTGTGTTAATCTGTTCCAGCAACAAACAGAGAGGGGTCTTGTGGTTCCTTATAACTAACCATTTTTTTTCTATCATAAAATTTTGTGGTCTTCTTTGGATGTAGGAAATAGGTCCTCTGTTGAAAAAATGACTTTATGCATCTGAGAAAGTGGAATCTAGTCCATAAAAGTTTCTGCTAGAATAAAAACTGACTAGTCTTTAAGAAAAACTGTTAATTTATAGCTCTATGAAGAACAACTTGGTGACGATAATTTTGTATAATGCAAGACCTCATGCATTATTTCCTCTTATGTTCGTTTTTCAAATTCATAGTTTTTCTTAGTCAGTGGATTCAACCTTGGTAGCAGCATCAACCCCTGGAAGAGATTGTTGTAGAAGCTGTTGTTAGGTTGGGTGTTGCAAATCACTGTTCCCAGCATGGCCAGGGAAATATTCATGTCTCTTTCCCTGTTGTGGAAATAAAGGAAATAAAGAAAGACTCCTTAATAAAGCTGGATCAGAGGGACCAAAGCTATAGGGAACCACTGTGAATTAGATGCTGCATCTCCCTACACAACTGCATCCTTAAAGCATTACACAGCTGCCAGGACTTGTTTATGTCATAGTTAATCTGGGGACTGCTAATCTTGTTTCATAGAAGCAGAGATTGACAAGGAGGACTGGTACAGACCTGAAAACTATCTAGCCCAAGCCTCTGCCCCAAGGCATGATCCTTTACACATTTAACCACACCCATACCACACCCCCAGCCTCACAGATGTCTTTAGTGCTTACTTAATTTGTAACCTGTCTTCACCCTATACAGGTCTTCAGGCCACTGCACAGGTATCATAAGCAATGACATGTGTTGATTTATATTGTGCAGAAAGCAGAGTAAGAAAAGGCAAGATGCTTGCTATTAGAAATACCTGCACACTGGGGTCTCTTTTGGGCATAATATTTGTTGTCACAGACCAGGTGTGCTTGCAGTGATTCACAATGGATATCATACGTTAGATCTGGAAATATACAAACACCTTGGAAGCAGATATATGCTTTCTGTTACCTTTTAATATATATTGCAGTATTGGATTCAGTAAGCTAGGTATTTTCTTGGTTCAATAAAAGTGTACACCTTACCCATTTTTGCATTTCCTTGTTACTCTTAATTCAAAGAGACCAGTCTGTCTTTGCCCTTTGACCTACTTAACTGCAGCAAAGTTGTATCGTGTGCCTTTAAACTATGCCCGGGGCCTTCATTTTTTCAAAAGTAGGTATTCAGGGACCAAACCAGATCTGATGGGCTCTCAGTTCTGATTGGGGGAGAAGTGCCAGCAAGGAGGTGTTTAATTTTTCTCCTAGTCTAAATCATCCTTATATCTGCTATTTAGCTCTATAATGAGAAAAGTACAGGTTGGGCCTCTTACTCCTCTGCTGTCCACCCATCCCCACTGACAAGGGGAAGGTTGAGCAGCTGCTCCCCAAGTTGAAAGAGGAACATCTGTTATCACTGGGAGTTGAAAGAATATGGAAATTTGATGGATATGGAATCCAGACTTTAACAAGATAAAGACAGGAGAAAGGTATGGGCAGGTGACAGTCCAACAATGGACAGGCTTCTGTCTCAAAGTATTCTGATGTTAGTTTGAGAGAGAACTTCTACACGTTTTTGTATTAATGGTACAATACTATATCCAGAATGAGGAAAAATTACGGTAATACTTTAGGTACCTTGTTGGAATGGTAATCAAACCAACACACTTTTTATGCATGTGTGGTAGAGTTGTAGCAAAATGAGTTTATATCTTAGGGGTATTGTTAAAAAGATTAGGACCTTCAGTAATTCTGCTAGGTTCTCTGAAACACTATGTGCTGCAATACATAAAACCCTTGTAGGCAGTTTGTTGATAATAGCACCCATGTTTTGAGCAATGTTTTGGAAAAAGAATGTTGTTACCTACAATAGAAGAATAACTGCGTAGACTTTGGTAGAATATGTTAATGAATAAGCTAATGTTTTATGAACATTGGTGGGGAAAAACAAGTCATACAGGGAATGTGTGGTTTTGTCAGTGTAGACTGTTACGTCCTGGAACCAAAATTGACCTAGTGAAAAAGTTTAATGAGAGGTGTTAATAGTGTGGTATTTTCTACTGATGGGAGAACTTGTGGTGTGTTCACTATACTTGTTTATTTACAAATACAAATAAATACAACTTCAGCACAAAGGAATAGCCTTGAAGCAGTATCAAGTCTCCCAAAAGCAACAACATGACTTTGTTGCTCTCAAGTGCTGCTTCTTGCCACCCAGCCCTGCTCTCTGTGGCTAGACTCAAACAGATAAATATTTTCCTTTAGCAACCAGCTGTCAAAAGCTGTTACTGAGTCCTCTATTCTTACCATCATGCCACACAGTACAAAAACACAAGGGGAGGGGCATTTTACATAACCAGTGACCATGTTTTGTTTGCAGTTTATTACTGTTTCTTTACTGATACTGGGCTATTCTGATTTTAGGTCTTTTACTGTGATTTATTTTATTTACAACACCTGTATCCTGCCTTTCCAGTCAGGGCTACCAAAGTGGCTAATAATTAAAACAGTATAATAAATATACATCATAAAACCAGTTAAAAGCTGGAGCTGAAGAATACATATTTAAAACAAAATACAGCAAATTCAAATATAAAGCAGGAAGGAGGATCTCTGAGGGAACACCAGAAAAAAACAAAAAAAGTATTCACCTGCTGGTGGAAGACATTGATAGAAGGGAACAGATGAATATTCCTCAGGGAGAGTTCCATAATTTTGGCAGCATGTTCTTAAATATAGTTTTATTGATTTTTATTGTTGGGTTATCTGATATTATTGCTGGTTCTGTTTGATTTTATGATGCTTTATTTTGTGTTTTCTTAATATTATTCAGAGTCAGTTGTTGTTGTTCAGTTGCACAGTCGAGTCTGACTCTTCGCAACCCCATGGACCAGATCACGCCAGGCCCTCCTGTCAGTAGAATTATATAATTTTTCTCAGATAAGCTGGATATACCTTGATATGCAATTTTATTTTTGAGACGTTCTAGATCAGTGGTTTTAACCTTGCCTCGAATACACATGTTTCCTTTTTTAAGGGCCTGGGGGAAAATCTGGGATTATATCCTCAGGGTGGTTTGAGCTGTATAAAAGACACAACTCTTCTGGTCTTCCCGCACTGGAGCTTGCCAGAAGATATTGCAAGTGGTATGGAAGTGGCTGTTTAAAATGCTGAATTTCCCCTTTTGCTCCCAAAAGTTCTGAATGCCCACCCATGTTTAGATCATTCTTCAGGGCCCCAGTTAAGAATCACTGCTCTGTATTGCTGTTTATCTAAATATCACATTATAGTGTGGTTGCCTGTATCAAGGCAGAATTTTAAAAATAGACCTCTGTGGTTCTTGCACAATTTGAGAACCAACTGAGATACTAAAAAGAATAATAAAAGTGGAATTAAGACATTTATTCAGAGCTTGTTAAATATGATTAGTGCAAACTTATCCAGTCATTATACAATGCCATTTTTTGAATTGTATCTAAATTGTTCTGTTCCAATAGATGTGTCATCCATCTGTCACAAACAATGTGAACTGAGGAATCATTTGAGTTGTTATGTAGAAGTGGCTCACTGATTGGAAAATAATAGATGTGGAACAGAGGAATGTTAACAAGCTCTAATGTCGTCATCATCCTCCAAAACTGACATTTAAGTAGATCCCTATATCTACACTCCCCCTTTTATGAAGAGTGCAAAAATCTGCACTGGGCTGGGGGGGGTGACCAGTGGAGTTTGCTCAAGAAACAGCAAATTGTGTTTAGTTTTGCTTTGGCTTTTGTGCAGCCATGTTCAATCCTTTTTTTAAAAAAAACCCTGAAGTTTGCGTAGTGTAACGGTGGGGGAGGGATAATGAGTTTCTGCTGAATGCTAATTGCCAACGAGTTGTTCAGGGAGACTGTGTAAGAATGGGTGACTTGTTGTACATTAGTCACTAGGTCCTTTGTGCGTTGCGTGGGGGGCAGGCCGAGTCTGTCAAGGTGCCAGCCTTACAAAAATCCTTATGGTTCAGTGTCAATCTCAGAAGCTGCCTGAGCCAAAAATAATAGTTTTCAGGGAATGCATTTTGAGAAGGCGAACATCGCATGTGGCTTATCCATCCTTGTAATAAAGGGGTGTGCATTTGTGTACGCACTCCCTCTTTTAATTTTGGAAAGATAAGAGCTTGTTCATTGAGTTGCCTGTTGCTTCATTCACAGAGGGCTCAGGTTTATCAATGCTGTACATTCTGGATGAAATTCTGATCTTTACAAACACAGTTGAACATTTTTTTTAGCTTTTCTCTTTAGGGTTCTTCGTTCTTTCTGAAGCTTAAAATCTTTATTTTTTTATATCACAAGGCATGTACAAATTAACCTTTTTTAAAAAAAGTCTCGCCTGAGTTTGTTATATTCTTGTGAGATAAAAAAAGCCCTCCTTCTCCAACAAGTCAGATTATTCTTCATTTACATTGAAAATGAAAAAGTGAGTTAATGATTCATTGGCACACAGTGACCTTTCCAATAACGGCAGACCAGGATGCAGCAGTCCCGCTCTTGGGGGTTTATCATATTTTAACTTGCTGGAGTCTGCCTTCATATTTGCATCCTGATTTGCCCACATGCTCTGATGCTTGCAGGGCACAAGCTTGTCCTGCCCTCTCCCTCTCCTGGGTTTAGTGGGCAATGTGATCCTGCCTCGGTCAGTCTTTTTGTTTTCTAGCACTCCACTTGACTTGCTGCTGGAAACAACAACAAAGAGCACTGCTCTGAAGAGCCGCTGTCTGCCCCTGTTTGTTTAACACAGACAATGGACTCAGACTCTGATTTGCCTTTTAATTACTCTTGGCCTTCCTTGCCTAAAATGAAGATTCGAAAAAGGACATCCAAACCAAAAGGTAGACAAACAATTCCCTGCTTTGTTATTTCTAAATCTTCTCTCTGTTCATTCTGTTGTTGTTCATGTTCAGGTGGAGATAAACAGGTTTGCATTCCCCCCCCCCCATTATCTAACCTTTTTCTGTGTCCTAAGTGCAAAATGATTTGGGAAAATAAATTCCTTTTACCCCATGAATGTATTGGTCTTTGTTTCATCTTTGAAAGAATAACTACAGGTAATTCTTGAACTTCCATAATTCTGATATGATAACTCCTATATGAAGTGCATTTAGTAAGAAGTAATTCCTCATGGTTTCACCAGAATGTAAAATTAACAGCTTTGAATGGAAAAGGTTATGCTGGATATCCTAAGGATGAATTGTGTGAATGCGTATTCCAGGTAGATACGATTTGTTGAAAGGGATGTGACTGTGTATGAGCTACATTACAAGAGGTGCTGGAGACAGAAGGAGCCTGCCTCATTTGCAGTACACCAGATGACAAGTTGAAATGGTTTAACCCAACATTTGTTTCCTTATTGTGAAAAAAAGCTTCATAACTGGGGAATGCAGATCCTTGTTGTTATAACAGCTTCACATATAGAAGCCACTGCAGTTCTGTGTGAAGATGGTGTAGCTGAAGGATATGAATGTAATTAATGGTTTCAATTACAGGAATATCTCAATGGGGTGTATTTTACAGTGGTAAAATGAGAACACAAAAATGAATAGTTGTAAAATATTCCAAAATCCTGCAATGTAGTCATGAATATTAATAATCAGTCTACAGCTGCATTCAGATATCATGAACAAATGAGAATGACCAAGGATGTCCTTGGGTGCATGTGCTCCCTCCCTCCCCTCCTCTGACTCGGTACTAACACACGAAGCTGCCTTATAAAGAGTCAGGCCATTGGTCAGCATTGTCTACTCTGACTGCCAGTGTGTCTCCAGGATCCCTGATAATGTCTTCCACATTCACCTACCTTGATGACTACCTGGTTTGGGACCAACCATACTGTGTTGGTTTGTAAAAACTGGGCAATATAATAAATAGCAGTTTGTTTCTCACCTACAAACCAGAATAATACGCCATGATTAAATTGTGGTGAAGAATTTTATCATGAACAAGCTATGGTTGGTTTGTGGTGTATCTGAATGTCATCGGTGTGTCAGAACCCTCTTGTATATGTCGAAAAAGTGGAGAGTTGCTTGGTGGCATTTACAAAATTCATCTGGGATTGTCAGTATTCATATGTAAATGCTGGCATCCACCACCTAGCAGTTCGAAAGCAAGAAATTGCAAGTAGATAAATAGGTACCACTTTGGTGGGAAGGTAACAGCGTTCCGTGCGCCTTGGTGTTTAGTCATGCCGGCCACATGACCACGGAAACGTCTTCGGACAGCGCTGGCTCTTCAGCTTTGGAACGGAGATGAGCACCGCAACCCTAGAGTCGGATTCGACTGGCTTTCGAGCAAGGGAACCTTTACCTTTACCTAATATGCTGTAACCAGTAGAGATGTGTATCCTTCAGAGGATGCAACTAATTGCAGACGCTACAAGTTTAGAAATTTGCTGACAAATCTGAGATCAGAAGGCATAAACAAAAGTTTATAAACAAATGCAGAGAAGTTCACTACATGAAGATATATAGCAAGGCCATGGAAGTCATGCAGTGGCTCCTTTTCACTTGACTGTGCGTTGAACTTATCAATAGGTGATCAAGGGAGCAGCTTGCCTTAGCCACATTGGTCACTGGCAGACCCATTTGCCTGGAGGAAGAGGAGGCTGCAAAACTGGATGGTCTAGTCTGAACGTAGGGTATAAGATGCAAAATATTTGAAAAGGGAGAAATTTGAACAAGTAGCGCTATGTTTTGGGAGCTAGTGGAAAGCTGGATGGGTGCTTCTGCTGCTTTCAGAATGATGGTGGTCTGGAACTGTGTGTTACATGGTTCTTTCCATGTTTGTGCAGCAGCTGTTCAGAAACAAAGCTGTAAATAACTGTAAAGCACCTTGAGGATCCAAGACTCTTAGGCCACTGGGCGGCTACGTCCTGAGTTTTCCAAGAGGAATACACAAGAAGAGGAAGGGCAGATGACTGCAGATCCTGGGAGGGGGGCAGGCAGTCAGCAACCAACCTGGGGCCTGCCATTAAACAACTCCTGTCTGTCACCTTTAATTTATGTGAACTCCCCCCATTTTGAGCCCCACTATGGATGCTGCTGATGAGGAAACACTTTTTAAAACTCTTTTTATGGAGAGTTCGGTTTTATTTGTAATGCAAAATTAAATTCTGTTTTTGCACAGAATCTTCTAGTGATTTGAGCTGATCTGTCGTCCTAGTCAAGGGCTGTAGTTGTATCTCAGGCAGTGGTAAGCCACTTTTCCCTGAAGCCTGATTTTTGGCTGTAGGAAAGCCCAGTGTAGCTCTGAAAGCAAAGGGGAAGAGATGTGCAAGCCCTGAGTTTGGCAGACTAACTTAATGGTCAACAACTTGTGCAGAGAGCTTTATTATTGTCTCTTACTTTTTCTTCCTGGCTTTTTTTAAAGCTTCAGACCACTATTGATGTGTTTTCTGGGGGCTCACGTAAGCTAGTAAAGTCAAGCAATGTAGGCCGCAGAGGGATGTGATGATAAGCATATTTAGTTTATTTCCCCTTCCTCCTCTCTTTGCCTGTAGTGTGCAAGTGAAAGTTTCCTGTTTTGTAAAGCCTTCCATCAAAATCTAGTTTGCTATGTGTGAATATAGGCACCTGGACAAACTGGAATTTATTTCCTACCCCATTCCTATTTATAATCCTGGTTCATGGAACGAAATACACCCAGTTTGCCCAGATGCCTGCATTCTGACAGAGGTATGTTGTGGTGTCTGAATGCAGCCAAAGACTAGGACTGATTACCCACTAGCCGCTGCTCCATCCTCGCTCTTCCTTTCGCCTGATTCTTTGTGTCAATTTCCCACTGCTTGCTGCGCGGCCGCATTTTGCCCCGGAGCTTTACCTGATTTCCCCTACGTCTTCTTGATCCTCTTGTTTGAGGATCGAGAAGACATGGGGGAAATCAGGTGAAGCTGCGGGGCAAAATGCAACCACATGGCAAGTAGTGGGAAATTGACATGTAGAATTGGGGGGGAAAGAAGAGCGACGACGGAGCAGCGGCTAGTGGGAAATCGGTCTAGGTGTGTATGGAGGGAGACAGCAGAGAAACCTTTGCATAATTGATACATGCAACTTTATTTCTGTGGAATCTTTAGGACAATTGTTTTGCTTCTGTACTGTATAGCATTAGTTGTGTCATAGCATTCATATAGCATCTGAGAATGTCCAAAATGCTTTGCATTCAGTGTCTCAGTAAAGCGTTGGTTCCTGATCCTGATTCTCATGCATAGCTGAACATATTTTTTAAAATCAAAATGTACACATTACAAGATTAAAAGCAGGGGTGAATGTATATCAGAAGTGTTCTCTAGTAGTCTTGGGTGATTGTGATAATGGGACATGCACAGGCGGAAGATCTCTTTTGAAGATATGTCTTTAATCAAGTTGTGCAAATAAAGACCTAGATGACTTTGGCAAGTTATCCAAGCTCATAAATTTTATCCAGTGTGTTTACTATTGTGGCTGTTTCCCCCTTTTAGTTTCATAGCTTTAATTCTTTGAGTTATATATTAACCCATGTTCAGGTTGCTGGAGGCAATTCTGGTAACCTATTTGAAAACTACTTGCTATTTTACTCAGGAGGGTATTAGTCATTTTCCTCTCTGGCTTCTAATTTGTTAATTTTTTTGCTTACTACTACTGAAAATTCATGTATCTTTCATTCAGCAAGAACAGTTTTTTATTTTATTTCAAATGTTTTTATGCTTTCTTTCCATTCACTTTAGGGCTCCCAAGGTGATGGAACAACATAAAAATCAAAAACAGCTATAAAATACATACATTCATACATATATAAAACAAAATGACTACCAAACAAAATGTATAAACAGGAAGGATGGTCAGTGCAGGACCACCAAAAACACTCAACAACCAGAAAAGTTTTCACCTGCTGATAGAAGACAATGTTCGAAGAGGATGGACAAATCTTCTTGGGAAGGAAATTCCTTAGTTTTGGTGCCATGACCTAGAAGGTCCTTTCTTGGGTTGCTACCCATTTAGCTTCAGATGATGGAGACACCTGAAGCAGGGCCCCTAAACATGACCGTAGTGGGTAGTGTAGGTGGAACAAGACTGGATTGATTTGGTCCCTGTAACCAACTCCAGTCAACACTCTGGCAGCTGCATTCTGTACCAATTAAGTTTCTATTTCCATAAGAATGCTACACTACTAGATAATTCCATCATCAGTCTGTGTGAACAAATGCCATTACCATGACGGTATCCTGCTGAACATCTTTCTTTAAAAGCTAGCCTCTTAGATGTACATCAGGTTATCATGTCTTTGAACTATAAGTAATAGATCCAGGTGGTCTGAAGCAGTAGAACAAAATTTGAGTCCAGTGGCACCTTTAAGACTGACAAAGTTTTATTCAAGGAGCCCTGACCTGGATAGCCCAGACAAGCCCATTCTCATCAGATCTTGGAAGCTATTGTCAGAAAGCAATTTTTCTCTAGGCCAGTTTTGCTGGAGATCTTGGAGGATTTTTGTCATCTTCTGGGTGTGGAACAGTGGTCACTGGGGGTGTGGAGGGGGAGGTATTTGTGAATTACCTGCATTGTGTAGGGGGTTGGACTAGATGACCCCTGGAGGTCCTTTCCAACTCTATGATTCTATAATTTTAAGCAGGGTTGACTCTGGTAAGTATGTGGATGGGAGACTTCTTTGAAATACTAGAGGTGGGGGGCAGGCTCTATTCAGCCACCTCTCTGAATATTCTCTAGGCCCCTAGTAGGGGTGCGTCACCAGAGGTTGCCATGACTTCCAGGTGCACACACACATATAAAAATACAAACAAAGTTTTATTCAAGGTATGAGCTTTCATGTGCACGCATGCTTCCTCAGATAAAATGAATCTACCAGTCCATACATATAAGGTGGAGGTTGAACAGCAAATTAGCATACAGCATAATGAAGATCTTTTAACAGATGCAAACAGGAATAACAGCCTAAGTTTATAAGGTCATCATTGTTTGGATTTAATTCTGGGGGAAAACAGTGAAGCAAATAAATATGTAAAAATTGGAGATAGATATGTAAATGTATCCTTCTTAATTGTGGAGTGCTAAGAGTAAATAACTGTAGTTAATTACTGTAGGAGTAGTTACCTCCATGGTTGAGAAGAGCCAGATTGAGTGTCTGAGTTAGGTACTCTTAGCACTTCACAATTAAGAAGGATACAGTGGGTGCACAGTCTAATGTTGCACTCAGAGAATCTGAGTTAGCAAGCTCCACATGTTCATTGGGGACTGTAGGATGCAGTCTGACCCTATAACATACTCTTATGCAAGCTCCACATGTTCATTGGGGACTGTAGGATGCAGTCTGACCCTGTAACATAATCTTACGCACAGGATTCAGAAATGTATGAATGGAAATGTAAAGTCACTTAGTGGAGTTCCACTTGTGCAAGTAATAGTGCTAGATATACTGCAGTACCTGTTGACCCCTTTCCTTAATAATTTCACTGAATACAGTCTTGTGCAAGTTGAAATGTTATGTACTGATACAGCTCCCTGTAACACGGTGTTGCCCGAGTAGGGTGAGCTTGGGGAGAAATAACATTAGAACATCAGGATCCTGGCAGCCACCCATCGGGAGGCAATGGTTGTGTAAATAGCCTATTGTGGGGAGTGGGTGTGTGATGGGTGCGCTGTTTTACGGGCTTATAAGCAGGGCTCCAGTCCTGCTAGAGTTGTCCTTAGTTTGAGCTGATTCACTAATAAACTATGAGCTACACGTGTCTCAAACCCAGTATATTTCAAAATGTAATAAGTTTAATTCAATGCAAGCTGCCAGCACAGTCTTTTTAGTACATTTATCCTTGTGTAAAGTCTCCAACATACATGGAAATCTTCCTTCAGACCCAATCTATGAATTGTCAGGCCAGGTCTTACTGAAGTTCATCTGAACAAGTATCCCTCTTCTAATGGTACATACCCATATTGCCCCCAAAGTAATATATGAAGTGGGGAAAAAATCAATTTAAAGTACTCGTTGGAATTTTTTTTTACTTCTGTGATTGCAAATATTTGTGTTTAATGAGCCAGTAAACAGACTACATACATTTGACTGAAATGTGGATCATACCATTGACTGCACTGGAACGTAGATAAAGTACAGTCTGTGAGTCATTTTTGTGGTGGAGTCATGCTTAAAGGAATTTGTGGAACTGTAGGAATGTGATTTATAACCTGTACATTAGCTGCTTGCCATTTTTTAAGTTGCATCAGATCTCTTTCCGGTAGAAATAAATAACTGACACGGTCAATGTGTAATTAATTGTTTTTCTGTCTTGTGAGTCTGGTGAAGTCTTGAAATACTTTTCCTTTTACGAAATAGTTATTTTATACACATAAGGAGAGAGTGAGCTACTACTGCAGGTGTTTTAGAAAGGCTAAGATATTGCTGTTATTTAGTTGCCAATGGAATTCCCAGTGCCTTTAGCTTTGGAAATGAACCAACAGAAAACATAGGTTTCTTATGACATTCCAAGTGTTTGGTTACCATTTTATTAATGGAGACTTTCAGCTTTGTTCTCAAAATTCTCTGCTAGTCAAGCCCCTTCCAAGGGAATTTCAACGGAATTTCAAGGGAATTTCTGTTGTTTCAGCAGTTTGAGGATCTTGCTGCATTCAGAATCAAATCAGGCTGACATAAAGCCTGAATGTGCACAACCCCAGGTAATTTCAGTGCTAGTATATGTTTCCTTTCTTTTACATGAGTATGTAAACATGCATTATTATGCAATCACACTTTGCATAATAAAGGAGCTGGGAGGAGGAAAGTGAGATACATGCAAGCCTGTGCACATCCAGGCTTAATGTTGGCTTCATATAATGTCAGAATGCTGCCTCAGAGTTTTAGTGGTAATGGGAATTCAACGTACTTCCATTAGATTTCTCTTGTTATTGGATGGATGTTATTGGACATCTGCAGTAAATATTTTTTTCTACTTCATGTAATGTGTTCTTGTGCAAGAAAACTCGACAAGTAAAGCAACTAAAATTGTTCAACATGAGCACTAGAGAGAACATAATACTGAAGTACATTATCTCAAAATATTTGCAAATCTGTACTATTGTTCATATGAATTTTAGTAAATATACAAGAGGCGGGACCCGCGATATTCGCGGGGGGAGGGAGTACTCCAGCGGCCAAGCCTCCCCCTCCCTCCCTCCCACCCACCCACCCACCCAAGCAAGCAACAGGGCAGCGGCAGTGGGAGGGGGAGGCCGGCCGGCCCGCCAAGCCTCCCCCTCCCTCCCTTTCAAGTGGCGTGGCGGCGGGGGCGGGGGGGGAGGCCGGCCGGCTGGCCCGCCAAGCTTCACCTTCCCTCCCCAGCGGCGAGGCCGGCTGCTCGCCAAGCCTCCCCCTTCCTCCCTCCCCAGCAGCAGAGGCGAGGCCGGCTGGCCCGCCAAGTCTTCTCCCGCCCTCCCATCCCGGCGGCAATGGCCAGTTTGTAGAGCGTTCCCTGTGCATGCGCAGGGAGGGCTCTTTTACTTTTTTGGGGATTTAAAGATCCCCATATATTTTTTAAAACTTTTTAGATTTTTCTGCACACGTGGGGACTGCCCCACGTGCGCAGGAAAATCTCCCTGCCCCCCAGGTGCCCCCGATGTGCGGATTTAGATATCCGCACATAGGGGGCCACTTGGGAATTAGATATATAGATGCATTATAGAGGGAAGCCATGGAAAGTAATACATGGGCAACCTAGTGCTCAGGACTCCACTTTTTTTTCTTAAGCCCCCTATATATGCTAACTGACTTTGCAGCCTTATTATTTGACCTTGGAAGAGTATCAAAAAATTGCAGGTCAGAGTCATTGGCAACCATTTGCCAATTGCAAGTGGTGCACTGGGCAGGAAGAAATGGCATACAGGCTGTCTGCATTGTTCTCTCCAGTAGTGGCAAGAATATGACCATACAATGGCATCTGGTTGGAAATCATCTGTGTGACTAGTTGTGTTAGCTTCCAGGAAGACAACACTGGTTACTTCCACATGGAGGTTTTGTTCCAGTTTGGCACCTGTCTGGCAGGTTAGGCTTGCTGGTGTCTAATAGGCTGGTTGGCAGGCCTTTTTTCAGGCCTAGGGATGCCGGCCTCTGGGTGGGACCTGGCATCATCTCCAGACTACAGAGATTAGTTCCCTGGAGAAAATGGATACTTTAGAGAGTGGAGTATATAGCACTGTACTGCATTGAGGTCCTTGTCTTCCGTAGGCTCAATCCCCAAATCTCCAGGAGTTTCCCAACATGGATATGGCAACTTTATCCATCCCATCCCCTGCCAGTGCATCCTGGCAACCCTATTCATGATGACGTCACTTCTCTGTGACGTTATTGTGCTAACCACGTTGACATGCAACGGGCTTCCCCCGTCGACCAGCTGGCTGGTGGTGAGTTGGAGTCCCAAAGATCAGGGGATTCCTGCCCAGACTGGAGGTCTGGCAGCCCTAATGGAGGGGTCAAGTGAAGGCAGCTTGGAAGAAGCAAGGGCCAGGCTGAAGTAAGCTGAGCTATAAAGGAGGCACGGGATCAGGAGTTAGGAGGCTCTCAGGGAATGAGAAAGGGAAAGGTACTCCCAGGCATCCTGGGTCAGAAGACAGTAGCTTTCTCCCAGCTTAGACTGCAAAAGACCCTGAGGGAGGCAGCACAGTCCAAGGAGGATGAAAAAGAAAGGCCGCTGGGCTGATGGCCTGCAAGGAGGAGGCTAGTGTAGAGGCAGGTCAATCGGGGTGCTGTTAACTATGGAACTACCTTTCAGTAAAAGAGAATCTGAGACTAACAGCCTGATGGAAGACTGAGCATGCTCATTGTTTACCAGGACCTATAGACTTTTGAGGGTGGTTGACCATGTGTTATTAAGAAAGACAGAAAGGAAACAAAAGGTGCAGGGAAAATTAGGCAGATCCTGGGTGGGGTGGGGGTTAAGTAGGCTTGCTAGCTCTGGATAGGGGAATACCTGGAGATTTGTGGGTGGAGCCTGGAGAGGACAGGGTTTGGGGAGGGGAAGGACCTCAGCAGGGTGCAATGCCATAGAGTCCAGCTTCCAAAGCAGCCATTTTCTCCAGGGGAACTGATCTCTGTTGTCTGGAGATCAATTATAAAAGTGGGAGATTTCCAGGCCTCACCAGGAGGTTGACAACCCTAGGGTTAAGGTTGGATGCTGTGTGTCCTGATGTCCCCTTTCTCTAATGCGCACCCCATTCAGCCTTTATAAACTTGAAAAAGCATTCTGAATGCTTAGGAACTACAAAAGCATTTTCTTCCGCTGCTTTCACAATGGAAAATCATTTTAAAATGAACAGAGAAGCAGTCTGCCCCAAGTCCACATTTATATTTGTTGTATTTCTGTGCAGACAATAGTATTGTCTAGAATAATAATCAAAATATAATACATTGGTATAAAATAATTCTACCACAATAAAAATAATATTGATTTCAAAAATATTGTGTTTTTAAAAAATATAAAACCACTAACAATAATACAGGTACCATCATTAATCTCATTATGTTGGTGACAATGGAGTTAATAAGAGATCACATATATGCAATAAATCCAAGCCAACAGTGAAATGCTGGGAATTCAGGCTGTGCAGTTTTCCTTCTGGAACTGACTTTATGGGTAAGTAATAATAAAATGCTACTGAAATGTCAAACCCACAATTCATTAGTTCTTCTAGTTCATATCACCGCCCCCCCCGCATCACTCACTTTTCAGCTGTCCAGAAATAAACTTGGTTGAGAGATTCAAATACTGTCATACCAGTAAGGGCATTTTTCGTGCTTCACCACATGATATCATCACAAACTTAATTTGTTATTCAAGCAGTGTTCACTTGATAACTTGAAGGTAAGTTTGAGGTGGCTCAGGTGGAGGGACACATTGTAGCGACTCTCCATGACAAATATGGATGCCACTCACTGTCGATCCCTGATTCTCTTTTATGGGGGTGGGGGAGGGCCTTTCTAAAAATTTGCAAATATTTTTCTGCTTTCCAGAGTATAAAGGAACTGCTTCCTTGTCTGTGGGTGGTGCTGTTTTGCGACCATCAAGCATGAGACCATCAAGTTCACTATTAGGAGTAGGAGTGATTTTGACTTTTAGCACTCCAACGGACTGCTCTTTAATAGTTTCTACACGCAACAAATCCAGATATTTCTGTATTAAATTCTGTAACAATATACATTATTCTATTTGACTATGCTACTAGGTAACAATGAAAGAATTGTTACGAAGGGGGAAATCATCATCCTGTATACAAACCTAGAATCTGAGAGTTGATCAGTGTACAGAATGGTGTAACCCAGTCAGAGAAAGCACTTTTAAGCTCCGTGGATTTCAATGGGAAGATTGTACCAGGTATTTAAATTTCTTCAGTTGGAAAGAAGTCAGACAGATCATGTTCTTTGTTTTCAATGTCAGCTGTTCAATTGTTTGTATTGTGATGGAGGGATACTTGTGTGGAAAACATGATTTTGTATATTCTGATTATTGATTAACAAAGAAAAAGCGTGACCTCTTTGGTGTGCAAATCCTGCTGCTTTCATAGGCAGAATCGTCATACTTTTGAAGATGTGGCGGGGGCTATGAACTAGTCAATGTCAGGTGTGAATTCCTGATCCAAGAAACAATCTTTTTTCATTACTGAGTCAAATTCAAAAGTTTGACATACTATTTATTTGGTTAGGCTGCCTCATGAGCAGTGTTCCCTCTAAGCTGTGGAGTCTTGTAAGCAAAAATTCTACTTTGTGAGCTACTGGTATTAAAGTTGTGAGTGAGCAATTTGGCTACTGCATAAATTAATTTGCTCTGGAGCCATCCTTCCTGAGTTAAGACAAAAATGTGTGAACTGGAGCCTAAAAAACTGTGAGCTAGCTCAGACTAATTCAACTTAGAGGGAACAATGCTTGTGAATGAGCTCAGGGAGAATCTTTTTAGTAGGCTGGAGAAGTAATGGAACTATCAGTGTCAGGTAGAGGTATGCAGTCAGGTATTGCCAGTGCAGTGTCTGATATTTCCTGTATTTGGATCAGATTGGCAGTATCTGATACCACGAAAGGCTTTCCCAGTATTTACTAATTCTGATATTTTTCTCTGATAAATATTGGATTAACAACAGTTGAGTCAAAAAGCATTTCACTGTTCACAGGTGGTCTATTGTGCAACAGCCCTTTAAACTTTCAAGTGGCATTAATGGGAAGAACTGGCCTTTGGGGGTCAGATCTATCTCCACTGAAAACAATGGCCCTTTAAAGGTTAAAAGACCGACATTTTGTGGACCAGCTGGGGACCCTTCCTTTCTGTTTTTCCCTCCTCACTTTTACTGCTTTTGGGGTGGGGGAGGCAGTGGGCAAAATTATAGTTTCATATTAGGAAAGTCAGGAAGGGCAATATTGGGAATATTGTTCACATTTCTGGAACAATAAGAATACTCTAAACATTTAACAACTGTGATAATAATACCCTTCTGACTTTTCAATTTGAAATTAAAACAATTTTCAAATGGGCACCTCTAGTAGTAAGCTGCTACATGTTTTACATCTCTCTTTTTTATCTGTAAAATTATTTTAACTATGTTCACCTCAATCTCCATTCTAAAATGTACTAAAGTCAAAATAAACAGCTGAGACAATAGTTACTACCAAGAATTTTTGTCACTACTTGGCTTAGTCATCACAGTTTTTGTGTGTGATGCAAAAACCTGGATCAAGGCACAAAAACTTGGCCAGAATGTCAGAGCAGATCCTGGAAGCAACCTTTATCCAAACAATTCCTCTTGCACAGACAAGGAAAAACAGGATGCCAGGAATTTTATATGCAGGCCTCGGTTATTACTGGTAATCAGTGTATATAGCTCCCTTGGAAGTAGTCTGGCTTGGACGAAGCTGACAGGCTGTAGATTAAATTCCTCACTTACTTGGCAAATTTTAACATGAACTAAAAGAAATCTAGGAACCCGGGTGTTCATTGGCTATTTATTTGTCTCAAAGAAATCAACGTAGTTAGCACACAGGCATATAAAGTAACAAATATACTAAAATATAAGAAAAACAAACAGCAACAGACTGACAGAGTCCAAATTAATCAGCCATGCTTCCTACATCAATAAAATACTCAGTATCTGTATTCTCAGCTACATTCTCAGAACTCTATCTAATAGTATTACTAAATATTATATACATGATTCTGATAATTCTTTGAAAGAAGACAGATCAGACAGCCTATTCAGTCTATCACCTTATGCACAAGAATGATGTTGATATCAAGAGTAGTATATTATCATTACTAAATAAATGTATCAGTGAGTGATTCTATAAATACATGCCACAGGTAACCTTACGGGCTTTCACTGTATTGGATCCAATGTACCTTCTGTACACATAAGCACAACTTCCCTGCATCCCCCTCCCACTACAACCCCAAATGCTGCTCCTGAAGGATCCCCAGGAGCAGTGTGGGGGAGTGGGAGAGCTGCTGCAGCAGCAGGGTGGTGGTGTATTAATCACCCTCCCTTTGCACCTGGGGGTCTTTTCCATGGGATCTGACCCACCACTTCCTTGAGTACTTAGAAGCTGAAAAATTACCCTTGTGATGTCTTTGTAATAGCAGTTGATCTTCTGTGTAGTCCCCCATTGAAACTATGCAGGCCGGCCACTAAAGGATTCATTTCCAGCTTTTCTCTTCTTCCCTAGAAATCTAAGGGGGAGCCCTTCCCCTCAGAGCCAGGTGGAGCTGCTTTCCAGCTGAAATGGTCACATGCCCCCCCCATTCTTTTCTTGCTGCTGCTGAGCAAAGACGTCTTCCAATGATCTCTTGTACTTTTCCTTTAAGATTTCTCTGCCCTTGTCAGGCATGTTGCAGAAAGCACTGTTTAAGAAGTGTTCCCAGTGTGGAACAAAGATGACCCACTCTGACAGGCATTCTCTTTGTCTCTTATGCCTTGGTGAAGGGCATGACAGTGGCAGTTGCAAATATTGCCTTCAGTTTACTCAAAAGGCTCGGTCCAGTAGAGCAGCCAGAGAAAGGTATATTCTGGTAACCTCTTTTTGCCCCTCATTACAGAATCCTGAGAGGAGCTGCGGTGGCTCAAGTGGTTAAGACACTGAACTGCAGGCTGTGGAAGGTCAGTAGTTCAGCAGTTTGAGACCCGGGTGCCGCATGACAGGGTGAGCTCCTGTCTCTAGTTCCAGCTCCTGCCAACCTAGCAGTTCGAAAGCAAGAAATTGCAAGTAGATAAATAGGTACCACTTCGGTGGGAAGGTAACAGCGTTCCGTGCGCCTTCGTGTTTAGTCATGCTGGCCACATGACCACGGAAACGTCTTTGGACAGCGCTGGCTCTTCGGCTTTGAAACGGAGATGAGCACCGCAACCCTAGAGTCGGATTCGACTGGCTTTGGAGCAAGGGAACCTTTACCTTTACCTTACAGAATCCTGAAGGAAGTTTATATACCTCCCTTCAGCAATGCTCCCTCTAAGCTGTGGAGTCTTGTGAGCAAAAATTCTACTTTTTGAGTTCCTGGTATTAAAGTTGTGAGCGAGCGATTTGGCTATTGCATAAATTAGTTTGCTCCGGAGCCATCCTTCCTGAGTTAAGACAAAAATGTGTGAGCCAGAGGCTAAAAAACTGTGAGCCAGCTCACACTAACTTAGCTTAGAGGGAACACTGCACTTCAGTCCTGGATCTTCTGCACCAGGGCTTCCGTAAAAGTGCACTTAACAGGCATATCCACTTTTTATACAATGGTAAAGGAAAAAAACATTTTCTCACCAGTCCTCCTGTCTTTTTCTTAAGGGGCTAATATGTTTTCCCCTTGGTGTCTATAGTTCTCCCATGGTTGTTGATTCTAGTTTTGACACAATTAATGTCAGCATGCTTTGAACATATGGCCACTTCTTCTCTAGCAGCCCTATCCATTAAGGTCCTGTTTCTGGTAGCCATTACGTTGGCTAGGAGGGTAGGGGAGCTGACCCCCCCATTCATAAAATTTCACAATGAGAAGGTTGTCCTAAGGTGTATCTTGTGCTTCCTGCTCAAGGTTGTCTCCCTATTTCATCTTTCACAGGACATCATTTTATCAGTCTCTTCCCCCTCTCCAATGACCAGCACAGAGAAGGTCCTACACATGTTAGATGTCTAGGACAAAGCCCTTTAGGAAGTCAACATGCTTGTATGTCTGCTGTTCTGGTCCTTCCAATGGTAGGACAGCTTCCTCACAGTCCCTCTCCAAGTGGGTCACAAAGGCCATCAGATGGTGCTATGATCAAGCTAAGCAGCCATTCCACCAGTGCTCAAGTGGCCTCCACAGCCTTCATGTGTGGCACTCTACTGTCAGACATCTGCAGAGTCATCATCAGTTGGGAGTAAGCAGTGAAGTGGCTAAATTTGCAGATGACATGAAGTTGTTCAGGATGGTGAGAACCAGGGGGGTTTGTGAGGCACTCCAAAGGGATCTGTTGAGGATGGGTGAGTGGGCGTCAACATGGAAAATGGGGTTCAATGTGGCCAAGTGCAAAGTGATGTACTTTGGAGTCAAAAATCCTAAATATAAATACACATTGATGGGGTATGAACTGGCAGAGACTGACCAAGAGAGAGATCTTGGAGTCATAGTAGATAACTCAATGAAAATGTCTAGACAGTGTGCAACTGCAATAAAAAAAGGCCAACGCTATGCTGGGGATTATTAGGAAGGGAATTGAAAACAAATCAGCCAGTATCATCATGCCCCTGTATAAATCAATGGTGTGACCTCATTGTGTGCAGTTCTGGTCACCACACCTCAAAAAAGATATTATAGCATTGGAAAAAGTGCAGAAAAGGGCAACTAGAATGATAAAAGGGTTGGAACACTTTCCGTATGAATAAAGGTTTGGGGCTCTTTAGCTTGGAGAAACGATGGCTGAGGGGTGACATGATCGAGATTTATAAGATTATGCATGGAATAGAGCAGGTAGAGAAAGAAGTACTTTTCTCCCTTTCTCACAATACAAGAATGCATGGGCACTCAATGAAATTGCTGAGCAGTTGGGTTACAACAGATAAAAGGAAGTACTTCTTCACCCAAAGAGTGATTAACGCATGGAATTCACTGCCACAGGAGATGGTGGCAGCTACAAGCATGGGCAGCTTCAAGAGGGAATTAGATAAGCATATGGAGCAGAAGTCCATCAGTGGCTGTTAGCCACAAGGTATAGATAGGAACTCTCAGGCTGGGGCAAGGGATGCTCTGTATTCTTGGTGCTTGGGGGGGGGTAACAGTGGGAGGGCTTCTAGTGTTCTGGCCCCACTGCTGGGCTTCCTGATGGCACCTGGTATTTTTGGCCACTGTGTGACAGAGTGTTGGACTTGATGGGCCATTGGCCTGATCCAACATTGGCTTCTCTTATGTTCTTATGATACGTTTGTCAGACACTACTCTGTGGATGTCAACACAAGAATGTAGACTTTGGTTAGTAAAGCAATCCTGCACTCTCTCTTCCAATGAGAGCATCACCCCATTGTGGGACTGCACAGAAGACGAAAGATGAAAACAGTGTTGCACTTACCTATAACTGTTGTTCATCAAGTTGTCATCTGTACAGGCACACATTCCCTCCCCCCTCATTGTGAGCTCTTGGCTAATGTTATTCCTGGGTGCTGGTGGCAGCTTAGGAGAACAGAGGAAAGAGGGGGAATCCTCCTTTGGAGCACATGACTTTGAGCTGGAAAGCAGCTCTGCCTGACTCTGAGGGAAGGGGCTCCTCCCCTTCGCTTTCTAGGGAAGGATAGAAAAGCTGGAAAAGAATCCTCCGGTGGCTGGCCTGGGCAGTCCCAATGTATGCCTGTACAGCTCAATAAACAACAGTTACAGATAAGTGCAACACTGTTTTTCATTTAGAAACTTGCAGGCGGAGCATATTGGAAGCAAATGAACCCTTATAGCAGGCAGTGAATCTGTTATCCATGCACCAGACTTGACATGAATGTCTGCTATGATTTCCCTTATGGCTGTTGCCCAAGTTCAACATTCTCAGCTCTAAATTCAAACTGTCCACTGACATTTTTTCTCTCACATGCACACTCGCACATACCTTGTGCAGCACTAATTCTGCCCACAAAAATGAACTACCCATTTAGAAAATAAATCTATGGCTATCAAAGGAGCATTAAGGTTCTTTTGTCAAATCCTATCAGGTGACAGAGTCTTCGGGCAATACCATAGTAATGCAGCCATTCACAGTAATCAGATAGCCCAAAATGACAAACTATAACTCTTATCACTGGCATTTTATTCATCCCACCCCCCCGAATCATCTGTAATCACCAGGAGACCAATGTGTGAGTTTTTACTGGAGCTAGAACCACCTTACAGGATTTTTCCTGTCACAGTTTCACACCCTCCCCATTCTGATAGTGGTATTAAAAAAATGTTTCAAGGGGATAAGATCGTGGTGTGGATATAAGCCCACCAAAGCCTGGATCAGTAGCAAGGGTAAAGACAGAGTAACAGGGACAAGATGGTTTTCTATTTAAAGTGAACAAGAACCAAGTTCATTCAGAAAGAAACGCACAACTCACCTTGGGAATGCTCTCCCCCATGAGGCTCATCTGGTGCTTACCTGTTTACCCAGGCATTTAACTTTTAAATCTTTTAGTTTTTATGGTCTACTTCTGACTTCAGGAGTCTTTTATCTACATCTTTTTTGACTACTTGATGTGCAGGTTACACTGTTTTTATGCCCTGGCTTGGTTTTAATGGCCTGTTTACATGGCTTGGCTTGTTCTTACTGAGTTTGTTTTGTTTTTAGTGGATTGGTTTAATGGTTTTATTTTATTGTTTTAATTGTAAGCCACCACAAGTGGTCTCTGGAGCAGTGGCATATAAATTTTCCAAATAAATGAATGCATGAGCAAACTGGGATAAACATTATCAATTAAGAGGAAATGTGGGTGTTAGATTCTAGAGTACATGCCAAGGTAAAAGCCATTTCTGAGGCAGGTTTCGAATATACAAATACAATAATTTGTTGCAATTTAGTTTCACTGGACTCAGCAAACCCTGCTGGATTATTGTAATGGCTCTTTTAAAACACTCAGTTACCCACACAGGGGAACTTAACCTAAAGATCTGATATCTCTACAGATTTTGAAGGGTGCACGTGCCAGTCCAAACCTTCTTTCTCACCCCCAGCTTCCCAATGTCTGGCCTCTACCTCTCAAAATCTAACTGCCATACCAACTGTCAGATCTTAACCTGTCTTCCAGTAAACAGCTCCTATTGGCTGGCTCTGAACAAGAGCATGACAATCATTGGCTTCTGTGTTGCTGGGGCAAATTTCTGTGCTCTCCCTGTCACATGAAGTTTCAGTGTACTAGAAATATATGTCAATATATCAGTAAAATTACAATTATTAATATGTTAAACTATTATAACTATAATATCTGGACAGATCTCTGTTGTCTGGAGGTCAGTTGTAATTCTGAGAGATCTTCAGGTTCTCCCTGGAAGTTAGTAAATTTAATAATCTCAATGATGGTCTATTCAGAATCGAAACAATGTTGACAGTGACAATTTTATTCAGGTCAAAATAAAATAGGGGTTAAGGTGCAGGTGAATGCTTAGACCCTTGTATAAATCAAAAACTGAATTAATGTGTCCCTCTTTTTCCAAGAACATGAGTTCATTTACACAGATGGAAAGTATGCACATAAAAAGAGTATCATATTCCAATTTTTGACTCACTTAGATGTAAAACATTGCCAGTTTCATTACGAGAATGAATAAAAGAATGACAATGCAAGAAATATTTTTTCCTGTAATATGTTTTATTGCAGATCAGCAACAGTCCCCATTTCATGCTTTTAAGAAATGTTCCAGTCCCTCCACCTTCTTTGCTGCATCCAGGCTTTCTGCAATGCTGAATGGAAGCGATGAAGTATATGCAAACCGCATGGTAGTAGGGCAGGTAAGATTCTCAAAAGTTCACATACTTAAGGCTAGTGTGTTGCTGTCTTTTATTGAAATATGCCACAATTTTCTTTCTGATGGAGTGCCAGAGTTGTCTTCTGTTTGTTTATAGTAGGGATATGAATTATTTTACTAACATCTGATTATGTTTGTTGTTGTAACAAATTAATAAGGAAACTGATATTATTTTGTGTAGTGAAAGAACTTCAATGGTTTCCTTTTGGTTTCTGAGCACAATTCAAGATGCGAGTCATTATCTTAGAATCCATAACAGGCCTGGGACCAGGAAACTTAAAAGATTGATTTCTCTCACATGTTGCTACCTGGCAAAGGTCTTCTGGACATAACCCTCTCCATGTGCCTCCCACTGTGGAACTAAAACGGGTAGCCACAGAGGGTAGATGGTGCCCTGCTTATGAAACTCCCTCTCAGTGGTGGTTTCCATGCTGCCTAACCTTGCTAGCTTCAGGTGCTTCTTTATCTTTCTACCAAGGCCTTTTTTTCACTGATGAGATTTTAGGGTTTTTGAAAAGTTGTAAAATATGGTATTGTGAATTTTTTAATATTTATTTCATGAACTCATAATGACTGAGAGTGCAGGATATAATTGTTTAAGAAGATGAATAATAAGTAATGCATATAACCTTCTCCTTCCACTACCTAGTGAGTAAATGAAGTCATGGTGTTGATCTTTCTGCTCCCTCCTTTTGCTCCATTGTCTCTTGTGTACTACCTGTCAGCCTGTCTCTCTCTCCTCTCCTTCCTTTTCCTCAGCTGAATTGGATCTTGTCCAGGCATCACAGAAACAAGTGTTTGCACCTGACATAATTGTTCATTTAAAAGTCTTTGACATGTTGAATTGTTAGTTTTCCACCTCAGGTATCTACCTCAACAGTTCTGTCATGGTCTTGTATGATCTTTTTGGCATGTGCCATTCTGAACATTTACATTATACTTCTGTGGAAAGGAGGCTTTCAATATTAACTATAGAGTTCTGATCCCAAATGCCTAAATGAATAGGGACTATCTAGCCATTTGTTTCTAGGGTTCTCCTTTCAGGTTACTGGTTTCTAAAACTTTTTTTAGCAAGCTTTTGGTGAATTATAGGATAAGAAACCTCTGGAGCACCGGTTAAAGTGTTTTTTTTTTTTTTTTAAATCCTTTATATGTACAACGCAGATTAACATTTGCAGTGATCAACACTCACTACAAGTACTCTTGCAAGACATCATATCACTACCAGTGTTTAGACCAAGTCATGTACACTGTTTATGATGATGGGTCACCATCAAAAGCTCAATGCAAGACTTGTAGCAATGCAAAAAGGGCACCATTATCATGAGTTGTATCTGCTCAGGTGGTGGGAAAGTGAGAGTATTTAAAAATCCAAATTTCATTTTTTGTGTATGTGTGGGCAAAGATTTGGTCTCTTTGTCACTACTTGTTGTCTTGCTTCTGCTTGATGTGAATGCACTGTATTTGGTTCTGCTTCTTTGGATTGCAGTTGTATGTTACGGTGTCTTGGGGTCAGGCCTATGCAATTCTTCCAGTGCTCTTACATTGCACTGTGTTTGCACCATTCTGTTTAAATCTGTATTTTTGTTGAATTTTTGGGAATGAATAGACTTTTCTGAATTCTTTTTGAATCAAAATGAACAAATAAGAAACAAAACATTTTGCATGATGGAGCACACCACCAACCTTGGTACTTGTGCCTCACCTCATCCTGGGCTGTATTGCTGATGATCCTGGGCTCCTCTGCCAAGATTTGTCCTAGCAATATCAGTACCTCATGACAGACCTACAAATTGAGTTTGGTTTCATTTCCATCTCTCCTGCAAACTTTACTAACACATATTAATTTCACACTTTAGACTGAAGAAGCTGGTGTCAGCTACCCTAATGTAGGCCAATCTGCTTCTGAAGCCTGCACAGACCAAGCCGAGTTGAATGAAGATACAGAAGCATCTGCAAATAGCATGGACAGTGGAAATACGTCACCCGTCATTCCGTCTAATTTGTGTACAGCCGACTCTTACCTGCAACTCAAGACACATGCATTTAGCCACCTAAGAAATCAACGCTATTCCATCATGAAAAAACGAAGGTGTGGCATTAGCTTTGTCTGTATTGTTCTGAACAAATCATCCCCATTTTAACCTAGCTGTTTCAAAAAAGAGACAACACAAATGAATGCATGCAAAGAACTCTGCTGGACAAAATATGCATTGATTTAGTATACCTGTACCCAGTAATCTTTTCTGAGCTTTGAAGTATGAAATGGAAAAAGTAAGATGGTGGTGCTTCTAAACTTCACTGCAATAGTCTTCCAAGGATGCTTGTCTGGGTCTTGATCTCTTAAAGGGATAGCATCATGGAAATGAAGGATTTCATATTATGGGACAAAAACAATATTTCCAAGCCCAAGTTTGCCTTTTGACATGAATGGAGGGACAGGGATTTGCAGGGGAGAATTAGTAAGTAGGAGGAGGTTGCTTGTCCTTCCCCTTTTCCCCTGCAAATGACAACCTAGGCCATATTGATCTTTCCCCTGTCTGGCTGATTGTCCCCTTTGCACAAATCCCATTGGCATCCATGAGAAGACTGATTCAGCAGTCTTTCATGAAGCCATGTGAACATGAGCAAAAATATTTGACTCCTGGTAAAGTGATAACTGTCACTTTAAAGAGAGTCACCTGTGCAGCAATCTCTCTCCTCTCTTATTTATTTTATAAAATTTATACCCCACCTTTCTGTCCTCATAAGATTCACCAAGGCAGCTAACAAACTGAAGTATAAATAATAAAATCAAATCTTTAAAACCATCAAAATAACATCATTGAAACTATTAAAACCAGAGCTGAAATGCATACAAAAATATAAAAAGCAATAATTAAAACATTGGGCAGGAAGGAGGGATCACTGAGGGAATACCAAACGAAACAAGCAAAGGGAGGTCCCATGCCATGGGTGCTGCTGAGGATTACCTTCTTTAAAGCAGGGGATCTGCAGGGCTGTCTGCTGCACACAGTTCCTCTCTCCCTCCTTTGACAAGTGCTTTCTTCCCCAAAAGAGGGATCACAACAACTCCCGTTGAAAGCAATCTGAAGCATGAGGCCTAGCACGATTCTTCCTCCATTTTTGGCTAGTGCTTTGACAAGAGTTTCATTACCAAGAAAAGGGGAAGAATCACACTGGGGATCATCATGCTGCTTTGCCATGAAAGTGATTTAGACTGCTACTTCATAGCGACATACATTTTTGTCTAGGGGAGTGGTGCTTTTTTTTTTTGTGAGAGAAGCAACCCCTAGTGCGACTTGGATGTTTCAGAGAGGTGGCGTATTATTGCTTGCCTCTGCATCCCAGTCCTGGTATTCACTTCCAAGTACTAGCTAGGGTCGGCCCTGCTTAGCTTCTGAGATCTGACGAGATCAGGCTTGCCTGGGCTATTCAGGTCAGGGCTGGGAGTGGTGCTTTTTAGCGAAAGCTTTGTTCCTTCTGTAATCTTTTCTTGCAAAAACTGAACCAGATAAAAATTTCATGCAGCCCTAGTTCTGAAGCCAGAAATGTTTAACTCTCTCTGTGTTGGGTGGGGGAGAGGACTTGGAGGTATAGGAGTGAAGAATCAGGAGGACAGGAAGTAGTGGCCAACGTACACCCTCACATCATCTCTGCAAATATAGATCTGGGATTATGAAAGCTTGCTGACATAATTTATACATCCATATTGCTGACATTTGATAAAATATACCCATTTTGTATATATCTTTTAGGCTAGGTGAATGGCTGACACCTTTGGTTTAATGTTGAGTAGCTGGTTGATGTGGCTTATGTGTCCCACTTGTAACAGGTCATTTTTGTGTCCTCAGTTCCAGTCTTGATGACTTGGATGTAGAGAGTGTCGATGAAAGAAGTTCAAACAGATCCCATCACTGCTACCCTTCAGTGCCCTTCAGCTCTTCTGCTGCCTTGGCTGGTAACAAGGGCGAATTCAATTTATTGGCGCAAAGTACAGATCTGGATTTTAACAGGGCAGAATCTCTTCCTTTGTCCAACAATCTACAGTCAAAGGTATTTAATTAGTACTACTATTTTCTGTACAAAGTAAATAACCATGATTTTAAAAAATGTTTGTTTAAGATGGTATTAATATGCAAAAAATACATATTGTTCTTCATATTTTTGGTGGGTGCAAACCATTATTTGCTGTATGGTTGCCACCTGCAAACTCACTACTAGGAATGGGCACGAATGGCATTTCGGCATTCCAGTTTGTGGTTCATGGCCAAACCACAAACTGAACTGAACTATGAACTGATACGAACCAGGAAGTTGGTTCATGACCCCTTCCTTCTGCTCCCTGCTGAAAGTGGCAATGCTTTTTTCAGGGATCAGAAAGCAAGGGTTTCTCCATGAAAATAGTGGGGAGCAGAAAGCAGAGGTGTTGTGGGTCAGCCAGGGCTCAGCAGGAGCTCCTTAGGAGAAGAGGACTCCTCAGGAGAAGAGGAGCCATATGTAGCCACCTCTGAGTCAGTGTCATGAATTGGGGTGTGGGGCCAGGCAAGAGTGAGGAAGTCATGGCACAGTCCGGGGTCAAGAGCCAGGCAAACCAACCAACCAGGAAAACCAGGTCCAAAATGCAAGGCAAAGCGGGATGGTCAAGGTACAGTCCACAGTCAAGAACCAGGCAAACCAACTAACCAGGGAAGCCAAGTCCAAAGCGCAAGGCAAAAGCGGGGTGGTCAGGGTACAGTCCAAAGCACAAACCGTCAGAGTTGTCAGTAATCCAGAGTTCCCAAGAGTCAAGAGTTAGGGAGACAAAGGTTCGAGGTGCAGGTCTAAGCGTAGTCATACAAGCTGAGGTCAAGGAGTCGAGGACGTCGACACAGGAATCAGGAACACAAGCAAGGAAGTGCAATGCTTCATCAAAGTGACTAGTTGCTGGCACAACTTGTCAGGGTGAGTGCGAGGGCTAAATAGCTCACTAAGCTGCTGGTAATTAGCGTGCCCCAAGCACATCCCAGCTCCTGCTAATACTTGGGACTGAAAGAGTGTCTGTTGCGCATGCGTGCCTCTTGCCGCTGGGCTGCCATGTCCCATCAGCACTGTTCTCTCAAATGGGAAACCGGTGGAGGTGATTTGGGGGGGGAGTGCTGACCAGGCAGGAATCTGCCTCAGCTGTTGCTGGAGCAGCCTCTGAACTCTCAGCACTGTCAGGTGCAGGATTTTCCAGCATCGGGAGCTCTTTCCCAGCAGCACTTAGCTCCTCCACTGGAGCCGTGTGCTCGGACTCAGCAGGAGCCAGGACAGTCAGCAGAAGCAGGCATGGAGGAAGGTGAGCTACAGGCTTGTCAGGATTCACAGCCAACAGCTGGTGCAGAGTTACTGACAGGTGATACTCAGTTGATCAGTTCCAGCCCTCCAATATTACCCACACCCTTAGAGTGCCGCAGATGAAGGCTATGAGAAGAACTACAGGAGAGACGACAAAGTGCACACCTCCTTTTGAGTAGTTGCAGGATTACTCCTGAGCAGCTGGCTTGCAAGCCTGACCCTTAAGGCTATAAAAACCAGCCAAGGGAGGCTGTTAGGTATGGAAGCAATGAGTCAAATTAGCTCTGACCCTGTGACCACTGCATCCAAATCTGCCTTGTATTCTGATGACTCTGTTCTGCCATTGTGACTCTCAGACTGTTTCTGACTACGACTCTTGGATTTGGTCTACCTCACTTGTGATTGACTCTTGGACTGCTAGACCCTCCCTTCAGATTGCCCATCAATCTGTTCTGTGCTGACATTTCAACCTGCCGATGCTGACCACACTCTTCCAATCACCACTCCCTGACACCATTGTCAGGAGAAGTGTTTGCCCACTCCAGAAGCACTGATTTCGGGAGGGGGTTTGAAAGACCTGAATCAGATTGCGGTGACAAGAGAGGAAGTCCTCCGACTGATGGACAATTTAAAAACTAATAAATCACCAGGCCCGGATGGCATTCATCCGAGAGTTCTGAAAGAACTCAAATGTGAACTTGTGGATCTCCTGACAAAAATATGTAATCTTTCTTTAAAATCTGCCTCCATTCCTGATGACTGGAAGGTAGCTAATGTCACTCCCATCTTTAAAAAGGGCTCCAGGGGAGATCCAGGAAATTACAGGCCAGTCAGTCTGACATCGATACCGGGTAAGTTGGTGGAAACTGTTATTAAGGAAAGAATTAGTAGGCACATTGATGAACAAAAACTATTGAGGCAGACTCAGCATGGGTTCTGTAAGGGAAGATCTTGTCTCACTAACCTGTTAGTGTTTTTTGAGGGAGTGAACAAACATGTGGACAAGGGGGACCCAATAGATATTATTTACCTTGACTTCCGGAAAGCTTTTGATACAGTTCCTCATCAAAGGCTCCTAAGTAAGCTCAATAGTCATGGGATAAAAGGACAAGTCCTCTTGTGGATCAAAAACTGGCTTATAAATAGGAAACAGAGAGTGAGTATAAATGGGAAACTCTCTCAGTGGAGGGTGGTAAGCAGTGGGGTACCACAGGGATCAGTACTCGGTCCCATGCTTTTTAACTTGTTTATTAACGATTTGGAATTGGGAGTAAGCAGTGATGTGGCTAAATTTGCAGATGACACGAAGTTGTTCAGGGTGGTGAATACCAGGGAGTATTGTGAGGCACTCCAAAGGGATCTGTTGAGGATGGGTGAGTGGGCGTCAACGTGGCAAATGGGGTTCAATGTGGCCAAGTGCAAAGTGATGCACATTGGAGCCAAAAATCCTAAATATAAATACACGTTGATGGGGTCTGATCTGGCAGAGACTGACCAAGAGAGAGATCTTGGAGTCGTAGTGGATAACTCGCTGAAAATGTCTACACAATGTGTAGCTGCAATAAAGAAGGCCAACGCTATGCTGGGGATTATTAGGAAGGGAATTGATAACAAATCAGCCAGTATCATCATGCCCCTGTATAAATCATTGGTGCGACCTCATTTGGAATACTGTGTACAGTTCTGGTCACCACATCTCAAAAAGGATATTATAGCATTGGAAAAAGTGCAGAGAAGGGCAACTAGAATGATAAAAGGGTTGGAACACCTTCCCTATGAAGAAAGGTTAAAATGCTTGGGGCTCTTTAGCTTGGAGAAACGACGGCTGAGGGGTGACATGATCGAGGTTTATAAGATTATGAATGGGATTGAGCAGGTTGAGAAAGAAGTACTTTTCTCCCTTTCTCACAATACAAGAACTCGTGGGCACTCTATGAAATTGCTGAGCAGTCGGGTTAGAACAGATAAAAGGAAATACTTCTTCACCCAAAGAGTGATTAACATATGGAATTCACTGCCACAGGAGGTCGTGGCAGCTGCAAGCATGGACAGTTTCAAGAGGAAATTAGATAAACATATGGAGCAGAAGTCCACCAGTGGCTATTAGCCACAGGGTATAGAATGAGAACTCTCAGTCTGGGGCAGGTGATGCACTCTATTCTTGGTGCTGGAGGGGGCAGCAGTGGGAGGGCTTCTGGTGCCCTGGCCCCACTGCTGGACCTCCTGATGGCACCTGGTATATTTTGGCCGCTGTGTGACAGAGTGTTGGACTAGATGGGCCATTGGCCTGATTCAACATTGGCTTCTCTTATGTTCTTATGTTCTTATGTTCTTATTGTCTGCCAGCAAGCCCTACCTAGGGGCTTTCTGCTCTGCAGAAACTGCCATAAACTGCCTTAAAATTCATGGAAGTTCATGATGGCTCTTCAGTTTGTAAACATCTTTTTTTGAACCATGAAGCAACCAAAATTCATCATGAACTTTCATTTGTGAGCTGGTTCATACCCATCCCTACTCATTAAGAGGTTTATGGAACCATAATGGCATGGCTAGACCAACTGCCTTAACCCTTCTCTTGCTGATTATATTTACCTCCAGTTATTCGTACCTCAGATGAAAGTGTGTGAAGAGGGATGGAATATTTTACAAACACCTCCATCAAGAAAATACTTAAAAGCTCATATTCCAGCTACTCGTTACTGAGATGATAGGCCAGTGCTAGTAGACTAGGTGATGTGATCAAATTAAGGAAAATAGATTGTCCAAACTGTTTGTGTGTGTTAAACATCTAAAGCTTCTTGGCCTTCCAAAAGGCAAAAATAGTTGCTACAGATGTTAGTGGCTAAGAAGACTTGTACGCATTCTTTCAAAATTTAGAAATTAGATTGTTTGCAGGGATGCTCCCTCAGTTGATTCAGAGGAACCCAACTGAGAATGCTGAGAAACATCCTTATTGGAAAAAACAGTGTGTTAATGCAGTGACATCCAGACCGTGTCTGCTGTTTATCTTTTGTAGTGGTGAAAAGTAGCTCAGTTTTATGCAACAGGAACTGTGACACAGTGTCTTCTTTACAGAAGGGGCTGTACTCACTGTTGAACATAGGCAATGTATTATTGTGAAATTAGCACCTTTTTTGATGAAAAGAGGCTGGAAATGAATCCACTTACATCTTGTCTTTTAAAACTGCATCTCCTGTATACTGTCCTTCAGTATGTAGAAATGTAACATCAGCTCATGAATTAAAAGATGAACAAACAAAATCTTTTGGCTAAAACATAATTGTAGAAAAGTAGTGAAGATGCCAAATGTCAAAGCAGTATTTTTCTGTGTTCAAGTGCAGTCCAATTAGTAGAGGAAGTAGGGGTTAAGAAATGGGAAATTTGCAACAAAAAATGTCTTTGTAGCCATTCTTTGAGATAAAATGTGAGACCAAAAGGGTTCATGGCCTTTCAACATATTCTTTTTCACCATATATAAAGAAGCAAGAACAAGCTGGCTATAACAAGCAATTCTATAATATTTATATATTATTTTTACCCTGAAGTCATTGAGATTGGGGGGAAAATTAAAGACAAAATTGAATGTGAACTGTAGACTGGAAAGGTAGGCATTTTCAGCCTGTGGACCACATCTGGATTTCCTTCTTCTTTGAGGAGTCCAAGTTGGACACAGACATCATCAGCAGGGGAACAGGAAGAACTGCTGTCCAACTTGGCTCCTTCAGAAGCAGGTAGAAACCCCAAAGAGATCTTCCTGTCTGCTCTGCTGCTCTTAATTATTCTGCGCCCCTGAGATGTTGAACAGTTTTTACTGTATTGGATCACTTGCCGACTCTGTGGACTTTTGTGCTGATGTTCCCAGAAAATTTCTCAGGAGCTTGAAAGGTCAGATGAAAAGTGTTTATGGGCCCATGTGTCATCCTTGGACCATAATAATTTACCTATGTTTGCTGTAGATAATTTCCTTATTTGCTTCAATAATTTCCTTATTGAAGGGCTACCCTATACCAATTTAAAACAGACCATGGCAGGAAAATGGTTCTACTCAACAGTTTCACAATGAAAGTTCAGCAACTGGAACATGTCCAGGGGAACATAAGTGGTCACACTCAGGGCAACCAAAACTTTGGAACTCCCCTCCGGGAGATTTGTCTGTCTACCTCTATTGGTGTCTTCCACCAGTGAGTGAAGTTTTTGTTTTGTGTGGCATACCCTCAATGATGACTATTCTCTCTCATCTCTGGGTCTGATGTTGTATGTTTATGTGTTTTTATTTATTTTATCATTTAAAATTTTGTTTTTGCTTGTTCAAGTGTTTGCATGTTTGCTGCCTTGAGGAACCTGATCAAGTGGAAAGATGGAGTAAAGATGTTTTAAATAAATAATTATGAGTCTCCCAGCATACCTACAACTAATTTTGTAGAAGATTTTAGAAACATTTCCGAGTAATTTTAAAAAATGTTCCTGCTGTTTACGAAAGTTTTCTCTAAAATATTGAATATATTCTAGGAACCATTGTTGTCTGGAATTCGATCTCGCTCCTATTCTTATACTTCACCCAAAGTCATCTTAGGGAAATCATATGGTGCACATGACTTCACAATATGCGATTCAAATGATGGTGAGCATTAGTTCTGCTTTTATTTGTTATACTCCTTTACTTTGTGTTCAGCCTGAGATTAGCCATCTGCCATCTCTGTTTTGAGTATACAAGGATTGTGCATTGGAAGAGGGGTGTATATTAGAACATGGGTCATCTGCACAGGGCTTTAGGCTTGAGATTCCTCTAAGCGTTATACTAAAAAACACATGCAGGAGGGAATTGGATCAAGCCAACTGCCTCTGCTGCCAACTTCCAACCATTGACTGGCATTTCTGCACAGTCACTAATTGTGCACACAGAGACTTTACACATAAAGTATGATAAATGCATGAGAATCAGGGCTGGAGCCTGGTAGCATGTTCTCAATTCTGTCTTCATGCAACCATTGTACATACATTATGGTCAGCAAAGGCCTTGCGTTACCAGTGCAAAAAGGGGTTTAGTATATTCTAGACACACATATTCCTTATTCCAGCATAAACCTATTTATTGACTTGAGTCATGATTGGTCACTTACCAGCCTTTTAATGTCTCTGGACATTAAATAGAATCCGGTAGTAACACATTTGTTCATGTATTTATTTAGATACTTCACTTATACCCTGCCTTTCAATCCAGCATGGACCCAAAGTGACTGACACTGCATCCATCTCCTTTTTTTTAATCCTTACAACAACCCTGTAACATAGGTTAGGCCAAAAGATCGTCCAGCAACCTTCTGTGGTAGAGTCTAACCACTATACTACCCTGGCTGTCTAAATTAAAGTGCTCTGGATTCAAGATGCTTACTGCTATAGAGGTGCAAACCATTAATGTAATCAGATCCTTCACATATATACCAGAGTGCTCGTAACTGTGCATTTGGGTAAGCTGTTCCAACACAGACTTGCAGGATGGTTCAGCAGCCATTAGTCTCCTGCCAGTATATTGGCACCACCGTTAATTGTATAGTGCAGACGTTTGACTTCCTGTTCTGGATAATCTCAGAGAATAAATTGTCTGCCTATTTCCAAAGCTTCTTATTTCCAGCTGTGTGTAATAGCACCAAACATGGGAAGCTGCCATTGGAGGAGGCTGTATTCTTGGGGTTCACTCTGTTTTCATTCTGCGGTCAGTAAACTGGAAGTGTATTTTGCCTCACAATCTGGTGGTGCCATCTTTATTATATGATCTAATTGTTGCCTGCACAAAGAATCAAACCCTATAATAGACATGGTGTCACCTTGCAGTAAGGGTTTCAGAGTTATGAAGTGCATCTGCTTGGAGGTGGTGACCATGTTGTGATATAAAGCACATATACCTATTAAGCACATTAAATGTGATGAAATTTTTCTCATCACTCTCAGAAGCTATTTTCCTGCCTTCACAAGTGTGAGCAAAGGCTCACATCTTAATTAAAATCTGGAATCAATGCTGAAGGCAAAATTAACATGTTGTGAACTGTGTGAGGCTTGAGGGATCTTGCTTTAGATCTTTGGACCAAACTGTCTGAAGACCAAAACCAACAGGTTAAAAGCATGGAGTGCATAGAGTGCTTTTACTTTATTTACTTCTTAAAATGGAAATCCATATACTTCAGAGACAGGCATTTTATTCTCCATAAATCCAGACTGAAGGCCCTTTTATACACCATTCAGTCAATGACTGCTTCTCCTACCCCATTTATCAGTCATAATATGTAAAGTAAAACTTTACAAAACTTGGGAATGGCATGTGTGTGTTGTTTGTGAGCATCATAGTTTATCAGTCCTAAATATGTCAGTTATGTATTACAACTATATACTGTGCCTTTAGAATGCCCTTCCCCTTGAGGCTTGTCTGTAGGGTTACCAACTGAGGGTTGGGAAATTCCAATACATAGGACAGATGGACTCCCATTCTAGCTGTATCTGAAGAAGTGAGCACTGACTCAGGAAACCTCATACCCTGCCACATATTTTGTTAGTTTTTAAGGTGCTACTGGGCTCTTGCTCATTTCTACTTCTGCAGACAGGCTAACATGGCTACCCATCTTGATTTAAAAATGTCAGGCATGCCCACTTGTGGTAACAGAGCAAATTTCAGAATTGAAATCTTGTGAATATGGCAGGATGGTAGAGTTTACACTGGTTATCTTTTGTTTTGTAGAACAATGTGCATACAGCTTGACTGAACAGTCAAAAGAAAAAAGGTATTTTCAAAAGATTATTATTATTATTATTATTATTATTACATCAGCAATAGCCATCAAGCAGTAGCAGCTGATTACTTATCAACAAGAGTTATAGCATCATAAACCCTGCACTAGTCTGATGCTTCATTTCCTAGTATATTGTGAAGAATTGCCATACTTCATTATTTATTTATTTATTGGACTTACAGCCCTCCCTCCCCTCCGCATTAAGGCTCAGGGTGGGTCACAGCATTTAAAATCAGTATACAATTAATTTAATTACAATTAAGATTAAACTTAAAATTAATAATCCCAATGTTAACAATTCCACGTTAGATGGCACAATAGGGCAGATCCGAAATTGGTCCATAGTGGGGCCACAACTCATCCTTTTGCACCTGGTGGAACAACTCTGTTTTACAGGCCCTGCAAAATTGATTCAAATCTCGCAGTGCCCAGGTCTTATTGGACAGAATGTTCCATCAGATTGGTGCCAGGGGTGAAAAGGCCCTGGGCCCTGGTTGAGAATAGTGGAATGGCCTTTGGGCCAGGGATCATTAGCAAGTTGTTATTTGCTGAGTGAAGTATCCTATGGGGAACATACCGGGAGAGGTGGTCCCTCAGAGGCATTGGCCCCAGACTATTTAGGGTTTTAAAGGTCAATAACATAACCTTGGCCTTGATCCAGAATTCAACAGGGAGCCAGTGCAGCTGGCAGAGCACAGGCTGAATATATGCTCTGACTGGAGTCCCTGTAAGAACCTGTGCAGCCGCATTCCTGACCAATTGGGTTTCTGGTCAGCCTCAAGGGTAGTCCTGCATAGAGTGAGTTACCATAGTCCAGTAATGTGAAATTAAAGGGCATAGAGATTAGAAAATGTCAGTATTAAATGTTCATTCTCCTAATGTTGTATGCTTTTTCCAATAGCCCAGTCACAAATACCAGCATTGTATCAGATTTTGCAGAAAGCTTTCTATTGATAAAGAAACAGAATAATGCTAAAGTATTCTGTGTAACATGATGAAAGATTTGCTGATGTGTTTTTAGAATTCAAGAAGAAGACTGGGATAAGTACATTATACCTACAAAATCTGAATCTGAAAAATACAAAGTCAGCCGTACTTTCAGTTTTCTGATGAACAGAATGGCCAGTACACGAAATAAATCCAAGGTAATTTGAGGCTTGGTGTATGCAATATTATAAGGTGTCTAGTTACAATTTTACAAATTTTGAATAGTGTTTTAAAAGAGAAGGACTTCTAGAAGTATTTTGTCACAGATGAAGCTCTGGAAACACACTGTCACCAACAGGCAGGCAATGCGGGTCATCAAGAATTGCTGTAGTGGGAGACAACCACAATCATTCTAGTTTTTGTTGAAACATTTCCGCTGAGATTCAGAGATCATCACCTGCTGCCTGACTGTTGTTGTGCCTCAGAGTTCCACTTCCTACTTCAGTACTTTACACCGATGCTCCAGAAACGCTTTCAGCTTTCAGGAGCAGCTTTTGAGTTATACCACAAGGTTTTGTTGAATTTATTTGTTAAGATAAGTCATTTTAAAGTATACAGATCTATTGTTAGTGACCGTTTTCCTGTTCTTTAGCAGTTGGATATTTAAATAAACCAGGCCACTAGGAAGTTAGACCTTGATATGGAGTCACCACTTTCCCTGATCCCACGGCGATGGGATGATAAGGTCAGGGAGGAAGTGGCTCAGTTACTTTATTCTGAAGAAATACTCATAAGTAAGAACAAGTTGATGGATTCTACCTTTGTCCAAGAAATTTTAAGGGAATTCCAGGAGATGGTGAGGAGGGGTGGTGGTAATAAATCCAAATGGAAGGACAAAGAGATTTGGTTTGTTTTAGAGTGCCAAAATAGCAGGAAGCAAGTCAGGACAGACTACTATAAGTTTAAGAAATCTAATAATTTTGCTATGCAGACAATATGTCTTAACAAGTGGGACCCACAACAAAATGTTGCATATTATTAATGTGTTTTTCATAGTATAGTTGGTTACTGTTTAAATGGCTTGCTTTCAGTAACCAATTTGGTAGCTTTTTGGATTTTCTCATTTTGGCAGGGTGTCCTCTTTTGTGAGTTACTTTTGGCATGGTATTGCTCTGTATGGTACTGATTAGGGATTGTTGTTTCTGACAAAAAAGGCAGAGATTCTTTCAACTGTTCTGCATAATGCCCTCTTAAGGGAGGAGGCAGCTCTGTGACAGCCTTCTGCGAAGGGAAGGGAGTGACAGTTGGAGGCCACTTTTCCCTTTTTCCCTTTGTTTCCCACCCTTTTTTCTTTACTGAACACTAGAAAGAGAGCCGTCTAGTCTTGCTCAGTTCCCTTGTGCATAGTGTGCTTGAGAATTACAATCACTTCGTTTATGTGAAGTGAGATTTCAAAATTGCAGGTATACAGGTGTCCTGTAACACTCTCCTGAGTGCCCTTGTCAAAAGCAGCTGTTTAAACGGCCCTTGGTTTATCAATGGATCGGCCTGAGGCACCTTTGCTTGTTCAGTCTCTCACCTTGCCATGGAGAATTGTGTGGTTGCAGGTCTCCAGTCTTCTTCAGCCTGAGATGAGTCCACATTCACCCACAGTAGCACCACTGTCTTTGGCAGTTTATTTGTCTTTCAAGGTTGCTAAGGAACATTTAAAAGGTGGTGTGTACAAACTGACACTGGTTGGGGGAAATCCCACCTCCTCTCCACCTGCCCCCTGCCTCTCAGTCACTGTGCCCACCCATCGATTAATGACACCTCAGCTGTCCTTTTATAACTTCCCTCTTGCGTCTAGTCATTCAGAAGAGAGAAGCAGTGGGAAGAAGCAGTGCCCAATCTGTTGGGGGAGGGGAGAAGCACTTGGAAGCTGGAGAGAATGGTTTTAAAGGACAGTGGAGCTCACAGCTACAGAGATTGGGGTGAGAACAATCCTTCTCTCCCACTCGCAAAGCTTTGCAATTGCAGGCTCAGGTGTCCTTTTAAAACTTCTTCCTGCTATTTAGCCATTCATACTGCAGGAAAAACAGCATTGGAAATGGGCGAGTGGCAGCAAGGAATCCTCACCAATCCCAGTTCCAGTTCTGCTGTTGCTTCCTACCCTCTTCTCCCATTATCTCTCCGTGTCTCTCACTCTCAGCCAGTCAGTCTTTCTCGAGCTGGTGGTGGGGGAGAAGCAGTTAGAAGCCTCTCCCTGAGGGGAGACAGTGGATCCCATAGCAAAAGAGGAAAGGGTGAGAAGTTCAGATGTCCTTTTAAAATATCCCCTTCTATTTAGCCATTAATACTGCAGGAAGAATCCTCACCAATCCCAGCTCCAGTTCTGCTTTTGCTTCCTCCCCTCTTCCCCAACTCATTATTTCTCTCTGTCTCTGTCTGTCTGTCTCTGGCTACCTCTCACTGTTGATGCAGGAGGGCCTGGAGTAGATCCCTGCAATGGCCATTTCAAAAGGTATTGGGGTGGGAATTGAACCCTCCTGAGTTTTTTTGTTTAACTTTTTGGATTTTTCTGCAGACCCACAGAATCTCCTAAGTCTGTAGAAAAACCTCTTGGGGGAGAGTGTTTGCAGAAGTATCTGTAGGCAGAGGGGACTGTTGAGAGTTAGATATACAGATTCAAAGTGTAGACATAGAAACTTTCTTAGCCACAAGAACCGTCATAGTATCCAACAATCTTGGGCTGATCTGATTTAGACATCCATCAGTAAGGATATGAGATCCTTTTGGAGGCTGGTTAACAGGTCATTAGCTCAAAGGAAACAATGTGGATAATTGTATCTCCTGCAATAAGTGGGTGGAACACTTTACGTCTTTATATGTAGCTAAGCCTCTTCTCTATCATCGAATGTTGAGGCTATGTTGGATTATAAAGATAGAGATATTTCTTGGTTCCTGGCTATGGAAGCTCACATCTTGAATCTTATTGTTGGTTTAAAGGCAGGCAAAGTGGCAGGGCCCAACTGGATACCACCTGACTTAATCAAGGATTTTGCCATTGGTGGTCCCCGATTCTGACATATTTTTGAGTTTTGCCAGGAGAAAAGTATGTTAGGAAGGGGAACTCTTGGGTCATATGCTGAAGCTCTCTATATAGACTTCTGATTCTTGGCATTACTTGGCACCAACACATTTCAGTAGCCAACATTGTAAAAAACACAAGAGGTGACCCATTCCTTTCTCAGAAGGCTTACTGTGTTAGCATCAACCTGTGCATACTACAGAATGAAGCAGGAATGTGTTGGTAAAACCTGAGGTGGCAGAATGGATGTCCATATATCTGATGGGGGGAATTATGATTTTTAATGGTCTCTTATATTTAAAAAACAACAACTTTGTGCAAGCAGAAAACCAGCACAGCTTGGAGAAGTTAGGTTCTTTCTGATGTTAGGTTTGTACTTTCAAGAAGTTTATTTTAACATGAGTTGCCATTAAAACGTATCACTTTTCTGCAGCAACATTGTTCACTCTACTATCTCAGGACTCCACCATTTCATTCTGTTGCCTGCTTTGATTCATGTGAAGTACTCAAAACTATAAAGATCTTAAAAGGATTGGAAAACACACCAAATGTATACCAAATGTATTTTTAAGGCACAGGTGGCACAGTACCTACAGGTTTTAGTTCTTCTTTAGTCTGTTTTATTTCCTAGACTTACTGCTACTTTGAAGCTGTCGTTATTCCTGCAGTAACTGGGTCTTCTCTGGATCACTTTCCAATTGTCACAAGTAGTATATATCTGTGGCTCAGATCATGAGCTACTCATTGCAAAATTCAGACTTAAATTGAAGAAAGTTGGGAAAACCACAAGGCCATTCAGATTTGACCTAGATCGCATCCCCGATGAATATACAGTAGAGGTGAAGAATAGGTTTAAGGGACTAGATTTGATAGACAGAGTGCCTGAAGAACTATGGACAGAGGTCCGTGACATTGTAAAGGAGGCAGCAATCACCGCCATCCCAAAGAAAAAGAAATGCAAGAAAGCAAAGTGGCTGTCTGATGAGGCTTTACACATAGCAGAGGAAAGAAGGAAAGCTAAAGGCAACGGTGAAAAGGAAAGATTTGCCCAACTGAATGCAGATTTCCAGAGAACAGCAAGGAGAGATAAGGAGGCTTTCCTGAATGAACAATGCAAAGTAATAGAGGAAAACAATAGATTGGGAAGGACTAGAGATCTGTTCAAGAAAATTGCAGAAATCAAGGGAACGTTCCATGCAAAGCTGGTCATGATAAAGGACAAAACCGGTAGGGACCTAACAGAAGCAGAAGAGATTAGGAAAAGATGGCAAGAATACACAGAAGAACTATACAAGAAGGACCTCGATGTCCTTGACAACCACGATGGTATAATCACTGACCTCGAGCCAGACATCCTGGAAAGCGAAGTTAAATGGGCCTTAGAAAGCATTACTAACAACAAAGCTAGTGGAGGTGATGGTATCCCAGCTGAGTTATTCAAAGTCTTAAAAGAAGATGCTGTTAAAGTGCTGCACCCAATTTGCCAACAAATTTGGAAAACACAACAGTGGCCAGAGGATTGGAAAAGGTCAGTTTACATTCCAATCCCAAAGAAGGGCAATGTCAAGGAATGTTCAAACTATCGCACAATTGCACTCATTTCACACGCTAGCAAGGTCATGCTCAAAATCTTACAAGCTAGGCTTCAACAGTACGTGGATAGAGAATTGCCAGAAGTACAAGCTGGGTTTCGAAGAGGCAGAGGAACGAGAGATCAAATTGCCAACATTCGCTGGATTATGGAGAAAGCAAGAGAGTACCAGAAAAACATCTACTTCTGCTTCATTGACTATGCTAAAGCCTTTGATTGTGTGGATCACAATAAATTATGGCAGGTTCTTAAAGAGATGGGAGTACCGGACCACCTCACATGTCTCCTGAGAAACCTGTATAAGGGTCAAGAAGCAACAGTTAGAACCGGATATGGAACAACTGATTGGTTTAGCATAGGAAAAGGAGTACGACAAGGATGTATATTGTCACCTTGCTTATTTAATTTATATGCAGAGTACATCATGCGAAATGCTGGCCTGGATGAATCACAAGCTGGAGTTAAGATTGCTGGGGAAAAGATCAATAACCTCAGATATGCAGATGATACCACTCTGATGGCAGAAAGTGAAGAGGACCTAAAGAGCCTCTTGCTCAGGGTGAAAGAGGAGAGCGCAAAAGTGGGCTTGAAGCTCAACATCAAAAAAACTAAGATCATGGCATCTGGCCCCATCACTCCTTGGCAAATAGAAGGGGAAGTCGTAGAAGTAGTGACAGACTTCACGTTCCTAGGATCCCAGATCACTGCAGATGGTGACTGCAGCCATGAAATTAAAAGACGCCTGCTCCTTGGGAGGAAAGCGATGGCAAACCTAAACTGTATGATAAAAAGCAGAGACATCACCTTGCCAACAAAAGTCCGCATGGTCAAAGCAATGGTATTCCCCGTAGTAATGTATGGCTGCGAGAGTTGGACTATAAGGAAGGCCGAGCGCCGAAGAATAGATTCTTTTGAACTATGGTGCTGGAGAAGACTCTTGAGAGTCCCTTGGACTGCCAGGAGATCAAATCAGTCAATCCTAAAAGAAATCAACCCTGATTGTTCCTTGGAAGGCCAGATCCTGAAGCTGAAGCTCAAATACTTTGGCCACCAAATGAGAAGGGAGCATTCACTGGAGAAGACCCTGATGCTGGGAAAGATTGAAGGTCAAAGAAGAAGGGGACGGCAAAGGATGAGATGGTTAGACAGTGTCATCGATGCAACGAACATGAAATTGAGCAAACTTCAGCGGACAGCGGAAGACAGGAGGGCCTGGCGTAATCTGGTCCATGGGGTCGCGAAGAGTCGGACTCGACTGTGCGACTGAACAACAACAACAAGTATATATCCAGGGAGGTTTCACAGTGTGTTGGCCAACAAAAAATGCCCTCATCTCGCTGTGCGAGCACTTTGCCTCCCTTTCAATGTCATAACCCAGAATTTTTGAAAGGGGGCTCACTTTTCAGCACTGCTGAAAATGTCTGTGGAAAGTATCTTCTGTTGACTTAGTCCTGTTTGTTTGGTAATAGATAATTAGGAAACTGGTTGGTGTTCAAAAGAGGCTCTGTGACAGAACTGGGTTTTCAGGAACTACCATATACTTGGAAGTGTGTTTTATGGGAAAACGTATAGAGTGATAAATGGCTGCTTGTCTCAGGTATATATATTTTTTGTACAGAGGAGAAGATAGCAGGAAATCTTTCTTATAAAACATGAACTTTCCTACCACTTCACTCTGAACAGGATAGAGATAGCAAAGGCTTCTGGAAATATTTTAACAGCTAATAAACTCTTTTTGCTTTTTTCCCATTCTTGTTATAAAGGCAAAAAATAAAGATGCCAAAGAAAGAGAGAAACCTTTTAGGCACCAGTTTGTGTCTGGAACTTTTGCTGGGATAATCCCGTGTTTCGCATGTGAGAAGCCACTTTTGGGGAAAGAGTCCTTGCAGTGTTCTTGTGAGTAGCTACTTTTTATGATGTAAGTTAGATTTAAAATATGGTTTGCCATCTGTGAAGATTTAAAAAAAATCAAAGTGTCTTGAAACAAATATTCTTACAGTCAGAGAACTGTACAAAGTCTCACGTTTTGAATTTTTCTTTCAGATTGCAATGCAAGTGTTCATAAAAGTTGTAAGGATTGTGCACCTGCATGTACAAAGGTAAGTTTATGCAATCTCAAAACATTGTTGCTATTATTACTTTACTGCAATTTGCAATTTGCTGTTGTTACTATATTTCCATCCCTTCTTTCCATTTCCCCCCCATATTGTCACCTTTTTAACATAATCTGCATAACAGCTACAGAGGTGGGACAATTAGACTGAGACAGCAGTGCTAGAGGAGGAGATCTTCAGCCCTTCCTCTGGCACCAGTTTCCCGATCTAAATCTTTCCACTGCCACCACTGCCAAAACTGCTATGTGTCCCTTTCAGAGACCCAAAGGCCTCATTCCCCCTGGGTCACCACTCCTTTTTATCTGAGCAGCACCTAGCTCTGTCGGTCCTTAAGGTTAAATGCACTCAAATAAAGCAGACCTTTGTAAAAATATATAAAGGTTTATTAAACAGTTTTTTAAAAGGATACCGCTATGCACCACAGTCTCTGCAGCTTAGCAACAGAGAAATGAGAAACTAATTTTTTAATCTAATATATTTAGGACCTGATAGTAGATGGTACACCTTCTTGCAGCATAAGTATCCAAGCTGTAGCCTAAAGCATTCTATATGCTGCAGTCCATCATGATGTAGCATAACATATCAAAGTATACTAGCATGGCACAAGCATAAAGCTGGCATGGCTTCCCTTTGGCCTATAAAGCTTTTTTGTCCTCTGGCATCAGGTGGTCCTTGGGATCCAGTCCCTTTTGATGGAGCTTTCCAGAGGACTTCAATGTATGCTCCTAATTCCCGCCTCCCATTTGATTATACAGCTGAGCTCAGCTTCTTGTGATTAACTCTGGCCTTGAAAGTTATAAGGATGGACACCTGTGAGCCAGAGCAGGCCTGCTAATAATCATGTTAACTCTTGAGGGAAATTAAGGTGCTTTGCCTCACAGTCTCCCATTACTATATTTGACCCAACTGAAGAATGAGCTTTGCAATGTGTGAAGTGTGCATGCACATGAAAGCTTATACCCAGAATTAAACTTTGTTGGTCTTAAAGATGCCACTGTACTCAAACTTTGTTCTGTTGCTTCAGACCAACACAGCTGCCCACCTGACTTGCTGCTGCTGTAATCTTAGTAAACAACCTAGCAGGAGTTCCACTCATTCTTCTCCCTGAACTTTGTCTACTTTTGCCTTAAGGAATATAGTTGATGGTGGAGCCAATGGCAGTCATTAACTGAAGGCCACAAGTTTGCAAGCAGAGGACTGTGGCCTTCAGGGTGGCCACCCACTGGTTATTTTTGCTCCTTAAAGGAGCCTGCCTGGGGTCCACCAGAGCACATACATTTTCTGTAGTAACTCCTAACCTCTGGAATGCCCTCCCAGTGGAGGTGAGGGGAATGCCAGCCATGGAAGCTTTTAGGAAGTTCCACAAGTCACTAAGGTTTGTAATGGGGTGTAGGCAGAAGGTATTGGGGCGGTGGCTTACTTGTACTTTGTACATTTTAAAATTTGGAACTGTAAGCAGTTTTGAGCCACAAAGGAAAGGCAGGATAGAAATATTTTAATAAATAACTCAGAATCCCTAACTATCAGATCTTAAAGAGAGGTGTAAGACAGACTGAAGGAACCAGTGGCCTGAGGGGGCAGCCCACCCCCAAAGGAATGAAGGGAAGAGGGGAAAGATAGATGGAGGAGTCTGGGTAAGGCAGGACAACTGGGGGAGAGAGGCCTTCGCATGACCAGCAGATCAGAGGAGTATTTATTGAGCTGACATAACCAGCCAATAGTTGTATACATTAAAAATCTGAAGCCTGAGGTATTTTGGAGCATTTTACTTTCAGAAAATGCAGTCAGCAGCTTCAGAGTTGTTTGAAAGAACAGCTTTTCATGAGCCAAATTGGGCTAATTCACGTGACTGTTTTGGGGTCTTGCATTACATTACATCCATGTTGATAGAACAGTAAATGAATATCTGAAGAAGTGTGTGTGCACACGAAAGCTCACTCCTTGAATAAAACTCCGTTGGTCTTAAAAGTGCCACTGGACTCAAACTTTGTTCAGTAAATGAATATGTACTTCATTTATAGCCTGTCTTACTGGTGAAGGTGGTAAAGTGGCTATTGCTGAAAGATTTTCTGTAGCAAATTTATTTGGCAGTGAGATGCTCGGACAGTGGCTTCAGCCACCCTGTTTTATGTACGTGGTGGTTATAATCAGTGACCACTGATAGGGAAAAAAGTTCTCAAAGAATGGGCACAGCAGTGCCCTCTTCCCGTCTTCAGTGAAAATCCAATAGACAACTTGGTATCAAAATCAAAGGGAAATAATGCCCCCTGGTGGACACCAATTATAGCAAAACATCCACAGCAGTTTTTGGCTTTTTGAATTTTACCTGATACAAATTTCCTGATGCAAATTTCCTGATACAAATTTAAACCATCATTTCTCTCCGCCCTCCCCCCCCGCAAACGCTAGATACATATGTTCAAATTGTAACACATTGCAAGCAAAAAATATATTACTTTATAGGGTTTTTTTAAAAGAAAAAACTTGCCTTAACTGTTACATCAACATGAACTAGCTATTATTTTATGTTTAGCTTTTACCATGTTAGGATTCATTTAGATCAATTACCATATTTTTGATTTGTTCCACATTCACTATAAGTACCTTCTAATTGACCCTCAATAGTACAATTCACTGGGTGCATAGGGGAGAGTTGGGATTGAGACTACTCTGAAAATGTATTTGTGTTATTTAGAGCATGAAAGCATGGTGTAGTTGGACATAGAGTGTTGGACTGATATGTGGTAGACCCATGTTCAAATCCCCATTCTGCTGTGGAAGTTTGCTGTGTGGTCTGGGGTCAGTCAATGTCTTTCAGCCTAGCTTACCTCATGGGGGACAGTGGTTGTGAGGATCAAATTAAGATGTGGAGAATGAGGTTGTAAGCTGCTTTGGGTCCCCATTGGAGAGAAAAGTGAGATGTTAGCTAAATAAATAAAGTTTTAGTGTACAAAGTATATGGTGTATGAATATCTTTTGGAGTATGTATCTTTTTACACCCCTTTGGAGTGAGGATGGCTCAGTCTTGATCAGTAGAGTATTAATTGTGTAATCAGGTTTTTTTTTACCACAAAAACATTCTTCTTTGCCAGAAATCCCAAGAGAGATGCCACATTAAGAACAGAACACAAGCTATCCAGACAAGTAAGCATTGTAGTAAGCATGCTGAGAGATGTAAAGACATATTTTTATATTTTGTTCTATTAAAGGATTTTTTATAATTATAGCAAAAATACACAATAGTGCAAAACTGAGCTTCTACACAATCTCCACATAAACACACATATTTTAAAGCATATATCCCATGTCTTTTCTAAGTTCAGGGTATTTTACAAAATTGTTTAAAATGGGCAGTGAACAATAAAATCAACGTCAATCAGTAGTCCATCCCATTCCAAGTCATAAACAGTGGGAAGCCTTTTGAGCATGCGCTTAAAATGGATGAGCTCTACAAAGATATATGGATGAGCTCTGCAAAAGTCTAACTTGACTGACATTAGCCAAAGTGAATTTCAAATGTAAAATACTACTTGAAATATTAATCTTAAAATGATCACCCTGCAAGTAATGGTGAGTACATGGGGATTAAGAACATTGCTGACATCATATTGTAGGGGCTAGGAGGCACTGAACTGCAGACTCTGGCATAACTTTCAGAGTTCTGGAATCCTACAGCATTTTCCGAGGTGTGTTTTCAAACTGCAAAAGGTTTTTCCTGAGATAATTATTAATTGCATAGGCCAGGATCCAAAAATTAATTCAGCTAGTTTCTGCCCTCCAAAACATTAGCAGCAGCCAACTGTGTCATATGACAAAAGGCTTTTGAAATTGTGTGGAGTTACAAAAGGAGATTGTGATGCATTACAGGGATCTTTTGTTCAAATAAAAGAGAGAATAAGAGATTTGTGCTGTGTGAGTGCAAATCCTCCTGTTAGCCTAAGGTAGTTCTTTAGACTGCATCCAAGTGTCATGAAGCATTTAATCAGAACTGTTTTTAAGAAATCCTTAACTGAAGTTGTTACTTTCCAGATCCGTCATTCAGAGATACTCCACAGCCAGTATTGTCCCCAGTTCACTTTTCTACATCCACACCTATTGGACTGTCCTTCGTAAAGAAAGATGGATTGCAGCAACAACACTCATCCAAAAGTGTTCTAAGTTCCAGTCTTGAAAGGTAGATGGTGCTTTCTGCATGTGTTGTGTAAATACGGTACTGTCACAGTGAGTTACACAATCCTTGTGTGATTTTGCTTTCCATCTAGAAAATGTTCATCCCCTTTGGAGCCAGACACTGATCTCTGGAGATCCAGGTCACACTCTGAAGAACTCTTACAATCAATTGGGAGTGCATCATCAGTTGAGTCTTTTGTACTTGAAGGTATGCTGAAAACTTTAGATGACACTGAGGCATAAAAATGACCCCAAGTATATGCATTCTTTGTTATGCCTTTTCATCCACAACTACTGTACCTTCTTTCACAAAGGGAAAAGGAAATAAAAAATCCAGATAATTAAACTGAAATTGCTGCAAATTTCTGAAATGCTGCCTTCTTGTGTGGCCACCATTTGAATTAGAAACTTTGAACGAACATATTTTGAACTGCCCTTCTGTGGTTCACTCATGCACCTAACTCAGTATTAAAATATAAACCAGGAGTCCATCTTAGAGACAAACAGAATTTATTCCAGGCATACGCTTTTGTGACCCATAGCTCCATTCATAAAATCCAAGCATACATCCACTGGTATTGTCTACGCTGATTGGAAGAAGCTTTTCAGAGTCCTGGGCGGAGAAAGGTCCTTTCTAACACTTGCAAGCAGAGATCCTTTAACTGGAAGTGCCAGAGGCTGCATCACGCACATGCTCTGCCACTGAGCCACAGCTCCTTTCTGGTCATGCTTCTTTGACTGCTAGACTGAAATAATTTTTTACTTCCCCACAGATGATGTTGATGGCTCTTTGTGGAGTGACCTCAGCACTGACACCCTAGACTTTGAGGGAGAGTCTTGGAGTCTTGTGGTAGACCCTTGGTTTTGTAGCCAGCAAGAAAAGGAGGTCATCAAAAGACAAGATGTGATTTTTGGTCAGTATGTCCAAGATCCTTACAAGGATAGACATGATTATGTGCCAGAATGGTTTGTGGAACTGAATGAAATTGCATATTATTTTATAAATTGTCATAAGGCTTTTATTCTTTGTTATTTGATAAGTTGGCATTCACTAATAATGAAAGATGTGTTAATAAACTTCAAGTTAAAACATTAAAAGTTTTTAAATTTCAGTAATTGGATCAATTACTTACATGTTAAATGTACATAGATACGGCATAATAGGCATGGCTATTATAATATGCCCTAGGGATGCCAGGCCAGGGGTGGATGTGACACTGCATGATGTATTGAAGTTACATCCAGATAAAAACTTAGAATGACCTCATAGTGTCAGTTGACATGCTGATGTCAAATGTGGGTTTTCACTGGGGCAGGTCACTGACATGTTCTGTGATTTCATTTCTGACTCCTACTATTTTTCCATCTGCCTCTTCTGTTTTGGGGTGGGAAATTTCAGCCTCTTTCCCCTTCCTCTGTGCATTCCCCCCACCCCACCCCATGCACAGTCATGTGACTCCAGGAATAGTTTTTTCTGGGAGTCAAATAGGACTGCAGGTGTGAGGGAGCTAGAGGAGCATGGTAATATTCAGCATACTGTTGGTGCTATTTACAGTACATCCCATTGTAAGAAGTGCTCAAAGGTGATTTTCCTGTCACAGTTTGGTCATGATATTGTGTAGGTCTTGAACAACCTTATCAGGAGCCCCATCTTATAAAGTAGCTCCATATTTGGTTCCTCCAGGGGTGATTTGACCAGTGTGAAAAAACTTTTGCAAGTTGATTTTTTTCTTGTGTTCTAAGTAACAGCAGAGCACACTAGGATGTAACTGTTTGGAATGCACAGTGTAATGTGCAGGGGTCTGGTTTGGAATAATTATCACAGGCTTTCTTCCTCTATTGCAGAGCTGATGCAAACAGAAGTGCATCACATCCACACCTTGTTCATTATGTCTAAGATATTCCGGAAGGGAATGAAAGAAGAACTGCAACTGGACCACAGCACTGTGGACAAAATATTCCCCTGTTTAGATGAGCTGCTTGAACTGCACCAGCAATTCTTCTGCAGTATGAAGGAGAGACGGCAAGAGTCAAGTCAGGGGGGAAGTGACAGAAACTTTGTAATCAGCAGAATTGGAGATATACTTGTACAGCAGGTAAAACACTGGAAAAAATTACATTTCCCTAATGGCATTTAAACAAGAAGAAAGCCCAAAGTCTTATATAAGAGAGCAAAAAACAGTGTGGTGTATTGGTTGGAGTGTCATATTCTAGGCCTGGGGAGATCCAGGTTCAAGACCCCACTCAGCTGTCAAATTTAGACTGGTTATTCTGTCTCTGCCTAACCTACCTCACAGGGTTGTTGTATGAATGGAATGAAAAAAAGAACAATGTACACCACCCTGAGCTCTTGGAGAAAAGACAGGATAAAATGCACTAAATACATTAAAAAAGGTATCTAAATGTCTTCAGGGTGATAGAATGCTGAAATTTCATCTTCAGTTCTGCACATCACCAGATCTTCCATTCAAGGCATCATTAACCATACTGGCATGAATATACCAGAAGTTTTCTGCAGATGAAAGGGAGCATTTTTCACTGATTTCCTCCCCCCCACCACTGCAGAGCTCTGACTTCTCCTTCATGCTGTTCATTGAGGTCCCCTTTTCCTCAGGAGCAGCTTTTAGGAGAGTATTTTGGGCTGGGAGGAGTGGAAGTCACTCCATGCTGAAAAAAATCCCTTCCATCTGTGGAAATCCTCTGGTGGATCCAAGCCAGGTTCTAAAACTGTTGAATTTCCACTTTAACATATAAACTTTTTGAATAGGAACAATTTTATATAGATTAGGAATACCATTTCAATACAATTTTCAGTCAGTCTGCCATATTGTTTGTAAAACATTTGATATTCTAATAGATACAATTTAATTGTTGCTTTTAATCAGTTTTCAGAAGAAAATGCAGCCAAAATGAAGAAGATATATGGGGAATTCTGTAGTCATCAAAAAGAGGCAGTCAGCCTTTTCAAAGAGCTTCAGCAAAACAAAAAGTTCCAGAATTTCATCAAAGTAAGTTTGTAATAGCACATGTGGTGTTCCTATAATGATGAAAGCATGAATAAATGAATCCTAATGGAAAGTTACTGTTGTTTTTAAAGCACTTATCCTTCTTAAAGAATCCATTTTTAATTAAGGAGAGTTATGGACACAGACATTTCAGGCATAAAATGTTTCAGACATTCAGTTGAATTCCTTTCCGAAACTGGGCTCATGATATTCAGTAAAGCTTTTCCTAGGGAAATTTTGGAATGTATTCCTTGCAAATTTCAAGGGATAACAATTTGTTTCCTATTTTGCTTGGATCTCTTGTTTTAGCCTCTCAGCATTACAACACACATGTGAATAACTTCTAGCAAGATCTGGCTCCTATTGGCCTGTTGAACAAAATAAAGTCTAAAAATAAAAGCCACCTCAGATCAGCAAGGCAGAACCACAAATGGAAACAGGAGTCATTGGACTTCTTGTTTGAATAACTATGACCTTTGTGTGCCATAGGTGCATCACTTTTAATTGCCAATATTCAGAAGTGCTTCATTGCCTGATAATTCAAAGAGATCAAAATGCATAGTTGGCTTATTGTCTGCTCCAGCTATAGACTTTACTTAAAGACAGTGAATAATAGATTAATAACAAATGGACTAAACCAGAGAAAAGCAATAGATCAGCTCTTCCCCAAATAATAGAGAAAAAAGAAGCACAACTCGTGCATCAGATGTATCACATAAAAACTAAATTAAAAATTGGTCTATTTTTACAGCTACGGAGCAGTAATCTGTTGGCTCGGCGTCGTGGAATCCCGGAGTGCATTCTGCTGGTCACTCAGAGAATCACCAAGTACCCAGTGTTAGTAGAAAGAATACTGCAATATTCCAAAGGTTTGTAGTGATTTTCATTCATGCTCTATGAGAAATCCTAAAGATTTTTTCCACTGATTAACAACAGAGGCACCAAAGGGATCTTTCCTATTTTATATTGTGAAATTGTGAAATAGATGATAGCAGCTGATCATTGCCACAACAATCGGAATGAAGAGACGGACACCGATATGGATTTAACAAGGGCCACTTTATTAATTATTTATAATCAAACAACTGGCAAGGGGCTGCTAAAATGTACTGAGGAATATGACCGGTGTCAAACTCATGACCTCCTTCATCTCCTTCTGGGTGATGCACCTTCCCCAATCTCGAGCCACCCAATGTAGCTCTTGACCAGCAGCTTGGCATATTTAGGAGAACCCCTGGGCCACCACTCCAGAAGCCGCAATGCCTGCTGAGATAGACTGGGCCAGATTGTTCTAAGGAAGATCACCCCTTCCCAGCCTTGAGCCGCAAAGGCCCGAAAGCCATTCTTGGAGGACCCTTTAATTCCTTTATAACAAAGCCCAGGTGCTCACCGTTTTCAACTTCCTGATCGCACTGTTCCACCTAACGACAAAGCGACCATCCTATTTGGCAAATGACAACCTGATGTTCTGGCTGCTGCCACAACCTGCTGCCCTGACCAGCGCCATGGCCCAATGCCCCCAGCTGACGCCCCAATGTTCTGGCCACTGCTGCAAGCTTCCCAATCCACAGATTGGATTGCAGCCGCAGTCCCAAGGACCAAGCTGCCACTGCAGCCCCGACACTCCAGCCGCAGACGTGGCCCCGATGTTCTGGCCACTGCTGCTGCCCCGATGTTTTGGCTGCTGCAGCGGCCTGCCCCCATAGCCACCACTGCGGCCCGATGCTCTGGCTGGCGCTGTGGCCTGCTGCCCTGCTGTTCTGGCCACCGCCACATCCTGCTACCCCTGGCTGGTGCTGCAGCCCTGATGTTCTGGCTGCTGCTGCGGCCCGCCGCTTCCTGGGCCCTCTGCAGAGTCCCTGGCCTTTGCTCCCTGCGTGTGCTCCAAGCTGTTACCGGCTCAAGCACATCGAAGAACTGCTGAGGCAGAGGGCAGGAGCTGGGCCTAAATAGGCTGGCTCCACCCCCTGCCTGGCACTGTGCTTCTTGCAGTGCCAGTGCCCTTCTCTTCCTGCCTCACGAGGAGGCAAATCAGCCCCCTCCCACCAGTGCAGGCTCAGCAGGAGTTGGGGCTTGCGTTATAACTTTGTTCTGGTTCAGTCGCACAGTCGAGTCCAACTCTTCGCGACCTCATGGACCAGATTACGCCAGGCCCTCCTGTCTTCCGCTGTCCACTGAAGTTTGCTCAATTTCATGTCCGTTGCATCGACGACACTGTCTAACCATCTCATCCTTTGCCGTCCCCTTCTTCTTTGACCTTCAATCTTTCCCAGCATCAGGGTCTTCTCCAGTGAGTGCTCCCTTCTCATTTGGTGGCCAAAGTATTTAAATTTTACCAGAAAAATGTCTGAGGGTGTAAAGGATTTAGGATCATGGGCTGGTAAAAATTCTGCTTGGCCCTTGAATTTCCTACAGTGACTTAATACACACACACACACATACGCACACACACACACATCCCTGTCCTGCAATAAAATTTCCCTCCCAGGGTGAGGATAGTGAGAGAAACCGTTAGTACAGTATCAGTGTATTCTAATTTGAAATTCTGAGCTCGAAATTACTTTGCCTGAAGTTACAAGTAGGTGCTATGTCAGTAAAGATTCTCTTGCCATGAAACGCAGGTGACAATTGGGAGGAGGGAACAGTTGTTTTTGTTCAATTGCTGGAGGCTTGTGTAGAAGAGCTGGGGACAGGCCTAATTTAATTAAAGTTGATTAACTTACACTGTGGTTAATTAACTTAGCTTTCTCCCCTTGCTAGCCTAGGAGGCTGTGGGGGAGAGAAAGGCATGCAAGAAAGTGGGGCATAGGAACCCCACGTGGGATCCCAGGCACTCAGGAGCCCACCAGTAACAAGTACTTTCTGGGGGAAATAGACTTTCTGGAGGAAATAGAGAGGTGCTGTCTGGCTCTGCGCAGCCACCATAGCTGGCCCTTCGTGCCAGACAGCTGCACAGGAATATCTGCCTCCTTCCCTGCACCTGCCGCCACTCAGGGGCCCTGGGCTGGATGGGGAGTTATGGAGCATTGCCAGTAAGCTGGGGGGTCTAGCCTCGAGATGCCCTACTGTGGCTACAGCCCTGGCTGGGGATGGTTTTGATTTCCTGTTTTCTTCAAGGAGAGGGAGGATGGTGGCTGAAATCATAACAGCTGGTAGCTAGATGTATTAGGGATTATATTTTATTTTGAGTGTCCTTTCAGTAACTTTACCACCTTGTGTTGTACTGTTATCAGTGCCTCAGTTCCTCCCAGTCCCTTTTGCTAGTTGCTTTTGCCTAGGGATGCCAGCCTCCAGGTAGGACCTGGGGATCCACCAAAATTACAACTCATCCCCAGATGCAGTGATCAATTGCCTTGGAGAGAATGGCTGCTTTGGAGGATGGAGTCTGTGACATTGTACTCCACTGAGCTACCTGTCTACCTCAGGTTTCAACTGCAAATCTCCAGGAGTTTCCTGACCTGGAGCTGGTAACACTACCCCCCATCCCCACTGGTGGACAGGGAGGACCTGGCAACCCTACTTTTTCCTGACTCCTGTTCCTTTTTTTCTTCAATAAATTCCTGTTTCCTTCCCACTTTCGTGGGAAGATACTATGAGAGGAGGGATCCAGAGAGTATAGGGACTGTCTTATCTCAGCTGTTCAGCTTTGCTATGGGGCACAGCTTAGAGAGCAAGAAAGCTGGAATCCTTCTTGAATAAACTTGGGGAGGGAGAAAAGCCAAGGTGTCCCCTGCCTAGGAGTTAAAACTTTGGCAGTGGCAGCTAAGTTTTTCACCCCTGGAGCTTGAAGGTGTGGTGAGGGGATGTTAAAGGGTGCCAGAATGAACAGGTTGCAATTCACCCAGAAGAACACATTCTTAAATTTTATATTCTCTCAGAGTAGCTGGGCTAATTTGTGGAAGGAAAAGAACCCAATGTGCTGTGGTTTTTAGTTACCAAAAGTCTAATTACTGTACAAAGAGCTTTGGTGTAATTGTTGAGAAATTGTGGCCAATTACACATGCACAGTTTATTGCCAGTTTTCACTGAAGTTGAGTCATGCAGCTTGAATTTGAATGCTGTGCGTGCCCTCCACACTTTTTTCCCTTCTGATTTTCTCCTAGGAATTAATTAGCACAGCACTCCATTACAACTGTATTACAAAGAGAAGTGACCAAAAAGCTGCAGGTTTCCCATCCTAGCTTCCCACTCACTTTACATCTCTGGTCAATTTCATTCCCCACTGAGATTCCCCCCACCCCCCACACAAAATTGCACACAGGACTGAAATCCATTTTTCTTGCACTGGAGATTCTGCCATTTGCCTTCTCCACAATACCCCAGTGAAACCAATATCAGCCAGGGGATGTAGCCACTTGAATGACTCTTTAAATTCCACTCCCCATTGTGTGGGTTTTTAAAATTCAGTAATCTGAGACTAGTGAAAAGCCTTCAATTGCAGGAGTTTGATTAGTGTTTTATCACTAGTCTCAGATTGCTGACTAAAAAAAATATAGGACAGGTAAAAAAATTAAAAGGCATGCAAGAGAATTCGGTCTCGCGTCTACAGTGCTACAAATGGTTGGATGGGTGGAACAAGTTCTCAGTAGGCAGTGAGGTTGGCATCAAGGGGCAGGGAAGTTCAGGGAAGAAAACTCCAATGCTTCTGTTCTGCTCTTTGGTTCACATCGACTTGGAAGCAAAGAAAAAAAAATCACCTTAAAACAGCAGTCAGAAAATGCAGGAAGAAAGCGAAAAAAATCGAAGCCAGCACAGAAGCAATGCCAATATGTGCAGAAGTGAAAGAAAAACCGAATGGATAGGAGACCTAAAAGCAAAGGAAAAATTACATGTGTAAAATGGAAATGCTCCTAGACACCAGGACCTAAAAATGTATACGTAGAGCCCAAGCAAAATTTTTATGGACTCCCTACAAACTCGTAGCATGCCTTCCTCCATACAACCTCATGAAAGAAAAATGTCCATTTGATTTCTGAAATGCAAAAAATATTATGGCAATGGGCTTGCAGAAAGCTGCTGCATGGGCAGAAGCCCTTACACACATAGATGATCTAAAATTACTCCTCACGGTTTGCTTGCACTAAGCAATTCTGTTGCTACTATCCTTTCCACATGCAAAAAATTTAGGTCAAGGTAATCTTTCTGATACAGTTTCAGAAACAAATTAAATAAAATCACCAGCAGTTGTACATTCCAAACTATCCACTGTACATTTCATTGTGCCATATTGTGTTATTTCATTAAAAATTATGTTGAAGAGAGGTGTGTTGGTGCAGCCCTTGTGCTGTTGTTTGCACAAATGAAAATACACTAAGCACATTTCTCTTTTTGCTCATACATCTCTGGATTCAAGCCTTTGATTGGGTCCTGCTCTAGGCAGCATCCTATGTCAAAATACAAAAAATCACAGTATTTTTAAGGATGCATACTGTTTAATCTACAGGTCATGCACAGGGATAATCTGGAAATTATGTCTCTTGTTTTGGGCTGTGAAAATCCACTCAAAGGCCTTCCTGCAACTCCTTTATTTATAGATATTTTTTGTTTGGTTTTATACAGAAGGAACTGAAGAACACCAAGATTTATGTAAAGCCCTTGGTCTAATCAAGGATATGATTGCAGCAGTTGATTTGCAAGTCAATGAATATGAGAAAAAACAAAAATTGCTAGAAATTCTCAGTAAGGTCGAAAACAAAACGTGTACCAAGTTGAAAACTGGCCATGTTTTCAGAAAGCAAGATTTGATCAAGAAAGAGAGGACACTTCTGCATGAAGGTTTAGTCTATTGGAAAACAGCTACAGGACGTTTCAAAGGTGCTTGACCTTTTAATTACAAACAGTGTGTTGTTAATATTTTATGGGATTTTTGATAAATGAATGATTATATTGTTAGCCATGTGCATTTGGAAAAGTAATCTGCAGGGAAAAAAGTATTTTGTATCTGGAAAAATGTACAGTAATAAAAATGAACAAGGGGGGATCTGCAAGGATTTGCAGGGGACATCTCATTCCCCCCCCACCATTATTTCCTGCTTTCTTTTCCTGAAATCCCCCATGCCCTTTCCTTCTTCTTGTTTCCGGCTCTCTGCCAACTTATCTGTTCTCTGTTTTCAACTTTCCCTCCTTCTCTCCCCTCTGGAATCCTCTTCCTGGGAAAAATCTAGCTGAGTTGTAAGGTGCCGCTTACCAGGCTGGGCCCAGTTGTGTGATGCCAGCCAGGATAGGCACAGTTGTACAGTGAGAAACCTGTAAGGACTTTTTGAGGGGGGCACCTCACATTTCTCCTGCATCCCTCTTCCCATTTCTTCTTTCATCTTCCTGCGTGCCTTCATGTCCTGATCCCTCTCTGCTTTCCCTCCTTCTTTTCCCATAACAGCTTTTACCTGGGAAAACTGTGGTCAAATTAGGCAGTACACGGGGCACTTTACTCCCCCCGTATCCCATTCCCACTATTGCCTCTTTCCTTCCTCCTAGCAACCCCTATATCTTAACCTTTCTCTTGTTTCTTCTTTTCCTCCTACCCACCCACAAATTTATCTTTTATCTATCCCTACATATTGAGCTATAATTATTATTTATTTACTTCATTTAATCCCCACCTTTGTTTACTTCATTTGTTTACTTCATTTATACCCCAAAGCAGTTTACATCATTCTCCTCTCCTCCATTTTAATCTCAAAACAACTCTATGAGGTAGGTTAGGTGAAGAGCATGTGACTGGCCCAAAGTCATCCAGTGAGTTTCCATGGCAGAGTGGAGATTCGAACCTGGGTCTCTCAGATCCTAATTGAAAACTCTAACTACTACACCACTCTGGCTATCATGGTGTTGCTGCTGTTAAATAGTAGCAAGCAGCTGGGCTTGGGTGAGTCATACAAATTGTGTGGCAGCTGCCAATGAGTCTTCCCTCAAAGGCCAAAGTAGCCATGGAAAGGGCCCTGCGCCACCCCCTCCACATGCATTTTGCTAACATAAACCAAGAATTCAAGGCTGGCGTCTACTATTTTCTGACATTATCTCCCCACCCCCGCTCCATGGAAGACTGATCAATTGCGCTTTTCCAGAGAAGTAATGAATCAGAACAATAATTGCTCTGGTAGCATCATAATTCTCAAATTACATTTAGGCTTTAATTTTGTCCTGAAAATGATATGCAGCTTATAATTAAATGTACTTTCTGGCGAGGCAGTTAATGTGGGGAGTCAGGTTTGGTGTAGTGGTTAGGAGCACGGCCTTTAATCTGGGAGAACTGGGTTTGATTCCCCACTTCTCCACATGCAATTGTTGGTATGACCTTAAGTCAGTCGCAAGTTCTTTCAGAGCTGTTCTCTCAAGGGCAGTTCTTGAGAGAGCTCTCTCAGCCCTACCTACCTCACAGGGTATCTGTTGTGGGGAGGGGAAGGGAAAGTGATTGTAAGCTGCTCTGAGACTCATTTGGGTAGTGAAGAGCAGTGTATAAATCTAGTCTCCTCCTCCTCCTTCTGAAGTGAAAACTTTATAAAGTTCAACTGTCTCACCTTCATTCCAACATTAGGTTCTAGTTGTTGACTAAGGTCAGGGAAATTTTTTTTAAAAAAATTGTTTTTGGAATGGTGCCTTAGAGTTTATGAGCAAATCTTGTAAGCATTTTTCTCCTTTAAGTCTGTGTTTATTTCTTTGACTTACATTATCCATTTTTTTTCTCTTCAAAAGATATTTTAGCTCTGCTTCTAAATGATGTGATGTTATTTTTACAAGAAAAGGATCAGAAATATATATTTGCAGCTGTTGTAAGTATGGACATTTTTAAAAAGTTAATTTATGCTTGGATTATCCTAATTGTATGTTGTAGTTTCTCATATCCAGGCTTTTTCGCTTGGTAATTGCATCTCTGATTCTTGATTAATAGCCATAATTATGACTACAACTGAACCTTTTTATCAGGGTGAAAAATCACATTTATTTTACTGAATATAACATGTAAATATGTTTCACTAAGTTGCAAAGAGGTTAGTCTATGAAAATGGTCTTTTGTACAAAGTTTAGGTGTCATCTTTAAGGTAGGTAAACATTAAGGAGTTTTAAGTTCCATTAATGTTACTGAAATAAGTTGCATGGAAATCATTGACTCATAAAAACGTTATGTCATGTCTGTTTCTCCTAGTCTGTAGATAAATAGTTTAGAGGTTTGTAATTTCATTTTAATCAGGTAGGAAACATTTAAAGTGTAGCCAAGTAGAGGCCATAAAATGAATAAAATAAACATTTTATTCATACAAGTGCATGATATATCATTATTTACTACCCCTTTAAAGACCGGACCTAATTTCCCAAAGCAATTATACTTCTGAGATTTTCCTGATAAGATTCTCTTGTTTGTTTTATCTTCCTTATGTTTAGGACCAAAAGCCTGCTGTTATAGCCCTACAGAAACTTATTGTCAGAGAAGTAGCCAATGAAGAGAGAGGGATGTTCCTGATTAGTGCATCATCCACAGGGCCTGAGATGTATGAAATTCATACCAATTCCAAAGAGGAACGCAGTCATTGGATGAGGCAGATTCAAGAGGCTGTGGAGAGGTACAGGCTATCATTATGGGCATTATGCATTGCTTTTGGTCTTTGCTCCTTGTTTTATTTAGTGTAAGAATCCTCATCAGAATTTTGCTGAGCTTGGCCTTGTAGGTCTTGATTATGGAAAGAAAATAACTTTGTTATTGTTAACAAAATAACTTTATTCATTGTTATCTAGTCCTTTCTCCAAGGATCTCAGGGCAGCATATATTGATCTCCCTTCTTCCATTTTAACCTAACAACAATCCTATGTGGTCTTTGTTGAAACTGAGAGAGAGTGACTGGCAGCCCAAAGTTTCATGGCATGGCGGGGCAGGGGGGTTGTACCTAGGTCTTCCTGATCCTTTTCCAACCACTACACCAAGCTGGCTCTCAATTGTAATAGAAAATCATTTTAGAAATAGTATTAGATTGTCATTAGAGGCAGTGTTATGTCATGGGTATAAAGTGAATGAACCATTAAAGCACTTTGAAAGTTTGTTCAGCACTATTAATAATACCACTATTCAAATACCAGGGTCTACTAGGGTATTTCTGTGGAAAGAAGGATTTCCATCCGTGGAGTGCAACTTTCTTACCTCCCCCTTCCACTGCACCTTAAATGTCCCCTGAAATGCTGCTTATTGAGGTCTCCAAACCTCCAGTAATAGGGATGCTACAGTCTTCACCATGAAATTAGTTTGCCATGTGAACATACCATAATCAAAGATAGTAAATCTCATGAGCCGATCTTAAGATTGATTCAATTAGTCCAGCAAATGGTTGATCTCCTTGTGAATTTGCCACCAGCAAGCAACACTTGCAGATCAAGACAACTGAGCTGCTCCCTTCATTGCAAATAAAACAAGGAATGGATAAAAAACCCCAAGGGAATGGGTCAAACACAGAGCCCCAAAGTAGAATGAGTGGCAATCCTCTTTCCTAGGACTAAGTCTCATTAAATATAATGGTGCTTATTTCTGAGTAAGGCAGTTTGGGACTGCACTCTCAGTCCCCAAGACCTGGAATGATAGCCCCTAGACTAGAATGATGGTCCCTGCAATTGGAATGAGTGCTTTTCCAGGGCTGTTTTGGCCTCCCAGCTGGTCTGCTCAGATGCAAGTCCCTTTTGATTCAATAGGCTTACTCACATTCCACTGGTAGAAATCCCTCCAATTTTGGAAATGTTCTGGTAGGTCCACACCACTGTCAGTATAGTATGAGTCTGATAGATCTGTGATGTGGCCTTATTTGGGATACTGAGTACAGACTTTTTCAACGTAAAAGGGTATTGTAGAATTGAAATGGGTACAGAAAAGCAAATCAAAACAAAAATGCCTAAAAACTACAAACTCTTTAGAAAGAAAGACGATAAAGGGGGCCATGATAGAAGTAGATGCAATTAAGCAAGATGTGGAGAAAAGAGAGACACACAACTCCCCCCCCCAATATGGAGGTCACCTGATGAAGTGTCAGCTGTGAGAAAACTCTTTTCACAACTGCTTAGGACCCTGATTCAGATTGCGATCACAGCATGTGTGGAAAAGGGGCTTCAGCCTTCTCCTGTACTGATTTTCTCACCTGAAATGGCTCTAGAGAGGGGGCACTGTTTACCTCATTGTAGTGCTGCCTGTGAAACTGATCCGTACTTGTACAGTCCCTAAAGGTCAAAGAGATGTTTTGTGTCAGGAAAATTAAGCATTGTGATATGACAGAAATTGATGGTTTATATCTTCTGTCTGCATACTGGTAGTCTTGGGTGCAAATGTTTCAATGCTTACCGATATACGATTATACATGTGTGTGTGTGTGTGTTTGTGTGTGTGTGTGAGAGATTAAAAACATGCATGAATGCACACTTAAGCACCTTCTGAAAGAAAGAGATGGATTTTGCTTTATTCATATTTGAATTTAATCACTGAAGCTGTCCAGAGGAAGAAGGAAAAACAAATGAATCTGATGAGGACCGAAGAATAGCTGAAGCCAGAATAGCTAAAATTCAAAAATGTCAAGGTATGGTATGTGTCCTAGTGCTCTTGAAGTAAAAATTTACTATGACAAAAATTAGGAATATGAAAATTGAATGTATAACAGAAATAAAGTAGATTATTGGCTAAGACAGACAGTCTGGTTACTTATTGCATATATCCATGAAATATGCTAGATGTTAAAGTTACTGATACACAAAAGTGTGGAGAAGAATGAGAACAATACTAGTACTATACTAATTGCACACAGAGATTTTATGTCATTTCATCAACTCTAATTGTGCACTTCCCCCCCACATTATGTCATCCTTCATTTCTGCACAAATCATGAACAGTCTGTTTTTTTCAGTAAAAAATCCCAAAAAACTAAAAAACATTTCCCTCTGGCACAGCGTTGTTGGGACAAACAATATAAACCCTACGCCAAAGGATAAATGGGCACAAATCTGACTTCAGAAATCACAGGACTGAGAAACCTGTAGGGGAACACTTCAGCCTTCCAGGACATTCAATAGCTAACCTCAATATAGCTGTTTTATTGCAAAGGAACTTCAGGAACAGAATGGAAAGGGAAACAGATGAATTGCAAGTTATTACAACACTCGGAACAAACACCCTGCCAGGACTTAACAGGGATATTGGTTTCTTACCACATTACATATGCTAACTCATTTAATCCTCACATATGTATTCTTACTAAGAAGGGCTATTCATCTCCTATATTTTAATGGGTTTTTAAATAGTCTATTAAAATAGTGATCTGTAAGTTTTAATGAAACAAAATGTTATTTCTTTAAAAAATCTCAGTTTACTACTTTTAACAATGAACAATATAATTGCATATGTAATGTAATTTGGAATGGTAAATTTAAATGTAATTCTGTGCTTTGGGGACAAGGAAAAATTTACACAGCCAAAATGCTATAAAGTTCCCCTCCGTGCTAGAAAGGAGATGGATGGGGTCTAAGGCCTGGATTCTCACAGTTTAGGGCACATCAGTCTCCAGTTCTGACATACTTATGACCTATGTTGTCCCCCCCTCCCAGTTGAACCCAAACAGATGATAACCAGAAACCAAGCTTGTCATTCTTTTGATCCATTAAAAAACATCTTTACTATTCTGCATGCTAATTTAACAAGCCACCCCTATACATACAACTATGATCTGTAATTCCATTTCATTGTTTGATGAAATGTGCATGCACATGAAAGCTCACACCTTGAATAAAACTTTGTTGGTCTTAAAGGTGCCCCTGGACTCTAACTCTGTTCTGTTGCTTCAGACCAACACAGCTGTTCACCTTGATCTATTCTTTTCAATGTAAATGACAGCAGTAGAGTACCCAGTACCTTCCAGCGGCTGGCATTACCAAAGGATTCAAATATTGTGCTATTCTTGAACAGTGCTTCACATTCACTGATTTTTTTAAAAGGTGGAGTTTCTTTCAGGAAGTCAATTTTGTAGCCATTCTTGAGTCACTCTGGTCTTGATTTGCCTGTTCTTACATTACCATGCCATCTGCTTGTTACCAGCCTAGTGCAATGCTGCTTGTTGTCAGTTCTGGACTTAACTCTTCCCCATGCCTTTGATAGGTGTTTCAGTTCCTACTTGTGGAACCCTCAAACAGGGTGTGATTTCATATGTCTTTACGTGGCTTTAGCCACAGGTAAACAGTTTGCGTGGGGCTGCAGATCGGCATAAAGGGCCCCCAATATGGACTGAAGTAGTTATTTTTCTAAAGTAATACTGGCGGTAATAGCAGTCCCAACATATGAATCATTGCCATAAATGTAATAAGCATGGTTAATGTAAACATGGTTATTAATGTAATATATATTTTATATCCTTACAGCAATCTTGAGTAACAAGGACCAACAGATCTGTAGCTGTTTGGAAGATAAACTTGATATCTATGCAAAGCTTGGAGATATGAGTGGGTTTGAAGATGTTCATGTAGAACCACATTTATTTATAAAGCCTGACTCTGGAGAAACACCTCAAGTAGCCTCACTTCTAGCTGCAGCTCTCAGGGAAGGTAAGGCTATAAAGCTGTGCTTTTGCTAAGGATAGGTTATCACCAGGGTAATTCATCACCAACTTCATAATTCACTTCATAGCACTTTGGTTCCTCTTCTCACTGTTCCAGTGCTACTGCTCATGTCTGTTCCTGTGCATATGCTCATTCTGCAGAGTTTTTGGGCTGTGGATCAAGTTAGTTGTCCGCGATCTGAAACAAGCCTCTTATTCACCAGGTGCACCCAGACATACATGTGTGCACAAACACATGCTTGCTGCATAAGTAGATATGTGTAAAGAATTTGTTTTTTAAAAGTGTTTTTAAGCAGTTTATTATGTAGGATGAGTAGGTCAATAATCATTGAGAGAAAGAGATTCCAGAATGTTTGGACTAATTTTGGGTAGGGTTGCACCAGCTAGTTACGGTACTTTTGGGAGCCCTTTCAGAAGAAGAGTGTATGTACACCTTTAGGAGGCAAATATATGCTATTTGAACTGGTTAGTTTTGAAAGTTTTCTTTTTTTAACATAAAGTTTTGTATATTTTCTTATAAACCACTTACAATTAAAAAGTTAATAATAAGAAACTTAGCATTCAAACAGGTAGATAGATCCAGGTGGTCAGCCATGTTAGTGAAACAGTAGAAAAAAGTTAGAGTCCAGTGGCACCTTTAAGACCAACAAAGGTTTATTCAAAGTATGAATTTTCATGTGCAAGACACACTTTTTCAAATACATTGGAATGGTAGGTAAGGTTCAGACTTATAGACAGTGACTTAACAGCAAATTAACAAGTAACAAGATGATGTTTAAGATATGCAAAATGTCCGCAGGCTCAAAAGTGTTTGGGGCCAACTGGCAATGGATGAGGAGGACTCTAGAGTTGAGGGACCACCAGCATAAAAGGGTTGTTCCTGCTCATGGCCAGACTTATTTCTGATGGTGGGTGGCCACTGCAAAGGAGCCCTTGTTTTCCAGTCTCAGTATTTGGGAGGCAAATACTGGGGAAGATTTACTCTCACCTTAGATACCCCGCAGCAAGACTGTGTGGGGCTTTCAAGGTTAGAACAAGCGTCTTGAATTTCTCCTGGAAAGTAACTGGTGACAGGAGATCTTTAGAATTAAAATTTAAATGGATTTATATCTTATACATTTTCCATGATCTCCTGCTTTAGTGGTAAGTTTATCTGTGGTATAGTACTGGAAATACCTGAGTCCATTGATTTTAGATTTGTTTTTGTGTACAGTGCTGAGCACTATGCATACAAAATAATTGGGATGTACACATAGTCTATGCATGTGTGAAGTTGTTCTAAATTATTCTTCTAATGAAGGGAGGAACTTTGCCCTTGCAGAGAGTCTTGATCAATAACACCAGCAAATTTATTTTCACATATTTTCAGGGCATTTTAATGATGGCGAGGTTGGATAAAAGCCAGTCCACTTACTATAAAATCTGCCTCATCAACATATTTCCACATCAAGTGCTATTAAAGATTACCCTTTTAGTTCAGCTCAGAAAAGCCCTCTTGCTGCTAAGATACTCATTAAAATGTTCATGCATCAGCAAAGACATTCAGAAATTAGGGAATGTAATCTAACAAATGAACAGAATTCAGATTCATTCAGTGAGTAACTTTTCCACTTGGAAAAAATGAAATGGTTCATTCTAGTCACCTCAGAGTCATCATCAGGAAGACTTTTTACTTCACAGACATATGAAATAAAATCAAAATTGTGGACTGATTCAGGACAGCCAAGAGCTCACATGGGGCTTTAGACAAAGGCTGCTTCCAGAAAGGGGCATGAAAACACAGCCTTGCTGTGGTGGCAGCAGGAAATGGCACTGGAATAGCTTGGAATGGCATCTGCACACCCAGTTCCCGCACCATGGGAAATTCTGCATTGGCTTTTCCCTCCGTTGTTTTACCAAACCTACGTTGGAACAGAAATTCCCCTCTGCATTGGATGCTGCTTTCACTTTCTTTGATCATTGGGTTTTATGGTATCTTCTGCATAAATTTATGGCCATTCAGGGGTGACTTTGCAGTCAGTGGGGCATTGCCCCAGAGTATTTTAATCTGATTTTGAGCTGCACCTTTTCCTCAGTGTTGAGAAAATGTGGAGTGAATGCCAGATGCAGAATGGTCTGTGATTCTCCATGGCATTCTATTGCATTACAGAGGGACCTTGCAGCCTACACCCCCAAACTGCTTTTTCCTCCCCCCCCCCTCAGCTATGTTATACTGCTACAGTGTGCTTAGTAAATACATGGGGGAAAAATCTTTAACAAATTGACAGGGGAGGAATAGCCCAACCCTGCACATCCCATGGGGACTGTAGGGCAGCATATAAATTGCTGCTCCACTGACAGCCACCCTGCAGTCATACACAGATTAGGCATAATGCTGTCTGGATGTTCCCCTTTACCGTGGATGTTTCCTGCTCCCCATGCCAGGAAAAGTCCCAATACAGAAGCAGCCAAAGATTTCCTCTGTGCCCCCCCATCTAATTCAAAAGTTGTCTAAAAATAAACCATATGTTCTGCACAAATTTATGAGTGGCCTGGAATGTTGTCTCCCTATTTGCCTCCCCTCCCTCTTTGGACTAACCCCCTGAACCCTCATTTTTTCTACAGTGGAAAGCCTCCATGTAGCTGTAGCATCAACACCGACAAATGACACAAGCCAGGCAACAGATGAGAGTACTAGAGAATCAAGCCTGACAGAAGAGCTTCCTGCAACTGATGTCTGTGAATCTATGACTGATTGTTAGTAAGACCTTTCTCTTTTAAAATGCTATATTTAAATTTCAAAGTTTTTAAAATTTCACCTTATCAAAGTGTAAAACAAAACAGTATCCTTCCCCTTTCTTTTCCTTTGTCCAATAAAAGCTCTCTAACTCAGTGCCTTGAGCAGTATAACATTCTGAAATTTCATTTATAATTTCTATTTATTTTCCAAAAGTTAAAAGGAATTAATTTTTTTAAACATCCAAGGCTATATTAGGATTTTGATCAGCAAGTTGGATTAAAATCATTGAAATTCACCAGCCATGGTAGAATAAAATGGCATCAAATTAGAATATAGAGGGCATTGCAATAAAATATGAGAGACTGAATCTATTTTACCAAGTGAGCAAGAGCAAATTCTGTCAGAGTGGGGAAGATGCAAAAAGCAGCCTCTCATAACCACAGTTGAATGGGCATTCATTCTAGCAAGTGTAAAAGCTCTGAGCTGATCAAGTGAAGTCAGATTATAAGCATAGGAGGGAAGAGAATCAGGGAGAAGTACTCAAAAAATTGTGAAGAACAACCTCATCAAGCATGAAAAATATAGCTATTGAAAATCTGCCTAATCTAGTTTTTAATTGTAATTGCTGATTCAGTCAGCCCCAATTCCTTGACAGGTTCTGTGGTAAAACCAGTAGCCAGCAATTTCCTGTCCATGAGTCTAAGCCAAAATGATTTATAAGAAACCTCCTTCAATAAGGCCAGATAGCTGTTGATGCAGAAAAGTAAGTGAACTCCTAAAACATACCAGTGAAGGTTAAATGCAAGTATCCATGTCCTAGCTTCCAGTGATGGCTGACCAAATTCAGTATGCAAAGCTGCATCAACAACACAGCGTGGTATATTTAGCAGCTTTCTGAGGAAGAAAAGAAGTGGAAAGTCAGAAGATTCCCTGACCGCTTTACTTCTTATTGCCACCCCATATAAAATAATAGAGATTACCTTTAGATTAAAGATTTGAATAGTCCCTGGTGCATAGCTCCTTCCCCTTGTTCAAAAGAAGCTCAAAATACCTCCAATGCAGGGTTGATTTTGTTTCTCACAGATTTTTGATGCAGAGCCCAGATTAGATTAGGTGCAAATAAGATTTTGAGATAAAATTCTTTAACTTGTTCTAATTCACCCTGCCTCAAGGCCAATGGTATGTTTTAGGAGTTCTTTTTTAAAATAAGAATCACTACCTTGGACTTCTGGCAGTCTACTGTCAAACCTTCTTTGCAACAGTAAAAAGATTTAAGGATCTCTGTAAACTAATACAAGTGTGGGATAACAAGTTTGCATTGTCTGCATATAGCAGAGTAGGTGTACTATTGTGTGCTTGACAAGGAGGATGACAGGATTGCTCAAAATGGCTTGACAGATCATTTAAGTATAAATTAAATAGATATAGAGTAGAGGTGTGTGTTCAGATCTATCAGAGCCAAAACTATATCCGAAAAATACCTTATCAGTATTTCAGCTTCCCAAATGTATCCAGGTTTTTTCAGGAAAACTGAATCCACCCCCCCCCCCAAATCCCAGATATAGTCATGAATTACCAGGTAGATACAAAAACAGTGGACAAACCCGCCCAGCCAGGATTTTCGTGCCACGGAGAATAATGTACTTCCCATGGCACAGCAGACCCTGGAGCTGGCTTCTCCTACAGACCAGGCTGCAGGAGATGCCAAGCCAGCCCCAGTATCAGCATAGGGATCCGGGATTTTTCTGAAATCCTGAATTTTCCCTGGGTCCAATAGACCCAAACCAAAAAATGCTGGTTAAAAAAATTGCAAGCCCTTAATATGGAGCAAGCAGGCAATCTTGTCTGACACCATTTTCAAGTCTGAATGAGTGAACAGCTCACTCCCCTGTCCACAACAAACCTGAGCAGTAGCGTCAAAATGCAAACAATATATTATAACAATAGTAACCTTTTTATCAGTTGAGGTACCTTGAAGCTTCTCCCACAATCTAGTTCCGGGGGACAGAATTGAAAGCCCCCTTCAGATCCATAAACCACCTCTCCTGAAGCCGATCTGTTCCTATCCTAATGTATTCTGGCAAAATAGCACCAAGAAAGAAAATTATCTGACTTTAGCCTTCTGTATATGTTGTATACAATATACACTCCTATATGTTCCTGCCTGGGAACTAAGATCATAGAGAGCTTGTCTGATGGGTACATGAAAAGGGGTCTTTTCAGTGGTAGCCCTGTAGTTATGGAACAATCTCCTCAGGGAGGTGTGTCTGCCTCCCCTCAGTCTTGATCTGAGACAGGAAAAGACAGTTTTATTTATGACACCATTTGATTAGTCTTTCTGCCTATTTGCAGTTTTAGTTTTTTTAACATGTGGTTTTATGTATTTCTATGTGTTTTATTATTACTTACATTGTAAGCCACCTTGAGTTCCTATAAGATAGAAAGCTGGCTGGCTAATAAATATTTTAAAAATAAATTGATATTATAATAATCTATCAATAATCTTAAATCTATCAATAATCTATAATCTATAAATAATAATAACTATGTATGTATGTGGTTACCTATGTAATATATATAAACTTAGGGCCAGTTCACTCAAGGTACTTTTTTCTCTCTCTCTGTTCCCTGGGTACATGCTCTCATGGAGAAATGTAATGTGTGAACTTGGCATTCATGGGCACTGTAAGTGAGTTAGATCCAAAGGGCTGCAAGCTGATTTATTTTCACAGAGTGTATCTTCCCTGTTCTCTGCTGCAAGCCTTTCTGTGGACTCATCAAAATGTGACTCCTGGTGGGTTGGCAGGCCCTCAGTAACACAGCCTGTTCTCTGCTGAATCAGAACAGTACAGCAAATGATAAGACTAAAGTGGTTTAGTTATATTTCAGTAGGTTATACCATGTTAGTCTGGAATGATTCCATTGAAGTGAGAGGAATTGTTGCTGGACATTTGGAGGTTTTAGCACAAACGACAAATATGTTGCTGCTTTCAAAACTCTTTCTTAAATTATTTTCTATTCAGAGTCTATGAACTAAACTGATATGCAGTGTTTGATGCTCTGTTCATTTGAAAATAGTTTCTCATCTTAGAAGGATCTTAAAGATTTTCATGGCAGACTCTATTAATAACGTCTATTGCTGTACATTTTAAAGCTCTGATGTTGTAATGAATGGATGGGGCCAGTTCACATGTGCCCCAAACTTGTACATGTAATAGGGCTCATGATAGCATTCAAGGCTTACATAAAATCTGCCCACACAAGTAGAGCATCTTGTATGTTGAGTCACCCAGTTAGACTCCGCCCACAAAATTAATCAATGGCAAAAAAAAAGAAAAGAAAACCCTTGGAAGTGTGTGCTCAGTTGACAGCAATCAGGGGATGTTCTTTGTCCTTATGGTGAAAAGCAAAGTAAAATTATGCACAAGCTTGGGCCTGTCTTTGTTAATTTGAATAATTTATACAGATCACAGAATTCTGTTTCTTGGGTACAACATTACCTCTGTAGAGGAGCTTCATTTATTTTATAATCAGAGAATACACTTGATCCATGAGGGCATTTACGTGGTTCACACATGTTTGACTCTCATCTTTTCCTGATACTTTTAACCACTAGTAACAGAAATAAAGGGAGATGAGTCTTATGAGGCAGATGTTCGTGATCCAAACAGCATAGCAGAAGTTGATGTCCTGGATCAGGTACTGCATTTGAGATGCTTTCTTTAAAATTCATATATGCTCTGCATGTGTACAGAAATAATGCACAGTCTTAGAATGTGGTATGCACAATGCCCAGTCCTTCTCTCTGTTCCTACTGCCACTTTTTCCATATCCCGTCCTCTGTCAGTTGGATTCACCATCTGTTCATTAAACAAATTAAACACTGAATTCTTAAAAAGAATAAAAATTAAAACATATGTTTAAATCTTGTATGATTTATTTTGCATTCAGAATCTGGAATTTTTAATGGGACAAACTACACATTACTTCTGCCGCATTGTCATCATGGGGACTTGCAGTAGGATATCAGCTGTGGGTTCCCCAGAGGAACTCAGTATACAAGTGCTGCAGCCCTGCCACCCACCGCTGTCTTGACAAGATTTGAATCTCTGTGGCATTTCTTAATTGGAGTCATGCTGCAAGTGCCCATGGTGATCATATGGCTGCCGTAATATGTACTTTAGCTGTCAAATGCCGATCCACTTCTCAGTAGCAAAAAAATTTCATGTATTTTGTTGCATATGAGGAAAACTAGTGATGCAGAATTATCTAATTATTACTCTGAATGCATTGTTTTGAAATTGTGCATATATATATGGAATGCTAAATGATTGGTATTCTCCTAAATTAAGCACATTGGTGCAGTGTTTGAGAACTGTAGAAATTTCCAGATAATGTTGTTGAGTCACCAGAAGGTGGCAGTTCAATTCTACAAAAAAAGCTAATTCCACTTCTGTCTCTTTGTAGGAAGGAGACACATGTTTCCCTACTTCGACACAGACTGAGGTGAGTCAGGTCAGCCACAAAACCTTTTGCTGTTGTTTGCTTTGAACTTGCTAAGTCTTTTAAATAAAACAAAACAAAAACCCTTTCTTTTTTTTCTCCCCTCTCTAGATTGTACAGACTATCCAGAATTTAACCCGTCTCTTGTACAGTATACAGGTGATGATTGCTTTGGGAACTTGGTTTTGTAATCAGATGCCCAAGACAGCTCACCTTTAAAGAATAATACAATCAAACATTTTAAACTTTGTTGAAACTTATAAACTTTATTTAGAAATCCTCTGTTGATCTTTGCCTTGTTCCTAGTTTCAGAGGGTAGTCATGTTGGTTGGCAGTGAGAACAGCTTCTTTGACTCTCGAAAACTTATACACAAAAAAACCTTGTATGGCTCTAGGTGCTCCTGGACTTGGTTCTAGGTGGCTTTCTCCTGACAGCCAGGGCTCCTTTCCTTCTGCTTGTGCTGTTCTTCATCCATTGCAGAAAGACATCCTTTGCTGTGGAGCATGTTTCTGTGACCCTGGGCTTCTTCTGCTCATTGAGAAGGGCTGCCCTTGGCCTTATGCCAGAGAAACCCACTTTGTGCCAGAGAACAATGCTGTGCAAGCCAAAATAAGGGATAGGATCCCTTAAGCCTGGTCCATCACTTTTGGCAGGGGGCTTACACTGCCCTTTCACTAGTTTAAGAAGAAGCAGTTTAGCTCCACTGGATTTTTTTGCAGGAGGACCAGAGGGTCTCTGGTGGGTTGGGATGGCATGAGTGAGTGAGCACTAATATATTTTCAGTGGGAGAAGCCCCCACTCAATAGAGTTCCACTGTCTTCTTGATGGTAGTGCATAAGGGCCTAACCACATGTTACTTTTTGGGCCCGTTGGGTTGGGGTTTCCTAGACCTAACATGCGTTCCCTGTAGTCCACAACAGCTGTGTGAAAAAGCATTTTTAAACACCTCAAGGAGCCTAGAGCTGCTTAGAACTGTGGCTCCTGCCTCCCCCTCCATGTCCTTTTCCAGAACCAAAAGATCCTCTGCAGGGAGTTATTTGCGTAACTTTTAGAGCTCCATGTGGAGTATTCCAAGCATGCACAGCCCCAAAGGTATGCAGATCATTTCCTGCCAGTGCCGTTATGGATCAGAAAAATGGTGTGGAGGGAGAAGGCCACAGTTCTGAGCAGAATTGGGCTCCTGGGGACTTTAAAAATGCTTTGCCCCACAGCTGCTGTGCGATTGCAGAGGGAGAGAGTTGTGTCCTGGGAACCCCAACCCAACTTACCAAAAATGCATCACGTAGTTTGAACCTGACACTTTTAGGAATACTTGAGGACTGTATTTCAGGGCGCATTATAGGCTGCTGTGGGAGATTGGAGGCAGTGAAAATTGCCCCCTTCATGCCTGCAGAAATCTAGGCAAGATCCAGGCCACATCATTTTATTATGACAGCCTTTCCTCGGAGTCAGTTCATGGGTGATTCAAGTTGTTAGCTCTGATTTGACCGTGGACCACAAATGTCAACAGTGCTGGTTCCATTTCTTGCACACACCTGCAGTGAGACAGAGTAAGGAGAAAAACATATTATGAAGAATGGTAGAAATTGTTTCTATGCACATCTTTTTGTATTCTTAGACATCAGTTTTCAGGACAGAGAATGTATGTCCAAACATTTCTACCTTAGTCAAGTTATCTGTCTGTCTTCATTGTTTCACAAAGCAAGACTTGTAAAGGATTAGGGTGAAGCTCACTGAGGCAGAAGTTCTGAGGTCTGTGGCATTAAACTGATCCATAATATTTACTGAAGGAGGAAAACAGTGGAATGAATATCTAAAAATCCTCCTGTGTTGCACTACTGTGAGCTTGTTGATGAACAGGTTTCCCCTTCCATTGAAAGCACTAATGTTTAAATTCTGTCTCTTTCATTTATGGAAACTGTGTTTTGCTTTGATGAAAAGGCAGCCTTAGCCATCCAGGGTAGTCACATTGGAATCCATAAGCTTCTTCTACAAGAGCATGAAAGATTCAGCTGGAATCCCAGTTCTCGTAGCACCTCTGTCTTGGAACCAGAAAAGCACCGGAACTTTAAACAGAAGGAGGAACTGGCAAATGTTCAGAAGGTTCAGCACCAGTTTCAGCAAGAACAGCAACGGTGGCACCGCGAATGTGAGCAACGGCAACAGGAGCACCTGACAAGGGAGAGCCAACTTCTGGAGAGGGAGAAGGAGTGCTTAAGCCAGGAGGAACTGCTTTGCAGGAACCGAGAAGAGCTGGATGCCCAACTGCAGGATTATCAGCAGAACCTGGAGAGACTCCGGGAGAGCCAAAGGATGGTGGAGAAGGAGCGAGAAACGGTGAAGTTACAGCACAAGATCTTGCGCCACTGGAAGCACAGCTGCCAAAGCAGTCTGCCTGGGGTGATCTCTCCAGGGGACAATGAGGCATGCAAGACTTTATCAAGAGTAAAATCCCTTAATTTATAATCACTTTAATATTTGTTGTCTCTGTAATCCTTACCATAATACTTTGTGGAAGTACCATCAAACTGCAGCTGATTTATGGCAACCCCATATAATTTTCAAGGCAAGAGATGAACAGAACTGATTTGCTATTGCTTGCCTCTGCATAACAACCCTAGACTTCCTTAGTGGTCTCCCAAACAAGTGCTAACCAGGGCTGACCCTGCTTAGCTTCCAGGTTTTGATGAGATTGGGCTAGGATGGGCCATCCAGGTCAGGGCTATCTCCCTGTTACAGAAGGGTGGAGAATAGGGTTGCTGCTTCCTGCTGGGAGTAGAGGATCTCATAACTCCAGATCCTGGTGCCTGCTGTCAGTTAGCCCGGCAATGGGAGGAAATGCCCAGGCAAAAAAAGGGAGTTGTGATTGATGTCCTCAGCATGATGATGTTACTTCTTGCATGACCTGGAAGTGATGTCACACTAGGTGACTCTCTAGCTTTTGGCCAAAACTCTATGATTAAGCCATAGAGTTTTGGAGAAAAGCTAGAGCATCACCCCCACTGCACGCAATGAAATCACTTCCATGTTGCACTGGAGATTGCTTGTCCTGGCTTGGATGTTATTGAGAAGTGAGTCCCCCACCCCTTTCCCATAGCATCTTGGTGCTTCTGGGCACCTCCGCGGTTTTGCCCATCTTTTCTGCAGTCTTTCCCAAACCTGTTTTGCTTCAGTGTTTTGGGAAAGATCATAGCAAGTCCTGGAAGGCTTCCATGTAGGTGAGAATGTTCAGGTTTTCCTGGTCTTATGCACGCAGCAATTTTCTCTGCTCCAGTTCTCACAGCAGCCACACGCATCCCATGACTGTGGGTTGTTTTTTTTCAATATGGACAACTGAATATCAGTGTGGTGTAGTGGTTAAGAATGGCAGACTCTAATCCAAAGAACCACATTTGATTTCCCCACTCCCACATGAAACCTTGGGCCAGTCACTGTTCTCTCAGAGGTCTTTCAACTCCACCTACCTTACAAGATGACTCTTTTGGGGAGGGGAAGGGAAGTCAATCACAAACTGCTTTGAAACTCCTTGGATAGAGAAAAGTGGGGTATAAAAACCAACTCTTCTTCTTTTCCTTCTTTATACTGCAATTAATATTATAACAGTGGGTCTATCAGTTTCTCTGAAATCCCACCTCTCATTTTTTAAAAAGTAAGTCTCAAGCACTTTTTATTGTAAAGACATGCCTTTCCCCTTATATCTCTACAATGAAAAGGGTTAGAGATGGGAAAGAGGGGAACAGGGGCATAGTTTGTACTGACTGGAAAGTGTGAGGAAGGGAGGATATAGGAATGAGCTGCTTTCTCCTTATGGGGAGGAGGATAATTAAACTAGGCAAATTGGGAAGGCACATCTGCTGCACCTCATGTTCCTGTTGTCTTGGAGTCTTGCTGTTGCTGATGAGCAGCTCTGTTTGCTTAAACACAAATCAAATATGAATTGTGTGTCCCAGAATTATGGGGAGGTTCTACAGGAGAGAGGAGCATCCTTCATCTTTACTTTCTTCCTCTAAACAGCTATCTAAGATGTTACAAATTTGAGTAGAGGATCATTTATGCTAAAAAAAAAAATCACAATTTGAAACAAAAACCTTCATTGTAAAATAAAGAAAAGGGAAGAAGGTTAAGAAAGGGTTGGATTGCACAGGCAGAGCCAGCCATGTGACTTCTTCCCAGCCCAATATGGAACTGGTCCCACTCAAGAGCTTCTAACATACTGCAGTGGCAGTGGATTTCTCTGTGAGCAGCAGCTCTCACAGTGCTTGTCAGTGGGACCAGTGTTAACCCTTAATTCGACCCTTACTTTGGGCTCATTGTCTTTATTGGGCCATTGTGCACAAGATTGTGTTGATGGCTTGTGTAGCTGTTCCCACCTTATCCTAAGTTGTTTGTGTGAAAGAGCTGCCACTGACAGTATCAGATTGCTTTGAATGGTATCACAGATCAAACCAAAGGGTGGGTTTGTCCAGTAGCAACTTTTTACATGGACTTTTCAGCAGAAACTGGAAGTCACTTCCCCATCCTCAGTGGCTGAGGTTAGTCTGTATCAGCATATTGAATAACATGAATGGGACTGCTGCTGGTGGGCAGGACTGTGTTTAGTAGGCTTTTGGTGAGGACAATAGGACTTGTTACTTACATCACCCAGCAAAAAGGCCTGGACTGATAACCATTGTATATTACCAGTAATGAAGAGTATATTACTAGTGGTAAAGAGTCCCTGAGAGCCAGTTTGATGTAGTGTTTAGGAGTGCGGTATCTGATCTGGGAGAACTGGGTTTAATTCCGCACTTCTCCACATGCAACTGCTAGTGTGACCTTGGATTAGTTACAAGTTCTTTCTGAGTTGTTCTCTCACGAGCAGTTCTGTCAGAGTTCTCTCAGCCCCACTTACCTTACCAGGTGTCTGTTGTGGGGAGGGGAGGGAAAGGAGATTGTAAACTGCTCTGAGACTTCTTCGGGTAGAGAAGAGCAGGGTGTAAATCCAATCTCCTCCTCCTCCTCCTTGCAAGTAATTACATTGCAAAAGGGTTGATGGTGTCCCGAACAGTTTAAATGCTGAAAGAAGATTAAAGTTAAAAAAAATCTTGCATTTCTTTCATAATCTTTGCTCTTGATTCTTGGCAACAGATGAATATAGTGGATTTTTGTTCTGATTTTTACTCTCATCTTTAGCTGTTTAATGGTGCCAAAAGTATTGAAAAGAGAACTATGATGACAAATACAAAATTGAAATATGAATTTATTTTATATTTTCTATTGTGTGTGCAGATCATGGGACATAATCGATCAGACAGTTTCTGTGGTGAAAATTCAGTCTTCATAAACGAAGCTCTGCTACAGATGTCATTAAACCATCTTAACAGATCAAATTCACCTCTAGTTTACCAGGATTATGTACATGGATTAAACCGGCCAAATTCGGATTTATCAAGGACTAGTGAAAATCAAACAAACTGCAACATGGACTGTTCTTGTCAGCCAGCATTTACTGGTGAACTGTCGAAACCTGCAGACCTCTGTCATCATGCAGCCTCCTCCTGCACAAGCAACACAGATGATTGTAATAATCGTAAGTCATATTTGGATTAGTAAGTAACATGTCACTAGTGTGTAACATGCAGAGTTAGGTGATCTTGTCTGATGTGTGTTTAAGAATCTTGGGAATTCCTACCTACTTATCTAAAACAAGTTTCTAGCCCTATCACACCCAAAGTCAGAATCATGCTATGGTTCAACACTTGAAGACTCCTAAGGAAGTATTCTTTGTCCTCACATCCAAAGGCAAAAGAGGAGGATGGTCAGGTGCAATATTGAACTTGCCAGCAGGTGACTTGGTATTGGATTAACTACCTTCCCTAAGGGGTCTTCTATAAAACTAGGTGATGATCAGGTTCCTAAATGAGGGGGGGAGGGAGGGAGGAGCAGGTCCTAGCTGGTATACCAAAATTGTGAACAAAAGGACCCTTAACAATTAACATGAAAATCCTAGATATATTCTTACCATTTTCCGTTATACAAAAATCCTGTCTGTCTATCTATTATTATGAGCTTCCCAAGCTTAAGATTCATTTTGAATACTTTCTTTGTTGTCATGTATGAATCAATGAGATGGTTGTTCGGCAATCTTGATACCAATATAAGAAAGCTTCTTAGGCTTCTTCAGCATTGCTATATATTTATTATTAACTATCATTTTTTGGTATATTTATCCATGTATTTTTATGACAATTTTTATATAATGGAACACTGAAAGAATATATTTGGGATTTTCACCTTAATTCTTTAGGGTCCTTTTTGTTTACAATTTTGGTATATATGTTCTAAATGTGCATACAGAGAATGTGTGGATATGTCCATTCTCTTCTGTTTCTGGGCAATGCTCTACATAGACATTAGTGATTGTTGATGTATCTTCCAAGCAGCCCCATAGCTAGTGGCAGAAATGACATAGGTACATAGGGGGGCTCTCCACTGGCTGCCCCCTTCTCTCCCCCCTGCCCCAAACTTCCACCTACAGCAGGCTTCCTCACCTCAGGTCCCAGTTGACGGAGGGGAGGCTCTCCTGGAAGGTGGAGACAAAGCCCATCTCATGGCCCTCCAGGTTGATGCCGGTGTAACAGGCCGGATTCACCATCCGGCCAGAGTAACCTCTGCTGGGCCAGGCCAGAGTAACCCCGGGGGTTAATCCAGACTAACCCCTGCCAGACAAACCTCTGCCGGGCTCTGTTGACTAATGAGATTGGATTCATACTCCGTTGGATTCATACTCCGTTCTTCACTACCCAGAGGAATCTCAGATTGGCTGACAAGTTTCTCATGGACCTCAAACCCTCAGAAGCTGACACTGTGCTGGTTACAATGACATTTAACTTACCACTCTATATTGGGGACTGTGAGACCCAGGTTCAGATAGTTTGGCATAGGCAACTTTACACCCGAGGGGTTACTTTGGCCCGGGGTTACAGGTTGTTGTGTTCTGCAGTTGGGGTAACTCTGGCATGGTTCGGCAGAGGTTTGTCTGGCAGGGGTTAGTCTGGATTAACCCCCAGGGTTACTCTGGCCTGGCCCGGCAGGGGTTACTCTGGCCTAGGCTCTGGCCGGGGGGTGAATCCAGCCTGTTACACCGGCACTCAGCTGCACCCCTACCAGCTTCTTGGTCCTCCCCTCCCCCCCGCTTATCCTGTATCCATGCATATCTGTTCAGTCCAAGCTCTGGCAGGGTTGGTGCAGTACGGCACACCTCTGTCACTTAGCTGTACAACACCCCCTCCCGGTCGCCACCTATGTGAGGCTTTGTCTGGGTCACTGGCTACCCCGGCTGTTCTTTTCCGAAGACCTTTGCTCACCACCCAAAGTGGCAAGCAGGGTGGAGACAACTGGAAGGCCGGTTAGCCCAGGCCAGACCAGGCAACAGCTCCTCTGGCACTCAGGCACCAGGCAGGGTTGAGTGCCTCAGGAAGCGGGATGCACCCAGCAGCCAGCCAAGTAGATTGGTGACGTACTAGAGGAAGGAGTGGGCAAGGGCTGTCTCCTGCCGCTGCCTCCCTTGGATGATAAAGGCTTGCCAAGGGCTGAGCCAGGCTAAGCCTCCCATCTAACTGGGGGGGGGTCGCTCCAAGGGCCCCAAGGCAGCTATGGGCCTGCTTCCAAGCATTTCTTAACAGGTTTGAAATCCTTTTCAAGTCATGCCTTCCAGCACGTAACAGATGAAAATGGCAAATTAGAGCTATTCTCATGCCAAAGGTTGTTTTACCTACTCCATGTTGTACATTGTTCAAGGGTTTTTACTTCTAGACTATGTTCATTTACTCTGAAATAGCTGGTCTGCTTTAAAAACCAAGAGGCTGTTTTGGGGGAGAAAGATAAATGGTTGGCTCTAAAGAACCACAACTAGAACACTGCACACAGAATGGAAAGCAATTGAAGGATATACCTAAATGGTTGACTCTGGCAATGCCATGGATATAGTGTATCTAGATTTCAGTAAAGCATTTGACAAAGTTTCTCATGATATCCTTGAGGATAAACTGGTTAAGTGTGGGCTGGATGGTGCTACTGTTGGATGGATTCATGGTTGGTTGAAAAATCGTACCCAATGAGTGTTCATAAATGGCTCTGCATCTGTGTGGAGGGAAGTCTTGAGTGGAGTGCCACAGGGTTCAGTCCTAGGCCTGGTGTTGTTTAATGTTTTTATAAATATCCTGGATATAGAAGGGATGCTTATCAAATTTGCAGATGACACAAAGCTGGGTGGGATTGCTAATTCTGAAGAAGACAGAGTCAGGATTCAAAATGATCTAGATAGGCTGGAGCAGTCGGCTGAAGCAAATAAAATGAATTTCAATAGAGATAAATGCAAAGTCCTACACTTAGGTACAAAAAATCAAAGGCACAGATATAGAATGGGAGGGACTTGGTTTTTCAGCAGCACATGTGAAAGGGATCTGGGTGTTATGGTTGATCACAAGTTAAACATGAGCCTGCAGTGTGATGTGGCTGTGAAGAAAGCTAATGCAATTTTAGGATGCATTAACAGAAGCATTGTGTCCAGATCATGGGAGGTGGTAGTTCCGCTCTATTCTGCTATGGTCAGGCCTCACCTGGAGTACTGTGTCCACCACATTTTAGGAAGGATGTTGACAAGCTCGAGCATGTCCAGAAGAGGGCAACCAGGATGGTGAGAGGGTTGGAATCCAAGTCTTATAAGGAAAGGCTGAAATAGTTGGGTATGTTTAGCCTGGGAAAGAGAAAGCTTAGAGGGGACATGATTTCAGTCTTCAAGTATTTGAAGGGCTGTCATGTAGAAGATGGAGCAGATCTATTCTCTCTTGCTCCGGATTGCAAGACTAGATCTAATGGGTGGAAATTACAAGGGAGTTGTTACCGGCTAAATATCAGGAGAAACTTCCTAACTGTAAGAGTGGTTGAGCAGTGGAACAGACTGCCTCGGGAGGTGGTGGATGCTCCTTTGCTGGATGTTTTCAAGCGGAGACTGGACAACCATCTTTCGGGTATGTTGTAGGTATGTAGGGCTATCTTTCGGCTATGCTCCTGCAGCATGCAGGGGATTGGACTACATGACCTGCAAGGTCCCTTCCAACTCTAACAGTCTATGATTCTATCTTTTCTGCCTACCTCTTCTAGAAGCATTTTCCTGTAGCCTTAAAGGCAACTTGGCTAGCTGATCCTTGGGAATGGTAGAGAGGCAGGAAATGGCAGAAATTGCTCCTCCTCATGCACAAGTGGAAAAGGGAAGTTTGGATCCAGCCTAGCCTAGAGAAAAATAATTGTTTTGTATAATATTACTGAAAGGTCAAAAGTGACCACCCAGACTACAGAGAGTGAAATGACAGTCTGTGCCTTATGTAGGGCCTTAGTGTTCTCGCTCAGTCATTTATATGTCAATGCACTAGAGCCGAAATACACTCCCCATAAAAAAAGTATATCTTTTTCTTTGAATCCAGCATTGTTGAAAGTCCTCAGTCTAATTAAGGAAGGTAAGAATCCTAATTACATACTGAACTGGATACAAGGGAGAGTTGCTGTAGAAGTTTACAAGTTTTACTTCAGGTTTTCTAGAACCCATTATCTGTGGGTTATTCAGAGAGTAATATGCTATAATAATTTTGGGACGGTCTCATCTGAAATTTGGCCCAAATAGAATCCATTAGACGAAAGGAGACTTCCTTATTAACTCTACTGTCATGTGACTCTCCTTGATAAACATAGTATGATAATCTATTTAACATCTCTAAAACTTTCCAGCAAGTAGAGTATCTACTTTTATATTCTTGTCCTGATATACACATTGACTTCCTCTCAGGGAGCTTTGCATATGCAGATGACACCCAGCTCTATCTGATGCTGGGTGGCCGGTCAGACGCCACTCCTGATGACCTTCATCGGGCATTGCAAGCTGTGGCTGGTTGGCTCAGACTGAGTCGGCTGAAACTAAACCCGGCGAAGACGGAGGTCCTGGGCCTGAGTCTGGTTGGTTTGGGGTTGGGGCTCCCTCTCCTGACCTTCGATGGGGTGCCTTTGGTGCCTTCGTCGGTGGTTAGGAGTTTGGGAGTGCTCCTGGATTCCTCTTTATCTATGGAGGCCCAGGTGGCGGCCACTGCCAAGTTGGCCTTTTACCATCTCAGGTTGGCTCGGCAGTTGGTTCCTTTCCTCGACTGCAAGGACCTGGCCACAGTGATCCATGCAACGGTCACCTTGAGGCTAGATTATTGTAACGCTCTATACATGGGGCTTCCTTTGTCACAAACCTGGAAGCTGCAGCTAGTGCAGAAAGCCGCGGTGAGGCTGCTGATGGGCATCCCTAAGTGGGAGCGCATCCGGCCAGTGCTGAAAGCACTGCACTGGCTGCCTATAGCGTACTGGATTCGCTCCAAAGTGCTGGTTCTTACCTTTAAAGCCCTATATGGTCAGGGTCTAACATACCTAAGGGACCGCCTTTCCTCACACGTTCCCCCAAGGGCACTACGGTCAGGGTCGAGACATCTCCTAGTGGTTCCAGGCCCAAAGGATTCCAGGCTTGCTGGGACCAGGGCCAGGGCTTTTTTGGTGGCGGCTTCTACCTGGTGGAATGAGCTCCCAGAGGAGATCCAGGCCCTGTGGGACCTTGTGCACTTCCACAGGGCCTGCAAGACGGAGCTATTCCACCAGGCCTTCAAGTAGGAGCTGCTGCCATTGCACCTGCGCTACCATCACGCTACGTTGGCCCTGGCAACCGTCCTACAGTTATTTGCATGGTATCAATGCTGCTGAATGAGTCCATCTTCCCTATGAGTACCACACCATCGTGTACTGAAGATTCTGAATATTGAGAGCACATCTATTTTTGTATTCTGTCTCTGTATGTTATGGATTTTACTTGTTTTATTGTTTTATCTTGGCATAATTGCCCTTGTGAGCTGCCCTGAGCCCGTTCTGGGGGAGGGCGGCCTATAAATTTGAATAAATAAATAAATAAATGCGAAGAAGCCTGTGGGAAAAGGCATGCACATTAAGTGGTGGCTTCCTTCTTGCTTTTCCAGCTGGCAGACCTCCCTCCCAAACCATGTTGTCACCTCCCTATTAAATTTCTGTCATGTTTGAAGAATTTTTGGTGGGTTGGGTTGCTTTTTGAAAGAGAGGCTGGGGGTGCTCCATTACATGGGTCCGTCCTGCCTTGTTGGATGATGACCATAGAGTGCTTCACTGGGGAATTTTAAGGAAAGGAGCATAGCTATTGAGAGTATTGAAAACTGTGGGCTTGTTTACAGAAACTGTAGTGAAGGACTTGGGGCCAGTTCCCCAAATTGCAAAGCTGACACTAGACTTTACATCATTTACAGGAAAAGGTATGTCTGGGAAGAATGATTGGAAGAAAATTACATTTGCAGAAGACGAATCTCTGTCTTCCTTTTTTAACCAGCACTTTGGATAATTAGAAACATGAAGGATATGAAAGCTTGTATCAGTGTATCTTGAAAACAAATAAAGTATATATGTAGAACTGCAGCCAAATGCTTGGTGCAGAAACCAGATATTTAGCCAAGAGTTGAATCTCAAGTATACCTAAATTGTTTGGGAAATTGTACAACTAAATTTGACAAATGAACAACAAATATTCTGAAATGACATCATGCTGTTGAGGTGTTTGTTGCCAACAGTATCGAACTCTGAAGCCTTAAAGGGATGGCTTATTAGTAAGCAGAGATTGAGGTCTGAAGCAGTCTTCTATGTATAGACTATAAATGTTGAAGTTTTATACAAGGGATACCTAAAATATTAACTTCTTGGGAATCTTGGGAAGAAGAAAGGCAGCTAATAAATGCTTTAAATAAATAAATACATAAATAATAGGAAACATTTCCAGTATTGCAGTGCTTTCTGCTGGAAGCTAAAATGACTAAACTGAGGCTATCATACTTTAGTCACACTATGAGAAGACAAAGAGTCACTGGAAAAGACAATAATGCTAGGAAAAGTTGAAGGCGGTGGGAAAAGAGGAAGGCCCAGCATGAGATGGATTGACTCAGTCAAGGAAGCCACAGCCCTCAGTTTGCAAGAACTGATCAAGGCTGTTAATGATAGGACAATTTGGAGGTCATTAATTCATAGGGTCTCCATAAATTGGAGAAGGAAATGGCAACCCACTCCAGTATCTTTGCCAAGAAAACCCCATGGACAGTAACAAAAGGCTAAAAGATATGACGCCGGAAGATGAGCCCCTCAGGTCGGAAGGTGTCCAATATGCTACTGAGGAAGAGCAGAGGGCAAGTACAAGTAACCCCAGAAAGAGTGAAGCGGCTGGGCCAAAGCCGAAAGGACGCTCAGTTGTGGATGTGTCTGACGGTGAAAGGAAAGTTCGATGCTGCAAAGAACAATACTGCATAGGAACCTGGAATGTAAGATCTATGAATCAAGGTAAGCTTGACGTGGTCAAAAATGAGATGGCAAGAATGAACATCGACCTCTTGGGAATCAGTGAACTAAAGTGGACAAGAATGGGCGAATTTAACTCAGAAGACCATTATATCTACTACTGTGGCCAGGAATCCCGTAGAAAAAATGGTGTGGCCTTTATAGTCAACAAGAGAGTGAGAAAGGCAGTATTGGGATACAATCTCAAAAATGACAGAATGATCTCGGTCCGAATCCAAGGCAAACCATTCAATATCACAGTAATCCAAGTCTATGCCCCAACCACTGCTGCAGAAGAGGCTGAAGTGGACCAGTTCTACGAAGACCTACAACAGCTCGTAGAACTAACACCAAAAAATGATGTCCTCATCATCATAGGGGACTGGAATGCTAAAGTAGGAAATCAAAAGGTAACCGGAATAACAGACAAGTTTGGCCTTGGAGAACAAAATGAAGCAGGGCAAAGGCTAACAGAGTTTTGTCAAGAGAACACACTGGTCATAGCGAACACCCTTTTCCAACAACCTAAGAGGCGTCTCTACACATGGACATCACCAGATGGGCAACACCGAAATCAGATTGACTATATAATTTGCAGTCAAAGATGGAGAAGCTCTATCCAGTCAGTAAAAACAAGACCTGGAGCTGACTGTGGCTCAGATCATGAGCTACTCATTGCAAAATTCAGACTTAAATTGAAGAAAGTTGGGAAAACCACAAGGCCATTCAGATTTGACCTAGATCGCATCCCCGATGAATATACAGTAGAGGTGAAGAATAGGTTTAAGGGACTAGATTTGATAGACAGAGTGCCTGAAGAACTATGGACAGACATTGTAAAGGAGGCAGCACTCACCGCCATCCCAAAGAAAAAGAAATGCAAAAAAGCAAAGTGGCTGTCTGATGAGGCTTTACACATAGCAGAGGAAAGAAGGAAAGCTAAAGGCAATGGGGAAAAGGAAAGATTTGCCCAACTGAATGCAGATTTCCAGAGAACAGCAAGGAGAGATAAGGAGGCTTTCCTGAATGAACAATGCAAAGTAATAGAGGAAAACAATAGATTGAGAAGGACTAGAGATCTCTTCAAGAAAATTGGAGAAATCAAGGGAACGTTCCATGCAAAGCTGGCCATGATAAAGGACAAAACCGGTAGGGACCTAACAGAAGCAGAAGAGATTAGGAAAAGATGGCAAGAATACACAGAAGAACTATACAAGAAGGACCTCGATGTCCTTGACAACCACGATGGTATAATCACTGACCTCGAGCCAGACATCCTGGAAAGCGAAGTTAAATGGGCCTTAGAAAGCATTACTAACAACAAAGCTAGTGGAGGTGATGGTATCCCAGCTGAGTTATTCAAAGTCTTAAAAGAAGATGCTGTTAAAGTGCTGCACTCAATTTGCCAACAAATTTGGAAAACACAACAGTGGCCACAGGATTGGAAAAGGTCAGTTTACATTCCAATCCCAAAGAAGGGCAACGTCAAGGAATGTTCAAACTATCGCACAATTGCACTCATTTCACACGCTAGCAAGGTCATGCTCAAAATCCTACAAGCTAGGCTCCAACAGTACGTGGATAGAGAACTGCCAGAAGTACAAGCTGGGTTTCGAAGAGGTAGAGGAACTAGAGATCAAATTGCCAACATTCGCTGGATTATGGAGAAAGCAAGAGAGTACCAGAAAAACATCTATTTCTGCTTCATTGACTATGCTAAAGCCTTTGATTGTGTGGATCACAATAAATTATGGCAGGTTCTTAAAGAGATGGGAGTACCAGACCACCTCATATGTCTCCTGAGAAACCTGTATAAGGGTCAAGAAGCAACAGTTAGAACCGGATATGGAACAACTGATTGGTTTAGCATAGGAAAAGGAGTACGACAAGGATGTATATTGTCACCTTGCTTATTTAATTTATATGCAGAGTACATCATGCGAAATGCTGGCCTGGATGAATCACAAGCTGGAGTTAAGATTGCTGGGGAAAAGATCAATAACCTCAGATATGCAGATGATACCACTCTGATGGCAGAAAGTGAAGAGGACCTAAAGAGCCTCTTGCTCAGGGTGAAAGAGGAGAGCGCAAAAGTGGGCTTGAAGCTCAACATCAAAAAAACTAAGATCATGGCATCTGGCCCCATCACTCCTTGGCAAATAGAAGGGAAGTCATAGAAGTAGTGGCAGACTTCACGTTCCTAGGATCCCAGATCACCGCAGATGGTGACTGCAGCCATGAAATTAAAAGACGCCTGCTCCTTGGGAGGAAAGCGATGGCAAACCTAAACAGCATGATAAAAAGCAGAGACATCACCTTGCCAACAAAAGTCCACATGGTCAAAGCAATGGTATTCCCCGTAGTAATGTATGGCTGTGAGAGTTGGACTATAAGGAAGGCCGAGCGCCGAAGAATAGATTCTTTTGAACTATGGTGCTGGAGAAGACTCTTGAGAGTCCCTTGGACTGCAAGGAGATCAAATCAGTCAATCCTAAAAGAAATCAACCCTGACTGTTCCCTGGAAGGCCAGATCCTGAAGCTGAAGCTCAAATACTTTGGCCACCAAATGAGAAGGGAGCAATCACTGGAGAAGACCCTGATGCTGGGAAAGATTGAAGGTCAAAGAAGAAGGGGACGGCAAAGGATGAGATGGTTAGACAGTGTCATTGATGCAACGAACATGAAATTGAGCAAACTTCAGCGGACAGCGGAAGACAGGAGGGCCTGGCGTAATCTGGTCCATGGGGTCGCGAAGAGTCGGACTCGACTGTGCGACTGAACAACAACAAACCATAAATTGGAAGCGACTTGACAGCACTTAAGACAAGCACAATGTTTTCTGCATTCCCCGTGTGTTGGCTATGCAGCTGTGGCAGGGTGCAAATGAAAGTGCTGCCTAAGGGGCTGTGTGTCCACAGGGTTAAAACCCACCATAACATTCAGCTGCATTTAAATGGTGCATATGCCTTTGAATCACCAGAATGAGTTTTAGTTCTACAGTTTTCTGAAAGTGTAGAAATCATATGGTAGGAAAAATAAAATTATTGGATGGGATCCAAAAGGGCCCTTGCGAGAGAAGAAGGCGCTCTCTTCTGCAGCTTTTAGTTTTAGTAATAGTAGTAATGATTTACATCACCCTATAATTCTGTGGTGGCTCCGTGGTTAAAACCGCTGAAGTGCAGACCAGAAAGTCGGTAGTTCAGCAGTTTGAGACCTGGGTGCCCCATGACGGAGTGAGCTCCCATCTCTGGTCCCAGCTCCTGCCAACCTAGCAGTTTGAAAGCAAGAAATTGCAAGTAGATAAATAGGTACCACTTCAATGGGAAGGTAACAGTATTCCATGCGCTGGCCACATGACCACGGAAACGTCTTTGGGCAGTGCTGGCTCTTTGGCTTGGAAATGGAGATGAGCACTGCACCCCTAGAGTCAGATTCAACTGGCTTTGGAGCAAGGGAAACCTTTACCTTTATCTTTATAATTCTTCCAGCACAGAAAGCTAGGATATGCCAAATAACTAGAACAGGGGTGTCAAACATAAGGTCTGGGGGCCAGAACCGGCCTGTCCAGGGCTCTTATGTGGCCTGTGAGGAACTGGTGCAAGGAAAGGAACAGAAGACTGTGGGGGGAGAATTGGGAAGAGGCACTGTGCTTGTGGCTTCAGCACAGCAGAATAACCTCATCTTCAGCAGTCAAGCAGCATGGGAGCATCTGCCCAGCATTGCACTGCTGGCTCTCCACTCCACCCATGTGGGTTTTCCTCTGAACCCCCTTCTCAGCCACGGCCGGATCGCCCATTGGGCGAACTAGGCGCTCGCCTAGGGCGCGCCGGCCTCAGGGGTGCCAAATGGTGCCCCGCTGCCCCCCCGAAAAGCGCCCCCCCGCCGCCCTAACCGGGCGCCCACCACCACCGCCGCTGCCGAAGAGTGCCCGGCTAGGGCGCAAGTTGCCCTCCCTCTCCTCCCTCGGGGGGGAGGAGGAGGAGGAGGTGGCCAGCGGTGGCCAACGGAATCTCCCCGCTGCTGCCGCCGCCACCGCCGAAAAGCGCCCGGTTAGGGTGCAAGTCTCCCTCCCCCTCCTCCCTCGGGGGGGGAGGAGGAGGCGGCTGGCAGCGGCCAGCAGGATCTTCCCGCTGCTGCCGCCGCCGAAAAGCACCTGGCTAGGGTGCAAGTCACCCTCCCCCTCCTCCCTGGGGGGGAGGCGGCGGTGGCCAGTGGGGACTCCCCGCTGCTGCCGCTGCAGAGCACTCAGCCGGGGCACAGCTTGCCCGCCTTCCCCCTCCTCCCTGGGGGGGTGGAAGGAGGGGGCGGCATGGCTGGGTCTCCAGTCCCAATTGGGAGGTTGGGATCTGCGCCCGCCTAGAGCGCAGAAATACCTGGAGCCAGCCCTGCTCCCAGCCTATGGGGTCTTGCAGTGAGGAGACACCAACTTGGAGCTTACCATCTGCTGTCCTTTAAAAAGTTTATATCTCCGGTACTTGGCTTTTGTTTTATGGTACAAGTAGCCCAGCCCGACCAAGTGACATTTGTATCAGATCTGGCTCTCATAACAAATGAGTTTGACATCTCTGAACTAGAATAATTCCCTTGAATTCTCATACTGCAAAGTATCCTGCTCACTTCGAGCACACTCTTTCTATTCTTGATTCTGTTATAAGCAATTAATACAAGCACCTTCCCCCATTCCTCTATCACCCAATCTCTCTTTTCACTACCTATCATGCTTCCCTCCCAACAAAGAAGTGTACCTGAGCATTTAATGGTAAATTTGATGGAGAGCAAGAACCATTTAATAGATCTGAGTAGGATTCTGAGTAGATCTGCTTTGGTTTATACTGTAGGAGGGTGTGTGTGATTACCTACTTTGCAGAATGCCCTGGGTTCAATCTCCAGTTAAAGGAAGGTGGAAAGTATTGGGAAAAGACTTTGGCTGTGGTCACACAGACTAAATAATCCACTTTCAATTGTAAGAACATAAGAGAAACCAATGTTGGATCAGGCCAATGGCCCATCCAGTCCTACACTCTGTTACACAGTGGCCAAAAATACCAAGTGTCATCAGGAGGTCCACCAGTGGGGCCAGGCCACTAGAAGCCCTTCCACTGTTCCCCTTCACATACCTGGCAAGTGAACTGGCAAAATCCAGTTAGAAAGTGCACTGAAAGTGGATTGAAAGTGGATTATTTAGTGTGCGTGACTGCAGCCTTTCTCTCTACTGTCCTGGGCCCATTCTGCATCTAGCTTTCACTTCGCTGTTTTACCAAACCAACGTTGGAGCAGAAATTCCCCTCTACATTGCATGCCACTTTCACTTTCTTTGATTGTCGGATTTTATTGTAGCCGCCACACTGCATGCTGGTTTTACTTCCCTTGATCTCTTGGTTTTATGGTATTGTCTACATATATTTATGACATTTTATCACCATTCAGGGTGACTCTGCAGTCAGTACGGTGTTGGCCTGGAACATCTGAATGTGGTTTTGAGTCACATCTTTTTCTGTTCCAGTGCGGGTTTGGTAAAACAGAGGCCCAAATGCTAGGTGCAGTATGAGCCATGGAGGATGACCTAATCAGCAGTACCAAGCTAGATGCTTCTGCATAAGGCAGCTTTATGTTCAAGTTTGTGTCAGCAGGTGGAGGGCTCAAGGAGTGGGCAGTATTCATATTTTCAGATAAATGCGTTGCCTCATGAGCAACATTGCTACTGCACCAATACGTAATGCAGAACCTTTCCTGAGCAAAATGCACGAGTACTTAAATTATTTATTTGGTGATGGTAAATTTGAGCCTTTCCATTGACCGCAGAGCACAAAGTTTCATGTTCAGCTGTAATGAAGCATCAGTTGCAGGATTCTTAGTGGAAATGAATGCTGGGAAAATGGTCTCTTGGGAAATAACATCCTTATTTGTTTAAGACGGATGGTGAAATGAATTAAATCATCATCAGGGCACTATCGGGATGAAACGTAAGTGGTTGTATGTTGTGTACATTGAGAGTGTTTCAGACAGCAATGAGCTAAGCCTGGATTCTTTGTTTGCTTCTTTTGATGGTACTCCATTTCTTCACACATCATAATTATCAACTGGAGGAAGGGTTTGCATTTAGGTTAAAACACACTGGATGAAAACCATGTTAGGTAGCCTTTATCATTATGATATGTGGCATCTGCCAGAGAATCCTTAGAATCTTAGAATCCTACTCATGTCTATTCAAACAGGGCTTACTCCCAGGCAAATGTTCATAGGATTGCACTGTTAGTAACTTAGAGCTGACTAATGCAAATAGAGGATTTCCTTCTCCAGTTTCTAAAAGCTTTTTTTTAATGGTTTTTCTTTAAAGGAAAGAAATCTTGTACTAGCATTTTGTTTCTCTTGGGGAAGGGAGGGCTAGATGGTAATCTCGTGGTTTTTGAAGTGCTTTTGGCATCTCTGCTAGCAACCCATTAGACATTTGCAAATGTATGATTTATTGAAGCAGTGTGGACTATTAACTTAAGCAAAAATAGCACAACGGGCCAAAACTGGCTTAGATGCATTTGCAGCAACCGTTCCAATTACGTCAGTACTTGGGGGGGAGTAGTTATAAGCAAGGAATTGCCCTTTAGATAGCTAGATATAGATGAAGATCATTCTGTCTTTCTCTGTGTTAAAAGTGTCAAGTTATCAAAATATTCAGAAGAGCCTACAAGGGCACACAATGGATTTTTAAAGTTTTCCTTCACAATGCAGTTTTTATTGTTATATATGTATTTTTTGCATTCTGCCTTTTCCTAAGGACCTTAGGGCACAGTACATGGCCTTCCCCTTATCCTTACAAACAACCCTGTGAGATAGGTTACTCTGAGAGTAGTGTTGAATGAGCTACACAATCTAAGAGAGAGGGACTTGACTGTGGATTCTCCTGGTATCAACGTTTTAGCCTATACACCACACAGGGCTTCAAAATGATATTATTCTTTCTATTTAAAAAGGAACACAGAATAATAAAAGTACCAAAAGCCAAGTCTATCCCTTTATTTTACAATTCTAACTAAATTGATTGCCGTGGTAGATGTGGGTGTTCCCATTCTCACGCACACATTAAGTGGCTAAATTATAATCTGTGATTGATATAAACAAGGTTAACTTCTACACTAGCCATTCAGTCTGGAATGAAAATCATATGTTCAATTGGTTTTTATGGAGAATCCAAACAACATCATGGCCAGCCTATTGCTTCCAAGTGTTTTCTATTATGTTTTTCTGCTGTTGTTTTTTTAAAGACCTGGTTTGTGGCATTTTTTAACATAACTGCAGTACCAGCCTATCCAGTGTAAACTGTCAAACATTACTGAAACTTCCCAGAACTGCTGTCCCTTTTAATTTTTCTCCTTGGCCCTTCTTTTAAAAAGGCTTTTCCTTTCCAGGTTCTTAATTTGTTGCTTTCTTTATTCCCTGGGAAGAAGGGTATTTGCTAGTTTTCATCACAAAACAAGATCATTTTAAGGCAGGAAAGGAAGATTCATCTTATATGGGAAAAGGATGATGGAGACTAATTGTACAAATGTTGTACAAACCCTTCTCTTCAGTTTCTAGTTTGCTCCCTGTAAGGACCCCTGACTTGGATATCCCAGGCTAGTTCTATCTCGTCAGATCTTGGAAACTGAGCAGGGTTGGCCCTGATTGGGATTTGGATGGAAGAGCACCAAGGAATACCAGGGTTACTATGCAGAGGCAGGCAATGGCAAACCACCTCTGAATGTCTCTTGCCTTGAAAATCCTATGAGATCACCATACATTGGCTGCAACTTGACAGCAAAAGAAAAGAAACCCTCCTGTAAGGAATTTTATGGGTGTGGGGCCATTTAAAAAGAGATCACTTATTCACAGAGATCACTAGGTAGCTTGGCTCTAAGAGAGCAGTTCAAGAGGAAATAGTGTGCAGAAGGTCAGAATGGTAGACTGTGAGACAAAGAAACATGGCCTTTCTTTTATTTATGAATTTATTTAAAACATTTACTAGCCACCTTTCTCCATTGTGGAAACTCAAGGTGGCATAAAAGGTTTACAAAAAGACAAAACAATATAAATGAAGCAACTATTATAAAAACCTCTAAAATCACAATTAAAAAACTCAAATTAGGAGTTTGCTGGACCTCACCAAAAATGTTCTGCTAGCTTTCATTGTCACTGACGGTGCCAACAAAATGTTTCATAAGTTATAAAAGAGATTTGATATCTGCAGTGGGCATTCCAGTGCAGTTTTCATGCTGTATAAATTCAAGATTGCAGTTGGTTAAGTAGGTTGATGGTAGTTTGCTGGAGGTTCTGGTTGCTTGATTTTGAGAGGGCGTAATGTGGATTTTGTCTTACAACCAAAGCTGAATCTGCATCTGCTGTGTAATGCAGTTTCAGTCTGCTGTGACGCTATTGTATATGGTTCCCCCTTTGCCTCCCATTTTGCCTCAGGATAAAAGCTAGCTGTCTGCATCAGACCTCACCATGGCAACCGTGGGGGCACAGGAGGGAGAGCATGTGAGAGAGGGGGAGGCCTCCTGGGGTGCTGGCAAGGCACTGTGCTGTAGGGAGGAAATGGCACCTTGCAGCCCCCCCCCACAGAAAGTAAAGGGGGGTGACCTGGTGAATGGGCAGGCAGAGGGAGTCTGGAAAGTGAACAAACTGGGTAAAAAACATGAAACACCTGGTGGTTTTAGGGATTGCCCAATGGTTCAGGGGTGGGCATGCTTCTAACCCACCAGCAAAAAAAAGAAGAAGATGCTTTTAAACACAGATAACTGGGGAGGGGGTTTGGGATTCAGCTCCCGTTGTCTACTTATTGCTCACAGCGGCTCAAGGGTGGAGAGGAGCAAATGGACTGGCTTGGAATTAAATCCAGATAACACGGTGAGATGCCATAGTGATGCAGACAGCCGGTGCTGAGACGAAACAAGGAGTATGGATGCAAGATGAGACGCAGACAGAAATTTGTGAAATAATGTGGGCAGCCCAGCGGTTGGAAAGACCAGTGCAGATTGGACCCAAATCTTGTCGTAGGAAGTCAGACAGTAAAGGCATCCCTTATAGATAGTGACTGTCTGGATCATAACATAGAGTCTCCCAAGAGGTTAAAGTGTGGAATGCCTCTATGGCATACAACTTTTGTAAATAACCTTGAATTTTCCCATTCCTTTACTGAAGTGTTGTAGGGGAGTGACCTGTGTATTCCCTGATTTGCTTCAGCAACCTGGTTGCCACCTAATTGCTATGTTTGCTAGTTTATATCACAAAATAGGATAGTGTTCAGGCATGAAAGGAACATGTACAAAGTCATTTGTGAACAGTACAATAAGCACAAGTTATTGTTAGGAAGACATCAGGGGAGCTTGTTTCTGAGATATTACACATTTAATGAGTATGTGCCTGACAAGTGCTTTGTTTTAATAGTTTATCAAGATTTATTTTAATAGTTTATCAAGGTCTTATGCACATTTCATCATGCACTTTAGAACTTGGAACAGATTACAGTGAATGAATAATTCACCCTAATGGTGGGGGGAAACCCTTTGTGGACTATGAACTTTTAGAAAACAGTAGGTAAGCACACATAATAAAAATCATGATACTTAGTCATAAAATGGACTTTGCTCATTTTTTAAAAAATGAAATTCAGTGTTATTTATTTATGATAATATTTAGGCTTTACCAGGAAATGTCCTATTGTCTGTAGTATAAAAATAATAAATAAAAATCAGGTGCAATCCACCACCAATCAAAGTAAATGTCATAATTTCCATTGATTTTCATGCAATTCATTATTTGGCAGCATTCCTGAAATTTGTTATTATGGAATAGCCCTATTGACCTTAATAGACCCATTTGGGAGTGGTTTGAAGAGCACAGTCTTGACCCTGTGTTTGTATTGCTTTAGATGAACCTGTGCCACTGCAAAGATGATACTCAAACATTCCCCTCCCTCTTCGAAATCAGGTTTGTTGCTTAAGGATCTTTAAGTGGCAGAGTACCAAGAGGCCTTCACAAACTTCAGTTTGTATGCCAATTGTATCTCTTTTTAAAAGAAGATGACCAGAGTTGTCCCTTCTTTAGCAACATCCAGGCTTGACAGTGCAAATAATTATATAAGAGGACGCTCTTAAAAGTGTTGGGAAACTTAAAATGATTCAATATATGACTTCAAGGACTGACCTTTGTGATTACATCCTCTGATATTTAAAAGTTCTTTAGTACTTTCCAATTTGTTTGTAGGCACAATTCAAAGTCCTGATTTTTACCTATAAAGCTCTAAATATTTTGGTAGCAAAGTGTCTCAAGGAGTGCCTTGATATTATTAAACCTTCTTAGCGAGCCCCACCACTGGAGGTTGGGGGGGATGAGAACAAGTGAAAGGACCTTTACTGTGTTGGAATTCTCTTTCTAGAAAGATTTGCTTGGTACCATCATATTCTCTTGCAGCTGCCAGAATAACAGTGCAGCCCTAAGCAGAGTTATATCCTTCTAAGTGCATGGCTCTCCAGAGCATTTAATAGTTAATTTCAGGTGGGTTTGAGTCCATTGGCACCTTTAAGACCAACAAAGTTTTATTCTGGGAATAAACGTTTGTGAAAAAGTGTGCATGCACATGAAAGCTAATATCCCCAAAATAGTAGGTAATGTTGGCTATCTTTTGTCAGTGTGTGTACTTCTGCTGTCCATATTTATTTGGTTTTTAGAATTGTTTAGTTTTATTTCCAGTTCCAGTTTAGAATTGTTTAGCTTTATTTATGTTGTAAGTCACCTTGAACACTTTTACATTAGAAGGGTGGGGTATATATCTTGAAACACATGAATAAATTAGACTCAATTATTAATGTATATTTCTGAGCTGTATCTAGAGATATAACTTTTGATTCCATGGAAAATGGTTTTCTGCTTATTTTTTTCCAGAAAAAAATAATCTTGGGGAAAACCTAAATATACCCCATACTTACTATCCTAAACTTATTTATAACTTAGGTAGCATATGACATTATAGTATTTAACAAATTTATAAAACTATAAATGAGTTTGTTTTCTGTAAGCAAATTATTAATATACAGAATATTAGAGTTCTGAAAACTGTTCCAGCATATGCTGCCTTAGCCAAATGTATCTTGGATTTTGCCTTCTGAGCAGTGGGGGGTGGAGGAAGAACATAAAAAAGAAAACTATTTTTATAGTAAATGAAATGGAGTGTGTGTTGATCAACTAGTTATCGCTGAAAACAATGAACTATAAGTAAAGTAGTGTGTATAATCTACAATGTAGTATACTAACTGTGGACAAAATTAGATACATTTAAACAATACATACATATGAGTTATTTTCTAGTGCAATATATTTTAACTCTATAAAATCTTCCTGCTACCCATGATCCTATGGTATTTTATAATATCATGTATTTTTAAAAAAGTGTTTAACTGATTCCAAAACAAGAAATACTTCATAAGTATTTTTTCAGTACAGTCCCAAATCTCCGGTATTTCTAGTTGAAAAACTGGTCTTCAGAAATATTTTTTTGCCAGAATATTTGTTTTTCCCCAGGATGTTTTTGTCCCCCCCCCAGGCCTTCATATCTCTAGCTGTATATCTGTCCAAAGGCACACAAAGTATCCTTCATTAAAATCCAGTATGATTAATTGTACCATAAAAATTCTGAAATCCATATTAAAAACTAATACTAATAGCATAATCAATAAACTACGGACACACAAATGTACCATAAAAATAGCACAAATGCCTAACAGTATACTGAGTGGCTAGGAAAAAATTTACTACCTATAAAAATGTACAAGACCTAGCACTAAACAATAGCAAGTCAATTAATAAAATCAGCACTAAAGCAATAAAATTAAAACACACCAGTGAACAGTTTCAACAGTCAAACAAAGGGGCAAATGGTGGTAACCGCTGCATTAAAAGCCTGTAAAATCCCTTCAAAGCAGAGAAGTTTTCACTTGTTAACAAGATGACCATGTGAGAGCTTCCTTTGGTAAAAACTTCCATGAAGTGGGTGCCATATAGAGTTAAGAAGTTGTCGGTATGGCGGACCCACCCCACATAGGCTTTTAATGCCTTGAACTGGGCTTTAGAAGCAAGTAGGCAGCTGGTATAGTTGAGTCAAAATAGCTGTTATCTGCACCCTGTGTCCAGTTCCAGTTCCTGTCACAATGGGACGTAGAATTCTGCACCATTTTAAGCTTCCTCCAGGCCACCTTGAAGGCCAACTCAAGCTTTGTAGGTTGCCTTGAAGTAACCTAGAAAGGAAGATCCTGGGGCAAGGCTGTTGTTGGCTTACCAGGAAGTTGGTTAAAGCCATCCTAGTCCCTGCTGCTACCTCCATATCAAGTGACATGGATTAACAGCTCTTTGAGTCTCGGGGTATCAGTGAGGAGGGGGTGAAATTCAGTCCACTTGATCAATGTCCCCAGCAAGAATTCAGTGAAATCTCCCAGGGCATTCTGAAATCTCACTGGAAAATATGGTGAAAACTATCCTGTTGCCCATGGAAAGCATCTTGGAGCATAACTACCACTTGGTGCAAGGCCTAGGCCAAAGTTCTGCAAAAATTCTGCAATGAGCTTTCTTTTGGTGTCTGCATAAGTGGAAATGTCTTCTGTACTAGCAAGTGTCTGCACCAAGGTTTACCAGTTGCCTCCTAAAGAGACCAAGTGAATGAGAAACTAGGAGTGGATATGCAGGCAGGTTTGCAACTGCCATTAAAGTAAGTCCTGGCTGCAGAACAAAGAAAAACTTCAGAATAAAGCTCTAAGGGTTCCAGATGCCCAGATGCATGTGCAGAGCCACTAAATGCAATAACAAGCTCTGATTTGTGTAAAGTGCCCTGTTCATTCCTATAGCTGCTATTTCAGGTGCCAGTAATGATAGTTTAAATTGCACCATTTCTTTGAAGCACCAGTATGTAATACAAAATTAAATACAATTATTACACTGTTCAATAACACATGTAGACAAAGAAATGACATGAAGTAGGGAACTCTCTGCTTATGTCTGCTATGCTTACTATGAATGGCTTCTAGTTCTAGATAAAAATTAGTATCTACCATAGGAAGCACAGATTAAAAACTACCACTGATACTGTAGTGGTTAAGAGCAGGGGACTCTAATCTGGAGAATCAGGTTTGATTCCCCACTCCTCCACATGAAGCCTGCTGGGTGACCCTGGGTCAGTCACAGTTCTCTCAGAGCTCTCTCATCCCCACCTACCTCACAAGCTATCTGTTGTAGGGAGAGGAAGGCGATTATAAGATGCTCTGAGGCTCCTTCATGTAGTGAAAAGTGGGGTATAAAAACCAACTCCTTCTCCTCCTCCCTTCTCCTCCTTCTTCAGCTGAAAAGCTTACAGCAGTATAACCAGTATAAAAATAACAATGATTTGAATACAGAGTATGTTAATGCTGTATGTCTCGAAATGGGAAGATTCAAAAAATATATTGGATTGCAAAAGGGATCCTTGTTATTTTGAGGGTCTAAGGTTAGTGGGATTCAAGAATATCCTATATTTAGGTGAGGTCAAAGTTAAAGTAGTGCCCCAAGATGGATGGGTTTCAAGTAATACCTGCTTTTACTTTGCTATTGTTAATGTCCATTATGTGGATTATATATATATATATATATATATATATATATATATATATATATGATATGAACACACGCGTGTCCCTGTATAGTCATTTATAATTCACACAAGTGGGTCAGGAAGAGTGAGGTACTGGGGGCGGGGGGTCAGCAGGAGTGGCTAGAAAGCTGAGGGAGCAGATCAGGAGGCTGGATTGGTAAGGATCAATATCACATGGAGTGGAAAGTAATTTTTAATGATAAATTTATAACTATACATTTATAGGTTCCATAGATTCTTCATCCATTACCCCCCTTATTAGAGCCCAGCTGTGTTTAATGAGCTGGAAAAAGAGCAGGCCAATAAAACATGTGTTCATTGTTACAAGAATACCAATTGAACCACATGTTTGCATGTGATTATACAGATAAAACTTCAAAGCTTGGTACAAAGGCAGCTTAATGGAGAGGTCATACTTAATTGATCTAAATAAGCAGGAGAAGCCAATTGGCAGCCAATGTCCTATATTTAGGGGAGGTCAAAGGTAAGTAGTGCCCCAACAAGGACGGGTTTCAAGTAATACTTGCTTTTACTTTGCTATTGTTAGTGTCTATTATGTGAATTATACATTGTATTTTTAAATATATAGATATATTAAAATTCCCTGTAGAGTCATTTATAATTGGCACAAGTGGGTCAAAATGGCACAGGACCCTTTTAGGAACCTGAAGGGCTGAAGACATTTTCCTCTTAATAATTGTGAGGTTTAATTCCACATTGTTTTTAAAGGCCAGTGGCAGCTTTAACAAAAATCTGTAATCAACATGGTGTGTAAAACTATGAGCTTCAGGCATTATGAACTTTCACTTAACTTCAGTTTATGGATCTAGCCTTTTAGGTATCTTCATATATACTATGGAAAACCTGGACCCAGGTTTCTATCCAGTTTCAAACACCTTAATAATTGGTTCACTCCATAACTTTCAGCCAATCCCTTCTGTTTTGGAACATCTTGTATTTATTTTTGTTCGGACGTTGCTCTCTTTTTTTAATGTAAGAGAAGACATTTCCTATCTCTCCCAGGCCCACCCCCATTTTTTAAAATTTTAGCAAAGCCCCCATTCCCAGTTTTGTCTTTATAGATATGACTGAAGATCAGGAGAAGGGTATCTGTTGTCACTATATGTTTACAGAAGCCGTTACCTGACCACAGCATGGGGTCCAGCTGCATGTTATGGCAGACTCAGAGAGACGGCTGAAAATGGCCTCCCTGTAATGTGTCGTTTAATCGCGTGGTGAGGTGATCACACTGTTATTTCCCATAACTTGCTACACATTGATGGGAGACTCATGATCTCATCTTCCTATATACATTTTTATTCTTTATTTATACATTTAAATTCCACTTTTCTGCCCAGTGGGGATCTAAAGCAGCTTACATGGCTGGCCCAATATTAAAAAGCAGTCATGGGAGGAGAAGAGTAATCGTATCTCTGTGCCAGTTTCCAAACAGAACTTGCCTCAGGCACCTCCAATTAACTCCTGTGTGTGTGTGTGTGTGCACACACATGCACGTGTTGACAGACAGGCCTGTGTATTGTTCATGACACTTCCCTGCTGGAAGTTTGATCCAGGGTATTTCTATCAGGAAAATGCTCCCTCCACACCTCTATCTCTGACCCTTAGGGTTGCCAACCTCCAGGTGGTGGCTGGCGATCTCCTGCTATTACATCTAGGGTTGCCAGACCCCTCGGTGGAGGTGGGGGTCCTCCATTGCCAGGATCTGCCCCCAATGCCAATCAGCTAGCCAGCGGGGGAACTTACCAGGAAAGAGAGGAAGGTCCAGGCTTTGTCGCAGGAAACATAATGATGTCACTTCTGGTGTGCACTGGAAATGACGTCATCATGCACGTTGTGGGGAAAACAGATGAGGATGCATCTCAGGTTTTAAATATTGAGAGTCAGGAGATGATGAGGCTTTTATTCCAAACTTTACTCAGCTCTGAACTGAACTGACAAGAGCGGCACCCAAACTTATACAATTCCATCAGTGGACTATATACAATGTAACTATATACAGACTGTCTGATTGGACCTAAGCATAGCTCTTTGATAGATTACCTTGGGTGGCTTCAGGACCAATGGATGGTCTTTATTAGTCAGCCAATCAGAATGAGGGGATTAGGATACCAGAGGCAATCCATAAACAATATAGCATAATAAACCCAGAACATAACACTCCTCCCCCCTTGGTTTAAATAAAGTACGTGGGGGTGCGTCTCGTTTGGCTGGACCATTGTGGTAGTGGCGGACCTCTTGGAGATCACCCTACCTGGGGGATGTTCTGGAAAGGATTATCGTCCAAGGGACCCAAGGGCATATCAGCTCTGGAAAAGTCCTGAACTGACTCAGAGTTTGTTTGGCTAGGCGCCGGCTCAAACAGTGGGCTAGACGTCGCAGCGCCTCTAGCAGGAGACAGTTCACTGTGAAGAGCCGGCGCAACAGGCGGGGGTGGGTAAACAGTCTCAACCAGTTCGATAGGGTGCAGTTCTCTCTGTCATCTGTCAGCCTCCCAGGCCAGAGGTGGCATTTGCAAGTCCTTGGGGGGATGCATCTCCCGAGCACCAACAGTTCGCTGGGACGGGAGATCTCCCAGACAGGGCACAGGAACTGGGGTGTGTTGCAAGGTCTCAGCAGGAACTGGTGTGTGTTGCAACAACTCACTCCTGACTGGCCAACAACATCTGACCTGGGCCAGATGATGGCAGTGGACCTGCCCTGCATCGTCCTGTACCTCGTAAGAGATGGGCCCCATGGCGCAGAGGACGGTAGGTGGGACCCAGTGTGGACCTTCCCCATAGTTCTGGGCATAGACGGCATCACCCGGAGTGAAGGACTTTGTGCTCCCGGAGGTGATGAGGTCGCGGCTGGTGTCCAGGGCAGGGTCCCGGTGGATGCGGTTCAAGTGGGTGGACAGCTGGCATCCCATGAGAAGCTCTGCTGGAGTCTTCCCCATGGCTGAGTGTGGTGTAGAGTGCTGGTGAAGCAGGAAACTCGCGAGGTTTGTGAGGATGTTTTCTCCACTGAGCCTGCAGAGCGAGTCCTTCAGCGTCTTCACCATGCACTCCGCCTGGCCGTTCGTCTCCAGATGGAAGGGAGCTGAGGTGACATGCCTCACTCATCCATGAACCTCTGGAACTTGGCGGAGGTGAATTGAGTCCCTTTGTCCAATACGATGAGGTTCGGCAGACTGAAAGTAGTGAACAGGTGGTCCAGGCAGCGGGTAATGACGGCTGCAGTCATGGAGGTGACAGGGAAGATCCACAACTAGCAGGAGTGTTCTGCCTTGAAATGGGCCAGCGAAATCCATATGGATGTGGGACCAGGGACCCCGCGGCTTCTCCCACAGGTGAACAGGGACTGAGAAGGCTTCTGGCCTTGACTCCTGGCAGGGCTGGCACGTTCGGACCCATTGCTCTATCTGTTGGTCAAGTCCCGGCCACCAAACATAGCTCCTCGCGATTGCCTTCATTTTCACGATGCCGGGTTGCCCCACATGTAGGGCGTGCAGCATCCACTGTCTGAGTGGGGAAGAGACCACGACCTGGTTTCCCCACAGGAGGCAGCCTTTGCTCACTGACAGTTCTGTGGATCATGACTGGAATAGCTGGAACTCGGCCTCAAGGTTCCCGGGTGGCCATCCCTTCCACACACAGTGAAAGACATGGCTGAGCGTTCGGTCCTGGGCAGTGTGGAACATGACATCTGCAACTATGAGTGGAGGCTGAGGAAGTTCCTCGATGAGGAGCGTTTCGTGGATCTGGGCCTCATGTTTTTCTTGCAACGGTAGGGGGCTGAGGGCATCAGCATGCCTGATGGCTTTTCCAGGCCAGTGGACGAGGTCGAAGACATAGGCAGAGAGGAGGATGGCCCAACACATCATCCACGGGGATAAAATCTGGGGCATTTGGCGATCCTTTGTGAAGATGCCGAACAGCGGTTTGTGGTCGGTGACAATCTCGAACACACGACCATAGATGAAATCATGGAACTTTTTTACTGCTGCAATGATCGCCAGAGCCTCCCAGTCTATCTGGGCATCTATTTAGTTATTTATTTTTATTTATTAATTCAATTTATACCCTGCCCTCCCCGCGAACGGGCTCAGGGTGGCTTACAACAGTGGCCCAATTGCCAATAAAACTGATAAAACAATATACATCATTTCATAATAAGTTAAAACATAAAATCATAAAGGGCTATTGAGTTCTACAGTTCGTTGCTTATGATGGCGTATTAAGATGTCTTCAACAACTAGATTCCAGCTCAGTGTCGTTCTGAATCACTCTATGTAATGGGCCAGATGTTGGCACTGGGGGCCGGGCTCATTGATGGTGATGGTGGGGGCGGCTCCTAATAGAAGGCCTGGTGGAAGAGCTCCATCTTGCAGGCCCTGCAGAACTGCAAAAGATAGTTCCTTTCTGCTGCATAGTTCCTTTCTGCTCCAGATAAAGTCCTGGAATAGAATGCTATGGGGGCCTCCCAGCTGGATGGCAACCTGTGGCTGAGGACTGCCCCAATCCCATAGGGCAACGTGTTGCAGGCCAATACAAGGGGTTTCTTCTCATCACAGTGGACGAGGACTCTGTTGGAGACTAGGAGAGCTTTGACAGCTTGAAACGCTGCCTGCTCCTTGTGACCCCTCGTCCATGACGCTGTTTTGTCCAAGAGCCAATGAAGAGGCTCAGCGATGGCTGCTTTTTTGGCAGGAATGCGTGATAGAAGTTAAGTAGTCCTAAAAAGGACTGCAGCTCTTTCTTCGATTTTGGTGGGGGCGCCTTGTGGATTGCAGCAACCTTTTCTGGTGCCAGATGGATGCCATCTTTGTCCAGGAGGAATCCCAAAAATTGGATAGCGGGGATGAAGAACTCACACTTCTTTTTTACTCACAGGCTGACCTCCTGTAAATGGCGGAGCACTTCTCGCACATGAGTAGTCAGTTCAAGATCTGATGCCCCTGCAATCACCACATCATCAAAATAGGGAACGATGCCTGGCAAGTCTCTCATAAGGTGCTCCATCAGTTCCTGGAAAATTCCGGGGGCGACGCTTACCCTGAACTGCAAACAATTCACTTTGAAAGCGCCTCGATACATTACAATTGTCTGTGCCTCGGCCATGGCTGTGTTGACAGGCAGTTGTTGATACACCTGGGTTAAGTTGATTTTGGCAAACACCTGGCCCCCAGAGATGGATGCTAGGAGTTGGCTCACCACAGGAACCGGGTATGCATGTGGCTGCAGGGCCTTGTTGAGGTGCACTTGTAATCTGCGCACAACTGGATCGAACCATCTGGTTTGATTGGAGTGATGATCGGAGTCTCCCATTTGGCATTGGGAACAGGCTCCAGGATGCCTTGAGCCAGCAGCTTATCGATTTGTTCATTGATACGCGGCTTGAGAGTGATGGGGCATCACTGTGGCTTGAGGCGTATGGGTTGGACGACATGATTCAAGGTGAAGGAGACAGATGGATCTTTGTAACAGCCAAGCTCTGAACTGAAGACATCAGGGAATTCTTCTACAAAATCGGCAATGCTCAACTGACTGGTGTGGTTGACACCGACAATGTCAATGCCAAGGGCAACAAACCAGTCCAGACCGATAAGACTCGTGCGGCGACCTTCAACAACTAATAAATTAAGACGACCGTTGAATTTCTTGTACTTGACTTGGATGGGGGCAATACCGACAACAGGAACTCTGTTTCTTTGGAAGTCAAAAAGTTGCAGACTGCACTTCTGAAGACGACGTGCAGGGAAATGAGGACAGACTTCTTGGAAGGTGCTCCATGAGACAACATGGAACTGGAATCGATCTCCATCTGGCAAGCGCAAGCTTCAATAAAGACTGAAGCCTTGATCTTGGGACATGTGTGCAGACCTTGATGTATGTACAGGCGTTTGGTGTAGTCTTCTGATACGCTTGCTTCATTATTGTTTCTTGACCTTTGATTGAACAATTTAGATGACAGGAAACGAGACGAGTGGCGAGATTTACTGGAAGATCTTTTGGAACGACAGAAGACTTCTGGTGTGGAATGATCTTGTCACGAACGGCAGACTTTCGCAAGGTGGCCCTTCTTCCCACATGAATGACAGATGGCATTGCATAAGTGACAGTCTCCACGCGCAGGTGCGCCACTGCAACCAGCATACACTTTTCTTCGCAGGCTTTTTTGAGAATGGCACGGCCTCTGGTTGGCTCCTGTTCAACATCAAGCAAGCCATTTTTGGAAGCCCCCACCCATATTTGCTATGTTAATTAGCTGGGCTTTTAGCTGTGTATCATGTTTGCTTGATATACTATGGCCAAGAGGGAGAAAGAGAGACATACCATCTGACAAACCAAATTAATATACTGAAACCTGGAGGTGGGGAAAAGGAATGTGTGAAGGTTTTGAAAGCCTGTAGTGAGAATGTCAGTAGTTTGATATATTGTTGTGCTGTTATTATTCATTCCTGTTGAACAGAAACAGGGGTCTTCCCCAACTGAGGAGTCACAACTTGGAAAAAGACCAATTTTCCCCACTCTTTCAACCTTTATTTGCTTTGTGTCCTGTTGTGTTATTAAAATAATAAATTGACGGAGCTTTGAATCCACATCAAAGCTAACTTGCTTTTATAGAATGCAATATTTTAATAGTTTCCAAAATGATTCCGTCTGTTTAGCTATGAAGATAAAAGGAACTGTTTATTACTAGGCTTATAGTCAGTAATTCCACATTCCCCTTCTATACCAGCTATAGATTCAGTCCAGAGACTTGGCTTTCTAAACAAATTTGAGGTCATAAATAAAACTGTGATACTTTCAAAAGAGCACCGATCACAGAGCAGAGCACATCATACTGTGGAAGTCCAATAATGTTGCCATGATCAAAAACCTTAAGGTAGAAAGAGTATTTCTGTCCAGGTAAGATATGTTCTGTCAGCTATAACTAACAAAAGGGTATCACTCAGAAAGATGTCCCTCCTTTAAAGGAATTGGCTGTCGGCATTTCTTACATCACAGGTTAAAATTAGAATGTACTCATAAAGCTTCTGCTGCTGATGGTACTGATCCAAAAAAGTGTGGGAGGAACTACTTGACCTGTGGAGCTTTTTACTTCCTTCTTGAAGCAGACAGATCACCATGTTTTAGTGTAGCACTGAATATTTGGTAAACACTCCCCAAGATTTCAAAGATGATTTCCAGTGGGTTCTGGGACACCAGATTGCTGCTCTTCCAATTACTTAGAAGGTAATGCCCAGCAAATACTGAAGTAAGAAATAGCAAAACAATACTCCTTCTTCATGTAAATCTCCCTGTCATGCTGTAGAATGTGCTGTTGAGCCAGAAGGAACACAGACAGGCTGTCTCTCTATTGTGACGGAGGTATTACAGACTGCTCTGATTAGGATGAAACTTAAAAATCATATTTTTAAAAGTGCACTCAAGAGAATGCTAAAGAAAATGATAAACATTTTGGAACGATATGAGGCAAGCAGAGGAATTAACACTGCTGCCTTCAAAATGTAAGCAATGGTAACCCCAAGTTTAACTGCATTTGTATTCTGCCTTTCCATCATAAGAAAATATACCCTCTTGGCTCTCCTGCAGCAACTGCGAGTAAAGCAGTATGCATTTCAAAAGATGTGCATATCTCCCAAATTACATGTGACAACTAACAATGCCAGTGTGCCAAGTGAGATGTGAACCTTTCTCAAATTTCGTGGTCTGGCCTTGCCAGTACTACTTGTGTGCGTTAGAGCAGAATACTGTATTGCATTACTAAGACATCATAACTTTAATGCTAAAAAATTGAATTTTTGAGTTGTCCCCTACCTATACATGCAGAAATGTCTTAACGCTTTAAAAACATTCCATTCAAAAATGTCCTGATCAAACTATTTGTTTAAATTGTAATTTGTGTAAAGGGCTTGTGCTAGACCAGTGCTATGTTCTTTCTTTGAGCCCTCTTCCACAGTCTTTCCCCTGAGCCCTATGATCAAATATTCCCTTCAGTTTCAAAAGCAGTTTGACAAGTGGCATTTGGGGAGATGAAATCTAAAGTCCCTATGGACTCATTGCACTATTTCAGGGGTGGCCAAACTTTGGCTTGGGAGCCACATGCAGCTCTTTCACACATATTGTGCGGCTCCCAGCAGGGTGGCTGGGGAAGCTAAATATTGTTAGCAAACAAACATCATTGGACAAATAAATATCATTATCAATATCTGCTTTTACCGCTTTTGTTATTATTTTTGGCAGTCTCATTTAATGTTCATAAAAAGTAAATTTGCTCATTTACTAGTAAAAATGTGTAATATTTGTTCATGTCTTGCAGCTTTCAAACATTTGACGTTTATTCTATGTGGCTCTTACGTCAAGCAAGATTGGCCACCCCTGCACTATTTCCTGCTTCAAGGGTCCCACTTTATAATTTTGTATGTGAAACAGAAGAGAGAATTTGTACTTAAACACAATTTCTGCTGGAATCTCACACCACTATTTTCTTTACAAATTACTGTGTGTACTGTTGACATTCAGCTTGAGAAACTAGCGAACTATAAAACATTTGTTGCACGGCAAAATGATCTTTTAAAGTAAGCAAAGAAAATTTGAGGGCAAGACTGAATTTGAATTACCCTTTTATGATGTGAGAGTATTCAGTGTCAGCATGAATGAAGAGTAACAGAACTGAGTCCATAATACGTAGGACATGAGTGTTTCAATTTTACCCTTGAAATATAGAATAGTAAAAACACCTTCAGGTATATCCACTACACTGTCTCAAGCTGTTGGGTGCGCTGTTGAGTTGGTTGACAAGCTCTTTGTGCTGCTGAATCAAAATTAATCACAAGCTATTCAACAGAGGAGGAAGAATGAAAATCAGATTGAGAAATAACGGTGAAGAATATTAAAAATGCCAATTTTGCAATGCAGTTAGGTGAGCTAATGGAAGACAGTGTTAACTTTTTTAAAAAAATTATCCTTTCACGGCTTTAACCCTTTTGCAACAAGGTTTAAAACTGAAAAAAACTTGTTCATAACCGAGGATGTAAGCTGAATAAAGCCAGCAAGCACATTAGCTCATTCCTTTCAGGAGAGATTTCACCAATTACTTGAGGTTTAAAATTATCCTTTCAAGTGATCTTTGAACCCACATAGTGAGCTGGCTGTGACTGTTGCCCATGTGGAGGCTGAGATTGATACTCCTTGATTTTCCCCAAATGTGGGAATTATTCAACTCACTATCCTTCTTTATTGTCTCAGGGCAGCACTACATGGATTCTTGTACTCATAGCTCAGAACCTTCTAGTACACCTGACAAGAGGTGCTGCTTTCCCTCCTTTTTAGTTACCTCAGGATGGGCACATCTGGGGTTGGTTGCACCAGATTACAGTTAGTGGTTACCTCAGGCAGCAAATTAGGGACGCTACTAAAATGTGGTGGATTGCTAGTTATATAGTATGCAGTCTCTCTGTTTATGTATGTGTGTTTGCTGGGTGGTTGCCATTAGGACTGTCTATCTCTGGTGCCAGATATCTTCAGCTAACCCTGCTTCTTGTACAGGCTGCATATGATAGTTGTGATTGCACAAGTGTAATTCCCTAATGAAAGTCGGCATGATTATTGAAACTAGAAACTTGATCTGATAACAAAGAGTGTTTCATCAGCTGCTGCACTGAAAATATTTTCCCAGGAAGCAGAGTCAAGATGGTTTTAGAAAAAACATACTTCAAATTTAAAAATGAAGACCTTATCAATAATAATTTTGCCATCCACCCCTTCTCCTCTGAAACAGATGTGTCTTCCTCTGTAGAAAGTAGCTGGCATATAAAACAATAAAGTGGAATTGTGAGGATATTTCAGAGCTGAACTAGAGGACATATTTTGACAGATTCATTAATGGATCTGACAAACAGCAGCTGTTCAAGGGCTCCAGTTGTTAGATTCACTGGTATGGTAAGCCGGGAACCTGTATCAATTTAGCAGAGTGCACAAACAGGCTGTACATAGCAGAGCTTGGCTGAGAGGGCGGGGTATAAAATTAACAATAAATAAATAAATAAATAAAGTTACAAAGTTACACAGAGCCACTTGTCAGCTTCAAAACTAATAAGAGTTCTTTATTTAGTGAACTCCATTCTAGATAGGATAGATGAGAGATGGGGATAAAATCTGTCCTAACTACCTGGATGGATGCAGATGGAGGTTGCATCCATGGTGCAAAGATGGAGAGCAAATGTGCCTCCTCCTTTTTGTGTGTGTGTGTGAGAGAAAAGTGTGAATGGAAGGAAGGAAGCAATTCCTTGGGTGCGTTTAGACAGCGTGCTGGAGCGGTTTAAACTGCTCCGGCACGATGCGTTTTTTTTTTAAACTGGAGAATCGCGATCACACTCACCTCCTCCTTCCGAGCTCCCCGCCATCCTCCTGCAGGTTGGGGGGGTTTCCCCTCTCCTTTGAGCATGCGCACAGGCAGCCCTCTCCCAAACAGGAAGTTTGGCGGTGCGCAGAAGAGCGATCTGAACAGGTCCCTTTAAAGTTTAAATGAAGACTCCTTTTTAAAATGGGCTCTCCGAGATCCCGGACTCCTCTAAATGCCTAAACTAGGCACCAGTGAAGCTTTTCTTTTTTTAACTTAAGTGCGGAGCTCCGCTCAAGCGCACACCGCTAAGGAAAAAAAACAAATGGCGGACTGAAACTGGAAGCCGGAGGCAGCTTCCCAGAGGGGAGGGGGGGTTGAAGCACCCGGAAGTGGCTGGATGGAGCGATCAGACAGCGGAAAGTGCGGCTTGAAACGGAGAATCATGGAAAACACCACTTGGGTAAGTGGTGTCAAAATACTCCGTTTCAAAGGGGGTTTGCTCCAGAAAGCGACGGCTGGGGACGGTAGGCAGATGTTGGGTGTGTGAACGCGCAGGTAAAAGCCGTTTCTGAGCCGTGCCGAAAACGGCTCAAACGGCGCGTCTGAACGCACCCCTTGAGTATCAGTCTATACATGAAAGGGCAGAGGCAGAAGAGTAAACAGGAAGGAAAGCCACAGTTTGCCTGTCTATCTATTTGACTCTTTTGTAACCCCCCTCGGAGGCTGAGGCTAAGAGACAGCCTCTGATCTTTCTCTTCCAACACTAGTTTGGCAGGAGAAGGAGGGGTAACGCCTTCATTTTCCTAAACTCAGAAACCCCTGTAACTGCTGTTTGCCATCTTGAAGAAGGCATACAAGTTGCCTATATGTTTCCTTCAATAGAGCAAGTAGCTGTTATCTTCATTTTCTGTTTCCTCTTCCTCCCCCTCAGTCTGACTATGCCAGGCATAGCAGAAGGAGCAGAAGGATCTGAATTGCTCTTGGGGTGGGGAGAGGAAGAGAAGAAAATTAGGATACTTTTGGCAAAGGCATTCACAGCATAGCAACCTATACACTCTAACATATCACATATAAAAACACAAGAATACATACAGCACCCTTATGCCGAATCAGACCATTGGTCTAGCAGGGTCAGTATTGTCTGCACTTACTGGAAGTGGCTCTCCAGGGCATTAGCTAGAGGCCGGGTTTGATTTCCCATTCCTCCACATGAAGTCAGCTGAGTGACCTTGGGTCAGTCACAGCTCTCTCAGAGCTCTCTCAGCCCCACCTACTTCACAAGGTGTGTGCTGTGGGGAGAAGAAGGGAAGGCAATTGTAAGCTTCTCTGAGACTCCTTCGGGTAATAAAGAGAGGGGTATAAAATGAACACTTCCTTTTAACTCCTGATACTGGGGTTTGAAATTGAGCAAACTCCAGAGGATTGTGGAAGACAGGAGGGCCTGGCATGATGTGGTCCAGGGGATCGTGAAGAGTTGGACTTGACTGTGCAACTGAACAACAACAACTGGGGTTTGAACCTAGGACCTTCTGCATGCAGAATAATTTTCGTTATCGTTCTCCATTCCATGCCCATTCCATGTAATACTTCTTGTCTCCATGGTGAAGGTTACATTTCATGACATGTATTTTATGAACCCTCAGAGGAAGGCATATATGGTAGTAAATCTATCCCTGGCATTTACCCTCTCTCAAAAGCCTCCCTTGATCCCTGAAAAGCAGATTGCATTCACAGTTCATAGGATTCAGTCCCATATCTGCCACATAAATGTCAGCAGGTTATAAGAATAGGCCTTTAAAGAACTCCCCTGTACAACCCGCTAATAACTGGCCAGCTTTTACCACAACATGCAGGGCTATTTTGGGGCAGGATTCAGGAACGCACAGGAACAGAGTTCTGGCTGGCTTCTGAGTTGGTCACGCCTACAGCCTCCCTCCCCCTCGGGTTCCCCATGTGCCTCGCAAGCCACGGGGTGCCTGGGGAAGCCAAGCTGATCCAGGGAAGGAAGGCAGTTTCAACTGCCTCCCCTCCTTGGGTTCCCCAGAAACTGCCTACTTTCCCTCAGGTTCCCCATGCACCCCGCAAGCTGCGGGGCACCTGGGGAAGCCAATCCTGGGAGGGGGCTGCGCTATCAGGGGTGTGGCCTAATATACTAATGAGTTTCTGCTGCTGGGTGTGGCCTATTATGCTAATGAATTCCTGCTGGGCTTTTTCTACCAAAAAAGCCCTGACAACATGTAACCGTAAGCCTGTTGGGTATGTTCAGCATAGCCTGCACCTGAGATGCTGATGTGCTTTCCTGGTGTAGTTTTTCAATAACTGCTTTCATTGTGGCATTTTGCTTGCCTACTACATTAATGGCTGCTCCCTAGATTAGACTCACCATGTCCTGCTTCCATGATGTCTGCTTGAAAGCATGGAGACAGCAGCCCTCCCTGTTCCTCTTGCAGGCTGTGACTGTGTCATCTGTGAGACACATTGTGCTTTTGTGAGGCAGCCTGTGGGCTTGTTCTTGCTCATTCAAATGGCAGCCAAGAATTTATGCTTTCTTGATGTTGAATTTGAGCTTTTTCTAGTGCTTTCATCCCTACCTTTAAGTATTTGCCAAATCCAGGCACTTTCCAATATGGTGTCTTCCATATGGTACTCTCTTGCTGGAAGGGCCACAGCTGACTGATGAAGCACAATGCCTTGCTTGTATCGAGTCCAGAGTCAATGCATTGCATCTCCAGCTAAAAGGGGATCAGGTGGAAGGGCTGAGAGAAATCTCTCCCTGAAGAGCTGGTACCATTCAGGGACTTGGCTACATGGACCACTGGTTTGATTTGACATAAAGTGTTTTCTGATGTCCTCATATTTCAACCTAGAAAAATCAAAATTCTGAATGCTTCCAGAACCTCTTTTAGTTCATATGTTGTTTAGAGTAGTGTTGCCATGGCAGTCCTTGGGAAAGATACCATGCAGGTTTCATTGGATCAGTTTCTTCTGATGAGTATGCAACCTATTGAGTTTCACAGAAGGTACACACGTTGGACTGGTTAACAGCTCATCATGTAGTGCTGGGAAAAGTGCACTGTTGTCTGGGAAGCCCTGAGAGGTTATGAAATGTTTGCTTTAAAGCGTGCAACATAAAAGCTATGAATTTAGATACACCAGAATATAATTGAGTGTAGGTGTTTCCCTTGGCTTCCTAGCATCATCAGGAAGAGTCTGAAGCATCTGTATGCAGTACTTGGGGCCCCTGCAAGGCCACCAGTGCAGAAAACACACATCGAAGACATGCAGCATCTCTGGCCTTCTCAAGGTGTCCCCCAGAGAACTCAGAAGTCAGGACTAGCATAAGAAGCAATTTTCTGTGAATGCCATGAATAAAATGCTGGTAAAGATCAGTAAATTTGCAAGTAAAACTTGCAAGTAAACTTGCAAGTAAAAGCAAGTTAGCCATATTTCCAGTAAATCTTTGAATTAGGGTTGCCAGATGTCCCCCCCCTCAGCCACCGGCAGGGGAGAGGGTTGCCAGATCCAGGTTGGGAAACTCCTGGAGATTTGTGGATGGAGCCTGGGGAGGACAGGGACCTCAGTAGGATACAATGCCTTATAGTCCACCCTCCACCGCATCCATTGTCTCCTGGGAAATTGATCTCTGTAGTCTGGAGGTGAGCTGTAATTCCAGGGGATCCCTAGGCCCCACCAGGAGGCTGATATTAAGGGCTACTACATGCAAATTTAAGTACACAATGAAAACTACAATGCACAGTCCAGATTTTATACTTTACATTTGCACCCTTTCTGCCCAGTTGTTTTCTGTGAGAATACTAGAACCAGATGGATGTGCCATACCTTTGGAGAGGGGGGTTATTTTATGAACCTGGCTGTAACTTGAGATTCTAACTGCCTATTAAGCAAAGTGGCATGTTAAGGAGGCTTGAAATCTTGCAGGGGGGCGGTACAAGTTTGGGCCCGATGGGAGGTGCTCATAGAACTGTGCCAACTTAAGTTGTTTTCCCACATACAGCAGTGGTGGAGTTTATCTCTTCTAACAGTTAATGACAAATTTGCAAAACTAATTATTTTAATTGCTGAAGCGCTGCTGTTTAAAGCTAATGGAAAACAGCCATGGCTAAGGCTTTCTTTTGTCTTGTCTTTTTTGTTCAGAATTATACTTAAACACTTCACTGACTGCATGCTTTCTAAGAGGCCAGACTGCTGTGGACTGATAGGTGATTAAAGCTGAAACGAGATCTAATGCTTGGCTTGATGCACTCTGCACTATACAAAGATTAACTTCTCGTTCTCCTGGGGAAGAGCATTTGGCTGTAGTCCCTTTCTGTGGCATGTGTGGAGAAGGGATTGTCTATTGCATGTAATGTTTGCAGGTGAAAGATTAAGGAATGGAAGGGAAGAAATTTATCCTAAATGATGCAGAACCCGACAGCTTACTTCATGTATTCATCTATGTCGACATTAATTTATTGAAGTGTAGTGTGGGACCATACTCAGTGACCCTGTCCTCTGAACTGTTTTAGGGGAACATTTATTCTGTTTCACAGACAAATGGTATAACTCTGATTTTAACACCCTGATGTCTTAAACACTCTAAACTGTACAAACCACATATTAATTAAAGGTGCCTCTTTCTGGAATCAATTTCATTTTAACGGCTGATAGGTAAAATAGAACTTCTCCCTGGATCTATTGCTTATCCCCCTCAGAAGTTCACAGACTTCAAAGATAGAACAAAGTGAAATGAAGGCATACATCAGTTTGGTGTACTGGTTAAGTGTGTGGACTCTAATCTGGGAGAACCGGGTTTGATTCCCCACTCCTCCACATGCAGCTGCTGGTGTGCTCTTGAGTCAGTCATAAATTCTCTCATAACTGTTCTGGAAAGAGCAGTTCTTGACAGAGCTCTCTTAGCCTCACCTACCTCACAAGGTATCTGTTGTGGGGTGGGGAGGGGAATGAGGAAAGGAGATCATAAACCGCTCTGAGACTCCTTCGGGTAGTGAAGGGCAGAGTATAAATCCAATCGCCTCTGCTGCTGCTTCTTCTGACTGTACTGTACAGAGATTAACTGACTTTCCTGTAATCTTGAGTTTTTTTGCATTAATTTTTAAATTCATATGTCAGTTAAGTGTACTCCTCCAGCACTCTATGTAGATATTCCTGATTTTCCAGGAGGTATAATATCATTACCCCAAATTCTACACCAGAGGAAGAAGGTTTGTGGTCACTAGTAAATCTTCGTCTTCCTGGTAGTATGCAGTTGAACAAGTTTCATGATGTGAAATCATCATGTATGTATTTCTCCATCCCCCCACTGGCTGTCACAGATGGCAGCAGGGAAGGAATGATGCAATGATGTCACATCATGTGTTTTTCAGCCTCACATTACTGGTGAGACAGGGAATGATTATTCATTTTAGAAGGTATCTGATCTTAAGGCAGGAAAGAACCATGTAAGAAAAAGGGGAATATTCTTCCCATTCTTTCCCCCAGTGTTCTGTAAACTGTGAGATTTTGCCTTTAAAAATATTGTTGTATATGATTTTTTTACATTGTCTTCTCTTCTCCTAGACATAAGAAAATATTTGTTCCATCTAAACATACCTGGCACCCTTATCTTATCACTGCTGACATAATTTATATAAACTGGAAGGTCTGGGGTTATTAATCCTCCACATTTAGCCTTCTGTAACGATAAGTGCACCCTTGGTTATTTCTTTGTCCATAGTATGTAAAGTGATTAACTATTTTTTTTGCAATTTTATAGTGATTTATTTGGATAACTATTGAGACAACTTGAAGTAAAACAAAAATTTTCACCAATATCACCATTTTAATTAGAGAAATCCTTCTAAACCATGCCTATGTTAACTTTTTTATTACGACCTCTTCCTTGGTTATTTCTTGACATGTTAGAAAACCCACACAACATTATTCCAGTTACCGAAAGGGGCGAAAGTCTCTTGTTCTGGATGGGATTGCACTCTTCCCAGAGTTTGTAGCTTGGGAGAGCTCCTGGACCTGGGCCTCCTGTTGGATAAACAGGCAGCAGTGCCTTTGTGGTCCTTCTGGGGCAGGAAAGATCTTGTCACTGTGTTGCATTCTCTAGTAACATCTAGAATAGATTACTGAAATGTGCTGTATATAGGACTGCCATTGAAGACTGTCAGGAAGCTGGTACAGAATGCTGCAGCCAGAGCTTTGGCTGAAGTGGGTCATAAGGGCACCTATCACTCCAATCTTTTTCCATTTACACTGGCTTCCAGTGTGCTGCCTTTAAAGCCCTATATGGCCTTAGACCAACATACCTTAAGGACTGCTTTGAACCCACCCATTCACTCCAGTTATCTTTGGAGGTCCTGCTTTTGCTGCCCCCTCCATCTGAAGATAGATGGGTGGTAACCCAAGAAAGAGCTTTCTTGGCCATGGCGTCAAAACTTTGGAACTCCCTCCTCAGGGAGATTTGTCTGTTCCCCTCTATCAGTGTCTTCTGCCAGCCAGCAAAGACTTTTTGGTTTTGCTGGGCATACCCCCAACAATGCTTATTGGCCTCCTCCCTGGTTCTGGTGTTGTATGCTTATGCATTTTATTGAATTATTTCATAATTTTAAACGTTGTTTTTAATTATTCACATGTTTTTATTTTTCCATGTTTGCCACCTTGGGGACCCTGATTTAAAAACTTTTAAAATAAATAAATACTCTCAGAGTACAGCCTTAGCTCTCAGAGATCCCTTTCTTTTGGTAAGAAATGGCAAACACCATTTCAAAAAAATTAGAGTGGCATGGACAACATTTTTCTTTTGCACTGTATTAAACTTTGTGCATAGAATTATGCTGAGAGGTGCTGAGCTCCACCAACCCCCCACTCCCCGTGCTGTACAGCACCTTGGGTCCAGATGAATGCTGCCCAGCACGAAGGAAGTGCCTTCACTGTGCTCCCCAGCTCATATTGCCAATAAGTGGCTGGCTTAGGCAAAGTCTCTTCTCTTGAAGATTTGGGGAGTACAAAGCTTTCGTCTGGAGATGATGATAATTATATTAATGTCCCTTTCTTCATACTATTAACAGTGGCTCAAAGCAACTTAGAACACTCAGAATAACAACCAAATAAAACTCCTTTCATGACAGATATTGCTTGTTCTCAAAAGTCCCTATAAATAAGGCAGTCTTTCACAACCTCCAGAAATGAGCCAGCATGGGCACCTTCCTGACTCCTCAGGGAAGCCATTCAAGAAGGCTGGAACTGTGCTTAAAATGGCTGCATTCAAGACATGGCAGATCAAATAGACTTGAGGGAGCAACCAGCCAAGTAGGAGTTCTGCATGGATCTGAGCTGGCGCACAGGTTCATAGTAGGGAGATGGCTCTTCAGATATGTTCCAGGGTACTTAGGGCTTTAAGAGGTAATAACCAACAACTTGAGTTGGACCCAGAAGCATATAGGTAACCAATCCCATGCAGAGTTACTCCAATCAACTTCAGTGGAGGTAACTATGCATGGGATTGCACTGTTAAAATCAGAGTAACATGGTTACGTCTCTGGACTCTGGTTAGTAGACAAAGAGCAGTGTTCTGTACTAATTGCTTCTTCTGTATAAGCTTCAAGTATTGCAGTAGTCTAGTCTCAGAGTTAAAGAAGTGCAGATCAATATGGCCATATTAGCAGAGTCTAAAATGGGAAACAATTTCTGCACAAGTTTATTAAGATGACCTAAAATTAAATCTCAAGTACACATCACTGAAATACTATGATAACATTGTTGTCTTTCTTTGGACATTGACTGCATTGCTGTTGCCATTTTATTTTTTTTAAAAATAAGAGTTTAAGCAGTTAAAAGCAGCTTAATCTTTTCCCACAGGTAGTTGCACTGGAGATCTGAACAGCCAGAAGAACTCAGCCAATGAAAGTTTCATTGGCCATTCAAGAATCAACTTGGATCTGACACCCAAAAGCCAAATAGCCAAATATCAAGGTGATGTGAGAAATTCTAAGCATATTTTATTTTGGGCAATGCACAGATTATTCACACTTGCTTTTTGGTTCAATTCAGGCATGAACACAAATTATGGTTTAATGAAACTTACTGGATCTAGTTCAGTTATTCTAAACATGGATCCCTCCACTAATTAAGGTTAATTAGGGTCTGTCAAATCAGCATCCGAAGTTAATTAAACATAGTTAGCCTTAACAATGACTTAGTGTCAGTGAACTAGATCCTGTGTATGGTACTGTGTCTTGAAAGAGTGCATTTATTGTTTCTCAGTAATTATTTCTGTCACCTGTTACTTGGAAATTAATATTCTGAGTCCCTATTGAATTCTCACACAGAACCTCTGTAGCAGAGATGTCACCAAATTCTATTAAGATATGGCTTAGATTTGAAAATCCGAGTTTCTAACATGGGTTTGCTTCACTTGGGATGAAACAGCGGTTGTCTTTTTCCTGAACATTCTAAAATTTAATAGAATTATTACTATTAAAATGAATGCTCAGTCATGCATTGGTTGCTTTAAAGTGGTGTATAAATGTCATGAAAGAAGCAAACAGACAGAACATCAGCAAGGAAAATGGGGTAAATGAAAATGCTCTGTGTCCCATGGCGGGCCAGCCCCGTTCCCCGACCAGTGGGACCTGCGAGGGGCCAGCGAGGCTGACCAGTGACGAAGCCCCGCCAGCCTGCCATGACCCTCCCTACAGCCTCCCTACGCCCTAGCCGATCACCCCGCGGCTTTTCACGGCCAGTGTCCACCCCCCAGATGGGTGGTCGGTGCCAGCCACTGAGGCTTCTCTGCCCTCCCCGCAGTCCAGGGGCAGCTCACCGTGGGTGCGCCCGCCTCCAAGGACCTGGGAGTGGGAACAGGCCTGGTGGCGGGGAGACTGGCGGGAAGAACTGGGGCCGGGAGGGGTGAAGGAGCCGCTTGCTCTCAGCCCAGTTGACATGCTCACACCGGGGCTGAAGCGAGTGCTGCCCGGATGAGTCCATCCATGCCTCCGCAACCTGTGACCGGCAAAAGAAACAGCGGCCCCAATAGAAAGGCAGCACTCACCCCATGCGTGGCTTCCATCAAGGCACACTGAAGCAGCCAGGAGGAGACCCCGCTCCACCCCAGTGCAGACACTGGCAAACAACGCCCACAATAAAGAAGGGGGGGCCCGGTTGGGGGGGTTAAGAGGGAGAGGGAGGAGGGACCAATGGGGGACCCAGGAAGGATGATGGACACTGCAGGGAGCTTGTGGGAAGGGGAAGGTGGGCAACGGATGTTGGCAGAGGGGAATAAAGGAGGGGGAAAACCCAGAGCTGGGGAGGAAAAGAGCAGAGGACTGTCAGAGGGCCTGCAGATGAGAGAGAGTATCCAGCCTTCCTTTGGAGAGTCCCTGAGGGGGGTGGGCAAGAGGAGTGATGTAACTCTGCCCCACCCCTTTTTCTGAGGCATCTGGAGAGACCCCTCTGGCAGACCCCTCTGCTGACCCCCCTAGAAGGAGAGGTGGGACCCCGGGTCAACCCTGGGGCCCGACACTCACAAAATATATAAAAACAAAAAGAAACAAAAAGGGCATGCAGAGTTTTCTATTTAGTGTTGGCAAGATCAGTGTCAATTAAAATGACCATGTATCAAAACTGTGGGTGAAGAGGGGTTGCGTCAGTGGTAGACCATCTTCTTTGCATGCCAAAGGTTCCAGGTTCAGTGCCTGGCATTTTCAGTTAAAAGGATCAGATAGTTAGTGATGTGAAACACCTCTGCCTTAGACCACGAAGAGCTGCTGCTAGTCAGAGTAGACAGCACTGACCTTGATGGACCAATGGTCTGTTGGCATATAAGGCAGTTCCTGTATTCATGTATTTTGTTATGTACTGCATTATATATGCTGCTTCCAGATCTGTCTCTGTGGCTGTCATGATGTCCTGTATTTTTCTGGGCAATTGGCTCTCTTGCCATTGTTAGGACTTCAGAGCCTAGAAATTCTAGAAAGTGTAGTATTTTGAAAATGAGACTTATATATGCATAGGACAATCCAGATATATTTATTTGTAGCCATATTCATATTATTTCTATTTTCAATTAATTTCAAGATTTATTTTGCCCTGATATGATAGTAACTGATTCACTTGATTTATTTACTACTACTTTGTTCATTGAATTAACAACAGCAGAATGCAACTTATTCTGGCTTCACAAATATTTGTGCATATGTAGTTGTGATTGTTTAAATCTGTGCAGTGATCGAAGTTCATATAAGACAGCAAAAATAGGCTTTTGACTCTGTCTCTAGAATCTCTAGAATCATTCTATGGGACAAATTAAGAGCTTCAAGTATTGACGGAAGGTTACTATTTCTTATTCAGGCTCTTCACAACAACACATTTATAAGGGTTAGGTACTGTCCCCAAGGCCACCTGACAAATCCGGTTAGAGTTGAAAAAGGAGTTAAACAAGGAAGTCTTTTGGCACCACTCCTCTTTAATTTTTACATCAATGACGTGGTAGCCTATTTAAACAAGCCTGAGTTTCATCCCCCAAAGCTAGGCAACAGACACATAGGGGTGCTCTTATATGCAGACGATGCCGTCTTACTTGCAAGGACACCCATAGGCCTCAGGAGAGCCATGAGTTCTTCTGCCCAATATTGCCAGAATAATAACTTAGAGGTTAACTATTCAAAAACTAAAGTAATGGCCTTTACTAAAAGATCCCCCAAAACTTTCCATTGACACTTAAACTCTGTTCCCACTGAACAAGTTACCTGTTTTAAATATCTGGGTGTCAACTTCCAGGCAAATGGTTCAAGAACTGTAAATATAAACTCAGTGGCCATAAACACCAAAAGGAGCACGAGGGCAATACAAAAATTTTACTGGCACAAAGGTGGAAAATGTCTTGTAGCTGCCCTTAGACTATTTAAGGCCAAATCCCTCTGTCAACTTACCTTTGGAGCCCCCATCAATATAACATCTAACTACAAGAAACTGGATACAGTGCAATCAAAATTTCTGAGATCTGTTTTACAGGTACCTAATGGCATTCCAAATGCATTTATTCGAATTGAAACTGGAATGATTACGGTGGAGGCAAGGTTATGGATCATGTTGATTCATTACTGGCTGAAATTAGTTTTCCTATCTAAAGGGCTTACGTGTTTAATATTACAAGATACCTTTATACCCCCTGGCTTAAGGCTATAGAAGAGAAACTCCCTTATTTTGGCCTTACAAAACAATATCTATGCTCTCTTGCATATGACAAAGCTAGAGAATTGATAAAACAGAGGATTATGGATATTGATAGGCAGAACGATATTGGCAGAATAGAGAAATGGAATAGACTCCTGGATTCCATTAACAGAATAAGTCCTATGGGCAGGGCCGGCCCAAGGTTTTTTTGCGCCCTATGTGGGGCTACCTTCTGGCGCCCCCCCAGCGTGCGCCCAATTACGGGGTTGCCAATCTCCCACATCTCCGCCGCTGGGGCTCCCCAGGACGAGGGAGGTCTCCCCTCCTCCTTCCCCCTCTTGCCCGCCGCCGGGGCACGTCAGCAAGCCAGGGAAGGGGGTGGTGGTTTAAACCCCCATCCCTTCTGTCTGAGCGCTGGCTTGCCGGCAAGCCCTGCAGCTATGGGGCACGCTGGCAAGCCAGGGAAGGGGCAGGGGGGTTGGCGGGGCTTTTGGCGGGGGGGAGGGGGCTTTTGGCGCCCCTAAGGACCGACATGCTCTAGGTGAATGCCTAGTTCACCTAGTGAGCGAGCTGGCCCTGCCTATGGTCTATCTTCACCAATTGTCAAACCATGAATATAGAAGAACGTTTACTCTTAGGCACTGGGACGCTCTTCCTCTAGCAATTACAGAGGGAAAGTATAAGAAAATTCCACTTGAGGAACGTATATACCCCTGCTGTAATGATGGCATCGAAAATTTAGAACATATCATTTTTTACTATAAGGCTTATAATAATCTCTATAAATCACTTCCGCTCCCCAAGTCCTTACCTCTCACTAGCAAGCAAAGAGTTCGTATTATGAAAAATCCCTTATGGACAGATACTCAGAGGTAACACTTCTAGTGGCTAGATATGGATGGCTAGCTTTAAGAATTAGAAAATCTATAATGACACAGGAAATTAAATGTCAATCACCCTACTGTTAACTGCCTGTTTCTTAAGAATTTTAAAATGAATTTTATTGTTGTTTTAAGCTTCTTTTACTTTTATTTACAGGGGTTCTTACTATTTATTAATTTTGTTGTATCTTAAATGTTATTGCTGGCTTCGGCTGTAAATAAAACTTTTATTATCATATTTTATTATCATATCATATAAGACACAGCCACACTTGAAAACACATCTTTGTACTTTACTGCTCATTGTGGGATTGCAAATTCCAGTTTGACAAGATCAAAGAGAAAGAAAAAAAATTGGTAGGATCAAACCCAGTGGGTTTGTTCATTTTAGGAGCAATCCTAAGCAGGTACACTCAGAAGTAAGTCCTGTGTTATTCAAGGGAGCTTACTCTGAGGAAAGTGGCCTTAGGCTTGCAGCCTTAAAGTAGGAATATAGAGGTGTATCCTACAACTCCCCTCAGCCATATTTTAAGCTTTCATCCAGCCCCAGGAGCCTTCCTCTGATAAAAGAGTTTCTTCCAAGCCTCTTTGGAAGGAAGTTTGATATACCAGAGTATTTATTTATTTATTTAGAACATTTCTATGCTGTCTCTTCAGACTCTTGCTTGAGGTGGCTTAAAATTAAAATAATATAACAATATAGCAGTATAGATTCAGTTGGTTAGCTGTGTTGGTCTGAAACAGTATAACAAATTTAGAGTACAACAAATTTAATATAGCAGTATATTATAGTACAGTGTAGTAAACCAAAGTAGGAATGTGCACTCAGATATCTCTGTAAGGTTCTGTAAGGGAAGATCTTGTCTCACTAACCTGTTAGTGTTTTTTGAGGGAGTGAACAAACATGTGGACAAGGGGGACCCAATAGATATTATTTACCTTGACTTCCGGAAAGCTTTTGATACAGTTCCTCATCAAAGGCTCCTAAGTAAGCTCAATAGTCATGGGATAAAAGGACAAGTCCTCTTGTGGATCAAAAACTGGCTTATAAATAGGAAACAGAGAGTGAGTATAAATGGGAAACTCTCTCAGTGGAGGGTGGTAAGCAGTGGGGTACCACAGGGATCAGTACTCGGTCCGATGCTTTTTAACTTGTTTATTAACGATTTGGAATTGGGAGTAAGCAGTGATGTGGCTAAATTTGCAGATGACACGAAGTTGTTCAGGGTGGTGAAAACCAGGGAGGATTGTGAGGCACTCCAAAGGGATCTGTTGAGGATGGGTGAGTGGGCGTCAACGTGGCAAATGGGGTTCAATGTGGCCAAGTGCAAAGTGATGCACATTGGAGCCAAAAATCCTAAATATAAATACACGTTGATGGGGTCTGATCTGGCAGAGACTGACCAAGAGAGAGATCTTGGAGTCGTAGTGGATAACTCGCTGAAAATGTCTACACAATGTGTAGCTGCAATAAAGAAGGCCAACGCTATGCTGGGGATTATTAGGAAGGGAATTGATAACAAATCAGCCAGTATCATCATGCCCCTGTATAAATCATTGGTGCGACCTCATTTGGAATACTGTGTACAGTTCTGGTCACCACATCTCAAAAAGGATATTATAGCATTGGAAAAAGTGCAGAGAAGGGCAACTAGAATGATAAAAGGGTTGGAACACCTTCCCTATGAAGAAAGGTTAAAATGCTTGGGGCTCTTTAGCTTGGAGAAACGACGGCTGAGGGGTGACATGATCGAGGTTTATAAGATTATGAATGGGATTGAGCAGGTTGAGAAAGAAGTACTTTTCTCCCTTTCTCACAATACAAGAACTCGTGGGCACTCTATGAAATTGCTGAGCAGTCGGGTTAGAACAGATAAAAGGAAATACTTCTTCACCCAAAGAGTGATTAACATATGGAATTCACTGCCACAGGAGGTTGTGGCAGCTGCAAGCATGGACAGTTTCAAGAGGAAATTAGATAAACATATGGAGCAGAAGTCCACCAGTGGCTATTAGCCACAGGGTATAGAATGAGAACTCTCAGTCTGGGGCAGGTGATGCACTCTATTCTTGGTGCTGGAGGGGGCAGCAGTGGGAGGGCTTCTGGTGCCCTGGCCCCACTGCTGGACCTCCTGATGGCACCTGGTATATTTTGGCCGCTGTGTGACAGAGTGTTGGACTAGATGGGCCATTGGCCTCATTCAACATTGGCTTCTCTTATGTTCTTATGTTCTGATCTGAATATATACCTGAAAAAAAACTTATAGTATTTTCCAGGTATATTTGGGCATTTGAACGGTATTTGGGATTTTCAGTACAGCAATTAACTGGTCTTAAAAAAACCTGAAATATTTGGGTATACCCAGGAATATTTATAGCTGCCATTTTGAGGTTCCCATAGCAGTTTTTCTTTATTTTTTTGTTCAAGTTTACAGGATTTCTGGTCAACAGGAGGAGTGGGAAGGCAGCATTCCCAGGCAATTGGATTAGACCTTAGGGGGAGCACAAACTCTCTGCCCAATCCCTCCATGGCTCTCTAGTTAGTTCTTTTTGAAATAGTTTTTCTTGGGCTTTTTTGTACTGTTCTGTTGGTTTGTTTTAAAATTGCTTTACATTATCTATGTTTTGTGAAGGTTTTTAATTTTTAAAGGAGTTAGTGCTTTATCATGTTGTCTGGAGGGAAGTGGTATTGTGGAATTTTGGGGTGGTCCTGTTGGTTTTTTAAAAATTAATTCTTGTAGCAGATTCTAAAGAAAATTTCTGGTTAGGTTTTAATAACAGTTTAGTGTAGGTGAGGGTTTAAGTAATTTTTTTAAAGGTTGGTTTGTCTTGGATTCTCTGGTTTGGCATTGGTTCTCTTGGGCATGCCACATTGGGCTTGGATTCTCTGGTTTGACATTGGGCTTGTTGGTTCTGTTTGCATTTGGAGGGCAGTGGTTTCCCTATTGTGTTCAGCTATTGGCATTTTTTTAAACCTTCCCGGGAAGCAAGGGAAGCAAATAGGGTGGCTGGGAACACCTTGTTCAGTGGCCATAGAATTGGACCCCTCTATCTAATTTGCTTGAAACTTGGGAAGTGTTGTTAGTGGACAGGCAGCACTAAATCTTCCACAAATTTTGTGTCATTTGATTGAAAAACAGCCACTCCTGCCCCTCCCATAGGGAATAACAGAAAGTGAATAATTCCAGTGTAAAGTACTGGGTTTCGGGCCTCATGACTCGGACGACGACATAAGAGAAGACGCGTTTATTCGTACTTCACATAAGACAAGAACACACAGTAACGGCCGGAGGCCAACTATATACAGTTAGGGGGGACGGCCCCATATTCCTATTGGCGGGTTTGAATCGCCCGCCAATGCTGCCATTGGTTCACTACTGGCGAGCTCAGGAACCTAGTCCCTATTGTTCTCAGAGAGCGAAGCTTGGCTGTATTTCGCCAGCTCAGCCCTCTGATCCCAGGACACAACACCCCTCCCCCATAGTTCGTCCCCTATCAGGTGACGTAGTCCTTTAAGTATGCTGGTGGCCTCCTTTCTCTTAGCGAACGTCGGGGGCCGGTACCGGACTGGCGGGGCCCCTATCGGTTGGTCCGTCAGCACAAGGAGCTTGGGCCTCTGGAAGTAGCCGAGGCGGTGACGGTGGCAGCTGTAACGGCGGCGGCAGCGGCGGCGGCGGTTCAGCTGCCACCGGGGCCCCCTCCGGATTCCGTGGACTCTCTGGCGCTGGCTCCACTGTCGGAGCTTGCGGTCGATCGGATGATGGGGCGGCGGCGGCATTTCCCGGTAACTGGATCTCTGTATCGGGGTCTTGTCGCCTCCGGAGCTGGTCGACGTGTTTGCGGAGGACCTGGTCCCCATCGGTTAGGACTTCGTATGACACCGGCCCGGTGGGTTTTAGGATGCGCCCTGCCACCCACTGCGGCCCCGCCCCGTAGTTCCGGAAGTAGACAGGGTCTCCCGGTAGGAAGCTTCGGGGCGCCTCCCTGTTCTCGACCAGCTTTCTCTCGGGGGCTCGGTCCGGGTGGAGTCTGTCTAATAAAGTGGTAGGGCGGCGGCCCATTAATAGTTCTGCGGGGCAGTGCCCGGAGATGGGGTTTGGGGTGGTGCGATATGTGAGAAGGAAGCGGGCCAGCCGGAACTCCCAGTCCCCCTCCGTTATGCGGCTCAGGGCCTCTTTGGCGGTGCGCACCGTCCTCTCCGCCTGTCCATTAGTTGCCGGGTGGAAAGGCGCTGATCGTATGTGCCTGATGAGGTTCCTTTCGAGGAACTCTTGAAACTCAGCAGATGTGAACGCTGCCCCGTTGTCCGACACGATTGTGTCGGGTAACCCGTGCGTTGCGAATATTTTCCGCAGGACCCTTATTGCCGCTTTGGCAGAGGTGGTGGACACTGGGCTTATTTCCACCCATTTCGAATAAGAGTCTACCGTCACCATGAACTGGAGCCCCTGGAACGGCCCCGCAAAGTCTATGTGCAGGCGTGACCACGGCTTGTGGGTAGACTCCCAGCTTTGGGTTGGCGCTCTCGGTGGATTGGGGCGGACTTCCTGACATCGTGTGCACCCTCGGACCCAGGATTCAATTTCTGCGTCCACCCCGGGCCACCACACGTAGCTCCTTGCCAGAGCTTTCATTCGTACGATGCCCGGGTGGGCCTCGTGCAGCGTTTCTAGCACCCCTTGTCTCATGGGCCCCGGGATGATCACCCTGTCTCCCCATAGTAAACACCCTTTCAATGCGGACAGCTCTTCCCGCCTGGCCTTGTATGCTGTGAACTCTGGCCCTGTCTGTTCCGCTGGCCACCCCCTCACCACCCAGTTTAGGACCCGGGAGAGAATGGGATCACGGGACGTGCGAGCTGCCACATCTGCAGCCTGAAGGGGGGGGTTTGGCAGTTCCTCCATCAGCAAGACAGCGGGGGCTGGGGCCGGATCTTCCCCTGTCTGCGGCAGCGGTAGGCGGCTCAAGGCGTCGGCATGACCCAGCGCCTTGCCCGGCCGATGCTCCAGTCGGTATTGGTAACCCGCTAAAAATAAGGACCAGCGCAACACCCGGGGCGACAAAACCTGCGGCGTTTGTTTGTCCGCCGCGAACAGTCCCAGGAGCGGCTTATGATCGGTTACGAGCGTGAAGGGCCGCCCGTACACAAAATTGTGGAACTTTTTACCCCCGCCACCAGTGCCAAGCCCTCCCTGTCGATTTGGGCGTAGTTCCGCTCCGCGGGGGACAGCGTGCGGGAGTAGTAAGCCACCGGGACCTCCCTCCCATCCGGTAGCTTGTGTGCCAAGACTGCCCTGACCCCATATGGTGATGCGTCGCACGCCAGGATGACCGGGAGCTTTTCATCAAAGTGCGCGAGTACCGCGTTTGAAATCAAGAGGACTTTAACCCCCCGAAACGCCGCCTCCTCCCTCGCTCCCCATGCCCAAGGTGTCGCCTTATCCAGCAGCCTGTGTAGGGGTTCGGCCACGGCGGCTTTGTGGGGGAGAAAGGAGTGGTAAAAGTTCAGGAGGCCTAAGAACGCCTGGAGCTCGGCCTTGGTCTTCGGGGCGGGGGCCTCCACGATGGCCTTCACCTTGTCCCTCGCCGGATGCAGGCCTGATGCGTCTACCCGGTATCCCAAGAACTCCACCTCCGGCACCCCGAGGAGGCACTTTTCCCGCTTCACTTTCAGCCCCGCGGCTTGGAAGCGTTCCAATACAGTTCGGAGGCGGGCGGCGAAGCTTTCCGGGGTGGTCGCGGCGATGAGGACGTCGTCGAAGAACGGCGTCACTCCAGGGATCCCTTTTAACAAATCGTCCATTAGATTTTGGAAGATCCCTGGGGCCACACTGACCCCGAACTGCAGCCGCTTCACCCGGAAGGCTCCCCGGTGGGTCACTATCGTCTGTGCCTCGGCCGTGGCCTCATCTACCGGGAGTTGCTGGTACGCCTGCGCGAGATCCAGCTTTCCAAATATGCGCGCCCCCGCCAGTGTTGCTAGGACATGGCTGACCACGGGTACGGGGTATGCGTGCGCCTGAAGTGCCTGGTTAATAGTGCACTTATAATCCGCGCAGATGCGGATCTCCCCGTTTGGCTTGACGGGCGTCACAATCGGGGTCTCCCACCTAGCGTTCGGGACGGGCTCTAAGACTCCCTGGGCCACCAGCCGGTCTAGTTCGGTCTCTATTTTAGGGCGGAGGGCCAGGGGCACGGTGCGGAAGCGCCGACGGATGGGCGTCACGGTGGGGTCTAAGTGGAGCGACACCGGGGGCCCTTTGTAACATCCCAGTTTCCCGTCAAAGACCTCCGGGAATTCCTTGCACACCGCCCCCCAGTCCCGCACCCCACATTTATTTACTCCCCCAATCGATATGCCTAGGGCCTCGAACCACGCCCGCCCCAGGAGACTCGCGAGATTTCCCTCTACCACCACCAAGTCCAAGTTCCCCTCAAAGTCTCGGTACTGCACTCGGAAAGTGCCGACTCCCCGGATGGGGACAGGGTTCTTTTGAAAGTCCACCAAGCTTAGTGGCGATGGACGAAGAGGGGTCCCCTAGTGGGCATAGTCTTTTTAAAGTGTCCAGGGAAATGATGGACGCCGCCGATCCCGAGTCCACTTCCATGCAACAGGGGGACCCCTCGATCCGCACGGTTACTTGGATCTTCGGGGCAGAGGAGAGGTTGGGGTTGGGGAGGCGAAGTACCTGCAGTGGTTGGTCGGTGAGGTGGTACAACTCGGCGACCTCTTCCGTTGTCTCGTGTGCGGTGGACGATGCGCGGTACTGGGGGACCGACGATCTCGAATTCCGGGGGCCCTTGGACCGGCAGACCCGTGCGAGGTGTCCCTGCTTTCCGCACCCGTGACAGACAGCATCCCGGAACTTGCAGGATTTCCGTCCGTGGCCCTCCCCGCAGCTGGCACAGACGGCTCGGTTGCCGGAATACTTGGCTTGCTCCCTGTTGGCCTGCTGGAACGGCGCCGGCCGACGTTGTTGGGGTTTGAGGGCGAAGACCTCGTCCGTCTCTTCGTTTCCGGGGCTTGGGCTCCTTCCAACCACCTGCGCGGCCGCGACCGGGCGATCCCCTTCTGCGGCCTCGTGGGCAGTGGCGGCGTCGAGGGCCTCGTCCAAGGAGAGCTTCCGGTGTCCCACCAACTTGCGCCGCAGCTTGGAGTCCGCCAGGCCCCACACGAACTGTGTCAGCAGGTTGTCCTCCACCTTCGGAAACCCGCAGTCCACGGCGAGCGCCCTTAGCGCGGCTAGGAAGTTGGCGATGGACTCCCCTCGGGTCTGGACTCGCCTCTGGAAATCCATCCTCTTGGCCAGGAAGGTCGGCCGGGGGCTGAAGTAGCCATTGAGGACGTCCAGGATTTCCCCAAACGAGCTCTCCAAGGCCGTGCGGGGCACCAAGAGGCTCTTGGCGAGGCGGACGGTTTGGGTGCCGCAGGCGTTCAGGAGGATCGCTCGTTTCTGGTCGGGGTGGCGGATTTCGTTGAGCTCCAAGTAGCTGATGAGCTGGTCGACCCATGCGTCCCAGGTTTCTGGCTGCGACTGGTCGAAGTGCTCCAGTGTTACGTGGGAAGCGGCCATGGTTCTGTCGGGAACGGCGTGCGCCGGGGCGAGCGGTGTGGTGCTGCTCTCGGGGTCAGCGATGCGATGCTCGGCGAGCGGTGCGGTGCTGCTCTCGTGGTCAGCGATGCGTTGCTCGGCGGTGTCCGTTTCGTCGTTCATGGAGTCACGGAAGGCGTTGGGATCCCATCCTCGTCGCCACTGTAAAGTACTGGGTTTCGGGCCTCATGACTCGGACGACGACATAAGAGAAGACGCGTTTATTCGTACTTCACATAAGACAAGAACACACAGTAACGGCCGGAGGCCAACTATATACAGCTAGGGGGGACGGCCCCATATTCCTATTGGCGGGTTTGAATCGCCCGCCAATGCTGCCATTGGTTCACTACTGGCGAGCTCAGGAACCTAGTCCCTATTGTTCTCAGAGAGCGAAGCTTGGCTGTATTTCGCCAGCTCAGCCCTCTGATCCCAGGACACAACATCCAGAATCCCAGGAGAAAAACCCACAAACAAACCTGAATCCCAAGATACCCCCAAATGCAGATATTTATGCCCTTCTCAAAACCTGAATCTGAAAAATAATGATTGTTATCAAAGTTCATATAAGAGTAGTATGGTGTGTGCTATTGTCTTCTTTCTAAAAGTGGGTTGGTTTTAATGACTATAGAATCCTTCATTCTTACTAGCTATGTTATTTGATGTGCTTATGTGATAAGTGGAGCTACAATTTTTAATCTGTCCTTGTTTATATGTTATAGGCCTGAATGCAGTGCTGAGCCAGTGCCCAAGATCATCATGTCATGGCAGTATTCAACCACTCCAGCCTCCAGATGTTGTGATGAAAAATCTGTCTTGTGATATGCAACAAGATTCAGAAAATGGAGGCACTGAAGAAAATATAGTGTATCTCTAATCTGTCATCAGTAGCACTTTGAGATAGCTTTTCTAATTGTCTGTAGTTACTCTTAGTCCAAATTGCTTAAGGAAATAGTATTTAATATAAGATGTGACATGGTTTTTCCATATCTATACTTATACCAGTTATAAGTTATTTGTTAAACTTGTATGTAATATTTAAATGATGGCATACATACTACATTTGGAATGCTCAAAGAGGAACATAAGACAGTGCTGGGCTCTAAAACAAGCCATGACCTGTCCTTGTGTTGGTATCATCCCAATGGAACTGTGGTTAAGAGTGTTCCTTTTTCAAGTTCAAGCTGCACACTTTTTGTGTAGTTTTAGGTATCATAGCAGTATCATAGATTTCATAAAGCAACTTAGCAACCTCTTGGTATCCACTGGAGAAAATGGAGAAATAAGAATGAAGACCTGTCCAGTACTGTAATTGCTGTTTGCACTCCTCAGTGGGTTTACTAGGCCTTTTTTCTGAAAGGCACCCTTCTAACTACAATATAACTAAGATTCTCATGGTGGATACATTTCCCAGGCCACACAACCACCACATGTCATCACAGAATTGGTATCAGAACCTTGATCATAATAATTGTCATATGACTTTGATGATGCAGAAAGGCCATTTAGTTTAATGGATTTTCAGGGGTCCTGCTTCATAGTAGGAGGAATGGTATTCATGGTATTGATGGCTAAGGGTGACTCATTATCCTTGTAGGAGGAGTAGGATATTCTCACAAATTATAGTTACATGAACACCTAGTTTCCACAGTGGATGTCTGTGTCTCATGTCATTTGAGGAAGGATTTGAGGTGTTTCAGGAAATGTATTCACAGCTGCATGCTAGTCTGCTGAAGTTAAAATTCCATGGGGGGACTCAGTTTACTCCATAGTGGGGTTTTATGTCACAAATTCAGTCCCATCTTGCATATATACAATTTTCTTTTTCAAGTGCTCTGGGTCAGTTTTGTGATGTATTGCATTATAACTTTGTGCTTGGGATCAGGAAGTGTTCTTTTTTGTCCTAGCATTAAAATTCATCATATGAACATTTACATCTGGTGAGAAACTGAGGAGAGAAGGAGAAAATGTAATTTTCTTAGCCTAACCCAAATCTAGTACTTTTTCACATGCAAAACCACAAATCAGTGTATTTCTTTAAGAACACTGGGAGCTCTGATGTACTATAGAATAATAAATCTGGATTTTCTTCTTGGCACTTTTCAGGCATTACTGTTTTATATTTTTGAATTACTAAATACTCCTAGGTATCTGCAAAGATATAACTTCCTATTTCCTAGTATTCAGAAAATCTACTAAATTAATTTAGATACCAACCTTGCAATAATGCTCATTGTAACAGCCTAACCTCTGTATAAATTTCTGCCCACCACACAGGATTGCCAGCCTCCAGGTGGGGCCTGGGATCTCCTGGAATTACAATTTATCTCCAGACTGCACAGATCAGTTCCCCTGGGGGAAATGGTTGCTTTGGAAGGTGGGCCGTATGTCATTATAGCCTCCTGAAGTCCTTCCCCAAATCCTGTTCTCTCCAGGCTCCTCCTCTAAATCTTCAAGAATTTCCCAACCCAGAGCTGGCAACCACAGTTGAGCAGCAGGTGACAGTGGAGTGTGTGCACTTACCCACCATCACTGCCATACAGTGACCAACTCTGGCAAGAGATCCTGATTCACACAGTGCTGCTCCTGATCTGTAGCAGTCTGTGCAAACTAATAAGCATGTGGGTCTGCAGCTTCTGTAGTTCCAATACAGATGCAGCATGGGGGGCATGGAACATGTGAACCAGGTGTTGTCATGGTGATAACCTCAGAATGTGTGCTCCACATTCTAACACCTGCCAATTAGTGATTCCTGCTGGTGGGTTCTTTTTAGCCATTATTACAGATATAAACACTGGTAGAAATAACAATGTGCTGATATAACAAGTCTGACATATCTACTGAGGCTCAAGTAACAGTGTAGTTCTAAGCAGAGTTATATGCTTCTCAACCCATTGAAGTCATGGTCTTAAAAGGTTGTAATTGTGTTTAGGATTGCACTGTAAACCCCACAGTTGCAATAATGGTATTTGCAAGCTGTTCCTGGACTGTATTTATTTCATTTTGAAGAGTTACAGTCTGACCTGCAGCCCTCCCTTTTGCATTGTAATGTAGCAATGGATGGTGCTGACAAACACTTTGGTGTCAGCATTACAGCCCTTTTGGCAGTGGTGTCATTAGCACAGCATACCTGCAAAGATCTTTGATTTATTTTTTTAGCATGAAGCTAAAGACAGTAGGGCCTGGTGTGATGTGGTCCATTGGGTCGTGAAGAGTCAAGCTCAATTGTGTGACTGAACAACAACAACTTTGTGTGTTTTACTCTCTTGTGGTGACAGAAAAAAAATAGTAGTTGGGATATTCTATAGGTTGCCCTTGTGCTTAAGATACATTAATGGAAAAATGGTTAAAACATAGGCAGAATATAGGTGGTCCTTAAACCAGCTCATTCAGCCTTAGATATGTATTCTCACCAAAAAGGACTATACATCCTCTTTATTTTAGTGTATTCCTTATTTGGAACAGAAGATTGGAATAGTGATTCTAATGAAATGCAATGAATATTGGAATGTATTTCTCTGATCCGGTGACAGAGGAGACATAACAATGCACAGCCATTCACCCCACCTCAAAAAAAAGTATGCTGTTAGCTACCTCCACGCTTGAGAGGACAGGAATGGAGCATAACAACAGAATCTCAGTTATTTACTCTTAAAATTAAGACGGATTTATTTACACATTAGTCTCCTATTTCACATATTTATTTGCTCCACTGTGTTTTCCCCCTAATTAAATCCAAACAAATGGTAACTGTATAAACTTAGCTTGTTATTCGTGTTTGGTCTTTGAATCTGTTATGTTGTACGTTGATTTGCTGTTCACCATCTGCCTATATATATGGACTGGTAATTTCCATTTAATTTTATCTGAGGAAGTGTGCATACACACAAAAGCTCATACCTTGAATAAAACTTTGTTGGTCTTAGAGGTGCCACTGGACTCAAACTTTGTTCTACTGCTTTAGACCAACATGGCTGCGCACCTGGATCCAACATCTATTCTATAGCGCTGGGGCTGGGAGGGAAGGGGCGCCCGTTCAAACGAGCGCCCCTTCCCTGGCTTCCCCCCCCCGGTCTCCAGCCGGCACTGGGAGGGAAGGGGCGCCCGTTCAAAGCCGGCGCTCCCCCCCCCGTCTTCAGCCGGTGCTGGGGCTGGGAGGGAAGGGGCGCCCGTTCAAAGCCGGTGCTCCACCCCCCATCTCCAGCTGGCCCTGGGGCTGGGAAGGGGCGGCCGTTCAAACGGCCGCCCTTCCTGCTCCTGAACACGCCGCTAGTGCAGCGTGCTCAGGAAAGCCGGCGCTCCACCCCCCGGTCTCTAGGCCCCACTGGGAGATTGGCATCCCCGTGGGGTGGGCGCCCCAGGCTGTCTTGCCTAGGGCGCCCAGACACCTGGGGCTGGCCCTGCTCCCACTGAATTGTGGAGTGCCTCAATGGCAGTGCTCTTCCTGATACTTTTCAATATCTTTATGTGCCCCCTTGCCCAGATTGCCCAGAGGCATGGGCTGGGTTGTCACCAATATGCAGATGACACCCAGCTCTGTCTGTTGTTGGGCAGCCCGTCTGACTCTAGTCCAGAAGATCTAGACTGGGTGTTACAAGCCGTGGCTGGTTGGCTTAGACTGAGCTGGCTGAAATTGAATCTGACAAAGATGGAGGTCCTGTGCCTGAGCCGGGGCAGTCCAAAGGTAGGGATCCCACTCCTGACCTTCAATGGGGTGCTGTTGGTGCCAGTGCCAGAGGTTAGGAGTTTGGAGTGCTCTTGGATGCCTCTTTAACAATAGAGGCCCAACTACAGCCACTGCCAAGTCAGCCTTTTACCATCTCCGGCTGATTAGGCAGTTGGTTCCCCTCCTCAACTGCAACGACTTGGCAACAGTGATCCACGCAATGGTCACCTCAAGACTGGACTATTGTAATGCTCTCTACATGGGGCTGCCCTTGTCCCAAATTCAGAAGCTGCAGCTAGTGCAAAATGCAGCAGCCAGGCTTCTGATGGGCCTCCCTAGGCGGGAGCACATCCAACCTGTCCTAAAGGCATTACACTGGCTACTGATAGCATTCCAAGTTCATTTCAAGGTGCTGGTTCTTACCTTTAAAGCCCTATATGGTCAGAGGCTGACATACATGAGGGACCGCCTTTCCCCACATATACTCCAGCGAGCACTGCATTTAGAGTCACAAAACTGATTAACCCTCCCAGGCCCTAAAGACGTCAGACTGGCAGCATCCATGGCCAGGGCGTTCTTGGTGGCAGCTCCATACTGGTGGAATGAGCTCCCAGAAGAGATCAGGGCCCTATGGGACATTTTACAGTTCTGCAGGGTCTGCAAGATGGAGCTCTTCCACCAGGCCTTCAACTAAGGAGCCGCCACCACCACCACCATCATTAAAGAGGTGCCCGACTCCACCACTACAATCTGTGCTAGTCGTATATATATGATAAAGATCAAGAACTGATGAATAAAGCAACCTCTGCTGTCATCCCTAATGTATTAGTTTACAATTAGCTAGCACTTTATGTTTTGAATTGTTTTTAGATGGTTTGATCTATGACATAATTGTTTTTATGTATTCTTGTAAGCCTTCCTGAACCTGCTCCAGTGGGGAGGGCTGGGTATTAAATAAATAAATAAATAAAGAGTAGTAGTAGAACAGCTAGATTTCAGTAGCACCTTAGAGACCAGCAAGCTTTTAAGGTATAAGCTTTCAAGACTCAAAGCTCCCTTAGTCAAACGTGTGTCATGCATGTCAGTGCTAGACCATAACAAGAGCCACTTGTTGGAGTTGTCCAAAGAGCCAGCCTTTCTAGGAAGCCCTTACAGTCCTTCCGGGTCATGGCAAGCCAATGGCCAGTCTGGGTGGGCGGAGTCATTCTAGAGCTCAGAAACACGTTGCCAATGGCTAACCATGGGGAGCAACAGCATGTAAAAGAGGAAGAGAAGACATTGGATTTATGCCCACCCTTCACCACCTGAAGGAGTCTGAGAGCAGCTTACAATCTCCTTCCCCTCCCCACAACAGACATCCTGTGAGGTAGGTGGGGTGAGAGAGCTCTTTTGAGCTCCGCCATGACCTCCCTGCCACAGTTGACACAGTGAGTGAACCTGAGGCTCCGTGCACATCTTCTAGTCTGGTTATGGATTACTTCAGCCCACTCAGCCTAGAGAAAGTTGACAAGTTGCTCCCAGCTGTATGCCCTACCACTTGCTCCCTTGATCTGTACCCTTTGTGGTTAATTAAAGCTGGCCATGAGGGGTTCTGAGGGGCCCTGTGGGAGACTGTCAACAAGTCCCTGGGGCTCTTAAGGAGGCAGTGGTCCTCCCTCTCTTGAAAAAGCCATCTTTGTACCTGGCCAAATTGGTGAACTACTGGCCAGTCTCCAACTTGCCATATTTGGGAAAGATAATAGAGAGGACTGTGGTCATGCAGCTACAGGGTTTGTTGGGTGACACTTCCATTTTAGACCCCTTCCAGTTCGGCTTTCACCTGGGTCACAGGATGGAGACAGCACTGGTCGCCCTCACAGATGACCTCAGGAGGCACCTGGATTGAGGCAGATTTGCAGTGCTGTTGCTGTTAGACTTGTCAGCAGCGTTCGATACAGTCGACTATCAGCTACTGGTCCACCACCTCACCAACATTAGGGTTCAGGGGCTGGCCTTGCAGTGGCTTAACTTCTTTCTCCAAAGTCAAGGACAAAGGGTGGCACTGGGGGATCAACTGTCCCAGAGGCACCCACTGGATTGTGGAGTACCTCAAGGGGCAGTGTTGTCGCCAATGCTTTTTAACATCTACATGCGCCCCCTTGCCCAGATTGCCCAGAGGCATAGGCTGGGATGTCACCAGTATGCGGATGACGCCCAACTCTATCTGCTGTTGGGCAGTCAGTCCAACTCCAAACTGGAAGATCTAGACTGGGCATTAACAAGCCATGGCTGGTTGGCTTAGGCTGAGCTGGCTGAAATTGAATTCAACAAAGACAGAGGTCCTTTGCCTGAGTCGGGGCAGTCCGAGAGTAGGGATTCCACTCCTGTCCTTTGATGGGGCACCTTTGGCGGCAGCACCAGAGGTTAAGCGTATGGGAGTGTTCTGAGATGCCTCCTTAACAATGGAGGCCCAGGTAGCAGCCACTGCCAAGGCAGCCTTTTATCACCTTCGGCTGATCAGGCAGTTGGTTCCCTTCCTCGAACGCAATGAATTAGCAACAGTGATCCATGCAATGGTCACCTCGAGACTGGACTATTGTAATGCTCTCTACATGGGGCTGCCCTTGTCTCAAATCCAGAAGCTGCAGCTGGTGCAAAATGCTGCAGCCAGGCTGTTGATAGGCCTCCCAATTGTTCCCCAGAGAGCACTGCATTCAGGGGCCCAGAACCGACTGCCCCTCCCAAGTCTCAAAGAGGCCAGGCTGGTGACAACCAGGGCATAGGCCTTCTCGGTGGCAGCTCCATCCTGGTGGAATGAGCTCCCAGAGGAGATCAGGGCCCTGTGGAACCTCTTACAGTTCCACAGGGCCTGTAAAACAGAGCTCTTCTGCCAGGCTTTTAGAGCCGCTGCCACCTCTAACAACTAGGATAAGAAGCCCTGTTGTCTCTGGAATTTATATTGACAGCCTATGCCAGCCTCCTGAAAGACATCTGAAAGACATCTCCAGAAGACCTGTGAACCGGCTACGGGAAGAGAGAGCTGATGGTAGCCATCACAAACTCAGTAACAGCAAAATGAGTACTTATTATGGGATTGCAAATTGGTTTTAATACTGTTTTAAATGGTTTATTGTACTATTTTAAATTTTTTTTGGTGATTTTATGAAAGCCGCCCTGAGCTGGCCTTGGCTGGGAGGGCAGGGTACAAATCTGAAGAATAAATAAATAAATAAACTGCTCCTGAGAGAACAGCTCTGAAACAACTTGTAACTGACCCACAGTCACACCAGCAGTTGGATTTGGAGGAGTGGGTTCCTGATTCTAGGCTGGGCAGTTCCTGACATTAACTCTCATTTACTAGGGGACTAGGCAGTAGAAGGGCTCAGACAAGGAAAGGGAGCAAACATGAGACTGGCAAATGAGAAGAAAGAAGCTACAGGCACAAAGGGGCCAGTGAGAAGTAATCAATTGTTGAAAAATAAGTGGTTGGGCCTACCTACCTAAAACACCTGCTGCCAAATTGGTAGGATGCTGACTATATGATTTGCTATCTTTAAGATCTGAATGTGTTACACATTCTTTGCCTTGTTTAACACACCACAAGGCAAGATTTCTTGCAGCTGGCCATCACATTACACGAAAGCCGTAGCAATCCTTTCCATACAAAATTAGGAGGACACTACCAGGCTGAAATTCACTGAAATGCTGTATCTCCCTTATATCAGTGAGATATAACTGGCAAATGATTTCTGTGCTCTGACAAAGAAGACAGACCAAAAGGTAAACTCACACTACTGAGGATTCCATGTCCTTGACAAAAAAGAAAATGAGCCCTTTTGTGAGTTTCAAATTGCCTTGAGGAAACAGCTTCCTATAAACCTTTATTAAATTTTCTAAGCTTCTAGGGAGAATCAGCTGCTGCTTGGATTTTTTAAAAATCCCAGGCTCATTCCTTGCTTTAGTCACCAGACAATGCAATGTCCTCCTACTCCAGGAAGTAGCAGCCTGCAATAGGCAAGGGGGGTATTATCTTGGGTCCCTGAAGGACAAATTAATGACCTCCTCCATCTGGAATGCTCATCTTGAGTCCAGCTGGAGTCCCAAGGGTCTTGCATTAATGGGTTTCAATTAATTTGTCCCATGTAATTACACACCTGTAAAAGCACCAAGGAATAGTGGTTGACTGTCCTGACTTTGAGTATTTTTAAAAATACATTACAAAATTAGCTCAATGCAAAATTAGCTCTCTGGCCTTATATAGAAATGCTAAATGTTATGTGGAAGCGTTCAAATACATAGTGACAGTATGACTGGATGGAAAAGTCAGATGACTGTAAAAGTACAGTTACTCTTAGTTTACTCAGAAGTAGGAATTTTTGCCTAAAACAACAAAGGCCAATGCAGGGGGTTCACTGAGTTGATTAGGATGACCTTTATAAGTGTGATCGTCTCAGTTAAATACATAGTCTTACAACAAAATATCCTTAGGGATCAGCAACTGAAAAGTGGTTTAGAAATATTTTTTTAAAAAAATAAATATAATTGATTAATGCATTTTGTGATCTAGTACCAGTATTACAAGCCAGTGTCAGCTAGCTGCCGTTAACATTGTTGGGGGGGGGGTGTTTGAGCCTGAGTTCCTTGGAATGTGCTAAGTTTCGATTCTTCTCTTGCTGTACTGATGCCTACTTATCTATATGTTTTATGTGCATGACCTTGGTGTCAGGGTTCCTAGCTTGTAACATCATCTCTGGGAATGTGGGTCCATTATTTCTTAGTGGGCCCTGCTTTTCACCTTGATTGGCTCCGTACCACCTTTTGAATCCTGCATATCTGTCCACCCTAGGCTTGCCAAGAACTTAACGTATTTCGGCGGGGGACGGATATGTCCTGGCAGGACCATCCCCGGGGGAAGGAAAGATGCGCGCATGGTGCCGTTGCCAGGAAGTGACGCTAGGCGACGCTCTGGCAATGTGGCTGGAAACTCGATGGTACCATCGAGTTTTCAGCCGCATTGCCAGAGTGTCGCCTGGCATCACTTCCTGGCAACGGCATGGTGCGTTACAGGGAGGACTGGTCCGGCCGGGGAGCATGCATCCCCCGCTCTCACGTGGTAAGTACTTGGGAACCCTAGTCCACCCTGCACTTTTCCCCTTAGTCTTAACACAGATCCTGAAGTATAGGCACACTGCCAATATTGATCAATAAACTTTATTTCTGAAGAAGCCGTTTGTTGATCCTAATTGCTGCAGGAGTCTGACAGCCAGCTTGAGTCATTGCACCATCATCAGACAGTATGAAGGTGCACAAAGAGAGCAACAGAAATGACTTGCAGAGGAGTTGTGACACACACATCGAACTGGAGACTTGTACCATTTCATAGACTGTCACCTTCCTCAAGGCTAGTTACACTGGCACAGTCCTGCAAATCTGATATTATAAGTAACAAACCTATAAGGACTTTCGCAGGGAACATTTCATTTTTGCTTCTCCCACTATTTAGCCTTTTCCTTCCCTGAAAGCTCCTACTCCTTGTTTCCTGCTTCCTTCTGTCCTTCCTGCCAACCAGTCAGCCATGGGGCCAGGAGACCTCGTGGTGATTCTCCATCTTCCCTGCCAGCATTTCAAAGGCCAGCGAGGGAAAATGAGGTATGCCAGTGCATTATGTCACTTTCAGTGATGGCATGACACCAGAGGGCAGTGCTCTAGAATTCATCCCAAAGTCTGCTGGTGGAGCTGATTAGGGAGCTAGAGGTTTGGCCCTTATCTTGATTAGATCACTATCTTCTGAAGGCGTGGCTGTAGAGAAATGTATCCTGTTGGTTTCCAGGCAGCTCTGGGAGAGTTTGGGAGCCTCTCCAGTGACTCTGTGGAGGCCTTGAAATTGTATGGGCTGACCAGGGTCATAAACAGAGTTGCTTCTTGGCATCCTCTTCCTCACTCTGTGAGACTCCCAGCTCCTTGGTTTAATGGGGAGCAGGGCAATATGAAGTGGGCTGGAAGACAACTAGACTGATGCTGGCTGAAGATGCAGGATGAATTAGACCAAGCATTTCACAAAGCCCATCTATGGGCCTATGAGGTAGAGGTGGTGGTGGTCAAGAAGACTCTTGTCTACCACTCTTGTGTAAGCAGAATTTTGCCCACCTCAATTTTTTATTATTTATTTATTTATGGCTTTTATAAGTACAGAGAGAGAGAAAGGAAAAAGGAAGGAAAAAAATAACATCATATAATTACAATTTCGAGTCTAGATCCACCGCAGTGTTTAAACCATACATATAGTTTAGACCATCACCTCTTACACAGATTATAATCTTTATCTTGTAATAAACTATTTTATCTATCCATCTCTGCAACTTCAAATAATCTATTTACTAATTCTTCCATTGAGGGAATTCTCTCTGTTTTCCAATTTTTGGCTAACAAAATTCTTGCTGATGTTATTATATAAGTTATAAGATAACAATAGTTTTTAACACACCTGTCTGGGAGCATATTTAACAAATATATTTCTGGTTTTAATTCCAAATCTATGTCTATAATTTCATATATAATTTTACAAACCGTGACCCAATATTTATACACTCTTCTACATTTCCACCACATATAGTAATACGTACTGACATTATTTTTACATTTCCAACAATTATTTGTCAGTGTTGGGAAGCACTTTGCAATTTTATCAGGTGACCAATGCCATCTATGAAATATCATATATATATTCTTTATATGAAGTAGCTCTCAAAAGTTTTGCAGCTTTCCAGGTTTTTTGCCAAAGATCTGTTTCAATATTATGACCTATATCCTTCATCCAAGAAATCATTGATGTTTTAATTATTTCATCCTGCATGTACTCTTCTAATAGTAAGTCATATATATTTTTAATCATTTTCCCTCTGTGGACAACCAAACTTTATCCAGTACATTTTTTTGTTTGTAAAAGCCTATTTTATTATCTTTATTAAATCTGGATTTCAATTGTGTGGCTTCCCACCATGTTAGATGTATATTTTGTAGCTTTAAATTTTCTTCTTGTTTTAGGTTATCAGTCTGGTCTAGAAGATCTTCATAACATAGTCTTTTTTCCTTTATCAATTAAAGTAGGTTTTATAAAGGCTTCCAAAGGGGACACCCATCTTGGGGTTTTATCATAATAGTATTGTTTTATTTCGTTCCATATTTTTATTAAGGCACCTCTTAAAATATGGCAATGAAAATTCAATTGGATTTTATCTTTTCCATACCAAATGTAGGCATGCCATCCCATACTCAGATCATGGCCCTCCAATTTCAAGTTCCTAATATTCTCTCTAGTTATCAATTTTTATCCAACTCATACATGCCACCTTATAGTATAAGGTCCAGTTTGATAATCCAAACCCTCCTCTTTCTGTTTTATCCTGCAGGACCTTCCATCTAATCCTTGGTTTCTTTGTGTGCCAGATGAATTGTCTAATAATCTTATCTAGCTTATTAAAGTATTACATATGTTTTAATATTGGTAAATTCTGTACTAAGAAGAGTATTCTTGGTAATCTGTTCATTTTTATTGTTGCTATCTTACCCGTAAAGGATAACTGAAGATCTTTCCAGTTATTTAGGTCTTCCTTTATGTTTTGCAAAAGTTTAATATAGTTGTCTTCTATCAAGGAGCTATTTCTATTCATCATCAGAATGCATAGGTATTTAACTTCTTTGGTGACTTCCATCAAAGAGATTTCTTGTATTTGTTGTATTTGTCTTTGGTCACAGTTTTTTGTAAGAATTTTTATTTTTTTTAAAGTTGATTTTGAATCCCGCCACTTGGTCATATTCTTGAATTATTTGTGATAAATTTGTGATAGATGATAATGGATGTTCCAAGATGAAAACCAAATCATCAGCAAAAGCCTGGAATCCCACCTCAATTGTTTAAAGAGGTTCATGATTTGATACCACCAAAATTGGACCCTGCCAGTTTTAACTTTGGCCCCCAGATGTCATGTTTTTGCAAGGTTCTTTGCTAACAAAATCTTTCTCATCCATTCCAACTTGGAGGCAAAGTTGAGAGGGGACCTTGTACCCGAGGGGTAAGAAGCACCTGCTTGTCCTTTTGTTATGAATAGTTTCAGACTGATCCTGCATATGGCTGCTGACAGAGTCCTTGGGAGTGTGGGGGACACCATCATCCTGGCTTCTAAAATCTTGTCTGGGAAATGTATTGGAGCCATTAGAGAAAGTAATCAATTCCTCCCTGATTGAGGGAGTTCTCCCTAGGCTTTTGAAGGAGCAGTTATTAGACCTCTGCTTAAAAAATCATCATTGGCTAGGGATGAAGTGGCCAATTATAGGACAGACTCCAATTTACCTTTTCTAGGGAAGGTGACAGAGCGTGTAGTGGCAGAGAAGCTCCAGGGCTTTCCTGGATTGACACATCTGCCCTTGACCCATTTCAATCTGGTTTCAGCCTGGGTTTGGTCCTGTGGCAGCTTTCATTGCTCTGGTGGAAGATCTTCATTTAAAGGTGGAAGGGGACAATCTTCCTTGTTGATATGACTGGTTGGATTTATGTGCATACCTTGCTATCGGCGCCTGTGAGTGCAATTACTGTTATGTTTATTTGTATCTCAGCGCTGAAGTATGATATGCCATGAGCATATGATTATATTTGGGACATTGTATTTGTTTTGGGTTGTGGACGACCAAATCATTATAGATGCTTATTTGTAAGTTAAGCACTTAATATATCCTATACTCAGACATTTCAAGTGCATTTAATCTTTGATGGTCTTCCCTTGGTGTTTTCCTGCTGTTTTTTGCCTGTTTGCCAGGACTTTTGAGGGGCTTTGAATGACAGGTATCATTTGAGGGGGGGGAGATCTGGGGCTTGCTATTTGATTTTGGTTTTAACTGAAAATGTTTTTTACTATTATTGAATGATGAGGAAAGGCAGTATATAAGTGTTTTAATAAATACATTCTGTGGTTTAACAATACAATGGAGATGGTGAATCCTAGAGCAGGGGTCTCCAACATGTAGTTTGTGAGTACTAGGGCACCCACAGAGACCTTTTCTAGCATCCATTGAGCACTTTTGGGAAAGTGGCTGTGGTCAGGAGTGGCTTGTGTCCAGCCAGGAGAGTTCTGATTGGCATCTGGGGGGGAAGCATTGGTTCAGAGGCTGTGGTAGCCATAGCACATGGATAATTCACTTCTGAAAATAAGCTGCCTCAGGCCTTGGCCATTATCCTCCCCCCTCCCATGTGGCCTGGGGCAGGGGAAGGTAGGAGACAGAAAAGCCCACTGCTACCGAAGTCAGCAGGCTTGATCTGGTTGTGGACATTTTACTGCCCAGCACCAGCAAGAGCCAGCTGGCCTGAATGGAAGAAGAAGGGAAAACACCTGCCAAAACATGTTGGCTAGCTGTTGTCCCCTGCATTGCTGATGCAGCTCAGAACAAAAGAAAGCTGACTAGCCTGAATGGGGGTGCAAGAGAAAAGCCCTAATTCTCACCCAAGTCTGACCTCCCGAATGGTGTTGCTGTAACCAGAGAGAATAAGATGGCCAGCATGTGCAGGAGAAAAAAAGTCATTCCCGCTCAAACCTGCTGTCATTGTTTTGTTCCTGCACTTGTTGGTTTGAATGTGGCTGGCTGGTTTGGCTTGAATGTGGATGCAAAGCCTTCCAGCCAGTTTGGTGTAGTGGTTAGGAGCAACGGACACTAATCTAATCTGGAAGAACCAGGTTTGATTCCCCACTCCACCACATGCAGCTGCTGGTGTGACCTTGGGTCAGTCATTTCTTTCAGAGCTGTTATCTCAAGGACAGTTCTCAGGAGAGCTCTCTCAGCCCCACGGCAGGGTGTCTGTTGTGGGGAGAGGAGGGGAGGAGAAGGGAAAGGAGATTGTAAGCTGCTCTGAGACTCTTTTGGGTAGTGATGGGTGGGGTTTAAATCCAATCTCCTCTTCTTCTTGGTTCCTGTCAATAAAAGGCAGAAGGAGGAGTACAGCCCTTTCCATGTATGCAATACAGTCTCTACTGCTTAGCAGCATTTTTTTAAAGCTAACTTTCTATTTAATACATTTAGTACCTGGTATTAGATGGCACACCTGCTTGCAGCATAAGAATTCAGATTGTAGCCTAAAGCGTTCTATATGTAGCTATCCATCATGATGTAGCATGACATATCAAAATGTACAAGTATGGCACAAGCATAAAATTGAAAACAGTAGAAAAATGCCAAGGAAAGACTATCAAGTAACTTATTTTCCCACCATAGAGAACAATGGAGGGAATAGGGGCAACCTGTTTGAGGGCCCATAGAATTGGACCCCCTGATCCAATGTTCTTGAAACTAGGTGGGTATCTTGGGGAGAGGCTCCATCAGCTACCCTGTGAGTTTGGAGCCTCTCCCTCAAACCCCCTCCCCTCCAGATCCCAGAATATACCCTATGTTTTCACCATTGACTTCAATGGCCCATAGGATATAATGGAGCTGAAATTGACATTCGCCTGCCTGAAAGACTCCCCGGGACGCCGGCTGGGGGCGGGGCCTGGCTCCTGAGCTCCAGGAGCTGCGCTCCGGTGCGCTCCCCCCCCAAAAGACCCCTAGGTGATTCTCCTTGCTTAAATGCAATAAAAGTATCCAAAGACCTCTTGCAGTCATAAATCAAGCAGAGGATGACCAGTGAAAAATCTCCGATAGCCAAACAATGCCTTTTTTAGGTATATAGATGTTTCAATTTCTCTTCTTCTGCATAAACAGCTGAACAATGGAACCCGATTTCAAAGAGAATTTCATAGACTACCAGTTCTTTTAGCTATATTGAATCCTAGGGTGAGATCACCTTCCCTATAAGCACCTTCCCTATAAGGAAAGGCTGAAGAGTCTGGGATTTTTTCAGTTTAGAAAAAAGACAGCAACCAATGGGGGAATATGATAGAGGTTTACAAAATTATATACAGGTTAGAGAGGGTAGAAAGAGAGAACTTTTCCTCCCTCTTCCAAAATACTAGAACTTGGGGACATCCAATTAAGTTGATGAACAGTAGATTCAGGATGTACAAAAGGAGATACTTCTTTACTCAACAAGTGATTAAAATGTAGAGTTTGCTGCCAGAGGATAGAGTGATGGCTATGGGAACAGACATCTTTAAAATGGAGGGTAGTTCTATCATCCACTACTAGCCATGGTGACTAATGGGGACCTCCACATTCAGAGCCACTAAATCTCTGAATACTAATGCTAGGAGGCAGCATCAGGGGAAGGTCTTGACCTCTATGTCCCTAATGCTGGCCCTCCAGGGTACCTGGTTGGCTACTATGTGAGACAGCATGCTGGGCTAGATGGATTACTGGTCTGATCCACCAGGGATCTTCTTATATTCTTAAATCCTCACTCAACTACAATTCTCACTGAATATGTTTGGACCTATTCATTGAATATCTTTCTAACCTAACCTACCTCACAAAGTTGTTTTAAGAGCAAAATGGAGGAGGAGAGAAAGATGCCTGCCACCCTAAATGGCTTGGTGGACAGGAGGGATACAAAGGCAATAGAATGCTGCTGTTGCCATGTCCGTGTCACATTCTGACCCTCATTCAGTCACAAATCATCAGTTTGAGAAAGGTATGAAATATTATGCTCCATTTAAGACTAAGCGATACCAATGGGTTAGACTTCTGCCATGCCCAATGTTCAGTTTGTTTATTTGAGCCTTTTTCTTGTTATATGTGCCAAGTGTCAATACTGCAACTCTAGGATAAAAAGTGGAAAAGAGCCATTTTAAAATTGGCTGTAACTTATGTTTTATATTTGCAATATAAAAAATAAAATGCAAAAAGTCCTTTATTGCTTAATGCAATTCAAGCACTGTATTATATTGTCACAGGCTGGGCTGGGCTAAGAGGCAGAAGTCAGGGCTGGTCTGAGGTCGTTGCCAGGAGAGTCAGAGCAAGAGCCAAACTGTGAGTCCGAAAGAGAGGTTGTCCAAAGCAGACGTCAGGAAGCCAGGAATCTGAGCGAGAGTGGGGGTCTGAGAGCAGGAGCTGAAGGTGGATGCCAGGTCCACATGGAGGCAACTCGCTGCTTCCACGGTGAGTCCAATACCAAGTGGGAGCTATATAGGCCTCTGGCCAGGCTTCCCTTGGCAGCGGCACCACTCTGGCTAATACTCAGAGTGCTCCCCTGCCAGGGTGTGTCTCTGCGCTGGGTGGCTAAGTTTCTGTGGAGCCACTTCCTCAGCTGAACCGCCTCTGGGGGTGAGTCAGGCGGGCTCCCTGGTTGCACCTGTACCTCATCAGCTGCTGCAGGACCAGGTGCGGGGTTTACAGGCTCAGGCACTGGCGGTGACGGCAAGCTATCAACTGAGGAGTCAGAGGGGCTGGCTTCTGGCTCTGGCAATGCCAGCGCCTCTGGCTGTGGTGCCAACTCAGGTGGGGACTCAGCGCAGTCGTTGTAACCCATGACATATATTCACACTCAGAGTGGTTATACTCATAAAGGTGCAACAAAAATTAATGTAATCAAAATCCTGTAATGCACATCGACGATGCATTTCAATAATCTTCTTCATGAAAAAATGTATTTTAAAAAATACGTCAAATAAATACTGTTAAGAGACACATAAGGATAAGCATATATTCCTAAAATCCCCCAAAGGTAAGAGAGCAGACTCCCATTACAACTGAAATTAAATACTATTACAAAAATAGCTTTAAGAACCACATTATCAGTTACGAAAAAGGTATTTATCTTAAAGATGTATCTTTATCTGATGTTATTTATTTTTATAGATTCCTCAGGGTAGATGTTCAAGCATGTCAGGGATTGGAATGCCATGCTTGTGTGACTATGCAAAAGGATTCTTTATATTAAAATATTTTAATTAAAATTATATTTAAATTGTTATGTATTGCGAGCAAACACTAGTCACCAGAGGGTGCACATGCGGTAGAGCTGAGCTTCAGACATTTAACAATAGAAAGCTAGGATCCTTGAGGGCACCAATCGAGGGGTCTGGATCCTAGTCAGAGCCTATGGACAGACTTTGTACTGTAAATAGCCTATCACGGGATGTGGGTTGTGTGCGGGGTGTGGTATGTTTCAGACATATAAGTCGGTCTCTGACCCTGATATTTGGTCTTAGTTGTAGCTGAAATCATTATTTATTTATTTAATTGTATTTCTACCCCACCGTCCCTGTGAATGGGCTCAGGGCGGCTCATAGTCAGGGGCACCATGTGCCCAAACATATAAAAACAAGATAAAACAATCATGTTACAATTAAAGTGCTCAGAATAATATTATTCGATCGCTCTTCCGATCAATTTACAGTCAAATTACAGATGGAGTACTACAAATATAACACTGAATCCCAAATCAGCGGTGTTCCGTCTCACGCACTGCAATAGCTTGATCTCCATACAGGGCCGTCTGCTACTCCGGTGTCACTGATAGTAATAATTGGTGGAAGCGGTAGGTGGCTCCTAATTAAAAGCCTGGCGGAAGAGCTCTGTCTTGCAGGCCCTGTGGAACTGTGCAGGGTCCCGCAGGGCTCTGATCTCCTCTGGGAGCTAGTTCCACCAGGTATGAGCCACCACAGAAAAGGCCCTGGCCCTGGTTGCTGCAAGCTGGCCTCCTTGGGGCCTAGAATCACTAGACAATGTTGTGACTCCGACCATTTGCTCTCTGGGGTATGTGTGAGGAAAGGTGGTCCCTCAGGTATGTCGGACCCTGGCCATATAGGGCTTTAAAGGTAAGTACCAGCACCTTGAAGCGAATTCAGTATGCTATTGGCAGCCAGTGCAGCACTTTCAGTACAGGCTAGATGTGCTCCCATTTAGGGAGACGCATCAGAAGCCTGGCCACAGCATTCTGCACTAGCTGCGGCTTCTGAATTTATGACAGGGGCAGCCCCATGTAGAGACTGTTACAATAGTCTAATCTTGAGGTGACCATCGCATGGATCACTGTAGCCAGGTCATTGCAGTCTAGGAAGGGAACCAACTGACTGATCAGCCGAAGGTGGTAAAAGGCCGACTTAGCAGTGGCTGCTACCTGGGTCTCCATAGTTAAGGAGGGATCCAGGAGCACTCCCAAACTCCTCACCTCCAGCGCTGGCACCAATGGCGCCCCGTTGAAGGTCAGGAGAGGGACCCTCATCCCCAGACCACCCCGACTCAGGCACAGGACCTCTGTCTTCACCAGGTTCAGTTTCAGCCGGCTCAGTCTAAGCCAACCAACCATGGCTTGTAGTGCCCGGTTCGAATTTTCCAGGCTGGAGTCCAACTGACTGCCCAACATCAGATAGAGCTGGGTGTCATCAGCATACTGGTGACACCCCATCCCATACCTCCGGACAATCTGGGCAAGGGGGCGCATATAGATGTTAAACAACATAATAAAGATATACTGATGACTCTCGACGCGTCTGGACTCAGTATTTAACACAAATATTTAAAATATTTTCTACATTTTTGGGCTGTCTTTTTGTCTTCTCTAGTTTTTGATGTGGCCCCTATTCCATACAGATCAGCATTTCCTAATTAAACAATTGACTTGTCTATAACTTATATCGGGGGGAGGGAAGTTTGGCTAAAACACGATCACTCACAAATGACAACTATTTAATAGGTTTTCTATCTTTATGATGTGCAAGAGCTTGAAATTTGGCAGGACAATTGCTTTTATAGTTTTTTCCCCTTCTGATTCTCACTGAAATCCAGCCAAATGTTCAGTTATTCTATGCTTCTCAATATGACAGCCTGCGAGCACTCTTGGGAAGGTGTTCCCCCCCTGAAAATCTCATTCATATGCAAAATGTGTGTAAAATGCTAACAAATGTAACACAAATAGAGCCCCAAATGTCCTGTTATTTGGGGACATTTGGAACTTATATTATTAAAGGTGGCTGAATCTCACTGGAATAATGTCTTGCCACTTCTAAATCCCAATTAAATGTAACTTTATTTCCGACTTCTTGTTTCTGTAAATCCTGTGACTGGTTCCAAAATAATTACAGAGGCAGGAAAGCAAAGCAAGTGTTCCCAAGAAATCCAGCATTCATGAAAAAATGAGATATAGATCCAAGTATGTGACTTGGGACTATTTAGGACTAATGCATATCATTTAAAACAAACATGAACAAGTTATAGCAGCAGCTTCCAACTTGAAATATGCCATCTAGAATATACATTATTTTTGCTAAGCACCAAACTTCTATGAAAACATCTGAATGGCGGCCATAATTGACAACATACAGTAGGCCTTTACAAAAATAGGACAGCAAAAAAGATCCAAGCTCTGTGGGTTGTATGCCCTAGATATAGACAAAGGTAGACAGCAGGATCATTTGTCTCTTCTGCAACTGCAAGGGCAGGTGGGTGATTGCAAAACCTTTTTTCATTCATCTTTTTAACATCAGAAAAAGAATGCCAAGAGTTCACTCCTGGCCATGTTTTGGATAGGAAGGAATTTTTCCTCAGGTCAAATTGAGAAATGATTTTTTTTTTGGGGGTGGTTGTTTTGCGTTCTTGAGTGCATGGCTTGACTTGTTGGAGTCCTCTAGAATGCTCTTCTCTGAGCAACCTTAAGGCAACATTCTTTGCTTGCTTCTGTTTCCAGCACAGGATGTGATCTTGAAGTTGCGGTTTAACTGGGGCAGGAAAGAAAAGGTGCGTGGGTGACCTACCTGACTGAGTGGATGATGGTTCCTTCCAACCCTAAGATTTAATATTTTCATAAGCTTCTTGGGGGGAGGGAATCTCCATTTTAATTTCATTATATAGTCCAGAAGTGCTTTTAAGATAAAATCAATAGGAATCAGCCAAAGTGGACATTTCTGTATTTTTACATTTCCTGTATTTTATATTGTCACCAGTTTTGGTTTGCCTGATTTTCACCAACCTTTTGGAGTCCTTTGAGAAACTGAACAAATACGTGACTCAGCAGACATATACTTGGACTTTCAAAAGGCTTTTGACAAGGTACTCCTAAAAGAGTCCCGAGTAAGCTTAGCAGTCATGGCATAAAAGGACAGGTTTAATGACAGGAGGCAGAGAATAGCAATAAAATCTGTGCATGTACTGAAATTTCAACCTCTGATTTCACCTGACCTTTTCCCTCTGTGTTAAATAAAATATTCTGGGTTTTTTTGAGTTTCAAAACCCCTTGAATGCCATTTAAGTTAAAGGGGGTCCAGGGTCCTGATCCTTCCCTCAGGTTCCTGGATTGAGCCAACAGCCAAAATATCATACTGTGACAGGGTGGGACAGCCAGAGTGCTTCAGCAAAGAAGAAAACACATTACTAGAGCGGCTCAGTCAAGGGAAAGAAAAACAGAGGGAAATCTTGCCTCTGAGGGAGGGAAGTGGATGGGGCAGTCATAGCTGCCTCTGTTGAGATGGCTCATAACTAATGGAGAAACTCAGAAATTTTATAGAGAAGCTCAGAATGCTTTCTTAGAAAAGGCTGAAGAAACCCTCATTTCCTCTGCCACCACTGCCACCACTACAGCCACCCAGGAAAAGAGGAACTGGCCACAGTGAAACAGTGGTGGTGTTAGTCCCCTTTCTTCATGGCCAGCTTACTCTTGTCTGAGAGCGTCAGCAATCTCACTTTCTCACCTGAGCTGCTGTGGTTCATGCCTGGGAGAGAGCAAGAAGGGGGGGGGGGAGTAAAATACACTCTACCTTCTTGCTCTGTTCCTTTCACATCAGGTATACAAGGACTGGCTATGGTAACAGGGCCAGGGAGAGACAATCCTACATCATCAGAGCTACCCTGGTAATTTAAACATTGCATTAAATATTTAATATTCATATTTATGTCTTATATTATTGTATGTGTGTGTGTGTTGGGGGGTATCACAGAGCATGCAGTAGTCATGTGACTCTTTTGATTGATGCTAATTGCAATGGTGGCTCTGCATGAGCCGTGGAGTGAATCCATCTGATTCAAGCAACCCATACTTGGCATCCTAGTTTTTGAAGTAAATTGGGGAGATTGGGTCTGCCATTAAAAAAAACCCAAACACTTCCCCATGAATTTCAAAGAGGGTCATAGAAACTAAGCATGGTCGTACTAACAGCATGTGAGTTGTTTAATCTTCAAAGCCAGCTTTACCTTGGAAGTTGTATGATCCATTCAATAAATATTGTTTTGCATACTTCAAAAGGAAAATTAATTAGATTATCCCTGGACTGAGATTAACATTGAATCTGTACATACCTTTGGAAGAGCAATTTTGTTTTACTACAATAGGAATACAACATTCTTTTCAAGTTCAGGGACACACTGTTCTTGTTTAATGAAAATTATGATTAAATGTGGAGCTAGATAGAAGCATGATGATCTCCGTTAATGCAAACGAATGTCAGATTTTAATTTTCACTCTCAAGCTCTGTGTTGAGTTCATCTTTGCTGTTGTATAGTTTGTTACAGCATCATGGGGAAAACTATGAATTTATAAAAGGCAGATTTCCACTTATTCTAGTTAGCAGTGCCACCACTACTACTAGTTTGCATTTTCTAGTTAGCAGTTTAATTTTTTTTTTAAAAGGACTAATTTCGAACTTTCCAACAGAACATCCAAAACAGTGATTGTTCAAAAACTGGCAAGACCTTTGGGTTTGATCCCACCCGCTGTTAACAACATCATCAATCAGTTCTCAAGAACCTAGAGGTCTTCCTGGAGTTTATACCTCTTCCAGTTTGTATAAACCACTGTTTTCACTTTGCATGGCTGATTAGAAGATGAAGCAGTGGGAGAAGGCACTCACCTGGCCAGAAAGAAGCGCAGAGAAAGCTTGAATGCTCTGACATGTATGTGTAGGGCAGAGGTTCCCAACCTTTTTTTATATAAAGTTATTTTATTTTTTCAGAGACAAAAAGTAAACCCTTTTGAGCTTGAGGGCACCTCTGGAATTTTAAGAGGGGGTGGTGAGTGAGAGCCCAAAATGGCTGCCATAGGAGGTGGAGCCAAATGCAATAACTCCCACCTCACTTTGCAAAAGAATTGCAGAAGGGGAATAAAAAGAAATGAATGAAAACCTGGGGGTAGGGGGAGAAAGGAGAAATGAAAGGAAGGAAAACCCAAGGAGGGAGGGAGAAGGAAAAGGGTGGGGAGGAAAGTCTGAGCAGGGAATGAAACCACTAAGGAAAGCACAGGTTCTTACCAGTCCTCCTGATCCTCCAGTGGCTGCAGTGACTATTACCGATGTGGAAAATCTTTTCTTTGAATGAGGGCAGCCAATAACAAGCTTTCCTTACAATGGTTCCTCCTGCTTTCTGAAATGCTCAACGAGCACCAGAGGTAGTGCTGGCTGGTGCCATGGTGCCATATTGCACAAACCTGTTGTAGGGCATTTGAGGCATTATAGGAGCATTAGTTTCCATTATGCCCTAATGCCTTGGACATGCTATACATATACAGTTATTATCTCAACCTTCATTACTACCATTTGTATAAAATATGTGCTAGTTTTGTATTGAATATGCGTATTTATAATTTCAGTGTGTACTTTAAAAAGCTCAAGCAGCAGTTGGGGAAATATGTGTTTGTTTTTTAACCACAATGGAGAACACAGGCGAGGAGAGTTAAACCCCATTCACCTTCCGTGCCTTACTTCACTGCCTACTGTTTCTTTCAGCATTTTTCTCTCTGCCCAGTTGATTTCTTGTATTGGATCCTGGCTGGGAGAAAAATCCTTCAAGCACCAGACGGGTTGGGGTAGGTTAGCTCCTATGACCCCCATGATCTGTCTCTGTTTTAGAATACCCTTTCATTATACAGGAATGAGAAAGCTGCCCATAATTGATCTCACCAGAGCTAATAGCTGGCATGACTTGTCAATGAGCCATACATCACTAGTTCCCAGACATTGCCTATGAAGGGACAACTGTCTGACTTAAAACTTCTTTCAATGAAATGCCGGGTGGTGTGGAATCTTGCAGATGCTTTCTGAGTACCCTAAGGCTCATACAAATCAATCCTAGGTTCTTGAAATAAGCAGGTGGTTGCAGGGATGTTCAAAGCTGGTGTATTGAGATAGTCAGGACCATCTGAGTGGTCAGCACTACATTAGACTTTCCTCTGCTAGAATAAATATGCATAGTCTTGTTGGAGCTAGAGTTGCCAGATCCCTGGTCCAGCCAGGGGTTCCCCTGATCTTCAGGGCTCCAATCCACCTCTGGCCAACTGGCCGGTGGGGGAAGCCCCACCCCCAAAGAGGCCATTTGTGCATCGATGTGGTCTCCATGACCACATGGTAACCATAGAGTTTCAGCCAAAATGGTGGTAACCATAGAGTAATGACTTCACTTCCGTGTGATGTCATTGTGCCGACGACATTGCATGAAGTGACATTGCCCTGCCATCCACACTCCCGAATGGTTCCCTCCCACCCCCTGCTGCCAGAACAATGAGACCTGGCAATGCTAGCTGGAGCATGGTAGGTTAGCAAAAAGTGTTGCTGCAACAATGCCACTGATCCAAAATGCTGCAGCCACAAATATCTCATTTCTGTTTAATGCCAACTGGCTGGATTTGCGTAAGTATTAAGTTGTATTGTTTGCACAATGAGATTCTTCTGTCTCTGAGGAAGCCTTTGCAGTAGGTTGAGGAGGAGAAATTAATGACTTTGGACGATGTTTTGGAAATAGGAATTCAGTGAAGATGAATGGAAGCCCATCCCAGATTCCTGCTGCAAGATCAGTAGACAAAGTGAAATGTTTCTTGGCCTGACTTGCATAGCTGAGAGCCAGTGTGGTCTAGTGGTTAGAGTAGGATCTGGGAGACCCAGGTTGAAACCTCTCCTCTGCCACAGAAGCTTAGTGGGTGACCATGTGCAAGTCACACACTCGCAGCCTTACCTACCTCACAGGAGGAAAGGAGAATAATATAAGCCACTTTGGGTCCCCATAGGGGAGTAAGGTGGGGCATAGCATGTTTCAACCCACACTCACAGCCATTATGTGTTGCAGCATTTTTTTGCAGTCTGCATTGCCTCCCTCTTTCAAATCGCTGTATATTTTTATTTCTGCATTGGGGAGAGTGCGTTGTGCCCCATCCTTTGCATGCACAGTCAGCCATGTAGTTGGCAATTGGATGCAAACCCCCCTCCCCCCAGTCACAAGTGACATTAGCCACAATTAAGCAAAAACTATGGGGTTTAGTTGTAGATGCAGAATGCATTATTCGCATACTTTGTGATTCTGCGGGGGGGGGGGCAGAATCTGGAGGTGTAGAATTGCAAGCACTTAATCTGGAGTAAAGGCAAACATAATTGGGTACGCAGAAACGGCTGGGTAAATATGCATGCAGAAAGGCCCATAAATAATGATGGGATATGGGAGCTTTTGCAACAGCTATCTTTTGCCAGCCTACCAAAATGGGTAGCTCTTTCATTTCCACCCCTTCTTGAATTTCCTAATTTTAAATGTCTGCCTAAGTAGAGGTCTCTACCCTACTCACCCCTGAGCTCTGTAGGTAATACAAGGAGAGGTATACCATCTGGGATTAAGAACTCAGCTGGACAAAATGCCTCATGAGAAGTAGTGCCTTAGTGATGGCTGTCTTTGTAATAGTACAGAGTAATTGCAATAATTCAGGGTGTATCTTTCAAAATGCTAACTGTTTTTGCAGCTCAAGGGAGACATAGACAAAAGCTGGCAAATCTGAAAGGCAGGGCCTAGGGAGTGAGTGCCTGCTTTTATGTTCTGAGGCGGTAGCACTATTCTGCATGACAATAAGGCCAAGAAGAAAATATACCAAGGAATTGTTCTGCTACCCTCAACCCTGACATTATGGAGCTAATACAGAAATATATAATGATAATAATTTGAATAAATATGTAGGGTAAGGTTTTCTATGGAACGTTCCAAGTCAGCAAAGTCTGTTAAGCACTGTTGCCATGGCAACTGTGTGGTGGTTGAATTAATTAAGCCCTAAACAGATGTTGTGAAGCATGTCATGTTGTTGGTACTTTCTGCTTGTAATTAGTGTGTGTGTGTGACAGAGAAAGAGAGTTTGGAAGAGAGCAATAGGAAGAAACCAGACTTCTTTAATGAACTGTCAGGTACAATGCATAGCCAGTTAATAAGCAAGATCAAATACAGTCCCACATACACAGTCTTGCTCTCTTGGACCACCAGTCAGTGTCAAACCCACACGGTTCCAAAGTAGACTTTTGGCTGTAACACTGAGAACACATTTCTGGGACTGAGCCCCATTGAATAAAATTAATTCTGAGTAGACCGGGCAATATATTTGTGTTTTCCTAAAATAGCCGGGGATTCCACAACACCAACATACATGTAATACAGGTTTTCCAATCAAACAGGGAAATAAATTTTGAACCTCTCACCTTGATTTTGCTGGGTAAAGTTCTTGAATTTTCATCAATTAGATATACCAATTCTAGCTTCATGGAAATGGCAAAGATACTCTGCTAGGGGAAGTGGGAGGGCAGGAGGGTTTGAAGGAACTCTAGCTGCTTCTCTTCTGTATGTTTACATCCCATATTGACTGCAAATATTTATTTATTTATTTATTTATTTATTTTGACTTCTATCCTGCCCTCCCCGCCGCAGCAGGCTCAGGGCGGCTCACATCAGTGGTTTTGTTTCAGCTCATAGAAATGAGAGTTACAGTACAGTTACAGTGACACCATGCTTAGAACTAGGGCAAAGGAATTACAGAGGTTTTTTAAATCACAAAACATCTAGTTAACAAATATTAAACACCAAGTTGGATAACATTGAAATCTACTGAGTGCAATCACTTAAGGACCAAACACAGCTCTGCTTAAATTACAGATTGATTGCAAACTGCAAACAAGCACCCCTGACACTAGAAAAATTATTTGCTTTTTCTAAATTCTGGAAATTGTTCTAAATTATATCTTAAATATTTTGTGTATGGCATTTTTGCACTGCTTTCTGACAAGTATTCTACCATATCACAAGGAGATTTGGATGAGGATATATACAGCTGGGTATCATCCACATATTGCAGTCTTGGGATCCATTGTAAACTCTAGGCCCTAACCGGAGACTGGTAACATTTCTTTATCTTTTTAACTGCAGATAAAAATATGGGACCCTCTTATCCCTTCCAGTTACCAACAGGCTTGCCTGGTCCCAAGTGGGACTCAAAATACTGTTTGCTTTAAATTGGAACAAGCAATCAATGCAATCATATGAAGGGCTCAACTCTACCCCCCCCCCCGGCATTTCTGAATGTCTTGTTTGCAGAAATCATCATTAATTGCAATTAAGATGCTCAATCGGGACTGTTCAGATTGCATTTGCTCACAAATTGTGTTCAACACTCCAAGTTCAATTATCTGAATATTTTTTGAAATGCCTGGAATTAGGTTGCTTTACTGCTTATTTTGCATTGTGAGCAAATCTTTGAGGTGATCAAAATAGAGACTTGACCACCCCCCAAAAAGGATATCCAAAAAAGATTAACTATTGTGGGTCTAGTGGACAGTGAGCAGAAAGCTTCTGTGGCTGATGCGGCCATGGATTGTCTGTGTCCCTGTTTCTCACCTGGCCTGCCTCCTCCAGCTGGCCCCTCGCTTCCCCCCTTGGAATGCGCTTCTCATCTCTGCCCGCTATCTCTACTATGTCCTTGAAACTGAGCTCTGCTTTTCCCATTGGGAGCTGGGAGCCGTTTTCTTTTGGCGCGCAAGCTTACCCCCTCATTGGTTTATGTCCTCCTGATGTACTGTATGAACTGGGTATAATTATTGGTCTCCCTGCCTAAACCCCATTCCTGACACGGAGTGTGTCGAATAATGACCCAAGTACCCCCCTCAATAAACTGCACTTCTCTGAAAGCCTGTTGTTGAGTGTGAGTGACTGGGAACTCTGACAGCTTCTAGCGAAGTGTTGTGTTATATATATATTTATATAATATTTCCTTGTCAAGCCAAGTTGTCTGCCCTAAAATTTTCAGTATTGTTAATAGTTTATTTTTAAGTTCAGGAAGTTGCAGACTGTTGTCGTTGTTCCATCATACAGTAGTTAAGTTCTAATGTCAATATCAATTTTGCAAAGTTTGCAGCATTTCCCATGTTTCAGTCACCTGGACCAGTGTTTTTTTTTTCATGTTTCCACCTGACTTCTCCCTTTATTAATGCACATACTATTAACCGCTAGTGTTAACCCAGTCTGTCAGTGGGGCCTAGAATTACAATTTCTCTCCAGATGATGATCATCAGTTCCGGTGGAGAAAATGGCTGCTTTGGAGCGCCAGCTTTTTGGTATCACATTCCTGCTGAGCTAACTCCCCAGCCTCTATCCTCCAATCTTCAAGTATTTCCCAACCCAGAGCTGGAAACCCTATTAACATCCTATATAAATGGCATTTCCTGGGCAGGATGCTATCAGCACAGCAGTTTCTTGTGTCTGAAAGTGAACCAGCAAAATTGCAGGACTTTGGTGAAGAGCTATTCAATTATTCATCAGTTACTATTTTAGAAGAAGAAGAAAAAGAAGAAGAGGAGGAGCAGGAGGAGGAGATTGGATTTGTACCCCACCCTTCACTCAGAGTCTTGGAGTGGCTTGCAAACTCCTTTCCCTTCCCCTCTGTTAAGTACAAGACTCAACGAAGAAGAAGAAGAGGAGGAGGAGGAGGAGGAGCAGCAGGAGGAGCAGACTGGATTTGTACCCCACCCTTCACTCAGAGTCTTGGAGTGGCTTGCAAACTCCTTTCCCTTCCCCTCTGTTAAGTACAAGACTCAACGAAGAAGAAGAAGAAGAGGAGGAGGAGGAGGAGGAGCAGGAGGAGGAGACTGGATTTATACCCCACCCTTCACTCAGAGTCTTGGAGTGGCTTGCAAACTCCTTTCCCTTCCTCTCTGTTAAGTACAAGACTCAACAAAGGATTCAGCTTCAAAGTGATTTCAGCTTTATTAAACAGCAACTGTAAGTCAGGAACACACAACAACAAGGGGAGCACAGCTCCTTCTTTTAAACTCTCCTGGGCTGTCAAAGCCACACCCATAGTCAGATAAGAACCAATGACATTGCAGGGATAAAGGCCAATCAGGACTGTTCCCTCTTTGCAACAATCTCACACGGTGATTGGTATTTACAGAAGGTTTCTCAGAAACCGACCAATAGCAATGCGACATCTGAAGAGCCACATTCAGACTCAAGCTTAACATGTGAATAGATAGCAGCAATTCACACTCAATACATAACACCCTCCCCACAGCAGACACCCTGTGAGGTAGGTGAGGCTGAGAGAGCACATATATGGAGGTTGTCTTTTAAAGCTTTTCAAGGATACTGCCCTATTCCTATGAAGCATTAAGCATACTCGAGGAGGCTTTTAAAAAACTGAAAGAGAATCTTCCACACCTCAGCCTGCCTTTTGGCTAGGGGAGAAGGGAGGGAATAGCTCCTCCAAATAAAAAAAACCCAGTAAAACAGGGTGGGAAGCGAATATTGGGTGTGAAAGGGAAACCAGAGCTAACAACAGAAAGAAAAGAGAGTACCCTCCACATCTAGAATCTCTGTTGCAAGGCAATTTCGCACAACACCATGTTTGCAACCACAGAAAACCACGCTGATGTGGAAGCAGCCCTAATGGCAGTAGTTTCAAAGAAATGCCCAGTTTTGTGCTGTACAGTATCCTTAATTCCCTTGTAAGTAAAGGTAAAGGTTCCCTTGCTCGAAAGCCAGTCGAATCCGACTCTAGGGTTGCGGTGCTCATCTCCGTTTCAAAGCCGAAGAGTCAGCGCTGTCCGAAGACGTTTCCGTGGTCATGTGGCCGGCATGACTAAACACCAAGGTGCACGGAACGCTGTTACCTTCCCACCAAAGTGGTACCTATTTATCTACTTGCAATTTCTTGCTTTCGAACTGCTAGGTTGGCAGGAGCTGGAACTAGAGACAGGAGCTCACCCTGTCATGCGGCACCCGGGTCTCGAACTGCTGAACTACTGACCTTCCACAGCCTGCAGTTCAGCGTCTTAACCACTTGAGCCACCGCAGCTCCCTAATTCCCTTGTAGGCCTCCAAATAACTTTGGCCAGAGGGCACATCAACACCACGTTTATTTGGAGATTTGGAGATAATAAAGCTGTTGTTCGGATGCAACAGCAGAGACATTGAGATAAAGAAAGCATATTACGACTGAAGGATCCTGACATATAAAAAACATTTCAGTGTCTTTATTCCTGTTTTGTTTCTGTGGAATGATTCCATCTTAAACTCTTGAGTGAAATTTAATCTCAAGCACTGACTGACCAGCTAACAATCAAGGTGTTGAAAAAATACTTATGAAATGAAATTATCCATAGTTTAGAAACCTGTCTGAGGGGCTCTACATGGCAAAAGGTGATCTGCTTTGGTTCTTCTGGTGAGAAATAGTCATTGGGCAATGCAATGAAAGCAGAAGCAGGCTCCCCTTCCATGAGCCTTATATCGCCCCCCCCCTCCCCATGACGCCTCCTAAGACCGCTTGCATTTTCCTGCCTTTCCTTAATATCCCAGGATTATCTCCACTGCTCTCCTGGGACAGCTTCCATGAGGTTATGGAATAATTAGAAGAGATTAAGGGCTATTTTTTGAGTGAGGCTAGTTTTATTTCTGTTTTTCAGTTGCTAATGAGAAGTTTGCTGTTCTCATTTGATTTAAATAAGTATTCTCATCCATTTAACCCCACCCTAACAAAAAAATTGCATTATATGTTCAGAAAGAGCAAACTGTAAGGAACAGCAAAAATGGTCCCACTTTTTTTTCCAGGAAAAAAACCTATGATTTTTGTATAATAAATATAAAATAGCCAATGTGGTTTTGAGATAATGACTCAGCTGTGCAGTGAAATAGAGGAGTAAATAAAAACAGAAGAGCTGGGGACCAAAACCCTTCCCCCCCCACACACAGTTTGCAAATCCTCCATATGCCCAAGATCTCCCCTGCCTCCAGGATTCTTTCAGCCCTACTAATTTCCCCTCCCCTCTTTCATTTCCCTTAGCTGACTCTGAACTGCTCTCAACATTCTGTGCCTCCTATAGCATACTCAGTCCACATCAGGCCATGGAGGTGTAGAGTTCTCTTTTCCTTTGGGTTAATATACACAGTTACATTTTCCTACATGCCTGAAGAGTCTTCCAAGTATATAGAGACCTCTGCTTTGTCTGCGGGCAGTCCTGTTTTGCAGCTTTCATGACTGGCATGGGGCCCACACACTTCACTATTAGATATATAATGAATGACTGAAGGCATTAGTAGTCAGTTGAAAAGTAATGAGCTCTCTGAAGCAATGGTGGCAACAGGTAACAGTGTCAAACAAATTAAAACAGCAAATGCCTCTCTTTGTTGTGTAGGAATCATTGGCACTAGGACTGCAGATCCTGCCTGGCTTTGTGTTTTCCTATCTTCTTGTCTCATTAAGTCTGACAGTTTTTTCAGGATAGTTAAAAATAAAGAGCAAAGGGTGGGAAAGCATTTCTCACATCTGTCAGTTCTAAGGAAGGTTTCCCAGTTCATTTCTTCTGGCTTCTTAAATGTCACCAGTTCTGCAGATATTCCTGGATGTCAGGATGGAGGAGGCGTGTTCTGCTGATAGCAAAAGAACAAAGAAAGGATGCACTTTTGTTTCTACTGAGGAGGAGGTTAGAAAAGTACAGGCAAATACCACTCTTATCCAGCCTTAAGGGTTTCTAATCAAATGTAGGGCACTAAAACACTGATTTAGATATGCACGTTCTTCTGTCACTCACTTTTCCTGTAACACTGCCTTCCCCTGATGCCCACCATCAACACCGTACCATCCTGCTCTGTGATGACACCTTCTTCTTTCAGAGCCATGCTGTTTCCTTTCAGTTCTCAATCCCATGCTACCATGCTGTCTTTCTTTTGCTCCCACCTTGCAACCTGCAGACATTTGGGGAGAGCATTCTGCAGTTGCTTAGTAATTGCAGCATGACAATCTGAACCAAAGTCTACATAGGTCTACTGAATTTGTGTTCTCAACATGGCAGCCAAATTGATTGTGTAAACTGATCTTCCAAAAGAAGTAACCAGACCATGATAGCTGTTGACAGCAGACTAGCAATGCCACTAAAGGCAGATGAAGACTATCTCGCCAGTTACTGGGCATTCCACAAAAACAACTTTTGACTCAGTGTTCCTTTTTCACATGTTTATACAAGATTAAATCAATGGAAGATTAATTAAACCCATTGAATTCAGTGGACTTGGAAGGGTGTAACTACTTAGGATTGCACTTGGGGTCCTGGAAACAAACAACAACCCTGATTGTTCCTTTTAAAATAAACCACAAAGAGATTGTAAATCCAGATTCTACTTTGTTAGACCGATACAGATGACAAGGCCTGACAAGAAGCAAAGGACAGACTACACCATTGAAACACAACCCCCCTCTTTCCAATTACCTTCCAGAAACCATGTGGTAGAAATGGAACAATAAATTTGTATATAGTTTTGTCATTTTCCTCATTCAGCCATTTCCAGGTTCTTTCTCAGCAGAACAGAGCAGGGGGTGGTATTTATTTTAGAATGTTTGGGGGTGGGGAAGAATTAATGATGATTGTTTCTCTCTGGCTGAGATTTGGTTTTGTAGTCTTTGAACTGTGCCTGAAAACCAATACTTTTTTCTTTATTTCTCCCTCAGGACTGTCGTTTGGTTTGCTTTCAGGTGCCTTAATGGGAAACAAACCTCTATCGACAGAGTTTAAGGACCATGATTAAGTGACTGGTTGACTGGCTGCTGGGTGCCTGTTGGGAAAACCAAAGGCTAACAGCTCTGTTGTGTCTTGGGGGCAGTTTGACTGTTGATGCTGCAGAACACCCCCCCCTTTAAAAAAACCACACAATTTCCTTCAGCTTTTGTTCTCATATGAATACAATACTTTTAGGTTTGAGCCCCTGAATATAGCTTTGCTATGTAAACTATGCCTAGATTGGGATGAGATTGCTTGGTGAAAAAGGCAATAGTTGGGATGAGATCACTTGGTGAAAAGGGCAATAGTATGCTATTTCCAAGGAATGGCAGCTTCGTTGAATAATCATAGATACCCATGTAAAAGGAACACGGAAGTGTGGGATATAATACAAACACATGTCACTTTGCTACCAACTTGATCAATAGAATAACATAAACTGGAATAAAGAGTACCAGCTGGCCATCAAGACCAGCTGTTTACTGGGACTCACCACAGATCAGTCTGCCTACATGGATTTTAACACCAAGCATATGTGGATCTGGTCTTGCCCTGTGTGAGCACTGGGTGGGGGGGAGAGAGAGAATTTGTGTATTTCACACATGCTTACTTTCAAGACCATGTAATGCATACATGTGGCTCTGTGGTCAGTAGCCTAGCTCACTTTCTTGATCTGTTCTGTGTGGCTTTTTAATTCTCTGCTACAGATTCACATATTTTGTCTTAGAGACTCATTACAGAGCCAGCATCCTCAATCTTTTTTAAAATAATATCTTCTAAAGGAACAGAGCAGAGCACCTGCTCTGATACCCGTGAAAATTCCTAGCCCTAATCTTAGCTCATGAACCAGAATTTTTCATTTCAAGAGCTGACAACTTTATCTGATCAAAATGTTCCAGATTTATATTTGCAGTTTTCAATTAATTAATTTAGCTTTCAGGCCAGATATTTTCTGAGTACTCCTTCTCCCAAATGAATAGCCATGTGTTCCCCTGGTGCAAGGAGCCTCCCATTAACTCAAGGGAAGGCACTGCAGGAACAGGCCATCATTTGCAGCCCTGTAGAGTTAGGAGGAAGAGTGCCATTCATCCTCCATTCACCACCATAGTATGTGTCTGCTCCTTTCATTATGTTGATCTGAAATTCACCTGCTACCTTATAAGTGAGGAAGTTCTTAGATATTAAGGGTTCTTCCTTAGACACGGCTGACAGGGATTTATGGCTCTCCGAGGATTAACTCTACTAAACCAGGAAAAAAAGTTTCAAAAGGTGTTCCCAGAGCTAATGTCTTTGTGGAGCTATAAATAAAAACCAGCTGTTTTCCAGGGCTTTAGATGATTTCCGTACCTTACAGGACCTTTGTGCACTCGCACCTGTCTCATAGCTCTTTAGTTCTTTTGCAGCTGTTCCTCCTGTTTAGTAAACAGATGCATTTATGATTTCTTCCTGTGAGGGAAAAGTCTTTGCAGGCAAAATGAGATTATTATTGTCATTCTACAGTCAGAGCAAAATTTGAAAAGAGATAAATAAGCTGTCAGATGGCATTCAGTATGTGTATTTTTTTTTAAAAAAATGTTCAGTTTCACAGTAATATAGGAGGGAGTAACTGAATGGGAAAGTAAGTAATGAACAAACACAAAGGTGACCTAAACAATCACATTTAAATAGTGCAGTTATGGAACACCAGTTGGCAAGTTTTGAATACCAAAGGAACCTTGACCTAAAAAAGCATGTGAAGTACAAATGCATTCATTTTCAAGGATGTCAACTTCTTCTCTACTTTGCACCACAATTGTGGTGTAGGACAAAGAAAGCATTCAATACTATTGTGAAATCTGGTTAATATAGCAGAGTATGCCCAGTCATAGAGGTGCAGTAAATAAATCTTCCAAGAAGAATATTACAAAATGTAAACTTTCATTTATTCATGTAGATTCAGTTCACATTCAGGTTGCAGTTGAAAGGAGAGAGAGAAGCCTAATCTAAACAGTACTTTCCCTACCACAAATGGCCATCTTGTCCAGCATCCTGTGTGTGGAAGTATGAGGGCATCGTTTATACAGGAGAGACCTGAAAAGCCATGAGAAGAATGGGAAGAACAAAAGACACACAGAGAGAGAAGAGGTCAGAGGCTCCCAAGTTGAGACAAAGGGAAGCATCCCATTCAAGGAAATAATACTTACACACAGTGATATAGTGCCCCCCATTGTCCAGGCACGCTGAGTCGCTCACTCCATCATATCCTACAGATGATTTCTGCAGATGGAAGGGTGACAGGCACCTGACTCTGCCCTCATATTGTTCCTGGGGTTTTCTTGTAACCCAGGAGCAGTATTTGTGGGGACACACTACACTGGGAAGGGAGGGGGGAAGAAATTGTGGAAATTACTTGTGGGTTGAAGCCTGATTCTTTGTCTTCTATTTTATTTTGAGGAGTACAATTATCTTATTCAGGTTGTGACTGTACATGTTAAATCCTTAGATTTTAATTCTTCATACTAGACAAAAATCAAATAAGCATTAAAAAGAGACATAATAGTTTGGTGCACAAGCAGAAATAAACTAGTCAGCTCTCTCACATGTACAAGTGCCTATTTGAAGCTGTCTTTATACTGAATCAGACCACTGGTCTATCAAGATCAGACCAGCAGCAGCTCTCTGAGGGTCTGGGTAAAGGTCCTGATACTTTAACTGGAAATGCCAGCAATTGAACCTGGGACCTTCTCCATGCCAAACAGCTGCTCCCCATAGATAATCAGGTACTGGAGCTTTGTAAAAGGGAATCTCTCTCCCTCAGCAATTGCAAAATCTCCGCCTGTGAAATGTCAAGACCAAATCCTCTGTAAACTGGTAAACTGGTTCAGTAAGGTCTACTATATACCAAGTGAGAATCATCTTAACTCCAAACTAGGCAGGATTTGAAACAATGTGTCTCTTCCCCTGGCTTTTGCCTTGAAAGGCTACAACTGGGAAAGGAAAAGTGGCAGGTGTGGAGCATTTTAATTCCATTCACCACTTGCCATTTTGTCTACTAAAAATCACATACCCTTTTCTTCTTATGAGGAAAACTATGAGTTCCTTGCCCTTTTGATAGCATCCTTTCACGGCTCCATTTAAAAACACGCAGACACATACATACCAGGGTACAAAGAACTCTGTATAAAGTCTTGTATCACCTTCAGCCTCCTCACTGTCATATCTGATGTCTAGAGCCGGCATCAGACTCTAAAATAGAGAACTGTGTTTGATTCTCATTCCCCATTACTCCACATGAAGCCTGCTGGGTAACCCTGGGCCAGTCACAGTTCTCTCAGAACTCTCTCAGCCCCACCTACCTCACAAGGTGCTTGTTGTGGTGAGAGGAAGGAAAGGCGATTGTAAGCTGTTTTTAGACTCCTTATGGTAGAGAAAAGCAAGGTATAAGAACCAACTCTTGTTTTTCTTCTTTATGTTTCTCAAATGACATAAACAGACCATTCCATGGTAATAGATTTATAGTCTGTGTTTTCCATACCCCAGTTAAGCGTACCGATTTTCTTCCTCATTCATAAATGGGCCCCGCCCCAACAAGGGGTTGTCCTAGAAGGATGAAGGGCATTTTATATATCATCATATTTCAATCATCATAAACTAAAATAATAGGAAATCTGCCCATGTAGGCAAACCAAAATGAGCTTTGGAGATTGTTGCATAAATGCTTAAAAACTACCCTATGAATCAATTTCCTAATAAACACAACATTAATTTATGCATATATTGTTGGCAGAACATCTGATAACTGTTGATATTCATGAAAAATCCAGAAATTGCTTAGTTCGTACAAGAAAGTAATGTATAATAAACTATTCTATTAAATCCCATTTTTCTCCTTACAGTGGAAGGGACTCCCATGAACCATATGATCAAAATCATTACTAATTCATTTTAATTTCTGTTTCCAATACTTGTGACATACAAGATTCTTGAAGCAGAGGAACATTAAAGTGACTAGCAGTGCAGTGCTAAGAAAAGTTACATCCTTCGGTCTACTGAAGTCAATTCTTTAGGTTTGCTCTGTAGATTTCTAATGCCATTTCTGTTTCATGTTCTACATGATTACTGAAAAAAAAAGCAAAATGTTAGGTGTTATTGTATGTTTAGATGTGTTCAGTTCTGCTTCTTTACCTCTACCCAAAGTTTTGTTGACATTCGCCCATTCCGCTTATGCACTTTACCCTGGATGTACAATCATGTTACATTTCTAATTTCTCATTCTGCAGCTTGTTTTCCACATGCCAGGTCAATGTCAGAGTTTTATCAGTTTATTGCATTGGTTTTTTTCAGAGCACTTATAGGGAGATTTTATTTTCAAGCTGATTGCAACTTGACTTGATTCTATGTGTGAAGTGCTTGAATCGTTATTTTTTCGCAGCAGTGAACTAGGCCCATTTTGACCATCCTTCCCTGTGTCCACACCTCCTTCTACCTTTTCCATCCCCCTTCCCCTTCACCCCTCCATACTTGGTGCACAATATATATATATATATTTGTTATAACAGAGTTTAGCAATAGTGCATTAATTATATATAGGGCTATTATTTTTAGATGATCATAGTGCAATAGTATGTAGATCCAGGTTGGCAGCTGTGTTGGTCTAAAATAGTAGAACAAATGTTGAGTCCAGTAGCACCTTTAAGACCAACAAAGGTTTATTAACGGTATGATCTTTCGTGCATACACACACTTCTTCAGATACACTGGAAGCTAATAGTTCAAATATATAGGCAGATGCTTCTACATAGGTGAACAGTAAATTAGCATACAACTTAATGAAGATGTTTTGACATATACAAAGACTAAACAGCAATATCAAGTTAAGTTCATATGGTCACCATTTGTTTGGATTTAATTAGGGGAGAAAACAGTGAAGCAATAAATATAGGAGACAGATGTGTAAAAGTGTCCTCCTTAATTGTCAAGGGTAATAAGCTGATTCTGTTGTTACACACCATTTGTTTCCTCTCAATCATGGAGTTAATGTGTTATTTTAAAGGCAACTGTTCACCCCTCGACAATTGTTATTTTTCTTATTCTGAGTTTGGGTTTTTTGATTCCTGTAAATTCTATGCTCCCCAAGCCATCCCTTCACCTGCATTGAACCCATGGCATTAATATTTGCTAATGTTCCCTACTGTGATATGTTCAAAAACTTCCAGCTTTTGATTTTAATAATTCCATTCACCCTGGTCTACCTTTACTGTCCCCTTTGCCTAGGGTGATATGTAATTTTTAGTAGCTAGTAGTGGAGATTTTCCCCCTGTTATTTTGCTGTACATATCACTCTTATTTGTGTTTATTTGTGTTTCCTTTAATGAACTTTCAAGTTATCAAAAGAGAAGCTGCACAGTTTACAACATGGAATATTTTCTTTTGATGCTAAAAGGATGTGTGTTGTATTACTCTATCATGTATGATGTCCCCCTGTCCACTTTCCTCCCTCAGAGGCAAGATTTTCCCTCCATTTTTCTTTCCTTTTCTGACTGAGCAGCTGTAGTGATCTGTTTTCTTCTTTCCCCAAAGAGCTCTGACTGTCCCACCCTATCTCAGTATGATATTTTACTGCTGGCTCAGCCAAGAACTTGAGGGAAGGGTTGGGATCATCCTTTAACTTAAACAACTTAAACGGCACTCGAGGCATTTTGAAATTCAAAAATAACAAAATATTTTATTTAACATAGAGAGGGAAGATCAGGTGAAATCAGGGGTAACATTTCTGAGATAAACAACTCTGAGGTAAAACACTATATGCACAGACTTTAGTTCATACGCTTTTCAGGATAATGAGAGTTTCATAAGCTTTTCCCAGTGACTTAGGAACTTCAAGATGAGAGACTTTCACTCCAGTGTTTCCCAAACACTTCAGTACACTTTCTTTGAGTATTCACTGACTCTTTTGGTTGCTAATGGCAGTTTCTAACCACACCAGACCAGGGATCTCTCCACTCTTCAGAGCTAACTCACTGTTTGATTGGTAGGGAAATTCTCCTCTCATTGGAAGATTTGTCCTTCTTTGCCTAACTTCTCAAACTTTCTTGCCAATTTCCCCCCAGTTCTCCTTCTGTGTTAAACTGCTCTCAGCTAAGGCTGAAATCAGACTGTCAGTATTCAACTCAGTCAAACAGAAATCTGACTGACTGTCTCCTCAGCATGCTCAGCTGATGCTAACCAATCTGATTGCTTGGAGCAGCCTATCACTCAAGGGTCTCTACTTCTGTGAAGAATTAACCCTTCACAGTCCTTCAGCTGTTTGTACAGCACTTCTAAGCTTTTGCAAAGTGCAGTCCATCACAGCACGCATCCTGTTAATCCATTCATTCCTACAGGACTGTGTTTCATGCTTCTCTCCCAGATTTTATGCATAGGCAGACTCAGCTTTGGACAGAGAGTATGTTCACCAGAGGGGTTGCAGCATAGATCCCTGACAGTCTGTATAAGATGGTTTTGTCACACTCACACTTTACATTCAAACATGGTTTTGTCATACTCACACTTTACATTTTTAGATATAACATCATAGGTATGCACCTGAAAGTGTAATGTGGTAAAGTAGCAGTTTCAACTTTGGAAATCTCATCAGCATCATACCAGTTGCCTTGGGCCAGTACAAACAAATGCCCAGAATTCATGTGGCCCTGGGAGACTGTGAAGACCTAGAAAGTGGGACAGGAGGGGCATAGGTGGTGGGACAGGGTTGGGAACACAGCTTCCTGAAATTAGGCAAACTCAAAAGTGATCCCCCTGGGCCTCCTCTGGACACTGAAAGCTGTGTTGTATTCTCACTCCATTTTTGTCACCAAGGCAACTTTAGTTTTATTTCAGGACAACAATATATATTTAGCAACACAGTTAGATGGTTCCACCATAACGTGGTAAATAGTGCTAATGATGTAATATAGCCCCTCCTCAAAACATTTTTAAAACTGGACTGAAAGTTTCACATTGATTAGGTGCACATTAGCCAAAGCACAGACTTATATAGAAAACCAAGTACCAGAACATAATCTTTAAAAACAGTTTCTCAACATATAGAAAGCTTGAAAACCACTATTTTAGATGATCCAGCACAATCCCAACATTAAGATCATTCCAGACAATGGAGATTATTGGCAGTAGTTAATTGCATTTGAGTTATCTGGCAGCTCTTGTGAAGCAGGAAATACATTCATTGGTCCTGCTGCTATACAAAATATTAATGTGCTGCTCTCATAACTATCTGCTATACATTAACACAACTCTCCCCCTCGCCCCCAGAAACAGGCACCAAAATTGCACACACAAATCTCGCCAGAGGACCTGTGAAGGTGCAATGCAATAAGAGCCCAATTATCTCAACTTGCTTAAGTGCCTTTGCATGGAAATGTCTGTGTGGGATTTCTTTAAGCTAATGGTGAAGGGATTGTTTCTCCAGATTAGTCCACAAATCAATGAAAGGTAGATCAAAATAAAAACCTAGTGACATGAGCACTGGAATTACAGCTTGGGTCCATGCCTACAAGGCAAAGCCAGGTCATGTTGTTAATTGGTGGCTATGTCCTAACAACAGCCCTTCATTTCAGTAGCATAGACTAAGCACTTGTGAGCTGCTTGAGTGCTCAACAACGGCACATTTGGAGATGCCTATCGCAGCCCTTCCATAACTTCTGCGAGCCTGGCAGTACAAAATCTACTACAGAGACTTCATTTCAGAAAAAGTTGTTGGAGATGGTATGCCAGATCTCCTCTGTGTCTTTGCTCAGTTTCAGCTGATGTGCCTTTCTGGATAAGTAAGATCTGGCCAAGATTGTCCATTCTTTCATTAGACCATTTCAGTGCACTCCAGTTGGCTGCCTTTAAAGACTGTTCAGATTATTCTATTAGTGCCACAGCAAGATTGCTGACAGATGTGGATTATTAGGAACATAGTTTGCCAGTCTGAAAAGATTTGCATTTGTATTTGCTTCTGCACACAGTCTAAAGGGCTAGCTGTAAACTTCCAAGCTCTAAAAAGGATTAGATTCATTCAATGATTGTTTGCTTCCATTCCATATGAGCCTGCCCATCAACTCAGATCTTTGTGTGACACCATTTTTATGTGACACCATCTTCAGATGTAAAGTGGATGTTTACCAGGAACAGGGACTTCTCAGTAGTGGCACCTTGATGATAGAACTCCCTCCCTACAGTTAACTGTACATATATGAAACTGCTGGTCCCCTGGCATCATGCAAATAAAAGCCAGTGATCAAGGGAAAAGGGATCCCCAACCTTTTTGACTTTGTAGGAACTTTTGGAATTCTGACACAGGGTGGTGAGTGCAACCCCAAATTGGCTGGTGCAAGAGGCTGAGCCAACTAGAAAATATCAGGGAGTGAGGTAAAGCATTATTCTAACAGTAACTCCTTAGCCTTTCAGCCAAGAAATTCTGCTTAGAATTATGCTTTTAAAAATGTAAATATTGTTTAAACCCATTTTCTTGTTTATACACAGCCACTGTGGTGTGGCTGCTGTTAAAGCAATTTTTTTAAAAAATCTGCATGGTCAGCTCTCTAGTGGCCAATCAGAAGCCATGCTGCACAAAAGCCCCATCTGGCCCTGCCCATTTTCTAAAGGTTGGTGCCAGAAAACATGTTGAAGGTAACCATGGCACCCACAAGTGCTGTGTTGGACACCCTTGGTCTGAAATACCATCTCTTCCCCAAGACTGCTGGGGAGACTATAGTGACTAAGAGCCAAACTAGGCAGTACAGCATCCATAGGCCCAACATGTGGATGCCACTGTCCTTTCAGAGCTGAACTCAGCCATTTAAAAATGCATGAGGGCCCAATCAGGGTCTGCAGTGTCGTGGGACCAGGTGATCCCTCCCCCACCTTTTCAAGTGCCAAAACAACCCCACCCTCCAGGCCTTTAATCTCTAGTTTGGCCCTGAGCTGTAAAGGGAATCTTTACCAATTATGTAATCATGGAAGGAAGGATTTTAAGGCATGCCATTTTTCTTGTCCTAGCAGGTTTCATTGCATCTGTCAAACTTTTTTGCTCTCTATACTTGCTAAATAGGCAGGAATCATTGTTTGGTAGTAAAGTTCATGTTGAACATGTGGAAGATTTCAAGTGCAATCCCTGGCACTTCCAGTTACAGATTTCAGATGTCAGAGCTGGGGAAGGATCTAGAGCTCTGTTTGTCAGAGTAGACAGTTCTGGGAGACAACGACTAAAGTCCGCCTCTGTGTAAGGAAGCTTCCAATGTACTAGCTCTTTGCTGGTCAGTCTGGGAGCCCTTTATATTCATTTCATTAATGTCCACTCATATCTTCTTCCTCAACCAGCCAGGTTTGGAAAGTGTTTTGAATGATGACCATTAGAAAATGCAAACTGAGATTAATTATTTTTGTTGTAGACAGAATTTTATTGGGCTCCAAGTAATTCTATGGCCTAAAATTTGCACTATAATTTGAGGCCTGATGTTCAACCCATGCCTAGAAAATTCACATTGCTTCATGTGGAAACTTCTCCATGAACTAAATTGATTAATCACTGACTTCATTTCTCATTGTATTTCACCAGTGCTGAACAACATTCATCTTCATGAACAGCAATGGGCAAATTGATAAAGAAGCATATTAATCTCACCATGACATTTAAAAGCCATTGCGTTCATGTGGTGGGGAAGCTCCCTCCTCCTGGATCCCTTCTAAGGCTGGACTTTCCATTGCTGTGCTTCACAGGGGGTGGGGGGCTGGCTGTGCATTTTAAAGAGACGTCAAAGTCCTCAGTCCTCATTTCTTCCCCCAGAAGCACTCTCATCAAATTATCACAGCTCCGGAGGGTACCAGAGAAATGAAAGTGATCAGTCACTGTAATTAAATGTTTCATATTTTATAAGAAAATGCGGTGCTGGGTTTTCATCTGTACATCGCTGAATATTTTTAGCTGTATACCCATCAGATATGATCAAATCAACCCAGACAGGAGTTTCTTTTTCTAGAAAATTCTTGGGTTTGTTTGTTTTTTAAAGGCTGCCTCCTGAGGTGAGATGGTTGCAAAGGCGACCTGTTCTGTATGCTGGCTGGCTAAAATAAGGACACACAAAAGTCATATTGTATTGAAAGCATATGCCATTGTTTCCAATATGGCCATGATTTAAGGAAGAGTGACTTGGTGAGGTCTCCAGTGGGATACAGACATTGTAGTGTTGGGCAGATATTTCTGGAAGGGTTTTGGGCTTCAGTGAAAGGGGACTTTCTGTTCCCATTGCCCCTCCTCCCATCTAGCAATAAATCCACTGTGTGATAAACAATTAAAATGGTTCATACAAAGCCTAGGGAACTGTCAATAAGATAAGAATTTTGTATTAAAATGTGGTGCCAAAAGTCCACTTCTCAGGAGGGAGCAGCTTGTGCTCTTGAGGGCAAAAACATCTCCTTCGTGCTTAGATTTAAATCCTGGCCGGTTGTTCTGTCCCAGCCACAGTACTGTGGCTGTTCCCTTACAGCATTTTACTGCTTTGGAGGGCAGTTTTCAGTGCTGATGCATGAGGCAATTGTTCTTTGCCTACGTTCCTGGGAGTTACAATTTATATGTTATTCCTATTTATTTACAAAATTTATGCCTCACCTTTGTGCCCTCATCAGGGTCAACAAGGCAGCTAAGTAATTAAATACACAAATAATAAAGACACATCTTAACAACTATTTGAACTAAACCAAAAGTACATCATTAAAACCAAGCTAAAATATACATACAAAAACATAAAAACAAAAATTAGAACAAAAGGCAGAAAGGAGTGGTTCCATGGTGAGAAGATTAGTTATGATGGAGATATGAGCACACAAACAACTATTGAGTGGGAGATACTGTGACTCAGTGGAAGAGTGCAGTTTTGTATGAAGATTGCCCCCCCCCCACCAGTTGGGTCCCTGGTATTTCCAGCTAAAAAGAGGTGTCAGGGGAAAAAAATTCTCTGCTAGAGAACAGCTGGCAGAGGAGGCATTACAAACCTACATGGCCCAGTGGTCTGACTCAGTATAAGGCATTTTCCTGTGCTTTTATATATTTCCAGATGATGTGTTTTAGGGTATATTCTCAGTTCTTGTAGAATGCCATAAAGGCCCCACAGGCTTGGCTCTGTTGAGGGTAAATATGCATTAAACACTCAGAAATCTTCTGTAACATACAGGAGTTCTGTGGCAAACGTTTGTATGTTTTCAGCAGGCAACTTTATTTAGAAATTCTAAAGTGTAAAAACTTCAACTTTTGTAAAAGAACTGCGGCTCAGGCTAATAAAAAGCACCACATCATAAAAATATTTAGCCAGAGGTGGCAGAGAAGGTCCTTCCACAACTGTGTCTGCCTCATCTCCCCCCCTCAAAAAACCCCATAAGCTTTGATTTCCAGACCCATTTTCTTATTCCCTTGGGCAGGAAATAAAAAATAGGAAACATTGTAAGTGCCACATGAAACATATTTGTTGAAACTCTGATCTCCAGAGAGAAATAGGGGGAAACTATTTAAGTAGCCATATAACGTGTGTGTGTGTGTGTGTGTAATGTAATAAGCTGAAGCACAGCAGGACATTTTTTAAAAATCATATAAAAACACTGCCATCATAAAAAAGGAGAATACTTTATCTACTACATCTGAAACAAAAAGCTCACAAGAAATACTTTATTCTATCAGACAAGGAGTAAAACAAGGAAATGAACAATAGAATGGACATATTTTAAAAGGTTTCAATGCAATGGCTATGCTATAAAATTGAGCTCTGTTGCCTAGGAACCATATCCTAGGCACTGCTGCATTAGACACTGGACATTATGCTGGAAACCTGAACAAACTTAGATTACAGAAATAAATATCCTCAGAATGAGCTTGTCTTCTATGTTTATTTCTGTTAACAAAAGCCTTTTCCCTTTGTATCCAGTGTCTAAGGTTTGTACTCCATCTAAATACTGCTGTCTTTACAGTAACCCACAAAATATCCCAGGTAGTATTTCATCCCTCCTTTTTACTCCATGAGGAACAGATTCTTTTTTTTTTAAGTGTATCTGTACAATTTTTTGAAAGCATTTGTTTAAGTGAATCCTACCTGCAATGAGCTTGAGGTGACACACACGGGGTTACCCTTCATTTTATCTTCTCAACAATTGTGTGTGATAGGCTAGGCTTAGAGAAATTGACAGGCTTCAGATCACTTAGTGGGTTTTATGGTTAAGTAGTGATTTGAACCCAGGTTGCTCCAGGTTGTATTTGACATTGGATAGACTGGTTTCAAGGGTCATTTGGAGCCACATCTGTCATCCCTTTTTTCCATTTATACACAGACTTACTAAGTTTACTCCCAGGTTTGTGTACTAAGAGATAAAATAATAAAATGGGAACACCATACAGTCCAATGACAAATGACTCAGAGTGGAGGAGTTACTGGTCAAGACATACTTTGATCACCATGTCCCATCATCTTTTTATCCTTTATGGAAACATGGCCTGAGAGGAAAGGGCAAGACTGCAGCTCCAGCTTCACTTCCTTCCCTGAGACTCATTTTAACTTTTAAAAAGCAGAACATTCCTTTTCATATATCTTTCAAATTACATCTAGTTTGTTACTAGAGGTAAGTGAGACTAATGTTGTCTACCCCCAGGTAGGGCCTGTATAGGGTTGCCAGGTTTAAAAGACAAGCCAGCAGGGGACATACTGGGATGCTCTGGGAGAGGGGAGGGAAGAAACTCGCCGTGCCTACATCACCTGGAAGTGACATAGGCACATCAGTGATGTCAGGAGATGATGCTCTAGTGTTTGGTCAAAACTCTATGGTTTGAAGCTAATTCCACCATAGTGTTTTGCCTAAAAACCAGAGCATTGCCCCCCTGATGTCACTGACGTGCCTATATCATTTCCAAGTAACATGGGTACATCATGTTTGGTGTGGTGCCCGGGGGGAGCACCAGAAACCAGGGGATCCCCCACACACTGGGGGAACCTGGTAATCCTAGGCCTGTAGATCTCCTGGAATTACAAGTGATCTCCAGTCTACAGAGATAAGTTTTCCTGGAGGAAATGGCTGCTTTGGTGGCTGGACTCTACGGCATTATACCTTGCTGATAGGCTTGCCAGCCCCCTCTCTGGGGTGGAGTTTCCCCTGCTCTGGGGCTCCTCCCCCTGGTGCACACCAGAAGTGATGTCATCATGTTACCAGAGACACAGGGATGTTCTAGTACTTGAGCAAAAACCCTATGGTAGAAGCTGTCAGTGGCAACATGATTGCACCACTTCTAGTTCATGCCGGAAGTGACATCACCACATTGTCAGTGATGCCAGCCTAGGCTTCTCTTTCCTCCTGGTAAGTTGCCCTACCCCCTGCCAGTTGCCAGGGAAACTCTATCCACTGAGGTCCCTCCTCTCACCAAACCCAGCCTTCTTTAAGCTCCACCCCTTTGGAGCTGGCCACCCTATATGAGGAGAGCCACTAAAGCCCTTATCAGTCAAGAGAGAAAAGAGGAGATACTTGATTTTTGTTTCACTCAAAAAAGTTAGGCCAAGGGACCTTGGTGCCTTAAATCTTTAGCCAGAAAGAGGCTTTACTCTGTATAATCTGGACAGTCATTCCTCCCTTGTTGCCCTACAGACTTTGACCCTAACAATGCTTTGACCAACACAGAGTGCTTATTTGCATATATGTTTCATAGTAATCCAGGGATACCAAGGCTGGATATTTGGGTTCCCTTTTCCCAGGGCTCTTTTTGTAGCCTTGAACTCCTTTGCATATTAGGTGACACGCCCCCAATGTAGCCAATCCTCCAAGAGTTTACAGAGCTCTTCTTACAAGGGCTACTGTAAGCTCTTGGAGGATTGGCTACATCAGGGGTGTGTTGCCTAATATACAAAGGAGTTCCTGCTACAAAAAGAGCCCTGCAGGCTTTCCTAAAGTAGAGGGTACATGTGTAGCTTTCATAGGGAATTTGAGATTAACCAGAGAGGGCTGGTTATTTAGGTCATACTTAGTGCGAGAGACTGCCCTTCTGGAATCCTTCCTCAGCAGTCTTGCTGACCTAGAACTCACAATATGAAACTCTAGGTTTGTCGGGATCTGAGAATCAACTTGTAAGGGAGAGTTAGAACAAAGTTTGAGTCCAGTGGCATCTTTAAGACCCACAAAGTTCAATTATGGGTATAAGCTTTCATGCACATGAAATTTATACCCAGAATTAAACTTTGTGGGTCTTAAAGGTGCCACTGGACTTTGTTGTGTTGTTTCAGACCAACATGGCTACCCACCTGGATCTATCTTATATGGGAGACACAGAGAGGTATATGGGATACCTTGAAATAATCTTATTTTCTATTGGATGCAAATGAGTGATGGTGTAAAGAAGGTCTTGAGGTCTCTGGGCTGGCTTTCTTTGACAATATCCTATCCATACTATTTTGAGATAAAAACCATATTTTGCCAATTATGAGGCTCCATTCTGACTACAGCCAGCATACAAATAGTAAGGCTAATGTTTGTATTCTAAAGTGAGGGACAGATAGAACAGATAAACAACAACTTGAAAGTAGCCTCCCTAATAAGAATCCATTAGGCCAGACGTGAAATGAAAGGGAATCAGTTTATCTGATCTCCCCAGGAAAAACATTGTGACACAAGGGAGCAATTTATGTAAATGCCTGACCCAGACTGAAGGCCATTTTCCAAAGGGTGTACCTGATGAGGACTGAAAATGAGGATAAAACATGGAGGCTGGCTGAGCATGTAGCCTCCCCCATTTTAGAGTCTGTCTTACCAGTGAGAGAAGAAAACTGAAGTGATTATTTAGTACTTTGAACTAAAATGGGAAGACAAAAAATAGCAACTGGAGAATTAGCTTTCTCATGAAATGATTTGTTGTTGTTCAGTTGCACAGTCGAGTCCGACTCTTCGCGACCCCATGGACCAGATCACGCCAGGCCCTCCTGTCTTCCGCTGTCCTCTGAAATTTGCTCAATTTCATGTTCGTTGCATCGATGACACTGTCTAACCATCTCATCCTTTGCTGTCCCCTTCTTCTTTGACCTTCAATCTTTCCCAGCATCAGGGTCTTCTCCAGTGAGTGCTCCCTTCTCATTTGGTGGCCAAAGTATTTGAGCTTCAGCTTCAGGATCTGGCCTTCCAGGGAACCGTCAGGGTTGATTTCTTTTAGGATTGACTGATTTGATCTCCTTGCAGTCCAAGGGACTCTCAAGAGTCTTCTCCAGCACCATAATTCAAAAGAATCTATTCTTCGGCGCTCGGCCTTCCTTATAATCCAACTCTCGCAGCCATACATTACTACTGGGAATACCATTGCTTTGACCATGAGGACTTTTGTTGGCAGGGTGATGTCTCTGCTTTTTATCATGCTGTTTAGGTTTGCCATCGCTTTCCTCCCAAGGAGCAGGTGTCTTTTAATTTCATGGCTGCAGTCACCATCTGCAGTGATCTGGGATCCTAGGAACGTGAAGTCTGTCACTACTTCTACGACTTCCCCTTCTATTTGCCAAGGAGTGATGGGGCCAGATGCCATGATCTTAGTTTTTTTGATGTTGAGCTTCAAGCCCACTTTTGCGCTCTCCTCTTTCACCCTGAGCAAGAGGCTCTTGAGGTCCTCTTCACTTTCTGCCATCAGAGTGGTATTGTCTGCATATCTGAGGTTATTGATCTTTTCCCCAGCAATCTTAACTCCAGCTTGTGATTCATCCAGGCCAGCATTTCGCATGATGTACTCTGCATATAAATTAAATAAGCACGGTGTCGTACTCCTTTTCCTATGCTAAACCAATCAGTTGTTCCATATCCGGTTCTAACTGTAGCTTCTTGACTCTTATACAGGTTTCTCAGGAGACATGTGAGGTGGTCTGGTAATAATTGAATGATTGAATGATTCATAATAATGATGAAATGATTAAAGCCCACTAAATTGCTGCTATAACATCTCTTGAGGAGATTACTTGAATTGCTGGAGGGATTGGCCACAGTACTCAGAAAAGACAGATGCCGAATTGCCAGTGCCAAAGGAGAATATGCTGGTAGGTGATGATGGTCACTGGGGAATAGGTCTTGTGTGGAGAAAGAGGTGTGTGTCTGTGTGTTATAGTCTGTTATTGCTAAAGGGAGTGGGCTGAGCCAGGGATTTGCAAGAGATCCTCATGAGTCTTTGTGAAAAAGTGAACTATAAATGTAAAAAATTAATGGAAAGAGAAGGTTTTGTTTTACTTGTATATCTGATGATGTGCTGTATGTCTTCATGTTCAGCAAGTTACTCGTTTTTGTTGGGTGCCTTGCAGGTGTCTCTGTTTTTCTGCATCATTAGGAATGTGTGTGTGGGGGGGGATCTGACCAGGAAAGTGACATAAAGAGAAAGGGTTAATCCTACCTCATGCCACAATTCTGTTCAAATGTGTAGCCCTCCCCCCAGCTGAAACAGAAGAACTGATTGGTCAGTAGTGGCTTGGGAGGAAATCAGACCATAAGGGTCTTTTGGGTCCACAAAGACACTCCCAAGCTACAGATGAAGGGATAAACCTGTCAGCCTGGTTTTGGCAACATATGCCAAGAGGAAGGAATTAGGAAGGACAAAGACTGAACCCTGTGCAAGGCTGGAGAACAATCTTGCACCCATTTCTAGGAAAGAAGCGCTAAAATGATTTATCAGTCAATTTAGGATTATCTAGTTATTCTTTTTTGTTGTTGTTGTTTCATCCTAGTAATCTCCAGCTGTGTTCTGATTAATTCCTATATATTTCTGTTTCAGTTTATGTAGTGTTTATGCTTAGTTATTAAGGGATCTTTTCTTTTCAAGATCCTTGGTATGGTCTGACTGCTTTTGATTCTTGCCTATATCACCTAGTTGTTTTACCATTCAGTAATACAAAGACTTAGCCAAGCCAGAGGGGCATTAAAGGCTAGGTGGAAGTTTGTCCTCTCACAGATATACAGTCATGTGCACCCCACCTCAAGAGCTCTCTCAAGCCCCACCTACCTACAGGGTATTTGTTGTAGGGAGGGGAAGGGAAAGGAGATTGTAAACCATTCTGAGACTCCAAGTAAAGGGCAGGGTGTAAATCCAATCTCTTCTTCTTCTCTAGTGAACCAGTGTATGGTGAGGGGGCAAAAGTGGGGCAGAAATAGGGACTCTGGTTGGTGGCAGACTACCCAAGAAGAGTTTCTTAAAGTTGGGGTGGGGGTGGGAGAAAGGATTTCTTTAGCAAGATTGAGACACCCCCACATACACAGGCCAAACCCTCTTGGCTACTCCCCAAGGAGAGTCAAGGGTGGGGTGAGAGGGTGAATTCTTGGCAATGTTATCTGACTTTATGCCATGAAAAGTGTCATATGCCCATTTTCACTCATTAAACCAAAAGCGACAGGGCACTTCCCTCCCCCCGTCCATTTGGCAAAGTTAGTTCACAGAATCAGAATCACAGAGTTGGAAGGGGCCATACAGCCATCTAGTCCAACCCGCTGCTCAGTGCAGGATCAGTTTACAGTATCCTTGACAAGTGTCTGTCCTGATGCTGCTTAAAGATTGCCAGTGAGGGGGAGCTCATCACCTCCCTAGGCAGTTCCAGTCCATCCTACTGTGAACATTTAAATTCCCCCCCATTTCTTCCAATACCTTCTAAATTTGGTGGAGGTGGGTTGGGGGTTTTTTTTGGACATTCCATCTCTACCTAGAAAACCCAATGCCTAGGAACTCTGTGAATATGTTCAGAGAAACTATTTCCTCCACACTGCAGAATGTTTCTCTGCCAACTAATTCTCTATCAACCTAATTAAGGCTACAAAAATTACCCCATGCTGCAATGGTTATTGGCTACACCCCACCACACACACACCTTAGCCCTCTCGTCTTGATGTACATTCTCCCCTGGATGATTAGTAGGATTCCTTCCTATGAGTGTGAACTTTATTTTATAGCACTGCCACATTATTACTCCCAGGAGGCCATATAAATATAGGAAACATGTTTTCTTATTTCAATTAACTAAAAGCAAATTGGCACTGAATTTTTAAAAACGAGCAAGAGGATGACTTCACTCTGAAAATAAATCTTCAGTGCAAAAAAAGAGAAGGAGTACACCGTCAGCCCTTGATACCAACAACAGTGAAGGTTACTGTCTGTCAGATGTAATGCTGAGGTGTGAACATGCTTTAGTCTGGCATTAAGAATGGGAAAAATAGCTTTTGGTTCATTACCATCATCTTGTAAAGTGTGTGTATCATTGGGGACCTTACTAATGAATCAGCAGTGTTCTGCTGTCACTCAGTTGGACCTTCTATTATTGAAGCAGATTGTGAAGAGAGAGGGAAGAAAAACCATTAGGACAAATGTCACTGTGAGAATGGAAACAGTAATAGAGTTGGGGAGGGGACAGAGAGGAGACCATTATTAACTCATTATAGAAATATATGAGGTGTTTTGACAGCCATTCAGCAAATAGATAAGCTTTGTGTTTGGGTTCTACAGTATTCATATACTATTGTACTAGAAAATCGAATCAGAGCCTAACTGGAGATGTCATAACTTTTCCTCACTCAGACACACTTAAAGGCTCTTTCAAGGCTGCAGGCCGGGTGAAGCATTGCCAGTTGGTGACATCACGGGGAAGGGGGAATACCAATATCACCAAAGTGCTAATGTTTGTGTCATTTGTCTTCCAGAAACAGGCAAGACATCACTGATTGGACTGGTAAAGGGGACAAGGGCATTACTTGGAAGTGAAGGTCAACATCCATAGAGGTGCAAATAGAAGCATCTCTGGGCCCAGAGCTGATGCTTCTTGGCTGTTCTCCAGGTGACTTCTGCCATTGACTGACTCATGAAGCCTTGTGCAGCCAAACTGCATATGCAATTGTGTCACAATATAGAAAGAATATGGGTATAGTAAGCATATGTTAGTAACAAAGGTATCCTTTGCTTATCTGGTGTAATGTGCAACACAGGTGCATGCTGATGTCGCACCTGCCTTTATGTTAATTGTGTCTCAGGAGAGTCTAAATGCAATTTGCCTTCTAAACCTTAGTTGGAAGGGAATGGACTGATAGTGGAACATGTGAAGAGATGCTTCGTTTCATTGCAATGTGCCTGCTGATAGGCTTGACTCAAGAAAGGCAGCAAAGATAACATGAGAAAGGGGTAGGGTTGCCATGTCACCCCGGGACACCAATGGGGGATGGGGGTAGGGTTGCCAGATTCAAGTCAGGAAACCTCTGGAGATTTGGGGATGGAGCCTGGGGAGGACAGGTCCCTCAGTTGGATACAATGCCATTGAGTCCATCCTCCAAAGCATCCATTTTCTCCAGGGGAACTGATTTTTGTAGTCTGAAGATGAGCTGTAATTCCAGGGGATCCCTGGATCTTACCTAGAGGCTGGCAACCCTGGAAGGGAAAGTGTTCAGTTGAGCTTAATGTTGAACTTCACATTGTTCCTCTGAGTTCCTGACTCCCTTTAGGTAAAGAAATGTAAGGTGGTCATCCGGAACCCAGATAACTTCTGCAGGGGAGGTGAAAAAAGTTACAGGGGGATCACCGTTTCCCCCTTCCTGGTTTAGTTACCAGGCTGCCTGACTGCCAATGACAGGCTTCCTTTGAGGTATTGCTGTGACAGAAATAGTTGCGAATATGAAAGAGTATCAAGTGCTAATCACTTGGCAGTTCTGACTTTCCGGAAAGCTAGAAGAACAATGACAAGGGGCACAAAGGAGACAATCTGAAGCCATTAAAATCAATGACAATTGTACCATTAATGTCCTTGGGACGAGGATTGTGCCTTCATGTGCTTGATGCTGAATGATGTCAATTTTATTTAGGTAGAAAATAATACATTCACTTTTTAGGTACTGTATTTCTATCAGAACAAAATCAAGAATACATTCAGAACCGGCCCCATCAGAATCCTAGGCAGTTCCCCCCCCACACACACCCCTTGTCAGATGTACTGCATCAAAAAGCTAAGAGCTTTGGCTTGTAAATCTGACTCTCGCTTACAGTTTTCTACAGAGAAGAAAAAATCCCAGAAGGTTTGATTCAGCGCAATCATCAGAAAGCACAGACTAGATGTGAGTAGAATCTCGATAGCTGTGCAGTGGAACAAAGGAGATGCTATAATCTTGCTGTATTAATGCAGCAGCAAATCTGTTTTGCTGAAATCACTGGATGGGAAGGATTTCTGCAAATAAAGAAGTCATTCATTCAAGTCAGCATTCCAGCTGCCCCAGTCTATTAAATCTCTAAACTTGACAGGATTGTAGTTGGAAAAATAGGTAGGTATTGTTAATTATTGTCATAGATTCCAAAGTTAGAAAGGACCAAGGTGGGCTATCAAATCCAAACTCTGACCTTCAAGGTGAGATCAACAGTTATATCAGTTAGCCACAACTTTAATGAAGAGTGATCTATTTGAAGCTGCAGAAAGAGATCAGTAATTAAAAAAAACCTATTTCACCCCAAAAGCTCTCTTGTTCCAGAACTGGAAAAACTGATGTTCTCTGCAAGACAGTTAAAGATGGAGGCAGGGGAGAAAAATCTTCTTTCAAAAGTGCTATATTGCTCCACTATGTTTCTGCTGCCCTGACCCGGTTGGTCCAGGCTAGCCTGATCTTGTAGTATCTTAGAAGCTAAGCAGGGTTAGCCCTGGTTAGTATTTGGGTGGGAGACCACCAAGGAAGTCTAGGGTCACTACACAGAGCCAGAAATGGCAAACCACCTCTCTGAATGTCTCTTGCCTTGAAAACCCTATGGCATTGCTATAAATTGGCTGTAACTTGATAGCACTTTCTACCACCATATGCGCTGTTGTATACCAAGCAGAGACTGCACACTTGGTCAGGGAACCACGCGGTCGGGAAAGGGACGTGAGCTTCACCTTCAAAGACACTAGCCTGAACAGATCCTAGCCTGCACCTATCAGACGGCTAGGATCCTAGGAGTAACCAATGGGGAATAGGGTGCACTGTAAATAACCTATCACGAGTGTGTGTGTGTGTTGGGGTATTGCTGCGGGAATATAACCGGCCTGTGAGCCGGGTAGCCATCTCAAGTCTTAAGTATACCTAATAAAGTATGAGCTGTTATCACGCATCCACGCATCAGTCTCAGTATTTTATAGTGGCGATGAGGGTGGGATCCGAATGAGCGACCTTCCTGACAACATGCCTCGCATCGCTGACCTCAGGAGCAGCACCACACTGCTCTCACAGTCTTCAGTCATCATGCCCTGCACCGCTCCAGACATCTCCACACCATGCGCGATCCCCATCATGGCTGCCACCCAAGGAAGCACCCCCAATTTCGATGTGTCCCACCTGGAAAAGTGGGAAACCTGGCTCGAGTGGCTAGAATATTATGCGGACTACCATGACATCATGGATGAGGGTAAGAAAAAATCCTTACTGCTCAGCTCCTGTGGAATTGATACCCTCCCGCCTCCTGAAAGATCTGCTGGCCCCAAAGAAACCGAAGGAGGCCACATATGCTGAAATTGAGACAGCACTCACAAACACTTTGTGCCCAAACTCATGAAAATAGCAGAGCGCATAGACTTCTTTGTGTGCATCCAGGGTCCTGACGAGACCACGATAGATTTCCTGGCAGCCCTAAGAGAAGCAGCCACCCGATGTGGGTTCCCTAGCCTACGTGACAAGTTGATGAACCAATTCATTGTGGGCCTCTGGGAACCCAAGCTATGCCGCAAACTCGCTATGCATGACAACCTGACTCTGGACCAGGCTCTGAAGGAGGCCACGGTGTATGAGAAGTCCCATCAGGAGCACCACAGCAAGATGGTAAACTTCACTGGCACATCCTCAGTAGGATTGGATGAGGAGGACATCCTCCAGGTGTGCCACCTGGCGAGGAGGAGTACCCAGCCCCAGATGACTGTGCGGACCAAGAAGCCAGCCACACAGACTTCCTGTGCCAGTTGCGGAGAGGTGCATGAGCGGTGGGCCTGCCATTTCCGCGATGCTGTTTGCCGGTCTTGCAACAAGCAAGGCCACATTACCCATGTGTGCAGATCAAAGGAGAGCCGTCGGATGATGTCTGCCCACCAGGAGTCTGCGGACCTCCACACAATCACCATTCACCAGCAACAGCGCCAGGTATTGAACTTGCCCCCAGAAGCCCCTAATAAAATGCATGCCACGGTGTTAATAGAGGTGTCTCCATATAGAATGAAGTTAGACACAGGGTTGGCATTCTCCATTATATCGGCAGAGATCCTACTGAAGCTCTGCCCTCGGGGGGATCCCGCCTTCAACGACCCCGGGGTTTAAGGTTGCAGGACTTCCAAAAGAACCTGGTGGCTGTCAGGGGCTGGGGCAAGTTCATGGTGCAGTATAAGGACTTTGACAGGGTCTTGGACTTGCTTGGTGTGATCAAAGGGTACCTCACGAGCCTGCTGAGACTATCCTGGTTTGGACCACTGGGGTTCCAGGTGATGGGGGTGCATGGGGGGGGTATGCAGGACTTTAATGCTGTATGTAACGAGTTCCCCAAGGTTTTCGATGGCACACTTGGCCAGTACTCCGGTCCCCCAGTCGTGTTAGACCTAGACCCCGCTGTAAGGCCCATCCGGTTGAAGGCCCAGAAACCCCCACTTGTGCTAAAACCCAAAATTGAGGCTGAGCTGGACTGCTTGGTGGTGCAGGGGGTGTTAGAACCCATGAATAACGTGAGATGGGAAACCCCTATAGTCACCCTGGTGAAACCGAATGGGGATGTGTGCAACTGTGCCAATTACAAATGTGCCCTGAATAAGTCCCTACAAAACCATGCGTACCCAGTACCGGTGGTCAGCCATGTGTTAGCATCGTTGGCGGGAGCACAGGTTTTTTGGCAAGCTAGATTTAGCCCAAGCATACCAACAACTCCTGGTGGACGATGCCATCGCAGAGGCTCAGACGATAGACACGCACTGGGGGGCTTTCAAAGTTAAGCAGCTGCAGTTAGGGGTTAGCGTTGCCCCGGGACTTTTTCAGAACATGATGGACTGTCTCCTTAAAGGCATCCCTGGAGTCCAGCCATTCTTTGATGATGTTTTGATCACGGCCCCGGACTCCGAGACCTTTGAGGACCAGCTCAGGATGGTGCTTCAATGTTTTGACTCTGCGGGCCTCAAGGTGAAATGGAAAAAGTATCTCCTGGGGGTGCCGCAGGTCAAATTCTTGGGGTTCACCGTAAACACCCAGGGAATCCACCTTACGGACAACAAGATCCAGGCCATCGTTCAGGCACCAGCCCCCTCATCTAAGGTGGAACTGCAGTCCTTCTTAGGTCTATTAAATTTTTATCACTCCTTTCTCCCACACAAGGCTGCCATGGCAGAGCCACTCCACCGCCTCCTGGATAAGGCAGCCCCTTGGGTTTGGGGCCCCAAGCACGCTGCCGCCTTCCAGGCGGTGAAAGGCTTGTTGACTTCAAATGCGGTCCTTGCTCACTTTGAAGAGACCTTGCCTGTAGTGCTTGCATGTGATACATTGCCTTATAGGGTGGGGGTGGTCCTGGGGCACAGGTTGGTGGATGGCCATGAGGTCCCTGTTGCATATTATTCCCAGACCTTGTCTGCGACGGAGTGCAACTATGCCCAAATCGACAAGGAGACCCTCGCCATTGCTGCAGGGGTTAAGAAGTTCCATGATTATCTGTATGGTCGCCCCTTTATGGTGGTCATGGACCACAAGCTCCTCCTTGGCCTCCTCGCCCCTGACTGCCAAACCCCTAATATGTTGTCTCCCAGGGTGCTGCGCTGGTCGATTTTCCTGATGGGATATTCATACTCTCTGGTCCACCACCCCAGGAAAGCGATGGGGCATGCGGACACCCTGAGCTGCCTCCCATTGCCTGGTTCTGACCCTGACCCAACTCCTGCCCACTACGTTGCCCTGCTGGAGTCCCTGCCCGATCAGCTGGTCCAGGTCTGGGAAGTGGTCTGTCACACTGCCTGGGATCGCGTCCTCACCTGGATCTTGGACTGGGTGGGGAGGGGGTGGCTCAGAGGCCTGGTTGGACCAGAGTTCATGGCATTCGGGTCCCACAGGGATGAGTTGTCCTCACATAAAGGGTGCATATTGTAGGGTAGCTGGGTGGTGATTCCCCAACCCCTACGCAAACAGGTATTAGAGGCACTGCACAAAACACATGCAGGGATTGTCCGCATGAAGGCACTAGCACACAGCTATGTGTGGTTGCTGGGGTTGGACAGTGAGATACAGGCCAAAGTTAAACTCTGTCAGAAGTGCCAGGAGTCGAGGCCTGAACCTCCGAAAGCCCCAGTTCAGCAATGGGAGTCCTTTCATAAACCCTGGGCCAAGCTACACTTAGACTTTGCAGGGCCATTCCAGGGCCAAATATTCTTCATTTTAGTGGATGCTTATACAAAATGGCTGGAGGTCATGTCAGTGCCCTCCACCTCCTCCAGGTTCACAATCCGTGCTATGTGGCAGATCTTTAGTGCCCAGGGCATCCCCAACTCTCTGGTCACGGACAATGGGGCAGCTTTCATGTCCACAGAGTTCGAAGGGTTTGTCCAATACTATGGTATCAGGCACATTTGCTTGGTGCCATTCCACCTGGCAATGAACGGCCAGGCCAAGCGCATGGTCCGCACCACGAAGGAAGCCCTTCGGCTCATGGACTCAGGGGACTGGGACTATAAGCTTGTGGCATTCCTATTTGGGCAATGCATGACTCCACACACCACAATGGGGCAAAGCCCAGCTGAACTCCTGGACTGGCACTTAACAACGAGGCTAGATTGGCTGCACCCAGACCAGGCGCTGGATTGTGAGCTGAGCACCGAAGACCAGGAGACCACATGAGGGTTTTTTCCAGGGGACCCCGTCTATGTGTGGAACTATGCCAGGGGTCCTGCATGGATTCCGGCCAGAATAACCAAGGTGACCGGGCCCTGATCCTACAAGGTCTCCAGTGAGGATGGCCAAGTGCTCAAGCAGCACATCAATCAGCTCTGTCACTGTTTGCTCCCAGCAGACCCAGCCAACAGTGAAGACAAGAGCCCGGAATGCCGAGATGAGGAAGCACCAGTCCAAGCACATCCTGGCATAAGCCGGCTGCCTGAGGCCGAAGACATGATTCCCCCAGCAATACCCCGCAGCCAGGAAGCAGATGACATGGCTGGGCCAGAAGAGCTACCAGCAGAGGTACAGCTGCCCCCTACTCCAGCCCCGGTGCCTTCCCCGGCACCTACGGAGGCGATGACAGAAGGACTAACCTCCGCTGCCAAATTGAGATGTTCCACAAGAGAGCGGAAAAAGCCCGCTTACCTAAGGGACTATGTTAGCTAGGGCTATCCGGATTAAGTGGGGAGGGGTGTTGTATACCAAGCGAAGACTGCACACATGGTCAGGGAACCACATGGTCAGGAAAGGGACACAAGCTTCACCTCCAAAGACAATAGCCTGAACAGATCCTAGTCCATGCCTATCAGATGGCTAGGATCCTAGGAGTAACCAGTGAGGAATAGGGTGCACTGTAAATAACCTATCATGTGTGTGTTGGGGGAATGGGAAACAGGGGAATATAAACTGCCCTGCGAGCCGGGTAGCCATCTCAAGTCTAAAGTATACCTAATAAAGTATGAGCTGATATCACGCATCCACACATCAGTCTCAGTACTTTATATGTGCCACCAGCAAAAGACTTTTCCAAGGGTGCTAGGAAAACACTGCTACCCTATAGACATTGGACAACAAACTACATACAAGGCTGTGGGTCTAAATGACAAGGCTGCTGCAGGCTTGGATACACCATGTGCAGGCTTTTCAATCGATTGGCCACCTCATACCCTAACAGTCATATGAAAAAACAAGCCTATTAGTGGGTCTCACAAAATATTTTCTGTTACTCATCGCTGTCTTTTTAACTTCAGTGTAGAAGAACATAGGGGAAAGAACTACATTAGGAATAGTGTTAAACTGTCCTTCAGTGTTGAGGAGCCAATCTGCAAATGTAACTCTTCTGTCTCAAGGGTGCCATCATCCAGTAATTTGACTAATCTTGAATGGAGAAAGGTCCTCTGGAATAAAAATGCTGTCTTTAATTTCTCTGTACCTAAGACTCTTGTTCTAAATAAACATACTTTACCTAACAGTAACAAGAAAGTCAAAAGGAGTCCAAGAGTATGGAGTTTCTTTCTTAGTGAATTGTAGAGGTTTGCACTGCCTGAAAATAACAATGATGACCAAACAAGAAAGAGCTACTTCATCATAACCTACTGTTTTTCCCTAGCAAGTACAAAATAAAAGCCAACTCTGAAGTCTTATTACTGCATCTCGTGAAGTTTTCCATGTGTTCATATATTTGAAAAGGTTTTGCTGGTTTGTGGCTTCCATCTATTCAGGGATGACCTGATGAATGGGACCTTGGGTTCCTATTTGATCCAATTCATGGGCTCATTTTCTGCACAAAGCACTGCGTAAGAATAGCTCTATGGCTTTTTTAAAGGATACTGAATCAGTGTTAGTTCAGACAGATACAGCCCATTTGGCTGGACTGGATGATAATTTATGGACCATAGAATGATTATCTGGATCCTCCAAGGCAAAAGAAAGCATATATCCGTAAGCATAGGAGTCTGGAAGCAACCTCAGCAGCCCTGATGTCTGGCCTTTTGATCTGATAAGTTAGCAAGTTTGACTCTGGCTCCTAAAGGCACAGTTAAGGCACAGTTGTTGTTCTCTTCTGGTGTCTAATCTTTCACAATGCAGGTTTTATAATATCTCCCCCCCCTCCCCGGCCTAGGAAGTTTATAGGTTGTTGAGCAAGAGACCTAAGTTACGTTGTGGTTAGCAGAGTTAGCCATTCTTATTGCTTTTTCATACATTGTTAATGTAGACTATATTCAGATATCACAAACTACAGTCCTCAGACTTGTGTATCCTCTGAGGGCAGAACAGAAGTTGAAGACTTTCTGGGTCAGGAAGTCTTTGACCTAATATTGTGGTGCCTCATTTGGGGTGTTTTAACAAATTGAGGGTTGTTTCTTATCCACAAACTGGGATTCTAATCCAGACATAAACTGTTTAGCATTGCCATTTGTGGATAAGATTTGTTAAAACATCCATATTTGGACATCACAACCAAATGTGGTTAGTTTGAAGACTCCCTAAAGCAGGAAGTATTTGATCTTACTGCAGTACACAAGAAGAAGGAACAAGAGGGAGTGAAGGCGGGAGCATGAGGATTTCAGGATTATTCATGTCACGAATTGCACGAATTTTGAGTCTCTAAGCAAACCCAAGTTCATACGAAACCTATTATTCTTATATCCTACCTTTAAGGTAAGCGAAATTGGATTGTGGTCCCCAAAGGTGTTTGGCAATATTTCACATTCTATCAGATCTCTCACCATGCCACTAGACAACCAAATCATATCAATTCTTGACCATGTGTTATGGCGAGCCGAGTAATACGTGTAATTGCATGTTAATGGATTTCTAACTCTCCATGCATCAATTAAGTTGTATTCTTCTACTATTTGCCAAAATGAATTTGGTAATACATTAGCTTTTTTCTGACCTTTTCTACTTTTCTGTCTATCTAGATTCGAGTCGAGAATCGAATTATAGTCCCCTATAATACACAGGTTGTTCACTTCATCTCTTAAGATAGCTTGTAGTTGCTTGAAGAAGTTTCTTTGATTCTGATTAGGTGCGTATATGTTAGCTATTAACACCTTTTCTCTGTTTCTAATTATTGATATTACTATTATTCTACCATCTTCTGACCTATGGATGAGTTCGGGGTTCAGTATTTCCTTGGCATATATCACTACCCCTCGCTTTTTCTCATCCGCTGAAGCTATAAATTCTCTTCCTAACTTTTTTTGTATTAAATATTTTTCATCCTTTTTCTTAATATGTGTCTCCTGTAAACAAACAATGTCTGCTTTAATTTTTTGTAATTGGTGGAAAGTCCTCCTTCTTTTTTGTGGACTATTTAAGCCATTTATGTTAATTGACACTATTTTTAGTTTTTGTGATTTTTTAAATGTGGTCATCTTTATTGTTTAATGTTTTTTCCCTTTATTTTTATATTTAAATCTGGTCAGGTACTGGTAAGTTATTTTGCTTGGTTTAGTCCTCTTTTTTTTTGAAGAATTTTTGTTCCCTTCCGTTAAGTCTTGATCACTGTTTTGCTCTTCCAACTCTTCCTCTTCCTTCTCTTCACTTCCTTCTTCCTTATCTTCTTCTTGCTCTTCAGCCCCTTCTTTGTGTAGACCTAGATCTTCACCAAATTTGTCTATGAAATATTCGGCCTTGAAGACCGAATCAATTCTATGCCTTTGTCCATTAAATGTGAATAGTACACCCTCTGGGATTAACCATCTAAACATGATCCTGTTGTTTTTCAGAAGGTTAGTTATTGTTGTATATGGCATCCTTCTTTCTCTCACCCTCCATGGTATCTCTTTTAATATTAATATCTCTTCTCCCTGCATACTCACTTTCTTTTCATTTGCTGCTCTTAAAACCCTATCTCTTAGGTCTCTTCTATGAAACTTGATGTGTACTTCCCGAGGTTTTCTGTTTTTTCTCGCATAGGCCAAGTTCCTTCTGTAAACCGATTCAATTCCATTTTCTAATTCCTCTTCTGAACATATTTTCAATTGCTCCCCGAAACTATGCACTATTTCCTCCTTAAGATTTTTTTCAATGTTTTCTGGAATGTTCTGGCATCTTATTATTAACGCAGCCTTATCCATTTCTAGGTTTATGAGTGTTTCCTCTATTTTTTCAGTCTTACTCTTGGCTTCCTGCATATCTAGATCTAAGTCTCGTACTTTGCCTCTTAGTTTCCCCTGATTATTGGAGATTTTTATAATTTCTTGTTTGTTGTCCTGGATTTGTCTTTTAAGTTCCTCGGTTTCATTTTTAATTTGGATTGTTAGTTCTTCCATTTGTAACCTGATAGGTTCTATTTCCTTTTTTATTAGAGCAGGTAGGGTGTCTTCCACTGTGGTTTTAACAGCGTGAGACACTGCCTGTGTCACACTTTCTTGTATCATCTTGTGCAGATCTTTCATTGAAATCTGTTGGGTGCTCATTTGTGTTATTTTAAGCTGCCCCAATCCTATTTGCCCTGGAGATGATAGCGATGGTTTTCTATTGCCACTCCCCCCTGCGGCCATCAAAGCTAGTGTAATTCAAAAAGTATGCCACTGATACCTCTTAGTGTTTGCCGTTTAAATTATTCAAAGCTGTTTCTTTCTTTAATATTTCTTTTTTACAAGCTTGCTTATTTACTTGTTTGCAGCCCAGAAGCCCAATAAAAAAGTTCTAGGAAGGTTAGATAGTAATAACCAACGGCAGTTTTCTACAGAATACCAAAAATTCAAGTAAAGCTATGCATAATGCTCTGTTCTTAAGAGCAGTTCTCACCAGATCTGGGAAGCAAAGCAGGGTTGGCCCTGGTTAGTATTTGGATGAAAGGCCACCAACAAATACCAGGGTCACTATGCAGAGACAGGCAATGGGAAACTATCTCTGTTAGTCTCTTGCCTTGAAAACCCTACAAGATCACCATATGTTGGCCACGACTTGACAGGGAAAATAAAGAGCACCTCTTAAAATGTTTCCAGGTTTCTACCCTCCCCAGGTCAAATTAACTAAGGAAGTTTTTTGTTGTCTCTGGTGTACAGTCCCTTTCAATCAAGGGGTGAGATTCTTTAGAACATGAGTCAGGGTGGTTTGAGTTTTGGCAACCGGCCTGGCAACCTGTGGGAGACTGGGTGCGGGGGGGACATGGGGGAAGTCATGAGTGGCGGTGTAATATCACTTCTTGGAAAACTTGGAAGTGATATCAGTCTTCTCTAGGAAATGCCAAAAAACAGTTTTATGAGCATTTTTTTTAAATGTTCTTTCTCCCACTGGCCACTGGAGTGCTGTGGACACATCACAACTCTACCCTATAGAATCAGTTACCCTCCAAATCTGACTTTGCAGGCCATGTAAAAACGATGTACTTAAACCCACTTTTAAAGTGTAGCATAATAACATAAGAACATAAGAGAAGCCAATGTTGAATCAGGCCAATAGCCCATCTAGTCCAACACTCTGTCACACAGCGGCCAAAATATACCAGGTGCCATCAGGAGGTCCAGCAGTGGGACCAGGGCACCAGAAGCCCTCCCACTGCTGCCCCCTCCAGCACCAAGAATAGAGTGCATCACCTGCCCCAGACTGAGAGTTCCCATCTATACCCTGTGGCTAATAGCCACTGATGGACTTCTGCTCCATATGTTTATCTAATTCCCTCTTGAAACTGTCCATGCTTGCAGCTGCCACCACCTCCTGTGGCAGTGAATTCCATATGTTAATCACTCTTTGGGTGAAGAAGTATTTCCTTTTATCTGTTCTAACCCGACTGCTCAGCAATTTCATGGAGTGCCCACGAGTTCTTGTGTTGTGAGAAAGGGAGAAAAGTACTTCTTTCTCAACCTGCTCAATCCCATTCATAATCTTATAAACCTCAATCATGTCACCTCTCAGCTGTTGTTTCTCCAAGCTAAAGAGCCCCAAGCATTTTAACCTTTCTTCATAGGGAAGGTGTTCCAACCCTTTTATCATTCTAGTTGCTCTTCTCTGCACTTTTTCCAATGCTATAATATCCTTTTTGAGATGTGGTGACCAGAACTGTACACAGTATTCCAAATGAGGTCGCACCAATGATTTATACAGGGGCATGATGATACTGGCTGATTTGTTATCACGTTTGGATCTCATTGTATTGACCTGAGGACACGACACAAGAGGATGGAGGCCTCCATGGGTCACACACAGCCTGGTACACTTTGAAAAAGAGGTGTCCAAAACAGCCAACATTGTCCCACATAGCCATAACAGTATGGTGCATGAATTACTTACAGCTGCCAGAATGGTCAGTCAGTCTATGAATGATCATGACTGTGAAGCAATGGATTGGTAAAGTGTGGCAAATCATAAAATTATCTAAATCAACTGAACTTGTACAGTTAAGGGATGTGTGTCCTCAGTTCTCATTAGCTTGGAAACCCTTTTTAATGAGGGCTCCCAGCCTCCAGATGGGGCCTGAAGATCCCCCACTTTTACAATTGATCTCCAACTGACAGAGATCAGCTCCCCTGGAGAAAATGGCTGCCTCAAAGGGAGAACTCTATGGCATTGTACCATGCTGAGGCCCCTCCCCTCTCCAAACCGTGCCCTCACCTGGATCCACCCCCAAAGTCTCCAGGTATTTTCCAACCCAGACCTGGCAACCCTATTTTTAATGCTTAGCAAGAGCATTTACAATTACCTATGGATATTTACATTTGTATAATGTTATTGTAATTTACTCGTATATATTTACCTGTGATTCTGGTTTTATTTCTATTGTTAGTTAGATATTTATTTAGAAACAATCTTGGCAAATCAAATTTAAAAAGTTTTGAAAAAGAGGCATCCAGTGCATGGTGGGTATCAGCAAGGGAGGGGAGGGCTTCAGGGTGGCATATGAAAAAAATTAAATCAAAATGAGGGGTCCTTGGATTGGTAAGCATTGCTGTCTTAAGCTACGGCTACATAGTAGATTTGAAGGGGGTTAAATACCATACATAGCCTTTTACACGTAAGCAAAAACTTAAAGACTTTCTTCCAGATAGAATAGTACATGTTGAATTATACTATGTGAATGTGGTCTGGGCATTTTCTCCATTGAGTTATTCCTTCATATATAAGTACTATCACACATGCTCACAGTCTATGCCTGCATCTAACTAAGCTTAAATAAGTTATCAGGCAACAGTCTAGTTCATAGGATACCTTTGAATTCTCTCCCTCTCTGTCTGTCTGTTTGGCCACCATCTCTCTCTCTCTTTCTCTCTCTCTCTCTCTAACACACACACACACACACAGAGAGAGAGAGAGAACAATGATGTGTGCATTCATCTTAGCTGTGTGTAGCCTTGCCATGCTATACTGCATCGAAAGCACTGGAGAACAAAGACCCCTCCTCTTGTCCTTCTCATCTCAGCCTAAACAGACCTGGGACTGAATCCAGTTCAATAGCATATTGCACTGGATTCTCTGTGCTGGGGCTTGCCTCTGTGGATTGGCACAGGGCTTTATCAAGCCCACACCACATACTCAGCGTCTGTCAGAATCCTGTGCCCAGATTCCTAAGCTGTCTTACGATTCCGTGTGCTCTGAGTATTCTGCTGCATCATCTGGAAATGAAATAATGCAGTATTAATAAACATCACCATCATCTTTGTCTTAGTAACACAGTGGCTGTGTTTGATTTCTGCTCTGCTGCTGGAAAATTAAGTTTGAGAGATGGGCAATTCAGAACGTTCTTGACCAAAATACACCGACTGTATGTCTTCTTATCTGACATAGTGGCTCCCCGTGCTGTGTGGGAACTTGCAGATATTCCAGTGCATATATTTGTAATGGTTACACAACTATGTAAAAATGCATCAACCGGAGCACTAAAGGTCTCAAAGACAGCGACATTATATAATGACTGCCCTGGCTGTTTTCCTGATGTATGCACCACATAAAGGGATTTAAAGCACCTTATTGTGTTTTCAAGAACCTGGGTTTTTGGGGAGTGTGGGGAGGGGACTCCTCTCTTTTTGTGTGACCCTTTACCATATTGTATAACTCTTTATAGTGCTTTTCCACATGGAGGCTCTGGCCACATGGCTTCGTGCCATTTCTTCATACTATATACACACGAATCTGCCTTGTTCTTAATGAAAGTGGGTATTTTCTACTGTCTGCTCTGTCTACTGTCTACTGTTTTCTGTTGCACACTCTGACTGGCAGGGGCTCCCCAGGATCTAAAGCCGAGGTCTTCCACATGGCACACGAGCCGCTCCTTGGAGCCAGGGTGGATCTGTCTCAGTGGCATACCAGGAAGATGCCCTTGAAATTGTCAGCTGATTTGAATAAGTAGTGACATAGATAAGCCATTTCATGGATTTAAATAATGATTTAAATAAATAAAAAGTAGGTGAACCTACACTTTGTTGTTCCATGAAGATAGATTCAGGTGGGGTAGCCATGTCGGTCTGAAGTAGCAGAACAAAGTTTGAGTCCAGTTTCACCTTTAAGACCAACAAAGTTTTATTCACGGTATAAGCTTTCATGTGCAAGGCACACTTCTTCAAATACAATGGAACAGAACCCCCTCAGTCATTACTTACAGGGGGTAGAGGTTGTTTTCAGGAAGGGCCATTTAGAGTCAAGATGCAGTAAATTAGCATACAAATACAAGAGTTAACAAACAGATGTGGGAACAAGATTTGATTCCAGTGGCACCTGCAAGACGTATAATGGTTGAGGGAGTTCAGTTCCACTGTATCTGAAGAAGTGAGCTTGCACATGAAAGCTTATACCATGGATAGAACTTTGCACAGTCATGCGTCATGCCAAAGATTATTTCCCCCTTAAAACCATAGTGCCCCTCATTGTGGATACACTTTGTACATACACAGAAATAATGCCATATAAAAAACTGTCCTCTCTGCTTTTCAGGCCTATGGCATCTTTACTTGTTCTACCAGGAATGACTAGAAATGACCCTCTGGCAGTTGTACAGGTACGGAGGGTAACAGAATACAGATTTTGGAATATTATAGGTGTGAGCATGTTGTCCAGGAACCCAATGCATTGTGTGAAACAAACCTTAAGCTGCATGCAGTTGCCCTTGCTATTTAGGTAGGGGGAAAAGAACATTCATTTGGAAAAGAGACCATCCATCTTTTTCTTGAACTTCCACTTGAGGTCAGTATTATGTTGGGCTACAAGTATGGGTGGGTGGAATACATTTGTTTCAGAAAAGAGCAACCAGCACACTTGCAACCAAAGCAGGGAGTTAGGCTAGTAAAGCTATCTACTGGAAGAACATGAAACCAGAGGTCTTTGGTTTCTTTGGCATTGTAATTTTGGCAAGGTTTACATGAAGCTTGAATTCAGTCTCTCAGCACAACACATACAAAGAATTTGATGGACTGGAATTATAAGGGATCCAGTCTTTCTTAGGTGTTGTGAGCTTCCTGTCTAATTTCTGTGAGTGGATCTTACAGGTGTTCAAAAGTGCATGTGCTCAGTGCAGATTCAGAGGGCATTAATAGTGTTGCCAGGGTCTGCCCCCCCCGGAAATCTCCTGGAATCACAACTGGAAATCTCCAGATGACAAAGATAAGTTCAATATATTGTTGAAGGCTTTCACGACTGGAGTTCATTAGCTGTTGTAGATTTTCTGGGTTGTCTGGCCGTGGTCTTGGCATTGTAGGACCTGATGTTTCGCCAGTCACAGCTACTAACGAAACGTCAGGACCTACAATGCCAAGACCATGGCCAGACAACCCGGAAAATCTACAACAGCTAGAGATAAGTTCCTCTGGAGAAAATGGTAGGTTTGGAGAGTGAAGTCTGTGCCATTATCCCCTGCAGAAGCCCGCCTCTCCCCAAACTCTGCTTTCCCCAGATTCCCCCCCCCCAAATTTCCAGGAATATTCCAACCCAGAGTTGGCGGCACTAGTAAGGTCTCCACCACTGGGTCTGCCCTGATGCTCTTACATGCAGCTGAATCTCTGCAGTGAAAGGATTTGAAAGTGCAACAGGAATCATTGCAACACGCAGGATCCTGATTATGAATACAAATAAAAAATAAAATAAAATAAACATAACCTATGCATGCACAGGGGTATGTGTGTGTGTGTGTAGTTTGCTGCACAAGTTGGCTATATGTCAAAATGTTTGTGGGTACACACTTCTGCATAGGGTTGCCAGCCCCCAGGTCCCAGTGGGGTTTCTCCTGCTTATGGGGGCTTTGATTCACTGCTGGCCAGCTGGAGAAATCTCACCCCAAAACAGGGACATCACCACATGAATCCCTGATATGATGATGTCACTTCCAGATTATGTCATTGTGCTGGGGACATCACAGAGTTTTGCTCAAAAAACAGAACATCATTTCCGGGTGATCATCATCATGTTGAGGACATAGCACACAACATCCCACTCACCCCCAGAAACCCCCCCAACACCCCCCCCCGCCACAATGGCGAGGGGACCTGGCAACCCGTCTTCTGCATGCCTGAACAAGATATATCATTTTGCCTGGTTAGAGTCTGGTTTGATAAAAAGATGTAAATGTTTGTTTAATGGCCATGGAGAGGCCTTAAAAATAGGCCATTTCCCTTAAAAACAGGTAATTTCCCTGATGGAGGAGAAGGCCCCTGCACAGAAGATCATGTTGAAATTTTTGAAAAGACAGACTGAGAGAGGTATAAGTTGACTATATATAAAGCACCTTGAGGTGTAAGTTTGAGAGATGGTGTGCGGTAGTGGATCAGTGGCTCTCCTATCCCTTAGGAATTACACTCCCAATGTTCTGCTTGCTCATTGATTGATTGATTGATTGATTGATTTTTTTGTATTTATACCCTGCCCTCCCCACCAAAGCAGGCTCAGGGCGGCTTACATAAAATTGTTAAAATAATTTAAAACACATAAAATCTAAAGTGCAATGCATACATTACTATGCGATGGCAACCATAATCCAATATTTTCGTAACAGGAGTCAGTTTGTACAGACTTAGATGATGAACAGAATCCCAGGGAGGCTCCAAGTTATGTCAAGCGTTTAAATGTGGTCAAATGCCTGGTGGAAGAGCTCCATCTTGCAGGCCCTGAAGAACTGAGTCAAGTTCCACAGGGCCCCAGTGTCCTTGGGGAGCTCGTTCCATCAGTGTGGAGCTGCCATGGAGAAGGCCCTAGCCCTGGTGAAGGCCAGTCTGGTCTCTTTAGGGCCAGGGAGCGCTAGGAGGTTTGGTGTTCCTGATCACAGTGCTCTCTGGGGAACATGTGGGGAAAGGTGGTCCCTCAGGTATGCTGGCCCCTGACCATAAAGGCCTTTATAGGTGAGAACCAGCACCTTGAAGTGAATTTGGTATGCTATAGGCAGCCAGTGCAATACTTTCAGTGCAGGCTGGATGTGTTTTTGCGGAGAGAGGCTCAACAACAGCCTGGTCGCTGCATTCTGCATCAGCTGCACCTTCCAAATTTGGGACAAGGGCAGCCCCATGTAGAGAGCATTACAGTAATCCAGTCTCGAGGTGAACATTGCGTGGTTTACCATATCGCTATGTTCAAGGAAGGGAACCAACTGCCTAATCAGCCAAAGATGGTAAAAGGCTGACTTGGCAGTGGCTGCTACCTGGGCCTCCATCATTAAGGAGGCATCTAGAAGCACTCCCAAACTCCTAACCTCTGGCACTGGCACCAAAGGTGCCCCATCAAAGGTCGGGAGTGAGATCCCTAACTCCAGGCCACCACAACTTAGGCACAGAACCTCCATCTTTGTTGGATTCAGTTTCAACCGACTCAGTCTAAGCCATCCAGCCACAGCTTGTAATGCCAGATCCAGATCTTCTGACCCAGAGTCCAACTGGCCGCCCAACAACAGATATAGCTGGGTGTCATCTGTGTACTGGTGACAACCCAGTCCGTAGCTCTGAGCTATCTGGGCAAGGGGGCACATATCGATGTTAAATAACATTGGGGATACACACACACACACACACACACTAGTGGGGAAGCCCGTTGCGGGAAGAGGCAACGAGCCCTAGGGAGAGCCGAGAGGCAAGGTAGCTGGGCTGGCCCTCCCCTGAGGAGGGCTGGGGTGCGGCGGGTGAGGGGAGCATTGTGGCACCATTTCTCCCCTTTGGAGGACCACCCCCAGTGCAGGGCATGCAGCCTGTGGGGCGGAGGCCACAGCGAGTTGTGGAAGCGTGGCGTGGGCCCCCTGGGGCAGTGGAGTGTGGCAGTGGGCTGGGGAAGCACAGCGACGGTGGCTGTCATGGCTGAGTCCCCCCCCGGCCTGGTGTGCAGGCTTCTCGTTGGAGGGCGCAGCAGGCTTTGTAATCGTGGTGCAGCCACCCTTCCCAGAAGGCAGTTTGGGGCCGCGGAGTTCTGTGGTGTTAGAGGGAAGTGCAGTGGTGGCGTTTACTCTTTCAGAGGGCCCCCATCATGCAGCGACAGCGAGGAAGGGACGCCAGGAAGAGGCCTGGGTCCCGAAGACTGCTGTTGCTGGAGGATCCATGCCAATCGGTGGCTAGACGCAGACTGGGGGCGTGAGGCTGCGCGCTGGCTGAGTGGGCATGTGCATACCCATGCAGGACGGCAAGCAGCCAGTGGCAAGGGACCCACTATCTGACTGGCTGGTCCCTCGGCCAACTGATTCCGGTGCGCATTTTGACCATATAAGGTATGGCCAAAACTCAATTATTATAAGGAAGGATGTTTGTGTGTGTTATATTTTTCAATAAAACAAATATTACAAAGACATACTAACAGTGCAATCCTAAAATCACTTTCCTAGGAGTAAGGCCCAATAAATAAACCTGAGTAGGACTCTGAGTAGACCTGCTTAGGATTTGTTTCCATCTCTAGTGTGCTCTCATCCAAGGGGGACTAAACAATATCATTCTGCCCAGTCTCACCAATCAGGTAAGTTGGGGATGTGTAATAATATACTTTCAAAGCCTTTGAGTTCAATGTTTTCTCAGTGATGCATTGAAGTGGCATGAAAAGTTTAGGTTTCCAGTCAACCTTCACACATCAAAGCCGGCTCGCTTTAATTGGCAGGTAAAACATAAGGCAGGTGACAACCCTGTCTCCTTTGAAGATAAGGAGGGAAATCACATCTACCTAGTTTCATATCAACCCCCCTCTTTACGTCACTTGAAATAACACAAGGATGTGAGCTCAGCTGCCACAGGGGCTTTCTGCCATCAATAAAATAATACAGTCAGTCTTTGAGGCAAATGTTTTAATGTGCATCCATATTTCAGTGTAGCATAGGTAAAGCTTTCCCTTGCTTGAAATCCGACTCAAGGAATGCGGTGCTCATCTCCTCCAAGCCGAAGAGCCAGCACTGTCCAAAGATGTTTCCATGGTCATGTGGCTGGCATGACTAAACACCAAGAAGCATAGAATGCTGTTACCTTCCCACCAAAGTGGTACCTATTTATCTACTTGCAATTTCTTGCTTTCAAACTGCTAGGTTGGCAGGAGCTGGGACCAGAGACATGAGCTCACGCACTCAGTTCTCGAACTGCTGAACTACCAACCTTCCGGTCTGCAATTCAGTGTCTTAACAATTTAAGCCACCGCAGCCCTATTCAGTGTAGCATACTCTGAAGTAAATAGACTGAAACAATTAACCTTTGTGACCTAAACCTCAGGATGCTTACAGAAGACTAAGTGGACCATATATCTGAAAAAAAGACATAAGCAGAAGAATATTCATCAGGGGCAATTTTATTCATCCAGATTTAGATGGAAGAAACTATGTAATCTACAGCTGAAGCATTTTTCAGAGCTCTCAAGTGGGGAGGGCTAAAGAAGTGTGTCCATGCTGTGAACATCTTCAGTGTGTATCTAGCATTAGAACCATGCTATAATGTTAAGGGGATGCTGTAGCTCCATGGTAGAACATCTGCTTTGCACAAAGAAGATCCAAGGTTCAGTTCATGGAATTTCCAGTCAAAAGGATCAAGGTGCAGATGATGTAGAAGACCTCTGCCTAAGGTAGATGGACCAGTGGTCTGAATCAATAGAATGTAGCTTCATATCTTCATGTGTCAACTATTAATCCAAAGTTCTTAGTTGAAGAGCACCTAGATCTATTGATGAACTATCTTCCAAGACATGGACATTTTCTTCCCATGAACAACTTCTTTTCCTATTCCCACACCAAAACTGTCACACAAACAAGCACCAGAGCAGGGGTCTTTCCCTTTTCTTGCTGATTCTATGCTTGACATCTGTCAGGATAGTAAATGCTGTAATTGTTCTGAACTCCACTCTTGTTCAATTAGGTGACTAAGGTACAACCTAAGGTACAACCCTACCAAGATCGGGTTGGGAGAATGCAAGACTGCAAGGCTGCAGCTTCTGTCTGTTCCCTGTGGGGACCTTCACATCACAATGCAATTTGGTAGGATTTAATGCAGAAGAGGTGAGGCCATGGTGGCTCAGAGGTTAAGATGTTGAGCTGCAGACTGGAAGGTCTGTAACTTGGCAGTCTGAGGCCCTAGTGCCGCATAATGGAGTGAGGTCCCATCTCTGACCCCAGCTCCTGCCAACCTAGCAGTTCGAGAGCAAGAAATTGCAAGTAGATAAATAGGTACCGCCAGGGCTCTGTTTGTAGCAGGAGCTCCTTTGCATATTAGGCAACACACACCTAATGTAGCCAATCCTCCAAGAGTTTACAGAGCTCTTCTTATAGGGGCTACTGTAAGCTCTTGGAGGATTGGCTACATTAGGGGGGTGTTGCCTAATATGCAAAGGAGTTCCTGCTACAAAAAGAGCCCTGGACCACTTTGGTGGGAAGGTAACAGTGTTCTGTGTGCTTTGGCGTTTAGTCAGGCTGGCCACCTGACCATGGAGAAGTCTTTGGACAGAATTGGCCCTTCGGCTTTTAAACAGAGATGAGCACCGCCCCCTAGAGTTGGATTCGATTGGCTTTTGAGGAAGGGAAACCTTTACCTTTACCTTAATGCAGAAGAATTTTGTGTTATCTTGTTTGACTTGAACTTTAATATTTCAAGTGAAATTCTTCAAGCTACGGAACAAAATTGTACCTACAGAATGTCAAACACTCTCAATTTACAGATACACCTTGACAAAAATAACAGACATTAGAAAATGCCTTTTTTCAGCATTTTGGATTAAGTAGCTTTTTTGCAATTCAGCATCTCTGCTGGCTGGCCATGATATCTCTAGCATCTCACACTAACACCACTTTAAAACGTCCTATTCTCTAAAGGCAACAACTGGGACACATCAGTGGTTCAAAGGAAGAAATACCCTGAAACAGGGACTGTCCCTTGTAAATAGGGCTGTTTGGAGTATTTGTTTTATGTGAAGAGGCATGTTCTTTTGCCAGTCTTAAACTGACTACCAATCAAATTCTTTGGGCAAGCTCAAGTTCTAGTGTTAGCCACCATTCATAATCTTAACCCTTGGCCATTAAAAAATAATAAAAACCCTTATCTTTCCTTCATACTCCAGTGTTCTGTTCATTTGGTTGCCCCCCTTTTTGCACATTTTCCATCTCTACAAACCCCACCCTTTTATTGAAAATAACAAGAACTACATAGTATTCCACATGCTACCACACTTCAGACTTATATAAAGACATTATGAAGTAGCCATTTTGATTCCAAGTCCTTTCGTAATAATGCCCCAAATGCAACTTGCTGTGTTCTCTGCCACTACATACTACATTGACATTTTCATGGAAGTATCCACCATAGTCCAAAGATTAGTATCTTAAATAGCTAACCCAAACCTACTCACCATGTATTAGCTAATTAGCTAACCTATATACTTGGGGCCAGTTCACAAGTCTGTGTTTCCACAAGGTAGAATTCTTAAATAGTGCTTTTATTATCTCCATAATCAGGGGATTGCCACCACATTTGTGTATAGCAGAGTAGCATGATCACTTGCAAATTGGGTGTATCTGCACGGTACCTGTCCTGCCCAGAATTCAGGTTAAGCCTTGGTATAATACGAGACTGGAATACCCATGACTGTAGGAAACTGTTGTTTGATCCCTTGGACTGCCAAAGGAAACTGAGAAGCAGACTTTAATCAAGAGGCATCTTCCAGTTTGAAAACGGTCTGAAAACCCAGAGGGGTAAAACATATAGACCTATCAAGTGTTTCTATTTAATCTGTCCTTTTCAGAAGAATTATCCTTTGAAAGAAGGTCATTAACATCACTGGTAGGATTAGCCCATGACTTCAAGAGAATTAATAATCAATAGGAGAAAAATTAAGCCTTTAAAAGAGAGCACCTATTATTTATTGCACATTTTGTCTTTGCACTGGAAAGTTCACCAGAAGTTATTTGGCCCTGTCTAAGTATTCGATTTCAGATTTCCTTGGCAGTCTAGACTGTTATGACTAGCATACAAGTTTTCAATCACAGTCACACACCTTAATCATGGCTAATCCCCCAAAGTAGGCTTGTTTCAGTAACTAGAAGAGCTTATCTTGAAAGGAGAGATGTGGAGCCAGTGAAGAGAGAAAGAGACAGGTATCTCAGTGCCCCAGTTTAACTAGAGCAGTACTTTAAAAAAAACAAGTTGTATAGTTAAATGCTTGCATCATTCTTTGTAAACAACTCCAACAATGGGATACAGATTAAGGAATGTAGCTTTGTGTTTACAGTCCAATGCTTTGCATGTATGCTCAAAAGCAAGTCCCATTGTGCTCAGTGGGATTTATTTCCACGTAAGTGTCAGATTGTAGCCTGCCTCTGAGCCAATAAATGTCACAATGGGCATGCTGCCACCCAAAGGAAATGTTGCCACCCAAATTTAGCCCAATTTGGATTGGGGGTGTTATGTCCTAGACCCGGCAGTGACTAACCCAGCTTGGAGCCTAGAACAATAGAGAGCTAGGATCCTGAAAGGAACCAATGGACCTGTAATTGCACTGTACATAGTCTATCACAGGTAGTGTGTGTGTGTGTGTGTGTGTGTGTGTGTGCGCGCACACACACAGATTTAAGCAGGGCTTCAGCTCTGCTAGTTTGTCTTTAGTCTGAGCTGATTTCAGAATAAACTCTGAGCTGATCACGATACACATGTCAAGCCCAGTACATTTCAGGGGTCACACTGCATGAAGAGAAAAGGCTGTTCAGTTTCCTGCACCCAGCCCTGTTGAGCCACCATTTTCTCTTAAATGTAGCCATCAGTGCATGTGAGTTTCACCAACATGTGCAACACATCCCCAGGGGCATTTCAGGTTGAAAAATGGTGCAGGGGGAGAACCTGAAGCTTTTCTCCTGGATGTGACCCCAATCTGAACTGGGTTCACATGTGCCTGGAAATTCTTCCTGGGCTACTAAGACCACATTCCTAGAAAATCCACATGGACTTTGTAGCATGAGAATCAGCCCAATGTCTCATCATTGCTGTAGAACAAAGATGAATATATTTAATTTTATCTGCAAAGTGCATATTACATTGAAGCTGTATGTATCACACACACACACACAATTGTGTTAAATATGAGACTTAAGGCAGCAGCTCATAACAAGGGATTCAGCTTTATTTACAAGGTAGGAATGAACACAAAACAGGACAGCAACAGGCTCTCTTTTAAACTATCCGGGCTTGGTAGGCCACGCCCTTAGTTCAGATAAGAACCAATCAAAATATGAACATAACCAATCAAGTCATCTCCCTCCAGAACCTTTCTTGTATCCTGATTGGACTGGTGCACAGAGTATCCAATCAGCTCGCATGAGTTACGATACCAGACTTAAATAGAAGGTAGATTTCAAGCTCAGGCATTATGTATACCAATACATAACAGTAAAGTACTCTACAGTGGGAGTCAATTTACATCATAAAAGGTATGGGCGGGAAGGAATCCCTATCAAAGCCCCAAAGATGCTAATATGCTAACAACCACTAGTACAAATGGTGTAAAGAAAAAAAAATAGCCTTCTGTGAGATCCAACCAGTTGCAAAGTACCCATGGAGAGGGGTGTAATTTGCACTGGAAAAGGTTTTGGAGGAAGGGGAATACTTCCTCTGCCAATCAGGTACCCCTCTTTTAAATCCCACCAGATGCTTTTATCCACCACTATACTTACCCTGGAAACATGGGTTCTGAAATCTAATGTGTGTGAAGCAGACAGGGATGGAAGTTTCAAGAGAAAAGTGACTGACAGGAGAAGGGTGGATATATCTATGCAAAAAGGAATGCAGTTCCATTAGAAGGTAAGGGGAAATGTGTATGGGATTTCCTAGGAAAAAAATGTTTCCATACAAGTCTTAGGTGCCCTGTCACAAAAGTGCCAGCTATGATATCAGACTGTAACCTTTCGTAGGAAAACAAATCCCAGTTTTTATAAAGACAATGTAATTGGGATTCAGCTCTCAGATGGTTTGCCATATAATGGCTTTTAAAGAAAAATAATAGCTATTCTTTCTCACAAGGAAAAAAGTCACTTCCTGACAATGACTTAAATGAAGTAGGGAATATTTTCCCGACTCAGTAATAAACAAACCCATCTACTGGAAGAACATATGAATGGAAAAGTTTCATAACCTACAATTTCAGCCAAGGTAAACAAGAGGGACAAGAGGGCCTGCTTTGCAACCTTTGTGACTTTAGTTGCTACCAGCAGGACCAGAATAATTATCCTTTACGCAACCTGCAATTTTTGTGAATTCTTAAGAAATTCAGTTGAAAGGCTGTGCTGCAAGTTTTTGTTAGTAGAGAAGCCAACATTTTCCTTTGCTGTAAAACCTGGCTGGGTTAGGAAAATCAAGCCTGCTAGACATCAGTCCCCTCCTTCTTCTAAAATTACTTGGGGTGTACTCTGGTCATTGTGCTTTTGGATAAAAGGATTTCTTATTGGCTTCAGAAGGAAGGGATAGTATCTACAGTAATTAGAAGCTTTGGTGATACATACTGAAATATACTGAGTCCTGAGACATAGCATAGTGATCAGCTCATTCTTTATTTCAGTTAAGTGCACGGACTCTAATCTGGGAGAGCCGGGTTTGATTCCTCACTCCTCCACTTGCACCTGGCTGGATGACCATGGGCAAGCCGTAGTTCTGATAAGAGCTGTTCTTGGAAAAAGAGCAGTTTCTGTCAAGAGCTCTCTCAGGCCCACCTACCTCACAGGGTGTCTGTTGTGGGGAGGGGAAGGGAAAGGAGTTTGTAAGCTGCTCTGAGACTCCCTTGGGTAGTGAAGGGCGGGGTATAAATCCAATCTCTTCTTCTACTAAACAACAGATGCCCAAGCTGGCCCGGGGGCCTGCTTAAATCCCCATTGCATGCCACACCTCACACTCTCACCACACCCGTGATAGGTCTATTTACAGTGCACCCATATCCCATAGGTTCCTACTTGGATCCAGACTGACCGATAGGTCCATTCTGGGATCCGGGCAGTCTATTATTTCTGGAGGCGAAGCTCTGCTCCTTTGCCTGACCAAGTGTAGAGCCGACTGTGTGTACAGTCCTCCATTAGTACATAACACATACCTTAGAAGCCCTACAGTTAGAATTCCTTCTTCTTTGTGATTAACTGTGAAATTTATAGCTCCATTCTACATGCAAAATCCAAACTGCAGGAAATATTAGGGTTGCCAACCTCCATGTGAGGCCAGGAGAGCTCCCAGAATCAGAACTGATCTCCAGAGACCAGACCACAGGGATTGGTTCTTCAGCTGAGCTCTGAGAAGGAGCAAGGTGTTTGAGCTGCCAGAGGGGTGAGTGGTATTTTTACTTATTTACTTTCAGCTGAGGTGCTTTAGCTGAGAAGGTACTGTGTCAGGGACTGTATTTGGGAGTGTGTGGGTGAGTTGTAACAGACTCCTGACTGCTGGAGTTAGGGTGTGAAAGGGTCATTGTTTGCCTGTAATTAAGTGCTTGGGTGAAATTGAATAGCAGACTCCTGGCTGCTGGAGTTGGGGTGTGAAAGGGGCTTTGTTTGACCATCATTAAGTGCCTTGGGTGATTTGGAGTAGCTGCCGGCCACACCCTCTCCTGGGAGACAATTCCATTTAAGGCAGGAAGTTTGCAAGAGGCACGAGCGAGGCTCTTTGCCTGTGGCTCTTGGCCTAGGGGCTCTGTAAGAACCACAGGAAGAGCCAGAAAGCCAGGACCTTGGCTCCTTGGTAAGGTAAGTAGACTCCTACAACAGGAGCCATATAAATACAAAGGGTTTTAAAAGGGGGTTATAGAAAAGTATAATGTATGACTATCTGCCCACTGGTCAGAAGTCTTGGGTGTGTGCTCGGTGCAAGGAGCTCCTGGTTCTCAGGGAGCGAGTTTGCTCCCTTGAGGCCAAGGTGGCTGACCTGGAGAAGCAGGGACAGTCAGTTAGGTGCACGGGGAAGACTCTCGGGGACTTGTTAGATATGTCCCACTCTGGATCTGGCAGCCCGGCTGCTGCCAGGGAGCATGAGGGTCAAGGGGAAAAGGGGCACCATGCTGAGGATAAGGGGAATGTGCCCTCAGAAGGGACCTCTTCTTCAGCTGGTGAACAGGTATCCTTTCGTACCAAGGAACCGTCCCTGGGAAGGGTGGGAGGGGGGCTCTTGGTAGTTGGTGATTCGATCCTTAGGCAGGTAGACAGCTGGGTGGCAAACCCGCGTACTGACCGTATGGTGACTTGCCTGCCTGGTGCAAAGGTAGCGGACATTACGCGTGTTTTAGATAGGCTGGTAGATAGTGCTGGGGAGGAGCCAGTGGTTGTGGTGCACGTCGGCACCAACGATGTGGGGAAATGCAGTTGTGAGGTCCTGGAGGAGAAATTTAGGCTGCTGGGCAGGAAACTCAAGGCCAGGACCTCCAAGGTAGCCTTCTCGGAAGTGCTACCTGTTCCACGCGCAGGGCCGGAGAGACAGGCACAGATCAGGAGTCTCAATGCGTGGATGAGACGATGGTGTAGGGGGAAGGGTTCAAGTTTGTTAGGCACTGGGATGCTTTTTGGGACAAGAGGGAGCTGTACAAAAGGGACGGTCTCCACTTGTCCCGAGAAGGAACCAGGCTGCTGGCGCTCAAAATCAAAAAGGTGGCAGAGCAGTTTTTAAACTGAATAATGGGGGAAAGCCGACAGGAGATGAAAAGTCTCTGGTTCGGGATGGCTCATCTCAAAGAGATGAAAGGGTAGCTATTACTTTTGTACAAGGAAATGGATTACAATTGTCCACTGAGACTGTGGCTAATGATAGGAACTGCCTGGCAAGGTCTCGAGGCAGCAAGAGGAAGGCTGTGGGCTTAACAAACATGGGAAACTATAAGTGTTTATACACAAATGCTAGAAGTCTCCGAGGTAAAATTGGGGAGTTGGAATGCTTGGTGTTGGGGGGGAAATAGACATTGTGGGTATTTCAGAAACTTGGTGGAATGAGGAAAATCAGTGGGATACAGTGATTCCTGGTTATAAATTATATCGGAAGGATAGGGGGAAAGGGTTGGAGGTGGGGTGGCTCTGTATGTCAGAGAGGGTATACCGTCCAGTAAGATTGAGAGGGTAAGAGAATTGGATTCACTTCTGGAACTGCTATGGGTTGAAATAGTGGGTCCAAAAGGAGGCTTAACAGTGGGAGTTTGTTATCGCCCACCAGATCAAAAGATAGAGGAGGATTATAAAATGATGAATGAATTAAAGATAGCGGCTAGACGAAATAACTGTGTTGTAATAGGCGACTTTAACTACCCACACATTGATTGGGTCAATATGAGTTCTAGTCGGGAAAAAGAGATTGCGTTCTTAGACACTCTCAATGACTGTGCTGTGGAACAGATGGTCACAGGTCCTACCAGGGGAGAGGCGATCCTGGATTTGGTCCTAAGTAACACCCAAGACCTGGTGAGAGATGTAAAAGTGATTGCACCACTTGGGAACAGTGACCATAATGTCATTGAGTTTAACATTTGTACAGATAGGGAGTTGCCCAAAAAGACTGACACAACCACTTTTAACTTTAAAAGGGGTAACTTCTCTGGTATGAGGGGACATGTGAGGAAGAAATTGAAAGGAAGAGTGGAGAAGGTCAAAACCATTGGGGAAGCTTGGAGACTATTTAAAAATACAATCCTAGAAGCTCAGAAAAAATATATACCGCAGGTTAGGAAAGGTACAAATAGGCATAGAAAAAAGCCTGCATGGTTAACAAATAAAGTAATGGAAGCTGTAAAAGGTAAGAAGGATTCCTTTAAGCGGTGGAAAGCTAGTCTTAGTGAGGTTGATAAAAGGGAACACAGACTATGGCAAATAAAATGCAAGTCTGTGATCAGGCAAGCAAAAAGGGAATATGAGGAGCATATTGCAAAAAACATAAAGGCCAACAATAAAACTTTCTTCAAATACATTAGAGGTAGGAAGCCAGCCAGGGAGGCAGTGGGGCCCTTGGATGACCAAGGGGTAAAAGGAGTAGTGAAGGATGATAGGGAAATGGCTGAGAAGCTGAATGCATTTTTTGCCTCTGTCTTCACTGTGGAAGAGGAGAAGTGTTTGCCGACTCCAGAAGCACCGATTTCGGGAGGGGGTTTGAAAGACCTGAATCAGATTGCGGTAACAAGAGAGGAAGTCCTCCGACTGATGGACAATTTAAAAACTAATAAATCACCAGGCCCGGATGGCATTCATCCGAGAGTTCTGAAAGAACTCAAATGTGAACTTGTGGATCTCCTGACAAAAATATGTAATCTTTCTTTAAAATCTGCCTCCATTCCTGATGACTGGAAGGTAGCTAATGTCACTCCCATCTTTAAAAAGGGCTCCAGGGAAGATCCAGGAAATTACAGGCCAGTCAGTCTGACATCGATACCGGGTAAGTTGGTGGAAACTGTTATTAAGGAAAGAATTAGTAGGCACATTGATGAACAAAAACTATTGAGGCAGACTCAGCATGGGTTCTGTAAGGGAAGATCTTGTCTCACTAACCTGTTAGTGTTTTTTGAGGGAGTGAACAAACATGTGGACAAGGGGGACCCAATAGATATTATTTACCTTGACTTCCGGAAAGCTTTTGATACAGTTCCTCATCAAAGGCTCCTAAGTAAGCTCAATAGTCATGGGATAAAAGGACAAGTCCTCTTGTGGATCAAAAACTGGCTTATAAATAGGAAACAGAGAGTGAGTATAAATGGGAAACTTTCTCAGTGGAGGGTGGTAAGCAGTGGGGTACCACAGGGATCAGTACTCGGTCTGATGCTTTTTAACTTGTTTATTAACAATTTGGAATTGGGAATAAGCAGTGAAGTGGCTAAATTTGCAGATGACACGAAGTTGTTCAGGGTGGTGAAAACCAGGGAGGAGTGTGAGGCACTCCAAAGGGATCTGTTGAGGATGGGTGAGTGGGCGTCAACGTGGCAAATGGGGTTCAATGTGGCCAAGTGCAAAGTGATGCACATTGGAGCCAAAAATCCTAAATATAAATACACGTTGATGGGGTCTGATCTGGCAGAGACGGACCAAGAGAGAGATCTTGGAGTCGTAGTGGATAACTCGCTGAAAATGTCTACACAATGTGTAGCTGCAATAAAGAAGGCCAACGCTATGCTGGGGATTATTAGGAAGGGAATTGATAACAAATCAGCCAGTATCATCATGCCCCTGTATAAATCATTGGTGCGACCTCATTTGGAATACTGTGTACAGTTCTGGTCACCACATCTCAAAAAGGATATTATAGCATTGGAAAAAGTGCAGAGAAGGGCAACTAGAATGATAAAAGGGTTGGAACACCTTCCCTATGAAGAAAGGTTAAAATGCTTGGGGCTCTTTAGCTTGGAGAAACGATGGCTGAGAGGTGACATGATCGAGGTTTATAAGATTATGAATGGGATTGAGCAGGTTGAGAAAGAAGTACTTTTCTCCCTTTCTCACAATACAAGAACTCGTGGGCACTCTATGAAATTGCTGAGCAGTCGGGTTAGAACAGATAAAAGGAAATACTTCTTCACCCGAAGAGTGATTAACATATGGAATTCACTGCCACAGGAGGTGGTGGCAGCTGCAAGCATGGTCAGTTTCAAGAGGAAATTAGATAAACATATGGAGCAGAAGTCCACCAGTGGCTATTAGCCACAGGGTATAGATGGGAACTCTCAGTCTGGGGCAGGTGATGCACTCTATTCTTGTTGCTGGAGGGGGCAGCAGTGGGAGGGCTTCTGGTGCCCTGGCCCCACTGCTGGACCTCCTGATGGCACCTGGTATATTTTGGCCGCTGTGTGACAGAGTGTTGGACTAGATGGGCCATTGGCCTGATTCAACATTGGCTTCTCTTATGTTCTCTTATGTTCTCTTAGGAGAAAATGGCTGCTCTGGAGGGTGGATTCTATGGCATTATACCCTGCTCAGGGCCATCCCCTTAACAAACCCTCCTCTCTACAGGTCCACCACCCCAATTCTCCAGGAATTTACCAACCTGGAGTTGGCAAACCTAGAATATGTATAAAAATGAAACTCCTCAACACTGGAATTCCTGGCCTTCTGAAATTTTACTTTCCTAAACCAGGACCCACGGAGATCTTGAAAGCAATAAACATGCACTGACTACAAACATATATTATATTCTAATAGTCACCCAATATGCAGATAACTAAATCCACAGATTGGGGCCACACTGACACAGAAAGATCTGAAACCCTAAAAATATTACTTTTAGGGTTACCAGGTCCCTTGGCCAAGTGGGTGGGAGACGGGGGATGCACTTGCTGGGTGGGGGAGAAGAAGCAGAAAATAAACACAACATGCCTATGTCACTTCCAGGTGATGCAGGGACATTGGGGGTGACCCTCTGGTTTGTGGACAAAACTCTCTGATAGAAATAGCTTCAAATCATAGAGTTTTACCCCAAAACCAGAGCACCCCGACGTCACCGATGTGCCTATGTCACTTCTGGGTGACATAGGCATGTCACGTTTACTTTTGGTTTCCCCTGAACTGGGAGGAGAGACTCCAAACCAGGGGATCTCCCATCCCCATCTGGGGACTGGCAACCATCAACATCTGAGGTTACAGGCTGGCTCTGGCCTGGAGATTGTGCCATACCAATGCACTATGCTGAAGGCCTTTGAGCTGGAAACAGCTCTTAGTATACTATATAGTATGCCATCTTAACTACCATCACTAGCATTTTAAGTATCAGATTGTTTTAATGTTTTAATGTTAATGTTCAAATGTTTTAATTTTGTATACGGTTTTATGGTACTAGTACCAATTAATGTAAGCCGCCCTGAGCCTGTTCGTGGGAGGGCGGGGTATAAATTGAAACAATAATAAATAAATAAATGACCCCAGATAAAGACCACTGTCTGCACATTCACAGACAATGAACTTACTTTTGTCCTGGAGAGGTGGCAGTAGCATTGGAGGAGTACAGGAGCTGCTCCAGGTCCAGCAGTGGCAGTGGTGGTGGTGGTGATGGTAGTGGTGAGCTGCTCCAGCCCCCTGGCTGCAGTGAAAGCAGAGTCCAGGAGATGCTCTGGACCCACCAGTGGCAGTGGAGTCTGGGAACTACTCCGGATGCAGCAGTGGCGGAGTCTGGGAGCTGTTCTGGGCCCACCGAAGGGGGTGAAGTCCAGGAGCTACTTCAGGCCTGGCTGCAGCAGTGGCAGAATCTGAGAGCCACTTTGGGCCCGGTGGTAGCAGTGTTGTCAGAGAGCCACTCCAAGCCTGGAGTGGCAATAGTAGTGTCAAAGAGCCACGCTGAGCCCAGAGTGGTCCTAGACTTTGCCACCACTGTGGCTGAGCTCAGAGGTCGCTGCAGAGGCCTGGAGCCATGACAGGCTCAGCATTGGCAGAGGGATTGGAAGGGAGCCTGGGGTCAACACACCTGGGCTCCACAGGTAAGGGGGAGAAGATGGGATTCCCCATCCCATGAATCTTGTGGCTCCCCACTTATTTATTGATATTTATTTAGATTTTTATACCCTACTTTTCTCCCCAATAGTGACCCAAAGCAGCTTACAACATTGTTGAGTCTTTCTCCATTTTATCTTCATATTCAAGTGAATGGCATACGGTCACCCAGTGTTTCCATGGAGCAGGGGGATTTGACCCTGAATCTCCCAGAACTGAAACTTTAACCACTGTACCATGCTGCTGCCACTGATTTCAGTGGGCTTAAATATGCTTGACTTTCTGTTGGGTTATAGTCATTGAAATGGTTCAAACATAATAGAAGACCATAGATTTTTTTGAAACAATGGTTCATTTGTGCAGCTAGGATTTCACTCACAATCGTTCAGATCTTGTCTTGTCTTGACAAAATTCTGGTTTCCATAGCCAGAAAGAGTGCTAGTAAGAAGCTGTGATTTTGAGCTGGTCTAGACAGGTGATTCTGTAGCCCAGAGCATGTGACTGAAGCACTGGGAAACAAGTCAAGTTTAAACTAGGATGTCTGCATTCATACATTACACAAAACCATATAGTTAAGACTAACTTGTAATTAATAAATGAGTTTCAAACCATTGGTTTGACATTCCCTGCTTAGTCTAGTGACCCATATTAGGAGGATCATACTAACCACAATCAAATCACAGTTTCACATGACAGTTGAACTGTGTCAGTGTCTTTTAGGTAAGCAGTTATTTTAAGTCCATAAAGAACAGCATGAGGGTAGCCATGGCTAATAGTTTATTTTTTTGTTTAAGTTAATTATGCCCTACATTTTACTTGACTGAATCTTTGGGTATAGAGACAGCTAGAAATACAACTATTGTATTGATTTGTTACTTTTATATCCTGTTTTTCTTACATCATGGTACTCAAGATAGCATAATTAGAAGGTCTCCCATCCAAGAGGGAGACTAGACCTTAGCTTCAGCAAGATGGCTGTACAATTTCCCATCTAACCATGCCTGACAAGTTTTTTATTATTATTATGACATGACATAACTCATCTACAATATTGCACAGAGTCAGCTGTATGGAGGCCTGGAAATAGTAACACAGTTTAATGGAAATGTTCTTATATTTCCTTTACAAGAAGTTTGGTCACTGTTGAATGTCAAGTCATCACTCTGGGCAAGGCTAAATGAATTGTAATGGGATCAACACAGAGTGTCCCCCAGGCACCCCTTTGTTCTTGGCATAGCCAGATGGCTGTCAGCCACACCTGAAGGCATAATGACTAATTCTTTCTCATTTCTGTTTGCTCTGAACTCTGATACTCTTAATATTTTTTTACTCACTCAAACCTTGCAAGTGCTCAGATGGTACAAGTTTGATTTATTTGTCACACTGGTATTCTATCCTTCCTTCAGAAGCACAGGATGGCTTATCTGACTTTATCCCCTCAGCAACGCTGTAAGGAAAGATTTGCTGAGAGACAGAAGTTGGTTTAAGGCCACACAGAGAACTTAACAGAAGAGGAAGTATGTGAGACATAGCTTCCCACATCCAAACCCATCACTCTGGCCATCACATAGTTACCTTAAAATATACTGTTTAATATATATTGTTTGTGCCAAGCTTTTTTTTAAAAAAAAATTAAGTAACAACAAAAAACAACTATGTGCGAAACAAGACTGGAGGTGGATAGCACTATGAAAGGTTTTTCCAGATGGAGATAATAATTAAAGTAGGCAAATATCAGATACAGAGTTCAGATGAATATTCAGTCTTCCTTAATTCCAATACATTGTATCCCTTAATATTTTCCTTGTAGTCTCCAGTTGTATTCAAATGATTGGTGGTGGTTGTTTTTTTGAAAATGATTGCCTTTTATAAAATTTATTACAAATTTATGATAATATTTTATCTAGATGTTAGGAAAATATTGTGCCAAGCTTTACAAAAATGGAACTTCAGATTCAAAAGGAAGAATAATAGTATGCTAGTCTGGTGGGGTGGGAGGATCTTAGACACAGCAGATACATGCTTTAGCCCTAAACACATTTCCTAGACATGAAGTCCTACTGAGGTCCATTTTTTCTCCACATCATCATCATCATCATCATCATCACCATCATCATTACATTTATATCCTGCCTTTCATTTGGCTGTGCAGTGCCTCCTGAAGATCTCCTCATCAGGAGCCCATTCCACAGAGCCAGAATGATAACAGAAATGACCTAGGCCCTAGTTGATGCCAGACAGGCCACTCTAAATGATGGGATAGTCAACAGATGGCTGTCTGATGACTGAACCTGGTGCATAGGGACATCTGGAAGGAGACCGTCCTTCAATTATGTGAATCCAAGGTGGTGAAGGGATTTAAAGGTCATAACCAAAACCTTGAATTGGCCTCAGAAAGAGGCTATTTCAATATGGGAAACATATGTTCCCAGCAACTAGCCCCTGACAGTAGTCAGGCTCCTGCATCTGGACCAGTTGTGGTTTCCATGTTGTCTTCAAGGGCAGCCCCATGTAGAGCATGTTGCAGTAATCCAACCATGAGGCTACAGAAGCATGGATCAGCATGGCCAGATCAGCTGAGTCTAGGTAACAAGAAAGTTGGCAAATCAGATGCAGCTGATAGAAGGCACCTCTAGCCATCTATTCCACTGTAACAATACAATGTAACAATGTAATGACTATCCATTAAAAAACAGATAACACTTCAGTTGTTTCTGTTCAAAAACAGTGGGGAATATAAAGGAATGGACTGCCAGCCCCTCCTGTTCCTTCTGTTTGGTTCCCCAGGAAGTCAGAAAAACCTGTGGCTGTCTCAGGTCTCTGCTCCATGATGCAGCCTCTTCTCCTCTCTCCCCATGGGTGCCGTAACCAAACTGGGTACCATGTCCTGGTACCAGCAACTCAGAGAGTATCTCCTGCCCAATGGAGTTACACTTTAGCACTGTGTACCTGTGTTGCTATTTAATAGGCTCTACCTACTTGCCCCACCTCTCTGTCTGCTACTCCAAGCAAGCCCAGTGGCAAGGGGGAAAGGCTGTGGCTCAGAGGAAACCCCTCAGCGTTGTATGCAGAAGGTCCCAATTTCTCAGATTCTATCCCTGGTTGTTGTTGTTCAGTCGCACAGTCGAGTCCAACTCTTCGCGACCCCATGGACCAGTTTACGCCAGGCCCTCCTGTCTTCCGCTGTCTGCTGAAGTTTGCTCAATTTCATGTTCGTTGCATCGATGACACTGTCTAACCATCTCATCCTTTGCCGTCCCCTTCTTCTTTGACCTTCAATCTTTCCCAGCATCAGGGTCTTCTCCAGTGAATGCTCCCTTCTCATTTGGTGGCCAAAGTATTTGAGCTTCAGCTTCAGGATCTGGCCTTCCAGGGAGCAATCAGGGTTGATTTCGTTTAGGATTGACTGATTTGATCTCCTGGCAGTCCAAGGGACTCTCAAGAGTCTTCTCCAGCACCATAGTTCAAAAGAATCTATTCTTCGGCGCTCGGCCTTCCTTATAGTCCAACTCTCGCAGCCATACATTACTACGGGGAATACCATTGCTTTGACCATGCGGACTTTTGTTGGCAAGGTGATGTCTCTGCTTTTTATCATGCTGTTTAGGTTTGCCATTGCTTTCCTCCCAAGGAGCAGGCGTCTTTTAATTTCATGGCTGCAGTCACCATCTGTAGTGATCTGGGATCCTAGGAACGTGAAGTCTGTCACTACTTCTACGACTTCCCCTTCTATTTGCCAAGGAGTGATGGGGCCAGATGCCATGATCTTAGTTTTTTTGATGTTGAGCTTCAAGCCCACTTTTGCGCTCTCCTCTTTCATCCTGAGCAAGAGGCTCTTTAGGTCCTCTTCACTTTCTGCCATCAGAGTGGTATCGTCTGCATATCTGAGGTTATTGATCTTTTCCCCAGCAATCTTAACTCCGGCTTGTGATTCATCCAGGCCAGTATTTCGCATGATGTACTCTGCATATAAGTTAAATAAGCAAGGTGACAATATACATCCTTGCCGTACTCCTTTCCCTATGCTAAACCAATCAGTTGTTCCATATCCGGTTCTAACTGTTGCTTCTTGACCCTTATACAGGTTTTTCAGAAGACATGTGAGGTGGTCCGGTACTCCCATCTCTTTAAGAACCTGCCATAATTTATTGTGATCCACACAATCAAAGGCTTTAGCATAGTCAATGAAGCAGAAGTAGATGTTTTTCTGGTACTCTCTTGCTTTCTCCATAATCCAGCGAATGTTGGCAATTTGATCTCTAGTTCCTCTACCTCTTCGAAACCCAGCTTGTACTTCTGGCAGTTCTCTATCCACATACTGTTGGAGCCTAGCTTGTAGGATTTTGAGCATGACCTTGCTAGCATGTGAAATGAGTGCAATTGTGCGATAGTTTGAACACTCCTTGACATTGCCCTTCTTTGGGATTGGATCTATCCCTGGTATCTCCACTTAAAAGGATAAGGTAGGAGGTGATCTGGAGAGTTTCTGCTGGACCAGTGATTTAGCATAAGGCAGCTTCATGTGTGTTCATATATTGCAACCTGAACAGGTGAGGCATTTTTCAAGAGATGTTTTAGAACATTCACAATATAAGAAAGTTTAATAAAGGAATAAAAAGAGTACACATGTTCTATTCAAGCATTTCAAGTTGAGCAAGGGAACAAAAGGTGAAAACACACAGTCCTTCTCTCCCTACACCTGGAACTTTCTAAATGATGTTTAATTAGTACAGGCCCACTTTACTTGAAGTTTCAGTAGTTTATGGTTCATCGCTATCTAGGATCTTCTAGTTGGGACTCCTCCCTATTTTTTGTTACTGTATGGATAAGATGGAGTCCCTAAATCTTGGTCCACCATGGCTTGTACTCCCAAATCAGCAGCTGCACAAAAGACAGACATCTTCCTCACTGAAATAACCTGTCTCAGTCCTGCCTTGGGAATGAACCTATTGTCCCTTCCTGTTAGAAGGAAAGAATTTTTCTTCTGTCGCTTTAGTCTTCCCAGTTCTATAGCTCTGAGTGTGACTTACTAGTAGGGTGTGAGATAGTAAACCATTGTCCTGCTTTAGCCAGCATAATCAAAAGCTTGAATGCTCTGTGCTTCCTGCCTTCATCCCCCTCCTTTCTGTCAGCTATTAGTTTGTAGTCAGGTTCCTGTTTGTGGACAGAGTGTGGTCCCAATGGTTGAAGTCTTGGGGTAAACTCTTGAGTGGAGGGCATTTTTCCACAGGGCTTATTCAATCATCCATGTGTAGATATTTTCTCATGTTCTTCTCCATTCCTAAAGCCCCTTGTGATCCTTGAAAATATCATTCTTGGGGTCCAGTTTGAAAATGGCCCCTTTTTTCAGTGTAGTTTTGCTTGTAGAAGAGGAAGGAAGAATGGTTGCCCATCCCTTGTCCTTTTTCAGTTCAGTCCACCCACCAACCCATGCAGCTATTTCTCAGTTTGGGTCCTGTGACCATAAAGACTGCTGTTTCCAGAGGGTTAAAAGGGGCTGCAGAGACAAATATAGGAAAATTCTGCATTCTGTGCACAGAGCAGTAGGATACAGGCCATTTTTTTCTTTCCTTTCACAAAAGTTTGATATGCATAATGAACAGCTGTTTGTATTCTGACCAGCTTTCTAGTGAAAATGTGGCAGATGTAAATGAGATGTAACCAAAAGATGTCCATCTTGTTAGATAGGGAAGAAGAAGTAGTGGGGGCAGTTCAAACACTGAAGCTGGAATTACCCTAATTTACAAATGGTTAATAGTGACTGGAACAGAGGTGAAAGTTATATATATTTTAAAAGTATTCCAATAATTAAGAATTCTTTAAACTTTGCAATAATTGCAATAATTTTCCCAGCTATGAAGAGATTAAATCCTTCTGACTGATTTCAAAATGCTGTCAGGCTTCACACTGGAACAGGAGGCAACAGTGTTTCAAATCCAGCTGCAGAATTTTAGCTTTAATATTTTTAGAGAGAAATTTGGGGGAAAATCAAAGTACCAAGAAAAAGGCAGACACCAAAATAAAGTTTTAACAAAATCTTCAAGCCAAAATTCTAATTTTCGTCATAAATCTGGGTCTTAAGAATTTAACAATTCAGGAGATTGTCACTGTAAGGCAAATATAAAATGTATTACCCCCTAATTATGAAGAGATGACTTAACACCAAATGAAAATAGTTGTTGAAAGCATTTTTATTTAGGTGGATTTCTGTTTTCTCATCCAACTGTCTTTGCAGAATAGCAGAATGTGGATGTACCAAAATCTGAACACCTTGCTTTGAAAAGTTAAAATCTGGTTTATGTGTTTGGCCTTATGCCACAATAATGTCAGCAAAAACATGTCAACATCATAAAAATTACATGACAAATAATATTTAATCATAAAACAAATTTACTTACTTGGGTAATTTCACAGAGTAGCCCTGTCGGTCTGCAGTAGAACAATTAGATTCAAGTCCATTAGCACCTAGAGACCGACAGGATTTTCATAGCATAAGCTTTCCAGAGTCAAAACTCTCTGACAAAAGGGGATTTCACTTTGGAAAGTCACATCTAGTTAACTTACTTGGGTAAATGTGCTACATGAGTTTTAAAATGCAGTGACATGAGGGGAACCATTGCAGAGTAACAGAGAGGGGAAACCCTTTCCCCACCTACTCTCCTTTCTGCCCCCTTCTCTGGCTACTGGTTCCTGCTGCTTCTTCAGGTCTGGCTCCAAGTTGCCTCCTGCTGCCACCACCATGACTGCCACTACCTTCTCCTCTTTCTAGTCACCACTAGTGTTCATATACCATTTGGGGTGGCCATAGCAACTAAAAGGCTACCTGAATTCTACTGATTTATTTTTTTGCAGTATTTGCACACCGACACATGTTGGTTTTAATTGGGGGGGGGGTACTTCCAAATTATTTTTTTAATAAGTTTTTCTGCAAACCTTTGGATTCCCCTGAGTGGTAGCAATGTCTGCCCCTACTTTATGGATTTTGATATCCACCCAGGAGGCATAATGAATACCACATTCTTCTTTCTAAAGATCATGATAAAATCAGCCAACTAATACATTGCGTTTTAACCTTTGGAAATCCCTGGAAACACAATAAGTCACCTACAGATAATAGGAGGGGAGAGTCCCTGCTCTATTACTACTGTGTTGTTTGCACCCCTTTTCGGGGGGAAAGTTATTTGAGATACTACAAAGTTTAAAAGTACTTTAAACTTTATATCAGTGAGATCAGAAAAAGAAACACAATGAAGTTGCCTTACCATTTATCTATCAAGGTTAATATTGTCTCTACTCTGATGAGTAGAAGCTCTCCAGGGTCATAGGTGAAGGTGTTCCATATGACCTGCTTCATGGTGACTGGAGATTGCAGGGATTGAACCTGGGACCTTCTGCATGGCAAGCAGATGCTCTACCACCAAACTATGTCCCTACTTCTAATAGAACCAGTACTGAGAGGGCACTATCCTAAAGATTCATTATCACAATGTCTTCTGAATGCATCATTGTAAATGTATTTTATCTGTTCAGTTTTTAGCTCCCCTTTCTTCAAGCAGTCCATGGGTGTACCTATGTAGCCTCTCCATTTTATCCTCACAACATCCTTTTAAGGTGGGTTAAGAGAAAGATTGTCACTCAGCTGCTTTGCTTCAACAAGACCACTATATATGTACAAAGTCTTGTGTGTGTACTTTTGCCTTCCCAATATCATGTCTAAATCAACCTCCCACTTTAACCTCTATACATACTATTAATGTGCTCATACATATGTTTGAGAAAATAAATGATTCTTTGAAAATGGTTTAAGTATCAATAAGATATCCCAGAAGACCAGTTCTTCCAAGGTGCCTCCAGTTTTAACAAGCCTGGGGACTCCTGCTGAAGGAGGAGAGCTTGTTGGTATCAGTAGTCTCTCAAAAAGGCTAGTCACGATAAGTTCTCCAACAGTACAGCTAGACAGCAAGGAAGAGCATAGCTCCTAAAGAATTTCTAAAAAGTAGTAATATCTTTAAAGATCTATAAAATGGGTGTTGAAATGGGCACTATATTACCCAGCACTATTACTTTGCAAAGAATGCCCAGGAGATGCCAAGGACAGTTATACATCCATGTTTTACTGAAACACCACTGGGGAAGAGTCACAGTATATTGCTAGTCAGCATTGCCATCGTTATTTATGCATGTCCATGGATCTGTTTCAAAGTTTGCGTTCAAAAAAGTCCTGTTTTTGTCATACGTAGAAAAATTCCGTTTGAAGGTTTTGCCTTCATACCCTCTAAAATTCTCTTTACTTCTTTTTTATAATGGCTCAAACCCAAACACTATCATTCTCCTCAAGTGAATCTGACATGCTGAATTATTAAGACAGATGGTTATAACAAGATTTCCTCCTTCATTCAGTCATTTTCTGACTCCTTTGGGAGCATGGATTTGGATAACGGATCACCCTTAATAGGCATTTCCTTTGTTATTTTCAAAAGAAGAATTCGTTAGAAACTAACAACTGGTCCTTTGCCTATCAAGGTACTCTTGAACTCAGTTTAAGTGATGACTAGCCTGAGGGCAAACTTGTTTCAGACAATCTCAGTGTTCAAAGCTGACACAAAGACTTTGACCTATAATGGGGTCCAAACATCAGCAGACCATTTACAATCAAGGCAGTTTTACCCTGGGATTGTGCCAGTAAATTTTCAGTGTGCCCCTTTTGTTAGGTAGCCCTGTCATAGATATGGAATGTGGAGGGGTACCTTTAGTCCACCAGTCTCTGAGAGTTACCGTTTTCACTGTCTGTATGTTATCACTTCTTTGACCTTGTAGAAGCTCCAGCTGCAGAACTCCTAAGCTGGGAACCAACAGCTTTTAGATTGTTTGCTTGCTTTGCCTGCTTGCTTTGCCCATGTGTGTGAACTATACTCATTGGCTTCATCTCGTTAAGCTGATTGATATTAGTATAGCTTAGGAGGCCCTACTGTTCCCGGGCATTCCTGACACAAGCTGTACACGTTTCTTTAGTTCTGATTCACCAATAAACAGTTTTCTTCTGATAAAGCTCTGTGTTGTGTGACCTGACTAAGGAGCCTGACACTGTTCTTGTCAGAGGACATTTCTGTGCTACTCTTCACAAAAGTCAGCAAAGAAATTTCACAGAGTATATCAGGGTGTGTGTGCTCAAGAAATCATGATTGTTGTAGACCTTGCTGTTTGATATTAATAGATTCCTCACTTGCCATCAAAGCATGTCAAAGCAACGATTCTCAGAATATCACAAGGAACACTGAAGAAAGATGAGCCCCCCCCCTTTTACACAGCCCTTTCCTTTGTGGGGGAACATGCTATATGTATTCAGGTTACCATATTTTGAAGAAGAAAAAACAAAAAAGAGGACACATTTCTGACTGACCACTTCAAACAAGTGATCACTATGACAAATCTTTTTAAAATAATGTTTTATTTATTGATTTTTTTCATTATTATCATATAACAATATTTTACATAACTATAATCACTATACTTTTTAACTGCAACAATCAATAATCATAACTGGTAACTCAATATTTGAACAATAGAATTAAAGACACTCCTACTATTTAAGCTGTGATCATTGCTACTATCTGGGAATAGTCTTAACCTTCCAATCCAAAAAGAGGACATTTTCATCTGTTTTTTAAAAAGAGCCTCTAAAAAAAAAAGTTTTCAGCCCAGTTGCCAGAGCGTCACCCAGTGACATGCCCAGCGTGCTGATGTCACGTCTGGGTGACATCATTGTGGCGCACGCTTGTGCTACACTTGGAACTGTTCCGGCCAGGAACCATCTCTCCCCCACCGAAATGCGGCAAGTACTTGGCAACCCTAATCCCTGGTGTGGTGTAGTTAGAAACTGCTTTTAGAGACCTTAAGAGTCAGTTAAAAACTCAAGACGAGTACTCATGTTTCAAGAGAAGGGGTTTGGGTACTGGAAAGAGTGCATCAGCCTTCTGGAAACCAAAAGAGGCAGAAAACACACAAAGAAAGTATACTGGAGTGTTTGGGAAACACTGGAGCAAAATCCTCTCACCTTGAAGTTCCTAAGTCCTTGGGGAAAGCTTATGACACTCTCAATAGCCTAAAAAGCATATGAACTAAAGTCTGTACATATACTGATTTTACCTCAGAGTTATTTATTTGAGTTACTTCAGAAATTTTACCCCTGATTTCATCTAAGCTTTCCCTTCTATGTTAAATATTTTGTTATTTTTGAATATCAAAATGCCTTGAGTGCCATTTAAGTTGTTTTAAGTTAAAGGGAGCTCCAGATTCTTCCCTCAGGATCTTGGGCTGAGCCAATAGTCAAAATATTGTACTGTGACAGGTGGGACAGCCAAAGTTCTTCAGCAAAGAAGGAAACACATTACTAGGGTGGCTGAGTCCATAAAGGGGAATAAAAATGGAGGGAAAATCTTGCCTCTGAGGGAGAGAACTGGACGGAGCCATCATACCATGCAATAAATACCAGAAGCCATAAGTCAAACAATTTGCTTAAAAATCACAATGGGTTGAATTTACATAACCTTCCTTTCTGATGGTTGAGTGGTTCATTAAACAGCTGTATTCTTTTCAATCGTATTTTCAATCGTATTTTCAATTGTATTCAGCTACTTTCCTTTGGTACTTTTCAGCTTCTGTGAATGTGCTACATAGCAATCTAGTCAATTTCATAGCCCCCCCTTAGGAATTCCTTTCTTTGCTTATATAAAAAAATATTTTCAAATGCCACAATGTTCCTAGACAATCATGTTTTATGATAATGTTTTATGACCTGCGACCCACTATGCTCAAGAGCATTGCAAATACAAATCATAGTTCATTTGCTTTACCATCTCGAAGGTTAGCAAGATACAGCAAGGATAATTTCAGCCTTCTCGCTTAGTCTGACAATTATTGCAGGAAGACCACAAGGGATCACAGTCTAATAGGCTTTAAAGATTTCAGTCAATCGGGAGTCTGTGCCTTACTCCCAATTTTGTTAATTAAAGTTGTGCCTCAGTAGTCACAGAGGAGTAGTTCAGGATTATGGTTTATTATTGTCTAGCAGGGTCACGGATTCTTGTGCAAATGTAAAGGATGAAAACTTGGCATTAACTTAAATGAGCACACTGTAGCATTTGTAAGAGCGTGATATTAAACTCAGCCTTCTGGGCCACTTCAGAGGGAATGGCTGGCACTCAGAGCAAAGCCATGCATGCAAAAAGTTCTTGTGTTTTTCAAGTTCGGGCACAGATGTGGCAAAGCTGGCCACTGTGCTGGCTTTGCAGTTCAGAGCTGCCAATACCTCTTTCAGCTTTCCCCATTTTCCAAGAAGGCCCCTGTTTTCTAGCACCCTTCCCTGATAAATCTCCATCCAAGATAAAATAATATTTGTCCTTGGAAGGGCCCCGCAAAGTCCAGGTGGAGCCTAGCCCATGGTTTGTGCGAAGACTCCCAAGGCCGCACCGGTGCCTTTGGTGACTCCGGCTGTGACTCCTGGCACTTCCTGCACCACTTCACCTTGTCTTCAATTTCACTATCGAGACCCAGCCACCACACATAACTCTGGGCCAGGGCTTTCATCCTTATAATCCCCAGGGGATTTTCGTGCAGAGCCGTGATTACTCTATTTTTCAGAGGTGTGGGCACCACTACCTGTCTGCCCCAGAGCAGGCACCCCTTGTGTGAAGACAGTTCATCTCTCTGAGAAAAGAATGCTGTAAACTCTGGTCTCACCGGACCGGTGGGCCACCCCCTCCCCACCCAATCCAAGACCCGGGAGAGGACGCAATCTCAGCCAGTGAGCCTCGCGACCCCGGAGACCTGAACTGGATGGTTGGGCAGGTCCTCCAGCAGGGCAATGTGGTGTGCAGGGGCTGGATCAGGGTCACAAGACAGCAGGGGGAGATGGCTCAGTGCATCAGCATGGCCCATCGCTTTTCTGGGGCAATGAACCAGCGTATACTGGTAGCCGACCAGAAATATGGACCAGCGTAGTACCCAAGGAGACAGCATCTGTGGGGTCTGGAGGTCAGGGGCCAACAGGCCCACCAGCAGCTTGTGGTCCGTGACCATGGTGAAGGCCCAGCTGTCCAGGTAGTCGTGGAATTTTTTTACACCAGCCATGATGGTCAAGGCCTCTTTGTCAATTTGCGCATAATTGCGCTCGGCTGCTGAGAGGGTGCAGGAATAGTATGAGATTGTAACCTCGTGGCTGTCAGCCAATTTGTGCCCCAGTACCACCCCCACCCTGTGAAGGGAAGCATCACAAGCCAGAATCACTGGGAGGTTCTCATTGAAATGGGTGAGGACTGCATTTGAAGACAACAGTTCCTTTACAGCCTGGAAGGTGGCAGCGTGCTTGGGACCCCAGGATCGTGGAGCAGACTTGCCCAGAAGCCGGTGGAGGGGTTCTGGGACCTCAGCATTATGGGGAAGGAAGGAATGATAGAAATTTAAAAGCTTCAGGAAGGCCTGCAGTTTGGCTTTGGAGGAGGGAGCAGGGGCATTCATGATGGTGTGGACCTTGTCCAGTGTGGGGTGGATGCTCTGAGCGTCGACTGCGAACCTCAGAAATTCCACCCACAGCACCCCCAGGAGACACTTTTCATGTTTCACCTTCAGTCCTGCCTTGCTGAAGTGCTGGAGTACCCTCTGGAGCTGTGTCGTGAAGGTCATGGAGTCAGGCGCCGTAAATAAAACATCATCAAAAAACTCTGGGGATGCCTTTGAGGAGACAGTCCATCAGATTTTGGAAAATCCCTGGAGCCACACTCAACCCAAATTGTAGCCTGCGAACTCAGAAAGTGCCCCGATGGGTGACTATGGTCTGGGCCTCAGTGGTGGCCTCGTCCACTGGTAGCTGTTGATATGCTTGTGCCAGGTCCAGTTTCCCAAAGACCCGGGTGCCCGCAGCACACAGCTGACTACCGGCACTGGGTAGGCATGGTCTTGCAGTGCTTTATTCAGTGTGCATTTATAGTCCTCACAAATCTGGACATCACCATTCGGCTTAACTGGGGTGACTATGGGTGTTTCCCATCAGGCGTGCGGAACGGGCTCTAGCCCTCCCTGTGCTACCAGGCGATCTGATTGTGCCTCAATCTTGGGCCACAGTGCAAACAGGGGTCACCTGGCTTTCATTCTGATGGGCCTTACATTGGGGTTTAAATCAAGTGTGACCGGGGACTGGTGTAGCGGCCGACTGTGCCATCAAAGACCGCTGGAAATTAATTGCAGACTACATTAAAGTCCTGTGGCCACACCTGGTTGACCCCTATGACTCCAAACCCCAGGGGCCCAAACCAAGAAAGTCCCAGTAGGCTTGTGAACTGCTCTTCCACCACCAGCAGATCCAACACCCCCTCAAAGTACTTGTATTGAACCTTGAATTTGCCCTAACCCCTGATGGCCACCGGGTTTTTTTGGAAGTCCCATAGAGACAGTCCCAGTGGTTTCTTCAGGAGGGGTTCCCCCCTCGGGCAGAGTCTCTGCAGGGTCTCTGCCGAAATGATAGAGAATGAAGACAGTGTCCAATTCCATTTTACAGGGGGACCTCTCTATCATCACGGTTACATGCATTTTGTTGGGGGCATCAGGGGGCAAAATCACTACCTGATGCTGGTGGTGGTTGATGGTCAGGGTGTGAAGGTCCATTGCTTCCTGGTGCATGGTTGACCTCCGGCAAGTCCCCCAGGAGCGGCAGACACGTGCGAGATGGCCGGCTTTACCACAGGTCTGGCAGATGGCATCGCAGAACCGGCAGGATGGGTGCTCGTGGTCTTCCCTGCAGCTTGCACAAGGCGTAGGAGTGCTGGACTTGACAGGTGCTTGAGCCAAGGGCCGGGTGACTGGAGGGGTTGACTTGTGCACGTCAGGCCATACCGGATGCTATACCTGGTGAGCTTCCTCATTGTCTGAGATGTCAGAGTCTTTGGCATTGATGGCCTGGTGTGCGGTGGGGGCTTGGTGATCCCACTGGGATTTCTCAAAAGCAGTAGCTGCCTAGAGTACCTTGTCGATCTTGGGTTCCTCCAGGCCGATGAGCTTCCTTCTTAGTTTTGGTTCCCGGACCCCCCAAATGAACTGGTTCAGGAGGGTATCTTTGATGGCAGGGAACTCACAATCAATTGCTGGCCGTAGGTGGATATTTGTCCCAGAGCGGCAGCCATGACTGTAGGAGCTGGAGCGGTGTGGAGCGCGGTGTCCTGGAGATCAGTGCATGGTGCATTGCTCTCAGCTGCGGAGTCGGAGTCAGGCTCGCTCATCGGGATCCCACCTTCATCTCCAGTATAAAGTACTGAGACTGAAGCATAGCATAGTGATTTCAGCTCATACTTTACTTCAGAATTAGGAAAAACTTGAGATACAGTAGCCGGGCAGAGGCCGCTTTAAATACAAGTACAAACCACACCCAACACACATACCCACACCCGTGATAGGATTATATACAAAGTTACTGCAGCCATAGGTTCCCTTGAGGATCCAGGTGAGCCGATAGGCTGGTTCTAGGATCTTCTCCTTCTATTGTCTAGGGATGCGAAGCTAGGCTAGTCTGGCCACATATGTAGTTGCCATTTACATAACCGTTGTCTTGTTTCCATTGTTGTTCATCAGAGTTCAGCCTCCTCCACTGGATCTCTAGGCATGAGTCCAGAAGGACCTTCAGGAGGGGAGCGCCACACTCTTTTGCCTGCCCACCAGGCTCTCCTTCTTCAGGAGGGCAGCGTGTCACATGCCGCATGTGGTTTAAATAGATATGTTGCCTGGCTGCTGGCAAGTACAAGGTTGCCCCAGGTTCCCTCCCTCCTCCTCTCTTTCTGTGCGCAGCCTCATGGGTGGCTAGCATCGGATGTGTAGCTCACTGCTGGCGGCTGTGAGGGCAGCGGGGGAGAAGGGCCTGCCCCCTCCTGGCAAACTAGCTTCTGTGCACAGCCTCACTGCTGGTGACAAGCTCCACATCTGGTGCCAGCCAACCGCGAGGCTGTGAGGGTGACAGGGGAGGAGGGCCTGCCCCCTCCTGGCCAACCAGCTTCTGTCCAAGTAGCTGGAGTGTGGCACAGCGATACACTGCCAGCAAGTGTGGTTGCTGCAGGTTGCCCCAGGCTCCCTCCCCCTCCCAGGACTGACAGGGGAGGCAGCTGGGAGGGGGCAGGGAACATTCAAGAGGGGGCATCGCCCCAAGGGGGGGCCCATGGCTACAGGCCTGTTCGGGAGAGAAAATTTATTCCTGCCATAAGCTTTCATGAACTAGAGCTAACTTCTTCAGGCATGGGGGTGTCCATCTAAAATAGTTAAATTATATTTCTGCTCAGAGGTCTAGCAACAGAAAAAGGGAGGGGGGAAGAAGTTACAAGGAGAGGCTGATGTAAAACAAGAACCAAAGAGTCATCCATCCATCCATCCATCCATCCATCCATCCATCCATCCATCCATCCATCCAGAGTGAGTGAAAACTACTCCTAACCATTAACAGACCTACAGGATAGGATTATCCTTCCCTATTATATAAAAGAGTAGTGGTCAGCCAGCTTGACCATATAAGGGATGCCCATATAAGGGAAAAATGCACGGCAGAATCCATTGGCTGTGGGGGCTGCCACTCAAACATGGGGCCCTGGACATTGGCTGCCGTGCCTGGCTGCGTGGCCTCAACACCGCCCATGCTGCGATGGAGGGAGCCAACGGGCAGCATGAGAACTTCGCATCACCGGCAGGAGAGGGGAGGATGGGGCATTCAGTGCCATGGCTCACCTCGCATGGAGCACACGGGGCCGCCGCACCTGGCCAGTGGTGGGGAGCTGGAAAGGGGAGTACAGGACCTTCGGTGCACACGGGTCGCTGTTACTGGACACTGCTGCAGCACTGAGGAATGGAGGCAAGGGGGAGGGCAGGAACTTCGTGGCAGCGGCGGCTGCCTCGCCCTCACAGGGCCTTAGGCAGGGAGCCAGCTAGCGCCTGTTGCATATGAGACCGCAACGGGCTTGGCTGCTAGTATAAAGTCTAATTAAGGAAAATATACTGTGAGAAAGTTAAGCAGATTCAGTAGGGAAGTATGGAGCCCATCCAAAGTTATAGCTGAATTAATTAATGCCTATATAGGATAGGTCATAGTCAGACTATTGTTTTATTTGTTTATTTAGAAGATCTTTATGCCACCTCTCCTGTTCATATGGCAAATGAAGAAGCCAAGGTACTTATTTAAGTTTGGTCTGTCTATGGGGTGTGTGTACACTTTCCTGTTGCATCCTCTTTTTGAAGTAGAACAGTAGCCTTTAGATCAGCTACAGAGTGCCTAGAAGACTGAAATGTTCTCCCACTGGTTTCTATAGCTTGCAATTTTTAATCTTTCGTGTGTGTGTGTGTGTGTGTGTGTATGAACTGTCTTGTTTAAATAAATAAAGCAGTGTGCCAAAAAGGGGGGGGATTCTTACAGGCATGTCCCTGTTTTTACCCATGAAAGATTGGAGGGTACATCAAAATTCGGGGCACATGGGCCACACTGGAGGATGCTGGATGCCAAGTGGAATGCCAAAAATGACACAAACTTCCCACCTTTTGGTTCAGGACATTCTGTCTCTCTCTAGAATCCAGGCACAATACCATGGACTTATATTGGTTTATACCAATTTAAGTATAACAGTTCCCCCCAAATGATCCTAGGAGATGTGGTTTGGGAGAAGGCACTCATAATCTTCTGTTACAGATTCCTAGCCTTGCTCATAAAAGTACCAGTAGTGCAGTCCTATATATTCAGACCATGTTTGAGACCTGAGGTGTTTTTATTCAAGACAAGGATGATCACCCTGGCTGTCCTGAAACAATCAAGACTGTTGGCAATGGTGTCCCAGTGGTCTGATACAATCCATATGCATGCATTTGTATCCTTCCATTACTAAATATTACAGATTTGAAGGTGATTTGTCAATGTCGGCCCCCATTTCCTCTACACTCCATTTCTCCCCCAAGTCTCAGAAACTAAGCAAATGAAATAATGAAAAGCTCCACTCATCTGCAATTCGTCTTTAATGAAAATGAAGCACGGTTGATGCCAAGTGCCAGATGGTGCTTGCAAAGCCTAGAACTGCAGAAGGCTCCTAATTAAACCATTAAACTTGGGGATGAGAAGCAGCCGTCACCTTCCCCCCCCCCATAGCCCTATAGAAGATAGGCCAGCAGGCTGCATAAAGCCCCTTTCGTCCTCACCCTCTCATTGATCCTTTGGGGACCTAGAATGGCAAGAGGCAGTTAATTTAAAGCTAATTGAGAAATTTCTTTCCTCTCTTCACATAATAAAGCAAGGTGTTAGGGACTCAGCTGGCCTTTGCATCCCTGACAGGAAGAAAGTGTCCAGGGAAAGGGATGAAAAGATGTTCCCTCTTTTTTTAAACTTCACACACACACACAAAGCACCAGAACCCTTGAATGCCTTCTCATTTGTACGGCAACTCATAAATAAGATCTATCAAAGGAAAAAAAGAAATCGAAACACCAGTGCAGCCACAGAACAACAGAAGCCAGATAAGCCAGATAAACCACTGTGGACTTCGGCAATGCTCTGCTATGACACACACAGCAGTGGTGCAGAGAACACAATAGTTGTGAAATGCTACGAATCATAATAATTCCAGTAGGGTAGCCATGTTAGTCTATTGTAGCAAAATAAAATAGAAATCCAGTGGCACCTTAAAGATTAGCACATTTTCCAGTTGCCTTTGATGAACAGGAGTGGTGGGAGATTAAAAGGACATTTTTAAGCATCAAAGGATCTACTACCTAGTCTTGCCTTAGTTTACCAGATGAAGTGTCCTTTTTAGAGGCTGATCCTATGATCTGACCTGATCATTGCAATATTTTTTAAAAAATACAGCAAGAAAACCCAATTTGCCATTTGCAAATTTACAGTAAGAAAACCCAGAAAACTGCTCCTGTGCACAGAATTGGGGATGCAAATCCTGCAAAAGCACAGCTTGTAATGAATTTGCCTAAAATTATCTGTAATTTTGTAGAATTTTAAATATGTTGTGACAAGCAAAAATACAGTGTGATGATCAATGGAAATCTATGGAAGATACCTGGGAAAGACATCCATACGTGGCTGGATATTCTCATTTTAGAACAGGAGCTTTTTGCAGACAGCCAGTACTCATTCAAATGCATTTTTATACTTGTGTGGGCCAGAACTTTGCTTAACCAAAGAGAGATGTGAGTCTTTGGAATCCAAGGTGCACACACACACACACATACAATCAGAATGATTATATCTGCATAAGAAGTTTCTTCTAGAATACATGTGGAGTAGACAACAGTATTACAATCAAGCAGATTCCTTTTTAGAATCTCCCTATATTATAAAAGCCAAATAGTGGTGGCACTCTCCAGAACATTCCACACGCTCTGGAATTGGTTGGTTCCCTGGAGAGTCACTCAACTGGTCTCTCCTTCCATTGGCTCCGTGGCTGCCTGCTTTGTCATAGTCCCACACACACACGCACTGACCGGGCTCTCACCCTCAGTGTGCTTGTGGCCAGCGGGTAGGTAGGATGCTTCAGTGGCCGAGCGCAACCTGACTGGCCTTGGGGAGGGGGGAGAGGGCCACACTGCACTTCTGTGGGCCAGCAGAGCCTGGCCCAGGGAGGCTGCAGGCCCTGCTGGGGGGTGTTTCAGGCTCCTCCAGGCTTCCCTGTTCCATCCCCGCTGTCACTGGCCTGGCAGCGCACCCCAACTAAGCTCGGGCAGGGGGGAGAGAGCCGCGCCGTGCTTCCCTGGGCCACCATGGCCTGGCCCAGGGAGGCTGTGGGCCCTGTTTGGGGGGATTCAGCCTCCGCCAGCTTCCCTGTGCCACCCCTGGCATTGCTGGCCTGGCGGTGTGCCCCAACTGAGCTTGGCCAGGGGGGAGAGAGCCGCGTCGTGCTTCCCTGGGCTGCCATGGCCAGGCTTATGGAGGCCGCGGGCCCTGCTTGGGGGGGGAGGGCCCTGACAGCCTTCCCTGTGCTGCCCCTAGCCTCTGGGCCACTCCGACTGACCTCCAGGAGGACAGGACTGGGGGCGGGGGTACTGCTGCAAGCCAGAGCACTGGCCCACACCCTCTCTCTAGGGCTTGTTGCATTTTTCTCCGCAATGGGCCTTATCACTAGTTTAAGCATATTTCTGAAATGTAAATGTATTGCAAATATCAGATGTTCCAGAGCAACCTATAAGAGTGCTCATAAAGAACAGACAATAAGGGTACATGTAACAGAGTTACTAGTTTTGGCATCTCCTAAGTCATTTGATGATGCACCTTTAAAGGCCCAGTGTGAGGCAATCAATGAATAATTCCTAGACTGAACAGGACCAGGCAATGCTTAGTAAAGGATTGATGTGCTTAGAAGAAGAAGAAGAAGAGTTTGGATTTATATCCCGCCCTTCACTGCCCAAAGGCGTCTCAGAGCGGCTTACAAACTCCTTTCCCTTCCCCTCCCCACAACAGACACCCTGTGAGGTAGGTGGAGCTGAGAGAACTATAACACAAACTGTCCTTGAGAGAACAGCTGTGCCAGAGCTTGTGACTGACCCAAAGTCACATCAGCAGGTGCAAGTGGAGGAGTGGGGAATCAAACCCGGTTCTCCCAGATAAGAGTCCACGCACTTAACCACTACACCAAACTGGCTCTTACACTGACAACTAGCTGGAAGACTCTCTCCTGCAGATGAAAAAGAGTGGTAGAACTTGGATGAATTTATAGGTGAGTTTTCAGAACTCTCTGCTAATGTTCCCAAGGTGTTCTTGGTAATGAATGTTGGCAGTAAGAGACAAACAGTGCAATCCTAACCAGAGTTACACCCTTTTAAGTCCGTAGAAGTCCACTGTTTAAGATTGCACTGTAAGAGTGCTTTATGTTTTTTACACCATGCACAACTGTCTGGGGTTTTTTTATAGCATTTCTCCCTGTCATTGCAGTTTTACTTTATTGGATCATTGTCCATTGTACCTGTTGCACTTTCTTACATGGGGCTCTTTTAGTTTGCAAAATATTCACATTTTTTTAACCTTCTGATCTCATAGACTTGTCATCCAGATATCATCTCCTTTTTATCTTAAATGCATTATCAATATGGCTAGAGTTAGAAGAGCTTAAGAATGCAGACAGGAAGACTCAGGCAGACAGACCCCTGGAAGACAACTGTGTATGTTCTTTATTGTTTATAATGATTTATTCTATTGTTAGCCCCCAGCATCTATGCCAAGAAAGGCAGGATATAACTAACAAAGCCTGTTTCTGTTTGGAGAAGAGGGTCTCTTTTGTGGCCATTGGCTGAGATGCCATCTGTGATACTTACAGGTCCCGTACAAAATGGAAGGCTAGACCTCAGCTATACATATAATTTATACATGCTGGGAAAGTCATAGGGAGGCTGAGAGTGGGCACTGAGTCTCATCCAGGGAAGACTGACCAGGGAGAAACACAGTATCATGGATGAAGGTGGTGGAGGCAATAATATACCTCTGCTGATAGTTAGGGAGTTTCAGGAGAGAAAGAAAGAAAGAAAGAAAGAAAGAAAGAAAGAAAGAAAGAAAGAAAGAAAGAAAGAAAGAAAGAAAGAAAGAAAGAAAGAGAGAGAGAGAGAGAGAGAGAGAGAGAGAGAGAGAGGGGGGGGGGGAGTGCTAGACTGACTGGCTGGCTTCTGCAGGGTTCCTCCTGTGTTTATTTATTTCCTGTAAGGACTTAACAAATCCAGTCATGGGAACAGTGACACATCTGCCAGATAGGATGGGCCAGTGAAGGGTGAAAAGAGAGAGAGAAATAGAGAGAATTTGTAAAATTCAAACCCCAGTAAATTTACTTCCAGTAGTAACTTGCAGGTCAGAATAAATTTGCTGGGGACCCTTCTGGATATGGACTCTCAATCCTGACCCCCCCCCCAACATCATACCACCCCTGCTATTTATCAAGAGGGGGAGAACTGGTATAATCAAAAAGTGATGCACATGAGCTTTGTGTTGAACATCTGGTTCAGCTCTAGATTTTGGTAGATTCTTTAAGGGTTGACAGAGGAAAATAGGTACATTGGTTTCGATTTAGTGCACATCAACAAGGGGTTTTCTTTATAGCAGCAACCAAGCCAAAGAAACGAGCGACTTCCATGTCTGCAGGGCCTCTGAAGCAATCACTGCAAAGACATATTTTCCCCCAGGACTAAAATATTTTTTATGACTTAGATATCAGAAGTTGACTATTTTCATAAAACATCTTAAACTGATATGTGCTCCTCATGTTCTTGAGTGCTAAGAAGTTCAGGAGCAGCACTGTGCAGGTTGGGATTCTTTCAGAGGAAAAAGCACAGGAGACTTGGGGTCCAGAGTCTTTGTAATATTAGCTTTACTTTAAATACACAATCAGAGCAAAGATGGAGACCAAGGGTGCGGTCAGATGTGCTATTGGCTCCCTTGTTGTTGCTGGAGCCCCACAGATTTAAAGTGCACATTCAGACATCCACATCTGTATCCTGTTCCCCAGTCATCTGCCTCCTATACTCACCACTTTCCTAGCACATTCTTTTCAGAACCTGGGAAAGTCCGAGGTTTATGGATTCCCAGCACAGTTCTGGATGTCTGGACTTCCCCCCATGCAATCAAACTACTGTGGAAGGGATCTGTCCCTTCCATTTCTGTGGCATTTTTTCTCCTACTTAGCGATACGCGCATAACCACATAAATGCCTGTTGTAGGCAGTGGCTAGAAAAGCTCTGTAATGGCTGCCACCACTCTGGTATGGGTCTCCCCAGGAGGGCCCAGAGCACCTACCCTACCCCTTTATACTCTCCTTTTCCAGTAGGATTTCCCCTTATACATGACCAAATGAGGCATAAGGACCCAGGCAGAGTAACAAACTATTTTTATTAAAGAGATTTAACAACAACTGTAATTCATTAACATGCAGGAAAAATAAGCACAGTAAAGGTAGGCAAACCAGCAAAATAAGAAGCCCTAATGTGTCTGACTATACTGTACCTAGCCTTGTCTACATATTTGGTCTCAAACTGACTCACCCCTTTTGGATGAGGGATTCTTCCATCTGCAGCAGCCTCACACCAGCTCTGTTCCCTAGGAGTGAACCACCTCCCTCTTTGGGCAAGGTCTTTTATCTCTTCTTCCCAGGCAACACCCTCTACTATCCCTCAAAAAATCCCATTAGGCAATCACAGGGTCCAAAGGGTGAACTGGAAAATGTAGGCCCTGATAGCTACTCTAGTACAGGCTTCCCTGGAGCCATTAGGCCTCCCTAGGGCCTGTTGACTGCACTACTATATGACTAGGATCATGACAATGCCCCTGGGATTTATGTCAACCCCTGTGCGCTTCTGCTTCACAGTACCTTTTTGGGATCTGGAGCCCCTGGGCAAGGAACACTACTACCCTTTCTCTTGTTTCTGGGGGCTGGACAGCTTTGAAAATAGTCCCTAGTCAGGCTTGCATTTCGGGGGCCATTTTCCTCATCTGGAGTCAAACTAGAGTCAAAATCACATGACAGTGTTCCTCTGGTAGGAAAACTCCAGATGGCAGGCGATAGTCTAGACAGTCACTCATAGAGTGAGCACACAGTGAAGCTGGTAATGAGGGAGAAGTCTGAAAGTTTCTCTCCAGAACACACACACAAAAGATGGAATTAGGGGCATGGTCAGAACTCAGAAAGCACGCTGTCTGACCGCAACCCAAGAGGTGCATCTACAAGGCAGCAGATCCCCTATAAAATGATTAAAGGTGGCAAAGAAACTGGACAGAAGGAGTCTTTTCTTTCTCTCTCCATAATGCTAAAACTTGGGGGCACCAAATGAAATTGATGGGTAGTATGTTCAGAAATTATTTAATCAATGAGCAATTAAATTCATTGTCAGTGGAGGTAGTGGTGGTCATGAACATATATTACTTTAAAGGGGGATTATTAGACAGGAGAAGGTTTATCAGTGGCTATTAGCCATGATGACTAAAGGGAACTTCCATATCCAGAAGCAGAAAATCTCTGAAACCAATGCTAGGAAGCAACATCAAGGAAAGGCCTTGGCCTCTGTGCCCTGTTTGATGGCCCTTCAGGGCAATCGGTTGGCCACTGTGTGAAATAAAATTCTGGACTGGTTGGGCACTGGTCTGATCCAGCAGAAATCTTAAGTTCTTAATGCATATCAGATCTCCAAGGAGAGATCTTGTCCCCCTAGATACTTCAGCCACACAGTTCTCCTCTTTGTCTCTCCCTCTTTTCCAAATTGTCTTCACGCACACAACACACAGATTCCTATCTCTTGCTGGCAGCAGTTTGCCTTCTGCAAGCTCTGATGGCTATATCATTCAAGCACACATATATACACGGCCTGCCGCCTATCAAGAATCAATATTCTAACCTTCAACCTGAGAAAGAAATAGCCAGCAGCCATGATGGTATAAAAGTTTTCAGAATTTATTTCCTTCCTTCCTTCCTTCCTTCCTTCCTTCCTTCCTTCCTTCCTTCCTTCCTTCCTTCCTTCCTTCCTTCCTTCCTTCCTTCCTTCCTTCCTTCATTTATAGTCCACCTTCCTTAGAATCATAAAATGTTGGAAGGGACCTTGCTGGTCATCTAGTCCAACCCCCTGCACTCTGCAGGAGCATAGCCGAAAGATAGCCCTACATACCTACATACCTACAACATACTCGAAAGATGGTTGTCCAGCCTCCGCTTGAAAACGTCCAGCGAAGGAGCATCCACCACCTCCCGAGGCAGACTGTTCCACTGCTCAACCACTCTTACAGTTAGGAAGTTTCCTTGTTGAGACTCAAGGCAGATTATTACAGCAGCTCAAAAACAATGCAATAGAACAGTATAATATATGCAAAAAACATGTTAACTGGATTGCAAAACTTGAGAAAGTGAAAAAACAACAACATAAAACAACTGTATATGACATACAACAGACAGTGCGATAAAACAGGATTACAAATTTGGTGAATAATGCAACCCCCCATTATAATATGTACAATAAACTATTCAATAAAGATGAAACATAAAGTACAAAACATTGATCCAAGCATAATACAAAATATATGATAAACGGTATGTCAGATTGAATTTGCAGATGAGCAGAGCTCAGTAGATGTATCTGGCATTCGGAACAGATTTGGTACCTAAAAGCCCTTTACAGACAGCCAAAGGAGGGGGGGGCTGTTATTAAATAGTCACAGCAGGAGTATATGTTTTTGCTGAAACATCATAGCAGATGTTATGCTTGTGCAAGTGGATGCAAAAAATGTCAAGAGTAAAAAGTAATTCCAATGTCAATAATACCAGGTTTGAAAAACAATTCAGAAACAAGGAAGAGGGTGCTTGTGGAGACTGTCATTCATTGGTTGAGAGGCTGAGGCACCATGTGTCAAGCGCAAGGGGAAGAAAGCAGGCCTGTCAGGCTAGCAACCCCATGATGTGAAATGGTAGCAGCATTTCTTTGCCTTGTGGGCACAGACTGTCTGGGGGGACTTGGAGGCTGCTGCTCATGCCCTGCAAGACCCAGCCGCTGTGCTTGTACCTGGCATCGTGCCCAAAGACAAGCTGTGTTTTTGCAAAGATGCAGGTCCAAAGAGGAAGCAGGTTGTGTCTAGAGCATATTAAGACCCACTAGTCTTCTCTTGAAAAGGCATCATTTGGTGTCGGATTCATCCTTTCTCACACGTCTTTGGGGGGCAGGGGATTAATTTGTTCTCATCATCCCACCCACCCCCAGGCACAGGTTCCTCCTGCGCACATCAAAACAGCATCTCATGCCAAATGAATTCAGTTTCTGCAGTGCTACTGGCTCTTGTACACTTGGAGCTATTTGAACATTTTTGGCAGCTTCCTTGCCTCTTTTTATGATGATGGTAGGAGGAAAAAAAAGGGATCCATTAAAAATGAATGGCTGATGAATAATAGAAAGTTCAGTCCTTTGATTGCATAGCACAGACCACACAGGCCTGTATCCATTTGCAGGGATCCAGTAAAATAGCCACATAATTTGTATACAGCCAGGCTGAAGATATGTCATTTGACTGGCTCAGCAAAAAACAAACAAAAACATTATATTTCTGAACAGAAATTGTTATATATGGAGATCGAGGCAGCGTTTCCAAAATAAGTGATTCCTTTATTCAGCTCATAACGCAGAGAACACAGACAGGCAACACACAGAATGACCCAACTATATACAGTTTGAACCAGGAAAACCACACCCCCTGGAACAATAACGTCCAATCAAAGATGACTGTTTGGAACCAATGGGAATTGTTCCCGCCGAATGTCAACTACTGTCCTGATTGGTCTGTCTCCTGACACCGACCAATCCTGTTGCAGATTTCAGGATAGCAAGAGTCAATGGAGTTTGTGGCTGAAGCTCAGGCATTCTGCACTTTCAAGTAACACAATACACAACAGAGGTACAATGACTAGATCATAGTGTCACCTCTCTTCTTTTCTTTTCTATGTGTTCATCAAGGTTTTAGAAAAATGACTTTTTGTAATCCTCTCAGCAGATGGGAGAGATCCAGCTCCTTTTTTACCACATAAACCATTCAATAGACTCAGGACTTTAAGGCTTTTATCAGCACTAGGAAAGGGAATGTGAATAAACTGAATCTTTGTCTACTTAAAGAGTTGAATAAAGTTGATTCTAAACGAGTGGTCAAGTGCGTTGAAAACTTAGCTGTTCTTATGGGTGAGCTCCATGCTGCCAGGAACAGCATAGAAACTGAAGTGACACCAATTTCAATCTGGACTTCTTTCTCAGAAGGAGAATTATAGGCAGTCCTAACTAGGGTATTGCTATCCCATAATCCTCTTAACCTGTGAAGTCAGAAGGCCAGTCTGATGCTACAGATCAATATAAAACCCATGGCATGGCTGACATTCTTTATTCTGAACAACTTGTTGCCAAAGGAAGCTAAAAGGGCTGCCCTCTGGACCACCAGGCTGCACACACTGTACAGCGCACACACAGGCTGGTCTCAGACTTCATCCATCGATACAACAGCCTACCTGCCCTTCCATTCTTCTGCATAAGTATTGGCCCTCCTTCAGGCCTGAGTGTCAGAAAGGGAATTTAGACTATGGCTCTAATTCATACAGATGTATAGAAGAGCCATTCATGTAGGTGGGTTTTCTCTCATTAGTTTCTGAAGAGTATCAGGTTTTGCACTGCATTTCAAGTTTAAAAGGTCACTGGAGAGATGCACTGAGGGAAAGAAAGGGTTGCTAATCGTCATAATCGGTAGTTTATTAATTGGCCACTTTTCTTCCTGAAGGGACCCAAATGGCTTACAACAATTACAAAATCACAATACCATACAGTTTAAATTTACAAACAAAAGTAACCAGCTCTGTCTTGAGCCAGCCCCAGGCTCTGTGGCCAGCCTGTCCAAGGGCACAGGGCATGAACCCCAGGCTAGGAGCTCCTGCCCTTTGGTTTGTGCCCAAAGGTCTTTGGTGTAGCAGCCATTAGCATTCCTTTCCAGTCTGCCCTCCCTGGGTAGTTCTCCTACACACATTCCATTGAAATAGATTAGACCCTATCCAGTGCACACTTAGTTGTGCATGACTGTAGTTATGCATAGCAACTAATGGCCCCAGATGAGGATGTACATTCATATCCATTTGAAAAGCTGCCTCATCCTGTAGATGGGAATGCACATCATGACATGGATGGGGATGGACATTTGCAGTCCCATCAGCTATGTGTGTGGAAGGATGCTTCCACTGATGGACCATTCAAGCTGAAGTGTAACAATATGCTCACTATTAATACCTTAAAATGCAAATAAAATAAAATAAAAAATAAATCCAGATTATTAATATTGCTTCATCCTTATATTGTCCCTCAATGGATTCTAGGAAATTTACAAAAATAGCTCCAATAAAATCCCTCTGCAACTTAAAAGAAATGTCAGCTGCACAGTAATTAATTAAACCATGCTTCCATTTGGTGCTGTTGAAAACGTGATGATCTATAATACCCTTTAGCACTAACAGCAAGCTGTAAAAGCACTTAGTTATAGAATTTCAGTTTTCACATTTAATTTTCTGATAAAAAGGAGCTCCTGAAGGCTTTCCCCCCTCAGAGGTGTCGATTGAAGAACTGACAGGGGGGAGGGAATGGTATGCTTGAATGGCAGTTTACACCTTCAGTGTCATGCAAACAGTGCCTGTGAGATGTTATCCTAAAATTAATTATCCCCAATGCAAAATGTCCTTTATGTTTGTTCTTGTTATGATGACTGTCTTAGTAATTGAGTACATAGCTACCCATTATGTGCATCTGACTCAGAATCAGTGTGATTCCATTGAAAACATTCTTGCTCTACAGTTACAATACACACTGCAAAAAGCAAGAATTACTGAAAGCCAAGACAGTATAATTTTTAATTGAAGTGGGAATGGAGCTATACAAAGGAAAATATCTGAGCTTCTGTCTAGAGCTGAGATCTGAAATGGCTCATTTCAAGGCAGTGTTTCATCACAGCAATGCCAAGTTTCTATTGGAAGAAAATGTAGAATAAAAGACAACAAACTGGTTAATACACACTCTCAGGATATCCCTTAAAAAAAAGATTTTCCCATGGGTTTGCCTTGTTGACTCTTGCCAGTCCCTTTGGTTTCAGTTTGCTACAGCACATGGTTCAGCTCAGGAGGTAACTTTTATTAAAAGTCTTTCCTACACTGATTGTCTTGTTGCCTTAAAAAGATGTGTTGTTCAGTCCCCTCCCCTTCTAGAAACCCAGCCCAAATGTATTGTTTTGTCTTCCTAGGAGTCTTTGCTGTTAGATTCAACTGTTATCATATCTTGTAATCCATTCATGGATGGCCTGATGTTATCATATTTTATAAGCCCCTTACTGATTAACTGAAAGTTTTTATTATATTTGTAATCTGCCTTGGGTCCCATTGAGAAAGGTGGGCTACAAATGAAAACAGCAAGAACAATGCCTGTGCATCCAAAAACTGAACCTAGCATCTGGCTTGCCTAAACCTGTATTGGACACTACCTTCAAAAGGTACTCCTTAAAAATATCCTGTGGTTTTTCAAGTTCATCTAAAAATTATTCATGCTGTGACAGTAGCCAGGGTTGATTACTGAAGTACATGAGACTGCTCTTTAAAGTGTTCAGAAACTTCAGCTGGTTCAAAACTCAGCAATCAGATTGCCAGGGCTTTTTTTGTAGAAAAAGCCCAGCAGGAACTCATTAGCATAATAGGCCACACCCAACAGCAGAAACTCATTATCCTATTAGGTCACACCCCCAATGTTACCAGAAGTGTGGTCATCCAGCTGCGCCCACCTTTTGCTTCTTATTCTGGTTGTTGTTGTTTGTTATCAAAACCCAGGGCTTTTTTTGTAGCAGGAACTCCTTTGCATGTTAGGCCACACACCCCTAATGTAGTCAATCCTAATGAGTTTTTGCTGTTGGGTGTGGCCTATTATGCTAATGAGTTCCTGCTGGGTGTGGCCAACTCAGGAGCCAGCCAGAACTCCCTTCCTGTAAGTTCCTGCCCAAAAATAGCCCTGCAGATTGCTAACTGGTGTAACTGTTTGAAGGATTATATTCTCTAATACAAACCTGCCCATCAGGTATGATTATCTTCTGAGACCTTTCTCTGTGTGTCACAAAGCTTAGCAGATGTCTACCAGGGAAAGAGCCTTTTCAGTAGTAGTGCCTCGTTGCAGAATTCCCTTCCCAGAATTCCCTTAACCTGACACTGTCCTTACCATCTTTTACATGCCAGGCCTGTTTGCCTGTTAGTAGTAACTATGAACTGATCATAACTGCAATATTTGCAGTTAGTGTGACTGGGTTATATGCTGTGTTTGATACATTTGTCAGAATAGTTTATTTCAATTATCTTATAATAATTTATTATTTTATTTTATGTAAATCACTTTTATACTTTGTTGAGAATTATGTGTAGGTACTGAACTCCAAAAGGGGCTGTAGTGGCTCATGTGGTTAAGACACTGAACTGCCGACTGGCAGGTCAGTAGTTCAGCAGTTCGAAACCCGAGTGCTGCAAGATGGAATGAGCTCCCGTCTCTGGTCCCAGCTCCTGCCAACCTAGCAGTTTGAAAGCAAGAAATTGCAAGTAGATAAATAGGTACCACTTCGGTGGGAAGGTAATAGTGTTCTATGCGCCTTGGTCTAGTCATGCCGGCCACATGATCACAGAAACGTCTCTGGACAGCGCTGGCTCTTCGGCTTGGAAATGGAGATCAGCACCACGTCCCTAGAGTCAGATTTGACTGGCTTTCGAGCAAGGGAAGCCTTTACCTTTACCTTTACCTTATTGAACTCCAAAAAGGCAATCCTTGTTGAAAGGCAAGACGGAGTTTGGTGGGGATAAAATCATGCTGTTTCTGTGCCTGCAAAATATCATGACTGACAGCAGCTAGGCTAATATTTGCTAAAATATGGAAGCAAAAATAAAAATAGAAAACAGATGCAGTGATGGAAAGTGCCATCAACTTGCAGCTGACTTATAGCAACAGACGAACAGAGGTTGTTTGCCATTGCCTGTCTTTGCGCTCAACCTTGGACTTGCTTGTAGCCCCAATGCCAAGGGGATGGGGTGAGAAGGGCACCACCGGCAATGGGTTCCTCTGTACCCAACTAGATAAAAGCCCTGTACCCAACTAGATACAAGTTGAAAACATACACTCACACATAGTTTTCAGAAAAATGAAATAAAATTGGCCACAACTTTATTGGTTACAGCTGTAGTATGCTTTGACACAGCATGGGGTACCAGATCCTGTTCATTGACTGCTCCACCTGCCAGTCAATGATCTGCTGGAAACCTTGGGATGACAGGTCTCTGGATCCCGCAAGGGCGGACACCCTGAGGAGGTCTCCCCTGCCACCTGAGCATGAGGGTAATCCCTGGTTGTGCCCCCGGGCTGGGCGTACCACTTGACCCTCACACCAAGATCGCTTAAAGGGACCCCCACACTCAGGAAAATGGCCATACAGGCTGGCTTTCCTGATAACGGATTCAGTTCCATGCTGATACTGCCACAAGAGCCAGGCAGCAGGCACCTGGCTCCCATCAAAGATAAGAACACAAGAGAAGCCAATGTTGGATCAGGCCAATGGCCCATCAAATCCAACATTCTGTCACACAATGGCCAAAAATACCAGGTGCTATCAGAAGGTCCAGCAATGGGGCCAGGACACTAGAAGCCCTCCCACAGTTGCCCCCCCCCAAGCACCAATAATACAGTGCATCACTTGCCCCAGTGAAAAGTATGGAGATGGACGCATTGTAGAGTAATTATCAGCTCATGTTTTATTTAGTGATTCAGAAAAAAGGAGATGAACTTGCCAGCTCACAGGCTGCTTTTATGTACATTTCCAACCACACCCTTTATCCACACCTACACTTGTGATAGGCTATATACAAGGTTTCTAATCCTATAGGTTCTCTACAGAATCCTAGCTTGCCGGTTAGCTGGTTTTAGGATCGTAGGGTTCTATTGTTCCAGGTATTGAAGCGTCGCTATTTTGTGGGGCCACGTGTTGCCCTGACCGCGTGTGTGACTCGGCCAGTACACAACACCCAGACTGGGACTTCCTATCTATACCTTGTGACTAATAGCCATGATGGACCTCTGATCCATATGTTTATCTAATTCCCTCTTGAAGCCGTCCATGCTTGTAGCCACCACCACTTCCTGTGGCAGTGAATTCCATGTGTTAATCACTCTTTGGGTGAAGAAGTACTTCCTTTTATCTGTTCTGCTCTGCAATTTCTTGAGTGCCCACAAATTCTTGTATTGTGAGAAAGAGAGAAAAGTACCTCTTTCTCTACCAGCTCTATCCCATGCATAATCTCATAAACATCGATCATGTCACCCCTCAGTCATCATTTCTCCAAGCTAAAGAACCCCAAGTGATTTAACCTTTCTTCATAGGGAAAGTGTTCCAACCCTTTTATCATTCTAGTTGTCCTTTTCTGGCGAGCAGCGGTGGTTGGCACCCTAAATAGTGGACAGGGCACCCCACCCAGACAGCCAAAACCACTGATAGGGCTGGCATCGAGTTAGGTGGGCCCTAGTGTCCTGCACTCACCCCTGGCCTGCCCCCTCCACCCAGCAGAGGCTGGAATGGCTGCCCTCGCTCTCCCCCTCCCCGCCACACTGCAAACAGGACTTGGGTAAATTCCAGGCCCCAGCTTGGTAGTCTCCCTTCAAATCCTAACCAGCGCCAAGCCTGTTTAGAGCTTCTGAGATATGACAAGACTGGACTTCCGTGGGCTGTCCAGCTCAGGTCATAAAAAATCTGTAACTGTTTCCCAATATGTAATTTCTCTGGGGTAAAAAAAACAACCAGATATCCCAGAGAAATTGCATATTGGAAAACAGTTACAGATTTTTATGCCTTGATGTGACTTATAGCTCTGCAAAAAGATGACAATATTACAAACTTAGATTTACAATGGAAAGAAGTTCTACAGTGTATTGAATTAACTTTGGTAAAGGAATAGACTTGCTTTTCTTAGACAAGAAAGAATATGAAGAGTAAGGTATTTTGTGATAGATGATATATTTGTACATCTGTGTGCTTTATAGTGGCATATATAGTGGCATATAATATGCTTTGCATGTCTTTTTATCTTTGGACAATAAAAAGGCTAGACAGTACAGGTATAGAATGCTGTGGATATAGTGTATCTAGATTTCAGTAACGCATTTGACAAAGTTTCTCATGATATCCTTGAGGATAAGCTGGTTAAGTGTGGGCTGGATGGAGCAACCGTTGGATGGATTCATGGTTGAAAAATCGTACCCAATGAGTGCTCGTAAATGGTTCTGTGTCTATGTGGAGGGAAGTCTTTTTTTTTTTGTAAATACAATTTATTATTGGATATATCACAAGTTCATACAATTTAAACATACCAATACATACCCATTTTTCTTTTTTCCCCTCCTCCCCCCCACAACCGGCTTCCAGCACTGCTCCAACCCCATTAATATCTCTGTTATTCCATTACAATTACTTCTAAACTTATTTTCTCTTACTAACGGTAACAATACAAAAGTCTAATTCTCTTTCCGTTTCTTCTTAATAACTGTCAAAGCAAATCAAACCACTTTTAATGTCCCAATTTTTCAACAAATATTTTTGAAAGTCTTTCCAATCTTTAAAAAAAGTTTCATCTTCTTTGTTGTTTAACTTTCTTGTTAACTTGTCCATTTCCGCCAAAAACAACGTCTTTTTAATCCATTCCCATGTTTCAGGTACTTTATCTTGTTTCCAACATTGAGCAAAAGTCAGTCTTGCTGCTGTAGTCAAGTACCATAATAGTGTTCTCTTGGCTACATTTATTTCTTCCATTTTAAGACCTAACAATAACATCTGTGGGTCTTTCTTAAAAGTACAATTCAGAATTTTTTGTATCTCATTGTGGATCTCTGTCCAATACTTTACTGCTTTATCACATGTCCACCACATATGGTAAAAAGACCCTTCATGTTTCTTACATTTCCAACATTTATTAGACATACTTTCATTTATGATAGCAATTTTTTTGGGCGTCATATACCATCTATACATCATTTTATAACAATTCTCTTTAACATTTACACAAGTTGAAATTTTCATTGACTTTTTCCACAAGTATTCCCAAGATGTCATTAATATCTCAGTATTAACATTTACAGCCCATTTTATCATTTGCTCTTTTACAACTTCATCCTCAGTATACCATTTCAATAGAACCTTATACAGTTTAGAAATCATTTTTTTGCCTTTCTCAAGCCATACAGTTTCAATTTCAATATTCTTTTCTCTAAAACCATGTTCTCTTTTATCGGTCTTAAATAAATCATAAATCTGTCTATACTTCAACCAATCATATTCAAATTCAACATCAAATCTATCTTTTAACACAAAATTTTTCCCTTCAGATTTTAAGAGATTTTTATAGGGTAGCCAGTCTAGCCCTTGATTTCTTGAATATGGATTAATCACTTCAGCTGGTACAATCCAAAGTGATCTTTCTTCTGAGAAGAATTTTCTATATCTCATCCATGTCTCGAACAGTGATTGTCTTACAAAGTGGTGTTTAAAAAATTTATCCATTTTTACTTTTCCATACCATAAATATGCATGCCATCCGAATTTGTTATCATGCCCTTCCAGGGCCAATAACTTCTTATTCTCCAGATTAATCCACTGTTCCAACCATGTTAAACAGACGGCATCATAATACAGTCTTAAATTTGGTAGTTGTAGACCTCCTCTCTCTCTTGCGTCACATAAAATTTTCATTTTAATCCTTGGCTTTCTCCCTGCCCATACGAATTTGGATAATTCTTTCTGCCACAAATCCAGTACTTTCCTTTGTTTTAGTATTGGAATAGTCTGAAATAGAAACATCAAACGCTGTAAAATATTCATTTTTACAGTCGCGATTCTTCCCATCAATGATAAATTCAAAGTGTCCCATTTCTTCATATCTTGCTGAATCTTGTGCCACACCTTTTCATAATTGTTTTTAAACAAGTCAATATTTTTCATGGTTAATTCAATTCCAAGATATTTAGTCTTTGTAACTACTTCACATTGAATTTTCTCTTGAAGTTCTGTTTGTCTCTGTTTCGTCATATTTTTGCACATCACTTTGGTTTTACTTTTATTAACATAAAATCCCACAACTAAACCAAATTCTTCAATTTTTTCCATCAGTTGTGGTATTTTCTCAATTGGGTCTTGGATCATAAACATTACATCATCTGCAAATGCCCTATATTTATAGGCAAAACCTTTCACTGTAAGTCCTTCAATACTGTTATCTTTTCTTATCTCTGTCAATAATATTTCCAATATCCAAATAAACAACAACGGGGATAACGGGCAGCCTTGACGTGTTCCCTTTTGGACTTGGAAGAAGTCCGTCTTTTCTTTATTTATATTCAAAGCCGCTTTTTGTTCTGAATATATTGCCACAATCATGTTTAAAAAAGACTGTCCAATATCCATTTTTTCAATAACTTGCAGCATGAACTCCCAATTTAAATTATCAAAAGCTTTTTCCGCATCTAGGAAGAGGAATCCAACTTCTTTTTCAGGATGCTTGTCATAATATTCAATTGCGTCTATCACCACTCTTAAATTGTCTCTGATTTGTCTGTTTGGTAAAAATCCAGCTTGTTCTTCCACTATTGTATCTTTCAGATATTTTTTCAGTCTCTCCGAAATTATTTTTGCAAATAATTTGTAATCATTATTTAATAGCGATATTGGCCTATAATTCTTTACTTGAGTCAAATCCAAACCTTCTTTAGGTATCAATGAAATATTTGCTTCTTTCCATGAATCTGGGATCCGTTTGGTCTTTCTTATCTCATTCGACAGAAGTACTAAGATAGGGGTTAGCTCCTCTTTAAATTTCTTATAAAACTTTGCTGTGAAGCCATCTGGTCCTGGAGCTTTGCCCAACTTTGCATCTTCTATCGCCATTGTCACTTCTTCTTTCGTTACTAAACCATTTAATGATTCCTTAATTTGTTTTCCCAGCTCTGGAACTTCAATAGTCTCCAAATATTTCTTAATCCTCTGTTGATCAATTCCTTTCTTTTTGAATAATTTGGCGTAATATTTAAAGAAAGCTCTTTTTATACCATTCAAGCTCATAACATCCTTTCCATCTTCAATAATCTTAGATATAAAATTCCTTTCTTTTCTATTTTTCAATTGCCATGCTAAAAACTTTCCTGGTTTGTTTGCACCCTCAAATGCTTTTTGCTGTAATTTCTTCAAATTCCAATATAATTCTCTGTTTAGTAAAACATTCAGCTGATCTTGCAGAAAGTGGATCTCTTTAATAATCTTCTTCTTCCCTGGTCTTTTCTTTAATTCCTTTTCTTTTTGTCGAATTTTTTCATGAAGGTCTTTCTGTTGTTGGATCTTTTGCTTTTTGTCCTTGGAGTTCAGGGAGATAAGCATACCTCTCATTACCGCTTTGTACGCATCCCATACAACTTGTATATCCGTACCTTATGTGGAGGGAAGTCTTGAGTGGAGTGCCACAGGGCTCGGTCTTGGACCCGGTGTTGTTCAATGTTTTTATAAATGACCTGGAGGAAGTCATAGAGGGGATGCTTATCAAATTTGCAGATGACACAAAGCTGGGTGGGATTGCTAATTCTGAAGAAGACAGAGTCAGGATTCAAAATGATCTAGATAGGCTGGAACAGTCGGTTGAGGCAAATAAAATGAAATTCAATAGAGATAAGTGCTAAGTCCTACATCTGGGCACAAAATATCAAAGAAACAGATATAGAATGGGAGGGACTTGGCTTGACAGCAGCTCATGTGAAAGGGATGTAGGTGTTGTGGTTGATCACAAGCTCAACATCAGCCTACAGTGCGATGTGGCTGTGAAGAAAGCTATTGCAATCTTAGGATGCATTAACAGAAGCATTGTGTCCAGATCACAGGAGGTGGTAGTTCCACTCTATTCTGCTATGGTCAGGCCTCACCTGGAGTACTGTGTCCAGTTTTGGGCACCACATTTTAGGAAGGATGTTGACAAGCTCAAGCGTGTCCAGAAGAGGGCAACCAGGATGGTGAGAGGGTTGGAATCCAAGTCTTATGAGGAAAGGCTGAAAGAGTTGGGTATGTTTAACCTGGGAAAGAGAAGACTTAGAGGGGACATGATTGCAATCTTCAAGTATTTGAAGAACTGTCATGTAAAAGATGGAGCGGATCTATTCTCTCTTGCTCCGGATTGCAAGACTAGATCTAATGGGTGGAAATTACGAGGGAGTCATTACCGGCTAGATATCAGGAGAAACTTCCTAACTGTAAGAGTGGTTGAGCAGTGGAATGGTCTGCCTCAGGAGATGGTGGATGCTCTTTCCCTGGATGTTTTCAAGTGGAAGCTTGGACAACCAACTTTTGGCTATGTTGTAGGTATGTAGGGCTATCTTTTGGCTATGCTCCTGCAGAGTGCAGCGGGTTGGACTAGATGACCTGCAAGGTCCCTTACAACTCTAATATTCTATGATTCTATGATACAGGTGACTGAGGAGTCCAGAACAGTGGAACCAAAGAATAGCATCTCAGCCAGGGATGTACACTTATGCCCGTTTTCTTATGTCATTATTGTGATCCCCCACCCCCCCAGTTTTCATTGCTGGCATTCCTAATTAGTTTGTTTTGTGTCACTTTTTACAAAATTGTTAACTGGGAATATTTAGTGCAGGGATGCAGAAAATGGCATAAAAAATAAAGGTTTATGGGTTTGATTTGATTTGCACAAAGGAGAGATGAATTAGAAGGAGGGATTTTTGAGTCAAACTAGATGAGAATTTGATAGTATCTCTTAGCTCAGTCCTACACCTCTGTGGGGTCTGACAATGTAAGTCTGCATGGCCACTTTCATAAACAATGAATCCCATTGTACCCCACAGGCAGTTTTCAGCGGTGGTGGTGTGTGGATTATTCCACTGATAATACCTTTTGACTCATCAAGCTGATTAAAAGGAAGTTAAGTAGCTCTGTTATTATACTTGTTCACTTGGCTCTCTGATTTTCCATTACTAGCATGTTTTTACCCCCCCCAACCCTCATGAATGAGCAGAAAGCCACGGTTAACTTCAAAGAGATGTTAAAACAGAGGCCTGTTTAATTATACAGTTATCAGCACAAAGGTTAATTATAAAAGTCCGAGCTTAGCTACAGATCAGATTGGTCAGAAGAACCCCCACTAAATCTGAAGATAATCTTTCAAGGCTTCAAGCAGCTGCAGTAAAATAAACAGTAGAATAAACAGTAAAAGCTTACTATGGTTTTTCTAAACTTACAAGTTGAGGTTTCCTCTTCCAAATCCTCAGTGTGAGGGATAGGAGACATTTTGTGACACTACCAGGGAGGGACACAGCATTTTCATCTGGTGAATTCAGAGCCTGAATTGATTCAAGGTTCTCCACACATACTGGGAGCCTCCCAACTGTACATGCTTCCTTCAAATATCGGTGATCCTCATGCTGCCTGAACAGGAGCAATGCATTCATTTTGTAAACATGTGCAGCATCTGTACTGGCCACCAATTTTTTCAGGCTTCTTGCTTGTGCATACCAAACCTGCAAACACCTATACTGCCCCTGTTGAGGCAGCATGGCAGCTGTGTAAATTGGGAACATTGTGGGTAGTGTGCACTCCCAATACTCTGGCTGCTGGACCTGTGTGGAATGTAGCATCAGTAAAGGGTTTGGGCATTCTTCATTTGTTACATTTAGGCACATCACTGGATATTGCACAGTCATTTGTAACAGGATTGTTTTGTCCACACAGGATAATCTAATTTCAATTTATTGCTATTGTACATCACATTGCAATAGCCAGTCAGGTGAGGAGGCAGCCATTGTCTTCAAGTCTCATCTAAAGATTGGGCTTTCATTGCAGAGACACTGAGCTGGATTCTGTAGAGTGCAGATGCTTCCTGCCACCTGTGAGTCTCCAAAAGCAATGCCAAGGACTAGGGGACTTGCATGTTTGAAAAGCTGTGTAACACAGAGGTCTGCTTGGGGAGCGGGGTGAGTGAAATTGCCCCGCTGTGCTTCTTTCATCATCACTGCAGAAGCACCACTGGTGGAACAGGATTGGGGAGGGGGGAGATTTTGCCTATTTCCCCTGCCTCAGTGCACTTTTCATCCATGCAGACCCACCAGTTTTCAGCACTGTCTGTAATGATTGGTTGTAATTTAAAGACACATCAGCAACATAGAGCAGGGGTGTCAAACATACAGCCAACGGGCCAGAACCACCCCACCCAGGGCTGTCCTGATGGCTGGCACACAGCAGGCACACAGAGGCCATTTCTAGGCATCAGAGTTTGTGAAGCAATTCCAGGACCAGGTGTCAAAATACAGTTCCAAGGTTCAGGCACAGGGCAGGCAATACTCACAGCTTCAAGTTGAAAGGAAAATCCAAGAATAAGGATACAAAGGTACAGGCCAGAGACAAAGAAGTCAACCTAGAGCACAAACAGCAAAGTCAGTCATTAACAGACAAGTTGCTTCTACACAGCCACTCCCTTCTCTGCTGCTTTTAAGCACCACTCTGCTCAGCATGAGCCATGTACCTGCCAGCTGCCTCAGACCTGCCCCTGTAAGCACTCATCCTCACTGTTGCTAGGCAGTTGGTGGGCACTGTGCCTTCTGCCTTCAAGGTCTCTCCTCATCTTCTTCTTATGACGTTCATGAGGCTCTGGTGATGGGGGGGTGGAAACAGGCCAGCATCTGACTATCTGTTGCCAGCTGAGAGTGGGGGGCTGAGGGGCCAGTGCCCTAGTACCTGGCTGAGGCTCTATGTCTGGCCCCTCAGAGACTGCTTCCTCCTGCAGCACCTCTGCCTCCAGCTGTGAGTTGGGGTCAGGTCCGCTGGCTGCCTCCTCCTCAGAGGAGTTCAGTGACTCTTTGCTCTGCTGAGCTTGGCTTGTCCATGACAAGGGCTCTTATCTGACCCACAAGCAACTGGCCATTACCTTTATTGCCAGATGGCAGAGGCTGTGCGTTATGTCCCTGTATACTGTCAAAGTGCTAATGAGTAATGGTTGGTGGAAGTGGGAGGGTGGGCATCAGGGAGGTCCTGTAAGGAAATACTATAAAAGTGTTAATGTTTTAAGCATGTTTGTATTTTGAGTAAAAAAATAATACCATTAATTGGGTTTGCCTGTGTCCTTTGTAAAGTTCAAATCTCCTGTATCTGGTATTACATTTTATGGCACCCATGGCCTGGCACAACAAAATGACATTTATTTCAGATTTGGCCCTGAAAAGGATGAGAATTTACAGAGAGTCCCTATTGGCTAGAGGGGAGGAGATGCAGGCTGTGAGCATGAAGGAAAGCTACAGGAATGCTGCCTTTGTTTGGCAATGAATGATTACATGTACATTTCCTTTTATTTGTTCCAAAAGGACTGAATCCATAACTTACTACACTGTCTTTCTAGGACTTGCCACTGTGTTTTCCCATTATTCAGGCCACTATTCCCACTATTCTGGGAAAATGTCTGACAGCATTCATCTGTTACTGTGCTTGCCAGGCACTGTGGGTGTGTCTATTGTAGTGTACACCAAATGCTTATTTTCGTGACTGAGGTAGCAATGAGGACATAGGGTTGTCACCGTCCAGGTAAGACCAGGAGATCTTGAATTACAGTTGATCTCTGGATGACAGAGATCAGCTCCCCTGGAGAAAGTGGCTGTTTCAGAGAGTGGACTTTAGGCATTAGACCCTACTGAGGTCCCCAATGACCATGGGAACCATGTGGGAGCCTCTATAGCCTCCCCGAGGTTGCTGTCTCCTACCTGCTGGCCATCCATCTATTGGCAACTGGCCATATCCATCTGTCTTAATGGGTTGGAACTTTCACCAGTAGCTATAACTACCGATTTTAAATGTTTATATTGTGCTTTTAAACCTTATTGTATTGCTGAAAGATGATGTGACCTGCCCTGAGCCCACTCGCGGGATGGGTGGGATACAAATACCCCCCCCCCCAAAAAAAAAAAAAAATAGTGTCCCTGGAGGGGAAAAGCAAGATATGTCAGCCTCTGGCTCACACATTTTTGTCTTAGCTCAGGAAGGATGGCTTCAAAGCAAACTAATTTATGCAGTAGCCAAATCACTCATTCACAACTTTAATGCCAGTAATTCTACTCACAAAGTAGGATTTTTGCTCACAAGACTCCACAGCTTAGAGGGAGCATTGGTCATGAACACTGCCAGAGGTCTCGCCTTACTGTCATTTTGTGAATAGGCCTTTAGCTGTCTTTTAATTCATGATTCTTTAATTTTAATTGAGGCTGCCTACTCACATGCCCCCCGATACTTGGGCTCACAGCTGCTTTGATTTTTTAAAGACGAGAATAAAAATTTCTCTAATACTATGTGTAGTGTTACACTCACAGCAATATCCTGAATAATTTGCAGACAGAAAGCCGAGGGCTGGGTTTGCCCATGGCTGTATAGAAATGACCCATGGTAGTCAGCCCAAATAGCTTTGAAACTTAGAAGTAATAGTAGTGCTTCTCTTTGTTGAAATATGTCTGCAAAGCATTACCACCCTTAGATAGTTTTACAGGAATAAAAGGTAATATTTTTGGCAATGGTGAAAGATGTGCTTTGAATTCTTTGAAATCTCTTGGAAAAGAGATATCCCACCTCCACCCCATCTCTCCAGAAGACACTAAAAACAATTCTGTAAGGAAAGGAAAGAAGTTTATAATGCTTTTTTTTGTAAATGAGCAAAAGGAAAAAGCATGAGCCATCTGCTTTGATTTTTCCTTAACAAGCAACTGGAGCCATCAGTGTAGCTTAAAACCAAGGATCTAATACTATTTCTTGTTGTTGTTTCTGACCACAAATTTGTAGTGTTTCTTGGTCTCTTTTGTTCCTTAAATGAGGGTTTTAATTGAAATCTAAATTACAATCTAAATTAGATGGAAGAACTGCAACCTTGCTGTGTCTTGTAATTATATATGGTACAGCTGAAAAAGTTAAATCCAATTACACTCTCTTACTTTCTCTTTTTCTTCTGGACCCATTATACCCATTATAAGCTGGGTACCCATTATAAACTGAACTAAGGAGAAAGTTCTAATTGAATGTCTCAAATGTCATATATCTCTATAGAAGTTCTGAGGGGGGGGTATTGTGAAACTAGCCAGGATATGCTTCTAAATGGCACACATCCAATTCAGCTGAGCACGCATTTCATGGCAACGCTCAGGATTTATAGAATCATAGAGTTGGAAGGGATCTCCAGGGTCATCTAGTTCAACTCCACTGCACAATGCAGGAAATTCACAACTACCTCCCCACCCCCCGTACCCCCAGTGACCCCTATGATTCAGTGCTTTTCAACTGATATTCTTGACGAGGCAGCATAATTATCAAAAATGAGTGAAATAATCATGGTGTTCTGGTGTTGTAAAATCTTACTGAAAACACAGGTAATTCCGAACACTGGAATATCAGGCCTAGACATTAGTATCAGTTTATTTTTCTATAATCTGGGCATAACACTCCAGTCATAAATCTGCCATGGGTCTAAGTGTGCTTATGTGCATGTGGCACATTCATGTACATGTAAAGTGTTTGCCTTCATTGTGCCATCCCACCCCAAGTTAAGAAATCCAGCCTCCCACACTACCAGTGACTTGAGGAACACTGGTAAAGGCTACCTCTGAGCAAGTACAAAGGGCAGAGTTTCCCAACTATTCCAACCCTGCTCCTGTGTATGCATGTTTAGGTGTGCTTAAGCATGAGGGAGTGATCTAAGGCACACATGCCTTAGTTTGGTGTAGTGGTTAACTTTGGTGTAGTGGTTTGGTGTAGTGGTTAAATTTGGTGTAGTGGTTAAGTGCGCGGACTCTAATCTGGGAGAACCGGGTTTGATTCCCCACTCCTCCATTTGTACCTGGCTGGATGACCTTGGGCAAGCCGTAGTTCTGATAAGACCTGTTCTTGAAAAAGAGCAGTTTCTGTCAAGAGTTCTCTCAGCCCTACCTACCTCACAGGGTTTCTGTTGTGGGGAGGGGAAGGGAAGGGAGTTTGTAAGCCGCTCTGAGACACCTTTGGGTAGTGAAGGGTGGAGTATAAATCCAATCTCTTTTTCTTCTTCTTCTTCACATGTAGGGATTGAATCACAGTCCGTTCTCTTAAACAGGAAAAGACTTTAAGATTAAGCTATGAGCACAAGATAGGGAAAACAGCTATACAGCCTACTGGTTACAGATCTAAGGAGAAGAATAGAAAACACAATACTAAGCTAAACTTAACCATCCCCCTCGGTGTCTGTGGAAGAAATGTACATCCCAAACCCCTACCAGTTCCATGCAGAGGAATCCAGCCCCCAGCATTTGGACAAAGACTAAAGGATGGCTCATATTTTTAACCCTTCCTGCCTCTCTAAGTCCAGATTTAGGGAACTTGTCCCACGTGGGGAGGTGAACCCCAGTCTTCCTTATCAGCCTAGGGTGCACATCCCACATATCTCAATACTCATGTTTTATAACAGCTATTGATCTTGTCCTTCCTGGCAGGCAGAGCAAATTAGAGATGGGCAGGCACGAACCACAAAAATGCAATTCAGTTCATGATCCATGGGCGAACCACAAACCAAACAACGAACCCCACAAATCCAGTTGGCTCGCATATGAACCGAAGTAGATTAGTCAAGTTTGTGTCTGAAGCCGCTGAGCCACGGAGGTAGCCTATTCCCCCAGTTCTGTTATTTTGGATTCTAAACAGTTTCCAGTCTAAACAGCTGAGCAGTGGGGCAGCCTGCTCCTCTAGCTCAGCTATTTAAAGGACCTTTCTTGGGCAGTGAATGCCGACTGATGAGAAAATTTCTTGGAGATTTTGTCTCTGTGATTAAATCTTTGGATATTTGGAGTCCCAACCATGAGGAAACTAGGAGTGAAACGGGCATTCCAATTTGACTGCTCATCACCGGGACCATGATTTTTCTATCATATGGATTATGGATTCGTGAAATTGACACTCAAATAGTCTGGAGAGTATCACTTTGCAGAGAATGAGAAGTTATATTCTATTTGGGACTCTCCATTATGTATCAGCATACCTTTAAATATCAGCATATCTTTAAATTGGGATTGTAATTATGTGGCTCTATGAAGATATGGCTCTGTATATGAGATTTATATTTGAAATTTATTGAATACGTTTGGAATAGTATTAGTAATTTGGTCACGACAACTTGTGTTTTTGTGGTGTTATAACCTTTTTTGTGAACTTCTCTTGTGTTATCTAACTAACTGGAAGTTGGCAACCCTACTTCCTTTTCAGAATGACTCTCTAGCAAACCAAGATGCTGGCTGGGACCCCAAGATGTTTTTTCAGCCATGAAGAATGTGTACTGTCCTCAACCTCTAAGTTGCCCAGAGCTCTTCTACTTCATGATTTTACCAAATGAGGGCATGGCTTTACTAGGGTTGCCAGCGATGCTCTGGCAGGGGGTGGGAGGGAGCCCTTAAACCAAAGAATTTTGCCCCCAAACCAGAGCGTTGCCATGCAACGTCCCCAATATGATGATGTCACTTCCAGGTGATATCATTGCATCGGGGAAGTTGCCTGGCGACATTGTTGTTTGGGGCTGAGTTTGCCCCTCCGGCCAGCTGGCCAGCAGCAGACAGAAGCCCCCAAAACTGGGAGATTTCCTGCCCTGATCAGGGGAATGGCAACCCTGGGCTTTTACCAACATATTTTAGAAGTATATGGATCTAGACAGGTAATCAGTAGATAGTCTAGGATAATTAATTTCTCAAAGATAACTGTAGAACAAAATTTCTTGAAAAAAGGCCAAACAAAAACCTCTCTGTTGGTACCAAGCTCAGGCCTGGCCTGTCCCTTCAACCTCACACTGCTCTAAATTGGCTCTTTCAGGCAAAGGTCACACTGTGGTATCAATTACTTGCTACTACCTGGAAAATTTAATTTCATGCCCCACAGTGGGTTTGCTTTCTTCTCTATAATGATTGGCAACTGCTCAGTAATGAGAATAGTCCCTTTTCATGTTATTAAAGGGTAGACACTCCCCCCAGTCAACAATGACAGCTCCAGACTGCGACCATACCAAATACTATGGAGGCACTAATGTGTTCAGAGACCCAGTTTAAAGAAAATCCAATCCCTGTCCACATTTTAAAAATAATTGAAGATAATGTGTTGTTTGTGGTTTGCCACTGGGCCAATATAACCCCTGAGGTCTCCCTTGTGTTAAGGGCTCATAGCTCTTATTCAGAATATATTTCCTCAAGGTTGATAGAATAAGAAAAAGCAAATTGAAGAATAGTGGTCAGCTAGAAGGCTCTCTCGATGTCAATAATTCCCAAGTTGCAGAGAGCAACAGCATGCTTTTTATGAAGTAAAAAAACTGGAGGCACAATTCACTTTGACACCCTAGAAGGTTTATTATTTTCTAGAACATAATACAGCAAAAATTATACACACCTAGGGGAGTTCAGTCTTCTACATGGGGTCACTGCTGTGGGGGTGTCTTCTGACTGAAAAAAATGTATGACCAGGCCAGAGATTCATGCAGAGTTGCAACTAACAATTTCCTCTGAGAGTGTGTGATTCTCCTGTCTCTCTACATTAGAAGGATCTAATCAGATTTTATGGAGAGTTGCAGAATATCTGTGCCTTGTGTAGTCTGATTAGAAGAAAGATCATATGCGTTAATTATACAAAGATGCAGTGGAGAACATCTTCTGTAGGGGTGTACTTTAGGATCATAGGATTACACATGATCAGGCTTCCTTCTAAAGCTGAGCCTATGTGGTAAGGCTGATTGAATGACTTAAATGATTCTGGGTTTATTTTACATGTCTAATATTTTCTGTTACTTTAGTATCTCCACTGAAGAACAGGATGACAGAACCAATTCACAGTATGATTATGCATTTTCATTCTGCAAAGTAGCCAAATCCACAAACCTATTTTTGAAGGTTGGTGGAATGATATAAAACACTAACAATTATGAATATAAACCAATAATATGCATATTCTGGACAGAATACCATTTGTCAAGTTTGAAACACATTCTTTTCTCTCTCTTTTTGAGCTGGCAGTCAGGAAAAAAGAAATTGAAAACACACTCATTGTGATCATTCCAAACTATTCTATATGCACAGGAAAATGGTATAATTCTGCCTAGTTGGCAAGGCAGATCTAAAGGATATTAAAGCATTACCATATTTACTCAAAAGAAAGATGACCCTGAATATAAGACAATCCCCTTTAAACAGTTATATACAAGTAAACAATTTATTATTGGACATAAATGTACCTTGTATGAGAATGTAAGATGACACCCCCCTTTTTTTTGATGGGATATGTGGGGGGAAATCAGGTTTTGCATTTCAGTAGATATTGTGTTCTGCAGAAGCCCTTTAAATAATTTTTGTAGTGCTCACTGCATCCCAGAAAACTTCTCATTTTCTTAATTTTTACATAAATATGATAAATATCAAAATTACCTCCCACAATTACCCCCTTCCCTTCTCCCCTTTTCCCTCCCCCTTTTCCTTCATACCAGACAGTTTTTAGATACTTACTCCCTCTGAGATTTTATACCATCTATTAGTAGAGTTGTTGATTGCATTTTATCATTTTATTGTATCTATTGTATTAGAATTGTGAATTTTTTAGATCATATATTGTGTTTTATCATGATGTTACTCGCTCTGAGCCTGTTTGTGGGGGAGAGTGGGCTATAAGGCCTCTGAAATAAATAAATATTACATTTGTTTCACAAGTCTGCTTTGAACTCGCAACTCAGCTCTTTCAAGCTTTCTCCTATAATGTAGCTTAAAAGAAACACTGGAGGAAGAAAATGAACATTTTGTAACACCTCCAATGAAAATGATGTGGACAGATGCAGGCAGATGCAGGTAGTAGGTAGATAAACTACTGTAGTGTTTACCATTCAAAAATATTGTTGAAAGATCTGAATCACTATTATGCTACTTATCTCCTTCCTTGTTCTAATGGACCAAGCCCAAATGATTCCCTGTGTTGCAGAAGAAATGGCATGACAGTTCTTTCTGCCTCCCACATTCAGTGGAAATATGAAACCTTCTGTGGCTTTACAGTTGCATGCAAAGCCCTGGGGTCCTAATCAGACAAAGCAATGAACATGGGTAGTTATAGCAGAATGTATGAGTTGTTCTTGTGAAGTTAGTTGAGCAACACCCCTAAAATTATGCACATGCTTTTGCCATATATGAGAGTCCAGGGGTAGAAGAAAGGAACAACAAATCTCCTTTTCGCCACATTTCTATCACAAGATTAGTCAAGTATTTAGTGCATTTGTATCTACAACTAGTTTTGCCCATATGCTGCTCAGAGTTTTCTCCAGCAGCTGCCCTATTCTGGCAGATCTGTTAATTCCTGCTAAAAACTGAAACAGTTGCTAGTAAGAAGGCACTGCTGTTGGGGTAGGCAAATACACCTCTGGCAAGCCAGAATGTATATCTATCACAAAAGAGTGGGTGGCCCTCATTTCTGAATTTTTTTTTAAACCCTGTTATCCTGCTCAATGTTGCTTGCTTGTTAATAAAACATTGTAATGTTTCTTTCTCATTCTATAGCACTATTTGCATTAAAAGTAACATTCACCTATTTCTAATAGGGAAGCATTCCTATTGCTGTATACAGTCTCAGCCTTACAGCCTTAAATATAATAGTATGAATACCCAAGTTAATTCAATGTAATTTCCTGAAGACTATGAAACCAAAGATTCTCTGAAGCCAACAAACAGAACTTCCAGCCAGCCCTGGTGCTGTTTAGAATTAAAAATCATCATTACAGCAAATGTGCTGTGTTATCAGTGATTATCTATTTTTTCTCCCCATGGAATAATGGCAGAGTGTCTGGAATGCTCACTATTTCTAAAGGAGATGACTGATTTCCAGTGTAGAGTCAAAATAATATGGTGGTGAGAACAGGGACAGACCACCCCCAGGACATAGGAACACACTAGGCTACCATGCTTAGCATAAAGGGCTGGTTCTCTCTTCAAGCAACTGAGCGAGCCCCTAAGGTGCTGGCAGTGCTGGAGAAAGTAACGGCATGCCTTATGCCCATCTTTGTCTCCCAGACCTGTGCAGCCGCCAGCCAGGTCCAAGGCAAGTGCTGCTGGGACTCAGCTTGCTCCCACCTAGTGTCTTACCAAATACAACCCTCATCTCTTTCCCCTTCCCCTTGTTTGGCAATACACCAACATCTTTACATCTAGATGGTTCATTTTTTTTTTTGGCATGTGGGCAAGAAAGGTTGCCTATCCCCAAGTCAAGAGTGTTGGGCTATGATCTGGGAGATGGAGGTGCATATTTCCATTCTGACGTGAAGTGGAGGGCAAAGTGGAGACACTCACTCCCTCCAGTATGTCTCTACAGTCAATCCCCTTTTTATGCCACTTTCAAGTCCTCTGCCATTGCTATCAGGTTGGTCCTTGGTAAGATGAGTTAATGGCAGTGGTGGTAGCCATTTCCTATGCATTCTTCTTTCAAGGACATGATGGTTCCAAGGACCAAGACAGCATTGGTTGGGTTGCAGGAGAGCAGGTAAAAAATGTAGGAGATTGACTTGGCAAATATTGATGATATCTATAGGAGTGTCTCGATGGCAGTGATCACAGAGTATAGGACTTCACTTAGAGATGTGTGAAGCGGAGATGGTGTCAGAGGCTCTGTATTATCATTTACACTGTGTTCATTGTTCTGTGTTTGCTTGCTTGCCTTTCGCTTTTGCGCTTGCGTAGAAGATGCCAGCTGCAACGTGGGAGCATACTTTCCTACCACCTTGTCTTATCACAGCAGCCTTGAAGAATAGGCTTTGGAGCATTCCTCAGTCTGGGGAATTTTCCAGTCCTACGTGACTAGGTGGTGGTGGGAGGTGGTATTCCCGACTATTAAGTAATCCTCCTGCTGGGAGTTTCCTGCGCGTGCGCTAAAAGTTCATTTGCTAGTTTGGCTTTGCATCATACTATATCAATGTCTGAACGGGTCATGCCTCCATTCCTGACAATAGCAGTATTACTGTGGGTAACAGCACTTTCTTGAAGAATGCCTGGATCTACTTGCTATTGAGCCTGACAGATGGCAACAGTTTCACCTCCGAACTTTAGAAACAAATGATCACTATGAATCTTTGGTTAGTGTCTGATGTGGGGAAAAGGAAGTACCCTCCCATCCCAGTTTAAGGGACACATTCTTCCACAGCTAGCCAGTTTCCAGCACAGTAGGTTCTGCTCCTGGGATAGTCCTGAAAAAAGTGAACATACCTGTTTTTGTCTGGATATGGTGGATGCATAATGGCTAGTACCCATGTTATCAATAACATTCCTCCTGGACCCTGTCCCATTCTTCAGATTAGCTTGGGAAATATTTTTTAGAATGTGATTTTTTTTTTGTAAGCATAAAAATAAATGCATAAGAACATCCTGAAGTATGAGGGTAGGGCAATGACTGAGAACTGACCCAGCATATGTGAACATGTAACAAAAAGTTGGGAAGCTGGGCTCTTTGTGCATAAGGAACCCACCATGACCACTATTAAGAATGTTATCTTTGCTTTCATTATATAAAGCAGCTTTTAGTCTCACTGGATTCTCCTAAGAGTTGGAGAACTGTAAGTAAGTGATGCAGCTCACATGTTCTCCCCATGCTCACACACACTTCATAAATGTCACCAATAAAGAAAACTTAAATGAATGCCTAATGTGCCTGGATAGTCCTTTAACATAAACAGTAAAATGTACTGGGACTCAGATCAAATGCATTTGGTGATGCTAGCACTTAGAAAGACACCAGATAGATGTGCTGGAGAAGCAAGCATAACTACATTGTACAGCTAACACTGAGCAGATTTATTATGGGGCATTTGCTATAAACACTGCAGGCAGAGCACTGGCCCCAAGTTACTAGATATCTACCTTCTATTGTAGGATGGCATAAAAGAACTGGGGTTTTAACTTAAGCCACAGTTGGGTTGAATGAATACTGAAATTTTAACTAGTAATTCACTCAGACCAAGTCCTTCTGCTTCAAAAGTAGACAGCCATTGAAGTGCTTTTGAGGGACTTTCTCCTGCTTCTTGACTTCTGTTTTTCAGACTCCATTCCAGCTGAAAGATCCACAGCTGGAAGAAATCAAGAGTCTGCATTGCATAACTTCAAACTAAGCCTGGTTCAGTTTCAACATAAAGCCAAGAGTGTCTGGAAGACATTGAGATTAAAAGAGAAAGCGTAAATGCAACAGCTACATATAAAACAGGGAATTTCCTTCTTTCTATGTCTTCTGTGGTGGCTCAAGTGGTTAAGACGCTGAACTGCAGGCTGTGGAAGGTCAGTAGTTCAGCAGTTCGAGACCCGGGTGCCGCATGACAGGGTGAGCTCCTGTCTCTAGTTCCAGCTCCTGCCAACCTAGCAGTTCGAAAGCAAGAAATTGCAAGTAGATAAATAGGTACCACTTCGGTGGGAAGGTAACAGCGTTCCGTGCACCTTGGTGTTTAGTCATGCCGGCCACATGACCACGGAAACGTCTTTGGACAGCGCTGGCTCTTCGGCTTTGAAACGGAGATGAGCACCGCAACCCTAGAGTCGGATTCGACTGGCTTTCGAGCAAGGGAACCTTTACCTTTACCTTTATGTCTTCCCTCCACCATTTTTTTCTTCCCAGTGCAGTCATGAAATCCAATTCTATCCAATCAACATCACATTATCAAGTGCCTTCAGATAGCTCCTAATCACCTTATCATTTTACAGCTTCAAAGTTTGGGGTTGATTTATTTAACAAGTCTCTGGAGGCTGGCTTTATTACAGTTTAGAGCTGGCCCTCCCCTGCTGTAAACTAAGGGACACCTAGACAAAAGAGTAAGTCCTAGTCACCTCTTTGCAACAACAGCAGCAAAATTTAGTCTGAAAGCTAGGTTGACTATACCAGCAGAGTAATAAAACAACAAAGCTCCTATAGCAGTTACATTTCTAATTAAAAGCCAGCACAGAAGGCTGCCTCTCTGTTTACAACAGACCCCTGGAGTATCTGTTTGCAAATGCTGCCCATATTACCAGCAGATAAATATTTCCTATTCAAATTATAGAACACTTACTACACAAACTGTAGGAATACTGCCTACTTTTCATTGCATTCTCTGTTGTTCCTCCCCCCACCCTTATGGATCAGCCTGCCTGATTCGATCTGGAAGGCTCCCATTCTCCTGGCTTTCCACAACCTTTGTAATTATTCAGTGGGCTTTTTTACACAGGTAATATGGCTGTACTGTAACAAAATGGTTCAGAGCCCAGTAGCTTTCAAGGAGACAAAGGGAAGTCTGAGTCTTGAAAGCATCTGATTGGAAGGCAGCATCTAGTGGGATGCCATGGACGTGCAGGGGTCCATGGAGATGAGATTAGGCCTAAACTCTAAAGATTTCGGGGTGGACTGCCAGTTGGCATCAGGGCAGAGGCACACACTCTGGGGCCATGTGTTTGCTGGGATATAGATACAGGAAAACAATGCAGACCAATGGGTGGCCCTGGGGGCTGGTCTCAGATGAGAACAATAGATTACCTGGGCCAGTCCTGCATCCCAGGGGTCTATGATGCCAGTAGAGGCAGACCTTAGGTATGCCCAATGAGATCAGAGCCTGGATTAATAATGGCCTTGATTCAATCAGCCAGGTGCTAGGTGACTGTATTGGGGCTGTCCATTGTGGAACAATATAGTGGTCTGGTGTTTCCCTGGTACCAGACAAAAGGAGTGATGTTTCTTAATGTGTGGCAGGATGAACTTGAATGGCTGACCATTCACTAGATATGGAGAGTTAATGTTTCCTTGATAGGTCTGGCATAGGCATAAGAATGCAGATAGGTGAAACAGGAGAGGAGGATGGAAATATGCAACACACTTCATTCATGACAATGACACAGACCAGAGGCTTTTTGTCCCTTCTTGCCTGTACATTTGACAGACAAAAGACTACCTATTTCGTCAATAGAAGATTCCTGAGGCAAGGGCAGAGACTTGCCCATTCTAGTCCTTTTTGGACTGAGCTGATAGGATATATGTTTGCGGGGGGGGGGTTGCTTGCATGGAACATGCTTGGCAGTGCAGCCAGCCTGGAGAGTTCTCTTTGGCCTGAGTTTTCTCAGCCAAGATGTGGTTCTCCTAGCCTCCCAGCAAAAGCCACTATTTAAGCCAAGCCTGGCTTCATAGGCCACTGCTTGTGGAGGTTCAGAGGTAATTTTTGGGATGTCTCTCTCTTGGGACAGACCACGCCAGGTTCAAGGCTCAGGAGGCTGGTTAAATATGTCATAGTTCCACTGTACATTGATCAGGTTGTAACGAGAGTACTGTGTGCAGTTCTTGAGGCCTCACTTCAAAAAGGATGTGTACAGAATGGAGTGGGTGCAGAAGAAAGTGACGAGGATGATCAGGGGCCTGGAGACCAATCTCTATAAGGAAAGGCTGAGAGACTTGATAATATTCATAAATCATAGAATCACAGATTTGGACATGGCCATACAGGCCATTTAGTCTCAATGCAGGATCAGCCTCAATGCAGGATCAGCCTAGACTAGAGCATCCCTGAGAAGTGTTTGTCCAGCCGCTGCTTAAAGACTGCCAATGAGGGGGAGCTCACCACCTCCCTAGGCAGCTGATTCCATTGTTGCACAACGCTTACTGTAAAGAAGTTTTTCCTAATATCCAGCTAGTACCTTCCCACCCTTAATTTAAACCCATTATTGCGAGTCCTATCCGCTGCTGCCAATAGGAACAGCTCCCTGCCCTCCTCTAAGTGACAGCTTTTCAATCATGTCCCCCTTAACCTCCTCTTCTCCACACGAAACATTCCCAAGTCCCTCAGCCTTTCCTCATAGGCCTTGGTCTCCAGGCCCCTGATTGCTCTCTAAGTATTTGAAAGGCTGTCACTTATTAGAGGAGGGCAGGGAGCTGTTCCTGCTAGTAGTAGGGGATAGGACTTGCAATAATGGGTTTAAATTATGGGCAGAAAGGTACCAGGCTGGATATTGGGAATTATTTTTTTATTCAAATCAGCTGCCTAGGTAGGTGGGGAGCATCCTCTCACTGGCAGTCTTCAAGCAGTGACTGGACAAACACTTCTCAGGGGTGCTCATAGGCTGATCCTGCACTGATCAGGGGGTTGGACTAGATGGCCTGTATGGCCCCTTTCAACTCTATGATTCTATAATTCTACCCCAAAAAACTTGTTGGTCTCTAAGGTGCTACTGGACTCAAATCTAGCTTTTCTACTACAGACCAAAATGGCTACCCTCTGAAACTATCAAAATGGTTCAGAATGATGCTTAAATAAAGGGTTAGGGACTGTGGACTATTCTATTATGTATAGCTCATACTGTCTGTTGGTGTCAGTAGGAACCTACTATGTAATGTTTTCATCACTTAATACATCATGTTAATATTTATGCTTTGTTTCAGCTGTTCAGATTTCTGCTTGATTCCAGATTTCTGCAATCCAAACCCTATTGCACAGTTTATTGGATGCCTCATGCTGTTGACTGTATTAACTTACATTGTGTAATCCATATATGGAATGAGAGCTGCCAGATGTTCAAGCTGGAGTCAGAAGGAAGAGGCACCAAAGATCATATCGCAAATTTGCATTGGTTACTGGAACATGTAACATGAAATTAAGCAAACTCCAGAGGACGATGGAAGACAAGAGGGCCTGGCGTTATGTGGTCCATGGGGTTACAAAGAGTCAGACTCGACTGTGCAACTGAACAACAACACGGAAGCATATGAGAGAATTTCAGAAGAAAATCAGCTTGTGTTTCATAGATCACAGCAAAGCTTTTGACAGTGTGGATCATGAAAAGCTATGGTTGGTTTTAAAAGAAATGGGTGTGCCATAACTCTGGTTGTTTTGATGCACAACCTATACTCTGGACAAGTGGCTACTGTTAGGACAGAATAGGGAGTGGTTTCCAATTGGCAATGTTGCCTTTTCATTCTATATGCAGAATATATCATACGGAGGGATTAGATTTAGATGGAGTGAAAATTGGTGGAAGGAACATTAGCAGTCTGAGGCTTGCAGATGACACTATATTACTGGCAGAAGATAGTGAAGACTAGAAATGACTACTGATGAAGGTGTAAATGAAATATGCTAAAGCGGAATTACAGTAGAACATCAAGAAGACAAAAGTAATGACTGCTGAAGAATTACACAACGTTATGGTAGATGATGACATTGAAATTGTTAAAAGATTTTCTATTCTATTTCTTGGTTCCAACCCCAACCAAAAGGGAGACTGCAACCAAGAAATTAAGAGGAGATTGAGACTAGAAAGAGCAGCCATGAAAGAGCTGGAAAAGAGCCTTAAGGCTGTGGTCTCTCACACACTAAATAATCCACTTTCAATGCACTTCCCAACTGGATCTTGCCAATTCACACGATAAAATCCAGTTGGAAAGTGCACTGAAAATGGATTGAAAGTGGATTATTTAGTGCGTGTGACTGTGGCCAAGTGTAAGGATGTGCCGCTGCGACCAAGATAAATATCATTCATACTATAGTATTCCCCATTACTACAGATGGGTGTGAAAGTTGGACAATGAAGAAAGCTGACAGGAAGAAAGTAGATTCCTTTGAAATGTGGTGTTGGAGAAAAGTTTTACAGACCACCAATAAGACAAGTAAGTGGGTTGTACAGCAAATCAAGCCTGAACTAGAAGCTAAAAGGACCAAACTGAAGCTATTGCACTTTGATCACATTATAAGACAAGAGTCACTGGAAAAGACAATCATACTAGGAAAAGTTGAAGGCAGTAGGAAAAGAGGAAGACCTGACATGAGATGGATTGACTCAGTCCCGGAAGCCATGGCCCTCACTTCGCAAGACCTGAACAAGGCTGTTAACAATAGGACATTTTGGAGATCATTAACTCATAGGCTCGCCATAAGATGGAACTGGCTTGATGGCACTTACACAGACACACAAACCCAGAGACACAGACACACACACAAAATGCGTATATCTAGGGGGGAGTCAATCCTACTGTAATGGTTAGTTTCTATTTGAAAATTTAAATTGGAGAATATTCAGAGCAGATCTATCTAGAGTGCTGTAGTGGTTACAGTGTTGGGCTAGGACACTGTTGCCAAGTTTGGCTTGGGAAATTCCTGGAGATTTGGGAGTGGTCTCTTAGGAGAGGAAGGAGCTTAGCGAGGATATGATGCCACATAGTTCACCCTCTGAAGCAGCCATTATCTCCAGTGGAACTGTAGTCTAGAGATGAGTTGTGATTCTGGGAGAACTCCAGGCCCTAACTTGAGGTTGGTAACCCTTGACTAGGATCTGAGATTCCCAGTGTTGAATCCCTACTCCACCATGGAAGCCTTCTGGGGAACCTTGGGTCAGTCACAAATTCGCAGCCTAACCTACCTCACAGGGTTGTTGTGAAAATTAAATGAACGAGAAGGAAATTATGTAAGTTGCTTTGGGCCCCCAATGTAGAGAAAGGCAGGGTATAAATGGAGTAAATAAATAAATAATAAAATGATCCAAGCCAACTAAAGCACCAGCAGCTCCACACCTTCAAAACCTTGCCAGTGCAAAGCATGGATGGACTAGGCTGAGTTGAAAGGACAGCAAAATGGAAGACAACTGTTGTTGTTGTTCAGTCACACAGTCAAGTCCGACACTTCGTGACCCCATGGACCACATCACTGCAGGCCCTCCTGTCTTCCATCGTGCTCCTGAGTGTGCTCAATTTCATGTTCATTGCATCGATAACACTGTCTAACCACCTCATTCTTTGCCATCCCCTTCTTCTTTGACCTTCAATCTTGCCCAGCATCAGGGTCTTCTCCAGTGAGTGCTCCCTTCTCATTTGGTGGCCTAAGTATTTGAGCTTCAGCTTCAGGATCTGGCCTTCCAGGAAACAGTCAGGGTTGATTTCTTTTAGGACTGACTGATTTGATCTCCTTGCAGTCCAAGGGACTCTCAAGAGTCTTCTCCAGCACCTTAATTCGAAAGAATCTATTCTTCGGCCTTCGGCCTTCCTGCACCTGTAACTATTCCTATCCTAACATAATGAAATGACCTGAAGAAAGGAAATTCCAAATAGACAAACACAATTTAGAATACAAAGGCACTTATGCATGACCATAATAGCATGTGTTAAATATATAGATTAAAGCTTGGACTACAGAGCTTAAGTATCAATTAAAGAAGAAAAAAGTTGGCAAAAGAGTGATGGAAAAAATGAGGAGTGGACACAGCTGCCCTGGAGCCACATTCATATCCTGAGACGGTCTGGTAATTGATTCTACAGCATGTCATTCTGGAAAGCAAGATTTATACTACCTAATACCACCCTGGAACAGGTACCTCCAGTATGGCAGGAAGGATTTATAACACCGTTATATTTCTAACCAGGGGGAGGAGGGCAAAAGTTTTGCCTGACTACTTGTGTGGTATAGAAGGAGGGTAAGCCAATGTGATTCTCAGTGGCCAGATTACAGTAGGAAATCACAAAGAAGGCAGGATGTGAAACCAAGGCATGAGAGCCCTTTGACACAGAGGGGAAGGAAGCAGGCAGGAAGCCCCCCCCTCCCTGCTCCCATTTTCTGCCTTTTAAACCATGCAGATGCTTAAATGGTGGCAAAACTTTTTCATTTCTATTTACCCAATGTTTTGATCAAAAAAATCCACCAAAGCCCCCTGAGTATTGCTCACTGTTTGCCAAACTGCAACTATCAACTTAAATACTTTTATAGAAATATAAAAATTCACACCTGGGAAGAAAGCTGGATGCCAAGTTTTCAGACTAATGAACTCAAAACAAATGAGACATTCTGCTCGCTTCCAAGTTTTCTAATGGAGTTTCCTGGCAGTTCCATCTGTTCACAGAGGTGTTTGTTCAATGCTAATGTTCTCTAGCTCTCTGGCAGTGAATTAATTGACAGGGTCTTGGAACAGGCTATTATGCCTTTGGACCAGAATGGCTCTAAATATCTCGCCTGTCTTTTGTGACACATAATGTCTAGACTCCCTATCATATTGGAATAAGCTGATGCCTCACTCCCCCCCCCACCCCCCAGCTGTGTTGTATGCTTTGACAGCAATTTGCTTCATGAAGCAATGATGACCCAACGTTGTATTCTTTAAATGGTGCACGCATGGCTCTGGTGTAATAATAGCCAAAACATGACTAGATAGCCAGGGAAGTGCTTCTATGTGAAAAAGGCAATTTAAGCAGGTAGATTTTCTTGCTTTTGAATGACAGGCTGCAACTACTAATATTTCTGCTTCTACACAATTATTAAAAGGGCAAGAGAGTATGGAGATGTGACTCTGAGGGACTCAAACTTTTGGCACAACTTCCGGAAAGCTTTTGATACAGTTCCTCATCAAAGGCTCCTAAGTAAGCTCAATAGTCATGGGATAAAAGGACAAGTCCTCTTGTGGATCAAAAACTGGCTTATAAATAGGAAACAGAGAGTGAGTATAAATGGGAAACTTTCTCAGTGGAGGGTGGTAAGCAGTGGCGTACCACAGGGATCAGTACTCGGTCTGATGCTTTTTAACTTGTTTATTAATGATTTGGAATTGGGAGTAAGCAGTGAAGTGGCTAAATTTGCAGATGACACGAAGTTGTTCCGGGTGGTGAAAACCAGGGAGGAGTGTGAGGCACTCCAAAGGGATCTGTCGAGAATGGGTGAGTGGGCGTCAACGTGGCAAATGGGGTTCAATGTGGCCAAGTGTAAAGTGATGCACATTGGAGCCAAAAATCCTAAATATAAATACACGTTGATGGGGTCTGAACTGGCAGAGATGGACCAAGAGAGAGATCTTGGAGTCGTAGTGGATAACTCAATGAAAATGTCTAGACAGTGTGTAACTGCAATAAAGAAGGCCAACACTATGCTGGGGGTTATTAGGAAGGGAATTGAAAACAAATCAGCCAGTATCATCATGCCCCTGTATAAATCATTGGTGCGACCTCATTTGGAATACTGTGTACAGTTCTGGTCACCACATCTCAAAAAGGATATTATAGCATTGGAAAAAGTGCAGAGGAGGGCAACTAGAATGATAAAAGGGGTGGAACACCTTCCTTATGAAGAAAGGTTAAAATGCTTGGGGCTCTTTAGCTTGGAGAAACGGCGGCTGAGGGGTGACATGATTGAGGTTTATAAGATTATGAATGGGATTGAGCAGGTTGAGAAAGAAGTACTTTTCTCCCTTTCTCACAATACAAGAACTCGTGGGCACTCAATGAAATTGCTGAGCAGTCGGGTTAGAACAGATAAAAGGAAATACTTCTTCACCCAAAGAGTGATTGGCATATGGAATTCACTGCCACAGGAGGTGGTGGCAGCTACAAGCATGGACAGTTTCAAGAGGGAATTGGATAAACATATGGAGCAGAAGTCCATCAGTGGCTATTAGCCACAGGGTATAGATGGGAATTCTTGGTCTGGGGCAGGTGATGCACTCTATTCTTGGTGCTGGAGGGGGCAGCAGTGGGAGGGCTTCTAGTGTCCTGGCCCCACTGCTGGACCTCCTGATGGCACCTGGTATATTTTGGCCGCTGTGTGACAGAATGTTGGACTAGATGGGCCGTTGGCCTGATTCAACATTGGCTTCTCTTATGTTCTTATGTTCTTAGAAGTATCTGTTTGACATAGTGGAAAGGACAAGGCATAGCCTGTTGCCCTAAGTGGGCAACCCCCCCTCAGGAACAATGGGTTTAGTGTGTGTGGGGGGGTGACAGGACCTTAGAGTAAGGCATCTGGAGATCAGAAAGACAGTTGAGGTGCTTGTGGAGTGGGCCTCTGAGCAAAAACGAAGCCCCAGAAGGTCTGGCCAATGTGGACACCAATCTAATTTGCAGCTCATTTAGGCACCTGGATCCTGGGATTTCAAGGAAAGAGAGATCCAAAGGTAGCTTGCCAGAAAATGTAACTTTCTGTATGGTTAATGCTGAAATGAATTTCTGGGAACTTGATTAAGTAAGATATCAGAACTCAGGTGCCTGATCTCTCCTTATACATAATTCTGTTTTCACATGGCAACATTCCATGCACTCCTTCAGCCATTGGCCCGTCAGCTGCCACTCAAGAGTACTCATGTGCCATTGGCTGGTTGCTGGGTCTGCTCCTCTTCCCCGCCCACTCCCCCTTCAGCCACTGTGCCCTGTCAGATTTACTTGCAAATGGCTTTCTCTCTTGACGAAGACGCTTCTCCTGTTTACCTTCTGTGTGGGACTTAACTTTTCCCTCAGTGGCTGTTGGTGGGTGTAATGAAATGGCAGTTAGCTATGTTTGTAAGATGGCTGCCGTCTGTGTGGCTGTTTGTTTAAAATGTTCCTCCATAAGGTTTAATTGAGCTGTGGTTCCAGAGAGGGTCCTGCAGGGGTATCACTCACTGGGTTGAATGGGGCTTCCTCATCTGCTGGCCTACAGTTCCCAGCTGCCCCAAGGCCAAAAAGTGTGGGAAAAGACAGACTGTTGCAAGGGGCAGGGCAGCATCAATATAGACTCCAACCCATCCAGAGAGGAGACAGTCTTCGTCCTAAAGGAGGTTAGGAAACGCTCTTGCTGCCTCTGTTGATGAGGCTGTCTAGGCCACAAGCCACAGACATGGGGGAACCCTGGGAGGCAGCAGAAATTCAGCCACCTCACAGTTGACTGGACTGGGGAATGAATGGAAGTTTCCCTGCTCTCTTGGGCTTGGCCTGAAGCAGAGCCAGAGGTGGTCCAAGGAGAGATTCTATCCTGAGCCAGGCCCATAGCCAGGATTTTTTAATTTTTTTGGGGGGGCTTTAAATATGTCAGGGGGCACCCTGCACACACCCCAAATAAAATAAAAAATTGAAAGTCGCAGGGCCTGGGCTGGATGGGAAGTCAGGGGGCATTGGCAGTAAGTCGGGGGGCTGGGCCCCAAGATGCCCCACTGTAGCTACGGGCCTGTCCTGAGCCCACAACCTCCATCATTGTGTAAATAGTCATATAAATTATGTTGTTTGGGCTACTAATCTGTGTTGTGCTCTGACCACATAGTCCCCCCATTCTGCACAATAACAAAGGGAGGTGATAGCCCAAGGAAGCAAGGAAAGTCCAGACCCTAGGGTTGCCAACTTTCCAGGGGTCTCCCAAAGATTGGGGATTCCATCTCCAAATAGGGAGATTCGGCCAGAGGGGTCTCACTGTCCCTCTAAAAAGGCAGTGACAATTCAGTGAGTGGTGGCAGCGAACTTAAGGAGTGAGGGGGAAATAAAGGTAGGCTGATGATTGACCGGGAAGGAGTAGGGTTGCCAACTCCAGGTGGGACATTCCTGGAGATTTGAAGGATGGAACCTGGAGATGGTGAGGTTTGAGGAGAGGTGGGACCACAGACAGGTACGATGCCATAGACTCCACCCTCCCAACCATCCATTCCCTCTTGGGGAACCACTGTTGCCAATCTCCAGGTGAGGGGTGGAGATCACTCAGAAGTACAACTGATCTCCAGGAGGGGGGAGGAGATGGAAAGCTGAAATCAGAGGAGCAGATAATGACAGGTTGATGCTTGGCTGGGAAGGAGATAGGGTTGCCAACTCTAGGTTGGGAAATTCCTGTATATTTGAGGGGTGGAGCCTGAAGAGGGTGAGGTTTGAGGAGGGGTGAGACCTCAGACAGGTACAATGTCATAGACTCCACCTTCTGAACCAACCATTTTCTCCTGGAGAGCCATTGTTGCCAATCTCCAGGTGAGGAATGGAGATAATTTAGAATTACAACTGACCTCCAGGAGGGATGACAGAAGTCAGCTGCAGTCAGAGGGGCAGATAACTGTAGGTTAACTGGGAAGGGGATGGGGTTGCCAACTCCAGGCTGGGAAATTCCTGGGGATTTCAGGGGTGCAGCCTGGAGAGGGTGGGGTTTGTGGAGGTCATCACAGCAAATTGACACTGAGTGCCCAAGGCCTTGGCACTCTCCCAGAACCTCTTTCTAGAGCTCTTTGTATTTATTTTCACAACGGGCCTTATTCCTAGTGACTAATAAGCTTGAATTGGGAAGGGGGTAGGGGAACAGCTAGGCATAAGCATTTTTGGGGGGACTGGAGTTAGGAGTTCTGCCTGTCCCTCCCCTAAAGAGCAAAAAATCTATCTGTTCTCTCTGCTGCTACTGATGGCCATTGGACTTGGACAACCCCCCCCACCGACCATCCTTTGTTCATCTCCCTGCTGGAGTTCAAGAATGCTTAGCCCAGGACCAAGCTTCTTTGGATTGTGTCATTGCTCTGGATATAAGGGATGTTTTTCAAGTGGTTAGTGAGGTATTTTCCACTTCCCTCAGCCAGCATACATAGAAGAGGCAGTTGGGTCTCTTGGGGTGTGACAAGGGTCTCTGATGGACAGAAGGGAATATCTGACTAACTAATTTTGTGGGCAGAGCAAGCAGCCAGATTGCTAAAGGGAAAAAAATCCTACCCGAGGTTATAATATGGGTGCATCTAGACAGAATAAATAAAACAGATCAGTCTCCTTTCTCAGCTGGGCACAAAAGCTGGAATCATAGGGTCTTCTCGAATAAAGGTATGGAGGGCAAATCACGGCCCTCTCAGATCCTGTTAAAATAGTATCTAAGGCTGCCCACCAAAAAGGTAGGGGGATGCACACCCAATGCCCCTCCTACTGGCATGTGTTTTGAGGAAACAAATTAAGGTAATTCTCACATGTATGAATATGTTTTTATTTCTTTTTGGTTATTTGGGTAGTAGACACACATGGGGGTTCTGGTGATTTCAAAGGAAGCCAAAAGCTGTTTAACTCATTAAAGCTAATTGCAGCTAAAAGCAGGAAACAGAACGTCCTTAATACAAATCTGACTTCAGCCACAAACTCACAAGGTAGCCTTCAGCAAACCACTATTTTCATATCCTTAGCACCTTATCTGTAATTTGGGGATGATAATAAATACTTACCGTTACAGGGTTGTTATAGGATTGCTGAGATAACGTTATGTGAATACTTGTAATGCATTATAGAAATGCTATATGTTATCAGTTTCAGAAACAGGAATAGTTACACAAAGGCAGGGATTTAACAGTGTGAGTACAATTGGGGGATATTATTATAACAGCATTCATTTGTTTTTATTTGTCTTTTGTTTAATATTTGAGAGAGAAATACAGCCTCCTCTCTGGAGAGACTGTCTTCCCTTGCTACAATCAATCAATTAGCCAGTACCAGAATTGCAGATATTGATCAAGCAATGGAATGTTTTGGGATGGTATACAGAGCTAGTTCACCTATGAGATCTATATGTATAAAATGATTTGTTCAATAGAGCTTTAGCAAGAAATGAGGCAGTGTTGTGTGGGCACATTGAGGCATCATGACAACATTACTTGTTCCAAGTAATACTTTTAAAGAGGGCAGCAGCCTGAATAGTCCACACTAGCCAGAGCCTAGAAGCTAAGCAGAGTCAGCCATGGTTAGTACTTGGAGGGGAGACCACCAAGGAGGACAAGGGTTGCTATGCAGAAGAAGGCTGTGGCAAACCACCTCTGCTCATCGGGATGCCTTGAATAACCTGTGAAGGGCTGCCATAAGTGGGTTGTGACTTGACAGCACTTAATTATCATTATAAAGAGGGCAATAAAAAAGATGATGCAAAGTTAATCTGGACCTTAGCTAACTTGTGAGGACTGTTTGGGAAGTCACGGGTATATAGATGAATTGTTCACTGTCTGGATTTGGGCTAGGGCAACCAGAAATGAATGCCCAATTGGTTCTTCAAAGATAAGGGCCACTGCCGAAGATATAGAACATTAGACTCTACTGTAGGTATTTGAATGAATATACGAAGCCAAAGAATGTATCCCGGGACCTGACTGACCCGCATAACTATCACCTGATAGCTAATATCCCATTCTTGGATGAGCTTCTTGAGTAGCCGGTGATAACACAGCTATAGGCAGTCTTGGGGAGCCAGTTTGGTGTAGTGGTTAAGTGCGCGGACTCTAATCTGGGAGAACTGGGTTTGATTCCCCACTCCTCCACTTGCACCTGGCTGGATGACCTTGGGCAAGCCGTAGTTCTGATAAGAGCTGTTCTTGAAAAAGAGCAGTTTCTGTCAAGAGCTCTCTCAGCCCCACCTACCTCACGGGGTATCTGTTGTGGGGAGGGGAAGGGAAAGGAGTTTGTAAGCCACTCTGAGACACCTTTGGGTAGTGAAGGGTGGGGTATAAATCCGATCTCTTTTTCTTCTTCTTCTTCAAGAGCTAGATCCATTTCAGTACAGATTAAGGTTTGGTTTTGGAATAGAAATGGCCTTGGTCACCCTGACTGATGATGATCACCAGGGCAGTGACAGGGGGAGTAAAACCCTGTTGATTCTTCGGAACCTCTCTGCTGCTTTTGCTGCCATGGACTACGGTATCATCCCGGGGAGGCTGGCTAAGTTAGGAGCAGGGGCTACGTTGTTTTAGTGGCTTCCCTTTTAATTGACTGACTAGTTCAAGAAGATGGTGCTGGGGTGTCTGCTGCTAAGCCCTGTGGCATTTATACTGTGGGGGTCCCACAGGGATCCATCATGTCTGTCATTCTGTTTAACATCTACATAAGGCCACCAGGAGAGCATTCAGCTCTAAAATCTTTCTTTGCTCAGTTGATGCTAACCAATCAGTTCTCATGGAATAGCGTGTCACTCAAGGCTCCCTGATTCTGTGCAGAATTCACCCTTCATAGTCCTTAACCATTTGCACAGCACTTCTAAGCTTTTAGAAGTGCAGTCCATCGGTATATAACTGTCTTACTCCCTTCAGTCTTTAAAGACCTCATCACAATCACTTTGGACTGTTGCAGAACATAAGGCTGCACCCATGACAGCATCTTAGAAACAGCTGTAGGCTCAGAAGAGACCTTAGCTATGAAAGTTCATTTGTGAGCTTATTGGCTGCCTTAGCCCTTTTTGGCATGAAAATTCAGTGTCTTGAAGAAGAGGAAGGTGGAGAGAGCAGAAGATTTTGGAGGTAAATTGATGGTTGAGATGGTGGTTCTGGAGGGAATGGTTTGGTTTTTGGGATTAGGATTCCTTGAAGATGGTTTATTTGCATGTGATGGGCTCCATCTTACAAGGATGGGGAAGAATGTGTTTGGTCAGAGTCTGGCTAGATTCATTGGGAGGGCTTTCAATTGATGTTGGAGAGGAATGGAGACAGTTGTTGGAGGGCTTTGTACTTAGAACGGGATTGATAATAGGGAGGCATTTGGGAAGTGGATGGAGAACCCAAAGTGATAAGATGGGAGGGAGTCAGGTCCGGGTGCACAAGGCTTACATTGTTTGTATACTAATGCCCAAAGTTCGGGGAATAAGCAGGAGAATCTTAAAATTCTAATCCAGACAGAGGGAAATGATTTAATAGACATCACAGAGACTTGGTGGGATAATTCTCATGATTGGAGTGCAGCAGTGGAAAAATATGAGTTATATAAAAAGAACCACAAGAGTTGGAGAGGTGGAGGTGTGGCTTTGTAAGGAAAGGGTATAAATGTTAAGAAATATTGGATTATGAATGTGATAGTCCTGTGGAATGTGTCTGGGTGAGAGTAAGGAATGGACAGACCAATGATATTATGATTGCAGTTTGCTACAATGAGAAGAGGAGAATGCTCTCCTCTTGGGATGGCCAGTGTGTCCAAACAATATGATCTAGTGGCTATGGGTGATTTTAATTTCCCTGATTTCTGTTAGGAGACTAGGGTGTCAGCTATTTTAGAGTTAATTTTAACTAACGGGGAAGAGCTGGTAGATGAGGTGAGAGTAGTAGGGAAAGCAAATTCTCTCTTTTATAGGATATTAAGGCTGCGGTCACACATGCCAGTTGAAGCAGAGGGGAAGTGAGGCTATTTCCTCTGGAGGAATTTGACTTGCAGTTGCAAGATCACACCTCCCATTGGATCTGCGGGCACAGCCCGTCACAGTGTGCTCAGACACAACTGCTGCTGAGTCAGGGTTTTTTTGGCTGTTTGTTTCCAATGTGCATAAATGAGGAATCACACCTCTGCACTGAGGGCCCCCTATGGAGTATGCGATGATGTGCATACTGCAAGGGGGGGGGGTGGACCGGCACTGAGCCAGGATGACCTGATCAGACCATCCCGATGGCTTGAGAGTGTGCTTGAGTGATCAAACGGGGAAAGTCTGTCCATGGCCTGTCAGAACCCATTTACTGCCAGACTTCCCCGGCGGCTTTTAACTCCACTTCTGCTGCAGAACACCATGGGTTGCCAACGACTGTGGGACACTTCCCAGATGTTGCTGTCTGATTGCTCCCTTTAGATCCGTCAGGCATTCACACCTATGTTGGATCTAAAGGTGCATGTGATTGCAACCTAAGAGTGGTTTTAGTAATACATATTTATTTATTTATTTATTTATTTATTTATTTATTTATTTATACTACATTGTATAATGTACAAGTTACAATACAGTAACATAAAATCACATCCGTTCATATAAATACAATGTTAAAACCAAGACATAATAAAGTGCTAGCAAACATTCTCATTTTAGCTCCTTGGTGTTCTTCAGTTATCTCATGTGAAATGTTGGCTGTTAAGAAGAAATAAAGCTGGGCACCATCTACATATTGGTGGCACTTTACCCTAAATCCCAAGCTCAATTCCAAGAGGTGATTCTTAATTTAACAGCCTAAAGAGGCCTGCGGCTGGGCTACCTGAAGGATTGGCTCCTTCTGTAATGTCCAACTTGCAAGTTAAAATCCTCTTCTCAAACCCTGTTCTCTATGCCCTTACCTGCAGGGTAAGGAAGGCGGTGATGAGAGACAGGACTATTTTAGTGGTGGCACCTCACATTTGGCCATCTCCCCTTAAGGCTCACCTGGCACTTCTCTTGCTTTCTTTTAGGAACCAGGACAAAACAGTTGTTTTTACCCACGGCAGCACCCATGGACAAAACATTTGTCTTTACCCAGGTTTTGAGCTGACAATTTCCATTTTTAGCTGTTTTTAGGGTCTACTTCTAATCTGAGGACTGTTTTATGGATATCTTTTTGAGGTTGTTATTTTATATCCTGGCTGGTTTTTAATGGCTTATTTTAAATCGCCAGTTTATGGCTTGTTTCACAGCCATTTATTATTGATAATTTTATACTGTAAATAAATCTTCATTTGAGAGATCCTGTATGTATAACTATTTACCGAGTGGAAATTTATTATGGCCCACAAACATAACCTGTTAAAAGGTCTTTCTATCCAGTGATGAAGAAATGTTTACAGTAGCTCTGGACTCATCAGAAATCCAGGAAAACAGGGGAGTGGCAGAATTTGCCTTGACAGACAGCCACTTTACTAAGAGGTTACATGCACTAGGATAAATTACATCTTGTCAAATGGTCATTTGTGTTCACCCTATGATGGACAAAATAAATAGGAGTCTTGATCATCTCATTTCTTTCTACTTTCTGAGCTCTATTCTTGTCATGAATATATGATTATCAAAGGGTAAAACTATTTGCTTTCCAGAGGCATCAAAGGAGATGCCCTATACACTAGGTACATAGTTATCCAAGACTCATTTTTTGGTACTTTGAGGTATTCGTTCAAAGGCATATGAACTTCTGCATGCTGAAACAGGACTTGATCCTTGAAGAGCTCACACTGGAACACTGTCTTATAGAATGTCTATGTAATGTCAAGCCCCCCAAATGGTCACTCTATAAATATCTGGAAATTGTCACCATCAACTTAGGGCTTGATCAAGAAGTGAACTTTGGCTGACCTGAATACTGTAGTTGGTTGTAATCCCTTACTTCCTTACTTGTCCACAGGGCTGAGTGAATGCTCTGGGAAAGCCATAGAAATCCCTGTAAATCATTTATTCGGTAGGCTGTTGGTGCAAGGGATTTGGGGAACAGATTTCAGGAAGTTACAAGAAGTAATGATGTTTTGGGCTGTTTCATCATTTTCCATAGACAAAGGAGAATTTACACATGTTGTCTGCTGTTTCCCAAGGGATGTGTGTTTCCTTTTCAGACGGAACCACTCTTACTAAATGCTGGATGTTGGAGTGACATTAATCACAATTGTTCAGTAAAATTATCTTGCTTGTTATTGTGGGAATTGCCACTTTTTTTTCAACGAGAAAGGAACAGACTGTCCATATAAGTAATGGCTCATCTGAGTAAAGGGCTAATCCAATGGATATCTATTTCTGCTTGCTTCATTGTTATGTCTTTTCATTTTAGCAGCTGGCACATCATTTTAGCACAAACATCTTATGGGCCTGGTTTTCAAAGCACTGCCACTGAGATGTGCTGTTTTGCAAATTAATATTTTCACATGCTTTGGCCAGAGTAATTACATGTTTTTTGTATACAACCCCTCATTCTCCCCCCCCCACCTACCTGCCTGCCTGTCACAAGGCATTATTATCTTAAGGCATCATGTCACAAAGCATGATGACACTACCATCCTTCTCCTCATTCTTTTCTTTTCTTCTTGGGAACTATGGTGCTTTCTTGGGCAGGGATCCGATCTCTTAAACATGTCTCTTCACTTGGTAGCAACTATTAAGAATGTTCTGGTTACATGTAAGTTTGGAAAATGACAACACTGTGCACTGCATTCAGTGGAAATGATAGAAATTTATTTTATTTTATTACTTGAATTTATACCCCGCCCTCCCTGCAAGCAAGCTCAGGGCAGCTTACATTAATTGGTACCCAGAACCATAAAATCATTTACAAAAGTTAAAACATTATAAACATTAAACAATTCGAATAATTAAAGTGCTAGTGGTAGTAATCGTCTTTCATAATTGAGATGGCAAACTATATAGTATACAAACAGTTATTTCTGATTCAGTGATCTTCGACATTGCACGATGGTATGGCACAATCTCCAGGTGTTGGTGGTAGTGGTGTGCCGGCTCCTAATTGAAAGCCTGGTGGAAGAGCTCCATCTTACAGGCCCTGCAGAACTATAAAAGATCCTGCAGGGTCCCTGATCTCTTCCGGGAAGAGGAGAAGAAGAAGAAGAGTTTGGATTTATACCCTGCCCTTCACTGCCCAAAGGCGTCTCAGAGCGGCTTACAAACTCCTTTCCCTTCCCCTCCCCACAACAGACACCGTGTGAGGTAGGTGGGGCTAAGAGAACTTCTGACAGAAACTGTCCTTGAGAAAACAGCTGTGCCAGAGCTTGTGACTGACCCAAGGTCACATCAGCAGGTGCAAGTGGAGGAGTGGGAATCAAATAAGAGTCTGTGCACTTAACCACTACACCAAACTGGAGCTCATTCCACCAGCTAGGAGCCACCACTGAAAAGGTCCTGGACCTGGTGGCCACAAGTCTGGTGTCCTTAGGGCCTGGGATGGTCAAACGATGTTGTGACCCTGACTGTAGTGCTCTCTGGGGTATGTATGGGGAAAGGTGGTCCCTCAGATATGTCGAACTCTGGCCATATAAAGGTACGTACCAGCACCTTGAAGCAAATTCGGTATGCTAAGGGCAGTCAGTGCAGTGCCTTCAGTGCAGGCCGGATGTGCTCCCATTTAGGGAAGCCCATCAAAAGCCTGGCCGTGGCATTCTACACTAGCTGCAGCTTCTGGATTTGCTTCTGGATTGACTGTACACCTAAGGGCTTATTCTATCAGAAATATCATTTTGAAACATTGGCACATTTTGGGGGATGTACCCACTTGTGAAACTAGACCCTTTATAGGGTTTCGTAGAACAACCAATATTAGGGATTTATTAGTGAGAGCGGACTTACCAAGATGTGTTGAAGAAACATCTAGCCCTAAGGGTAATTTCAAATGCCATAGATGTGCTGCATGTCTACAAGCCTTGTAGACAAGGGTTTTGCATTTCCCCGATGTAAATTTCAGGAAGGAAATTGATTTTTTATCCACCTGTGCAACCAAAGGGGTGGTTTACCTTTTACAGTGTAGTTGTGGGCTTAAGTATGTGGGGGAATCCACACGTGCCATTAAGACACGTGTGTTGGATCATAGCTCTTGCATAAAACATAAATGTTTAGACGCTCCCCTGGTCCAGCATTTTCTTGAAATGAGACACAGTCCCACAGACTAGATTTGTTGTGTTAGAGGTAATCCACCAAAAATATAACAGGTTAGACATGCACAAGGTATTACTCCGCAGGGAGGCTTTCTGGACTCATTGCCTCAACACCTGTCAACCTGCAGGTCTGAATACATCACTTGATCTTGCGTGCTTCTTGTAAGTAGACTTTCTTGTAAAGTGTATGTAAGTTTTTGTTGGATACCTTTTAGTCAGCTTTCTTTGTAACTTGTAAGTTATATAAGCATTGGTTTGAGTACCAGCATTGTGCTTCTTGTAAGTAGGCTTTCTTGTACAGTTGTATGTAAGTTTTTGTTGGGTACCTTCTAGTAAGCTTCCTTGTAACTTGTAAGTTTTATAAGCATTGGTACCAGCACTGGATATGTTTCTTTAAGAAAAGAGTCTGTTTGGATATAAAAGTAGTTGAGTGGCTGCACCTGTTAAGGCATGTTTGCAATTGTTGGCCCGTTGTTGTAAGAATTGATATACATAAAGGATTGGGTAAGAGTTCTTTCCTTTTTGTCTTGTTTAATTTTGTTTATTTGTTTTTTTGTTTTGTTAACAGTGCATAAGTGTTTATAATATTGTATGCATTCCTCCTTTTTTAGATTCTGTAAATTACAGTTGTGAGAACTGCATTCTATGACATAAGGAGTGACACCCCTGTATGTATAATCACTTATGGAGCATATTTGTACATCGCTTGGGTTTTCTGTATAATAATTTTTTTAAATAAGCATTGACTATGTGTTATATAATACATTAGGGATCTTTTGGAAGAAGCTGTCCACGAAACGTCATTTACTCTGGAGAATTTTGTCATCATCTATCTTGTTATGCTGGAGACTTCTTATTCGTCTGAATATTCGAAGGGATATTGTTATGTCATAGTGCAATGAAAATTTTCAATATCAATATATGATACAAGCGCAAATTGTACAGTTTCCTTTTTGGTTGTTTTTCTTGGCTTCTGGATTTGCGACAAGGGCAGCCCCATGTAAAGAGTGCTACAGTAGTCTAGTCTCGAGGTGACCATCGCATGGATCACTGTAGCCAGGTCATCACGGCCGGGGAAGGGAGAACCAACTGCCGAATCAGCTGAAGATGGTAAAAGGCCGACTTAGCAGTGGCTGCTACCTGGGCCTCCATTGTTAAGGAGGAATCCAGAATCACTCCCGGACTCTTAACCTCCAGTGCTGGCATCAGTGGTGCCTCACTGAAGGCCGGGAGTGGGAACCCTACCCTCGGACCACCCTGACTCAGGCACAGGACCTCCGTCTTCACTGGGTTCAGCTTCAGCCAGCTCAGTCTAAGCCAACCAGCCACGGCTTGCAATGTCTGGTCCAGATCTTCTGATCTGGAGTCCGACTGACTGCCCAACATCAGATAGAACAGGGTATCATCAGCATACTGGTGACACCCTAGCCCATGCCTCCAGACAATCTGGGCATGGGGGCGCATATAGATGTTAAATAACATCAGGGACAGCACTGCCCCTTGAGGCACACCACACTCCAGCAGGTGCCTCCTGGACTACTGTTCCCCTAGCAACACCCTTTGTCCCTGACCCTGGAGAAAGGAAGCAAGCCATTGCAGGGCAAGCCCCTGGATACCCATATCGGTGAGGCAGTGGGTCAGCAACTAAGGGTCGGCCATGTCGAATGTGGCTGACAGATCTAACAGCAACAGTACCGCCGAACCACCCCCATCCAGATGCCTCCGGAGGTCATCTGTCAGAGTGACCAATGCTGTCTCCATCCTATGTCCCGGGCAGAAGCCAGACTGGAAGGGGTCTAATATGGAAGTGTCATCCATAAAGCCCTGCAACTGTATCGCCACCGCCCTCTCAATTAATTTACCCAAATAGGTCAAATTGGAAACCGGCCGATAGTTAGCCAATTCGGCCAGATCCAGAGATGGTTTTTTCAGAAGAGGATGGATCATCACTTCCTTGAGTGCCCCCGGGAGCTTCCCCTCAGAGATAACTCATGTATTCTGCTTCAGGGTGTTTGATATGTTTCTCACAGCTGATATTAAAAAGGACTTCTGTAGTGTGTTGTAGGTTTGCAGGCCTCCTCTGTTTTTACAGACATCATTGAGTCTGGGAGGGCAGGGCTTTGGGAGAGGAGAGACCTCAGCAGGGTGTAACACCATAGAATCTATCCTGCAAAGCAGCTATTTTCTCCAGGGAACTAATCACAAGTCTGAAGTTGTTTTTTTATTCCCAGGAGTACCCCACTTTGGAGCAGCTGGCACATGAACCATGCTTTGGACCAGGAAACAGGAAATATCCTCTTGAAGGGGAGAGACCTCTGAACCTGGGGGTGTATGATGTGTGGTGGTCCAGACCTTCTTTTGGAGTTCAGAGCTTTCAAACTCTCCTTAGTGTTTTTGGATGAATTCATGAATAAGTCGCGAATAAGAAATGAATAAGGAACTGGGAATAAGGAACTGTGACTGATTGAGGGTTTGTTGATGGACAGTGGCAAAGCAGGAGAGCTGCTGGGTCACATGACTGAGGGGGGGGCAAATTGCTCAGAATTCTCAGTTAAGTGACAGTTAACAGCTGACAGTTAGGGAGTTAGCTGGAGAGCTCTTGAGAGTGAAGGAACCTCTGAAGCTGAGTGATACAGCAAGCCATCCATTTGAGGAAAACTGGGGCTGGATAATGCTCCTACTGGTCATCTCTAAAGATGTGAGCTGAGAGCTGAGAGGAGAAACTAAATAGCTTCTCAGTAGTCACAAAGCAAAACACACACTTCTCCAAGGGAACTTATGAGGTGGTTAAGGGAAGGACTAGGAGCCTGGAAGAGACTGGAAAATAGCTGGAATAGGCTCACCAGTCAGTCTCAGAGAGCCAGATGGAGAAAGTCCAAGGTCTAACCACAGATAGTTACTGAAGAGTGTACCAAAGACAGTCTGTGACCAACTTAGTGTTTTATAACTACAGCTTATGTTAATACAGAGAGAGAGAAGCACTCATACAAACAGCAACAATATATCCTGTGTAAATATCCCACCCCCTGCTGTGTTTCTGTGAAATAAAGAGTTGTGCAGTTTGACTTTAAAAAGCACTGACTTCTTGATAAGGACTCATACTGGCAGATATCCTCCATCTACAAGAGACACAAATCCCGAAGAGACTTTTAAATGAAAAGTGGTAATCTCTCAGAAAGGCGAGGTGATCAGTCATAACAGAGTAATACTCTGAATCCAGTGCATAGTATATTAGAAGACACAGTCCCCCACTCGGCCTCGTTGCAGGAACCAACTTCAGCCTCGTGAACTAATCTTAATTGAGATCAGTTGTAATTCCAGGAGATCTTTAGGTCTACCCTGAAGGTTGGCAACCATACTCAGTACTCTCTTTGGGCTCTCACAATTGCCCAGACGGCAATAATTATGTGAACAGGCCCAGACCTCAATGGATGCATAAACTAATTGTAACAGGATATTGTATGATGGCCATATCATAAGTATAAAAGGCTCAAATTGACTAGTCCTGTTACTAAAGGATAGAAGCTGTCAGCAGATATCTAAGACAAGAACCTCTGTGTTCATATTCTCCTGATTACTTGTGGTGGCCACTCCAATCTACCTGTGAGGCAGGCCGCATTATCTGAAACTATTTCATGGAGACTGAAACCTTACAACATTCTTTACAGGGCACAGCCCTCAAACTCTAAGGGAGGAAATGAGGTTTGTTTATTTATTTGTTCCAGGTTCAAAGTGAAAACTCTGCATTTCCTAGCCAAAAATCAGTCAATGTATCGATTAAATGTTTTATTTTGAAATAAATGAAGTTTGATAACGCTGTAGCTGATTAAATAAAACATTAGTGCATAGATACACAGAACACTGGCATACCCCAGAGAAATCAACCCTGTATAAGCATGCATGTCATTCCTAGTCTACCTAAATTGATTTTAAGAAGAAAGGTTACATTTCCAAGCTTCTTAAGCAGAGTTTTACCAAGAAAAAGGGAAACCAGGTTTCACTGAATTCCAAATCTGAGGGGTTCAGGGATCATAGGGTGTGGCCAGTATATATAGAAGCTATTACAGAGGCCAACACATCACTTTACTGAACCTCCTGATTCGTACGATGTTCTGCTGAGCAGGCATTATACAAATTGGGCATTAAACAACTGTGTGACATTGTTCTTTTTAATGTGAACTAGTCTGGCATAAAATCCACATTTGGTAACTCAAACTAACAACAAATACATCTCTTCATTTTAGCTTACTTGTTCAAAGCTGAAGAAAGCAAGATTACCCTTTACAGGAAACTTGGGGGGGGAAATCTATAAGCAAGATGCAGTCAAGACTTCCATGTTAAACACATCTATAAATTCCATATACAAACTGCACATCATACATGATTAATACTACATTCCATCACAACCTGATTCTGGAGAAGGGCAACAATTCATTTTACATTATTTTATTTCCCCATGCTCACCACAACAACTCAGCAGGGGCTACTACAGGTACGAACCTGCAAATGGGCAAAATGAACAACTGCCCATATATGTGCTTCTCCATTGTGGCTCACCTTGTGGAACAGCCTGACTGAGGAGATCAGAGAAACTCCCAATCTCCTGACTTTCCACAAACTATCCAAAACTGAACTTTTTGTTAAGAATTCCCAGTCCAGGGGACTTGCTATGGGGAGGGGGGCAGAGCTCAAAACTACACAACCAACCTGGAGTGTGAGTCCTCACAAACGAGGGAGGCAGCCTGCCACCAGCCCATTAGAATCAGTTTGGTGTAGTGGTTAAGTGCATGGACTCTAATCTGGGAGAACTGGGTTTGATTTCCTACTCCTCCACTTGCACCTGCTGGATGACCTTGGGCAAGCCATAGTTCTGGCACAGCTGTTCTTGAAAAAGAGCAGTTTCTGTCAGAGCTCTCTCAGCCCCACCTACCTCACAGTGTGTCTGTTGTGGGGAGGGGAAGGGAAAGGAGTTTGTAAGCCACTCTGAGACACCTTTGGGTAGTGAAGGGCGGGGTATAAATCCAATTTCTTCTTCTTCTTCTTCTAGAGTCACCAGGCAATTACTGGTACCTTCCTTGTACAGCTACACAATGAACCATAAAACCAGCTGTTTTAAGGTCTAAAACTGGAGCTGGCAGAGGGCCTTTCTGTCCAATCAAAAATCAGACCAGTGATGTTATGTTAACATGGGTCTGATAACAAATGGTTCAACAGAGAAGCAGTTTTATGACAGGATTCTTCTCTCTGTGAAGTGTAAAACAAGCATCAGAAGAAGTGAGGTGTGTGTTCAGTGACAAATGGTGTAGCTGCTTGTCACTGTTTTTCAAATGCACAAAGTCAGACTTGTCAGGTTTCTCAAGGAACCCCCCCCCCGATGTTTCCCTTTGATCTCTTCCCCTATGTTGCAGGCCTAGGGTTTGATATAAAGCCTGAACCAGTGTTTTAATGCAAGAACAAGAAATTGAACTGGAGGTTCAGTTTTCTCGACACTGTTCAAGAGGGCTTTTCTGCACAGGTAATAGGGTGGCACTGAACAAAGCTGGCTCCAGACTTGCTTGGATAAATGACTAGGAACTGTGATTTATACTGCTATATATAGCTTATTGTAAGTGGGATCCTATCTGTGTAATTTCTGTACCTCTTAATGTATCATTTTAATACTTATGCTATGCTTCACTTCTTCCTGGTGGTTCCAGACTTCCAAAATTCTAATGCATTGGTTATTGAACGTCCCACTTTGTGGATTGTACTGGCTCGCTATGTGTAATCTGCCTTGAATCCCTGGGGGAAAGGCGGACTATAAACTACATAAATAAATACATAAAATGTTTTATTTATTTATACTCCACCTTTCTCACTGAGGCTCAAGGCAGATTTTGCAGTAGGGTTGCCAGCTCTGGATGGCTTGGAGATTTGGGGGGTGGAGCCTGAGGAGGGTGGGGTTTGGGGAGGGGAGGGAGCTCAGTGGGGTATAATGCCACAGGGCAGGGTTGGCCAAACTGCAGCTCAGGAGCCACATGTGGCTCTTTCATAGATATCGTGTGGCTCCCAGCAGGGTGGCTGGGGAAGCATAGGGGAGGCATGCCTCCCCAATCAGTCTTCCCTTCCCCAGTCAGTGTTCTCCTCCCTGGTTTGAGGTGGGGGGGAACAGAGAAAGAAAGCGACTTTAACTTTAAATGCATCCTCAAAGCTTCCCCCCCCCCACCAGCCAGCTTGGAGAAGGCATTTGTCTCTTTAAATCCCTTCTCCAAGCCAAGCCAGCTGGCATGGGGTGGTGGTGGAGGCTTGGAGGATGCATTTAAAGTTACAGTTGCTTTCTTTCCACCTCTCCCTCCCTCCCCTCATCTATTTCCTTCCTTACTTCCTACCTCTTTCATTCTTTCTTTCCACCTCTCTCTCTCATTAAGAAACAAATAAATATCATTGGACAAATAAATATCATTATCAATATCTGCTTTTATCCCTTTTGTTTTTATTTCTGGCAGTCTCATTTAATGTTACTAAAAAGAAAATTTTGCATATTTTTCAATAAAAACGTGTATCTTTTGGCTCTCAGACATCTGATGTTTATTCTATGTGACTCTTAAGTTAAGCAAGTTTGGCCACCCCTGCCATAGAGTCCACCTTCCAAAGTGACCATTTTCTCCAGGTGAACTGATCTCTGCCACCTGGAGATCAGTTGCAACCCTAGGAGATATCCAGTCACCACCTGGAGGCTGGCAACCCTATTATACAATGGCAAACAATGTGTTAAAAATGATCAGCTGCACATATCATGTCCTGATTATGAGTTTTTAAGAGACATGTAAACAGATGTTGTTGAAGAACAGACAGTATCTGGTTGTCACACACACAAAGCTGCCTTGTATCGAGCTAGAGCCAGTTTGGTGTAGTGGTTAAGCGCATGGACTCTAATCTGGGAGAACCAGGTTTGATTCCCCACTCCTCCACTTGCACCTGCTGGATGACCTTGGGCAAGCCATAGTTCTGGCACAGTTGTTCTTGAAAAAGAGCAGTTTCTGTCAGACGTTTTCTCAGCCCCACCTACCTCACAGGGTGACTGTTGTGGGGAGGGAAAGGAAAGGAGTTTGTAAGCCACTCTGAGATGGTTTTGGGCAGTGAAAGGTGGGGTATAAATCTAATCCTTCTTCTTTTTCTTCTTCTTCTGTCAACATTAATATTAGTATTGTCTGTTCTGACCAGCAGTGACTCTTCAGGGTCTCAGATTAGGGGGCATCTGGAAATCTCCCGCTATTACCATTCATTTCCAGATGACCGAGATCAGTCCCCCTTAAGAAAATGATGGCTTTGGAGGGTGGGCTCTATGGCATTATGCCCTGTTGAGGTCTCTCCTCTCCCCAGGCTCCACCTCCAAAATCTCCAGATATTTCCCAGCCCTGAGCTGGCAACCCTATCTCAGACAAGAGATCTTTAACATCACCTATTACTTCATCCTCTCTATTGGAGATGTCAGGGATTGAATTTGGGACTTTCCTCCCACCATTCCTCTAAGGAGCTTAAGGTAGGATATATGCTATTCCCCTTTTCCATTTTGTGCACAAAACAAATTTGTGAGATATGTTAAGCTGAGAAGGAATGACTGACCCAAATCCACCCATGGCATAAGGGGAATTTGAACTTGAGTCTCCCACAGCTGCCTTTGATAGATTAGAATTTTGGGCTAATCCAATCTATTCCTGACTGAAGATGAGCATTCCACCTCTAAAAACAACACTCCATCTACTGCTCCACACTGTGTCAAGAACTGTGGCCCTGGCTCAGAATAAAACTATCTGCTTCCAGAGGTATTGTTGTCCACCTGACTATTTCCACCAAATTATTCTAAGTAGGATGATCATTCATCACGTTTCTCTGAGTCTCAATGTAGTATTAAGTTACATGACAAGGTACAGTAATATATTGAGTTCCAAAAACCTTGTAGTTGACTATGAAACTCCTACACTGTTAAAACAAAAGCAGATGGTAGCTGGGGTTTGAAGGCAGTGACAAGTTAAAGGAGATTTATGAGTATGTGGATTTTAAGAGACATTTTGAGACAAAGCCAGGTGAAAATAATTAAATGTTTTTTCCAACATAAACATGGCAAGGGGACGTGACCACAGATCACTTCTAACTGACAACCGCTGTTAAATACACAGGGATACTTTTATATAATAGATTCTAATTTATCCTTAAATCCTGAGCTACATTCAATTATGTACACCCTTGACTCTCTAGCAACCTTGTTTAATTGGGAGTAGTCTCACTGCAGTCTGTTGAAAGGTTGACTTAGTTCAGTTTCAGAAACCTTTAATGGTGTAAAGTGTAATAAAATGCAGAAATAGTCTTACATAAATAAAAACAAAATGGGAGTAATACATTCCAGGTTAGACAATCAAACAGTGTCAAAGAATAACGACACATAAGAGCAAAATTAATAAAGTATTCTCTGCCTTAGCTTTAGCCTTAGAAACATGATTACCCTTATTCAACACAATAAGCAAATACTCAGCCACGAGCAGGGGCGTAAACTTTCCATTTTCCTTGGGTGGGGGCTAGGCCAGAGGCATTGCTATGCTAGGTCCTTAAAGAACTGGGGGCCAGTGGCATCATAGGGAGAAGCCAGTGACGTCACAGGACATTGTCACTATGAAGGCGGAGCCATGTGGGATTTAGGGAGGGGCTTCCCAGAAATTTAGGGGAGGCTGGGAACCCCTGGGAGCCCTCCCCAGTGATGCCCCTGGGCTGGACAAAACCTAGGAAAAGGTGGGAGTTGGCCAGTGGTTATAGTGGTATCAGCAGTCTCCTGCTGTGTCCTGTTTTTGAAATTCACTTTTAGAATAGTCACTAAGATCTACAAATATACATATCATGTGCATCGGAAAAACTAATGGTCACAAATTTGACAGTAAGAGAAGTAACACATAAAAGCCTGTAGGGAAACATTTTAAAAGTTCCTGGACATTCATTTACAGGAGTCTTGTTTCTGCTTTATTCATAAGGGTGACTTTGTACTGAAGCTTACTAAATTGTGGCATCACAGATGCCTCTGTTTGGTAAATGCATGGCTGGAGTCTCTGAGCCAGGGCACAATATAAAACAGTTGCTGTGCACTCAATTTCTGAGCAATGTACAGAGTTCAGAGTAGCAGCAATCTTCTCAGCCCTCTGGGACTGAAATGATAGTCCCCAGAGTGGAATGACAGTCCCTGGGATTAGCAGAAGTGTTCTGGGACTGGAATGACAACTCTTGGGACTTGCAGAAGTGTTCGGGGATTATCATTTCACTCTGTGACCTGTCATTCCAGTCCCAGAGCACAGATTCTATTGCTAGAGATCATCATTCCACTGGGGGGTGTCATTCTAGTCATTCCAGTACCCGAATGCTTCTGCTGCTTCCAGGGGCTACTTCCAATCTGTGACCTGTTATTCCAGTCCCAGAGCACAGATTCTCTTCCTAAAGACCATCATTCCACTGGGTGGTGTCATTCTAATCCCAGAGCAGAGATTCTATTCCTAGGGACTGTCTTTCTACTCTGGGGGCTGTCATTCCAGTCCCAGAGTAGCCTTTCTGGGCCCAAAGACCTTAGTGGAAAAACAATTCTGCATTGTCTTTGCAACTTTTTTGTGCTGCAATGTATTTCAGTGGAGCCCATGCAAGTCAATTGGCATTCCTGGCTCCCAGTATCTCCAATGGGCCTTCAAGCCTCTCCCATTGTTTCCAATAGGCAATCCTGTCATTCCTTTAATACATCCCAGTTGGTTGCTTCTTTGAAACTGTACCACATCATATTAAGCAGGGCTATTTTGGGGCAGGAACGCACAGGAAAGGAGTTCCAGCTGGCTTCAGAGTTGGCCAGGCCCACTACAGCCAAAATCTCTGTGTGGGTGGCTACAGAGGGAAGGCCTGGAGAGCGAACCCCCCCCCCAGCAACTCTGAGGTGGGCAGGCCAGGGGGCCCCTGGAAGGATCGGGGAGGCATTTAAATGCCTCCCCATGCCTTCCCCGGCCTGTCCAAGGGCCGGCTTGCCCAGCATCCCCACAGCGCGGGGTGCCTGGGCAAGCCAAGGGAAGGCAGTTTAAAGTGCCTTCCTTCCCTCTAAGGGCCGGCTTGTCTGGGCTCCCCACAGCTGCGGGGTGCCCAGGCAAGCCAAGATTAAACTACTTTCCCTTCTCTCCAAGGGCTGGCTTGTCTGGGCTCTCCACAGCTGTGGGGTGCCTGGGCAAGCCAAGGGAAGGCATGGGGTGTGGCCTAATATGCTAATGAGTTCCTGCTGGGCTTTTTCTACAAAAAAGTTCTGATATTAAGTAACAGCAAAAAGAAGAGCAAGAACATGCACAGAGTACACATCCCTTGCCAATGTTCTCTCTGGGCTGCACACAGGGCAAAAGGAAATTTTAAAAGGCCTCTGATCTGCATGCTCCTCCCCAGTCTTGTTCATGCAGATGGCCTTATAGTTTAAAAATGAAATGGACTGGAATGACAACTCACTGCAGAAATGGGAAAGAAGAGCTTAGTAGTGGCTGAAGCCGCCCGTTCCCTTCACTACCAAGAAAAAAAACCCCACAACTGTTCTCAATCAAGGACATATAGACCCAAGTAAAATAAAATAGAGACACACTTTTCCCCCAAATGTAAAATGGAGCCCAGCAAGTATGTTGGACCCAACAGAGGCTTTGCAGACTGACTGTTGCTACATTGAAAATAAGTGGAACCAGCCAGGGTTAAGGACTATACTTTCTTTTCCAACAGACACCAAACTTATTCAAGGATTGATATGTTCTGGATATCAAAAACCTTAGTTATTAATCTAGAGAGTGCAAAGATACAACCAAATACCCTTACAGATCTTACCGTTTACAATATTAGGTGCTCTTCAGATTTCTATGCCAGCTGATAGACAAAAATGGCCACCTTCCCTAGACCTAGATCAGAGATCTGTCTCTCCTGATGGATTCAGCTGCAAGAGACCTTCTCTTCCCGTGCAAGGAATGCTATCCAGTCTTTTTCCCCCTGAGGTCAATGCAGAGGTCTGCCTTCCTAAAGACTAGCATTTGACACCTCCCTGCTGGGAGAAGAGATGGGGGTAGAAGGGGGATGCTTAACAATCCCATTGTCTGATGGCACCTTTAAGACCAACAAAGTTTTACTCAAGGTGTGAGCTTTCGTGTGCATGCACACTTCATCACACCTTGAATAAAACTTTGTTGGTCTTAAAGGTGCCACTGGACTCTAACTTTTTTGTTCTATTGCTTCAGATCAACACGGCTGCCCACCTTGATCAATCCCACTGTCTCTCCTGCTAGCTCAGATAGCACTTGTAAGAAAGTGAGCCTGGAAGAAAAAAAGTGAGCCCAAAGGAAAGTTTTAAACTCAATATTTCCAGGCACTGGTTGGCCCGGGGAGGCTCAGTCCTCCCTGGAAAAATTCAGGGAAGGTCCAGGTCCCTAAGGCCCCCCCCCAAATAGTTTATGCCTATGGCCACAAAGTTCCATCAGTTTGATGGATTTATCAGCAAGTAAATACTGAGTAATTCTCTCTGGAGGACCAGAGAGGTTGGAAATAACAGGCTCAAGAAGTTGTTGACGAAGCTTACAATGCATGGGACAGCAAAGTAAAATATGGGAAATGGAGTCAGGTTCCAGTAAACAGTATTTACATAGTCTGCTCTTAAAAGGTATATTATGATATCTACCTGAAAGAACAGCTAAAGGGAAAATATTCAGTCTAACGAGCATAAAGACCCAGTGCTGTCGAGGATTAAAAAGATTTTGCATGTAAGCAGCTCCTAGCCCTGGGATAGACAGCAGGCCATAAAAACAAGGAGGGGATGACTCTGGAATAGCACAGCTTTAAAGAAAGGTTTTCAGTATGATGAAGATCACATTTTAAAAATTCGTTTCTTGCTAAATTCTCAACCATTTTAGAGTTTTCATTCATCCAAAATTACTGGGCTTATCTGAAAAGCAAACAATAAAAACAAACCATATATAAAGTTATTAGGAGTTTATTGTGTTTTGAAAATATGGCCTTCCATGCTGGCCCAGACATGCATGTTCATCACTTTCTAACTGTAGCATCATGATGACTCATATGTGTGAATGAGCCACCCCAGGTCAATTATCTTTGAGGCATGCCAGGGCACCCAGCTGTCAGCAACACTCTGACATTACAGAGGCCCATTTGCCAATGAGCCATCCCTCCCAAGTCCAACATCATGTCAACCAGAAGCATTGAGCCACCCTGCCACTGAGTGGCTAACAGATACGACTGAGCCTAGAGGAAGTCAACAGATTGCTCCCAACAGTACGTCCAACCACATGCAACCTTGACCTCTGCCCTTAATGGCTAATTAAAGCAAGCTGTGAGGGGTTCCAAGGTGCCCTCAGGGATATTATCAACAAGTCCCTCTCTGAGGGGCTGTTCCCGGTGGCACTCAAGGAAGCGATGGTCCACCCTCTCTTAAAAAAAAATCTGGATCCGTCTGAATTGGCGAACTATTGGCTGGTTTCCAATTTGCCCTATTTGGGCAAATTAATTGAGAGGGTGGTGGCAATACAGTTGCAGAGCTTTATGGATGACACTTCCATGCTAGACCCATTTCAGTCTGGCTTTTGCGCATGCCATGGGACGGAGGAAGCGCTGGTCAACCTCACAGATGACCTTTGGAGGCATCTGGGCGGGACAGCAGTGTTGTTGTTGTTGGACCTGTCAGCGGCATTCGACATGGTCGACTATCAGCTACTGAGCCACCACCTCACCAACATGAAGGTACAGGGGTTTGCCTTGCAATGGCTTGTCTCCTTTCTCCACGGTCAGGGACAAAGGGTGGCATTCGGGGATCAGATGTCCCGAAGGCACTCACTGACTTGCGGAGTGCCCCAAGGGGCAGTGCTCTCCCTGATGTTATTTATCTACATGCACCCCCTTGCCCAGATTGCCTGGAGACATGGGCTAGGGTGTCACCAATATGCGGATGACACCCAGCTGTATCTGGGTGAAGATCTGGACCCCAGAAGATCTGGACCAGGCACTGCAGGACATGGCTGGCTGGCTTAGACTGAGCCAATTGAAATTGAATTCGATGAAGACAGAGGTCCTGTACCTGAGTCGGAGCAGATTGGCGGTAGGGATCCCATTACCGGCCTTCAATTGGGCACCACTGATGTCAGCACTGAGGGTCAGGAGTTTGGGAGTGCTCCTGGATTCCTCCTTAATGATGGAGGCCCAGGTAGCAGCCACTGCCAAGGCAGCCTTTTACCATCTTTGGCTGATCAGGCAGTTGGTTCCCTTCCTCAAATGCAATGATCTGGCAACAGTGATCCACACAATGGTCACCTCGAGATTAGACTACTGCAATGCTCTCTACATGGGGCTGCCCTTGTCGCAACTCCGGAAGCTGCAGCTGGTGCAAAATGCTGTGGCCAGGCTGTTGATGGGTCTCCCTATGCGGGAGCACATCCAGCCTGTGCTAAAGGCACTGCACTGGCTGCCAATAGCATACCGGATTTGCTTCAAGGTGCTGGTTTTGACCTTTAAAGCCCTATATGGCCTGGGGCCTGCCTACCTGAAGGACTGCCTTTCCCCACATGTTTCCCAGAGAGCACTGAGGTCAGGGTTGTAAAACCTCCCTGGGCCAAAAGATGCCAGACTGGCTTCCACCAAAGTAAGGGCCTTCTCAGTGGTGGCTCCATACTGGTGGAATGAACTCCCGGAAGACATCAGGGCCCTGCAGGACTTTTTGCAGTTCAGCAGGGCCTGTAAAACATAGCTCTTCCACCAGGCCTTCGATTAGGAGCTGCCACTATTAACATCAATAACACCAACAACGCTAACTGAACTGTTAAGGCCCTTATACTGACATCAATAGCCAGTTATGCTGAATGTTCACATGGCCATTTTCAGGCATATTCCTTCATGGCCTCTGGGATGCCATTGCTACCAGCACTTTATTTTATTTTGTATTATGAATTGGTATGTTTTGTATTTATGATGCTGTATTGTATAAGCACATGTGTTTTAATATATTTTTAACTTTTTATTGTAAGCCGTCCTGAGCCTGCCTTTGGCGGGGAGGGTGGGATAAAAATTGAATAAACAAACAAACAAACAAACAAACAAACAAACAAACAATAGTGTTCCTCAGCAATGCACTCACATGGTTCTGCTCCAGTCATCTCTGCCACCACAGCTGCCATGTGATACCCATCAGCAGGGCTCTTTTTGTAGCAGGAACTCCTTTGCATATTAGGCAACATACCCCTAATGTAGCCAATCCTCCAGAGCTCTTCTTACAGAGCTACTGTAAGCTCTTGGAGGAATGGCTACATTAGGGGTGTGTTGCCTAATATGCAAAGGAGTTCCTGCTACAAAAAGAGCCCTGCCCATCAGTAAGAACATGGAGCCTTCATCCCATTGGACTCTGGTCTAGGCAACAACTCCATACTACATTCTGCCTTGCCTCACTGGCCGCCACATTATGTTTTTCAGTAGAGTCATTTCATGCAGTCAGTTGTCAGCCATAACAAAACATTACACAAAAATGTGCGGCTGACACTGAAAATTTAATGTAGCACCAAGTTTAGTTTCAGGTGGGTAGCCATGTTGGTCTGCAGTGGTAGAGCAAGAATCCAATCCAGTATCACCTTAAAGCCTGATGAGAATTCCAGCTTTTGACAGTCAAGGCTCCCTTTGTCAGTTACCAGGTTTAGTTTACCAAGTGAATCAAGTAATGCACATGCTTGAGAGCACCACCCCTTTAGAGGGAATACATCAGATCATTCAGCGCCAAGTGGTCATGTACCATGCTGTGACTTGGTTAGTGGTCCTTAATGTCACTCCCACTGCTGATGAGAAGTGAGTGTAGAGCTCAGCCTAAGAGACTCGACTCATGATTCTGCCTGATGTTGCAGAAGATGTTGCAGGTGTGGACCTCAGCTTGGGCATTGCTTCAATGATGCCTGCTGTGGATAAATAGAGAATGGTGTCCCAGGGCCACTTTGAAACTACTGTTAGCTTTACAGCTGGTTTGCTCAGTGGAAGGGGGAGGCTGCTTTAGGAATAAAGTCCACACAAGGCTTCTTGCTTTAGAAAAGAAAGAAACAGCAGCAGAGCAGGCACAAGGAAGGATGTGGAGCAATCTGTCCTGTCCACCTTACTAACTCTCCTGCCCCCGCTCGATTTGTGGTGTGCAAGGGAGAGACAGACACTGGACAGTCCTTCAGTTCCAACAACGGCAAGGGATTCAGTTCTCAGCTTGGTCACGGCTTGGAGTGACAGGGTTTCTTGGACTAATCCTGCCAGAAATTATGGTATTGTGCTGGAATAATCAATCTTTAAAAGTGGACCATAGAAAGCATCTAGAAGAGTTTCAAGGTGAGTGGAATTCTGGGATGGAGACTTGACTCTACTACTTTTTAGCCAAACTTTTATTTATTCCCTCACTTCAGAGCTTTATGACTCTCCTCTTTTGTAACAATTATAATAACGATTACCATTTGGTCTTGAGGTCTTGAGCATTTGAACCCCATAGTCTGTTTGCTTCTCAGTTTTCATTGAAAATGAACTTTTCACCCCAGATAGAAATGTATATGATGCCCCTCCATTTTAAAATTTATTTTGAAGCCCCTGGAAGGGCTGCAAGGCCATCTTTTCCCATCTCTTTGCTTAGAGTACACAGGCTGAGATTGCAGGATGGCTCTTTCGAGGATTAATTCTAAGAAGGTTGCATGAAACTAGTCATCTCCTTCTGCTTTTTAAGGATGATGGCCGTAATAGCTTTTGAATCATTCTCTGAGCAGCCTGCTGCTCTTACATGATCTTCTCAAAGTCTGTTTCCCCCTCCACATCCCACAGACCAAACATCTGAAACTGATAGCCTGGTTTAACTTGAGTCATTCACAGTCAGCTCATCTGAGCCAAAAATCATCCTTGAGAAAGGAAGGAAACTGACTCCACAGGAAGGCCAAGAAGTTCTCCCCCTAGGAGCCAGGGGAGGGAAACCCACTCAGTCTCAAGTCCTCTCATCATAATTCACTCCCTCAGAGGAGTTTGCCGCATCGTTTTGGCAGGCATTCTGTTCAGCCACGGGGAAATCGCTTTGTATAGGGAGGGAAAATGTGTGCCTTTGTTACATGCTTTATCCACTGTTGATTTACTTACTATTTTTCCTCAATCCATTGCATTTAATAGGAATTAAAAGTCTAGCTGAAAAGGTAAATAATGAAAAGGGGTGTCTTTGGTAATATTATTACAAACCTATAGGGCTGAACTGGCTATTCACCCATTTTACCACTGGAGAAAACAGTTGTGCCTAACCATGCTAAAAGACAGTTTGGTGTGTTGATTAGAGTGTCAGACTAAGGTTCAAGTTTGAATCCCCACTCCTCCATGGATGCTTGCTGGGTGACCTTGGGCCAGTCACACACTCGAGTCATAGGCTAGCCTTAACTCACAGGGTGGTTTGTTGTGAGTTGGAGAGAAAGGCAGGTTACAAATAAAGTGAACAAGTAGGAACCTGTAAGGACTTGCTGGGGACATCTAATCCCCCCCTTCCTCTTTCCCTTAGAGCCTCCATAGCTTCTCTCCTTTTCTTGCCTCTTTTTCTCCTTCTGACCCACCAGCCAACTTACATTTATCTGCTACCTGGCTTCAGTTTCCCCTCCTTCCCCACCCCAGGAGCCTCTACACATGAAAACTATGGCCCAGTTGCATAGTACCGGTCACAGGATGAAGTCAAGTTGCACAGGGAGCAACCTACAATGACTTGCATAGGGACCTCATTTTCCCCTGTCTCACTTTCCCTGCAGTATTTACTCTTTCCCTCCTCCTGGCAGGCCCCATGTATTCATCCTTCCCTGCTTCCTTCAGTCCTTCCAACTCACCAACCATCCTAACTTTTATCTGTCCCCCCATCTTCAGCCATATTTATTATTTATTTGCTTAATTTATACCCCACCTTTCTCCCACAATGGGGATCCAAAGCAACTTACAGCATTCTCCTCTCCTCCATTTTATCCTCAGGAAAAAACAACTGAGCCATCTGGCTATCCTAGATTGGGAGTGGAAAACCTTGGAAAAGGGGGCCCTCCTGCAGCCCCTTGGCCCTGCCTCCCCAGGAAGGAGTGAGAGAAGGAAAGTTAGTTTGCCTGACACTACCCCACCTCCCCAAAGGGGGGGGGGAGGGAGAATGGGAGGAAGGAAGAGCCAGCTGGCTTGACCAATTGGCTGGGAGCCCCTTTCCTAGCCTTGCATAGCCTTGTGTGGGCTAGACACTGCCTTTCACTCCTCAGGTGGTCTGAGTGGTGCTTCCTTGGCTTCACACAGGGCTTGGGTGGGCTGAGATGGGCAGCATCTCCCCCCTTTCCTTGCCTTAGGCATACCGAGCCGGGCACTGCCTTTCCAATCTCACTGTGGGCAAACTGGGGGCCACCTCCCTCCTTACCAGGGCCAGTTTGGTGTAGTGGTTAAGAGTGGCAGACTCTAATCTGGAGATTCCCCACTACTCTACTTTCAGCCAACTGAGCGTCCTTGGGTCAGTCACAGCTCTCAGAGCTCTCAAGAGCAATTCTCTCAGAGCTCTCTCAAACCCACTTACCTCACAGGGTGTCTGTTGTGGGGAGAGGAAGGGAAGGAGATTATAAGCCACTCTGAGACTCGAGTGAAGGGTGGGGTATAAATCCTCTTCCTCCCCTTCTTCTTCTTCACCTGGCCTCAGGTGGACAAAGCCAGGCATCACTTCCCATCTTGCCCTGGATGGGCCAGGCACTGCCTTCCTATTTGTCTTGGCTTAAGTGGGCCAGGTTGGGTACTGCCTCCCCCCTCATCTCACCCCTGGCAGGCCAGGCACAGCCTCCCCCTTCATCTCACCCAAGTGGGCTGGGCCAGGTGCCACCTCTCCCCTTGACTCACCTCGTGCAGGCCAGGCACTGCCTCTTCCTTTGACTCACCTCAGGAGGACCAAGCACCACTACCATCTTGATTCACCTTGGGTAGGTTGGACACCACCTCTCCCCTAGACTTGCCTTGGGCAGGCTTGATGCTGCCTCCTTCCTTGGCTCTCCCCCCAGGCACCACCTCCCATGTCTCACCCTGGGTGAGCCCAAGAAGGTGCTACCTCCTGCCTTACCTTGGGCAGACTCATTGCCACCTTCTTCGCCTAGCACAGGGCTCAGTCAGGCTAGGCTCAGTCTTTCTGTCACAGTGGAGGTGACCATTAATGGCCATTCCCTGCTGCCTGTGAGGTAAATTAGGCTGAGAATGTATAAGTGGCCCGAGGTCACCCACTGAGTTTCCACAGCAGAATGGCAATTAGAGGTCCTAGTCTCTAACAGAGTCACATCTTTAATCTTCCAGACTAGCTTGAAACATTATGTATGAGTCTGAGTCTTATGATGCTACATGTGCAATCCAATGGCTAATCTTGCACTGGGTACATAAAAGGTAATTTTGTAAAAATGAAATATTTCCTTGCATTTCAAGCTGCAACCACGGCTAAATACAGCCAGGTGACAATACTTCTTGATTGACTCTTACACCTTTGATACTTCTGACATGCCCTCTTCTGTGTAAATGATAGCTTGCTGCTCATTTCAGACAAAGAAAACCTAGTGCTTTCCAATAATTTGCATCAGCCAGGAAAGCAGCAATTACTCTCCCGCTTCCTTACTGAGCATATAAAATTTATTCATCGACTAAACCTGGTCCAGAGCCTGTTTAGGTTTGGCTCTTAGGCTGTCAGCACCTAATTCTGATTCACATGACAAACAACAAGCTCAACTATGGACATGGTGTGTGTGTTGTCAAGTCATCTCCAGCTTATGGCAACCCTATGAATTTTAGCTAACTATCTGTCTGATTATTTATTTAAAACTTTGTTTTTTCCTGTGATCCAAGTAAAAAACGCTTGAGGTAGCTTGTAGTTTAAATGTAAGAACCCACTAAGACAATATCAATAAACTCCACAAAATAACAACATAAAATGAACATCTAGCAACAACATAAATAGATAACATAAAGTTTGAAAAATTATAGAGCTGCAATACATTTATAGCGAGTGGCATTGACTAAGACACTTTTTGAAAGGGGCTATTATGCATGGTGATCTTTTCAGTGTTTCTCAGGGACAAAATCCCCTGTAGAGGCCTTTCTTATCTTCTAACCTTACTCAGTGTTTGACTGCATACTCGAGTTTGGATTCATCATGTTTTCCTAAGCATACTATGTCTTAAGAATTTTCTGGGCAACTTGCTCCCAAAATTGATTTATTAGGCCTGAAGTGTTCACCCGTGTTTGATTTCTAGTGTCAGCCATCTCTCTGGATGATCTTATGGGGAATGATCATTCTTCACTTACTGTTGGAAATTCAGTCTTTATATCCACGTGCTCTCCCTAACTCATCTCATGATCATTTGATAGAGGGAGATGTTAAAGTAAAAGTGAAACCTGGGACAATAGACCTAGAAAGGGAGGTGAGCGTTACCATGTTTTCAGATCTGTGCCTAAATATGGCTGAACAATAGGGATGCTAGTCCCCAAGTGGGAGCAGGGGATCCCCTGATTTTGCGGGCTCCTGCTCACCACCAGCCAGCTCCACCCCCAACAACAACCAGCAGCAGCCTCTCCTAACAGGCCACCTGGCTTGGGTCCTAATCTGTGTCAGCTCAACAGCTGCCTCCTGCACTAATTCCAGTTTGCGGGAGGAGGCCATGGGTGCCTACTGTTGGTGTTGCTGGTGGGGTCTAAGCTGAGTGGCTCCTGCAACACTGGCTTGTAGTGCCACAGGCTGAGTTCAGACTGGCAATTTGTCCCATTATAGCTACTTTTCAGCCACGTTTCCCAAGCGGATTAAAGGGGGTGTTCACACAGGCACATCTGCCTGGCATTCCCCACCCGTAGGCAACCCATGCTGTTCTGCTTCGCTTCTGCGTTAAAAAGATACCTGACAAAAGTGGTAGCAAATCCCGGAGAGCGCCTTTATCCCGCATTATTCCACTTCCCAGAAGTGTGAATGCAAAGCTGAAAAGCTGGGAGCAACCCACTTCTATAGTGTGTGCTGGGTGTTTCTGCGCATAAGGCAGCAGCGATCAGATTGGCTGTGCTCCACTCTACCACCCAATGTGGTGCTAGCGCAACGGGGTCCACCCCAAATTGGCTGGATGCGCATATGCACCCATGCGCCCATACACACTTAGAGGAAAAAGCCATTTACAGCCGTGCCTCCGAGCCAGCAGTCTGAATGCTCCTGTGCACCTCCTCCTTGTATGTTCCTGCATCTGTCAGCCTCGTGTGACCGTGAAAACCCAGAACAGTTTATTCTGGGGCTTTTTTGCCACGGCTGGCTCCCACTGCAAACTCAGCCACAGAGAATGTTTTGCTTGAATTTACTTCTCCCCTTGAACTGCTTTTACCCCCTTGGGGGAGGAATATAGGTATTTGTAAATTTCCCTCCTGCATGAGTAAAAAACCAATTGGGGTGGCTTAATCAGGTGAGAAAATGGCAAGAAAGGAAAATATTAACCCCTCTTCCCTCCCCTACAGCTCTCCTCCTTGATAACAGAACAGTCAGGAAATGGAATGGCCGGTGCTGTGAAAAAAGCCTACAGGTAGGCAGAGGAAGTGAGCAAAGCGCAGAAGCAGCTGAGTCAAGATCAGGAAGCTGAGGCGAAGGATGCACAGCATGAAAGGAGATGGGATCAAGAGCAGGGCTACTGTGGGAAGCTTGATCAGCAAAACCAGAATGGATTCCAAGTGGCAGCCAATGGTCAGGGATCTTACAATTTATTTTACTTAAAATATTCATAGCACCCTTGTCTGTTAGAAACCATCAAAGGGGCTTACAAGTTTTAAAAGTAATAAGACCAATACTATAATAAGACAAAAGACAAAAATCAATTGACTGCAACATTAAAAGGAGATATCAGTCAAAAAAGAAGGAAAGAAGCAAGCCAAATGAGAGCTATTTGATTTTTATTTTATTGTGTAAATATATATCCAGCCTTTATAGCCACTTGAAGCATCATTAAATAAAACATAAGAACATTCAGAACAATAGCAAATAATAACTTAAAAACTGAAGTAACAAACCCAGATAAAATACAGCACTACAAACTCGGATTGAAATTGCACTACAAACTTGGATTGAAATTGCCCTCTCAAATGCCTCCATTTTGAAAACAGCAACAGCCAGCACAATTCTAAACAGTTACACCCTTCTAAATCCATTGGAATCAATGGATTTAGAAAGGTATAATTCTGCTTAGGATTGTATTGTGGAAGATTGGAAAAGGCTAGAAACTCAAAACTTGTCAACTAAAAGCTTACTGAAATAATGTAGTCTTGCATGGATTGCAAAATTGAGACAGGAAGTTGCTATTTGCACCTCCTCTTAAATACTATTCCAAAAGAAAGAAGCCATCTTCAAACACATAATGGAAGCCAGATCATGTATCCCTCTAAAACTGGGTACGTTTAGAAGGTGCTGATGAATTGACCCACAATACCAACTGCATCTGTATAGCAAGAGGTAGTTCTACGAATTCAAATTTTGAGAGCCCATGTATTATCAGCAGAGTGCCAGATTAGGATTGAGGGAAACCAAATTCCTACTCTGGGCTAAACTGCATGTTATGTTTCCCCCCAGTTCTTCCCTGGGTCTGAGCAATACACGTGCACTTGCAAGGTTCCCACTAGGAAATCACTTCCTGTGCAGTCCAATTTGGACTGGGACTGCAGCCCTAAAATGGCTGTATCAGGGGACCTACATGTACTGTAAGGCAAATAGTGCTCCTCCAAGGCCATTTGGGGTTAGCCATCACGATGGTCCCTATCAGAAATGGACCTTGTGCACCTGGAATCGGGTTCCCAGTCAGGAACTAAAAACACATGTCTAAGTGACAGTCCTTATGGCAGAATTGGAACCTGATTGTATATTGTGTCGTTAGGCCTTCAAACATTAATGAGTAATCAAACAATGAGTAATCCAGTCACTCTCAGTTAGCCTAGGTTACTTCACAGAACATAAGAATGTCAGAGCAGCCTTGCTGGATCAAACCAATGATCCATATAGTCCAGCATCCTATAATAGACGCTCTGAACCAATGCCTGCATGCTGTAGTTAAATGAGTAGGATAAACAAGATGAAAATCAATCCTGACAAGTTGGAAGTACTGATGATTGGGGAGGCTGAGGCCCTGAAGGACAAGGGACTCCACATTTTTAACTGTCTTGATGAACTGTCTCATTGAATCAGTTAAGAGCTTAGGAGTGATTCTGAATCCAGTTTTAGTGGCAACCAGTGGGAGACTGGAAGGCAGGAATATTGGGGGGTGGCTCTCAGCAACTGTGTAAAGTTGGAAGTGTCCAAGGAAAACCCAGATGTGATGTCATACCTATCTGGGAACTGCCAGATACTCTATGGTAAAATCACAGTGTTTTCAGTGATTCCTAGAGAGGACTGACATCATGTCCAGGTTTTTCCCAGGAGCGACATCATGCTGTCACAGATGGCGATTTTTTTTTTTTTAAGAATTCTTTCTCCCGGTGGTCACTGGAGTGCCAGCAGGTATATGACAACCCTATTGGCTATTAGGAAGGCCTCCATGCTTCTATAATTTCACAAAATGTGCAAAACAGAATTGCTCAGGAGGGCATTCTTATAAAGTAGTAAAGGTGTTGCGTAGTGGGTTTGATGCATAAGGAGAACAGATGCTGAGGGATTAGCAGCTCATACTTTACTGTACACAACACAAGAAGACATCAATGGGTCAAGCAACCAACTATATACAATCCCCGGGTGCCACCCACAGGTCCCATTGGCAGGTTTGAATTTCCCGCCACAGTTCCCATAGGTGCTGACTAGGAGTCTCAGGATCCTAGTCCCCATTGTTCTCTCAGAGACAAGCTCCATGTGTAAACCTCTGTGCCCTAGTGGCGGTCTGCGGACATAACACCCCTCCCCCAATAGACCAGGAGCCAGTGTAGGGGCTCCGCTACCACCACCTTGTGGGGGAGGAAGGCGTGGTAAAAGTTCAAGAGCCCTAAGAACGCATGGAGTTCTGCCTTCATTTTGGGCAGGGGAGCCTCAACAATAGCCTTTATTTTGTCCCGAGCTGGATGCAGGCCATCCGCATCGACCACAAAGCCCAGGAAATCAATGGATGGCACCCCTAACAGGCACTTTTCCCATTTAACTTTCAGTCCTGCATCCTGAAAGCGACGGAGGACTTTGTGTAGACAGTGGGCAAACTCCTCTGGTGTAGCTGCAGTGATCATCACATCATCGAAGAAGGGTGTGACGCCAGGAATCCCTTTTAAGAGAGAGTCCATCAGGCTTTGAAAGAGACCACGAGCCACGCTCACCCCAAACTGTAGCTGCTTCACTAGAAAGGCCCCCCTGTGAGTCACTATTGTTTGTGCGGTGGTGGTAGCCTCGTCCACCAGGAGTTGTTGGTAAGCCTGGGCCAGATGAAGCTTTCTAGAGATCTTGGCACCAGATAAAGTGGCTAGCATGTAGCTCACTACTGGGACTGGGTAACAGTGATCCTGGAGAACCCTGTTAATCATGCACTTGTAGTCCGTGAGGATGTGGACATCCCCGTTTGGCTTCATAGGGGTGACTATAGGGGTCTCCCACGCCGCATGGGAGACCGGTTCCAGGACACCTTGTGCCACCAAGTGATCCAGTTCTGTGTCAATCTTCAGTTTCAGCATGAACGAAACAGTCCTGGAATGCATGCGGATGGGGGCCACTTGGGGGTCGAGCTGCAGTGACATGGGAGGGCGTGTGTATCGGCCCAGAGTCCCATCGAAGACAGCCAGGAACTCCCTGCAGACTTCACCAAAGTCTGGGGGGGCACAGAGCTTGAGTCCCTCAATGGAGATTCCCAGCAGGCCGAACCACACATGGCCCAATAGGCTGACCAGGTTGTCCTGGACTACTATTAAGTCCTAGTCATCATACCCCTGGTACTGGACCCTGAAGCTGCCCACCCCCAGGATAGGGACACGATTTCTTTGAAAGTCCATCAGAGTCACAGGGGAAGGACGTAGACGGGGTTCCCCCTGAGGGCATAGTCTCTTAAGGGTCTCCTCTGAAATGATGGAGGCCGCAGAGCTGGAATCCAGCTCCAGGGAACAGGGGGACCCCTCAATATTAACCCGGACCTGGATTTTAGGGGCCGAGGTTTGGCTGGGGGGTCACAGTACCTGCTCTGAAGACTCTTTTGCAAGGAAGTAGAGCTCTTCCTGGGATGCGTCCTCCTCGTAGTGTGCAGTGGATCTGTGGTCTGGCAGGGGTTGTGACAGCATGGCCCAGGACTCCCGGGAATGGCATGCCCTTGCAATGTTGCCCTTATGACCGCAGGTCTGGCAGACAGCATCCCAGAAATGACACGTCTTTCGGTTGTGCTGGTCTCTGCAGCTGGCACAATCCTGGCGGCTGGACTCCTTGGCCTGCATGGAGCGATGAGTGGTACCTGGGTTGTGCCTCCGGCTGGAGGCTTTGGTCTGGTGTACTGCATCCTCCTCTCGGTTGGTCGAGTCTGAGCTTGTCTTGTGTGCGGTGGTCAGCGCTGGATGTGATCTCTCCCAAGCTGTGGCGGTTGTGATGGCTGATGCCAGAGTGCATTTTTCATCCTCCAGGAGTCTGTGCCTCAGCTTCTCATCACTGAGGCTGCAGACCAGCTTGTCCTGGAGGGCTGTTTCCAGGTGTGCCCCAAACATGCACTCTGAGGCTGGCTGTGCAGAGCTCAGCCAGGTATGCAGCCACCGGTTGCCTCGGTTGCGGTTGCCAGGAGTAGAAGGTCATATGGCATGCGATCTCCGATGACCAGGGAACAAAATGGCCTCATAGCTTCATTATGATGTCCTCGAAAGCGGACTCCGTGATTTTCTTTGGAGCCAGCAAGTTGCGTGCCAGCTCCATGGTGGGGGCCACATGAGCCAATGAGGAGGCCCCTTTTCTTCCCATTGTTGGTAATATTGTAGAATTCCAAGATGGACTTGAGTCCCTCACCCCAGGCATCCCAGTGATGCGGTTTGCTTGGGTTGAATGGAGGGACCAGTGCTGCTCCTGAAGCGAATGCCATCGTGCTGCTTGGTGTTGGTGGGGAAGCAACAGGTTCGCCTTCGGTGCTCATGTGTTGGAGCGGCAGCAGTTGCTTGTCGTCCTCTGGGGCCCCAACAGCCCTGCCAGCTCAGCGGGATCCCATCCTCATCACCATTGTTGTGTAGTGGGTTTGATGCATAAGGGAACAGACGCTTAGGGATTAGCAGCTCATACTTTACTGTACACAACACAAGAAGAAACCAACGGGTCAAGTGACCAACTATATACAATCCCTGGGTGCCACCCACAGGTCCCTTTGGCTGGATTGAATTTCCTGCCACAGTTCCCATAGGTGCTGACTAGGAGGAGTCTCAGGATCCTACTCCCCATTGTTCTCTTTGAGCCAAGCTCCATGTGTAAACCTCTGTGCCCTAGTGGCGGTCTGCGGACATAACAAAGGGTATGAACTGTGATGTAATGTATCTGCTCAGGAGGTGACCTCTGTGAGGGATGTGTTTTCCTTCCAGTCCTTCAATCTCAGCCCCCCTGTATTATGTTGTTTTACTAGGAATCTTTGCTGTTGGACTCAACCATTGTTATCCTATTTGTAAGAGGTTTACTGTTGTGGACTAACCAGAGTTTAGTGAAAGCGAAGACTCTGTGGAGGAGGAGGGGCCCAGGGTGGCTAGCCCACAGCAAACAGCAGTAGAACAACTAATCTCCTGGTTACAGAGATCAGTTTCCCTGGAGAAAATGGCTGCTTTGGAAGGTGAACTCTATGAAATTATACCCCACTGAAGTCCCTCCCCTTCCCAAGCCTCACCCCCAGGCTCCACCCCCCAAATCTCCAGGAATTTCCCAGCCCAGAGCTGGCAACCATAACTGGCAACCACATATATGAACAATCAGGTTCATATATCTGAACATACTACTGTTTAATAATAAGTACTATTCAGGGTTTTCAATTGTGGAATAGAAATATCTTGATTGTTAAACTAATTAGCAAGACACTATAAATCAAAGTTTAAGTCAAGTGAAGGCAACTTGAGAATTATCCAGTTTAATGTTCAGATATGACCTGGCCAGATCAGAAATCAGAAGTGAATATAACAGTAGAAATCAACACATATATTTAACACTAGTGGAAGCCTTACTTCCTCTCCCACACAGGCTGTGTAGCATTTTTAATCCCTAAAGTGCCTTGGGAGATCCAAGATATGAGGCCATTGGCAAAAGATGGGGTCCAGAGCTGCTCAGCAAACTCAATCACGTTGATAAAAGGCCAAAGACTGGATCTGAATTAAAATTATAAATCTCCCTTTGGACCTTTTTCTACTTCAAATAGCAGGAAAAGAGGCCCTCCCATCTCACTAAACAGCCTTAATTACCAGAGTGCTGCAGCTTTTAAGGATCTCAGGCCTGAGAATAATTGACCTCTTGCTCCAGTCACACACACAAAGCAACGTGAAAAGGAGCATTAGTGTCACAAGTAGTAAAACAGAAAAAGGAACACCAAGGCAGGAAGTGAGTAGGTTTGCCACGCTACAGAGGCCAGACAATCCATAAGTTGGTATCTCCATAAGGAAGTACACAAAAGTCTGAATCATCCCAATGTATGGTTAGCATCCCAGTTTGCAGTTACCAACCTCCAGATGGCCTGGAGTACTCCTGGAATTACAATTGATCTCCGGACTACAGAGATCAGTTCCCCTGGAGAAAACGGGAACTTTGGAGGATAGAGTCCATGGCACCTCATCCCTGCTGAGCTCTTTCTCTTCCCCAAACTCCACCCTTTCTAGGCACTGCCCCCAGACCTCCAGGAATTTTCCACGCTGGAGTTAGCAAGCCTATCTCAATTTTACACTGTGATTTTCTAGGGCAGTGAACCCAGTCATGGCACCCACAAGGTGTCATGGCTCTTGCCAATGTGTCTCATGCTCTCCACCCGCTTCTTGAGGATAAAATACAAAGGGTTTTGAATGGAACAAAAAGGGAAGCTTAGGGCTGCTTCCTATGAGCTGACTGACTAGCAAGCCACTGATTTCCTTCTAGGCAGGGGCTCACAGGCGTGTGTCATCTGTTTGGCCTCATATACAGACTCTCTGGGCTTGAAAATTTCTCTGTGTGGCCCACAGGAAGCAAACTCTTTTTCTTTGGAGAATGAAACCAAACATCACATGTTCCACGAAAGCGAGAGGTGATTCCAGTTTTCGTCTGCTTTCTTGGTGCTTTAGTAAATGAGGTAAATAAATAAATGTCTGCAGGAAGCACCTATCTGGAAGTAGCTGCCTCATCGGTGGAGGATGCTTAGCTTGCAACCTCCTATGATAGCCATTTTGTAGTGGTCCTAACCACTTGGCACTCATTTTGTATCGCCTCTATCCCTATGGGTACCACTCACTAGACTTTTTAAAAATTCCAAAAGTTTATTTATTATTTATTTATTAATTTTACTTTTATCCTGCCCTCCCACCAAGGCGGCTCAGGGTGGCTTACATAAAACTATAAAACCAACATGAGTACATACATAAAATATCTAAATTCAATTCCATATAAATATAGTTAAAACCATTTGTGTATGGTGGTGTCATATAATGAAGTGCAAGTGCAGCTCAGCTGACGTAGTATCGCTCCTACTAGAACGCCTGGTGGAAAAGCTCCATTTTCATGGCCCCGTGGAACTGCTGGAGGTCCCACAGGGCCTTGATCTCACTGGGGAGCTCATTCCAGAGTGTTGGCGCCACCAGGGAGAATGCCCTGGCCCCAGTCGATGTCAACCTGGCGTCCCTAGGTCTGGGGGGGGCGGGCAGTTTTGTGTTCCTGATTGCAGTGCTCTCTGGGGAACATACGGGGAAAGGCAGTCCCTCCGTTCTTATGGGATCAGGAAAGTAGGGACCCCCTCTTCTAAGGGTGTGCAGGAAGGTTTAGGTACGATCTGCATCCAACCCTCACTGCGTCATGTATGTGATCCAAAGTTCCAAACTGTCTCCCACAGTCAATTCAGATCTGTGGTATCTCAGTGACTTGGAGAGAGGTACTGTGAAACTGTATCCATGATATACATATTAATTTTTATACATTTTCCTGTGTCTTAAATTATAACCCAGGGAAGTCAAAAATAGCTTTAAAAAGAATGAGTGGAACTGCTTCCATTAAAATGTTTAAAAGTAGAAAGATCCTCCCAGTATGTTGTGCAAACATAAACATCTGTTTATGGGGAGGAGAATGGGAAGGAAACTATCTATGTAATATTTGGCAGTGAACATTAGAGAACACCTGTGACCCATTTGTGCTAACAATCTGCCCAATGATAAGGTATATGTTCCCTTCTATAAATAAAAATGCACATTTTTTGATAACCTTCTAATTGTTACGTTAAACCTTCAACTACCCTGAATAACTCATGACAAGATCAGCTGTGCCAATAACACAGAGACCACAGTCTTCTACAAGAGACAGCACCCGTGTCACTTCTCACTCTCGGCAACGCAACCTCTGCCATCTACATAGCATGTGGTTATTTATATGCAAAATCTGTTGGTAGATTTCTCATGTGCTTACGCATCTCTGAAGCATCTAATAAAATGCCTAAATACATAACAGATGGGAACCTCGCCCTGCGATGAATGCGTGATGGGCACAGATCTGTCATCACATCATTCACAAACACATTTTTTCATTAGTTTTGTGTGCTGCATACTTCACTTCAAGCAACCGATTAATGTGGTTGGGGACAGTTTGGGGGATTCATTACTTCAAAGTTAGACCCTTGTTTCTTTCCCTCCGCGTATGGGGTCTTGAATATTTCCTCTATCCTTATCGAAGCTTCAATATAATCTTTGTCTCTTATTGTCACTCATATTTCACATTTAATATCAGACTTAAATGAAATAATGTTTTGCTGCTCAATAGTCTTTAATCAGAATTTTGTATGGAGTATACATTTTGGGTGGCCAATATGTATGCCAATAGGCAGAGAGAATGTGCACAAAATGATTGCATGAACAGAAAATTGTTCACGTTATCCATTAACATACAAACAATACTGTTCATTTGTCTGACAGATTTCTTGTCTTATCTGGGGGGAGGGGCAGATTTCTTGCATCAGTCTATTTTATTTCTCCAAGTGATGTTGTAGAATGTAAATTCCTTTGAGAGATTTGTCCATTGCCAAGTAAATCTGCATAAAGTGCAAGTCCAAATATGTTTTCTCGGAAGTATTCTCATTGAGTTCAGTGTGACTAAGTGTGCACAGAATTACAACCAGGGTTACCTAAGGGACCTGTGTACCTTTACTGTGAAAATATGAACTGCCCAGGGCTACAAAAGGCAGCAGCAGTCCCCAAAGTATTGACCAGGCATTGTATGGAATACCCACAAGCAGCCTGCTCACTAGCACATTTTCCGTTCTGCTGCCTCCGTTCTAGCAAGGAGGAGCAACCTGGTCATCTCTCCCCCTCCCCATCTCTGGCAGGGGTAGGGGACTGGTCTTAGTCCACTGCCACCACTTAAAGAGGTAGTACAGGCAAGCTAATAGGCTACTGATGCTCCCCCATTTTTCCAGGACTAGGAGAGAAAATTGAAGCAGTAGAAACAAGGACAAGCAAGCAAGCAAAGTCAAGGAGGAGATGTTCTGGCACCTTAGGATGGTGAGCATGCTATGGGAGGAGTTCCTGCTGTCCAGATTTTATGGGGCATTCATTGCAGGCATATTGTCCAAGAGCCTCCTAAAGGTTCAGCACTAGAAAGAGCCTGTTTAGGCAATCCTAAAGATACTGGGGTGGATCCTACCCCATTCTACTACTCCACGGAGCAAAGTTTGGAGCCTTCCTTCAGCCTAAGGAGCCTTCTTCCAAGTAAAATGATTCTTCCATTGGAGGAAGAGCTGCTTAAGTTGGAGGAAGGCTCCTTAGCCTGGAGGAAGACACCTTGGAGGATGGTTGGATCCACTCCACTCTGGCTGCAAACTTCCAAAAAGAAATAATATCAAGTGTTGTGAGTGCATTACTAATATTTTTCCTCTTGCTTTAGCATCCACACTGCAAAACAACATTTGGCCACATATTTGGCTGTGACACACAGGGGTTGTTTGGAGCTGGAGAGCACCGGAGCACCGCTTCAGCATCCCAGGCACATGGAATTCACTGCCACAGTAGGTGATGGCAGCTACAAGCACGGATGGCTTCAAGAGGGAATTAGATAAAAATATGGAGCAGACGTCCATCAGTGGCTATTAGCCACAATGTATAGATAGGAACTCTTAGTCTGGGGCAAGTGATACACTGTATTCTTGGTGCTTGGGGGGGTCAACAGTGGGAGGGCTTCTAGTGTCCTGGCCCCACTGCTGGACCTCCTGATGGCATCTGGTATTTTTGGCCACTGTGTGACAAAGTGTTGGACTGGATGGGCCATTGGCCAGATCCAACATTGGCTTTTCTTATGTTCTTATGTACTTAATGGGAAAATTCCCAATGCATTGCTGTCATAGAGGGCATATGTCATGTAGGAGCCAACCAAGCACCAGTGATTCTGGTAGTGCTCGGGGACTGCTTGGCTCAGACCTGGCCAGAGGTGGCAACAATGGGCCTGGCTCACTAGTCCTACTCACACATTGGTCATTGACTGGGTCCAAAGTAAAGGTTCCAGATCTAGATCTGAGTAGATGCCCCTTGACTGAGGTGACTTGCATCAAATCTGAGCAGACTTGCCCCTTGCCCTTTGACTTGTTCCTAGTTCATTTTAACATCCTGACCCAGGCATCTTTCTGCATGTAACCTAGTCAGGAGTTGGGAATCACTCTGAGTTTAAAAAGAGAGAGCAAATGTACAGTAACAGTGGGCATCTGAAGCACCCTCACACCAAAGGAGGACAAAAGAAAACTGGAAATTGTATCTATCTATACACATTCTAGAGGATCATTTGAAGCAGCAAACTCTGTCTGCGTCTCTGCCTAATCAGGCCCTTCTGTTCCAAGGAACATGAGATGAGTTTGTGAAAAAGTTTTCATAATCTCAAGGATTTATTACTCCTGAAGGGCAAGAAGTCAACATTTAAAAAAAAAATTCTTTCTTCAGAGCCTAGCACTTGAAACCATCCTTGCCATAGGAGGCACAAGTTTCCATGTCTCTCACCAAGAATCTTCCACAGTTAGAAGTAAACAACCAGAACCACAATCGACCAGATCAAACAAGATGCTCTTCAGCAGCAGTTGGCATTTTGTTTGCAAATCTCTCCTGCTTATTTCTGTTTCTAAATAGGAAAGCATGACCTTATAAATTAATCCATGCTGAATCTTCTGGACTGAAACTGAAAACTAGACCAGTTCCTATCCTTAGACACACTTATCACATCCAAAGGGTTATATTTCCCCGTTCTATCCAAATCTGTTGCTGGTTTTCCCAGCTGTCCCCACCAGATGCAGGATTAGTGTGGGCCATGTCCTTCCCTGTAGCTTTGCCCACTGAACAGAGCACCTTCTACTGTCCTGGTTTATTAGCGCTTGTGGCACAATGTTCCAGAGTTTTGAGAGATAACTAGCAGTACACATAGACAAAAAAGAATCCACTTGGCAGAGGAAACTTCTAGGAACTGGGGTGGGGGCTTTCATATATTTCTGGGCATGGCAGTGAAATCTATCAAAATCTAATGACATGAGCAGAAGCCTCATGGGTTTACCTACAAACCTCATCCTTTGCTCACAGAACCCTTAAGGAACAAGGAAGCCCATACAACCAAATCAGAATGCCATGTGACTACAGATTTGCATTTTTTGGCAAAGCAGCTTTTACTTAGGAAGCCTGATTGTAGAATCCTATGACTGGAAGGAACCTGGCCATTTTCTAGTCCCTAGTCAAAGTGCTACATACAGGACTAAACAACTCCCTACAGATTAACTTTGATTTTTTTGTTGGCTACTCTGCAGAAAGGTTAGAGAATGCCATAAGTGGAAGCTCATGCCTTAGATGGCTGCCTAGCAGCAGCAACAAGGTTACACACTGGTGGTCACTGGTGGTCCTGGCTGGTGACCACAAGCCAGGCCCTGTGCAATGTCCATTCATACGCTGCATCTCATTGAGAGTTGGGTTTTGCTTCAGAGACCTGCCCATCCATTATTTATTTACTATATCTTTATCCTGCTTGTCAGCCAAAATTAGTTCCAAAATGGCTCATAGAACAAAAAGCATATTCATGCCGTCAATTTACACTTGTTAGTTTACAGTGTTTTGTCAAAATGTATGCAGGTATCAGCAGCGCAGGGCTGCGAGAGATGCAAATGAACTGAAAGACATAGAAATTGGGGCAATCTGCTAAGTGATTCTGGAATTTTAACACTTCTTCTAGTGAAACCAGAATTCAGGAGGAATGGACAGGAGGACAAAGGAAAACAAGAAAGGAATGGGATGAGAGAAGTCTCTTTATCCCAAAGCGGGCCATGAAATTGCATCTGCTGGCCTTTTAAAAAAAGCTTCTCCCACTTGCTGGCTACTAGTGTTTAGTGCAGGGGGTGAATGTAGGCTTCTCAGTTTCCGGGGTGGGAGGAGCACAGGGCTGAACCTGGTCCAGGCCCAGCAATATAGAAATATAGATTACTATCCATATTAAATTATTTAAATATGAAATTATTTCCATTTCAAAAAATGCCATCAAAAATTAATCATGTGGTTTGAAAAAAATTTTTTTTTCACTTGTAATAGTCTGAACCTCGAAGAAAGAAGACTCTGTAAGAGGACAGGAAAGGTGTCATGAAAGTCTTCACTGGTGAAATTTGACTGAATATTTCATTTGTGTATGAAAGGAAAATAATATTTCCTCCCCATCTCTCTTTTCCTCATAACTTAGGCTGAAAGTGTGTGACTGGCCCAAGGTCACATAGTGTGTTTTGTGACTAACTGGGGGTTCCCCAGTCTTAGACCAACACCCTAACGGCTACACCACTCACATACTGGATACTCAGTATGAATCTCCAAATACATCTCAGAATCCAGAGTAAATACTGGCTTCTCAGACACCCTGGTTTGAAAATATGGGAGCATTTGTTTGGTTGCAGTAGGGTCTGGGACAGCAGAATTGCTTCATTTTCTATATCTAGTGAACCAGCTTTATTTCCTCCTGTGTATAGACACACAGAAATACACAAAAATAGCTGTCCCCAGCTTTTATTCTGGGGCAACGTGCCAGAACAGAGTTATGGAATCTCTTTGACAAAATTCTTTTAAAAATATTTAAAAGTTAATGAGTTTTCAGTATGTAGATTGAAAACTTCATTTTCCTCTTGACAGTTCCGGCACCTCTTCTTTTTTTTCTTCTTTTCTTTTTTTAAAAAAGCCCTGGCTATTCCAATATCTTCCATTTCTTTTTCTTTATAGCTGCAAGTCTCTGGTGTCCCTCAAGGGGCGATTCTCTCTCTGATGTTATTTAATATCTATATGTGACCCCTTGACCAGCTGGTGCAGAGTTTTGGGCTGGGCTGTCATCAGTATCCTGATGACACCCAGCTGTTTCTGCTGATGGGCGGCTGACTGGATACCACCCCATCTACTTTGGCCGAAGGGCCTGAGGCCATAGCTGGGTGGTTGAAACAGCTGGCTGAAACTGAATCCCTCATAGACAGAGGTTCTGTGGCTGGGTGAAGCTGGTGCAGGATTGGTACACCAACTCCAGGCTCTTGAATGGCATACCTCTAACCCTGGTGCCAACCACCAAGAGCCTGGGTGTGTACCTGGATGCCTCCTTATCTATGCAGGCTCAGGTCACAAATGTTGCCAGACTGGTGTTTCTCTAGCTGCACCAGATCAGGCAACTGATCCCCTTCCTGTCCCACCCCGACCTAGCCACAGTAATCCATGCAGCAGTCACCTCCAGGGGAATTGCTGTAATGAGCTCTACATAGGGCTGCCCTTGAGACTGACCCAGAAATTACAGTTTGTCCAGAATGCAGCACCTCAGGTCCTCATGGGGGACCCCATTGACAGCACATAGCAAACTAGTGCTTTGCCAGCTCATTGGCTCCAAGTTGAGTACCAGATCAAGTTCAAGGTTCTGGGACTGACCTTCAAGGCCCTAAATGGTCTGGGACCAGAATATCTTTGGGACAGCCTCTCCCTATATACCCCCCAAAGGGTATTATGCTCTGGAGATAAGAAGCTCCTCAGGATCCCTGGCCCTAAGGATATCTGGCTGTCTTCGACCAGAGCCAGGCCTTCTTCAGCCCTGGTGCTGGCCGTGTGCAACTCTCTGCCTAAAAACATCTAAGCCTTGTGGGACCTTATGAGGTTCCGCAGGGCCTGTACAACAGAAATGTTCTGCCAGGCCTATGGTTGAGGACAGCAACAGTTTCCCATCAAGTCTGGCTTCCCCATCTTCTCCCCCCGAGGAAAATGTGGAATATCCAATGGAATATTCAATGCCATCTGATTAGTCAGTTAAGAGCAGTGGACTCTAATCTGGAGATCCAGGTTTGATTCCCCACTCCTCCGCATAAAGCCTGCTGGGTGACCTTGGGTCAATCACAGTTCTCTCAGAGCTCTCTCAGCCCCACCTACCTCACAGGGTGTCTGTTGTGGGGAAAGGTGGTGTATAAAAACCAACTCCTATGCCTCCTTCCTGTTTTTATTGTTTTAAATTTTATTTGTATGTACATATTATAATATTTTTGAGAATGTATTTATGACTTGTTACCTGGTCTGAGCCCCAATGGGAGGAGGATGGTATATAAATCCATCAATCGATCAAATAAATAAATAAATAAATAAATAAATAAATAAATAAATAAATAAATAAATAAATATGTGGTGGTCAGCATTACCCCTGGCCATATAAGAAAGGGTCACAAGATCTGCCAATGTTTCCTCTAAGTTCCACAGTTTTATGAGCAGAAATTCTACCACGCGAGTTAAAAAAGCTAGTAGCATTAAAGTTGTGAGTGAGTCTACATTTGACTATCATGTAAATTAGTTTTTTAGAAAATTAATTCCATAACCTTGTAAAATCTCAGAATAAATTATTTTAAATTATATTTAAACTATATTTTAAAAATAATGTAAACATTATAAGAGAAAATGGAATCAAGTGCCATCGGTCGCTCGTGCTGTGTCCTGTGGGCTTCTTCCAAGAGTTTGGGAGGGGCGTGGCACAGAGGAGCTGCAGTGCCCTCTCAGCAACGGTGATCCACTCTGGGGAAGCCAGCCGGCCAGCTCACTTCTGTCCTTCCTTCCTTGATGGAACTTGCCTGCCTCCTCCCTTCACTGCCTCTCTGGAGGATGCCTTGGGCAGCAGCTCACCAGTGCTACTTCATTCAGCTGGGAGACAGTCCTTGCCTGGGAGCTGTGCCACTCAGCTCTGGAGCCAGGGGGAGGGGAAAGAGGAAGCATCTGTGCAGAAAGCAGGAGGCAAAGGCGACCACCAACAGTGTCAGCAGCCCGAATAGCCTTGCTCCATCCTCCGAGAATTGGTCACGTCCATCGGCTTCTGGAGAGGGCCAGTCAGTTTCTTTGTGGTCCTAAAGCCTCTGGCATTTCTCCTGGTGATGCTCTTGCAGTTGTGGCACAGAGACCAGGAGGAGGAGGCAGCGGCACACCATTTCCAAAAGGAACCACAATCCGCTCCCATCCCTTAACTGAGACATCAAAAGGACGTCAAGAGGGAATTGGCTGTGTCCTTCAAAGAAACAAAGGCATCTTAGGAGGATGGAAGGCCAGAAGATCACCCTCAACCTACCTGGAGTCTCTAACGAGGGGCCAGATTTTAAGAAATATAAAATCAGAAGCAGGCCCCACAGGGTTTCAAGGGACTTACTGTCAAGTGTGCATGTACAGAATTGCAGATGATGAGAGAGGAGGTAGTGCTGGAGTTAGGCTTTGGCTTGTGTTGTTGTTCAGTCGCACAGTCGAGTCCGACTCTTCACGACCCCATGGACCAGATCACGCCAGGCCCTCCTGTCTTCCGCTGTCCGTTGAAGTTTGCTCAATTTCATGTTTGTTGCATCGATGACACTGTCTAACCATCTCATCCTTTGCCATCCCCTTCTTCTTTGACCTTCAATCTTTCCCAGCATCAGGGTCTTCTCCAGTGAATGCTCCCTTCTCATTTGGTGGCCAAAGTATTTGAGCTTCAACTTCAGGATCTGGCCTTCCAAGGAACAGTCAGGGTTGATTTCTTTTAGGATTGAATGATTTGATCTCCTTGCAGTCCAAGGTACTCTCAAGAGTCTTCTCCAGCACCATAGTTCAAAAGAATCTATTCTTCAGCGCTCAGCCTTCCTTATAGTCCAACTCTCGCAGCCATACATTACTACGGGGAATACCATTGGTTTGACCATGCAGACTTTTGTTGGCAGTGTGATGTCTCTGCTTTTTATCATGCTGTTTGCCATCGCTTTTCTCCCAAGGAGCAGGTGTCTTTTAATTTCATGGCTGCAGTCACCATCTGCAGTGATCTGGGATCCCAGGAATGTGAAGTCTGTCACTACTTCTATGACTTCCCCTTCTATTTGCCAAGGAGTGATGGGGCCGGATGCCATGATCTTAGTTTTTTTGATGTTGAGCTTCAAGCCCACTTTTGCGCTCTCCTCTTTCACCCTGAACAAGAGGCTCTTTAGGTCCTCTTCACTTTCTGCCATCAGAGTGGTATCGTCTGCATATCTGAGGTTATTGATCTTTTCCCCACTAATCTTAACTCCAGCTTGTGATTCATCCAGGCCAGCATTTCGCATGATGTACTCTGCATATAAATTAAATAAGCAAGGTGATCATATACATCCTTGTCATACTCCTTTTCCTATGCTAAACCAATCAGTTGTTCCATATTCGGTTCTAACTGTTGCTTCTTGACCCTTATACAGGTTTCTCAGGAGACATGTGAGGTGGTCTGGTATGCCCATCTCTTTAAGAACCTGCCATAGTTTATTGTGATCCACACAATCAAAGGCTTTAGCATAGTCAATGAAGCAGAAGTTGATGTTTTTCTGGTACTCTCTTGATTTCTCCATAATCCAGTGAATGTTGGCAATTTGATCTCTAGTTCCTCTACCTCTTCGAAACACAGCTTGTACTTCTGGCAGTTCTCTATCCTAGTTAGGCTAGTGCTTTCCAAACATCTCACATTTCCTGAATGAAAATCAAAGGCGTATCTCACTCTTACTTTGCTTACTTTGCTAGTGTGCAAGAACAATAGTTGGAGGATCCTACCTCCTGTGATTCTGCATCAGTCACTCTTCTGTGCATGGCTCTTGACTAGAGCTATGGCAACTTGATCCCGTGCAGAATTAGGTTGCCCCTGGCTATTGACTTCAGTAGGCTTGTGTAGACCTCCTCCTCCTGTGCTGTTAAGCTCAGTCGTTAAGCTCTTCTTTCCAAGCCCTGCCATCTGTGCCTTCACGAGAAGAAGTGAAGTGAGTGGTAACCAGAGACAGGGGCTTTTCATTGGTGGCACCTTGCCTTTGAAATGCCCTCTCCCTTGAGGCTAGCCTGACTCCTTCTGTCCTGTGTTGTAGGTGCTAGGACCAAAAAAATTCCTTTTCCCCAAGGTTTTAATCAAAGGGCTCCATTTTTAACAACTGTTTTTATAGGTTCTTTATAACCTCAGAACTGTTTTATAGACATCTTTTTAGGCTATTCTTATGCTGTTTTTTGCCCTGCTAGGGTCTTTATTGTTTTTAATGACTTGTTTTAATATTAATAATTTTATCATTGTTCCTTTTATGACTGTGTGCTGCTTTTCCAGAGACTTGCTCAAGGCGGCATATAAATTTTCTAAGTATGCCATTTTTTATCTGGGCACATGGCACTTAAGTACTAGAGAAATTCCAGTAACCCTCCAGCAGCTTCCACCCCACCAGTTTTGTGTATTGGTTAGGAGTTGGACTCTAATCTGGGAGAACCGGGTTTGATTCCCCACTCCTCCACATGCAGCTTCTGGTGTGACCTTGGGTCAGTCACAAGTTCTCTCAGAGCTGTTCTCTCATGAGTAGTTTTCAAAAGAGCTCTCTCAGCCCCACCTACCTCACAGCGTGCCTGCTGTGTGGAGGGGAAAGGAAAGGGATTGTAAGCTCCTCTGAGACTCCTTCAGGTAGTAAAGGGCAGGGTATAAATCCAGTCTCTTCTCATCAACCTGACCATGAATCAATCAAAAGCAGTACATTTTCTAGACACCACTGTACACAAATACATGATGGAAGCATAAAAATCACCTTGTAGTGGCAACCCTTAATAAGGAAGCTGATTTAAATTTAGCTACAAGCCAATTACAAGATTGTATTACTTGTTCTCACAATTTTTAAAAAAAGAAATTAGTATTTATGTTTGAAAATTGGTGGGCACACAGGGGGGCACTCCAGAAGGTAACTTCGCCTAGTGTGCAAAAAAACCTGGCACCAGTCCTGAATAGAGGTGTGCAAAAAATATTTTCCCCTGGCTCCATTGTAGCCTATGGGGACCATTACAGTCAACAGACCCCAAAACAGGTCCAAAAATTGGACCAGAGGGTCCAATCCTAGAAAATGCCCCCATCCTCCATTGTTTCCAATGGAGGAAAAAAATTCTTCTGAGCAGAAACTCACAACCTGTGAGCTGCCTGTTAAAATTTTGTGCACCAGGGCCCCCCTAGCACAGCTTAGAGGCAACTGTGCTGAGCACTGGCATATCCCTTCCTGCCCCCTCTCATGATCTGCCTGAATTCACAGAATCAGCACTGCTGTCAGATGACCATCTAGCCTCTGCTTAAAAACCTCCAAAGAAGGAGAGCCCACCACCTCCCAAGGAAGCCTGTTCTAAGTTTGAGGAAATTCTTCCTAATGCTTAGCTGAAAACTCTTTTGATTTCATTTCAACCCATTGGTTCTGGTCCGAACTTCTAGGGCAGCAGAAAACAACTCCACTCCATCCTCTATATGACAGTCCTTCGAATTCTTGAAGATGGTTATCATATCACCTCTCAGTCATCTCTTCTCCAGGCTAAATATACCCAGCTCCTTCATGGGTATATGGGGAAGGACACATCTTCTTGTGTGTGTATGAATGAGAGACAAAGGGTGATATCTTTGTGTATGTTGTCATGATGCATCAGGTTCAGAGTCCATCATTCTGCTCTCCCAACTGAGAAATATAAACAGCTCAAGCTTACACTGAATGTATGAAATCACAACCCATTTAAGCACCATTGCCCAAGACCTTGGATATCTGCTTCCAGACAGACTAGGTTGGGTTAGATGCAATGCTCCCTCTAAGGTGTGGATTCTTGTGAGCAAAAATCCTTTGTGAGCTAGTGACATTAAAGTTGTGAATGACTGATTTCGCTAATACATAAATTAGTTCACTCTGGAGCCATGTTTCCTGAGCTAAGACAAAAATCTGTGAGCTGGAGGCTAAAAAACTGTGAGCTGGCTCACACTAACTCAGCTTAGAGGGAACATTGGTTAGATGGAACATTGCTTTGTTCTGACTCATGAAAGCCCAGGCTGGAATGCATTTGGTTAGGCTTTAAGGTGCCACTAGACTTCTGTTTTGTTTTACATTTTATAAAACTGTAATGTTTTTAAATGTACTGAGCAAACTCCCTAGACTCCCCAATCTGACCCTGCAATCATTCCACGTAGGTGACCACCCTTGCTTATTTATGCCCTAGACAGCAAAATGAGAATTCTGCTAGTTTATCCAAACTGCCTCAACTGAGTTTGAACAGGACTAGGGTTTAGCTGGGATTTTGGCAAGGAGCTGCTCGTTTAACAGCACTCTGTTGCAAGAGGCTGCATTTGTTTTCAAAAACGTTGATTTATGCTTTCATTTAATGTTCCATTTTGAGCTAGTTTCCAATGGAAAATTTCCATCTTGTTTCTGCTGCCCCCCCCCAATTCTGTTAATCCTTCTGCTCAACTCAAAGCCCATAAAGGCTATGGGACCTGAGCAGCTGTTTTGCTAACTGTGCTTTCAGTCTGCCAAGTTGCTAATATCCCAGCATGCCCTTGTAAAGATTATCGCTCCTCTCCACTTTCCCTCTTTATTGCAGGACAACCAAGTTCATTGCCTAATTACCAATGAGAAGAACAAATCTTTCACAAAAAGTGTTGTGCTAATTGAATGGGTGGTATTGTTATAGACCTCACCGTATCCATCAAAAAGACTGCTTTTTAATATATAAAGAAGAAGCCATTAAATTTCCATCTGAGATAGGAGATGACTTCACCAAGCCTCACACTGAGATTTAACCCCCTTGTATTAAGCCTGAAAATAAAGCGCTCGGCCTTTGGTTTTCCCGCTGTGATCTGACCTTGTCAGGTTTTGACAGTACAATAAAAATCCATCAAATGTGGAATTAAAGATTCAGGTTGCTCATGATCATGATTTATGCATCTGCATTTGATCAGTTCTTCTCGTGTCATGGTAAAGGAAAATAAGTATTTTAATTGTGCCTGTGTGTGGGTCTCTGCCTTTGCAAAAGTCCAGGATTACCTATTAAATATATACATGCAGCTACTTTCTCTGGCCAGGAAAAAAGAGGTTCTTTTCAAATAATGTCCCATGGCAAGATTCAAACAGATGGATTAGAGCCTTAGATATTTTCCATATGTGAAGATATACAAGATACTTTTGTGAAATTTCCATCTTTTATACAAGACAGTCTTTGGGAGGCGGCATTTTAACAGAAACCCTGATCATTTGTGAACAGTGAAAATCCCAGAGCACTCTGTAGATGTGTAGGTGGCCATTTATCCACACCCTGGCCAAAGGCCAGCTTTTAACTTGGGCAATGAAATTCTGAATAAGTAAAATTCCCCTAGCAGTCTAGACTGGAAGGGCTGGGTCTCGTTTTCCTTCCACACCCACTGGACTTCAAGGAGAGAACAAGAAGATGGGGGGGGTACTAGTTTGACCATGAGACAAGAAGACTAGACAAGGGACTAACTTGGCAGTTAGCCTGATGGTATAAATTACTACAGATGTTATTTAGTGAGGAAAGGCAAGTCTGCCTCTTGGACTCCTCAGAGGATACTGGCCATGTCTGTCAAGCAGCCGTTAGCTTGGAGCCCCCATGACTACCACTCCCATAAGAAGAGTAATTTGTCTCCATTGGGCTGCATCCACATATCACTGGATACTGGATATGTGTGTGTGTGTGTGTGTGTGTGAGTGTGTGTACGTGTGTGTCTGTGTCTCTGTGTGCAGGTGCATGTGTGCTTGCCTAGAAATCATAGTGACTTCTGGCAACCCTTACTGGGGGCTTGGACGTTTATCAGAGAGTTGGCTTGAGTAGCCTGCCTCTGCATCCCGCCTCTGGTATTCCTTGGAGGCCGCTCTTCCAAGTACTTGCCAAAGTCGGCCCTGCTTTGCTTCCAAGATCTGATGAGATCGGGGTTGCCGGGGCTATCCAGGTCAGGGCAAAGCTGATGCTTTCTGAAACCAATAGAAAATGTTGAGGAATTTCAGCATATTTGGTGGATGTGTCCCAAAGGTCAAGGTATTTTGCATAAATGAGGAATTTCAGCATATTTGGTGGATGTGTCCCAAAGGTCAAGGTATTTTGCTAAAGGATTTTGTGCTGTAATAACAAAATTATGGGTATTGGTATTCCTAAGGATCCAGCTATTCTTTATTTTGTTTGTTGGCTTCTGCTAAATTAATGATAACCAAACAATGGCTTCAAAGGTATTTACTATAGTAATAACTAAACTTTTTAAAGTCTGGAAAACGGTGGATTTAGATTGTCTCCATTTTGCTGGTGATGGCTACAAGCGTGGACGGTTCAAGAGGGAATTAGATAAACATATGGAGCAGAGATCCATCAGTGGCTATTAGTCACAAGGTATAGATAGGAACTCTGGGGCAAGTGATGCTCTTTATTCTTGGTGCTGGGGGGGGGGCAACAGTGGGAGAGTTTCTAGTGTCCTGGTCCCACTGATGGACCTCCTGATGGCACCTGGTATTTTTGGCCACTGTGTGACCAAGTGTTGGGCAGGATGGGCCATTGGCCTGATCCAACATTGGCTTCTCTTATGTTCTTATGCTCTGAGTAGTGTAAAACAATTGACTTTTGAAGGAATGTATTAAATGTATGACTTTTTGTAATCAGCACAGATACATCAGCAAACTTTCAGACTGTGATATAAGTTAATGAGAAGTTATCATTATTGCTGCTTAGCAAGTTGCTGTATACTAATCTAAATATGTGTTTTTATATGCCTTGGAAAATAATAATAAAAATAGCAGCCCGGTCTGTGGCATGCCAGTGCTGGGCCACATTCAATGAACTTCATAAAAACATAAGAAGAGTCCTGCTGGATCAGACCATCTAGTCCAGCTTCCTGTCTCACACAGTGGCCTTCTCCTGATGTTGCCCCTTGGCTCTGTGATTCAGAGGATTAATGCCTCTGAATGGGGAGGTTCCCCTCAGTTACCATGGCTAGTAGCCATAAATAGATTTATCCTCCATGAATCTAATCCCCTTTTAAAGCTGTTTATTCTTGTGGCCATCACTACATCCTCTGGCTGTGAATTCCACATTTTAATCACTCTCTGTGTAAAGCAGTATTTCCTTTAGTCCATTCTGAACCTACTGCCCTTCAGCTTCATTGGATGCCCTTGAGTTCTAGTATTTTGGGAGAGGGAGAAAAAAATTATCTTTGTCAACTCTCTCTACCCCTTACATAATTTTATATACCTCTATCATGTCCCCCTTAGTTGTCTCTTTTCTAAATGGAAAAGTCCAAGACTCTTCAGCCTTTCTTCATAGGGAAGGTGCTCCAATCCCCTAATTATCTCAGTTGCCCTCCTCTGTACTTTTCCAGCTCTTCATTTTCCATTCAGTCTGTATTACAAAACAAGAGGGCAGGCAATGGTTCTCAGCTTGGAACCCCACAGCAGAATTCTATACAGATGAATAGCCAATCAGAAAATTTCAGCCCTTCTTAATGCTCACAGCAGCCCTTGTAGATGTTATTATCTGCCTTTCTTCCCACAGGGTAAGACAAGATGTGGACAAATGGACAAAGTGACCTTATGCACAGTGGATCCTGTGCCTACCCAGAGCCATCCTGTGCATTAATAAACCTAACCCAGATAACCCTAACCCTAATCACTAATGCCTAACCCTAATCCTAATAACCCTAACACTAACCCTAATCCCTAACCCTTACACTAACTCTAATAATACTGACCATAACCCTAATAATCCTAACCGTAACCCTAACCCTAAATACCCTAACCCTAATAATCCTAACCCTAACCCTAACTGAACCCTAACCCTAATAACTCTAACCCTAAAAACACTAACCCCAATCCGTAACCCAAACCCTAATAACCCTATCCCTATACCTAACTCTTTATCCCTAACCCTTAGAATCCTAATCCTAACTCTAATAATCCTAACCCTAACCCTAATAACCCTAACCCAAATAACCCTAACCCTAACTTTAATCCCTAACCTTTATCCCAACCCTAACCCTAATCCCAAAGCCTCAACCTAATCCTAACTTTAATTCCTAATCCTAATCCAAAACCCTAACCCTAACAATCCTAACCCTAACCCAAATAACCCTAACCCTAATAATCCTGACCATAACTCAATAACCCTAACCCTAACCCAAATTACCCTGACCCTAACTTTAATCCCTAACCCTAATAACCATAACCTTAATAATGATAACCATAACCATAATAACCATAATTTTAACCTTAACCCTAACCCTAATAATTCCAAACCTAACCCTAATAACCCTAACCCAAATCCACCATACCTTAACCCTAGCCCGAACCCAAATAACCCTGATCCTAATAACCCAGCCCTTGTAACCCTAATGCTAATTTTAATAACTATAACCCTAATCCCTAACTCTAACAACCCTAACCCTAGTAACCCTAACCCTAACTTTAATAACCCTAACTCTAATCCCTAACCCTAATAACCCTAACTCTAACCCTAATAATCCTAACCCTAACCCAAATAACCCTAACCCTAACATTATCCCCTAACCCTTACCCTAACCCCAATCCTAATAACCCTAATAACCCTAATCCTAGTAACCCTAACCCTAACTTTAATAACCCTAACCCTAATAACCCATGTCTTTATAAACCTAATCCTTTTTTTAAAAAAAACAGTTTTTATTAGGATATACAATACTTCACAGCTTGGTCCAAATAATATACACCATATCCTTTTTGCAGAACTCCTCTTCCCCCCCTGTTGGCTCCCAGCATTGTTTCCACCATTTAAACAAAACCAAATACATGTTAATTTCTTCTTATCATGCAAATTCTACAGGTAACCCAATTTACTTATTTATAACTACTATAAACACTTGTTAACTGTATACAATTGTTACATCTTTAGTAGTTTCCCAAACTAAAAATACTATCCTTCATTTCCCAGTACTTCTGTATATATTCTTTAAAGTCGCTCCAGTCTGCCAAAAAGGTTTCTGCTTCTAGGTTGTTAAGCTTTCTTGTCCATTTGTCCATTTCTGCCATAAAGAGCAGTTTTCTCAACCAGTCCCAGAGATCAGGAATCTTTTCATTTTTCCAGTTTTGAGCATAAATCATTCTAGCAGTTGTTACCATGTACCATATCAATGTTCTTTTACTCACATTTATTTCTTCTAATTTAAGACCTAAAAGGAACATTTCAGGTTCTTTCTTAAAGGTACATTTCAATTTTTTTTCCATCTCTGTATGTATTGCAGTCCAGAATGTTTTTGCTTTTTCACAAGTCCACCACATATGGTAAAAGGAACCTTCAGCATGTTTACATTTCCAACATTTGTTAGATAAGTTTTTACCTATATTAGCTATCTTTTTTGGTGTCATATACCATCTGTACATCATTTTAAAACAATTTTCTTTAAGGTTGGTACATGTAGATATTTTCAAAGCATTTTTCCATAAAAATTCCCAAGATGGCATAGGTATTTCCTTATTCATATTAATTGCCCATTTAATCATTTGCTCTTTTATAACCCTAATCCTAATACAGCCAATCCTAACCCAAATTAATCTAACCATATCCCTAAGACTTTATCCCTAAGCCTAACTCTAATAGCCCCAACCCTAACAACCCTAACCCTAATAACCCCAACCCTAACCCTCACCACCCTAACTCTAACAAACCTAACCCTAATAATCCTAACCCTAATAACCCTAACCCTAACCCCTTTCCTTCACCCTGCTTAGTGGCGAAGGGAAGGGAGAGGGGGAAAGAAATGGAATCCAGACGCTTCTTACAGCCTCTACTGGATACTGACAGTACTCTTTCAGATGTACTGGGGGGGCCAAACCATTTCTAGTGAACAGACAGCCCCACAATCTCAAACAACTCCTCACCCACAATAATATGCTGATCTCAAACAACTCACCCACAATAATATGCTGATCTTATTTAAACATGGTACTGGTACCAGAGCTTTCAACAAACCCAGATGCCAACTTTGCTGCCACATACACCCAGACAACACAATCACTGGATCTAACAACATCAGCTACACCACCTCAGGCTTGTTCACCTGCTCTTCTTCTAACACTGTATATGCCATTAAGTGCCAACAATGCCCTGAGAAACAGCTCAAACTCTACACCAAGGGATTAATGCATACAAATCTGACCTCAAGACCCATAAAACTGAGAGATCTGTAGGAGAACATTTCAAACTCCCAGGGCACTCAATGGGGACCTCAAAGTAGCTGTTTTATTTCAAAGGAATTTCAGAAAGACACTGGAAGGGGAGATTGCTGAATTGCAAGTTACTGCAACACTCAGGACAATGGAACCCCCAGGGCTTAACAGAGATACTGGCTTCTTATCTCATTACACATGCTAAATCATTCTGTTCTTACTTATACCCGGAAATTAAACTTTGTTGGTCTTGTAGAGGCCACTGGACTCAAACTTGATTCTCACATCTGTTGTTAACTTCTTTATTATCTGTATGCCAACTGGTGCAGGTGTCCATGGGATGCTTTTGGCCCTGAAACAACTTACTTAACATAACCCACTTTGGCTGTTTGAGGTAGGATTATTTTTTCGGAACTATTTCAGGAGCGTACTGAATGCACATTTTCATATATGTGGGTTGGCTCTTTACTGAATTGTGACATCATCATCGATTTGTAGAAATGCTTTCCTTAACCAAGTAGTATTGGTCTCCCAATATCTTTCTTTCTGTAGCAAAGTATAGTGTTCTAAGAATGCATTTATGATGCTGTCCTCAAAGTCAGGACCATTCTTTCTGGCTTTCCAAAAGTACCAGTCACATGTGGCTTAGTCTCCAATCACTGAGCACCTTTCCACAGTAGCACCTTTGAGATCAATTCAGGTGGATAGCCGTGTTGGCCTGAAGCAGCAGAACAAAGTGAGCCCAGTGGCACCTTTAAGACCAACCAAGTTTTATTCTGAATATAAGCTTTCATGTGCAAAGCACAGTTCTTCAGAGAAATTGGAACAAAATCTCAAGGGCTATTTACAGGGAAAAAGTTGGTGGTGGCAGCCATCAGGAGGGGCCACTAAGAACCAAACTGTATACACAGAGCTGAAATTGGACCACTTGGCCAAGATCAATGGATGGTAGCAAATTAGCACATAAATGCAAGAATTAACAAGGAGATGTGAGAATGAGGCTAGAGTCCAGCAGCACCCCAAGACAAACCAGGCTCAATCCTGTGTACATGTGAGAACAGAGACTCAGTGTGTGCACACTTCTTTACATACACTGAATGAGATTGGACTCGATGACCCTCGAGATCCCCTCCAACTCCAAGATTCTATTATTTTATGAGTGAACAACAGATGTGAGAACAAAGTTTGAGTCCAGTAGCCTCTATAAGACCAAAAAATTGTAATTTCTGGGTATAAGTAAGAACAGAATGAATTGGCGTGTGTGGTGTGATAAGCAGCCGATATCTCTGTCAAACCCTGGGGGTTCCATTATCCTGAGGGCAGTAATAACTTGCAATTCCGTAATCTCCCATTCCAGTCTGTTTCTGAAATTCTTTTGACATGAAACAGCTACTCTGAGGTCCCCCGTGGAGTGCCCTGGGCGGTTGAAATGTTCTCCTACAGGTTTCTCTGTTTTTGTGATTCTTGAGGTCAGATTTGTGTCCATTTATCCTTTGGCGTAGGGTTTGACCTGTTGGTCCTATATAGAGAACTGAAGGGCATTGTTGACATTTGATGACAAATACAGTGTTAGAAGACGAGCAGGTGAATAAGGCTGAGATGACATAGTTGATGTTGTTAGGTCCAGTGATTATGTTGTCTGAGTGTATGCGGCAGCAAAGTTGGCATCAGGGTGTGTTGCAATCTCTGGTACCAGTCTACATGCTATATTATTGAAGCTTTGGTACCAATTAGATGCTGTATTATTGAAGGTGATGAGTAGTTTGAGATTGGGGGGCTGTCTGTGCACTGGAAAAGGTTCCCCCCTTTCCTTATTCAAATCTTCTGGGATGAACTCCAAATAGAACATCATGTCTTCTTGCAGGGGACAGTCTCCAGAGCATGGTGATATGTCACTTGGGGTGGTCCAAAGATTGTTTTGGGGTGCAGCCTGGCCCCAGTGTCTGCCTGTGTGACTGCCCTGGGGGCACCATACTCTGGAGCAGCTGGCACAAGAACTGTGCTTTGGCCCAGGACACAGCATATGTCCCCTGGAAGGAGAGAGTCCGCTGACTATGGGGGTGTATGAAGTGTGGGGGTCCAAACCTCATTTTGGATACAGAGGGCCCTTTATTCAAATCTACTTTGAAATATAGGCCTCTGGGAGGCACTTGGAGTAGAAGCTTGTGGCATCAGAACCAGTGTTTGGATCGGGCATCACTGTATGTTATCTTGCAGGGGACAGTCTCCAGGGTGTGGTGATAAGCCAGTTGAGGTGGTCCAAAGATTGTTTTGAGGTGCAGCCTGGCCCCAGCATCTGCCTCAGTGATTGTCCTGGGGGCACCACAGTTTGGAGCAGCTGGCACAAGAACAGTACTTTGGACCAGGACACAGCATATGCTCCCTGGAATGGGAGAGCCCACTGAACATGGGGATGTACGAAGTGTGGGAGTCCAAACCTCATTTTGTGTGCAGAGGGCACTCCCTTATTGAAATCTTCTTTGAAATACAGGCCTCTGGGAGGCACTCCAAATAGAAGCTCATGGCGCCAGAACCAGTGTTTGGACTGGGCATCACTGTATGTCAGCTTACAGGGGACAGTCTCCAGAGCATGGGGATGTGTCAGTTGGGGTGGTCCAAAGATTGTTTTGGGGTGCAGCCAGGCCCCACTGTTTGCCTGTGTGATTGTCCTGGGGGCACCTCACTTTGGAGCAGCTGGCACAAGAACTGCCATTTGGACTAGGACACAGCATATGTCTTCTTGAAGGGGAGAGTTCACTGAACATGGAGGCATATGACATGTCCAAACCTTATTCCAGGATCCAGTGGGCAAATAGTCAAACCAGTTCCTTATTCAAATCTCTTTTTTGAAATACAGGTTTCTTGGGGGCAACAGAAATAGAAGCCTGTGGCTCCAGAACCAATATTTCATGTCATCTTGCAGGGGATAGTCTCCAGAGCATGGTGATGAGTCCTTTGGGGTGGTCCAAAGATTGTTTTGTGGTGCAGCTTGGCCCCAGTGACTGCCTATGTGATCGTCCTGGGGGCGCCTCACAAGACCTGCACTTTGGACCAGGACACAGCATATGTCCCCTCGAAGGGAAGAGTCCACTGAACATGGGGGTGCATGAAGTTTTGGGGTCCAAATCTTATTTTGGGGTTCAGAGCTTTCAAACTCTCTTCAGTGTTTTTGGATAAATTCATGAATCAGATGCGAATAAGGACTGAATAAGGAACTGGGAATAAGGAACCAACTTCAGCCTCATCCCTGCCAGCCAGCTGATTGATGGCTGGAGGGCAGGGCCTGTCAGTAGGGGAACTCCACCTCTGCTGGGAGGTCTGGCAACCCTACAAGGGCACGAGAACTCCTTGGGCCAGCTCTGGTTCCACATTTTACTGTGTACTATAATCTGAGTTTGCTTGGATATATTTGCTTGATCTAGAAGGCTAGTAAATTTGATCTGTCTCTGCCCTTTTTTTTCCTGTGGCAAAAAATATATATTAGCATTTTGAAACTGAAATATATACTCATTGGAGTCTGGTATTTAAAAATATTTAGCCTACCTCTACCTTATGATCCATTTTTGAATTTAGCTTTTATGTGAGCCATAATTTTTTGGCCACCAAATGAGAAGGGAGCACTTACTGGAGAAGAACCTGATGCTGGGAAAGACTGAAGGACAAAGAAGAAGGGTGAGATGGTTAGACAGTGTTATCGATGCAACAAACATGGAATTAAGCAGACTCCGGAGCACAACAGAAGACAGGAGGGCCTGGCATGATGTGGTCCATGGGGTCGCGAAGAGTCAGACTCAACTGTGCAACTGAACAACAACAACGTGAGCCATCAATGTTTCAGGCTTTCTAGAGAAATGCTTTCAGCATCACATTAAATTTAATCACTGAAGAAATAATTGCAAATGAGCAATGGAACTGTTGTCAGCAGGATTCAAGTTCCTAATGTTATGACACTTGAAACAAAGCAGGAATGTCCAGCTGTTAATTGTGCACTAATGGTACGGCATTTGATCACAGAAAGAATGAGATGAATTAGTGAAGCACTCCCAAATATCAGTGAAGATTTTGCCCAGATATGCATATCTCTTTGGTCATAATACATCTGAATATTTTACTTTGGTCAACTAGTCACAGAATTTATAGCAACCACTGGCTTTTCAGACACTTGACTGTGTGCCTACTTCAAAAGCTAATTCAGATGTTTAGGGGGACATAAAATAGAATTTAAGTGGTATCCCCCCTGTGTCTACTGGAAACGTTAAATTTAAAGTCATTGGACATCCCCTCAGACTGATGTACTACAAATATTAAATCAAAATATCATCTGTAGTTCTTTGTAAACATTGTTTCTCTTTTTTATTTTTACTACAAATTGTTCGAGATTAGAGAGGGCTGTGAAAATTAAAACACATAGCTTGTAAATATGATTCATTCATCAAAGTTTATCCCCCGCAAAAAAAAATCTACAAAAGGGAGAATCAAAAACACTCTGCAAGTCAACCACACCGAGAGAGTGGTATTTTGAAAACTATTTATTGATGTCCATCACTTTTGCACTAGCCCTATTTAACAAACAAACTGTAACCAATGACTTCAAAAATATCCTGAAAATATCTGTCAGTCCATCAGGCTTAGAGGCAAATCTCACAACAAACAATAACATGGCTGTTGTAATTTGATCAAATGTCTTCTGGTTTCAGGGCATGTTACCTTCAAACACATAACTGCCCTGGCATTTCAGGTTTTCATGGGCAAGTGAATCTGAAATGGGACTAGTTCACACAACCACATTGCATGGAGCCAGCTATTTTGTCTCTGTCTTTTAACAAGACACCATGGTTTTACAGTTAGTGGGTTATCTACCTCATTGGGTTTCTCTGTTTCTTTTGATATATGGATAATAATTGCATAGGTTTTACTGTAATTTGTTGCCTCCTGCTTCAGATGCAATCAGAAGCTATTTGAAAGTATGCGGTAAATTTCCTTGCAACTGTTACTGAGTGGTGGCTGGGGACTTCTTGGCAACCATTACTGAGTGATTAGGGTTGCCATTCCCCCATGGGGGCGGGGGCTGGGGAGTGCCCCAGCCTGCAATCAGCCAGTGAGGGGGGGCCAATCCCACCTCCAAAGAGCCCTATTTGCACCAACATGCCCAACTCAATGGTTACCATGGAGTTTTTTCTCAAACACTAGAGCATCCCCCTGCAACGTGCCCTGTGCAATGATGTCACCTCTGGGTGACAGCATTGCAGCACGTGCACTTTGTGCACACACCAAAAAGTCCCAGGAATGGAGATGGACCCCTCCCCAGCAGCCAAGTAAGACCTGGCAACCCTATGAGTGGTAGCTGATGAAAAAGCCCAGGCCCATGTGCTTCTGGGCTGTCACCATCAAGAAACAACAGAAGGAGGCTGGAGATCCTGGTTCATGTGGGCTGCAGCTGTTGTAGTAGCTTGCACAGATACAGAAGAAGAAGAGAAGAAGAGATTGGATTTATACCTTGCCCTTCACTATCCAAAGGTGTCTCAGAGCAGCTTACAAATTCCCTTCCCTTCCCCTCCCCACAACAGACACCCTGTGAGGTAGGTGGGGCTGAGAGAGCTCTTGACAGAAACTGCTCTTTTTCAAGAATAGCTCTTATCAGAACTATGGCTTACCCAAGGTCATCCAGCCAGGTGCAAGTGGAGGAGTGGGGAATCAAACCCAGTTCTCCCAGATTTAGAGTCCGTGCACTTAACCACTACACCAAACTGGCTCCCTAAAAGGCTCCAGATCACATGGTATAGAAGCTATAGTTTTGTATCTGCTTGAAGCCTATGTAGCCCCCAGGAAGTAGCTGGTTCAGCCTAGGAGGGGTAGAGTCAGTAAATGGAGGTTAGCAGCAGAATGTAGGGTTGTCAGCCTCCAGGTGGGGCCTGGAGGTATATGATATATGGTAGTCCAGACCTTATTTTGGGGTTCAGAGCTTTCCAACTCTCCTCAGTGTTTCTGGATGATTTCACAAATAAGTCAGGAATGATGCACATCGGGTGTCTGCACTAAGTTTGGCATCACGAATATGGAATGAATAAAGAACTGCGAATAAGCCTCCTATTGTTAGGCTGGTGGAACCAATAACAACAAAGAGAGTGATTAAAAGACACAGCATTAAGCATTCCACATTAACAGTGGCAATTTTTCTATTTTTATAACCAACTGGATAAATATACCATTGCTTTGGCAAACTAATAATTTTCATGTCTAGTAAATAGGACTGTTTCTGTGTCTGTTCCCTATTTAAAGAAGGATGTTCTGAAATCCAGCTGATGAGAAGTTCTTCTTTTTTTTTTAAAGCAGAAAATAGTCTAAATGAAATTGAATCTTGGACCTATTTGTGTTGGCATTTTTAATTGTAAGCAGTGTTGTACTCCCGTTGAATTAGTCTGTTCTTAAAAATTAGTTTGGCCCTCTCCTTTTATTTAGAATGATGCTTCACAAATGCTATGCATCCCCTTTTAAGAGCATGTCATGCTTTAGTTTTAGGAAATGGGCTGAAATCATGTGCTTTACATGTGCTTATAATGATATGCCCCATGTGGAAGCCGGTGCCATCTGTGGTGCCTAGGGCTGCGTCTGGGAGACCGTGACAACTCAATTGCAGACCAGAGGTTTTGAAAAATGTTAGATAATTACAGCTCCCTCTTAGGCAAGAATACTCCTATGCACAGTTCCTGCAAAGCCACATCTGTTCAAACCATTAAAGACGGCTTTGCCGCTCATCAATGTTACAATAAAAATAGTCATCAATCTGGATAAAATCACCACTACTCAGGGTTCTGTTTCATTGATTGGATCACCATTGGGTGTATAATGAATGCTTGCAAGCTCCTCTGACTCTCCTTCTCCTTTTCTTAGTTTTGAGAAAGTTTGCAATGCCATATTTTTTAACGATGGTATGGGCATGAAAGAGTACAATAGATTTTTCTTGCATATTATGACTATCTGGAAAACATAAATGAATTTACCTTGTTGAAATATTGAAATGACTATTAGATTTAAAATCTAGGGTAGAAAGCATGGAATAATTCCCCCCCCCCAAAAATGATATAATATAAACACAAAAATACCTATCAAAAGGGGAAGAGCATATTTATACAAAATATTGTACAATGATTAATCACTCACATTTGTTAAAAATCAGCAGATGTGAGCCACTCCCTTCTGATGAAAGGAGCTCTGACTCTAGAAAGCTTATACCCAGAAAAATTGTGTTGGTCTTTAAGGTGCTACTGAAGTTGAATCTAGAAACAGGAAGGGAGCTGGTTAAAATCTTGCTGGCTTATTCTTTATGCCCATAAACTTTGAAAGAATAGCGTGTAACATGGCAGCAAAAAAAAGGAATTATCTTTGCCTGCCCATCAGGACTGCCTGCCCCATTCCTATCCTCTGGACCTACCATTTGAGTAGTGCACATGTGCATAGATTGCTATCCACGTGTCTGCAATAGCATGTAATCCTTTCCCCTCAGAACTGAGTGGTAAAGATCACAATATCAAATGTAATAAATACAATAAATATTGAGTGTACATGTTTATGACTCAACATACCTATGGTAAATAAATTCAGAAAATGCTTTGATCCCTGGGCAGAATAGGCAGTCAAAGTGAGACAGGAGTTAGTTTTAATATGCACAGTTTGTTAATCTGGTCCACAGGGAAGGTCAGAACTTGGTCTTGAGCTTAGAATGTGCAGTGCAGATGTGACTTTCAGCTGTTTTGCAGTGTATGACTTATGGAATATTGATATGCAAGATGAAAAGGCTAAAAGGAAGACGATACGTTCGGCCTTAATTACAAGTTTCTGTACGTCAGTACCTTTCTTCATTGTACAATCGTCTGTGCTTTAATGAATATTTAATATTTTGAAGATAGCCGTATCATTTATGGGCTGTAAAGAAAGGAAAGAACAGTGTTTGATTTTTGAGGTTTTAAAAGATACTTTGATCTCCCTTTGCTTATTAGCATTCATTTATTACAGCTGCAGTCAGCTGTCTGCTGGCAACCCCTGGGAGCTTTATTGGTTGAAGCAGGACGCATGTCATGGCACCCAATGCCACAATGTCACTTCTATTTACATACCCACTTTTGTACAACACCAGTTTTCTCCCTCATTTTGTTCTTGGTGCTCCACCAGAGCCATAGCAGGAGTCCTGTCATCCCTAGCATTTGTGTCAGATATACATATCAGCATCTCTCTGATCAACTAATGCTGTTATAATGAACTGTGGGCCTAGATGCCACACATTCATTATCATATTTCCCATTTTGTCATGGTGCTCTTGTGGCCTTACTAGGTCCTCAGGGTGGACTTTTTGATATTTGCTTAAATGAGGATTTTTCCCCAGAGGGTAAGGACTACTTCTCTTCCTTTCTAGAGTTCAAGAGAAGTTCGGGACTCAGGGTTGGCCCTCCACAGTTTTTGAGGGGAAAGGGTAACCAGTCCTGAGTAAGGAGAACTGATGCCCTCTCTTTCCAAAACTAGGTATGCATTTCCCTGGGTTGGGTTAGGAAGGTGGCTGCTGCTGTTAGGATGTGTGCCCTCATGCTAGGGAAATATGGGCCATACCAGCCTGTACTACAGAAGGACTAAGAAGTATGAAACTTGTGTTAAGAAATATATTCCATTCAGATGTATTAGGGAAACTTTTATTGTTTTTCTTTTCCTGGTAAACTTCCCCCAGTTAGAGTGGTTATTCTTTTTACCTTTTGACTTTTTCTATTTTAGATATGTTTTAATTAAGGATGGGCATGAACAGGCTCATGAACAAAAGTTCATGATGAAGGTTGGCTGGCTTGTGCTTTTCAAAGTCAGGTTTGCAGCAGGGTGATTGGCACAAACTTTCCATGAGCTTTGACGTTGTTCATGGAGGTTCATGCCGGTTTGTCTGCAGATACATTCCCAGACAGACTGTCTCCACTCAGTCAAAATGTTTACAAAACTTCAAAGCAACAACTTGGACAGCATGTAGAGGAGCATCCTGGGGAAGTCCCCTGTGACTATGATGTCTTTAGCTTGCACAGGATCCGTTCTATACATTCTTGCATCTCAGTTGTCTTGACAGGTGCAGGTTCTCCTGTGCAAGCCAGAGATACTAAACTCAGAGTGGACCTCCCTTGGATGCTCCTCTACATGGCAAGTTTTGTGTCTCTAGCTTGCACAGGATCTGTTCTATACACTCCTAAACCTCATGAACCTACACCTTGCAAAATGACCACCTGTCAGCAGTCATGTTGACTGATGCAAGTTTAGGAGGTTCAGGAGTGTATAGAATAGATCCTGTGCAAGCTAGAGACGCCTATCTCACAGGGGATCTCCAGCTAACATCTACCTGCCCTCCAAGTTTGGTAAGGATTGGATTTACAGAGTCTGAGTTACAGCCCCCCAAATGACCACCTGTCATTTCCCCAGAAAGCACTTTCCTGGGCGGGCCCCTCTTTGCATGGCATAACTTGAACCCTGCAAAGCCAAACTTGGGAAGGCAGGTAGACGAGAATCAGCGAGAGATGCCCGGTGAGTTTGGTGTCTCTAGCATGCCAGAGGACTGTTGTACCAGGTCACAAACCTCACAAACTGAAAAAGGCATCTAAACAATCATTCAGGTCCATGGTTTACAAATGGGACACATCACAAACCATGAACCGAACTACATTTTCCTGGTTTGTGTCCATCCCTGGATTTAATAAAACCTTTAGAACTTTTCTGGGATTCTTTGTATAACTGAGACTCAGTGGCTGATTCAGGCAGCTCTTCCTTGCAATAAAAGGGACTCTGCCAGAGGAATAACTAGGATAACCAGGACCCTCTTAATAAAGGTGAATCCTCAGGCCTAGGTGAGCCAGGCAAACCTAGGCAAGCGCCTAGTCCATGGATGTTTGCCAAAATGCCATTATATATCATGTGAATTCTCAAATTAAAGAAGCCAAATCCACAACTGATCAATAGATCAGGGATCTTTTTGTAGCAGGAACTCCTTTGCATATTAGGTGACACACCCCTAATGTGGCCAGTCCTCCAAGAGTTTACAGTAGCCCCTGTAAGAAGAGCTCTGTAAGCTCTTGGAGGATTGGCTACATTAGGGGCATGTCACCTAATATGTAAAGGAGTTCCTGCTACTAAAGAGCCCTAGATTTAGGATAGGATTACCCATTTTTTAAAAAATGATGAGAAGGTAAACCCATGTAAATGTGCTCCCAAATGGAAAACAGAATTATAGCTATGGAAAAGGAACTTTTGTTTTCCAATAGAAGAAAATCCACAGTTGCATCTTTATTTCTCTTTATGTAGGTGAATGTATATAAGTAGGAGAATTGCAGGAGAATTACAGTATTTGTTCATCATTTGTGGGATTTTTCTGTAAAAAATGTCACTGTAAATTCATGCTAACATTCTTGTCAATAGCCTTGATTTGCCCCCAAATACTGCAGCTGGTAGCAAATGTAAATTTCATACACTATGGCTGATTTCCCACTACAGCTGTCTCGGGGTTGCGCCGCCATTTGCCCCGATACTATTTGTCAATTTCACACCCGAATCCGCGGGGCTGCATTTTGACCCGCGGCTTCGCCCGATTTCCCCCGCAGTTTCATAATCCTCAAAAAACAGGATCACGAAACTGCGGGGGAAATCGGGCGAAGCCGCGGGTCAAAATGCAGCCCCGCAGCTTCGGGTGTGAAATTGACGAATAGTATCGGGGCAAACGGCAGCGCAACCCCGAGGCAGCTGTAGTGGGAAATCAGCCATAGAGACATATATATTTATGTACGTATATTGTACAGTGTTAACCTCTGCTTGGAAGTAGTTTAATTTTTTAATTGCCATAAGTCTCAATCATACAAAGGGATGGTGTAACATATATTTTGCAGTTGAACTAGAATAATGCTGAGACAAGATATCTCACATCAAGAGTCATAAAATTTACCCCTGGAATTCTATCTCTAGAGTGATAGTCATCATAGACTGTAACAACAGAAACACATCAAGACAAATCTCTTAATCAAGCATTATTGGCAGACAAAGAAAGATTGTTTTACACAAACTCCTGCCAACCAGAAATAAGTAGATATCTTGGGTTTAATAAATTATTGCCAGATATATATTACATACACATGCAAAAGTCTGGAAGAATCTGAGGCATGGTATTTTCAGATTTAAGCCTCCATCAACCTGATAGCTATTATAGAGACAGCTTGTAAAAATATTGCTTTTACACTTTCCAAACACTATGTGTTAACTTATCCACAATGAAATTAATCATATTACTTGTAATATGTAAGCAAACATTGTATGGGGGGAGGGGCTATGGAAAAAGGAATATAAGCCAATGACTTGCCCAAGAAACTCAACACCCACTGGTAAGAAGTGCCCCCCTGCTCACTGCTGTATGGAGGCAGCCATTTATTATCCCCTGCTGTGCCTCATCAGTTGCCACTGAGACAATGGAGTAATGATTGATGAACAATGTCCGCCATTTCCTAAGAAAAGCTAGTTTTGAGGGACATGGGTAAACACCAGGAAAATGGAAAAAATTGTTTAAAACATAGCCCTGTGTAGATAAGCTTCACATAACTATTGTTACATATGCAATGTACTGGTGTTCAGTCAGTTCATACTAAAAGTCCCACAGAGGGCAAAAATACTTTGAAAAAACAACCTGGAACAGAAAAGCAGAGGGAGAGGAGAGAGTCAGTCCCCCCATGCTGCTTTTTTGCTCCTAACACTCTGCCCCCCCCATGCCACTTTCACTTAGAATACACAGCAGTAGGGGATTAATGACACCCTGTGTATCACATGAATTTAGGCTTTACGGCTAGCATCTCAAGGATGACTTCAGGCTGATCTAAGCGTTTGTACACTTCCAGTGGGGATTATTTAAAAACAAAAAAGTAAAATGTTATTTTTACTAAATAGTAAACCCTGTCCTTCCACATGCCATATAACAAATTATTTTTCAAGCTCCTTTTAGTTTCAAAAGTGATTTGCCATTCAGTGCATAAGGTTATATGTACATGTGTGTGCTTTTGTTTGGGAGCAGACTCTCATTGCAAACACTGAACAAGCTGCCCATTTCTGTGCATCTGATGTGGTTGTCTCAAGGCAGAAAATACTTTTTGGCTTTTCCTACTGTAGTAATGGGTGGAATATCTTGAACAGCTTTCCTGAAAAAAAAGAGCAAACACACATGCACACCGAGGCATTAAAAAGTAAAATGTTCATTTTAGTTAATCTATATCGATACCACTTTTCCCTACAGCTCAGAACACTTTCCCATTAAAGGTCAAACAACACAAGCAACAACTACCCATAGTTGATAAATTTTGCAAAGTTCCCTGTGGTCTTTGTTGTGCAGGTCTTCTCAGCCACACGAGGTATGTCACTTTTATCTATTGGCCACATGAGGCAAACTTTCAATTCGGCTTCTAGCCATACTTTGTGCTTCATGCTCTACTTCTTCTGAGTGATGGAGGCAAGAAATGGATCCACTCACACAAGGTGTGGCTTAGGAAAACCACACTGTTGGGAGTCCACAAATAAGGAGTGCTAATGTCCTTTTCCTTGTTTTGCTTTATGTTTTCAGCCATTCAGGGAATAGCAGAATGGGTAAACTATGTTCCTGAACTTAAGTCAGTGCCCACAAAAAACAGTGAATATTTGTTCATATGCATGTCCACATGGAAGTCAATTCCATGAAAGCCAGACAGACTGATTTCCACGGAAACTCCCACTGTCCAGATCTCTGTGTATGCTGATGTTTTCCATTCTCTTGTATGTGTAAAGTTGATGCATTTAATGTATTATGCATTAAGTAACTGCACACCAAAAGCTGATTCATTTGTCAATGACTGCAGTAAGAAATGGATGGACTTCTTATTCAAAGAAACAACTGGTTCAAAAGGGTTATTTTCAGAGTCCTTGGTGAATACAGTATTTCAAAAAAGGAAGGAAGAGACAGATTTTGAGGACTCCAGAAAGCAGAGAGGGCATGTTACCCAATCAATCCATCAGTGATTGACAAGCATGATTATGCTCAGAACAGAAGCCTGCTTGTTCTGTGTGGTGACTGAAGACCAATTCTTGATACTGCTTGCCTCTATGTCTAGCAGGGCTAGCAGCTTTCTAAACAAGGCCATTGAGACGAATAATGATAGAGTTGTAAGCATCCTGCTTTTGCTAAGCGGCAGCTGGTGTTTTCATTATCAAAATGATTCAAGGATGTGGCCTAGCTTTATTGACAATGGATGTGCACAATTGCTGTTGTTAAACTGGATGACAGTGTTTATTTGACAGAATTGTGTTAAGAACCAATTTTAGCCAAAATTGAGAACCAATTGAAGGGGACACAAGAATCACATGGTACAGCCCTTCCTCGAGACCAGCTCATCTGACTGAAAATAGAGTGCTGCACTGTTGAATTCTTCACTGTGTAAACACTCCATATACACTGAAAGCTAACAGGAGAGTTTTTAGCCCAGTCTTTTCCCTGAGGTACTAGTTTTCTACATGAAGGAGACTTCAAGACAGAAGTACTTATATGCAGGTTTGATTTGGTTTGTACAGCAGAAAATCTGAGCTTATTCATGGAAAGCTACATGATGGGAGTAAGTTTTCTAACCTAGCTTGTTCTCTAGTGTACTAGCTTTCTACATGAAGAGAATTTTTAATGATGGAAGTATTATTAACAATGTAGTCTGAAGTGATACAATCCAGAAAGGGTTGTCCTAGATGCTTTTAAGACTGAAATTCTGAACTAAAGAAAACATTCTATTCCATTAGTATATGACAATGCAATTTACAACAGTAGAAAAGAGCAAGAGTCCAGTAGCACTTTAAAGACAAACAAAATATGTAGCAAGGTATGAGCTTTCGTGAGTCACTGCTCATTTCTTTAGATACCAAAGCTCATACCCTGCCACATATTTTGTTAGTCTTTAAGGTGCTACTGGATTCTTGCTCTTTTCTACTGCTATAGACAGACTAACACAGCTACCCATCTTGACGACCATTAATTTACGAAAGCAGGAGACTGCTTTCACAGTTTAGACCAGTGAACAAATCAATATCCAGATGCCTCCAATACTGATATTAATAGTCTTGGGCCTGCTTTGCCCACACATAGTCATCCCTTAAAGTAAACAAAGGAAGATCTGCTTAAGGTAACTTTTCTTTCACAATCAAAACTGCTGCCTGTGTTGCAGGACCTTCGTACAAGTGGCTCCACTATGGAATGCTCTTCATAGAATTACACAATTTAGCACTAACCTAGAGGTGTTCAAGAAGTAGTGCTAAGTTTTCTCACTGTAGGACATGTGGATTTTTTAAAAAATTACCATCATTTCAGCTTTTCAATAGGTTTGGTTAGAGATAGCTAGTTTGTACATTGTACAATTTCTTTAGCATTTTATGGCATGCTATATGTGTGTTTACAGAGCAATCCTAAACAAGGCTAATCAGACTCCTATTCAGGTCTATTCATTGGGCTTTACTTACAACAAAGTGTTAGGCTGCAAGCCAAAGAACACTTTCCTGGGAGTTAGCGCCTTTGTATGAACTGGGATTTACTTCCAAGAAGGTGTGCTTAAGATTGCTCCCTTAAGAAAGTGCTCCCTTTAAAAGTGCATTCTGATTTCTTTTTTAAATTTGCTGACTTGAACATTTTTTATGTTGAAGACAAGCTATAAATGAGATTAACAAATATCCTCCCACCATGCAGAGAAAAGTATGGAACCAAAATATAAAAGATGCTCAGAGAGGAGAAGACTGTGGGAGGAAAGAATCAAGAAAGCACACTAAATTAAAATGCAGACAGGCAGGCATTATAGATGATGACTCAGATTGAAGAAATGTAATATGCAGAGGAACGAGGAAGAAAAAGCAAAATGTGTAGCTCTCTGGGAATAAGAACAATCAATGACTGCAGCAGGAACATTTTACAAGAGTGGAATGTCAGAAAGAAGCCAGAAAGAAGATCGCTGGAACAGCCCATGTGGGCTGGAGATAGCTGGCCAGTGAACCAGCTATTTGGCTGATGGGCAGGAAGTGACAGATTTCTAAAACACTGTTGCAGGTGTAGCTGATTTATGATGCTGAGGAGGTGGGAATGGCTGCCTATGGGGAATCTAGCCAGGAAGCAAGACCAAGAAGGAACACTCTGCTGCTCCACAGACCCTGGCTTTGGTTTGTTTTATTACTGGTTTCGTTATCATCAAGTCTGTGTGCTTTACTAAAGGGGAACCCCAATCAGACCAGGCAAAAAAATCTTTACCTGTTTTTTTTTTTTTTTCCTGATCCAGGCAGTGCCCTAATCCTGCTGATGCTTTATCCCAGTTGCCACATTGTGTTGTTGCCTGCCATATTGTTAGCACAAACCATGTACAATTTAACTCCACAGTGGCGTTGTTGTCTATCTGATATTTGCATGTAATTGCTGTGACCTGATACTTGTGTAACTAGAGGATAGAGACACTTTGCTTTAGCCGAAGTAGATTTTCTATGTAATGCCCATGTAACTAAATTAGAGATGGATAAACTTGCTGGGATCTAATATGACCTCATGGTGAAAAAATGTGTTTAAATTAACTGAATGTTCAGATGGGCCCTGATGATCAACCAAAAAGCACAGCTTTCATTCTCCACCAAGATAGGAGCACATTACAAATGAAAACTTTCAGCAGAGTGTGTGGAAAACAGCATCCCTTCTCCCTCCAATCCTCTCTTGTACCCACACCTTTTGAATGCTCTCTTCTGTTGTCAAGTTAGACCTGGTTAGACCTCACCTAGAGTATAGAATTCAATTCTGGGCACCACAATTTAAGTAGGATATAGACAAGTGGGAACATGTCCAGAGGAGGGCAGTGAAGATGATGTGGGGTCTGGAGGCCAAGTCCTATGAGGAAAGTTTGAAGGAGCTGGGTATGCTTAGCCTAGAGGGGCGATGACTGAGAGGTGATATGATAACCATCTTCAAGTACATGAATGGCTGTCATCTAGAGGATGGTACAGAGTTGTTTCTCTTGCCCTAGGAGGTTGGACCAGAACCAACAGGTTGAAATTAAATCAGAAGAATTTTCAGCTAAACATTAGGAAGCACTTCCTGACAGAGCAGTTCCTCAGTGGAACAGGCTTCCTCGGTAGGTGGTGGGCTCTCCTTCTTTGGAAGTTTTCAAACAGAGGCTAGATGGCCATCTGACAGCAATGCTGATTCTGTGAACTTATACCTCTGTGAACTTAGGCAGATCATGAGAGGAAGGGCAGGATGGGTTGCATCAGAGCTTAGTTCTTGTGGCCCTTTCTTACACACCTAGGGAAATACTGATCACCACTTTGGGATCCAGAAGCAATTTTTCTCCAGGCCAATTTGGCTGGAGATCCTGGAGGTTTTTGTCACCTTCTGGGCATGGAAGAGTGGTCAGTATGGGGGGGGAGGTATTTGTGAATCTCCTGCATTGTACAGGGGGTAAACTAGATGACCCTAGAAGTCCCTTCCAACACTATGATTCTATGATTCTCTTTGACACAGGTGTAATATGGTTTTAGGGTTAGGGTCAACCAATGTAATTCTTTCCTCTATTATCTGAGCTGAATGGGGGTGTGACAACATTTATTAGGTTCGAGAGCCAGTTTGGTGTAGCGGTTAAGTGCACGGCCTCTAATCTGAGAAAACCAGGTTTGATTTCCCACTCCTTCACTTGCACCTGCTGGATGACCTTGGGCAAGCTATAGTTCTGACACAACTGTTTCTGTTAGAGCTCTCTCAGCCCCACCTACCTCACAGGGTGTTTGTTGTGGGGAGGGGAAGGGAAAGGAGATTGTAAGACGCTCTGAGACTCCTTTGGGTAGTGAAGGGCGGGGTATAAATCCAATCTCTTCTCTTCTTCTTCTAGGTTTCCTCACATGTGGCACAAAAGCAGGGAGTCATACTTATACCACAATAACAACATGTCTTAATCCACCAAAGGCCAAAGCCCAGGTGGGGAGCACAAAATGGGAACAACCAGAGAATATGAGAAGTTGCATGACATTGGTCTAAAATTGTAAATGTGGAGGTTAATTTTGTTTTCATTTAAGAGAAACTTGGCTGGAACTTCCCTATAGTTTTTTAGGAGGAGGGGTGTCTGCTTGTTCCAAGACACATAAAGAAGAAATGGGAATATTTAATGACCAAAATATACTAGGGTTACAAGGTCCCCCCCTATGGCGGGAGGCCTTCTGTCGATTACTGCTGTTGCATGCTGCTGCTTGGAGTGGCAGTGGGAAAGAAAAAAAACCTTTAGTCTTCTCTGTTCCAGTAGATCATTTCCAGGTACAACTTGGAAGTGGAAGTGGCAATGGCTACCTAGAGCTACTCAATGGGATGGATGTTGACAAGATCCTGGGAGCTGTGAAGGCCACTGATTGTTCCCACCCTGGTTGCTAAAATTATGTAAGGACCCCATCAACAAGACCTTGATTGATCATAAATCAATCACTAACTCAGGGCATCTTCCCTCAGCCACTGAAACATGTGGTTATTTGTATATTACTTACAAAATCATCATTATGGGGAAATGATTAGGCCAATTATCACCTGATCTCCAATCTGCCCTTTCTAGGCAAAGTGTCTGAGTGCAGTAGCTGACTAACTCCAAGCCTTCTTGGATAACACATCTGCTCCTGGATCCTTTCCCATAGGCTGGGCTATGGGATGGACATGGGAATGCTGATGTTAATTCACCACCTCAATCTGTATGTAGCGCTCTGGGAATAAGAACAATCAATGACTGCAGCAGAAACATTTTACAAGAATGAAATGTCAGAAAGCTACGTCACAGATGCTAGAAAGAATGGAACAGCCCATGCGGGAGGGAGATAGCTGGTGTGTGTTAGCCAAATTGCCTTATTTCTTAATAAATGTGGGGAATTATGACTATTGAATGGCAATAGGTATTAACTATGGGACCAATAACCTATGTCTACAGGAGTCTGATTTTCCGGAGCCCAGAAACAGACACTGGGACTAGATGTGCTGAAGCAGTGATCTCTTTACCATGGATTCTCACACATACAATATAAAATCAAGCATACACACAAGTGACACAGATCTAGGAATTCAGATAGAAAGGTACAGAGATGGTTACATTAGCAGGACATTTCATTGGTTGGGTGATACGTTACCTGTCCGACAAGACAAGTCAACTCTGCAGCGAAAAAGGGATGAAAACTATGGGAAGGGGTCATGACTTGGCCAGCAACACACATGAGTTTCCCCCCCCCTCAAACAGCACTAAGAATGGAACCAGCAAGATAGGGTGGGGTTAGGAAGGTAAAAGCGAGAGAGAGAGCAATGGGAATGATGCTCTTCTTTTATACCTAATTTGTGACCTGAGGCTGATGCCTTGTTGGTCACGTAGTCCCCAGGAAATATTAAGGGACATAAACTGTTAATGGGTCAGGAAAAGGGATTAATCGTTGGGCAATCATTGGGACTAATAATGATGCCTCTCAGGAGGAAGGGTAGAGATGAAGGAGAGGAAATAAGAGCAATATTCCTGCTACATTGCCAGTAGTTGGTCTTAATGACCAGATGTTTAACAGCTGTGTTACCTTGATGGGTGGCTGGAGGACATGATGGCTGAGTTCAGACTGGCAATTTGCCCCGCTATAGCCACATTTCAGTGACGTTTTAAAAGCGGATTAAAGGGGGCGTTCACACATTTGCCTGGCGTTCCCCACCCGTAGGCAACCCGTGCTGTTCCGCTTCACTCCTGCATTTAATAGATATCTCATAAAAGTGGTAGCAAATCCCCGAAGAATGCCTTTATGCCACGTTTGTCCATTTCCCGGCAGTGTGAACACTATGCGGAAAAGCCAGGAGCAACCCACATTGCGCATAAGGGAGCAGCGTTATGATTGGGGCTGCTCCACTCTACCGCCCAATGAGGTGCCGGCGCAGTGGGATTCTCCCCAAATCGGCTGGATGCCTATGTGTGTATGGGCACATGGGCACATGAGCTCATGAACCCATATACACAGGCATCCAGCCGATTTACCAGGAAAAAGCTGTTTACAACAGGGAAGGAAGGAGCTGGACACTCTGTAGGGTAGGCCTGCTCTTGTGGGGGGAGGAGGAAGCTGCAGACGCTGCCACCACTGCAACCCTTGCCCTGGAGCCTTTGATTAAATTAGCTGGCACCCCCCCAGGCCCCCTCCCAAAAAAATCCTTAGCTATGGGGCTGCCTTCTGATGCATGTCTGGCTGCAGAGGTGCAGGAGCAAGAGGCATCTTGTAGTCCATGGGTCCATGTCTGGCTTGGCACGCTGCTCCAGCACCAGGTTCCCCTTGGCTAGAACACATGCTTCCAGTCCAGTATAATGGCACTGTCTCATGACTACCGTTCTGTCCATGGCCCTGACTGACTTATTTCACAGTCCAGCTTTGTAGTCATATTTAAGAGTCTTTAGAAATGCTTTATAAAGTGGCTGCTTGGCAACAAGTGTGACCCAGCTATTTGGCTGATGGGCAGGAAGTGTCAGACTTCTAAAGCATTGTTCTCTCTTTGTTGCTCCTACTAGACTTATTTTTAGCCTTTGGTGCAGTGGACCATGCCATCTTGCTGAGGTACTTGGAGGCAGAAGATATCAGAGGAAAATCATTCCTTGCAGATCAGACTCAAAGGATTGCTGTTGGAGACCAGTTACCATCAGCATGGAACCTATTCTGTGGGGTCCCACAGGGTGCAATCCTATCCCCGTTGCTTTTCAGTCTCTAAGTAAAGCCCTTAAGACAAATCATTTGTAGTTTTGGGACTGGCTGTCATCAATATTCTAATGATACTGCTCTGACCTGGACAGTCTAGGTAAGCCTGATCTCATCAGATCTTGAAAGCTAAGCCAGACGAGTACTTGGAAGGGTGACCTCCATGGAATACCAGAGCCAGGAGGCAGAGGCAGGTTATCAAGCCACCTCTCAGAAACATCCTAGCCCCACTAGAGGTCGCCAGAAGTCACCATGACTTCCAGGCTCGGAAGCACACACACACACAAATACTCACAAAAATAGTAAAGAAAATATTCTAATGATACCCAACTCTATACGTCCTTATCCGTATCCCGTGGTTATGCAGTATAAGCCCTGAATTGTTGCCTGGCTGCTATGGTTAAATAACTAAAAGTCAACAAATAAACTAAATCCTAGATGTACAGAGAATATTCTGGTTGGACAAGTGGCACACTTGGAGGACATTTTCAACTTTCAATGGATTCAGCTGACCCTTGCTGACTCAGTTAAGAGCCTAGAGCAGGGGTGTCGAACTCATTTGTTATGAGAGCCGGATCTCTCCTTATATATAATTCTGTTTTCAAATGGCAAAGTTTCATGCACTCCCAAATCAGTTGGTTCCGTGATTTGTCAATCACAAAGTGTCTCTATCCACTGGCTGAGTTGGCTGAATTCTCTTCCACCCACTGCAGCCTAGGCTACTCTTCTCTGATTGGGCCAGCATTTCAAGGTCATTTGCATATGGAAGCTGAGTTTCATATGCGACCTGGTGTATTCTGAGGTAAAATATGTCCTCACCCACAACACATCACTTCCCCTTCAAAAGAAACAAACCCAATAACACAACCATACCACACCACAAAAAAGACATCACACCACAAGCAGAATATCACAAGGCAAAAAAAATGATAGGAAAAGGTGCCAGTAATCACCCCATTACTGCCACAGATATGTACCTGAGAGTGCTTCAGAGGATGGTGTGAAGGTCCCAGGTTCATGTTATAAAAGCTGCCTAGGGGATTATGGACCATTCATAGACTTTCTACCTTAACATACCTCACAGGGTTGTTGTGTGGATCATATGGGGGAGAGGAGAATGATGTCAGCTGTGTTGGTTCCCACTGCAGGGAAAGACTACCCTTTCCCCAGGCAGAGGCTGCCGGGGCGGGGGGGAGGGAGAGATGTAAACCTGAAGACAGACAGGCAGATAAAGGTAGGCTGATGGTTCCCTGGAAAGGACATAGGGTTGCCAGCTCCAGATTGGAAACTTCCAGGATATTTTAGGGATGAAGCCTGCTGAGGGTGGGGTCTGAGGAGGAGGAAGAGGGGGACCTCAGACAGATATAATGCCATAGACCCCACCCTCCAAACAAGCTGTTGCCAATCTCCAGGTGACAGCAGGAGAGCTCTTAAAGCTCTGGTGCTAATTCAAGGTGCTGGGGATGTGTTGTGTTCTGGCAGGGGATGCTGTGAGTGTAGAAAATGAATTATCAACAGAGTAGTATTTTGGAAAATCTTTAGGAATTGTTTGGTCCATTTACCATGGGGCACCCATCCAGAGCCTCTGGCATTTTCTCACTCTGCTGGCATCAAAACCAATTTAAAGCAAAATAGAGATATGGAGACTTTTCCACCCTCCTTTGCATCAATCTGTCTTTGTTGGCAACCCTAGGCCTGCCAGCACTCTCAGGGTGACTTCATGCCACCTGACTGGCATTACTTCACTAGCCCTGGCTGCTTGCTCCTGTTCAGCAGGAGCCTCCCTATGGAAGCTGCCTGGGTGATTTTTGACCAGCCACAGACTTTCTGCCTAACCTACCTTGCAGGGTTACTGTACAGATCACAAAGCGGAAGAGGAGAGTGAAGTAAGCAGCTTTGCTCCCCACTAACAAGAAAGACAGAACTTTGTCTAGGAAGAGGCTGCTGAGAGGGGAGGAGATAAAGTTGCCAACTTTGGGTATGGAAATTCCTGGAGATTTGAGGGGTGGAGCCTGGAGAGGGTGAGGTTTGAGGAGGGGTGGGACCTCAGACAGGAACAGTGCCATAGACTCCACCCTCCAAATAAGCCATTTCCTCCTGGGGAACCATTGTTGCCAATCTCCAGGGGAGGGCTGGCGTTCACTTAGAAATACAACTGCTATCCAGGAGGGAGGGGGAGGAGATGGAAAACTGAAGTCAGAAGGGAAAATGAAGGAGTTTCCGGTTTAAGCGTTTCGCTGCTCGATCGCATCCCTGTCTTGCTTCGATGGTGTTGTGCCAAGACTCGGCTGACGGGAAGGGTTCGAGAGTGTCCTGGACCCTCCTGGGGTCTCTGTAGGAGACCCTCAGCCTGGAGAGCTGAGGAGAGCCTCTTCCAAAGTGACGGCTAAGGAATTAAGGCTCACCTTTGTCTCCGAAAGGTCCCATCGCCGCAGAGCTAGCATGGCGCTGAGAGACGACTGCTGGACCAGCGGACACGATCAAAAGTTTTGAAAGGCTTCTAAAAGACTTCCAAGGCTTCAAAGCATGAGTTAAGCAATGCTCAGGTGATTTAAGTGAACAAAAGAGCCTTGGCAGCAATTAGAAGTGCCTAACGGCAAAGTGGCAGGGAGGAGGGAGAAGCTCAAGAATTCACACACACCCCCCCATCTAAAGCAAGGCAGATTTAAAACGGAATTTAAAAACTTTGAATTAAGCTAAATGCATTAGAGGATTAGCGAAAACAAAAGCTGCATAATAACGAAAAGCGGATTAAATTCTGCTAACTTTTACTTTGTTTTGGGAAACTTACTTCTTGTTGATACTATGGCTGGGGGAGGGTGGAAGCCGGGTCTGGAGACAAAAATGTCAACCGGAAATAGCCTACCAATGACTCCCTCCCACAACCAGGAAGTAGCTGTAGATATGTCTACACTGTTGGCGAATGCACTGCGCCCCCAATGGAGCAGATGACTAATCTCAACGTTAAAATGGATAACATGCAAAAGCAGATGACTCAAATGGACAGAAGGACTTCAGTAACTGAAAAGATGTTTAAAAAATGGAAAAACAGACTGAGAGTATCAATAAAAGAGCAGATGAAGCATAAAAAGACAGATCCTCCAATAAAACTCAACTAATACAGCTCCAGCTGGAAAGATCCATGTACATCCTACGTTTCCAAGGGATCCCAGAAGAAAAGAACAAAGAATTAAAGGCTCTCTTAGCAGAGACTTTGGCTCCAATAATGGATTACAAACAGGAAGATTTACTAAAGGAGATGGACTGGGTTTACAGGACTTATCCAGACTTCATTAAAAAAAATAAACTCCCAGGAGAAATATGTTTGAAATTCACTAGAAGGTCTACGAGAGAACTGGTGCTGAAATCTACACAGAGGAACCCCTTAAAAATCAAGAATGAAGAGATAAAAATCTTGAAGGATATCCCCTTTGAAGTTAGAAAGCGGAGGAGACTCTAAAGGGAGCTTACTCTCTCTCTGCAGAAGAAAGGGGGCCCTCACAGGTGGTTATTTCCTGAAGGATTGAGTTTCAAATATGAAGACAGAAAGTATAATATTGACACTGTTCCTAAGGCCAAAAAGTTTGTGGATCAATATTGTAATTTAAAGCAACACAACAAAGATAAGAAACCTAAAAAGGATGAGGAGGAGGAAGAGGAGGAAGAAGAATCCTACTCACAGGATTCAGCAAGCAGTAGTCCAAAACTCTTTAGTTCTTCAGATACATCGGAGTCAGAGAAAGGAGCAGCCGCTCCCAAACCCCGAGGAAAAAAGAAACGCAAGAAGAAAAGCACCTAAGACTAAGATAATCGTTGATAATGCAGTTTTTGCTAACCAGTCAGTTTACGCAACTCTTTATTATTTTTGTTAAATTTTTATAAGCAATAATTACTTTGTAACATTAGGTAACAATGACATATATGTAACCAGATCATGTCACCGTGTTAGTCTTCCCCTCCCTATATCCAGTAATTTGTTTAGAGTTAGGGTTTAGTTTCCTTTCCCCATCCTTGTAGAGTATGTTGTATTAGTTTTCCTTCCCTATTTCCCACAGAAGTAGGGATTTAGTAACCTTTCCCCATATCCTGTAGTAATGCAAAATCAATAAAATACTTATTAAAAAAAAAAAGAGGAGATAAAGGTAGGTTGATGGGTGACGGGGAAGGAGATAGGGTTGCCAACTCCAGGCTGGGAAATTCCTGGAGATTTGAGGGGTGGAGCCTGGAGAGCGTGGGGTTTGAGGAGTGGTGGGACCTCAGGCAGGTACAATGCCATAGACTCCACCCTCCAAACCAGCCATTTCCTCCTGGGGAACCATTGTTGCCAATCTCCAGGGGAGGGCTGGAGATAACTCAGAATTACAACTGCTGTTCGGATGGCAGAGATCAGTTCCCCTAAAGAAAATGATAAGCTGTGTGTCATTATACCCTGCTGAGGTCACCACAGCAAATTGATGCTGACTGCCCAAGACCAGGGCACCCGTCCAGAGCCTCTTTCTAGAGTTTGTTGTATGTATTTCCACAATGGGCCTTATTCCTAGTCTGACATAAATGAGACCTTGTTGGGCCAGGCCATGTGTGCCATAAAATGTAATAATAGGTAGCAGAGATATAAACTTTATAAAGGACACAGACAAACACAATTAAAGATTTTTTAAACTTTAAATAAAACATGCTTAAAACACTAGCATTCTTCCAATATTTTATCTATTTAACAGTCTCTCATAACTGACACCTCTGCTCTGCATTATTGCATCAAAATGTCTGTGCTGTAGCAATCTTGAGTATGCTGTTCAGGTATGTATCTGTAAGCTGAAAAATTACTTTTGATTTATTGACATTTATTCCAAAAATCTCATGCTCACTGTTACTAGCCTAGGACACAGGGGAAAACATGAAATGGCTGGGCATTGCAACTTTTTGTATATAAGTTGGTTCATGTGCTGGTCAAGAACATGAGAAGGCATTCTGACACAGACTGAGGGCCATGTGTTTGTCTACAAAACTATATTCTTACCCAGAGAAATTACAACTTCCTACAAAGGGAGTGAACTTGGTCTAGACACACACTCTCAGTCTAATCCACCTCATCTCACTGGCTTGTTGTTATTCCTCCTCTAAAATAGTTCCCATTGCTTTATTACTGAGAAAGACTGGATCATGAGGGGATGAATACAGTGAAAAGGGGGCGGGAACCCAGTTGCACCAAGGAAAGCCCTGGCCCAACAAAACACGCACACACACTGTAGCAAGGCACACCAAAGCTCATACTTTGAACAAAACTTTGTGGATCTTAAAGGTGCTTTGTATTTCTCCTGTGCGATTGAGGCAGCCCAGCAAAGCAAACTCTCCCTCATTCCCTCCCTCCCTTCAGGGAGGAGCCTTAGCCAGTGGAAGGAAAGAAAGGCTTCCTTCCCTTTTCTCCTGCAGCCTGGCCAGGAAGCATGGTTTGGCTGTTCCCTCCCTCCCCCTGAGAGGAGGAGGGGGAGGAGCCTCAGCCAATTCTTTACCAGACTCAATCACACAGGAAAGCCTTGCCTATCTATCTCTCCTGTGTGACTGGGAGAGACTGAAAAAGCAAGCTATAACATGGCAGCAGCAACAGAACTGTAAATAGAAGTAGGAAACAGCTAGGGCCTTGCAGGCCTGATTGAGGCCCTCTGAGGGCCTAGTGTGGCCCATGGGCCACATGTTTGACACCACTGGCCTAGAGGTTATACATGAACTAGAGGTTATATCAGGAACTAGGCAGAACATGCAGTCATTCCACTGGCTGCCCATCAGTTACCAGGCTCAGTGCAATTTATTGGTTATCACATAAAACCCTTCGTGGCCTTAGTCCCTCATATTTGCAGGACTGCATTTTCCCTTTTGCTCCATCAAGAAAGTTTCACTCACCTGAGCTGGGCCACCTTGTAAATGGGCAAAATAAGCAACTACCCGCACATATGCATTCTCTGCTGTGCTCCCCCTCCCCCGCCCATGGAAGGGCCTGCTTGGTAAGATCAGAAAGAGTTCCTATCTCCTGGCTTTCTGCAAACTACCCAAAACTTAATTATTCAGGAGGGCCTTTTTACACAGGTAACTGGGCTAAAGTGCAATGAAATGGATCAGAAAAATGCTTTGGATAGGGACTTGGGCTTATACTGTCAGTTGCTGTAAGTATGATCCTACTATGAAATTTCTGAACTGAGTAATATGTTATGCTTTGTTTCAGCTCTGTTTCAGATTTGTATTTGGTTTCAGATTTCTACAGTCCAAATCCTATTGCACTGTTTATTGGATGTCCCATCCTATTGATTGTATTGACTTACATTATGTAATCTACCTCAAGTCTCACTGAGAATTCAGACCATAAATGATGTAAATAAAGAGCTCATGTCCCAAGTATACCTCAGTTCCTCCACTACCTGAACCTAATATAGTCCACTTGAGCAACTACCAACTGGTAGCAGGGAGACTCACAGGAATGGTTCCAAGTTTACATGAAAGTTTGTTCTCATCTGTTTTATTTCCATCTTAAATTAAACCATATGCCAGAAGATGGGTTGCCAAACCTCTGCTTACATGAACAATCTGAATTTATTTCTACTAGCACCAGGCTCCACAAAATCAACCATTTCATCCAGTCATATGGCTTCTCCAAGAATTATTTCAATGGAGAGTATAAGTTCAGTCGCAGGGTATGGTTGAAAGTCCCATGATACAGCCACCATGCTGAAGGTAAGCAAGTTTAGCACTGGTCAGTGCTTGGATGGGAACCTCCTCAGAACTCAGTGTACAATGGGAAAAAAGTGGGATATAAATAAATGTTCATTTTTCAGCGATATCTCAGAAATACTGTGTATGTAAAAGACAGAATTGATGTTGAATTTGAATATGATTGGTTGAGTTACAGACAGATTTATGATTTATGTAAAGTTGATAAAAGGAAATATGGCTTTAGAGGAAAAAATAATGAAATTGAAACCGTATGGGTCGAAAAGAGTAAAAAAATGATTACAAAATTTTATAAGGTGTTACTGAAATAGTATACTGAAGACGAAACAGTAAAAGAACAAATGATAAAATGGGCAGTAAATATAAATAATGAAATATCTATGTCATCTTGGGAATATTTGTGGAAAAAGTCAATGAAAATTTCAACTTGTATAAATGTTAAAGAGAATTGCTATAAAATGATGTACAGATGGTATATGACTCCTAAAAAAATTGCTATTATAAATGATAGCATGTCTAACAAATGTTGGAAATGTAAGAAAAAAGAAGGGTCTTTTTACCATATGTGGTGGACTTGTGATAAGGCTGTAAATTACTGGACTGAGATTCATAATGAGATACAAAAAATTTTGAAATGTACTTTTAAGAAAGACCCACAGATGTTATTGTTAGGTCTTAAAATGGAAGAAATAAATATAACCAAGAGAACATTATTATGGTATTTGGTTACAGCAGCCAGAATGACTTTTGCACAATGTTGGAAGCAAGAAAAAACACCTGAAACATGGGAATGGATTAAGAAGATGTTGTTTATGGCAGAAATGGACAAATTAACAAGAAAATTAAACAACGAAGAAGATGAAAACTTTTTTGAAGATTAGAAAGACTTTCAAGAATATTTGTTGAAAAACTGGGATGTAAAACATGGTTTGATTTGCTTTGACAACTACTAAGGAGAAATTGAAAGGGACTAGTCTTTTAAATTGTTACCATTAGTAAGACAAAGTAAGTTTAGTTAAATGTAACTGAATAAGAGATATCAATGGGGTTGGAGCACTACGGGAAGCCTTGTTTGGGGGGGAGTGGGTGAAAAGAAATGGATATGTATTTACTTGTTTAATTTGTATGATCGTGGAAAATATATCCAACAATAAATTGTATTTACCAAAAAAAGAAATACTGTGTATGATGGTCCTGATTTCACATTAGACAATAAGGAAATGTCTCTTTGCACCAACTTATCATTACTGTCTAATGTGTCTAAAAAGCAAGACATCATACACAATAATATAATTTAAACATGGACTCTAATATTGTCTATTAGATCTTGCTAAGCTTGAGTTAATGAGGTTTTAAGGTGACTGAGACTCACCTGATACAGATGGCAGTATCACAAAGGGCTTCTCAGTCTGCATTGCTGTATATGTGAAGACAAGATGCAGAAGGTAAGAAATATTTCCCTGTGAGAGTATTTGGAATACTTTTCTAAGGTAGTTCCTCTGAGTTAATGAACAGTTCTATAACTAATAGAAATAGGAGTTTTTCTGGTCTATAGTAATGAGGAGCCAGTGTCTCACTGGTTGTTATTTATTTATTCTTGACTTTTATTCTGCTATGCTTTATTATGGCAGAACTGACCTGACCTGACCTGAAGGAAGACTCACAAGTAAAGTACAGCATTAGTCCATAAGTGGTATCTTCACAGCAAACTACCTCATGGCTGCAATCACACACACTACATAATCCACTTTCAATGCACTTTCCAACTGGATTTTACTGTGTGAACTGGTAAAATCCAGTTGGAAAGTACATTGAAAGTGGATTATTTAGCATGCATGATCGCAGCCCATATCTGCTATGTGGAGAATATTTTGTAACTGATGCTGGAGTGCAATCTGGGGTGATTTTGAAGTACTGAGGGCATCTTATACCCCCATGATGGCTATATGAGATAAATTTGTTTATTATATCTTATTTTTCTCCCCAACAGAGACTATAATGCTCAGGGTTTAAAATGCCATTTTAAAAAGGTAACATGCTGTGAAGTTTAACCAGTGTGGCCTCTATCCTAACCTCCACCTGACAGAAATGCCCTGAGTGGCTTCTGAACATAGTAATTTCCAGGTAAGGCCTGAGGTAAAGGTGGGGGGGAAGTTACTTTTATTATCTTTTCTGATGGAACAAAGTTGTTCCGTGAAGAGGCTTGGAACTATATATAACACACAGCATTTGCTGGGCTCGCAAAGTTATAGGTTTCAGTAAACAGTGTAAGAGTGCAGGGGACAGTTATCAGCCAAACTCTGATTCCTGAGATGAATCTTTGGTCTTTTCCTGCCTTATAAATCTCATAGTATAAGTGTGAGCACCTTCTGGTATTCTAGTAACTTATCCCACTACCCCTGAAAAACAGATACTGATACAGCACAGTCTCTTCTTTGAAGTGTTCACTGAAATTAGCCTGCTTTAGCTCCAGGGCCAGGCTCTGAGACATACAAAGTCTCCTGAGAAAGGATTTCTTCTGGCCTCCGCCTCTCAAGGCACAGACCCTATCTGAAATCTTTCAATGTTTTAACCTGTTTTAACCTCAAACCAGGCTCTAAGACAGGATCCCCTTATCTTTCCCTAAAGTCACAGACTGTCTCAAACCATTTACTATTTTAGCCTGCTTAAGCCTGACTTTGAGACATACAGAGTCTACTGAGACAGGATCTCTTTAACCTAATTATCTAACCAGAGTTGACAGTGACTGGTTTTTTTTTTCACTCTCCTCTCCCATCTGGTTCGTTCAGTCATCCATTGGCTTTGATTGGCTGCTACCTGCTCAGCACCCACATCAAACAGGAATGCAGGGGGGTGGTGACTGACAGAAAGGGGCAGGACCTTTGCCTGTCTATCACAGGGACCCAAACAGTCTTACAACATTTCCCCTTCTCTATTTTACCCTCAAAACAACAAATTGTATGAGGTAGTTTGCCTGAGAGAGAATGACTGGTTCAAGTTCATCCAGTGAGCTTCCATGCTGGAGCAAGGACTCAAATCTGGGTCTTCCAGATCCTGGTCCAATATTTAACCACTACACCATGCTAGCTGTCCTAGAAAACATACAGACTATATATACCATGTCCAGGAGTTCGGTTTTATGCACCCAGGGACAACCAGATGGAATATTGAGGGATTTGTGAGCAGATCTCTCACAGGCTTTTAAAAAAATACAAATTGCAGCCGTGATGATCTGATTCAATTTGGACCTGCAGTGCTTTAGTCCTTTTCCCTCTGAAGTTTTCTCAGTGTACATTGTTCTTCTCCAATGAGTAGATACAGACATGTATCCACTGGACATTACAAAATGATTGAATGAACATTTCTAGCCTTACAGCTAAAAGTTTCTTGGGAAATATTTAGATTACCTCCTTAACCTGTCACACAGGCTGATTTTTTGCTGTTTTCCCCCCTTCTTCATAATTGATTTCCCACAGCATGTAAAGCTGCATAATGGCTTGAAAACACATAAGAACATAAGAGAAGCCAATGTTGGATCAGGCCAATGGCCCATCCAGTCCAACACTCTGTCACACAGTGGCCAAAATACCAGGTACAATCAGGAGGTCTACCAGTGGGGCAAGGACACTAGAAGCCCTCCCATTGTTGACCCCCCCAAGCACCAAGAATACAGTGTATCGCTTGCCCCAAACTAAGAGTTCCTATCTATACCTTGTGGCTAATAGCCACTGATGGACCTCTGTTCCATATGTTTATCTAATTCCCTCTTGAAACCATCCGTGCTTGTAGCCGCCACCACCTCCTGTGGCAGTGAATTCCATGTGTTAATCACTCTTTGGGTGAAGAAGTACTTTCTTTTATCCATTGTAACCCAACTGCTCAGGAATTTCATTGAGTGCCCTCAAGTTCTTGTGTTGTGAGAAAGGGAGAAAAGTACTTCTTTCTCTACGTGCTCTATCCCATGCATAATCTTATAAACCTCGATCATATCACCTCTCAGCCGTTGTTTCTCCAAGCTAAAGAGCCCCAAGCGTTTTAACCTTTCTTCATAGGGAAAGTGTTCCAACCCTTTTATCATTCTAGTTGCCCTTTTCTGTACTTTTTCCAGTGCTATAATATCCTTTTTGAGGTGTGGTGACCAGAACTGTACACAGTACTCCAAATGAGGTCACACCATTGAAACACTTGTTTCATAAAATTCACTTCACTGTTTAGTTAAGTGGGTAATTTAAAAAACAAAACAGAACTTGAAATTAAGTTTATATGAGGCATTTTCAACAGCAGCACATCTCACATTTTGCTTTTAACTTAATTATTGTATGGCAGTACATGTGGTATAGCCAGGAGATCTGAAGATTGTCTGGCAGCCTGAAACTCTAGCTCTTTTTGTGGCAAGCTATGTTTATTTTGGGGGGTTGAGAGAACTGTGACTGATCCAAGGTCACCCAGCTGGCTTCAAGAGGAGGAGCGGGGAATCAAACCTGATTCTCCAGATTAGGTTTCCCCTTTAACTTTGGGAAGTATTGCATAAAAATGGAATGCCGCTGTTTGACTTTTGCTTTTGGGTGGACTTTATTGGGAGTCACTGAGTGCACAACAATTTAACTGTTAGTGTCAAAGAGAGTATGCTTCTGTGCCTTAAAAACAAAGACAGCTCTTAGAAGCAGACTAGGACACGATCAGACAAATCTTCACTGGGAAATTCCACAACAAGAGAGGGTCAGAGACAGCATTCTGGAGGATTTCATAAACACTAAGAAAAATGCTGCATCTTTTTTTGCAAAACTTAGATCATTTCAGAGACCACAAAGCAGACATCCTTTCACTGTCCCAAGCAAAAAAAAAAATCACTGCTTTAATATCTTTAGTAATGAAATACTGTGCAAAAACCAGAGAACTGCCCAGCTTAATCATTAATTTCACTTCAAATGTTATTTTGGAAGATCATTGCTTAAGGTTTTGCTACTGAGACAGGGAGGAGATTTCTTTGGTCTCTCAACCTTCCTTATCAGACTGCTGGCAAACCTGCCAAGTTTCGGTCACAGAAAAAAAGTAAGACTTATAAAGAAAATATCTACCCTCAGAGCGACAATTCCATTAAAATGCACTGCAAATATCTTGGACTCAGTACAAGACAGATTCATGTTGCAGTGAATTAAGCCAAAATATGGGTAAGACACGCTAAAATTTGGTGAGACTTGGCAGTGGGGAGTCTGGGGAGGGAACAAAGGTTCTGCTAACAGCATATGCAATCCATTAAACTTTGCTCTTCACGTAAATAGGGAGGAACAACAACAGAGATAAAATTTGCAACTCCCTCATCTAAGATGCAAACACAACTCTGGGGTATGTAACTGCCAAAGAAGGTGGTGTGTTACAACATTTTGGGGAGTAATTTCTTAAGCTGATATCTGAAGTAGATGAGATTTTATGACCATTAGTAAATGTATTCATTGTTCACAACTGACACAATTTCATGTAAGCAGAGATGCCAGAGAAAGAACAGTCATCTCATTTGTTAGCGATAATATAATAGTAGAGGAACCAGAAAGGTGTAGTCAGACCAGGATGCCAACAATCTGAAAAGCATCAAAAGCACCCTTTAAGCATTTAGAATAATTACACAGCAAACTAGAATGAATCCTAGACTAAACGAAGAAAAGATAATAAGGGGTCTATATCCCTTGATGAAATGAAAAGTGCCATGGGCTTGGGATGATGTATGTTTCCCATGTTGCATCAGTTTTCTTCTCATCATTTTGAGGACATTTGTAAATGGGAAAAAGTTGAGACTGAATATTATAGTTGGAAACAAAATAATAATGTTTATCCTGTTGGTCTAGATAACAGTAGTCTCCTTTCCAATAAGGAGTTGCAAAGCAGGATTGGAGAAGTAGAGCTTTGAGGAAGAGGGCCTTGATAGCAGAAAGTATTGGTGCTAAAGATGTTCCCTTGCCGTGATCACTAATTAGCTATGCCGATAACTGCTGGTCCTTGGAATAATTGGCATGAAAATCACATAATTACAATGCAAAAGCACTCCCCCATTTTCCCAAGCCCTTTCCTGTTTTCCTAAACAATGGTGCAGAATGCAGTGGCCAGGCTGTTGTTGGGCCTCTCCTTGTGGGAGCACATCCAACCTACACTAAAAACATGGCACTGGCTGCCTATAGCATACCAAATTTGCTTCAAGGTGCTGTACTGCCACCGCCATACAAATGGCTTTTAGTAATTATGCTGTGTTTTATATTGATATTTATACTGCTGTTTTTATTTGTTGCAATTTTATGTAAGCCGCCCTGAGCCTGCCTTGGTGGGGAGGGCAGGGTACAGATGGCTGGCTGTGCTGGCTGGCTGGCTGGCTGGCTGGCTGGCTGGCTGGCTGAATGAATGAATGAAATTAAGGAACTCAGTTTTCTCTTGGTATGCATCTTCCTCTTTTGCTGTCCATTTCCACATGCTATACCAATTGAATATATGATGCTGACATGTTCAGAATCAGACCATCTCAATGTTGTCTACTTTTGAGTGCAGCAGAATCTCAGCACACACACGAAAGCTTATACCCAGAATAAAACTTTGCTGGTCTTAAAGGTGCCACTGGACTCATACTTTGTTCTCATGGGTTTTGCATTTTGTCTGTACTCAGCCCATGTGTAACACACCATTAACAACATTTCATTGGAATCTACCCTTCTTGTAATGCATTAAAGTTGCTTTTTGCAGTTATAGTGAAAGGGAAACTACTAAATAAGGAGCAAGTGGCAAGCCTACCTATGAGAGTTGCCAAATCCCTCAAGGTGGCTGGGAGTGTTATTCATGGTGCTGGAATTCCACCCTCTGGTTTTAAGGCAGCAGCTGGCCCCGCTAGAAATGGATTGGCACTGAGGAAGCCACAACACACAAAAAATGCCTCACTGGTTGAAATGTCCTGGAGCTGTCATGGGAACAGAAGTCCCTATACTTTAGGTCCTTTCCTCCCTACCTGCATAAATAGGATTTTGGGTCAAGTGAGTAGCATGGGGTGAGAATTCCTAAGCACTGCAACCCCAATCTGTATCCCCCCCCCCAGCAGCTTTGTAGAGTTAAAGGACACCTATGCAGTTGCAGTCCTAGAATGCCAGCTTCACAGGAGGGTTTGGCCTTGAGCTTCATACTTGTGCCATTTGCCCTTTCTATAAGAGGAGTGTCATTGGCTAAGCCACACAGCCTGCTGCTGCCATCATCCTGGTTGTGCATGTGTTTTGTATCGATATGAGGTGAAGAGGCTTATCATGGAGGGGGGCATTTGAAGGAGTAGCTATAATTTTTAAAAATTAGCAGGGCAAACCTGTAGAGTCAAAGGCAAAGGTTCCCAGCCTTAGGCAGCTGAGTTATCATTATGCTTGTCCCATCTGTGTAGGGCCAGTTCAAGGAGTTATTCTGCCCCATGCAATGGACACCCTTCCCCTGGTTTATGAAAAAATGAAGCCCCCTTGGCCTATCAAGGTCATTCTGGTTATTCAGACTGGCAGTGGCTCTCCAGGGTCTCAGACAGAGTCTTGCATCACTTCCTACCTGATCTTTTCCACTGGAGAAGCCAGGGACTGGACCTTCCCCATGCCAAGTAGATGCCATGGGACCTGGACACAGCTGGCAGTGATGCAGGCCCATGCCAGCCTTCTCCTGGGTGGAACAAGTCTTTGGTGCAGTAGAACCCGCCTCACTGTTTAGGGTTGCTAATCTCCAGGTGGGAGCCAAAGATGAGAGATCACGGGAGGAGGTGGAAGTCCAATCAAAAAAGGCAAACTGCAGCTGGTAACAATTAGTAGTGGAGGCTTTATGTTTGGCTTCTAGAAACCGATTAATTCACTGTGAAGACCTTGGGTTCTGATATGAGACAGTCAACATGGGATTTTTTTTCTCAAGAGTTGATAAGTGGAAATTGATAAGAATTGTAATTACTACATGCTCAGATAAAGCAATCTGTGTGGAACGGGTATTTGTTATTGTGCAAAATCCATTGCGTGTGAGCAAAAATAGAAGAGATTTTTCTGGAGAATCACTACCATTATAGTAAACAATTCTGTATATATCTTTTTATTGACTCTCAATCATTTTTATCACAGATGTTTTGATTGGACTTCAATCTCCAGGTGGGGCCTGGAGATCTTCTGGTATTACAATTGATCTCTGAAAAAATGGCTAGGTTGTTTGGAGGGTCAGCTCTATGGCATCCTATATTGCGGAGGCCCCTCCCCTCCCCAAGCCCTGCTTTCCCCAGGCTCCACTCCCCAAATCTCCAATTATTTTCCAATGCAGAGCTGGCAGCTGTGCCTTGACAACAAAAAAACAGAGGAGGGGAGTGTTAAAAAAGTATCCTCCCCAGGCACCAAATAGGCTAGGTATGCCACTGGATCATAGAAATCCCCTAAATAAATAGACACCTCATAGGGTGTAGTTTGGGACTACTAAATAAAATTTAGCTTTTTTCCTTATTGTCAGTTGTGCCCCTTAATTAACTGGTTTCCTAAATCCTTATGCCTGTGGACCAGAACAATATTAACCCTAATGAAGTTCAGTTGTTGCTGAGTAACTGTAAATAACACAAATCAGCATTGCAGTCAAAGAAACAACTCTTGATTTTTGTACAAAAAAGTCCCTTTAGGGTTGCAGAACCCCCAGTTTGGGGTTCCCCCAGTTTTTGGTGCTTTGATCTGCCACCAGCCAGCTGGCCCAAGCATCACCCTAGAGTTATCAGGTCCCTTGGACCTGCAGGGTATGGGAGATGAACTTACTAGGAGCAAGGAGGAACACTGAAAATAAATGCACCTTGCCTATGTAACCCAGAATTGATGTAGGCACACTGGGGGCATAGGGGCAAAAACTCTGGTTTCATGGCATAGAGTTTTCTGCCGTAGAGTTTCGCCCAAAAAACAGAGCATCCCCCCCAACATCACCTACGTGCCTACATCATGTCTGGATCATGTAGGTGTGTTGCATTTATTTCTGGCTTCTTGCCTGTTTTGTGAGGGGTAACAAGGGGAGCGGAGAGGAGTACCCAAAACCAGGGGACCCTTGCCCACACAGGGGTTCTGGCATCTCTATACCACCCTCAAACTCTTCTGGCTGACGTAGTGTTGGAAATTTCAGGCCAATGACAAGAGCTAGCATCTTCAAAAAGTTGCTGAGGCCCAGCTATCTGAGGAGAATCCATTTCCACTGAGGAAGAGCAGCAACAGACATCACTGCTGACCATCATTCTTTAGCCATGAGAGCTGGGTCCTTGGGAGATCTGAGGCCCTCTGCATCTGTGTGGTAGTGCTGGCTGGAGAAGAGGAAGAGCTTCTGTCACAGGCTGCTACAGCAAATGCTTTTTGCTGGCAAACCCCCCCCCCCCCCAAATAAGGTGTGCCTGTTCCCACATATCTGTCTTTCACATTTTTATCCCACTCTGCCTCTGAGTACAACAGTCTTGGATCTCGCCTGCTCCAGGCCTACTTTTGCTTGAGCTTCACTGCCCCAGTTAGTGTTGAATTGTGGAGCTCTGAATTTTCATATATCAGCACACATGATCCTGTGTCTCATAAATAGCCCTTTGGGTCACATAAAAATTCTTGTCAATTCTGCCAGAAGCTTTCTGTTAAATACCTGGTTCTAGATGCATTGCAGTGATCATCTCTGGGTTATTTAGTGATTTCAGCAAACTACAAGACAAGCTAGCAGGGCTGGAACATGCAGAATACCATACCCAATACACACCCACTCCCAGTGGTAGGCTATTTACATTACACTGCTTATCTAATGGTGAATTCCTGGATCCAGGCGAGCTATTGTTCTAGAGAGGCAAGCTCAGCCTGTTCTAGATACAGCCAGAGGAAAGGCTTAAGCTCAATATATAACACCTTCATAGCGGACAAGCTTGACCCGTGATTTAGGATGTTTGCTTTCTAAATGGGATATTTTCTCAATGGCCTTCCTTTGACTAGAACTTCCACCAGCAGTTGAAAATAGAATTATAATGTAGTTCCATATAACACTTGATGTAGTGCTATATTCCTGTTATAATCATGCAGTGACCATCCACATGGCAAAGGTAAAACAGCACATTTTAGTGGACTCGCCCTGATTTGCTGCCAGTGTTGGAAGCCTGCCTGCTTTTCCACCACCCCTGTGCCACTCAGCAACCCTTCATAGGTGATCATAAGGGAGCATTCTAGTACATTTCAGGCAGCTTCACTCACCCCCCTTTGTTCCTCTGACATCCTGATCAATATCAGGCAGCATGCTTTTAAAAAGTAGTAGAAACTGGGTTTTTTTAAAAAAAAAATTAGCAGCAATGCTTCCCTTCCTATAACTTATAACCTAGCAATTAAATAATTCCCTTAGCTTTTTCCTCTTTGCAATTGCAGCTATATAAAAATAATGATGGAAGGGATGATAATATGCAGAATATTTTAAAACAGTAAAACGAATAGGATCTGTTGGGGGCATTGTCCCAGTCCAACCTTGACCACTCATACTGCCAGGTGCATCGATGATGCTTTGCTAGTCTAACAGGATGAGCAAGTCCTGCAATTCCATTCAAGGCCAAATAGCATTGGCAGACCCCAGCCCTGGGGAAAAATGGAAAGACAACACAGAAAATGGTGCAGTGGTTTAACAGTGATAAGAACGTAAGAAGAGTCATACTGAAGCAGACCAGTGGTCCGTCTAGTTCACTTGGGAGCCAGCATGGTGTTTCGGAGACCATTAGACAGGGCATAAAGGCCAAGGCTATAGCCTGATGTTTCCCAGTGTTGCCTGGATTCTGGGGTATAACTGTGTGAACAAATAATGGCAATGCCAGGCAAAAAAATGCTGGTGTGGAAGCAGTCTTCCTGTTGGCCCAGAAGCTAAATCGCAGTCTGATGGAGCTGAGGTTCCAGGTTCAGAATCTATTGTGGCCTTGAGTCTGTCTCTTGACTCTAATACCGTGTTAGAGCAGCTACATTTGAGTCCAGTAGCACCTTAGAGACCAACAAGATTTTGGGGGTAAAACAGAGGGACCTCTTACTCTCCAAAGCTCATACCTCCCAAATCTTGTTGGTCTACAAGGTGCTACTGGATTCAGATCTACCTGTTCTACTGCAGACCAACATAGCTACCCTCAAACCTAACAGTATGTCTAAGACAGCAGCACAACTTTCTGCCTTTTTTTTCTGAAAAGACCCATAATTATCAGTAAATTGGCAGTTATCTCTAAAATGACCACTGAGCTGTAAGGGAAGGCTGTGTTTCAAGGGTTGCCTTTTAAATCCTGAGTCAACAGGAGTCTAGAAAAAAAAAGAGAGACTAATTGTCTGAATAGTCTCACTATAATCTGTGGTATATTTAGTTATTGAGAGCCACAAAATGATAACATTCATGGCTTGAATTTTTGAGCAACCTAGACGGAATGAACAAGAGAGAGACAGGATGTCAGACACTCTGACTGGAATGAGTCATAGGCTGGGAAGCCAGCAGAGGCCTTGCAGATGAAGAGCGCTTCTATGTGCAGCTCTTCACAACAAGTTTGTCTACAGAAATTTCCTGTGTGTCACAAAAGGAGCTTTGCAAGTCTGAAGAACAGAACAGCAAGAATACTCTCTGAAGAAAGGCCCAGACTTTTGTTCTTTTGGAAAATAAAAGCAATCAGAAATAAAGGTAGATTCAGGTGGGTAGCCTTGTTGGTCTGAAGCAGCAAAACAAAGTTTGAGTCCAGCAGCACCTTTAAGACCAACTAAGTATTTTTCTAGGTGTCATCCCCTATGCCAAAGGATAAATGGACACAAATCTGACATCAAGAATCACAAAACTGAAAAACCTGTAGGAAAACACTTCAGCCTTCCACTACATACAAGAAGGGGCATCAAAGTAGCTGTTTTATTGCAAAGCCATTTCAGAAACAGACTGGCATGAGAGACTGCTGAGTTACAAGTTATTACAACATTCAGAACAATGGAACCCCCAGGACTTAACAGAGATATTAGTTTCTTATCTCACTACATATGCAAATGTTATTCCGTTCTCACATCTGTTTGTAAACTGTTTTGTTATGCTGTATGCTAATTTGATGCTGTTCACAGATCTTACCAATTGCCTTAATCCAATCTTAGCTATATTAACTGCTCAGTTACTTATGCATTTTGACTTTAATTAGCCCTTCCTGGCAACAACCTCCTCACCCTCTACATATATGTAATGGTTGGTGACTTCTGTCTCAGTGTATCTGAAGAAGTGTGGATGCACACAAAAGCTTATTCCTAGAATAAAACTTTGTTAGTCTTAAAGGTGCTGCTGCACTCAAACTTTGTTCAATCAGAAATAAAGTAATTGATAAAGCAAGATAAAATAATAGTTTTATAGCCAATAAACCACATTGTCAAAGGCTAATCTCAGAAAGAATTGTTTGCAGTTGGATGAGTCACAAGTCATTTGAAAAAAGAGTTTCTTTCCTAACTGATGTTGTGGTAGTACCGTATGAGTTCCATCTGGCCATGCTAAGTAGAATCCACAGATGTGGCACTGCTCCTACAAGCTGTTCATTGTGCAAGTAAAGCAACATAACATAATATCTTAATTGATCCCAAGAGTTCTATATGTGAGGTCAGACCTTTCACCTTTCCATGCTGCCAGATGGCCCACACTGAAGGACAAGTGGAAACTTACTGGTTTTCTTTAAGGATTCGCAGGAAGAGCTGCCATGATCAGGACAGTCATGTGACCAGCTTTAGGGCCAAACTAGAGGTTAGAATCAAGTGACCCATAGTTCAGAACATATTCATGGCAATTTGCTATACAATTGGAAGGCAGGAAGGATTTTAAACCCATAGGCAGGTGGGAGGGAGATGTTGAAATTATCCCTTACCTGTACTTTCTCCCTGACAGTGCTTCTCCCCAGCAGTAGAAGTTGTTACCAGAAGTAATTCTCAACAGAAGAAATGTACCTGCAAATAAATGAATTGGGGGGGGGGAGTGTGGCTTGGGCAAGGGAGGGGGTAAGCCTTCTCATCCTAATATTATTGTAATTGAGTTTCCCACATCCTGGCTTTGTAATAAAGTGGCTCAACCCACATTGTAATGCATGAGTTGTGCCACAATAACCTCTAGTTTCAATTTTAAGTTAAAACATGGGGATAGAAATCCATTTTGTGAATGGTTGTGGTCTCACTACCAAGTTAAGGCTGGCAGTGACTCTCTTATGGTTTCAAAATAAAATATGTTCACTGTCACAACAAACCACGGTTTGTTATTTTAGCCAAATCACAAGTCATGTGATTTCTGCATTCCAAACGAGGATTTTAAACCCTAGTATGGAGCCCTAGTTTGGAGAATGGGGAACAAACCATAATTTGGAATCTGAACAAAAGAACAAGGTTTGGCAGGGCAGAATATGGGATGAGGGAGAGGCAGTATGAGAACCTGAAGATTCTCTAGGCTTGAATGAAGCATATCCCACCTCACAGCCAATATCCAATTCCCTAGCATTTTGTCTGCTCTGTGACAATGTAGTTAGAAACTGAATCATTCTATACAACTGTGCTGAGCGTGAGCTTGCAGACGCAATCGTGGCTGTGTAGAACTCCCTCTTCACAGCCTTAGTTGCCATCTCATATGACCTCATAAACGTTCCATAGGATGCTCTTGTCACCTCATTGCGAGCCTGCCGCCACTGTCTCTCTAGCTGTCTGAGCCTTCACTTCATCAGCCTCAGCTCCTGGGTATACCAAGGGGCCAGCTTTGAGCGAGGGCGCAGAGGGCATCTGGGAGCAATCTCATTGATGGCCGCCACAAATTGGCTATGCCAATCCTCGACCAGCTCATCTAATGAGGCGCCAGGGGGCAATGGATCCTGGAGCACCATCTGAAGCTGCACTGGGTCCATTTGGCTCCACAGGTGAGCAAAAATCTGCTCGCTGCCCAAACAGGGTTGGGGTGGAAAATTCACTCAGGCCTTCAGGGCATGGTGGTCCAACCATGGAACTGCCATAGCAGTAATCCAGTCCACTGTAACCCCCACCGTGAAGATCAAATCAACTGTGTGACTGGCCTGGTGAGTGGGGGCTGTAATGAATTGGGAGAGTCCCAGTGTCACCATGGATGATGCCAGGTCCAATGCCTGGGAGGAGGCCACATCGTCAACATGGATGTTGAAATTACCCAAGACTAGCAGCCTAGGGTGCTCCAACACCCAGCCCAACATAGCCTCCACTAGAGATGGCAGGCTGTCCACCGGTGTGTTGGGTGGACGGTACACTAGCCAAACAGCCAAACTCTCCCCAGCTTCCCACACAAAGCCAGCATACTCCATGCCTGCGAGCCTCGCTGCTGGGAGCGCCCTGAAGGAGTTAGCCTCCCGAACAAATAGAGCCACTCCTCCCCCCTGCCCCATAATCCAAGATTGGTGAAGGACTGAGAACCCAAGAGGAGCCAACTGGGAGAAAGCAACTGTCTCCCCATCTCGCACCCAATTCTTAGTCACACACGCCAGGTCCACATCCTGCTCCATCAAGAAATCCCACAGGACTGAGGTCTTATTATTTATGGACCTGGTGTTGTACAACACCAATGTTGGAGAGGGGTTTTTTATCCTTGCCCCACTGCCTGCCACCTTCGGGATGGGATGCAGGCTGGAAGGTGGCCGAGCATCACCATTTCTCTGCCCCCTTCCCTTCCATCTCTGCCTTGTCCCACCGCTATATCTTCCCCTCAGATTTATCTAAAGCTCATGCAAGCTTTACCTACTTAGAAGTTGAACGTTTTTAGGGTGCTGGTAATAGTTCCGTATGTAGATAGTTGAAGCTACATAATGTTTTTCTGTGTCTATTCTTTTTTATTTTTTGGTCCGGAGAGCCATTGGCTGGTCCTTTAATGGAGGAAAGTGGAGTCAGGCGGTCGGGAGCAGCTGTTGAGAAGTGCAACTGAAGGAAAGAAGCCAATGACGTCAGATGGAGCGATAGACTCAATGAAGGACCCTCAAGCAAACGAACTTGACCTGAAACATCATGGAAGATCCGGAAGATTATTGAAGCTGAAATTGAAATAGCCAATGCACCAAAGGAAACTATAAAATAGATTCTGAAATATAAATCTAACTCTATTTGTAGTTGCATAGTAAAAGAGAGATGAGAAATGATAATAGCATTTAGTATTTAGAGGAAATTAAAAAATAAGAGGGAAAAGTAAGAAGGGAACTATAAAGGGCTGATCTAAGAGCATTGATTCCACTACATTTGTATTAATAACACTTCTAAACTTTGTATTCGATATATGGCTTCAGGATCAAGTAGCATCAGGAAAGGTTCCATACCCTCTCCAGGACAAACTGGTATATCATCTTACTTAAAAATGAACATAGCATAAAGATCTCAAGATACTTATCCAGGAATGCATGGGACAGGCAATGCAACAAATGGCAGAAGTCACCTTCCCAGCATTAATCAAAAAAGAGATAGAGCCCATTCAACAGAAGATGGAAGAAATATCTAATCAGATAAAAAATGAAACAGAAGAAATTAAACAACATATAACAGAAAATAAATTAGAAACAGCAAAAATTGTATCAATCTCAACCAAGTTGGAAAAAAAGATAGAAGATATAGATCAAGAATTACATGAATTGAAAAATAAAAATGATAAAATGGAAGAGGCCTTAATTAGCTTAGAAATTGATAAAGCTGGTTTAATATTAAGGTGCCAAAACATCCCAGAAGACTTAGATAAAAATTTGAAGGAAGAAATAATCAAAAACTTTTCAACACAACTTAATATTGAATCAAAGGAGGAACTATCAGCAGAAATAGAAGCAATCTATAGGAGAAACACAGCATATGCAAAAATAAATAAATAAATAAAACCCCAAGAGAAGTGCATATTAAATTCTATAAAAAAGAAATAAGAGATAAAATACTTAAAGAATCCAAAGACAATAAAGTGACAATAAAAAATGAAGAAATTATTTTCCTAAAAGAAGCTCCCTGGAGAGTAAGGGAGAGAAGACAAAATTATATTGTATTGACAAACCTCTTTTGGTCAAATGCGATACAATAGAGATGGGTTGTTCCAGAAGTTGTACTATTCAACTATAAAGGAAAAAGACAAAGATTAGATTCTACTTTTAAGGTAAAAAACTTCCTTGAGAGATTTGGAGAAGACCTAGGCTGGAGTAAAGAAGAAGAGGAGGAGGAAGAAGAAGAAATGGAATCAGAAAAAGAAAGTGGTGCCCAAGGAAAAATGGAAACACATTTTGATTGGAAGAAAAAAAATAGAGATAAGAGACAAACCCAATTCCAGATAGTAACTAGAACTCAACAGAAGAACAGAACCAGGGAAAACAAAGATAAAAATGCCGAAAACTAAAACTCTGAAAATCTTATCAATTAATGTTAATGGCCTTAATAGTCCACAAAAATGGAAAAGAACCTTCTATCAGTTCTCTAAATTACAAACTGATATAACATGTTTGCAAGAAACTCACATTAAGAAAGACCATACACACTATTTAACCTGTAAAAAAATAGGACAAGCCTTTGTAGCTGCTGATAATAAAAAGAAAAGAGGAGTGGTAGTATATGTTAAAGATTATCTGCATCCAGAACCCTTTTATATATCTCAAGATGGAAGATTGTAGCCATTACAGTAATCAGAGAGGGAAAATAAATGCTTATTGTAAACTTATAAGAAAAATTCTTCACAGAATTACGTAAAATCATTTCTATGAAAACTTTTGAAGATATATGTTTAATGGGAGATTATAATTCTGTATTTGACTCACACCTAGATAGGACGAGCTCTATAAAAAACAAACCAAGTAGAACTCTACATTAAATATTTCTAAAAACAGCAGAAGAATACAGTATGCTAGATGCATGGAGAACTACAAATATAGATTTTAAAAAATTACTTATTATTCTCCTAGACATAAATCTTGGTCCAGGATAGATATGGTTTGGATGACAACAGCTTTGTTAAAAGAGTTAAAGGAAGTAGAAATTTTACCTAATACCTTCGCAGATCACAACCCCCTCTTAATTGAGTTGCACCAAAAGAGGAAGACAACCAGATGGAAAATGAATATTAGTCTTTTAAGAGATCAGGATTAAAAAAAAAACAAAATAGAAATACAGGAATTTTTCAAAAGAAATCTACAACCAGAAATTTCAATAAATGTGGTACGGGACGCTTTTAAAACCTTTTTAAGAGGATGGTTTATAAACCAGAGTGCTTGGATAATGAAACAGAAAAAAGAAAAACTTGAAAATTTAAAAAGGAAAATTAAAATAGAAGAAGATAAAATAAAGAAACGTCCAGAACTAGGGAAAAGTATGTCTAAGATTAAGATGTTAAAACATCAAATGAATATGTTATTGACTCAAGAAATAGCTAAAAGAATAGAATACTCAAAACAGTGCTATTTTGAACATGCAAATAAAATGTCAAGATGGCCAGCGTGTAAGCTAAGGAAAGGAATAATAATAATAATAATAATAATAATAATAATAATAATAATAATAATAATAATAATAATAATAATAATAATAATAATAATAATAATAATAATAATAATAAGATTAAAAGATGAAAAGAATTAAATAAAATACATCATCAAAGATACGAAGATGATTATTGAAAACTTTTATACTAAACTATACTCCCAAAGTACACAGGATTCGCAACAGATAAAAGAATATCTAACCCAAAACAAGGAGAAAAGATTTACTGAAACACAGAATTTTTTTTTTAATGAGCCTATTTCACAGCATGAAATCTTAGAAGCAATTAAGAAACAGAAAAAGAAGACAACTCCAGGACCAGATGGCCTCCCTGCAGAAACTGATCAAATCTTTGAGGAACAATTACTAGTACCTTTGAAAGACTTATTACAAAATATAACAAAAGAAGAGAATCTCCCAAACTCATAGAACGAGGCACTCATAACATTAATACCAAAACTGGAAACAGAAGAAAAAGAAATTAACAACTACAGACCCATATCATTGTTGAATGCAGATTATAAAATATATGCAAATATATTAGCATCAAGTTTAAAGAAAATTCTGCTCCAAAATATCCATCAAGATCAATCGGGATTTCTCACAAAAAGACAATTAAAAAACAATATAAGGAACATAATTAATGTTATGGAATATTACGAAACACACCTCGGAAAGCAGGTAGCACTAATGTTCCTGGATGCAGAGAAAGCATTCGACAATGTTTCATGGGAATTTATGATTCAAAAATTAGAGAAATGGGACTGCAGAAAACAATTTTTAACAATGATCTCTGCTATTTATAAAAAATAATATGCTAAAATTATATTTAATGGAGACACAACACAGAAAATCAAGATACAAAAAGGTACTAGGCAGGGCTGTCCACTGTCACCACTATTATTCATATTTGTATTAGAATCCCTAAACAACGCAGTAAGATAGAACAATCGAATAAGGGGGTTAAAAATAAAGGGTGAAGAGTTTAACCAAAGGCATTCACTGATAACCTTGTATTTATTCTGGAGGAACCCTTGACATCAATCAATTATTTATTGGGAGAAATACTAAAGTATGGAAAAGTGACCGGCCTCAAAATAAATGTCCAAAAGATGAAAATATTAACAAAAAATTGTACACAGGAAATAATTAGGAAAATTCAAGATAATACGAAAATAGATATTGTAAAAAAAGTAAAGTACTTAGGAATAATAATGACAAATAGAAATACCTCGCTAAAGGAAAATAATTACCAAAAATTATTAGAAGAAATTAAGAAAGATCTTTTTAAATGGAAAGATCTACAATTGTCATTAATGGGTAGGATGGCAGCTATCAAAATGAACATACTTCCTCGTTTCTTGTTTCTGGCACAAAACTTACCAATTTTAAAGAAATAATCAATATTTCACAGATCTTGATAAAATTATAAAACATTTAATTTGGTCCCCAAAAAAGGCCTGTATAAAATGAAAAATGCTTCAAGAGAAAAAGGAAAGAGGAAGATTTGGACTGTCAAATTAGAGTTATTACTATCAAGTAGCAGCAGTAACAAGGATCAAAGATTGGCTAACCCTAGAAAATCAAAGAACACTAAAATTAGAAGGTCATGATTTAGGCATGGGTTTGCATGCATATGTGACATATGACAAAGATAGAGTCCATACTACCTTCCATCAACGTATTACATGAGGACTGTTGATAAAAATCTGGAAAAAATTAAAGGAAAAATTTATGATAAAATACCAAGATGTGTTTCCCCACTAGAAGCATTTATTAAACCTTCACTCATAACTGATGAAAAAAGGCAAAGATATGACACTTTATTAGACAAAAATAATAAACTTAAAAATACAGACTTGTTAAAATCACTCAATATAAATTTGACTTGGTGGGAAAATACACAATTAAACTCCAGGTACTCCAAAGATAAAACAGTTGGTTTTTATGTGAATAAAAATTAACTAGACAAAATTTGGCTCTCGTCAAATGACAAAATGATACATAAGATATACAACTTTCTGCTGGAAGATCATATGCAGTACCAAGTAGTCAAGATATAGGACACAATATATTACTAGACGATTGGAATAAAACCTGGAAATCAATAAAGTTTCTCAAAGCTATGTCATATAAAGAAAACATACTGAAAATATTTCACAGATGGTACCAATTACCAGATAGAGCTGCTAAATGTTCAACTAATATATCAAACAATTGTTGGAAATGTAAATCTAACATAGGGACTTTCTTCCATATGTGGTGGAGATGCGATGGAATGCATAAATTATGGAAAGATGTTAAAAAGTTAATATTTGATATGTTAATGGTTAATCTGAAATTATTACTGGAGACTTATTTGTTAAATATTATTCCAGATGGTAATGATCCAAATGATATATATCTGCTAACGTATATATTAACCTCAGCTAGAATTTTTGTAGCAAAATACTGGAAGACTAATAAAACATCTTCAATACAAGAGTTAATTTCTAAACTGTTAGACATTTCAGAAATGGATAAATTAACAATGTTATTACATGGTGCAAAGATGAAAAGATATTCCAGAACAGTTGGTCAAAAGTTTATTTGTGGTTGAAGAACAAAAGCGACTAATAGACTCCTAAGATGTAATATGTTATAACTATTATGTGGCTGTATACTTTGAAAACTCCATAAATAAATTATTCAAAAAAAAAAGAAAGGGACTTAGTTGAAGTTTACATGAAGATGAGCATCACCATAAGCATTTCTGGGCAGAGCATTTACATTTCCAGCCAATGTCTGCACTGGGCAATTCTGCATCTAACATTCACTCCACATTTTTGCAGCACTGAGGAAAAGGTGCAGCTCAAAACCACATTCAAATACCTTGGGGCAATGCTGTACCGACTGCAAAGGTACCATAAAACCCGATGATCAAAGAAAGTAAAAACGTCATTCAGTGTAGAGGGCACTATAAAATCCAGTGATCAAAGAAAGTGAAAGCATCATGCAATGCAATGAAATTTCTGTTCCAACTTAGGTTTTGTAAAACAACGGAGGGAAAAGCCAGTGCAGAATCACCCACTGTCATAGTAGCTGGGTTGGTTTTTTCACTTCTGTAGAAATAGCAGTGCTTCCTGTCAGCTTGCTATTTGATTAACTGGTACATGGCCCAATATTTTAAGACAGACTCATTCACATGCTATTTTTTGTATGCCTCCCTGTACCCACTCTGCAGTGTGGTGTAGTAAACTGTCCAGCTAGGATGTGGGGAACCCATGTTCAAATCCCCACTCTTGCATGGGAGCTTGCTGGTGATCTTAAGCCTGACACTTTCTTAGGGTTGCTGTGGGGATAAAATGGAGGAGAGGGGGAAACAATGATATAAGTCTCTTTATACATAAATAAAATAAACCAACTGAGGCCACCTTCTCCAATTTGTCTGTGGTTTGGCTGCAGAAGGATCCCTTGGGTGGGGGAAGGTGGTGGAGACAGTCCTTGAAAATTTCATCTCAATTGGATGGGGGGAAGTTACAGCTGGATGTGTTTCCTGTGGAACCCAAAGGAAATAAAGAAAACCAACAGGTGTAAACACTGTAGATGTAAAAACAAACAAGTGTCTGCAACATCTTAAAAACTTGAACATTTATTGCAGTGTTATGTATCATGAGCAAACTCTAGTTACCAGAGGGTGCACTAGCACACATGCAGTAGAGCAGAGCTTTGGACATTTAACAATATAAGGCTAGGATCCTAGAGGGCACCAATCGAGGGGTCTGGATCCTAGTCAGAGCCTATGGACAGACTTTATACTGTAAATAGTCTATCACTGGATGTGGGTTGTGTGTGGGGTGTGGTATGTTTCAGGCATATAAGCCGGGCTCCGACCCTGCTAGTTTGTCTTAGTTTGTAGTTGAAATCATTAATAACAGTGTACTGATCACTCTTGATGCATCTGGACTCAGTATTTAATACTGGCGACGAAGATGGGATCCTGATGAGTGAGCCTGACCCGATCTCCAGCACCGATGCTGCTGTAACATTGCACCACGCAACGAGCCACAGTCCTCCATGCATCGCATCGCTTCCAGGGTCATGGCTGCCACTCCGGGACATCTTCCAGAGTTTGACGCCGCTCACCCAGAGTTGTGGGAGACTTGGGTGGAGCATCTCAAATTCCTTATCTGGTTCCAGGACATTGACGACGCAGACAAAAAGGAATCACTGCTACTCAGCGCCTGTTGCATTACCACCCTCTGCCTGGCCCAGAGCCTCATCACATCTAAGACCTTGGACAAGGCCACCTACAATGAGCTAATTAAGGCCCTCACTGGCCACTTTGCACCTCAACCAACCAAGATGGCGAGGCACATGGAATTTTTTGTGCACCAGCAAAGATCCGATGAAGCGACCACCGGCTTCATGGCCAAACTCCGTAGGCTGGCCCTCCATTGCGGGTTACCTGACCTAGGAGATGCCATCTTGAACCAATTTGTCATGGGCATCAGGGAACTGAAGCTCCACCATAAGCTAATCAGCCACATGGAGCTGAAGATCGACACAGCACTGCAGGAGGCTACAGCCTTCGAGAAATCTCACCATGACCACCGGAGCCACACAGCACACCAAGCCAACACCATGCCTGTCTCTGATATCTCCGACGAGGATTAAGTGGACCAGGTTAGTCGGCTGGCCCCGTGACAGCCCTCTGCTGCCCATGGTGCGCAGCTGCGGCAGACCACCATTCAGGCACCCATGCGCCCCATCGCTCCAGAGCACTGTGTCAGCTGCGGTGAGGACCATGGACATTGTTTCTGCCAGACCTGTGGCAAGACGGGCCATACTGCATGGGTATGCCACTCCAAGGAAATTAGACATCGCTCCATGGTCCACCACGAAACCGAGGACCACAACTGTCCATCAACACCAGGTACACCGCTTGCCCCAGGCTTCCCCCAGAAAAGTTAAGGTGACAGTGTGGTTTGAGGCGTTCCCCTGTGAGATGGAATCCTCATTCTCTATCATCTCTGAAGACACTCCGGAGACTGTCCACAAGGGGGCCCCAGCCTAAGACCCACTGAGCTCACCCTCAGAGACTTTCAGAAGAACCCGATAGCAATTAAGGGGTGGGGCAAGTTCCATGTACAATATAAAGACTTTGATGGACAGTTAAGACTTGTTGGTGGTTGGGGGACAGCTCACTAGTCTCCTTGGACTTTCATGGTTTTCTCCCCTGGAACTCGGGGTTATGGGAGTGCACCACGTGTGGCCAGTGAACTTCCAAAGTGTATGTGATGAGTTCCCTGGGGTATTCAATGGTTCACTTGGCTGCTACATCAGTCCCACCATCTCATTAGCGCTTGATCCAGCTGTCCACCCAATCCGCATGAAGGACCAGCACGTCCTGTTTGCTCTCAAGCCGAAAATAGACATGGAACTGGACTGCCTGGTAACCCAGGAGTTTTTAGAACCCATACTGCACGCCCCCTGGGAGACCCCCATAGTCATGCCAGTAAAGCCAAATGGGGACATCCACATTTGTGCAGATTACAAATGCACTATCAATAAAGGCTTGCAGGACTACACTTATACTGTCCCAGTGGTCAGCCATGTCCTGGCATCCCTTGCTGGCACCAAAATCTTCAGGAAGCTGGACTTGGCTCAGGCGTACCAACAGCTCCCTGCAGACAACACCACTGCAGAGGTTCAGACAATCGTGACACACAGGGGGGCTTTCCAGGTGTGATGCCTACAGTTTGGGGTCAGTGTGGCCCCAGGAATCTTCCAAAAACTCATAGACGGTTTACTTAAAGGTATCCCCGGAGTGCAGCCGTTCTTCAATGATGTTTTGATCGCAGCCCCTCTGTGGAGTCCCTAGCCAAGAGGCTGCATGCCGTCCTGCAGTGATTCCACTCTGCCGGCGTCAAGGTGAAATGTGAAAAATGTCTACTAGGATCCCACGAGTCAAATTCCTGGGATTCGTAGGCATCCACCCAATGCCTGACAAGATCCAAGCCATTGTGAATGCCCCGGCCCCCAAGTCCAAGGCAGAACTTCAGGTGTTTCTAGGAATGCTGAATTTCTACCACTCATTCTTGCTGCACAAGGCTGCCGTCGCCAAGCCTCTGCACTGCCTACTGGACAAGAACACTTCCTGGGTCTGGGGCCACTGGCAGGCCACCTCCTTCCAAGCCTTCAAAGATCTGCTGACCTCCAATGCTGTCCTGGCACATTTCGATGAATCCCTCCCCATCGTCCTTGCCTGCGATGCTTCTTCATATGGTGTGGGGGCCATCCTGGGGCACCGGTTGCTGGACGACCGGGAGGTCCCTATGGCCTACTACTCACGAACCTTATTGACGGCCAAGTGCAACTACACAGAGATCAATGAAGAGGCTCTGGCCATTGTAGCCAGGGTATAGAAGTTCCATGACTACCTCTATGGCCGGCTCTTCATGGCAGTCACCGGCCACAAATCGCTGCTGGGTCTGTTGGCTCCAGACTGCCAGACACTGCAGATACTGTTGCCCCAGGTGCTCCAATGGTCCATCTTCTTAGCCGGCTACCAGTATGCGCTTCTTCACCAACCCAGCAAAGCCATGGGCCACACTGACCGCTGCCATCCTGCAACCCTGACCCTGCTTCGGCCCACCAGATCATGCTCCTAGAGGACCTCCCTGACCATCCCATCCAAGTGTCCGATGTGTCTTGCCACACCTCCCGAGACCGCCTTCTCTCTCGTGTTTTGGACTGGATGAGGAGGGGGAATTTGCTGCGTTCTCCTCCCACCGGGATGAATTATCGGTGCACAAGGGATGCCTACTGTAGGGAAACCAGGTGGTCATGCCAAGTCTGCTGTGCCAGCACATCTTAATGGCATTGCATGACACACATCCTGGAATTGTGCACATGAAAGTGTTGGCTCGCAGCTACATTTGGCGGCCTGGCATGGACAGTGAGATAGAGGACTGCGTTAAACATTGCCAGACATGCCAGGAGTCATGACCAGACCCACCCTGGGCCCCAGTGTGGCCATGGGAATCCTCCCACAAACCATGGGCATGGCTACACCTTGACTTTGCGGGCCCCTTCCAGGGTCAAATCTTTTTCATCTTGGTGGATGCCTACATGAAGTAGCTTGAAGTAATCCCAGTCCCCTCAATGTTGTCTCGAGCAGCCATCCATGCACTATGGAGGGTCCTCAGCACACACGGCATCTCAGACACAGTGGTCATGGACAATGGAATGGCTTTCACTTTGGCCAAATTCCAGGAATTCATGGACTACTATGCTATCCGGCACATCCACTCCACGCCCTTCCACCTGGCAACCAATGGCCAGGCCGAGCAGATGGCGAGAACAATGAAAGAGTCGCTTCACATCCATGGGGACTGGGATCACCGACTGGCAGCTTTCCTCTTCGGGCAGAGGATTACCCTGAGCGCTGCAACAGAGCCCCACAGAACTGCAAATAGGCCGGTGGCTCACCACTCGCCTAGACCACCTGCACCCTGACCGGGCTCCAGAGCACAGTGCAGCCCCAGAAATGCAAGCAGCACTCCAGGGGTTCTCCCCAGATGACTAATGTATGCAAGGAACTTTTCCCGGGACCCAGCATGGGTCCCAGCCAGGGTCATCAGGGTAACTGGGCCCCTGTCTTACAAAGCTGCCACAGAAGACAGCAGTCACTCCATCAGGATATCATCCAGCTCTGCAGCTCCCTGCTCCCTGAGGAGTTTGGGTCACCCGAGGCTCTGCCAGAGGACAGCAAGGACAAGCTGCCTGCCACTGGGACACCAAATCCAGAGGAGGACCTGCCAACCATACAGGAGCCACCAACTGCCAGGGAGCAGCCAACAGAGGCAGCCAGCGGAACACCAGAACCAGTCAGGAATGAGGGTCCCAGCACCATGCCAGCACCACCTCCAGTCTCCAGTTCCGTGGTGGGGCCAACTGCAGAAGCAACTTGGAAACCCACGACACCCACAGCCACACCACACCGCTCAACATGGGAGCGGTGGCACCCCACGTATTTAAAGGACTTCATTTGCTGAGGGTGTTCAAACTAGGGCGGTAGGGGTGTTATGTATCGTGAGCAAACACTAGTCACTAGAGGGTGCACTAGCAGGCATGCGATAGAGCAGAGCTTTGGACATTTAACACTAGAAGGCCAGAATCCTAGAGGGCTCCAATCAAGGGGTCCGGATCCTAGTCTGAGCCTATGGACAGACTTTATACTGTAAATAGCCTGTCATGGGATGTGGGTTGTGTGTGGGGTGTGGTATGTGGCATATAAGCGGGTCTCCAACCCTGCTAGTTGATCTTAGTTTGTAGCTGAAATAACTAATAAAGATGTACTGAACAATCCCGATGAGTCTGGACCCAGTATTTAATATGCAGTATATGCTTTTATGGGTTTGAGGACTCTTTTTTTTTTGCTGACAAACCTGCTACCCTTCATGTATTGTAATGTAGATAAAGAATGTTTAAAATATAAAACTAAAATGAACTGAAACTGAACTAAAAATCTTGTTTTGTGCACTTCTATAGACTGCATGTGGATTCCTGCATCTACTTACTTGTGAAACCAAAAGGCTGGAATTGGCACCAGATCAGTAGTTCTAATGAATGTGGTAGCACAGTCGGGCATTTTGAATCCCTTTGATTTCACTGTCAGCTTGGCAATGGTTATACATCTATAGCGGAAAACGGTCTTTGTTAAGGAAGTTTGCAAACAGGGAGGGGAACCCTGCAAATAGGAAATGTTTTTGTAATTGGAACAGAATGTTTCTCAATGTTCCTTTCTGTGCTGAAACCAACCAAAGGCATGTGTACCTTTCCACTTGTCTCAGGTGTTTGATTAGAAATCTTTTATTTAGAAAGTTTCTATCTTGGCACTCCCGCTTCCGCTCTCAGATTACAAAGGCTGCCCAGAAGGAAGAAGCAAATGAAACTGTGCCTTGTACATATATCTTAAAATAGTTCTTCCATTGTGACATCTCTCCTGTGTTTTAAAAGTTTCACTAGGGACCTGAAAGGGACCAATTTGTCTTCTTTATTTCCTTGTGGGGCAAAGGAAACTGCTTTTCTTTCTTCTTCTCTGCAGAAATTAGAAACATTTGTTCTATCTGCCCGAAGTCCAGTAACTACTGAAAACATTGCAACAAAGATTAAACTTCCCAGCCTGCTTAGAACATCATTATAAGCCATGAAATTTACCTACTTAATGAACACTATGAAGGGGTAAAAATAAATTTGGGGCATTCCCAGATGGGAGTATCCTTTACAGAAATACAGGTCAAAGCCTGTGCCCATATCTAGCCAAGTAAGATTTCTCCATTGGAAAAACTCTTTACTCTCTTTGCCAGAACAATCTGCTCAAAGGTGAATCACCATATGGAAGCAGTTACCTGGAGGGAAACACTTTGGTGGTCTACATATGGACTATGATTCTTACACAGACCACATGAATTGTGCAGACTATCACCATGTAATTTGATCCACTGCAAGGACTGTATATGGACTGCACAAAAATTCTGAATCTTCCCCTTGGCAGCCAGTTCTGAGTTTGGGAAAGTTGATTCCTGGAGTCACAGGGCCCATGTGGAATAATAGCCATATGGATCAGGAGGCTGCAGTTGGAAGGGAGAAGGAGGGAAATGTTGTTATTGTTGTTAAACATCACAACCTAATCATGATGCTCACTTGCAGGGCTGACCCACCCACTAGGCAAACTAGATTTTTACCTAGGGTGAGCCAATCATGAGGGTGCCGAACTGCGCCCCTGCTAAAAGCCCCCCACCCCCGCCAAAAGCCCTGCATCGCCCTGACCCCAGCCACCGCTGCCACCTCTTTCTCTCCCCCCAGAAGGCCTGGAGAGGTGCCCTTTAAAGCCTCAGGCCTGGCGGCGCCCAGCATGCCACTCACACTCCATCTGCGCAATGTTCCCCCGCCTCCCCCTGGCCCCACCGGGCACCCCTGAGTTCCTAATGGCCAAGGGTACTCCTGAAGTGCGAGGAGTTGTTTTGCCCCCAGAAGGCCCGGGGAGGGGCCCTTTAAAGCCCCAGGGCCAGCAGCGCCCAGCACATTGCTTGCACTTCGCCCACGCACAGTTCTGCCACCTCCCCCTGGCCCGTCCAGGCACCCCGACCTCCCCACGGCCTTTCCTTCCTCCTCTCTCCCCCCCATGCCCCAGACGGGGCCAGGGAAAGGCACTGCTGCAGCAGCTCGCACCTCTCCAGCACGTGGCGGGGAAACTTGTACAGCTTCCCAAGTCCCGGGAAGGGGGGAGAGGATGCCACTGGAGGGGGAAAGGGCTGGGCATGGGGAAGTTCTCCCCACCAGGGCTTCATGGCTGCAAGGACATCCCGCCCCCTTACCTCCCAGGCGCCCCTCCCTCCAATGTCCCCCAGCTGGCAGGGCCGAAGAGGGACCTGGCAGCAGCCCGCCGGGACATGCCATTCTTCGCCGAGGCCAAACCCCCTGCTGGCCCTTTAAGGCCTTCCTGGCATGGTTGTGACTGCTCTCTCCAGGTTGGCCAGGCAGCCTCTGTTGGTCAGATAGACTTTGAATGGAAACATAAGAAGAACCCTGCTGGATCTGACCACTGGTCCATCTAGTCCAGCATTGTCTTGTGCACAAGGGTTAATGAGTTGCCCTGGATGGCCAACAAACAGAACATGGAATCCAAGACCTCCATCTGTAGTTGCCTCCTAGGAATCTTATTCAGAGATAAACTGCTTCTGGATGTGGAGGATCCATAGCTGCTAGCCATTCATGGACCTATCTTTCATGAATCTGCCAAATCCCCCTTTAAAGCCATTTACTACACTCATAGCCAAATCTATCTGCTAAGTTCCAGTTTTCTCCCTCCCCGCATGGGGGGGGGGCACCAGAAGGTAGCCTCACCTAGTGTGCAAAAAACCCTGGAACCTAGTGTGCAAAAAAACCTGGAACAAGTCATTCTAACACAAGATGACGATTTATGCCGATGATCTTACACTATATGTCTCTAATCCATTAAAATCTATACCAGCTATCAACAAAATTCTAGAGGGTTTTGAGAGGGTCTCGGGCCTTCGAGTCAACACCCAAAAGTCCGAAATTTACCCCATTTCCATTCAGGCAGAGGTGAAAAAGGTCTTACTACAAGATTTTCATTTCCCTTGGGTACAATCTTCGTGGAGACACCTTGGCATCCAGATCCCATTGAATCTTAAAGATCTCATGGCGTGTAATTTTAACAAATTACATAAAGATACCCAACAAAGGTTCAAAGATTGGAATGATCTTCAACTCTCACTCCCGGATAGAATACACATGATCCAAAGTTTCATTTTTCCAGGCTATTTATTCCTTCTCAGGGCGTTGCCCATCAAAATACCAGATGCAGACATCAAAGCATGGCAAGACACATTGTCAACTTTTGTGTGGGCATTTAAAAAAGCTAGACTCGATCGACGCATTTTATCTCGACCAACCTCGAATGGCGGCCTTAACTTACCCGACTTACAAAATTATTATCATGCCACAGCTCTCTCTAATGTTCTGAAGATGTTGGACGGCTCCTCACTAACCAATTGGATGATGTTAGAACAAGCCAGTGTCGCCCCTCTCACATTACGAGAATTTTTATGGTGTCCCCAACAGCAGAGACCCAAATTAGTGATTGATAATCCTTATCTAAGTCACACAATACAAATCTGGAATAGACAGAGGAAACGTCTGATACCGTCTATTTCACAACTATCAGCATTTACACATCAGGGGTGGTTCCCACCAGGCCAGGAATCGGGGGCATTTCAAGTCTGGATGGATGCGGGTTTCAATCGACTCCAAGATTTGGTCAAGAAAGGGAAAATAATGAACAAGAATGATTTCGAGGAGCGAATTGGCAAACCTATTCCATGGCTTAGATATTATCAATTAAAGAATCTTGTAGAGCACCTGGCTGATAAAAAGGTTTTCAAGAGTTCAAAAACCCAATTTGAAATACTGTTAGAAACATTCTCTGACTCTTCAAAGCATCTTCTTTCAAAAATATATAAAATCTTAACAGAACTCAACAGTACAATGAAAATGGCATTCCAGTCTGCCTGACAACGAGATTTACAAACTGAACTGTCTGAACAACAGTGGTCTCAGATTTGGTCATCTAAAGCCAATAGATCAAAAATATTCAAAGTAAGAATGCAATTTTTTAAAATAGTCTCCCGATGGTATTACACTCCTAGTCGCCTAAACTGCATGAATAAAGCATACTCACCAATGTGCTGGAAAAACTGCGGGGAGGTGGGAGATTATATACATTGCTGGTGGCAATGTCCTTACGTGCAAAGCTTCTGGGTGCAGGTAACCCCTGAAATCTCGAAAATAACAGGTCAGAACATCCCGCTTTCTCCCAAAGTTATCCTATTACATCTTAGAGATCCGGATTATGACGAAGAACCATTACAACAGCTAACATCATACTTACTCATGGCAGCACAAACCACCATCGCAGCTGCCTGGAAGTCACCCAAGTCTCCAAGTTTAGAAGCCTGGAGAAACAAAGTGTGGGAACAACTCCTGATGGACAAAATAAGTGACACCTTAAATACAGCTCAAAGAAATTTCCATACAACGCAATCCTCCTTTGTGCGCACCTGGTTCTTCTACCTACAATATATGGCAGAGAACGAGTTACTTCCAAACAACTCGGCTTATGATTCCTGGTTACATTTATGAATACAAAACAGTATAATGTACCCTCTAAAAATTAAGAAAAAAAAAAAAAAAGAACAAGTCATTCTCACTCTGAGGAGGAGGGAATCTTAGCATGGGTGGTTCCCGCCACTCAGATAAGGAGGAAGGTTTTAAACTTCCTGTCCACAGTGGTGGGGTCATTCTACTCTCAGTGCATGCCTTGCTAAGGAGTGCAGATATTTTGTGGAAGCTTCTGAGCTGGGCTCCCCTAGACTATTCCTTTCTTCATCTACATTGTTTTTTTCTCCATTTCTACCTTCACTCACACACACCTTCTCTTCAGAGAAGCAGTATAGCTGAGGCAATGGAAGAACAACAGATATCAAGGGAGCCGTGGATAGCCTCACTGCCACAGTGGATAGGGACACCCTGTTCCTCCCCAAATAGGAAGGCAGGGTCTCTTCCCCACACAACCAGGCTCAGGAGCACCACAAAAGTGCATGTAGCTGCAGAGAGCCATAAGCACTCAGGCCCCTCACCTTGAATACAAATCCAGGATGTATGGTAGGAATCATGGGCCATGGGAGAGTGGTGCAGGTTGACAGGTGTTGTGTATCTAGGGAGACCGCGCATGCAGTCGGGCTCACACGTGGCCACGCGGACAGTCTAAGCTTCGCTCCCACAGACAATAGAAGCAGAGGATCCGAGTACTCGCCAATTGGCAAGTCAGGATCCTAAAAGGGACCAATGGGGAATGTTAAATGTAAATAAACCTATCACGGGTGTGGATGTGGGTGTGGTTAAGAACGGGAATATAAGCAGACCATGGGTCCAGCTAGTTATCTCAAGTTCTCCTATGCACTAATAAAGTATGAGGTGAAATCACTCTTCAGTGCATCAGTCTCAGTACTTTCTAACAGGGCTGGGCATCAGTATGGCCCAGATGGGGGAAAAGAGGATTCATTTTGGTGGGGAAATCCCCACAATGAGGGATCTCCAACAGTGTCTACTACAGGCCAACCCAGCATGTCTCCAAGAGATGCAGATGTGCAGATGGGAGAGAGCCTAAGGGCTCCACAGCACCTCAATGGCTGCCACTTCCTGCAAGTAGCAACATGGCTCTGGAGAGCAAAATGGAAGAATCTACACTATTATTAGCAGGCCCAGCACCAACATCACCTAGAGAGTGCCAGTAGCATAAATCTAAGTTTCACTTTCCTGCTTTCCCCTCACCCAGCCTTCTTTCTTCTTCAGGCCTGAAAATGTAAGGAAAGTCTCTAGGCTAGGGTTGCCAAATCCAGGTTAGGAAATACTTGGAGATTTGAGGGTGGAGACTGGGATTCTGGATTTAGGGAGGGGAGGGTACTTGATAGGGTATATTGCCACACAGTCCACTTTGTAAAGCAGCCATTTTCTCCAGAAGTAGAATAAATGTCTTAAATAAATAAATAAGTGACTTATGTAGTGTGGAGATCCATTTTAATTCTGGGAGTTCTCAGACCTGTCTCACAGCATGCATCTCAGACCTGTCTCACAGCACACACCATGCAAGCTTAGGCAACAATCTTCCCAAGACGAATTTAGTTGTTGAACACCAAACCCAGGTTCTTTATCATTCATTTTGGGCAGAGAAGAGGGGGAGATACCCTTGAAAGGGACAGTGGTTCCTGAATCTCCTTTGAAATCCAGCTTGTTCTGTTCCCAACAGATGTCCTAAGTCCATCCAGGTTTTTAACTTAGTGAATAAATGGCTTACATAAAGTTTGCCAAAAGATGACAACAGGCTTATAGGTCTGTAATTCTTCAGGTCGAGTTTATCCCCTTTTTTATAAATAGGAACCACTATAGCCTCCTGCCAGGTCACAGGAAATTGTCCAGAATAATCAATGGTCCAAAATAAGTATGTCAAAATTAGCATAACTCATTAGCATAATTTATTTGCATGTACCACACCCCCTGACATCACCAGAAGTGTGTCAGAAGGCAACGCCCACCGCTCAGGTTCCACCCCAAAAATCTCCAAGTATTTCCCAACTCAGAGCTGGCGAGCCTACCTGGAGAAAAACTGCTTCAAAAGCACAAAAGCACAAAGAAAATTTGTGGCAGGGGATCAGCTCTTGTGAGCCACTGCTCTCTTCTACAGATACTTCATGTTATGAACAGAGGCTACAGTTCCCACATTTGCAGAAGTCTACAGATATGAGCAACATCCTCCTCACTTGCTACCTACATGTAATGGTTGATGACTCTGTTTCAATGTATCTGAAAATGAGTGCATGAACATAAAAGCTTATAACCAGAATTAAACTTTGTTGGTCTTAAATGTGCCACTGGACACAAACTTTGTTCTATTGCTTAGGACTAACACAGCTACCCACCTGAATCTATGCAAATCAGAAGTATTCAAGAGGGCTCTTCTACACAGGCAATAGGGTTACACTGTACAAAAGACTTCACAAAGTTACTTGAACAAATTATTAGGGTAGACCCAACACCTGCTGTCCGCACATGCTTAAGGTAGGATTGTTTCATTGTTTCATTAGCAGTGGTACTTAAGAGAATCTGTTCCAGTGCAACAGAACAAAGTTTGAGTTCAGTGGCACCTTAAAGGGTGTGTTCAGACGGATCTTTTGATCTGCCATAGGAACGACTCCCTTGCGGATCAAAAATGCATGATCTGACGTTAATCCTTTTGGGCGAGAAAGAAGAAGAGGAAGAAGATCTCAGTTTTACCTTGACGAATGACTTGGCACCCCTAACTGGCAGTGAAGCGAATGAATTAAAAGAAGAGGTGGACATGGCTCCAAAAGCCTATTCCACTTTTATAAAGGAAAATACTCTGCCAGAAGAAGGGGATGCCGAGCTGAGCAAGAAATACATCAGAGATCTAATTTCATCTGTAGTGAATATGGAGCCCGTAAAAATTGATGGTCGGAAATATAAGAAAAGAAAGAAACGAGAGAAGATGGAATCCATCCTTAAAGCAACAAAACTTCTGAAGAGACACGCCAGCAAGGTGGAAGCAGCACTCAAAACTGGGATCAATGCAAGCAGCGAAGAAGACAGCGACCCAGGGGAAAGAGGTGACAGAGCGGGAGCCATCAAGATTAAAAGGACCCAACCTTTAGTTGAAGAGACTTAAGAAGACACCTTGAACAGTGGTTGTTCGTGTAACATCTGGAAGGAGCTGGTTAATAACTAACCCCAATGGACTTTACTAACTGTATTAACAGAGTTATTTTGGACTTTGGACTGTTAAAAAGAAGATCTTCTAACCGTGATGGATGCTAAAAATAGTACTAACTAAAACTAACCCTTATTAACAGAAAGTTTTCACTCCATCCTTTTTTTTCTTTCTCCAGCTGTCTACCCTACCCTTTTCTTATAAAAAGAATAAAATTCTCTCCTCTTTAGGAGAGTTTTACCAAAAAAAAAAAAAAAATGCACGACCAGACAGAAAAATCTGGGAAAAATTCCGGTCCCGTAGACATCCCGTTCTGCTGCGCCTCCAATCCTGATTTAAAAAGTAGCAGTTTCAATGTAGGGTTTTCGCTTACCCGTGTGACAACTGCAGACTTTCTTCCGTCTGGTCACTCCATTAGCGCGCGATTTTTAAACGTCAGACCGAGCCGACGGGGGCGCGATTTTTAAAAAATTGAAACCCCATGTGCGCTTTAACGAGGAAACACATTCAGCAATAAGCGCTACGAGGAATGTAATGTTCATGCTTATTTCTTTTAGGGACAAGATGTTACCGCGATGGGAGATGGAGGGGGGAAGGACTGTTCTAACTTGCAAAATAGTCCCTCCATTGATCATGATGGCAATGGCAAGGGGGAGGACCGGGACTTTGCTGAAAACCCTCCGCGATCGCCTCAGTTCTCCAAGGAGGCGCAGCCTTGCCTATGCGAATGTACAAAACTTTTTTTAAAAAAATCCTCGGTGGATGCCGTGTAGACAAATCACGGTGGGAACAACGCGCGGTGAGGCTATTTCATGGGGGGCGTCTGGTCGTGCTAGGCTGGATTTAAAAAATCGGGATAAAATTTTAGGAGGGCTCATGGCGCGATTGACTGGCTGTCTGAACGCAGCCTAAGACCAACAAAATTTATCCACATGAAAGCTTAGACCCAGAATTAAACTCTGTTAGTCTTAAAGGTGCCACAGGACTCAAGCTTTGTTGGACACATTTTGTGTTTATTGACTGTTAACCTTTATTTAAGCTGGTTATAGCCTAACTCATTAGCTGAAAGAGAGGGGGAAGGAAGGAAGGAATTAAGGAAGGAAGGAAAAAATGGAAAGAAAGGGATAGAAAGAAAGGTTTACACTTGAAGGTTTACACTTAAAACTCCTCCTTTGGCTGGGAGTTTCCAGGCTAGAGTACTCACTCAGCCACCTCTTCTCCAGTCCATTCAACATATAAAAATGAAAGTGAAACAAGAGCTCCACCCAACAGGACCAAACTAAATCACACAGATATTAAGGGAAGAACAGACTGTTCCATTACACATAGACATGAATACAAAAGCAAGACCCTTTGGGAGGGGTGAGAGACCAAAAAATATAATTAAATAAATAAAACCAACTGAAAGCCCTGGGATGAGATGGACTTCCTCCAGTATAAGTTATGAGCTGCAGTAGGCTGGCTGGAGAAGGAAAAGGAGGAAGGGAAACATGCCTGCCTTCCCTGCTTTCTTCTCAAGGTGCCTGGCAGGGGGAAAGGAGGCTCAGGGTGAAAGGAGGGCATTTTTGCCAGGCTTCCCTTCCTGTTTCCAGCCAGCCTGGACTGGCTGGAGACAGGAAGGGGAGCCCAGCAGACATGCCTGGCTTCCCTTTGCAATCTGCTCTGAGTGACCTCGGCTAGACGTTTGTGCAGGGAAGCCAGGCATTTAAATCTCCCCCCCCCAGACTCTCCACAAAAGCAGAGTGGCTCAGGGGGAAAGGAGAGCATATCTGCCTGGTTTTCCTTCCTGTCTCCAGCTTGAGCTGGCTGGAGACAGGAAGGGGAGCCCAGCAGACATGGCTGGCTTCCTTGCTTGATCTTCTGTGTTGGGGGGGGGGAATAGACATTGTGGGTATTTCAGAAACTTGGTGGGATGAGGAAAATCAGTGGGATATGGTGAATCCTGGTTATAAATTATATCGGAAGGATGGGGGGAAGGGTTGGAGTGAGAAGTGAGGTGGCTCTGTATGTCAGAGAGGGTATACAGTCCAGTAAGATTGAGAGGGAAAGAAAATTGGATTCGCTTCTGGAAATGCTATGGGTTGAAATAGTGGGTTCAAAAGGAGGTTTAACAGTGGAAGTTTGTTATCGCCCGCCAGGTCAAAAGATAGAGGAGAATTATAAAATGACTGAATTAAAGATAGCGGCTAGATGGAATAACTGTGTCGTAATAGGCGACTTTAACTACCCACACATTGATTGGGTCAATATGAGTTCTAGTCGGGAAAAAGAGATTTTTTAGACACTCTCGATGACTGTGCTATGGAATAGATGGTCACAGATCCTACCAGGGGAGAGGCGATCCTGGATTTGGTCCTAAGTAACACCCAAGACCTGGTGAGATATGTAAAAGTGATTGCACCACTTGGGAACAGTGACCATAATGTCATTGAGTTTAACATTTGTACAGATAGGGAGTTGCCCAAAAAGACTGAGGCAACCACTTTTAACTTTAAAAGGGTTAACTTCTCTGGTATGAGGGGACATGTGAGGAAGAAATTGAAAGGCAGAGTGGAGAAGGTCAAAAAACCATTGGGGAAGCTTGGAGACTATTTAAAAAGACAATCCTAGAAGCTCAGAAAAAATATATACCTCAGGTTAGGAAAGGCACAAATAGGTATAGAAAAAAGCCTGCATGGTTAACAAATAAAGTAATGGAAGCTGAAAAAGGTAAGAAGGATTCCTTTAAGCGGTGGAAAGCTAGTCTTAGTGAGGTTGATATAAGGGAACACAGATTGTGCAAATAAAATGCAAGTCTGTGATCAGGCAAGCAAAAAGGGAATATGAGGAGCATATCGCAAAAAACATAAAGACCAACAATAAAACTTTCTTCAAATACATTAGAAGTAGGAAGCCAGGCATGGAGGCACTGGGGCCCTTGGATGACCAAGGGGTAAAAGGAGTAGTAAAGGACGATAGGGAAATGGCTGAGAAGCTGAATGCATTTTTTGCCTCTGTCTTCACTGTGGAAGAGGAGAAGTGTTTGCCCACTCCAGAAGCACCGATTTCGGGAGAGGGGTTTGAAAGACCTGAATCAGATTGCGGTAACAAGAGAGGAAGTCCTCCGACTGATGGACAATTTAAAAACTAATAAATAACCAGGCTCCGCGGATGGCATTCATCCGAGAGTTCTGAAAGAACTCAAATGTGAACTTGTGGATCTCCTGACAAAAATATGTAATCTTTCTTTAAAATCTGCCTCCATTCCTGAGGACTGGAAGGTAGCTAATGTCACTCCCATCTTTAAAAAGGGCTCCAGGGGAGATCCAGGAAATTACAGGCCAGTCAGTCTGACATCGATACCGGGTAAGTTGGTGGAAACTGTTATTAAGGAAAGAATTAGTAGGCACATTGATGAACAAAAACTATTGAGGCAGACTCAGCATGGGTTCTGTAAGGGAAGATCTTGTCTCACTAACCTGTTAGTGTTTTTTGAGGGAGTGAACAAACATGTGGACAAGGGGGACCCAATAGATATTATTTACCTTGACTTCCGGAAAGCTTTTGATACAGTTCCTCATCAAAGGCTCCTAAGTAAGGTCAATAGTCATGGGATAAAAGGACAAGTCCTCTTGTGGATCAAAAACTGGCTTATAAATAGGAAACAGAGAGTGAGTATAAATGGGAAACTTTCTCAGTGGAGGGTGGTAAGCAGTGGGGTACCACAGGGATCAGTACTGTCCATCCAATGCTTTTTAACTTGTTTATTAATGATTTGGAATTGGGAGTAAGCAGTGATGTGGCTAAATTTGCAGATGACACAAAGTTGTTCAGGGTGGTGAAAACTAGGGAGGATTGTGAGGCACTCCAAAGGGATCTGTTGAGGATGGGTGAGTGGGCGTCAACGTGGCAAATGGGGTTCAATGTGGCCAAGTGCAAAGTGATGCACATTGGAGCCAAAAATCCTAAATATAAATACACGTTGATGGGGTCTGATCTGACAGAGACGGACCAAGAGAGAGATCTTGGAGTCGTAGTGGATAACTCGCTGAAAATGTCTACACAATGTGTAGCTGCAATAAAGAAGGCCAACGCTATGCTGGGGATTATTAGGAAGGGAATTGATAACAAATCAGCCAGTATCATCATGCCCCTGTATAAATCATTGGTGCGACCTCATTTGGAATACTGTGTACAGTTCTGGTCACCACATCTCAAAAAGGATATTATAGCATTGGAAAAAGTGCAGAGAAGGGCAACTAGAATGATAAAAGGGTTGGAACACCTTCCCTGTGAAGAAAGGTTAAAATGCTTGGGGCTTTGGGCTTTAGCTTGGAGAAACGACGGCTGAGAGGTGACATGATCGAGGTTTATAAGATTATGAAAGGGATTGAGCAGGTTGAGAAAGAAGTACTTTTCTCCCTTTCTCACAATACAAGAACTCGTGGGCACTCTATGAAATTGCTGAGCAGTCGGGTTAGAACAGATAAAAGGAAATACTTCTTCACCCAAAGAGTGATTAACATATGGAATTCACTGCCACAGGAGGTCGTGGCAGCTGCAAGCATGGACAGTTTCAAGAGGAAATTAGATAAACATATGGAGCTGAAGTCCACCAGTGGCTATTAGCCACAGGGTATAGATGGGAACTCTCAGTCTGGGGCAGGTGATGCATTCTATTTTTGGTGCTGGAGGGGGCAGCAGTGGGAGGGCTTCTGGTGCCCTGGCCCCACTGCTGGACCTCCTGATGGCACCTGGTATATTTTGGCCGCTGTGTGACAGAGTGTTGGACTAGATGGGCCATTGGCCTGATTCAATATTGGCTTCTCTTATGTTCTTATGTTCTTATGTTCTCTGAGTGCCCTGGGGCCAGAAGGTCACACAGGGAAGTCAGGCTTTTAAATCCCTCCCCTCCCAACTCTCCGCAAAAGTGGAGCGGCTCAAGGGGAAAGGAGGGCATATCTGCCTGGCTTCTCTTCCTGTCTCCAGCCAGCCTGGGCTGGGGACAGGAAGGGGAGCCCGGCAGACATGCCTGGCTTCCCTGTGCAAAGAGCAGGGAGTCCAGGAATTTAATACTCCCCCCTCAGGAGGGGGCAGCACCTGGTCTCATTACTGCCAGAGCGCTGCTCTGGGAGGCTCTGGCAGGAAATGACCCCTGGATATTCATACTTTAATCAATACCAGTTATCATATTATTTCTATAGTATTATGGTACCATGCTATCAGAGATTTTTTTTTTCTTGCAAGAATGAATTCTCTTCCACTTGCTGTCTTACATGGATGACTTATAGGCCAAAGAAGGGGATCTTGAGTTTGTATCTGTGACTTCGGTAGAAACTATTGAATATTTTGTGTGTGTGTGTGTGTGTGTGTGTAATTTGTTCAGATCTGAGAAGAAAATTTCTGGATCCTCATCTGAATAAAAAGCCTGTTCACTCTTCTAACTATCATTTAGTGACTCTCTTAGCAGATCTGGATTTTAAGATGATATTTAAAAGGTTTAAAAGTAAAGGTTTCCCTTGTTCAAAAGCTAGTCAAATCTGACTCTAGGGGGCAGTGTTTATCTCCATTTCGAAACTGTAGAGTCAGCACTGTCCAAAGACATTTCCATGGTCATGTGGCTGGCATGACTAAACACCAAGGCACATGGAACGCTGTTACCTTCCCACTGAAGAGATATTTATCTACTTGCAATTTCTTGCTTTCGAACTGCTAGGTTGGCAGGAGCTGGGGTCAGAGATGGGGGCTTACTCTGTCACACGGCACTCGGGTCTTGAACTATTAAACTGTTTTTAATTAATATTGACAGCAAAACTTTTTTATTATATTTCTGTCTTTTTCTGGTTGAACATCCTATTGGCTTTAAGACCTAGATGGGATATAGTTCCTGGACAGACAAATATCTCTCGATTACTTACCACAGCCTACTAAAGCAGCCGAGCACTATAATCTGAACATGGAGGGCAATCGAGTGGCCAAGCCAAAGGGAATCCCCTCCCATTTTCAAAACCATTAAGAAAAGGAGCAGTGCTTTTTTCCTGGCCTTCCTGAACATACCTTCCTCTCCAAAATAACTCTTGACTTATACAAGTGGAGGCAGCACAGGAGGCCCTGTACCAAACACTGCTATGGATCTCATACAGGCTCTGCTGAGGTTGCACCTATCATTCCTTCAGGAGCCTTTGGGACCATGAACAGTGAAAGACCACATGATGCATCAGCTGTAGAGCATCTTTTAGGGAGTCCCACCTCATGTCTAAGTCCTAAACAAGAATAAGATCAGGCCTGAGGAAATCCCCTGAAGGTAGAACTATCATGTCCCGGCTTGTTCAAGGGCCGATTTCAGAAAAGTGCAAGACCCAGTTCTGACCATGATGATACAGTCTTAGGTGTCCTGATCCTACCCTAGCTACTCTTGGTTGCTGGACTCTAGGATTGCAAACTTCCAGGTGGCACCTGGATATATTACAATGGGTCTCCAGATGACCAAGATCCATTCTCCTGGGAGAAATTGTTGTTCTGGAGGGTGGACTCTATGGCATTATACCCTGCTGTGGTGTCTCCCTCCCCAAACCCCACCTTTTCCAGGCTCCACCCCCAAAATCTCCAGGTATTTTCCAACACAGAGCTGGCAATCTTGTTGGAATTTCAGTGGCACCATCTCCATAATCTAAACTACTGCTACCTCTTTAATCCACTATGTTGCCCTTCAGGAGGTGTTTGCATCTTAGATTTTGATAGCCTCGGATATACCTGTTAGGGTGTAAGTAAAAACACACAAAAAACCTTACTCATATATACTCCAAGTTCTCTATTTCCTGATGGGGGATCTAATTGAGTTAAGAGATTCAGACAGGCTGTGAACAGTTGCCTGCTCCTCAACCCAGTAGACAGGATTTCTGTGTCTAGACATCCACTGTTTTTCCTTCATCACTGAGTAATATGGATCAGTCCTCTAATATGTGATGCACTTCTTGGTGACTGCATATAATACCAATGGCCCCAATTACTTTACACTTTGAATTTATAATGGGGTCTCTAGAAAACTATTGTTCTTTTTAAGTTCTCTCCTCTCAGCTGTGAATTCAGTGGAAGGGATTTCAGAGTTGGAAACTTTGATATCATCTTATATCTCCCTTGTGATAAGGTGTCCTTGGAACAGACCCTACAATACTACAATGTTAATTCCAATTTCTTGACCTAAGAATTTTTTGCATCTACTTCCTTTGTACTAATCTTCATACCAACTGAAGGAGTGGTGCATGTAGTTTCATGTGCAAATCTATGTTTTCTCCTCAAGAGAAAGTTTCATTAAGTAATTCAGTTTCTCCTCAGTTTCTTCTACCTATCCATATGGGTAGAAGATCTACAGTCCAGCACTAAGCAAAAGGGTCAGGCAACATCATCCTTGTCTATTTAAGTGAAACTCCAGCATCTCAAGGATCGCAGGGGTAAGGTAATAGCCATTGCAATTCTTTGTCACCAATACAGCCACCTGAATATTTTTCATATACTGGTACTTAGAAATTCTGCATCAGCTAATTGCAGCTTTGACAGACAGCTACTACATTAGTTATTAAAACAAAACAGGTCAGCCATTCCCACCCAGCATGGGAGTAACTGCTTTTGAACATCCCATACTAAGATGCCTTCCCCCTCAGAGTGAGAAAGGAACATTGGCACTTACCATGAGGGTTCCTTCCACTCTGAGAAAGGGAGGGCATCTTATTCCACCATAAGTGAGAGAGGAGCCAATTTGGACCGATTATATCCCTATCTCACTCTAGATACAAATTTCTATTATATTGCTAAAGATCTTCCTGTCTTCTCGTTTACTGTCTCCTTGGTTCAGAGCTGTGCAATATTTACCACTGGCATGTTCACCTTTTTACAGTTTTCTCTCTGAATTCTAGGGTAAGTTATTATACAACTTGGGGAACACCTGAACTGAGGAGTACCTCACTACTGGCGACAGGAAGTTTGAAACTAAGACCTACCTCCTTAACTGACTTGTGGCTATCACCTATTTCAAGATGCCCTCCCTTCCACAGAGTAGAAGGAACCCTCTCAATATGTGCCAATTTTCCTTTCTTCTTCAGTGTAATCTACCTCTAGGACATTTCTTCATTTCCAAACTAATTAAATATAACCCCCCAAAGTCCTATTTATTACATTTGTTAGGGTAACAAACATTGATGGCAAAAGCATTGAAATGAATAACTGCCATTCATTTTGTTCATTTCCTCATTTGTCTTTGATTGCCATGTGTTTTTCATTTAATTATCCATGAAACTGGGACCATTTCTTATGCCTGCCTGGAATTTGGCAGGAAGGATCCCTTGCAAGAGCAGTACAGTCCCTGAAAATTTCATTCTAAATGGATGGAAACCAAAGAACTCCCTGCCAGAAAAGTTTCCCATTTAGAATAATGGAAATGAAAATGAATTTAGTAATGAAAATAAAATAGGTAATCATGAATATAACTAAAATGGCTGAAGTATTTGGAAAGAAAATGAACACAATTTTTTTCTTATCCCTACTTGTCTCTCAGAACTGTGATGAGATAGTGGAGGCTGCAGTCCTCCACACAGGCAGTGGGGTTTACACAACTAATCTGTGTGCAGGATTTCATACTATAGTATCAGTCATTGAGCTGTTGGGCAAGATAGATGAAGCATCACAACATTGTGATCCCATTCACAGGGCATTCCAGGCAAGGGGCAAGCATTGCCTTCCTCTGCATAGTAACACCTGTCTTTTTAGCAAGTTTTCCTCCTTAGCTCCTAAACCCCAACCAAGCTAAGGTTTAGCTGGGCTATTCAGGGTGCTTGGGCAAGAAAGGGGACACCTAAATGAGTAAACAGCTAAATCCCAAAACCAAATGAGTTAAAAGCAGTATAGATTCCAGTTAAACTAAATGATAATTCAGAATTATTAGAGTTGAGATCATGCCAATTCAGCCTTTCCCACTTATCCAGTTTGCTTAAAGTTATACCATCCATTTCCACACATGAACACTTATTTAAAGTAAAATGCTCTAAAAGATTAGCCAACCTGTACTTCCAACTATCTTTCCAAAGAGAACAGCAGAAAGTAGGACACCAAACCATTTCAAAGTCTCACATCTTTTTATCTGAACTGGCACCTCCACCTGAAGCTTGCATTTCTTCGTTGACAACTGCACTCTTTTCCCAACTACTGTAGACTTTACGAGGTTTGCTTTTCCCACACTTTGCCTTTGGCAGTGCTAATAAATCTCATTTCATGACTGATTAGGAGCTGCTTTGTATTCAGTCAAGTGTTTATAGGCTAGAAGATAGGAACCTAATGAGAGAGGAAAATCTTTCTAATTGTTCTCTATTGTCTGAACATAATAGAATCGTAGAAAAATTTATAAGCACTGTTTATTATAGATACTTATGCCAAAGTATAAGAAACATTTCAGGTAAGAAGAATGGGCATAGGTATTTTCCTAATTAAGAAGGACTTCAAACTTGCAAGTGGTTGGTTTCAGATGGGCAGCTGAAAGTAGCAGGGTTTGCTATGGGGTGCGGTCACACACACTAAATAATTGACTTTCAATGCACTTTCCAACTGGATCTTGCCAATTCACACAGTAAAAGCCAGTTGGAAAGCGCACTGAAAGTGGATTGAAAATGGATTATTTAGTGTGTGTGACCACAGCCAAGTGTAAGGATGTGCCGCTGTGACCAAGATAAACATAATTCATACTATAGTATTCCCCATTACTACGGATGGGTGTGAGAGTTGGACAATGAAGAAAGCTGACAGGAAGAAACTAGATTCCTTTGAAATGTGGTGTCCAGTGTGTATGACCGCAGCCACTGTCTCGCTTCCATTATTTTCCCTTTGGGAACCAAAGGGGCAGAAATATATATATCAGCATGGAAGGGGTATAGAGACATCTTCCCAGGACTGGGATGTGAAATAGGGACCAAGGCTCATGTAATACATTGACTACTGTCATGCCCTTGTTCCAGTTTCAGCTTGTTTTATTGGTGGATTGTGTCAAGCCAGCTCTGCTTGCAGGGTGGCTCTGTACAGCTGCTGTGGATTGGATAGCAAAAGGTAGCAGAAGGTTTTTTATCCAGCTACTTCTGAACTGTTCTTTGTCTATTACAGCCACATTTTGTTTTAGAATTTGTGCATGTAATGTGGACCATGCCTTAGGCATAAAAAATACACAGTTCAGCATTCTTGTAGCACTTTTACTTGCTGAAAGAGCATCACACACATTGTGTTGGAGCACCCTCACAATAACTCTGTAAGGAAGATATTATTGCCACATATCACAAATTTGGCTGAGAGAGAGGCCTGCCTAAGGCAACCTAGTAAGTTTATCATAGAGGAAGACTCAAACCAGGGATGCCTGATGTATGGCTTAGTCAGTCCCCATAATCTGCCCTGAACATGCCAGTTTATAGTACCATCAATTCAGCATTTTCTGATGCTCATTTTAGAAGTAAGGGTGCTTTGTCAAAGGGTTCCATTGAGCTGCAACCACCCCTGCTAACTGAATTATTACCTCAGTCTTTACTTGCACCTACTGATGATCTGTGGAATGAATCTCTACTGAATCTCTCATAGTTGTATAAGCCTTGATTTTTATCTGCCCTCCAGTGATAACATGCACAAATAAACTATCTCCAGTGCAATTTCCTCACATAGTATAAACAACCGCACACGTATCACAAGAGACATCCAAACCAATAGTGGTACATTTTAGGCATATAGGAAAGACTGACATGAATCCCCACATATAGGGGTCATGTGTATAACCAAAGGCATTTTGGAGAAGTATTAGTACTTTTCCAGTGGTCATATCAACATCCACTGACTATGCTGTGGTCTAGAAGACTAGAGGAACATTTTGTTATGGAAATACAATGCTGTTACTGTTGTAAATAATATCACCAATTAGTCTGATCACAAAGAAAGCTCTTATGATGAAAAACACATTTTAATACTTTTTTATATTTTTATTTACTTTATTTAACAACACAGAATTTACATAATAGGATAATATGTATTGCAACAGATTGTACTTACTATTAACATATTCCACAGTCTGTAACCCTTTACCAAAGCATCTTTCTGAACCATTTTGTTACACTAGAGCCCTATTGGTGATGGTGGAAAGGGCCATTAAGATCCAGCAGACTTATGGCAACCCTGCAGGGTTTTCAAGGCAAGAAACCTTCAGGGTGGTTTGCCATTGCCTGCCTCTAGATTCAGTTTTGCACAGTTTATGAAAAGCGAGGACAATGGGACCCTTCCCGACTGAATCATGTGGGTCATTCCATAAGGTGGAAGCAGCAATGGAGAATGTGCATTTACAGGTGTAATTTTTGGTGTTAAAATGCACAAGCTAGACTAGTGCAGCCTGAATTGAAAATTCAGATGTCTTTTTATGGTTCTGATTGGCTATGGGCTGAGCTGTAGAATTATTAAGCCATGCACCAATGAAGGATTTGAGGATCCAGCTGCCAAAATGTAGGCTATGAATAGATTCTAGTGAGCTCAGCAAGTCCATACAGCTGGGGGTTTGGGTGGTCCAAGCCCCTGAGAAAATTTTGAAATTTGACCAATTACAGGGACATTCTGAGGCCATATGAAATGGGTGTTAGAGCAATATTAAGTATTAAGGTCAATATTAAGTACTTCAACCCATTGGTTTATGATTCTGTCACTAAAATAGCCTTGTTTTGATAACAAACAATTTAAAAAACTCCAAGAATTTTGCTGAAAAATTCATTCATTAAAAAAAAAGTTGCTTCAGGGCCCCTCCAGGATTAGGGGCCCTGAAGCTTAAGATTAATTGGTTTCATAGTAGATCTGCCCCTGACTATAACAGATAGACATTGATTCAGGTTCCCTCTTTCCAAGGTTAGAATGAAGGCAAAGCTCACGTCCATTGCAGAAGAGGAGACAGGATTTAGCTGTCCTATCCTGTTATATTTTTGTTTAAAAATAAACTCTACCCCACCCAGTGCTCGAGCATCCCAAGAAAGGAGAGAAAGTTCACAGACCAAATCATTCTTCTTTCATTTTGAGGTCAAAATGAACATGCCTATAAATGGGGAGACTTTCGTCTATCTGCTTGAAATTTGGCAGCTAGGATCCTTTCCATACAATCCCTGGCAATTCCACCCCAACTGAGTGGCAAACAATAAATGAGAGCCAGAAATGTGTTTTCCATTGAAATCAATGGAAATAAAGTAAGAATAGAACAAATATCCAAACAGATGTAGTAACTATTATAAAGAAATGGAATAAATAATATGAAAAGGACAAAGAGAATTGAATATACATTTCTGTGCATGTTCCTGATCTTTTCTCATGTTTGACCCATGTGCTCGCAGTGAATCCCCAGTTTTGTGGTTATACCAGCACTGAATACCAGCAAGGCAATTGTAACATTATGCTGGTGTAAATCCATTATTGGAGTGAGATCAAGATGGATTGGTGTGTTAGTCTGTCTGCAGCAGTAGAAAAGAGTAAGAGTCCAGTAGCACCTTAAAGACTAACAAAAATTGTGATAAGGTAGGAGAAGGAGGAGGAAGAGAAGGAGGAGAAGAAGCTTAAGGAGGAGGAGAAGAAAATGAAGAAGACAAAGAATAGATTGGATTTATACCCCGCCCTTCACTCAGAGTCTCAGAGTGGTTTACAAACTCCTTTCCCTTCCCCTCCCCACAACAGACACCCTGTGAGGTAGGTGGGGCTGAGAGAGCTCTGAGAGAACTGTGCTTTCAAGGACAGCTCTGACAGAACTATGGCTTGCCCAAGGTCATCCAACAGGTGCAAGTGGAGGAGTGGGGAATCAAACCCGGTTCTCCCAGATTAGAGTCCACGCACTTAACCACTACACCAAACTGGCTTTCAAACTGAACTTTTGTGAGTCACTGCTCACTTCTTTATCAGAGTGGGAATTTTTATTCCAACAGAGTGATTTAGTTATGATCTCATACCCACCCAATGGTCATAACTGAAGGACTGGCATGCACTGTAAAACAGTAGCCAAACTAAGCCTGCAGAACACTTGTTTGGGAGTAATCTCCATTGAGTAAAACAGGTCTTACTTTTGAATAAACCGGTTTAGGATTGCTGTCTTGGGCAGTACCATTTTTTAGTTGTTTTTGCTTTGGCCTATGAATTGATGTGATTCTTTTCTTGACAAAATGACATGGCATTCAGAACAAAACAGTCCCTACAACAGGGAAGAGATCATGTGAGGAATCCTGGTGAACAAAGGATAGATAAGCAAGTACCAATAATGTCGCAGGTGGACCGTAAAGATGCAGGTGCATTAGTGGTTGTCAAAACAGGTTCTCCTGCTCTGTGTTGACTTATGTAAAGGATCAATGTTTTACACAAAACATTAACTAGGGAGCTAGCTGGAGAAGAGCCATAATCCATGTGCACTCTCACATGCCTGATAGTCAAACTTCCTCCTCACCCACTCTGATTTAAGATGAATAACAATGAAGATAGGAAAGCTGAGATTTGTTGCCTCCTTACAGCTGCTAGGAAGAAAAATGTATTGGCAACAACTGAATAGAAAGTGCAGAACAGACATTGGCACTGGTATCAGAAACTAGGCAGGATACCAATTTGTGTGTGCATGCAGAATGAACCATAATAGAGTAGGCAGCTGCTGGAGAAAACTCAAATAAAAATCCATCTTTATCTGAGAAGACTGCATGAGCAGAAGACACAATATATATATTCAGAGTTAAGCACTTAAATTTGTAATACCACGGTGGACCAGACCAGATGAGACTATATGAAGAATGGAAGGAAGGCATAAGCAATCCTGTTTGTCTGGCAATATCTAGCAGACAAGCCAGGAGTGGGTAGGGATATAAAGAGCCCATCTAGGGTCTCCCCCCCAACACACTTTTCTCTATATCCTCTTCCCCATGGCAAGAAGCCATCCTTCCTCCAGGATCCTCTCCAACTTAGACTTAGAAATTCTGCATTGGCCCTAATGTGGACGAAACTCACTGCCTAAAACTGAGCTTGGAAATGGAAAAAAAGAAGTTCAGCATGGATCTGAATGATATGAGACAGCAAAAGCAAGGAATTCTAATCAAAAGGGCACAATGAACACCATGTGTAGCTGTTCACCAGGACATGCACCGGACTCTCAAGTCTTTAGAATCACTTTTCAAAGGAAGTCTTTGTTCTTGAACTGGTCATGGGTTATATGTATTTATTCAATTTATTATATTTATTTATTCATCTCTTTATTTATTTATTTTTCCCTCATTTTTTTTCTCAAGGGGACTCAAAGCAGCTTAGAACAGGAAAAGCACTGCATAAATAAACCAGTGCAAAGCAAACAAACAAAGCAAAACAAACAAATGCATCTCAGGGTGGTCCTGGACTCATTGGCTGCCTTGATTGAAGACAAAGGCTACGAGCGGAAGGACCATGAACCCTTTAGTTCTTGCCCATTCGCTTACACCTCTGCCAACGGCCAAGCTGAAACAGGAAGAACAATCCTCAGCAAAGATGTTACACAGCTGGCACAGCCTTCCTTCAACCTAGAGACAGACTAAAAGCGTCTCCTATTTTGTCCCCATGAGCTCTTTCCGGCCAGATGGTCAACAGGACTGTGAGAACCCACTCATTATGGTCATTGAACAGCAGCAACTGCACAGATTTTCTCCACTGATGCTGTCTTCTTTCATGAGGTAGTTTATATGAAAGGGTTGGGACTTCAGACCTCAAAGCACTTACTTCCCACTAGTCAAGTTAACTTCAATGACACGATGTAACAGACAGTTGGTTTGAGGTCTTCATCATCTGTTAAACTGTTTTTGTTTGTTTTCTTTGACAGAAAAAAGATCCCTTTGATTTCATGAGATCTTTAGCTCAGAAACTCACACTTCTTTGATTTTTGTACTTACAGTGTACTTTATTCTCCGCCCTATTCTAGCTGTATGACTTTGATCCTAAACACAGTTAATGGGTATGACCTGTGGACTTCAATGGAACCTCTCCCACACAAATATGTTTAGTGTCCTAGCTACAGTCTTTGATCACTGTGTTATATTGCTTTGTGTTCTGATTTCATCCAGCACTTTCAAAGGTCAATGGGACACTTTCATGTTACACTTTTTATTTTCTCAATAATTCTTCTACAAGTCCTTGAAATCACAGGAAAGGCTTTATCCATTACCCTTCTTGTCAGAAATACAGAGGTATCCAGCAGCTAATTTGGAATATCAGTGTCTTATTTCTAAATAGGTGTATGTGCCAACACATCCCATGACAATGTGAGAAGTGACTCCTATAGAACTGGTCAATTTATTTTCATGAAACATAAAAGGCATATAATTTTTTTATTTCAAAGTTACATTCTGAAACAGACTTTTCATCCTTTTGGTTATTGCTCTGACCTTTAAAATTGTGTTTAATTAAAAATGTATGCAGAGAAGAAAGAGACAGCTTTGCTAAATGCCATGGGCACAATCTATGCCTTCCTGTACATATAGCTATGCAAGGGGAAGGGAATCCCCCAGGGCTCAACGGAATGTGTTAACGTCACCCCAACCACCATTGGCCCTCACCAGGAATGTATACTTCACAGCATGCTGGTCACAATCTGGAAATAAGACCCATACATAGAGTGATTCAGTTGTTTTGGTCCATTTGTGCAGGTTACTTATGCTCTGAGCACAACAACTCCTGCTTCTGGACTGAGCATATGGGATGCCACTATGGACATAGTGCACATAAATTTTGCAGTGAATATTTCTGGCTTTTGCCTGTCCTTGATAAATATTATTTGCTGTCATGATAACCCAGAGCCCTGCATGGAGTGTCCCTGAGGATGCAGCCCTCTGAAGGGAAAGTATTTGAAGCTTGATTTATAAGACTAAAAATTTGAAGCTGAAGTTCACATGATTGAAGCTGAAGTTCACATAAGCTGCCAGAGGTTGGAAATGCAATACAAACAACTTCAGGCCCTTTCAAATTCATGAGAATGGCTTCTAATGCCAATAACAACCTCAGGGGTTATTGTATTATTGATAGGAATGTATATTTGTTGTGGTATTGCCTAGGAGCTACAGTGCATAGTCCAGGGACCCCGTGTGCTGGATCACTGTACAAACAGATAAGGGGGGAAATCCAGGCTTTGCTTGCAAGAGATTACAGCCAAAGGCAGGATAATTGAGAATGTCATTCTTTGAAACAATTATCTTGGGACAATGGGGAGGAAATAAATAGTACTATGTAAACAGGCACATGTTAAAGGCATGTAATCCTTGTACTTGTACTAAAATTTTACAATCCTATCTGAAGTGTTAGGAGATCATGAATCAAGCCCTGCGACTTTTGACTTTTAGATAATGAGATTCATGAGAGAGAGTTTATTTGGGTTATTGTTTTCCTTCTGTTTCTTTCTTCTTCTTTTTTGGTGTGGATTAAATGCCAGAGCTTTTCTGCTGTGATGAGAGGCACTATCACCTTCAAATACAACAAGGCATGGGGGCTCCATATGGTAAACAAGAGGGCATGAGCCATGGATAGCCTTGTTAGGATAAAGATGGTACCCCTTTGTACTAGAACCTGGATTTTGCTGCCATTGAGGGTAGGGAGTAGCATCAAAATGCCCTGTGTAAGGCCTTATTGTGGAGGCTGCCTAGAGCAGTGTTTCCCAGGTGTGAGTCAGCACCCAACTGTGGATTGTGGCTCCTGAAGCGTCTGAAAGTAGGTTACAGGCCAACCCTCTCTAATGGCTGCTTCTGTGCTTTGCATCTTTCCCTTTCTTTCCTCCTTGCCAACTTCTTGCATTCTTATCTCCCCATCCCTCTTTGTGACAATGGGGGGGGGGGGAGCCATCCAGCAACTAGTAACTTCACAATAGTGGCTGAAAGGAGGCGGGGGGGGCAGAGAGTAGGTGGGAGCTGTTCAGCATGCCATGGGAAAGACAGAAGAGGAGAGAAAGAGTTTTGGTGCTGCTCCTTCAGCAGCCAATCCTCTTGTCCAGCCCCCCTGCAGTGCCTCATTGCCCTCTAGGGGCTGTGGGAGATGGGCTGCCCTGAGCCCCTTGCCACCAGTCTTTTTACCGCCATCTGTCATCTCTGTGTGTCTCCTCAGCCCAGCACCTCCCAAGCAGACCTCCTCAAATTCTATCTCTGGACTAGCTGGCAGAGGCGGAGGAGATGAATTCCCACCTGCTTGGAGTTCAAAGCAGGGAAAGCAGCACCCTTTATGTGATGTTTGCTGGTTTCTCAAAAATATCTGGTTGGGCACTATGAAAAACAGAATGCTGGGATAGATGGGTGCCAAGGTCATAGTTTGCCCAGGGCAGCAAAAAGCCCTTGGGCCAGCCCCGGATGGGTCACTATATAAAGTAAAGTTGGACTTGTGGATCTCATTCTAAAAAGTTTGGGAACCATTGGCCTAGAATAGCCATAGGACTCCAAGCAAAAGAAACACTAGAAAGCTGCTCAGAAGCCCAGAAGGCTGCAGCTGATAAACTGCTGTGTGTTTGAGATTCATTAAGATTCACCCAGAACCTCTGCAAGGATGGGGGGACAATTAGAACGGTATGATGGATCCAGGAGGGTTTCACGCTGCCTCTTAGGGATTTTTTGGTAAGCGAGACTGGTGCTCCTGTTGCAGCCCAGGTAGACCCATGGAATATGTGCAGATTGGGAGCTATAGGGGAAGAGAAAGGGGGAGAATGAAGAAACAATACAAGCACAAGGCAATAAAACCTACCGACAAAATAAGAAAGGAAAGGAACTTCATAGAAAGATAATTTAATGTGGAAAACTACATGGAACCTCACTGCTCATTTTGTCCCTGAGTTATAACAAAGCAATATTAAGTTAAAAAAACACAGTGTCATAATGCAATCAAAACTACACTTAAAAAATGAAGTCTGTTGTTCAGGGGGCGGGGCACGGTGTATACAAAATGCTGAAACCACAAAAGGGCAGCAGGAAACAAAATTCTATTTCAGGAGTTCCACACTTGAAAACTGCGAGTTAATACCTGGGGAGAAAAAAAGAAATTGCAAGAAAAGTGGATCTGGAAAACACAGGGGAACAGGGCAGTAAATTCAGAGCTACTCCTGGAGCAGCCAAAAATTGTGCAGAAAGTTTTACAAACATTGATGATTTAAGAATGCTGATGCGGCAGTTTGCACATGTGCAGAAATGGTTTGTGTTCAGGACCTCTCTGCAGGAGAGTGTAGTTCCAACCAAAGAGGAGTTGTGAGACGCCAACTGAAGAAGGCATTCTTGGACCCATTTGCTCTAAATAACTGCCACCCAGTAGCTAATATTACATTTCTAGGCAAGATGCTTCATGCATTCTTGGAGGAGACAGATTATCTAGATCCATTTCAATTTGGATTCAGGCCTAGTTTTGGGAAAGAAATTGCCTTGTCACCCTGACTGATGTTCTTCACTGGGAGAGTGACGGGGGAATACATCTCTGTTGATTCTACTGGACCTCTCAACAGCTTTCAATTCCATCAACAATGGTATCCTTCTGGAGAGTGGCTGGGTTGAGAGCGGGGGGCACCATGCTGTGGTGAGACTGCTTTTACTTGATCAACCAATTCCAGAAGGTGGTGTTGGGGGACTGCTGCTCTGCCCTGTGATACTATGCTATGGGGTCCTGCAGAAGCCCATCTTGTCCCCCATGCTATTTAACATGTGCATGAAACTGCTAAGAAGAGGTCATCCAGGGATTTGGAGAGAGGTGTCACCAATATAGGGTTGCCAGGTCTGGGTTGGAAAATACCTGGAGACTTTGGGGGTGAATCCAGGAGAGGGTGGGATTTGGGGAGGGGAGGGGCCTCAGCATGGTACAATGCCACAAAGTCCACCCTTCAAAGCAGCCATTTTCTCCAGGGGAGCTGATCTCTGTCAGCTGGAGATCACTTGTAGAAGCGGTATATCCCCAGGCCCCACCTGGAGGCTGGCAACCCTACACCAATATGCAGATGACATCTGGTTCTATTTCTCCTTAACAGCTGAGCCTTTGGAAGCTAAGACTTTGGAAGTACTGAATAGGTGCCTGAAGAAGGTAATGGGATAGATGAGGGCCCATAAAACTGAAGCTCAGTCTAGAAAAGACTGAAGTGCAGTTGGTCAGCTTTTTAATGGCCTGCCTCTGTTTTATAGGTAGATCTTACAGTGTCTAAAGGTATGTTTTTAATGGCGTGTTTTAAATATTGTGACATTATTTTAATTGTAAGCTGCCTCAAGCAGGACTCTGAACAGAATAGAAATATCCTAAATAAATTAAAAAATGTGGAGAATGCAGGCAGTTACCAATTGACAGCTTACCAAAGTATGTATATAACTAAACTAGGTCAGTAAGCCTATGTTTCCCAGCATATCAAGTGAGGAGAAGAAAATATCACACATCAACTTTGTTGTTGTTGTTGTTCAGTCACACAGTCAAGTCCAACTCTTCCCTACCCCATGGACCACATCACACAAGGCCCTCCTGTCCTCCATTGTCCTCCGGAGTTTGCTCAAGTTCCTGTTTGTTGCATCAATAATACTGTCTTAACCATCTCATCCTTTGCCGTCCCCTTCTTCTTTGGCCTTCAGTCGTTCCTAGCATCAGGGTCTTCTCCAGTGAGTACTCCATTCTCATTTGGTGGTCAAAGTATTTGAGCTTCAGTATCTGGCCTTCCAGGGAACAGTCAGGGTTGATTTTCCTTTAGGATTGACTGATTGACATCCACACTTTGTTAGAAATAAAAGGAAGCAATTTTGCAAAATGTTTCAGAATTGGCTTACCAAATAGTTTTATCCAAACTGTTTAGTGCTGCACCTTAAGTCAGCCTCTATTCAAATCCCCCAATCACTTCTGTTTAACTTTGTTGTGGTAAGACTTTTTCATATTGACTAACACTGGAATCCATTATTTCTATCGAGTTCTAAAGACCAAAGGCCAAGAGGTATGGTAATTTTCTCTGAAGTTTTCAAACTGCATGGAAGTTCCTGTTCAATCCAAGGTTAATTCGTGGATATTGAACTAAGTTTCTGACTAGTTCAATATATATGCAGATCACTGGGAAGGTCATGTTGAGGAAACTTTCCAAGTCCTTTGCAAACAGCCTGCTAATCAAGCTGCATTCTGAAAAAGCAACAGGAAAACACTCGCCTTCTAATATTCTGACGTTCAACAACTTGGCTTTACTGACTCATAAAGAGCCTACAGAAGATTCATTTTAATCTTACATTCCTCATTATAGTGTGTAAATAGAACATGGCCAACATTCTGAGTTCAAGAAGCTGTTACAGCACTTAGAAAACATTCAGGTTTTTTTTGCTTCCGTAGGTGCTGGAGAAAACAGGAAATACTTACCTTAAAGTAACAACAAAAAGAGGAGAAAAGTGTGGTGCCAGGTGACTGCAGGATAGTTTTTATGACCTCCCTGGAGAAAACAGGGTGGGGAGGGAACATGTGTATCAGATTCTGGTACAGGTGAAGTGATGGAGACCAGAAAGGTGAGGATGCAATGAGGGGGAAAGGGTAGCTGTAGTGTGTCATGAGATAAAGTATACCCAGTAAAATTCTCCTGCAGACGCAAAAATCATGCATACTCATAGTGCAATCCTATGCTGAGTTTCTCCAGTCAAAGTCCGTTTATTTCAATGGACTTACATTGAGTCTGTATGGGATTGCACTGTAAGAGACACATAAAAAGGACCATTTCAGGACATTCAATGGGCTCTTGTAGCACAATGGTGGGGAAACCTGCATCTAGAAGAACTCTCCTTTTATTATAGCCTTGCACTACCCTGGGACTTGGAATCCTGGCAGGTATGTTTCTACAAAACTGAGATATTCACTCTCTAACTTAATTGAAAAAGAAATAAAGTTTTTTTAAAAAAATATAACAATGACTGCTGGTTTTGAAGTATCAAAATTCTTAGTGCAAATTTATTGAAATGTAAACAAATACCTCATTTAATGAAATATCAAAACCATATTTTCAACTGAAATGTTTAATGAAAATTCCTAATATTTTTGTACATATATGCATATAAAGATATAAATGTTTGACATATTTTGTATTTATTGTATAAATTTATTGTATAAACAGGTTACAACATGCTAAATTCTTTCATTCTTTTATGCCAAATTATATTTAGCCTCCACATGATTCTAACATTTATGGGTCTGAGTTACCCTGTACAAGGTTGTTTTAAAAAAAAAACCAAACTATTGTTCATTTAATTCATACATAAATGTGGCTAATTACTCTTTATCTGTATAATAAAGCTGCCTTAAATGCCAAAGCAAGGAATTAATCTATGTTATTAGAATTCCCAGTGAGTTAAAGAACAAAAGTGATTTGTTTCATCCACTCTTTTATCCCAAAGAAAACAAGGCCAACATTTATTTACTGGATTTCCCACCCACCCCCAGCCTGTCTTACACAATGTTCAGGCAGTGTCCACAATTCTTCCCCTCCATTTTATCTTCATGACAGTTCTGTGAGGTAAGTTAGGGATTGTGCTGACTAGTCCAACTATTACACGGCCATGCCCTGATCCCACACTTCCTTGTTACTGCCAAAATATCACTCTCCTAAGAGCTCAGGAATGGATATCTACAGTCAGTTATTTTGCCTGTCAAAAATTAGCACTTATGTTGCATTTGGAGCACAAACATGTAATTTCTGTATTCCTACTTATTGCTGGCTCAGAGAATCTAAAACTTTCTATGAGAAGTGGCTTCCTTTATGGAAGCGGAAGAATGAATAGGTCAGATCCAAGCAGCATGTCCCAGGTTACCCTGGGGATCATGAGACCTGCATAGGCAAAAGCCATGTGGGACAGAGGCGGTGAAAAGCAGGAGAACAGGTTGATATTTAATTAAAAAATTGGCTGGATTCAACCCAATGTCCGTCACAACCACATTTATAAGAGCTCCTTCCTAGTGGGCTTTAGACTTATATGAGTGCCCTGAGTGAAAAAGCAAGTCTCTTTCCTCGCATAAAGAACCAACATGAAGCGGTATCTCTTGGACTGTGCAGAGCCAGGCATGGTCTACAGGAAGGGTATTAGGATGTTTGAACTATCCTGCAAACTTCCCTAAAGCTTGGGAAATTCCTGGAGACTTGGGACTGGTGCCTGGGATGGGTGAAGTTTGGGGATGGGAGGGAGCTCAGCAGGGATGTAATGTCACTCTAGACTTCACTTTCTCCTAGATTCTGTGGTGTACCATAACTTCAGATGGTGGACTCTGCAGGGGAATGGGTGTCTGAGTTTGGAGATCAGTTGTAATTCTGGGAGAATTCCAAGCACCAAGTTGAAGTAATTCTGGGAGAATTCCAAGCACTAACTTCCTCTGCTGTCGGTCACCTCTGTGTCAGTATTGTGTTTATTCAGATATGCTGAATTCTGCAGAAAAGGGAAGCCTCCAGAAAATCAGGTACTGTCTCTCAATACACTCAAAGCAGCTTTAATTTTAGTGGATTCTTCCCTACCCTAAAGCAAAGCAAAGGGGCTTTGGTAAGGAGCTTGAGGTTGTAGAAGGGAGGTTGGCTGGCTGGCTGGCTGGTTGGTTGGCTGAAAGCAACAAATTTTTGGATATAATGAACAAAAGGCTTCCCTGGGGCCCAATGGCTCTCTCAAAGGGCCTCGGCTCTATGCCATTCTTAGTGATAGTAGCTGTGCATTTGGCTGGTGGCTGTAGGTTATTTAGCCTTCTTTCTTGTCTAAATTTAATGTTTGCAAATAACAGCTTGTTTTATACTTATTAAAATGATTACTTTCTGTATAAGTAATTCCAGCTGCTCATGGAAAAAAATGTATTTTGAGAAGCTCAGCAGCTGCTAGCCCAATCTGAACCACAAGAAGTATGTTTTTAATAACTGTTATTTTATTAACAGATGAGCACTATCTTATTAAATCTAAATTGGATGTATGTTGGGGGAACTTTAATTCAAATAATTTCAGATTGCAGAAATGAAGGAAGAACATAATAAAGCCCTTGTGTGCCTTGGGGCCACTTGCAAAAGATGCTTTTTCAGCCTTCACACTCTCCCGCTTCACCTCTTCCAGGCTACAAAAGATCTCACGGCAAAAAGATCTTTATGTTTAAACAAAATACACCACACATTCCAAAGGCATCTCTCTGCAAACTTCTGCATTCATTTGAATCTGAGGGCGTCAAAATTGTTTTACAACTATAGGCTGCAATCCTAAACAGCTCTACTCAGAAATAGTCCCATGTTATTCAATAAGACTTACTCCCAGGAAAGTGTACTAAGGAGTGTAGCCTAAGTCTTTCTGTCTAATGGGATTCACACATGAATGTTCTTCACTTGGGCTCTCACTTCTTGATGACTTTCTGTACATGCTGACTTGCAGAGGAATGTGTAAAATACTTCTTTAGAAGGACTGGAGCTTCAGGTCAGGTTTGGTGATACATCTGTAATTTTTATGAGTGATTAGAGATGCCAGCCTCTAGGTGAGACCTGGGGGTCTCTGGGAATTACACCTCATCTCCAGACTACAAAGATCAGTTCCCCTGGAGAAAATGGATGCTTTGCAGGGTGGACTCTATGGCAATGTACCCCACATAGGTCCCTGTCCTCCCTAGGGTTGCCAGATCCCCTGGGGGGGGAACCCCACTTGATTGGCCCGTTCCCTGCTGGCCTGGATCAGGCTGCCGGGGGAACCCCACCCCCAAAGTACTGGGAGCACGGAGACGTGCCCAGCGTGATGACGTTACCTCGCGCTGGGCACATTGCGGGGTGATACTCTATCATTTGAGGGAAAATTCTATGGTTTTCCCTCGAATGATAGTGGCTCTGCCCCAATGTGCCCGATGCAATGACGTCACTTCTGGGTGATGTCATTGTGGCACGCGCACAAAGCGCGCATGGCAAGGAACTCCCAGGGAGGGCCGGGACTCCCCCCACTAAAGAAAGGGTAAGACTTGGCAACCCTAGTCCTCCCCAGGCTCCATCCCCAGATCTCCAGGAGTTTCCCAACCTGGGTTTGGCAACCCTGCCAGTGGATAAGGGAGAAACTGGCAACCCTAGATGACTGCTTCACACATGCAGATTTGGAGGCCTTATCTTTATTTTCCACTAAATGCTACTTAACACTGCTGATTTATATGTCTGCACTTCCTGCTTGGGAGGGGAGCCAACTGTTGTATATACTAGAGTCAAGTTCTTTCTCTCCCTCTTGCCCTTCTACCTCCTTCTCCTTTTAATGAAAGGTAAGGAGGCTGAATTTCATGCCCAGTACTAACTTCTTTACATGTTTGAGGGCCTAGCTATGGCTTACTTACCAAGTGACTGATGAATGCTTTTCTGGAACTCCTAAGCCTCCATGCCTAGAAAGTCATGTGAGAGTACCAATATATTTAGGTAAAGGTAAAGGTTCCCTTGCTCGAAAGCCAGTCAAATCCGACTCTAGGGTTGCGGTGCTCATCTCCGTTTCAAAGCCGAAGAGCCAGCGCTGTCCGAAGACGTTTCCGTGGTCATGTGGCCGGCATGACTAAACACCAAGGTGCACGGAACGCTGTTACCTTCCACCAAAGTGGTACCTATTTATCTACTTGCAATTTCTTGCTTTCGAACTGCTCGGTTGGCAGGAGCTGGAACTAGAGACAGGAGCTCACCCTGTCATGCGGCACCCGGGTCTCGAACTGCTGAACTACTGACCTTCCACAGCCTGCAGTTCAGCGTCTTAACCACTTGAGCCACCGCAGCTCCACCAATATATTTAGCAATGCTAATATCAAATAATTTGGCATTTTCAAATTTGCAGCCCACAAATTAGTAGAAAGGTGTGGTCCTCCCTCTCCTTAGGTTACAGTATTGTCCGTATTCTTCTTGAGAGTAGTGTGTATTTGAAAAACAATATGCACAGGAATGTGTGGGGAAAGGATGAGGGAGGAGAAGAAAGCCAGCCCTCATCTCTTCACTTTGTGGGCCTACAGGTGTCAAGATACGGGCCTGGGAGGCTGCTGTTTCCTTGGGGTCTCCTCTAGACACTGCAGGTGTTCCAGAGGCCTAGCTGGAGCACCACAAACAAAGAGCTTTGTCCTACTTTGCAGCTGATCCAGGCTGAAATATTATTAAAGGTTATTAACTGATATTCAGTTACAGGATCATGGCCTGAATAAAGAATAAGACCCGCTGCTGCACCAAAGCTCATGGTCTGTGAACCTGCACACCTGCACAGTTACAAGGTGGTTTTAAGTTTTACTGTAGCCCAATTTGGGAACAGTGAGCTATCTATGGAATGCTCTACAGTTTGGACTTGGTTCATGGCACTTTCTAATTGCCTGATTTTCTCCACTTTCCTATAAAGAAGAGCATCTGGCCTACACAGAGCATCCATTATAACAGAGGCTGCTAAAACCCCTCCAAACTACCTGTAAGGAAATCATATGAACACAGGGGAACAAACAAGAGTTATTTACTGCTGAAAATAATAATGTATATCACAATATCTTCTGCCATTCCATTTTTACCCCATATCGGCATTTTGAAAATGTCCGAGCACTTCTAAAACTGTTCCTTTGAATGCATTTTCAAAAAAATGGTTAGGTTGTAGACAGTGTTCCCTCTAAAGTTAGTGTGAGCTAGCTCACAGTATTTTAGCCTCCGTCTCACACATTTTTGTCTTCGCTCAGGAAGGATGGCTCCAGAGCAAACTTATTTATGCCGTAGCCAAGTCACCTGCTCACAACTTTAATGCCAGTAGCTCACAAAGTAGAATTTTTGCTCACAGGACTCCATAGGTTAGAGGGAGCATTGGTTGTAGATCTCCTCCCAGATTGTCTTCATTCGATTTAAAGAAGAAAAAGAGTTGGATTTATACCTTGCCCTTCACCCAGCATCTCAGAGTGATTTACAATCTCCTTCCTTTCCTCTCCCCACAACAGATGCCCTGTGAGCTAGGTGGGGCTGAGAGCTCTGAGAGAACTGCTCTTGAGAGAACAGGTCACCCTGCTGGCTGCATGTGGAGGAGTGGGGAATCAAACCCGGTTCTCCAGATTAGAGACTGCTCTTAACATGCTGCGGATTTTGGATAATCTGTGATTCAAGGTGAAAAGTCAAAGTTTCTTCTGGCAAAACTGAATGAGGTAAGGGGGGGGTTGCAACATGATGGTCTCAATTGTCTTCTCAGAGACAGTGAGGTGTAGAAGTCAGTTTGTTTGGGTAGGACTAAGAAGACTTGGGTTTGAATGCCCCCTCAGAAAAAAAAGCTCGTGGAATGACCTTGGGCCAGGCATTCTCTCTCAGTGGAACCTACCTCACATAATTATTGTGACAATAAGGGAGAAGAGGACCATGGGAGCTGCCCTGAGCTCCTTGCAAGAAGAATGGGATAAAAAATGTGTGAGAGACTTTGTTACAATTCTGGGAAGGGGGGCTCTTTTTCTACTTATTCATTTAAATGTTTTGCCCTATTTTTCTCCCTCAAAGCAGTTTACCTCCCACCCACACACACATTAAAATACAATGTAAATAATATGTGTGTGTGTGTGTATAACTATAGGATTGCAGTATAGCCTTCTAGCAAGTAATGAGACACAATGATATTCCAGGCTAGTACTGGTTCCTCTGGCATAGCCACAAAGGGCCACAGGCTTCAAGTCACAGTAGGGATGCCAGACCCCTGCCAGTGGGCGGTCTCCCACATTGGGCCCCCACCTCTCCGCTGCTGGCCACCTCCAGCTGGCTTGCTAGGGGAATTACCCCTCCCCAAAAAGGAGGAATGCCTGAAATTAATCCAGTATGCCTATATGAGTTGGAAGTGATGTAGGCACGTCAAGGATGTCGGGGGAGATGCTCTGGTTTTTGGGTGAAACTCTATGGTTTGAAGCTAATTCTTCCATAGAGTTTTGCCCCAAAACCAGAGCTTCACCCCCAACACACATACATCACTTCTGGGTTACGCAGGCACATCACATTAATTTCCAGAGTTCCTCCCTGCTCCCAGTAAGTATACCTCTCATCCCCCACCAGCTGCTCCAAGGGACCTGGCAACCCTACGTCACAGGCTGTGAGTTAAGGGCAAAGAGCCCTCAGGCCCAAGATTTAAATCTCTGGCTAAGCCCAGTCTTCCGATACCTCCACAATGGTCTCCAGGACTTGCAAAGGGTAACAGCAAACATAGTGCATAGTGGTGTTTTCCTTGCGATGCCATTATTCATACATGTAAGCCCCTTAATTCCCATCACTATTTCAAGGTTTGCTTGAAAAAAATGCTGTTGTTATTCCTGTTAATGGCAGCTGAGGGGATAATTCATAGCCAATTTTGATCTGTATTGTGTTTTTTTCTGCTTGCACATGGATTTTGAATAGACCACCTTTTCTAAAATGCTTCAACTGTTTAAAATCATTCACCAAATAAAACCTGGACAACAGATCACAGGCAGTTGCCACCAACCTATTATGTTCAGTGTTTAAGTCCACTGTGTTCTGCTGTTGGAGTAATATAGGATGCTGCATGTATCTACAGTAATCCCCTACATTAGAAAGTGACCTGCTACACTGTCAGCTGGGGTCTCATAAGGTACTATAACATTCAGGTTCCCAAGCCAAACTCTGTTACAAGTGCACTTTTATTGAACCTGGAGCTATCTCTGCCACTGAGCTGCTACAGCCAACCACCCCTCTTAATTTTCAGCATGCTATAGTCAAGAGAATTGGCCTGCCTTGCAAGAGTCTGATATGAAGATGATCTTCTCACAGGACATCAGGGATAATTTCTGTGGTCTCTTTCAGTCTACAATCTTCAGTGGTAACTAGATGCTGCTTAGCTCTGTAGGATGACTTATTTATTAAGTATATTTTTATTCTTCCAAGGAAGAGATATTTTTAATCTCTTCCAAGGAAGAGTGGGGTAGAATGGGGGCCCAAAGCAGCTTATAGCATTTTACTCTCACAATGATCCTGTGAGATATGTTAGGCTCAGAGGGGGATCGACTGGGCCAATGGCATCAAGGAGCTTGATGGAAGAATGGGGATTAAACCTGGCTCTCCCAGATCCTAGTCCTACCACTAGACCAAACTGGCTCTCGGATGATGACAGAGGTCCTAGAGTTGCACAAGACAGCATTTCAGTTGATCATAAATTCTTACTCCTGCATGACAAAATATGCCTATTGACATTTTCTTCCTTATAGTCATCAAAGGTGTTGGAGCCCTGAACTTTTAGTATAGGTCATGCCATTTCTTACCTGGTTTCCTCCAGTTAGAAAGTCACCTTCAGCAGCCATCCCATGCATACACATGCTTTGTAGATCTCTAATTCAAAAATAAGTTTTGCTATTGGAAGAAGCAGGACAGTACTTTCTCTTAATCCTTCATTCAGCTCACCTACTAGAAGGGAGTACAAACTCAAGTAAGGTCCTGGCAGTTAGCAGAGCCCAAGGAGCTCTTGGTACAAGCTTGAAACACCAGCCTCCTCCTCTGATTTTCACGCATAAATACCCTATCAGGGTAATGAGCTTCCAGTCTGTGCTGCCCCTCCCTTGCCCTGGTAAAATATATCCATCCCTCCCACCCATGCTTGGGAAATGGGATCTAGGATTGTAAGAGTGGGCCCTACTATAGGGCAAGGTGGGTATCCAATAAAGAGCAGCACAATGTGAGGAGGGGAAGGTCTAAGGGAAAGGACGCAATCTTCCAGGGAGTTCTCACCCAAGCCCACTTCTCCCACTTGGTTTATATTTGATTCAGTAAGGCTTTCATAAGGCAGTGTGCTGCAAGACTGTGGACTGTATCGATTCTAGTGCACTCCCACAGTGCCATCGGAAAAGGAGGCGGGGTTTTGAACTTCTGCCAAACCTAGAGAAGGGATGCTTAGTCCCCGAGAGCTGCAGACCCTTAACTGTGTTTGTTAATTCCTCTAAGTCAATTGAAGTCAGTGGCTTATAAAAGTATGACTCTGCTTGGGCTGGCACCAGGTCCATAGACATGGAGGCATTTGGGAGCAGTGCCCCCCACAGTTAAGTGCCAGCCCTTCAGACAAAAAATTCAATGTGTGCAATAAAAAAATATTTTAAAAATGTAAGATGTGCATGGGGTTTCTAAAATGACCCCGCCCACAGTCAGGGAAGTTTCAGTCTAATTTTCTTTTTTCCAGGCCAAAAAATAAATAGGCTTTTAAAAATGCAAATAAAATAAAGTAAAATTGCAAAATGCAATTTTTTTTCTTCACACCTTGACACAGAGAGTACTACATCTTTCTGTGTTATATCTCTGAGGATGCCAGTCACAGCTACTGGCGAAACGTCAGGTTCTACAATGCCAAGACCACGGCCAGATAACCCGGAAAATCTACAACAGGAGAAGAGAAACAGTGGGAGATTTCCCCCCTTCACAGAAAAGCAGACCTGAGAATCAAGTCTTTCCAATCGAAAGGACTAGAGGACTGGAGGAGGACTAGAGGTCACAGCAGTGCTGGGGCTGCTTTTTCTGCTGCTGCAAGAAGAGCAGCAGGGGCGGTTGGGGCACCCCCTGGATTTCGCCATGCTCCACCAACCAAAATTTTCTGGCTGTGCCCCTGGCTGGCACTATTTGTCATGAATGCAACTTGAATTTCTCAAACCAAGCACCAAAATCACTTGAACTGGCCTTCACGGTGGCCTGTCTCAGGCAGGGCTATTTTGGGGCAGGAATGCACAGTTCCAGCTGGCTCCCAAGTTGGCCACACCCAGCAGGGACTCATTAGCATAATAGGCCACACCCAACAGCAGACACTCATTAGGACTGGCTACATCAGGGGCCTGTGGCCTAACATTCAAAGGAGTTCCTGCTTTTTAAAAAAAGCCCTGGGTTTTGACAACAAACAAGGTAAACAGAATAAGAAGCAAAAGGTGGGTGTGGCTGAATGACCACACTTCTGGTAACATGGGAGTGTGGCCTAATATTCTAATGAGCTGTGCTGTTGAGGGTGTGGCCTATTATGCTAATGAGTTCCTGCTGGGCTTTTTCTACAAAAAAAGCCCTGGTCTCAGGTTTGTCACCTATATGCAAAGAGCAATCATTTATATTTTGCTTGGCGTTATCACCATTATACTATCATTGTTGTGGATCACAGTGTTTTAAGAAAGACTCTGAAGGTCTTCTGCACAGTGCCAGCTAGGTTTGCCAGATACCCTCTGTGGACAGGGAAAACCCCGCCCCCAGCTGCTGTTGCCCACTGCCACTTCAGCAGCTAGAAGAAAAATAATTTTTTAAAAAACCATTGGAGCAACAATGCCTCTCTAGGAATCACTAGAAACTTTATAGAAAACCATAAAGTTTTCAGCAATTCTAAGAGAGGCATGATGTCATTTCCATGTTTTCCCCAGAAATGGTGTAGTACCATTGAACCAGTGGCGACTCCAACTGGCGTGAACTAGTGGCTGGCAACCCTAAGGCTAGCCCAATTTTTTTTCCTACTAGGCACGGAGGGAGCCCATTACTCTCATACTTTCTACCCCCACACTGTGAAAGGAAGCCAGGTTTCAGAAACTGCTGCCCACGCTCCATGCACACACCCCTGTGCTTCATGGAGGTAGTGAGGAGCTCACCACACATGCTTCTTCACCAAGCACCACAGTTAGGCAAGGCAGGAGACCACCACATGCCCTTGTTGCCCTCCAAAACGGTGAGCACCACACATCACACACACCCCTAGTCCAGCATGGCCATGGGGAGGCATTGGCTCAAAGGTGGAAGGCCAGGTATGGGCCTGCCCCTCCCACCAATGGCAGAAGAAATAAGCATACTCCCCATGGTCCACTGCTGGGTCCAGGGGTGCCTCCTGGAGCTGGTACTTGCCATGGCAGATCCCAATGCTGTGACAGGGACTGATGAGGCAGTGACTGGGCTGGCTGGTGCCCCTCTGGTGCCCTAAGCAACTGCCTGTGTCCACTTAGTGGGTGGGCTGCCCCTGCTTGTGAATAAGGAAGGGTTGGAAACTGCTTTAAAAATAGGGAAATTGTTTTTCCAATGGATGTTTTACAGACATCTCAGAATGAGGCTAACAATGCAATCCTAAACCCTTCTAAATCCAAGTTGGGTGTAACTCTATTTAGGACTGCAGTGCAAATCTGTGTGCAATTAGGCCTCTATCACACAGCATTCAAAGTCACCATGTTATGTAACTTCCTGGTTGAGTCTGGTAGGTGTTTTCAGAACTGTCTTTGATGACAGCATCACTCTTTCCGTTTAAAAGGTAACACTATCTGCAGTGCTTTATGGGTCTTCTGGGAGATAACAGATTAAAAAACTTCAGAGGCTAGAACAAAGCACAGCGTGAAGAAAATGAAAATCATGTATTATGCACACATGCTTAAAGATGAAGTGGTTTTTCAGTAAAATGCACCCTAATTATAGTAGTTTCTTGTTTCAGGTATAAAAGCAGTAAATTCTACCCTTCTACTGTTTGCCTTGACAAGTTACTTTTTTTTATTAGCCTCTGGTTCAGTTTTCTGTTGTGTTCAATCCTTATTTCACACAGCAAAGGAAGTTTTGATGGAATATATGCCAGAAGGGCCTACAGTCAAAACAACTTTTTAGTAATACTACAAAAAGTTTGCAGTCTTTCTGGAACAAAGGCATAAAATACTATTAAAAGCAAGAATACAAAAATAAACTTTAAAGAAAACCTCTTTTTGAATCTCAGCACAGAATCAATTTGCACTCATAACATTTTATTGGTCAGTAGTATTCTCCATGTTTGACACAGCTGGAGTCCTCAAATCATATAGCAAATGGGTGAGCCGTCTCAGGTGACCTAAAATAATTGGTAACCAGAGGTAAGCTGGGTTGAGCATTTATTGGAGTAATGATGACCCAATAAAGGTCATGATGACCCACAAGCAGACAGCCTGTGATGCCATCTTGATTTTGCTCAACATTTGGTTCTCATCTGGCCACCAGGTAAAACATCCCAAAATCCTCCAAATAAAATTGAATCTGTGGAATGCCGCCACAGCTGAGTGTCACCTTAGCACCTCAATTAATGGGGCAGGGGGAAGAGAAAGGGAAAACTAGCTTCTCAAGCCCCTTAAACCTTATAGAATCTTGGGGGTGGGAAGACTGGGGAGGATTTCCACATTGTTCTCTGTCTCCTGGGATTCCTCATAGATCCACAGCTTCTCTCTGTAGTTAACAGGAAAGACACTTTTCAGATTGGCATCCTTTCCCACATTCTGGTAGATGCTTAGCTCTCTGGTTTACCAGGAGCTGGGGGTTATGAATCACATTGGGAAATGACTAGGTCAGTGTTGGCAGCAGGCCCATAGCCAGAAAAGTTTTGATGAGGGGGCACCAGGGGGCATGACATCACTTTGGACATCACCAAATATAATAAAAATAAATCATATTAAAAGGCGAAGAGGTGGCCCTCTGTGTTGCAAACGCATGCATTTGGCAAGCCCTTGAATGCACACATACACACACACACACACTGCACACCCAGGTCTGTATGCATGCCATGGATTGCCCGCTGGATTGCAAGCCACCCGAGCCTACCAGAGAGGCTGTAAAAGTGCAGAGCTGTGCTATCTGATATTCGGAGTGCTTTCCAAAGGGAGCAAGCCAAAGGGGAAGGCAGGCACTCCCAGGGAGAAGCACCCACAGGGGTCACAGTGGTCGAGACCAAGCAGAGCAGGAGGAAGGGAAGCCGAGCCAAAGTGGTCATGGCAAAGCAGGCAGCAAGAGCCACAGGGGCCGCAGTGGCTAAAACTGACTGAGCTGAGGAGCAGGGGGAAGGAAGCAGTGGCCAAGACAGTGTGACATTTACCTTGTGAAACTACTATGCCATGTCAGTTATCTTGCTGTGAACTTTCAAAGATCTTCTGGAACTAATTAAGGTTTCTAGTCATATATCAGAGGATCTCTCATCATATATCAGTAGGCTGAGATTTTTAATATAATTTTAACCTTAAGTTACTAAAATAGTGCTTGGAACATACCATTTTCTAAAAGTATTTATTTGTTTGTTTAGGATATTTCTATGCTGCCTCAAGGCAGCTTAAAATTAAAACCACAATATTAAAAACAAGTCACTGGACAGTAAGAGGAATGGCAGGTAGTAGTGGCACCAGATTATCACTGGACATCGCTGGCTTAGTACCTGAAAGCAATATATTCTAACATTGGTTGAACAAGATGGTTTTTGGTGTTGGAAGATGATCCCCCATAAAAGAGGGACATAAACAAAGGTTTTTCACTAGAATGTGTTCCATTTCTGATCTTTTCTGGCTTGATATCATAAGAACATAAGAGAAGCCAATGTTGGATCAGGCCAATGGCCCATCCAGTCTAACACTCTGGCATACAGTGGCCAAAAAAACCAGAAGCCATCAGGAGGTCCACCAGTGGGGCCAGGGCACTAGAAACCCTCCCACTGTTGCCCCCACCAACCACCAAGAAAAGCACCTTTACTATTAGCAGTATGCATATCTTTTTAACTACTGCCCATAAGCATCCTTCCCAGGAAATAAATCATGCAAACAAAGACTCAGTTTGACACACAGTAATAAACTTGTTACTTGTGAGAATACTGGTGATGCACACACTATTACAGGAACAAGCACACCAAAACTGGCAGAACACCAATGGTATCTGGTTGAATGACAGTATTCCTTTAACCCCAGTAACACCTAGAGTCCAGGCCTGTAGCCAGAATTTTGTAATTCAAGGGGCCTTTAAATAAGTCAGGGGGCACTGATGTTGCAAAATAAAAAATAAAATAAAAATAAAATTTTAAAAACTCCCCTTTGCGGCATTCACACTCTGCTTGCCTACATGGGGAAGTGAGCCATGCTTGGGGAAGAGGCGATGGTGGGGAGTCCTCCAGGGGGCCCAGAGAGTTGGGAGTCCTCTGGGTGGCCCAGAGAGCCAGGGGGCCTAGGGGCTGGATGGACGTTAGGGGGCCTTGGCAGGAAGTCAGGGGGTGAGGCCCCAAAATGCCCCACTGTAGCTACAGGCCTGCTAGAGTCATGGCAGTACTTGCCCATATGGCACAATAACTATGATTAACGTGGCACCAACCACTGTGTCACTGGGTAACAACAGAATGTCACTGGGTAACACATTCCATAGACTAGGAGTATATAGGCTCACTTTGACTGAATCTTTTATTATATAAATTATTTCTTTGTACCCCTCTTTTCTCTCCACCTGGGACATGCTCTCCAGTGAGACCCCATCTTTTGTGATGCCCTCTTAGCTCCTGCTTTTAGGAGGCTATGAGGCCCTGACACTGGGAAGGCCCAGACCACTCCCTTGTAAGCCTCCTCAATGTCCCTTCTTTTAACACCATGACTCTTCATTTCTACAAGCAATGATATGTTACAAAAAAGGCAGGCAGGCAGGCAGGCAGGTAGGTCAGTTTCAGAGGGTAGGCCCATGTCCATCTGCAGAAGAACAGCTAGATTTGAGTCCAGTGGCACCTGAGAGACCAACAAGTTTTTGAGGGAGCGAGCTTTCAAGAGTCAAATCTCCCTTTGTCAGGCACAGATAGGTAAGAACACTGGTAAACAGGGGTCTTTTTTGGGGGGGGAGCGCACTGGAGCCCAGTTCCAGCAGCTCAGGAGTCAAGCCCCACCCCCAGCTGGTGTCCTGGGAGTCTTTCAGGCAGCCGAATGTCAATTTCAGCTCCATTATATCCTATGGGCCATTGAAGTCAATGGTGAAAACATAGGGTATATTCTGGGGGCTGGAGGGGAGGTGGTTTGAGGGAGAGGCTCCAAACTCACAGGATATCTGATGGAGCCTCTCCCCAAGATACCCACCAAGTTTCAAGAACATTGGTCAAGGGGGTCCAATTCTATGGGCCCCCAAACAAAGTTACTTTTTCCCCACCATAGTGAACAATGGAGGGAATGCGGGCAAACTGTTTGGGAGCCCATAGAATTCGACCCCCTGGTCCAATGTTCTTGAAACTTAGTGGGTATCTTGGGAAGAGGCTCCATCAGCTACCCTGTGAGTTTGGAGCCTCTCCTTCAAACCCCCTCCTCCAGCCCCCAGAATATACCCTATGTTTTCACCATTGACTTCAATGGCCCATAGGATATAATGAGGCCGAATTGCCGCTGAATTTCTTTCATTCCCTCCTTTCCTTCTCTCCTTTTCCTCTTTCCCTCCTTCTTCTCTTCTCTCTTTCTTTCCCACCTTCTTCTCTTCTCTTTTTCCTCCTTTCCCTGTTTCCCTCCTTTCCTTCTCTTTCTTTCCCTCCTTTCCTTCTCTTTCTTTCCTCTTCCTTCCTTCTTTCCCTCTCTCTACTCTCTCTCTTTCCTTCCCTCTTTCCTCCTTCTGTGTCCCAACTCTAGTGAGAAGGAGTTTAAACTTTAACCCCCTTCTCTCTTAGCTCCCCCACCCAGGCCAGCTTTTGAAGATGCCTCCCCCCCTTTTGCTTCCCCTTCTGACATAACTTCCGGTGATGTCAGGTGGTGTGGCATATGCTAATAGCCTAATTGCTCATTAGCATACAATATGCTAATGAGCTCCTGCAGCTCTTTTTCTGCGAAAAGACCCCTGCTGGTAAATATGTGGAGGTCTGTGACTTTATTAGAAGAAGCTCTTCTGTTCTCTGTTTCTCCTTCTTCCTGTTCCTTCTGCCTCTCCTCCTTTTGGCCTTTCCTTCACCTCTTCTGTGGGGGTTCTTAGGAACATGTAGAGAGACACACACCCTGTTTTCTGATAACAATTAACTTATTCTCTTTTCTAGCTTCTAGTTAGACTATGATTCTGCTCAACAGCCTGTGACTAAGGAGGGGAGTCATTCAGGAGAATGCCACACCCCGTAACAGGTAAGTTAGGCCAGGGGCTGATCATGTCTGTCAGGCCATTCCCCTTGCCCAGACCCCAAATTTCCCTGACTTCTCTTCCTCTTCCCATCTCCTGTTCCTCTCATCCTGTTTCTCCGTCTGCCTTCTCCTTCTTGGGTTGCCAATCCCCAGTTGGGGGCAGGGGACTCCCTGGTTTGGAGCCCCTCCCCCTGCTTCAGGGCCATCAGAAAGTAGGGGAGGGATAGCTGCTGGGCACTCCATTATACCCTATGGAGACCAGTCACCATAGGGTATGATGGAGAATTGATCCATGGGTATCTGGGGCTCTAGGGGGCTGTTTTTTGAGTTAGAGGTACCAAATTTTCAGCATAGCTGCTGGTCCATCTCCTAAAAAAACCCAAGTTTCAAAAAGATTGGACCGGGGGTCCAATTCTATGAGCCTCAAAAAAAGGTGCCCCCATCCTCCATTATTTCCAATAAAAAGAAAGCATTTAAAAGGAACACAGTCCTTTTAAATGTGATGGCAGCTTACCCAGAACTCCCTATCCTCTCCCAGAGCCTCCTAGTAAGTCCTCCACCCACTTGTCAGCCTCACCTTTAAAAAAAATTATTTTCCCCCATATCTGGTCTTCACATGAACACATGAAGCTGCCTTCTACTGAATCAGATCCTTGGTCCATCCGGGTCAGTCTTGTCTTCTCAGACAGGCAGTGGCTTTCCAGGCTCTTAGGTCAGACATCACAGGCTACCTGATACTCTACTCTGAATGCAGAAGATCCCTGGTATCTCCAAATAAAAGGACCAGATAGTAGGTAATACCTGAGACTCTGGAGAGGAACTGCCAGTCAGAGTAAATACTACTGACATTGATAGACCAATGGTCTCACTCAGTAGAAGGGAGCTTCATGTGTTCCCATAAAGCTATGTGGTTTATTATGCTATTGCTAGGTGCATTATTGATATAGGATATCATAAACTGGAGGATTAGTTGTACTGCATGTAGCGCTAAATGAAAACATTCTGGTATCTGAGTCTGAAAGTCGAAATGGCACCTGTGATAGTCCCTAATCCTGTCACCTCCTGGCTTTGGAGGGCAAGCTCCAGTCTGGCCATCATATCCTGGCCCCTAAAGGTCCCTCCTTCATAGTCTTCACCCCCCACATCTCTGATCTTCCTCTGCTTCACTCTAGTCTTCTTTTTGAAAATGTTAGGCATGTCCCACTTTAGGCAGCTCTTGCCTATTATGCTATGCCTTGGAGTGAAGGGGGTGCTTGCCAGTTCTCTGGAGCTCCTAGAGTAGATGGACAGAGTCATCCACATTCATGATATCTTTGCCCTCAACTTGTTGCCTCCCCCCGGGATCAGGGGCTCTGCCCCATCTGCAGCTCCAGGCACAGATCTTCTGATGTTCATCCCAGGGGTGGGTCACATGAGGGGCTACCTCTGTCTGATATATGCTGATACTCCTGCCAGCACAACCCCGTCCCAACTGTGCACACTTCTGCTGGCAAAGGCAAAGTGCAACAGGACCCCTGTGGCATCAGCATCCCATGAGCATCCTTTCATTAATGAACACAATATGGTGGGAATATCTCCTGCACAAGTTCCATCGAAATGAATGGGAACTGTAGAAGAGCACTGCTGCATTGGGAGATGGCCCTTTATTTTAAATAAAGATACCACTACAAGTACATTACTATCCTATTTCATAAGCACGGGGGGCTGAATTGCCGCTCTGCTTCAGTGCTGCAACTTAATTCTCTGGAAGCGCCCCCAAATAGAGCAAGTGGGGAAATGATCCCCCCCCCATAAGCATGTGAGTGCAAGGGTGGTATATAATAGCTGTAGCTGAGTTCCAGATCTTTTGTTTCATAGGCACTATGCATTTAAGTTGGGGGGGGGGGGTTAAAAAGAAAATGCCATTTATCTTCACAAGGGACAGAGTACAGCCCAATCCATCTTATGAGAAAAGCCTGTTTTCAATGTGTGTAATGAATTCACAAGAGTGGTAATGGGCTTGTAGGGGGGCAGGGTGATGAATCTGTTGCTTCACTTAACATCCTGTTCCAGAGGAATTAGGTCTCCCCACAAAGAGAAAGCTCCCTGGTGGGGGAGGGGATCACACTCTCCGAGCCCTTAGATTGTTATTTCTTAAGTGCTGGGGTTTGTTCAGCCCAGGCAGCACTAAATTTGTCATGTAGTTTCTTTATGAGCCATAGTAGCCCCATCAGGCCTCAAACCACACATTAAGCCGCTGGGGACTAGGGCAATTGGAGACAATATTAAGACATCTCAGGGTTGAAAATGCAGCATGCTGAAGTCTGGTCAGGCTTTCAGTGGCAATGCGGATTGGTCTTTCTCTTGAAATGATGTATGATATTTTTTATAAAAAATTACAAACCATTAAGTGTAAACAATATTAAATAAAACAACGAGTTCACAAATATTTTAAGCCAAAAAAGAGAAAATATTGTTTTTAAGTTAAAAATAAATTGGGGAGAGGGGGAAATCTAGAAACTTCTTTTTTTCTCTTGTCCCCCCCAGCATGAACCAGCAACCGCTTCAGGGACGGCACTGGGATGAATAGGGAGAACTGCTCTGGCCCTGCTAGATTTCAGAGGGACACCACTGCAAACGTGCCTCTTTGCCCAGTTAGCAGGAGGAATGAAGAAACATTTTTTAAAGGATATTTAAGCTCAAATAAGTTAATTTACTGAAAAGCCATTTAATTGCATGCCGTTACTTTCCACAAGGGGGATGAAAGTAACAAAGGGATGAATCGAGGCTGGTGAGTCCAGGTCAAGTCTGAAATGGAGGGAGTGAGGGAGGAATAGGAGGGTGCGGGGGGGGGGAGATTGGGTTTATACCCCGCCAGTCACTGGAGAGGCTTACAATCTCCTTCTTTTTCTCTCCCCACAACAGACACCCTATGAGGTAGGTGTGGCTGAGAGAACAGCTCTGAGAGAACTGTGACAGACCCAAGGTCACCCAGCTAGCTGCAGGTAGAAGAGTGGGTTATCAAACCCACCTCTTCAGATTATTCTGCTGCTCTTAACTACTATACCAAACTGGAGGCTGTGGAAGGTGATTTGCCAACTTTCCCCCTTTCCACCAGATCCTTTTTTTCAGCCTAATGCACCTTTGCCATACCAGGGAGGATATTTCAAGGGGAAATTAGCAGGCAAGGAAGGGAGGAACACACAAACCCTGCTCACCACTTCTGCCTTCCAAACTTGCAGGCTCTTGTCATCCCCTTCTACAGACTGCTTTTCACAGGACCTTTTTGTCTGGTGGTACTCACTGGTATTATACCAGCAAGGGGTGGGGTGCTCTCCCAAGAAACACTGTTTTATCAGCTTTTCAATTGTGACCTGGATTTAATCTTGGAATATCTCTTTCATTAGGATATCATTAGAACTTTCATTAGGATGTCATGATTTTATAGGACGTGCATTGGTTGTGGGCTCCCCCCAGCCAATATTAACAGATCCCAGATTTTTGCAAAAGCCATTTTAAGAGATATGATGATCCTTGCACCTCTGTTTAGCTGAGATGTGACTTTCATAATGAAGAAATAGTCTGCTCTCTCCTGCTTTGCAGAAGCTTATTTTGAGATTCTCATTTCCTTCAGATATTTTTCCTGATCACAGACTATAGTATGCCCAGGCCTGGAATCTCCCATGCGTCTGCAGAGAGCTTGATTTTGGTCTTTTTTATTATTTTGCAGCCATCCGTCTTAACATTTGCCCCCTTTTATAAGGGGAGAACAAAGGATGCAGCAGTAGTCATTTCTTTGGGGGCTTTAGCCAAAGACCAGCCAGGGCAATAAGCTAAGAATCAAGGTAACAATAAACACTGAAAGCCCCTTTGTGGTTTCCCTTTCAGATGTCAGTGAACTTGAGTCTGCCTTGGTGTGAATAAAGGAACTCTGTGCTATTTCAGGAATGCCAGCAATTCAGTCATCAAGCAACTTTGATCTTGCTCCAGTTTTCCTTGCTCATTCATTAGCTCAAAATGCAGAGGTTAAGATAGGGCTCTCTCTTATCTCAGACTGAGTGGCTGTGACTTAAATAAATTGCCAGCTTTTGCTTCTTGCACTTCTGATTGTAAAGAAAAATGATCTAAACATGATGCACAGAACTTGTTTAAGTCTAGGCATGAACACGATGCACATCCTCAGAGTAAAGACTTTCAACTTTCAGACAGAAAGAGAGGTTTTGTGATGTACACATGTCATTACTGGGTTTTTTGTCCCATGAAATTCCCAGCCCAGCCCGAGGCTCACTGACACTCAGGGGTGGTCTTTAGGACGCTGCCATTTACTCCCACAGCAAGGGAGCTGGAGGTTATTTCTCCAAAGGGGAGACCTTGACATTTTATTCTTGAACATTTTCCTGTGCATTTTGTCCCTTTGCAATTGTGGGTGGCCTTACTCTTTCCCTTGATACAGTCTGTGGTTCTTGCGGCACACTCCTAAACAGCACAACACCCCTTCTAAATCCATTGAAGTCAGTGGGGTGTAATTTTACTTAGGATGGCCCTCTTACAGTGAAATCCTAAGAGCAGTTGGCTGGGAAGAAGCCCCAGTGAGTAGACTTTAATAGGATTCTAAGTAGACTTGCTCAGGATGGCACTGCTGGTGTCTTAATTCTTGCGCGTTGTTACTGGAGAGCCAGCGTCTCTTCTCTTTCAGCCTAATGCATCTCACAGGATTGTCATTCTGGATTCCTTTGGAGGAACTGAAGAAGACACAGTAAATAAATTCATCCCAGAGTCCTTTCCATATGTTCATATAAGCCCATGGTCAGCAATTTGTTTTTATGGATGATCACTTTGGAAATGTAGACCTTGGGGATCGTGGGCCCTATCGTTGCCCTAAAATCACCTGCTAGGAAATTCTACTACTACACACCTTCGCTAGGGGCCACCCATCCAAAGCTCCTCCTCCTAATTCTACTGAAGGTACTGCAGCAAGCAGGGTTGCCAGTTGTCTCTCTATCAAGCTTCCTATGTCACCAAAAGCTACACTGACAGACAACAGAATAACAAGCCATGGCCTTTGAGTAGCTTGCTGTGGTAGAGGAGCCAGGCTAGAAAAAGTGAGTTGGCAACCTGACAGTCGAATTAATAGTGGCACTCTAGTTACAGCAGCTGGTTTGAGTTGATTGTCAGCTTGTGGTTGGCACTGCACTGTGGACGGGGCCCATCTTTGTCTCTTCCCATGCTGGAGGGCTGCCTGGAAAAATCTCAGAGAGAGAGAGAGAGAGAGAGAGAGAGAGAGAGAGAGAGAGAGAGAGAGAAGCAGTCTGCAGTAACGTTCAGCAGTTACAAGAGACAGCATGTGGGCTCAGGCACTCTGTACATGACGGTGAGGTACAGATTAGAGAGAATGGTGCAACATAGGTAATCTTCAAATTCCTGTAACTCCATCTTTTGGCTGTTCCATACAGTGAGATTCACCTGTTGGAGGGGACCGAGTAGGCACAGGGTAAGCGTATACTCATCCCTGTAAGGGAGCTGAATCGGAACTCTACTTTGCAGTTTCTGTTTGGGCTGCTGCTGGACTGTTTGGGCTGCTGATCCCTCAGTGGTTGGCTGGCAGTTGCAGTGGTAGTCTTCATTTTGCTGATGAAGACCTGCAAGGAATTATTTACATTTTCAAGTGACAGCTTCCAAACAACATTTTAAAATTTCTTAGTGCTCCTAATCTTCTTTAAAATTTACATTGGGTGGAGAAATAAATTACACAAATGGAGGAGAAGAGACAGTCCCACATGATCAGACAAAGCCTTGTGTAAATTTTATTCATTTTTTAATCTTATAAAAAGTTTCCATTAAAGCAGTGGATTTCAAAACATGTTTATGGACATTTTTCAAAATATTGTTTAAGATTACTGGTGAGAGCATTTTAGCTGTGAAGTGATGAGCTCTTAAACATGGAGATCCCTTGCCTTTTCTTTTGTCTGTAGTTGGCAGGAAGTCTTCAGAACTCAGCTGCACTAAGCCTATTTGTCTGTGCTAGATGCGTTCCCTTGCCTGGCTCAACTAGGATTTTACAACTGAAATAAAGTTGAATTTGTGTTTTTTTGTGGGGCATCATTCATGTGACTGTGAAAAGAGGGAAGAGAGAGAGAGAGAGACCATTGCTTCTTCCATCTGTACCTTAGGCTCTGCCTTCATTCTTTCATTCATTCATTCTGCACTTCCACACATCACTTCTTAATCTTATAAAAATCATCTACCTTTTGGGGTTTCCCCTCTCTAACTGCTTTTTCCCCAGCCCTACTTTGATAGGATCTTTCTGAAACAACCGTACTCAAACTGGATTGGGTCACCATGTAGATGGAAAAGTAAGGGTTTTTCGGACCTCCCCACCCACATCAGCACCATTTTTCCTTCCCTTTCGTTGCACATCCCCCCTTCCACAGTATGAGAGGGCAGTTTGCCAGATCTTTGTCAGCTTTTTAAAAGGTTGTTGTTCTAATGCTACATGTTAAAAACACTATAGCAGTATAGTTACTGGTGATTTTTGAAATTAGCCAAGAAGAAGAAGAAGAAGAAGAAGAAGAGATTGGATTTATACCCCGCCCTTCACTACCCAAAGGAGTCTCGGAGCAGCTCACAAACTCCTTTCCCTTCCCCTCCCCACAACAGACACCCTGTGAGGTAGGTGGGGCTGAGAGAGCTTTGACAGAAACTGCTCTTTTTCAAGAACAGCTGTGCCAGAACTATGGCTTGCCCAAGGTCATCCAGCAGGTGCAAGTGGAGAAGTGTGGAATCAAACCCGGTTCTCCCAGATTAGAGACCGCGCACTTAACCACTACACCAAACTGCACACCAAAAAGCACACCAGAGGCTAGAGGGGGGAATGGGTATGGACAGAAACATGAAGACCCCCCATGAAGACCCCATGCCAATCATCCCCTTGTGGAAGCAGCCAACATTTTAACACAGGCATGTTTCACCTGGTATTTTTGGCCACTGTGTGATGGGGTGTCAGACTCGATGGGCCATTGGCCTGATCCAACATTGGCTTCTCTTATGTTCTTATGTTCATAACAAGAAGAATTCAGATTGGTGATATTTGCCCACAGGCAAGATGCTATTAATAATGATGCAAAGAAGTTCCACATAATATATCCCATAACATGCTTCTTTCATTCCTGGACATACTCAGTTTTAAGTGTTCCCCCCCCCCCACACACACACACAAATTTTATATCATCATCAGCTCATTCTGCCTAACCTTTCTATATAACACATACTCAAGGTGTTTTCAATTTCAATTAAAACAAAACAAACCAGTAAAAGCAACAAATTCTGACAAAATGTGCACTAACATCAGATAAGATCTTGATGTGTAAACCATAAAAATCCATCTGTTCAGGCTAGCTCGCTCTCATCAGTTCTTGGAAGCAAAGCAGGGTCAGCCCTGGCTAGTATCTGTGTGGGGAACCTCCAAGGAATACCAGGGGCATGACATAGAGGCAGACAATGGCAAACCACTCTGAATGTCTCTTGCCTTGAAAACCCCGCAGGGTTGGCATAAGTCAGCTGTGACTTGACTTATCCATCTGCTCCTGTGTGAAAAAGGCAGAGGGACCACAGATGAGAAGCCAGCCTGAAAGACAAAACATAAAATACACACCCAAGGGAAAGGAATAGGAACCTCTAGAACAGTGGTACTCAATCCATGGCTTGTGGAGAGCCACATCGACAACTACCATCAACCAAAAGAGCCATACGACTACTGTATACCTTGTGTGCCACTCCACCAAACACATATACAATAAAATATAAGTGTTAATATTAAATGTATAACTATAACCTTTTTAGTTACTAGAATACCACTGGTCATGTAGGGTGTCTCCCTGACACTCTTATCCAGCCAGGGCTGGCCCACCCACTAGGCGAATCAGACTTTCGCCTAGGGCAGGGCCATCACGGGGGCATCGAACTGTGCTGAGCTCCCCCTGCCAAAAGCCCTCCCCGCCCCCACCAAAAGTCCCCCTGCCCCCACCAAAAGCCCTGTGTCGTGGACTCAAGCCACGCACCCTGGCCATAGCTGCCCCCAGCTGCCTCTGCCACCTCCTTCTCTCTCCCGACATGACTGCCCTCCCTCCTTCTGCCTGGGCCGCGTTGGAGCAGCCTCTTTTCTTCCACCCAGGCCACCCTCCTTCCTGAGTGGACTCGGGGAGACAGAGAGAGATGGACAGACTAACTGGAGCCCAGGAGAGTGCAGGGGGGCCCAGGGAAACACACGGGGAATGTCATTAAGTCCCTGGACCTTCCCCAGCCTGACTGCTGAGGCTGCCAGAGCAGGCAAGAGGAGCACAGCCAGCAGTCTTTCCTTTCCTCATCCCTCCCCACCCCGCCCGATTTGAAAGACAGCTGTCTCTTCCTGGCTGAGGAATCCAACCCGAGTGGAGCCCCCCATCCTCCCTCCCCCTCCTGTCCCTAGTGAAGACCAGTGTTCCCTCTGAGCTGTGGAGTCTTGTGAGCAAAGATTCTGCTTTGTGAGCTACTGGCATTAAAGTTGTGAGCGAGCAATTTGGCTGCTGCATAAATTAGTCTGCTCTGGAGCCATCCTTCCTGAACTAAAACAAAAATGTGTGAACCAGAGGCTAAAAAACTGTGAGCTAGGCTAGCTCACACTAACTCCACTTAGAGGGAGCATTGGTGAAGACCCACCCCCAGAACTGATTCCACACTGCCTGTGCTTTCTGCTACCTCTGCTAAGCAGAGCGTATTGACCCAGGGGTGGTCCTGGCAGCTGGGGACTCCACTCTGGAGTCCCAACCCCCACCCATCCCTTTCTGTGCCATATTTCTTGGTGGCCGGGGGGGGCTGATGGAGAGGCTGCGGGGGGGGTATTTGCACCAGATGTGCCCTCTTCTCGGGCAGGAGGCTTTCGCCCCGGCCTGGCTGTCTGCGTGCCATTTCCTGGGAGAGGCACCCCGCAGCAGAGCGGTCAGTGTCCCCCCCCGGTCCCTGAGACCAGCTGCGAGGCCAGCCAGGTCTGCAGGAGACGGGATCCTCACAGGGGGATCAATTGGATGCAGGGGGGTGGCCACCAGCCCCAAAGGGAGAATGCCCCACCCACAGGCGCAGCTCCCCAATGGGACGGGATGGGGGTCCCACCCTGTGGGCAGCCCCATAAAACCTCCCTGCGTGGCAGTGGGGCAGAGGGAAGTGGGGAGAGAAGCTGGATGCCAGCTGAGGTGGTCCAGCATCCTGAAACAAAAAGGGAACTTTTTTTCCTTGACCAAAAAAAGTCCATCCTAATATGCATTTATGTTTGAAAATTGGTGGGCACATGGGGGAGCGCCAGAAGGTATCCTCACCTAGTGTGCAAAAAAAGCTGGGGCCGGCCCTGTGTATTCAGAGTGAGGGGAAGAGCATAAACACGTGAACACATGAAGCTGGCTTGGATTGAATCAGACCTTTGGTCCATCAAAGTCACTGTTGTCCTCTTGGACTGACAGTGGCTCTCCAGGGTGTCAGGTAGAGCTCTTTACCATCTCCTCCTACCTCATCCTTTCACTGGAGATGCCAGGGACTGAACTGGGGACCTTCTACATGTCAAGCAGACTTGCAACATGAAATGGTGCACAAGCTTTCAAGTTCTCCAGAACACTTGTTAGGCTGGATGTTAAAAGCTTAATACTTCTCTATGTTAAGAGTACCTTGCACGTTAAATGCTAGTGTTGCAAGAAGCAGAGTGGTTAGAAACTCTCTATGCTAAGTGGGAAACACCTGCTAACTACAAGCCCCACTGGGTAATAACAGCCTTGCCTACTTTCCTGGGAGGGAAATGGGTACGTGCCATGTAGGGAAATGGTGCTCAGAAGAGCCACAGGTGGCATACTGAAGATGTCCATGTGTGTGAGCCACAGAGTGAATATCACTGCTCTAGAACAACATGAGGAGCAGCAGAACCCAGGCTGAGGCCAATTAGGATTCTAAGGATTCTGTGTGGCTTAAACAGCAGAGTGGCTCAGCAACCCACTGGTTTTAATTAGCCTTAATTCAGTGGACACTGGCCTGGTGTAAGGGCTCCCAATGGTCACCCAGATGCTAAGGTAAATCAGAAGATCACCTCAGGTATGAAGGAGTGTGAGCAGAAAGGATTCATACAAAACTCTGGGCCTATTCATACATTGGCATAGCTTTCATAATAACTAGCATTTAAGACTTAAGCAACCTCTGTCCCACTGGGCAGAGCTAATTATTAGCATGTCAGAGGATACTTTCAATTTTGAGGGAATTCTCGGAAGTCATTTGGGGTCCTGACCACAGTGATGGGACAATATGAATTACCCCTCTACATATTTTATTTTCTGTTATGTAAAAATACCGTAATAACTCCAAGTCCTTGAGATACAGATAGCTGTACTTCTTTAAAAATCCAAAAGAAATAAAGAGAAAGCATAAGAGGAGATGGTATAGGGAAGGGGAAAATATTACTTTGTTTCAACTCTTATACCCCATTTTCTTTCCCATGCTGGAAACGCAGATGCTTACATATAAAATATCCACAAACACCCACATATAAAACAGGTGTTCAAACAGGCCCTTAGGCAGGGCATTTTCTTCTTCAAAAAAAAAGAGGTGCCAGAACTCTCAAGCAGTTCTGGCAGCATGGCTCACACAGGGTCACAGAGGCCTTATCCCTTTGGGCAAGCCCAGCCCTAAATTACCTGCAAAAAGGGGCAGGGACAAAATTCAGCCACAGAACTTGTACAGCGGTCCACAGTTTTTTGTTCCCCCTGTCTTTGGACACATTCAGACTTATATTGCCTGCAAGAGTCCTTCCCTTTGGATCGCTGATGCTTCCAAGCATCCAGCTTTTCCCCTCCCCTCCCCCATTCTGTCAGGGAGGTTGAGTCTATACATTGTTGCATAATAAATCAAATTTCTTGAACATGGTGCAATGAAAATATTTGCTTTGAAGTACAAGGTCTGATTTCTTTATAACAACAACAACAATAATAATCCCTCCTTGTCCAAATTTTTGTGGTTCTGTTTTCTCTGTCCAGTTGTTTTTGTAACATGTGTGGCTGTCTGACTATTGGGTTTTGGATTCCAGATGTTCTAGCAAGAAAAAGGAATAAGTGAAACCTCATGCCACCCAAGTTGTTGTTCTGTCAGTGAGGAAGCTGAAAGTCTACCCATTACACCCCCCTTTCCTTCATGTTGCTCAAGCCTAAATCATCTATAGGAAATGACAAACATTCTTTCATGTCACTGGTATTGAAAAAAGATATGTTGTGAAGAAGCTTAGATTAGATGGGGGGGTTATGCAGTATGAGCTGACAACTCCATCTGTAAGTAAACTCCTGTGGTTTTCATGAAAAAGAAAAGATTTTAATTAAATAAGAAGCTCAGACTCCATAGTGGTGAATAATATAGTCTGCTAAATAACTAAAAGTATACATACATTTTTAAAAATTACAGGCTTGAACAGGTTGCGTAAATATAAGTTATATAAAAGCATGTTATATATTATGTAATTGGAGGAGTAAAAAGAAGTTATTGTTGCTTTATTTATCAGATTCCCCAAAGACAATCTCAAATGTCCATCTTTGTGAGGGAGTGGGACATCTTATATTTGGGTTCCCCTTTGATTTTTATTTCAGAAGGGAGTCAGGAAGATATGCTTTTAGAAGATATAAACACATGTGCATACAGCTCAGTTTCTTTCAAAATGGCTGTTTGTTCACAGAACATGCTTGGGAGTATTGCATTAGAGTTGACCAGAATGTTCCTCATTTTGAAGATAGATTCAGGTGGTGTAAATTAATATTATCCCATGTATAAACTTTCGTGTGCACACACACTTCTTCAGATACAGTGAAAGAAAACAAAACTTCTTCAACAGTTACATATGGGGGAGTTAGTTGCCAGGAAGGACTAGTTAGAGTGGAAATGCATAAGTAACTGGGTGATTATAGCTGACATTGGATTAATAGGTTCGTAAAATCTGTGAAGAGCAGTAAATCAGCATACAAACAAGAGTTAACAAACTGAGGTAAGAACCAGATTTGGGTTGCAGGCATGTGTAGATGCACAGTTTGGTAAGGAATGGATTTACAGGGTCTGAGTTCAGCCCCCCAAAGGTGCCCCCAGCAGTGTTCCCTCTAAGCTGAATTAGTGTGAGCTAGCTCACAGTTTTTTAGCCTCCAGCTCACAGATATTTGTCTTAGCTCAGGAAGGATGGCTCCAGAGCAAATGAATTTATGCAGTAGCCAAATTGCTCGCTCACAACTTTAATGCCACTAGCTCACAAAGTAGAATTTTTGCTCACCAGACTCCATAGCTTAGAGGGAGCATTGGCTCCCAGGAAAGTGCTTTCTGGAGAAATGACCTCCTTCTTTGGGAGGCCATAACTCAGACCCTGTAAATCCAATCTTCACCAAAATTGGAGAGCAGGTAGAGGAGAGTTAGCCGGAGATCCCCTGTGAGTTTAGTGCCTCTAGCTTGCACAAGATCTGTTCATTGACAGGCATTCATTTTGACAGGTGCAAGTTCAGGAGGTTCAGGAGTGTATAGAATGGATCCTGCACATTTTAGAGACATCAGAGTCACTGTGGACCATCCTCTGGATGTTCCTGTACATGCCCTCCAAGCCCCCCACCCATTGCTTTGAAGTTGGGTAAACATTTAGATTGAGTGGAGACAGTCTGGAAACATATCAGTTCATGACCGAGCACAAACTTCCATGAACAGCTGGGAAGTTCGTGGAAAGTTTATGCTGGCTGATGTGCCATGAACTTCACTTTGTGAAACATGAACTGGCCAAAATTCATCATGAACCTTAGTTCATGAGCTGGTTCGTGCCCATCCCTACTGTTAGGCAGAGCCCAGAGCAAACCAGAGTAAATGAGCTGCACAATCTTGGAATACTAAACAAAATACTTACTCAGATTTGAGATTCAAGATGATTAAATCTTAAAGAGTAAGACAAAGGACATCTGGTCACACTAGTGTCATGACATCACTGTGTATGTACCTGGATGTTATGTTGTGGCATTGTACATCACAGTGTCCCCCCAGCCTATGATTGCAAGACCTGCCAACTGGCAGGAGGGCTGAAAGTGGAGATATGAGGGGTCTACAACACTGGTTGTGGTCTCGCATCACTTCCAGTAAAAAAACAGAAGTGACATAGGTAGCTCAAGGAATTACCTGAAAGTCTGTGGTAAAACCTATGTTACTTCCAATGTTTTACCAGAAGTGACACTACACTGTATCTGTCATGTAATGAATGTAGGCATGGGCTTAGCTCAGCATGAGCTAGTTTCAAGCACACTAAGGAAAGGTCTCCCCCCAATTGCAGTCACATACTGAACGCCAATTAACTCTCTGTGTGTGACCTCCTCAGCATACACAGCAACAAACAGTGGAACCTAGTAAAAGTTTGAGGGTTTCTTAGTGGCAGCCGCATTGAAGGAGGTCATATTACTGAGACCTGGTTCCTCTACCATCTTTCAAGCACACATTTTAGATTTTAGCACAGATTTTTTTTTAACCTTGATCCCTGTGTGAATATTTTCTACAATGCTGTTCTTAATAAGCCCATGAGCACTGGCATACCTTAGCTCCTGCAAGTTAAAGAGAATGAGATAAAAGCATTGTTCTTACAGCCTAGTAAATGAGCTAATGTGGGGAACTTAAACTGATTCTGGACTTAACAATGTACAGCTTTAGGAATGTGAACAAATATTCTCTGTTGATTGTGGTGGCTTTGCTGACACCAGAACCTTGAACCTGACTGATAAAGTCATAAGTGAATTTGGAATGACACCTTATCTGCTACACGGGGGTCTGAATACCAGAGATTTCTTACATGTGGCCTTTCCTCCCATTCATCTTGGCCTTTCATTGAATTGCAGCATGTTATCAGAGGCCAAAAAATGGAAAACATCCAGATATGGACTAAATGTTCCCAGTGTTACATATCATCTTGGCAGCTGAAAGTGGGTCTTGGGACATAAAAAGCATGATTTTCAAGGTCTTTAGTGACTAGGCTGGTGCCAAATGCACCATATTGTTTTCCTCAGCACACTTAAAAATGCCCATTTTGATTTTATTATTAAAAAAGTCAATATGGCACACGGAAGTTGCTTTGCTGCCCTCTTCACAATAACTTTATGGGATTAATCATTATTACTCTTATTATTACTTCAACAACATATTACTCTTATGCTTAAGATGAAGATATTTATCCATGGCCAACTAAAGATTGATTGTCTGAACTGGGAATGGCACCCATCTCCTAGCTGGCTATTAACTGGACGTTCCTGGCTGTATTTCAATGCTGGCAACAACCCACTGAATGCATTTATTCAGATGCAAAGGTGCCTCTCACAGCCTCTTCAGTGCATGGCTAGGAACACACCTTCCTCTGCTTTAGGCACAGACACATCTGTCATGTGCACATACCACCATGCACTGGATGAATATGTTTATTTGCCTCTGTTATCCATTACATGAACTTGTCCTGTTTCCAATAACCGTGGGTCCCCATAAGGGAGAAAAGCAGGATATAAACAACAAATAAATAAAAATAAAATAAGAAGAACTTAAGAAGGGCCCTGCTGGATCAGACCCAGTGGTCCATCTAGTCCAGCACTCAGTGGCCAACAATCAAGGCATAGAGACTTAGCAAAGTTGCATGCTCCAGGCTGGGAAATTCCTGGAGATTGCAGGTAAAGCCTGGGGAGGTTGGGGTTTGGGGTGGGATCTCAGCATGGTATAACAGCATGGAGTCCACCCCACAAAACAGCCATTTTCTCAAGGGGAACTGATTTCTGTAGTCTGGAGATCAGTTGTAATTCTGGGAGATCTCTGGACTCCACCTGGAGGATGGTAATTCTAAAGCCTAAGCCTTCCATCTGATGTTGCCTCCTAGTGCTTCTCTTGTTCCCCTGACATTTTGCCCTGCTCAGAGTTACGAGGTGATCCTGGAAGCACACCAAGAAAACACCTTTTCTCCTCAAGGCTCACAGCAGCTGGGACATTTGCTACTTTAGACTTTATAAATTATTCAAGTAGAGGCAGGAATGGGTAATGAAGGACTCCACTCAAACGGTGCAACCGTTAACAGTGTGGCATCTAAGCGTCTGCTTACTTTCTGTTTCTTGCTTTCTGTTCATTTCTAAATGAATGTTTAAAAACCCAAGAAAGTCTCATTTGTTTGGATAAAAAATGGCAGTAACAGCAGATAAAGAAATGCAATTCATTTTGTTCTTTTTCTACCTTCTCTCCTCTTCCCTCACTTACTATATTACAGTTGCAACTGTGTGGGAGAGCAAGCAGAAAGGTGGCCATTTTGCCAGACAGACAGCAGACAGGAAGATAATATCTTCCCCCATTTATTTCCACAGCTTCCGGGATGCTGTTTAGCCTCATCTGAAGAACTAGCCTCTGGAGTTTTCCACATGGGGACAGGTATATACAACTTGGCAACAATGGGGTCCTCCACATGGCTGGTTTCCCCATAGTTTCCCTGCCCTGAACCTCTCACTGCAGACATCACCCCAGGGCTTTTCCAGGTGTTTAAAAAAAAAAAAAAAAGCCACAGCAATTGTATGTTTTTTGGTTCAGGGGTTAAGATGCTGAGCTGTAGACTGGAAGGTCGATAGCTCGGCAGTTCGAGACCCGAGTGCCACATGACGGAGTGAGCTCCTGTCTCTGGCCCTAGCTTCTGCCAACCTAGTAGTTCGAAAGCAAGAAATTGCAAGTAGATAAATAGGTACCGCTTGGTGGGAAGGTAACAGCATTCCATGCACCTCGGCATTTAGTCATGCCTGCCACATGACCACGGAGAAGTCTTCAGACAGTGCTGTCACTTCGACTTGGCAACGGAAATGAGCGCCACCCTCTAGAGTTTGATTTGACTGGCTTTCGAGCAAGGGAAACCTTTACCTTTTATAGTGATATAACTATAGCAATATGTGTAACAGGTTCTCTGAATTCCCAGCATTATTTTTTTAAGTAAGTCTCTATGACTTTTCGTTGCTGAGATGTGTCTTTCCCTTATATGTTCTCAACAAACAGTGCAGCTGGAGACTACTTTTTTAAAAAAAGGAAGGAAAAGGAAAATTGTTCCTTCAGAGAACCTGCTACACATATTGTTATAACATTATAGCAATATAACAATACTGAATTGCCAATCAAAAAACCTTCAAAAGCTCCCTTGGTGGTGGTAGGATAGAAACAGACATGGGATCCAAATTTTCTTGCTCCCACAGCACAGATACAGACTTTGCTCCAATTTTCCCCAAAACTTTGGACCAAATCAGGTTTGGGGGAGATCAGGGGAAAGCCAAGGAAACATCAGGATGGGCATGACAGCATCATGATGCTTCTCAACAGCCCTGAATCTGACCAAATAACTTGAGTGGAAATGGACTCAGTGTTTGTAATCCTCGGGGTGACTGATATTTCTCAGGGTGCACCATTGGCACTGCTGCCTTGGATGCTGCTGTCAAAGCATCTGAAGCACCCTGGAAGATGCAGATGGAGGAGGAGGAAAGAGATTCTCATCCATCTGTCTCCTGTCAAGTAGGTAGTACAAATGCAGCAATGCGGAAAGCGTGGTTGGGGCAGAGGAGTAGGTGGGAAGCTTTCCCATTGAAATCTTTGGGAATAAAAATGAATGTTATAACAAATAATTATGGGTTGGATCAGCAAGACCTGAGTGGAACAGAAAACACACTTAGCGCAGGTCTATTTGCGCAAGCCCTAGCTCAAAGGCTGCGGCAATGCATAGCGCTTTCATATAATTTTGACAGCATGACAGCACACATATGGAACAATGGAATGTGCAACAGATGGATGCCCACCACACAAGCACAAAAGTGGGATAGCTACTTGAAACACATTTCATTACGAACAGTTTGTAAGGGTACCTGAATCATAATGAAAAACAAGGAAGCAACGTAGGTTCATATTACAAGGCCACTGTTTGTGAATTTCATCAGAATCTCCACTTATGAGTTGCCACCTATGATTGGATGGTTAGGCAGGATTAGGATGGAAGTGTCAGCTGCATAAGAACTGTAGCTTTCTGTATCGGAGAACCAAGAGTTTCTTGTCACCAACTGAACAGGTACAAAAATAATGGTGGTTGAAGGTGCTTAAAAATAAAAGAGATAAATGTGAGTGCTCAGCAGGGTAATGAAGCACCAAGTTAATGAAGTATGCAAGCTCTTTCTGGAGCTCTGGGTGGGCTATTTTATTAACCTGTAAGAACAAAGAGCATTCTGCTAACAGACAGCCCCAGCAAGATACACTTTGGCAGTTGATGTCTGTTCCCTCCTTACCAACAGTAAAGATCCAACGAAAGCCACCTGGTTTGAGTACGTTCCTTTGACATCTGCTCTCATATTCTGTTGTTTAAACAGGGGGGGTGAAACAAAGGATGGGGGAAAAACTAGCATTGAATTTCTAGGTAAGAGCAAGTATCAATTTCCAAGAGGAAAATGAAGTGCTGAGTAAAGAGTATTCGAGGCTTTGTTGGTTCTGTAACAACAACGAGCCACAATGCTCCTTCTTCACTAAACAGCTGCTGACTCTGCAAACTTTGGGGTGTTGTTGTTTCGCCAAATGTCTCTCACCTGCTTTAGTTTTGATCATCATAGCTTTAAAGAAGATAATGGCTGTCCCTTTAGTTTGAAAGGCTGTAGGTTACCAGAACTCCACAGAACAAATTTGACAGTTTTACAGTCACCCTATTCATACAACTCATTCAATGGACGCATGGAGAGGGTAATGGGAACATGCAGGCTTGCCCTGCCTCCAACCTCCACACATTCAGATAAAACTACTGAATAGAGCCTATACATGTACGAGTTGTAGATCTGCATGTTCTGTGCATGTGATCCAGAACACTGTGAAAAGTAAGGATTTGTTCATTCATTCGTTTATTCATTTATACCCAGCCCTTCTCTCCAGTGGTGACCCAAAGTATATGTTTCTCTTCCCAACAATGCTCTAAGGCAGGCCTGTAGCTACAGTGGGGCATCTTGGGGCTAGGCCCCCCGACTTGCTGGCAAGGCCCCCTGACTTCCCATCCAGCCCAGGGCAACATGGCCTTCTCCCTTGGATTAATTTGATTAGCCAGTGCCCCCTAAGAAATTTAAATGCCCCCTGACTTAAAAAATCCTGGCTACGGGCCTGCTCTAAGGTAAGTTAGGCTGAGAGAGTGTGACTGGCCCAAGGTCATCAACGAGCTTCTGTTGCAGAGTGGGGATTGAAACTTTGGTGTCTTAAATCCTAGCCTGATATGATAGCCACTACACCATACTGGAATCCTGATCACGTGGGAAGAGTCATATGTACATGCACATATATGTGCATAGGCTCTATTGGTTGGGAGGTAGAACTTCCCACCATGGCTCTACTGCCCTATACATACACATTTACTGTATATGCTTAGAATATCTGAAAAGATTATCAAAAATACATACCATAGGAACATATCAGTTGTTTAATTATTTGATTCAAAGTTATAATCAATCTACAGATATTCAGGGAAATAATAATTTGGTAACAACAATATATTACATTACATTATATTATCGTGCATTGCATTGTATTATATATTATATTATACATTAAAATGTGCTAACGTGGGGAAACTTTCTCTAACACAGTGGGACACATAATGGGTAACAGCAGAGGGTATTTTTAAAACTATTTTTTGTTTTATTGTAGTTTTTACTGTTTCAGTTTGATCTGATTTGTGATTGTGTTTATTTAATCCATTGTTCACCACCACCCCAAGCCTTTGTTCACAAGGAAGGGCAGTCTAGAAGTCTAATTTCTCTATATAATAATCCTGTTTTCAAGTGGCAACATTCCATGCATTCCCTCAACCATTGGCCTGTCAGCTGCCACTCATGAGTACTCAAGTGCCATTGGCTGGGTACTGGGTCTGCTCCTCTTCCACGCCCACTCCCCCTTCAGCCCCCTGTGCCCTGTCAGAATTACTGGCAAACGGCTTTCTATCTTGACGAAGATGCTTTTCCTGCTTGCTTCTGGTGTGGGACTAACTGTCCCCTCAGTGGCTGTTGGTAGGTGTCACAAAATGGCAGTTACCTGTGTTTGTAAGATGGCTGTGGTTCTTTGTTTAAAATGTTCCCCCATAAGGTTTAATTGAGCTGTAGTTCCAGAGAGGGGCCTGCAGGGATATCACTCACTGGGTTGAATGGGGCTTCTTCATCTGCTGGACCACAGTTCCCAGAATCCCCAAGGCCAAAAAGTGCGGGAAAACAGGGACTGTCCCAAGGCAGTCTTCATCCCTGGGAGGCAGCAGAAATTCAGCTACTCCACAGTCGGCTGGACTGGGGAATGAATGGAAGTTTCCCTGCTCTTTTGGGAAAGAGAGAGAGGCTGAAGTACAGCCAGCGGCTGGTCCAAGGAGAGATCTTATTCTGAGCCCACAACCTTCAGAGATAGAGATTATTGTGTGTAGGGAAAGAGGACTGCATTTAACCCCTGTTGATTTATTCTCTGTTGGTTCATAGTGTGTGCTTACTCCTACAGTGTGTGTATGCTACATAACTGTGTAAATAGTTAAATAAATTATTTAATTTGGGCTAATTATCTGTGTTGTGTTCTGACCACATAGTTTCCCCTGCTCTGCCCAATACCAAAGGGAGGGGTAGCCCAGGGAAGCAAGGAAAGGCCAGACCCTTGGGTTGTCAACTTTCCAGGAATCCCCTAAAGATTGGGGATTCCATCTCCAAATAGGGAGATTTGGCCAGAGGGGTCTCACTGTCCCTCTAAAAAGGCAGTGACGATTCTGTGAGTGGTGGCAGTGAACTTAAGGAGTGAGATACACCCACAGAATGAGGATAGGAGGCAAACAGCTGAGTTGTAAACTGGAGCCTGTTTCGCCACAGTAGGCAACCAAGCTTGGTTCAGAAAAGGAAGGAAACCCTTCACAGGCCTTTGTGAGGAACTCATTGGGCCAGTCCTGACTAGAGTTGCCAGCTCCAGGTAGGGAGATTCCTGGAGATTTTCTGGTAGAGTCCATGGAAGCCAGGGCTTGGGGAGGGGAGAGGTCTCAGCTGAACAGAATGCCATAAAGTCCACCTTCCAAAGCAGTTATTTTCTCCGGTGGGGGAGAGATCTGTTGTCTGGAGTTCAGTTGTGATATCTGGTGATCTTCAGGCTCGACCTGGAGGTTGGCTGCCCTAGACATAGCAGTCAGTGCTTCAGAGCAGGGTCTGCTAGATCCAGGTTCTTGCTGTAGAAGCTGAGTGGGTGATTTTGGACCAGTCACAGCCTTTCAGCCTAACCTACCTCACAGGGTTGTTGTGCAAGTCAAAAGGGGGAGAGGAGAATAATGTAAGCTGCTTTGATCCCCATTGCAGAGAAAGACTACTTTTCCTCCTGGGAAACCATTGTTGCCAATCTCCAGGTGAGGGTTGGAGATCACTCAGAATTACAACTGCTTTCCAGAGGGCAGAGATCAGTTCCCCTGGAGAAAATGGTGGACTCTGTGGCAGTCAGGGCTTCAGAGCACGGAAGAGGCTGCAGATATGCATGGGGGGAAATGAAAAGCTGAAGAGAGAGAAGGAAATAAAAGTAGGTTGATGATTGCATGGGAAGGAGATAGGGTTGCCAACTCCAGGTGGGAAATTCCTGGAGATTTCAGGGATGGAACCTGGAGACGGTGAGGTTTGAGGAGGGGTGGGACCTCAGACAGGTACAATGCCATAGACTCCACCCTCCCAACCAACCATTTCCTTCTGGGGAACCACTGTTGCCGATCTCAGGAGAGGGGTAGAAATCAGGTAGCAGAGATCAGTTCCTCTGGAGAAAATGGTGGACTCTTTGTCATTATACCCTGCTGAGGTCACCACAGCACATTGACACTGAGTGTCCAAGGCCTTGGCGCTTTCCCAGAGCCTCTTTCTAGAGCTCGTTGTATTTATTTCCACAATGGGCCTTATTCCTAGTTTATAAATAATGCCAACAATAAAATGGGATGATCCCAACCCCAAGCAAAACTAACTAGCAAAATATGAAAGAACATCTCCTACAACATGTGTAAGACTCACTAGAATACAAGAATGCTGCTATTGCCCTTCAGGATGTCCCCATTTGCTTTTATAGTCACTCACTTAAAGCTAATAAAGAAGGCACATTCCACCACTAAAATCTCTGGTTATGTCCCCACTCAGAACTGGTAACCTCATCCTTAACAACCTATATCTGGGATATAATGTTGGAGCAGCAAATTTTATCTCAGCAAAATATTCAGCTCCTAAATTCTAATCTCAGTACAGTTTGTCTCTGAGGTTCATGTAGGTTTCCTAAGACAGTTCCTCTAAAAGTATTTTTCCCAAGTTACTCTAAAGCAACTGCTTCCCAAGGGCTGAGGACAATGTGCAATGTGTGTTATTGCATTTTATATCAGTGTGTGGCAATTTTACAGCACTTTTGCATCCCTGTGATTCAGCACTGCTTCTGGTCAGTGACCAGTTGCTGTTTCATTTCAAGGATTTAGGATCAAGCTACCCTCCAATGCCCTTCATCTATGTCCAGTTTTGTCTTTGGACCCAGCTCATTCCTGAATCAATGAGGTGAAACAGCAACTGGCTCCTCAGAGTGTGTTTTGTTGTATCACAGTGCTGCAAAATTACTGTAAAACTGCCATGGAGCAAACTGTTCTACTCTGTACCATCTCAAAGGGGTCTGATCTCTCCTATCACACCCCTTCCTATGATCAGCAGTGTTCAGAAAGCAGCACTGCTGATCACCAGGAGGAGGTGTACACACAAGCTCTTCCTCAGTGTACTTGCACCATGCAGACAACTTGGCAATTGTACAAAGGATAGGGAGCAAGGCTTGTACCTGCTTCCCCTCTCCACACGGTGAGTCAACACAGAGATGGATCATCTGCACATACGGTTGCCAAACCTGGGTTTGGAAATACCTGGAGAATTGAGGATGGGGCCTTGGAGAATGGGGTCCAGAAGGGGGAGGGACCTCGGTAGGGTACAACGCCATGCAGTCCAGCTTCACAAGCAGCCATTTTCTCCAAAAGAAATAAATGTTTTAAATAATAAATAGTGATTTATATAGTCTGGAGATCAGTTGTAATTCTGGGGGACAACCAGCCCCACCTGGAAGTTGGCAACCATCTCTGCACAGGGCTTCAGAGCAATAGAAGAAAAAGTAATTAAAGGCAGAACATTTGGCAATTAAAGATAAAGCAACAGGGAAATGAATGGCAATATATTGCATTATTTAGCTTCATGAAAGTGTTAGTAAAAGTTCACCATCCAGCAACTGAAAATCATAACCTGGCCGCTCACAGGTCAAAATACTGCACTCCCCTCCCAGACCCTGCTTTTTCCTCACTTTAGCCTTGGTCAAAAGGACATCCTTAAGTTACTTTTCTAACCGCTTCACTTCCTGTGTTGATAAACCTGGTTCCTTAAGAGACCACTTTTTTATTATGGTTTGTTTCTTAAAGAGGATTACTGCCACCAAATATAAACATTTAAGAAGATTACTGCTTATTCCAGGAAGTTTCACAGCATGTCTGACACTGGCTGTCACCGTGTCCTAGTCTGAGCTGCAGCTAATCCAGCTGTCTAACTACCTCTGTTTACACCTTGTGTTTCGGAGACTAAGTACAGTTTAATGTGCTCAGCTGGTTGTTTGGAATGAGATCAAATGTGCTGGTTGTTCAAAATTAGACCAAAGTTGCTTGGAATTAGATCTCACAGAGAAAGCATAAATGGTTTAAGCATCAGATTTTTTCCCCCCTTGGGAAGACAACAAATGTTTTTCTGTATTTCATGGCATTTAAAGGGGGGGGGGGTTGTGATTTCTTTCAATTAAAACCCCGGAGGTTCAGATTATTACTCAGTTCAGATTATTACTCAATACTCCATACACCTGCAAACACCTGATAGCATTTTCAAAGAAAATCAAACTGGATCCTTATTAAGCAACAGTTTGTGTTCCCCTTGCTCTTAGGAATTTTTAAAGGTACTGTAAAATGCTTGCAGGTGTGCAGGGAATTTTAGATAATAATTTGTGTTGCCAAGAATACGAAAAGTGCTGTAGTTATATATTAGGTTCTCGGTACTAAAGCTCCATAAAAGTCCCACTTAAGTGCACAGAAGCTGTAAGCAGAAGGATAATGCATGCCTCTGTTTCTCACCATTTTTCTGTATCTTCTCCACACTAAAATATTTCATTGAACAAGGGCGGTGTTTAAGGGGTATCAACTTTACACCAAAATTTCACACAAGAGCTTGAATGGAGCCTCTCTTACAAACAGGATTTATATTAATGCCGATATTAGCAAGGTGAACTCAGAACTCTGGCTGGGACAATCGGTGACATCCCAGGCCTCAAAGCAGTGGCTTGTGTTTATTTTGGGAACTTTTGTTTATTTTTGGAGAGTTCACAAGGCTCTGGAGGTGGCAGCTGCTGAGAAACAGTCAAGTTTGGGTTTCATCTTCAGTTATCTAGGCAGTCTTGGGTCATTTTCAGGTCACTGGGTTTCCCTAGAAAACTGTGGACCCCTCTCCTCCAGATTCCAGAAGCAAAGTATTTAACTATTTAACAACTGCCATGATTCTCTTCTTTCGGCTTTTTGAAGGATCTCTCTGGTGTGTTTTCAAACAAATGATTACATTTTTTTTTCCTTTTTCCTTCCGCAAGGACAAGCGGGCAACCTGACACCAGCACCATTTAAAATCTGTGTACCTCCTCAGGGGATGCTTACAAGATAAGGCTTTAAGATTATGAAAAGTGGGGGGCAAGGAGAAAAAAAGGGGAACTCTCATGCAGATATCCTCTTTTTCTCCTTGCCCCCCCCCACCTTTTCAACATCAGGCCTGATGAGCAGTTCCAGAAGATCTGAATGCTTACACACTGTTTTGTGTCATTTGGGGTTTCTCCTAATAAAAGATACTATATGGCTTTTGTATTTTACAATTTAACTTGTATTTCCATTCTCATCCAAGTAGCTTGGGTACCTTGAGTTATTATTTATTTCTTTATTTATTTAAAACCTTTTTCTGCCACCTTTCCATCCAATCAGGGTCCACAAGGCAATGAACATTAAAAACATTAAAACCATCAAAACATTTGAGCACTTAAAATGCAGTTAAAATTATAAAATAATCCAATTAAAGACACACAAACAGTGCTAGAAAGAGGGCAGGTAACTGTTACTGGGGGTACGCCAGATAAAACCAAAAAAAGTCTTCACCTGCTGGCAAAAGCGCTATTGCATTTCCCCCCTCATAACCGCCTTAGGATGCAGCTTAGTCTGAGAGACAGATGGCGACACAAGAGTTGCCCATGTCAAGATTCTAACCATTACAGTCAACCATCAGCTTTCTTGAACACTTGTCCAGCAGTGAAACACAACCTGGTCAACACCCCCCCCCAACACACACCATCTTGTGGCTGACTTTCTGTCAGCTCTGCGCATTTCTACCTCTGACCCACCCCTGAATGTAAACAAACTGCAGACTGAAGAACATTTTGAGCTTATTGTCCCAGAGTAATTAATCCAATAGGCAAGCTGGGTGTGAGCAAGGTTATTCTCAGTGCAGGCTTGTTTCCTTCAGGTGCGCTGGGTCTGCTGTAGATGTGCCTCAGATGTTGCAAGTCTGGACTTCATGCTGATTAAATTACAGACACAATCCAATTTTCTTTCTTCCTGCCCTAGCATCCTTTTCTTTCTCAGATGTTATTACTGTATTTCAGAAGATCACATCCCAGGCACTGGCGTTCCAATGCTGTGGTTTGATCCTCAAAATGCTAATCAGTCAGGAACTATGGATGAAGGACAAATTTGAGCTGGCAGGAGTAAAAGCAGAGTGATGAGGTCATCATCCTGTTTGATTTTAATGAGTGACAAGCTGATGTAATCTTTCATCTTTTATCTTGATGCAAACCATAATAGCTCAAGTTCACAGCTACATATTTCCACTTGAACGCCTGGGGGTCCATTTATATTCTATTGGCTGATTTCCCATCATTCTAACCGTTGCTGTAATAGCTGAGTTGAGCATGAGGCTGCTTTTAAAATGTTCGTGTATTAATGCATTTGTGTCTTCTATAGGATCTTGTTTGCAGAATGGTTAGGATGCAAAAGCACCACTTTCCTGAATGAGGCTTCCTTCCATCTTCTCTTTAGATAAAGTGACATGCCAGGACTAACAATCACGTCTCCAGTAGCAACTCTCACATTAAAATTAAAAAAGAGGTTCCGCAATTCCTACATGCATGTCTTTGTGATTATCTAAAACACAGGGTGAGAGCTTGAAACCTTATTTGCAAACGGGAACAGGAGAAAACAGGGAACTCTCCACTTTATTTCCAAGTTTCTGCAGAAGTGAGTTCTAAGCATTTCAAAGAAACTTATTTCCAATGTTCAGAATTGCATTTACTTGAAAAGATACCATAAACTGAAATAAATAAGTCTGTGAATATTTGCTGTTGTCAATGTTAGATTTAACCTGGATTTTTCCTGACTTTATCACCCATTCAGCCCCATCCAAGCTAGAACTTGCTACCAGCTCTAATACAATCTAGTAAGTCGCAGTTTCAGGTATCACTCACCTGTCAAATCATATATGCATATGCACAAATTAAATTGTGCACATTTGGAAATCTATGCTAGAAGTTCCTTATCATAAAAAAACATAATTACTGCACAACACGGAGAATACTTCAGGGAGGGGCTGTGGCTCAATGGTAGTGCACATGCTTTCAACACCAAAGGTCCCTGGTTCCAACACTAACACCACCAGTTAAACTGGATTATTCAATGATATGAAATATATCTTCCTGGCACTATGGAGAACCACTGTCAGTCAGACAAGATAGTGTCAACTGAAATTGTGACTTACTAGATCGTATCAGACCTGGTAACAAGTTCTAGCTAGGATGGGGCTGAATGGGTGATAAAGTCAGGAAAAATCCAAGTTACATCTAACATTGACCATAGCAAATATTCTCAAAGCTCCCTCAGCCCCACCTACATCACAGGGTGTCTGTTGTGGGGAGAGGAAGGGAAAGAGATCGTAAGCTGCTCTGAGACTCCAAGTGAAGGGCAGGGTATAAATTCAGTCTCCTCCTCCTCCAGTTCTTCTGGAGAGGGGCAGTGGGCACGAGTGAGCTGGCCCCTCCCCCTGCCTTCATGCGGTCTCTGTGTCATCTGCATGGTGCAAATGTGCAGAGGAAGTGTCTGTGCATAATCTCTCTCCCCATAACTAGAAATGCTGCTTTCCAGGCATTCCCAATCACAGGGAGAGAGTATACGTGCAGACACTTCCTCCATGCATTCACACTGTGCAGATGACCTGGTGATCATGCCAATAGGGTTGCTAACCTCCAGGTGAGGCCTGGAGAGCTCCTGCTTTTACAAGTGATCTCCGGACTATAGAGATTCATTCCCCCAGAGAAAATGGCTGCTTTGGAAGGTAGATTCCATGGCATTGTACCTAACTGAGATCATTTCCCTCCCTAAAACGCTCTCCTTCCCAAGCTCCGCCTCCCAAATCTCCAGGTATTTCCCAACCCAGAGCTGGCAACCCTGCCTGGTGATCATGCAAAGGCAGGACCTCAACTGACAATACAAAACTGAACAGTTGCATTTGACTGGGCAGCACTGAGCTCGCACAGTGTCATCCTGCAATACTTTTGCAAACTGATGAATTCATGACACATTGCATGTTTTAGGAGTAAAACATTTAGATCAGAGAACGGGGCGGCTTTTCCTGTGTACCATATTCCTGCTGCACTGTTTGTTTCTTTGTGTTCCATAATGGAATAAAACTGGGATATAAATGGAATGAACCCCTGCAGGCTGCAGCTAGAGTTGCCAACAGGCCTGGAGGAAAATGCCCTGATCGTGGAAATGGCAGCTGAACCTTTTAATGGCTTTGAGATAAATATCCCATTAAGCCTCTATTAAAGGGACATTATATATTTTTTTTCTCCAGGCAGTTGCCAACCCTATCTGGAGCAGTTAAGAAGGCAGAATACTTTGCCCTTGTTCACTGCTGCCCTCAAACATCACCAAGAGGTAGAGGCTGTCAACACACTGTGAAACGGGCAGGTAAGCCTATGGGACCATTTCAGTAATACACTCACTCCTGAGAAGTAAATTACAGGAGCTATAATTCCAACCAGTGCAAATTCATGTCTGGGGTCAAGAGTCCTGCCCCTGATCTTACCTGGACCAGTGGAGATTACTCCCAGGCTGGTGGTGCAGGCTCCACTGAGAGCTGGAGCAACTATGGCAACCCCCAGCAAGAAGACCGACCCAAGGGCTGGGCAAGGAAGGGCTGGGCAAGCTGAAGCATGGGGGTGGGGGATGGCTGGGACACTCCCCATGTTGGCTGCACCTTCCATGCAGATAGGATTGCCAACTCTGGGCTGGGGAATTCCTGCAGACTTGTGGATGGAGCCTGGCACAAAGCTCTGCCCCTAGCTAACTGTAAAAGCTCCCCTTTTGGCCTCAGGATGTGAATGTTTAGGAAGGGCTACTAATATGGACAAAGGTGTGAACCTTGGGAGCAAGCTGAAGGGCAAGAGCCAAGAGTTCTTGGCCCTTTGGCTCTTCGCTCGCAGCTCAGACCTCCAGAGGAGCCAACATACAAGTTCAGGACCAGCCCAAGATGTCGTTTGCAGTTGCACTGCTTTTTTTGTTGTTTATTGTTTTATGTTTACAGTGACTTTGTGTGTGTGTGTGTTGTGTTGTAAACTATTTTGGGTCCTTTTGGGGAAAAACATGGGATATAAATACTTAAAAAAATAAAAATAATATTCCCAGTATTTGGACTTAGTAGTACAAGGCCTCTTATATCCACCACAGGTATATACTTCAGTGAGGAAGTGTATCCAAGAAAAATATTGGAGGAGTTGTGACTCAGTAGTAGTGCTTTACATGCAGAATATAGTTGCCACCAGGAGGAGGGGGGCAGGACAGGTGAGCTATGGTGACATCACTTCCAGTAAACCCCAGAAACAATGTAATGTAATACCATTGGGTAGGCACTCTAGGATTCACCCAAAATTCTATGGTTTAAGTAAAGTCACCTACTGGTGTGATGCTGCCCCCCCACATTCCCCCATTTCCCCCATCAGCCTTTGAAGAACCAGGGGAAAACAGGGGGATTGCTGGGAGGTCTCCCCCAGTGCAGAAAGTCCCATATTGAATCTCTGTTAAAGAGTCACAGTTGGCAGGAAGGTCCTTCTTGGGACCTTAGAGAGCCGCTTTGACAAAGCAGGATGTAGACCAATGATCTGATTCTGTCTAAGACAGCTTCATATTTATGTTCATGTTATGTCCCAGGCCCGGCACTGAATGGCCAAGCTTGAAACCTAGAACAATAGATAGCTAGGATCCTGGAAGGAATCTATAGACCTTGAGTCGCACTGTTGCATGTGTAGCCTATCACGGGTAGTGTGTGTGAGTGTGTGGTGTTGTGCACAGATTTAAGTAGGGCTTCGGTCCAGCTGAAGTAGGGCTCATGTTTTTAAGCAGGGCTTATGTTCAGCTGAAATCAGCTAAATAAACTATGAGCTGATCACTACACGCGTCTCAAACCCAGTATCTTTCCATTCAAATTCTTCCATTTATCATGGATGACACATCCTTTTACTAATGTGGAGCTAGTAATTCTGCAATTTACTGTTTGGGGGTGGGAATCTAAAAATCATCTGTCTGGATCAAACCAAGTTCCAAATGCCTCTAAAAGCACACAAACAGAAATGAAGGTTAAATCGATCTCCTGGTTTGTTCTATTGGTTGAAGCTTGGTTCAAAGCAAAATATAAAAACAAAAGCCAAATTATGTTTTATCTTGGTTGAGCTTAATAAAAGGTATTAAAGGGTTCTGTTGGTCCCAGGCATCCAGTAATCAGAGGCACTGAGTATGTCTGTGACACCCATTAAAACCTATATTGGGAGCAGGGGAACGTAAAACAAAATCTTACACATTTAAATGCATTATGGAAAAATATGCAAGTCAGGTATCTGGAGGATCCTGCTCTCAAACAATGTGGCAAATCCGGAAAGATCTTTTGCCTGAACTGAAAGGGAGAAGCAGGCCTTTGAGGCTTTGAAGGAAACATTGCTATTGGTTTATGTTCTCCTGCTATACTCATAATTCAATTAGAAAAGTGCTTTGGGGTCCAGAGAAAATTCAAAGGTGAGAAATGAGAGGAAGGTTCTGTTGCTCTAAAATTAAAATTCCCTAGGAAATGAAAACTGTGCAGCTGTGGCTTTAGAACAATTAGACACACCTAGCAGATCAAACCCAGATGCCAAGAAAATGTTCCCAGGAAAGCAACAATAAACATTCTGACATCATGTTTGGTGATTTGTTTTTAAAAATGCAAAGGTCTGTCCAGACAAGAGATACTTCATTCTGATAAGACTCACCATCCAAACCATATGTCTAAATATTTTCGATAGGTGGCTTCCCTGAGCAGCTGGCAAAACATGATTCTTCCCCTTCAGAATTTTTGCCAGTGTTTCCAGACTAGAGAATGTCTTGGGAGAGAGAAGCTGCAGTGTGACGGTTCTGCTGGAAGAGGTAGAAGAAAATCATAATATTTTTAAATCAGTAAATCAGATAGCTTTTCTGCAACCACATCTTGTCTCTGAGAGATCTGGTATCACCTAAATAGGCTGAGGATGTTTTTTAGCACTAAAGGAAGGAGGAGGGAATTTTTTTGTTTAATTCTCTTTTTGTTGTTCAGTCGCACAGTCGAGTCCGACTCTTCGCGACCCCATGGACCAGAACACGCCAGGCCCTCCTGTCTTCCGCTGTCCGCTGAAGTTTGCTCAATTTCATGTTCGTTGCATCGATGACACTGTCTAACCATCTCATCCTTTGCCGTCCCCTTCTTCTTTGACCTTCAATCTTTCCCAGCATCAGGGTCTTCTCCAGTGAGTGCTCCCTTCTCATTTGGTGGCCAAAGTATTTGAGCTTCTGCTTCAGGATCTGGCCTTCCAGGGAACAGTCAGGGTTGATTTCTTTTAGGATTGACTGATTCGATCTCCTTGCAGTCCAAGGGACTCTCAAGAGTCTTCTCCAGCACCATAGTTCAAAAGAATCTATTCTTCGGCGCTCGGCCTTCCTTATAGTCCAACTCTCACAGCCATACATTACTACAGGGAATACCATTGCTTTGACCATGCGGACTTTTGTTGGCAAGGTGATGTCTCTGCTTTTTATCATGCTGTTTAGGTTTGCCATCGCTTTCCTCCCAAGGAGCAGGCGTCTTTTAATTTCATGGCTGCAATCACCATCTGCAGTGATCTGGGATCCTAGGAATGTGAAGTCTGTCACTACTTCTACGACTTCCCCTTCTATTTGCCAAGGAGTGATGGGCCCAGATGCCATGATCTTAGTTTTTTTGATGTTGAGTTTCAAGCCCACTTTTGCACTCTCCTCTTTCACCCTGAGCAAGAGGCTCTTTAGGTCCTCTTCACTTTCTGCCATCAGAGTGGTATCGTCTGCATATCTGAGGTTATTGATCTTTTCCCCAGCAATCTTAACTCCAGCTTGTGATTCATCCAGGCCAGCATTTCGCATGATGTACTCTGCATATAAATTAAATAAGCAAGGTGACAATATACATCCTTGTCGTACTCCTTTTCCTATGCTAAACCAATCAGTTGTTCCATATCCAGTTCTAACTGTTGCTTCTTGACCCTTATACAGGTTTCTCAGGAGACATGTGAGGTGGTCCGGTACTCCCATCTCTTTAAGAACCTGCCATAATTTATTGTGATCCACACAATCAAAGGCTTTAGCATAGTCAATGAAGCAGAAGTAGATGTTTTTCTGGTACTCTCTTGCTTTCTCCATAATCCAGCGAATGTTGGCAATTTGATCTCTAGTTCCTCTACCTCTTCGAAACCCAGCTTGTACTTCTGGCAGTTCTCTATCCACGTACTGTTGGAGCCTAGCTTGTAGGATTTTGAGCATGACCTTGCTAGCGTGTGAAATGAGTGCAATTGTGCGATAGTTTGAACATTCCTTGACGTTGCCCTTCTTTGGGATTGGAATGTAAACTGACCTTTTCCAATCCTGTGGCCACTGTTGTGTTTTCCAAATTTGTTGGCAAATTGAGTGCAGCACTTTAACAGCATCTTCTTTTAAGACTTTGAATAACTCAGCTGGGATACCATCACCTCCACTAGCTTTGTTGTTAGTAATGCTTTCTAAGGCCCATTTAACTTCGCTTTCCAGGATGTCTGGCTCGAGGTCAGTGATTTTACCATCGTGGTTGTCAAGGAGGTCCTTCTTGTATAGTTCTTCTGTGTATTCTTGCCATCTTTTCCTAATCTCTTCTGCTTCTGTTAGGTCCCTACCGGTTTTGTCCTTTATCATGGCCAGCTTTGCATAGAACGTTCCCTTGATTTCTCCAATTTTCTTGAAGAGATCTCTAGTCCTTCCCAATCTATTGTTTTCCTCTATTACTTTGCATTGTTCATTCAGGAAAGCCTCCTTATCTCTCCTTGCTGTTCTCTGGAAATCTGCATTCAGTTGGGCAAATCTTTCCTTTTCCCCATTGCCTTTAGCTTTCCTTCTTTCCTCTGCTATGTGTAAAGCCTCATCAGACAGCCACTTTGCTTTTTTGCATTTCTTTTTCTTTGGGATGGCGGTGAGTGCTGCCTCCTTTACAATGTCACGGACCTCTGTCCATAGTTCTTCAGGCACTCTGTCTATCAAATCTAGTCCCTTAAACCTATTCTTCACCTCTACTGTATATTCATCGGGGATGCGATCTAGGTCAAATCTGAATGGCCTTGTGGTTTTCCCAACTTTCTTCAATTTAAGTCTGAATTTTGCAATGAGTAGCTCATGATCTGAGCCACAGTCAGCTCCAGGTCTTGTTTTTACTGACTGGATAGAGCTTCTCCATCTTTGACTGCAAATTATATAGTCAATCTGATTTCGGTGTTGCCCATCTGGTGATGTCCACGTGTAGAGACGCCTCTTAGGTTGTTGGAAAAGGGTGTTCGCTATGACCAGCGTGTTCTCTTGACAAAACTCTGTTAGCCTTTGCCCTGCTTCATTTTGTTCTCCAAGGCCAAACTTGTCTGTTATTCCGGTTACCTTTTGATTTCCTACTTTAGCATTCCAGTCCCCTATGATGATGAGGACATCATTTTTTGGTGTTAGTTCTACAAGCTGTTGTAGGTCTTCGTAGAACTGGTCCACTTCAGCCTCTTCTGCAGCAGTGGTTGGGGCATAGACTTGGATTACTGTGATATTGAATGGTTTGCCTTGGATTCGGACCGAGATCATTCTGTCATTTTTGAGATTGTATCCCAATACTGCCTTTCTCACTCTCTTGTTGACTATAAAGGCCACACCATTTTTCCTACGGGATTCCTGGCCACAGTAGTAGATATAATGGTCTTCTGAGTTAAATTCGCCCATTCCTGTCCACTTTAGTTCACTGATTCCCAAGATGTCAGTGTTCATTCTTGCCATCTCATTTTTGACCACGTCAAGCTTACCTTGATTCATAGATCTTACATTCCAGGTTCCTATGCAGTATTGTTCTTTGCAGCATCGAACTTTCCTTTCACCGTCAGACACATCCACAACTGAGCGTCCTTTCGGCTTTGGCCCAGCCGCTTCACTCTTTCTGGGGTTACTCGTACTTGCCCTCTGCTCTTCCTCAGTAGCATATTGGACACCTTCCGACCTGAGGGGCTCATCTTCCGGCGTCATATCTTTTAGCCTTTTGTTACTGTCCATGGGGTTTTCTTGGCAAAGATACTGGAGTGGGTTGCCATTTCCTTCTCCAGGGGATCACGCTTGGTCTGAGTTCTCTGCTGTGGCCTGTCCGTCCTGGGTGGCCCTCCATGGCATAGCCCACAGCCTCATCGAACCACGCAAGCCCCCTCGCCACGACAAGGCAGTGATCCATGAGGGAGTTAATTCTCTACATGCCCCCTATGTGCAGATACTTATTTCCACAGACCTGGGGGACATGGAGGGTCAACAGATATTCCTGCACACTTGGGGCACTCCCCAGGAATGCAGAAAAATCTGACATGTTTAAAAAAATATAGGGGGGGATACTTAAATCTCCCCCAAAGTAAACCACATTCTCTGCGCATGCACAGAAAATGGATTTACTGTTGGGAACTGTCGCGGAGCTTGGTGGGGGTGAGCCACGCAGGACTCCTTGCTGTTGTTGGGGAGGGGAGAAGCCTTGGTGGGGCCAGTGGCTGGGAGCCACACAGGGCTTGCTACCACCATAGTTGTCAATGTGGGGGAGTCTTGATGGGCTTGCCAGCTGGGGGGGACCTTTTAAAATCTAAATTTAGCCACAGTGTGCAGTGGCTTGCCAAGTCTTCTCCTCCAGCATGCCAATCTGGTGCTGCCTTCTCCAGCCAGCCGGTGCAGAGAAAAAGTTGGACAGGCAGGTGGGTAGATGGCAAGGCACTTAAAGTGCATGGAAGCAGCACAGGAGGCTGGCTCAGAAAGGCCCAAGACTTCACACACAGGGTGGGTGCAGCACGCAGAGGAAGACAAGGAGGGTGGATGCCCAAGGTAAGAAAGGCAGCTGAAGACCTCTGGATGAGATGAGAGGACCAGCGGGCACTTGCGAGCACCCTTCCTTCTTCTCCCCCCTCCATCCCTCCTGGACTGATCAAAGTGTTTAAAGTGCTGCAGTAATGCCGCCGGGCTGAGACATACCTGAGCAGCTGACAGCGCCTCAAGAGCCAGCTTCTGGAGTGCGTATTGCTCCAACGCTTCCCAGGGGCAAACAGCTTCTCCTGTGGCCCTTCCTCCTTTTACCACCTTGAAAGTGGAAGGGGGAGTGGAACAGAAGGCTCCAGAGATGGCCAGCTGGTAGGGAGGCTGGTGATGGGGGGGGGGATTATTAACCTGAGGGAAGGAATTCCCCCCCTTCCCCATGAGTATCATGGGTCCCTACATCTTGTAAAAACTAATCTTGACCTCAATTTCCCCATAAGGTAACTGTAGAAAAATGAATCATGCTCAAACTGTGATCTGAGCACCTGAGGTGTTTTACCATCAGATCAAGAGTTGAATCTGTTGACACATCCCCATCTCTAATCAAAAGTTCATTGAATGATTTACAAAGCAAAACAGAGTGGTATTCCACTGTAAGGCCGATATGAACATTTGTAAAGTGGAGCAGCATGTATGCAGAAGCATTTCAGGCAAACATCTCTGTACCACTAGCCAGAATCAGGAACTGGCAATAGTGCAATCCTGGGTGAGAGGCAGAGAATGTGAGACTTGCAGGCCATGAACTGGAGCTCTTTGATGCATCAAGCAGGTTGCTATTACAATGCCAATAATCTCACTTCTTTATTTTGAAATCAAGTATTATCCTGGTCCTACTGTCTGGCTGGTGGAAGGGTTTCTGTTGGGGAGTACACGACGCTGGGAAAGGTTGATAACCGCTGACAGTAGCAGTAGTCATGCATGCTCTGTAAATATTTGGACTCAAGGAAAGACTGCAAATATTTTTGTTGAGTAATCCCCTGTCCCTTATTCTCACATGGAGCTATGAATTCCTAGGCAAAATAATAGGTACATATTTCAAAAACCTTTTTTTCCTAATGGTGGAAAGTTATTTATTTAAAGTATAGGGACCATCAGGTGGGGAGATGATCTTTTCCTCTAGTCTTTTGTCCAATTACAGCTGTTTCTTGCCTCAATTTTTTTTGAAGCTTGGTACACAAGCAGTGTTCTTTCTAAGCTGAGTTAGTGTGAGCTAGTTCACAGTATTCTAACCTCCAGCCAGGGCCGGCTCCAGGTGTCTGGGCGCCCTAGGCAGGACAGCCTGGGGCGCCCCCACTGGGGATGCCAACCTCCCGATGGGGCCTGGAGACCGGGGGCGGTGGCGGGGCGCTGGCTTTCCTGGAGGCTCCACAGCTGCGGGACCCCCAGGAAAACCAGGGAAGGGGGCGGGGGTCCAGCCTCCGCCCCCTCCCTCCCGGCGCCGGCTTTTCTGGGGGCTCCGCGGCTGCAGGACCCCAGAAAAGCCGGGAAGGGGGCGGGGGGTCTAGCTTCCGCCCCTCCCTCCCGGCGCCGGCTTTTCTGGGGGGCCCGTGGCTGCGGGACCGCCAGGAAAGCCGGGAAGGGGGCGGGGGTCTAGCCTCCGCCCCTCCCTCCCGGCGCCGGCTTTTCTGGGGGCTCCGCGGCTGCGGGACCCCCAGAAAAGCCGGGAAGGGGGCGGGGGTCTAGCTTCCGCCCCCTCCCTCCCGGCGCCGGCTTTTCTGGGGGCCCGTGGCTGCGGGACCGCCAGGAAAGCCGGGAAGGGGGCAGGGGGTGTCTAGCCTCTGCCCCTCCCTTCCGGCGCCGGCTTTTCTGGGGGCTCCGCAGCTGCGGGACCCCCAGAAAAGCCGGGAAGGGGCGGGGGGGTTAGCTTCCGCCCCCTCCCTCCCGGCGCCGGCTTTTCTGGGGGCCCGCGGCTGCGGGACCCCCAGGAAAGCTGGGAAGGGGGCAGGGGTCTGGCGGCACCGGCAGGCGCCGGGTTAGGGCGGCGCGGGGGGGCGCTTTACGGGGGGAGTGGGGCGCCATTTGGCGCCCCTCCGGCCGGGGCACCCTGGGCGGGCGCCTAATTCGCCCTATGGGCGATCCAGCCCTGCCTCCACCTCACACATTTTTGTCTTCGCTCAGAAGGATGGCTCCAGAGCCAATGAATTTATGGAGTAGCCAATTCACTTGCTCACCAGCAGCTCACAAAGTAAAATTTTTGCTCACAAGTCTCGGCAGCTTAGAGGGAGCTTTGTACACAAGGTACACCTAGCAGCTCAGGAGAGTAAGTGGTGTGTGTGTGTGTGAGAGAGAGAGACAGACAGACAGACAGACAGACAGAGACAGAGAGACAAAGATGTTGCTGCTATGATGTCAAGTGAACAACGAAGTGGCTGGTATAAGGGATGGTGGCAGTGGAGAGTATACGCATGTCGCTTGCTCTAAAAAATACTTCAGAGATCACCGTAATCTGTCTGGCTGCCTGCATTCTCAACTTGTAGATTTGTAAATACAGATCAATATCCCTAATTTGGAGCAATGGCTCTAGAATGGGGACAAAAACCCACACAATGGGGCCATGTTCAGATAAGAGGGACTTTTCTACAAACATGGGGCAGCCCCCAAAATCTGAAATGGTGAGGGGGCTAACCCCAACCCCCAAAGAACAGAGGATACCACCAGAGATTTTACAAAATCTGGCAATATCATGAATGGCATTGAGGAACTGCGTAGTAACCCAGAAAGACTGGAGGCTTTCATCTTGCAATGGCACTGGAAGTTGCAACTAGAAAGGAAGAAGGAAACAAAGGTAGGGGGAAATTGGTGAGGGGGAAAGGGGTAATAAGCAGCATGGGATGAGAAAAGGGGAAGTGGCATGGGGGAGAGAAAGAGTATGCAAAAAATGGCAGAGGAGGAAGAAAAGAGGGCGAAAAGCAGAAAGGGATGAGAAAGGGGATAAAAGTGGCAAGGGGGTAGGAAAGAGGCAAAAAGCAGGGAGGAGACAGGGCAGAATGGCCAGTGGAGGTTCTCAACAGAATGTCAGGGGGGTTGGGCCTCGTGTGATGGTGATGCTGGTGATTTTCTGTTTCTGTGAACTGCTCTGAAAGTTAGACCCTCCCAATCATTCACCGTTCAGGGAAGTCCTGCATGTTGTGGGCACCAACAATGGAGAAGGGTAGGTCTGTGAAAACTTTGAATCAAAATAGGATCCTCGGGCTGGTAAAGTTTGTGAACCACTGTTCTAAACAATTGTAGGGAATGAAAACACAATTTAGGGCTTAGGGAGAGGCAAAGAAGTACAACTGCTCCCTGCTTCTTTGTCCCTCTTCCTCATAACACTGATAAAGTCACCCCACTGTGTATTGGCCATCCCTGTGGCCAACAACCAATGAAGCACTCACACTTTTTGTTTAGTTCTAGTCCTAAAAGAGGGGGAGGCATGAGGAAGCAGTGACCTTGCGCACTTGCAATATCTAGCCAAACCCACATTGATGTGTTTCTTCAGCAGGGCCACAGCTAGGTAATAAGAGTCAAGATGGGTTAAACCATCTAACTGGCAAGTTTGGAATTTCCCAAATACTTCTGCACAGAACTTTTATTAGACTGGGTGGGGTGTAACTTGAAAGATGAGAATGTATCTTCCCCAGGAAATGATTTGTTACACATATCTTCAACATGACAAAACAACTACATTTTTTCCTGTTTTTAACCTGGGAACCAGGTTTCTTAGTAATCTATAGTGACCTCTTTCTTAAGGAGATTTGCACCAGCAGTGTCTTGAGTCAAATGCACACCATGCATGTTTGCCCCTATATTTAGAAATGTAATCTGCTCTTACTCACTGTGCTTATATTTAGCACAGCTGAAACAGACATGAAATCAGTGTTTTGAAACTTATTATGTGAGTGCCGTGATCCTTAGGCATCCCTTTTGTTCCTTCTTGCCAACGCTTTCCACCTTGGACCTCGGCGAATTCCAGTTCATCCAGGCGGTGGTTGCTCAATGAAAAATGTAATAATTGACAAACAAACCACCCTGAAAGGTAGTTTGCTCACAACTGTGGGCTTCCTGTGAAATAGGCAGTTGCAGCAACATCTCAGGTTGACAGGTCCAGCACACCTAGTCTGTGTCTTATATGAACCCAAAGCTTAACATCTGAAGACCGTCATTTCACTGACTGAATGGCCAGCTGAAGTTCTCTGCCTGAACCAAATGCAGTGAGATGAGGATCTCCATATGCCAAAGGATACCCTGCTTCTTGCAATGCCCAATTTCTCTTGAACTCAGCTCCTTACTTACTTGCTCTGATTTGTTTGAAATTGACAATGAACAGTATTTGGAGTGTATTCGTGTCAGAGCTTTTTTGTTGGGAACAGCTGATTTCCAGACTACTGAGATCATACTTTATGGCATACAATAGAGCCTAGAAGAAACAGAATTCCTAGAATGATATCACATTGGAGGGCTGAGGTTCCTCCCTTCTCTAGACTCCACCTTCCCCATGCACCGCCCCCAAATCTCACAAATTTCCAAAGCCAGAGTTGGGAACTGCATTGGTGCTTCTAAAATATTACTGCCCCCATCAGTGCTAGTGCAGTTAGGCTCATCCTGCTTTACTGGGAGATCTGTGATGGTTTTTCCTGTGCACACATAAAGGAATAAGTGACCCTGTCAGCTGGGAAGGGGACTTGCAGGAACAAATATATTAGCATATAAATGATAAGTGTGTTCTTGAAATCTCGACTGGGTGCGACTGGCAACATCTGAGTGCTCTCCAAAGAGCACTGTCTGCATCTATGATGAAACTTTGAAGCAATCATTAAAAAAAAAAAAATCCATGACTGCACCCAAAAAAATCTATTGCAGTCTGAGAACTACAGTACACCATGGAAAAAATGATGTCAACCTGATTGACTAAGCTTAGCCAACAGCCTGAGGTGCAGTAAAAATGTCATTCACTTAGTGGTTTGAAAGGATTGCCAGGTACTGAGGACTACACCGAGTGGGGTGGGGGGTGGGGAACCCAAGGAGGGACAATCAGGATGGACAGTCTGGGGGGGTGGGGGATTTGCCCCGGGGAGATCTATGGGGTGAGAAAGAAGGCTTCCGTTTGTTTGTGCCATTCTTCTGTTAATATTCATTGATACTTATTTCACCAGCCATTTTGCAGTTCTCAGCAGTAGCAAGTTCTTTTCCCCCAGCTATCTCAAGTTGAAAACTTTTCCTAGATGCCAGGTAGATCCCTTCTCATTTTCACAGCTCACCTTGCCTGGCGCACCAGTTCAGTATTTAAGAAGCAACAAAGTTGCATAATACTTCGTATTTCCATAGCACTCTCAGTATTCAAAGTGTACATTATCTAGCTGTAATTTGGAGTTGTGAACTGGAATGGAGAAAAGCATCCTGTCCCTTTAAGAGGTGCTGCATGTGCCCTGGCCTCTGGACAGCCCAGGCAAGCCCAGTCTCATCAGATCTCAGAAGCTAAGCAAGTATTTGGATGGGAGAACTCCAGAGAACACCAGGGTCTGGAGGCAGTGGCAGGTTATCAAGCCACTCCTCTGAACGTCCTCCATGCCCGAGTAGGAGTCTCCAGAGATTGCCATGACTTCCAGGCATGGACACACAAACACACAAATACCAAAGAAGAAGAAGAGATGCTCTATGTGTAAAAATGGGCAACTGAAATTTTTCATGGCATGAAGGAAAATAACGTCATCTGGTAAATAATAATTTGTAATCCACTATTAAAGGGACAGGGGTTTTTTTCCTCTCCAGGCAGTTGGCAACCTGAAGAAGTGTGGATGCACGTGAAAGCTGATACCCAGAATTAAACTTTGGTGGTCTTATAGGTGCCACTGGACTCAAACTTTGTTCTGTTGCTTCAGACCAACACGGCTACCTACCTGAGGCAATCCTAATTATCCACACAGTATTCCTGAAAGGTAATATTATTACCCCCATATTGAAGATCAGGAATTGTGAGTGAAAAGCTTGCTTAAGACAACCTATTGAGTTCTTGGTGGAGGTAAGGTTTGAAATGAAAAAAAATTCTTTCACAATTCATTCTCTTAGTCTCACTACACCCCATGTAGTCAGGTTTGTTTGTCTGCTTATTGTGTCCCTTTCTCACTGAGACTCAAGGTGGAGTACAGGCTACAAACAGTGTGATAAAACAGCACAAGAAAACAAAAAAAAATGTTATAATTGCTTAATTTGTTTTCACTGTAGCTTTTTGTCCCCTGAAGCACCATTATTCCCCAGGCCAAGCCCCACCACCCCTTTTAAGCAAAGGGAATTGTGTGTTTTACATGCAAATCTAGAACACAGGCCTGTTTTCATTGTTTATCAGTTGTGCAGTATATAAACCAATGAAGCTGGAGAAAATACAGTTGCAGCTATAGCATTACCTGTGTGGTCTGAAAACAGGAGCGGGAGAAAAGCCACAGCCAAATGAAGGCTAAGGTCTTAAAATACATGCATTAGGAAGCCAGTTCCCACTAACTCAGCTCAGGGAAATGTACAAGCCAGAGGAGATGGTTTCAATTGGGCTTAAGCTATGAATTTTCTTTGTCACAGAATGTCAATATGGGGAGGTCACTCCAAAGCTGGCCACATACCAAACTAAGTACATGCACCTGAATCAATTTACTGTGCCTAAGTTGGGTGTATTTTACAGCTCACTGAGTTCACATGCATTTCCTACCCAAGGAATTTCTGATGATTCATTTTAGTTTAATAGCACCACATGCCAGAGTAATTGTGCACCTGTCAAGACACCTAGCTGCTCGCTGGAATATTTGTTGATCGCCACTTTAATAACTTGCCACTCCAAAGATCTGACAACGTGGGGGGAAAGAGCTGCCTTTAATTGGCATTTAACCACACCAGACAACCCAAAGTATTCATGATATGTATTGAGTTGAGAAGCTTGGAAGGGAAAACCCTCTCTTTCACTCTGCAAGTTATACAGTCACTCACTCATCCGGGAACCATTTGTGAAACAACTGAAATGTTCCCTGCTGGGTTTAAGAAGGCGGGATCACACCTTTGCCTCTTTCAAAGGCTCAAGGGAAAGCAACTTTTGGGGCCAGCAGCTCTACTGAGCTGGAGTCAGCCAGCCATAGCGTACAGCTAAGCTGGTCGATATCTGTAAGAATATATTGGACAGGTAGAGCAGACCTAATAACCCATAATAATCCTTTCCCAAAGATGGAGCTCAAAGACACTTTGATCTTGGAGGAGAAGGAAGGCTATCTTTTTGATGACATAGGGGGATGGAGGAGAATATCCCGGATGAAATTAAATACCTTCACCAGCCGAAGCCTCCCGAGAGGCACCCGATCAATTTTTGTTCTCATCAAAAATCCCCTTTGTTGGCTGATGTGTCTTGTCTATTGGATTGCTGCCAGCCCAGGGGGCACAGCCTTGATTTGAATTTTCCACCCATCTCAGTAGCAAGATTTTGCAGAGGGTGGAAGAGTCAGCTGAAAAATATGATCATCCCAAAGACAGCCAAGGCTGGACTTTGATTCAATATTGAGCCAGCTGCCCAAAATATTTGCTGAGCACCGCCATTTGGAAGTGGGATTGACACTTGATAATTAGTACATGGGAGTGAGTAGAGACCCGAACTGAAGCAAAGTCTTTTGCATGTCTGTTTAGATTAGATTAGAAAGCAACGCTGCTCCTGTTCACCTTCTCAGAGAATAATAATTGGGCATGAAATCCTATAAAACAGGTGCCCAGTGCCACCTTTGAGACAACTAGAATTTATTCCAATATAAACTTTTGAGTCAAAGTTCACTTCACTAAATACACTGGAGTGCACATCCAAAAGGTCTGTGCCTTTCTAGGCAAACGGTCAGTTTCTGCAGATGAACTGTCTGTGCTGTCAGGTGTACAAAATTAACCACACTATAGCCAGTCATATGGTCAAAGAAAAGGTATTACGTAAGCACAGCAGGCAAATGTAGACAAGGGCTGTGGTCACACACACTAAATAATCCACTTTCAATCCACTGCCAGTGCACTTTCCAACTGGATTTTACTGCGTAAACTGGCAAAATCCAGTTGGAAAGTGCATTGAAAGTGACTTATTGAGTGTGTGTGACCACAGCCAAGTAGGGTTGCCAGGTCCCCCGGGGGGGGCAGGGAACCCCGTGTTTGATTGGTCTCTTCCCTGCTGGCCTGAATCAGGACGCCGGGGGGAACCCTGCCTCCAAAGTACTGGGAGCACGGAGACATGCCCAGCGTGATGACATCACCTAGAGGTGATGTCATTGTGCTGGGCATGTTACAGGGGGACGCTCTATCATTCGAGGGAAAACTCTATGGTTTCCCCTCAAATGATAATGGCCCCACCCCCAACATGTCCAATGCAATGACGTCACTTCCAGGTGACGTTATTGTGGTGTGCACGCAAAGCGCACATGCCAAGGAACTCCAGGGGAGGGCTGGGATTCCCCCCAGTAAAGAAAAGGTAAGACTCGGCAACCCTACAGCCAAGGTTGTTATGAATGGGGAGCCCATGCATAATGGAGAAGTAGAATCATGTTTATGATATATATGTTGTGTGTGTGTGTGTGTGTGTGTGTGTGTGTGTGTGTGTAGTTTTAAATGAGCTCTCAAGAACTAGTTTCTGTTCCTTCCCCAAGGCCTGTATAGGAACAACCTCATTTAGGTCTTGTGTTTGGTGGAGTCTTTCAGTACATGTATTAGTGTTTCCCATTTGTAAGTGTTCTCTCCAGGTAAGAAGCTACAAAGAGACCTGCTGTTGAAGCTAGGAATGCCAGCCTCCAGGTGGGACCTATCTCCAGACTACAGAGATCAGTTCTCCTAGAGAAAATGGATGCTTTGGAGGGTGGACTCTATAGTATAGTACCCCCCTAAGGTCCCTCTCCTCCTCAGCCTCCATTCCCAAATCTCCAGGAATTTCCAGTCTGGATCTGGCAACCCTACCCCCCATCCCCCACCAGTGGCCAGAGGGACCTGGCAAGTGGCAACCCTAGTTGAAGCTGTTGCAACAGACAATGCCAAGTGGAGTGCCTTGTGTGCTGGCTACAGAGCAGGAATGAAGGGTGAACTGAAGCAGGATAAGCTCACCCTGCCCACACCTCAGAGGATACTACAGTGTCCACCCCCCTCACCCACTGGACGTTTCCAGGCCAACTGGAAATTCATACTTGTGATATAATGTTTGTACAAGGCCTTTGGAGCTGCAGTAGCTCAAGTGGTTAAGACGCTGAACTGCAGGCTGGAAGGTTGGTAGTTCAGCAGTTCAAGACCCGAGTGCCGCATGACAGAGTGAGCTCCCGTTTCTGGTTCCAGCTCCTGCCAACCTAACAGTTCGAAAGCAAGAAACTGCAAGTAGATAAATAAGTACCGCTTCAGTGGGAAGGTAACAGCATTCTGTGTACCTTGGCGTTTAGTCATGCCAGCCACATGACCACAGAAACACCTTCGGACAGGTTTCCAGTTTTTGGTGGCTTGCTCTTGGATGTGTCTCATCGATCCTCTGATGGAGACGCACCAAGCTGAGGTGTTCAGGAGGGGTCTTGACTGGTTCCAGACCCCCAAGGAGTCTCTGTAGGAGACTCCCAGCTTGGGGAGCTGGGATAAGCCTCTCCCCAGGCTACGGCTGAGGGATCGAGGCTTGCCCATTCTCGAGAGGTTCTGACACCATGGAGCCAGTATGGATGAGTGGAGAAGAAAATAAGCGAAAGTAGACCCGACGACAATCGAACTCACCTAAACAGTGAGTCAATCAAACCTCTAAATAAGCGAAGACGTCTCGGTGTGCTAGATCAATCTGAGAAGGAGCAGTGGGTGAGGAAGGGTTGGAGATCCACCCCCCCCCAAATGGAGCAGTGCGTAAATGAGATAGAAAAGAGAAAAAGAATGGAACTAACCGCACAAGACTCTTTCTAAGCTTGAAAGCTACATTTTAAGCCAAGAAACATTGAATTCAGAGAAACTTTACTTTAAAACTAAAACTTTTCTTCTTTGTAAACAAATTGCTGGGAGAGTGAGGAGAATGGTGGCGGAAAAGAAACTTCCTCCAGGAAGTTCAACACCAATGACTCCCACCCAGGTACAGGAAGCGGCTGCAGACTTTCCCAATATGCTAGCAGTAGCATTGCGCCCTCTGCTGGAGCAGATGTCAACTATAAACACCAAGCTGGACTCCGTCCAAAACCAGCTGGCACACATGGAAAAAAGAGCCGACAAGACAGACAAAAATATCGAGAAAGTTGAAACAAGGACTATTGATATTAAGCAAGAACTGGAAGAAGTTAAAAAAGAAAGAAACACGGATAAAAATCAACTGCTCCAATTTCAACTGGAAAAATCTATGCATGCTCTATGCTTCCAAGGAGTTCCTGAAGAGAAGGGAGAAGATTTAAAAACAATGTTAAGTGGAGCGATTGCTTCAATTTCGGATCTTAAACGAGGATCTCCAGAATAATATGGACTTGACATATCGTACATATCCTGATTTTATAAGAAAAAATAAATTACCTGGTGAAATTTATGTCAAATTCTCCAAGAGAACAATGAGAGACATTGTTTTAAAAGCTACAGTGGGAAAAACATTTAAAATTAAAGAGGAAGAAATTCAAATTTGTAAAGATATTCCATTCGAGATCCGGAAACGAAGACAACAATACAAAGACTTAATTCTTTTCCTGCAAAACAAACTAATAACCTACAGATGGACTTTTCCAGAAGGACTTGTGTTCAAATATAATGATAAGAAAATTAAAATTGACTCTGTCCAAAAGGCCAAAAACTTTTTGAAACAGCAATCCAGAGCAAATAAAGATGGTGACTCAAATTTGAAGGAAGGAGAGGAACCCAGTGAGGAAGAATTGGGCAATACTTCAAGTGACTCTAGCAGCTCGATTTCAGAGTCCGAGAAAGGAGCAGCAGCACCCAAGACACCAAAAGTGAAGAAGAAGTGCAAGAAATAAATGTTTACTCTGGGTTACAAAGGATTTGAACTTAACGTAACTAAACTCTTTTTAACAGAGGTTTGAACTCTCTGTTTTCTTATTTTCTATTGCAATTACAGGAGTGATTTATGTAACCTAATGCAAAATTCTTAAGTTAGTGATAGTGTTTTCCCTTGTACCCTTACCTTTAGTTTATAAAACCAATTAAAAATTATATGAAAAAGAAAGAAACATCTTCAGACAGCGCTGGCTCTTCGACTTGGAAACAGAGATGAGCACCGCAACCCTAGAGTCAGATTCGACTGGCTTTCAAGCAAGCGAACCTTTACTTTTACCTTTACAAGGCCTTTGCTCATGAATTCAATACCAGAGGGGTGAGGAGATGGGGGGTTGGCTGTTGGTTTTCCTTGGAAGTGATGCCATGCCATCACTGATGCCTACCATGTCCCTGCCCCTAATCTCCCTTTGGTTGCATCAGCATGACGGCCATTTTTATTTTTCTTCCCCACTGCTTTGAGGAGTGGTGGGAAACAGGAGTTAGGGTGGGGAATTCCGCTCCCCTACTGGGGGGCTGGCAACCTTGTTTCCATTGGATGGTCATTAACTGACATAGAATCTGAGAAGCAACTGAGTGGCTTGAATTACACGCATTAGATTTTATGTGCATAGGTCCAGTGCAAATGTTGCATATGTGGACAGCGACAGCCCTTGAAGCATGACAGGACCAGAAGCGTCTATTCCATCTCCCACTGCATACAAGCTACACATAATTAGAAGCCTTGTCCAAACTAGTCTTCTCTTTTTACAAAATCACACCTTTTTAACCATGTATCAAATTGGGATGGACGTAGTTTGGAGCATATGGAAGTAGGTTATAGAGTTTTCTCTTGGAGAATACTGTGATTTTAATAATAAATTAACACACAATACACTAATAATATATTTTATGCAATGTAATTTATTTTAGTTGAAGCACATTTTTCTAAAGAGAATTTGGCTGTAATATAATGAAATGGTTGAGGGAAAGACCTTTTATAAAGGAAATAGGATGCCACTGTTTATTATATGTATTATCTTGCTCTGACTGCTTTGTTTTTGACTTTTGTAATCCCTTTTTTTTGCAGGCCTTGAATATCATGTCTAATACTATTTTGCATTGTTTCTAATGCTTGTAATACTAGTCCTATGGCACTTTTCATTGCATGCCTCGTGCTATTCAATTGCATTGTTTTACACCATGTAATCCATCTTGGGTCTTGGCGGGCTATAAACAAAATAAATAAAAAGAACCTGTAATGGTTTGTATCTCTCCATTTTCAATATATTTATTATCCTCACAAGATCATGAATAGCTTTTCATCTCAGTTTTTTTAGGTGCAGACCAGAGACCTTAAAGAAAGAAACCCTGTGTGTGTTACTCAACATGATCACAGTGAGCCTGTGTCAAATCTGGAAATGAATAGCAAAGTTGGAAAATTTAAATTACAAGCTGAAAACACGCCGACATCCTTTGCCTTTTATCTTGCAAAGGAAAGCCTTTGGGTTACACACATAGTTCTGACATAGTGTAGACACTTATATGAGCTATCTAAGAACAGAATATTCCGGAATAAAGAGGAATAATTTGCCTCTAGTGGTTCCCATAAGCAGTGTGAGACTCCATGGAGGTCCAGATTTAGGATGCAGGAGGACTGGAGGGGAGGCAGATGGCCAGGGAGAAATGTGCTCTGAGCAAAGGGAATCAAAACCACAAAGGAAAGGCAGGAAGTGAAATGGCAGACGTGGCTGGATTTGAACGAATGGTGCATCATTATTAAGCCCCCAAGTTCCCCTTTTCACATATGAAAACAATTCAGAAGGATTAAACAATTGTGAGACTGTTTTTCTGTGTCATATCCCAGGTTGGGCTTCCTGTCGGATAAAATAAAGATTTCTTCAACTTCTTCCCTAAACAATTGCACATACGCTCAATATCCTGTGCTGATGTAGGACTGAGAGTTCATTCTCCATTGATGAGAACAGGATGAACTTTGTGTTCCAAGCAGAAAAGCAACCAGCTGAGCCAATCCCGGGCACCCTTGAGGAAGGTTATTTGGCAAGGACTAAGGAGATCAAATCGCTCGCCGTTCTGGGTGTCATAGCCCAGCGATGCAGAATAGAACAAACATGATTAAAGAATGCAAGAAGAGGGTGCTGCTGATTTCCTTGAAGGGCATGCCGTGGCTTTTGCTTCAGCTTTCCTCTCCAATTTTCCTTCTGCTTTATCTTATCTTCCAGGGGGTTCTATAATCTCATTTCTCATCTCTACAACATTTCCCAGCATGATGTCTGATGCAGCCATTTCTGATAAAAGGTAAAAGACAGCAAATGAGCTGATGTAGACGGTAGCAGCAAGCGAATAATCCTGTAATGGGAGATATGAAAGACCTTTTGGGAACTGTTGCTGTTCACTCGCTCTGATATGATCAGTGGCCTTTTAAAAATAATTGCATTTGCTTGTATCTTTGAAGGCCATTGAAGAAAATCCAGAGCTAATTAGACCAGGTGAGCCATTGAAAAGGTACCCAGCACAAGCAGATAAAAATATCCCCGTGACTTCAGAATTGGGCTTGATTGAAACGTGACACTGGCAAGGAGGCAAAATGCTCACATATGGAACCTGGAACTCCCACAGCTTGTTCTTTAAACGGGGCTGCTACCTGTGCAAAGCTGTCCTTAAAGACACTGTTGACTGTAACTGATTTGCACAGGTGACCAGCCCAGTTTAAACAAGAGACCGCAAAAGAGTGAAGGCCCACAGGAGAGTGCTTTTGCCTAGCCAGAATCATGTTTCAATCAGGATGCGAAAAGACAGAAATGAAGCAAGAGTCATCTGACAAAGCAGGCTCTAGTCCACCCACCAAAGCACATGACCACAATAAATCTGTATGTCTTTAAGGTGTCACAAGACTCCTTTTTTGTTTTATGGGAAAGGTTTGTTTTCACAGTAAAATGAGCCAAGAGAACTGAAAATGAAATCAGTGGAGGGAAGGGGAGAGTCGCCCTCTTGGTTGCATTCAGGAAGCAAGATTGCAAATTCCAGCCAGATTATTTATCCTTCCTGGAAATCTCCAGTTGGATGCCAAGGATCAAATCGTCTTGCCAGATGGAAAAGTCAAGTAGAAAGTCTACCATTCCTAGGAATTTGTTTATGTCAATTGTAAACTATTTCTTTACAGTAGAAATTGGATTTGTTTATAGCATACATAATACTACAGTAGTTGAAACAGCCTACAAAAGTGTTTAAAACAAACAAACGAGCTCAGACTGTCCCCTTCATCTTTGCATTGCTGCTGAAAGATTGAAAGTGTGTGTGTGTGTGAGTGTGTGTGTGTGTGTGCATGTGTGATTTATGATATTGTCTTAAAAATACATAGTTGGGCTGGGGCTGGTCCAGAAACCAGAGGTAGGGTTGCCAGCTGTCTGGAGAATAATGTTCTGCCCCTTTAATCGAGGCTGAAAGGGATGTTATTTATGTGGTGATGTTATTTACCTCCATGCCATGGAAACCTTCAACTGCCCATTTCTATTCATTAAGCCTCTATTAAAGGGACAGGACATTTTTCTCCAGACTATTTAAGGCTACCTGACAATTATTGAGATCTCCTGTGTCCAGGGTAGGGTCCTTTCTTTCTTTCTTTCTTTCTTTCTTTCTTTCTTTCTTTCTTTCTTTCTTTCTTTCTTTCTTTCTTTCTTTCTTTCTTTCTTTCTTTCTTTCTTTCTTTCTTTCTCTCTCTCTCTCTCTCTCTCTCTCTCTCTCTCTCTCTCTCTCTCTCTCTCTCTCTCTGTATTTTTTAAATAGGTGTGTGAGAGAGATAGAGAGTGTGTACACCTGGAAGTCTTGGTGACCTCTGGTGACTGACCCCTACTGGGGGCCTGGGGGATATTCAGAGAGGCGGCTAAATAAAGCCTGCCCCTGCCTCCCACCTCTGATATTTCAACAAGGTCTTCCATCCAAGTACTTGCCAGAGTCAACCCCGCTTAGCTTCTGCGATCTGATGGGAGCAGGGCTAAGGGTAGGCTTCTGAAGTAGTGGGCACACCACAACCTGTTGCAAAGCTGGTGCAACCACCCCCCCTCAGTTGGCAACCCTAGCTACAGATCAGGTGGCCAATAAAGGCCTAAGATGATCCTGTTTCAGCAGGCCCTCTGGATATAGCACCCCCTCTCCCAGATAGTTGCTGAACAACCTCAGCAACAGATGTCAGCTGTCACTGGTGGGGCTTCTCCTCTCCCAGGCCATGGTCCTTAAAGACCTGTTTCTCTTTTGTGGCACCACAGGAAGACTGAGGGGACAATCCTGACAGAAGTTCTTACCCCAGCCCTCAGATGGTCCTTCAGTTACTGCAGGGCTCCCAGGGCTCCATAGCAGGAGACTTCCCACCAGCAACACACTCAGAGTGGCAGTGAGAGTGATGGCTATAATGGAGCGGGGAAGGGCTAGCATGGATCATTCAAAAGGTAGCCTGGAGCATACTTTGATTTGTTCCGTGGAGGTAAGTGGAAGTCACACACCAGTGGTTCCTGGAGACCTCTGTGCCTGATACGAAACACTCTCAGATCTTTTCAACTGCTTGCCAGCCAAACCACGGAAACACTGGATCCACACAACTAAGAGTGTGCCAGTGTACCTAGCTGAGGACAACTTTCCCCTGTTATAAAAGCAAAAGCCATAAATATTATCAAAGCATTCTTAAGGAGAATTTTAAACATTCTCACATCTTGTTGTTTCAGCTTTCCCCCCTCTCTCTATATTATCCTTTGAATTTACAGAAAATGTGCAAAGAGTTGTGGATATAGGAAACTATGTTAGTTTCCCCTTTGATCACTCTTTGGATGGAAAAAGTCACATTCCCAGGCCTGACAAAACCTCCCAGGCTACCCAAGGAGTGCTATTTCTGACAGTTAGACAAGCAACTTCTTGTCTGTCTTCCTGGCTAGAGGGTGACGGGCTAAGAAAAGCCAAGCCTGTGTTAATGAGGCGGGAAATGGAGGATTATTAAATACATTTTGTTTTTTAAAGGTTTTAAGTGAATGGTATAGATTTAATTAAAACTTAGAAATTATTAAACATAAAAAGCTGACACGTGCCAGTTCTTGAACTGAATTCTTTTCTGCCCAGTTAGGTGGATAAAACCATTAACAAATCAATTATATGCTGTCAAAGGCTTTCACAGCCAGAGTTCATTAGTTGTTGAAGATTTTCCGGGTTGTTTGGCCGTGGTCTTGGCACTGTAGGACCTGATGTTTCACCAGTAGCTGTGACTGGCATCCTCAGAGGTATAACATGGAGTACCTCTGCAGATGCCAGTCACAGCTACTGGTGAAACGTCAGGTCCTACAATGCCAAGACCAGGGCCACACAACCCAGAAAATCTTCAGCAACTAATAAATCAATTATATTCCATTTTTTCAGCAATCTCTGCTATGTATAGTTGGAAACAAATGCTTAAATAAAATGTTTAAAACTGAATTGCCTCCTTTGGTTGCTGCAGCATTTCCTAGTCTAACAGTGCAATACTAAGCAAAGTTACACCTGTCTGAGTTCTTAGAAAGGTTCAGTAATGCATAATGCTGTCTGGAATTGCACTGTAAGATACTCACCAAAGACTCCTGAGTAAACTTAGAAGTCATGGGATAAGAGGACAGGTTCTCTTATGGATTAAAAAACTGGTTACATGACAGGAAGCATAGAGTAGGAATCAATGGACAGTTCTCACAATGGAGGGAAGTAAACAGTGGGGTCTCACAAGGATCAGTATTCATAAATGATCTGGAACTAGGGCTGGGTAGTATAGTGGCCAGGTTTGCAGATGTCACAAAATTATTCAGGATGGTGATAACTGTTTCTCCAAAAGGACATTGCAGAGCTGGAAAAAGTACCAAGGAGGGCAACCAAGACGATTAAGGTATTGGAGTACCTTCCCTATGAAGAAAGGCTAAAGAGTCTGGGACTTTTCAGTTGAGAAAAGAGACAGCTGGAGGGGACATGACAGAGGTTTATAAAATTATGCATAGGGTGGAAAGAGAGTGGACAAGGAGAAATTTTTCTCCCTCTCCCAAAACACCAAAACTCTCCCAAAACACCAAAACTCAATTAAACTGATAGGCAGTAGGTTCAGGACAGACAAAAGGAAATACTACTTTACACAGAGAGGGACTGAAATGCAGAATTTGCTGCCAGGGAATGTAGTGATGGCCACAGGAATAAACAGCTTTAAAAGAGGTTTAGATAGATCCATGGGGGATAAGTCTATCAATGGCTAGCCATGGTGACTGCGGGGAACCTCCACACTAATCCTTTGAATCCCAGAGCCAGGAGGCAACATCAGGGAAAGGCCTTGGCCTCTCTGCCGTGTTGTTGGCCATTCCAAGGAACTGGTTGGCTACTGTGTGAAACAGGATGCTGGACTAGATGGGCCATTGGTCCGATCCAGCAGGGCTCTTCTTATGTTCTTACCTTCTGTTCACCAGTAGCACCTCCATCTTGTCAGGATCATGCTTCAGTGTTGTAGCCTGTATCCACTCTAAGACTGCCTCCAGACACTGGCTCAGGGTTTCTACAGCATTTCTGGTTTCAGCCAGAAGCCTGAGATAGAGCTGAGTATTAACTGCATATTGGTGACAAGTCAGCTCCCATCTCTGGATTACCTGGGTGACTTTATGTAGATGTTGAAAAGAACAGAGGACAAGATGGAGCCTTGCAGAACCCCTACAGGCCAGAGCAGCAGTCCCCTAGCACCACTTTCAGAAAGCTATCCTCTAGGTGGGACTGGGACCACCACCAAACGCTGGCGCCCAGTCCCACCCAGAAAGGCAGTCCAGAAGGATATCATGATTGATGGTCCTGAAAGCCATGGAGAGGTCCAGGACCAGGAGAATCAACAGAGTTGCACTCCCTCTGTCCATCTCCTAGTGCAGGTAAACCATCAGGGTGACCAAGGCTGTTCCAATCCTATAACCAGGCCTCGAACCAGATTGCAAAGGATCCAGACAATCCACTTCATCCAGAAAAGCTTGAAGTTGTCCAGCAACCTTGCTCAAGAATGGAACATTTGAGGCTGGTTGATAGTTACTGAGATCCCCTTGGCCCAAGGTAAGCTTCCTCAGTAAACCTGTTACAAAGCTGAGATAACCACCCCCTCTTTCCAAGAGGCACTAGCTACCTCTCAGACCCAGTTAGCCAGCCCCCTCCCGCAGCAGATTTAAGTAGTCAGGAAGAGCAAGGGTCATACATGCTGGTAATAGACCTCAAATCTCCAAGGACCTGAATAAACGGAAAGTATCCCAAACAGCTCGACAAGTCAGCACCATCTGCCCTATAACTGTTCTCCTTACAGTTGCCAGCCCCCAGGTGGGAGCAGGGGAGTCCCCAATTTCGTGGGCTCCTGCCTGCCACCAGCCAGGTGGTCAATGAGGGGACGCCCTGTCCCTGACAGTCACAACCTGGTGCAACCTCCCCAACATGATGACATCACGTGGGGACATAATGTGGTGACACTCTGGTATTTTGGGCAAAACTCCATTATATTCATAGAGTTTTGTGTGATGTCATCCCATTGTGGACATCGTGCACAGTGATGTCAGACATCTCCCCACTCCCAGAAAGCTCCCTCCCACCCATCATCCGCCAGCAAGAGACTAGGACCTGGCAACCCTCCTTCTTCTGGAATTACAGGTGATCTCCAGACTACAGAGGTCAGTTCCCATGTAGAAAACAGCAGCTTTGGAGGCCGAACTCTATGGCATCTCATCACCACTGCGCTCACTCTACTCCCCATACTCAGTCTTCCCCAGCTCCTGCCCCCAAATCTCCAGGAATTTCCCAAGTCTGAGTTGGCACCCCTAAATGTAGAGTCCAAGTTGTTACAGATACAGGAGATGTTTATGTACCAAGTGTTGAGCACAGTGGTCATAGTGGGCCAACTTCTCCTGCAGGTCAGATCCCAACAGGCCTCTGACCACCCAGGACGGCTCAGCTGGCCTACATTAGGCAGATGCAGTGGTGGCAGGAAATGATTGTTTCTTTGCTATCATCGCTGCCACTGAGCATGCTTTAAAATTAGCTTTAGCCCATGTCTTACTGGGTTTGCGCATGGTACCTTATGAATGCCTTCCCTGCCACCTTCTCCTTTACTTCCTTTTATCTTTTAATCTGTTTTGCAACAAATGTGTGTGTCCCTATTTTAAACAACCTATTTCTGCTGCATTGAACTGGACAGTATGTATGATAAGTGCTGATTATTAGATGAATTTTACTTTTGATTAATTCTAACCTGCTTTCAGGCTATATTTTTAAAGAATGCCTGAAAAGAAATACACAGAATTATCAATAATAACAACAACAGTGAAGATGCTTTTTCATTACATCTTACACTTTCACAGCAGAATCAAGACAGCTTCAGAAGTCTGCTGTGGTTAATTCTCTATATTTCTCATGCTATGAAACATGGCATTTGAAAAGGTGACAGGGTAGAAAGAACAGGAACTCCTGGCCATACCTTGCTGGCATTTTTAAATGGCTGGAGTCCATCTTATAAAATAGCAGTGGTGTCCACAGGTCAGACCCATGGGCACCATAACATCTAGGATGGCCCAAAGAAGACCATTTCTTCCATGGCTGATTTCTTGAGTCTTCTTCTGAAGCAACGCTATGACTCATGCAGAGATGTATTGGGCAAGCTCCCCTACAGGAGGTAAAGTAATTCAGCTACATCACTGCATTGGTAATAATGGAATGATTCAAAATGTATCCTGGGTACAGAGGCAGCAGTGTCACCAAGCCCTGTCAAAGGCATACTGGAATGAGGCAAGCAAAGCATCCAAAGGCACCACAGGCCTGGTGCAGTGGTTAGAGTGTTGGACCTGGAAGATCCAGGTTCAAATCCCCACTTTGCTGTGGAAGCTTCCTAGGTGACCTTGGGCCAGTCACACACTCTCAGATGTACCTAGCTCACAGGGTTGTAGTGAGGATAAAATGGAGGAAAGGAGATTGATGTAAACTGCTTTGGGTCCCCATTGGCATTGGGTCCCCTGCATGAACATACATGAAGCTGGCTTATACTGAATCGGAACGTTGGTCCATCAAGGACAGTACGGTCTACTCAGGCTGTCAGTGACTCTCCAGGGTCTCTGGCAAAGGTCTTTCACATCACCTACTTCCTGGTCTTTTTAAGTGGAGATATTAGGGACAGAATATCCCTAATATTCCCTACATGCAAAGCAGAGGCTCTTCCTTTGAGACATGGCCCCTCCCCAATGAAGGAAATAAATAAGCAGTTAGGCAACCTCCTCTTTGGCTGGGTGCTGTCACAGCATGCTTAAATTTTACAAGTCTCACAGCAAACTATCATAAGAACACCAACATCCTGTTTCCCAAGAGCTATCCAGATGCCCAAAAGGCCAATTAGCTGGAGCCTAGAACCCAAATCCTCTCCCTCTTGTTGCTTCCAGCAACTGACATTCAGAGGTATACTGCTTCTGCATGTGAAGGTTCCATTTTGCCTTTATCTGCCACAAATTTGCCCAATCTTTTTTAAAAGCCATTGAAGTTAGTAGCAAATGTCACTGCTTCCTGTTGTAGTGTGCTAATAAGAACAGGCAGAGAAAAGGCAGTTCACTCTAACCTCTGGAAGCCCTGGGCATTTGGGCTAGAGCTGAACACAGAGAGCAGCAGGGACAAGACACATTTGGTAAATGGCGGACACTCTGCCTCTTCAGTCTGGAGTGGGGATGAAGGTTCTTTTCCTGCCTCCCTTTATTTCCCTGTGATATCAAACCAATTCCTCCTGTTGTCTACAGATTAGTACAGTACTTACATCCATTTAATTACCATGATGAATTGCAGGGCTGCCATTGATCTCTCTGTTCTTGCTTGCCCCAAGTACTAATAGGATGTTAATTTTTGTCTTTTTGAGAGTTACCAAGTCTGATGTGGATTTTCTATTTACTTATGTTAATGACAAGTCAAAAGGACACCCAGGCTGGCAGAACATGACTAATTGGCCAGTTTGTTTTACTGTCCTCCTTGGCGATGGAGATAACATCCCCCCCCCCCCCGGCAGAATGCAAATTGATTCTGTTATCAGCCAGGGGAGGAGGGCAGTCCTGTGCTGTTTAGAAAATATACAGAAAATCAAGGTTAGAACAGGAGCAGGGTGGCTGTCTGTTATATCGCCTGGTAAGCAGTTTAATCATTAGGGGCGAGTGGAGGGGGTGAGCCAGGAAAAGCATGGGAGAGTTTGGAGTGGGGAGAGAAGGGGTTTAATGAGCTGTGCCAGCAGCCAAAGACTTACACTGTAATTAACTCCCTGAAGATTTTATTGATGCTTCAGCGGTGAACCTGCAAGCCGGAAGGTGCCCCCATCTCCATCTGAATCAAAGTTTAATTTGGTGTCAAAGGGTGGTGGAAAGGCTTGAATTCTAAAGCAAAGCAATCAATGAACTGTGTGAAGGAAAAGGTCAGGCAAGACACCTCCCCTCCCCTTCCCACCCTCACCCCCACTGCTCTTCACTCAGGCAGAGACTACTGAAGGCCAGTGTGCAGATAGTACTAGATCTTTCCCTTGGAGAGAAACTTCAGGCCCTGCAGAAGTCCAGCTTTGAGCCTGCCCTGCCCCATGTCATGCTGCGCTTATCCCACGCCTCATCCTTGTTGCCATTCCAACCCAGACCAGCAAGGGCCAAGGTCCTTTGGTGTGCTCTTTTTCCTGCTGAGCATCCTCCTGAAGCATATCCTGACACCCCAGTCCTAAAAAATGTTTGAAAACACCTTGGAGAGCACCTTCAACACACCTGACTTCCTAAGATTTTTGGCTGCAAAGTGACTCATTCTTGCACTCTCCAAAGGAAAGACAAAGCCACAAATGTCACCTCCAGGGATGGGGTATGCAGCCTTCTCTTGATCACTGATAACGGGACAGGCCTACTCTTTTGATGCTTTCCAGGGTGTGTAGCTACTGTCAGAGTGGTGTGTCTGTGCATGGTGGAGCAGAAGTGGCCCTCAGAAATGTACAGTACCTAGGGTTGCCAACTCCAGGTTGGGAACTTCCTGGATATTTGGGGGTGGGGCCCAGGCAGGGTGGAGTTTGGGGAGGGAAGGTTGCTCAGCAGAGATGTGAGACCATATAGCCCACCGTCCAAAACTGTCATTTTCTCCTGAAGTGCCAACCTCTGTAGACTGGGGATCCGTTGCCATTCCAGTAGAACATGCAGTTCTACATGCACAGCATACCTCAGCTGCAGGTAATCACATGTCTGAGGCAGCCCAAAAGCTAACACTGGGATGGGCACCTGAGAAATGCTAGGACCTATTTACTCTGGTCATTATTTTAGAGAGGCAGGCTTCCAGATTTACACATCTGATTTCCACATTGCATAGTTTGGGTGTCCCGACTTATGGATTGCACTGATTTACACTGTACTCCTGGTGAGAAAGGTGGGTCATAAAGAATGTAAAATAAAATAAAATAAATCACAGTCCATGCCTCTCCCATTCCTTTCACTTCATATGTGGCAGATTGGTAGGAAAAGGCTCTGGAAGCAAGAAAGACAGCCTGGGAGTCTTCACAGCATCTTTCCTAATCTAAAGGCTGGGTAGGGGGGATGCTCCAGGAGCTGGAAGCGTTGCCCCAGTGTACCACCATCACCAGAAGTGATGCCACACACTGTGACTACGTTACCTGGAAGTGATGTAGGCGTGTCACAGGCAACGCTCTGGGTTTTGGGCAAAACTGTGTGGTAAAATCACTCTCAAGCCATAAAATTTTGCCCAAAAAACAGAGCATTCCCTCCCTGACATCACTGACATGCCTACATCGCTTCTGGGTGACATAGGCCATCACTCCACATTGCTGTTGGGGGGGGGGATTTCCTCCTACCAGCCAGCTGGCTGGAAGTGGGCAGGAACACATAAAACCAGGGGATCCCCCACCCCCAACTGGGGACTGACAACTGGGGGTGGGCTGCCTACTGAAGGGGGCACTCCCATACGGAGGAGCCCTGGGGCAGGAAAGCAGGGGGGACTTTTCTTTGCTGTTGTTTCTGGAGGGAAGTTTCTGAAGTTTTCTGCAGAAACCACTGTGTGGCTGAAATCCAGGTTAAAGCACCAAGCAGAAGACAGCAGCACTGTGGGTAGGCTAATGACCCCAGCCATCCACTGCGCACTGCATCGATGTACATTTAATCTAATTTACCCAGATACATTTGTGATGCTATAAAGATCATAATGATAAATTCTGTATTACCTAATGAAAACTATTACCATGTTAGATACCTCTAAAGACCTTTCCAGCCTTAAACTGTCTGGGATCAGCATATCTGAGGGATCACCTCTCCTGGTACACTCCCCAAAGAGCATTACACTCAATGGATAAAAACTTATTGGTGATCTCTGGCCCGAAAAGTATCCAGCTGTCCTCAACCAGAGCCAGGGCTTTTTCGGTCCTGGCCCCAGCCTGGTGGAACTCTCTGCCAAGTGAGATCTGGGCCCTGTGTGGGGTCTGATGCTGTTCCGCAGGGCCTATAAGACAGAGATATTCTGCCAGGCCTATGACTGAGGATAGCAACAGATTCCATCTAGGCTGGCCTCCCTCCCTCCCTTCTCCCCCTCCCTTTCCCCTTCCCCTGTTGGTTATTCTCTGTTTACCATTCTGTATGATATTTATTCTCCCCTGGATAAAGGGCACCAAGTTGTGCTTCTCTTTTTATGTATTAATTTATCGGTTGCCTGTAGTACTGCAAGAGTTGTTTTAATAATTTTAAAATTATGAATATTGTTTATATGAATACTGTTGTCATCTGCTCTGAGCTCTGTTGTACAGGGGAGGGTGGGCTATAAGCTTCCCCTGTAACCCTGGCTTCCATTACCAGCGTTCATTCAATATATTTTGTTATCCTGAGTAATGTACACCCAGTGCTTTTTCTGCTGCTGCTTCTGGCCAGGCCTAAGGTGAGGCTCAGCAGTGACTCAGGGACTAAGGTCAGAACGGGCTGGAGGCAGTGGGAGTCTAGGAGAAAATCCTGACACTTCCTGCACCACTGATGGTCAGGAATAAGCCAAGCCCCTCCTCCACAGCATCACTGCCCATTTCATAGCACCACCATAAGCAGTGGCTTAGACAGCTTGGCTGGAGAGCCAGCCCTGTCCATTAATCTTCTCCCAGAACTGTTGTTTGCCCCACATAAGGAAATATCTATGTAGTCCGATAGTGTCCTTCTCCTCCCTTTTTGTGCTGTGATGAAACATTCACCTGACAAATTTCCAGTTGTTAAAGATTCAGAGAAAAGGTCAAAACCAAGGATACCCACAAAAGAATGCTGCTGGATCACACTAGTGACCCCTCTAGTCCAATATCCTGTTTCACACAGAGGCCAACCAGTTCCTCTGGAGGGTTAACAAACAGAGCACAGAGGTCAAGACCTTCCCCTGATGTTGTTTTGTAGTACTGGGTTTCAGAGGTTTACTTCCTCTGGATATGAATGATCCCCTTTACCTACAATGGCTAGCAGCCATTGGAGACTTTCCCTCCATGAATCTGTCTAAATTCCCTTTTAAGTCATCTGTGCTCATGACTATGGTTACCTCCATTGGCAGTGAATTCTACAGTGTAATTACTCATTCAGTAAAGAACCATTCCCTTTTGTTTGCCCTGTACCCATTAATTTCATTAGGTGCTCCCATGTTCTAGTATTATAGGAGAGGGAGAAAAAAGTCCTGTATCCACCTTCTCCATCTTGTGCACAAGTTTATAAACCCCTGTCATGTCCCTCCTTAGCCTTCTTTTTTCCTAAAGTAAAAAGTCTCAGTCTCTTTAGCTTTTCCTCATAGCAAAGGTGCTCCAACCCCTTGATCTGTTGCTCTCTTCTGTACTTTCCCAGCTCTGTACCTAGTATTCCATATGAGGCCGCATCATAGCTCTGCACAAGCTGAGACCCTGGAAAGATCCTGCCAGTCTGAGTAGGCAATATTTTTTTTTTTTTTAGCAAAACCCTCCTAAAAAGGAGAGGAGTTTATTCTTTTTATAAATGGAAAGAGGTAGGGTATATAGAGGGATTAAGAAAAGAGCAGAGTGAGTATTCTGTTAATAAAAGTTAGTTTAAATCAGTATAAATACAATTTTTGGCAATCCCCGTGATTGGAAAGTCTTCTTTTCATCTAACAAAAGTTCAAAGTAACTCTGTTAATGAGGTTAGTAATGTCCTTTGGGGTTAGTTGTTAATCAACTCCTTTCTGATGCTTCTCGAACAGTCATTTCTTAGGTTGTCTTCTTTTGGTATCCCTCAAGTTATAAGATGGGCCCTCTTTGGTTTTCACGTCTCCCGCTCCAGCACCTCCCTCTTCTGGGCCGCTGTCATCTTCACTGCTCAAATCAGTCCAAGTTGCAAGTGCTGCCTCTTCCTCTGAACTGGCGTGCCTCTTCAGAAATTCTTGTGCTTTGAAAATGGAGTCAATCTTTTCTCTTTTGTCCTTGAACACTAGTCCTTCAGGGAAGATCCATCTGTATATGGTCTGATGTTTTTGTAGGAAAGTGGTCAATCCTTTATACGCTTTCCTTCTCATCCAGATTTCATAAGGCACATCTTTCAATATTCTGATAGTCTGTTCCCCAATTTTCAAGGGCACCGCTGAGACTGCACGGAGAATTTGATCTCTAGTACACTGCTTAACAAACTTGACAACCACTTCTGCTGGCAGATTATTTTTCTTTGTAAAAGTGGAGTAGGCCCTATAGACCTTGTCCATCTCTTCTTTTATTTCTCGCTGATCTCTGCCAGTTACGGGTGCCAAGGCATTCGCTAGTATAGATCTGAGATCTTCCTTCTCTTCTTCTTTAATGCCCTGAAAATGAAGGGTCACATTTGATTTCTCCATTTGCAACATCAAAATTCTTTTTTCTTGCACATCCTGATGTCTTTCTAACTTATTGACCCTTTTCTTCACTTTTCCAATATCTTCCGTCGAGACCAAACACTTCTGTGCGATCTCCTCCATTTTCTTTGACGTTTCAGTTAATTGCTTCTGTTGACTGTTGAGAACACCTTCCATGTTAGTTAAAGTTTCGCTGATTTTCTGTATTTGAACCAGTAGAGGGTGCAGTAGCTCACCTGTCTGTTGACTGACAGCAGGCTCTGGAGGGGGATTACCCGGACCGGAAGTCCCGCCTCCCTTCTTTTCCGGTTTCCAAGGGACCTTCTTCATGGCCGACATTTCTTTTATTTGTTTACGTTATCAAAGTTCGTGAAGCGTCGCTCAGGAGACCTGCTAAATCTTTAGCTTCAATGGCACCCCAAAGGTATTTTCACCAACCCTTCTTCCCTTCCGTCCCCCTTAGCTTTCTTATAAAAGTCCCGCTTCTCAGTGGGGGGGGATTCCCCCTCCTCCCCAACGCTTATTCGCTTACGGGGGAAGGGCTCGGGTTCACACTTCAAATTTAGACCTCCAACTCACGGTTTGCTGCCATTTCTTCTTTTGACTTTAATTCATGCCGCTGTTCCTCACTCCTGGTGGAATTCAGGAGCGCTGCTAAGTCCCATTACGGGCACGACGCAGCGGGGCCGATTGGGGCGGGGAGAAAGCCTCAATTTCCCGGCTGTCTGCCGGTAAAGAGGCTACTCCCCAAAGCGCCCCCGGTTCAGAGCCTTTACTTAAGGCTCACTAGGGTCTTTCGCACATGCGAAGACCCCCTGACTGCGCGTGGGCTAACCACCTCCGGGAGCATCCCGAGAGGCAGCCGCCATTCGCAACGCCGAAACCGAAACCCTAGGCAATATTGATCTTGACAGACTGATGATCTGAATCAGCATTAACACACATTCATGTGTGCATAAGGGCACTGCAATGTTTGCTGTTTTTTCTCAATCCCTTTCCTAATAATTGCCAAGATGGAGTTTGCCTTTTTCACCACTGCCACAAACTGAGTAAATATTTTCATTGAACTACAGCCTCAAGATCTCTTTCACTCTTGGTTTCCACCAATTGAAAACCCATCAACATATATTTAAAATTAGGATTTTTTTGTTCCAATGTGCATCACTCTACGTTTGTCAACACTGAACTTCCTTTGCCACATTGCTGGCCACTCACTCAGTTTTGATAGATCTTTCTGTAGTTTTTTACAATCCACTTTGGTTTTCACCATCCTAGATACTTTGGTATCATCTACCAGTTTGGCCACTACATTTGCTCACCCCTTGTTTCAGATCATTTATGAACACATCAAATAGCACCAGTCCCAATCTCTGACCTGGACGGCCCAGGCTAGCCAGATCTCATCAGATCTTAGGAGCTAAGAAGGGCCAGCCCTAGTTAGTATTTTGAGAATGGTCCATTTATTCCTATTCTCTGCTTCCTGTTTAATCAAATCTTAATCCGTAAAAGGACCTGCCCTCTTATCCCATGAATTCTAAACTTACTCAAGAGATCTTACACTACAAGATCCCCTCATTTTAGTCTGTATTCAGCCTGGAATAATTAGTGAGTCAGAGAGGCATTTTTTCATCTCTCCTAGACCTTCAGCATTCAAAACATTGGTGCACAAGGCCTGTTCTGGAAAGTGAGGGGCTCCAGAGCAGCCTCAAAGGCAGGCAGTCAAGGCAGAAACAGGACAAAACTGGGAAGGGAAACAGTTGAGGAAAAGAGCTGAAGGCATCAGTTGACTCTTGCCTATCAGTGGCACTGCCCCAGCCCCCATGTACTGCCCTGAGTTCCTAGGATGGGCAGGATACAATGCAAAAAAAATAAAATAAATCAGTTCTGCCCATTTCTCTACTGAAACTGGGTCAGCTCCATGCCATAGCAAATGTCGTTCCATCTGGACAGAACCAACTCCATGTTGCTCTGGGTTTTGCCACTTTTTTATCCTGGCATCATCACGGTCATCACCATCAATAAGCTGTGCAAGAAACAAACGTCTCAGAATCTCAGATTCTCTGGCATGAAGGTTTGGCACTGAGAGAACCTTTTGACTCAAGCTGGCAATTGAAACTTGGTAATGCATCCCAATAATGTAACTCAGCAGGGATTGGTTTGCTTCTCTTCCAGAGTATGCACCTAGCAACCTTATTTATCTTCTGAACTAGAAATGAAACTTCATGGTGAACTTCACTAAGCCCACAAGAGTTAAGAAGGGCTTTCAAATCCTACTGAATAAGCAGGTTTCAGTATTCAAGTTATCTATGTTTGAGAAAAGTCCCAGAACTGATTTTTTGCTTGCTGTGCAATGTCATGAATTTGATGACAATGATGGCCCTTTAACTGCAAATGTCACACATAATGCCAAGTCGCAGAATGACATTTTCTCTGCTTGCAAAACCATAGGAAGGGCAGCCAGCAAAAGGCTGCTCGGAGTCATTGACAGATGCTCATTGATCTTGTATGGATGAATTCTCATTCTGCAAGCTCATGCAATATGGCTCGCTTCAGTGTCGATGTTCATCATTCTGGGACAAAAGGGTTCAGCCGACTCTGGAAACTGGAGCATGAGTTAATTCTTTGACCAAACTTCGCAGAAGAACTCACAGGTGTCTTGAAAGTTTAGCACCTCTGTCTACTTGCTCGATGCATAGGATTCTGTTATTGGAAATGACAGATTAAATACCAACATGACTATAGTTACTGGGAGACTTTGTGAATTGTCTCTGCCCTGAATCTTTAGCTTTCATTTGAATTAAGACATAGCCTCTAGCCTTTTAACTTACAGAGATATAAGGAAAAATACACTGTATTGGACTCAGCTGCTCAGTCAGAGATAATTTTACTCTGGTAGACATAATTTTAAAAGTTTTATTACAAGTGACAAATGCATTACAATTTCAAGTGTATAATAATGTTAAGCCAATTCAATTTTTGCTTATTTACAATGCCATCCCTTTACATGTTTTTAAAGTCTCTTCACAACAAAATGCTTACCTATGGCCCTGAATGCCAGTCCTACCCCCAATCCCATCTGTCTGATCTGTAACCCTTTATAAAGCTCTCTTTCCATCATAATTATTTTTGCTAGCAAAGCCCCCTACACACATCCCAGTAACTGGTCACAGCAATAGCCTGATGACAGTTATTGACTTTGGCCCAGCCCCGACACAATTAATTCCCTTTCAGGCATGGGCATAGAGACAAGGCAAAGAATCTTCATCTCTACTGTGCAGTCACTACAGATGGACCACCCTTATTAATTCTGCCCCCCACCAGAGCCCCAAGCCTTAAAATTCAGTCTTGAAAAGACAAGCCTTCCTGCTAATAAGGGAACAATTTCAGACTTGCTGTGTGAACCCTTTTCAGCATGGGAGGCAACTGAAATTTTTGATTTCAGAAACTGCTACTGAGCATAAATTATAGTCCTTTTCAATGAACAGCGATTAGAGAAACATTAAGTTTCCGGCTCAGCTGGTGAAGTGTGCTGATGGGTTTGCATAAGATCGGGGGGGGGGGAGCATTAATATGAATGCACACAGTATTTAGCCAGCAGCAAGAAGATACATTACTGTCTTTCCAAAGAGTTTACTTTAAGCAGCCAAGCAGATTTGAAGATTTGACAGGTCTTTTTAATTGCTCTTTTACTGAATCGCTCCAGATCCAGAAGAGGCTGAGCAAAGGCTACAAAAGCAAGAGCCATAAAACACCCAATCCTTACCTTTTGCCTGTAATCATCACTCCTTTGCTTTGGAGGGTCCAGTGACATGAGACATGAGAGATTCCTCCAGTGTTTTAGAACTGATTGGGCTGCTGTGGCTATTTATTCCTTACGGTTTTGAGATACTTTGCACGTTTTGTTGGTTTTGTGTTATAATGTGCTTTGTAGTGTGCCCTGAGTCTCCTCGGAGAAAGGCAGGATATAAATGTACTAATTAATAAATACAAATGCAATCTGTAAATAGATCCATTGTGTGGCTTATATTGCTAAACACCAGGCATGAAGGGGGAGAATTTCAGACTGGGGCTATGGCACAGGGACAGGGAGATTAACTCTTTAGTGGTGGTAGAAAGTGCCATCTAGCTGTAGCTGACTCATGGTGACACTGTAGGATTTTTAGGGCAAGAGATGAACAGAGTCGGTTTGCCATTGTCTGCCTCTGCATAGCAACCTGGACTTCCTTGGTGTCCTCCCAGCCTAGTGTTAGCCAAGGCCAACCCTACTTAGCTTCTGAAATCTGATTCGGTAAACCTGGGCTATCCAGGATCGGACTCTTTGTCCTGAAACAATTTCCCATCCTCAAGCAGATCACCAATCAGTTGTTTATCCCTGTGGGGGAAATATACAGCTTACCTTATGAGGTGTGTATGTTATCCCCAAGAGGGAAGCATTACATCTCCTCTCCATCACCATGGAACTGCCTCTCTCCCTCTCCCTCTCCACTTCTCTGAACTGGGAGGAAGAGTACAGCTCCTATTTATCAATTGGTTAAAAAGTCTGGTTATCTGATCACGGTTCTTCAACCAGCTCACGTAGCGTGACCCAAATTAAAAATGTGTATCTTCAGTATATCTGCTTAAAACATTTCTATATTAATGTTGGCACTTTTAAATTTCTGTGCAGACTTCTGTATGCTGTCAGAGAGCTGAATGCAACTTGGTTTATTTCTCAGTTGCCAACTGAAGAGCCACTGGATAGATACATATGAATAATGCACAAATGTCACCAGTACTTAGTGATCTGGTCACAGCTCAACATAGCATGTGTGGCCCAACTACCTCCATCTTTACTCAGAAACTAGTCCTATCAGCTTCAGTGAAATTTCCTCCTAGGTTGGTACATTTAGGATTCCCACATTAACCAACAAAATTGCTGATCGACCAGGCACTATATTCATACATTGAGCAGCCCCCCCCCCCATATTTCTTTCAAAGACTTGGGAAGGGACAGTTTTGTCAAGTCTGGACGCCTTGCAGGTTTCATCTTCTCTGCTAAAATCCTATGACAGGAGCATCAAAATTTCCCAGGCAGCACTGTGACAGCCCTATTCAGGATGTTCCCAAGGCGCTACACACCAGCTGAAATGTGATGGAGGTCCTGACAGCAATTTAAGGCTACCCTCTGGCAGGCTTCCCATACGTAATTGTAATGCAGATGCCAACTCGCCTTCCCTGAGGGCAAGAGTTGCCACAGAATGCTGCTGTCTTCCCTGGCAGAGAGGGGTATAATTTGCAATGCAGCTGCACCCTTCCAAGTGAATCCATGCCATTGTCCCCTTTGCAAGGGTGTGTGAGAGAGAGAGCCTACATGCTTAGAAGAAGGAGACGGTTTCAAAACTCGGTTGGGAGTCAAGGCTTTATCATTCCTTAGACTTCAGTTTTTGCTAAGAATCAGGAAACGGTTTAGCAATTACCACACTGAGTGGTTAACCATGAACATACACGCAAGGTATTTAATCCTGAATTAGCACAAGATGAAAATGCTGCAGAGAAACCACAACGTTTCTCTGGAGAGAACTGGAATATCCTCTTATTAACTATGACAGCCAGCTTATCTCTAGCATGTTTACCTGCCTGGGACAATTCCAGGACAGGATTGTGCTAACTGCAATAATTTTACTGTTCTGCCGTCCAACAGCATGAACCTTCAAAACAGGACAGAAATATTCATTGCAAGTGAACTCCCTCTCAGGTGGTAAATAGGTATATTTCAAAGGGGGACCCAGAACATGGTTAAGTACCCCATCTTTTAATCCAGCATTTTTTCCTCACCTGTTTAGCTGCTTGATCCTGACTGGCAGAAGCAACCAGTGGATGCTACAAGTGAGACACAACGCTGCCCAGGCACCACATCTTTCCTTGGTTCTACCCACTTGGCATTCTCTCTGTCTGCTCCTTTGCAGCTCTCCCCATACAAGCCTCTCCTGTCTGCCATGACAGCTAAATGAAGCCTGCATGTCCAAGGACAATATGTCTCTGACTGCCAGATGCTGGGGAAAAACAACAGAGCAATGCTGTTTCCTTCATTTTCCTAGCCCTTTCCTGAACTGAGCACAAGGTGAAAAGGGGAACTGAGCCTTTTTCTCCATTGACCCCTCATTTGCTGCCATAACCCAACTTCCATTTTACAGAGGCAAATCTAGTGAGACACTCCATTGTGCATCTGGCATTTGCACCACATTTTCTCAGCACTTGACCTGGTTCCCCCTTGCCTCAGAATATCTGTTTTCATTCAATTGGGTATGCAGATTTTCCTGTGTCAGTACTAGCCTCAGCAGTCATTAGCTGCCTGAGCCAAGTAATTCATGGTGAGGTGATAAATACAGAGGGGGAAATAGGGGCAGGGGAACTGACGGAGATCAATGAAGCCATGTCAAGTTGTCTGCTTATTGTTCCCTTTGAATTGGAAGCGGAGGAAGGAAAAGGTGCCGCTCAAAACCACATTCAGATACCCCGGGGCAACACCATACTGACTGCAAAGTCACCCCTGAATGGCCATAAATCTATGCATAAGGTACCATAAAACCCAATGAACAAAGAAAGTGAAAGTGGCATGTAGTGTAGCGGGAGATTAACCTCTGACGTGTCTGTGAAAAACTACAAGGAAACAGATGGGTGCAGAATCAGCCACAGAGACAAGTGTTGTGCCCGACACCACAAATGCAAGATGAGGCAGAGGTAGCATCTGCTAGGGCTACCAGCCTTGGTTGGGGAGCTTTGGGAGGTGGAGCATAGGGAGAGCAGGGTTTGGGGATGGGAGACACCTCAGCAGGGTACAATGCCATAGAGTCCACCCTCCAAAGCCAGGAACATATGTCTGTTGTCTGGAGATTGATTGAAATAGTGGAAGATCTCCAGGCCCCACTTGGAAGCTGGCAGTAAAGTTGCCAGCTTTCAGGTGGGGCCTGGGGATCTACCACTTTTACAACTGATCTCCAACTGACAGAGATCAGCTCCCCTGGAGAAAATGGCTGTTTTGGAGGCTGGTCTCTATGGCATTGCACCATGCTGAGGTCCCTTCCTTTCTCAAACCCTGCCCTCTCCCAGATCAATCCCCAAAGTCTCCAGGTATTTTCCAACCCAGATCTGGCAACCCTAGCTGGCGGCCCTGTTAACTGAGATCCTCACACCAACGTCCAAAATAGTTCCTCAGTGACCACTTCCTGACCCAGTGTTAGCAGCAATGCCATGGCATGCCATGCTCCAGAATGCTCCTCTTCGTCCCTCCTAAACTTCCCATGTTTGCAACAGAAGAGAAGAGGCAAGCATTTTTGTAAAGTGAAGCTGTTTCTATTACTTTTTCACACAATGCATCATTAAATCAAGGAATTCACTACTGCCAGGGGTGGCCACTAGTTTTGGTGCCTTTTAAAACAGGATTGTACACATTTGTGCAGGACAGCTACTGCTCAGAGGCAACGTACCTCTCAACAGCAGATTCCAGTTCCTAGAGACAGGGAGATGGTTGATCATCAGAGGCATCTGGATCACTCAGCTCATGCCCAAATCTCACATGGATTTCCAGCCCAGATCTCACCCCCAATATATTACCCACCGGCTCCCCACCCCCAAAGAAAAAATCCCTGTTTCTCTCATTTGCCACCAGCCCATTTTCTTTAACCCCTCCACAGCTCAATCTGCATTTTCCCCAGTCTCCTAGGCAGGCTACTGCCCGATCCTACTACCTCTGACTACAGGCAGAAAAGCAAAACCAAGAGGGATTTTTAAAAAAAAGTTATTGTCCAATCAGCAGCCACCCAACAATGCCCCAACAACCAGCTTGCTTCTTCTGTTTGCCTTTTCCCCCACCATGTCTCAGCCTGCTCCCCCAAGCAGTGTTCAGTGGCACCATATAGCAGCAGACAAGGGGAGAAGCCTGTGAAATTTTTAACAAATATTTTTATTTTACCATTTAGAGGGTATACAAAATGAAAAAGGACAAAGGGAAAGGTGAGAAGCATAAAATATCATTTGTTAAACACATTTTAAGGACATTGCATAATATAAGAATATAAAACATGAAAGAGTATCATAGCAAAGAACATAATAACAAATCAAAATATGGTAAAGTAATCAGCAACCTGTGACCTTTTTAAAATGATCCTGCACTAGTTTGCAAATGCCACCATAAGCCCACAGACTCTTCTTTTTTTTAAGTCATGTGTTCACACTGCTCTTCAAGGACTTATTGCCCTTTTCCTATATGGTGGCTATGAAGAAATGCATTTTGGGGGTAGATGCCTGAGCTGAGTCACTGGGAGTTTTTAAAAGTTTTTCTCTCTGGCTAGAGAACAGGCAGGGAGGAGGAAGTCAGTTCAATGGCTTTCCAGCCTCACCTCAGCTACCTCCCTCATCTGCCTCTTAAGAAGTGCTAATCGGTCCCGCTAGAGACAATAGGATGGTCGGTATTAAAGACAAGAAGGACTTCAGGAAGAAACTCCTGGAGACTTCCGGAAAAGCTTCTTTGACCCAGCCTGACTTGGTTAGCGGCTGGAGAAACAGATAAGATAAAAACTTCTTGCAGCAAGGAAAAGGGCTCTTTTGTGCTGAGCCCATCCGAGCAGACAGAACTCTTAACTGAGATCTGAAGGAGAAGACCATTGCCATGTGCTGGCCTACACCTGAGGGAGCCTTCAAGGTAAAGGAAAAGCTGTTCTTCACACTTCTGTGTGACATCGTCATGCCGGGGATGTTGTGCCTGGCCATGGCTGTTGAGGTGGGCTGGAGCCCAAGAAATCAGATGATCTCCTGCTCCCACCGGAGGGCTGGCAACCTGAGGATCCACAGTCCAGACATTCAGTGGTCACCTCCCTGGCAGTAAATGAAATGAAATCTCTGTTGTTTAGGATTGCCATCTTCCAGGTTGGGCCAGAAGATCTCATGGAATTACAACCGGTCTCCAGATAATAGAGAACAATTTCCCAGGAGAAAAATGGCTGCTTTGGAAGGTGGACTCTCTGGAGTGATACCGCACTGAGGTCCCTCCACTCCCCAAACTCTGCCCTCCCTGGGCTCCATCACCTAAATCTCCAGGAACTTCCCAACCCAGAGATGGCAGCACAGCATCCAAGAGAAAATTAACAGTCTGAAGGATCCACTGTATGTCTGTCAAGATACTGAAAAGGGGCCAAGAATGCCAAGCTCCACCCCTCAGTGCCTTTGGATGGAAACATCTCAGATTTGCCTTCTCTTTGGGAAAGCTCCTAACAGAGTATGCAAAGAAGACAATACTGTCATTCATCAACAGGAGCTCAACTGGTCTCATCTGGAGCCTTTGCCAGAACATGTTGGTTCATTCTTCCCTTAGCTTGATATCAAGCCACGGTGGCAGAACAGCTAGGCCTGAGATGAGCAACACCCAGCAATGGTGTAACAGATCGTCAAAAGCAGGAACAGTGAAACTGTCTTGACACTGCAAAGGGCAAAGAAAGAAAACTGGCTCCAGAAACTTTTGTAAAGTCAAGGCTCCTGTGGGCTGATGCTACCCAAGACAGACAATATTTACTTCTCCAGAAATGTTATAATTGTGAAATTGATCATTCTTGCATTTGTATCAAGATGAAATGCAAAGGAGAAAACACTATCCCTGGTCTGGATATGTTCTGCATCACTCACAAATTATCCTGGGTTAACAAATTCACAAGTATAATCCAATTTAAGAACATTTAATTTTCTTGAATTTCACCTGCAGCTTTAAACATATGTTCAAGTTTCCTCAACCAGAAATCAATTGGATGAAGAGAAGAAGACACTGGATTTATGCCCTGCCCTTCACTACCCGAAGGAGTCTCAGAGTGGCTTACAATCTTCTTTCCCTCGCCTCCCCCACAACAGGTATCCTGTGAGGTAGGTGGGGATGAGAGAGCTCTTGAGATAACTGCTCTTGAGAGAACAGCTCCAGGTGAACTGGACCCAAGGTCACCCAGCAGCTGCATGTGGAGATGTGGGGAATCAAACCTGGTTCTCCCAGATTACAGTCTGCTCTTCTAACCGCTACCCTAAACTGGCTCTGGATTGCAAAGTCCTGAACTTGGGGTCAATTGAATTCTTTTTCAAAGCCAACTCCAAATTCTGCAACACCTAAACTATATTGGCAGCAATCACATTTTTAAATTATTTTGGAGAATTTCATTATCATTCTTTATAGTAAACTTCTAGACATCATGAATGCAATATAGTGCTAGACAATAGGAAATCAACATATCCTATATGTGGAGTGAATCTAGATCTCCATTTATTAGACCTCTACCTTTGCTTCCCACCTCTCCCAAATCCTGGCATTCACTTCCATTTACACTTACTTTGATGATGATAAGTGAAAAACAACATCCAAGAAGACAATATATTGCAGGCACTGTAAGAGGAAAATCTTGCATTTACTCTCTCGTACACATTATTATTAAGGGTCTGAACAGCCATGAAGCTGAGTGCTTTTTAAGCCCCTTCTTAAAGTGAAGTCCGCTGTGTCAGCCACTGCTGGGAGAGAAGTATCAGATTCCCTCTAAGCCAAATGGTTCCCAATAATAAATTAGAATGATTATAATATGCTTCCTGAAATACAAATATGTCAAGCTTTTGAGAGATGATTTCTTTCCAGTGTCATTCGTTGATCAGATAGAGCATTAATAAATTCACCCTAGATCCTAAAATACACATTGCCATGAATTTTATTACATGTTTTCCAATTTCTGTCCATATTGCAATTTGCAAAGGTAAATTAAGGTGTCCCTGAAAGCTCTACAGAGTAAGAAATGAAAGATAGCTTCCAGTGGCATGCTTGCAACATACAAAAAGTATGAAATGGAACTCGTGGAAGCATTACATTACAATTGGTTATCTATGGATGATCCCATAGAAGCACTGTAGAAGTCTATTGGATTCTGGAACAATGTAATCATGGGAAGAGTCACAGGGATTTCACTTTTTAACATCCCACCCTTTTCAGATGTCAATTACTTCAGCTATACCTCTGTAACTTCCTATTGTAACTGCTTATCTCACTTCATCCTGCAAAAGATTTTATGTTTTGCCTACCAAGAACTGACTACTCTTTGGATTGAATCTTGTTTTGAACCAGCCTCTTTTTGTAACCCTCCCCTTTCTGCTGTGCATATAAATTGGCAATATGAATGTACACCTCATGCATCTGATAAAGTGATCTGAAAGCTGGAATACATTTTGCTAGTCTTTAAGATTCCCATTTTATTCTAGTACACTCTGTGGATTATGTTAAAAAATCATAATGTGAGCACTTGTGTTGTGCTGAAATAGCCGCAAAGAACAGGCCAATGATTTTCAAATCATCCAGTTCCTCAGAAGTCTTTAATCAGATTCTTCCTTCCATCAAAGGATCATCAGTCAGTAACTCCACCACCATTATCAACTTTTCCTTGCTATGTGGAGATGGAGGATCAAATTCTGTTTGCATGGGGCAATACTGAGGCCCCAAAGTCCTAATGGCCAAATGGTTTGTGCTCCATGTGTACTAGCAGCATTCCTTAGAATGCCCTCCCATTCCCAGCATTCCCTAGAATGCACCAGTCCAAAAAATGTCTGGCTGTCCTCAACCAGGGCTAGGGCCTTCTCAGCCCTGGCTCCTACCTGGTGGAATTCTCTGCCAAATAACATCCATACCTTGTGAGACCAAATGCAGTTCCGCAGGACTTGCAAGGCAGAGATGTTGCACCAGGCTTTTGGTTGAGGACAGTGATGGGTACCATCCTATCTAGCACTCTCTCACTCCCGCTTCCTCTCTACCTCCCCCCCGCAAGATAGTGATACAATTTGAAGTTCTGATGTTTTAGCATCATCTGAGAATGTTTTAGTCATATTTTATTTAAACTGTTGGAATTGTTTTATTAATGTATGAATGTTTTTACTGTTGTTCACCACCCTGAGCCCTGTATATTCAGGGAAGGGCAGTCTATAAATGTAATTTATAAATAAATATTTCAAATACCCACAGATTGTGTGGCAGAGATGCTGCATTCCTCAACAGAATCACTTTGGCAACTGGACAGTATGTATAAGATTCAAGGACAGGCCTTTCAGCCATGATCAGCCATGCTGGTTAAATGGAATGTTTATGTTCAGAAGCAGTTTATCTCTGAACACTAGTTGCTGGTGGTGGAGTTAGGCTTTGTGAAGAAATGCATTTTGTCCTGGGAGGTTTGAAAAGTGTCACACCTCTACTTTGCATTTTAAAGGTGTTCCCCCCCCCTTCTGGGCAGAGAACAAGCAGGAGAGGGAGAAAGTCCATGAAGAAGCCCTTGGAAATGCTTCTCTGACCTGGTCAGGGGGTGGGGAAAAGAGAGGTGATTTAAAAAATCCTTGCAACACAAAGGAGGTCTCTTTTCCTTGGGTGCTGAGTCCATTAGCTCACCCAGACTTCTCCACAGGGAAGGCAGCCACTGACCATGTGTTCACCTAAAGAGCTGAAGGAAGCTTCAAGGTAATGGTAACTAGATAGAGATCTGTAATTTCTAAAAGCTAAGGAGCCTCTCCTATATTTTAACATCTGATAGGGAATGTGTAGAGAGAGGGACAGAGGATTAGTGTTTTACCTATTTTTTTTAATCCTTTGCTCAATCTGATGCTGTGCTAAAAGTATGCTTGTAAACATTTTCTTTTAAATAAATACTTTATAACTTTTGATGCTGGCAGGGGTTCTCTGTATCACATAGGCCTCCACTGTCTTGGACACACTGTTTTAAAAGGTGCACCAGGAGGAAGGCAGGTAGTTGGCGAGTGGCTATTCCTCCAGCAGTGTGCAAGGCAGTAAACTGTTCTCAAGATGACCAGGTGCTGGGCAGCAGGAGATGCAGAGGAAAAGCCTCAAAACTTGGAAGGGACCTTGGGAGTCCTGATTCTCTCAGTGGGCAATTCCATACAAAGGTCGGGTGCTGGTGGCGAGCTACCGTGACAATAGAAGAGAAGCCTCTCCAACTGTTGAGAAAAACCTAGGAGTGCAGGGTGGAATAGGGTCTGCAGGCCAGAGCAGGTACATTCCACCACAGGGCTCATGCTGTGTGATGTTTCCTTTTGCTTGCCAGGAATAGGGTACTCACTCACTCTGGTTCACACAGCAGAGATGGGTGTGTTCAGAACAATGTCCATTTATCAGCAAGAAGATACAGGGATGGGAACAGCCAGTTTCTGGACAAAGGAGCTCAGGCAGTCTACAGCTCTAACAAAGAAATCTAACTGAACAGGGACTCCACCTCATGAGGCTAAACCAACACATACAAATATCAGAGGGAGGAGAGACAGACAGTTCTCTTGTAATACATACAATAAATATACCATGCCTGTTCATATGTTGCCGCTTACCTAAGGCAATTTTAAAAAGTGGAGGACTTTCTAAGCCGCTATTTTGAAGCAGCACATACCCTAATTCTAGGTTCCCCACACATCCCAAAGGATGCTATTTAAGGAAATAGATCTGAAGTTCATTTTGTTGTATAGCCTTACTGGGTGAAGGGCTAAGGGAGGTATGGTGATGTGGCCAGAGGGGTGCCATGAAGAACTCTGCCCTGATACCTTAAAATTTACCACTGCTCCACTAGGGAGGTTGGCCCTGCCAGAAGCAATATCAGAGCATTGACTTTTATTCTTCTACTGCAGAGGTCCCCTGCAGAGGTCAACATTTTTGAGCTAATGGGCATCTTTAGAATTTTGAGGCAAGGTGGCAGGCACTGCTACAAAACTGCTACAGGAGGCCAGGCCAAGCACCCCTTCTGCTACTCTGGTAGTCCCTGCCCCACCCCCATAGCTGATCCACATGGGGTTTTTTTTACAAAATCCTGGATTAGGGTTACCAACCTCCAGGCAGTGTTGGGAGATCACCTGAGATTACAATTGATCTCCAGGTGACAGAGATCTGTTCATCTGGAGAAAATGGCCACTTTGGAAGGTGGACTCTATGGCATTCTACCACATTTTAAGTCCCTGTTCTCCCCAAAACCTGCCCTCCTCAGACTCCACCCCCGCAATCTCTAGGGATTTCCCAACTTGGAGCTTGGAACCCTATCCTGGATCCTTCTCCAGTGAGCAATGGAGAAGATCTAAGTGAAAAGCCTCTTTATCTGTACGAAGGCAAACAATCACTGGTCCTGCCTTTACCATAGCCCCTCCTATTTTCCTGAAGCACATGACAGGTGCCTGGGGAAAGTGCCTGTGGCTATCATGGCACCCACAGGCACCATACTGATGAATTCTGTTCTCCTAATAGCCAGAGTGCTGTAGCAGTTACAGTAGTAGACTAGGATCTGGAGCTTCAACTCTGCACTCTGCCAGGGAAGCTTGATGGGTGACCTTGGGCCAACCATTCTCTCTCAGCCTAACCTACCTCACAGGATTATTGTTGTGGAGATAAAATGGAGGAGGAGAATGATGTGATGATGTTGTAATGTGATATTGTTGTTGATGTTCTCCCTTTGGGGAGAAAGACAGTGTATAAATATATGAATAAATATATTCTGGATGTTCCATTAGTTTGCCATTGAGCTAGCCTTGGGAGACAATTATCCACTGTTACTGGCTGCATCCACCTATCCACAGTGGTCTACTAGAGCCATTAACAAACTGAAAACCATGGGATTGGAACCGCATCAACTCCTTGAAAGTGGCTATGCTAGGGCAAAAACTACAGTTTACCAACGGCTCAGGGATATTGAGCTCCAAATGGCTCATGCCGCTCTCCCGCCCTTCTACAAACCTCTGAAACCTAAAACTTATATGACTGCCCCTTCATATTTAGCCAGTATTTCTAACCCAAATCACAGATGGGCATTCTCCAGAGCCAGATTGGACACTTTTCCATCTGCTGCTCTTTCTTGTTTTTTCCAACGTATCCCCAGGCATATGAGACTTTGTTCTTGTATTTCTAAGACAACAGAGACCCTTGCCCATATATTACTTTATTGCCCCCACTACGCAGCAGAAAGAGCTCTTCCAATTACACCTATATTAAGTCCATTCAGGGTTCAAAATCAGCTAGTAATCCACTCTGAGGATCTTTTGTTGAAACATTTATTGGAGGATAAAACTACAGTAATATCAAGGAATGTTGCCAAATACCTTTTTATTGTAATCACAAAGCGTAAGCACCTTCTTAATACTCCTTATGTTGTTTCCACTCTGTAGTGCTCCAAACTTTTTGGTAACTTGGCTGAGTTTTTTGAGTCTGTATACTGTTTGATGGGTCTCTGACCGTAATAAAGGGTTGGTTGGTTGGTTGGTTGGTTGGTTGGTTGGTTGGTTGGTTGGTTGGTTGGTTGGTTGGTTGGTTGGTTGGTTGGTTGTACACTAAACTACTGCTTTGGGGTGGAAGTTAAGAGCAGCCCAAACTAAACGATAAGGACAGCCAGCTGCCTAGTTAAGACAAACAGGAAAAACTGATGAAATAGTTCTACATTCCAAGGAACCATAGGGAAAATCTTTGTGAATGTATTTTAAGGTACAACTTTTAGGGAGTCCCAGAAGCAACAACTCAAGGTTATAAAGTGTTCTGGTAGATTTCAGGGTCTTATTTCAGTTAATTGCCCTGAAGGAGTTAAAACAAATAGAGTTCTCTGATAACAAATAATACATTCCGGAACATATGTGAGGGGGAGGTTACCAATAATGTGCTAATTCTCTACAGGAGGAAAGGCAAGAGACAACGACAAACCTGGGGGGTGGGGATGGGTAGAGAGTCCTTAGCGTATAAACAAGCCTAAGTCTAACAAGGCTTTATACAAAGTAAGAAGTTTGCTGGAAGTCTATCACACCCTTATCTGCATTCAGAGGGAATCTTTTGAAGTTCTGCATATTAACGGAAAGGAAATTGAAAAGCTTACATCAAGGAATTCTGAGCTTTATTAAACCGTTGGTTACAATAGTTAATTATATAGAGAGGGAAATAGGAAAGAAAGCTTATTCAAAGGTATGATTGTTATTTAATTTCACACTAATTAAAGGATGGGGAGGTGTCATAGATTAGCTGGCAGAACACATGCTTTTTTCACGAAGAAGGTCCCAGATGCGGATGTGGTCATTCCAAATCCCAGTTAAAAGCATTTCCGGCAAAAAAAGGTCAGGGAAAACTTTTTTCTGCCTGAGACCCTGGAGACCCACAACCAGTGAATAGTTAAAACAGCATTAGATGGACCAATGGACTGATTCAGCATAAGGCAGTGTGGAATGTTCAAAGTGTGCCATGTGCCTTTTGGTGCGGATAAGCAGTTCAGAAGCACGTAAGTGCTATGGCTTAAGCTGGTATGTAATTCTACCACCTCCAGTGGAACATTAGTCTATTGATAAGGTTTCTGGTTTAAAGCACCTTGCAGAAGTTAATTATACTAAGCATTAAACATATAGTACTGATACCGGCTAGTAGATCCTCAGAATCTTAATCTTAAGGCTCCATTCATAACTGGGAGTCATTGGTGGTTTTTTTCCCTGTGAAAATCTTAACAGCTTTGTGTCAAATATGCCCCAGTAATGACATGTTACTTTGTCTCACTTTATTACCCTATATAATAATCTAGTATTCACATAATGCTAGAGATTATTCAAAGCATTTCTCGAAAGTCCTCACAAAGTAGGTCAATATTAACATCCTTGTACAACAGGCTAAGACAGCCATCCATAAAATGCTTTTAATTTTTATCTGAACCTTCCTGCAAAAGGCTCAGTACCTGATTCCCCCTGCCCACTTCCTCCTCACAACAATCCTGTAAGGTGGTAAGGCTGAGAGAGAGGGACTGGCCCAACATCATAAAAAGTAGGGATTTGACCCCTGGTCCTCCACGTCCTAGTTCGACAACACCCTGGTTTACCAGGCTAAGGCAAGAATTTAAGTAAAGATTTACAAGTTTGCTGCACAAACTTACTTCAAGAGAGATATTGTTGCAACATTCTAAATCAGTGGTACCCACTAAGAATGTGTTCACTGCTGATATATGAAGGTTTTGGACTGACAGTTGTGGTTTTATTACTTCCTATAAATCATACAATATGTAAGGTTATATTGTTTCACTTCTGCAGAAAAAGCAAGTTCCAGATCACTGCTATAGTACAAGGATAAGACAATATCCAACAATGGGTGGATGCAGTCTAAGAGTTTGTCGACATGTGTTTTATGTAAAGCCTTTGGGTGCTAAAGTTTACAGAGCAATGCAAACATCCTACCCCTTAAAAGCACGAAAGCATTGTTTCTCTCCAGCTAGAGACTCCTGAGATTGTTCAACTAACCTGTATCTGCCATTCACTTAACTATCTGATTCCTCTTTGGAAGCTTTATGAGGGATGTGCATTCATTAATTGGGAGGTGGGGGTCTCAAAGGAACCCTGTTCAAAAAGTCATAATTATAGCAAAAATGAATTTAAAAACTAACCATGATTGATATTAATTAATGCAATATTTTGGTGCCTTGATGAGACTGTTCATGTAGAGTTCAAATTTGGGGCCAAAGTAGACATTACTTCTGCCACAAATTGTGTGAGCCACAATCTGACTCATGTCAGAGGTCGTGTCTTGTTTGGCCCTCAGGGAAGGGAAAGAGGGTGTCAGGAAATAATATAACTGATAGGGCACTTTCCAATCAGCAGACTCACACAGGGAAAAGTACTTTCCAGAAAGTCATTTCTGTGCTCAGTGTTTGTACCATCACAGCCTCAGTGGCTAATGGGAAGGGCTTTTTCAACTCTGTATAAGAAGTCTCCCAACTGTTGCCTCTTTGCCTGTGCAAATATTTGCATAGATACTGCATGTTTTCAGTTCTGACTGCTGCTTTGCTGTTAAAATGGTTGTTGATCTATGTGATTGAGGACAAGAGGATGATTTGATCTTGTGTGAAAGAGAAAATGTTACTATTTAACTAGTTTACAAAAGTCCCCCTCCAATTCCCTTTAGTATTTATTGTAAAGGTCTATTAACTCTACACTGTCTTTGTAAGTCTGACACAGTACAGTCCTATGCAGAGTTACACCAGTCTGAAACTGATATGTAGAGAGCCAGTTTGGTGTAGTGGTTGAGTGCACAGACTCTAATCTGGGAGAACCGGGTTTGATTCCCCACTCCTCCACTTGTACCTGGCTGGATGACCTTGGGCAAGCCATAGTTCTGATAAGAGCTGTTCTTGAAAAAAGAGCAGTTTCTATCAAGAGCTCTCTCAGCCCCACCTACCTCACAGGGTGTCTGTTGTGGGGAGGGGAAGGGAAAGGAGTTTGTAAGCCGCTCTGAGACACCTTTGGGTAGTGAAGGGCAGGGTATAAATCCAATCTCCTCCTCCTCTTCTTCCTCCTCTTCTTCTTCTTCTTCTTCTAGAATTGCACTGTAAGTATAATTATTTGCTGTGGGTTTCTGTACAATTATTTGCAAAAAAAAAAAAGAAAAGAAAAGAAAGAAAGGTAAACTTACATTTATTCAGGTAGATTCAGTTCACATTCAGGTTGCAGTCAAAAGAAGAGGAAGAAGCCTAATCTAAAGAGTGCTTTCTCTGTTGCAAATGGCCAGCTTGTTCAGCATCATGTGTGCAGGAGTATGAGGACATTGTCTCTACAGGAGAGACCTGCAGAGACATGTGTTTCCATGAAAGGCCATGTGAAGTGAGCTAGAGGACAAAAAGAGGAGAGGTCAGAGGACAGCTCCCAGGTTAACACAACGAGAGGCATCCCACTCAAGGACATAACACCTATACATAGGGTTGCCAAGTCTGGGTTGGAAAATACCTGGAGACTTTGGGGGTGGAACCAGGAGAGGGCAGGGTTTGGGGATGGGAGGGGCCTCAGCATGGTACGATGCCATAGAGTCTACCCTTCAAATCAGCCATTTTCTCCAGGGGAGCTGATCTCTGTCAGCTGGAGATCAGTTGTAAAAGCGGGAGATCTCCAGGCCCCACCTGGATGCTGACAACCCTACCTATACACACTTGGAGTGATGTAATGCCCCCCAATGTCCAGGCATGCTGAATCACTCACTCCAACACCACCGTATAGTGACTGAACCTTCAACCCTGTGGCAGCCATTTTGTGGTGGCACTCACTACCCTTTCTCAAGATTTCAAAAGGGCTCAAAGGCTTAACAAGGTTGGGAACACTAGTCTAAAAATATAAGGCCAGCACTATCATGGAAAACGGAAGTATTTGGCGAAGGGGCTTGTTGGCATAACCTTTCTGTGTGTGTTTGTTTAGACTCATGCTGCTGATGCCACATAATAATTTTACAGAAGAGGAAAGGTGCAGGTTTTTGCATACTGCTAAAGGGACTGGCGTCAGTTTGGCTATAGTTATTTGCAGCAGTTTCCCAAAACTGGTGCCTGCACTGCTAGAAGGCAGAAGGGAAAGAACTGATTGTATCATTGCTTAAGAAGACCCAAAAGACAAGAACAGTCATGCAGGGCTGAAATTGCTGTTTACCAAGAAATGGCAAGCAAAACAATGAAAGGAATGCCGAAACCACATAAAGATGCTTGTCCTGATCCATTTCTCACAGCCTAAGTGATAGAAAGACTCTGATTGGCTAGCAGCAGAGCCATTGCCTTTAAACAAGGCTGTAAACTTGCATAATGGACCTTCAGTCCTCAAGTGATAACAGTGGAGGAATCGACAGGCATCACCATTCTATTTCTGTAGCTGTGAGGCAGAATTTCTTTGCACAAACTCTGAGCACGTGTAGTCAGAAGTGGCATCTCACCCAATAGTCTCATTCTGCTGTGCATTCTGTAGGACATCCGAAAAATGTTATATATACATACAAGCATTAATGCATAGGTTCTTCATGTATTGTGAGAGTGCTGCTTGTTGCCTGCTCAAGGATTTTTGCAGGCCTATGTGGTCCATAATGTGAAATAAATAATATTGCACACCTTCTGATATGGCAATGATGCATGGTCTTACAACTACACTCTTTGATACTTTTAAGAGATATTGTATTTTACTTACATTCTAATAGTGACGTCAGACAGTCTTTGGAAACTTAAATGCAATGACTAGAGCTGTGACAAGGCAAGACAGATCCTTTTACAAACCTGAAATGGGCCCTAGATTTGCAGGAAAATGTGAAATACTAAAAAAAATACATTGGGATTTTTTTTAAGTAAAAGCTAGAGGACAAAAGGAGTGCCTGTAGCTTTAAGTAATGGATTCCCTCAGTGGCTGTTGCTAGGTAACCACAGTATTTCAGGCTGGGTTTGTTTGAGGAAAAGGGAAGTGGGGAGGGAGGGCCCTTTCTAGGCCTATTTTGGCCTTTGAGGGAGGACTCATCAGGGCCAGGCCTGGCTAGGGCAGCCAGCTCCAGGTTGGGAAATTCCTGGAGATTTTGTGCTGGAGTCAGAGAAGGGCAGGGTTTGGTGAGGGGAGAGGCCTCAGCCAGATATTATGCCATAAAGTCCATTCCCCAAAGCAGCCATGTTCTCCAGGGGGTCAGATCTCTACATCTAGAGTTCAGATGTAACTTTGGGAGATCTCCAAGTCCCACCTGGAGGCTGGAAACCCTAGGTCTGAAAATATCCTCTGGTGACTTGATATCACCCAACTTGCATGACTCAACTAGGCTTAGCTGCCTGCTACTGTTCAACAGCAGCCAGCCTATAAAAGCAAATGTGGTATAGTGGTTAGACAACAGAGATCAGTTCCTCTGGAGAAAACAACTGCAGGGGAGGGTGGACTCTATGGCATTATACCCTGCTGGGGTTGCTTCCCTCCCCCAACTTCACCCTCCCTATGCTGCACCCCCAAATCTCTAGAAATTTCCTTACCTGGAGCTGGCAACCCTAATGGGGGAAACTAATCTATATATTTGGGAGAACTGCTGTGATTCCAGGACATCTCCCGGCCCTACCTGGAGGTTGGCAATCATAGAAGGAGATATGGAAGCAGGAAAAGGCAGAGGATATGGGACCCTCAGGAAAGCAAAAGAGGAAATAGTGGGGGAGGGGGAAATGAGAAGCCTGGCACAAGTCCTTGCAGATTCCCATTTGTATTATACAGGGCTATTTTTGGGCAGGAACACACAGGAACAGAGTTCTGGCTGGCTCCTGAGCTGGCCACGCCCAGCAGGAACTCATTAGCATAATAGGCCACACCCAACAACAGAAACTCATTAGGATTGGCTACATTAGGGGTGTGTGGCCTAACATGCAAAGGAGTTCCTGCTACAAAAAAACCCCTGGGTTTTGACAACAAACAAGGTAAAGAGAATAAGAAGCAAAAGGTGAGTGGGACCGGATGACCACACTTCTGGTAACATGGGGCTGTGGCCTAATGAGCTTCTGTTGTTGGGTGTGGCTATTATGCTAATGAGTTCCTGCTGGGCTTTTTCTACAAAAAAAAGCCCTGTTATTATATATCACTTCCATCTAATTCAGTGCCTCTTAAAACGTGGCATCCTAGGCAACTATCTAGTTTACCTATATGATCAGGCCATCCCTTATTGCTCATCATGTGGAAGTCGGTACAGTAGTACACTTGTATGCACTTAGGCAATGCACAGAAGTTGGGGTGGTCCTCTATGTGCATTCAATAGATACACAAAGAAACATCTGAACAGGACTTGGTTGTCCACTTTTGGTTCAGGCTGGTAGACCTACAAAGAGAGAGACGCATAGAGATAAGCATAGACACACACACTTTCTTGTCCAGATCTGAAAACACTTGGTGGGTGGAACAGCTTCCATGAGGTTGCCCTCTCTGGCAGCTTCTTGAAGAGTTTTGTCCTGTAGATGTAGTTTCATTACTCTAAGCCCTCCTTCAAACCATGCAATTTTATGAACCATTTTATTGTGTAATAAATATATCTCATGAGAAACTGCAAATGGGAACAAACCCTCAATGTTTATAGAGCATCCATGATTACAAATTGTTGGCAAGCCCACGGGGCTGGTGGAATACATTATTTATGTGCCTGTTACTATAAACTGTCCGTAACAGTGAAATTCTGGAAAATATTACGATGTTAAGGTACTGCGTAAGAAACTGGAAGCAGAAGCCCAGCGTTTGCTTACCAATGTACTGCATTGTCAGCTTGGTTGCCCATGTGGCTATCTAGTACAATCACTATTGTACTGTCTTTGAACATAAAAAACAACTTTTCCCAAACTACTTCTTGTCTCAATATGTTGTCTGCCTGTGGCCCCGGTCACACGGACCAGATAATGTGGGGGGAAGCGTGGCTATTTGCATCATCGCAATCTGATCCGCCATTAGGTGACCAGACGCGATGGCGGCACACCGGGGCTTCTTTCATCGGCACGCACAGCAAAGAGGACAACCTGGGGGAATAGCCTTGCACCGGTGCAATTACACTGCAGGAGTCCATAGGCAGCCCGTGGTAAACCATTTGCCAGTACGTTGATCCAGGTACCTTTTAAATGCACATCTTCGGTGGCACGCCACGGGTTGGCCATGGGTGCGCTACGCCTCCCAGATGTTCCTGTGTGATTGTGCCCGGAAAATCCGCTGGACTATCATGCCTTCCGCGGGGCAAATGCTCTATGTGACCAGGGCCTTTGTTTTTTAAAGGATGCAGTTCCCCCGCATATGGAACTCCAAGTGAAAGGTGTTAATAGCATTCTTCACAGACTGTAGAGGCCAAAACATAGCTTCGTATTTGACTCTCTATAAGCCAATAGGCTGCCCTGAATGCATATAAAACAGGGGTTCCTAATGTGGTGCCCACGGGTCCCATGGTGCTTGCTGACACCTTACACAACATCCACCTAGTGTTTTCAGAAAGTGGGTGGGGCCGGGTGGGCTCTTGCCGAGCCTGGCTTCTGATTAGCCATTGACAATCTGATTGGCTATGCAGATTCAATTGGCATTGCTTTGGCGGCAGCTGTCACTACAGTGTAGGTTTTATTCTCTCTTTCTCAGTCCTTTTTCCCAGTGTATATTTTTTAAATTACCCCTCTTCTCCCTTGCACTTGGACATCCTGTGGGTGGGTGTGGCCCCACCTCCCACAGCAGCCATTTTGTGGTTGGCTTCAACCCCACCTCCTGCAGCAGCCATTTTGTGGTTGGCTTCAACCCCCACCTCCTGCAGCAGCCATTTTGTGGTTATGCCCCCCACCCTGTGTCCGAATTCTGAAGGTGCCCACAGGCTCCAAAAGGCTGGGGACCGCTGATATGGAATATATGAATAGGGGAAGGAAGGCAGCATTATACAAGACAAAATTGTAAATTTGATTAATAAAGTTAAACTTATTTTCTATTGTAATTTTTAATTGTGTTTTTTCTGTTATTTGGGAGGACGGCACTTAAAACCTTCTCTTGAGGGCACCGAAAACCTTCTCACAGACCCCACCCCCTACATACTGTGCTAAAAAGACATTGGCTAAGGATGGCCTTTTGAAGCGTAGAACTGCAAAAGGGGGGACACAGGGACACTGGCTCATAGGTGGAAGAGCTCTTTGCGAGAAACGTGTTGTTTGACTATCAAGCAAAACTTGACACAGCTATGCTTGTTTGATGCATGTGACTGGAGATATTTTGTGTTCCTTGAAGAGCCTTTGCATAAACATTCCACCAACTCATTTCCATACCTTGCAGCTAGCAGTTTCACCAGCATTGGATAAAGCATGTACTAGCCTATGAAAGATCAAGCCACTGGATCTGCTTAATATGATTTTATGTAAAAAGCAATATGGCCACACTTGAATAACAAATGCCCAGGGAATTTCCCTGACCTAGATGGCCAAGGCTACTGCAATCTCAGAAGCTAAGCAGGGTCAGCCCTGGTTAGTACTTGGATGAGAGACTGCCAAGGAAGTCCAAAGCTGGTAGGCAATGGCAAACCATTTCTGTTTGTCTCTTGACTTGAAAACCCTCTGATGTCACCATAACTCAGCTGTTTCTTGATGGAACTTTCTACTGCCACTGCTGTAAGTGAAGTATGATACGACATCTCATTTCAGCAAGCTCACTAGTACAAGGTGGAGAGGTGAACTCATTTTGTATGCTTTCCTGCTTGGCTAGTCAGTCTATTGCCTAGACTGCTAATCACAGGGACTTCCTTCCAGCAGCCCCTTCCTCGATCTAGTTGTTAGAATGCCTATTGCACCTTTGCTATCAAATATGGATTTCTTCATGAGTAAAGAATATTCTCAAGCTAACAATTACATGGTTATATATTGGCAATATTGTTAGTGCCTGCCTACACTAAAAATGTGACATAGAAAGCAGCCCTGAGCCACAAACCAAACGCACTCTATAAGAAAGTGGAGTGTATCCTACTGACACTCTGCTAATGGCAGCAGGTACTTCCCTGTGTTTTCTTTCTCTCAACAGCATCCTGTGACACTGCAAGGGCATAACTATAATTTGGGGGACTAAAAACCATGGGGATTGGGAGCCGTAGTGAAGAGGGAGATGGGTAAGATCTCTCTCTCTCTCTCTCTCTCTCTCTCTCTCTCTCTCTCTCTCTCTCTCTCTCTCTCTCTCTCTCTCTCACACACACACACACACACACACACAGAGAGAGAGAGAGAGAGAGAGAGAGAGAGAGAGAGAGAGAGAGAGAGAGAGAGAGAGAGATGACTTTTGGAAGGTGAGATTTGGAAAATGCAACGGCTGTTAATGGGGAAAAAGTCCAGCATCTCTTTCCCTTTACTTCACTGGTCCTTTGTCTTGATTCCAGCTTCTCAGATGTGGCTTTCTATTTGGAACAAAGAATCCTGGAACTACTGGAACAAGCTCCCTGCCGAGATCAGGGCCCTGCGGGACTTGTCACAGTTCCGCAGGGCCGTGAAAACAGAGCTTTTTAGGCAGGCATTCCATTAGGAGTGGCATCTTAACAGCAGCGCCCTGAGTGAACTCAGACCTAGTATGACTTAGTGCAGTGGCACTGTGGAATGTGTCCTTAAACTGCACTTTATTTTTATCGCCATTGAAGTTATGTTTTAAACTGATTTATCTTGTGTTTTAAATGACTTGTTGTATTTTATCATGTGTAAATTGTATACTGTGTGTCAGTTTTTGGAAGCTACCCTGAGCCCGCCTTGGCAGGGAGGGCGGGGTAAAAGTTAAAACAATAAATAAATAAATAACTACATTCAGTGAGTAATTCAGCCTAAAACCTATGCAAAAGCCGAGGTGTATAAGGCATCAACTAAAGACATGTTTACTCCTTTTTTGAAGACCTACTTTGCTGATTGCAACATTTTAAGCATTTTTCAAGGCTTTGTGAAATAGCAGGAATATTTCAAAAGCCTTCTCAGGGTCTCTCTTTCCTACTGCCTGCCCACATGACCAGCTATTCTTTTGGCATTTATTTCACTGTCAGCATGTAATTCCTAGGCAACTCCATGTGAAAGAAAAATCTTAAGGAGGCAGTAATAAATTCCTTCCAGCCAACAATGGACTAAGCAAAATATATTCTTTCTAGCACCAGAACACAAGGCCATGCTACAGCCATCTCTCTTTCTTGGTCTCTGGACTATCAAAAACATAAAGTCATGGCACAATGGTATACAAGTACTACTAACAAATGATTTATTGCTGTACTGCTAAATAGGTGTACTACTAATGCTTTGCAAGCCACATTTCAGTAAGCCTTATAATAACTTGGCAAGGTAGACAGTTACTATTGGTCATATAAATGTCATGTAAGGAACACCCATTAAGGTCTTGAAGATGGGCACTGCTGGGAAACCCTTCATTAAAAGAAGTGGGAGTACATCTCTGGCCATAAACAAGGCCACTCTGATTGCCACAAGCATATGGAACAATCTATGGAAGAAGGTCCAGTTGCCTTCGCTTCTCCTGACCTTCCAAAATGAAGGTCAGGTATTCAGGCTGGCCCTGCAAGCCAGGCAAATAAGCTGCACCCACTGCTTTCATTATGTGGAATTATTTGTGTAATATAATCTGCAAAGTGAAGTCGAGCTTTCATTTTATTTGGTTTATTGTTAGATGGCTTCAGCATTTGGAGAAACAATGCAATTTAACATAAACAAACATCACCAAGATAGCCATTCATCACCAGTGCAGCATGTAAGGCAACCAAAGGGGAGCAGCTTTACAACTTTCCATGCTTCAAAGATAGCCTATGAACTGGATTTATCAAATCTTCTACTTTTCACCCTTGCTGAAATGCTCATAGGTCTTCTTATGGGATTTCTACATTTGTTTGGTGGTGACGTTCCCCTTTGCAAAGCACAGCTGTTTAATGGGTTCTAGCTTGCCACAAACAACAGCTGTCTGGAGGCACTCCACTCAATGGCCGCAAGCGAATTAGAAGAAATGTCTCACCAGACCCACTGCCCCCCATCCTGAGTTACAGCCATCATTTTCCAATGTGGAATTGTTATTGCACACAATACATTCTTTGGCAGAGCTGACACCATTGGATGGAGTTGCAGCAATCTGCCAACCAAAATATGGAGAAGCAAGAAAATCATAAAACGACACATATTGGCAATGAAGAACTGAAAGTCATACTATGCCTGGAGTAATGCTGCATCTAACTACAGTTGAACATTTGTGGTTGGCTTGCTTAGCAACCTGATGTAAAAGTCATCTGAGAAGGAATCCCAGAAGTTTTGCTTCATTTCCAGTGCTATCATCCTTGGGCATACCTACCTGTTGAAAACACTTTTGACAAGATTAGCCTTTTGAATTAAGCTGACAAACCCGCACATATAGCAAACCTATAACTGAGCAATCTGACTGACTTGAAATGTAAGGGGAAAATAGAAAGGGATTTGTAAGGAAAGGAAAATGTAACGAAAAAGAAAGGGGTTTTGCGGTAACTGCATAAAATCAGGTTTTGAAATCAAGATTAACTTTTATTTTTTAAAAAACTCTGGGAACCAGGATCAGACAGACTTGGGGGAAATATTCACATTCCACTACAACATTTTTATTATGCTTATCTGTAAGAAGTGTTGTGCACAAATTAGTGTCCTTGTTATGATCATTGCTAAGTTAAATAGGGTGATAGCTTTAAAGATTGCAGAGATCCCTGGTCTGATGTGGTTAGAAACTGCCTTTAGAGACCTTTAGAGTCAGTTTAAAGACAAGACAAATAATGGTGTTTCAAGAGAAGGTACTGGGTACTGGAAAGAGTGTACCAACTTTCTGGAAACTGAAAGTCAGAGAATACTCAAAGAAAGTGTGCTAGAGTGTTTGGGAAAATACTGGAACAAAATCCACTCAGCATAAAGGTTTTAAGTAACTCTGAATAGCTTAAGAAACTCTCATAAGACCTAAAGTCTGTGCATGTACTGATTTTACCTCAGCGTTATCTATATTGAGTTACCTGAGAAATTTTACCCATGATTTCACCTGACCTTTCCCCTCTATGTTGAATGAAATATTTTGTTAATTTGGAATATAAAAATTTCTCAAGTGCCGTTTAAGTTTTATAAGTTAAAGGGGGCTCCCATTTCTTCCCTCAGGTTCCTGGGCTGAGCATACTGTGACAGGGTGGGAAAGCCAGAATAATATAGGAAAGGAGAAAACAGATAACTAGGGCACTCTGTCATAAAAGGGAAAGAAAAATGGAGGGAAAATCTCGTCCCTGAGGGAGAGAAAGGAATGGGGTTGTCACAGCACCTTACAACATATTAAAACACAAAGGTAAAGGTAAAGGTTTCCCTTGCTCAAAGGTCAGCCGAGTCCGACTCTAAGGGGTGGTGCCCATCTCCATTTCCAAGCCGAAGGGCCAGCACTGCCCAAAGATGTTTCCATGGTCATGTGGCCAGCATGACTAAACTCCGAAGTGCACGGAATGCTGTTACCTTCCCACTGAAGCGGTACCTATTTATCTACTTGCAATTTCTTTCTTTCAGACTGTTAGGTTGGCAGGAGATGGGGCCAGAGACGGGAGCTCACTCTGTCCCATGGCACTACAGTCTCGAACTGCCGAACTACAGACCTTCCAGTCTGCAGCTCAGTATCTTAACCTCTGAGCCACCGCAGCCCCAATTAAAACACAAGATCACTTTAAAAAATAAAATAACAGAAGTGTATTAGTTTTTTGGTAATTGAAACAGAGCCTTGATTGAACAAGCAAAGATGGAAGGTACAGGGTGAGATAGTCCATGCAGCACTTTTTAGGTTGAGGCCAGCACCTCCAATGATACCTATAAGCAGCCAATGCAATTGATGAAGCAAAGGATAACATGGTCTCAGCACTTGACTGCTGATAATCTGCAGCATTCTGTAGGGGTGATTTTCCAAATAATTTGAGGAAGGTTAGTATTTAATTTGTAATCATAAGCTTGAAACATCTTGAAGATAACTTTCAAGGGGCAATTAAATTATTAGTGCAAAAAATTGGTTGCCACAAAAATTGTACTAGTTTGTTACTAGAAAGCTACTTCAATGCCAAGGAACAATTAATTAAAATTCTGAGTATTATAAAAATGGATCTGCTGACAGATACAACAAAAGAATGGCTTAGGGTGTGTATTTTTTGGTTGAATTTGGATAACATTTATTTTTTGAATTTGGATAACATCTTTATTTTTTGCTTTACTGTAGAACTCAATACAATAACATACATTTGGGAAAGTATCTTTGTTGTAATATATTAGCAATAAAACTATTTTTTAAAAAAAGGTCTTATTTAGGCTTTATTAGCAAACATTTCAAAAATTTAGGTCACCCTATTCAGAACTGAAGTATCTTTTTTACCTGCTACAAATGTCCTATAAAGGCTGAGACAAGTAGATATTCCAGCCCAGTATGATATTGTTTTATATTTGCAAAATTTGGATGTTTAGTGCAAATTTGCTGATTATATAACGACAGGCTGAGAAGTGTGCCAGTATTTCATTCAGCCAAGGAGAACTGCTGCAGACGAATGGCTTGGAGACTTGCCAGAAGGTCTTAACAGCTGGAAGTTGAAAAGTGATTAAAGCTGACAGCAATAAACGCCTCATGTTCATAAGTAATTAGGTTTAGATTTCTGTAGGAATTAACATTTTATTATCCAAATTCAAAGTACCCTAACATGAACCGTTACTTTCTGATTTTTGTAGTCTCTGGTTTTAATCATGAATAGGCAAGGTCTTGAATGAGGTGTCCAGAATTATTGTACATATGGTAAGAAACAGGAAGGTTTCAGTAATTAAAAAAACCCCAATAATACTGTTCTGTGGGAACAGCAGAATATCTAGAGACACTCTTGTGATAAATCAGGAAGAACTTACATAGTTACAAAAATTCTTTGAAAGGATTCAGAACAAATGTTTAAACATGCTGACCTGCAACAAGCCCATTGCTGGCTACCTGGATCAAACATAATGTTGGACCTAATGCAAGCTCCAGCAAGCAACTTATGCTTGAAAGCTAGGGTTGCAAGCCTCCAGCTAGGGTTGCCAGCCTTGAAATTTTTTATTCTGCAGTACTTGGGCTCTTGTTAAGTTGTTACAGTTCCATCTTGGATAAAGCTTTGGTGAAAACAAGGTGCTACAACACTGGTTCACCCCGTCAACTTGATATAAACTTGTTGAGCTGCTATATGAACAGAACTTTAAGTTTTCAAGTACAGAAGATTCTACTCACTTAAGTATCATTGATGATTGAGGTGGACTTTTGAATTTGGAATTTGCAATTGAATCCTTTGTTCTATGACTCATGGACCTTGATCTTTCCCTATTGCACAGTTTATGTATAATAGTTTCAAGATTTGTATTGCAATTGTTTTATATTATTGTTATTGCTGATTATGTATATAATTTGTGAGTATTATATTTAGTACTTTGAGTACTTTGGGGGGTTATTTAGATGGAGGATTTTTTCCTTTCTTTTTGCAGCCTCCAGGTGGGACCTGGCATTTTCCTGGAAATTTTAGGATTGCCAGGTACCCATTGGCTGCTGCCACTCTGGCATCTAGTGATAGAACACAGTGTCACATCTTCTGGGGGGGGGAGAAGTGACATAATGCCTCTCTAGGAATGACTGGAAACTCTATGGTAAAAAATAAAAAGTAAAACATTGCCATAGGTGCAACAGCATTATATCTTCGGGGGGGGGAGCAAAAGTGATATAGAGTTTTCAATGATTCCTAGAGGGTCCTGACATCACTTTTGGATTTTCCCTGTAGGAGTGGTGTAACACCATTGTTATGTACTGAAGTGTGAATCCATGCTATGTAATTCCATGGCCCCAGTCACACGGGCCAGAAAACGCGCGGGGGAGGCGTGGCATTTTGCCCCGGAGCTAAATAAGGCGCGGTAGCCCGATCTCACAGGCCACCGGGTTTCCACGCGCCAGCTCTACGCCATGATCACACCGCGCTGCTGCAGCGCGGCAAAACAGCAGCACAGCAGACCACGCAAGTGTGAAGTGCGCATGCGCCATTGGGGGGGCGGGCCGCTGTCGGTGACTTGTGTGTGCGCATGCGCTGTCCAGCATTGGTGCGCATCCCAGGGAAACTTACAACATCCGGAAACCCCGGGGACATGGGCGGGCGTCGGAAGCCGCGGGATACCGGCGCTCCTGTGATCAGACGCCAGCCTTTGCCCCGGGGTTTCCAGAAACTAGTACCTCGGACCTACTAGTTTTTTACCCCGCGTTTTCGGAGGGAAGCCGCGGGTTGGCCACGGGAGCCCTACGTCTCCCAGATGTGCTCGTATGAACGTGCACGGAAAGTCCGCAGGGCTCCCGTGACTTCAGCGGGGCAAATGCTCCGTGTGGACGGGGCCCATGTTAAGCTTCAGTCTAAATGTGGCTCTTCATCTGTCACATTACCATTGGCTGGTTTCTAAGAACCAATCACTATGTGAGAATGTAGCAAAGAGGGAACGGTCCTGATTGGCCTTTATTCCTGCATTGTTATTGGTTCTTATCATGTTATGGGTGTGGCTTTGACAGCCCAGGACAGTTTAAAAAGGGAGCTGTGCTCCACTTGTGTGTTGTGTGTTCCTGAGTTGGTGTTTGCTGTTACAAATAAAGCTGAAATCACTTTTTGCTGAAATCCTGTTGTTGAGTGGCATACTTAACAATTGTCGATGAGGATGGGATGCTAGAGCAGGTAGGCAGCCCCACTGAACCGACGCAGTAACGGCAGATGAGGACACACACCCGGCCGAGACGGCTGAAGCTCCATGAGCAGTAGTGGCAGCACCACCAGTCGAAATGGCCGTCAATCCGGCGTTCGAGGCATTCGACCCGGCAATGGAGGACTGGGACTCTTACCTGGCATGGTTTGAGTTCCACCTCCAGGTGAACCAAATTACTGACGAGGCGAGGAAGAAGGCGATGCTCCTGAGCTCCTGCGGCAAGGCCGTCTTCGACATCGCCTGTTCCCTGGTCGCTCCCACTGAGCTAAGCGCAGCTACGTGGGCTGATATCACAGCCAAGCTCAAGGGCCATTTTTCGCCACAACTGTCGAGAATCGCATGTCAGCACGCTTTTTACAAGCGGTGCCAGGGGCCATCAGAATCGATAGCTGAATTCATCACTGCCTTGCGGAAGGCAGCCCGACCGTGCGGCTTCTCCATCCTGGAGGAGGCTCTTCTCAACCGCCTGGCCTACAGGACGAACGCCTTCAGCAGTGTCTTTTTGCCCGCACCAAGCTTATGTATGTGGTGGCCTACGCTGAGACCGTCGCCGCGGAGACCGCCGATAGGTCAACTCGAGAGGTTCGACAGCAGCAGGCCCTAGCCAGCAAAGAGCCTGCAGTTCATCAACAGTCCACCAGTGAGTCCGACAGTGACACCGACGGTGTGTGCCGAACCCAGGAGACACGCCCAACGCGGACCAGACCGAGAACTACAGCAACGCGTCCCTGTTCCAGCTGCGGCAGTAAGCATGAGAGAGACCTCTGTTGGGTGAAAGAGCTGATCTGCCACTCCTGTGGAAAGCGAGGTCATCTGGCCCGAGTTTGTCGAGCAGTCAGAAAATCTCCACCATCTTCGTGACATGCAGACCCCAAGGTTTGGCCCCGAGACAGCGACAAGACGTCTGACTGTCATCAGACCGACACCTGCTGCTGCCCATCGACGGTCCTGGCAACCGGGGACAAGCCCAGTCAGAAGATCCACATCACGCTTCATCTGGACGGCATGTCCTGCATGATGGAGGTGGACTTCGGATCGTACGTCACGGTCATCTCTATGCAGATGTGGCAGCGCTTGTTCCTGAGATGAAGTCGTTGTCGGTTGTCACCAGTTTCGACCCGCCTGACCGATTTCCAAGGAATGTGCATTCCGTTGGCGGGAAAGGTGATCTTCCAAGTTGAGTTCAAGGATTGAAAGTCTGAGCTGTCTCTCCTGGTTGCAGAGGGTGAGAGGGTCAGCCTGTTGGGCATCGATTGGTTTGAGGCATTGGGTATCACTATCACCGGTGTCAACCAAATATGTGATAATAAAAGGTACTCATTGTATAGCGAGTTTCCTGATGTGTTTGGGGAGAGGCTTGGCACATACACCGCCCCCCCGGTTTTTTTTTTTATTTAGACCCTTCAGTACGTCCGATACGGCTGAAGTATAGGAAGGTTCCGCTCGCTCTAAAAGCAAAAATTGAGTCTGAGTTAGACAAACTGGTTAAACAGGGTATCCTTGAACCAGTGCCCTATGGGAAATGGGAAACTCCCATTGTAACACCTGTCAAGGCCAACGGCTCAATCCGTATCTGTGCCAATTATAAATGTACAGTCAACAAAGCCCTGCAGCAACACTCCTATCCAGTGCCTGTGATCAGTCACGTGTTGGCATCACTGGGAAGAGGAAAGGTTTTCGCCAAGCTTGACCTAGCTCAAGGTTATCAGCAGTTGCCTGTAGATGATGCAACTGCTGAAGCTCAAACAATTGTGACCCACAAAGGGGCTTTTAAGGTGAAGTGCTTGCAATTTGGGGTCAATGTCGCCCCGGGCATTTTTCAAGGGCTAATGGAGGAGCTCCTGCGTGGGCTACCCGGGGTTGTGCCCTACTTCAACGATGTTTTAATTGCTGGCACAGATGAATGTGAACTTATGACTCGACTGAGAGCAGTGTTAAACCATTTTAAAGGTGCCGGGCTGTGGGTGAAAAGATCAAAATGTGTTGTCAGTGTGGACAAAGATGAGTTCTTGGGGTTCCTCATCGATGTGAATGGGGTTCACCCCACACGGGATAAAGTCGCTGCCATCAAAAGCGCACCCCCGCCTAAGTCCAAGAAAGACCTCCAGTCCTTCTTGGGCATCCTGAATTTTTACCATTCATTCCTGCCACACAAGGCTTCAGTGGCAGAGTCCCCGCATGCCCTGCTTCACAAAAATGTGAAATGGGAGTGGGGCGAGTGGCAGAGGCGAGCGTTTGCAGGAGTAAAAGACCTTCTTTTGTCGGACGCAGTGCTTACGCACTTCGACGAGGACAAGTTGTTGGTGTTGGCCACTGACGCGTCCCCTTTTGGGGTGGGCGCCATGTTAAGCCATTTGATGCCAGACGGTACCAAGGCGCCAATCGCCTTCTACTCATGGTCCCTCACCGCAGCAGAAAAAAACTATGCCCAGATCAACAGGGAGGGCCTCGCCCTAATTGCCAGAGTTAAAAAATTCCATGACTTTGTATATGGGCGACGGTTCCTCCTTGTGACTGATCATAAACCGCTTCTGGGCATATTTTCTCTGGACCGGCAGACTTCGAATATCCTCACACCGAGGATGCTATGGTGGGCAGTTTTCCTGTCCGCCTATGACTCTGAGCTCGAGCATCGGCCTGGAAAGGCTATCGGGCACGTGGACGCCCTCAGCCGCTGCCCTGCACCGCCTGTGGACTCTGACGGTGCTGAGGACTTGGACATTCTAGCTCTTGACAAGCTGCCTGAGGCACCGGTTACTTCTATGGACATTGCCGCTGCGTCGGCACAGGACTCTGTGCTCGCCTGTGTGCTCAATTGGGCGTGGAGGGGGTGGCCGGCGGGTAAGTTGGCGCCAGAATTCAAACCCTATGTCTCGCGCCAAACTGAACTATCAGTGGCAAAGGGTTGTTTATTGTGGGGAAGCCGTGTGGTAATTCCCGCCAAACTCAGGGAGCGGGTGTTGGAGGCATTACACTCAGACCACCCGGGAATTGTCCATATGAAGGCCCTCACCAGAGGGTATGTGTGGTGGCCCAGTCTGGACATGGACATAGATGTGTGGGTCAAGAACTGTATGTCTTGTCAGCAATCATGTCCAGAACCACCTCAGGCTCCCATTCAGCTGTGGGAGAAGTGTAGGAGGCCATGGTCCCGCCTCCATGTTGATTTTGCAGGCCCCTTCCATGGGCAAATGTTTTTAATCTGTGTTGACACGTATTCCAAATGGTTGGAAATTGTGAACATGAGGTCAACTGGGTCGGGGGCAGTGATCAATGCCCTCCGAAAACTGTTTGCAACGCACGGGCTGCACCAACCAACCCGCCCCACCCCTGACCTTCACTTTACCTGGAATTACAACTGATCTCCAGACATCAGAGATCAGTTCTCCTGGAGAAAACAGCAGCTTCAGCGGGTGACATCACATCCCCACTGAGCTCTCCCCACTAAACTCCACCCTCCCCAGGATCTGCCCCCAAATGTCCAGGAATTTCCCAGCCTAAAGCTGGCAACCCTAGTTGAGTTGATCTTGAGGAAAGAATGGATATAAATATTTCAAAACTGCCGTAAACTATTATCTCTACCTTGAAACAAAGTTCTCTAAGGCACTATTGCTGAAAATGGTAGTGAAGCACAATATCTAGATTTAAAACTATATTGTATTATAGAAACAAACATGACAGTAACTTGTACAAACCCTTTTTTCCCTCTTCCATGGGCTATTCCCACACAGTGAACATAGAGAATCATACTGTGGTCCTTCTGATAAATACTTTACATTTATATAGTAATTTCTAATATTCAGGGGCTGCAGTGGCTCTAGTGGTTAAGATGCTGAACTGCATACTGGAAGATCAATAGTTCAGCAGTTCGAGCCCCAAGTGCTGCATGACAGAGTGAGCTCCCGTCTCTGGGTCCTGCTTCTGCCAACCTAGCAGTCTGTAAGCAAAAAATTGCAAGTAGATAAATAGGTACCACTTCGGTGGGAAGGTATCAGCATTCTGTGCACCTCAGCATGACCACAGAAATGTCTTTGGACAGCGCTGGCTCTTCAGCTTGGAACTGGAGATGAACACCGCATCCCTAGAGTCAGATTCGACTGGCTTTCAAGCAAGGAAAACCTTTACCTTTACCTTCTAATGTTCAAAGGACTTCACATGCCCTGTTATAATCCTTAAACAACACTTCAGAAATTTTGGAACAATTTTCTTCATATTGAAGAATGAGGGAGATGGCGGCAAAGAGACGTGTCTGTTTAAGGTCAACTAGTAAATTCATGGCCAAGGTGATGAATTCGAATCAGAGATTTTCACATTCATACATAATCTCTTGGCCATTACATTGCGCCAGCTTGTGTGTGTGTGGATGTATAATTCTACATTATTTATACTCTGCCTTTCTCACTTGAATTCAAGGCGGATTACATAGAATGAGTCAATACAACCAACAGGATGGGACATTCAAAGAATAATGCAATAGGATTAAGGTTGTAGAACCAATCAGAAATCTAAAAACAGAACTGAACCAAAGCATAACACATTAAATAATAGATTCAGTTGGTCAGCCATGTTGGTCTGAAGCAGTACAACAAATTTAGAGTCAAATGGCACCTTTAAGACTAACAAAGGTTTATTTGATAAAGTGTGTGTGCACAGAAAAGCTCATACCTTGAATAAACCTATGTTGGTCTTAAAGGTGCCATTGGACTCTAAATTTGTTGTACATTAAATGATGTAATATATAATAGGATCCTAGTTTCAACAAGCTTTACACAGTAGTATAGACCACAGTCCCTAATAATTTATCCAAGGCCGCAGTCCAACGTGCCATTTGCTGTAGAGGGGAAGCTAGCCTATTTCCCCCAGTGGAAATTGACACAGTCATGCACAATAACACATCTTTTGTAGCTGCAGGCTCAGCCTGTCACTGCCCAATCAGATGGCACATGCAGGCGATTGAGGGGAGTTTGCCTTTTGTTTCCCATGCGCATAAATGAGAGATCATGCTTCTGCACTGAGAGTTCCCCATGGAGTATATGGTTATATACATACTGCTAAGCGAGGGGAGGGGAATGGCACCAAGTCAGGATTGAATGAGCAGACCATCCCAACAGCTTGTGTGCGTGCTTGAGCAATCAGACGGGGGAAAGTGTTGGGAAAAATAGGCAAAAAATACTTTAATACTCAGAGTTTGCAATGGATCTTCTCTTCATTGGAGAGGAGACATTTCTTTCTGTGTAAAAAATCTTTATTTCTAAGGGAAGAGTTCACATGGAAAGCTACAAAACAAAAGAGATACCTAGAGCTACATTTTTACATCCTTACAGCACAGAACACATGGTCACACAACAATGGAGATTCTCCTTCTTCTTGACCCCTAGAAGGAAGTCACCTGAACACAGTATCCAATGATTACTAGTAAACAGACTTAGATTTTCCTGAGCTATCTTCCCATTGGTTCTCAGCCAAGTTTCCCTTCCAGGTCAGTCTAAAAAATAGTACACTAGGTAAAGCAGATTAACCCTACAATGACTGAAATCTAGACCTTGCACCTCACATATTTCCAACAGAAAGTCCATCCATGGCCCGTCAGCAAGCATTAGGACCGGACCTTCTCCAGTGTCTTTTAACTCCACTTCCATGGTGGGTCAGCACAGAGTGCTGACAGCTATGAGACCTTTCCCAGATGTCGCCATCTGATTATGCCCTTTAGATTTGTCAGGCATTCACAGCTGACTTGGATCTAAAGGCATGTCTGACCACGGCCCAAGTAATTTTGTGAATCATTTAATACAGTGCTACTCAATTGCTTATGTAGAAAAGAAGAAGAATTGGTTTTATATCCCACTCTTCACTACCTGAAGGAGTCTTGGAGCAGCTTACAACCCCCTTCCCTTCCTCTCCCCACAACAGACACCCTGTGAGGTAGGTGGAGCTGAGAGAGCTCTGAGAGAACTGTGACTGACCCAAGGTCACCCAGCTGGCTGCATATGGAGGAGTGGGGAATCAAACCTGATTCTCCAGATTAGAATTCACCACTCTTAACCAGTACACCACTACTGGAATAAGCCCTCTTGAATAATTCAGTTTTCCATAGTTTGCGGAAAGCCAGGAGAATGGCTTCTTGACCTCCTCAGGTAGAGCATTCCATAAGATGGGGACCACAATGAAGAAGGCCTGTGTGTGGGCAGTTGCTGATTTTGCCCATTTGCAGGTTGGTACCTGCAGAAGACCTTGCTCAGATGAGTGAAGCTGTCAAGATGGAGAATAGGGGGAGAGATGGTCTCCCACCATGAAGGGCTTTGTGTGTGATAGCCAGTACCTTAAATTGAACCTGGTAACTTGATAGGCAACCAGTGACTGTGGCATGGGAGTGATATGTGTGCTCCATCTGGCTCCTGATAATAGCCAAGGAACAGCATAATGAGTTGGACCCAATGATTCCCTGCTACCAACTTGAATTCAGTGTGTATTTTCATTAAGATTGATGAAAGAAGTCTTTCTCCATAAGATTGCCCGCATGCTATAGTAGTTAGAGTGGTCACCTAGGATCTAGGAGACCCTGGTTTCAATTCCTACTCTGCAATGGGAGCTCACTGGGTTACCTTTAGTGATTCCCTGTCTGACCAAGGGTTTTTGTGAACACAAAAAGAGAACTATTTTGTAATACATGTTAGGTTCCCAGTGGGGAGAAAAGTGTGGTATAAGGATCTAAATAAATAAAAAATTGAAAGAGGGAAGTCATGAGATTCAACTTTGTGGAAGAGATCCATTGGACCCAACCCTAATCTAAACTATTGTTATTATTACATTAGCTGACAGTCTTTTTCCAGACTGTTCCACATGTTGCTTTTGACTATTAAAGCCCGAAGAGTTTGACTATACAATAACTATCAGACTACCTCCTCCATATTGCTGGAAGGAATGGACTATGTGCTTTGCACAGACTTTGGAGACCCAGGGGAAGGCAGTAGAGAGTTACTATAGGGGTAGATAGGGTCTCCTCTGACCTTTCCTTTGTCCTTTTCTGCTGCCCTCCCTATGTTACTGAGAATGCTACTCTCAAGGGTTCCTTCCTTCTGGTCACTTCCCTTCTCTCTCTCCTCTCTTCACCATGAGGGCTGGACATGCTTTCCATACTCTCTCTCCATTCTAGCTTAGATAGATAGTTAGGAGGCTTTACTCTGCCTTTCCTATCTAGCATAGAGTCCTCTTACAATAAAGAACTTCTATTTCTTTTCTTGAGTAACAAGCCTAAGTGTGAACTTGTTCCTCCAGCAGCCAGGCTATAGAATTCCGCAGTGTAGAGACTCCGCTCTGCTTTTATAGATCAACTTGCTCAAGCCCTGAAATTAGTGTAAGAGGATGCCCTGTTGGTACCTGCCATATTTGAGGTTAGATAGGTAAGGACTCATGGAAGCACCTTTTCAGCAGTTGCCCCCAGGAGGTTAGGCTCTTTCATTATGCGTCATAGGACCTTCGGTGATTATGTTTTTAATATTTTGAATTATTATCTTGGGATCTTAGATAGGGCTGAAAGCTAGCATATAAATTAAACAATTAAATTATCCATAATACACAGAATTCAAAATGGCAGCATCCCAATGGCAGGACCTAGACTTGGTCTTAAGGAAAGTTGTAGGATTTGCACTCTGATGAGGGCTGGAGTCTTGAAAACAACAAAGAAATACGGAAGAAAATAGAGAGGAATTCTTAGTTAGATGTATACCTTTTGTATCTGACTTTAAAAACAGGATCAGTTTTGAACCCTAGAAGTTGTCATCAATGACTTGACAAATTTGCAGAGTGTTTTCTATATGCTGCACTAATAAAAATCAAGTCAGGGAAAATAATATTTGCATTTCAATGTGAAATTCAGAGTGTGATTCTTAAACAAGTAGCAGCCTGCAAATACCAAAGCACAGAACACTTAAGCAGATGCCTTGGGGATATTGCTATAGAAATGAGAAAATTCTCTAGCACACAGGATCATTAAGTAGTTGCTCCCTCATGGATCACTGCCCTGATGTGGCGAGGGGGCTTGCGTGGTTCGATGAGGCTGTGGGCTATGCCATGGAGAGCCACCCAGGACGGATAGGCCACAGCAGAGAACTCAGACCAAGTGTGATCCACTGGAGAAGGAAATGGCAACCAATATCCTTGCCAAGAAAACCCCATGAATATTACACCGGAAGATGAGCCTCTCAGGTCAGAAGGTATCCAATATGCAGAGCAGAGGGCAAGTACAAGTAACCCCAGAAAAAATGAAGCAGCTGGGCCAAAGCCAAAAGGACATTCAGCTGTGGATGTGTCTGATAGTGAAAGGAAAGTAAAAAATGAGATGGAAAGACTAAGCATCAGCATCTTGGCAAACAGTGAATGAAAGTGGATGGGAATGGGTGAATTTAACTCAGAGGACCATTGTATCTACTACTGGGACCAAGAATCATGTAGAAAAAATGCAGAAGAGGCCGAGGAGAACCAGTTCTATGAAGACCTACAACACCACGTGGAACTCAAACTAAAAAATGATGTCCTCCTCATCATAGGGGACTGGAATGCTAAAATAGGAAGTCAAAAGGTAACAGAAATAATGGACAAGTTTGGCCTTGGAGAACAAAATGAAGCCAAGAGAACACACTGGTTATAGCGAACACCCTCTTCCAACAACTTAAGAGGCGACTCTACACATGGACATCACCAGATGAGTGACACTGAAATCAGAGTGATTATGCAGTTTGCAGTCAAAGATGGAGAAGCTCCATACAGTCAGTAAAAACAAGACCTGGAGCTGACTGTGGCTCAGATCATGAGCTACTCATTGCAGAATTCAGACTTAAACTGAAGAAAGCTGGAAAAACCACTAGGCCATTCAGGTTTGACCTAGATCATATCCCTGATGAATATACAGTGGAGGTGAAGAATAGGTTTAAGGGACTAGATTTGATAGGTAGAGTGCCTGAAGAATGTTGGACAGAGGTTCATGACATTGTACAGGAGGCAGCAATCAGCACCATCCCAAAGAAAAAGAAATGCAAGAAAGCATAGTGGCTGTCTGATGAGGCTTTACAAATAGCAGAGGAAAGAAGGAAAGCAAAAGGCAAATGTGAAAAGGAAAGATTTATCCAACTGAATGCAGATTTCCAGAGAACAGCAAGGAGAAATAAGGAGGCCTTCCTGAATGAACAATGCAAAGTAATTGAGGAAAACAACAGAATGGGAAAGACTAGAGATCTCTTCAAGAAAATAGGAGAAATCATGGGAACATTCCATGCAAAGCTGGCCATGATAAAGGACAAAAATGGTAGGGACCTAGTAGAAGCACAAGAGATTAGGAAGAATACACAGGATTAGGAAGAATACACAGAAGAACTATACAAGAAGAATCTCAATGTCCTCAACAACCACGATGGTGTGATCGCTGATTTCGAGCCAGACATCCTGGAGTGCGACGTCAAATGGGCCTTAGAAAGCATTACTAACAACAAAGCTAGCAAAGATGACAGTAACCCAGCTGAGCTATTCAAAGTCTTAAAAGATGATGCTGTTAAAGTGCTGAACTCAATATGCCAGCAAATTTGGAAAACGCAGCAGCAGCCATAGGATTGGAAAAGGTCAGTTTACATTCCAGTCCTAAAGAAGGGCAATGCCGAGGAATGTTGAAGCTATCGCACAATTTCACTCATTTCACACACTAGAAAGGTCATGCTCAAGATCCTACAAGCTAGACTTCAGCAGTACATGGACAGAGAACTCCCAGAAGTACAAGCTGGGTTTCGAAGAGGTAGAAGAAAGAGAGATCAAATTGCCAACATTCACTGGATTGTGGAGAAAACAAGGGAGTACCAGAAAAACATCTACTTCTGCTTCATTGACTATGCTAAAGCCTTTAATTGTGTGGACCACAACAAACTGTGGCAAAAGAGATGGGAGTACCAGACCACCTCAAATGTCTCCTGAGAAACCTGTATAACAGTTAGAACCAGACATGGAACAAATGATTGGTTAGCACCAGACATGGAACAACTGATTGGTTTAGAATAGGAAAAGGAGTATGACAAGGATGTATATTGTCCCCTTGCTTTTATATGCAGAATACATCATGCAAAATGCCAGCCTGGATGAGTCACAAGCCGGAATTGTGCCAGGAAAAACATCAACACCCTCAGATATGCAGATGATACCACTCTAATGGCAGAAAATGAAGAGGATTTAAAGAGCCTCTTGCTAAACGTGAAAGAGGAGAGCGCAAAAGTTGGCTTGAGACTCAACATAAAAAAAAACTAAGATAATGGCATCCGGCCCCATCACTCCTTGGCAAATAGAAGGGGAAGACATGAAAGCAGTGACAGAACTCACATTCCTGGGATCCAAGATCACTGCAAATGGTAACTGCAGCCATGAAATTAAAAGATCCCTGCTCCTCATGAGGAAAGCTATGGCAAGCCTAGACAGCATAATACGACGTAGAGACATCGCCCTGCCAATAAAAGTCCGCATCGTCAAAGCAATGGTATTCCCAGTAATAATGTATGGCTGCAAGAGCTGGACTATAAGGAAGGCCAAGCCCTGAAGAATAGATGCTTTTGAATGATGGAGCTGGAGAAGATTCTTGAGAGTCCCTTGGACTCCAAGGAGATCAAATCAGTCAATCTTAAGGAAATCAAACCTGAGTGTTCTCTGGAAAGACAGATACTCAAGCTGAAGCTCAAATATTTTGGCCACCAAATGAGAAGGGAGCATTCCCTGGAGAAGACCCTGATGCTGGGAAAGATTGAAGGTAAAAGTAGAAGGGGACGGCAAAGGATGAGATGGTTATACAGTGTTACCGACAGGCCTCGGTTGGAGCTGGAGTGTGCAGGAGCAGTGCTCCAGGAGTGAGGTGCCCAGGGGGTGGGCACATGACCAAGCCCCACCCCCTGCTCTCAGCTGTGCTCAGGCCACGAGGAGGCAGAAAGAAGGAAGGTAAGTTGCCTGCCTCCTGCTGCATCCCCGGTTCTTTGGGCCATGTGGAGGCGGGGGGCACTCCAGAGGAAGCCTCCTGCCCCATCCCTGGCTTCCTCTGGAGTGCCCCCCGCCACCTTTCTCTGCCTGCCCACCTTGATGGATGGGCAGAGAAAGCCCTTCGGAGTGCCCACCCATCGCCTTTCTCAGCCCACCTGCCCCGACGGACAGGCAGAAAAAGCCCTCCAGTGCACCCCCCACTGCCTTTCTCTGCCCCCCCCCAGGCGGATGGGCAGAGAAAGCCCTCCGGAGCGCCCCACCACCACCTTTCTCTGCTCACCCACTTTCTTTGCCCTTTCCCTCCCTCCCTCTTTCTCCACCTTCCTTCCTCCCCATCTCTTTCTTTCTTTCTTTCTTTCTTTCTTTCTTTCTTTCTTTCTTTCTTTCTTTCTTTCTTTCTTTCTTTCTTTCTTTCTTCCTTCCTTCCTTCCTTCCTTCCTTCCTTCCTTCCTTCCTTCCTTCCTTCCTTCCTTCCTTCCTTTCCCCTTCCCTTTTCCTTCTCTTTCTCTTTCTTTCCCATTCTTTGCCCTCTTTCCATCCCTCCCTTCCTCCCCATCTCTTTCACTCTTTTTCCCCTCTTTCTTTCCCTCTTTCTTTCTTTTCCAATGTTCTTTGCCCTTTTTTCCTCCCTCCCTCTTTCCCTTCCTTCTTTCCTCCCCATCTGTCTCTGTCTCTTTCTTTCTTTCTTTCTTTCTTTCTTTCTTTCTTTCTTTCTTTCTTTCTTTCTTTCTTTCTTTCTTTCTTTCTTTCCCAAAGTTCTTTGCCCTCTTTCCCTCCCTCCCTCTTTCTCTTCCTTCCTTCCTCCTCATATCTCTGTCTGTCTCTCTTTCTCTCTCTCTCTCTTACTTTCTTACCAGCTCATCAGGGGGTGTGGCATATGCTATTGAGTTATGCTAATGAGCTCCTGCACCTTTTTTTCCTATGAAATGACCCCTGGTTACCGATGCAATGAACACGAAATTGAGCAAATTCTGGAGGACGGTAGAAGACAGAAGAGCCTGGTGTGATGTGGTTCATGGGACTGTGAAGAGTCGGACTCGACTATGCAATTGAACAACAATAACAAAAGCCAATAAGAAGAGGAGGAGGAGGAGATTGGATTTATACTGTGCCCTTCACTACCCAAAGGAGTCTCAGAGCAGCTTACAACTCCTTTCCCTACCCCTCCCCACAACAGACACCCTGTGAGGTAGGTGGGGCTGAGAGAGCGCTGACAGAAACTGCTCTTTTTCAAGAAAAGCTGTGCCAGAACTATGGCTTGCCCAAGGTCATCCAGCAGGTACAAGTGGAGGAGTGGGGAATTAAACCCAGTTCTCCCAGATTAGAGTCTGTGCACTTAACCACTACACCAAACTGGCTATGACTTACAATTTTCTGAAAAGCTAGATGGGCACCATGACACCCAAAGGCACCACACTGGGGAAGTCTACACAGTCTTAAAAACAGGCCTCTCTGAAATTCTACGACAATCATGTTCAATCTATAGAGAACAATACATGAAGCTCCTTTTAAGACAGCTTGCAGCCAGGCAGTTCCTGCAGTTTCTTTCCTAAGCATCCATGCAGACTTTTTCATAAAACCATGAAGCAGAAGCATTTTATCACTGAGAAATGGGGGGAAACATTAAATTAGTAAAACAAAGGATTGTTTAGGATTATGAATACCTTCACTGCTTAACTGGGGAGCAATTACTAAGCGAGGATCAAAAAAGTTCCAAAGTCTTTTGTTCAAGGTATGATCTCTAGTCTGTCCATGCTTGGAGCAGCTTTATTTAGTTCGTGTGCATTTTATCGGGTGAAATCCAAACAAGAAAGACAGCATGATACCAACTAACCTCTTTTAAATCAAAAATAGTCTATCTTGCCAGCTCATGTGGTTTGGCTGATGTAGGAAGACTGGAGACCTGGGCCCTAATCAGACATCATGTTTTATGAGCATTGAGCACGCTTATATTTAAACCAAATGTATTTATACCAGAGAATGTCATCCAGACATCGCACCCATCACCTACCTCAGTGAACAGTTGCTCCATGGTTGAGTGTTCACACTTCCCACGATGTAACCATTGTGTGTGAGGGCAGATGCCATTTTTAAAAATTTTTGCTGTTTGTGCATGAGCATAAGTGGTCGACCACAGTTCTTTCCTCTCTGAATGTGCATGCACATTGACGATTAATCACAGCACAGTGATCAGACATCCGAAAATGCACAGTGAGATGACTTGGATCAGCTGCCACCAGACTTTCTCTGCTGTCAGCGAAGTCGGGGGTGAAGACGAGTGGCCTATGAGTGAGGAACACTATACAGATGTGGTTGTTTGGACGCACCTGTAAAATCCAGTAGGGAGAAGTAATGACATTGGAACTAATAGCTCATCTGATTGCAGCCCAGGGCTTCATATGCCTGCTCACTGGATAATCTTGGGCAGTTATCTTTTTTCAGCCTAATCTACCTCATAGGGCTGTTGTTAGGGTAAAATGGAGAAAAAGGATTGTGTTTACTGCACTGAGCTCTTTGGAAGAAGGCTGAGATAAAAATATTCTATAAATATATTGGAAAAATGCATTCCAAATTCCTATGCCAATCACAGCTTGGTACTTTATGAACAATATCATGCAACCAGTACTGGGTAACTTTAACTGCTGGGGAACATTTTTCATATTTAACTGAAGATCCTGAGGAGGAGAGGCAGGTTAGATGAATACAGGAGCCACAAGGAAATTTCACTAAAAACAATAGAGATCAGGAAAATTCTTAAGAGTGTTGCACAATGCTGCAGCATCACTTCTGGATTCCAGCTGGAAGTGATGTTGCCCCCCCCCATTTTTCCGCTGCTGTTCCACTGAGTTCCATTGGTGGATCAGAAGTGTCAGTGGGGGTTTGCCTGATAAAAGCAGGCAAATGGAAACTGGGAGGAAAAGGAACCAGGTGGTAGCAACCTTCTTCCCTACCAATTCTGAGTCCTTGGGGTGCCTTGTGGAAAGCACTGGAAGGACCAGTAGGAGGTAAGAACTTCTCCCCAGCAAACCACAGCTAATAACTCCAGCTAAGAACACAGACCCCAAGTGCTATTAAATCACTCATTACAAACAGAGAAACCTCTTTGCATTATTTCTTCCTGAAGCCCACAAACATCTGTAATGTGAAGATGGCTCTTTATAGTGCCTCAAGCATACAGGAGGGCAGGGCCAGGCAGCCAGTCCCTGAAACCCTGGCAGGAACTCTCTCTCTCCAATGTAAGCAGCAGCAGTCCTGGCAGAGGTTCCCACAATGCCCCAGGGGTGCAGAAGAAGGTGGGGCTGTGCTGCTGGTCCCACTCAGCCCCGCCTAAGTCCTTGCTGTGAGAAGAAGTGTCTCTGTTTCCATCTCTGACCTGTTGAAAGGCATGCTTAAAAGAAAATCACAGGATAAACGTAGAAATACAGGCACAAAGAAGAACAGCTAGGAATACAGGCGAGAGTTGAGTCAGTTGGCTCTTAAACTCATTCATCTGTCTTGGCAAAAATCAACAAGAATGAGATGGGATTAGGGAGAGATTTTTAAATCTAAACCTACCCTGTGAACCTTTAAATGCTTCATGTACCTGCTCATTAAATACCAGCGCTTAATAACACAGACCCCAAGTGCTGTTAAATCACTCATTATGAACATAGAAACCAGATTGTGATCTTTCTTCCTGAAGCTCACAAAAAAGGATTCTTTAGGGCACAATAAAAATGGAAATCAAACATAATGAATAATGCAATCAAATAAGTGGATTCAGAAAAGCAATAATCACCGCACACGCATGACCCCTGGCGATGCAAGGCCCGAGCAAAGCCACGTGGCAAGGTAGAGTTGTATTCTGCATGATGATGCCATGCCTTTTGCACCTGGATCTCACTAATAAAATGGGGAGAAACGTAATTAACATCACCTACAAACAACCTGACTCTATGTCTGGCAGCCTGGGAGTTCCTTGGACTGTGGCAGCATGTGCACTGCACACGAGACCACCATGAAGCACAGCAACATGAAGAATTTGAGATGCACTGGGGACAGTTGCATTAACCCTTCTGCAAGGAGTTCCTAGCTGAACAACAGCCGCAGCTGTTTCACACAGCAAATGGCAACTAACATGGCACAGCATTTGGTATCAAAGGCTGTCTGGAGTGTGGCTTTTGGTTACGGGCTGTGTATATCTCAAATGCCTTCTAAGTATAGAGACAGGAATTCATGGCTGTGTGAGCACTCTCAAAAATCAATGGAAAGACATGTCTTCACATTGCCATGCCTTTTTTGCCCCCTGGAGTTGGCAGGGGTGGTGGTTTAAAAGCCCCCAAGTCAGGATTAGCCTTGGTCATCTACCTACATGTGACCACCACCACCACATTTTTGGATTCCTAATGGGAAATGATCAGAAAGTAGCAGGAGAGGAATGTGCAGAATATATAGGTTGTAGTGGTGAGGGACATCAGGAATTATCAGGTATTCCATGGCAGGTAATGGGCAAAGCCATGAATAGAACATTCCTGTGCAAAAGGACTGTTGGAGCCTGAAGTTCTATCAAATTTCTCTGAACCCCACCCCCCACACTGGGTAACTTTTAGGGACCTCCATGTGAGGCTCATCCTTGGGGGTCTCTTGCCCCATTGCTTTGCTATCCCCTCTGGAGTGCCGGGGCAATTGATTACGCAGTGCTGTCCACTTTGATAAAACTGTGCTCACTCGCTGCCAGGTGGTAGGTCTATTTTGATAAAGCTGCAGCCTCCCTGGCTCTGCAGTCTTCCCTCTTCCTTCCTCTGTAAATATGTTTTATGGGATGGAGCAAAACATCTAACTGTCTGAACACCAGAGAGATGGAAACGCACAAGGAAATCCTTCAAGATATTTCTTCCTTCTAGCCTCCATCAAGGCTTTAGTCTGCAGAGGGATTTATTGGGCCTGGTGTTTCTCCCTTGAAGAGTGTCAAATCCACCCAGCCCACCCCTCATTAACTTGTTCCTAATGCAAAGGGATTGCTGCTCTGCTGCTTCCCAGCACGACACCTATTGCTTCTGCCACTTTCCCTCGCCTGGAGGATTCGCTGCTTGCCTTTTATGCATGTAAATTCAGTTTGTTTTACAAACTGCACTGAAACACTGTGAATTCTCTGGTTTTCTTTAAAAAAAGAAGAAGAACTTCAGGAAAAGGGTCTGAAATAACTGCGGTATGAAATTAAGCGCTGGTTCTGTTTAATGGCATGACACCTGCCTCTCTGTTGTGCAGTTCGCACCAGCTTCAGAATAGCTCCACACCGTCTTGCACGCAGTGGTGCGGGATGCGTTTATCCATACTCAGCCTGAGCCTCATTACGGCAAGATATAAAATCCATTCATGGTCTCGACAGTTTCCCCATTGTGATCACTTTTTTATTATCAGTCTCCTTTATCACACAAGACAATGAAGGCACAGAATTTATTCATAGTCTATTTGAATAAAATTGATTAAAGAAATGATTTCCTTTCATTGAGCCTGCCTGGAAATGTATTATGTACAGGCAGACTCACAGCTAGCTTTTTTTCTCCCCTCTTCTTTTTTGCTCTTGGGAGAAAATTGAACACACCAAACTGAAAATTGCTTTTAAATGGCAAACCTCAGGAAACAGGAAGGAGGGAGGGAAAGTCCCGCTCTTTTTCTCACCAGTATCATATCAAGGTTTAGTACCATTAACTCCTGCAATCCTGGATGGCTCATAAAATGTGTTCCTTACAGCTGGTCAAAATGCAGCTGCATATTTATTTCCTTGGAGAGAAGGAAACTGTGCAAACCGGCAACATGGGGGCGGGGGAATGCCCACTCACACACACCCCAGCTGGAAGACCAAATGAATTGCCAGTCTAGACCTCGACCCTGTTCTTTTAATTCTTCTTCATCCTCCTTAAGCATCAGTGAGGTCTTTGTGAATTCCTAGCAGTGTGTGAGTTTGAGCTTGGGAAAGAGGCCAGTTACTTAGCCCATGCTTTAAGATTCAAGGCGGATAAAGGCAAGCCATTAAAGCAGCAGACTGCACACTGGGGAGGGAACACTCTCACTGAAACAACTTGCTTCATATTCTGGATCTTATCTTCAGCTCCATGGCAACATTTCCTTATGAGTATCTTATAAACCGGTGGGCTGCAACAACCCTGTTGGCTTGAACCCCCCAGAATACTCAAGCACCACACAATCTCAGGGACTTCTCCTATAGGTATCCAAAAAAATAGACAGGTTGCTTGTCCCTAGTTACAAACACATCTTTGATGGGAAAAAATGGGGGGGGGGGAACCAGAGCTCTTTGGAAGAAGGGTGGGAGGATACAATAAAACAGTAACAAGCATGAGCTACATTGAACTATATGAGGCTTATAATAGCACCACTATTCAGGTTAAAAATGGAGTCACAACCCCTGCATTATACACAAACAGGGCAGATATGGGAAGAATGCATGGATATGCCCTATCACAACAGGTTTGGTCCTCAGAAGAAGCCAAACTGCAGGATCTGACCTGGGTAGCCCAGGCAAGCCTGATCTCATCAGATGTGGGAAGCTAAGCAGGGCTGACCCTGGCAAATACTTAGCAGGGAGACCTCCAAGGAATACCAGGGTCAAATCACAGAGGTTGGCAAAAGCAAGCTACCTCTCTGGAATGTCCAAGCCCTTCTAGGGGGTCACAAGAAGTTAACCATGACTTCCAGGCATACACACACACTACTCACCAAAAAAAGAAGAAGCCAAACTGCAGAAGTGCCAAAAGAGAGGGTGACAAGCTTCAGGACTTCATCAGTCTTTCCCCCTTCCTTCTGGTTTCTTGAGACCATCACCTTAATTAGCCGAGGTTTGCTTTACAGCACCTGTTATATAGTGCAAAATGAGCAAATAACACTACTGCTGAATAATTTGTTATGAAGCATGTAGTAGAAAAGTTATACAGAGAATTCTCCCTCTCCCATAACAGTAGAATACAAGACCATCCAGTGAAGCTGATGAGTAGTAGATTCAGGACAGACCAAAAAAGAAGACACTTAGTTTGAGTAATTAACTTGTAGAATTCACTGCCATGGGAGGCAAGGATGGTCACGAGTTAGGCTTATAAAGGGGTTAAGACAAATTTATGGAGACGGGCTGTTAGTCAAGATGACTAAATAGATCTTCCATGCTCAGAGGCTGTGAAACAATGGGGGGTGGCAGGTAACTACAAAGCAAAACCTTGACTCCATTCCCTGTGTTTAAATTTCAGGCAGAAATCTGGTTGACCACTGAGTGAAACAGAATGCTAGACTAGATGGACCACTGGTCTAATCCAGAAGAGCTGTTCTTTATGTTCTTTTTCTAACAAATTATAGTTTTCTTCATGTGAATACCTGGGTACAAGTTGCTTCAGATTGTGTTTAAATAAAGGGTGGAAGATGGGGAAGGTCTGATAGAACAGAAGGATGTCAGGTCACATATCCACAGATTCTGTCAGCATGCTGATCTGAGCGTATTTTCTAGAAACTGTCAAATTATTAACTGTTTTTCCTCATTCCAGAATCTATTTAGTGACTAGATTCTAGCCCAGTAGCTAGAATTGGGAGCTTATAACCTGAAAATCTTGAAAATCTCTAAGGTTGTCAAAGGCTTTCACAGTCAGAGTTTATTAGTTGCTGTAGATTTTCCGGGTTGTGTGGCCGTGGTCTTGGCATTGTAGGACCTGATGTTTCGCCAGTAGCTGTGACTGGCATCCTCAGAGGTATAACATGGAAAGATGTAGTACTCTCTGTGCCAAGGTGAGCAGAAAAATGGTAGGCAGGTGATTTATACCTACCCTGGAAGGTGGGGTAGGGCTGAGATTATCTTGTAGTAGTTCTCCAGGCTATGAACATGCTAATGGAGGAGCTTTCCTGAGGAGGTTCTTTTGTCTATGGATTGTTTCCTGAGGAGGTTTCTTATTTCCTGAGGAGGTTCTTTTGTGTGTGGAATGGCTATTGAAACTCTAATCTTAACCGTAGTGCTATTGTCAGCTGTAGAGCATTTTGTGTTTTTCAGGACAGGAAACCATGCCCTATTTATTTTTAAACTCTCTTCTTTCCTGTTGAAATTGTGTTTATGTTCATGAATTTCAATGGCTTCCCTATGTAATCTGACATGGTAATTGGAAGTGTTGTCCAGTTCTTCAGTGTTTTGGAACCAAATGCTGTGTCCTGTTTGGGTTAGGCTATGTTCAGCCACTGCTGATTTTTCAGGTTGGCCAAGTCTGCAGTGTCTTTCATGTCCTTTTATTCTTGTCTGAATGCTGCGCTGTGTGGTCCCGATGTAAACTTGTCCACAACTGCATGGTGTGCGGTATAATCCTGCAGAAGTGAGGGGGTCTCTTCTATCTGGTGCCGATCGTCGCATCTGTTGTATTTTTCTGGTGGGTCTGAATACTGTTTTTAGGTTGTGTTTTTTCATAAGTTTTCCCATCTGATCAGTAATCCCTTTGATATATGGCAAAAACACTTTTCCTGTGAGAGACTGTTTTTCCTCAGTTGTTTGTTTGATTTCATTCTTAGAGTAGCCATTTGAGTAGCCATTTGCCTGAAGTGCATAGTTAAGATGATTTAGTTCGTCACTGAGAAAGTGTGGTTCACATATCCGCCTTGCACAGTCTACTAATGTTTTGATTATCCCTCTTTTTTGCCGAGGGTGGTGATTGGAGTATTTGTGTAAATAACGGTCTGTGTGCGTTGGTTTTCTGTAGACTTTGTGACCTAATTGAAGGTTTGCTTTGCGGATGACCATGATATTTAGAAATGGGAGTTTACCCTAGACTTCTTTTTCCATGGTGAATCTTATGTTGGGGTGGATGTTGTTGAGGTGGTCTAAAAACTCCATCAATTCTACTTCTCCATGGCTCCAAATGATAAAGGTATCATCTACATACCGGAACCAGACTGTTGGTTTGTAGGGTGCAGATTCTAAAGCTGTTCTTTCAAAATGTTCCATGTAGAAGTTTTTGTATTCTTCTGCACACAAAAGAACCTCCTCAGGAAACAGGAAACCTCCTCAGGAAACAATCCATAGACAAAAGAACCTCCTCAGGAAAGCTCCTCCATTAGCATGTTCATAGCCTGGAGAACTACTACAAGATAATGACTCAGCCCTACCCCACCTTCCAGGGTAGGTATAAATCACCTGCCTACCATTTTTCTGCTCACCTTGGCACAGAGAGTACTACATCTTTCTGTGTTATACCTCTGAGGATGCCAATCACAGCTACTGGCGAAACATCAGGTTCTACGATGCCAAGACCATGGCCACACAACCTGGAAAATCTACAGCAACTAATCTCTAAGGTATTAAGAGAACTGCATCTAGTTCTTCTAAGTGCAGATCAATACAACTACTCTCCTGAAACTATTTAGTGGCTGGAATTTCATTCTTTCTATTTTGAAAATACTAGAGATGGCAACTAATCAGGAATGGCGCCCTGGAGATCCTTGAAGGGCATGTATGGAGCCTGGCAGAATCAGGAGATCCATGGATGGGTCTCAAGGCTCTGGGATTAGGGTCATGGCAAACCAAAAAGCTTTATCAGGCTGACTTGGAATTTCCTGGTTTTTCGAACCCTGATGCTGGGTAGCTGCCAGAATGCTGTTCTACTTGTTGGTCCAGTAAAATAATGGCTGTCTAGCAACTCCGAGAATTGCTCAAGTACATAACAAGAATGCCATAAAATTCATTTTGTTAAACCTGTTTTGTAAAGTGTAAAATAATCTTAAATTAGAAACATTTGCCATGATTGTATTTTATGCTCCTCAGTCATGATTTGGGGATAGCCTCCTAGTGCGAACTTACAAATCAAACCAGTGGCACATCTTGCCTGCTTATGAATCAGACTAATAGTTCATCTTGCCCAATATTATCTGCTCCTACTGGTAGCTGCTCTCCAGGGCCTTCGGCAGCATTTTTCCCAGCCCTGGCAATAATAAAAAAATAAGATAAACACCAGGAATTGAACTGGAGGACCTTGTGCATGCAAAGCATATGCTCTACCACTAGAGCTTTGGAATTCAATTCTATATCATTAAGCTTTTTTAAAAAATAGATTTTTTTAATACCAAGCTGAAAGGGATTCCTGGTATTTTATAATTGCCTGCCTTACCCTTAATTAGTGTAGAGATAATAAGGTGAGGTTCTTTAACCTTTTCTTTTTCTTCTCAGCATCTCCCTCACTAAAATGAAACAAGTATTCATTCTTTAACTGCAAAAGGATTCTCAACCCACAGGACAGAAAGCTATGGTCTTGATTTGAAACACATTCATGTCACGTCATTGCTTCTTCTCCCATGTAAAGAGTAACAAGAATCTGATTCACTAGACAAATACTCAGAGACTTTAAAGCATTGTTTCTAAGCAATCTTAGCTCAGTCTGTCTTAATTGTATGTGCAACATTTCAGTGTTTTCATGGAAAGGTTATTCCACACCACTTTCTTCCATATATTGAAACAGAACTTGATTCATATTCAAAGGGAAGCCATGGGGGTTAGATGCTGAGGAAAACAACCTTGTCAGGAATTTAGAGAAGCAAAAAAAGATGGTCTAAGGGAGCAAATACATTAGTGCAATCCTTAGAACATTTGTCTGAACATCCCTGAGTAGGCCCACATAAAATTGGTCTCATATCCACCTAGCTGCATAACATGACATATATTTTGAAAGATTCAAGAGAGAACATCCCTCCCACCACGTTTCAGGATGCAGGAGAAAAGATCTTGTTTTATACACAATTAATGTTCTTATTTGCACAAGTGTCAGAGGTAGATGTTTAGCAACACAAGAAAGCCAGTAATAAGCAAAATAATGCCTAGCAAGGGGATCACTACATGGATCCACCTGATCACATCAACAGAGAGCCAGCTGTGGTGTAGTGGTCAAGAGCAGCGGGCTCTAATCTGAAGAACAGGGTTTGATTCCCCACTGCTCATGAAGCCAGCTGGGTGACCTTGGGTCAGTCACAGTTCTCTCAGAACTCTCTCAGCCCCACCTACCTCACAGGGTGCCTGTTGTGGGGAGGGGCAGGGAAGGCGACTATAAGTCGCTTTGAGACTCCTTCGGGTAGTGAAAAGCAAGGTATCAAAACCAACTCTGCTTCTTTTTAAAGCAGGGAGGTGGGATCTTTTTAAAAACAAAAAGTGAGTGCATAGATAAGGAGAAATAAACCTTGTGCCCTCTGGCTGTTTATCTTGCACTGCATCATATCTTTTCCTTACAGGAGGCTCTGATAACCAGCAGGGCTTGGTGAAAGATGCTGAAAGATACTGAACACAGTCAGGTAAGGCATGGGTGGGAGAGAGCAGAGTTCAGCTCACCTCATCCATGTGCTCCATTTAAAAAAAAGGAACAGACCTAATCCTAACCCCTGCTGGTAACCAATGACTGGGTGCGTTCAGACGGGCCATTTAGTCCACTTTCGGCATGCTTTAGTAATGGATTTTATGTCCGCATTCACACACCCAACATCTGCACACCATCCCCAGCCGTCGCTTTCCGGATCAAACCCCTTTTAAAATGGAGTATTTTGATACCACTTACCCAAGTGGTGTTTTCCTGATTCTCCGGTTTCGAGCCACAGTTTCCAACATCTGATCACTTGTGCGGTGTCGAGCCACTTCCAGGTGCCTCAACCCCCTCCCCTCTGGAAAGCTGCCACGGAAGCCTCGGGCTTCCGCATCTCGTCCGCCATTTTTTTTAATGCCTTGGCGGTATGCGCATGGGCGGAGCTCCACTCCTAAGTTAATAAAAGCAAAGTTTAAATGGTGCCTAGTTTTAGCACTTAGATGAGTTCAGGATCTCATGGAGGCCAGTTTCGGGGGTAAAGTTTCATTTAAAGTGTTCATTTAAAGTTTAAAGGGAAGTGTTAAAATCACTGTTCTGCGCATCGTGTGAAAATTTTAGTTCTAAAGATGGCTGCCTATGCTCATGCTCAAATTGAGAGGAAAAAACCCCACTGATGCATGCTCCCAATAGGGAGCGATGTGGCTGCGCAGCGATCCGGAACAAGGAGGTCAGTGTGATCGCGACTCTCCAGGTTTAAAAAAAACAAAAGCATCGGACCGGAGCAATTCACACTGCTCCCAGCACGCTGTCTGAACGCACCCACCATCTGTCTTTTCCCCTAATACAGGGGTGTCAAACTCACCTGTTACAAGGGCCAGATGTGACATAAAAGGGATTTTGTCGGGCCAGGCCATGTGTGTCATAAAATGCAATGCCAGATAGTGAAGATATTAACTTTATAAAGGACACCGACAAACACAATTAAAGGGTTTTTTAAAACTTAAAATACAAACATGCTTAAAATAGTAACACTCTTGCTATATTTTATTTAATAGTCTTTGATAACTGACACCTCCCAAACCTTCCCCCATGCGCCCTTAAAAGATGCCCACCTAAAATGGAAGAGGGGGGGGAGAGTGGGATTTGGCAATGCAATTTCTTAAATAAAACATCAAGAAAAAGCACAAGGATCACAGCAGAAACTAAAAATAAAAACTAAAAATATAAAATGCTCTGAACCTAGGAAAATGTTAAATGTCTGGGCATTGCAAGCTTCCCTCCCCCAGGTTTACTCAGAGTGCAGTGGCTCTCCAGTGTAATGTCCTCCTTTGGCTGTGGGTTCCCAGGTTAGAATATTCACTCAGGCACCTGTTCTCAGTTCCGTTATTTGCAAGCAGACAACTTCAACTGGCATACAAAGACTGGAAACTAAAATTCCACTCCATTGAAAGACATTGCAGCTCAAAAACAGTTGCAAAGAAAATATGGAATGCATTGTCTATTACGGTTTCTGGGCCCAGATAGACAATTCTGGGACTGGAATGACAGCCCCCAGGGTGGACTTCCATTCCCAGAATGCAGCCAGAGACTGTCATTCCAATCCCAGAGTAGTCTATCTGGGCCCAGAGATCTTAAAGGAAAATCCATTCCACATTTTCTTTGCAACTTTTTGTGCTTTTGCCCAAAGGAGCTTCCTGTTGGAGGAGAAACCAGCAAAGACAAGGCCCAACCAGCTGGGAAATTCGGTAGCCCTGAACTCTCTTGGAAGGATGAGGACAGGCAGGGGAGGGGGTGAGGTGGAGACAGGCCTGTAGCCACAGTGTGGCATTTCGGGGCCTGGCCCCCTGACTTCCATCCAGCCCCCAGCCCCCGCAGCTCTCTGGGCTACCCAGAGGACTCCCAACTCTCTGGGCCACCTGGAGGACTCCCCACCACTCCCCCTTCCCCAAGCATGGCTTGCTTCCCAATGTAGGCAAGCAGAGTACAAACACCACAAAAGTGAGTTTTAAAATTTTTATTTCTATTTTATTTTTTATTTTGTTACATCAGTGCCCCCTGACTTATTTAAAGACCCCCTGAATGACAAAATCCTGGCTACGGGCCTGGGTGGAGAAGAGAACCAGGGACCTGATTAAAGCCCTGGGTGGGCCGCTTCTGGCCCGCAGGCCTTAGGTTTGACACACCTGCCCTAATATATCTGATTTTGACTGATGGGAACTTTTTCTTGGAAGACATGGTTAATCCCCCTCTCACCATTCGTGCTTCTCTCTTTTAAGGAACACTGCCACTATCTGAGATCTTAGATAGATGTTTTCTCTCATCATCTCTCTGTGTTGCAAATTACAGGGAAGTTACAAGGCTCCTTTTCCTTCCAACAAGCCTAGATACTAGAAAAGCTGATTCTGGAATACATTCTATTAGCCTTTAAAGTCCCCCTGAACTCTGTCCTGTTTAATTTTTTTGTAACAGACTGAAGTGACTACCCCTCTAAATTATCATTAGGATCACAGGACACACACTATGATAGGGCACAGTAGATGCAAACTTTCTCTGGGGGCCTAGGGAGGCAAGTGAGCCACACCTCTCAACACACACACACACACACACCAGTTTGCAGCACTTCACCAGCAAAATATTTACTCAGTATGACCAGTGGCAGATAATGTCCACTACCAGGAAGGGAAGGGGGAATGTCAGATCTGCGAAGGTACTCTCTTCTCATTCTCCTTGATTCTTAATGAAACAGCCAGATGCAATAATAACAGCTGTTCTAATAATTCCTAATATTACAAACTGTTGTTAATATTAAAGGATAGGCTGAATTTGAGTTCGTGTTTTCATCAGTTCCTGTCTAAATACGCCACCATAACAAACATTTTCCTTCCCATATAAGTGGTATTCTGCATATGCAACTAGAGACGTTTTCATGAATTATAAAACAAAGTTAGAGTCCAGGGGCACCTTTAAGACCAGCAAAGTTTTATTCAAGGTGTGAGCTTTCGTGTGCACACACACTTTGTCTGACAGAATGAAGTGCATGCACACAAAAGCTCACACCTTGAATACAACTCTGTTGGTGCCACTGGACTGCTAACTTTGTTCTATTGCTCCAGCCCAACACAGCTGCCCACCTTGATCTATTTTCATGAATTATGTTTACTAATGAAGTAGGCCACCTTAAGCTGTAGGTATGCCATTTGGGACCTGTGCTGCTGTGTTCTGTCTGCTACACTTCCTCCAACTCTTCTTATGCTCAGGAGAAAGTGAGAAGACGGTGGTGGGCAGAGCTCTGAGCTACTTCAGTCTTGTTGTCTGCAGGACAGGCTAGCCCATTGGTTGCCACATGAGGAGCAGGAGGGGCTGTCTTTCATCCCAAGCCTCTGCAGAGAGTTAAAGTGGCTCGCATGCCACCCACTGAGACTGAAATATCAAAAGAAGCCAAAAGAATAAACAGTACCTTCGTGCAGGCACGCACATGTACTGTAAATACACAAGGGCTTGCCTACTTGTAGGTGATCATAAATTTTCTCCTCCACTTCTTTACCACGGTGAGAAAGGGGCTCAGAGGAGCTGCCCGGGCCTTTGGCCAAAGCAGTTCCCAAGCCCTAGTGTACTATCAGATCAGCCTTCCAAATTAAAGATCCTCCTTTTTTATTAATAATTTAGTTTTATTGAGAAAAATATCAGTACAATATAACCATTAACATTAGCAATAAGATCCTCCTTGACCTGAAATCATGAACAACAGATTTTCACTTCCTTTTTTACAGTGTTGCTAATCCCGATGAATACTGATGAGTTGACAGCGCAGTGAGGGAAACTTTAAAAGGTTGGACACCTTTCAAAAAAAAAGAATCACTGAATCTTACCAATTTGAAATTTGGGGAGTTGTGGTATGTTACTATAAAAACAGATGATCAGAAATTAAACAGAACACATTTTATCAAAGTTTTCTAGCTTTCCATAATGCCTGTATATTATGCTTCAGACAGAACTGGATTTAATCTTTTTCCTTTTAAATTCCCTGCGTGATCTACAATTCCATTCACTTTTACGAATTTCAACCATTCTTGTTACATCTCATTGTAATGGTTAGTAATATAGTATGCTTTGATTGGTTGGTAATTTCTCTCATTCATTCTGGTGTTTATTTTTCAATCAAAAAAACTCATTAAACCTGTGGGTGAGCTGTGCTTAGGGAAAGTAATCAGAAGATAATCAGACTGGATTTGAATAATTTTGTCATGGCCTATCTTCGATGTGCTTTTTTAGTGATCTAAAGGATGAGATTAGATTCTCATTATGAACTCCTTATAACTATAATTCAGATGGATGGGAAAGTAATTTGAAGAATTTGGAGACTGGTAATGAGTTCTCTTTGAAGTTTGGGAGCTCTCTCTGTGTGTGACAGATTTGTAAATAATTACAACTTGTCTGCACGAAGCCAGGCAGCTGATGGAGTTCCAGCTTGTTATTAATTAAAGATTAGCTTCCTGCACCTCAGAAAGGTGAAGGGAGGAGAAATTACCATATAAAACCTTCTTCTCGAATTGAAGAGTTGACTGTTACATGTTCATTCAGACTAGTGCTTTTAATCTTTCAAGAACCAGAGGTACTTAACTCAAACAAGTGAGCCCAACCACCAAATACACATACAGTTACATACATATATAAAGTATATTTTAAGGAATTAAGCATTTAGAAATTTCTCAGCATTTTTATGAAGGGATCAAATGGAGGCTGAGTCTTTAGATGAAGAAAAGAAATAGTGACTGAGACAGAGAACTAAAATTGAACACTTCTTAATTAAATGAGCCAAGCCACAAATGACAGCTCAGGTTTTATGAAGTTTTTATCCAAGAACTTCCTTGGCTTTCTTTTTTAATGAAAATATTTTTATTTTATACTTCACAAGAGTACAGTAGCAATACTAAACAAACAAATACCAAAAAAGCTTCAAAATACACCCATTATGTGTATTTATAAGATTGAGCAGGCTGAGAAAGAAGTACTTTTCTCCCTTTCTCACAATACAAGAACTCGTGGGCACTCCATGAAATTGCTGAGCAGTCGGGTTAGAACAGATAAAAGGAAATACTTCTTCACCCAAAGAGTGATTAACATATGGAATTCACTGCCACAGGAGGTGGTGGCAGCTACAAGCATAGACAATTTCAAGAGGGAATTAGATAAACATATGGAGCAGAAGTCCATCAGTGGCTATTAGCCACAAGGTATAGATAGGAAATCTCAGTCTGGGGCAGGTGCTGCACTCTATTCTTCATTCTGGGGGGGAGCAGTGGGAGGGCTTCTGGTGTCCTGGCCCCACTGCTGGACCTCCTGATGGCACCTGGTATTTTTGGCCGCTGTGTGACAGAGTGTTGAACTAGATGGGCCATTGGTCTGATTCAACATTGGCTTCTCTTATGTTCTTATGTTCTTATGTGCTATCATTACCACCACCCAGTTCAGACTTCATATTATTATTATTCTAGCTTATTCAGGAATGTCTTTACTTATACAAGCCATCCTGCCACTTCAAGTTATCATAGGAGGCCCCTCAATAGTACTTATATTATCCCTCAGGAGTATTTATAATATTCTCCAGCCCTCACACCTGATATAAATTGGGACCCACATTTTCCTAATAATAAGAGGATTTGATCACGGATCTTCCAGCATCGCATGTAGTTTGGCCCTACGTAACTGTTGTTATAATAGCTACTGTACATTTTCCAGGTTGTCTGGCCGTGGTCTCGGTATTATAGGACCTGACGTTTCGCCAGTAGCTGTGACTGGCATCCTCAGAGGTATAACACAGAAAGATGGTGTATACCTCTGAGGATGCCAGTCACAGCTATTGGTGAAATGTTAGGTCCTACAACACCAAGGCCACAGCCAGACAACCCGGAAAATCTACAGCCGCTAATGAATTCTGGCCATGAAAGCCTTCAACAACGTATTGTTATAATAGCTACTAAATGTACCTACATCTGAAGTATATGTGTTAAGGGCACAAGTTGCTTTGCTTAAAAAAAGGTGAACCTTTAAAAAGCTGATGATAACACTAATACAATTATTCTGCTCTTAAAATATGTGTTGTAATTAGAGCTGCTAAGGCCCCAGTCGGGAGCGGGGGATCTTGTTGCCCACAACCACTTGGGGGAAGTGACAGAAGAATGTTTTTTTAATGCAGCTTCATGGACTTCCCAGAAGTTCTTCCTAGAAGTGACAGCAGATAGCTCTAGGAATCGCCAGAAATTCTATGAATTTACTGTAGGTTTCTGTCAGACTCCTGCAACAATCAGTACCAATGACTTGCTTCTTTAGAAGAGAAGTTTATTGATAAGTATTAGCAAAATGTGTCTACTTCAGGATCTGTGTTAAGACTACCGGTAAAAGTGAGGGGTGAATAGATATGCAAGATTTGAGAAGGGTCACTGGACAGCAGGGAGCCAATCAAGGTAACAAGCGGGGCCCGCCAAAAGAGAGTCCAAGATTTGCACCAGTTCATGGTGGGGTTCACCGTCCACAGTCAGAGGAGGAGGAGGAGGAGGTCGAGGCTTCCAGACATTTGGACATGGGTCCCATTTGAGTAGACTGAAATGAAAGATAGGATGAAGCCCTTTTAAGTTCTTGGGCAAATCAAGTTCAACAGTCACATCATTGATTTTGCGCACCACTTCCTCATTATCTGTGTTGGAGAAAGTGGCCTGGAAAGGTTCAACCCAAGAGTCCAGTTCAGGTCTTATCAGGGATTTCGTCTGTGCCTGCGTCAGGACTGCCCCCCCCCACAGCTGGGAAATTGTGAACATGGAGTCCACTACCTCCTCCCTTTGACTGGCATGTTGTGGGAAGCACAAGAGGGCATCAGTGAGTGAGTTGGCCATCCCCAGAAAGTGATGTAATGTAAAGCGGAATTTGGAGAAGAACTCCGCCCACCACAGCTGTTTGACATTAAGATGGCGGGGGGCGCGCAATGCTTCAAGGTTTTTATGATCAGTCCAGACATCAAATGGAACTCTCACCCCCTCCAGCCAGTAGCGATAGGTACTTAGAGCCAGCCGGATTGCCACTGCCTCTTTGTCCCACACCATCCAGTTCCTTTCGGTGGAGTTGAACTTTTTGGATACATAAGCCAGGGAGTGCAGCTTCCCATCCTCACCCTGCTGCAAAATGCCCCCCCCCCCCGGAGACATCAGATGCATCCACCTGCACCACAAATTTTTTTATTTTCATCAGGGTGGTGGAGGATGGTTTCAGTGGTAAAGAGTCGTTTTAGTTTGGCGAATGCCTCCTGGCATTCACTCATCCAAGCTAAACATGCCCTGGGTTTTGCCCCCTCAGGACCCTTCCCCTTGGTCTTCAACAGGTCTGTGAGGGGCAGGAGACTTAGGTGAAGTTGAGGATGAATGGCCTATAAAAGTTCGCAAATCCTAAGAAGGATTGGAGTTGCCTCTGTGTTTTGGGGGGCTCCCACCCCACCACATCCACCACTTTGGCAGGGTCCATCTCTAGCCTCTTCCACGAGATGTGATAGCCCAAGAAATCAACCTCTGATGCAACTCACATTTCGATAGTTTAGCAAACAGTTTGTGGTCATAGAGGGTCTGCAGCACCTCCCTCACCAGTGCCATGTGTGAGTTCTTATCTTGGGAATAAATCAAGATATCATCTAGATAAGCAAGGACCCCTTGGAATAGGTCCTTGTGCAACACTTCATTAAGTTCATAAACACCCCAGGTGCCCCCTGCAATCCAAATGGCAATAGCAGGTATTTGAACTGCCCCAGCGATGTGTTGAAAGCGGTTTTATGTTCATCCTCCTCGCTTATGCGCACTCAGAAGTAAGAGTCCTGGAGATCTAATTTGGTGAAGATGTTCCCTTTGGCTGCCTCAAGGGGAGGGGTAGGCATTGGAGGTCGATATAGCGGTAAACCCTCTATAATCCGTGCAGAGTCACAACCCACCATCCTTGTTCTTCCAGAATAGCATGGGGGCTGCAAATGGGGAGGAAGCAGGGTGAATGAAGCCCCAAGCTAGGTTTTTATCAATAAACTTTAGGAGTTCCTCCTTCTCCGCTAAGCTCATGCAGTACAGCTTCCCTTTGGGCATTTTGCGACCCGGCAGTATCTCGATCGCATAGTCTGTGTTTCGGTGAAGGGGAAGCTCGTCTGCCTTGCTCTCCTCAAACACCCTCCCCAAATCCCGGTACTCTTTGGGGATGAAACAGAGTTACTCCTGGGTGAGGCACACCAGCTCTCTGGCAGCTTTGGGGTCCCCACTGGGGTTCATGGCCCATGCACCCCTTGGAAGTGAAGTATACTGTCCCCTGGCTCTGGATCATGGTCCTGGAACCAGGGGTTCCCTAACACCAGTGAAAACCAATCCGTGAGGATGATCACAAAGGTTCACGTCTCCCAGTGAGAGCCCGCACCCATTACCACAGGCATTGTCTGGTACTTTCATGGCTCTTGCATGGGGGACCCATCCATTTCAGTAAATATCCAGGGTTCTGGGAGTCTCTAGGTGACCAACCCCAACCCCATAACAATGGATGGGCTTATAATGTCCCATGCACAACTTGAGTCTATTAGAGCCTGCACGTGTATTTGCGTGCCCATCTCAGAGGTGATTAGTGTTACAGTCACAAGGAACAGGGGAGGGGGGTTGCTCACTGCTTTTGGTGCCATCTTAGGCATGATCTCTTCTTCCTCACCTGCCATTGCTGGGTGCGGGTTCAGAGATCACAGTGAGTCTTAACACTCTGTCATACTCCTGCAACAATCAGTACCAATGACTTGCTTCTTTAAAAGAGAAGTTTATTGATAAGTATTGACAGAATGTGTCTACTTCAGGATCTGTGTTAAGACTACTGGTAAAAGTGTGGGGTGAATAGATATACAAAGTTTGAGAAGGGTCACTGGGTGGCAGGGAGCCAATCAAGGTAACAAGCGGGGCCCGCCAAAAGAGAAACGGCCCCTCGTTCCCAGAGAATGATGTTACATGATGTTACAGCTAGGATCCAAGGTCAGGCACATAAGCTATACAGATAAGGAGCATCACGCAGACAACTGGAAAGAGAAAGTACATTCCAAGGAAACCTTTCCCTCCACACCTGCCTTTATGGCAGCAAACTGACAGGTTTCCAGGAATTCCTAAAGCTAGTCTTTGTTGCTGCTGGGGAGCTCTAGAAATTGCCAGAAACTCTGTGAGTTTTGTTAGCCAAATTGCCTTATTTCTCTAATAAAATGAGGGAATTTGAATATTAAGTAGCAATTAAATGGCAGTTAAGGGAACAATAACCTATGTATACTGGAGTCCAACTTATCCAGATCCCTAGAAACGGACACAGAGACTAGATCTTAAAAGTGATTTATTTTACTAAATAATTCACACACATACAATATAAAATAAAACAATCACACACACAAATGATACAAAATTAAGAAACTAGACAAAAAGGTACAGCAACAGTTGCATTAGCAGGGAGTTATCGTTGATGGGGGTGATACGTTACCCGTCCGACACGACATGGTGATCCTGCAGCGAAAATGGGAAAATACTTAGGGAAAAGGGTCATGTGTTGGCCAGCAACGCACTTGGGAGACTCCAAACGGTGCTAAGAATGGACCCAGCAAAGGTAAGGTAGGGTTAGGTAGGTAGGTAGGTAGGAAGTGAGAGAGAGAGCAATGGAGAGATGCTCTCTTTTTATACCCTAAAATGACTGGGAGGGGGATCCTCCACCAGTCATGTAGTCCCCAGGAAATCTAGAAAAATCCAGTTACTAATGGTCAGGAGGTTGGGTTTAATGGTTGGGCAATTGCAATAATATTCAACTAGTGGTGACACCTTCAGAGAGACAAAAGAAAGAAAAGATTAGTAAAGTCCCAGCTCTACAGACGGTTATTAGTCTTAATGGCCCAATGATGAACAGCTGTGTTGTCAGGATGGGCAGCAAGTGGACATGACAGCTGCTTAATCCTCTCATGGAGGAAGTCCTTTTGTTTACGATGAAGAGTAAGTGCAACCTCTGGTGTAGGTGGGGGGGAAGGTACCTGCGTGATGGAGAGGAAGCCTTTCTATGGAGTCTTTGCAGGAATGCTCAGGCTTCCTTTGTAGAGCATGGCTACTTCTTAGTGCTGCTTGTTTCTGTGTACTTGTGGTTGGTTTGCCTCCTGCAGGGATGCAAGGAGTGAGAGGCATCACGTATCCATGGGTCCACATCTGGCTTGGCACACTACTTCAGGGCAAGGCTACCCTCAGCTGGGCATGTGCCTACAATCCAGCAGGTTGGCACCATCTTCTGGCTACCACACAGTCCAATACCCTGGCATACTTATTGTACAATCCAGTTTACAGTTATATTCCATAGCATTAGAGATGCTGCACAATGCTCTTGCAGAGCAACAGTTTCCTGCAATTCCTAGAGCTACCTTTGGTGTCTTCCAATAAGAACTTCCTGTAAGTTATTAAACAAGATTCCTTCTTTTTTTGAAAAAAAAATTCCAACAATACTGTATCCCCCCAATCTTCCTGCCAGTACATCCCTAGTATAATAATTGTAGTTGATTCCAGTGTTGGTGTTTAGAAGTTTGTCCCACTAGAGAGTCCATAGACTGTGGCAAGTCAGGCCAGACCCCTCTGCCTTGTTCTGCTTCTTCCATTGAAATTGTAGTATATGTTCTTGTTAGTTGCCATCTAGAGACCCAGTGACATATACTTTTTGTTGAGCAGTGAGACTAGGCATGCTCTTGAGGAAGATGGGGTTAGTTCAGGTCTGATTCCAAGATGGATGTTTGAGGCTTTCTAGGCTGCAGTTCAAACAAAGTGGATTTATACTCTTGATCTCCTGGTTTGGATTCAAAATGTTACAGAAATCTCTGTCTCTCCCACCCCCTGCAGTTTTAGTGGCTGCAGTGGGTACAAACTGATGTATAGCAACAGCCATTCCTTTAACTGAGATGGATCACTGCAAAATTTATTCAGAGGAAACCAAGCTAGTTGCCAATCCCTTCCAGGCACAATACAAGGTGTTGATCTTAACCTTTACATTCCTAAGTGGCCTCAGTCCAACTTATTAGGGAGTGTCCTTCCTCATACAAGCCATCCTGCCAGTTCAGATTATCCTGGGAGGCCCCTCCTCTGAGTGCCAGCATCTAACCAAATAACAGCAGTGAGGTTAGGAACAGGAAGAAGACAAACAAATTTCTGTCCGCACAAGTTATCTGTTAGGACTGCAACTCAAAATACTCCAGGTCACTGTAGTGCTGCCTTATTGCTTTTTTCAGTTTAATTATGTTTTTACATACTTGATTTTATTAAACAGACAAGAGGAGACTTGTGAGAAACCTTTTCACATTACCATTCTAAACTGGATGTTATTTGTTGTTGGCCTGATTTTGATTAAAGCAATACAGGAACAGGGGTTTCATAGAGTGAATTTCCTTCGGTTAATGAGCTGTCTCTGAAGTGCCTCTTTCCCCCCACCCTTTTTCAATATGTGATCTTTCTCGGACTTTTTAAAAACATTCTGAGTGCTATAGCACTAAACCAATATAGCACTTTAGTGCTATAGCGGCACCACTGAGATACCTTGACTCCATTGACTCTCAAGGCATCTTAAGTACTATATTGATACAGTGAGATCACAACTGTTGTTACCTGAAAACAAGAGGAAAGAGGTAGTTCATTGGGCAGCAGGTGCTCAGGGCATCAGTGACTGGTGTGACAGACATTGCTAATCTAAGAAGGTGTCTGCAGCAAACATCCTGATGTTCACCCATCAATGCAGCCCATCCATGCCCAGACGTGATTGGCTGGTAAATGACTTGTTGCCAAGTGCATCGCTGGTATATATCTCAGGGAGGCAAACTTCTTCTATTAGTCTAATTATAGAATCTAAACCCTGTTAATCTAAAAGGTGTATTAAGGGTTTCCTGTATATATTCACAATGTTACCTTGTAAAATACAAGGTAGATGTGTATCTTTAGTACTTCGGAGACCATTCTTCATCTGTTTTAAAATATGATTTTTTAAAAATGTGATTCTTTTTCAAAATGTGACTTTTAAAAAATTGCATTCACCTTCACATCATAGGTGCATGTAGTACCTATGCAAATTCTATAATCCTGTTATATCAACCTGTTGGAGCTCATTTGGGCAGCATTTCTGCAGATCTGTCCATGGCCAATATTAGGTTTTTATTACCGGATAGGTCCAATGTGCATCAGTGATCTGACCTGTTTTGTGTGCACCAGAAACATGTGTAGGCATGCACTGTGAAAAGAGTTGCCATGACTCAAGCCTCCATGGAAGTCACATCCTCTGAGCCTCAAGGCTTTCCTCTGGAATTTATCAGCCCTGGAGTTTACTTGAAGTTTATCTGTGGCATGCCATGATGGGAGCAAAAGTTTGAACTGGGGAAGTCCAGAGTACAAACTTGCCTATTAAAATTAAAAAACAAATCATGCCCTTGCAAGTTGGGCTCAGTCCCCTTTGAACTCAGGACCAACTTGCAATGGTGCTCACGTCCACTGGTAACCACATCCTACCCCCACACACACACACTTCCTTCAAAATTAAAACAAACAAAAAAACCTTACCTTTGAGAATCTGTAGTGGGTCAGTGGTGGTAAAGAAGGCTCAGCACCAAATGCATAAGCCTTTCCTGGATTTTTAAACAAGAACCGACACTCCTCAGCTCAATCAAGAGTGTGTGTCATTTCCTGCCACAGAGCATGGGATTTAAAGTTTCCTCTGCCTTTTAAATTAGAAGAAGAATAGAAGAGATTGGATTTATACCCCGCCATTCACTACCCAAAGGAGTCTCAGAGTGGCTTACAAACTCCATTTCCCTTCCCCTCCCCACAACAGATACCCTGAGAGGTAGGTGGGGCTGAGAGAACTATTAACATAACTGCTCTTTTTCAAGGACAGCTGTGCCAGAGCTTGTGACTGACCCAAGGTCACATCAGCAGGTGCAAGTGGAGGAGTGGGGAATCAAACCCGGTTCTCCCAGATTAGAGTCCGCGCACTTAACCACTACACCAAACTGGCTCTCTGGAATCATAATGCTATTTTAAAGGACAAATGTATCTCTGTAATCATATTAATACATTTTATATAATATATTTTTTCTCCATAATATAATATATTTTTTCTCCATAGTATCTAATGATGTAATACCATTTTCTCCATAGTATCTGCATTCTGAACCATGTCCAATATTCTGCATGTTTCAGATTTGTGTAATCCTAGTCCTAGTACATTGCTTATTAGATTACTCCTCCTGCTGATCACATCAGTTTATATTGTATAATATGCCTTGAGTCTCAGAGAGAAAGATGTATAAACATAGGTTTAAAAAAATGACCTGTTACTGGACCCATACTTTAAAATATTCTTGGCATTGAGCCTTCACAAGATTAGCACCAGATTAGAAATTTTTGAACTGTTATGCCAAATAAAACTCAGTATTATGGTGTGATATGTTGCTACAAGATAAGGTATCATCTGAAATCCATTTTAAAGTATGGTTAGCTGACCGTGGAAGCCAAATGAACACAGTAACATAATACCCCCCACTCCACATACAACCCACAGGCTCTGACTGAATGTTTAGATTTGTGCAATTACAATAAGGCAGAATTTCAGAAGTACTGCTGTTCTCAGGTAACCAGTAACAGCATTCTATGGACAGATAATAAATAATATTCATTTTACAGAATGAACATTTTCTGTACAGTGTAAGCAAGAAAATAATACACGGATTTTATTGTTCTGGTACACGTAAAACATGTTGGTATTGGTTGCAAAAACAGTATATAATCAATAAACCTTAAACAAAACAAAAAATCAGGAACTGTCATGCTTGTGACTTGACAGCTTCAGAGGAAATGTATATCTGAAAGGAAGATCTGTCCAGAGTGATCAAATTATTCTCTCTGCAAAGGCAGAACAGATGTATAAGCAGAAGTGGTGGTATCACTAAGAATCAGTTACATATCCTATGGGGAGTGGGAACTATATTGATTGGTTGAAGATAATATGCTACACTGCACAGAGATATACGTGTTTAATTTATTCTTCCTGCACCAAAAGCATATGTGATAGCTGTTCCCAGTTTACAAATAAAATGACATGTGACCAATTATCTGGTGTTTTTGCCCTCAAACTGATACATTTTGATGCAGCTTACATTCAGAATATCATTCTAGGTTCAAACAATAAAGGCTGAACTTAAATCTTTGGTTTTCTTCTGATATTAATAATTCTCAGCTTTTCAGGGACTTTTACTATTTTTCTTTCTCTCTCTAATTCTGTTGCTAAAGATAAGAAAGAGCTTTCCCAGGAGCAAGGTAAGGGTGGAAATGTCATAAAGCCACTTACACTTTCACAAAGATAGTAATCCAGTTTGAGCACTCCACTAGTTCCAGTTTCAGGAAAAATACAGACTAGAGAAAGGAGAAAACTGATCTACATATCATTCGGTGATCTTCTTTCCCTTAGTGATCCCTCTCTCTTGCCCAGTGTTTTTATGTTTTGGTATGTGTTTTAGCTCTGGTTTTAATTGTCTTTATGATGTACTAGAAAGTGATTTTATGTGATTTTATTATGCCTTGGTAGACTCTGCGAAGGCAGAAAGGTGGGGTAGAATCTTTGCATTGTTGTTGTTGTTGTTGTTGTTGTTGTTGTCGTCGTGCTGTCGTCGTCGTTGTTGTTGTTGTTGTTGTTGTTATTATTATTATTATTATTATTATTAACAACATCAACTGTAGTCTATCTTCTGCTTTCTTAGACTCAGAGAGCAGTTTAAGCAGATCTACTCAGAATTAAATCCCATTTTCATCAATGAAGTTTATTTCCAGGAAACTGTTCTTGGAATTGAAGCCTTAGTTTCCCATCAAATCAAATTAATAACATTGACCTATCTCAGGGTCCTAAGCTACTAGTCCAAGCTTGGAGACAGGAAATAAGCTAGATCCACTTCCAGTGCTCTATTTGTGTGTGTGTTATGGAATAGGTACAAAATAGCTGTATCTTCATAATTTCAGACAAGAATATGAGAGGTGGTTTTCATATGAGGTTCCAGGAACTCTTTAGATTTCAGATCTCAAATGTATGTAACAGAGTTTCCACTTGGTTTAAACATGTCACCCAGCCAGGTACAGGATTGGATGTGATGTGTTTGAGACACCAGAGCTTTTAGCATTTGGAGAAGGGGGGCTCTGTTTCTGACTTGGCAGCAATGATGACTACATTTTAAACACAGTTTTGATGACTGGAACCAAACAAAATCCAGAAAAAGGAGATGAATCTACAAAGCAGAAACAAAATGATATCCACAGTTAGTTGTTTTTAATCAATATGACCAGTTCAAGCCAAGAAGATCCAGCAGAGTATTACAGCTGGGCAGTGTGAGTTCAAACCACACCTCAACCCACTGGACTTACTAAAGGCCAAACTGCACATTACATGGAATATCTAACTAGATATTATATTTTTTTAGGATTAAAAAGCCATATTTTTTTTCTGCCATCAAGTCCCAGTTGACTTATGGCAACCCTGTAGGGTGTTCAAGGCAAGAGACATTCAGAGGTGGTTTGCCATTGCCTGCCTCTGCATCACAATCCTGGTATTCCTCGGAGGTCTCCCATCCATATACTAGCCAGGACTGATCCTGCTTAGCTTTTGAGATCTGATGAGATCAGGCTAGCCTGGGCAAAAAGCCATTGGGGGGATGAAATTAGATTGGGGCCATGGCCTGAAGAAATTAGGGGCTAACCCTTCCCTCAGTGTCATTTCCCTAATACTGACTGAGCATGACTTCTATGACTGAGCCAGTTTGGTGTAGTGGTTAGGAGCGCGGAGAACCAGGTTTGATTCCCCACCCTTCCACATGCAGCTGCTGGCGTGACCTTGGGTCAGTTACAAGTTCTTTCAGAGCTGTTCTCTCATGAGCAGTTCTTGAAAGAGGTCTCTCAGCCCCACCTACCTCACAGGGTGTCTGTTGTGGGAAGGGAAGGGAAAGGAGATTGTAAACCACTCTGAGACTCCAAATGAAGGGCGGGGTATAAGTCTCTTCTTCTTCTGAGCCACTATTACCTATGGTGGGAAGGGGAGTGTAGAGAGCAATCCCCCTAAGCAGGTTTACTCAGAATCCAGTTCAAGCCAGGAAAGTGTTCTTTGGATGGCACTGTAGTCAATTTCTGTTAAGGAAATTTGTGCAGGGAGAAGAATGAAACCCAGCTCCCGCCTTCATGGATATCCCATATGTAGTTTAGTCCCAAGTGTTTATCAGCCTTTGTTCTTGTCTTTAAAAAGACAATACTGGGCATTAACCTGTTATAGTGAGCGACTCAGCAGGCCTGGGGGGCACTGAGAGATACAAAGCCAGACTAGTGGCAAAAAGATTCTGTCAGATTTATGGGTCAGATTAGGACCAAACTTTTGCACAAATTGTAAAATATTCCACAGGATGCTCCTAAGTATTGCAGCTTCCAGAAACATACAAACAGAAGACTTAGGTATTATGGGCCCCGGTCATACGGGCCAGAAAACACAGGGGGGAGGCATGGCAGTTCACCCCAGAGCAAAATAAGGCACGGTAACCTGATCACACAGGCCACTGGGTTGCCACGCTCCGGCGCCAAGCACCAATCACACCACGCTGCTGCAGCGTGGCAAAAAAGCACAGCAGAGCACTCAAGCTGCGCTGTAGCAAAGTGCTTATGCGCCATTGGGGGGGCGGGCCACTGTCAGTGTCTTGCATGTGTGCATGTGCCATTCGGCATTGGTGCACATCCCATGGAAACTTACAACATCCGGAAACCCCGGGACATGGGCAGGCGTCGGAAGCTGCGGGATACTGGCACTCCCGTGACCCGGGGTTTCCAGAAACTAGTACTTCAACCCTAGTAGTTTTTTACTCCACATTTTCCATGGGAAGCTGTGGGTTGGCCACGGGAGTGCTACGCCTCCCAGATGTGCCGGTGTGATTGCGCACAGAAATTCCACAGGGCTACCGTGCCTTCAGCGGGGCAAATGCTCTGTGTGAATGGGGCCAAGATTGACTTTTTACAAGTAAAATAGAGGAAGAATTATACATGGAACAGCCACCAGGGTTTACAGATGAAAAGAATAAACATCTAGTCTACAAACTTCAAAAGGGGCTTTATGGGCTTAAACAAGCTGCAAAAGCGTAGTCGTATAAAATGACCAAGATGCCCCTCAGTCAGGGCTTCAGTCAAGGCAAAGCTGACCCCTGTCTTTACAGCAGACACAGAGATGGAAGATGGACATTTACTTTGACCTGTGCTGATGATCTGGTTATTTGCCATGAAAATCAAAATGGCTGTGCTGAGATTATGTCTCAACTAAACAAGGAATTAGAAGTTGAACACCTACAGCAATGCTAACTTTTACTTGGGAATTCAGATTGAATGGGAACCAGATGGGAGTTATCTTCCTAGTCAAAAGCAGAAGTTTTGCAAAGCCTGGACCTGGAACTATTGCAAAGGCTGGACCTGGAAGATTTTAATCTAATGCCGACACCAATCAAATCAGGCTTCTATGAAGAAAAGGTACCTGATGAACCACTGCCAGACAACAATAACTACAGAACTGTCATAAGCAAACTTCTATACTTAGTGATGACAAGGCCTGACATTGCAACAGCTGTAAGTATATTACCCAGAAGGATTAGCACACCCACCACAAAGGGTTGTAGTTAAAAGGGTGATGAGGTACTTAAAGGGTACTGTGCACTTTAAACTGAGACTGCCAGCAACTAATAATCCCATAGTGTTGGGATATGCTGATGCAAACTGGGCTGGAGAAATATCAGAGACAGGATCCACTAGTGTTTATATATTTTTCTGTGGGGGTGGTGCTATAAAACGAGCAAGTTGTAAACAAGAAATTGTTGCCCACTCATCTACTGAAGCAAAATTTGTATCTGCTTCCAAAGCATGCAGAAAATTAGAGTGGCTTATAATGTCACCTTGCTTATTTAATTTATATGCAGAGTACATCATGCGAAATGCTGGCCTGGATGAATCACAAGCTGGAGTTAAGATTGCTGGGGAAAAGATCAATAACCTCAGATATGCAGACGATACCACTCTGATGGCAGAAAGTGAAGAGGACCTAAAGAGCCTCTTGCTCAGGGTGAAAGAGGAGAGTGCAAAAGTGGGCTTGAAGCTCAACATCAAAAAACGAAGATCATGGCATCTGGGCCCATCACTCCTTGGCAAATAGAAGGGGAAGTCGTAGAAGTAGTGACAGACTTCACGTTCCTAGGATCCCAGATCACTGCAGATGGTGACTGCAGCCATGAAATTAAAAGACGCCTGCTCCTTGGGAGGAAAGCGATGGCAAACCTAAACAGTATGATAAAAAGCAGAGACATCACCTTGCCAACAAAAGTCCGCATGGTCAAAGCAATGGTATTCCCCGTAGTAATGTATGGCTGCGAGAGTTGGACTATAAGGAAGGCTGAGCGCCAAAGAATAGATTCTTTTGAACTATGGTGCTGGAGAAGACTCTTGAGAGTCCCTTGGACTGCAAGGAGATCAAATCAGTCAATCCTAAAAGAAATCAACCTTGATAGTTCCTTGGAAGGCCAGATCCTGAAGCTGAAGCTCAAATACTTTGGCCACCAAATGAGAAGGGAGCATTCACTGGAGAAGACCCTGATGCTGGGAAAGATTGAAGGTCAAAGAAGAAGGGGAAGGCAAAGGATGAGATGGTTAGACAGTGTCATCGATGCAACGAACATGAAATGGAGCAAACTTCAGCGGACAGCGGAAGACAGGAGGGCCTGGCGTAATCTGGTCCATGGGGTCGCGAAGAGTCGGACTCGACTGTGCGACTGAACAACAACAACAACAATAATGTTACTGGAGGATTTTGTTATTAAGGAACCCTTGCCAGTTCAACTTCTAGAGGATAACCAGAGTAGTATAGCCCTCGCTCTTTCAGAAAGGAACAGTGTGTGGACAAAGCACACTGGAATTAGGAACCAGCATGTAAGGGTCCTGCATGGACAAGGAGTTGTCAAGCTGTCCCACTGAGAAAATGACAGCGGACATATTTACCAAACCGCTACCAAGACACAAATACCAAGCCCTGTAGGACATAGTGAACCTTGACCTGGACATTGCGAACCTCGACGGTATACAAAGGCAAGAGGGAGTATTGGAGTGAGCAACTCAGAATGCCTGGACACTGGGGGGGGGCACTACATCACTCTTAGTGGTGTTCTCTCCTTGAGTGGGATGCCTCTCTTTGTCTTAACCTGGAAGCTGCCCTCTGACCCCTCCTATTTCTCACTTTGTCCTCTCATCCCACATGGCCTTCCATGGAGACAGGTCTCTCCTGCAGAGATGCTGCCCTCATACTCCCACACACATGATGCTGGACAAGCTGGCCATTTGTGACAGGGGAAATACTCTTTAGATCAGGCTTCTTTCTCTCCTTTTGACTGCAACCTGTATGTGAACTGAGTCTACTTGAATAAATGTAAATTAACCTTTTCATGCAATATACTTCTTGGGAGATATATTTACACCGCACTCAGTATCATGCTTCTAAGACTGGGCAAACTCTGCTATATTAACCAAATATCCCAATATAAACATCCATATGACTGTAGTAATGTTTGCTAGAGTTAAAGGCCTACAAAGAAGCATGTGGGGACATACACAACTGAAGGTTCCTCACTCTCTCTTTTCCTCTCCTCTTTCTCTCTCTACTCAGGTAGCTGAACAAGCAAGCTTGTCTGGGCATCTGTTGAAAATGCTTATGCAGCTCGCAATGTCTACAAAGGTCATAGGGGAGTGGTGCAAGTCATTTGCTAAGGCTAAGGGCTACAGCTGGAGGCAGACAACCCTCAGTATGTGTTCTGAATGGTGGAACCCCAGCATGTAGGGGTTTGGCATGTAGGGCTGATTCTTTGACAAAGTAACCAATGTGAGCCTCTGATGTATTGGCAGTGCCAGCGGGGCTGCCGGAATTGGAGAAAGTAATGGTCGTGGCTTATTTCTTCCATCACTCCCCAGATTGTCACATCCACAGCCAATTCTGAGGTGGCCCCTGAAGCACTGGGAGAGACACTGGGATTTGGTTTGCTCCCACTGTGTCTGGTCCAATACAGCCGTCATTCTCTTCCCTGTCTCCACCCCCCCACACACACACACACACATACTTGGTGCCAGCAAACCAACATCTTCTCATAAAGTTGGTGCACTTGAGCCAAACAGATTACTGACCCCTGCTGGAGGCCTTCGAGCCTTGAACCAGATCTTAGACCATCCCATGATAAAACTTAATGCTACATTTAATGTATTTGTATAGATGTCACTGCTTTGGTAACACACAGCCTTTAGCATATTTCCATTGATCCCTGGGTAGTAACTCTGGGGAGCCAGAATGTTTGAGGATGATGCAAACACTTTATAGCTGCAAAATGTCCAGAGGAGGTGAAAGGCATTCCTGGTCTTACTTGGGACACTGTTATATACTGGAATTTTGTTTTCCAGGTGCACTCTGGGATGAAGAACATTTCCTTTTTGGCCGGCTTTGTTGGTCTGGAGTATGAGCCAAACACCAGGCAGGTGTAGCTCAGCTGCTGTTTCCTAAACAACCTGTAGAACACTTTAAAGAAGTGGAACAAAGGGAACTGGTGCAATTTCCCTATGCAAGCCAAATATACAAAGCATGTATTTTCAGCTTATTCCACAGAGTACAAGGTTTTAGGCATCATCTTAACGAGTCACTGTTTTCATAATTAAATAAAGGGCTAAACAAGGTATATTTTGTATCAGACATAACAAAACAAAGGATTATTATAAGAAAAATAGTAAAGGGGGGGGAATACAACACAACTATCAATATATCATCTTGTTAGTACAGAGTCATGTGAAGACGGACAGTCAGTAATTTCAGTCCCAGTGATCAAAAGAAGCAATGCGGGGAGTTTGACCAATCCAATGAGATGATAAATGACAGGAAGATATCATATCAGTAGCAGACATCCAACCATGGGTTTCCTCTGACACAAGGGCATTGCAGAAGAGGGGTGGTGATTTCCACTGATTTCCCCTTGCTGTAGACCTTTACCCCTGCACAGTTCCTGTGGGCCTGCTGACTTCTTGGCCTTCATTCATGCCATAGCAGTCCACACTACTGAAAGTGCATTTTGCTCTGAGTGAAACAATGTTTGAGTCCAGTGGAGCAGCAGAACAAAGTCTGAGTTTGACTTTGATTGTTCTGCTGCTGCTTCAGACCAGCACAGCTACTCACCTGAATCTTTGCTCTGAGTGTCTAGAATACTTCCTAAGCTGCCAGGTGCGCATCTGGCACCTAGTTGAGTAAATGCACCATTGCAATATGTTAAGTATGAGACTCAACAACGAAGTAAGCTCAACAAGTGATTCAGCTTTATTCAACAGCAAACTCCAACTCAGGAACACACAACACAGACAGTGGAGCACAGCTCCTTTTTAAACTCTCCCGGCTGTCAAAGCCACACCCATAAATAGTTAACGGACCAATGGCAGTGCAGAGTTAAGGTCCAATCACAACTGTTCCCGCTTTGCAACATTACCACACAGTGATTGGCTATATACACTGGTTTCGCAGAAACCGACCAATACGAATGCGACAGCTTAGAATCCACATTCCAGAATCAAGCTTAACATAGGAAAAGATAGGCTTGATTCATCTTTCAATACACAACAAATTCCTCCCCCTAAGATGGAGCATTTCCCTTCCAAACATAATCTTTCAAGTAGGGAGGGGCACCTCGGCTTCGGTTTGACCGGCGCAGCGGTCTCTGCTCCGATGGCGGTGGAGCGGCACACTCTTCGGGGACTCCGATGGTCTCTCTCGCAGGAGAGTCAGGGGACATTAATACAGGGGTCTCAGGCACTGGAGTTGGGGGCTCCCCAGACTCCGAATCTCGATCCGCAGTACTCACCTCCTCGCCGGGAGGCCCTTCCTGGACGGGGACCAGCTCAGGCTCGGGCACAGACTCGGCGCTTGAGTCTGCCCAGCGCTCTCTGAGCTGGTCAATGTGGCGGCGTATCTCCCGTCCGCTGGGAAGCCGGACCACATACAACCTGGACCCTGCCACCTTTGTGACCACGGCTGGTAACCATCTGTGACCTTCCGCATAATTGCGGGCAAACACCTTGTCCCCAACCAAGAACACTCTCCCCTGCTCTGGGGTCTCTGACCGCTGCTTGGACCTGTCAAGGTCAGGGTGCAGTCGGTCCAGTAGGGTAGCCAACTTACGGCCCATTAAAAGTTCAGCTGGGCTCCTCCCCGTTGTTGAACAGGGGGTGATGTGTTGCCTCAGGAGGAAAGAGGCAATCTTCTGGCTCCAGTCCCCACACGTCAGGCGCCCAAGTGACTCCTTCGCCGTCCGTACCATCCGTTCGGCCTGACCGTTGGAGGCCGGATGGAACGGCGCAGAAGTCACATGGCGGATGAGGTTGTCTTTAAGGAATTTTTCAAATTCCGCTGACACGAACTGTGGCCCGTTGTCCGAGACCAAACAGTCCGGCAGCCCGTGGGTCGAAAACAACCTCCGGAGGGCGTTGATGACTGCCCCGGACCCTGTTGACCTCATGGGTATCACCTCTAACCATTTAGAGTAACTATCTACACAAATAAAAAACATTTGCCCATGGTATGGTCCCGCAAAATCAATATGGAGGCGTGACCAGGGCCTCCTCGTTTTCTCCCAGGGCTGAATGGGAGCCTGTGGTGGTTCTGGACGGGACTGCTGACACTCCATACACTGCCTTACCCAGGCCTCAATGTCCTCGTCCAGCTTTGGCCACCACACGTACCCTCTGGCGAGGGCTTTCATGTGAACCATGCCAGGGTGGCCCACATGTAACGCCTCTAAAACATCCTCCCTCAGCTTGGCGGGAATCACCACCCGACTCCCCCAAAGCAAACAGCCCTTTGTTACCGATAGTTCGTTCTGGCGCGAAACGAACGGTTTGAATTCAGGCGCCATTTTTCCTACCGGCCACCCCCTCCATGCCCAATTAAGGACACGGGCAAGCACAGGGTCCTTAGCCGTCGCAGCGGCAATGTCTGAGGAGGTTACTGGTGCCTCCGGGAGCTCTTCGAGCGCCAGAATGTCCAACTCCGGCTCGAGTTCTTTGTTGTCCAGTGGTGCGGGGCAACGGCTCAGAGCGTCGGCATGCCCGATAGCCTTCCCCGGGCGGTGCTCAAGTTCAAAGTCATATGCCGACATGAATACTGCCCACCTCAACATCCTGGGGGACAGTATGTTCGGCGTCTGCCGGTCCGGGGAGAAGATGCCCAGAAGCGGCTTGTGATCTGTTACAAGGAGGAACCTCCGCCCATAAACAAAGTCATGGAATTTTTTAATTCCGGCGATTAAGGCGAGGCCCTCCTTGTCGATCTGGGCATAGTTCTTCTCCGCCGCTGTAAGTGATCGCGAGTAGAAAGCGATCGGTGCTTCCGACCCATCCGGCATGAGGTGGCTGAGAACGGCGCCCACCCCGTAGGGTGACGCGTCAGCCGCAAGTACCAAGAGTTTGTTCTCGTCAAAGTGGGTCAGCACCGCACTAGACGAGAGGAGTTCTTTGACGCCCGTGAACGCTCGTTCCTGCCGCTCTCCCCACTCCCACTTTGCGTTCTTGTGGAGCAGAGCATGCAGGGGTTCTGCAATCGATGCCTTGTGGGGCAGGAAGGCATGATAAAAATTTAGGATCCCCAGGAACGACTGGAGATCCTTCTTTGACCGTGGTGGGGGCGCGTTCTTGATGGCGGATACCTTGTCTGGTGTAGGGTGGACTCCATCCGCATCAATCAGGAATCCCAAGAACTCTACCCTGTCTGCTCCAACCACACATTTGGAGCGTTTGACCCTCAGTCCGGCTTCTTTGAACCGGCCTAGTACTGCTCTGAGCCGAGCCATGAGTTCGCACTCGTCAGAGCCTGCCACCAGAACGTCGTCAAAATAGGGCACGACTCCAGGTAGCCCACGCAGGAGCCCCTCCATCAAGCCCTGGAAAATGCCCGGGGCTACGTTAACCCCAAATTGTAGTCTTTTAACCCGAAATGCCCCCTTGTGGGTCACGATGGTCTGGGCGTCAGCAGTTGCATCGTCTACGGGCAACTGCTGATAGGCTTGGGCTAAGTCAAGTTTAGCGAAAACTTTTCCTCCTCCCAGTGAAGCCAACACATGGCTGATGACCGGCACTGGGTAGGAGTGCTGCTGGAGCGCTTTGTTCACAGTACACTTATAATCAGCGCATATGCGTATCGACCCGTCTGCCTTTACGGGCGTTACTATGGGAGTCTCCCACCGACCATAGGGCACCGGCTCCAGGATACCCTGATCAACTAGCTTGTCCAGCTCTGCCTCGATCTTCGCTTTAAGAGCGAGGGGTACCTTCCTGTACTTCAGTCGTATGGGACGCACTGAAGGGTCTAAATCAAAAGAAACCGGGGGCCCAGTATACAACCCAAGCCCTTCCCCAAAAACTTCAGGGAACTCTTGATACAAGGACTCCCTTTTATTGTCGCAAATGCTGTTAATGCCAGAGATGGCAATACCCAGAGCCTGGAACCAATCAAGGCCCAACAAACTGACCCTCTCACCCTCTGCAACCAGGAGGGACAGCTCAGCCTTCCGGTCCTTGAACTCTACCTGGAAGGTAGCTCGTCCCGCCAACGGAATGCGTCGTCCCTGGAAGTCAGTGAGACGCGTTGTTACTGGAGACAGGCGACGACGGCTCCTCCCCGGAAATAAGCGCTGCCACGTCTCGGTGGAGATGACGGTGACGGATGAACCGGAGTCCACCTCCATCGTACACGGAACGCCGTCCAGCCGAAGTGTGACGTGAATTTTCCGAGTGGCCTTGTCACCGGTCGCCAGGACGGTCGAAGGGCAGGTGTCAGTCTGGTGGCAATCGGACGTCCTGCTGTCATCTGGAGGCCGAACCTTGGGGTCTGTTCTTCGCGAATACGGTGGCGATTTCCTCGCAGCTCGGCAAACTCGAGCCAGATGACCTCGCTTCCCGCAGGAGTGGCAGATGAGCTCTCTAGCCCGACAGAGGTCTCTGTTGTGGTTACCGCCGCAGCCTGCGCAGGGACGGGTCGTCGAAGTTCTCGGTCTGGTCCGCGGTGGGCGTGTCTCCCGGGTTCGGCACACGCCGTCGGCGTCGCTGTCAGACTCGCCAGCGGACTGCCGGTGAACTGCAGGCTCCTTGCTGACCTGGGTCTGCCGCTGTCGAACCTCTCGCGTCGACTTGTCCGCGGCCTCTGCTGCGATGGCCTCGGCGTAGGCAACTGCATACGTCAGTTGGGTGCGGGCGAAAAGACGCTGTTGAAGGCGCTCGTCTCGAAGGCCGCACACCAAACGGTCGAGGAGGGCGTCTTCCAGATCTGTGAACTCACATGGCCTTGCCGCTTTCCGCAAGGCAGTGACGTACTCAGCGATAGACTCGGAAGGCCCTTGGCACCGCTTGTAAAAGGCGTGCCGGCACGCTATCCGAGACGGTTGTGGCGAGAAATGGCCTTTGAGCTTGGCCGTGATCTCAGCCCACGTCGCTGCACTCAGCTCAGTCGGAGCGACCAGGGATCGGGCGATGTCGAAGGCGGCCTTGCCGCACGAGCTCAGGAGCGTCGCCTTCTTTCTCGCCTCATCTGTTATCTGAGTCGCCTGGAGGTGGAACTCGAACCGTGCCAGGTAAGAGTCCCAGTCCTCCGTCGCCGGGTCGAACGCTTCGAACGCCGGGTTGACGGCCATCGGGGCTGTCGGTGCTGCCACTTCTACTCGTGGAGCCTCAGCCGGCTCGGCCGGGTGTGTGTCCTCGTCTGCCGTTGCGATCTCGGTTCAGCGGGGCTGCCTACCCGCTCTAGCATCCCATCCTCGTCGCCAATTGTTAAGTATGAGACTCAACAACGAAGTAAGCTCAACAAGTGATTCAGCTTTATTCAACAGCAAACTCCAACTCAGGAACACACAACACAGACAGTGGAGCACAGCTCCTTTTTAAACTCTCCCGGCTGTCAAAGCCACACCCATAAATAGTTAACGGACCAATGGCAGTGCAGAGTTAAGGTCCAATCACAACTGTTCCCGCTTTGCAACATTACCACACAGTGATTGGCTATATACACTGGTTTCGCAGAAACCGACCAATACGAATGCGACAGCTTAGAATCCACATTCCAGAATCAAGCTTAACATAGGAAAAGATAGGCTTGATTCATCTTTCAATACACAACACAATATACTGACTATCCCTTTACTGACAATCTCATACCCTACCCATTAGTTAAACCATGCTTTTCCTAAAGATTCAAACTGTTTTAAATACATAGTGTTGGACCAAGCTTGGCTTTTGCACTGCTGAAAAAAAGAAGAGGTTCCCTTTGACTACCAAAAAGGGAATTCTGGAGAACATAGGACAAAAGCCATGCGGGACAGAGACTGTAACTACAAAAGAGGAACCGGGTACGGCTGAGTGAAAAAGTTGGCAGGATCTACTAACTGTCCCAGCAGTCCTAACAACTTTCTTATAGAATTAGCCAGTGTCAGGTGGGTAGCTGTGTTGGTCTGAAGCAGTAGAACAAAGTTTGAGTCCAGTGCACACACCCTTCTTCAGATGCAATGAAATGGAAGTTACCTGTCCATACATATACGTGGAGGATGAACAGTAAATTAGCATGTAGCATAGTGAAGATGTTTAACTGCTCACCCTCCAGCTATATGCATGGACTGGCAACTTCCATTTCATTGAATCTGAAGACGTGTGCATGCACACGAAAGCTTATACCTTGAATAAAACTTTGTTGGTCTTAAAGGCACCACTGGATTCAGAATTAGCCGGTATTACTATCCCTGTATTACAGATGAGAGATGGACTGGAAATAGTGGCTTGCAGAAGGTTAACTACTGTCTCCGCTGATTATTATTTTTTACAAAAACCCTTTCCCATCTGCCTTTACAAGTGCTTGGTGCTTAAAACAGATGTTCAAATTTGTGTAGGTCACTGTCAGTCCACAACTGGTGGGCATGGAGAGTGTTGATGCCTTCCTAAGGAGTAAACAAATGTTCTCCTGGAATGAAAAAGAGCCCCCACCATTTTTTAGAAAGCTTCTGTTCCTGACTTACCACTTCATAGCCAGCACCTTCTCCGAACAATGACTTAGCTGTCTTTGTTTTATGGGGAAACTCTCTGTTGCAGGGGCTTGGGAATCCGCCCGTCTGCAAATCTAGACATGCACATTCAGTGGAGGAAGTAAAGCTACAACGGCTCCAGGCTTCATTAATTACTCTGAAATTATTATTAAGAACAAAAAAGCTATTGCTCTAAGCTTAGAGAGCAGCAGTTATGAGAATCAATTTTTCAAGACTTTGTGTGCTGATGCTTAGCAGAAATGTGGGCTAAAACCAGAATTTCTGGGACAAACTGGTTCAATATACCACCCAGAATCCATGCACAGTCTTTGTGAGTCTCTTCTTCAGCCAAGTAACCAAAATAAAGGAGGGGGAAAATACTATTTATGCCACAACTGGGACTGCAGTGTGGGTGTGGATTTTGCAATAAGTTTAAAAGTACTGAAGAACCAAAAGCACTTTAAGACTGAAGTTTTTCATAAGAAAAAAGGGCCTATTGATTATGGAAGTCACTGCGAGTCAAACAGTCCACAAATGCTTCTACATTTCCATTGTATGTCAACCCCTACAGAAATGTACTATCTCCATATGATTTCTTCCCTAGGATTTTCTCTGCTACCCAATCTACCTGCCGCCCTATCACAAAATGCCCTTATTGGATGAAGAAACCTCCAAGGAAAACTCCAACATTTTACATCAGCATTCAAAGTATTAGTCAGACGGTATACTATAGGTGTCACTTGAAAAGAAAACATAATATTGCACTGTATTTCTCAGAACAATGTAGATAATCCTACCTCTCCCCCCCACCACCAAAAAAAGAAGTTTGGTTTCATGCTGCCATATGGTTTATGCTCTTAGAATAGGCTTCCGTCTGGAGTGTGTAGGCTACTGACCTCAGGAGGACATTGACATAAACCATCTTCTATTAAGGCTCAAATTCCAGACAGATTCTCGTATTTGACCATTTGTCTGACCTCAGCAGCAGAGGATCTGTGGATTATTATGGTTGTTCATATTCTACATGCAAAGAGAGACATCCTCAAACTTTGGTCCCCACTAGGGAGAAAAGGGGGGGATAGAGAGAGTTCACTTACAGAAATCTTCTGAAATCGAGCAAATTTTTGAAGTTTACCCTAGATGATTATGTGGGTCTGGATCTTCTGGGGAACAGATTCTAGGGATTATTAATATTTGTTCAAACTGTTCCAGAATCAGTAGTTATTCCTCACAGAACAAAGGAATGGTCTTAATTTGCACAAGGTTCAGTGATTTGAGGACTGGGCATGAACTATAAAATGACTGCCAGTTCTCCACAGGCACTGCCCAGTTAACACTTACCTTTCATTCTACAGTTTTGTACCCATGTACAGAACTGAGTAAAGGACATTCATATTGTAAACTGGCCCTTAGATACCTTTATTTGAAAACACTTTGAGCTCTAGTTTAAGAACTTTTCAGTCTTTCAGTTCTTTCCTAGGTTCATTGCAAAGGATTAACTGCTACTTAGCAACTACATCACAGCTGAAATGACAATGTGGGAGACAGTAATTCTTGATAAAATCCAATTGTTCAAGGTGTTTGTTGTATATAAAGCCAATAACTGTAAACATAGGCTTCAGTGAACAAGATTAAGCAAGCAAATTCTATAGAATTATTGTCCTTCTTGCACTATTAGTCTTGCAGGGTGTGTAAATGTAGTTTGGATATTACTTTCCCCATAGCTTTCTCCTATACATCATGAGTAGGAACTAGGGTTGCCGGGTCGAATTTTTCTGCTGGCAGGGAGTGGGAGGGCGAGGTGATGTCTGCACAATGACATCACATGGAAGTGATATCATCACCCCTGGGACATTGTGTGGCGATGCTCTAGCATTTTGGCCAAACTCTATGGTTACCATTGAGTTTCTATGTTTACTTTATGACTACCATAGCGTTTTGGCCAAAATGCTAGAGTGTCACTGTGTTATGTCCCTGTCATGATCATCATGCTGACGACATTGATGCATGATGGGTCTGTTTAGGTGTGGGGCTTCCCCACCAGCCACCTGGCTAGCGGCGAGCTGTAGCCCCAGCAATTGGGGGGAAACCCACCCGGACCTACTAGGGTTGTCAACTCCAAGTTAAGGAATTCCTGGTGATTTTAGGGGAGGAGCCTTGGGAGGGTGGAGTTTGGGGAGGAGAGTGACCTCAGCAGGGTACAGTGCCATAGAGTCCACCCTCCAAAGGAACCATTTTCTCCAGGGGAACTGATCTCTGTGGTTGAGATTCCAGGAGATCCCCAGGCCCCACCTGCCATCAGATATCTACATGTGGGCACAATGTTTAAATACTGTTATGTCTCCATTGAACATACATGTTAAGTTTGAGCCAAGGCAAGGATTGTAATCCCTGAACTCTTATTGGTTGCCTTTAAACTACAGTCCAATCAGGACTTGATGTAATGCTTTGGAGGGAACAAACCTCATTGGATGTTATCCTTGTAATATCATTGGTTACTATGGTAAAATAGGCATGGCTATGTTAGCCTGGACTGTTTAAAAGGAGCTGAGCTCCACTGTTTGAGTTGTTCGCTGTTCTGGTTAACTTTGAGCTGTTATCACTTCGCAATAAAGCTGAATCACTTGTTTGCTGAAATCGAGTTAAGTCTCATACTTAACAAATACCGTGTGTACACATGTACAATCCAGGACATAGAGGCCCAGACTGCATTAGTGATTCCTGGATTTTATCAAGCATATTGATTAATGTCTAGGCACATGAGATTTTAGAGATCTATGCCTTATTCAGATGTTAATGCCACATGTGGACAGCTCATAGAAGGATTGCAAGGTCTGGGTTGGAAAATACCTGGAGACTTTGGGGGTGGATCTGGGAGAGGGGAGGGTTTGGAGAGGGGAGGGGCCTCAGCACGGTACAGTGCCATAGAGTCCACCCTTCAAAGCAGCCATTTTCTCCAGGGGAAACTTAGTAAGGAAAAACAACCGTGATATGATAATGAAACCTTGTTAGAGAAAAATATATCTTCTTTAATTATTAATTATTTTTTTCTAACAAGGTTTCATTATCTTATCATAGTTGTTTTTCCTTACTAAGTTCAGCCTGTCCTGTGATTTCTCATCCTTGACTTTACAATTTTCTCCAGGGGAGCTGATCTCTGTCAGCTGGACTGCGGCTATAAAAGCGGGAGATCCCCAGGCCCCAGCTGGAGGCTGGCAAACCTATAGAAGAAACATCCAGGATCTATCTGCACTCTACAAGTTCACATGTCCTTCCCAGGGTTACTAGTGCCAGAGTTGCCAGGCCTGCACTTGTAACCCCCCAGAAGATGTTGGGGGTGTGGCTGCATCCACCCCCAGAAGTGACATCACTTCTGGACAACACTCTAACACTACTTCAAATCTCTATGGTAAAATATACAGAGATTTGGGGTGATTCCTTTGGATCAGATGTGATGTGCGAGTTCTGTGATCAAAACCAGAAGCCTAGTTCAGGTTGAGACTGTGGCCTAAGCCTTGCCACCTGCATCAGCTTCCTGACCTGAAACAGCCTCAGGGGGCCACTGTTTGCCCTACTGTGGACCCTTTACAAGCTTTCACACAAACAGCATGGGCCTGGCATTAAAATATCTCATCTCTGCTGCAAGCTCACTAAGTGTCATTCAACAGGCCACTCTTTTCTCAGCCTCAACTCAGCTTCTGCCATTCGGGAATAACGTGGCTGTTGTTACAAGGCTGTTGTTATAATTCATGGGAAGATTTGTGTGAAACATTTTGAAGACTTATTATCATGAATTCCATAAACCATTATTATTCATTGTTCTTGTACACCATATTCTCTAGAGAACCAAGCAAATCTGCAACAGGCAAGTTGGAGCTGACTGCACTTTAAGTTAGGTTCAAAAATTCTTCCCAGTAAAGAATGACCTTAAATCCAACAACAATGACAGAAATGAATTCCTGCTCCAGCACATCCAAGACTGATAACCCACTCTGTGCGGTGGCATGTCACTTGAAGCAAGATTGCCCAAAATAGGGGCTTCAAGTGAACGTGCATTTGGAGATTTGCCTGAGAGCTACTACATACTCGCATCTGCAGACTTTAAGTATGAGAAGTGCATGACTGAAGTTGCCCTGAGAAATTACAGATATGACACAGATAAACACTGTAAGCCAAAACATGTTATGTGGAAGTTCCTGTCAAGTACACAGGTGACCATAGGTGGACTGAGGGGTCAACAGAGAGCCATGATGGAGCCATTGCTCCGGATTAGAGCATCTGCTTTGCATGCTGACAAGCCCAGCAGCATCAGTCCCCAGCATCTCCAATTCAAAGAGTCAAGTAAAAGGTGATGTGGAAGGCCTCAGCCTGAGACCCTGGAGAACCACTGCCAGTCCGAGTAGAGAATACTGATCTTGGTAGACCTGCACCACTTCTAGCACCCAAGGGTCCATGTCGCTCAGGCTGTTCCTGTACATAACAGCTTCCCACAGCAGCAACCCACCAGAAATTTCCCCATTAAGTGCAAGGGCCATTCTGCTCCTGCAGGCAACACTATAACTGTTTTGTTGTTGGTTTATTTTGTTTCTTATAGTCAAGCCACAGCTGACTTACAGCAACCCCATAGGGTTTTCAAGGCAAGAGACGTTCAGAGGTATTTTGCCATTGCCCACCTCTGCATGGCAACTCTGGTATTCTTTGCTGATCTCCCATCCAAATACTGACCAGGGCTGGCCCTACTTAGCTTCCTCAATCTGATGAGGTCAGGCTACCCTGGGCTATCAAGGTCAAGGCACTATAGCTGTGCATAGGCTGAAATGCAGTTTTAAATCCATCATTTGCCACAAGTATGAATTTCATTAAAAACTAGATTTCTGCCCATTCAGAAACTTGCACCAATAGTTCAAGAGAGAGATACTTTAAAGGCAAATACAAAAGCCCTCCTAGAGTTCTAGCCTATGGATCCTTGATTGTAAGTTGAACCTAACTGGATATACTCCCAAGTAGAGTTGCCAGAAAGATCTGCACTATCCCTTTAACTCCCCTAATGCAGGAAGAGATGATGCAGTTCCCCATCTTCCCTCTGGCCCATTTGTCCATCCCCTCCTCTTTACCTGATGTCCTGCGTAATATAGTATGCAAAGAGCGGAGCAGATAAACAGAGGAGAAGCCAGAGCTGCCTCATTTCTTGCTTCAGCAGCAAACATTACTGTAAAGGACTTGCATTATAGCAATCCTAGTCCCAAGTATGCATGCATAGTGTGGTAGTCTAACATCCCAAACCTACATCTAGTTACTCTAAAATGAGTCTCATTCCATTCAATGGGCCTATTCCCAAATTATTAGGATTTGCTTCTGAGTAAATATGATTAGAATTGTGTTGTGCATCAAACAGACAACGAAAGAGGGAAACAATTTGTGGTAGGTTCATCCCATTGGACTGATCATGGCAATATGGGGAGATGCCAGCTGGAGCCTGGAGACTCCCCAGAATTATAGCCTGTTTCCAGACTACCGAGATCAGTTCCCCTGGAGAAAATGGATGCTTTGGAGGGTGGACTCTGTGGCATTGTCCTCCCCAGGCTCCATCCACAAATCCCCAGGAGTTTCCCAACCTGGAGCTTGTTATCCAACCCCCCCATCCCTGCTAGTGGGGGGGGGGACACCTGGCAACCCTATATGAGGGTAATTGTGTCAATGGCAGCATGAAAGCAGATTCACACCTCACTGTTTCACAATGGCAACTGACTTCTCCTAACCAGACAATACCGCCACAAGTGTCATACTATCCATCTTTCTCCCACATTCTTGGGCTGGGAGATCTGTAGTTGATGGTGCCTGACTTCCAGGATTCCACAACAGGAGATTGTCAGGTTTTACACAGACTGTATGCTTAAGCAGATAAACAGTTCTAGGCCATTTTTTATTAAATTCCACCCTGATTAATGAGTCAACCAGCTGTTGCTAATTTTTTTTTACCAACAGAGTTTTCCAATTGGCAAGAAAAAGAAATATAGGCTTCCATTGTCGCCCTGAGAAACATCTTTTGGAAACTCTTATAAATGCTATTATGAAACAAATGTCGGAAAGTTCAGCAGTCTGGGATGCAAAACTAAAAGCTCCTATTAAAGGCCCATAACGGCTTTATTTAGAATACTAAAAGAGCTGTAACTCCACTCTGTCATGAAAGCCTGACCTCACTCACTGCTTTGAGTGAGTAGCATAGGAAATGTCTAAAATGGCCAGAGCAGCTAAAAGCCAGATATCAATATTTATGCTTCTTTTGTTCTCTTAGAGATGATCACGACATCTTACCAATCAATGGTGCAGTGCATGGGGTCACCAGCTCAAGCAACAGCTAAAGATTTGCTATCTCTCTTTCTCTGTGAAACCACTGCAGAGCCTGTCACTAGTCAGACCGGTGGTGGAGGTACCCATGCAGGTGGCCAGCAGGGAGGAAGAAAGAGAACCCCTTAGTATGTCCTGGAGAATTAGAGGCTAACACAGCATGGTGTAATGGTTAGTGTCAATCTGGGAGAGTGAGGTTTGAATCCCTGCACTCTCGTGGAAGCATACTGGGTGACTTTGGCCCAGTCACACACTCTCTGTCTATTGCCTAACCTACCTTAAAGGGCTGTTGTGAGGACACAATGGAGGAGCAGGGAATGATATCATCTGCTTGGGGTCCCCACTATTTTGGGCAATCTTGCTTCAAGTGAGAAAGGGAGAAAAGTACTTCTTTCTCTACCTGCTCTATCCCGTGCATAATCTTATAAACCTCGGTCATGTCACCCCTCAGCCGTTATTTCTCCAAGCTAAAGAGCCCCAAGCGTTTTAACCTTTCTTCATAGAGAAAGTGTTCTAACCCTTTTATCATTCTAGTTGCCCTTTTCTGCTCTTTTCCCATTGCTATACTATCCTTTTTGAGGAGTGGCAACCAGACCTCCAAATGAGGTTGCCCTGTTGATTTATACAGTGGAATTATGATACTGGCTGATTTGTTTTCAATTTCCTTCCTAATAATCCTGAGCATAGTGTTGGCCTTTTTTATTGCAGTCACACACTGTCTTGACATTTTCATTGAGTTATCTACTACAACCCCAAGATCTCTCTCTTGGTCAGTCTCTGCCAGTTCAGACCCCATCAATGTGTATTTATAGTCAGGATTTTTGGCTCCCATGTGCATCACTTTGCACTGGCCACATTGAACCCCATTTGCCATGTTGATGCCCACTCGCCCATCCTCGACAGATCCCTTTGGAGTGCCTCACAATCCTCCCTGGTTCTCACCACCCTGAACAACTTTGTGTCATCTGCAGATTTAGCCACTTCACTGCTTACTCCCAACTACAAACCATTAATAAGCAAGTTTAAAAGCACTGGACCAAATACTGATCCCTGTGGTACCTCACTGCTTACCACCCTCCACTGAGAAAATTTCCCATTTATACTCACTCTCTGTTTCCTATTAATTAGCCAGTTTTTGATCCACAAGAGGACTTGTCCTTTTATCCCATGACTATTGAGCTTACTTAGGAGCCTTTGATGAGGAGCTTTATCAAAAGCTTTCTGGAAGTCAAGGTAAATAATATCTATTGGGTCCCCCTTGTCCACATGTTTGTTCACTCCCTCAAAAAACACTAACAGATTAGTGAGACAAGATCTTCCCTTACAGAACCCATGCTGAGTCTGCCTCAATAGTTTTTGTTCATCAGTATGCCTACTAACTCGTTCCTTAATAACAGTTTCCACCAACTTACCCAGTATCGACGTCAGACTGACTGGCCTGTAATTTTCTGGATCTCCTCTGGAACCCTTTTTAAAGATGGAAGTGACATTAGCTACCTTCCAGTCCATGAAGTAAATTTACCATGAAGTAAATAAAATACGCCCAAAGCATGTCTACTCAGGGGTAAGTCTAATTTTATCCAGTTGGGCTTACTTATAGGAAAGTGTTTTTAGTCATTCAAGGGCTTCACAATATCAAGCAGGCACAATGAGGACTACATTTCCCAGTGTGCACTAAAACATACACCATGCAAACACTGGAAATAGAGCCCCTTTGAGGACCCAGGGATTCTCTTCCCCCAGTCTGCCATCCATCCATCTGTTTGCTGGCTGGGTAGTCCTGCCTGCTAGACCACAAAAAATGACCAAAGACTGCTGCCACCACCATGCAGTAGGGAAGTTCAGAGCACCTTTTTCATTTGCTGTTTTTCCACTTTTGTTTCGTAGCCCAAATGAAGTAAATGAATGGGGCTTTTTATGTTTTCCCATTTATTTCACAATGAATACATAATCCAACATCATTCATGGGTTTAAATTAATTTAGATTGGTTTGATGATAAGGATGAAAAAAACCCCTCTGTCATTTAGCTTGACTCTCATGGCCAGCATTTCCTTTTTCCATTCCCTGGAGAAGCCTGCTGCACACACACACCTCTGAAACCACTTGGTCATGGAGAGTACTTCAAAGTAGAACACTTTGCTTTGAAGGCTTAATCATCACACAATGAGTATATCCTGGAATCTGAATCAAAACCCATAACACTTTCTATGGAAAAAATGGGAGCTTGTGAATTAGTCTTTATTAAGGTTGATAAGTAGATCCAATACTCCACTTGGTGGATCGTCTCAGAACTGGACTTGACACACACAAGTGATGCAGAATTTCACACTGGAGTCAAATCAGCAACTGCTCTAGCAGTAGTGAAGCGAAATCTAATATGTTAAATCTTTCACAACTGGCATTAGGTCACTTTATGTGAGTAAGCATTTAATGAGCAAAAAGTAGCACGCTTTATAGTTAATTAATTACCTGTCTGCAGTAGGACTGACAACTGACCAGTGTTCCCTCTAAGCTGAGTTAGTGTGAGTTAGCTCACAGTTTTTAAGCCTCCAGCTCACACATTTTTGTCTTAGCTCAGGAAGGATGGCTCCAAAGCAAACTCATTTATGCAGTAGCCAAATCGTTCGCTCACAACTTTAAGGCCAGCGGCTTCCAAAGTAGATTTTCTGCTCACAAGACTCCACAGCTTAGAGGGAACATTGCAACTGACCCCAAAAGCTCAGCAAAGTATGTTCTTATGCTTTTAACATGAGCTTGATTTTTTAGAAATCTGATGTACTTTTATCACCAGCTAATATCTAGGGAAGGGCACAAACCACATTTTTGCAGTACACTGAACCATGAATCAAACCACAAACAGATACAAACCAAGAGATTGGTTCATTAACTGAATCAGTTCAAAGCAGTTTGTGACCCCTGGTTTCTGCTTCCCTCCTGTTTTCATGGAGAGAAGAAAGCAGAGTTTCTCCCCATGAAAAGTGTTGGGGAGTAAGAAGCAGGGGTTTAAATGGCTCCAAACCATTTAACCCCCTGCTTTCTGCTCCTGGTGAAAAACAGCTGAGCAACAGGAAGCAAAGTTGTGTAAGCCAGTTTGGTGTAGTGGTTAAGAGCAGCAGACTCTAATCTGGAGAACTGGGTTTGATTCCCACTCCTCCACACACAGCTGCTGGGTCAGTTACAAGTTCTTTCAGAGCTGTTGTTTAAGGAGCAGTCCTCTCAGAACTCCCTGAGTCCCACCTACCTCACAGGGTGCCCGTTATGGGGAGAAGGGTAAGGAGATTGTAAGCTGCTCTGAGACTCAGTGAAGGGGGGATATAAATCCAATCTCTTCCTTTTCTTCAAAAACCAGGGGTTTAAATGACTCAGACCCCTGATTTCTGCTCTTCACAAACCACCATGAACCACCACGAACTGCCTTAAAATTCATGGAAATTCATGGTGGCTCTTCAGTTCGTGAATCATGAACCGGCCAAAATTCATCATGAACTTATGTTTGTGAGCTGGTTCATGCCCATCCCTAATATTATCTACAGGTCCATCTTCTGTTAAACATAGCTCTAATGGCCAGTAGAACAGGTGGGAACATAAGCCCAGAGTATTAGAGCACAGGGTCAAATATTGTGCAAATTTAGCATCTTTTAGCTGATTGTCTTTGCAGACTGGAATATACCTGACATTCTCTTCATCTTTTATCAGCTTTGGCAAGTAGATCCTTATTGAGTCACCTGCAGTGGAAGACCAGGCATCCAAAGAGGTAACCTGTGCAAATGGAGGTAGATCAAGATAGGCTGCTGTGTTAGTCTGTCTGTGCCAGTAGAAAAGAACAAGTGTCCAATAGCAGTATCAACATTTGTGGTAAGGTATGAGTTTTCATGAGTCACTGCTCACTTCTTCATGTGCACATGGGAAAGAGGAGAGAGTTATATGGTAGAGCACTGGAGCAGAGCTTCCAAAGATGTAGTAGTGGTGGTGGTGGAGGAGGGGGAGGAAGAGATTGGATTTATACCCAACCCTTCACTCAGAGTCTTAGAGTGGCTTGCAATCCCCTTCCCCTCCCCAAAACAGACACCCTGTGAGGTAGGTGGGGCTGAGAAAGCTCTTTCAAGAAAAGCTCTGACAGAACTATGGCTTGCCCAAGGTCATCCAGCAGCTGCACGTGGAGGAGTGGGGAATCAAATCTGGTTCTCCCAGATTAAAGTCTGCGCACTTAACCACTACACCAAACTGCCTCTCAGGGGCAGCAAGTCCCGGTTCACTGAATAGGCAACTCTCACAGTCAGCTCTTTGGAAAATGTAAGAATAGGAAGGTTTGTTCTGTCGAGCTTCAGTAGAGACATATGTGTGGTCAATTGTGGGAGCAAAACTGAGGCAAAGTTCAGAGTATCCATGCAATGAAATCAGGTCAAAATGCTGACTTCTCATGAGTCAAACATCCAAGCTCTCTGCTCTAGCACAGATAATCCCTTCCAAAACCTCATCTTCCTTTACGCTTGCACAGAAAAGTCCTCAGCATGAAAATGCACATCTTAAGCCTTTAATGGGGCTGAAATTAGTATAATTTCAGCTATTTTGTGCTCACATCCATATGACTGGAAAAGCCAGGAAATAAAGACATTTTCTACCTGGACTAAGTTATGACTCAGCTTCTGGCTGCCTTTTATCAGAAGTTGTGAAGCAGCCCGGTTTTGTTGTAGCCTGCACATGAAATTGCCACCATGCTTAATATTCTTCCGTGGATTTTCAACAGAGGCTAATAAAATGAAAGTGCTGATGTATCATAAAAAGGAAGAGGAAAAATAGGGGCACAGATGGCATGAGGAAATGGAACTGTCAGAAAATATAAGCATTCCTATATAAGTTCTTGACATGATCTCTAGTTCTATGAGATTTCCCCCAACTCTTAGCCCTGCTAAACAGCAGTGAGAAAGGAATGGGAACTGCTGACCTTCCAATTGGAACAGCATATCAGACTCAGAAATATGAAGGGGATTTGGAAGCCACAGAGGAAATTGTAAAAACTTATATTTATCACCCCAAGATAAGGCTGACAGGTTTATGAAAACTGCATTCTACAATCAAGGAAGAGCTATCTTTATCTGCTTACAACACAAAACAAATTCTGTCCTGTTACATTCATGCCACTTTATTAACTGCCACAGAAATGCTCCATTTCGATGGAGGAAGATTTAGCTGTAATTTCATAGCCCATCAGCAAAGTTTTTTTATGAGCACAGAAGCCAGGAATGATTCTGCCTGCAGATTAGGGGTGTCAAGTTGGACATATGACAAGAGCTGTTTCATACTGAACATTATACTTCTATATATTTCCTTATTCTTACCTGAAAGGTGGAGTCTCCAAAATGAGGCCAGAATTTCCATATGTCAGCATCATATTTGATTACTCCACCCCAGGGAAGATTTCCATCTTCCATCCTTTTCATTCCAAAATATAACATTGGTTCAGCTCCTGAGTCGATTTGACACCTGTGCTCCTGGGTCCATTTCTGCCCTGGAAGAGCTTTAACCTGGCTTGGGACTTCATGCGTGCAGAGCAATGCAGTGAAGCACTGAATTTCCCCCTTGATTCATTCCATTCCATTCATCCCAGTGGGATGGTAAGCATGCATTTAGAATTCCATAGGCAGGGGTGGGGGGTGGGGGGTAGCTTAGAGAAGAAATGATGAGTGGGGAAATGGCTGTTAGGAAAAGATCTATGCAGCCCCTCCCCCACCATACCTTTACTTTGCTCCTAATCCAGCTTTGCATACAACATACATTTGCATGTTGCTTGTCCATAAGTTCCCCTTTTAAAAAGAACACCACTTCCCTCTGCGTGCATGCTGAGAACCATATTTTCGCAGTCCATTTTCTCTGAATATTCTACACAAAATCCTAGCCCACCCTCTCTTTGCAAGCTGCTCCTTTTATAATTTCTTTGCACACCAATTCACGAAATGAAACAAAAAACACTAAGCTGTATGGAGAAGGGCTTTGGCACACTATATCCCCCTCCTCAGCTATGCTGCCTTTTATTCTGCATTCCTTAAAATGTTTTCTGCTCCTTCCCCCATGTTGAAGTACGGCTTTAAAAGAAACTCTTGCCATTTAAAAAAAATTGGTTTGTTTTCATACTGGCTGTAATAGCTTCAGAAACAGTTTTGCAGCAGGCAGTGCACTGAATGGCGTGTACCACTTGGGCATCCATGGGTGCAGGGGAGTGGCACGGATTTTGTGCATCAGCTCATCTCCACTTACTTTTACCCCCAAGTGTCATACAGGAAAACTATTTCCATATTAATCAAGCTCTTAACATAAAGGTCAAGTAATTAAAAAAACAAACATCTGCTGGAAGGTACTGTTTTACATATATTTAGGAAGCCAATTATTTCACAAATTAATTGGGCAACAGGCTGAAGAGATGACAAAACTGTCTTATGACTGATGGTGAGACAAGGTGGTTTATTTGTCCAGGAAAGTCTTGGGCTGCTGAAGATTGCTGATAGGGAGCAGCCTGAAAGGCCATGATGAACACATCTGGGCCTTGGGAAAGGCTGAGGTTCACAGGTTTTTTCTCACAGCCCCCTTCTCTCTTCTTCCTTTCATGGGAAGCCAAGCTATATACATTCCACCACCACACTACTTTAATAGCTCATCCCCACCAATGCAAATTGGAAGAGCTGTTTTGAATGACCCCCGATGATGTTCTCCTGCTTGGAAAGAAACGTCATCATGGGAATGTTTGTGGAAAAAATCGATCAAAATTTCAACATGTCTTAATGTGAAGGAAAATTGTTATAAAATGATGTATAGATGGTACATGACACCAAAAAAAATTGCTAATATAAATGAGAATATGTCTAACAAATGTTGGAAATGTAAGAAAAAAGAGGGCTCATTCTACCATATGTGGTGGACATGTGAAAAAGCAGGTGCTTATTGGACTGAGATTCATAATGAAATTCAGAAAATTCTGAAATGTACTTTGAAAAAAGAGCCAGAAATGTTACTCTTAGGACTTAAATTAGAAGAAGTCAAAATGACAAAGAGAACTTAGTTATGGTACTTAATTTCAACTGCAAGAATGACTTATGCTCAGTTTTGGAAGCAGGAGCGGGTACCTGACAAATGGGAATGGATAAAAAGAATTATTTTCATGATTGAAATGGACAAGTTGACAAGAAAACTTCATGGAAAAGAAGACAAAGAATTTTTAGCAGATTGGAAAGACTTTAAAGACTATTTAGAACTTAACTGGTATGTGAAAAATAGACTGTTATGTTTTGATAGTTATTAATAATAGAAGTGTTATTAGAAAAGGGATTGTAATTGAAAAGTTACCTAACAGTAAAAAATAGAAAAGGAAAATATTGAAAATTATGAACTGAATACTGAAAATGAATTGAATGTAAGAGAATATTGTTAGAAATGTTAATGGGGACAGAGCATCGTTGGAAGCCGGGGGGGGTGGTTCTTTTTTTCAGAAAAGGATATGTTAAGGATTGATTGCCGAATATGTAACATGCTAATATATCCTGTTAATAAATTTTCTTTTTTAAAAAAAAGAAAGAAAGAAAGAAAGAAAGAAACTGCCATCATGAGAACAGGAAGACTCCCAGGGAAATTGAAGAAAGCAAAGATAGATGCTATTCTGAAACCTGGAAAACCAAAATGTCTGGTTCTGGTACAACATTACACATCTATTTCCCCTCTGAGCTCCTGTTATAATCTCCTTGAGAGGCTAATTTTGAACAGAATCAGTGGCAGAGTTAATGAACATGCCCCTATAGAGCAAGCAGAATTTAGACCCCTTCATAGTTTTAAAGACCAGGTTCTCAGCTTACCAACTTTCATTGAGGCATGGTATCAGAAGTGTCTTAAGACATCAGCAGTTTTCGTCAACCTGACTGCCACTTATGACACAGTCTGGAGGGATGGTCCGCTGTACAAGTTTTTACAAGTTTCCCCCAGCAGAACATTATTTTGATTCCTAAATAACATACTGAGCGATAGAACTTTACAAGTAATTATGGGCAGTCAATCAGCAAGCAGAAGAAACTGAATAATGGTCTACTCACTCCAGTTCTTTTCAATCTATACATCTCTGATATATCCAGGAAGATGATATTCAGGAAGTTTGCTTATGCCAATGAAATGGTGATTGCAATAAGACAAAAATCAATTGAAATGACTGAGGAAATACTGACTTGGGACCTCAAAATTTTGGCTGACTACTACTGTAAATGGTGGCTTATCCCAAGTCCACGAAAAACAGAATGCTTCTGTTTCCATCTCAGTAACAATTTTGCAAACCGTGAACTGAATGTCTACCTTAATGGGACCCAACTTACACATAACCATACACCTAAGCACCTTGGCATTACCCTAGACAGGACCTTGAGCTGTAAACACCATCTTAGCAAAGTAGCAACAAATATACACACATAAGACAGCATTCTCCAAAAATTGTGTGGTCTGCTATAACACTTAGATGTTCAGCTTTGGGGTTGGTGTATAGTACTGTGGAATATGGTACTTCAGTGTGGCTCAACAGCCCCTATGTCCACAAACTTGATATCCAGCTCAGTATAACAAGACCCATCAGTGGATGAATTAAACCCCCTCCATCCTATTGGCTACCCACATTATGCCACATCGTTCTCCTGCATCTCCAAAGAAAAGATGTTCTTCTTTATGAATATAGAAAGATCATGGAAAACAGAGAGTTGCCCATCCACAAAGACATGGCTGACACACGCCTATTCAGACTAAGATCCCGACACCAGCAATAAGAGCTGCACAAATCCTGCAATCACAGAATTTCAATCTAGGGAATGAAAGGTTGTGAACATGGATGCAATCAATTCCACCCAATATCCATAACCTGGTAAACACCAATGAGAGGCTTGCAGGATTTGACTTGCCACATTAAGTATGGAAAACAGCTAATAGACTACAAACAGGCTTTGGCAGTTGTATACCTGTTGTTTAAATGGGGCAAAATACCAGGATCTGAATGTGATTGTGGTGCAACCCACCAAACTGTTTCCCATCTGTTACAGAATGTGACCATCGTGCTTTCCAGGGAGATGTGACAGAGCTCTTAGAACTCTCTCCAGCTGCAATCGAGTGGATTGAAAACAGACCCATAGCCAGGATTTTGTAATTGGGGGGGGGGCTTTAAATAAGTCAGGGGGCACTGACATCACAAAATAAAAAAATAAAAAATTAATAAAAAATTAAAAACTCACTTCTGCAGCATTTACACTCTGCCTGCCTACGTGGGGAAGCAAGCTGTGCTTGGGGAAGGGGCAGTGGTGGGAAGTCCTCTGGGCAGCCCAGAGAGTCAGGGACCTGGGGGATGGATAGAAGTGGGGGGGGCTTGGCAGGAATTTGTGGGGGCAGGCCCCAAAATGCCCACTCTGTAGCTACAGGCCTGATTGAAAATGTAAAAATTAGTATTTGAGGGATTGCCCAATCGGTCTGCATTCCTATTGTATCAACTTGGGCCCCGGTCATACAGGCCAGAAAACGCAGGGGGGAGGCATGGCAGTTCACCCCAGAGCAAAATAAGGCATGATAGCTCGATCACATGGGCCACCAGGTTGCCACACTCCAGCACTGAGCACCGATCACACAGTGCTGCTACAGCGTGGCAAAAAAGCAGTGCAGCAGAGCAGCAAGCCACGCTGTAGCAAAGGATGCATGTGCCGTGGGGGGGGGGGCACTGTCGGTGTCTTGCATATGTGCATGCCTCATTCAGCATTGGTGCACATCCCATGGAAACTTACAACATCCGGAAACCCCGGGACATGGGCGGGCATTGGAAGCTGCAAGATACTGGTGCTCCCGCGATCAGACGCCAGCCTTTGCCCCGGGGTTTCCGGAAACTAGTACTTCGACCTTAGTAGTTTTTTACTCTGCGTTTTCCACGGGAAGCCGCGGGTTGGCCACAGGAGTGCTACGGCGCCCAGATGTGCTCATATGATCGTGCATGGAAAGTCCGTAGGGCTCCCGTGCCTTCAGCGGGGCAAATGCTCTGGTTATGTATTTTATATTATATGCTTCTTGTGTGTAATTCTGCCATAAATAAATAAATAAATAGCTGGGCAGAAGCTCTGCCATGAAAAAAACCTTTATTTTGCAATAGATATCCTTGCTAACAGAGAAAGAGGTAGCTCTCAGCATGGTCAAGCTGGGTCAGGTGTAATTTTATCCTCATTGCTCTATCCACAGGAACACTCAGCATGGAGGATTTTAGTAGGGCTGAGTTAGGACAACAAGAGATCAGTTCTCTAGAGGGACATGGCTGATTTGGAGGGTGAAATCTATGGCATTATACTCCCCAAACCCTGCCCATCCCAGGCTCCACCCCCAAATCTCCAGGAATTTCCCAAACCGGAGGTGGCAACTCTTCATGATGGAAATGATGAACAGTATTCATCCCTTCAACATCTGAGGGGGGAGCTGGAAGAAGGAGGCAAAACTGTTCACCCATTCTGGGAAAGAGGGAAGTGATGATCCAGTGAGCTCTGTGATATCATCATGTCATGTAGGTCCATCTGTTTTGCTGCATTGCATTTATATGTCTTCAAGCCCAATACATAATCCTTAACTAGCTAGAATCTAGGAACAAAGCCACATGGCGCAGATAAAGCTGCACCACTGTGCAAACAGCAATGCAGCACAATCGCTGAAGATAAAAATATCCTGTAAAGGGACTAAAGGAATGCATCACCGAAGACCGTCTGCCCTCTTTTAATTGCATGCAAAACAGGTGAGGGTTTTTGACTGTGTGGGTGTCAGAACAGGCAGACAAGATGGCACCTGTGTCTGTGCCACCATTTTGAAACTGTGCCACCATTTTGAAACTGGTGCAAAGCTCTGCCCCACCCCCTCCAGACTGGCTGTCGGCTGAGCTTTGACACGGAGATTCCGCCTGCTCGCTGTTTCTCCTTTAAATTGGAGCACCATCTTATAAAGGAAAGCTCTCGGAACCCTGCTCAGAATGGGCCTGGCATGCTGTAGAGAACCTTCCAAATAAAGTAGGATCATTCTGCAGTCCCCAGAAGGGGGGAATCTCTGTGTAGAAAGAGCCCCAGTTCAAAATAATTGCTCTGAAACAGCAGAGCAGAATGGGCAGGGAACAAGGCGAGCAACGGCAAGGAGCATCTGGCCCATGAAAAGTACTAGCCTTACTCCAGAAATACAAATAGATACATGTTTGGTGAAACACTTGATTTTACATTATCTGAACCGAGCCATAAACAATATGGAACACTGGACAAAGTGCATAGCCGAGCTAAGGAAGTAAGCAAAACTTTGGCTTTGTATCCATTTTCCCCATTCACTTTGAGATTAATTCCACCCCGAGGCAGACAAGTTGTCCCACACTCTTCCCAGAAACATGCTGTAAGAAGAGTTGCACAACCAGTGATCTGAGCACTGCACTGGGAAGCAATGCTATAAATTAGGGGACATGTTTACTTCATGTACAATGAATTCACTTAGTCAGAGGGTGTTATCAATCTAATCCAGATGACCTGCTCACCACAGTTCATTTCACCCCCTGGGTTCATCTGTGCCGCAGACTTGTAAACATGAGCAACCTCCGCCTTAGCTGCTTCATATTCAGGACTCTTTCCATTTGACAATATTTTCGGAATGCATCGCTGAAGACCGTCTGCCCTCTTTTAATTGCATGTAAAGCAGGAGAGGGTTTTTGATTGTGTGGGTGTCAGAACAGGCAGACAAGATGGCAGAAGGGATCTATCGACAGTATGGAACATTTCAACATCGAAAAATAAAACTCTGTCCAAAAAAAGCACTTCTCACTTTGGTGTTTATCAGATGCCAAAAAAACAATCTGCTTCTTGTTGTTCCAGGTGTGAACTTATCCACGACAAGCACCTAAAAAACAAGCTCTGTGCAAACAATTACCTGTTTGTCTGGCACCAAAAAAAAAGCAACATGCACAGTCCTGAGCCAAATCGGAGGATTATAAAAGTAACAGTTACAATGGAGCACAGGGGTAAGTATGGAAAAGTAACAGTAGATCAGGACATAAAGGGGGAGGGGGAGGGGGAAGCATAAACTAGTGCTGTCTTTTAAAGCGGAATACATGGCCCATGTTCCTGAGAGCCCGGGGAATGTCCCAGAGCTCTAGTCTGCCTTCTAGGGTTGCCAGCGCTCAACTGGGAAATAGCTGGAGATTTTGGGGGTGCAGCATGAGAAGGGCAGGATCTGGGGAGGGGAGGGACTTCAATGGGGTATAACAGGTTCCACCTTCCAAGGTGGTCTTTTTCTCCAGGTGAACTGATTTCTGTTGCCTGGAGATTGGTTATAATCCAGGAGAGCTCTAGCTACCACCTGGAGGTTGGCAACCCTATGCCCCATCTCCAACCCTTGGAGACAAAGAAGCTTCAGGCTTTGTGTTGTCTTTGCCACCCTGAAGGGATGAACAGAGACTTCTAGACTAGAACAACATCTGGCAGTTCTGCCTAGATAATTTTTTCACACATTAAATTTCCATTTAATTTACTGAACACCCTACTTGTGGTGCCTGCACAATGCAGAGCTGAGCATAGCCGTAGTCTCCAATTTGTTGCAAATACGGCTATCATTGGCAAATACAGCCAATAAACATGTGTGTTAATAATAATTAATCATAATAATTCTCCAGTGGCATTCCTTGTAGAATAGCCAGGAGAGCCTAAGCTTGTCTGCTAGCCACAAGTTCTACTTTTAGCATTATACACCACTAGGTAGTGATCTAGACTTGTTTTTAAAGCAAGAGATGTTTCAGAGGTGGTTTGTCATTGCCTGACTCTGTGTCATGCCCCCTGATATTCCTTGGAGGTCGCCCTTCCAAATGCTAGCCAAAGCCAACCCTGCTTAGCTTCTGAGATCTGACAAGATCAGGCTAGCCTGGGCTATCCAGGCCAGGGCAACATGTGGGTTAATCCTAGGAGACAGCTGTCACTGTCAGCAGGCCTCTTTCCAACTTGTGAAGTATTGTCTACTCAGACTGGCAACAGCTCTCCAGATGGAGGTCTTTCCTGTCATCTATTACTTGATCAATTTAACTGGAAATGCCAAGGATAGAACTTGGGACTTTCTACATACAAAGCAGATGCTCTGCTAGTGAGCCCCTCCCCTTTTATTCTTTCTTAATCTTTCCAGAGACAAAAACTGAGGTGCATCTGATTCTACCCAATTTGAACTCTCCCCATCACTTGCTTATTTGGCATTTAATCATGCCATTCCAGAATGGAGAAAATAAAAAACAATGCAAGTCAAAGAAGATTCTTCTTAAAATAATCCAAGGCTTAAGGGGATAGAACTGGTGCAGTCCCAGCTTGTCATAGCCCTAGGTGCTTGGGTCAGATCACAGCCCTGGAGAGGGCAGCAGCCTAGTTGCAGAGGTAAAGGATGACCCATTTGAGCAAACAAGAGCCAGGGAGGCGCAGACAGAAGGAAGGCCAACCAGTACTTGAGCTCTATGGAGTAAAGGTCTTTTCTGTGGTAGAAAGAAAGAGCCCCCTTAGGAATAGGAGCAGGGAAGCAGAAACTGGGAGTGGCCAGGAGAAGAGGGATAGAAGGCCCTGGCTGAAGGAAATGGGGGTGGGGAAAGAGATGCCAGTAGGAGTGGTCAGGCTAGAGGCTACTAAATCTTCTGTAGATTTGGAGGGTGGCATGGCATCCCTAGCTCAGAGGAAAGCCTGAAGGAACTTTCCTCCACTTGACCCAGGTACTGCCTCCCCCTGGGCTTAATCCTGCATTAAGGGTACAGCAGTCCAGACAGGAGCTTAATAAGCTGGGTAAAAAGACTTGGGCTAGGAAAGCAGCCTTAACACCTAGTTGTGAACAGGTGGAGGTGATGAGAGGTGAGCTAACTGGCTAAAGGGTGGCAATTAACCACTAGAACTGGCACTGTAAAAGAGCCAGGCAATTAAAGTGCAACCTTTCTGGTGTGTTCACTTGTCTTTGGCGCTGAGGGAAGAAGATGGCCCATCCGCAGGGGAGTTGTATGGAAATTGTTGTTGATTTTCCTCACAGCTCTGTCAAAATATTCAAACAAGTTGTGGAACAGCCTTCTGTGATGGAGAGGAGGCTGTCCTGCCTCTGAAGGGGAAAGTAGCCACTCACTTGATCCTATGGGAGTGCTGCTCCGGCATCCAATTGCCTTTCAGGAGGGGGATGGAATGCTGAAGGGAAGCACAGCAGGAGTTCAGTTGAGTTCTGCCTCAGGGGAAAGCAGTGAGAGCTCAGGTCTGGCTCAGGAAAATAGGAGAGAGAAGAGCAGGGTAGCTGTGTTTGGTAGTGTGGCAGAGTGGTTTAGCTCTACCTCTGGGAGAGAACAGAGTACTGGATCATTAGGCCTGTCCCTTGTAATTAGCAGACTTTGCACCTTTTAGTCTGACTCTTGGGAAAGGGCAAGCTGCTGTGGGTCGAATCCTGTGTTTGTGTTAGGATCTAACCTGGTGGCAAATTGGTAAAAGCCTATTTATGATTGAAAGTATTAAAGAAAATTCAAACTGCTCCCTAAATTAATGTGCCTCAGCTAGATTTCTCCTTTGTCTGCCTGGAAACCTGTGCTGCAGATCTGTTCATGAAAACCAGTCTGTAAATAATAAATCTTCCTTGCGGTTAATATACAATTCCCACATCAGTGACTTCCATATGTTACTTGTGCACCACAAAACTTATGTCACAGCAGTTAACCCAAAGTCTATAGTAGTAGTAGTAGTACATTTAGTAGTAGTAACTACCTTTAGAACACCTGATAACTGAGGGGAAGGTTTTAGTTAAAATAAACCTGGTTCCTTCAAAATCACAGGACAATTTTGTGGGTCCTCTCAGTTGACAGAAATGGCCTGTCACACCTCCCCTCGTGCTTTTTAAGAAAAAGGTGTACAACTATTAAGGAACCATTTAGTATAGAATCACCTGCCATAAAATAGGAAGTTTGGTAGGGAAATGGCCCTTTGGTTTATCTCTCACACTATTTATCCTCAGCTTAAGTTCACTTATCTGAAAGGACACAGTGCTGAAATCAGAGGTGCTTCATGCAAACTTCTTGAGGACTGGAGCATCAGCAACATCAGAGGGTCTTAAGCTGTTTTGCTGCTCCTAGTTTTCCAACAGAACCCCTGCTACCATTATATCAGGTCTGAATAAAGGGAGAGGCACAAGGATTTCTTTCTGGGTATCGATTTCTCATGCCTCCAGTACTAGGTCAGCACTAGCCACCTAATTAATTCTGAGTTAAGGAGGAAAGAGTTTGTATTGGTATTTTAATACATTGATTCTTACTCAACATTAGATTTCTACAGCAGTGGGCTTGCCAAACTCACTTCACTGCTTACCCCATGCTTCCATTGTTAATTACAGAAGATGAACTGCTACTGTGATTTGGTTGGCAAGGAAAGAGTTCAGTGCAGTCCCATGACATTGCAGTCGCAGCCCTCCAGACATAGGCTTAAGGGCAACTAACAAAGTGCAATTCAGCTCTTCCTGGCTAGAAGACCAATTACTTGGTGCCAGTAGTTCTGGCGTATTTCATTTCCATAAATGAGATGCAGGTGAGAACACTGTTGCAGCATAAAAACAGGCTGAAGTATCACAAGCTCTTTCCTTGCACAATCCCTTCATATTAGCATGAACATTGATCTTGCAATCAGTAGACAAAAGAAGCCTGGGAATTTTGTTCTTTTTTCAAATTAAAGCTCCTATTAAGCTCTAACTAAAAATGGAGGGACCATTGTTTGTGAAGGATCACCTTTAAAATAAGCAAGAGGATGTGGCTCAGTGGAAGAGCCTCTGCTTTGCACGCAGAAGGTCCCAGGTTCAATCCCCAACATCTTCAGTTCAAAGGATCAGGCAGTAGGTGATATGAAAGACCTCTGCCTGAGACCCCAAAGAGCTGCTGCCAGTCTGAGTACTGACCTTGATGTACCAATGGTCTGACTAAGTATAAGACAGTTTAATGTGTGCTTTTGTGTGTTGGCCAATTAATCAGCAGCCTATTCCTACTGGCTGGGTCTGCTGGACCCAATTCAGCTCAAAGTGCCAGTTTATTTATTTACTTCATTTACACCCTACTTTTATCCCCAAAGGAGACCCAGAGTGGCTTACATCATTCTCCTTTCCTCCATTTTATTCTCACAATGAGCCTACGAGGCAGGTTAGGTTGAGAGGGTACAGCTGGCCCAAGGTCACCTAGCAAGCTTCCGTGGCGGAGTGGGGATTCGGACCTGGGCAGTCCAACACTCTACGCACTCTACCACGCTGGCTTCATCCCAGTTGTACTTCATCTCAGCTCAATGGGCAGGGCTAAAAAAGTGTTCTGCTGCAAGTCAGATAGCCAGAGCTCTCCTTCCTCAGGGCAAAACTTGCTAGAGCAGAAAGACTAAAGAATCACCATTTTATGTGTCCTCTTCCTACTTTAGATTGCAGCTTCCATGGCTGCATTTTGGAAAAAGAGGGGAAATATCAGGAACATTACATGTGACAGCATTATGTGTAAAATGGCATTCAGCCATATGACTAGAGTTGCCAGCTCTGGCTTGGGAAATACCTGAGGATTTTGGGGGTGGAGCCTGAGGGTTTGGGGAGAGGAAGAAGAACTTCAATGGACAGATCTCTGTCACCTGCTAATGCCAGGAGATCTCCAGCCTCCACCTGGCAGCCCTACAATATGGATCAGGCCATATACAGGAATAATATGTACTTCGCATACAGCATTTGGTGACATGGAGTGGTGAACCCACTAGGGTTCACCAAAGAGAAATTCTACCAGGAATACAAGAGAATAGCCCTGTGGTGTAATCTGCCTTGAATCCAAGTTAGAAAGGCAGACTATAAAAAAGTAAATACGTAAATCAAATGTCTCCATTCCTACTCCTGTCTGATGAAGGGAGCTTTGACTCTTGAAAACAGATCCTGAAACTCTTGTGGGTTTCTAAGGTGCAATTGGGCTTGAATCTAACTGTTCTATAGCTGGCCAACATGGCTGCTCTCTGAAGCTATGCAAGTCAGGAAGCCATTCATGGCCTAGGGCCTTCTTTGAAGGCCTACCTCTCCCCAACCCATGCACCAACTGGGGTCTTCTTGTTCCGGCCTTCTAGTTGTCCCCACACACACACTTAGATGGCCCAGTTGGCATCAAGTAGAGCCCATTGTTTTTCTATAGTGGCTCCCACCACTGCCGGCTCGCCCACTAGGCGAGCTAGGCGCTCGCCTAGGGCGCTGGGGTCCACAGGGGCGCCAAAGCGCCCCCGCCCCGCCCCCGTGAAGCCGGCGCTGGGAGGGAAGGGCGCCCTTCAAACGGGCGCCCCTTTCCTGGCTTTCCTGAGCACGCCGCTACTGCGGCGTGCTCAGGAAAGCCGGCGCTCCCCCCCCCGTCTTCAGCTGGCGCTGGGGCTGGGAAGGAAGGGGCGCCCGTTCAAACGGGCGCTCCTTCCCTGGCTTCCCCCCCCGTCTCCAGCCGGCGGAAGGGGCCCCCCCCCATCAAACGGGCGCCCCTTTCCTGGCTTTCCTGAGCACGCCGCCTACGCGGCGTGCTCAGGAAAGCCGGCGCTCCCCCCCATCTTCAGCCGGCGCTGGGGCTGGGAGGGAAGGAGCGCCCGTTCAAACGAGCACCCCTTCCCTGGCTCCCCCCGTCTCCAGCCGGCGGAAGGGGCGCCCGTTCGAACGGGCGCCCCTTCCTGAGCACGCCGCCGGTGCTGGGGCTGGGAGGGAAGGGGCGCCCGTTCAAAGCCGGCGCTCCACCCCCCCGTCTCCAGCCGGCCCTGGGGCTGGGAAGGGGCGGCCGTTCAAACGGCCGCCCCTTCCCTAGCTTTCCTGAGCACGCCGCTAGTGCGGCGTGCTCAGGAAAGCCGGCGCTCCACCCCCCCCGGTCTCCAGGCCCCACCGGGAGATTGGCATCCCCGTGGGGTGGGCGCCCCAGGCTGTCTTGCCTAGGGCGCCCAGACACCTGGGGCCGGCCCTGGCTCCCACCTTGAGGTGAAATGGAGGGTTCCAACTTTAGACATTTTTAGGAAGCACTTGGAAGCCTCGTTCATCTGTGAAGTCTCTTTTAATAGGATTTAGCTGGAGGCGCTTTCTTGAGGAAGGGGATAAATGTGCTTTTACTTTATTTTGTATGTTCTTAGTTTTTGGAATTGTAAATTGCCTTGAGCCACTATGGAAAGGCTGGGTACAAATATCTAAATAAATAATAAATAAATGATAGTTGTGCTCAGTTAAAACAGTGTAACATTGTAGCTGCAGTGGCATCCTTTACACATCTGCTTATTACATTGCTGTGCCCTGAGACTTCTAAAGGCCAGCACAGATTATGGAATTTTAACACTGCTGGTGTCTACATATCCCTAGCTCTTCCTCCAAGGAAGAGTCCTCTGTCCTGTCAGTCCAGTAGAAGAACTGGATCAGCTTGCAATTAATCAGGATGTTCTGGAATCCTAGTTAAGACCAAAGCATGGATCTGTTCTTAGGGATTTTTTCTTCTTCATTCATTATGTGTCTTTCTTGCTGAGACTCAAGACAAAATTTAAAGTAGTTTAAAATAAGAACAATGCAAAAATTACAGAACAAAGCACCAGAAACAGTGTAATATATGCAAGTAATGTGGCAGAGCTGAACTGCAAAATTAGCAAACAATGCAATAAACAGTGTAACAAACATGAGGAACAAAGCAATGAAAACAGATAAAATTTCATAAGCACTGAACAATCTAACTCACTGTTACAAAAATGCCCTTCTGAGCAATTCCGTTTTATATATTTTATGGAATGAAAAGAGTGTGGGAGCATCCTGATCTCACTAAATCTCAGGTATGGACAGCTGCCAATCTTACCACATGCAAGGAGGCACCTTCAGAAGGATTTGCTAAAAAATAACCTTATTCTCTATTTTAAAAATGCCTTCCTGAACATGGTCCTTGGCTCTGCTGCCTGTTCCTTGCTATGCCACTGTAAAAGCATCGGGCATGTCTGTTTGCCTCAGTATAACATATGTAGAGTTATTATTCTCTCTGTGTGAAAGTATTATCAGGTTGTTCATCCCTCACAGAAATTTTCCAGTTTAATAGATCATTACAAACATTTTCTTAGTCTTCATCCAAAGCTATTCTTTTAATTGCCCAGTTTTTTAAACTATTTGTAGCTAGAAAGGTACATCAGTTAATCTTTCTTAGTGTCAACAGACTAATCAACTTGGTTTTAGCACCCACCCCCCACCCCAGTTTGGAACATATGTTACTCTCACCTTATCCTTAATATTTAACTCTATACCTTGGAAATCAAATTAAATTAATGTAAAGAGGTAATTTAAACAATAAAATCCCAAATGCATCAGTTGCTTTAACATCACCTATGGGATCTAATATATTCCTGGATTCCTTTGTTCTACAGACATAAACCACTGTCTTGGGACACTCTTTTGGTCAGAACTAATCAAATAAATGAGATTTGAAAATGTCAGGAAAACTGCGTAATTCTCTTTTCATCAGTTGAATAGCACTATAATTGGATATCACTCTTTACTATGATTCCCAGCCAACAATACTTTTAAAAGATAAAATTAGGAGTTAGTTTAAATGCAACTCAATCCCCAGAATTGCTTGACAATATAATCCTAAAAGAAGATAGAACTAAATAGCTATTCCAGGAACACTGGAACTGGCTATGAACCAAAACCTCAGTCTCTAGACATGGACTCTGAAGGAGATTGGAGTCAACCTAAATGCTACAAAATGAAGAGATATTCTATTAATTGCTATTTTATTAAGTAAATTTTTGCCATACCCAATTGTTATGTTTTCCAGATCATAGATTCTAAAAAGTTTCAGCACACTCTGTTTATGAGTTCCCCAATGCCAAAGCACAAGAGCACAAACTAAACAGATGTGATACTCCCTAAATTACCAATGTATATTGCCATAGTACATTATGATCAGAACAATTTTTGAAATGTTGATCCTGCCACCCTAGATGAGGCAGTTGGGACTGGCTCAAAGAATTTACTACAGAGTTATATTGTCATTCAGCTATTTACTATTAAATCTGAAGGGTTTAACAAAAAATAATGTGTTTTGGCCAAAGCACTTAGATTTCATGCAGAGCTTTTTTTATTTGCAGTTGTTTAGAATACAAATGGCTCTATACAAAATGTCATGAAATGCATAGTTGAATGCATTTCTGATATTATAACAAGTTACAGAGCAAGGCATAAGATCAGACATAACCAATTCTCGTATCTGCAGAAACTGATATGCTTGTGTCAGGCAGCTGTTTCATGTGACAATTCAAATTAAATTTAATGTATGGAACTGTTCATATTTCAGTCATTAAAAGGAAGTGATTCAGAAACATTATACTATGATAACACAATGCCAGATGGACATCATCTGTAATATGGCTAACGTAATTGAACATCTATCTCTCTGCCCCACCGCCTTGGAATCATAGAGTTTTCAAATCTTTGCATGGCTATAAACAAATAGTTATGTTCTTGACTCTATAGTGTACCAACAACAAAAAAATAAAACTTCATCCAGTTAATCCAAATCTAATTCCTAACATTTCAAAATGGATCTTTTCGTTATAATTCTGGTTATTATGGTAGAGGCTGATAACTACGTTTTATTCATAGCGCTGTCCCCTGCCCCCAGTGACCCCAGCCCTATGCCTAGAGGAAAACAAAAAACCTCCAGGATCCCTAGGTCAACCTGGCCTGGAGGAAAATTCCTTCCTGACCCCAAAATGGCAATCCGCATTATCCTGTGCGTATAAGAAATGGCCACAGGGTCTTCCCCAGGAAGTGCTCCCTTCTCATTTGGTGGCCAAAGTATTTGAGCTCCAGCTTCAGTATCTGGCCTTCCAGAGAACAGTCAGGGTTGATTTCTTTTAGGATTGACTTGTCTGATCTCCTTTAATCCAAGGGACTCTCAAGAGACTTCTCCAGCTCCATAATTCAAAAGCATCTGTTCTTCAGTGCTCGGCCTTCCTTGGGTCCCATATATCTTAATTAAACAACACCATACCTGAATACCACCACCATTATTTGGTAATATTCTTACCAGAATTGCAGCTGTTAACCTTGTAATACATGGCAATAAAAAGGTAAATTGATAGCTATATGTCACAAAGATATGGAAATATTTCATTTCCATTACATTAGCCAAAGTTTAGGCCATATTGGCTGTATGCTTTCCTATTGCCATCTCCACTTGCATTAGGCTGCTAAAGTCCAGACAGCTAGTCTGAACTGTAAATTCAACCTAATTAAAATTCATTGTATCACTTCTCTTTGATCAAGCAATCCCATCCCAATTTGACAATTATGCAACTGTCTTCTAGAGACCAAGATTGACTTATCTTAACCAAATTTCTTTACTTTCATTGCATCATCTGCACAAGCTTGGCCTTCAACATTCACATCCAATTAGTTCTAAATCATGTGGTTTGTGATCTTATTATCACAACAGTTGTTTGTCTATAAAACACCATGGCTGGCTACCTATAGTCAAAGTCAGCATATTTGCCTCCTTGAACATTACCCACCATGTCTGAAGCACCTGATGGAAACTGAGACAAGATGTTGCTTTCTGGAAACCACATTTTAGGTAGAATGAACACATAGCTTTAAATATTTTATCCATCTTTGATAGCCTTCAACATCTAATGCAGAACTGTGTATTTGAAAGAGTGCATTTTATAGGTTTTAAAACAAATTTCTTACAAAATTCCTAAATATTTTCCCACTTGAAGAATATTCCTTCATTTTGGCTTTGTGGAAGCAGAGTTTGAGAAGCCCTTGTGTTTAATTCCAGTAACAAAGGACTGGGCAGACATCATCCCAGTCCAGCTCTCATGTGTTTTTCCCGGGTATTGTTACCTACCTGGAGAGAAATGTATGCTGAAGTGGTGGCAGCTACCCTGAGTGAAGCACAAGTGAGGTAGGATGTTGGCTCAATTATATTGCGCCTTGCATTCCTGATATTTTACCATTTGCAGTATTTGATTCCTCTAGGCTTATGTTGGTCCTGAAATCAGTTCAGACAAGTATGTAACCAGTTAGTCTGCAGAGCTACCTCTGGTAAATCCTTGCATAAATGTATGAAATTGCTTCTCTCATAAGCATTGCAAAGCTCTTGGCATTAGTGGCTCTTGTACAGGAGAAAGTGGGAGGGAAAGTCGCTGTATAAATAGTGTTTCCTAAATGAGGAATTGTATGCCATGAGAAAACTCAGCCCTGATCCTGATACAGTCCAGATCCTGAAATAAATGATTATACCTCTCTGCAGCTTGAATCACAAGAGTCAGTTGGGCATTCTGAACATAAAACTTACCCTCATATTCTCATGACTGTATGCTGTCTAAATGTACTTTTGAAAATTCCTCCAGGGTTGTGTTTATTTGTAAGTGAATTTGGGAAAACATCCATTTTTAAAATTCACACATCATCCAAGAAATGTAATTTCCAATAACTTGATGGACATGATGAACAATCCTACTTTTAAAGATGTGTTTCAGTCAAGCTGGGCTTTATTATTGCCTACCAAACAGGTTACATCTCAAGAGCATCAGAATGGGCACAGACTAGAGATCACTGGCTCCAGATACTATGTAGTGTGTGGCTAAAATAATGACTCCCAGGTGTCTGAATTCACTCCCTGATATGGAAAATCCAAACATAACTAAACATATCTTTTGAAAGCACAATAAGCCTTTCTTCGTACCTTCTCTTTCAATGGCTATGTTTAAGCCAGCAGTACATGATATTTTATATTTCAATTTAATAGTTCCTATTGAGTGCTTTGTTCTGTTACCCTATTTGAGTTCTCAGGGTATGGTAGGCTAAAATTCAAAATCCATTAATGAACAAAGGAACTGATGACAGGTAATGGCCACTGCCCATAGGGTGAGAATGGAGAAACTGTAGGGGTAAATTAGTAGAAGAAGAACACCTAACTAAAAATGAAAATTGAAAGCCAGGCCTCTGAAACACTTCCCTTGCTTAATAAAAACCTTACAATGGCCAATAGCCAAGGGCTTCACTTAACACAACTTTAAACAGCCTGCTGTATAAAAGGGCAGGTGAGAAACTGTTTCAGTGAGCCCAAGAGATATTAAAAGTTCAAAGATGTTATATTTCATAAAGTCTTGATGGGGAGGGGGGGACTTATGAAGCTTCCTGTATATCAAGGAAGAGGGAAATTTTAGGAGTTGTAGCTGTATTGAAAATGATTTCTCATTTTCTATGTGTATCATCCCTCTGGTGCCTCTCTCCCCTCCAGTGCACAAGAACTTGGTATCTGGGTCTCAGAAAGAATTTTGGCTTTTAGATGCTTTGCTGAGCCTGCATATGGGTCTGCAGATCGCAAGCCTAGGCCAAGCCTCTGATTTGTTTGGATAGGCCTCAGATATATTTACTGCTAAAACACTGTCTGTCATTCCTAATTTGTTTGTGTTATGCCACACTCATTAAATTCTTACTGCTGGTTATGATCACTGTACTCTATTCAGGATTGCCAACTCTGGATTGGGAAATTCCTAGAGATATGGGGGGGTGGAACCTGGGCAGGACAGGGCTTGGGGAAGGAAGGGGCCTTAATAGGGCCCACCACCATAGAGTCTGGAGATCAGCTGTAATTCTAGGAGATCTCCAGACCCTACCTGGAGGCTGGAATCCCTAACAAAGGGGTGTCAAACATATGGCCTGGAGGCTTGATCCAGCCCACCCAGGGCTTGTAGAACACCCTCCCATGGCACCCCCTCCCATTAAATAGCCACTGAACTCCAACTTTGTTCTGCTGGTTAATTATGTATGGAAGCACCCTTTAAATCTAAGAAAGAAGAGGGAACACCACACATACTCACCTGTTTTTCCTCCCTTTTTTGCCAAAAAAGTATATGGAGGTTGAGGCAAGTATATGCATGTATGGTTAAATGCCTTTGCTCTCTTTTGGTGTAAACAAGGGGTGAGGAGGAGAAAAGCTGAGATTGGGGACAGGAAGAGTGGTTTTAATGCATGCACGGTTGTCTTGAAAGAGAAATTGGAAGAGTATGAGTGTATGGTGCGATTGCGTTCACTGGTCCCATCTGCCTCTATTAAAGGAGCTGTGTCCTCCTTGGCATGGGAGCTGAAAGCATCATACAGGGTTGATGTCCCCCTTCTCTCAGTGTGGAAACAGCTTGCTCATTCCACACACACAGGAGTATGCCTGCTTACTCACAAGGGAGTCCCCCAGTTTCAACAATCTCCCCAGAATTCAGCTCCAGCACATACTTCTCTTTTCAAAGAACTGAGAAGTGTGTCTGCGGGGCAAGGGGAAGAAGGATACAAGAACTCGTGGGCACTCAATGAAATTGCTGAGAAGTCATATTAGAACAGATAAAAGGAAGTACTTCTTCACCCAATGAGTGATTAACACATGGAATTCACTGCCACAGGAGCTGGTGGTGGCTACAAGCATGGACGGCTTCAAGAGGGAATTGGATAAGCATATGGCACAGAGGTCCATCAGTGGCTATTAGCCACAAGGTATAGATAGGAAAAGTAAAGGTAAAGGTTCCCTTGATCGAAAGCCAGTCGAATCCAACTCTAGGGTTGCAGTGCTCATCTCCATTTCAAAGCCGAAGAGCCAGCGCTGTCCGAAGACATTTCCGTGGTCATGTGGCTGGCATGACTAAACAACAAGATGCAAGGAACACTGTTACCTTCCTACCGAAGTGGTACCTATTTATCTACTTGCAATTTCTTGCTTTCGAACTGCTAAGTTGGCAGGAGCTGGAACTAGAGACAGGAGCTCACTCCGTCATGTGGTATTCTCAGGTCTTGAACTGCTGTGGTGGCTCAAGTGGTTAAGACGCTGAACTGCAGGCTGTGGAAGGTCAGCAGTTCAAGGCAAAGCTTCCCTTTGGGAGGAAAGAGAGAAAAGCCAATCTGGCAAAGCGGTTCAAAATGGGGTCAGTTTGGTTGCACCAGGAAGCATGGCGAGAGCAGGTGGAGTGGTAGGGCTGCATTGGTGTTTGCATGCCAGGAGCACTTCCCAGGTAGAGAACTGCAGGTGCGACCACAGAAATCTCCCACTCGCTTTGCTTTCCTTCCCTGATCCCAACCCAGCCTCTTGGCTCCCATCTCCTGCTCACGAAAAAGAACCGGCACCTTTGCTGTCCCATGGCCGGATGTTTGCAGAATGGGGAAGCCCTTGGCTGCCTCTTCCTGTAGCCTCCCAGCTAGTTACGGCTGCATGGTGCCCTGATCTGCCCCTGTAAACACAAGTAGATGGTGAGACTACCAAGGCAAAAGCCTGCTCGGCGTCACTTCTACCTGCAGAGGAGGGAGTACTTTGTTCACAGTTCCCTTCTCTTGAATACATTCCCTGTTAAGGGGGAAACTGGCACAGCCTGCAAAGAGCTTGGCTAGAACCTCTCTCGCTGTCTTTGAGACACTTAAGTACTCCTCGCTTTTCTTTCCAAAGGCGCTGGAGAAAGTGACCCAAGGGGTATTCCTCCTCATGTTAGAGCAGTCAGTGCAGTTGTGGGATCAGACAGCACTTTGATGGGCAGTGTTTCCAAGTTAGCCTACCTCTGCTGTAGGGTTGCCACGTTCTTCTTCGTTGCTGGCTGGGGACTTGGGGGGGCGTTCCTGGAGGAGGTGGGGATGTCCCCAATGCAATGACATCACACAGAGGTGCCATCATAATGTTGGGGACCAGTGTCGGGCACGCCTGAAATCCAAGCAGCAAATTTGCCCCTGGAGTCCAGCCCCCCCCGGCTTCTTGCAAGGGGGGTGCACGCCTGAACCCCAGCAGTGAATACACCACTTGAAGTTCAGGTATGTGGCCAATGGCCACCCCTCTCCCTCCCACCTGCAAGATTTAAAGGGTCTCCAGCTGATCAGTGGGCCACGTGTTCCTGCCAATCAGCTGGAAGACCCTTAAAATCTTGTAGGAGGGGAGGGAGAGGGATAGCCACCAGTGGCTGCTCTTGAGAGTGGGGCTTAGGGGGGCTTCCCCACAGTGGCCAGCTGGCCAGGATTGGGCAGGAGCTCACGAAATCAGGGGATCTCCTCCCCCCACCTGGGGACTGGCATCCCTACTCTGCTGTGCATGCAGTGTTGTCTTGGCCTAGCCGCTTGCCTCAGTTTTTGCTTCTGTAAAATGGGGCTAGTAGAAGCTGCTTGCACTGGTGTGTGTATGGAGGAGGAGGAGGAGTTTGGATTTATACCCCACTCTTCACTTGGAGTCTCAGAGCAGCTTACAAACTCCTTTCCCTTCCCGTCCCACAACAGACACCCTGTGAGGTAGGTGGGGCTGAGAGAACTTCTGACAGAAACTGCTCTTTTTCCAGAACAGCTGTGCCAGAACTTGTGACTGACCCAAAGTCGCATCAGCAGGTGCAAGTGGAGGAGAGGGGAGCCAAACCTGGTTCTCCCAGATTAGAGTCCGCGCACTTAACCACTACACCAAACTGGCAGTGGGTAGTAAAGTTCTTGGCAGAGAAGCTGCTATACATTGTGGGCAGGGGTGCTTACTAAAAGTGCCTCCCAGAAGGGCACCAGGTTCACTGTCAGGAAAATATGATCCAAGCCCTACTACTAGCAAGCCTCTCATCATTTGGCTCAATTGTTAGCTTACTGCACACTGACTTAGATTCAGGTGGGTAGCTGTGTTGGTCTGAAGCAACAGAACAAAGCAATAGAACATAGTTTGAAGAAGTGTGCATGCCCACAAAAGCTATACCCAGAATTAAACTGGTGGGGCTTAAAGATGCCACTAGACTCAAACTTTGTCCTAACGCACAGTGTCTTGTTGTCCCCACTCCCTAGTTCTTCATCTTATGCTTCATGCAGATCAGAAATGCATTGACTGCTGTATGGGGTATGTGACCAAGTGATCTCTTTGCTTCTGGGGACCACTGGTCTCATAAATTTGTGGTACAAATTAGCTTCCAAGCCTGTATTGGAAACCACCTTTGGTTTCCTTCTGTTCCCAACACACCCGGCTCAGACCATTAAAGTCCCTTTTGTGTCAGATCTGGCCTTCCTAACAAATGAGTTCAACATCCCTGCCCTAACAGAAGTTTCACTTTGCCAATACAGAGTGGTTTTGAAAAATCTGAACCTTCATGTAGGATTGCCAGGCATGGCCTGGCAACCAGCAGGTGACAGAGGGAGGTGGATACCTACTGCAGGGGGGTATGATTGTTGGTACCATGTAATGACATCACTTCCTGCATGAGGTTGCAGCATTATGCCAGGGCAACACTTTAGCTGTCTCCGAAAAACTCTATGGAATTTTGGGCAAGTGCTAGAGTGTCACCCCAGCACAATGCTTGCATTTCTGGGTTGCACCAGAAGTGATGTCACTGCACGGGGATGACAGTTGCTTCCCCCCCACCTGGCTGGCCTTTTTCTGCCTGCCAACCAGCTGAGCTTTGACAGGCAGGAGCCAAAACTACTAGGAGTTTGCCTGCAATAAGCATGCACCTGGCAAGCCTACTCTCATGACCATAAGAACTGTGTCCATTAGCCATTATGGAGAGACCAGGAGTGAGAGGAGGCTAGGAGAAGTACATTGAGATAAAACAAACAGGAGCTTATGTCTAACTTTTCAGTCTGCAAAGTTTTTGAAAGATATCTGAAGTCTAAATCCAAACCCGAGGAATATAAAACATAGTAAATACAATTTTGTGTGCATTATAATATTCAGTCCAACTTCATAAGGAGAAGAATCGCAAGGAAAACCAGTTCATGCCAGTGCATTGTGATAGGCTTCTATTGACTCTATGTTCCATTAAAGAAAAATGAAAGCCGTAATCAAAGCATCTGTTTGGTCTAGACAGTCGGGCTAATTAGAGGAGTCCCTAATCATGCACACCATCCAGAGCTATAAACAAGAGCTTTCCTAATATCTAGGCAGAAGAATAGTGCCAAGTTCCTCTCAAAAGCAAGTCATTTTTGTTTACTTATATTCCATCAGAGGGACTTAATTATAGCATTCTTCGAAAGGAAATTATATAAGATTTGTTGTTAAAGTCCTTCTGCACCTTTATTTTATAGCTGCCAATGGGATTTTGTTGTTCGTTTGTGTAGAATTATGGGCTGCGCAGCAGCTGCAAGTCCCATGTGCTCCACCTGGCCTTATTTACCAGGGACAGTCTGTATTGTTGCCACCTGTCCTTATTTTTGTTTGTCTTTGGGGGATGCCTTATTAAAATACTGATAAAGTAACTAAAGTTGTCATTCTTTAATGTTAGGCTTGCCAAACCCCCACTGGGGGTGGGTAAATTCCCGCCCGGGAGGTCCATTACCCACCGGTGGTGGATCAGGCCCCGGGGGGGACTCCACCCCCTGCCAGAGGGCATCCCTGTGTGATGAATCGAGGGAAAACTCTATGATTTTCCTTCGAGTCACAGTGCCCCCGCCCTCAATGTGGGTAACGCGATGACCTCACTTCCGGTGACGTCATTGTGGTGTGCGCGTGCGTGCGTGCAAAGCACACACATGGGGAGACTCCCGACGGAGCCAGGAATCCCCCCGCTTTGCAGGTAAGTCGACTTGGCAACCCTATTTAGTGTTCAGTTCAGTTTTCTAGAAGATCTTTCTGACTGGGTGATGATGAATGAACTTGTCTCTGGTGCACATGGTTACATATATGTGCATGTACGCAAAGGAATCAAGCCAATGAACAGCCTGTCATTTCACAGAGTGCCTGTCCTTTCTTCCTCTGCTTTGCCAGAGCTGGCTGTTTCTGTCTTTCTAGTATTAACATACCAAAGAGGTATTTTCTTTAGTTTTACTGAACCTGCTTGAGAGCATGGTGGAAGTGAGGAACATGCAGGATGTGACCTTCTAATCTCTGAGCCTGGCCCATTTTACCTGCTTGTATACTGAAGCCCAGTGTATTTCTGTTAAACAAGTATTTTAAATTGGATCACAGATATTTACATGTACTTGCACTGACTCTTTTGAATAGATTCTTTTGAATTATGGTGCTGGAGAAGACTCTTGAGAGTCCCTTGGACTGCAAGGAGATCAAATCATTCAATCCTAAAAGAAATCAACCCTGACTGTTCCCTGGAAGGCCAGATCCTGAAGCTGAGGCTCAAATACTTTGGCTACCAAATGAGAAGGGAGCACTCCCTGGAGAAGACCCTGATGCTGGGAAAGATTGAAGGTGAAAGAGGAAAGGGACGGCAAAGGATAAGGTGGTTAGACAGTGTTTTCGATGCAACGAACATGAAATTAAGCAAACTCCAGAGCACGATGGAAGACAGGAGGGCCTGGCACGATGTGGTCCATGGGGTCGCAAAGAGTCAGACTCGACTGTGCGACTGAACAACAACAGCAGCAGCACTGCCTAGAAGAGGGGTGTCAAACATAAGACCCGGGGGCTGAAACCGGCCCATTTGCGGCTCTTATGCAGCCCGCAAGCAACTAGTGAAAAGGAGGGAACAGGAGACTGCTCTGAGGGGAAGTGGGCAGAGCCACTCTGATTGTGGCTTCAGCATAGTGGAATAAACTCATCTGCAGCAGTCAAGCAGCATGGGAGCATCAACAGAATGCTGCACTGCTGGCTCTCCAGTTCACCCAAACAGGTTTTCCTTTGCAGGCCCCTCCCAGCCCATGGGGTCTTACAATGAAGATATAGCAACTTAGAGCTTACCAGCTGCTGTCCTTTATGCAGTTTATATCTCTGGTACCTGGCATTACATTTTATGGCACACATGGCCCGGTCCAAGAAAGGGACATTTATGTCAGATCTGGCCCTCATAATAAATGAGTTCAACACCCCTGGCCTGGAAAGTGTAGTTCAAGTAGGTTCTCAATATGTGTCAAAGTGATCAGTGTTGCTGAATGATTCGTGGCATTTACTATACAAGCGTGCAGGTGCAAAAGCAACACATAATATGACATGTAAATTATTTTGAATGATGCACAACTTGTTTAAGCCTTACAGGTCCTGCATCATTCAAAATCACTTACATATCATGTACATGTATTGCTTTTGCATCTGCACAGTCGATGCCAAGAATCATTCCTTTAGTAAGCCTAGCAAGACTGAATTGCCTCAACTAAATACCCAACCAACCCACCCCCTGAATGCCACAACTGCACAGAGACAAGACCTACCCGCCCCCCCCCCAGGATTTTTTAAAAACTCTGAATAAAACATCATTGTCAACATATGTGGTGTTCAACTCAGTAAAGAACAGGCACTCAGACAATGTGATTTTCAAACACCTGATTTATGAAAACTGAGTCACTTCTAATTTTTAGCAATATGTTTTATGGCAGAATGTTTCATGGAAGCTGTACTGACTTCTAGCAACTTTTGCAGTAGTTTTGTAGCAAAGCAATTCAGCAGCATATATTCTAGGCTAGATGCCGTGGAGAATTTCTGTGGATGGAGCATGAACAAATCTTGCTGATTGTAAAACAGATAATTCCTGCTAAGCATGCACAGAGATACCCACATATTTAGACGTGTGACATGTAGAACAAGAGGGGGGAAACTATGTATGAGTTCTACCTATCTTTGTTTCACAAAACAAGGAAACTATCCCATATAACTATATGCATGGGGGGGGCTTTGCAAGTTTGATATTCAACAACGAATCATGAGCCCAAAAGTTAAGAAAGGGTTTTCATCCTGTAGCAAAATTAGGTTCTGATAATCTCCTTTCCCTTAATCTTATGAATTCTGTTGGTTTGGCAAGTTTTGCAACAATAGATTTTTAGTTGGGCTATCACTTGGCTTTGAGAGTGGAAGATGAAAGTATGCTGTATAAATGTTTTCAGTAATATCTGCATCTCATACATATACTTGCCTGATTACAAGACAGAAGAAAACACTTGGGGGGAAAGGTCAAATTATGAATTATGCATTGCATTAAACCAAGTTAATACGATACATGTACCTCCATATTTTTTTTATATAATTCCTCTCTTTTGTAAACAGAACACTCATCCCATTTTAAACAAAGCAAAGCAAAAAAAGAGGGTGGCATAGGGTTGCCCCAGGAGCTTTTTGAAGTGGAACCTGAGGGGAGGGGAACTTTGCAAAAGCCATGAAATTTCTGGGGACGGGAGGCAGCCATAACACTGTAAGAATTTCCCCAATCTCTATGGAAAAGTCCACAGAGATTTAGGAAATCTATAGAGTGTCACAAACATGGTGACAGTATTCCCTCCTCCTGATGGAGGGCAGGAACAGGAAGTTGTCCACTGTGGGCAGGCAACAGGCATGCCTATGGCATATACTTCTAAAAAGTATTTTATAATGAACAAGCTGAACTGAAAATTGGTACTCTGTGCTACAAGACACTATAATGCAGTCATCAGGTTTCTAGAGCTCTACCATATCTTGGTGAGAATGAAGATCAGTCTAGAAGACACAGTTAGGAACATGGAATTCCACATAAATATAGGGTGGTCAGCAGGGATGGGGAATTCCCTGCCCCAAGTGGGCACTGAGAAAAAAATTTAAAAGGCCATCAGGCTTGTTTTCCCCAGAAGTGACATCATACTGTTGCTGACAGCTGCCACCCTATACCACCCTGTCTCCCTTTGGTTCCAGGCTAGACCTTGCAACTCTGTGCCAACTGTAGCTTGGGGGAATACTGGAGATTTAAGGGTGGTCCATGAGGGAGAAGTCTGGGGAGGGGAGGCTGCTCAGTGGGTGTGTGATCTCATTCTAGGATATCAGTTTCACCTAGACTTGATGGTATACCATAGATACTATGCTCTAAAGCTGCCATTTCCTCCAGGGAAATTGACCTCTGTAGTCTGGACATCTGCCATAATTCTAAGAGAACTCTAAGCCCTACCCCTTCCATAAATACTCTGCCTCTTCAGTGACTGTCACCAGTTAGTAATGTTCATGTTCAAATCTATTCACATGTATCTGTTAATTTTGTTTTATTTTATGTTATCATACCCTTCCTCCCAGGAGCTCAGGGTGGTATACATGTTTAACCCCTTCTCCACTTTATCCTTGCAACAACCCTGAGAGATTGGTTAGGCTGAGGGTGAATGACTGACTCAGGGTTACCAATTAAGCGTTATAGTTCAGTGAGGATTTGAACCCGAGTTTGTAATGGTATAACCACACTGGCTCCACCAACCCAGTCCAGCATGAAATAGCTATGAATCCTGATAGCATTTTGGGCAATGATTTCCTCCCCCCCCTATGAATACACACACATACCTAGCTTTCACTTATTTTGTTTAAGAACAATTCTTTAATAACATACACATCTTTTTCTGCAGTGTGTGAAAGGAATGATAAAAATATGTACCAAATCACGGAGTAGTACACAGTGCAATTAGGAAAATTAAGCCTGCACATAATTTACATATGGCTGTTTTCAGTACACGAGTTTGCCCTGCATGCAAAAGGACCCAATTATTTTCTAGAAGCTTCTATTCTTTCCCAAGGCCAAGGCGATGTGACTTCAATTTTTGGCAGCTCCTCCTTTCAGACAACATGACCCTCTGCTTCTTGTGTCTGATCTCTGCATAGTTAGTGGAAACAGGCCAATCTAGAGCTTTCCCGTCGTGCCACACTCTTTCAACTAGAGAGCTTGTTTGTAAATTCATATTGTCTTTTTTCAGCTGGAAGGATCTGAATTTATGAAATAACAGATTTAGGCAACTGTTCTCAGACCCCTTGCTCTGGGGAAGTGCCACGGAGCTCAGACTAGTCTGGAGCAACACATACACCCCATTAAGCTAAAGCTAAAGTAACGTTAAAGGTTTCCCTTGCTCAAAAGCTAGCAAACCATCACTAAGACTTTGTTCCTGGCGGTATAAATATGTGGCTGCTTTGCCCTTGTTCAAGTAACAATAGCATTGAAGGGCCATGCTTTGAAGCATTTCTGTGTACAGAAAAGGGTTAAAACCATGTAGAGTTTTATGCTGCTCTCAGTCAAGGTGTCTCTTTCAGCTGAACTGTGATCTTTATTTCAGGCATCATTATATTGTTGTCAGGTAGTTGTTGTGATATTGTCGTGATATTGCTGTCCGGCTTATGCCTCAGCTATAGAAAAGTAGAAACCTACATTAACCCCTTACATGACATTGCTAATATGGTTGCCGACAGGGCTGGAGAAAAATATCCTGTCCCCTTAATAGAGGGAAATAGGCAACTGATGCTTTTCATGGCGTGGGAGTATATAACATCACTTGATAAATGACATCCCATTAAGGCTCTGTTCAAGAGACAGGACTTTTTTTCCTCCAGGCAGTTGACAATCCTAATTTATTTATTTAGAACATTTTAATACTGTCTCTCCAGGTTGTTATTTATGTAGAAAATGTTTGTGCCACCTCTCCTAACAACTAAAGTACTAAACTGAGCAGAATGCCATTTTACCAGGTAATCAGCAGCAAAGACCTGGTGATTCACCCACACAAAATAGGATACAGGCCAGGAACTAAACTGTACTAGCTGTTTGTCTGGTCTCCTCTTGCCTCTACCAAATGTTCACTTGAAGGCAGATGAATGAAAATATTCCATAGAAGAAAGATGACAGCAGATGAGGAGATTGTAGACAATCTGAACTAATTCTTTGTGTCACTCTTCACTGTGGAAGATAATGGAAAACATACACCCAAACTGCCATTTTCAGGGAGGTAATCAAGAAATAGAAGTAATCGCAATAAAATTATGGGGGTAAAAGATAAATTTAATATTAATAAGTTGCCACATCCAGGTGGCAAATACGTTCTTCAAAAATTCAAAAGTGAAGTTGCCTCGGGAGGTGGTGGATGCTCCTTCCCTGGACGTTTTCAAGCGGAGGCTGGGCGACCATCTTTTGGGTATGTTGTAGGTATGTAGGGCTATCTTTTGGCTATGCTACTGCAGAGTGCAGGGGGTTGGACTAAATGACCTGCAAGGTCCCTTCCAACTCTAACATTCTATGATTCTATGATATCTTCACAAAAATATGCCAGTTGTTGCTATAACTTGCCACTTTACCAGATGTTTAGAAAGTAGCAAATGTAGAATTAATATTTAAAAACCTATTGGGAGAGGTTTGTCAAGAAACTACTGGTCATTTAACCTAACCTCTGTTACACATAAACAGGTGAACACTGCTGTTAAAGATAAGGATTATTACATATATACATAGGAAGATGAATGAAAATATAGGAATGAGCCATACTGAAGTGGAATGAACATGGCTTCTTGAAAGGGAAATCCTGCCATCTCATTAAACTTTTGGAATTTCTTAATTAGAATCAAGTGAATAAAGAAGAACAATAGATTTTTATACATCACTTTTCTCTACCTTAAAGAGTCTCAAAGCGGCTTACAATCACATTCCTTTCCTCTCCCCACAACAGGCACCTTGTGAGATAGGTGGGACTGAGAAAGTTCAGAGAGAACTGTGACTGGCCCAGCAGGCTTCATGTGGAGAAGGAGTGGGGAATCGAACTCAGCTCCCCAGGTTAGATTTCACCACTCTTAAACACTACACTATGCTGGTGATTTGATAAATGTTGGCTCCAATCACATGCAGAATTTGCAGCGGGAGAGCCGCGAATGCCAGGCGGAGTTTGGGGGCACAATCACACAGACACATGTTGCAAGCATAGCACCCCCGTGGCCAACCCGTGGCGTCTGGCCACAGATGCACGGTTAAAAAGTTCCTGCGAAACTCCACTAGCAAATGGTTTGCCACGGGCCGCAGATGGACTCGATCCGTGTGATCATGCCCGTGCGCGCCTATTCCCTCCAGCCGTCCTCATTGAAGCGCGCTGGAAGCACGCACTGACAGACAAAACCCCGGTGTGCTGCCATTGCGTCTAACCACATAATAGCGGGTCAAAATGCGACGGCGCAAATAGCGTCCACGTTTTCCAGCACATGTGACCAGGACCATTATATACTTGGACTTCCAAAAAGACTTTGACAAAGTTTGGCTGGGATTTTATGCTTTTGGAACAGTTGACAGAAAAGCAGAGGCATTCTTCCCTTCAGGATTTGGGGCATCAGATGGCAAATATACATCTCTGGTGAACAGATTTCTTTTTGCTCTGCCCCAAGAAAGAGCGACAGTTGTTCTTCATCCTCAGATCTTTAAAAGAAAACACTGGGATCAACCCCCTGGCTCTATCACCAAATATGTGCTGGCTTCCATTGTCTGAGCCAAAGCATTCACCGCCAGGCCCCACGCTGCCCAAGTGCCAGAATTATTTTATTTTAAACTGGCCTTCCTAATTCAGTAAACAATACAACAGGATGCTGAGCAGAACTGTCTTGTCTAAATCCAAGCCAGCAGATTACATGAGAAAGTAGAGCAGTATGAGCCAAATATGAGTTTTGGGCTGCATGGAGGGGGGATCTTAGGGACCCAAAAGAATGAAGACTGACACCCCTGCCCAACACTGCCAATTGACCCAAGCACCAGATAAGCCTTTTCCTTCTTCACAATGAGGAGTTCACCCCTGGATCACTCAATGCACCATAGGTAAATTCAGGGGTCTTTTCGTAGAAGAACGGCTGCAGGAGCTCATTAGCATATGGTATGCTAATGAGCTATTAGGCTATTAGCATATGCCACGCCCCCTGACATCACCGGAAGTGATGTCAGAAGGGGAAGCAAAAAGGGGGGAAGCATCTTCAAAAGCCTCCCCTTCCCTTCCCCAGCTGGTCTGGGTGGGGGAGCTAAGAGAGAAGGGGTTTAAAGTTTAAACTCCTTCTCATGAGAGTTGGGCCACAGAAGGAGGAAAGAGGGAAGGAAAGAGAGAGAGTAGAGAGAAGGAAAGAAGGAAGGAAAGAGGGAAAGAAAGAGAGGGAAGAAGGAGGGAAACAGGGAAAGGAGGAAAAAAGAGAAGAGAAGAAGGTGGGAAAGAAAGAAAGAAAGAAAGAAAGAAAGAAAGAAAGAAAGAAAGAAAGAAAGAAAGAAAGAAAGAAAGAAAGAAAGAAAGAAAGAAAGAAAGAAAGAAAGAAAGAGAAGAATGAGGGAAAGAGAAGAGAAGAATGAGGGAAAGAGAAGAGAAGAATGAGGGAAAGAGAAGAGAAGAATGAGGGAAAGAGGAAAAAGAAAGAAGGAAAGGAGGGAATGAAAGAAATTCAGTGGCAATTCAGCCCCATTATACCCTATGGGCCATTGAAGTCAATGGTGAAAACATAGGGTATATTCTGGGGGCTGGAGGGGAGGGGGTTTGAGGGAGAGGCTCCAAGATCGCAGGATAGCTGATGGATCCTCTCCCCAAGATACCCACCAAATTTCAAGAACATTGGACCAGAGGGTCCAATTCTATGGGCCCCCAAACAGGTTGCCCCATTTCTTCCATTGTTCTCTATGGTGGGGAAAAAACATATTTTTTTCCCACCATAGAGAACAATGGAGGGAATAGGGGCAACCTGTTTAGGGGCCCATAGAATTGGACCCCCTGGTCCAATGTTCTTGAAACTTGGTGGGTATCTTGGGGAGAGGCTCCATCAGCTATCCTGTGAGTTTCGAGCCTCTCCCTCAAACCCTCCCTCCAGCCCCCAGAATATACCCTATGTTTTCACCATTGACTTCAATGGCCCATAGGATATAATGGAGCTGAAATTGACATTCGGCTGCCTGAAAGACTCTCCGGGACGCCGGCTGGGGGCGGGGCTTGGCTCCTGAGCTCCCGGAGCTCGCTCCGGTGCGCTCCCCCCCCCCGAAAAGACCCCTGGGTAAATTTCATGACATTCCCATGGCTATAACTCAGTTTAAAAAGATTCCTTGGGTTATTATTAGAAGAATTCTAGTGCTTCAGTTGCTCAAACTGTAGATTTTATTTATTCAAGTATTGGTTTTGTTTGATAGATTTAAATGCTTATAAAGCTACTAATACAAAAAAAGAAGAAGCTCTAGCAGTTTGTTACCCCATTACTCAAGATAATTAAATCCATCTCCATAAAGCACACTTTGTGTTAAACTTGTCATATCACTATTGGCTAAACCCTTCAAAGATCCGGAGTTTGCATATTAAGCACCTAACACAAAATGTTTCCTAGAATGATTAATCTTCGCCTGAGAGAAGGGGAAAATATTGTATCACTTAACCAGATTAGATTAATTTTCTTATTTTTGTTCTCTTCCAATAAAAGCCCCCAAGATAGGCTGGTATTTTGCACCAAAAATAAACAGCAGTTTGTGCTAAGAGCTATAGGATAAATGCTGCAACAAAATGAATCATAGATGATAATGAATACTTTCAGGACGTTAAAATATATTAGACCAAATCATCGTTGTTGAAATACCAGTAACTGGAGAAGGCAAAGGAGTCCAAAATCTGTTGGTTCGGATCCAATTAGACCAAATAGCACCAGATGGGATATCTTAAATTACTAGAAGGGTATTAAAAAGCACAGATAAAACTGATGTCTGTCCATTGTCATCTTACACCCAAATCCCCTTGATGTAATACAATGGAAGTCTATAAGCATTAAACCAGGGACAAACTTGCACTGGTATATTAAAGTGAGCTTATGATGGTGTTTAGTCCTACCACCCTGCTGAGCTTTTCTGATTTCATCAGTTCCCATTAGTCAGTGTGTTAGGCTTGTCAAAGGGCTGCCAGTGGAGAGGAGAAAGGATTTGGTTATCATGAAAAACTAAGAAAATCTTGCATGGAGGCTGCTAGATCCAAGCAACTGTGGGGGTTTTCCTACAGCAGCCAGTGATGAGAGGCCTTGAGGGAGTTGGCCATCCAGCAATCAAACCCCAACCCACTACTGGAAAATATTTGCACACAGCAGCAGCCACTTACCACATGGTTGAGGCTGTGCTAGGAGCCACCCAGGAAGCAGAGCCCTGGTATGGAGACTCTTCATCCTATTCACGCCAATGAATTTATTTATTTGTTTCGATTTGTATCCCGCCCTCCCCGAAGGCTCAGGGCGGCTAACAGTGGGCATGAATGCCAATTTAAACAACATAAAACAATATCAACAGATAAAATTATAAAATTATTTATTTGTTTGTTTCAATTTGAGGCTGAATTTATTTTTATTTATTTATCTTTCAATTACTACCCCACTCGAACCCCTCCCATGGGTCTCTGAGCGGCTTACACAGCTTGTATCATCCCTATCTATGGGCACAATGTATTAGGGGTGGGTCTACCTAACGGCACCCGGTGGGATCTAGTTGACATGTCTCCAGCTCGGCTCGGCTCGGCTTCTCGGCTTCGGATCGACATCTTCCTTCTACTCTCTTCAGGCTCCTCGGGAGTTGGTGGGCCCGTTCGTCATGCTGATTGCAGCGGCGCGACACTGGCTCCGTCCCTCAGACTCCGCCGCGCCTGCGCTGAGTGTCCTCACACTTTCCAGACTCCGCCTTCACCACCGGTTCACCGCTAGATGTCGCATCTCCTTTTTCTTCTACTCACCACCTCGACTATCGCCGCCATTACGCCACTCCGCTGTTGCCTCCACCGCCGCTCGTCGAGCCGTTGCTGCTGAAGTTCCCACCTCACCTCCCAATGGAGGAGGAGGGTGCTCCCTGCCTACTAAGGCAGGTACCCATTTATCTACTCGTAAGTTGTTAAGACTTTCGAACCGCTGGGTGGGCGGGAGCTGGGACTAAGGCTGGGTGCTCACCCCAGCCGCAGTGGGTATCGAACAGCCTACAAGCTGTTCGTTAGATGTTAAAGCAGGTGCTTTTGCACCCTGCGCCACCGCTCCCAGGGTGGTTCCTTATTCCCCATTCCTTATTCATTCCTTGTTTGTGACTTATTCATGCCTCCTTCTCCAATGACATGATAAGGCATTTACAGACATTACAGCTTTCCCTTTGAAATTACACATGAGCAGGGCTATTTTTGGGCAGGAACGCACAGGAACGGAGTTCTGGCTGGCTCCCAAGTTGGCCACGCCCAGCAGGAACTCATTAGCATAATAGGCCACACCCAACAGCAGAAATGCATTAGGATTGGCCACATTAGGGCTGGGTGGCCTAACATGCAAAGGAGTTCCGGCTCCAAAAGAAGCCCTGGGTTTTGACAACAAGCAAGGTAAACAGAATAAGAAGCAAAAGGTGGGTGTGGCTGGATGACCACACTTCTGTGGCCTAATAGGCTAATACGCTGTGCTGTCAGGAGTGTGGCCTAATATGCTAGTGAGTTCCTGCTGTTGGGTGTGGCCTAATATGCTAACGAGTTCCTGCTGGGCTTTTTCTACCGAAGAAGCCCTGCACATGAGCATCTCTTGATGGTTCCATATGGGTCTTATTAATGTTTGGACCAGCCCTGAAGAGAGTACTTGTGTTGTGCACACGACATCCAAACTAAGAATACTGTCCAGTCAAAAGAACATTACTTAAAAATGCAAAAAAGAAAGTAGAAGGGGTTAAAATACATTTCTGAAATACTGTAATGTGGTAAGTGTGAAGAGCAGTAGGTCTGTCCTCAAGCCGCCACTGTGTATCCAGCATTACTGGTGACATGGCTATACACCCACATGATACACAAGCCATATGCCCAATATGTTCATAAACCTTCAGTTTAAGGGCAGGGGAGATTGCAGAAGTCTGGATCTATCCTATAAACACTTAGCTGGGAGTAAGCCCCATTGAATATCATGGGACTTTTTTCCAAGTAAACATGAATAGAATTTCACTGTTAGTGCAGACATTTATGCATGTGTCATGCATTTATTTATTCATTTATTTCATCTATACCAGTCCTTTCTCCCCAGTGAGGACCCAAACCAGCTTACATCATTCTCTCCTCCTCCATGTTTTCCTCACAAAAACCCTGTAGTGGAGGTTACCCTGAGAATGTGTGACTGCCCCCCCCCAGCCAGCTTCCATGGCATAAGGGGAATTTGAACCCAGGCCTCCCAGATCCTTGTCTGATACTCATTATTCTGGAACATGCATGTGTCACATGTGCAGACCTGCAGCATTGCCAAATTTGACATGTGTAAACATGAGCATTGCTTTATATGAAATCCGCAGTCACATAATTTTAAAATAAACAGATTGGTGGCAAGCTTAAGTATTAGAATGTGTTCTTTCATATTCCTGCTCCTAATTCCAGTGCTTTCTATCCTACCCAGACTCCCCCAAAGCTTTGTTCCTGTCCTACTCCTTCTCTGTCTTTGCCTTCTACCCTGACTCTGAACTCTTGGCTTACCAACTTCTGACCTCAACTTTGTGTAATCTCCTTGGATCCTCACATACCCACCCACTCTCCTGGCTCTTGACCTGACTGGACTTCTCAGCCTTGACGATGATCTCTCTCACGATTCCTGACCTCTTGGTTCTTGACCTGGCTTGACCCTGATTAAAGACCTGACCTGGGCTTCTGACAGTCACACCACAGGTCAGTGGCTGAGCTCAGTAGAGACATAAGGCCCCTTCAGGCTCAAGGCAGGGCCCTTTACATCAAACTAGAGTGCCCTTTGCAAACTTCTATCCTTTGGTCCAGACAACTGATAGACCTGGATCAGCAAACCACAGTTCAAATCATTTTGACCCTCACTCCATAAAATTTTGAAAAACTAATGCCTACCGTGAACACCTTTGATCCCTAAGGAACAGGTAATTATTTTACTACTTGCACTCTTGTTGGATTAAATCATGCCCTATACTGTATATGCAAAAAGATAAAGCATTTTACAGTTTTGTAGTGTATATGTATACGGTTTCCTTTTCCCTTTACACTAGGCAAGTCATAGCTCCTGGACATCACACTGGTATATGTGGAAATATGGGTTGAATGGATCCATGTAGTATAGCTGCTGAGAGACTGACCAGGACTTCCTGCCTCACCATTCACAGTACAACCATAAGTAGGCCTACTGAGAACCCTGCTGAAATCTACTCATTGGGGCTTACCTCCCAGGAAGTGTTTTAAGGCAATGGGTAGATTTCAGTAGGATTCTCAGCAGACCTGCTTAAGATTGCACTGTGAGCTGTGAAGCAGGAAGTCCAGTTTCAACTCTTGTATCTGCCATGAACTCATTGAACTTTCAGGTAGCTTTAGGCAACTCATTGTCTAAACTCTCCATCTGTAATATCGAGAGAATAATGCTGATTACAGCATTATCATAAGAATTACTAATATACAAGAAGCACTTTGAACATTGTGGGTGGTAGATATTAAATATCTCTTCTGCATTTGACTTTTGGTTGGGTTAATGTTATGATGCATGGGTGTATGGCAAAACCACTTCAGAACTCCTGTACTACATCCCAAATCCCTATATATTTTCAACACACCAATTTGTTTGTGTATACTGGCTAGGACCGCAGCTATGAGGGGCTTGCCAGAGCCTGAACCCTCTAAGGATTATTCCAGACCTCCCCACAGGGGAGAAATGCAGGCAGTTTCCACAGCTGTTAAGTAGTTCTGGTCAATAAGCATAGAAGCATTGAGGAGGGACTATAGTTCATTGCTTTCATGGGGAACGTCCTAGATTTAGAAGACGTTGGAAAAGACCTCAATTTGGGAGCCATTTATGAGTTTGACTAAACAATTCTGAACTATATGAGCCAAAGGGCCAATGTAGGGAGCAACGGTAAGCAGGTCAACTTAGAGGTATGTCCCATTGTCCTCAACTACCCTGTATCTTCCATTAAGTCTTTTGGTCCCTTCTACTACAAGTATTACAGCCTGGAATGATTCCTAAATGTCCCTTCTATAGGTTATAATTTAGACCAGGAGAAGCTCATGGCATATCTCTCTCTCTGTTTTCTTAAACAAGTTTGATTCAGATATTGAAGAATTCTGCGGAAACTACTTGTTTATAAAATATAGTCCCCATGAACACACATACACATTCCCATTAAACTGCACTGCACAATTTACACTTCTTAGAAAGTAAACAGGATCTAGCCCAGTAAGTTCATTAACCCAATGGAAACAGATCTAATGAATAAGCAACTCTTCAAATACCGAAAACAATGGCCTCTGTTTGAACACGCAAATGCTCCTAACACCAGCTGCCTCTGGGCAGACGATTCCTGTCACTCATGTCTTTGTGACTTCCTTCCCATTCTTAAGGAGCCCTTTTCTTTTTACCAACTCCATCTTTTTAAGACCACTGGAGAGGGAAGAACGGGAGTCTTCTGCTGTGGACAAAAGAACACAGGGCTTCTGCTGGCAGGAGGTTAAGCACGCAAATGGCAGTTTCTGTCTGTGGGCCCTGAATACAATTACTTTAGGCAATGTCATGACCTGTGTCAGCTCACCACCCTGCCAGGGCTCCAAATAATAGGCCACGATGGCTGCATTCAGGGGACAAAACCTCCCCCCCAAGGGAATAAATCGCACAAAGCCTAAGGCACAACAGGCAAGTAGCCATTGCTGCAGAACAAAGTGTTTCCCCTCCACGCAGTCCATAGGAGCACTGATTGATTGACAGACCAAAAGGGCTGTGAATTATTACGGTGCTGAAAGTCAATTGAAATTTCTACTCATTCCACTATTAGGCTACAGTAACGAGCTATGTAATTTAGCATTTAGAGCCATAAAATGGTTTTTAAAAACCACATTATCAAGGTTCAATCGAACCCCCAAAATATGACTTTTTTCTTGGCACTTTACAAGGCAACCCAAAGTCCTGCCTTCCCCATTCAACTGAAGTGATTTATGACTAGAAGCCAAGGCAAGGCATTTGTGTTTTTTTCCAAGTGTCTGTTGCAGGATGAATGGAAAGAGTGAGAGAAGACATTTTTATCAAGCCTGAGCTAGAAGAATGGAAAACAGCTTTCCACAAAACAAGGGATTAATTAATCCAAAATGCTGTTGAAGTGCCCAGAGGAACTGGGCATGGGCAATAGGTGTTCATCTGACAAAGTTATCAATATTAGTCACTGAACAAATTTAGAGTCCAGTGGCACCTTTAAGACCAACAAAGGTTTATTCAAAGTATGATCTTTTGTGTGCAAGGCACATTGTTCATTGGTCTTAAAGGTGCCACTGGACTCCAAATTTGTTCTGCTGCTTTAGACCAACATGACTGGCCATCTGGATCTATCATTAGCTCCTGTTCCCTCAAAATGAGCTGGTGATACTCAACACATAGCTGGCTACAGCCAGCTTCTGGCCAATGGGATGGGTTCATGCTGCTTTCTTGGTTAGAACGTTTGTATTGCCACTATAGTTTTCTGCTTTCATTCATCCATTTATTCCATTTCTGCCCCCACCCTGTTTGGCTGCTGCTCAAACTCCTCCTTCCATTCTGTAACCTATAACCAGGCACTGTGCATCCAGTTCTCTGTTGTATGCCATATACTGCACAAATCTTTGCCACTGCGCCCCCTGTTGGGGGAGGTCTAGCTTACATAGCAGTCTTGCATTACCTCAAAACAGTTAACTGGTAGACTTGCCACATGGGCTCATTAGATATCAACAGAACCCACAATAGGATTAAACCAGGCCTGCACATTTTATGACCTACCAAGCCAACACAGAGTATAAGTCATATATGGTGACCCACCAGGGGTTTGATCAGCCTCTTTTTGTTGCTTGCTTGAAACCAAAAAGACTGACACAACCACTTTTAACTTTAAAAGGGGTAACTTCTCTGGTATGAGGGGACATGTGAGGAAGAAATTGAAAGGAAGAGTGGAGAAGGTCAAAACCATTGGGGAAGCTTGGAGACTATTTAAAAAGACAATCCTAGAAGCTCAGAAAAAATATATACCGCAGGTTAGGAAAGGTACAAATAGGTATAGAAAAAAGCCTGCATGATTAACAAATAAAGTACTGGAAGCTGTAAAAGGTAAGAAGGATTCCTTTAAGTGGTGGAAAGCTAGTCTTAGTGAGGTTGATAAAAGGGAACACAGACTATGGCAAATAAAATGCAAGTCTGTGATCAGGCAAGCAAAAAGGGAATATGAGGAGCATATCGCAAAAAACATAAAGGCCAACAATAAAACTTTCTTCAAATACATTAGAAGTAGGAAGCCAGCCAGGGAGGCAGTGGGGCCCTTGGATGACCAAGGGGTAAAAGGAGTAGTGAAGGATGATAGGGAAATGGCTGAGAAGCTGAATGCATTTTTTGCCTCTGTCTTCACTGTGGAAGAGGAGAAGTGCTTGCCCGCTCCAGAAGCACCGATTTCGGGAGGGGGTTTGAAAGACCTGAATCAGATTGCGTTGACAAGAGAGGAAGTCCTCCGACTGATGGACAATTTCAAAACTAATAAATCACCAGGCCCGGATGGCATTCATCCGAGAGTTCTGAAAGAACTCAAATGTGAACTTGTGGATCTCCTGACAAAAATATGTAATCTTTCTTTAAAATCTGCCTCCATTCCTGAGGACTGGAAGGTAGCTAATGTCACTCCCATCTTTAAAAAGGGCTCCAGGGGAGATCCGGGAAATTACAGGCCAGTCAGTCTGACATCGATACCGGGTAAGTTGGTGGAAACTGTTATTAAGGAAAGAATTAGTAGGCACATTGATGAACAAAAACTATTGAGGCAGACTCAGCATGGGTTCTGTAAGGGAAGATCTTGTCTCACTAACCTGTTAGTGTTTTTTGAGGGAGTGAACAAACATGTGGACAAGGGGGACCCAATAGATATTATTTACCTTGACTTCCGGAAAGCTTTTGATACAGTTCCTCATCAAAGGCTCCTAAGTAAGCTCAATAGTCATGGGATAAAAGGACAAGTCCTCTTGTGGATCAAAAACTGGCTTATAAATAGGAAACAGAGAGTGAGTATAAATGGGAAACTTTCTCAGTGGAGGGTGGTAAGCAGTGGGGTACCACAGGGATCAGTACTCGGTCCGATGCTTTTTAACTTGTTTATTAATGATTTGGAATTGGGAGTAAGCAGTGATGTGGCTAAATTTGCAGATGACACAAAGTTGTTCAGGGTGGTGAAAACCAGGGAGGATTGTGAGGCACTCCAAAGGGATCTGTTGAGGATGGGTGAGTGGGCGTCAACGTGGCAAATGGGGTTCAGTGTGGCCAAGTGCAAAGTGATGCACATTGGAGCCAAAAATCCTAAATATAAATACACGTTGATGGGGTCTGATCTGGCAGAGACAGACCAAGAGAGAGATCTTGGAGTCGTAGTGGATAACTCGCTGAAAATGTCTACACAATGTGTAGCTGCAATAAAGAAGGCCAACGCTATGCTGGGGATTATTAGGAAGGGAATTGATAACAAATCAGCCAGTATCATCATGCCCCTGTATAAATCATTGGTGCGACCTCATTTGGAATACTGTGTACAGTTCTGGTCACCACATCTCAAAAAGGATATTATAGCATTGGAAAAAGTGCAGAGAAGGGCAACTAGAATGATAAAAGGGTTGGAACACCTTCCCTATGAAGAAAGGTTAAAATGCTTGGGGCTCTTTAGCTTGGAGAAACGACGGCTGAGAGGTGACATGATTGAGGTTTATAAGATTATGAATGGGATTGAGCAGGTTGAGAAAGAAGTACTTTTCTCCCTTTCTCACAATACAAGAACTCATGGGCACTCTATGAAATTGCTGAGCAGTCGGGTTAGAACAGATAAAAAGAAATACTTCTTCACCCAAAGAGTGATTAACATATGGAATTCACTGCCACAGGAGGTGGTGGCAGCTGCAAGCATGGTCAGTTTCAAGAGGGAATTAGATAAACATATGGAGCAGAAGTCCATCAGTGGCTATTAGCCACAGGGTATAGATGGGAACTCTCAGTCTGGGGCAGGTGATGCCCTCTATTCTTGTTGCTGGAGGGGGCAGCAGTGGGAGGGCTTCTAGTGTCCTGGTCCCACTGCTGGACCTCCTGATGGCACCTGGTATATTTTGGCCGCTGTGTGACAGAGTGTTGGACTAGATGGGCCATTGGCCTGATTCAATATTGGCTTCTCTTATGTTCTTATGTTAACCGAACAAAACAAAACAGGGAGCCTGCCAAAGACTTGGCAGACCATAATAAAGGGAGAGTGGACTGTGTTCAATTTGGTAGGTCAAGCTTGGGGTAAACTAAGAATTTTACATATAACAACTCTGCAGAAATGGTTTGAATTCCCTTGTGGGGAGTTGCTGCACACATACGTGCCTGCATGGCACAGCCAATTTCTTGCTGACAAGATTGTTGTTAGGTGCCGTCTCCAGTTTCAAAAGACTGTCCTTGTTAATGCTTATTTTTTGTGATTGTTACTTTGATCTTTTTAATTCCCCGTGAAACCACATTTGTAGTGAAAGGCTATAGCCCCCAAGTGTGTCCTCAAGGGAATCTACCTCATTTGCCTTTCATATAAAACCCCAATTACCTAAAATGCAAAGTGGTGGTTCTGTGAATTCTCTGAAGTACATCCATCCCACTGGGGTAAATTCATCCCCAATGAAACTTCATTGACCTCTAGGGAGGGATTAACTCCCAGTAAGGTTAATGGGGTGGCATGCTTTTCTGCATGCATCTTAAAGGAGGAAATTATCCATGAGTCAGCCAAAGATACTCCGATTACCCCAACACTGCAGCAAGGTGTTGAAAAATAGGAATCATTTTCCACTTAATGTTTCTATAAATCCCATTGTTTTGGAAAATAGGCGGCCCACCCCCAATGATTGGATCATTTGACAGAAACAGCACTACCTCTGCCATCCTGTAAAAAACAAGTACCTTAATACGCATGTTTTTGATAACAGCATTCCCAAAATCATGGGGATTTTTTTTCTTAATGAAGCTAACTATAGAGAATAAAGAAATCAAGCATTATTCCTGGTAAGTTATTTCATGCCAGAAATCCTTTTGGACTGTTACTGATTTCAAAAGCTTTCCCCTTTTCCTAGAAACACTTTACCCTGTTGCCTCTCTTATTAGGCACTAGTTCCTGCAATAAGCAGTACTTTTATGATATGAAATGAAGTTTATATGAAATGCAGGAAGCATTATTTGTAAACATTGTTCTAGTAGTATCCCAAAATGTGGATATTCAAAAGCCAGTCTGTCCTCTGTCCTTAACTAGCTCTGCTTTGGAAACAAAAGCTGTCTCCAGGCCCAGTGAGTTATTCAGAGTCACCATGAAGTGTCAGCTTCCTGTCTTTTGTCAGTTTATGTCAAAACATTTGCATTAGATAAACTTGGTCTCCTTTCCCACAATAGAAATAGCCTTGCAGTAAGCAGAGGATTTGCAGTGGTCATTTCAAAGAATCTTCACTTGTAAATGAAATTGTGGGGAAGGTACAAGGCAGAGAGAAACTAAAGCAGTTTTCAGTTGTAAAATAGAGTTCAATCCAGAAAAGTGAATGTGAAAGAACATGACTGGGAAGATTAAAAAATATTCACATTCTTTTTTGCATGCACATAGGAAGATGGGGGATTTCAAGATGGACCAGGGTAAATCACAAGGGCCCTGCACAGACCACCAAGTAAAATCCTCAAATCAGTCATAATGGGCTAGATCCAGCCAAGTTTTTGCTCGGATTTCCCCAATTGTCCTCCTTACTACAGCTACCCTCCCACATGCAGGTCCCTTGATCCCCAGCATAGCCTTTTGGATTCTCCTTCCTTTTTCACTAGCAGAAAAATTGGTTTGGATTCAACCTAATGCCTCTTTTCTCTTGTCTGTTGACTGGAAGTTTTGGTCACCTGCCCAGGATCCTTATGGATTGTAAATACACAAGCACTGCACCTACACAGCAAATGGGCTAGGCCCATTGAGTTACCTTTTTATTCTCCAATCATTGTTGGTCAATCGAGCTTAAGGTCTCAATTTATGACATTCAGAGAATCCAGATTTCCTAAAACTAAGTTCTAGGGTACCTTCAAGGATCTACTGAAGTAATGGCAGGTACAAAAACTAAAGGGAGATTTCATGACTTATACCTTCAATGATCAATCTTCATACTATTTTGGAATTCTTCATACTGTTTTGAATTCGAGTTCTTCTTGATTAAACCTTGTATTATATTATTAACAATAACTATCAAAAGAATAACAATAATATATTAAACCACAAGGAAAGGCAGGATATTCTGTAATTTAATTAATAAATTAATACATAACCATTGAGATCTGGTAATGTAAATTATGTGTAATCTTATTTTATGGGGGAAAGGAAATTTGCTATTCATACATTAAAAGCAAAGATTTCATTTCCAGTCCTGTGTATTGGATAAATAGCAATAAAATTTAGTCCATCTTTTTTTTCTTTTACTCAGTCTAAAAAAACAGACATCCTGACCCCACACAGACTGTCTGAACTAAATGGTGTCTCTAAGCAAATGGTGTCAGATGAGTTTCTGAATTACCCTCCTGGAGAATAAAGTGTTTCCTGTTGGACCCACTGAGACAGCAATCAGCCACCCCATTGAAGTACACAATGAATTGGGTGCTCTGAAATCATTCTGCCAGGCTTGAGCAGAGGTGTGTTTCTCCTTGTCAGTCTGTCCTTTGCAAGGCTCACACTCCTACATGCTGCTTTGTGCCAAAGTATTAGCTGTTCTTGGAAGAGAGGCCTTAGAGCAGTTTCCGATATCAGATAGAAATTTGTTCTGGAAGTTCTTTGATCTCCACTTCCCTTGTGAACTGCAATGGAGTCACACTTTGAACTGCAAACTACAAAAAAACCATTTAATGGGCATTGCTGCAAACACCATAATACCTAATCCTACCAATAAGGTGTTAATTGGTCCCTTGGCTATTTAAGTGACAGTCCCCATACATCTTTGTATTTTTTTACAACCGCAGGATTTCATCCTAACCACATTAAGGACTATGGTAGAGCCAATGGTCCTTTTATGACACTTTAATAAATTCAGATCATGTTAGTTTTTAAAACAGACAAAGACTATAGGTGTAAATGATCCAGCTCAACAGGTGTGCATACAAGGAAATGGGAAAATCAGACAAAGTATTTGAAGCCAAAAGGATAGGTGACTATCTCAAAGTAATGTTGAACAGCATGTGCTAAGCCATGATGATTGTTTGTCTGAGTGGTCAGAAAAAAACATATTTAAACTGAAATAAATAAACAACACTAAGGCCATTTTCCACATGGGTTTCATATAAATGACCAGTTTGACATAGCAGCTCTAACACTGGAATACCTGTAGTGTTAACTATTATTAGGAGTATTTACACAAATGAACACCATGTTAAACACAGCTGCAGTTCCTAGCACTTTAATTAATTATGGCTCAGGTGACACATGTATGTTCATCATTAATAAATGCAGCTTCAGAAGATGCGTCCCCATCATGTTGGGACCTTCTGAATGAAAAGCAGAAGCTACAGCACCCCCCACTCATCTCACAAACATCTCCAGCAATGCTCCCTCTAAGCTATGGAGTCATGTGAGCAAAAATTCTACTTTGTGAGCTACCATCATTAAAGTTGTGAACAGGCAGATGATTTGGCTACTACATAAATTAGTTTGCTCTGAACTGGAGCCATCCTTCCCGAGCTAAGACAAAAATATGTTAGTCAGAGGGTGAAAAAACTGTGAGCTAGCTCACACAAACTCAGCTTAGAGAGAACACTGATCTCCAGTCCAAAAAGGACAGCCTATGAAAGGTCTCTGTCTTCAGGTTTATTTACTTATGGGGAAGTACTATTGTGTACTACTTATGGGGAAGTACTACTACTAAAACAGCATCTCTCACATCACATAGTTCTTCCAAGTTGACTAAGCCAATTTTGAGTGCTCACCTAGAATAGATTACACATTAAGCTTATCTGACAGCTTTGTATGTGCATCTACTCAGTATTGACAAAGAGAACAGGCAAGCTTCCAGATGATTAAAGGGATGTTTGCTGGGAGAGCTTTCTCCCACACTGTTGCTTACAGAGCTTTCCTCAGGCTTTGGACCACATACCACCAGATAATTTAACATTTGATGGTGCTATCGCATGCTATCGGAAGCTTGGCTCCAGGGAGTTTCACTATTACCAGAGAATGAATGCTTGATTCTTGTGAGGCAGGATGTGGGATATATGAGATGCATTCTTGTATTTGGTCTGATAGACAACAGAAAATTATTCATCCTTTCAAATAAACTACAATATGTGCTGAATGTCAGACATTTACAAAAGTGTGTATTGCATAAAAATGATTAACAGTTCTTAGGACCTGGTTTTGAAGATGAAGAAATATAAAACTCAGTTGAGGGGGGGATAATAAAGGGCCAACGTAAAAGCCAGTTCACACACAATGCTTTAAATTCAAATTGTTCCACACTATGGTAGTTTATTAGCCATTTATATGCATCTGATCACCCCACAGTGTGGAGTGATTTTCCTTTGCCTCTGAAAATACTCCTTTTAGGACTTTAGCATTGGTATTGAAGAATCCATCTCAATCACGTGGTCCGAACCCACATGAGCAGGTTGTTACATAATAACACAAACTGAAGGCAGACTTAATGTAGCTACTGTAAATTGTAAACAAACTGACCCTAAGTCTAAGCCCACACATCCTCTCTCACCTTTCTAGACACAGATCCAGCCCATGGTTGCCACCGAAATTTTTAAAGTAATTCTAAACTGCTACAGGAGGTAGGCCTGTAATGCAACAAGCTGAGGTGTTCTTGTCCCCCCACCTGGGCCTTTTCAACTGCTGAAAGAGTTGTGCAAGCGCTCCCACATCTATTTTGGAACCTGAAAATGCATGGGGGGACAAGAGTGCCTCAGCATCCTGTGCTGCTGGCTCAGTCAGGATCAGGACCTTGCAGCATTTCAAATTGCTTTAAGATGGCAGTAGTATTCACAGGTCAGACCCATGGATGACTTTACATCAGTTTGGCCCTAGGAACTTCAAAGACCCTTGATGGATCAGCCCAAAATTGTTTCTTGGTCAGCATTCTGTTCCCAACAGTGAGCAGTCAACAAATATCCCAAGAAAGTCCACAAGCCATAACTCTACATTGTTCCACCCAGAAGAATGTTTGTTGCCTCTGAATGTGAACATACCATTTAATTCCTGCAACTAATAGCTGTGGATAAGATTTAAGCTCCATGATAAAATATATATATATTTCCAAAACCATTTGAGCTAGTAGCTATCACCACCACATCTTGAATTTCATTAACTTATTGTGCATTGTACAAAGAAGTATTATTTTTGTCTCCACAGAAATTACTTCAGATAAGCTCCATGGGGTGACCTGAGTTCTGGTAGTATGAAAAATGTGTTGAGGAGAGGGGATTCTGTCTATCTATCCAGATCATACATAATTTTAAATTATCTCAGTGTTGTATGAGTCCTTTTGCTGCATGATGCAATGTCTTCCTTCCTGGTGTACTGGCTGGGGATGGCACTACCCTTGTCATTGGAGGTGAGTTTTGTCTGAGTCTGAAAGCCAAGGAACAACTGAAGCATGCAACATCCAATTTTTAAATTGCTTTAAAATGGCATTGGTGTTCACTGCCATGATACTAGTCAGAATCTGTGTCAGGGGCTTGCATAGAGGAACACCTGCCGAGGTCTAGCACAGGGTATATCAGTATTCAGAGATTATTGGCCCATCTGCTTCCATCAGAGAATGGGACATTACCTTAGAGGGCCCTGTGATAACACAACAACTTCTGGTTAGAGAAAAGCTGAGGAGACAGAGAAGCACTCATTCTAGCTTTCTTTAGCCCCACTGAGAGCTAAGTAGGGCATTTGTGGTGGAAAGATGGTGTGGTGGACGATGAAAGAGGGTTGTACAATGGAGCACTACAAGGCATCTTTTTCAGGGCCCCACAGAACCTGAAACTAGCTCTGTTGCTGATTCCCACAGAAAATAAACAACATTTATACCTCCTAGGGAGAAAATTCCTATTTCCGAGCAACTAGAGTGTTCTGCTTGTTATGAAACAGAGATTCAAAGGAATAGGGATACTTAAAGAGGAAAATATCTGGGCAGATTCATGTTACCTGCTTGGAGAACTTAAATATTTAGAAAGACCCCCCCCCCACTTCCACCACCACTCCAAGTGCTGCTCTCACTGCACTATGCATAAGAGCAAATCAGCTCATTTTATTAGAAACATGGCAAAATGTTGTATTGTGGCCTAACCTCCAGCTCTTCCTTAAACCCTGATAAGGTATTTCCCACTGACCATTCAAGAAAACACTGCAGAGACCTTTGGCAGAGTTTGTATTTGGGAAAATAAATATGTAGCTTCAGTTAATTGCAACAGCTGTTGGACATGAGGCAATGGTTTGAAAGAAGGACTAGATTTTCCCATGTGTTGATAAGGTTTATGTTTCAAGCAGTTCTCATGAGGAGAAGAAAATTACAATAGATGCTGTTTGTTTCTCGCATACTTGTTGCCAAGCATGCTGGACTTTCTCTGGTTCTGCTGTCTGTTGTGTGTTCTGATTTCTTCACTTCTGTTTTTTTGCCAAAAGATAAATCAGTAGACCAATAGATAATGAGTAATCTATTTGATACATTTTGGTGTCCGTGGGGGGGGGAGGGGTTCTGACAACAGAAAGTTGGGCCATTCTGGTAAAGTAATATCATAATGTCTCTCTTTCTCTCTTGTGTCTCATCATATTTAATTTACAGCCAAATCCTTTGGGGAATTATAACAGCAATCTGATACAACCAAAGCAATGAAATTTTACAGAAGGCCTGCCCAAGGTTTGTATGCTGTTACAAAAAGAAATCAAAATATCTGACGTGATCAGCAATGTCAGAAATGATACCTTCTTGAAATTTTTATTTTTTGTATTTTTGCATTTTGTATGTGTATGTGTGTGTACGTGTGCACATGTGCACATGTGCCCATGCCTGGAAGTCATGGTGACCTCTGGCAACTCCTACTGGGGCATGGAGCACATTCAGAGAAGTGGCCCATGGCCTCTCGGCTCTGGTATTCTCTGGAGGTCTCCCATCCAAATACTTGCCAGGGTCAGCCCTGCTTAGTTTCCAAGATTTGATGAGATCAGGCTTGCCTGGGCTATGCCAGTCAGGGCCTGGAATTTTTATTTCTGGCTTTACTCTTTGGTCTATGCCAGGCTTGTACAACATTTGTGATTCTCTTTCCCACCCATTGTTGGTGGCCCCTTCAGACTCCTTAAGGGAATGTCTAACGCAGCCCATCAGAACTGGAGATGGGAAGGAGACAATGCATGTATTTCTATAAATGCATTTTGCATTTCTGTTCCTATCCCTGGATTCCGGTCTGTTCTGTATCAGAATGCAGTAGAAATAAAATGGTAGTGTTATAGGGTGGGTAGACCATATCATACCACTTCAAAGTATAAGTCGAGGGGGTAATATTTCTGCATGCACCTTTTCTCATTTTTTTTAATCTTCCAAGTAGAAAACTGGCACAGAAGGAGCAGAATGGGCCAGAAACTGACTACCTGATGTTCTAGTTCTTTATCTGAGCAGGTTTTCCCACCTTACCACAATCTCAACTGGTATCATCTACCCAAATACCACAGGATTCTAGGGTGTGTTCAGACGGATCTTTTGATCTGCCATAGGAATGACTCCCTTGCGGATCAAAAATGCACGACCAGACAGAAACATCTGCGAAATATTCCGGTCCCATAGGCATCCCGTTCTGCTGCGCCTCCAATCCTGATTTAAAAAGTAGCAGTTTCAATGTAGGGTTTTCGCTTACCCACGCAACAACTGCAGACTTTCTTCCGTCTGGTCACTCCATTAGCGTGCGATGCTCCCGTCGGCTCGGTCTGACGTCAGACCGAGCCGACGGGGGCGCGATTTTTAAAAAATTGAAACCCCATGTGCGCTTTAACGAGGAGACGCATTCAGCGATAAGCGCTACGAGGAATGTAATATTCATGCTTATTTCTTTTAGGGACAAGATGTTACCGCGATGGGAGATGGAGGGGGGAAGGACTGTTCTAACTTGCAAAATAGTCCCTCCATTGATCATGATGGCAAGGGGGAGGACCGGGACTTTGCTGAAAACCCTCCGCGATCGCCTCAGTTCTCCAAGGAGGCGCAGCCTTGCCTATGCGAATGTACAAAACTTTTTAAAAAAAAATCCTCGGTGGATGCCATGTAGACAAATCATGGTGGGAACAACGCGCGGTGAGGCTATTTCATGGGGGGGCGTCTGGTCGTGCTAGGCTGGATTAAAAAAATCGGGATAAAAATTTAGGAGGGCTCATGGCGCGATTGACTGGCCGTCTGAACGCAGCCCTAGTCTCTCATTCCGCTGCATGCATACCACCAGCTTCAGAGAAAAAGGCAGAACTGGCACAAGTTTTCCAGTCTGTCTGCCAACCACACAACCCTTGCTGGTCTGAAAGGCTTTGTGTTGTTGCTGCCAAACTCATGCTGTGATCCTATGCATACTAGAATCAATGGGACTTACCTCTGCGTACACATGCAAAGGACCAGGCAGAAAAACAGCAAAAACAAGAGACCAAAGGAAGAAAAAGAAGGAATTGACTGATGGGACAGGGCTGTAGCCAACTTTGCTGGCTAAGTCTGGAAACCGAATATTCAGGTGGGGCTTTACAAAAACAAGTGGGAAAATCAACCATTTATTCATACCCAGCCAACTTCTATACGCCCAGCTTCCAGCTGATGTGGTTTTGTGTTGTAGTGTTTATGAACTGTTAGCATCAGAAATATGAGTGAAAACAGCAATTTTTAAGTTGAAAATTTTGATTTTTTTTTTTTTAAAGGAGCACCTTTCTTAAAAAAATAAGAGCTTCCCAAAGTTTCCCCTTAACCCCTGCCTTGCTAACAGTCAGAGTAGAGGCATTTTCACAGATGCTTTAAGTGTAAATGTAATCTTATTGTGAGAATCCAGGAAGGAGGGGTAAAAATTTAGGAACATCAAGGTTGTGGTGTTTGCAACACAACCACATATAGAGGGCATCTGCTGCCACTTTTTGAAAACAGAAATGTCCCGTTCTAAAAATAAGCTCCCATTTTTTAAATGGAAGCAGTCATGTCACAATTTTTAAGAGTCTGTTTTCGAAAATTTTGGGGGAGAGGTGAATCACTGTTTAGGTGCAGCCCTTCATGCCCCAACCTGGCTACATGTATTGATTTATTTAAAATATTTATATCCCCACCTTTCGCTGGACCAACTCATGATGTAAAGCTATGGTCCTGAGATGGGAGTGCCAAGAGATCTATGGTAGTTGAAAGAGAACCGAATGCTACAAGAAACAGAAAAAACAGGGGAGTAGCTGAGAAATGGGGCTGCTGAGAGACCTGTGGTTTAAGGAAATGGGGAGAAAGAGAAGCAGGGAGGCAGAGAGACTTGTGATGGTAAAAAGAGAGCAGAGTGCTATAGAATGCTAATTTATTAAAACTGTTTCTGAAGCAAACCACAGTTTGCAAGTTCATTCCATAGGGGCTGTGTAATATTTTATTTCCTAGCCAGCAGGTTTCCATCCAAGCTCAATGGTCTCAATCCAGAGAAAGTTATCCAAACAGTTCCAATTGAAATAGCTGGAACAAGTTATGGCATAAACTTTAAACCCATTAATTTCACTGGGAGCAACCAACTTTTGCTGAACTGGTGTGGGTCACACTATCTGTGAAGTTTTCCTCTATTATGTCCTCTTGAGGAAAATGTTATAACATAATATGAGAGATGCCCCACTGGATTACTCCAATGGTCCATATAGTCCAGTATCCTGTTTCATACAGTGTCCCACCAGCATCCCACCAGCAGCCCAGGAGGGCCAACAAACAGCACATAGAAGCCAAGACCTTCCCCTGATATTACCTCCCACTACTGGCATTCAGAGATGTACTGCCTCTTGATATGGAAGTTTCTGTTGATCATCTTGGCTACTAGAGTCTTGCTCCTCTCCTTGTAGGAAAGGTACTCCAATCCCTTAAATCAACTTTCATGCCCTCCTCTGCACTTTCTCTGGTTCTACAATGGGGTGTTTGGTTTGAAGAAACAGTAACCAGAACCATACAGTGCAATGCATTTGAAGAAGTGAACTCTGACTCACAAAAGATTATGCTGGAATAAATGTTGTTGGTCTTTAAGATGCCACTGGACTCCTACAGAACTGCACACAGCATTCCAAATGAGGACACACCATAGATCTATACAAGGGCATTACAATGTGGGCTACTTTATTATCAAGCCCTCTATTAATAATCCTTAGCATGGAGTTTGCCTTTTATATCCTTTGTACCCTTATTCCTATATAAGCCCTTCCTGAGAACAATGCAAGGGGGAAATGGAGAGATATTATTCTGAAAGAGTTATAAATCTTTCACGTAATTCCCTGAGAGTTCTTCTTTCCTTAAACAAGAAGAGGTAAGCAGTCTTCTTGGTTATCCTATTTCTTCACTAAGCAGGCCTTCGAAATATGTTAGATGGATTGCCTTTAGAGGGAAAAATCCCTCCTGTACCTTTGAGAACTTATTACCTGCCAAAGTGAAATTAATTTGTTAAAAAACATATTCAGCTTTATTGATTTTAGCAAAAAGTTTTGAAGCAGAAGGTCCCATGCCCAAATAATTTCCTTTAAAAGTCTTTGGAAATTACTCCACTGTGGCTTGTGATTCCGGGAAGAATTGCCCAGGGCCATCTTTTCCTATTTAAACATTTCCCCCCTCTCTCACTGAGGGCTTGTCTAATTCAGCCAAATTGGTTTAGCCCTCCACTTTAACACAGCAATTACATGAGTTTAGAAGCTAGGATAATATCTGTATAAACCGGTACTTAGCATTTCCTGTTGCTGTCCCAAATGGAGCCTTTTGGTTCTATAAGCCCTTGATACTTTTCCACAAATGACCTGGGTTGAAATAGTACAGTTAAAGTTAAATCAGAATTAGTGTTAATTACACAGCTATGATGGGGGGAATCTTAAAATAAATAGAATGAGAAGTCAGAATCAAGGTGTGGGAGTAGAGGTTTTTTACATGGGAAAGCTGCAGAAAAACAGAGAGTGAATGATGCGCTTACTGGACTGACTACAATTCAACAAGCTGGACATGAGCTCATGTTAGAATAGATGGGTTGCCAGATCCAGGTTGGAAAGCTCCTGAAGATCTGGGATCGAGCCTGGGAATGACAGAGACCTCAGTGGGGTACAATGCTATAGAGTCCACCCTCCAAAGCATCCATTTTCTCCAGAGGAATTGCTCTCTATAGTCTGGAGATGAGCTGTAATTCTGGGAGGTCCTCAGGTCCCACCTGGAGGTTGGCATCCCTAGAAGATCACATATATCCAAAGAGGAAGCTCCAGGAGCTCCATTCAGATCAGGCTCATAGGATTGTCAACTCCTGACTGGAAAATTCCAGGAGACTTGGGGGTGGAGCCTAGGGTGAACAAGGCTTGGGGAGGGGAGGAATCTCAGCAGGGTGTAATGCCATAATTATCCAAATAAGCCATTTTCTCCAAAGGAGATGATATCTGTAGTTTAGAGATCAACTGTAATCATGGGGGATCTCCAGGCCCCACCTGGAGGCTGGCAACTCTAAAATAAAGCTTTTACTCATTTCCTTCTGACTGCCCGTTGTTTGGTGGGGAAAGCCAGCACCATGCAGAATTGTGTATATTACGCCCCATTTGTATTGCTTTAAAATATTTATTTGAAACATATCTAAGCCCCTTTTTTAAAGGGCAGCTTACATAAAATAAATTTTAAAGTATGATAAAGCATTTCCTGCACCTCTCTGTAGGTCTTCTTCTGCAGAGCTGTAATCACAGCTACAACCAAACTGGGCAGGTATCTCTGGGGAGGTATCTCTGAAATCCAGAGTGGGTTTATACACATTCCTTATACTGACATCCAAAGCAAAGTTACACCTTTCTAAATGTTGGAGTGAGTGACTCAGCATGCCTGGACATTGGGGGCACTACATCACTCTACATGTGTATAAGTGGCTGTGATCAGACAAGCTGTTTGATCTGGTGTCGCTGCTGTTCCCTTACGGATTTAAAATGCATGATCAGCTAGCAACATCTGTCTCCTGTTCCCCAGTTGTCAGCACCCATTCTTACCAGTCTCTGAATGTGTTATTTGACATTGGGGAAAGTCCAGTACTTCCTGGTGCCAGTGGTCTCACCCCACATCTCCAGAAGTCTGATCAATCAATTGCCTTCTCAAGCCATTTGGGAAGTCTGAATGTTCCCTTCTGGTTTGGGGTGCTTTTTTTTTGGCAGTTAGCAAGGTGCGCATAACTGCATATTCACACCATGGCTATGAACCCTGCATGTGTGTTTATTTTTTGTGGACATCTCTCTCTCTCTCTGTGTCTCTCTCTCTCTCCTCTCCTCAAAACTGTATTTTTATTTTAAAAACTTCCAAAGCACAGGTTCAAAAAATTCCCCCCACACTGCACTACACATCCCAGCAGCCTCCTCCAGCGATCCCATTGGCCACCAGCTGCCGCCATCCTGCCAGAGGTCTGAAGCGCTGCTTCCAATATGTGCTTATGCATATGCTCAAAAGACAAATAATTTTTTAAAAGCTGCCCAATGACCCCACTTTGTGGCTGCTGCATCTGATCAATCAACCACAGGGTGAGCATACGATGAAGCAGATTAAAGGTCTGATCAAAACTCTCAGTTACAAAAAATCTGGATTAATTAAAGGCAGGAACAGACTGCGCTAAGCCTGTCATCTGACCCCAGTCAGTGTTATATCACTGAATGGGATGCCACTCTTTGCCTTAACCTGGGAGCTGCCCTCTGACCCTTCCTCTCTCCATAAGAACATAAGAACATAACAGAAGCCAATGTTGGATCAGGCCAATGGCCCATCTAGTCCAACACTCTGTCACACAGTGGCCAAAAATACCAGGTGCCATCAGGAAGTCCAGCAGTGGGGCCAGGACACTAGAAGCCCTCCCACTGCTGCCCCCCCCAGCACCAAAAATATAGAGCATCACTTGCCCCAGCCTGAGAATTCCTATCTATACCTTGTGGCTAATAGCCACTGATGGACTTCTGCTCCTTATGCTTATCTAATTCCCTCTTGAAGCTGTCCATGCTTGAAGCCGCCACCACCTCCTGTGGCCGTGAATTCCATGTGTTAATCACTCTTTGGGTGAAGAAGTGCTTCCTTTTATCTGTTCTAACCTGACTGCTCAGCAATTTCATGGAGTGCCCATGAGTTGTTGTATTGTGAGAAAGGGATAAAAGTACTTCTTTCTCTACCTGCTCTATCCCATGCATAATCTCATAAACCTCGATCATGTCACCCCTCAGCCATCATTTCTCCAAGCCCCAAGTGTTTTAACCTTTCTTCATAGAGAAAGTGTTCCAACGCTTTTATAATTCTAGTTGCCCTTTTCTGCCCTTTTCCCAATGCTATAATATCCTTTTTGAGGTATGGTGACCAAAACTGTACACAGTACTCCAAATGAGGTTGCATCATTGATTTATACAGGGGCATTATGGTACTGGCTGATTTGTTTTCAATTCCCTTCCTAATAATCCCAAGCATACCATTGGCCTTTTTTATTGCAGTTGCACACTGTCTAGACATGTCTTGGTCAGTCTCTGCCAGTTCGGACCCCATCAATGTGTATTTATAGTTAGGATTTTTGGCTCCAATGTGCATCACTTTGCACTTGGCCACATTGAACCCCATTTGCCACGTTGACACCCACTCACCCATCCTCGACAGATCCCTTTGGAGTGCCTCACAATCCTCCCTGGTTCTCACCACCCTGAATAACTTCGTGTCATCTGCAAATTTAGCCACTTCACTGCTTACTCCCAACTCCAAATCATTGATAAACAAGTTTAAAAGCATTGGACCCCCTGCTTACCACCCTCCACTGAGAAAATTTCCCATTTATACTCTCTTTTTCCTATTAATTCGCCAGTTTTTGATCCACAAGAGGACTTGTCCTTTTATCCCATGACTATTGAGCTTACTTAGGAGCCTTTGATGAGGAACTTTATCAAAAGCTTTCTGGAAGTCAAGGTAAACAACATCTATTGGGTCCCCCTTGTCCACATGTTTGTTCACTCCTCAAAAAACACTAACAGGTTAGTGAGACAAGATCTTCCCTTACAGACTCCATGCTGAGTCTGCCTCAATAGTTTTTGTTCATCAATGTGCCTACCAATTCTTTCCTTAATAACAGTTTCCACCAACTTACCCGGTATTGACGTCAGACTGACTGGCCTGCAACTTCCCGGGTCTCCTCTGGAACCCTTTTTAAAGATGGGAGTGGCATTAGCTACCTTCCAGTCTCCAGGAATGGAGGCAGATTTTTCAGCAATAACATACAGGTGGGAAGAGTGAAATAGGAGAAAAACTGAACTTTGAGACAGTGACAGATGCTTACCAAAGCAAGCTTCTAGAGCAAGTCTCTAGTATTTTAATCACATTTCATGGATGCTGAGTGGCATTCTTGAGGGGTGTGAATCTTTCCAGGAAAGCAACCGGAGGCCTCGCAGTGGGGCACGGTGGCGGCAGCTGTGGGTGGGCGGGCGAGGGGCAGACTGAGTAGGGCTTCCGGTATTTGGCCGTGGCAGCAGCTGTTTGGGGAAAGGTGTTTTGGGGGCAGCTGGAGTGCTTTGGCTGGCCGTGGCAGGCTCAGGCTCGGGTGGAGGCCTCCCTCCCCAGCATAGCACGTCTGTCCTGAGTGTCATCCGGCTGCACGCTGCTCAGGCAACATCTGCGTTGGGGTGAGGATGGTGGCTCCTTGAGGCTTTGATCCCCGGGAAGTGGACTGTTCCTCAAGTGAGACGACAAAGTCCATGTAGGATCAAAGAAAAGGGGAAACATTGGAGCCTTCAGTCCCAAACACTCTCAATAAAGGCAGAGTATTGTAAAGGTTTATAACTAACATAAACAATTACTGAAGTTAAAATAACACAATATGGAGGAACAGCCGAACTGTAAAGATAAGCCTGACGAGGGAACAAAAATGCTAAAAGGGAAATGGCATGACTGGGATTTTGTTCCTTAGCTTGAAATGTAGAGTCTCTGTAATGGCAGATATCACCATTTATAAACTGAAGAGTAGACCAAGGTGGGCAAGTATTTTGTGTTCTCATTCTCCCTCTTCCTCTCAAAATTATAACCAAAATGTGTCCCACAGAAAGCAAGATAAGAACCTTTGGCAGGCTGAAAAAGGATTGTTTCAAAAGGAAAAGAGTCTTCAGGCATAAGCCTGACTGAATTTCTAACTCTTCAGTGTTCCATTTGCATCATTAGTTAAAAGGGTTGATTCTCACACACATAGAATCATAGAATCATAGAGTTGGAAGGGAGCTCCAGGATCATCTAGTCCAACCCCCTGCACAATGCAGGAAATTCACAAATACCCCCCAAAACCCCCAGTAACTTCTGCTCCATGCCCAGAAGATGGCAAAAAACCTCTAGGCCAAACTGACCTAGAGAAAATTACTTCCTGACCCCAAAGTGGTGATCAGCACTTCCCTGGGCATGTAAGAAAGGCCCATGAGAACTAAGCACTGATGCAACCCATCTTGCCCTCCCTTCTCACAATCTGCATTAGTTCATAGAAACAACATTGTTGTCAGATGGCCATTTAGCCACTGTTTAAAAACTTCCAAAGAAGGAGAGCACACCACCTCCCAAGGAAACCTGTTCCACTGAGGAACTGCTTTGTCAGAAAGTTCTTCCTAATGTTTAGCCAAAAACTCTTTTGATTTAATTTCAACCCAATGGTTCTGGTCTGACCTTCTGAGGCAACAGAAAACAACTCCACACCACCCTCTGTATGACAGCCCTTCAGGTACTTGAAGATGGTTATCATATCACCTCTCTGTTGTCTCCTCTCCAGGCTAAGCATACTCAAGCTCCTCTAACCTTTCCTCATAGGACTTGGTTTCCAGACCCCTCACCATCTTCATTGCTCTCCTCTGGACACATTCCATCTTGTCTCCATAATCCAGCGAATGTTGGCAATTTGATCTCTAGTTCCTCTACCTCTTCGAAACCCAGCTTGTACTTCTGGCAGTTCTCTATCCACGTACTGTTGGAGCCTAGCTTGTAGGATCTTGAGCATGACCTTGCTAGTATGTGAAATGAGTGCAATTGTGCGATAGTTTGAACATTCCTTGACATTGCCCTTCTTTGGGATTGGAATGTACACTGACCTTTTCCATCTTGGATAGACATCTTGTCTATATCTTTCTTAAATTGTAGTGCCCAAAACTGAACACAATACTCTAGGTGAGGTCTAACTAGAACATAGGCTAATTTCTCTTCACCTGATCTCTTGGTGCCTGGTTTTATAGATGGCTTTAAAAGAAGTTTAGACAGAATCATGGAGGATAGCTCCATCAGTGGCCACTAGCCACAATGGCTATAGGGAATCTCTGCTTCCAGAGGTAGTAAATTTCTGAACACCAGTGCTAGGAGGCAACATCAGGGGAATGCCTTGTCTATTGGCCCTCCAGGCAACTGGCTGGCAGCGTTGTGAAACAAGATGACTAGACAGACCACTGGTCTAATCCAACATGGCTCTTCTTATGTTCTTATGATTCAAATGAAAGGCACTGCATTTGCAGTCAATGGGATGATATGGAAGATCTACATGTGCCTTAAAATATAATGGTTCTTTCACACATCCAAGTTATCAGTTGCCATCAAGTAGCAAGCATATGGGTGCGATCATACGTACTGGAAGCAATGGCAGCCATGCGATTCCCCTGCGGATTAAAGGGACGCGATCAGACAGACACATCTGTCTGGTGTCCCGGAGTCGTCGGCGGGGCATCATTGCGCGCGGCAGTAGTGTGGAAAAAAGCTACAGACGATAACTCAGTAGTATGGGGAACTGAGGATGCGCGGCGGGAAGTTTGATCACGCAAACGCGCGTCATTGCAGGCGGGGCAAACAGCCTCGCTTCCTGCCTGCCTCTTCCCCCTTCCGTATGATCGCAGCCTACATGTGTGAAATGGTCTATAATCCTATGTTAGGAAATGGGCACCAGGTTAGCAAACTAAACTAGCTTCTGATTCGAATTTTTCTGACAAGTGAATTCAGAAATGGCAATAAGTGGTGCTAGCACTTAAACGAAGCCCTTGCTGATGTGATGGGACCTGCCAGGTGTGGGACTTGGCGTACTAGTTCATTTATTATTTTGCTTAGATTCAACATTACCTCCTAAACAAATGGTTCACTGGAAGTTTCACAAGAATTTTTTAAAAACCTGCATTCACATGGTTGCATCTATAAATATTCCATGATTGCATTAAACCAAACTGCCTCCGCATAATTATATAATAAGGCAGTTTAACAAAAGCAACAAATAAGCTTCAGAAAAGACTGCCCTTAATGTTCCATTTGTTTATCATTACAGTCTGAATGTGACTTATTCAGGCTTAAGCTCCAAAGGTCAACCTGAAAAATGTCCATTGAACTTGTTTCATTTTAAAAACATATACTTAAAAGGCTAGGGATGATTGATATGATTGTGTTGCTGGGGAAAATCATATTACAAGTTAAAGCAGAACAGATTTTGTTCAGTACATTTCAGTGGGAAACCGAAATCAAATACAGTAGCACAGCAATCTGTCAAGGAAAACTTGTTTCATTTTGTGGCAGAACTCACTTAAAAACACATAAGTCACCAGTGTAAGGAATAAATGACATTTGCTTTAAAAAAAAACTTCCCATGTCAGAGGGATATGGGATCCAGTGTATAAAATCTAAGATTATAAATCAGAAAAATTATTGACTAAATGACAAGAGTTAGCATTTTTGTTATGCATTGAGAACCTGAGAAACAAAGAGTTCTTCTGTCATTGTAAAACCCTACGAAAGCTAGCATATGACCCTATGGGCAGCTCTAGTTGCACACAACAGCTGTAGTCTCCAGACAGGGCCATTCTCATTCATATCAAAAACCCACATCCAGTTAATTCAGTGATGTCCAGGTAAGCATATTAGTACAAATGGGGTATACATTTGCTTCAGCTGCATATGTGTAGTTCTCTCTTGCTTTTCTAACGTCCATTGCCAAGAAGAAGAAGATATAGCAGCAAGTGGGATGGGTTCAGTTGTGTACTTTCTGTGGCACAAGTCCTCGCTCTCAAGTCCTAAGGAGGTAGTTCTTTTTTCACTGCTGCACTTCAAACCAACCACCCCCAACCAACCAATCACGTGAAGATTATCATAATTTCATAAGGAATAATCTTATCAAAAAACAAATAAAAAACCAACATGTTAAGTAATTTTTAATTTAATAAAAGTTAAATAACACTACACATATAAACACACAAAAATGCATATATATAAACAAAATATACTGAAAGTAGAGATGATTCTGAAGAGGTTCCTCAGAATTATTGTAATTCACAAATAATTGGTTTTGATCCTGAATAAGGAAAGTAAAAAATGATCTGAATGTACGGGAAAGAAAAAAACTTGCCCAGAGGTACTATAATCCACAAAGGAAACCCTCTGTGCTTCTCAAGCCAGGTTGGTATAGTGGTTAAGAGCAGCAGACTCGAATTGAGAACCTGGTTTGATTTCCCATACCTCCACATGCAGCCAGCTAGGTGACCTTAGGTCAGCCACAAGTTCTCTCAGAGCTGTTTTCTCAAGAGCAATCCACTGAGAGCTCTCTCAGCCCCACCTATTTCACAGGCTGTCTGTTGTGGAGAGAGGGAGAAGGAGATTGTAAACTGCTCTGAGACTCCTTCTCTTCCTCCTCCATTTCTGAATAAGCTTACTGATGAGGCTCATTTCCCCAAGACAAGAGAACCAGACAAAGACCAGACATTTGAACAGAGAGAGTTGCTGCCCCTGCCCAAAAGATACTTTAGTGGGGATTCTGGGAAGAGGCTGTCGATAACATTTGGTTCCCCCAAAATGAATGACTGCCAAAAAGGGAACACAGGTAGCAAGATTAATTTTTGTGTGTGTTACATGTCCCCCCAATCAGTTTAGCTCTAATAACAACACTTATCTAGAAAGGCCTTCCATATGCAAAAAGTATATAGGAAACAGTCCAAGCCAGCTTTTTTGATCTTGTCATATTATTTCCAATTGATTACTAATTCATCCACTCTTTTCTACTACAGCCTCTGTTCTCCATGGCTTTTGTCTATACGACTCCTATCATAGCCGTTTTAGTAGTCAAAGGGGACTCTCTCTTCCCCTTTCTCCAGTAGAAAAGCTGGGTGGATCAAACCTAACATGTAGTATTTAGCATAGGGTCATCCATGAGAATGGGAGCAAAAAAAATTTCCTTTACTGAATGGCTCACAGGTTGACTCATTCATGCCAGGAACCTATTTATACAGCTCTATAAATCAGTAGAATGCCAACCTTTCCGGTTTGTGCAGCTTGGATGAAACCTGCTCCTATCCCTTATAAGAACTATCCTGATTCACGCCAGAACACTCTTGCTACTGGCAGCAGTTTATGTCTGAGCAAAGCTGGTACCCATATCCAATTAATAACAATGATTATGGGCATATTGACATACAAAATATTAATAGCTGCCATATGCAAAACTGGGCAAGAATGAAGAAATGGTGACAAAATTGGCTCTTCCAATTCCTCATTTATTTTCCCATCCCCTAAGTTGGTATGAGTCCTTTTAGTCAAATCTTGTGCTTTGTATTTAGCTTTGCAGTTATGCAAATCCATGGAGTAAAATACCAGAGGGGAAAGTTTCAAGCACTTTTGTGGACATTAGATCGTTTAGCTGCCAAGTCTGAACTGGAATGGAAAAATGGCTCTGTCATGCCATTTCCCTGCTTTTTAGTGTCCAAACTGTACTATGTTCATGGCTTACCTCTGCATTTAACCAGGGTTTTGCCATGTGCCCAATACAGGCATGTATTTTCAAGTGCTGCAGGCAGGCACTATTCATGGAGTCTGTGGGGTAGCTTTACAGTGACTCACCTCACTTCTCTATGGTTGGGGACAGAGGGTGGCGCTGGGTGAGACAGTGTCATCTAGGCACCCACTGATATGTGGAGTTCCTCAGGGGGCAGTCCTCTCCCTGATGTTATTTAACATCTACATGTGCCCCCTCACCCAACTGGAATGGAGTTTCAGGCTGGGATGTCACCAGTATGCTGATGATACCCAGCTATACCTGTTGATGGGTGACCAACCAGATACCACTCCTGCAAATTTGGCGGAGGGTTTGGAGGCCGTGGTGAGATGATTAAAGCAGTCAGTTGAGACTGAATCCTAATAAGATGGAGGTTCTGTGGCTGGGGGGAAGGACACTGGGAGGCCGACTCCTGGCTTTTGATGGTGCGCCTTATTACTGGTACCGACTATCAAAAGCCTGGGTATGATTCTGCCACCGCTACTGCACCACCATCGCATAGACATCTCGAGGCATACTGGCCCTGGCATGGGACTCCACTGCTATTGGAGCAGTGACAAATGTGTGTATCAGAGGACAGAGTGGTATGGATCTTACACTGTGAATTTTGTTTTGTGACCGCTGTTTTAATTGTTTTAGTGGTAATGAACTATTTATGGTTTTAGTATTTATTCTTGGCTTTGCTTCTATGTTTCAATGTTGATGCATGGCATTTTGCCTCTTGTTCGCCGCCCTGAGCCTATGCTGGAAGAGCGGGATATAAATCAGATAAATAAATAAATAAATAAATAAATAAATAAATAAATAAATAAAAATAAACGCCTCTTTGTCAATGGAGGCCCAGATCACAAACATTGCCAAACTGGCATTTTTCCAACTGCACCCAGTCAGGCAACTGTCCCCTTACCTATCTCACGCTGACCTAGCTACAGTAATCCATGCAACAGTCACCTCCTGGCTGGAATATTGTAACTCACTCTATGTAGGGCTGCCCTTGAGGCTGACTCAGAAAATCCAGCTGATCCTGAACGTGGCCGCACAGGTCCTCACTGGGACCCCCTCTATGGCACATATCCAACCTGTGCTGTGTGAGCTGAACTAACTTAATGTGGAGTTCTGGATCAGGTTCAAGGTTCTGGTATTAACCTTAAAAACCTTAACAGCCTGGGACCCACACACCTTCGGGACCACCTCTCCTGATACACCTCCAGTCTGGTGTAGTGGTTAAGTGCGTAGACTCTAATCTGGGAGAACTGGGTTTGATTCCCCACTCCTCCACTCGCAGCTGCTGGATGACCTTGGGCAAGCCATAGTTGTTCTTGAAAAGAACAGTTTCTGTCAGATCTCCCTCAGCCCCCCTACCTCACAGGGTGTCTATTGTGGGAAGGGGAAGGAAAAGAAGTTTGTAAACTATTCTGAGACTCCAAGTGAAGGGTGGGGTATAAATCCAATCTCTTCTCTTCTTCTGAATGTTATACTGCATAGAAAGCATGGGAGACATCCATGTGCATCATTGTGTGTGATGAATCACAAGTGTCTCACTGGTGGTTTTCTTTTAAGTTAGCAACAGCTGATAACCCTTCTCCTGAAGAACGAGCTACTTATTGCTATTATTCTGGTAACTGACAGTGAATATTGTAATAGAAGTCACTTTCGTGTGGTGCACAGATGGAGGACAATTGGCAAACGTTGTTAGAGAGTGCTCTGAATCATACCCTTCAAATGCCTCGGGAGCATCTATGGAGTTTTTCCTGATTATTCAGCAATAGCAGCTCTTGAGTAATTGAGGCTGGTCAGTTTCCTAATGGTTTTACATTACAGACTAAATAGGAGATGTCAGATAGCTGGGAAAGTGATACTTTTGCAAGACATTCTTCAAGCTCACAATGCTATTTCTAAGGGCAAAACTATATGTTACACCAGGAGATTCCTGATTTAGTTTCCAGTGTGCTTTAAAGTTCAATACATCCATTTGGGGAGGGGAGCATCCCTCTCCTCTTGCTTCCTGATCTAAATTCATGTTCCACCAAGAGAAAAATGGCAGGTGTGTGTGACTGATAAATAAATGCCATATACACCCCTTCCCCAAACAAATAACAAGGGAGATGAGAGAGAAGGCAATTTAGATCAGGACACAGAGAAAGAGTTTACCTCTATTTTCACATCCCTCCCCTGGTCAAATTAGTAGCCTCCCTGTGACTGCATGTTTGTTTGTTTTTTAAATTTAAAAGTCAGGACTACAACTGTGGATTTCCTTTATTTTATTTTTTTTCCCACTAAGATCAAGGGATACAACTAAAATTACAAAGCTGACTAAGATCTAATACAATACATAGTTCATTTCAACATGAGGCTTTTTACAGGTACATGAAGGTTATGTTAATTACTTCAGTTCTGATTCAATATAAACATTATAAGTATTCTTACTCCAAAGAAGTGGATTATTTCGCTTAACAAAAATAAACTTCCAACATCTATGTTTATTTCTTCTTCTTTTTATGCTTAGGGATTTTGGGGGCAGGTGCACCCAAATCAGATTCGGAACCCTCTTCAGAGGAAGCTCTCAATGCATTAGTATTAGTTCCCAGTCCATATTCACTGTCTTCGTCTTCTGTCTTGTCGTCCTCTGCATTCTTTTCTGGTTTCTCATTTTTTAATGTTTCTCCAGAAATGCATTGGCTTTTGCTACAAAATCTATCTTTTGTTTAGAGTCTTTAAAGTTGAAGATGAGTCCTTCTGGTATCATCCATCTATAGGAAGGGAAATTCTTCTGTAGAAAACTTGTCAATTTTTTATATTGCTGCCTCTTCTTTCTTATCTCAAATGGAATAATGTCTTTCAAGATTCTTATATCTTCCCCTTTGATTTTCAAGGTGGTCCCATTAGTCGCTTTAAGTATTACATCTCAGATAGATCTCTTGGAGAATTTCACAAAAATTTCCCTAAGCAGATTATTTTTCTGGATGTAGTCTGGATACATCCTATAAACCATATCCATCTCACTTTGTAAAAACTCTGCTATATAATCCACTACTGGTGCCAGTGCTTCACTTAAAATATCCTTGAGATTTTCACCTTTCTGCTCCGAAACACCTTAGAATCTCAGGATATATAATGATTTTTCCATTTGTAATAGTAAGAGCTGTTGTTTCTCAGAGTCTTTCACTTTTTCCACTGCCTCTACTCTCTGTGTCAGCTGCTTGTTCTCAGCACCAACTTTTTTCAAGGTTTTTTTAGTTTTTTCAGCTTTCATATTGGTTTCCTGCAATTGTTTTTGGAGCGACTCAACGTTTTTATTAAGTTGGGTCATCTGGTCCAGCAGGGGGCACAATGCAGTGTTCAACATGTTTGGGAAGTCTGCATTAGCTTCCTGTTTGGAAGTTGTAGCAGCTGAACTTGCACTTCCTGAAGAAGGTCTTATCTTCGGCGCCATTTTCCAGCCCACAAAAGTTTTATTTACTTTAGTGAGAAATTTAAACAAGTCCCAGAGAGTTCAATAGCTTATGTTTCAAGCCATTCTCCACTTTATTTGGGCAATATAACGCTTTTTGGTTGGCTTCCCCCTTTCTGCCTCTTGGAATTATTTTTTTTTTTTTGGTAAATACAATTTATTATTGGATATATCACATGTTCAAACATTTTCAACCAACCTACATACCCATTTTTCTAATTTCCCCTTCTCCCCCCCAAACAAGACTTCCCGCACCGCTCCAACCCCATTAATATCTCTCTTATTCTATTACAATTATTTCTAAACTTATTTTCTCTAGCAAACGGTAACAATTCAGAAATCTAATTCTATTTCATTTTCCACTTAATAACTATCAAAGCAGATCAAACCGCGTTTAATGTCCCAGTTTTTCAACAAGTATTTTTGAAAGTCTTTCCAGTCTTCAAAAAAAGTTTCATCTTCTTCGTTGTTTAATTTTCTTGTTAATTTGTCCATTTCTGCTAAAAACAACGTCTTTTTAATCCATTCCCATGTTTCAGGTACTTTATCTTGTTTCCAACATTGAGCAAAAGTCAGTCTTGCTGCTGTAGTCAAGTACCATAGTAGTGTTCTCTTGGCTACATTTATTTCTTCCATTTTAAGACCTAACAATAACATCTGTGGGTCTTTCTTAAAAGTACATTTCAAAATTTTTTGTATCTCATTGTGGATCTCTGTCCAATACTTTACTGCCTTATCGCATGTCCACCACATATGGTAAAAAGATCCCTCATGTTTTTTACATTTCCAACATTTGTTGGACATACTTTCATTTATAATAGCAATTTTTTTAGGCGTCATATACCATCTGTACATCATTTTATAACAATTCTCTTTAACATTTACACACGTTGAAATTTTCATTGATTTTTTCCACAAATATTCCCAAGATGTCATTAATATCTCATTATTAACATTTACAGCCCATTTTATCATTTGCTCCTTTACAACTTCATCCTCAGTATACCATTTCAATAACACCTTGTACAGTTTAGAGATCATTTTTTTATCTTTCACAAGCCATACAGTTTCAATTTCAATATTCTTTGCTCTAAAACCATGTTCTCTTTTATCGGTCTTAAATAGATCATAAATCTGTCTGTACTTCAACCAATCATATTCAAATTCAACATCAAATCTATCTTTTAACACAAAATTTTCCCCTTCAGATTTTAAAAGATTTTTATAAGGTAGCCAATCTAGTCCTTGGTTTCTTGAATATGGATTAATTACTTCCGCTGGTACAATCCAAAGTGGTCTTTCTTCTGAGAAGAATTTTCTATATCTCGTCCATGTCTCGAACAGTGATTGTCTTACAAAGTGGTGTTTAAAAAATTTATCCACTTTTTCTTTTCCATACCATAAATATGCATGCCATCCGAATTTGTTATCATGTCCTTCCAGGGCCAATAACTTCTTATTGTCCAAATTAATCCACTGTTGCAACCATGTTAAACAGACGGCATCATAATACAGTCTTAAATTCGGTAGTTGTAAGCCTCCTCTCTCTTTTGCATCACATAAAATTTTCATTTTAATCCTTGGCTTTCTTCCTGCCCATACGAATTTGGATAGTTCTTTCTGCCACATATCCAATACCTTCCTTTGTTTTAATATTGGAATAGTCTGAAACAAAAACATCAAACGTGGTAAAACATTCATTTTTACAGTTGCGATTCTTCCCATCAGTGATAAATTCAAAGTGTCCCATTTCTTCATATCTTGTTGAATCTTATGCCACACCTTTTCATAATTGTTTTTAAACAAGTCAATATTTTTCATGGTTAATTCAATTCCAAGATATTTGGTCTTTGTGACCACTTCACATTGAATTTTCTCTTGCAATTCTGTTTGTCTTTGTTTCGTCATATTTTTACACATCACTTTGGTTTTGCTTTTATTAACATAAAATCCCGCAACTGACCCAAACTCTTCAATTTTTTCCATCAATTGTGGTATTTTCTCAATTGGGTCTTGAATCATAAACATTACGTCATCTGCAAATGCCCTGTACTTGTAGGCAAAGCCTTTCACTGTAAGTCCTTCAATACTATTGTCTTTCCTTATCGCTGTCAATAATATTTCCAATATCCAAATAAACAACAACGGAGATAATGGGCAACCTTGACGTGTTCCCTTTTGGACTCGGAAGAAGTCCGTCTTTTCTTTATTTATATTCAAAGCCGCTTTTTGCTCTGAATATATTGCCACAATCATGTTTAAAAAAGACTGTCCAATATCCATTTTTTCAATAACTTGTAGCATAAATTCCCAATTTAAATTGTCAAAAGCTTTTTCCGCATCTAAGAAGAGGAATCCTACTTCTTTTTCAGGATGCTTGTCATAATATTCAATTGCATCTATCACCACTCTCAAATTGTCTCTGATTTGTCTATTTGGTAAAAATCCAGCTTGTTCTTCCGCTATTGTATCTTTCAAATACTTTTTCAGTCTCTCAGAAAGTATTTTTGCAAATAGTTTGTAATCATTATTTAATAGCGAAATTGGCCTATAATTCTTTACTTGAGTCAAATCCAAACCTTCTTTAGGTATCAATGAAATGTTTGCTTCTTTCCATGAATCTGGGATCCGTTTAGTCTGTCTTATCTCATTCGACAGAAGTACTAAAATAGGGGTTAGCTCCTCTTTAAATTTCTTATAGAATTTTGCTGTAAAGCCGTCTGGTCCTGGAGCTTTGCCCAACTTTGCATCCTCTATCGCCATTGTCACTTCTTCTTTCGTTACTAAACCATTTAGTAATTCCTTAATTTGTTTTCCCAGCTCTGGAACTTCAATTTTCTCCAAATATTTCTTGATTCTCTGTTGATCAATTCCTTTCTTTTGAAATAATTTGGCGTAGTATTTAAAAAAGCTCTTTTTATACCATTCAGATTCATCACATCCTTTCCATCTTCAACAATCTTAGATATAAAGTTTCTTTCTTTTCTATTTTTCAATTGCCATGCTAAAAACTTTCCTGGTTTGTTTGCACCCTCAAATGCTTTTTGCTGTAATTTTTTCAGATTCCAATATAATTCTCTATTTAAAAGAACATTCAGCTGATCTTGCAAGAAGTGGATTTCCTTAATAATCTTCTTCTTCCCTGGTCTTTTTTTTAATTCCCTTTCTTTTTGTCGAATTTTTTCATGAAGGTCTTTCTGTTGCTGAATCTTTTGCTTTTTGTCTTTGGAGTTCAGAGAGATAAGCATACCTCTCATTACTGCTTTGTATGTATCCCATACAACTTGTATATCCGTTCCTTTATTCAAATTCAATTCAAAAAAACTTTTCGTTTCCTTTTTTAAAATTTCATTAATTTGTTTTTGATCCAGTAAATCTTCATTAATTCTCCAAAATAACTGTTTAGGTTTTGCTTTAGATATCCAAAGTAGGGGATTGTGATCAGAATTAGTTTTCGGTAAAATTTGTATTTTATGAGTTTTTTGCGCCATCTCCTCTGACATCCAAATCATGTCAATTCGAGAAAAGGAGTTATGTCTATTCGAATAAAACGTGTAGTCCTTAGTCTTAGGATTCCACTTCCTCCAAACATCTTCTAATTTCTCTTGTTTCATCAATTGAAAAAAAATTTTTGGTAACTTTCCAGCTATTTCACCACTTGCTTTGGACTTTCTATCCAATGTGTTGTTCACTGTACCATTAAAGTCTCCCGCAAGGACAATTTGGTCATAGTTCAAACACTCCAACTCTTTAGCCAAATCGTTAAAAAAAGTCTCTTTTGCACCATTGGGTGCATATATATTAACAAGCAATGTCTTTTTTCTGTCCATAAAAATTTCCACGCCAACATATCTCCCTTCTTTGTCGGAAAAAATTTGTTTAGGATCCAAATCTTTTGAAATGTAAATCACTGTTCCTTTTTTCTTATTAAATGCTGAGGAATGAAATTCTTCTCCCAATTTTTTATTAGTCAGATATTTATCGTCTTGTTTTCTTATGTGTGTTTCTTGTAGACAAATTATATTACATTTTTGTTTTTCCAGCCAATGATTCACCAGTCTTCTTTTACCTGGTGAATTTAGTCCATTTACGTTCCAAGATAAAAATTTGTAATCCATAATGACGTTGAATTAAATATCTTTAAAATCGTCCAAATTGCTCGCTTTAAATCTATATAAATCTCCTTCAGTTTTAAGAGTTGATCTCACCGAGTTGTACATAAATGTAAGTCCATATGGAATCTCCCATCTGAACCTAATATTCATTTCTTTTAACCTGTCTGTCAATTTCTTGAATTTCTTTCTGTCTTGTAGAATCGATCTCGGAATTTCTCTCAAAATTATTATTTTCTTTCCATTAATTTCCAACGGTTGTGTAAATTGTTTCTTGAAAACGTCTTCCTTCATCTTTGTTGTCACAAATTGAACAATTACATCTCTAGGTAATTGCTTTCTTTTGGCATACGCTGAGTTTACTCTGTAAATCAAGTCAAAGTCTGCATCCAAATCTCCTTCGTCTTCCCCTATGTAAGTTGTCAATGTCTTAATTACTAGAGCCCGTAAATCTTGATCCTCCTCCTCTTCTATCCCTCTCAATCTCAGATGATTCTGAGTAGCCCTATAATCCATTATGGTCTCCAGCCTTGCATTTTCTGACAGGGTTTTTTAACCCTTTGTTCCATATCTTCAGATTTTGTCACCAGACTTTTGACTTCCTTTTTGAGTTCTTCTGTATCTTTCTTAATCCCTGACACTTCTGCAAGTACCAGTTCCTTCAATTCTTCCATATTTTTTTTCTGTACTTGAATTTGCACTTGCTCTATTTGCTCCAATTGTTGTTGCAACTGTGATTCTATTTGTTTTCCAAGATTCTCAGTCATCCGTTTTTCCATCGCCTCTATAGCTGCTTGCCATTCTTTTTTTCCTTTGCAGTCATTCTTGGGCTGGGTGATGAAGCAGCTCTAGGTCTTGTTCGCAAATCCGTCTTGGAGGCCACTTCAATGTTAGTTAGTCTTTATATTAGCAGTCTTCAAGCCAAATCGCCACCTTTAAAACTTGTTTAAACACTTTTTCGGCCTGAAAATAACGTTTTAAATTTTGGTCCTCCCCAAAATGTCGGGCGCAATTTCTCTATGGTTTTCCGGCTAGAGTAGGCTCCTTCCGAACTTCCTGTTCTCCTGTCCGTCTCTGTAATTCAACTTCCGGTAAAGGTGGTGTCACATAATAAAATGTCCATCCGCTTCAAACACAGCAGCCTCTGAAAACCTCCACTCTAGCCCACTTCCTGTATCACAGAGTCACAGTTAGTTTCGTTTCTACTACGTAACGTTTAGACTTGGCTAACCACAGGAATGCAAAACAAAGTCTCTTTTCAGCCTTTTTCTCTAACGGAAAGCTTTCTTTTTACTTTTAATTCAAGCGGAATAGTTCCTTAAAGGTTTCAACGCTTATCCGTACGTTTATCACAGACTTCTTTGAACCGGTAAGCGCTTAATCGTATATTTGTTACCTTGCTTGTAGTTTCGGGGTTTCGCGGTGCTTCTTCAGTAAACGATGTTAATCAGATGATGAAGAGATCGGTAGATGGCGAATTTATGCTGAATTCTCAGCCCGGCTGGCATCTGTAGAGTTGATTTGCAACTGCCCTCTTCACGGAGGGAGATCAAAGTGTAAACAAGCTTCCTCCGAAGCTTATCCACACCGATCTCAACCCCCCTCAGGCTTCGCTGCTTGCTTGCCACTCCCCCGCCTGGAGAGTGCTGCGCTGGGCCAGATAGAGCCCAGACTGTCGTCAGATGCCGCAGTACACTCTGCACAACTCGCAAAGTGTGTCAATTCGCCATTTTCTCCGACCGGAAGCCCCCCTCTTGGAATTATTTTTATTTCTCTGCGGAGTGAGACCAGCTCCACCACCCCCCACTAGTAAATTAGGGGCTTCCAGGGAAGATCGCCTGCCAAGATGCTTGTCTATATCAGACTCGCAAAGACTCACACTTCATCTCATTTGCTGAAGGTAAGAAAAACTTTCCATAGACACTGGATCATTGCTTGCTCTATCGGTGTGCGCCTCTCCTCTCCCTGATGCTGCCGCCACAGCGGGACCTTAAGGAGCAGAGGAGTGCCTCAATCCCTTAGCCGCAGCTTTGGGAGAAGCACTCATCGCATCCCAGGCTGAAAGCCCCCTACAAGGACTCCTGGGGGGGGCAGAATCATCTGGCACCCCTCCCTGCCACCGCGTTATAAGCCGCTCCTCCAGGAGATCAAAGGAGTGCACCTGCCATTCGAGTTGCCGAAACCAGAAGTCACAACGGTGGATTTCCTGCACAAATGGGTCGTTTGGCTCTTAAGATGTCATTTAAAACAAGACAATATTATTTGGAACACAAGAAGCTTATTTCAAAATGTGTCTCCTATAGGATAAATTTTGCTTAGTTAGAAAGAACAATGGCACAGTCTTGCAGGTGTGTGTGTCTTATACAGAATAACTATAAAGGCACTTTGAACCGGGACAATGGGAAGAGAAGAGGCATCCTGGGAGGGGTGAGAAAAAGAGATGGCAAAGGAATTCAATTTCCCACAAGCAGCTGCACTGCCCTTGCTCTTCCCTTTCCCTCGATTGTATTCATCAGTCTCCCACTACTTGCTGCACAGCCACATTTTGACCCACACAATCCCCCTATTTCCCCCGCGTCTTCGTGATCCTTGTTTTTTGAGATCAAGAAGATGTGGTGAAAATCGGGGGATGCTGCGGGTCAAAATGTGGCTGCGCAGCAAGTAGTGGGAAACTGACAAATACAATCGGAGAAAAGGGAAGAGCGAGGGAGGCACAGCTGCTTGTAAATCAGTCGATGTCTCAGCTAAAAGCATGTTCCAGAAGAGAGTGTTGTCTACCCTGTTTTGTTTTATTTATTTATTTATTTCCCCAACCCCTACTCCCAAATCCCCAGGAATCTCCCAACTCACAGTGGTCAACCCTTACAGGAGGTTGTGCTTCATATAATAGTGTCTTATTTTAAATAGCATCTTTAGAGCTAAACTACCCCTTATGTGAGGTAATCCATGCTAAACTGTTTAGGGCTTTACAAGTAAAAAACAGCACTTTGAATTCTGCTGTATGTTATATAGGTGAAAGGGCTGAGATTGGGAACAGGAGACATTTGGAAATGCAGAACAGTGCTCTAAATTATGGAGCTGCAGGAACACACTTAAGCAAAGGAAAGGGTGATGCGATTCTCAAGCAGCGGTGCAACACAGCATTTAACCTTTTTTGAAATACTGAGCAAGCGTTCTGAAGCGCTGTCAGACAGCATCCAACCTGCAAACAGCTTTCTAAAACTTTCACAAGATAGTGTGGTACATGTATCTGAAGCAAGTCGTCGCATGTGGATGAGCAGGGGTGGCTAGATCACTAGCAAAACCACAATCTGTGCCACAACTGCAAAGTTACAAATGCTGTATCTGAGAGAGATTTTGTGCAGTGGACCACCCCGTTCCATTTGGCTGAAGGCCTCTTTATTAACAGAAACTGTAGGGCAGGTGACTTGGCTATCGGAATAAGGAATAACAATACTTAACTAAGCCGTTTCTAGAGCCAGGGATGTCTTGGCCTGGTTCTGCAGATTCTTAGTAGGCCCTGCACTCCTGCAGGCTGCTAGTAAGGAGACTGGGAAGAGAAGCTACTCTCTGACAGCATGAAGAAATGGAAAAGCTAAACAAGAAAGTTTCCATTATGATGGCTGGTTGAAGGATGTGAACACCCAGAGATAGGGGCCACAGCCCAGATAGGTTTACACTCCCCAACACATTATTTCCCCTTACTTCAAAGGCCTCCAAAACACCTGTACGTCCATTGGGAGAAATTGTATGTTTTTCCAACAGGGCAAATATCTCCAGGAAGCCTGTAAAGGCTAAGAAAACAGCATGGAAGGAAGGATGCAGTTAAACCTTTCTCCCAGCTCCTTACACAGCTTTTCCTTCAGTTGGGAGGAGTCTTTTTTTTTTTTTTTTTTTGCAATGACCATTTTTTTAGTTCAGCCTCCATTCTATCCCACATGGCACTCTACATCAAATACCCCAAGATAAGTACCACCTCATGATTCCATGGTGCAAGTTATACTCAATACCCTGCCCACCAGTAGAGTTGCCAGGTCCAAACAACAACCCTGCAGGGGACTTACTGGGATGCTCCAGGGAGGGGAGAGAAGAAGCACACCTCTGGGTGACATAGGCTTATCAGGGACATTGGGGATGATGTGCCTACATCACTCGAAAGCAGGGCTCTTTTTGTAGCAGGAACTCCTTTGCATATTATGCGATACACCCCTAATGTAGCCAATCTTCCAAGAGCTTACAGTAGCCCCTGTAAGAAGCTCTTGGAGGACTGCCTACATTAGGGGTGTGCCGCCTAATATGCAAAGGAGTTCCTGCTACAAAAAGAGCCCTGCCCAAAAGTGACATAGGCATGTTGGTGATGGGTGGGGACGTTGCTTGGGTTTTCTGGTTAAAATTCTATGGTTTGAAGCTAATTCTGGCGCAGTTCTGCAGGGCCTGCAAGATGGAGCTCTTCCGCCAGGCTTTCGAGTAGGAGCCACCGCCGCTACTGTTCCATCAATGCACCGTTGCCGAAAATTGGCAGAGATACCATCTGGGTGCAAGCAGGCCTTGGGAAGAAGACTGGGTATCTACTGCTTTGGAACTTATGTTGTTGGTCCGGATCCACCGTACTGGAACCCATCTTGGAACTGGGAATATCAGAGCACCAGCACTTTGTTGTGTTATTGTTATTTTTTTATCTTGTTTTAATTGTTTTAATTATGGCTTTGGCCCCAACTGTTAGCCACCCTGAGCCTTAGGGGAGGGCAGGATATAAACTGAATTATAAATAAACTAGGAATAAGGCCCGTTGTGGAAATAAATACAACGGGCTCTAGAAAGAGGCTCTGGGAGAGTGCCCCGGCTTTGGGCACTCAGTGACAATTTGCTGTGGCAATCTCAGCAGGGTATAATGACAGAGTCCACCATTTTCTCCAGAGGAACTGATCTTTGCTACCTGAAGAGCAGTAGCAATTTTGAGTGATCTCCATCCCACCCCCAAGATTGGTAACAGTGGTTTCCCAGAAGGGAGTGGCTGGTTTGGAGGGTGGAGTCTATGGCATTGTACCTGTCTGAGGTCCCACCCCTCCTCAACACTCACCCTCTCCCGGTTCGACCCCTCAAATCTCCAGGAATTTCCCAACCTGGAGCTGACAACCCTATCTCCCTCCCAGCCAACCATCAACCTACCTTTAGTTTTCCATCTCCTCCCCCCTCCCTCCTAGAGAGCAGTTGTAATTTTGAGTGATCTCCAGCCCCCACCTGGAGATTGGCAACAATGGTTCCCCATCAGGGAATGGTTGGATTGGAGGGTGGAGTCTATGGCATCATACCTGTCTGAAGTGCCACCCCTCTTCAAACCTCACCCTCTCCAGGCTCCATCCCTCAAATCTACAGGAATTGCCCACCTGGAGTTGGCAACCTGATCAGGACTGGGCCCAATGAGTTTTCCCCCAAAGGTCAACATAGGTGTGGAAAGGGCCTTTTACTGATAGAGGAGAAAGTACAGGTGCCAACTCTGATAAGGGAAATACCTGGAGATTTGGGGGTGTGGATCCTGTGGAGGGCAACATTTGTTGGGGTGTGTGTGGAAGGACTCAGCAGGGTATAATGCCATAGAGTCTACCCTCCACAGCAACCATTTTCTCCTGGGGAACTGATCTCTGTCATCTGGAGGTCAATTGTAACAGTGGGAGATCTCCAGGTCCCACCTGGAGATTGGCAAATCTAGGGGAAAGTCAGCTGCACAGCGGGGAGTTGAAGAAAATGGTCTGATGGTTGCTGGGCCACCTCGTTAGCCGGCCAGCCATGCTGAAGCTAAGCAGGAGAAAGAGCCTTTTCCCATGTATTCTGACAGGAAAGTGGCCGTTGGGGAGGGGGTTATGGACAGGGGAAGGGGTTATGCTGAAAGTGCTTTTTTTTTACTCACAGAACCAAACTTGGCTGCCTACTAACAGCCACTGAGGGGACAGTCCCTCACAGGAGTCAAGAGAATTGTCTTCCTCAGGAGAGAGAGCTGGTCTGCCAGGGGGAGTGGGTGGGGAAGAGGAGCAGACCCAGCACCCGGCCAATGGCACGTGGGTACTTTTGAATGGCGGCTGATGGGCCAATGGCTGAGGTAGGGCATTTTACAGCCAATGGGAGCGCATGGAATCTTACGAAACCAAAAGATAAATATTATAAGGAGAGATAAATATAAATAAATAGAGTTTTGCCCAAAAACCAGAACATTGCCCCCTGACATCACCAATGTGCCTACATCAATTCCAGGTGATGTAGGCATGTCCCGTTTGGGGTGGTAACTCTTCTCCGAGGGTGGAGCGCCAGAAGCCAGGGGATCACCTGTGCACTGGGGGGACCTGGCAACCCTGCCCACCAGACATGCACTGTTGGTAAAACACACTCTTTCAGTATATTTTAACTGTTCTGTTATGTATGAAAGTCATGAAAAAATGTTAAGGACTAAATACTTTCCATTAACCTTGAACACACACCATTATTTTCCTTGATTGTACTGATTATGACTATACCTTCTAAACACACATGTGCCATTCACAGGTGACACAGTGCCACTGGGGCAAAGCTCTATGAATTATCCATTTCTCACTGTAGCTCTGTACAGACATTCCTTTGAACCCAAGAAGAGTGTTCAAATGCCACACATGGGGACCTATACACAAGAGTTTCAGCTTATGACCCTTGTATTTCATTTTTACAGGATATGCATTGTACATACCTATGAGCTTGTAAAGGTAAAACTAAAGGTAAAGGTTCCCTTGCTTGAAAGCCAGTCGAATCCGACTCTAGGGTTGCGGTGCTCATCTCCATTTCCAAGCCGAAGAGCCAGCACTGTCCAAAGATATTTCTGTGGTTATGTGGCCGGCATGTCTAAACACCAAGGCACACAAGATGCTGTTACCTTCCCACCGAAGTGGTACCTATTTATCTACTTGCAATTTCTTGCTTTCAAACTGCTAGGTTGGCAGGAGCTGGAACCAGAGATGGGAGCTCACTCCATCATGCGGCACTCGGGTCTTGAACTGCTGAACTACCGACCCTCCAGCCTGCAGTTCAGTGTCTTAACCACTTGAGCCTGTAGGACTGTGCAAATGGGAGCATTAACATGCAAACATCATAGTAGGAGCCAGAAAATGCAGCCCATTTCCTTTTGCTCCATGCATTATTTTTACCCACATATGAACACCTGCGCAGGGCTTATGTGAAGATGTTTCTCTGAAAACAAAAGCAAATTGGATAACTGGGATCTCCGTCTGCTCAGAGAGATATGCAAACACTCAGCTACTTGATGATTTTGTGTCACATAGGACTAACTGCATGGATGCCCAAAAGGTTTCCCCTCTCACACATGACTGAAGGTTGCTGTTGCAATATCAGTGACCTGAATATATGAGAGCAAAACTCTCAGGGAGAATTAGATTCAAAGAGGCCTGAAGCTTCCCAAGAATCTGAAAGAAAATGGCATTTAGGTCTTCATGGCCGACTAGAGCCAGTTAAAAGGTCAGAAAGAAAAGGTTACTGACCTGTAGATTTCCCTGAAACTGGCCAGGCACCACCACAGCAGTCTCCTCATAACACTGGGATCATCCAAGAGTTTGCAGGTCAGTGACCCTGGAGCCTATTGAAAGCAGGAAGGGCTCAGCATTTTTACCGGATTTAAATGAGTTTGCTGAGTGGCATCACTTGTCCTGAACATATAAACAGCCTCCATTTTGGTTACTTTGTGAAACTATTAGGGGAAAACAATAATTTCCTCAAATGAAACTGTGAAGTGACAGAGTAAGTATCTCCAAACCTAATACTAGGTTGCTCAAATATATTTGTGTATGAAGTCCATTGTATTCCAGTTAGACTTGGGCTGAATCTGCGTTTGTCTTTCCCACCAGTGTCCCCACCTTTTGACTCCGTCTTCAAAAAAGCTGTCCACATTTGGTGTCGTTTTCTCACCTCAACAGTGCTAGCATACTTTCACACATCCACATATGTTTATCATCCTTTCCGGGCAGCTCCACTGTCACTGCACCTCCACACTGCTTTAAAAGAATCTTCTCCAAACCGCCAAAACCACTACCACCACCAACAACAACAACTATCTCGAGGTAACATCAGGCGGTAATGGGACGGCCCAATATAAGACCGCTACAGTACTGTGATGGATCGGTGCCACTGAAACAGGCTCAGGGTTACCATCTACAAGCCTCCATCTTGACTTGTCTAAAGTAATAATATCATGGAACACTTTATTAATGTTAATTTGGTTGTTTTACCCTGATTTTAATATTTGGCACTTGATGCCCTTGTTATGAGCCGCCCTGAGTCCGCTTGCAGGGAGGGCGGGATAAAAATGCGATAAATAAAATAAAACATTCAAACAAGCATAGAGAAAGATGGCGTCACAGTAGCATGTAACTGATTTAAAAATGCAAATGCAGATTCAACCTAACTCATAAGAATGGTTACAACTGAAATTTATATTTACCATTAGGGACCTATTAATCTAGGCAGTGTAAGTCCCATATGAATACTGAAAACCAGGCTTCTTTTAAAAAAAAATTAAGTTGTAACCAGCTGGATTGGCCCGCACAAAATCTAGATCAAAAAACAAAATCCATGTTTGTGTGTGTGTGTGTGTACACATGTATATATTTACACATACATATAAATATACACACGTGTGTGTGTGTGTTTACCCCTTCTTTGGTTATATGTGGTGGATTAGCTAGCTGTATTTCACTCATAAGAAGTGACTGACTTGTTGACATCCTGTGAAAACCAGGCTTCAGACTTTCCTTGATCAAGGAAGACAAGTAGCTCACATTATATCAAAATATGTTTGACAGGATGGAAGAAGTACAAGAAGTTATACGTTAAACTCCTCCATAAAAGATAAATGGTTTATGGATATTTAAGCACTATAGAAATAGAACTGGGTTTTCTGCAAGAGATGCTGGTGAATGAAATATTGTTAAATATTATCAAACCTCAGTCACTGCATCCTTAAATATTTGTGCGATTTCTGGTGATGATTGGGCTCATCAGGTACCCCAGACGCCGACTTCAGTTTATAGCATGGGCCATGGTGGAAAACAAATGTGCTTCATGTTCCTAAAATTCCTAATAACAGACTTATAAGGGTGTAATTCTGCCTAGGAATGCACTTGGGCCAAAGATGTGTCACGGTTGAGGATCTATGCAGACATTACACTAGCCTAGTATTTGCGGGCTTCTTCTGCCAAAGATCAGCCTGTGGAGTTTGCATCTCTCTCCAGAGTGGCAAAAAGAATGGAAAACATTCATAACAGACATCATAAACTTCAGGTTGCATTCACATCTTGCAAGGAGTAGAATTAAGTTAATTCCAGTCAATTCACTCACTCCTAATATATAGTGACATAAATCAGATAAATTGGGGCTGTGGCTCGGTGGTAGAGGATCTGCTTGGCAAGCAGAAGGTTCTAGGTTCAATCCCCAGTATCTGCAGTTAAAGGATCTGGCAGTAGATGATGTGAAAGACCTCTGCCTGGAGAGCTGCTGCCAGTCTGAGTAGGCAATGCAATACTAACTTTGATGGATCAAGGGTCTGATTCAGTATAAGGCAGTTTCATGTGTGTAAATTTATACTTTAATGAAAAATTAAAATATATGTCTTTATTTTAACAACTAACCTATGCAATCCCATTGTTTTCATTGATTTTTTTCTTAAACTTCCACACAAGTGTTGCAACACCACATTTGCAATGGAAAAAAATTAAATATAATACAACATACTTGATGCAAATTCTGAATTTCCTATTTAATATGACAGTTTTATGGTTGGGCACCCTAAGTTTGTGGTTGGGTCATTATATTTACCAGAAATGTATAAGGCTGGCAGTTAGCCTCAAAAACTTGCTTAAAGAAATTAGACAGGGCAAAAGAGCTCATGTAATTTACATGACAACCATAAATTTTGCCAATCCTGTTTTAACTGGCTTCCTCTGTTTAATTCTTTAACAAGGGAAAAGATTTGAAAGTGAACCTCCCACCAGTTCCATCAAAGCCAAGGTTGCAGCTCAAACTGGCTGCTGATGTAAATTAAGGGACTTCGCAGCACCTCCCCACATTTAACGAAGGCCTAATTTAAAGAGGGTATTTATTATTTAACTAGCATTCACCATCAACCTTAAATCTGGTTCCTGTAATTAAAAGGATTTTCTTACATCTAGTTCTCAGTGTTAGAAGTCTCATTTTCCGTTAGTTAATTAAGGACTGTTTCTTAAGCCTTTCAATAAAAAGAAAAACAAAGAGAAAGGGATTAAAAACTGTCACGGAAAAAAAAGACTTGCACAAACATGGCTAAAATAATCAGTTGGCCTCTTTAATTAAAAGCAACAGGACTAATTTACTGCATTCATGTCTTAAAATGCTTCTAAAATCATTTTGGTATACTTAAGAAAGAAACTGCATACTTCCCAGATGTTGCACAGATATAATATTTCTATAAATGTAATTTATATAAATATAAATTATATAAATGTAATTTGAATGGGTTCAAAACTGGTGCGCAGATTATAGTGTTGCTTTGTATGTCTTGGTGTGGTGAGCTGGGGAGAGAAGAAACTGTAGAAGTGTCTCTAAAACATTGTAAACATTTGCATTATTCCCCCATCCTTAACAATGATCAGAGAGGCAAACTCAAGCACAACTGATACCCTAAAGCAAACTAAAGCCTTTCGAGTGCACCCTTTAACTATTAGAATTCTTAGAACGAATTTAGAGTCCAGTGGCACCTTTAAGACCAACAAAGGTTTATTCATGGTATGAGCTTTTGTGTGCATGCATACTTTGAATAAGACTTCGTTGGTCTTACAAGGTGCCACTGGACCCTAAACTTGTTCTACTGCTTCAGACCAACATGGCTGACTACCTGAAACTATTAGAATCCCTGTTTTATAAATGTTCTTCTGAGACACCATGGCAGTATGCCAGAAACAATGGCAAAGTATCATGGTTTAGAAGATATTGTATTTTTTAACTCCTAGCTAGGAATGAAATGAGCCAGGAAGGGGTGGAGCTTCTAGATGCAGAAAGGTGCAGACAGTGGAAAGCAAAGGAAGAAAGCAAGACTGCCCTGTTGGGGAGCTTGAACTTAATCATAGGCTCCTAACATCTTGTTTAAGGTAACTTATTTGCATATGTCACACACCCTGGCATCATCGGACGTGTGTCAGAAGGCAACACCCACCACTCAGGCTCCACTGGACTGTTTTGGTTTGCTAGCTATGGGAGGGGGGAAACGCGCAGATCTGTGCTCACAGAGGAGGGAGAGCTTGTACCTGAATAAACCTTGGTCTTAAAGGTGCCACTGGACTCTTTTGGATGGCCAGCAAGTGCAGGAAAGTGCGTGGCTGCTCGTGGATCGAGCAGGGTGGTGCAGAGGACACGCATGGCCTCGAGCAGGTAGGGGACCAGAGCGGTGGCAGGGCAGAGGCGCAGGAGGAGGCTGAGTAGGCACAGGAAGCTGGGGCGGAGCTCCTTGCAGGCCTCATGGGAGTTGCCGGGGCCCTCCTTGCAGAGACACCACACCAGGGCCGGCACAAGGAGTGGCAAAGCCTGCGCAGGCTGAGTGCCACGGCCCAGGCAGTGGTGGAGCAGCTCGAGGGCCAGCTTGTGACAGCGCTCCGCTGGGTCAGCCAGCGGGCTGCAAAAGGCAGGTCGGCTGCTGGGAGTAGAGGGTGGGGCTTGCTGCATGTGCCCATCCCCTGGGCTCCTTACTGCCAGAGCTTCGCTCCTGTGCGCTCCTGCAGGAAATGAGCCCTGGATGTAACCGATGTAGTAGCAGGACCATGGAAGCCAACTGTGCTGCAATTTGACTATCCTTTGCTAATCACTGATGCCATCCCACTGCTCTCATCTGCACAGGGAGGTTAAAGGTCACTGGCATCAGTCTTCTTATATCATATCATTCTTCACAAGACTTGGTATTCATTAGACTTCGCTTCCTGAAATGTTAAAGAAGCAACAGGGGGAAATGCAGACATGCACAACTGTCATATGTACGCTCAAATAATTCACAGAGTAGATGTGCTACTTTATTCTAAACCTCAGTCTGATTTCTGAAATTACCTAGATATTGACTCAGATTATGTAGTAATTGGCATGGCATGTACTTAGTAACTGTTCCTTAAACTAGCTTCTATGATACTCTATGGCTTTTTTGGGCTTTTTAAGAACTACATTCCAAAGATAGCAAACCACTAAGATGTTGTGGAGACTTATCTTAAATTAAGTGCAAATAGTTAATATGAATTTCACAAGAAACAGATTTCAGATCTGCACTGTGATTATTACATATTGACAGGATATGATTGTGAAGCTTATATCCAAAGACAACATTTAAAAAAACTTAATCATCTTACAACAAACTATTCATGCATGACTGTAATAATATTTTATGTACCTGAAGTGCTCATCTAGATTTCAATCCACTCAAAGGTTTGATTGCTACACATAACATCCTGTTTCATTCCCATATGGCTTTTTGTGTAAATCTATTGGTAGCTTTATAGATAGTTCTAGAGATTTATTTCAGGTTAAAATTTACATACAGAATTGTTCTACCAAGAATAGCTTCCAAGTTTGATACAGAGAGACTATCAGTCGATGCATTCCTTTGCATGTGGCACCCTCCCCTGTAGGGACCACAGAGGACTGCCAGATCCAGGTTGGGAAACTCCTGTGATAGAGGACAGAGACCTCAGAGGGGCACAGTGCCATAGAGTCCCACTCTCCAAAGCATCCATTTTATCCAGGGGAACTGATCGCCGTAGTCTGGACATGAGCTATAATTCAGGGGGATTTCCCAAGTCCCACCTGGAGGCTGGAACCCCTATGACCCCGTGAAGGCAAGAACCCATATCTGAATTATAATGCAGACATATTCATATTCATAGCCATTCATACAGGCTTCTTGGAGAGGGGGAGAAAGTATGTATTTGAATAGATTTAAAGCCGTATTATTAAAGCATGTTAGCCAGTCTGGTGTAGTGGTTGGACTGTCAGACTAGGATTTGAGAGAACCAGGTTCAAATCCCTACTCTGCCATGGAAGCTTGCTGGGTGACCTTGGGCCAGTCATGTAGTCTAAGCCTAACCTACCTCACAGGGTTTTTGTGAGGATAAAATGGAGGGCAGATGTAAGCTACTTTAGGTCCCTATTGGGGAGACAAGTGGGGGATAAATGCAGTAAATAAATAAATATACATGAATGAATGAATGAATGAATGAATGAATGAATGAATGAATGGTGATGCCACCAAAAATTACACCCCCAGGGTGAGTTCTATCCCTCTGCCATAATGTCTAGGAATCTTCATCATGTGACATTGTATGGCTACACTGTGAGTTTATCCACCTCCATTCCTCACCAATGGCTGTTGCTGGCAGCAGCAGAGAAACAGCCAAAGTAATTAAGCTGCACTTCATCGTATGTTCTCCAGGGCATTATGGCAGGGAGAGGAAGAGCTCATCACTGGAGGATTCTATTTTTGGCCATTTCTTAGGGCAGGCAGGACATTTGTCTGTGTTGTATTGAATGGTAACATGTTTTTAAGGAGACAATATCATTCTTTTTTGGCTCCAAATAGCAACCGTACACTGAGCAGAATCAGACACACACCGATCTTTTAACAGTTCATTCAGGTCATACTCAACTGAATTGCTCCCTTGTTTCCTGAACAATTCTGCATGCTGGCTTCCTCTAAAATGATATCAGCACAAACCAAACAGAAGCATTACATCACCAGAACCATCTCTCATTGGATGTTCAGTGATGCAGCAACTTCTGTTACCTAGCAACTTCCTAGAGTGGTTAACTCCTTTTGCAGGTATTCCACACAGTACAGTAAATCTCTTTGCAAGAATCTGAATTGGAAGAGATTTCAAAGAAGAGATGTGGAGATTGTTAAAATGACAGTCTAAAGTGAAGAATGTGTTACAAGGAAGATGCTGCTAGAATAAATGCGTCCCTAGACTGTGAAGGAAAATGTTCCTGAACATACAGTTTAAAAATAGAAGCCATTTGTTATATCTGACCTATAGCAGATCTCTTTGTCTGAATATCTATGATAAATTGCAAGACCTGATTAAAAAGGGATGGCTCTGAACATTCTTGCTCTTATAATTTTTGGAGCAGCTGGCCCAGTTCTTTGGAGCAAAAGATCCAGGCACTGCCCATGTATATTTCCAAGTTGCTTCTTTGCGGCCTTTATATGCTTTAAACCCCATCACAGTGTGCCAGTTTTTGTTCAGCACGGTGGATTTGTGCATTAGAAGCATTTGTCACAGAATTCATTCTAGTAATATCTGTGTCTGTTATGTCCTGTTGAGTCGCTTCCAACATACAGTGACCCTATGAATGAACAACCTCCAAAGCATCCTATCATTGACAGCCTTGCTCAGGTCATGCAAACTGAAGGCTTTGCATCCTTTATTGAGTCAATCTATCTCAGTTTGGTTGATGGGACGTATTAACTGTGTTAACATTAGATGATCCTAGGTATCTCCCAAGGTCTGCACTTTATAAGAAGCAATGTTTTCATTGTTGCACAAATGGAAAAATGGAAACTAAAACAGGACATGGTATCTTACTCCAAGACACTGAAATGCTGGACAACACATCCAGTTACCATGTCAGATTACACAGGGAAGCCATTGAAATTCATAAACATAAACACAATTTCAACAGGAAAGAAGAGTATTTAAAAATAAGTAGGGCATGGTTCTCCCTCATGGATCACTGCCTTGTCGTGACGAGGGGGCTTGCGTGGTTCGATGAGGCTGTGGGCTATGCCGTGGAGGGCCACCCAGGATGGACAGGCCACAGCAGAGAACTCAGACCAAGCGTGATCCCCCTGAAGAAGGAAATGGCAACCCACTCCAGTATGTTTGCCAAGAAAACCCCATGGACAGTAACAAAAGGCTAAAAGATATGACGCCGGAAGATGAGCCCCTCAGGTCGGAAGGTGTCCAATATGCTACTGGGGAAGAGCAGAGGGCAAGTACGAGTAACCCCAGAAAGAGTGAAGCGGCTGGGCCAAAGCCGAAAGGACGCTCAGTTGTGGATGTGTCTGACGGTGAAAGGAAAGTTCGATGCTGCAAAGAACAATACTGCATAGGAACCTGGAATGTAAGATCTATGAATCAAGGTAAGCTTGACGTGGTCAAAAATGAGATGGCAAGAATGAACATTGACATCTTGGGAATCAGTGAACTAAAGTGGACAGGAATGGGTGAATTTAACTCAGAAGACCATTGTATCTACTACTGTGGCCAGGAATCCCGTAGAAAAAATGGTGTGGCCTTTATAGTCAACTAGAGAGTGAGAAAGGCAGTATTGGGATACAATCTCAAAAATGACAGAATGATCTCGGTCCAAATCCAAGGCAAACCATTCAATATCACAGTAATCCAAGTCTATGCCCCAACCACTGCTGCAGAAGAGGCTGAAGTGGACCAGTTCTATGAAGACCTACAACAGCTCATAGAACTAACACCAAAAAATGATGTCTTCCTCATCATAGGGGACTGGAATGCTAAAGTAGGAAATCAAAAGGTAACCGGAATAACAGACAAGTTTGGCCTTGGAGAACAAAATGAAGCAGGGCAAAGGCTAACAGAGTTTTGTCAAGAGAACACGCTGGTCATAGCAAACACCCTTTTCCAACAGCCTAAGAGGCGTCTCTACACATGGACATCACCAGATGGGCAACACCGAAATCAGATTGACTATATAATTTGCAGTCAAAGATGGAGAAGCTCTATCCAGTCAGTAAAAACAAGACCTGGAGCTGACTGTGGCTCAGATCATGAATTACTCATTGCAAAATTCAGACTTAAATTGAAGAAAGTTGGGAAAACCACAAGGCCATTCAGATTTGACCTAGATCGCATCCCCGATAAATATACAGTAGAGGTGAAGAATAGGTTTAAGGGACTAGATTTGATAGACAGAGTGCCTGAAAAACTATGGACAGAGGTCCGTGACATTGTAAAGGAAGCAGCAATCACTGCCATCCCAAAGAAAAAGAAATGCAAAAAATCAAAGTGGCTGTCTGATGAGGCTTTACACATAGCAGAGGAAAGAAGGAAAGCTAAAAATTTGCCCAACTGAATGCAGATTTCCAGAGAACAGCAAGGAGAGATAAGGAGACTTTCCTGAATGAACAATGCAAAGTAATAGAGGAAAACAATAGATTGGGAAGGACTAGAGATCTCTTCAAGAAAATTGGAGAAATCAAGGGAACATTCCATGCAAAGCTGGCCATGATAAAGGACAAAAACGGTAGGGACCTAACAGAAGCAGAAGAGATTAAGAAAAGATGGCAAGAATACACAGAAGAACAATACAAGAAGGACCTCAATGTCCTTGACAACCACGATGGTGTAATCACTGACCTCGAGCCAGACATCCTGGAAAGCGAAGTTAAATGGGCCTTAGAAAGCATTACTAACAACAAAGCTAGTGGAGGTGATGGTATCCCAGCTGAGTTATTCAAAGTCTTAAAAGAAGATGCTGTTAAAGTGCTGCACTCAATTTGCCAACAAATTTGGAAAACACAACAGTGGCCACAGGATTGGAAAAGGTCAATGTACATTCCAATCCCAAAGAAGGGCAATGTCAAGGAATGTTCAAACTATCGCACAATTGCACTCATTTCACACGCTAGCAAGGTCATGCTCAAAATCCTACAAGCTAGGCTCCAACAGTACGTGGATAGAGAACTGCCAGAAGTACAAGCTGGGTTTCGAAGAGGTAGAGGAACTAGAGATCAAATTGCCAACATTCGCTGGATTATGGAGAAAGCAAGAGAGTACCAGAAAAACATCTACTTCTGCTTCATTGACTATGCTAAAGCCTTTGATTGTGTGGATCACAATAAATTATGGCAGGTTCTTAAAGAGATGGGAGTACCAGACCACCTCACATGTCTCCTGAGAAACCTGTATAAGGGTCAAGAAGCAACAGTTAGAACCGGATATGGAACAACTGATTGGTTTAGCATAGGAAAAGGAGTACGACACGGATGTATATTGTCACCTTGCTTATTTAATTTATATGCAGAGTACATCATGCGAAATGCTGGCCTGGATGAATCACAAGCTGGAGTTAAGATTGCTGGGGAAAAGATCAATAACCTCAGATATGCAGATGATACCACTCTGATGGCAGAAAGTGAAGAGGACTTAAAGAGCCTTTTGCTCAGGGTGAAAGAGGAGAGCGCAAAAGTGGGCTTGAAGCTCAACATCAAAAAAACTAAGATCATGGCATCTGGCCCCATCACTCCTTGGCAAATAGAAGGGGAAGTCATAGAAGTAGTGACAGACTTCACGTTCCTAGGATCCCAGATCACTGCAGATGGTGACTGCAGCCATGAAATTAAAAGATGCCTGCTCCTTGGGAGGAAAGCGATGGCAAACCTAAACAGCATGATAAAAAGCAGAGACATCACCTTGCCAACAAAAGTCCGCATGGTCAAAGCAATGGTATTCCCTGTAGTAATGTATGGCTGCGAGAGTTGGACTATAAGGAAGGCCGAGCGCCGAAGAATAGATTCTTTTGAACTGTGGTGCTGGAGAAGACTCTTGAGAGTCCCTTGGACTGCAAGGAGATCAAATCAGTCAATCCTAAAAGAAATCAACCCTGATTGTTCCCTGGAAGGCCAGATCCTGAAGCTGAAGCTCAAATACTTTGGCCACCAAATGAGAAGGGAGCATTCACTGGAGAAGACCCTGATGCTGGGAAAGATTGAAGGTCAAAGAAGAAGGGGACGGCAAAGGATGAGATGGTTAGACAGTGTCATCAATGCAACGAACATGAAATTGAGCAAACTTCAGCGGACAGCGGAAGACAGGAGCGCCTGGCGTAATCTGGTTCATGGGGTCGCGAAGAGTCAGATTTGACTGTGCGACTGAACAACAACAACAGGGCATGGTTTCCTGTCCTGAAAAACACAAAATGCTCTACATCATACAGTAGCACTACAGATGAGATTAGAATTTCAACAGCCAATACATTTGCAAAAGAACCTCCTCAGGAAAGCCCCTCCATTACCATGTCACAGCCTGAGAAACTCCTACAAGACAATGACTCAGCCCTAGATGTAAATTACCTGCCTACCATTCTTCTTCTCACATTGACACAGAGAGTACTCCATCTTTCTGTGTTATACCTGTGAGGATGCCAGTCACAGCTGCTGGTGAAATGCCAGGTACTACAATGCCAAGACCACAGCCATACAGCCCAGAAAATCTACAACAACAAATGGAAAAAACTTCTCAGTATGGCTTGGGTGCACATGCTACATCGGCTCATTTGCAAAAAGACCCAAAAGAAGGCTAGATAATCTAGTGCCTTCACTAGAAATAGGCAAGGGATCCCAGCAGTAGGGAGGATGAGATCTCCTGAGAGTTAGAGCTAAAAGGTTACATGAGCAGCAATAACTGACTGGGAAGGGGCGGGTGGATTCAGCATTATGTGTAGCAAAGATGAAGTGATACACAGATCACAAGGATCTGAAAAGCCATAGACTACCCATAGAAGAGTGCTGCATATATGAGGCACGTGCTTTTGAAATTGTTTTTCTGCTGAGCTCCACAAGTGTAATCAAACATGTTTGGGCTGGAATGTCACCAATATGTGGATGACACCCAGCTCTATCTGTGGTTGGGCGGCCATTCTGACTCTATACTGGAAGATCCGAACTGGGCGTTACAAGCCGTGGCTGGTTGGTTTAGACTGAGTCGACTGAAACTGAACCCGACGAAGATGGAGGTCCTGTGCCTGAGCCAGGGTGGCCCGAGGGTAGGGATCCCACTTCCAACCTTTGATGGGGCGCAGTTGGTGCCAGCACCAGAGGTTAGGAGTCTGGGAGTGCTCCTGGATGCCTCTTTAACAATGGAGGCCCAGGTAGCAGCCACTGTCGAGTCAGCCTTTTACCATCTTTGGCTGATCAGGCAGTTGGTTCCCTTCCTCAAACGCAATTACTTGGAAACAGTGATCCACGTGATGGTCACCTCAAGATTAGACTGCTGTAATGCTCTCTACATGGGACTGCCCTTGTCCTAAATTTGGAAGCTGCAGCTGGTACAAAACACTACGTCCAGGCAGTTGATGGGTCTCTCTATGTGGGAGCACTACACTAGCTGTTAATAGTATACTGAATTCACTTCAAGGTACTGGTTTTGACCTTTAAAGCCCTTTATGGTTATGGTCTGGCATACCTGAAGGACCGCCTTTCCCCATATGTTCCCCAGAGAGCACTGAGTTCAGGGGCCCAAAACCGGCTGGCCCTCCCAGGCCCCAAAGATGTCAGGCTGGTGATAACTAGGGGCAGGGCCTTCTCGGTGGTGGCTCCGTACTGGTGGAATGAGCTCTTGGAGGAGATGTAAAACTCCTGTAAAAGCCTCCACAGGGCCTGCAAGACAGAGCTCTTCCACCAGGCCTTCGATTTGGAGACACCTCAAACACTGAGGAGCAATCCTGTGCCCTGGCTTTACCACCTTCAGCCTGTCTCGCTGCACAAATTAGTTGACCCAACTGAGCTGATATGAGAATACCATCAGGACTGTCACCTAAGTAGTGGTATTGTTTCATCTAGAAATCTCTGCTCTTGCACTTCATTTGAATATTGTTCCAGCACTTTAGGAAAACAGATAACTGATTTGTCTATAGCTTTTTTATGAACAATTTTAATTGTATTTATATATGCATTTTTATATAAGCTGCCCTGAGCCTGCCTCAACAGGGAGGGTGGGGTGTAAATTGAATGAATGCATGAATGCATGAATGAATTCATGAATGAAAACAAACAAACAAATGTTTTTGAATAATTGCTTAATTGACTGTCCCTAATGTACACATTCATATGTACATAATATCCATGATATTGTACTTGATGACCATCCTGGTTGCACTTTCCTTTGACAGACTGATGTGTCCTCTTAGGACATTGTCACCTGCACCTTAGTAAACAATGTCCTCTAAGTAGCACCGTTTACAGTTTTCTTTCTCTAAACAGAAAAGTCCCTGGGGTGACACAACCCCAGAATTCTACTGAATTTTTCCCCTCATTGTGTATAAATTCCAACCTGCTTGCATATTTTTGTGCAGAATGCTTAGATAAGTGGCTCTAAATTCTTGTCCCTTTAATATTGTTACCTGCATATTCATAAACAATGTTCCCAATGTATAACCAATTACTGCTTACAGTTTTTGTTCTGTAAAATAATGAAAAGAACCTGGGTCAAAAGACAAACCCCTGTTGTCATTAATTTTACGTTTTTCACTAAGTTTTCAAATAGTAAATTCATCAATGTGCAACCCACGTAGAAGGTCCAGAACAGCTGTCCTCATGTGAGGCAGAACAAAGCAAGGGGAGTCTCCATCCTATAATTGCTAATGTATTTTAACTATAATATTATTTTCTCAGACCTGTCATTATCTCAGGTATTAGAGCACTAGAAAAAGAGAGAACAATACAACATTTTATTCCACCACATTAAGTAGCCACCCTTTTGAATATATCCTTCAGTTTTGGCTCAATGAACATTCCAGTACCGTACCACTACTGATATAGAACCAGATTCCAACAGGTTTGTGGTTGTACCTATGGAGGAAAGAATTTCTCACTCTTCCACCCCTATCTCTGGAATTCCTGGTGGGCACCCAAGTTGTATATTTTAATAAGAATTATGCTGTAGATAATTGAATTCTGGTAAATTACTTAAATAATGGTAATTTTGGTTCGGTAGTTTACCCTGAATGTAATTGTATGTAATGCCTTTGTGGGACCTCAGATCTTTACAGTGCGTTACATATTCAGCAGTTGATTAAAACAATGGCTGCTTTAAATGAAAATTTTATCATGCAGAAAAGCTTTTAAAAATACCAGGAGGAATGTTATTAAAATGTGGCACATCTGGTGGGTGGCTGAGAGCATGTAGTGAACATGATGTTGTTCTTAGCAGCACTCTTGGTATCGGATATTTGTTCTTGGGCTTGTTCCAAAGGAGCAAAATTATTCCAGCCTACAGGTTATATGGGCATGAATAATCCTAGAGAAGACCATCTCTGAAATATTCTCAGTCTGCTCTGTGGTTTCTATTTAATTTCTGTAATGCAATAGAGATAAACAAGCAACCTCCACTTCTCCCTGTCCACAAAATGCATCTCCAGTGACTCACCTGCTTTTAGTGTTGTTAAAAAAGACGTGAGTTTCCTTTATAGATGATCTAACCTTCTAATATCTTTTTAGCACATGAATCAATAGATAGAGGTTAATATAATTTTTTCTAAATGCAAATTATGGGCTGTAATATATCCAATAGTTCAAAATTCCTTGTTGATTTCATTATGAAGTACAAAAAAATCAAACATTAAACAATTAGATTGGGGGGCTGCTTTGTTCTAGTGTTGTCAAGTCAGAATTTGGCCCTGAGTTTCAGGGGTCATACTCAGGGCTGCACATTAAAATCTCAGAGCCATCAGGTAGGCCACATACTTGATGGCTTCTTGTGAGACTTCTGTGCATTCCCACTTGTGGTAGCTGCTAAACGGTGATGGGAGTAGGGTTGCCAGGTCCCTGCTGGATACTGGCAGGACATAGAGGGGTAGGGTTGCCAGATCCAGGTTGGGAAACTCCTGGAGATTTGGGGATGGGCAGGGACCTCAGTGAGGTACAGTGCCACAGAGTCCACCCTTCAAAGCATCCATTTTCTCCAGGGGAACTGATCTCTGTAGTCTGGAGATGAGCTGTAATTCCAGGGGATCCCCAGGTCCCACCTGGAAGCTGGCATTCCTAGATGAGGGACAATCATCTGGCACAAACAGCTCATCTATATTTGATACATAGTATATAGATAATCACAGAACTGGATTTACACACAAGACAATTAAACTACAAATTAGGCCCTCAGATTATGGAGGTGGGGCTCTAAATACAAAAACACAAATCAATAAATGTCATCTTTTACACTGGGGGGGTAATGCCAGGGGGTCTCTGAAAAAGACCCTCAGCATTTCTTAATCTGGCCCTGGTTAGTCTCAATCTTTTTTAAAAAAGTCTCCTTTTCTTTAAAGCTACATGGTTGTAATTACAAACATTCACAGCTATCATCTTCTGATATATATAACAGCCTTAACGCATTGGCACTTTCCAGCTCTCCCATTGGCTTTGCTGTGCGCTCCATCAGCCACTGGCCCATCAACTGCCACTCAAGAGTATTTGTGTGCCATTGGCTGAGAGCTGGGTCCACTCCTCTTCCCCGCCCACTGCCACCTCAGCCACTGTTCCCTGTCAGAATTAATTGGCAAAACAGCTGTCTCTCCTGACGAAGAGGCTTCTGCATCTGGCTGGCTATTTAAACGACTATTCCCTGTTTAGAAAGAGGCTTCTACTGCTGCTGCTTCTCCTGCTTGGCTCCTCCAAGGCTGGCTGGCTGGCTGGCTGATTGGTTACTTACTGAGGTGAGCCAGTGGCCATCAAATCAAATGTGTTATGTGTTGTTGTTGTTATAGGTTTCTTGTAGTCTTTCATTTCTCTTTTTCTGAAAAAATAAATTCCCCGGTCCAAAGGGGTTAAAAAAAATCATTCCCTTCTCTTCCTGCTGTTGGGCTATTTTCCCCTCAGTGGCTGTTGCTAGGCAACCAAGTTTGGTTCTGTGAGTAAAAAATTCGGGTAGGAGACCCTTTCCAGGCCTACTTTGGCCTTTGTGGGTGAGCTCTATAGCAGTATACTTCACTGAAGCTCTTCAACAAACCTGGCCCTTCCCAAGTGTTACCACCCACCAGGTGGCACCTGGAGATCTCCAGCTATTACAACTGATCTTCTGTCAGGTAGCCCTGCCATGATGGATGGAGGGGAGGGGAGGATGGCAATGGGCGCCATAGTGGCGTGACAGGCGGGAGGTTGGAATCCGAGGGGTGTTGATTTATGTCTAGGGTGTGAGAGTGGAATGTGCATCTGGTAACCCCTATCTCTCGCAGACTGAACATTCTGACCTTGAGGAGTCAAGCTGCGAGCTTTACTATCGCTTTCAAAGCTCCGGCTTTCCTGAGAATAATGGGGGCGTTGGGAACTTCATTAGTGTAGTAACTTTCGATTCCCAGTCGCATGTTATTCCCTGATTGGTAGAAGGGGGGTCCCCATTCGCCCCCTTCTCGGTATAACCACTTGCTTTCTGTAACCAAGTCATTCTGAACAATGTACCTGCTACAGTGACCTTTCTATTGCAGCTCTATAATAAATGCTATTCTTGCTTGAACCGCAAGGCATGGTGTTTTGCTGACTAGGTTAGGGCTTCTGACAGTTTGTTCAGAATCCTCATCAATTTCGGGACTGGTCAGAAACCCGCAACTCCAAAATGAGTAGCGGTGAAGAAGATACTCTCCCGATCGAAGAAGAAAAGAAAAAGGAAAAGAAACCTCCCGGGAAGGACGTACCCAGAGAGACCCCTGACACATACGTGCCGGGACAATGGGGTCCGGAGTACGACTTTGGAGGGCCCTACGGGGATCCATATGGGGCGGCCTATGGAGGGGTGACCCACCGAGTCGGACGTAGACGAGACTGGGTGAAACCCCTGGCTGAAACCCACGAGACATGGTTTGGAACCCCGCGAGCATCGGTGGGGGAGGCCACCCCGAAAGATCGGTCCGCAGACTGATTACGGCGGGAGCCCTGGAAGAAACCGGCCGAGACTCCGAGAGCCTGGAAGGTGCCGTGGTGAGACGGAGGTGGAGTGGGGAACCGAGCCAAGACCGCCTGATGCGCTACCTAGATGAATCCCTCGCCCGCATCCCACAGATGATCGCAGAGGGCATCCGAGAGGAGCGTGAGCGACAAAGGCGAGAGGAGCCACCAGACCAAGTTCCCCAGGATCAACGGCCGGCACCGGATCAAGGCCAGCAGAACGTACCAGCCGGGCCTCTGGATCAACCCGCGGGGCCAGGGCCGCAGGGGCCGCCGGGGCAACCACCCCCTCAACCTTGGGGGTTTCTGCCACCGAAACCTGCGGAACTGCTGGATGCAGATTTTGACGGAGACCCCGAGAAGTTTCCGTTCTTCCTCGTGAGAGCCGAGAGGTTTATCGAGACTTGGGGCCACCTATTCCAGCGCGAAGAGCGTATGGTCGATGTCATAGCAGCCCACCTGAAGGGAGCGGCCGCTGACTGGTATGTGGGACTTCACCAGGCTGATGGGCGTGAGTTGAGAGAAATCGATTCTTTTATGTGGGCCATGAAAGAGCAATTCGAGGACGTGAACTCTAACAAAGCGGCAAAGGCAGCGATCCGAGCCCTCAAGCAACGCACGAGATCGGTGAGAGATTACACGGCGGAGTTCCGTAGGTGCGCGGCTAAAATCCGAGGGGTGCAAGATGGGACCCTCGTGGACTACTACAAGTTGGGACTCAACGCGGAGATCCGGCGAGAAGTCACCAAAACCCAAGACCCAGACACCCTCTCGGGATGGATACAAGCCGCCATCACGATGGAGAACCGGCTGAAAACCATCAAGCTAGATGATGCCGCAGCGATGGCCAACAGCGGCCCTGCGCCGGCAGCGAGGGGGAAACCCCCTACCCCGAATCCAAAACCGAGGGATGGTACGAGGGAACTTCGAATGAAGCAAGGTCTTTGCCTCAAATGCGGAGAAGGGGGCCACTTCGCCGCGAACTGCCCGACCGCATCAGCATCGTCAGGAGCGCCCAAGGGAGCCAAGAAGAAGTTCGACACCTCCACGCCGAAACCGGTGGCAAAGCCGAGGGGGGCGAAAGCCCTGCAAGCCAAACCGCTCAGCGAGGCATCCGACTCATCCGATGGCGAAGCTGTGCCGCAGGGAAACGAGACGGACCTGCTGTAAACAGCGCTGAACAGCAGGTCCCGGACTCCCAGGCGCAAACCCCGGTGAGCAAACCCCCCTCTCTTTTCTTTCTTACAGTGACTTTAATGGACCCGGGTCTATTGACCCATGTGAGAGTACGGGCTCTCATTGACTCTGGGTGTGGGAGAGACCTCATCAATCCCACACTGGTAACGGGACTGGGGGCGAAAGTTGTTAAACTAAACGACCCCTTAATATTTACTCAGATGGATGGCTCCACCATGAAAGAACCCTGTAAATACGAGACTGTGCCCTTGAGGGTGGGAATTGGGCAGCATTGGGAAGAAAGGCCTTTCGTTGTTACCCCGTCTGCCCGCTTTCCCCTAGTACTCGGAAGCGCGTGGTTCTTTGATCACGATCCACACGTCCTATGGGGGGAGGGGAAAGTGAATTTCATCTCCGACAAATGCCGGTCCCACTTATGGAAGAATGAGTGGGGACCCATGACGGGGGGGCAACTCCTAGTGTCGGTGGGGGTGGCGGAAGCCAAACTGGAAGGCATTCCACCTGAGTATCATGACCTGGCCCCTGTCTTTGGAGAGGAGGAAGCCGACGAATTGCCCCCCCATAGGAACTCAGACTGTGCGATTGAAATTTTACCTAACCAGAAACTACCGAAAGGGAAGTTGTATTCTATGAGCCCCTCAGAAAAAGTGGAACTGAGGAAATTCATTGACAAAAATCTGAGTAGGGGTTTTATACGGCCAGCATCCTCCCCGTTTGCGGCTCCTGTGCTTTTCCGGAAGAAAAAGGATGGGGGGTTGCGGCTGTGCACCGACTATCGTGGCTTGAATGCAGTCTCCAACACAAACGCCTACCCCATGCCCCTGATAAAAGACCTGTTGGCTGCGGTGGCTGGGGGAAGGTTTTCTCGAAGCTAGATCTCCGTGATGCCTACTTCAGGGTCTGAATTCGGGAGGGGGACGAATTTAAAACGGCGTTCAACACCCCTCTGGGCCAATTTGAATACCTGGTCATGCCGTTCGGGCTTCAGGGAGCCCCGGGAGTCTTCATGAACTTGATTAATGAGGTGCTCCACAAGTATTTGTTTAAGGGGGTCCTTGTTTACCTTGATGACATTCTTTTATATTCCCCCGACATGAAGTCCCATGTAAAACTGGTGAGGGAAGTGTTACAAACGTTGCACAAGCATAAACTGTTTGCAAAACTGTCCAAGTGTGAATTTCACAAAACAGAGATCCCTTTTCTGGGCTACCGCATATCCCAAAAGGGGATTGAGATGGACCCTGATAAAATCAAAGATGTGATAGGGTGGGAGGCCCCCAAAACACAGAGGCAACTCCAAGGGTTCCTCGGATTCGCGAACTTTTATAGATCGTTCCTATCGAACTTTGCCCAGGTGGCCCTTCCCCTAACTGACTTATTGAAAACCAAAGGGAAGCCACCCGAATGCACTCGACCCGGGGCCAAACTAGAGTGGTCGCCACAGTGCCAGAGGGCATTTGACAAATTGAAAGCCCTTTTCACGTCGGAACCTGTGTTAGCCCACCCGAATGAACTTAAAAAATTCATTGTCCAAGTGGACGCTTCCGATGTTGCTATGGGGGGGCGATCCTCCAAGAGGGGGAGGATGGTAAATTACACCCCCTTGCCTATGTTTCTAGAAAATTTAACGATACTGAACGGAATTGGTCAGTGTGGGAAAAAGAAGCGGGATCGATCCGCTTAGCGTTGGCTACCTGGCGACATTGGCTAGAGGGGGCGCGAGTTCCGTTCGAGGTCTGGACCGATCACAAAAACCTCGAGCTTCTCCGCTCCCCCGTTCCTTGAACGCCAAACAGCTACGTTGGGCTGATTTCTTCTCCAAGTTCAATTTCACACTGCACCACTTCCCGGGAACGTCTAACTCGCTGGCCGATGCACTGTCACGCCTCCCTCAACACGACAGCAAGAGGGAGGAGATTCATGACTCGGTCTTCACGCCTTCCCAGTTGGGAGGGGCAGTAACCACTCGGAGGCAGGCCAAACATTCCCCCCGTCCCCAAACCCTCCTACCAATGACTGGATGACGAAATTCTCTACAGCCATGTCGGACGCTGATAGAGAGGAGGTGGGGGGGAAGAAGGAGTCTCCCGGAATGTGCATGGCTGCTGGACTAAAAATGACAAGCTATTTGTCCCACGTTCCCTTAGGGGGAGGTGATGAGCTGGGCGCACGGATCGAAACTAGCTGGGCACACGGGGTTTGTGAAATCTCTCCAGCTCCTGCAAAGACAATTTTGGTGGCCAGGGCTTAGAAAAGACATTTCACTTTTCACGTCAGCTTGCCAAACGTGCTTGATGAGTAAACCTCGACCTGGTAAACCCCCGGGGGCTCTGCAACCCCTCCCCACGCCAGCTCGCCCGTGGGAAGTAATCTCTATGGACTTTATTACCGACTTACCCCCTAGCGGGGGAAAGACTGTCATATGGGTGATAGTAGACCTGTTTACGAAACAGGCTCATTTTGTTCCGTTTGCCTCTATCCCCTCTGCCAAGAAACTAGCCTCTGCGTTCCTGCAACACGTCGTGAGGCTTCACACTTTGCCTGCTAAGGTGATCTCGGACAGGGGGGTGCAATTCGTTTCACGGTTCTGGAGCGAATTGATGTCACTGCTTGGGGTGGAGCGGGGGTCAGCAGTGCGTACCATCCAGAATCCGATGGGCAGACTGAACGTGTGAATCAGACTCTGGAACAATATTTGCGGTGTTTTTCCAACTTTCAGCAGGACAATTGGCATTCTCTTTTGCCTTTGGCTGAGTTCTGTTACAACAATACTCAGCACTCGTCGACGGGGATGTCCCCATTTAAGGCAGTACATGGATATGACGCCCCTCCTCTGCCGTTTCTGACTTCTCCCGACCTCCCGGCGGGGGATGCTGGAGACTGGTGCAAACAATTGCAGATGGCGTGGTCATCGTTAGCCAAGACTCTAGAGGACGCTAAGACTGCTTATAAAGTCCAGGCTGACAAGAAACGCAACCTTGCCTGGATTCCAAAGTGTGGGGAGTTTGCTTATTTGTCCACGCAACACTTGCGTCACATTCAACCGAGTCGCAAACTTGGTTGGAAATTTGTTGGTCCATTTGAGATTGTGAGAGTGATTAACAATGTGACTGTCGAATTGGCGTTGCCCAAATCTCTAAAGTCTGTTCATCCTGTTTTTCATGTAAGGCTTCTTCGCCGGGCACCTGAGGAGAACAAATGGAGACCGCGACGGCCAACCCCGCCTCCGCTGCTGGTGGGGGGAACCTCACTACGAAGTATCGCAAATCTTGGACTCTAAGATCTCTCGCAATCGCTTGTTTTATCTTGTTGAATGGATTGACTTTGGGCCGGAGCAGAGGGAGTGGGTGCGGGCGGAACATGTTCTGGCCCCCCGGCTTATCCGGGCGTTTCACAAGTTGTACCCCCATAAGCCAAAGGGGTAGAGTTATTTTCGAGGGGGCTGCATGTCAGGTAGCCCTGCCATGATGGATGGAGGGGAGGGAGGATGGCAATGGGCGCCATAGTGGCGTGACAGGCGGGAGGTTGGAATCCGAGGGGTGTTGATTTATGTCTAGGGTGTGAGAGTGGAATGTGCATCTGGTAACCCCTATCTCTCGCAGACTGAACATTCTGACCTTGAGGAGTCAAGCTGCGAGCTTTACTATCGCTTTCAAAGCTCCGGCTTTCCTGAGAATAATGGGGGCGTTGGGAACTTCATTAGCGTAGTAACTTTCGATTCCCAGTCGCATGTTATTCCCTGATTGGTAGAAGGGGGGTCCCCATTCACCCCCTTCTCGGTATAACCACTTGCTTTCTGTAACCAAGTCATTCTGAACAATGTACCTGCTACAGTGACCTTTCTATTGCAGCTCTATAATAAATGCTATTCTTGCTTGAACCGCAAGGCATGGTGTTTTGCTGACTAGGTTAGGGCTTCTGACATCTTCAGATGACCAAGATCAGTTCTCCTGAAGAAAATGACTGCTTTGGGCAGTGGACTCTGTGGCATTATATCCTACTGAGGTCCCTCCCACTCCAAATCCTGACCTCCCCAGGCTCTGCCCCTCAAATCTACAGGTATTTCCCAACCCAGAGTTGGCAACCTGTACCTGGCTACAGAACTGCTTTCTGGACCCTTGGAACCCAGAAAACATGGTATAGGAGGAGATGCTTTTCTACCTTAGCTGCCACCACATAGCTCCAAATCAACATAAGTCAAGGGTGGAGGGAACCATACCTGTTACCATGTGGCTCTCCTCCCATACTACCCACTTGGAGCAGCAAAATGACTTGAGACAGCCCTGCCTTATAGCTACAGAATGAAATAAACATGGCTCACCTCCCTCTATTTTCCCCTTCCCTCTGTCACCCCACCAGCCACAGCCAGGACACTCACCTGTAGCCTCTTTCTAGAGTTTGTTGTATTTCTTCACATGACGGGCCTTACTCCTAGTCTGGTATAATTCCTAATGGTGTGTGGATATACTATCACTCAATATGACATCACTGCCAAACTCCACAAGTCTCAGGATCTGAGATGCTAAAAAATCATTGTGAGACTAACAGGCAAAGCTTTAAAAGGGCAACAAATACTGGACAGTTGTTTGTAAGTGTGTATATACGTATTTGTTATTTATAGTTTGTCTTTCTCACTAAGACTCAAGGTGGATTACAATAGTGTAAATCAAATACAGTCAACAGGATGGGACATCCAATACATAGTGCAGAAGGACTTGGACTGCAGTAATCTGAAAAACAAGAAGAAATTTTGAAACAAACCTGAAATCATTTAAACAGTACATGTTGAACAATGCAGAAATTACTAGTAAGAGCATACTTACAGCGACAGACAGTGTACAGTAGTATAATCCTTGACAATCCCCTTGGAAAGAATACTAATTTTAACCAATACAGAATCACTGCTAACCATAGCCTCACCTCCACTGTTATCATACCTGATTGCAGGTCTGTACAAACATTAGGGACAACATTAGGCACTTGTAAAATTGTTCTCACAAATTTAGATTGAACTGTGTCCAATTTCCTGATGTTTGAAGTAATGTTAATTGGGGCTCCATAGGTAAGCTGGACAAGAGATTTGGCCTTGAACATTCTTAGAGCTGCTACCACACTTTTGCCCCTCTTGTGCCAGTAAAATTTTTGAATTGCCCCTGAGCTCCTTTTGGCATCATAAACGACAGAATTTATATTAAGCATTCTCAAGCTGTTGGCCTGGAAGAAGGCCCCTAGATATTTAAAACAAGACTTGTTCTATAGGCCTGGCATCAAGAAGCCAGCGATATATTTGTGGAGTTTTATTTTTTGTAAAGACCATTACTTTCATTTTGGAAAAAATAGCTTCCAATTTGTTCTCACAGCAGTACTGGGTAAAGGAACTCATGGCACTCCTGAGGCCTTCTGGGGTCCTTGAAAGTAAAACAGCATCATCTGTATATAGAAGGACCCCTATATGTCTGTTGCCAAGCCTTGGGGCACAATGCTCAGGTTTGCTGATAAATGTTACCAGGTCATTAATATAAGAATGAAAGAGAAGGGGCGCTAGAAGTGTTGTGTACCAACAAGGACCGCAAGGACTTCACTTCCATGAACAATAGCGAGTACGAATCCTAGAACGGACCTATCGGGCCATCCAGATCCTACTAGGAACCTATGGGAAATGAGTGCACTGTAAATAAACCTATCATGGGTGTGGGGTGTGTTTTGCAATGGGGATTTAAGCCGGGCTCAGTCCAGCTGGTTTGTATCTTGATTCCTGCTACTAAATAAACCTGAGCTGATCACGATGCTATGCCTCGGAACTTAGTATATTACACTGGCGACGATGGGATCCTGATGAGCGAGCCTGTCTCCGACTTGAGCACCACACCGCGCACCGACCTCCAGGACTCTGCGCTCTGCATCGCTGACCAAGGATCCAGCACCGCACCATGCACAGATACCCAGGTCACTGCTCCTCAAGTCATGGCTGTTGCTCTGGGAACCATCTCAACCTTCGATCCTGCGCACCCTGAGTTCTGGGAAGCATGGGTAGAACAGCTCACCCACTTCATCAGCTACCAAGATGTCTCCTTGGACTTCGATCCCACAGTGTGACTGGTCTGGATGAAGCCCCAGCGGGCCCCTTTCACCCTCAGGCCCAAAACTGAACTGTTTGTGGAAAAACCAGGAGAATGGGTGCCCTCCTAATCTTGTTGGGCAGACCATTCCATTAGATGAGACCCACAGCAGAGAATGTGCATGTATGGGCAGTTGTTGATTTTGGCCATTTGCAGGGTGACACCTGCAGAAGGTCCTGCTCAGGTGAGCAAAGCTGACATGGCAAAGCATAGACAGAGAGAGGCAGTCCTGCAGTTTGATGTACCAAAGCCATGAAGGGCTTTGTATGTGATAGCTAGTATCTAGAATTGAGCCTAGTAACTGGTAGACAGCCAATAGAATGACTGCAGGATGGGACTAATATGCATACTCCACCTGTTGCTGTTCAGTCGAGCAGTCAAGTCCAACTCTTCGTAACCCCATGGACCACATTACGCCAGGCCCTCCTGTCTTCCATCGTGCTTCAGAGTTTGCTTAATTTTGTGTTCATTGCATCGATAACACTGTGTAACCATCTCATCCTTTGATGTCCCCTTCTTCTTTTACCTTCAGTCTTTCCCAGCATCAGGGTCTTCTCCAGTAAGTGCTCCCTTCCCATTTGGTGGCCAAAGTATTTGAGCTTCAGCTTCAGTATTTGGCCTTCCAGGCAGGGCCGGCCCCAGGTGTCTGGGTGCCCTAGGCAGGACAGCCTGGGGTGCCCACCCCACCAGGGATGCCAACCTCCCGGTGGGGCCTGGAAACCGGGGGGAGGCGGCAGAGCGCTGGCTTTCCTGGGTGCTCCACAGCTGCGGGGCCCCCAAGAAAGCCAGGGAAGGGGCGGAGGTTCTAACCCCACCCCTTCCCTCCCAAGCAGTGCCGGCTTGCTTGGGTGCTCCGCGGCTGTGGGGCGCCCAAGCAAGCCAGGGAAGGGGCAGGGGTTCAAACCCCCGCCCTTTCCCTCCCAGCGCCGGCTTGCTTGGGCGGTCCATGGCTGTGGGGCACCCAAGCAAGCCAGGGAAGAGGCGGGGGGCTTTTCGCAGGGGGCGCCTTTTGCCTAGTGGGCGAGCCAGCCCTGATTCCAGGGAACAATTAGGGTTGATTTCTTTTAGGACTGACTGATTCAATCTCCTTGCAGTCCAAGGGACTCTCAAGAGTCTTCTCCAGCACCATAATTCAAAAGAATCTATTCTTTGGCACTCAGCCTTCCTTATAGTCCAACTCTTGAAGCCATACATTACTACTGGGAATACCATTGCTTTGACCATATGGACTTTTGTCTAGATTTACCATCACTTTCCTGCCAAGAAGTAGGCATCTTTTAATTTCATGGCTGCAGTCACCGTCTGCAGTGATCTTGGATCCCAGGAATGTGAAGTCTGATACTGCTTCCACAATGTCCCCTTCTATTTGCCAAGGAGTGATGTGGCCGAATGCCATGATCTTAGTTTTTTTTTATGTTGAGTTTCAAGCCAACTTTTGTACTCTCCTCTTTGACCCTCAGCAAGAGGTTCTTGAGGTCCACTTTCTGCCATTAGAGTGGTATCATCTGCATATCTGAGGTTGTTGATGTTTTTCCCAGCAATCTTATGACTCATCCAGGCCAGCTTGCTTCCCAGCTTGTGACTCATCCAGGCCAGTGTTTCACATGATGTACTCTGTATATAAATTAAATAAGCAGGGTGACAATATACATCCTTGTCGTACTCCTTTTCATATGCTAAACTAGTCAGTTGTTCCATATCTGGTTCTAACTGTCACTTCTTGGCCCTTATACAGGTTTCTCAAGAGACATGTGAGGTGGTCTGGTACTCCCATCTCTTTAAGGACTTGCCATAGTTTGTTGTGATCCACACAATCAAAGGCTTTAGCATACTCCACCTAGCTCCTGATAATAGTCAGGCTGGGGTGTTTTGTACCAACTGGAGTCATCAAATTAAAGATATATATAGAGTGCATCAGAGTAGTCTAGCCTTGATGTTATAGTGGCATGAATCCAGGTGTTCAGGTCAGCTGTGTCAAGGTAGGGAGTCATCTTGCAGGCTAGACTGAGTTGGTAGCAGTGGCGTACCTAGCCTATTTGCTGCCCGGGGCAGATGATTTTTTAACACCCCCCTCCTCTTTTTTCCTCTTTTTTTTGCCGTCAAGTCACAGCTGACTTATGGCAACCCTGAGCCCGGTCATACGGGCCAGAAAACACAGGGGAGAGGCATGGCAGTTCGCCCTGGAGCTAAATAAGGCACGGTAGCCCAATCACACGGGTCACCGGGTTGCCACACTCCAGCTCTGCACCCTGATTACACCGCGCTGCTGCAGCGTGGCAAAAAAGCAGCGCAGCAGACCACGCAAGTGTGAAGTGTTGTGAAGTGCGCATGCGCCATTGGGGGGGTGGGCTGCTGTCAGTGTCTTGTGTGTGCACATGCGCTGTTCAGCATTGGTGCGCATCCCATGGAAACTTACAACATCCGGAAACCCCGGGGACATGGGCGGGCGTCGGAAGCCGCGGGATACTGGCGCTCCCACGATCAGACGCCAGCCTTTGCCCCGGGGTTTCCGGAAACTAGTACTTTGGACCTAGTAGTTTTTTACTCCGCGTTGTCCACAGGAAGCTGTGGGTTGGCCACGGGAGCACTACGCCTCCCAGATGTGCTTGTATGATCGCGCACAGAAAGTCCTCAGGGCTCCCATGCCTTCAGCGGGGCAAATGCTCAGTGTGAACGGGGCCCCTGTAGGGTTTTCAAGGCAAGAGATGTTTGCTGGTGGTTTGCCATTGCCTGCCTCCTCATGAGCCCTGCTTAGCTTCTGAGATCTGACAAGGCTATCCAAGTCAGAGCCCCTTCTCTATATAACAAAATTATTTTTCATTAAGAACCATGAAATAAAATAATGATAATGGTCAGAAAATAGTTTCAGGTGGGTAGCTGTGTTTGTCTGAAGCAGCAAAGTTTGGTCTTAAAGGTGCCCAACTTTGTTTCAACGGCCAGAAAAGAAATACAGACAGTGGGGGGAACTCTTTTATTTAACTTCCTATATATAATCATGTCAGTAAAAAAGACTCAGGGTGTGTTCAGACGGATCTTTTGATCTGCCATAGGAACGACTTCCCTTGCGGATCAAAAATGCACGACCAGACAGAAACATCTGCGAAATATTCCGGTCCCATAGGCATCCCGTTCTGCTGCGCCTCCAATCCTGATTTAAAAAGTAGCAGTTTCAATGTAGGGTTTTCGCTTACCCGCGCAACAACTGCAGACTTTCTTCCGTCTGGTCACTCCATTAGCGCGCGATAGCTCCCGTCGGCTCGGTCTGACGTCAGACCGAGCCGACAGGGGCGCGATTTTTTAAAAATTGAAACCCCATGTGTGCTTTAACGAGGAAACGCATTCAGCGATAAGCGCTATGAGGAATGTAATATTCATGCTTATTTCTTTTAGGGACAAGATGTTACCGCGAGGCAATGGGAGATCGAGGGGGAAGGACTGTTCTAACTTGCAAAATAGTCCCTCCATTGATCATGATGGCAAGGGGGAGGACCGGGACTTTGCTGAAAACCCTCCGCGATCGCCTCAGTTCTCCAATGAGGCGCAGCCTTGCCTATGCGAATGTACAAAACTTTTTTTTTAAAAAATCCTCGGTGGATGCCGTGTAGACAAATCACGGTGGGAACTACGCGCGGTGAGGCTATTTCATGGGGGGGCGTCTGGTCGTGCTAGGCTGGATTAAAAAAATCGGGATAAAATTTTAGGAGGGCTCATGGCGCGATTGACTGGCCGTCTGAACGCAGCCTCAGATTCCAACAGGCTATTCCATCACGTGGTGTCCAGCACTGTTGTAAAGAAAGCTGCCCTGAGCCTGCCTTGGCAGGGAGGGCGGGATACAAATTAAATGTACTTTCTTATCACAGGAGCTATGAATTTGAGTTTCACAAGGATTTAAATGAAAATCAGTTGAGTGCTGGGACAATTTCAGTTTCACCTGAAGACTTGCATCTTTTTTAATTTGCAAAGCATGCCTCGAAATATACACTATCGGTAATTTGACTTGCAACTTTATTGTCAATATTTACTGTCCCCATATTGTACAACTACATGTCTTTATCTACCACCTGGAGCATCTGCTTACCCAACAGCAAGTTCTGGTGGAACATAAATTTAGCTTTGAATTGGCTGGTGTAAAACTTGTGTCTTGTTCATGTTAGCAGTCAGGCAGCAACATACCTATTCCTCTCAAAAGTGAGCATTATTTGTTTGTCCTCTTTGACAGTCAGCTACTAGAGCACCAGCACCAGCATCTGCAGACTGCAGAACCTGAACCACTTTCCCCCAAGCACCTTCATTTTGCATGTGTAGCCTTTTGAAGTTAAAGAGCCATCCTAAATCTCATCTTTAACCCCTCATTTATATCATAAAACAGTAAAAAGAGCTGGGGGGAAAGTGCACCCCTACTTGACACCACTAATTACAGGAAAGGGTTTAGAAGCATCCTTCTTCTCTATCACCACCACCATCGTTCCAGTGGAACGATTATGTGCTGCTCACTTTCCCACGCAGCAAGGGGTCCAAGAGCAGACTATAAAATTCAGTTTCCTTTGGATGAAAGAGAGCTCTAGAGACCCAGAATGTAATCCTAAACAGACAGATACAAATATAAGCCCCATTTTATTCAGTGGTTCTTACTCTTGAGATAGGGTCTTTTGGACTGCATCTTTAAGCTATCTTTGCGAACCCCTCAACTTTTAATAGACCAGAATAGGGAGACACCTATAACATTAAGCTTATTTATTGTTTAGCTTATTTATAGAACATCTTGCAACTAAAAGTTCCAAGGTGGTTTAGCTTTGAGTTTACTTAGGGATCATTGTCTGACTTCCTTCACTCCACAATTACATAATGCTACGTGTTCTGTCCACCATCTGTATGCTGTATTAATTTTCTCTGCAATTACCTGCCTTTCCCTGAAGAAGAGTGTTTGTTCTTTGGGTTAAAGATACTAAAATAAACCCCAGAATTGTCCTAGAGCAGGTTATCAACAGTTCAAATTATACTTCAGCAGCTGCAGCATCAGAAAGGGCAGGCTGTGTCCTGCATACTGCCTCCATGCTTGACAAATGAATTGATACTACAGACAGATGAGATATACACACCCTGTTCTTTTATATTTCCTAAGAGCTTGGGGATAGCAATTCGTACTAAAAAATAACAATCACCCCCATTTACAAGGGACAGGTAGCTGAAAACTATGGTCTCTGGTAAAAACAAACAATTGGCTCATGTGTCTCTGTAGTCATTTCTATATCTCCAAGTGGGTATTCTTTTTTTTAATAGTATTATTTTTTGGAATAGTATATTGGAATAATATACTAATAAAATACAATGAATATTGAAATGTATTTTTCTGACATAACACTGTACCTCACAATCTAAGAAAATGATTCTGTCAGTTAACTCTATGCTAGAGAGGAGAAGAATGGAAGGTAGCAACAGAGTCTCAGTTTACTACTAGGTAGTCAGCCGTTTTGGTCTGAAGCAGCAGAACGAAATGGAAAGGGAAATTCCTGAATTACAAATTATTACAACACTTGGAACAAAAACTCCCCAGGAGTCAACAGAGATATTGGTTTCTTATCTCATCACATATGCTAACTCATTCAGTCCTCACATATGTATTCTCAACAAGAAGGACTATCCACCCTTTGTATTTCAGTGTATTTCTTTTTCAGAATAGTATATTAGAATACTGAATGTAATGCAAGGAATATTGGAATGTTTTGCTGACATACCACTGCACCCACCTCAAAAAAGAAAGAAAAAATGCTGTTGTTACCTCCACACCTGAGAGGAGATGACTGGAGAGTCTCAGTTTACTTCCCACAATTAGAAAAAGTACCTTTATACATTTATCCCCTATTTTGACATATTTATTGCTTTGCTGTCCTTTCCCCCCCTTAATTAAATCAAAACTGTTGACCGTATAACTGTAGCTTGTTATCTAGTTTTGTCTTTGCATATCTTAAAACATCTTCATCATGTTACATGTTAATTTGCTGTTCAGTCCCTGTCTATAAGTTTGAACTCTAACTTCCATTCCAATGTATTTGAAAAAGTGTGCATGCACATGAAAGCTTATACCTTGAATAAACCTTTGTTGGTCTTAAAGGTGCCACTGTGTCAAATTCTAACTCATTTGCTATGTTGATTTCTGTTCCCTGGCCCCGGTCACACAGGAGGATTTGCCACGCGAGAGGGACGGATCGGGGGCACATCAAGTGGGCACGATCATACCGCAACATCTGACAAGCGTCACACACCCGCCCCTCACCCATCCCATCCGGCCGAAAACGCAGATCGAAAAGGTACTAGGCAAAATGGAGTACCTACCGGAAGATCCGCATCAACGGTGGGCATGGGATCATGGATGCGCCGACAGCCTGTGGCATCCTGCAGCTGTCCACGACCTGTGCATGCACCCTAATGTGGGACCACCGTGTTGCCTTGCTAGGACTTCAGCCTTTGCCTTCCCAGTGTGATCAGGTGCCGATGAAGGGAGGATGGAGCTGCGGGGGAGCATAAGATCGCGCTCCCGTGCTTCTTTTAGCTCCACATCTAATATGCCTCCCTTCCCTGACAGATTTTCCCACTTTTGACCAGGACCCCTTTGATGCTTTTGCTTATAGCTGGAAGGGGGGAAGTGAATGCGGGAAAATGTGTGGGAATGAGCTTTGCTAGATGCCTGTAACAAATTCCAAGTGGCCTCCAGAGGAGGGGAGACAAGTGACCTTGAAGACTTTGCTGCCAGGAACACTGTCATAGTTACATTTTGTACTTGCAGGTGTGGGGGGGGAACCCATGCTTTGGCTTGGCAGGATGAATGACCAGTGTGATTGGATCCTGGCATGGGGAGGTAGTTTGGGTATAATAGTGGGCTTGATGCCAATATTTGCCAGTTCTGACACAAGTCGGCTTACACCTGTATCAACTGCATGTCTCAATAAACAAATCTTACACCTGAGTATGCACAGGGGTCTGACACACTGGACCCTTAATTTGTTCTTCAGTTTACTACTCATAACAATGTAATCAAGTAAGTAATGTAATTTGGAATGGTAGATTGGAATGTATTCCTCTGGCCTGGGGACAGGGGAGATAACTCTACACAGCCAATTGCCCCACTTCAAAGAAAAGGATGCTGCAAGGTCACCTCCATGCTTGAGAGGAGACAGACTCTCACTGCTCCACATCTAAGGATACATCAGTCTCCAATTCTGACATATTTATTACCTATGCTATGTTTGTCCCCCACACACAAACAGATGACAGCCATATATACTAAGCTTATTATTCTTTTAATCTATTAAAAACACCTTTGTTATTCTGTATGCTAATTTACTGCCCACCCTCTATATGTATGACTGTTGTTTTTATTTCCATTTCATGGACATGAAATCTCATACCTTGAATAAAACTTCATTGATCTTAAAGGTGCCACTGAACTCAAACTTTGTTCATCTCTATATCTAGTAGTGAGGTGTGGCTCCCATCTGCAGACATCTAAATCTAAGGATTGCAACTAAACTGGCACTAAACAGATTTTCCTGCAAACTTGGAGGGCCTCCCAGGTTTGCAGAAAAATCTGAAATCTAAAAAAAAAAAAGTTACTGGGAGGTTTAAATTCCTCCCTCCCAAATAAAAGATCATTTTCCATGCAAGCATAGAAAAACATCTACTGAATGGTTGTTTGTCACTGTGGAAGACCCCAGGAATTACACCATCCCTAGCAAGACAGTGGGGGGAGGATCCCTCCACAAGTCTCATGGGTCCGGACTTGTATATGTATTTGATTCTATACAGGGCTCTCTTTAAAAGAGAGAGAGAGGTGCCAGAACTCTCAAGAGGGAAATAAAGTTTTCAATCTGTATACTGAAACTCATGAACTTTTAAACATTTTTAAAAGAATTTTGTCAAAGAGGTTCCAGAACTCTGTTCCGGTGCATTCCCCCAGAAAAAAAGCCATGCTTCTCTATCTAGAAGCTGTCTATGGGCTAAATTGAAACAAACCACTATAGATAAGAGACTGCTGTGGTTAATTACAAATCTCTATACTGATTCTATTGCACAAGTGTGGTGTGATAGTGAGGGTCATTTAACTGCTCCCTTCCCCATCACCCGAGAAGGGATCAATAGGGATGCCTTCTAACACCAACTTAATTTATGAATTATTTATTTATGAAAGTACACTGGACATTTGGGGTTACCTACACAATCATAGGCTGTTGGCTGCCTAGATCTTGGCATTTTAAAAGTTTTTTTTAATTACAGATACTTAATCTTTGGGTGTGGCCACAGTCTCTTTCAGCAAGGAAGAGGAATTATGGGAAGATGGATGCCAGCTGTTTAAGGCACAGGCTAAGCTTTTTGTTCCCTGCTATTGGTTCCATCCCTAATGGGAACTTCCATATGTCTTACTCTTGATGTTATGAAAATGATAGAGGTACAATTTTTCAGGCAAACTATTTGTGCCAGCATAGCTATTAACTGATACTGAGCACATTCATTCAAGGTTGGAATTTTGTTCTACCTTATTGTAATTTAATACATTTTCATGAATATTCTGTATGCTTTTAATTTATTTATTTATTCATTCATTCATTCATTTATTTATTTGATTCCATTTCTATCCTGCCCTTCCTGTGCATGGGCTCAGGGCGGGTTGTGAGCTACCATTATAGTTTAGTTTGATACATACATGAAATAATTCATGAAACATGGCCACTGCCATTATCTTTCCTAAAAGCACACTGACTGTCAGGTAAAAAAATCTCATCAAAGTATGTCCAAAAGTAGTTACTGATGATTATTACATGATTCTTTCCACTTTAGCTAACAAAAGAATAAAATATATATCTGTAGTTATGGCATATGAAATAATTTCCTTCCTTTTTATATAGTTGAACAAGTGAGGCATCTTTATGTCTTTCAAGTGTCCTTCCTTCATGACACATTTGATGGATAAATTTACCACAATTATTAAACAAGATATCTGCAAATATCTTGATCAATCAGTACCAGTGCCTTTTTATTAGAGAATGAGTTAAGGGCCTTTACATCTTGGCCACAAGGGATTTGTGGGCCAGAAGCTGGTTTTTATCAAGCTGAGGTAATTCCTGTGTAGTCTTTTTGCTGATAAAGGAGCCATTTTTTTAAATGTATTTAAAATGTGTTGTCTGTGTTTCAAGAAGAAAACAGCACCTCCTTCTAAGTTCATAAAATAAGAAAAACAATGGACTGTGGGCAATGGCAAGTCTTTTTGAAGTATTTATTGACATCAGTAAAACAATGAAAAGCATCAACGTGTGCATCACATACTTCTATTATTGCGGAATAAAAGTGAGTATAGCAACCAGCCTAGGAAGAGAATGAGATAATCTGGGCAGGCCAGTGCATGGCTACAACTAGAAGTCTCAGCACTACATCTCTTCCTCCTTTTTGCCCAGTAATAAATATATAAATAAATATATATATAAATATATAAATATATAAATATATATTACTGGGCAGGTAGGGGTGTGTGTGTGTGTGTGTGTGTGTGTGTGTGTGTGTGAGGAGTGAGAGAGAGAGAGAGAGAGAGAGAGAGAGAGAGAGAGAGAGAGATACTGCTGGGTTCCTTTTTAAGCCCCTTTTCCCCATCACTACCTTCAACAGCTGTGGCCCATTTTTCTTTCCCAGTCATAAAGGCCGCTGCTCAAGGACTATAGACCTGGCACCCAGACAAATTAAGGGGGCAGGTCATCCCACACAGCTCTTCCTAAACTTCCCCCTCAGTGTTGCAACTGAATCCCAAGTCCCCACTAATTGACTAGCAAAGGTCTAGCATTTAATAAACATTTGGTTGTGAGTGGTCAGTAAGGCTAAATGTAAACCGAAGAAAGACAAAAAAAACCCCTGAAATAAATGGAGCAAATTCTCCCAGGCAATCAATTCTCCCAGCAAACATTATTCCATTCCAAAGTTTTCAGTCAAACAGTATCAACTCTGATTATAATTCTCAAGTTCATCTTGTTTTCCATTAGACCAGTAATTTACAATATGGTGCCCATCAGGGCTCTTTTTGTAGCAGGAACTCCTTTGCATATTAGGCGACACACCCCTAATGTAGCCAATCCTCCAAGAGCTTACAGTAGCCCCTGTAAGAAGAGCTCTGTAAACTCTTGGAGGATTGGCTACATTAAGGGTGTTTTGCGTAATATGCAAAGGAGTTCCTGCTACAAAAAGAGCCCTGGTGCCCATCAATACGTTTTTTGGTAGCCACTTCCTTCTTCCCCAAAGCATCTCTTTGCAAAAGCATGGGAAGGCATTTTGTGATGTGCCCACTACCTAAGACCTTCTGCTATGGATAATTTTACTTAATCAACCAGTGTCGCAACAAACGCTTATGAACTGTTGGTATACAGTGTGAGTGACACACTACCAGAACTAGTTACTTAGCAACTAGAGCAACTTGTGACACAAATGCCATTGACTTGTCATCATCATAGTGTGGAGACTTCTGCCATTTTTTGCATGCCTATAGAAGTTTGTTAAATATCCAGGCAGCTGGGAACTCAGCTTTGGTGTATTAAAAGGTTATTGAATTTGCTGGTGATAAAAACTGTGGCTACTATAAATAATATAGATCCTAACATTCTTTTTTCCCTGGTACTCAGACCCTAAACACATTACATGGAAATGTCCCATTGATTTCAGTAACACTTAGGTTCAACTAGTGACCATCAAGTGTGTAGAATGTTGTGCTTAATTTCAATGGCTGTAAACATGTGTTCACAATGAGAATAAAACAGATTTTTTTTCCAGCCTTGAAATTAAATGCAGCAAACCTGTTTGCTACATGTCAGAATCTTTAGCTGTGTATGCCTTCCAAGTGCACATTGTGCACAAAGGGTTTCTCCCCTTCTCACTTGACATCTTTTGCTGCCAGCAGCATGGGGAAAATCTTTTTAAAAATGATTTTTAAAAGGCATTTGGTATGTTTGGGCAGCAGCCACAGACACAGGACAGATGGCTCCAGGCAGCATCTTTCCTCGGTACCTGCTGGGAATTCCAGCCTGCCTGTGTGTTCTGATAAAGCTGAAGGGAGGTCCTGGGACCACCTGCAGCCTTTGCTCAGGCCCACCAAAAGCCCTTGCAAACAGTCCCATAGAATTGGCAGGTCCTGCTGGACTCCTAATCCCTTTCCTAACAAGGCCTCCATTCAGGCCTTTCTGCAGATTAGAAGCTCTGGTTTCTCAGAAAACTTTTCAAATCAAAACAAAGCTCTCCTGCTTTCAGAGGTCAAGATCCAATTACAATGCCAGGGAATGTATAGGCAGCCACAGATCTTGACTCTAGACCTGTGTTCAGTTTTAGATGACTACAAATAAGACTGCTAATCAGATGAAGAATCATTTTCCTCCTCACCTCTCTCACAGCTTTCATCTGATTTCAAAAAGAATGTTTGTATTGTTTCTCACCAAGCTCTAATTTAAAAAAAGACTTTAATTTCCTAAATTAGCATAGCATAGAATTCTGTTTATACAGATATAAGAGACAATTATAGATTACTTTTATAGCATTTGAACTTTTCTGCTGGACTGTTGATTGTATGTGAAGAAACACTAGAGGAGTAGTTTTTAAATCCCAGATATTCTACATGAGCATTTCTCTTGTACCCTGTTTGGCTTTTATCACTAGAAATAGGATCATGGGGCTATGGGATTCCATCTTACATTTTACACCATTTGACATCTACCTGAAACTACCGTTATCCAGAGATGAGGGTCACCAGCATGCAGATGACACTTGACTCTACTCCTTTCCAGCCAATTCCAGTAAGGCAGCAGAGGTTCTGGCTATGGCAGTAAGAGGGCTAAACTGAATCACAGCCCAGATCAGACTGAACTATTGTTGTTCAACAGTGTAGATAACAGAGAATGAGATGTCAGCCTATTTAGGAAGAAGTTGTCCTCCCCTTGAAAGAATATGTTCACACCTATGGGTGCTCTTAGACTAGTGTCCACAGATGGAGGCTTAGCTGTCATCTTTGGCACATGGCACCTCTAACCAGCTTCAGTTAGTTCATTAGCTGTGCTGCTTTCCTAGAAAGCAAGATTTGGCTACCATTATCTAGGCTTTCCTAACAACTTGATTTGACTACTGCAGTGCAGTCTAGATGGGGCTACATTTAAAGTCTGTTCAGAAAGTTCCAGATTGTAGCCACAAGATGTAATATTTTGAACACATCTCAAAAGTTAAGGATGAATTTCACTGGCTTCCAGTTTGTTTCAAGGTACAATTCAGAGTGCTGATAATAACTTTTAAAGCCCTGAATGGTGTATAACTGGAGCTTCTCGAAGACTGCCTGCTTCCATAAGCACGTCCAGACATTAAAATCTCCAACGGAGACCCTGCTCAACTTCTGAAATAATCAGTGTCTCCTTCTGTGAAACTTTCTACCCATAGCTAGCATGCCCTCTTCTCTTTTGAGTTTTAGACACCAGGTAAAGGCATTCTTATCCTCCAGTCTTCTGGCAAGACAAGAATTAGGTGTCTACTGTGTTGACTGGTTTTAACTGTTGCTGCTGCTTTTATTGAATTTATTGAGAAACGTTTTTCCTAACTGCTGTTATAGTCCCATTTTACAGATTTTAAAAATTACTGTGGGGCATCTTGGGAATTTTATTACTCGCAGCTCTGTAGTTGCATCCTGAGGGTGGTCAAAATTCTGGATCCAAACAATCAGTAGCACTCCAATCCCAGATTACCATCAGGCTAAATTCATATCTCAGCACTGACAGCCCAGAAGAATTTCTTGCCACTGTGTTGCCACATAGTAAAAATTGTATCTGAAGGCAGACTGAAGAAACTCTAGAAACAGCAAGGGCCAATTATGACTTTGTGGGAACTACATCCATTGCTTATATACCAGTGTTCACCATACAGAACACTGTGAAACATCTAGGGGACACACATATAACGTGCTGTATGGACATGTGCCAGGGAGTCACAGCCATTTGGGAGATGGCAATGTACACAAAGCATTATGTAAAATAGGAAACAGATCTAAGAGGCTTCTTAAAACAGCAAAAATAATGAAAAGCAGGAAAGTTTGAAACCTTTGCTAGTCTCCTCTTACAGTAGTTAGGGGTCCCTGTAAGTGCAGCTATTCCCTAGGTTTGGGCCAAGTAGAATCTAAGAAGTTAAGTGTAGGTGTTTGACATACTCAAGGGAAGAAGGACATTTGTGGCTTGGAGGAACTGTAAGCTGCACAAATTTATACCAGGCAGCTGGTTACTTGGCTCATGATCTTTATTTTAAAATAATGGAAGGAGGGAGTGAACTAATGCAGAAGGATGGTTTTAGAATGAGAAGCCAGAATTATTTCCCATTGCTTAGCAACTACTCCGGATAGCGCTCAAATCTTTTAATACCTAAGGCACCATATAGTACTTGACAGCCCTGTTATCAGTGGGCTCCCATATACCTCCCCCTCTCTCTGTATATATATATATATATATGTACCCACACATATATACATATATATATATATATACACACACACACACAAACATATCATCTGTTTTCAATCTACTCTCTTTAGATAGCTAAGGAATTACCATGTTCCTGAAAGAATCAGGGCCTCCTCTAAACCAATCTGTGCAAGAAATATGCTGTCAGTATTGACATACCTGCCAATATTGCTATGATTTATGCCAATATGCAAATCCAGAATAGACAGAAATCCTTTTAAAAATTATGACATGAGAGAGGTGCCCCCCCCCCTGTATATTCTTGGTCATGAATCACAGAAATGGGAACCAGGGGACTTAAGGTACAGTTCTTATCCCACCCACCCATCCCTCCTTCATTGATACCTTTTACAAATTTTTGTCTTATCACTGATCTACCTGTAACCTCAGGATGAAAACCTGCTAGGGCTGGCTCAAGGTTTTTGTATACCTCACTCTAGAGATGCCCTGGTTTGCCCTAATAGGTGTGTTGCCACTAGATGAAGATTGCACCAGAACACATGAAAACCTTGTGCCTCAGAGAGACTTGAGTTCAGATCCTTGGCTTTAACATGAAGATCACCAGGTGGTCTTGGTCCATTTAGCCTACTTCACAGAGTAGTTGTGAGAATAAAAATGGGCTAAGCACCAAGCACCTCACTGTAAGCTCCTCAGAGAAAGAGAAAGATACAAGATATTAAATTCATAAAAGGTATCAATAAAGGAGAGATGGGTGAGTGGGCTAAAAACTATACCTTAAGTGTCCTGGTTCCCATTTCCATAATTCAAGAATATCAGTGGTACAATGCAGTCTAGGTGCACTATTTATTATTTTTATTTTATTCTGGGATTTTTATTCCGCCCTCCCCAAACAGGCTCAGGGCAGATCACAACAAATCAAGTCAAAGACTCATTACAATAAAATCATATTAAAATCATAAAAACAATAAACAATAACATTGGTAGCAGCAATATAAATCTGTTGGGGCCCCAAAGTGGAATTAGATGGGCCCTTTCAGCAGGTTGGGAACTAAAGTAAGGAGGCCAACTGATATGGATGCCTGCCGCCTCAATCGAAGGCCTGACAGAAAAGCTCAGTTTTGCAGGCCCTGCAAAATGATAAAAGGTCCCCCAGGGCCTTGATCTCCAGTGGGAGCTGATTCCCCCAGGCCAGGGCAGAAAAAGCACTGGTCCTGGTCAAGGCTAAGCAGATGTCCTTTGGGCCAGGGGTAACCAGTAAATGTTGGTCCTGTCAGCACAAGGCTCTTCAGGACACATATGGGAAGAGGTGATCCTTCATATATGTCAGTCCCAGGCCATGTAAGGCTTTGAAGGTTAGTACCAACACCTTGAAACGGATCTGGTACTTAATTGGTAGCCAGTGCAAGCAGCACAATACTGGCTGAATGCATGCCCGCATAGGCAATGCCATCAGCAAGCGTGCGGCCGCATTCTGGACTACTTGGAGTTTCCAGATCAGTTGTTAGCCCAATTGCTCTTTGTTCTTATCAATATTAGGGGGAATATGTGTTATTATTAATATGCAATCAGCTAAGGGAGCAATCCTGCCCTTCTAGAGATATCAGTAACAGAGGTCCTGCCCTTCCAGAGATATCAGTAACAGACACGGAGACTGGATGTAATTATAATTAAGGTCTTTTACTCTAAATGTCTCATCTGGCATCATAGTGGGTTACCATGCTTTGCAGTTCCTCAAGCATACTTTGCACTGTCCACATTTTATTATAGTTCATAAAAGGCATGGAAAAGCCTTGCAGGGCAACACATTCTCAGGGGCAAGTCCATGTAAAGCAAGTTACAGTAATCAACCCTGGAAGTGACCGTTGCATGGGTCACTGTACCCAGGCAACTGTTCCATATCCAGCAAAGGTACGTCACTTGCTAAACTTTTATGATCCTCAGTCTACCGTCTCCTGTGGTGGCATCTGAAGAACAAATGGAAGGATGATCTACTACAATTGTTGTTACCCCTTCCTGGCATGGGGCCCACCTTCAAACAAAAGGCGGCAGCATGAGACCAAGTAAACTGTAAACATGTGGCAAGAAAAGGAGGACCCCGAGTGATGACCTTACCAATGTCAAGGCCAGGAACCTGGCCAGCAGACCAAGATTGCTGGGGACAGAAAACAAAAGCTGAGCACTGGAAGATGTACCATAATGAGGAATAAGTCGAAGGTCACAGCCACAGAGGAACCCTCTCTACTGCTGAGTGACCTTGTATCACTGTCCAGCTGTTCCTCTCAGCATACATATGGAAGTAGGATAAATGGAGCCTTCCCTCTCTAAATATGAGCACTAACAGCTAGTCCTTCCATAAAACTGCAAAAAATGCTGTTTTATAGGAGGTCATGACCTAGCAGGTGGAGCTGCTGGACCTCCCTGAGGACCCTGATGTGGGCTGAAGACCATTGGGTTAGGGGATGATGCTGGGTCCAGGGATTGGCTTGGCTGACCCTTCAGGCTTCCAACCATCTCTGGTCCTTGGGAGCTCTGCAGGCTCTCACATAAGAGGCTTCAGCAACTTGTTGCAAAACCCTTCCGTCTTTTCAGATGGGAGATGAAGCTGCTATGTTAACAAAGATCACACTATTGCCATTTTGTACAATTGCACTGAAACATCTAGTTGTCATCACACTAATATTTGAAGCCAGCCATGAGCTTTTTGAGTGAAACTAAGGCATTCCCCCCCCAATAAAAACAGGCAAAACACGCAGCACTGGCACAATATTTGAAGACATCCCAGTACCACCTGGCATGCAAGTTAGGCAGCTGCCACCAAAATTTGACAACATAAGAGAAGGATTAGCCAGAGTATTTGCTGAAATGCCTACTGCTTTCCTTCATTCACGGCTCCCTCTTCAGAGATAAAGATTATGGTTGCTAAGGTAACTGAGCAAAGTAACATAGGGGAGAAAATTTTGCCTGATTTAGTTTCCAGGGATTCTCAAAGCACTATTGGTGCAGAAGCCTAGCCTAAACCTGATTATAACAGAGTGCTAATTTACTTAACCAAACTCATTATAATGCCTGGTCATGCCTTCTGCTCCTGAGGTTGACTCACATCCTAAGGTCTCAAACAAATAAGGATGCTTTCAATTCACAGACTGTTTTGAAAGGCACATACAAGACAGATGGCCTGGCTGTCTACATGCACATTTCAGGCACCAAACAAAATGGCATCTTGTGCAATTAAAAAAATTAGGCAGGGTCAGCTGTGTAGCTCAGTGGTCAAATGCACGCCTTGCACATAGAAAGGCCTGGGCTCAGTTGCTGGCATCTCTGGGCTCAAGGATATAGAGTCGCTGGGATTGAAGGGACATTTAGAGAGCTATGCTACTGCCAGGCAACAGGAGTTAATAGACTGATTCCATACCTTTTGTTATTACCTTGGTAGAATCCAGAGAAGCAGACATGGTTGTAATTTCCTCCATTTTATTTTCATAACTTCTGTGAGGTAAGTTAGGTTGAGAGTGACTGGCCCAAAAGAACCCAGTCAGCTTCATGGCTGAGTTGGGATTTAAATCAGTGTCTCCGCAATACTACTCTGACACTTTTACCACTGCATAACTCTTCAGTCTTATACCCCACCACTGAAACTAGTCTGAGCCGAACTATTTCACTACTGACACAGAAATAAAAGAAGACCTATACATGACGGTGACATATTTATTCAAAATCTTATAATACAAATGTTCAAAGATCATGGCAATGCATAGAGAAAGGGTGAGAAAGAGTCAAGAAATCCAGATATTGCTTGTTCTTCCCATACCATTTATGCTGGAAGTGTTGGTGTTCTCTAGAAATGATAATGCAAGACCAGAACATGGGGGAACGGGGACTAGATGTCACAGAGTCAGGTTCCAGTTTATCCTTGTCACTGACATATGTAGGATTTATTTATTTTGTATGAAGAGTTGTTACCAGCAGGCTTGAGGTAATACCTTTCTTTAATTTAAGGAATGGTCTTTACTTACTTTGGGAATAGACTTTGTTCAGTTCTGCACGTACATTTTACATCACAGCGAAGTCTCCTTTGTAACAATGACCACAGCTCTCCTGAAGACTCTTCTGTATTGATTCCCTGGGCTAGGATTCTACTGTTCTATCTTCCACCTGTCTCACTAACAGCTGACCACCGTTATATAGAGAAAAGGATGCTACATGATGCTATTCACTCCTGCCCACCACATGTGCCACAAGTTCTGTGGCCTGAGGTGGTGGGTCTCCTTTTGCCATCGGTCCTTCAGGAGAGGATCCCACGGTTCTTCACTCTAAGAAGGCAACTGCCTTACTTACACCCACAATGAACTCAGAGCAATACACAGTTTACCTTTGGGACAAGGAATAGGTTTTGCATATTTCAGTGTAGTTGCTTGGATGAATTTTAGCTCTGTTCACTCCAGGATGCCAGCAAAATACATGGACAGTATCTGCTCTTTATTTCTTAAGATTTTTTTTTAGTAGCCACTCACCCAGATGGTCTTGTGGCAACTTACAACATTTGAACATGGTAGGTGAAAAACCAACAAAAATAATATGTATAAAATACAAGGATACATGACTCAGCAAACTATCAAACCAGCCCAGAACATCTGGATAACCTCCAAAGGCCAACCTGAACAATTCAGCCTTGCAAGCCCTGTGGAAACTAAGCAAGTCCCACAGGGCACAGGCGTCATCAGTGAGTGCATTCCACAGGATAGGGGCCATAACCGAGGCCATTTGCCTGGTAACAGCTAACCAAACCATCCTGGATCTGGGGACAAGCAAGGGGCCCTGAGAGGATGACTGAAGGGTGTGTGGGGGGGTTATAATGGGAGAGGCGGTCCCATAGGTCAGGTCCCAGACCATAAACGGCTTTAAAAGTTAACAGTAACACCTTGAACTGGATCTAGAAACTGATTGGTAGTCAGTACAGCTTTACCCCTGCCCATCTTGCATGGTAATCAAAATATTTTGTTGACTGTTCCCTTTTTTGGCAAATTTATTCAATAAAATTAAGGATGTGCTTCCCTGCCTTTCAAGGCAGAGCCAATGCTTAACTTGCCTTTTGAACAAGGTCCTGAAAAGCATAGTGCGGGAAAGTTCCAGATGGCTTTGGTCATCCCAGTTAATTACCTTTGTGAAGGAGGGGTGAGAAGAGTGAGGGAGTGAGACAGACGATGGTGACCTGCCCCTCTACCTTGGATCCTACCAGAAGCAGGTTTTCACTGTGATTTTCCATGTTTAATGGGAGCTTTAAGATCCAAGCTGCTGTTTTGCTGCTTATGTCTGTGCTGTTGCTCGTTTCATTATTTTGGTGTGTTTATAGGGATTTACTAGCTGTGTTTAATATTTGTTGCAAGCCACTGCAATAGTTTGGCTATATTTGCCCTGGGATTCCTTGTGAGAAAGATGGGTAAAGAGCCTTAGCTAAAGGATGATAGGCAAGGATACAAGCAGGGTCTTCTTCACACAATCTCAACTTCTGCTTTATTTGTGTACTTCCCACACCACTGTATTCCTCCATCATCAGTGCTTCAGCCTCCATTTCTAAGCAGCACTAATACAATTTCCTCTGTGAATGTCTGTCTCCGAGAACTGTGAAAAGTCAGTTTCGGTTTTCGGTTTCGGCGTCGCGAATGGCGGCCGCTTCTCGGGACGCTCCCGGAGGCGGTTAGCCCACGTGCAGTTAGGGGGGGTCTTCGCATGTGCGAAAGACCCTAGTGAGCCTTAGGTAAAGGCTCCGAACCGGGGGCGCTTGGGGAGTAGCCTCTTTGCCGGCAGACAGCCGGGAAATTGAGGCTTTCTCCCCGCCCCAATCGGCCCCGCTGCGGTGTGCCCGTAATGGGACTTAGCGGCGCCACCGAATTCCAGGAGTGAAGACAGCGCTATGGCTTAAAATAAAAAGAAGAAGTAGCATCGAATCGTGAGTTGGAGATCTATTTTGAAGCGTAAATCGGAGCCCCCCTGCATGCGTATAAGCGTTGGGAGGAGGGAGGAGTTCCCACCCCCTTTGAGAAGCAAGATCCACAAAGGGAGTGCGAAGGGGGGCTGAGAGAAGAAAAAGTGTTGGTGAAAGTACCGTTGGGGTTGCATGGAAGATTTTGATCATCTTAGCTTCCTGGGGGATGCGGCACGAACTTTTTAAAAGTAAACAAAAAAACAAAATGTCGATACTGGAAAAAGTCCTGCAGACACCGGAAGAGAAGAGAGGAGGGACTTCCGGTCCAGACAGCCCCCCCAAGAGCTTGCTGTCAATCAACAGGAAAAGGAGATGCTGTGCCCCCTGCTGGAACAATTGCAGAAAATCAACGAAACTCTGTCTAAAATGGATAGTGTTCTCATCAGTCGACAGAAACAGATATTGGAAACAACTAGAAAGATGATGGAGATTGAACAGAAATCGAATTTGATTCTAGGTTTCCAGGGCGTTAAAGAAGAAGAGAAAGAAGATCTCGGATTTACCTTGACAAATGTCTTGGCACCCCTAACTGGCAGTGAAGCGATAAAATTAAAAGAAGAGGTGGATGAGGCTCCCAAAGCCTATTCCGCTTTTATAAAAGAGAATACTCTGCCAGTAGAAGGGGATGTTGAGCATAGCAAGCGACAAACTGGAGATCTAATTTCATCCGAAGAGTTTGTGGAGCCCAGGAAGCCTGAAAGCCAGAAGTTTAAGGAAAAAGAGAAAAGAAAGAAGAAGGATTTCATCTTTAAAATACAGAAACTTCTGAAGAGACACGCCAGCAGGGAGGAAGATGCAGTATTCCAAACTGGGACAAGCGAAGAAGACAGCAGCCCAGGGGAGAGTGGTGATGGAACGGAAGACTTCAAAGTTAAAATGGACTCAATCCATAACTGGAAGAGATTTAAAAAGAAGATATTTTGAGGACTGTTCATGTAACATCTGGAAGGAGCTGTTTAATTACTAACCCCAATGGACTTTACTAACTGCATTAACAGAGTGATTTTGGACTTTGCAATAGTTAAAAGGAAGATCTTCTAACCACGATAGATGCCAAAACTGGTATTGGTTATTAACCTAAACTAACCCTCACTAACAGGAAAAATTTCACTCCATCTTTTTCTTTCTCCATCTGTCTACCCTTCCTGTTTCTTATAAAAAGAATAAAATTCTCTCTTTTTTAAGAGAGTTTTACAAAAAAAAAAAAAAAGTCAGTTTCCTCAGATTTGAAAACACAGGATTGGAAAAGTGGAAGTGTCAAAATAGCACTATCCTGTATGCTGTATTTTAAAAATTATGCTACTTTTTCTGCTGCCTTCAGCTCTGCTGATTCTCATCCATGATTGGTAGAAGAGCATGGTGGTCATGGGGGAATGCTAACAAAGGAACATCCCTCTCAGCAGGGGTATACTTGAGGGCTGATCCTCCTACTTCAGCTTTTTTTAAAAAAAAGTTCTAGGAATCTCCTTACATTGAAATCTAACACCTCATCTTTCTAGAGGGAAAAGAGAGGTTGATTTCCAATGATGCAATGAAATTTATGCATGTACAATTCTGGGCTGACATCCAGGCTCTATTAATGGGCCTTTATGGCAAAATTCCCATTAACTTTAATGGAATCGTGATTTTTCTTTATGGAACAGGGCACACTCAGATTTCATTGCAAGACTGGGAACATACGGCATGATTCCACCAAGTTTAAGCATTTTAAAATCCCATTGAGTTCAATGAGAAAGAGAACTAATGCGCTTTAATTCTCCCACTGAAATAACTGAAATTTAAAGCATGCTTATTGTTGGCTGGATCTCATCCATATTTTGTAACCCACACCGGGACTACACAGTATTACGGAAACAGGAAATGTTACTGAAGAAACATTCAAACTAAATCTACATTCTATAGAAACACAGTATTTCTTCTCAAACCCCCCCACACCCCGGTCCAGGAATAAATCGGCAGGATTTGACTTGCATAATTTCCTTCTGAAGTAGTATCAGTCACTACACCAGGTTTCAGTGTTAGGGACAAAAAAAAAAAATTACATGTACTTAAATTTCCTGTCCACAGAGCTTTCTTAAAACTCCTGTCATTTTAGCTGCTGAATTTCTAGAGCAAGTTCAGAGTAAGAGTGACAGGACAGGACAAAAAGGGGGGGGGGGCATTCCAAGTGTAACTGAAGCAGCCATTTAAAACATATCAGTGAACTCCTAGCTGGAGATGCCCTTTTTATTAAGAAAACAGGAGTTAAAAATAGAGCCAAACATACACACACACTCCTCCAGAAAATAAAAACTCAAAAGTGCGTTCACTGAAGCGAAAACTTCTAATAATTTATTGACCTTCAGTTCACATTGTGGAAAAAAATGCAGTTTTACAAAACATCAAAATATAGTAGCAAACAAAGAGACACAAACAGACATTTTACTTCTTCACTTGTATGGTTTCCTTTTTTTTTCCTTTTTTCTTTTTTTGGTATGTGAACCACATCTTCAATTGTCAGACAAGGGGCACCATTCAGCTCTAATCACTCTTATTCAGACAGGTGTCAGGCCTAGAGAAAAGGGGCTACACAATTATACCAGAAGTGGTAGGCTGTCCTTTGTTTCATGTTTCCACAGTAACCAGCCCACAAAATACGAAGAACTTTCTTGTCTTATGCCAAGGTTTTTTGTGTGTACTCTTGTGTGAACTGCATTTGTTTCAGAAGTGTGGGCTGTTTTTTAGACTCAAATCGCCAAATAGTAAGCCAAAATTCCCACGTCAATTCAAAGAACGGGAGTCCAAAATATTCGCCTGCAGGGATAGAGGCCCACCCTGATTTTCAGTTTCCTTCAACCCATACCCAGGAATTAAATCCAAGGACTTGAAAGCAAACCACTGCTTTGAAATGCAATGGCAGTAAGTTCAGACACTTTAGGAAATTGGATGGTATTACAAAAAAGACTTGTGTTACAAGCTAAGCAGCTATATAGAAAGCTGCAGCGGACAGAATTTTGTCACTTCTCTCAACAAAGAAAACAAAGAATTTTAGACCCTTTACTCAACACCTTGAATCATTCATGCCTGTGCAAAGTGAAAGCAAAACACACAGATAGTTCCTTTACAGTTACCTATTTGTTCAACAGGGCAGAGAGCACAACCCTAATAACAAATGGGGGACAGCAAGGATTTGCAGTGATAGAATTTTGATCAAATGAATTTGAGTTTTATTGTATACTTCATAAATTTAAGATTCTAAGGCTCCCTTCCAAAATTATAAAGGAATAACTACACACTGTTTGAAGGTGGATTGTTTTTCATAATTATTAATAGATCTTTCTATTGGTATTCCATATTGTTAGTTAGCGGACAGTCCTTTTTATACCCAACTCCAAGCAGTAATTCTCAGACTCTGGACTACAGGTTCACAATGAAACCAACGGAGGAAAATGCTAAGGGCCTTTAAAAAATTAAATTAAAAACACCACTCCTTCTGCACTTCAACACAGCCTTATTGAACACTATAAGCCCTAAAAAGTAACATTTGTTGACCGCATCTTATGCCTTTTTCAGATATTACATCCCCACATCCTGAAAGCTGAGCAACTGCACACACTGGGAGTGCATGCTACCCACGGAGCTTTTGATATGCATGCTGTCTAAACAAGGGCAATGCACATACTTTATGTGTGTGTACAGGTTCAGTACATGCAAACCAGAACACTGAAAAAGCCAGTGGTTAGTTTGTATGTATTGAAGCCATACAAACAAGCAAAATGCATGCTGCCTGCCTTCAGACAACAGGGCAACTATCAGGATCAGAAGGATCTACAAACAGGAGGCTCCCAGTACACATGGCTGTAACATCTGAAAAGTTAACGATATGAACATCCACAAATCTAGCATGCTGACCCACTGCTTGAGTACACTATTTCAGCCCATGTGCTCAGCACATTTCCATATGGGTGAAGGAAGGATGTTAATTTAGAGCCCTTTGAACCAGCCTTCCTTTTTACAGTCACAGTGTAAGAAACTGTGTCCCCTGCCAAAACAAAAAACATGCAAATCAGAACAGTGGTTTGCCATACAAAGTTTAAGAACCTCTGAACTACGGGAATCATTTTTTAAAAACCTAACATATTTAAAAGCCACAGCTATTTGAAAAATGGAACACAATTCATTTCTTATTAACACACTATTTTAGAAATGAATATATACAGAGTCAGAAAAATTAGTCAATGGTAGCCATGACAAAATTCTTGAAGACAGTAAATGGTTCCCCCCCCAAAGTGGCAAAAGCTCTTAAGAGTAGCGCTAGAGCTTCACCTTCATCATGATGTAGGCAGGCATCACCACTGTGACTTTTTTAGGCATGCACGCATGCATCTCAAAATAATCTTGTGTATACCATGTTCAGACATGACAACCAACCAAGATGGAGGCCTGGCAGCTTTGTAATTTGGGCTGTACTAATTTTTATGAAACAGAACACATGTCAACAGTGCCTTTTAGACTAAAAGTCTGGCAAAGAAACCATGCATGTTCAACACGAAGGGTGTCATTAGGCTTGGCAGTATAAACTAAGGTAATAAATTGGGGGAAGGAGACATTTAGAAATCTTGTTAACCAAGGTCCTGTGTGACACTTCCAGGTACAAAGTATATGAAAGCCTTTCTAATTAATGCAAAAGAATCCAAATTTTTGATGGGGGACCTTTTCCCCCATCATTAAAAAAAAATGCTTAACTTTGTATAATAGTCAGGGGGGAGAGAAGGGCACATATATAGTTCATCCCTTAGAAGTAAAATATAGCCAGTTAATGTAAAAGAATGGAAAGAAAGCTCCACTCAAAAACATCTTCCTACTTATTTTGAACCAGAAAAGATCCCATTGGTCAGATAAAACATGGCAATGGTGAACATCCCATTATGCAAAAATAAATAAATAAATAAAACAACCATCAGATAATGCCAAGAACAGGGCTCTGTGTACAGAAAATCTGCCAGGGTCCCTCCCCCCTTTCTCTTTTTCCAGTAGTGTTGAAGCTGCACAAAAAGAAAGCTGTTAAATGACTGTGGCTGTTTCCAGTTGAGTTCATTCAAAAAGGCATGACTAGGCAAATAAAGTGTAACAGGGATACTATCAACAAGCCACATCCCTTGTCACCTGGAGAGTCAGCGGCCTGAGAAAGTGACCTCCGTGACTTCTTCCTTTAGTAGGTATGTTATCTAAGACCCTGCCTTGCAAACCTTCCATTGCTGACCTCATCCTCCTCTCCCTGAATATTACTCAGCCTTTTTCTTGTGCAGCAGAGCAAAGTCAGAGACCACAGAATGTGCAAAACATACGATTCACATAAGCCCTTACTTACAACTTGAAGACAACTTGTAGGCACCGTTTCAGCATGCAAGCACCAAACAATAAATATCTATATCTACAAGTAATTTCGAAGCAGGACAGTGGTAGTAATTAATAAATACAACAGGAAATCAAATATTTGGGGAGAAGAAGTCATCTGCCTCCACCTGCCAATGTTGCAGAAAGCCCCCCCCCCAAGCTGTCTTGCCCTTTAGCAAGTATACAGTTACTCGTGGCGGCTACAATGATACAGCTCAGCCGTTTCAACTGATGCTCTGGGCAATGCCTAAGAAAACAAGCTCATCTCAGTGGCAGGGGATACAGCTGCAACTTCATTCACAAAGACATCTCACTGCTCCAGATCTGGCCCACTTCCTGTGCAGCTGCTGCTGACGCTTCAAACTGTCACAAAGAGAGGTGACAACCATTTCAAATTCCACACACAAAAACTGCAAAGTCCATGAAAATTGAGGGTTGTGCTGTGTTGTGCAGTTCTGAAGAAGTCCATATTTCTCCCCCCTCCCCTCACCCTTGCTTTGAAGGGCTGATTAAACTTGACATTAATCCACAATTACAAACACAGAGACCAGATCAGAAGTTCATTCATTCATAGTTTAACCATGTGCTGATATACTGAAGACAACGGTCTTCTTCCATTCCTTCATTACCAGCTTTAAGAATGTAGAAGGTGCAGAAGATTTTCTTCAAACTCAAAAAAAAGTTTTTCTTCATTAAAGCCAGTTCTCCGCCACTGAAGTTCCACTTTCTTCACCAAATAATGGAATAAGCTAGACAAAAGAAAGAAGAAAAGTTTTAAAGGATTTTGGTGAATTCATATGCAATTAAGACTTTAATAATTCAGAGAAACATTTGCGTCTGGGCCCAGCTAACACAAAAAGTTGGTGTCTTTTTAACTAGCTGCTGATGACTAAATCAACTAAACATATTAAACTTGCTGAAAACCAGATGCTGCTGCTCCAATTAATATCTCTTTATTCTGACAGTATCCATGGTGGACTTTTCTGCTTTAGTGTAAATTATCTGCGGTAAAAACATGGCTTACATTCCATTGACCAAATCAGTACCAAATTCTTCCCTGAGTTTTACTAGTATGTAACATGGCAGCAAGACAGACAAAAATCATCTAATGCCATCTCTCTCCAACAAGGAAGAATTTGCCTGACAGAAGTCACAGGCTAGCCACTTTGGTCATGAGCCAAATCAAACTAGCAAAGGGGGGAAAAGCCAGCCTGTTGGAAGAAGAGAATCCCCAACCAATGCCCTCTGTTAACCATAGAGAATCCTGAATAGAATTGATTCAGCATATGAATGGCAGACATATTAATCCCCTTATTTAAAAGGTTTCTGCTATTCATTATGTCAGAACTCTGTTTCACTGGGCTTTGTCATGTGACAATATGGTATGCTTCAATGACTCTCCTATTGAAGCCCTTTCTGAAAGCTGATTATTCAGTGCAAAATACTGGCTTTGGATGCCACAGTTTGGCGTCTGTACTGCATCTTCCCACTCCATTATGCTAAGAGCTGGTTTTCAAACCAGGCACCACGCTGATTTTTAAAGTAGCAATTAATAGCACTGCCAAAACGCATGAGGCAAAGTTTTTATGGGATTTCTGATGGTATAACGGCAAAGCTGCTCCAGTTAATATGGTGGCAATTGATTTGGAAGTACACATGCATTACTGAAAGCTGGATTCAAACCTCAGATGTGGATGCTCTCCTCTGGCTCAGTACAGTGAGTAATAGTTCGAGCCCTGACTTGCAACATTCAGCAGTTTAAGGACAGACACCACCACCCCACACACCTTTTGTTGCTTTTGAAACATTCCTTGATTATTAATGCTTTCTGCACATTCCTGTGTCCACTGTGTCACTCTGTCCCCACCTCACAACTTCTTCAGCCACTAGACCCAATATTAATTCTGAAGGAAGAAACAAAGCAGACCAAGATCTCCCTAACTGTGCCCAGGCCGGGGCCACACAGCGCCATGAAAATGAGCACAATCAGAAGTAATTTCCTTTCTGTCCCTCCCTCCCACTGACAGAACAGCAGGAGCTAGCAAGACCCTACTAGCAAGATGGACGGGCAGAGCCGTAGTCTAGGGCCACATCCATTCAGTTATCTTTAAGCTAAGGAAAGGGGGAGGAGGGGAGCAGTGAAGCAAGCAAATTTACTCTGTGCCCTTATTAACTTGAAAGGGCAGTCCTCTGAATATACACATTACATTCTTTTATTCCCCTCACCCCCTTCAAACATTTCTGTGAAATCCTGAAAGAACGTGTCAGTAATTTTCCTTGGAACAATTCTAAAAATGTCTTAACTACTATGATAATCATATTAATCAGCACCGAAATAATAAATGGTGTGATTTGAAAAGGGGTGTGCCTAGTTCTCTCTCAAGACTTCATGTTTTTATTCGCTTGAATTCCCAGTTACAAGGAATTCGCAGTTAGCCACAGCCATGCATGATATTCTCAAACACATGTGCTTGCCCCAAGATGGACAGAATTCAGGACTTTCCTTTTTTAAAAAAAGTAAAAGGGCGGGGGGATCTGATGTGGGCCCAAACTTTTAACTTCAACTCAGGACTGGCACACCACAAAAACCAATTGTATTCCATCAAAACTTCAACCTGAATCATGTACCGCACACTAAATTCCACTGTGAATTATGTGGGAGTGCCCAGTTCTATATTTCTGGGCAAAGCTAAGGCAGTGTGAGACCTGAGCAGCATCTTAATAGAAGCCACAAAGGTCAACTACAGGTCAGCTTTCTGACAATAGCAAAAGGGAAATATGACTGACAGGTTTCACAAGGATGACAGTAACAGACCAGCTACGTAGTCTGCCATGTGAACTATGGGGGAAACGACTAAGGTGTGCTAACTAAGCTTGCAATATGCCAGCCATATTGGCTGATGGACCTGTGCTTCAACAGCCTAATCTGCCATGTGATTTGACAACTATTTCTAGATGGCTCTCCTGTTTTTATTGCAAGGGCCACTTTGCCAGTTCCTTTCAAGAGAAAGACGCCAAGGAGCTTTTACAACTAGAGTGAATTTATGGGTCCATTATGCTGCATCCAAGTCCTAAAAGAAATACCAGGGCACGTATCTGTTCAGAAAATAAATCTGTAATCCTTGAACCACTTCCACTGGAATAGCCCTACTGCTAGTTAATATGTGGTTTAACATTCTGGGGATAATTTTTAAAGACTGGAGTTTCAATGGAGGCCCAGGTCACCAAGGCTGCGAGATCGGCCTTTTAACATCTTCGGCTGGTCAGGCAGTTGGTTCCTTATCTCTCCTCCTGGGACTTAGGTAAAGTGATCCATGCAATGGTCACTTCCAGCTTGGATTACTGTAACACACTCTATACAGGGCTGCCCTTGAACCTTACCCAGAAACTGCAGCTAGTGCAAAATGCCGTGGCACACCTGCTGACTGCGATGTCTGTGTGGGTGCTATGCCAATTGCACTGGCTGCCAATCGAGTACCAGATCTGATTCAAAGTTATGGTATTAACCTTCAAAGCCCTATGCAACCTAGAAACAATATATCTGTGGGACCATCTCTCCTCCTACGTGCCCCGAAGAGATTTGCGCTCTGCTGAGCAGCATCTGCTGGTAGTCCCCAGCCCAAAAGATGTCCGCCTAGCCTCAACCAGGGCCAGGGCATTTTCTGTCCTGATGGAACATGCTCCCACTCAAGATCAGGGCCCTGAGGGATTTAATGCAAGTCTGCAGGGCCTGTAAAACAGAGCTGTTCTGCCAGGCCTTTGGTTGATGCGGCAGACACCTGAAGACTTTGGCCTCCCCTGCCTACACTGCCTGGGTGCACTGCCCTTTCTTAAAGATCAATATGGCATCCATTAAATGGGTCCTTGTTTTAGTCATCATATGTCCTGCACTCGTGGGAGGCATTTGTGTATGCCAGAAATTGAATCTTTTGCTATCTGCTGGTTTTAACAATTTTAATCTCTGTATGAACTGTATTTATTATTATTATTATACTGTATTTTAACTGTTGTGACCCACCCTGAGCCTTCTTGCAGGGAGGGCAGGATATAAATTCAATGACAGATAAACAAATTTTTAAAACTGCATCATGTCAGTTTTAGTGCAACTAGTCCGGTAAGACTGCAGTTCTATACATTTTTACTTGGGAGTAAACTGCATTGAAGTCAGCAGGGCTTATAGTATTGGGCTTATTTTTATGTAAATGTTTTTTAGGATTTCAGTCTCAAACAGAGCAATCCTATGCAGATTTACTCCATCTAAGCTCACTGATTTCAATGAGCTTAAATTGGAGGATGTACACATAGGATGGCACAGTAAATACATTTCAATCAACTGCTAGCCTGTTGTTAAGAAAATGTTACTTTGCAAGTAAGATTTTATTGGCTTTTCAAAATGAAAACTCACATCAGAAGAGGGAAAACGTTCACAAGAACAGCAAAAGATCTACACAGCCACCTGCATGAGCCAACTCCAGTTCAGAGTAGCTTGTAAGCAGATGCCATTCCACTGAGGTCACCAGCACTGCACCTGCTCACATCATCAGGTGTGAATTTGGGTCACAGCACTAAGCTATAAAGTAAAATTTATGTGCTTTAGAACTCTCTGAACTGCTGATTAAATTATTACTTGAACCAACTGGCATGTCTCCTTATAAGCATCAGCTCAGAATGATACATCATCACACACAGGAGCTACTCCCTGCCCCTCCCCAAAGCAGATGCTTTCTCCTTGAAAGTGATAAATATCCCAATTCCACCAGGATCAGCTATATGAACCTGCAACATTCACAGATGGCTCTACATCTGAAATAGTCACAGGATTTTCCCAAAAGAAACTGGTTGGATATATTTGGGTCAGTCAATTTGTCAACCTAACCTACTTCAGAGGGTTGTTGTCCGGATAAAATGGAGGGCATGCAATCCACTCACACAACCCTGAGCTCCATGGAGGCAGGGCAGGACCAAAACAATACAATAATGAATAGACAGCCCATACAGGCAGATTACAGTTGCCCAATTATACATCAGTGTCAACAACTTGCCAGCTTAATCCATAATCGTAAACACATGAATGTGTAATTAGCCTTCCTGATTTCAGTTTAACTTTTTCCCCAAGTAACTGCAGTCATTAGAGGAATCTGGTAAATAATGGTATGAACATGCTAATCGCATGCAATTAAGGCATCATCAGTTAATAGAAAAATAAATTAGTTAGAAGTGAACGTTTAATCATCCATCATACCATTCATCTACACAATCATATCAGCGTTATGATGGTTCGATGCACAGTCGGCTTTGGCTACTTCCAGGCATATGCTTATGTAAATGTCCACAGAGGGACATTGCAGCTATCCATCCAGAAAAAATGCTGAATAAAATTCTACAATTAACCCAGGAATTTTTGTGGGCTGTACCTACGATTGCCCAATCTACATTTTACATTGCCCTCACAAATACATATGCGGGGCCAGTAGGCATTACTAACAGCACTAGGCTTGTATTGCAACCTAGTAAAGAGATTAGTCCCATTACTATCTTAATATGATATGGCTTTGGCGAAATCATCATATTTCCCTTTCTCTTCTGAAAAAAAGTTTAACTCATTCTGTTGACATCTACAGATGAGACAGGCTATAAACACAGAGTATCCATATGTAAGTTCAGGTATGGTTTCTCACCTGTATAAGCCATGCATGCATTTAAGAAGGGAGATGCTTCCATGTGCTCACAAATGCAGTAGGAATGAGTGAGTAGGGCACTGTGGTTATGCTGTTCCATACATCGAGTGTAGGGTCATAGCAATCTAACGTTTTGCATCTCTGGATGCCGAAATACCCTCCAACGACGTACAGCTTGTTCCCAGATGCTACTGCATGGCAGCTCATTCTCTTAGCTGTCACATCTCCCACTTTAGTCCACTGGTAAGTTTCACTGTTGAATTTATAAGCTGAGCATGCAGAAAATTCAGTATCTCCACCCATAATAAAAATTTGGTTGCCCAGGACTGCTGCAGCTGTGTATCGCCATGGCTGCGGGCAGGTGGCTGGTACTGTCCACCTGTTTTCACACAGGTCATAACACTGAACTTTGGGTAGCTTATCATGGCTGACACTAGTACCGCCGAAAGCAAATAGCTTCAGCTTTGCACTGACTACAGCTGCATTGCTTACTCCTTCCCGAAGTGGAGCGACCATTGTCCATTTGTTGGTCACAGGGTCATACTGTTCTACTTGTTTTAAGGATACCGAAGGAGATGCTGGAAGACAGCCAGTGGCTGCTGTGTGCCCTCCCACAACATACAGACAGTGTTTGAGTTCAGCAGAACCATGACCAAATCGAGCCACTAGCATGGGAGCTGCCTTGGACCACTCTTCATGAAGTGTATCATACACCCAAACATCTTTTGAGACACCATTTTCAGATCCACGACCACCAGTGATGTAGACCTTACAGCCAATAGCACATGCACTGAACTCTTTCCTTGGGCTTGGGATGTCTGCTTTTGGAATGATCTCCTTTGCTTTTTGGTCCACCAGGTACAGCTTGTCACACATAAAGGTTTGTCCTCCCAGAAGAAAAAGGGCATGGCCGGTTTTCCGAGGTCTTGCACACAAGCTTGTGACTACGCCATCATTCTGTAAAATCTTCAACTTGCACCTTATTGCTTCTTCTACAGTCTCTTTACTTTTCCTCTGCTTGGTGATAAGCTCCTCAGTAGCTACATTCTCCATTAGATAGATGGCTGGCAAAAGAGCCAGTCTCACAGTCTGCAGTAGATCAGGCAAACAACAGTGCCTTTTATTGAGATCATAGTTAACCCAGTTCATGGCAGACTCATAGACCAGTCGTTCATCTTCGGTCTCTAATTCTTCACTTGACAAGAGCTGCACAACCATGTCTTTGGGGAGCTGAAGAAAATCGTCACTTTTGCTAATTGTCTGGAAGTTGCTAAGGCACATCCTCCAAGAGAGCTCATAAAGTTTGGTACACTGGTGAGCATCTGACAGAAGCAGCATGCCGAGGCAATTAGTGGGATGAAGGTTCTTCTCCAAGAACTCTGCACAGGCATCCCGGATGTCTTGGAATTCCAACATGTCGCCAGCCTCTAAAAGGGACTCTGCATTCTCTTCATTGATGATGACCCTTGAGGAGTAAGCATAGTCCAGGAGCAGTTCTAGAACCTCTGGGTGGATAGAATTATGGAAGTTGACTTCACTGGCTTGGCTTTCTTTGAGCCCTCCACTGAACATTGCTTCAAAATACCGACTGCAAGCTGCTAAGACAGCTCTGTGGCAAGGGAATGACTTGTTTCCAGCATGAAGAAGCACATCTGTAAAAAGACGCTGCTGGCGCAGAAGGTTTAGATGAGTAAGGACACTATCAGCATATGAAGATTTGTGGAATAAATATATATTTATGGAGCCAGTGCTGGCTCTGGACTTGCGATTCTCATGCATGCTGACTGACATTTTCTTCCACACCTAAATAAATAAATAAATAAAGTTAAGACATCTTGGGAGAACAAAGCAACCTTTTTTAAAAAATGCTCTCCCCTCTCCCCCATCCCCCATTTCCAAAGTATGTATGCTGAGCAGCACTGAACAACAGCTGAAGGCAAAGAACTTGGTGCATATTTGTTATTTGTATCATTCTAATGGATTTCCTGAGTGGCACATTCTAAAAAGTTATTGCTCAAGACAAGTTCATCTTGGCAAACCAGATCTCCTGCTTTCATGACAGTATAAGGTGGCAGTATAAGTCAGGATGGGAGGAAAATAAAAGAGATAGGCTGCTCTGTTTTTTTCTCACACCCAAATGTAGAGCAGCTGATTCACAAATATGCACATATACACATACTTAAAGCATACTTTTGTTTTGAATCACAGCAGCAGAAGCAGCAAGACATAGTACTTCAGGAATGAAAAATACTGCATGAAACACAAGCATCTTCAAATTAAACTCATTAAAGTTATATTGAACTCATTAAAGTGATACTCTGATAAGACAGTCCCACATAGCCAAGGAAGAAAGAGATTGCAACTCCTCTTTCTTTTAACTATAATCACCCAAATTTTATGGGTGGATGCTAACTCACAGTGACACCTTTTCTCTACAGCAGCCCAAATTTGCAAACAGTGTAATTTGACCAACATGATAGAACAAACTAGGGCTCTGATTTTGTTTTCAGAGGAAAAGAATGAGTTACTCAAGAGGAGAACAATCGCAAGAAAAATCTAGTTAGTTTCAGAAAGTATATAGTTCATACTTAGTGAAGCCAGCCTCCAGGTGGGGCCTGAGGATCTCCCAGAATTATACCTCATCTCCAGACTGCAGAAGGAGAGAGAGAGAGGAGAGATTGGATTTATACTCCGCCCTTCACTACCCAAAGGTGTCTCAGAGCGGTTTACAAGCTCCTTCCCCTCCCCACAACAGACACCCTGTGAGGTAGGTAAGGCTGAGAGAGCTCTTAACAGAAACTGCTCTTTTTTCAAGAACAGCTCTTATCAGAACTATGGCTTGCCCAAGGTCATCCAGCCAGGTGCAAGTGGAGGAGTGGGGAATCAAACCCGGTTCTCCCAGATTAGAGTCCGCGCACTTAACCACTACACCAAACTGGCTCTCAGTTTCCCTGGAGAAAATGGATGCTTTGGAGGGTGGACTCTCTGGCAATGTACCCCACTGAGGTCCTGTCCTCCCCAGGCTCTGCCCCCAGATCTCTAGTTTCCCAACTTGGAGCTGGTAACCCTACGGTGCATCACCCACCCACCCCCACTGACCAGGTGAAACCTGGTACCCCTAACTGGGAAGGGGAATCTCAGGAATATCTCTGCCAGTACCCTGTAACCTGGGCTGAGCTTCTGTTTCTCTTCATGTTACAGGTATTGAATCCTGAGTGTGGGTAGAGGTGTGAGGCAAAGCACTCTTGGGCCTTAGCCTGTGGGTTGTCACCTACGCCCCTGAGCGAGTTGGACTGAAGGAATCCAGTTACTAGTCCAGGATGTTATGTTTTATACTAGGCATTATGTTTAATTGTATTTTTTTGTATTTGTACACTGCTTTGGTTCCCCACTGGGGAGAAGAGCAGGGCAACAATACATGCATAATACTTTTCCTTTATGTACACTACCAAAGTGCTGTAAGATCTGTTAATACGATCAGAGTTGTGGCAACAATACTCTACAGGACAGGCACCTTAACAAAATGGAGTTTTACAGTCTGACAAGAATACCTAGTTTATATTGGGTATTTTGACTTACTTAGGAACATGAGAATGGAAGAGTTGGGAAGGGTCTAGAAGAAGGCATTTGTTAGGATAGGAAGCTACTGAGTAGAAGATGAGGGCGCTACCACAATAATACAGCTGACCACAACAGAAAGCTCTCTTGCTCAGACCTGAGTTTCAAGCCCTGTGGGGGTGAGGTCTGCCTGCTGTACAGGCCAAACCAGGTTTAAATGAGGTTTCATAGAAACCATTTCAGCCCAGAGGGAAAGCCTACATATCTACGGCATAGGCCAAACATAGGAATAAAGGCAGTTTGAAAGACAGGAAAAATGCAATTTGTCATGACCTCCATGAAACTTTCCCACAAGATTAAACCTGTCACCCAGCCAGAAAGAGTCAACAGAACCTGAAGAGAGAGAGAAGCTGAGGTATTCTTTAATCTGCTACTGGGTGATGAGTCAGATCTACCTCAGAGAACTTGGCCAAGTTCTATAAATATGAGAGCTCAGGGTGAACAGACCTGCTGTAAAACACAAGCTGACCACAGGGCTTGGCTGCAGACCTGATGCCTCAGTTTGCCTTGGAGAAAAGAGGAGCAGCAACTACAGGTAGTAAAGGGGGAATTAACCCAGCTGCCAACCATCCTCCCTCATTGTTGCTATAAGGTTACTTACTTTCAATTCCTGTAACACCTACTTAATATTGCTTTCTACACATGTTCTGTAACTCTCAAGGAAACCAGGCTGGCTGTTATTGTATAACTTAAGGAGCATACCTTAACCTCTACTAGATGCCAGTCATCCTTGATAGTAAAATACTATTTTATTAATTAGATTTTGGTATTTAGTAACCATATTGCTCTGTGAACAGCTTCATGACAGCTTCATAAAGATCTCTACCCTGTGTTACATTTTGCAAAGCAGTCCCATAATCTGGACAATGCAATTTGAGCACATGTCACATTTCTGTATTAACATAGCACAGTACAAGAAAAACCGACTAAGTCTCACATACATGATACATATCTCTCAGAGAGCACAGTATGACTGTTAGAAGCCACTTCATCTAATCAAGTTATCTGACAAATAATCAACATTAATTTGACATTCAAGAGCCCCAGAAGCTAATCCTGGATTAAATTTACATTGTTGCCCTCAGTGAACCCCACTGCTGCACTTAGGGAAAAAAGCTAAATTATATTATTTCCTCATCAGATATATTCATCAGGTAAAACATTGCAGCTAGACCTTGGTACATACTATGGTTTTTGTATGGTTCAAGGTCAACATTTTTCCTGCCAAGTCTTAATTTACTGTTGCCAAACAGTGATGCCCCCAAGATCTTCCAGCCTCTAAACTCAGTGGGAATCAAGCAGCTAGAAGGTAATCTATTCTCATTTTACCCCACTGCTGCAAATAAAGCTACCTCATGCCATCCAAAGTGCTGCTATGTCACGAGCACAGTGAAAGAAGAGAAACATCTCTGAGTTACAGCTAACAAGGGGAACTTTATATAACAGTATCCCAAAACCCAACTTAACCAAGTAAGAAGTCTCTCAAATATGAAATCATAATGATTTTCTCTTTGAGCTCTGCAGGGGTAGAATCTTCATATCTCTATGCTGACAAGAGAGGTCTTGCCACTTAATGCAGATCACACCTTCCAGGAATTAGTATTTGGCAAGAAAGCAAGCCTGAAACTTAACACACATTTGTAGCTAAGCAAATTTTCTAAAAATTTAAGGTTTCCAACTAAAGTCAGTCCAGTTTCACGCACTACTTACAAACCAAAAGTCCCACAGGTCTTATCATCACACAGGAAATAGCCCTTAGCATATGAGCAACAGCCTAAACAATAACCTAATAAAGCATCCTTTTTATTTGAGATTAGCAACTAGTAACCATTTATGTGGGGGGGGACTAGGAATGAGCATACTAATTTGGACACCCCACCCCCCAATTATTAAAACTATACTGGAGAGGCAAGTCTCTTTTCTGCACATGAAAGCATCCCCTAGTCTAGGTACAGAATTTCAGCAATCCATGCACTGGTAAGGTTGCTCTCTGTTAAGCTTTTGCAAAACCTTGCCTAAAGCTTTGTCTTCCATAAAAAAATTGTAACTTCAGAAGAATTCAGGGCAGAGTAAACAAAACTGGATAAAAGTATGTGCGTGCGTGCACACACACTTCTTATATTTATCTCTCCTAACTCTCCAACCAAGAAAATATACCCTGATAAAAAAGATTACTTAAAAAATAAAACACCTTAATGAGCATATCTGTGCCAATACACTTTCCACCCACATAGTTAAGAACACAACAGACCCCCCCCCCATATGGTTTCAAGTAATTTGAATGTACTGGCTGATTTCCATGCAGCTCCATCTGAAAGGGAGCCCTATGTACTCAACACACCCATTTGTACGAATCTCTGATTACCTGGACATGTTGGGTACCCAACCAACTCCTAAATAAGTAGGGCTGTTCTGCATTCCAAGCAGTCTCCTGAAACATTTTGTTCCTCCATTTGTTGTGCAAATTATGCAAACCTCAAATGTTTTAGCAAAGGTAATCTACAGAGGCATTAGGCAAACTTTAAAGAAAAAAGGATGAGTTCAAACAAATTTCCCTGTAAGAATGTATAAAAATGAAGGGGTTGGTAGGCTCAACACAGCTTACTAAAGACACGCAGCTTGAACTAAAACACTGCACCACTGGGAATTCAATAGGCAGCACATTCAAATGGCTCATGCATGCTCTTCTGGTTTAAGGAACAGCATAAGATGTACTAAGTAGTGACAAGCTCTTCAGATCCCATATACTGTTTCCAACAGCCTTCTACATGTTGTAAGCTCACAACCCAGGTATTATGTTGAGTACCCACCACCAAGGATATTCACAGGTATACTGTCTCTGAACTTGGAATTCCCCTTAGTTATCACAAGACAATATACTAGACAAGTCAATGAAATGGTTTCATTTTGTTGCACAGTTAGAGAGAGAAAACAAACAAGTTCTTGGTATCTTATCTTTCTCCTGACTATTCAGTAAGTCTTCCCAAAGTTACACTGGAATATATATAAAAACACAGTCAGTTTTTGAACTTTAGAGATTTGGAAACTTTGTTCTGACATGATGCCTTGATTTACTAACTTTGTGTTCTTTGTATGCAGTAACAGTACCCTGCCAAATCTGTAAGGAAGATTTTTGCCTTAAGGTTCATTGGTTTTACCCCTAAATCCTGTGCATAGTCCTGTCTATGACTTCAAAGGACCTACTTGAGGGATAGACTTGTTACTAAGCAAATATTGATACATTTCTTCATTCCTTATCACATGTACCCTTTATATGGGTTGCTAAAGATTCCACTCTGTTGTTTATTTAGCTAGTTTTGGTTTACAGAAACCTGTGATACCTCAAAGCCACTTAGCTCAACACCAATCACTATTCTGCCTTCTTCTCAGGTGTGCAATGAGCACAGGGGTGCAGAAACAGTTTATAATGCAATTTCACTCATGTTTACTTGGAAGTAAGTCCAGATTTCAATGGGGCTTACTCTCAAGTCAGCATGCATAGCATTGCTGCCTAAATCCATTCTCTTGATTCAACACAGAACCTAATGTTTGGATAATCCTTTGCATAGTTTTTTTTTTTTAATATGCAGAGGGCAGGCTAATAAAACACACCTAATTTAAAGAAGCTCTTCCACAGTGAGTGACCAACCCCGAAGTGAACTGAGCTAGGAGCAAACCACTCGGGTTGCCCGGTATCCTTTATTTTGTACTTCAGAATGTCACAAAAAGGGTTAAAACCCAAATTTCTATCCACAGGTGCCACAATCTCTTATTTTTGAAATCTTCATCTAGTAATCTAAGCAACACATCCTCCAAATTCTTCAGGGAGTGATTGGCTTGGGAGTTGGGGGAGGGGTGGAGTTTTGTTTCGTGTTCCGATTGATTTATTTTGCAGTCCCGCAGATCACAATACTATGTGATCTATTATGCTTGAAATCTAAACACGCGCAGCTCGGGATCCTCTCCTACCGAAAGGCAGCAAAAGCATGCGCGCTCCCACCAAAATACAAAAGCTCTGTCAACGGCTGCACCGCGCTTCCCTTTGCTTTGAAATGAAACACCGGGGCCATCCCGGGGAACGCAGAGAGAGAGCGAGAGGAAGGAAACATGCAGCAACACCCTCTGACCCTCCCTCTTCCTGTGGGACGGGAAAGGAAGAAACGTGCCCTGCCTGGAGGGCGCAGCGACCCATCTCCGCTTCCCGGCGCTGCACAAACAGTCGCCGCCGCCTCAGGAGGAAACCCCAGGTGGACTGCACACCCAGCTACCTTAGTTTCAAGATGAGAGGTGCAGGATCTCATTCAAGCCTGGGAGCTAAACTTCCTGACGCAGCAGCCCCTTGTCTCCCCAATTTCCTCACGGCGGAGAAGGGTCGTGAAGGGGAACTTTGCACATGCTCAAATGCCCTTCTTAAAAGTGCTGCATTCCTTCCAGGGCTTAGCCCCAGCACGGAAAACAGGCTTCAGGCTGAAAACTACTATCCCGTGCCTCCGCCACTGGTGGGGGAAAGTCCTATGGAACTCAGTGGTTCTTAGTTCTCAGTAAATCTGCATAAAATCTGACTCAACCCTGGTCCCTGACTATAGGGGTAAAATACACACACACCCTGTCGCCAGCGACGGCTACCCGCTCCCGGGAGATGCATCAAGGCCGCTCGGCAAACCGGCCAGCCTCCTTAACGCTGCACGAAGTCAGAACAGCAGGGTAAACTTACAGCCGGTGCTTCCTCCGGGCGCTCAGGTCCTGCCTCCCCGGACCGTGCAGTTCACGGCATGGAAGCGCAGGGGAGAGTAAGGGAGGCGAAGGGGGGGGTCCCCTTTCCCGCACACGTTTCGCGGCGGCGCTCCCTCTCGGCGTCCTCCGGCGGGTGCCTTCTCCCCAGCCAGCGGCGGCTATCCTCCCTTTCCGAGGCAAGAAAAGCCGCGTGGGGAAACTATGCCGCGCGCCCTTGCCCGGGCAACTGCCCCGGCGCGTTTGCAGAAAGTACAGGCGGCGGCAGAGCAAAAGGAGGTGGGGCCGCAGCGTGCCTTCCGCCTCTCCTCCTCTGGCCCCGGCTGGCGCGAGGAAGAGTGTATATGGATTGCTGCCGGGGAGGGTCACATATGCAAAGAGGGAGAGACGCGCAGGGGGCGGGAGAGGCGGAGGCCTTGGCTGCGTTCGGGAGGCAGAGCCGTCACATGGGTTGCGTGGAAGAAGGGAGGAAAAGAAGTTCGGGCAGGAGCCAAGGCGTGAGGCTCCGCCTTCGGTTTAGGCTGCAGGTTCGCGGAGAAAGCCACCGAGCCGTGGCCGCCGTCCACAGCGTTCGCACGTGTGCGCGTTTCATACTAGGCTTGCTGCTGCAGTAGGTTTCAAGGGCCTGTCTTTTGGTGGGCTTCTGGAGCTGTTCTGTAGGGATATGTAACGGGGTCCAGGTGGTGTAGCGCCGGAATGGGGTACAAATTAACCGCCAAGTGTCATGGTGACCATGCGACCTTGGGCCCCTCTGAGCCTTTCCTACCTCACCGGGTGGTAGTGTGGATGATATGGAGCAGGGGAGAACGCTTTATGGTTCCCTGTGCACCTTGGACCAAGAGTATGATGAAAGAGCAACAGTAGCATAGCACACACACCCACTTTACAAGTACATAACAGAGGTCAGGTGTGTAACCAAGATGTGTGGGACACTTCGCATCTCTGTGGTACAGTGAGAAGCTGTGCAACGGTGATTTTAAAGGATGTTTCTTGATGTTCCCACAGCATTTAAATGTTTTGGTTTTCAGCCATCAATTTTCCTTCTATGTTTTGGAGTTCTGTGAGTTTCAAAAGTCATTAACAAAGTTGCAAGATTCTTTTGCTAGCGATAAGGAGCACAGTTTGCACATAAGCGGATATAAGGGTCCTTGGGTATATTTGGGGGTGTGAAGGATATGATCAGTTGCACTCACAATACCTTGGCCTCCTGCCCCACATGTGAACAGGGGAGCTGTGCCAATTCTGGCCTGCTTCCCAGTTTGTACAGCAGTGGGAAACTATTTGCAGGAACTGTGGCCGATCATGCAGTTTGCTTGTAGAATGCAAATGGCCTCCATATTATTTCTTATTACTGATGTATGCTACAGCAACACAGAGAAAGTACTAATCATTGTGGTGGAAATCCTGCTTCAGAAATTTCAGTGCACACATGAGGAAGTGCATCAAACATTTGTTTACTTCTTTTATACCCCACTCCCACCCCCCAGTGGGGACCCAAAGTGGCTTACAACCTTCTCCCTCCATTTTATTCTCACATTGATACAGTGTTGGATAGCACTATAAACTTGCACACACTAGCACCATGTTTCTTGTCCCTCAACACACTGAACATTCTTGTAGAGGGAACAGAGCTGTGATATAATGGATCAGCTCAGGAGGTGACCTTTATTAGAGATAATGTGTTTTCTCCCCTTCCACTTCTTTAATCCCAGCCCCACTGCATTATGTTGTCTTCTGTTAGACTTAAATGTAACCTTTCAGATTATCAACGTCCAAATATGTGGATACTTAAACCTAGAGACTGGAGCCATGAAGAGATAAGACAGATCTTCCTACAAACCTGAAATAGCCCCAGGTTTGTAGAAAAATCTGAAATCTAAGATAAAAATAGGGAGCCTATGTGCTTTTAAGAAATGACTGCCCTCTGTAGCGGTCATTGTGGCGGTTGCTAGGCAACCACTGCAGTATTGCCAGCATTCAAGTCTTGGTTTCTGTCACTAAAAGGTAGGGAAGTGGGAGGATCCTTTCCAGAGTTGTTTTAGCTTTTGAGGAAGGATTCATTGGGGCCAGCCTGGCAGCAATTGCCAAGCAACATGATATAATCCAATGTGCATGACTTGCCAAGGATTGGATGCTTGCTATTTTTCAACAGCAGCTGTCCCATGAAAGGCAGTGCAGTATAGTGGTTAAAGTTTCAGACTAGAATCTGGGAGACCCAAGTTTGTATCCCAATTCTGCCAAGAAGCTCACTGGGTAACCTTGGGCCAGTCACACATTTTCAGACTAACCTACTTTACAGGGTTGTTGTGAGAATAGAAGACAGGAGAACCAGGTGAGCTGCTTTGAGTCCCCATTGTGGAGAGTAGCATGGTATAAATGAAGTAAATAAATAATAAATATATGGGTGGGCAGATAAAAGGATTGATAGATGGGAAACAGAAAAGCAAGGAAAGATAAGAGTATGGGGGTTCCTAGGAGGACAAAAAGAGGAAATAATGTGAGAAGGGGGATACAGAGGTAAGTGAGTAATTGCATGTTCCTCACTGCAGAACTGGGCCCCGCCTGGCAGCTAGCAGCACACTACTTGGACATAGTGTTGCCATATAGAGGCTGCCAAAGGGAGGGAAGGGGAGAAGCTGAAGATGGGGGAGGGACAGATAAAGGTAGGTTGGCTGGCAGGTGGGAAGGAGAGGAATAAGCAGGAAAGGGGGAAGCTATGAGGAAAGGGAAAGAGAAAATCTTGGGAGAAGTAGCGCCAGCAAGTCCTTGTGAGTTCCCTGCTTTGTGTTGTTGTATTTTGTCATTGGCTTACTGATTAACTGAATAGTTCTGCTGTATTTATAATCCACCTTAAGTCCCAGTGAAAAAGGTGGACTATAAATGAAAAATAAATAAATAAATGACAACCAACTGGTTGCACCTCCACAACTAGTCCATCAGGTTTATATCTTTTCCCAGTGCCCCACGCATTCCTCTACTGGTCTCCAGTGATCTGAGAAGCCATTGACTACACTGAGATCAAAACAAATTATTACCATTTCTCTCATACCAGTGTTACAAATTCATGTCCTGGATTTTGCCTGCGGGGACCTGGATTGAAATCCTTGATTGGGCATAAAAATGTAAGAATATAGGAAGTGCCCCTCTGGATCAGAAAAAGGTCTATCTATACATTCTGTTTCCCACAGTGGCCACCAGATACCACTGGGAGACATAGAGGCCAGTGCCTCTCCCTGTTGTTGTCTCCCACCAGCACTTGTTAGTCAGAACAGTACATTGTCTATGAAGGTGATAGTTATGGCTAATAGCCATGGATGGACTAACCATCCATTAATGTGTCTTATCCCTGTTTAAAGCTCTGTAAGCTAGTGGCCACCTCTACAGTTTGAGGCAGTGTATGTTCTGAATCTGTTGCCCATCAATTTCACTGGATTCCTCCAAGGTCTGTTATTTTAAGGGAGGGAGAAAATATTATTTCTATTTACTTTCTCCAGTTAATTTTATAATGCATTATTTTTAAACCTCCATCATATCTTAGAATCATAGAATGTTAGAGTTGGAAGGGACCTTGCAGGCCATCTAGTCCAACCCCCTGCACTCTGCAGAAACACAGCCAAAACCCCTACATACCTACAACATATCCAAAAGATGGTTGTCCAGTCTCCTCTTGAAAACGTCCAGCGAAGGAGCATCCACCACCTCCCGAGGCAGTCTGTTCCACTGCTCAACCACTCTTACAGTCAGGAAGTTTCTCCTGATATTAAGCCGGTAAAGACTCCCTTGTAATTTCCACCCATTAGATCTAGTCTTGCAATCCGGAGCAAGAGAGAATAGATCCACTCAATCTTCTACATGACAGCCCTTCAAATACTTGAAGACTGCAATCATGTCCCCTCTAAACCTTCTCTTTCCCAGGCTAAACATACCCAACTCCCTCAGCCTTTCCTCATAAGACTTGGACTCCAACCCTCTCACCATCCTGGTCGCCCTCCTCTGGACCCGCTCAAGTTTGTCAACATCCTTCCGAAAATGTGGTGCCCAAAACTGGACACAGTACTCCAGGTGGGGCCTTGTTTTTCTTGTTTTTCCTGAACTGAGGATCTCCAAACTCCTTGGCCTGCCCTCATAGGGAAGGTGCTCCAATAGTTGAAGCATTTTGGTTTCCCTTTCTGTACTATTTCTAGCTGCAAGACATCCTTTTTAAAAAATGGGGCATCCAGAACTCTTTCACAGTAATCCAGCAGCATCCACACCATAGATCTAAGCAAGAACGTTATAGTACTAGACATTTTATTATCATACATTTCCAAATAATACCTTGCATAGATATTTGCCTTTTCATTTTAGACATCTGTTAAACTATCCACTGTAACTCCACTGATCAGTCACCATTAGTAATCAATGTTCCCGCTATTTTTTTTCTCCTACTGAGCAGAGCAGTTCACATCCTTAGCAGAATATAACTGCTGTGATCTAAAATGCACAGTGGGCAGTGCAAGACCCTACATGGCACCAGATTGCTGCTGAGCAGGGCTTCCTATGTTAATGAGTGGCTGCTCACATGCACAGCTTAGAGGGAACACTAGTTGGTATGTAAGATAAGATTTTTTAGTTCCAGTATACATCACTTGACAGTGGGAGTGAAATGGTATGGTATAACCTGATCTTGTCAGATTTCAGCTGCTAAAAAGGGTCTGTACTTGGAAGGGAGACAACCAAGGAAGACTCTGCAGAGGAAGGCAGTGGCAAATCACCTTTTCACTTGCCTTGAAAGTCCCTTGCTGGGGTTGCCAGAAGTCAATTGTTACTTGACACATACATCACTTTACACTTATTCATTTTGCCATGCGGCTGTCCACTTACTTCATTTGGAGATCCTGCGTAACCGAGGGCTGTCATTCTTTCTTAGCCCAGCCTACCTCATAGGGTTGTTGTATGGAAAAATGGGAATCACTCCATCCTCGTATGCTATGAGCTTCTTGGAGGAACAGTGGGGTATCACTGCAATGAATTAAAGAACTACCATTATTAATAAGCAAAGCAGAAAGTTGAGAGAGAATAAAGTAAACACCAGACCCCAAGAGATAGCATGTGCCTTGCTACCAGCTTTAAAACAACATGGTTATATGACGCCTGAAGGCCCAGGATCCTGAAAGGCAGCATGAAGACAAACTTTTTGGTATAATTATTACTAACGGGTCACATCTTACTGAAATGATTACATATGTACAGGCTTTTAAAAGCAGGCCAGATGGAGTATGTGTTGGGGGGGAGGGAATGCTCATGTTTAGGACAGCAATTGGGAACATTATACTGAAAGTCTGTGTGTCTAATGCTGCTTTGTGTTAGGATGGGGAAACTTGTACACTGTCAAAAGAGGGGGAAAGCAGAATGGGAATAAAAAACTGCAGATACTACCTAGTTAATTTTCAAACTATAGTTTTGTTGCCTGGGTATGCTTGTAAAGTTTGATAAAGAACAAAGCATCCCAGCATGAGTCATTCCACTTGCAACCATACAATGTTGCTGGTTTCAATATAAACATATCCTATCTTTGGGAAGCATCCAGTGCTGCAGAGCAGAAATGCTGCTCAGTTGTTTCCCAAACTCTGTACTCCACTCGCCAGTTTCACTGCAGCCAAGGCATTTCTCCATTCCTCCCCCTCCCAAGTGCTTCCCAGCCAATAGCTGGCAACACTTGATTCAAAGCAAAACAGCTCTCATGTGGTGCACACTGTATAGGCTACTCTACAGAGATAAACACACAGGCTGCTCTCTGACTGTCCTGAAGTTTTATTTTTTATGAATATGTATGGTAATGTGTGGGCTGCAACAGGTCATCCTCATGCACTTATTCCATACTGAGCATGGTGTAAAAAAATTAAGTGACCTGGAAAGCAAACTTCTATAGCAATCCAATTACTTTTTCTACTGGCATTCATGGAATTGATAGAAAGGAATAAATCATGGGGACAGAAGGCAGCAAAATGCATCCATCTATATTACTAAATATGCTACTCAAGTACTGCCATGGACACTGGGCAAAGATAATTAAAGTGTCATTAATTTATACACGTCCTGGAGCAATGCTAAAAAGTGGCGAATGCTCATTACATCATGAACTGGCTAAAAATGTGGTTGAATTCAGTCCTTCTCCTAGTACAATTACAACTAGGAGCATCTCTCTCCAGAGAGAGAGAAACCCTTGGAGCCTTTTGGTAAGAAGACCAGCTGAGACTCAGCAGTCCCAGTGGGAAAGGACCTGGAGGACAGCCTGCCCCTTGACTGTCAGCAGCCTCCAGGCTAAAGAATATTCAAGAAGGTTGCTGGCCTTTTAACAGATGATCCCCTAATGCTGCTGAAATACTTAACGTTTAGCACTTGGCTAGCTTGAGTGCTGATGCTTTTCTGCCTCCCTTAAGTCAGTTTTCATTCCCAAGTCTGGGGGCAGGAGCCTGGAGCTGGCTGAGAAGTGGCAAATCACCTTAGAGTTTAAAAATAGCTCCACAGGATGGTAAAAGGAAACCATTTAAACTTCCCAGAGAGGAAGTTCATAATTTCACATGGCAGCTTGGCAAATTCTTTCTTTCCTCACAGAGAAGGGGAAAGCATATTGGATCATAAAAAGTGGAAGGGGAAAAACCATGGCATGTCTCTCTTTTAAAAAACTAATATCCATTTATTTAAAAAAATAATAAAAGCAACACAGGCAACAATGAGAAGACCTGAAAATATGATGGTCTCTGAGTTAAGTGCAACTAATGCAGTCTTGATGGTGTTACCACATATGCTCCCCTTCATGTGTATCCTTAGGTACATGTGTACTCTTTCTGAGGTTCAGATCACTTGCCCAGAACTGGGACTAATTTGGGGGAACTGAGCTCATTGTCAGGGGGAAACCAACTTCCACAACCTGGCTAGCTTAGAAAACTGACACACTTGTTAGGGGGAGCAGAGCATGTGATTTAGGAACCTTTACCCTAGAGAGTGGGCAACGTTTCAGTCCAGTGGCACCTTTAAGACCAACAAACCTTTGGAGGTTTTCAAACAGTGGCTGATTGTGTGAACTTAGGCAGATCATGAGAGGGAGAGCAGAAAGCATTGCCTCAGTGCTTAGTTCTTGTGACCCTTTCTTACATGCCCAGGGAAATGCTGATTGCCACTTTGGAGTCAGGAAGCAAATTTTCTCAAAGCCAGTTTGGCCAGGGATCCTGGAGGTTTTTTGTCATCTTCTGGGCATGGAACAGTGGTCACTGTGGGTGTGGAGGGGGAGGTATTTGTGAATTTCCTGCATTGTGCAGGGGGTTGGACTAGAAGATCCCTTCCAATTATGATTCTTTGATTCTAAAGTTTTATTGAAGGTATGAGGTTTCATGTGCATGCACACTTCCTCAGATACATTGAAATGGAAGTTATCAGTCCATACATATAGGTGCACCCTCTACCTATATGTATGGACTGATAACTTCCATTTCAATGTATCCGAGGAAGTGTGCATGCACACGAAAGCTCATACCTTGTATGACGGAGCCCTGCTTCTTCTTCACTGTGAGGCAGATTTTTCCCGCCAAAATTCATAGTTCCCTTCAGGTACTGAGCTAGCCCCCTAGTAGCATGATAATATTTGCGGCTTTATAAATTGGAATCTAATTTGTCTTTTGCCCAACCTAGCCCAGGAACTTGTCAGGAGAAAACAGGAGCCCTCTTTTTAGATCAGTTGAAATGGCAGTGGAGAATGTAACAGTGAACATTAATAAAGATTATTTAATAGGCAGGGATGATATGGGTTAGTCAGGAATTGGTAAAACAGTATATATTTCAGTGGACAGCCAAGGTGGTGTTTTAGCAGCTTATTTTCACAAATTCTTGGTTCTTATCAATGAGAGATGGTTGAGTAAGTACTTTGGTTTCAGTTACAATGTTTCTGCATATAGTTTCCTAATAACTCTTCAGGTTTTCTGGAAAGGTCACTCTTTTAGTGTATCAAATTCTTTCTCCTTTTCTGAAATCACAATGTGTCTTCTATAACCATTTCCTTTCACAACAGACCAGGAACTTGTCTCAGTGTCAATTCCCTGTATAAGTGGACAGGACTTATATTTCTTCCCTAAAAATATAATTCTATTCCTTTTGGCCTGACTGGGAGCTTCAGCCTGCTACCCAGTCACTCTTTGCCAAAATCTCAAACCCCAATTCTTGGTGTCTGTGTGAAAATGTACTTCAGCATAAGCTGACACTAGACTCTGAATTCTTAGATCTAATTCTTTCTCAGGTTATGTTGAACACAGTTAAGACCAGAAGTCTCTCCCTTTATTCAAAAGGTAAACCTGTCTGACAGACTGTTAGCTGAACTTTTATTTTACTGAACAGCAACTACCACTGACTTCAAAATGAACTAATTCTTTCTTCAACACACAACATATATTTCCTTCAGCTGGGGCTGGCTAGTCAGCAAAAAGGAGCAGCCTGTCACTCAAGCTCAACATTCTAGAGCAGAATTAACTATTCACCTCCCTTCTCTGATTTTGCTGTGTTAGGAAAACAGCATTTTAAATATAGTCCATCATACCTTGAATAAAACTTTGTTGGTCTTAAAGGTGCCGCTGGACTCAAACTTTGTTCTACTGCTTCAGATCAACATGGCTACCCACCTGAATGTAGAAAGTGGGAAGGCAATCTCCAACTGCCTCTAAAAGACTACCAGTAACCATAAAACAATCAAATCTTTTTCTTAACAAGGTTTAGAATTTATTTAGGGGAAATATAGTGCTACAGGATTTGAAAGTTATCTAAGCATAAGAATAATGAAATTGTTGTGTTCAGAAGGGACTGCGTATGAAGAGTTAAATGAGAGGAGAGAGTTAAATGAGAAGAGAGGAGAGAGTGAAAGGGAGCCAAGCCACTGGCAAGTGAGAATTTTGTGCTTGGAAAGGAAATGTGGAACAGGGAGGGGTTTAAAGAATGAGAAAAGAGAGTTTAAGGGAAAAAGAATGACAAGTCCAAGTCTTGTGGAAGAGGAGGAATTTACCTATCTTTTAGTCTTCTGAGCTGGGTAGGGTACATTGTCTGTCTTGATGACCCAGAAACTGATAGTAGGGGACTCAGGTAGAGTGTCCAAAGGTCCTGAGGAAATAATTTAGAAGGTAAGGCAGCACAGGGATGTTCCCAGAAAACATCCCAGAGTCCCAGGGTGATTCTGCATTGGCTTTTCCTTCCGTTGTTTTAGCAAACCCACACAGAAATTCCCCTCTGCACTGCATGCTGCTTTCACTTCCTTTGATCATAGGATTTTATGATACCCTCTGCATTGCATGCCACTTTCACTTTCTTTGATCATCAGATTTTATGGTACCTTCTGTATAGAATTATGGCTGTTTTATGGCTGTTCCAGGGTGCAGTCAATACGGCATTGGCCTGGGGTATTTGAATGTGGTTTTGACCTTTTCCTCAGTGTTGAGAAAATGTGGAGCAAATGCCAGATGCAGAACCAGCCCCAGAGAAAGAAAGGCAGTGTTGGCAGCTTCTGTGCTCCAACACCACACTTTAGAAGGTGGAGCAGTGATAGTAATAGGAGCCAGCATAATGGAAAATCAAAGAAATGATTTTAAAGTCCAGGGATGTGGAGTGAGTCCAGGATAAGCTGTATGGATTTCCTGGCTCTGATTGTGTTGGGGGAGGGGTTTCCCAAAAGGGCAACATAAGGTGATGGCTTCCAGGCAGGGGAATATCCTAGGCTGACCAAAGAGGCTGGCAGGGTGGAGGTTTCACCCACATCTGAGTCAGGCTGTTAGGGGACTTTCAGGCGAGGTCCTCATCAAGCCCACCTGGCATCTTGATAGCAATTAGATTTGGCACTCAGGAGGACTTGCATTTGCTAATGAAATTATATTGAGAGACCCAAGAGGTTTCCCGGCTTGGCAATAGGTAGACGTGCAGATGTCCCATCTGTGGTTCAGTCTCTGCCCAAGGTATTGGCCACTCATTGGCATAGCTTGACTAAGAAGAGTCCTGACCTCACCTTCTCCAAAGCGAGGCATTGCTAACTGCTAAAATGTGTGGCCAGGTGTGAGTTTAGCTAAGATGGAGTTTGGGCAGACAGTCCATGTTGGGGAACCAGGTCCTTGTTATCAGTGAGTATTGTGGTACAGCAGCTAGACTAGAAGTGAAGAGGACCAGGTTCCAGCTCAGCCATGGATCTCACTGGGAGACTTTGGGCTGGTTGCTCTCTCTCAGCCTAACCTACCTCACAGTGTTGTTGTAAGGATGAAACTGAGGAAGAGAGAACCACGTGTGCATTCCCTGAGCTCCTTGGAGGAAGGGCAGGATGAAAATATGATAGTATTTGCAAAAAAATAAAAATGTCCTCCAGTTAACAAAGCACAAATAAATAAATCCACTGAAACAGCAAAGGACATCTTTCCTCTCTCTTCCTCTACTCAAGATCAATTTACATGAGAATAACAAAAAATTAAAATATAAAACTACACGATAATAACAAAAATATAAAGCTGTAGTTTATGCTGCAAGTTATTGAAAAAATGGATATAGGACAGTCTTTTTTAAACATGATTGTGGCAATTTACTCAGAACAGAAAGCAGCTTTGAATATAAATAAAGAAAGAACAGATTTCTTCCAAGTCCAAAAGGGAACACGACAAGGATGCCCGTTATCTCCGTTATTGTTTATTTGGATATTGGAAATATTATTGACAGCGATCAGAAAAGACAATAGCATTGAAGGACTTACAGTGAAAGGCTTTGTTTATAAATACAGAGCATTTGCAGATGATGTAATGTTTATGATTCAAGATCCAATTGAGAATATACCACAATTGATGGAAAAAATTGAAGAATTTGGAACAGTTGCGGGATTCTACGTTAATAAAAGTAAAACGAAAGTGATGTGTAAAAACATGACGAAACAGAGACAAATTGAGCTTCAAGAGAAGATTCAGTGTGAAGTAGTTACAAAGACTAAATATTTAGGAATCGAATTGACTATGAAAAATATTGATTTGTTCAAAAATAACTATGAAAAGGTTTGGCACAGGATTCAACAAGACATGAAGAAATGGGATACCTTGAATCTATCGTTATTGGGAAGAATTGCAACTGTAAAAATGAATGTTTTGCCGCGTTTGATGTTTTTATTTCAGACTATTCCAATATTAAAACAAAGGAAAATACTGGATACGTGGCAGAAAGAACTATCGAAATTTGTATGGGCAGGAAGAAAGCCAAGGATTAAAATGAAAATTTCATGTGATGCAAAGGAAAGAGGAGGACTACAACTACCAAATTTAAGATTGTATTATGATGCCGTCTGCTTAACATGGCTGGAGCAGTGGATTAATCTTGAGAATAAAAAGTTATTGGCTTTAGAAGGTCATGACAACAAGTTCGGATGGCATGCATATTTATGGTATGGAAAAGTAAAAATAGACAAGTTTTTCAAACACCACTTCATAAGACGATCACTGTTCGAGACTTGGACGAGATATAGAAAATTCTTCTCGGAAGAAAGACCACTTTGGATAGTACCAGCAGAAGTGATTAATCCATATTCAAGAAGCCAAGGTTTAGATTGGCTACCTTACAAAAGTCTCTTAAAATTAGAAGGGAAAAACTTTGTACTAAAAGATAGAACTGATGTGGAATTTGAATATGATTGGTTGAAATATAGACAGATTTATGACTTATTTAAGACCGATAAGAGAGAACATGGTTTTAGAGAAAATTATACTGAAATTGAAACTGTATGGGTTGGTAAGGGTAAAAAAATGATTTCTAAACTGTACAAGATTTTATTGAAATGGTATACTGAGGACGAAATAGTAAAAGAGCAAATGATAAAATGGGCAGTAAATATTAATAATGAGATATTTATGGCATCTTGGGAATACTTGTGGAAAAAGTCAATGAAAATTTCAACTTGGGTAAATGTTAAAGAGAATTGTTATAAAATGATGTACAGATGGTATATGACACCTAAAAAAATTGCTATTATAAATGAAAGTATGTCTAACAAATGTTGGAAATGTAAGAAACATGAAGGGTCTTTTTACCATATGTGGTGGACATGTGATAAAGCAGTAAATTATTGGACTGAGATCCACAATGAGATACAAAAATTTTTGAAATGTACTTTTAAGAAAGACCCACAGATGTTATTGTTAGGTCTTAAAATGGAAGAAATAAATGTAGCCAAGAGAACATTATTATGGTACTTGATTACAGCAGCTAGACTGACTTTTGCTCAATGTTGGAAACAAGATAAAGTACCTGAAACATGGGAATGGATTAAAAAGACGTTGTTTATGGCAGAAATGGACAAATTAACAAGAAAATTAAACAACGAAGAAACTTTTTTCGGAGACTGGAAAGACTTTCAAGAATACTTGTTGAAGAATTGGGATGTTAAACGTGGTTTGATTTGTTTTGACAGCTATTGAGGAGAAGTGGAAAGAGACCTAGATCTTTGAATTGTTACCATTAGTAAAAGAAAATATGTTTAGTAGTAAATGTAATTGAATAAGAGAAATATCAATGGGGTTGGAGCAGTGCGGGAAGCCTTGTTTGGGGGGGAGAGGGAGAAAGAAAAATGGATATGTATTGGTTTGTTTAAATTGTATGAACATGAACATATATCCAATAATAAATTGTATTTACAATAAAAATATAAAGCTGCAAAAGGAATATAGAACATGATCATCTAAGGAAGGACAGAAATATTTATTGGTGTGTGTCTTACCTCTCTGCTCAGCAAGGTTTGAAGCCTTCCTCCAACTTCATGGCCCTTCCTCTGGTGAAATATGCATACAACAGTGTTTGCTTAACTACTGAAAGATATAGGACCCCGTTCTTAGACTGTACACATCATTTTGCAATATAGAGCAAAGCACCCAGAATAGAGGAATGTGCTGGACCTGCCCCAACCCATCACTGAGCACATTGGCATCTCAGTCATCTGCCCTCTGGCTATGCTCTTGCTCAGGGCTGGTGGAAGCAAATAGTGGTAAGGACTGGCACATAACACCATCCAGAGAGAGGTCAGCATCTGACATGGGTTTAACCTGCTGCACAGGTGAGTTTATTCATCAGAGGGCTTAATAGTGAGGTTACCACCAATGCTCCCCTCCTGCTTGCCTTTCCTCATCATAAGGCTGACTGTTCAGATAATGGGATTACCTACCAGTCTTCAAGTGGGGTGCTATCACTGTTTGCCTCCACCAGTTCTCATGGGCTGTTTCTTATTTATTTATTCATTTATTTAGTAAACTTTATTCCCCCAGAGTCCTGTTTGGGGTGTCTTACAAGCAAAAACAATATCATATAAATGATCAATCTAAAAACAAAACAAGCCATTAAAACAAGGGGCATAAAAATATCCATAAAGCAGACCTCAGGCCTGAAGCAGAACACAAAACAGTAAAAAATATATATATAAAACCTATTAAAATTGGGGTAAAAAGCAGTGCTTTAGCCTGGCATCTAAAGGAAAGTAAGGTTGGTGCCAGGGATGACAATCCAAAGGCAAGATACTACCACTGAAAATGTCCTGTTTCTGATTGCCACCTGCCTCATCTCTGCAGCCAGGATCGTGGAGGGCAGCACTTGGGAGACAGATCGTAACTTGTGGATTGGGCAGTTTGTAGGGTTGAGAACATAAGAATATAAGAAGAGCCCTGATGGCTCAGACCAGTGGTCCATCTAGTCTAGCATCTTGTCTCACATGGTGGTCAATCAGTTGCCAGCTCTGGGTTGGAAAATACCAGAGGTTTTGTTGGTGGAGCATGGGGAGATCAGGGTATGGAGAGGGGAGGGACCTCAGCAGGGTATAATGCCACAGAGTCCAGCCTCCTTAGCAGCCATTTTCTCCAGGGGAACTGATCATGATCAACTGGAGATCAACTGTAAAAGCAGGAGATCTCCAGGTAGCACCTGGAGGTTGGTAACCGTAACAGTATGGGAGGAGCTGGCCCCTCAGCCTACCAGTGGCTATTCAGTGCCTTCTCCATCACAGAGAGACATGATAACAAAAGGGGGGGTTGTTAATATGTGGGGACCAAGTAAGGTGCAGTTCCTCAGAACAGGGTTGGTGTCAACACTTAACAAAACAAAACAAAACCCCTTGCTTTTTGTCCAGAAGCACCCAGTGTTTTCTATCTAGAGACAGAGATCTAGTGATCTTTGGTGTTTCCAGGACTCCATGCCTCTAAGGCATTCACTGCCCTGTTAAAAGTCCCATCAGGCTATGGACTGTGACCAAATTCTTTTCCCTCTCCAGCTCAGTCAGCAGCCAAATAGTTTAGTCAGTACTTACTTTCTAAAAGAAAGTTGTTGTCCCTCAAGCTTGCCTGGATGCCTGCCCAGTAATCTCTTGCATGTGAGGATAAACTATGTCTCTGGAGCTATTTTGTGGCAAAAGAAATTAACTTGGCCCATGCTCAGAGGCACTTGACTTTATTATTGCTTTGCATCAGAACCAGTTCTGGAGTTAAGCCCTGGCACAACTTGAATCCTGCATTGAACTTCAGAGTTCTTAAAGTGGGAAGGTGCTGCCCAGCTGTTTGCTTATGTCTTGAGAGGGACAGGAGGTTGAAGATCCATTCATTTTTCCCCATTCAATGCAATGTGACTGTTGGTTGACAATGTAGCATCACTACAGGCCTGCACTTTTCATTCTGTTAATTTTGCTGGAAAATCTGCAGTCTTATTAGAAGCATTACGCACTTGAGAATGGTTCTGCTTCCTTCTTTCCCCTCCCTCTTCCCCAGAAAGCAAAAATAAATAAATAGCCAAATCACTCCCTAACTGTTTTGTTTTGGGAAGTCCTCAGCAGAGATTCTCAATTCTGCTCTGTAAAGGAAATTTACCCTACCATTAAAACACTAGGGAGCAAAGTTTATACTCTTATACAACTTTTTTGCTCATGCTAAAATTTATATTATGAGAGCACTGACTAGCTGCATCACAGCCTGGAAGCCTATTTCTAATGTTATTAAGCAACTGCATCCTGAGTGTGGCCATTTTAATATTGTTGTACTAAACTGCCAAGTAAACAACATGGAGACAAACATATTAACATCCCTCAAACATAATTTAACTTCATGCTTCCTAATTCATGCTTGGAATGAATCAGAATAATACTAGAGAGCTGCCCTCCCAGTGCCAGAAGCTTCTCAGGATAATGCAGCTCCGCATGCCTCATGATAGTCAACACCTGCCTTTCTTAGCTATCTGGGCTCCTCTAGGTTGCCTTGTACCATGCTTGTTACTGAACCTACTTTGATTTCCTATCCTTTTATATTATAAAATTTATATTATGAGAGTACTGACTAGTTGCACAGACCTCTTGGAAACTGTATGCAGTAGCAAACTTGGGTTTGTTGCTTCATCATATCCAAATGGCCTCTTGTTTGTTTTTTCTCCAAAGTTACATTTCTGTCCATTCGTTTATTACTTATTTATTTGGAGTCCTCTTAACCCACCTTTCTCTAGTGCCTGACAAACTCAAGGCAGGTTACAATTACAAACATACTCACAAGATCTTTCCAGCATAGAAATAGGCCACAAACAGCATCCATAGAACCTTACAGTTGACCAATCTGGTATTAATTTACTACCAAAATTCAGGCATCAGCCAGGGAAAGCTCTCTTGAGTCACTCAGCCTCACAAAGGTTACAAAAGTTTCAACAAAGTGAGTGCCTTCTGGAAATGCTGAGCATTACACTGAGCCGGCCAAGTATCTCCAGAGCAAAAGTTGGTTCTCACCATTTTCTCAGCTACATTCTAGAAAAACTGTTGCCTAGTGTGGTGATTACACTGCCAGTTGCACAGCAATTGTTCATTCCTTTGCATGACACAGTTGCTCCTGTGGCAAATTAATCTAAAAATCAGGTCATTTGGCGGAGATTGTAGGGTTCCTCCCTGGCATGCTGACTTTCCAGTGTTCATGCCTCACTTCCTGAGGCTTGTCCCCGCCCCCATTCTTCCTGGATTACTGTGAGGCTGTTATGTCTATCAGAAGAGGTGAACATCTGGGGAAAAGGGTGCTGTCAACAGTGGGTGAGAAGCTAAGGATGGACTACTGAATGACAGGATGGCATCAATCCAATAATAATTTAAAATCCATATAAAATATTAGACCAATGCCTTTCCTATAAAAAAAGCCCACTAGCTTTCTATGTACATGTTTGTAGATCACACATATAGAGCAAAATACAAAGACAGAAAAAATAGAAATTCAGATTTTAAAAAGATTTTTAAAAACCCTACAGTGGATGCCTGGCAGTACCTAAAATTGCCATATAGGAGCATATACACACAAACAGACATGCCACATTAGTACTGCTCATACCATCTCAAAATATATTGTCAGTATTGGGTAGGGGTGCCAGGCCTAGCCTGGCAACCAGCAGAAGAATGGAGGACAGGGACTTGCAGGGGTAGCCATCAGTAATGGGGACATCACTTCCAGGAGGAACCCAGAAGCAACATCATACCTCTCTAGGAATCTCTGGAAACGCTATAGTAAAACCATATAGTTTTCAGTGATTTCTAGAGAAGGCTGATGCAACTTCTAGGAAAAGCAGAATGTGAGTCCTTTCTGGGAATCAGTGAAAACGTTATGCTTTTACCCAAGAGTTCATGGAACTTCCTAGAGAGGCTTGACATCACTTCAAAGTTTATCCTGGAAGTGACATCATGCTGTTAGCCTAATAGCCATTTTTAAAGATAACTTCCCCTCCATCAATGCTCAGAGTGATGGGAAAATGTAGGGGGATCCCCTGCTATGTTCCCTCTAAGCTCTAGAGTCTTGTGAGCAAAAATTCTAGTTTGTGAGCTACTGGCATTAAAGTTGTGAGCAAGCAATTTGGTCACTGCAGAAATTAGTTTGTCCTGGAACCATCCTTCCTGAGCTAAGACAAAAATGTGTGAGCTGGAGGCTAAAAAACTGTGAGCTAGCTCACACTAACTCAGCTTAGGGGGAACATTGATCCCCTGCTCCCACTGAGGGACTGCAGGAGTGGGGGATCCCCTGCTCCCACTGGGGGACTGGTAACCCTAGCTGAGCCTTAGTGGTAATGAAGGTTGCAACTTTTGTGGCCAGATTCCATGGAAATGTGCAATTGTAGCCCAACAGCATTTTTTAAAAAATTACTTTGGGAAGACACAATTGATATTTGAGAAATCATTGGAGAAGAGCTCACTTTTTTCTAGTTGCCACATTCCTATTTCAAATCATGTCTCAGAAGCATTCTCACTCTCTCTGTCTTACACACATACACCCACCCAGCTCCAGTTGTGTGTCTTCTGCCTCCCATCAGTAGTGGCTCAACAAGGAGTGCCACCAGAATAGCCAGTCACCCACACTAGCCATTCTTTGCTGCCACCTCATCTCCCATCATGAGAGGTCGGGATCTTTATTGGGTATATGCAGCTTGCCATACTGTGACTGTGAGAAAAGAGAAGGGAAGGAGCATTAGTAAGTGCACCAGTAAGTGCTTTAGCTCCTTGCTAGGATGTGGGGTGGCAGTGGAGGTGGAGTGGAGATGGGGGCAAGGCAATGGCGGCAGAAGAATCTGTCATGCCCCAAAATCCATGGCCAAGGCCACATCTTCCCTTGCCTGGTTGCAGAACTGGCCATTTCTCCAGCAGAATGAAAACCATTGAGGATTACAGTTTGGTGTGGATAGTGATAGCAGAGAAGCTGCTAAACACCCCATCGGCTTCTACTTCACCACAAACACACACAGTCCAAAAACAGCTTTTCGTGAAAAATGATTAATATTTAAACATGCTTGCATGCATCATTGCATGTAATGTTACTGAAAGTGGAAACTGCTATCAAGGTGCAGTTGGCTTATGGCAACCTCATAGTGTTGTCAAGGAAAGATATGTTTGGAGGTGGTTTTGCCATTGCCTGCTTCTGTGTAGCAACCCTGGACTTCTCTCCTTGGTGGTCTCTCATCCAAGTACTAACCAGGGCCGACCTTGCTTAGCTTCCTCAATCTGACAAGACTGGCCTATTCTGGGCCATCCAAGTCAGGGCTGTAATGTTATTAGAAATGCATAAATGTTCCTCTCTACAACTGCTTACTGTCAACTGCTTTTAAAATGATTAATGTCCTATAAACATTGTAGCCCTAGTAGGTTGGGGCTTTAATCCCTAGTAAGTGCCATTCACCCCTGACTCAAAACACATAGGGTGATGCTGCAAGCCAAATGTCATTATTTTCAGGAGGCCTAGTCACAACTAGTAAGAATGCAGGATACCATGAAAGAGAAAGTGATCGCAGTGGCCTACACCCTAATTTTTTATGTCTTAATAATTGCAATATCTCTGTAGCAACCGGCTTGTATAAAAAATATTGTAGAGAACTTCTTAAATATTCTGAAAGTTTGAGATAGTTTGTTTTTTTCAATTAAGAGTTCATGGTTTATTTTCTCTACATCTGATCTATTAGTTACATAATTCCACCACCCATTGGGTTGGATCCAACTAGCTGTTCCACTGGTGAAAAAAGAAGCAGGGAGCTTCCTTTGACCACTTAAAATGGCCATGCTAGGGATCATGGGGACCACACGGGACAGAGGCTGTAGTAAAGAGAGAGATTGGACAAAACTGAGTGAAAGAGCTGGCTGGATCCAACCCATTATTTTATTTTTAAAAGCCTGTTTTCTTGTGCTGCCAAATTTCCTGAGGTTTGGTTTTTGAAGGAAAAGTAGTCATTAGGTAAGGGAGATCACCCTTAATTCCTACCTTCATCCTTTCATGTATCTTTCTATACCTTTTCAAAGCCATAATTTTTCTGATATGCTATTGAGTTAGTCTCAGTTTTCTTTTACTTGAAAGGATTCTTTACTACACCTCAGCCAATCAGATTTGACTTCGGTCAATATCAGTGAGAATAAATGAGACTTTCCCATTGTCCTCGCTCCAGATTTGAGGTAGGAGGAAATACTTTCCTGGTAACCTGGCTGTCTGTGTAATTATTGCCCATCACCACAGCATTGCAAGACATTTGCCTTGATCAAGTTCAAGGCACATATGATTAAGTGGAAGTCTGCCTACTTGGGGCCAAATGTGAACGGAGATATATATTTGATGCACAGTGTACCCCATTGACAATCATTCCATACAGATATCATCTATCCACAGTGTATCACTTGTGCATTTGGATGAGTTTTTGAATTCACATTCCATCCACATTCTGCTCCAGCTGGTCACCTACACATAACTGGATCATTGCCTGAGCAATATGCTTCTCATTCTTTCACCATAATGTATCACTGTTGCAACTACTGTCATGACGATTTCTCAAAGGAGAGCCAAAAACTGTTGAAAGGGGGGAATTTTGCAGGGGGTGCAAAATAACTGTGAAATGTACCGCCCATTATTTTGGCTCAGCACTACCTCGGATGCCAGCTCTAGCATTCAGCCCAGCACATAAACTGTTACACAGTCACTGAATCTTTGGTTTCACCAGAATATGTAAGTAAGTTCTCAGAAGACCCTTTTTACCAGTGATGCTTTTGTATTTTCCATTTGAATCATCAGGATTACTTGTTCGTATGTATCCTGTCCTCCTTCTGGGGTTGACAGATTGGAACCCAGGGATTCCTGTTATAGCTTTAAAGCTACCAATTAAACAGGAGGTGTGCCAGGTGCAGGTTGTCTACCCGGTCCTTCCCCAGCCCTTTTGTCTGTCCCATTCTCCTACCTGCTGTAGCAAGCAAGGCTGTTGCATTACAGGCAGAAAAGGGAGCAGATAAAAGTACCAAGGAAGGGACAGGCAAAGTCAACTGTGACTGAGGCAACTCCCTTTTAATTGGTGGTTTCAGATCTCCAGCATGAATCTCTGGCTTGCAACTAGTGCTCCCCCCCCCATCACAACAATCCTAACATGCAATTTGTGTGCTGGTTGAAAGGTCTTTGGGACCCTTCTGATATCTTCTGGCCTTTTGCCTGATATTCTAATACTGTGGTAATTTACTTTAGACTTCTACTTTTTATATTTAATACACTTTTGGCCTGTTTTTGTAACGTGTCTTGGGCTCCTGTGTTGAAATATACTGAGTTCTAGACATGTTAGTGATCAGCTCATGGTTTATTAAGTGATTTCAATTAACACTAAAGACACCCTAGCAGGGCCAGAGCCCTGCTTATAAGCCCATAAAACGGCACAGCTATCACACACCCACTCCCAACAATAGGCTATTTACAGAGGCACTACTGGGCGACAGGTCCATCCCAGGATCCTAGCAGTCCATTGTTCTGTGACCCCAAGCTGGGTCTGTTAAGGTTAGGCTTAGTACACAACACCCCTCCCCCCCAAGGTCCGTCTGGGGTTTCGCTGGCTGCAGGCTGCTCACTGGGCACTGGTACCCTTCGCTCTGTCTCCGGCCCCAGCAGGTCTGGCAACTCCACGTTGTCTTCATCTGGGGATGTTGAGGGCAGGTCTAACTTGGCAAGGAGGAGACAGCAGCGGAGTTGGTCGATGTGACTCCTCAGTACCTAGCCGCTGTCAGTACATACTTCATAAGATAGGGGGCCGGTGATTCGGATGACTTTGGCTGGGATCCAGGTGGAGCAGCTGGAGAAGTTTCAGGCATAGACGGGGTCACCCGAAAAGAACCCCCAGGGTGCTGCTCAATGCTCGGGGGCCACATGATACTCCATCACATGGTTGGGGTGCATCTGGTCTAGGCATGTGGTGAAGCGTCACCCCATAAGGAGTTCTGCTGGGCTCCAGCCGGTGGAGGTACATGGGGTCACCTGCTGGCCAAAGAGGAAGATTGTGAACCAGTGGTCCCAGTCTCCCTGAATGATTCACAACAGCGCATCCTTGGTGGTCCTCACCATCCACTCTGCCTGGCCGTTGGTGGCGGGGTGGAAGGGTGTGGATCTTACGTGCCTGATGAGGTAACAGCCCATGAAGTCATGGAACTCGCCTGAGGTGAAGGCCATCCTGTTGTCTGACACCATGGTGTTGGGGATTCAGTGGGTAGAAAAGATTATCTGGAGGGTGCAGATTGCTGCTTGGGACAAAGTGGAAGGGGCCGGGACTACCTCTAGCCATTTCATGTAGGAGTCCACCAGAATGAAAAATATCTGTCCCTGAAAGGGGCCTGCAAAGTCTATATGTAATCGGGACTATGGTCGTTGGGTGGATTCCCACTGCCTAGATGGTGTCCGGGGCAGTTACGGATGGGTATCTTGGCAGGCCTGGCAGTGCTTAATGCAGTCCTCAATCTTGCTGTCCATGCCAGGCCACCAAATGTAGCTGCGGGCCAGCACCTTCATCCATACGATGCCCAGATGTGTTTCATAAAGCGCTGCTAGGACTCGTGGGCGCAATGGAGGTGGCATCATGACCCGGCTTCCCCACAGCAGGTACTCTTTGTGGGTGGACAGTTCATCCTGGCAGGAGGAGAACGCTGCAATTCGGGGCCCACGCAGCCAGTAGGCCATCCCCTCCCCACCCAGTCCAAAACCTGGGAGAGAACACGGTCCCTGGCGGTGCAGCGAGACATGTCCGATACATGGAGAGGGTGGTCAGGAAGGTCCTCTAAGAGCAGGATCTGGTGAGCCGGAGCGGGGTCCGGGTTGCAGGAGGGTAGCGGCAGGCAGCTGAGGGTGTTGGCATGTCCCATCGACTTCCCTGGGTGGTGGAGCAGAGCATATTGGGTGGTGGAGCAGAGCCAGGAAGATGGACCAGCGCAGCACCCTGAGAGACAACATCTGCGGCATTTGGCAGTCCGGGGCCAGCATGCCTAGTAGGGGTTTATGATCTGTTACAATGGTGAAGAGCAGCCCCTAGAGGTAATTGTGTAATTTTTTTACACCCGCCATGATTGCCAGGGCCTCCTTGTCGATCTGTGCATAGTTGCGCTCAGCTGATGACAAAGTGCGGGAGTAATAGGCCACAGGAACCTCTCTACCATCTGGAAGCTGGTGACCGAGGACGGCTCCCACCGCATATGGGGATGCATCGCAGGCAAGGATGACAGGAAGTGCTTCGTCGAAGTGCGCCAGGACCACATTAGAGGTGAGCAGCTCCTTGACGGCACAGAACGCAGCGGCCTGCTTCTGGCCCCATACCCAGGGGGCCCGTTTGTCAAGAAGCCGGTGCATTGGCTCCGCGATTGCAGCTTTGTGGGGCAGGAATGAGTGGTAGAAATTCAGCAGGCTGAAGAAGGCTTGGAGCTCCTGCTTCAATGTAGGGGTCAGGGCATTGACAGTGACACGGACCTTGTCAGTGACTGGATGGATGCCTCACATGTCCACAGCGAACCCCAGGAACTCGACCCACGGGACCCCCAGGAGACATTTTTCCCTCTTAACTTTAAGGCTGGCATCGTGGAATCTTTGCAGGACGGCATGTAGACAGAAGGTAAAGTCCTTGTCTGAGGGGGAGGCAATCAAAACATCATCAAAAAGTGGCTGGACCCTGGGAACTCCTTTAAGAAGAGAGTCCATTAGATTTTGGAAAATTCTCGGGGTGACACTGACTCCGAACTGCAGCCTCCACACCCGGAACATGCTCTTGTGCGTTACTATCATCTGGGCCTCTGCAGTCACATCGTCAACCAGAAGCTGCTGGTAGGCCTGTGCCAAGTCCAGTTTTCCAAAAAGCACAGGCACTTTTATTTTATGGGGGGTGTCCCAGGGCAAGTTTAGTACCTCGTGCTGACAAACAGCGGTGGTGTGTAGCTCCTCGGACTCCTGGTGGACCGTTGTGCATCTCCAGTTGCCTTTGGAACAGCAGGCACGTGTGATGTGGCTGGTCTTGCCACACATTCGGCAGGTAGTGTTGTGGAAATGGCAGGAACGATGTCCATGGTCATCCCCACAGCTAGTGCAGAGAAGTGGTGTGGTCACCTTTTCTGGATGCGCAGGGGTTGTGGCCAGGCGCTGTTTGCAGCATCGGACGTGGTGCGCGCTGGAGTGGAGGCGGTCCCTCTGAGCCTTCTCAAAGGTGGTAGCCTCACGTAGCGCTGTTACCAGGGTCAGCTCCTTGTGGCCAATGAGCTTGCAGCGGAGCTTTGGTTCTCAGATTCCCATGACGAACCGATCGAGCAGAGCCTCGTCTAGGTTCAAGAACCCACAGTGGAGGGCCAGCTTGGGAAGGTCAGCAATGAAGTCGGTGGCTGCTTCGTTGGGCTTCTGTTGGCATGAAAAGAAGTCCATGCCATCTTTATGGGCTGTGGCACTAAATGGCTGGTGAGCGCCTTTAGGAGGTCCTTGTATGTGGACGCTTCCAGGGTGTTAAGTGCGACAAGGCCCTGGACCAACCATAGGATGGCGATACCACAGGTGGGCCTTTTTCTTGTCAGCAGGAGGGCCTTTTTCTTGTTAGCATCGGTGATGCCCTGGAACAGGATGAAGTATTTCAGCCACTTCACCCAGGTCTCCCACAGTTCTGGGTATGCGGGGTCAAACTCCGGCAGATGTCCTGATGAGGCAGCCATGGTCTCAGGAGTGGCGTGAGGCACGAGGTGCAGGGGCTCGTTGTGCAGTGTGGTGCTGTCTTGAGCAGGCTCGCTCATCAGGATTCCACCTTCATCACCCGTGAAATATACTGGGTTCTAGATGCATTAGTGATCAGTTCATGGTTTATTAAGCGATTTCAGTTAACACTAGGGACACCCTAGCAGGGCCAGAGCCCTGCTTATAAGCCCGTAAAACGGCACACCTATCACACACCCACTCCCAACAATAGGCTATTTACAGAGGCACTCCTGGGCGATAGGTCCATCCCAGGATCCTAGCAGTCCATTGTTCTGTGACCCCAAGCTGGGTCTGTTAAGGTTAGGCTTAGTACACAACATATGTAGAAACAAAGGTGTTATAGAAATGTTTGAAATAAATAAACATATTCTCATGGATGAGTTTCAAGTTTGAACAGAGAAACATAACACTGGAGACCATTCAAAGAGTTTCACGGTCGAGCACTGGATTTCTCACCTCCAGTCCAAAATGCTAGCCAGTGCACCCCATATCATGCAGTCTGTTTTAATCTGGGTCTTCTTCCATTTTTTGGTCCCACAAAAGTGCACTTTCACAAATGATGCATTCCAAAGCAAAAGGCACTCTTAATTCTGCTTGTGAAAACAGCCAAAGCCATTGATTTTCAAACTTTTTGAAATGGGACCCCCTTGGAAACTTAGTCTGCCTTCTGGCACTAGGGAGTCAACAGGTATGAGTTATATCCATTAGCTCCCACAGCACCAGTGGCTGAGAGTCAGAGTGGCTGCAGGTCAAAGGAAGAAACTCAGCAGCTCCACTCTCTAGTCTCCTTTTCCCACTGTGTGTGGGGGGGGCACAGCAGATGCTCCTGTGAGTAGGGTTATCAACATCCAGGTGGAGCCTGGAGTTCTGCTGCGATTAGAACTGATTTCCAGGCTACAGAGATCAATCCCTATGGAGAAAATGGCAGCTTCAAAGCCGCTGAGCTCCCTCCCCTCACGAAACTCCACCTTCCCCAGGCATAGGGTTGCCAGGCGCAATCATCACACTGGCTGGGGGATTTGGAGGGTGGGTCCAGGAGTGGGCAGTGATGTTCCCAATGTGATGATATCATGTGGAAGTGACATCATTGTGTCAGCAACGTCAGGAGCAATGATCTGCTTTTGGGGCAGACTTTATGGTTAAAATTGGGCTCAAACCATAGAGCTTTGCCCAAAAAGCAGAGTGTCACCACGCAACATCACTGACGTGATGACGTCACTTCCATGTGACATCATCGAGTTGGGAACGTTGCCATGTGATGTCGTTGTTTGGGGGCAAGGTTTCTCCTACTGGCCAGCTGGCTAGTGGCGGGCAGAAGCTCTGAAAATTGGGGGGTCCCCAGACCAGAGGTCTGGGAACCCTACCCAGGCATCACTCCCAAATTGCAGGAATTTCCTAAGCTGGAGTTGGCAACCTTATGAAACTGTCACAGACAACTTTTAGGAACCTCAAGAACTTCAACAGTCTCTTAAATCAACAGCACAGTATTACTAATTATGCTGATATGAACATCCTATATTCTAATAGTGAAGTCCAGATATCTTTGAATACTTAAATCCAATGACTGGGACTGTGAACAGGAGAGACAGATCTTTCTACAAACCTAAAAAGTGTGCTAGGTATACAGAAAAATGAGAAATCTAAAAAAATACACTGGGCAGCTTAAAAAAAATCAAAAAATGATAAAAGAAGTACCTGTAATTTTAAGCAATGGAGTCTTTCAGTGGCTGTTGCTAGGCAACTACAGCATTCCAAGCTTGGCTCTATCAGTAAAAGGCAGTGGGAGAGCCCTTGCAAGCCAGTTTTGGCCTTTGAGAGAAAACTCATTGGGACCAGGCCTAGCTAGAGTTGCCAGCTCCAGGTTGCGAAATTCCTGGAGATTTTGTGATGAAGTCTGAGGAGTGCAGGGTTTGGGAATGGGAGAGGCCTCAGCATGGTAAACCATCCAAAGCAGCCATTTTCTCCAGGGGGACAGATATCTGGACAGATATCAGTTGTAATTCTGGGGGGGGGTCTCCAGGTCCTACCTGGAGGTTGGTAACCCCAGGCCCAGCAGCAACCTCTAGGTGACTTGATGCCAGCTCATTTGCATCTCAAGTAGTAGTAAGTTTTATTCATGGTCATTGACCAGCACATAGTACACCGATGACATATCTTGCAACATAAATGATACATATGACATTAAAATAGAAGCAGAATTTTAAAAGCAGGTTTTTGAAAAGGAAAAAACTCCATAAAACCATAATAATTAAAATTAATAAAACTAAATCATAATTCTCCTCTTTTTGAGTTACTATAGCTTTTCTAATTCTTAGGGCAAGCCATCCAAACCTAGCCACCCTATAAGTAACTTCTGCTCGCCTATCCAATAAAAAAACTTAAAAGGCAGATTCTTTGCCTACGAGGAAGAGGAAGTATCTTAGAGAAAGGAAGAGATTTGCGGATGTTGTTATATGCCTTACAATCAAATATTACGTGTTTTATAGACTCAATACCATCTGCACAACAGGGACATATCCTTTTTTCATAAGGAGTTTTATTAAATTTTCCTTCCAGGACTGCAGATGGGAGTATATCCCAGCGCATTAGTGTAAATGTTCTTCTGTAGTCCTGATTTAGTAAATGGGAAAGGTAGGGATTACTCTGTTATCTGGAGCCAAGAGGGATCACCATTTCCCTATCTTGTTTAAATCCTGTTGTCTTGAGATATCCAGTATTCTCTGTTTTGTCATAGACTTGGCCTTTTTGTAACCCATAGAGCACAAATACTGTTTAGACAAGCCGTAAGAGGCTAATTTCTTCTCTAGCACCTTAAACCAAGGTGGTTCAAAGTAGTCTAACGTCATTAGACTCAAGTAGGCCTGGCTGCTTGCTACTGTTCAATAGCAGCCACCCTATAAAAGTCAATGAGATGTAGCAGTTAGCGCTTCAGATCCCTATTTTGCTGTGGAAGGTGACTGGGTGATTTTGGACCAGTCACGTACTTTCAATCTAACCTACCTCACAGGACTGTTGTGTGGATAAAAAGGAGAGCAGAATGGAAGTTGCTTTGGTCCACTTTGTGGAGAAAGGTAGGGTATAAATGAAGTAAATAAAAAATAAACATAGCTGAAGATGGGAGGCAGATAAAAGGTAAATTGATGAATGGCTGAGAAGGAGAGAATGAAGCAAGAAGAGTATATGAGGATTGCTAAAAGGAGGGAGATAGGAAATTCCTAGAGATTGGGGGGGGGAGCCTGGGAACGGTGGGAGTTGAGGAGAGAAAGGACCTCGGAGGAGTATAATGCCATGGACTCCACCCACCAAAGCATTTCCTCCAAGGGAACTAGGGTTGCCAACCTCCAGGTGGGGGCTGGAGATCATCCAAAAATACAACTGCTTTCTTGATGACAGAGATCAGTTTCCCTGTAGCAAATGGCTGCTTTGGAGGATGAACTTTATAGCATTATATCTTGCTGAGGGTGCTTTCCTCCCCAAACCTCACCCTCCCAAGGCTTCATCCCCGGATCTTCAGGGATTTCCCAACTTTGATCTGGCAACCCTAAGAGGAACTGATTTCTGTAGTTGGGAGATCTGTTGTGGTTCCAGGAGATCTTCAGCCTGCACCTGGAGGGTGGCAACCCTAGAAGGAGAGAAGGAAGCCGGACAAGAGAGATTATGGGGGCTTTCAGGAAAGGGAAAGAGGAAATAATGGGAGAGGGGGAAGTGGGATGCCTCCAGCAAGTCCTTGCAGGTTCCCACTTGTTCCTTCTGTAACTTCCCTATAAGGGTTGCCACTGGCCTGAAGGGAAATGTATAGAGATTTAATGGGAAGTTATTTACCAGGTGATTGTTCTTACAGCCATGCCATGACAAATTTCAGCTGCCCATTTCCACACATTAAACCTGTAGTAAAGAGACAGGATGTTTTTTCTTCAGGGCAATCCCACAGTAAACTCATCTGTTTTAAGGAACAATAAACACACACAAAGAAGTTAAGCATCATTGTAAGTTAAATTGATTTCTAAATATTGACATATCCATTTCCATTCAAGGTAAAAGATGTACAGTTAGAAGCTTTATTCACCATTTAAAAGTGTATTTTTACACTATAACAATTGCAAAAACTACTGTGTGCTATGAAGGTCCAGTTAGTAGTAATGGGATTAAGTGGTTTTCAGGATTGTGGCCATTATTTTTGTGCTTTAAATATTGATCAGACATAGCAAGCCATAGCCTCTAACTACCTCACACATTTTGCTGGCAGGGCTTTGAGAGGCTGAAATATGATCAATAAAATTTATCCATACTGAGTACTGACTTGCATTTGTAAATCAGTGCAACCTTCACAGACTGAAGCGTTCTGTTGAGTTCTGGAAAACCAGATGACTGACTTCGAATTACATTATATACCTGATCACTCCAAAAGCTGTAATGTGCTGACATTTTTGATCTGCATACTGTTTAGTAGTATGCAGACCTTCAGAACATGCCCAGACATGTCCGCCCTTGAAAGAAAGGACCTGTAGAGAGCAAAATGTATGTGTATACATTGGTCTAATTAAAGGACTCTATTCAAAGTTGGTTGGAAATGAAAACAGTACAGGTTGCTCTTTATTATGAGACAGGTATTTGATCGCTGAAGAGGCGATACTTAAATACACACAGAAAGCAGTGGTTACATAAGACCGTGTGAAAATCTGTGTTTAGGCAACATCCCTATTATTGCTTCCCATCACAGAAAGTGTTGGATTTATTGAATGAACACAGAAACTGCTGTGTAGGGTTGGTCAGCGTAGAAGCAGTCAGTATCATATGGCAGCTTTTTAAGGCACACACCCAGCAAGAGCCCACAGCCAAAGTCCTACTGCTCCTCTTGACATTTGTGGCCTCGTTGGCTATCAAGTGAGTAAACAGTGTCAGGAGCAGTGAAGAAGCAACTAAAAGTGCTGGTTATTACCTTTAAAGCCCTTTATGGCCACAGACCTGCATACCTGAGGGACCGCCTTTCCCCATATGTACCCCAGGGAGCCCTGCAATCTGGGACCTAGAACCGGCTGGCCCTCCCGAATATCAAGGAGGCCTGGCTAGTGACAACTAGGCCAGGGCTTTCTCGGTGGCGGCTCCACTCTGGTGGAATGAGCTTTCAGAGGAGAACAGGGCCCTGCGGGACCTGTTGCAGTTCCACAGGTCCTGTAAAATGGAGCTCTTCTGCCAAGCCTTCGGAGCCGCCACCACTATTGACATCTGACAGCCTATGACGAGAGAGCCCTGAGCCCCCTGGATCCTCCAACTACTGCCCCAGCTGATCGCCCAGGACAACTGAAGAAGATCAAAGAGCTGACTATATGATGAGGAAACTAAGTACTAGCACTTTATTATATTATTATATTTATGGTTTTCTCTTGTGTATTAATGAAAGTTATTTTTTATATGATTTTATGTAAGCTGGTCTCGGCTGGGAGGATGGGGTAAAAATAAAATAAAATAAATAAATAAAATTTGTCCCCAGAGTACAACCACTTATAATTTTCCTTTCGGTGTAGAAAAAGTGCCTTTTTTACCTCAGCAGACTAAATGTGTTAAGATAAAAACAAACACACACATGAGTTTCCCCCCAGAAAGTACTGTTCCAAGGAAGTATTTTTAAAGTCTCCAGACAGATACAGCCCCTCTTGATAACTGGTGACCTCTCCTGCTAATCTGGAGCATATTTACCTCACCACAGGGAAAGATGTTTGTGCACTAGATAAATACCACAGACCAGGGGTCTTTTGGGGGGGGGAGCGCACCGGAGCGTAGCTCCGGGAGCTCAGGAGCCAAGCCCCGCCCCCAGCCGGCGTCCCGGGAAGTCTTTCAGGCAGCCGAATGTCAATTTCAGCTCCATTATATCCTATGGGCCATTGAAGTCAATGGTGAAAACATAGGGTATAGTCTGGGGGCTGGAGGGGAGGGGGTTTGAGGGAGAGGCTCCAAACTCACAGGGTAGCTGATGGAGCCTCTCCCCAAGATACCCACCAAGTTTCAAGAACATTGGATCAGGGGGTCCAATTCTATGGGCCCCCAAACAGGTTGCCCCTATTCCCTCCATTGTTCTCTATGGTGGGAAAAAAGTTACTTTATTTCCCACCATAGAGAACAATGGAGGAATAGGGGCAACCTGTTTGGGGGCCCATAGAATTGGACCCCTGATCCAATGTTCTTGAAACTTGGTGGGTATCTTGGGGAGAAACTCCATCAGCTACACTGTGAGTTTGGAGCCTCCCCTCAAACCCCCTCCCTTCCAGCCCCCAGACTATACCCTATGTTTTCACCATTGACTTCAATGGCCCATAGGATATAATGGGGCTGAATTGCTGCCAAATTTCTTTCATTCCCTCCTTTCCTTCTCTCTTCTTCCTCTTTCCTCCTTCTTCTTCTCCTTCTCTTCTCTTCTCTTCTCTTCTCTTCTCTTCTCTTCTCTTCTCTTCTCTTCTTCTCTTTTCTTTCTTTCCCACCTTCTTCTCTTCTCTTTTTCCTCCTTTCCCTGTTTCCCTCCTTCTTCCCTCTCTTTCTTTCCCTCCCCTTTCCTTCTCTTTCTTTCTTTCCTTCTTTCCTTCTCTCTACTCTCTCTCTCTCTTTCCTTCCCTCTTTCCTCTTTCTGTGGCCCAACTCTCATGAGAAGGAGTTTAAACTTTAAACCCCTTCTCTCTTAGCTCCCCCACCCAGGCCAGCCAGGGAAGGGAAGGGGAGGCTTTTGAAGATGCCTCCCCCCCTTTTGCTTCCCCTTCTGACATCACTTCCGGTGATGTCAGGGGGCGTGGCATATGCTAATAGCCTAATAGCTCATTAGCATACCATATGCTAATGAGCTCCTGCAGCTGTTTTTCTACGAAAAGACCCCTGCCACAGACTAACAGCAAAAAATTATACTTTTAAATATTATTATTAATGCAATTATATTCCTTTCATTTGTAAATATGTTTTCAAACTTCAGGTGCTTGAATATTGTAAAAATAGGGTAGTTTTCTGTCATGGACCATTTTTCTACCCAAGATACATTGGAATTTTGCTTGGAATAGAAATACATTACAGAATACAGTTAGTGTATTTTTTTTAGTATGTCACCAGTTCTATTGATACAAAACAAGGACCTGGTCCATAAAAACAAAATCACATTCAGCAGTGTGGTATAGTGGTTAGAGTCCTGGATTAGTATCTAGGAGACCCAGGTTCAGATCCCCCCTCTGCCATGGAAGCTTGCTGGGTGACTTTGAGCCAGTCACACACTCTCAGCCCAACCTGTCTCACAGGGTTGCTGTGGAGATCAAATGGAGGAAAGGAAAATGATGTAAGCTATTCTGGGTTCTCACTGGGGGGAAGGTAAATGATGTAAATGAACAATTAAATATGGTTAAATACAGGTTAGTTAATTGCCTATATAATGGGATTGTTAGGAGGCTGAAAGATAATTTGAAAGATATTGTGCATATAAAAAGTGCTGTAGAAGTCATCAGGGATCAGTCTATGGGTGGAGTCTTAGCCGGGCAAGTATCCATTCATTGCAATTGCAGTAGCACTTTAATTAGTTAATTCCTTGCTTAATAATAAAGCTATGCTGCTTCTGATCAAGTTAACAGAATTTAATCAGTGCCAGTCTGAGAACTTGTTTGGAATGCCAAATCTCTGCCTTAGAATATATGAAGTTAATAACAGAGAAAGGTTATTTTGACTGTTCACTGCCTTGGGGATCCTAGGTTGAGTGGAAAGGTAGCATCAAAACGTTTTAAAATAAATAATAAAAGAGTGCCTATGAGTATGTGCAGAGTGCCTTCTCATTACCAGAGCCATCATCTTTTATCTCTGGGATTCAAATATAAGCCTTCCAGGTTACAGAATGTTACTTCTAAGCAAGTCTAGGCCTATGACATTTCCGTTTAATGTAACAACTTGAAATAACTGTCTTATTAAATTTCTAATGTTAAAAGATTGTGTTTGTAATACAAAGAAACACAAAATATCTGAATGGCCTTTTCCTTCCAGTCTTGCGACAATGCTAAGGAAATGCTTGTGAGTGAGGGTATTTGGATGAAACAAGAGCGCCCCCTAATGCTTTCAGAGTATTACTTAAAAAAAGAACAAGTGTCAAAAGAAAATACACAGAGCTGCTTGTATTGCTACTAGAAATCTTTCACAATAAGCCAAAACACACTGATCTGTATGGCCCAGGCTAGGTCAGACTTGTCAGATCTCAGAAACTACACAGGGTGATCCCTGCTTGGTACTTTGGATGGGAGACCACCAACAAAGCCCAGGATTGCTGTGAGGAGGCAGGCAACTGCAAACCACCTCTGTTCATCTTGTAGTCACCATAAGTTGGCTGTGACTTGACAGCACTTTACACACATGCATGCACCCACACACAAGCCAGAAGACCACAAGCAGTACTTCAAAGAAAGAAATGCAAAGCTGCATGGACTTTCATGTAACAAGCCACTGATAATGTAATAATAACTGGTAATATAATAATAGCTCTGCTAATCCTGCAGTGTTCCTGTGTTTTGTGGGCCACAGAGCTGTCACTGAAATCAGCCCATGCACTCTCTGCCCATGGACCCCTGAAACCTGAAATCAACCCTGAATCCAACTGCAATCATGACTCTCCAGGGATATGCCATTCTAACTGTTCTCTGTAGAGAGCAGGTGGATAAATCCAAATATACTCAAAGGGACAGATGAGCTGACCACAAGAATGAAGAAAGCTCCGCAAACTACCAATTCTTAGCTCACTATAGAAAATTTAACCTAGCCTGTGCCCTTTTTCCATTAATTGGACCCAAGACAACCTGGGACAGCCCAGTGGTTGTCATAACAGCCAAAAACAGCTGAGCAGGATCAGACAAAGGGACATGTGCACAAATAAAAAGCCTCCAGCATTATCATTCTGGAGACCTCCAAAACCAACTGTAGGACCATCTCTACAAGTTCAGGCAAGAAACTTGTTGCGTAACTAGGCGGACGGAAAACCAATAGGATTTTTATCCATCTCTAGAATGCAACATAAGCAACACACACAGTCAAGGCAAGCTATTGTCTGCACTCCAAATTGTAAAAGGAGAAAGATATCTCTTCTTTTTAAATGTACCCAGCATTAACCATCTTCAAGGTTGGATGGAGAAATTGGAGCTGTAGTACCCACATTCTTTTTGGATAGGGTACTGGTTATACAAGAAATGAGCCCATGTTTGTATCTGCTGTCTCAGCCCTGATACCTAATACTGTTCCCATTTCACTTCCTCTCCTGTCTACACACAACCTGGATATTTCTGGTGATGGAATCTCAAAACATCTCTAGCAAAACATGTTATCACCCAGATGCTTACACCACAAGAATGTGCCAGTAATTACTTGGTATTATAATCACTGGACAATGAATATGGAACACTCTTATACTTAAAGGCTTTGAACAGAGACTTTACTACACCTAGCAGATGCAACAAACACATAAAGGTACCAAGAACAGCAGGCATAATCAGTGAACAAGCAAACAAGGATCTGAATTGATATTTTGGTGGATTGCTCACTTTTATCCAAACTGATTCATATCTAGACAATTGTCAGAACTTGGTCAGACATACATGCACACTGTTTGATTTCTCATTTCTCAACACTTGATGAGTTGTGGCTGAATATGTGAATTAAACCCATTGAAAAGCTTTGCATTTGGGGTGGCTTGATGGATCTGTCTGTAGTAATCTGTAAGAGTTCATTCAGACATGAAAACCATCAATTGATATTGCAGTCATCATGTGATGATCAAACATCTCAGAGAGATGAAGGGCAAATCAAAATTATAAGATATAGAACTGACTATTACACTAAAGGTGCAACAGGCTTCGGGTGTGAAATTGACTAAAAATCTCCGGGCACTGGAGATTTGTGGGTGGAGCCTTGGGGGGAGAGGGATACACAGTGGGGTACAGTTCCACAGAGTCCACCCTCCAAAACATCTATTTTCTCCAGCAGAACTCATATCTGTAGTATGGAGATGAGCTGTCATTCCAGGGAATCCTCAGGTTGCACTTGGAGGCTGATATCCCTACTTTGCTGGTTGGCAGGGGGAGGAGGAAGAGGAGGTGAAAAGTACTGAGACTTACTAGTGATTTCAGCTCTCACATACTTTATTAGATGAAGAACAAGACAACTGAGCCGGCTCGCAGGCCGGCTTTTATTCCCAAGTGACCCACACCCCAAACACACACACACACCTGGTGATTCGCTATTTACATTGATTGGATTAACTCCTGCTCCTCCATTGGAGGGGAGTCAGGATCCACGAGTCCATTGTCCTTCGGGGCGAAGCTCAGGCCCTTCGCCTGGCCACATGGTGGACCGGTTAGAACCAGTCCAAGCACATGGCTGTCCAGAGCCCATGTTCTCCAGTGGATACATTACACCCCTCCCCCCTTGGTCCGATAAACACCCGCACACATAGTCTTTCAAATAGCTGGGGGGCCGCCGCTCTCGCGTGGAGCGACGGGGCTCTGGCATGGGGGAACTGACAGCCTCCCGGGCGGCTGTGGGGACTGGTGGCCGCTCTGGTGTTGGCGGGGCTGGGCTCACCATCTCGGCCGGTGTGTCATTTGCGGTGGCTGTCAGTCCGGAGTTGAAGTCCCCCGGGATTTCTTCTGGTGCGTCCGCCCCCGCGTCTGGTTGAGCTGGCTCGTCCCACTCCTCCCCCTCATCCGGCTCCAGGGGTAGCACCCGGCGATGTAGCTGATCGATGTGGCGATGCAGGATCTGGCCGTCTTCCACCGAGACTTCGTAGGACCGGGGGCCACGGACCCGGACTACTCGGGCGGGAATCCACGGGGGCCCTCTCGCGTAGTTCCGTGCGTACACCGGGTCCTCTGGGAAGAACCCTCGCGCCGCCGCTGGCGTTTCCGTGCAGGGCTCCCGCTCGGGCGCTCGATCGGGATGTAACCGGTCCAGCCTGGTGGTGAGGCGTCGGCCCATCAATAGTTCCGCCGGGCTCTGGCCGGTTGTCGCATGGGGCGTCGTTCTCTGGCCGAACAGGAAGTGCGCCAGCCTGAAGTCCCAGTCCGTTCCTTCGGTGCGATGGAGTGCCTCTTTGGCCGTCTGCACCATGCGTTCAGCTTGGCCATTGGTGGCGGGGTGGAACGGGGCCGACCTGATGTGGCGAATCCCGTGCTGGCGGGTGAACTCCTGGAACTCCCCGGACGTGAAGGCCGTCCCGTTGTCGGTGACCAGGGTGTCGGGGAGTCCGTGCGAGCTGAAAATCCGCCACATCGCTCGGATGGCCGCCCGGGAGGAGGTGGATGGTACCAGCTCTACTTCTAGCCACTTACTGTAGGCGTCTACAAGTATAAAAAACAGCTGCCCCTGGAACGGGCCCGCAAAGTCGAGGTGCAGGCGCGACCAGGGGCGGTGAGAGGATTCCCAGGCCCTGTCTGGGGCCGTCGGGGGTGCGGGTCGGGAGGCCTGGCAGGGTTGACACCTTTTTACAATGTCCTCAATATCCCGGTCTAACCCTGGCCACCAGACATACCCCCGCGCCAGAGCCTTCATCCTGACTACCCCAGGGTGGTGCTCATGAAGGTCCCTCAGTACCCGTTCCTGTAGTGGTTTCGGAATGACCACCCTGCCTCCCCACATTAGGCACCCCTTATAGGTCGACAGCTCATCGCGCCTTGTGACAAAAGGCGCAAACTCCGGGTCTTGTCTAGCTGTCGGCCATCCCCTCCCCACCCAGTTCAAAACCCGACAGAGAACCCTGTCGCGGCCCGTGAGGCGGGCCACCTCCTTGACATGTACTGGGCGATCGGGCAGCGATTCTAGGAGTGCGATGACGTGGGCGGGGCTGGGGCTGGGTCCGTTGCGGGCAGTGGGAGGCGGCTGAGCGCGTCCGCGTGACCCATGGCCTTTCCCGGGCGGTGGGTGAGGGTGTAAGAGTACCCCGCCAGGAATATGGACCAGCGGAGAACCCTGGGCGAGACCATCTGCGGCGTCTGTCGATCGAGCGCAAGGAGGCCCAGGAGAGGCTTGTGGTCTGTAAGGATCTCAAACGGGCGGCCATAGAGATAATGGTGGAATTTTTAACCCCCGCCACTATCGCTAGTGCCTCCTTGTCTATCTGCGCGTAATTACGCTCCGCAGAAGACAGGGTCCGAGAATAGTAGGCGACCGGAACCTCCCGGCCATCCAGCAACCGATGCCCCAACACCGCCCCCACCCCGTAGGGCGACGCATCACACGCCAGAACCACAGGTAAAGCCTCGCAGAAGTGGTGCAGCACTCCGTTGGAGACCAACAAGTCTTTTACCGCCTGGAAAGCTGCCGCATGCTCCGGCTTCCAGGCCCACGGCGCCTCCTTGTCCAGCAGCCGGTGGAGGGGTTCAGCCACCGTTGCCTTTTGGGGCAGAAACGCGTGGTAAAAATTCAAGAGGCCCAGGAAGGCCTGGAGTTCCGGCTTGGACATGGGGACCGGGGCTTGTGTGATCGCTCTAATTTTCTCATCTGTGGGGTGGATGCCTTGTGCATCGACTGCGAACCCCAGGAATTCGATGCGGGGCACACCCAGGAGGCATTTCTCCTTCTTCACCTTGAGGCCAGCCTCGTTGAACCTCTGCAGGACCTGACGCAGCCGTTCGGTGAAGGCGGTGGAGTCCGGTGCCGCGATGATGACATCATCTAAAAAGGGCTGGACCCCTGGAATTCCTTTCAGGAGGGAATCCATGAAAGATTGAAAAATCCCTGGCGCCACTGAAACCCCAAACTGCAGTCTATTGACCCGGAAAGCCCCCTTGTGGGTGGTGATGGTTTGCGCTTCCGCAGCAGCCGTGTCCACTGGCAGCTGCTGGTAAGCCTGCGCCAGGTCCAATTTGCCGAAAACTTTGGCCCCCGTCAGGGAGGCCAGGACATGGCTCACTACCGGGACCGGATAGGCGTGGTCCTGCAGAGCCTTATTTATGGTGCATTTGTAATCTGCACAGATGCGTATAGCCCCATTCGGTTTAATTGGCGTTACAATGGGGGTTTCCCAGCGTGCTGACGCGACCGGTTCCAGCACGCCTTGGGCGACCAGGCGGTCGAGCTCAGCCTCTATTTTTTCCCGCATGGCTAGGGGAGGGGGCCGTGCCTTTATGCGGATGGGTCGTACGTTAGGGTCCAGATCTAGCGAAATCGGGGTCCCATTGTACCTCCCCAGGGTCCCATCGAATACTTTGGGGAACTCCCGGCAAACTGCCTCCCAGTCAGCGGTCCCGAGGTGGTTTACTCCTGCTATTTGGAGTCCCAAAGGCCTAAACCACGACAGTCCCAGGAGGCTTGAGAGGCGCCCCTCCACAACCAGCAGGTCCAGCAAGCCCGAGAACCCTTTAAATCGGACTTGAAACTTGCCCCAGCCACGGACTGCCACTGGGTTTTTGTTAGAGTCCGTCAGTTTCAACCCCCGTGGCTTGTGTAGTCGGGGTCCCCCTTGGGGCATAGCGTTTTAAGGGTCTCCGCGGAAATTATAGAGAACGAGGACCCTGAGTCTATTTCCATTTGGCAGGGGGACCCCTCTATTTGGACAGTCACATGCACCTTGTCCGGGCTTTCAGGGGGCAAGTTACATACCGTCTGCCGGCGCTGTGTCGTCACGGTGTGCAGGCTTGCGGCGTCCAGCTGGGCAGTGGATCCCAGGCGCTTGCCCTTGGAGCGGCAGACTCGGGCGAGGTGTCCGGCCTTGTTGCAGGTCCTGCAGACGGCGTCCCGGAAACGGCAGGTCCGGCGCTCGTGAGCGTCGCCACAGCTGGCACAGGCAGATGCGTTGGGCTGGTTTGGTGGTGCGGGGGATCCCCTGTTGCGTTGGGTGCGTGGCTGTGATCGGCGGTTCACCTGTAGGACCTCCTCATCGTTCGAGTCATCCGAGGGGCCAGAGTCCTGGAGGCGATGGACCATCTTAGGCCGGCGATCTGCGTGGGACTTCTCGTAGGCGGCCGCTTCTTGGATGGCGGCCTCCAGAGTGAGGTCGTCCCGGCTGATGAGCCTGCGGCGCAGCTTCGCCTCCTTCAGCCCCACCAAGAACTGGTTTAGGAGGGTATCTGCGAGGTTGGGGAAGGCACACCTTGTGGCTGTGCGGCGTAGTCCGGCCAGGAATTCCGGAGATGTTTCGTCGGGGCCCTGCGTTCTCGCGAAGAACTCCATTCGTTCTGCGAACTTGGTGGGCTTTGGTGCCAAGTGGTCAGTAAACGCCTTGACCAGCATGTCGTAGGTGGCGGCCGCGTCTTTCGGCAGGAGGGGGTAGACCAGGTCCTTCAGGAGGAGGTGTGCCTCGATGCCGCAGTAGCGCAGGAGATAGGCCTTCTTCGTACCCGCATCCGTGATGCCATGGATCTCGAAGTGACGCTCCAGCGTCTCGATCCAGGTCTCCCAGTGTGCGGGACGAGAGATGTCGAAGGCGGGGAAGCTCTCGTTGCTAGCGGCCATGGTGCTCACCCGTGGAGGTCGCGGTTCAGGCGTAGAGTTGGCGGCGTTGGAAGCGAGGCTGCTCTCGGGGTCAGCGGTGCTAGGGAGCGGTGCGGTGCCCAGGAACCGAAGAGGCGGACACGAAGCTCGGCAGCGGCGTTCGGTGCTTTCGGCGTTGGGGCGGTCAGCGGTGCTCGTCTCGTGGTCGTTGTTCATGGAGGGAGTTGGCATCCCACCTTCGTCGCCAGTGAAAAGTACTGAGACTTACTAGTGATTTCAGCTCTCACATACTTTATTAGATGAAGAACAAGACAACTGAGCCGGCTCGCAGGCCGGCTTTTATTCCCAAGTGACCCACACCCCAAACACACACACACCCGGTGATTCGCTATTTACATTGATTGGATTAACTCCTGCTCCTCCATTGGAGGGGAGTCAGGATCCACGAGTCCATTGTCCTTCGGGGCGAAGCTCAGGCCCTTCGCCTGGCCACATGGTGGACCGGTTAGAACCAGTCCAAGCACATGGCTGTCCAGAGCCCATGTTCTCCAGTGGATACATTACAGGAGGAGATTGGATTTATACCTCACCCTTCACTTGGAGTCTCAGGGTGGCTTACAAACTCCTTTCTCTTCCCCTCCCCACAACAGACACCCTGTAAGGTAGGTGGGGCTGAGGGAGCTCTTTCAAGAACTGCCCTTTCAAGGACAGGTCTGACAGAACTATGGCTTGTCCAAGGTCATCCAGCAGCTGCAAGTGGAGGAGTGGGGAATCAAACCCGATTCTCCCACATTTAACCATTACACCAAACTGGAGGAATGGACATGGCTCACCTCCCAAGCATGAAGCAATTCAGTACCACAGAATGCAGGTGACCCTAGTCTGGAGAAGGACAACAGGCATCTGGGTCCCACCTGAGCCATAGTCTTGCCTATGTGATACAGCTGTCGGAGGCCAAAGTAAAGAAGGGACCTCAGCAAACAGAAACAGAAAGAGAGTCTCCCAGGGATGGGCAAAAGGGGAGTTGAAACTCCTGAACACAGAGGAGGAGAAGCCATTCACCATGAAAGTACCACCACTCTTAGTTTTCTCCATCTTCTAGCTATTCTTACACTTCCATTCCATCTTTACTCCAAGAAATAGCTCTAAATACATGGTACTGAATTCTCTACGGTATGACACCTACATACTGAAACCAAGATGCTGGATGACTTCTAATTGCTTTCAACCTCAAGAATTACATTACCTATCTCTATTTACCATCTTTAGGTTAGAGGACTCCAATTTATTCACATTTCTTTTTATCCTTGAACAGTCTGTTGTGTTTACATATTCTATGTGCACTTTTTACATTTCTTATCAAACTTCTTTACATTTTCAATGAGGCTAGTCTGATCTCTATGACCCATGTTAAAGCCCCCTTTTAGTCCACATGCACCAACAGCAGAAAGGGGAGGGGTATCAGTTAACAGAGTGTTCAACTAAGCATGTTAGTTCCCTTGGTAGTGAGTGGAAAGGAGAGGGAGAAAGAATATAGAATGGAGCCTTTAATGGCAAAGAGGCAGGAGGTATCTGAGCTCAAGCCCTCAGGCAGAATGTGCCCTAATAATTGGTTTGATACCCAGAGAGAGAATTATGGAATGGAGAAGGAGAGAGAAGAGATTGGACTTATACCCCATCCTTCACTACCCAAAGGAGTCTCAGAGCAGCTTACAATCTCCTTTCCCTTCCCCTCCCCACAACAGACACCTTGTGAGGTAGGTGGGGCTGAGAGAGCTCTTTCAAGAACTGCTCTTGAGAGAACAGCTCTGAAAGAACTTGTGACTAACCGAAGGTCACACCAGCAGCTGCATGTGGAGGAGTGGGGAATTAAATCCAGTTCTCCATTAGAGTCCATGCTCCTAACTGCTACATCAAACTGGAGAAGAAGCCTCACTGGGCTAGCAATCCAGGATGGTTGCCTAATTTTCTTATATCCATGTGGGCAGAAATGAGCGCTTGTGAGCCTGTTTCCCCACAGCATCTTTGCAGTCAAGTGGTGTCATGGTTACACTGTCAAGCTAGGATCTTGGGGACCCGAATTTAAACCCTGAGTCTGCCATGAAGCTTGCTGGATGTCCTGGGGCCACTTACTCTCACCTAGCTGCATTGTGTGTATGTTTGTGTGTGTGTGTTAAGTACCATCAAGCCACTTCTGACTTATGGAGGAATTAATGTCCTCCAAACTGTCCTGTCATTAACAGCAATTCTCAGATCTTGCAAACTGAGGGCCATGGCTTCCTTTATTGAGTCAATCCATCCTTTTTTGAGTCAATCTATCTCTTGTTGGGTCTTCCTCTTTTCCTGCTACCTTTGACTTTTCCTAGCATGATTGCCTTTTTTCCGCCAGTGACTCTCGTCTTCTCATAATGTGACCAAAGTACGATAGCCTCAATTTAGTCATTTTAGCTTCTAGGGAGAGTTCAGGCTGGATTTGGTCTAGAACCCACATATTTGTCTTTTTGGCAGTCCATGGTATCATAAAACACCAAATTCAGTCCTTTTGGCTTTAGTCCAGTTACAACATTAAGAATAGTGGTAGTCATACTTGTCCTCAGCTCTTCCCCAGTAGCTGATTGAGTGCTATCCAAATTGGAGGTTCCACCTTCCAGCACTGTATCATTTTTCATTTTAGATTGTCTCGTCATAAAGTTTTTGAGGTCAGATTTGTTCAGAAGTGATTTACCATTGCTGCCTTCTTCTCACTACTAACCAGGGTTAGCTGTAGTGTAACTGCTGTTGTCTATGAAAGATTCTCCTCCGGTGTCACCTTCCACCACTACTGCTGCTGTCCAGTAGCAGCCCTTCAAGAAATTCTCTGCCCCTATTACTACTGGAACTGTTGATTCTCTTCTGCTGATGTGTCCATTGATCCCTGAAGGGACCATCTTAGTTTGGTGTCTCAGCTGTGACCATTCTGCCTTGAGTGACTCTGCTAGGAGTTTAGACCCCTTACGGTATCGCACACACGCCCCTCCCCCCAGTATTAAGGTATGCATACAGCTGCATCACTGGCTTTTAAAATGTGCTTTGGAAATAACAGACAAAATCTAAGGTGAGCTCTATGGATGCAGACCAGCTCTTTAAGACCCATATGTGAATATCACCCTGCAGAAACCCCTACGGAGGTTTTTAAAAGTGGAGATTTTGCAGGTGGCTTTTGTGCAAAGTTATTACCTTAATGAGAAAATGGGAAAGGCTGAAGAATAAACATAAAGAAGTAGTTATTCCATAGTGCTGCAAATGTAACAGAACACAGGCCTATGCAGGACATAAACAACTGTAAGATCAAAAGGATTCATGGATCACCTTCATTGCAATAGTCAGTGGAAATTTAGAAGCCACATTCCCCTGACTTCACCAGCTCCCCATAAGTGTACAGTTAAATGTCAATTCACATTATCCCTATTGTTTTCTAAGAGATACATTCACTTTTAAAAGATTTATACCTGACATATTGACAGCCTCTAATCACTCTGATACAATTCCCACTGCGCGTCATTAAAATATACCTGACATTTTAAATGCAATAAAAGGTATGAGTGAACATGCCTCTTTTCTTCATAACACATAAATACCACATCTGGTCCATAAAAATGTGCATTATGGAGAGTTTGTAAGGATGCCAGATACTCCTAACATGGTGCTGTTTTATCCATTTAGCTTAATTTTCCAGATGTTTTATTACTTGTAGACACAAGTGTTGTAGAGCAGTTGATTGAAGTCCATTTATTTGAAGGAGGGTGGGACAAGGTTAAGCTACAGGAAACAGTTAATTGCATGTCGCACGAAACTGTTGTCTGATGGGAACTCTAATTTAATTCATTCATAATTTTATTACATAAAAATTGCATTTAGCTAACTCTGCAATAAAATTTCCAGACTGTTCTGAAATAAACCGACACACATAGTGCCTTATTTTCTTGCAACATCATCAGTATATATCCCTACAATCTAAAATATATTTAACAGTATAGGGTGGCATACTCATAAGTCCTTTCTAAACAGTGACATTTAGCGGTCTGAAGTATTATGCTGCTAATAGGTAAGTGCAAACATAAGAAGAAAAGATTAGGTAGTAAATATACCGAAATGTATACTTGAAACGTTTATTAGTTGTTGCAATTCAAAGTTAACACAAGATCACAGAATCATAGAATGTTAGAGTTGAAAGGGACCTTGCAGGTCATCTAGTCCAATCCCCTGCACTCTGCAGGAGCGTAGCCATGTATTTCCATGCTTTCTGGAGGTGAGCTTCAGTGATCCATGGTCCATCTAGTTATAGAACATAGCAGTAAATATGATGGAATATTTGGCCATTACAGATTCACATGTTTCCAACCAGGGTGGATTTGATTTAAATCAAATTGATTTAAATTCAAATTCAGATCACAATTTGATTTAAATTATGGTTTTCTACATAAAGGCTCATTCTTGCTGGCCTTAATATTTACAACCCAGATGAAGGTTTCATTTTAATATAATAACTTTTCAGGTTAGTTTTAGTTATATCAGAAAATTAATGATTGGTTATTTACCACTTGAAATAGAGAATTATGAAATCATTGCAGGGCGAACTGTCTCCAGTTTCATAAATTAATCATTCATATTTGGACAACTTTTCTGCTGTACTTTACTGGAAGGAGAAAAATAATCATTGACAATAACCATTTAAATTGTTTTATTTAACTAAAACCAGGGGTCATTTTATAGAAAAAGAGGTGCAGGAGCTCATTAGCATAATTCATTAGCATAACTTATTTGCATATGCCACACCCCCTGACATCACCAGAAGTGTGTCAGAAGGCAACACCCACCACTCAGGCTCCACCCCTAGGGACTGTTTTTCCACTCTGGGGGCTGTCATTCCAGTCCCAGAGTAGCTTATCTGGGCCCAAAGACTTTAATGGAACAACCATTCCACATTTTCTTTGCAACTTTTTTTGTGCTGCAATATATTTCAGTGGAGCCCATGCAAGTCAATTGGCATTCCTGGCTCCCATTATCTCCAATGGGCTTTCAAGCCTCTCCCATTGTTTCCAATGGGCAATCCTGTCATTCCTTTTATACATCCCAGTTAGTTGTCCCTTTGAAACTGTACCACACCATTTTAAGTAACAGCAAAATGAAGAGCATGAACATGTACAGAGTGCACATTTCTTGCCAATGTTCTTTCTGGGCTGTACACAGGGGAAAAGGAGATTTTCAAGCATCTCTGGAAATTTTAAAAGTCTTTTGTTGTACCCCTTTAAGGGAAGAGGCCATAGCTCCATGGCAGAGTATCTGCTTTGCATGCAGAAGGCCCCAGGTTCAATCCCTGGCACCTTCAGTTACAAGGATCAGGTAGGAGATGATGCAGAATATCTTTCTCTGAAATCTCGGAGACCCAGTTACACATCCTCAGCCTAACCTTCCTCACAGGGTTGTTGTGAGGATAAAAGGGATGAGAGGAGCACAATGTAAGCTGCTCTGGGTTCTCACTGGGGACAAAGTCACATTGTAAAAGAAGCAAATAAATAAATAAATATTATGCCAAGACCTACATCATTCCCTTATCTCATTTTATCCTCACACCACTCCATGAAGCTTGTTGAGCCGTATGACTTGCCTAAAGCTGTCCAGTTTAATTTCTTGGTGGATTAGGGATTTGACTTGGTGTCTTTCACAGCAGTATCAAGACAGAGTGTTTATGTAGTGGTTAAAATGGTCAGACTAGGAGTGGTCAGACTAGGAGTGAGACCTGAGTTCAGATCCCTATGCAATAGAGCTCACTGGGTGACCTTGATTCAGTGACTCACTTTAATTTACCTCACAGGAATATTGTGAAGATAAAATAGGGAGATCCATGTATGATGTCGTGAGGTCCTTGGAGAAAGAGACGGAGAGAAAAAAACTAGACGAATGCTCAACTGCTTATAGACCTTGGAAATACAGAACATCCTCCCCACTACAAAACAATACAGTAAAGAGTATCTGTACACTGGCTGATTCTGCACTGGCATTTGGTTGTTTTATGAAACCCATGTTGGAACAGAAATTCCCCTCTCATTGCATGTTGCTTTCACTTCCTTTGATCATTGGATTTTATGATTGTTGTAGATTTTCCGGGCTGACGTCAGGTACTACAATGCCAAGACCACAGCCATACAGCCCGGAAAATCTACAACAATGAATGAACTCCAGCTGAGGCCTTCCCCTAATGTTGCCTCCTGGCTCTGCGATTCAGAGGCTTAGTGCCTCTGAATGTGGAGGTTTCCCTCAGTCACCATGGCTAGTAGCCATTGATAGAGTTATCCTCCATGAATTTATCTAACCACCTTTTAAAGTTGTTTATTCCTGTGGCCATCACTAAATCCTCTGACAGGGAATCCCACATTTTAATATTGTTAAGGCCTGGAACTGGGAGCTGTCGAAAGGGTCAGCATCAGGAAACGGGTTCCTGCAAGAGGCTGGGTTGGTCTCCATGGAGTGCCCAGGCAGCTTGACAGCAGGCTTCCCAGCCCCACATCCTGTGCAAATTGCAGCATGCCTCCAAAACCCGAGTGACTACATATCAAGGCCTTTTGCTCTCCTGACACTGTCCTAAAGTAGGGTATAAAAGATCTCTGACACAGATGCCCTGTGCAGGTGCCTTCTCATTTGAGGATTTTTGCAGCTAGCAGTGGGAAAACAGCACATTTCTCAGTGAAGCTGCTTGTTTCCCGACTCATTTCCAGCGCTGTCACTTCCCTAAATCCTTTCTTCAAAAGTACAGAAGTCTCCAGATTGTGCATTCCCCAAGGGGATGACTTCAGGAAATTATATCAGCATAACTATTGGGAAATGGTGTGGGGGGGGAGAAGTTCCTGGATAGAAGGAGGCAATCTGTCACCATTTCGAACTACTCTCAGATATAGTACAGATTCAAGCATACACTAGGGCTACTTTGTTATGTTCTCAGAATTCAAAGCAGATGTAAACCTGTCTCAACTGTCTCGCCAACGTAGCTTTATGTCTGTTTTACATTAGCACAGCATGGCAGAGCAGATGGCTGGCCATGGTCATGATAGTTGAGCATGATCTATTCACACAGAGCATGTGCTTTGTGTTGCTGCGGGAGAGCTCTGCATATGGGAGCAAGAAGGCTCAGTAATTCTGATGGCGATTTGCAAAAGACAGGAGTGACTTTATGCATTGTCACTGTATTTGCGCATCTGCCTTATGTCAAGTGTGACACGTGACATCTCTATGCGAAAGAGAGCAGAGAAATGCAAAATAAAACAAAATGCAGGTTCAGATTTTTAAATCTAAATGTTATATTTATATTTTAACCACCATGTTGTTATGTAGTTACTGACTGATAGTCTCTTTGTTAGGCTAACAACCCAACTGATGTTTCTTCATAGGGAGCTAGTGGTTGGAATATGCTCTTCTGATTTATGAAGGTGTGGCAAGTACGACTAACACTATTCTTAATGATGCAACTGGACTAAAGCCAAAAGGACTTAATGTGGGGTTGGAGGAGAGTTTTACAGATACCGTGGACTGCCAAAAAGACAAATAAGTGGGTTCTAGACAAAATCAAGCCTGAACTCTCCCTAGAAGCGAAAATGACTAAACTGAGGCTATCATGGTCATATTAGGAGAAGACAACACTCACTGGAAAAGATAATAATGCTAAGGAAAGCTGAAGACAGCGGGAAAAGAGGAAGACCCAACATGAGATGGATTGACTCAATCAAGGAAGCCACAGCCGACAGTTTGCAAGACCTAAGTAAAGCTGTTAATGATAGGGTGTTTTGGAGGTTGTTAATTCATCAGATTGCCATAAATCCAGAGCAACTTGATGGCACATAACACACACATGCTTATAACAGGCAGCATTATTTTATTATGACCTTTATGTAAAAGATTCTGTTAGTCTTGTGATTTCATGAATTATTACCTAGTTTTCAATATTCTTCCAGAATGTAAGAGTTCCAAACTGAATACATTACTGTTAGTTTATTAATATGGTCAACGACCAGCACAAATCACAATACGCAATACACAGTATGCCAAAATTATACATAAATCAAGGAGAATCCAATAAATAAATAGATGGGCTATGTAAAATGATTTAAAATAGATAATTACAGATTAAAATAATTATTGTTAAAAATTTGGTGTATTTTGTGAATTTCACAGGCAACTGCAAAAAACCTTGCACAAGAAGCTGTAGTCTGCACACTGACGCCCGGAGGAAGCTTCCTTGAAAACACAGAGAAAGAGCAGCCTGGGAATCTTCTGCACAGAGGGAGAATAAACTTAACATGTATTTCCTGATAGAACTGGCAGGAGAAGATAACATGTTCGTTTGTTTCAGCAACACAGGCGCCACATGGACTATTATGTGGAATTTCTGCTGCTGACAGTCCATGATCACTCTATTTACATTTGGCCACATGAGTATGTACGAGATATTTTGAACTCCTCAAACAGAAGGGCATTGTAATGTACTGAGTTCAGACGCGTTGAGTGATGAGCTCATGGTTTATTAGGTGATTCAACAGTGAGAACAGAGACAAAGACCCCTGGCCGAAGCCAGGTTTTATGCCCCCAGAAAGACACACCCAAAACACACCCCACTCTCCATGATACGTTATTTACACTAGGCTACCTTTCCAGGTAACCCTATTGGGCTATGCTAGGATCCCCGCATTCCTACTGATGCGCTCCTAGGATCCAAGCCTTCTTTTGTTATGGATCTCAAGCACAGTTCATTACAGACATGTATTAGAAATGCATGAAATAAAGCTCTTGTGTATTTCCTTTTCCAGCAAATATAGCTGATATGAGATCTAAACTGGTTTGAGCTTAACCAAATGGTTTTATTGATTTGCAGTTAGCAAAAACAAATTGTTAATCTTCTCCTTGGTAGACATGGCCATTCAGTCTTTTGGATTTTGCAATGTTTGCCATGAGTACTGCATATAAATACACATCTTGGTGCAGAACCTTTATCTCTCCCTACCCAAAGCAGTGTGCACTGTCCTTTGAAATAATTAAGAGGGGGTGATGGATGCAGGAGGAGGCTGGGTCTATACCATGCAAGAGTGCAGCTGCTGACTTGCCAGAAGTACCCTGTATAGGCATGTGGCACTTGATATCTGTGGGCCACACGCAGGTCTAACAGCAGAGAAAGGCCCCTACTTTCCCCCCCTTCCTTCTGCTAGAACTTGGAGGCAGGAGCTATGTTATGTATTGGAATGTGAATCTGGGCTATACATTCCTATGTTAAGCTTGATTTCAAATGTGGCTCTTCAGCTGTGGCATTACTATTGGCTGGTTTCTAAGAAACCTCTGTACAGAATCAATCATCTTGTAAATATGTTGCAAAGAGGGAACAGTCCTGATTGGCCTTTATCCCTGTGTTATGATTGGCCTTTATCTCTGTGTTGTGATTGGCCTTTAGCTAACTGTGGGTGTGGCTTTGACAGCCCGGGAGAGTGCTGTGCTCCACTTGTTTGTTGTGTGTTCCTGAGTTGAAGTCTTGCTGTTAAATAAAGCTGAAATCACTTTTTGCTGAATCCTGTTGTTGAGTCTCATACTTAACAAGCTAAGTCTGCATTTAAGCCCATTTTTAAAAGAGAGAACTAGAAATGGAAGGAAAAATAAGAAACTAAGAAGTTATTTATTTCCTTACTTTATTTATAGCTCACCCAATTCTCACTAATCAAATCTGATCGCAGAGCACCAAAAATGCAATCATACAGTATAGAACATTTATTTATTTACTTCATTTGCTCCCCGCCTTTCTTCCCAATGGGGACACGAAGTGGCTTACACTGTTCTCCTCTCCTCTGTGAACAGTGCAACAGGACCAGGAATACAAAACTCCCATGACGATGTGAACAGCAAACTGTCCAAGCTGGCACAGAGGAAGCAATATAGAATGTGGGATTACAAAAATTCAAGGCAATGCAGTACCCACTCCGTGCTCCCATATAAAGGCCCTCTTCGGGACCATTCTATTCTGGTATGGGGTAATAATTTCATTACAAGGTTGCCCTCCTGAATATTTCTGGTTTGGAAATTTTGTAGAATGACAGTACTCATGGACGCCTTCCTGGCCTCCTCAGGCAGGCCATTCCACAAGGTGAAGCCACCACAGAAAATGAGCACAAGCAGGCAGTTGCTGATCTTCCCCATTTGCAGGGGACCTTCAGGTGACCAAAGTTGCCACAGTAGACCATAGTAGGAGAGACAGTCCCACTGGTATCTGGCCATAGGCCATGAAGGGCTTTGTAGGTGACGACCAGCACCTTGAACAGGCTGGCTGTTCTGCCTGGTGCCCCCTAGTAACCAGGCTGCCATTTAAAAGAAACTGAAGATTCTGTTTTAATGTCAGGCTCTTTTTATTCATTAAGAGGTAGGCACAAAATTATTATATCTGTTTCTTTAAAATATTTATATGTTGCTATTGTGTACTCAAAAGTGATGTCATGATGGGAGAAAATGCCATAGCATCACAGCAAAGATCAACCAGATGGCTGAAGCTGCCAGATCATACCCTGGACAGAAGAACTGAACAACGGCATCTTCTGCTCCAAACTTCCTTGGCAAAATCTCTCAAGATCAGGTGAGGAGCACACTGAAGGCCTGTTTATTTTAGCAGGCAGCAAGGGAGAGAGAGTGAGTGGATCCAGGGAGAACTCAAGGGAAGACTGCATATTTGTTGAAGTCAAAGAAAGGATATCTGTGTTGCACTTTAGTGACTTTAAATGGCATGCTTCAAAAGCAGCTGCTGGTTTAGCCATATGAGCAACTGCCCTGGGGGTCTAGATCAGGATAAAAACATTAGAAATGCTTTTAATAAATAAATGGGGATATTCACCAACATGGGACTCTGGAAGAACGCATCAAAATAATAAATAGATGAAGATGGAAAATGAGAGGGAATTGATTATGAAGTTTGCAGACTTTATCTAACCCTATTAATTCCATTTGTTTCAACACCACTGTATATTCCATGATTACACTCTCTTACCTGTCATTGTTATGTGCCCAGTGCCACCTACTGGCTGAGATGCAACACTGATCACTGATCCTTGTATTCTAATCAAGAATCTTCAAAATGATTCACAGAACTTCTGAAATAGGTGTAGTATGATCTACAAACAGGTTTCCAAGTTTGTCATGCCACCCACACATCATTTACAATCAAGAACAAAGCACTTCTTCAAAATATTTACAGGGCTCTTCCTCAAAATGTTTCTAATTTAGTCAGTGACACAGACACTACTATTTAGTCCAAGTAATCCCTCTGGCAGAGCTGTCCTTGACACTGTTGTTGTTGGCATCAGTTCTGCCTTTAAGCAGCACTGGGACAGGTACAACTTTTCCCAAGGCAGAGATACCCATTGACTTGAATTCTGTGAGCCAGTTGGCAGAAATTTATATGTATGTATAAAAGCCTGAATAATGAAGCTGAAGCTCAAATACTTTGGCCACCAAATGAGCACACACTGGAAAAGACCCTGATGCTGGGAATGATTGAACGTAAAAGAAGAAGGGGACGGCAAAGGATGAGATGGTTAGACAACAACAACTGGACAACAACAACTGAGCAACAACAACAATAAAAACCAGCATTTGGGGATGGTGTTCAGGTATTCGATGAAGGATTACCAGCATCATGGCTTTCACTTAGAACACATGTTTAAGTTGTGCATTTCACACAAGGACACTAAGGGGCCATGTCTCTGTGCTTGCTTAAGATACCATTTCACCCATTTCAGCATGAGAAGTGCATGTTTGCGTTCCCTTCATAGCCACCCTCCACAAGTTCTCTCAGAGCTGATGGAAGAAGGGCCAGAACTAAGCAGCAATTTGGTAGCAGCCACTGTGAGTTTTGCACTTACATCTGCTTTATTGTCCTGTTCCTGCACCTCATACTAGAATGCAAGCACAGGTTAACACCAGCATGTGCCATCAGGAGTAACAAGATGATTTATTTTATTTTTTTTAATTTAAAACTCACAAGCATCTGCCATGTTTTGCCCCTGGCCCTACCTTGGTATCCAAATGTTGTAAATCAAAGCCAGGAAGCATTTCCCACATCCTGGTGAAATGGGAAAGCTGTATGTGCTAAATTCGTGTTCTTCTCAGAGCTGCTAAAACCACAGGAAACAAGGCAGGGGAAAAACAAGTGCTAACAAACTATCACTCACACTAGTATTCAAGTCTTTCTGACTGCATCTCTAGCCATCAAAAATGTTACTAGTTCTGTGGCTCTCCCAAAAAACAAGAGTAAACCAGATATAAGCATAACATAAGAAGTCAAATATTTAGAGCTATACAAAACATCAGGTCATATACAAACCAGAGCCAGTTAAAGAGATTACAATTCTGAGAGTGCCAGCATACCCCTCTATCATACCAACTATGATGTCTCTGTTTTCAAATCCATTTTTTAAAAAGAATGTATTCTGATAAAGCCTGTGGATCTGCAAATAAGCCAGAGTTGCTAGTCTTCCAGTAGCAGCTCCATTTCCTTCCAGTAGCAGTTCTGAGAACTTGTGCCCCTTTGAGAACTTTAAAGTTAATTTAATGGTTGGTTAAGTTAATCAAGTAAAATCAGATGTGCAATTGTTTTTTTCCTCTGAATATTGACACTCCTTTGTATTGCAAAGACATAAATGTGTAAAAGCTACCTTTACTTTTTCCTTTGGTGTAACAGCATGGTTAAGGCACCCAACTGACAATCTCTTGCAAAACTTATCTGTACCACCAGATCTAGGAGAGGCTTCCAGCAATTTTTTTTATTAGGGTGACAATATTCAGAGAACAACAAGTAACATTTGTGTGATTGACACAATTGCAAAGCCTATGACAAAGGGGTGGTTTACCTTATCATTTGCTTGTGGTTATGCTTTTCTTGTATAGTCCTCAAAGCAGCAGTTATGTATTTATTGCTTCAATTACCATTACACTTAACCAAATCACTGTTTATGAATGACTCTGGCTCATATATTATCTGATGATTTGTACAACTTTATGAGTTTGACTGCTTATGCTATGTTGACACTTCAATTAGAATATAGTGTCATTCTGACATGTTAAAGCCATCTGATGTGGCATTTCCCTTGTCATTGTTATGTGTTTTGAATAAATGTGCCTACTAGATTGTGAGAGGTCATATATATAATGTCTGAGTAAATGCCAGTTCTCTTACTTGATGGTTTCATATTCATAAAAAGTTATATAATAATAAAGTAAAGGATAGTTGTATTTGGCCAAAAAATATTTTGAAAAATCTGGCCTTAGACTAAACCACAAGAATCTCATATTTCACACTGATGAGAAAAAACTTGATAACCTGACTGCATTATAGCCTCAGGCCCAAAACCAGAAAACCCCAAAAAACTAATTTCATATCTATTGCATTCAGAATGTTAGTTATTATTCAGATATTAACAACATTTGGCAGGGATGGGCAATTCGTGCAACACCTAAGAATGTTCTTTCTGCTATTACATTCAAATTTGTCTATGCAGTCATAATAGGTACACATTATTATATCTATTTAATTGCCATTCCATCAAAAAGCAATATGCAATAAATCATAAAATACATTTATTCACATTAGAACTTCAATTCAAAGCTGATCAAATAGAATCATATACTGACCTCTAGTCCAACTCAAACATCCTCTGAAAAGGAAGCTCCATGAAGGCTTGGAGGGAGAATGCCGAATTAACTTCCAGGGGTAGGGAGTTCTACCATGCCAGGACAACCACAAAGAAAGCTGTGGGTCCCAGCCTTCATCACTTCCCTTTATGCTAGTCCCTGCAAGAGAGTGCCATTCGGAGATCTCAACAACAGCGCAGGATAGTATGGGTGGAGGCAGTCCTTCAGATAAACCTGGGGTCTAAGCTATTTAAGGAATTAAAGGTTAATATCAGCACCTTCACTTGGCCCTGGAAACAAGCTGATGGCCAGGGGTCTTTTTGTAGAAAAAGAGCTGCAGGAGCTCATTAACACATGGTATGCTAATGAGCTATTAGGCTATTAGCATATGCCACGCCCCCTGAAATCACCAGAAGTGATGTCAGAAGGGGAAGCAAAAGGGGGAGGCATCTTCAAAAGCCTCCCCTTCCCTTCCCCAGCTGGCCTGGGTGAGGGAGCCAAGAGAGAAGGGGTTTTAAGTTTAACCCCTTCTCACTAGAGTTGGGCCACAGAAGGAGGAAAGAGGGAAGGAAAGAGAGAGAGTAGAAAGAAGAAAGGAAAGAGGGAAAGAGAAGGAAAGAAGGAGGGAAAGAAAGAGAGAGGAGGGAAGAAGGAGAGAAACAGGGAAAGGAGAAAAAAGAGAAGAGAAGAAGGCGGGAAAGAAAGAAAGAGAGAAAGGAAGAAGGAGGGAAAGAGGAAAAGGAGACAAGGAAAGGAGGGAAATGAAAGAAATTTGGCGGCAATTCGGCCCCATTATATCCTATGGGCCATTGAAGTCAATGGTGAAAACATAGGGTATATTCTGGGGGCTGGAGGGGAGGGGGTTTTAGGGAGAGGCTCCAAACTCACAGGGTAGCTAATGAAGCCTCTCCCCAAGATACCCACCAAGTTTTAAGAACATTGGACCAGGGGGTCCAATTCTATAGGCCCCCAAACGGGTTGCCCCCATTCCCTCCATTGTTCTCTATGGTGGAAAAAAAACTTACTTTTTTCCCATGGTGCTGTTAGTAGCTTTGGGGGGGAGGGGATTTGAGAGAGAGGCTCCAAACTTTCAGGGTAGCTTCAGGAGCCTCTCCCCACATACACTCCCACATCTCAAAACAATGGGATCAATGGGCCTAATTCTATGGGCACCCAAACAGGTTGCACTGCCACAATGCCATCTTTTCTGGAGTGTGCCACTTGTTCTCATGGCAAACAAGCACCTCCCAAGACTTTCCCTGAGATTCTCTGGGAGAGTCTGACTGCTGGTGCTGCCTGCTTGCCTGCCTTAAGTGCTGCTGGCTGGGTTTCCCCATTGGAAACATTGGAGCCTCCCTCCCTCCCTCCCTCCATCCCTTTGCCGTCTTTCCCTCCTTTCCTTTTCTTTCCCTCCTTTTCTTTCTCTCTTTCCCTTCTCTTTCTTCCTTCCTTCCTCTCTTTCCCTCCTTTCCTTCTCTCTTTCTTTCATTCCCTCCTTTCCTTCTCTCCTTTTCCTCTTTCCCTCCTTCTTCCCTTCTCTCTTTCTTTCTCTCCCACCTTCTTCTCTTCTCTTTTTCCCTCCTTTCCCTGTTTTCCTCCTTCTTCCTTTCTCTCTCTTTCTTTCCCTCCTTCTTTCCTTCTCTTTCTTTCCCTCCTTCTTCCTTTCTCTCTCTTTCTTTCCCTCCTTCTTTTCTTCTCTTTCTTTCCCTCTTTCCTTCCTTCTTTCCTTCCCTCTACTCTCTCTCTTTCCTTCCCTCTTTCCTTCTTCTGTGGCCCAACTCTAGTGAGAAGGGGTTTAAAGTTCGCTCACCCCCAGGCCAGCTGGGGAAGGGAAGGGGAGGCTTTTGAAGATGTGATAGCCCTTACTTTTCTAAGATTCTTGTTCACATTCTCAGGTGCAGTCAGCTGAATCCTATCCATATGAATCTGACAAGAAGAAACCATGGGAACGCATCAGATGAGATTATAGCAATTTCATCTATGAGGTGTTTAGCAAACTTCTTACAAGTTCTTAAGAGTTTCACTGTTTACTCCTGGGGCCAAGATGCTACAAACGTTTTCCAACCCTAAACAGTGTAACTGTTGCAGATGTAACAATGACAGAGGCATATTTTCTTTTAGCTGCCCTCAGTGCCACAAGAGTAGGCTCTCAAATGGGTTCTAACCTGTTCTCGATCAGATTTGGGCCATATTTTCTTCCACCTTTGCTCTAATCATCCCAGGTGTTTTAGCTCCCTCAGTCCTGGCAAGAACCAAGGGGTAAACTGAGATGTAGAGCAAGCACAATTTGTTTTTTTGGGCTTTTTTACATTTTTTATTGCTTTTCTAAAAACTGCACAGAAATCATAAGGAAGGGACATCTACAAACTATGGGTGAAAGTAAAGATAGCCACTAAAAACCTAAGAAGTGGTGATCATAAAATGGTTACAGTCATTTTTTACGCTTTGATAGTATATAAGTGCAGTATTAATGAAAAAGGTTAGTAAAATATATCCGGTATTGTTAACTATATAAAAAACATCTGAGAGTCTGCTAAGAATTGGTTAAATTCAAGCTTTAGAGATAAAATTTATTGTTTTTCCTTCTTTTTTCTGAGATTATAGTCTCAGTTGGCTTTAGGAGTTTTTGGGGCCCCTAATTCTGAAACAGATTCTTCTTCAGTAGATGATGATGAAATTTCTCCATGGCTTCTCTGGTCGCTACCTTCTCCATTGTTGTTCTCCCAAGGCTTTGCTGACTTTTCTGGCTTTTGTAACTGTTCCAAAAAGTCTTTAGCCTTCATGACAGAGTCAATCCTTTCTCTCTTGTGATTGTATTTGAAAAAGATGCCTTCTGGTATAATCCATTTGTAGGGGGTGGATGACTTTTGTAAAAATAAGACCAAGTCTTTGTATTTCCTCCTCCTCTTCCTTATTTCAAAGGGAATGTCTTTTAATACTTTAATTTCTCTGTTGTTGATTTTCAAGGTAGTTCCATTAGTTGCTTTTAGTATCTGGTCTCTGATATGCCTTTTGGAGAATTTTATGTAAATTTCACAAGGCAGATTATTTTTTTTGATGTATTCTGAATATGTCCTATAGGCCATATCCATCTCACTTTGCATAAAATCCTCTTTCAAGTCTGCAACAGGTGCCAAGGCATCACTTAAAGTCTTTTTAAGGTCTTCTCCTTTTGTCTCTGGGTCTCCTTGAAATCTCAAAACATGGTTTGACCAGGGCCGGCTCCAGGTGTCTGGGCGCCCTAGGCAGGACAGCCTGGGGCGCCCCCCACTGGGGATGCCAACCTCCCAGTGGGGCCTGGAGACCGGGGGCGGCGGTGGGGTGCTGGCTTTCCTGGAGGCTCCGCAGCTGCGGGACCCCCAGGAAAGCCAGGGAAGGGGGCGGGGGTCCAGCCTCCGCCCCCTCCCTCCCTGCGCCGGCTTTTCTGGGGGCTCCGCGGCTGCGGGACCCCCAGAAAATCCGGGAAGAGGGCGGGGGGTCTAGGTTCCGCCCCCTCCCTCCCGGCACCGGCTTTTCTGGGGGGCCCGTGGCTGCGGGACCGCCAGGAAAGCTGGGAAGGGGCCGGGGGTCTAGCCTCCGCCCCCTCCCTCCTGGTGCCGGCTTTTCTGGGGGCTCCGCGGCTGCGGGACCCCCAGAAAAGCCAGGAAGGGGGCGGGGGGTCTAGCCTCCGCCCCCTCCCTCCGGCGCTGGCTTTTCTGGGGGGCCCGCGGCGCCAGTGGGTGCCGGGTTAGGGCGGCGCGGGGGGCACTTTACGGGGGGGAGTGGGGCGCCATTTGGCGCCCCTCCGGCCGGGGCGCCCTAGGCGGGCGCCTAGTTCACCCTATGGGCGATCCGGCCCTGGGTTTGACTTTTCCATTTGTAACTGTAAAAGTTGAAGTTCATTGGAGGTTCTCTTTCCCCCCCCTTTCTCTACATATTTTTGGAGCTTTATAGTTTTGGCATTAATTTCCTTAACTGCTATAGCTGTTTGCTCTGCTGTTTGCTTAGTATCATTCAACTGACTTTGTAGAGTTGCAAAATTCTGGTTAAGAGTTGCCATTTGATCCAGCAGGGGTCGCAATTCTGCTGCAATCATACCAGGGAAGTCTGTAGCCTCTTCCGGTCTCGTGACTGGAGTGGATGGGCTGCTGTTTCCTGAAGAAGGTTTCGTTTTCAGCGCAGCTTTCCTCCCTGCCATCTTTTAGTTGTTTACTTTTCAGAAAAGTTTTAAAAGTCTCTATTGCTTGAGAGATTATATCGTTGTTCTCTCCAGTGCTCTTTATATTAGTTATTTGCTTATAATCCTACCCCCTTTAAAATGCTCTAGAATCAGCTTTTGTTTATTTACGGAGTTAAAACTTCTGCTCCACTTGTCTTTTGGGGGGGATTTTTGCTTATCTATTTGTCCGAATATTTTGCTTTAATGAAAAAACTCACACTTCATTGTGGAGCATATGCTGAGGTAAGGTTTCTGCTTGATCACCGTTCACTTGTCCCGGTGTGTGTCCCCTAATGCCATTGCTGGTTCTGCAGCGGCGAGACCGTTGGAGCTCAGAGGTGCCTCAATCCCTTGTCAGCATGCCTTGGGAGCAGCGCCTCTCATGTTCCATGGCTGGGGGTCCCCTACAAGGGTCCCAGGGGTGGTGTGGACAATCTCATCCCCTCCCATCTGCCAGGTTACAGATTGCGTCCCCTGGAGCTCCAAAGGGATGCATCCGCCATGCAGGTCACCAAAACCAGAACGAGCAAGCACAATTTGTTAATGACCTGCAGGACTTCCATATTCCTCTAGCTCTTCAACATGTCTGCCAGCCAGAAAATCCCCTCGAATCACCAGGAAATCTTCTAGGCCCATCTTCTTCTGAATATAGGCAATTCTAAGAAGTTAAAAACATTAACAATGGCTTAAAAATACCCCCAATCCAGAAAGCTCTTTTTGAATGTGGCCAAGGATTTGAGTGACATTTTATATCTGAATTAAAAATATTTTGCTTTCCACATTTCTCCCAAATATAATCTTGAGGTAGCTAACCATAAATCCAATTCAAATATCAGTAATTGTTATTATAAATCATTTAGATCTGTATGAGCCAATAAAATTTGAGTTCCACAGGAACTCAATATCAGCTGGTCTGTGAATGTCAGCTGGTCTGTGAAGTGAGGGATAGTGTAACCCCTGGCTAGTAATGGAACGAGCCAGTAAGGGGTGAAGCTGCTAGATGTAGATGTGTGCAGTATATTTGGAAAGCAAAGGAGGGAAGCAAGACCGCACTGCTGGGAAGCTTAAATCTAAATCATAGGCTCTTAAGTTAAGATAACTATGATTTATGTATGGAAATTTTTAGAATTATTGTTTCAGGGCTGTGTTATCTAATGGGGAGTGCATTTGGGAGCTTCATCATGGAAGCTGGTGCACGGAGTATTCATCTGGAGAGTTTTTGGGCCACCAAGAAGAAAGAGATGGACTTTGGGGTGGCAAGCTGTGAAGGAGGGGAAAGTTAATTGTTTGGATTGTAAATAGGGTTCCCAGCCTCCAGGTGGGGCCTGGAGATCTCCCGCTTTGACAACTGATTTCCAGCTGACAGAGATCAGCCCCCCTGGAGAAAATGGCTGCTTTGGAGGGTGGACTCCATGGCATTGCACCATGCTGAGGCCCCTCCCCTCCCCAAACCCCACCCTCTCCCAGATCCATCCCCAAAGTCTCCAGGTATTTTCCAACCCAGACTCGGCAACCCTAACTATAAAAGTTCACTGTTCTGTTGTGTTGCTATGTTTTTGTTACATGATATGATGTTAAGTAAAAAGTAAAAATGTTTTATTCTCTTTTAATTACTGCAAGATTCATTCCAAGTTCTGCCCCACAGAACCCACAAACGGAGTTTACAGTAGCAGTTAGAAAGCTCAGGTGATAGATTTTCTTCTGGATTAAGGCCACCTTCCACTACGGTTTATACGCTAGGAAGGATATGTCTAGTTAGTACCAAAAGCATATTATAAAGATGGAATGAAACACTGAAGGAGTGGGGCCTTGGAATTTCAAAGGCAACACAGGAAAAACCCCAGCAAACACTACAAATTTCTTCCTGCAAAGCTACTGCCTTAAAAAATGGACCGATTCCACGAAAGCAGTTGTTGTGCCCTCAGTCTCCCATTTCCATTGGTTGTACTGCACAATTTCCCACTATTTGCTGCACAGCTGCATTTTGACTCGCATCTCCCCCCAATTTTCCTTGTGTCTTCTTGATCCTAAAAAAACCCCGATCAAGTTGTGGAGGAAATCGGGGGGAGATGTGGGTCAAATTGCAGCCACACAGCAAATAGTGGGAAACTGAGCAGTACGACCAGCGGAAATGGGAGACTGAGGATGCAACAACTGCTTTTGCAGAATTGGTCAATGGGTGCAGAATTCTGCCACACCCTGAGCAAAGGTCCCTACCATTTTTTAACCCCAGTCTTGGGGAGCAACCTTGACCTTAAAAAAAAAAAAAAAAAAAGCAAGTATCCAATTGAAAATACCGAAAATCATAGCAAAGTGACTTCTCTAGCACCAAACAGAATATACAGAGGGCCCCACATAGGTGGTGGGTCTATCCTTGGCCAGCACAACTATGCAACATCTACTCCCGGATCATCTGGGAGGACAAACAGTGGCTAGAGCACTTTAGAATGATTAGGGCCACCTTCCTGTGGATAGTGGACGCCCTCAAGCCGCATCTCCAGTATGAGGAGACCACCATGAGGGACCCCATACCACCAGAGGAGCGTGTGGCCATTGCCATATCTTGGCTGGCCACCACCACCTGCTGCTGGGTGGTTGGCACCCTGTTCGGTGTGGTGAGATTCACTGTGGCTGGCATAGTGGCAGAGGTCTGCTTTGCAATTGAAGCACATCTGATGAGCCAAACAATATGTTTGCGATCACCTGGACTGATAAGCATCTCCCATGTAAAGCACACGCATGACAGAAACGAGGTGTTTTCTAACATATGTCCCTCGAGGCACAGGGAATGTAAGGGTGTAATGGTGACCTGTCAGTGACATCTATGGATGACCACTACTATAGTGCTGTCCAGATGGCAATTACTACAAAGGGGAGCTGAAAGTGATAACTGTCAAAAATTATAACAGGATCTCAGGGGGTGCCAATGATGCAGGCATGGTTTTGTTCAGCGGAGTTAGTGTGAACAAGCACACAGTGTTTTAGCCTCTGGCTCAGGAAGGATGACTCCAGTGCGAGCTAATTTTTGCAGTAGCCGAATCGCTCACTCACAACTTTAATGCCAGTAGCTCACCAAGTAGCATTTTTGCTCACAGGGCTCCGCAGCTTAGAAGGAGAACTGGCTGTGTCATCTGTGTGTCAAGCAATGCCATAATTTACAACTGTGCCACAATGTACGCAAATTGCTAGCGAGCATTTCACTTTGTAACTGTCATCAGGTAACTTCATATGCGACTGTGGGCATTGCTGTCTACATTAAAAAGATTGCATTGGGCCTCCCAGATTAGAGTCTGTGCTCCTAACTACTACACCACATGAAATGGTATCAGTGACAGCGTTGCCAACCTCCAGATGTGGGCTGGAGCTCTGATATCTCCCCATAGGAAACAATAGGGGTAGACCTGCACTACCAGTTCCCCATGGGAAACATGGGGAGTGGACCTGCCCTCCAGAAACAACACGGGTAGACCTGGCCTCTCATCTCCCCATAGCAAACATCAGGGGTTGACCTGGGCTCCCAAATCCCCGTAGGAAATCAGAGCCACATATCATTTATCAGAAAAACCATGTATCCTTTGGGTGTCCCCTCATTCTGCTCTCCTTTGTACCATTAAACCAGTATGCCCGTAGGAGAAAAAAGACCTGTACTTGGAGATTTGGCAAAGGCAGTCCTTGTTCCCTTTCAGTACAGACCTGTTCGGTAGTGGAGGAAAAGGCTCTTTTGGATTTCCCAAGAAATTAATTGACACGTAAGCCTCTTAAGAACAAAAAACAATAATGTTATTTTAACTTTTTAACAACAAACATTTTAAACTTCTAAAAAAACTATAACAGTTAATTTAGTCATCCTCCCTGGATTCTGTCGCAGGTGCCAGCTCCGGATTGGCAGGTTGCACAGCATGCTGCAGGTGAGCAACGTTTGTGCGGAGATGCCGCACAACCTGTTTATCAAGTTGAGCACCTGATGGACTGCAGAGTGAAGGAAGGGGGGAGTTAGATACGGCCTTGTTGTGGAATCCACCTTGGGATTACAGTTGGCTGTGGCAGTCAGATCACCACATGACGGTAACAGTGGCCCATATGGTGGGGACTGGTTTTTCAGAAAGGGAAACCATGTCATCAAAGCCACATGCCCCGCAAGCCCATGTTTTTGCTTGCCCACACTGCCTGGTGGGGCTATTTCCCTTCATTAGTTGCTGCCACAACTCACTGGATTGATACCACCTTCCTAGATGGACAGTGAGACCCCTCTGGCTGATTCCCCAACCCAAGAAAGTGGGTACTACAATCTTTGAGTGCCTCCTGGAGAGTTGGCAACCCCTCTGATTTGGGCCCGTTTTGGTTCCCTGGCCTCCTTTTGCCCCTGGTAATGTGCTAAGCTGGGAAGAACTAAGTGGCCAAGGCACACCAGGCCCTAAAACTCAAAAAGGTTTACTTGAACTATGGATAACTTAGGCAAAGGGAATAATCACAGGCACTTAACACAACTGGGCACAGAAAATAAACAGCAAGTAAAACACAGGTCCTCTGTCCCTACACCCCCATCTCCCTATCTCTGGAGATGCTGGGGCTCAGGAAGGGATTAGCTTCCCCCCACCTTGTTGTTGTGGAAAAACCCCAGCCCACCTCTGGGACTGTTTACCTGGACTGCCACCCTCCTGCCACCACAATTCACAGTGGCCTGGACATCTTACAGGGTCCAGACTATGCCTGGATAGGGTGTGCCCAGCAAGTCTTAACAGATTGGACTTACATCTGGCGTCCACCCTGTCCTTGAACTCATGGAGCCAACGCTCCACCTCCTGGCATCCAGGGCAGGACCCCGCTTCCTCCACTGCCACGGCAGCCTGGGGTGACTCCACTTGACCTATGGTCAATAGAGTACAGCTCGTCATCAGAGCAAGAACTGCATTCCCCATAGGGCAACCTGAGGATGACCTTACCTGCAGCTGACTCCACTGAAGAAACAATCCAGATGGGTCGTCTGGGAACCACCCCCCATGCTGCTCCTCAGTCGACACATCTGAAAGACACCCAGTTTGTTTGAGGGAAGCTTGTAGTACAACGAGCATCATCCAAACACTAGTAGACCTGCGTGAGTTCTTACACAGATATGGTAAATGTGGCCACCGCACTCTGGCCTCTCAAACTGCTGTTTCCATCAGCATAGCAACTTCTCACACACCATAACCTTGGTTCTAGGGGAAAAGCCCACAGGAAAAAAGCCCACGGGAAAAAGCCCACAGACATAAATGCTCACAGGAAAAAAGCCCGCATGGAAAAATGCCCACATGGAAAAATGCCCACACGGAAAAAAGCCCACACAGAAAAAAGCCCATAGACATAAAAGCCCACACAGAAAAAAGCCCACATGGAAAAATACCATGTAAAGTGCCATAGATATTTATGATTGTTGATAACTATTCATCTCCATTTATGAGAATGAACAGGTATTACCTGTATTCACATGCAACAATTTGTGTTGCATTTTTGTCAAGTATAATTAAATAATAATTTTGCTATGTTATTAGGCAAAATTAGCCAGTGTTAGTTTGTGGCAAGCGAGGTACCTCTGCAGCCCATCATATAGAGACCACACACCAGTGTTCCCTCTAAGCGGAGCTAGTGTGAGCTAGGTAGCTCATAGTTTTTTAGCCTCCAGCTCACAGATTTTTGTCTTAGCTCAGGAAGGATGGCTCCAGAGCAAACTAATTTATGCAGGAGCCAAATTGCTCGCTTACAACTGTAATGCCAGTAGCTCACAATGTAGAATTTTTGCTCACAGGACTCCACACCTTAGAGGGAGTATAGTCACACACTGGGATGAGATCCTCAGTTTCCTATAAGAATATGGAATCATCATGATGCAGCCCTAGAATGGTCCCCATAAACTGCAAATTGTTGTGAGGGATTTCACAATGCTCTTAATTCCCTATTCCACTGCAGTCATCCCAGTGTGTGGTCTCTGTTTGATGGACTGCAAAGGGACTTGGCTTGCCACAAACTGGCTAATGTACAGGTAGGTTGCCTAGAGCTGAAAAAGAGGAAATATGAGGCACTTACATGACATGGTTGCAGGGCCGGCTCCAGGGTTTTTTGGACCCTAGGCGAGGCTACTTTTTGGTGCCCCCCCCCCCGTGCACCCACGAATTACAGGGTTGCTGACCCCCAGGCAGGGCTGTGGCAGCCAGCCAGCCTGCCTGTGGGGCCGCCTGTGCCCACAAGAGTTCAGGTGGGGGGAGCAAATCCTGGCGGGGGAGATCATGTGGAGCTGCTGGCTGCTCCCGGGAGGAAGAGGGGTGGTGACATTCTGGCACATACCCCCCTGGGCATTGCCCAGCTGCTGCCCCGTCTGGGTGGGGGGAGCGAGGAGGCAGCCAGCGGCTCCCTGGATGCCTTGGCTGGGAAAGGGGAGGTGCAAAGGAGGCCAAGGAGAGGGTCCCTCCATCCTCCTCCTCCCTGCTCAGGTCCAGGAATCTCAGCCCGGCCACTGCCCGCCGTCCTGTCCAGCGCTGCGGAGGTGAGCGAGTCTGTCCCCCCAACTGGCTTTCTGGCCAAGCAGCACGGGGTGGCCTCGGTGGGAGGCGGGCCACGCAAGTTCTGCTGTGAGTGGAATCATCAGGCCGGAAGGCCCATTGGGTGCCTCAGGGCCCGGGAGTGGGTGATGCGGGCAAGCGGGCAGCAGGGCCCCGAGAGCCAGGGCGCCGGTTCTGCTCCCAGATCGCCTTTGTCCTGGTCAGTCTGCCGGTTCCCTTGGGGACTGAATGCCGTGTCCACATGCCCGGGGCCACAATCCGAGAAGAGCTCCCACCTCCCTCCGAAGCCTCGAGAGCCCAGCCGGGGCCAAGGATCCTGCAGGCCAGCTGCCCAGATCCCCACAGGCAGCACTTTCCTTCTGCTCCCAACAGAAGCTGTGGGCTTATCCACACCACTCCTCTCTGCCAAGTCTGACCTCAGAGGCCACCTGCCAGCAGCCACTGGCAGAGAGAGCGGTGGGGAGCAGCGGCATTGCAGCTCGGGGCCAGTGGAGGAGGCGCATGCACACGCCATCCGGCGATGGAGGGAGGGCATGTGGGCCCAGCCCAGTGCCCCCATGATGGCCCCGCACTCTAGGCAAATGTTTAGTTCACCTAGTGAGCGAGCCGGCCCTGCATGGTTGCCACTTCTGTGCAGCAATATGAGCAGTTGGAATTATTATTTAACTAGGAATAAGGCCCATTGTGGAAATAAATACAACAAGCTCTAGAAAGAGGCTCTGGGAGCAATATTCCCACTAAGCTATGGAGTCTTGTGAGCAAAAATTCTACTTTGTGAGCTACTGGCATAAAAGTTGTGAGCAAGCGATTTGGCTACTGCGTGGATTAGTTTGTTCTGGAGCCATCCTTCCTGAGCTAAGACAAAAATCTGTGAGCTGAAGGCTACAAAACTGTGAGGTAGCTCACACTAACTCAGCTTAGAGGGAACACTGTCTGGGAGAGTGCCCCAGCCTTGGGCACTCAGTGTCAATTTGCTGTAGCGACCTCAGCAGGGTATAATGACACAGAGTCCATTGTTTTCTCCAGGGGAACTGATCTCTGCCACCTGAAGAGCAGTTGTAATTCTGAGTGATCTCCATCCCTGCCCTGGAGATTGGCAACTATGGTTCCCCATGAGGGAATGGCTGGTTTGGAGGGTGGAGTCTATGGCATTGTACCTGTCTGAGGTCCCACCCCTCCTCAAACCTTACCTTCTCCAGGTTCCACCCCTCAAATCTCCAGGAATTTTCCAACCTGGAGTTGGCAACCCTATCTCCTTCCCAGCCAACCATCAACCTACCTTTATCTGCTCCTGATCTCTACCATCTGGAGAGCAGTTGTAATTCTGTGTGATCTCCAGCCCTCACCTGGAGATTGGCAGCAATGATTCCCAGGAGGAAAAGTACAGTCTTTCTCTACTGTGGAGACCAAAGCAGATTACATCATTCTCCTCTCCCCCTTTTGATCTGCACAACAACCCTGTGAGGTAATTTAGGGTCTAGCAGACCCTGCTCTGAAGTGATAACTGCCATGCCTAGGGTAGCCAACCTACAGGTGGAGCCTGAGGATCGGCAGGTATCACAACTGAACTCCACACAACAGATCTCTCCCTCCCCCCAGAGAAAATAACTGCTTTGGAGGATGGGCTTTAGCATTCTATTCAGCTGAGGCCTTTTCTCTTCCCAAACTCTGGCTTCTGTAGACTCCATCACAAAATATCCAGGAATTTCCCAACCTGGAGCTGGCAACCCGAGTCAGGCCTGGCCCCTATGAGTTCCTCACAATGGCCTGGAAAGGGAAACAATTAGTGGGGTGGAGCATTGCTGGAAGCCACGAGGGGGGGAGGAAGGGGATAACTGAAAAGGATGTATTTAAAAGTATTTTGAGATATGGAACGTGTTAATATATCCTATTAGTAAAAGTTTTATTATAAAAAACAACAACAATGGCCTGGAAAGGGATTCCTTCAGCCAATGGGAGAGGTGGAAATGGCCAACATGTAAGACAACTATATATATAGGATTATACTTGATAAAATTGTTGCTTTACATGATATTTTTCCATGTGGGCTTTTTTCCATGTGGGCTTTTATGTCTATGGGCTTTTTTCTGTGTGGGCTTATTTCTGTGTGGGCATTTTTCCATGTGGGCATTTTTCCACATGGGCTTTTTTCCTGTGAGCATTTATGTCCAAGGGCCCTGAGCTCTACCAACTGGGCTTTTTTCCGGCCTCCTGCTGCCAGTAGACTGGGGGGAACCCAGCAGCAATTCAAGAACAACTGGAGTGACACTCTCCACTCACCCTCTCTGGTGTCCCCTGAAGGGACCACCACCACACCTCCAGGCGGTTGCATGGCTTGATGGGGTTCATCTGCCTGTGACGGAGGGGGAGAAGTGGTCCCTGCTGGGGGCAACATTTAACTTTAGCTCAGGGTCAGAGTTGTGATTTACAGTCAGAGTGTTATTCTTATCGTCCCCTCACCTGCTCCATTTTCCCCAGAGAAAAAAGTCACGTTCTCCATCTCTCTGGGCGGCTGGGAGGGTCCAGCTGCAGGAAAAGGAGGGGGAGATCTGTTCAGGTCACAGTTTAACATTGCTCAGGGGGTGACATTTGGAGAAGGGATTAGCTGTCCCTTCAGTAGTCACATAAATGACTGGGGGTGCATGAAGCCCATAGGCTGTGATCACAAAAGGCACACTCACCAGCGGATGGTCCTCACCCCAGATCCTCTATGGGTGCATCCTCAGAGGAGGAGAAGGGAATGAGTACCCGGGCTCTCTGGGGCCATCCCCTTCTCCGTACTCGAGGAGAGTAAAGTGTATTGGTTAAAATGAGGATGGAAGTTAATGCTGAGTGTGTGAGTATAAAACCTCATGACTAGACAGCACAGCTACAGAAACCATGCTATCAATGCTTGCCTTTTCAAAATAAGGCATAGTGTGTCCAGATAATTATTTCTGGCTCACCTCAAAGCTATCCAACAGCCATGAGCCAAGCTCCTTGTTTATAAGGACAGGGTTGTGGCACACTAGAATCCACAGCTTAGACCACACCTCCCAAACACAGTTACCTTGGCATGCCTCGGTGTCATACTCTGATTTGCCATGTGTCTCTGTCACACCCCATAAAACCTCTGGAAGCCATACCCTCTGACCGGGGTCACTCCATGGCTGAGTGGCCCATAGTTAGTGCAGCAGACATTGACCAATCAGACATGCGTTTGTTACTTTCACAATTTCTTTTTCTTGTACTGTATTTACACATTGTCTTACAATACATGTGATGATGTTACAAACAATTGAATAAGATATATTGAATCAAAACTTGATTTTTTGCAGAATTAATGACAATTAAGGCTTGCTGTACCTAACATAACTCACAAAGGGAATAAAACAGTACGCCCTATATACCACTGTCCCAATCCTTTAGAGAATGTTATTTCAACACAGTTTCAGTCTTTGGCAGCAGACCTGTCAATGGGATACATTTCCTCTTATTTAGGGAAAACATACCCTCCTTGCACTGAGGTTGTCAAGGGTGCATTGGAAAAGGGGGGGGTTATGAACACAGCGGTAAACCTCAGTAGAAAAAGCTCAAGATATTTACTTACATGGGGCTCTTCTTTCTGCCCAGCTCGGTCTCCCCACCTGCGTCCACAGGCACGTCATGAGGTGGAAGTGGGGAGGACGGCGACTCCTGGGGGGGAAGCCTTCCCAGTCCTCCAGCGCATCAAAGAATGCCCCTTTCAGCCTTTTGAATTTGGCCCGGCATTGCGAGCCAGACCTGGGGTAGCCCTCAGCAGTAAGGTGCCTGGCCACCTGGTTGAATAGGTCCGTTGTGTGCAAGTGGGTGCTGGGCATTATCAGTGGCCCAACATCCATTTAATGCAGGAGTTCCAGGAGCCTTTCCATTTCCTCCTGCTGCCAGTAGACGCCCAAACGCCTCGCTGCCATTGCAAAAAGTTTTGGATGCAGGATATTTGTGCGCATGTACAAACTAATGCTGGAGATTTGGACCTCTGTATTCAATGCACCGGGGATGGGGGGGGTTATAGTAGTCGACCCAAGGCTTGACACTTCTGTTGAGAAGTAGAGTAGTCTACCACAGTGGCCACTATCCCAAGGAAAATGGGGGACACTCCTGGAAGTTTGGCCAATTCAGCCCATTGTCTTTTATTATTAGTCTGTGCCTCCAAACACTTCCCCCTGATCTCCCCAAAAACTTCCAACCCCCCCCCCCACAGAACAGTTCGAGTTCCAGAGTCCCAAATTAGCCAATTAGCTCCACAGAAACTTCTAAAAATCTTCCAACGCCCCCCCCATCCCTGGCATTTATTCAAACGAAGCACACGTTTCATTGGATGCCCACATGTTTCTCTAATCCAAGTGCGCATGCTCAAAAAACACTCCTGCTGAAACCTCATGCAACAATGGACGCATTGCCCCAAAAGGGAGTTTTCTGGCTGGAGGACGAGCTGGAGCTCATGCTCATGTTTCGTTTGGAGAAAGGCTATGGGGAGAGGATAATGACCAGTACCCACCTAGAAACAATCAGCCTGTTCGAGGAGGTGGCCACCGCGCTGACGGAGGCAGGCCACCCCAGAAGCGCAGCTCAGTGCTGCGCGAAGTTTAAGAGGGACAAAGCCGCATTCTTCAAGGCTCTCAAAGACGACAGGGGGATACCCCCTGTCAAAGGCAGGCCAGCCCGGTTCAACCTCTTGTGGAGACTTTGGGAACAGGCCAGGAAACCCAGCTGGGAAAAGTGGAGACCAGCAAGTGAGTGCTCTGCCCCCGCCCTGGAGCGCACCAATACTTGTCACTTGCATGCCCCACTAACTCCCCCCCCTTTCCCATAGAATCCTACCGGCCAAAAAGGAGCTGCAGACAGGCAGCGCTAAGAAACTCCCCAAGATCCTCTCCAAAAAGGGGCATGCATCTGGTAAGCAAATATCGCTCACATTACACCGGATTGGCTGTAGTGTCACTTCCTTTTTCTCTCCGTGTAAAAGGAACCAACTTTCTAAGAAAATATTCACAAGCAGAAAGGGAAGGAAATGTTTCTGGGGGGTCCCTGCTAGTGTAATCTGGCAATGCACACCTTTTGACAGATCACTGCAGATCTGGGAAGTTGGTGCCTGTGGATATCTGTTTTCTCCATACCAGTTGCAGCCAGTGTTCCCTCTAAACTGAATTACTGTGAGCAGGATTGTAGTTCTATAGCCTCCAGCTCACAGACTCCTCCACTGAGAGGGAGCAAGGGTTACAGGTAAGGTTGAATTGGAATCCCTACCACAAGGTCAAAGTAGCATGGTCTTTTGAGGTTTTCACTGCCCCACATGACAGAACCATGGATTTTGTTGGGTGTTGTGCTCCAGATTGGGAAAGCACAATTGGCTTAGCCTTGCACCCTAGGAGAAGTGGTGAGTGGGTCCTCAGCAGATTAGAAAGAAGTACTTTTCTCCCTTTCTCACAATACAAGAATTCATGGGCACGCAATGAAATTGCTGAGCAGTCAGATTAGAACAGATAAAAGGAAGTACTTCTTCACTCTGTGGCTGATTTCCCACTACAGCTGCCTCAGTGTTGCGCCGCTGTTTGCCCCGACACTATTGGTCAATTTCACACCCGAAGCCGCGGGGCTGCATTTTGACCCGCGGCTTCGCCCGATTTCCCCTGCAGTTTTGTGATCCTGTTTTTTGAGTTTCGTGATCCTGTTTTCGAAATGCAGCCCCGCGGCTTCGGGTGTGAAATTGACTAATAGTGTCGGGGCAAACGGCAGCGCAACACGAGGTAGCTGTAGTGGGAAATCAGCCAAAGAGTGATTAACACATGGAATTCACTGCCACAGGAGGCGGTGGCAGCTACAAGCATGGACAGCTTCAAGAGGGAATTAGATAAACATATGGAGCAGAAGTCCATCAGTGGCTATTAGCCACAAGGTATAGATAGGAACTCTCAGTCTGGGGCAGGTGATGCTGGGGGGCAGCAGTGGGAGGGCTTCTAGTGTCCTGGCCCCACTGCTGGACCTCCTGATGGCACCTGGTATTTTTGGCCACTGTGTGACAGAGTGTTGGACTAGATGGGCCATTGGCCTGATTCAACATTGGCTTCTCTTATGTTCTTATGTAGAGCACCATACAGTGCGTAAAAGGGGGGACCTGGCCAAGAGAAACAGCAAAACATATATTAATCATATTTCCTGTGTCATTTTCAACAGGACTATGTGTGAGCGTGGCTGTGCAGACCACAGGATCCCCTCTGGAGAGCGATCGAGGTACATTTAGATGTATTATTGGGAAGTCATCTGTCCACGCACAAGGATCAGTCCATGGAATGGTAACCGTATCGGGATGTAAACCTGAGTGCCTGACTGAGGTTAAGCATCCCTGGGCAGATAGGGAACCAGGGTGATGCAGTAAGGGTCAACCCCCGGTGTGCTGTCATTCGACAGCACATCGCATGGGAAGTGTGAACATTTGCCTGCTCCTATTAAACTTTGATTTTCAACCACTCATTTTAGGGTCAGTGGACACAGAGACAGCCTCCACCCACTCAGGGAGGTCAGAAGTGGCACCAGAAGCCACCTCTGAGTCCTCAAGTGGTAACAGCAATGGCCATTACTTGACTTGCCAAGGAATAACATTGCACATCCTAACGGCTACCCATTCTCTCACAGCAGTAGGTTAACCAAGCTACAGGGGCCAGGCTGCTGCAGTGGAAATCCCCCCCCCCAACCCAAGCCCAGCAGCTGGACTCCATGCAGGTCACCCTTGAGCAGCTCCAAGCCAGCGTGGAGCTGCTCAGGACAAGTGTGGACACGACTCGCCAGAACCGTGAGTATCCTTTCCTGCCTGGTCTTGTGATCAACATTAGGAATATGAGAGACATCCAGGGCACACGGGCAGTTATCAGCACAGTTTTTATTGAACAGCTGCCACTGATGTGGTGAACCAAAAAAACCCACAACAACAACAACAACAACACTGCTGTTCACTGAGAAGGTCAGAGCCCCCCTGCCCCCACCTTTGGCATCCTCTCCTTTTGTGTTGAGTGGCTTCCTGTGTAGTGGGAAACAGCACCAGTGTGGGACATCACTTCTCCCCTGGTGAGCACTCTGTGGGAAATGACAGGAGTTCAGAAATGGCTCTTTGGCTGCAGTGCAAACGGCTGCAGTGCAAAGGAGGTTGCTTCTCACCCACATTTTGTTCGAAATGCCATTTTGCCCAAGAGGCCTCAGTGACAACTGAGCGTGTGTCTTTGTTGGAGGGAGGGAAGCAGTATTGTTGGGGTCAGTGGGGGAACACTGGAGGGAGCAGCCCAAAAATGATGTCAGCCAGGGAAGAGGCAGTGCCAGTGTCTAGAATAGTGCCCTGGGAAGGTTCCTCAGGTGAGGAGCAGGATCCATCCTGGCCATTGTGCGATCAGGGTATGTCATGGCTCAGGGAATCTGGCCCTTTGCCAGGGAAAAGCCACTTTAAGGTGGCTTTCAGATGTCCCTTTGAGCATCCCATCATGTTCACAGTCATAGTGGCTAAAGAGACATGTGGGTTTTTAAGATTCCCTTGTGCATAACGGTGTTAATGCTGAGCACCTACTTGTTATTTCAGAGGACGGACATACATGCCACTTTGAAGTTTTGGAGCGAGCGATGCTGAGACTCTGCAGGGAGTTTCAGGGTATCCAGCTCACTGCAGCGGTGGAAGCCCAGGCGGAGGAGCAGGAATCTGAGGGGAGTGAGGAGGAAGCTGGGGCAGAGGGGGAGTAGTCTGTTTGTTTGTCCTTTGTGTTGTTAGTACCTTGTGTTGTTAGTAGTATTTGAAGGTTTGTAAATATTTCACTTGTTTTAATTGTTCAATGTTTTAAAAGTTATGTATAAAGTTATATTTTTTCGAAACGGTTGTTATGCCTGGATTACTTTTGGGCCTGCATCCCCTACTCCAACCAGGGGACACCCAAACTGACAGAGAGATAGGGAGGGTCTTTTGAGGGAGCAGCACTTTCCGAAGGACAGGTCGCTACTTAAGACAGTCATAGGAGCACAACATGGGTCCTCTCTCAAGTATCTGCAAAACAGCCATGGAAGTCATTCCTTCATGCTGGACACAGTTGGGGCTAAAGCAGGTGGCCTAACAGACAGCAGCTCTGAGGGCAGAGGCAAGCTTGATAAAGCAGGCAGACAACATGGCCGAGTTATGTACACAACAATACTTATATGTGTGAGTTAAATACATGTAATTTTTAAAAAGGAATATCAGAACTTTTTAAAGTCAACTAATGACAACTGTACAATGGAAAGAATCTGCCGAGCACTGCTCCCATGTGGCCACCGGTTTCCTTGGGATTTGCACAGAGAACTACATGAGCCCTGTCAAAGGGACCAGAAGCTGCACAATAGCAGCATAGCTTGGTGGACTGTGCATTGCATCAACACAACTTGCTTCTCAAATTTTCAGGGTGTGCACTGGCTTTAACCAACATATGGAGTGTTGCCTATTAAATTGTATATGGAAATGCCACCCTTTGAAAGGCTTACGCGACCAAATGGGTTAGGGTAAGTAAGGTAACCCACTCAATTCAACTGGTTCCCCTGGGCCCATCAAAAGCATCCAGCTGCCCTTGTTTCCTCCCACTCTGTTGAGCACGTCCTACCCACGCCTCACTCTGTGTAGCGTGAGCAGGCAACGGGGCTAATGAACAGCAGCATATATGCTCCCTATGACACATCACACCTGCCTTACAGCAGAATCAGTCTGGAGGCGCTGAGGAGGTTGGCCCCAGAAACTGGAATTCTGACCATCAGAGGCCTGCCCCCATCTGAAACAGTCAATGAATGCAAAAGAGATTTGATTCTGAGGCAAACAGGTTTTTTTTGTTTTGTTCGTTTTGTTTTTATCAAAACTCAGCACTCTTACAGACTTAGTGCTTGATTTCAAGTGTTGACAAGATACTGTGGAATCTATAACTTTTTTAATAGTACAGTAATTGCCATCTGCCTCATGCTCACCTCTCTGTGCAATAGTTGGTGAGTATCCAGAGTACACCACTGTATCTCATGTTACGAGGAAAACTAAGGGGAATACAGTTCTCTGGCTCTTGTCCCACTTCTTCCTGAAATCTTGGGGAGTGCCAGGAGAGGAGGTTGAGTTGCCACCTGGATGAGTGGCTACCCCCTCTCTGCATGCATTCCCCCCATCTCCAGTCCCTGGGCTGGCTTGATGAAGATTTGCTGCAGCAGAGTTTGAACACTGGCCATCTGTGAGGCAGCACTTTCACTCTCTCCTCTGATGGTCCTCGTGAGGTCAGTGAGTGCTGCCAGTGCACCCTGAAGGATTTCACACAAGACCTCCCTGGACTGCCTCTCCTCCTCAAGGGATGTGGTCATCAGAGCCCTGAAATCCTGATGCTCCTTTCCACCTGCCTCCAGCGGTGCCTCTTGCTGCTGAGTGGAGTGCCTGAGCATCTCCTCCCCTATCTTTTCACCGCCGGAAGCTTTTTGGTCCTTACCCTTACAAAGGCCAGGTGGGATTTTGGTGAGAGTTCAGCCAGGATGACTCCAGGTGGAAAGTCTGTGGTTGGGAGAAAAAAGGGAAAGATATGCCAGGGAGTGGTTGACATGCATCAGCCGTAGTCTCCATTCACCACCTTCTTGTGCCCTCCTATGCCACACCACCTGGGGGCCAAGGGTTCAGGCTTACCTGTTGGGGTTCTGTGTGCTTGGCTCCCACCTGCCTCTGGCTGGGTGGATGCAGATGTGCCTGTGGTGCACAGGTGAGAAAAGGAGTGTTACACAAAAGACACTAATGGCTGCTTGACTCATTATATCTTGTAGAAGTGCACACACAAAAAATAGATGCAAATGTGCCAATAAATGCTCAGGGGGAAGTGGCAGGGTGAAATCTTTGGGTGGTGGAGGGGGTTGTTTATGCTCAGCATTATGGACAGAAATAAACCATAGTGATAGTCATCCCCTGAGAGCTGGTCTCACCATACCCACCTTCCTGTGGAGGGAAATCCTCCATATTTCCCTCATTATCTTCCTCTGCCCCTTCTTTGGCCTGTGACAGGGGGGATGTCACTGTCTCCCTCTGGAATGAAGAGAAAATGCAGCCTGATGTCAATTGACCAAGTTCAGTGAACTGCACGTCGTGCTACAGAAGAATCACAGGTATTGCAGGCAACCACACAGCCATTCCTGAGATACAGGTGGCTGGAGCAATAGGAAGGATGAGGAGTCAAATCCTGGACATGTCAGGATGGCTGTCACGGCAATATTTCTGAGCGGTATCATGGCATACTGTCAGGCTGAGGTATTTTAAGATGTCCACAGGCCTGAATGTACTTTTTGAAATGGAGAATAGCTTACATGTTCTGGTTGCCAAAATGCCCCTATCGTAGTATCATGAGAACAATCCAGATTACTGACAAGAGGGAGAGACTACCTCAGTCACCAGAGGGCTAAGGCTGGAGAGTGCGGGGTGGGCTGCTTTGTGACTTGGCAATGGATCCCTCCCACAATTGTATATGGAACCAGATATATACTCACCACATGTGCTGCTTGGTCCTGGTGCTGTCTCGGCTTGATCTTGTGCAGCCTGCATGTTGAGGGGAAAGAGGTCCAGGGTGGCTTCCTGGGAGGGAGGGATGCTCTGCTGGCTGGTGCTGGGAGCTGCCCTCTCCTGGAAGCTGTGTGACAGCCTCCTCCCTGTCACACTGGAGCTCTTATGAAATATACAGCTAAGCTCCTCATAAAATGGGCAGGTCTGCTGTGTGGCCCCTGATTTCTCATTGTTGAAAAATGCCTTCCTGAATTTAAGCCGCACTACATTCCTCCACACTACAGTTAAATCCTTTGGCAACCAAGCCCTTTGAGAGGTCCCCAGGGCAGTAGGGGTAGATTTCAAGCTACAAGAGGACTGGAAGGACAAAGGTTTAAGCAGCCTGTCACCACCTATTTTGCATTGATGCAGCTTGGCAAAGACTACTTGGGATTTTTTAAAATGCAGGGAAAGGATCATAGAATGCCTTGCACCTTGAGTACACAGCCTGATTCACCCCATCTGGAAGGCATTGTTGCCGCACAAATGTCTCAATTACTTTATTACTGCACTGATACGGACTTCAGGTTTAGGACTGGTCAGTTAGGAAGGAGAGACTGGCAACCCAGTATGTTAGTGTGTTAGCTTGATTGCTCTAGATTATTACCAATACTGGGGAATTATGAATTATTATTAACTAGGAGTAAGGCCCGTTGTGGAATGGGCTCTAGAAAGAGGATCTGGGAGAGTGCCCTGGCTTTGGGCACACAGTGTGAATTTGCTGTGGTGACCTCAGCAGGGTATAATGACAGAGACCACCATTTTCTCCAGAGGAACTGATCTCTGCTACCTGAAGAGCAGTTGTAGTTTTGAGTGATCGCCAGCCCTCACCTGGAGGTTGGCAACAATTGTTATCCAGGAGGAAATGGCTGGTTTGGAGGGTGGAGTCTATGGCATTCTACCTGCCTGAGGTCCAACCCCTCCTCAAACCCCACTCTCTCCAGGTTCCACCCCTCAAATCCCCAGGAATTTGCTAACCTGGAGTTGGCAACCCCATCTCCTTCCCAGCTAACCATCAACCTACTGTTATCTTCCCCTCTGACTTCAGCTGACTTCTGCCGTCTCTCCTGCAGAGCAGTTGTAATTCTGAGTGGTCTCCAGCCCTCACCTGGAGATTGGCAACAATGGTTCCCCATGAGGGACTGGCTGGTTTGGAGGGTGGAGTCTATGGCATTGTACCTGTCTGAGACCCCACCCCTCCTCAAACCTCACCATCTCCGGGCTCCACCCCTCAAATCTCCAGGAATTTCCATACCTATAGTTGGCAACTTTATCTCATCCCCTCTCAGCAGCCTCTTCCTTGGCAAAATTCTGTCTTTCTCATTAGCGGGGAGCAAAGCAGTTTACTTCATTCTTTTCGGCTTTGTAATCTGTACAGCAACCCTGTAAGGCAGGTTAGGCAGAAAGTCTGTGGCTGGTCCAAAATCACCCAGGCAGTTTCCATAGGGATGCTCCTGCTGAACAGGAGCAAGCAGCCAGGCCTAGGGTTGCCATTGCCAACAAAGACAAATTGATGCAAAGCAGGATGGAAAAATCTCCATATCTTTATTTTGCCTTCAATTGGTTTTGAGCTTGAAATGCTGGCCCAATCAGAGAAGAATGGCCTAGGCTGCAGTGGGTGGGAGAGAACTCAGGCAACGCAGCTAGTGGATAGGGACAGATTCTGAGCGACATACCAGGGAGCGAATTGATTTTGCCAAGCATAGAATCTTGCCAGACCACTACCCTTTTATTTAATAGGACAGGATATGCAATCAGCGAAGGGACCTTTCACCTGCATATACAGAGGTGCCACTCTTCTAGAAGTACCAGTAACAGACAAGGAGACTTGAGTTTTAGTTAAAATAATGTCTTTTACTGTAAATCTTCTTCACACACAAACAATGCACAGTCACACACACAAACATTCAGATTCTAGGAAATAAAGAGAGATTTTAAGCACGTTTGCATTAGCAGGAGATTCGTTGATTGGGATATACTTTACCTGTCTGAAGAGATGAAGCTGGCCAAATGGAAAAATAAGGGAATTCCAGAAAAATGGGGATTGTGCTAGGAAAGAGGAGTGTGCAGACTGACCAGCAGAAAGCACAAGGTAGGCTTTCTTGTGCAGACTAAGAGCCTGGGGTAGGATAGGTAGCAAGGTAGTTACTAGGATAAGAATCAGAGAGTATAGAGGTCCTTGAGGGGGTGTAGAGAGAGGGACCATGTGGTCGGCTGTCCCCTTTTATGAGGGGGGCTTGGGGGTTGGGCCAGGCTGGCCACATGTCCTAGTCACATGCCTTGGTCTACCTCCTCTGGAGTGTCACAGGCTTGCTGGACTCCTCCCTTGACACAGCCCCTCTGTGATCTGTTTATGCAGTGAAGGTGAGGGACTTAAAGGTGATCATCTGAATGCATATGGAGTTAAATAAAGATTGATCTAAGACCTCTTCTCAACTGTGAGAGTTGGACTATAAGGAAGGCCGAGCGCCGAAAAATAGATTCTTTTGAACTATGGTGCTGGAGAAGACTCTTGAGAGTCCCTTGGACTGCAAGGAGATCAAATCATTCAATCCTAAAAGAAATCAACCCTGACTGTTCCCTGGAAGGCCAGATCCTGAAACTGAAACTTAAATACTTTGGCCACCAAATGAGAAGGGAGCACTCACTGGAGAAGACCCTGATGCTGGGAAAGATTGAAGGTCAAAGAAGACGGGGACGGCAAAGGATGAGATGGTTAGACAGTGTCATCGATGCAACGAACATGAAATTGAGCAAACTTCAGAGGATAGCAGAAGACAGGAGGGCCTGGCATGATCTGGTCCATGGGGTCGCGAAGAGTCGGACTCGACTGTGCAACTGAACGACAACAACAAAAGACCTCTTCAGCAGTCATGCGTTGACTCACACCTAAAAAATGCTGAGTTCAGCCAAAAGCTGGCGCAGGACAGGATAAGAATCCTTTTTTGTGTTTGACGAAGTTGTGGGGGAGGAATGTGCCAATGTTCTTGAAACATCTTCAGTTTGAACAGCCATAGTGATATCTAAGTTGTATAAAACCTTGTTGACTGTATATACTCTGGATGAAACTGTTAAAGAGCAAATGATAAAATGGGCCATAAATATGAATAAGGAAATTTCTATGGAATCATGGGAATTTTTGTGGAAAAAAGCTTTTAAAATGTCATCCTGTGTTAATATAAAAGAAAATTGTTATAAGATGATGTACAGGTGGTATATGACTCCAAAAAAGATTGCTAATATTAGTATGGATAAGAACTTGAGTAATAAGTGTTGGAAATGTAAAAAAATAGAGGGTTCTTTTTATCATATGTGGTGGTCATGTGATAAAGTAAAAGTATATTGGTCAAATGTACATTGTGAGATGCAGAAGATATTAAAAATTCCTATCAGGAAAAGTCCGGAGCTTCTTCTCTTAGGTTTGACAATGGAAAAAAATCCACAAGAAAAAAGGACATTACTATGGTACATGATCACATCGGCGAGAATGGCTTTTGCGCAACAGTGGAAAGCGGAGAAGGTGCCAGATATACAAGACTGGTTAAGGAAACTGATGTTTTTAGCCGAAATGGACAAAATGACGAAGAAACTAAACGGGCAAATGGCAGAACAATACCTAAAAGACTGGGAAGGCCTGAAACTGTATATGGAAATTGAATATAGAATGAAAGGGAAAATGTACAATCTTGATTCCTATTGAAACTGAATGAGAAATGAAATGAACACTTGATTGTACTGTACCTTTATTGGAAACTATGTTTGAAAGAGTCAGGCTTTTACATACTAGAATTGTGTTACCTGGTTTGTCGATTGTTACAAGTTTAAACTTGATTACCTTTTAACTCTTTTTTTCTGTTATTAGCAGTGTTGGAAGCCTATTGGGGGGTGGGGGGTGGGATGTAACCTTTAAATTGTATTGGTAAGGATGTTTAACAATGTTGAATATATTCCAATAAAATTTTGTTTAAAAAAAAAAAAAGAACAGCCATAGCAACTGGCTGCTGGTGTGGTACTTTGTGTGTGTACAGGAAAATCTCTGGAACAGAGAAACCTCTTGGAAGCCATAAACACACTATCTGGTGTGGGTGTGTTGGCATCTCACTCTGGTCACCATACATCATAGTCCCTTGGCACACATTATGCACAATTCATAGTTCATGACAGAGCAAAAAGCTCCTTGCTGGCTAACAATTGTCTATGTGGCAAGGCTACCATATGGACTGGACTGCACTACTGTCTTTGAATCAGGACTTGAAGAACCACAAGTTCAGCTGCAGGAACTTTGTAGTTCTTCTAGTACTTTGCTGTCTCCCCAGAGAGCTAGGAGCTCCAAGGCTGGGGATGGTACGCAGATGTTGGGTGTGTGAAGGTGTACATAAAATCCATTACTGAAGCATGCTGAAAGCGTTCAAACCGAGTGTCTGAAGGCACCCAACATATATTACAAGTCCAAGCTTTGAGGTTATGCATTTCGTTCCTCCTGGCTTCCTTTTATTAATTTACTAAAATATTTATACCCAGCCTTTCCTCTTTGTCGAAGGTGGTTCTCTCTCCCTCCTTTTGTTTTTCTAAAAAAATCCTGGGTAATTTGCAAGACTTCCCACTTGCTTTGACTGACCCTCATGAAACGCCCCTCCTAGGCACCTTTCCCGCCTCAGCCGGGAGGAGAAGAAGAAGGCGGAGCCACCGACAGCCCGAGAGGGCCTGTCCTCTCCGTCAGGTGATCGCGAGCGCCCGAGCCCTTGGCACTCTGCGGGGAGAAAGCGAAGATAGAGAGGCATGGCGCTGCCTGAGGCGTTCGTTCAGCTACTGTGGGTCTCGACGGCGCTGGCTGCCTCCTCCTTGCGCCCGCCCCGGAATGCGAAGCCGCCGCAGAGTACGTCCCCCTTCTGCTCGGTGTGGCCCTTGCCCCGCTCGATCGACATCTCCCCGAACCGGCTGCAGCTCTCGCCGAAGCGCTTCCAGATCGTCCACGGCCCAGGGTCTTCGGTGGGGTCGCATTGCTCCCTGCTGCAGGATGCTTTCCGCAGGTGAAACCCCTCCTCTTTCTCATCCTGGGGAAGGGGGCCTTCCACCGTCCTCCTTGGGGGAGGAGTGGATGTTCGCTCGCCACAAGGAAGTCCGGTTTGTCTTAGATGCTATTTACTGTTGACAGCTTTTTTTGATCTTCAGGTATTGGCGTGAAGAAAGCTTGGCAAGTGAAAGGTTTCTCTGCATTAGGGACGCTATCTTGCCTAATTTTGCTGGGTGTGGTTTATGTAACTCAGCAGTTTGTTCCAGGATTTCTTGATAGTGGCTGTGTACAGAGCAGGAAGATGCTGATCTTCCCCTGTTTTTGTCTATGCTTGTCTGAGGCAGTATAAAACAGGAGGCCACTGTCACCTTAAAGACTAGCAAAATGTATTCCAGGATAAGCTTTTGTGAGCAAAAGCTAATTTCATCAGGACCATAGAAGTGTACTCCATTAAGTCAAAAACAAAAGCATCAGCCTAATGGACAGACACATCCAGATGAAGTGAGCTCTAGTTCATGAAAGCTTGTGCTGGAATAAATTCTGTGAGTATTTAAGGTGTTACTGGATTCCTGTTTTATTTTTCTGACTGACCTGTCATCTGTGCCTTTAATATTTTTGTAAAAGCTGTCAGTCCTAGTGGCCATTGTTGTTTCTGATGTGGTGGACTGATGGGGAAATCTTTGCTTGTTGAATCTTTGCGTGGATGGAGTGGTTAGTGGCATCAGAACCCAAATTTACCAGTAATCTAACCATTTAGTATCTGAATGTGGAATTCTGTAAATATAGTGCAGAGCAACTAAGATTTGAAGGATACTATTTACATGAAGATGCATATTCAAAGGGAAATTTATACATTTGATATCAATGGTTTTTTATAATGCTTAGTGGATATGCCAAGCATCAGTAAGTAATTTGTTCATGCTGTTTGCTCTCTACCTGGTTGTGTGAAGTATCTTGTGATTATCCCTGAACTTCCTTCAGCCTCTTTTCTTATGTGGTTAAATTGTAAATTGAAATAATCTGAAAGACCAGTTCCTCAAGTAAAATCTGAGATTCTTGACCTGAGATAGATGGTCATGTAATAGGGTTGCCAGTTTGGTGAAGTTCACTGTTCCAAAGTTGTCTGGTTGGCAGAGTTTACTGGCCACAATCCAGCACAGAGTTGTGCATGCTAAAGCTTGTCAATTAAACATGGCCCACTTTGTGCTGGATTGTGATCAATCAGACAAGACAGAAGCAAATACATCCTAACATTTAATTACAGAAGATGGATCTTGAGGTACGAAACAGTGGCTTTCTAACTGACTTTGGGGAACACATAGAAATGCCTGTGTATTGCAGAAAGTTCCGAGTTATGTTTTTAGAGTGCACAGGCAGTTCACATGGAGTGCTAGAGAGTGTATAAATGCACAGGAAAAAACACCACCCCTGTCTTATGTTTGTGTACTGCAAGAGAAGATCTTTAGTGTTGGGCATGCAGTCTTTCAGGGAAACTTGTATAGTAAACTTCTCTTTGGAAAATCCCTGGATTCTGGAGCTCTCCAGAAGATGATTTTAAAAACCACTGGTGTAAACCATCCCATTGAAGAGCTACTCATTCAAATATATGAAATGGATTTGCTTATTTTTATCTGACAGTTGCTAGACAATAAATATGGACGTCTAGCCATCCTTGCTTTCTCCATGTCCATTCACAGTATATCACAGCAAGAAACCAAAGACACCAATTTTAAAGCTACAACCATTCTATCTTCAAAACTCAGTGGAGAAACATTCCTATTCCTATCTCTCCTTATATATAATTGTCTCTTGGGTTCATAAGATTCCATGCACTCCCATTGGCTGTAAAATGCCCTCCCTCAACCATTGGCCCATCAGCTGCCACTCAAGAGTATTCGCGTGCCATTGGCTGGGTGCTGGGTCTGCTCTTCTTCCCCACCTACTCCCCCTTCAGACAGATTTGCATGTCAGATTTACTGGCAGACAGCTCTCTCTCCTGAGGAAGACAGTTCTCTTGACTCCTGTGAGGGACTGTCTGCTCAGTGGCTGTTGGTAGGCAACCAACCTTGGTTCTGTGAGTAAAAAAACAAAGGACTTTCAGCATAACCCCCTCTCCCCTCCCCCACCCATAACCCCCTCCCCAATGGCCACTTTCCTGTCAGAATAAATGGGGAAAGGCTCTTTCTCCTGCTTAGCTTCAGCATGGCTGGCTGGCTAATGAGGTGGCCCAGCAACCATCAAACCATTTTCTTCAACTCCCCGCTGTGCGGCTGACTTTCCCCTAGGGTTGCCAATCTCCAGGTGTGACCTAGAGATCTCCCACTGTTACAATTGACCTCCAGATGACAGAGATCAGTTCCCCAGGAGAAAATGGTTGCTTTGGAGGGTAGACTCTATGGCATTATACCCTGCTGAGTCCTTCCACACACACCACAAATGCTGCCCTCCACAGGATCCACCCCCCAAATCTCCAGGTATTTCCCTAATCAGAGTTGGCACCTGTACTTTCTCCTCTGTCAGTAAAAGGCCCTTTCCACACCTATGTTGGCCTTTGGGAGAAAACTCATTGGGCCCAGTCCTGATCAGGTTGCCAACTCCAGGTGGGCAATTCCTGGAGATTTGAGGGATGGAGCCTGGAGAGGGTGAGGTTTGAGGAGGGGTGGCACCTCAGACAGGTACGATGCCATAGACTCCACCCTCCAATCCAGCCATTCCCTGATGGGGAACCATTGTTGCCAATCTCCAGGTGGGGGCTGGAGATCACTCAAAATTACAACTGCTCTCTAGGAGGGAGGGGGAGGAGATGGAAAACTAAAGGTAGGTTGATGGTTGGCTGGGAGGGAGATAGGGTTGTCAACTCCAGGTTGGGAAATTCCTGGAGATTTGAGGGGTCGAACCTGGAGAGGGTGAGTATTGAGGAGGGGTGGGACCTCAGACAGGTACAATGCCATAGACTCCACCCTCCAAACCAGCCACTCCCTCCTGGGGAACCACTGTTACCAATCTTCGGGGTGGGCTGGAGATCACTCAAAATTACTACTGCTCTTCAGGTAGCAAAGATCAGTTCCTCTGGAGAAAATGGTGGACTCTGTCATTATACCCTGCTGAGATTGCCACAGCAAATTGTCACTGAGTGCCCAAAGCCGGGCACTCTCCCAGAGCCTCTTTCTAGAGCTCGTTGTATTTATTTCCACAACAGGCCTTATTCCTAGTAAGTAAATAATGCTGTTTCTCAAGAGAATGTGTACAAAGCTGGTTAAATTATATGTAGAGACACTATACTGCCCTGAACCATTCCCATGAAACCTCCCCTATTTGTGGTGGGAATGGAGCGAGAACATTTTATAAAATCTTTTCTGAGTCTTTTGATTAAATTTTAGGTACTATGAATATATATTTGGGTATTCCAAATGGCAGAATCATGACGAGAAATTCTTGGCTGATACTGAATTAGCTGCACTTCAGGTTATTATTACTTCAGAGGAATCTGACTGTGACAGATATCCTGGCATCTCATCAGACGAAGCTTGTGAGTATCTGACAGCATAAACATGTGTATTCCATTTGAACCCTCTTCCTTCCGGACTGTTTGTTTGTTACAATATCGTGTGGCGTACCTCTTTCATGTCAGAGTTCTGTTTGCTTGCATATATTTAAAGAGCTCTGGTTTTTCAAGCACATACATAGCTGATTGTTACTATCATCTTCTTATTTAACAGTTTTTGTCAAGAGTGTTGTTGAAGAAAATAGTTTGGCTCAGCGATTAAACAGGCCTTAAATGTGACTCATCTAGATTAATAGCTGGTGTTAATGGTTAATGGTGTACTACAAAACATGATAGTAGACATTTGAATCTAGGGAGTCAAGTTTAATTGCACAATGCATGACATGCTCTGTACAATAATAGTATGTACCCAGCCCTTTTGATTACTCTACATTTGGATATGTGGAGCAATATGTTGTTTTTGTTGCTTATACCTTGGTTTTATCCTAATTTTAATGGTCATTGTGTGCTTTTATTCTTTGGCTTAAATTATGAGGTAAAATTATGAGGCAATGGGTACCTTGACAGCATGCTGTAGAATAAGGGCATTCTGGATAACCGGATTTCCCATAATTTGGCAAAACCTGTATCATTTAACATAGGAAGGGAATCATGTAAACATTGAAGTGCCTTTTTAATTCTTCCTTGTGCTCCAGGGAGAGGTATGGCACATTAAGAGAGGGATGGGATTATGAAAGGAAGCTGAGGACAAATGCACCGACATGCTGTGCCTATTTAGATAAAATTATCTAGAAGATAAAACATTTGTCACAAATTCCATTGAAACTCTTAACAATGCAGTCCTAAGAACACTTTCCTGGGAGTAAGCCCCACTGAATAGATTCTGAGTAGATCTGCTTAGAATTGCTCGGCATATGTGACTACATTTCTCTGAAGTGAGGTCATTGAGAAGTTGGGAGCCTTGTTTCTGTAAGCAGGAGTTAGAAATAACAAATCCTTTTTGCTTCATTTGTCAGCTGTGGGTACACACACTTTTGTTTGGCTAGTTCCCTAGTGTTTGTGATTGCCATCAATTTTTCCCTTGCCCTAAATCCTCTAGCCTTCAGAAGATGAAAGGGGTGGAGCTTCTCAAGCCATGCTGAGCTTTGAAGAGCCACTAGGGAATCCTGTGTTGTGCCCTTTGCTACAGCACCATTTGAGACAAACACCCTTCTCTGAATCCTCAGAATCTTGCACTGCTTCTGCCTGTTCCACAGCTTGCATGGCTTTTTAAAAAACCTTCTGCAAGTCTACTGCAAATGCCAGACAGAGAGAGGATTTCTTATCTTGCTCTGGATTCTGAACTGAGCAGCAGCTGATGTGAACCTCTTGCCCTGTTCCTGTCTGCTCCAAAGTTAATTGTGACATGAGGGGCCTCAGGGAAGGAAATAGCTGCTGAGGGCCCAAGGTAGTAACCTCTGGTGTCAGGATTTGTGGAGGCCTGCTGCTAGTGCATTTCGATGAAACCGCATTAAAGTGCTTCTTCCTTTTTCATTAGAACAGACAAGGACAAAAATATTGTTTATTGGTTGCAGACTTGTTAATTGGTTGGAGTATACAGGCCTTTTGTGTGCTGATTGACTTGAATGTGTAACCTTCTTCTATGATGAAGAAGAAATTCAGATGGCTTTCTGAAGGATTATTGTGTTTAAGGAAATGTTACTTCCTCTGGGTTTTAATTCATAATGCTAAGCAGGCATTATAGGCTTTGAAGCTGTAAAAAGACAAGTACATTCTGAAATAAGATCTAATTGCACACTTCCAACTGTTTTGGAGGCAGGGTGCAAGGGAAGGCGATGTTCCAAGTAATTACACAGAGCAGGCCTTACACAACTTTTCACTCAGGAAGCCAAATGCAGCCACCAACAGCGTATGGCAGCTTCCCTGAGGCTTGATAATCTTAACTGTTCTTGCTGCCAGTGTTGGGCTCCAAAAACAAAACACTGTCAGGTAGATAGCATGGACATGGTATGTGACTGGTGGGCTGTGTTTGGCTCGCCTAGTCACAAGTAATCTTTCTTACTAATAAACCTTTGAACTTTCCCTGCTTGCAGAGGGACTTTGGTTTTTAGATCTTTCCTTAAGTATCAAATCAGTTCTATCACTACGGCTATAATCTTGCATATACACTGCGCTGATTTCAATTAGCTATAAACAGTCTGTATGAAAAACTGTAATCCTGATTCTTAGCACTGCTTTTCTTTAAGTTGTCACTATACACTTCTGTAGTTATTGAAAAGCAATTCTGTATTAATTGCCATTTTCCTTTAAAGATCAGCTCAGCGTGGGAGAGCCTCTGGCTGTACTGAAGGCAGGCAAGGTTTGGGGAGCATTAAGAGGTGAGTGCAGAAGAATCCCACTGCCTAAGGCCCAGGATCCATCTGATTCTATACCCTGCTTCTGTATACTTCTAAGAAGCTATAAACAGGGCCGCAAAAGTTTTTCCCTGTTCATAGCAGCTGGAAGTTACCATAACTAATAAACCTAATGAATAATAATGATAACTAAACCTAATAAATAAATGAAAGATTTGTCTCCTGTGAATTTGTCGAATCCCATTTTAAACTGTCTAAGATAGTGGCCATCACCAAGTCTTGTAGCAATGAATTCCATAGATTTCTTATACAGTATGTGATGCAAAACTTCTTTTCTCTGAATTCAATGCAAGTTAGAGACAGAGTACATGTAATGGGAGATCCATACATATTCATACACACACCTGTCCCTTCCTGTCTAAACTGAGAGGTGGAGGAGCTCTTTAAAAAAGCAATGCTGGAGGGGAAAGTGAGCTAAGCCCTACCTCCTTCATTATCCCCTTAGATTGCTGTGCTTGGCTGTTTTCAGCACTTCCCGCTTGACTCACCTCTGGTATTGGAGCTGTGCTGGGAAAAAAATGCTAAAGGTGCCAGAGAATGCCAAGCTGAAAGAGGACGGGGTTGCCTGCTGTATTTTCATTCTAAATGTCACATCTAGTTTGTTGACTTGCCTATGAGTCATTTTTTGCTAAACTGTTTCCTTTATCTTTTATTTATTACTGATCTTTCCCCTGAGTCCTTCAGATATTCCAAGGAAGCAGTGAGAAGCCCCTTGTTTCTGGGTCTCATATGAAGCAAGGAGAAGTGTCTCCCCATGCGTCATATGAGTACATTCTGTCCCAGAATACACACCTACTTATTATTTATTTATTACTTATTTAATTATTCCAATTTCTACCCCGCCCTCCCGGCCGGAGCCAGCTCAGGGGGCTTACATAAAAACAGATGGTTACATTTAAAACAGATTAAAACCATTATAAGTGCTAGTAGTCGTTGGTCTTCCTATGATGGTAGCAGCCATTATCCAAAGTTCTCAGCTCGCAGTCAGTATTCATTTTAATTGTCCTTACTGGACTTGCTGTTCTTTAGGCTGTTGGTGGCAGTTTCCGGAGTCCAGGGCCCTCTCTCTTTCAACCAACCAATGTTCTTCATTGGTGGTGGCAGCTCCCAAAAGCCTGGCAGTTCTGTTTTACAGGCCCTGCAGAACTGTAAAAGGCCCCGCAGGGCCCTGATCTCCTCCCGGAGCTCATTCCACCAGGATGGGGCTGCCACCGAAAAGGCCCAGGCCCTGGTCGTCAATAGCATAGCCTCCTTAAGACCCGGGAGGGCTAACCGGTTCTGGGCCACAGTGCTTTCTGGGGAACATATGGGGAAAGGCAATCCCTCAGGTATGTAGGTCCCTGACCATGTAGGGCTTTACTTGCACAGAATATGTGCTTCTCTCCTTTAGATGAGGTTCAGATATGGAAAGTACAAGTCAGCTGTACTTCCTCTCTAACAACGTACTTGGAATTTCAAAGTGGCTCTTGCATGGTTTTGATATTACTTTGCCAATTGTGGATCACAGTTCATTCTGTTTGACTTTCAGGTTTGGAAACATTCAGCCAGTTAGTATATCAAGATGACTATGGAAGTGTGAGTATTCTTCTGGATTTCCACCACCATGTTGGATTTTTCTTCTGATTTGAACTTAAAATAATGTGCTGTGTGGTACATCAGACAGTGTGGAGACTGTTCCCTGTATAACAGAAGGTGGGCACCAGGAACAACTGAAACCAGCACTTCAGAATCTGCAGTGGCTGATCTGACTGAGCATGGTCACACAACATGGTTAGCAGTGTGATGTTCTATCTGTCAACTTCATTTTTAAAAAAGAAATGTTTCTGATCAGCTGAGATAAACTTCAAAAAAAAAAAGGCGCCATAGATAAAAGAAGTCTGAATGGCGCTAAAATTTCCATTTCTGCCGTAATTAATTGGATCTACTAAAGCTCATTGGCAGGGAAGTGGGTTGGGCTTGAGGTTTACAACCCTCTCTTTACTGAAGTGAGAGAATTCACCATGTAGTGGCCAGGCACATATGCAGCTTTTAATATCTGAAGTTTTTTTCTTAATGGCTTGAAATAAACAGGAAAGAAACCTATAACTGTTTTATTTTTGTGGATAGAACAAAGTTGTTCAGTAAAGAGGCTTGAACAGGGCCGGCCCAAGGTTTTTTTGCCCCCTAGGCAGGGCTACCTTCTGGCACACACACACCCCGCGTGCGCCCAATTATGGGGTTGCCAGCCTCCCAGAGCGCGCCCCAGAGAGCCCTTCTCTCCGCCACTCGTGCACTCTCCCTTTCCAGCCTGGGTGTGAGAGATGCAGCACTACTCTGAGGCACTAGCCGGCCAGCTGGCCAGCCAACTCTCCTCCCTCCCTCCCCTCCCTCCTTTTGAGGGACGGCCGCCTCCCAGTGCTCAAACCCCCGAAACTAGGCCACACCCCCGGGCAAAGGCGAGGTGGCTGGGTGCCTTCAGCGGGGGGGGGGAGCTCCAGGTGCCTACTTACCAATGCCGAAAGCTTGGGCAACGGGGGTCCTGGCTACAGCGGGGCCTCTCAGGGGCCACCCCCCAATTAACTCCAAGCCCCCTCCCATCCAGCCCAGCCCCTCCCCCTGGACTTCCCTTTTTCTTTTCTTTAATTTTCCATGGGCCACCATCACCCAGTCCTGCTGCCTTGCCCGCCAGTGCCCCGCACAGCACCGCAGTCCCGTCTGGTGGGCCAAAAGTCACCTCACTCGCTCGGTGCCTCCTCCTCAGGGCAAAAGCCGCCGGCGGTGGCAGCAGCCACCAAGATGAGTCTCCTCCCCAAGCTCCCCCTCCCTCCTCTCCCGCTTTGGACAGCAGAGCCGAAGCAGAGGCGCAGCCGCCCCTGGCCGCTCTCCTTCCCCGGCAGCTACTTTGGCTCTCCGCCTGCCAGGGCTCCCCAGGGCAAGGGAAGGCTCCCCTCCTCCTCCCCCTCTCACCCACTGCTGCCTCCCATCACAATCCTGACCGGTCCTCCCCGCGTGGAGAGGCAGGGCTGCCTGACACATGCCCCTCTCCACCCCCACCGGCCCACCTGCCTCTCTTCTTGGCGGGTCTCCTCCAGCCCTTTGTGCGCACTCCTCCCCCCAGCAGAAAGTGCAGCCAGCCGGCAGCGCCCAGCCGCATACCACCACCACCACAGGGACCCCTTTCGGCGGCCAGAGGAGGACCCTTCTGGACTACCTGCAGGGGGTGGGGGTGTCGGCTGCAGGGCCCCTCCAGCTGGATGGGTGGCCGTGTGCCTGGAGGAGGAGGAGGAGGCCAGCCGTCCCTTCTGTCCCTTCCATCTGAGTGCCAGCAAGCCAGGGAAGGGGCAGGGGCTTTTGGCACCCCTAAGGGCCAGCATGCTCTAGGCGAACGCTTAGTTCACCTAGTGAGTGAGCCGGCCCTGGGCTTGAAACTATGTACAAGTATACCACACAGCATTGATTGGGCTTAACAAGGTAGGAGTGCCGAGAGAAATTTGCCAGCAAATGTTTTTGAAACTGGATCTGCCAGTTCCTAGTCTAACATTCTAACCACTACACCCTGCTAGCTCCCAGTAAGACTGATAAAAACCATCTCTGTGCTAGGTCTGTATACACACAATCCAGAACCTGAAAAGGTTAGTCAAATAGAAAAGAGGGCCAACTGCTCTTTGCCTAAGGACAATTCTGTTGAGGACACTTTGGCGAAACAATCATAGGAAGGCATTTTCTGGACCAGAAATTAATACCAGTGAAACACCACTTGGCAGGTGATTGCACCTTTGGAGGCCTCATTTGTACTTTTATTCTGTGCCTAGTGGTTTCATTTTGGAACAACTTTTTTCTGGTACTCCTTGTATTTATATTTTGTATCTGTATGATTGTACTGGACTATTATATTAGCCAATATCTTCCTCACTGTGTTTGACCTCTGAAGAAGGCCTATGCAGGTCGAAACGCATCAGGTCAAGCCCATTAGCCCTTGTGTGTTATAATTTGTTATTTTTATATGAGGTGTGATTGGGCCCTTATATATTATTTTAAAATTCTTGTTAATAAATACATGTATCTTTTTATATACTATATATATTAAGCTTTTATCGTTGGCCCACTTTTCCATTTGACTAACCTTTTCAGGTTCTGGATTCAAGGTTTCTAGGTTCAGTTCCCCTCCCCCCCTTTTTGTCCCTGTATACACAGGAACCTGAATCAAGCTATTGGTCAAGGTCAGTATTGTCTTCTCTGACAGGCAGTGGTTCTTGGGTAGAGGTCTTTTACCATCACTACTATCTAATCATCTGAGCTGGAGATTCCAGAGATTGAACGTGGGATCTTCTCCACACAAAGCAGATGCTCTTCCAGTGAACCATAGCCTCTCTGCTACATATGACCTTTCTGTGTTTCAGTTTGCATTTAGAGCTACAGTTATGACTGTCTAAACTCTTTTCTTTTAACCAAGGTGTTATTCATTGTAGGACTGTGAATAGGATACAGCACATTCAAATAAAATTTTTACAGCTATTTTATAAATAGAATGTAATGTGGACTTTTCTGATATTTGGATACATAACGGCCAATGCTCCCTCTAAGCTGTGGAGTCCCGTGAGCAAAAATTCTGCTTTGTGAGCTGCTGGCATTAAAGTTGTGAGCGAGCAATTCGGCTGCTGCATACATCAGTTTGCTCCGGAGCCATCCTCCCTGAGCTAAGACAAAAATGTGTGAGCCAGAGGCTAAAAATCTGTGAGCTAGCTCACACGAACTCAGCTTAGAGGGAACACTGATAACGGCATATATCCAACCATCCACAGGCTTCTCCTTTCCCCTCCTGCTGCAGCCCACTGAGCCCTCTGGAATTTTGTTTCTGGTGGTCAGCAGAGCCTCAAGAGCAGCATGTGGGAATCTGCATTGGTAAGAGAGAGCTGGTAGAAACTGCCAGTAAATAAATATGCCATGCTGTTAGTAGGATACATGCTAGTAAGTGTTTGCTACAGTACCTTACCAAAAAACGCTCTTCTTTCTATTTTTATAGTTCTTTATCAATGCATCTGACATTACTGACTTCCCAAGATTTGCTCATCGAGGAATCTTAATTGATACATCAAGGCATTTTCTACCCTTGAAAAGTATCCTGACCAATTTGGTAAGTTGGCAGTTGAGTCAGACTTCTTTTCCCTCTGTTCACAACCTTCCCCAGTAGACAACACTGTAAATTTAGCTGTCTACTTCCCTACTGGAAAAAGGTCACATGAGATAGTTAATAGGTATCTTGAGAGCCACAAAATGATTCATCCTGCAATATGTCAAGCCCTGGTGTGTCCAGCGCTCCCATTGCTGGCTGTGGCTGATGTCCCATAAACTTAGACTATAGCTGCACTGGATATATTGTACATAATGGATTTAAGCCTAGTTGTATATTCAGTTCCGTACATGGAGCATTATAAAGTTTGGCAGGTAGAGAAGCAATATTATACAAAGCCAAGTACATTTGAAATTCCCTCCCTCTGGCAAAAAAAGAAGCAAATGTTCTAGCGTTAAATAACGTTAAATTATGCACCACCTTGATGTTCCAATTTGTAGTAGTAATCTAGATGTTCCATCTTGAGATAATAATTAGATATTTTATTCTTGTTCTTGTTGGTTTAAGTCTTCTGATGACACTGAACACAGGAATTCCTATCTGCTATTATGGCTTAGAATGAAAACTGGAGAAATGTTATTCTGCGTGTTAGTAACTACTAGTGTGGATACTATGTGCTTTAGACTCTGGCATTACAGCTGGTTTTGCCATTGTCCCAAATGTTGCATAATGAATCAGTTATGAGACATAGGTTTTTGCTTATGTTCTTTTCCACATTCCAAATTCATGCAGGAAAATCTAACAACGCATTGAGCATATGAAGAGACAAGAAATGTTTGATATAGAGGAATTCAAGGCCAAACTGCATGAGATGCTGGAGTTCACTGATTAGCTGTCCTGTCTCTTTAAATACGTATTAAGCAGCTTTGGTAGGAGGGTACCAGGACCCCAGTGCTGGGTTTAATCCTTCCATTCCACCCAAACCATTTTCTCAACATGAACTGGTCTCCTGGAGGAGTTCTTTGTTTCTACATTTACTCTGTTAGGAAAAAGACACCGGGGAAAAAGGCTTGCCGGGACCCAAATCTTCCTCTTTACCCCTATTTACAATAGTGTAAAAAGACAGGAAATCCAGGTGTGGGTCTTCTAGTCTCATATAGATAGTCCCTCTTTTCCAAAGTCCTCCAGGAACAATTTCTTAGTTTCTTTGTCTCTTGTCCCCCCTCTATATGAAAGGAAGGATAGTCTTGTTTTGAGTAGACTGCCGTTTTTTTCTTCTCCAAATTGTAGAATACTTGGGCTAGCACTGGAGAGTATATACAGTTCTCATTGAAAAAATAAAGAAATGGTCAAGGCTAGGCAAAGGGGTCTTTTGAAGTAGAAAGGGCTTTCAAAATGGCATGGTTAAAGAAAGAGGCTTGTGTTGCCCCTTGCAGTAATGCCATGGTTACCACCTAATTGGCCTTCATGACTAGCATAAGAGCTGTTTTTGCAGCAAAGCTTGTGCTAGAGTTGTGCTGAGACAAATAATAGCCATTTTCTTGCAAACCAGTTTCCCTGTTTGATTACTGAGAAGTAATCCCTGTTTGATTACTGAGAAGTAGCGGTGGTCCCACACACAGGGCCCGGCTCCAGGTTTTTTTGTACACTAGGCGAGGCTACCTTCTGGTGCGCCCCCGCATTATCCGCCAAGGCGCCTCGCGTAGATTCTGGCTGGCTGGCTGGCTGGGCCACTCGGGGTCCTCCTGTGCCCTGAGGGTCACTTCTTCCCCCACACAGGCCTTCCTCCCTGGCTGCCTGCAGCCTCTTCCTCCCTTGCCGCCTGCCCCCCCGTTGGTTCTTCTGCGAGGAGCAGCCCATTGCAGGAGGGCGGCTGCGCCTGCCTGTTGGCCATGTGCAGCTGGCTGAGGTGGCACTTCCCCCATCCCCATCCTGGCCTCTCCAATGGGTGACCCCCGGGGTGCCTAGACTGACACGGGGAGGGGAGGTCAGCTTGGCTGGTCTGCCAGTGGAGGGTGGGGCAAGCGGCCGCCTGACCCTTCACTCCAGATGGCTCGGCGCTGCTTGAGCGGCCACAAGTGAGCAGAACTTTCCTTTTGTTGTGGTGGCGGTGGTGGTGGCTTTCACCTTTGTCCGGCTCCTTCCAGGGAGGGACGCAAGTGGCAAAAGGAGTGCAGGGGGGAGGTGGTGGCAAGACCTGGGAGCTGTCAAGTGCACCAGGGCAAAGCCAGATAAGGCCAGTGGGGCACAGGCGTGCAGCCTGGGGGGGCAGCAGGCAGGCCAGAGTGGCGCGGCGCCACTGGCGCTCTCGTCAAGCCGGCACCCTCATCAAGCCAATGCCCTAGGCAATGGTCTAAATTTTGTCTATGATGGTCTGGCCCTGCCCACACACACACACATGGAATTTCGTGCATGGAAGACTTCTGTCTGGGTATATACCCCTATGCTGGATAAACTACAGCATCTAGAATGGTCCTCGAATCTATATTGCTCTATTACAATCACATTCACTAGTTGCTTTTTAACATAGAACCTTGGATGGTAAGGGAGAAAAGCATTCTGAGGGCATTTGCTGGAAGCAAATATAATTGGAATCAGTATTATATTCTGCTTTTCTCCCCAGTGGGGATCCAAAGCATCTAACAATAAAGGGGCAAAATACAACAGAAACAAATGGGCAAGAGCAGGAGAGTGTTCTGAGTGCCACGCAGGTCCTCCGCCCAAGCTCAGAGCTGAAGGACAGGAGCTCTTCTGCTTGTGCCTTTGGGCTCACTCAGGCCTTAAGTACTTGGGAGAAGTAGGGGGAGAAAGAGACTCAGCCAGATCTTCCTTGCTTCCTGCCCTGTGTCCATGGAAGTTTCCTTATGCTCTCCAATATTCAGAAGATATGTAGGGGGTGGTCAAGCACTGCTGAGACCATTACCTTATGGCTCTCAAATAACTGTTGGAACTAGGCTTTGTTAAGTGATAGGCAAAAGCCCCTCTTTAAAAATGGCTTGCTTACAAATGGACCAAAACACAATCTTGCTTTCTGTGTTGCAGGATGCCATGGCTTTTAACAAATTCAATGTCTTGCACTGGCATATTGTAGACGACCAGTCCTTTCCTTACCAGAGTATCACTTTTCCTGATTTGAGTGCTAAGGTGAGTAAATGTCATGTGGAAACTCCTGGAAATTCCCTGCCTTGAAAAAGAAAAAAAAGCTTTTGGGGAACTGGAACACTAATATTATACATTTGTTGCTACTTAGAAGACATAATGAGTCATGGTTGTTAATGTAAACAGTTTATTGGTCGCTGCTCCTGGATGCCTAAAACTACCCCAATATCACAAGATCTTTTCCAGAACTGCCAGTCAGGCTTCTTAGTAGATCAGAACTGTCCCAGGGGCACAGCTGTAACAGACTTGATGATCTCGAGTTCCCTACCAACTAATTGGTGAGGATAACTGGAAATCACATTAATATGTTAAATGGTTAAAGGCTGCAACTCTACAAAAACAAAGAAAATAATTATTTCTAAGACATTTCAGATTTTACTTTTGCCTTCAAGCCCACCCTCCAATTTCTTCAATTATTTCTTTAATTTACTTCAGATAATGTTACTGATTTTCAGTTTCTCTTTGCTTTTCACTATCAGCTTTGTAACATAGACTGGTGTGGGCTTTAACTTTGGAGCAAACCTGTCTCAAACAATTTCTTTTTTACCTTCTGGCCTTGAAACCTTAGATCTTGGGTTGTGTTCACTGGTCTTCTAGTTCAAATGGTACCTGCAAAACTGCAGGCTTCTTCCATCCTTGCCTTTCAGCCTATATACCTTCTATACACCTAAGCCACCTAGGTGAATGTATGTGGCAACCCACAAGAGTAATGAATAGGGAATTAGAGTGTTGCTGTTGGAGATTTTAGCTATCCAGTGTAATGTGAAGTTCACTACAAGCCTTGGGTGAGTCACTGTCAGTCAAAATTACTTCATCTTTGTGAAGAAGAAATCATGTATCCCATTGTGAGGATCAAAAAGAATTGCACAGTGTTTTGTAGTTTCTGATGGATGTAATGTGACTGTACTCTTGGGTTTCAACTACAATTCATTGGGGTGTTTTTTTCCCCTTGGTATATTATTTATTTACTTATTTATTTATTGGATTTATATCCCGCCCTCCCCTTGGCAGGCTCAAATTAATACATGTGGGCATTTTTCACAGGGGTCCTATTCTTACAATCACATTTACACTCCTACTGATGTCCGTCTGGTGATAGAATATGCTCGATTACGTGGCATTAGAGTCATCCCAGAATTTGATACCCCAGGGCATACACAGTCTTGGGGAAAAGGTAAGATACATATTATTCTGAAAAAGAGATACTGATAGTGAAAAAACTAGTGGAGATAGTCCAGCAAAAGAGTTTCATCCAACCAGCAGGCAGCAAATTACTAATGGAATGCAAAGGCAGAATTAGTACAATTTAAATCCAAAGCAGTACACACTACATGTAACTTAAATGCCTTCCAGGTTTTGTTTGGATTGAGTTGTGAAAAAGCTGACCAAAACCTGAAATGGATGAGCTTTTAAAAATTATTATTGCTGTAGTCTGCCTTTGCATTTGGTTACTAATCACCATTTTGTACATAAACAAGAAATTCTCTGTGCTATAGTAAAATAGATCTGTTGCTGAAACTCTACATGCTATAGTAAAATAGATCTGGTATGAAATGCTGTATGCTATATGCCAGTGATCAAGGTTAGGAAGCTCACGGAAATGGAAACAAACTTTCAGTAGCCTTGAATCCAGAACAGAAGGTGTTGATCTCTGGTATAATGCAAATTAAAACCCTCTGAGTCACATTTTTCTATATCTGAAACCTAGAAAATTATATTCACCCTGCTGTGTGCGTCTTTAAAAGAGTTTGAAAAACATTGTTCACATTCTTGATCATGTTGGAAAAATATTTAAGGTTTTGGAATGGTTTTAAAAACTAAGATAGGGAATATGACTTTGTATGGTTTAAAATTAATGTGCATCCACTGACGATATCCTGTGTATGTTTGTTTAAGGACGTAAAGATATCCTCACACCATGCTACAGTGGAGAACATCCGAGTGGCTCTTATGGACCTGTAAACCCCATTTTGAATTCAACTTATGATTTCATGGCTAAATTATTCAAGGAAATTAGCACAGTGTTTCCTGATGAGTACATCCACTTAGGAGGAGATGAAGTGGACTTCAGTTGTTGGTAACGTGTGACCTTTAAAAGTCCAAATTATTTCTTTGTCTTAGATCTGTACCATGATAGAGATAGTAACAGACTGGGATCCACAGAGCCCCTTGAGTGAACACCACCCTGACTGTAGTTCCATGTGTGCATCAGGTCTACTCCCAGAGTTCCTGATCTGCACATGGAAAGCTGTTTTAGGAAAAGAAATGTGGGCTCAGACTGGCAAGAATATTGCTACTTGCAGACTTAACTGCAGTCTTTCTAATTTGCTTAGATTTGGAATGAGGTCTCTTGGAAAAACTTGAGATAAATGTAAGAGCATAAGAGTATTATGAAAGTACAGAAAGAATTAGTAAAATAGTTGGAGTTACAAATACTTCACTTTTCCTGAATTGTGCCCAGGAATACAGTGTCCTGTCTGATAGCCGTTGCCTTAATTATTCTTAAAATCATAGCCCTCATTTCTAGAATGTGGCTATTATGATGCTGTGAAATGTATAAATGCCTCACGCCTGGGGCTGGACATAAGGTTACACACTGCACTTGCCACTTCTGGCATTTAAATAAGGGAAGGGAAGCCAGAAGTTTATCACAGGCCAGCATGTTACCACCTTCCTACCATGCTTACAGCTTCTTTCCTTGTTCATATTGGTCATTACAGTTTAGTAACCTCTTAATAGACAGTGGTCAGAAAGGGGTGTATTGGGCAGTTTGGAAGAAGGGTATGAGTACAATAGCCTTTTTATCTCACCTGATAGGCAGAGATGCGACCTCAGCATACATCCGAGAGTTCTGAAAGAACTCAAATGTGAACTTGTGGATCTCCTTACAAAAATACATAATCTTTCATTAAAATCTGCCTCCATTCCTGAGGACTGGAAGGTAGCTAATGTCACTCCCATCTTTAAAAAGGATTCCAGAGGAGATCCGGAAAATTACAGGCCAATCAGTCTGACATCAATACCGGGTAAGTTGGCGGAAACTGTTATTAAGGAAAGAATTAGTAGGCACATTGATGAACAAAAACTATTGAGGCAGACTCAGCATGGGTTCTGTAAGGGAAGATCTTGTCTCATTAACCTGTCAGTGTTTTTTGAGGGAGTGAACAAACATGTGGACAAGGGGGACCCAATAGATGTTGTTTACCTTGACTTCCAGAAAGCTTTTGATAAAGTTCCTCATCAAAGGCTCCTAAGTAAGCTCAATAGTCATGGGATGAAAGGACAAGTCCTCTTGTGGATCAAAACTGGCTAATTAATAGGAAACAGAGAGTGAGTATAAATGGGAAATTTTCTCAGTGGAGGGTGGTAAGCAGTGGGGTACTACAGGGATCAGTACTCAGTCCAATGTTTTTTAAATTGTTTATTAATGATTTGGAGTTGAGAGTAAGCAGTGAAGTGGCTAGATTTGCTGATGACATGAAGTTGTTCAGGGTGGTGAGAACCAGGGAGGATTATGAGGCACTCCAAAGGGATCTGTCAAGGATGGGCAAGTGGCAACATGGCAAATGGGGTTCAGTGTGGCCAAGTGCAAAGTGATGCACATTGCAGCCAAAAATCCTAACTATAAATACACATTTTTAAAAAAAAAAAAAAAATTGATTTTCCACTAAACCTTACCAGCTACACACCACAAAACTAACATCTAAAAAAAACAGTAGACCAGGATCTTAGAAAGTCTACAGTTAAATTTAGGAATTCCCCATAAGTATAATTATAAAATGATTATAATAAAATAGCTCTAGCTCGAAATACAACTTAAGATAACATATTGGTGCATTATCTCGGATGAAAAAAATCAAACAGAATAGGTTTTCAAGTCTTCACTTTGATTTCTTCTTCTGCTTACATTTCTTCTTCTCAAAAGGGAATTTGACTTTAAACAATTTAGGAGCTGCCGCCCCTAGTTCAGAATCAGTTTCAGAGTCTAAAAAATCGCCAAAAGATGCTGATGTAGATGAGGAACTGCCGCTGCTCGTCCCATCTTGATTATTTGTGTCCGTAGCACTTTTATCCTTTACTTCTCCTTTTGGTTTCGCTGGGGTTTGTTGCTGTTCCAGAAATATTTTAGCTTTAGCCAAAAAGTCAATCTTTTCCTTTTCTTCCCCTTGTAATTGAAAGTCAGTCCTTCTGGCATGAGCCATCGATATGGAGTTGAATTTTCTTGCAATAGTGTTGTAACCGTTTTATATTGTTTTCTCTTTTTCCATATTTTAAATGGAATGTCTTTCAAAGTTATTTCTTCTCCTTGGATTTTTAAGGTTGTCCCATTAGTTGCTTTCAAAATCATATTTCTCATTGATCTTCTTAAAAATTTCACAAAAATTTCCCCTGGAAGGTTATTTTTCTTAATAAATTCAGGATAAATCCTATAAATCATGTCTATATCCGATTGTAATGTTCACAGTTTATCAAAGGCACCAGAGCTTCGCTTAAGACCTGTCTGAGATTTTCGTCTTTTGTTTCTGGGACCCCTTGAAATCTAAGGACGTAAGAGGATCTTTCCACTTGAAGTTGTAGCAGTTGTTGTTTTGCCGAAACAACAACTTTTTTCCACTAATTCCACTATTTGGTTCAAAGCTTTTGTATTATGATCAACTTTTGAAGTTTTTTTGCAGTCTTGCCTGATGTGGACTTGACTTCCTTAATCTCTTTTTGGAGTGTTTCAAAGTTTTGGTTGTGGTTCATCATCTGGTCCAGTAGAAGGCGTACTGCTTTAGAAATCATGTTTGCAACGTCTATGGTCATTTCCGGGCTATGACTCGGTGATGATGAGCTGGTAGTTCTTGTAGTAAGTTTTGTTTTAGTCGCCGTTTTTCCCACATGCTGAGACATTGTTTACGTTAAAGGTAAAAGTTTTTTGAAGATCTGAAATCTTTCTCCGGAGTGCTAAAAACCATTCTGAGCTCTAGTGGGTTCGGAAAAGTATATACACTTAAGTCTATTTCCGCCTTAAACTTTTATTCAGTTGTTTAGACTAGGTAAGGGCTACTCCTCCCCCTCTGGAAGGGTTTCCCCCCCTTCTTCTTCAGGCTTAAGTTGATTGCACTCCCACACTGCTTCTTATAAGTACTTCAGCACTCGTGTTTAATATCAGTTAACCACTGCGTGATAGGGCAACTTCTTTTTTTTTTTTAAACAAAATTTTATTGGGATGTGTTCAACATTTTCAACAACGTTACCAATACAATTTAAAAAACTTTCCATCCCATCCCCCACCCCCCCAATAGGCTTCCAACACTGCTAATAACAAACAAGTATATATTAGACGATAATCAAGTTTAGACTTATATGAATCGACAAACCAGGTAACACATTTCAGATATATAAAACACCTCACAATTTCAACATATTTTCAAATAACAGTATAATACAGTTCAGAATTCATTTCATTTCTCTCATTCAATATCCATACAGATCTAAGTTATACATTTTCCCCTTCATTCTGTATTCAGTTTCCAAATACAGTTTCAAACCTTCCCAATCTTTTATATACTGTTCTGCCATTTGTCCATTTAGTTTTTTTGTCATTTTGTCCATTTCCGCTAAAAATAGCAGTTTTCTAAACCAGTCATGTATATCCGGCACCTTCTCCGTTTTCCATTGCTGAGCGAAGGCCATTCTCGCCGACGTAATCATGTACCATAGTAATGTCCTTTTTTCCTGTGGAATTCTTTCCATTGTCAAACCTAAGAGAAGAAGTTCTGGCTTTCTCTCAATTGGGATTTTTAATATTTTCTGCATCACACAATGTATATTAGACCAGTACACCTTTACTTTATCACATGACCACCACATATGGTAAAAAGAACCCTCTGGTTTTTTACATTTCCAACACAGTTATTACTCAAGTTCTTATTCATACTAATATTAGCAATCTTTTTTGGTGTCATGTACCATCTGTACATCATCTTGTAACAATTTTCTTTTACATTAACACCACAGGTAGAGATTTTAAAAGATCTTTTCCACAAAAACTCCCATGTTTCCATAGAAATTTCTTTGTTCATGTTTATGGCCCATTTTATCATTTGCTCTTTAACAGTTTCATCCAAAGTGTATACAGTCAACAAAGTTTTATACATCTTTGAGATCATTTTTCGCTCTCTTTTCAACCATATATCTTCAAACTCATCATTCTTAGCTCTAAAACCAAACTCTTTACAATCTTTTTTGTAAATATCCCTTATTTGACAATATTGTAGCCATCCATACTCAAATTCTATTACATTATTTGGTTTCAAAACATATTTTTTCCCCTCTTTTTGCAACAATTCTTGGTATTTCAACCAATCATTACCTTTATGTTCTGAAAAAAGATGTATAACTGCTGCTGGAACAATCCACAGAGGCCTCTCATCAGAAACTGTATCCTTGTACCTGGTCCATGCATCAAACAATGTTCTCCTTACATAATGATGTTTAAACATTGAATCAACTTTATTTTTCCCATACCAAAGATAGGCATGCCAGCCAAATCTGCATCTGCAATCGTGCCCCTCAAGAGCTAAGAGTTTTCTATTTTCCAGATTAACCCACTCAGATAACCAAGACATACATACAGCTTCATGATACAAACGCAAATTCGGGACTTGGAAGCCACCTCTGTCTTTAGTATCGTACATTATCTTCATTTTAATTCTTGGCTTCTTTCCTGCCCAGATAAATTTAAAGATCTCTCTTTGCCATTTCACCAACACTTTCCCATCTTTCACGATTGGTATTGTCTGGAACAAAAACATTAACCTGGGCAGTACATTCATTTTGACAACGGCAATTCTTCCAAGAAGAGATAATCTAAGTTTTTCCCATTTTTCTAAATCACTCTTTATCGAAACCCACAGTTTTTCATAATTATTCTTAAACAAGTCTATATTTTTCATTGTAATTTCAACTCCCAAATACTTAACCTTTTTAACCACTTCACATTCTGTCACATTTTGTAACATTTGTTGCTTTGTACCTATCATATTTTTACACAATATCTTGGACTTATTCTTATTCACATAAAACCCTGAGATCTCGATCTCCAAACTCTTTCACTTTTTCAAATACCTTAGGCATATTATTAACAGGATCTTCAACAATAAACATAATATCATCCGCAAATGCTCTTAGTTTAAATGAAAAGCCTCTAATATTCAAACCTTTTATATTATCGTCATCTCTAACCATTTGTAGCAAAATCTCCAAAATCCAGATAAATAGCAATGGTGACAAGGGACAGCCCTGTCTAGTACCTTTTCTGACCCGGAACACTTCTGTTGATTCTGCGTTCACAATCACCGTAGCTTTTTGTTCTTTATATATTGATTGAATCATTCTTGTAAATTCTGCACCCATCCGGGATTTCTCAAACACTTTAAACATAAATTCCCAGTTCAAATTATCAAATGCCTTTTCTGCATCCAAAAATAAAAAACCAACTTCTTTTTCCGGGTGTTTATCATAATACTCAATTGCGTCTAAAACAACCCTCATATTGTCTTTTATTTGTCTGTTTGGTAAAAATCCGGCTTGATCTTCAACAATAGTATCTTTCAAGAACCCTTTAAGGCACTCTGCTCTAATATTTTTGCAAATATCTTATAATCGTTGTTTAACAGTGAAATAGGTCGATAATTCTTTACATTTGTTAAATCTTGTGTATCTTTCGGAATTAAGGTGATCGCAGCTTCATTCCAGGAATCTGGAATCTTCCCAGTTCTTCTAATTTCGTTTAAAAGAATCTCTAACACCGGAACCAGGTCTTCATGAAGTTTTTTATAAAATTTAGCTGAAAAACCATCTGGGCCTGGAACTTTGGAAATCTTTGCCTCTCTTATTGCTTTACTAATTTCTTCTTTAGTTATTACAGCATTTAATATTGCTTTCATTTCTGGGCTTGGCTGTATCAAATTAACCTTGGATAAATAGTCTTGCATCTTTTGCAGATCCACTTGTTTTGTTTGAAAAAGAGTCGCATAGTATTTATAAAATTCCCTCCGGATCCCTCCTGGGTCTGAAATTTCTTTATTTCCATCTTTCAATTTAGTGATTGTTTTGTTCTCTCTTCTTTTCTTCAATTGCCATGCCAAGTATTTACCAGGTTTATTTGCACCCTTCAAAGGACTTCTGTTGCAATTTTTTCAGGTTCCAATATACTTCTTTGTTTAACCTCACCTCATATTGCTCCCTTAAAATCCTCAATTCTCTCAAAATTTTCTTTTTACCAGGCCTTTTCTTAAGCTCCATTTCTTTTTTCCGAATATTTTCCGTAATCTCTTTATCTATTTTCAATTGTTGTTTCTTTTCATTATTATTGATTGCAATCAGATGTCCTCTCATCACAGCTTTATAGGCCTCCCATACCGTTTGCGTCTGCACATCCTTATTTAAATTCAGTTGAAAGTATGTTTGGGTTTCTGTCCTTATTCTATCCACAATATTTTGTTTGTCCAGCAAGTCCTCATTGAGTCTCCATCGGAATTTCTTTCTCTTAACATACATTGACCATTTTACTGGACTATGGTCAGAAAGCGTTCTAGGTAACATCTCGATTTTGCGTGTCTGCAGGATCAAATTCTCAGTCATCCACATCATGTCTATCCTTGAAAAAGATTCATGTCTTGATGAGTAAAAGGAATACTCTCTATCCCTGGATTGGGATTTTTAACTCTCCAAGCATCTTCCAGATGTTCGTGTTTAGCCAATTGAAAAAAGACTTTCGGAAGTTTGCCCATGCCTTCGTTTCCTTTTTGGGATTTTCTATCAATAACATTATCAACAGTACCATTAAAGTCACCCATTAATATCACTTGCTCATAGGTTAGCTGTCGTAGCTGTTCCCACAAATCCTGGAAAAAATTTTCCTTCGCACCATTTGGAGCATAGAGGTTAACAATTAAAGTCTTTTTACTCTGCAGCCAAAAGTTCCCCTTCATTATCTTTAAAAATTTCCTTTGGCAACTTCTTTTTCTGCGTCATTTAGGTCCTTTGCTCGCTCTGGACTCGGTGTACATCTCTGGACGCCATTGCTGGCCCCAGTGCAGTAGAACCTTTGGGGACAAAAGGGAGCCTCAATCCCTCAGCCACAGCTTCGGGAGTGGCTCTCTTCGCGTCCCAGGCTAGAATCCTCTACGGGAACTCTAGGGGAGGCCGGATCCTGCCGGTCTCCCTTCTTGCTGCTCCGGTACAGAACGCATCCATTGGAGCTTGATGAAATGCAACCGTGTAGCGAGTTGCTGAAACCCCCCAACTATAAATACACGTTAATGGGGTGCGAACTGGCAGAGAAAGACCAAGAGAGAGATCTTGGAGTCATAGTAGATAACTCAATGAAAATGTCTAGACAGTGTGCAACTGCAATAAAAAAGACCAACGTTATGCTGGGGATTATTAGGAAGGGAACTGAAAACAAATCAGCCAGTATCATAATGCCTCTGTATAAATCAATAGTGCGACCTCATTTGGAGTACTGTGTACAGTTCTGGTCACACCACCTCAAAAAGGATATTATAGCATTGGGAAAAGTGCAGAAAAGGGCAACTAGAATAATAAAGGGGTTGGAACACTTTCCCTATGAAGAAAGGTTAAAGCGCTTGAGGCTCTTTAGCTTGGAGAAACGACGGCTGAGGGGGTGACATGATGGAGGTTTATAAGATTATGAATGGGATAGAGCAGGTTGAGAAAGAAGTACTTTTTTCCCTTTCTCACAATACAAGAACTCGTGGACACTCCAAGAAATCGCTGAGCAGTCAGGTTAGAACAGATAAAAGGAAGTATTTCTTCACCCAAAGACTGATTAACACATGGAATTCACTGCCACAGGAGGTGGCAGCGGCTACAAGCATGGACAGCTTCAAGAGGGAATTAGATTAGCATATGGAGCAGAAGTCCATCAGTGGCTATTAGCCACAAGGTATAGATAGGAACTCTCAGGCTGGGGCAAGTGATGCACTGTATTCTTGGTGCTTGGGGGGGGCAACAGTGGGAGAGTTTCTAGTGTCCTGGCCCCACTGCTGGACCTTCTGATGGCACCTGGTATTTTTAGCCACTTTGTGACAGAGTGTTTGACTAGATGGGCCATTGGCCTGATCCAACATTGGCTTCTCTTATGTTCTTATGTTCAGCATTCAGAGACCACATGGTAGTCTGCAGAACTAGTGACCTGCTGTGTGTTGAAACCCACCAGCTTGGTAGTGTCCACCACCTCCTTAGGGGGAGAGGGGCTGTTCCAAGCAGCTGGCAAAAACAGGAGCTTTATCAAACTCCTGTACTACTATAGGTGAACATATAAGAACATAAGAACATAAGAGAAGCCAATGTTGAATCAGGCCAATGGCCCATCTAGTCCAACACTCTGTGTCACACAGCGGCCAAAAGGTGGCTGGTGGTATTTGGGAATGTAGACCCTGGCTGTTGTTGTGGCAACCAGCCACTGATGAGGCTGTCCTCTGTGTATGATCCTGTTGAAAAGCCAGGGATGCTGACTGTAATCTTAATATGCTGCAAAACTGAATGCTACAGGTGGATAAGATACTGTTCTTGCCAAAGGTGCAGTACTTTCCCAGTCCATTACAGGGGGTGACCATTGTTTTTTTCCCCTTGTCGTCAACCACTTTCTGTCAAAAAAAGCTTAGCATGGGGGATGAGTCTCCTGATTTCTACATGCTTTTGCATATTGTGGGATTCTGGAACTGATAGTGCCCTGATTTTTACTAAGAACATAAGAACTATGCATTGGTATGGTTTTTGCAAAAATTGTAGCTATGCTTCTCTTTATTTATAGGCGATCCAACCCTGATGTGAAAGAGTTTGTGAGGAAGCAAGGAATTTGGTATAGCTATGCAAAACTGGAATCCTATTACATTGATAAGTGAGTTTCTCTCTTCCAAGCAAGATTCCTTACTGCATCTTTCTCAATTACCACTTTAATAGATCTGGCAATAAATCTTGTTTGCTAAGAGGAATGAACATCTCTTGTGGAGATCCTCAGTCTCAAGCACACATATAACACAGAGGCCACAGTCCAGCACAGATCTGACCTCAAGTCCGCAACAAAAATATAGATCTATTTATCTTTATTTCCCCTTGATGCTTATTTTCCACAAACAGCCTGTTGACTGGGACAGAAGTAGAACCACCAGAGAAAGTTAGTCAGGAAGAATGGGTGTGAATGGAGGCTTTAGATGAAGGGATGTTTTTCAGAAGCATTGCTCCTTGAATCCTGTATACTTCAGATACTCTCTGTATGTTTTTAAAATAGCTCTACTGTCAGAATTGTTTCCTTTCTTATGTGGATTTTTCCTCACAAATCTACACTGTGAGTTTCCACATACTGGTGGGGCAACTTGTCAATTTCTTTTTAGAGTACATTGGCCAATCCAGGATAGCAGACCACCATTAGAAAACTGGATGGTGTTGATTCCCCCTGCCCCTCAAAATCCTGTTCCTGGAGCAGAAGGCTCCCAGGAACAGATTTCAGGAGACATTTTAGGCTGCTGTAGATCCAACTCCTTGAGATCCTAGAGCACACAAGACGATATAAACAAATAGCGTCAGAGATGGCTTATATTATCTGAACAAGATTAGGTATTTGTAGGAATACAGATTCAATGCAAACACGCATACTATTTGACTAGCCATTTTTGCTAGGATCTGATGTTAAGACCACGGTTTAGTCCAGATGTCTGCTTAGTGTAGAATTCTGTGCCTGGGGCCTTATTTAAGCCATATCCCTGCCCCTGACTCAGCTCCCCTTATAGTGGGATAGTGATAATATTAGCCTACCTTTCAAAATTGTTGTAATGAGTACTGAGTACAAATGAAGTGCTTTTTTTCATGTATGTTCAGTTTTTCTTACCAATTCTAACTTTCAGCATATGATTTTGATCACTCCTCTATAAAATACCCTAACAGCACTGACTACTTACATGTGAGAATCCCAAAACATTTTATTTACCTTTATAATTTTTATACATCTATTTTAAAAAGCATTTTATAAACACACTATGCATTTTATTTTTGGTATTTTTGAATTTGTGCATGTGTGCCTGTGCCTGGAAGTTATGGCAACCTCTGGCAACTCCTATTTGGGCATGGAGGACATTCAGAGAAGTGGCTTCACCCCCAGGCCCTGGTATTCTTTGGAGGTCTCTCATCCAAATACTTGCCCAGGTCAGCCCTGCTTAGCTTCTTAGAGCGGACTTGCCTGGGCTGTCCAGGTCAGGGTAACACACTATTCATTTTAGAGAAGGAGATTGATGCAATGACTAGAACTTTAAATTTGGATGTTGGAAACACATTCCATGATCAGCTATGAGTACTAGGTAGACTTGGATAAACACCATTTCTCAGCCTAACCATGGTTGTTAACTGTGATTCTCCTCTAAGTTCTGTGATAGATAGATGGAAAACAAATGTAGTACTAAGAATACTTCACTTTAACAAAGTGAAGCATAACAACACAGGCTACATACTGTGTTGGGTTTCCATGAAAAAAATACCAAACTGATTTACAGTGAATGTGCAGAAAGGCAATGGCTGTTTAATTTACTAATATGGCGCACAAGACATCTGTCTCTCGAGCGCTACACAAGATATACACAGAAAATAAATAGTTCTAAATGAGAAGTTCCATTATTTTTATAAACTCTTTTGAAGGTGAATACATTACAATGTCTTTCTAAATTCAGCACCATCGTCAGGCTATATAAATAATTTAACAATAAATTATGTTTTTCTATTTCTTTATTCTAGAATGTTAGACATTGTATCCTCCTTTAACAAGAAATCCATAGTCTGGCAGGAAGTATTTGATAATGGAGCAGAGGTATGGTCAGAGATGGTTTTATTTTTTTGCAGTAATTTGCAAGTGTTTTTAATGTGTAAGAGTACCCACGTCCCAACTGTTTGGGATGTGAACTAATCTAGGGCTGATTTTTATCCAAATAGTAAACAAGCAAACTTACAGTACAAGGAAGAAGTAACCAATGTGTGGATCACAGAACTGCATAGTATGATGATCATATATGCAGCTTTTGTCAGTTTTCTCATTGTGCCAAAGCAATTTTTAAAAGGTTCTTATTCTCTAGGATGTAGTCTAACAGAATAATTTGAACCTTATTAAACAGATTTTATAATCTGTTAGGGCATTTCCTTAAACACGTTTTTGCATTTAGAAAAGAAACAGGTAAAGCAAATTATTTATAAAAATTGCATACTTGAACCCAAAGAACTTTTATGATCATTAGCAAACTAGGCTATAAATACTCAAAGGACAAGCCTTCCTAATATGGGTGCAATGCTCACATAACAGGGATCTTCACTGAATGCAGATGTTATTGATCCTAATCTGACATTGTGTGGAATGGCGGGGGCGGTAGTCTGTGTTTAACCTGTCTGTCTGTATGTAGCTGTTCCTCTCTGCTTGAACTTAGAACTTGAGTAACTTGCATTGTACAGAGTGAGAAGGTTCGAGATGTACAGTTATGCCTAGAGTGCTTATTTACAGGTTATCTGAAACCCATGTCTTTCGATCGTTTTGTTAGCTACCAGGAGATTCAGTTGTTGAAGTCTGGATGGGAAACAACTATGAAGAGGAATTAAGACAAGTAACAAAAGAGGGACTCTTTGCGATCTTGGCAGCACCTTGGTACCTAGACTACATTAGCTATGGCCAAGACTGGATGAAATACTACAAAGTCGAACCACTCAGCTTCTTTGGTTTGTTAAAGTCTGCTCCTTAGGCATGCTCTAATCAAAATTAAACAAAGTTAAATCTTGTTTCCTTCAGTGTGATCATTATAGGACCTGCTACTGTACCTTTGAACATGAAATTGAGCAAACTTCAGAGGACAGCAGAAGACAGGAGGGCCTGGCGTGATCTGGTCCATGGGGTCGCGAAGAGTTGGACTTGACTGTGCGACTGAACAACAACAACACTGTACCTTCCAGTTTAAGAAAATAAGTGATCCAGTATTTATCCAGTTTCCTCTCATGCTGCCCAAGATAGGCAAGTCATCCAAGAAAAAAAATCCTCACCCTGGTTCAGATTGATCAAATCAGATCATCGAAGGGTCCAATACTTAACAAAGATCTCATCCAGCAAATTACGTTCTGCACCAACTTCAATCCGCTTCCAATCATTGCAACCAGCAATGCTTGAAGGCCACTCTACCAACACACCTGTTGCCCAGCGTCTCTGCCCGTGTGGAGATCCAGTGCCAGAAGATCTGTGCCGTTACCTGTTATTCTGTCCACTCTACCAATCCCCTAGGAAGAAATTTCTAGACCCAGTATTGGCCTCCTTAGGTACTAGAACAGAAACTGAAAAAATTCTAGTTCTACTAGCAGAAGTAGAGGCTGAGATTTCATACAAGGTGGCCCTCTTTGCAGAGAATATTTGGAAGAAAATAGTAGCAATACCATAGCTTGATTACCAACGGAATTCTGGAGAGGAGAGATTGAATTATTATAATGTTTTATTGTGTCCTTAGTTTTTAATTCTTCTGGTTTTAGAAGTTTATATAGATATTATTGTTATATTCTTCTGTCATTGTTACGGTCTATGGCTAAAGGCAATAAACTGAAACCTGAACCTGAATCTAGTTTATTGGTAGACAGACTGTATTCTAATTTGTGTCTTAGTTTGGAAAATCATATTGCTTTTTTTTACATTAATCATGGGGAAGAAACGTTTTCCTGTTCCTAATTTCTGTTCTTGCTGAAGGAAAACAGATAATGCCATTTGATTCAAGTTAAGAAAACATATTGAGCTGTAATATGTAACTACAGTACTCATGTCTTGTGCTCAGTTAGATTTTTCCAGTGCTGTTCAATATGAGAACAGTTGAGATCAACTTGTACTAATAGGTGTTTTGGAATACCCTGAGAATGTCTGGCTGTACAATACTTACTTCATTAATGGTGATAATCAGTCATTACTCACTCATATCATTTCTATTTCTTTAAACACAGGGTGTGAATCACAGAAAAACCTGGTACTTGGAGGAGAAGCCTGTCTATGGGGAGAATTTGTAGATGCAACTAATTTCATTCCAAGACTCTGGTATAGTTCTTTGCTTATTGGACATTTTAATCACAAGTTTTCATCTTGATGTAACATTTATTGCAACAGCATCTTAACACTATCTTACGCCAGAGTTTGAGACCACTTTCTCCCTTACCTTGCCCGCCCCCAATTAATACTGTCTGAGAACGGCCATTTAGTAACTGCATAGCATGCAAACAACTATCTCATTGCCCCACTGTCATATTAATCAATGGACTTATGACCAAATGATGTCATTTAAACCAATGTGAAATGCGAAGACTCCCTCACATGAAGCTGGTTGCACAGTAAGGAGCACCAGTAGTCTTAAAGGGATCTGTTTTTCAAAGTTTGAGAGAGAAACCCTTGGGAAGACTTGTAAGCACTTGGGGTTGGACCCAAACTAAATTTTCCAATGGCAGAATGGACTTTCCTGCCTCCTCCACCCCAGCGTTTCCACAAAAAGCTGCTTCTGGGGGACAGGGGATATGGAGGAATGACACAAAGGGGGGTGGGGTAGTCTACCACATGAAAAGCAAGTAAGTGGAAGTTGCTGTCTTAGTCTGGATCTGTTCTTCTATCTTGAACCTGTTCCTATAGTTGACACCATTTGCTCTCAACTTCCAGGGAGACCTGTTCAAGGAGTTTGGGCCACTACCCCGTAGTACTTCATGGGAGTAATCCTTGTGGTTTATTTTCTACTTAAGCACACTTGGGGTACTTTTAACCCAAATATTCTCATTCTTGGTTTTTGAAGAAGCATGTTTCCCAATAGGCTGCTATAATAAACTGAACATGTATGTAATTAAATCACACCATTGCATTCTTGGGGAACATACATCAAAGCCATGGACACTTCATTGTCTTTTGTGCTGTAGAATTATGCTTAGGGGTTTTTTTAAGGATTTTGGTTTCTAGACATATGTTAAGATTCTAAGCAAGATCACTTTATTGAATACGAGATGTCCAGAACTTTCCAGCTGAAGGACTAAGTGTTACTGGGGAAAACAATCGTGGATGTAAACCAAGCCCTGTAGACAGAACATAATTGAATAATGCATGACTGCTGTAAGGGCTCAACTCAAAGGGCACATAGTTGCTTCTGGTTTGTTCTTTCACCCAGAAAATCACATATTCACTCAGTTTGATAAGGAATCCAGTTCAGTTTTTAAAGATTGAGTGTAAATTTTGTATTCTTCAGATTTTCCATTTTTAAACGTTTTTTCTTACCCACCCCTCTTATAACACCAGGCCTCGGGCAAGTGCTGTTGGTGAGAGACTCTGGAGTAGTAAAAATGTGACTGATCTTGGAGATGCTTATAGCAGACTAGTTGAACATCGCTGTCGCATGCTTAGGTAAGAAATGGGGTAACTAAATATGTTGTAGTCCAGTACTGCAGTGTACATCTTCTCACTGTTCCACCAGGCCCTAACTGCTACTGGGTCTCTCCTGAGGAAACAACCTGTGTTTTCCAGTATTTTTTTAGGGTGCACCTTGAGGTGGTGAGTCCCTTACCTAGCAGGTGTGTCTGGGACCTGTTATTAGAAATCATCCTCAGCTTTAAGGTTGGGATAAGAACGGAGAGCAACATCTGAGATGCTATGCTCTCCCCTCTCCCCCATTTCTAGCAATTGACAATTCCAGCTTCACAGTATTGTGCCTGGTCCAAACAAATATTACAATATTTGGTAAAGCTTCTTTAAGAGATGTAGAACAACAGAACTCTGCATCTGACTTTAATAGGTGGGATACATTTTAGGGCCTGTTTGGGTGGGAGTCAGTATTCCCTCTAAGCTGAGTTAGTGTGAGCTAGCTCACAGTTTTTTAGTCTCCGGCTCACACATTTTTGTCTTAGCTCGGGGAGGATGGCTCCAGAGCAAACTGATTTAGGCAGTAGCCAAGTCACTCCCTCACAACTTTAATGCCAGCAGCTCACAAAGTAGATTTTTTGCTCACAAGACTCCACAGCTTAAAGGGAGCATTGGTGGGAGTTCAAAATTATTTCCCATCAACATTTTCTGTTTATAAACTAAGAGACCCTTTCCGGATGGCAACTTGTGTGGGGCAAAGTCAAATCAGACCTACATGTCAGGACTGCTCTATCCTATACTTAGTTTCCAAAAATACTACATTTCCACTGAAAATTATACATACATTCTGCGAAATTATGACAATACATGAAGTCTTTCTTCAGCGAAGTAGATTCAGGTGGGTAGCCGTGTTGGTCTGAAGTAGCAGAACAAAGTTTGAGTCCAGCGGCGCCTTTAAGACCCACAAAGCTTTATTCTGGGCATAAGCGGCCATGTGGTCTCTGGAGAAGTGGGTGTGCACGTGAAAGCTTATACTCAGAATAAAGCTTTGTGGGTCTTATTTATATCTTGGATTTATGGCCTGCCCTCCCCTGCATAATTGCAAACCTTAACAATATTTAAGACAACTCTAAAATTTACAACAGTCAATAAGATGGCACATAGAGAGAGCACAAACAGGGCTTCATTTCCTGGCAGTAAGGGAGGGGGAGGTAAAGGAGGATGGAAGGAGAAGGGAAGAGAAGAAAGTCAGCCTGGCCAGAAATGGTTGCTGTCCTCAGCCAGAGGCCTTAAAGGTGCCACTGGACTCAAACTTTGTTCTTCAGCTTAGTAGTAAGCACTACTTGGCATACACGATAAAGGCTTTGTTTTCCAGCACTCATGGGGAATGAGGATTAACAGTTAATCAAGTGTGTTAGAGACTCAAGCTTACTGCTTTGCCCCATCCCATGTCTGGCAGGACCTTTCCTCTTGAGTCACAGAGCTGTTCTGTGAAGTGGCACACAAGAAAGTATGCAAGGACTTCCAGTGAAAAACAATAAAGACACATGTTAGGCTTTGGATAGCTGGTGCTGTAAGGAAATCAGATTTGGACAGCTATTGCATGTAGTAAGTACTACCTGTGTGAGATTCTGTAAATTGAAAAGGGGAAGGTTTTATGCCATTCCAAGCATCACTAGGAAAGTGGCAAGCAAAGTCCTTGATTCTAGTTTCAGTATAACAGTTGGGCAAGTCAAAATAACCGTTTGTTATCTCAAAATCAATCTTTTTTCTTCTATAGGCGTGGAATAGCAGCACAGCCTTTGTATGTTGGATTCTGTCAGCATGAAATGAGAAATCCATAACACATATAAAATGTAAGATTACTAGCAGTGCCTTTTTGGATTAGGAAACTTGCACATTCCATCAAATATCTGCACTGGAGCCATCAACTTCAAAATGCTGGAATTTTCCTTAAGTTGAATTTTGCACATGTTTCAGGAAAGATTCTTATTAGATAATTTCAAAATAAATGCTAATGTGTGTTTATTTAAAGTATTAGTTTATGAAATGTAACTGCTGCTATCCTTGTATAGTAATATAGAATAATATATTTAACAGACACTTCTTAGTTCTGCAGGACACGTAGTTTACCTTTCAGTAATAGAAAACACATTATGCTTTCAACTGCATCTCATTTCCCCCCTGTATCTTCCACCCAATCTGCCACCTAAATTTTCCCATTCTCCCCCTTCAGCTTCTTCTTTCACTCACTACTCCTGCCTTGACTGACAGGATCCAAAACTCAGCAATATTATCACTGTTGCCCAGCAACCTCACAAATGGCAGATGTGAATGGACATTAGTCTCTTAAAGCTACAGATACTACTACTAATTTGAGGATTAACTCATCCCCCAGTCCTGCTGCAGCTTCTTTTAAATGGTTCAGGTTACATGGGTCTGCAAACCTGTGAGTTCCCTCAGGCTGGTAGAAAAGTTGTCCCTGGCCCAACTGTGTCGATTTTTTGATCCATGTTCTACAGTAAGGTTCAGAATTAGATATGATGACTGAAAAGGCACTATGGCCTAGGGGAACATTTGGGTATATGCATGGATATTTTGTTTGACACAGGTGGAAGTATTCTGGCCTAGTCCTTCCTAAGGTTGAGAATTTGAAGTTGTCTGGGATCAGAAAAAGAAGAGATTGGATTTATACCCCGCCCTTCACTACCCGAAGGAGTCTCAGAGCAGTTTACAAACTACTTTCCCTTCCCCTCCCCACAACAGACACCCTGTGAGGTAGATGGGGCTGAGAGCTCTTTCAAGAACTGCTCATGGGAGAACAGCTCTGAGAGAACTTGTGACTGACCCAAGCTCACACCAGCAGCTGCATGTAGAGAAGTGAGAAATCAAACCCAGTTCTCCCAGATTAGAGTCCACATTCCTAACCACTAGTCCAATCAGTGGACATGGTTTCCTATAGAAGAGGTAAGATAAGTACTGGCTTACATTCAGATAGTAGAAGGATGGCATGGAATAATCAGGGTAAATTATTTAGCAGTTAAAGAGATAAGATGATAGCACTTCTCTTGAACTCTACCACATAAAGCTTTGTAAGGTCTGATTTAAGTATGAGGCTGGCGAAACCAAAGAACTTTACCATGTGCGGTTTTTCATAAGACTCATGATCTCATTTAAACTCTCCTGCAAATCATGCAGGGCAACTTACACATGTTCAATTTAGCATGGATGGCAATACAAATCTGCAAGGGTTATCCAGTGCACAGCCCAACCACACTTAGCAACATAGTTTAAACCCTGTAAAGTTGTATGGGGCAGCTCTTTGCCTTGTAGCCTCATGCTTAAATTGGACCCCAGTAATGTACAAACACATTTGCATTTTCAGATACCTCTTGTAAAAATGCTTGCCAATTCAAGCTTGTTTTGTCTTCATACTTTAAGGCCACTGAATACATGATGGTACAGTTACAGACACATACTTTTAACTGTGGCAGATCACCAGATCTCAAGTCTATTCAACTTTCACATTATGCCAATCCAATCCTCTTATTCACCAGAGCAGTTTGCTCATGCGGGCTCATTTCCTGATAGCTTGCCAGTTCCAGAGTGAATGTCCCAGAGCCAGATGTTAAAGTCCGCAAAACTGTTGAGTATCCCTAGGACAAACCAAAGCATATATTAGTGACAAAGCTGCAAATACACTTAAGCAGTTTGCTATAGGTGGCTAGTTTGGGAAGAAACTATCACTAGCAACACTATAATACAACCCCCATACTCGTGTACCTACTTTAAACATGATGTACCATTAAACTCAATTGTAGATATGAAAAAATGCAGACTACTAGAATCTCCTACGTAATGTTTAAAGGGAGGCACCAGAGCACAGTGGCAGAGTTTAGGCCAGGTTTAATCCCAGCAGCTCCACTTAAAGGCTGGGAAATTTGCTTCTGGAACTTCTGACCTGTAGGAGCTCTGACTAAAAAAAATACTTTACATGCAATCTCAGCTTCAATCCCTAGGATCTCTGGCAAGGCGGTGTTGGGAAAGACCTTCTGTTTGAGCCTGTGGAGAGTCACTTTCAGAGAAGATACAGAGCTAAATGTTCCATAAATGCCTGCTATTGACAGGTGCCTTCCATAAAACCCTCCCCTGTCTCAAGATCAGGGAAGAGGAGTAAACAGTAACATGGTCTAGCCTGTTAGCATAATGGTCCCTGTGCAAACTGTCTTTCTCCTCATGAAACAAAAAAGAGAACTCTTTCCTCAATGAAGCTTCTCAAATCAAGTCATGAATCAGAGAGGTGCTTCCCAGACGTTGAAGAAGAGTTTCCTAGAATATACTGTAATGAAAAAGAACTCTCAGTACCTCTCCCAAAAACATTATAGTTCACATACATCCTCATGAAAACTAGATAAACTAATTTCATGTCTGTAAGTTAGGCAGACCCTGTTTCATTCAGGCAAGATGCAAAAATATGCCCTGGAACAGGTGTTTTAACAGGCATTTAGAGCTACACTTTTAGCATTCATTTTGGCCAGCTTGTGTGTGCATGCGCGCACACACCATCATTTCTGCTAGTGGAACTGATGCAATCACGACTTTGTTATCTTGACGACTCTGAACTTCTTGAATGCTGCCTCTTCTTTGTGCCAGGTCCCCAAGCACTGCGCCAAGATGACTCTCGCCCACCATTATTTCCAGGTTCATGAGAGGCTCCAGCACTTGCTTATGAGCTTTTTTCAGAGCCTGAAAAAAAGCCAACATTCACTTCTTCTGCACAAACATCAACATAACTAAATTGTAACAAGGCATAACTCATCCTCTATGAGTTCCTTATTGATACCTTTGCTTGCTATGCAAAACAGAACAGCCACATTCTATAGGAGAGTACATTAAGTAACTAAATGTAGTACTGACCACAGTAAAGGAAACTTAGTTAAGAAAAAAGGATACTGAATTTTTAAAGAATTTTAAAAAGTAAAGGCAATGATCCAGAAGATGCCAAACCCTGTACCAATCAAAGGTTACCCCCACCAACAAAATGGACAAAACTAAAATGTTCTAGACAAATCCACAGTACTCCCTTTATACCTTTTGCATGCACCGAGAAACACAAGCAGAAACTATTGTGGGGGAGGTACCAGCATTTGCATCCACTGTATGCACCGTCACAATTACATCTTGAACTGGAAAGCCCAGAAGTGGTCCTACACACATAAAATTCAAACACTGCATTAGCATCTCATACTGAGCCATGAAGACAACATTTGTTTTACCTTCTGTATTAGCATTTGACTGCTATTTAATGTTATTCACAATGGACAGTGCTATTGTAAGCTATATTGATGTTACAGTTGATGTCGCAGATAATTTATTTTGGGATGCAAGTCAGTTTCAAATGTTCAAATGTCTTGCAGGGTGTACCCATAATTGAACACATACACACTATATTCTCATAGCTATAGCATGCTTTACAAAGAGAGGAAACAGCAGTATCCCTTGGGGAAAGTCTTTAGTCTGGTCCAGTCCCTTACACAAATCTATTCCTACTGTTTTTCAACAATGAAATACACATTTGAAACATGACTTAATTTTATCAAATCAATTTGATCAAAAATTAAGGAGAGTGGACAAATTCATAGAGCACAGGGTTATCAATGGCTATCTACTCCCTCCCGTATCAGAGGTAGTGTGCCTCTTTAAACTGGTTGCTGGGGAGCACAGGCAGGATAATGCTCTTGCCCTCTTCCTCTTTGTGGGCTAGTCAGCCACTGTGTGGATAGAATGCCAAACTAGATGGGCCTTTGATCTGATCCAGCATGGCTCTACTTATGTTCTTATTAAATTTATTGTCTAGCACCAACAAGCAAATGAGATGATTACTGTAATGCATGTGGTGACTTAAGGGAATCTTCAGATTCTGTCTCTACCCAAGTGTCAGATGAACTTGAAGGTGGTACATAATGTTCACATACTTCATACTACACTGGCCTTACTTAAATGTGGGGGGAATTAATACATTCTAGTTTGTATAAGTGAGGTGCATCTGACCCCATTCAACCAGCATCTGGAAACATTCTGCCCCTGAAGAACAGGAGATAACCATGGGCATGACATATTAGACAAGCAGCAAGAGAGCAGTTTTCTTTTAAAAAATGTATTGTGCATTTAGGAATTATCTCAGATGGGGGGGAGCATTATAAGCAAACCTTTCAAAATAAGGATGGGAGGAGGGGTTGTTAACAAAATACACATGTCAAAACCCCCAAATCTACAGTCCTGCCCACTAAGGCACTCCCATCACTGCTCTACGAAATCATTAAATACGTTTTCAAGAATTACATTTGTGATTGTTTTGGCAATGTGTCATGCATGACCTTGCCCAATCTTCACAACTTCCTTCATAACATATTAAAATATCGCTTATTCATTATAGTGTTAGATACATTCTTATTTTCTCTTCATTATAGCTCATCTTTCCCCCAATGGGAACGCGAAATGGCTTACATCATTTTCCCCACCTCCACTTTATCTTCACAGTAACCCTATGAAGTAGGTTAGGCCAAAAGTGTGTGACTGGCTGGTAGTCATCCAGCAAGCTTCCACGGCCGAATGTGGATTCAAACCTCGGTTTTCCCTGATCCCAGTCCAATGCTAATCACTACAACCACACTGTATGCATTTCTATCTATATATCTAATTCCCAAGTTGCTCCCCGCATGCAGATATTTAAATCCGCACATTGGGGGCACCTGGGGGGCAGGGAAATTTTCCTGCGCATGTGGGGCAGTTCCCAGGTGTGCAGAAAAATCTGAAAACTTTGAAAAAATACAGGGGGAATATTTAAATCCCCCCAAAAGCAGGAAACGCTCTGAGAAATCTGTGGTGGGCCAGCGGTTGGAAGTTGCTCAGGCCTCACTGCGGGGGGGGAGATCCAGCAGCAGTTGAGGAGATTGCTGGAGGGGCGATCGGTGGGCCTGGAGGCCGGAAGCCGCTCTGGCCTCACTGCCAGAGTCGGGGGAGGGGAGGTGGAGGAGATTGGCGAGGCTGCTTAGGCCTCACCACCGGGGGGGGGAGGAAGAGTTTGGCAACGCCCAGCAGCTGGCAGCCGCTTGGGCCTCGCCACTAGAGCCAGGGGTGGTGGTGGAGGGGTGGTGGAGAAGACCAGGGACAGGGGGGGACTTGGTGGACTTGGTGGCTGGCAGCTGCTCAGGCTGCACTGTCAGTGTCCAGGAATGGGGGGGAGGCTTACCTGCTGCTGCTTCCTCCTCCTCTTGCTCTGCGTGGAGCTCTTCTCTTCCCCGTCCCCCACGAGTATCGCAGGTCCCCTTTCTTGTTCTACTGAATATCAAAAACTGAAGTGGCTTTTACCTTGAAGATACGAGGTATGAATTCCATTCTCTACAGCTTCACGAAGTTCTGGCTGAAGCAAATTACAGGTATTTTCAGCATACTCAATGACTGGTGCTATTGCTGAATATTCTCCATCCCAGGGTCTCAGCTGTAATTCAACAGTCACTTGGTGTCGCTTTTCTCCTATAATTCTGTCCAGCGTATCTGTGATAATTAATTTAATACCAAGAATACACAAAACATCCTGATTCAGAAAGCTTGAACAGCCATTCTTCCAATAGTTCAGCTGCAGATTTGGGATTTTAGATTTCTTACCTGTAGCTTGGACTGTGTTTTGAATGGTTTCTCTGTAAGCTACCTGAAGAGGTCCAAGGTAGGTCTCAAGTCCATATTCACGTTTGATTCGGTCATGGATGATCTCAATGTGCAGCTCTCCCATGCCACAAAGGATAGTCTGTCAAAAAACGTGAACACAATATGAAAGCATCTTTAACTGAACAGAAACATCAGAAGCAGTGGATTAGTTTTTACAGACACTCCAACATGTTCACTTCTAAAAGAAAGAGCTGCTAAAGGTTGCTAGAATTCCTCCTCAGCTTGTACAGGCAATGGCAATACAAATGCTGCTGACTCTCTCCTCACACCAAACTTTATACTAGAAGCACTAGGAAGCAAAGCCCGTTGTGGAGGAAGACAATGGGCCCTAGAAGGAAGGAAGGAAGGAAGGAAGGAAGGAAGGAAGGAAGGAAGGAAGGAAGGAAGGAAGGAAGGAAGGAAGGGGAGAGTGAAAGAAAGAAGGAGAGAGGAAGAAAGGAAAGGGGGGAAAGGAAGGGAAGAGGGGTGGAACGGGCTTCTCTGGGCCTACTGGGCCCACAGAAGGCCCAGAGGATGGTGTGGGGGGACAGAACCGGCTTCTCTGGGCCTACTGGGCCCTGAGAAGGCCCAGAGGATGGGTGGGGGGAACGGGCTTCTCTGGGCCTACTGCACCCATAGAAGGCCCAGAGGATGGGGGCAGAACGGCTTCTCTGGGCCTACTGGGCCTCAGAAGGCCCAGAGGACGGTTGGGGGGCGGAACAGGCTTCTCTGGGCCTACTGCACCCATAGAAGGCCCAGAGGATGGCGGGGGGGGGCAGAACGGTCTTCTCTGGGCCTACTGGGCCCTCAGAAGACCCAGAGGATGGGGGGAACGGGTTTCTGGGCCTACTGGCCCAGAAGGCCCAGAGGATGGGGGGGGGAACGGCTTCTCTGGGCCTACTGGGCCCTGAGAAGGCCCAGAGGATGGTGTGTGTGGGGGGGCAGAATGGGCTTCTCTGGGACTACTGGGCCCTGAGAAGGCCCAGAGGATGGTGTGTGTGGGGGCAAAACAGACTTCTCTGGGCCTACTGGGCTCTGAGAAGGCCCAGAGGATGGGGGGGGCAAACGGGCTTCTCTGGGCCTACCGCACCCATAGGAGGCCCAGAGGATGGGGGGCACAATGGACTTCTCTGGGCCTACTGGGCCCTGAGAAGGCCCAGAGGATTGGGGGGGGCAAAACGGCCCTCTCTGGGCCTACTGGGCCCTGAGAAGGCCCAGAGGACGGTTTGGGGGAGGCGGAACAGGCTTCTCTCACCTGCCTCAGCCTTGAGGGCCTGTCCCTGCACTCACTCTGCAGATGGTCCTCTCCTGCCAGAGAATCAAAGCAGACTGAGACGAAGACACTGCCCAGGGCTGACATGGGCGGGACTCTGCCAAGCTGCCAGTCAGCCCCAGCCAGCGTCTTTTGACTGCCAGTTCTTGCGCTCAATAAATTGTGGCAAGCATAGAATGTTGGTGAGCAAAATTCAATTATATATAAGGACAGGATTGGGGAAAGAACATCAAGAGCTAAGGCAAGATATGATGGATATGATATCACCTCTAGCCCAATGTATGGAGGAACTGGAGTCTCAATGCAAGCAAACAGCTCAAAAAGCAGAAGCAGCATTAAAGAAAATCGCTTCCCCTGGGGAAAAAGCTTGGAACTACCTCTCAAGACAGTTGGTCTAGAGAAAAAATCATGATGTTGGAGTCTCGCATAAGAGACAAAAACTTGAAATTTCATGGTTTTTCACCAAATGCCGAAGCAACATCAAACCTTTCTATTTTCATGGCGTCCTGGCTGCCTGCCTCTTTAAAATTAGAGGAGGAACTGACACCACTGATACTGCGATCTTACTGAGTAGGTAAAACAACAGATTCTTCCCAGGCTGCCCTTTCTGGCAGAAACATTGTGGTGGAGCTGGCAGACTATCGGACTAAGAGGAAAATCTTGATGGAAGCACACAGCGGAGCGGTTTGAATTTTCAAGGAAGCAAAATACTTATATTTCCGGATCTTCCCCCAGAAATGCTTAAGATTTGAAGAAACTTAAAACCTATTATTTCCAAACTCCAGGCAGCAGGTAAAAAATACCATTGGTTGGAATTAGGTAAAATGTTTGTGGAATATCAGCAAACTCAATATATTACATATGACTGTTTCTGGATCAGCTTTGTTATCTGCATTAGGTTTGCTTCAATTAAAGCAAGCTGAAATTCGAGCTGTAAAAAAGGAAGACTCATTCACCACTGACTCCAGTTAAAAGCAGCAAGCTTCATGTTTCTGAAGAAACAGAGGACGGTGAAATAGAGCTTGATGTACTGTAATTTTGTAATGTTCTATCACAATAGCAAGCTACATATTTATTAGCTCAATATATATAAAGTTTGGGGGGCTGGGAGGCCTGAGGAGCAGACAGGTATGCGCTCCCATATTGTAGGGCATGGGGTGGGGAAGAAGGCTCTCCCCTAGCTTACATTGTAAGCTTCCATAGACCCAATGGTTTTCTGGGCTACAATGTATACTTTATCAGTTAATCAACTGCATTATCAGATTAAAACAAGGAAGATAGAATATGCTGGAACTTAGGAAGCTAAATATTATCATGTATGTTTCAATGCATAATTAATGATCATTTTGAAAGAATGAAAGAAGAACACTGCTTATGTAAAAAGATATAAATATAAGGACATATAAGTTGAACTGATATAATTTTGTTTAAACATTAGATGATATTATATATAATTTATGTACCTTTTTTGGTTGTAAGTAATACAGTTCTTCAATTAAATAATAATTTTAAAAAAGTTGCTAGAATTTAGGAACTTTTCCACCTTGTGGTGGAAACTGACCTTATAGTCAAAAGTTACTATTTATTTATTTTTATTTAATTTATACCCTGCCGTCCCCGCCAAAGGCGGGCTCAGGGCAACTTACACATTTTCCATAAAAATACAATGAAAATCTATCATAATATATAATTATAAGCATAAAATACCAATCATTTAAAATGCAATTAAAATGCTGGAACATTACCAAGAGAACGGGAGCACATCCTTTCCTTATATATAAAAGAGTAGTGGTCAGCTGGCATGCCCAAATAAGGCATGCCCAAATAAGGGAAAAATGCACAGCAAAATAGGTTGGCCGCAGGGGCTGTCAATCACGATTGGGCCCTGGCCATTGGTTGACATGCCTGGCTGTGTGGGCTCGGTCTTACCCACACAGCCAGCAGACAGCCTATAGGACTCAGTCTGCCTCCAGCCACCGGACCGGACAGATGCTCTGGCGGCTCTCCCCAGTAAGTGACTCGGGCCAACTGGGGCCTGGGGCCAGGGACGCCTTGCACGGTGGGGAGGAGGCGGCAGAAGGACAGCCTTCAATGGCTGGCCCAAACAATGACACGGCCTCCCTCGCTCGCCGCTCCGCTACTGCGGAGCCGCACCGGGAGGGGGAGGCCGACCTGGCCTGGTCCTGCAGGCGTTGCCGGCGCAGATGGGGGACGGGGCCTCCACAGGGAGTCCGGCTAGCGCCCGTTGCATCGGAACATGCAACGGGCCTTGCCGCTGGTTATTTATAATATGCCTGAGGTGACCATATAATTCCATACACACCAGCTCAGTTTGGTCACTTTGTTGTACAGTGGGTACAGGCTAAGGTCAGGACGCAGGCTGTGAGGTGGTAAAGTGAAGGTGGTAAAGCCAGGGCACAGGCACACTCCTTGGTGCATGATGTGGCTCCTTAGTCAAATGCCTGGTGGAAGAGCTCCATCTTGCAGGCCCTGCGGAACTGTACAAAGTCCCGCAGGGTCCTGATCTCTTCTGGGAGCTCATTCCACCAGGATGGAGCCACCACCAAGAAGGCTGTGGCCCTGGTTGTTGCCAGCCTAGCATCCTAAATATATGTAACAGAAATCAAGCAAAACAACATTATATACCTGATTTTAACCCATGTCATACAGGATATAATTAATAGATCTGCAAAATGGAGCTAGGGATAGATAGGGTGGTGTCTACAAACCTGAAGTCAGTCCCAGGTTTGCAGAAAAATCTGGCGCCAGCAGCCATTGCTCAGCTTGGCCAGGCTTTTCCCAGGGAGAGGTCCCAAGGGAGAGGGAAGGAGGGAAAAGCTGAAAACAGAAGAACAGATAGAGGTAGGCTGACTGGTGGGCAGGAAGCAGGAAAGCAAGCAGGAAGAGGGGAAAAACTATGGGGGCTGTGCCAGGGAAGGAAAAGTGTGGGTGGAAGATACTGGGGGCTATGGGATGCCTCCTACAAGTCCTCTGAGTCCCCTGCTTGTTATTTCATAATCCAGAAGAGGACACAATGCAAGTAAAATGAGCAGTTTAAATGTATTTACAGAACACGAGCAAGACAAGGAATCTGGCAGTATTCGTCTTTACACAGGCAGCATTCAGGGGACTTCACCCCTCTTTGCCACAGCTCAACTACTACTGGAACAAATAAACTGGTAATGGACCAAGGTATGTGCACCTAACAGGTGAAAAATCACAGAAAAATGAAGGTGCAGTATTATCTCTCTGTTTAATATATAGTAATTTCCTACAGTCCACCATGCAAAGCTGCTTTTTCTTTTTCTTTTCCATTATCTTTCAGTGTTATTCTACCAAACAGATATGTCTTAAGTACACATTAAAAATGCAAATTGGTTTCAACCTACACTATGGCTCCCCACACAAATGGTGTCATCACTTTGTAAGAATGCTGTTAGAAATCTGTAGTCCTTGAGAAAATCACAATTCTCAGAATCTCCTGAAGGAATGAAACTGCAATCCATAATGTAGATACAGCCTAAGAAATTGTAATGGTTGTTGCAATAGGGTTGATTTATATTTTTTTCTTAAAACACCACAATGAAACAGGTTCAAAAATATGGAGAGAATTGTACTGCTGCATCTTACTTGTCCAGTATCAGCATCTATCTTGACTTTCAAACTGGGATCCTCACGTTGCAGGCAAGCCAAGGCATTGTCCAAATCTGAAGTAAAACATCAAACTATATTAGATATAAAGACTACATTTGATTTTAGCTTTCGCACACACTGAATAAAGGCACTTTCAATCCATGCCCAATGCACTTTGCAACTGGATTTTACTGTGTGAATGGCAAAATTCACTTGCAAGTGATTGCTAAAGTGGACTGAATGTGCATTGTTCAGTATATTTTTAGAATGTACTAGTTATTTCTATAACATTAGAAGTATCTGCTTACAGTTTTCATTGTGATATGATGCATTATTGAGAAACTCCACTGAAAAAAAACAGGTTGCTTACCTGTAACTGGTGATCTTCGACTGGTCATCTGTGCATTCACACCTCTGGGATATAGTGTGCCTGCGCCAACCTCAATCAGTATAATGGAAAGCAAAAGGGATTTTTGTGCCTACTCCCCCGTCATGTGCCAGGCTCCACTGCACATGACTAGAAGAAGGGGCATGACTATCCCACCAGTTCCTTCTGGCCGCTGCCCTCAGTCTCCAAAGAAAGGACTGAAAGTAGAGGAGAAGGAGGGTGGGTGGTGTGAATTCACAGATGGATGACCACTCAAAGATCATCAGTTACAGGTAAGCAACCTGTATCTTCTCCATGGTATCTGTGCATCATAAGAACATAAGAACATAAGAGAAGCCAATGTTGAATCAGGCCAATGGCCCATCTAGTCCAACACTCTGTCACACAGCGGCCAAAATATACCAGGTGCCATCAGGAGGTCCAGCAGTGGGGCCAGGGCACCAGAAGCCCTCCCACTGCTGCCCCCTCCAGCACCAAGAATAGAGTGCATCACCTGCCCCAGACTGAGAGTTCTCATTCTATACCCTGTGGCTAATAGCCACTGGTGGACTTCTGCTCCATATGTTTATCTAATTTCCTCTTGAAACTGTCCATGCTTGCAGCTGCCACGACCTCCTGTGGCAGTGAATTCCATATGTTAATCACTCTTTGGATGAAGAAGTATTTCCTTTTATCTGTTCTAACCCGACTGCTCAGCAATTTCATAGAGTGCCCACGAGTTCTTGTATTGTGAGAAAGGGAGAAAAGTACTTCTTTCTCAACCTGCTCAATCCCATTCATAATCTTATAAACCTCGATCATGTCACCCCTCAGCCGTCGTTTCTCCAAGCTAAAGAGCCCCAAGCATTTTAACCTTTCTTCATAGGGAAGGTGTTCCAACCCTTTTATCATTCTAGTTGCCCTTCTCTGCACTTTTTCCAATGCTATAATATCCTTTTTGAGATGTGGTGACCAGAACTGTACACAGTATTCCAAATGAGGTCGCACCAATGATTTATACAGGGGCATGATGATACTGGCTGATTTGTTATCAATACCCTTCCTAATAATCCCCAGCATAGCGTTGGCCTTCTTTATTGCAGCTACACATTGTGTAGACATTTTCAGCGAGTTATCCACTACGACTCCAAGATCTCTCTCTTGGTCCGTCTCTGCCAGATCAGACCCCATCAACGTGTATTTATATTTAGGATTTTTGGCTCCAATGTGCATCACTTTGCACTTGGCCACATTGAACCCCATTTGCCACATTGACACCCACTCACCCATCCTCAACAGATCCCTTTGGAGTGCCTCACAATCCTCCCTGGTTTTCACCACCCTGAACAACTTCGTGTCATCTGCAAATTTAGCCACATCACTGCTTACTCCCAATTCCAAATCGTTAATAAACAAGTTAAAAAGCATGGGACCGAGTACTGATCCCTGTGCTACCCCACTGCTTACCACCCTCCACTGAGAAAGTTTCCCATTTATACTCACTCTCTGTTTCCTATTTATAAGCCAGTTTTTGATCCACAAGAGGACCTGTCCTTTTATCCCATGACTTTTATCCCATGACATCACACCTCTGGGAGACTAGCAAGCAGTACAATCCTACCTGGAAGAGGGAGCTGAGGTCCTAACTCTGCACCGTCTGCAACACCGCTCGTCCAACTGAGGACCGTTGATGAAGACGTACATCTAGGGCATTGTGCTTCACAAACGTGTAAGGCATGGGCCATGTCGCTGTGTTGCGGATATCTTCTAGCGACGCACCTCGCAGGAAGGCTGTGGATGCAGCCACCGCCCGGGTGGAATGTGCCCTGAGCGGCCCAGGAAAGGCTTCCTGGCTAACGAGTAGCATAGCTTAATAGTCACCACAATCCACTTGGATAGCTGCTGGGATGACAGCTTCTTCCCTTGGGAGGGTAAAGCATAAGAGACAAAGAGGGCCGGCAATTTTCTAAAGGGTCGTGTTCGATTCAAATAAAAGAGCAAAGCTCTTTTGACGTCCAGCAAATGGAGCTGGCATTCCTCCTTGGACAAAGGAGATGGGAAGAACGCTGGGAGGACAGTGTCCACTCAAACATGAAACTCAGAAACTACTTTCGGCAAGAAAGAAACATCTGGAGCCAACGTGACCCCGTTATGATGGAAACTCAAGTACGGAGGGTCACAACGAAGCACTGACAGCTCACTCACTCTCCTCGCAGAGGTGACTGCGACTAAAAACACCGTCTCCCAAGACAACAGCTGCAGACTACAAGTAGCCATCGGCCACATCAATGCCATGGGTAGGTCCCAAGCTGGCGTGGGGCCACGCAAGGGAGGAAAGAGGCAGGTCAGGCCCTTCAGAAACTTCTTGGTCTGTGGGTGGGAGAAAACAGAGTGACCTTCAATAGGTGGATGATTAGCCAAGATAGCAGCCAAATAGACTTTCAATGAGGCACAGCTAAGGCCTAAGTCCAAATGGGATAACAAAAAAACAAAGATTACCATCAGGTCTGATGAGGGTGGTGGCAATCCCAACAAAGGAAGATAAGAAAAGAATGTCTTCCACTTCCCTGCGTAGGAAGCTCGTGTAGATGACTTCCAACAGTTCAATAGGACATGGTCTATCCTGGCTTTGAACTCTGGATGAGGATCCTCCAGGCTGTGAGCTTGAGACACTGCAAGTCATGATGCAGTATCTGCCCCCTCCCTGCCAGGAGAAGATCCGCCCCTGGGGGAAAGTGGATGAAGGAGTCCTTGGATAGATGGAGCAAAACTGGGAACCAATGTTGCCAGGGCCACCATGGGGTCACCAGGAGACAATGTGGCCTCTCCTGAAGTATTTTGGCAAGTACCCTGGAGATCAGAGGGATTGGAGGGAAGAGGAACACATACAGGCGTGACTAAGGGACCAGAAGCCCGTCTCCTAGAGATAGCAGATTGGTCCCTGCTCTGGAGCACAATAGACTGCATTTCCTGTTGTGACATGTTGCAAACACGTCCACCTCCGGATGGACCCACAGAAAGATTGGTTGGAGATAGTTCCAGTTGAGTTCCCACTCATGCCCTGATGCACCTCCCCTGCTCAGGAAGTCTGCTTGTACATTCAGAGTCTCCAGAAGATGGGCGGCTCTCAAGTACGTATTCCACGACTGGCAGTCGTCCCATAGACTCAGGGCCAGCCGGCCCAGCCTCCTGGAAATCGTGCCTCCCTGCCTGTTGATATAACACAGGGCCATGGTGTTGTCAGTGAGGACAGTAACCATCTGCTTGGCCACTAGGTGGTGGAAAGACCTGAGTGCGTACTGCACTGCCAGCAATTTGAGCCCCGACACAGAGTTCCTTGAGATGTGCACCCCATCCCCACGGGGATGTGTCTGTTGTCAACGTGAGTGTTGATGGGGGTGAGTGGAACGGAGCTCCCGCCAGGAGGTTTGCAGGCTAGAGTAGAGAGTTCAGTACATCCCGCGGGATGACAAGACAAAGGGACTGGGGTTGCCGTTGTGGATGAGATTTCTGGACAAACCACAGTTGTAATGGCCGCATGCGCAGCCTGGCGAAGACAATGACGTTGGTGGTGGCTGCCATCAGCCCCAGCAACCATTGGATTTGTTTTGCAGTGGCACTCCCTGCACTGCGGAAAAGGTCCACTAGCTCGAGAATGTCCCGTGCTCTCTGAGGAGGGAGAAAGGCCTTGCACACAAGGGAGTCCAGGATTGCTCCTATGAATTGCACCCTTGTGGCAGGAAGAAGCATAGAATTTCGCAGGTTCACCTGAAGGCCCTGAGATTCCATGGTAGACAAGGTCAGTTCGACATGGCAGGGATACCCTGGAATCTGCTACTAGCAGCCAATCGTCTATATAGGGAAAAACCTGGACACCCTTCAGATGGAGGTGTGCCACTATGACTACCATCACCTTCATAAAGACTCAAGGAGCTGTGGATAAACCAAAAGGAAGGGCTTTGTACTGGAAATGTCTGTTTCCTACCACAAAACGGAGGAATATACAGTGGGCAGGATGGATGGAGATGTGAAAATAAGCATCTTTGAAGTCCAACATTACCACCCACTAGACTGCGAGATGTCTTGATGCTCTTGCCAAGCTCTTGCAGCACTGTATCTGTAGTGGAACTAAAGAGTCCAGCACTGTCAAAGGGAAGATCCTCGACAACTGTTTTGGTGTCTGGCTGCAGAGCGGAAGAGCGTTGCCATGCATGCTGCCGCAGGACAACTGAAGAAGTGAGGGTCTTCGCTGCCACATCCAGCGTATGCTTGGAGGCACTGAGCTGGTGCTTTGCCAGAAGCATGCCTTCCTTCTGGATCCGTCGAGCTCAACAGCTACCATCATCTGGTAGAGAGGAGATAAATTCCAACATCTGTTCCCATACGGCAAACTGATAGCGACCCATACAGGCAGCATAGTTGGAGGTCTTAATTCCCATTGCTCCTGCAGTACAGAACTTTCTGCCAAAGGAGTCAAGCTTCCTTCCTTCTTTATCTGAAGTGCAGAGTGACTATGCTTGCCCTTAGAGGAAGATGTTACGACGACAGAGTTCGGTTTCAGGTGGATGAAAAGGAACTCCGCTCCTGTCTCCTGTACTCTATACATATGATCTAGTCGCTTGTTGGAAATCGGGATGGCCGAAGGATGAGCCCAAGAATCCTTAGCCGCTTGTAAGAGGACGGAAGTCATGGGGGGGTGACCGCTGTCGACGTGTCCATCTGGACAATATTGAAGACTGAGTCTGTGACTACTAGAGGTAGTTGGACTGTAGACAAGGCCAGCTTATTGGCCATTTGTTTGACAAAGTCCCCGTAAGACTTGACGTCCTCAGATGGAGATATAGGGAGATCATCTCCAACTTGTTGTGGCAGGGAAGGCTCCAGAGGCGGGCGGGAGCTTTCCTCGACAGACTCTGAAGAACTGGAGAAGCTGGAACAATCTGAGGGTTCGGAAAGTGACATCGGGTGGATCGGTGTTGAAGGCATCAGTTCCGATGGCTCCATAAACTTTTTCGGCGCCAACAAATGAAGGCCAGAACATTTAGCAGTCAGTCGGGATGGTAGAGGCTTGACAAACTCCAGCACCGGGAGAGGATCTCAATCCCGATAGAGTCGGGATGACGAAGATTGGCAATACCCTTCCATGGAAGGTTGCGGGGGGAGCCACGGCATCGGTCCCAGGAAAGGGTAAGCCCCATACAGATACTGCCACTGGTGCTGATCCCAGGTGGGAGGAGGCTGGAGGAGTGTCTGAGGTCAACCCAGCATTAGCTCCTTGCTCTCGATGCAGGCTCTCACCACTGGGGGATCGAGGAACCTGGGTCAAGTCCATCTCCTGATCATAGTCAGTGGACTAGGTGGGGCGAAGCGAAGGTGACTTAGACGCACCTTGTTGCTGCCCTCGGCCAAGTGAATCAAGCAAAGCGGCTCTGGGCTGGGTCATTACCTCAGCTCGGTGAGGACTTGACAGAGTTTTGCTGAGAGAGCCTTTCTTGAGCTTTTTGCACTTGATAGGCCGACTGTCCTTATCCTCCTTACATTTTTTGGAAGGAGTATGGGCTTCTGACTGCTGTGCCGGGATTGGGTGTTTGAGCACCGATCATTCGGCGTCGACTAGAGCCGATGTCGGAGACAGAGTGGCTGTTGATTCCGATGCAGGCATCGACATCGAGGCGTGACCAGATGTATCTTGCAATCGGAGAAAACGCGGCTTCCAGTAACGCCATGCAAAGTTTGGCTGCCCAATTCTTCTTGGTCTGCTTAGAGAACTTAAAACAATGGGCACAACAGTCTACTTGGTGCGAATCCCCCAGGCACAAGAGGCAACGGGATTGTCTGTCTGAGGGGGCGATCTTGCTACCGTACTTCCAGCACCATTTGAAGAAACCCCACCATGTGGCCATAAGCCGGCAAGAGGGGCAAAATGGTATCCGCAAAGGCAGAGACAAGTCCAAATAAACCTAACTATAATTACTTTCCTAACTACCTAAGAAAAGAAGAGAAAAAGGCCTAAGCCAGAAATTTAACCGACCAAGGCAGAGAAGATCCTACCAGCGCGGCGATCAGAAAAGAACTGGTGGGATAGTCGTGCCCCTCCCCTAGCCATGCACAGTGGAGCCCGGCACGTGACGGGGGGGGCAGGCATGAAAATCCCTTTTGCTTTCCATTATACTGATCGGTGTTAGTGCAAATGCACTATATCCCAGAGGTGTGATGCACAGAGACCACGAAGAAGATCCTGGACTTCCTCAGGATTGTGCGCACCAAAGTATCAGCTGCTTTAGCAATTGCATTATACCTGGTTGTCTGGCCATGGATGGAGGCTCTATTGTACAAAAGAAGACTGGCTCTGGAATCTCAACACCTGCCAAGAGAAGGTTCTCTACTCCATGGGTTTGACCACAGTCTGACCTCACATCTTTCTCAGCTTTCTGGGCTGCAGCCATCGCAGAAGCCTTTGATGAAACAATGGTGTCTCCAGTGGCACTCTAATGCAAGCCAACAGAAAATTACATACTGTACTGTCAACATATAATTGGTGTTTATCATTCCACAGCACTGCAAACTGACCAATTAGTGAAGGCTGTCCCTTTGTAGTTAAAAAGCAAGGCAATCTGGAATGACAGTAATTAGAAAGAATTCTTTTGTTTTGTTATGTCATTTTTTTCTAATAGTATTTGATGCCAGCATAAAGGGTCATATTTAAAAATAAAGAGGAAACAAAAATAAAACCATTTTCCATACAAAAAATAATCTGCATTTCTTGTAGGTGTAACTAGAGAAACCCACAAAGGAATTTTCAAATTGATCTAATGAAATACATATACTGTAAAAAACAGGAAAATCATTGGATACATTCATTTTAACACTATTTAACACTAGGAGAAATTATGTTAGACAAATATGATCAGCAAAACATCAGTCATCTCCCCCACATGAATGCTTTCCATGCAATCCTATACAAACCAACAGTTAGGATTCACATTTTTTCTGTCACCTTTTTCAACCCAACAGTCAGTGCAATGTTGCCAGCTGTTAGTGAAGAGATCTCTATTTGCTGATCGGCAAAAGGTAGCAGCAGGCGGCTCATTCTCTCTCTGCAATGGAAGACGCAGATTAGACATGAATATTGAAACTCCCCAATCCTCCCTCACTCTGTTTACTCACGTGCAGTTTTTGTTAATATTGTAGACAGCCGACTGAGGCTTCATTGTGCCTGAATAAATGCGCACAAATACCAATGGCCCACGCTGTTTGTCATGGATAACTTTAAATGCTAGAGCGCACAAGTCATCCCTATACCATTGCCTGAAAAACAAAATTAGAAAAGTATTGTACATAAGGCAAAACTGTTCAGAACTCTATCTTTATTAATTATTCCAAAGCTAAAATGAACAGGAAATGTGATTGTATATTAATTTGTATTCATCTGGTTAGGTTGAAACAATGAAATTGATGAATAGCAATTAAAACTAGAGGAACAATCTCTGCCTCCCACCTCAGAGCGCCAGTGTGGTGTAATGGTTAAGAGCCACGGACCCTTAAGATGGAGAACCAGGTTTGATTACCCACTCCTCTACATGAGCCTTGCCAGGTGACCTTGGGCCAGTCACAGTTCTCTCAGAACTCCTTCAGCCTCACCTCCTTCACAAGGTGCCAGTTGTGGGGCGGAGAAGGGAAGGTGACTGTAAGCCACTTTGAGACTCCTTAGGGAGAGAAAAGTGGGGTATAAAAACCAACTTTTCTTCTTCTCAGAGGGAGATACACACAGGATTCCTCCAAGCTGATCATCAAAGCCGTATGTGTACTACACTCAAGCCACCTCTGTAAACATCTAATCATCCCTCCCCTCCTCTCATGCCCAATCTACAAGTTGCTCATGCTTCCCAGTAAGATGTTAAGAAAAGATATGAAATGAATCTATCAAGATATACCATCTTATACTCACAAAAATTCATAATTGCGTTCATTTGGAGCAGGCAAGTACATGGTGATGGCATCCAACAATGGTTGAACCCCTTTATTTTTCAACGCGCTCCCACAAAACACAGGAACTGCTTTGTGAGCCAGGGTTACTCTTCGTACAGCAGAACATAACTGCAGAAGACCAAGAACATTCATATTTGACAGAGATCTACTCATTATTCAATTAAGCACTTAATGGAGCGAACGGTAAACATGTCTCCTCAGAATCTTACTTAAGTCTACTCAATGGGACTTACTCTCGGGATTGTAGAGTGCAAAGTGCCCTCTTTATCTTGGTTATAGGTTTGTCTCAAATCCCAAAATCTATTGTTCTAAAAAAGCTAAATCAAGAACTACATGTTCCACACCTACTACATCATAAACAGCTACAGTGCCTAATGACAAGAGAATCAAATCAATCATGGCTTCTCAAAAACTGGCAACTTACACCAGATTCCGTTTTCAGTAAACCATGGTGAAAAGAGAAATAAATCCAAAAGCTTCCTTGAATGAAGCAAACTGGTAGAAGCAATTTTTTTCAGCTCCCCACCTCCACCCTGAAAAGCCACTACTGAGGGTCAAAGGAAACCCACAGAGCAATGTGCTAAGCATGGGGAGAGGGAGTGTTTGCAAGGACAAGGCTGTTTTGTACATTTTTTCCTAGACTCATTTTGAAAGTCTTTCTGCTCTCTGTAGATGCTTATTTTATGTGATATTTTAATGCATTTAGATTCTATACATATTTTTGTTAACTGTCCTGAATGTTTGTATAACCGAAAGATGGGCTATAAACATTTTAAAGTACTCTACTAACGACAACAAAAATATGATTCTGTGAAAGCCATGTAATGAACTACCCACGCCACATACCTTATCGGCTGGCAATGAATCAAAATTCTCACTGAACTCCCCAAGGACCAGTTCAGCAAATTCATCATCCAGATCTGCAACCTTGTAGAAGAAAGAAAGAGGAAGGCTCAAAATGTCTGCTTAACCAGTTAACAGATCAGCAAGTGAAAGAGGCTTTATAAGTATCTCCAGCTACCACTTGAAAACTATGTTACCAAGTGAAAACATGAACTCCCACAACTGCTAGCTAAAATGCAATTTCATTTTTAAGTCATCTTAGAATAACTTCGATCATCTAGAATGATTCATCTTAAACAAGAGACTTGCAGACACACAAAACTACAGCAACAGTACACACCACAACAGTTCATCAGCCAAACACTGGTAGCCATTCCCCAAAGGCGGCAACACTGCTCAAGAAGTCCATCACTTAAGTATGTGATTTTGCACCAAGTTCTTTAGTAAGATGTACTACTCGCTCCAAGCAAAAAGTCTCCATTTATCACTACAGAAACTGGCTTTATGTTTGATGCACAGCTATCTTCCCATTTTAGTTTATATTCTGTATTAGAATAAGTTTATTTTTGCAGCGCTGCTTACAGAGCTTAGAAATTTAGTTCCAAGTGATATCTGACACACCCTCTTTTGAGATCAACGTTTAGTACTTCTAAGAGTTTGGATTTAAGCTAAACCCAAAGCAAGTATCATTTAGCAAAATGAAAGTGCATTTTCATGAGACACAGATACAATGGATGTTAGGTTTTCAGACACATTGTAGAGATGGGCATACATCACAGACAAAAAAGAATTCCACTGACTTGCCCTCAGCGCTACCTAACAAAGGGAGTGATAGAAGCTTGGTCTGAACAACAGGAATCAGACAGAAAAAAACATTAGATTTATTGGTGATACTGTGGGGCCTCGGCAGAGCCACTTAGCCTTTGTACTTTGCAATGGAAAACTGAAGCCTAAAACTAAAATATCTTATCTGACTTTATGTCACTGTCAATCTATATTTGACAATGGGTTATATTCATCAGCATTCATTATAAAGCACCTCATTGTTTTTGAAGTGCATTTTTAATGCACTGTACAAACGCTTCACATATTTACTTTAGAACTTTACTTGTTCTATTAAGGCTGTTCTCGCATCGATGGTATCCTTTAACAGGTCAGGACTGTCTGCTTCTGTCAAGGGTTTCCGCTCAAAGTTCTTTCCATCATCCAGTCCAGTCGCAGACTTCCAAATAACTTGTTCCTTGGTCACAACATCAACTATTCCACTAAAGGACTTGGCCTCTCCAATTGGCAACTACATACAGGGGGTTTTGTTAAAAAAAAGACACTTAGTAAGTACAATAGCCTGAAGAAAACACCCAGCTTACTTGAACAGTGCAATAATTATTTTAATGTTAATGCTTCTTATACAACCTGTAAAAGCAAAGGCTTGGTCTTCAGCTTCTGTTCAATGCTCTCAACAGCATAACTGAAACTAAAACAAATTTTCCCTCTATTAGTGTGAAAAGTGCTCGCCTGATTATCCCCTGTCATCTCCATGCCCCCAAAGGGAAATGGACATAGAGACACAGGAAACGAGACAGAGAGAGAGAGAGAGAGAACACAAACGAACAGTGTGGCCATGATTCCCCTGCAAAACATTCGTAAACAAGTTCCTGTTCACTGAACTATAGGAGCCTTCAGCTATCAATGAAAAACGAAGTAAACCGTAAACTGTACACATTGTTAGTTAAGTTAGGATTAAATAAAAACACATGAATGACCCTAAAGATTTTTGTCAAGTTATTAGGCTGTGGGTGCCTGGAGGCAACTCTTATTTATATATCAAACATCCAGGAGAGCTGCTATTTGTAAGCCTGATTTTAAAAGCCTAATTTTAAATTTAAACAAATTTTTCAGCAGCCACTAAATCATATTCTGTAATGAACAATTATGCCCATATTATACAATATAGCAGCTTTTGCTTGTATCACTGGAAAAAAAATAGCTGTCTTCATACCTGACTCCAGTTTTGTCCATCTTGTTCAAAAAACAAATTCGTGGTATGTGGTGCTTGTCTGCTTGTCTCCACACTGTCAGAGACTGTGCCTAAACAAAGATGGAAAGCAGAGCCGTGGCCAGTGGTGGGGAGCATGGGGCAGCACCCCGTATCAAATCTGTGTTGCCCCTATCCCATCGCTGCTGACCCATCCCTGACACTGCTTCCCTGCTGCCCCCAGCCAGCCTTCCAGCAGGCTGGTGTTGATGCCTTTCCTTAGCCCACCCACTTCACGTGGGCTCCTGCCGGCTTTGGCTGGCCCACCTAGCCCAGCCTCCATGCACGTTGGCACTGATGCTTCATCCACTTTGCACGGGCTCCTGCCAGCCCTCCTCTAGGGTGGGCTCCCCCTTGGCAGGAATGAAGGAGAGGGAGAGAGAGGAAAGAGGCAGCTCCTGCTTGCCTCGTGCTGGTGCTCCCACGGTGCGAGGAAGGTAGGCTGTGCAGTGCTGGGGCCCCAGTCAAGCCCTGCCAGGCTGAAAGCTAGGGGAGGCTCCAGTGGGGATTGCACGCTGCAGCCAGTTTGCAATATAGGTGATCCCCTGCCCCGGCATGGCAATTTAATCCCCAGAGAAGAAAACCATAAAAGCAGGGATTTCATTGGCACCCCCTGAAAAAAATTCCTGGCTATGGAAAATATTAATACTTTTCGCTTACTAGCATCTGTTGTCTCTTAATACCTAATAAAAATTCACAGCTCACAATGTGTTAAGTACAGCACGAGATACAGAAGTGACAGAGCCACTGAGTAGAAAGCTTACAATACAGATATCAGGAGGGAACACAGACTCCAGCCACTTCTCTCTAGCCCAATAAGGACATCAGTGAATAGGTTCATGCATTAAAAGAACTACAGAAGCACATGAAGATGCCACAGCACCATTCCTTTAGGAAAAGGCTAAATAATTTTAGTTTTGATTTTTTTAAAAAGACAATTAAGGGGTAGGTGCAATACCAACCCATTAAATGCACTAAATAAATCTATCACTAGTACTTCATTTGGGTCACCAATCAAGTTCATTTGCATTAAATTTATAAGAGACAAAGTACTACTACACCCAAAATTTGAGGAACTGACCACCATAAGACACAGCAACAGCCAACTGCTTACATGGCTTTTGAAAGGAAGTAGAAAAACTCACAATCTTTCAACATAATCCATCAAAATAGTTGCATGAAAGCTCCATCTTAGGGATGCACCTACAACTCTAAATAGAAGATAGTGGGCACTGACAATAAGGGACTGACCATCTTCTTCACCCAAAGAGTGATTAACACATGGAATTCACTGCCACAGGAGGTGGCGGCAGCTACAAGCATGGACAGTTTCAAGAGGGAATTAGATGAACATATGGAGCAGAGGTCCATCAGTGGCTATTAGCCACAAGGTATAGATAGGAACTCTCAGTCTGGGGCAGGTGATGCACTCTATTCTTGGTGCTGGAGGGGGCAGCAGTGGGAGGGCTTCTAGTGTCCTGGCCCCACTGCTGGACCTCCTGATGGCACCTGGTATTTTTGGCCACTGTGTGACAGAGTGTTGGACTAGATGGGCCATTGGCCTGATTCAACATTGGCTTCTCTTATGTTCTTATCTTCTTCATGGCCACAAGATGCATTTCATTGGCTTCTACAAAAGAAAGTGTCAGACCTAACAGACAATTTGATCTGGCAATGCAATGCTTATGCAACCACACAAAAGATGCTGTTCTGGACCCCCATTGTGAACATTCCCTCCTGTGTCTATGCAGCCCAGCACTCTTCAGAAACAGGGTCTCCTTTGACTCATAACTGTTTTGTAACTGACCAGTCCCCAAACCTTCCATTTCTTTCTTCCATTATAATGATTTAGCTACACATAAATATGCAACTCACAACATGCAGCAGACACTTATTGGTAGAAATTCGTTTGTTTTATGCCCCACCTTATAATGGTATATAAACAGGATTAACACAAAACAAAGCCTTGTCTATGTTATGCCAACGCATGCTGCATATTCATTTTTACCTCCACACCAGCTGAGGCATCAAATACTGCCACTGCTCCATCCAGTACTCTCAGAGACCGTTCCACTTCCAATGTAAAATCCACATGACCTAAAATTCAGTTTATAGAGAACAGTAATAAAGGACAAAATAATTGGAGCAGCTTAATGACATTAGATGGGCAACATTACATTAGCAAATGAATCAAGTATCTAATCCAAAAACTGACAACAGTCCTTGATGGGTTTAGACCATTATATTATGAAATAGACATTTTAATTACAGCAAGTTTATTCTGGCAAAGGGGACTTGCCCCTCTTGTACAACTGATATTCATCAGAACAGTGTTCATATTGGTAAAATTCCCAATAGATAAGGCCTAATGCTCAAATTAACTGGATGATTTGCACAAATTTCCTACTTAGATAGGCTTTGTGCTTGTGAATCTGGAGCGATCAAGACCCTGGTGCACTTTTTGTTTTGTTCTCAATGGTCAGCTTTTAGGTCTCATTGGATATATCCAATTTATCTAAATACCATGCTCCATTGGAGCCATGGGTGATCTCCTATTTGTTGGTGTTGCGGACACTGACTCTGAAATTACTGTTTCAGTTGTGAAATACCTGGCAATTATAATCTCATTGAAACGTAAATAACTGTGTTATATTGGAGAAGTTTCATCTTGTTGCCTGGATTTAGAATTGTTAAACTTTTGACCCAGATTTTAATGCTGAATTTTAACTTGTAGTGTCTTTTTACACACTTATTTTAATTTCTAATGTTTTAAACCTAACTTCTTATAACTCATTTTATAGGTTGTAAAATTTAGACATTTTAATGTATTACTACTTGATGGATGTATATCTGTAATTTATTTTTAAAAATGTTTGAGACCTTTGGTCATATAAGCTGAAATAAACTGATTAACTAAAGCATAAATGCATTAGTTTAAATCCATGTATGTTTTTTCAATGCCATTTTCAACACCACTATTTTCTTTACCTTGCCACACTCTTTTAAAAAGGTCAAGAATTATAAGATCAAAATAATGTACCTGGTGTATCTATTAGGTTGATTCTATGGCCTGCCCAATCAAAAGTCACAGCAGCCAACTGAATGGTGATGCCACGCTCTCGTTCCTGTGCCATGAAATCTGTTACTGTATCTCCATCATCAACATCTGCAATAGGAAGGTCATAACCATTTTAGTTTGGTTAGAAAACTTTAATATTTGTTATATCATACAGAATAAAACACATAATGATACAAATCACTGTGACAAAACACCTAAGGCCCTGAAAGTAGCTAAGGTCAAAATGTGGGGTGAACTGGACACAATGCCAATAAACCGGTCTCACACTGGTGTTAGGATCCAACACAGCTAAAGGACTCATCCACTGCAATAATATGAGGAATGTGGAAAATGCAGTCACACGCTTATAACTGAACTGTTCATGGCACAACACAACCCTCAAGCAGACAGAGGCTGGAGCATCGCAACATGGCAATAGAAGGGCAAGTTTACTCAGCATTTTATTCTCAACACCAGTAAGACTGCACTTTAAAAACATAAGTCAAAGGAGAATCACTAATAATGATGCAGAGCCCAATGCAGCCTACTGCACATACAACCACCTGTACATACATGGGCAGGAAAAATACAAACATCATAAAAGCATTCTCCAGAACAGAGCCTTCAGACATCATTCCCTCAGCCGATATCCATTCCTGGATACCAGGGAATGCAAAAAGGCCTCAATGGGAAAGACATAGTAAACAAACCCCTAGTCAAGAGCCACTGCAAAGGACCCCCACACAGCAAAAGAGGTGATAAGAAATGGTCATGTTGAATAACAGGATGGTGTCTTGCCTGCAAAAGTCAAGAGGTATCTATCTTAGCTGGGATATATATTTAGGATCTTTAAAAGTTTAAAATTTTACTCACATTTTAGTAATTATTTCAGTAAAACATCACAAAACAAAACATTTCATGACTAACCTCCAAGGTTTCTTATGTATCCTGAATAGTATAGCATCCTTTCAGTGGTAGTTGTTTTTCCTGCATCTATGTGAGCCATGATACCAATATTACGGATTCTATGAGAGAAAAGCAAAGACTATTCAACTATCTTACACATTTTAAACTGAATTATTCCTACTATTGATGATATAAAGTACTCAGTATTTCTTATTTGTTTATAACAATTATGTGAAGTACTATATTTTAGGCGAAGACACACTTGTCTGAAACCATTGTAAATACTGCTTAGTATTCCTTCATGTGTACATAGTACAAACAGTATCAATCTTACAACCAAAGAACTATCAGTACACTACACAAAGGAAACAAATATTACTTACTTAGACACAGGTGGAGTAATAATAGAGCGTAAAGATTTCACCTCACCTGTTAAACAAAAAGCCAGAATTTACAACTCTAATAATTAAAATGCATGAAACACAGTTGCCCACTACTGAAATAAATGATAAATGATTTCTTCTGTACTGCAAAATATTTCCCATATTACAAGTCCTTGGATACATAGATCAGAAAGAGCTATTACTGGTGGGGTTTTTTCAAATAACTGCCCTTAGTATACCGAACAAATGTGTCTTAAATATTCAATAAGATACTTGATTATTAATTCTAAACAAGCCTAAAAATACTATCAACTTTTATAGAATTTTAACACCAGTTCAATTCAAGAAATCGTGTCACACCAAAACAAAAACAAGAAACTGGAAGAACCTCTCAAACACATTTACCAATTTAATTATTTTCTGCTCCACATTCACTACCACCAGTTGCAAAACCAGTTGTTTTGTTTCTAATTGCTTGCTTTTAATATTGTGATAATATTACCTGTAAGCTGTCTCAAGCATGATTCTAAAGAGGATGCACAGAAATAACCTAAATAAATACATAATCTAGGGCTTTGTTTTCAAGTGCATCCTTAAACAAGGATAAGGAATAAGAATATACAGAAGAATGTATTAGGACTATCTTTCATTGCTTTCTCTACAATAGTATAGCAAATCTCTATGCAAGCTGCAGACTATCAAAAAAAAATTACCTGGTGGGGAAATGTAATTCCTCTGGAGGTATAAGTGACTTCTGAATTTCTTTACACATAGAGTTCTTGCTTTTTGACAATATGTGCACTTTGAAGGAAAGGAACACAATCAGAATCAGAAAATACTTTCATTATCTTGTAATGATAATTCTGTAAATTTCAATAGCAAATTCAGTTTCAAAGTTAAAACAATAAACTTTCTTAGACTGATACAGGAACTAATTTAAGATATCCTAACCACTACCCACAGATTCATCCTAATCCCATGAAACCTATTTTATTCATCTCCACAAAGCAAAATCATATTTAAAATGCCCATTTCACATGTGAGGTATTAATTATCCAAGCAATTATTCTATCCTGGCCATACAGGGCTTTAAAGGTGCTTACCTATAAAGCCCTATACAGCTAGGGGCCAACATATCTTTGGGATCGCCTCTCCCCAGGGACATCTGACTAGCCTTGACTAAGGCCAGGGCATTTTTGGCCCTGGCCCCTGCTTGGTGGAATAAGCTTCCACATGAGATGAGGGCTCTGCAGGATTTATTATAATTCCACAGGGCCTATGAGACAGAGCTCTTCCATCTGTTTTTTAATGGGGGAACAGGCATCCCCGCCTTTAATTGGGATACAAGCCCCCAAAAATAAATATTAAAATAAATAAATAAATTGTTAAAGCTCTTTCCAAAATAACCACCTGAACACAGACTTACCTGACTGTGTAAGTACATCCTTTTTAGGGCACTCAGTAACAGTTTTCTCTTATTTCGCAGCATATTTATATCTGACCTACAAAACCAAATGTCATACAAGAATGTCTGCACTTAAATTAACAGCCTGAACAATTCCCATTAAAGCTAACCGCTAACATCCATTGATCCAGGCACCGGCTTAGGCAGATGCAAAAGTCTGATTTAAAAACACATCCTATTTTGTTCCAAAATTACTATACAACAGTGAGAACATCGCCTTCCTCAAGCTGTGAAAAGCGCTCAGCCACCCACTCCAGTACTTCCTTCTCAGAAGCCGGGAAGAACCGCAAAGAAGACCCAAAAACGGCCTTGGCTTCTATCAAAGCAACTTCCGGTATGTTTACACTCTCAGCATGAGAAACACGCTACTTCCGTCGGGGGTGTAACCTTTGTTGCCTTCCTTCTCTGTTTTGGATGTACTTCAACTGACATTTGAACGAAGAACTTCTGCTGTTACTTTACAGTTCCAGTGTTTAAACATTTCCTCTGAACTCTAGCTAAGAAAGGGGCAACTTCATAGCTTTGGAGGCGCCGAAGCACTTGCCCCCCCCAGTAGGAAGTCGGAACGAGAGAAAACGGAAGCAGTTGTTACTCGGGCCCGTTTTGCAGTAGTACGTTCCTTTTCTCGCAAGACCGGCGGCCTTTACAGAGGGGTTCTAAACCTCGAGCGCGAGACGTAGTTGGTTCCCGCGTGCTTAGCCATCATGGTGAGTGCGGAGGCAAGCGGGGTGGTGGTGATGATGTCAATATCGGGTCTCTAACTGGAATTGTTCGCTCGTGCTCCGCAACTGCTCGAGGGACTTCGAGGTCTTGCTATGGAGGGATGGGTGTTAAAAGCCTCCCTTCCTCGGCATGGGAACTAGTGGCCAGCGTTGCTTGGCCTGGGAGGTGGGCAAGCTGCGTTTTGACATGGTTAACTTAGGTGACTACAGACGTAAAAGTTTGTTCTTTCGTGACTCAAGGGTTTGTCTGTGTATCTAACACATATTTTTTTTTCTACCTTTCCCCCATGGAGCTCAAAGCATTGTACTTAGTGCTGGCGCTGTTTTGTCCTTGTAACAGTCATGGCTAATAGAGAATAACTGACCAGACTAAGTGAGCGTCCTGACTTGAATGGCGATTTAAACATCATTTGCCCTAGTTTGAAATCTCCCTAATCTGATACTGTAAATACTACACTGCAAGGTTTACACTAAAATGATAGTAATTACTTTTACAGTACAGTCCCATGTGCAGTTACACTTATGTCACAACATTGATTTCAATGGGCTTAGTCAGAGTAACTGTACATTAGATTGCACTGTAGCAGTCTCAGAATAATCTTGCAGGTAGTCAGCTGTGTTGGTCTGAAGCAGTAGAACAAATTTAGTCCGGTGGCACCTTATGTTTTGCCACAGGAGAGAGGAGTAGTTTCCTCTATGGTCACTACAAGCTCACTGAGGCAGTTACAAGTGCATTGGAGATAGGACTGCACTTCCCCAGGCCTCCAGCCGCTGCTGATGGCCATGGGCCTCAGTGGATCTGGAGAAAAATGTTCTGTCCCTTTAATAGAAGCTCAGTGTATTGAAATGAGTAACTGAAGCTTTTAATGATATTGAGGTAATTAATCCACTATGAAAGAGTCTTTTGACAACTGAGCTCAAATATCATGACCAAGAAAGCAGAAAAATTGTAGTGAAATCTTTTGGACGGAGATGATTTAGTTATCCAATTTTGCTACATAAACTTCTTTGAGAACTTTTTGTTGAAGGCAATACAAATCATTGTAAATAGATATATGTTAGGCTACCTACTAATGCAGACTCTTATGTAAGACCTATTGAACTCAGTAAGGCATACTTTTGACTATACATTCCTACTAGCAACTAGGCTGATTATCTTTGATGCTGAGAGTCTCTGATATCAGCTAGTTTCAGATCTTGATAAATCCAGCACAATGAAATTATTTAGCCTTACATTTTGATTAATAAGGGAGGTTTGTTTTTACTGAACATTTTCTGAACTGAAAGTGTGCTGATTTAACTGAGGACATGAACTTGCCAATGTATTTTAATCAAAGTATGAAAGTCATAGTTGTCTGTGATTTATTTCAACTTTCAAAAATATTCTTTAGACAAAATGATGTTCTGCTACTTATATTCATGTCACTCACTTTATGAATTTCTAATCTTTGTTGACATAACAGCCACAAAACGAATACATAGAATTACATCGTAAGCGTTATGGTTATCGCTTGGATTACCATGAGAAAAAAAGAAAGAAAGAGGGCCGTGAGGCTCATGAGCGTTCAAAGAAAGCCAAGAAAATGATTGGTTTGAAGGCCAAGCTTTACCATAAACAGCGCCATGCAGAGAAGATACAAATGAAAAAGACGTGAGTAGCTGTTGATTCTGTCTTGGAATATTCCAGCAGCATACTTGACTCCAATAGAGTGGAAACTGTTAATTGTGTCATTATATTGATTTATTTTTGTCCTTTATTGGAGTTTTATAAAGCTGGGCCAGAATTAATACCTTTGGCTCAGTGTACTTATATTGTGGGGTAAATACAACACAATTGTCTCCACTTGATGACCATTTTGCATAGTTTTTTATGTTATGATTTGGTTGCTTATCTTTTGTGGCTTCATTCAAATGTTTTAAACAACCTGGCATTTGTGACTGGTGTTGGAGACCCAGGCTTGAATCCCCACTCTCCCATGGAAGCTTGCCGTGTGACCCTGGTCACACACATTCAGCCTGAACTATCTCACAGCACTGTTGCGAGAATAAAATGAAGAAGGGGAGACTATAAGCCACTTTGAGCCCATTGGGGAGAAAAGCAGCATGTAAATTAAGTAAAGTAAAATAAATAAAATGAAGTTGCAGAAGAGGGGGGAGCACAAGATCCTTCTGGATTATGGTCTGCATTTGGAGGCCAAGCTCTCCAGTTTGGCATGTAGTGCCTTTTATCACCTTCCATTAGTAAGACAGCTATGACAATTTCTCAAAAAGAGGCATCTGGCCACAGCCATCCATGCTCTGATTACAGCCAGATTAGATTACTCTTATGCACTTTATGTGGGGCTGTCTTTGAGAATGGTCCAGAAGCTTCAACTCATCCAAGATGCAGCAGCCAGGCTTTTGCCATGGTCAGAATACACGGCAGTGCTGAATTATATGTACTGGCTGCCCATTTGTTTCTGGGCACAATTCAAAGAGCTGGCTCTGACTTTAAAGCCTTAAATGGCTTGCTGTCAGGGTACTTGAAGGACTGCCTCCTCCCATGTTGTCCAACCTGCCAGTTAAGATCTTTCTCACAAGCCCTGCTTTCTACGCTCCCACCTTCAGAAGAGAGTGAGTAGCAACCAGAGACAGTGCTTTCGGTAGTGGTACCTTGCTTATGGAATTCCCCTTGAGGTTCACCTGGCACTTGTATTGCTTTGTTTTAGGTGCCAGGCCAAAACATTTCTGTTCACCCAGATTTTTAATTAAAGGGTTGATTTTTTAAAAAACAGTTTTTTAGTCTGGAAGCTGTTATTTTTAAACTGTCAGTGATCTGTTCTTATGGTCTTTATGAGAGGCTCAATTTTTCATGCTGGATTTTAATTACTTTTTTAATGTTTTGTTTTTATTATTTTTATTTTGTAAGCTGCCTCTGGAGAGGCAGCATAATTTTTTAAAAAATAAATAATGAACTAGATTGAAGCCCGTCACCAATTCTGGTTTGTGTATTAGTAGAGGCTATGACTAATGTAAGATTTGTTTACTGTTATGAAACCATTCTCAATGGTTTTTGCTTTCTAGCTTACCATTTCTTTTCAGTAATGTATTTCTGGTTTAATTTATTTTCGCTTCTAGCATTAAGATGCATGAAAAGAGAAATACCAAGCAGAAGAATGATGAAAAAACTCCAGAAGGAGCTGTGCCAGCATACCTGCTAGACAGAGAAGGCCAATCCCGAGCTAAAGTTCTTTCCAACATGATTAAACAGAAGAGAAAAGAGAAAGCAGTAAGTAACACTAGGAATGTTCCAGTTATGGCTACTTTGCATTTTTAAATGCCCTTTTAAAATACTGAACTGCAGAATGGGCTCTGGAGTTAGAGCATTAAGTGGTGTAGGGCTTTTATGACTTGGTAACAGTGGAAAGGGACCACAGTGGCTCAGAGGTTAAGATGCTGAGCTGCAGACTGGAAAGTCTGTAGTTCGGCTGTTTGAGACCCTGGTACCATGTGACAGAGTGAGATCCTGTCTCTGGCCCCAGCTCCTGCCAGCCTAGCAGTTCGAAAGCAAGAAATTGCAAGTAGATAAATAGGTATTGCTTCAGTGAGAAGGTAACAGCATTCCATGCACCTCAGCATTTGGTCATGCTGGCCACATGAACACGGAAATGTCTTCTGACAGCGCTGGCTCTTCGGCTTGGAAACGGGGATAAGCACTGCCCCCTAGAGTAGGATTCGACTGGCTTTCGAGCAAGGGAAACCTTTATCTTTAACAGTGGAAATATAAGGGGGAAAGTGGAGAATTATGTGACTTCTTAGGAAGAGTGGACAAAGATATGGCTGGTACAGTATACATCTGTTAAAGGAACTCTGTATAGCCTTTTACCTAAAATAGTAATTTTTTATGAAAGTTTTTCTTAAGGTTTGACTCTTGGTGTAGGTATTGCATTGGTATAATATCCTCCAAAAGTATCAGGTAAGACAGCTTAATGCCTTGACGAATTTTCCCCAAAACACTCAACTCCTTTCTTCTGTGTTCTCTGAGAATTGCAAAGAACTCTGAGAAAGAATGGGATATTCTCTTCTGCTGTGTGAACTGAAACTTCTCTCTTCTCCAAGGCTCGGTGTGGCAAAGGACCACTTTGAATGAGCAAGCAGTACAGACTGTATTTGTGTCTGCTCCAAAAGCAGCTGAGCATGAAACAAATGAACCAAGCATCCAACAAGTTCCATGACAAGCACAAATTAGTGCCTACTGAAAAAGGCCAAATATGTAGACCGATAGGCAACTAAACTAAGTCTACTATTTCATTAATGAAGCTATTTCCTTTTCCAACTGGATTTCCAAGGCCATTTTAAAACTCTGTTCCTGTTGATTATAATTATGTTTTCATCTTCCGGCACCCCACTAATATTGCTCTTACGGGGTTTTTTGTAGGGGAAATGGGAGGTTCCTGTACCAAAAGTCCGTGCTCAGGGAGAGACTGAAGTTCTTAAAGTGATTCGGACAGGAAAGAGAAAGAAGAAGGCATGGAAAAGAATGGTTACAAAAGTGTGTTTTGTTGGGGATGGCTTCACACGAAAACCTCCAAAATATGAACGATTCATTCGGCCAATGGTAAGTGCTTTCATAGTTTTGTTAATTAGTGGGTACTATGTTGTTTTCTGATAGCACTTTTCAGTAAATAAAATTGTTCATACTAAGTACATGTGATTTATAATTCATGAACAAAGCTGTCTACAAAAACGTGAATCAGTAGAAGTAGTCATACAAATCAGAATGTAACTGGTCTGTTCAATACATAACAGGGTTTGCGGTTCAAGAAAGCCCATGTGACGCATCCTGAACTCAAAGCAACTTTTTGTCTGCCTATACTTGGTGTAAAAAAGAATCCTTCTTCTCCTCTGTATACATCTCTGGGAGTAATTACAAAAGGTACAGTCATCGAGGTGAACGTTAGTGAACTCGGTCTTGTGACACAAGGAGGCAAAGTAGTTTGGGGTGAGTATCCAAGTACCAATTAAGAAGTATAAGTAGAGCTGAGTAGTAGGCAGAAAAACAGGTATCTGATCACTGGGACAACTTACTGGAACAAAGTATGTACCTGGAAATGCTGTTTTCAGGATTTATTACCCATTCTGACACTTGTAGACAGTGTATTTGCAAAAAATGGCCACAATGTACAGAGTTTCTCTTTTGTTCCAGGCAATACTCTACACCTTCCTTCTTGGAAAAGATAACAGCACAGTCTTTACCTGGTTTTTGATGGACATAAGTGGGAACCCACAAGGACTTGTGGGAAGCATCTCATTTCCCCCTCCCCCACTATTTCCTCATTTCCTTTGCTGAAAGCCCTCATAGCCTCTCTCCTTTTCCTGCTTCTTTCCTTCCTTCTAGGGCTGCCAACCTGGAGATCTCTTGGAATCACAATGGATCTCCCAGCTACAGAAATCAGTTCCTCTTCATGTTGCCAGCTCCAAATTGAGAAATACCTGGAGATTTGGGGGTGGAGCCTTAGAAAGGCAAGGTTTGAGGAGGGAAGTGACTTCATTGGGGTATAATGCCACAGAATCCACCCTCCAAAGCAGCCATTCTATCCAGGGGGACTTATCTGTCATTTGGAGAGCAGCTGTAATTCTGGATGATCTCCTGCCCTTACCTGGAGGTTGGTAACCCAAGTTTCCCTGGAGGAAGTGGCTGCTTTAGAAGATGGCGTCTGTGGCATTATACTCCTTTGAGGTCCTTCCTTCCCCAAACCGCACCATCCCCAGGTTCCACCCACCTAATCTCTAGGAATTTCCTAATCTGGAGTTGTCAACTCTATCTCCTTCCCACCCAACAGCCAACCTACCTTTATCTGCTTCACTGTCTTAAGCTTTCCTTCCCTCCACCCCAGCAGTCTCTGCCTAGAAAAATTATGGCCAGGCCCATGTGCAGGGAACCCTCAAGGACTTGTGGGAGGTGCCTCATTTTCCCTTGTACCACCCCCACACTATTTCCCTTTCCCCTCCCCTGACAACCCCCATATCCTCTCACCTTTCCCTGCCTCATTCTCTCTTTTTCAGTCATTCACCAATCTTCATTTTATTTGCCTCCCATCCTCAGTGATATTTATCAATTTATTTACTACATTTATACCCCACCTTTCTCCACACTGGGGACCAAAGCAGCTTACATTATTCTCTTCTCCTTTTTGTCTGCCCGACAAACAGCCCAGTGGAGTAGGTTAGAGAGCCACTTTGGTGTAGTGGTTAAGTGCATGGACTCTAATCTGGGAGAACTGGGTTTGATTCCCCACTCCTCTACTTGCAGCTGCTGGATGACCTTGGGCAAGCCATAGTTCTGGCACAGCTGTTCTTGAAAAAGAGCAGTGTCTGTCAGAGCTTTCTCAGCCCCACCTACCTCACAGGGTGTCTGTTGTGGGGAGGGGAAGGGAAAGGAGTTTGCAAGCCGCTCTGAGATTCCCTTGGGTAGTGAAGGGCTGGGTATAAATCCAATCTCTTCTCTTCTCTCTGAAAGTATATGATTGGTCCAAAATCACACAATGAGCTTCCACAGAAAGATGGGGATTCAAACCTGGGTCTCTGAGCCTGTACTCTGAAACTCTAACCGCTACACTGCATTGGTTTTCATAGCATGGCTGCTGTTGAGCTAGTAAGAAGCCAGACCTAGTTGAGTCATGGAAGTTGGGTGGTATCAAGTCACCCAGAGGTGGTGGTTAGGCCTAGGATTGCCAGCCTCCAAGTGGGACCTGGCGAGATCTCAGAATTACAACTGAACTCCAGACAACAGAGATCTGTCTCCCTGGAGAAAATGGTTGGTTTGGAAGATGGACTCTATGGCATTATATCCAGCTGAGGCCTCCCTTCTCCCCAAACCCTGCCCTTCTTCGACTCTACCACAAAATTTCCAGGAACTTTCCAACCTAGAGATGGCAGCCCTAGTACGACGGCCCCATCCACTTCCCTCCCTCAGAGGCAAGATTTTCCCTCTGTCTTTTGTTCCCTTTCTGACTGAGCAGCCCTACTGGTCTGTTTTCTTCTTTCCTGAAGAACTTTGACTGTCCCACCCTGTGTTAGTATGTTTTACTGCTGGCTAAGCCCAGAAACCTGCGGGAAGGGTCAGGATCGCCCTTTAACTTCGACCACTGAAAATGGAGTTGAGACATTTTGACATTCAAAATTAACAAAATATTTTATTCAACATAGAGGGAAAAGGTCAGGTGAAATCAGGAGTTGAAATTTCTGAGGTAACTCAATATAGATAACTCTGAGTTAAAACCAGTACCTGCACAGACTTTAGTTCTTACGTTTCAGGCTAATTACTTAATTTATTCACAGTTGCTTAAATCTTTATGTTGAGAGGTTTTTGTTCCAGTGTTTTCTGAAACACTTCAGTACACTTTCATTGACTCTTGGTTTCCAAGAGGCTGGTACACTCTTTCCAGTACCCAACCCCCTTCCAGTAATCGTCTTGAGTTTTTAACGGACTCTTCAGATCTTTAAAGGCAGTTTCTAACCACACCAAACCAGGGATCTCTGCACTCTTCAGAGCTAACTCTCTGTTTGACTGGGTAGGAAATTTTCTTCTCTTTCTAGAAGATCTATCCCCTTTTCTTTGCCCAAATGGGAGTCTCCATCTAATTACCTGACTTGTCCTGCCTGAGTTAAATTGCTCTCGGTCAGGGCTGAATTCCGAAACTGTCAGTACTTGACTCTTCTCAGCTAGGACTGAAATCAAACTGAATTCTCCTCAGCATTCAGTTTAGCACCCTTTCTCTGTTCAGCTGATGCTAACCAATCAGATCTCTTGGAACAGCGTGTCACTCAAGGCTCTCTGAAGAATTAGCCCTTCACAGTCCTTTATCTGTTTACACAGAGCCAGTTTGGTGTAGTGGTTAAGTGCACAGACTCTAATCTGGGAGAACCAGGTTTGATTCCCCACTCCTCTACTTGCAGCTGCTGGATGACCTTGGGCAAGCCATAGTTCTGCTAGAGGTGTTCTTGAAAAGAGCCATTTCTGTCATAGCTCTCTCAGCCCCACCTGTCTCACAGGGTGTATGTTGTGGGGAGGGGAAGGGAAAGGAATTTGCAAGCTGCTCTGATACTCCTTCGGGTAATGAAGGGCGGGGTATAAATCCAATTTCTTCTGCTTTTAAGGCCTTCTGGCACAGGCCTTGCCCTAATGAGTCCTCCTTCAAAGGCCAAAATTGGCCTGCAAGGGGCCCTGCCTTTTACTGACAGAACCCCACCTGGAATACTGTGGTTGCTGAGCAACAGCCAACGAAGGAACCTGTTGCTCCTTTTATAATTTTTTTAAAGCCCCTTTTTTTTAGATTTCACATTTTTCTGCAAACCAAACCAGGGACCCTTTACAGCTTCACTCACCAGATTTAAGTATCCAAAGATTGGCCAGTTTAACTGTTGGAATATAAAATAATCCATTGATTTCAGGGTACCTTGTATGAGGGGATCAGAGATTATAACTCCCTTCTCTGGAAAATGGCCAAAAGTAGTATTTAACTTTTCGCATTACAGTCTCTCTGGTCTTAAGTTTAGTATATTTACCATTTTTAGTCCTTCAGGCAGTCATAGAGAAAAAGATAGCTCAGTATCATCTATGCTGTTCTTGGAAAGCCTTGTTTTTCTTCAAGTTACATCAGGGGTCCCTGACATGGTGCCCACTGGCATCTTTCCTGGTCCCTGCCAAGTGTTTTTAGTTTTTTTTGCCCAGCAGGACTTTTGAATTCAAGATCATTGGCTGTGTAGATTTAAAAACATTGCTTGTGCCGTAAAAGTATCTTCACTGTGTGACTGTCAGTAAGCTGTACATACTTGAGAAAATCATTTTAAAATGCATCCTGTTAAACGGAGCTTTTGCCTGAAATGTTGAAGAGTTACTATTAGAGTTATGCATAACCTCACTTTCTGACATTTTGTGGTGGGTTCCATCTCCCCCAGCAGCCAGTTTGTCATTGCACCCACAGGCTCAGAAAGGTTGGGGGCCCGAGTTACATTGAACAAGCTGATAATAATGGGAAATGTTTGTATTGGATTTTTTTAAGTGAACTACCAATGGATTTACTTGTAAACTAATGATACTGCTTGAAAGCCATATTGGACCCTACTTTTATTCAGTATGTGAACAGGCTCTTTGATATGCACTCTACTTTGTCTGAACTTGGTAAGAGATCTGTTCCTATAAAAATCACTCTAGGTTATGATTTCAAACAGCCAGGGCCCTGCTATTAAAAATGTAAGTAGGTTAGTTCTGGTTAAGGATACAGTGCTGCACTCTTTGAACTCTTATCGAAGTTAATGGACTTCGCCAGTGCCTTCCACCTCTAACAGCAGTTGTGCTCCCAAATTTCCTTGAGATTTCTCCCTCTTTTTTCTTGGGCTAACTTTTAAGCATTATGAGTTTGACTTAGTGTGAACTGGCAAATCTAAAGATCATTAAGTCTAAGGCTAGTTTGAGAGATGATTCCTGTACCTTGGAAGCAGCACTGTTTTGTGCATTCCCTTGGTCTCAACTGTTACAATGTAAACCAGTTGACTGGAACATGTCAAGGCCTTCTTCTCCAGTGGAAACATTGGAGGGTTTTCAGTCCTTTCATCATGACCATTCTAAATGGTACCATCCATTATCTACAGGCAGTGTGTTCATTGGTTTTTGCCAGTTACAGTAACCTTTTTGGTTCAAGGTTTTCAATATAAGTTTTCTTTTTCAGGAAAATATGCCCAAGTAACCAACAATCCTGAAAATGATGGGTGCATTAATGCACTGCTACTTGTATAGACAGCCCACAAGCAGATGAGTGTCTCGAAATATGGACAGATAACAGCTTGCTTTGCAACATCAACACTGGAAGAACTGAAAGTTTGTGTACGGTTTTGTTCATTGTGCATCATCACTAGTAATAAAAGGAAACCAATTTTGACCAAAGATTATTTCATTCAGATTAATTTACTAGAAGAGACTGATAAAATCTGATATGTCCAGAAGCCAAAAAATGAACTGTGACTGGAGGGGTATCCTGGCCTTTGTGTAGCTTACCATGTAGTTTTTAAAAAGGAACTGGCCCCTGAGCAAGTGAAAGACAATTATGCATCAAACATTTTTATTAACCTGAAAGCTTTTCTGCATGCCTTAGCCTCAAAATGGCTGAGATCTTAGTTCATCATGCTTAGATGAATTTACCTTGTGCAAGTGAATATGGCACTGGTATACGCAGTAGTTAAACACAAAGGAGTGTCAAAGTGTAGCACTTTACCTTGCATCTTTCTGCTGTGAACTGTCTTATTACATTAGCCCTGTTAGATTCAATATATTGCTTATTTCTAGGTAACTTTATGATAATGCCCCCAAACAGTGTCTTTTAGAACTTGCAGCAATGACAGGGTTCTGTAGAAGTGACTGCCTTTTCAGTGTGGCTTACAAGAGCAGCTCGCTTACATATTGAAAGTAAAAAATGAACGAAGAACAAGATAACTGAAAAGTGTCTGATTGCACCTGGAGCAAAATCTGTTTTTATGCACTTAGCCTTGACAGAACAGTCAAAGGAAGATGATTTCTATTTACTCTGCCCAGCTGTATTTACAAATCTGTCAGGGCTTGTCTGCACTGTAGAACCTAGGCAGACAAGTGTAAGATTAGTTCAATAATTACCCTGGGTTGTTTGTGAAACTGATGTAGCCCATATTGATATTTGTGAAGATGGTTGAAATTTGACTAAAACCAGATGAAAATTACAAAAAAACTTTAATTATTATTTTGAAACATACGCTAAAAAGGGACAAACTGTAAAACACGCAAGTAAAGCACTACTGTAGGACAGCATCACAATAAGAGATTCATAAACAGTACTACAAGTCTATAAAATGTATCAGGGTTGTGACCGTTGTTCAACTGAAGACTGAACCAGTAGTGAAAGTGGAGCTGAAATCTGAACTACTTACTGCTCATGTCTGTACAGCAACAAATGGTAGTACTAGTGCCTATGATCCTGCAAGGATTGCAATAACTAAAACGTTTTATTCCTGGGACAAGATTAGGTCTGACCTATTTCATGCTATAACTTCAGTGACACAAGTTGTGCATGAAATAAAATCTTTGAAAAAAGGGAAAGTAACATATTTTGACATCATTAGAAAAGCCATACTATCAGAACAATAACATCTAACAGAACACATCTAGAAGTAAAACTCCGTTCATAAATTAATCTTTAGATCTTGTCCCATCAAACAGAATACTACAGTGTAATATTTTTCATATTTGATAACATTTTATGGCCAAGTAGAACTTTTGTCTATTAACATGCCAAGTGCTGAAGAATAAGATATCTAACCCTCAAAGATTCCTTCCTCTATGAAACTGGAACACACTGCAGTGATGTTTTCTTCTATTTATTTCACAAAATGACTACTTAAAGTCTTTCAAGCACGGTACTGCCATTTCTTGTTTAAGTCCAAGTAACTTAAATTGCTAACATGCTTCTAGTGTTAACACAAACAGTACCATAAGATGCTAGTAGGTAGGAACAACTGTACTTCAATAGAGTATTTCTGGAACAATTATTGAGGAAAGACTCTATGGGGTTGGGGGGGGAGAATCTAATTAACTGTGCAGCCCTAAATGATGTTCACTGTTGATTTTTAACTCGTGGGCTTCAGAGAGAATTAATTTAGATCAGTCATAATTTTTATATACAGCACAATTTCAGGCACATTTTAATGATTCAGAACGTCACATACTGGACTTTACGACAAGGGAACATTTTCCAGGTTTGCTTACATGCAAAAACCTTGTAAGAATTGGCAGCACATATCCACATTAATGAATCCAGTTCACACAAATAGGCTGCACTCCTGAAGCCACTTAACATTAACAGTAGACCTCCCTAAGACATGAACACTCTTGTACTTACAGTGAAATTCAGCTCTCACAGATGAAACAAATTTTTGAAATCAGGTGCTGGTATACTATTTTGAATTTCAGAACAAGAAACAAAAGTGAATTGACTTCACTAACAAAGTTCTACAGCCTTCAATGCAGTAAGACAGTAGAGGAAAAGACACAGATTTAAGCACACTAAACCATGTAATTAGCGACCAGTCCAGAAGTTGTCATAGGAATACAGATTTGAGTCACCTCACAAAATGTAGCTAGGTTTACAGATCAAGAATCTTTTAAGTCCCGTGAAACATTTATTCATTTTTAAGCCTTAACCCATACACCTAACATTCATGTCCTATATTTGTTAAAACACAGTACGCAGCGTATTTTAAATCTAACCCCCATCAGCCTCAAAAATTCCCCTCCTAGTGATATAGCAAAAACTAGACAGTTCTTAAATTATCAAGGCATTTATTTTAAGAAAAAAATCTTAGTACTACAAGAAAGACAAGCCATAGGTATTTATAATTGGATTTTATGTGCTTCATAGAAAGTATTTAATTGGTGTTAGAAATGCTGAAGGTTCACTTGAATATATTTTGTTATAAACAACTATCCATTCTGCATCCACACTTTTGATCCACAACATACAAATGTACATTGAGGAGGAAAGTGCAACACCCTAGAAATCCAGATTGGCAGTTCCATATACTTCAAAACCAAAGCTTCTAACAACACACTTTTTAAAAATAATAAACAGCACTTTGTATTCAAGAAGAGTTAAAAAAGCCGTGTCTCATTAACGTATGCTATTAGAAAATACCCAGAAAGAAAGCCCACGCTTAGCAGATTAAAATAAATCACTGAAAGCTATGCAAGTGAACCTTTATTAATATACACTAAAAAAAATTACCTCAGTTTAAGATATTCTTTATGAACCTTCCTATTATTTATAAAAGGGGTAATAGTACAAATCTGAAGTTATCTGTACATTAATACCATTCTAAATTATGCTAGAGCGTCATTTGTGGAAATAAATATCAACTTTACTGGCCAAGTTTTCAGTTTAACTATTCGATAAATGGGTGCATATACTGCTGGTTCAACTGACGGGAGTTGGATGTAACCATCCTGAAGAGCATATGAGAAAAAATGCCGACACCTAAATATAAATACTGGCAGATATTTTGAATTATCTGGTCACAAAAAGATTTTAATTTATTGTGAAATAATTACATTATTTCTGAAAAGAGTGTAATTAGAATCTATCCCTCATAAATTGTTATTACACATCAAGATATTTGATTAATCCTTCCATGGAATGTAGATCAGTCTAATGGGGCATTAACTGAAAAAGTTCTAGAGTTATGGGAACCACTGGAATGTGTGGCACACAGCTCAATATTAAACCATGGACACCATTTGGCCTTCTGGAGGAACAGTTATTGTAAAAAACAGTCCACAGTTCAGAGCTGCATCAGGTAACTGAGTGACTAAGATGCCAGATGAAATGTATTGGGTCTCTCTAATTTCTCTAACAAGGATGACACAAAAGTATCATGTCTACCAAATTACTATGCTAAGCAAGTTCTTATACTTTATTATTTATGAAGACTGGCCATTTACTTCCATACTTAACTGGTGTCTGTAGTGGTTCTTAAAGGGGGAGGGTGAATTCCAGTGTTAGAAGATATATGTGTTCTACAGTTCAATACAGTTTTAAATAACCAATTTAAAAAATACACACAGTAATTGTTCCAGCTGTGACAACTGCTCACAATCTAAACAAGCTTTCCTTTTTTCTTGGGTGGCCCTTTGTACCCTTTGGCCTTTCTTCGTAAGGTCCGCCTGTCTATTATGGGAACTTCCACTTCCACTTCCTCAGAACTGCTGTCTGCAGCTCTCTCGGATGCTGGCTCTGCTGACTCCTCAGACTGTTCATCCATCTGATTCTTTTGCCCCTCTGTGTGCTGCTGGTATGCAATATCCTCCAGTTCAACCATCACTAAGGAACCCTGACCCAGAGCAACAGGGGCCTCTGGCGAGTCAGACCCTCCTTCGCTTTGCTCCTCCAGCGAAGAGGTCGTATTGGGAGACACGTTCTCAGAAACAGTATCTTCTGGAGCTTCGGTTGCTACAGAGTTCGAAAGACCATTATTGGAGGGCTCTTCCTTTTGTGATGATGCAACAAGATCTGCGTTATGAACAACTGCCTTTTTCCTATGGGCTGCTTGTTCCTCTTCCAGTGGTACTTCTGAATCTGCCATGCTCTCAATCTGAGGGAAGAAAAAAACTCTTCATAGTGTTTTAGGTGGCACTCTTAATCTGCAAAATATATTGTTCAACTTTCTTTAGTATGTTTGCATCTCACGCTTCTTCTCCAAGGAGTTATGGATGGCCTACATCATTCTCCTCTTCCTCCACTTTGTCCTCGTAACAAACCTCAGAGTTAAGTTAGGCTGAGAGTATGTGACTAGCCCAAAATGACCTCATGAGTTTCCTGGCAGAGTTGCGATTCTCACCTGGTTTCCCATGTAGCAGTCTAATACTCTAACCACTGTACCCAGGCTGGTTCTCTTTACAATTACTGCCACAGGCCAATATTATTAGTTTTACACAAGACTCAAAGGCGACAACTTGACCAAAGCCTCCCAAGGCCACCACCAATGTGAAGGCCCCACAACCAGTGCTCTCAAAATCATCTTGTCTTACAGAAAGCAGACTAAAGAAATGATGAGGCAGAGATAATGGCTTACATCCCAACCTCCTTTTCTACTTGTGGAGGTACAGATGAATCTGTCCTACAACCAAGTCAGACCACTGTTGGCTGTGACTGGCAGCAACACCCCATGAGGTTTTTCATGTTACCCATTAGCTGATTTTTCTTTTTAAGCGGAGATGCTGAGAATTGAACCTGGGTCCTTTTGCATGCAAAGCAGATTCTCTACTGTTGAACCATGGTTTATCCCGTAGAAGAGCTGGAGGGGTTGATGATCCCTACCCCACCCCACAATTGGAGGGCAGATTCCTACTTCATATCTCACACTATCTCCAGAGGTTCACTGACCCCCAGGAGCAGAGTTTTAGGAGGCACAGCAGTCTGCAGTAGGAAGGAAAGAGGGAAGATTGGGGTTTTGTGTAGTTTAGGATCCAAGCTGATGCGTACACACACACAATTTCAAGCTTGTTGATATAGAAAGGGACTTCACAGGGAATCTCTTATGGCAATACAGCAACGCAGGGAACATTTTCCAAGACCCAAGTTTATCTACACCATGTTCTCTAAACTAGGACAATAATCTTGATGTATAGGTTTATGAATCAATCCCATTGAATTCATTGTGGATTATTTCTGAGTAAACAAACATGCTGTAAAAAAAGCTATTCAAAACATAGAGATGCAGAAACACCTGTCCCTGGTCCACAGGCCAAGCACACAACAAGCCCTCTCCTCCAGTAGTGCCTGCCCTGCACCAAGTATGGACATACTGTCTCTAAATACAGAGATTCCATCTAGCTAACAAGGTTCTTAGCTGTTGTTAAACTGATCCTCCATGAATTTGTTTAATCCCCATTTATAACCACCTGAATAGTGGTCACCACTACACTGGGCATGCACAGGTATCACTGAAATAAATATCTGTCATTCCTATGTTTTGCTCCCTGGAATCCTCCAAATATTTATACAGAGAGAGAGGAGGAGAATCAATGGCAGGAACATTTGTCCACCTATATAATATTATATTGTGGAAACTGAAATACTACTACGGATTTCGGTTTAATGAACACATAAGGCTCTTTTCCTGCACAGTAATAGGGGATAGTGCTTTCCGCCCTCTTTCCAGTGCTATTCATAAGAAAATGAGTCAACAGAACAGAAAATACACTTTTTTCTAAATTTCGCTCACCTTATCTGACATATTGTCATCACTGCCTTCAGGAGATTTCTCTGAAGAGTCAAGAATTAACGGGACTAATAAAGTTAAAGTTGCTTCTTCTGAACTATCTGACTGCAGCTTTGCTTCTCCATCCATAGCTTCACTTGCTGTTTCCCCTTCGGTCACCAATGAAACCTTGATAGCATGTTCCGTTAGCTCCCCATTCAGCGGCTCTTCATCAGAATCCTGCAAGGACATCCATTCAAAGAGCCACTGCTATCTTAATTTGCTAACAACATTTTATTCAGCAATGACAACGGATACAAATCTAGTTCAGACAAACATTTTTCCACTTAATACCAGACAGCAGTAAGCCCCAGGTTTGTGTACACCCTTTGGCTCTGTGTGGAAAACAATATTATCACAGTACTGGACTAAGCTTTTCCAAACCCAAGGATTACATTCCCTCATACAGAGCAGAACAATCAGAGACTTCACCAGTTTCATCTTGACAGAGGATTAGGCTCAAGCTCTTGCAAACTCTCCAACCAGCACGTTGTACATCCCCAACAACTGCTAAGGGTTGAGGGAGGCTCCAAAATATACCATGCAGCATGGAGGGGGGGGAGAGGAGATTCAGATGAAACTCTCCATATTAAGCACTTTTGCTCAGTCACTCTCCCCCACCCGCTCCTGCAGTCCTCAGTAACTCCTGGCACATTACTCAGGAAGGTTCTCCCAACCCTCAGCAGAAGGTGTTGGGGAAAGCAATGGGAGGGTGTTGAAAGAAGGGGAAGACAAGGGAAAATCTGCTTCTATCTAATCTTTCAATTTGCAGGAGTCTGAAACCAATGTAGAATCTTTAACCAAAATGTACCTCTTTATCATCTTGTTTCTCAATCAATTGTTGCACTTCTTGTACCGGTTGCTTTCTATTTTCAGTTAATTCCTCCAGTTCATGTTCAGCTATATTTTCTGCTATCTCTTCTATCAACTCTTCTGAGCTTTCAGACACACCAGCAGCAGGTTCCAGTCTGTGCACAAGTAACAAAGTAAGCATCTATCAAGAATGATGTAATACTGAAATGCATGCTCTTGGTGTACTATGAAAACACAAAAACTGGAGAAATCATCAACTAGCCTAATATCCAGACATGCTCCATCTCATTTTTTGTGAATTCAAAATTGAAGACAAGTCTTCTACTTTGAATATTTTTGTTATTGTTTAACCGACAACTTGCCTCCTGTGCCCCAACACAACTTCACTCATATGAACAGGGCCTTGCCCATGTGCTCCCCTGCAAATGGGCAAGATCAACAACTGCCCATGTACTTGCATTCTCCGTAGTGGCTACCATCCTATGGAACAGCCAGCCAGGGGAGGTCAGGAAGGTTTCCACACTTTTGGCTTTCCTCGAACTATTTAAAACAACTGTTCAGAAGGGTATTTTTATAAAGAAACTGGGCTTTTTAAAAATAGAATGACTCAGGAACATGACTAATATGCATTATCTGTTGCTATTGTGTTTTTATCCTGCTTTCACTGAGTTAGTTTTATTTATGCAATATCATTTCTTGCATTGTTTAACATGTCATGCTGAATTCTTGTGCTTTGCCTCAGAATTCTACAATTCCAGCCCTATTACATTGTTTATTAGAGGTCTCATACTACTGATTGTACTGACACTACATAATCTGCCTTGAGTCTCCATGAGAAAGTCAGGTTATAAATAACATTAAAAAATACTTAATTTTGACAGAGTGCAAATGTATGCACATTTCTCCATTAATTGGTTATCAGGCCTTTTCCACCAATGACTAAAGAAATTACATATGTTGGTTTTATTGAAATATATCGCTATTTAAAGCCAACTTCCACATTATGGCAGGCTTATTTCCTGGATATCATCCACAGTTATGCAGACTCAACACTCTTCTTTGTATAAACCATTCCTAAAAATCACTGAACAGCGTAAGACCCATTCTAGGACATCTCTGATATAACTAAAACATTTACCTACATCATACCTGTTTTCTGATGCTTCAGAAATGTTTCCATCTTCACCATCAGCAACATCAAATTCTTGGATCCTTTTCCCCAATTTGGGACGTTTCAGATTATTGCTTCGTGATCGAGTAGAAAGTAGCGTAGCATTAAGTTCTAAGAGGCAGTGTGGAGAGAAGCACAGCACATTTTATATGCAAGTAAATAAATCAGAGAACCTGGGGTGGGGTGTCTAGGCACATAATTGCCCTAAAAAGTTGATGCTGATGTCCAAGTATTTAAAGCATTTTTTTCCTGAGCTCTTCTTAATCACACTATTTTGTTCTATTTTGGCATAGACCATGGTTTCTTCTTTGGTGACATCAACATACACTTCAAAATACTTTTTATATATGTCTGAAGTTACCACGTTCTCTGAAAGCAATGCACCAGGAACAGCTACATAACTGGTAGGGTGTGAGTTACACGTATGATAACCTCCTTATCCAATGGCACAGCTTTATTGGCCATAGTCTTAAGCCTACACCTACGATAACTATCACTGAGATCCAGGTACGTAATTCCCAGCATATGTGCTAAACAGGGACACCAGACCATTTTGCTTGTTGTCTGCCCAAGCAACCAAGGCAAGCACTTGAGGAACTGTCAGCATCATACAGAAGGGCAACAGATATGGCTTATACTCATTATCACCCTCCTAGATAAACACAGCTGCCAGTCAGGTTGAAGGCAACCCACTGACATCATCGTTGGGGCTCGGCATGATCCCAGCATACCTCACACCAAATACAGCCTTCTTTTCTTCTCTATCCTGCTTTTTGTCTGGTGGCATACAAATTAAAGGTGTTCCATTTGCTTTCAGCTCTCAGGTTAAAAAACGCTGCCCCTCCCTGACCCAGTCAGCTTCTGTTCTTCAGCTTAGGGAATGCGGTTTTAACTGCAGAGACTACTAAGTTTATTCTGATTTGTGTTCTGAAAAGAAAAGAAACTTTCTACAGTGCCTTTCTTCTCCCATTCCCCAATCTTTGCTTATTGTAAAAACCCTGATTTAGCCTTTGTGCAGAAGCTATAATTATTAAAGCAAAAATAAACTGATAAAGATTTAACAGAAGAGGCGCAAGGTGGAGTTTTTACCTTCAGAAGTGCCTTCACATACATCTGTGCCATCTTTGTTTTTATGGGAGTCCATCTGTACAAGAGAGAAACACTGAAGTATGGAAAGCAGACTAAATAATTGAGGTTGGAACCTTTATAGAGTTCTATCACCACTATGTCATGTTTTTCTCTTCTATACTAACAGCAACATGTGGTCTCCATCTGCGGATACCTAAATCCATGGATCAGGGCCACATGGCTGTTAAACAGATTTTCCTCCAAAAATTTGCAGAAAAATCTTTAATCAGAGATAAAATATATAGGAGAAGTTTAAAGTCCCCCCAAAATACAATTTCATTCTCTGTGCATGTGCAGAGAACACACTTAGGGAGCTACTCTAGCTCAGTGGTGGTGGATGCCAGCAGCCACTTCAGACCAGTTGGTCATAAGCAAATAAGATAATTATACATACATACAAAATACATTTTTACAAATACAGCAATTGGGTTATCCAATATTACAGTCTATAAAAATACCTGGTAATACCGATTTTAAGATTTACAGATCACATTCCTTATATATCCTTTTACTTAATTTGATCATTAATTAGTTTGTTTAGTAGTACGTGAGTTCCTTAAGTTCTCTTCATTTTTCATGTCCAAACATTCCCAAAAGAAATTTAACTACTGTGACTAATGGCTGGATCAGAGCCACCAAGCAAGAATTGGAGCTTAGTTGCAACAGGCAAATCAACACCAGGGAACTCAATATACTGGGTTCTCAAGTGTTTATCTCTTAGACAAGAAAAAAAGACATGCTCTATAGTTTCAGTGGCACCAAAACCACAGCCACACAGATGCTGAGAATAGGGCTTTTTAGCATAATGTCCACTTAGTACAGCGATAGGTAACACATTGACTAGCTAGAAAAAAGGCTCTTCTATCAGCTGGGATGGTCAAAAAATCTATATACGGGCAACAGGACTTTGAATACAGAAAGCCAAAGAAAGCAGGAGAGCATACATGGTGTACACAGAAAACAGTACTGTTTAAATCCCACTTCCCCATTACCGTTGCATGCCACAAAGGAGGAAGGTCCAGTCCTCCCACAGTAAGAGTAAAATCTATGCTGCCTGCTTCCTTTATTCCTGGGCAAAGTGATATTTCCCCCAATCTGACAACCAAGGCAGGAGACTAAGCCTGTTTCACCATAGCCCAGGCCTTACGAAGAGAACGCTTGCTTTCCTAAAAAGTATAAGCTGGGTAGCTCTGAATAAAACTGTGTCCTCCAAGACATGCTTTTAGTGGTGGTGCTTCTAAACCAGGGGTCCCCATCATCATGCCAGTGGGTGCCATGGATACCTTTCACGGTACCCACCAAGAGTTTCTAGAAGCTGGGCAAGGCCAAGTAGGAATTTTGTCCAGCAAGGCTCCTCATTGGCCAATGGAGATTTGATTGCCTCTGCAGAGTTTTAAAAACATTTCTTGGGCAATAGCTGCCACCACAGCACAAGAATCTTCATTGTGTGACTGAAGGTAAGCCGTGGCAGCCATTTCATGGCTGGCTCCACCTTCTGTGGCTGTGCCTCTCATACTGTGTCAGAATTCCAAAGCTGCCTGCGGGTTCAAAAAGGCTGAGGATCCCTGTTCTAAACAGCTGCGACACTTCACACGTCCTCTGCAAGTTCAATTCTTAAAATGCATTTGTGTAATTACAGAGCAAAATTACTTTAAGTAGTATAAGGTGGTGAGGAGGAGGGTAAGTGTCAAGCAAAATCGCTTTCTTAATGTGTTCCTTATTTTTCTCTTTCTGAGAATAAAAATTCTCACAAGTTACAAAAGCAACTAAATGGAGAAGCATGTGAGACTTCTGATGAGTATATGAAGTCATATTTTATACCTACACTTAGCTGTGTATCATTGGGATCAGACGCTGATTCATTTGGGGTGTTGAGCTCCACAGCAGACTGCAAAAAACTCTCCTCAGCCTGAGAACTGCCGCTTTCCTTCTGCAAGTCTCCTGTTCCCAGAAAAATTCAACAGAGAAAATGCAAAAAGCTGTTTACATGTCTTTTATTGCAGCTAAATAAATTAAATAGTAGATACAGATTTTTCAGCGCTTCAGGGTATCTGGGTCATGCCCACAACCATCTTACCTAGGTATCTGATTGTTTCTTTCTCCAATATACTAGCAACAAGTGTTCTCTGATGCCAGTGGCCCACGCCTTCGACTTCCCACAGAAGATCATGATCTCCCGGGTACTTTTCAAAGTACTTCTGACAAGCTGCGGAAAACAGAATAGATTTGGATTTCTACAAGATGCTTTCCCACCCTCAAAATTCATGACGTTTTTACTGAAAAGGCTGCCTTTTTAAGTATTTAAATCAGGGGTTTCAAACCAGGCCTTTAATCTGGCCCGGGAGTGGGCTCTCTTCTCTCCCCCCTCCCCTGCCCATCCTCACCTTTCTGAGCTTGAGCTGCCACAGAGTACAAAGAGCAGAGGGAGGGCTGCCAAACTTCCCAGCCACTGCTCCCGGTCTCTGAAGTCTTCCTCACAGGTAGGAACTGGGGGGGGGGGTCCTTCTGTTGTGATCCTTGTGCTTCTTTTTAATTTTACAACTTGCTTTGCAAAATCCCACTATTCCCCCACTAGACAGGCACGTTTTAAGAGTTCTGCAAACTCAAGGGACTCCAGTTTTGTAGAGAAATATTAGTTTTAACACACCCTCCTAATTTGGAGCTCCAATGAAATAATAGCAGAACAAGTGCTAAAGAGGACACCCAAAATTATTACCTCAAATCTCCCTGTAAAAAAACCCCTGAGACTCTGCACAGACACTGCCACTCTGAGTAGACCGGGGCGGATGGGGGGTGGATCTTGCAATGCTCAGCCATTTCGTATTTGTCCCCTGGATCCTAGGCTCAGATCATTTATATTTTTATTTTATATTGGGGGGGGGGAGTATTGGACTAACCACAGTTAAATTAAACTAAAATAAAATCAACGAATTCAAGGAACTTCAGTTCGACAGAGAAATATTGGTTTTAACACCCACACCCTTCTAATGTGGGGCTCCAATGGAACAGCTGCTACAATATCTTTAATTGTGTCTGTCTATGTCCTTTAGAAAGCTTGTATCTCTGCTACCTGGCATTACATTTTATGACACCCATGGCCCAGCCCGACAAGGTCTCATTTATGTCAGATCCGGCCCTCATAACAAATGAGTTTGACACCCCAGATTTAAATGGTAGAAGCAATTACATAATTAGCATGATAATTCTCCCTTTGCAGTAAAGTATCCAAAAGTGTACTCTAATATATCAGCAATCACAATTAGTTTTGTAAGAGGTCTTGGCAGCATTCTCTATTATACAAACATTTATTCACATATACATAAACACACACATCCCCCACTGGCTTTACTCAGGTGAACAGTTGCAAGAGAAATGTCTTTTGCAGCATACCATCAAAAACAACAATGAGGTCCTGAAAGTTTGACACTGGCTAGTGTTGTATCATCCATGCTAGGTCCCTAAGTCAAGGAGTCTAACATTGGAGAATGAAATATCCTGAAATGCCCCCAGAAATTCTGTTCCTGGGGGAAAGTGCATTGATAGCAACAAAGGAAGGGAACCTCCGGTATTGATTTCAGTTATCTTAGATTCTTCCCCATGATAACAACTTTTTCTCTTTCCTCCTTGTCAAGGGTATTATCTGCCTATTTTGTTAATTACATGTTAGACAGTTCAAGAGTCTAGAGAACCAGAAGTCAAAATTCTCTCAAAGAAAGCTGAATATCTGCTCTATCTTTACTTGCACAAAGCATGTGCAGGCATGCTTACCTACACATACAATCCTCTAGAAAGTCTGCCATTTCAATAAAATAGATTAGTTGTAAAATGTACACATAATTGGCTCTTGCATTCTAAATCTAGTTGAAAGGCTTACCAGCATGCATAAAAGACGTCATTGGGTACCGCAAGCCAAGCGTGTCTTCCGTAAAGGAATCCACAAAATCTTCCAATATGAGCAGTCCAAAATCTTTCCCTCTATGCTTCTTTCTCACAAACATTGTGTCCAGAACTGGAAGCTGGTAGCTCTGGGTAAGGAATGAACTACACATGCTCCCTGCAATCGTAAGAGCAGCCTTGATTAACATTCCTAGAGAGAATAATTCCCTTAATATAGCAAAACCTTTGTTATCTGGCACGTGATTATCCAGAATGCTCAGCTAGCATCACCCAGAGGGCAAGCTTCTCCCCCGCAGTCACCAGAGCTCAGCATATGCCCTACTCCTACGCCCCTAGCCAGCAAGCTTGATTGCCCACCGCTGGTGCCTGTCTCCCCTTCTGCCTGCCTGGAACTGTTGGGAGTCAGTCTTCCAGACAGCTTGCCAGCAACCGGTCTGCTTGTCTGCCTCCTGTAGACTAGCTCCACAGCTTGGGAGGACAGGCTCCTGCTCAGTGTGGGAGCTGTTGCCATATTGTTTCCAATGGGGTGGGGTTTGGTTGCTGAGGATTCCTCTGGATACTGGGTAGGGCAAAGCAATACGCTTGTATTTCCAGCACATCTGTTTAACTGGCAACCCCCCATTCCCTATAAGTGCTAGATAACAAAGCTTTTTCACTGTATATCCAAGACAGTGCCTCCAAAAGGTTCTTTTTCTCCTGCCCTCCAACATGATTATATGGCCAACTCAGCTGTATATGTTTTTGGTGTGCATCTTTCTTCCTAAATCATCTTTAGCCAGCTTCACCATTTTATGTAAGCCGCCCTAAGCCACCTCGGCGGGAGGGCAGGATAAAAGTCGAAGTAATAAATGAATAAATAAATCCAGACACATAACCTCTGTCTAACCTGAATCATCTCTATCCATTACTCACCAAATTTGGTATCCAACTGTTATTTAAAATATAGCTGTTCATTCTACCTTAACCATGGGATGCAAATTTTATTTTTAAAAAGCAACCATTTCAATTATTAGAAGTATTACTCTTTAAACATTAAGAAGCTCACATACACCCTTTTGTGAAGTGGTTCCAGGGATTATGCAGGATGAGGATGTGTGATGGGCAAAAGGGCGTCCTTCACTAGAGGAGCTGGGAGTCTATTTTCAAGCTACTAAAAGCTTCAAAGGTATCTGGCCCCTGCCTCACTGCAGGGCACTGCCTTCCTCCTAGGGCAACCAACATTTCTGCTGGGCAGGTAAGTTCTCCGGAGATGCAGGAATCACCTGCTAGCAAGGCAGCTGCAACAGTCGTAAAACCTGCACTCGGCCAACTTGGTCTTCTGCCCCCTTGCATCAGCATGAGAAGTTCTGCCCAGCAGCTCCTCCCAAGCATGTTTAAATGTTTACACCAATATACCAGCAGAAAACTATATTTAGCATTGCAATGTTTAGTATTTTACATTCTTCCTTCCAAGAACCAACTGCTATTACATAAATCCTCTGGTTTAGAAGTGACCAAACTTTGATAGCTCTGTAACAGATAAAAAAATCTGGGACACAATTTAAGAATCGCAAATTTGACATAATTTATCCAAATCCATCCGAGTCTTAGCCTTGCTGGTTCCAGTCTTTCATGATAAGGCAGCCATTACATTTACCTGAGAATTTTATAAGAGTTACTTCCCTACTTATTAGTAAGCATAATTTAACTTTCAAGTGGGTAAGATTGGTGGAAACTATTGACAGACTTGGAAGTTCTGAAATACAGCTATGTTCACAAGGTCAAAATTAGGGAGGGGGCAAAAGGAGAGGAAGACAGGGCCATCTGCTTACTGTTTCCTTTCCCCACCCCCACCCTCTACCTCCAAAACCTGAGTTTGACCAGAGTAAAGGCCCATCTGGCTGAATATCAAGTTTCCAACCGTTGTCAAGGCTGTATAACATGCCTGACAACCAATTTCCCTAGAAATTAAGCCACGGTCCCAAGAAAGCAGCTCCACAAAGAAATACATATTCTGCCTCTTCAGAAACATAGTGGAATTTCTGAAGAGTCAGAATATGTATTTCTTTGTGGAGCAAAATTTCCCGAGTATTTAAAATTAATCCTTGAAGACCAATTCAATTTTTTAAACTATATATAAGGGTTTCACAACAGAAAAAAGACTACATCTACCCAGACTGGTTCCTTCTCGCTCACATTAAATGTCTCTTGTAATTTTAAAGAAAGCCTTACCTGTAGGTTTAACAGAATAAAACCCAATCGCTTCTCCTTTCTTCCACAGAATCTTGGCATAATCATGGCTACCATGACAGAGGAATGGGAACTCATTTTTCTCAATTTCTTGTTTGCGATAGATTATTCTGTTTAATACATAAAGAACCACTCTCTCCCCAATGGTCTTCACCTATTTAACACACAGAGGAAAAGTATGACTGAAATTGTTATTAATAGGAGAATATTTCATTTCGGAAAATGACCTTAGATTTAAAAAAAATGCTAAAATCCATAATCCTACTCCCAAGGCAATGGGGGCGGCAAAATACCGAGAGTACCTTCTTAAAAACATATACCATGGAAAAAGCATTTTATGAAAACCTGACTGGGTATATCTGCATTATAAAGTTGAAGTGGTTTAAATTATTGCAACTTATCATGAGGAATCATGAGAACGAAGAGGCATTCAAAACCACAGCCTCCAGGGATCTGCCAACAGAAAGTCAACTTAGATTTGAGTTTTTTATAGTTAAAATCTCTACCATTCTATAACATTATAATTTATTTATTTAAACCATTTCTATGCTGCCTTCCCACCCAAATAGGGTCCCTAGGGCAGTAAAAACAAAAACCAGGGAGAAGGGCCAATAACGGGGGGGGGGGGGTCATACAAAACCCAAAAAGTCACCCACTGGTAGATGACAGAGTGGGGCTGACAAATCTCCACGGGGAGGGATTTCCAAAGTTTTGGCACCACAACTGAGAAGCCCTTTGTAGATTTACCCAAAGCAGGGTCTCTGAAAATGACCGGAGTGGAGGGGTAGGTTCATATGGGAGAAGGCAGTCCTTTAGAAAAACTGGCTCCAAGCCATAATAGGACTTAAAAGGTCAATACTAGCACCTTGAATTGGGCCTGGAAACAAATTGGGAATCAATGTGGATGGAACAAGACTGGAATTATATGGTCCCGACAACCCACTCCAGTCAACATTCTGGCTGTGGCATTCCATACCAACTGTAGCTTCCAGATAGTCTTCAAGGGAAACCCCATGAACAGTGCATTGCAGTAATCTAACTCAAAGTGGCAGGATCTTTCCTGTCTAGGGAGGGCTACAGCTGGCTCCCCTGACCATTGCTGCCACCTGTTTAGCCAACAAAAGGCTCAGGTCCAGCAGCAGCCCCAAGAGAAATCCCATTTCCCCCTGCACGCCAGTAGCACCTCCATTTTGTTAAGATTAACTTCCAGCTTGTTAGCCCTCATCCACTCAGAACTACCTCCAGGCACATGTTCATGGCTTCCATAGCCTCCCTGGGATCTGTATGAAGCACAAGACAGAGCTGAGTGTCATCCGCATATTAGTGGCAACTCAGCCCAAATATCAGGATTACCTCAAAATCTAAATACAAGGCACTTACAGTACAATAGAAATCATAATCAGTTGTATAACCATCACATGAAGACACACAATCCTAATTCCACAAGACAACTCTGAGGAAGTGTGATTGCACATGAAAGCTTACACCTTAAATAAAATAGTGTTGGTCTTAAAAGGTGCCATTGGACTCAAACTTTGTTCTATTTAACCCTAATAGGGTTAATTGTGCAATGTTTTCAGAGTTCTTGCCTGCAGTCAGAAAACTGTGCTTAATGTAGCAGCATTACTATTTACCTGAACATAAGAACGTAAGAGAAGCCAATGGTGGAACAGGCCAATGTCCCATCCAGTCCAACACTCTGTCACACAGTGGCCAAAAATACCAGGTGCCATCAAGAGGTCCAGCAGTGGGGCCAGGACACTAGAAGCCCTCCCACTGTTACCCTCACCCACCCCAAGCATCAAGAATACAGAGCATCACTTGCCCCAGACTGGGAGTCCCTATCTATACCTTGTGACTACTAGCCACAGATGGACCTCTGCTCCATGTGTTTATCCAATTCCCTCTTGAAGCCATCCATGCTTGCAGCCACCACCACTTCCTGTGGCAGTGAATTCCATGTGTTAATCACTCTTTGAGTGAAGAAGTACTTCCTTCCAAATGGAGAGCCAGTTTGGTGTAGTGGTTAAATGTGCGGACTCTAATCTGGGAGAACCAGGTTTGATTCCCCACTTGCACCTGCTGATGTGACCTTGGGTCAGTCACAAGTTCTGACACAGCTGTTCTTGAAAAAGAGCAGTTTCTGTCAGAAGTTCTCTCAGCCCCTCCTACCTCACAGGGTGTCTGTTGTGGGGAGGGGAAGGGAAAGGAGTTTGTAAGCCACTCTGAGATGCCTTTGGGCAATGAAGGGTGGGGTATAAAGCCAATCTCTTCTCTTCTTATATCTGTTCTAACCTGACTCCTCAGCAATTTCACTGAGTGCCCACGAGTTCTTGTATTGTGAGAAAGCGAGAAAAGTACTTCTTTCTCAACCTGCTCTAACCCGGTCATAATCTTGTAAACCTCGATCATGTCACCCCTCAGTCATCATTTCTCCCAGCTAAAGAGCCCCAAGCACTTTATCCTTTCTTCATAGGGAAAGTGTTCCAACCCTTTTATCATTCTAGTTGCCTTTTTCTACACTTTTTCCAAAGCTATAATATCCTTTTTAAGGTGTGGTGACCAGAACTGTACACAGTATTCCAAATGACGATGCACCATCAATTTATACAGGGGCATTATAATACTTGCTGATTTGTTTTCAGTCCCCTTCCTAATAATCCCCAGCATAACGTTGGCCTTTTTTATTGCAGTCGCACACTGTCTCGACATTTTCAGTGAGTTATCTACTATGATTCCAAGATCTCGCTCTTGGTCAGTCTCTGCCAGTTCGGACCCCATCAAAGTGTATTTATAGTTAGGATTTTTGGCCTCAATATGCATCAGTTTGCACTTGGCCATACTGAACCCCATTTGCCACACTGACACCCACTCGCCCATCCTCGACTGATCCCTTCGGAGTGCCTCACAATCCTCCCTGGTTCTCACCATCCTGAACAATTTCGTATCATCCGCAAAGTTAGTCATTTCACTGCTTACCCCAACTCCAAATCATTAATGAACAAGTTAAAAAGCATCGGACCCGGTACTGATCCCTGCGGTACTCCACTGCTTACCGCCCTCCACTGTGAAAATTGCCCATTTAAACTCACTCTCTGTTTCCACCAACTCACCCAGTATCGAGGTCAGACTGACTGGCCTGTAATTTCTGAGATCTCCTCTGGAACCCTTTTTAAAGATGGGAGTGACATTAGCTACCTTCCAGTCCTCAGGAATGGAGGCAGATTTTAATGAAAGATTACATATTTTTTGTCAGGAGATCCACAAGTTCACCTTTGAGTTCTTTCAGAACTCTTGGATGTATGCCATCCAGGCCTGGTGATTTATCAGTTTTTAAGTTCTCCATCAGTTGTAGGACCTCCTCTCTCGTCACCTCAGTCTGACTCAACACCCCTCCAGAAATGAGCGGTTCTGGAGTGGGCAAGCACTTCTCATCTTTCGTAATGAAGACAGGCAAAAAAAATGAATTCAGCTTCTCAGCCATTTCCCTATCATCCTTCAGTACTCCTTTTACCCCTTGGTCATCCAAGGGCCCTACTGCCTCCCGGGCTGGTTTCCTGCTTCTAACGTATTTGAAGAAAGTTTTGTTGTTGGTCTTTATGTTTTTTCTTATATGCTCCTCATATTCCCTTTTTGCCTGCCTGATCACAGACTTGCATTTTATTTGCCACAGCTTGTGTTCCCTTTTATCAACCTCACTGAGACTAGCTTTCCATCGCTTAAAGGAATACTTCTTACCTTTTACAGCTTCCATTACTTTGCTTGCTACCATGCAGGCCTTTTTCTATACCTATTTGTGCCTTTCCTAACCTGCAGTATATATTTTTTCCAAGTTTCTAGGATTGTAGTTTTAAATAGTCTCCAAGCTTCCCCAGTGGTTTCGACCCTTTCTACTTTTCCTTTCAGTTTCCTCCTTACATGCCCCCTCATTTCAGAGAAGTTACCCTTTTTAAAGTTAAAAGTGGTTGTGTCAGTCTTTTTGGGCAACTCCCGATTTATACAAATATTGAACTCAGTAACATTATAGTCACTGTTCCCAAGTGGTACAATCATTTTTACATCTCTCGCCAGGTCTTGGGCATTACTTAGAACCAAATCCAGGATCCTCTCCCCCCTGGTAGGTTCTGTGACCATCTGCTCCATAGCACAGTCATTGAGAATGTCTAGAAACTCAATCTCTTTTTCCTGATTTGAACACATATCGACCCAATCAATGTGTGGGTAGTTAAAATCACCTATTACAACACAGTTATTTTGTCTAGCTGCTGTCTTTAATTCATTCATCATTTTATAATCTCCATCTTTTGATCTGGTGGGCGATAATAAACTCTCGGTGTTAGGCTTCCTTTTGGGCCCACTATTTCAACCCATAGCATTTCCAGAAGTGAATCCAATTCTCTTACCCTCTCAATCTTACTGGACTGTATACTCTCTCTGACATACAGAGCCATCCCATCTCCAACCCTTCCCCCATCCTTCCAATATAATTTATACCTGCTGAAGTCCTTCTCTAGAAAGAACAGATGTTCTCACAATATCATCAATAGTCCACCACTGATCTGCAAGGAACAGGGCAACAGCTGAAATGAGAAATGGGAGTATGATGTTAGTGCACATTTAAATGTTGAGCCTTGCTTACGTCTAAGAAACTTACTTCATTACATTCCTTTTGAATAATTAAATCACTTCTATACTTGATTAGAATGCAACAGTGAATACTTGTTCAATGTATATAGCCATAAACAACAATATTTTTGAGGTGCTTTAAAGCATCCAGTCAGTTACCATTCCATAATGAAGTGCCACATTTTAAGAAGCTAAAAATCTGCAGCTCTCAGATTTCTATGGTATTTCCTTTCTGGTAGCATTCATGGACTTCATGTCCAAAGGGACTGGTTTTCTCCAAAAAAGGGAGGGGGAGAGGGAGAGACAGAATGGATAGGGTTTCTTCCTCAACCTCCAAACTAGCAGTACTGAGAGGAAAAACAAGGAGTCCTGTTTCTCGACAGCTGCCTACCATCTGGGTCTCTCATAGGCTCCTGGGATAAGAGAATCCACCTCTTCACATCTCAAAGGAGGTGGGAGACAGGCTGGCCCTCACTGTACTGTAAGTTGCTCCTCATCAGTGCTGGAAAAGTACAGTCCCAGCTTTCTGGGAAAGGTCCTCTACCAATTATGGCCTCCAGGACAACATTCGCGTGATTGTTGTGTTACCTACAAATGGTCAGAAGGCCACGAGATATGACATTAAGAGGAAAGCAATGGCCACATCAATATCATGCTTCCTGACCTAGGCATTACGTGGCTGTGTTAGAAGGAGTTACCGTTCTCCTAGCAACTGCAGAACCACTTTTGGAGATGCCAGCTTTATACTCGCAACAATGACAGCCGAAGACATGACAGAAACCAGGGCACCACTGCATTAGATCTTCACAGCAAGAACAAGAAACGAACAGGCCTAAAGCAGAATGATACAATTCTGAGATTAAAATTTCAAAATAAGACCTGCAAGCGAATCCTCCGGAGCAAACAAAGCAAGGACTTTGTGTCTCTCTTCTCCACCATAAAGAGGAACAAAGCCTACCGTTGATAAGCAAACTGGAATCTAGGAAGAGAGAAAAAACAAGTTTACCATGTTTCAGCTACCTTTTTTTTTTACATTGTTAGCACAGCAACACAGACTATAATGGTCTAAAGAGACAATAGGCTCAGTTTTCCAGTTCCATCATTAAAAGATGCAAGGTTAAAATGGAACAAGTACACACACAGCTCAGTTTGCTTTGTATCAATTTATGAAGGACTATATATATGAAATCTAGACAAGCCCAACTGAGGTGGGAGAAACAGAAAAAAAGACTAAAATTGTGAGTCGTGCCAAGGAACTTGGGTAACAGGGTGTGAGGACAGAATAAATTAATTTATCTTCTTGTAACCTGGTCTTTCTGGAAATATTCTGCCCTCAAAAATTCGGCCTGGTTAGCAGGCCCCCATGTACCCTCTCTAATGGTGGGAGCTAAAAATTTCTAAGTCCAGTGAAGTCCATGAACGCTCACCCCCACTGCATGTTGTTAGCAGAAAGCATAGAGAAGCAGCTCCACAACTTTCTCCTTTTAGGTCATTAGTGAATAAGAACAGCCACTATTCACAGGGGTTTTATTCCTATACCCAAAAAGTGCATATGATATAAAACAACCCCAGAAAAATTAACTGATTTTTTTAACAGAGGTATTTTTTTTTTAAAAAAACCCCACAGACTAAGTAAACATACTGGTGATATTGGGATTTTAAAAAATCACCTATGGGTTTTTCCAGAAAGCACTGATCCGGTGAAGCACTGTTAAGCGCTCTGAAAAGATACAGCACCTCAGTCTTTTCACAGAAAGATGACATAAATAATATTCTCCTCATAATTGTTATCAGTTACAAAACATGAAAAAGGGAGAGGGGAATCTAAATAAAAACAGCCATTATACCTCATGTGAAAGCATGTATCAAGGCTCTGAGTGTTTGAAAAGAGCTCTAAGTGTTGTGAAGAACACCGGGTACCAAAAACAGGTGGGAGGGTATTTTTGTACCTCGCAATATAGTAGCATTTGACTAGGGGTAGTGAATACATCAACTACAATTTATGTACTTTTTTAATAAACAGACATAAAAATGAAATATTTTTTTTTCTGGAAACTTACTTTGACATTATTGACAAGAGAAAGGAACTCTGGGTTTTCCGGATCCCCACACCTAAGATCAGAAAGATAGTCTTCTGCAGAACTCTCCAGATCTTCATGACTGTAGTTTTCCAGCAGGTCCACAGGGAATGCCATCCCCTGGAAACAGATCCCATATACAGGATTATTGCAATAAACACACTAAAGCAACCGAATCTATTTTAAAAGGCATCAAAATTGGTAGAGAAGCAGAGACAGGTCCTTAATACCCACTCTTCATATATACTCAGCAATACAAGTATGCTTACACAAACTATCATACCACGTAGGCCTCTTGCACTTAAAAACCCTGCAGACAGAGCAGAGATGGCAAAGCCCTACTTACGAGGGTAGGCCTTGGCTGTTAATCCTGTTACACTTGCAGCTGGGTCAGCTGGGATGCTGCCAAAAGAAGGATAAAATGGAGCTCCCAATCTAGGCAGCAAAGTGCTATCCGTCATATTAAAACCAAGACAGCAGTCTGTGAATGAGTAACTGAAATCTTCAATCAAAGTAACTTCACATGCACTTTTCTTTTGGCACTTCTAAAGGACTAGCTGACTTCACTGACAGAAAGAAATCTACGGATTATGCTACTAATTTTCCTGAAACACATATTTAGCACTTATATCTGTAACCTGAAACAACTGATCTTCAATTTCTACAATTAACACACAAGGCTCATGATTAGGGTCAGCAGGCCATGCCTGGCAACCAGCAGAAATGGGGCATTCGTGACACAGCTATGTCACTTCTAGGGAAGCCTGGAAGGGTCATCATGCCTCTGTAGGAATCACTGGAAACTATTATGCTAAAATTGCAGACCTTCAAGCAATTCCTAGGTAGAACTACTGTCACGTCCAGGTTTTACCCAGAAGTGACATCACACTGTCAGCCCAAAAGCCATTTGTTTTTCTTTCCCCTCACCACTGCTCCAAGAAGTGATGGGAAATGGGATCTGGAGACAGGGGACGAGGCCTGGCACCCCTGTTCATGATTAATGCAGTCCTAAACAGACATTCGAAAATAAAACTTCATCCAAATAAGTGGAAGAAGTGAACGTTTTAACGCTGATAGCATTCCAAATACATCCAAACTCCCTTTAGTCATTTATTAATTCAACAATTTTTATTTGGTGCACAGTCCTGTTTATAGATCATGGGAAGAAGATCGCCATGCATGATTTTAAGGAAATAAGACAGGACATAAATATTTTAAGCAGAGTAGTATTCTCTGTCAATTCTCCTCTCATAAGAAGCAACACGGAAGAATATGATCATTACATTGTTACTTTTCAACATTAAAACGCACAGAGCCACACAACATAACATTAAAGGTATGGTTGCACCAACTGTTATGTACAGTACAATGTACCCAAACTTTTGAAAAATACCAATCAATGACCACAGCTGTACCTTCTTGCAAAATCAAAGATAAAAGTCAAAAAACCTCATTTTGTGAACCAGACGACCATTTCAACTTGCTGGGTACCCATTTCCATATATGGTAAATGGAGCAATGAATTTTGGTCTTCAAACTGATAACGGTCATTATGGTAATACAACATACAAATTCCCAGAGTTACCATGGAATAGATGCACATTATAGACTCCTTAGATTAGAATCACCTCATTGTAAAGTCCATATTCTACACTGGTTGCTAGAGCAAATTATGCACTCAGAACTAGATAGTTTGTTTTTCCAACCCTTAGGCTAAATCAGAAGATACACAAGGCACTCTCCATTGTAATTAGGGATAAATGACATTCCAGAGCCAATGCAGACCTGCCATTTTAAAAGGCAATTAAGACAGGACTTCAGTAGGAAGTCATTTCTATTGCACACCCCTGGGAGCTACGAATTGAGCGAAGCTTCAGAGGTAGATTAGCTATTTATCTACTACACTTATACATTCACCCTTTAAAGAGCTTTTAACAGCTTCCAAATTGTTTCTGGTGGTCTCCCATCTAGGAAGCCTGGCAACCCAGATCTGTTCAGCTTTACAATAATGGTACATCAAGTGCCTTCCAAAGAATATACTCAAGGTATTTTGCTTCCCATGTAGATCCTCACTGGATCAGGGAGGCCTATTTGATCCACAGTACACGACTGGGAGGAAAGCAAGCCCTAGCAGCAGAACTGGAGCTCACCTTGGATCCAGGCACCGTAGGGGAGGTAAGAGAAACAAGCCACACCTGTCACCTCCACCCATGACAACATGGCACCCCAAGCAGACACCTGGGCATTTGCATGGTGAACCATTACTGACTACTGATCTCCCTAGACCCATTACTGACCCTAAACACAGATGCTACTCTAGGATACAAGAATGACATTTCACTGAAGGTCTCTAATGAAGCAGCACAATTGAGGATCCAGAAGCAGGCAATTTATAAATGAGGGGGAAAGTCATTTGTTCAAAGAAACAAAATTAAGCACAACTGAAGCCCCCAAGAAAACACCCAAGAAGGAACAGAGTATTTTAAAAAGGAGGGAGTGCAGAGGAATCACAGCAGCTTCCATCATGCTTACACAACAACGAGACACGCAAACCACCTGCTGTAACAACAACAAAGCCTCTAGGTCATCATTCCTGACATTTTTGGAATAAAGCAGAATCAAAGAAGAAAACATGCAGCAACAGCTGCTGAAAAAACACACCCAGCTTTATTTCCGATTATTAAAACATTCAGGAAGGAGGAAAAGAATTTAGCAAGCTCCTTTTCTTTATGTGGACCCCATAAACCAAAAGTAAATCAGTCAGTTGCATGGGACTGCCCTTAAAGTCAGTTCAGAAACGACATCAGGCACAGCTCAGTTATTACAGGGAGCTGTGTGCTCAGAGTATACATCTTATACATATCCTGCAATCACTCCATTAGTTACCAGTCACTTATAGGTTTGATTCGAGATGCCTTGGACCCACATAAATCCAAGACCACCTCTCCTGCTGTGCTCCACCACATCAGGCTCATCTGGGCAAAGCTTCCCATAGGAGCCACTGTCCAAATGGGTAAAAACCAGCGGCCCATATCCTCTCTCTGTTGTGGCTCCCAACTTGTTAACAGCCTGCCTGAGCCAGTCAAGAAGGCTCCCATGTTTCTACCTTTCTGCAGAATGTATATAACAGAAGTGCTCAAGAGGGAAAAAGGGCTGTAATATCACGGAATGGTTCAGCTCTTATAAAGGGAATAGGACTGTAGTAACTACCCGGGTGGTGTAATGGTCAGAGTGTCAGGCTAAGATCTGAGAGAATCAGATTCAAATCACTACTTTGCCATGGAAGGTTGCTGGGTGAATTAGCCAGTCACACACACTCAGACTAACATACCTCACAAGGTTGCTGTGAGGATAAAATAGAGGATAGGAGAACTATGTAAGTCACCTTGGTTTCCCACTGTTTACTGGGTGTATTATCTTGCTTTCTCTGTCTTCTACTTTTGTAATCCATTTCCTGCATTTTTATGATACATCGTGTCTTAGAATGTCTTTATCTGAATTATCTACTGTTTCTGTAATTCTATTCATACTGCATTGTTCACTGGATCTTTTATGCTGTCTAACTATATTGTATTACTATTTTGTAATCTGCCCTGAGTATCAGTGAAAAATGTGGACTATAAATGAGATAAAGAAGCAAAAACACACAACTAAAAGTTCTCTCTCAGCAGTTGTTTGTTACACTGAAGTCCAACAGAACTGAATGAATCCCAGTGGCTTCCACTTTCATTGTTAGGTTTGAACACATTCAGCAACAATTTGAGAAAGTAATTTTCCATGTCACTCATCATCAAATCTCTTTCTTCACAACAACCTATTCTTACCACAGAAAGGACAGCAATAAAGAAATGCCAGTTCACCATCAGATGTAAGCAAACTCCTTGAAAAAGCAAACGTAATCCTCCGCTTTTTCTAAAAATATTTATGCTTCACCTCTGCATAGAAATATCTGTGAGATGGTATTTATGAAATTACTGAAGGCATAGGAATCAGAAGGCATGAAAAAAGTGCCTCATCATGGTTCAAAAACCCCTGGTTTGTACTCTATTTTTGTACTCTACTTATCAGATGGTTGATGTTTTAAGAGTTGTCATTTGGGGCACTCTGTACAGGCATGAGTTGGTCAACACTTGGCTTATTAAAAATGCAGCTAAACAGTAAGCCTTTTTAAAAGTTAGCATGTTTTCTGGGAAGCATCTGGCACCTTCCATTGCAGTACCGGGGGGGGGGAGTCTGAGACAGTACAGTCTCCCTTATGAAGGCTAAATCTGCTTTTCCTTTCCCATTGCTTTAAGCCTCCGCACATTGCATGACAGTAAAACTGTCAGGTCGAATCCATGTCACATACTCTGGGACTGTGCTCTGTTCATGGGATAACCACCGGATTGGCCAGTGAATATTCTGGCTGGCTGAGCAAAGTCAATGTCGCCTAAAGCAAACTAGGTTGTCATCAGGATTCATACAGAATGAAAATTAAAGAAGGGGGGGAGGAAATTCCAAATAATTAAAGAACAATTAGGGAAGTATTTTTTTCTGTGACTGAAATAAGCTTACACTCATTTTATTGCATTATTTGAAAGACACACACAGAGACACCACAATACATGCTTATGTAACAGCATTAAAGGCTCTTTGTACTAAGACCCAGAAGTTGAGCTTGCTTTCCCTTTAACAGTCACAGGACTTTCCAACCTCGCCATGATCATGCAGAATGATTACGCTACAAATAGCACGTCCTTTAGTAACAGTATGGTACTGCTGCATTTGAACTTAGCATAAGAAATCACAACACAAAAATAGAGAACAGGTTTCTACAGCATTTTTATGTCAAAATGGCTGAACTTAGAAATTAGTCCTATAAATGATAAGGTAAAGAGAGATTTATACAGAAAAAACAGGGCCAGAGATGTCCTTTTAATAGATGCTTAATGTGTGGAAATGGGTAGTTGAAGCTTTACATGACAAGGAGGTAAACACCCCATTAAGCTTCTATTAAAGGGACAGGACTTTTTTTACTAGGAGGGGGAGGAAGGAGGAGGGAGAGAGGAGGAGATTGAGATTGGATTTATACCCCGCCCTTCACCTGGCTTACAAACTCCTTTCCCTTCCCCTTCCCACAACAGACACCCTGTGATGTAGGTGGGGCCGAGAGAGCTCTTTTGAGAACTGCCCTGTCCAGGACAGCTCTTGTCAGAACTATGGCTTGCCCAAGGTCATCCAGCAGCTGCAAGTGGAGGCGTGGGGAATCAAACCCGGTTCTCCCAGATTAGACTCCGCACACTTAACCATTACACCAAACTGGCAGCTTTGGAAGATAGAACTGTAGCTGTACCCCAAGATTTCATACAGCAGTATAATGGGCACCAAATTCATATGACTGCAAAGACTTGGTTGACAGCATGTGTAGCTGAAACACACTGGCGGACATGAAAGTGCCCACGGGCTACACATTGGTATTCATTGTGACAGGATTTCAATTTACAGGGACTAAAAATTCTGCAGAATTGGGAACCAGTTAGGAAGTCTGATGGATCCTAAAGATTTTCTGACAGCTTTGGGGGATTATTCTCTGGAGGTGGCTGGCAGTCCTCTCAAAGTCTTGCCAGGAAGTAGAATGAAGCAAACCATGCGAAGGACTCAATCACTCCCAGAGGCCCTCTCCTACTGAACAGAATCCGATCACCCCCTTGCTCACCAAAGAGCTGGGAAAATGAAACAGAAGGGGGACAACAGTTTGAGCACTTGTGACAAAACTCTTGACAAACCCACAAACTCCAATTTACTTTAGGACACACCCCATGGCTAAGAAAGCCTACTGCTCTGTCCATAGGTGTCAACTTCAGGGGGGCTTGAGGGCTGAGGCTACCCCCGAAATTTTCCAGGGGTGACTGAGCCCCCCCCGGGCAACCAGGTTTACAAGCTTTGCCACACCACAACAGGCCACCCCCAACCCATTTTGAAAGCGGAGGGTTTTTTCCCTCTGCTTTCTGAGACTTCAGGTGGGGTGGCAGGAAACTCAGGGCTTGCTTCCTGAAAGCTAAGCCCCACCCCCAGCTCCCAGAAACCCTCAATTGGGCCTGGTGGAGCTGGGGGCTGCACATGTTTCAGTGCTTTCAGCTTTCCTGTGCTGTCCTGTGGCTCCAGTGAGGGTGGGGGGGATGTTTTCAGGGGTGGGGTGGTGGGCACTAGGCAGAGAGTGCCCAGGCTGGCTGGCTGAGGCCATCCTCGGGGTGGCTGGGTGCCCGAGCACCTTTCCTGCAGCCTTGTGCCGCTGCTGTTGTTTTCCTGCTTGCAGAGAGCCATGTGAGGAAATTGGGGGGAGGCCGGCATCCATGGAGGATTGCTGGCCTTGGGACAGCTGGGCGCCCCGCACCCTTGTTCTTCTGTTCCCCCCACACACAAGGCTTGCCTTGCAGAGCGATGCAGGGAGGTCGGGGGGGGGGGAGGCCAGCATCCATGGAGGATCTCTGGGCGGCTGGGTGCCCGGGCACCTTTCCTGTGGCCTCGTGCTGCTGCTGTTGCTTTCCCACTCCTGAGTTTGCTACTTAACCAGAGCCCTTTATTTTCTCCGAGAGGAGACTCTTCTGAGTTCTTTGTTGAGCTCCACCCCTTCCCTTGACAGAGAGATGGTATTAGGAAAGCCAGGAATCAGCAGTTTACAATCACTGAAATTGCACACACAGCCCATGCAGGGGAGCGGGGAGGAGAAGAGTTTAAATGCATACATTCAAGACCAACTCTCCCCTGAACTCCTGGATAGATTATGGAGAGGGATTTCTATTTTCTTTCTTTTCATGTCTCCCCTCCCTCCCCTTTCTTTCCTTCCCATCTATTTGTTTTCTTTCCACCTCTTGCCTCCCTCCCTTGTTAAAACATCCCTAGTTAGGGTTGCCAGGTTCCCCCTGTCCACCTCTGGGGGATGGAGGGGGAGGGGTGGCCCAATACAGGTTGGGTAACTCCTGGAGATTTGGGGATGGAGCCTGGGGAGGACTGGGACCTCAGTGGGGTACATGCCATAGAGTCCACCCTCCAGAACATCCATTTTCTTCAGGGAAACTAATTTTTGTGGTCTGGAAATGTGCTGTAATTCCAGGGGATCCCCAGATCCCACCTGGAGGCTGGCACCCCTAGCTCCAGTGCTGAAACTGGAAGCTCTGGTTCTTCTGTTTGAGATGGTGGATGCAGACCACTGACATCAGCTTGCATCTGCTGAATCACCCTTTCTTTCAATCTCCGTTTCATTTTTAAATTGTAAGCCCATCTGCATGAACAAGATGGGGGGGGAATACCGATCAGAGGCCTTTTAAAATTTCCTTTTGATCGCTCTGTCACCACTGCATCTAACCAACTGAGTCATTCTAAGCGGTTAAAGGCCTCTTACAACTCAGTCTGCAGAGAGAGATGGAAGAACCCCCCCTGTGATCAGTCTGAAACAGCCTTTGCAGATAAAAAGTCACGGCAAGGTAATTGTGCTTTGTTTAAATTGGGAACATTTTTCTTCGCATTGGGCTGACTAGATGCAGCCAGCCCCTCTCTTCCAGCAACCGCTTGCCTGCTGCTGCACCGTCCCTCCAGGTGATCCTGCTGGCCATGGGGAGGCTCGGGCGGCTGCTGCTCCTGCTGCCACTGTGGGGGGGGAGGCACTGCTGCCGCCATTGCCCCATGAAAAAAGGCTCCGCCGTCTCCACTATCCTCCTTGCTGCATCATCCAGGCTGCCGGAGCCCCCGCCTCTCGTTCCGCCTCCAGGGCCATCTTTGTGCTTTTTTTAAAAAAAAAGCTTCCGGTTTGAGCGCTTGACTAAACATGCACTTAATAAATCCATTATTAAACATTAAATGGATTTATTAAGCGCATGTTTGCTCAAGCGCTCAAACCGGAAGCTTTAAAAAAAAAACTGCACAAAGAGCAGTCAATCGGCCCTAATCACAATCATTGCGAAAGATAGGCTGTCCAGATGGGCGAAATCGCGCATTCAAACCGCAAGTGCCAGGAAGACACCTGATTTTCCAAGGGACAGGAAAACCCGGCAGCATTGCGAGAGTGAGCCTGCTTCGGGGCGGGAGGCGGATTGGCGCGTGTGAACGTGAAACTGACATGCACAAGGGAACAGCAGTGAACCCCAATCAAAACGTCAGTGTGACCGCACCCAAAAGAGCACACATACATTCCAACTTGACAACACCATGACAATTACAGACATGATCAGGCTGTTCTTCAGCTTCTGCTTGTCCTGTTTTGTTAAAATCAACCACCAATGGATGTACAGCATATGCAAGTATGCAAACCACCAAAAGGAACTATGCAAATAAAAGTATTAGACAACAGTGTCCTTAAAATGAATTAGTATTTTCTTTTACAGTCCTTTTTCACAGAAGTTATCAACCACCCCCTCTTTGTCTCCAAACAAAGTCGCAAATGAAACGGTCCTGGACTGATCAGTTCACTCATCCAAAGGGACCAGCTGTAAGATACACAGGCTAATAGCCCTTTGGCTCTTGCCCTCCAGCTTGGACCCCTAGCCATGCCCAAGCTTTATAAAGTACCTGGAACTGGAAGGAAAGTCTGAATATTATGAGGATTCAAATGGAATATTTGAAAAGGCAAGACCTACTACCTACATGGTCAACTCTTGCCCTCCCGAGCTGCTGATATATACCATAGGGTGACCAGATGACTGGGTGAGCAGCTTTGGAAGAAGCAATGGTGAAGCCACTCACTGATCTCATTGATGCTAACAATGCCCCCATGAACCCTTAACACTCAGCTCAGATATTCTTGGATGATATAGTTTTGGAACTCAAACTGCCTGACAGTGGTCTTGGGGGTGCCATGTTCCTATCTGGTTCAGTGGTTCCAGAAAGTGGTGCTAGTAGATATTTTTCTCTGCCACTAGGACTTTCAAAAAGCTTTTGACAAAGTACCTCACCAAAGACTCCTGAGTAAGATTAGTAGTCATGGGATAAGACAAAGGGGCCTCTTAAGTTTTAAAAATTGGTTAAACAAGAGGCAGGGAGTAGGAATAAATGGACAGTTCTTGCAATGGAGGGAAGGAAGCAATGCAGTCCCATAACGATTGGTATTGGGACCATTGCTATTTAATTTTTTCATAAATGATCTGGAACTGGTGGTGAGCAGGGTAGTGATCAAGTTTGCAGATGACATAGAATTATTCAAGACAGTGAAAACCAAGGCCAACTGCAAAGAACTCCAGGGAGAGCTGCAGGAGGATCTCCACAAATTGGGTAAGGTGATGCACACTGGAACAAAATATCCCAGCTTCAAGTATATGCTGATAAGGGTATGAATTTGCTGAGACTGAGAGGGAAAGATGTTGGGGTCACAGTGGATGGCTTAATGAAAGTATTAACCTAGTGTGCCACAGCAGTGAAAAAGGCAAACTCTCTGTTGGGATTATTAGGATAGGGGCTGAAAATAAAACAGCCAATATTATAATGCCCCTGTATAGATGAATGGTGCAGCCTCATTTGGAGTCCTGTGTACAGTTCCGGTCACTGTATCATAAAAAGGACATTGCACAATGGGAAAAATGCAGAAAAGGGCAACCAAGATGATTAAGGGACCGGATAAGTTTTTCTGTATGAGATAACTAGGGGGAGGGGGGAATATGATAAGGATTATACCAGGGGTCCCCAACATGGTGCCCATGGGTGCCATGGCACCTGCCAACACCTCTACTGGTGCCTGCCAAGTATTTTTAGGAAGCGGGTGAGGCCAGGAAGGTGCCCAGCAAAGGTTCTGAATGGCTATTGAAGATTTGATTGGCTGTGCAGATTTTTTGAAATGTTGCTTTGGCAGCAGCTGCCACCACAGCACAAGAATCTTCACTGCACGACTAAAGTAAAGCTAAAGCAATCATTTTGTGGCTGGCTCCGCCTCCTGAAGCAGCCATTTTCTGGCTTCACCCATCATGCCATGTCAGAATTCCAAAGGTGCTCACAGGCTCAAAAAGGTTGGGGACCTGGGGTTTATACAACTGTGCACGGAATAGAGGCAGTGAACAGAGAGAACTTGTTCTCCACCTCCCAAAATACTAGAGAGACTCCAATGAAGCAGATGGACAGTAGATGCAAGATGGATAAAAGGAAATATTTCTTTAAACAGCAAGAGATTAAAATGTGGAATTCACTGCCAGAGGATGTGGTGATGTCCACAGGCTTTTTTCCCCCTGTCAAGTCACAACAGACTTCAAGGCAAGAGATATTCAGAGGTAGAGACAGCATTACAAAGAGCTCAGACGGATTCACGGATGATAGGTCTGCCAGTGGCTACAAGCCATAGTGACAAAAGGGAACCTCCATGTTCAAAGACAGTAAAACTCTGAATACCAGTGCCAGGAGACAACATCAGAGGGAAGGCCTCGGCCAGCCAGGTGAGCACCAGCAGCCTTCTCTGCGGCGCCAACAAGACTCTGGAATTCCCACCCCAAGAAGCTCACTTTGAATCACATTTGTTGTGTTTTCCATGCTGGGCAAACATTTTTTATTCTTTTCTGTCCTCTTCTGATGTTCTGTCTTACTTTCACCTTGCGTTGATGCTTTTATCTGCAATGACTCAGTGTTAGTATTTTAATCTCTCATGATGTTTTTAATATTTTGACTTCTGCTTCTCTATTTGAAACACGTTACACCTAATAAATCACCGTCTGTAAATATTCTAATTAATATTCAGGGCTGACAACTGTGTTGCCAGTTGGCTTCCAGGTTTTTTTGGAGGGGCTGTTATAATTTTACTGAAAGACAATAAAACCTTCTCAAGAATATTTTATTGAGAGAGAAGGGTACAAATGTTTTAAATAAAATAGTTCCACTTTCTGAAATGTGGTGGGTACTTACAGAGAGAACAACCTATCCTGAGGCACTGCCACGCTTATGAAACTCACACCCAACCTTGCCTACCCTCTCATTATTGGTGGTTTGACACCTTTAGAACACTGCTGTTCTACAAGACTGCCTTGTGCAAAGCCAAACAGGGTAGCCTGTGCTATTAAGAGGATTTTATTTTTCATGCTGAGGAGGGCATTATTGGGTATTTCTAGCTTCATTTTGCATCTGAATTGGAGATTTTAGAGAAGGCTAAAATTTCTACTGAAACTTTCCCTGAAGGTAACTGACCAGGAATTTGGGGAATTTCCCAGAGCAATTCAGGACACTTCACAAGGGCAAATATCAAACAACACATGGAGGAGGGGAGAAAAGAGACAGCCTTTGGGTGAACAGCAAAGGAATCCACACAGGAAATAGAACAGACTAGGGCCCTTTTCACATTACCATTCTAAACCAGATGTTATTTGTTGATGGCCTGATTTCGAGTAAAGCGATACAGGGACTTTGGCCCAATAAAGTGATACGGGGATGGGGGTTTCAGCAATCTCTGAAGTGCTAAGGTCATTTCAAACAGTGCCACATTTTTCCCTCACCCTTTTTCGCTATGCGATCTTCAGACTTTTTTTTTTGAACAATCTAAGCTGAGCGCTATAGCACTAAACCAATATAGCACTTCAGTGCTGTAGCAGCACCACTGAGATGCCTTGACTTCACTGACTCCACTGAGTCAATGGAGCCAAGGCATCTCAATGGCGGCCACTATAGCGCTCAACTCAGAATATTAAAAAAAAAGTCTGAGGAAGGTCGTGCAGCAAAAAAGGGTGGGGGGAAAGCAGCATTATCGGAAGTGCTACAGACATCTTAAATAGCACACCACAGCAATGCAGAAGAGCAACAAAGGGGTAGAAAATGGAAGAGAGCAGTTTCCCTCAAAAGCAGCTCAAGTACACTTTGCTAACGCAACACAAGCAGATTTGTACGACTAGGTAAATAAATTCTGCTAGCAGCCAGTCACTAAAATGGGTATGTCTGAAATGACAAAAGAAATCCATTAGTAGCTAGTTACTAAAACAGAATACAAAGACAGTTTGAAACTGGCCAAGTATTCCAGTCTCCATTAGCCTTTTCTACAACAGAAGCTAGTCCTGTCAAACTGGATGAGCCTTGGAGATAAATGCAAATGTTAAGTCACATCCATCGCAAGACCTTGCTCTGGGTGGGGCTGCATGCCCCCTGACGGCACAGACATATCCCCTTATTTCCCTAACTTTCCCTTTTCTCAGCCCATTCAGAAAATCAGGCAGTCACTGAGAAATGACACTGCCTCACCTGATTCAGATGTAAAGAAGAAACAGAGCTGTGTCAGCAGCATACTTATGGCACCTGACTCCAAATCCTTGCAGTCCCTTTCCAGGCAGTTTCCCTGTAGCTGTTCAAAGCAGAAAATAAGACCTTCCACAAGACCACAAGACATCCAACACTTCACTGAGACCCTGTAAAGTTCCATTTGTCTGATACAAAAATAGGCTGTCAACAGCCACCAAGCAAACCCGATTAATGCAGCCACCATTATGTGTAATCTCTCTAAAGCAGCTTTTGCCACTGCAGACTAATAAGACAGAAAAATCATAGCTTACAATCAGAATACAAAGCAAAACTGAAAATACTCATTCTCTCCCATCTGACATCAGCCAGTAATATAGTTTCAATTTTTCCTGTTAGGGCAGAATTCCCTCAAAGTCCAGCTGCAAGATCTGTTTTGGATATTTGGGGGGGGGGGGTACAGCCCTGACACTGCTCATCTCAATTACAAAGGCCTTAAGCATAAAGGTCAACAAAAGGAAGATGTTTAACATTCAGCTGAAAAATATTTCTGACTTGATCCTTCCAGAGAGCTAGTGATGTTAGCCTGTTGTAGCCCAAAAGAAACAAGAGTCTAGTGGCCTTTTTGTGGTAGACTACAGGCCAATTCCTGCAATGCAATGCATGGTAGGCTTAGACAGAATAAAATTTTCTTCAGTCTTTAAGGTGAGACACAAAGATAACAACTTGTTCTGCACCAGCAACCACAATGGAAACAGATAATGGATCATCTATAACATATTTCTGTGACAGGTAATTAACAAGTCACCAGCATCAAATGGCCACTAGTATACACAGAAATTTAAAATTATTACCCCTCTATCGATCCCTTCATGTTGAAAAAATTCCAGGTTAGCCCTAAAAATACCCCATGAAGGTACAATACAAAACCATCACCCTGACCTGGACAGCCCAATCTCAGAAGCTAAGCAGGGTCATCCCAGTTAGTATTTGGATGGAAGACCACCACAGAATACCAGGGTCACTACACAGAGGCTGGCTATGGCAAACCAACTCTGAACGTCTCTTGCCTTGAAAACTCTACAGGGTCATCATAAATCTGTTGCTACTTGATGGCAGAGAACAAAAACAGCAGGTTATCTTATCACACTGTATTTAATCCTTCGGCACTAGCTAGCAACCTGCTTTAAACAGACATAAAAAACTAAGAACTCTTTGACAACCACCTGTAGACCACCCCGAAGTATCCCAGAAAACTTCACCATAAGGCTTTCAAGCAGAAGAGTCATTGGTCAGAACAGCACTGCCATCTTTTCTAGGCAAGCAGACCTCTTCAGTGAAAGTCCAACTCAAAGGAACGGTCCTACTAGTCCTGCTGCATTTTTGCTAGATATTTTAATACTATTAAAATTATCCAGTTTTAAATATACTGCTTTATGTATTTTCAGCTTTGTCCAAACTGATCAAGTTATTTCAACTCTAAGTGCTCCAACTGCTAAGTCAAATTGACATAATGCAAAAGGAAATACAAGGCAATTTCAGTGGGAATTAAACTATTTTCTCATTATAAAATATACCCATGTACCTGGTGAAGTGGATTCTGGCTCATGAATATTTATGCCACAATAAAGTCAGTTTTTGAAGTGTCAAGAGACTATTGTTTTGGCCGCAGCAAACAGAACTACCCTTCAAGTGTTTGGTGTAGTGGTTAGGAATGCAGACTCTAATCTGGGAGAACCAGGTTTGATTCCCCACTCTTCCACATGTAGCTGCTGGTGTGACCTTGAGTCAGTTACAAGTGCTTTCAAAGCTGTTCTCACAAGCAGTTCTCAAAAGAGCCCTCTCAGCCCCACCAACCTCATAGGGTGTCTGTTGTGGGGAGGGGAAGGGAAAGGAGACTCCTTTGAGTACTAAAGGGCAGGGTATAAATCCAATCTCTTCTTCTCTTCTCCAGACTGTATCTGAGATGGGGCACAGATTAGTTTAAATGTTCTGGCTACTAAAGAGGCGTGGCAACAGCAATGGGGCTAGAAATATACAGGGAGTAGTGGCAGAACACTAATGCTCTTCCAGAATCTGGACCTTAAAATAGTTGCCTACTCAAAAACTACACTGGTGCAGAATCTTACATACTGCAAATAGACTTGTGTAGTTAATAGGACTATTCACATAGATCCCTCCAATACTGAACTCTTTGTTAAAGACTACAACAAGGTATCTCTGCAAGAACAAGAACCCAGACGTGGATGAAAATTTCCGTGTACCTCAAAATTTCCATGTACCTCAAAGGTGAGCTTCCTCCTCATCTGGGACCAGAAAATTTCTAAGCCTGGAGATTTTTATGAATGCCTTCATTGGTGGCTTATTATACACCAAATAGACAGGAGCAGCATTTAAAATTGCCAGCAAACATTCACTATAAACTATAGCCACTGAAAAGACAGCGGTCTTTCATCTGAGAATGTCAACAATCCCCAATCTCTAATATTCATACTAATAAACACACCAATTTTACTTTCTAGTTTGCAAACTGAAGTAAATGAACACACATTTTTCCAACCCAAAGCTTGTCAAACAAAACTTAGTTAATGCATTTTTCCTATAGATAACAGTTTTAAAAATATATTTAAAAGGCTACTGTGGAACTAATTCTGTTCCAGCATTATATTCAAATTGTGTGAAGGGCAATTAAAACTTGTTGTTCAAAAGAATTAAGTACACTGAACCTGCAGAATGGAAGATTCTGGGGCAAGATCTGTTAATGAAATGATGCACCTTCTTTTTACACACGTTCTGCTTGAAACAAATTCTTAAGGTGGACAAGAGACTGAGGGAGGTTATCCAGAGTTTATGTCAGAAACGAACAGAAATCTGAACTGCGATTTTCTGTCCACAGCTCATTCTCTTAACTACTATACTATGGATCTTTTTCAGTAATATACAGTGAAGAAATATTAGGGAATCCTACATGCACTGAAATAAATATATACAAGATTCAGAGTTATACTGACATATTTATCAGAGTTAAATGAGAAGGAAAATAAATCTCAGGTATCAACCTCCAGACTCATGTAACATAGTAATGGAACCTACTATTCTGGCAAGTAAGTTCAGGGATTTTTAAAAAAAAATACATGTTGTGTTCTATTCTGAGGAAATATCCATTCAGTTTCAGAATTCCAAGTTCTGCAATTACTTTGTATATTGCTTCTTCCCTCAACATTAGGAAGACAGACAGCATAGGGAGAGACCCTTCTTCAAGGCAAGGACTTTCCTATTAGAAGATAAGGAGCCCATAAGGAGCCCATCCCCTCAATCACAATTTCCTGTTTTCACAGGAGAAGTCAGCCTTCAGGACAACACCATGATTTATAAATCCCCCTTCAGGAAGTTAAGACAACATCTGGATCTAAGGGTCAAGATGGTAGACTGCCCCCCACCAACTTGCCTTCCTCGTGGCCCACCCCTATCAGCAGCCAGGAAAGGCATACATACAAGAGAAATACCTGGACTTGCAGATACCAAACCAATGCATGAAATCTGGCAGCATCTCCAAGTGATCCTCCAAAGAAACAATAAGAATCGGAAAACCCACCTGACCCCAGGGTAGCATCTTCACATAAACAGCAGAGGGTGAATAAAAGGAGTCGACTGCTCTTTCATTACAAAGCTATGCTGCTTTGTGAACTGAAATACAGTGATCTTGAGTACAGGCTAGCCCAGTTCTTACTACCAGAGTAAGGACTCGAGCAGTGATGGCACAGACACTATCCAATAAGGACCTCTAACACAAGCATACCTACTTTTCCTACATAAAATAATCTGCAATCATTCACAGCTTCAGTACAACTGGTACTTAACACCAGTTTCCTCACACAAGCAACACAGGGTGAATATGGCTTCTTCCTACAATCACAACTTGATGGGCAGATGAACATATGAACAAATCAAATGCTGGTTGGGTTGTAATTCCTGTCTCTGCCCTCTCCACACTTTAGGCATGCAATCTGGTATTATCCTCTCCCACATGTACATTTTTCACCTTAATCACTAAAAAGTGGTATTTTCAAAATCCAAATTTGCTCTGTGGATTGGGGAAGTGGGATTTCTTGATGGCATCATGACATACCAGCCCGTGGGTTGAATCTGCCATAGCAGCTGAGAGCACAAAGGCACCCATCCGCAGAGCATGACTTTCTCAGCTCCCCCTTCTTGTGGCAGCTCAAGATGCCACCAGAAAGCCCCAAGGACAGGATTTCTGGAGCATTTTGGGATGCTACAGGTGGGGGGAACTGAGGAAGATGTGGAGTCTTGAGAGCAAAAATTCTACTTTGTGAGCTGCTGGCATTAAAGTTGTGAGCAAGCGATTTGGCTACTGCATCAATTAGTTTGCTCTGGAGCCATCTTTCCTGAGCAAATACATATATGTGTGAGCTGGAGGCTGAAAAACTGTGAGCTAGCTCATGCTAACTCAGCTTAGAGGGAACACAAGCGATGAGCTGGATCCAACCCCATCACTACTGAGCTCAGCTTCCTCTACAACTTTGCACACCCTGTTTCGTTCAAAGCTCAACCCCTGAAGAAGTATGTTTGAACCCACCATCATGAGCATGTGTACAAATTTGTCTCACTGGTTTGGAAATGAAACTTTTACCTGTCTTCACCTAAAGCCTCCTTTCCAAACTGCTAATAGTGAGTTAGCAGCATTCTACAGCAGTGGCAAGAAAGCCACTTATACATATAGTTAACTGAAGTAAAAACATGGGAGCTATGCCTAGTTCATAACAGACCAGGAAATACAATTTAACAGAGGAGGCAATGATCAGCACGCTTATCATACGACATATCTCAGCAGAGTCAGAAGAATTAGTTCCAAGTAAACATCTTTACGATTAGTCTGAAAATCACTTCTGCAAGTAAATCTTTTTTTCAAGGCGAGTAACATAGCTTCTGTGGAATTTCATCAAGCACACATTACTTTGTTACAGCATACAAAGCTGCCAAGTGAATGCATTCACAGAATACATACTATTGTGACAGCCACGTGTGGCAGCATCGCACACTTCTGTTATGCAATGTTTTTAGCAATTTCTGTACCCTACATTGTAGAAACTGGGCACAGTCAGATCTGAGAATAGATAATACAACAAATACTCACAGTGCCTGGGGATTTGATGCTGTCAAACAGCTTACACTGGAAAGGTTAAAAAAAGTCCCCACCAGGATCTACAGTTAACATCTACCGACTCACTGGAGGCATCATAGAGCTCTTTAAATTCTGCGCTATTCTGCTAGACTTATTGTAACAAATTCACATCCCATGAATGAATTATTTGCTTGGTTTTCCATAGAAGGATTTCAGGGTTCCATAGAAGATTATCAGGCATTCTATAACGAAGAAATTGCTTGCTCTCTCATCTATGATCAATGAACTTCCATTATAACACAGAACTAGCAAGGAATGCAGGACTGTAATTGTACATGAGTGGCAAAGCACAGGCATGCTGACTTGAAGTTGTAAATCAACCTTCCTGTACAACCATAAATTGATTTAGAAACCCATCTCAGAAAAAAACACATGTCCAGTGTTCCCTCTAAGCTGAGTTAGTGTGAGCTAGCTCACAGTTTTTTAGCCTCCAGCTCACATATTTTTGTCTTTGCTCAGGAAGGATGGTTCCAGAGCAAACTGATTTAGGCAGTAGCCAAGTCACTCGCTCACAACTTTAATGCCAGGAGCTCACAAAGTAGAGTTTTTGCTCACAAGACTCCACAGCTTAGAGGGAACTCTGCACATGTCTGCTTGTTTTTGCGCATGTCAGAACTGCTTGTTTTTGCACATGTCAGAAACCTGATACTTGCACATTTAGAACTGCCTTTTTGTATTTCCAAATGTACGTACCAACAGTGGGAGAAGGACTGAAAAGCCAGGAGATTTCAGCCTAGAAACATTTTAGAGTGCACCCTCCCATTTTGCACTAGCTGGCCATTCCCAGCAGATCAACCTGGTACAAGTTCTTCTAGGGTTGAGGTTTGGCTTCTAAATCAAAGTCTACACGCCATTTTGAATGAAGAGGTCTGAAAGAAGCAGCCAGAAAAATGGCTACATCAGTGAAGACTGAAGATTATTCAGTCAAAACAACAACCTTAGTTTCCAAAAAAGAAAAGAGGGTGAAGAAGACAAATAGCTCATTAGTGTCTCTTTAATGGGTTATCACTAAATAAATGAGTGAAAACTTCACACTTCAGTTGTGCACAATGTATGATAATTTACTGCTCACGTATAGGTATGGATTGGTAATTTCCATTTTTGTTTCTGTCTCGACTCTAATTGTCCCTTCCTGGCAACTAAGCCCCATACCTCTTCCTATACATAATGGCTGAGGAAATTCTGTTTCACTGTATTTGAAGAAGTGTGCTTGCACACGAAAGCTTATATCTTGAATAAAACTTTGTTGATCTTAAAGGTGCCACGGGACTCAAACTTTGTTTTCCTGCTTCAGACCAACATAGCTACCCACCTGAGTGCCTTTTGATATTTAAGATGGACAAGTGCAGAGTAAACCAGAAAAATTAGAACCAGAAGTCTTCCCACAAAAATAGTGTGTTCAGCTGCCCCTCCACAGCTGAGCCACAGCTGAAGGCCTGAAAGGGGCAGGAGAAAAATGGAGCTGAACTCCACCTCTTCTCAAACTGGCTATGGACTGAGCTTCCAAACAGAGGCTACTAGCCACTTTTTCTTTATGTCAAAACAAAGGAGGGTTGTTGTTTTTTGTTTGCTCCATCTTAAAGGGAGTAAAGACATTGAGCAGGATGGCTAGAGGAGGCTCTCTAAAACAAGCCATTTCACAGGGCAAAAAAATCTCCATGTGAACCCCACCAGAATTTCGGTCTCATCCATGGAGGTCACTGGGGTAGCTCATCACTTGCATTACTTGTAAGTTCCATATCAGATTGGTGATTGCAATTATCTCTTCCAATATGTCAAAAGAGACACAGAATTTTAGCACTGATTTTGATCTGACCTGAAAAGGCAACCAGGCAAATTGCTAACTTGATGTTTTTATGTGGATTATACTATATGTATTTATGGTTTTATCCCCTTCTCCCAGTTTACAAATCAATAAAACTCTACTCACTTACACAACCCCCTTGAGATAATCACCTGGAAAACATTAATTACAACTTTGCTAACTGCCAAGCTTGCTTAACATTGAATTGGCAAATGCCATCCATTCATTGTTAATTAGTTTTATGAAACAATGAATAATTTGAAATGGACATTCTTCCATGGAAAAAATCAAGCCTCTTACATCTTGATTAGAATTTCTAACTATGGTGCAATTAATTGGTAATGTTTCAATTGCCCCACATTAAATTAGTCTGCATTTAGTGAGGTCCTGTGGAAGTCTGGAGGGCACAAGCACATGTAAAGATGTTTACAACTACCAAATTAGCACAGCTGTGCAAACAAGTGGAGGTTCTCCAACTCTGTTAGGAGATAACAGGCGATAGATGCAAATCAGTTAGTCTTCTTAGGCTAATTGGATGAAAAAGAAGAAACCTAGGAGATACAAGAATCTGAAGCATGCTTTGAGGGAACTAATGTGAAAAAGAGATGGAAGAGCTCAGGAGGCCAGCTTTGCTGATGCACTCTAGATTTATTATGCCTCTGCATGGCTCACAAAAATACTGGGAGTGGGGGCGCAATAGATGTTTTCAGGTACACACTTCCAGTTACAACTTGCTCCTCTACACAGCATGTGGATTTTCCACATTACTAGAAAGAGGAATTAAACCTCCCACTACGGTGAAGCCCACCACAGCACAAACAACAACTCACAACACCTACGTGCAAAACCCATAACCACCCACACCTTCCTTCCTCAACAGCCCCTAACTCATTTTACCCAAAACCATTCAAATGGTGATATCCCCAGATCCCCGTAACGCCAACTTACCTAAATGTCTACTTTGGGCCAAAGCCCACCGTCGTCTAAGCATGTGCAACTCCACCCCTTCGATAAGCCCTCCTACTGGCAAAGTTAACCCTTTACATGTTACAAAGCCTTTGTGTAAACACCCGATTACAAGAGAAGCCGTACAATCTTCCAGCATCCTTAACAGATTGCATTCCTTTCGCAGATTTTTGAAAATGCATTTTTTTGCATACCCCCGCCCTTTCCAACAGGCTTAAAACACAATCATTGGCATCGTCCCTTTGCCCGGCAATTTTTAATGACCCGTGCAAACGCTACAAGCATCATCGCGGTATGGGAAGCACGGGGGAGGGGAAAGATCTGTTTAAAGGGGGGAGAATGCTAACAGAAGGCTGGTCATCACAACTAGGAATTTTGATAAGCTACATTTGCAAATCATCTACCTCATCTAAACCTGTCGTTCCCTTGCTCGTCTTCGTTTTGACTAGAGCAAGCTGAACGCAGAGCGCGGATTTATCCCATTCTGCACAGCTGAGGCCGGCATGAAAGCGCTCCCCTCACGTCACATTCCAAGCGCTTCCCAGATAATCCACTGACCGGAGAGGTGGGCGTGCAAAGGAAATCTTGCAAGGGAGGTGGGGATAGCAGGCCACTTCGATCCCATCCGGGGAAGCTAAGAAACACGCTCAAGAATGTCAGGAGTCTCAGCCAGATCCCCTGGGCTACGTAAGGCATGCCACCACACACACTCACACAAGCGCGCACCTAGCTGGCGCAGAAAGGCCTAAAGAACATGAAACAGGGTGGGCGTGCGCATGTAACAGGAGCAAGCATTTCCTCACACAGGAACGGGCGCCCCCGTACCTAACTGCCTGGCACGATTACGCACCCCCCCCTCGGGTTCGCGGAGTCCCATTATCTCCCCCACCTCCCCGCGGAATTCCTAGCAAAGAGGATGCATCTCCCTCCCTTCACCAGAAAGAAGAGCTGATGCTTTCCAGCCTCTAAACCAGGCCTGGATTATCTGGTAGGGGGAGACAAGGAGGAGGAGGAGACTGGAAATTAGTCACCCAGCCGGCAGGCTGGCATCAGTCAAAAAGCTCCCCCTTGCCACCAGTCGCTCACCTCTGCCCAAACTGTCCTTTGGGGCTGCAGGAAAAAGGGCGGCAAAGGTGGGCGGCGGGGATTGCGCGGTTCAGAAGCCACCCCGGCTCACCTTCGGCTTCTCCCACTATTGCTGCCCGGCGCCTGAGCTCATCCTCGCCGTCCCTCCCCTTCTCCGCTCTCTCCGATTCTGACGCACTTGTTCTGCAACGTCTCCCGCTTTTAGCTGCACCCACTCCCTACCCTCTCGCTGGCTTTCCCTGCTGCTCAGTGCAGCTCCCAGCAGCCGGCGAGAAGCTGTTACAACAAAAGAAAGCGGGCGGCGGATCAAACCTTCAGCCCCCGACTCTCTGCCTGTGGCAAGCCTCCACGAAAAGCAGCTGGATAAGGTCGCTGAATGGGAGGGAGAGGCGGCCCATAGCACACCTGCCCCTTATTGGGAAAGGAATTCAGAAGCATCTTTCCTGGTGTATTGCTGCAGCGGGGTCTATAGCAATGGCTGCAAATCAACCAGAGAACAATATGACTGACTGGTGCCAGTAACAAAACGACGGGGAGGGAAGCATTGTGTCTGCTGTTCTATTATAGGCGAAGGAACCATAATAATAATAGTACTTAAAAAAAGAAAGAAGAGAAAATAGATGTAAAATTTGTTCGCAAAATAAAAACAGTAAAGTATAGAAAAGAGTTAACTCTTTAGGAAAAGATATTATGTCTCCCACAATACAATCCCAATGCAGAGGCTGAGCCCCTTGATTTCAGTGGCCTTAAACTGGAGTAACTTTGCATAGGATTGCACTACAAATCACCTGAAATGTGTATGGTGTCAACTGACCAGTATGTTAACTGCAAGAGAGAGAAAAAGAAATACTTATAATGGTACTTAAATTATCAACTACTTTATAAAAATGTCAACTAACTTGGGCTCCTATAATGCAGGTATTTTTACTTGACTCCCTAAGACCTATTCCAATGAAAGATGTTTATAGCTGATGAATGTTATCCAGAGGTGGGTACTGCAATGGTAAACATAAAGACCACTAACTTAAATAGGAGTGCTCCTAGTGAGGCTGCAATCACAACAGAATAAATCCCAGGGGAACTGAGCATGTAGTATTGCACTGCAAAGCAAGTCATTAACCCCCCCCCTTCCATGAGGATTATTCCCGAGCGGGGGAGTTTAGTATTTCAGCTTCAAGTGCAATTCAAAAATATGCCTTGCAAGTTTGTTTTTAAGTTTTCACAGGGTTAAATGCTCTGTCACTGAGCTGCAAGTTACTATGTTTGGCCTCGTAGGTCTAAAGCCATCTGCTCCCTCAAGCTTGTTGTGAAAATGAGGGCTTGGTTTATACATTTTAGTTCCGTTTTCTGTTCGGGTCCACTGATACAGTACTCTGAAGGCGTAAAATAAATGATCTCTCTGTCGTAGGAAGCTTGCTGTTTGACATATGATAGCAGGGGGCTGATTTTTAGGCACCTTATAATTTTATACTTAGCTACGTAGTTTGTGGGAATGTATGGATTTAGGCATCATTTGTTCTGTTTTAATCCAAATGAGGATCCACAAGAATAACTTTAAATACATTAAAATCCTCCATGCAAGTGCACAACATCATTTTCATTTTGGCAAGTTTCTAAGTAAATTTGTGTTTCAGAGAAAAGGGTCTCTTGATAAATTGATTACTGGTGGCTCTTTGACCTACATGTTGAATATTTGCTTGTAACTGTAGACCTGCCAGCTGCCCAAAGGAAAAAAAATGTCCTTTCATAGATTGGGATGGTATTATAAGGTGATGTAAATTCCCTTCATGCCATGAAAAGCTTCAACAGCCCATTTCCACACATAAAGCCTTTGTTAAAGGACAGAACATTTTTTTTCCTCCAGGCAACCCTATTTGTGAACCGAGAGCCAATGTGGTATAATCATGAGAGTGTCTGATGGGTATTTGGGAGACCCAGGTTCAAATCTCCACTCTACCATGAAAGCTCTCTGAGTGACCTTGGGCCAGTTTGGTGTAGTGGTTAGGCGGACTCTAATCTCGAGAACCAGGTTTGATTCCCCATTCCTCTACATGAAGCCAGCTGGGTGACCTTGGGTCAGTCACAGTTCTCTCAGAGCTGTTCTCTTAAAAGAAGTTCTCTCAGAGCTCTCTCAGCCCCACCTACCTCACAGGGTGTTTGTTGTGGGGAGACAAAGGGGAGGAGATTGTAAGCTGCTCTGAGACGCCAAGTGAAGGGCAGGGTATAAATCCAACTCTTCTTCTTAGCCTAGCCTACCTTACCGGTTTGTTGTGAGGATAAAATGGAGGAAGGGAGAATGATGTAAGTTGCCTTGGGTCCCCATTGGGAAGACAAACAGGGTGGAAGCAACATAAATAAACATTGGTTGTGAGCATAGGATAAATAAATAAAAATAAAGTGTCCTTTTCATTAGCACTCTTGCAATAAATCCCCAATCAAATGTATTCATATGCAGTGTTAAAGAATACATTTTCATAAAAGTGTTTTGGCCACTGTTGTTGTTGTTCAGTCATTCAGTTGAGTCTGACTCTTCGCGACCCCATGGACCACATCACACCAGGACTCCTGTCTTCCGTCATCCTCTGGAGTTTGCCCAATGTCATGTTTGTCACATCAATAAAACTGTCTAACCATCTCATCCTTTGCCATCCCCTACTTATTTTACCTTCAGTCTTTTCCAACATCAGGGTCTTCTCCAGTGAGTGCTCTTTTCTCATTTGGTGGCCAAAGTATTTGAGCTTCAGCTTCAGGATCTGGCCTTCCAGGGAACAGTCAGGGTTGATTTCTTTTTGGACTGACTGATTTGATCTCCTTGCAATCCAAGGGACTCTCAAGAGTCCTCTCCAGCACCATAATTCAAAAGCATCTATTCTTTTTTATTTTTTTTGCCCCCCCCGAAGGGGATTTTTTTATTGCTTTTTCTAAATCTACATACGGAAAAGGAAAAAAGGGTTTACAATATACAGAAAGATAGGGATGGGGAAACTACACTCTATGGGTAAAAGAAAAGAAAACCCTCTAAAAACCCAAGAATTGGTGATCATAAATAGCTATTAAAATATAAACTCTGCTTCTTGAATACAAATTGACTTTTGCCAAAAATGATCATCTAGCTAATAAAACATTCCAATATTTTACCAGCAATTACAATTTCATAAAGAGCTGTGCCCTAGAATGAATAATTTTAAGTATTCCAGAGAACATTGACATTCTACTTTTCCCCTCTTTTCCCTCTCAACTGATAGCCTGTTTTGGGGGCTGCTGCCCCTAACTTAGAGTCTGAGTCCTCATCAGAAGATCCAGTCTCTCCTTCTTCTTCACGCTCCTTGGTGCCATCGGGGGTTCCTTCTCCCTCTCTTGGTGGTCCACTGTGCTGACCAGTTCTTTCACACACAGACAGCACTCACATAGTCCTTGCAAGCCCTTTCCTACCTGATGGTTGTCTTTCTAGGATACAGGAGGAAAGGTAAGAGAGACATTTGTATATCTGAATTCTCCCCCTGCTGTGTAAAGAAACAGTCAAGGAAGGATTGTACCACCACCTCTTTCTCATGTTTGAATTGCCCTATGAAAACTCATGCCTCATGGTCTGCTCTCACATCTCCATCAAACCCTTTTGATTTCCAGTCCCATCAACCAATCTGTGACAAGACAGAAACATGCTGGCTTTCCACCTGACTCGGAACTGTGGGGGGGGGAATCCCCCTAGCTGTTCCAGGATGATCCACATAATCTAAGATCAGGCCTGAACCTGCTTTCAGCAAATTCTAAGCATATTAAAGCTGGCCACTTACCATGGTGGTAGTCAAATTGTTCTGCCTGCCAGCCATATTAATTTGTGGTACAGGATAAGTTGAAAGAATGTACATTTTTATGTTTGAAATTGGCACCATTTGAAGCTGCTGTTCATATAACACACAATACAAGTTTGAGCAAGGCTTATCATCATGTCCTGAAGAATTTTCCTTTCTCTTTTTTTAAAACATTTTTAGTTATTTACTTAGGTAACATCCAGCCTGAGGAAGAATTCAGGTGGACTCAAAAGCTCACACACTGTCATGTAGAACAAAGTTTGTGTCCAGTGGCACCTTTAAGACCAACAGAGTTTTATTCAAGGTACTAGACTAGGAATAAGGCCTGTTGTGGAAATACATACAACGAGCTCTAGAAAGAGGCTCTGGGAGAGTGCCCCGGCTTTGGGCACTCAGCGCCAATTTGCTGTGGCGGCCTCAGCAGGGTATAATGACACAGAGTCCACCATTTTCTCTAGGGGAACTGATCTCTGCCATCTGAAGAGCAGTTGTAATTCTGCATGATCTCCATCCCTCCCCTGGAGACTGGCAACAATGGTTCCCTATGAGGGAATGGCTGGTTTGGAGGGTGGAGTCATTGTACCTGTCTGAGGTCCCACTCCTCCTCAAACCTCACCCTCTCCAGGCTCCACCCCTCAAATCTCCAGGAATTTCCCAACCTGGAGCTGGCAACCCAATCTCCCTCCCAGCCAACCATCAACCTACATTATCTGCCCCCTGGCTTCAGCTTTCCATCTCCTCCCCCTCCCTCCTAGAGAGCAGTTGTAATTCTGAGTGATCTCCAGCCCCCACCTGGAGATTGGCAACAATGGTTCCCCATGAGGGAATGGCTGGCTTGGTGGGTGGAGTCTATGGCATGGTACCTGTCTGAGGTCCCACCCCTCCTCAAACCCTCTCCCTCTACAGGCTCCATCCCTCAAATCTCCAGGAATCTCCCACCTGGAGTTGGCAACCCTTTCAGGACTGCCTCCAATGAGTTTTCTCCCAAAGGTCAACACAGGTGTGGAAAGGGCCTTTTACTGACAGAACCTGATTGCCTACCAACAGGCACTGAGGAGAAAGCACAGTTGCCACCTCTGATTAGGGAAATACCTAGAGATTTGGGGGGTGGATCCTATGGAGGGCAGTATTGGGGGGGAATGGAAGGACTCAGCATGGGATAATGCCATAGGGTCTACCCTCCAAAGCAGCCCTTTTCTCCCAGGGAACTGATCTCTGTCATCTGGAGATCAATTGCAACAGCAAGGGATCTCCAGGTCTCACCTGCAGATTGGCAACCCTAGGGGAAAATCAGCCACACAGCAGGGGGTTGAAAAGAATGGTTTGATGGTCATTAGCCAGCCAGCCATGGTGGAGCCAAAAAGGAGAGAGAGCCGTTTGAAGTTTATTCTGACAAGAAAGTGATGAAGCTGGCAGTGGGCAGGGGAGGGGGTTATGCTGAAAGTCCTTTTTTTTTTTTACTCACAAAAACAAGCTTGGTTGTTTGGTTGCCTACCAACAATCACTGAGGAGACAGTTAGTCACAGTTAGTCCCACACAGGTGCCAAGAGAAGTGTCTTCCTCAGGAGAGAGTCCGGCTTTCCAGGAGCTGCAGCTTGTTTCCTCTAGGCCAGACCCTCCCTGGTGCTGCTGCTGAAGGAAGGCAGGGGAGCCTTTGAAAGGCGTTGGGCAGCCTTCTCTGCGGTGCAGCCCACTGAGCTATTACCCTGACGAAATGCAGGCCTTGCAGCCGAGGGAGAAGGGCCACGAGGGGCAGCAAAGGTGAGCGCTTCCCCTGGTGAGTGCTTCCCCTGCTTGCCGCCACTTGCTAGGTCTGCTTCCTTCTCCCCCCACGGAGGGGTTGCCTCTCTCTCGGTGGAGCATCCATCCCCTTTGCCAGCTCCCTCCAGACTGAGGCCAAAACACTGCCTGCCGGCCCGGTGGGCAGGGCCAAGCCAACGCAGTGAGCCAAAGCAGCCACAGGATTGGGAGACTGTGAGAGCAGCAGCTGGGCGGGCCAAAGGCTGTGGAAGCATGTCCAGGAGAGACACCAAAACTCTTTTATATATAAGGAGAGATGAGCTTTGCCACTGGACTCAAACTTTGTTCTACTGCTTCAGACCTGGATCTGTCTTCATGGAAAACATTGTTATGTGTGTCATTTGTCTGGTCTTAATAAAAGGTATTTATGTGTGTTGTATTCTGGTTTTTTAAAACCATCTGGCCAGAAGATGGTGCTGTCAGACAACAACACTACTGCATAGCCAGTGGGATGAACCAACACACACTTTTCTGTTTTTCCATTCTCGTAAAACTGATGAATTAAGAAGAATTGTGCATCACAGTATAAAATGGGGCGGGGGAGAAACCGGCATGCTATAAAAAAGAAAAAGTGGGCTTCTCTACTCTCATCCATCTGTACTTTGCATACATCCTATAAATTTAGACATGTCTGCTGCTTGTAAGATACACTAAAGTCATTCCTTTTCTTCAAAATGGTGTTCTCTTTTTGTATTCTGAATCTTTGCAATTGGCAACATTTAAAACCAATTTGTGATATTTCTTGCTTGCTTACTGAGGCACCCCAAAATCATAACAATCAATTACTGGGTTATATAAATATCTACCATTTCTTTACCTGTATTGCCATCTTTTACATCATTTTTGTTGCTGATATTCCTGATTTTTCTCCCCAAGACATTTTTACAATATTTATATGCAGTTTTTGCAAAAACATTAAATCATGTAAATTCAATGCAAAAGTTTGGTATCAGGAAGCAGAATAAGAGGCAAAAATAATGATTAATGTGTTTGATTTGAAAAAGGAAAAGTAGAGATTTTCAGATCACAGCTGTGGGGCTGTCACTTCTGCATGCCACACACTTCCTGGATACAGATCTTGGACAGGGTTTGTGTATGTACATAATTTCCCCATGGAATTAGCAGTAATACTGTGATAGTAATGTATGAACTGGCCTAAGGTTCCCATTTATTAGGAAATTAGGAACTTCTCTGGTGCTTCAAAACATCCTCAGAACAGAATGCAGGGACTAATAGATTATTTATGCAGCAGGATTTACCAGCCACATTAATGGGTATCAAATTAGGTTCTGAGGGGGCAGTGACTTATCAAAATGGCATCCTGCAACACCACATGGCTGCATAATCAATCCCTGTGTTGTGGGACACTATATGATTTCCCTGAAACTCTATGGGAGAATCCTAGAATGTCCTGCAACATAGCAATGTCACTTCCAGTTATGCAGCCAGAAGTGACATCATAGGTTGCCATTTTGGGCCACCCATTTTCCCTCATCCTAATGAGCAGCAGTGGGGGACCAAGGCAGAGGATGAGAGACTGCCTACCAAAGTGGGAAACCTGGCCACCCTATAACAAACATTCTAAATATGTTTAACATTTTCCCCTGCCAATATTTACATATTTATTTTGAATCTGGCCCAAGAGTACAGATCAAAAATCCACACAATGTGACTATGGATAGACAAGGGATGTTTCTAGAAACCTGAGAGAATCTGCAGGTTTGTAGGGGAAAAATGTAAAAGAAGAAAGTGTAAAATAACATTTTAAATGCAGCAATCTTTCATGATTTCTTCATGAGATCTCTACACCCGTTTTGGATTGCCACGTCAACTGTGGTTGTCTAAGCAATCCAAGATGGCTACTGCAACATCACTTTGAAACAGGAAGAGATGTGAATTGGGGGTAAGAAGAAATGGGCAGGCCAGAAAAATAGAATGACTGGAGGAAATGAAGTCAGAGTAGAGGAAGGGAGGAAAGAAAAATGGAGCAAAGGAGGAGAAAGGTGGGCTGAAGGTATGGAAAGAAGCCTTAACAGGGAGAAGCTATGAGGAGCAGGAAGGAAAGAAGTACCATCTGGAGATAGGAGGAGAAGGAGATTGGATTTACACTCCACCCTTCACATAGAGTCCCAGAGCAGCTTACAATCTTCCTCTCTTTATCTCCCCACAACAGACACCCTGTGAGGTAGATGAGGCTGAGAGAGCTCTGAGATAACTGCTTTTGAGAGAACAGCTCTGAGAGAACTTGTGGCTGACCCACGGTCACCCAGTGGCTGCATGTGGAGTCATAGGGAATCAAATCCAATCCTCCAGGTTAGAGTCTGCCACTCTTAACCAGTGTTCCTTCTAAGCTGAGTTAGTATGAGCTGGCTAACAGTTTTTTAGCCTCCAGCTCACACATTTTTGTCTTAGCTCAGGAAGGATGGCTCCAGAGCAAGCTAATGTATGCTGTAGCCAAATCACTTGCTCGCAACTTTAATGCCAGTAGCTCACAAAGTAGAATTTTTGCTCACAAGACTCCACAGCTTAGAGGAGCATTGCTCTTAACCACTATACCAGACGATGGGTAAGGATAAGTAGGACAAAAGGTAACAGAGAAAGGGGAGAATTTGCAGGTGCTAGAAGGGGGAAGAAAGAACCGGAAACAAAGATTGCATGGGGAGAAGCACCAGGGCGGGGGGGGGATGCCTCAGAGTTTCCTACTCCTGTGGGGCCTCAGGTTTTTCCCTCACTAATGGTAACAGAGCCATCCTAGCACTGGTACATGACCAGAATAGTGTTGTCACCGGTAGATATCCTTTGCTTGCTCAGTAAAGGTAGAAATACATTCTCCCAAGAAAGCATAGCAATTGCACTTGAGTTCAAAATAACCCCATCAGAACCTGTGACAGCCTAATATGAAGGAAGCCAATAAAGGCATATACCCTTTATGTCAGTCAACTACCACGCACAGACAAAACACAACAACAATGAATGAAGTACATCGCCCAAAGCCCTGCATTGCAGGGATTGGGCTATTAACAAATGTAATATATAAATCAAATAATAGATAAACAGAAAACACAGCACCCCACACCCACCATAAGGAGGACCATGGCATAACCAAGAAGTTCCCAATAGTGGAACAAATACATGCCAGGGAACATTGCAGGAACATTGGAGGTGTGGATTTGAGCCCCCCTCCCAACCTTTTTTACCTTTTGCCAGACACACCTACAGAGAAGGAAATATCCAGATGCAGCACCACATCCCTCTGCAGCTCACTTGGCAGAGGTAGTCCCCAAGACCACTCCTGCACAAGGGTCAAAGAGCACCAGGAAAGAAGGATGCAAACCAGGAAAGAAGGATGCAAGCCACAGGGGAACTCACAATTCCACAGTCACAGAATGTATGTTTAATGAACTGACCTCCAAAACCAGGATGCTTAGTGCATCAAGTTCAGACAGCTGGGAGATTAGGGGTTAATGCTTCACTGTAAAGCACAGTTTGATTGACGGGCTGCTGCCTGCATGCACCCCCACCCTCTCTCTGGTTGGTCAGTGCCAGCTGAGGAGAGGTTTCAAAAGTGTAGTCAGTCCTGTCAGAGAGAGTTGTTATTTGGACTTATTTTGGCTTGGCAATAGCGGGGGGGGGGGGGTCTGAGGGAAACAGACAAATCACTTGGGAAGTGAAGGAACACAACTCCTTGTCCTTAATTTGTATCAACACATTTGAGTAAAAGTTCAGAAAATAGAACTTAAAGTCTATATGTCAGCCTTAGCTAAATTCTGTTTATTCACAGCCTCCAGAACTGGGCTTTAGGTTTTACAGAAGAGACTGGACAGGAGGTTAAAAGTCTAGCCAAACAGAAAAGGAGGATATTTCTTACCCAGTTAATCAGATTGTTCAGCTTAGAAGGGACCCCTGGTTTGTGTGAAAAGGGAAACTGTCTTAGACTCCTCAAGACTAAAAAATGGAAAGTTATAATACCACAAGAGAAGTATTTAAATACAGGAAGAAAGTACTAACTTCCAGGAAACTAAAACAGTTTTATGAAACTTTATTGAGATACACTATTGCTGAAAGAAATCTCCAAGACAAATGTTGCATCGTGTTTTAACGTATTTTAACTTTTAATGTGAGCTCCCTGAGCCTGCCTTGGCAGGCAGGGCAGGATACCAATCGAATTAATAAATAAATAAAACAACACTCTATTGCCTGTTCAAAATATTATAATTTGTATAAATAACCACATTTGCCTCAACTTCTCGTCCCCTGCCCTGCTTCTGATTCAACTGTGTCTGTTCAATAAAATCAACCTTTTTGTTTTAACTTCATTTTGCATTAAGTGCCATTTCCAAAGGGATTTACAAGGGGGCTCCCTGTTGAGTTAAGCCGCCCTGAGCCTGCATTGCGGGGAGGGCGGGGTATAAATATGATAAATAAAATAAATAAGCAATAGGTCTCTGGCCTGGGTAAAAGCCAAATAACTTCTCCAAAACAGGGTAGGACACACAGAAAGTTATAATTCTATAATTCAACTACACTACTAAGGGGCTGCTCACTCAGAGTGGGGAACAGTGTTTTGGCAGGAAATTTTGCCTCACAGTGAAGAAGTAGGGGTCCATCATAGAATTATTGCCAGGACCCAAACAGTTCACTGGGGAAGACATTTATGTGGTAAATAGGGTCCATGGGTTCAGATGCTACTAAGAGGATTGCAGGCAAGAAAACAAAGCTCACCTTCTAGCTAGCAATAAAATAGCCAATCAGCCAATCAGCAACATAATAGAAGGACAGGGAAGACAAGGAAGAAGAAGGAGATGTGGGAGGACTTCCAGTGGCACCCGATGGTAATGGCTGCCTGAACTTTTTGCTCCGCCACGCCTTCCCCCTCTGGCCCTTTAACTGGATCATACTTATGTTGCTGACCACAATTATATGGGGGAAAATAGCCGAAATGACCAACAACTGGTTTTGAAGAAACACAAGACAAAGCAGGTATCTGACGACTTGCAGCCCCCTTCCCCTCCTTTGGGCTTGCGGAACTCTTCCTTACGCAGAATGGCAGCAGAAAACAGTAGCGCCGACAAAGCACCACAGCAGATCTCATGTCCGCTTTATCTAAGCTAGCAGAGACCTTTCTAGATAAAATATCCTCCATGAACAAGCCCTTTTATGAGCACCTTGATGTTATGCAGAAGAACCTGACAGAAATGAAAAAAATAGCTGAAGGAGCAATGAATAACAGTTTGGCTAATCAGAACGACATTCAGCAAATACAAGTCACAGAGGACATATTAGCTGAGAAAACTATGAGACTGATCACAGAGACAGAACAACCTAAAACTGAGAGGTCTAGGGGAGAAGGTGGAAGAGAAAGGCGAACTAACAGCACACATTTCTGCCTGGCTGATTCAACAAGTAGGAGTGGAGGGCAACATTTCTCTGGTTATAACTAAAGCTTTTTGCCTCGGATCTCTAGCTATCCTGAAGACGAGATCCTCTAGAGATGTTATGACTACTGATTTAGATTTTAGATACAAGAAGAAGATTTTAGCAGTGGTGAGACAGAAGGGCCATCTTAACTACAAAGGATCCATCATTGAAGTTTATCCAGATCTGCCAAAAGAAACAATGCAGAAAAGGCAGGAACTTAAGCCTATCATGAATTGTCTACTGGAGGCTGGTATTAAATATCTCTGGATCATGCCACTAGTACTGCAAGTTGCTCACAAAGGAAGACTGCACAAGATATCAACTCTGGAAGACGGATCTAAGCTACTTCAGATCATAGACTTAGAAGTTCCAATGGAAGTGAACAAAAGATCCAACAAAAGAAGTCTTTCCTCTTCACTGGAGACCTGGCAAACGATTAGGGCAACATCGTGACACTGTCGCATTTCCATACTATGTTTAAAAACACACACATACAAACAGACATGAGATTTAGATTCTCTTGGTTGTTGTTCAGATATTCTAAAGGACCATATGTTTAATATTGGCAAAGTTATATTGAGGTTATGAGTTGTTAGACTTAACACCACGGTTGCTCTGTTTTTGGTAGTCTAACGATCGTAATGGTGTGTACAGGAACGAACACACTATATGACGTTTGCTTACTTTGTACTGACTGCACATACTCCATAACAGAGTAAAGTATTATTGGTTTTGGTTAAAGTATAGTTTTGCAACATGCTTAATAATTGATCTAGGGTGGGGGCGAGGGTGGGCAGGTTGTTGGGAGTTTAGCTGAGCCCTACTCACTTTTCATAGATTCATTGAAAGTTCCCTGGGACAGAGAGCCTTTAGGGATGGGATTCTGGTAGCGGGAGAAGTTTGAGTCTTATTTAGCTTTTTAATATTCCGCTTAAATTGATTGCCCTTTATTGATTGTTATTTGGTTTATTTTAGCTAACATATAGACAGAGTTTACCGAATTCAGTCGTCTACTCGCTGATTCCAGATATGGTGGAGCATTGAAATTAATTAATTATACAATAAGTTCATAATTTTTACACAATCAATTGATTAGTTATATTTTTAGGAATTAAATTTAATTCTGTTCAATTTAGCACACAACCACGTTCAAAGGAGGAATATAGAGTGCATTAACATTGAGTGATATAATTGTTTCTTAGCTTTTGGTGCCCTCTAGTGGTACTACCTATTATTGAACTTGGCAATCCTTTACAAATATAGAGGCAGCACGTACTTTACTTTTGATTGTATGATATAAAATATAATAACAACTACTGTGGGGGAAGGGGCAAAGTTTGGTGTGAGATTTCAGTTCCTAAATTATCCTACTATTTCTGTTACTGACAGAGGAGACTCTACGTGAGATCTACAGACCAGCAAGGTAACAATTTAATCCATCACCTAGTTTAAAAAATAATAATAATTTCAGTTTGCCACAGGATATTTACTTTCTTATCTATTAGGAGACACAATGGCCACAGAACTTAAAATAATCTCATCCAACATGCATGGCCTAAACAATACAATTAAGAGAAAATGTATACTTATAAATGTACTAAGGTAAAAAACAGATGTTGTAATGCTACAGGAAACCCATCTTAAGAAATCAGAACTTGAAGTATGCTGATCCACTAAATTCCAAACTCAGTACTTAGCTGCAGGGACATCTAAATCACGGGGGGTGGCGATCCTTATTACACAGAACATCCGCTTCACCTAAGATGCAGGATCCAGAAGGGCAAATAGATGACCGGGTAATAACTTTAGCCACAATATATGTGCCAAACAACAGACAGATTACCTTTACTGAGGAAACTCTTGTAAAATTCCAAGGTTTTGCAGAAGGTGATATCATTGTAGGGTGAGACTTCAATTTTATTTTAGATGCCACTTTAGACAGATCCTATCATAATCCAAACTCTTGAAAGCCTAAAAAACATTTTACCAAGCTAGAGGATTTACTGAAGGCCCATGATTTGACTGGCATTTGGCGCACATTACACCCAAATGAGAGAGATTATACTTATTTTTCAGCTGAACAAAATGTGCACACCAGGATAGATTTCATCTTGACTTCATCTTCTTTACATTATCGTATCTTATCTGCTTCAATTGTACCACCCCACTGGTCTTATCATGTATGGTTAGACTGTGCACTCTCACCAAATGACCAATCAACAACACAGAGACAGTGGACTTTCAATACGTCTTTATTAGTGAACCCAGAATTTAGGAAAGATATAGAATGTGAAATACAGCTACATTTTTGGACAATGACAAAGGAGACATCTTTCCAGCCATTTGCTGGGATGCAATGAAGCCGGTTTTGAAAGGGACACTAATCTCCATGGCCTCGTTTCTAAAAAAAACCCAATATCTGTTAGAAACCACCACATTAAATAAGATCAAACAGCTGGAACACATTCATAAGGAAAATGGATCTAAAAAGATATTAAAACAACTAAATCTAGAACGTAAGACTCTTACTATGCTTGAAACCTCAAATATTAAAAAACAATTTTTACGAAACAGAAATATTGGCTGAAGTCATCTAGGATGCTAAAACTCCTCTCACATAGGGTCAAGGAACTTAAATCATCTAAAAAGATCAAAGCACTTAAAAATAACAGGGATGAAATAGTTACAAGTACTACTGATATACTTAAACCCTTGAGGAGTATTATTAGAAACTATACACAGCGACATTGTCAAATCCTGACAATTTTCAAATTAATATTGACAAATTCCCAGTTCATACTAAATTGGACGACACCCACAAACTGTTTCTTGAGAGCCCTATCACTACAGAAGAGGTACTGGCCAATATTAAATTATTAAAAAGCAACAAATCTCTGGGGCCAGATGGCTTTCCTTCGGAGTATTATAAAACATTTTCAGCACAGCTTGTTCCTCAACTAACAAAGACTTTCAATTATGTTTTAGATACTGGTAACATACTACCCTCATGGAGACAAGCATCTAGAGTAGTCATACCAAAAAAAGAGCGGGACCCTCTATATCTGAAATCATACCATCCGATTTTCTTATTAAATCAGGATTTAAAGATTTTCACATCTATTCTAGCCAAAAGACTTAATACTTTTATTCCAAGATACATACATAAGGACAAAATTGGATTTATGCCCCATAGAGATTTTGGCTGACAACACAGAGATTTGGCTGACAACACATTACATCTCCTTCACCATTGTATTACTGGGAAACAACCTATGGCCCTTCTTTCACTAGATGTCGAGAAAGCTTTCAACACAGTGGAATTTCCGTATCTCTTCTCAGTTCTTAGAAATATGGGATTTAGCCCCAGATTTACAATTGCCATAGAAAGTCTATATTCAAACCCGACAACTAACATTAAAGCCAATGGATCTCTGTCACAGGCAATAAGTATTAGAAGGGGTACCTGTCAAGGGTGTCCATTATCCCCACTTTTGTTCGCCATGGTAGTAGAACCTTTAGCGCAAGCAATCAGAACTAATAACTCCATTACAGGTATTAAAATTAGAGATTCTGAATTTAAGATTTCACTGTTTGCAGACGATATGCTGCTCTGTATTACACGCCCCTTAGTCTCCATACCCACATTAATGCAAACTTTAGCATCCTTTGGGGTCATATCTGGATTACACATAAACAATGCTAAATCTCAAATTCTCCCTCTACTCATACCTAAAGATGAACAAACACATCTTACACAGCTCTTCAGCTTTAGTTGGGTCCCTAAACATTTATCCTATTTGGTAATTAAAATTCCATTGGATTTGTCCAAATTATCACAAATCAACTATAATGTGGTGCATGATGAAATATGTAAATCCATATTTAGTTGGAAGAAATTGAATATTTCTTGGCTAGACAGATATAACCTCATCAAATCCTTTATACTGCCGAGATTCCTTTTTTTATTCCAGGCTATTCCTATAGCAATTCCCACAAAATTGCTTAAACGATGGCAGAATACTCTGCAAGATTTCTTTTGGGCAGGACGTAAAGCAAGAATAGGATTTAATTCCTTAAGAAAGCACAAAACACGAGGAGGTTTGGACTTCCGGACTTAATAACCTACCCAAAAGCAACATTATTAGCCAACATTGTTCAGATACAACATTCTGCCCATACACCGGACTGGATCAGAATTTGCTCAGATCTTCCCCACCCATATTCGTTAGACTCTTTAATTTGGGATATGCCAATCAATAAACCGGCAGCAAAGCGACTTAACATCTTTTTGACTCCAATGTTTAATATTTGGAGGTCACTGCGTAAAAAACTAATACCTGACGTATCTAGATATTCCACTTTCACACAACAGCCTTGGTTCTCAGAAACAATTGATTTTACTTACCTTGAAAGATGGAAAAAAGCAGGGCTGACTCATCTATGTGACACTGCATCTAAAAAAGGCCTGCTAACCAAGGCAGAGACAGAAAATAAATTAGGAACAGCAGTACCGTGGTTTCTTTATTTACAGCTACAGCATGCTACCACTAAACTTCAGGTTGCTTCCCTACTTTCTCAACCCCATACAGAATTCGAACTAATACTTAAATTGTTTGACATTCACAATAAGGGATTGATATCGGCCATATACCAATTACTATTAAAGGGTACCTCTACTAAATCTCTGCCATACCAAACCTCTTGGCAGAAAGACTGTTCCCTCACTTTGGATGATGAATTCTGGTCTGAGCTTTGGACCTCAACAACTAATTTCCCTCAATCAATACCCATGGAACTACAAAACTTTAAACTTATGGCATGCTGGTACCTTACACCACAAAAAATCTCACATATGAGTTCAGCAAAGTTTCCTCTGTGCTGGAAAGGTTGCCAACAAGTGGGCACATTTGCCCACTGCTGGTGGCAGTATGATATAATAAATGCTTTTTGGAAGGAAATACAGAAATATATCAAAGCTGTTATGGACATAGACATGCCAATCTCTCCTGAGAACTTCTTTCTGGGACATTGGCTGGTACATATAGGAAAAAACAACTATAAGGCAACTTTAGATATTATGATATTTGCTGCGAGAACATCCATTGCTACCTGCTGGAAGGTTGTCAATCCACCCACCATTCAGCTCTGGTTTCGAAAACTATGGGACCAGTTCCTAATGGATTGTGTCACTAACAAAATAAATACTGCATCAATCACACCAATCAGATCATCATTTATGGATAAATGAGAACCCATCTTGGATTTCCTAACTAAGGAAGAATACATACTCACCTCCTGGTTACAATTTCAAAAGTAGTTATGAATTCTATTTTATTCTATTCTCTATCAAAGAAGTATGGAAGGTTAAAAATTGTTAGGTTGCCCTTCACCTTATAAAGTGTATTACTCAATATTATCTGTTTTATTATTCTATCACAATAATTGATTAATATATCAATGTAGCTCTGACTTGCTATTTGCATAAGCATATTTTAATTGCATTACAGTTGGCTAATGTATATATATATATATATATATATAATTTTTATTTTTTCACTGAGTACATGAAAAAGATAAGATGTTATAATGAGTATGATTCGACGTTCATAATTCATAATTATATGATTCATAATGCAGGAATTCTTTGTACTTCTAATGTATTTATGGGTTAGCTTTGTATTTTTGATGTATTATATTTCAATAACATATAATTTTAAAAAAAGGAAGAGGAAGAAGAAGAAGACCACAACGGAGAAGGCACATGTACAAACAGTTGTTGATTTTACCCATTTGCAGGTTGGTACCCACAGAAGGCCCTGTTCAGATGAGCAAAGCTGTCATGGCACAGCACAGAACAAAGTTTGAGACCAACAAAGTTTAAGAACAGCAAAGTTTTATTCAAGGTATAAGCTTTCAAGTGCACACACACTTCTTCAGATACCTCAGATGGCAGAGCGTAGGTAGGGAGACGGACTCAAAGATATGAGGGTCCAAGGCGATGTGATAGCCCTTAACTGAGACCTTAAACTGAGCCTGGTAACTGATGGGCGGACAGTGGAGTGACTGCAGAATGGAACTAATATGCATGTCCATCTAGCTCCCAATTATAGCCAAGCTGTGACATTCTGCACCAGCTGGAGTTTCCAAATGGATTTTGAGGAGAGACCAATATACAGTGTATTACAGTAGTCTAGTCTCAATGTCACTGTGGTATGGATCCAGGTGGCCAGATTTTTTTTTACAACTGCATTAACTTACTTCTCCAGCAATAACATTGGACCCAGCATAACCTCAAGGTTTTAAACTAAACGTTTAAATGTGGGGGGCATAATATACTTATGCACTGCCAAAAGGGAAAGAGGCCCTTTTCCACTCTGGGATTTGAGGGCAATAAAGCACACCAGTGGTAAAGGAAAACAGTTTTATTTAAATCTCTATACTAATGAGATATCAAGAAGAATAAACAGAGAATAAAACAGAGAATATAACCTCAGCTCAGGCTGGATCATGGACTAGTGCTGAGCACATTGGGCAATACCTGGAGTCCACCTACTGTCATTCTTTGGGGTTCCAGCAGCAGAAGGGGCATGAGTACATTCTGCTTTATGCTTTCCCAGGCAGCATTACTTCTGATTTCCCAGGATTTAGTTTCAGTTTTTTCATAGTTAGCTATTTAACCACAGTAGCCAGGCAGTGATTTAGGAATCAGACCTCTATCATATCACTAGGAGATTTGTATAAGGGTGTGTATGTATGTATCTGTATCAGGGCCGGCTCCAGGTGTCTGGGCGCCCTAGGCAGGATAGCCTGGGGCGCCCCCCACTGGGGATGCCAACCTCCCGGTGGACCTGGAGACTGGGAGCAGAGCGCTGGCTTTCCCGGGGGCTCCACGGCTGCGGGGTCCCCGGGAAAGCCAGGGAAGGGGGCGGGGGGGTCTAGCCGCCTCCCCCTCCCTCCCAGAGCTGGCTTTCCCAAGGGCTCCGCGGCTGCGGGGTCCCCGGGAAAGCCGGGAAGGGGGCGGGGGTGGTCTAGCCACCGCCCCCTCCCTCCCAGAGCCGACTTTCCCGGGGGCTCTGCGGCTGCGGGGTCCCTGGGAAAGCGGGAAGGGGGCAGGGGGGTCTAGCCGCCGCCGCCCCCTCCCTCCCAGCGCTGGCTTTCCTGGGGGCTCCGTGGCTGTGGGGCCCCCAGGAAAGCCGGGAAGGGCGCGGGGGTCTAGCGGCAACAGCGGGTGCCCGGTTAGGGCAGCGGGGGGGCGCTTTTTGGGGGGAATGGGGCACCATTTGGTGCCCCTGAGGCCGGGGGCGCCCTGGGCGAGCACCTAGTTCGCCCAATGGGCGATCCGGCCCTGATCTGTATACATCTGCAGATTGATGATAGCCAACCCCAAAACTACAAATGATTTGGCCTAAGGGCTTTACATGATTGAAGAGCACAGGGGATCAGATGGTACACAGTGGGACCCCCCACAAGATAGATCCCACACAAAAATCACTCAAACTATCTCCCCACTTGCTTCATTTCCCCTAACTTGCCTATAAACCACAGCAATACTGGTCAGGAAGAAAGTAACACAACCCTACCTGTAACTCTTTCCAGTTCTCTGTTCCAAGACCATTCTACTTGCCTTTTAACGGCTGCTTAATTAGCAGCCATTAGCTGCCATGAAAAGCTTCATTTGCTGATTTCTGCAGACCAAGCTACTGTTAAAGGCACATGAGCAGTAAGTTTTTCTGGTCAGCTGACAACATATTTATGATCCTTTGGATCCAATGTAATTTTAAAATAATAATAATAATAATAATAATAATAATAATAATAATAATAATAATAATAATAATAATAATAATAATAATAATAATAATAATAATATATTTTGATTTATTAATTGTGCAATCCTGCAGAGCTGCTGGCTCTGAGTGATCTACAGTTACACATTAACAAGGGACTAACAATGATTCATAGGGGTAAGGGAGGACAACATATAAATCTTTTAAATCGCACTCATTTGCAGCCGATCCTTCATTAACAGAATAGAGCCTGAAGAAACCTACGTACGGTAAACTCTGCAGTTCAGTTAAACAATATAAATGATTTATTATTTCATTTGTGGGCTGCCTTTCTCAATGAGACTCACATAGGAGAACAGTTAGATATGAGTCTAGTAGCACCTTAGAGACCAAAAAGAATTTCAGGATATATAAGGTTTCAAGAGTCAAACTCCCCATCATCAGACACAAGTAAAAATGGAGATCTCTGAGGCTTTTTGTCCCAGGCAGAAGGTGGGAGGGTTGTTATAAAGAATGCTTGTAAACGATGCAAAGATGCAATGCATATTGTAATCAGCTTGATCAGAGGAGGGGAAATGCTTGGGAGCAGAACATCAGCATCTATAGTAGTGAGGAACTCTACTGAAACATACTGGGTTCAGACGCGTGGAGTGATCAGCTCATAGTTTATTAGAGAGTTAAATTAAACTAAAGACAAATCTAGCAGGAGCGGAGATCTGCTTAAATGCGTGCAAGATGCCACACCCAACAAACACATGCTCCCTGTGATAGGCTATTTACATAAGAACTGCTGTTCTATAAGTTACTTCCAGGATCCTGGCTATCTATTGTTTAATAACCCCAAGCTAGGTCCTTCACCGAGTCCCATTCAGGCTCAGTACATAACATCTACCCTGGATTACAAAATTAAAAAACAAGTGGTTTATCTGCAAGGCCTTGTGGGGGGCATCTCATTTCTCCCTCTCCACAATTTCCTCTTTCTCTTCCTGAAAACCCCCACAGCATCTCTTCTTCTCCTAAAACCCTTTCTCCTCCCCACCAACCAACCAATGAACCTTTATCTGCCCCGTCTTTCGTGCCCCCAGGCAGCCTCTATTCAGGAGAACTACAGCAGAGTTATGCAGTATTGGCCACTTGCAGGAGGCACCTATATGGACCAAGGACTTGCAAGGGAGCACCTCACTTTCCCCTGGATTCCCATCCCCACACTGTTTCCTCTTTCCCTCCTCCTGGCAACTCCAATATCCTCACCTTTCCCCATTTGCTTCTCTGTCTTGCTTGCTTGCTTGCTTCCTTCCCTCCCTCCCCCCCCACCCACCTACCTACCTACCTACCTTTTATCTTAAGCTATATATAGTATTTACTTACTTAATTTATACCATGTGTTTATCTACAGTGGGGTCCCAAAGCAGCCTACATCATTCTCCAATCCTTCATTTTATCCTCACAACAACTCCCTTGAGTAGAGCAAGATGGGTAGCCATGTCAGTCTGTCTGTAGCAGTAGAAAAGAGTAAGAGTCCAGTAGCACCTTAAAGACTAACAAAATTTGTGGTAGGGTACGAGCCTACTCTTTTCTCTTGTGAGTAGGTTAGGCTGAATATATGTGACTGACTCAAGGTCACCCAGTAAGCTTCCATGGCAAAGTAGGGATTGACCCTGGGTCTCCCAGATCCTAGTTTGAAACTCTGACCACTACACCACACTAGCTGTTAAGGAGTGGTTGCTGTTGTACAGTAGCAAGCAACCAGTCCTGGGTGAATCATGTAGGTAACATGGTATCAGATCACTCAGTGGTTGCTGTCAGACCTGGCCTGTTGAGTCCTCCTCTAAAGGCCCCCTTCCTCCTGCCTTTTACTGACAGAAACCAAGGCTTGAAGGCTCATAATAGGGTTGTAATTGCCTAGTGACCCCCCCCCGAGGGTGTTTGTTTCTTTAGGATTTAGGCACAGCTTCTATAATTAGGGGAGGGGGGTTAACCCCCCCCAATGTATTGTCTTTGTTTGTTTGTTTGTTTGTTTGTTTGTTTGTTTGTTTGTTTGTTTGTTTGGATTTCAGATTTTTCTCAAACTTGAGACTTTTGGGGGGGCTTGTGGAAAGATCAGTCTTCTCTGTTCATGGCTCCAGTCTGATTTAACTATCCATAGATTTGGCCACGTTGAAAAATAGATTATACAATATAATCAGCATGCTACAAACAATTAGACAACTGAACCAGATTAAACATTATTTAATTTATAAAAGCAATTGATGTTTAAGCAATACAAGGATTGTTTCTTCTTGTATCATTTATAACCTCAAATTTTGTGATTTTTCTGCTATATAAAACTCGTCAGCAGATGGCGCATTTGTCCTAATGTCTTTGAACTCCGTTGGCATATTCTTCCTTTCTACCTTCTACACAACACCAAAAATCATGTTTTCTTTAATTTTTTTTTCAGTTAGTCAGAACTGCGTTGCAGAACACTGCGTTTTTTCACAGTTCAAAAACAGGGGGTTTTACTTGGGAAGATGCAACGTTAGTCTCATACTTCCAGGATTGCTGTGGTGCTTGCTCTGTGGAATGCCTTTGATGGTGTAATGATCAGAGACTAAAACAATCCAAGCTCCCCCTCCATATACCTAATCCCCTTTGTGGACTTCTAAAAAATGTAAACATTTTCAGGAAATTCTGTTCTATCACCAGTAAAGAAGCACTGTTCTGATTATATTTATTTTAAAATGTTATTACGGTACAAATGCCTCATAGTAAAAGCTTGACATTCTGGAACCCTTTTAGTTTGCTGATAAAAATAGTCACCAGGAATTCTTTTTTCCAGTTGTAAGGGAAGGTGAATTGGCCTCAGAAGAAGAGTATCTCTGCCCATGCCTGCTCCAGACCTTAAACACCTGATCCTGTAACCATACACACTTATACCCTTCTACACTCATGGACTCCAATGTGTAACTGCTTAGGGTTGCAGTGTTGGGCAGCAAACAAGAACTGAACCCCATATTGGGGGGAGGGGGATGACAGCCAATGGAATGTATTTCTGTTGTGTACTGACCCGACCATGTGCGCGATCCAGCTTCAGCCGATCCACACATGGTCATACGAAGAGCAGGAGCTTCGCTCCACCAGAACAATAGATGGTCGGATCCTAGTTCCCCTTCCAATCGGGAGACTGGGATCCTAGAGTTAACCTAATCACAAGTGTTGGGGAGTGTTTAGGGGTGGTTTGGTTTGGGGATATAAGCCGGCCTGCGAGCCGGCTTCTGTGTCTTGTTCTTTACCTAATAAAAGTATAAGAGCTGAAATCACTAGTAAGTCTCAGTACTTTTCAATTTCATTGTCACAACAACCCTCTGAGGGAGGTTAGGCTGAGAGAATATGATGAGCTTCACGGCAGAGGGAGGATTTGAAACCAGGTCTCCCTGGAATCCTAGTCAGACATTCAGTCTAATATTATACCACATCGATCTGGGAAAGCACAACTGTTTTCAGATGGTATTTTAAAAGTTCTGTGGAGTTACAGCTGGAGATCATCTTCACTTAGACATTTCAAAGCAGGTTCCTTCAACGCAAAAATGACAAACAGAAAATTGAGATCAGTGTATTAAAAACAAGTCTGTGCATTATAAGAAAACTAGACTGAGATCCGTTGATAGGTTATTGGGGAAATGAAGGTCGATCATAAAATAACAGTGTGATTTCTTTAATAACATCATCATTACTGGTGATGCAAAAGAAAAAGAAGAATACTGTCTGAAAGCAAACCTGGGAGAAAACTATGAAAACTGTAATTACTTGCCCATGATATATTTTGTACAGCATGATATGAGAATGCCCATAATTACTAATAATATTATTAAAAACTTGCCGGCTTTTCAGACATGTGTTATGGTCCATTTTATCAAAGAAGGAATTTAATTGTCTTTTAAAAGCCAGGGTAAATTAGACAGGCAAATCAGCAGATGAAATTGGTAATGTAATGCTTCTAGAAGATGTGCCTTGCAATTAAACATAAATGGCATCTTGGTATGGGAAGAGGGAGGGATGTAATTGAACCATGGGCTTCTTGAGCCACTATCAGAGTGTCTGAGATTCTCAGCTAATTAAACTATTAGGTCACCATCCAGCTCAATTCTCTATTGCACGGTCGAGCAGCTCCCATTCAGTAGGGTATGTAATGGGGTATGTGCCGAACATCCTGTTAGATACTTGGAGTGCACATATGAGCTGCTAGAAGAAGCAGGTATCATTTTAAACTCTGACTGGAAACAAAATTGTAAGAACACCAGAGTAAGAATGAAAGGTATAAAGGGCAGTGCTGGCACCTGTGCCTGGCAGCCCTCCTTCCGACGGCAGTGTGAGGATGCTTTAGAGCCTGCACCCGCCTGTGCTGGCTGGGTGGTGTGAGCTGGGAGTGACCCCCACCGAGGCACCAGTGCTGCTGCTGCCCAAGAGCCAATTCTACGCCGCTGCTGGCCAAGCAAGAGCCAGCCCTCTGTGGCCCAGGCCCACTCCCACCCACAGCCTGGCCCACCCACAGCCTGGCCTGCATCATCAGCCTGCTGCCCAGCCCCATTGCCATCGACCTGGCTGAGCCACCCACCATTTTCCACCTGCCGACACCTCTGCACCCCTGCACCCAGCCTGCCTGCAAGAGAGCAGCAGGTGAGCCGTCCACTCACGTGCAACCCTAGGCTGCACTCCAGAGCCAACAACGTGCTTGTGTCTTTTGCTTCACCTTGGGTTGGCAATGTGGCCCGATGTTCCTCCGTGGCCCCACCATCGGCACCATCGGGGGTGGGGGGGCAGTGCTGTGGGCCCCTTGCTGACAGGAATGGAGGTCTGGGAGGCCTAGTGGAGCCAAGCTCATGAGCTGACAGGTGGGTTCGTGGGGCATTTAGTGGTTTTGCACAGGAGAGCTGAGCAGCCTTGTTTTGCTGTGGTCCTTTTGTGGGGGTTGAGCCTGGCAGCCTGAATGGGGTGAGTGGAAAATGTTTGCCCTAGGGTTGTCAGGTCCCGGTGATGAGCCAGTGAGGGTTAGGAGGGAACTTTCCAGGAGTGGGAAGGAGCACTGTGATGCGCTTACATCACCCAGAAGTAATGTACGCACGTCAGGGTTGTCAGGTGGTGACACTCTGCTTTTGGGGCAAAACTCTACGGTAGAATTAGCTTCAAATTTTGCTCAAAAACCAGAGTGTCGCTGCCCAACATCCCTGATGCACGTAAATCACTTCCAGGTTATGTAAGCACATGGTGTTTATTTCCAGTTTCTTGGAGGCAAGAGGAGGTAATTTGGGGGAGAGGAGCACCTGAAAGTGGGAGACCCCCACCCAGACCAGGGGGTCTGGAAACCCTAGTTTGCCTCCACCCATCCGAGGACTGCCTCCTTCCCCTTCCAGGGAGCTCCAGAGGGAATGGCTCTGTCCTGCTCGGTTCCCTTGGGTGGGAAGGAACTCAGTCCCTCTTCTACCCTGACAGTCCCCATGTGGGGGTTTTTTACTTGGCCTGCTAGGGATGCCAACATCCAGGTGGGACCTGGGGATCCCCCAGAATTATAGCTCATCTCCACACTACAAAGATAAATTTCCCTGGAGAAAATGGATGTTTTGGAGGGTGTACTTTATGGCACTGTACCCCACTGAGGTCCTTGTCCTCCCTGGACTCCATTCCCATATCTCCAGGAGTTTCTGAACCTGGATTTGGCAAGCCTACCCCCCTATCCATCACCAATGGCTGAGGGGACCTTGCAACCCTATGGTCTGGTGTTCTTGTTGACATGAATACATACACCTCAGGAGGTGTTAAGCAAGACTTCTGAAAAACTAGATTATCTCAAGGTATGTGGCTCAGAGGTTAAGATGCTGAACTGCAGACCAGAAGGTCTGTAGTTCAGCAGTTTGAGACCCTAGCGCCGCATGATGGAGTGAGCTCCCATCTCCAGCCCCCGTTCCTACCAACCTAGCAGTTCAAAAGCAAGAAATTGCAAGTAGATAAATAGGTACGGCTTTGGTGGGAAGGTAATAGCATTCAATGCACCTCAGCATTTAGTCATGGCAGCCACATGACCACAGAAACATCTTTGGACAGTGCTGGCTCTTCAGCTTGGAATCGGAGATCACAACCACCCTCTAGAGTCGGATTTGACTAGTTCTCGAGCAAAGGAAACCTTTACCTTTATATTGTGATGAGATCCTGAAATTGTGGGCTGTGATAAGGACAAACCAATGTCTTTATCTAACGGGGGTTAAATTTTCAGGATGAGGCTTTAGACAGTTAACCTTTTCTAATCTTTTGGGCATTTTTGTTTGTTCACTTTCACGGTCTCATATGAGAAGAACAGTCTTTCCTCTATTAAGACTGTGAGTATTATTACTGGCATGCCACCATTAGGAGGAACAGGACTGTTGCGTGATTAAATATTTAATTAAGACATGATACTTCACTTCTTTGTTGTGTCATGTCTTGGGCTGAATGGAATATAAATTTTACTGCCACTACAAAACTGGTAGAAAGTTCAGATCCTTTCAATCTTCTGACTGGTTTCTTTACTTTACTTTGCTACATATTGAATTTCTAAGTTCAGTGTCAATACTGTTTGTAGGACTTTCTCATGTATCTTAGGGTGGAGTTGTGGCTCATTGGAAGAGTACACAGAAGTTCTCAGGCTGCAACCCTGGCTTCTTTAGTTAAAATGTTAATGTAGTAAGTGATATGAAAGATCTCTACCTGGGACTCTGGAGAGCCCCTGTCAGGTAGAGTAGACATTTCATATGTTCATACCAAGAAAGTTATATGCCTCCTTGGGTCAGATTTCTGTGCATGTATATACATGTTTGTTTTTTTCCTGCCAAGTCATATCTTTTGCCTTTATTTTAGTTTCAGTCCCAGTTTTTCTGAATCTGGTGTATGCTAGAAATCACGCACTAGTCAATTGTATGCACGCAAAAGTGGGGTGGGGGTTAATTGCCACTGATTCTCCCTTCCTTCTGTATTCAATCTGTGAAACATATTTTTGAAAAACCATATAACTATGGGTTCTCATTTGACAACAGGTCATCAACTTCTATATTTTTTTGTCAGAAAATGGACAGGTTCACAACTAGAACAGGGCAACAACAATAGTTAGATTTCAAGTGCAGAACAGCAGTAGAGACTAAGAGTTTGCAGAGAAGAGAGCCAACCTGTCCTCCAGATCTAGGTGCAGAAAATCCTTCGCAGCCTTGGCTTTCAAGTTACCAAAAAACAAAATTAGGGTGCACCAAGCAGAGTTTTAGTAGCAGATGGTACAATGGTTGTTCTTGATTGGAATATTCTGTTTCAAGTGACAAATCTTTCTGTTTCCCTCACAGAAAGTTTACAAAGGACAGAGAAAAGGAGGTTTCATTTACAGTTTCTGGTTTCAATAACTGGAAGAGTTTGGCTTTAGAGGTCAAAAAGGGATTTTGTAAACATTGGATTGGTCCCATCAACAAGTTTATTGTATAAGCCATTGGCCATAACAAAACAGAATACAAACACAAATCTTATACACAATGGGATAACCCTTCAGTAGCTTGCGTTGAATCCTAACTTTAATCTAATCTTCCTTGCCGCCAGAGCAAACAGGGAGATTTTGCTGGTGACATGAGCATCAGAGTCAGAAAGCAGAAAAACATTCAGCTCCTGTTCAGAAAAACCATTATGCAAGGGTAAAATAGGGTAGATAAATCTCTGCCTGAGTCATTCGTGCCATGAGCTTCTCAGTAAATAGTGCTCAATATCGTCCACTTCGCCCAAACCACATTGACAGATTCTTAAAGAAGCAGGTATATCCATAAAATGACCGATACAAACCATTAAGGGGGTGGCATGGAACCTTAGGGCGGTAAATGCCCTACTTAGGTCAAGGTTTGTTAATTTCTCCAAATATTCTGTCCTACAGTGATCTCTTTTAAAGATCTTAAACAAGGGAGCCGTGCGGCAACTTGCTACCGCATGAAGGTTCAAAAGGCCATCCTTATTAAATACTCAATCCTTCAGTTTGGACTTTTGGTTTTCACTGTCCACTGGGCCCCAAAGGTCATCCGGAATTGAATATTTCTGTAGAATAGAGGACAGATGATCGCCCATACTTTTGGAGGATTTCAACAACAATCCAAAGCTTTGGACACCTAAGATATCCTGGGGCCGTTCCTGACATTTCCTCCAATAGGAGAGGATTCTGACATTGGCCCTGGCTTCCAATGATGCCATACCCAATTCAGTCCTCATCAATGCCACAGGTGAACCTTTGGGCAAAACCAAAACCCGTCTCATAAAATAATTTTGCACAGTTTCTACCAGCGTTAACATTGACTCATTCCAACCCCAGATCTCTACCCCATACAGCATTGCATTGGTTATCTTACTTACAAACAATTTAACTACCGGGTCTATCAAACCACCACCTCTAGAGAAATAAAACTTCAGCAAAGCCCCTAGGTTACTTATAGCTGTGGTATTCAGCTGCCTAATATGTGGACGCCAGGAGAGGGTCTCTGAAAAGGTTGTACCTAAGTATTTATATGTACTATATTGCTCTATTGGTGTGCCTAGGATGCTCCAACAAGATTTCTTGGGTCTTTTCCTAAAAGCCAAAACTTTGGATTTGGCATAGTTTATTTGCAGGGCTTCTGCCTTGCAATACTCACCTAATTTGTTCAGTAATCTCCTCAGGCCAATCTTGGTAATAGATAGAAGGACCATGTCATCCGCATACAGAAGTGACAAATCTTTCTGTTTCCCTCACAGAAAGTTTACAAAGGACAGAGAAAAGGAGGTTGCATTTACAGTTTCTGGTTTCAATAGCTGGAAGAGTTTGGCTTTAGAGGTCAAAAAGGGATTTTGTAAACATTGTAAACTCACTTAATGACAATGTCTCAATGGGAAGAACAAACAACTGGGTCAGAACTAGGAGAAGAGATTCATACTGTGTTGAGACCAGAGCAGATAATGAAAAATAGGTATTGCACCAAAACCACTGCAGAAACTATCCAGTTCCTTGCTATTAATGAGCTGTCTTTTCACGGTAGCGAGGGGCATGGGTCAGAAAAGGACAAAGCAAGCCCTGATGGACTATTCATGACCCTCTTTCCTTATACCATAAAGAAAGATGCAAAACTCAAAGCAATTGTTCACAGTATATCTGCCAATGCTTCTTATACATCCTAGACATTCAAAATGAAGTAATCTCTATCCTGGGTCAATCGTTATAAGAAACTGCTTCCCTTAACAAAACCAGTTAAGTTAATTTCTTCTGTGTAAAAGCTGATGAGGCTTGTGATACAAGTGGCACTGAAAATTTATCTGTTGTAGTCAGATTTGTAAAAGATGGCAGACCAGCTGAACAACCTTTGGGTCTGTACGCACTTTCACATTTAATGGCAGATGATATAACTGATCTTCTGCTTCAAGCTCTGACTGAGTTTAATCCTGAGCAGCTCATGGTGCAGTGCTATGATGGGGCTCGTGAGTTCAAAAAAGTTCAAGAGAACCTGGGTGAAACTATACCATACATACACTGCTACAATCACTAATTATATCTTGTGATTGTTAGCACCTGCTCAAAACTGGTACCTGTGAAGCAGTTTTTTGACACATGTAATAGTTTATACTTTTCCAGAAAGCATCAGGTGAACCTATTCAGGTTCTCACCTCAAGAGACTCCTAGATCATAGATGGACATTTGGCCACTGCAAGAGCCATAAGCGATAACTTTAGAGAGGTGCTCAGTAACCTTGCAGCTCCCGAAGGGGAAGCAGCAGCGTCCACAGAATTGCAAATGGAGGCAAAAGGTCTACATGGCACATGTGCAAAGGTAAGGTTTGCATTTTTAGCATTCCTAATGAAAGATGTATTGTCTAGCTTTGAGCCAGGTATTTAGGGAAAGCTGCTGAAGTTGTGAATACTTGCATTTCTCTCCTTAAAGATGGAAGAAATAAAGCAGACATTTTCACTTTGAGGAGCTTTTTGGGGAAACATCTGAAATATGTGAACAAACAACATAGTTTTGTAGATACAGCTGAAAGGGGAGGTAAAAGAAAAGGGAAGGCGAAACAGTTTAAGGATTTCATTGCTAAAGGTAGTATAGGGACAAACTGTGTCATGTCTTCTCATATGCACTTAAAACAGGTATTCATTGAAGTCCATGATTATTCCATTTCAGAGGCTGAAACTCGGTTTTCTAATCGTTATGTGGAATACTTATCTGCTTTAGACTCACTGATTCCCAGTTCACACTCCTTTTTAGAAGTAAAAGCAGTGAAGCCTCTTTAAGTAAATTGGAGGTCCTACAATCAGTAGATGCTGATGAGGACAACTTTGCAGTAGAACGGTACATTGGACCTTACTGAAGGTTCTTTCTCTTCAGTGGGGGAGAAGTCATCCAGGAACTGGTTAGGTCACGCCTCTGCTCGCTCGATAGGCTATGCAAATTTCTTTTGTTGCATAGCTCCTGTTGGAGTGGCCCTGGCTGACCTCTCCAGTGATGTCCAAGCCCTGTTCGTGGATAGTTCTCGTCCAGTGTGCGTTGTTCTCCACGTAGTTGTGTCCGTCACATGCAGACCTTTCGCTTATTTAGCCGTCCGGCTATGTTGTGTGCCTTGGGTGGGATGTGGATGACTTCTCCCCCACTGAAGAGAAAGAACCTTCAGGTAGGTCCAATGTACCGTTCTCCTTCAGTGGGGGGAAGTCATCCAGGAACTGGTTAGCTGTACCCAAGCTATTTTCCCGGGGTGGGTGAACAAATTCCCGTAGTGGGTGTTTCCACCACTTGCTGCAACACTCGTCTGCCAAATGCTGCCTCCGCCGATGCTGCCTGGTCTATCCTGTAGTGTTTCACGAATGTGGAGAATGATGACCAGGTAGCTGCTCTGCAAATCTCCTCCACCGTGGCTCGTGTTGAGAATGCCGCTGTTACTGCCGCGGCCCTTGTGGAATGCGCCGTTAGCTTCCCTGGGATCGCGAGGCCCTGTACCTCATATGCCTTGGTGATGCATTGTCGAATCCAGTAAGCTACAGACGCTTTTGATGCCTTTTTTCCCTGATTTGGGGCCCCGTAGGCCACAAACAGACTGTCCGTGCGACGGAAGCCAGCTGTTCTGTCGAGGTATATCCATAAAGCCCGACGCACGTCCAGCTTATGCCATGTCTTCTCCTTGGGGTGTTTTGGCTTCGGGCAGAAGGATGGCAATGTAATCGGTTGGTTGAGGTGGAAGGACGAGTTGACCTTGGGAATGAATGATGGGTCCCTCCTAAGTGACACAGATTCCTGTTGGAAGATGCAGAGCTCTCTCCGTGCAGACAGAGCAGCGAGCTCGGAGATTCTCCTCGCTGTAGTCACTGCGATAAGGAAGGCGACTTTCCACGAGAGTAGCCGCAGCTCCGTTGTTCTTAAAGGCTCGAAGGGAGGTTTTGTCAGGGCATTCAACACCTTCTGAAGGTCCCAGGTAGGGAATCTATGTCGAACCGGGGGGGCCAACTGGCTCGCTCCCTTCAAGAACTTTTTGACATAGCTGCTGGAAGATATCTTCTTTCGTTCTTTCCCTCCCAGACATGCTTGTATGGCCGCCACTTGTCGCTTCAGGGTGTTCGGTTGGAGGCCTTGTTTCCAGCCTTCGGATAGAAATAGAATGACTTCTTTTTCCGTCGCCTGGCTGGGTTGAAAACCCTGAGACGCTGCCCACTTTGTGAATGTCCGCCATGTATGGTTGTATATGCGGTGTGTGGACGGCTTTCTTGCCTGAAGCATGACTTCGGTAACCTCTCTCGGAAACCCCATGTTAGTCAGCCGGATACGCTCAATTTCCACGCAGTCAGTTGCAACCAGGCTGGGTCCGGGTGTAGGATGGGCCCTTGTTTGAGAAGGTCTGGTCTCCGTGGCAGAGTCCATGGTTTCTCTGTTGCAAGTTGCACCAGCTCTGAGAACCATGGTCTTCTCGGCCAATGTGGAGCCACGAAGACTACTGTCGCCCCCTCCCTCCGGATTTTGCTGAGCGTTGCCCCTATTAGGGGCGTCGGTGGGAATGCATAAAGGAGACCCCGGGGCCATGGATGAGATAGTGCATCTGTCCCTTCTGCTCCCGGGTCGTGGTATCGGGATATGAACCGGTCGACTTGGTGATTCTGGGAGTTTGCCAGGAGGTCCATCACGGGCCTTCCGAACCGTAGTGTGATCTGCTCGAACACCTCTTTGTTCAGGGCCCATTCTCCTGGGTCCAGGTCCTCCCTGCTGAGCCAGTCCGCCTGCTGATTGGAGAGGCCCCGGAGGTGTTCTGCCCTGAGGCTCGATGTATGTCTCTCCGCCCATAGCAACAGGGTCCGCGACTCCTTGAACAGGGACTTCGACCGGGTGCCGCCTTGTCGGTTGATGTGTGCCTTCGTTGACATGTTGTCGGTGCGCACTAATATGTGCTGATGTTTTATGTGTTGGTGGAAGGCGCTCAGCGCTAGTGAGACTGCCCGGAGCTCCAACCAGTTGATGCTGTGCGCGGCCTGGGCTGGGGACCATCTGCCTTGCGCTATCAGGTGGCCGCAGTGTGCCCCCCAGCCCCTTTTGCTCGCGTCCGTGGTTATCACGAGTTGCTGTGGACGTAGAAAGGTAATGGCCTTGTTCAGGTTTGTTTCCTGTGTCCACCAGTGCAGGTCCCTTCGGAGATCGTCTGATATCCGTATGTTGATGTGTCGCCGTCTGGCAATGTCCTGTTGAAACGGTAGCAGGACCCACTGCAATGGTCTGGCGTGGAGTCGCGCCCATGGAATCAAGTCGATTGTTGATATCATAAGGCCCTGCAGTGCCACAAGTTGCATCAGGTCTGCCTGTGTCCTGTTTCTGACCTTTGACACTAGGGTCCAAATTCTGATCTGCTTGTCCACCGGTAGTGACACCGTGGCCTTCCTCGTGTCCAGTCTCGCGCCCAGGTGCACGAGGTCCTGTGTGGGTGTCAAGTGGCTCTTTTCCTCATTGATAATAAAGCCGTGCGCCCGCAGAAGTTCCTTGGCTCTCTGAGTATAGTGGATCGCTGTCTGGTAGTCCCTCGCATGCAGAAGGGCATCGTCCAGATACGGATGGATGTGTATTCCTTCCATGCGTAAGGCCGCCACCAGGGTCACCAGAACCTTGGTGAAGACTCGGGGTGCTGATGAAAGGCCAAAGGGTAGGGCCTTGTACTGGAAATGCTGATCTTGAAAACAGAACCGCAGGAACCGCCTGGACGAAGGGTGTATAGGAATATGTAAGTAGGCCTCCTTGAGGTCCATGGAAGTCATGAAGTCTCCCTGCTGCAATACCTGCAGTATGTGGCGTAGGGATTCCATCCGGAATTTTTCCTCGCCACCCATCTGTTGAGGCCACGGAGGTTTAGGACTGCTCTCCACTCTCCTGACTTCTTTGGTACGACGAAAAGTACCGAATATATCCCTTTGAAGCGTTCTGCTATGGGGACAGGTTCCACGGCTCCGATCTCCAGAAGGTGCTGGATCGCTTCCTGAAGCTGTCGTAGACACGCTGAACTTCTTGGGGCTGGTGAAGGTTTGAAGCTGTGAGGTGGTATGCCAGTGAGCTCTATTTTGTAGCCTTGAGACACGATCTTCAGTACCCACTGGTCTGTTGTAGTTCGGCTCCAGGCTTGCGCGAACGCCTGGAGCCGACCCCCAACCTGGCAGTCATGCTGATTGTTTCTTGGGTGGGGCGACTTTATCATTTCTGTAGTTTGGTGTGATTCGAGTATTTGCTCTTGCACCATATTTGAACAACTTGAACGGCCTGTGGTCCCGGCCGTCCCGCCCCCTCCCCGCGTTGAAGTGGCCACGAAAGGAATGGGAAGATCTGCCCTTGAATTCCCGTTCCCGGCGGTGAGCGGATGAGGGCATAGCTTTCTTCTTCTCCCTCGTTTCCACCAGGACCTTGTCCAGATTTGACTCCCCAAAGAGGAGTCGGCCGGAAAACTTTTCTGTAGCCAAATTGCTTTTGGATAAAGTGTCTACCTTCCAGTGCTTGAGCCAGATGTTCCGGCGGATGATGATGTTAGCCGCCTGTGCTCTGGCACAGAACTGAATGTTGTCCTGTGAGGCATCCGGTGCGAATTCCGCCGCACGCTTTATCTTGAGAAGCGATCTCCTTAGTTCCAGGGGAGACACCTCCGGGTATCCTAGTAGATTGTCCGCCCAAATGGCCGTTGCCCTGGTGAAGTTCGACAAGGTCGCCGCCGAGCGGATCGCTAGTGATATGGCCTCATGGGCTTTCTTCAGTGCAGCCTCATTCTTCTTGTCCACGCCGTCCTTCAGAACGTTTTCCCCGTCTTTTGAGAGGACGGCCCCCGAATGCATCGCCACCACCGGTGCGTCCACCAGGGGCACTTTCAGATCCTCCATTGTGTCCTCGGGTAGCATGTAAAGGCGTTTCGCTATTGAAAGGAGAGATGCTCCCCCGCCTGGATTTGCCCATTCCTCCCGTATCACGTCCTCGAAGTAATCTGGGAAGGGCGAAAATGTCTGGACCTTTATTGGTTTTTTGAAACCTCTCAGATCCAATTTTGCCGATGCTGAAGATTTAGGCTTTTCCACCACCTCTACCTGGTAATTTAGAGTGGAGATGACCTTTGTCAATAGCCGCTGGAAATGTTCTATTTGGAATAGGCGGGATGAGGTGGGTTTAACCTCCGTCTCGTCCCCTGACCACTCTCCTTCCTCCTTCTCGTTGGGGGCAGCAGACGTGATCGTGGAGGCTGTCTCTATCTGCTCAGAGCCCTCGCTGTGCCGGCGAGGCCTCCCTGTGACCTCGCCCGTTATAGGCCTTCCCAACCCGCTGAGTGAGGCAGCCTGATGGGGTCTGTCTATGTCTGCCTCTGAGGTCCCTGAACGGGCGCCTGGGCTTACGGCCCTGTGGTCGCCGCGCCTTTTCAGTGGGGAAGGAGACCTAGAGCTTGAAGATGATGACCTGGATTGCGAGGAGTGGTGCCTTCGCCTCCTCTTAGTCATCCTGGGGCACGTCCTGCCACTGACCCCCTCGCACCCTAGTCCAAGGGTAATAGGGTCGGCCCTCCCCCCTTGCAGTCCTGCAAGGGCCCATGGTGGGGTCTGCCAAGCTCCCCCGGTCAGAGGCCACATCCAAGGCTGTCCAGCCGGAAAAGTAGTGGGCATGAAGCCGGTTAAGCCTGCCCCCCCCCCAACCCTTGAAGGGGGGGGGTAAGGCCGCAGACGTTAGAAAGCTAGGAGCCTGGGGTACTGGAAACGGGGCCGCCTGCGCGCTTCCCGCCACGGCCCACTGTGGATGCGGTCCGAAGAACCCCCAGGGGGCGAAAGGCATGGCCTGCGCCTGGTCGGTGCTCTGCGCTGGCCGCTCACCCGGGCAACGAGGCTGGGGTGGGTTGGATGGGCCCTCTCCCGGACACGATGGCTGTGGCGGGAGCCATTCAGGGACGCCCCCTTTTGGGACCCCCGGTCGCGGCATTGGTCTCAATTGGGGTGGGGACTGCCCGGGGACCGGCATTACCGCCGTAGCTGGAGCCGGCATGCCTCCGTCTTCCGCCGCTGGGGCCTCCCCCCCCCCAGGGATGGTCTCACCCAGGGGGCTCGCCGGCCCCGCATCCTTCCCGCGGCGTTTCCTGGGCCTCTTGGCTCCGCTGGCCGCCCCGCCAGCCGACTTCGCCTTTTTCTTTCCTGGCTGCGGGCCGGAGCCCGGAGCCTGCGCCGCCGCACGTCCGCCGTCCTCCGCTGATGCCGCGGCGCCGTCGGAGGCCACGTGGGCGAGTCCGCGGGAGCCGGCTGGCTCTGTGCGTTCAGCCGGTCCCGCAGAGGAGGAGCTGCTCTTCGACGCTGGCGGCGCGATTACTAGGCGCCGCGTCTTCTGCTGCCCAACCCCCGAAGCCTCGGGAGATACAGGCAGCTGCTCCCCTGGTCGGGCCGCCTTGGCCATCTTCCGCCGTCCCTGGCCTTGAAGAGTTCTGTATTCCAACGATCTGGATCCTCTTCAATCGACTTCCCCTTTTTCCCCCCCCCCGACTGAGGGCAGGACAGGGAATCAGCAAGGGACTGGATTTCCGGTAGTATTTTAAATTTTTTCTCTCTTAGTTGTATAATTCTATGGCTTGGAGCAGGAGCTCCAATGTCCTACCGAGCATAGGGGCTATGCAGGAACTGGAGAGGTCAGCCAGGGCCACTCCAACAGGAGCTATGCAACAAAAGAAATTTGCATAGCCTATCGAGCGAGCAGAGGCGTGACCTAACCATTTCCTGGATGACTTCCCCCCACTGAAGGAGAAGCAGGTCTCATAAAAAGGAACATTTTAACGCTAACAAATCCACACTTGAAAGAACAGAATAGTATCCATAATGCTCTTGCTGTGTTCTTCTCCTATAAAAATGCATTTCCCAATATGCACAGAGTCCTTGCAGCTGTTGTAACTTTGCTGCCTCCACTGCTGCATGTGAATCAGCATTCTCTTGACTTACTTGCATTTTACAAACACAGAGGCTGCCAATGTCCCATCTTTGGAAAAACAGTCTAGTTAGCTTATGAGGAATCACTCACAAATAACATCAGTATGTATATATTCATAGACAATTTTTGTGTCCAACTTCTACTTTAATTGTTCAATAGCCTGAAAAGGGTGGAGTGGTAAACCAGTTCTCTGACAATAAGCATGCTTTAGCAAATTCAAAGTTCAGAGAATCTATGGTTAGTTTTAATTATTATTTGGCATTTGTGGTCCATTTGTTTCACTGAGCTATGTAGAGGTACTGGTTCATTTATGGTCAGCTTGTCTCACTGAGCTTGGTGTATAGCAAATGTACTTTAATTTATTTATCTTCTCCTTGACTCACTGAGATTTGTAAAATCAAACAGGTGGAAAGGAGGTGTGATGATGCAGATTTGATCCAAGTGCATGATGCCAAACAGATTTCAAGTTGCACAAAAGGGCTACTAGATTACAACAACCATTCTGTGAAGTAGTTGAGGCTGAGAATGCCAGTATGGACTTGAACTTGGGTCTCTTAGGTCCAGCATTATAATTGCACACTTGCTGACTGGAAGAACAGGGTTTTCTGTCTCAATGGCTCTTGGTGCAGTATGAAATTCCTTTTATGTAGTCTAACCCAGTTTAGCCAGCATAGTACCTCTTATACCACATCTTATACCAATCAAACCCCTGGCTGAAAGCCATCACCTGCCTATTTTTGCCAGGCCCCACCTCTGCAGCATTCAGAACGTTAAAGGCAAAGTTCTGAATGAATCATAGGAATTAACTGAAAGCCAGGGAGCTGATATTCAAACTGTGGTAGTATGATCAAAGTGACTCACCCCAGATAGCAACCAGGTGGTCACACATTGAACCAATTGCAGTTAACAGCCCATGTAGATGCAGTAATTGAACCCAGTAGCCATTGGGGCACATGTAACTGGGGTTGGGTCAAGCTTCTCCAGGAAGGGCTGCAGTTGGTAAAAAGATATTCCTGACCACAGTCATCCAGGAGCAAAGCTGGATCCAGGAGGCATAGGTAAAGGTAAAGGTTCCCTTGCTCGAAAGCCAGTCGAATCCGACTCTAGGGTTGCGGTGCTCATCTCCATTTCAAAGCCGAAGAGCCAGCGCTGTCTGAAGACGTTTCCGTGGTCATGTGGCCGGCATGACTAAACACCAAGGCGCACGGAACGCTGTTACCTTCCCACCGAAGTGGTACCTATTTATCTACTTGCAGTTTCTTGCTTTCGAACTGCTAGGTTGGCAGGAGCTGGAACTAGAGACGGGAGCTCACTCCATCATGCGGCACTACTCGAGTCTCGAACTGCTGAACTACTGACCTTCCACAGCCTGCAGTTCAGCGTCTTAACCACTTGAGCCACCGCAGCTCAGGAGGCATAGCTGGACTTAAATAGGCAATCTGTGCATTCTCTACAAGATAAATTGCTCAACATGGACTGTGTGCAGTTCTGTGAAATAATAGGGCCAGCCGTCTTTATAAATCCTTCCAGAAGTTTTACTATGAGGCTCTTACAACATCCATTGAATAAGGTTTTCATTCATTGCTTGTGAAGCTTCATTACCATTTAATGATTCTTTATAAACAATGGAACCTTTTGCTAGCGTTTCACAACCGCTTACTGATACCACAACTGCATGCCGATATCAATGCCAAACTGAAAGCAAGCCAGTCTCGCAAACATGGTCTGAATCTATCAGACAATAAATAATCTATTGCTGTTCTTGTCACCAGATATTAGCTTGAAACACAATAAGTTTTTCCAGTTTCCCAGTAGAATTCCTAAGACTTTAATCGAGTCCCCAAGGAGGTGGTTGGAGTGGATACAGCTCAGTGGAGAATGGCTGTCGAAAGCTCTTCTGGATTCTCCTTCTACCATCTGGTGGTTATTTCCTGCACCAGGCTTGAAAACTTGTTGCATCATTAATAAAACTGTCATGGAAATCCATACAGATATTTCATTAATATGTCATACCAAGTATCATGTGGTGGTGGTTTTGGTTTTTATTCCAGGGCTGATTTTACTGCTGTCACTGCCATCCATATATGCAAATTAGTAACTTTTAAAGTCCTATACTTGGTTTTAAGTCCTATACTTTTAAAGTCCTAAACTTGGCTTTCGACTAACGGGTATCTGGGGGGATGCCTTGGCCTGTGTCAAGACTGACCACTGTTGCCCTGATCTGCATACCCACTTTGAATCAGTGGCTATTAGCCACAGGGTATAGATGGGAACTCTCAGTCTGGGGCAGGTGATGCACTCTATTCTTGGTGCTGGAGGGGGCAGCAGTGGGAGGGCTTCTGGTGCCCTGGCCCCACTGCTGGACCTCCTGATGGCACCTGGTATATTTTGGCCGCTGTGTGACAGAATGTTAGACTAGATGGGCCACTGGCCATTGGCTTCTCCTGTATCCTTATGAGGAGGGGAAATTATGCTGTAAGGCACTTTGGGTCCCCATTTGGGAGGAAAATGGGTGTGAATATTTAAATAATTATAACTATTTCCACTGCGGCGACCTGTCAGAGTAGTTTAATATGAGATTGATGCCAAACCCACTGAAGTGCACAGAATTCGCTCCCTCTGACACATCCAAATAACTCCAAGTCCTGGCCTTAAGTTGTGACCTTGGTTTCCCTGTGACCTCCACAAGAAACATGCATTTCTACTGTGCCGACAAGACTTGAAAAGATAGGCTTCCTCCAGCTTCCCTTTGGGTTATATACCAAGGAAATACATCAGTTTCAAGCCAAAATCTAAACTAAAGAAATTAACGCTAAAGAAATCTAACATGCTGAGTAATTGCAAAGCGGAAAGGCAGAAGCATTGCTTAGTCTAGGGAGATTATGAAAACTCGTCTGGGTAAGTCTTCCTTTAAAAGTACAAGAATGTCTTCCTGGCACCCCCCTTGCTTCCTATCATAACATAACCACATAAGAAAAGCCCTGCTGGATCAAACCAATAGCTCATCTATACAGATGGGCCCAAACCAGCTCACAAACTACAGTGACTATAATCAGACCAGTCTTGTTCTACCTACACTGGTTCCCAATTTGCCTTTGGGCCCAATTCAAGGTGCAAGCTTTGAAGCCCTATATGGCTTGGGGCCAGCATACCTGGAAGATCATGTCCTACCATATAAATCTACCCATCCATTCTGGTCATCTTCAGAAGCCCTGTTTCAGGTGCCTCCACCATCTGTGGATAGACAGGTGGCAACTGTACAAAGGACCTTCTTGGCTGTAGCACCAAAATTATTGAATTCCCTCCCCAAGAAGGTTCATCTCCCCACCCCGCCCCGATGGTCTTCTGCCAGCAGGTGAAGACACTTCTGTTTTGTTTGGGATTTGCTCACTGACCTTCCTTCCAATTTATGTGTTTTGTTGAACTGTTTTTAATTGTTTTTGTTATAATTTTTTAAAGGTTTGTTTTAATGTTTGATTGTTCACTGCCTTGTCAATAAGGTGGAAAGGCAGCATGAAAATGTTTATTTATTTATTGTTATTTATTTATTTATTGGATTTATATCCCACCCTTCCAACGTGGGCTCAGGGCAGTGAACAAGAGGCAAGATGCCACACAACAACATTAAAACATAGAGGCAAAAGCCAAGAATAAATACTAAAACCATAAATACTCCATTACAACTAAAACAATAAAACAACGGTCAACATCACAAAATTCACTATATAGTCCACACCACACAGCACACTAATACACACAGTTGGTACTGCTTCAGTGGTGTCCTAACAAAACTGAAGTCTCATACCAGGGCCAGTGTGCCTCAAGGTGGCTATACGATTATGGTACCATAGCGGTGGCAGCCCCTAAAAAGCCTGGTGGAAGAGCTCCGTCTTTCAGGCCCTACGGAACTGCATAAGGTCCCGCAGGGCCCTGATCTCTTCCGGGAGCTCATTCCACCAGGTAGCGTCTGCCACCGAAAAAGCCCTGGCCCTGGTCGCAGCTTATTTAGCTATCTTGGGGGCTGGAATGACCAGTAAGTGTTGCCCCCTGACCATAGTGCCCTGGGGGGAACATATGGGGAAAGGCGGTCCATCAAGTAGGCCGGACCCTGGCCATATAGGGATTTAAAGGTAAGAACCAGCACTTTGAAGCGGATCCGGTACGCTATTGGCAGCCAGTGCAGCGCCTTCAGCGCTGGCTGGATGTGGTCCCATCTAGTGAGACCCATCAGCAGCCTAGCCGCTGCATTCTGCACCAGATGCAGCCTCCAGATCTGTGACAAAGGCAGCCCCATGTAGAGAGCATTGCAGTAGTCTAGCCTTGAGGTGACTGTCACGTGGATCACTGTGGCCAGGTCGTCGCGATCGAGGTAGGGAACCAGCTGCCGCGCCAGCCAAAGATGGTAAAATGCTGACTTGACAGTGGCTGCCACCTGGGCCTCCATCGTTAAGGAGGTATCCAGGAGCACCCCCAAACTCCTAGCCCCTGGTGATGGCACCAACGGTACCCCGTTGAAGGTCGGGAGTGAGAGCCCCAACCCCAGACCGGTCCAGCTCAGGCCCAGGACCTCTGTCTTCGCTGGGTTTAGCTTCAGCCGGCTCAGCCTGAGCCAACCAGCCATGGCCTGCAACGCCCTATGAAGGTCATCAGGGCTAGAGTCCGACTGGCCGCTCAGCATCAGATAGAGCTGGGTGTCATCTGCATATTGATGGCACCCAAGCCCACAACTCTGGGTGATCTGGGAGAGGGGGCGCATATAGATGTTAAACAACATCGGGGACAGCACCGCCCCCTGAGGCACCCTGCACTCAAAGGGATGCCTCTGGGACAGCTGATCCCCAATCACCACCCTCTGTCCCCGACCTTGGAGGAAAGAGGTGAACCATTGGAGGGCAAGCCCCTGAATCCCCATGTCGGCAAGACAGCGGGTCAGCAGCTGATGGTCGACTGTATCAAATATGGTCGACAGGTCTAACAATAGCAATGCTGCCACACCGCCTTGATCCAGATCAGAGATCGTCAGTCAGGGCGACCAGCACCAAATAGGGCAAATTGGACACCGGTCGATAGTTGGCCAATTCAGCCGAGTCCAGAGATGGCTTTTTAAAGAGAGGGCAGATCATCGCCTCCTTGAGTGCTCCAGGGAATCGGCCCTCAATGAGGGACTTGTTGATAATCTCCCGCAGATCACCTTGAAACTGAGGATCACCTGAGGACTGGAAGGTAGCTAATGTCACTCCCATCTTTAAAAAGGGCTCCAGGGGAGATCCGGGAAATTACAGGCCAGTCAGTCTGACATCGATACCGGGTAAGTTGATGGAAACTGTTATTAAGGAAAGAATTAGTAGGCACATTGATGAACAAAAACTATTGAGGCAGACTCAGCATGGGTTCTGTAAGGGAAGATCTTGTCTCACTAACCTGTTAGTGTTTTTTGAGGGAGTGAACAAACATGTGGACAAGGGGGACCCAATAGATATTATTTACCTTGACTTCCGGAAAGCTTTTGATACAGTTCCTCATCAAAGGCTCCTAAGTAAGCTCAATAGTCATGGGATAAAAGGACAAGTCCTCTTGTGGATCAAAAACTGGCTTATAAATAGGAAACAGAGAGTGAGTATAAATGGGAAACTTTCTCAGTGGAGGGTGGTAAGCAGTGGGGTACCACAGGGATCAGTATTCGGTCCGATGTTTTTTAACTTGTTTATTAATGATTTGGAATTGGGAGTAAGCAGTGAAGTGGCTAAATCTGCAGATGACACGAAGTTGTTCAGGGTGGTGAAAACCAGGGAGGATTGTGAGGCACTCCAAAGGGATCTGTTGAGGATGGGTGAGTGGGCGTCAACGTGGCAAATGGGGTTCAATGTGGCCAAGTGCAAAGTGATGCACATTGGAGCCAAAAATCCTAAATATAAATACACGTTGATGGAGTCTGAACTGGCAGAGACAGACCAAGAGAGAGATCTTGGAGTTGTAGTGGATAACTCAATGAAAATGTCTAGACAGTGTGTAGCTGCAATAAAGAAGGCCAACGCTATGCTGGGGATTATTAGGAAGGGAATTGAAAACAAATCAGGCAGTATCATAATGCCTCTGTATAAATCATTGGTGCGACCTCATTTGGAATACTGTGTACAGTTCTGGTCACCACATCTCAAAAAGGATATCATAGCATTGGGTTAGAACAGATAAAAGGAAATAGTTCTTCACCCAAAGAGTGATTAACATATGGAATTCACTGCCACAGGAGGTGGTGGCAGCTACAAGCATGGACAGTTTCAAGAAGGAATTAGATAAACATATGGAGCAGAAGTCCATCAGTGGCTATTAGCCACAGGGTATAGATGGGAATTCTCAGTCTGGGGCAGGTGATGCACTCTATTCTTGGTGCTGGAGGGGGCAGCAGGGGGAGGGCTTCTAGTGTCCTGGTCCCACTGCTGGACCTCCTGATGGCACCTGGTATATTTTAGCCGCTGTGTGACAGAGTGTTGGACTAGATGGGCCATTGGCCTGATTCAATATTGGCTTCTCTTATGTTCTTATGAAACCCCTCCTGGCCCACCTTAATGAGCCAGGAGGGGCACGGATCAAGGTCGCATGTGGTTGGGCGCACAGTAACTAGCAGTCTGTCAACTTCGTCCAAGCTGAGCAGGCCGAAACATTCTAAACCCAGGACCGAAGATACGCAAGGGGCCTCGAGTTCGCTAACTGTCTCAATCGTGGTGGGGAGGTCGCATTGGAGCATCAAGACTTTATCTGCGAAATAGCTCACAAAAGCATCACAGCCGATATCCAATTCCCTAACATTTTGTCTGCCCTGTGGCAGGTCCGTCAGAGTCCGAATTGTGCTAAATAATTGGGATGGGTGTGAGCTCACGGATGCAATCTCAGCCACAAAGAAATCCTTCTTAGCCGCCTTGACTGCCACCTCATAGGCTCTCATAAACGTCCTATAAGATGCTCTTGACGCTTCATCGCGGGCATGGAACCACCGTCTCTCTAGTCGTCTCAGTTCCCGTTTCATCCACTGCAGCTCCTGGGTGTACCAGGGAGCTTGCCTCAGCTGAGCCCACAAAGGACGCCTGGGAGCAATCTTGTCGATGACTGTGGAGAGCCGGACATGCCAGTCCTCCACTAGCTCAGCAGAAGTTCAGCAGAAGATATACTCATTTCCCATTGTTTCAGTGGGACCTCAATGCACTGTACTCTGCCCAAACTGCAGACTGGAGTCAGCCAAAAGCAAGATGATCGATTAGAAGTCAGTCACAGGTTTTTTAAAACACTTAATGACTAATTCATTTGTTTAAAATGCCTCCTATCATATTGTACCACAGCAGCCCTAGTACACAGCCATGTTTAATATCCACTCCCCTGTTTTCCCTAATTCCCCTCTGATTTCCCTGGGGCAGAGACCTGTCTTTTTTTGTTTATGCTACAAAGTGCTGTACACACTGAAGATGTTGCATGTATGGATAGCTGGATGAAAGAATAAGAAATATAGGCTTTCAACGGTGGGGCATACAGGGTGGCACCCCCGTATCAAATTTGCTGTGACCCAATTTTGACAGGGTAGCCATGCTGCCCTTCACTGCCCCAGGTCTGCACTGCCCCACCCAATGCTCCCCCTCAGGGCCACAGCCCTCTGAGGTTGCGCTGTGCAGTGCCCAAGCCATCCATCCCCAAGTTGGGTCCCTACTGTTGGTGGTGGGCAAGGTGGGGGGAAGAGGAGGGTGAGTGCGGCATCTGGCACAGGTCAGCCAGCTGCCAGAGGGGGTGCTGGGCAGGCCATGGCAGGGCTGTGCATCTAGCCTCTCTCTGCCCCTCCTGCTGCCCCACCCCTGAGAGCAAGGGGAGGCAGAAACGCACGCACACTTGGCCTGGGTGCGTCTTGTGATCCGGGATGACTGGGCCTGGGGTAAGGAGCTTAAGCGGCTGAAAGGGAAGATCAGGGAAGACTGGGGGGGGGTGCTGTAGATCAGCTCATTTAATTTAATTAAAATTAATTCGTGGCAGCGCCCCAACACCCCTCCCTTTGAAAAAATTCCTGGCTACAGGGTATCCTGTGACAGCTGTACTTTCTACCAGTGCATTCATTAATTTTCGTATTATCACAAAATATGAAAAACAGATTGTCAATGTATATCCCTTAAAGAAAATAATATTTTTATAGAAGGGATTGTGTTCAGCATTAAGGATCCATTTAGATTCAAAAGTGGCCTTGAATAGATTGGCGACGCTGGGAGCAAAGGCGCTTCCCATAGCGACGCCTCTATGTGAAAGTAAAAATCATTCTGAAACCTGTGCCACAGGTTTGCACAGTGAAATGAGAAGGATGCATTAGAGCCATTTCTCCAATCACTAACTGTAGGGAAATGCCACTGGTTCTAGTAGGGCTTCTCTTAAGTAGATGATATGAGAAGACATGACCACACAGCATTGTAAAACTGCATGATGTCTGCCTATAAACATCTAGGGCTGTGTCGCCAGTAGGGCTCCCAGCCTCCAGGTGGGGCCTGGAGATCTCCCAGAATTACAACTGACCTCCAGGCTGCAGAGATCAGCTCCCCTGGAGGAAATGGCAGCTTTGGAGGGTGGGACTCTGTGGCACCATTGCTGCTGAGCGCCTTTCCCTCCCCAGACCCCCAAGCTGGAGTTGGCAGCCTTTGTCTTCAGCTGTAGGCCTGACTGTTCATTTGACGGCAAAAGGTTTACCACATTAGGAAACAAAGAGGGCAGATTTGGGATACAACTCATTTATTCTGCATTGAAGACCTAGTATGTTATTGGTTAACATCCTTGGGCTGACCTGGTCAAATATTAATACACAAGCATGATGTCACTTTAATTTTCCATGAGTACACACTTTAGCAAATTAGAAATTTTATCTCCTGAAGAATATTGACAAATATTCCTGTTATAAATATAGATTTGTTACAGAAAGGGCTAGTGGGTATGTTCTTCTCCACTGGGAAAGTAGCGGGTGGGTGCCAGTGTTACAAATCAGTAAAATTGTGCAAGGGAAGAGTTAATCCATTCTACCCTTGGCAGCACCATGGCCATAGTGGCAACCGGGAATTTCCACAACTGCTTTTAGCCATTTAAAAAAACTGCACGGGATGCTAATCATGGATCTCTCAGATCACATCTGGCCTCTCCCAGACTCTGCTAAGAGGTTATACTTCCAGAAGTACAGCAGAGGCAGCTTTCTTTCTCTGAAACAGCAGTATACATATTATGCAGTGTACCTATTATGCAGCAGTATGCATGGAAGCGATTTTCCTAGCTATCTTATTTATTAACTGGATTCTGTACTTTAAGGGTAGCCTAAGTGTGCCTATTCATTTTGAAAAGCCTGGTACAGACTGTAGATGGACAGCTGCTGTATAGAGCAAGTTAGAGAGAGTAAGGGATACTCTTTGGAGCAGGCTGAAAGCAGGAAAACGTACATGGAGCCTGGATTTACTTTGGGAGGGAGAAAGCAGGAAGTGCAGGTTTTTTCCTTACTTAGTCCTCTCCCCAATCACCTGAATCTTAAGAACCTGAAATGTACTGAGACTGACGCATATGGTGGGGTCAACTCAGACCATTTACTTAGTGATTTCAGCAAACATAAGGCTACAGTCGCCAGCTCGCAGGCTGCTTTTATGTCCCTTTACAAACACACCCATTTCACACACACACACCCGTGATAGGCTATATACAAGAGTAACGATCTGATAGGTTTTTCCCTAGGATCCCTGTTTGCAGGTTGGCTGGTTTTAGGAGCCTAGGACTCTATTGTCGCTGATAGTGAAACTCTGCTAGGCAGTCAGGCCACGTGGCTGCCCGATCGCGCGTGTGCGGTGTAGCTAGTGCCCAACAGAACCTGAAAGCCAAAGGCACCGCACGGCTCTCTCTCCAATGTAGGGTTGCCAACTTCTGGTTGGGATATTCCTAGAGATTTGGGGGTGGAGTTTGGGGACAGGAGGGCGTTCAGCAGGGATGTGATGCCTCAGAGTCCATTCTCCAAAGCTGCCATTTTCTCCAGAGGAACTGATCTTGGTAGTATGGAGGTCAGTTGAAATGTTTTGAGAACTCCAGCCCCCACCTGGAGGTTGGCATCCATATGCCAATATGTTGTACACTTCCATTTCTTTGAAGTGATTCTGGCCTTTCCCCCAAAAAAGAATCACAGAGATTTTAAAAACTAGATGTGATGCCATAAAATTCAGCTTCTGCACTAATTAACTCAGTGTTCCTAGTCTATCGCATAATTTCCGGGCTTTACGAAGTGCCCAATGGTGGCAGACCAGTGCAACCATTAAGCACATATCACTATGCCAGCTGGGTTGTGCATTTTGGTTGGGTAATGCCTTCCACAGAGGTTGCTAGTATACTGTTGCAATCATGAAATCAAATAAATTATCATGTCCGACTAACACAGACTAACCATCTAAACTCTGTTCATTCTGCCATTTGCTTTTAGCAGGCTCTCTTATGAATATTGTTTTACATATTGACTTAATTGCTCTACACGTTACCATGGGCATTACTGTTTACTCAACAGTGGTGCCCATGGTTAGGCAAATAAGCTTCAAGAGATAATGAAACCGTGACCTGGTTTAAGTGTGATGCTGGGCAACGCCAAACAACTCACCCTACTTTGCGTATGCAGACAGTCCCATTTAAAGTGGGCTGCAACCTATGCAAAGCAACTGTGCTTTGTTAGCAGGCCAGTGCAACAATCGCACAGGCTATGGATCTCTGGCATGCTAGCTGAGCCGGCACGGCTGCTTTACATAAATAGCAGCCCAGTTTAACCAAGACTCTGGGCATGTGCAAAGTTGGGCAGGCAAGTGCTTTTACCTTGCCAGCATCACATTTAAAAGAGGCCTGTATATCTCAGCTATACTATGGCACAAATTAAGCAAACTAAGGAAGCTTTGGTTTTCCTACAGCATAGATGTAGTGGGTAGAGGATCAGTGTGACAGACAGGAACTTGTTCTGCTCCTGAGCCCCACTGCTGGACCTCCTGATGGCAACTGGTATATTTTGGCCGCTGTGTGACAGAGTGTTGGACTAGATGGGCCATTGGTCTGATTCAACATTGGCTTCTCTTATGTTCTTATGAGTGAAAAAACAGCCACACATCTGAGCCTATGGGAGTGCTGCTCCAATACCCAATCACCTTTCAGGAGGAGGATAGAATGCTGGACAGAAGCACGGCAGGAGGACTTCAGATCAGCCATCAGGGAAAGAGCAGTGAGAGCTCATGTCTGCCTCAGAAAAAGAGCAGAGAGTTAGAAGAGTGGCTCTGCCTGGTAGTGTGGCGGAGTGGTTTGGTTCTACCTCTGAGAGAGAATAGAGTACCTGATTGTTAGGCCTGTCTCTGGTAATGAACCGACCTTGGCCCTTTCTGCACCTACATTTTGCCCCAGTTTCTGAACACATCCTATTATTCCATTCTGTATTACCTCCAGCTTTCACTTCATTTCTGTCGGGTCTTTCTCTGGTTTCTGCATTCGTTTTACAGGAATCATTCTGCATTCAAATCAATTCCAGCACACTGTCACACTGGGGATGTCACACAGGGACGTCCCTGTTTAGGGGTGGGGTTCCCCCACCAGCCAACTAGTCAGTGGTGTGGAGAAGCCCCTGAAAGTGGGGAATCCCCCTGCTGGGACGTAGGGGCTGGCAGTCCTATCTCTGCTGCTGATCTGTTCTTTGAAACCAACCTGTAAATAAATGGATCTTCTGTGCTGTTTATACACGATTCCTGCCTCAGTGATCTCTGTATTTAACTTACTCGCCACAAAACTTACCTCAGGGCAGCAAACCCAAAGCCTATACACTTGCTTACTTAAGAGCACCTGGTAACTGAGGGGCAGTTTTATAGTTTGAAACAAACTAGTTCCCTCAAAATCATATGATGCCATGTGAGTCCCTAGGAATGCCAGCCTCCAAGTGGGACCTGGGGATCTCCCGGAATTAGAGGTAATTTCTCCTGGAGAAAATGGATGCTTGGGAAGGTGGACTCTATGGCACCATACCCCACTGAGGTCCCTGTCCTCCCCAGGCTCCATCCCCAAATCTCCAGGACTTTCCTAACCTGGTCCTGGATCTGGCAACCTTACTCCCCATCCCCCACCAGTAGCCAGGGAGGACCTGGTAACCCCCACTGTTAGTACAAAAAGCTTGTCACAATCAGACAAGGGGGAGACCTGGATTCAAATTCCTACTCAGCTATGATGGGTGGTTTTGGGTAACTCTCTCTTAAGGGTCTATCTACACGTGAAAAAGTCCTCATGTTTGTTGGGACAACATGAGAACTTTATATTACACAAACAAGGGGCCTCCCAAGTGCATATTAGCTCTTTTCTGTTTTTAACCACAGCACTCAGGGGGAACTTAAACTCTCCTGGCTGAACCTGAGCCAGATTTAACTCCTTAAATAAAAAGCATAGTAAGTGGTTCAAAATAATTGGTTCAATAATTACAGATTCAGAAGACACTTGAGGAGTGCTCCAGCTATATTTTGATATAAATATATTTTTCAGTGATCTGTCTGAAAAAAGGCAGAGAGGAGCAGGGCCTGGATTTGCAGTGCTCAAGCAGACGTTGCTTTTTCCAGCAACAAGGGGGGGGATTCTTGGACTGGGGTTTTGTGTGAACTCCTCACTGTTGTTTGGATTCTTTTAAATTGGTTGTATACAGAAATATTGCTCATGGAAACATTGCATTTTACTGCCAAGCTGAAGGTCCTGGTGCAGAATGCCTTGACAATAATGAGGCACCAATGCTCTAGGGTCAACATCTGCTTCCTGCTTCTCTCAAGGCATAAATCAAAGATCTGGCTTCCACCATGAAAGTTCTAAATGATGTAAACACTGCATGTTTTAATGTACTGATTGTTGTTTTAAAATTTGTATTCAGCCTTTCCTCTGCTTAAGGCAGTTTGCAATTCAACACCAAACCAGACATACTCTTCTGTCAAACACAATCAAAGAGATACTCTGCTAAATCAGTAAAACAATTATCTTTACTCCCTTCAGAACTAATCCATGAATGCCCTGTAAAACAAAACTGCATTGCAGATCTTTTAAAAGGTCCTAATGGAAGGTACCACATGTGATTTTAATGGGCAGGACCCAGCCATTACGTATGAACTTTAGGCTCCTCCCACAGAGGGTTTCCTTCCCAAAACACACACACACACACAGAGGGCACAGCATGTCCCTATGTTGTTTTTTTTGAATCTCCACACAATATTGTAGTCATGTGAAGCATGACTTCTGGAGCTCCTTTGACAATTTTGACCTGATTTCAGAGGACAAAATTTGGGTTGGCTGCAGGGCAGGCAGGGCTTCCATGTGGACACTCCACTCACAGCTGATCTAGGGAGCTAAATGGTGGAGCTAAGCTCCGCATTCCCCCTTTCGCCTTTCAGTCCTTTAAAGCTTTATTTCTACTCCCAGCTGAGCCCACAGTGTAGCTTTGACAGTGGCTCAGGTGGGAAGGGGCAAAAGAGGGGTTGCCAGGCCACAGGGGTGGTATGGCACAACTGTTGTCATGTTTGTTGATTTATTTAAATACTTATATCCTGCCTTTCTCTGTGACTACAGGCAGCTTACAAATCATCACAATTTAAAACACACAACATAAAATATAACTGTTATCTATTAGGTCTGGAACATTCCAGGACTGGGTACCAGAGACTGACTGAGCTTGGAGCTCTAGAACAATAGCCCAGTGGGACTCTGGAGGTGACCACTGAGGAACCAATGTTATGTAAATAGCCTATTGTTGGGAGCTGGGTGTGGTTGGGTGTGGTTTTTGCATGCTACTTAAACAGGACTGTTGTCCTGAGGTTTTAGTCTTGTTACTGAAATCACTTAATAAAGTAGAGCTGTTCACTGCAATGCATCTTGAACCCAGTATTTAACAATAACCCCAAATGATTCCTATGAATAAGCCTACACTCAATACATCATTAAATACCTTAGTAAATAAAATGGCCTTGCATTTCTAGAGACGGTGCCCCCCCACCCTCAGGGAGCCCATTCCACAAAGTAGGAGCTAGAGTGGAAAAGGGATGAAATCCAGTTGATACTGGGCTGGCTGCCTTGAGTAGGGGAACCCAACATAATAGTGAAACACACTGTATCCATGTGAACTCAAAGAAATTCCCTGAGTAGTGGTGTCATTACCAATTTCAAAAATCAGTAAATAGTAATAATTAACAAATAATTCATTTATAAACAAATAAATAAGTCATTTATACAGTTTCCAAATCCTAAGCAAAATTATTCCTACAATACACAATTCATAATCAGGGCATAAATGATTTAACATAAGTCCTGTGCATGGCTCACAAAGTCCAAAACACTTCAAAGTACTCAGTCCCTCCTAATGAGCAGCATGCTTCATAGTGTAAAGGGGGGGAAATGAGCATCCAGAAGATATCTACTCTGACAGTTCCAAGAGGGGAACTACGGGATTGCCAGCTTCCTCAATAGGCTCCACGTTCCACCAACATGGCTTTATCAAGTTGGAATCAGTAACTTGAAGGATATCACTATAAAACTACAAAAACATTCTAAAACAGTGTATAATACATCATATATAACTCATACATCCCAGGAAATACTGACAGATCAAATAAAAAAACATACCTGGAAAACAGTCTCCGTGTATTCAGTTCACAACATCATTTTCAAAGTGGGTTACGCCTTCACAACATTCAATATTCTCACAGTACCATACTCAAAGCATCTCACAGCATTCCACAGGTATGAGTCATTCACATGAAACAGGAGAAGAGCCTGAAGACTATAGTTGGCACACAAGGACAGGTGGAAAGACAGTCATTTAGATATGTGGGTTCTGTTGGAGAAGCGACAGCCTGCTAAGAGTTTAGTTACTGTAAATACTGCTGAGAGAGTAGCTGAGTCCACTTGTACCCTGAACTCTGCAACAGGTCCTAGGCCATGAAAGGCTTTAAAGGTCATAACCAGGACCTTGTATTGGTCTAGGGATTCCAGTCCCCAGGTGGGGGTGGGGGATCCCCCGATTTTGGGGGGCTCCGCAGACACTGGCCAGCTGGCACCCAACAGTCATCTGCGGCCCTGCTTGAAAAAAATTCACAGCTTGCAAGGCAAGCATGCATGGTGCCTGCTCTTTCCAAGCCACAATTTGGGGTTGCAGGGCAAGTGCGTGGGTGCCCACTCTTTTCAAGCGGGGGCTGCCAGCTCCTGCCCTGCAAGCCATGAATTTGCAGCTTATAGGACAGGTGCACCTGGCACCCACTTTCCCCCAATTCATTTAAAGGGAATGGTTGGGGGAAAGCAGGGGAGTGCATGATGTCATCGTGTCGGGGATGATCCCACCCCTTCCCAGAATGCCCCCCAAATCGCCCCACCAGGGAGAGTATGGGACCTGGGAACCCTCAAGTGGACTGGGGAACAAAATGGCAGCCAAAGCCATTGTTTCAGAAAATGAAAGATGAGTTCCTGTTGGCTAGTCGCTGACAATATTTCAGGCTACCACATTCTGAACCAGCTACAGTCTCTGGGTTGTCTTCAAAGGCAGCCCAATGCAGAGTTCATTACACTAATCCAACTGTGAGGTTACCAAAGCATAGATGAGCATGTTGGCAGAGTCTAAGAAAGGAGAAAGCTAGTGACCCGGATGCAAATAAGAGACGGCACTCTTGACTACTACACGAAACAGTTTTGTGTACAGCAAGGCTGGGTCCATGAGCACCTTCAAGCTCTAAACCTGTTCCACAAATGTAAGGTCCACTCCATCCAAGACAAGCGGACCCGTACCCTCTATCAGTCTTCCCAACCAGCTTTACCTCTGTTGTGCCTGGATTCAGCATTGCCACTTCTCCACTGATCTGACAGAAGGGCAGGCAGGGACAGCAGACAACAGCACATGGACAGGGTACGCAGACATTGTCCCCAGTGGCTGTCATCCCACTTGCTGCTGCTTTCACAGTGTGTGAAAGCAGTCACAATTATCTAAACTTTTAAACATGCTTTTTGTTGAAGGTAATGTTCTCAGTTTGAGTCCTTGAGTTAAAAATCTGGGTAGATGGATAAAAATGAATGTCACTGGAACTCACCCTTGGGAAATGGGATAATAATATCCCCGTCCTCGGAAATACCAGAAAAACAGCTCTGTTTGTTCCTTGGATATTGCTGGAGAATTAACTGGAATGAAATATCAAAATATGCTAATGGATTTAATGTCAGTACATCAATTCAGGGCAAAAAAACCTCACAGCATTATCACTAACAAAAGGGAAATGTTACATACAGTAGGCAAGGCAATGCCCAGCCCTGTATGAATAATGTCTCTTTATGTGTGCGTTTGCACCAGGAAGACAAAATGGGAGGAATCTCATTATTATTAAGCAAGAAAGAGTCTCATAGTGACCTTTCATGGGAGAATGCACAGAAACAGTTTTCCCAAAGCTGATGTTCAAAGTGTGGTGTATTACCATAAATTATTGAAGCAAAAGAAACTCTCAGCATCTCAAAATAAACATCCCATTTGTTGGGCTCCAACATTCGCCTTGCATGTGCTACTGAAGAATGAATCACATTTCTATTCATGGGAAGCTACAACCTTGGGGGAGGCAGTCACACATCAATATGCAAACTGCAGAAAGCACTTTTTTTAAAAAAAGATAACATTTTATAATTGTATGAACTTTCTTCACACATGCCACTTAAGATTTCATCACCTGATTACTCAGTGCTCAATGACTCACAACTGAATATGTGAACTGACTCCATCGAAACTCATAGATATACGGGATTAGTCACACAGTGGGTTATTAATATAGGTGACCTCACACAACTCAGCACTTACAATTGTCATTCCTGAGTGACGCATATGCTGCTGAGAATCCCATAATGTGTACTGCAGATTACCAGCCGAGTGAAACAAGAGGACTCCTTGCTGAACATCCAGTACCTCAGGGAATCAGGAAGGCTTTCTTTCACACCATCCTTCACAGAACTGCTAAGGTTTTCCTGGACTTGGTAATGGATCTTCAGTGGTCTGCACTTAGGCTTACCAACCTCAAGGTGGAGGCCCGGAGTTCTTCTGGAATTACAACTGATCTCTGGACTATAGTGATTCCTCTAGATGAAATAGCAACTTTGGAGGTTGGATTCTATGGCATACAGTAGTCCTAGAGAGACATCACATCCTCTGCTGAGCTCCCCTCCTTCTCCATACTCTCTCATCCCTAAGCACTGCCCCAAGTCTCCACAGATTTCCTAAGATAGAGCTGCCTTGACTGCACTTGCTTCTCCCTCTTGCATCTCTCTCCCTCCTACAGTAAACTGGAAGGCTGGGAAGGCAGAGAGGCCATTTCCTCCCTTCTCATTGCCTCCTTAAAGTGGCCCATCAGCAAAGCCAGTGCCCATTTTGTTGTTTCAATATAACCTCTCTGGAACTGTAAAACTCCTGTGAACATTTTAATCCTGCCATCAAGCAACTCTGGGGTACAGGCTTGTTACAAATATCTCGTTACGTTTTGCAGCTGCACAACAAGCAGAACTTCAGCAGGTGGGATATCTTTCTTTTCTCTGAAGTGACAGGAAGAGTTTCACACCTGCTGGGCTTCTACTCAGAGCTGTGAAAGAAAACCCATCAGAAAAGAAGCCTGTAACCCTCATTCTCATCCCATAAGTTAGCATGGGGAAAACAGCCAGTGCAAGAGCTGAGCCAGATCAGCACATTTGTAACAGCTGTGTTGATTCATGAAAAGGCTGAGACCGAGGCTGCAGTCAGATGACAAGCTTGGCGTGCCCTGGCCCTGCCTCTAATTTCTCCATTTTGTTTTGTAATGGAGAGTTTGGATCAGACATCCCAACCTGAACCCCCCTCACTGTGCACTCACTCCATGGTTGACCGTTCATATTATTGCTGTGCATGGAGAGAGTGGGTGGTTGGGCAACTTGTCTTTCATGCATGCACAAAAATGTTCATTTGAATAATCACTCCATTTTGACAGCTCCATGATCCCACCCCCAAGTACTATGGCCCCTCTCAGCCTCCTTCGCGTCACCTCTCTTCCTTGAAATACATGGAGAGGAAGTGTACTCATCGTGCAGATTTACATGAGAGTAGCCCCACTGATTACAGTACATTTACACTTGTGTCAATCATGGGATGCTCTCAAACAACAACTTTGAAGCAGAAACAGAAGAAAGGAGTTTGGGAGGGGATTTGTCCCTCAGAAACAACTCCCATAGGGGCTCCTGATCCAGAAAGACTACTTGGCAATGCCAACGTGATTTGACAATACCAGCAGCAATTATATGCTTATGCGCACATCATGAAGAAACTGGGGAGGCAAGACAGAAGTTCACACTCCCAACCAACTTGAGTTCACAACAGGGGAGTTGAGACAGCTGGAACTGTGGGCTGAAAGCACAGACATCCATAAAGACCAGACTTTCCCCAGTGCCTGATAGCTCCAATTCAAAGATGGGTCAGAACTGGGTGCCACTGACTGGGGAACAAGGGCCAGATGTTGCTGATTGTGCACTTTAAATCCAGAAAGGAACAGCAACAACATTGGATCAAACTGCATGTCTGACCACAGCCTTAGTTCAGAGCTCTCTATATACTTAGTTGCTAGAAGCTATTGGCATGGCACCTGGGAGCATATGATGGTTCTGGGCTTCTTCTTTTTTCCTCTGTGCAACAACACCACATCCATGTACTCTGTCAGAACATACTTTCATATCCAGTTTTTGTACTCACAATCATTTATTTATTGCTTGCAGATATATACACTTGGGCATGGCAAGAGGCTCAAGCCAAAAAACAGAACCAAAGGGAACATGGCCCTTGACTCTTCATCTTGTGCCGACATGCCCAGTGAATCTAGGACCAGCTTATGATGTAGTTTATTATTTGGGAAAAAGGGTTTTTGTGGGTATATTTACATTGTATTTTGTTCAAATTTGTTTATTTGAACTGTATCTTGGTTGGGGTCTTTTTTTTGTAAACTGCTTTCAGTATCCCCTTCCTGATTCTTTTAATTTTCAAGGACTGAATAACAAACTTGAGTCTGTGCTTAAATTAATAAAGGAAGAGCAAGTATAACAACAACACAGAGCTTTATTGTAAATGTAGCACAGTGTGGAATAAAGATAGCACTGAACCTGAACTCACATAGCTGTGGTTAGTGTTCATCTAAGAGCAACATGGAGACAGGCTGTGCCTTAACAGGAAGTCACTGAATAAGCTCCTTCTCTAAAAAGCTAAGTAACCGTGCTAAAAGACTAGCATTCTTCTTCAATAGAGTTCCCAGCACTTACCAATATATTCCCCTAGTGATGCATGACTAAACCATCTTGATTGAATTGTACCTGTGTTCCAGATGCAAAGGAAGACAAGACAGTTATGTTGAAGAGTGCTTCCCCTCCCCACAGAAATACCTTTTCCTCTCTTCTATGGCAAGCTGCACCTGTCAAATTTGCCTTTTTCCACAAATGGCACCGTAGTTCTCTCTTTTTGTATTTAGTTCCCTTCATTCATCTTAACTCTTAAGCTATGAGCTCAATGTATTCCAATGAGACAATTATTCATGTGCTTGACAGGGCAGTTCTAAGAAGTTTTCCACCCTTCTAAGCCCATTGATTCAATGAACACGGAAAGGTTCTATGAACCTGGAAACACAGAAAAGTTTCTTTTCCACTGAATTCTATAGGACTTAAAATTCCATAACTTGTGCTAGACTGACCTTTCTTTTCTTTTTCAATGTGCAGCTGGGTGTATTCTGGTAAAAACTGTTGCTTCATATAAAGATACCACAGAAGGTTCCAATTTGTGCAGTGTATTTATATGAAAACTAGTTTGGAAACAGTCTTTTGACAATATGAGGAAATCAGCAGCATTTCCAGAGAACAGCCACATAATGGAGGGAGTTTCCTTCCCTGTTCTCTGGCCGTAAAAGCAATAAATAAAACAAAAGAAGCTTCAGATATTAGAACATCAACAAAAAAAACCCAATGACCCTAATTGTTTCTAAAAAGCTTTTTTCCACACACAACCACTGCAGGAAAAAGGGGTGCTGCAAAAGGGAAGGGCATTTGAGGGAGAAAAGCAGCTGTTAGCTACACACAGCATATGAGGAGAGTGGCTGAATTGTAATGACAAACCTTGGTAGAACTGAGGGGTGGGCTTGTGGCTCAGAGGCTGACCACCTGTTTTGCCCACAGATGGTACGATCCCTGGCATCTACAGTCAGAGCATATTTCAATCACTCGTTGTGTAAATAAGTCTTTCCTTTTATATGTACTGACCTTGAGCAGCCAATGGAGCTTTGGAGGTTCTCTAGCTCATATGCCCCCCTCCCCAACAGGACCACAGCTTGTCATTTCATTCAGCCTGAATGTTACAACCAACTATGGTTCCTTGGAAACCATGAAGTGCTCATTCGCCAAATTGTGCACAAATGGAAGAAGCAGGTGTGGGAACATGCCACCCCTCCACAGTTTGAGGATTCCCAAGGCTATGATCCAAGTTCATCCATCATGTTTCACAGCTGAGTGGGAAATGGAATCTGTATCTTTCCCACTCCAATACTTTAATTATTACATTTGCTGTTTTCCATGCCTTCACCAATCATCAAGATTTCCCATTTATTTTTCAGGATGACAATTACCTAAACTTTACATGGGCCAAAACTGTAAAACATCCTAATCTCTCTTGCTCTTCCCTTCTCCATCTGTGAATGAGAAGGTGCTGTGAAAGTATATGCTTATTCTGTCTCCAATTCCATCGCATCTGGCATCCATAGGCAAGGAAATATACATCTCTGTCATCAGCTGGAAGAAAGCTGCCATTCTTTCCCCTACAAGCAAAGCTCTCGTATCTTCAACAGCCACACAAACGGAAGAAGTTCAGCAAGTGAGAACTTTTCTCATCAACTTTTCTCTTCAATAAGAGTTTCATTCCCAAAAGGCTGATATATAGATTTCTTTTATTTATAAAAGCCCCCACGAGAAACAGTATTAAGTGCATTCTGGAAGTCATTTTTCAACTCTGGAATATTCACAATGACATTTGAGGACCCTCACTTGAGCAGTTTACAATAAAAATTAAATATGTTGTCGAAGGCTTTTATGGCCAGAGTTCATTAGCTGCTGTAGATTTTCCGGGTTGTCTGGCTATGGTCTTGGCACCGTAGGACTTGATGTTTCGCCAGTAGCTGTGACTGACATCCTCAGAGGTATAACACAGAAAGATGGAGTTACTCTCTGTGTCACCCGGAAAATCTACAGCAGCTAAGAAATGAAATACCTGGAAAAAATGTTTTTATGCTTTTAGACTTTTGCAGACTTAGTTTACCACCATTATAATCTCTTCCTGTTTCTTATTGTAAGCATTCCATTTAAAACCCACTGCTCCCAGAAGAGATAATATAATGTGAACAGAGAATTCCAAGTTTTACTATATAAAAGAATGTATTATAAGTTTTTAAACCAATTACTTTGAATATATAAGAAATAGGACATCTTTCTCCTTTTGAATTACTCTGGCAACAAATCATGAACCAGAAAGCTGCTGATAATTTGTGTCTTGTATTTACATATTTGTGAATTAACATGTTGGAAACTAGGGCATATTATTCCTTCTCACCACTTGGAATATTCCACCAGTTGGCAAAAACAAGTTTCCAATGCAAATATAAAACTTGCCTTAGCCAAAATACTCACATTACAAATACTTCTTTCCTACCTTCTCTTCTGCATGAAGGATTTCTTAACTGCATGCCACTGAAACGACATTTGAACCTCCTGGGAGAGTTCATAAATAAGATTTTTAAATTGAATTAGAATATTAAATAACAGTAATTTGGAGATTTTTTTGTGGCTAGCATCACTTCAGGCTTGCTCTGAAATTGAAGGTCCAATTACAAAAAGGAACAACTGTTAATATATGGAACGACTTTACACAGAGTCTCAGTTTTCAAAAGGTTGACCTGCATGTTCAGAAAAATCATACAGCACAGCCCTTCTGAGATTGTACTCCTTCAGAATTCAGCTGGGACATCACTTGCTTAAATGCTAGTTCGCATCCCAAATGCCTTCCATGTAAGAAAAGGAATACATCAGCAACACCAGTGCTGGGGGGGGGCGGGGGGTTTGCAGGCACATTACTTGCCCAGCCTCTCTGCACTGCAGAGGAACGTGAAAGTGGCATGGCCTTTGATCAGCACTGCCTTTCTTACTCAAGCAGCAATGTATGTGTGCACCTCTGCCACACTGTAGTTTTCCACTTTAAAAGGAAATTTAGCTTAACATTAAAACCTAGTTCACAAGAAACACAAGGAGCAGGCTGCTTGAAACTGAACCCATGCAGTAGCTGCTGCAGATGGTGAGTTGACTGTGTGGACTGGCCAAGATATGTAGATCAAGTGCTATCATGAGTTTCCTCCACATAATTCAGTAGTTCCATCGTGAAGCATACCTAAGCCACATGAGCAGAACAGACTCCTGAACAGGAGCAGAAACTCATGTTACTCAGCAAATTACTTTGTATGTAGTCTGTAGCCCCAGAGCTTTCAATGTTTAAGAGTACCACTGTATCCCATCTCTGTATTTCTGTCTCTTTCGGTATTCTCAATGGCAATATTATCCTTGGTTACACTGTAGTCACAGCTATATTCTTCTAGAGAGGAAGCAGAATGAACTAGCACTCTATTTAAAAACTGTTGACAGAAAGACCACACTACTATTTGAAATACATTGGGTTTATCATATGTTATAAAACATTTGAAGCATTTTCACATTATACATTTCCCCCCCAAAAAAGGGGGGGGGCTTGTATTCCATTGATTTACAAGAAAAAGATCCCAGTGTTTCAATATATGGAACTTTCACATGGCCAAAATAGCAACTGACTCGAACATGGGACAGCTTTCATGCCATATATATTCAATAACTAAGAGGCAATTATGTACAAGACAAAGACTGCCTAGCCCCTACCCAATCATTCCACGATTTTTGAAGCGCACTTGCCAGCAACCATCCAGTTGCCAGTTTGCCTAATGGTTAACTACTGGAACAATGAAACTGGCTCCTGAAGAGCATCATGTTAACCAGTTTTGGCCTCAAGTAATTATTTTCTCTTTTAGACTTTTCATTAGTCCTGGATTTGTACAGATTCTGCATATCTTTCTTGAGGTAGTAGACAAAGTACTCATCGACATTATAAAAACTACCTATGATTTCCACTTATTTAAGCCTAAAAGACTATTTTCCTGAGGTAAAACTATAGTACAGACAAGGCACAGCTAGGTTTTACCTTAAAGGAAGAAAGTTAACTCCCAACATCTACCTCAGTGTGATTCACTTAGATGAGGCGTTCCTTCAGTATATTTTTGATCCTGAGGGTCCATAAATTTGTACAAACATTTCTAAGTTAACACAGATTTTTAGAGGCCTTCCTTTCTGTAACCTTTCCTCACCTCCTAAATGCATGTATATATTATATATATTTTAAACAATGGAGTCGACCATCACCGACAGTGTTACATTTCCTCAAGCCCTGATACTATACCTGTATTATGAAACCTATGCTTGATAGTGATGAGAAATAAACCTTTTTTGGGAAAGTACGATACTGAAATGAAGAGGGAATGCATACCCATCAATGAAGCAGCTTTCTATAATAGTCTGGGCACTGCTTGCATGGATAAAGGAAGCCACAATCATGTTTACCACCTTCCCCCCCCTTTAAAAATTCTACATGAGATATAGCAGTGCGGCAGTCAACCCAGAAAGAACTAAAAGGATCGGAGGCTTGGAGAAATTGTATGCCTTGTCATCAGTAATTTCCAATGTACTGTCCAAGTGTCTCTCAGCATTGTAAACCATCTCGCACATAGCAATAGTGGTATCAGTAGGGAGACAGAATGATGCAATGCCGAACTGCAGCAGTGGATTCCTTAAAATAGTAGCACGTCCTGGAGGTAAGATACTGGTATCTCATCCAACTGAACCATTACAAGCACAATGTAATCTTCAAAATAATGAAAAATTTGTACAAGCCCTATGTGGGAATCATGCAGGCTCATATCATCTCTATGCATCACTGAGCTCACAACAGGACTGCAACTGAAGTATTTGCTGTAAGTTTTTTCTACCTTGTGGCAAAATCCTATATATCAGAAGAGCCAGGCAGACACAGAAGGAATCCAAGCACTAGAAACTCTGTTCCAAAGCTATCCTGCAGACTTGGGAAACAGACCACCACAAACAGCATAAGTAATAAAATAATTCGTCAGTTCTTACACTGTAAGGCAGGTCACCCTCATGGGACATCTAGAAAAAGCATGTAAATTCTTCAGGATGCCCTTAGCAAAGGACTTTCACCATTAGATTTGTGAGGGTGACTTCTTCTCTACCATATAATCTCAACCTAATTTGGGAGGGATGCTATGTTCTAATTATTGTTCCCTGTGCATTTGTGGGGGTGAGAAAGATATACTAATCATTTCCTCTAATACCAGTGTTGGATGAGCACCCTGTTTCACAAATCTTTGCATATAACAAAGGCTGCAGGCAATTTATCAATGTTCATTTGGAGAGGGTTAGAAGCTAGAGCAAGTTCAAAAGAACTTCAGGAAGATTGGGAAGCACTGGGTTAAGCCAAACACATTGTCTCTATTACTGGCTTTTTATTGCTGAGGAGCGGGGGAACCTCATCCACTACCTCTAGTTTGCCCTGCTCCAACATCTGCTCCATGGGCTCTAAGCAGCTCATCTAATACACCTTCCCTTTAGTTACACATATAGAAGGGCAACTGGATTCCACCAAGGTAGATAAAAGACGTATGATGAGCAATGTAACTCAACTTTTTTTCTGCAAAGACCACTCATGGGTGGACTGTACTGCTGAAACATCTGTAAATGTCCTGTGTAGAAAAAGTTTTTCTGAAGACAAACCAACCCATTCCTTTTGCCTTTCTGCAAGTTTCTCTGCCAAACATTTTATTAAAACAGGATCCACTTTGGAGTCAAATTTATTGGCAAACCAGTGCCCATAGTTGATGAGCCATCTCAGTTCTGCAGCTCCATAAATGCATACACTACGAAGATGTGTACCAGTGCAAGGAGGATACAGGTGATTCTCAAGGTAGTTCCATTTTACCAAACGTGTTTTGCTCTGAAGATCTGTGATATCTGGAGCTGCTCTTGAAACCTCTCCAGGTGTACCAGGTACACGAACAAGAGTTGCCCAAAAATGTTCATCAGGTGAGTAAGTGTCCTTTGACCATTCAAAAAAATCTTGAATGATGGAACTTTCAAGGACAAACTGTACAAACTCTCGACATAAAATGAAATAAGCACTGCCTACAAAAACCTCAATATTGTGCGGTGGTGGGTCCTTCAAGATATTAGTTTTCACAGGCACCACTGTGTATTCGTAAGGCATTTTCTGAAGTTCATAGTGATAAATAAATCGTTCTCTTTTGCTGCTACTTGGCTTGATCGTCTCCAACATATTTCCTCCATTTAATTTCTTAAGTGCAGATATCAGCTCAAAGTTGGGTCGTAAAGGAAAGTCTTGGCCACACAAATTGATCACATACTTCCATGGAACAGAAGACTTAAACAAATCAGACAAACAATTCAGATCTGCCTGAAGCCTTGAAATATGGGCGTATTCTACCACCTCCAATTTGGAAGCTATGAAAATATTGGGAAAGCATTTGGCTATATTGTCCAAAGCATGTTTGAAAGTGCTAGATGACTTTTGGTCATAATGGATACAGTAAACATTCTGACTGCTGTATATTGCATGGATGAGCCTCTCAACCATCATGGCATCTTTGTGAACCACCAAAGAATAGGCTAAAGGGAATTTTTCCTCTTCCAGAGAAACAGGCTTTAGGTGATATTCTCTAATTTTATGGTATACATGACAGTCACTAGTCATTGCTACGACATCATCATCATCTAAATCGATAATTTCTTTTCTCTGAATTTCTAAAGACTTGCCGATCTCTACAGGTTCTTCATTGTAAATGGAGGAACAGTTAATTTCATACTGCACATGGCTTTTGAGGTGGGGGTACTTGTTCTTCATAAATGACGAGGTGCTCAGAAACGGCTCTACAAAATAAATACCCTTGTGAGGGAACAATAGTCGCTCGATTTTGAGAAGCTTCAGTAGTGAAAGCAGCCACACTGTTAAAACCAAGATCAGGAGATTTTGTCTTGTTGGGCATTTGTAGAACCACTTACGCCTCTTCATTCTGTGGGTGAATTAAAAAAAAAAGGGTATTGCCATGGAATAGCATATTAAGGCAAGGGTTTTTTTTAAACTTCCACATATGACAAAGATGGCATATTCAAAACAGAGAAGTCAACATTTCTACTCTTTTTTACCATTTGCCCATGAGTTAGCTTCATAAAGTGAATGAGACAACACATCAATTGTCCTCTCTTCCGTAGTAGTTATTATTTTGAACAAGTGAAGTGCCTGACAATTTGACAGCGCTGCTGAGTAGGGACAATGGGGCAATTTCAGCCAGTACAATTTCTCTCACCCCTGCAAGAAAAGCTATGTATGCAAAAATTCCCCTTTCTACTCAACTATGAAAGGACAGAATCTCTGCATGAACTTTCATCCTGATAACCTCAAAGAAAACAAAATTAGCAAAAATCCTAGAAGTGGGTCTTTGACAGGTTAAAGATGGCCTTGTAACTGAAATGTTTTTAAAGACTGCTGGTCTATAATTACTCTTCTTTAAGAGTCTATTTGCTATTTTTTGCTACAGGTTTGTCAGAAGCCAACACCACACAAAGCTCTAGGTGGATGTCTTGTAGGATCAAGGAGATGGGCTATCAGGTGAGCACCAATAAAATCAAAATTGTGGTAACAAATTTTCTTAAGATGTTTGGTGCCTCTGTACAGTATTGTATTAAATAACTTGTCATAATAAAGAGGCAGACAACAATCTTTTTTCTAAACATACTGCTCTGAGTTGCAACAAATTAAGAAAGGTTTATCTGTAGACTAAACTAAGAGAAAGAACCCACTGCTCAGTACAATCTGCCTTTGAATGCAACTGTTTACACAACACAGTCTCTTACATTCTGAGGGGGGGAGAGGGAGGGGAAAAGTTCTCTCCATTCAGGTACCTGGGCATGCAATCAAATAGTGAGGGAAATAAGCAGGCAGCTAAACTAGCTGTTCACATATTTTGTTGAAACAAACAGTTCAGAAACACACCGTCAGCAGAATATAGGACAGACATGAAAACTGGCAGAGTGATGCTTAGTTCAGCAAACACTATACGGAGAGAGTGCTGTACAGTCTTCATTTTGCAAAACAAGTTGAGAGGTTTGAACTCAAATAGATTGAAGAACACCTTAACAGATTAAAAAGGATCATTTTTGAACAAGTGTACAATAGCTGCTGGGCTCAGGGGTCAAATCAGGTAAGACACTGGAAGATCCATGAATTGCAGTCATTGTGTGGGGAGTGATTCAGATCAGGGCCCTGATGCCAGAAAAAGAGGGTTTCTGACCCTTATTCCTCCTACATAATTTCACCATTCAAAAAGAACTCTAGATTTTTACTAGTCTGGAATGAAAAAAGCAGGAAGAGAGAGGATACCTCTCTTTGTTTCTTGTAGGGCTAATAAAAGCTAGAGAGAAGGGGGTCCGGTTTAAAATCAATGAAGTAGTGCATGGAAATTAAAACCTGCATACTAGACCCCAAACCCATACCATGGCCGAGGACAGACTGGCAATTTGCCCCGGGAAAGGACCCAGGCTGACAACGATTCAATACCGGAGTAAATGGAACGTTCACACAGGCACATCTGCCTGGCGTCCCCCACCCGTAGCCTACCGGTGCTCTTGCGCTTCAACGCCAGATTAAAAAAACACCTGATAAAAGCCGTTGCAAATCTGAAAGCCCGCGTTCGTCGTGCGTTTCTCCGCTTCCGGGGAGTCTGAACGTGCAGGCGAAAAGCCGGGAGCAACCCGCGTTGGGCATGAGGCAGCAGCGGTGTGATTGGCTGCGCTGCGCTCCACTGCCCAATGCAGTGCCGGCATTGCAGGGCAAAAAAAAAAAAATCGGCAAAATGTGCTTATGCGCATGAGCGCATGAGCGCTCATGCGCACATACACCCATGCACCCACAGCTGAATTAATGGGGAAACGGCGAATATAGCATGCCTCCAGCATGGCAGTCTGAACGCTCCCGCGCGCCTCCGTCCCGTATCTTCCAGCAGCAGCCCCTGCTGTGTGGACGGGAAAACCCGGTATAGTTTAATCCGGGGTTTTTTTGCGACGACTGGCTACCGGGGCAAACTGCCAGTCTGTCCTCGGCCCATATCTCAAACTCAACAAGGTTATTTTCCTCTGAGAAATGCTGTGATACATTCAGAAGTATCCCAGTTGCACAACTGGTTTGACCTTCTGACATAAGTTATGCAAGCAGAAGGTTGACCTAGCAGGGCACTTCACCATATCTCTGATTCTGAACTTGACCCCAGAGTGCAGATAAAAACATCTGCATGATGGTGCCAGATACAGAAAGGGAGACGTTTCTACAAACCTGTGGGAATACAAGGTGGGCAGCAAGATCCCCCAAAATACAATGGGGGATTAAACCTTCTAGAATGGTGAAGCAATGTGTGCATCTCCACACGCATCAAAGTGAAATCAAGAGAACCTTTTTTATATATAATCATTTTATTTCTTATAAAGACAGACATAACACAAACACACATACATACATAAATGGGGGGGATTCCATTATATCATCAATCTAAACGTTTAAATACCTCATACCATATTAAATCATTTGTTTTCCATGTTCCAACTTGTATTCTTATATAAATCTTTTGCATATGTTTAAAATAAAGATTTTTATAATCTTTTAAAAGGTTGTAAATCTGTATATTTTATCTATTATATTCTTCAATTCATTTATAGAATCTTGACCATGTATTTTCAAAGGTTGCTTCTGTTTGTCCTTTCAGCATTAAAGTTAGTTTGTCCATTTCAGCAGTCTCAAGCATTTTATTTAAAATTTCTTCTCTTGAGGGTGTCTCATTTCTTCTCCAATATTTAGCATACAAAATTCTTGCTGTTGTTACCACATGTATTATAAGATAACAATCCTACCAACAGAACTTTTGATAGCTAGATGGTATGAATTTTGTCCTTCCACTATTCTGTCTTCCTCCTTTCCTCACACGTTTCTGTCTCAATTTTCCCCCACCAACAACTTTATACTGGTGGATGCCAAAAAAAAAAGGACATCTGTGAAGTGTTTTTCACTTCCCACTCCCCCCTCCCTTTTTAGGTTACATAATTGACGCCAAAACCAGGATCATTCTAGTAATCTGTGAGTCATACAACCATTATTATGACAGCTCATGCTGAATAAATGCATATGGTTCTGGGGTCACAGTTCTACCCATGCTACACCAACAGTGCAATCCTACACAGAGTTACACCCTCGTAAGCCCACTGGTACCAGTTGGCTCAGGATTGCACTGCAAATGTCCCAGTCCTGACTCATACACTTGACATATGTTAGGGATTTCCTACACAGTAATCATTTCCATAGGAACAAAAATGAAACTTGTGTCATTTTTGCTTTGAAACTCCTGTTTTAAGGAAAGATGGGAAATAATTACATTGTGCATAACTTAACATTCCAGAAAGACAGATTCAGATGGGTAGCTGGGTTGGTCTGAAGCAACAGAACAAACCTCATATCCAGGAGTTCCTTTAAGACCAACGAAGTTTTATTCAAGGTATAAGCTTTTGTGTACATGCACACTTCTTCAGACATTGATGTGCAAATGTACACTTCTTAATTGTGGAATGCTGAGAGTAATTAACTGAGACCCTGTTGTTACACTCTATCTCCTCTCAAGTATGGAGGTAACTAACAGCATCCTTTTCTTTAAGGGGGGGTTATTGGTTATGCAGTGTTATGTCTCCTCTGTCACCACACCAGAGAAATACATTCCAATCTACCATCCCAAATTACATTACATTCAACTATTCATTACATTACAATCACTATACCAATCTACTATTCCAAATAAGAAATAAAATAAAATAAAGAGGGTCTATAGCCCTTCTTGATGAGAATACAGATGTAAGGCTCTATTAAACAACCTTTATTATGCTTATGCTAATTTACTACTCTCCCTCTAACCATATATATGGACTGGTCAACTTCCATTTCAGTGTGTCTGAAGAAGTGTACATGAACACAAAAGCTTATACCTTGAATAAAACTTTATTGGTCTTAAAGATGTCACTGGATTTGAATTTTGTTCTGTTAACATTCCACAATTCTGAATATGTTCTGGAATAGCAAAAAAAAAAAGGTCTTCAAAGAAGGATTAGGAATCCTTACCATGTCTTGTAAAATTTTCATATCCTGAATAAATATTCAACTGAAACGCTCAACAACTGAATTGATGACTTTCAGCCATATTTTATTGGCACGGGTACCTACAGTTGAATTCAACTGTAATGATGCCACTAAAATACGGCTGAAAGTCATCAGTTCTGTGTAATGAAATAAAAGCTAAGTACAGAGAATACAAATTGATGCTAAGCTGGATATTAATGGAACAAAGAAGCAAGCAAATGTCAGAACTCTGACGCCAAATTTTATTATGTACCATTATTTATAGAGTTCCATTGTCTCTAAGAAGTATCAATTGTAAACGAGAGAATGGGAAAACTAAGACAATGAGGAGACAGAGGAGCTAATGTTGATGGATATATTTACATGCACTTAAAACCTCTGCTGCAACTAGGAATTATGATTAAGGGGATAAACCAAAAGTCATACAGAACCATATGCATTTTGAGGAGGGACATCTAGAGAGGTGGTACTGTGTACTTGTTCAAGGAATGAATTCTACGTGCACGGGGAAGCACGGGAGAACAGGAGAACTTTGATAAGATAAATTTGAAAGTGCTGGAACAGCAGAGGTCATGAGAGGAATAAAAATACCAAGTGCCAAAATATAGGGTAGGGCAAACAAATTTAAAGGACACAGAGTTTGTGCTAAATACAAAAGGGGATTGGGAACAGCATGAGGGTAAATGTCGTATTGTCTGAGTGACAGGAGATTCAAATGCTTATGGCAATGTGAGAGACAGAGATGTGAAAAGGAAAGATGAGAGAAGAAGACAGCTGTAACGATCAAGTTTTATTCAAGAAGATGGAGAAGAAAGGGAAGATTTTTGCAATCTGGTACAGGGAGAAGTGATTACAAGGAACAAGGAAAAGCCAAGAATCAAAGCCACAGCTGAGTTTTTGGTCCAGTGGGGATATTGATGCATACAGAGAATGATTATAAGGAGGAGGCTTGGGATGAAGGATGAGCAGTTGAGTTTTGGACGTGTGAAGTCTGAGACAGCAATGAGACATCAAGTAGATATACCAGGTAGGTGGAAATGCAGGAAGGGATGTGGGGAAGAACAACAGTTGGATCATTGGCATATGTGGTACTGAAAACCATGCAATTCAAGAGATCACCTGTGCAGAGAACAAACGAAAAAACAGCAGGGACAAACATAGCAGAGAAGCTTCCTAGTGGAAAATGTTGACACAACCTAACTGATATCAGCTAAAAATGAAGCCACAAAAACCTGCAGCCTGTATGGTCAATTGTAGCAGTCATCGCAGGGAGGTCCAGGCAGACCAGGGCAGACCTTTGGATTTGGCAATAATTTCAATTGAAGGTGTAGGACAGAAATGCATTAAAAATAAGGGAATCTTTGGTCTGAAGCTTCAGGGAGAAGGAGAGAGCAGAAACCATGTTGCAGGGAGTCAAGAGTGAAGCAACTATATTCCCTAGGAGCTGGGAGACGAAGGGAAAAAGTGAAAAGTCAGTCAATAGTTAAAGAGTGATTATAGGTGAATGGAGTGGCAGCGGGGGGGGGGAGTTGGGAATAGTATGTTTGATCGCATGGGAAGCATGTCTAATCGCATGAGAAGCATATCTGATCACAGTGAAGCTGTGGCTGAGAGCAGACAAAAGAGTGGGAGAAATGGTAATCAGGAGGGAAGAGGATCGAGGGGTTTGTGGAGCAGTTAGATGAAGAAGCAGCATAGCATCTCATCTACTGACACTGAGGGGGTAAGGCACAGATAGAGTGGGGAGGGGGTTACTAGGAAGAGGGATAGGTGGAAGAAGGATGGATAGAGAGAAACCCACAAGGCATCAGAGGCACAGACAACAGACAACCTGTTAATGGCAGCAATAGTCTTCAGACCATCATTAGCTAGGGATATCCAAACCACTGTTAGGCCTGGGAACCTTCCCATAAGGGAGGGCTGGTTGATTCAATTTTTTTACTTAATCATGTGTGGTCAGATTTTTAAAATACATTTTATGTTGAAACATTATCCAAAGCTCTAGTTTAAATCATGCCACTCAAATTATTGCCACCCTTGAGGTAATCAAGATGGCTGTCAAATTAGTCTGGCAATAGAACACAAAAGCTAGGAAGCACTATCACATGTTATCTCTATCTATATTTTAAGCAATCTTGAGTGTATTTATCACCTTGGCTACAGTGAGTAAATTTTAAAAGTGGCTGAAGTCACTGCCCTAAATTTCTACAGTGCCCTATCAAGCTCATTTATTACTCTAGCCCTTTTAAGAGAGCGTGAGGCAAGTGATACATTCTCCAGGTCACACATCCACGGTAGAAGGAATTGGATGGAATATCATATCAGGTAATTGTGGTAGCAGTGACCATGCCATAACTATAAAAGGTAAGTGGGGCATACCTACTGCCTCCTATTTTGTGTTTTAATCAGAGGTTAAAAAAATATAGCTGGAAAATAAATGGGAATGATGTTGAGCAGGTAAAGTTCTTTAAATATCTGGGGTTTACATTTGCATATAACGGTAACCCTGAACCTCACATCAAATCAGTGGCTGTCTCTGCTGAAAGAACCGCTTCGGCTATATTAAGATTCTTCAGAAAGGATGATTCACACTTCATCCCAGCTGCCCTGAAACTTTTTTCTGCTAAAGTTCTAGCCCAAATGAGATATGGAACACAAATCATGTGATCTACAAATTTTCAGGTGCTAGAACTGGTCCAATCAAAATTCCTGAGATCGTAATTCAATACTCCAAGATGTACTGCTAATGGCATTTTGAGACAAGAAGCCGGCCTCAGCACAGTCGAACTGGACATATGGCTGCACTCTTTCTGCTTCTGGTTGAAAGCTCACCTTACTCCTGTTGGGTTAATTCCAGTGCTGTTGGCCGCATCTCCTTACCCCAGTGGTCTTCCAGAGCTATTATTAAATTGAGAACTTTAGGATTAGACCCGCACCAACTTCTGGAAAGCGGCTATGTTAGGGCAAAATGTATTATTTACCAACGCCTCAGAGATATTGAGCTGCAAAAGTCTCACGCTGTACTCCCATCTCTTTACAAATCTCTGAATTCTAAAAACTATATGACCGCTTCTCCATATCTAGCTAATATCTCTAACCCAAACCTAAGGTGGGCTTTTTCCAGAGCCAGATTTGACACTTTTCCATCGGCAGTTCTTTTTGGAAGATTCCAACGCATTCCTAGGCATTTGAGACTTTGCTCATGCCCCTCCAAGTCAATTGAGACCCTTCCTCGTATTTTATTTCATTGTGCTTACTATGCCGAAGAAAGAGCTCTTTTGATTACACCTGTATTAAGGTCATTTAGGTGCCAAGGACAACTAGTAATCCACTCCGAGGAACTTGTGTTGAAATACCTATTGGAGGACAAATCCATCGAAATATCAAGGAAGGTTGCCAAATTTCTTTTTATTGCATTTTCAAAGCGCAAACACCTCCTTAATTCTTCTTACGACATTTCTCCCCCATAATGTTGGTAACCCGGGTCTGTATTCTGAGCCTGTATGCTGTTTGATGGGTCTCTGACCGTAATAAACATTTATTTATTTGTGCTACACTGCATGTACAGCACACTAGCAGCCCACAAATTGGTACCTGTGAGGCTACAGGTAGCAAATTCCTATTTAGCTTATGTTAGTTTCTAAGTGCGAGTAATCATAGGCTGGCATAAAGACACAAGGGACAGTTTGTTATTCACCTTATATTTTAGGTCTGTGTAACATACCTGCAGCAACAGGTGTCATAGTCTCTTTTTTCAGGTTGGTATGGGGTTGGTAAAGTTTTATATGGCCTATTGAGCACAAGGAAAAGGGGCACCACTCAAGCCTCCTTAGTTTTCTCTAAACTAATGTAGCAGGTTTCCCCATAAAACCAGACAGACATTCAGATGAGCTCGCAGCTTCTGAAATTGTACTCACATGGTAAATGGGGCATTTCAGTCTCTATAGCACACGCACACAAAAAAGCCCTATTTATGTTATCAACTGGTATCCACAGTGCTATTTGTTTATTGGTACCCCATCTTTCTCCCCCATGGGGACCCAAAGCAGCTTACATGACTCTCCTCTCCTCCATTTTATTCTTACAACAGTCCTGTGAGGCAGGCTAGGCAGAGTGTGTGTGACTGGCCGAGAGGGGATTCAAACCTGAGTCTCCCAAATCCTAGTTTGATGCTCTAACCATGACACCATATTGGCACTCAGAGTGTCAGACTAAGATTGGGGACACTTCAATACAAATTGCTACTCAGTCATGAAGCTCCCTGGATAACGCTGGGCTATTTCTCAGCCTAATCTATCTCACAGGGTTGTTGTGAAGATGAAAGGGAAGGCACCCCATATATGCCATCATGCAAACCCTGAACGAAGGAGGGGACAAAAAAATCTAATAATAAAATGCATAAAATATGCTTGATCTTTTAAAATACTTGTGCTCATAATGCCATAGGAACGATCACTGTTACACAGGGATCAATGGGAATTTGTTTTGGTTACTAAAATTTACATCCAACTTTCTCTGCCAGGCCAAGCTGACTTTCATCCTCCATGAAATTAAACCTGTTTGTTTTTCATGAAGTATGAGAAACACTGCATAATGTAAACAGGCATTTGCATCTTAGTTTTGGGGGCTTTTTTTCCTGAACGAGAGGTGCTAAATGACATTTTAATCACAGTATTACCTCAGCTGAGTCACAGCTTTTTAAATATCCCATCTGGTACCAGGCAATGTTTCTTCCAATTTCTTTCCTCTAGATTAAGAAAGACATTTGTGCACATTTTTTATGTATGTGCCCATGGAGTTTGCATGCACACATATGTACATGTTTTTTATTGGTACACCCTATCTGTATAAACATACAAGAATTAACATCCTTATTTATGGACAGGGAAACATGCAACATCCACAAAGATAGAAGCCAACCCACTGGGCAGTTCACAAAGCCCACGTCAAAATCAATCATGTTTGTGTTCGCTTCTTGCTGCCCTCTGTGCTCCATGCTGTTTTTAAAAATGCATTTCCTGTGGTGTGGGAGGGTCAAGAGAATTTCCAAATCCTTGCTGAACTGTAAATGTTTATATCTTAATCAAAGCCCACCTCTGTCACGTTAGGACAGTTGTATCTTGCATGCAAGTGCTCAGTTGCCTATAATTCACTTTCAGTCCTTTCAAGATCTAAACACTGGTTCTTAGGGGTGACTATATGAACAGGAACATCCAGCCATCCTGGATCTAAATTACATCTAACCATATCATTGGCAAAGTATCCTTAACGATTATTGTTTTCTGCTTTGCTGTTCCTCAGTTTTTTCCATTACAGAACAAATGCCTTACTAAACCGCCACTGCACCATTGCCATCATCAGGTGCTGGGTGACCCTGGATGGAGAGGGGACAGGTTACTAGTATGTTGCCGGGGATTAAGATCTGCCCCATCTTGTTTTTAAATGCTGATGTTGTATTGTATGGTTTTATTTGTTTTATACTGTTTTATTCTGTTTTAAATCTGGCATTTGTGCCCTATTGCCAGCCGCCCTGAGTCTTCAGGGAGGGCGGGATATAAATCTAAATAGATAAATAAATAAATAAAATAAAAATGCTTCCAATGGTTCTTGTTTGTTGGTAGGAGTTTGCAATGTATTACTTGAGATTTGAGGAAACCTGCTATTTGGCATAGTTATTATACATCTGTCCATAATATGTACAGAAAAACAGTTTGCTTACCTGTAACTGATGATCTTCGAGTGATCATCTATGCAGTCACACCTATGGGATCTATTGTGCCTGCACTGTACAAAGCTCACAACAGGATTTTCGCACCTCCACCCTGATCCTGCGTGGGAACCCCAACTGCGCATGCCCAAGGGGGTGGGGCGTGGACATCCCACCAGTTCCTTCTGACCGCTATCAACCAAAGCTATGTGAGATAAACAACTGAGGATGACAGCAATGGGGAAGGGCGGGGGTGGTGGTGAGACTGCACAGGTGACCACTCGAAGATCATCAGTTACAGGTAAGCAACCTGTTTATCTTCTTCATGGTTTCTGTGCATCACACCTATGGGAGATTGAAAAGCAGTGTCTCACCTGGAGGTGGGTGCTGTCAGACTCAGCACGCCACAGAGGATAGGACCAAATGACCCAGATCAACTTTATGTTGCGCATGAACGTCTAGTGTGTAATGTTTAATGAACGTGGTTGACGTGGACCATATGGCAGCTCTACAGATAGAGGACAGGGATGCACCCTTCAGGAAAGCTGTGGAGGTTGCCATTGATCTGGTAGAATGTGCCATCAAGCGAACAGGGAGAGGGCGCTTTGCTAACAAGTAGCACAACTTAATTGTCCTGACAATCCATTTGGACAGCATTGAGTCAAAATCCGTCCTAGGGAGGCGGTGGAGTATGAAAGGAACAGGGTGTTATCCTTTCTAGTAGGCCGAGTCCAGCTTAGATAGAAGAGAAGCACCCTCTTAACATCAAGGGAGTGAAGAAGACGTCGTTCTTCCCCCTCAGGGCACTGAAAGAAATCTGGCAGGAATATTTCTGAGTTCAAATGAAATTCAGAAACTATTTTCGGTAGAAAGGTAATGTCTGGCACCAGACACACTCGGTCTGGCAGAAAGACTAGGTATGGAGGGTCATGGCGTAGTGCCACCAGTTCACTGACCCTCCTGGCCAATGTAAACGCCACCAAGAACACAGTTCCATGTGGCATACTGAAGGGCACAGGTTGCCATAGGTCTGAACAGTTTTCTCGTCAGATGACAGAGCACCAGTGGCAAATCCCACAATGCATGGGGGCAGTTACAGGAGGATACAAGCGCATGAGACCCTGAAGAAACTTCTTTGACACAGGATGCGCAAAGACAGAATAACCATCCATCCCGTCATGGTAGGCAGAAATAGCTGCGAAGTAGACCCTGATGGAAGAGTGGCAAAGTCCCCGGTCAGCGAGCAACAGGAGGAATTCAAAGATTTTGTCGAGACCTGCAGACGTTGGTGAAGTGTTTGAAGACTGTAAGAAGGATAGGAAGCTAAGCCACTTCCTCTGATAAGAAAGACGAGTGGATGCCTTTCGAGCATTCAGCAGGACCTCTGAGACTCGATCAGAGAACGACATTATTGAAGTATTTGCCACGCCGTCAGTTTCAGGCTGTCTGTGCCAATGTAAAGTAGCGTTTCACTCTCCGAGGAGATCCAGTACCCTGGGGAAATGGTAGTATCTACCTCTCGCAAGGCGAAGAAGAGTGGTGAACCAGGGTTGCCTGGGCCACCATGGAGCCACTAAGATACAGTTTGGCATGAACCTGGCTAGTTTCTGAACCACCCGTAGAAGTAGGGGTAGAGGAGAAAACATATAAATGAGCGTCTGTCCCCAAGGGTAATGGAGGCCATCTCCTAGAGAGGGTCTGCTCCCCCACGGCTGCAGAAGAAAGGACATTTTGTGTTCTTTCTGGAGGCAAAAACGTCTATCTGAGGACTGCCCCATTTTTGAAAGAGGGGATGAAGGTAAATTCAGTTCAGCTCCCACTCATGATGCTGAGTGAGACCCCTGCTGAGAAGGTCTGGCCTCACATTGCAGGTCCCTGGAATGTGAGTGGCCACAGGGAAGATGTTGTTGTGTATACACCAATCCCAGAGGTTGATTGCCAGATGGCATAGGCTCCGGGACACTGTCCCACCCTGAAAGTTGACATAGCTGAGCACTGTAGTATTGTCTGTCAGAACAGTTACACAATGCCCTGAAGTATGGGCTGGAAGGACCTGAATGCCAACCTGATCGCCATCAGTTCCAGGAAATTGATGTGTCTGGTTGAAGTGGGAGCATCCCATGGATAACCAACACATAAGCCGTTGAGATGGGCTCCCCATCCCCACAGGGACATGTCGGTGGTAACTGTGAGACTCAGTCTTGGTGGGTGAAAGGGTGCACCCTGGGTGAGATTGGATACGAGCGTCCACCACACCAGGGAGTTTCAGATATTCGATGGGGGCTGGAGATGGACAGATTGGGACATTTGACAGGGCTTGAAGTGCTGCAGAAACCACATCTGAAGAGGTCTCATGTGGAGTCTTGCGAACGGCAGGACATATGTGGTGGCCAACATATGGTCCAACAGACATTGGACCTGGAGGGCTGTAGACCAGGTGTGTGTCCTCACCCCCATCGTGAGTGATGCTAAGGTTGCTGCTCTGCCTGCAGGAAGATATGCTATGCAAGTCAGAGTTGAGAACTGCCCCTATGAACTGCACCCTTTGTGTGGGTTGCAAATTGGACTTTGGTTGGTTGACCCACAAGCCCAGGAGCGTCTGGGAGATGTGGTTGTCCAGGAGCTCTGCAGAATCTGCCACCAAGAGCCAATCGTCTATGTAGGGAAAGACGGTGATTCCTTGTAGACGAAGATGGGCCACCACCAACACCTTCTTCTTGGTGAAGACTCTTGGCACCGTACAGAGGCCGAACGGGAGACACTTGTACTGGAAGTGGAGGTTCCTAATGGCAAATCAGAGGTACTTGCAATAAGACAGGTGGATATTGAGGTGGAAATCTTGGAGGTCGATGGTGGCCATCCAGGAGCCCCAAGCGAGGAGAGGGAGGATGACTTGCAGGGATGTCATTTTAAATTTGCAGTACTCCATGAAGGCATTCAGGCCACGTAGGTATAAGATTGGACGTAGGCCCCCGTCCCGTTTGGGAACAGCAAAGTAATGGGAGTAAAAACCTGTTCCCTTGTATGCCTTCGGCACTCGTTCTATTGCATCTTTCGCCAGGAGGGAGGTGACCTCCTGGAGAAGGAGCAGAGAGGAACGGGTGGCCAGGAAAACAGGCAATATCAGAAAGTCCACAAATTCAATCGAATATCCTTGGGACAGGATAGATGACCCAGTGGTCCATAGTGATGGCCCGCCAGGTAGGGAGGAATGGGGAAAGGCGGGTGGAGTCTGTGGTGGTAAGTTGGGGCAAGTCAAAGGCCCTGTTTGGGCACCTTCTGAGCCTTGGCCCTGGACTGTTGTTGTTCTGAGTCATATCTGGACTTCACAAGGTAGTGGTAGTGTTGGCATTGGCCCGTGGGGACTGATGAGGTCTCCAGGTATCCTCAGGAGATGGCTTATTGTATGGACGATTGGAAGCATAATGGGACTAGGAATGTTGGTGGTATGGTTTGGAAGGAGCCGAAACACCCAGGGATCTGGAGGCTTTTATGCTCTTGTCCATTTCTTGAAGAGCCAAGTCAGTGGAGGAATGAAACAGTCCCTCTCCTTTGAAGGGCAGATCCTCTATGTAAGCCCTGGTGTCAGATGGTAAGGAGGTGTTGCACAGCCAGGAATGCCTATGAAGAGCGACCACTGAAGACATAGTTCTGGAGAAGGTATCCAGTAAGTTAGTTGCTGTATATTTTCCTGGAGACCACAGCCACACAACCCGGAAAATCTACAACAACTAATGAACTCCGGCTGTGAAAGCCTTCGACAACATATTATCCAGTAAGTGTTTTGACAAATTCAAAAGCTGCTTCGCCAGCACCATGCCCTCCTTTTGCAGGGTTCTGGCTGTCTGACAAGTCTCATCAGGAAGGGTCGGTATAACCTCTGTGAGTTGTTGCCATAACGCATATTGGTATCTAGTCATGCATGCAACATAATTGGATGTTTTGATTCCCAAGGCACCTGCCGAATAAAAATGCCTCCCAAAGGCATCAAGCTTCTTGCTTTCCTTGTCAGAGGGAGTTGTGTGGGTACATCTATTCCTGGAAGAAGAGATGGTCATGGAGTTAGGTTTCGGGTAGACATGGAGGAATTCAGCTCCCTCCTCTTGCACTCGGTACACGTGATCCAGCCTCCTGGTTGACACCGGTGCGGATGAGGGCTTCTCCCAGGGAGCTTTCACAGCATGAAGGAGGACCTTCAACATTGGAAGGGAGATCGCTGTGGACATGTCCATCTGGACCACATCATACACTGCGTCCGAGGCTGGACAATGGATAAACCCAACAAATGAGCCATTCTCTTAATGAGATCTCCATAGGAAGACAAGTCCTCAAATGGGGAAATTGGGAGGTCCTCGGAGACCTTATGTTTCGGAGAGGCATCTCCAGGTGAGGTCTCATCCTCGGACTGGTCGGCATTGGAAATGACCAAAGAGGTTTCAGAATGTGACCCAAGTCCCTGGGTCAGTATCGGTACAGAAGACTCCATCGGAAGCAGCAATAATGGTGGTGGAGTAGTTGGTGGATGAAGAAGAGAGGCCAGCTTCGGTGGCGGAGATGACGGTGGTTTGGAGAGAGTCGCAGAAGGGGATGGATGACGTGGAGAATGGGGTAGTGTCGAATCCAACCCCAGTCATCCCACCTCATAGGCGTTAGCTAGGGCATCGATGCCGATAGAGGAAAGGAGGAAAACCAGTACGGCATATGATGATGATGATCCCACGGGGGGTACATCGATGGATGATGTCAGTACCGTGAAGGAGAGTCCGGACCTGAGGCTGGTTTGGAGAAATGATCTCTCCTGGGTGAACAGGACAAATGATGTCAATCAGGACGGATCAGATATTCATCCCAATAACCTCGATCATCTGCACAGACAGATGAGCAGGATCGATCATTCGGTTAGTATCGATGGTCAGTATCGGAGCAACCGCTAGTCCAAGAGGAAGCCGACAGAGAACAGTGGCCGACACCATGAGCGTCCATAATCACATTGTCCTCGGCTTTGGAAGGCGATACGGATGGAGGACCTCGGCCCAGATCCACTTCCAACACCAGAGGGTTCAGCTGCCTGATAGGAGAGTCAAGAATCTCAATCGGGGGTGCCGATTGTATGACAGGCAGCTCCGGTGCAGACTGACGTGCTGATAGGGAGTGTGACTGCGGTATCGTAGGTAGTGCAGAGCCCTTAGGGATTACCACACTGCTCACTTTGTGAGACTTCTGTGGGTCCCCAGCGGTCGACTTATGAGAGCTCTGTCTTTGCAACTTATCTTTCTTTTGTTTCTTCACTGGTGTCGAGGCAGACAAGGTCAATTTTGAAGGACGCTTCTTGGAAGGGGCTGGCCCCGTATCAGAAGCAGACTTGACTGGCCGAGGGGATTTCGGCGACGATGGGGTAGCCGTTGACCTTGGCATCGATGTGGAAGATTGAGGTGGGGGTTCATTCAATGAAAACAACTTAGGTGGAGGTTCAGTCAACATGGTGGACGATGGAGGGACAAGAGCTGATTCCCAAAGGGCTACTTTCAGTCTTGTGGTTCTATTTTTACGCGTTTGATTAGAGAATTTCACACAAAGAGTGCAACACTCTGGACGGTGAGATTCACCCAAACAAACTATAAAGAGCATGTGTTCGTCCTGAGGAGCTAACTTACTCCCACACGAAACACACCTCTTGAAGCTCCCCCACTTTCTATCCATAAACAAATTCCTCAGAGTGAGGGGAGAAAAGGGAAGGGGGGTGCAAAGTTCTGAAGACCACGGAAAGGTCTCAGCCTGCTGACTCCCTGATGATTTCTTGAGGAGAAAAGTTCAATAATTTAAAGAAGAAATCCGAAGAATGAAGATGAGTTGAAGAATTCCCGATGCAAGGAGAAAAAACGAACAGCACTGACTGACGAGAAAGCTGCTGCGGTGGTCAAACGAGAACTGGTGGGATGTCCGCACCTCACCCCCTTGGGCATGCACATTAGGGGTTCCAGTGCAGGCTCAGGGTGGAAAATCCCGTTGTGAGCTTTGTACAACACTGATCGGATCAGTGCAGGCGCACTAGATCCCTTAGGTGTGATGCACAGAGACCACGAAGAAGATCATATACTCTCTCCTAACACACCTAACATGTAAGCTGGATTTAAGAGTGCCCTTATACTGGCTGCTTTCATACACAGGTTTTGCTGTTCTTTGGCTTCAGACTGGAGATGGGGGGGGGGTTTCCACACAACATTGTGCTCCAATCATCCTCTCCCCAACCTCAATATGCTGTTTCCCAAGCCTGCTTTATTAAGATCTTTTTCAGAACAACACAGTCCAAATGTGTTGTCACACCATCTGGATGAGAAGGTGTGCACTGTCAAACGGTACATTGGTGCCATTTTCCTTTTGTCAGACTCCTACCACACCACCGGAGGACTTTTGGGTTTTTTTAAAAAAAGTCAGTAGTTGCTATAACAACTAGTGGAACTTTTAAAAGAAAAGCTCCCCACCCAGTGACACAGCGAGAAAAACTGCAAGGAAAATGATAGCTGATGGAGTAAAGCACAGAGAACTTCTGCATGGATGCTCTGTTGCCAATGCACGTGCTTGCACATTTCTTGCAGTGATGAATGCATAGCAGAGAATTCTCCCCATATGGTCCCACCATCTTACCTAACTGAATGACAAAATTGACTGGGAACCTGATCGTGTGTGGCTACTTTCTTCCCCTAATTGCTATTCTCTCATTTTTAACTCGAAAAGGTTCACCAATTAGCCTCCCTTCTTGTTTCCAAACACCTATGAGTCAACCTAAATTGGGTTGTTCCTGATTAAACAAATCCTGGAGCCCATGCTGCTTCCATGGACCTGTCAATACACAATGCTTGTACTGCTCGGTCACCCCATTCCATGTTCCTTCATCAGGCCTTTCCCAAATGTGTTAAGAACTAAACTCAGTGCTCAGCTCAAACGTCCCTCAGTTTGCCCAAAATATTCCTTTCTCAAAATAGTAGGAGGAGGAGGCGGCTGGATTTATACCCCACCCTTCACTTGGAGTCTCAGAGCGACTTACAAACTCCTTTCCCTTCCCCACAACAGACACCCTGTGAGGTAGGTGGGGCTGAGAGAGCTCTTTCCAGAACTGCCCTTGAGAACAGCTCTGACAGAACTATGGCTTGACCAAAATCATCCAGCAGCTGCAACTAGGGGAGTGGGGAATCAAACCCAGTTTTCTCAGATTAGAATCCACACTCTTAACCACTACACCAAACTGGCAATTTAGAAGGAAAACCTGTAGACAGTTGGTTTTGTATTTTGCCTATTAGTTTTTTTTAATGGTGCTATTTGCAGATTCTGTAAAAGGCAGAGAACTATCTGCTTTCCTTAGATACTGCATTTCAGAAATACTGAATCTGAAAGGCATCCTGCTATAGCATCTTATGTTTAAGGAAAGTGCCTGCCTTGGTCCTTACCTATTTTTAAACTCTTACAATATAATGTTACGCAGAATTATTTCAGTTTAAAGATATTAATTTCAAGAGAGGAGTAACTGTACAGGATTGCACTGTTAATGACTTTGAAATCAGCATATCCTTCCAAGAAGAAAAATACTTGTTTAATTTTTGCTAAAGAACTTTCATTTGTAGGGGTTTGTGCATGTCTCTCCTCCCCCCATCTTTTAGTATCTGGATTAACCTTTATTTCTGTCATCTTTTAGCACACCAGTTCTAACCACAAATGTAGCTAAAATCTGATATAATCTAACAAAAGTCACTTCCTTGTATCCCTATGGTTTGTTCCTCTCAGTTATAGCTGTTCTGCAATAAATGCATAATTGTTTCCCGTACAATGCATGCAGTCCACACATATCTTCTTAAATATGAACTTCAGTTGTAGTCAGGCTATTTTTAATGTATCTTTTCAACACTCAGAGTGAAATATTCTGCCATTACATTCTGTGCAATAGATCATAGAAGTGGAATGTTGTTGAAAGAACATCAGAGGTACTTATAGGATACTATTGGTGACATAATTAGTAATGAGCAACACAGATTGTTATTTACATAACATTCTAGATGCATTTTTGTTTCCACAAGGATTCTTATAAGAAATTTATCTCTTTTGTTCCTTTTTCCTATTAATATTTAACAGTGCAAACCTGTCCATAACTGCTCCAATCTAAACCTACTGAAAGAAGAAGAGATTGGATTTATACCCCACCCTTCACTACCCAAAGGAGTCTCAGAGTGGTTTACAATCTCCTTTCCCTTCCCCTCCCCTCCCCACAACAGACATCCTGTGAGGTAGGTGGGGCTGAGAGAGCTCTTTTGAGAACTGCTCCTGAAAGAACAGCTCTGAAACAACTTGTAACTGACCCAAGGTCACACCGACAGCTGCATGTGGAGGACTGGGAAATCAAATCTGGTTCTCCTAGATTAGAGTCTGTGCTTCTAATCACTACCCCTAACCAATGGGCCTAGATTGGGTAATTGCACTGTAGGTATCATAGTCATATTATGCCAGATGCAAAATGCAAATCTACTAGAAATTTAGAATCATACAGTCAGGGGTCTTTTCGTAGAAAAACAGCTGCAGGAGCTCATTAGCATATGGTATGCTAATGAGCTATTAGGCTATTAGCATATGCCACACCCCCTGACATCACCGGAAGTGATGTCAGAAGGGGAAACAAAAGGGGGGAGGCATCTTCAAAAGCCTCCCCTTCCCTTCCCCAGCTGGTCTGGGTGGGGGAGCTAAGAGAGAAGGGGTTTAAAGTTTAAACTCCTTCTCATGAGAGCTGGGCCACAGAAGGAGGAAAGAGGGAAGGAAAGAGAGAGAGTAGAGAGAAGGAAAGAAGGAAGGAAAGAGGGAAAGAAAGAGAAGGAAAGGGAGGGAAAGAAAGAAAGGGAAGAAGGAGGGAAACAGGGAAAGGAGGAAAAAGAGAAGAGAAGAAGGTGGGAAAGAAAGAGAGAAGAGAAGAAGGAGGGAAAGAGGAAAAAGAGAGAAGGAAAGGAGGGAATGAAAGAAATTCAGCGGCAATTCAGCCCCATTATATCCTATGGGCCATTGAAGTCAATGGTGAAAACATAGGGTATATTCTGGGGGCTGGATGGGAGGGGGTTTGAGGGAGAGGCTCCAAACTCACAGGGTAGCTGATGGAGCCTCTCCCCAAGATACCCACCAAGTTTCAAGAACAGTGAACCAGGGAGTCCAATTCTATGGGCCCCCAAACAGTTGCCCCTATTCCTTCCATTGTTCTCTATGGTGGGAAAAAAAGTTAATTTTTTCCCACCATAGAGAACAATGGAGGGAATATGGGCAACCTGTTTAGAGGCCCATAGAATTGGACCCCCTGATCCTATGTTCTTGAAACTTGGTGGGTATCTTGGGGAGAGGCTCCATCAGCTACCCTGTGAGTTTGGAGCCTCTCCATCAAACCCCCTCCCCTCCAGCCCCCAGAATATACCCTATGTTTTCACCATTGACTTCAATGGCCCATAGGATATAATGGAGCTGAAATTGACATTCAGCTGCCTGAAAGACTCCCCGGGACGCCGGCTGGGGGCGGGGCTTGGCTCCTGAGCTCCCGGAGCTGTGCTCCGGTGAGCTCCCCCCCCAAAAGACCCGTGCATACAGTTTTCAGACCTACCTTTTAGATGTCTCTTTATTACCTTTCCTTTCTACTGAAGTGTAAAAGAGTTTGCAGTCACCACGTAAATCACCTGGTTATGTCTGAACAGTTCTTCTCTCCATCTTTAGGATATCTGTAGCCATGTTGCTCCAATCCCATGCATTTCTGATTTATTACATTTCAGTTAATTATGCAGCCATATTTAAGTGATGAAGAAGGAAAAATCAATTCTTTCTGCAAACATCAAAGAGAGAAAGAGGATAATTTAAGTGTGTGTGTGTGTGTGTTATACATTCTCCTAAACAGATACAACACTAATCCTCCCTCTAATTCTCCCCTCAATTTAAGAATATACACCCGTTCCTTTGATTCTTAATAGCTTTTTTCCCTCTCACCTAACTGGCTTGCATAAAACACCTATTTATACCATTCTCACTGATACAAAACAATTAACAGCAAAAGAAAGCATGGCACCCTACAATACACTGCCAGTAAAACAAGAAATAAACCCTGATAAATTAATGACTTTTTTAGTAACACAATCAGAAATCAGAATGTTTTAATACTATACCATCATAATTAGTTACGTAACTTTTATATTATGATTATATGTGCATTTTCCTATCACTAGACACAATACTCATCCCTTGCAGCCTGTTGCATAAGACTACGGAAGACTACCTTTAGAGGAGTTTTGTGGGTGCATAAGGCACTTTTTACTATTAATAGTAATAGTATCTAATACAATTTTGCCTTCTCACAGATGCTATTTAAATATGGCCTGACTTTCTTGCTAAGCCTCAAGGCAGATTACAAAATATAAAAAAACAATGCGATTAGACTAGGATTACAGAACTAGAAAACAGTGCAAACAGAAAACTGTCAGCTTACTTGTGTTGTGCACGATCTAAGCCGTGATATTCCACACAGTATTTTTCAGTATACTCTTATTACATCTATATGTACAGAGAACTGGTCTTGGCTCGATGCTATGGCTTAGTGGTAGAGCCAGTGCTACCAACCTCCAGGTAGGGCCTGGAGATCACCAGGAATTACAACTGATCTCCAGACTGCAGTGATCAGTTCTCTTGGGCAAAATGGCTGCTGACTCTATAGCATTATACCTCGCTGAAGTCCTCCCCTTTCCCAAAGCCTCCTCAGCCTCCACCTGCAAATCTCCAGGAATTTCCCAAGCCAAAGCTGGCAACCCTGGGTAGAACATACAATACAGAGCTAAATGGACCAGTGGTCCATAAGACAGCTCCACATGTTCATAATATGATTTCCTCTCCTAAATCTGCATAGTATCACTTGAAGATAGCACAAACTGGCAGTTCCCTGATCAGTCCTCTGCCATTTGATCTTCGAGTGGTCATCTGTGCAGTCACACCTATGGGATCTAGTGCGCCTGCACCAATCCAATTGGTGTTGTACAAAGCTCAAATCGGGATTTTCGCACCTTCACCCTGAGCGTGCACAAGAACCCCCAACTGCGCATGCCCAAAAGGGGTGCAGCGCAGACATTCCGCCAGTTCCTTCTGATCGCTGTCACAAAAATCATCACAGAACCAAGACCAAAAACAACAGCAGTGGGAAAGGACGGATGGACGGTGTGACTGCACAGATGACCACTCGAAGATCATCAGTTACAGGTAAGCAACCTGTTTATCTTCTTCGTGGTCTCTGTGCATCACACCTATGGAAGACTGAAAAGCAGTAGCTCACCTGGAGGTGGGTGCTGTTGTGCATTCAGTGCACTGCTGACGAGAGGATCAAGTTACCAAGGTCCACTCTATGTTGCTCACGAACATTGATGGCGTAATGCTTCATGAACGTGGTTGGAGTAGACCATGTTGCAGCCTTGCAGATGTCTGCCAAAGAAGCACTCTTCAAGAAGGCTGTAGACATAGCCACAGACCTTGTGGAATGAGCTCTCAAAGGCAGCGGAAGAGGACGTTTAGCCAAGAGATAGCACAATTTAATCATCCCCACTATCCACTTCGAAAGCCGTTGAGCAGAAATCTTCAAACCTGCGGAGCCAGTAGAATAAGAGACAAGCAGGTGGTTGTCCTTTCTAGTCGAGCATGTCCTATTAAGATAGAACAACAATGCAGGCTTGACATCTAATGCATGAAGACAGCGTTGTTCGTCATCCTTTGAGGAAGGAAAAAAGTCTGGCAGAAGAAGCTCTGTCCTAAGGTGAAAATCCAACACCACCTTGGGAAGAAAGGCAACATCTGGAACCAGCCTCACCCCGTTTGGGAGAAAGACCAGGTACAGAGGGTCGTGATTAAGAGCCAAAAGCTCTCCAACTCTCCTGGCTGAGGTAATGGCCACTAAAAAGGCAGTCTTCCATGCTGTGTGCTTTATGTCACAAGTTGCCATTGGCTCAAAGGGTTTCCCCATAAGTTGGCGAAGTATTAGTGGCAAGTCCCACAGGGGTAATGGCGTGCAAACAGGCAGATATAAACAAAGAAGACCCTTTAAAAATCTCTTAGAAGTAGGGCGAGAAAAAACCGAAAAACCAACGTGATAGGCAGAAATGGCCGAGAGGTACACCCTGATCGAAGAATGTGACAGTCCTGCTCAGCTAAGGCAAGTAAGAAGTCCAAAATCTGTTCTAAGCTTATCTCAGGTGGTGTGAGGCCAGAGAAGTCCAGATAAGCCAAAAATCTTGACCATTTCCTACCACAGGATAGTCGAGTAGAGTCCTTTCTGGCATTTAGCAAGACCCTAGCGACTCGAGAGGAAATTGTAGAGTGTCCACAAGACAAGCCGTTAACTTGAGCTTGTGCATGTCGTGGAAAAGAAGTGCACCCTCCTCTTCCAGGAGTAGATCTGGCGCTGGTAGAAAGTGGTATACGTGACCCTGGGACAGGGGGAGCAGCGTGGCGAACCAGGGCTGTCTTGACCACCAAGGGGCAACTAGGATGCTTCGTGCGTGGAACTTTGTCAATCTCTGGATGACTCTCAGGAGGAGAGGTAGAGGAGGGAACATGTAAAGGAACCTGCCCTCCCACGGGTAAAGGAGACCATCTCCCAAGGCCTGCAGGTCCCAAGTGCCTCTGCAGCAAAACAGACTGCACTTTGCATTCTGATGTGTTGCGAAGACATCTATGTGAGGCATGCCCCATTTCCTGAACACTGGCCATAAGTATGTTCAATTCAGGCTCCAGTCATGGTGGTGAGCAAGCCCCCTGCTGAGTAGGTTAGCTCGCATGTTGCTACCCCTGGAATGTGCGACACAATTGGGAAGACATCTGAGGCAATGCACCAGTCCCAAAGTTCCACAGCCAGAAGGCAGAGACTGCGGGATACTGTTCCACCCTGACGATAGACATAACTGAGTGCAGTTGTGTTGTCTGTCAGAATGGACACACAGTTGCCAGCTAGAATGGGATGGAAGCAGTGGAGAGCGAGCTTGATCGCTAAGAGTTCGAGGAAGTTTATGTGGTTGGCTGCCATCGAAATGTCCCACCTGTGGCCCACTGAGAGGCCGTTGAGGTGTGTTCCCCAACCCCAAAGAGAAGCATCTGTCGTAAGTGTGTACCGAGGCGAAGGGGGATGAAAAGGAGCACCCTGAAGCACGTTGGCTGGCCGTGTCCACCATAGAAGGGAATCTTGAGCTTCCCTCGAGGGAGCAAGGCGCACTGTTTCATTCTCATGGGTTTGAAATGCCTGATGAACCATAGTTGTAGCAGCCTCATTCAAAGCCTGGCAAAACGAAGGACTGCTGTAGTAGCAGCCATTAATCCCAACAGACGCTGGATTTGACGTGCCATGGAGGTTTTGCAAATTCGCACCTTCTCTGCTAGAGTCACAAGATTCTGAACCCTGTTTATTGGGAGGCAAGCAATGCAGACTGTTGAGTCTAATATGGCTCCGATGAACTGCACTTTTTGCGCAGGTTCCAGATGAGACTTTTTCCAATTCACCTGAAGGCCGAGGGAGTGCAGGACAGTCAAGGAAAGAGAGATATGATTCCTCAGAAGGGTTGGGGAAGACACCACCAGGAGTCAGTCGTCTATGTATGGGAATATTGTGACCCCACAGAGACAAAGATGAGCTACCACCACAACCATAGTTTTGGTAAAGACACGAGGTACTGTGCTGAGGCCAAAAGGTAGACACTTGTATTGGTAGTAGTTGTATCCTATCGCAAAACACAGATACTTCCAATGAGCTGGATCGAGTTTTGCAGGTCGAGTGTGGCCATCCAGGTCCCCTTGGCTAAGAGGGGCAGCATGATGTGTAGAGACATCATCTTTAACTTGTGATATTGTATGAAGGCGTTGAGACCTCTGAGATCTAAAATTGGTCTCTGACCCCTGTCTCTTTTGGGAATCGCAAAGTACTGGGAGTAGAATCTGTGCCCTAGTTGGTCTGGAGGCATGGGTTCTATGATATCCTTCACGAGAAGCATGGATACTTCTTCGAGAAGGAATGGAGTTGGAGGAGTGGCCACAAACATCGGCAACTGAGGAAAAGCTAGGAACTCAATTGAATAACCATGGGTTAAGATGGACAAGACCATTGATCTGTGATGATATTGTTCCAGGCATGGATGTACAGGGAAAGATGCATAGTGTCTGATGAGATGGCTCAAAGGGAGTCAAATACTCTGTTCGGCCTGCTTAGGCTGTTTAGCTCTAGGGTGTTGTTGTCCAGAGTTATACTTCTGTCTTGGTTGGTACTGTTGTCTATTTCCAGAAGGAGATTGACAGGGCTTCCAGCCGCCCTCTGGAGACGGCTTGTTGTAATGATGTCCAGTGCTATAGTGGGACCAGGAGTGAGGACGAAATTGCTTAGAAGATGTTGAGACTCCCAGAGATCTGGAAGCTTTAATGCTTTTATCCATGTCCTGCAGCGCAGAATCTGTGGATGCATGGAAAAGACCCTGACCGTCAAAAGGTAAGTCCTCTATATAGACTCTAGTGTCAGCCAGTAAAGAGGTGGTTCTAAGCCAAGAGTGCCGACACAGGGCAACAGTAGACGACATAGTTTTAGAGAATGTGTCTAATGCATGCTTAGATAAATTAATAAGTTGCTTGGAAAGGAGTAAGCTCTCTTTCTGTAGCTTCCTGGCCTCGACAGTCATCCTCTGAAACTGAGGGTAAAATATCACTGAAGCGCTCCCAAAGCGCATACTGGTATTGGCTCATACAGGCAAGATAATTCGACATTTTTATCCCCAAAGCTCCTGCAGAGTAAAATCAGTGGCCAAACAAATCCAGCTTTATCCTTTCTTGTCTGATGGCGCTGCATTACCATACTGGACATTTTGCTCCTTCCTGACGAGGACACCGCCATCTAATTCAGTTTTGGATGGATGTCTAAAAACTCTGCCCCAGCTTCCTGAACCTTGTACATGTGGTCAAGGTGTCTAGATGACACAGGGGCTGAGAACAGTTTGTCCCATGGTGCCTTCGCAGCCTGTAGAAGTACCATCGACATTGGGAGTGCGATCGATGTCGAAGTGTCTAGTTGCACCACATCGAATGGGGGAGCGGAGGGCGGAGGCCCCTGTGAAAAAGCTTTTTTCTTTTTTTAATTAACGAAAAGAAAAGAACTAAAGGTCAAAGACCCAGTGTCGCGCTCCCCCTGGGCCCCGGGTACCTTTCCTCCAGTCGCCGTGGCGTCGGGCAGTCCAAACCGGGGGGCGCGGTCCTGGGAAGCAGGGGGAAGTCCCAGGGACAAGGAGACAGGGGGCCTCAGAATGACAGGGGGCGGGGTTGACTTCACCCCTCTTGCCCCTCTGTCCCGTGTCAGGAAGCGGCCGGTTTGCTGGGCTCTCTCTCTCGCACACGCACGGCTCTCTTCTCCTTGACACGCGTCTCCTCCCCGGCCCCTCCGTCCTTCCTCCCTTATATCCTCCTCCCACTGCCCAGCACCGCCCGGGCTCCTCCACGGTTCCACCTTCCCCAGGCCCCGCCCCCCTTGATAAGGTAGGACGCCCTCCTCGCGTCAGGGGCGTGCGTTCCTGTGCCGGCGTCGGCCTTGCCGGCCCGAGGGGGCTGCGCCGTCGGTGCCTCCGGTCGTCTGGGGAGGATGACTCGCCTCTGTCGCTTCCCAGGGCTCGCGCCGACAGGGCCTCGCTCGTCCTGACGTCCTCTCCGTCGGAGGGGGGCCGGGGCGCGCCCTGGGTGCCCAGCGTTGGCCTGCGGGTGAGTGCTCGGGTTGCGTCGTGGCGGGGGGGGTTGCAGCCCGGCCCGGACCGCCAGGGCCGGGACACCCAGTGAAACAAATCCCGACGTGAGGAGAAATTCAGTACACCGACCAGCAGGAACAAGCTGTTAACAGCACGGCGGTCAGAAGAGAACTGGCATGGTTCCCGCAAACGCTCAGGGTGGAGGTGCGAAAATCCCAATTTGAGCTTTGCACAACACCAATTGGATCAGCACAGGCGCACTAGATCCCACAGAGACCACGAAGAAGATCTTTACGCTACAGGACTGAAACCAATTCAGTAGGCACTTATGAGATTTTGATTATGGCTGAGTATCATTCATTACTTTTTAGTTTAATCTGGTCTGGTTTCCTCAATCAGATGCTGCTGATGGGGTGATGTAACAGTTTAAGCACCTTATGGCTTCCCATTTGCACTTATGCAAGCACACTTGGTTAGATGGCCTAAACAGTAGCCAATGGTGCTTGTAAGGCAGGAGTCATGACAATAGACTGTTTCCTCTGTCCTTGCCCGATGGGTCTCCATCCATGAGGGCACTTAACTTTACTCTTATAGAGTGCCTTGTAAGCTTTCTTGATGGATGCCAGCTCATTTATGGTAGTTCACTGTTAAGAGTTCCACAGCCGCTCTATCACCCCCACTCCTGAGACAGACCTCTTCTCCCTGCCCAGTCTACTCTGCAGCACCACTTCAACAAACAGTTATTTTGCAAGCGGCTGCCCACAAATAACAACAATAACACCGCTACTTGATAGGGCCAGTTAAAGTATAGCATGGTATGGAAGTTTGGGTTTGTTGTTTAAGATATCTGCCACATTTCATCTCACTTACAGTGCAACCCTAAAGAGCTACACCATACTATGACTGCTACGGATACAAGTTAGTAGTCTGTACTAAAAACTAACTTACCTCATTTATCACTGGCTTTGGTTATTATGTCACTAGAAAAGCAGTCAAATAGGTGTAGTATATGAATCAAGATACCAAAGTCTGCAATGTTTTTTAAAAAACAGGACTACACAGCAATAGTATTTTAACAGAGAGGTTACATATCCTTTATGAGCAACAGGTTACAATTAAATTATATGGCCAATTGGTAAAATGCTCGTTTTACAAACAGGGAATGGAAGCTGAAAGACAACCTCTGCACAATTAACTAGTAAGTCCCGACTCTAAAGTCCAACCATTTAATCAGACTTAATGATAAGTATCCTGAAGAAAGGCCTAATCCCATTCCATTGTACAGGTAACCACAAACCTAGTTGATACATACCTCAGTGCTAAAAATTTATATCAATATTGGGTGAGAAACTCTATGCTACTTAGCTATAATGCTGCATAATGTCCAGTATGGTAATGTCCTTTAAAAAAAAATGGCCCATCCCAAGTACTTTATTAAACCTTGCTGGATTTTTAGAATTACATCATCTTAAAACCAGAGACCCCGTAAGGGACTAGCACAGAGACAGCAGTTTGCTCTTTTTACCCCTGTCCTCCAGGAATTTACCACACGCTCCCTGCTGCACCACCACTGCGACGTTAACTCAGATGGTGCAGGAAGATGGCCCTGGCAAGAAGAAGACCAGAAGAGTTGGCAGTATGAAGGAAACATCGCTAGAACAACATCTGGAACTGGGCCAGTGGTGGAGACCAGAAGATCTTTGGACCCCATCTGGGTACCAATGACAACTTAATCCGAGCACCAATATTTTAATATGTATGGAATATTTTATCTTGGCTTTAATTGTTTATATGGCATATGCCTCTTGTTAGCCACCCTGAGCCTATGGGGAGGGCGGGATATAAATGTAAAAAATAAATAAATAAATAAATAAATAAAAGATCCAAGAAACTAATTCCAAACTTATCAAGGTAGCAAGTCCATCATGTCACTTTCTATCTACCAGCCATTTATCTCCCATTTTTCAGGACAAGCCTGTCAAGTCCTTCACACAATAATTGTTCTTTCTCAACCCTAAAATACCCTCTCTTTTGCTCCTCTCCTCTGAATTGCATTCAATATGATTTCCACTTCCTAAAATATACATAACTGGATACAGTGCTCCTCCTAGTAGGACAGAGAGAATGTAAGTTTACCAACCTAATCAAAATTGAAGCATATAATTTCTGCTCAGGCAGTTTTCTACACCAGCATTTTCACCAAGATATCTCATGACTTGAATCAGTTTAGTATTGTAGCCCACACCCTTGTTTACCTGACTGCATGAGACGCTGGCCCAGAAACATAGCCGTTCATATTCATGAACTGTTTGTGTATAGAAAGACCTAGAAAACTCTTATATTTCTGCCACTAGACAGACAAGTAGTGTTTCGAGTGAAAGGATGAAATCAGAAAAGCTAAAGCAATCCTGAAAGACAGATTGTCAAGAATTAAGGGGCAAGATGACACAACAAGAAGCCATGTTTCCAATTTTTTTTCTCTTTTCATTTTCCAGTTTTTTTGACAGCTTTTAAGGTGCTCTGATCTCAAATAATCAGTATGAGCATTATGGGTCTTCAGTCTTCTAGAATGCTAATATAAGGCAGGAGGCATCATGACAAAATGGCTACCACAGGGAATGGGACCAATCACAAAATGGCTACTCTAGAACGAGGAGGCCGAATCAAAGTGTCGGGAGGCTCTAAGCCGAGTATCCTCTTACAAAGGATGCAGATCATTCTACGTAGGTGTCCCTGCTGACACAAGAGTGATACCTCCTGGGCACTTTTGAAACAACTGCTGCTGCATGCAAATGGGTGTTAGATAAGATGCTGCCACATGCAGCCAGCTGGGTGACCTTGGGTCAGTCACAGTTCTCTCAGAGCTCTCAGCCCCACCTAGCTCACAGGGTGTCTGTTGTGGGGAGAGGAAGGGAGCTGAATGTAAGCTGCTCTGAGGCTCTGAGTGAATCCAACTCTTCTTCTACTGGGGAATCATAGTGATAGATTGTAGAGATGATGAACAAATCTAACTGATTGTTTTTAATGTATTAATTGGCTGTATATTTGTGGATTTACTTGTATGTCTCAGAAATACTCTAAGGATTATTTGCTGGCAATAAAGAAAGATTTTATATCAAGTCAAACTGGATCTCCCAGAAAAAAAAACAAAAAATTGCAGCTTTGTTCTACACGGGCAAACAACATTTTCCATAATTCTGATTCCAAATGCCAAAATTCAAACCACCTATGTTTATATTAACAACTGCAAGAATACTTAGCATTTAAAAGTTTCAAAGTGCATCATGACTAATAACAGGGAGAAAACAAGTTCAATTTTATACCAGACATAAATGACTGTACCTCTTTGGTGACTGATTAGAGCTCTTAGGACTGAGCTATTGGATCCCAGCAAGAAATCAGAAAGCCAAGATACATTGGCAGGGTGGTAGTAAAAGATGAACCATTTCCTGGAAGGAGATGCCTAACTGAATGAACCGCACCTCCACACCGAGGGCTCCCTATGGAGTCTGCGATGATGCACATACCGCGAAGTAGAGATGGCCTGATCAGACCATCCCGACACCATGAGAGCGCGCTGGAGCAATCAGACATGGGAAAGTCTGTCCATGGCCCATCATGTGCAGATGGGAAGATCACCAGTGAGAAATTATGGGCTGCTTAAACTCACTAGGTGAAATTTTTAAAAAGCAGGTAGTATCGTATAACAAAATCCATGTAATAGCTTTCATTAGGTGATTAAAGGTGATTTGGGTGAGTACAAAACTGAACTGAGACTGAATGTCCTGAGCCAATGAACACCCCAAGTTCTTTTTAGCTGATTTTGTCCCTCTTCACTGGTGGATCGCCAGCCTGTAGATTTAAAGGGACAGAGACTCTACCCACCAAGAGAAAGAGAAATTTATTTGCTTTATTTCCTTGCCTCCTCTGACCCAGAATGCTCAACTTCCTCGGGATGGCCCTCTCAAAAGCTACCTCACCAACTCGAGACAAGACACGTTTGTGCAGTGCACGGAGGGGTGACGCAGAAGTTGTGCGGCCTCGAGCAAAACTTTAGAACCGGCAAACAGCATCCTCTGCCATCGCAGGAAGCGCTCAAGAGCAGACTACGCCAAAAAAAAAAAAGCCCCGAGATCAAACGGCTTTTGGGGAGAGGACTCGGAACACACACACACACCCGGAAGCTACGACTGGACCCTTGATAAAAGAGGTGCCAAACTGCAAGTCCTCCGACCAGGTATGTGCGCGCGCTGGTGACTGTGGTGCAGAGAAATTTACTCTCCGCGTTTGCCTACAAACACTCCGAGCAATGAGTCCGAGGCTGCAGCCCGCTGCCCAACTTATACTTACGGTACTCGTCTCTCTCTGAAAGCTGCTTTAGGATCGGAAAACAGAAGTTGCAGTTTTGAGTTCCGCCACTGGGCCCGGGAAGTGGGGACTGCAAGGGTCGAGCTCTTTCCTGGAGCCTTCACTGGGTGAGATGCAAGCGCGCGCTTCTCCCTCACAGCCCCGTGGCTCTCGTTGCTGTCTGCGGCTTCCTCTTGCAGCCGAGCGATCCCCCGAAAGCAAAAGCCGCGAACAAGAAGCCGCGGCGGCTGGCACCAGGGCGGAGGGATTTCTTCACCTCTCCCCTTTTTCCAGTTATTCACCGGTCGCTCAGGGGCGGCGGGCGAACAAAGTTTCAGAAAAGTGGTGATGGGCCGGTCGAGTTCGCCACCCAGGACACTGGAAGGGAGGCGGGTATCCAGATGTTTGTAAAGGGCTTTACCACGCACCCTCCGCCCTGCGCAGCTCCTTGCTCGGCGGCGTCGCGCTCTGCCTCCTTCTGTCTCGCAGGTCTGTGGGCGAGGGAGAGGGTGGTTTCTGCGGAGGAGAGGACCCCATGACGTGGTGGAAAAAAGGAGGGGCGCCCAGTGTCTCCTCCGAGAGAGGGAGGAAGAGTGGGGTGGCCGCTTCCCTGAAGCAGGAACCGAAACAGCCCCAGCGCGAGAGCTTTCAGTCCAGACCCGCCCGCCGCCAGCGCTCAGAGGGTTCCCTCCCTCCCAACCGGGGAGGAGGGGGGGGTGACGGCTGGAAGGCTTCCTTGCCTGGAGAAGAAGAACGGGGGCGTGTTTGTTATGTCCACGCCCAGGCAGGCACGCTGGAGAACTTTGCGCTCGGGTTCGACTCTTGTGCAGTTTCTGCAAGGGGAGAGTTGCGTCGTGCGCTCGCGGCAGCCTCGGGCTGTCAGACTCTTCCCACCCCTCCTTAACTTGCTTCTGAGGTCAGCGCAAGTGGAACCGAGAAGGAATTGAAATGCTGGTGAAGTGTTTCACTTTGGTTGTTTGCTCAGAATATGCAGAGACTGTAGTTAGATCTTTTTTTAGCAAGATCTTTGTCGTTGTAGCTTTTTCTCATTTTTCATCGGCCGCTTTGGACAACTTTTTGAGTTTTTGAACCGTTCTCTTCATTCTTGGGTTTACATGCCCTTCCTCAAAAAAGCATATTGACAAACAAAGAGAGGGGGGAAACAGAACTAGGTATTTTTAGGGCTTGAAATACGGGTGAGGGTGGATTTCAGTTTCCATCTAAGTGAAGGAGAAAGCAGCCTACTGAACGGGGAAATCACACAAACTGGTTTAGTAGCAGGCAGTGAATCCTTTTTGCTCCAACTTCTGCTTTGTGGTGGAGAAGTAATTAGAAGCTTACTGGTCTTCTGTATTTGGGAAGCGTCCAACAGTCTTGTGACTCCTTTTGCAAAGCTGGACTTCAGGTTTACCTCTTCTTCTTCTTCTTCTTCTTTTTTTACATATAGGGCAAATAAACATTAAGAAACTGAACTGAATGAGGTTCTCCACACTTTGGCTGTCCTGAGGAAGACCAAGCAGGAAGGGGTTGTGGCTCAGTGGCAGAGCAACTCCTTGGGATGCAGAAGTTCCCAGGTTCAATCCCTGGCATCTCCAGTTGAAAGGATTAGGTAGTAGGTGATGTGAAATATCTCAGCCTGAGACCCTGAGGAGCTGCTGCCAGTCTGAGTAGACAGCACTGACCTCGATGGACTAATGGGCTGATTCAGTACAAGGCAGCTTCACATGTTTATGTGTACTTTATAAACATTTATTTGCAAGTAAGCTGTTTTCATTTTGCCATCCAAGTCATTACAATGTGTATTGGTTATTGGCCCTTGAACTTTAGCAACCAGAGAATTCCAATTTTTATTTCAAATGTTTACAGACCTCTAAACCTTCTCTTCCTTCCTAACCAGCACATGCTGGACAACTCATTCTGAGTGAGTGTGGTAAGCCATCACTGCTGCATAGAGACTTATGCCCTTAAACTATAAAAGCAAAATTGCTGTTGTCTATACATGGCCTATAGACAATAACAATTTTGCTTTTATAGTTATTGTTATTGTCTGTACATGGCCTGGAGCTGCGGTGGCTCAAGTGGTTAAGACGCTGAACAGCAGGCTGTGGAAGGTCAGTAGTTCAGCAGTTCAAGACCCGGGTGCCACATGACGGAGTGAGCTCCCATCTCTAGCTCCAGCTCCTGCCAACCTAGCAATTCGAAAGCAAGAAATTGCAAGTAGATAAATAGGTACCACTTTGTTGGGAAGGTAACAGTGTTCCATGCACCTTGGTGTTTAGTCATGCCGGCCACATGACCACGGAAACGTCTTTGGACAGCGCTGGCTCTTCGGCTTTGAAACAGAGATGAGCACCGCAACCTTAGCGTCGGATTCGACTGGCTTTCGAGCAAGGGAACCTTTACCTTTATACATGGCCTACAAGGTGAGGTATCAGAAGGCAGGTGATTCTGTAGGGCTACAGCTCAAAAGGGCCTGACCCAAGTTCTGGTTACTTTCAAGTGTTGATAAGAAGGGACTTTGCACCAGATAAGAAACTTCCTTATCAGTTAATAATTTCTGTACAGAGGCCAGCTGAACAGGGGTGAAAAGGAGCATATGAGAACTTTCAGAGCTGCTCACACAAAGCCACCTTGAACCAGGAGGGAAGGTGGGATAAAATGTTTTAATAAAAAAAATAAATAGAAAAATACCAGGGTTCTATAAAGCCTTTATAGCCAGTGTTCAATTGAAAACCATGAATGGTTATTGTTCATAGATTTTACTTTGTTTATCTCTCTCAAACGGGGGAGAAAATAAGTTCAATTTTATACCAGAAGTAAATGACTGTATCTCTTTGGTGCCCCTTGACTGATTAGAGCTCTTAGGACTGAGCTGTTGGATCCCAGCAAGAAATCAGAAAGCCAAGATACATTGGCAGGGTGGTAGTAAAAGATGAACCATTTCCTGGAAGGAGATGCCTAACTGAATTTTGATGTGTGCTTTTCTTTTGTGTCCTGTATTTTCATGCTTTTAAATTTCTTGGTTACCTTATTTGAGTGTGTGTGTGTGTGTGTGTGTGTGTGTATAAAGTGCCATCAAGTTGCAGCCAATTTATGGTGACCTCATAGGGTTTTCAAGGCAAGAGATGTTTAGAAGTGATTCACCCTTGCTAGCTTCTGCATAGCAACCCTGGAATTCCTTGGTGGTCTCCCAAACAAGTGCTAACCTGGGTTGACATAGCCCTGCTTAGCTTCTGAGATATGACAAGATCAGGCTAGCCTAGGCCATCTGGGTCAGAGCAAAACCTCTTTGTAGTTTGTACACTGGCTTTCAGACAGCTTCAGAGCTATCCATGAACTGTTTTAATCTCACTCCACCGGAGTTGAGAAAGGGAGGTGGGGATCCCGCCCTTATTGCTTCAGATACGATCACAGGATTAGTTGGCCAAGATCCACCTGACTTTTTTAAAAACCCTAACAGTGCAAATTTAAGATCACACGTGCCAGAAGAAATGGGGGGGAGGGGAAGTGAGGCTATTTCCTCGGAGGAATTTGACTCGCAATTGCACAATCACACCTCCCTTTGAAGCTGTGGGCGCAGACCGTCAGTGCGTGATCAGATGCAGCTGTGGGTGAGTTGGGGGGTTTTGTGCCATTTCCCCCCCATGCGCTTAACCAAGGGATCAATGAACCGCACCTCCACACCGAGGGCTCCCTATGGAGTCTGCGATGATGCACATACTGCGAAGGGGGGGGAAACAATGGCTCGGAGTCGAGATGGCCTGATCAGACCATCCTGACACCATGAGAGCGCGCTGGAGCAATCAGACATGGGAAAGTCCGTCCATGGCCCATCACAACCTGTCTACTACTGGATTTTCTCCAGTGTTTAACTCTGCTTCTGCAGTGGAGCAGAACGGGTTGCTGACAGCTGCGGGGTGGTTCCCAGATGTTGTCTGATCACGCCCTTTAAATCCACCCGGCATTCACACCTTGTTGGGTCTAATTGTGCGTATGATTGCAGCCCTCCCCCCCCCCTCTTTTTTTGGAGTAGTCACCATTGAATAGCCTTGGGTAGGATCCTCAGAATACTTGTTTAGAATTGCTCTGTAGATTTCCATAGCTAGTGGCAGGGACTGCTAAAATGTATCTCCAGTGTACAAGAGGACTCGGGTTTACAGACACACAGGGAACCATAACAAGTATAATGCTGTTTCTCTGGACAGAGAAAGATACTTCCTTCTGCATCAAATATAATACTGATTTCTAAATCCACTACTTCATAGTAAGTGCTACTTAAGTAGACATAAATCCAAACAACATGCTGATAGGGTTGTAAGACTGCAAAGATACCCATAATTATTGATTCTGACATAATTGCAAAGAGACCTACCATTAAGGTTGCTAACCTAAGCACACTTGGAAGTAAGCCACATTCAGTCCGAGTAAACATGCGTAGATCTGAGCTGCAAAACAATAACAAACTTGACACTAAAGCACTTTTGATACTACCTTTCTGCTGTTTTAATTTTTAAATTAAAATTTTAAGATGCTTTTTAGTCCAAAGATGCAAATGGAAATTATACAAGAATTTGTTTTACTAACAGTGCAATCCTAAGCAGTTACTTTCTACTGAAATCAACCGGCTTAAAAGATTGTTAAAAGGCTCTGTTTAGGACTGCACTTTAAAATACCTATGGCTTATGTTTGAAGCCCTTTGGAAAATTGGAATTGTTGAACCAATAACTGAGTTTGGCTGTTTACATGTTTTTAAGTTAAAGTCTCATGCCAATTTTCTACTTTCTGTTTATTTGATATTATTTATCTAGTTATCTGTCACTCTTCAACATACTTGCCTACATACATATTCCCGGTGTCTTTAAAAAAAATGTATCAATGTATCTGATGAAGTATGCATACACACAAAAGCTTATACCCAGAATTTGTGGGTCTTAAAGGTGCCACTGGACTCAAACTTTGTTCTATTGCTTCAGACCAACATGGCTACCCACCTTTAAAAAATCAATAATTTTTATTTTGGGTTTGGCTTGGTTTTCAGATTACTGCAATAAAACCTGGAGTTCACATACCAATAAAAGAGACCTGCCCCCTTATCTTAGTCCTTGAATTTCATCCCTTGCCTGAGCATGTCACACATACCTTACTATCTTGTAATAATCTATCTGTTGGTAAATGTTTACAAAAAAAGCAGATTACTTACCTGTAACTGATGATCTTCGAGTGGTCATCTGTGCAGTCACACCCATGGGATCACGCGCCTGCGCTGATCCGAATCGGTGATATACAAAGCTCACAACGGGATTCTCACGCCTCCCTTCCAGGCACGTGTGGGAACCCCACTGCGCGTGCCCAAGGGGCTGGGGCGCGGACATCCCACCAGTTCCTTCTGACCATTGTCGTGTCAATAACAGGAGAAAAAGTACTGAAGTGACAGCAGTGGGGAAGGAAAGATGGGCGGTGTGACTGCACAGATGACCACTCAAAGATCATCAGTTATAGGTAAGCAACCTGTTTATCTTCTTCGTGGTCTCTCCGCATCACTCCCATGGAAGATTGAAAAGCAGTGGCTCACCTGGAGGTGGGTGCTGTCGTATATTTAGTGCTCTACCAACGAAAGGACTAGACAACCAAGGTCCCCTCTGTGGTGTCCAGAAACATCAACAGCATAGTGCTTGATAAAAGTGTTTGGAGCAGGCCAAATTGCAGCCTCGCAAATCGCCGACAGGGAAGCACCCTTCAAGAAGCCTGTAGAGGTCACTATGGATCTTGTTGAATGCGCTCGAAGTGGAACAGGCAATGGGCATTTAGCCAACAGGTAGCACAGTTTAATAGTCTCAGTGATCCATTTGGAGAGGAGTTGTGCTGAGACCTCAACCTGAGACTCTAGAGAGCTGTTGCCAGTCTGAGTTCACAATACTGACCTTGAGGGACCAAGGGTCTGATTCAGTATTCTGATTCAGTATTCCTGTATTGTTGGTCCTTGGGGGGGCCATCAGTGGGAGGGCTTCTAATGTCCTGGCCCCACTGGTGGACCTCCTGTTGACACCTGGTATTTTTGGCCACTATGTGGCAGAGTGTTGGACTGGATGAGCCTTTGGCCTGATCCAACATTGGCTTCTCTTAGTATAAGGCAGCTTCATTAGTGTTCATTCTAGAATAACCTATCCTGCAGTCACTCCATCAGTTGCTGGTCCATTCAAGGTACTGGTTGCCATGTACAAGGCCCTTCATGAGAGGCTGCATCTTCTACTATGTCACAGCAGCTTTGGTCTTCTGAAGAGCTCACCAGCTCTGATTTGGGAAATACTTGGAGATTTTTTAAATGGAGCCTGGGCGGTGGGGTGTTGCCTTCTGACACACTTCTGGTGATGTCGGGGGTGTGGCATATGCAAATATGTTATGCTAATGAGCTCATGCACCTCTTTTTCTACGAAATGACCCCTGCCAATCAATATCTAAGCTATGTAGTTAAACATGCTGTCAATTAAGTGTCTTGAATCAAAGGAAATTACGTAAACAACCAATCAAATGCACAAGGAAATAAATCTATTTTTTTGTATATTTCTCCTGCAGTCATGGATAGAATATCGACCACTACTCCCTTCGCATAGTTCTTTTTTTTTTTTGTAAATACATTTTATTATTGGATATATTTTCATGTTCATACAATTTAAACAAACCAATACATATCCATTTTCTTTCACCCTCTCCCCCCATACAAGGCTTCCCGCAATGCTTCAACCCCATAATGACTCTCTATTTAGTTACATTTACTACTAAACTTATTTTCTTTTACTAATGGTAACAATTCAAAAGTCTAAATCTCTTTCAATTTCTCCTCAATAGCTGTCAAAACAGATCAGACCACGTTTGACATCCCAATTTTTCAACAAGTATTCTTGAAAGTCTCTCCAATCTTCAAAAAAGGTCTCGTCTTCTTCGTTGTTTAGTTTTCTTGTTATTTTGTCCATTTCTGCCGTAAACAAAGTCTTTTTAATCCATTCCCATGTTTCAGGTATCTTATCTTGTTTCCAACATTGAGCAAAAGTCAATCTAGCTGCTGTAATCAAGTACCATAATAATGTTCTCTTGGTTACATTTACTTCTTCCATTTTAAGACCTAACAATAACATCTGTGGGTCTTTCTTAAAAGTACATTTCAGAATTTTTTGTATCTCATTGTGGATCTTAGTCCAATAACATACTGCTTTATCACATGTCCACCACATATGGTAAAAAGACCCTTCATTTTTCTTACATTTCCAACATTTGTTAGACATACTTTCATTTATAATAGCAATTTTTTTGGGCGTCATATACCATCTATACATCATTTTATAACAGTTCTCTTTAACATTTACACAAGTTGAAATTTTCATTGACTTTTTCCACAAATATTCCCAAGATGTCATAAGTATCTCGTTATTAATATTTACTGCCCACTTTATCATTTGCTCTTTTACTATTTCATCCTCAGTATACCATTTCAATAAAACCTTATACAGTTTTGAAATCATTTTTTTACCCTTTTCAATCCATACAGTTTCAATTTCAGTATAATTTTCTCTAAAACCATGTTCTCTTTTGTCGGTTTTGAATAAATCATAAATCTGTCTATACTTCAACCAATCATATTCAAATTCAACATCAATTCTATCTTTTAATACAAAGTTTTTCCCTTCCAATTTTAATAGACTTTTGTAGGGTAACCAATCTAAACCCTGGTTTCTTGAATAAGGATTAATCACTTCTGCTGGTACTATCCAAAGTGGTCTTTCTTCCGAGAAGAATTTTCTATATCTCATCCAAGTCTCGAACAGTGATCGTCTTATGAAGTGGTGTTTGAAAAACTTATCCATTTTCACTTTTCCATACCATAAATATGCATGCCATCCAAACTTATTGTCATGACCTTCTAAAGCCAATAACTTTTTATTCTCAAGGTTAATCCACTGCTCCAACCATGTTAAGCAGACGGCATCATAATACAGTTTTAGGTTTGGTAATTGTAGTCCTCCTCTTTCCTTTGCGTCACATAAAATTTTCATTTTAATCCTTGGCTTTCTTCCTGCCCATACAAACTTTGATAGTTCTTTCTGCCATGTATCCAGTATTTTCCTTTGTTTTAATATTGGAATAGTCTGAAATAAAAACATTCATTTTTACAGTTGCAATTCTTCCCAATAATGATAGATTCAAGATATCCCATTTCTTCATATCTTGCTGGATCTTGTGCCAAACCTTTTCATAATTATTTTTAAACAAATCAATATTTTTCATAGTCAATTCAATTCCTAAATATTTGGTCTTTGTAACTACTTCACATTGAATTTTCTCCTGAAGTTCCATTTGTCTCTGCTTCGTCATATTTTTACACATCACTTTCGTTTTGCTTTTATTGACATAAAATCCCGCGACTGTTCCAAATTCTTCAATTTTTTCCATCAATTGTGGTATATTCTCAATTGGATCTTGAATCATAAACATTACATCATCTGCGAAAGCTCTATATTTATGCACAAAGCCTTTTACTGTAAGTCCTTCAATGCCATTGTCTTTTCTTATCTCTGTCAATAATATTTCCAATATCCAGATAAACAATAATGGAGATAACGGACAGCCTTGTCGTGTTCCCTTTTGAACTTGGAAAAAGTCTGTTCTTTCTTTGTTTATGTTCAAAGCTGCTTTCTGTTCTGAATATATTGCCACAATCATATTTAAAAAGGACTGTCCTATATCCATTTTTTCAATTACTTGCAATTACTTTCCGCATCTAAAAAGAGGAATCCAACTTCTTTTTCTGGATGTTTATCATAGTATTCAATAGCATCAATCACCACTCTCAAATTGTCTCTAATTTGTCTTTTTGGTAGAAAACCAGCTTGTTCTTCCGCTATAACATCTTTCAAATATTTTTTCAACCTTTCTGAGATTATTTTTGCAAATATTTTGTAGTCATTATTTAATAGCGATATTGGTCTATAATTCTTTATGTTAGTTAAGTCCAAACCTTCTTTAGGTATAAGTGAGATATTTGCTTCTTTCCATGAATCTGGGATCCGTTTAGTCATTCTTATCTCGTTTGACAGAAGCACTAAAATAGGGGTTAGCTCCTCCTTGAATTTCTTATAAAATTTTGCTGTGAAACCGTCTGGACCTGGAGCTTTGCCCAACTTTGCGTCTTCTATCGCCCTTGTTACTTCTTCTTTTGTTACTAGTCCATTTAATAATTCTTTAATTTGTTGTCCCAGCTCTGGTACTTCAATATTCTCCAAATATCTCTTAATTTTCTGTTGGTCAATTCCTTTCTTTTTAAACAGTTTGGCGTAGTATTTGAAAAAAGCTCTTTTTATGCCTTTCAGATCTACTACATCTTTCCCATCTTCGATAATCTTGCTTATAAAATTCCTTTCTTTTCTATTTTTCAATTGCCACGCTAAAAATTTTCCTGGTTTATTTGCACCCTCAAATGCTTTTTGCTGTAATTTCTTCAAATTCCAATATAATTCTCTATTTAGTAGAACATTCAGTTGATCCTGTAAAAAGTGGATCTCTTTAATAATTTTTTTCTTCCCTGGTCTTTTCTTTAGTTCCTTTTCTTTTTGTCGGATTTTTTCATGAAGGTCATTTTGTTGTTGCATCCTTTGCTTTTTATCTTTAGAGTTCAGAGAGATAAGCAAACCTCTCATTACCGCTTTGTATGTATCCCATACAACCTGTATATCAGTACCTTTGTCCAAATTCATTTCAAAAAAGTTTTTCGTTTCTTTCTTTAAAGTCTCATTAATCAATTTTTGGTCCAATAAGTCCTCATTAATTCTCCAGTATAGTTGTTTTGTTTTTTCTTTAGATGTCCAAAGTAAAGGGTTATGATCCGAGTTATTTTTCGGTAAAATTTCAATTTTATGAGTTTTTTGCGCCATCTCCTCTGACATCCAGATCATATCAATTCTAGAAAAGGAACTATGCCTGTTAGAGTAAAATGTATAATCCTTTGTCTTAGGGTTCCACTTCCTCCAAACATCTTCTAATTTCTCTTGCTTCATCAGCTGGAAAAAATTTTTTGGCAGTTTTCCAACCGCCTCTCCAATTGCATTAGACTTTCTGTCCAATACATTGTTGACCGTGCCATTGAAATCTCCTGCAAAGACAATTTGATCATAGTTTAAACAGTCCAACTCTCTTGTCAAATCATTGAAAAAAGTCTCTTTTGCACCAATGGGTGCATATATGTTTACAAGCAATGTCCTTTTTCTGTACATCGTTATTTCCACGCCAACGTATCTTCCTTCCTTATCTGAGAAGATCTGTTTAGGTTCCAATTCTTTAGAAATATATATCACTGTTCCTTTTTTCTTATTAATTGCTGATGAATGAAATTCTTCTCCCAATTTTTTATTAATCAGATATTTATTATCTTGTTTTCTAATATGTGTTTCTTGCAAACAAATTATGTTACATTTTTGTTTCTGTAGCCAATGATTCACTAATCTTCTTTTGTTTGGTGAATTTAGTCCATTTACATTCCAAGATAAAAATTTGTAATCCATCATTGTTTTGGGTTAAATGTCTTTAAAATCATCAAAATTGTTCTCTTTAAATCTGAGCATATCTCCTTCTGTTTTAATTGTAACTCTCACTGAGTTGTACGAAAATGATAGTCCATGTGGGATCTCCCATCTAAACCTGATGCTCATTTCTCTTAACCTGTCTGTTAATTTCTTAAATTTCTTTCTGTCTTGTAAAATCGTTCTCGGAATTTCTCTTAAAATTATTATTTTCTTTCCATTAATTTCCAATGGTTGTGTAAACTGCTTCTTGAAGATGTCTTCTTTCATTTTTGTAGTCACAAATTGAACAATCACATCTCTGGGTAATTTCTTTCTCTTGGCATAAGCTGAGTTTACTCTGTAGATTAGGTCAAAGTCTGACTCCAAATCTCCTTGATCTTCCCCTATATAAGTTGTCAAAGTACTAATTACTAAGGCCCGAATATCTTGATCTTCCTCCTCTTCAATTCCTCTCAGTCTCAAATGGTTCTGAGTAGCTCTATATTCCATTATGGACTCCAGTCTTGTATTTTCTTGTAGGGATCGTTTAACTTTCTGATCCATTTCTTCTGATTTTGTCACCAGACTTTGAACCTCTTTTTTAACTTCTTCCATATCTTTTTTTATCCCTGCCACTTCTGTTAGTACCAGTTCTTTCAACTCTTCCATATTTTTTTCTGTACTTGAACTTGCACTTGTTCTATTTGCTCCAGTTGTATTTGTAGCTGTTGTTGCAACTGTGATTCTATTTGCTTTCCCAAAGTCTGCACCACTTCTGTCATCCTTTTCTCCATCGCCTCCATGGCAGCCTGCCATTCTTTTTTTCTTTTGCGGTCATTCTTGGACTTGGTGATGAGGCGGCCCTTGATCTTGGTCTCAAATCCGTCTTGGAGGCGAATTCAAAACTAATCAGTCTTTATATTATCAATCTTAAGGTCCAATCGCCACCTTTATAACTTTTTCCAGTACTTTTTCAGTTCAAAAATAACTTTTTAAAATTTAGTCCTCCTCAAAATGGCGGGCGCAATTTCTCTATGGTTTTCTGGCTAGAGTAGGCTTCTTCGAAACTTCCTGTTTAGCTGTCCGTCACTGTAATCCAACTTCCGGTGTCACACTCTAAAACGTCCATCTACATCCGGCAGAGCAACTTCGAAAACATCCACTCTAGCCTACTTCCTGTACCATAGAATCACAGTCAGTTTCGTTTCTGCTACGCAAGGTTTAGTCTTAGCTGACCACAGGAATGCAAAACAAAGTCACTTTTCCACCGTTTTCTCTGAAGGAAAGCTTTCTTTTTACTTTTAAATCAAGTGGATTAGTTCTTTAAAGCTTTTTACGCTTATCCGTACGTTTGGATTTTGCCTTCTTCATCAAACCGGTAAGCAAATGTTCAATTGTTACCTTACTTGTAATCTCGGGGTTTCGCAGTGCTTCTTCTGTAAACGATGTTAATCTTGATGTTAAAGAGGTCGGTAGATGACGGATTTATGCTGAATTCTCAGCCCAGCTGGTATCTGTAGAGCTGGCTTGCAACTGCCCTCTTCGCGGAAGGAGATCAAGGTGTAAACAAGCTTCCTCCGAAGCTTATCCACACCGATCTCAACTCCCTCTCAGGCTTGGCTGCTTGCTTGCCACTCCCCCACCTGGGGAGTGCTGCGCTGGGCCAGGTAAAGCCCAGACTGTCGTCAGATACCGCTGTACACCTTGCCCAAATCGCAAAGTGCGTCAATTCGCCATTTTAACTCCAGCCGGAAGCCGCATAGTTCTTTTAATTAGTTAGTTATAATAAAGGTGGGGGAAAATAAGCAAAACACAAAAGGTTTTGTAAGTGCTAATAAATAACTTTTATTCAGTGTTTGTTACTAATCAAGACAACTTCAGACTGAAAATTCTTTCCAACAAAAATAATACTAAATAGAAAGTTGAACTTTCCTTCCTAAAGTGTTTCCTTTTACTCAGTCTGACAATCCTTTTCTAAAATTTTTATCAATTTCTGTGGTACTGCCAGCTTATATTCCAACTGGATAAGCAGCAGATACTCAAGGGAATAGGTTGCTAGTAATGCCTATCATGGCAGTCACAAGCTCTCAATACACAGGTATAGCAGGAGGAAAGGTCATAAATGCAAGGTAAATATAATTGCTTAGAAAGTTAGAACACACCATAAATTAGTGGTTTTAAACCCCATGGTGATTATTTTACCAGGAAAAAAATATTCTTATGTACTCTTTTTTGATATGCATGGACAATAGACTCAAACTTTTTACCTTTGTGGGTTACAAAATACTATAGTGAGCAAGCACTACTAACTATTTTTCCTCTCTCAGTAGCCCTGTACAGAAGAAACAGCAGTGATCATTTCACAATGGTTAAGATAATGGAAGAAAGCAAACATGCCCATCCTCTCTCCCATTAGCCTGGTTAGAGATTTTATCAGTACCACAGTTGCTATGGGTTTGCTTACTGTCTTGAAGCCTGTATTTTTTTTTACCTTGGGTAAGAGGGAACCAATGTCAACATAAGCCATAGTTAAGCCAGTAGTAGAGGGGACTTCACAGGAAGGGAATGACTGGTAAGGAAAGAAGGAGCGTGTAATCCTATGGCCAGCATTACATTTAAACAACATAAAGAAAGAGCAATTGCTTTAAAAATGCAATGTCAACTATTTGTTTTGCATTAATTTTCATAGTAGCAACAGTTTTGGAGCTCCACTGTAAAGGAAATACTGTGCTATTAGTAATGCCATCCTAACCAGAGTTACATCCTTCTAACCCCACTGATTTAAGTAAGTCACTTACACACAGGTTGTTTTTAACCCAGCTTTAATGCTACTGGGAAGCAGGTTTATTTCCCACTTTCCTGCAGCTTTGTAATGCTTCTTTTTACCTCCTGGGTTTTCCCTAGCTTTACCGCACTCTTTCCCAAACCTGCTCTGCTATGATGTTTTGAGAAATGTCACAGCAAAGCCAGGGTGGTACCACATGGATGAAAAAGTATGGATCTTGCCAATCCCACCCACATCAGTGCCATTTTCCTGCTCCAGTCCCCTGTGGCGGCAGGCATTTCCTCTTGTGACTGGAAAGCTTTTTTTTTAAAAAAGACAATTGTTATAATGTTATGACAATCAGTCATTAGGTTCTGTGAATTCCCCATTTTCAGCTTTTTAAAAAGCAAGTCACTAGTCCTTTTGTTGCGAAGACGTGCCTTTCCCTTTATATCTCTTCAAGAAGGGGGATAGAGAGATGGGCTTTTATATTGAAAGCTGGAATTCAGAGAACTTGATAAACAGATGGTAACAATTTTTTGGCATTTGCAGTTTTTTTTTAAAGGCGGGGGGGACCCACTTCAGTGGCAGGGGAGAGTGATTGCTGCAAGGGACTGATGGCCAAGGGACGGTAGCCATGAGGATGCTGTCATGTTTCGTTTGGCCCTGAGGCAGGGAAAATGTGGAAAAACCTGCCATATGTATGTCCCATTGCTGCCGTGCTGTATTGGCAGCTACAGCAGCAGTGAGGAAGCCACACAAACCAGTCCCTTTACAGAAAACACCATGTGCTTAGAGTGTAACTGCTTATGATGGCACTGTAAGTCACTTTAGCTCTTAAGGAAGGGAAAGAAACTTGATAATGTCAATGATGGACAGACATGAGAAAAACATCAAAACTAATGAATGTTTCTAGTTTAATGGTGATTACAGGTAGAATTTCACAACCACTTCCACCAATAAAGAGCCCGGTCAAAATTAACCAGAAGTAACTAAACCTACTTATGTATTACTTTTGCACTTAACAGATATGGAAGAAAACATTTCTCATTCAAAAAGTTCTTTAAAATCCAAATTTTTCACAATGGATGTACAAGTTCCAGTACTGATCCATCATGTGTGGTGGCAGAAGTTCTTCATCTTCTGTTAACACAATTTCATTGCACTGAAGAAATCTGAATTGTTTTGATGAAGTGGGCTGATAGGGAGCTTCTGTTAAAAACATCAAAGACAGTAAGTATCAAAACCTAATCTTTACTTTGCCTGAAAAATGTGAAGTTTAAGACAATATATAAGATTAATTCCAAAATCTCTGTTTGCAAGATTTACTAGCAAATGTTTTAGCTCACACATAACAGGTCATTGTGACTTCCAGCAACAGGGGCTTTTGGAATAATTGTTATTAATCACTTTCACTTATTTTAATTAGGTAGCAGGGTCCACCATTCTCAGTGAAAGAAGGTAGGTTGTTTTGCAAGATTGCCGTATAATTACAGTTACTGTAGCATATTATCATGATTTGGATAAAGGGATTAAAAATTAACAAAAGAATGTTAATGTTGTTTGTCTGTAGATGCTTTTCAATAGAAGCTAATTCAGAGATGATCTCCTGATAGCTCGTTAGTTCACAGCTTGGAGCAAGAAATATTCCTCTTTCCAGCTGGGGTGGTGGTAGTATTTTTGTGAATTAAAGCAGCGGTTTGAAGTTTTGGAAGAGACAAAGTTATGACTTGGCTGAAAAGTAGAACACTCTGGGATAAAGGGTATCTCTCAAGAATTCAAGGTAGGGTAGTGAATCTGCTATGCTATAGGAGTGCCCAGGGGTCTTTTCGTAGAAAAAGAGCTGCAGGAGATCATTAGCATATGGTATGCTAATGAGCTATTAGGCTATTAGCATATGTCACGCCCCCTGACATCACCGGAAGTGATGTCAGAAGGGGAAGCAAAAGGGGGGAGGCATCTTCGAAAGCCTCCCCTTCCCTTCCCCAGTTGGCCTGGGTGGGGGAGCTAAGAGAGAAGGGGTTTAAAGTTTAAACTCCTTCTCACTAGAGTTGGACCACAGAAGGAGGAAAGAGGGAAGGAAAGAGAGAGAGTAGAGAGGAGGAAAGAAGGAAGGAAAGAGGGAAAGAAAGAAAGAAAGAAGGAGGGAAAGAAAGAGAGGGAAGAAGGAGGGAAACAGGGAAAGGAGGGGAAAAGAGAAGAGAAGAAGGTGGGAAAGAAAGAGAGAAGGGAAGAAGGAAGGAAAGAGGAAAAGTAGAGAAGGAAAGGAAGGAATGAAAGAAATTTGGTGGCAATTTGGCCCCATTATATCCTATGGGCCATTGAAGTCAATAGTGAAAACATAGGGTATATTCTGGGGGCTGGAGGGGAGGGGGTTTGAGGGAGAGGCTCCAAACTCACAGGGTAGCTGATGGAGCCTCTCCCCAAGATACCCACCAAGTTTCAAGAACATTGGACCAGGGGGTCCAATTCTATGGGCCCCCAAACAGGTTGCCCTCATTCCCTCCATTGTTCTCTATGGTGGGGGGGAAAGTTACTTTTTCCCACGGTGCTGTTAGTAGCTCTGGGGGGAGGGGTTTGAGGGAAAGGCTCCAAACTTTCAGGGTAGCTTTGGGAGCCACTCCCCACATACACCCCCATGTCTCAAAGCAATTGGACCAATGGGCCTAATTCTATGGGCACCCAAACAGGTTACCCCCATTACCTCCATTGTTTCCAATGGGGAAACCCAGCCAGCAGCACTTAAGGCAGGCAAGCAGGCAGCCACCCAGCAGTCAGACTCTCCCAGAAAATCTCAGGAAAAGTGAACTGTCTTGGGAGGTGCTTGTTTGCCACGAGAACAAGTGGCACACTCCAGAACAAGTGGCACTGTGGCAGTGCAAGCATGCCACAGTGCCACACAGAAACCCCAAAAGACCAAAAGGAACAACATTTATACATGTATAAATTGATGGTGCAACCTCATTGGACCACACACACCTCAAAAAGAATATTTATAGCACTGGGAAAAATGCACTCCCCCCCAAAAGACCCCTGGGAGTGCCTCTTTGTCTCCTTGTGTTCTACTTGCATATTTCTAAACAAATACTACAAAAAGGTGCCCAGCCCAGGTAGCACTACCTCCTTAACATCTCATTGCTTTTTTAAGAAGGGAGCATGTAACAGTACTGTATCATATAAATTAAAAAGCACTAATTTTGTTAAAATGCACAATATGTTAGGTTTCAGCACATCCCACTGAAGAAGTGAGCAGTGACTCATGAAAGTTCATACCCTATGATATATTTTGTTAGTCTTTAAAGTGCTACTGGACTCTTGGTCTTTTCTACACATCCCTCTTGATATTGTTAAAAACGGAATATTTTTGCAGTCTTATAGTAATCCTTGAGACATGTTGAGGAGTGTGATATGCTGAAGCTTCAGCATGTATAGAGTTAATTCACTAGTTTAATTCAGCAGTGAATCAAAACCATTACATTTCCAAAGTATGAATCCTGACTTGTGAACAATTTTGAGCCTTCATGTCTGAAATCCAAAGCCTTTAATCATGCCTTTAATAAAGATAGTGTTTCTCATAATCCATTTTTTGCACTGTTTATGGTATGTCATGTTTTCTAAATTTGTAATTCTAGTCTTATTGCATTGTTTATTGGATGTTTTATGACATATGATTGCATTGTTTTTATAGTTTTTTAATCTGCCTTTAGTCTCAGCAAGAAAGGTAGGTTATAAATGAAGTAAATAAAACATGATTTGGACAAAATGTGAAGCAGTAGACAGAGCACTGGGGAGTGCTATTTTCATCTAAGCCAAAATCATAGTTCAGTCTGCACATACCAAATGACTTTTCTTTTTGCAGTGATTCCTTAGGCATATGAACTTCAGCAACAATTTTTGATAACAGAGTTCCACAGTATGTGACCTGCAACCAAACATATATATATTAAGCACTGAATGTTTTATTAACTTATTTTTATGATGAATTGAGAAATTATGGATCTGATTGTGCATTGATTGCAAATGCAATATATGAAAAATAAAAGAAAGTCAAATGCGAAATAATCAACTCTTCCATTTCTGTATTTAGAAATATCATATCATTGATTAGACTTATGGCCTTTACACAAGCTATAATATTCCACAACTGCTGTGCAAGCCATTTGGAACTGGGTTCACAGTTTGACTGACAGCGGAATATATGCAGTCACTCTAATCTAACCCTGATTTCAGCTGGAGTAATAACTCTGCATAGGATCCTACTGTGAGCATTTCAGATTTCAAAAAGTTAAACAGTGGTGCTTATGGCTATGAACTTAATATTATGTTGGTAATACCTGCTGAAATCTCAGTCCAAGTTGGCTGAACAAAATTTCCAGCTATCTATATTGCTCTTTACCATTCCCCAACTACCCTTCAATGTGGCCACTGCAGACTTACTGAAGGACAAGTCTCACTTTTCCAAAAACAGTGTAAATTTTTTTAAACAATTAAGTTGGTTTTGTAAAAGTAACAGCTTGCTGAGGGTGTGAAAGGTGGAAGGGGAAGAGATGATTTGCTTTAATCATTTTATAGGACTTTTATAATTTCATTATTATTCACCTTAGGCTTTAAGAAAAATAAAAATATATTCCCCACATCACATTATTTATTTATTTCCTTCAATACTCTATACTGGCTGGAGTGCAAAATTTAAAGTGCCTCTTTCCATGTTGCAACATAAGTGAAACATTCCAAATTAAAAGATGTTTTAGCACTACTTGTGAAAACCCTAATATTGTAACAGTTTGCACTGATCATAACACCAGCGTAAGGAAATCCAACAAAATATAGCAACTCCACCTTATTCCACACATATTTCCAGTTTACAGAAATATCATTTCCCAAAAGTGCTTTAATCCATTGAACTGGACTCTGATAAACTGTGTTGTTGCCAGTTTTGACTCTGCCATTTCCCAAAAGGCTAGCTTTGTGTTTGGAATCCTAAATTTAAAACAAACAAAAACAACCAGAAAACCATTCAAAATTAATACAATTGAACAAAAAATGTATAATTTTCAACATTTTTACTCTGTTCCTTAGGCAGAGGTTTAAAGACGAAAAGAGTACTATAAGTAAAAAGCAAATTTTGCCTATATTTTCAACAGTTCATTAATTGACTTACAGAATTCAAATGATCCAATCCAGGCTCTAGAAACTTTATGACTAAACAGCTGCCAAGAGTCCTTGTTAGTGTAGCTCAGACACGATGGCAAACCATGGCTTACTACCTACAGGAATGATAGCCTTTGGATTCCATGCTGCCTCTTTCCTTTGCATGTAGCTATCTAATTAGGTATTTCCACTTTTACTGAAAATCACAGTTTGAAATCATGTCTGCATTCAGACGTCACACTAAACTGCTATTAAACTCCCATTTGTTGTGAGAGGCATGAAGGTCACTTCATTGTTGTGCCTACAGACCAACCCACCAGTTCCTCCCCTTTCCCATCATGCATGACACATGATAGAAACATTCAAGCAAACTCTAATTGCACATGATGTCCAAATGTAGGAACCTAGGTGGATTAGAATTTGTTTACCCCACCCATACTGGGATTCTGGGTTGGGATCATTCCCCGGTTTATAATCCTGTTTTGTGGGAAGTAAACAAAACCCAGTTCACTGTTATCAGTCCAGTCACCACTCAAAATAGAAGCAGGTGGAGGTGGTAGCGACTGCTGCTGCTTTCTGCTTCCAGTGGTTCCTCTAGCAAACAAGAGACTAACTGCTAGGAGAAGCAGGGGTTGCTGTGGTGTGACAGGGTATAGGTGAGTGAGTGGTGACAGCAGCTGTTCCTGCTCCTAACTCCCATCACCATTTGGTTGGCTGTGCCCTTGGTGGCAGCAAGGATCAGCAGCCATTACTGCCTTTTCTCTTTTCTTCTGGGCAGTGAAAGCTGATCCTAATAGCCACACAGCACATTCTCTTAAGTGCACACTGTTTAATCAACAACTTCAGAAGCCAGGTGAGTAAGCAATTAGCAAGGGCTACTTTATCCTCCTCTCCTCAATGTAAATGCAGGTGTGTGGCATGACAAGCATTGGTTCCACATGGCACAACACTGGGGATGAGGAGGCCTGCTGCCACCACCACCACCACAGCACAGGTACTGCTGCTGCACTATGGCAGACCAAGAGGTAGCAGAGGAGTTCTCCTGAGGCACAGGAGGCCTTAGCAGTTGACTGATTATGCTATCCCCACCAGTGCTACTAGGCACTTTGCTTTTTGCCTTCTAAAAGAGCAACAGTTTAAGCCCTGAAGACTGTTCAGTAAGTTAAAATATGCGAAGCATGGTGAGATGCCACAAGCTACACTGGGGACTTCCAAAGGACCCACTGAAACCCCCATGTCTTACATTTGTCACCAAAATCTTAGCAATCAAGGACAAAAGGCAGTCTAAAGTACAAATGTCTCTCAGCTCTTATGTTCAGCACCAAGAGAAAATTAAAACAGGAAGGAAGCCAAGCATTGTCAAGAATTGTATTTGAGACATTTTATATGATCACTTGAAAACAAGATGAAGGCTTAGGGTTGATTGCATCTGCCTGCTTGAATGTATCTGTGGTAAAAAGTTCATGAGCTACGTAAACTTTTCTTCACTACTCAATAATGACTCATTAAAGACCACTCTTATAGAAAATGGCTGGGGCCTTGTTCATTTTGGGAAGAACACTTAGCTTAGATTGAAAAACCAGATCAAGGGGCTTTCAGCACATGTCACATTCAATGGTAGGATCTCTAATGGCCTCATATAGAAGCTAAATGTATTTACAAGTGAGGACCAATTTAAAAGAAATGTATAACTAAATTTGTATTTATATTTTTAAATAATCCAACTTTTACAGATAATGTAATTATAATATTTTATAAATTTTGCATTGATACATTATTTTGCAGATAAGAAGTTTACCTGGAGTCTGAATTCTAGAACATCATCTCCTGGTTTAATCTTTCCTTGTTCAATCAAAACTAGTAGTTGATTTCCCCCCCTTCTATTTTGTTTGAAGTTTAATTGACTCTCAGAATCCTGCTTAGTAGAGTGATCAGAGCAATCCTTGCTGATCGTGCTTGATGATGGTGTATCAGAAACTATCCTTGTAAGTTCTAAGTTAGCATTAAGTGAAGTTCCATTATTTGGAGAAAAAAATTTCTGAGGAGTTGCAAGACTGCTGTGCATGGATTCTAAGTCTATTATTGTTTGTGTTTGGTAAGCCCCATTTGTATTTGAATGTTGCTGCAAGGTTTCATTAAGGTAAAACCATGCAGTTGGCTGACTGACATTATTGACAGCAATGCATGTAGCTTCAGAAATATTTAGTGCACAGGTCACTGGTATTGCAGTTGAAGGGGTGTTTTTTTGTGAGGCCACTGATTCACAATCAGCTTCCTCTAGCTGTGATTGTTTTGTCTGGACAAGGCAAATAGCAGGTTCCAAAGGCAACATTGTCTGGTCCACAGCACTGGTGAGCTTGGACTCTGATATTTTATCAATGGTATGTTCCCTTGTTTTGGAGACCTCATTATGAGCACCAGCAATGTTTTGCCTAAATGTTCTTCCATTTCCTCCATTCAGAGACTCATTTGGATACTGGTTGTACTCTTGATCTAAAAAGCTACTTTCCATGACCAAGCTGGATTCCAAACCCATGGCCACATCAGGGCACTGTAGTGTTTTATCAGATGTACCATCTGTTGTGTTGTCTCTTTCACGTGAATTGGATGCACTTGGGATCTGTTTTGCTGAACTTAAAGTCTCTTTCTTTGTCTTCTTATAATTCCGTATTTTCTGGCCTAGTTCTTTCTGTTTTTGTGCCACAAGCAGAAGGCTCTTTTGTCTGGAAACAAGCTTAATTAGCTGTTCCCTTAGTGCTCCCTGTTTAAAAGATTCCACAGAAGCTCTGAAGTAAAAAAAAAAGAAGCCAAAATTAATGAGAACAGAAAACCTTAGTAATCATTTTTAAAGAACCTATTCAAGTACATGACTTGACAGGATAATGCATAACAAAACACTTTTTTCACTAAGTAGAAGAATGAAATAAACTGCATAGTTGGTACAGTTGTACAAATACTAACAGAAGGGCTCTAAAAACACACAAGTAATTCTACCTCACCGCAATTCAGTGTTGTCAGCCACAGATTAACCAGCAAGCACTGGGGGGCTAAATTCTCTACGAAATATACACTAATATTTTCAAGTGAAAAGCCAAAAAAGCCATCATGTTTCTCAAAGTAGGCAGTAACACAGGTTAGTGGGGAAAGCAAAAAAAAAACCCCTAAAACCTGGCACACCCACCATACCTTGCCTATTAAGAAACCAGGCATTGAAGCCTTTTTTACTTCCTTCTTTAGTTAACCTTGATCCTTCCAATCTCCCCCACACACATAATTAAAACATTACAAGAGAAAACAGAATCAAGTCAAATTTCATTACACAAAATGTCCTGTATAGGGGTAGACCAGGCATTTGGAGAATAGGTCTACCTGCCCCAGTCCACTATATTGGTAGACCTGGCCTCCGGAGAACAGGGTCTACCCACCTCTTTCCACTATATTGGTAGACTGTCATGGGCAATGATGACAGCGCTGGGCACCCACCTGAGTTGGCAGCACAGTCAGAGCTGCCGGCATTGCCAGAGCCAGAAGCTGGCCCCTCTGTCTCCTCAGGAGTTGACAGCTTGCCGCTGGCAGTGCCTGAGCCTGTAACTTCTACACCTGGTCCTGCAGCACTTGATGAGGCACAGGTGCAACTGGGAAGCCCACCTGACTCACCTCCACAGGTGGCTCAGCCAAGGGAGCAGCTCCGCAGGGATTTAGCCACCCGCTGCCAGGATGCACGCTGGCAGGGAAGGCAAGCACCAAGTCCTGAATACTAGGAGGAATGGCACTGCTGCCATGGGAAGCATGGCCGGAGGGCTATATAGCTCCCATTTGGGATTAGGCTCCCCATGGAAGCAACGAGTTGCCTCCATGCGGACCTCACATCCACTTCTGGCTCCTGTTCTCCAACCCCACTCTTGTTGGATCTCCTAGCTTCTTGACCTTTACTTCAGACAACCACTCTCTTGGATTCACAATTCAGCTCTTGCTCTGACTTTCCTGGCTACGACCTCGGACCAGACCTGACTCCTGCCTCTCAGCCCAGCCTGTGACATAGGCCTGGCCTTGTACCATCACCCTGCGCTAACCCTTAGAAAGCATACCAGCACTTGAGGGGGGTACTTTGAGGGGGGTTTTTAGTGAAAAAATATTACAGGTCAATTATAACAGAGGTGGAACAATCAGTCAGAATGCTGCCTAACCTAAGAAACAGGAAGTTGCTTAAATGTTATCAACCTGCCCAAACTACTTATTTATTCAAATATTTATATCGCACTTTCCCCTGTGACTCAAGGCAGCTTACAGATCATACTGAAAAGCATAATAGGGGCGTGCAAAAAAAAATCATTTTTTCTGGCTCAATTATAGCCTATGGGGACCATTATAGTCAATGGGCCCCATAGGCTATAATGGAGAATCGATCTGGGGTATCTGGGGCTTTTGGGGGGTGGGATTTTTTTGAGGCAGAGGCAATTTGCAGCATAGCTGCTGGTGCCTCTCCTAAACCCCCCAAGTTTCAAAAAGATTGGGCCAGGGGGTCCAGTTCTATGGGCCCCAGAAGGAGGTGCCCCTATCCTCCATTGTTTCCTATGGAAGCTTGGTTGTGAGCAGAGCAGAAATCCTCTGAGCTGGCCTCTGAAATGTTGTGCACTAGTGCCCCCTAGCACAGCTTAGAGGGAACTGTGATGAAGACCCATTCCTTCATCCTCAACTATCACAATGTCCTTTCCACTCATCTTTTAAAGGTGTAAATGTCATATGAGGGGGTAGAAACTCTGAGCCTTACTGAAACTGCAAGGTGTCTGCTGAGAAAAAGAAGGAAGGCTACAGAAGTAGAACTATGGAGGTAGGGAGTAACAAGCTATACTTCTCCTTAATAGAATTCTTTTTTTTAAAAAAAGGGCTTATTAAAATATCTGCATAAATAAAATGGAAAAAACCTCTTTTATTATGGTTCCATTTGCATCACAACTGCTAAACTCTTTGATAGGATTCAGATGCCCATGTAGAGTTCAGATCTTGTGACCTTTCGTAGTGCTAACATTGATAAAAGCCAATGGGGAACTATACAAGGTTTGGACACAGGACATCGAGATTTCAGCTGCATATTACAAAAGCCTTTCAAAGCAGATCTACGAAAAGCTGTTCTTCTACCTACCTGTATTTTTTAGCAAGGTCATCTCTTTCTGACTTCTGTTTGGCAAGCACCTCATTCAGAACATTCTGTATCTGAGACAAATCTTGAATATACAGATCTGTTCAGGATAGTTTAAAAATAAGTACTCTAATTTGAAGTTTCTCACACTGATAATTTGTTGAATATACAAAAACTATTTTGTACACTCTAATTTTTTGTAGTATTGTACTCTAATTTTTGTAGTAAATGTCAGTCTACAAATTGCTTTACAGTTCTTTTTATATACTGATACTTTACATCACCAATATTTGAAAAAACACTCAATATCAATCTTACAAATTAATTGAAATATACTGAATAGTAGAAAGGAATGTTCTCCTTTGCAACGACTACATTTACTTTGCTGAGAAGTACCTCTGCTGTTTTCCACACAGGTACTGGCTTGTGTGGTTTCTTCATTTTTGCTGCAGCTCCTGAAACTTTGCAGCAGCAACATCCATATGGCAGATTTCTCTACCATTTTCCCCACCTAAGTCCCCCAGCAGTACTGACTCCTCTCCCCGGCACCAGGGCATAACAACATAAGAGAAGCCAAAGTTGGATCAGGCCAATGGCCCATCAAGTCCAACACTCTGTCACACAGTGGCCAAAAATACCAGGTGCCATCAGAAGGTCCACCAGTGGGGCCAGGACATTAGAAGCCCTCCCCCAGTTGACCCCCCCAAGCACCAAGAATACAGAGCCTCACTCGCCTCAGACCAAGAGTTCCTATCTATACCTTGTGGCTGATAGCCACTGGTGGACTTCTGCTCCTCATGTTTATCCAATTCCCTCTTCAAGCCGTCCATGCTTGTAGCCACCACCACCTCCTGTGGCAGTGAATTCCATGTGTTAATCACTCTTTGGGTGAAGAAGTACTTCCTTTTATCTGTTCTAACCTGACTCCTCAGCAATTTCTATTAGTGCCCCCAAGTTCTTGTACTGTGAGAAAGGGAAAAAAGTAGTTCTTTCTCGACTTGCTCTATCCTATGCATTATCTTGTAAACCTCGATCATGTCACCCCTCAGTCATTTTTTCTTCAAGCTAAAGAGCTCCAAGCACTTTAACCTTTCTTCATGGGGGAAGTGTTCCAACCCTTTTATTATTCTAGGTGCCCTTTTCTGCACTTTTCCCAATGCTATAATATCCTTTCTGTGGTGTGGTAACCAGAATGGTGTGGTGACCAGAACTGCATACAGTATTCCAAATGAACCATCGATTTATACAGGGGCATTATGATGCTAGCTTTTTCAGGTTTTTCAAATACCTTGGGGCAATGCTGTACTGACTGCAAAGTCACCCCTGAATGGCCATAAATCTATGCAGAAGGTACCATAAAATCTGATGGTCAAAGAAAGTGAAAGCAGCATGCAATGCAGAGGGGAATTTCTGTTCCAACGTGTGTTTTGTAAAACAATGGAGGGAAAAGCCAATGCAGAATTAGCCCATAGCGACCTTTGTATCAGGTTCTCTGATTTTCTAGCTTGCATTTTAAAAATTAAGTCTCTAGCCCTTTCGTTGCATTCAGATAACTTGATACAGTTTGTTATAATGTTATAACAATATAGCAATATTTAATTGATGATTTTAAAAAGCCCACCAGTGGTGGGTTGGGTGGGTGGCCCAGGCTCTGAACTGCTATAGAATATAATGAGAGTTGTTTGAAAATGTACCTTTCAAAAAATTCCTTAGGGCTAAGCATTATAGTAATAACAAAGTAAGCAACTTTGAAACGCATAACTATTCTGTTACCCTATACAAATCAAACTGTGACCCAATTCCACAAGCAACTATGCTGATGCTGAAATATCAGCTCATGAGACCAGGTGAATGGATCATATTGTTGAAACAAGGTTCAGCTCATCCCCAGCTCTGGAACATAAGTACAGTCTCAGCTACTACAGCTGCAACCACATAATAACGAGAGGTACAAAAGTGCTGAATGAAGCCTTTTCAAGAGGAAGGTAGGGGAAAGCAGTGGTCTGTTAAGTGACCTGATGGGCTATTTGAGATGTGTCTACTTTCTGAATTTTTTCACTCAAAACCATGAAAAAGATGCAACCTTTTGTGTTACTGTTTAGTAAGTAGGGATACTTGAACACCTGCCAGTTTGGGTCACATCCTGTTTGCCAGTAGCAATCAGGCAGCTGCTTCATCAGTGGGTTATTTAGCTGGAACAAACTACTTGCAGCCATCAAAATCCAACTCCTAGTTGGATAGATCAGCAGGGAGCTGTCTTCTTATCTACTGGTGGGAAATTTTGCTCTGTGCCCTTCAAATTTTCTTTTAGGGGGGAGGAATCAGGAGCCAACTCCCCACTAACTGTGGGGATCATCTGTAAGTCACATTCTTTTGACTTCCCACCCAGGAAACTTTGCTGTGTCACAAACTTTCTGAGATACAGCAAATGGGAGATGGGGTGTCAATTTGGCATGTAGAGAAACAGAGATAGCTCCTTCTTTTCTGTAGCCCGTGCCCCCAGTTTTGGGTGCAGAACACATATATTCCTAAATATCTTTCTCCTCTCTCTTTTGCAATAGGGAGATCAGAAACGCCACTTCTGTCACCACCACTCAGCTTGGAGGGTAAAGAGAAACAATCTCTTTCTCCTCTTCATTTTTCACTGAGGAGATCAGAAGCTGATGAACTCTTCATCCCCAGCTTCACTGTGTAGCAACTTTTCTGAGGTGGAGTGGATTAGAAGTCCACTTGCAGCATATTCCCTATCAACTGTGAGTGGGCTTCTAATTACCACTGAACATCCCTCTGTCACAGCACAACAAGACTAGGATGCAAGGAAGTGCTGGGAGATCAGAACCCAACTCCCAATCAGCTGTGAGTCAGCTTCTGACCAAAAAGCAGCTGCAAACTTGTTCAGATGCTACTGGAGTTGCTTGATACAAGCCAAACAAATCCCTAGGCAGCTTATGGTCTGATTGTGAGTGGTGACGAGGGTGTGTTCAACTGCCAACATTTTTTGCTACTGGCTGTACACCCTGTGGTGAAATTACTATCCACTCATGCACACATGGAATGCCCTTACACTGAGTCAAACCACTGGTCTTTCAAAGTCAGTTTTATCTATTGTTACTGTCAATATCTCTCCAAGGATTCACTGAATGTCTTACACAACACCCACTATCGGATCTTTCTAACTGGAGATGCCAGGGATTGAACCAGGGGCCTTCTGTATACATAGCTGATACTCTGCCACTGAGCCATGGCCCTCTACATTCCACAGGAAATTTGTGTGAATTCTTTACATTTGGATAAGAAACATCTAATTTACACTGTACTAATGCTCACAGGCTAAAGTAGAACAGCCTTCTCAAGTAGGCATAAGGTTGTAGAACAAGTTTGTCTAGCTATCTCTTCAGTCTGCCTGGATTTGAAGAATAATTGATATATTACTGCTAAGTAGCCAATGGGAACAAGAGATTTTCTCCCTGTAGTATCAGGTCCTTCACATATGCAATGAATTCCTTGGAGTTGTCTGCAGACAAGAGACTATAACTTTCCACCAGGGATTTGCATAAAAAAGCTGGGAATGTTAAGGGGTGCAAGGAATTTTAAGGGGTACACAGAAATTTAAGGTGTGTGTGTGTGTGTGTGAAAGTGCTTTTACTCTTTCTGGCTGTTCCTTGACCATGGAAAGGAAGGCCATGTGACTTTGCAGAAAAGAAAAGTAGGCTTCAAGACTCATGTGGACAAAACAAGCATAAATAGATGGAAACTGAAAATCGTTTACTTAGGGGTCTTATATACAGGTTGCTCACCCCAGCTTGGTGCTACTGGGAAGAGGTTTTTTCCCCACTTTCTCACAGAATCGTAGTGCTTTCTTGCCCTCTGAGGTTTTCCCAGGCTTTTCTGTGTTCTTTCCAAAACCTGCTTTACTCTGATATGTTTGCAAAGATAGCAGCAAAATGGGTAGCTACCTCATGGACCGGGAAGTACAAATCTTTCTCAGTGTCATCTACATTGGTGTCAATTTCCATGCCCTCCCCCATCCCCCACCAGCTGCAATTCCCTCCTCAAATAGGAGGGCTTTTTAAAAACCAATTATTGCTAGATCATTATGGCATTATCACATGGTAGGTAACATTCTACTGCAACAATGCATTAATTCAGAGCTTTCATTTTAAAAAATTGAGTTTCTAGCACTTTTCCTTGCAGAGATTTAAGGGGAAATGTATAGTTTGTGCCTTTCTTATAACTCCACAGTAAAAAGTACTAGTGACTTATTATTTTAAAAATGAAAACTAGAAAGTAGGCAGTCATGGCAAAAGATCGTCATTATTTTTAAAATAATTTTTATCACTGAATATTTATGGGTAAGGCAAAAAATCATTATAATGCCATAGCAATTTAGCTACACTTTTTTTTTAAATGTCTCTGGTGTAAGGAGGAAAGTATTAGTTACAGGCAAAATGTGGGGAAATAAATTATGTGGAAGCCTCATCGCTGCTATACTGAACTGACAACTGCAGCAGCAAGAGGAAAACCACAAGAAATCACCCCTGCATAGAAAACCATCTAAAACAGCCCCAGAAATGTCAACATTTAACAACAACCTGTACTTAGGAGAAAACACATGAACGGGTTAAAAAGAAGAAGAAGCCTAGAGTAAATTTTGCCACCTACTGCACAAAACATAGGAGGGCCTTCTGTGCAGATGATAATGTAAGTCAGGTTTGACTTTTGCATGGAGGCCTATGCCAGGGATGAGACAACAGTGCAATCCTGAGTAGAGTTACACTCTTAAAACCATCAACTTCAATGGACTTAGAAAGGTGTAACTCTGTTTAGGATTGCACTCCCAGCCTGATAGCTTTTAAGATTATTCAGCCACTATCTTAATTACCATGAAAAAAGGAGATATTTTAGACCTAAGGAAAGATTGCATTTATATTTTGTTTTCATTTGATATTTTTGTTCGGTAGTTCTTTCTCAACAACATATTTTTCCTTTTTGTAATCCATGGTTTTAATTACAGTGTAACATTTTCCTCTTCAGTAAATTGGTGTCTTATTGTGGTCAGTGTGCCCTATATAAAAAATCTAAACTTCAGATCAGAAAATGTGGCAAGGGCTGCATGGAAAGCTATGCTCATGGAATAGGTTTCTCCTGCTTCCTGTAATTCTGCCCTCTATTGTTGTCTGAGCAGAATTAAATCTAACCCTTTCTGTTTGTTTGTTTGTTTGTTTGTTTGTTTGTTTGTTTGTTTGTTTGTTTGTTTGTAGCAGAAACCAAATCTGGCCATCCAGTGTATCAAAGAATCACCTACATGACCAACTTTTTACTGAGTAATTTGAATTATTCTTACCTGCATCTCTTTGGCTTCTTAATTTAAAGAGTAAAAGTTTATTCTGCTTCTCTTCTATATCCTGCAATATTTCACTGATAGATTCATGCTGTCAAAAAGAAATTTAAAACTTTCTATTAAAGGATGGAGGTCAAACTGAAGCTGAACTGCAAACAAACAACCCATCTGATATTTGACCAGAAGCAGAACCGGATCAAAAAATATCATCTACTGCACTTTAAATGAAACTGCAGAACCAGGAAATTTCCTACACCCTACCCTATAAGTGAAACCTTGTGTTAGTGAGACTGCTGAGCTCTGTGGCTAAATGAATAGTTCCTCCCCTAGTCCTGAACTTCAGACATCTATGCTACAATGTAACTGCTCTATAGTACTGGCTGCTGCTTGGTTTGGTGTAGTGGTTAAGTGTGCGGATTCTAAGCTAGGAGAACTGGGTTTGATTCCTCACTCCTCCACTTGCACCTGCTGGATGGCCTTGAGCAAGCCATAGTTCTGGCATGGCTGTTCTTGAAAAACAGCAGTTTCTGTCAGCTCTCAACCCCACCTACCTCACAGGGTGTCTGTTGTGGGGCGGGGAAAGGAAAGGAGTTTGTAAGCCGCTCTGAGACTCCTTTGGGTAGTGAAGGACAGGGTATAAATCCAAACTCCTCTTCTTCTCTATGTCTCAACTTCAGCAGTATAGCATGGGAGGAAGTCTTTATCTGCCCCTTTAACTACACTTTCCCTTCACTTCCAGTTAATCTCCTCACTCACGTACCTTTAAATAGGCAGAAATTCAACAGATACACCCTTTCTCATCTGCATGTTTTTCTGCACTAGACAAAGCAGTGTTGAGTTGACAGGAGTTTTTATTTCCTAAAATTCTGAGGATGATAGAACTATAAATATTGGAGAGATATATTAATCTTTCCCTTCATCTATCCATAATCATTCACATCAGAGTAATTGCCTTCAAGACTCTGCTGGAAACAGGTATGAGCACACTGTTCACTCAGACAAGCAGACTGTGATCTTTATGTATCCTGTCACCACTGTTAATATATTCTTCATTTATAATTTCTTTGTGCAGGCAGAAATATGCACACAATTTACTAACAGAAATGTAGAGATAAAATATATATAACAGAAACTTACTGTTACGCTGTTGCTGTATTAGTTAAACAGGTTGCTTACCTGTAACTGATGATCTTTGAGTAGTCATCTGTGCAGTCACACCTATGGGATCTAGTGCGCCTGCACTGATCCGATCGGTGCTGTACAAAGCTCACAACGGGATTTTCACGCCTCTACCCTGAGCCTGCACGGGAGCCCCAACTGCGCATGCCCAAGGGGGTGGGGCATGGACATCCTGCCAGTTCCTTCTGACCACTATCAACCAAAGCCAAATGAGATAAACAACTGAGGATGACAGCAGTGGGGAAGGATGGGTGGGCGGTGTGACTGCACAGATAACCACTCGAAGATCATCAGTTACAGGTAAGCAACCTGTTTATCTTCTTTGTGGTCTCTGTGCATCACACCTATGGGAAATTGAAAAGCAGTGTCTCACCTGTAGGTGGACACTGTCAGACTCAGCGCTCCGCAGAAGACAGGACCAAATGACCCAGATCGACTTTATGTTGCGCACGAATGTCTAGTGCGTAATGTTTAATGAATGTGGTAGGCGTGGACCATGTGGCAGCTCTACAGAGAGAGGACAGGTGATACGCCCTTCAGGAAAGCTGTGGAGGTTGCCATTGATCTGGTAGAATGCACCCTCAAGTGTACAGGGAGGGGTTGCTTTGCTAACCGGTAGTATAACTTTATTGCCCTGACAATCCGTTTGGATAGGCATTGAGCCGAAATCCTTGACCTCAGAAAGGCGGTGGAGTACAAGAGGAAGAGAGTACTGTCCCTTCTAGTAGACCAAGTGCGGTTTAAATAGAAGAGTGCTCCTTTGACATCAAGGGTGTGAAGAAGACGTCGTTCTTCCCCTTCAGGGCATGGGAAGAAATCAGGCAGAAAGATTTCGGAGTTTAAATGAAACTCCCGAGACTATTTTTGGCAAAAAGGCGATGTCCAGCACCAGATGCACCCCGTTTGGCAAAAAGACTAGGTATGGAGGATCATGGTGTAGTGCCATCAGTTCACTGACCCTCCTAGCTGATGTAATTGCCACTAAAAAAGCAGTCTTCCAAACTTCCTTGTGAGGTGGTGGAGCACCAATGGTAAATCCCACAGCTGCGTCGGAGCACTGATGGGGGGATGTATTCAAATAAGTCCTTGAAGGAACTTCTTCGAAGTGGGATGTGAAAAGACAGAATAACTGTCCAAGCCATTGTGGTAAGCAGAAATAGCTGCCAAGTAGACCCTGATGGAAGAGTGGCAGAGCCCCTGATCAGCGAGCGACAGGAGGAACTCAAGGATCTTGTCCACACTCACAGAGTTGGTGAAGTAGTTGACGTCTGCAAGAAGGAAAGAAACCTAAGCCACTTCTTCTGATAGGAAAGACAAGTGGATGCTTTTCTGGCATTCAGTAGAACCTCTGAGACATGATCAGAGAAAGTTAACACTTTATCCACCAGGCCGTCAACTTCAGGCTGTCTATGCTGGTGTAAAGAAGTGTTCCCTTTTCTGTGAGAAGGAGATCTGGTACCCTGGGGAAGTGGTGGTACCTGCCTCTCACGAGTCAAAGAAAAGTGGTGAACCACGGTTGCCTGGGCCACCATGGAGTCACTAGGATACAGTCTGGCATGACTCTGGCTAGTTTCTGAACCACCCGTAAGAGGAGGAAACATGTATAGGAATGTCTGCCCCATCGATAGAGGAGGCCATCTCCTAGAGAGAGAGGATCCACTCCCCCCTGACTGCAGAAGAAAGGGCACCTTGTGTTCTTTTTGGAGGCGAAGACGGCTATTTATGGACTGCCCCGTTTCTGAAAGAGTGGGCAGAGATAGGTCCAGTTCAGCTCCCACTCATGATGCTGAGTAAGACCCCTGCTGGAAAGGTCTGCCTTGACATTGCAGGTTCCCAGAATGTGGGTGGCCACAGGAAGATGTCGTTGCCTACACACCATTCCCAGAGGTAGATTGCCAGACGGCATAAGCTCCGGGACACCATCCCACCTTGATGGTTGACATAGCTGAGTGCCATAGTATTGTCCATCAGAACAGCTACGCAATGCTCCTGGAGAATGGGCTGGAAGGAGCTCATTGCCAGTTTTATTGCCAGTAGTTCCAGATAGTTGATATGCTTGGTTGAAGTGAGAGGATCACTCTGGTACCCGATGCATATGCCATTGAGATGGGCTCCCCATCCCCACAGGGAAGCATCTGTGGTAAGTGTGAGATGTGGGTTTGGTGGGTGAAAAGGTGCACCTTGGGTTAGATTGGATTCTATTGTCCACCACGATAGAGTCTCGTACATTCGTTGGGGGTTGGAGACGGAGAGACTGGCTCATTCGGAGTGGTCTGAAGCATTGCAAGAACCACATCTGCAGAGGCCTTATGTGCAGCTTGGTGAATGGAAGTACAGCCTTAGTAGCCGACATATGAGCCAACAGGCACTGGATTTGAAAAGCTGCGCACCAAGTGTTCGCACGTCCCTCGTGAGAGATGAAAGGGTTACTGCTCGGTCTGCAGGGAGGTAAGCCATGCACGTCATAGAGTCCAGCACCACACCAATGAACTGCACCCTCTGTGTGGGTTGCAGATGGGACTTCGAATAGTTGACCTGTAGGCCCAGGGAGGACAGGAGGTGGATATCCCGTATGGCAAATTGGAGGTACTTTCGGTGGTACGGATGGATATTGAGATGAAAGTACACATCCTGGAGGTCGATGGTCACCATTCAGGACCCCCAGGCCAGGAGAGGGAGGATGACTTGCAGGGATGTCATTTTGAATTTGCGATACTCCATGAAGACGCTCAGGCCACATAGGTCTAAAATTGGATGTAGGCTCCCGTCCTGTTTGGGAATGGCTAAGTAACGGGAGTAAAAACCTGTCCCCTCATATGCCTTCAGCACTTGTTCTATCACATCTTTTGTCAGGAGGGAGGTGACTTCCTGGAGAGGGAGGGGATAGGGAAGGGTGGCCAGGAAAACAGGCAGCGTTGGAAAGTCCACAAATTCTATTGAATAACCATGGGTTGGAATAGAAAAAATTCATCGGTCTGTGGTGATGACCCACCACCCAGACAGGAAAGGGGAAAGGCGGGTGGAGTCCCCTGAAGCAATCTGGTGCAAGTCAAAGACCCTGTTTGGAAGTCTGAGATTTTGCTCTGGAATTTTGTTGTTGCGAGCTGTATCTGGACTTTGCAGAGTATTGGTACCATTGGCATTGGCCCATGGGTGACTGACGAGGTCTCCAGGTCCCCTCTGGGGATGGTTTATTATTATATGGGCATTTGGAGCCATAACGGGACCAGGAACAACATTGGTGGTATGGTTTGGAGGGGGCAGAGATACCCAAGGATCTAGAGGCTTTTATGCTCTTATCCATCTCTTGCAGAGCAGAATCAGAGGAGTGGAACAGGCCCTCCCCGTCAAAAATAAGATCTTCTATGTAAGCCCTGGTATCAGGAGGCAAAGAGGTCGTTCGCAGCCAGGAGTGCCTACGAAGTACGATCGCTGAAGACATAGTTTTGGGGAAGGTGTCTAGTGAGTGTTTAGATTAGTTCAGAAGCTGCTTTGCCAGAACCATGCCTTCCTTCTGCAGGGTTCAGGCTGCCTGACTTTTATCAACCGGAAGAAAGGGCAAAATGTCCGCAAATTGTTGCCATAACGCATACTGCTATCTACTCATGCATGCAATATAATTGGATGTTTTGATTCACAGGGCACCCACTGAGTAAAAACGCCTTCCAAAGGCATCAAGCTTTTTGCTTTCCTTGTCAGAGGGAGTTGTATGAGAACGTCTGCTCCTGGAAGAAGAGACGACCATAGAGATGGGTTTTTGGGATGGACATGTATAAAGTCTGCTCCCTCCTCTTGCACTCGGTACGTGTGCTCCAGTCTCCTGGTCGACCGGTGCAGAAGAAAGCTTCTCCCAGGGAACTTTGACAGTGTGCAGGGGGACCTTTGACATTGGAAGGGAGATTGCTGTCGACATGTCCATCTCGACCACATCATAAACCATGTCCAATTTCAATGGTTGAGGTTGGATGATGGACAGACCCAACGAATGAGCCATTCTTTTCACGAGATCCCCATATGAAGACAAGTCCTCGGATGGAAAGATTGGGAGGTTTTCAGAGACCTTCTGTTTTAAGGAGATTTCTCCATGTGAGGTCTCACCCTCTGACTGGGCGACATCAGAAGCAACTGGAGAGGCTTCTGAATGCGATGGAGATCTCTGGATAGGAATTGGTATTCTATGAAGCTCCGGTGGTGGAGGAGACAATGGGAGATGGGGCGAGACTTGCCTCGGAGGAAGAGATTTCGGTAGTTTAGAGAGAGATGCAGAAGGGGGCGGCCGACGTGGAGAGAGGGGCAGGGTGGAATGGTGGCCCCAGTCATCTGGTCTCATAGGCGTTAGCCAGGGCATCAATGCCAATAGAGGGTAGGAGGAAAAACAGTACGGCATGTGATGACAATGATCCCACGGAGGGAGCATCGATGAGTGATGTCAATATTGAAAGGGACCCCGGACCTGTAGGTGGCTTGGGCAAATAATCCCTCCTGGGTTACCAGGATGAGTGCTGTTGGTCAGGACGGACCGGGTATTCATCCCATCAACCTCAATCGTCCATGTGGATGGGAGAGCAGGATCTGTCACTGGGTCAGTATCGATGGTCAGGGTCGGAGCGGCCGCTAGTCCAGGATGAAGTGGACAGAAAGTGGTGGCCGATGCTGAACGCTGCCATATCATCTTCGGCATTGGAAGCTGATACAGATGGGGAGCGTCGGCCAAGGTTCCTCTCTAGTACTGGAGGGTTCAGCAGTCTGACTGGGGAGTCAAGAATTTCAATCGGCGCCACTGATTGTATATCCGGCAGCTCTGGTACAGAGGGATGCATCGATAGGGAATGCAACTGCGGTATCATAGGCAGTGCAGAGCCCTTAGGGGTTACCACACTGCTCATTTTGTGAGACTTCTGCAGGTCCCCGGTGGTCGACTTATGACAGCTATGTCTCTGCGACTTATCTCTCTTCTGTTTCTTCACCGGAGTTGAGGCAGAAGAGACAGATTTGAAACAGCGCTTCTTGGATGGGGCTGGGCCTGAGTCAGAAGCAGATTTGACTATTCGAGGCGGTTTTGGCATCAAGAAGGCATCGATATAGACTGTGTCAGTGGGGGTTCAGTCGATGCAGTTGACTTCTGAGGGTGTTCGGTCGACATAGTTGACGATGGAGGGGCAAGGGCCATTTCCCAAAGGGCGACTTTCAACCTTGCTGCTCTATTCTTACACGTTTGATTCGAAAACTTTGCACAGAGAGCACAACCCTCAGCACAGTGAGATTCACCCAAACAAATTATACAGAGGGTGTGTTCGTCCCTAGGAGCCAACTTACTCCCACACAAGACACACCTCTTAAAGTACCCCACATCTTATCCATAAATAAGTTCCTCAGGCGTGAGGGAAATGAAGGCGGGGGGGAGGTCCGAAGACCTTGGAAAGTTCTCACCCCACTACCTCCTTAACAGTTATTGGCAAAAGTCCAAAAGTCTACTAAAAATATTCCAGTTGAAGAAAGAAAAATTCCCGAAGTGAGGAGAAACGAACAATCACCAACCAACCAAAAAATCTGTTAATAGCACGGTGATCAGAAGAGAACTGGCGGGGTTTCCGGTTTAAGTGTTTCGCTGATCAGCTGCACCCCATCTCGCTCTGATGGGGGGGAGCTGAGACTCAGCTGACGGGAAGGGTCCGAGATCGTTCTGGACCTTCCCAGGGTCTCTGTAGGAGACCCTTAGCCGGGGGAGCCGAGGAGAGCCTCTTCCAAGGTGACAGCCAAGGAATTGAGGCTCACCTTTTCCCCCAAAAGTCCTGTTGCTGTAGAGCCAGTATGGCGCCGAGAGACGACTGTCAGACAAGCGGACACGGTCAAAAGTTTTGAAATGCTTCTAAAAAACTTCCAAGGCTTCAAAGCGTGAGTTAAGCAATGCTCAGGTGATTTAAAGCATCTACGAGAACCTTGGTAGCAATTAGAAGCGCGTAAGTGCAAAGCGGCGAGGGAGGGAGAAACTCAAGACTTGGCCCCCCCCCCACTTAAAGCAAGGTAGTTTTAAAGCGCAAATAAAGAACTTTGAGTCAAGATAAATGCATCAGATTACTAACGAAATCAAAAGATGCATAAGAACACTAAGCGGATTAAATTCAGCTAACTTTTACTTTGTTTTGGGAAACTTACTTCTTGTTGATACTATGGCTGGGAGAGGGCGCAAAGTGGGTTTGGGGAAAAAAACGTCGGCCGGAAATAGCCTACCAATGACTCCCTCCCAGAACCAGTAAGTAGCAGCAGATATGTCTGCACTGTTGGCAAACGTACTGCACCCCCTAATGGAACAGATGACTAATCTCAACGGCAAAATGGACAATTTGCAAAAACAATTGACTCAAATGGACAGAAGAACCTCTGTAACTGAAAAAATGTTTAAAAAGATGGAAAAACAGACAGAGAGTATTTAAAAAAGAGCAGATGAAGCAGACAAAGAAAGAACCTCCAACAAAACACAACTAACACAGCTCCAGCTGAAAAGATCCATGTACATTCTATGCTTCCAGGGAGTGCCAGAGGAAAAGAACGAGGACTTAAAGCAGCAGAGGCTCTTGCTCCATTAATGGATTACAAACAGGAAGATTTATTGAAGGAGATGGACTGGGCTTACAGGACTTATCCAGACTTTATTTAAAAAAACAAACTCTCGGGAGAAATATGCATGAAATTCACGAGAAGGTCTACCAGAGATCTGGTGCTGAAATCTACACAGGGGAAACCTTTAAAAATCAAGAATGAAGAGATAAAAATCTTGAAGGATATCACCTTTGAAATCCGGAAGTGGAGGAGGCTCTACCGAGAACTTACTCTCCCTCTACAGAAAAAAGGAGTGCCTTACAGATGGTTATTCCCGGAAGGACTGAGTTTTAAATATGAAGATAAAAAATTTAATTTCAATACTGTTCCTAAGGCAAAAAAGTTTGTGGACCAATACTTCAATTTAGTGCAACGCAAGAAAGACAAAAAAACAAAAACTGATGATGATGAGGAGGAAGAAGATGAAGAATCCCACTCACAGGATCCATCAAGTAATAGTTCTAAACTTTACAGTTCTCCAGACACTTCAGAATCAGAGAAAGGAGCAGCCACTCCCAAACCCCAAGGAAAGAAGAAATGCAAGAAGAAAAGGCTCTAAAACCAAGATCATTGTTGATAATGCAGTCTTTGACTAATTAGCTAACTAATGTGGGTTTTTTTACCAATCTTTGTTAAAATTTTATAAGCAGCAACAATTTTTTGTACTACTAGGTAACAAGGATATATATCTATGTAACCAGATTGTGTCACCTCGTTAGTTTATCCTTCGCTATATCCATTAGTATGTTTAGAGGTAGGGTCTTAGTCTTCCTTCCCCATTCCAGTAGTTGATGGTGTATTAGTTGCCCTCTCCTGTCTCCCACAGAATTTAGAGGCAAGAAATTAGTATCCCTTCCCTGAACCCCATAGTATAGATGTTAGAAAATGCAATTAAAAAATCCCCTTCGGGGGGCCCTAAAAAAAGAGAAGAGAACTGGCGGGATGTCCACGCCCCACCACCTTGGACATGCGTAGCTGGGGTTCCCGTGCAGGCTCAGGGTGGAGGTGCAAAAATCCCATTGTGAGCTTTGTACAACACCAATCAGATCAGCGCAGGAGCACTAGATCCCATAGGTGTGATGCACAGCGACCATGAAGAAGATTATCCAGATACAGCATCTGAGTCGAACAACCATGAGTAGAAAGAGAATAATAACTAGTCCTGGTCTGTAAGCGCTTGCACGAATGCTAGCAGAATGCACATCAGTTTTATAGTTCCATTCTTCCACTGGCACAAAAGTTTGTGTAAGTGGAAGAACATCATTGAGTTTTGTTTCATTTTTTTCTAACTATATTCCATCATGTGATGCAGAACAGTTCTTCAGTGAGCAGAAGTTACTTACTGTATGCTGAAGAGCACCTTTGGATCTGTCATGTACATGGACCGCTACTAGGGGTCTGTCACCTATGTCTAAAAGTTTGGTACAAAAAGACAATCGGACCTAGGATCCTAGTCCACCTCAAATCCACCAATTAGGCATTGGCAGGAAGTTCAAACCCACCAATGGGACTATGGGTGTGCCAGGTGGGGTGTATAAAGTTGGCCCTTGCAGGGCCGGGTTTGTTGTGTGTGTTATGTGAAGTACAATAAATGCATCTGAACACATGTTGTAATCTGAGTCTCCATGTGGCGAACCCAGTACTTTACAGTGGTGACGAGCATGGAATCCCAGGAGCAGGCCTGACTCTTCAACCAGTGCAGCAACAAGCACCGACCCCGTGGAAGCCACTGTATCCCACACCGCTCCCAAGCAGCACTGCATCGCACCCAGCTCTCCCTGTCTCCGTTCCCCACACTGCGCTAAGATCATGGCTGCTGCTCAGGGAAACCTCGAAGTCTTCGAACCCACACATCCCGAGTTCTGGGATTCGTGGACGGACCAGCTAACCTGTTACCTCACCTACCATGAAGTAACTGACGCAGCCAAGAGAAGGAACCTCCTCCTAAGTTCCTGCGGCATGGCCACCATCCGGCTAGCCGAGAGCCTCCTGGCCCCTAAGGCCATCCTCAAGCGCTCTTCTGAGGAAATAATTGAGGCCTTGACTCGGTACCTAACACCCAAGCCAACGACGCTAGCCAGGCGAATGGAGTTCCAGGGGTGCCTCCAGAAGCCCAGAGAGACGGCCGCAGCATATATGGCTGTGCTGTGCCAACATGCCATGGAGTGTGCTTTCCCCAAGGTGGAAGATATCTTGACCCAGTTCATATGGGGGGGTCAGTGACATGAAGCTCCACCGCAAGTTGATTGGCACCACCGACTTCAAAGTCAATGAGGCCCTTCAGCTTGCAATCGCCTACGAGGCCTCCCACCGAGACAAGCCACAGTCCATGGCACATCTCGTGCTCCTTGACCCGGTGTCTAGTCTTGGGGCATGTTCTCCCTGATGCCCCAGAGGTCCCGGTGGCCTACTACTGGACCTTGTCAGCCACCAAAAGGATAGACCGGGAGGGTTTGGCAATAGTGGCGGGGGTAAGAAAGTTTCATTGTATGGGCGTCCCTTCACTATTGTTACCAACCACAAGCCACTCCTTGGCCTGTTTGCAGCAGACAAGCAGACCCCCTCAGGCGCTCCCGCCCTGAGTCCTCCACTGCTCTCTCTTCCTGGCGGGCTATAACTACCGTCTGGAACATCGCCCGGGTCTTGGGCTGGGTGGTGAGGGGGTGGCCCACAGCCGTTGCAGGCCCAGAATTCATGGCATTTGCCACTCGCAGAGATGGTCAGCTCTCAAGGGGAGTCTCCTATGGGGGGAGGGGGTGGTCGTCCCCAATGCCCTGAGACAAAGAGTCCTCATCGCACTCCACGAGGCCCATCCAGGAATAGTCTGGATGAAGGCGATGGCCCGGAGCTATGTCTGGTGGCCAGCGATAGATGCGGAAATCAAGTCATGGGTGCAGACGTGCCAGGCCGTCAGACCAAACCCGCCAAGCGCCCCCCTGCAACCATGGGAGTCCACACACAAACCGTGGTCCCGGCTCCACATCGATTTCACCGGCTCATTCCAACGACTTATCTTCCTAGTCACGGTGGACTCTTACTCTAAATGGCTGGAGATAAGTCCAGTCTCCACCACCTCCACAAAGGTGGTCATCTGTGCCCTGCGCCGGATCTTTGCGACCCATGGCCTGCTGGACATGATCGTCTCTGACAACGGGACGGCATTCACGTCCACAGAGTTCCAGGACTATCTCCAGAGGAACCTTATCTGGCACATGAGGTCAGCCCCCTTCCACCCCGCAACCAACGGGCAAGCAGAGCGCATGGTGCACACCGCAAAGGAAACTCTTAGCCAAATCACAGATGGGGCCTGGAAGTTTCGGCTGGCCTGCTTCATCCTAACTCAGTGAACAACACCCAACCCTGTCTCTGGCTGCTGCCCCGCAGAGCTCCTGATGTGCCAACGCCCCACCATCCTGTTGGACCGGCTGCATCCAGACCGGGCACCAGACTCAAGGAAGTTAACAGAGCAAAGGGAGGCTCCCTGGGGTTTCTTCCCAGAAGACCCCGTCTTCATCAAGAACTTTAGTAAGGGACCCCAGTGGCTGGTGGGCAGGGTTGTCAGAGCCACCAGTCCTGTTTCTTATGAAGTCTCCATGGGAGACGGTCAGCCCCTTAAAAAACACATGGACCAACTTTGGAGGCGACAGCTTCCGGTGGAAGGAGAGGCTCCCCTGCGGCCAAGGGAACTGAAGCTCTACACACCAGAGGCAAGCATCCAGCATACCCCACCAGCCCCCATGGAGGTGCCAACAGTAGAAGCAGCACCAGATCCACCAGAACCTGAGGAACAGCCGCCGCTGCCACCTCAACCACCTGTCCCAGAAAATCACCCAGAGCCGGTCACAAGCAAGCTCGTCCCAGCACTCCAGCATTCCCAGAGAGAACTTAGACCACCTGCCTACTTGCAGGACTATGTGGCATAGGCTGGGTCAGAACTATGGGGGAGGGGTGTTGTGTACACGGACCACCACTAGGGCTCCACCACCTAAGTCTAAAAGCTTGGTACAAAAAGACAATAGGACCTAGGATCCTAGTCCACCTCGAGTCCACCAATTAGGCATCTGAACATATGTCATAGTCCCAAGTCTCCATGCAGCGAACCCAGTACTTTACAGGAACCATGGTTCAATAGCATTATTCAGGCAACACCTGATACTAAGGCACTGCAAACAAAAATTGTCCAACTATTTATACTCACTGTCCTACTTTCTTGTCTAGCTGCACTGAAGCATGCAGACGGGTTATCCTTTCCATAGCAATCATAACAATGACGGGTCCTTCTACACTTAGAAGGGCGTAACTCTCTTTCACCTAAGACAAAGAAATTATATTTAGAATTTAAAAATGAGTAGCATTGTATTACCAAGTTAATGTAATATAACCTATGTGTACATATGTTAAATGTTTAAAACAATGACAAAACTGAAGGAAAATATGTTCAAATTTGTCAGACACTGCCAGGCTTGGACTGGGAGCCCTAAGGATCAGACACTGGCTCCCTGTGCTGCTAGGCTGCTGGTCAGAGGTATGAATTACAGACTGTTGCAGCTGGGGAATTCAGACCACAGCCCATAATCTTCTTGATTTATGAATCCAAGTACCACCAGAGAGCCAATCAAATGTCCCTGGCTTATATAAAGCTCCTACAATTGCTGCTTTTCATCATTCTAGGTATCCAGTTGCTTACAGAAGTCATCAGGTTTCCAGCCTTTAACTTTCAACCAGTCTGCCTCCTTTCCACCCAAAGTACGTGCCTACTCTTAGGCCTGAACACTGACAGTGCAATCCTATACACCCTTCTAAGTCCACTGACTTCCTAAGGCATAATAATAATAATAATAAAAATACTGTTCTGGTAACATTTGTAAAACAAACTTACACTTTTTCAGTGGAGCATAAATAAAACTTATTCATTTGAATCTTTAACTTCCAGAGGCAAAAATGCCAGATAGCAAATAGAATCATAGAGTTGGAAGGGACCTCCAGGGTCATCTAGTCCAACCCCCTGCACAATGCAGGAAATTCACAAATGCCTCCCCCACACAACCCCAGTGACCGCTGTTCCATGCCCAGAAGATGACAAAAAACCTCCAGGATCTCCAGCCAAACTATCCTGGAGAAAAATTGCTTCCTGGCCCCAAAGCGGCGATCAGCATTTTCCTGGGCATGTAAGAAAGGACCACAAGAACTTCTTGCCCTCCCTGTCATGACCTACCTAAATTCACCGAATCAGCATTGCTGTCAAATGGCCATCTAGCCTCTGTTTGAAAAGAACCAAAGAAGGAGAGCCCACCACCTCCAGAATGGGCAATGGGATAGCCAAGAGGGCCGCTCCTCAGCATTCAGCTCTCAAGTCTTTATCTGCTCAACTGATGCTAATCAATCAAATTCCTTGGAGCAGACGGTCACTCAAGGCTCTCTGGTTCTGTGAGGAATTAACTCTTCACAATCCATTATCTGTTTACATAGCACTTATAAAATTTTAAAGTGCAGTCCATCACACATACACAAACACTTTTGACTATGAAATGTTTGAACAAATAAAATGGTTATATCACCGCTCAGACTGGGATTTCTTGGAGCCCTAACGAAGTTGTACAGCTGGAGCATGGCTACCAAGAATGGTTCTCCCTACTTCAGATTGCAATAAGATAAATATCATAAAGAAATTTCATAGCATAGCCCATGTGGGAAGGTAGTCTTTAAGGATGCATGGAGAAAGCTGTTTAATACTTGGAGGTTAAATCAATGTCAAAAAACCACAGGGATCCCATGAAATATAAAATATTCCTGCCAGCATTCCTTCAACACAAGGCTGATGTGAACCTCACAGGAATGTTATAGTGTTACCATAAAAGTTCTATTTTTTGAAGTATAATATATTTGCCAGTTTTCCTTGCCATGGAATGCAATTTTCTAACAACCAAGCCCATATAAAATTTGTTGAAATCCATGTGAAAATATGTGGTCAACTGCAAAAATGATGGAACCAGTGGGTTGGATCTAACCCATTTTTCTGCTGGTAAAAAAGGAAGCAGCTGTCCCCTCTGACCACTCAAAAAAGATCATGGGACCTGTACGTACAAAAGCCACATTGGCACAGCATCATCATCAAATCAAGTCACCCAGTGGTCCTACCTGAGGAAGCAGCAGGGTCAAGCGAAGAGAGATCGCAGCACCGACTGACCAAAGGTAGCATCCTGTTGGGCTCAGACGTCAAGTGCGTAATCGACGAAGGTTGATGCTGAGGACCACGTAGCAGCCGCACATATGTTTTCCAACGGGACACCAGCGAAGAAGGCTGCGGACGTCGATACCGCCCATGTGGAATGGGCAGTGAGACAGGCAGGAACAGGTTGACGTGCAAGCTCATAGCAAAGGGCTGTGGTGGAAGTCACCCATTTAGAGAGACGTTGAAAAGAAATCAGCTCCCCCAGACACGGGGAGCCATAAGCTAGGAACAGCTGAGGAGACTTATGTATGGGCTGTGTCCTATGCAGGTAAAAAGAGAGCGCTCTGTGAACATTGAGACAGTGCAAGGCTCTCTGAGAAGCATCAGTCGGGTTCAGAAAGAGGGTAGGCAGGACAGACGACTGAGATGAAAGGCAGAGATGACTTTAGGTAGGAATGAAGGATCTGGTCTAAGGGCAGCCTTCTCCCTATGAAAAATTGTATAGGGGGATCAGCCCTAGAGGGAGCTAGCTCCCCTACTCTACGAGCGGTAGTAATGGCTACAAGGAAGGCTGTTTTCCAGGAAATTAACCTGAGGTCGGCGGTAGCCATGGGTTCAAAGGGTTTGGACATGAGTTGAGAAAGGACCAGTGACAAACTCCACGAAGGCACCAAAGTTTTCCTAGGAGGGCAAAGCCAAAGGAGACCTTTGAGGAACATTTTGGTGAGACAATGGGAAAATACTGAGGATCCTTGTATCAAGGGATGACAAGCGGAGATCGCCACCAAATGAACCCGCAAAGACGAGTATGCGAGGCCAGTGTCTTTCAAGTGGACGATGTAGGAAAAAATCTCACAGAGAGATGAGCGAACTGGATCAAAGGAGTGATCAGAGGCATAGGACTGGAACTTCTTCCACTTGAATCGATAGGAACATCGAGTTGAAGGCTTCCTAGCATTTAGAAGGATTTCAGAGACTTGAGGCAGAAAGACTAGGGCCGGATCCTCCAAGCTGTCAATCTGAAAAACCCCGGATCGGGATGCAGGATTCTCCCTTGGGCCTGAGAGAGGAGATCTGGGACAACAGGGAGAGGGTGGAAGGTGCAATGGGAGAGTTGGAGCAGGTGGGGAAACCAGACCTGGCGCGGCCACCAAGGAGTGACTAGTATGCACGACGTGCCATCTGTGAGGATCTTCTGAACAACCTGGGAGATGAGAGGGAATGGAGGAAAAAAGTAAAACAGGGTTCCAGTCCACTTGTGAAGAAAGGCATCCCCTAGTGACTGAGCAGACGGGGGCCCCCTGCTGAAAAACAGGCAACATCGAGCATTGTCAGTGGTCGCGAAGCCATCGACGGATGGGCGGCCAAACTCGAGAAAGAGAGGCCGGAGATAACGGAGGGGAATGGACCAGTTGTTGTCCAACAAGGTGGAGCGACACAACTGATCTGCATCGACATTTTGATCTCCGGGAATGTGTATTGCTGATAGCGTGATGGAATGATCGAGGCACCAGGACCAGAGGTCGATGGCCAAGTTGCAAAGACGAACAGAGGCAGTGCCGCCCTACTTGTTGATGTAATAAATGGCGGTGGTGTTGTCGGAAGCCACTTGGACAACACAAGCCTGAAGGATCGGAAGGAACAACTGAAGGGCCAGATGGACCGCTTGCAACTCTAGGAGATTTATGTGAAGAGTTGCTTTGTGAGCAGACCAAACCCCCTGCATAGAAAGCATTCCGCACTGGGCTCCCCAACCCCAGAGGGAAGCATCCGTGGTCAACAACAGCTCAGGAGGAGGAGGTCGAAAGGGAATGCCGGAAAGGAGGTGGAGGGGGTGAGACCACCAATCGAGAGAGTCGAGGACGCTCTGTGGGATCGACAAAATCGTGTGCCAAGGAGCCCGTAGAGGATCGAAGGCGCGGAGAAGCCACAGCTGAAGCGGCCGCATCCTCAACCAGGCATGACGGATGACAAACACCATGGAGGCAAAGTGGCCAAGGAGGCTCATGACGGATCGAGCGGATTGTCGAGGAGAGGTCTGAAAGGAGGACACCAGTGCCAGAATGTCAGAAGCCCTCAATTCCGGAAGAAAGACTGCTTCAAGATTGGTGTCGAGACGGGCCCTGAGAAATCGAAGGACCTGGAGGGGCTGAAGGGAGGACTTGGTGACATTGATGCAGAGACCGACGGTACGGAGGACAGAAAGATTCTCCTGAGTATCGTGGAGCAATTGATCTTGCATCGGAGATATGAGAAGCCAGTTTTCGATGTAGGGATAAAGTGTCATCCCACGTAGATGGAGTTCGGCCACCACCACAGCCATCAGCTTGGTAAATACCCTTGGGGTGGTGGAAAGACTGAACGGAAGGACTCGGTACTGGTAGTGCGCATTTCCAACGGCAAAACGAAGGAATCGACGGTGTTGGGGACGGATAGTGACATGGAAGTATGAGTCTTGGAGATCGACCGACGTGAGCCATGCTGCCCTTGGAATAAGCAGGAGAATTGACTGTAAAGTGACCATTCTGAATTTTTGATACCGGATGTAACGATTGGGATCTTGAAGATCCATAATCGGTCTGAAGCCGCCGTCCCTTTTGGGCACAAGGAAATACTTTGAGTAAAAGCCGAGGGTCCGTTGCGCCTCCAGGACGACCTCGATAGTGCCCTTGGCAAGAAGGGTGGAAATCTCGAGACTGAGGAGAGGGTCCAGGGTCGTGACGACAAAGTGTGGAAGGACTGGAGGCGAAACGAACTCTATGGCGTACCCGACCCGTAGGATGGTGAGGATCCATGAATCGGTGGAAATTTCTTCCCAGGCTGGTAGGAAGGGGGAGAGACAGGTCCGGACGGGAGGGTTGTATGGCATTGGAAAGGACAGGTGGTGGAGACAGTCAAACAGACTGTTTGGACTGTGGTGGCTTCTTCGAAGGCTGAGGTCGATGTTTGGAGAGAGGGCGGGAGTCATAAGGCTTCCTTCTCCACTGGGGATTGGATGCCGGTGACGGATATCGCCTAGAACCGGAAGGCTTCCAGGGACGGTTCCGAGGCCGATAAGAAGAGGCGGACACCCCGAGGTTTCGAGCCTGCTTCCTACTGTCATCGACAGCTTTTAAGACTTCATCAGTACTAGAGTGGAAGATGCCATCACCATCGAATGAAAGATCCTCAAATTCGGCGGTGGTTGAGATACAAGAAACTTGCCGGAATTCTGTTGAATCTTGTAAAGAGCATCATACCGTCTAGGAACCGGGGGGATCGACGCCGGTGCTCCCAAGATTCCGTAAGAACCGAAAGGTGGACTGGGAGCAAAGGAAGGACGGTAGAAGGAGGAAGGTCGGCTTGGACTAGCTTGTGAACCACGTCAGTCACAGGAGGAGACTCCGTGGAACCCTGAACTTGAAGGGCAGTGGCCATCTGAGTTAACGAGCTCCAAGTAGGCTTTAGGACCCTCAGTGGGAGAAATAGACCCTGAGCGTCAAGGTTCATCATCGACTCAAGTGGCATCAGGATTGAGTTCCGCAGAGTCAGAATGGTCAGATATCGACATCGGAGAGGAGGACCTTAATGGCTGAACAAGATCAATAACCGTTTGGTCATCAGGAGGAGGATGATACCGAGGTTCTAAGGGAGAACTCTTCGGGGCATCCCTAGGCCTCGAGGGCTCTGAAGGTTGATCACGAGGAACCGAACGCGCCGAGGCCACCGATGTGGAGTGGCGTGGGCAGTCAGAAACATGACCCCAATCCATATGTTCGGAATGTCGGACCCGATCATAATGATGACGCTCAGGCATCGGAGTTCTCGAATAGTAGTAGGCACAATGTGGATGTTCCCGGCTTTCATCGAAAGACCAACATTGATCGTCTGAAGGGGAGCCCGACGAAGACGGAGACTGCCGACGGATCAGCCTCCTCCGGTCATAACAGGAGCAAGACCATGAGTGTCGATGCACGAAAACATGCCTCTCGTCCAAATTCTGGAGTGGGAGATTGGAATGCCTCGAAGGAGATCGAGACTCTCGGCGGGGAGACAATGGTGGTGGCGACCTTGTTGGCTGACCAAGAGGAATTAAGCCAGAAGCCGATGACAAAGTGTGCTGTGGCGTAGGATGCGGCAGTGAAGACTTTTGAGATGTAGAGGCCAACGCAGGCGTCGAAGTCGTTAGGCCAGTAATGACGACAGGCTCAACCACCGAAGCTGATGCGGACGGCTTAACCTTCGATTTCAAAGGGGTCTTTTTGTCAGCCCTTTTAGGTTTCGGTTTCGGTGCCTTCGAAGAGGTGTCGGACTTTTTGGTCAAAGACCCATGAGAGGCCGCTGAAGACATCGTAGGGCATAAAGCTGACTCTAAAAGGAGAGCCCTAAGTCTAACCTCCCGGTTGCATCGAGCCTGTCGAGTAAAACTCGCACAGTGTGGACAGCTATCGACCTTATGGGCTTCTCCCAAACAAATCAAACAAAAGTTGTGCCCGTCATTCGAAGGGATTTTGGCAGGGCAATGACAGCACACTTTGAAAAACTTAGTTTTGCCCATACAAATTGTAACCCACCCACCAAAGAAGGGAGTGGGGGCAATAGAAAGAGAAAAAGAATTTTTTTTTTTGCTTCTATAAAGAGGAAAGAAGAAATATGAGAAAAAAGTGAGAAAGAAAGAGAAAAAAAGATAGACAAAATACTCAACTGAGGCAACAGATGGAGCAACAATAACGAGGTGTGAATGCGAAGGTGGCCGAAGAAGAACTGAGTGGGAGGCGGCTCTCTCCCCTGCTCTGGGCATGCGCAGTGCATGCCTTCTCCCCAGGGCGGGAAGAGAACCTGCCAAAGCTCTTCTGAGGCAAAGCTCTAGAAGTTTCTCCAAATGTGTGGGACTGCACAGAGACCACGACGAAGATCTGGGCAAGACTGAGACTTGGATCCAGACTAGACATTTCCATGGGGGCAAGAATTTTTCTTCACAAAAAGCCGTTTTACTGCCTTCCCCTCCTGTGGAATCCTAAAATGACCCCTAAAATCTTGTTCTTGGAGTGAAGGGGATCCCCAGGAACAAGGTGGTGGGGGGAGGCATTGCAGGCTGCTATGAGTGGAGCAGACAAGAAAACTGCACTTTATGAGCAGAAATCCTTGTGCCTCCAAAAACATCAATTTGGATCCAGTCTTCTTTATGAAAGGTGGCTGGATCCAACCCAACATCACACAATAAACAACTACTGCAAGTATTCTTGGCAAAAGGATTTGTAAGTCAGGTAGTAGCAAGTAACCCCTTGACTTGTTTTGACATTCCAAGATGACACCCTGGCAGGTGTTTCAAGTTTGAGCTCCCACACGCTGGTTTGATTTAAAATTATTTTATTGGTCCACAACAGCTTTTACAACCGAACTGTTAAATTCTGTGGACTATCACCATTTATCATTACTATCTATTGGAAAGACGGCTATTGCTGCTCCTTCATTATAATCCAATGCCTACAACTCAATTGAGATCGAGCTTGCAGATGCCAAAGATGCTGATATTCTAACAATTTAACATTAAAATACCATCATTATGGTACCCAAATCTGAGAGTTTATCCGCTGTTCATGGAAGGCCACTTAGGCCCATTCTGGATCTAGCATTTGCTCCGCTGTTTTACCAAACCCACGTTGGAACAGAAATTCCCCTCTGCATTGCATGCCACTTTCACTTTGATTGATTGTCAGATTTTATGACAGTGTCCAGACTGTTGGTTTCACTTCCTTTGATCTCTCAGTTTTATGGTAGCCATCGGCATAAATTTATGGCCATTTTATGGCCATTCAGGGGTGACTTTGCAGTCAGTACAGCATCAGTACAGGCCCAGGGTATCTGAATGTGGTCTGGAGCTGCATATTTTTCTGTTCCAGTATAGGTTTGGTAATACAACGGAGAGAATGCTAGATGTAGAATGGGCCTTATTATCACTAAGTACAAGAATCACTGGCTACTTACCATCGTTGCCCGGAGCTCGGGGCTGTCAACTGGGTGAGCTCAACATATACTGATTCAGCCTTACAGCCATGAATAGTTGCTGTCTCCTGGCTTGGATGTTGACTGCACACAACACAACTGAACTGAACTGAATGAGGATATGTTTGCTGGAGGCTTCATGCACAAGCTAACTGTGGACATATTGCAGCTAGGAATATCAGGCTGAGGCTGCCAAGACCATCAGTATGGCCTGAGGACTATTGAGAACTCTGGAGGATTATGTAGATCATAGCTTCCTTGTTGATTAGGAGTTGAATTTTAGTGATGTATTCTTGCCCTCCTTAGACTCAGTAGTAGATTTTGTTTTATATTGATTGGTTGGTTGATTAGAGGGCCTTGGGACATTCACTAGTCAATTAATTAATCAATTAGAGGGTTTACTAGATTTGTACTGCACAGTCAGGTGGAGGCTGAAATTGTACTGGGAGGGTTAGTATAGCAATGTGGCTTTTATTAGGTTAGGATAAGTCGTATAGGATTTGTATTGAATTGTTTTGTTGTTGACCTGTTAGTTAGTAATTGGTACTAGTTAGGGTACCTGTGGTGATACTGTAGGTTTATGCAAGGTTAGGAAAGTAGGACTTATAAGATCTAGTAGGGGAAGCCAACATGGAGTCAGGGATCCCAATAATTAGGGGGTGAAGGAGGTATGGCAGTGGGGCGAGGTCTTATAAAGGAAGGAGATATGGTTATGCTTAGTCTCTTTCCAACCTTCACCCTATCCTGAGATGTGATGGCAGTGGGACTAGAAAGTTGGACCTGTCTCTGGCACTTATGTTATGCAACGCCAGATCCATTAATAATAAGATCTCAGTTCTGCAAAATTGCTTTGCAGCTTGTAAAATAGACCTGGCATGTGTGACTGAGTCCTGGGTGCATGAAGGCGAAACTGTTGCCTTGAAACAACCCCTCCACTGGGTTTCTCAGTCCTTCACCTGTCCTGGACTTATCCAAGAGCCTTTCTCCTTCAGGCCATTCCCTGTACCAAAAATCACCAGCATTGATTGAGTTGGCCTGGTGTGGGATACGAACTCCTTTCCCTTCCTCTCCTCACAACAGATACCCTGTGAAGTAGGCGGGGCTGAGAGAGCTCTTGACAGAAACTGCTCTTTTTCAAGAACAGCTCTTATCAGAACTCTCTCAGCCCCACCTACCTCACAGGGTGTCTGTTGTGAGAAGGGGAAGGGAACGGAGTTTGTAAGCCGCTCTAAGACACCTTTGGGTAGTGAAGGGCGAGGTATAAATCCAGTCTCTGTTTCTTCTTCTGTTGGCAGCCAGTGCAATGCCTTTAGCACAGGCTGGATGTGTTCCCGCATTGAGAGACCCATCAACAGCCTGACTGCCACATTCTACACCAGCTGCAGCTTCTGGAGTTGCGACAAGGGCAGCCCCATGTAGAACACATTGCAGTGTCCCAGTGCTGCAGAATGACACTAGGTCCATAGCCTGAGAGGAAACACCACTATCAACATGGACACCAAAGTCACCTAGAACTAAAAATCTAGGGCACTCCAGAACCCAGCCCAATACCACCTCCAACAGGCTCAGCAGGGTATCCAGCTAGGTGCAAGTGGAAGGAGTGGGGAATCAAACCTGGTTCTCCCAGATTAGAGTCCGCGCACTTAACCACTACACCAAACTGGCTCTGTATACCAATAGTATACCGGATTCACTTCAAGGTGCTGGTTTTGACCTTTAAAGCCCTATATGGTCAGGGGCCTGCCTACCTGAGGGACCGCCTTTCCCCACATGTTCCCCAGAGAACACTGAGGTCAGGGTCTCAAAACCGTCTGACTCTCCCTGGTCTGAAAGACGCCAGATTGGCGTCTACCAGGGCTAGGGCCTTCTCAGTGGCGACTCCATACTGGTGGAATGAGCTCCCGGAAGACATCAGTGCCCTGCAGGACCTCCTACAGTTCCACAGGGCCTGTAAAACAGAGCTCTTCCACCAGGCCTTCGATTAGGAGCCGCCACTGACCACTGACTACATATTGATAACATCTGAACAGTTAACATCTGAACTGTTAAGGCCCTCTTTGTTAACCTGAATAACAACAGCCAGCGTAATTCGATCCTATGGGATGCTACCGCCATCAGCATTTTATCTTTTTATATGCATTTATGATTGCCATTTGTTGCATACTACGTTATTGGATTGTTTCAATGCATCTGTGTTTTAACGTATTTTAACCTACTGTAAGCCGCCCAGAGCCTGCTATGCAAGGAGGGTGGGATATAAATCAAATAAATAAATAAATAAAAATTATTTAGAATAATTTGGTCTTCAACTTATTATTTATTTATTTAGATTTCTACCCCGCCCTCCCCGCAAGTGGGCTCAGGGCAGCTAACACACAGGGGCACCAAGTGCCAATGCATAAAACCAGATAAAAATAGAATAAATTACCAAGAAATTACATATAGTACTTGGTGCTGTTACTCTCAAATTAAACCAAGATGGTGTCCAATAGATGTTGCCTCCATCTCTGTACCTTGGTACTGATCCGCCGTGCCACTGGAGTGTGATCGTCATAAGGCCACTCCATTGATGGTAGTGGCAGTGGCAGCTCCTTGTCGAAAGCCTGGCAGAAGAGCTCTGTCTTACAGGCCCTGCGGAGGTTGGAAACTTCCCTTCCACAGGGATATCAAAAGGATAGTAAATTGGCAATTAGCTGTGAGGCTTTTGCAAGCTATTTCGTGGATATAATCTTATCACTCCGCCAAGATTTGCCAGCCACCATTGACACAGTACATGAGCTGGAGGACCCTTGGCTGTCTTAACATAAGAACATAAGAGAAGCTAATTGGATCAGGCCAATGGCCCATCCAGTCCAACATTCTGTCACACATTGGTCAAAAATACTAGGTGCCATCAGGAAGTCCACCAGTGGGGCCAGGACACTAGAAGCTCTCCCACTGTTGTCCTCCCCCCCAAGCACCAAGAATACAAAGAATCACTTGCCCCAGTTGCACAGTCAAGTCCAACTCTTCGCGACCTATCTATACTTTGTGGCTAATAGCCACTGATGGATCTCTGTTCCATATGTCTATCTAATTCTCTTTTGAAGCCATCCATGCCTGTAGCTGCCACCACCTCTTCTGACCCAGTATTGTACCAGTTTAGCCAATTCTCCCTGGATGAGGTTGACAAGAGCCTAGCAGCTGTGAATCCCACCACTTGCCTCCTTGACTTGTGTCCATCATGGCTATTGAAAGTTGGTGGTGATGGAATACAGGTTCTGCTGTGAGAGATTATTAAAGTGTCCCTGAGTTCAAGCAACTTCCCAGGGTCTTTGAAGGAGGAAGTGGTGAGACTGCTCTTGGAAAAAAACATCCATGGATCCTAATTTAATTAATGGATTAATTAAATTGCGGCTAATATGAAGGGGGAAACATACCAGCAACATCATTCATCCTAGAGGACTTTTTGGTTTCAGTAGCTCCATAAGCCTTAAGAAGTTCTTTCATTTTATCACAGGTGGCTTCATCCATGGCATTTTTCCCAGAGTCATCTGTCTCACTAGGGTCTGCTCCATGATCCAGTAAAAACTGTACTGCCTGCAACATATTTCTTAGTTATTGTAACTGTGACGTAAGTGTAAACTGCTTTAGCATTACATTACATGACTTTTTGTGACATAACATAATATTCCAGACACTGTAGACATAAAACAGAAAATTATATTTAGTAATTAAAATAAAGAGTTATACAAATAATGAGTTTTTAAAATTTCTTCTAAATTTTGTGCACGGCTGAGATGACCATTTTTCTTCCCACCATTTTTCTCTTCAATTTTTATTCATTTCCCTCATGGCATTTTTACACCATTTCTACTTTATACACCATTTTAATGCCATTTACACCCTATACATAAACCATACAGGAAACTTGAACTTTTGCCTTAAACCGGAGTTGTCATGAAATTTTTCAAAATAGTTAAAACAGGTAGAATCTCTATAAGAATTACAAGAAAACTAAAAGAAGGGGTATGAATGAATGGTGCCAGCAGATAAACTAGAATGAAAGGAAGGCACTCAGGAAAATAAAGGAATCCAGAAAATGTAACAGAACAAAAAAAGCTGTTTTCCAGTTCAGAGTGCCTCAATCTAACCAGGGGGAATGTACCAGAAACAATCTCTTCTGAGATCAAGATGCCAAACAAGGTATTTTATAGGCTATGTTCCAAAAAATACAGAATTTTTATTACACTTTCAGTAATGTTCCATTATTGCAAAAATATATCAGGGGCCTCTTTTAATCACAGTATGAAGCTGATTAACTAACCCTAACTAGAGGAAACCCTAGTATATTTATCACTCATTACCTCAAAGTGGTTGCCTGAAACAGCATCATGAATTGGCAATACACCATCTAGACGCTTGCTGTTCACCTCAGCACCTGCTTTTAGCAGTTCTGAGATAATCTCAACAAATCCCCCATTGGAAGCTTCATGAATTGCCATCCAGCCTGATAAAATCAAAGTCAGATATTTATTTATTTAAAACATTTCTATGCTGCTTTATCTTCTTGGACTCAAGGAAACAAGCAGTGCAGCAACCAAGTTGCAAGGACATAAGCAATAAATAATTTACAATATTGAAATGTTAAAATATATTAGTTAACAATTTTAAAACATTCAGATTTAAAACACATAAGAACACACCTAGGGCCAGCAAACTCACAGCCAAATCTACTGGTAGAATTCACCCTCCATCAAATGCTCTCTGGAAAAAGAATCCCTTACGTGCCTTCCTAAACATAGCAAGGGAAGGCACCCTATTCTGGCAGGCCATTCCAAAGGACTGGGCCTATCACAGAAAAGGCCTGTGGTCTTACTGCAGACATTTCTAAAGAAGGACACCTTAAGGAAGAGGTTATCTAAACAGCATAACTGGCACACGGGAGATGTGCTTTGAGCAGCTGACCCCCGAGACGAGCCTTATTGGATCAACTGGTGCTTCTGAGAAATCTACAAACACAGCCCCATGTAGACCATGTTACAATAATCCAGTCTGGACGTTACAGATGCCTGGATAAGCACAGTCAGGTCAGCAGGATTTAGCAACAGCACTGACTTGCTTATTCATTAAGAAAGATGGGTCTAGGAGCACCCCCAAGCTTTGGTGTAGTGGTTAAGAGCAGTGGACTCTAATCTGGAGAACTGGGTTTGATCCCCCACTCCTCCACATGAGGAGGACAAGAGCAGTTCTCTCAGAGCTCTCTCAGCCCCACCTACCTCAAAGGGTATCTGTTGTGGAGAGAGGAAGGGAAGGAGATTGTAAGCCATTCTGAGAGTCCAAGTGAAGGGCGGGTTGATGAATCCAACTCTTTTTCTTAAACTGATCTACTATGGAAAGTGTAATGTGTGAAATAAAGGCTTATGCATCTCGCACTTGCAACCTGTGCACATGTGAGTTCATGTACTAGGCTTAAAGATGCTTGGAGATTTGGGAAGGTGGTAACAATTTTATGTCAATGATTCTGGCTATTTACAAGGAACAATTTGCAAAGATAATAATCAATGGAGATTTAACACAAAATATTGCCATCCAGAAAGTCACAAGACAAGGCTGCCCTCTATCACCCCTGCTATTTATCTTTGTATTGGAAACGCTAAATGATATAGTAAGAGAGAATATGGAGATAAGAGGGCTTAAAATAAGGAATTCAAACTGCAAGCCTTCGCCAATGATCTAGTATTTATAATGGAAGAACCACTGATATCCATTCCACAATTGTTAAACGTAATACAAGATTATTGATTAGTAGCAGGATTGAAAGTAAATTCTAAAAAGACCAAGATTTTGACAAAAAATTGTACTCACAAAATAATAAGTAAGATTCAAGTACAGACTAATATAGAAGTGATACATAAAATTAAATATTTAGGTATAACCTTGACAAATAGAAATAGTATGTTGCTTGAAATAACTATAAAAAATTACTAGAAGACCTTAAAAAAGATCTACTTAAATGCCAAGATTTGCAACTATCGTTAATGGGCAAAATTTCCACAATAAAAATGAACATTTTACCCCATTTTCTTTTTCTTGCACAGAATATACCAATATTAAAAAATAATAAATATCTTTTAGAATTGGACAATATGATAAGGAAATTTTTATGGTACCCCAAAAAAGCGTGGATGAAATGGAAACTACTTCAGGACAAAAAGGAGAGAGGTGGTTTTGGTTTACCGAACTGGTCCCTATATTATCAAGCTTCAGCGTTGGGCTGGATTAGAGAATGGATATTGTTAGAGGATATGAGAACGTTACAGTTGGAGGGTCATGACCTATATATGGGCTGGCATGCCTATATATGGTATGATAAGGATCTAGTACACTCAAATTTTTGCAACCATATAATCAGAGGGGCATTAATAAATCTTTGGAGAAAAATAAAAGAAAGATTTTATGATAAAATTTCCAAGTGGGTCTCACCATTAGAGGCATTTATAAAGCCCACTCTGATATCAGAAAAGAAAAGAGAAACCTATGAAACCTTACTAGATGAGAACAACAAATTAAAAATAATTGAGGTACTACGAACAAATAACATTACCCTCACGTGGTAGGAGAATTTACAATTAAAATCCAGATATGTTAAAGATAAAGTAATAAGCTTTTATAATGCAAAAACTGATTTAGACAAAATTTGGTTGTCAGCGTCTGATAAGTGGATACAAAAGATGTATAACTTCCTACTTTATGACTTTATGCATGACAAAACAGTAAAAACACCAATGATAGTTTGGATGCAGGACATAGGTTATAATCTGAATATAGATGAGTGGTCAAAGATATGGAAAGCTGTAAAATTATTAAGATCAACTTCTTTCAAAGAAAACATCCTTAAAATGTTTTATAGGTAGCACTGGTCACCAGATAGAGTTGCCAAATGCTATAAAGATGCGTCAAAAAACTGCTGGAGATGCAAAACCAATGTAGGTACTTTTTTCACATGTGGTGGAGGTGTGAAAAGATTCATAAATTTTGGCAAGGTATCAAACAGCTAATAACAGAGATAATGGATATAAATTGACAATTGTTACCAGAAATATATCTCTTGAACATTATACCAGATTGTTATGGGCACTTTGATGTATATTTGTTGACATATATACTTACTGCAGCTAGAATTCTTATAGCAAAATGTTGGAAATCTGAGAAATTACCCTCCAAAGAGGAACTGGTAGGAAAATTATTTGAAATTGTGGAAATAGATAAGCTTAATATTACACTTCAAGGAAAAGATGATGTTTTTCCAAAAAAGATGGGACAGAGTTTATAAATGGTATGAAAAGACTGTGCAGTCGTTAACTCCAAGATTTGGAACACAATATGTATTATTGTCACAAATAGTCTTAACATGTTATTAAAACTATAAATAATTTTTTTTTTTTTTTTTTTTAAAGATGCTTACACTTTTAAAGTCACATCGTAAATTCACTGGCCTGGATTTACAGAACTCCCCTATTATATCCATGTGTGCATGCAACTTTTGAACATGCGTTTTGAAATCAGCTGTCCCAATGCCATATAGCTAATATCTTCTAAAAGAGATAGTTTCAAAAGTAGTTGTCATGAGGCATATTCAAAGTTAAAATTCACACTTGGCAGCTTCAAGGCCTTTGACACAGCTGAAGTGGAGCTTATACATGTAGTATATCTCTACATACATTTGTCTAAATATATTTATCTGACAAGGTAAAGGTTCCCTTGCTCGAAAGCCAGTCGAATCCGACTCTAGGGTTGCGGTGCTCATCTCCGTTTCAAAGCCGAAGAGCCAGCGCTGTCCGAAGACATTTCCGTGGTCATGTGGCCGGCATGACTAAACACCAAGGCGCACGGAACGCTGTTACCTTCCCACCGAAGTGGTACCTATTTATCTACTTGCAATTTCTTGCTTTCGAACTGCTAGGTTGGCAGGAGCTGGAACTAGAGACGGGAGCTCACCCCATCATGCGGCACTCTCGGGTCTCGAACTGCTGAACTACTGACCTTCCACAGCCTGCAGTTCAGCGTCTTAACCACTTGAGCCACCACAGCTCCTTATCTGACAAATATAACCATAAAACATTCTGAACATTGTTCAATTTTGCTTTCAATAGTAATTAAAAGAAATTGCTGAAAAAATATTGAAGTACTTCTTGGTAGCAGCATAACACAGTATTTTAAAATTGTGAGCAAGTAATATCAAACCTGCATTATCTTTTTGATTTACACATGCTCCAGATGCTATTAAAGACTTCACTAAATTCAAATTTCCTTTTTTGGCTGCCAAACACACACAGGTTTCTCCTTTAGCATTTCTTTTGTTAATTCTAGCTGTTTTAGTACACAATTGCTGACCGGAAGAAGCAATCTCCTTTTCCTTAGATTGCAAGCAGTCTAAAGACAAACATATTTTTACTCATTAGCAACTATGGAAAATATTTTGTTAGTTGAACAGCTATAGATTCCACTCATGCCCGTATGACTGGTGGAGCAACTAACTCTGTTCAGGATTCACTGTATCTGAAGAAGTATCTGAAGAAGTGTGCATGTACACGAAAGCTTATACCTTGAATAAAACTTTGTTGGTCTTAAGGTGCCAATGGACTAGGGTTGCCAGGTCTGGGTTGGAAATTACCTGGAGACTTTAGGGGTGGAACCAGGAGAGGATGGGGTTTGGGGAGAGGAGGAGCCTCAGCATGGTACAATGTCATAGAGTCCACCCTTCAAGGCAGCCATTTTCTCCTGGGGAGTTGATCTCTGTCAGCTGGAGATCAGTTGTAAAAGCGGGAGATCTCCAAACCCCACCCGGAGGCTGGCAACCCTACACAGGACTTAAATTTTGTTCTGTTCAGGATTGTGTTCCTATGGTCTTAAACTGTTATTGCTGTGCTGAAGCACTACGAAGGCATTTTTTACTACATGTCCATTATGCTACCACTGTCACAAGGAAAACACCTTGAGCCATGAGGAAAGTCAGGATATAAATAGTTTAATAAATAAAATATATAAATACACATATTGTAAAACCCAGAAAAGAATGTGATCCACCAGTCTTTCCTTTAGGCATGTAGAGCACTTGTGGGCCTAAAACTAAGTTACTATCAGTGCATTCCTAAGAAGAGTTACACATTTTTTGTATTTTATATGTTCTTCCTTCAGGTTCACTTATTTAGTCTCATGATATTACCCTTCATCTGATGTTAGGAAATAAGGCCCATTGTGGAAAGAAATGCAACGGGCCCTAGAAAAAGCAAGCAAGTAAGAGAAAAGCAAGGCCGTGCGGCCCCGTTGTCCCGTGGCCTGGCTGGCCCCATCCCTGCAGCCTCCCATGTCAGCACCAGCACTGCGCTGTTCCCCCCAAGAGGAGTGGGTGGCATGGTGGCTCAGGAGTGGGCAGCACGGTGGGCAGCTGTCCCCTGTCCTCCACCTGGGTGGTTCCTGCCGCACTCTAACTGTGGCCACATGGCTTTTCCGCAGCCCTCCTCCACTGCCCCGCCTCTCAGCCATTGTAAAGAGCATGAGGCGGGCAATGGAGGTGGCGCGTGAGGTGGAGCCAGGTTGAGTGGCCGTCACCAGGGAGGAGAGGTGAGCCGGTGGGGTGGCATGAGAGGGGAACGCTGGGTCTGTGCTCCATTCATGGGGCACCTGAGGGGGGGGCTGGCAGGAGAGGGCTGAAGCGAGGGCTCCTCTCCCCACTCCCAACAGTGCACGTGAGCTAGAGGGAAGGAGGCCCCAGCCATCCCCATCCTCGCGGAGAGTTCCGTCCACCCCTTCCATCGGCTCTGAGCACACTGAGCGAAATATGGCGGAAACCGCCTCTGTGGGCAGGTGGGCGGGACTCCAGCCACGCAGCCATTGGCACTCCGTGTGAATGACAGGTCAGGGAGCCAAAGGCTGCGAGCATGGGCAAGAGGGACATGAAATCTCTTTTATGTATAAGGAGAGATATCAATTTTATTTTTGCACCTCAGGTATTCAAATATTTCTTCCTATTTTTCTTCTATTTCAACTTGGATACTTTTCATCATTTAAAGCTCAATACTGCTGAGAGAAGTCATAATAATAATAATAATTATTATTATTTACAATAGCTAGAAATGCCACTGGCTGAAACATGCTTTCAGATACACATGTACATTTGGGCAATTTTCATTCAAATTAGTTTTCACTTTTACTCGAGATGGTTTCTGATTCATCTAATTGCAATGGTACATTTAGCTTATTATTTGAATTTTATTTTCTATTTGTCTCACACTAACATCTTCTACTGCTTTCCCTTCCAGTGATCACAGTTTCTAGTGCTTTATCTGTTTGCTGATTTTTTTTTAAAAAAAATGTAGAATTACTGTTTTATTTTACCCTTTACATATTTCTGGTGGAATGGGCATGAATTTGCAGTAGACATCAGATTTATGCTAATTGTTAACATACTTGTATTAGAAATATAATCCAGCAGGATATAGAATGTGTAAGTGCAGTATAGTTAAGCACTACTGTAACATAGAAAAAGTAGGAGTCATTTCCAAAGAACAGCAAGTATCTTCTGACATCCAAGAAGATGTATAGTGCAGTCCTAAACAGAGTTCCACTCTTCTGATTCATTGACTGAACAACTCTGTTTAGGATTGTACTGAAAGACTCTTTTATTGTCTCTAAGTTCTCAGAAAATAATAGGCAATATAATATCCTAGTTAACATGAAACTGAGAGAGCATTTTTGGAAAAAGCCTCTAAATGCGCATTAACCTTCTCTCTTTATACACTGAAGAGTCAGTGTGGGGTAGTGGTTAAGAGTAGTGCACTCTAATCTGGAGAACTGAGTTTGGGTCCCTCCTCCTCCTCCACATGAAGCCTGCTAGGTGACCTTGGGCCAGTCACAGTTCTCTCAGAACTCTTTCAGCCCCACCTACCTCACAAGGTACCTGTTGTAGGGAGAGGAAGGGAAGGTGATTGTAAGCCACTTTGAGACTCCTTATGGTAGAGAAAAACAAGGTATAAAAACCTACTCCTCTTTTTCTAGATCTTAAGGAGGATCATGTCTTAGAATTCTCCTTACTTATTTAGAGGTAACTAACTAATAATGTGGGCGCTATACAGTGATGCTGTAAAGAACACATAGCTGAAATATTAAAAGGGTTTTAACCTTCTAAGCAAAATTCTAATAGGCTCCACTGAGGTACTGGAGAAATTACTGAGGGAAATTTATTCATGGGACTTTTTAGGAAGCATTTAGATTGTTCCTGGGCAAAAACTGATTTTCATCCAGCTTTATTTTTTTGTCCCATCCCCCCTTTCCAGCTTTATCTTTCCTTCTTCCTACCTTTAACTTCTTTTAATCTGCCTCTCCCACCTCACCCACACTTACTCTAAATGAGGACTACAATCCTTAGCAATGTGGGTTGGGGGTCACCTAGCAACCCACAAAATATCCACAAAGATCTTACTACACAGTCTTGTGAGACTGCAGTGGCATTCTTATCCTACAGAAACAGACATTGGTTCTATGATTTTAGTTCTTGTTTTTTAACCCTCTGATGTTTGTATTTTTTTACATTTCATATTTGTCTGCAAACTCCGGGTTTCCCCTAGCCTTGTAGAAAAAGTTTCCCCTATTTGTACATGGCCTCACTGTGCAGATTTTTGATTCTTGCTCTGAGGCCACTATTCAGATTCAGATATAACAAGCAGGGACCTGTGAGACTTGTGTGGGCAAATCCCATTCTTTCTGCCCCATCACCCACTGCACCAGCCATTCACCATCCATTCTGCCCACCGTCAGCACTGCTGCCTCCAGCAGCTCCTGCTCTTCCTTGCCCATCCACCACATGCCTGCAACACCATCAGCGGGGGAGGGCTGTGGTGAGTGACAGTGTGGCTCCCATGCCCTCTTCCCCTTACAGTGCCATCATATCTGCCTGACTGGCTCACACAGTGGTGGCAGGGAGGGGTGCTGCAGTGGCTCTCACTCCTCTTTACTCCCCACCCAGGCAGTGGCAGTGACTGTTCCCTCTGCTGCCTGCTTGCAATGCCACCCCCCAATCTGACTGGCTCATGCAGCAGCTGCAGCTCCTACTCCTTCCCCTCCTCCTAGCCTGCCCATCACCCCACCCTATTAAAGTGTCATATGTCCCTAAAATGTGAATTGCTTGGACAGTGGCTTCATGATTGATGAACCAATTCCAAATTTCTATTGTCCAAGTGCATAGCATTAGGGAAGTCATCCCTCCTAATACAGAGTGATGGTGATTTCCATAGCAATTTGTGTTGCTGTATTTAAGTTATTTATAGTGATTTTCCTTGTAACTTGTTTCTGAATGATGCTAAGGCATGTTTCTAGCTCTCATTTGTGTGTGATGAATTGTGTTCTGGAGACCATGTGCTACACAGCATAGGCTCCATAACCTATGAGAGAGCATCCATGGTGCCAGATACACATATGGCTATTGTTTCCAGTGTAATGGCTTTTAACAGGCTATGTTTATCCATCTATCATACCAATTTTATATGAAATCTCAGTGTACTCAGAAAGGCTGTCTGTCAAAACTTTGCTTCAAAACTGGTTTGTCAGACATTTCAGTCTCATTCTGAATTATATCTATGTTCTTTTCCACCTGTCTGATATCTGAATCACTCAATATATTGAATTTTGTATTAGATGTGTTCACTGAAAGCTACCTTATAAATATTAATATCTCATATAAAATTATTTTATATTGCCTTATGCCAGTACAATGGAATTTTTACAATTTAAGATGTTATCATCCAGCTCCATCGAAGTAAATAAATATTTGGTGGTGAGAGCTAGCAAATATAACCTGGCAGTTCTTCCCGTTTCATACTGATTTGTCCTTCTAGGTAAAAACAAACTTAGGGAACAGATTTCAAAATACATTTTACTGATATTTCTAAGTAACTAGAACAACAAAATCTAACACCAGAACAGAATAAGGAAAAAAGGAACCCAATATGCAAAGGAATTATAGAATGCTGAATAAAACATTAAAAGGAATGTCCCTTTTAATAGCAAAGACAAAGTTTTCAAAGAGTATAACATTCAAACTTGAGGAAATCATCATAGGTATGTATGAGATGCACATATGATTGGTAGCTTGATGATACAGTGTTTATCTTGCCATAAAAAGAAGAGAACAATAGAAAATAGTATATCATATATATGCCATGAACAGAAAAATATATAATGTATTTATTTATATTTTTCTTTTATAATTAAATTAAGTATGAACAACAAGCCAAACTATTCAGTGAATTCTTTCATAATTCACTATTCACTGAATAGTTTGGCTTGTTGTTCACACTTTAATTATGTATTTTTCAGGTCACTATGTATATACTATTTTCTACTGCAGTCTTATCGTAGCTTCTCCTTTTTCCTTTCTTTGGTTCTATAAAAAGAAGACAAGCAAAATTACTAGAATGTAAGCCTTAAAATACTATATTCAGAAAAACATTTTCTTCAGTAGCTATCTGCAAGAATTTATGTCTTATATAACAAGAAGTGCCACAGTGTTGCTTAACAGAAATTCCAACTTTGTTAATCTAAATGCAAATGTACACATATGCCTATCACTTTTTAGCGGAGCACAATCCATGCGACTGACAGAGAAATTCTTTGATGTGTACATAGAGAAAAAGGAAAATAAAGAAATTCTTTTGTATAATTAACTGAATAAAATTGTTTTCCCCTACCTGATGTTGAACCTCTGGTAGACTTAGCAATGTAACTTTCCAGTAGTTTCTTCATCTGTTTGTCAGTAGCTTCATCTAAGGCACACTTCCCTTTCTCATGCTTGAATAATGGATCAGCCCCATACCAAAGCAGCAACTCTGCCACCTGGAGGCAAAGATGATTCTGAAATTTTAGCTAGCTTCACTTTCATTTCAGTCTTATACAGAATAGCTTCTCTCTATGAGGCTCACAGCAACACCTGTCCTGTGATAATGAATGAAAGCCAAAGCGTCTCTTTTGCCACACAGCTTTCTAGTTCTAATTCTTCAGTTGCTGAAAAGCACTTTATGAAAAACAGGGTCAGAAGTTCCTTCTCCTCAGCAGCACTTAATTTCTAATAATTGCAACTCTCCAAAACAGCTTGGACAATAGTTATCTCTGCAACTGCAGAGAGGTAAAGGCAGAAATTGAGTTATTTCGCCCCCCTTCTCATCTGTATTACACCTGTGACAACAAATAAATGCCAAAGAGTGTCTTGTATACTGCAATTTTCAAATTGTGAATATTGCATGTTTTCCCATTTCCTTCAAGTAGTCCACAATCTTGTTTAATTTTGAGATAAACTGTTTGCTGAGTGACTTGTTAATATTCTGGCATTTTCAGGGGGGTTTGGCATTCCCTCACTGAACCTTCCTTCTTGACCATTGTGTTGTTGGGTTTTACGTCTTTGTATGTACTTTATCCCTGTTTTTAATTGTTGCAATGATGTGTGATAGTATGTATTATGTATGTCGGGGTAGAAAAGTAGATATAGATTTTGTAAAATAAAATAAATATTAAGGTAACTAATACACTGAATCTGAGATCTCTTGAATCATATAGAATATCAGGATGATGAGTGTTTTAATCTGTGATTCACTAAATGGTACAATATTGGAGCTATAAAAATCAAGATGCATAATAAAGCTCCTTTGTCAGGCAAGAAGTGGCACGGCTAGTTTAAGTAAAGGAAGTGCTACAGAGATTTCAGCTGGTAGAAACTCAAGGTATGATTGCATACTTCAAGCATTCATCATCAATCCAGTGTGGTGTAGTATGGTGCACTAAGAGCCAGTGTGGTGAAATGCTTAGAGTTATCAGACTAGTATCTAGGAGACCTAGGTTCAAATCACCACTTTGCCATGAAAGTAGGGTTATTATTCCCTAGTTGCGGGCGGGAGATTCCCTGCTTTCACAGGCTCCTGCCTGCTGGTGGCCAGTTGGAGGAAATCCCCCCCAATAGTGACCTTGTGCATGAAGCACTGACGTCACCCGGAAGTGACGTGGCGCATCAGTTATGGGGGGGTGATGCTCTGGTTTTTGAGCAACACTCTTCTATATTCATAGCCTCTGTAATTCTACTCTGGAAATTAGCAAACAGATTTATTAAGAAGGTGGTGCAAGGCTCTCAAGAGAATCAGCGATGCAGAACTGGTTTGCTCACTAAAAGTTAGAGGATGGCTGAGGTATCACAGTATTGTAATATTAATCAAGGAACAGCTAGCATGCTATTGAATTGAATGCTTGTAAAGCTTTCATTAGAAAGAGAAACAATTGTATATGCTTCTCATAAGAAGCAGCTTAGAGAAATGACAGAAGTAATTTTGAAAGATAAATTGAAATATCTGATAGGTCAGTTTGCTGTATCTCCCACACCAGATCTTTATCGGGAACCACAAAAGGTTAAAAATGAACTAAATAATATACTATAAGTGAAAGCAGAATACACTTTAATTTGTCTGCACCAGTCATATTGGGGAAATGATGAGAGACCAGATATGATTTTAGCACATTGTTTAAGACAGCAAAAAGTATAGGAAAATGAGGTTGCACTTACCTGTAACTGTTGTTCATAGAGTGGTCTTCCGTGCAGGCACAGATGGGAACTACGCAGTAGCAGGCCAGTCATGGAAAAGATTTCCAAGCTTTCTAATAGCCTAGGAGCGCCCCTCCTCCCTCTGGCGCTTTCCCACCAAAACGCTCACATGACCAGGAGGAGGGGCGCTACTTCCTCAGTTCTCTCCATGCCACTGCTGGAGACACCTAGAAAACTAAAGTTCCAGAGAGTTCACAGCAGGGCAGGAGGGAGGGATGTGTGCCTGCACAGGAGACCACTCGATGAACAACAGTTACGGGTAAGTGCAACCTTGTTTTCATCACTGTGACTTCTGTGCATTCCCACATGGGAAGATTAGCAAGATCACTGAGTGAAGGAGGTGGGTGTGAAGCTCTCAGAAGGAGATCACAGAGGACTGCTTTATCAACGGCTGTTTAGCAGCACAAATTGACCTTCACCCAAAACTCTCTTATACAAGAGCAGTAAGCTCTGTGCAGTGTCCCCACCAAAATACATGGGAATGTGGCAAAGAAAAAAGAGCACTGTTTTGAAAGAGTAATCATACATAGAGTGGTAATGAAGGGCTGTGCACTCAAAACAATATGATAGTGTCAACCAACCCACAAGGATGGGTTTTGTGAGGACGCTGACCATGCATTACATGAGGAGTGAGAGACAACCCTTGGTAGGGGATTCCAGCAGGACATCACCTTTTAAAACTTCATGCATAGAGAGAGTATAAGTTAGAACCCTATCATAAATGAAGCACCATGTAAGCGCCAAAAATAAAACAAGGGGTTATACCCCTCTTTTGTAGCATGCTTAGTAACCCAACAAGGAAAAGATCAGAGGGTTTTTGTTTTTTTGTTCCAAATCAGTTGCCAAAAACATTCAACAGCACAAGAAGCAGGATCCAAACCTTGCTGCAGTTTCTGTAGACTCTCTTCCCCACTTAGAGGTGCAAGGTCTGGTACTGCAAGAGTGGTGTTTGCCACTCAGAAAAGTGGGAGGCTACTGCTACAATGCAGGAAAGGAGATGATCAAAGTATTAATTTGTCAGCAGAAGTTAGAATAAGCAGATCTGCACAATGATAACGAGGGCAGTGAAAAGAGGTGTGATGTGGCTAAAGAAAGGATAGACAGAATGCGCCACAAGGAAAAAACCTTGTGTAGTCTGCAGAGCAATCTGTGCAGCAATATAGACAGAGAAAAAAGGCATAAAAACAGGTTGTCTTTGTCAGGGATTAGAAGTGCATTCCTCAACGACAGGGTTATTGTCAGGAATAAAGCATAAAGGCCAAGGCCTGGAATGTCATATTGTGGGGCCATGCCAAGTAGCCCAGACCTCCAAGCAGAATACCAGGGAACTGGTGTCTGCTAATCAGTTAAAACATGATTACAGTGCCTCCTTTAACTCTGTGGAGTGTTTGCACTAAAACCAGAGACAAAGTGAATATGCCCATCATGTCAAGGTAAAGTCATGTCAAGACAATTAATATTGCAGAACATTAGGAGTTACTGGGAAAGGTTCCTACACATAGTGAAGGAGCCATCAGAGATGGCACTACTTCCAGAAGATCATAGACGAAAGAAGTGCTGTGAGAGAAAGGACTGTGTTCAGACCACATGCATGATGCATATTAGGTCTGTCTCAGAAAGAAAGAAAACTAAGTCTGGGCATCCCATGAAGGGTAAAAGACATAGCAAAACAACAGTTTTGTTTATTGGTGTCACATATAGATATGTAAAAATGCCAGGAAACACAGCAGTGGAAGCTAAACAGAGCTGACGATCTTCGTAAAATGGGGGGGGGGATTCAGGCAGGTTGCTTTGAAAAGGATCGATAAAGACCTGTCAAAGTAGCAGGGAAAATTTAATATAGGAGCCTCAGATAGGCCACACTAATCTCTGCACGCATTGAGAGGCAGCTCAGTATAAACCCAGTGAAAGTGACCACTGGAATTCTACCATTGCAAGCTTCTCTCTTCAACAAGAGGGGTACTGTCTGCAGGAACAATAGAGCGGTCAAGACATAAAACAGCCCAACAAAACACATGTATTATGAGTCACCGGATCTGGGCCTATCGTAGGCTTCTCTTCAGGTGCTGCACTGAAGACATAAGAATAATTTGAAATCACATCATTTTTCCTGTCGGGGGGGGGGGATGTAACACAGCACCTCAAATCTGCCACAGTGGATCAAACCATTGGTTCATCAAGGTCAGTACTGTCCACTCAGACTGGCAGCAGCTCTCTAAGGTGTCAGACAGAGAAAGGTCCTTCACATCATCTACAGCCAGACCATTAACCGGAGGGCCAGAGATTAAACCTAGGACCTTCAGCATGCCAAGCAGACACTCTTCCACTGAGCTATAGATCCTCCCCATTTATCACTAAATGGAATTATATAATAGCCCTCATATAGAGAGGAAGGCAAATTGTTGAATCTAAGCCCACCAAGGGACATAGGTGCACACAGAATTGCAGGAAGCCTGGTGGACAAAACAGCAGAGGTGAAAGGATCTTGATCACCAGAGACTTTTTCAGTAGGAGATGTCAAGGATGGAACTTGTTCTCTTGTACATGGACAAAAGTTATGCAGAACCCTGAGACATCACGTTAAGTGAAGGCAGGAAAGATGTGTGACTCAGTAATCCAACAGCAAGCCTGTTACTGCCCTCAGAATGTTGTCCGACTGGACAGCAGAATTCACAGCGTCTGTGAGGAGGCTGTTTTGCCTGTTTTTCGCTTGTTTATTTTGTTTATATTAATTCCTAGCATGGACTAGGGTAGGGTAACATGACTGATCTGAATTAAAGGAACAGATTTATCATGCAGATCACCAGCATAGGCTGTGAGCCACAGTGCATTAAGATATGTTCAAACAGAATAGTATAAAGGCCATAGTAACCTGTTCATTTATAAACTAATGGGAAAGTGCAGTATAGAAAGAAAAAGAAACAAACTGCATCCCATCTGGGTTTATTTCAGATTATTAATACTCTGCACCGCTTAAATAAAGAGTAAGTGGTATTTGATCTGTAGGCCAACAGGAACAATATAGATGACCTATGGAATCAAGAATACAATCATTGATTGTAGCAGAGGATGCAACAAGAGCCATTAATTATAATTTGCACGTCAGACCCTTGTCTATTAGGGCAGCTGTTTTGAGAAGAAAAAACATGCTGTCTTTTAAAAAGAGTGGTAAGGAGTCTATCCTACTCTGTAACCTGGACTCAAAGAGTCTTATAACACGTCTTCTTTCTTCCTTCCTTCCTTCCTTCCTTCCTTCCTTCCTTCCTTCCTTCCTTCCTTCCTTCCTTCCTTCCTTCCTTCCTTCCTTCCTTCCTTCCTTCCTTCCTTCCCTTTCCTCACTAGAACCCTGCAAGGTAGGCACCATGAGAAGCTGTGAAGGAACCAGGTCAGAAATTATAACACAATCTGATATCTGAACCTGGTCTCCTAGGACCAGACCAACACTGAATCCACATATGACACTGGGTCTTGCTATGAATGATGTCACATAACAGTGACTTTTGTGGGCTAAAGAATTCCCCAGTTTATTGACAATTCCAAAGGATACCATGGAACCAAGAGGAGTGGCAAACTACTTAGGCTTGCCTCCCAAAGCATACTGGCTGATTAATTCTGAGTTTCCCGTGAAGATGGAAACAGTAAGCCTTGCCTGTGCCTGAAATAACAACTGCATTGAAAAGCCCTGTAGGGTTAAGTATCAGTGCTGAGAGACTGCAGCAAGGTGGTGGATTGAGGCTGCCGTGTCACTGTGTCAGCCTTTAAAAATAGATCTTAGGAATAGGGCTTGGAGTGGAGCTCGACAGAGAACTGGTTCTGACCTTGGAATCCAGGCAGTCCCAATAGAGTGAGTGGTCAAAAATCACAGCAGGACATAAGTAGTCTGTTGTCTCAGGACATGGCTAACAACATGAAGGGGACTTTCTGCCCACTTCAGTCACTCTTCAAAACTACAGAAGCTGAAGACAGCCAGTCCATCATGCAGCACTAGGGTCTCAAACTGCCAAGCTACCAATCTTCCAGTCTGTAACTTAGTGTCTTAACCTCTGAGCCCTATTCTGAAGGAATGGTGTATAATCAGTACTAGTTCTGCCTGCCTAGATGGCACTCTTCTAACAAAGATTCTAGTATGCCAAGTTTGTATGGACAGATAGTATGAGAGGTACACCTGGAAAGATACTGGCTACTGGGATCTCTGGCTGAAGGCCAGCTTCAGTGCCATATACTTTCAGTCTCATTTTTCACAACAGTCCATTATTTATATGTGGAGAGTATAAGAGAGACTGCCCTTCCAAAGAAGCTGGAAGGCATTACCTAATCATTATGGACCTTGCACTATCATTGAGCAAAAATCAGAATACCATGGAAGCAGGTTGCAAATAGGGTTAACTTCAGGAAAAACAGTGCTGGAATAATCATTAGTTTAATACGGTTCTATCATTAGTTTAATACAGGGAACCTGCTTAATCAATCCCACTAGGACACAGTCTGCTCCTGTTTGTTTTTAAAACCACCTTGTGGGGACTGCCTAATCCCGAATATCCAGAGGTTACTTGTACTGTGTGGACGGTTACATCTAAAATTGTATTAAGGGTTTCACACTTCTATAGTTCATACAGGGAGAAGCATATATAGAAATCCCCCAGAAAAGGGTTTGAATGCTCCAAACAGACACTAAAAAGCACAACACAATTTCATTTGTGTAAGAGGAACAAGAATTTGGCATGAGGGCACACTCAGTTCCAAATTTAAACTGGGGGTGTGAAAGGGGGATATGAGTCCCGCGATATGGAGACATTGAACTGAAAACAAAACTCACCTTTTGCCTGACTAACTGGCAGTAACTATGTTGGATACATAAAAGGAGGGAAATAGAAGACCAGGGCTGCTTATATGTGGGGATTTTGCCTCACACGGAAAGCAGGAAGCCCCCAGATTAAAGAGAAGCATCCACATGATAATCATGTTCATTCCAACCACAACTGATGGCATTCAAACAGGTTGCTTACCTGTAACTGATGATCTTTGAGTGGTCATCTGTGCATTCATACCTCTGGGATATAGTGCACCTGCACCGACCCTGATCGGTAGAATTGAAAGCAAAACGATTTTCACACCCATTTCCCCATCATATGCAGGGCTTCAGTGTACATGACTAGGGGAGGGGCACAACAATCCCACCAGTTCCTTCTGACCGCTGCCATCAGCCACAGAATACAATAGGACCAACAGCAGAGAAGAAGGAGGGCAAGTGGTGTGAATGCACAGATGACCACTCAAAGATCATCAGTTACAGGTAAGCAACCTGTTTATCTTCTTTGTGGTCTCTGTGCATCACAACTCTGGGATAGTAACAAGCAAAAACATGCCTACCTGGAGGAGAGAGCTGGAGGTCTTCAAAGGCATGCCAACTGCAACACAGATTGTCCCACCGCAGAGTGCTGATGAAGACCTACATCTAGGGCATGGTGTCTCACAAATGTGTGAGGAGTGGCCCAAGTTGCTGTGTTGCAGATGTCATGTAACGACGTACCCTTCAGGAAAGCTGTGGACGTAGCCACCGCTCATGTGAAATGCACTTCAAGCGGCCCTGGGAGCAGCTTCTTGGACAGTGGGTGGCAGAGTTTAATAGTCTCCACAATCCACTTGGAGAGTCGTCGTGACAACAACTTGCTCCCAAGCGTGGGCATGGCATAGGAGACAAAAAGGGATGGGGACTTGCAAAAACCCTTTGTCCTATCCATGTAAAAGAGCAGAGCCCTTTTGACATCCAATGTGTGAAGGCGACGCTCCGCATCGTCCTTCGGAGCCGGAAAGAACACAGGAAGAACAATGTTAGCTTGCAGGTGGAACTCCGAGACAACCTTGGGAAGGAAGGAGACATCCAGAGCTAGGGTGACACCCTCATGGTGGAAAACTAGGTAAGGTGAGTCACAATGCAGAGCCGACAGTTCACTCACTCTGCATGCCAATGTAATGGCCACCAGGAAGGCCGGGTTCCACAAGAGAAGCTGTAAGCTACACGTGGCCATTGGCTCGAAAGGTTTCCACGACAGCTTGACTAACACTAGAGGTAAGTCCCAGGCCGGCATGGGGAATCGTGACGGGAAAAAGGCGAACGATATCTTTAAGAAAATGCTTGGTAAGTGGGTGGGTGAAAACTGAATAGCCATCCACTGTGGGTTGGTGAGCAGAAATAGCTGCCAAGTATACCCGCACCGAGGCATAACTGAGACCTTGGTCCAAACAGGACAACAGGAAACCAAAAATGGCAATGAGGTCCAAAGGAGGAGGAGGCAGACCAACCTCCTGGATGTAGGTCAAGAACTTTTTCCACTTTCCATTGTAGGAACTACGGTAGAGGGTTTGCGATAGTTCAATAACACGTGGTCTGCCCTATCCCACAGAACTTTCACATGATCCTCCACACTGTGAGTTTGAGATGCGGTACATCGTAGTATAGAACCATATCCTCCTGAGCAAGGAGAAGATCCAGCACCATCGGGAAGTGGACGAAGGAGCCCTTCGACTTGTGGAGCAGGGTGGGAAACCAGTGCTGCCAAGGCCACCATGGAGCCACTAGGATGCATCTGGGAGTTTCCCTCAGTATCTTGTGGAACACTCTGGTGAGTAGGGGAATAGGTGGGAACATGTACAGGAATTGATGGAACCAAGAGTAGAGGAGACCATCCTCTATAGAGAGAGGGTCCATCCCCACCCTTGAGCAGAACAAGTGATACTTCTTGTTCCACCTTGTTGCAAAGTCGTTCACATCTGGATGTCCCCACCTGTCAAACACCAACTGGAGATACTTCCAATTGAGTTCCCACTCATGTAGAGACGCTCCCCCCCGCTCAGGAATTCTGCAGTCACATTTAGGGAACCCAGAAGGTGGGCTGCCACCAGAAATACATCCCAAGATTGGCATTCATCCCAAATCTTTAGAGCCAGCCTACATAGCTGTCTTGACACTGTGCCGCTGTCAGGTTCAAAAGCAAGTAGATCCAAACATTCTTAATCAAAAGAAGGGCTTTATTGGAATACAGTGCTAAAACCCACAGTGGAGGATCATTGTCAGGAATGGGGGGGGGGGAAGCGGCGCAAGCGAAGTTATAGTGTGATGCAAAGTGCAACTAGCAAATGAACTGTAAGCGCGCGCGCGGGAAACTCCCGGCGGGAGAATTACTTAATAGGCGGGAGACGACTCCCTCCTCCCCTCGTCTTCACAGGACTGGAAAATTCTCATAAGCTCAAGAATAGCCCAAAGCCCACATTCAAGGCCACCGTGATAAGACCAAGCGGCAGGGAAGAAGCTCCCACGTTACTGCCAGCATACCTACGCAAGCACAAAGCGGGGATGAGATAGGGAACACAGAACAATGGACTCAAAGAGAATCAGCAAACAGACATTTCTGACAGCCGCCCTGGCGATTGATATAACACAACGCCGTGGTGTTGTCTGTTAAGAGTGCTATTGTTTGGCAGAGCACTAGGCAGTGAAATGACCGAAGGGCATATAGGATGGCTAGTAGCTCTAGAAAATTTATGTGGTTGTGGGCCATGGAGTACTCCCACCTGGCTCCCACACATAGGCTGTTCAGATGCACACCCCACCCCTAACAAGATACATCTGTTTTGATTGTCATTGACAGGGAAGGATGGTGGAAGGGCGCTCCCACAAGTAAGTTCTGAGGGTTTCCCACCATTTCAGGGAGACCCACACATGAAGGGGAAGGATAAAGCGCTGCGACTGGGATTGTCGCTGGGGCTAAAATCGTTGCAGGAACCACACGTGCAGCCTGGCAAACATGATTACCAACGTCGTGGCGGCCATCAGTCCCAGAAGGCATTGAATCTGCCTCACTGATGCTTCCCTCTGTTGATGTAAGAGCCGGATGAGGGCAATGATGTCATCCACCCTCTTGGGGGGAAGAAAAGCCCTTCAGACCCTGGAATCCAGAATCGCCCCAATAAATTGAACCTTCAGGAAAGGGCGGAGCATTGACTTTTTGTGGTTCATGCAGAGACATAATTCCTTCAGGGACTCCAAGGTAATGGCTATGTGCTGGAGGAAGGTGACTTCTGAATTCGCTACCAGCAACCAATTGTCGATGTACAGAAAAATTCATATCCCTTGAAGACGAAGCTGAGCAGCCGCAACCACCATCATTTTCATAAATACCCAGGGGGCTGTGGACAGCCCAAAGGGGAGAACCTTGTATTGGTAGTGGTGATCCCCCACCACCAATATTCCCTCTAAGCTGTGGAGTCTTGTGAGCAAAAATTATATTTTGTGAGCTACTGGCATTAAAGTTGTGAGCGAGCAGTTTGGCTGTTGCATAAATTAGTTAGCTCTGGAGCCCTCCTTCCTGAGCTAAGACAAAAATGTGTGAGCTGGAGGCTATAAAACTGTGAGCTAGCTCACGCTAACTCAGCTTAGAGGGAACACTGCCCACCACAAAGTGCAGGATTTTTCTGTGAGCAGGGTGAACCATCACGTGAAAGTAAGCATCTCGTAAGTCCAAGGTCACTATCCAAGCCTCTCGTTGAAGGAGAGGTAGAATACATTGTAGGATTGCCATTCTGAACTTTTTGTAGGCTATAAAATGATTGAGATCCCTGAGATCCATAATAGGGTGGAGGCCTCTGTCCTTCTTGGGGACCGTAAAATAGCGGGAATAGAAGCCACGGCACTGGTGCAAGGAAGGCACTGGTTCTATGGCTTCTTTGTGTAAAAGATTCTGTATTTCTTCCAGAAGTGTGGTTGATTGTGGAGTAACAACAAAATTGGAAGTCGTGGGGACCTGAAGGAAGTCTATGAGATAGCCGTCCTCTATGATGGATAGGACCCACCTGCCTGATGTTATCCACTCCCTTGCATGTATGTACAGATGGAGGCGGATGGGATGCGGCAGGCCGGGTGGGAAAACAAAGTCAAAGGCTCTGCTTAGGGGCCTTGGGAACCTTGGCACTGTATTGAGTAGCAGATGGAAAGTGAAGCTTGTTTCCAAATTGGCAGGAGGATACATTCAGAGATCTCTACCATTGTGCCTCAGGGGATGACTTTAGGGAGGACCTGCAAGACCACGATTTGTTCCAGGACTTGGACCTGGCTTGTATGGAGGCTGGGGAAATTCCCAAGTTGCGTGATGTCATAATACTCTTGTCTAAGTCTTGCAGAACAGAGTCCATTGTGAAGCTGAACAAGCCTTCTCCTTCAAAGGGAGATCCTCCACACAAGCCTTTGTATCTTGTTGCAAGGATGTGGAATGCAACTGCACATGACGTCACAGGGCAACCACAAAGGTAAGTGTTTTAGCTGCCACATCTAAAGTATGCTTGGCCGCGTGTTTGGATAGGAGCATACCCTCCTTCTGAATTTGTCTGGCTTGATGATTAAAATCCTCAGGAAGGGAAGCGATGAATTCTGATAACTGCTTCCAAAGGGCATATTGATATCTGCCCATACAGTCAGTGTAATTGGAGGTCTTGATACCCAGAGCCCCAGCTGAGTAAAACCTCCTCCTGAAGGAGTCTAACTTCTTCCCTTCCTTATTGGAGGGTGAAGACTGAGTGCGTCTGGCCTTGGAAGATGAGTTCACTACCACCAAATTTAGTTTGGGGTAAATGAACAAAAACAGAGCACCTGGCTCCTGGACCTTATATATATGGTCGATCCTGCGGCTAGAAACGGGAGTAGAAGCTGGATGCACCCACTGGGATTGGCAGCTTGCAGCAGGACTGATGTCATGGGAAGGGTGACAGCTGTAGAAATGTCCATTTGAATGATGTCAGAGACTGAATCGGTGACTGTCGGTAGAGGTTGCACCATAGACAGCACCAAGGTATTAGCCACCCGCTTGATGAACTCCCTGTATGATTTCAGATTTTTGGAGGGAGATATAGGAAGGTTCTCTGACACCTCCTACAGTGGGGAGGGGTCAGCTGGGTGCTCTTGGTCCTCATCCCCAGAGAGTTGTGAGGAAACCGAAGAAACAGAAAGTTCCAAAGAATCCAAGAGCACCATCGGAAGTTTCAGTACAGATTGAGTCGGTACCAATTAGGCTACCATATGAGTTGCCGGAGGGGTCTGCTTATGTCGTTTGCCTTTCAGTATTGATGGTGGGGGAGGCAAGAAAAACAGGTTGCTTACCTGTAACTGATGATCTTCGAGTGGTCATCTGTGCATTCACACCCATGGGATTCAGTGTGCCTGCGCTGACCTGGTCGGTGTCTATACAAAGCTCACAACGGGATTTTCGTGCCCTCCGCCCCCAGGCATGCGCAGGAACCCCACCGCGCATGCCCAAGGGGCGGGGGCACGGACATCCCGCCAGTTCCTTCTGACCGCTATCAAGCCTAGCCATGTGTGAGAACAGCTGAGGATGACAGCAGCGGGGAAGGACGGGCGGGCGGTGTGAATGCACAGATGACCACTCGAAGATCATCAGTTACAGGTAAGCAACCTGTTTATCTTCTTCGTGGTCTCTGTGCATCACACCCATGGGAGATTAAAAAGCAGTGGCTCACCTGGAGGTGGGTGTTGTCAGACTCAGGGAGCCGTAGAAGAGAGGACCAGACGACCCAAGTCACCCTTCTGCTGGGCACGGACGTCCAGAGCGTAGTGTTTGATGAACGTGGTTGGCGTGGACCACGTAGCCGCTCTACAGATGGACGAGAGAGATGCGCCCTTCAGGAAGGCCGTTGAGGTCGCCATGGACCTGGTAGAGTGTGCCCTCAGACGAGAGGGAGGTAACTCTTTTGCCAGCATGTAGCACAGCCGAATCGTCTCGACAATCCATTTGGAGAGTCGTTGAGACGTGATACGTAGCCCCAAGGAGGGCGAGCCGTAAGACAAGAACAGTGAGACGTCACGTCTGGTTGGCTGAGTCCGATTCAAGTAGAAAAGGAGTGCCCTCTTCACATCCAGGGTATGGAGCAAGCGTTGCCCGTCATCTTCTGGATGCGGAAAAAAATCCGGCAAAAATATTTCAGCCTTGAGATGGAACTCTGAAACAATCTTTGGGATGAAAGTCAAGTCCGGCACCAGACGCATGCCATTCGGAAGGAAAACCAAGAAGGGTGGGTCATGTCGGAGTGCCATGAGTTCACTAACCCTTCTGGCTGAGGTGATTGCCAGTAGGAAGGCTGTCTTCCATGCTGCATACTTTAGGTCACAAGTGGCCATTGGTTCAAACGGCCGTCTGGTAAGTTGTCTCAATACCAGTGGTAGGTCCCACAGTTCTGTAGGTGCAGCTACAGGAGGGTACAATCTGATGAGGCCCTTCATGAACCGCTTAGCGGTCGGATGGGAGAAAATTGTGTGTCCCTCCATGCCCTGGTGGTAAGCGGAGATAGCCGCCAAATAGACTTTGACCGACGAGTGGGATAGGCCCTGATCCCTAAGAAGCAGGAGGAAGTCCAGAATTTTGTCCAGGCCCACTGTGGTTGGATTGCCTGTAGACTTGTCCAAGTACGAGAGGAACTTTTGCCACTTTCTACGGTAAGACGAGCGGGTCGATTCCTTCCTCGCATTACAGAGGACCTCTACAACTCGGGTGGAGAAGTTCAAGGTTGGATCCTCCAGGCCGTTAACTTTAGACTGTTCACCTCCGGATGGAGCACCTTGCCCCCTTCGGTGATGAGGAGATCTCGCACTCTGGGGAAGTGGTGGAACCTGCTCCCCGCCAGACGCAGTAGGATGGGGAACCAGGGTTGCCTGGGCCACCACGGAGCCACCAAGATGCAGTTTGGTTGAGATTTGGCCACCTTGTGCACTACTCTCAGGAGCAGGGGCAGTGGAGGGAACATGTACAAAAACGGGCCTGTCCAAGGTACCAGCAGACCGTCTCCCAAAGAAAGGGGGTCCTTGCCTCCTTGGGTGCAAAAATATTTGCATTTTGTGTTCTCCCGCAAGGCGAACACGTCTATCGTTGGGGTCCCCCAACGGTCGAAGAGTGGTTGGAGGTAGATCTGATTCAGTTCCCACTCGTGATGGTGAGTGTGGCCTCTGCTGATCAGATCCGCTTCGATGTTTAGAACTCCGGGGATGTGTGTGGCCACGGGAACAATGTCGTTGGTAACGCACCAGTTCCAGAGGTCGATTGCGAGCCCACAGAGGCTTCTGGAGACGGTTCCTCCCTGACGATTCAGGTAGCTGAGTGCCGTGGTGTTGTCGGTGAGGATGGCAACACAGTGGCCTCGTAAGATGCGCTGAAAAGCTCGAAGAGCTAGAAAAATGGCCAGTAGTTCCAGGTAGTTGATATGCCTGTTTCTGGTGGCAGCATCCCACCGGTATCCTATACTGATGCCGTTGAGGTGGGCCCCCCATCCCCATAAGGAGGCATCTGTTGTCAGGGTGTAATGATGAGTGAGGGGAGAAAAAGGGGCACCCTTGGTAATGTTGGGGACAACAGTCCACCAGGTGAGAGAGTCCCGCACGGTTTGTGTTGGGATCAGGATCTTTGACTGAGGCATGCGGTGTGGACAGAAACTCTTCAGAAACCAAAGTTGGAAAGGCCTCATGTGGAGTTTCGCCAGGGGGAGGACCGAAGTCGTGGCGGACATGTGTCTGAGGAGGCGTTGAATGGCGTACGCCGTCGAGGATGGAGCGTCTCGAACCGATGTTGCTAAGTTGGACAGGGTTAGGGCTCTGTCCATCGGTAGGAAGGCTTTGCCGGCCACAGTGTCGAGTAATGCCCCGATGAATTGCACCCTTTGAGACGGGTGGAGACAGGACTTTTGCAGGTTCACCTGAAGACCAAGTGATGAGAGAAGGTGCAGAGTGAATGCAGTGTCCTTGCGTAGAGAGATCGGGGAGTCGGCCACCAGAAGCCAGTCGTCGATATAGGGGAAGATGGTGATCCCCTGAAGACGAAGGTGGGCCGCGACAACTACCATGGTCTTGGTGAAGACTCTCGGTGCCGTAGATATTCCGAAGGGGAGACATCAATATTGATAATGATGGTCTCCTATTGCGAAGCGGAGATACTGCCTGTGGGAGGGGTGGATATTTAGGTGGAAGTAGGCATCCTGGAGGTCGATGGTAGCCATCCAGGCGCCCAGCGGAATCAAGGGCAGTAGGGCTTGCAGGGTCATCATCTTGAATTTTCAGTACCTTATATAGATGTTGAGATCCCGAAGATCCAAGATGGGACGTAGTCCTCCGTCTCGCTTCGGTACGGCGAAGTACCGTGAGTAGAATCCCATCCGTTCGGAAATTTTTGGGACAGGTTCTATTGCCCTCTTCTTCAACAGGGAGTTGGTCTCCTGGAGAAGAACAGTGGAAGGAGGGGTGGGTCGGAAGGTCGGTAATGGTGGGAGGTCGATGAACTCGATGAAATAGCCATTGGCTATGATAGAAAGAACCCAGATGTCTGAGTTTATGGCTCTCCACACCGGAAGGAAGGGGTGGAGGCGGGTCAATTCTCTCGACGTCGAGAGGGTGGAGTCAAAGACCCTGCTTCGGCCTGCGGTTGGACTTGGGCCTTGCCTGTGGGTGTTGGGCACCCGATCTCGGTTTCGGCTGATATGGTTGCTTATTGTAGTTTGGAGACTGGCGGGGTCTCCAAACCGCGTCAGGGGATGGCTTCATCAGATATGGACGACGGGGAGTATAACGGGACCACGATCTCTGTCTGTAGGACCTTTGTGGTGCTGAAACTCCCAAAGATTTCGAGGCTTTGATATTTTTATCCATCTCCTGCAAGGCAGCGTCGGTGGAGGAGTGGAATAAGCCGTCCCCGTCAAAGGGGAGATCCTCAATATATGATCTAGTGTCCTGAGGTAGAGAGGTGGTCCGGAGCCACGCATGACGTCGGATCGATACTGCTGAAGCCATCGACGTCGAGAAAGCGTCTAATGAGTGCTTTGCAGTGCTCAGGAGCTGTTTGGCTACAAGGAGGCCTTCCTTCTGGATGGATCTTGCCTCGGCACGCTTGTCCTCCGGCAGAGATGGGGGGAGCGCTGACATCCTCTGCCATAAAGCATACTCGTATCTCCCAAAACAGGCCAAATAATTAGAGGATTTGATCCCCAAGGCTGCAGAAGAGTAAACCCTACGGCCGTAGGCATCGATCTTTTTACTCTCTCTGTCGGACGGAGTGGAGTTAGAACTTTTGGTCTTGGAAGATGTGGAAACGACCAAGGAATTTGGGCGAGGATGGAGATGGAGGAACAAGGTTCCCTCTTCTTGGACCCGGTACATGTGGTCTAAACACTTGGTGAAGACTGGTGCTGACGATGGTTTAGCCCACGGGGACTGAACCGCTTTTAAAAGATGTTTGGACATCGGTAAGGCTATCGGCGTAGAGGCGTCGATCTCGATGATATCATACACCTCGTCAGCTGCGGATGGTTGGGTTTGGACGATAGGTAGGGCAAGAGAGTGTGCCATACGCTTTACTAAGTCCCCGTATGAGGACATGTCCTCCGAAGGAGAGATCGGGCTGCTCCCGGAGATGGATTGCTTGGGGAGGGGTTCGACATTGGAAAGAACGTCCTCCGGGTCATCGACATCGGAGTCACCCCGAGAAGAGGCGGAGTTGGAACTCGACTCTTGAGGTCTCGGTAGCGGTGGCTCGGCCATCGGCATTGGTGGAGCAGTGGCACGGTCGGAATGAGAAGGAGGAGACGGTGGAGGTTTCGACACTGTCGCCGAGGGCTGGTGGCGAGGCGAGCGCGAGCGGTATTGACAAGGTTCCCAAGGATCTGGGTACCCAGGGAAGTTCCACGGGCCCGAAGAAAACCAGTACGGCATCTCGTGCTTGTTTTCAAAGGGAAACTTTGGAGGTCGATACGGATAGGTTGCATGATACCTATCGTAGCGTGGGCCATAGGATTCCTGCTCACGGTGGTCAGGACGATATGGAGATCTGGAACGGTCCCGAGGGCGATGTCGGGATCGACCGGATTGATCACTTGCCCACGATGTTGGCGAGGGGGATCGAGACCCCATTGCCTGGACATTCGAACCCAGATCGAGGTCGGTAGGAGGTGGCGATATCGACTGGGGAGGATCACAATGCCGAGGTGCTGCCGACACAGGGGGTCCAGACTGACGTGGTGGAGAGTCCAGAATTTGTATCGGAGGCTCCACGATGATTTTTGTCAGTTCCGGTGTCGGATAGGACAGTCGCGGGGGTTGCTGAGATGCTTCCGCACTAGCAGAGCCCCTAGGAGATCCAACGCCACTCACACCGTGAGATTTATGCGCGTCTCCCGTCTTGCTCGAGCCCCGAGCCTTCGCCTTATCCCTCTTAGGCTTCTTCACCGGTGTTGACATGGATGAAGTCGCCTTCGATTTCGATTTCTTCGGAGGGGCCCCTCCGGTATCTGAAGAAGATCTCACTACCTTGGGAGGCTTCAGTGTTGGGGGATCCCTCTGTGTCGATACGGACGACTTCGATGTCGAGACGGCTGGTCTCGCAGTAGGAGGATCAGATTCCATTTCGGGAGCTGGAGGAGCGAGTGCCGACTCCCACAACGCGACCTTCAGCCTAGCGGCCCTGTTCTTTCTCGTTTGGTTGGAGAAACGGGCACAGATGGAACAGGCGTCAGGCCGGTGAGTCTCCCCCAGACAAAAAACACAAAGTGAGTGCTCGTCTCTCAAGGCTAGCTTGCTTCCGCAGGAAGAGCACCTTTTAAAGCAGCCCCACTTACGACTTTCCATAAACAATGGAAAGGAGCCCATCCACCCGGCAGGATGAAGGGCGGTGAGGTGGGGGGGGGGAGAATGGTCCGGAGACCTTGAAAAATCCACCAAAAAAGTGTGGATTGAGAGGAAAAATGGTTGAGAGGAACGATCCAAAAGATCGGAGAAGAAAAAATAAAATAAAAATTTGAAGAGAAAGTTGTGAGTTTCGCTGAGGTAAATCGCTCTCAGAGACACCAACGCAAGCTGCTAACAGCGAGGAGGTCAGAAGAGAACTGGCGGGATGTCCGTGCCCCCACCCCTTGGGCATGCGCAGTGGGGTTCCTGCGCATGCCTGGGGGCGGAGGGCGCGAAAATCCCGTTGTGAGCTTTGTATAGACACCGACCAGGTCAGCGCAGGCGCACTGAATCCCATGGGTGTGATGCACAGAGACCACGAAGAAGATCTCTGGTTGCCTGTGGGGGTTCTTGGTATAGGGATAGCCGAGAAGAAGCAGACTGGCGATCCACTCTATGGGCATACGCGGTGGGAGCCAGGGCATATTAGCTGACAGAGTGTACGCCCCATACAAAAACTGCCATTGCGGCTGATCCCAAGGGATCGGTGGCAGAAGACACAATCCTGAGGGCTGATCCCGATAGTCGGCATGCAGGTGACGTGGGGAGGGATGCGTAAACACATGAGTTCCTTGGCCCGAGAGGAGGCTCTTGACACTGGAGGATTGGGAGACTTGGGTTGTCCATGTCCTGCTCAGAGTCAGTGGGCTGAACTGGACGCAGCAAAGGTGAAGTTGGTGCACCTTGTAGCTCGCCATGGCCCACTGAGTCAAGTGAGGTCACCCCAAGTATAGGAGTCGGTTCCAACTCTTGACGCAGAGTCAACAGAACTTTACTAGGGGAGCACTTCTTATGTTTCTTATGCTTGACAGGCCTGTCATCCTTGCCCTCCTGGCATTTTTTGGCAGGACTATGGGCTTTGGATTGAGGGGTCACAACCGAGCATTTCAGCATCGGTCAGTCAACATCAGTGTGAGCCAGTATCGGGGATCGAGTGCCAGTCGATCCTGAGGCAGTCGTCAACATCGAAGCATGCCCAGATGTGTCTTGAGACGACACCATCAGTGAAAGGGTTAGTTTGAGCAGAGCAGTGCGAAGCCTAGCGGCCCTATTCTTCCTGGTCTGCCTGGAGGACTTCAGACAGTGGATGCACGAGTCCACTCAGTGAGCTTCCCCGAGGTACAAGAGACAAAGAGAGTGTCCGTCGAGGGGTGTGATCTTAATGCCACACCTCAAACACCGCTTGAAGAAGCCCCACCATTTGGCCATAGGGAGGAGGCAAGGGGAGCCCACTAAAGCAGAGTTCACCCTGGAAAAACAGTTCCAAATGTCAATGAAAGTAATTCGTTGAAAGAACAGCAGAGGAAAGCCAAATAGGCCCAAAAGAAAAGGAAAAGGAAAAAATACCGACCGGAGCGAGAGAGGTCTGAACAGCACGGAGGTCAGAAGAAAACTAACGGGATTGTTGTGCCCCTCCCCTAGTCATGCACACTGGAGCTCTACACGTGATGGGGGAGCAGGCACGAAAATCATTTTGCTTTCAATTCTACCGATCGGGGTCAGCGCAGGCGCACTATATCTCAGAGGTATGGTGCACAGAAACCACGAAGAAGATACAGGGATTCCACCTTTAAGCCAGAGGGGGAAAAACAAAGCTTTTTATGTAAGCTGCCCTGAGCCTGCTTGCGGGGAGGGCAGGGTTTAAATTGAACTAATAAATAAATTAATTAAAGGGAAACCAGTGTGGATACTCTCTCCATCCCCACTACAGGGAAGGGCGTGGAGCTGTGCTCTACTTTAAAAATGGAATACGGCAGGATTCTTTTCTCCCCCATTATAGCCCTTTAAAGGGCATGTTCACTTTCCCCAACAAGCTGCACTGTGATGTTACAGTGTGGCTCAGTAGGGGAAGGGAACATGGGGGGAAAGAGGAGTTTCAGGCCTGCAGAAGATAGGGGCAGCATAATCACCATGGTGCCTGTGCCTTTGTGCATGTGTGAAAGGAAAAAAACAGGAGGCCTGGGACTTGGGATGATGGCAGCAGCAAGCAGCATAGGAATGAGGGTCTACTGATGTTATTTCCATGCTGCTTGCTGTTGCCATGGCAAGGAGACATTTTGCCCATAATACAGACCTCACATTCCACAGAGCAACTCTCTAACCCTATAATCTCAGAGACAGACAAGACACATACAGGGGGTTAGATTACATGGCCTCTATGACACCTTCCAACTCTATGATTCTATGATAGGGCCTTTGTAATCTTGGGGGGGGGGCAAAGCCAGAGACCCAGATGTACAGATTTGGACTGTACAGATTTTACATGGCAATACAACTTACTGGAATAGTACCAATTTAGCATGAATGGAAGTCCTGATTTAAACTCTGAATGTTAGGACAGGCTAGGAGGAGTCCCACAAACAATGGCATACTTCAGAGAGTGCAATGAAAGAGCCTGTCAGAAGGAGTGGTACATGGGCTAGAATCCCTACCTAATTAACTGCCTGACTCTTACATACTTCTGGAAGCCTGTAATTTTGTACAGTTCCTTTTATCTCATCCAGCCACACCTCTCCCATGAGCCTTTGACTGATGGCCAGTGCCTACTTATTATTGCTCCAATAGCCCATATCATCCAATTTCCTGTTGCTACACAGTCATGCTTCATGCAGGTCAATTACTCTGTTTTATTATAACAACAGTAAATAGGGGAATACAGGAGAAGAAGATTGGATTTATATCCTGCCCTTCATTTTGAGTCTCAGAGCGGCTTACAATCTCCTTCCCCTCCTCACAACAAACACCCTGTGAGGTAGGTGGGGCTGAAAGAGCTCTGAGAGAACTGCTCTGAGAGAACTTTGACTGACCCAAGGTCACTCCAGCATGTGGAGGAGTGGGGAATCAAACCCAGTTCTCCCAGATTAGAGTCCGTGCTCCTAACCACTATACCAAACTGAACTGTTAGGAAAAACAGGTTGCTTACCTGTAACTGATGATCTTCGAGTGGTCATCTGTGCAGTACCACACATGGATTCGGCACCTGTGCATGACCTCGATCAGAGAAACTTCTAGAGCTTTGCCTCAGAAGAGCTTCGGCGGGCTCTCTTCCCGCCCTGGAGAGAAGGCACACACTGCGCATGCCCAGAGTGGGGGAGAGAGCCGCCTCCCACTCAGTTCCTTCGACTGTCACTGGTAAGTCCCATCAACCCAAAAGAAGGACATCAGAAGATGCCAGCAGTGGGGAAGGCTGGGTGGGATTGTGATACTGCACAGATGACCACTCAAAGATCATCAGTTACAGGTAAGCAACCTGTTTATCTTCATCGTGGTCTCTGTCCAGTCCCACACATGGGTGATTACAAGAGCTGAACCTGTTGGAGGAGAGAGCTGGCAGTTGAAAAAGACACAAGCATACTGGTTAAAACACAGCATCATCATCAAAACAAGTCACCCGATGGCCCTACCTGAGGAAGCAGCAGGGTCAAGCGAAGAGAGATCACAGCATCATCTGACCGAAGGCAGCATCTCATCGAACTCGGACGTCGAGTGCGTAATGGGTCACAAAGGTCGATGTCAAGGACCACGTAGCAGCCGCACAGAAGTCTTCTAATGGGACACCAGCCAGGAAAGCGGTGGGTGTCGATACCGCCCGTGTGGAATGGCCCATGGTTAGAGACAGGTTGACGTGCAAACTCATAGCAAAGGGCTATGGTGGAAGTCACCCATTTAGACAGAAGTTGAGAAGAAATCGGCTCCCCCAGACGGGGGGGGGGCATAAGCTAGGAACAGCTGAGGAGATTTACATATGGGCTGTGTCCTATGCAGGTAAAAAGTGAGCGCTCTGCGAACATCGAGACAGTGCAGGGCTCTCTGAGAGGCATCAGTCGGGTTAGGAAAGAAAGTAGGCAGGACAGACGACTGAGAGAGATGAAAAGCAGAAATGACCTTAGGTAGGAACGAAGGATCTGGTCTAAGGACAACCTTCTCCCTATGGAAAATTGTATAGGGGGGATTAGCTCTAAAGACAGCTAGTTCCCCTACTCTATGAACGGTAGTAATAGCTATGAGGAAGGCTATTTTCCAGGAGAGTAACCTGAGGTTGGCCGTAGCCATGGGCTCAAAGGGCTTGGAGATAAGTTGAGAGAGAACCAGGGACAAACTCCACGAAGGCACCAGAAGTTTCCTAGGAGGGCAAAGCCAAAGGAGACCCTTAAGGAATGTTTTGGTGAGACAGTGCGAAAATACCGAGGATCCTTGTATCAAGGGATGATAAGCGGAGATGGTCGCTAAATGAACCCTCAAAGACGAGTATGCCAGGCCAGTATTCTTTAAGTGGACAATGTAGGAGAAAATGTCACAGAGAGATGACTGGACTGGATCAAAGGATTGATCAGAGGCATAGGACTGGAATCTCTTCCACTTTAATCAATAGGCAAGTCAAGTAGAGGGCGTCCTGGCATTCAGGAAGACTTCAGAGACTTGTGGTGGGAAGTCTAGTGCAGGATCTTCCAGGCTGTCAAGCAGAAAAACCCCGGATCGGGATGCAGGATTGTCCAGCGGGCCCAAGACGACCAGGGGTGGGATCGACAGGATTTTGTGCCAAGGACTGTGGAGAGGATCGAAGGCTCGGAGAAACCAAAGTTGAAGTGGCCGCATCCTCAACCTGGCGTGACAGACGACAAACACCGTGGACGCAAAGTGACCCAGGAGCCTCATAACGGATCCAGCGGATTGCTGAGGGGAGGTCTGAAAGTGGGACACTAGCTAGAATGTCGGAAGCCCTTGATTCCGGAAGAAATGCAGTCTCGAGGGTGGTATCTAGCTGGGTACTGAGGAATTGAAGGAAATGGATGGGCTGAAGAGAGGACTTGGAGAGGTTGACACATAGGCCAAGGGCACGAAGGAGAGAGAGAGTCATGAATTAATTGGGCTTGCGTCGGAACCACCAGAAGCCAGTCGTCGATATAGGGATAAAGTGTTATCCCACGGCGATGAAGGTCAGCCACCACAACAGCCATCAGCTTGGTAAAAACCCTTGGGGCAGTAGAGAAACCGAACGGAGGACCCTGTATTGGTAGTGTGCATTCCTGACTGCAAAGCGAAGGAATCGACGGTGCTGGGGATGGATAGTGACATAGCCGGCTCGCCCACTAGGTGAGCTAGGTGTTCGCCTAGAGCACGGTGGCCGCAGGGGTGCCAAAAGGCGCCCCCCCGCGTCTTCCCAGGCTTGCTTGGGCGCCCCGCAGAGCGCCCAAGCAAGCTGGCGCTGGGAGGGAGGGGGCAGCGGTTTAAACCTCTGCCCCCTTCCCGGTTTCCCTGGAGGTCGGCAGGGCTGGGGAGCGAAGAGGCGCCTTCCGGCTGACCCCTCCCCCCTCCCCCCCGCTGGGACTCCCAGTGCAAAGGCCCAGGAGGAGGTGGCAGCGAAAAGGCACCGAGGGAGGGGGGAGGGAGTGACTGAGTAAGGGGGGGACCGCTGGGGGCGAGCAGGGGGCTCGGCTGAAGGAAGGAAGGGGACCCACAAGCCGCACCGCCCCCTCCCCCCTCCTTCAGGACCACAGCCGCCCCGCCCACCACCCTGGAGGGTGGGGGTTGTGTGTGTGTGCCTCGGGCGCCTTTCCCTGGGCCTGGGGAGGCAGCGAGGCACTGCAGGGGGGCTCCTTCCCGGGCTGGGGGGTGGGCCAGGAGGCTCCCCTCCTCCTCCCTCTCCCCACCTGTTTGAACCATGGGCGGGGCGGGGTGGGGCGACCGCGCCGTCGAGCCCACCGGGGGAGTGAGGCTGGCCAGTCGGCTGGCCGCCACGCCATGTGGTTCCCCTCCTCTGCCCGCCCACACGCCCACACGCACGCCCCCGCATGCGCGCGCCTGCCTGCTTCTTTCTGCGGGCCTTCCGCCCAGTGGCCTTCCTTGCAGGGCGCAGGGCTCCGGCAGCAGGTGAGCAGGGGAGGGCGGCTCCTCCTCCTGGAGCTGGGCGGGTGTGGCGGGGGTCAGGAGGACCCCCTACGGCTCCAGGAACTCTGGGAGGGCTCCGCAGCTGCCCCTGGTCTCTATGCCCCTAAGAAATTGCAAAAAAAAATAAAAATTAACCCACCAGGTAAGCAAAAGCTCCCCTTGATCTTCTTACGACTTTAATAAGGCAATAAGTGTTGGGGCGGGGGGAGGCGTTTGCGGAGGATCCGCATCATAAAGGCTCCCCCCCGTTGACATAAAAGAACTTTGAAGGCCACGCAGAATGGCAAAGGGTTTCTTTCAAGCTTTGAGACTTTCCTCTCCCCTTCGCTTTGACCTCAGCCTCTCAGTTCTCCGGTGCAGCGTCCAAGAAGGTCGCTCAAGCATAGCCGAGGGGAAATCGTCGGGGGGGGGATAATGGCAAAACTCCTGTTTAAACAGACTTTGGAAGTTTCCCATTCAAAACCTGCTTTTGGAGGAGCCGAGGGGGAAGGGGAAAGCTACCCCACTCCACCCGCCGCCCCCTTCCAAATCGATCAACCCGCATGCAAAGGCTGCATTCTCCTCCTCCTCCTCTGGGTCCTGTTTGTTCCCCGCCCGGCCAAAACCTGCGGCCTCCTGCTCTCACTCGCCCGAACGAAGCCAACATTCTCATGGATTGATACTAACTTAGCCCCAACGTGCATGAAGGGCAATACAGACCCATTCGGATCCGTGGGATCTGCTTCTCGATAAGTTATTTAGAATCCGAATTTGAACCCAATGTCCGGTTTTCTCACTGACGGGGAAAGAAAGCCAAGCCGTATGAGGGGGAGAGAGATTTGTCCCCCACCTCTGCGATATTCCAGGCCCTTTCCCCTGAATCTTCAGGATGCGTTTCTTCAAAAGTCTCTAAGCCCTTCGGTGGAGGCCAAAACTAAAGCAGGTTCTGAAAGGGCAGCACAGTGAGGGGATGGAGCCTGGGCAACTTCTTTCTCTCCAGGCCCTGCCTGGAGGTTGGCAAGCCCATAACGGGGGCATGCGCGGGGGGGGCGCCAGAAGGTAGCCCCGCCTAGGGCTCAAAAAAACCTCAGGCCGGCCCTGGATAGAGACATGGAAATATGCATCGTGGAGATCGATCGACACTAGCCATGCTGCCTTTGTAATTAGTGGGAAAATAGACTGCAAAGTGACCATCTGGAATTTTGATAGCGGATGTATCGACTGAGATCTCGAAGATCCATAATCGCTCTGAAGCCACCGTCCCTCTTTGGTACAAGGAAATACTTCAAGTAGAAGCCTAGGGTCTGTTGCACCTCCGGGACAATCTTGATAGCCCCCTTGGCAAGAAAGGCGGAGATCTCGAGATCGAGGAGGGGATCTGGGGGCATGACGACGAAATGAGGTAGGAGTGAAGGCGAAACGAACCCTATGGCGTACCCGATCCGTAGAATGGTGAGGACCCAGGAGTCGGTGGAAATTGCTTCCCAGATTGGTAAAAAGGGGAAGAGACAGGTCCGGATGGAAGGGTGTACAACGGTGGAGAGGACAGGTGATGGAGACAGTCAAACAGACTGTTTGGACTGTTGGGGCTTTTTCAAAGGCTGTGGCCGCTGCCTGGAGGAAGGATGGGAGTCATAAGGCTTCCTTCTCTAGTGGGCGTTGGATGCTGGAGATGGATGGTGCCTAGAATTGTAGGGCTTCCAATGACAGTTCCAAGGTCGATAAGAAAAGGTAGAAACTCCAAGGTTTCAAGCCTGCTTTTGGCTGTCATCGACGGCTTTCAAGGCCTCATCAGTGGTAGAGTGGAAGAGACTGTTGCCACCGAAAGGGAGATCCTCTATATGGAACTTGACATCAGGTTGCAGAGAAGTGCCTCTCAGCCAAGCATGATGGCGAAGAGCGACTGAAGAGACTAAAACCTTCAGCGTGAAGGACAAAATTAATCTGCTGTTTCGAGATGGAGCAGATTTCAGACAAAGCGCCCAACAAGGTGGGACAATGTTCCTCTGGGACAAAGTCCAAGACAGGACGGACAGCATTTGTGACATTGAAGGTATATGCCAAGAGGTAAGACAGGTACATGTCTATACGGAGACCTATGGAGGCAAAGGAATACACTTTCTTTGTGAGAGTGTCAAGTTTATGACCCTCATGGTCAGGGGGCACAGACTGTCATACAGGCTGCTTCGACTTCGACAAAGAATGTACAACCATCCAATTTGGAGGTGGCTGAGAGACAAGAAACTTCCCTGAATTCTGCTAGATTTTGTAAAGGCCATCATACCGTCTGGAGACGGGGGGAATTGACGCCGGGTGCTCCCAGGATTCCTTAAGAATGGAAAGATGTACTGGGAGCAAAGGGAGGATGGTGGAAGGTGGAAGGTTGGCCTGGACCAGCTTGTGAACCACGTCAGTCACAGCAGGAGACTCCATGGAACCCTGAACTTGAAGGGCAGTGGCCATTCTAGTAACCAGCTCCAAATAAGCTTTGGGACCTTCAGTAGGTGAAATAGAACTCGAGCGGTGAGGCTCATCATCGACTCGAGTGGCATCGGGATCGAGATCCGCAGAGTCAGAATGGTCAGAAATCGACATTGGAGAGGAGGACCTTAATGGATGAACAAGATCAGTTGCTGTTTGGTCATCAGCAGGGGGATGATACCGAAGTTCTAAGGGAGAACTCTTCGGGGCATCCTTAGGCCTCGAGGGCTCAGAAGGTTGGTCAAGAGTGACCAAACGAGCCGAAGCCACCAATCTGGAGCGGCATGGGCAATCAGAGACACGACCACAGTCGGTACGTTCGGAGTGTCAGAGCCGATCGTAATGATGACGCTGAGGCGTCAGAGACCTGGAATAATAGTAGGCACAGTACGGAAGCCGCCTACGTTCATCTGGAGACCAACATTGATCGTCCGAAGGCAAGCCCGACGAAGACGGAGACTGTCAACGAATGAGCCTCCTGCGGTCAAATCGAGACCGAGACCAAGACCGTCGGTCAACTAAAAAGTGTCTCTCCTCCAAATGGTGGAATGGGAGATCAGAGTGTCGCGAAGGAGATCAGGAATCCCTGTGAGGAGACAACACAGGAGGTGATCTCGTTGGCTGGCCAAGTGGAATCAAGCCAGAAGCCGAGGACAAAGTGTGCTGTGGCGTCATAGATGGTAAAGCAGACTTTTGAGAAGTAGGCGCCAATGCAGGCGTCAAAGTTGTCAGGCCAGTAACAACGACAGGCTCAACAACCGAAGTCGATGACGATGGCTTAACCTTCGATTTCGAAGGGGTCTTTTCCTCAGGCCTCTTAGGTTTCGGTTTCAGTGCCTTCAAGGAAGCGTCCAATTTTTTTGTTAAGGACGAATGGGAAGCCACAGAAGACATGGTAGGGCATAAGGCTGCCTCTAAAAGTACAGCCCTAAGTCTAGCCTCCCTGTTACGCCTAGCCTGTCGAGTAAAACTAGCACAATGCGGGCAGGTATCTACCCTATGGGCCTCGCCCAAATAAATTAAACAAAAGTCGTGCCCATCGTTCGAAGAGATCTTTGCTGGGCAACGATGGCACACTTTTAAAAACTTGGTTTTGCGCATACAAACTGGACCCCACCCACCAAGAAAAGAGGGAGGGAGATACAAAAAGGCAAGAAAAAAGAATATATATATATATATATATATATATATATATATATATATATACACACTAGGGAGCAAAGCCCATTGTGTTGGAAGATAACGGGCCCTAGAAAGGAAGGGAGGGAGGGTGGAAGGGAGAGAGGATTGGAGAAAGGAAGGAAGGAAGGAAGGAAGGAAGGAAGGAAGGAAGGAAGGAAGGAAGGAAGGAAGGAAGGAAGGAAGGAAGGAAGAGGGGAAGAGTGAAAGAAAGGAGAGAGGAAGAAAGGAAAGGGGAGAAAGGAAGGGAAGAGGGGTGGAAAAGGGCTTCTCTGGGCCTACTGCCCCCATTGAAGGCCCAGGGGATGGTGTACGGGGGGCAGAAAAGGGCTTCTCTGGGCCTACTGCCCCATAGAAGGCCCAGGGGATGGTGTGGGGGGCGGAAAAGGGCTTCTCTGGGCCTACTGCCCCCATAGAAGGCCCAGGGGATGGCGTGTGGGGGGCAGAAAAGGGCTTCTCTGGGCCTAGTGCCCCATAGAAGGCCCAGGGGATGGTGTGTGGGGGGTGGAAAAGGGCTTCTCTGGGCCTAGTGCCCCACAGAAAGCCCAGGGGATGGCGTGTGGGGGGCAGAAAAGGGCTTCTCTGGGCCTAGTGCCCCATAGAAGGCCCAGGGGATGGCGTGTGGGGGGTGGAAAAGGGCTTCTCTGGGCCTAGTGCCCCATAGAAGGCCCAGGGGGTGGCATGTGGGGGCGGAAAAGGGCTTCTCTGGGCCTAGTCCCCTCATAGAAGGCCCAGGGGATGGTGTGGGGGGGGCGGAAAAGGGCTTCTCTCACTTGCCTCAGCCTTGAGGGCCTGTCCCTGCGCTCACACTCCAGACGGTCCTCTCCTGTCGGAGGACTGGAGCAGACTGAGCTGAAAACCCTGACTGGGGCTGATGTGGGCGGGACTTCACCAAGCAGCCAGTCAGCCCTGGCCAGTGTCCTCTGACTGCCAGTTCTTGAGCCGAATCAATTATGGCAAGCATAGAATGTGGTGAAACCAAAATTCAAATATTAATAAGGACAGGATTATTAGCAAAAAAGAACGAAGATAAGAAAGACGAAGAAAGAAAAAGAAAAGAAAAAGAGGAGAAATACTCAACGGAGGCAATGACGGAGCAGCAGTAACGAGGTGTGAACGTGAAGGTGGTCGAAGAAGAACTGAGTGGGAGGTGGCTCTCTCCCCTGCTCTGGGCATGCGCAGTGTATGCCTTCTCTCCAGGGCAGGAAGAGAGCCCACCAAAGCTCTTTTGAGGCAAAGCTCTAGAAGTTTCTCCAATCGAGGTCGTGCGCAGGCACCCAACGCATGTGTGGGATTGCTCAGAGACCACAATGAAGATTATGCCTTCTTACTAGGGTTGCCAAGTACTTACCGTAATTCGGCGGCGGGGACACAGTCCCTGGCCGGAACATTCCTCCTTGGAACACCCACGCCGCATGATGCCGTCACCAGGAAGTGACACCGGCAGGGCTGGCTCACCCACTAGGCGAGCTAGGCACTCGCCTAGAGCGCGCCGGCCACAGGGGTGCCAAACTGCGCCCCCTGCAAAAAGCCCCCCTCCCCGCCGCCTCCCTGCTGCTGCCGAAGAGCGCCCCAGTGGGGCGCAGGAGGCGACAGCAGAGCTTCCCCGCCCTGAGCGCCTTCCTCCCTCCAGAAGCCAGTGCTGGGAGGGAAGGGGCGTGGGTTAGAACCCCTGCCCCTTCCCTCCCAACGCCGGCTTCCGGAGGGAGGAGGGCGCTCAGGGCTCCGAGGGAAGGGGCGCTCAGTCAGCCCCCTCCCTTCCCCTCCCCTTCAGGAGCCCGCTGACTGCTGTGTTGGAGCAGCTGTGTGGGAGGAGAGAGCCCGGAGTGGCGCCCCCCGCCCCCGCCAGAAAGCCTACCCGGAGAGGGGCCGCGGGGTCGGGTCACCCCCCCACCCAAGGCAAGGGGAAAGCCGCCTGGCTGCCGGTGGAACTCTGCGCCAACTCAGAGGCACCGTCCCTCACCCTCGGCGGTGGGCGCAACTCCATCAAGCTGTTCTGAGCCGAGGGGGGGAGGGGCGCCGCCACCGAGAAACCACCGGCAACAGACTGACCGGCCACTCCCGAGCCCAGCCAAGCCATTGCTAGAGGTGCGCAGGAGGGAGGGAGGCGGGGACAGACCGCGCAGCTGCAGGGCAGGACGCGCGCGGGGAGCACCGCTCTCCGGGCCCTGGAACTGAGTGCCAGGGCAGGGGGCGGGGGGCTGCTGCTCCGCGCGGGCCTTGCTCCGTCTTCCCCCCTTGACGGCCCTTCCAAGCTTCTCTCCCCCCCCCAAGCCCACCGCTGCTGCCGCTTTCGCGGGCTCCTCCTCCTCTGGCAGCGGCGGGCTCTAGGCAGAGGAGAGGTTCCCGGGCTGGGCCGTGGGGTGGGCAGGCGGCACGGCTTCTCTCCCCCCCGGCCCTCCCAAGCCTCAGCCCAGCTCTCGACCCCCAATACTGGGGGGGGGCGCCAGACAGAGCCCCGCCTAGGGCGCAAAGAACCCTAGGGCCGGCCCTGGACGCCGGGCGACGTTCTGGCAATGGGGCTGGAAACTCGATGGTACCATCATGCGCCGCGTCTCCCCCCACCCCCGGGAATGGTCCTGCCAAGACATATGCATCCCGTCGAATTACGGTAAGTTCTTGGGAAGCCTGCTTCTTACCCTTCCTGGAGCTCAAGTGCCCAGAATGTTGTTACTATGGGGTTTCCATCGTTAGACTTTGGCAACTAAGAACAGCTCCTCTTTGCCAGTCAAAAGAGACACAGAAAACAAGCTCTGAGCTATTTCTGAGATAAAGGCTGAGCCAGCAGAATGAGGACGGGATCAGGCATCGCCTCACATTGATCTTATCATCCTCACTGAAGGTAACAGCATTTCAGACAGAAACCAAGCCTTTCCTTAGCCCTCAAATCATGAATCAGGTCCTATCTAGCTCTTAAAGGTACGCATAAGGAATCTTGCTGCATTCCTGGCAAAAAAAGACAGACCTACATTCACAGTAGCATTATCTGTTAACGGGTTCTTTGTTCAGGCTGAGCCAATGTGGGGTGGTTTCAATTTCCCACCCAACCGCCCAGCTCAACAAGGTTAACTAAGACTACCTACAAACACAACTCCTCCCACCACTTCCTCATTTGGAAATATTCCAAGGACCCTGGACCATCCCTCTTCATCATTTTTGGCCAGTCTGGTGGCCCACCTGTTAACTCATCTGACATCCTCCCTGGTCTCCAGGCTGGGCCACAAAATAATCTTCAGTTTTGAACTTAAGCTTCTGGTCCACAGTGAAGCCAGAACCTGTTCACAAATTGTAATCTGCTAAACTAAGCAACCTGCTGTGATTTTACTTGCCCCTGCACCTGACAACAAGGAACTTTGAGCTGCCCTCTTTCTTCAAGTAGTAAGCTAACCAGCTCTGGCCACCCCACCATATGTCCCTGCTTGGACCTTACTTCAGTAATCACACATGCCTTGAACCTGTATGGATAAAGCTGCGTTACCCTCTTGTTCTACTGTCTTGGCCCCTTGCTCCCTTTCTTGAGTAATACAAATATCCCAAATGCTTATGCATATTGTGCCGTGTATATCTAAATATAAGCATTCTAGGGCTAAGTATTATTGATGTAATCATATTACTGTGCCTACTTAAGTTGTATTTCCTTCAACAAACTCTCCCAGTACCTCTTCCAAACATGCACCAAGAGCCTCAGCATTTTGTCAATAATCCCTTTAATAGTGTGCATATGTCACTGCCCAGACTGAAAGCATTTTCCTAAGCAAAATATAAAACCAAAGACAGCACCTCCTCTAGGCTAGGAGATGCAAGATAACTTCCTTACATTCAGGCTACACTAGTATGAATTTAAGCCAAAATGGAAAATGGGACACCTGCACAGAAAAATGTACATGTGCCTTTCTGACCACACAAGATAAGACCATGGATAAGTTGCAGTACTGGTGAGGAATAGTAACTGAGAACATCTCAGGGCCCCTCTCACTGACAATACCGGTAAAGGTAAGTTACCAGCAGGGCTGGAAATGATTCCTATATTTAAGATTCATTTCCACAGAAAAACAGCTTAAAATGGTCAAGGCATTAGTAAGAAGCAACAATGATGGAGCGAGTTTTAAAAGCAATACAGATTAATAGTGCTAATGTTCAGTCTAGCTTTATGTCACTAATCATGGCTAGCGTAAGTAATGACATATATTGCACTCCCCTAAATACACTGAAAAACACTTCTGTATAATACAAATGGCACTTCATTTTCAAATATAGAAATGTTACCTTGTAGTGACCCTCTTTAACTGCATCATGTAATGGTGTTACTTGTTCATATCCTTTACAGTTAACATCAGCACCTGCTTTTAAAAGTTCATTTGTAGCTTCAAAAAAACCACCTAAACTGGCTTCATGTAGTGCAGTCCACCCTGAAGAACACATGGGGGAAAAACTTTTTCTCAAATGAAGCTCAGTTCATAATATAAGATTTATAGGGTATTTTCTGTTGACCTGAATTTCTAGTTAAGCTAACATACCTCTTGTCAGTTTCTATTAGTTTTGAAGAATGTTTGCACAATGGCATCAGTTTAGGATCTCATTTAAGAACTGCACACACAACCCAAATCATCAGCAGGACAGACCTTTGGGCCAATCTAGCACCAGCTTATGTGGTAACAAGCCAACCCTGCTTCTGGCAAATGTTTTCACAACAATTTGTGAAATAATTCTTCCTGGTTACTCACCGAGAAGGGGGGAGAGGCACCCTAGCTTCTTATAAGCAGCAGCTGCCATTGCAATATTACTGCAGACATTACACTGGAAGAACTCAGGAAAGCCAGTGCAGTGTATGCTTATGTGTTGTGCTAAAACCTAGGTTCAAATCCCCACTATGCCATAAATTTTACTGGGCAAATCTAGAGTTAGCTATGCTTTTTCAGCCTAGCCTACCTCACAGGGTTCTTAGGGGAAAAACTGGGCAAGCAGAATCATGTATAACACTCTAAGCTCCTTGGGAAATGGGCAGGCTAAAAATAAGACAAACAGGAGTCTTAATAATAGAGTGGAAAGTAGGGGGCATGTTTTATTTAATAGGCAATCAGATAAGCATCCAGGAGTGCCTGAGACATGCCATCATATTTATCTTAGCTGGTGGGCTATTGGTAGATATTCTTGGAATAGATGTGGAGATGCATATGGTTCATTAATGTGAGAAAAATATGAATAGATGGATTCCCCCCTTTTGAGATCATGTGTTTATAGTTGGATAATTTTTCATGTGTTTTTCCCCCTATATTGGACAGATTTTGACCTATAACAATTTTATAGAAATCTACAATGAAATCCTTGTTATAGCCAAACAAGGGCAAGCGTAAGCCAAATTCTTCAGATGTAGTTTCAGAATAAGTGGGAAATTTCTGTTTCTGAAAAAGCTGAGAAAAGCTACCCACATTTGGAGCAGTTTTTCTTAGCTTGTTCATTTATATTAAATTAATTAAAAATTACAAAATCCTAGATTAATAAAGGCTGGTTCTACATGGGAATTTTTCCCTGCATGGAAAGCAGAAACCTCCCAGGTAAATCTATACATCCATGTGATGTGTTCATGTTGAACACAAGAGGTTCCCAGGGCTTTGCCATTTAAACGGGAGGGGAAAAAATAAACCCATCTGCCTCTGTTTTATTGGAGACTCTGAAGAGTGGCTGGGGAGGGGGTCCATGTGGACACCCTCTCCTTCACACCACTTTGTACAATAACCATAAAACATTGTGCAAACTTTTATTTATGCCAAACAGGCATGTTTAGGATTGGAACATACAAATCTTATGTGTGTGTATATATACACACACACACACAGATACACACTTCATGCTTTTTAACTCTTACATTAAAGGTAGAGCTTACCTGCATAGTCTTTAGCATTTACACTTGCACCAGCTTTTATCACTGAACGTATACAATCTAGGTCATCTTTTATAACAGCTCTATGCAATAGTGTCTGACCAAAAATGTCTCTTCTGTTAATACTTGAAAGTGATATGTAATTAAATGACGAGTTATTGTTCTTAAACGTGGTTTGCTTCCCTGAGACACATACACAAAAGATTCAATAAGAAAGAAGTATAGTTATTTGACTAACTGGTAAGGTCTGCTTTAAAAGGTTTGAAACAGAGAACATTTGTTAATGGAAATCTCCATCTGCTGCCTTGTTTGCTTAAAAATTAATACTTCAAAAATATAATTGTACAGAATTTCAATTCAGTTCCGCTATTGTTCCAGTTGACATATACACAAGGTCTTGAGAGCAAAGGTAATGAGCCAATTAAACACATAGTTAGAGAGGCAGAATAAGTTATGCCACATGTTGGGACACTTACTGTAATTTCCACATTAAAAATAGTTCAACAAACTACTTGGTTATGCTTTCCTGGATAAATTAAAAATTACATAAGATTGAAGGAAGAATGTCAGAAGTAAAATATGTTTGTAAAAATCTGGACTTTGTTGAATGTTATTCCTGTATTATGAAATTCCTATTGTTTTAATGCCTGTGATTACTGATAATATGAGTTGTATATTTAAAAAGTAACAAAATGGATACCAAAATATATTTCTTCAGACACTTCCCTTTCTACTGCTATATTATACCATATCTGTAAAAAATCATAACTTATGTGATAGAAAAATGAAACATTGGAACTTACCTGAAGGCTTCTTCTCTTCAGTGGGGTGAAGTCATCCAAGCTGGTTAGGTCAGCCTCCTCTTGCTCCAGGCAGGGCTACGTAAATTTATGTAGACTGTATTGGCTCAGAGCGAGGCTGACTCTTCAGTCTTAGTATAGCCCAGCTCCATAACAGATTTTGTGTCCAACTATTTTGTTTGTTTTTGTTGTTGTCATTTTGCAATGGGACGTGGACGACTTTGCCCCACTGAAGAGAAGTAACCTTCAGGTAAATTCTAATGTTTCATTCTCTTTCAATGGGGGAAATAATCTGAGTGGGTTTCATGCCCTAGCTACAATCTGGGTGGGATCCTCATTTATATTTTGTTCCACTACTGTGTTGTACACCCTTCTACCAGATGAAGCTTCTGCAGATTTTCACTGGTATAAAAAGTATAAAAGGTGGACCAAGTTGCAGCTTTGCAGATTTCTTCCACCGGAACTCTGGTGGAAAAGGTCGCTGATGTTGCTGGTGGAATAAGCTGTAACATCCTTTGAAGGTCCCAGGCCTTGCACTTTATATGCCTTTTGGATACAAGGCTTAATCCATAAGGCGATGGTGGATTTTGAGACATTTTTACCTAGAGGCTGTGAGACAGACAGAAAACCGTTTAGCCTAATCGGTGCTGTCCTATTTAAGCAGATGCATGGAGCCCTTCACACGTCTAGCTTGTGCCAGATTCTCTCTTTGGGATGACATGGCATAGGACAAAAGGATGGTAGTACCACCTCTTGGTTAACATGATAAGGGGAAAATATCTTTGGCACAAAGGAAGGACCCGTTCTGAGTACCACTAACACTTTGTGAAATATATACAATTCCTTCCTGGCCAATAAAGCCCCTAATTCAGAAATCAAGTCAAACTGACCTGGTGACCCCTACTGGGGCTTGAAGGCAAGGGACATTCAGAGGTGGCTTGCCATCGCCTGCCTCTGCATCATGACCTTGGTATTCCTTGGAGATCTCTCATCCAATACTAGCCAGGGCCGGTCCTGCTTAGCTTCCGAGATCTAATGAGATTAGGCTTGCCTGGGGAAAAAGGGAATATCTCTTTTGACTAGCTCTCAAAAGTTCCTAGTGTCCTTGGTGCTAGCATCTTCATGGGAGAGATCAGCCACAGCCACCACTTGGCCAGGTACTCCTAGCCACGGAAATGCCAGCATGATTCCTGGTTGAATATGCACAGGGTTGGGGGTGGCCCAGACCGGACTAATGGCCTGTGTTCTCCAATCTATGGAGGGAAGGCAGAAAAAAGTAGGGGAAACCTGAGAAGCCACCCTGTGGGAATCTTCCAGAATTGTAGAGCTCACTGGAAAGGCCTTAGAGAGGGGGAAACTGCTCTGCCATGCTGCTGTCCCTGCTTGGATCGGCCCTTGTTCACATTGGAAGTCCTTATCCCACTTCCCCAATGTATCTCGGGGAAGGGATGTCTCACATTCGGCTCCAATCCTCTTGCTCCCTTGTTGTGTACCTAGGGAGACTGTGCATGTGGTCGAGCTCACACACAGCCATGCGGACAGTCTAAGCTTCACTTCCATAGACAATAGAAGCAGAGGATCCGAGTACTCGCCAATCAGCAAGTGAGGATCCTAAAAGGGACCAATCGGGAATGTTAAATGTAAATAAACCTGTCATGGGGATGGGGGTGGTTAAGAACGGGAATATAAGCGGACCAAAGGTCCAGCTAGTTATCTCAAGTTCTCCTATGCACTAATACAGTAAGAGCTGAAATCACTCTTCAATGCATCAGTCTCAGTACTTTATACTGGCAATGAAGGTGGGATTCAAATGAGCCAGCCAGACAACTCCAGCACCACACCGCGCACCGATCTCCTGGATGTCGCGCCATGCACCAATCCAATGCATCACTGCACAGCGCACCAATCCCCTCTGAGACACTGCACCCCGCATCACTCCAGAGTCATGACTGCCACTCAGGGTAACCTTTCTGTTTTCAACCCCACTCATCCTGAGTTCTGGGAAGCATGGGTAGAACAGATCACGAACTTCTTCGAGTACCAAGAGGTCACCAACATGGGTAAGAAGAAGGCCCTACTTCTCAGCACGTGTGGAGTGGCCATAGTTCACTTGGCCCAGGGCCTCCTCGCTCCCAAGAAATTGGCAGATGCGACCTATGATGAGATCATCCGGGATCTCACGAAGTATTACACGCTGAAGCCCACTAAGATGGCCAAGCACATTGACTTTTTTGCACACCTCCAGAGGCCTGGGAAAGCGGCCCCCATCTTTATGGCAGAACTCTGCCAGCTTCCCATGGACTGCGAGTTCCAAGATATAGAGGACAGCATCTTATCCCAGTTCATGTGGGGCATCCGGGAAGCTAAGCTTTACCGCAAACTTTTAGGTATAGCTGACCTCAAGTTGGACTTGGCCCTGCAAATGGCCAACACATTAGAAGGGCCACACCATGTCATCTTTGACACACCACGTCTCCCTGGGCACAGCGTCCAACATCTTGGGCGAGGAGGAAATGGTGACGCCCACCATCAGCGACCACCCATCCCAAGAGGTCCACCGCCCACGCATCCTGTGCCAGCTGCGGAGAAGCGCATGAACGAAGGGCCTGCCGTTTCTGCAATGCCATCTGCCAGTCCTGTGGGAAGGAAGGACACATTGCCCATGCCTGCCGCTCCAAGGCATCTGCACACCAAGAGGCAATAGATTTGCATACCCTGACTGTCAACCACCACCAGTGTCAGGTACTGAACTTGTCCCCAGACGCCCCTAACAAACTGCATATTACCGTGTCAATAGAGAGGTCCCCCTGTGGAATGGAACTGGACACGGGCTCATCATTTTCTATAATCTCTGCAGAAACCTTGCAGAAGCTCTGCCCTGGGGGAGGACCCCTCCTAAAGCAACCACGGGGTCTGTCGCTACAGGACTTCCAAAAGAATCCTGTGGCCATCAAGAGGTGAGGCAAGTTCAGGGTACAGTACAAAGACTTTGATGGGTTGTTGGAATTGCTAGTGGTGGAAGGGAGGCTCACGATCCTGCTGGGACTCTCGTGGTTCGGTCCTCTGGGGTTTGGGGTGATGGGCATAAATCAAGTACAGCCACTGGACTTTAAATCCGTATGCAATGAATTCCTGAGGGTGTTCGATGGCATGCTTGGCCACTACTCCAGGCCCCTGGTTTCGCTAGAACTAGACCCTACAGTGAGGCCAATCTGAATGAAGGCCAGGCAGCCCCCGTTCGCACTATAACCCAAGATCAAGGTGCAACTGGACCGCCTGGTGGAGCAGGGAGTACTAGAACCTGTGCCGCATGCCCGGTGGGAAACCCCCATAGTAACCCCGGTGAATCCAAATGGGGACGTAAGAATTTGTGCTTACTATAAGTGTACTATTAATAAGGCACTTCAGGATCACACGTACCCGGTTTTCAGTAAGCTGGACTTGACCCAGGCCTACCAGCAGCTGCTAGTGGATGAAGCTACCACCAAGGCCCAAACGATAGTAACCCACCAGGGGCCTTTCAGTGTTAAGCGGCTGCAATTTGGTGTGAGTGTGGCATCGGGAATTTTTCAAAATCTTATGGACTGTCTCCTCAAAGGCATCCCAGGAGTCCAGCCATTTTTCAAGGTCGTTTTAATAGCGGCTCCTGACTCTGAAACCTTTGTGGCATGACTCTGGATGGTGCTCCAGCACTTCGACTTCACCGGTATAAAGGTGAAGTGGGAGAAGTGCCTTCTCGGGATGCCACAGGTGGAATTCTTGGGGTTTGCAGTGGATGCCCAAGGAATTCACCCAATGCAGGACAAGATCCGTGCCATCGTGCAGGTGCTAACCCCCTCTTCCAAGGCGGAACTACATGCCTTCTTAGGAGTTTTAAACTTCTATCATTCGCTCTTGCCCCACAAGGCTGCCATGGCAGAACCCCTTCAACATCTCCTAGAGAAACACACTCCCTGGGTCTGGGGTCCCAAGCACTCCACTGCCTTCCAGATGGTGAAAGACCTGTTGTCCTCAAATGCAGTCTTTGCCCACTTCGACAAGGCCCTGCCGGTGGTGCTGACTTGCGATGATTCCCCGTACGGGGTGGGGGCAGTCCTGGGCCATAGACAGGCTGACGGCCACAAGGTTCCTATCACCTATTACTCTTGCACATTGTCTGCGGTGAAGTGCAATTACGCTCAGATAGATAAAGAGGCCTTAGTGCCCATAGCCGGCATGAAGAAATTTCATGACTACCTCTATGGCCGAGCATTCAAGATTGTGATGGACCACAAACCGCTCTTAGGCCTCCTCGCCCCAGACCGCCAGATCCTGCAAATGCTGTCTCCATAGGTGCTGCACTGGTCCATATTCCTGGTGGGGTACCAGTAGTCACTCATCCACTGCCCCAGTAAAGCGATGGGCTACGCCAATGCACTGAGACATCTCCCGCTCCCTTTCCTCCAACCCCGATCCGGCCCTGGCACACCACACCACCTTGCTCGAGGATTTGCCCAACCAACTGGTTCAGATGGGGGAGGTGTCATGCCACACTGCCTGGGATCGCATCCTCTCCCAGGTCTTGGACTGGGTGGGGAGGGGGTGGCCTGCCGGCCTGGTGGGGCCTGAGTTCATGGTGTTTTCTTCCCAATAGGACAAGTTATCCTCCCACAAGAGGTGTCTGCTCTGGGGCAGCCGGGTGGTGATCCCCACACCGCTCAAAAATCGAGTACTCAACGCACTACATGAGAATCACCCGGGGATAGCCAGGATGAAAGCCCTGGCCAGGAGCTATGTGTGGTGGCCAGGCCTGGACAGTGAAATAGAGGACAAAGTGAAGCGCTGCCAGAAGTGTAAGGAGTCATGACCAGAGCCCCCGCAAGCCCTGGTGTGGCCATGGGAGTCGTCCCACAGACCCTGGGCAAAGTTACATCTGGACTTCGCCGGACCCTTCCAGGGACAGAGTTTCTTTTTGTTGGTTGATGTGTACACAAAGTGGCTGGAGGTGGTACCCTCTATCTCATCCCGGTCAGCCATCCATGCAATGTGGCAGATCTTTAGCTCCCATGGGATACCAGACTCCTCGGTTACTGACAACGACACACCTTCCACCTCAATGGAGTTTCAGGAGTTCGTACAATATTATGGCATAAGACACATACACTCCATTCCCTGTTTGGAGAAACTTCTAGAGCTTTGCCTCAGAAGAGCTTTGGCGGGCTCTCTTCCGACCCTGGGGAGAAGGCACGCACTGCGCATGCCCAGAGCGGGGGAGAGAGCCGCCTCCCACTCAGTTCCTTTGACTGCCACCGGTAAGTCCTATCAATCCAAAGAAGGAGATCTGCAGATGCCAGCAGCGGGGAAGGCTGGGTGGGATTGTGGTACTGCACAGATGACCACTCGGAGATCATCAGTTACAGGTAAGCAGCCTGTTTATCTTTGTCGTGGTCTCTGTGCGGTTCCACACATGGGTGATTACAAGAGCTGAACCAGTTGGAGGAGGGAGCTGGCAGCTGAAAAAGACACAAGCAAACTGGTTAAGACACAGCATCATCATCAAAACAAGTCACCCAATGGCTCTACCTGAGGAAGCAGCAGGGTCAAGCGAAGAGAGATCGCAGCACCGTCTGACCGAAGGCAGCATCCTGTCGGGCTCGGACGTCAAGTGCGTAGTGAGTCACAAAGGTTGATGCCGAGGACCACGTAGCAGCCACACAGACGTCTTCCAACAGGACACCAGCGAGAAAGGCGGCGGACGTCGATACCGCCCATGTGGAATGGGCAGTGAGACAGGCAGGAACAGGTTGACGTGCAAGCTCATAGCAAAGGGCTATGGTGGAAGTCACCCATTTAGACAGAAGTTGAGAAGAAATCGGCTCCCCCAGACGGGGGGGGGGCATAAGCTAGGAACAGCCGAGGAGATTTACGTATGGGCTGTGTCCTATGCAGGTAAAAAGAGAGCGCTCTGCGAACATCGAGACAGTGCAAGGCTCTCTGAGAAGCATCAGTCGGGTTCGGAAAGAAGGTAGGCAGGACAGACGACTGAGAGAGATGAAAGGCAGAGATGACTTTAGGAAGGAACGAAGGATCTGGTCTAAGGACAACCTTCTCCCTATGAAAAATTGTATAGGAGGGATCAGCCCTAAAGGGAGCTAGCTCCCCTAATCTACGAGCGGTAGTAATGGCTACGAGGAAGGCTGTTTTCCAGGAAATTAACCTGAGGTCGGCGGTAGCCATGGGTTCGAAGGGTTTGGACATGAATTGAGAAAGGACCAGCAACAAACTCCACGAAGGCACCAAAGGTTTCCTAGGAGGGCAAAGCCGAAGGAGACCTTTGAGGAACATTTTGGTGAGACAATGGGAGAATACTGCGGATCCTTGTATCAAGGGATGACAAGCGGAGATCGCCGCCAAATGAACCCACAAAGACGAGTATGCGAGGCCGGTGTCTTTCAAGTGGATGATGTAGGAAAAAATCTCACGGAGAGATGAGCGAACTGGATCGAAGGAGTGATCAGAGGCATAGGACTGGAACCTCTTCCACTTGAATTGATAGGAACACCGAGTTGAAGGCTTCCGAGCATTTAGAAGGATTTCAGAGACTTGAGGCGGGAAGTCTAGGGCTGGATCCTCCAGGCCGTCAATCTGAAAACCCCCGGATCGGGATGCAGGATTCTCCCTTGGGCCCGAGAGAGAAGATCTGGGACAACAGGGAGAGGGCGGAAGGTGCGATGGGAGAGTTGGAGTAGGTGGGGAAACCAGACCTGGTGCGGCCACCAAGGAGTGACTAGTATGCACGACGTGCCATCTGCGAGGATCTTCTGAACAACCCGGGAGATGAGAGGGAATGGAGGAAAAAAGTAAAACAGGGTTCCAGTCCACTTGTGAAGAAAGGCATCCCCTAGCGACCGAGCAGATGGGGGACCCCTGCTGGAAAACAGGCGACATCAAGCATTGTTGGCGGTTGTGAAGCCGTCGATGGATGGGCAGCCGAACTCGAGAAAGAGAGGCCGGAGATAACGGAGGGGAATGGACCAGTCGTTGTCCAACGAGGTGGAGCGACTCAACTGATCTGCATCGACATTTTGATCTCCGGGAATGTGTATTGCTGAAAGCGTGATAGAGTGATCGAGGCACCAGGACCAGAGGTTGATGGCCAAGTTGCAAAGACGAACAGAGGCAGTGCCACCCTGCTTGTTGATGTAATAAACGGCGGTGGTGTTGCCAGAAGCCACTTGGACGACACAACCCTGAAGGATCGGAAGGAACGACCAAAGGGCCAGATGGACCGCTTGCAACTCTAGGAGATTTATGTGAAGAGTTGCTTCGCGAGCAGACCAAACCCCCTGCATAGAAAGCATTCTGCACTGGGCTCCCCAACCCCAGAGGGAAGCGTCCATGGTCAACAACAGTTTGGGAGGAGGAGGTCAAAAGGGCATGCCGGAAAGGAGGTGGAGGGGATGAGACCACCAACCGAGAGAGTCGAGGACGCTCTGTGGGATCGACAAAATCGTGTGCCAAGCAGTCCGTAGAGGATCGAAGGCGCGGAGAAGCCACAGCTGAAGCAGCCGCATCCTCGACTGGGCATGATGGATGACAAACACCGTGGAGGCAAAGTGGCCAAGGAGCCTCATCACGGATCGAGTGGATTGTCGAGGAGAGGTCTGAAAGAAGGACACCAGTGCCAGAATGTCGGAAGCCCTCGATTCCAGAAGAAAGGCTGCTTCGAGATTGGTGTCGAGACGGGCCCCGAGAAATCAAAGGACCTGGAGGGGCTGAAGGGAGGACTTGGCGACATTGACACAGAGACCGAGGGTACGGAGGAGAGAAAGAGTCTCCTGAGTATTGTGGAGCAATTGATCTTGCATCGGAGCTACGAGAAGTGAGTCGTTGATGTAGGGATAAAGTGTCATCCCACATCGATGGAGTTCAGCCACCACCACAGCCATCAGCTCAGTAAATACCCTTGGGGCGGTGAAAAGACTGAACGGAAGGACTCGGTACTGGTAGTGCGCATTTCCAACAGCAAAACGAAGGAATCGACGGTGTTGGGGATGGATAGTGACATGGAAGTATGCGTCTTGGAGATCGACCGACGCGAGCCATGCCGCCCTTGGAATAAGGGGGAGGATCGACTGTAAAGTGACCATTCTGAATTTTTGATACCAGATGTAATGATTGAGATCTTGAAGATCCATAATCGGTCTGAAGCCGCCGTCCCTTTTGGGCACAAGGAAATACTTTGAGTAAAAACCAAGGGTCTGTTGCACCTCCGGGACGACCTCGATAGTGCCCTTGGCAAGAAGGGTGGAAATCTCGAGGTTGAGGTCGAGGATTCTGGCTAGAGTTGTCCGGGTGACAGGGCCACTCTCCTATGAAGTCTCCAGCGAAGACAGTCAGCTGTTGTGATGGCGCATTGACCAACTATGCCACCACCTCCTTCTAGTGGACCCTGACACACCAAAGGACAGCAACTATGATGGCCCAACCCTCTGGGAACCCAAGGCAATCGCTCCAGCATAGCCACGACCAAGCGCTCAACCTGGCAGTGATGACAGCAGCAACATGGAACCAACCGGCATCCAAGAACCTAGCGGCACACAAGCCACGACAGAAGTTCCAGCAACGGAAACCTCTTCCCCAGAACCGACCAGTGCAGTGCCGGAGGGCCCGACACCGACTCCAGCTGTGTGCCACTCAACTTGAGAGTGGAGGAGACCCGCATACTTCAGAGACTATGTCAGCTAGGGAGGCTCTGAACCTAGGGGGGAGGGTGTCGTGTACCTAGGGAGACCGCGCACGTGGTTGGACTTGCACGTGGCCATGCGGACAGTCTAAGCTTCACTCCCATAGACAATAGAACCAGAGGATCTGAGTACTCACCAATCGGCAAGTCAGGATCCTAAAAGGGACCAATGGTGCACTAATAAAGTATGAGCTGAAATCACTCTTCAATGAATCAGTCTCAGTTTATATCCCTGTAGGCCGGGAAGCTTCCACGTCTGTACAGGGTGGGTCACCCGCTGCAATCTCCTCATGGTTATTTGAACCCGGAAGAGCTCTGCTGGGCTTTTCCTGTGCAGTCAGGGGCCTGCTGTGGAATGACCCAAAGCTTCAGGTCTGCCAGCACTGATGGCAGCTTGTGCCGCTATAGAGGTACCTGCCATTGGCCAGTCTCCAGTGTTTGGAACTTCAGGTGGGAGAGGCTTGTCTTAACTGTCACTTTTATCTTTTTTAAGACTAGTGATGGGGCCTTTCTTCAAGGCTTTTCTGTCTTCCATACCAACAAGGCAAGAGTCTCCAAGAAAGCGAAGCAATGCTCAAGGGTTCTGCTTGGTCAGCCTCACTGAGCCAATACAGACTACATAAGAGAGGAGGCGTGACCTAACCAGCTCTGTTGACTTCCCCCACTGAAGGAGAAAATCAGTGCGCAAAACTTTATAACATCTTCAGCAGAGTATAAAAATCAACAACATAGAAGCCCCTTTCAAATGAACAGCGATTTGCAAATATTGACATATACCTGTGCCCTTAATTCACAGTGACTCAAGTCCTGATATTTGCAAGTTTATAGTAAAAAGGTAAAGGTTCCCTTGCTCGAAAGCCAGTCGAATCCGACTCTAGGGTTGCGGTGCTCATCTCCGTTTCAAAGCCGAAGAGCCAGCGCTGTCTGAAGACGTTTCCGTGGTCATGTGGCCGGCATGACTAAACACCAAGGCGCACGGAACGCTGTTACCTTCCCACCGAAGTGGTACCTATTTATCTACTTGCAATTTCTTGCTTTCGAACTGCTAGGTTGGCAGGAGCTGGAACTAGAGACGGGAGCTCACTCCGTCTTGCGGCACCCGGGTCTCGAACTGCTGAACTACTGACCTTCCACAGCCTGCAGTTCAGTGTCTTAACCACTACCAAAAGCAAAAAGAAACAAAAAGGCAACAGTAAACATGAGTATCAAAACTGCTTTATAATGTTATGTTTTCAGTTTGCACTTGTATTTCTCATGCTGAAAATATGTTTCACACTTTAAATTGTATCCATCAGGGAGATTCACAACAACTGATTCACACACTATAAACTTCATGTGTTTCCCACCTGGACTTTGTACAGACATGTACTAGAAATTCCCAGATATATGTGGGCTTAATTTGGAATGGGACCATGAACACAAGGATTCAGCCTTTCTCCATGCTTGAGTGCCATCCTCCCAACCTGAAATGGCCCCATGGAGTTAGTTGTCTACTGGAGCAAATTATATGTAATGATGGCTACACATATGTTTCCCCAATGGGGCAAATATTGGCTTCCCAGAGTCATTGTAGTCATGAAAGTGTTGGGGCGGGGTGGAGGCTTAAATTCCTTTTCCTCATGCATGATAGTCCCTATACTGATTGGGCCTGTGCACATCTGAGAATTTTCCCAGCACGGAACTCCAGGCACATGTCTTGCCCAAATTCCTTGAGCAGCTGCATGAACTTTGTGATATGCAAACTTCGGCTTTCTGCAGAATATACTTATAGGAAATCTGGAAAAACTTGTTCTATCCTTACTGTATGCACAGTTCCAACTGTTATTATGGACTTCAAGAAAAGAATGTGGTTCACATTGTCTCCTTAAAGTAGTTGAGAAGTGGCTCTAAGGCTCTAAGTACATCCAGGCCCAGTAGGAAACACATACTGGGATTCAGCTTCAAGTACTACTAGGAATCATGATGGTTTGGCTTTTGGATGTGAGGGGAATATGTCAGGCTAGTGTTGTAAACTGCAGGAGTAAAAACTTGTCTCTTGCATTTGCCTTCTCTTGCCCTTAATTCTTATGGCTGCAATAATTTCCTAAAGAATAGTAGAAAGTTCTAGAAGCTCAATATAGAGTTTTGCATTAAAGCTGTAAATGGTCACAGGAATGGGAGGCACTCTGCCAAGGTGATATATTAAGAGAAAAGTTACCGATATCTAGTTATAAACTTCAAGCAGCAATGATAAATTATAAAAGCATCACTTACGACTTTTCCTGGCAATCCTCTGGCTTTTCCTCGTTTGCTCAACTCTGCCATTCATATCTGACAATGAGCCACGGGATGATACAATTCCCAGCTGCGAACACCAATCCCCTTTATCTTTAAGGCCAGATTCACATGCTCTGCTGACAAATAGAGTGTTGTAAATTACCAAAATAAGTTTTTCCACATAAAAACAATGTGATCAAGTTTCTACAATTTAACATTTCAAATAAAAAGGAGTCTATTTACAGTGAAGTAATACTTTTGCTTGCAGACAAGGATTATGTTTCTAATAGAGTCGTTTTGTTTTCATTAGCAGCAAGAAGGATTAGATCGAACTGTATGGAATAATAGCTCTAATAAGAGTTAAAATTGTTTTGAACTTTTAAAACTGGGCTGATTTTATATTGTTTAGTCTTGTGTTATATTTGTAATTTTGTTAATTAATTTTGTTAATTTTGCTAACTTTGTAGTTTTCGTATGTGGAAGATTATGGTAGATATTGTTATGACCCATGATCAATACAATAAACTAGAACTGCTATTGCTGTTTACAGTGTGGTCCTAAACAGAGCTACACTCCTCTACAGCTATTGATTTCAGTGGGCTTAGGAGGTATGACTCTGCTCAGGACTACACTGTTAATATTCTGAAAATTATTAACATTTTATTTATTTGAAAGATTTATATTTTGCAGGAAATTCTCAGTCAACTGTTTCTGAGATATAAACAATTATTAAAACAGATCAACAAATAATCATCAATGAAAACAGCAAAAATAACAGCCAGCTATTGATTTTGTTTAAGTTCATTTAAGAATTGTAGTTTTCAGAATATCAGTTTTATATATGACAAATTATCTTCAATTCCATTAACAATAATAAAATTACATATCATACTCAGAATTCTTGGCAGGGAGTCTTTTTTGAGCCTTATAACTTTGTTTCTTCTGATGCGATACTTCTAGAAATCTATGACTATTTGAAGTAGCATATACATCATCATGAGTAAAATATCTTCTTTTCCTGGCTGATTTCCTTAATGTATGCAAAGTTTCTTGGATAGTTTGTTTGGATGAATTGGTTTCATTTAAAATGTCTGATCTGCCATAAGATATGATGCTCCGATGATCTGAAAAGACTAATTTGTAGGCATGCTGGTTACAGTCAAGCTGTCAGAAAGCAATTACAAAAGGAAATGGTTAAAATTGGTAGTATACAGTAGTGCAGCTTACCAATACTTCTGCAAAACCTAGCTTCTATTTATTTATTTTAAATACCTGCCCTCCCTGCCAGGCAGGCTCAGGGCAGCTTACAGAATATGTATAAATATAAATATATTAAAACAGCGAGATACATTAAAACAGTAATAAAGTTAAAACCAGAACATGTGCAAACAAGTGCTAGCAAACATAATACTATTAAATGGTGGTAGAGTTGTCTCAGAATCTAGATTTTAAAAAATATAAACCAAATATAAGCAATAAGATATCTGCATCAGATTCAAGGAATTTCCAAGAAAAATTAAAACTAATTGTAACAGGATTGAGCCTGATTTCTATCAGGCCATGTTTGGAATTACTACCATTCCTAGTGCACCTCAAACCAGCAATCCCCTTTACAATTCAATTTGCTACTTTAACATTTAAACCAGCAGCAAAATGGCAAGCTAGAAGCATAGGCAACCACTTGCAAACTCCACAGAACAGCAATTAGCCCTAGTTTGGTACATAATCAGAGGTTCTAAAATTATCATTTAAATGATGTACTCCCTCCTAAAATATATAATTTCAGGAAAAAATCTGGGTGGTCAGGTTCTCACCCTTGCATTGCCCAGTGGATTAGCAAACAGAGGAGTAGAATTTAAAAGTGAGCAGCAAGCAGCCCCTAGCCTGCATGGCTTAATCACAGAGGAAGAAGCACACCTGTCTGAACTCAAAACATTTTAACAAGTTTTGAGCAAAGTCCCTCCCTGAATTTAAGCAAAAAGATTTTCCATTTGATTCACTGACGGAAGCAAACAGCTACCATCAGTCAAGTTCTGTAGCTATAAAGGTTAATGAAAGGAGGGTTCTTCATTACTATTGTACACACAGTTTATGAAACACTTTGTACTCTGCCACTGACTAACAGGTTTGACTTGGTGGATGCACTTAGCACTTCCACGGTGCATATGTTAAGTGCCATTTATTATTCTAATATCATGAATGTATTCAAGTATTAACTTTGGTTCATTTGTAACTGTTGTTTGGATGCCTGATGGAAGAGAAAAATGCTGAAAGAATAAAATGCTTGCTATTCTGTTAAGGCTTGTGGCCTTGGCCAGCCAGCTAGCCTAGCTAAATGGAAGACAATGAGCACCCTGTAACCCTATCAGTCATATATGGATACTTTAGAGCTGCATAGCCTAAGAAGAAAAAACGCTTATTGTTTAACTAAAGAGAAAAAACTTTTCTTGGGAAAGCCTAGTCCAAAGGGTTTTCTACCAATCAGAGATCTATAAGGTCAGAGTGCTGATGTTTGATAGAACCAATAATCTTGTTCTATTTGTATGCATCATCCTGAGTATAAGATCCTATGTCACCCTTTGTAATATCTGAAGAGTCTGTTGGGTATTCAGAGGTTCCAGACTTTGATATCTGTACTCTTCCTTTATTAATTAATAATTTTTAAGTGTTCCTCCTCTACAGGACTGTTTTCATGTGTTTCTCAAATTGGGTTGGGAAAACACAGCCAGGGACGCAATTTGTGTCTTACATTACCATCCTGACCCCCACTCTGTGCAGGCTGCAGAGGTGGGAGCTATAGAAGCCATTATGCAGTTTGATCACCTGCCATCCTCATCATATATGCAGCTGCAGATCAGTCTGCCTGCACAGTAATTACTTGGCTTTCTGTTTGGCTACAGCAACAAATGGTAGTAGTTAAGAGTCCTTGAATGGCCCACTCAGATAAATGGACCTGAATATATTCAAGAAAGGACTGGAGTCACTTTGGACACTCATACAGTATTGCACCAGAAAAACAGGTAAATTCTTTAAAGTTGCAACAAAATTCCAGAGAGCCCTGGAAACCCTGATAAGAGCTGTTCTTGAAAAAGAGCAGTTTCTGTCAAGAGCTCTCTCAGCCCCACCTCCCTCACAGGGTGTCTGTTGTGGGGAGGGGAAGGGAAGGGAGTTTGTAAGCCGCTCTGAGACACCTTTGGGTAGTGAAGGGCGGGGTATAAATCCAATCTCTTCTTCTTCTTCTTCTACCCAAAGGAGACTCAGAGTGGCTTACAAACTCCTGTCCCTTCCCCTCCCCACAACAGACACCCTGTGGGGCAGGTGGGGCTGAGAGAGCTCTGACAGAAACATCACTGACAGAGCATCACTGCCCCACACATACCCCAATGTTATCTAAGAGTTAAAGACTAAAAAACAGCAGTTAGTATGCTAGACTTTAGTTTGCAGGAAGGTGACTGGGCAAATAAATGATCTTACCCAGTTTGTCAAGGATCTCACAGGCAAACTCAAGATGGAACAATTTCAGAATGTCTTGTGGGCAAGAGAGACAATAATCAGAGGTGCTGGCTAGACTTTGGCCAGGACCCGGGGGGAGGGGTGGATTTAAGGTGGTCATTACAAATGTAATGGATGTGTCAACTGTGCACAGGCAATTCAGGCTAAAACTTTCATTCATCCTTCCACTAAAAAAGTTTTCACTTTAAACAATTTATCTAATTGCTTATCCTCCAAGGTTGTTTACATTCTTATTTGCCCCTGCAATCTCTTATATGTGGATGCAACAAAACATCCTTTGAAAAACAGACTTTATGAATACCATAGTAAGATTGGGAATTGCAATATTCAAGCTCCTCTAGCAACCCATTTTGTGGAAAGGCATCATCAACCCACCAATTTTAAATTTTTATTACTGACAAAATACAATCTAGGCCCAATCAGTCTCAAAACACAGGTAAGTTATTGTTACAGAGAGAAGCCTTTTGGATTTTTACTGTCTCCACATGGTCTTAATGACTGCTTTTTGTATAATTTGGGACATTGTATTCAGACTGGGTTCTGCCTCATATCAACCTATGTCAATGGGATATGTTACTTTTGTATGTTCTGCTGGCCCTTTAAGGATGGGCACCCAACTCATACATAAGTTTGGCTGATGCGACTGGCTCTTATTTCAGCCTCATTGTTATCAAGACTGCATTTGCAAATTTGAATTTGTGGCTTTTTGGATTCATACTGAGAATTTGTTAACTTTTCCTGGTAATTTTTTTTCAATCCTTTTTTTCACTTTTTGTACAAGTAATATTGGTTTGTGTTTTACTTTATTTGTTACAGATTTGTGTTTTATGTATAGCTACTCCTATAATGGCTGAGATAAACAATTAAGTTTCGTAATTCTTTTGGTGGAATGTGGAAACGGCCCATTGGTACTTACCATGAAGGGTCCTTTTCCTCTGAGATGAAGGAGGACATCTTGCTGGGTGTTTCCCACCCTATCCTTGAGGAGGCAGGAACCAACTTTCCTGTCCTCTTGGTGGGACACACCCTTGGATTCAGTTAGGAACTCTGAGAAGCAGTAAACTAGCTAAATAACTGGAAAAGTCAATCAACATGATAATATGAACTTGAAAAACTAACAAGAGAACAGGAAGTTGAGGTTAGCACTGAAAGAACAGGCAGAGATGACAATGAGATGGGAGGGCCCAAGATGTCCTCCTTCATCTCAGAGGAGAAGGACCCTTCACGGTAAGTACCAATGGCCCGTTCTCCCTCTGAGAGGAGGACATCTTGCTGGGACCTCCTAAAGTAGTGTCCGTAATCTTTGGGTGGGTCATCGTCTACTCTGTCATGACCTGTTGCAAAACTCTCCGGCCAAAAGCAGCGTCTGCAGAATCAAAGACGTTGATCCTGTAGTGTTTAACGAAGGTCAAAAGTGAGGACCATGTGGCAGCCTTGCAGATTTCCTCCCCCGAAGCTCTGTTCGAGAAGGCCGCATGGGTGGCTGCACTACAAATTGAGTGAGCGTTGATACCTGTCGGGGGAACCAGTTTTTTTGCTTGATAGACTTCAGCAATGCATAGCTTGAGTACAGAACTGATGGAGGAACTAGACATCTTACATCCTTTATTGGGTGGAGATACTGATATGAACAAGGATTCTGATTTTCGAAAGTTGCTGGTACAATGAAGGAATGCCTTCAGGGCTCGGTGGACATCCAAGGAATGCCAGACGCGTTCCTGTGAATGGGAAGGATTTGGACAGAATGAGGGAAGACATATCTCCTGAGATCGGTGAAACTTGGAATTGACCTTGGGTCAAAAGTTAGGATCAGGAACTAAGACGACTTTGTCCTTGTGGAGCACACAAAGAAGTGAGTTAGCTGAGAGAGCTTCCAACTCTGAGACTCTACGAGCAGAGGTCACCACTACCAGGAACAGGGTTTTCATGCAAAGCCACTTGATGGGAATGTCCTTGATTTTGTTCGAAGGGCAGCTTGGTTAGTGCATCGAGGACCAGGCTAAGTCTCCAAGTAGGGAATCTGTGAGAGACAGGCAGGTCCATAGAGGATGCCCCCTTTAAAAAATGCTTAATGTGTGGATGTCTGGATAAAGACCAACCTTTGAAGTGCGGAAGAACCATAGACAAGGCCGTGACCTGTCTTCAAAGAGTAGAAGCTCAAAGACCAGAATCATTACTGTCCTGGAGGAAGGCAAGAAGATTTGTGAAGCATGATTTCAATGTGTCTATCAACTTCCTTTTGGCCTATCGCACAAAGGCCTTCCAGGTGGTGTTATAAATTCTGCACGTGGATTGTCTTCGAGCCGCCAGTATTGTGTTGGTCACCTTCTCTGAGTAGCCAAGGTTGAGAAGACCTTCCCGCTCAAGCGCCAGGCAGTCAGATGAGGCCAGCCCAGATGCAATACTGGTCCCTGAGACAGCATGTCGGGAGTTACTGGAAGGTCGAGGTGAGGTTGAATCACTAGGCACTGTATTTCTGAGAACCACAGTCTTCGTGGCCAGTAAGGAGCTATCAGAATCACCTCCGCTCTCTGTTCTCTCAGTTTCCTGAGGAACCTTGGGATGACTGGAGTAGGGGGAAAGGCAAACATCAATCCTGGTGGCCATGGCAATGTCAAGGCATCTGTCACCTCCGCTTCACAATGGAAGAACCTGGTGAAGTCTTTGGTCACCTGGAAATTGAGGGGAGAGGCGAATAGGTCCACCTCCAGGTTGCCAAAACTCTCCACTATTAGCAGGAACAGTTCCCGTTTCAGGGACTACTCCGATTCCTGTAGTTGGCAATGGCTGAGCCAGTCAGCTTGAGTATTCAGGGTTCCCTTGATGTGTTCTACCTTGATAGATGTAACATTGGCCTCTGCCCACTGAGAGTTTTAACACCTCCTCACGAAGGTGGGCAGATTTGGATCCCCCTTGGTGGTTTATGTAGGATTTGGTTGCGATATTGTCTGTTCTGATCAAGACATGACTGCCCAAGATCTGGTGATGGAAACGAGTCAGAGCTAACCTGATGGCCCTCAGTTCCAAGACATTTATTGGCAGCTTGCTCTCCAGCGGGGACCAAAGTCCCTGCGTTGGTGTATTGAGATGAGTGGCACCCCAGCCTAGGAGGCTGGCGTCTGTCACCACTTGCTTCCAGTCCGTCGAACAGAATGTGAGTCCCTTCTGAAGGTTCAACAATCTTATCCACCAGGTGAGGCTGTAACGCACTGCTGGAGGAATGACGACAGGGATGTCCTCACGGCACATGACCTGGTGTTGAAAAGGTCTCAGCAATTGTTGAAGAGGTCTCAAGTGAAGGCGAGCCCAAGGAATCATGTCTATACAGGATACGAAAAGGCTCATCAGTCTGGCCAAGGTTATGAGGGAAGACCTCCTGCCTCTGGCAACCTGCTGGCAAAGGCAATGGATGGTGTCTGCTTTGGGTCTGGGTAGAAACATCTTGTTTTGCACCGTGTCCAAAATTAATCCCAAGTGTTCTATGGTTTAAGATGGGGTGAGACAGCTCTTCTGAAGGTTCACCAGGAAACCATGCTCCTGAAGGCACTGAACCGTTGCCGCTGTATCTCGAACAGATGTCGCATGAGAGGCTGAGTGGAACAGAAGGTCGTCTAAGTATGGACGGACATGAACTCCTTGTTTCCTCAAAAGCACACCTGGATGGATCAACATCTTGGAAAAGACCCTGGGGGCTGTGGATAGACCGAAAGGTAGGGCCCTGAACTGCCAGTGCTGCCCTTGGACGCAGAACTCTAGAAAGTGTCTGTGACTTTCTACAATTGGAACATGAAGGTAAGCCTCCTGAAGGTCGACAGAAGTGAGGTGCTCCCCCAGCTGCAGCGCCTCTGCAATCGAGCGTAGGGTCTCCATGCAGAAGTGTCTCAAATGTACGAACTTGTTTAGGTACTTTAGGTCTAGGACGGCCCTCCAGCTTCCATTTCTTTTGGGGACGGTGAAGAAGATGGAATACACATCCTGACCCCTTTGGGGAAGAGGAACAGGTTCGATGGCGAGAATGCTGGATAGATGCTGTACTGCATCCAGAGTTCTTTGTAGCTTGATGGGGTTTTTTAAAGGTGGTGAGAGGACAAAACGATCTGGAGGTCTGCATAGGAATTCAACGGAGTATCCCTTTCTTGTGGCCTCCTGAAACCAGGCATCTCCATGGGACTCTATCCAATTCTGATGGAATAGTAGCAACTGTCCTCCTATGGGAGCTGCTGCATAGTCACGCGCTGGGGGTTTTGCTGCCACTCCCGGACTTGTCATATCTGGAAGAGAAGAAACTTTTTGACCTGTTTTGGAAGGAGCCGTGTCTGAAGTTCTATCTGGAAGTCCCCCAAAAGGGACGTCTGCCATCACGGTTGAATCTGAAAGATGATCTGGAGCCTTGAAAGGAAAAATTGCCAGGGCCCCTTCTGTCGCTTCTGCCCAGGGAACACAGCATCGTTTTCTTTTTGTCAGAGAATGGAAAAACTTTTTCAAGCCCCGGGGTTCTTGGGAAGTAGTCCTTACTCCCTCTAGGTCTGGATCCATCTGCAGAATCAGTATTAGAGGGGTCATCTGGTTTGGGTTTAGGAATCAAATCTAAGGCAGACATGGTCTTCATAAGCAGGTACATATAATCCTCTGACTTGAGAAATCTCATGGATGGTTCAGGAACCTCCATCTCCTCTTCCTCTTCTTCATCTGAGAAGAACTCTCCTTCCTCTCTCTCTCCAATTTCACTATCCTCTGCCTGTGAGAGGTCCCACTGAGAGTCTGTTTGCATATGACAAAAATGAGTTTTCCTAGCAGCTTTTGGTTGGCTAGCGTGGCCTTTCTTCCTTTAAACAACCAAAGCTCATTTCCCCCCAAGGACTATGGCTGGGGGGAGAGATCTAGTCCACAAAAACTAATATGTGAATAACTTTCTGTTAGTCTATAAGGTGTCATAAGAATCCTGTCTGTTTTTGCTGCAACACTTTGGAACTATTACCATATGAGTATTTAAAACTAATTCCATTTCAGACCACTGAGCTACCCAGTCCATTATTTTAAGCTCTGACAGGTGGTATTCTCTGTGGTTTCAGGCAGAGGCCCTTCCAAAGGACCTATAGGTCCTTCTGCCTGAGTTAATGTTGGGGGTCAGAGTTGACTTTTAACTGGGATAGAGGAGGGGTATTTACATATTTTCTATAGAGTGACAATGTGCATATGGATTTTTAAAAAAATATATAATATCCCTGGCATGGGCCTTAGAGATACAGACCAGCCAAAATTTAAACGAACATATATAGAAAAACCAATGGAACTCTGGGAATTCCAGCCCTCAGCCCTGACATTTTAATTGCTTCTATCTGCAGTGTTCATTTCACAAACTGTTCACAAAGCATCTGTTCTGCAGTCAGCTTATCCATGTGCACTAAAGACACAGCTTTCATATACAGAGACTCATTGCAGAAACACATATGCAAATATGCACAAGCATATATCTGTGAACTAATGTAGATGATGAATTGTTATTTTTATTGTTTAAGCCTTTTAGAGTTGCTTGGATACTACAATGATAATAGATTTATAAATAGATCATATTTTAAAATATACAAAAGACCAGAGAAGATGTCAATATGCTTATCTTAAAAGCGTAGCTGATTATCTCATAGGATATGACACATCTTGAAACAACAATAAGATGAGCTAATTAAAGCAGACATGGTTGACCCAAGAATATTATAAATAAAACAATATGGCTGAGAAGAAAATTGGCCCATAAGACGGTTTAAGAAAAACATTAAAATGTCAACATAAATTTAAAATTCAAATCATACCCACCTCTGAATTACATGGTAACTTGGTTATCATTAAAATTTCCATTGCTTCATGCCCTTCCAAATGTAATTTAGGCTTGAGATTTGTGACTGCTATTTGTGTGCAATCATCTGTTTGGTCTAGTATCAATTGTTTTCCAGTGCTGTGCACACTTTCCTTTTCCACTGCTTGGTCACCAGACCCTGCTAAAGATCCTGACATACAGTTCAGTGCAGTGAGAAGCTCTACTGGCAGGGCACTGCTTTCCTCATTTGCAGAAGCATCCATATAATGAACGTCATTCTGGTATTCCAGCATGTCAACCATGGGGCTTATCATTTGGAAGTCAAAATCACTGAGTGCCTCTCTCACATCTTTAACTTCAGATGGTTTGGCCAGTATTCTGTCTTTAGTTGTATCAGATGCTACTATTTCAGGAGATCGATCATTTCCAATCATATTGTCCTTGTGGGTCATTGTGATACTTTGAAAAATGTCTGAAATCTCTGTACATCTTAGCATTGAATCTCTTCCTACTTCTACTGTATCTGTACCAGAATGCAGGGATGTTTCTGAAGAGTCATCACCATTTAATATCTGTGGAACCTAAAAAATATGCTAACATGAATATATACAATTCTTATGCACAATGAGCTGGTATTTAAAGTAGCACTTACTCTAGGTTTTTTAATGGTCTTTATGTTTAGTTACAGCCTTTTGACACAGGCACTCTGTTTTATCCAAAAGAAAGATATTCAGTTAGGATATGTCACATTGCCCTTTTTTGTGTGTGTGTGTGTGTATTTTTGCATTTGTGTGCGTGTGCGGCGTGCACCCACCTGTGCCTGGAAGTCATGGCAACCCCTAGTGGGGCATGGAGGACTTTCAGAGAAGTGGCTTGATAGGCTGCCTCTGGCCTCCTGGCCCTGGGATTCTCTGGAGGTCTCCCATCCAATTACGTCCCAGGGTTCACCCTGCTTAGCTTCCAAGATCTGATGAGATCAGGCTTGCCTGGACTATCCAGGTCAAGGCCACTGTCCATTAAAATGTTTGCAGTGGCTTACAGCAAGAGCATAAAAATACATTACAGAATCATAACATAGTTTTTCCTTTTATAAAATAAATGCAGAAAAATTAAACATTATAAAAAGAGCAATAAAATAATTTTTAAAAGTCAGTCGATAACATGAATTGAGAGAACAAGATGAAGTAATGCTGCATCATTTGAAGGCAGCATTGGGGAGAATTCAGGTAGAGAAGGGCGGGGGAGTAGGTGGCAGCTGGGTGGAGCATCAGGAGCTGAAAAAAGAAAAAGAGAAGATGTAGCATACTCCACCTGTTTAGAAGTGCACTTGTTGCCTTGATAGCATAGACGTCTTGAGGAGGAACCTAACATAAAAACCTGGCTATAAGTTAATCCTGTTTCCTGCCTTTGGGCGGGAGTCTTGTGATAGTTTTGGGGGCACAAGAATAACCACACCAGAGGATAATCTGAGGCAATGTTAATTTTGATAGGAGATGAGTCAATCTTTGTGAATAAATCAGAAAGAAAGTTAGATTGATGGACTAGGTACTTGGGGAGGTTGGCTGAACTGTTCTGGAAGGTTGGCAATGTCTCAAAAGCCTTGACTGTTCCCATGTCACAAGAGTCTGGACTGATCTCATGGAGTGAAAAAGAAGGGCCCCTTGGCTGGATTGCATATTTCTCACAGGACCACTAATTGCCTCACCTGAGATGGTATGTACTGGGATTTAATTTCTTGTGGGAAGCTGGTAGGATCTGGTTCTTATCTAAGATGAAGTCTCCCTCTTGGTTTTAGACTCTGGGGGTAAGGGTTGGTTCCCAGAGCTGTTGCCCCCTATATCCTATGGCACTGTAGTGCCCACAGCGTCCTATACTCTCCACTGCTGTGGCAAGAGCCAAGCCACCGCCATAATAAAGGCCCTCATTCTGATCTCCACTAGCTTTCTTTCAGAAGTTGGGACATACAAACAGAGCTTCCAATGCAGATTGTAGGTGGTGGGCAAGTTCATACAGGAGAAGATAGTTGTTGGGATACTCCAGTGCCCAGTTATTCAGGAATTTAAAATTAATAACTAGCATTCTGAATTGGCAGCCAACAAAATTAGTATAGAACTGGTAGGAAATTAACTGTATAACCCATACCCATTAGCAATTTCACTGCCACATTCTGCACCATTTGAAGTTTTGCAGCATTCTTCAAAGGTACCTCCAAACACATATTTATAGTAATCTAACTTGGGTTACATCAGTGTATCTATACATATCACATTTTCTGACTCAGTACTAAAGGATGTAAAGAAGAATCAATCAGTCAGTCAATCAAACTCATTAGCTTGGATCCATCAGAAGGTTTCCACAGACAGAAGATATTTCCATCTGTGGAGCATGGCTTCTCAAGTCACACCCCCGCCCCACCTGCTGCAGTCCAAAATGTCCTGGCCCCAATGCTGCTCCTGGGCAACAGAAGACCCCAACAACATGCTGCAAGATAAAGGAATCAACAATCTCCCCTTTTGTTGTTCAGTCGCACAGTTGAGTCCAACTCTTCGCGACCCCATGGACCAGTTTACGCCAGGCCCTCCTGTCTTCCACTGTCTGCTGAAGTTTGCTCCATTTCATGTTCGTTGCATCGATGACACTGTCTAACCATCTCATCCTTTGCCGTCCCCTTCTTCTTTGACCTTCAATCTTTCCCAGCATCAGGGTCTTCTCCAGTGAATGCTCCCTTCTCATTTGGTGGCCAAAGTAAAGTAAAGACCCAGTCTCCCCTTATGCACACAGAAATCATTCAGTAGATACAAGCCATCACACCTTAAGCCACAATCAGACTTTCAAACAAGCATTTCAAAACCCTAATCAACTGAATTCTGTGTACAAATTAATAAATGAAACTGCCAACAACTTAATTATAATAATAAAAGAACAGGGAGGTGGGTAGAATTTATGGATTCCAAAGGATGGACTGAGCTTATTTAAAAAGCTGCACTACTATCTTTATGGTTGTTAAGAATCAGCAGTCAGGTTCCTGTACGAGTTCAACCATCTCTCAAGCTGGTCTCTGACTCATCAGAAAAGAAGGAAGTTGCAAGTGAAAAGGATTTGGCATGCACATATGCCAATTTGCATCTTTCCTACCCATACTGCTTTTATATGAATTCACCATCTTACTGCTACAGGTAGGTACTCCCTAGTAGATTATCCAACCATCTTGTATGATCCACAGCCTTCACATCAATCTGCTGTAGTTGTTCTTAAAAGATAAAGGAGATGAAGAGAGTTCAGGATTCCTTTCATCAGCCTGCCTGGCCAACTACTATCTTTCAGACTACATCAAGGCTACCATATCTGTTAAATACTGGGTTCCAGACACATTGATCAGCTCAGGTTTATTCAGTGATTTCAGCAAGGCTACAAGACAAGACTCCAGAGCCTCAGCTCTGTTAAATAGCATGCAATTGCCGCATCAAAACACACCCCACTCCCAATGATAGGCTATTTACGTAACATTACTACTTGATTGGTTTATTCCAGAGTCCTGGTCGGCTATTGTTCTTGTGCTCCAAGCTCAGCCAGTCTCTGGGGTGATTCAATCAGGGATGATTCAGTCCCAATACATAACAATATCAATGTAAAGCTCCCAAAAGCATGCTTGGTGATACACCTAAAACCACAAAGATCTTTGCTAGGGTCAGCTTTCCACAAGACCTTTGCCTTTGAAAAATACTCTAAAATATTAAGAAGTAGAGCTGCTCTAGCTGTCTTAAGCTGGGCCAATGAAAAATATCTTCTCCAGCCTAGTTTATGTCACTAGGCAATGACAGCATCCAGGCCCAGTGCCAGGTTTTTTTGCACACTAAGCAGGGCTACCTTCTGGCGCCCCCACCCATGTGCTCACCAATTTTCAAACATAAATGCATTTTAGAAAGAATGAAAAACACAAAATTTGAAATTGCTAATTTCTTTCTTTTTCAGTTGTGAGAACAAGTAATACAATCTCTGAGATGTAGTTTATGCTTAGAGAGTAACTGGCCCAAAGACACCCAGTGATCAATAATCAGGAATAGCCCACATCTCCACAGACCTAATTTAGCACACAGGTTATACGGTTGCAGATATCCCACTCTATTTCAACAGCTAAAAATATGACATGAGGAAAAGGTAGTAAGGAAAGCATGATTTCAATAAACTCACAAAGCCCTAAAGCACTGCATTTTAAAATCTGAACTGAGAAAAGAGATTTTTATGTTGACAGCATGATTACATTTTCCTTGAAATAATTACTTACAGTTTACTTGTCTAATCTTTTCCCTTCAGCCTACTCTCATCAAATATGCAGAATAAACAGAGACTAAATCCTTCCAATTGTTTTCACTTGAATTGTTCTACTAAAAATCAGTTATGCTAGCCATACACATGACAGCCAGGATAACAAAATTGCTCTACGAAGGCCTGAAGAAATATATGTATACCTCCCCACACTTACACAGAACACTGATTTCAATCTATGTAATGCCAAATATTCCACTGCCATCCCGGTTCACATACATTTCACTTCTGTCCCGGCCCGGGACTCGACGCCAGCGAGCCCCCGCGTCGGCCGAGCTCCGTGAGCCCCGCAGCCCGGGGAAAGCCGCCCACGACCTCCGCCTGCTTACCGGGAGCTTCTGCAGGCCCCGGACGGGCGCGAAGGCAGGACTGCGCCCCTTGGGGAGCCGAAGACAGCGGAGCCGACCAGCTGGAAGAGGACGCAACAGGGAGACGGCAGGACCAGGGGAAGACGACGAGCGGCGGCGTCACGGAAGCAGACCCCTCCCAGAAGCCGCAGGACGCAGGAGCTACAGGGGCGGGTCTTTCCGAGCCGTGGAGCCCTGAGGGAACCAGTCAGGAGATCGGGCAGCTGAGAGAGGGGTCGGGACACCAATGGGAGGACACGGGGTGGGTGGAACGAGGCGGGGCATGACATGGAGGGGAATAAAAGGGGGAAGTGGATGGAGGCCAGGGAGGAGTATGGTTGGCAGTGAGAGGAGAAAGGCTGGCCGGGAGTCCGTCGCCTGAAGAGAGAGAAAAGGGATGGTGGTGCCAGCCAGAGACTCACAAGTCGCCAGGAGGGAGACTCTGCCCTGACCTTGGTGAGGCAACCAGGGATCCGGCAGTCCCCACCATCTGAGGCCTCCGGGTCACTAAAACCCTGCATTCCCGCTTATCAGAGTCGTGCCCCTCCCTCGGCTGTTTAAGAGGGTTGACAAGACACCAGTGGGAGCCACGCCCGGCAGGGGCGCCACAACGTGGTGGAGAATGCGGGCCCTGGACGCCCGCTAGTGCGCCCTCTACCGCGGCTCCCGACTCCGGCTGGGTGGCACCCGCCGCCCCGAAGGCTCAGCTTCCTGGAGCTCGGAGAAGACGAGGGAAGCCTGACCGAGTCCAGTTCTACAGGGAGCCAAGACTCCATGGTAATGCAGCCCGACCTCCAAGATCAAGGCCGTGCCTCCATGGACCTAGCCCAATTCGGTCAGTGGCTAACGGACCACAACTCACGGCTGTTGAGGGAGGTGACGCAGCAGCAACAAGCTTCCCAGGCCGCACTGGTCAGAGACCTCCAGCAAACGTTGACGTCAGCTCCTGGGGGGGCCACCCCAGGGTCCGGTTGGCCAAGCCGGGGGTCGTGGGTCCCATTAACGAAGCTAGGACCCGAAGATGATGTAGAAGCCTATGTAGAAACCTTTGAGAGGGTGGCAGAGGCTGCCCAATGGCTGGCCGCTCAGTGGCCATTCATCTTGGGTCCCTACTTAACGGGAGAGGCCCAGGCGGCTGTGAAAGCCCTAACAAAAGAAGAGGCCTCGGATTACACGAAGGTGAAGGCCGCCATATACGACCGCTTGGCCATCACTCCCGAGTCGGCACGTCAGAAGTTTAGAACCATTACGTGGCAACCTACGGACCGCCCTAGGGCGGTATTGGCAGCATTAAAGGATGCAGCCACGCGATGGCTGCAGCCCAAGACGGAAGAGGCCCGGCAAGTGGTAGAACAGGTAGTCCTGGAACAGTTGCTAAATATCCTACCCCCCCGCATTCGACATTGGGTGGCGTGTTGGAAGCCCCAAACCCTAGCCCTAGCTTTGGAGTTGTGGGGAAATTTCCTCACGGCAGAGGGAGCCGCCGCTAGCTGAGACCCCAGTAAAACCTCAAGCTCGGGGTTTGCAGGAGCACCGAGGAGTGGCGCGGATGGAGGGGGCGGAGTAATGAGGGGTCCCGGGGCGGACGCGCCCGTCCACCGTTACAGCCACGACTAGGAACGGGCCCGGCCGGGCCACGTTGGAGAAGCCCTCTTCCTGCCGCCAGCCCTCCAGTGTGGGAACCAAAGATGGAAAGACCCGGCCCTGACAGCAGCGGGGCAATCCCAAGGGGCCCTGGCCCAGGGCCCTGTTATACGTGCGAGCAACTGGGACATTACCGCCGGGATTGCCCCTTGATGGAGTGCGACGCGGGGTGGGAGACCTCATACCAAATCTCAGCGCCCGGAGCGGGCCCACCCCCATTCACCATCCCGGTAGAGGTAGGGGGCCACTCTATGCTCGTGCTCCTTGACAGTGGGAGCTCAATTTCGATGGTTCGTAGTGACTGCATGCCGGAGAAGCTACCTTGGGTATGAGACACCGCTACAGCATGTTTCCACGGACATGCGGAACGATGCCCAGTCGTGCAGGTACCCATCCGCTACCAAGGGCGGGTGCATCGGATTCCCATGGCCCGAGTCCGGGTCTTACCGTTCCCGGTGCTGTTGGGTCGGGATGGCCCAGGCTTCACTGATCTGGTGAGCCGTAGGACCCCCGAAGCGGTCATGGAGGCTCGGGCTGTGCGCAGTTATGCCGTGATGGAGGATCAACAGGCTCACGGTTCCAGCGGAGAGACAGCGGCCGCCCGAACCTCGGGGATGATATACCTTGGAGTAGCGACACCGAGTTCCAGACTGCCCAGGCGCAAGACCCGACGTTGGAGGCCTTGCGGACACGGACAGCGATAAGCGAAGGGCGGGTGGTGGATGCCCGGTTGAATGACAGGCCCGGTCGCATTCTCCAGGAGGGAGGAGTCTGGTTTCGGGAGTGGCTTCCCCAGGGGAAGCCGACCCAACGCCAGCTGTTAGTCCCTTCCCAGTATCAAACTCGGGTTCTGGAACAGGCTCACGACCATCCTTGCGCTGGTCATCAAGGGTGCAAAAATACCTTAAATAGAGTGTTAGAACGGTTCTTCTGGCCCTCGGTGTCCCGGGACGTTAAGCAACATGTGAAATCCTGCGCGATATGTCAACGAACATCTCCTCGTCAGGAGGTCAAGGCCCCTTTGAACCCTTTGCCCATCGTAGGGGTCCCATTTGAACGAGTGGCAATGGACTTCATCGGACCGTTGGCCCGGACCCCGAGAGGGGCCCGATATGTCCTAGTGCTGATGGACTACGCCACCCGCTATCCGGAAGCCATTCCCCTTCCTAGTATGAAAAGCCCGGGGGTGGCCAGAGCCCTCATGCGCTTCTTTGCCCATGTGGGCCTACCAAAAGAGATCTTAAAGGACCGAGGGACACCCTTTACAGCTCACTTTATGCGCCAGGTATGCTCAGCACTGCATATCAAACAATTGTTTACAGCCGCATACCATCCCCAGACCGATGGGCTGGTAGAACGTATGAACCAAACCATAAAAGGCATGCTGCAGTGGATTTCTTACGAGCATACCCATGATTGGGACCTGTACCTTGATCCCTTGTTGCTGGCACTGCGAGAAACCCCGCAGGCCTCGACTGGGTATTCGCCCTTTGAGTTGTTGTACAGACGGAAGCCTCGTGGTATCCTGAGTTTGCTGGAAGGGCAGTGGGTGACATCTCGGCGGAGGAACATGTGCAGCAGTTACAGGAGCGACTAGAGGAAGTCCAGCGAATCGCCCAACAGAATATGCAACGGGCCCAAGAGACGATGAAACGGCGCTACGACGTGGGTACAAAGCAGCGCTCCTTCTCCGTCGGGACTGAGGTATTGGTCGCTCGGCGTGTGATGGCCCACGGCACGGGGGACCCCTGGCTCGGACCTTTTCCCATTGTTCAGGTCCTGGGGCCTTTGACGTACCGAGTGCGGTGTGGATCGTCTCGAAGGCAAACCAAAACGCTCCATGTTAACGACTTGAAGGAATGGGTACCCCGAGATGTGAACGATTGGCCAGTAGTGGGAGCATGTGCCCTTGCCCAGGAGCCAGGAGAGGTCGAGCCGTTCGGGACACCCTGGGGAGATGACCTACCCCGAATTCAGGAGCCCCTCTTGGACCCCGAGTTGACGCCGGAACAAAAACAAGATGTACATCGGCTGTTACAACGCTTGCCCCCAGTCTTCTCTACACAGCCTGGCTGCACCTCCCTGATGGAGCACTCCATACCCACCCCCGAGGGAGTGATCGTCCGATGTCGGTGGAGACCGATAACCCACAAGAGAATAGCTGTGATCGAGAAGGAGGTAGATGAGATGCTGCGCATGGGAGTGATCGAACCCTGTCAGAGCCCCTGGCGGAGCCCAGTCGTATTGGTACCCAAACCTGATGGAAGCGTCCGGTTTTGCGTGGACTAACGTGAGGTAAACAACGTGGCGACCTTCGATGCGTACCCCATGCCCCGGGCCGAGCATCTCATTAACCAACTGGGACAAGCCCGTTTCATGTCGGCCTTAGACCTCACAAAGGGGTACTGGCAGATACCGGTGCGACCCGAAGACCGTCCAAAAACAGCCTTCGCCACCACCCGGGGTCTCTTCCAATTCCGGCGTATGCCCTTTGGGTTACGTGGGGCAGCCGCATCTTTCCAACGCCTTGTCAACCAGGTGTTGGCGCAGTGTGGGCACTTCGCCTGGGCCTATATCGACGATATCATTATATGTAGCCCAGACTGGCCCACTCACCTACGACACCTGGAAACGGTGTTGCGTGCCTTGGCGCAGGCGGGCCTGACTGCCAACCCCCAGAAAAGCCGGATTGGCTTTCAAGAGCTCAAATATTTAGGGTTTCAGGTCGGCCGGGGTCAGTTACAACCCCTCCTCAAAAAGGTGGCCATGCTTGAGCAGATGGAACGACCCGTGACGAAGAGGCAGTTGCGCCGCTTCCTGGGATTCGTAGGATACTACGGACGGTTCATCCCCCACTTCGCATCAACGGCTGCTCCCCTTTCCGATTGCCTCCACAAAACAGAGCCGAACACTGTCCGGTGGACCCCAGATAGGCGCCAGGCCTTTGAGCTTCTCAGAAGAGGCCTCTCACACGGACCGGTCCTAAGGAACCCTGATTTTACGAAATCATTCACGCTGTTCACAGACGCGTCAGACACGGGGATCGGGGCGGTATTGGCCCAAGAGGTGGACCAGCGCGAACAACCCATATTGTTCCTAAGCCCTAAGCTGCAGTCCGCGGAACAGCGATATTCCACAGTGGAAAAGGAGGCACTGGCCCTCAAATGGGCCGTCGGAGCTCTACAGTTCTATCTTGCAGATAATCCCTTTGTGTTGGTAGTAGATCACGCCCCGTTAGTATGGTTGTCTCATATGAAAGATCATAACGCACGTATAATGTGATGGTATGTGTCCTTGCTCCTATATAGATTCACCGTACGACACCAGGCTGGGGCCACACATGTCAACGCGGATTTTCTCTCCCATCTACACGAGGGGCCAAATCCTCTGACTATCAAAACGTCTGGTGGGGGGGTATGTCCCGGCCCAGGACTCGACGCCAGTGAGCCCCCACGTCGGCCAAGCTCCGCGAGCCCCGCAGCCCGAGGAAAGCCGCCCACGACCTCCGCCCGCTTACCGGGAGCTTCTGCAGGCCCCGGACGGGCGCGAAGGCGGGACCGCGCCCCTTGGGGAGCCGAAGACAGCGGAGCCAACCAGCTGGAAGAGGACACAACAGGGAGATGGCAGGACCAGGGGAAGACGACGAGCGGCAGCGTCATGGAAGCAGACCCCTCCCAGAAGCCGCAGGACGCAGGAGCTACAGGGGTGGGTCTTTCCGAGCCGTGGAGCCCTGAGGGAACCAGTCAGGAGATCGGGCAGCTGAGAAAGGGGTCGGGACGCCAATGGGAGGACACGGGGTGGGTGGAACGAGGCGGGGCATGACATGGAGGGAATAAAAGGGGGAAGTGGATGGAGGCCAGGGAGGAGTATGGTTGGCAGTGAGAGGAGAAAGGCCGGCCGGGAGTCCGTCGCCTGAAGAGAGAGAAAAGGGACGGTGGTGCCAGCCAGAGACTCACAAGTCGCCAGGAGGGAGACTCTGCCCTGACCTTGGTGAGGCAACCAGGGATCCGGCAGTCCCCACCATCTGAGGCCTCCGGGTCACTAAAACCCTGCATTCCCGCTTATCAGAGTCATGCCCCTCCTCCCTCGGCTGTTTAAGAGGGTTGACAAGACACCAGTGGGAGCCATGCCCGGCAGGGGCGCCACAACTTCCTTTGCTTCATTATTCCAGGTTTCTCACAGTGTCTCTGAATTTCAGAAAGGATAGAGCATTGTGTGGTGGACAAGTTCCTACACCGCTGATTTAAATGGATTACCTCCGAACTGCAAGGAACACTTGCAGATTGCATCCTATCTTATACTCTTCAGTTCTTGCCAACAGCTCTGCAAGATTGTAGAACTCACAACACTATAGTTTAATGTATTTATCCTTCAAATCATTTAGAAAGTATTCATAGCTAAAGTAATAAACTTCAGGCTCTGCCAGTGGACATGCACACAGACAGTTCCACATTGTTGCCCTTGATAAAGAAGCTGGGAAGCTCTACTACCTTCCAGGATCCACTAACCAAAGTTTCCCAGACCAAATTCCTCTTTGCTAATTTGCAGGCTAGACTGTGCATTTTCTAGGAAGTCCTTATCTGTCCCTGCAGTACTTTAAAGTCCTAGGCAAACATTACCTAAGAGCAATAACAACAGTTACTGTTCCACACATCCTCGGAAGCTGAATGCTTGCTTTAACTGTGCATGTCAGAAGTCACCTATTGCATATGTTTTTATCTCACGGTATAAAAAGAGAGAGTGTGCAAACACAGATCATCAACCTCCCAGCGGAAAGCTCACATGGCCAAAAGTTTCAGAAAACAAAACTTCCACAGAAGCCCATCCTTCTTGCCTAACAAATGCCCCCTTCTCAGAACAAAAGTAACAACCAACAACCCCAAGCCTCTTGTGTGAACAGACACCCTGCAATGGTCAGCTCTGCACTGGCTACCCTGACCTCTATCTTCCATCTGAAAAGGGAGCGAGTGGACTGGACGTCTGTCTCCAGGCTACGTGTGAAAGGTGTTGGTGGAAAGGCACCTTCTCCCCCCCCACTCTTTGATCACCTGGCTCTGACAGGATGGGTTGAGGGTGGGGTAACTAATCCCCATCAAGTGATCCGGTCACATGACAATGCCCGGGGAGATGAAGCTGCCTCAGGTCCGCGGGCAAGCTGAAGGGCTTCTCCCCCCCCCCATGGGGAGCTTGCTTACCTTTGCCTCCCCCAGCTCAAGATCCTCCTCATCATAGCCCTGCCTGGACTCATAGGCAGCGGCGGTGGTGGTTTGCAATCCTCAATATGAAATCTGCAAGCTGCCTGTTGTCGGTGCCAATGACTTAGACCTTGTTCTTTGATGCAAAAGTGGAGAAGTGTAAGCTGAGGAGAGTGGATTTACCAGCCTTAAAGACTCTAGGGTGTGTTTCTTAGCCAAAGTGTGGATCGCAGGAAACTCAGACAGGACTTCAGCAGCCTGTTGTGTATGTGGACCAGTCAGCATAATTAAAGAATGACAAGGCAGTGACAGCATAGCACCAGCTTCATCTTCCAGAAAAGTGAAAGCATAAGATACAATGCTGATAGTGAGCTTTTGGACAGCTGCTAATTAAAACTACCACAGCCGCCAGCCAGCAGCCCAAGCAAGAGGAATCCTGGCCAGTGCATTGGGCGGAGAGGGCTGCGGCGGGGCAGGCAGGGTGAAGGATGGGTGCCACCGAGAAGCAGGAACTGGGCCCTGAGCCCTCTTCCCATCCCCTCTCCACTCACCCCCCAGGCGCCAGCTGCCTCACCCAGTCGTTGCTGGTGCCCCAAAGTTTGCTTAGTCTGTCAGGTTCTTGGGCGTCTTTTTCTTCTGCGGGGGGGACACACATTCTGCCACTACAGGGCTTTTCGTGAGGGAGGGGAGAGGCAGGCCAGCAGGCCAGCAGGGTACCCTCCTTAAGATGGGGGATTGAATGAAAAGGAACGGGTCGAGAGCGTGGAGCCAGGGCCAGCAGAGGGAGAAGGCAGGGTGCAGCTGAAGGGGGAGGGCAGGGAGCCGGCGGGCAACTGGTGTGGCTTATGGCAAGGGGTGGGAAGGGGAAGCAGGCCAGCAGACTGGCGGGACGTCCTTCTCAGGTGGTGCCCTAGGCAATTGCCTAAACCTGCCTTATGGAAGCTCTGGCCCTGACAGCATCATGTTCTGTTGAGCCCAGAAAGGGCCTGAAGCATGTCATGTCAAGCCCTGGTTGGCAGTAAAGGGCAGAGACAAAGAATTGGAAGGTGGGAGTTTTCTCATAAGAGACCTTATAATCCACAGTCAGCTGACTAGAAGGGAGAGAGGTGTATGGGTCTCAGACCACTGGACAAAGAGAGCATGAAAACAACAGCCTGTTTCACCTGTTTGGGCAGGGCTCTGACTCAGCTAGGAACTCCTGTGACAGATCCCTGCTAAAGCTTCATCTGATGTTACCAGCAAGTTGGAAGTACAACGTTTCTTTTCTTGGAAGTGTACAGGCTTAAAGATCCTTTGGAATAATCAACCTAGGAAAGTGGCTCAGGGACAAGTTTGGAAGAAGACAGGTGAAGAGTTCTTTACTTTAAAAACCTTAATCCAAACAGAGACCTGCATGTTATACTGCCTCTCATGTATGATTAATTACAGAGTGACTACAGAATCAACAGAAGTTACATTTCATCAGAAGCAATGACTTTTCAGGAAAAAAAAATGTGTTTTTGTCCTTCTAGAGGAAAAATGTTCCATAATATGTAATTAAAGTGAAGCATTTACAAAAAGAAGTATGGTAGCAGGCCTACATTTTTTTCTGATGTCTCCAGAAATCCAGTCATCTCAGACTCTAAACCTGTAACAACAGTAAAAAGAATCTGTACCTTCTTTAAAGTCACATTTTTTAATCCATCTTTTAATGCAGAGGGTGTTCTTTACTGAAGATATCAACAAGTTTTTGACTAAGAATTCAGGGAAGCAATCTTTTTACAGATACATATAAAATATGTTTTATGATGACACGGTGGACTTCCTAAAGTCAACCAGTGTCATGACTGTTGCCTAGGACAGGTGAAAGGATGACACAGGGCCAAATTAGATGTGATTGTGTCCGTGGGTCTGACCAGTGAATATTTCCACCACTTTAAAACAATTTGAAAATGTCACAATAGCCCTATCAGGCCCATAGCATGGTGGGCTGAGACACTCTTATTCCCCCACACACACATTTTTCAAGTGCCAAAACAGCCAGCACCGCCCCCCCCGCCCCCAAGCTGTTTCAACACTTGAAAAGGCTTAGGGGGGAATAATACTGCCTTAGTCCACTATGCGGGCTTTAAGATGATGGTGACACCCATAGGTCAGATCTGTGGATGCCATCATGTCTAGTTGGGCCTTTAATCCCATGGAACCACTTGCAGAATACCCAGGCTGCTTCTACATGGATGTTTTGCTTCACCTTGGCTTCCTTTCTACAGCACTGTTTTGGGGAACATCCACATGATATTGTCCCCTAATTGTCCTGTTTTTGTATTTCCTCTTGCTTTATTGCAATCGTTCTCAAAACAGATTTGGTATGATTTTTTTATTTTAGGATTGCAGCCTTTGAGTACTGTGAGGGCAGGAAAGTGTGTATTTTTGCAGTCCTAGCCACAACAGTGCCATTTTCCTTCCCCCCAGCTGTTAGATGGCTTTTTTCATGATTTAAAAAAAATAGTAATGGACTTATTGCAATAACATTATGGTGATCTATTGCCATGATCTACAAGTTCCCAGCTTTAATTTTTAAAGCCCTTTTTGTTGTAGAGTTGGTACAGAGTACAACATAGATAGCACATATGTATTAAAGCACATACAACATAGATAGCACATACGCATATTCTGTTTTTTAATATTTCCATCAAATGTTTAGTAATTATACTTAAAAGAGTTACTATTTATTATATAAACATACAAATATAATGGCTGTCCCCTCCATGTATAATAGCAGCTGATGGACAATCAGACTGGCAAGTATGTGTACAGATGACCGGATAGATTATCCCGACTCTGAAACAAGCAAAAGGAACCAAAGAGTTTTCAAATTCAAACACACTGCATCTTGGGCAATTTGGGCATGATATTAATCACTGTCATATTCAGACACTTTGATATGCATTCAGAAAGATCAGTACAATTGGATCACACAGAAACATGAAAATAAAGGGATTCCCTTAAAGACACCAGCTAGCTTTCAAAGAAAAATTACAATAAGGAAAAAAATTATAGTAAAATGAGTTTGTTTATTGAGATCTTTAATTTAAAAAGATACCCACTCTCTATCAGAAAGGTTCTACTGAGCCAGTGCAATCTAAAAGGAATAGACTGAAATAGATAATCAAATAATTTTTCTCACCAAAAAGGGAACAAGAAAATGTTCATTACACATTATATCCATAATAAAAGTAACTCATGTGGTATAACTAAAATTGCTGTTGATATTTTTAATATTTTTAAATTGTTTATTTTAAATAGCCATAAGTGCACATCTTTCCCAACTGTTAGAAGAAAATGGGACAAAACCACAGAGAATAGCAACCCCCTCCATTACCTGCTTGCAATTTTCCCAGGAATATCTGGCTGCTTTTTGTTAGAAACAGAATATTGAAACAGATGACCCTTTGTTCTCATCCCTTAAGGCTATTCTTTACATATGCCACGATATTAGATTTTAGTGCCCATGGAGCTGTCACACTTCAATATGCATTTTATTATCACAAGAGTTTATACAGTGAGCAGGACAACAACTTTAAATGCTGGCATCTAACTCCAAACCAGCTGAATAAAATGATAATGATGGGTATTGGAGTTGCAGCTTTCAGGGGGGAGGGAGAACCATGGGATGTAATTAGTCATATGTGTACAGGACAGGTGAATCCTGGTGGTTTCAAGGGATGGAATAATACATAGCGGTTATTATGAAGTAACAGATCTTAAATATCGGAGGAAAGATTTTCATTGCCACCAAATGGCTACATCCTAATGATCCTCCATTAAAGAATAAAAGGTTGTTGAGATGGCAAAGTTGACTAGTTTTCCAGTAGTCCGGGGTGGGGCAGTCTGCAGGCAGGGTCACCAATCTTCACAATTCCTGGAGGGAGGGGCATCTCCCACAGATCCCCAGTCTTCGACCCTGTCATGAGCAGGACATGCATCGACAGCGCTCTGGGACACAACTCAGGAGACTAAAAGAAGACTGAAAGATAGACAGAGAGCTCATAGGGAGTGGGAAGGGCTCTGACGCTTTGCCTGCTCTGCCTGTTATGGCAGCAAGGGTCTGGGAACCAACTGCAGCAGGGTCTCTTCCCTCACCTCTTTGCCTCCCTGATCCAGCGCAGCCATAGGGTTTCCAGCCCTAGGCTTCCCAAATCTCTCTCAAAGGGGGACAAAGAGAGAGTATTGGCAGCAGCTTGGTCCTCCATGTGGCTTTTTGTGCAGTGAACTTACACAGTGAACTTGCAGGGACTGAACCCTTCTGAATGTTGGTAAGGCTAACCCCTGTTTTCTTGCTCCAGTCAAGTCTTTTTCTGCAGGAGGTTATCTCTTTCGTTTTTCTCTTGCACATTCTCTTTTGCTTTTGGTGTAAAGGCAGGAAATGGCAGTGCGGGTGGGCCTTTCCACTTCCCAGCCCCAAGACAGAATGGTCTCTGAGACAGACCTTCTTAATTCCTCAGCCTGCACCTCCCTCCCTGGCTCTCAGCAGTAGAATGAGATGGAAGGGATCTCTCTAGGGACAAGGTCAAAGTCAACCTCCTGGCCTGGACCAAGGGAGAAATGAGAAGAGAAATTAAAGAGACCATTAGTCAGACCATATAGGAGGGCCACAGCTAGGTCCCCCAATACCCACGGAAAGCACTCCCCATCTAGTAGTGCTTCCATGGGCAGAAGGTCAGACACAACAGCTCACTCCCCGCCTCTACTTTAAAGGAGAAAGTCAGACCATTCCTCCAGGCAAAGCAGGGAGTCCAGCCCTCTTCTGGGCTACTATCATGAGGAATCTGAATGTTCTGATTCCTCATCCACCAAGGAAGAGAGGGAGCTGCCAGATGAGGAACAGCCCACTGTCACCACCATGCAGGCGTGTCTCTTCCCCCAGGAAGTGTCTCTCTCTAGAACTTTTGCCAGAAGCACAGAGGACATTAGGGGGTCTACTCAGTGCTTTTTATAGTCCCAAAAAAGAATGGGGATTCCATATCTCAAGCAAATAAACAGGTGGATGAAGAAATTCAGAATGGAGACTCTCAGGTCGATTGTGGCGTCAATCCAAAGAGGAGATTTCCTGGCGTCTTAGAGACCTATCTACATATACCAATGTGGGAAGCTCATCGAAGGTTCCTGTGTTTCTCATATGATGGGTTGCATTTTCAGTATTGTGCTCTGCCATTTTGTTTCAAAACAGCACCAAGTGTAGTCACCAAAGTTCTGGTCTCACTAGTAGCACACCTGAGAACTCAGGGAGTATCCATTTTCCCTACCTGGATATCTTAATCAGGGGACCATTCCTACAGCAGGGAATGGAAAATGTTAATTTAACAGTGCCTTGCCTTCAGGAACACAGATTTGTGATCAACTGGGAGAAGAGCAATCTTCACCTGTCTCAGACAGTTCTACATTTGAGAGTATTAATAGACACTGCTCAGGACAGGGTATTCTTGTCTCAAGAGAGACAGGAGAAGATACAAGCAACCATGCACAATGTCCTTCAGAGGCCCAGGGTGGAGGTGATGCTGTTGGTGACGCTACTAGGGATGATGGTTTCATGTCAGGATGTGCTCCAGTGGTCCAGGTTTCACTCCAGACGTTCCTGCTCCCCTTTCATGCTCCAGTGGTCCAGTGGTCCAGACGATGCTACTCCCCTTTCATGACACTATTGCCAACAAGTGGTGCAAACTGCTTCAGTTGCCAGGCCCCCTACTCTAGGAACTCAGGCAGTGGATAGAGCCTTCCAGGTTCCTCGAAGGGATTTCACTCAGGGAATCAAGGAGAATCGTGATGATCATAGATGCAAGGCTTACCGGGTGGGGGGTCCATGTGCAGGGAAGAATGATGCAGGGCACCTGATCCAGGGAGCAGTCATCAAGCAGCATAAACCTGCTGGAACTCAGAACCATTTGGCTGGGATTCTTGGTATTCCAGGATCTCTTATCAGGACCATATGTCCTGGTACACATGGACAACATGACAGCCAAGGCATATGTGAACAGGCAAGGGGGTATCAGATTCCAGTCCCTTCGTGAGGAGGCAAAGTCCTTAATGCACTGGGTGGAGAGCCACTTGAAATAATTAAAGGCCATTCATGTGACAAGACAGGACAACTCTCTGGCGGATTGGCTAAGCCAGAGAACGCTGAGCCATTCAGAGTGGATGCTGAACAAGGAAATTTTTTGCCAGATTAGTCTCAAATGTTGCAAGGCAGAAGTGGATCTCTTTGCGACGGATCAGAATCATCAGGTTCCAAAGTTCATTGCAAGGACAAGGTCACTGCAAGGCCCTAAGCTGTGAATGGCCAAATCAGCTATTGTACGCTTTTTCTCCAATACAACTGATACAAAGAGTTATACAGAGGATCATCAATCTAGGGGGAGAGTAGTACTGGTGGCACCAATCTGGCCATGTGTATGGAAGCAGCACGTGCTTCTGTTTTTATTCTTAGATTATTAACCTGAAATAAGACATTCTAAGTGGTTTCAGCCCCAGCCCTGTGAACTGTCTTAGCTGAAGATCCTGGAGCTTTTTCCTTTTTCTTTAAGAGCTCCACAGCTGCAAATAATAATTAGCTATTTGGCCTTGAATGGCCAGCAAGCAGTTTAATGAGGGAGGTTCTTCTTTAGAAGGGAGCTAACTTACTTAGTGGGTACTGCGGGCCGGGGAGTATGAAGTTTTTTGAATGCTGATATGTCTTGTTGCTGTAATCATCTTCAATAAACTCCATCAAACTTTCTGAGACCTGAACTGAGGAGCAGCATCGTTAATGGGCACCTCCCTCCCTTTCCCCAGAGTCGAACCAAAGACTGAAGAGGTGAGCTTTTAAAGCGCAGAGTGCTTTGAGTTCTGATAAAGTAAATCAACCTGCTCTGTGTCGGTTTGAGGCCTGAGCTCTAACAGACTTTGGCAGAAGAACTGAGAGCGAAGCTCCCAGTTCACACACCATGGAAGTCATGGTTTCAGGATCTGATGAGACTGTCTTCCAAGAGCCCCTAGCGTCTTCCAGTGAGGGAGGATATTCTGTAGGGATCTGTATTTATTTATTTATTTATTTTTGTATTTATACCCCACCCTTCCCGCAAACAGGCTCAGGGCAGCTTACAAGAGGGCAAAAAATATACTCATACATAAAACAGAATAAAAACAGTAAAAACCAACAAATATTACAAATAAAGTGCTCAAATTTACACATGATGGTCATTCATTGGAGGTAGCTGATTTTTCATGGAGGTAGGTAGTATCCAGTAGATATTACAGCAACCTCAACTGGTACTTCTAAGTCTAACAGCTTGGAGGCTGTGTGGTTGCAACTTGCAGAGATAGGATACTCAGAGTGAGTGATTAACACTATGCTAGCATCCAGGAAAAGGTCTACTAACAGAGTCTATACTAACACCTGGTATGTGTTCCAATCTTGGCGCCTGAAACATAAAATAGACCCCCTCTTAGCTGATGTCAGACAAGTACTTTTCTTTTTGCAGGAAGGTTTGGACAAAGGGTTTAGCCCCAGTACTCTTAAGAAACAAGTGGCTACTATCTCTGCTATTAGGGGATCCAAGAAAAGGAAATCCCTGTCCCAATATCTTCATGTCAGGAGATTCCTATGGTGTACGTCTTTAATCAACCCTCCATAGGTTCATTGTTTCCCAACCTGGAGTCTGAATGACATTATTCAGGGCTCCCTTTGAGCCTAAGGCCATGCATCCCCTTAAGGAACTTACCTTTAAGACTATATTCCTTGTTGGCATTATTTCATCTAGAAAGAGTGTCAGAACTGAGGGCCCTTTCAGTAGATAAAGAGCTTTGTATTTTTCATAATGATAGAGTAGTGCTGCGGATGGACCCAGCATTTATTCCCGAAGTTAATTCCATTTTTCATGGGCGGAGGATGTGATTCTGCCCTCCTTTTGCCCTAGTTCTAAGCACCCTCAGGAGAAGGAGTGGTATTGTCTGGATGTAAAGAGGGTTCTGACTTTCTATACTGATAGGACACATTTTTTTCCTAAGACTGACACTTTCAGGAAAGCTTCCATAGGACAGGAAGTATCCATATCCACCATAAGTAGGGGGGTTAGAGGTTGCATCTTTCTGGCTTATAAGAACACAAGTCTAGATCCACCCCAGGGTATCATGGCCCATTCCCTAAGAAGGGATGCAACCTTGGCAGCCTATAGATCCTTTCCATCTCTTGAGACCATATGCAAGGCTGTTACATGGAGGTCTGTGCATTCTTTCACCAGGCATTACAGGATAAAGTGGCTTCAACTGAGGCGGCCTGCATAAGGAAGGCCCTTAAGCACACCCTTCTGGCCTAGAAGCCAAGTTCTTCCCTCGCTGGGGCACACTGCGTTTTAATATCCCGGACGTGAAGACTGCCCCACCCCAGACCTCTAGAAAATGGAAGATTTGTTTCACTTACCATGAATCTTTCTTCTAGGTGGTCCAGGGGTGGGGCAGTCTTCTCCCACCCAAGGTGTTGGAGACAGCTTTTAGTGCTGTAGCCATTGTCACTATCTGCCTTGCTGTTTTTGGTTGTTGAGGGATTCATTGTTTCCCTCCCCACTCTAGTTCCTCAGATTCTGAGATTTTTTTGGTTAGTTCTAGTTGTTAACTCAGACATTCATTACATTTTCTGAGTTCTTGATTGCCATGAAAAGGGAAAGTTATGGCTTGGAAACAGACTGGGGATCTGTGGGAGAAGCCTCTCCCCTCCAGGAATCGTGAAGATTGGCAACCCTGCCTGCGGAGAGGAGGAGCTATTCCCCAGTCCTGGACCAGCAAGAAGGAAGATGCAAAGTAAGTGAAACAAATCTTCCATCTTCTCCAACTGAGGGACAAGAAGGCACAAACTGAAAATTTTCAAACAATCTGGCAACCTTGACTATATGAACTTAAAGTATAATAATGGATACCTATTTATTTCATTCATTTTTATTATAATGTATATTTGTAGACTGAATAATATTGTTTTAAAAGGTAAAGGATAGCAGAACAAAGGACAGGACTCAGAGCGTAAGAAAAAGCCAAGTTGTAGGTTCTCAATAATAATCATGAATGCACTTCAAATGGAGATAGCAAACATGTCAGATAGATTCTGAAAACATAAAGTTTCTTAGTTCTATAGACTATCAAGACATTGTCTAGAAATATATTTGTGGGATTCAGTCTCAGCAAACATAAACCAGTTGTGAATTCTGGCTTCATACATAACTGAAAGGGTTAGATTTCTTTACATATATTTTAAGCATTTGTAAATTATCTAACTTCTTTTTACATATATGAATACAAGCAGCATTGCAATTTATTAAACACTCATATAACACCTTGTCCTTTCCTCTAGTGGGCTAAGTCCAGTTGCTGCTGCTTCCTCTACTTTGACTCCTGTTGGGAATAAAGTGCTCTATAGCCCTGACCTGGATAGCCCACCCAGGCTAGCCTGATCTCAGAAGCTAAGCATGGTTGGCCCTGGTCAGTGTTTGGATGGGAAACTAGCAAGAACACCAGAATCGCTATGCAAAGATAGGCAATAGTACACACCACCTCCAAATAGCTCTTGCCTAGAAAACCCTACAGGGTTGCCATAAGTTGGTTGCAACTTGACAGGCACCCCCCACCCCACCACCAGGAAAAGACTGCTGCTTCCATCTCAGGCACTCCTCAGCAGAATACAGCAACACACAATCAGACAAGTAGAAGAAAAAAGCATGGTGCCCCGGATTAAAGCAGTCCCAGGAAAATTCAACAGGAGGAAGGGAGGTAGAAGCCATGGGGCAGTGTAAAATAACTAAATACTAGCATTCGATTTGATGGTATTCCAGAAACTGAGTTATAAAAATATTACAGTGCTGCGAATTTGCAATGAGTTCTTTTTTCAGCTGTTTGCTAAGCGGTTTTTTTCCTACTGCAACATGCCAGCACTCAACAGAACACTGTACCCAGCTAATAGTATAGGTAGAAATTTAGAGTGCGATCCTCAACAGATTTTCAGGGTATAAACTTTCAACAGTCAAAGCTATTTTCATCAGATACTATCTGATGAAGGGAGCTTTGACTCTCAAAAGCTTAAACTCCAAAAATCTTGTTGGTCTCTAAGATGCTACTGGACTCTAATCTAGCTTTTCTACTGCAGATCAACATGGCTACCTTCTGAAACTATCCTAAACAGAGTTAGACCCTTCTAAGTCCAGTGAAGTCAATGGGCTTAGAAGGCTGTAATTCTGTTTAGTATGACACTGTTAGGCATTAAAATTATAGCTTACTTGTATTTTTAAGGATTTCATTATACTTACTGCAACAGAGACTGAGATTCTTCCTTTTCATCCTCTGAATATTGCTGGAAAAAAATGTTCATCATTATCAACGAGTTGGGATTTGTCCTACGGAGTGCCACAGGGTTCCATTCTTTTCAATATTTATATGAGGCTGCTGAATAATATAATCCAGACCTTTGGAACTAAACATCATCAATATGGACATAACCCACTTGCCTCTTATCATATAGGGTAGTTACCTGCCACCATATTTGTCCTCTTCTGCATTTAGCACTTTGAGACACTGACAGCAACACCCTGTGTACATGCTCTAGCTCTTACACACTGCCCTTACCTAGTTGCTAGCCCCCCAGTCCAGTCAGGTTATTCGGTCTATGTGTGGATTAGCAGCCAGGTTCATGGGTAAGAACTTTGTGGCCACAGTCAGAGATCTTTATTTGCTAACATACATCTCTGTTCTTTAGTAGCACAGGAGCATAGGAAACTAGTAGCAGAGCATTAGCAGAAGAAACAAAACTACATTGTACAAGTTACTGGTTTTACCTTGGCATTCCCTTGAGAGGAACTGACAAAAGCAAAACTGAAACTTTGAAACAGTGGCTGGTAGTGGTGTACAATTTGTTTTTTTCTGGTATTTTTCGGTTTGGATCTGTTGGACCTGAAAAAATTTGGACTTCCCGAAAATTCTCAGAACCCAATAACGGTATTGTATTTGGATCCAGGATTTTTTTGAAATCCAAATTTTTTCAGGTCCAATAGACCCGAGAAGAAAAAAAATGGAGGGGGGGATTGCACACCCAAAGCTGATCCAGCAAGGAGCATTCTGCTCCTCGCCAGTACAGCTGATCCTTAAGCTGGCTTCTTGTGCAGCCCCAAATGTGCAGCACTCTGCTCCTCACCAGCACAGCTGATCTTTGCTGGCTTCTGCAAACCCTTTGAAGCTTAAAGGGGCTGCAGTAGAAGCCCAACAAACACCTGAGCAACTCTCCGCTGTCTTTTGGATCTATCCAGTAACTCCCATATAAATCCAGAATTTTTGGAAGATTCTCCCCCCCCAAAAAAAACCTGGATACCTTTCGGATACCGAAATATGTATTTTTGGGGTATATTTTTGGCTCAGGTAGATCCAAACACACATCCCTAGAGGCTGGTTAAGACACTCCATTTATTCCTGTTTCCTGACTCTTAGCTTGCATATCTGTCTCCATCTCAGGCTCATTCACTTGCTCTTCTAACACGGTATATGCCATTAAATGCCAACAATGCCCTTTGGTTCTCTATATAGGGTAAACAGATCAAACCCTATGTCAAAGGATAAATGGACACAAATCTGACATCTAGAATCACAAGACTGAGAAACCTGTAGGAGAACACTTCAGCATTCCAGGACATTCAATGAGTGATCTCAAAGTAGCTGTTTTATTGCAAAAGAACCTCAGGAACAGACTAGAAAAGGAAGTTATTGAGTTACAAGTTATTACAACACTCAGAACAATGGAACCCTCAGGACTTAATAGGGGTATTGGTTTCTTATCTCACTACATATCCTAACAACATTCAGTCCTTACATTTGTATTCTCACCAATCCCCCAGAAGGGCTGTACATCCTCTTTATTTTATTTCTTATTTGGAATAGTGGACTGGAATAGTAGATTGTAATGTAATGAATAGAATGTAATGTAATTTGGAATGGTAGATTGGAATGTGTTTCTCTGGTCTTATGACAGAGGAGATTTACACACTCAATCCTACCACCTCAAAGAAGAGGATGCTGTATTGTTGCCTCCATGCTTGAGAGGAAACAGATGGAGTGTGATAGCAGGGTTTCAGTTAATTACTCTCAGCATTCCACAGTTAAGAAGGTTACAGCCACCCCATCAGTCTCCAATTTTGATATATTGATTTCCTTTGCTATATTTTCCCCTAGAATTAAACACAAACAAACAATGACAATATAAACTGAGCGTGTCATTCCAGTTTGCTCCTTGCAACTGCTAAACACCATATAGGGACCAATTCCTCTCAGCCTGAAACCTGAGAATTCAATTGCTTGGTTTCCAGAAAGTGCTTTCCCTGGCACCAGCAGCCTCCAAAGGGTATTAATCAAGTATGCTGCATTTCTTTATCACAAGAGTCCTGACCTAGGCCACCACACTAATTGTGGTTAGCATGGGTACTTCAAACCAAGATCTGAAAAGAGACTATAAAACTGGTTTATTAACCACCATCTTAAATAAGGTTCTGCCTTATGTATGAACAAGTGAGGGACCCAAGAGATTCACAGGGGATCCCATCCTCCCCACCTTTCCTTGCTCACCCATCTACCTTAGGTTCCTGCCTGCACTCCCTACCACCCCACAGGGACTTATGGGGGAGGAAAAATCTCTCTTACCTTTTCCCCTCCTCTGCCTGTCTGCCCCCTCTCCCTACTACTCTTCCCACATGTCTGCCTGCTCTGCTCTTCTTGCCATTCAGCGGCAGTGTGACTGCCCTCCTGGTGCTTGATAGGCTCCTTCTCTAGCCCCATCCCGCTTACACTCCCTCCGGTCACAACAAAGCAGGAATCTCCCAGGATCTGCTTTCTAGACAGGGTGACTCCTCAGCAAATGTCATGTGCTCTCTTTTTATCCCTCTCTCCTATCCCAGTTCCTCTCCGTCCTGCTTTTCCCCATCCAAACCCCTTGAGCCAGAACCTATTTCTTTCCACCTCCCTCAGTCCTTATTCATAGAATCATAGAATGTTAGAGTTGGAAGGGACCTTACAGGTCATCTAGTCCAACCCCCTGCTCTGCAGGAGCATAGCCAAAAGATAGCCCTACAACATACCAAAAAATGGTCATCCAGCCTTCACTTGAAAACGTCCAGTGAAGGAACATCCACCACCTCCCAAGGCAGTCTGTTCCACTGCTCAACCATTCTTAGTTAGGAAGTTTCTTCCTAGCTCTTCCCTCCATTATTCTCTGCACCTGGACTAACCCCTAGCTGGCCTCTGCCTCATAAGGATAGTTTGTCCTCACCCAGCTCTCCTGAGCTGAAGGAAGCTGTTGCTCTGCTCTGCTCTGCTCTGCCTGCGGGTAAGCTCCCTAGGTGCAAGACTGCCTCTACTCCAAAGTCTGAAACCCTGAGAATCTCCAGACAGGCAGGGAGGCTGGATGGAAGAATGCTAACTTTCAACCCAATTGCTTGGAATTTTATGAAACTTCCCTTCATTTTGTGATTGCCCTCATCCACCATGGCAGCCATTTTGATATAGCACCCACTACTTGCTCTCGAAATTCCTCATGGGGTTAATAAGTTTTGAGGACTCCTGCTATGTGGGTATTAAAGATACAGTAATTGTTCTACCTTCAGCCTCTGTATCAGGCCTTTCAGTAGACGATCTAGCCCAGGGGTGTCAAACATAAGGCCCAGGGGCCACATCAGGCCCCCAGAGGGCTTCCATCAGGCCCGCAGTGGAACTGGCCATCTCCTGCTTCCAGTTCTGCTGCTGCTGCTGCTGCTGCATCATTGCTTGCTTTGCCAGACTCTCTTAATCACTCAGCCATTTCATGTTTTAATCTGGGCCCTAGACTCAGAATTCTGAGCATGAGATTTCTGTGGTGAATGTCAATAAATCAAAAGTAGGTTTGCAGCTTACAGAGCTAATGTTTTAAGCACGTTTTTATTTTAAGTAAAAAAACCCTTTGTGTTTGTGTCCTTTATATCTCTGCTACCTGGCATTACATTTTATGACACACATGGCCCGGCCCAACAAGGTCTCATTTATGTCAGATCCAGCCCTCATAACAAATGAGTTCGACACCCCTGATCTAGCCAATCTTTTTTTTTTGCTGGAGATAATGTATATATTACTGAAAGAGTAGCCTTTTTTAAAGTAGCTACATGACTGAAACAAGGTCTTGGGTGATGAACAAATTGTTTCTTTTCTACAAACACTATAAATTGTCAATATTAATGCCTGATTTGTATTACTGAAAGAGGTCATTGACTGTGTGACAACAGCTAGAATAAGCCATGGTCTCTTCAGTGCTGAAGAATATAGTTACTGCAAGTTTAAAAAAAAGAAAAACAGGAAATAACATTTCCTCCTGCAGCAAGGCTACTTTAGTTAGCCAGCCAATGCAAATGCGTAGAAAAATAATAATCATTTTATGAAGGAAAGATCTTTTCATGATGAGAAAGCTGTTTCTAGATGTTCAACTGAAATGATGAGCTATAATCTAGAATACCTAATAAAGACAAAAGTCATGATGACAAAGGAATACTAGTTCTTGAGGCTTCCGGAAACTACAAACCAAAACTCTCTTTTCATCTCAAGTTTTTCATATATTATTTACAGTTAAATCACTTAGAATGCTAAAGCTTGAACATGTATGTACCTACCAGAATAATTTGCTCTGGATGTTTCAGCATATCTGTGCAAGTGCGGTTTTTACAAATAAACTGAATCTCTGGAGATAGTCCTTCTATAACCACATACAAAAATAAGTAATGAAAATGACTACAAAAATGACCAAACTATTACAAGCACCATATCAGTGTTTATCCATTCATTTAAAAAAGGATTTTTCAAAAGTATAAAATTATTCAGGAATGTGATTCTTGGTATCATCAGGGGAGAACAAAATACTAAATAGTATGCACAGCCCATTCTGTTCAAATTTGTAGTATGAGAACATAACATATAATATTTTCGACTGGACTGTTTTTTATCATTTTCCATTATGTTTTACCAAAGAAAGAAAAAGAAAGTTATTTTTGTTCCTTCAATTTTGAGTGTTGCAAGTTTCTTTTTTCCCCTTTTTATGATTGTACCATATTTTAAATTTATTTTCTTGTTCCCTGTGTTTCGACCCAACTGTAAAACCTTGACCATGTGCTCTACTACTGAGCTGCATTTCTCTTACATAGAAACACACTCATGGTTTTTTCGGGGGGGAGGCATAAGCTTTCCATTGGTATCTGAAGCCATTTTTTTACTAAGGAGTGGGAAAATTCTTTTGTTAGTTAGCCAGGAGAAGTTACATAAGAACATAAGAGAAGCCAATGTTGAATCAGGCCAATGGCCCATCTAATCCAACACTCTGTCACACAGCGGCCAAAATATACCAGGTGCCATCAGGAGGTCCAGCAGTGGGGCCAGGACACTAGAAGCCCTCCCACTGCTGCCCCCTCCAGCACCAAGAATAGAGTGCATCACCTGCCCCAGACTGAGAGTTCCCATCTATACCCTGTGGCTAATAGCCACTGATGGACTTCTGCTCCATATGTTTATCTAATTCCCTCTTGAAACTGTCCATGCTTGTAGCTGCCACCACCTCCTGTGGCAGTGAATTCCATATGTTAATCACTCTTTGGGTGAGGAAGTATTTCCTTTTATCTGTTCTAACCCGACTGCTCAGCAATTTCATGGAGTGCCCACGAGTTCTTGTATTGTGAGAAAGGGAGAAAAGGACTTCTTTCTCAACCTGCTCAATCCCATTCATAATCTCATAAACCTCAATCATGTCACCCCTCAGCCGTCGTTTCTCCAAGCTAAAGAGCCCCAAGCGTTTTAACCTTTCTTCATAGGGAAGGTGTTCCAACCCTTTTATCATTCTAGTTGCCCTTCTCTGCACTTTTTCCAATGCTATAATATCCTTTTTGAGATGTGGTGACCAGAACTGTACACAGTATTCCAAATGAGGTCGCACCAATGATTTATACAGGGGCATGATGATACTGGCTGATTTGTTTTCAATTCAGGGAGTGCTGGACCACACACAATTCAGTTCTAAGAAGTAGGCAGCAATTTTTTAAAATTTCAAATTGCAGAACTAGCACTAAATTTCATATTAATAAAACACCTACCATAAAACAAAAGATTGCCATTTGATGGGGAAAAACTCTTACCTTCATTTATGTCCTTTATTTCTGTAGCAATGTTATTGTGTGTTGTTGATACCACATTCTTAGCAACTAAAGATAACCTAAAAATATAAACCACAAACCCTATTACTGCCTTCAATTACTAGCGCAAGTATGTATGTGAAACCAATTGAAAAGATATTTACGCCCTAGTTACAGCTGCACATACCTTTGTAACATCCAACTAAGACTACTGTAATAGACTGTTCATGGGACTGGCACTGAAGATGGCTTGAAAGCTTTAGAATGTGACAGCCAAAGTATTTACAGAAACTGGCCACAGCAAGCATGTTACATTGGTTGTTATGGTGCTTATGGGCCCAACACAAGGTGCTTAAAGCCCTAAGCTGCTTGGTCTCAAGGTACCTTGCGGTTTTCCTCCACCACTGCTTACTGGCTCATCATCAGGAAACCACTGAGGTCTTTCTAGACAGCCAACTCTGCTCTTTGCAACTTGCTTCACGCTATATTACAGATAGTTCTTTCCAACATCACCTGAAAACTTGATTATTCCAGAAAGCTTTCTTTCCATTAACCTATCTCTGGTCCTTGTAAATGTTTAATGTCTACTATCTATTTGTAACTGTTTTATATGGCTTTTAATATCATAAGCCACATTCTGTATTTTATTTTTTAACAGGAAGAGACAATATAAAACATTCTAACAAATAAAAATTCACTTAAACTATTACTACTACTACTACTACATTTAATATTTCTGCTTATTGCAAAGGCAACTTAAATCTGTCAACCAAAAATAGAGCAAAGCATAGAACACAATAATGAATAGACAAAACATACATTTATCTTAGTTGTGTTGAGAAGGATGATCATGTTATGTTGGATGACCAGATGCAAAAGTGAACAGGAAGTCCATACTTTTTAGTTAGGTAGAAGAGAGAATTTCAGGAAGTACAGTTCTCAGTTCTACAGGATGAGATGCACCAGCCAAAATTGCCTCTTATGTACAATTATTAAAGTTACAGGTTCCCTTTGCATCTATACCCTATATTTATCTCAAAGACTTAAGTCTACATTAGTATTTCATACATAAATTCATAATCACCCTACTTACAAGTATTGTTAAATAGCAAATACTTTTTAAAATTGCGATGGTGATATCTGCTTCAGAATATCGGTGATTAGAAATTCATAGTCATACTTGAAGGGAGCAATCTAAACATGCATATACATAAGTAAATCCAATTTTATTCCATAGAGCTCACAGTCAGGAAAGAGCTTGTAGGACTGCATTGTAAACCACTTTTGTTTATATATAGTGATTCAAAATACATAGCATGAGTTTTTTACCAGGTTGCAGATATTTTATGGATACAGTAGTCATTTTTAATTTGTACTACTAATTTTGAAAACACTCCTAATGATTTTATAATATAAGGGACATGTTAACTGATGGAGGATGGTGAAAAAAAGTAGTCTTGAAAAGAGCGATTTATAGTGGCCTATAAATCAGTCTCTAGTCAAAGGGAAAAGATTTATATGATCTGAAGACAGAAGACAAAATCACGGTCATCCCTGAGCCGGAGAAAGATCCATCCATGTTAGGCTCATATAGACCCATTTCCCCGCTTAACCAGGATTTTAAAATATTGTCATCTATGTCAGCTATGAGACTGGATAAAGTTATTAGTAAATCTAATGTTCAAGACCAAAAGGATGGCTGGAAATACCAGGAGGGTTATAAAAGTAATGTATAAAGGGCAAATAACTCAATATGAAACCATGTTTCTTTTTCTCAACACAAAAACGGAATTTGATAGGTTAGAGCAGGTGTGTGAAACATGCGGCCTGGGGCCAAATCAGGCCCCCAGAGGGCTTCTATCAGGTCCACAGTGGAACTGGCTGTCTTCTGCTTCTTCTTCCAGTTTTGCTGCTGCTGCATCATTGTAGGTTTGCAGCTTACAGATACACACCTGAACAGCATACTCAAGATTGCAACAGCACAGACATTTTGATGCAATAATTCAGAGCAAGAGGTGTCAGTTATCAGACACTGTTAAATAAACAAAATATTGCAAGTGCTAATGTTTTAAGCATATTTTTATTTTCAGAAAAAAACCCTTTGTGTTTGTGTCCTTTATAAAGTTTATATCTCCACTACCTGGCACTACATTTTATGACACACATGGCCCAGCCCAACAAGGTCTCATTTATGTCAGATCCAGCCCTCATAACAAATGAGTTCGACACCCCAGGGTTAGAAAGATTTGCTCTAGGACAAAAATTTGATCTAGGACAAAAATGACATATATTAATCTCCACAGGCAAGAATCCTCATTAACAGTAATATATCAGAGAAATTCCTCCTTCTAGTGGTACGCATCAGGGTGTCCCTGTTTGCCACCAATGATCAATATTCTTTAATGAACAGATACAAGATCTATCTAATTTAGGTAATCTCCAAATCTGGAGAAATAATAACTTGGATACTTTAGATACATTAATTATAGGTCAATATATGTTATCATATGAATAGGTGGTGATAAAGATGTGAGGGATAAAACCCCCATTATTTCAGTTTGTTGTGTTTTTTTTTCAAATGAGATTTAGTACATGCACTTTTAAGGAAATTTGTAGGTTTAAGATCTAAAACACCTTTTGAATTATTGTTCTCTGGTAATGTCAAAGGTATTATTACATTGTTATATTCATGGTTAATTAATATAGACAATAGTCCATCGAACTATACTAGAAAATGGGGAAAGGATTTGCAAATTATGATCACAGAAGAGGAATGGGGTTGGCGTTGGGAAAGAGCTGTTCCTAGACTACTGTCAACTAGACTTAAAGAAAACATGTATAAATTACTTCTCAAATAGCACTTGTTGTTGTTGTTGTTGTTCAGTCGCACAGTCGAGTCCGACTCTTCGCGACCCCATGGACAAGATCACGCCAGGCCCTCCTGTCTTCCGCTGTCCGCTGAAGTTTGCTCCATTTCATGTTCGTTGCATCGATGACACTGTCTAACCATCTCATCCTTTGCCGTCCCCTCCTTCTTTGACCTTCAATCTTTCCCAGCATCAGGGTCTTCTCCAGTGAATGCTCCCTTCTCATTTGGTGGCCAAAGTATTTGAGCTTCAGCTTCAGGATCTGGCCTTCCAGGGAACAGTCAGGGTTGATTTCTTTTAGGATTGAATGATTTGATCTCCTTGCAGTCCAAGGGACTCTCAGGAGTCTTCTCCAACACCATAGTTCAAAAGAATCTATTCTTCGGCGCTCGGCCTACCTTATAGTCCAACTCTCACAGCCATACATTACTACGGGGAATACCATTGCTTTGACCATGCAGACTTTTGTTGGCAGGGTGATGTCTCTGCTTTTTATCATGCTGTTCAGGTTTGCCATCGCTTTCCTCCCAAGGAGCAGGCTTCTTTTAATTTCATGGCTGCAGTCACCATCTGCAGTGATCTGGAATCCCAGGAATGTGAAGTCTGTCACTACTTCTACGACTTCCCCTTCTATTTGCCAAGGAGTTATGGGGCCAGATGCCATGATCTTAGTTTTTTTGATGTTGAGCTTCAAGCCCACTTTTGCGCTCTCCTCTTTCACCCTGAGCAAGAGGCTCTTTAGGTCCTCTTCACTTTCTGCCATCAGAGTGGTATTGTCTGTATATCTGAGGTTACTGATCTTTTCCCCAGCAATCTTAACTCCGGCTTGTGATTCATCCAGGCCAGCATTTCGCATGATGTACTCTGCATATAAATTAAATAAGCAAGGTGACAATATACATGCTTGTCGTACTCCTTTTCCTATGCTAAACCAATCAGTTGTTCCATATCCGGTTCTAACTGTTGCTTCTTGACCCTTATACAGGTTTCTCAGGAGACATGTGAGGTGGTCTGGTACTCCCATCTCTTTAAGAACCTGCCATAGTTTATTGTGATCCACACAATCAAAGGCTTTAGCATAGTCAATGAAGCAGAAGTAGATGTTTTTCTGGTACTCTCTTGCTTTCTCCATAATCCAGTGAATGTTGGCAATTTGATCTCTAGTTCCTCTACCTCTTCGAAACCCAGCTTGTACTTCTGGCAGTTCTCTATCCACGTACTGTTGGAGCTTAGCTTGTAGGATCTTGAGCATGACCTTGCTAGCGTGTGAAATGAGTGCAATTGTGCAATAGTTTGAACATTCCTTGACATTGCCCTTCTTTGGGATTGGAATGTAAACTGACCTTTTCCAATCCTGTGGCCACTGTTGTGTTTTCCAAATTTGTTGGCAAATTGAGTGCAGCACTTTAACAGCATCTTCTTTTAAGACTTTGAATAACTCAGCTGGGATACCATCACCTCCACTAGCTTTGTTGTTAGTAATGCTTTCTAAGGCCCATTTAACTTCGCTTTCCAGGATGTCTGGCTCGAGGTCAGTGATTATACCATCGTGATTGTCAAGGACATTGAGGTCCTTCTTGTATAGTTCTTCTGTGTATTCTTGCCATCTTTTCCTAATCTCTTCTGCTTCTGTTAGGTCCCTACCATTTTTGTCCTTTATCATGGCCAGCTCTGCATGGAACGTTCCCTTGATTTCTCCAATTTTCTTGAAGAGATTTCTAGTCCTTCCCAATCTATTGTTTTCCTCTATTACTTTGCATTGTTCATTCAGGAAAGCCTCCTTATCTCTCCTTGCTGTTCTCTGGAAATCTGCATTCAGTTGGGCAAATCTTTCCTTTTCACCATTGCCTTTAGCTTTCCTTCTTTCCTCTGCTATGTGTAAAGCCTCATCAGACAGCCACTTTGCTTTCTTGCATTTCTTTTTCTTTGGGATGGTGGTGATTGCTGCCTCCTTTACAATGTCACGGACCTCTGTCCATAGTTCTTCAGGCACTCTGTCTATCAAATCTAATCCCTTAAACCTATTCTTCACCTCTACTGTATATTCATCGGGGATGTGATCTAGGTCAAATCTGAATGGCCTAGTGGTTTTCCCAACCTTCTTCAATTTAAGTCTGAATTTTGCAATGAGTAGCTCATGATCTGAGCCACAGTCAGCTCCAGGTCTTGTTTTTACTGACTGGATAGAGCTTCTCCATCTTTGACTGCAAATTATATAGTCAATCTGATTTCGGTGTTGCCCATCTGGTGATGTCCATGTGTAGAGACGCCTCTTAGGTTGTTGGAAAAGAGCGTTCACTATGACCAGCGTGTTCTCTTGACAAAACTCTGTTAGCCTTTGCCCTGTTTCATTTTGTTCTCCAAGGCCAAACTTGTCTGTTATTCCGGTTACCTTTTTATTTCCTACTTTAGCATTCCAGTCCCCTATGATTATGAGGACATCATTTTTTGGTGTTAGTTCTATGAGCTGTTGTAGGTCTTCATAGAACTGGTCCACTTCAGCCTCTTCTGCAGCACTGGTTGGGGCATAGACTTGGATTACTGTGATGTTGAATGGTTTGCCTTGGATTTGGACCGAGATCATCCTGTCATTTTTGAGATTGTATCCCAATACTGCCTTTCTCACTCTCTTGTTGACTATAAAGGCCACACCATTTTTTCTACGGGATTCCTGGCCACAGTAGTAGATATAATGGTCTTCTGAGTTAAATTCGCCCATTCCTGTCCACGTTAGTTCACTGATTCCCAAGATGTCAATGTTCATTCTTGCCATCTCATTTTTGACCACGTCAAGCTTACCTTGATTCATAGATCTTACATTCCAGGTTCCTATGCAGTATTGTTCTTTGCAGCATCGGACTTTCCTTTCACCGTCAGACACATCCACAACTGAGCGTCCTTTCGGCTTTGGCCCAGCCACTTCACTCTTTCTGGGGTTACTTGTACTTGCCCTCTGCTCTTCCCCAGTAGCATATTGGACACCTTCCGACCTGAGGGGCTCACCTTCCAGCGTCATATCTTTTAGCCTTTTGTTACTGTCCATGGGGTTTTCTTGGCAAAGATACTGGAGTGGGTTGTCATTTCCTTCTCCAGGGGTCTGAGTTCCCTGCTGTGGCCTGTCCGTCCTGGGTGGCCCTCCACGGCATAGCCCACAGCCTCATCGAACCACGCAAGCCCCCTCGCCATGACAAGGCAGTGATCCATGAGGGAGGAATGGCACTTAACTCCCCATAAATTAGCCAGTATATATAGTATAACAAAGGATAAGTGCTGGAGATGTAATAGTTCCTCTGCAGATGTCTTCCATATTTTCTGGTATTGCCCTAAGACTCAAACATTTTGGAAGACTGTGGTAAATTATGGAACAAAGTTTGAGTCCAGTGGCAGTTTTAAGACCAACAAAGTTTTTATTCAAGGCATAAGCTTTTGTGTGCAAGCAAATTTCTTCAGATAACAGTGAAACAGAATTTCCTCAACCAATGTGGTAAATTATGTTAATGAACTGCTGGGAAGGAAATACCTTTTGAACCAAATTAATTCTTCTGGGTTTTTGAGAGGTTATGCAGACAATTCAGATTTGAAATTAGTACTACGTTTATTTACAACAGGAGGAATGGTTATTGCAGTCAACTGGAAAAAGCCAGAATCACCAACTATTAGTGAGTGGTTTAACAAGATTTGGATTTTTGCACTATTATCTAAATTAACATACTATCAAAGGGCTAGTAGGAGTAACTCTATGTAACCTGATTTATTTACTAAATAAAAAAAAGATTCTATTCAACCATTAGAACAAAAAGTGTGTATCAAGAAACTACTAATTCCATGAACAAATGTTCCATAAATTCCAGGGGATTTTCTAGAAAACCAGGTTATTTTGTCAAGTAGCTAGACAGTAGTTAGGTTTCTTCTTGCATGGGATCCAGCTCTCTCACCTAAAGGTAGTATTTATTTCTTTAATGGGAGTACTGCATTTTTCCAGACATCCAAATATATATAATTTGTCTAGAAAAAAATGCAATTTTCCCTCCACCAGGTACAACTATTATGAAGTGCAGCTGCTGGATATGGGCCTGTGACAGCAACAGTAATTAATGACACATTTCCGTCTTCCCCAACCTTTGCCATTTTGTGAGCATTTTAACATTTTAGGTTTTGAATTGTTTGTGAAAACGTCTTTAGAGGCAGAGTGAATCCTTGCCATACCACCATAAACACAGAAACACTTTTCCAGCCATTTAATGGTTTAAATGCCAACAAGGATATGCTCTTCCTTCCCTAGAAATGTCTCCTCCACCAGCACTGAAGCCAGAATCTCCCCTCGGATGGCCAACATAATAGAACAATCTTTATTTTAGCAGCAGGGAACCATAAGTTAGGCACCGATTTGCCCCTTTCAAGTGTTTAAAACAAAGGTAGACGATCCCATCATGCGACGCTTAAGCTTTCTGCGGAGCGGACCTGCCTGCATCTATTTTGTCACCTCTTAACGTGGAGCTCCTCTTCCTCCAGGTCGCTTTCAGCCACTGAAACCTCAATTATTGTTTCATCACTATCGCTATCAGAATTGTCGCCCATCTCTCCCATAGTTGTTTGTTAGTTTTCCTCCTTCCGTCCCCTCAGGAATGTCTGTTTGCTGTTATAAGGTGAGTTTTCTCTCACACAAACTCGACGAACAAAATTCCTCTCAGACAACACTTCCCGCCCTAAAAGACAATCGAATCAGGAACCCGCTGCATTCTGGGGATTGTAGTACATTATGGCTGTAAAGGAGATCAGCATCAGCATAACGTATTCAAAAGCCAGAAGGCAAAATAATTATTATGATCCCTGCCAATCAACTGGATAGAAGAGGAAGAAGATGGTGTCAAGGAAGACAGGAAACATTACACTGTTTGCAACCTCTCTGAAAATAAATCGCACTAACAGGCATGCAGATAAATCCTATGTCCACAGAGTGACACAGCGCGTATTCCCAGGAAAATGTGCATAGAACTTGTAACTTTTATTTCTTTCATAAACATTTACGTTTGAGCAGGCAGAACATGCAATTAAAGAAATAATCTCCAAGGGAACTTTAGGTTGGTTTGCTGTCCGTGTTTGGGTACAGGTCCACTAGCACCTTTAAGACCAACGAGGTTTTATTCAAGGTACGAGCTTTCCTGTGCATGCAAACTTCCTCAGATACAAAATAGCTACAGCTACCCATCTGGATCTAGTGGAACAGGGTTGCAAACTCTAGGTTGGAAAATTCCTAGTAATTTGGAGGTACAGGCTGAGAAAGTGCCGTGGAGTGGGGGAGATTCGAAATTTAGATGGGGCTTAATTCTGCAGGGAGGGGAGGAGTACAGATTGTCTTTTCCCTGATCTTCTTCTTCTGAGGCTGGGCCCAATTTTAACACATAGTATAACCTCAACTGTCTGAGCATTCCTGGGCGATTTTTTTTTGGGGGGGGAAGGAATTCGTTGCCTACCCAGTGTCTCTTGGCAAACCTACAGGTAGGCACCATTGTCTGCCACAAGCAGGGTTGCAAACCTCCATGTGGTGGCTGGAGATCGCCTGAGATTACAACTGACCTCCAGGTGAGGAAGATCAGTTCACTTGGAGAAAATAGTCACTTCAAAATATAGAATCTGTGGTTTTATACCCCACTCATGAATTACAGTGCAGTTCTAACAGCCCAGTCCTATATCAGTGTGTGCTCAAAGTAAGCCCCACCATGTGCGATGCGGCTCACTCAGACGTAAGCTTGTTTAGAACTGCAGTTTAAGTGAAACATTTGTTTTGAATAGATACATGGCAAATTACTTTAACTACATCATCAGAACCGGTCACACAGTGTCAAACAAGAATTGCCTCCAGGCCTAAGTATAAATAATATATTTAATTTATAAGCACATAATGACATATATTCTCTGTCAGCTCTTCAGATAAAAGCCTATCATCCCTCAGCTGCAGGGCTGCCACCTTGAGTTGGGAAATACCGGGAGATTTTGGAGGTAGAGGTGAGGTTTCTGGAGAGAAGGGACCTCAACAGGGTATAATGTCATAGAGCCCATCCTCCAAAGTAGGCATTTTCTCCCAGGGAACCAGTCTTGGTTGTCTCAAGATTAATTGTAATAGTGGGAGATCTCCAGGTGCCACCTGGAGTGTGGTAACCCTACTCAACTGAGTAGACATGATTTAGAATCTCAGAGTGAAAAGAGGCCTTAGTTGTTAAATCTTCAATCCCCAATGTAGCACTGCTGTGTGTCATGGTCCTTGTTTGTTTCCCACTGCTCCACTTCACAGTTCCATGCACACTTCTTCTCCCCACCACCACCACCACTACCCCATGCTGGTTCTCCTGTGGCCTTTGAGGTAGGCTAAAGGCAGTGGACAGATGTAGAGGTTGTGGAGGCTCCACTACAGTACAGCTTGGATTAAGCATAGCCGACAGCATCCTCCTTGGCTGCCTCACAGTTCCTTTTGAAGACAGCATGGCAATCTGCAAATGCCTCTTCAAGCCTCTCAGGTTCTCATAACAGTTTCCACTTGAGAGGAAGGTTGGGAGTTATATCCCCTTCTAGTGCAGTGACAAGCAATTTCTTCACCTCATCCAGCATTTCAGGATATATGCTTGCTCAGCTGTTGTGACAGTGACCCCCTTAAAGACCCCTGCCCCCATTGCAGCCCTGTGGGAGCAGCCACCCATCAAACGTTAAGGACTTTCCTACCTCAGATAGAAACAGGAGGTAGATGAAGGCTCTGCCCATTCTAATCCCACCCCACATGCCTAATACTTGCCTCATCCAGAATACCTCCCTGCACACACCAAATAAAGTCCATTGTACACAAGCTTATGGGCTCCTCAGCACTGGCTTTAATTGGATTCCTCATTCCTCTGTTAGAGTCTCCTCCACACCCAATTAAAAGTAGCTGTTGGTAACTAAGGACAGCCACCACATTTTATTTCAACTGAATATTAGTAAGTTCAGGCAATTACACAATTACCTAGCATTGCCAACCTTCAGACAGTATTTGGAGATCTCCTGGAATTATAGCTGCTCTCTATACAGTGGAATCAGCTGCCCAGGGAGGTGGTGAGCTCCCACTCACTGGCAGTCTTTAAGCAGCAGCTGGACAAACACTTGTCAAGGGTGCTCTAGGCTGATCCTGCATGGAGCAGGGGGTTGGACTAGATGGCCTGTAACGTCCCTTCCGTGATTCTATGGCTCTGGACCACAGAGATTAGTTTCCCTGGAGAAATTGATTGCTTTGGAAGGTGACTTTTATAGCCTTATACTCCGCTGAGGTCCCTCCCTTCTCTGGACTCAACCCTCCCCAGGCTCCAATCCCAAATCTCCAGGAATTCCCTAACCAAGAGTTTGCAACCATATTATCACCTGAAATTTTCATGGATCCCTACAGAAACTGAAATTATACATGCCCACCAAACATTTCACTTAACTGTAAAACTGTATTTTTAAAAATGTAGGTGGTAGGTTATGATTAGAGGCTCCTATGGTCACCATTTTTAAATGAGAAAAATTGTTAAAAAATAACTTTTAACACATTACTTACTTATTCAATAAACCAATTTCACAATAAATTAATTTAATTTTAATTTTACGTTTCTTATAGACTTTATGTTGCTCCATTGTATTATAAAGCTCATAATATAAACAATTGTCGACATTGTAAGAAAATTTCATGAAAGCAGATTTGCTTTTACCAGATTAATTTAAACCCTTGCAACCTTATCTGTCAAGATCACAAACCAAATCTGCCATTCATTTTTTTGTTTTGTTTTTTTTATACAAGTTGTTTTCATACTTGTGCTAGCAAAAGCTTTACTGCTATAATTAGAGTTTTAATCAAATATTGATGCTATCTGCTAGGGCAGCTATAAAAGCCAGAAGATCCACTGAAGGGATCTCTGATGTACAGTGCCCAAGTAAGTTATTTATCCTATTATAGATCTCAGTCGAATAAACCTACACATTCAGACACTCCCATCATATGTGTAGGAGGATTTTTACCTGCTTACCAACAATTCCAACACACAGGAAATGGAGTCATAATCATAAACATTCTACTGTGATAAGAATACCATCTATACAAATGTTTTAAAAAGCTTCCCCTTATCTCAACATTTACAGGGTCTTGTGAACTTCCATGTTTCTTGTGATTGCCAGTTCCAATTCCAATAACATTTATTGGCATAGTAGTAACTCTATAAAAAGAATAGCAGTACAAATAATCAACCCATATGTCAACAAAGGGAAACAATCAGAGTACAGCAGTTTGTAACATTGTATATGGTAAGGATAAAAATTCAGAACAGTAATCTCAAATAATGCAGTAATTAAAACAGATACACCTTTCTTTCCTCTTTTTCTTGGCCCTTGAGTACATTTGCCAGGAACTCTGCCACCTGCTCAGTAACTTCATGTTTTTTGTCTGCTAGCAAGAATTCTATATCTCTATTGGTCGCAGCCTTAGAGAGTTGGAGGAGGGGACTAATCAGGTGTGAACATAGCTGTGTAAACAGCAGGCAGTTTAAAAGGATATGCTGAACACAGTCAGGTTCTTTGCAGAGGCATCTGCAGAATCTTGCCTCATAGGGGATATCTCCCTGTGACTACAGCCGAGGGAAATACATTGAATCTGGCCAGCATAAATGCTCTGCGTTGAGAGGGGTTTGTTAAGCTTGAAAAATACTGGGCCATAGAATTTTGAGGGAAAGCAAGACCCAGGAAACGGGGGGAACAAGTCTCCTCTGCTCCAGCTTTTATTAATTGTAAATCAATATCCTGAATTCTCCTTTGAATTATTTGGAATATGTAGGTTTCACTGGAGTTAACCAGGGAGTCTAAATCAATACCTAAAGAATTAATTTTCTCTCTTATTGATTGGGACCATTTGGAAACATACAAGTCAGCAATTAAAAAAGCAATAAGACTATTTGGAGGAGGTTGAAAGTAAGGGTGTAACCAGTATTTGATAGCAGCAATCCAGGCTCTAGATTCTATGGTATAGAGACCCAGCTCAGCATACAAGGTGAAATAACTAACCGAATTGGGAATGCCAAGGATGCGGCGCAGAAAGATTGCATTAATTTGTTCAACCTTTTTATTACATCACACTATTGCATCACACTAACATTTCAAAAATTCTAAAAGTGCCCCCAAGCTAAACTAGAGATTCCCTTGTTAAACGATGTAGATAGCTTGAAGAATGTATATTTTCTTTGTGCCCTAGTTTCATCAGAACAGAAAGTAAATTGTTATCTAGGTTAAAGACATATTATTTTATTTCCGTTTGATACAATTGGTCTTCCTGTTGTAAACAATCATTCTTTTTATTTTCAGGGGTATTATTTTTGTTTGTTTGCATTATCATATCTCATTTTTCTGGGGCCCTGGTGGTGCACTACTACTATATGTGAGAAATGAACAGTTGTGGACCTAGTGATTCCCAGCTGCAGTGGAGAATGAGTGCAACTGAGATTGTTTGTAACCTGTGCTCTCATCTCTTCTTTTACCAGGGAAAACAGATGGTAGTGCACAGATCCTCCTTTGAGGAATGTTCTCTTCCCCACCCCTTGTGCTTTTGCCCTGGTCACCTCTGCTACTGTTAGGCTGTGGTCACAATCATGAAATAATCCACTTTCAATGCACTTTCCAACTGGACACAGTAAAATCCATTTGGAAAGTGCACTGAAAGTGGATTGAAAGTGGATTATTTAGCATGTGTGACCACAGCCTTAATCTCTCCTATAGTGCCTATATGCATCATTTTGATTTCTTTTTATATGTTTGGTGTTAATGCCCAGTTTTTATTACAAGGATGACTAAATTTTATAAAAATCTAAATTGTATCCTAACTGTAATTATAAAAACTAAAAACAATAAATTATTGACTGCCATTAACGACAATACTCACACTCCTATTCTTGGGAGTTGCACTGGTACTCTGTTCTGTCATTTCCATCTGCTCAGTTCCCCATATCCTGGCCTCATCCTGTTTTGAAGTCTTTGGTCCACTATACCAATAAGTGATGCAAAAGGCCTGGAGTTGAGCAACCAAGGTGGTTCTGCTCCATGTTGTTTTCACTGATACACAGTGGAAGTTAACTTGCATTGGGGGATTCAAGGTCAATAGACCACTCTCAACTGCAAACTAACCCCCTGTATTCTGAGTAGCAACAACACTCCTACCTGTTAAGGGTTGTTAAATCAGTGTGCAGTTTGATAGTCCAGGCTAGCCTGCTTCTCATCAGATCTCGGAAGCTAAGCAGGTAGAGTTGCTAGATCCCTTGTCCAGCCAGGGGATCCCCAATCTTAGGGGTTCCAATACACCGCCAGCCAGCTGGTCTGCAGGGGAAGCCCACTCCCAAAGAGGCCTGTCGCACATTGATGTGGTCAGTGCAATGTCATCACACAGAAATGACATCATCACTCCGGGGGCATCACACAGAAATCACTCCGGGGTCATCACTCTGGGGTCATCATCACACAGAAATGACATCATCACTCTGGGGGCAAAACACTCTAGTGTTTTGGCCAAAAAACTCTATGGTTTCAGCCAAAATGCTAGAGCATTGACGCATGACGTCCCCAGCATGAAGACTTCACCTCCATGTGATGTCATTGCACTAACAACATCACACGTAGCGGTGTCACCCGCTCCCCACATTCCTGGATGGCTCCCTCTCACCCCCCACTGCCAGGACAATAGGACCTGGCAATCTTATAAGCAGGGCTGGCCCTGATCAGTGTTTGGATGGGAGACCACCAAGGAGTACCAAGGTCAGTACATGGAGGCAGGCAATGGCAAACCACCTCAGAACATCTCTTGCCTTGAAAACCCTACAGGGTCACCACAAGTTGGCTGTGACCTGATGGCAAAAACCAAAAAAAGTTTCCACTAATTGTGTGTGCTGGAAAACTCTGAGCTTACTTGCTCTGCATACTTATCCTGTCCTTGAGGTTATATCCACCACACACCCCAACCCCTGCTGTCCAGTGAGGGCTGTCATACCTTCGCAGCCTCTGTTTGCAACAATGGAGCTGCAATGCCTCAATGTTTGTGTTTCAAGTCCTGCAGTATTATTATTTATTTTCTTTAACCTCATTTACAATCTGCCTGTCTCATTAAGACACAAGGTGGATTACAGACTTACAAAACAATGCACTAAAGACCAGTATAATACATCCAATAAACAGTGCTAGAACACTGGGTCACTCAATTAAAGAATAGTGCAATAAAAGAGTACAATAATCCAACAATCTGGATTTTATTATTAGAGAACAATGAAATAAAGACAGTATAATACATCTCAGGGCTTTTCTTTTTTTAAAGAGGGAATTAAGTTTTCAATCTATATACTGAAAACTCATGAACTTTTAAACATTTTAAAAATAATTTTGTTGAAGTGGTTCTGGAACTCCGTTCTGGCATGTTACCTCAGAAAAAAAAAGCCCTGCATCCAATCAATGAAGCAATATGAAGCGGATGGGAAAGAGTAAACTTCTGCAGAGGCAGAAAACCTGTGAGGGGTTCTGAGAAAGCGTTAGTAATATGATCTTTCCATATTTGTTGTTTGTGTAAATTGGTCCCTTTTTGGTAAATTTTGCCTTTTCCCTAGTGTTCCTAATGGTAGCTCTAATTGCTCCATCCTTGAGGTTAGTGCTCATGCTACACACTTAAATGCATGAGATGTGGGTTCCCTGCCTGGAATTTATATTGGTCGTTGGGATCTTTCAACTTATATCTTTGCAGGCGTCCTTGGTGTGGGGGGAGGACAGCAAAATCTGAACATGCAGAGGGTTCCTATTAAACTCTGCTTCTCTTTTGCCATATTCCAAACTTCATCTTACTTACTTAATCCTTTATTATTTCCAGTCATTGGTCATGATGTCCCAGACTCCATTATTACGTCTTACAGTAGCCATCCCACACCACATAATGATTATGTTGGTGTAAACATAATGTTGCCATGATGGTTTTGTACACTGGTGTTTAATCCATTTTGTTGTTGTTGTTCAGTCGCACAGTCGAGTCCGACTCTTCGCGACCCCATGGACCAGATTACGCCAGGCCCTCCTGTCTTCCGCTGTCCGCTGAAGTCTGCTCAATTTCATGTTCGTTGCATCGATGACACTGTCTAACCATCTCATCCTTTGCCGTCCCCTTCTTCTTTGAACTTCAATCTTTCCATACACTAATATATTTTAGTGTTTCACCACAGAAACACAATATAATAGAAACTATATCTGCATCCAGAGGCATAGACATGCTAGATCCCTTTTAAAAGATTAGATAGATTAATGGCAGATACATGGATAACAGGGGGTACATGGTATGACTCTTGTTCCTCTCTCATGCACAAAATTTTCCCTTCTCTCTTCTTTCTTGCTGAGCAGCCCCTACATCTATTTGTCTATGGGTGTTCCACTCAGTGGCTTTTTGAGAGAGAGAGAGAGAGAGAGAGAGAGAGAGAGAGAGAGAGAGAGAGAGAGAGAGAGAGAGAGAGAGAGAGAGAGAGACTTCTGAAATGGCACAAGAGAAGATTTTGAAAGTTCAAAATAAATAAAATGTTTCATTTAACTTAGAGGAGAAATGGACTCAAGCATAGGATGTACAAGGTGAACTAATAATAAAACTTAGGTAACTTTTTAATCATACTAACTCCAGATAATTTGTTGCCAACAAGTAAGTGTTTCTGCTGTTCAAAAAGGTCTTTTAAAACTTTGAGGAGAAAGGCTTTCTTTTCAGTTTATGCTTAAACACTCAAGCATAGGTTTCTTTCTTTGACTTTTAAAGGCAGGAACATACAATCAAGTTCCCAGAATCCTTCTAGATACACAGACCAGGGATCACTCCTCTTTTAAGAGCTATCTCCCTTTGCACTGGGCAGGGATTACTTCCCCTAAATATAATCAATTTGGCTTGAATGGGGGTCCTCTCTGATCCTCTCACTCGTTTTTGCCTCCTTCCCAGTGCACAGTTAGTGCTTAACTGTCTCTTCTTTAACTGTCAGTTCTCAACTGTCATTTCTTAACTGACTTTGTCCATAGAATTTGGTATGAACAGCTTGTCACTCAGCGTTTCTCAGACTCTGTTAGGCATTAACCCTTGACAGACTAAAGGGAACCTTCACATTCAGAGGCACCAGTGCCAGGAGGCAAAATAAGGAGAAGGCTTCAGCCTCTAAGCCCTGTTGGACCTCCAGAAGAACTGGTCGGCCACATTGTGAAACAGGATGCTAGACTAGATGGACCACTGGTCTGATCCAGCAGGGCTCTTCTTATGTTCTTAACTCAAGCATAGAAATGCACTGTAGGTATGTCCTGGCACCCTGTTCTTTGATTGGAAGCTTGTAGGAGATTCCTTTTTATGTTCTGGCAATGATTGCATCTGTTAATAGCTCCATTTAGTTCCATTTAGTGAGTCTCAATTTACTTCCCACAACTGTTGACCTTATAACCTTAGCTTGTTATTTAGTTTTGTTTTTTGCATAACTTAAAAAAAACTTCAACATGTTACATGTAAATTTGCTGTTCAGCCTGTCTATAAGTCTGAACTCCATCTTCTATTCCAGTGTATTTGAAAAAGTGTGTATGCACATGAATGCTCTTACCTTGAATAAACCTTTGTTGGTCTTAAAGGTGCCACTGGACTCTAAATTTGTTCAGCTCCATTTAGGTCTGCAGTGTAAATTACTTTAACTATGCCTACAATAGTATAGCATTTATTATATGGCAATATTCAGATCACAAGTGTTGTATGCACAGTTTATGAAACATTTCATACTCTGCCACTGACTAACAGACTAGCTTGGCAGTTACACTTAGCACTCTCATAATAACACATAGTCTAAGTGCCATTTATGATTTTAACCATACAAACAGGAATCAACTATAAACATATGTGTGTATTCAGATATTGACTTTGGTTCAGTAATGGCCACTGCTTAGAAATGCATGCTGGGAGAATGAAAAGCTGTTAATGTACTGCTATTTTGCTGAAGCCTAGCCCATGGACAGGTCTCATGGCCTTGCATTTTAGCTATAACCAGAACATATTTCTGATATTAGCCAGCCTAGCTAAAATGGTGAACAAAAGACACCCTGTCTTATAGCAAGTCAAATAGGAGTCGTTTCCTGCTGGAGTGCCCCTGAGCAGCACTCCGGCAGAAAGGAGACCAGGCCCCACCCCCTGCCCACAGAGACACTCAGGGAGGGGAGATTTAAATGCCTGGGTTACATGCCTGCCTGCCCCCCTGAGCCTCTCCACTTTTGCAGAGAGACTTGGGGGGAATTTAAATCCCTGGCTTCCCTGCCTGACCTTCTCCAGGTGTCCTGCAGCCGTGCCTCCGTGCCCTCCCCATCTCCAGCCAGCCCGTTGTGGAGACAGGGAGGGCACAGAGGCAGACATGCCTGCCTTCCCCCGAGCCTCTCCACTTTTGCAGAGAGACTCAGGGGGGAATTTAAATCCCTGGCTTCCCTGCCTGACCTTCTCCAGGTGCCCCATAGCTGTGGGGCACCTGGAGAAGATTGGGGAGGGAAGCCAGGCATGACTGCCTCTGTGCCCTCCCCGTCTCCAGCCAGCCTGCCACGGCGGGTTTGCTGGAGATGGGGAGGGCACGGAGGCAGACATGCCTGCCTTCCCCCTTGAGCCTCTCCGCTTTTGCGGAGAGAATGGGGGGGGGGAGATTTAAACTCATTTGCATAACTCATTGCATAATTTTGTTAGGGAGTGTGGCATATGCAAATGAGCTCTGCAAATGAGCTCCTGCACCTCTTTTTCTAGGAAATGACCCCTGCAAATACATACTTATAGAACTTCACAGTCTGAGAGAGAAGCACCCATTGTCTAGTAAAAGGTAGAATGAACTTGTCCCATCCTGCAGCAGCCCCGCATTCTGCCTGGGACCCGGGCAAGGGGGGGCAGCAACGCCCGACACCACCCCGCCCCGTGGGCCCAAAGAAGTAGTGGGGACGGCGCCCAGCAGCCCAACCCCTCGCCTGGGTCCGTTGGAACCCGCACCGCCCGGCCGCCCTGACCCGATCGCAGCCTGGCGACAGCCGGCTGGAGGGAGCAAGGACGGCGGGCGATACCTGGGAGGGCCGCAGACGCCCCAGCAAGAGGCCCCGCCTGCCCCGGAGAACGCGGGCAGCGGGAGACATGGCCGCCGGCAAGAGACGCCGGCCCCAGAGGCCCCGCCCGCTCCACTGCCCGGCGACAACCCACCCCTGCCGGCCTCACCGTCCAGGACTTGGAGGTGGGAACGAGCCTGGGTGAGGGAGCCACGAGGAGAAGCGTCAGGGGTGGCAACAGAGGGCAAGCGGCTTCAACCTTCTCGGGAGGAACCTGGAGGGAAGCCCCCAAGAGCAACCTCATGGGGGCGCACCCGGGGACTTCCTTGCGGCCTCAACTATCCCCACCAAATGCCTGCCTCCTCAGGGACCTTCTTACCTCCGGTTCACCGACACCAGGCCCTGCAAGAAAGGAGAGCGGGCTTGCAGTTGGCTCCCAGCCCTGAGGTCTGGAGGGGGCATGGCCACCAGCCAGCTTTAAAAGGAGAAATGCCCAAGCCAATAGGAACAGGAACCCAGGGAGACAGGCAATGCCCAGAGCCAATGGAGGAGCGGTCAAGGGGGAGGGAGGGGTCAGGTGTTGGTGGAAGGGAATAAAAGAGTGGTGGAAGCCAGAGCCGGAGAGGAGAGGAGAAGCCTGAAGGAAGGGGCCTGCCAGCCCAGGGAGATGTGGGGAACCTTCCTTGTATATGCTCCAGGAGAGTAGGCTGCCAGTGGTGCTGTAACCCTGGGCCCTCTCCTACATCTGAGGCTCAGTGGTACCACTCGGAGTTGCCCTTCGACCAGCCTGGCCCGGGAAGCAATGCCAGCCCTCCCAGGCTGGATCCTGAGCGCGACAGAACTGTACTTCAGAAAGCCTGGCTGAAAAAATTTTCCCCCAATCAGAGACCTGTTAGGTCAGAGTGCTGATGTTTGATAGAACCGATAGCAAATTTTTGTTTGCTTATGCCATCCTGAGTATAAAATTCTATGTCACCCATTGTAACGCTCAAAGTTCCTTTATTAATAAATATTTTAGTGTTTTCCTCTCTACAGAACTGCTGAGTGTGTTTTTCAAATTGGGCTGGGAAAAACACTGCCAAGAACACAGGTTGTGTGTCTATCACAAGCAAGGATATAGGAGAAATAGTAGAAGGAAAACAAAGGTTGCATCAGGCTGTCATAAGAACTGCCTGCAAATGGGTTCAATTGAATTGTGTACACACATACTTTCTCTGTGGTCTAAGAACCCTGTTATCAAGTTATAAACACAGTAACCAGAAATCCACCTTGTGACTTCCTAGCACTTGAAAGTCCTGAAAAATTGGGCAAGATTGACGACAGCAGCAACAATGCCAACTGCGATCTAGTTATGTGTGTTAATTTTAAGTTTGCAGCCTTTACTCTGACACTGTTCTTGTGATTTCAGATGGTACATGGCGGGCAGAAATTCACCAGGTTGGACTGCATTTCTGTTCTCCACGCACCGTCAAAAAAAGTACTAAAATTGTGCTTGCTACACAAAAACCGGGCAACTGCGCGGACCCACACGGCAACGCATAGGAGGAATTGCTGCTTTACAAATGGAAATAGCAAGTCTCCCGAGCTTTCTTCTCTCCCGCTGCCACGCACAAAACCAATTGGACAGCAGAAGCCCAAATGCAAATAAGCTAAGAGGCCACGGACCAGTAAGGAAACAGGAGCTGATCTGCAGGGCGATTCATTGGCGGGTGTCCCCGTGGCGAGATGGCGCGTTCCCCCCTCCTGATCAGTCTGGCGCTGCGCACCTTTCCTCACGGGTTACTATGGCGACGGAGCCGATGACATACACCAAACTGGGCGTGCCGGGCGCTTGCCATTGGTTGCGCGATCGGGCGATGGCACCGACCATGGTGTTGCGAGCCGGGTGTCCTTGCAGCAGCGCGAGCGCCTGCTTCAGTCTGCGGCAGACCCGGGAGACGGGGAGGAGGTGCTTGCTGGTTGCCAGCCGCAGCCGGTCTCTGAACGAGGTAGGCGATGCCCTTCAGGGCTACGAATGTGGCCCGTGAGCAGTGCCGATGCGAATGAGCGCGGTGTCTTGGGGGCCCGGGACTGCATTTGTCAGGCGCGATTTAGGCAGCCCTCTTTACGGCAGGAGGGGACCTTTAGACGGTCAAGCGACGTCTTCCTCTTTTCCTTCCCGGGGAAGCGTCGGCGCCTCAGAGCCCGGCCGGGGCCTTAGCGGCGATGCACAGCGGACGTGTTCGCTGGACGATGGTAAGGCCCAGGCGTGTAGAGGGAGTTTCTCCTTTTCTCTTCTGAAGATGCCGAATCTTGGCCGCCGCTCCCCACCGTTCCTCGTCCGTTGCCTGAGAGTAAAAAAACAAAACAAAACACCTGAAGCCCCGTTGCCGGTTTTAGTTTGTTCAGAGAGGGGGAATTGCAGGCGGCTCTTCCGCCCCGCCCCCGCCCCCGCCCCTCCGTATTCCGCCCTGCGTTTTGTATACCGCCCTCTCTCTCTCCGGCCCTTTCGAAGGAGGGCAGCGCATTGCATCCTTGATTACTCGGGCCGTACCCAGGGGCAGCCACTGTTCCGTCCCTGAGCGAACGCCGCAGTGCTTTGGGGAGAGGAAGGCAGAATCAAAATCCTAAAGGACAAGTTAAAGATCTTTGCCTTCTACTCGAGGATATTGTGGCTTCTGATGTTCCGAGGAGCAGGATTGTCAGGTTAAATGAAAGAGTCTCTGGTAACTCCTGTTCAAGGAATTGTCGATTGTTGCTTCCTCACCGGTATTTACGTTGGAAAATGCGGAGTGTACAGCATAGATGCTGTTGGGGTGTGAATGACAGCAAAGTAAGGTTTGGGCAGCAGAGGTTCTCTGAGCTTATTAGAATTTTGTTTCCATTAGGAGTGCTTTTTATTTCCTTTCGTTAAAGAAACCAACCTTGAACCATATAACTACTTTGGCTTTTGAGGACTGAGTGAGATTTCCCCTGCAGGGTCTCACACTTAACAGAATTCATCTCTGTGTTCGTTTGTAACACTTTCTGGTCAGTCATAGATTCATTTACCGGTATTGCTTTAATGACAAGTGTAGTATAATCTACTCCTAATTCTGGCTCTGTTCTATGTCTGTAGAACTGCAGTATGTGCATAAGGGGTTATAGAGTTGGGAGACTTAATTAGTTCAAGATAAAGTTGGTTTTGCTTTTATTCAGTGTGTTTGTGTTATGTGTTTTGTTCTCGGCGTAAGCTGATCTGTTGGCATGGAGTTTAACAGTGAGAAGCTTTTGCTGCATAACAGACCACTTTGCTTTGAGGCTGAGTGAACTAAGTAAGAAAGGGTTTTGTTTTAAACATAAGTGATAGTCATTGTCAAAGCTATAACTGCAAAGTGCTCCTTATTGATCTTGCCTGAACCTTCTCTTAAGGATGCTAGAGCAGCTTCTCCAAAGGAGATGAATTGGTTGAAAGCCTGCCATAGGGGATTATATGGCTCTAAGAGAACAGGTCTATTCAGAATGCTGCTCAGGTCTGTTCATTGGGGCTTACTCCCAGGAAAGTGTGTTCAGAATCCCATTGTAAAAGCAGAATCTTTCTGAATCTTCAGCACATTGTGGTTTCAGAGATCACTACAAAACATATTCCGTTGCCTATTATTTTCCCTTCATAGTTCAAAAAAAGCTAGTGGCATTTATATTCAGAAGGGCTAAATTAACATCAGATTGAGTAGATAATTAGACTATTCTTAAAATATTGTCCTATTTCTTTATAAGTATTGCATGCTAACTGATTGCACCAAAGGAGCTCCTCTAATATTCTCCTATTTCTGAACTTACTCTGCTGAGACAGTGTAATTTATGGATGATACTGACCAAAAAGCTTGTAGTTGTAAGCCTGGCTAATGGAAAATAACTTCCCAAGCTACTCCTTAATTATTAATTCTGTCATTAAAAGAAAAAAGAACTGCTTTAAGAAAAGAATTTTGCATATGTTGCTCTAAATTATCACTTTAAAGACATAGCTAACAATTCTTCAGATATATGTGATGTGCATGTGCACCTATGTAAGTATTCTAGGTGTGTTCTATCACATTGAAATACAGTTGCCACATATGCTGGCCCATGTGCTTACCAACAGCACACCCATCTGGGTTGCTGATGTCTGGTGAGTTAACACTATGTACATATGTGGTGGTTAGAGGATCATATAGGATCTGGGAGATCCAGGTTTGAATTATTAGTCTGTCATTGAAGTTAGCTAAGTGACCATGAGCCAGTGACATACTTTCAGCTAACCCTACCTCACAGGGTTGTGAGGTAACTTGGAAAGAGAAGAACAATGTAAGCTGCTTTGGGTCCCCATCCCCAGTGGGGGGGAAGTGGGGTATAAATTAAGTAAAGAAATATGGTAAACACAATGCAATTAAATGCAAGAAGCATGAGTGAGCTGCTTATGTGGGTATATGGCCTGCATCGTATCTGTTTCCAGTGGTGAGTACGGACAAAAAGTTTTCATAACTTAATTTTGCCTAAAAGGCTAACCTTTGTCATACCTACTAGAAGAACACTGTTTTAGAATATTCAACAGTATAAATCATTTTAATCCACATTTATTTGTTACTCATACCTTTAACAAACATTTGTATAGTAATTCAGCCTTCTAAATATAATCACTAAATTTACTGATCCATGCAGCCTGTATTATCTTTTGTGTTCTTAAAGGAAAAAAAGTAATCAATTTTTGTGCATCTTCCCTCTCTGCTCGCCTGAAGGCAGTTCCTACCTGCTAATCAGGGACTAGTCCTGTAATTATTTTCAAGCCTATACTAAATGGCACTTGGCATTGAAAAGAAGTGTTTTTCATATTAAGATACAGTTTTTTAAGTATTTCATGTGGGTTTTTCCTACCTGGGGGAGCACCACCAAGTAGTTGAAAACTACATTTTAAAATAAAAGAGTAAAACGTTGAGCTCTCTCCCCCCATAGCAATTGTACTATGTTTGGCATTTAGAATTCTACATGGAAGTGAATTTTGTGAGAAATAATAAAGTTTAATTGGAAAGCTTATATCTACAGTATGAAATAACACATCTGAATTGTCTTACTATGAGGATGAATGCTTTGAATATAAGATATGTAGCTGATACACCTAGTACTGTAATGTGCAATATGTACTTAAAGTAGAAGCAGTGTAGTTTTTATGACTTGGTCAAAATAAATACATCATACATCTGTTCCTACTCATGTCAGCCTTGCAAACAGCTACAGAATGGACTATTTACTTGTAAAATTTTCCTGCCAGAGTGTTTGCTGTGCTTCATGTGTGCTTCTTGTTTTAAATTCAGAACAAGGTGAAGAGAGGACACATGAAGTAGTCATCCTAGAGCTGCAGTCCTGGAATTGCTATATATATATATATATATATATATCTCAGACCAGCAAAATTCTGACTTGGAATATTACCTGTAATGTATACTGTCATAGTATGCATGTATCCACAAAAGTATTACATGGTAATGGGTTGGCAGCTGTGTTTGTTATATATGCATATGCTATGAAAGCTTTGTACTGTAAATGCAAGCACGCTGTGCTTTTCCATAGTGTTTGATAGGGCAGTCCCTGGATCAGCATGCCATTCTTCATAGTGCATCTGGTGAGGCTGTTCATCTCCCAGGTACTGGCAGACAAGATGCAAGCCCAAAGAGGAGGCTAAACTTGTATCCCATATTTGAATGAGTGACTACTTCCTATATTAGCCCAGACTGTTTCTCGGGCATCCTTGGGACTACTACAGTGAAAGGAAAGCAGACTGAGAATGAAGCCTAGGAGACTAGATCTAGCAAGTCGCAGAGCACTTGAAAAGCATTCCCTTGACTTTGCATGTCCTTAGGAGCATTCATCCCTAATTGCCAGAAGGCTTATTATAAAAAAATTGTGGGGTATGGGTTATAAGAGTTTAGGAGTCAGGGTAAATTACATCTTGCTGTGTTGAGGAAGAGCTTCTGTCTGATCTGATGTGATACCCTATAAAGTCTCTGGGATCTCTTCTTTGTGTATTATTGTCATAAATCAATGTTTTAAGCACTATTATCTGACCAATAATTGAAGGATTATCAAATGCCAGTTTTGTGAGGAATTCCTTCATTTTTATTCTGCTTCTGCCTGAACATGTTTGGTGTATTAACAGTATTTTATGTTCTCTTTTTATTTAGTCTTAGATTTGCAGGTACAAGTTCGAAGATGCTGTCCAGTCTCTTCCGAATGCATGGGCTTTTTGTGGCCTCTCATCCATGGGAGGTCATTGTGGGAACTGTAACTCTTACCATCTGCATGATGTCCATGAAAATGTTCACTGGTAATGATAAGATCTGCGGCTGGAATTATGAATGCCCCAAACTTGAAGAAGTAAGAAGTTAAATATATTACTGAAATTTCTTATCTACATATTTGTGCCATCTGAAATTCATTTTCAAGGGTGAGTGTGATAATAGCATATTAAGTGTGGGCAAAATAAGTCACACTCACACAATTAGCATGTGCTTGAAAATTGATGGTATGTGTCTACCGTTTACACAGATATTATCGTTCTGTACAAATTGTCCTACATAAAAGTCTTCATACTACTTTCTAAGTTAATAAAACCTTGTCTTTAAAACCAGTTTTCTCATTCCAAAAAAGAAAATATTTTTAGCATTCCCCAAGATCAAAGTTTTGTCTAAACTTCATATCTTTAGTCAGTAATTAAATGTTCGGTTTCACCGGCAAACCATCACTTCTTGCTACATCTGAACCCCAGTCCCAGTCCCCCCCCCCCTCACACACACACACTAGGATTATACTGTTGTTTGGAGTCCTCTTTGGGAGGGAAGAGAGCAAACCATCATTTCTGATTTGGCCATAATGATAAAGTGTTCCTTGCTTTAAAAAACCAGAAGTGTTCAGTTCACTGGCTATGCAAGGAGTAAAGGAGAGAGAACAGATAAATATGCCACTGAAATGATTAACAGTTCTGCCTACTTACAACCTTCCAGAAAACAGACCACTAGGGAACAGGTACTCTTGAGAAGATTTTATTAGGGCTGAGCTAGGAGGCATATCCCTCATTCGTGATAAGGTTTTTTGTCTTTTTCCTCAGCAGTAAATACTTGCAGATTCTTCATGGTCTTCCCCCTGCTTCCTTTTGCATGGGTCTTGCCTTTAACACAGGCCAAAATTTAGCAAGGAAAAGGAGGAGGAAGACAACTAGGAAAAAGATCTAGCATTGTCATTGTGCAGCATTGGTCTTTTTCTCTGAAGGCACACCAAGACGACCTAGCAGCTGGCTTATGTTGACCAAGCAGAGGATTTCCAGTGCTCAGTAATGAGGAGAGAGGCTACCCTCTTCTTCCAGATATTCATAGCATCGGGTCCTGCACACTAAAAGCATGGACAGCATTCAGGTAGAAGGGCCCTGGACCTAGGAGAGTGCATTCTCCACAAGGAAGCATTCAGATGACTGTTTTTTACTTTGGAAACCCCCTAGTCAGTCTGTTTGCTTTCCTGGGCAATGTCAAGGTCCTGAGATTTTTTTCAGACTAGTAATGGCAGAGTTCTCTTTTAAACCCCTCCAAGGCCTCTGTTAAAGCACCTGTGTATTCCACCTTCTTGTACACACAGTTCTGGTGCTCTCAAGGGTACTTTGCAAAATTTGACAGGAACATTCAAATATCATCTTGATTTCCCTGAGTTGTCTGAGCCACTGCCCCTGGTTTGTGGACCTTGTCAAATTCCTGCTGCATACTCCCACAAAGCTACCAACTTGGATGGATCTTCTCAGCCAGGGTCCCTTCTTTCTGCAAAAGCCAGGTTACTTTCAATTGTATGGCTGGAAGGGCTGGGCTAGGAGGTTTGAGCCATTTGGAACAGGTGTTAGATGTTCTGCTGTCAGCTGGATCTGGAATGATCATTGTTGTGTACCAGAGCTCCTCTGGCCTTGGGGCCAAGAAAAAGAAATTCCTCCTCTGTCAGCTTCTGTTCTCCCTGTTGTAGAATTTTTTCAGGGGCATCTAGCTCTGGGCCTTCTCCCTGAATCAGCTGTCCCCCAGTACTCTCATTACACATCAGGCAATTTCTTTTGCTGTAGCTTCCTCTGTTGCACATGTGTTCCCTACTCGGTGTCTTAACACTGTTTTGCAAGTGTTAACCAAAGTGCTATTTGAGCCTATCTTTCAAGTTTCCTTAGTCTTTCTGTCTGTCAAGATGGCTTTCCTGGCTGTAGTGTTTTTAACCAAGAGGGTTTTTGTTCTTTGCACAGATCCGTTTTTTACTCTTAAGGTTAACTGCCATTTTCCCAGGGAGCAGGGACTTGTTTTGCCCGCTTTCTGCCCCAAGCTCAGCTATTTAGAGGAACTGGCATTGTTTTGATGTCATGAGGGCCACTAGAGTTTATCCTATCCTTTTAGAAGATCTCCTTTCCTTTTTTATGGAGTGAACAGGAGATCCAGTAAGGTTTACAAGACTTCTGTTGCCTCAAGAGTAACTTAGTACAGGGGTAGCTTAGTGGGTATATTTGCCTATACAACTTTGGGACACTTTCTCCTTGAAGGTATCCTGGTTCCGTCTTTCAGTGGGACAGTTTCTTCCTGGGCAACTGGATCTGGTGTTTCCAATGAGATAAAAAGTGTGCCTACCTGTCCTCTCTACACACATTTATTATGCGCTATTGAATTAGCGTTTTCTTTTTTTTGCTTTGGCTGATACAGCCTTTGGCAGCTGTTTTCTTCAGTGTGTTAAGTCCCATCTCTTTCTAACCTCTGCCTCTGTTTCTTTTCTCTCATGTGGGTTTGGACACTGCTCTACAATGCCTCATGGGTTTAGTCCACTGGAAGGCAACAAGTAAGAAGAGCATAGAATTTGCTTACCTAGTGAATTCTGGTTGTTTGCCTGACATTTCTACCTGGTGAATTCTATTTGTTTGTCTGACAGTACTCACTCAGTTTGCCTAGACATTAGAGGAGTAGCTAGGATTTGTTGGTTTTACCAGACTAATTTTCTCTCAGGATAGGTGTCCTTGGTTGTTCTTACAGTGAAAAGGGGAGGGACCTTTTAGTTCAGCCTGGCCAGTTTTTCTTCAAAGAGCTTACATCATAGTGGACAGAAATGAGAGCAGCTCATGGTCTGGACCACTGTCAGGTGAACAAGTAAAAGGGAAATTCAGCAAATGAAAAAACTTATTTGATTTGGGGAATAAACTTTCATGGGCTGGTGCCCGTTTCATCAAATCCAGTGGGCTGAAGTTGACAAAAACTTAAGCCACAGTCAGTCAGAAATACTTTCATGGTGCTGCAAGATTCCTTTTTTATTTTGCTAGAATAGATTACCATTACCGTTCTGAAATGTAATTATGTTTATCTCTTGTAGGATGTTTTGAGCAGTGATATCATAATCCTGACAATCACACGCTGTATAGCAATCCTATATATATACTTCCAGTTTCAAAATCTGCGACAGCTTGGATCAAAGTATATATTGGGTAAGTATCTTGATTTTATATTCTTACATCAGTGGATGTAGACAAGCGTCGACTCTCAAACACATGTTTTGAATCTGCAGTGATGAACCATGCAAGAAAACTGCTTTTTGCCTATGAATCATTCAAACTTGAGTCCATTACATGCAAAAGGTTGCTGAACTGGGTCTATTAATGTACTGCTAAACAGAATCCATGCGCTTTCACAGCCTAATGGGAAAATTGTACATGTGCCATTCTGCAACATTTTACTTTGATACAGCTTCTTTCATTATGAAATTTAAGACACTTCCAGGCAATCTCCCATAAATGCACTGCCAGAACCCATGCCTACTTTGGCTTTAGTAGGGCTTGTTGTATCATGTGCTTTCAACCAAACACTCAAGTAATTTTTATTGTTCAGCATGACAGAAAGAAGCAAGTGTCTGTAATGAATATTGTGTGTGATGAGTACTCAGATCAAAAGTACATTTGTCTACAAAAGAATTAGTTCATTTTAAGAAATAAGCCCACTGGCCAAAAATGGATGAATGTTAGGGATTGTGATCTCTTCCTAACCAACAGCATAGTTATTTAGGCAGTTCTGGATGAAGATGGGTAAGAACGTATCTGTCTCTCCGTTCTGGCAGATTGTGTTCCCTTTAGAAAGCATTCTGCTTAATGCCTTGCTCTTATGTATCATTTATATAGGTATTGCTGGACTCTTCACAATCTTCTCAAGTTTTGTCTTCAGCACGGTGGTGATCCATTTCCTTGATAAGGAATTGACGGGTTTGAAGTACGTACTTATTCTCATGTTCTAGGGCTTCATTTGCTTAGGGGCAGTTCAGCTGACTGAGTACAGTTGAACCCACTATTCCAGTTTTGTAGTTCTGGATGTGTGGGGTGCAGCAAAGTAAGGACACACCCACAAAGCCACTTGGGAATAATTTTGTCTTTTTATTTGACATATTTTTAAACTGCCTATCCACCTGAAGGTCCTCAAGGCAGTTCACAACAAAGTTAAAACCCAAACAATATAATAGTAAAGTTAAAAGTTTCCCTTGCTCGAATAACAGGTGAATTTGACTCTGGGGGGCAATGCTCATCTCTGTTTCCAAGCTGAAGAGCCAGCGCTGTCCAAAGACATTTCTGTGGTCATGTGGCTGGCATGAGTAAACACTGAGGTGCACAGAACACTGTTATCTTCCCACTGAAGCAGTACCTATTTATTTACTTGCAGTTTCTTGCTTTGAGACTGCTAGGTTGGCAGGAGCTGGGGCCAGAGATGGGAGCTCATTCCGTCATGCTGAGACTAGGGTCTCAAGCTGCCAAACTACAGATCTTCTGGTCTGCAGCTCAGCATCTTAACCTCTGAGCCACCACGGCCTCCACAAACAATACAGAATTACATAAAAATATCTAAACAGCAGAGGAGAAAAAACCTCAGTAAGCACCATCCCAATAGCACCATCCCAATATCAATCTGATTCAGAGGACTCCAGTTTAATCTGGAGGATCTGCAGGAACAGTAGCAGCCTCACCTCCTGGAGGAGGGAGTTCCACAATCAAAGGGTGGTGGCTGAAAAGTCTCCAAGCTTCCAGTAGGTCACAGCCATGCTAACCACAGGTTCCCACAGGAGGGCACCATATGTGGATCTCTGAGTTTAGGCAGGCTAATATCAGGTACTTCTGTGGCTGAAAGTTATGAATGAAACACTCGTCCCACTTTCAAACTGGTGAACCCCGCGCCAATGACATCATTCCCCTCCCATGTGCTTTCACTTCATGTTTCCCACTGCCCTGGCCTAGACCTGCAAAATCTTATTTGTACACTGGAATCATTGAAAGAGTTCCTCATCCCCCCAAATACATAAATTGTGCCACTCTGTGTCCATAGTCTCTGTGGTTCATACTGAGTTCCATACTTTTGTCTATTCAGCAAACAGATGGGAGATCAGGTGCCAAATGAATGTATCCAAGTCCACAGAAGCTTCCCAGAGCTGTGTTCTATACGTGCTTGAGGTCTAAAGGCTAAAGAGAGCCAGTTTGCTGTAGTGGTTAAGAATGCAGACTCTAACCTGGGAGAACCAGGTTTGATTCCCCACGCCTTCACTTGCAGCTGCTGGTGTGACCTTGGGTCAGTTTTAAGTTCTTTCAGAGCTGTTTTCCCAAGGGCAGTTCTCGAGAGAGCTCTCTCAGCCCCACCTACGTCACAGGATGTCTGTTATGGAGAGCAGAAGGGAAAGGGATTGTAAACTGCTCTGAGACTCCTTTGGATAGTGAAGGGCAGGGTATATATCCAATTTCTTCTTCTAAAGTGCAGCAAAGTCTGGTGTAGATTATTTGGTCCTAAATAATAGAGTCTCCCAATATGCATTTTCCAGGTTTGTATGTGTATTTTAAAGATTATACTTAAAGTCATTATACTTTTTAATTTTTTTTCAGTGAAGCTTTGCCATTTTTCCTGCTTCTGATTGACCTTTCCAGAGCCAGTGCACTAGCCAAATTTGCACTCAGTTCCAATTCACAGGTAAGCCAGTCTTTCTATTTCTCTAACAAGAAACCTGAATTTTAGAGCATAAGATTGGAAGGACTGTTTTAAAAAAATAATGTACAAATAAAGTAGGACCTGCAGGAATAAAGTAGACTTAACTTTACAAATAAAGTAGACTTACATTTTGCTGGCGCTCCTGTTCTCCAAGGAAGGTTTAAAAGATTTGGGGCATTTTAGTAACAACTGCATTTGGGGTCGCTCTGTCAAATTGACTACAGTAGATTTCATTCATTCTGTTCTTATCCTGCCTTTCCTTCCTCTTATTTTCACTGAGTGCAAATTTCCGTGCCCATCTCCCTTGATCCAACACTGTAACCAGTAACAACATAAGAGAAGCCAATGTTGGATCAGGCCAGTGGCCCATCTAGTCCAACACTTTGTCACACAGTGGCCAAAAATACCAGGTGCCATCAGGAGGTCCAGCAGTGGGGCCAGGACACTAGAAGCCCTCCCACTGTTGCCCCCCCCACACCAAGAGTACAGAGCATCTCCCAGCCTGAGAGTTCCTATCTATACCTTGTGGCTAATAGCCACTGATGGACTTCTGCTCCATATGCTTATCTAATTCAAAGCTGTCCATGCTTGTAGCTGCCACCACTTCCTGTGGCAGTGAATTCCATGTGTTAACCACTCTTTGGGTGAAGAAGTACTTCCGTTTATCTGTTCTAACCCGACTGCTCAGCAATTTCATGGAGTGCCCACGAGTTCTTGTATTGTGAGAAAGGGAGAAAAGTACTTCTTTCTCGACCTGCTCTATCCCATGCATAATCTTATAAACCTTGATCATGTCACCCCTCAGCCGTTATTTCTCCAAGCTAAAGAGCCCCAAGCGTTTTAAACTTTCTTCATAGGGAAAGTGTTCCAACCCTGTACTTGCTCTCATGCCAAAGAAAATACTGTTGACACTTAGCATGTTGTATTGAATTTACTGCCTTCTCGTAAGGGCAACTGACTTAAAAGGCTTAAAAGGGATTAGTTGAATTTATGATGGATAAACCTGTCAGAGGCTAATGGAGTTTCTTTGGAAGTATGCATGGGATTGCAGCCTTAACCTTCAGTGGCTTTGTGTGTTTGTGCAAATAGAAATACATTGATTTCCCTATTATTCCCCTTGCCTCTACACAGATCTAATTATTATTATTATTATTTATCATATGGCAGCAAAACTAATTCTGAATTTGAAAAGGCATATAGGCTGACTGATGGAAGATCTTGAAATGTACTTTTAAGTAGTTCAGAGGTGTTGTTTAATGTGACTTAATCCTTGCCAGTCAATTTGTATACAGATATTCAAAAAGTATGTGAATTACGTAATGGAAAATTTGGTTTACATCCTTGGCTGGTGAGGGATGTCAGTCACAGATTTTTAAATGGCTGTGATTTAATCAAATTGTGAATCACAGCCATTTTGCTGTAGCTTTAACAACTACAACATGAACAACTGCAACATTAATAATGGCAACTAGAAACAACTAATTGTAACTATTATTTTTAGGTGTTAATACAGAAATGTAAACTGTAGCAAGCTAAAAGTGGTTAAATTCAGATATCATGAAAACAATCCAGGAAGCCCTCAAACTTGCACTCTTCCTCTCACATGTGAAATCTTCAATCTTGATTTCATAGTCTGACAGAAAATGCAATTTTTGACATCTGACTCATGCACTTAAACAAATTGTAGTTTGTTTCTTTCCTCAAAAATACAGTTCTAAAGTATGATGGCCAAACAAGGTTGGCGTGCCCCTTGAAACAGTAGAGCTTGCATGTTTTTTCACACTGGTTTAGTATTTGTTGGGCCTGTTATTTCAGCTGCAATAATAATTATTGCATCAGAACAAGGGATGATTTAAGAATAAAGTCTTAGGATAATCAAGAAAGGAAGCTTCATGTCTGTTTGGGACTATGGCCGTATATAAATGTCTTAAATCATTGCTCAAGATTATTAAGAGTTATGTACAACAGATGCTTCACAACAGGTGCTGCAGTTACCAGCCCTTAGGTCATCTCACCCTAAGTGAGCAGGTACAAGTTTTGGGTCTTTGCATGTTAAACAGCTGTCATTTTTTAGTTTTTTATTCTCTCTGTCAGTTTAGGTGGCTCTATTTTGCCTCCTTGTCTGAATATCTTTATTTTTATTCATTTATTTATGGGTAGGATGAAGTGAGAGACAATATTTCACGTGGAATGGCAATTCTGGGCCCTACGTTTACACTTGATGCTCTTGTTGAGTGTCTTGTCATTGGTGTTGGTACAATGTCTGGTAAGTTTGGGTGTGTTCAGTTGTCTGAACAGGAATTTAGCTGTAAGTTTCAGAATCTTGGCAGTTTATTATAAGCTGCAGTCTGCATTATGACTCTTTTGCAATTTAATTGAACTGGAAGCCCTTTTATAGTGTGGTGTTTTTTTAAACTGCTGGCTTTAGTGCCATTTGAGATTTTGCTGCTGTAGGGTTGCTTCTCTGAGGACCCAGAAGGGGTTCATGATTTTTACTCCATCCTGTCTTGTGAGGGGGAGATTATGGAGTGCTGCTTTCATGCCCTGATTTCTAAATCCAGTGGGAAAAGGAAGTAGAAGTATATATCCAAGTCCTCAGATTGCTAGTAATAGAGATTCAAACACATGCATCTCTTAAATACTTAAGTTTTTCTCACCCCTGCTTTAAACACACTGTCCCTTTCCTGTTGATCTATTATGTCCCATGCCAGCAGTAGCCTCCATCTTCCAAAGTACTTTCATTTTATCTAAGGAGATTTTGATTAATCAATTAGACAGTCACCAAGATCGTTTGCTTTAAAATGAGCAGGGGGGGAAGATCCTGGGTTTTTTAGCAGTTACAGTAGGCATGATAACTCAGTGAAATCTCTATCATAGAGAGCTCTAATTACCAATTACTGTGGCAGGTCTTCATGCCTTGCTTCTAACTTCTACAAACATTTGGCTGGCTGGTTTTGCAAATACTGGACAAGAAGCAGCTTTGATTCCCCCCAAAAAAACTCTTCTCTGCCTATAGCACACTGATGCCAGGCTTTACCTTAGTCTCTTGTACCTCCATTAGTAAAATAGCTAGGCTGTCTTTCAAAAAAATCTGCCTAGCTTTTCTTCTGATTTGCGTGCATGTTCAAATGGTATATATGCAAAATGTCTTGCATAGCTAAGACCTTGTACCTGTCATGAAAAAAATTAATTGAATGATCGACTATGGGTGTGCAATTACAGTATATGGTAAGCCAATTTTGCCTAATTATTAATTATTATTATTATTAATTCAACTACAAAAAGCTTTTCCCTTCCTTTTCCTTAGTAGTTACAGACACACTTTAAAGTAATGGGTATGTGTGTGCTATCAGTTATGTATTATTTACTTTGTTACCATTCAGTCAAATTATCTCCAGGGTGATATATCACAGATCAAACCAATGCACTAGTCTCTCCCTCCTATATCTGTCCCTGGGCATCTGGTGGTTGGAACACAGATCTTTCTAGTAGGGACAGGGGAAAGTAGCTCTTTCTGTTCTCCTCTTGATTATCTTGACAAGATTCAGCAGGGATGTGGGCACTTAGCAAAAGCTGAGTTTGTCTATTTAAGTAAATAAAAGTGTTACTTGAAAGATTGACCCACAGCTGGCTGGGGTTCCATTTGTGGTTACATAAATATTTGTATATACAACATTTGTGAGTGGTATGGAGAGGCCTAAGGGGTATATGACCTTGGAGAAAAAAAACACAAGTGGTCTCTGACTACACTACATTGAAACAAATTAACATTGTTCTAAGAGTTTGTTCTTGTCTACAAAAACCAAAATCAGCTTAATTATAGTTGTTTGCTGGGGAGGGTTTATCAATCAAAGTAGCAAGAGGTTTTTATCTCTTTCACTGTGGCCTCTGCTGTCTATTTCCATGTTGTATCATGTGGTTGTTATGGTACAGTGTTTACTCCCACCTGCCATGGGGGGGCAGTATTTCTAAAAGCAGAGGGTGTTGGGATGGGTAGCTGTATTCATATGACTTCTGCAGTGGCAGAAATCTGTGATTCTAATGGTTCGATATTGTTTCCCTAACAGGAGTGAGACAGCTTGAAATCATGTGCTGTTTTGGATGTTTGTCTGTTCTCGCCAACTACTTTGTTTTTATGACCTTCTTTCCTGCTTGTGTATCCTTGGTGTTGGAGGTGAGATCATTTCAGCATCATTTGCAGTACATGTGTAGTCTAGTGGGAAATTATTCTTGGAGGCCCCATGAAAATGAATGAAAGCTGTGCATGATGTACTTGGTTGCCACTCTTATTTGTTCCAGTGATGCTTGTGTGGGAGGATTTCCACTGGCATGTTTCCCATCTTAGTTAATGCATATGCTTTATTATATTATAAACAACCCAAATTGGATTCAGCTATTCTGCAAATGGAATAAGTTGCTAGAACAGATCTTTGCCATTTTTCCTTTCTCAGTTCAGTCCCCATTTTGTGCCCCACACGCTGGCTACCCCCACCACCACTACAGCTCTTGAGGATCAGGAGATCCTTGGCAGCAGTATGGAATGCAGCGTGATAGGACTGTAGCTGAAAGGGTGAATCAGAAATTGCCCCCAACCTTCGTGGAAGTTTTTACTTCATCTTATGCTGTCCCAAAGGGTCCCTTGACTCAGGGGTGGATTTTGGGAGGTATGTGTGATTACATTGAGAAGGTGAATGTGTCAGAGGTCCCATATCCCAGATAACTCCATCTGCAGAAGTGTTGGATTGGCCCATATACTAGTTATCTTAGCTTCCATTATAAGCACTCTATCCAGTAGTGAACTGAGGTGGGTTCTGTGAATATTGAAAGCAATACAGTATGGCCACACACAGATAAGGAAAGGGTAACTATATTCTTGTGGGGCTTTCTGCAGCAAAATATGACTTTGTAAATAACTCAAAAAAGGTGTCATTAGAGCTAAATATATTCTAGCCAGCATTGATTGTTAGTAGCAGAGTGTCAATTAAAGAGGGGGGAAAAACAGGAGAGGAGGGAGAATTGGCTGCCTTAAGCCTGCGAGAGCTTATGAAACTGCCTTTCTGAGATATTTCCCTAATATATAAAGCAACAGTGTAGAATGCTCAAGAGAGTTAAACCAGTTGCACTAGAATGTTTGTTTATAGTTTTCATTTTGAAATATTAACCTAAAATTCTACCTAATGCCATTAGTTTTTAATATGATGATGGAGCAGGAGAGTCCAGGGAAATGTTGCTGAATAAATCTACTTTGTGTTCCTACAGCTTTCACGTGAAAGTCGTGAAGGCCGTCCCATATGGCAGCTTAGTCACTTTGCTCGTGTTCTGGAAGAGGAAGAAAACAAACCGAATCCTGTAACTCAGCGAGTCAAAATGATTATGGTAGGTTTTTTTGCTTTTGTTACAACAAAAATGACAGCTACCATCAGTCAAGAATGATTGAGATTTACCCAAGTGTAGCAAATTCAGAGCATAACCAGTCTAGCCCAAGTGTACAGACCAAAAAGAAAAAAGTAGCAGGACCACTAAGCTCAGAGCCTGACATGTTAAAATACTGTAGCGAACCGCCCCACCATTCTCTCCACTCTTAGCATGTTTCTGTCTGTCACTCTAGCTAAGAAGAAAGTTGGTTAACAATAACCTAAACATTTTAATTGTGTGTAAATCACAGAGAAACAATAAATAACTGAACACATACCTTGTAATGAGAGTTTCTTAGCAAAATTAGTCTATATAGTAAAAGATTACAGTACATTGAAAGTAACCATGAAGTGGCATCTACCATTTTTTAGTGTTGTGCTTAGCTTCTGTTTTGTATGTATACAGTATTTCAGATATTGATTCATATTACTGGGTAAGTAAACTAATTAGAATATCTGTTTAAAAATTAAGTCTCTAGGTTTGGTTCTTGTACATGCTCACAGTCGCTGGATAGCTGAACCATCTGCTCAGAACAGCACATCAGAAATTTCAATGGGATTAGACGAAACTGCACATAAGAGAATTGAGCCTAATGTTTCTCTGTGGCAATTCTACCTTTCCAGGTATGTTTACAAGGTATTGCTAGTGCACGGCATTGCATTTATCATAGATTATTTCTGTTGGACTTCACTTTATATTTTTGCAGAACTCCACTTTATGTAATTTGATGGTATGATAACACCTGTGTTTACCATTTCATCAAAAATTTCAAAATGTCATTTGTTCTAATTTTGAAGCAGAAATATTGACAGTCAACCAGTACAAGAAACAAAATTAGAATGTGTGGTTAGCAAGTTATTTTCAATTTACAGATACAGTGTATGCTTTGGATCAAGTAGTTGTATTGTTACACAACTGATCTTGTTAAATGAGTATGCACTCTTGGATAAGGGGAGAAACATCTTATTGGGTCAGACCAAGGGCCACCTTGTCCTTTGCAAGAATCCTAGCATGCAGTAAAGTGCTGGGTTGTCCATCAGAAAGTGATTTCACTGTTCCTATACATGCATTCTTCTATGTAGTTTCTATTATAACTGGTCACGCTGTCTCTGCTGAAAAGAACAAAATTTTGCATGACAAAGTGCTATTATAATTCTGATAATTTGCATGGGATTGTGGTTATATGTAAGCAAAATACTTGCAATGAATTGGGGGCAAGGGGGAGCTGGCAGAAATTTTTAAAAGTTGTGTTTTCCCTTGGTTTAACTAGATCTTCTCAAGGCAATGTAAGTTAAAGTACTATAATGAATGATTTTCCTGTAACTTTAATCTTTTTAGAATGGCCAGTATGGACATTGAGCAAATAATTACACTTGGCTTGGCTCTTCTGCTTGCTGTCAAATACATCTTCTTTGAGCAGACAGAAATGGAATCCACACTGTCACTGAAGAACCCTATAACATCTCCTTTAGTGATCCAGAAAAATATTCCTCAAAACTGCTGCAGAAAACTGTCTTTACCTTTAAAACATAATCCAAAACCCAGACAATTAGATGAGGCTCCGGTTGCCAAAGAGCAAAAAGGTAACAGCTCTGTGATGTTTTTGATTGTAATAATTTTTTAAAAGTTCTGGAGTTTAGGGAGAAAGAAAAAAGGTTGTATTTCTCAAATTCTCATTTTGATTAATGTTATGCAGATGAATCCATAAACCCGCTCCTACCAGAGTCACCAACTAAGGCCACATTTGTGGTTGGCAATTGTACCCCCACAGAAACATCCTCAGTTATCAAAAGCATGGAACCTGAAATTGAATTGCCTAAAGAGCCACGTTCTGTCGAAGAATGTCTCTACATACTTCAGAATAGTGAGGTAAGTAGAGAGACCCTTGCAGGCATCTAGTGCTTTACATTGTTTAGAATCTTTCTGCTGTGGTTATTTGCAAAAATGTCTCTCAGTGGCTACTCTGTGCTTTATTATTTGCAGCCTAATCTCAGGATTTTTGCCTGTTTTTTCCAATCCATGTTAGTTAATGTTATGTTGAAATCCTTAGTGTGTTTTTACCCAAACAATCTTGTTGCAGTTGATTTCATTTAGTTCAAAATGAAAAGGTACAACTTCATCAGAGTCAGGATACTGGTAATACAAATGCTTTTTATTGAAAAGATATTATACACAAGTCCCCCACCCTTCCCAAAATCAGTGGGATCTTTTCATAAGTATCTGTTGCTTGTTTTTAGTGTTCACTGTACAAGTATACTTTGGAGTGTCACACCTGTGCAGAGCACCATTTTAGAACCTCTTAGAGTTAAGATTTTAGGCACCAGCTCCACCTTCTGTGAGCAGAGGGCACCAGAGAGCACTCAGAACCTTCTGTTCAGTTTTCTTTCATCTTCCAGGGCAGCAAAACCACTGGAAACGGTTCCTACTCTGCACAACTGGAACGAATAAAAAAAATTCTATACAGTTTTAGAATCATAGAGTTGGCAGTGACCTCCAGGGTCATCTAGTCCAACCCCTGCATAATGCAGAAAGTTCACAAATATCTCCCCAACGAACCCCCAGTGACTGCTGTTCCATGCCCAGAAGATGACAAAAAGCCTCCAGGATCTCCAGCCAAACTGGCCTGGAGAAAAATTGCTTCCTGAAGTGGCGATCAGAATTTCCCTGGGCATGTAAGAAAGGGCCACAAGAACTAAGCACTGATTCAACCCTTCCTACTTTCCCCCTCATGATCTGCCTAAGTTCACAGAATCAGCATTGCTGTCAGATGGCCATCTAGTCTCTGTTTAAAGATGTCCAAAGAAGGAGAGCCCACCACCTCCCAAGGAAGCCTGTTCCACTGAGGAACTGCTCTGTCAGGAAGTGCTTCCTAATGTTTAGCTGAAAACTCTTCTGATTTAATTTCAACCTGTTGCTTCTGGTCTGACCTTCTGGGGCAACAGAAAACAACTCTGCACCATCCTCTATATGACAACTCTTCACATACTTGAAGATGGTTATCATATTACCTCTGAGTCTTCTCTCCAGGCTAAACAAACCCAGTCTCCAAACCTCTCACCATCGTTGTTGCCCTGCTCTGGACATGTTCCAGCTTGTTTATATCCTTCTTAAATTGTGGTGCCCAAAACTGAACACAATATTCTAGGTAAGGTCTAACCAGAGCAGAGTGAAGCGATACCATGACTTTGCGTGATTTGGACACTATACTTCCGTTGATACAGCCCAAAATCGTATTTGCCTTTTTAGCTACCACATCTCACTGCTGACTCATGTTCAGTGTAGGGCCTGCTGAGACCTCCTAGATCCTTTTTGCACATACTACTGCCAAGACAGGTTATGCCAATAAAGGTTGTTTATACTGCCAAGACAGGTCTCCCCCATCCTATATGCATTTGATTGTTCCTACCTAAATGCAGAACTTTACATTTATCCCTGTTGAAATTTGTTTTATTTGTTTTAGCTCAGTTTTACAGCCTGTCAGGATCATCCTGTATCCTGACTTTGTCTTCTGCCATATTTGTTAGCCCTCCCAATTTAGTATCATCTGCAAATTTAATAAGCATTCCCTCTATTCCTTCATCCAAATCATTGATAAAGATGTTGAACAAAACAGGTCCCAGGACGGATCCTTGAGACACTCTACTTGTCACTCCTCTCTACTTTACTACTTTGTAGCTGAGTTTTTCCTCTTTGTAGCTGGTCCACATATCTAAATTACAGTACCTTTTATAAAAGTGCTTGTACCATGGAGGCAATTTTCCTTCCACAGGCAGTTGTGTCTGCTGCCTCTTTGGTCATGAGGAAGTTTAATTCTGTTCTCCTTATCAGCAACTTATCAAGCATTATAACCAGTTTATCTGCCTTAGGATGGCGCTTTTGGGGAGTATTGTATTGGCATCAGATGCTATGGATTCGTTCTCTTCAGCTCTTCCCAGTACCAGACTGATCTGTTCAGTATCTGTACCTACAATATTGTTTTTGACTTCTGACCCTCTGGGTGTTGGATCTTTGGCTTCAAAGCAGTAACCATATCAGGAACCTGGGTATTCAAAGTGGAGATTCCCTTGCAAAACCTAGGCGGAAGAAGGGAAAAGGGCCAAATATCAATCTAAAGGGCCTAAGGAAAGAGTGTCAGCTGATCAACTTAAAGTACCACCCTTAGCGCTAACCATCACAAAGACTTCAGGCCTCACAAGGCAAGCACCAGTGCAACAGTTGCACCCTCAGGTATTGGAACCACCTGTACAACTTACTAGAGAGACGATTCAGCACTTGGGCCTGATATTCAGGATGCCCTCGTCAAACCGAGATCAGTCCCTAGGTGTACAAATAATGTGCCCATTTTTGGAAAGTCAGTTGGAAGATATATGTATGCATGATCTCCCTTTGAATCTGAGAACCCATTTAATCCTGATCACTGAGGAGTCAGTCCCCAAGAGGATGAACTCCTTCTCTAGCTAATGCCCAGTGTTCCAACATTTATGTTCACACCTTCCATTTCTGCTCAGTACCTGTAGGCTCAGTGTTGATGCATGGCTGTTGACTACTAATACAAGGTACCTTTGGGCTATCCACTGCCCATAATTTTTAAATAGTACGTGGTCATAATAGCTGTTCAGAAAAGGTTGATCTACCCCAGTATTGGCTGTTGGCTCTTAGTGTGGGACTCCTGCCACTCACTACTTGGTCCTGTATACTTGATGCTCCACCTTTTTTCAGGTGTAGGTCAGTAAGTCAACACACCCAAATCTCATCAGTATCCTAGAAGGTACATTCAGCTTATAGGCGCAGTGCTGGAGTCTTTAACATGACAAAGGGTTTTTACATACTGACAGGGATGTCGCTGTTGTTTGCCTCACAACCCCATTTCTCTGTCAGCACTGTCATATAGTCCTCCAGGTGCAGCTGTTGAGGGTGGCAGTTACCTTTGCTAACCTATACTACAAATTGAGAATGACTCTATAGCATTAGTTCATATCCTGCCTCTTTTAGGATCTCCAGTCCAAGGTATGGAGTCTGCCTCCAAGTGTCCCCCTTCATATGGTGGACACGCTTACACAGTCGCTACAAGGAGTTCTATTGCCCTCCCCTCGTGTCCCAACTAAACCTTACCATGGATGCCTCTAATGGAGGGTGGGGTGCCGACTAGCAGGTAGAGCATCCACCAAGGCTGGTCTTGATGGAAGTTCATTTCAGTGTACTGGAGATTCTAGCAATTTATAAAATCCCTACATGCTTTCATTTGTTTCCCGCTAGGCAGAGTCGTTCAGGTGGCTACAAATTATAGTTAAGCAAACAGGATCGCTCAGGGCTCCAGGGTACTTTGCCATCTCATGAGCCATGTATGGGAAAGATCGCATACTGCAGCACATAACACCAATCAAGATACATGTCTCATTAACAGACATGTTAATGTGCATTAACAGACTCAGTCAGTGGGAAGAAGTGGGATGCATGCACATGGCTGTTGAAAGTGACTTCTCTTAAGTTGATTTGCAGTTGCTGGAGGTGGCCAGAAGCATAGTTGCCTTACCAGCTGAGTATCACAAGTTACCCAGCGGAGTGGGGATGGGTTAACACTGTCTAAAGATGCCTTCCTGGTCCTGCAGATAGGCTAACCCCCTCTATATGCCCCCTATCCCAATTCTTTTGTACAAGAACAGTTGTCAAAACAAAGACAGTCAACAAAATAATTCAGGGGAATGACCTGCATCCTGCTGTCTCCATATTGGCCTGAACAGCCTTGGGTACAGCCTTTGGCAGTGCTTGCACAAAAGCCACAAAGAGAAATGACAGACTGCCCGTAACTGATGTTCTTCAAGTGTCACACTACTTACTCCCTTTTCCTGAAATAGGTGTGTTATGTCTTCTATATTATTCTAGGTAAGAATTGAACAAGCTCTGATCTGCTAAGTATGGGCTCTGGCTCTGCCTAGGAATGGGCAGAGCTGGTGCATAAAGCTCTGCACGGGAATGAAAATAAATAAATATGGAGGACAGCTGTACAGTTTGCTTTCCTGTCCTTGGAAATCTGAAGTTGTACTCTGGGCTCTGTCTTTAACAGGTTAAATCTGTAAAGGCAAAAAGTCAGTTTCTTCTAAAGGCCCTTCAGTGTGGAATTCATTTAACCCTCGCCTGACTTCTTCCCTAGTAATTTTTGCTGGCAAGTGAATGTTTTAGTTTTCAGTGGCTTTTATGATTGCTTAAAACTGTAAATATTACAGGTGATGTAATATAATTGCAGGTGCTAGTGGGCCTGTTAGTTTAATGATTTTTTGTTTTGCTTCATTGTAGTGTTGTCTTATTGTTGTGTAACACTTCAAAATGCCATTTGGGCCCTGACCTGGATAGCCCAGGCAAGCCCAATCTCGGAAGCTAAGCAGGACCAACCCTGTCAAGTAGTTAGATGGGAGATCTCCAAGGAATACCAGGGCTGGGACGCCAAGGCAGACAATAACTAGGCACCTCTCTGAAATGTCCAAGCCCCACTAGGGGTTGCCAGAAGTTAACCATGACTTCCAGGCACACACACACAATACTCCCCCCCCCGACAAAATGCCATTTGGGAACAGCAGCAACCCCACAATAATATAAATAATAAAGCAACAAATGTATTTTCTTCTAGATGGGTGCAAAGTTCCTTACTGATGCTGAAGTTATTAGCTTAGTCAATGCAAAACATATTCCTGCATACAAATTGGAAACTGTTATGGAAACTCAGGAGCGTGGAATATCTATTCGTAGACAAATGTTATCTCAGAAACTTCCTGAACCTTCTTCTCTGCAGTATCTTCCTTACAAGCATTATAATTATTCTTTGGTAAGTTAAAGTGTGCTAAGCACACAGATCTTTTTGATAACAGACTTCTTAAAGGGGGGGGATCTTGATGCAAATGAATGTTAACTGAACTCACTCATCCATGGCAGCTAATAGGTTTGCAGCAGAGTATCAGTTGATGGTTGCATTTAGTGCACTTGATGATGGTGTTGGGGTTTTGGATGCTCTTTAGAGTTTTAGGCTGTGGTGTTGTTGTTTTTCCTGCTTCTTGTTTTTCTTCCAAACATACCAAATGACTGCACATAATTGTATGTCCATGTAAACTTTTGTAATGGTATAATTGATTTACTCATTTTGTCAGTTGGTCTTCTTCATCTTATATAACATACAGGGTGGGCTGAAAAACGCAAGTGTATTCTTCCTTTAAGCCACCATGTTTCCATTGTGGGTACTGACTCAAAAGTGTATTGTTATGAGATTATATAAAGAATCACATTGCCAGATGAATTTTATCCTAAAGCTGTCTTATCAACTCCTAAAACTCCTAGAACTGTCTTAAAACTGTCTTATCAAACTCAAGATTCCATGAGCCTGAAATGGAACAAGCACATCAGATACATACAGCAGGGAGCAAACGCTGATCTCAGAGCAGGTCTACAATAACGTTTCTCACTGCATAGTTCAGCGCTTGGCTTGCTTTTCTGTGAGGTAGGAAGCTTACCAAAATGCTCCCGAGTCTTGACTTGACAGAAACAGATAAGGTTTTTATACATTTTATGTTAAGGGCTTTCTTCCCATGACCTATTTTGCTATGGTAAACAGGTTGTGGCTATGCCAGGCAGCCAGTGTCTTCTGCCCAGGCTTCTTTGTCATGTTCCACTACTACTATTCTTTTTATTTAGTTAGTTGATTTTTATCCTGCCCTTCAAGGAGCTCAGGATGGCATACATTGTTCCCCCTCTTCCATTTTATCCTCACCCCAACCCTGTAAGGTAGGTTAGGCTAATGGTGAATGACTGGACCAAGTTCACCCAGCTGACTACTGTGACATGAGTGTGGATTTGAACCTGGGCCTCCCAGATCTTAGTCCAGCATTCTAACACATATGTCATGTTGGATGGTAAGAAAATGTTGCAAGGAAAATGCCCATAGGAGCAAACTGAGTATGTTGGAAGGAACAACTTCCCTCCTGTATTCTCCCCTTAGAGCTACTTGCATAGTAGTCACCCTTAAAGTTTTGTTGTGTTATTTGTCAAGAGCCTGGGGGAGACTATATAATTCATTGTAGAAAATTTATATTCCACTTATTTATATAAAATGCACAACGCAAAACACCAAAAAATACAATTAGATTTAAAAAGTCAATACCATTCATAAAAATCACAGAATAGGTTCAGATTTAAAACTTCAGACAGGACAATTAAGACCATCAACTGTCAAGGGACTTTCAGTAAAAAAAGATCTTGAAGCTGTTCCAGAAAGCTTATCAATAAGGGGTGCACCTTCTGGGGAAGGAATATCTCATTCTAGGGGCAGTAGTCATATTGTTCTAAACTCTGAAAGTGCAGGTTCTTGCCGCAAGATCCCTCAGAGGATCTCAGTTATGCAACTGTGTTTTTATATAAAACCAATGATTAAACAGTCTAACTCTTCTTGGCACATTATTTGTCAGTTGAGATGAATAAGAGGAGAAGGTGAATTAATTGATCTTCATACCAAGTTATTCTAAAGGTCACATGCTCATTATATTTTTAAGATATTGAAGTAAAGGTACTGACTCAGTTGTCATGAATATATATCTCTTAGTATAAAGCAGTGGTAAAGCCGCTCCTAATGGTTACATGCTTACTTCTTCGTTAAGGTAATGGGTGCCTGCTGTGAAAATGTGATCGGGTACATGCCAGTCCCTGTTGGAGTAGCAGGGCCTCTTCTTCTGGACAAGAAACAGTTTCAAGTTCCCATGGCAACAACAGAGGGCTGTCTAGTGGCAAGCACAAACAGAGGGTGCAGAGCAATATGTGTAAGTATCAGTCACAGAGACAGAATTGGTAGGACGCTGTTTAAACAGTTACTGCTTAACTCTGAGTTTATTTAGGTTGTCCATTCCAAAATCCTGTTTGTGTTTTGAGTGCAGCTCGGTGGAGGTGCCAGTAGCCGTGTTCTTGCTGATGGAATGACACGAGGGCCGATTGTTCGACTGCCCACTGCCTGCCAGTCTGCAGAAGTAAAGGCGTGGCTTGAAACGCCAGAAGGATTTAAGATCGTCAAAGATGCATTTGATAGCACAAGCAGGTTAGTAATAGAGGTAGTGATTTTTCAAAAAATATCTTGGCTGAAAAGCATTCAGATGCAGTACACCAAAAATAAGTTCAGAGAGCCTAAATTAATCCAATTAAAATCCTTCTTTATAGGTTTGCTCGTCTGCAGAGACTGCTTATCAGTTTGGCTGGCCGCAACCTTTATATTCGCTTCCAGGCTAGAACTGGTGATGCAATGGGAATGAACATGATATCAAAAGTAAGCTCTGGAATTTCCTGTGGGCATTTAAACACATGTTGATTTTAAAATGAGATTAAGAGGTTAGCAGGGTTAACAGACCTGAATAGGCCAGGCTAGTCCGATCTCGTCAAATCTCAAGCTAAGCAGAGTTAGCCCCGGGTAGTATTTGGATGAGAGACCTCCAGGGAACACCAGGGTGACTCATGACACAGAGCCAGACAACGGCAAACCACCTTTGAATGTCTCTTGCCTGGAAAACACTATGGGGGTCGCCATAAATCAGCTGTGACTTGACAGCAAAAAAAAAAAGAGAACATGCATGTGTGTTCTCACATTTGTGTGACTTAATTTTATATACAAACTAAAAAGAAGCTATGAGCCCAATTTCATGGGATGCTATAGACTCAGAGTTCTCTGAAGTAAAGTGCTTCATGTTTTGTTCAATTCCGCATTTTAAAAATGGGGCAAGACTGTTCTTGTGGAAGAAAAATTAAGTGGGTCTTCTTTTAACACTTAACATTTTCTAGATAGGTGTTTGAAAGAAGACTATTTCATATTCCCTATAAAATAAATTAGTCATCTCCCCTCCCCCATTTTATTTTCTCCAGAGACCAATATGGGTCAGTATTCACAATAAAATTTACCAGAATTCAGTCCTGTTGGGTAGGAGGGTACTAGGGTACTGGCTGTGAATTACGTGAAGTTTTGTTTCATCCTGTCAAATGTGACAACTGACAAAACAGTCCATCCACAAACTTCTTATATGCAAATACTATCACAAACTGATGTTATCGGTTGATGCAGTTATAGAAAAAGTTAAAACTGAGTGAGCATTTTTATATTGATGCCTCTGGAGTTTAAAAGCTAAAGTTCAGTGGATTATAATATAAAACACTGTTTTTCTCCTCTACCCATTTCCTGCTGTCTTCATTCTTTTAACTGGATTCTGTAACTGGAGCTTTGTTTTTAAAAACATTTTTTTCTCAAACAGGGTACTGAGAAGGCACTTGCAAGGCTTCAAGAAGAGTTTCCTGACCTCCATGTCCTAGCTATTAGTGGTAACTACTGCACAGATAAAAAGCCAGCTGCTGTTAACTGGATAGAGGGAAGAGGGAAGTCTGTTGTCTGTGAAGCTGTCATTCCTGCAAAAGTTGTTAGAGAGGTAAGGATCTGATGGGTGAACAAATATGTGTTGATCAGTAATGCTGAATTCACTACTTAAATAATCAAGGTTCCCCTTTTATTTATTGTACATTTCACTGTTTTTTAAAACATATGATTTCCATTGTCAGAGAGACTCACAGTCTAGGGTCTGGGACACTTCCAGTGTAGTACAAGACTCCCTCATAACCCTGAATTCCTAAATTCAGGATTTCAAGAGTCCCCCTAACTGGCTTTCACTAAGCTGAAGTTACTTTCATGTCCCACTGGCAACAAGCTGTATGTAAGGCTGATCTCTGTGCGGCAGCTTTTTAGGCAAACCTGCATCGCTTTAGCTGCCTTCAGACAAATTAATGAACAGTGTCCCCACAGGAGCCATTGACTTCGTAACTCTCTTTCTGTAAACAAAAAAGCCTGAGGCATAAAACAATCTCACAATAAAACTATTGATTTTTGCAATTGGGGTGTATTTTGTCTCAAAACAGTGGACATATAGATGAGGTGCAAAAAAAAACAAAAACCCCACAAAGATTAAAACCTTGCTCTAGGGACAGCAGTATTCGAGTCCCAATGGTGCCGTAGAGACCAACAAGATTTGCAGGGTATGAGCTTTCAGGATTCAGATCTCTTCATCAGATATGAGTTGGAACGGAGACTGAGGCATTGCACTCTGGATACAGCCGTCCTTCCTGAATTGTTGTGATTGGAGAGAGAAGGCAACCTGAAAAGAAAAAGAAACACATTCCATCTCATGTGGAAGTGTTTATCTAGCCTTTGGGTATTTGAAACAAGCTCATAGTTTTGAAACACACTGCCTTATGCCACTGAAACCAGATTCTGTTGTGGGACACTTGACTACGTCTAGGTATATCAGGATTTGGTTTGTGGTAACAATTACATCCCAGATGTATGAGCTCTTTCACGCAATCATAGTTAAATGCCGGTAATGCAAACAGAATTAAGCTGGCACTATAAGTATGTGCTGGAGGAGACAATCAGCAGACATTTCTTCCTCTCCACATCTCCTTTTTTGAAGCAAAAATGTATGCATTTGAGCTTTTGGCTGAGCCCCACATAATGTTAACTTTTCCATCCCAATTTTATATATGGAGTACATTAAAATATTATTGTTGGAGAAAAAATTAATCCCAGGTCCCTGGGCCGGATGTGATGAGAGACCAGCCCCAGGGGTAAGGGACAAAGACAAAAGCTTGCACTTTGTTCTCATTTATTCACTGAGCAACAAAAACAAGATAACAGAACTGCTGAAGACCAAAATGGTTAATAACATTTCAATATTCAGCATAGAATATTTTGACACAAACCCAGTACTAAAAATAGTGCACTTCTATGAAACGCAGAACGTCCTAGACTGCTCACCGAGGCCTCCCAAGGAGCTGTTGACGGCCAGGCCTGAGGAGACAAATCTTCAACAATTTATATCCTTTGGCCTATCTGCTCAATAAAATGGCTGACGTATGGCTAACACATTTAACAGAAGAATATCTCTGGTACAATTTTACTGTGAACTCATACCATAGATAGGAAAGATAGGTACCCTAGATAGTCAAGGATGTTATGTGTCAAATAGAGAGTCAAAGATCATTCTAAGAATCTAAGAGCTTTCAGCAGATAAACTGCAGATAAACTAAATGTTTAGATTTATCATGACCTTGTTAGAAGCACAGACTCCTGCTTCAGTAAGTATCATCAGCAGATCAGAACTACAGATCTTCACACTAGGAGGCATTGATGTAGTATGAGGATGAAATGAGGAACCTAGAGAAATGTACACTATTCAAAGGAAGAAAGACCAAGTGGTCAGCCCTAGCTTACAAAAATGTCACATCAGCTATACCGCAAAGCTCTATAGGGAAGAGAACCAAAAAGGCATAATTCAGGCTGCTATACAGAAATGCCCCAGGCTCACTTATCTCTCTGCCACAATTACAAATATACAAAAAACAAAAGTAATATCACGGCTTCTTGTTTAATTGATACAATAATATACACACAAAGCTGCCTTATGCTGAATCAGACCATTGTCTTTATTGTCTAGTCGGACTGGCAGCAGCTGCCCAGTGCCTCAAAGCAAGAGGTATTTCACATCACCTGCTTCCTGATCCTTGGAACTGGAGGCGCTGGGGATTGAACCTAGTGACTTTCTGCATGCAAAACAGAGGATCTTCTACTGAGCTGTAGCCCCTCCCCATTTTGCCCATTTTTATATACAGTGCAAATTTCATCTCATATATTATCCTGTTTGCTCTTCTTCCAATACAGAATAGCAGGTTGCCAACTTTTCTCTCTTGGGAAAAAATGTTTCTTTTTCCAATTAAATCTTGGATGCAATTTTTGTCTATGAGCATAATAGACCACATGCTATATAACCATATCTCTGTGTTAGGTGATATGCTTTGTTTCCAGTACTGTGCTAAGAGTACTCCAACTGTTTTAGGAAGTTCTTAATGAGACAATCAAATTTCACTCTTTGGGAAATAACCCAGCAGAGTAATTCCTGTTTGCTGTTTCTTTAAATCTTAAATCCATTGAGCCAGTATGACTTTGGCTCCTGATTAAAAAAAAAAAAAATCCTCCATGCCAGCAAATCTTTTAGGTTGATGGCATAATATTTGCTAATACATCCAATATGCAGTATCATCTCCACATATTCAGAGCATCTTGTCATTGTTCTATGATAACAGTGTGTAACTTAGTCCAGATGTTGGCTAGGATGTCTGTTGGCAGATCTTTTCCCTGTCTGCTCTTGTAGGCTGGAGCTCTAGCCTCTTGATACAGCCATCATTTCATATATTCCAGCTATAAGCCCTTTCTCTTGATCTTCAGATTTATTTGAAAGGTGAATGGAGTTGTTCTTGAGTAACACAGAATTACTACTTCAACTCATGATTAATATATCAATCTTATTTGTGTTCTAGGTACTGAAGACCACTACGGAAGCCATGATTGAGGTCAATATAAACAAGAATTTGATTGGCTCAGCAATGGCTGGTAGCATAGGTGGCTATAATGCTCATGCAGCAAACATAGTCACAGCTATCTATATTGCGTGTGGACAGGTATGTTCTTTTGGGAGTGGGGGGAGTGTCTACAGTATAGAAACAGTTTCTTTGAAAGTCTATTAAAATACATTTCTGCGCTGATTCTAGGATGCAGCACAGAATGTTGGCAGTTCAAACTGCATCACACTGATGGAAGCAACCGGTCCTACCAATGATGATCTGTATATCAGTTGTACGATGCCTTCTATAGAAATTGGAACTGTGGGTGGAGGAACCAACCTGTTACCACAGCAGGCTTGTTTGCAGGTATGAAGCATTAAGGGAAACATAATAACCTTTCCCATTTCTGTAATATGCTGAGACTTAATATAATTTTCTGTTTATGAACCCATTCTTTGATAGCTGGGTTTATTCCCTTCTGCCTGCCTCTCCTTTATTGTTTTCTGATACTATTTATCTGAGGTGTATAATTAATACAAATTCTGATATGTCCTTTTAGGGAGAAACAACAAATGTCTGCCCGTCTTATGGGTCTATGCATTTAAAACGATATAAGTGGGGACCCACAAGGCCTTGCAGGGGTCATCTCATTTTCACCACCCCCATTATTTCCTTTCCCTTCCCTGAAAACCCCCATAGCCTAATCCCTTTTTCTGCTTCCCATCCACCAGCCAGCATACCTTTATCTGCTCCCCTTCAGATTTCCCACTTGCTTTCCCCAGGCAAAATCTGGCCCAGTTGCTGGGTTAAGTCTAGTTGCATGCTGGGGAGTCTGCCAGATCCTAATTTCAAACTCTAGCCACTACACCACATTGGCTTTTGTGGGATGGCTTCTGTTGAACAGGAGTAAGCGGCTGTGCCTGGCTGAGTCATGGAAGTCATCCAGTGGTTGCTGCCAGGCCTGGCCCCGACGAGACCTCCCTCAGAGGCTAAAATAGATCCTGTAAAGGGTCCCTGTCCTCTCCCCCTGCCTTTTACTGACAGAAACTGTGGGTTGAAGGTTGCTTAATGATCCCCACAATGGCCACTACAGAGGTCATTTGTTTCTTAAAGGTACAGGTGCTGCTTCTATTATTTGGGGCACCCACCAATGTATTTTTTCCTTAGATATGGGTTTTTTATCAGAGTTGAAGAATGATTGGTCTTGTCAATCCATGGCTTCAGTCTTCTAAGTTCAAGTAACCATAGATGAACCCATGTTGAGAATTAGATATACTGATGTGAAGAATGTGTGTCATTTTACATCAGGACCCACTAGGAGTGTTGAAGGAGTTTTTCTGACTGTATAACAGATAGCATGCATACATACATGGTCTGAAACTGATTGAATCCATGGTAATATAAAGCTTCCTTTGTAGGTGGTGCTGACCACTGGCCAATTTAACCCAGTATTGTCTGTTTTGATGATGGTTGTCATGCAGAGGTCTTTCCCAGTCCTGTTACCTGATACGGTTTGGTGTAGCGGTTAAGTGCGCTGACTCTAATCTGGGAGAACCGGGTTTGGCAGCTGCTGGGTAACCTTGGGTAACCATAATTCTCACACAGCTGTTCTCTCAAGAGCAGCTCTCTGAGAGCTCTCTCAGCCCTATCTACTGCAGAGGGTGTCTGTTGTGAGGAGAGGAAGGGAAGGAGATTGTAAGCCACTCTGAGAATGAGTTAAGGGCAGAGTATAAATCTGATCTCTTCTTATTCTTCCTGAGGATCCCAGGGAACCTGAGACTACTTATGTATAACACTGTAACTCTATAACTGAGCTGTCGAAGTCTTTACATTACACTTCATATTTTCCACATTTTGAAAGATTTGTTCATTGTGAAGTGGCAAGGATTGCAGCATTTCTGTATGAAACGTATTTGTACTTGCTGCTAAAAGCACAATGTTGTTTCCTCTTGCTACAGATGCTTGGTGTCCGGGGAGCCAGTCCAGACAACCCTGGGGAAAACGCTCGTCAGCTTGCCAAAATTGTTTGTGCTACGGTAATGGCAGGAGAATTATCTCTAATGGCTGCCTTAGCTGCAGGGCATTTGGTCAAAAGCCACATGATCCACAATAGGTAAGAAGGGAACAGCCTCATCTTGTCTTGATAGCATCCTGTTAGCTACCGGCCAACAGAACATAGAAATCCAACAGAAAACATAACTTAATTTGTTTTTCTTCTTGATTCTTTTTTATATATATTTATAGATCAAAAATAAATCTACAGGATCTTCAAGGGCCATGTACCAAGAAAGCTGTTTAAAGATTAACAGGAACTTGAAGCAAAGTATTGCTGTGGCAAGTTGACAACAGAAACCATGTATGATCTGTGAATTTGAAGAGAAAGATAATCCTCAGTTCAATGAATTGTGGGAAAGATACTTGAACATCCATGTTGTTCCCACATGCCGACTTGCATCCTTTTCCTCTGCCATAAAGGGATATTTCTGTGGAAAATACTTCAGATGGTCTTACTTTTAACATGAGAATCTAGATTTCCTGAGCCCTATGATTGATAGGGTGGGATTTCACTTAGTCCACCAAATTATTCAAAAGGCTTAGCCTCTGTCCTTTTGGGTTGAAAATAATTTGGCTAGCAAGCTGCTGAGAAGAAATACAAGTTCCGTTACTTTCTTAATTCTCTTTTGTTTGCTTGGTTTTCTCTCTGTTTTCAGCTGAACATAGTACGTACTGGCAGCAGTAACTAATGTAGATGCAAGTTACAGTTCCATTGGGTCAGAGGAATTGCCAGGCACACAGTTTCACCTACCATGTGATTGACACACACACACACATACACTCATTTGAGCAGGATGGCAAATTTTTGGACAAGGTGGTTCCATCACTTCTCATTAAGTTATTGTTTTAACTTTGTTCAGACTTTTAAGCCTGAGATTTTGGTAACATAATCACAATAATACATAGAAACCTCTTTCAGAGTGCTTAACAATATATCCAGCTCTTAAGTGTTGATTCTTTAATTGGGATAAACTCCCATTTTAAAGAAAAAAAATCTGCATTACTGCAGCACAGAGTTGCTTGGTAGAGGCCGTGTTTCAGGGCATAAAACCACTGAGTCAAAATGCTCAGGTGACTTGTTCAGATACTCCCTGTCTCTCTTGCACTGGGATGAATAAAGCTTTCAGACACAGTTCGCTGGGAAGCTTTCTTGAACAACCCCTTTGGAAATGACAGCTGTACAAAAGCACAACAGTTTCCATTCACTTTCCTGGGGCTTTCCTGGGAGGGCTTCCTGGTGGACAGTGCCCTTGGTAAAGCTTGAACGAATGAGTAGGGTTATTTTAATGGGCATGATTTCAGATAAGTCAGAAATATGTTTACACCATTTCTTAATCATAAGTCTAGTGTGCACTTCTGCAGTAATAGATGAATGGCTAGAGAGATGACAAATTTATATTTCTTTATTACTGATACTTTATTATTTCTGTTCCTGATAAAACAATAAGTTATTTTGGAGCTAGCTCTGACTACAGCTCTTGTTATAATGAAGTTAAGAGCAGATCTAATGCAACAAAAGTAGCTGCATTCTGGAGTAATATGGCACAGGAGAACCTGGTGTGGCTTCAGCAAGGCAGAAGGGGAGCAAGAGCACAGATACACTGGGGTCTTCGCATTCTCATTGGAATGCAATGTGAGTGTCCCCTTTTTTGTGCAAGTTCAGTATAAACTGTGGTCCTTTAGTTTGTAATACATAAAGTCTAATTCTTTCGTATTGGGCTTGTAAAGCTAGTGCAAGCCAACACCTACTACTTGCTAGGTATGTGCTGTGGCTACTTGTAAATAGCATCATGAATGTCCATCTCCCTACAGTGTTGTTGTCCAGCAGTTACAATTTCCTTATTTATGCAGCATTTGAACTGCTTCATTTTATTATTTAATGCAACACTGAGCTAGCAATAAATGGTTTGTTCAGTGTTCATTTTGTTGAATGTAACTGACATTTTGTCTTTAAAAGAACCATTTTGTACTGTTTCAAAATTATGTACATTTTGGTACAGATACTTTTTCAGTTTCAGTAAAACAATGCAAAAAGCACCTTGGCTGAGCTGTGATACTTTTAAATGTAATTACTCATTTGAGCTGGTCTTTAGCATACGCGGATGTGCTTGTGAATGGGCAGGTTGATACTGGAGAAGGTACTGTGGGCCCAGGCTTTTGAAGAGAGTTGCCTTTGAATCATATCGAATGCTTTGAATTTAATTCTATTTGGTATACTTAATAAATGTAGACTATTAAGGCATTTATATTTTTACAAGCGAATTGCAAATACACGCAATACACTGAAAGGGGCAAAGAGCAGCAAACTGCTGTGCCTTAGGCCATCTTTAGCCCATGAATCTTGAGAGGTAGGGGGAAAATGAAAATAACACGTTTATCTTACTACAGAATGTATTTGAACTTTCCCATGTTGTAATACAGTTAGTTGTGTATTTGGATACTAAGTTAGACTTTATAACTGACTGTTTGGATACTCAGTTAAACATTATAACATTGATTATTCAGTGTCATCGATGCAACGAACATGAAATTGAGCAAACTTCAGCGGACAGCGGAAGACAGGAGGGCCTGGCATGATCTGGTCCATGGGGTCGCAAAGAGTCAGATTCGACTGTGCGACTAAACAACAACATTAGTGTTATACATATTGGCATATTAGTTGTGCTTCAAAATATGTGTATATCTACACTATAAGAACATAAGAAGAGCTCTGCTGTATCAGACCAGTAGTACATCTAGTCCAGTATCCTGTCTCACACAGTGGCCAACCAGTTCCTGCGGACAGCCAACAACAGGGCATAGAGGCCGAGGGTTTCCCCAGATGTTGCCTGCTGGCTCAGGGATTCAGCAGTTTAGTGCCTGTGAATGTGGGAGTTCCCCTCAGTCACCATGGCTAGTAGCCATCAATCCTCCTGTGACCATCACTACATCTGCTGGCAGCAAATTCCACTTTTTAATCATTCTCTGTGTAAAGGAGTATTTATTGTCCGTCATCTTGAACCTACTGCCCATCAGCTTCATTGGATGCCGAGTGCTAGTATTTTGGGAGAGGGAGAAAAATTTCCCTTTGTCAACTCTCTCCATCCCATGCATAATTTTATAAACCTCTATCATGTCCCCACCTTACTTGTCTCTTTTCTAAACTGAGAAATCCCAGACTCTTCAGCCTTTCCTCCTAGGGAAGGTGCTCCAGCCCCCTAATCATCCTCTGCACTTTTCCCAGCTCTGTAATGTCCTTTTTAAGATACGGTAACCAGAACTGTACACAATATTCCAAATGAGGCCGCACCATACGGGGACATTTCAATATTGGCTGTTTTGTTCTCAATCCCTTTCCTAATAATCCCTAACATTACCTATTGCTGAACAAAATTATCTATTGCTGTTTTTATCACATGGAAACTATTCATACTACACATGCTGAGTAAAACCTTGTTATAAAAAGCATTTCATTCATCTTCAAAAGAGAAAAATACAGGAACTTTTTTTAATGCTTCAAAATTTCTAAATTGGAAAAAAGTCCCGGGGAGGGAAGGGAGAATGTTGTTCTGTGCCTTCTGCTCAGGTAGCTTCTCTTTTTGAATTTTTGGCTGAGGTGGACTTTCAGGCAAGCAATGAACCTTTGGCCAAAGTATTTCATAATATTAACTTCTGTGTTTAACTGTCAGAACTGCATGAAGTGGCTGCCAACGGGGGAGCACTAATGCAATTCACTGGACGGAGCCTGCCTTTAAGCCGAGTGCTGTTTCCCAGGGTGCCGTTGTGGACAAGGGCCTCCCTAAACTGGTGGTTACTACTACTCAGGTTCAATAAAGAAACAATCTAGGAGGAACCTGTCCCATTTTAGTTCTACTTGCTCCTCAGTGCTTTTGAGCTGCACTCCAGTTTCACTTTTAACAACAATTTGGGCAAACAGACCTAACTTGTTCTTCCTGCTAACAGTGCCTATTTCTCAGCCTCATTGCCATCTCCTGAAGGGAGTCTTGCTGGTTGAGTCTCCTGTACCACACACTTCTGTCATGGAAAGAGCAAGGGTCCAGTAGCACCTTAAAGACTAACAACATTTGTGGAAGGGAGGCACTTTCATGAGTCACTGCTCACTTTTTCAGATATCCTCTGCCCACCACAGCTTCTGCAGGAAGCATTTGCCTCCCTACTTTCACACTGACCTCCATTAATATTTAAATAGATATCTGCTTAGGTTGTGCAGGGTCAGATGCTCACTACTTCGTTAGACCCTTAGAGTGAGAACAAACATTTAAATAAGCACAGTGGATGGGGCCTCAGCTCTGCACAGGTAAGAGTGTGTCTCCTTTATGTATAATTTTGGTTTGGGAGCAGTGGCGCAGGCAGTCAAGGAATGCCTGCCTTAACATCTGTTCGAACAGCTTTGGCTGTTCGAATCCTGCCGCGGTCAGGGTGAGCTCCTGGCCCACCCACCCATCCAGGGTGAGCTCCTGGCCCACCCACCCAGCGGTTCGAAAGCCCGTTAAAGGGCAATTAGATAAAAAAGGGGTACCTGCTATTAGAGCAGCGGGGCACCTGCCCCTGTAGCAGCGACGGTGGAGAGCAATGGACGGCAGAGGCGATGGACGGTGGAGGAGACATGGCGGCTGGCGAGGCAGCGTAGGAAGGAGGCCGGACCGACGAGGCGCAGAGGCAAAGCAACGCAGCAGGCCGGAGCCTGATGTGGACAGAGGCCGCTGCGAAGCAGGCGTGAAAGTACGGAGTGGATCCAGCCTGGAGGTGGATTCGCAAGGGCCAGGAAGGTGGAACTTCATAACGAAGACCAGCACCGGAGAGAGAGGTTGCCGCCGGACTGTCCCCTTCGCAACAGAAGATCTGCTACAGAATAGGGGTGCCTGGTAGGATATCCACCTTCCCCTGCATATATGTGGCCCTAGGCTAGGAATGTCGGACCTAATATATATATGTAAGCCGCTCAGAGCCCTTAGGGGGTGAGCGGGATAGAAAGTCAAATAATAAATAAATTATTAATTCAGATGAATGAATTCATATAGTAGAACACCATATAGTGGGCTACATACCTATTTTCAGGGATGGAGGAAATTGTTTTAATGTTTTGTTTACATCAGAGGTGTCGAACTCATTTGTTATGAGGGCCAGATCTGACATAAATGTCACTTTGTTGGGCCAGGCCATGTGTGCCATAAAACGTAATGCCAGGTACCGGAGATATAAACTGTATAAAGGACAGCAGCTGGTAAGCTTGGAGTTGTATCCTCACTGCAAGGCTCCATAGGCTGGGAAGGGAGTGCAAAGGAAAACCCACATGAGTAACCTGGAGAGCCAGTGGTGCAGCACTAGGCAGACGCTCCCACACTGCTCGACTGATGTAAATGAGGTGGTTCTGCTACGCCGAAGCCACAATTGGAGTGGCTGTGCCCACTTCCCCCTGAGCAGTCACCTGTGCGCTAGTAGTTCATAGGCCACACAAGAGCCCTGGACGGGCTGGTTCCGGCCCCTGGGTCTTATGTTTGACACCTCTCTTTTCTAGTGCTATATACATCATCAGTTGAAACAATAAAAAAATCAGTTGAAACAAAAAATGTAGTCTTGTAGCATTTTAATCAATAACAGGTTCACTGTGGTAAAAGCTTTTGTGGCCTAGCATCCATGTTCTCTGATGCATGCAGTGAATCTTCATTAAGCAACTATATGAACACTCAAGAATATGGAGGGAATGTAAACAGGCCATGAGATGCAAGAGGTCTAGTCTGCAACCCTTCTATGCAAAGCTAAAAAATATATGAAACAGGACCTCTCCCCTGAGGACCTCAGCTGAAATATGAAATGCAGTGAGCCTTCCGAACTGTATCATTCATTTGGTTCATACTATGATGTTTAGCTGGCTAAAGCTGAGTGTGTTTGCCCTGTAAATCTAAAAATGAGTTGTCTTTGTAGGCAAGCGAGGTGCTTCATAATTCCAAAGTAAGTGTCCCGTATTGTGCCAAATAATTAGTTTGAAATCTGCCCATAACATTGGACACTATGCACTGAGTCACTCTTTAATAATCGAGAAGACGTATGCAGCGGTGGGTGCTGCTGATTAACTAGTGATCTTATTGCAGTCCAGTGGCTTCTGTGTGACAGAAAACACTATAAACTCATAGCAGTCCAGTCTGTCTGAAGAATCAATTCATGTTTTCTAAACCAGACTGATGTTGATGTCCAGGATACCATTTTGAAACATTCTAGCGAACTTTTTTAAAATCAGTTGTAGATTTAACATCATCAAGTTTCTTGTTTCTTCAGGCTTTTCAAACTAGAATTCACTGGGCAGCTCGGTTATTGGACCTGACCATAGGAATTTTCCATGAGATATTAAATATCTGCTGCTAATGCAGTTAATCTCCTAGCCCTGACTACTGTTTGTTATTATTTCTAGGCAGTCCTGCTCCTTATGACCAACATAAGTTATCTTTCTTTCCATATAGGGCAGTCTTCTCTCTGGGTGGCCATGTAATTTTCACAGGCAGGAAAAGAACAGCACAATTAATTCCAGTGCTTTATTGCAGGTGGAGTGCTCTGATGTTAAACCATATAATCTGATTCACATTTGATATTTTTTCCTTCCTACCTGCAGTCCAGCTAGACAGGAGAGTTAGCATGCACTCAATAACTTCACAACCAGCTTCACTATAACCTGCTATTAGAGGCCATGACTTCAGGTAAGTGGGTGTAACATTAGCACATGATTGCTTCCCAGCTCCTCTGTTTTTCCAAATAAAGTGCTTTCATCGACACCCATCCCAACCTGTAAAACATAAATATCCTTTGTGCTTGCCTTTTCAATCTGTTTTTCCCAGGATATATATACCAGATGCAGCAGATGAAGTCCACACTTGATTTCTTAGGATGTCCTTGATTTGGCCTCATGTGGTATTGGGAAAGCGTACCTGTTAAAGTCCTCTAAGGGCTGCCAATCTAGATGCCATTTGGAGATCCACCATCAGATCTCCCCTCTCTTTCACCTAATATAACTAGTAGCTATGGTGAGGGCAATTAGGATTGGGATCATGGTGCTGGGTGCATGTGCGTACTAATCCTCTCCACGATGCTTGTTTTCTGATATTAGTTTGACCCTGGGAGTGCTATTTTGCCCCAGTTACATTTTCTTGCAACCTTTCTTACATGGGCAACTGTGAGGGTCTGATTCACACTGGTAAAAGGGCATGGGGGGGGATTAAGGCCCCTCTACCAGAACTATGGCCCTAGTCAAAATCAGCCTTCCTCCCCAGCTGCTATTTAGAAACATTTGACAGAAATTGGAGATCCAAGCAAAGATTTCCAACTTCTCTTCTTGTTTTACCCTAAAATATCTAGTGCTTTGTCTGAGCCATTCATAGACCATTTTGACCCACTTATTGCGATGGATGTTGACAGGACCTTGGGATCTGTGAAGGTCACCACTTATGCTCTGGATCCCTGCCCATCCTAGCTGCTGAAATCATGTAAGGACCCTGTGGAGAATTGGCCGTCACAACAGGCTGTTCCCTTGTGAGGGAGAGAATCCTCCTCACCCAACTGGATTTCCAGCTCAGCTCCCCTTTTCTACTGCCCTAAATCCATCACCCCAGACTGTATCAAAGGAAATCACATGAGCCTTCTGATTTCAGTCTCCTTTCTTCCTTTCCCTTTAACTACTTCCCATCTCTCCTTGCCTAGGCAATCCCAGGGACTAGCACCTTCACTTGCATACTAGAAGACTGAGGTTTAAACTGTTATCCCCGTCTGGGGGAACATGATTGATTGGGAAAAATTGTGGGCCACAGAGTTCAAATGACAATTTAAAATGAAAGGAAATTTATTGACAAAATGAAAAGCTCAAATGTTTTATGCTATCACAGAAAATTAAGCCAAAAGATCCGAAGAAAAGTGATAAAACCACGTATCTTCTTTACATAAACTCTGTACTTACCCTAAAGGATGTTAACTTAAAACAGGCTATTTGTTCTTGGAGTTGCAAGTGGTCAGAATCAGTTCATTACTTCAGTTCCTTTGTATGGGGAGTTGCCCCATTGCAATTCTCATCACCTTGTGCTCAAGCTGGAGTCCAGGTAAAACCAATAATGGCTTAGCCCTTCATGGTTTAAGACAAAGTGGTTAAAGGTTTCTTTGAGCTGCTGTTTCTTCATGGTCAAAGAACATACAATCTCCCCTTGCAGGCCATCCTTCCTGTTCAAAGGGAAGGGAATATCTCTATCCTTAGGTTATTTCAACACTGTATTCCTAGGCATGACTTTCTAGCTGGGGTATGAGTTGGTATCTCTTTGTTCTCTCCAGGCCATCTGCATATCAACAGCACCGAATTGCCCTGTGCCTGCGAGATCTCATCCCCTTGTAGCTTTCCCATTGCTAGCTGTTAGCCTGTAGAAAAGCATCATACAGAATGTAAAGAGTACAAACAGACACATACCTAACATACACTAAGTGTAGTGTATATTGAAAAATAATAAAAGTGTACCTTAGGGTACTAAAAAAAAAAGAATGTAAAGAGTACAAACCTGATTATTGGCATTATAATATGAAATTCTGGGCTACAGGGCATTTCTCCATAGACCACATTAACAAGTCCATTGATGCCCATCATAAATCAGTTACTGACTCAGGTGCCTTCCCTTGGACACTCAAAGAAGGTGGTTATCTAAAAAAACCAAACATCATTGCAGAAAAAATATGCGGCTAATTATTGCCAAGTCTCTAATTTGTCCTTTCTGGGTACCAGGGGTGGATCAATTATTGGATAAGTCATCTGTTCTAGACCTTTCAGTCTAGTTTCCAGCTTAAATGTTCCTCCTACTGGAATATCTGCATCCTGTGATACCATGGACCGTGCCATCTTGTTGAGACATTTGGAGCCAGGAGTAGCCTCAATAGTCTTGATTAGCTCAAGCTCATTAGAGCTTAGAAGCTAAACAGGGTTGGCCAGGGTTAATACTTGGATGGGAGACCACCAAGGAAAACCAGGACTGTTATGCAGAGGAAGAAAATGGCAAACAGCCTCTGCTCATCTCTTGCCTTGAAAACTCCATGAGAGGTTGCCATACGCCAGTTGTGATTTGATGGCACTTATTTATTAATAGAGCTATATTATAACAGAATATTTCAGGAAAGCATTTTTCAAAAGGGTATGGGACCGTGGGCTATGATAGAAGAAGAAGCAATTGGATTTATATTCTACCCTTCACTACCCGAAGGAGTCTCAGAGCAAATTACAATCTCCTTTCCCTTCCCTTCCCTTCCCCTTCCCACAACACACACCTTGTGAGGTAGGTGGGGCTGAAAGAGCTCTGAAAGAACTGCTCCTAAGAGAACAGCTCTGAAAGAACTTGTAACTGACCATTCCGTGTAGTAGTATGTACAGTCTGTCTGCTGTATGGTATTATCCTGCTCTCACTTCATTGTCTTCTACTTATATCACATCTAATGCTTTGTTTCACATTTTGGAAATCCTAATCCCATTACATTGCTTATTGAGTGTCTCATCCTATTGATTAGACCAACTTCCACTGTCTAATAAACTTTAAGTCTCAGTGAGAAAGGTGGACTATTAATATAGTAAAATAGATAAATACATCTTGTGGTAGCAATTTCCACACATTGTTGGGTGAAAGAATGTTTTTGTTCATCTAAACGCTGCATTTTTTGCTCCTCAAGTGCAATGAAGACAACCAAGCTCTAACATTATAGAAAAGAGAAAGTGCTCTGTATCCATATTCTCCACACTATTCATACCTTTATAAAGTTCTTGCAGTGTGCTCCCTTAAATTAGAAAAAACCTCATAATCATTTTGCATGCCTCCTGACTGACCCCTTGTACTCTTTGAGGCTGAATGGCGCCCAGAACTGTGCCCGAAATTCCATGTGTGGCTATGCCATAGATTTATGTAAACACATTATGCTGGCAGTTATATTCTCATTTAGTCTATCCTAATAATTTTTTTCTGCTCTTACTACACACCAAGTTGGTATTTTAATATTTCACGGAAACCCTAAGATCTCTTTTTGGTTTGTCAATGCCAGACCGGCTGCCATTCAGTGATATGTGATTCTTTGCCCCAACATGCATCATTTTGCCATTTTGTTACCTACTCATATAGCCTGGGAGAGATCCTTCGGGAACTACATGTCGCAAGTCCATGCAGTGGGAGTTTTGTACCTTCCAGACAAGTGTGGGTCCACAAGTAAAGAAGGGGCGTCAGCCTGCACAGTCCATGTAGCTTTCATGTCCCAAAGCTGCCCTGGAGACCCACTATTGGCTCCATTGCAAATAGGGTCATGAACTCCAGGTTGGGAAATTTCAGGAGATTTGGCTGTGGATCCTTGAAAGGGCTGAGTTTGGAGAGGGGAGGGGAGGGACCTGAGCTGGCTGTAATGCCATACAGTCCACCCTCCAAAGCATCCATTTTCTCCAGGGGACCTGTTCTTCTTCGTGGTCTCTGTGCATCACACCTATGGGATCTAGTGCACCTGTGCTGATCTAATCGGTGTTGTACAAAGCTCACAACAGGATTTTCATGCCTCCACCCTGAGTCTGCGCGGGAACCCTGTACTGCGCATGTCCAGGAGGGTGGAGTGCGGACATCCTGCCAGTTCTTCTCTGACTGCCACGCCGTTAGCAGCTAGTCTGTCAGTCGGTGATCTTTTTCCTTATTTGCCTCACATCGAGATCTTCCATTTCACTTCAACCTCTTCAAATTCTTCGATTCTTCAGTTCTTCTAGCCTAAAAATGAAAAAGAAGAGGGGTGAGAATTTTCCTTGAGTCTTCGGACTCTTCCCCCCCCCCACTTCCCTCACGTCTGAGGAGAAGTATATGGATAAGAAGAAGTGGGGGTGCTTCAAGAGGTGTGTTTTGTGTGGGAGTAAGTTAGCTCCTCAGGATGAACACACACTCTGTATTCTCTGCCTGAGGGAGTCGCATTGGCCAGATGCCTGCACTTTCTGTGTGAAATTCTCAAACCAGATCGGCAAAAATCGAGCAGTGAGGCTTAAGGTTGCCCTTTGGGAATTGGCACTAGCCCCTTCGGCTCCAGTGACTATGTCGACTGAACCCCCACCAAAGTTGTTGACACCAACACCCCCCTCGATGTCAATGGTCCCCTCTACACCAATGCCTCCTCGACCGGAGAAGTCTTCCTCCAATAAGGGACCAGTCTTTTCGAGAAAACACTCCTCTAAGTCCACTTCTTCCACCCCTATGCCGACGAAGAAGAAGAAGAGAGACCAGCAGGAAAAACAGAAGTCTCATAAGTCTTCAAGTAGGGACACGCAGAAGTCTCACATCATGAGCAGCGTGGTGATCCCTAAGGGCTCTGCACTGCCTCCCACTTCACAGTTGCACCCCTTGTTGAGACAGCCCTCGATACTGGAGCTGCCTAAGGTGCAACTGGCACCACCTATCGAATTGCTGGATTCTCCAGTCAGGCAGCTGAACCCTCCGGTATCTGAGAAGTCTCTTGATCAACATCCAATCTCGATATCGGCCTCTGATGCTGACAATGTGCTCCTGGCTGGTTCTGTTGAAAGGGACCGTTCTCCATCTATATCTTCTTGGGGCAGTGATCATTTACGTCCCAACCATACATACCAACCCTGATATTGTTCCCGTTCATCAATCCGTATGGACGATCAATGTCGATGGGAGGGCTTCCCAGACCATTCTAGCTTGAGGTGACAGGTCTCCCATTCTCGCCCCAATTCCCCCCCCTACTCCACCACCATCGCAGGGCACATTGCAACAGCCTCATCAGGCCCCAATATCGACCCAAATAGCCTTCTGATCTCTCTCCAGTCGCAGTTGTTGGGTCCTGTCTAGGGACAGAACTCGCTGGGCTAACATTTCTGGCAGGGAGCTTAGGTTTCGTTTGTCTTTCTCATCCCTCCGTGGAGGTGCCATGTTGAGAAATTGTTTACTTTCCCTAAAAGTTGTCTCTAGAACTCTTAAAACAGCCTGGTAGGTTCTTACAAGTTCTTTATTTTAGTCCATCATGCTTCTTTAGCTCGCCCCCCTTAAATCCGTAGTTAAAAGTGCATTTGTTTTCTTCTTATTGGGGGAGAGTCCCCTCCCCCCCTCGCTTTTTAAGGGAAGGTTTTCAGCTAAGTCTTTGGTGTTTCTCGCTTTCACTTAGACTCACATTTCAGTGAAATAGCCGCTTTCACATTTCAGTTCACTTGACCACCCACCACTTGCTCCGATGGGCAATTCTGGTTCCCATTTAGGATGCTCCACAGCAGGACCTTTGAGGCAATTGGAGTAGTCCCCCTTCGCCGGCAGGGTCACCGGGGTGGGGCTGTCTAGCGCCCCATGGCAGGGAGCCCAACACAAGGGCTCTGGGAGTGGTGCAATCGCACCCCCTCCCAACCGCGGGCTCTGGCGCGCTACTCCCTAAGCCTCTGGAGAAAGCAACCGCCATGTCAAACGCCAAAACCAGAAATCCCATTTCTGCATATCATGATAGAGTGGATGGCTATCTTCTCACATCCTACTTCAAAGAAGTTCTTACAGGGGCTTATTTGCTTATATCCCCCTATCAGTGTCCCACGCCTTGTGGGACCTACCCTTGGTGCTCCGTCACCTCACTAGGAAGCTATTCGAGCCTATGGCAACCTATGATCTATAGTATGCAGCATGGAAAACTGCATTCTTAGTGGCGATTACATCAGCCAGGAGGGTAGGCGAATTGATGGCACTCTACCATGATACCTGGTCTTTCTCCCGAATGGGGTCCATCTAGTGCTGGATATATCTTTTTTACCTAAAATTGTCTCAGAATTTCACTTACACTCTGAAATTCTCCTACCTGATTTCTTTCCATGTCCGGGAGATGAGGAACGACGTCTTCTTCATAGCCTCAGTGTCAAGCGGGCACTGCTCTTCTACCTGAACCGGATGTGCCCAACTAGACAGGATGCTACCCTGTTTGTGTCTTACTCCAGCACTTCACTTGGATCGAAAATTTTGACTCAGGACCTGTCGAAATGGATTGTTGGGACGATACAGCTATGCTACTTGTTAGTGAAACAACCTCCCCCTGTACGTTTAACGGTGCATTCCACCAGATCTATGGCAACTTCTACAGCTTTCCTGAAGGGTGCATCATTGTCCTCTATCTGTAAAGCCTGTCTACGCCAACCATGTTTATTAAACATTACGCACTAGACGTTTGTGCACAACATAAGGTTGATCTGGGCCGTCTGGTCTTATCTTCTGCAGTGCACTGAGCTTGACAGCACCCACCTCCAAGTGAGCCATTGCTTTTCAATCTCCCATAGGTGTGATGCACAGAGACCACGAAGAAGGTAAACAGGTTGCTTACCTGTAACTGGTCATCTGTGCAGTCACACCTCCTGCCTTTCCTTTCCCACTGCTGTCCTCCTCAGTTTTTTGTCTTCAATTGCTTTGGTTGAGGCGGTCAGAAGGAACTGGCAGGATGTCTGCACTCCATCCTCCTGGGCATGCGCAGTAGGGGTTCCCAGGCAAACTCAGGGTGGAGGCGCGAAAATCTCATTGTGAGCTTTGTACAACACTGATCAGATCAGTGCAGGCACACTAGAGCCCATAGGTGTGACTGCACAGATGACCACTTGAAGATAATCAGTTACAGGTAAGCAACCTGTTTATATCTGCAGTCTGGAGATCAGTTGTAATTCCAGGAGATCTCCAGGCCCTACCTGACAACCCTAATCGCAAAAATATGTATCTTGCACACCTACACATAATTTGGAAGACTGGGATGAATGAGAGCTGATGAAGAGCAATAGCTAAGAGATTAAGGTCCAAATGAGGCCATTCTGATTCAAAACTCAAACATTCCATGAACTCCCTAGATGACCTTAGGCCAGCAACTCCCTCTCAGACTCAGGGTTGTTATAAGATAATATACACAGACTGTCACAGGCCACATGAAAGCACAATACAAATATTAAGTGTTATTAAATGCTAAGAAGAAAGATGATCTGATAACATTCCACAGAACTTCACAGGGTTGTAGTGCAGATAAAACAGAGGAGAGGAGAATTATGTAAGCCACTCTGGGTCCCCATGGGGGAAAAAGCAGGGTACTAAAGAATTAATTAATTAATTAATTTTTAAAATGGCTGTGTTATTATTATTTCTTATATGACAGAGTTACACACAGGAAGCACATAGTAATCTAAACAACCAGAGTTCCACCTCACATGAAAGTGTGCATCTAAGGACAGGGGCATGGTTTACTGTGCAACCCTGAACAGAGTTTAATGGACTTAGAAGGTTGTAGCCCTGCTTAGGATGGTGCTCATCATCTGTGCCTCCCCCACCAATTGCTCAAGCAGCCAGCACATGGCCTGCTTCCTGTGTGGCAACTAAGAGAACAAAACAGAAGGCAGGACAAGGATCCCGCACACAAAGTTGGAGGCCTGTTGGAGAGAGACAAGCAACCTGTGCCGTCAGGGCTAAGTTCTGTTGGAAAGCTGAGCAGAGAGAGATCACATCTTGACATGCTCTGTTTAATGAGAGAGGGAGCACCAGGACATAATCCAGTAATGGTTGTGTGTCCCCCTCCACTTCACTTAGCAAAGTCTGACGCCGTCTGCCAGACTGAAGAGTCTTAATTTGACAGAAGTGGCTGATCCTCCAGAAGAAGGCTCCTTAGGCTGGCGAAGGCTTCAGACTTTGATGAGGGGAGGGATAGAATGCCAGTGATTTTTTTTAAAAAGCAGAGTACGATATAAGCCAATAAATGCCTTCAATCAGTCAAATACTTAGAATTGTTATATATGTGTATTATATGGTGATAGAAAAGAAAGTATTCATTTTCATTTTCTATTAATTTTTCCTGATCTATTTCTTTGTAAAAATTCCATATGCCCTGCTACCTAAAAACTTACTTTACAGGCCACAAAGTTTTGTTTGTTTGTCAAATATGTGCAGCTACATGTTGGAATGAACCATGTTTGGGTGCTTGAAACAAGCCTTGGGTACCGTATAACACACTGACTTCAGCTTCCTTCCTTCCTTCCTTCCTTCCTTCCTTCCTTCCTTCCTTCCTTCCTTCCTTCCTTCCTTCCTTCCATCAAATCTCCATGAAACAATGCTCATGAGCAGCAAAAACAGTCCTAATTTAAAGGATGAAGGGACTGGGGAAAAATGCCTGCACATAAAATGTATTTATTTATTTTATTCAATTTATATCCTGTCCTTCCCACATAGCAGGCTCAGGGTAGGTTGGAACAAATTTAGTAAACAATAATTCAAATATTAAAACAGTTTAAACACCAATAAAATACAACAACATTCATCCAGTGCAAGTTATAGTTAAAGCCTCACAGATGTCATCTCTTTCAAGATTTGGCCTTAGATGGTAATACAGTTCTGACCCACTGAGGGGAGGCCCAGTAGAGAGGGACATCTGTCTGTTGCCCTAGGTAAAAGCCTGGCAGGAGAACTCCATCTTGCAGGCCTTGCAGAACTGTAAAAGGTCCCACAGGACCCTGATCTCATATGGGAGCTCATTCTACCAGGTAGGGGCCAGGGCTGAAAAGGCCCGGGCCCGAGGTGAGGCGAGGCGGACATCCCTGGGGCCGGGGACCACCAAAAGATGTTGGTTGGCAGATCGTAAAGCTCTTTGGGGCTCATAGTCATTTTTTTTTTTTGGGGGTTGGGGTTATCACTAATAAAAATTCCAAAGCAGCCAAGATTGTAATTTCAGAATAACAAGCTAATAAAGCAGTAATAAGAACTCTGAGATCCTCATAAGATGGACACTCAAGAAGAATATGAAAAGAGGTATTAACCTTACCTACAGGGCACGACAGATTCATTCAGAATATGGAAAATTTATAAATTTACCCTGGTGAATCAGAGAAGGATTAGCGTTTAATCTAGCAACATGTTATGCGATAGGCAAATAATAGGCATATGATGCCAGATTTTTTTGAGGGAAAATATCAAAATATTGAGAGGAGCAAACACAACATGTATGAATGTGGTACTTTGATAGTCGAGGTTCATAACAGCATAAATCTCGTGTTTCCCATGACTTTACATCAAATCTGATGTTATACCAAGGACCATCAGCTTTTTGTCAAGGAGTTTCATCCAATAAGATTTATGAAGGTCCAGTCCCAGTACATGCTGCTACCCCTTCTCAATAAAGACCACCTTAAGCCTTAAACATAGGAGGCCATGTCTTGGTTTCCAATGGTTTTTGGCCAAATTCCTTGTGAAGAGTGATACCTGATATACAATAGGGAGCATTCACAAGCCTCTGAAGAAACTGAAGAAGAGTTCAGTCCAAGTACTCAGTTACAGAGCTCATCTAAATAGAGGCACCAAATAAAAGGATGGGAATAACTTTTAAATTAAGGTCCTGAATAGCACCGGTATATATCTTCCACTTTTAGAAAGGACGACATTTAGAATTGCTACTACATTCAGTTCAGCTTTAAGTGCCAATTTAAGGTGAATGCTCCAAGAAAATTTGATACAAACAAAATGTCTAGATGTCTGAATTCCCTAACCTGGTCAAGCATGTGACCATCCAATTAACGGAAGGAATTATTTCCTTAGAGACCATTATCTTAGACATCTTATGATTATTTGCAAGCCTTCCTAAGAGTAATATTCCTTTGTGATCTCTAGAGCCCCACATTGGTACTTCAGCTACCAAAACTAAAGTAGGAATGTTTTGGGGTGGGGGGTAGGTATTTGAATAATTTGGGACATACAGGCTTGGTGTATTAAATATACTACCAAATGTTTGTGTGTTTTCAAAGAATGATTATATTAATTAGGTTAAGGTCCAATAAGAAAGGAGACAAAAAGGAGCTGGGTTTAATTTGGATAACATAAGCAAACCAGTGGGTTGGATGGAACAGAGTGTTTCCACAGCTGGAAGGGCTTCTGTCTGTGGAACATGACTTCTTTGCCACTCCTTCCCACTGCAGCCCCAACTACACCCTGAAGTGCCATTCTTTGAGGTCTCCAGTCTCCCAGGAGCAGCACTGGGGAAGCGTTTTGGATTGCAGCAGGAAAGGAGACAAGAAAGTAATACTTTGGAGGCTAACCTAATTTATCACCAGACCTGCACGTTCCTCTACTCTTCCCTACATTAAAGGTGCCCAGATTGAAAATGAAAGTCTCCAGCAAATTCTAACTAGCTATGGTGTCTGTGTGCAGGTGTTTTGCCCTCCAGAAATGCGGTTAACAACTGGAAAAGAAACTAGAAATGGAACAAACCTTTCTGTTAAGGTGAGTATCTTGCAGTGTTATTATTTATTTATGTATTTATTTATTTTGATTTATACCCCGCCCTTCCTGCCGAAGCAGGCTCAGGGCGGCTTACAAGAGAAAAACATAAGAACAATTATGACATAAATAAAACCAATCCAAAACATAAAGTGCTAGCTGGTTGTAAACAAATACATTAGGGATGGTGGCAACCAATCCTCCCTCAAAGCTGTGGAGTCTTATGACAAACTGTGGTTATTTGGAGACTTCCAAACTGAGTCTTGCGCTACTCCACAAGAGGGGAAAGGAGGCAGAACTGCGAGTCCAACAGTAATTTGGGTTGGTGCCCACTGCAAAGCTAATGAAATTGATGTAATTGGCCAGGAAGAGAACGTGTTGTTTCTATGAAGGATTAACGTTTTCACACCTCTGGCAATTGTACCTCTGATCCCTTCAAAGCATGAAGTATCCTGTCTGTTTAAAGATAATTGTCTGCTTTAATAAACAGAGAAGCCAAATACAATTCTTTGATCTTTGTTCTTTTTAAGGAATTTTTATGAAGGTGAGACTTGGGTTTCCCAAGCAAGAGTATTTTGGCACTCTGAAAGATGAAGGCTTCATCCCGAACAGGTGAGGATTAAAGTGCTTGTCACCTAACAGAAAGGTGTACGTGACTTTGAGTGATGGAATGTTCTAGTGCTATTTTATATTATTAAACAGTTGCTAACCTGTAGTGTCATGTTCTGTTCCATCTAGAACAATTATGTATAACTCAAAGAGTTATGTGGGTCATAATGGATCTTGAGTGAAGTAAGTGGGCTGCCCTGTGACAGTACCTGGCTCCACACAGGGCTGTTGAGGAAAGGGTCAGCCGCAGCATGGAGTCCCCAAAGTGTCTCCTTTGCATCAAAGGGTTTTGTATTTGCAAGCCCTTAAGATCTGACAGAAATGTCTTGCCTAGGGAGAAATTTCTCAGTGGGATCTCAGGCACTTGCATTTGAAAGCCCCTGAAATCCAACTGAAGAATGTCTTGTATTTGTGAGCCCCTGGGATTCAATGGGTCAGTTTCTCCCCACGCATTTGCAGCCACAAGAAATTTCTCCTTTGGATTCCAAGGGCTTGAAAACACAAGTGCCTGGGATCCAACAGAGAAATTTCTTCTGTGTGTGCGTGCATAGGGGCGGACAGAACACTGCTAAGAGATGGTGTTCTACATCCCCCGTTTCTGGAATGCAGGGAGGAGTTGAGGAGAGGGGGTTCAGAATCAATGCTCCCTCTAAGCTGTGGAGTCTTGTGAGCAAAAATTCTACTTTGTGAGCTACTGGCATTAAGGTTGTGAGCAAGCAGTTTGGCTACTGCATAAATTAGTTTGCTCTGGAGCCATCCCTTCCTGAGCTAAGACAAAAATGTGTGAGCCAGAAGCTAAAAATCAGTGAGCTAGCTGAGCTCACACTAACTCAGCTTAGAGTGAACACTGTCCAGAATGCTGCCTCTTGGCATTTTGGTCCCTCTCCCTGGACTCTCCTTGCTGGGACACAGTGAAGAATTTCCAGGGGAAGGACCCAAACAGATTACCAGCCTGGACCTCATTCTGATTTCCCCTCCAAACTCCAATGGGTTGCAGCATGGAATTCCAGGGGTCTGGGAGAAGGGATAAGAAAGCTAACTTTCAGCTAGGAGTTGGTGTTCTGATGCCTCCCCTCCAGGATTCCACACTGGGCCCCAGAAGTTGGGCTGCATAGCATGGCTCTGACTGGTTTAATGTGGCCCTGAGGTCATGTGTTGTGCCCTCCAGATCCAGGCAGGTCCAAGGGCTTGGATGCCCTAGATGAACTTTGCCCCCCCTCCACATTCAGTAAAGAGGAAGTGAAAAGTCTCAAATTAAGATTTTACTTACTGGACACTCAAAATGAACAATGTAAAAAATAAAAATAAATAAGCTTTTCAAAAGCCCTCCATGTTCTATCATGGCACCAATAGAAGATCAGAGTCAACAGTTATGGAGATTCTAGAAGCCAGTTAATGCCAAGATTCCCTTCAAGACAAAAGGAGAGGCTTCTCTGCCCTTTATTTTGCCCCCACACACACAAAATGTGGCACCCCAGGAAATCACCTAGGTTTGCCTGCTGGTCAGGCTGGCCATGTCTAGCTGGAGAGGGTTCCCTATCCTTTAGAGCAGGGGTCCTCAAACTTTTTAAACAGGGGGCCAGTTCACTGTCCCTCAGACCGTTGGAGGGCCGCCACGTTCGCCCCTCCCCCCAGCCTGCTCGCCCCGCCACCACGTTCGCTCCCTCCCCCCACCAGCCTGCTCGCCCCGCCGCCGCGTTCGCTCCCTCCCCCCACCAGCCTGCTCGCCCCACCGCCGCGTTCGCTCCCTCCCCACCAGTCTGCTCGCCCCGCCGCCGCATTCGCCCCCTGCCCCCCACCAGCCTGCTCGCCCCCTCCCCCATGACCAGCCTGCTTGCCCCTTCCTCCTCCTCAGCTCCTGGGCGCTCTTGCCGCCCAGGGCTGCTGGAGGAAGAAAGAGGCTGCGGGGGCGCTGGTGCTGCGCTCCTCGAGGAGGTGGCGGCTCCGGGCGGGGGGGGCGGGCATAAACACTCGGCGGGCCGCATAAATGTCCTCGGCGGGCCGCATGTGGCCCGCGGGCCGTAGTTTGAGGACCCCTGCTTTAGAGAGATACTTGAATAGTATTGTAGCAATCTCTTTGCTACAAAGGACCCTGACTTGGATACATTGTTTCCACTATATCTAAAGCCTAATCTGTACAAAGAGCATATCACATAGCAAACATATTCCTGGGTTGATCCAGGTGGTCAGTCGTGTTGCTCTGAAGCAGTAGAACAAATTTAGAGTCCAGTGGTACCTTTAAGACCACAACGTTTTATTCAAGGTATGAGCTTTCATATGCATGCACACTTTTTCAAGTACACTGGAATGGTAGGTAAGGGTCAAATTTATAGATGAGTTGAACAACAAATTAACATGTAACATGAAGAAGATGAATACCTTGAATAAAACTTTGTGGTCTAAAAGGTGCCACTGGACTCTAAATTTATTATATTCCTGAATTATATTGTTTCAGAAGCTCACCTTTGGGTGCTCACCCATGGGAAATAAAGCAACAGAGACCTTCCACATTCTTAACTAGGACATCAGAGAAAAGGTTAGGACAGAATTCTTATCCTATTTAATTGTTACTATGCAGTCTGAAAAGGTACAGGGCATAACTATGTTCTGCTGATTGTATAAACAGTGCCCTATGATGTTCTGGTAGTGCAATATTTTGGTACATTTAATAATAATGTATTATGCCACAAGGATTCTTGAGCAAGAGCCTATGTCATCAGGTGGGGGAAGTGTTACATTCAGTTGGCAAAGATGTGTACACCCGCCCTGACCTGGATAACCCAGGCAAGCCTAATCTCATCAGATCTCAGGAGCTAAGCGGGGCTGACCCTGGCAAGTACTTGGATGGGAGACCTCCAAGGAACACCAGGGCTGGAGTGTAGAGGCAGGCAGTAGCAACCAACCTCTCTAAAATGTCCAAGCCCCACCAGGGGTTGCCAGAAGTCAACCATGACCTCCAGGCGTACATGGGCGCACAAACATGCACACAAAATACACACAAAAAAAGATGTATCCACCCAAAACTACAAGCAGAAAGGGTGACTGGGGGAGTTATTACAAAGAGAGGCCAGAGGACGCAACCTCCCAGAATGAGGTAGGGTTGCCAGGTCCCCCCTGGTCACCAGCAGGGGATTGGGGAATGGGATAAAGCTGCCAAATCCAAGTTGGGAAGCTCCTGGAGATTTGGGGATGGAGCCGGGGGAGGACAGGGACCTCAGTGGGGCACAATGCCATTGAGCCCACCCTCCAAAACATCCATTTTCTCCAAGAGAACTGATCTTCATAATTTGGAGATGAGTTGTAATTCTGGGGGATCCCCAGGTACTCCCTGGAGTCTGGAATCCCTAGAACGAGGTATGTTATACTACATTACGGAGCACAGATGAAAACAGTATCCAGATGAAATGTGCTGTTACCTGTTGCAAACAATCTATTTGGGGTGTGTGGGCCACTTCCACCCCATGATAAATCACCAAAGAAGGGTAAATCTGAACTGTGAAAGAACAAATATTGGTTGTAGTGATCGGTCCATCAAGGTCAGCATCATCCACACTAACTAGCAGTGGCTTTCTAAGGTCTCAGGTAGAGGTCTTCCACATCACTTCTTACCTTTTAACTGGAGAGGGATCAAACCTGGGACCTTCTGTGTGCCAAGCAGAGGCCATCAGCTCCTCCCTTTAAGTTCTTATTTAGTTTAAATATAATAATACCAAATCCACATATCTGAATGGCTACTCAGCAGCTTTTTAGGGACAATAAAGTTTCCTGTCAGGGCCAATGAAGATCCTTGCTTTGCTCTGCCTTCCCCTGTGCTAAAGGCACTATAAGCTCTTGTGCTTAGAAATCTGCTGCTCCTTCCACTGTGGGGAGAGAGCTTCTAGCTGGGGCAGCTTAGCTCTGCCTGCTTTTTTCCCGAGAAAAGGACATGTCCTGCCTGAGACTTGTTATACGTGACAGATTTTATTAGAGTTTTAAAAAATTGTACTGTGTTGTTGATCAGCTGTGCCTAAGTGTAAGTCCCCCTGGATCTTGCTCAGTGGGAGAAAGGAGGAGTAAAAGCATTCTTAAGCAATCGATCTATTCCCTGAAGAGTCTCCCTTTAAAACTTTTTTTTTTTGCAGAAGTACTTGCAATTTCTAAGTCTTATTATTTTGTATGGGAAGGTATTCAAACCCTTACAGCCTCACTCAGTTTGATTAATAAACTGACTCCCAGTGCTGCTGTTAAAAAGAAAAAAGGTGGATAACAGGACATGTTTTTCCCCATTTAAAGGCAGTAATCATAGGCAGAAAGCATGTCCTCAATTAGCAAAAGCAAGTGGGTCTGAAATGTTAAATCCCATCTTGACTTCCTGTGTGGTGGTGGAAAGTGCCGTCGAGGAGGGTTTTCAGGACAAGAAATGTTCTGAGGTGGTTTGCCATGGCCTACCTCTGCATCGTGACCCTGCTATTCCTTAGAGGAATCCCATCCAAATACTAGCTGGGGCAGACCCAGCTTAGCTTTTGAGATCTGAATAGATCAGTCTAGCCTGGCCATCTGAGCCCAATCCAAATTGCAGCTGCGTATATATCCCCCATGGGGCAGAATCAACATATGGAGTTTAGCAGCAGAGGAAGAGGCTGATTGCTGGGGAGTTTGTAAAGATAACAGGAAAACTTTGTGTGGGAAAGTTAATTAGTAAAGGGTGGGGTTAAATAAATTTAATTGGTATTATTGTAGTAATTATATTGTTCCTGCAGGGCTCTATCTTTCAAGCTGCAGATTGCATTCTGGTTACTTTATTCTCCAGTTTGTTGGAATGGAATCAATTTAAAAGAGAAGTGGATGAGAAGAATCCTGCACATTGGTGGAACTGAGAAGTGGGGCTTGCAAACAAGAACTAATTGTTTCATAGAACTCAGGGGGACTATCTGTTGAATTTCCTGTTCACTGCTAATTTTACGTGTTACCCACATCAGTTTTGTTGCATTATTATGCATGGCGGAAAGGTTGAGTCAAAGAATTAAAAAAAAAATCTAAATCAATTCATTTTGCAAGTTTTGTTCCTGAATTAGACCCATAGAACCCACACAGAAAGAGATCATACGCATGATGAATTCCTTCTTACACACTGATGGTCATTTGTGATTTTGTCACATCTGTATAGCACTGTTCCCATTGTTCATGTTTGATTTGTGTGTGTTTCATTTCTTGTATAAGCTGTTCACTTTGGCCTGTGCAGACAACCGGAGGACATTCTCTTCAGATATAATAGCATATAGCGCATTAGAGCAATGTCTTCAGGCCACAGTCTGGGACACTCAGGTGGGTGATGGAGAGGGGTGGATCCAACCCTGCCATCCCTGATGCCACTACTCTCCCTGGATAGGCTTAAAAATAAGATTGAAGAGGGTAATATCGGCACCCATGGTCCTTTTCCTCTCCTTGCTCAGAAGCAGAAGGTTGGCATATCTTCCAGGGCTGCGATCAGACAAGCTGTTTAAAATGCAGGTTCAGGCAACAACATCCGTCTCCTGTTCCCCAGTTATTGGCTCCCCGTTCTCACCCATCTTTGAGTCATAGTTATTTGTCACTGGGGAAAATCCAGTCTTCAAGGATGTCCAATTAATCCATTGCACTCTTAAGCCATTGCACTCTCAAGCTATAATTGTTCCAGTTTTGTGACCTTTTTTGAGTTGGTCAGCGGTATGTACATAGCTGCATATTCGCACCATGCCTGTGAAGTGCCGCATGTGTGTTTATGCACTGAAACACTTTTTGGGGGATTGGGAGCTCCTGGGTGTTTGTTTTGAGTGACGAATTCAAGGGAAAAAACCCCTCTCTGCTGATTTTTGGGGTGAAAGTAGCCCCAAGTCCAGCTCCCATATCGATGGCCATATTGCACAGTGCATGTGCAAAAGATAGGTTTAAAAAAGTTGCCTGATTGTCCAATCCGTGGTTGTCACACGGCAGTAAACTGATTGATCAACCATAGGGTGAGCGCGTGATGAAGTGGATTAGGGTGGGATGTCTGACCAAAACTTTCCGGCACAACCCCCCCCTCCCCAGTTGAAATTAGAAGTGTGGCCAGACTGCACTAAGCCTGTCATCTTGCTCTTCCTCCTCCTGCTCAGAAGCAGATGGGTGGCATATCCTTTCTGACAGGCTCCCAGCCTGTCATGACCCCAGGGCTTCTGCTGCCACCACCCTGGACTTACGATCCCTTGAGAAGACCCAGGGTACCCTCTCAAGCCCATCCAGAAATGCCCCTTTTACAGCTGAGAAAACAGAGGCGTGATGACCAAGCAGAGTATTTAACAATGGTTTATTAAGAACAATACTGGGGCAAGGCAAATAAGGCAAGGTGTTTTAAAAAGGTATAACAGTATTGAAAGGCAAAAAGAACACAAAGCTAACGCAGCTACCTATTACTCCTTAACTGTTACTACTTAAGGCTACAAGTCTTCTTTACCAGGCCTCACTACCTGTACAGTCACTCTGACTAGTGAGGGACCTTCTCCTCTCAGACCTGCTCTTCTCCCTCAGTGACTCCGTGAGAGGGAAAACTGCAGAGAGACAGCAAGATCCGTTTCCTCACAACACACAGAATTTATCACAGTCCCCTTCAATTACTCCTGTGTGCTTAAGCCACACCTCCACAAGAAGGCAACAGTCTCCTCCCAGAATCCCTGCATTCCCATTGGCTAAAATCGTCCCCAAGCATTATGGGGATTGTAGGCTGTCTGCTTTCTACTGCCAGACAGGCCCATCCTATGGTTTAGGCCTCTAGGCCCTATCTCCGTCCTGCACAGATCATAACAAAAAGAACACATTGCCTTATTATACCTGCTTGTGTTTCCCTTGTGTTTCCTGTGCCTAACTCTCTTGGTCTGCTGCTCACAGACTTCTCTTGACCTCTCTGTCCCTTCTTCCTGTCGCATGATTCTAATAACATTTGACCTCACGTGTTTGCAGTTCAGCAAGTCCTGAGTCTGGAGAAGTAAAAGATCCCCCTGTTAGAGGATGTGCAGGTTAATGGACCCTCAGTGGTAGAACTGACACCGCTGAGTGGATATGGGGGACAGAGTTAACAGTGAGGATTGCTGCATGGGCTGTTCTCTGGCTCTGATTTCCCTTTCACTAGCTTGTAATCAGAGACCAGCCCACCCTCCCCCTCCACTGATGATGCACTTGAGAGGTTTTAAGTTGTGAGTAATCAATGGTGGTTTCACCACTGGGCCTGCCCTGCAGAGCCTGATTCCCAGGCACCTATCATGCTGTTCAGTATATTCATTTATCAATGGGGAGCAATTATATATATTCCCTAGGTTACGGCCCCAATGTACAAAGGTAATGAGATCATGTACACAAGTGAAAGGTCAATCCAGTAATGGGATGAAAAAAAATCACCTCAAGGTTGGGTTGCCAATGGGGAATGTATCGGGGGCAGGAGTATCTGGGGATAAAAAACAGGCAATAGCATCACACCTTGCTGTACGAATTCTCCAAATCAATATGGTAAAAACCAGACAGATATGGGGGATTCCTAGAGCGCCAAACATTGTGACACTACCACTGTGCAGTTACCTGGAAGTGATGTCATGTGATGCTGCTCCCCCACTCAGTGATGTCCGTGTGTCACATAATGTTCCCTCCCCCCATTTTTCTCCAGCTGCTCCACTGAGAGGGGGCAGGGCCCATGACACTGAGGAATAAGGGTGGGCAGGCCTAACTCATGGCAATAATTTTTGTAGCTTTAGGAAGGCCCAACCAGTTTGTCACCAGCAGCAAAAGTAAACTGGCTAGACTACATTGCCAATGAAGTAAACAAATAAAATGAACATTTTATAGGTATATATATAAAACCAAGGAAGGAAAGGAGCAAGGAACCATTTAAGGAGAGTGAATGATGTATTTACATCGTGTCATGGACTTAGCCATCTAATGACTAGATAAGGTGCATGGATTGTACTACTCAAGAGTACATACACACCCTGATTGAAAAACTGTAAGTGTGATAAAACAGAGTAGGTTGGGTTGCACTGGTGAACACAAGGACAAAAATGTTTCACAGGCACAAAGGAATGAGGTCTGTCCTGCTCTGTTCCAAATGATAGGCACCAACCCAAGCATCAACAAAAATAAAACTGATGGTTAAACATCCTCAGTTGTTCATGAAGATCTCTGTTTTTTCTGTGCTACAGCAACCACTTGGCTACATGAATCTTGCACCAACATTTGGGGTGGAAATCATGTTGCACTGGCACCATGCCTAGTACCAGTTTATGACGTGTCCTAACTACGTGGTCACATGCAACAGTGCTCCCTGAACCTGTGGCACAATAGAAGTCAGAAGACACTATCATTAATGTTTGTAGCCTGCTTTTTCTCCCAGTGAGAACCACTGGGGGGGGGGGAAGTGCCATACAATAAAGGTAAAGGTAAATAAAGGTAAAGGTAACCAAAGTACAAAAAGAGGAAAAAGAGGGACCAAAAAGCTTTTAGATGCAGAGTAGGTCTTCCTCTTTCTCTGTGAACAGATCATCCTGACAGGTTTAGGCTATGATCCTCCGGTGCCTTTTGGTTCTTACCCCTGACCAGTGTTCCCTCTAAGCTGAGTTAGTGTGAGCTAGCTAACAGTTTTTTAGCCTCTGGCTCACACATTTTGTCTTAGCTCAGGAAGGATGGCTCCAGAGCAAATTAATGTAGGCAGTAGCCAAATTGCTCGCTCACAACTTTAATGCCAGTAAGCTCACAAAGTAGAATCTTTGCTCACAAGACTCCACAGCTTAGAGGGAGCATTGCCCCTGGCTACATCTGGGCCTTAGATACCTGTGAGCACAGAAGAGTAACTCAACCAGATTTTCCTCAGCTGCTACTAGCCAGCTAGCAGGATCTTCCCCATGTTCTCCTTGCTCTGTCTCCCCGATCACATCCAGTTTGCCCCACTGTGATGATCATTAAATGTCAATATCTCTTGCTATCTGTGTGCTAAATTTAATATAAAACTTGTTATGAAAATTGCTGCAAATTCAGATCAATAACAGATTAAGTTTGGTAAATGACCATTTCAGAATGTGGCCAGGTTACAGCCTGGTGCTGGTTACATGGATATTTTCCTAAGTACTGGCAGAACTGCATGAATTACCAGATTGGTTCTGGGCACCATTTAAGGTGCTGATATAATACTACAGATCCATATAATGTATGGTACGTCAAGGTAGATGTGCTCTAATATTAACCTCTTAATTTGCTCAGTCCACAATGGATGCCCTGTTCTGTAAAACAGAATACCATAGAAAGAGGTTCTGTTCAGGTGGAAGGGAAGAGAGAAGCCTCAGCAAGATATAACACCATAGAGTGCACTCTCCAAAGCAGCCATTTTCTCAAGGGGAACTGATTTTGGTTGCCTGGAGATCCACTGTAACAGCGGATCTCCAGGTGCCATTTGGAGGCTGGCAACGCTAGTGAAGACTAAGTATTCTATGACTAAGTATTCTTATGTAATCTGAGACCAGTTGTTAACAATTAGTCATTATGCAAAACAGTTTCAATATGCATACAACATTGTGGTCGGAAGTATCTGCTGTATCCTGCAAATTAGCATCTATCCTATACACCCTGTAACAACAGTTCAGGAGTTTCTACAACAATATAAGCGATGATATATGCAGGTGTGATGGACTGCACTTTTTAAAAGCTTTGAAGTGCTGCACACAACAGGGTAAAGGACTGTGAAGGATTAATGCTTCACAAAGAGAACCCTGAGTGACAGGATGCTCCAAGCAATCTGATTAGTTAGTTTGAGTTGAGCAGAGAAAATCTTGAGAGAGCTGCACACTGAGGAGAGATTCAGTCAGATTTCTACCTTGACTGAATTCAGTCTGATTTCGGACCTAGCTGAGAAGAGTTGAGTACTGTCAGTTTCAAAATTCAGCCTTGATTGAGAGCAGTTTTAACACAGACAGGAGAACTGGGGAAAGTTGGCAAGGACAAGTGGGTAGTTAGACACTTCCATTCGGGCCAAGGAAAGATCTTCTAGGAGAGAAGAATTGATCTACCCAGTCAAACAGGGAGTTAGCTCAAGAATGCAGAGATTCCTGGTCTGGTGTTGTTAGAAACTGCACCTTAAGAGTCAGTTAAAAACTCAAGACAAGTACTGGTGTTACAAGAGAAGGGGTGGGGGTACTGGAAAGAGTGTAGCAGCCTTCTGCAAACCAAAAGAATCAGAGAATACTCAAAGAAAGTATACTGAAGTGTTTGGGGAACAAAAGTTTCTCAACAAAGATTTAAGTCACTGTGAAAACTTAAGAAACTCTCATTAGCCTGAACTGTAAGGTTTGTGCATGTACTGGTTTTACCTCAGAAATGTTAACACCTGACCTTTCCCCTCTATGTTAAATAAAATAATCTGTTATTTTTGAATTTCAAAACCCCTTGAGTGCCATTTAAGTTGTTTAAGTTAAAGTGGGTTCCTGAACCTTCCCTGCTGTGACTGAGCAGCCTTTGGTAGCATGTAAATAATAGTTTTTTGAAAGAATCTCTGTCCCACCTTGTCCCACAGAATATAATCTGGTTTTTAATCCAGCCCAAGGAACTTGTGGAAAAGCAGGAGCCCTCTTTTTGTTGTTGAAGGCTTTCACGGCCGGAGTTCATTAGTTGTTGTAGATTTTCCAGGCTGTATGGCCATGGTCTTGGCATTGTAGGACCTGACATTTCGCCAGCAGCATCCTCAGAAGTAGCTGTGACTAACATCCTCAGAGGTATAACATAGAAACACAGAGACTACTCCATCTTTCTGAGGATGCCAGTCACAGCTGCTAGTGAAACATCAGGTCCTACAATGCCAAGACCACAGACAGACAGCCCAGAAAATCTACAACAACTAGTGAACTTTAAGTTCAGGAGTGAACATTAAGTTCATGCTCTCAGGTGCCCCATTCTACTACTCATGGAATCTCACAGGTGACCTTGTGTGTGTATCCACAAATATCTATGCATACAGTCCCTGCATAAACCTTTCTTGTGATGAATGGATCACAAGAACATTGTCCTCACAATCAACCACACACAGAGGTAACATGCCATGGCAGATTATGAACCTAAAGACAGTTAGCTCTATTAATCCAAATCCTAAAATGCCTTTGAGATTTCATCATATAACCTGGCAACTGCTACTAATTTATATAAAGCTTGTTTAAATACTAAAAGTAATACCTTTATAAAGAACACACACACCAAAGAAACACATCAAGCTGCCTTATATGGAATCAGACCACCGGCCCATTAAGGTCAGTACAGCTGAGACTGGTGGTGGCTCTCCAGGGTCTCAAGTAGAGGTCTTTCACATCACCTACTATTAGAGATTGAAGGGGGTGGCCTTCTGTATGCCAAGCAAGTGCTCAACAACTGAGCCACAGTTCCTCCTTCAGGAAAACATCTGAGCATTGTAAGTAACTACAAACACATTTATTTGTTTGTAATATCTTTTAATACTTTTCACTTTTAAATACTGGTTTTTAAATTTGTGATTGTAACATGGAAGAGCCAACTTCATTTAGTCTTTAAAAGTTAACAGGATCATAAAGCTATCATAGAACAGTCACACTCTACACACTCAATGTACTCTAATATGATTCATATTTTGAGTATGTAGATGAACAGTGGCAACTCAAATACAGCTTCATCTATACAACAGTTGACAAAAAGATCTGTGGAAGTTTGACTTGACATTTGATTAAGGAGAACCAGTACAACTTCTGATGACCAGCTCAGCCCAATAAAATAACAGTTAACTTCTTTCAAAGGTGAAAGAGCATCCTTATTCAAAGAAACATAAGATTTAGACTGAAGATCTCCACATCATTAAAATAATGTTTTAAAAATCAGGTAGAATTGAACAGCCCTTGTTTCCTAAACTTCTCCTTCCCTCAACTGAACAACAGGAATAAAGTCCAGCACTTGATGGAAGTCATCTGAGGTGGTAACAGGTTTAGGTTTTCAAGGCAACAGATGCTGAGAAGACAGTCACCTTTGGAGAAGGCTTTTGTAATGAGGTGATCTGAGGTGGTTGTCTCAGGTGGAAAATTTGGGGAATCAGCCATTTACCATTGCACTTTCAACCAGCCACACGTCTGCCACCCTGACCTGAAAGAGACAATTCTCTTTGCCTCCTTGCTTCCCCAGACCTCTGTAAAAATAGTGTGGCAAGCAGTGCACACTAGTTCCAGAACACTCACAATAATCTTCCTTCTGAGAGAATTTGGCCATTATTACTAGTTGTCTGTTGCCAGCGCAGGGAAGTAATCTTGCAAGAGTTCAGGAAGCCCTACAGGGCATGTGGAGCTATTTTTAGAGAGATATAAAAACAGGCACTTTGCTACAATTTTTAGAGAGGGTTGGAGCAATGAAGAGGTAAATAGGATTTATTTTCTGGGGTGGCAATAGTGAGGCAGGTGGGCAGTGGCTCCTATTGCAGTAACAGGGGTGAGGCAGGTGGGCAGTGGCAGAAAGGTGGGAGCTACTGTCATGGCTGCCTCAGGCAGTGAAAGACTTTCAAGTTGCCACTGCTGTGCATCCACTGATTTAGTTTACAAAACATAATTGCAAACACAGTGCTGGAACATCAGTCATTTCCAAAGGCAAAAAAAAGAGAGGACATTGGTAAACTCAAATTCTTATTCTGCTAGATAGGGAATAACCAAGTTAAGAAAGCCAATGAAAAGGTGGGGAAGAGGAGTTCTGTTCTAGAAAAAAGGGCACAACATTACCTGGCACATATTGAACCAAGCTGTCAGCTTGGGGGTGGGTCTTTATGCTAGGTTTTAGCTCTTGTCATATACCGAAGCTTTTGATGATTGATTGGGCAGGAGTAGCTCAAGGAAAGTGATACCACTTGTCAAAAAGTAAAATGTATTCTTTACAAATAGTCTCTTTAGTGTAATTTTTATTTACAGAATTGCAAAATACATCACATTTAGTGCAAATGCAACTAATGATATTAAGATTTATATATATATATATACCACTTTGTAAACTTTCCATCTCTTTGTAAAATAAAGCTATCCAATTAAATTAAAATTTCTTGCATGTGTTCATGATCGTTACCAGAAATATTAAATTGTTAAATTTGCATTTGGGGTCTAAGCATTTTTTGTTGTTGAAGTTCCCATCAGTGGCTATAGTGAATGAACAAGGTTTTTGTTTCTAAACCAGTTGATTGTAAAAGAAAAACACATCTGAGGTATAACAAACTTTATATAAAATGCTTACTGGTGAGATAGTAAAGAGTTCTAATTTTCATCTCATTTGCCTTACCAGCATTATCCCATAGGCACTTCTCTACATTTTCAAATCATGAACAGTTATTCTGTAATAAGGCATATTCCATGCACATCATTTAAAGAAAGGCAAATAAAGGAGATTTAAAAGCATGACATCTGTGTGCATGTATGTAAAAGTCAAGTGTTGTGCATACCTTAGTGTACCAGAGACACCCCAACCATTCCCAAGAAATTTGATTCTGCAATTTGCCTGATCTCAAAGATTGTAATCTGCTGTATCTTCAATAAAAGTACTATCTTTGTTTTCAGGCATCAGCTGCTCTATATGAAATAAGACTTTAAGCTTTCTTTTCAAAAATATATCCAAATCTTGTCCCTCTTATGATATATATACACAAGCTGATGAAACAGCTAAAAAAATTGTCAATCTCCATTTAAAAGTATAACAGCCAAGTGAGGATTTTCCTCAACAAATTACCAGTCTTATTCTCACAGTTCACCCCTCATGTTATTTCCTGGTATTAGAGACAGGTGGATATTTGAAAATTAAGTTCTTTCACAGCAACTAAGGGGAACTTTGCATTTAGGATGTATGGTTTTATTCACAACTCTTATAGTTCAGATTGTTGGGGCAAATATTACATGTGTGAATGGTTTCATATGTGAGCTTCATCGCACAGCTTTATTCAACAGAGAAAAAAACATGCAGGGTGAGAAAAAAACATTTACCCTCTAAGGCTGGGAATGTTATCTTGCGGAGTCCAATTTTCTTCAAATAAATACTACGTTGCAACTCCTTGCAGCTTCAGGAATGCCTGAAAGCAGCCCATGCTGCATGAAGATGGGCAAGTCATTGCGGTAGATTTTTCTGGCAGTCATGCCCTCTTGTGCAGCATTTATTTAGAAATTTCTGGATCAGGATCAATAACCAAATTTCTTCAGCACATATCACAACTAAAAAATACAATAGAAATATAAAGGTATCTGGAAAAAAAAATAAAGCTTTTCACACTTTCTCCATCAGAACCAGAAGGTCTTCATAGGAGCAAGACTATAGAAAAGGCAAAGTCAAAAGGATCTTGACAGCCCTCACGTTATTAAGAGATGCTTTACATAACAAGATGATTTTTATCATAGAAATCAGCAGCAATGAACTATGATTATACAAAGCAAAAACACAAAACCCTTCTGGAAGGACACTGAGTTTACTGTTAACCTGAAAAAAGTTACAACACACAGGTTTTTGTGCATATAAAGCACATACAGTATGCTATATGTGCATTGTCCTTTGTGCTTTTTAGACATACACAAAAACAAGAGCTGTGCAAGTATCTTATGAAGTTCCACAGTAAACAAAAGCTTTCAAATTATTCAAAAGTTAAAGCAATAAACCAAGTTGGTGACCCAAAGTTGTATTTTTCTCCTCTAAAGCAAGCAAAAAAAAAAAAAAAAGTAGAGCCATATACATGTATCAACACATGTATTTATAATTGCACACTGATTCAGCAAGGTGAACTAGCAGAAGAAAGAGAAAGTTCAGCTTCATGGCGTTGCAGTATTTCTTCCGTTGAGTACAGAATCGAGGGTTTGGGCCATAAGACTGTAGATCCTACGTTCCAGCTTGGAGCATTCATTTTGGTTCATTTCTCCAACGTGGAATGTTCACACAGCCTTGTTCCAATCACTAGGAAAAATTGTGGAGAAAAAGCTTCAGGCCTGACCATAAACTAGGACACTGCACAAAGTTATGAGTTAAGAAGCTCTCTAGCAAGTGCCAAATTATGAAACTCTGCTGGCCAACAAATCTTCACCAATGGACTGTTTGTATTGGCTTGCAGAAAGATCTACAAAACATGTTTTTCTCCCTAACCTTATGCTACTAATGCCCTAGTTACAGTACCAAGCCACTAGAATACCCTACAGGTCAAACCTTTAAACTTGCACTAAGAAAACCTGCCAAAAATCAAAATATACCAAACTAGGAATAAGGCCCGTTGTGGAAATAAATACAACGGGCTCTAAAAAGAGGCTCTGGGAGAGTGCCCCGGCTTTGGGCACTCAGTGACAATTTGCTGTGGCAATCTCAGCAGGGTATAATGACAGAGTCCACCATTTTCTCCAGAGGAACTGATCTTTGCTACCTGAAGAGCAGTAGTAATTTTGAGTGATCTCCAGCCCACCCCCAAGATTGGTAACAGTGGTTCCCCAGGAGGGAGTGGCTGGTTTGGAGGGTAGAGTCTATGGCATTGTACCTGTCTGAGGTCCCACCCCTCCTCAACACTCACCTTCTCCAGGTTCGACCCCTCAAATGTCCAGGAATTTCCCAACCTGGAGTTGACAACCCTATCTCCCTCCCAGCCAACCATCAACCTACCTTTAGTTTTCCATCTCCTCCCCCTCCCTCCTAGAGAGCAGTTATAATTTTGAGTGATCTCCAGCCCCCACCTGGAGATTGGCAACAATGGTTCCCCATCAGGGAATGGCTGGATTGGAGGGTGGAGTCTATGGCATCGTACCTGTCTGAGGTGCCACCCCTCCTGAAACCTCACCCTCTCCAGGCTCCATCCCTCAAATCTCCAGGAATTGCCCACCTGGAGTTGGCAACCTGATCAGGACTGAACCCAATGAGTTTTCTCCCAAAGGCCAACATAGGTGTGGAAAGGGCCTTTTACTAACAGAGGAGAAAGTACAGGTGCCAACTCTGATTAGGGAAATACCTGGAGATTTGAACATAAGAACATAAGAGAACATAAGAGAAGCCAATGTTGAATCAGGCCAATGGCCCATCTAGTCCAACACTCTGTCACACAGCAGCCAAAATATACCAGGTGCCATCAGGAGGTCCAGCAGTGGGGCCAGGGCACCAGAAGCCCTCCCACTGCTGCCCCCTCCAGCACCAAGAATAGAGTGCATCACCTGCCCCAGACTGAGAGTTCCCATCTATACCCTGTGGCTAATAGCCGCTGATGGACTTCTGCTCCATATGTTTATCTAATTCCCTCTTGAAACTATCCATGCTTGCAGCTGCCACCACCTCCTGTGGCAGTGAATTCCATATGTTAATCACTCTTTGGGTGAAGAAGTATTTCCTTTTATCTGTTCTAACCTGACTGCTCAGCAATTTCATGGAGTGCCCATGAGTTCTTGTATTGCAAGAAAGGGAGAAAATTACTTCTTTCTCAACCTGCTCAATCCCATTCATAATCTTATAAACCTCGATCATGTCACCCCTCAGCCGTCGTTTCTCCAAGCTAAAGAGCCCCAAGCATTTTAACCTTTCTTCATAGGGAAGGTGTTCCAACCCTTTTATCATTCTAGTTGCCCTTCTCTGCACTTTTTCCAATGCTATAATATCCTTTTTGAGATGTGGTGACCAGAACTGTACACAGTATTCCAAATGAGGTCGCACCAATGATTTATACAGGGGCATGATGATACTGGCTGATTTGTTTTCAATTCCCTTCCTAATAATCCCCAGCATAGCGTTGGCCTTCTTTATTGCAGCTACACACTGTCTAGACATTTTCATTGAGTTATCCACTACGACTCCAAGATCTCTCTCTTGGTCCGTCTCTGCCAGTTCAGACCCCATCAACGTGTATTTATATTTAGGATTTTTGGCTCCAATGTGCATCACTTTGCACTTGGCCACATTGAACCCCATTTGCCACGTTGACGCCCACTCACTCATCCTCAACAGATCCCTTTGGAGTGCCTCACACTCCTCCCTGGTTTTCACCACCCTGAACAACTTCGTGTCATCTGCAAATTTAGCCACTTCACTGCTTACTCCCAATTCCAAATCATTAATAAACAAGTTAAAAAGCATCAGACCGAGTACTGATCCCTGTGGTACCCCACTGCTTACCACCCTCCACTGAGAAAGTTTCCCATTTATACTCATTCTCTGTTTTCTATTTATAAGCCAGTTTTTGATCCACAAGAGGACTTGTCCTTTTATCCCATGACTATTGAGCTTACTTAGGAGCCTTTGATGAGGAATTGGGAGGGGTGGATCCTGTGGAGGGCAGCATTTGGGGTGTGTGTGGAAGGACTCAGCAGGGTATAATGCCATAGAGTCTACCCTCCAAAGCAACCATTTTCTCCAGGGGAACTGATCTCTGTCATCTGGAGGTCAATTGTAACAGTGGGAGATCTCCAGGTCCCACCTGGAGATTGGCAGCCCTAGGTGAAAGTCAGCCGCACAGCGGGGAGTTGAAGAAAATGGTCTGATGGTCGCTGGCCCACCTCGTTAGCCAGCCAGCCATGCTGAAGCTAAGCAGGAGAAAGAGCCTTTTTCCATTTATTCTGACAGGAAGGTGGCCATTGGGGAGGGGGTTATGGGTGGGGGAGGGGGTTATGCTGAAAGTCCTTTGTTTTTTTACTCACAGAACCAAGCTTGGCTGCCTACCAACAGCCACTGAGGGGACAGTCCCTCACAGGAGTCAAGAGAACTGTCTTCCTCAGGAGACAGAGCCGTCTGCCAGGGGGAGTGGGTGTGGAACAGAAGCAGACCCAGCACCCGGCCAATGGCATGTGAGTACTCTTGAGTGGCGGCTGATGGGCCAATGGCTGAGGGAGGGCATTTTACAGCCAATGGGAGCGCATGGAATCTTGTGAAACCAAAAGATAAATATTTATAAGGAGAGATATATTCCAAAGCAGATCATTTCAGAATTAGCCTTTCAATAACATTTTACAGCATTTCAATGGCCTATCAAGAAAGCCACAATACGGATTCCCAAAGCCCACCCTTCCCATAAAAGCCTCTTTATATCCAACTATAGAAAGTCCACAAAGCCTATTCTAGCTTTTTAAAGTCAAGCATAGTGGCCCTGCTGTAAAAACTTCTACCCTCAGGGAGAACAGTCAAAACCCTTACCACATAAACGCAGTGAAGACCAGATTACTGGTCAAATGAGATTTTGTGCTCCATCAACAGAAGCATACTATCCAGATCATGCAAACTGATGATATTATTTTGCTCTGGCTGGGCCTCACTTGCAGTACTGTGTTCAGTTTTGGGCACCACAGTTTAAGAAAGATGTTGATAAGCTGGAACGTGCCCAGAATAGGGCAACAAAGATGGTGAGGGATCTGGAGTCCAAATCCTATGAGGAAGGGTTGAAGGAGCTGGGTATGTTTAGCCTGGAGAGGAGATAACTGAGAAGCAATATGATAACCATCTTCAAGTATTTGAAGGGCTGTCATCTAGAGAACGGAGTAGAGATGTTTTCTGTTGCCCCTGAAGGTTAGACCAAAACCAACTGGTTGAAATTAAATCAAAGAGTTTTCAGCTAAACATCAGGAACTTCCTGACAGAGTGGTTCCTCAGTGGAGCAGGCTTCCTTGGGAGGTGATGGGCTTTCCTCCAGAGGTTTTTAAAGCAGAGGCTAGATGGCCATCTGACACCAATGCTGATGCCATGACTCACTATGAATTTAGGTAGATTGTGAGAGGGAGGGCAGGAAGGGATGAGCCATTGCTCAGTTCTTATATGCCCAGGATAATGCTGATCACCATTTTAGGGTCAGGAAGGAATTTTCATCCAGGTCAGACTGACTCAGGGATGCTGGAGGGTTTTTTTTTTTGCCTTCTTCTGGATGTAGAGCAGGGGTGAGTGGGGGCGGTGAATTTTGTGCAAGGGATTGGACTAGATGGCCCTTGGGGGTCCTTTCCAACTCTATGTTTCTACTGGTTAAGAGGTTCATAGATTCTATTCACATGAAAAAGAATCTAACACCAGACCTATTCCTACTCTAAATACTGCTTCCATCCTCCACCTTGACTTCCCCCACCTCAACTCTTCTTTCAAATGCCTACTCTCCCCTTTCTTTATCCCCTGTCCTCCAAGCAATTCCCCCCCCTTCCATCCAGTCATACCCCAGAGCGCAGTTTTTTACACAGGATTTAAATAGCACTTTATTTCCAAACCCAGCACACTTTAATTACATTATGTTGTCTCCACTGGACTCAAAATTGTATGTGATAAGTTTTGTGCATGAAGGATTACATACCTACCTGCTAACACTAAAACAATATAGGCTTTCCAGCTGTTTTCTCTTGCACATATGATGTGAAACGCTTCAAGAATTTGGGGTACTCTCGTTTTGCTACTGCCCGTAGTACAGAAGCTGGTGCCCAACCCCCAGGATTCACTAAAATAAAGATCAGAGTCAAAACAGCAGTTTTAAGGAAGAAAATTCTTATATTTAAAATCACGGCTAGAATAGAACACAGTTTCTTCAGTTAAGTCAAATGATGCTGTTAAGACTGGTTGCTTCACACCTTCCCAGAAGAAAATCACCTGTCAGTTTGCCTTGGTCTTCAGGATAATTAGATTTTAACATTTTAGCCCCAAATTCCTATAGCAAGGCTGAAAACAGCAGCATAGTGGACTACCTTAATTCCAAATACTTTAGTAAGGAAGACCTATCCACCAAAACATGTATTAGTCAGTAAACAGTATATAATAAAAGTGTGGCCATTTTTTTCAGTAATGGAAACTTTTGTTTTACTTGAGACATGAAACACTAACAGTTTAATGATACTGTAGACTCAAATGTTGCTTCTTTCATAAGGCTCACTGTACAACTTTATGCAAAACATATTCACTTTCACCCCACCTGCAAAATGGGAGTAACAGTTACAACAAATCTGTGTGATGGATAAGGCCAAGCATAGACTATTAGGTATTCATGTCATCAAGCATTACATCTTTTAGTAAGCTGTAATTTGTAATTTACTCTTTTTTGTTTTACCTTTGATATAAAAGATTATTTCTTAAGAAATGTTGTTCTACACAATACAGCCTGGCTCATAAAGACATACTTTCAGTGTAAATTTCATTCTATAAATTCATTTGATTTTTATCCTGATCTTCCGCCAAGAATCTCAGGGGGCTATAAATCTCCTTTCCCTATTTTATTTTAACAACCCTATGAGATAGGCTGAGAGAAACACTGGTCCAAGATCATGCAGTGAACTTCCTAGCTCAGTGGATATTTGAATCCAAATCTCATTGGTACTCTATTGGTCTGGTACTGGATTCATTGGTACTAGTCTGATACTCTAGCCACTACACCACTCTGGAAGTTTTGTGTATCCAGAGTGATTACCATCCCTTAAGTGCTGTTATCTACACACCGTGACAGACATGTGTAGATACCTGGAAGAAGCAAATGTGGTCCTTATAGTATTGTGTGCAAGGGAACAACGTTCCCAGCAGGCTCCTGTAGTATATACACATTACAAAATAAAATGCATGGCTGTTCTCACAGGTGATTAAGTATACAAAGCTTATATTCTCTATTCTATACGAAGTGTTATCTGTGTAGAAAGAAGCTTTTGTGTACAGTGACACAGTGTGGTCAAAGAAGTTAATGCTCTTAGTATTTCCTCCATAATGCATTTAAGATAAGCTTTCTTGCTAGCTACCTTTATTAAAATGAGCTTTCAACTGTTTCCAAAATTCTACAGTATAAACAGAAACTAAACTACAAAAACTACAAAAAGCCAGCTGTAGGCTCACTATTAAAAAAACAAAACACCTTTTTTGTGAGTTTCATATGATTGTCAGATTCTCCCTTCATATCCCATTCTGCAAGGCCACTGTGATATTATTAATGGCTTTTCAGGGGGCACCAGGGTGGGGCGGAGAGAGATACTGGGGATGGAAAATATCTGTAGTGAACTCATTGTACTTCTGGGAGTTTGGAGATGAAAAAAGGCAAACTCAGTATTAGAGAATTTGGGATGGATCCCAAGTTCAGACAGAAAGCTTTCAAAGACCAACTTTCAGTAATGCTTGGTCTGAATTTCAATTTCATACAGCTATCATACTTTCCATTTTTTCAAATGGTATTAGCTACTGAAACCTTTTAGAAATGTGTTTTGACCAGGTATCTTTAAGACTGCAATTTAGAAAGGAAAAAGGCTCTTGCTTTTTGAAATTGTAATGCACATTATGATGGATACAAAAGCTCCAGTCTTCCAATGGTGAGGCAGGCCTCTTCCATTAGAGGAAAGCTTTACCATTAGCCAAACAGAATCTTTGGATACAACACATAGTGCCCCAACTTTCGGCTATATAACTGAAGCAATGGCATAAAGATTTTCTGCAGAACATTCAAATCAGCAACAAAACAGGGATGTCAACTTTTAAAAACAGTCATGCCTTACCATTCGCTACATATGTAATCTTGCATAGAATGTTGTCTCTGCTTATTTCCTTGTTCCCTTCAGGTGGACTTACCAACGTCTGACAAATCATAGCAACATTTATTTTGGCACGAACACATCGATTGTTCAACTGTCAAAAATACACATTTTCACTGTTAGGTTACTGAAACTGATTAAAAAACTTATTACAGCATGTACTGTCCCTCAAAGAAATACATTCTGCCATACAATCCTCCCTTTTACCCTGACTGTACCTTTAATAATCCCTTTCCCTTTTCTGGAACTGCAGATACAAAAAAGGTTATCTTTTTCCCTGGCAGGCTGAAGAAAAACAGGTTGCTTACCTGTAACTGATGATCTTCGAGTGGTCTTCTGTGCAGTACCACACATGGGTTGGGCGCCTGCGCACGACCTCGTTCGGAGAAACTTCTAGAGCTTTACCTCAGAAGAGCTTTTGGCGGGCTCTCCTCCCGCCCTGGGGGAGGAGACATGCACTGCGCATGCCCAGAGCGGGAGAGAGAGCCACCTCCCACTCAGTTCCTTCGACCGCCACTGTCAAGGCCAAAGAATCCAAAACAGGACATCTGGAGATGCCAGCAGCGGGGAAGGCTGGGTGGGATTGTGGTACTGCACAGAAGACCACTCGAAGATCATCAGTTACAGGTAAGCAACCTGTTTATCTTCGTCGTGGTCTCTGTGCAGTCCCACACATGGGTGATTACAAGAGCTGAACCAGTTGGAGGAGGGAGCTGGCAGCTGCAAAGGACACAAAAATACTGGTTAAGACACAGCATCACCATCAAAACAAATCACCCACGGGTCCTACCTGAGGGTGTACCAGGATCACGCGAAGAGAGATCGCAGCACCGTCTGACCAAAGGCAGCATCCCGCCGAGCTCGGACGTCGAGAGCGTAGTGGGTCACGAAGGTCGATGCCGAGGACCACGTAGCAGCCGCACAGACGTCTTCCAACGGGACACCGGCCAGGAAAGCGGTGGACGTCGACACCGCCCGTGTGGAATAGGCAGTGAGACAGGTAGGAACGGGTTGACGCGCCAGCTCATAGCAAAGGGCTATGGTGGAAGTCACCCACTTAGAGAGATGTTGAGAAGAAATGGGTTCCCCCGCATGAGGGGGGCCATAAGCTAGGAACAGCCGAGGAGATTTACGTATGGGCTGTGTCCTGTGTAGATAGAAAGAGAGCGCTCTGCGCACATCTAGACAGTGGAGGGCTCTCTGAGAGGCATCAGTCGGGTTCGGGAAGAATGTAGGCAGAACAGACGACTGAGAGAGGTGAAAGGCAGAGATGACTTTAGGGAGGAAGGAAGGATCTGTTCTAAGGACCACCTTCTCCCTATGAAAAACGGTATAGGGGGGATCGGCCCTGAAGGCAGCTAGCTCCCCTACTCTGCGTGCAGCGGTAATGGCTACGAGAAAAGCCGTCTTCCAGGACACTAACCTGAGGTCGGCGGTAGCCATCAGCTCGAACGGTTTAGCCATGAGTTGAGAAAGGACTAGAGACAAGCTCCAGGAAGGCACCAACGGTTTCCTAGGCAGGCACATGCGAAGAAGACCCTTGAGGAACGTCTTGGTGAGACGGTGGGAGAACACTGACGAGCCTTGGATGAGGGGGTGGTAGGCGGAGATCGCCGCCAAATGAACCCTCAAGGACGAGTATGCCAGGCCCGCATCCTTCAAATGCACAATGTAGGCGAAGATCTCACGGAGAGATGATCGAATCGGATCGAAGGAGTGATCAGTAGCATAGGATTGGAATCTGTTCCACTTGAACCGATAGGAACGTCGAGTAGAAGGCTTCCTAGCATTCAGGAGGATCTCAGAGACCTGAGGCGGGAAGTCTAGGGCTGGATCTTCCAGGCCGTTAATTTGAAAAATCCCGGATTGGGATGGATGATTCTCCCTCGGGCCCGAGAAAGGAGATCTGGGACGACAGGGAGGGGACGGAAGGAACGACAGGAGAGTTGAAGCAGGTGCGGGAACCAGACCTGGCGTGGCCACCACGGAGTGATCAGAATGCAGGAGGTGCGGTCTGCACGAATCTTCTGCACGACCCGAGAGATGAGAGGGAACGGAGGAAACAGATAAAACAGGGTTCTGTTCCATTTGTGGAGAAAGGCATCCCCGAGCGACCGAGCAGACGGGGGACCCCTGCTGAAAAACAGGCAACATCGAGCATTGTGATGGGTGACCGAACTCCCGAAACAGAGGTCGAAGATACCGGAGGGGAATGGACCATTCGTTGTCCGATGAGGCAGAACGACTCAACCGGTCTGCATCGACATTCTGATCCCCAGGAATATGAATCGCCGAGAGCGTGATGGAGTGGCGGAGGCACCAGGACCAGAGGTCTATCGCCAAGGTGCAGAGACGAACAGAGGCAGTGCCGCCCTGTTTGTTGACATAATAAACAGCCGTGGTGCTGTCGGAAGCCACTTGGACGACACGGCCTCGGAGGGTCGGAAGAAAAGACCGGAGGGCCAGGTAAATTGCTTGCAACTCCAGGCAATTTATGTGGCGAGCTGCCTCTTGAGCAGACCAAGACCCTTGAACAGTAAGCGTTCCGCTCCGGGCTCCCCAACCCGAGAGGGAAGCGTCCGTGGTCAACAACAAGTCGGGAGGAGGAGGACGAAATGGCATCCCGGACAGGAGGTGGACAGGTTGAGCCCACCACTCGAGGGAGGCGAGGACGGTTTGTGGGATCGACAGAATCGTGTGCCAAGGCCTCCGGAGGGGATCGAAGGCTCGGAGGAGCCAGAGCTGAAGCGGCCGCATCTTCAACCGGGCGTTGCAGACAACGAACACCGTAGAGGCAAAGTGACCCAGAAGCCTCATGACCGAACGGGCGGATTGTTGGGGACACGTCTGAAAGGCGGACACCATCGCCCGAATGTCGGAAGCCCTGGACTCCGGAAGGAAAGCCACTTCGAGGTTGGTGTCGAGTCGAGCCCCGAGGAATCGAAGGATTTGGAGGGGCTGAAGGGAGGACTTGGCGTGGTTGACGCAAAGGCCAAGAGCACGGAGGAGGGAGAGAGTCTCCCGAGTGTCGTGGAGCAACTGAGTTGGCATTGGAGCTACGAGAAGCCAGTCGTCAATGTAAGGATAAAGAGTGACTCCCCATCGGTGGAGTTCGGCTACCACCACAGCCATCAGCTTGGTGAACACCCGTGGAGCTGTAGAAAGGCCGAAGGGAAGCACCCTGTACTGGTAGTGGGCATCTCCAATGGCGAAGCGGAGAAACCGCCGATGTTGGGGACGGATCGTGACATGGAAGTATGCGTCTTGAAGATCGACTGACGCGAGCCACGCTGCCCGCGGAAGGAGAGGAAGGATCGACTGCAGAGTGACCATTCTGAATTTTTGATACCGAATGTAACGGTTGAGATCCCAAAGGTCCATAATTGGTCTGAAGTCGCCGTCCCTCTTGGGGACCAGGAAATACTTCGAGTAGAAGCCGAGAGTTCGTTGCGCCTCCGGGACGACCTCGATGGCCCCCTTGGCAAGGAGAGCAGAAACCTCGAGATCGAGGAGGGGGTCTGGAGGCGTGACGACAAAGTGTGGGAGGATCGGAGGCGAAACGAACTCTATGGCGTACCCGACCCGCAGGATGGTGAGGACCCAAGAGTCGGTTGAAATTTCTTCCCAGGCTGGTAGAAAGGGGAAGAGGCGGGTATGGACGGAAGGAGTGAACGACATTGGAGAGAGATGGTGGGGACAGTCAAACAGACTGCTTAGGCTGCGGCGGCTTTTTGGTGGGTTGGGAACGGTGTTTGGAAGGAGGACGGGAGTCGTATGGTTTCCTCCTCCATTGGGAGTGAGGTGCCGGAGATAGGTATCGCCTGGAGCCGGAAGGTTTCCAGGAACGGTTTCTGGGACGGTAAGGTGCAGCCGAGACTCCAAGGTTTCGGGCCTGCTTACGACTCTCATCAACAGCCTTCAACACTTCGTCGGTGGTGGAGTGGAAGAGGCCGTTTCCGTCAAAGGGGAGGTCTTCTACACGGAACTTGACGTCCAGTTGTAGGGAGGTGCCCCGCAGCCAGGCATGACACCGTAGAGCGACAGAAGACACCAGGAGTTTAGAGGAGCAGCTGACTGCATGACGAACGGAATTGATTTGTTGCTTTGATATGGCACAAACCTCAGACAAGGCAGCCGAGAGAGTGGGACGGTGCTCTTCCGGAACAAACTCCAGGACAGGGCGAATTGCATTGGCAACGTTGAATGCGTAAGCAGATAAATACGACAGATAAGTATCGACCCGGAGATTCATGGAGGCCAGAGAGTACATCTTCTTGGCCAGAAGATCCAGTTTACGACCCTCACGGTCAGGGGGCGTGGACTGGCGAGCAGGCTGCCTCGATTTCGAAGAAGAGTGAACCACCATGGAGTTCAGTGGTGGCTGAGAAAGGAGGAATTTGCCAGGAGCATCCTGGATCCTGTACAACCCATCATAGCGCCTCGAAACCGGAGGGATGGAAGCTGGGTGTTCCCATGACTCTTTCAACATAGAAAGGTGGACAGGCAGCAAAGGCAAGACGGGAGACGGAGGAAGATCAGCCTGGACCAATCGGTGAACGACGTCGGTCACTGCTGGGGACTCCGTAAAGCCCTGAACTTGGAGGGCAGTCGCCATCCTGGTAACGAGCTCCAAAAATGCCTTAGGGCCTTCCGTAGGGGAAATCGACCCCGAGCGTCGGTGCTCGTCCTCGATTCGAGAGACCTCGGGATCGAACTCTGCCGAATCCGACCCGTCCGAGATCGACATAGGAGAGGAGGATCGGGGTTGGACAAGGTCGACGACCGGATGGTCGACGGCAGGACGGTGTCGAGGTTCCATTGGGGAACTCCGTGGGGCGTCCCAATTTCTGGGAAGGTCAGAAGGCTGTTCCCGAGAGGCAGAATGAGCCGAGGCCACAGATGCCGAGCGCCGAGGGCGGTCAGGGGCGTGGGCCTGATCTCCGCGTTCCGAATGCCGGATTCGGTCATAGCGGTGTCTCTCCGGTGTCGGAGACCTCGAATAATAGTAGGCCGCATCCGGACGCTCCCGACGGTCTTCGCAGGACCAGCATTGGTGGTCAGAGGCGGAATCAGACGACGACGGGGATTGCCTACGGATCAGGCATCGACGACCAAGTCGAGATCGGGACCGAACATGGCGGTGCACAACCAGACCCTCGTCCAAAGTGTGGATCGGGGTAGTGGAGCGCCTCCGTGGAGACCGGGAGCCTGTTCGCGGAGACAGGTGCGGAGGCGATCTGGTCAACTGGCCCAACGGTATCGTCTCCGTAGGTGACGAGTGGGGGTGCTGCGGAGTCTGTTGTCGAGCCGCAGACTTATGAGATGTAGAGGCAAGGGCCGGCATCGACGTCGACAACCCAGTCACGATGATGGGGTCCACTTTCGAAACCGAAGCAGAGGGCGTGGCCTTCGACCTCGAAGGGGTCTTATCTTCAGCCTGCTTAGGTTTCTGTTTCGGTGCCTTCGAGGAGGTGTCCGATTTCTTGGCTACCGAGACCTGGGAAGCTCCCAAAGACATTGTGGGACGCAGAGCCGATTCAACAAGAAGAGCTTTGAGCCTAGCCTCTCGATTACGGCGAGCCTGACGAGTGAAACTCGCGCAATGATGGCAAGAATCTACTCTATGGGCCTCACCCAAACAAACTAAGCAAAGGTCGTGCCCGTCATTGGATGGAATTTTAGCAGGGCAACGACGACAGACCTTAAAGAATTGAGTCTTTCCCATACAAAAATCCCCACCCACCCTCCAAAGAAAGGAGAGGGGGAGGGAAGAGAGATAGACAAAGATTTTTTTTTTTTTTAATATTTTGTAGAAGAGAAAGAAGGAGATAGAAAATAAGCAGAAGCAAAGAAAGATATACTCAGCTGAGGTAAATGGAGGAACGACAGGAACGAGGTGTGAACACAAAGGCGGTCGAAGAAGAACTGAGTGGGAGGCGGCTCTCTCTCCCGCTCTGGGCATGCGCAGTGCATGTCTCCTCCCCCAGGGCGGGAGGAGAGCCCGCCAAAAGCTCTTCTGAGGTAAAGCTCTAGAAGTTTCTCCGAACGAGGTCGTGCGCAGGCGCCCAACCCATGTGTGGGACTGCACAGAGACCATGACGAAGATCTGTGGATTCAGTAAAGATGTGAACACATCTAGAGAAGTGACAGATGGTACTTACAGGAGCGCTGTCATGATCCACAGAGAAGTTGCAGACAAGCCATGTTTCAGTGTCATTTTCATTGAAAGCTGGTATTTTTCTAATAGCAGACAAATATAATACATCACGTTGAGAAGCGGGCCATACTCTCTACAAGAAAAGGGATTGTTATTGTTAGTATTCTTCAACAATCAGCATTTATATACCACTTTAATATACTATAAATGCTTTGCATATAACGCTCATTCAGGTGTCACAGATAAAACCACACCAAAATGGCTTGTTTGCATTGCTGGCAAACTGCCTGCCCTGCCCCAGGTGCTGAGTGCAACAGAAATCTTCCTGATTTGGGAATTCTAAGGTTAAGCTCTCCAGTTTGCCATGATGTCTAAATACAGGCGCCTGGAAAAACTGGGGTTTACTTCCTCCTCACAAACTGGGATTCTCAGCCTTTCCACCTTGGAATCCTGGTTTGTGGGAAAGGTACAAAGTCCAATCTATTCCAGATACTTACATGCAACTTTGGCTGAAGGCTTCCCAAACCTAGAAGCTTTCAGTCATGTGCCATGCAGAAGAGGAGGAAGTGAGTGTGCAAACACAGCAAACAAGTCATTTTTGTTCTTGTCATGAGCAAATAGAAATTTTCATGATCTTGTAAAACCAGTTCATATTATCTCTGTATTGTACAGGAGGCACTGAGGTCAAGGGAGATCAGTTTTTCTAAGCTTGCCTAATGAGTTCACAGCAGAGGTCAGTTTTGAACTGCAGGCTTCTGGATTCATCGAATGCATGAACTCTCACCACAGAAGTGTAGCAACTGCTGGAGCAATGTTAAAATCAGATTGTTGCAATAAGCACCATTTTAGAAAATATACTTCCCTCCTCTCACATATAAATGAATTCATGTAATCTAAAATGGTGCTTTTCCCCATGTGTATAGTATAAAACTGAATGGATGTGGTTCTTCAGAACTACTGCTTTATTCATAAATGTAATTAATTGATTAAAATTTCATTAATTTGGCAACAGCCCTAGTAATCAAACAATAAAGATTTACTATAAGAAAAATAGCAGGTCACATAATAGTGCTCTGCTCTCAGTGATACTTTCTTCTGCATTAATTCTAGAGATTGTTCCACAAGCAAAATAGTAGAATACAAACTCATTAAGTATGGTAAACAAGATTCTAATGTGGACTGCACTGATGTGTTACATATTACCCTCTCGTGATTAGTAGGGAAGATTTCCTCAGTTTAGTTCTATTCTTCCATGGTTCATTTGACACGGGTTTTACATCTGGCTGCTTTTGGGCAAGAAAGGAAGTGTGACAGACTGCACTTTTTAAAAGCTTAGAAGTGCTGTGTAAGCAGCTAAAGGACTGTGAAGGGTTAATTCTTCAAAGAGTCAGAGAGCCTTGAGTGACAGGCTGTTCCACGAGGTCTGATTGGTTAGCATCAGCTGAACAGAGAAAGAGTTCTGGATGCTGAGAAGAATTCAGTCTGATTTCAGCCCTAGCTGAAGAAAATCGAGTACTGACAGTTTTAGATTACAGCCTTAGCTGAGTGCAGTTTAACACAGGTGGAGAACTGGGGGAAAGTTGGCAAGGAAGTTTGGGAAGTAGGCGAAGACTCCCATTCGGATCAAAGAAAGGGGATAGATTTTCTAGAGAATTTCCCTTCCCAGTCAAACAGGGAATTAGCTCTGCAGAGTACAGACACCCCTGATCTGGTGTGGTTAGAAACTGCCTGTAGAAACCTTAGGATTCAGTTAGAAACTCAAGACAAGTATTGGTGTTTCAAGTGATGGGGTTTGGATACTGGAAAGAGTATACCAGCCTTCTGGAAACCGTTAGAGAATACTCAAAGAAAGTGTACCGGTGTGTTTGGGAAAACGCTGGTGTGACAGTCAGAGTTCTTCAACAAAGAAGAAAACACATTACTAGGGTGTCTCAGTCAGTACAAGAAAAACTGTGGGAAAATCTTGTCTTTGAGGGAGGGAAGTGGATGGGGCTGTCATACGAGGGCTCAGAAAAAAAGTTGGTTTCTTAGAAATCTACACTCACACACAATTTATTTATTTATATTTTAAATCTGTTTTCTAAAAGAAAACTCTTTATAATTTTGTGCAGTGGTAATAAGAAACACAATGCTGTTCATGTGTAACAGGATCAGAAACAGCCTTCAAAACAAACCCTCTATGCTCCCCAAACATTTTTTAAAAAAGTATTTTGGGGGTACACAATAAATAACATTTCTTGTTCTTTTGTTACAGAAAATGACAAGTTTAATCATACACAACATAAAAAAATACAAAGAAAAAAGATTAAGGATGTTTTCCAGCACACAAAAAAGGTAAGTTTTGGACAGGTTTATTTCCTGCTGTTATGTTCTGTAATGCAACCCTAAAAAAACTTCTAGATTTTGATATTCAGAGTTTTGTTCCAGTAAATATCTCCACTGATATTGGAACCCCAAATCTGGGGCAAAGTTAGTTACAGAAGAATACTGTAAGCATTGGTACTTATTAATCACTAGTGCTGCCTCTGGTACTTTCGGGCTACTTGGAGCCTTGGAGCTAATGATGCATAGCCTGGCCTTGGGCATGTCATAATCTCTCAACCTAGTTTACCTCACAGGATTGCTGTGAGGCTGCCATTAGAGCTTGCCAAAAGAAGGGCAGGATACAATTGCAATTACTTATGAAATAATTTTTGTTTAAAGGGATTTTATTACTTGATCCAGTAGGTTATTTCAGGAGCATTCAAATGTTTTCTGTGCTCTTCCAATTCAAACAAACCAGGCAGTTTACCCTCCCAGGAAGCAGCACTTCCTGAGCCTCACACACTATAAACTCTCACAGCAAAAAGCAAGTCTTCACAGATTCCCAATTGCTACCCACATATGTGGATCATCTGTCAAGCAATAAGGGAGGCTTGGAATAATTTCTGGTCAAACTGGTCCATGAATTCTCAGTTTAAAAAAATCATTTCTCAGATGTCAAGTTCTCTAGTATGTTTTTAAGTTGTGTTACACTCAAAGAGAGGATTTTACTATGGAAGTCTCTTTAAACACTCCCTTGTTGCAGGCCATCTTGTCCAAGATTTAATGCCTGGTATTAGATGTACTCAAAAAACTTATGCAGGTGACTGATCTGTGTATCTATTCAACTGCAGCTTCTCTGATTAGACTGTGCCTCTGATAGAATGTGCCTGTATACCTCGTATGACATCAAGTATGGGGTTGTGTTTCCATGCAGTAATTCAAAACTTTGGTTGTCCTTGGTAGGCAGCGATCATTTGTGGTAATTCCAAGGTTTATTGTCCTCATATATAAAGGATTTAGGAGCAGCAAGATGCCTGGCTGTTCTTAACTGTTTCTAAAACCCGGAATGAAGTCAGATTAGGTAAAAACAGGTTGCTTACCTGTAACTGATGATCTTCGAGTGGTAATCTGTGTAGTCACACCCATGGGATTATGCGCCTGCGCTGATCTGAATCGGTGGTATGCAAAGCTCACAAAGGGATTTTTGCGCCTTCCTCCCAGGCATGTGCGGGAACCCTACTGTGCATGCCCAAGAAGGAGCACCATGGACATCCCACCAGTTCCATCTGACCGCTGTCATGTCAATAACCTGAGAAAAAGTACTGAAGCAACAGCAGTGGGGAAGGATGGGCGGGCGGTGTGACTGCACAGATGACCACTCGAAGATCATCAGTTACAGGTAAGCAGCCTGTTTATCTTCTTCGTGGTCTCTGTGCATCACACCCATGGGAGATTGAAAAGCAGTGGCTCACCTGGAGGTGGAAGCTGTCGCAAAATTCAATGCTCTGCCGACAACAGTACTAGATGACCCAGGTCCACCCTATGGCATTCACAAACATCAACAGCATAGTGCTTGATGAAAGTGTTCAGAGTAGACCATGTCGCAGCCCCGCAGATGGCCGACAGGGAAGCACCCTTCAAGAAGGCTGTAGAAGTAGCCATGGATCTCATAGAGTGTGCTCAGACCAAAAAGGGCAAAAGGCGTTTAGCCAACAGGTAGCACAGTTTAATAGTCTCCACAATCCATTTGGAGAGACGTTGTGTTGAGATCTTTTGCCCTGTAGACTGAGTGGAGTAGGAGACAAATAAGTTATTGTCCCTCCTACTCGAAAGTGTCCTATTCAGGTAAAAAAGTAGCGCCCTCTTTACATCCAGAGTGTGGAGGAGATGCTCGTCGTTAACTTCCGGTTTAGGGAAGAAGTTAGGCAATAAGATCTCCAAGGAGAGGTGGAACTTGGAGACCACTTTAGGCAGGAAAGAGATGTCAGGCATCAATCTCACTCCGTCGTGCAGGAAGACAAGGTAAGGTGGGTCGTGATGAAGGGTCACAAGTTTGCCCACCCTCCTGGCAGAGGTAATGGCAACTAGAAATGCCTTTTTCCATGCCACCAGTTTGAGTACACAAGTTGCCATAGGCTCAAAAGGCTTCCCCATTAGATGGCGCAGTACCAGCGGCAAGTCCCACAGGGGTACCAGTGTACGGATCGGAGGGTATAAGTGGAGGAGAGCTTTACAGAACCTCTTTGAGACTGGGTGAGAAAAAATGGAAAAACTGTTGATCCTGGAATGGTATGCAGAAATAGCTGACAAATACACCCTGATTGAGGAGTGTGAGAGGCCCTTGTCTGCCAGTGATAGAAGAAATTCCAGAATCTGGTCGAGTTTGACAGAAACTGGAGGCATATCAGAGGGCTGCAAAAAGGCCAAGAAACGAGACCACTTCCAACTGTAGGAACGTCTCGTAGAGTCTTTCCTGGCATTCAGTAAGGCATTCTTGACCTTGTCAGAAAATATCAAATCTCCACAAGATAGGCTGTCAGCTTGAGTTTGTGGACCTCATGGAAGAGGAGAGCTCCTCCCTCCGACAGGAGCAGATCTGGCACCTGAGGGAAAAGATGATGAGCCTTGGTCAAAGAGAGTAGGCTGGCGAACCAAGGTTGCCTGGCCACCAGGGGGCAATCAGGATGCACGTCACGTGCACCGCCATGTCTCTGGATTGTCCATAACAGAACAGGGCACACTTTTGAGTTGTCCCGGGTAGCAAAGACATCTATGTGAGGCATACCCCACTTCTGTAACACAGGACTGAGGTAGGTTTAGTTCAGCTCCCAGTCGTGACGCTGAGAGAGACCCCTGCTGAGTAAGTCCACATGGACATTGGCACTGCCAGTGATGTGTGAAGCAATTGGATAAATGTGCAGGGGTATGCACCAGGCCCAAAGTTCCAGTGCCAGACGGCAGAGACTGCGGGAGACCGTTCCACCTTGCCTGTTGATGTAGCTAAGGGTTGTTGTTTTGTCTCTTAACACAGAGACACATTGTTCCATTAACAGAGGCTGGAAAGATTGGAGGGCCAGTTTGATAGCGAGAAGTTCCAGATAATTTATATGGTTTCTCGAGGTCGAAGCATCCCACTTGTGGCCTATGGAGAGGCCGTTGAGGTGGGCTCCCCATCCCCAAAGTGAGGCGTCGGTTGTGAGAGTGAGGCCTGGGGTGGGGGAATGAAAAGAGACACCTTGTGTCAGGTTGTTTGTCAGAGTCCACCAGAGAAGGGAGTTGCGTGCTTCCTCTGATGGGGAGAGACAAACCACTTGAGACATTCTTAGAGGCTTGAAGTGCCGAAGGAACCAGAGCTGGAGTGGCCGCATATGTAATCTTGCAAATCGTAGGACTGCAGTTGTGGCTGCCATGAGACCCAACAGGCATTGAATTTGTAAAGTTGACAAAGTCTCCTGGAGCTGGAGCTGGTCTGCAAGGGTGGCTAGAATAAGAGCTCCGTCCTCGGGGAGGAAGGCCTTGCCTTCCATGGAGTCCAGTATTGCCCCTATGAACTGCACTCTCTGACAAGGAATCAGACGCGACTTCTTGTGGTTGACCCAGAGACCGAGACCCTGAAGAATGTCTAGGGCTTGGGATAACTGGAGTGTGAGGAGGTCCCTTGAAGATGTGACCAGAAGTCAGTCATCCAGATACGGGAATACCGTTAAGCCACAGAGGCGAAGGTGTGCCACCACCACCACCACCATAGTCTTGGTGAAGACACGTGGTGCCGTGCTGAGACCAAACGATAGACTTCTGTACTGGTAGTGGCTGCCTCCTATGGCGAATCGGAGATATTTCCAATGGGAGGGGTGAATAGTCAGATGGAAGAAGGCATCTTCGAGGTTGAGCGTGGCCATCCAGCAGTTTCTAGACAGTAGAGGTAGAATGACCGGTAGAGATGTCATCTTGAATTTCCGTTATTTTATATAAGCGTTGAGGCTGCAGAGATCTAAAACTGATCTCTGCCCGCCATCTCGTTTGGGCATCGCAAAGTAACGGGAATAAAAACCCTCACTCTGGTGGTCTAGAGGCACAGGTTCTATGGCACCCTTTGATAGAAGTGTGGCTACTTCCTGTAGGAGGCATGACAATGGGGGAGTAATGACGACTACTGGAAGAGGTGGAAACTCCAGGAACTCTATAGAATAGCCAACAGCCAGGATGGAAAGGACTCACTGGTCCGATGTGATAGTGTCCCAGGCATGAAGAAATGGGGAGAGGCGGGTAGGGTCGGAAAAGGTTGCAAATGGAAGTCAAAGGCCCTGTTTGCTGGTCTTTGGTGGCTTCGGCCTAGCTTGTTGTTGACCCGAGCCGTATCTCTGTCTGGGCTGATATTGTTGTCTGTTCCCAGATGACGACTGACGTGGTCTATATCCTCCCTCTGGAGATGGTTTCATGAACTGACTCTTGGAACCATTTCTTGACCACGAACGACGGACGAAAGGGGTTAGACGGAGCAGTGACACCTAACGACTTTGAAGCCTTTATACTTTTGTCCATCTCTTGCAAGGTCGAATCCGTAGAGACATTAAAAAGGCCTTGACCATCAAAAGGAAGGTCCTCTATATAAGATCTAGTATCTGCAGGAAGCGAGGTGTTTCTTAGCCATAAATGTCTTCTAAGGGCTATTGCTGAAGACATTGTCTTAGAACATGAGTCCAAAGTATGTTTGGACGAGTTGATTATTTGCTTGGACAACAGCAATACTTCTTTTTGAACCTTTCTCGCCTCCTCACGCTTATCCTCAAGGAGCATTGACAAAAAACCTGTAAAGCGTTCCCAGAGGGCATACTCATGGTGCCCCATACAGGCCAAGTAGTTAGACGTTTTAATGCCAAGAATAAAAGTGTCTGCCCATGGAATCCAACTTCTTACTCTCATCTGTAGGAGTGGCATGGGTACGCTTGGCCTTTGATGAGGATGAGACTATCACTGAATTGGGCTTGGGATGAACTTGGAGAAATTCAGTGTCCGACTCTTGAATCTTGTACATGTGGTCAAGACGTCAAGACAACACCGGTGTCGAAGATAGCTTGTTCCATGTAGCCTTAGCAGCCTCTAAAAGGACCGACGACATAGGTAGGGCGAGCGATGTGGAGGTATCCAACTGTACCACATTGAACACCACATCTGACATTGATGGTTGCTGTTGCACAATCGACATCCCAGGCAAAAGAGCCATCCACTTAATTAGATCCCCATACGAGGAGAGGTCCACTGAAGGGGAGATGGGTAGGTTATCAGCTACCTCCTGATTTGGTGAATCTCCTGCTGGGGATTTTGGTCTGTCTGCAGCTTTGGTGTCAGAATCCAAATCTGAGGATCCCGACGTCGATTCCTGCATCGGAAGCGAGGGCACAGTCTTGACCTGTACCTGAATGCTTGGTATCAGGGCCGTCTGTGCCGGGGTAGCAAGCTGGAGAGGTGATAGAGAACACTTCTCAGGTGGTCTGGAAATGGTTGCCGATGGTTTGGGTCTTCGCTGGGGGGAACGAGAGCGATGTGACCTACAGTCCCAATCAGATTGCGGACGAGAAGTCATCCATGGCATCGATGTCAGCATCGGGTATGACAAGAATCAGAACGGCATATGCTGCCTATGATCCCAAGGTGGTGGAACAGAAGGCTCCAAGTAAGTTGGAGAATATGGTCTCGACTCTCTTCTGGGCGACTAAGGAAACCTCGGCCTGGAGTGATGCGAGTCATCAGTTCAATATCGATACTCTCTGCGTCGAGGTGAGCTGGAATGATGTTCTCCATGCCTGGGGGCCCCAGAGCAATGTTCTCGACGCTCCGGAGATCTGACAGGATAGGGGGAAACATACCTAGAACATCCTGACCAGTGTTCCCTCTAAGCTGAGTTAGTGTGAGCTGGCTCACAGTTTTTTAGCCTCTGGCTCACACATTTTTGTCTTAGCTCAGGAAGGATGGCTCCAGAGCAAACTAATGTATGCAGTAGCCAAATCTCCTGCTCACAACTTTAATGCCGGTAGCTCACAAAGTAAAATTTTTGCTCACAAGACTCCACAGCTTAGAGGGAACATTGTTGATGCAAGTGACGGCGACCAGTCTTGAGACCGTCAGTCCGGGATCACCTCCACTGGCGATTTGGGGTGCGAAGGCACAGAAAGCTCCAATATCGGGGGGTTCAGCTGATGTACAGTGGAGTCCAGCAACACAAAAGGTGAAGGGACAACCAGCTCTGGTATCGGGGGAATCACGATGTCGGGATGCGCCCGCTGGGGAGGGGACAATGCAGAACCCGAGTGTTTCCCAGCGCTGCTCCGAGTATGAGACTTATGCGCTTTCTTGGGATCAGATTTCATCTGCTTTTCATGCTCCTCCTTCTTTTTCAACGGTGTTGATGCAGAAGAAGCGTCCTTAGGTGCCAAACGCTTGGAAGGCGTACTCACAGCAGACGACATCGGACAAGCTGGTAAAGCTGATGTCGAGAATTCCGATGTCAATGGAGGCGCCGGTGGTTGGGCATCGGTTGGAGTCTCCAACAACATTTCTCCGGAAGGCAGGGGAGTAAGCATGGATTCCCGCAGAGCCACTTGGAGTCTAGCAGCTCTATTCTTTTGGGTTTGGTTAGAGAACTTGGCGCAGTGATGACAAGTCTCCGGACTATGTGTCTCCCCTAGGCACAGCATACAAAGGGTGTGACCATCCTTCAGGGCAAGTTTACTGCCGCACCTGGTACATGCTTTGAAGCAGCTGCACTGCTTGGCCATAAAATAATTAAAAAATTGGCCAAAAGTAATTAATAAAAAACAAGACCCCTCAGCTGAAGCAAACAAAAATGTATCTCAGAAGGCAAAAGAGAGGGGGGAGGGAGGGGCGGGAGGCCGCCTGAGATAGCGGCGCTCCTCTAAACAAAGTCTTCTTTTTCTTTTCTTAAAAGACGAACACAAAGTCCCAAAAATGAAAAGAACAACTTTAAGCAACAGATGAAGGAATCCCTCGTGAGAGAAAGAATGCTTCGTCACCGACCAGCAGAAAATGGACTATTAATAGCATGGCGGTCAGAGGAGAACTGGCGGGATGTCCACACCCCTCCTCCTTGGGCATGCGCAGCGGGGTTCCCGCGCATGCCTGGGAGGGAGACGCGAAAATCCCTTTGTGAGCTTTGCAAACCACCGATTCGGATCAGTGCAGATGCATAATCCCATGAGTGTGATGCACAGAAATCACGAAGAAGATCCCATTATTTTGCTTTGATTTAGGGCCAATGGGCATCAGATTCAGAAACAGAGTCATCGTAGTTAATTACATTAATGGAGATGTGTCCCTATGGCTTGGTTCATACACAGTGTGACAAGCTACTTTGAATCCCGATTAGGGAGAAAAGGAGAATATAAATGAAAAATAAAAATAATCTAGACAGCATTGCTTTAGAAACATTCTCCCAAGGAATCTTTAAAGGTACAAGTTTCCCTTGCTCAAAAGCTAGTCGAGTCCAACTCTAGGGGGTGGTGCTCATCTCCGTTTCCAAGCCGAAGAGCCAGTGCTGATCAAAGACATTTCAGTGGTCATGTGGCCGGCATGACTAAACACCAAGGTGCACAGAACGCTGTTACCTTCCCACCGAAGCGGTACCTGTTTATCTACTTGCAATTTCTTGCTTTCAAACTGCTAGGTTAGCAGGAGCTAGGGCCAGAGATGGGAGCTCACTCCATCATGCGGCACTAAAGTCTTGAACTGCCGAGCTACAGACCTTCTGGTCTGCAGCTTCAGCATCTTAACCTCTGAGCCACTGCGGCCCCAAGGAACCCTTAGACAGAACTTAATAGTAAAATCTAATATACTCTTTGAACCACTCAAGGATAACATTATGTTTTGCTTTGGGAGAATAATAGATTGGGACAAAAAGGACATTAGCAGTAATTGATGATATTTGCTGCAAGGTAACAGCCATCTGGAAGACATTGAAGAGTGTCAACTATACTGTGTTCAAGTAAGTCTGGCTGTAGATGGGTTTGATCTATTTGACAGGAGCTGACAGCTCAGAGTGTCTATCTGGCTGGCTCTGACTGGTTTAGTGCAGTTCTGTGTGGCACTAATTAACCTACTCACTGTGACTCAGCACTATAATCTGATTGGTTAGTTGATGTACATATGCAGTCATACTCTGTACAGTTTTACCCTTGATGGGAACCTAGTGTATGCGGAGCACTTTGTCACTATGTCCAATTTCTGTGGTGAAGGCTGGTGTAAATAAGTGTAAATAGTTTTACACTAAGCTGTTTGGACTCAAGTCTTCATTTGATACTTGCACACCCTTACTTTCTACTGTGGGCTGGACACTGTGGCAACTCTGACAAAGAGTAGGCTATGAGAGCTCAAGTGATGAGATTCCAAGAAAGGGCCCCAGGAAAGAAATGGACACCTTGGTCACATCCTTAAGAAAATGCTGGATATCAGCTTGTTGAAAGTGCACATCATATTCTCAGTGCACAATATACCCCAAAGGAGTATCAAGTTGAAGCCACTTATCATGTTGGAGCCACTTATTCAGCCCTTGTAAGACATTCAGAACTATTCTTAAAACTGTCAATTGGATCCAGATTAGATGCTTCTGCAGGTACATGAGTTTTTGCCCATACAGTACCATTTTCCTTCCTCTCTACTCCTGCAGCAGTCAGAAATGCCCCCATTCCATTCCTGGGAGTCCACTCTTCTTCAGGGACAGTATTTGGGGAGCATTTCAAGCTGCTCCTGGTGGGAGGAGTGAGACTTGTGTTCTGTTGGCAGAAATCCTTGAGCCTGCAGAAATGTTGTGTATGTTATATGCCATCACATAGCCTCTGAGTTGTGGTGACCCTATGAATTAATGGCCTCCAAAATGTCCTCTCATTAACAACTTTGCTCAGATCTTGCGAACTGAAGGCTGTGCTTCCTTTATTAAGTCAATCCAACTTATGTTGAGTCTTCCTCTTTTCCAGCTGTCTTCATTATTGTCTTTATCTGGCATTATTGTCTTTTCCAGTGAGTCCTGTCTTCTCATAATGTGACTGAAGTACAATTTAGCCATGTTAGCTTGATTTGATCTGGAATCCACGTATTTGCATTTTTTGTGGTCCATAGTACCTGTCAAAGTCTCCTCCAACGACATATTTCAAATGAATCAACTTTCTTTACGCCAGCTTACTTCATCGTCCAACTTTCGCATCCATACATAGTAATGGGAAATGCTATAGTATGAATTATCTTAACCTTGGTTGCCAGCTACACATCCTTCCCCATATGGATGTTTTCTAGCTCCTTCATGGCAGACACATTAGTCTGCAGACATGTTAGTCTAGATAAAGACCCACTGTTAAGTTTTACTCAATAGATATTACAAAAACAGAGGGAATAGGTCTTCTAAAGAGTGCTATTCATGAAGAATTCTATCCAGTCTGCTCTCCTATGTAGAACTGAGTAAACAGGACAGTTTTTCAGATGCCATTAGCATTTTTAATAGGGTATTTCTTCTTTTATATACACAGGAATTTGAACACATTTGAACAAAAACGTATCATATAAAAATATAATGGATTACCTTATGTGTCTGGTAGACTATGATTGCATTATCAGCTAAAGTTTCCACAACATGGAAGTTTTCAACAGTTGCTGAGGAGGGGACACACAAAGCAAATAATGGAATGAATGTTTTTCATGTAATTATTATCCATAAATAATTAACTTTTTAGATAACAGCCAGGCCAAGAGACACTTACTTTCCCAGTCATTACGAAATTCAACATTCCAGAAATAGTGGCAGACTTCATGCCCTGTAACCCCTTTGACTGCATGTGTGGCTTTCAAAGGATCTAGAACAATACCATTTTCTTCCACTTCCCTCCTGTACACCTTTGAACAAATACAAGAATAAAAATTACTCTCATATCATATATTCTCAAGCATTTGCTTTGTTTGACCTTAATTTCACCTACTACTAAAAAGCTAATTCACATGGCGTAAAATATTTATTAGATTTTTTTTACACCTGGTAAAAGTGTCTCATGGCTACTTACAACATTAAAACCAATAAGGTAAAAGCAACATAAAAAGAAATAACAAATATAAAATAGGTAACAATAGAGAATAAAAGTAGGCAAGTACATTTATAGCAATATTTTTGGTGATTTAAAATGTCAGGAAAATAAACAGTACAGCTACTACTAAACTTTTTCTTGCTGAGTTTGCAAACTAGTCAAGCACTCAAGTATTTTTTAACTATCCATGAACTCTGTTTCCTTCAAGTGATTTTCATCTTAGATAGCCAGTTGAACCAAATACAGAAGAAAAATAAGCTAAAGGTTGAGACTGGCTTTCTTATCTTGCTTTACCAGATATATCTCATATGCACCTGCAGATTAGCTCATGTTGCTTGTCTAGTTAAGAACTAATAGTCTAGATAATATCACACGATTATGCCAGCTGATCAGCACTCATGTTGCTTTATCTTTGATTAGTTATGAATCAGTTATTTAAATAGTATCACATGATTATGACAGACAAGATTTAGAGAGAAGAAAAAAATGGATATTTTTCTGTAAATATGCACTCCTGTGAGAAGCAAATCAGATTTTTTCTGGATGGAAGTCTCAGAAGAGGAATAGGTGAGATTACTCGGTGGGTAACCTGGACTATTTGATAGTCCTTAACAGAAGTGAAACAAACAGCTGAAAATTGATTTGCTTTAAAAACTAGTATTTGCTAAAAGCAATGCTAGGTAGTTGATAATTTTAGCACTTATTTTCACAATAATTGTAGGGTAAACTTTTTAATGTTTGTATTTTGATCTGTCTAGCTCACTGAAGAAACGAACTTCTTATCTCAATAAAAATGTTTTTGCAGTTTTGTCTGGTTTGCTGGTTACATTCAAAGACTGTACCCACCCCCTTATTTTTGTGTATTAGGAGAATTAAAGGGTGCTAATCAGCCTTTAATAAGATAACTCCAGGAGAACTCTGTGCTAAACATTTTTTGCCAACGCAGAAGAACTGCTAAACTATTACATTCAGGTTCTCTGATTGGATGCGGGAGGGAACCTCTCGCTACAGTACCTCTGACTACATTTATGTATACATACTGGATTATCAAATCTTGTATCAGAAACTCTGAGGATTTGTTCAGATGCTATGTGAAACCATAGCATAATCAAACTAGTTATGGTTAGTAGAATTACTTGAATATGGACCAATGTATAAGGTAGGCTATGTCAAATCAGCATTTGAAACCATAGTTTGGTTTATTAACCAGTTTGCCTTAACTACAGTTTTATGTGATGTATAACTGCAGTCTGCAGACATCCTGGTTTATTCACAGCTCAATCATGGCTTTTTCACCTCTTCTACTGTTACTGCAACACAGGCATGGTTTCTGCAGGGGAAAGAGTGAAGGTGATAAAAACCAGCACTTGTAGAGGCAAGCCAGGATTTGAAGGTTGTTTGCGGATGAAATTCTGATTTCACAGACTAGCCAACTATGGTTCTTCACTATGTGAGGTAATTTTGGTAAAGAAACCAAATTTTGCAAAAAGGTAACAAAGCTTCCTGAATACTACTATATCTGTTACATGGAGAAATACCTTGTAATCAAAAGGCTTGAAGATTTAACCACCACTAAGAAATGGTACCAATTTAACCCAAGTTCACATTAGTTCAGTGAAACAAAATTTATATAACATTTCCCAGATATAAAATACTACATATGTTCTACTTGCCTTCATTTCACCTTCTTCAACCACCAGCTGCCAATTGGCATCACCCCCCACATCTTGTAGTGAGTATGTCATGTGGTTCTGCACCATCTCTTCCACCTTTGTACACAAAAAATGCAAATTGATAAAATTATTTGTGCCACATCATCTGCATATTCTAGCCTACATATGCATAAATGATTACACAAATATTATAGAGAGAAAACCTCTGAAAGTAACAGAGGAACTTCTGTAAACAATCAAATGCATGCCTAATAGGATTCAGAAATACATGGCTTATTTGGCAAAAACGATGTTAAAATTAACCTCTATCCTCCAAGAAAGAAGCTGCTCAACTACTACATCTGACATATGTGTGAAGAAACGATGAGACAGCTTTGAGTCACTGTTGATCTGTCTAGCTACTAGGATCAGGAGTGGTGGAAGAAAGATCTTTCCTAACACCTTTTAACTAAATATCCAGAGATTGAACCTGGACCTTCTACATGCAAAGTGGATGCTCTCTCTCTCTCTACCACTGATCCACAATGCCCTGATATTATTTCAGCATGGCAGAGAGTGGCTAATTGCTTAAAGCCACTGGCATTATTAAAAACCCAACATTATCTTCGAATTATGTAGTACTGCCCTCATGTTTTTTCTTTTACACCATTTTCAAAATTATCTTTCGAATACATAGTGTATTGATAAAGATCACAATGTGCCCTAAGGAATAGGCAAGGCAACATTTTGAAGCCTGTTCTCCATGAGGGGATGCTGCTATCAAACTTGCCTTTCTTCGGCTTAGCCAGTTTGGTGTAGTGGTTAAGTGTGCAGACTCTAATCTGGGAGAATCTGTTTGATTCCCCACTCCTCCACTTGCACCTGCTGGATGACCTTGGGCAAGCCATAGTTCTGGCACAGCTGTTCTTGAAAAAGAGCAGTTTCTGTCCGAGCTCTCTCAGCCCCACCTACCTCACAGGGTGTCTGTTGTGGGGAAGGGAAGGGAAAGGAATTTGGAAGCACTCCTAGACTCCTTTGGGTAGTGAAGGGTGGGGTATAAACCCAATCTCTTATCTCCAAACATCCATACAGTAACTGGATCTATCACACAGCTGCTTCTACTTGAATTCATAAATATTACAGCTATTCTGTTCGTCTCTGTATACCTAACATATAATGATTAAAGAATAGATATATGGAAAACATTCTCTCATTACTTCACCTACATAACTTGTATAACTTATAAAAATCAAATTTGTAAAAGCCTTCTGGTTTCAATCTCCATACTTGAAGGGCATTTCTGTTGGACATTAGTTCGCCTTCTGGTTTCAATCTCCATACTTGAAGGGCATTTCTGTTGGACATTAATTTGCACACAGCAACAAACACAGGTCCAGATGAGCTGCATGAACAACAGTGCAAGGAAGGCATTCATGGAACTCCTCCTCTGCCTCTTCAAGCAGCACTTTGGGGACAAGGAACCTTTGGGAACAGAGCAGAATGCAGCACAGGGGACTTGACTGCAGGTAAAAGAAGGAAAAGGAGGCTCTTGCTCTATTTAGAAAGGAAGGATTTCGGCAGATTCCTCTTCTTTGTTGCAGTATCCCACTCTGAAAAGCCTTTTCCTGTTTCCCAGAAAGTGAAGGGGTGTAGGAGGCGGGGGAGGGACATCCTTTCTGTGAACTCTTTTTACCGACAGCTCAGAGGACCCATGCCTTTGTGACTAATGTCAGACCAAGGCTCTATGTAACTTGTATGTTCTGTCTAGTCAAGGCTCTGTCAAACTGTTGCTTTATATAAAAAAGAGCTGCACCCAAGCAACCAAAATCTGCTCACAGGGAATCAGACTTCTGTGACCATTGTACATAGTTTCTTTCTTCTGGTGTCCTCCCTCCCACCACCATTTGAGCTTCCGAGATTCTGGCAGGCAAGTGCCCCCACATGCTCTCAAAAAGACACTCACAATAATAAAGCCTAGAAACTTTTAAAAAAAGGCAGAGATTCTCTGAAAGCTGGATAAGGCACCAAGTACTGTATTTTGTACTTCTGCAGAACCTCAGCATACAAACAGCTTAATTCAAAACACAGTCTCATTCATGAAGTGTTAGAGAAAGAGTGGAAGTAAAGATGCTGCCAATATTCAGGCCAACTATGCTAAAGTTAAAGTGGATCCAGATCATATGACCTATACAAATCCCCAGACAGACAATGAGAGGTCATCTATAACCAGCAACTGCAAGCTTCTAAACCAGGAATAAATTAAAACTAGAAGATAATTACTTCAAGACCAAGATAATTACTTCAAGACATGAATATACTGAAGTCACCTTCCCCAGAGTTAGCAACTTAGCACCAAGCTTAAATGGACCAGTGGTCTATCTGCTTTCTCCAGGGATTCTGCCAGTGAAGCATCTTTCCCAACACCTGCTATTTCAGATACTTCCCAACACCTGCTATTTCAGACTCTCTACATGCTGGGAATATGCTCTGTCACTGATACACAGCTCCTCCAAGTCAAAATTACTTTGTGAGGTTCGGAATGTTCTAATCTGAATGCAAACGTAGCAGTTTTATTCTTATATTCTGATATGGTGCTTACTGAATAAAGCTTAGAGACTGATTACTGATTATGTGCAGCTAGAAAGCAATACTGCTAGGCTCAGTACAGAAACTTTCTAAAGAAAAGCTGTATTTCCAAGAATTTTCCCCATTATGTATGTATTCACAAGAAATAATTCTCTTTACTCTGCCCACTTCATACATCCACACCAAGCAAGTCTCTACCACAGACGAGTTAAATACTACTACCATCCCACAACACATTAACCAATGATAATTTTTTGAAGGACTGGATTCTATGCAGTGCAGCATTGAAAGATTGGTGAAAGTGGATTTTCCCTGCCACCTCTATCTGTTGCAACCACTTGTAAGCCTCAAAAAGGGAATGCTGAGGACTGGAACACATTTACAAAAGGCCACTCAACCAAGGCAGCTGCACTGAGGATGGGAAATTACTTTCCTTTGTCTTTTCTGTGGCATGGCTTTTCATCCATGTGCCCACACCCTCTGAAATGCTTTTTTGAGGGTCACAGGTGGCTGCTGGGGAAATGGAAAAAACCCTCCCTCTTTTAGCCTCTTACAAGCTGCTGTGCTCAACCTAACCTTCAATTACTGGATAATCTAACAGATCAGCTCTTGCAATTACACAGGATATGAACAAAGGTTTGTGCTAAGATGCATGTTATCTCAAAGCATAGAAATGTGATCCTTCATTCAAATATGACAGATTCTCAGATTTCTTCATATTGTGAATACCCTCCATAGAACAGCTTGGCATGAGAAGATACCACAATAAACACAAAGTTTGGGTTTCCCCCCAATTTTCACTAGTTGTATATTTATTAAAATCCCAAGACCAGAGAGCTAGAACAGTGATAACTGGAAGTTTTCTAGATCTTTAAAGCTGCAGCTCTGACTGTTATCATGGATTCACCATATGTTTAAAAATTCTTCCATGTTTTTGGTTTCATTTTTAAGTTTTATAAGGAATGTCTTCAAAAATGCTTTTGGGAAGATTATGTCTCAAAGAAATGCAATCGAGTATTTAAGGATAATTTCAGGAATGATGAACCACAAGGTTCACTAGTTCCCTGTTTTAGGGTAGCTTTATTCCCTTTCTTTGTGATGTTGAGCAATGGTGCTACTGGTTTTCTGCTGCTGTTATAAATAACAGAGTAGGCTTGAATGAAGAAGTCCTAACTGTAAAGCACTTAAAGAAAACCCTTCAGAGTTAATGTCAAGACTTGATAAGATAGTGGAAGTGATCAGAAATTTGAGAGACAGAAGAAATTCAGAAATGTAGGTTATACAAATGAACATTGCTTTGTTTTTAGGAGTGCACAGTAGCATGGAGTGGTAAGCACACAAGGCAAGATAGGAAGACTTGAAGCCCTTTCTACACTTCCATTTGTACCTGGCATTTTATTTTAACTCTTCACAAAGCAAAGGTATTGTGGATACGCTCAAAGGTGATTTGCTAAGATGTCACAGATTTTTTTTTCTTTTAGAGGAATATAAGTACTAAAATGGGAAGGAAAACTAGAATCACATCCAAAAAAATCTGTTTGACTACAACTTAGAAAGATTCCAAAGATCCAGAATAATTTCTCATTACCCAAAAAAGACAAAAACTTAAATTAGAGTAATAGCTTGCTGTAGATTATCTGTTGGCATTATGATATTCCAGTATGTCAACAGACAGCAGCATTGATTTTTCAAATTTCTCCTTTTTGCCTCTCCCTTCATACAGATTCTGTAAAAGGTTCTATTACTCAAGCATTATCTTGAAAATGTCATGCTTCCAATACATCAAGGATGGTATTATAGTTTGCTTTCAATGGCTTGCCATCAAAATTCTTGCCAACCTAACAGTTGTTACTGGAGGACAGGAGAATAATGCAAGCCACTTTGGGTCCCCATAGGGGAAAAAGTCAGGGTATAAATGAATGAAGGAATTAAATAAATAATAAAATATTGCCAAATTTGATTTTGTTTGTATTTGAGCGCTTTCAACCCATTTTTCTCCACTCAATGTGGACTCAAAGTGGCTTAGAATATTGTCACCCTCATCCAACAGTAAACAAAATTAACAAATCTACCTCCTCTCATAAAGTAATGCACAGGGAGGGGAGGGGAAGGGTAGAGCCAGTGGCAGCAGCTCTGCCCTTTCTGGCACCAGTCTCTTCCCAAAGAATGCAGGCACTTCCTTCAATGATATCATTTAACAGCCCCTCCATACTCTTACAAGAGGGGGGAGAATACTGCTGGTACTGAACATCTACTATGACTTTATGGTTTCCCATACTTTAATTCATAACACTTTGATGGGTTCACAGTCTCTTACATATGTGCAAAAAGTTCCAACATGGTTGCTACATTTCCAACATTTAGGACTGGTCCTTCTACACATTTTCTGCATTCTTTAAGGGGCACAGTACCATTTGTATTATTTTTATTCTGAAGAGCTCTCTCTAAAATATATTTCCATGAAATGTTTAGTTGGTTCTCTAAATATGGAATGCTCAGATTCTGTATCCTGCCCCCAAACCTTTCTGGGGTTAACTCCTTATTTACAAATAGTGCACCAAGAAAAACTTTGTTGAACTTAGTTTTTTTTTAACAGAGAGAGAACACCTTCTATCAATAAGATGAATTATTTATTTCATAACCCAAATATCAGAACAGGCAAAAGATCTTGCCTCACAGAAGTTTTAACAGAAAACAACAAAATGAAGAAATTACAGGAGCTAAGGTAGTTCTATGTCTAATCCAAGTTGTCTTCCTTCTTCTACCAGTTTCCTTCTGCACTTCCTTATCATGACATATCTACACTATTAATGGAATATTTCTTACCTACCTGATCCAGGAAGAAAAAAGCCCTATCTATAAATCATTGCAATATGGCAGTCAGCTGGTGCATGATAATATTTAACAGCAATACCATTGCAATGTTTGCTTTGCTGTATTATGGAAAACTTAATTTCTGGGGGGTTATGGTTCCAGATAACTAAGCTTATCAGTCTCTGCAGTTTATTCAGAAGAAACATAGGAAGGGCCAGAGGTAGGTTCTGGAACATAAGTAATATCTTTAGGGGAACATTTGTACCAGTTTTAAAGAAGCACAAATGGATAATATATCAAGAGGAGCAGAGATAATAAAGATGGCATACAGCACAGAGATCTGTAAATCCACTCTGTGTAGTTGTACAGTACCTGAGAGCTGAATCTGTGAACATCATCAGAGGCACTGACTAGATCAATGGAAGACATGGAGGAAGAGCGACTATAGGGCTAACAGAGACAGACAAAGAAAAAACCAAGTAATCAGAACAAAGGCACAACAGAGCATTCAGTACCAACTTCCAAGCACAAGATAATGAAGAAAAGGAAACAACAAAAGCACCATAAGCAGTGAGCAGAGTAGCAAATGCTGACTTCAGGCACCTATTATGTATTGTGCTCCAACACGACCCTGTAAAATATGTATATTCCCAATAATGTCAAAAGTTGTTGCTTTGGGTATAAGACAAGCCTTCTGCAGAACTTTTAAGGTGATACAAAGTTAGTTGTGAAATTCGGTATGCTGAAAATACAGGCACCATTGCTTATCAGAAGAACTCACAAAAAAGCTACCCTTTTCTCTCCAAAGTCAAAAGCATTTTGAATGACTTTATTCACTCCAAGTAGGAACCTGGACAGATTACATCACAACAGTTCAGTTACATTAGTCAGAATACACGAAACTGACCTGAGGTAAAGGAAAGCCTGGGACTCATCTTACCTTTTGAACAAATCTGTGAGTCCCCACACCAGAATATGCATCACCAGATGGCAAAGATGATGGCCAATGTAATCTGACTTTTTCACTCTGCGACTAGACAGAAAAGATACATTTACTAGCATGCAACATTCAGAGCTATTTGATGTTGAGAAAGCATAATGAAGTTTATGCACAGCGGCCAAGGCTTAGTTTGGCCACTCATGCAAGCCATCATGTTCCTCCCTCTTCCCTTTGCAAACTAGGATCTGAGCAAGTGAGGAACTGAGGGAGAAAACTGGAACATGTTGGGGAAAACAGGTAGCCCACCTAGTCCATTCATGATAGCCAAACCACAACTTAGCAGTTCTGTCCGAAACAAGCCAAGATGAACAGTTCCCACATAACTGTCTATGGCTAACCCAACATACCTCACATTACGAATGCAAAGCCTTAACATATACAGTGTTTGCACTGTGTAGGTACAGACAAAGCAAATGTCACTAGGTCAGAGGAGTCGAACTCATAAATGACACTTTGTTGGGCTGGCCCATGTGTGCCATAAAGCATAATGCTGGGTACCAGAGATATAAACTTTATAAAGGACAGCAACTGGTAAGCTCCGACCTGGTGCTTCCTCACTACAAGGCCCCCTGGGGTGGGAGGGGTGTGTAGAGGGAAACCCACAAGGGTGGACTGGAGAGCCAGCAGTGCAGTGATGGGCAGATGCTCCCATGCCCCAACAGAAGATTGTTTGCACCCCTCCCCCCACATGCAAATGCAGATCCCTGCAGCCATCTGGGACAGCATCCCCGGTGCTGCAGGCCAAGTGGAGAAGTATGAATGCGGCTGCAGTGGCTTGCAAGTCCCTGAAGTGAAGGGTTTCTGCTTGACTGCTGCAGACAAGGTTGTCCCGCTGTGCTGAAGCCACAATTGGAGCAGCTCTGCCCACCCCCCACCCCGGAACAGCCTCCTGTTCCCTCTCTTGCACAAGGTGCCTGCGGGCCGCATAATAGCCCTTGATGGGCCAGTTCCAGCCCCTGGGCCTTATGTTTGACACCCCTGCACTAGGTTTTAAGCACAAATTTTAAAGAAAAATATGTTAAAAGCAGAAAAACAGAATGTAAATCCATAACTAATCAAAGTTTGCTATGCTCAGTTGGTTAAAGTATTAAAGAAATGAATCTATGCTCTTGTCTTCAACTTTCATATTTACAAGTAGTATTCTGTCAGGCTACAGCAGAACACTACCATAAATATTATATGGGCCACATTAACTTACAGATATGTGTACTGGATAAGTACTGTGTGTGAGATCTTAATACATTTCCTCTGTGACTTGTAGTAGCACAACTGTATACTTAAACCTTAAAATTACCTGCTCTTCTATTTTATCATGCCTATCAAGAGCAGCTTCAACAGCATCAAAAAACTCTTCTTCATTAATCAGACTGTTGGGACCTTCCTATGAAAAGATCAGTGAACAGTAAGTCAGTAAACAGATGCAAAATTGAATTTGTTAGACAGGAAACCAGACACACTTCAAGCTCTTTATCACATGGAAAATAACTGTAGTTCAAACAGAGAAGTTCTTCTAAAAATACAGCTGTATTGCTCTGGCAAAAACTCTGCTTCTAACAGATTTCTTTTAAAAATGCTAACATCTTGTTTCTAACTCACTTAACACCATTATCTTTCATACCTATTTTACACCTAACATTTAGAGGGAAGTGGAGAGAACATGGAGCTCTGCTACTTTTTAAGGTAACAGTTAAAGTTATCCAAATATAACACCACAAATAAGCTGCAATCACTGATAAAAATATCCACTTACTAAAGAGTAGGGGGATACAGCTATTAATACAATGTAATGGAACACAAAGTAACATGCAACTAAGCAAGCATATGTTCTATTTATACAAGGATGTTTTCAGAAATGGTGTGGCTCAATGTTGCCCTCCTAGTTTTGGGACAACTGGATATTAACGTATACCTACTTTGTGCATGTTATACAGATAAGTAGAAGTTTGAAATTAAATCTATTAATACAGAGGAAGATGCACCCAGAGCTGTTTTGAACCCCATTATCTTAACTCTTCCACAGTGATATCAGAAGCACTTAAATGTGCTTGACTTAAGAGGTGTCATGTCTGGAGTCATCTCATGGATATGCTGTTCAGTACACGCCACCATTCTTATCTGTATAGCTGGTACGGCACAAAGATCATAATTAGTAATGGGGCCAGTTGGAAACACACATGGGCTAGTTTATTATCCCTTTCTTCCCAGTTATTTTACATAAAAGGCATAATAGACACACACTAAACATGACGCATATTTCTAAATTCTTCCTTGTATTTCTTTCATTTTGACAATTTGGATTTAGAAACAATTAGTGACAAATGTCCGTTTTGTAAGTATTATGCAATTATGACAATGCTTTGATCCAGGGGCAACAGTGCTTTCCTATAATTTTTCTCTGACGTTTTTAGTTGGCTGTTTTCTTAATATGTGTTGTGATGCTGAAGCATATGTTTTATCACCACTCAGCAGCTTAGGGGGTCTTGCAAACAAAAACACCTTGCTTATTTAAAATACTTAATAGTTTTCATTTACATGACAATGCATAATATAACCTCTCCCCAAGTTTTTTCATGCAATCCATATATGGCCTGATTCACAGATGGAGGATACTCAAAATGTTCAATAGATTCTTCATTTTTTCCTGCAACTAAATGCAGACAGCACATAGGATCATGGGGTGGTGGTTGAAATCCTTTTGTACCTTCCCTGCCCTTATCAAGACCTTCCTCTTGCTTCAGAACAGGTGACTTCCACTCTCCTTGCATACCAGAAACAGGGAACCAGGGCTGTGAGCAGTACAATGGCCAAGATTGCAAACAACACCAAATTATTTGGTAAAAACTGAAGTGAAATATGAAGACCCCCAAGAGGATCTCTCCAAATTCTGTGAGTGGGCAATGAAGCAGCAGATGAGGTGCAATGTAAGAAAGAACAAGGGATACACACTGGGGCAAAAACGCAGCTTTACATATGCATTGATGGAACTGATCTGACTGAATAGGAAAGAAAGCTGTTGAGGATAACCCAATGAAAGTGTTGACTGTTCAGCAGCAATAAGACAATAGATTCTATCAGAGACAAATTCTTAGGAAAGAAACAAAAAATAAGATGACGAATAATGTTCTCGCATAAATATATGGTGGAAGTGCACTTGGAATACTGTGTATAATTTTGGTTGCACAGAGCTAGAAAATGTGTAAGGAAGAGCAAACAGGATAATCAAGAGAAAGACAAAAAGAGTTAGAATGTTTCAGTTTAGAGAAAAAATGACTAAGACAGGTGTGTGATATGTATGGTACAGAGAATGCGGAGGCAGAACTTTCCTCTTTCTCATGAAATATTAGAAATTCAAGGGCACCCAATGAAGCTGATGGGTCAGAACTGAGAAAAGGAATTCTTTGGAATTTACTACAATACGATATATTGAGGGCCACTACTTTTGATGGATTTAAAGGGGATTAGACAAGTTCATGGATGATAGGTCCATCAATAACTACCAGCTATGATGTCGAAATGGGAACTTAATATTCAGATGTGCAATATACTTGACAGCAACAAAGGGATCCTTAGACCCCTGAGCTCCTGATGTGAGCCTCCTCTGGCATCTGGCTAGCCATTGTACAAAACAGGATGCTGGACATATATAGTTCAGTCAGTGGATAATTTGAAAGTGAAAACTTTAGTAAGAAGTCTGGTTGTTAGCATGCCTTAAAAGGTACAGAACCATACCCTTTTCTTGTTAGCTTGCCTTAAAAGGTACAGAACTATACCTTTTCTTGATCTACCAGAAGCTGACATTGAAATTTTGCTTCTGGGAATTCAAGAAGCAGGATAAATATTTAAATCAGTAAACTGCATATCATTCATACCTCATAGTCTGGCCCTCCAAAATGGGACTTTTTTTTAAGCTCTGTCATAGCATTTTTGTATGCTTCTTCAATCCTCCTCCTTTTTTCAATTTCCTGTGAGGACACACAAAAGACAGAAGTTTATTACCTAACCAAACACTGAAGCAGACATTAGAACATGATCTGACAGCACCTTCATAAATTGCTGGATCACACTGCAAGATGCAAAGGCAGAGAGGAATGTTGGGTTATTGCTAACAGTACAAAGAAATTAGTTGTTGTAGATTTTCCGGGCTGTACGGCTGTGGTCTTGAGAGCCTTCGATTTGTTTAGTTAGTGAAAAATCATGGCTTGTTTGCTTTTTATAGTAACCAGCACATCAGATAAGAAACTGCTGAATAGTTATTATTCATCAGGAAGACATGTTGTAAAGTTGTATACAAATACAATATACAGACACAGAAAATAGATGAAAACAATTTTGCTACAATTTAGTTATTTAACATTTATATTGCACCATTCTGCGAAACAGAGACTAGCAACTAAATAACCACTTTAACAGTTTCCCTCAAAATCTGTTATTAACTAGTTGTGGCCAAGTTTGCAGATGACAAAATTATTCAGGATGGTGAAAACCAAAGATGGCTGTGAAGACCTCCAGGATGATCTTCACAAACTGAGTTAGTTGGTAACAGTGGGGCAGATGAAGTTCAGTGCTGGTAAGTGTAGGGTTATATACACTGGGGGGGGGATCCCAACTTCAAGTATAGGCTACTGGGGTCTGAACTTACTGAGGGTGAGAGGGAAAAAGATCTTGAGGTCACAGCTGAATAGAAGTGTCAACCCAGTGTGCTGCAAAGGTGAAAAAGGCAAACTCTACATTGGGAATTATTAGGAAAAGGATTGAAAATATAATGGCTGATATTATAATGCCTCTGTACAGCTCTGGTGCAGCTTCATCTGGAATACTACATGCAGTTCTGGTCACTGTATCACAAAAAGGACATTGCAGAGGTGGAAAAAGTACAGAGGAGGATGACAAAGATGTTTAGGGGATTGGAGCACCTTCCATATAAGGAAAGGCTGAAGAGTCTGGGACTTTTCCGTTTAGAAAAGAGGTGATGGGGGGGGCACATGATAGAGGTTTAAAATTTATGTACGGGGTGGAGAGAGTTGACAAAGATATTTTTCTCCCTCCCCCTAATATTAGAACTTGAGGGCATCCAATGAAGCTGATGGGCAGTAGATTCAGGACAGACAAAAGGAAATACTTATTTACATAGTAAGTGATTAAAATGTGGAATTTGCTGCCACAGGATGTAGTGATGGCCATAGGCATGAACAGCTTTAAAGGGGGATTGGACAGATTCATGGAGGAGAGGTCTATCACTGACTGCTAACTCTGGTGACTAATGGAAAGCTTTATGTTCAGAGGCAGTAAACCTTTGAATTCCACTGTCAGTAGGAAACACCAAGGGAAAACCTCAGTCTCTATGCCCAGATTTTGGTTGATCTCCACAGGAACTGGTTGACCACTGTGTGAGACAGAATGCTGGAGTAGATGGACCACTGGTCTAATCCAGCAGGGCTCTTCTTACGCTTATTTTGTTCCCTCTAACAGACAGAATTTTAAAAAAAAACATACAGGGGCAATAGCATGTATGAGCAAAAACAGAAAAATAAATTAATTCTTGCATATTTTTGTATTATTCCAACTCCAGAGCAATGTACTAGAAATTACTCACCAGCAACATTTACTCTGGCTTAGATTCTATGAACTGAGCATGCTGGATCCTGCTCTACCTTCTCATCCACCCAGAAGCCCTCTGAAGACTGGATGCTGGGGGTCAAGAACACCTTGTAGACCAAGTGTCACAAAGCAGCAGGTGGTGTGGTGGAGAAGATAGTAGAGGGAATCTAGCAAAATCACCTCTCTTTCACTGGAGTAGAAAATATGGCACAGGAAGCTTTCCATTCACACAGGTGAGGAATTTTTACCCTGTTCATTATCTTTTCTGCAGCCCCCCCCCTTTGCCTCATGGCATACAAAGCTCTTTTGACCCTCAGAACTGGCTTTTCAGGGGCCTTGGGGAACTTCTGGGAGAAGCAAAAGGCAAGCAAAGATATTCTTCCATTGATGCCTTCTACTGGCAGTTTGCAGGATCTCACATTTATAAAGAGTTACTAGAGGACACAGAATTAAAATGGCTTTGAGGTAAGGTCTAGCCTGTTTCACACACTGGCTCTGTCACTGAAACCAAAGGTCTCAAAGTGTTGGATTTTGTTTTTTGGTTCATTATTACCCTTATCAGAAAAACAGCATGAGAAAGCGTGTGTGTATGTTCAAAAGTTGATATCAAACCTCAGGTATGCTATTTAAATAAGGGTGTAGAAATAGAAACTTCCAGGTAAAAGTGTTCAAAGTCCTCTATCACATACCAGCATTTTATTCATACCTTTAAAACATTTCTGTCAAGAACTGGTACTTATTAAGACATGTTTATCAAGAGCATTGTAGAATTTCAAAAGAAATATTTGCTTTTTATTTTAAGTTCTGGATTCATCCCTACAGAGTTAAATAATTATCCTAATTGCCCAGTACTATTTCCCATCAAAAGCAACTAAACTTCATGACATTATTTCAGTAAGAGCTGTAAACATTTTCAAATGTCTGAACAGCACTCCTAGTAATGGGTAGAGGGGTTTTCCTGGTTCTCAATTGGATTTAAGCATTCTTTAACCTTGTGCTTTAATCTGAAATACCAGTTTGCAAGGCAGAAATAATGGCAACAACCAATAGGGGACAATCAGGTGATGCCTGGATGAAAAACTGGGACGCAACATGATATTTTGCTGATATTCGAACACCTTTTCCCAAACACATATTTAAAGTATATAACTGAGTGCGAATCCAAGCTTTGCCATCCTCAAATACAGCTTACAGCCCATACAGATACCAGAAGCTGCAGGACCTTACCTTATCCAGTCTCTTCTGCCAGCACTCTTCACGTTTTACCATTAGTTCAATACAGTGTGAAAGGGTAGCAAGGATTCCAGCTGTCGTTGCCTTGAAAGTTATAGCTTCCCCTTTGAAGTCTATGCCATTTATTCCTTTGGGCGTTACATAGGGAAACACTAAAACAAACAGATTAGGCATTTATCAGTACAAACTTCTGTTACTCAAACGAATATGCTACCACAAAAAGGCATGTCCTACACTTCTGGCCTGGAATTAAGGACAGCATCCACTGGAATTCAGTCATATGTAGAATGGCAGTGGCGGGGGGGGGAAGAGAACTACAGGAGAAATGCCTTTCTGCGGCTTCATCTTTGCTTAGCACATTCTCTCAATTCCTCCTTTTCCTTCCTTCTAATTCTGCATTGAAAAAACTCATGTGGGTGGCAGGAGTGGTAATACTCTTTAACAATAGCAGTTTGACAGCTTAAAGCAGGACTTAATTAAACCAGAACCACCTTAAAGCTCAGCAGATGTGGTATTTCAAGACTAAAAGCTGTGCTCCAGTCTAGTAAAAAAATGCTACCAAGTGTCCTAATGAAAGCAGTCATGTTCCTAGTGATGACCTGTGAAATAGAAGGACATTATCTTAATATATCTAAGTCGATGAATTCTTCTTAGCTACAGCAGTTTTGAATACCTCATACTGAACCAGCCATCTGTTGCTAAGGTTGTTTAAATTATAAAAAAAACACTGTTTAAAAATATGAGCCACAGTGCTATAAAATATATGAACATAATAAATTAAAAGTGATAAAACACAATATTCAAGTCATGTTATGCGTTGCCATAGGGGCTGTCTGCTCACAGTCTCTTAGACTATATTTCACAATATGTCCCCAGATATGCAGTAGTCCTGGGACATAATTAGACATATTATTGCTTATTTGTATTATAGCATATGACATAACTTGTAATAGTTCAGCCTATTCAATCATCATTTTTTCAGGGTGGTGAGAACCAGGGAGGATTGTGAGGCGCTTCCAAGGGTTCTGTTGAGGATGGGCAAGTGGGTGTCAATGCGGCAAATAGGGTTCAATGTGACCAAGTGCAAAGTGATGCACATTGGGGTTCAAACTCCTAACTATAAATACATGTTGATGGGGTCCAAACTGGCAAAGTCTGACCAAGACAGAGATCATGGAGTCGTAGTAGATAACTCACTGAAAATATCGAAATGGTATATGACTGCAATAAAAAAGGCCAACACTATGCTGGGGATTATTAGGAAGGGAACTGACAACAAATCAGCCAGTATCATAAAACCCCTGTATAAATCAGTGGCGCAACCCCATTTGGAATACTGTGTACAGTTCTGGTCACCACACCTCAAAAAGGATATTATAGCATTGGAAAAAGTGCAGAAAAAAGCAACTAGAATGATAAAAGGGTTGGAACACTTTCCCTATGAAGAAAGTTTAAGACGTTTGGGGCGCTTTAACTTGGAGAAACGACGACTGAGGGGTGATATGTGATAGAGGTTTATAAGATTATGCACGGGATAGAGCAGGTAGAGAAAGAAGTACTTTTCTCCCCTTCTCACAATACAAGAACTTGTGGGCACTCAATGAAATTGCTGAGCAGTTGGGTTAGAATGAATAAAAGGAAGTATTTCTTCACCCAAAGAGTGATTAACACATGGAATTCACTGCCACAGGAGACGGTGGCAACTACAAGAATGGACGGCTTCAAGAGGAAATTGGATAAACATATGGAGTAGAGTTCCATCCGTGGCTGTTAGCCACAAGGTACAGATGGGAACTCTTGGTCTGAGGCAGGTGATGCACTCTATTCTTGGTGTTGGAGGGGGCAGCAGTGGGAGGGCTTCTAGTGTCCTGGCCCCACTGGTGGACCTCCTGATGGCACCTGGTATATTTTGGCCACTGTGTGACAGAGTGTTGGACTAGATGGGCCATTGGCCTGATTCAACATTGGCTTCTCTTATGTACTTATGTAACTTTGAGGAGCAAGTATCTTTGTTTTCCCATCCTGCTGCAGATCATCAAGTCCTCAGACTTTTGCTCCTGTGGGTCAATAGACCCTCAGGAGACAGCACTGACAACAAGGTGGGAGTCTGCAGTGGAAAAGGCAATGAGAGGAAATCAATCTTTCCTCTTCTGAATACTCAAGTACAATTTTGGCAGCCACTTTCATTGCCTATGAATTGGAATTGCCTATGAATTGGGGTCACCTGAGAAAGATGTTACAAGAAATCAGTTACATCCAGGCCCCAAATAGCCTCAACTGAGACTATATCAAGGATATAGGTACAGTTACTTTCCAGCACATCAAAGGAAAATCCACCGGCTCTTGTAACACAGTCAGACAGGGGATACAAACTATGATAAGGCAAAACATTCCTTTTTTTTAGCTACAAGAATATTGGCTCAAGTTCAATTCAGCAATCACAGCTAATGAATAATGTATCAAGCATCTCCTCAAACAAGTAGGGAAATTACCTTTGTTGGAATATCTCAGGAAATTAATGGATCTGGACTTGAAAGAATGTACTAATTAAATTTAATATTTGCTGACTTAAAAAGGAAACTAATACAATTTAAAGTGTTGCTTAGAGATCTCTAGTACACAGGTGACACCCAACTCTGTTCTCACTGGAAGATGCAGTTGTTCTAAATGTGTGTCTGGAGATGGGAATGAGGGTGAATAAACTTAAATCCAGTCCAGCAAGACAGAGGTGATATTCTCTGAACAAACAAGTTAGCAGAAGAAACATTCTTGAAAGATCCATTTTGTAGCTTGGGGTTTTGTTTTTGTTTTTTTGGCACTACCATCACTTCTAGAATCTCAGTTAATGAGTGTTACTAGGAGTGCCTTTTACCAGGATAGGCTGATCCACCAGCTGAACCACTTCTGTATCAAAAGGACACCGGCACCATCATTTATACCTTGGTAACTTCTATATTACAATAATCTAATGTGGTCTGTTGTATTCCAGGCCTGAGTGAACATTAATATGTTGTTTTAATGTGATTATTATTTTGTACTTATTTATGAACCTCACTGAAAACGTAAGAGTTATTAATGCCATAATTCAAACACTAGCTGACAAACTGTTCAGGTAGTTAAGTAAACCCCACATCAGTACAGACTTTGGATTAGTGCAGCTGTGCTAGTGTAAGGGACAGAAATGGGTAGCACCAGGGCTCATTTCCTGCAGGAGCGCACAGGAGTGAAGCCCCACAGCAAGCCCCGCCCCTGTTCCCAGCAGCCCCCTTCACCTTTCCCAGCCTGCTGGCCAACCCAGCAGAGCACTGCCACGAGCTGGCCATTGAGCTGCTCCACCACTGCCTGGGCCGTGGCACCCAGCCTGCCCACGCTCTGCCCGTCCTCATGCCGGCCCTGGTGTGGCACCTCTGCAAGGTGGGCCCTGGCTACTCTTGTGAGGCCTGCAAGGAGCTCTGCCCCAGCTTCCTGCACCTACTCGGCCTCCTCCTGCACCTCTGCCTTGCCACCACCCTGGCCCCCTACCTGCTCAAGGTCATGCGTGTCCCTCCACGCCACTCTCCTCGACCCACAAGCAGCTATGCACTGTCCTGCACTTGCTGGCCATCCAAAAGAGTCCAGTGGCTCCTTTAAGACCAAGCTCTCCCTCCTCTCTGAGGGCAGATCTGCATGTCCCCCCCAATAGCAAGCAATCCAAAACAGTCCAGTGGCACCTTTAAGACCAAGGTTTATTCAGGTATAAGCTCTCCCTCCTCTCTGAGGGCAGATCTGCGTGCTTCCCCGCCCCCCCATAGCTAGCAATCCAAAACAGTCCAGTGGAGCCTGAGCAGTGGGTGTTGCCTTCTGAGACACTTCCGGTGATGTCAGGGGCTGTGGCATATGCAAATAAGTTATGCTAATGAGCTATGCTAATGAGCTCCTGCACCTCTTTTTCTACGAAATGACCCCTGGGTAGCACTACGAGACAGGATTCAGTTTCCATTCTAAACCCATCAGCCATGTCCCATGCTCCTGGAACCAGCATAATACTATGCCAGTGAAAACACTGAAATAGACACAACAGCTGCTCTGCAATACAACCATAGCTCCCCATAGGACATAAATTAAATCTGCAGCTAATCACAGCTAAATACTACATAAGCTCCAGCCAGATAAACTATGCAGCACAGGGTTTCCTTCTGGTATCATGATGGGCATACTTAGAACGAACACACATTGGTGCAGGGGAACAACTAGTGATTGGCATTTTGCTGTAAACATCTTTTGCATACACGTCCAAGGAGGATATCAAGTATTATTACAGCATCTCTCTAGCACTGCTCTGCTCAGAACTCTAACCGCCAATCCACTGTAGAGCACAGACACCAAACCAGCATGACAGCCATGGTGGTGTAGTGGTTAGAGTGGTGGACTAGGATTTGGGAGGCCAAGGTTTGAATCCCCACTCTGCTGTGGAAGCTTGCTTAGGCCAGTCACATACTCTCAGGGCCCTAACCTACCTCACAGGGTTTGAGCGAAGATAAAATGGAGGAGAGGAGAGGATGTAAGCTCTTTGGATCGCATTGGGGAGCAACATTAGATATAAATGAATAAATATATAAAATAAACCTCCACTGCTGTTCCAACTGGTTAAGCATGGGAGGAGGATCCCAGGCCTCAGACCTGGATTGTGGCAAGTGTCCCAAACCACTGTAACATGGACCTACTGTTTGTGAGGGGTGGAGGTATGGGAAATGGAAGAACACCATGTGCAGAGTGCTGGAGCCCACTTGATGTCTGCTGAATATTACTCATTACTGTTCTTGTAGGGTTGTTGTTTTTTACTCAATCTAGGCAGCCAATCAACAGGGGAGGAGTCAAAGACGGACAGCACTCATAGTGCAGCGCTAATCATTTAGTAGCCTGTAACATGACCAACAGATGCAGTGACTAGTGGGCATCTACATGATCTATGTAGTTGCCATTTCTCTTGTTCTAGCTTGAATCCTTCACTGTTGCAACCTGCTTAACAGACTACAGTTTAACCAGCATGGTCATGCGGTGATAGGGAATGCTCCCACTTTCTGGTACAGAATAGTCAAACTAGACTGAAATAAATACAATCCAAATACTAAAATTTAAAAAGAAACATACTAAAAACCCATCTGTCAGAAGACAAAATGATACGTGTTAACATCAATTATTATATAGTCAAGAAGGAAAATCCAGTAATACCCCTCCAAATCACCATCTATCACCACAGCAAAATCCAAATCCTCAACAATCAAAAGAACCATCTTTTACTAGTTTTTAATAACTATGGTATTCAGGACATGCAGATATTAAATAGCATGGAAGAGAAGATGGAACAAGTGGAATCCACATGCCCAAGGTCAGGGAGAAGAGCTACAATCTCTTAGCACTATCTTCTGGACTCTGCCCTCCAGGAAGGATTGGAACCACTATTTTGGAGGTCATTAATTATGGCAATGATGGCAGTTTCAAGGCTAGAATCAGGATGGAAAACAAACTGATGATCTAGAAACTGGCTAAAACATGCAGGTCCAAGAAATGTTTCTCAGGTGGTCTTAAGGGAATGAGAAACACTCTCTCAAAGATATATTACCTTCCCAACCCAATCAACCCTACTTCTGACATCTGGATATAACAAAGGACAAAGGTTAGGCAAACAAGCAGCGAGTAAGCCTCATGTCACTTTTGCCTCTGTGTGCAGAAGATGAAACACATCAGGGAACTACAAAGAGGAGAGGGAATGTTCAGATCATGAGCAACTACTGAAAACTCAAAGATGGAGTCGATTAAAACTACTTTACCTGATTCGCACAGTGACAACCAAAAGGTAACCTGCCATTCACTCTTAAAAGAAAACAATGAACCACTCCTGAATGCTTCACTGGACAATACTGTGCAGATATGGGCCAAGCTATTCAGCTAGACCAATGGTCCAAACTTTGGAAAAAAAATATTAAGATAACAAAATCTATTGCTTATAAAGAAAATATCTATAAGATGTTTTACAGATGGTATATAACACCTCAAAAATTAGCCAAATTTGACCCAATATACTCAGATAAATGTTGGAAATGTGAAAGCAAAACAGGATCATTTTATCATATGTGGTGGCTATATGATAACTTGTTTATTAACGATTTAGAATTGGGAGTAAGCAGTGAAGTGGCTAAATTTGCAGATGACACGAAGTTGTTCAGGGTGGTGACAACCAGGGAGGATTGTGAGGCACTCCAAAGGGATCTGTCAAGGATGAGTGAGTGGGCGGCAATGTGGCAAATGGGGTTCAATGTGGCCAAGTGCAAAGTGATGCACATTGGAGCCAAAAATCCTAAATATAAATACACGTTGATGCGGTCTGAACTGGCAGAGACAGACCAAGAGAGAGATCTTGGAGTCGTAGTAGATAACTTGATGAAAATGTCTAGACAGTGTGTAACTGCAATAAAGAAGGCCAGCACTATGCTGGGGATTATTAGGAAGGGAATTGAAAACAAATCAGCCAGTTATCATAATGCCCCTGTATAAATCATTGGTGCGACCTCATTTGGAATACTGTGTACAGTTCTGGTCGCCACACCTCAAAAACAATATTATAGCATTGGAAAAAGTGCAGAGAAGGGCAACTAGAATGATAAAAGGGTTGGAACACTTGCCCTATGAAGAAAGGTTAAAATGCTTGGGGCTCTTAAGCTTGGAAAAAGGACGGCTGAGGGGTGACATGATCGAGGTTTATAAGATTATGCATGGGATAGAGCAGGTTGAGAAAGAAGTACTTTTCTCCCTTTCTCACAATACAAGAACTCGTGGGCACTCCATGAAATTGCTGAGCAGTCGGGTTAGAACAGATAAAAGGAAGTACTTCTTCACCCAAAGAGTGATTAACATATGGAATTCACTGCCACAGGAGGTGGTGGCAGCTACAAACCATGTGCAGGTCAGTTTGTGTAAAAAATCATGCAGAGTTTCAAGAGGGAATTAGATAAACATATGGAGCAGAGGTCCATCAGGGGCTATTAGCCACAAGGTATAGATAGGAACTCTCAGTCTGGGGTAGGTGATGCACTCTATTCTTGGTGCTGGAGGGGGCAGCGGTGGGAGGGCTTCTAGTGTCCTGGCCCCACTGCTGGACCTTCTGATGGCACCTGGTATTTTTGGCCACTGTGTGACAGAGTGTTGGACTAGATGGGCCAGTGGCCTGAGAGCCAGTTTGGTGTAGTGGTTAAGTGCGTGGACTCTTATCTGGGAGAACCGGGTTTGATTCCCCACTCCTCCACTTGCACCTACTGATGTGACCTTGAGTCAGTCACAAGCTCTGGCACAGCTGTTCTCTCAAGGACAGTTTGTGTTAGAGTTCTCTCAGCCCCATCTACCTCACAGGGTGTCTGTTGTGGGGAGGGGAAGGGAAAGGAGTTTATAAGCCGCTCTGAGACACCTTTGGGCAGTGAAGGGCGGGGTATAAATCCAATCTCCTCTTCTTATTCTTCTGATTCAACATTGGCTTCTCTTATGTTCTTATGTACGATAGAGCTAAGAAATATTGGAAATGGATACATGAAACTTTACAGAGAATACTGAAATGCACAGTACCGTTTACCCCAGAGGTGTTATTGTTGAACATTTTACCAGAGAACTTTAGAAGGGAGGATATTTACCTCACAATGTATATAACTACATTAGCTAGAATACTATTTGCAAAATACTGGAGGAGCCAAGATACTCCAAATAAAGAAGAATTTATTAATAAAATACTAGAAGCAGCAGAGATGGACAAATTCACTTTAATTTTGAAGAACTGCACCGAAGAGACATTCGAAAACACATGGTCAAGATTCTACAGATGGTATGAGAACTATATATTCACTATGTCAGGTTAAGGTATATAAGCAAGATCAAGAAAAGGCATAGACTAAGATGAAACTGTTCTATGTTTTAAATATTGCAGAAAAGTAATGATTATTTCAAGGTTGTATTCTAAATTGTTAGATGCTTGGCGACAAAATGTTTCTATAAGCAAAGTACCACCAGTTTTATGTTTTTCTATATGTTTTTATTGATGTTTTGTTTGTGTTATAGAAAATAAAAAAAATTATTTAAAAAAAAGCACTATACAGATATAAAGGTGGCAGAAGCCATTAACTCTTTTGCAATCATTACCATGAGCATGTCTTGAAATGGATTCATCCCAGGCAATCTGGAACAGTACCATGTTTTCCTAGCCTTTCTGAGTCTGTGTTGAATTCTGGCAGACTTAATTCAGCAGCCTGTGAGCTGAATCTGTGTTTCTGAACAACAGATACCTATGTATGTATGGTTGGGGATGCCCACAAATGCTTACTCAAGAGACAATCCTGTTCTGGCGAAACTGTTTATGTAAAAGCCTGCCATGACACAAGTCTGAAAACTGAGATGTTTTGAGAACACTTTCTGGCTTTGGCTTACTAAAGATGAACTGGAAGAGGGGAAGGCAGAGAGCCTGGAAACGATGACTTGATGCCATAGCATCAAAATTGCAGGAGGCTCATAGCCCCTCTATATACTGCCTTGGTCAGGTTGCACCTTGAATACTGTGTGCAGTTTAGGAGGCCTCACTTCAAAAAGGATCGAGAGGGTGCAGAAGAGAGAGACGTGGATGATCAGGGGTCTGGAGACTGAGCTCTACGAGGAAAGGCTAAGGGCCTTGGGAATGTTTACTTTGGAGAAGAGGAGATTGAAGGGGGACATGATTGCTCTCTTTGAATATTTGAAAGGCTGGAGGAGGGCAAGGAGCTGTTCCAGTTGGCAGAAGAGGATAGGATCTGAAGCAACAGGATTAAATTACATGCAGAAAGGTATCGGCTGGATATTGGGAAAAACTTTTTCACAGTCAGAATGGTTCAAAGGTAGAATCAGCTGCCTAGGGAGGTGGTTAGCTCCCCTTCACTGACAGCTTTCAAGAAGAGGCTGGACGAACATTTGTCAGAGATGCTTTAGGCTGATCCTGCATTGGGCAGGGGGTTGGACTAGATGGTCTGTATGGCCCCTTCCAACTCTATGATTCTATGAAAGACTGCTTCGATTTATCTCTGCATGTTCCTTGTCCTGCTTATTTATTTTTTTAAATAACATATCAGAAAGGACACATTGCTTTGAGCCCTTTTATTTTTCTGTTGGAGAGTTAATCTATGTTGAGAATTTCCCACCATTTCAGCGTGACAAAAGACTGGCTAGTTTAGGTAACTAAGCAGCTCACAGTAGACATCCTTGAGTCATAAGCTGTCAGATCTCCCCTAAAAGGGATGTCTGTAACAAAATTAACTCTGAACCTTACACCCATCCCTTCCACTTCATTGCCATAAGCTCCTGAGCATAGCAAGGAGCTAATCAGATTCAGTCACTCCTCCTGGATCAAGTCAGTCACCTGAATAATCTTAGTATAGTAAGCAGACTTTTCCCTGCATGTGAGAGCACCTACAAGCAATCATGACCAGCCAACTGAATCATTTCTCTACTGCAAAGAAGATCAGGGTTTTAGCAGGACTACCAAAAAATCAAATGGAAAACAAATTTAAATAATTATATGCTTAAGTCTAGGGCACCGGTTTTCCACGTTACCAAGAAAAACACATCAAAGCAATTTTAAATTTGATGAAAGGATATCAGAAAGGATATTATAGCACTGGAAAAAGTGCAGAAAAGGGCAATTAGAATGATAAAAGGGTTGAAATATGTTCCCTATGAAGAAAGGTTAAAGTGTTTGGGGCTGTTTATCTTGGAGAAATGACAACTGAGTGGTGACATGATAGAGGTTTACAAGATTATGCATGAGATAGAGCAGGTAAAGAGGTACTTTTCTCCCTTTCTCACAATGCAAGAACTCGTGAGCACTCAATGAAATTGCTGAGAAGTTGGGTTAGAACAGATAAAAGGAAGTACTTCTTCACCCAAAGAGTGATTAACACATGGAATTCACTGCCACAGGAGGTAGAAGAAGAAGAGATTGGATTTATACCCTGCCCTTCACTACCCAAAGGTGTCTCAGAGAGGCTTACAAACTCCTTTCCCTTCCCCTCCTCACAACAGACACCCTGTGAGGTAGGTGGGGCTAAGAGAGCTCTTGATAGAAACTGCTCTTTTTTCAAGAACAGCTCTTATCAGAACTATGGCTTTCCCAAGGTCATCCAGCCAGGTGCAAGTGGAGGAGTGGGGAATCAAACCTGGTTCTCCCAGATTAGAGTCCGCGCACTTAACCACTACACCAAACTGGTAGCTATAAGTGATGCTCTGTATTCTTGGGGGTGGGGGGGGGGCTTTTAGTGTCCTGGCTCCACTGGTGGACCTCCTGATGGCACCTGGTATTTTTGGCCACTATGTGACAGAGTGTTGGACTGGATGGGCCACTGGCCTGATCCAGCATTGACTTCTCTTATGTTCTTATGATTTTGAATGCTAAAATGAACCATGTTATTAAAGTAACACTGAGTATGGCTTAACACCTGTTTCTCTACCACATTCTACACATATTTTTGTCTATACACCAGCTGTTACTAACAGGGGAAAATGCAAAATAAAAGCTTTGAACTCTTAAAGCGCTACAGTATGAAAATGTAAAAAAACAGATTGTGTACCTTTGGAAGGTTGATTTTACTCAGACAGCTGATCTCAAAGTTAATTTATATTTTACGTACTTTTGATTTGGCCCCTAGGTTGTTCTTTTACCAATGGAATACTTTTTATCATAAATTTACATGTACTCACATTTTTCTTTACTACAGTTATTATGCAAAAACTCTCCATCAGAGCGTGTTGTAGGAAAATCATCTTCATCATCTTCTACCACTGCAAGAGGAAGAGATTATTAATTAAAGCATTTAGTTAGAATCTCAAGGTCAACAGCAGGTGACACCTTTAATACCGCAATAATATCTGGAAAGTCTATTAACTGAGATTTTTTAAAAAGTTGCTTTCCTGCATGGAAATACATTTCACGTAGGAAAAAAAGATGAGCATTCTCATATGTTAAAAGTGCACATCTCCTTTTACTGCGTTTATGTGTAAGAGGAAAGGTAGAAACCCAAATACAGGAGGTAGTACAGCTGTACTGCTTGAGGATTACTTGAAAACACCAGTTCAGCAGAGCAGTTACAGGGATCTTTAATCATATGCTCTAGTGCTTTATTCATTTCAGATGAGTCACTCTATGACTTCACACACTTAAGAAATGTTATCCCTTCGGCTTCCCAGGAGAGGGGGAAGCAATCTTTGGCTGACCTCATTACTACATTTACAAATTTACTGTAAATGTCAAGATTTAATACAGAGAATGGCTGGCCAGTAACAGTAAAATCAGTATCAAAGCAAACAGTGAAATTTCCTTCCTGCTTAACTGTGTATTTTAGTATTTCTGCTGCTAAGTCTGATTCTATTCATGGTTTCTTAGAACTAATCCTCACTGAACTCTGTGGGATTTCTTTCCTAATAAACATGCATAGGACCAGACGGAAACAGTTTTCTTATTTTAATATCATGGATGCATTTGCACTTTGTTTCTACAAGTACCCCTTTTTAAAGGGGAGTTCACACAGCAACAGCAGGCTTGCATGAGATTACTGTTAAAAGATAATATATCAGGTCCAAGTATCCACGTATATTGTGGTAAAAGGTCATACTTTCAATATTTCTGGATTTAGGAATAAATAAATGTATGGTTAATCTAAAACATTTATGTTATCCTATTAGAACACAAGGTGGGTAATTTATAGTATCAGATAGGAATCTGAAAGGAGAAGAGGAGTCAATAGCAAATGAGCTAAACCCTGGGTTCAACACAACACTGGGTTGGATCCAGCCAGCTTTTTAAAAAACACAATGTCATTCTATTCCCATCCATACTAAGGCTCCTCTCATGTGGCTTCTGTACATGTTGATCAGCATAGACTTCTTCAGTGGTTAAAAAGGACTACATCTCTCTTTGTTGAAACCAGAAAGCTGGCTGGATCTGAGCCATTACCTGGCTGCTAAGAAGACTGCCAAGTAAAGACTGAAAGCACTTTTCAACAAAGTCCTAGAATGTTATACCTTTTGACTTCAAGTGAAATACCTTTATCTCTCTGGAGTTCATCCTTGGAGACAGCATCTGCACAGGCATCAAAATATTTCTGTAATGTATCAACCTGTCTGCACAAGATATCTCTGAAAGTTTCCATTTCAGCAAGCTTCTCACGCAAACTGTGACCCTTCTGAAAATATAGGAATTAAAACAAAATATTTTATTTATTTATTTATTAAATTCAACTTGTTAGGCCGCCCTTCCCTGCAAGCAGGGCTCAGGGCGGCTTACATCAAAAACAACATAATACTGCATTAAATAACATTAAAACCTACTAAAAACAATATATTTAAACAGTAAAAATTCATTATCTGAGACTGCAAAGAATTTCTGTTCCCAATGGCCCCCTGGGGTTAAGAGACTGCCAACCATTGCTGACCTCAGCCGAAGGCCTGGCGAAACATCTCTGCCTTGCAGGCCCTACAGAAAAGTAGTAAGTCCCGAAGGGCCCGGATATTTTCTGGCAGAGAGTTCCAACAGGCCCCTGCCCTGGCCCTAGTTGAGGTGGTATTGAGCTGGTATTGCTGAGCTCACTCAACTATAAAAGTACACACTGATCATTATCAGTTTTCTGATAGAGCAGTTTTCTGGTTACTATGCATGACACCATTTGATCTAGCAGACATGCTCAAAACTTTTTTTAAGCAAGCCTTGACAAATTTCCTTTGTATTGAGGATCCAGCACAGAGTGTTAGGAGTGAGACTTATAACAAATCCAATAAAAGCCTGGTTATCTGGCTCTTTCCCTCAGGCACCATGTACCTGACTCTTTTGGACCATGTGCCTGCCTCAGCTGGTCAGGCTTAATGCCCTCTGGTCATTGATGGGCTTCTGACAGCACGTGCTGCTCGCCAACATCATTTTCACATGCCTCATTTCCATCAGCCTGCCTCAAGCTGCCAAGAACCAGCTCTGCTGGAGGGCTATGGGGGCAGCTGACCTGCTTGCTTGCCTTTAACACAGGACAATTTTGTGGCTTCAGGGGGAAAAGCCAAGAGTTTTGGCATGCTGCCATGGCATTCCCAGTGGGGTGAGGTCTGGTTGCTGTGGATTCTTCTGGGTAGGGGTTAATGTAGAGCAATAAGTTTGAGTATTGGGCACATTTGATTAGCTAGCAACACCCCATTCCCCATGACTGCCAGAGCAATAATACTGTGAAATAAAAATGGTTTTATTAGTCTTATCAGTTATCTTTAATATCACCTCTATATGTTATGATTAACTGGAATTGACTTTGAAAACAAAATACTACATTTTACACCATCTTTCAACTGCGTACAAGTAAAAAACTAGATAACATTTATATACCACTTTTCCTAAAATAAGCTTAATTTTCTTACTCTTTTTTTAATGTTACTATTTGCCACCAAGACACTATTGATCTTGTTGTTTTTGAGTAGCCAGTGGCTGCCACATTAATTTATTCTGTATTCAGTTACGCTTTGCATAGGACTTAGCCACCTATGGATATCACTGCATTAGCTTTGGTTTGTTAAACATTTTCTCTGTGTTTGGGTGAGCGCTTCATGCTTCTGATGAAATTGGCTTGTGGTTTTGCACTGAAACAACTGAGTATGGGTTTCTCATTATTAACTGACACAGAAGCTGGTAGATAAAGCTACTGCTGTATCTTTTACTTTTCACAAGAAAGAAGTGTGTCTCAATGCAAGTATAAAAGGAAAACTGGGTACAGAATCAACTCAATTGTTTCAGGAAAGAAAGCATAATGGATTATAAAAGCAAGTGCATAAAAGTGGCAAAAATTATTTTTAAAATGAATAAAGACACTTTAGAGAATAAATAACCCAATAAGATCCAATAACCCATCTATGGACTTTGCTAAGAGTTCAGGAAAAGGTGCTATGTTGTTTCAGAATTACGTATTGCTAGTTAAATCAGTCACAACTATAATTTTTAAAATCTTTCTTCACTTGTTGAAATTAGCGAACACCTTGGTTTTTGTTAATAGTAAATGTAGGGTCTAACGTTGTAATCCTTAACACACTTACTAGGGAGGGAGCCCCATTGAGCTCAGTGCTCACTTCTGTGTAAATATGCTTAGGATCCCCCTGTAAATAATGCAAAAGAAATGGGATTTTCTTCTCTCTCCCTCTATGATAGTCCACCTGCAGAGAGGCCCCCACCACCATGGCCCATGTACACACCCAGGCCTCGGCAAGGCAAAAGACTGTTGAACACTGGAGCCACCCATGCCAGCTAGCCTGATGATCAGCTGGCTAGGAGGAGTGAGCTTGATGCTGCCAGTGCCAAGTGCACAGGCTGGAAAATATGTGGCCGCACACGTCTGGCAGAGCAGCTATGGCCAGAGGAGGAGAGACCTAGTTAAGTAGCGGCTGGCTGTGGGGAAAGGGAGAAAGAGAGACATGGAAAGGAAGTGGGGCAGAAGGAGAGGAAGACACAGAATGGAGATAAAAAGGAACGTATGTAACACGAGGGAGAAGGAGGTGGGGGTGGTACAAGAAAGGACTTGGAACTGGGAATATCTAAGATAAAGGGGGGGGGCATGCTGGAACTCCAGGTGCCACAAACAAATTTCAAGAAGGAATGGCAACTGGATTTGTAAGGTTTTTTTTTTAATCGTTCTGGTCATGCTACACACAATCTGTGTAAGATACAGTATTTGAGTATGATCAATGACACTGGAGCGGTTTAAGTACTGATGTATAGATTATGACTAGCTTTTGAATTTCATTCAAAATATTACAGACCATAGACCATATCACCCACATGGATGTTTCACTTTAATTTACAACTGGAAGCTTTCAAAACAGTATATATAAACTCTTGTTTTCTATCTGAACATCCATTTTGCTTATTAAAGGCATAAATTCAGATATGTGATTTTCTCCCTCTCCCCATGTACTCTACTAATTCTTAATAAAACACTTGGATTACTGAGCTGTCTGTTTTGTTTCTTTCCCTTTTATTAAGCACAAGTTTAATCCACGTACAAGCTTGCATACTACTTCAAAAAGGTACACGCATGAAACAAACATCTGTGCTTTGGCAGGCATAAGACTACTTACCAGCAGAACACAGAACACATGATTCTATTATTTATTGTTACACTAAAATATTTCCATGCCAGTTCAAAAGGCTGTTAAGAACACAAGACACTTGGGGTTTGTGGAACTCTGCTGTTTTTCCTAGCAGCAGAAGACACAAGCTCTCTGTGAGCTTAACAGCCAAAAAAGGCAAGTGGTAGGAAGAACTTCTACAACAGATATCTGAAAGAAAGAGATAGCCATACATACAGTTCCTGACCTCATGTCTAATTATCTTCTTAAAAACAAATTTCCAAGTTAATACAACCCACTTAGTTAAACCTGAATTTGTGCTAAACTTACTTGAATGCACTATCAGCAAAAAATCTTCAGTAACTTCCTTAAATATTTCTAGAATATAATGAAGCCATTATTTCATTATATTCATTATTTGCCACTCACCTTAAATGAAGAGGTGGATGTTGCAGAATATCCACTTGCTCCAGACACAAGAGACACCATAGAGCCATGGCGCCGTAAGCTTGATTCTGATCCATAGCCAGATTCAGTCTACAGAAAGCAACACATGTATTAATTATGAAACAGGAGGTAAATACAGATAAAAGATTTTCCAACATTGATTCATATTTGCTTATTAAGTCACTTCCTTTGAGAAAGGTAGTCAAAACAAATACTACGAAAGATACCTGGAAGAAAAGAGAGAAAAAGAGAAAAGAAAAAGTCTTTTCCTGTACAGTTCAGCCAATGAAAAATCAATTACAGAAGGAAGTTCCTTCTAGCACAGTGTTCCAAAGTAACCAAGAAGCCAGACAAAGTTACTAGCAGGTGTTATTTCCTTCATTTCCCTCTCTTCTGCCTCTCTTCCCCCCCACCCCCATCTGCCACAACTCAATTGATGGACTTATAAATTCTCTGCTGCCCTAATTCACCAACCTTGATCTGCTTAACAGATCTTCTACTCAACAAAGATGACTGCAGATTTAGGGATGCCGGCCTCCAGGTGGGACCTGGGGATTCCCCGGAATTACAGCTCATCTCCAGGCTACAAAGATCAGTTCCCCTGGAGAAAATGAATGCTTTAGAGGGTGGGACTCTATGGCATTGTACCCCACTGAGGTCCCTGTCCTTCCTGGGCTCCATCCCCAATTCCAAATCTCAAGGAGTTTCCCACCCTGGATCTTGGCAACCCTACCCCCCATCCCCTGCTGGTGGCTGGGGGGACCCAGCAATCCTCCTGCAGATCTAGCAATAGGTAACCAGAAGATGCGAGACTCTGGGTTTTCAGTGAAGACGGATTTGGGATGGACCAATAGTGTATGTGCATGTTCAAGGAAAACCTGGCCATAACAATGAAGTTCCACACTGCCTCTTATGTCAAATGTTTCTTGCATAACACAAGAACTTTCTAAATGCTATTCATTTAGGAATTATCAGTTTGCAGCCCTCTATGAATAAGCAGATGATCTGTAAATGTATGTAGCTAGTCTGTATTATTTCAAGAGGATGACAATCCAAGGTAAAGTAGGTTTCTTGAAAGTGTGTACCATAGGAATATTTGGATTCAGTTTATGATGAACTTGGGTTATGCAAGTGAACACTAACAAATTGAGGGTTTTTTTTAAATGGCTGCCTATAATGTAACAGGAACCATATTTAAGATCACTCACATAAGAACTGCTATCAACAGTATCTCAAAATACCAAGAAATGGATGGCAATCACATACAATTACAAACTCTGCCTTGATAAGTTTCCAGCACAACTTAAGCTGATGAATGTGCATTAGAGAGGGTTTAATGTATAAAATGTTATTAAATTATATCTAGCAAGAACAAAGTAGTCAGCTTTTAAAAAGAACTCTAGGAAAAATAAATGTTTAATTCAAAGACTGCTTCAGACAAAGTGCTTCCATGTGCTAAAAACTGCTGAAGTCTTTATCTACTAAAAGAATGAGAGAACCAGGGAAAGGATTTTTAAAAATGGTTAGCTAACTGCATAAAGATGCATACAATGAAGTTAATGGCTGAACAACAGGTTTCATGTGGGCATGTTAGATGGTGGTGCAATATATAAGACACCAGAGAGAGTTGGTGTTAATTCAGCATCAGAGTAACTGCACTCAGCACATTCAGTCAGAATAGCCAACCAATAAGTCTTTTATTTTACCTGCATCTTCTAGATCTCCAGACTTAACTAGTCACTATCATTGCACTGATCCTGGTTACAGCTTGTATGCATATGTACAAGGGTCCTTCCATTTCCATATACACTCCCCCTTACAGTACTACAATCAATTGATAAACTTTATTCATTTATTTGATTTCTATCCTGCCCTCCCCACAAGCGGGCTCAGGGCAGGTTACATTCACATAGGAGTTATAACAATGGCAATATATAAATTAAACAGTTAAAATGTTATCCATATCAATTAAAAGCAACAACAAGCAGTGATCAGAGTGGGAATGCCTCAATAAAGATGCTCAGTTTGGGCTATTCAGAAGCCAGCCTTGTCAGCATAGTAGATTTTGATGTCCGTCACCTCATCTAAAAGACCAGTGGAGTAGCTCCATTTTACAGGATCTGCGGAATTGTAATAAATCCCACAGGGCTCTGATCTCATGTGGGAGCTTGTTCCACCAGGTTGGGGCCTGGGCAGAAAAGGTCCTGGCCCTAGTTGAGGCTAACTGGACATCCTTGAGGCTGGGGACAACTAGAAGATGTTGGTCAGTTGAGTGCAACGCTCTGCAAGGCACATATGGGAAGAGATAGTCCTGAAGATATGCAGTTCCCTGGCTACATAGGGCTTTAAAAGTTAGCACCAGAACCTTGAACTGGATCCAGTACTCTATTGGCAGCCAGTGCAATTGTTGCAGCACCTGCTATATGCGAGCCTGCACAGGCATCGCCATCAGTACACATGCTGCTGCATTCTGCACAGAGAAAACTTATGCACAGACACAAAGAATTATTTAATTCTATTCAAGGGCTGCAATAAAGAACATATTTCTCTTTTGTAGCCACCAAACAACACCCATAAGAGACTAAGTGCAAACCTAAGCAGAGCTACATCCTTTTAAGCCCATCACAGTCAGAAGGGGGCAGCTCTGCTTAGGATTGCACTGTAAGCTGTGCAATGCTGATATCTGCATACTTCCAGACAGCAGTGGCAACTGCACAGACAGAAGTATGCAAGAAACCTCAATCAGTAGCCTGGGACTGAGAAAAGAGCATCACAGAAGAACACAGAAAAGCAAAGAATACCATTTTTGAAACCAGTGCATAGAGGAATGTATCAGAATTAATGATATGTACAGAAAGCATGCAAAAAGGGAGAACAACAACATACATACATACATACACATCATGCAGAGCCCCACCATTTTATTACTGCAACATCTAAGCCAGCATGGATCCCTGCACTTTTTATGTCCCCCAGAGCAGATCTTAGCTATTCACTGCAGAAATAACTCCATTAAAATAGAGATAAAGAACACTGATATAAGCTTCTTCCATCCAAGTATAAATACTTCAGCCACAAAAAAACAAAAAAAACAAAACCCATGCAGCCACAATCTACTCCATAGAAAAGCAGACAGTTACTGTTCTGAAATTAAAGAATTTGCTTACTGTTGTAGCAATCAATATGTGACAGTAAACACTAATGCCAATTACCATGCCGAACATCCAGAAGCAATTTCACAGATATCCATGCATGGGGTGTAGCCTCAAAGCTACACTCAGAACTGACATTGTAAGCACACTGCAACATTTTCACCAGGTTTTTGCATCTCTGGACAGACTCCATTATTCCTTTCCAAAAGCTGTCTCATAGATCAACAGACAGAGGTGGAAAAACTCCACATGATCCTTATGAAATATTTTGTTGGCTCAGGCGAAGGTGTCCATCGGCAGCAAAACACATCATTAAAGAAGCAGCACTCAGCAAACACAAAAGCTAAGTCAAATCAAGCCTTATGTGCTTAGTCAACTGTCAGAGAAGGATTTCCTTACGTGGGTCAATAATGCTTCAGAGAAAAGCACAGGCTCATGGGAAGCGTCACTGCTTACACAAGGAACATCTCCTACTCTATGAGTTTCCTGTATTAGAAAATTTTATTTTAACCCCTTGTGGAACTGAACACTCCCACTGAAAGACATTTTTCTTAATTTATACTATATAGCTTAACAGCTATAGAAAGTATGCACCTTGTCTTTTATAATAAAACCATACCTAGGAATGAGAACATATGCTTACAAATAGTAATCACAGTTTGTCTGCAAAGCTGGTACATGTGAAATAATACTTATTTAAGCAATTTTATGCCACTTCTTCCAAAAGGCCTACAGCTACATATAGTGGCCATAGGGGAAATATGCTGCATGGAAAGCAGTTTGTGATCACAAAGCGATAGGGATGTTCTGGAAAAATTAAAGCTTCAGAGCTGTCTCTCACGCTCTTCAACTCAAAGTCTCCACTAGGTGGAGTCTGGTTATTTCTTCTGAGAGATTTAGTAGCATAATCTTTATATCAGGACCAACCAAACGCACATCTCAAGATGTGCCCAAGCAAATGGAATAAAGAACCGAAAATATGGCTAGTCTCCCTTTGAAAGTAAACAGCCAGTAGTTAATCAGATATTTCCTCAGTATTAGTTGGAACACAATGGTCCCTTGTAAAGCAGAGGGCAGTTTAAAAAGGTAGTCTTTATATTAAGAAAACTGGGGATTAAAGGCTAGAAATAAAGGGAACACACATGCCTTACAGCACTTTAGAAGCCTTGCTTGGTTCAATCTCCTGCCAGCTAAATTATTCTGAAGCATTAGAGCTAGTACTCAGCAGTTTTGAGGCTAATATTGGGCCTACATCTGATTTTATCTAATTTGTAATAAATACATGTATTTTAATATATTTGATAAATATTTATATGTTTAATTGATAGTATTTGGCCCTTATATTTCTGGTAATTAACCTTTTGGTTTCTTAATTCAACTTGTTTTTCTTCCCTTCTTTTTGTTCCCGGTTGCTATATTTCTCCTGTCAGCTAAATTATTCTGAAGCCAGCACTCAGTTGGGATACAATAAATAATAGTAGTAATAATTATTACAATTAAATATACAGAGCTAGTATATATGGTGTTCTACAGAGTTTCACTGAGAAAACACATAAGTCTTTGTCTCCAAAGCCTTTCACCACTACTGTACCTAAACAACCAAAAAACTCTGTAGCCCGTACCAATCTCAAAAGTAGCACCACATCACTGACAGGTTAGTCAGCATTCTCAAGAATTCTTAGTTATCAAGAAAATTATTATTTTCTTCCAGCCAGCCAGCCAAAGGAGGAGTTTCTCTGCAACCTTCTGTGGTGCTCTGTCCCCTAGGTCTTCTATAGGGAAGGGATGCCAAGCATCTAACAGAGATGTTTAGTGCTGCTGGCACTAGGGTGCCAAGGGGTGGGCAGCAGAGGGCAGAGCAGGGAAGAGGGTCACTTGGTTCACTGGAAAATGTATCACTCTAGATGAACAGCCCTTTTCTTTTGTTGTGGATGTAAGGTTCTGCAGGCTGTTTCAAGATGCCTATCCCTGGTACATGACTCTCCTTGCCCAAGCTGAGCAGGATTGTGATGCCTTCCCTGGCTAGCACTGCCAGGGAACATATGAAGGCACAATTGTTCAATGCTCATGGGAGAACTGTGTACTTCACATCCAACATTTGGACCTGCCCGCAGGTGTACCATGCGTACCTCTCACTGACAGCACACCAAGGATATTCTGAGTGGGGGTGGGACATCCAGTGTGAAGCAGGGAGAAAAAGGACACTGCCAAGTTTTGTTCCATGGTGAAGTACTGGATGAGGCATGCATGGTAGCCACCACCATCAAGAAGCAGTTAGTGGCATGAATAGGCAGGGATAAGGATCATGGAGGAGAAATCTACCAAGGGAAACTAGCCATGCTGACTGAGGGGAACCTCCACATTCAGAGGCACTAAACCCCTGAATCTTAGAGCCAGGAGGCAAAATCAGGGTAAGGTTTCAGCCTCTATGCTCTGTTGTTGGCCCTGGTTGGCTGCTGTGTGAGACAGGATGCTCGACCAGATGGACCACTGATCTGATCCAGCAGGGCTCTTCTTATGTTGTTATGATGGTTGGTGACTGATGGCAATGCAAATATTAGGACAGTGGCACAGGCTGTGGTCCTGAGGGTGCATTTACTGTGTGGCCCACCTCCCTCACCTGTCGAAGGATGCCCAGGATTTGTGTTCTGCAGAAAATTCCAAAATGAACATTGACTTGTGATTTCCAGCAGCAGCTCCAGACTTGCTGGAATCTCACAAATCACTTCTTGCTCAGTGTGAAGGCTACTCATTAGCTGAACCAGAAGCAGGTACTGATGGGCAGTGCCATCACCTGATCAGTGATGTCAGCACTCACTGAAAACTCCATCATGCTTGACCTAACCAATCTGACCTCGGAGGTCAACACTTGTGTGTGGGGAGAGAGCATTCAGCAACAAGCAACAGCTGACTCTTTCCCAAACTCTGGATGCCCTTATGCCATTTAAGGAGTTTTCACCAAAGTGCTCTTCTCTGACATGGCAAGCTTGGGTCTCATCATTCCATCGATCCAAATGCTTCAGGGAAAGATGGCCATCTTTCTGAACACAGGCACAGGACGTGCAGGCACTGTCCCAGGAATGTACACACTGATGCAGAGGCTGCAAGAAGGCATCATGTTTTGCTTGGAACCTCTCACCAAGCAGAAGGTCTACATTTTGGCAACCACGTCTGACCAGGGCATCAACAGCAGCCTTGCCAAGTGGGGTGGCCAGCTCATTCAGTGGAGAGATGAGCTCTCCCATGAAGTGAAACATTTGCAGGCCAAGAAGAACATGCTACCTCCAGCAGAGGAGGAGGTGGTGGGAAAGCAGCTCTCCTGATCCCCTTCTGGGCAAGGTTCCCCATGGCCCCACCTGAGATGTCCATGGAAATGGAGGGCATTAGGGAGGCAGTTGGCACTACTGGGAACATGGGACACATATGCCAGGCTTCAGTGGACATAATGGCAATGGACTACCTAGCTGAGCCCTACAACTTGTACCCAAAGCAGCTTACATCATTGTCTTCTCCTCCATTTTGTCCTCACAGCAATACTGTGAGACAGGTTAGGCTCAGAAAATGTGACTGGCCCAAGGTCACCCAGCAAGTTTCCATGGCAGAGTAGGGATTCAAACCTGGGTCACCCAGATGCTAGTCCAACACCAACCACTACACCGCACTGGCTCTCAAAACACATCCACACTACACTGTTTTTTCTAATTTTTCCCCAAGATGCCACCAAGCTTTTCCTTCATGACAATTGATTTTGTGCTCAGTACAGAATCATAGAATCATAGTTGGAAGGGGCCATACAGGCCATCTAGTCCAACCCCTTGCTCATTGCAGGATCAACCTACAGCATTCCTTGACAAGTGTTTGTCTAGTCGCTGCTTAAAGACCGCCAGTGAGGGGGAGCTCACCACCTCTCTAGGCAGCTGATTCCACTGTTGCACAACTCTTACTGTAAAAAAGTTTTTCCTAACATCCTGCTGGTACCTTGCTACCCTTAATTTAAACCCATTATTGCACCTCCTGTCCTCTGCTGCCAACAGGAATAGCTCCCTCCTCTCCTTTAAGTTATGCCCTCCACATAACTCTTCTGATTAAAGCAAAAAAACTCACTGAACACCTACAAAGCTGCAGCAGGCTGACAAGCTGCTCATGAGGTTAAAAATTTGTAGGCATCAATCCTAGAGATCAAAAACGTGAATTCCAAGACTATAGGCACCTGTGGATTATACCTGCCCTTGTTGGGTGTGGATACATATTTGTGTAACTGGCTGGTCTGGAATGGAATAGTCTGGTTCCCTTTCTGATAGCCGAATGTGGTAGTTTGACACTACTGGGCAGAGCATTTCTTAATTTCTAAGTTCCAGGCAAGAAACATGGGAAGAAGACTGTGCGCAATTAATCAATTGTGCAAGTATTCTGTTCTCAATAAAACAAAATTACTATAACTTTTTCCATCTTTGCCAAGTGTTACCCTAAGTGCATGACCCACTGGGCTATGGAAGTCTGACTGAGTACCTCACTCCTGCAGCACACAAAAGGAAAATACTACAACTTTAGTACAGGAAACCTTAATAATCTTATGAAGGAAAATGAAAAGCAGCCTCTCAAGCAAATGGACTTGCACTGGCAGTGCACTTCATGCTCTAGAATATCAGCACATAACTACAAAATGCCCTTTGCATACTTTTAGAATCCAGTTCCCCAGTTCCCCTTACATATGACTCTGCTTGCGCAATATCATTTCCTTACACGGGAACACATGACAATTTTCTGCTATGGGAATATTTTTCTGTTTAGACCTTATGACTAGATATTACCCTCTGATGACACAACCACAGAATCAGAGTGAAACAACCTGTCAGGGATTACATGCAACAAACATTAGTGACCACTAGATGGAGGCAATTAAAAAGTTTAAGACCTGCTTGGGGTTACTATTGGTCAAAGTCCAACAGTAACCTTTATCCTGCTTCCATTACATTCCAGTTATTCTGCATTTAATGTTCTCAAGGTAACCTAATTTTAAACGATTAGAGGTCTGCCTTCAGCAGTAAATCCTGTACTGTTTTAGATTTCTTAACCCAAAATCTTTGATCACATTTGCAATCAAGATTTTGTTTTTGAAGACAGTTTCAGGCCTAAACATTTCATGGTAAAACTTGCATACGAAGTTGCAACGAAGCTGCAGCGAGTTTAAGGCCCATTACAAGTGGTAAGAAAAAACCTTAAGCTTCAAGAGTTCAATAATGCTTGTCCTAAACACGTGAACTCAACTCATTGGTCTTAACATCTCAAAACAGTTGAGAGTAGTCATCAGAGTTTGTGGATTTGGCAACCACATGATATGGGCACAGAAAATGTAACTAGGCTCCAAGACCTGCAGGCCTGAGAAAATGTAGCTGTCTTTTATAATGGATTACAGGGTTGTGAACAGACACGCAAAAAAGATGCCTGGTAAAATTTGAGAAACTGTAGAGTTAGTTGTGAGGGATTCTATGCCTTGCATAGCTCTTCGCCCATATATATAAGCATTGAAAGCAGAATTAGACATAGCAAATGTTTGTACTGAATCCACTGTTTTGTGTATTTATGCTGTATAGGACTTTGGATACTAACAGGCTAAATGAATTACAAATAAAATTTAGAAATATGTTTTATTTGACAAAGTCAGCTTTTCTAGGCACAGATATGGGATACAAAAACTGAACATTAAAAAGAAAGCTGGTATACACACCTGAATACAGTACAATCAGAAAATTACCTGCCTCAATTCAGGTCCAAGGACAAAGAATTTCAAGAGCTGAACTCCTTTAAATACATATCCGGTTTCAGCCAGTGTTATGTGCACTTCCATAACAAGAATGCATTTATTTCAACAGCAGTTAGAAACTCTCTAGTGTTGATAACAGCCACCATGAACAGCCCTATCTATAAGATTCAGCCGAGAAAAATAATTTCTCATAGGGTTCGTGCACTACAATCCCCCCACCTTTAAGGGGCTGAAATCACATTGCACTCATGTGTAACAGAGCTCCAGTTACCCTAAAGAAACAAGAAAATAGCCTTTCCAAAGAAAGCCAAGAAGCAACTGCAGGAGGTGTTTAACCCTTTGCCTGCTCCACAATGCATGTCTTACTGAGAAGCTTTGCCCCACCCCTTTTCTGACACAGCCTGTTTGAAACACATCTGAAACTCTAGGGCAAGAATAGCTGTTTGGGGGAATCTGCAATCGTACACCTTTCCTGTCCTGCTGTAGCTCTATTTTAAATTCCCCTTTCCCAAGCAGCTTTGCTTTTTTAAAAGGTGGCAAGCTACTGTTGTATGTATTAGAATATTTACACATTTCCCCTCAAGAGACACAATCAACAGAACCACTAAACAAAGGTATCTTTCAGTAATGCTGTACAAGCAGCCAACTTCAGCACAGGACGTAGACAAAAAGTGATCCTGTTACTGTTATCTGTGATATTTACAGAGAAGATAAACAGGTAGAAAAGGCTCTAATTATTCTATGTATATTTGCATGAATCTTTCTAGTAAGAAGGTTTTTCTTAACAAACTGGAGAATAAAACCTGAAAAACTTCATATGACTCCACTCTGCATGGCTTTTCACGTCAGGAAATAATTGAGAAGAATAAACTGTGGTTTAGACAAACAAAGGTGGCTGCTTAATTATCTCCATTAATTTCCTGCATTCAAGAATATGTTGAAGAATATGTTTAATGTGAACAGAACTGGTTACAGGTATGGGCCACAATGGTCAACGGCCATTTCTGGATTCACAGCAACATTTTCCCCATCTGCTGACATCTGGTAACAGCTGCCAGTTTTTGCCATCTATTTAGAGGTTTCTTCATAATATGTATCTTAACAAAAAAAATAGCATGTCCAGATATTATTGCTGAGAACTCAAGATTATGCCCCTCCCCAACAGCTTGCCTTCTCATTATGGAAAGTTTGAGGCACCAGCTTGCTTATTTGAAATGGTTACTTGGGAGTGGTACTGGTTCATACACTCATATATATGGATAACTGGCTAAGCCTTTTTGTACTATGGAAGATGTGCTTCAAAGGCAGTGTCACGGGCTGTAGCAAAGTTGTCCCCCCCACTTAACAGCAGCACTTCACTGAAAGATTTACCACTAAGTTAGCTAATTTCTTGGTTACTTATGTACAAGACTCTGTGAGTCTTGCCAGAATACACCATTCTACCCAACTATGTAAACAGGTATACCAAAAAATGCAGTAACTCCCAGGATTACAACAAGAACCTGTGGAGTCATGAAAGTATTTCAGCTTATCTTTTCAGATTGTATTTTATACCTGATGATCCAGCTAGGCCAGTGCAGAGTGGCACTCATTCATTAGAAGGCCATTTTAATGCTGCTTATTATTCATGCTACAGTGACATTTATTGCTCAACACCACCCTTCATTGAAGCAGAAGAACCTATAGTAGTGCTTAGTATACTCATGAGCTAGCTATCTGAAGAGGAACTATAGCCGTGCCAAAGACATTGAGTGTGTATAGTGAAACTCCCTCCTCCCTTTTGAATGGCACATATCCAGGCCATATCTCAATCATCATTTCAAAATCTTCTGAGATTCAAGAGATGTTTTGATACATGGTTGGCTTGGCCTGCCCTTCAAAACCATAAGACCAAAACCCTGTATAGCATGCAAAAACAGATTTATGGCTTTGAAAAAAAATTCACGTTCCCAACTTAAAATTACTCAAACTGACAAATTTACCAACATACACAATTTTTAAACAGTGCATACTTATTTGGACTCTCTTCACACAATTTTAACAGGCAAAAATGATTTTAAGTTCCTGTTGTTTATACAAAAAGCACAGACAACAAGGAGAAACAATTCTTTAATTTGTAGTTACGTACCTACAGTATTCTGTCATTTTCTCCTGTATTCAGTAATGTATTCAAAATATTTATATCCTTGCACTTAAGACAGCTGACAGTACAACACATTGCAAAGACACAAAATGTATGAGTCCATTAACAAAATAAGAACAGTGTGGTGATAAAACAGACAGATTAAAAACATGACCAAGTCTGCTGAAGCAATTCACAACCTCAGAAACAGAACTGTCTCCCTAAACGTAGCCAATGAAGGCGCCCCCTGAAGCCACTTCGGTAGGCTATTCCAGAGCAGTGCACCTACTACAGAGGAACCTATGACCTAGCTATTTGTTTATGGACATATCTGATGGAACTGAATGAGTTGTGCTTGCAGATCAGTGACATTTCAGGAGTGGGGGTGGTCAAAGACACCATTATAAGCTTGGCCCTAGTTCAGTTTGCTCTTTCCCATTCTTCTTTCCCCTTCCTGTTCTCCATTACAAAACATTTATATTTTTGAAATTTGCTTTGAGTTCAGCAATTTAAAAATTCTTTTTTTGTGTTTCCTACACACATCACTTCTCAGAGATCCATTTACTTTGTGGCTTTAATTTTAAAACAGAAAGGTACTGTTGTTTTAAATGGACTGTCAGAAAAATGCAACTACGTCTAACCAATTAATCATAAGATTTAGTTAAGAATGTCTTTGACAACTGACCTTTCATTAAATTAAGAGAGACTTCTCCGTAACACTGAACATTGCTAAGATTAAACCAATAAGCCCTTTTGGACTAAATCGTCTTTACAAAAACAACCACTATTTAAACCCAAATACCTTCTGTAACAATCTGTTATTGAACTATACCATCAGTAGCTAGTTTAATCTCCACTTATCAGAAATAAAGCTGTTATTTTACGCATACTTTATTATTATTTTACTGTGTTTTTAGTCTGCCTTTCTCATTGAGACTCAAACTAGATGACATGGTGTAAATAAATAAATAACAATCCATAGGAAGAGACATCTAAATAAGCAGTGTAGGCTGATACATTCAATATGAAGACACATCAAAGGAGCAGTTTACTAGGACTAAGATTACCAAAACCTGAGTGAACATGGAATATTAGGCATGATACAGAGTGTTGATACAGTGAAGAAAATGGTATTGCATCAGCAGAAAACAATGAAAGAGCAAAAGGCTATAAATGCAGCAGACTGATAATATACCCTACACAAAGTGGTATAATCCACAGTCCCTTTCCTTTTATAAAATTCCTTCCTGAGCTATTCTGTTACAGTATAGCTCTATTATCTTAAGGCAGATGTAGATTCCTGACAGTGCCTAGCCTTTCATTATGGTTTACATTTTTTTTGGCATTTATCAAGAGCAAAACCTTTCATAAATCTTTATTTCATTCATTTGTATAACAGCATGTAAAAAAGGCCCCGACCTGGATAGCCAATCTCATCAGATCTCAGAAACTAAGCAAGGTTGGCCTGGATGGCAGACAACCAAGGAAGTCCTGGGTTGCTATGCAGAGGCAGACAATGGCAAGACACCTCTGAATGTCTCTTGCCTTGAAAACCCTACAGGGTTGCCATAAGTCAACTGTGACTTGACAGCAAAAACCAGGAAAAAATGGTAGACAAAGGTATTAGTACCACTGTGAGTGCTTGAGCACACTAGCACCTATCTTCCATAAGAAATAGTACTCAAGCTGTTAACCAGTACCCTGGAGAATTGTCCATAATCATGTACCATTATTAACTGCTAAGAAACAGAAACCATACCTTGTGCTGTTCAATTGCATCTATCCACTGCTGTCTATGATCTGGATCTTGAGCCCGCAGGTACCAAACACTATCATTTACACTAATATCAAATCTGCACTCATCAAAATCATGGGGCTGTGAGGGGAAAAAGAAAACAAGCTAATTAAGACACTTAAAATTCAGCATAAAGGAGATAAACTATAATGGACTATAAAATGGCTATAAAACATTAAGAGTGAGTTATCTCAAGCTGACCAGTTTCATTTTCTTCGACCACTTATAGTTCAAAACATAATTTCAAACCATGTCACCTAAAAAACAGATAGCACCAGCAAAATTCTACAATATATATTCAAAAAATTCTACAATATATAATCAAAAAAATGAATTCAGAAATCAAAATATTACCTATACATTTCAAAAGGTGTTGTAAATGACATTACTACCTCAAGGTCTATTTAGCAAGAAAACTCTTCAAGGGAATAAAATTCTAGGAAGAACTATGTTAACCATTTTTATCCATATCATGTGGCATACATAATAGGGCTATTCAAACACTGATGATTACTATAGCACCATCAAGCTTTCACAAGAAAATTCAGAATACAAGGCCATTAATACAGACATAGAAAATAAGTCATCCACATGGGTAGAAGTATCTTATCTTAGACCGTCTCCTAAGATCCTATAACTTTCAAAAGTAGCATTATCTTACAAATTAGGATGCCTGATGTCTTATGCTTTTGCCAAGGATCAAACAGTACCAGGGCAAGAGTGTAGGAGGAAGAGAGTCATCAGGGTCACACTAGAGAGGCTTGTGGTTTGGCAGCACATATTTCTCCTGATTCATGAAAAAGCCAGGAAATGTTGTAAACCTGGAGAGGTTCCCTGATGCAGAATATCTTGCAAGCAAACCTCTGAGCATGGCTTCTTGGAAGAGGGTACTCATTTTCAATTGCTATAGTTTACATTTCCATGCAACTGACCATTTTTTAAAAAATGAGGCTGTAGCGATATAAAACCTTTTTATTATCATAAGTTATTAAAGGTAGACAGTCATAATCCTATAATACTCAGCTGGACAGATTTTGCAATCGATCCCTGGGAAGTACTGTCTTTGTCAGCTGCAAACACCCTGGGCGTCTGCACTGGGGGGAGAAGGCTTGGTGGGCCAGTAGCTGTGAATTGCTCAGACCTCACCGCTGCCTGTGCCAGGGAGAGAAGAGAGAAGGCTTGGCGGGCCTCAGGCCTCGCCACTGCTGCTGGGGGGGGGAGGGAGAAGGCTTGGTGGGCCACTCAGGCCTCACTGCTGCTGGTGCTAGTGGAGGAGGGAGAAGGCTTGGCGGGCCTCAGGCCTCGCCGCTGCTGGGGCAGGAAAAGACTGGGCAGGAAAAGGCTTGGCGGGCTGGTGGCTGTGAGCCACTCAGGCCTCACCGCCACAGCTGGGGGAAGGGGGAAGGAGGGAGAAAGCTTGGTGGGCCTGATGGGTCCACCTACTGCCACTTCCTTTTCCTGCAGAGCTCCTCCCACTCCTGCAGGCTGGGTGCTGTGGGGAATACCCCCCCCGCCACAAGTATCGCGGGTCCCCCTTCTTGTTGTGCATAATTATAAAGGAATACATCCTGTTGCTCTCAAGACCCAAGTCTTGGTTTTGTTGCTGTTTGGAATATAACTGCATATACGTGGCTTCACAAAGAAAGCTGTAGGAGTGTGTGGAGATTCCCCATGTGGTTATGATTATTTGAACCATGGGACTGCCATCTCTTTCTTTTAGGTCCTGCAAAAGGAAGTATGAAATGGTATAAATGGTTTCCTGCAGCTGCAGCAAAGAATTTGCCAAATGAAACCATACGCATGAATCTGAATTTATAACAACAATCTTGTGACAGACTGAATGTGTTAACTGAACCTATGTAATTTCTAATAAGATATGGGTTGTATTATACTAAACTAGAGATTCCCTACATAGCACCCATGGTGTTCACCTGCACCTTTCCTGGAACTCAAGAGGTTTTAGGAAGTGAGTGGGGCCAGGTGGGGCTTTTTAATGCAGGCAGTTGTTTTAAGGCACAGTACTTTATCTGTGTGAAAAGCAGAGTGATATTCTAAAGACACAAGAGGATTTGATTCTGACTAATTGTTATTGGGCTGCAGGGTTAAAACATTTAAATGCACCTAACTGGACCCTTTTATTGAAGCCAACAGATCTTCTCAGTTTTAATGTGTTATTATTATTCAGGTGGAAGTTGATAATAAGATGACTTTGTGATAAACTGACCTTCAAAACCCAGATGCTTAGTGCACCAAGTTCAGAGAGCTGGGAGATTAGGGGTTAATGGCTCACTGTAAAGCACAGTTTGATTGACAGGCTGCTGCCTGCATGCAACCCCCCCCATTGGTCAGCACGAACTGAGGAGAGTTTTAAAGAAGTCTTGTCAGAGGGAGTCAGTCCTCGTTTGGACTTTGGCTTGGCAATAGCCAGTGGGGAGGAGTGTGTGCATTGGTCTTAGGGAAACAGACAAGTCACTTGAGAAGTGAAGGGACAACTCCTTGCCCTTACTGTGTAACAACACATTTGAGGAAAAGTTCAGAAATCAGAACTTAAAGTCTAAGTGTCAGCCCTAGCTAAATTCCATTTATTCACAGTGATCAGAACTGGGGTTTAGGTTTAACAGAAGAGACTGGAAAGGAGGTTGAAAACTGTCAGTTTAGCCGAACTGAAAAAAAGATTATCACTCCTAGAAAGAGGAGGATATTTCTTACCCAGTTATTCAGAGGGTTCAACTCAGAAGGGACCCCTGGTTTGTGTGCAAAGAGAAATGGTCTTAGACTCCTCCATGCTAAGGTCCCTGCCCTACCCAAACTGTACCCTCCCCCAGATCCACCCCCAAAGTCTCCAGGTATTTTTCCAACCTAGAGCTGGCAACCCTATTGATTCTTCCTACTGTATTCCAATATGTGATATTATTTATTTATTTATTCCATTTGTACCCCACCCTCCCCGTGAACAGGCTCAGAGCAGCTATGCATTATAAGCTGCAATTGTGTGCTTACAGTTAATCTGTAGACAATTTCAAATAATTCTACTTACAAATTTTCTGACATCTCTCTTTTATACATAAACAGAATTACCACTACTATTGGTGGAACAAAACTGTGATACAGCTGCTGTTCCAAATATCCACAGCCAGTCATTTCTGGGGCATATAAAGACAAGAAGAACAGTTTCCCAAGAATAGTTTTGGTGAAGGATTTCTCACGACACAAAATAGGATAAATAGTTTTAAAAGCATCTTACTTCTATACACCAGACAATTATTATTGTTGAAAACATGCAGGGTTATGATGAACATGAGGAAACTATTACAAAATTAACAAAAAAACCCACCCTTGTGGCTTGGGGGGAGGGAGGGGGGCTGAATTCAAAGTTCCTTGAACAACATGTGCATTTCACTTAAGGCCCTCTATGCCCTGTTTCGTTGGTCCTCCACAGTGACTGGCTGCCCACTGCATGAAACATGATGGACCACTGGTCTGATCCAGCATGGAGGTTCTTATGTTGCTCTTGTAAAGTGGTGCAAAAATGCAACAAGTGACAAAACTAAGATGGTTTCCTCTGATAAAACAGAAGTAGATCAGTGGAGAGAAGCAAGGTCCCCAAAATGATGCACTTGCATGTGTTGTATTAAGGTGGAAGCTTTCCTTAAAATTCTTGCTGCTGTTAATAAATTTGGTATCAATTCCTGAAGGGGATGTATGGATTACTCTGAAATAATTTCAAAGAAAGCATGCCTTTGATTCGACTGTGCCACTGAATAACAACAACAACACTCATAACAGGGACTGTGCCACTAAATAACAACAACACTCATAACAACAAAACTCATAAAAATATCTATCAGTTTCGGTTTTAAATTTGTTGGCTACCATTCTTCTTTCATACCCGTTCAAGGAACTGGTGATTACTATTAAATGCATATACAGTTTGGGACAATGGCAAACAGTGAAAGGCTAGCTTTGGTCATATGAACCAGCCTGCTAAGGTTCTGCTAAGGTTGGCCTGTTTAATGTGGCCACTTGAGCTAAAGTGAGATTATTAGTAACAGGGCTTTCCTGACAATGTGTCCAAGCTTTGCAATTCTATTAACAGGAGGTTGTGTTTGATTAATTCAGGCTTCCCAATGAGCTGTAAAAAAAACCTGGTCCACTTGGAGCTCCCTCCTGGAACTTCGCACAAGCAATCCACTGCAAATACTCTCTTCATTTTTTTTTAATTCTATTGTCTTCTGATTATTATGAGGTACTTTAGACATTAACATTTGCTGAAAAGTACGCTAAACAATAAACTGGAAATAGGATAATCAAACCTCATGGTGCCCTATACTTCAATGGGCAGAATAATAGTTTCCTAGCAACACTTTCTGAACTCTACCTGTCAGGAAGAACCAGCACCTTAAAGCCCTATTCGTGCCAGAGAGCTACCATGGCTCAATAGCATCTGAGCTCTCCAATAAGTCTAGTATTACAATAGTGATACAGACATGATCAGTTGTTCACTGTAGGTCATTAATAATTGCAGCTTCAGTCCTGAAATATGATCTGAAGCCAGACTGAAAAAAGGTAAAAATTAATATTACCAGAACAGAGTTTGTATAACTTCACAGAATGGAAGAGGAGGAGGATGACCACTACACCAGACTGGTAGTCAGGTAGAATCAGGTGTAGGATGTAGTATATATGAGGTGAACCAATAATAAAAACTGAGGTAACTTTGTAATCACACTAAATCCAGATAATATTTTGTATATGTTTTTGCTTTTCAGCAAGATCTTTGAAAGTCTGAGGAGAGAGGCTTTCTTTTCAGTTTCTAGTTTAACTCACAAGCATAGGTTCCTGAGTTTCACTGAAGGCAGGAACATACAACCAAGTTTCAAAATCTGTGTATTTATCATGGATCATTCCTCTTTCAAGAACTATTTCCCTTTTCACTGAGCAGGGATTACTTCTCTTCACTAGAAGCTCTGTCCCTTTTTGGCTTGAATGAAGATCTTCTGTGATCCCATTCTTCTTTTCCTCCTTCCCAGTTCTCAGTCAGTGCTAAAACGTCTCTTCCTCAACTGCCAGTTCCCAAATGTCATTTCTTAGCTGATGCTCTCCACAAAATTCCATTTGAACAGCCTGTCAATCAAAGGTTTTCAGACTAACAGTTACTCTGAGGCATTAACCCTTGATTGTCCATCATAGCCTCAGTTTAGTCATTTTAGCTTCTAGGGAGAGGTCAGGTTTGATTTGGTCTAGAACCCTCTTATTTGTCTTTTTGGTGGTCCACGGTATCCATAACACTCTTCTCCAACACCACATTTCAAATTAATCAACTTTCTTCCTGTCAGCTGTCTTCATTGTCCAGCTTTCACACCCATATATAGTACTGGGGGGAATACCATGGCATGAATTAACTTGATCTTGATTGCAAGCGACACATCTTTACACCTGAAGATCTTTTCTAGCTCCTTCATGGCTGCTATTCCCAGACTCAGACTCCTTTTGATTTCTTGGTTGCAGTCTCCCTTTTGGTTAATGATGGAGCCAAGGAATACAAAAGCTTGGGACAACTTCAGTTCCTTCATTGTCAACCTTGAAGTTGTATAATTCCCCAGAAGTCATTACTTTTTTCTTCGTGAGGTTCAGCTACAATCCTGCTTCAGAACTTTCTGCTTTAACCTTCAGCAGTAGTAGTTTTCATTATTTTCTGACAGCAATGTGTTATGGGGTTAGAAGGGTGTAAATCTGCTTAAGATGGAAGTGTTAGCAGTTTAGCAATAGGGTCAGTTACTAGGGAACAGAGAGCTCAATGAAGAATATTTAATATACTGACTTCTTTCTTGAGCAAAGGAAGAGCTTCAGCCTGTTACAATAGAGCAAGAAATAGGCTGACATTTCTCTACCCCAATCTTATGCTGCAAAGGCAGCTCATCCGCCAACAGCCTTAGGCCTTCTTAAATAGTCTAAAGGATTAATTGCTAGCATGCAACAGCAGAATTTGTCTTTATAACCATATCCATCTTAATCTTTACAACATGATGCAGGGCAGCAAGCAATGTTTTCTCATTTAGATCAGCAAATAAAAAGACAGCCACCTGTGAATTATTGCAAATCATTATCAGAACCAGGCACCAACAATCCATCTGCTAATGCCTCCGTCCATTTCAATACACAACACTGCCTTTTTTTTACAGCTCAAACTACAAAGCCAAATGCCACATGCCACTTAGAACATAATATTTAGCATCTGGTGCCTGTTTGAGGGGCCAGTGCTATTAGCAAAACTTGATAATGATACACTTTTGCTTCTCCTTCCCTGGAAATTGTAACTGAATGAAGGGGAAGAGCGATGGATTGGCAGCAGAAAACTCCTGCAGTATACTGAAGGTTCAAGGTGCCATCTCAATTAAGAGATCTCAGGCACAGGTATTGGTTTGTTTAAGTTTCTCTTCCCCTTTTTTCGTGGATGGGACAGGTATTGGGCAAATGTCTCTCTCTGTCTGAAATGCAGAGAACTGCCACCAGAAATCAGCAGCAATACTGAGCTAGCTGGATCCATGGCATGATCCAGCAAAAGGCAGCTCCATATTATTTATATATAGGTATGTGTGGGTGTGTATGTTTAAAAACCTTAAGTTCTCAAGGAATTTACAGACCCTGTGGCAAAAATCCCAACCACACATACACCAGTATCATATTGGTTAAGACTGTTGGTCTAGGATCTGAGAGATCCAGGTCTGAACCCCTACTCTGGCATGGAAGTTTGCTGGGTCACACTCTCAGTCTAACATACCTCACAAGATGGTTGTTAAGATACAATGGAGAACAATTTAAGCCACTTTGGATCATCAGTGAGGAGTAAGGTGGGGTACAAATGACATTAATAAAACCAGTATTAGCATTCAAACCAAACACTGTTTTCAGATTTTTAGGAGCTTGTAAATTATTTGGAAAAATTTTATGCTGACTCTCTAACAACCTTCTCGCTAAATTAACCAGGTCAAAGGCTCTGAGTCCTTAACTCACCATAAGGGATACACTGTGAAAGCACCACTTATTTCTTTGGAAAAGGTATGTGCTACCTCTCTTAGAGACCTGTTTGAGGTATCTTACAATTAAAACAATGAAGCCAACCATTAACACACAGCTATTAAAACAGTAACATAAATACACATATTGAGCAGCCTAAAATTATATTGATAAGAGTCCTTGGGCCAGATGCAAGACTGCTGAATAGCTAAAAGATATAAAAGTTTGTTAAAAGTCTGCATAAAAATAAATGTTTTAGCTGGTGTCTAAAGGAAAGGAAAGTAGGTGCCAGGCAAGTCTCATGGGGGAGAGTATTCTTACACTGAGTTCCACTACTAAAAAAGCCATGTCTCTGGTCACCACCAAACTCACCTCTGCTGGCAGTAGCACAGAGATCAGGGTTTCAGAAAAGGATCTTAATTGGCAGGCTGAACAATATACAGGGGTGTCCTTCCAGTACCCTCGCCTCAAGCTAATCAGGCCCTTATCGGTAAGAACCAACACTGAATTGTGCCTGGAGATAGATGGGCAGCAAATGCAGATCTTTTACCACAAGTATGATATGATGCTTATTTTCCTATTTTGCCTAGTTCTCCTGATCATTTTCAGTAATAAGAACATAAGAGAAGCCAATGTTGAATCAGGCCAGTGGCCCATCCAGTCCAACACTCTGTCACACAGTGGCCAAAATATACCAGGTGCCATCAGGAGGTCCAGCAGTGGGGCCAGGACACTAGAAGCCCTCCCACTGCTACCCCCTCCAGCACCAAGAATAAAGTGCATCACCTGCCCCAGACTTAGAATTCCCATCTATACCCTGTGGCTAATAGCCACAGATGGACTTCTGCTCCATATGTTTATCTAATTCCCTCTTGAAACTGTCCATGCTTGTAGCTGCCACCACCTCCTGTGGCAGTGAATTCCATATGTTAATCACTCTTTGGGTGAAGAAGTATTTCCTTTTATCTGTTCTAACCCGGCTGCTCAGCAATTTCATGGAGTGCCCACGAGTTCTTGTATTGTGAGAAAGGGAGAAAAGTACTTCTTTCTCAACCTGCTCAATCCCATTCATAATCTTATAAACCTCGATCATGTCACCCCTCAGCCGTCGTTTCTCCAAGCTGAAGAGCCCCAAGCATTTTAACCTTTCTTCATAGGGAAGGTGTTCCAACCCTCCTATCATTCTAGTTGCCCTTCTCTGCACTTTTTCCAATGCTATAATATCCTTTTTGAGATGTGGTGACCAGAACTGTACACAGTATTCCAAATGAGGTCGCACCAATGATTTATACAGGGGCATGATGATACTGGCTGATTTGTTTTCAATTCCCTTCCTAATAACCCCCAGCATAGCATTGGCCTTCTTTATTGCAGCTACACACTGTCTAGACATTTTCATCGAGTTATCCACTACGACTCCAAGATCTCTGTCTTGGTCCGTCTCTGCCAGTTCAGACCCCATCAACGTGTATTTATATTTAGGATTTTTGGCTCCAATGTGCATCACTTTGCACTTGGCCACATTGAACCCCATTTGCCACGTTGATGCCCACTCACCCATCCTCAACAGATTCCTTTGGAGTGCCTCACAATCCTCCCTGGTTTTCACCACCCTGAACAACTTCGTGCCATAATGTATTCACTGGAAGTTTGTGGCTTTACATAGTGGCTCACTATACTGTAGAAGGGACTCAACTATGTGAATTCACCACTAATTTACCACTAAACCAGTGATAAAACTAGCAAACATACTGTCAGTTTTAGTTCATGCTAAAATGTAATCAGGGATGCTCTTTAATGGATACTCCTATAACTTATGGAAGTGTTTAACTTTATTATTCTAGCTTCAAGGTAGTTCATAATGCCATGCGAAATTTTAGAACAGATTGCTGGACCTGAAAACTCTAGAAGTAGAAAACCCCAAAAACAGAAAGAAATGCATATTATAAGTAGTAATGAAATACATTGAGACTGTAAGCTATATTTGCACATTTTTCACAGGTTCCACAGAGCTCACAGAGCTGAACAGGGTAGAGCTACATTGCATCCAAGCACAACTTACAACAGAAGGTTACTATAGATTATAAGTAATTGTAACCATCCTACAAGTCTATGTTATGTGCAACTAGAACAGGTACGTTTTTGCTTCCTAGATGACTTATTAGCATTTTTCCATTCTACATGACAAAGCTGCATATTCCTGCACTTGAAGAGTCCAAAGACATCTACCAATTCATCAATCTCTCATCATTTTTAGTTTTCTTGGTGGGCACCTATTACTCTTTCCATTGCAAAAATTTTACAATCGAGCCTCTCTGGATCCTTAGTGAGGAATCTCTTACAAGCAGAGGGACATGGCTCAGCAGTATAGCATATGCTTTCTATGTAGGAGGTCCCAAACTCAATTTCAAGTACCTCCATTTAAAGAATCTTGTAGGTCTGGAGAAAGACATGTCTCTGCCCAGGACTCTGAAGAGATGCTGCCTGTCAGGGTAGATAACAATGAGCAGGAAGGGCTAATGGTTTGTCTCAGAATAATGCAGTTCATCTACATAACAGAGAAATGAATGGATATTGCCAACTTTCTCTTTTGGTGATAGCTCCTTGCAATTTATGGACCACTGCTCCAGCATGTCCCCTCTCTCACTCAAGTACACAGTACTGGCTGTGGAGGGGTTAGGCTAAAGGCAAGCTAGCTGAACAGCCCAGATGCATATGAGACAGTGTTCAATCACAGCCATTTCTCTCCCTATTCCTTTAAGTAGTAAATGCTTGCCCCTTCTCAGTTTATATTGTTTAACAAGAAATACCTCTGAGAAGCATATGAACAAAGCTACCAAAGTACACTGTGATAACTGCATGGATCTGACAGCATCAAATCACTGACTTAGAAGTAACTGTTTGAAACAAAGCAATAAAAGCTTGATAACTTTTACCTATCAGCAACAGATTTTTATTTCAATGTTTTCTATTATGCTTATGTTGTAAAAAAGCATTATAGATAATCACATGTAGCTCAATTACAGCACTATATATGCTGTTATCCTCTCTATTTTTTCTTTTAATACTTTTGTTTCTTATACCCCATGACAAATTTCATTGAACAGTTCAATGTTTTTCTGTAAAACACTGCCCAGTAAGACAAAACAGAGTTACAAAGATTTACTTAAACTAAGAACTGTTTAAAAAAATGGACTGAAGGAAAACTGTCAGTCCAGCTGGTGCCCATGGGCCACATCCAGGATTTTACTTCAACTTCCCCATATCATGTGGGAGGTAGTAGTAACTGGCTGCTACTGGCTTCTCACTCTTTAACTCCCATATCCATGTCCCACATGTTGCGTGCCCAAATCCTATCTGTATCAATGTTAGCCTCAAGTACCTTTTCCTCAACCCCATCTGAGTGCCCTCCTGCAACTTACAACTCTCCACCATGAAGCTTTCTTCCTATGTGCCATTACTCAACCTCCCAAATCCTCTTACATGCCAGAACAGCTGTTCTTCCCCCTCCTGAATCCTTTTCCACTGACCAAAGGCCACCAAGATGCATTCCATATCCTTCCTCATTACCAGCAAATGCTGACAACATGCAAATTCCATAACCCTTCATACAAATACAGCTAACTGAAATGGGGAAAAGAGAATATAATGAAGCATGCAGTAACAGTTATTGTTAGGTCAGCCCCTTTGCATCGTTTCCTGGTCCTTAAGATTATTCTTCACTGTATATGATGGGTCACATTTGGGCTCAAAGGCCTTTTTTGGCATTCTGATTTGAAATGGTGATTTTACTTCTAATATAAAAATAAATACTATACATAATGTAAAGTTTTAAAAACTTAGAAAGAACAGGCCTGGTGCAGGTTTATAACACAACAGGGCCTGTTTCAAATAGGGATTGGCAAGCAAGTTGACAACTGGATGTGGGAGAGACACAGGACTCTACAACCTAATTCCATTGTCAAAAATTCTGGTTATATACTGCCTGATAGAAAACAGGCTATTACATGGGCATGAGCCTGCTTGTTGCTGTCCTTATGCTTTCCTTCTCTAATATTCTAGCACATGGAGTGTAATCAAAAGCTTTCTGATTTTGGAAACCTTGAGTTCAGGTCTAATCAGTCTTGTATACGAACAACATGTAACTATCACCCATCTGGGATTCTAAACCCTTATTTAATCTGGGGTTAGAATTTTGGTTTGTGAAGAACATATATTTTCTCCAGGCACCCACATTCAGAGTCATAGTGTCACAGTGAACTATTATTTTATTAATATCCCTGTTGGACTTTAGTTTCCACAAGGCATGCATGGCTGAACTGTTTAGGTTGGCCTTCAGAGGGTAACCACATGTTTGAGAGCTGTTTTAACAGAGGCATGGTGATAGACACGTATTTTAATAATTTAATATTTTAATGTTAATATTTTATATTTGTTATTTGTTTTTATGTTGTTTTACCTAATTGGTTTTAATGCTGTAAGTTGCCACAGGACCCTTTGGGTGAGCAGCAATGAAAAAAAATCTAAGATTTACGGCTTTTCAAACTACAAAGATTTCAGTTAGTTTTTCTTCTCTACAATAGTCACCCAGGCTGTCTAGCAATCTCTTTAAACCATTCCTTGTTAACAAAATTAGGATCATATCATCCGCATACAGCAACACTGATACCTTCTGATGGCCTAAAGTTGGCACAACGAATTCTGGTCCAAATAACTTCATAACAATATAATTTATTGTAGATTTTCCGGGTTGTGTGGATGTGGGCTTGGCATTGTAGGACCTGACGTTTCACCAGTAGCTGTGACTGGCATCCTCAGAGGTATAACACAGAAAGGTGGAGTACTCTGTGTCAAGTCACTTTGTATCACCTTGACACAGAGAGTACTCCATCTTTCTGTATAATACCTCTGAGGATGCCAGTCACAGCTACTGGCGAAACATCAGATCCTACAATGCCAAGCCCACATCCACACAACCCGGAAAATCTACAACATGCTATTGCACTCTGGCTGTGAAAGCCTTCAACAAAATATAATTTATGTAAAGGTTAAAGAGTAATGGGGCTAGGACACACCCTTGCTTTACTCCCTTCTCTGTTGGGATTTCCTTAGTCAGTGAACCTGATATGCCCACTCTGATTCTTGCGACTGTATCTGAGTAAACAAAGATTTCAGTTGTACTCCACAATGGAGGACACAAGCATAGCAACAAGACAAGTTCACGAACTAGACTCTTTTGTTTGTGATGTCTGAATGCAGTTCAGTTCTAATTAGTGACACTTTCTCTGAAGCATCTCTAAGCTATAGCCCAGCCAACATCTAAATATTTTTACTTGTGATGGATGTTAACCTGTAAACAATATGCCAGAGGTTAAGCTTGCTTTGAATCATAGCTGGCAACATGGAAACCTTGTCCATTTTGGATGTTTTGGAGTGGGACAACCTAAAGTTAATGTTGATTAAAATGCTGCACAAGGACAAGGGGAAATATTTCATGCCACAAGGCTAATTCTTACCATCCAAAGCCATGGCTCCAATTAATTCTTGCCTGGCAAACTGACATCTAAAATTACTCTGGAAATCTCCCTTGTGGTCTGAGTTTAAGTGCTTGTGAAATAGTTCAACTATGCAAATGAGGATTGATGACAACAATTCTCATTTTTACAAGTCACAGTACAAATCTATACATGTTTCAGATTGAGCAACAAATTTATCATTAGTTTTACAATGAAAGGTATTTATATTTATCTCACAAGGCTCTGCAACAGCTGATGTCAAGTTGATGGCACAAAAGGCAACCACAGTGAACTGAAAACATATTATGACCCAAACAACTAAACTAAAAGAACATTTCAACAACAAACTTGTCTATAACAAGCTGTATCATCAATTTTTGTTACAGGTAAACAACACTAACATGTATATCTAAAAGGTGTTTAGCTTTATTTTGATGTCTCTGGATATCTGTATCTTAAAAAGATGCAACATACACATTTCAGGGCAAGACATGCAGCATTTGCCCTCAAAAGCTTGAAATTTACCACGTTCATCCCCTTTGATTGTTTGGGTGTAGAACAGAAAGAATGGATGACATCAGTGGCTACAGAAAATATATATTTATAAAAACGTACTTAGAAAAGAAATTTATCAATGCTAACCAGAGATTCAACTATGGAACCAAATCAGTCCTTGTGTGCCCATGTTGGTAGAACAGCTGGACATTTAGAAGTTGCTGCAAATATTAAAAATCAAGAGAATATTAGCAAGTTCAGAATTATTGTCAAACTGGTCCATATTATTTTTTAAACCTTTCAAAGAAACTGCTTCACATCTAAAGTTTGTAGAAAAGGAACAAAGGAAACAACCCCAAGCTTTTGTTGTACAGAGAAATGATATCCTCTGCAGTACAACATCTAATATGTTTATGCAGGGTTTTTAACGCTTCCACCCCTACTTCCCCTCCAGTTCCATCATGACTCCCAAACAATGGCTTCTCTAAACAACCTAGAAATAAATCAGGTTTTGGGCAGGAGATGAGAACTTTTTCACCACTATGAAATAATTCTGACAAATTATTCCATGCTATCATCTATTTTAGCATTATTGTTTGATTGTGTCTATTTCACTGAAGACAGGCTATTGCCATCCATATTTATACTAGGACTATAATTACCTTGCATCATTACATAATATTGCACAAAATTCCAATCACAAGGTAATTTCACAAAAAGGTTTATGAACTGTATTAGAGCAACTGGACTGACACTGCTCAATCACTATGCAGTGCAGGGAAGCCTTTCTTTAAAAAAAACCCTCCACAGCCACGAATTGTTTACATATTCTTATAAAGTGATTAAATTCAGCACTACATATGCCAACAAATCCATACCAGCAGAAGGCTATTCTTTTGACCTGGCTCTAGAAATACACAAGCAGAGTTCTACCTGATTAACAATGCTTGCCGCAACCAAAGTACCTTCAGAAAAAAATCAACAGATGTTCTCCATGAGTTTAGAAGTGCTCTTCTTCTCATGCTATTGGGGATTTAGATACAATTCATTATGTTGCATGGTCACTACTATATGTACTGTTCTGCTACATAACACAGGTCACCATGTAGAATAGCTTCAAAATGGCAGAAATTAACTTGAGTAAGTCTGAGGCCTTTACAATTTTATAAAAGGCCATTTCCTTCATTACTGCAAAATGAACTGCAGTGATAGTGTTTTCTTCATTCCTAACCTCTCTGCTTCAAGCTCTGTCACCCAATATTTTGATTGACAAATACTATGAACTTAATTGGTGGTATTAGAGTAAACAAGTAAATCTTAAACAGGGGGACAACTGAAATGCATTACTAATAGGCACTAAAGGGAGCATGGGATCCACCTGCTTTCATGAAAGCAGATGCTATAGGATAAAGCAGACACACCACTTCATTATTGTTTAAAAGAGCTTTGGAAACTGGCAATAACATTCTATATGCAAGTCGGAGAATATTTTATGTCCTAGAGTGAAACTAATTTAATAATCATTCCAGGTAATCATGGGAGCTGCAGCTCTGTGTGGCAAGTCATCTAACAAAATTATCGGTGCCCCCCACTACAATTTTTTGAAGAAACTCATAACTGTAAAACTTGCTTAAAATTATGGTTGCAACATTTAGTCAGTTAAAATCTTTCAGTCAAAAACATGTACTCAAAAGGTCAGGCAATAGGTTTTGAAAACAGTATTTTTACTCATAAATCCATTGGGGAGCAAATGCCTTCTTAGAAGAAGCACTCTGTCGCGCTTCTGGTCCAGTCTGGGGGGACTGGCGGATGGCACCCGGGTAGACTGGCCAAAGGGGAACGCAAAGGGGTTCTGCCACAAGCCTCAGATGTGAGAGGGACCTGAGGTTCCGTCACCTTCAGCATCCACTTCTCCTTTGGAGTAGATACAAAGAGAGGCCTCTTTAACTCTCTCTGGGTGTGCAGGCTCTCTCTCTCCAAACTCCTTCTCTCCTCCCCGGCTCTGGCATTCTACCCCTCTTTTTATTCCCTTCCACCACACCTTACCCCTCCCTCCCCCTTTATCAAGGTTTCATTGGCTCCTGTGCTTGTCTGTCAGCGTGCTTCCTTCCTTCCATTGGCTCTCAGGTGTTTCCTTTAAGGGTGGTGTGCTCTGCCCCTTCCAGCCTCTACAGTTGGGTGTCGGCTGCATCCTGCTGGCCCTTCTGCTGGGGTCTGTTGGAGTAGAGTAGCAGGTAAGGAGGTTGCTCTGGGGTGCAGAGGGAGGAAGGGATAGCGGGGCTCGCGAGGCTCGTGGGGTTGCTTCTGCGCCCGCCCCGGTGAGGAGGGCTTGGTCCCTGAGCCTTCTGGAGCTACCCTAGACGCCCCCCCCAGCGGGTCCTCCCCCCAGGCTTGTTTCCATCCCCAAGCCCTGGGTGGCTGGGCTAGCAGGGGTGGGCTGTGTTTGTGCAACAGCGCAGCCCAAGCCCCTTCTACTGGTGTTTGCGGTCGGCCCCTCTTTCCTCCTGTGCCCACCCTGGCCAGGCAAGGTTTCGGGCGGGGCCGACCGCGGTTCCTCCGAGGCCCGTCCCCCGTCCCCACTCGCCCCCGCCCGGCATTGCCTGTTGGGAGGCGAAGCGAGGCAATCGGGGGAGAGGCATCGCGGCGGGCCCGGGCATGTGGCTGGACCGCCCCGCCTCCCCTGCGCCGGCTCCTCGCGCTCCCGGGGAGACGCGGCCCTGGGTGCAGCAACGCTGCCGCGTTTCCCGTTCGCCATCTCTCCGGGCCCTCGGGGAGACGCGGCCCCGGGCGCAGCGGCCCCCCCGCATCCCGGCCCGGACCCCTGCCGCGGCTCGGCGGAACCGCTGGGAGTCAGGACACACTCCTTCTCCTGTCATAACTTTTTATGACTTGGTGTCTATTATGACAGATCCATGCAGCATCTACAAAACAAGAGACTGCTTTTTTCCTCTTACTGTTTTAATATTAGTAATTTTATCAGTTAACAGCAATACCCATGCCAGTTATGCTCTTGCAACAAGAATTGGGTGTCCTCTTTCCTACAAGGTTGGGGACAGAGGGTGGTGCTAGGGGAGCAGCTGTCCCGAAGACACTCGCTGATTTGTGGAGTGCCACAAGGGGTTGTCCTCTCCCCAATATTATTCAACATCTATACGCGCACCCTTGCCCAGATTGCCCGGAGGCATGGGCTGAGATGTCACCAGTACACGGACGACACCCAGCTCTATCTGCTGTTGGCTGGCTGGTCCGACTCAAGTCCAGAAGATCTGGACCTAGCTTTACAAGCTGTAGTTGGGTGGCATAGGCTGAGCTGACTGAAATTGAATCCAACAAGATGGAGGTCCTGTGTCTGAGTCGAAGTGGTCCGAGGGTTAGCGATTCCACTCCCGACCTTCGATGGGGTGCCACTGGTGCCAGTGTCAGAGGATAGGAGCTTGGGAGTACTTTTGGATGCCTCCTTAACAGTGGAGACCCAGGTAGCAGTCACTGTCAAGTCGGCCTTCTATCATCTTCAGCTGATTAGGTAGCTGGCTCCCTTCCTTGAACGTGACGACCTGGCAACACTGATCCACGCAACGGTCACCTTGAGACTAGGCTACTGCAATGCTCTCCACATGGGGCTGCCCTTTTCCCAAATCCGGAAGCTGCAACTAGTGCAGAATGCGGCGGCCAGGCTGTTATTGGGTCTCCCTCTCAGGGAGCACATTCTGCCTGTGCTGAAAATACTGCATTGGCTACCTATAGCATACTGAATTTGCTTCAAGGTGCTAGTTCTCACCTATAAAGTCCTATATGGCCAGGGGCTGGCATACTTGAGGGACCGCATTTCCCCATATATTCTCCAGAGAGTACTGCGGTCAGGTTCACAAAGCCTTCTTGTTCTCCCCAGCTTGAAAGATGCCAGGCTGGCAGTAACCAGGGCTAGGGCCTTCTCGGTGGCAGCTCCGCTTTGGTGGAATGAGCTTCCTGAGAACATCTGGGCCCTGCAGGATTTATCAAAATTCTACAGGGCCTGCAAAATGGAGCTCTTCTGCCAAGCGTTGAACTGAGATGCCACATTAAACGGTCACCATCACGCTGACTGATTACGCCCTATAACTTACTCATAGCTGCCTGCTTTAACATCTGTGCCCATATTAAAGAACTATGTACTAAGCAGCAAGACGCCAGCTGCTGAATTCCCCTATGGTGACCGATGGGACAGTTTTTACCATCCTATAGATGCTGTACCTCTGAATAGTTTTTATGATTTTAAATTTTTAAACTGTTTTATTATTTTATCATTTCATAATGCCAATGGGCCTGTAAGCTGCCCTGAGCCTGCTTTGGCAGGGAGGACAGGGTATAATTAAATAAATAAATAAATTAGAAAGCTGTAAAATATATAAATAGGGTTGCCTCTGATGACTATATGGACACTAACTAGTCCTCAGTCCAGCAGCTAAATTACTAACTGGGCCTTTTGTTTTAATATAAGTTATCAATGATAAGAGATGTGTGTGAGATACCATTTTATTTCCAGACACAATACAACGTTAACCTATAACATCCTAAGCACCACACCTCTTGAACCCTTAACCATTTAGGTTCCGTTCAGGTTCAGCCATGTATTTTAATCCTCCAGTTCATTTTTAATTCAGACACTAACTTTAAAAAGTGGTTTGGTAAGCAGTTTGGATATTATTTAGAAAATTTCTATGCTGTTTCTCCACAGAACTTCCTTGAGACAGCTTACAAAATAAAACATGAGAAAAACAAAAATAAGCACTAAAAGCCCAGCGTTGGGTAGTACATTTCATAAACATTGTCTGCTTGCAATTTAACTCTAAAATGTACATGAAAGGGAACAATTTGAAATGTGTGGGGTGATCATGGCTGGACCTTAATGCCCCCCCTACCTGGGTCACCATTAAGAGGACTTTTTCCTCCCATGATAAAATCACTGGACATTGCTTGCTAATTTTTTTTCTGGGTAAATATGTTTGCAACATAATGTCTGTTTCTTTCCTTTCCTCTTGGTTTTTATTAATATTACTCTGCCTACTAATGGGGAACCTGCAAGGACTTATAGGGGGCAGCTCATTTTCTCCTCCCTTACCATATCCTCTTTCCCTTTCCTGAAAGCCCCCCCCCCCAGCCTTCCCTGTTATCTTGCTTCCTTTTCTCTGCCCTCCAGTCAACTACCTTTATCTCCCCATCTGTCTTCAGCTTTCTTTCCTTCCTGGCACCCTCTCCCCTGGAAAACTATGGCCTAGTTGTGCAGTGAGAGCTGAACTGGGCTTACTCGCACTGGGAGGAACCAGCAAGGACTTGTGAAGAGGATCTCACTTTGTCCTGCATCCTCTCCCTACAATATTTGCTCTTTTCCTCATCTTGACAACTCCCATATCCTCACCTTTCCCTACTTTCCTCTCTCCGTCACACCCACCCAATCTACCTTTTTCTTCCCCCTCTCCTTCATACCTACCCACCCAATCTACCCATTTAGCTTACAACATTCATCTCGCCTCCATTTTATCCTCACAACCAGTGTTCCCTCTAAGCTGAGTTAGTGTGAGCTAGCTCACAGTTTTTTAGCCTCCGGCTCACCCATTTTTGTCTTGGCTCAGGAAGGATGGCTCCAGACCAAACTAATTGATGCAGGAGCCAAATCGCCCGCTCACAACTTTGAATGTCAGCAGCTCACAAAGTAGAATTTTTGCTCACAGGACTCCACAGCTTAGCGGGAACACTGCTCACAACCCTATGAGACAGGTTACACTGAGAATGTGTAATAGGTGCAAGCTTACCCAGTTAGTTCCCACAGCAGAATGGAGACTGGAGGTCACAGTCTGAAACTCAAACCACTACATCACACTATCTTTCATGTGGTAGCAGCTGTTGAATAGTAGCAAGCAGCCAGGCCTGGGTGAATCAAACAATTCAGGTGGCCTGGTGGTTGCCTCAAAGGCCAAAACTGCTCTAGAAAAGGCCCTGCGCTCTCCCTATGCCTTTTACTGACAGCAACCAAGCCTGGAATCCCAGGCTATCTGTTTTGATTGCCTAGCAACAGCCACTGAAGGCATGTATTTAGTAAAGCCATAGGTACTCCTTTCATCATTTGGGGGTTCTTTAAACCACCCCCACTTTTTTTAGATTTCAGATTTTTCTGCAAACCTGAGGCATTTTTCAGGTTTGTCAAAAGATCTGTCTTGTCTGTGCATCGCTCCAATCTCTGGATGTAAATATCCTCATATGAGGCCACTTTTGTTATTAGAAAATACAAGTGGGAACCTGCAAGGACTTGCGGGAAGTATCTAAACTCCCCCTTCCCCCACTATTTCCTCTTTCCCTTCCCTGAAAGCCCCCATAGCCTCAAGTCTTTTCCTGCTTCCTTTACTCCTTCCCACCCAACAGCCAACCTACATTTGTCTGCCCTTCTGTTGTCAGCCTTCCCTCTCCTCCCCAGCAGCCTCTGCTTAGGGTAGTTATGGCCCAGTTGAGTGTTGCTGGCCATGGGGCCAGGCTCACGTGCATGGTAGGGAACCCTCAAGGACTTGTGGTAGGGTGGCACCTCACTTTCTCTTTTATCCACCTCCCCACACTATTTACTCTTTCCCTCCTTCTGGCAACCCCCATATCCTTCCCCTTTCCCTGCCTCACTGTCTCCTTAGCCATTCACCAACCTACCTTTTATCTGAATCCCATCTTCTGCTACTTATTATTTATTTACTTCATTTATACCCAACATTTCTTCTCACTGGGAACCAAAGCAGCTTTCATTTTTCTCTCCTCTTCTTTTTTATCCTCACAACAATCCTCTGAGGTAAGTAAGGATGAAAATATGTAACTATCACAAAATCACCCACTGAGCTTCCACAGCAAGATGGGGATTCGAACCTGGGTTTCCCAGACCCTACTCTGATGCTCTCTGACATCACACTAGCTTTCATAGGGTTGCTGCTGTTGAACAGTAGCAAGCAGTCCAGCCTAGTTGAGTCATGCAAGATGGGTGGTATCATCACCCACTGATTGCTGTCCAGCCCAGGCCTCTCCTTGATAAGTCTTTCCTCAAAGGCCAAAACAGCCTAGGAAAGGACCCTGCCCCCTTCCCCTGTCTTTTACTCACAGAAACTCAACATGGAATGCTGCGATTGCAAAGCAATAGCCACTGAAGGAATCCATTTCTTAAAGCTACTTGCATGCCTTTTATCATTTAAGTCTTTTTAAAACCCGCCAATATATTGTTTTTAAATATCATATTTTTCTGCAAATCTGGGGTGTCTTTCAGATTTGCTGAAAGACGTGTCTTGCTCTGGTCACTGACTTTATGGATCCTCAGATGTGGCTAAATTCAATATTAGAATATACAAGTGGGGCCCACAAAGCTCATGAGGGAAATCTCATTCCCCCCCAGACACAGTCCTGCCAAGCCCTGTGCTATCACTGGGCCCGGAGCCCCGGTATGTGCCGCCACTTTGACCACCAGAGGAAGCTGTTTTGCTTCTCATGGGATTTAAACCCCCCCCCCCGATTTTTTTTTAACTTTCGGATTTTTCTGCAAACCTAGGTCATGCCAGGTTTGCTGAAAAACGTGTTTAGCCTCTGTGTGGCCCTGATCCGTGGATTTAGCTATCCACAGATGGGGGCCCCAGGTGGCTACTAGAATATAAGATGAAGTTACTGCATACCCACTTAACTTCTGTACCATGAACCTGTAATCAAAAAAGAAAAGAAGCAACATGCAATTATTATATTTTAGGAGGGAAGTCTCCTCTTTCAAACTGGCCAGATGAGACAGCTAAGGGAAGCTTTGGGCAAGGTAACAAAGTGATTCATTTATTGATCAGCTTAAAATAGCTAAACTCTATCCACCTACTGCCTAACTGTTTGGGGCCAGGCCATCTGAAAGACTGCCTTAATCTATATGAAGGCCTGCTTCTCAAGCTCTTCGCTGAAGTGCCAACCTCTAGAAATTAGGGAGTAAATTTAGGACAGACAAAACAAGGTAATGTTTTCACCCAAAGAATAATTACCTTGTGGAATTCATTGCCGTAGGATGTAATAATGGCTATTCATTTTGTTGCCTTCTAAAGGGGTGTGGAGAACCCTCCCACTCTGCGTTTTTAAAGTGCTCCTGTTTTTTTCTCCCCCTCTTCACTCTGGAAGGGCAGGAAGCTAGGTCAATTATCAACCATAGTTATGCAAATAACTCAGCTTGCAAGAATACTGAGGTATTTGGTGTTAGGAATATCCAGGTGACTCCTGGAGATTTCCCAGAATGCCTTCCAGGCAGGCTCACAAGATGAACTTGTGTGGTCTGAGCAGACCAGGTCAAAAGAGGTGGAGAAAGTGATATAAAATAGATGGAGTTAGAGGTTTAATCAAAGTGCCTGCTCCAACGAGGGAGGGTCTCTTTGTGCTGGCTCTGGGAAGGGAACAGACAAGCCAGCAGCCATCTTTGAGGGGGCCATGCGGCTTAGCCTACTGGCTGCAGGGAGCATGAGGCAATGAGATATCTTTAGAAGCTTGTGTACTTGTAACTGTCTAAATTTGTATGTACCTACTCTGATTGTGACATCTAGTTAGAGTAAGTTTTAGAACCAGGGAAAGAAGGATGTGTTTATACCCAACTTTTCTTTGTTCTTCCATGTGCTTAACTGTTGTTGTGATTAAGTGTGTTTGAACTTACTTTCTTTTTTAAAAATCCTTTTTAATATTGAACGTGGCCCTAAATTTCTGTACCACATAGTTATCCAACTGCTTGGATAAGCTATAAATTTCCTAGATTGGGAGGGAAGCAGTCAAGGCACCCATTGCCAACCCTCTACCACAGTTGCATTTGGTCCCTGTAGTAACCAAACACTAGGTAGCAGGAGATCTCGGGGCCAGGCCTCAGAATTGGGAAGGGGGATTGAGAGTCCTGTTCCTCTCATTCAGGACCTCTAAACTGAGAAGGTGGTGGCAGCGTGTCCTAGTGGCAGGAAGTGGAATAGCACCCACCAGGCAGAACAGGTCAGAGCAATCCTGTTCCGTTACAAATTCATGGAGAATAGGTTCATCAGTGGCTGTTAGCTGTGAAACAAGAAGCTAGGCTAGATGGACCACTTGCTTCAGCAAGCTGCTTGTATTTCATTTTATGGTACCAAAATGTCTCATTTACACAGCATCAAGGTAGTACATTTTCGATAACCAACTAACTACAAATAAGTCTCCAAAACTTCTGAAGAACAGTAAGTTCTGTGCTAACCCCAATAGCAAGCAATTACATTAAGCATGCCTACTGATATACAGCCCGTATTTATTGAATTTGTGAAATAGACCTTTGTAGTGCCCGCTTTTTTCATTTTAATCAATTGCAATGACATAGGGCATCTGCAGAAAGATCTATCTAGCATTGCGAAATTATGGCCAGTTCATATATACCCAGCAGTAGCAGTAGCTACTGTTGCACAACTGCTCCCAAGCGGATCCATAAACTCAAGGCGAAATTAGATGTGATAGTGTCCACATTTCTGACCCATGAATGCCACTGCCATTTTAAAATTGTTTTTAAAATGCTGTGAGAACCTGGATCCTGATAAGACCCGCAGTGTGATGGTCTGAGATGCTCTTGTCTCCTTCCCCTCCACGTAGTTTTTTATTTTTTTGGAATAAGTGAAATGTTTCTTAAGATACAGTTTTTCTCATTCAAAATATATGGCATGAAAAACACATTTTTTTTGTTTTGGAGAACACTGGGGGAAAAAATCTCCTTTTTTACTTTGGGGATGAGTTAACTATTTTAAAGACAAAGTTTAACTTAAAACTTGCAGCAGAATTTTTTTTTATGTATGATAATACCTAAGTATACTGTAGACATATACACAATTTTTATTTTTTTGTTCAAATGTAAATAATTTGGGCAACTAATATAGAAAAATGCATTTAATAATACATTATCAAAAAGTTCAGTGCGTTAAATGGCGAAGTATGACCTAATATCCAAAAGCTGGTTTTCCTATATATTATGATTATATGATAGTGTTTGTCCAAATAATATCTATTTTTAATTTACTACAGAATTTGTTTTCTAACTTCATTTTTCCCCTCTCTCTCTCAGATGTCAAAAATAAAGGTACATGTACTATAATAGCATAAGCAGCCATCTGCAATTCTCTCTCACGTATTGGTATATTTCCAATTTTTCTTACAGAAAGCCAAGACATCAATACTTTTAAATTCCATAACCACACCCAATAGTAAAATTTTACATGCTAACAGTTATAAATGATGCCTTTTACAGTGTTAAATCAGTAAATTAATAGATCTGATAGGAAAGTCAGCATTGCATATATTTCAGTCTCTCATCATCAAACTTCAGTTTTTAAAAACAAATACATTTTCCCCCCTTGGCTTTAAAATTTCCAGACATTTTATCAGGGAGCACCCATTCTGCAATGGCTCTTGTGCAGATACTGGTAAGGTATGCACCTAGTGTTAGATGACTTTTTCAAAACATATCACAGGCATAAAAATATAAAGTTACCTATGAGCAGGCCAGTTTCAAAACAATCTTTGGAGCAACATTCCAAAGAACGAAGCCACTTTTTAAATAGCAGCTTGTGCCTAATAGTGGCAACTGCTGCTGCATGAAATAAAAATACAAAGCTCTGGTTACATGTACAGTTATCTTTCTGGATTCCAGCCAAGGTCTTTTCAGAATCAATATTATGAAATTGCTATGTATCTCAAAGTATTATCCCACAGGCAAAACATACAGAATTTCCAAATTGGGGTGGGGGGGATTTTCTGTCCTTGCTGCGGCCCATTTAAAATAGCTCCAATTTCTTACAGAAGTATTTTCCTACCATGCTACTCTGACACAAGGTTGTACAGAAAGTTGCACTAGTTTGACTGTATTTGCCAACATTTATTATTCTTTAGAAATGTAATATCTACAGCAATCGTGTAACCAGAAATAAAGCAACTTACTGTAATGACAGCCTTACTCAGACAGATTGAACCCCGGCAGCCATATTCCGTTTCATCTTCAGACTTGTAGTAGCTTAGAGTATTGTTTTTCAAGACCACCCATCGGTCCTGCCACCCATGGATGTAGTTGGTCCACTAGAGAGAAGAAACAAAAACTTTTCAGCAAGAAACAAAAGCTTTAAAGAAGTATTCTTCTACAGCATCATCTTCCTATTGAAGACTGTGTATAACCTTTTTAGTTCATCCCAAATCAATTACATATTCAAAATCCATGCCAGGTTTTATAAAGTTTTATACATAGAATTTAGAAGTAGCAGACATGCTCGTGGCATTTGAAAGTTACTTCCAATACATCAGTGAAATTATAGGCATGTTTACTTAGGCTGTGGTCACACGGGAAGGTAATTCTGCTTTGTTCCCGCTTTAATTTAATCTGGGAATATTTTTCTTCGGGTTGGGCTGATTAGATGCAGCCGGCCCCTCTCTTCCACCACCTGCTCACCTGAAAATCCTTCCCTTCTCTCCACTGCCTGCCAGCCCACCCAGGCGACCCAGGAGACAGCTTGAGGACTCAGCAGCACTTCCTGAATCTCTCCTAGCAGGGGAAAAGCCCAGTGAAGACCAACGGCCTCAAGATCCCAGCAGAGGCTGCTCCACAGAAGCCCTCCACCTGCCACAGTCGCTGCCAAACCCAAGGGTGCACAAACCCGCTGCCGCGTGGTTCCTGAGCCACCACCACCTCCTCTTCCACCTTCCCTCCCTTCCAAAGTCTGCAGCAGCAGCAGCCGCTGTCACCCGGAGCACCTTGCAGAGGACTTTGCTTGTTCGCCTGGACGATGCGCCTGAATGTTTAAATGGTGAATTGCCCATGTGCTCAAAGGCAGAAGCCTGGGGAAAAAATCTCATTGTGGGGAAAAACGATTAGACGGCCCTAATTACAACCATTGCGATAGATGGCTGTCCAGATAGGTGAAATTGCACGTTCAGAGCGCGAGTACAAGGAAAACACTTGATTTTCCAGGGGGCAGGAAAAACTGCAAACATTGCGCAAGTTAGCCGGCTTCGCCACAGGAGGCGGATTGGCCTATCTAGTCAGCAGATTTAAATGCGGAAGGGAACAGCAGTGAAACCTGATCAAACGGACCATGTGACTGCACCCTTACACTAGGGTAAACAGGGTTTAGTGCCCCAGTAAGTATGGCTAGTATTGTAGTCTAACACTGCACTAGTCTATTGGTGGTGCATAATTTTTCTTCCTGTAAATTTCAGTTGTCTTTTAAAATGAAGCAGGGCGGTTTCGGTTTCGGCGTTGCGAATGGCGGCCGCGTCTCGGGACGCTCCCGGAGGCGGCTAGCCCACGCACAGATAGGGGGGGTCTTCGCATGTGCGAAAGACCCTAGTGAGCCTTAGGTTAAGGCTCCGAACCGGGGGCGCTTGGAGAGTGGCCTCTTTTACTGGCAGACAGCCGGGAAATTGAGGCTTTCTCCCTGCCCCAATCGGCCCCGCTGCGTCGTGCCCCGTCATGGGACTTAGCAGCGCCACCGATTTCCAGGAGTGAAGACAGCGATATGATTTAATATAAAAAGAAGAAGTGGCATCGAATCGTGAGTGGAAGGTCTATTTTGAAGCGTGAATTTGAATCCCCCGCAAGCGTTTAAGCGTATGGGAGGAGGGGAGGAGTCCCCACCCCTTTTGAGAAGCAAGATTTACAAAGGGAGCGCGGAGGGGGAAGAGAGAAAGAACTGTTGGTGAAAGTACCGTTGGGGTTGCATAGAAGACTACGACCTTATCAGCTTCCTGGGGGAGGCGGCACGAACTTTTTAAAAGTAAACAATAAAACAAAATGTCGACAACGGGGGAAGTCCTGCAGAAACCGGAAGAGAAGGGAGGAGGGACTTCCGGTCTGAGTAGCCCTCCCCCCAGAGCTTGCTGTCAATCAACAGGAAAATGAGATTCTGCGCCCTCTGCTGGAGCAAATGCAGAAAAATCAATGAAACCCTGCTTAAAGTGGAAAGTGTTCTCATCAGTCGACAGGAACTGATATTGGAAACAACAAGGAAGATGACGGAAATTGAACAGAAAGCGTGGATTCTAAGCTCTCAGGGCGTAAAAGAAGAAGAGAAAGAGGATCTCGGATTTACCTTGGCGAATGTATTGGTACCCCTAACTGGCAGTGAAGCGAAAGAATTAAAAGAAGAGGTGGATATGGCTCCCAAAGCCAATTCCGCTTTTATAAAAGAAATTACTCTGCCAGTAGAAGGGGGGGTCGAGCATAGCAAGCAAGACATCGGAGATCTAATTTTTTGCGAAGTGGTTATGGCGCCCTGGAAATCTGAAAGCTACAAAAGAAAGAAGAAAGATTACATCCTTGAAATGCAAAAACTTCTGAAGAGACACGCCGGCGTGAGGGAAGACGCAGCACTCAAAATTGTGATAAGCAGTGAAGAAGACAGCAGCCCAGGGGTAAGAGGTGAAGGAAAGGAAGCCATCAAGGTTAAAAAGGACTTAGCCCATAATTGGAAGAGACTTAAAAAGAAGACATTTTAAGGATTGTTTGTGTTGCATCTGTAAGGAGCTGTTTAATTACTAACCCCAATGGACTTTACTAACTGTATTAACAGAGTGTCTTTGGACTTTGCAAAGTTAAAAAGAAGATCTTCTAACCATGATCGATGCCGAAAAACGGTACTAAACACTAACTAAAACTAACCCATTTTAACAGAGAAAACTTCACTCCATCCTTTCTCTTTCTCCATCTGTCTACCCCTTCCTTTTCTTATAAAAAGAATAAAATTCTCTCCTCTTTAGGAGAGTTTTGCCATAAAAAAAAAAAATGAAGCAGGGCCTACACTGGAAGGGGAAAGTAGCCATTTACAAGCAATATTAACTGTTTAATCCATTTTTCCCCCATACTTCCTCCAAGGAGCTAAGGGACGCATACATTGTTCTGTCTTCCATTCTACCCATACACTGTGATATTATGTTGAAAAAGTGGCTGACAAGACCACACAGCAAGCTACACAGCAGAATGGAGATTTCAGTCTGAATTTCTAGCATCCTGTTCTTATACTCTAACCAATATACCACCCTATCTGATGGAGGCTTGAAAACAAAGCACTCTGAATAAATATTTTAATGTTTAGGGTTTAGAAAACACAGTTTTAACCCCTTCCATCCCCACACCCAGATTTCAAGACATTCCCTTTTTTCCCTTCTTGCATTATATTTCCTTGTCAATATATTCACCCCACTAAGCAGCCCTTATTTCGAACATGTAACTGTGCGTATAATTAAAATTTCACCTTGGTAAGAATGTAATTAAATAAAAGGCACAAGGGTGCATCACAAATTAAGAGGGAACTCAACATCTGAAATGAAGATTTGGCTCTGAAGAAGATATTAGACTGAAAAGAGGGAAGAGACAGGCAGCAGGAACCAACAATATTGGCTATCACACTGCTTAAATTAAGCAGTTTGTAACACTGCTTAAATTCTGCCAAAAGATATTCTGTCACATAGTAACAAGCAAAGTAAAATCTGTTTAGCTAAATCACACCTAAGCCTGGCTAAAATAGGCAAAAGCAACGCTGATGAAAGATATAGTCCACACAGGATAGGGAACAAACTCCGATTTGAATTGTAACAATTAACTAGGATTCTAACTGAACTGAATCCATACATGCAAACTTTGGAAGAAATAATCTGAAACATAAAATGTGTGTAAACGAATGTATCTAAACTTTTTGTTTAATCACAGAATGTCTATATTATACAGCTGAATGTTGTGATAAGAAAGTTCCGCTAACTTCAGTAATGGGTGAAATGTAAACCTATATAAGGTACATTAAATGCCATAGAATCATAGAACAGAATCACAGAATCATACAATTGGAAGGGATCTCCAGGGTCATCTAGTCCAACCCCCTGCACAATGCAGGAAACTCACAAATACCTCTCCCCTCCATGCCCCCAGTGACTGCTGGGGCCCAGAAGATGACAAAAAACCTCCCGGATCTCCAGCCAAACTGGCCTGGAGAAAAATTGCTTCCTGACCACAAAGCGGCAATCAGCATTTCTCCGGACATGTAAGAAAGGGCCACAAGACCTAAGCACTGATGCAACCCTTCCTTCCCTCCCTCTCATGATCTGCCTAAGTTCACAGAATTAGCATTGATGTCAGATGGCCATCTAGCCTCTGCTTGAAAACCTCCAAAGAAGGAGAGCCCACCATCTCCACTGAGGAACCACTCTGTCAGGAAGTTTCACTACTAAGTTCAGATATAGGAGGATTCCTGGACATCCCATAGTGAATGCTGGTGGTCATGAACAGTACTAGGTCTAATTGGAACTAGCCCAGAGGGGTAAACCATGCAACCGCTTGCAGGGCGGAACTCCAGAGGCATCTGCCTCATTTATATAAGGCTTTTGGAAACACATTCTCACACACTACGCTTTTGAAGGAAATACAGAGAGACTGTTTAACTGCTTAGCTTGACAGCCCCTGCACTCCAGAGCATGCAAGAGATAACTCCTGAGCTCTGACTGCCGTGAGTAGAGACAATTAACTGAAAGGAAATAGAGGTAATGGCCATTAAAAGGAAAATGAGAAAATAGTATCATGGCCAATTTGATCACTGAAAGTGATGTTGCTAGGATATGGTAGTAAAGACCTTGTGCCAGCTCTGGATAAAAGATACAGGAAAGGCCACTGTTAAGTCAAAGGCATAGTTTTATTAAAACAATATGCAAATAGGAAAATGGGAAAGACCAGACATTAGAAGCAAGATCTAAAAGAGGTGAATGGTGAAAGGCTTCCCCAAAAGATAGCGTCAAGAATGAAAAGCTTCCTAATTTACTTTAACTTTCATTACAGGCAATAAGCCAATTCCAGTGGGTAACCATGTTAGTCTGAAGCAGCAGAACAAAGTTTGAGTCCAGTGGCACCTTTAAGAACAACAAACTTTTATTCTGCATATAAGCTTTCGTGTGCAGTATCTGAAGAAGTGTGCATGCTCACCAAAGCATATATCCAGAATAAAACTTCATTGGTTTTAAAGGTGCCACTGGACTCATACTTAGGCAATAAGCCAGTAATCTGTCTGTATAAAGAAAAGTTAGTCATTTTTAAAGAACCAGCATTCCTGAGTTTTATTCCTATAACATCTTGGGATACCAAGCTAATTACTCTAATAACAATACAGTTTACATTACCTGATCAGACTCTAATATATGATTCAGTAAGTGGCCAGTTTTATCACAAGAAGTTAAAACTACTTATGTAAGAAATATGCTCACATTTCAGGAGGGAAATCCAGACCCATTCATTCACCCATTCATCCACGATTACTTTCAGTGACTTCCAAGGTTATTTCACTTTTAACTCAATAGACTGAGCCACATAGCTGGCTACATTCATTTTGACCTGTCTGAAAGAACTTAGAAAACATTAATCTACTAGAAAATTCAGCATACATACTAGAGAATTGTCCTGACCTGGATATCCCAGGCTAGCTTGATCTTGTCAGATCTTGAAAGCTAAGCTAAGAAGAAGTGGCCCTGGCTAGTAATTTGAATTGAAGACCTCCAAGGAATACCAGGGTTGTGTAGAGGCAGGCAATGGCAAACTACCTCTCAACATCTCTTGCCTCGAAAACCCCATGGGGTCACCATTAAAACAGCTGTGACTTCACAGTACTTTCTACCACTAGACGACTGCAAGTTACTTACAATGCAATCCCAAGAAAACTGTCCTGGGAATAAGTCTTATTGAGCAGGATTCTAAGTAAACCTGTTTAGTATTGCTCTCTTAATTTGTCAGCAGGGCTGGAAAGATATCAAGTTTCTAGCAGCTTATTCATGAAAGCAGAGCTGACAAAACTGTTAAGTCCAGTAATGAACATATCAGTGAGCCCCTTGCATAATGTATATTATAGAAATCAAATTAGTTTTCCCATCCTATAAACACAGATTTGAAGAATACTGAAAAAAATCCATCTGAATTGCGTAACATTGTTAGTATGGTATTTTTACAGGAAAGTGTCCAGGTTAGGTATTTATCTGGAAAGAAGCAGGGGGTGGGAATAGTCAACTAAAACTGCAGCATTCCCCAACAGCTTTTAAACACATCCAAGTTTAACACTTCACATTCACTTATTGTTAGGAGGGTGTGACTAGTGAAATGTCAGAAGCGATTGAAAGAAAGTTTAAAGTAATGAATTCAAAAGACTGCAAGTTGTATAAATTGCATTCCAGATGTTTTTCTCTCTAATGTATCACTCCCTTCAGAAGAACTCTAATGTAGGTAGCTGCATCTCCAAGGGACCATGAATAAAAATTGCAAAGCAGAAGCCTTCCTATATGTTTGTTAAATTAATTATTAAATGAACAAAATTCAAAGTTGGTAAGCACCACACAAAAATCACTAGGAGTCATCACTGCTGAATTATACATCCATGACATGCAGTTTTAATTTAGCCATTACCACAAAGAAAAAACACTGGGAGTCATTACTGGTAATTCAGCTCATCAGTTCTGTACATCCCATCGCTTAAACAGCAAACAGAACGAAAACAACATGAACAGACAAAACTGCAGGGCAGTTTTTGGAACACAGAGTCCAATTCTTATCTAATTCCCTCTTGAAGCTGTCCATGCTTGTGAAAACTGCCACTACCTCCTGTGGCAGTGAATTCCATGTGTTAATCACTCTTTGGGTAAAGAAGTACTTCCTTGTATTCATTCTAACCCAACCGCTCAGCAATTTTATTGAGTGCCCATGAGTTCTTGTATTGTGAGAAAGGGAGAAAAGTACTTTTCATTATTTAATTATTGTACAAAATTTAAGGCAAAAAAAGATTCCCTTTTAAAAATAATCACATACTGTAGATAAAACAGCAAAGTATATTAAAAACCACACATAAAGTAATCATTATGACAACAAAACATAATTACTGTAAGGTAAGACTTGTCTTTGCTTTTACTTTATCTTTGGTTTTTTGATAAAAAAAGAAATTAACAAACTCGTTTCTCAACAGTTTTCTGCACTGCATCATCAAGCATTTTTTCTTGTCCTCTTCCTCCATTGCTTTCTCCACTCCTAGCATGAGCTGTGCTGTGTTGAATCCCACCATACCCTTTTTCTCAGCAGCCTCCTTTACACATTTGGTTGCATCATTTAGCAATGTTTGAGCAATCATCCTCTTCTCGCTCTGTTGTCTCAGCTTTTTCAGTTTTGCTTCCTTCTCTTGTATACGATCCTTTTCACTGTCTATCTTCTTAAACCTTTCTAACTCCTCTGCCTTTTCCCCTTCTTTTTCTTTTTGCTCCTCTTTAATGACATACTGTTCATCACAATACTGCTTGTAATGAACATGAGCTGCTGTTGCCATCTGTAAAAGTTCCTGTGTGAGATTAACATGGTATACATTGTTTTCATATACATGATATAAAGTTTGTTTGATGATTAGGTGGGCATTCAAAGTTCTGACATCCTGGCCTTTTCATTGGTCAAAATGTGTCCAGTTTTTGAAAACCCTCTTTCTATGTCCATACTACCATGCAATAATGATAATGCTGCTTTCACCACCTTGGCAACCAATGGATATTTTGGATCTCCAAATGGGTGTGTCTTTTCAAAGAACTGATTCCAGTATGTATCTATGTGGCAAGTTTCAGTGGCAGTTTCACCTTCAAGTCTAAGAAGTTTCCATTCATCCACAAACATGAAAAAACTGACTTTTACTGATTTTACTGATCATTTTTCACCCCTGCATATTTCTTAAAGACTGCCTTGAGAAACTGTCATGTTTGAGCAAAATTGTATTTGTTATTATTATTACTGCATGTTACTGTTATTTTGATAGAGTTGTTATGAAGAAATAAAGAGTTGAAACAACAAATGCCTTTTTTGGGCACTACTGAGTGACAGTGAGTATAATAAGTATATTAAATAAGCAGAAATGATATAAATAATAAAATAACAGCATTGACTTTTTTATTTAGGGGAATCCATCATCAACATAAAGGATTCTGGAAACTATCCACCTTCGAGATCACCATCCACCTGTTCTACAGTTTCAGAGTTATCTGTCCAAGACAGTGTTTCAGTCACATCATATATATCACACATCCACAGTATATCACCTAAAAGAAAGAAAAAAGCCAACCATCCAGGAACCACCATAGATAAAAACCAGCAGATTAGAAAAAGAATTGATGAAAAAAATGCCCAGTTTGTTTATGCAACAAACTCTTATTTCCATCTGATTGAAAACCCACACTTCATTAATATGGTTCAGTCACTGAGACCAGGATACAGTCCAGCCAGCGGGGCAGATGTTGCAGGGAAACTGCTGGATAAAGTGTATGACAGAGAAATGGAGCAATGTGCAACACAGCTCGAGAAGGTAAAATTGTTAACCTAAGTCTTGATGGGTGGAGTAATGCCCACAATGATCCTGTTGTATGCAATGTTCCCTCTAAGCTGTGGAGTCTTGTGAGCAAAAATTCTACTTTGTGAGTTACTGGTGTTAAAGTTGTGAGCAAGTGATTTGGCTACTCCATAAATTAACTTGCTCTGGAGCCATCCTTCCTGAGCTAAGACAAAAATCCTGTGAGCTGGAGGCTAAAAAACTGTGAGCTAGCTCACACTAACTCAGCTTAGAGGGAACACTGGTTGTATGTGCTTGTATAACAGCAGAAGAACAGAATGTTTTCCTTGCAGAAACAGTTGATATGTCAAGAAATGCACACACAGCGGAACACTTACAAGAAATGGCAGCAAAATCTATAATAACCTGAACAAAAATTCAAATGTGTAGTATGCAGTTTCGTCACAGACAATGCTGCAAATGCATCCAAGATGAGAAGAAATTTAGAAGAGCAGGAAGGGAATACAAAAACTAATAATATACGATTGCAGTACTCTTTTGCTGCAACTCCTAGCCAAAGACTAATGTTGAAATTGCTAAATACTTCTGTAACAATAATTTTGCAGCAGCAGCTCTGAAAAGAATGGGTGAAACCAAGCTAACACTTCCACAAGATGTTAGTTGGAACTCTGTAGTGGACTGTTCTGAGCAGTTTATCAAGAACTGGCCTATCCTGACAGTTTGTGAACAAAATTGAGAGAAAATACTGTCATGGCCCAGATCCTCAAAACATCGGGCTTAAGAAAAATGTTAAACATATGCTGAGCATCCTGAAACCCATTTCTGAAGCTTTAAACAAAATACAGAAAAACAGCTGTTTTATTGCTGATGCTGTTGGAATTGGAAGGAACTGAGTAAGCACTTAAAAACAGAAGTACATACTGACATAATTAAATTACAAGCTTTAAAAAAACAAATGGGACATGCACTGTGTCCACTGCCGGCTCGCCCACTAGGCGAGCTAGGCACTCGCCTAGGGCACCAAGTCCACAGAGGCGCCAAACGGCCCCCCGCCGCTGCCTCCCCACCACCGCCACCAGTGAAGCACCCCAGCAGGGCTCAGGAGGCAGTGGTGGCAGAGCTTGCCCGCCCTCCCCCTCCTCCCTGGGCAAGCCAGCGCTCGGCTCAAAGGGAAGAGGTGGGTGTTTAAACTCCGCCTCTTCCCTGGCTTGCCTCGGTGTGCCCACGGCTGCGGAGCACCGAGGCAAGCCGGCGCTGGGAGGGAAGGGGCGGGGGTTTGAACCCCACCTCCTCCCTGGCTTGCCTTGGCGCCCCCGCGGCTGTGGAGCGCCGAGGCAAGCTGGCGCTCCGAGGGAAGGGGTGGGGGTTTGAATCCCCGCCCTTCCCTGGCTTGCCTCGGCGCCCCCGCAGCTGCAGAGCACCGAGGCAAGCCAGCATTCCGAGGGAAGGGGCGGGGGGAACCCCGCCTCTTCCCTGACTTGCCTGGGGGGCCCGCAGTTGCAGGGGGGGCAGAGTAACTGGGCTCCACTTGGGTCACTGCCCCCCCCCCAGTTTTCAGGTGGGCACCACAGGCTGGCTTGCCTAGGGTGCCCAGACACTTGGGGCCAGCCCTGACTGTGTCCAGCTCATTTTCTCGCAAATATTGTCAATATCTGTCAATATCACAACAAACCTGAACTGCTGAGGAAGAGGCGTAAGCTTAACATGGGTATCCAGCAATCATCCAACTGTAATGCCAACTATAAGAAACTTCAGAGCTAAGGGGAACCATTCAAGAAATATATGTTTGCTGCTGATGCTTTAAAGAAAGTCACACCAGTGATCTGATAGAAGTTACTTAACCACTAGTATTTAGAGACTGTTGAAGTAAAGATTTCACTTTTAACAGCAGTAGCTTCTTCTGCTGGAATAGAAAGGATATTCTCTTCCTTTAGACTCATTCATTCTAAATTGAGAAATCGTTTGTGATAAAGCAGGAAAGCTTGTTTTACTTTTCCAGATTATTAACAAAATGAAGATGAGTGAGCTACAGAGAACAGTATTTTAAGTTTTTCATGTGTGGGCCACGGTGATAGTCTAAGTTTTTTAAAAGGATATTTTGTTTAACCACATCAGTTAACAAACATGGATGTTTAAGCAAATACAAGAATACATATGCTAAAATGCTATTGTTTTAGTTAAATAAAACTATTTAAATTATTATTATTAAGGTAATATTTTTTTATCCTTCCAATAAAGTACAGCAGAAAAGTTGTCCAAATATGAATAGTTAACCTATTACACCGGAGATAATTCACCTCACAATAATTTCATAATTATCTGATGTGTTTCTAGTAGTATAACCAAATCAGTAATTTGATATAACTATAAAAATAATGTGAAAAGTTGTTATTCTAAAAATGAAACCTTCATCTGGTTGAAAATATTAAGATTATACCAGCAAGAACTAGTCTTTATGTAGAAAACCATGATTTAAATAGAGTCTTACTGACTAGTCATTTAAATCATGATTTAAATTGTCATCCAGTTCAAAATCCTCATTTGTAATATTCTGTCTTTTAACACAGAAAAGGGCTGGCAGTTTGCATACTGCATGCAAATTCCACACAACATCATGAACACCAACTACACAACAATGGTTCTCTCAGCAAAAGCATGTTCCATGAGTTAAGAATCCCATGACTTTTGCTTGCATTGCTTGCTTCAATAGACAGACGACTCAGAAATACAGGCATGATCATAAAAGATGATTCAGTATGTACACATACCTGTAGTAAAATTACTTTGTAATGCTACAGCAGTCACCTAGGTTTTCAAACCACCGTTAGTTATGTCTACCTGAGCTTAACTCTTTGCTTGATGGGGATGGGCTTTATTAAAATAATATCATGCAAAAGTACACATTTTTAACAGAATAAATGTTAACAGAGACAAAGCATACAAATACTGACACCTTAAAGAAAAGGCTTCCGATCACAGATAGAGTTTCTATCTTCTTCATCCCCCCTGCACTCAGTTGTCCTGCAGCAGGTCTATTTTATTGCACTGTTTTGACGTTCAGAGCAAAGGTCAAGCCACTCCTTTCTGATGTTACAATTATGCATTATGCGTGCACGTCACGTGATTCTATTTCCTTAAAGGGGGGGAGAAGGAAAAAATAACTTGGACACTTTTGCTTCCAAGGCCCAGGCCGAAGTTAGCCTCTCCCCTTCATGCAGATTCAAAGAGTGGAAGCGAGCGTCCCCTATCCGGGGCCGTATCATTACTCAGCTGAGCTGTGCTTACAAGTGCAGTCTGGGATAGGATTACCAGGCTCTTGCGAAGAACCTGATGAATGGATTGATCTTTTCCTTCATTGCATCAAAGGGGGAAGGGGGGGACCCAACCAGCAGGAAGGATATTTTAACAAGTTCCTTAAGACCACCGCGGGAAGGATATGGTGGGTGGGCTCTCTGGAAAGTAATATTCCCAGGCAAGCAGGCAGGCTCCTTCCACTTGACAAGGGGACGACGAAAGCTTCCCTTTAAAGCGAAGTGAATCTCTCCCCACGCGCACCAAAACGTCTCCCAGCAGCGCCTTCCCGGAATGCGACGGCTTAGAGGAGGCGCTCCTTCTGCTTCGCTCTCTTAAGACTGTGCAGCCGAGGAGGAGAGCTGCGGGGATCTCCCGCTAACCGGGGAGGAAGTCAGGCTGGTAAACCGCCACCCCCACCCCACCCCCCATCAGGGCAGTGTGCAGCTAGGACTACCTGGCTTCTCGCTATCGAGAGACTCCGTACCAGGCTCCCACAATCGCTGGCCCTTTGCAGAGTGGAAGCCACAGGCGCTTCTCGCTACGCCCCCCCCCCCCGTCCCTCCTCCAAACGAACCCCAACGACGGTGGCGAAAAAGGCACCACTCGCTTCCCGCCTCCGCAGTAACTCAGGTAAGGGGGGGAGGAAGCAGAGAGACGTCGCTGCCCACCTCCCCCCCAAAAAATAAATACCGAGAGCCCGGAGGCTGCTTACCTTGCTGAGGACTCCGCAGAGCTCAACAGGCGGCCCAGACTCGGTCTCGGGGTCCTCTTCGGAGCCAGAGGAATTCCAGCTTTGATTGTCCGACATGGAGAAGCCGCGTCCCTCAGCCACGGCCGCTGAGCAGGGAAAGCGCTGAGGCGACAGGAGCAGGGGCTCTACCTGACTGACACCTCTCTCCTCGGGGCTTTTGCTGCCGCTCCAGCCTGAGCTCGCTTCCCAGCCCTTTTTCTGCCTGTCCCCTTCTGGCCACCGCCGGGACCGCAGCTCCTCAGTTCTTCCTCCCACCCTCAGTTCACACGGGTGGCCCCCACCATCTACACGACCGCCACAGTCTCCACAGGGTGAGCGCTCCGCTTCCTCTTTCCCTCCCCCTGTCTTTTTCCCCACAGTCCCCCGCCCCTCAAAGCAATACTGCTACTACCGCCGCCATCTTACTCAAGTAGCTCGCATACCGCCACTATTTACCAATTCCTCCTCACACTCCCCTCCCAGTCAAAAGTAGACAGCTTCCGTGGCTGGATGGGAAATGTAGTCCGCGGAGATGTTACTCGCAGCGGACTGCATTCTGGGGAAGCGGATCGTTCCAAAGCCTCTGGGTGTTGTAGTTTTGGACGGGTTTCATAAACGTCAACGTTCCTTCTTTCAGAGTTCGGGTGGCCGCCATCTTGGTGTGGCTTAATTGTTGCGCTTACGAGCGGCTGGCGAGGCAGCTGAGACCGAGGTGTGTGTACAGCTTGTGGCTGCTTCTGTCGCTTGTTGTTAAGGCGTTCTCTTTAGACAGGGTCTCTTATTTTTTCCCCTCAAGTATCCCCTGTCCGTCTTTTGTCCGCCACTCGTTTGGGAATAAAGAGAGGGAGATTTTACCTGGATCTGAATAACGGACGCAAAAAGGTCCCTCATAGATAAAATTCTAGTTAAGAGCTATCTGTTCGGAGGTCTTTCCCATACAGGGGAATCTTGAGTTTTAGGAGTTCTTATAAAGGGTAAGGACGGGGGCAACAGTTACCACCGATCCTATAAGACTCCTATCTATAATAGATGTAAGTTGTTCAGTAGAATAATCCATAATGTAATACCATAGGGAATTCGTTGGGAACTCATTGGGAATTTTCCGGAGATTTGGGGGTGGAGCTTGGGAAGGGTGGGGTTTGGGGAGGGGCCATAGAAGGATACAATACCATAGAGTTCACCCTCCAAAGAGCCGTTTTCTCCAGGAGAACTGATCTGTGTAACTGGGAGTTAGTTGTAATTCTGGGAGATCTCTAGGCCCACCATGGAGCTTAGTAACCCTATTTATAACTACTAGCTAAAATCCCATCATGATGAAAAATGTTTTTCTCTTTCCTCTTCCCCTTTTAAAAATTAGCATAATGAAACATTCTTAACTTGAAAACTTACACACTGTTTTGGGATATTTTGGCTGATCCTAATGAAACATTATGTAACTCCTCCAAAATTCCTACTCACAGTTACTTAAGCATAAGTCCCATTGAAATCAGTGAGCCATAATTATGTATGAGCAAGTCTCTTTAAAATTGCACAGAAAATTCTAAGGAGCAACACTGAGGTTTGTAATTGCCTCTGACTGTGATTATTGAGCAGTTATTCTGGTTGTACATATGTGAGATACTGGAAGTTTCTTATAGGCTTTGTCGTACAGAATGGATGGGCAACTTCAGAAGAGAGTGAGATGGGGTGATGATATTTTGCAGACTATGATCTGGGTCCTGGAAGTGAGTTTTGATGTGTTAGTCAACCACTTTACAGATGGCCAGTGATACCTATGTGGGTATGGCTGTGTTCAAGGTATGTTATTTAAAAAGGCAAATCCACATATTACATATCTGTATCTTTAGCAACTTTTGAAGATTATGTTATCTTAACTGCAAAATGTTTATTATACCTGAATTCATATTTGGTAAGGCCTGACAGGCCAGGTAAGATTGTTTTGGGGTTGTGTACAATTCAGCTCTCTGGCCCCGCTCCTGCCATCCTAGCAGTTCAAAAGCAAGAAATCTGTACGTAGATAAATAGGTACTACTTCAGTGAGAAGGTAACAGTGTTTCGTGCACCTCGGCGTTTAGTCATGCCAGCCACATGACCACGGAAATGTCTTGGACAGCGCTGGCTCTTCAGCTTGGAAATGGAGATAAGCACTGCTCCCTAGAGTTGGATTCGACTGGCTTTCAAGCAAGGGATACTTTTACCTACAATTCAACTGCAGGTTGGCAGCTGTAAAGCAGTGATTCTCAAACTGGTCTACGCAAACATTTACTTCCCCAGACAGAGGGCAAGGACATTATATCATGAATCATTTAGCTGTCCACTGTTGAAAGCTGAATTCTGAACAATAATGGATGGTTGATCGCAACTGGCAAAATAATTTGTGTGTGCAAGTCAAATGGAGGAAATATTTTTTAACTTGTATGGAAAATGAGTAGGTTGGGGAGCTACAATGATACAAAGCTCCAGTGGGCCTTTTGCTCCCTTGTTGCCGATTTTTCTGCCCTTATAGCATCCCACATTTCTATTTCCTTTTTTCTTCCTTTGAGTATTCAAAAATATCTGAGTCCTGCTTTTCCAAAAGGGGCAAAGTGGCTCATTTCAAATTTTTAAAATCTGCTAATTAAATTGATTAAAATTCATTGCAATAGTTCAGACAAAATACATCGATGCTTCTGCAAAAATAGAGAAATATGAAATTTTCCAAGAGAATGACCTTTGAAATGCATGCCTTTCAGAAGACTCATAGAGAAGGGGCCTGACTCATTATCAGAAAGCTCATTCCAAAGAACAACCGAAAAATGCTGATTCTTAACCCAGGCAAATTAGAAAGAGGTGAGCATTGAATAGCTAATTTAATAACATAAAATGCATAATTTGTAACTTACTGAGCATATAAAATTGCAACATTTGTCATATTTATAAACTTAAAAAATTATAAAGGCTCTAGTTTTCTGTAAGTAGAATTACAGTTATACCCAGTACTTATCATATGTACTTTGATTTTTTTTATTTTCTTGCTCTCCAACAAGGTAGTGCAGTAAGTGACTTGTTATCCAATATGTAGCTATATGTTTCCCAGTGGTTTGAGGGAGAGGTGAAAAGATCAACCATGTGAGGTCTGAAGGACAACAAAAGGCATGCAGTAGCTGAAAAGCAATGAAAGCCCTGTATGCTCCCCTCATAAGATTAGGTATCCTTCTTGGTGTAGAAATGCATCTTAGATTTAAGAGCTGTATATGTGTATAGCATGCCCACTCTGTCTTTGAAAGCCTTTAACTCATTCTAAAAGAGAAAATATTTCATAGTGGGTTTTTTTTCAGTAATCCCCAGAATTTCTAAATTTTCCAATGGAAAAAAGGGCCTTGGTGGAAAAAAATGGATTCTTCCCTCCCCCTGGTTTCTTCCTGGCTTTCCCCCTTCACATCTCTATTTGGGGACAGAACTAAGAGAGTACATGAGTTTTGTGTGCCTTGGTAGCTGCATCAAAAATTTCCAGTGGCTTCGTTTGAGAAATGTTGGCAGGTTAGTTAGTTTATTGCTCCTTTGCTGGGAGTTGGGAACATTTCTTGGATTGAAATATAAATTACAGTAGTTAGTAGAACTCCTGATGGTGGTATACGTTTGATTCTCAATAGCAGTGTTATTTATTTATTTTGGTGAGTACTCTGTGTGTGTATGCCTGAAAGTCATGGTTGAGTTCTGGCAACCCCTAGTGGGGTATGGACATTTCAGAGAGGTGGCTTACTATTGCCTGCCTCTATGTCCCAACCCTGGTATTCCTTGGAGGTCTCCCTTCCAAGTACTTGCCAGGGTCGGCCCTGCTTAGCTTCTGAGACCTGACAAGATCAGGCTTGCTTGGGCTATCTAGGTCAGGGCAATAGCAGCATTATTTATGTTAGTGATGCAATAGGAGTAATATAATTTATATTAGCTCTCCTTTCCTACTGAAACTAAGCCTGTGTGGCTGGAATGAATGCATATTCTTCCCCTGTCTATCTCTACCTCCATCTCCTCCTCTGATACAAGTGACCTGCATACATGAATGCTTATGCTAGAATAAAGACTGTTAGTCTTTACAGTGCCATAAGGCTTGTGTTTATTTTTCTCTGTGTTGTCCCCCTTATGTCAAATTTTAGAATAAACTCCTTAAGTCAGGGCCTGTTTTCGTGTACACTTTGAAGTGTCAGGCTAGGCACATTGGTAGTGCTATCTGAACAATAAAAATAATAACAATAAAGTTGTGCAGTGGCACAGGTCCTGATAAGGCTGGCATTGTTATTTATTTATTAAGTTACCTATATCCTGCTTTTCTTGTCAATGGAGACCCAAACCGGCTTACAACTCTGTTCTCCCATCCTCCATTTTATCCTCGTCATTATAATCCTGAAAAGTAGGTTAGGCTGAAAGAGAATGACTGGCCCAAGGTTATTCGGCAAGTTTCCATGGCTGAGTGGGGATTCAGGGCTAGATCTATCAGATCCTAGTCCAATACTGTAATTGCTGTATCATGCTACAAGGTGAAGGCTTTTAATTAGTAGGTATTTCTGTAATTTGTGGAGTTGGTTGTATACTTGTGTGTTCAAAGTATCTCTAAATATTAAGATCAATGCTGATGGCTTGATAAAGTAGCCCTATAAATAAATTCATCTTAATTATAGAGGAGGGATATTACAAAGATAAGTGTCTTCTTGGTAAAGTATGAAGGTGAAACTTAGCACAATTATACTTTGTCTGTAGCCTGTAAATCTGAAACCTGGCACAATTATACTTTGTCTGTAGCCTTTAAAGGGAAAATTACATTCTAGAATTTTTTAGAAACTAAGGTGATAACAATTCCCACAAACTGCATTTTTTCCAACAAAGTTAAATCAATTATTACATTCAATGAATCTTAGATAAGACTTGGAGTTGCTAAAAACCGCATCTGTACCCCTTTGTAAGGGAGTATGTTGAGGGCTCACATCTCTAGACACCTGCCTTTCAACACTGCCTTTGTACATCACCTACTGGCCTAAGAATTATGAGCTTTGACAGGTTCCCTCTCTCCTAGCCTGTGGATGGCAGGATCGGCCCCTTCAGCTGCTTTTAAAGATAGCCTAGCAGGCTGAGTATGCCAACTGGCTGTCCTTGTCCTCTCACTACAAGAGGCAGGGAGCTGGCTAGTCCAGGGTTGGAGCTGTGCCTTGGGAAATTACAGAAAATGACATACAGATTGTTGTAATATTATGTCAATATAACTAGAATCAACTGCCATTTTAAAAATATGAAAAACCCCGGTGGTGGGGGGTAGGGGATTGGCTGCTGCCACAGTTGTGGGGCAGGAAACCTACTGGGAAACAAGCCACATGGAAGCCCCATTGCTGCTGCACTTTATCAATAGCTGCAGCAGCAAGAAGTTCACTTATAAGCCTGTCCCTGCGTGGAAAGCACCTATTTTAACCAAAGAGAACTTGAATGCTAGCAACTGCATATAAAATTTATAAATCATGGGTGAAGCTCATGGCTTGGATTCAACAAAGAATTTCCACACAGTGTTGCAGATTGTGATGTTCTCACCCATCTACCCCTGCAGCCCAAAATTACCCCCACAGGTTGCATTTCAGGGACAGTTTGGGCTGTAGCGGTAGTTGGGTATGTTGTACTCTGTTGGTGGAAATCTTTCTGTCAATGGAAGTGGACTGGTGGATCCAAGTTTGTATATAAATTATTAACTTCTGATAAACTGAGCTGTATAAACAGCCATTAACGTTTTATGTTGTGTTAACAGAAATGTACTATACAGAGTAACTGTCCTCCTCAGCACAGCTTTTGTTGTGCCATTACTGAAATTACTCTGTCTGATTTTGGTGGCTGGCCACACCTTAAAGAGGATGCAGACAAGCTGGCAACAGTACAGGAGAGAACAACAATAGATTAAGAGATCAGAATGCTAGACATAAGGAAATGAGAAAGTGGCTATGTCTAGTGAAAAGATTATTAGGGACAAAGGAGTTGATTAAAGGTTGCCACAAGGAAGTAAAGAACAGCTGTTTTCCTTATTTTCCTTACTGTTGCATCTGGGATTCTGGCAGCGCAGTCCTAAGAATAGTTCCTAGGAGTCCAGGATACCAGCCTCCAGGTGGGACCTGGGGATCCCCTGGAATTACAGCTCATTTTCAGACTACAGTTACCCAGGAGAATATTGATGCTTTGAAGGGTGGACTATATGGCATTGTACCCCGCTGAGGTCCCTGTCCTTCCCAGGCTCCATCCCCAGATCTCTAGGAGTTTCCCAATCTCGATTTCTCAACTCTACCACCCATCCCCCACTGGTGGCCAGAGGGGACCTGGCAACCCTACTAGGAGTAAGTCCTGTTGAATAGACCTGTTTAGGATTGTACTGTGAAACTTCCATCTTTAAAACATTGCAAATAGTAATACTGTTAAATTACTGCTTTGAAAAGTTCTTGAAAGCATTATACAAAGATAATTTCTGTGTGATGTTTTCTGTGGTAATATGTAGGACCGCAGCTCAAAAGTCTGTAACCCAATTTCTGATCAATTCCCTTCCTTTACTGGAAGGAATTTTGTACTGGAGATGGAAAAAAACCTTTCTATCTGCTAAATAACTTTTAGGCAGAGTGTGGGACAGACCTGGGAAATTTTTCAGAGCTGTTTATACAAAAAGACCAGTGTCATACACAGTGTCAATATATCTAATTTTCAGCCTAGCCAGATCTGTGGATACTTAAATCCAGAAATTGGAGCCCTGAACAGACAAGACATATCCTTCTACAAACCTGAAAAATGCCCAGATTTGCAGAAAAGTCTGGAATCTTAAAAACAAAAATACATTGGGCAGTTAAAACCATCCAAAGTAATAGAAGCAGTGGTTATAGCTTTAAGAATAAATGCCTTCAGTGGCCATTGCTAGGCAACCACAATAGTACTGCCAGCCTTCAACCTTGGTTTGTCTGTAAAAAGCAGGGGAAGGGGGCAGGACCCTTTCCAGGCCTGTTTTGATCCCTGAGGGAGGACTTGTCAGGGTTAGGCCTACCAGCAACCACTGGGCAGCTTACTACCATGCAACTGGCATTGCTCACCCAGGCCTGTTAGCTTGCTAGTATCAGCAGCCACCCCACAATAGCATTATGGTATACTGGGTAGAGTTTCAAATTGGGATGTGGGAGACCCAGGTATGAATCCCCATTCTGCTGTGGAACTTCACTTGGTGACTTTGGGCCAGTCATATACTCTCAGCCAACCTACTTCAGAGAGTTGTTGTGAGGATAAAATGGAGGGGAGGAGAATGATGTAAGCTGCTTTGGATCCTCACTGGGGAGAAAAGTTGGCTATAAGTGAATATGGTTGAAGATAAAGGGCAGATAAAAAGTAGCTTGGCTGGTAGGTGGAAAGGAGAAAAGAAATCAGGCAGAGGATATGGGGGCTTCCAGGAGGAGGGAAAGAAGAAACAGTGTTGGAGGTGGGATACAGAGGAAAGTGAGGTGTCCTCTGCAAATCTTTGCCAGTGATCCCCCGTGGAACTTGGCCTGGCAGCTAGCAACATGCAGCTGGGACCAGCCTGGGATCCAGCACTGTGCAGCTTGGCCATAGTTCTCCAGGAAGAGGCTGCCATGGGAAGGAAGGAAGGAGAGAAGTGGAAGACAGGGAACAGATGAAGTTTGGGATCAAGAGAAGGAAGCAGGAAAAGAAGAGAGGAAAATGAGATGCTTCTCACAAATCTTTGCATTTTCCCCACTTGTTAATGTCTAGTATTCAGTTGAAAACAGCCACTAACTATTATTGTCTATGGATGCAGAGTGGCATCTTTCTCTGCTGAAATCCTTTGTGCTGGAAAAAAGCATGAAAATCAGTTCAGTTGTATGTCAGAAATGCCTGTCATAACTACAGTATATCTTCTTGGCACTGCTTAACCAGTTAAAGTACCTAGGGCTGTGCTGTTGGTTGCAGACTACCTATCGATCCATATTCTGGCTGTTGTCCTGGATTCTAGGTGACTGTGGGTGAAAATATTTGTATAAACTCCTGTTCTCCAAAAGAGAGGTCAAATGATTCTGTCACCTTCCCCTGAGGTGAAGAGTCCTTGTCCCCATTCCTAGAAAACCAAGGGGGTTCCATTTTCACAATCTGCCCTTGCAAAGGACTTGTGGATCCCTTGCAGTACTCTCATGGGCTTCTAGGTGTCCCTGTGCCCCAGTCTGAGGACCAAACTAGATATATGTGTGACATGAATCAAGTCAGAGATCTCCTGCCCCAACTTTTAGTCACGTCACATGTAATACTGGGGAACTAACATTCCTAAACATTCCTGAACCTGAGGGGGGAATGTTATTTTCCCAAGCTGAAATGGCTGCAGGGGCCTGTTTGCCTCACTGTGGGACTTGGACTCCCTGAGGCTGTTTTGATCTATGAAAATGGCATGGGAGGGTGTGATGGCAGTGTGCTGCTTCAGTTTACTGCATCCGTCACAGCCCCAGTAGAAGAAGAACTCCTCATTCGACATCGACGGGAGACTGACTGGAGATGGGCATCTTGATTGTTCCAGGACGACCCTGAGCAACTGCGAGTGGCGGGCGTGATAGCAGAGGAGACCAGCATTAAGAAACTCCAGCTGGAGTTCTGCGGGGAGATTGATGAACTGCGACAAGACACCCGGGCCACCTTAGCCAAGCTCCTGGTGGCCATCCAAGAGGCCATACAGCAAGAACTCCAAGCCTTGGGGGCAGGGGTCCTTGCACTGCCCAGTCCTGTGGGACCCCCAGCTGAGGAGATGCCTGTGCAGCTGCTGGCAGTGGTGGCACCCCAACCCGGGGCCTGAATGACTGAGAGAGGTGCTGGAGGCAACGTTAAGAACATAAGAACATAAGAGAATCCAATGTTGAATCAGGCCAATGGCCCATCTAGTCCAACACTCTGTCACACAGCCGCCAAAATATACCACGTGCCATCAGGAGGTCCGGCAGTGGGGCCAGGGCACCAGAAGCCCTCCCACTGCTGCCCCCTCCAGCACCAAGGATAGAGTGCATCACCTGCCCCAGACTGAGAGTTCCCATCTATACCCTGTGGCTAATAGCCACTGGTGGACTTCTGCTCCATATGTTTATCTAATTCCCTCTTGAAACTGTCCATGCTTGTAGCTGCCACCACCTCCTGTGGCAGTGAATTCCATATGTTAATCACTCTTTGGGTGAAGAAGTATTTCCTTTTATCTGTTCTAACCCGACTGCTCAGCAATTTCATGGAGTGCCCACAAGTTCTTGTATTGTGAGAAAGGGAGAAAAGTACTTCTTTCTCAACCTGCGCAACCCCATTGATAATCTTATAAACCTCGATCATGTCACCCCTCAGCCGTCGTTTCTCCAAGCTAAAGAGCCCCAAGCATTTTAACCTTTCTTCATAGGGAAGGTGTTCCAACCCTTTTATCATTCTAGTTGCCCTTCTCTGCACTTTTTCCAATGCTATAATATCCTTTTTGAGATGTGGTGACCAGAACTGCACACAGTATTCCAAATGAGGTTGCACCAATGATTTATACAGGGGCATGATGATACTGGCTGATTTGTTTTCAATTCCCTTCCTAATAATCCCCAGCATAGCGTTGGCCTTCTTTATTGCAGCTACACGCTGTCTAGACATTTTCATCAAGTTATCCACTACGACTCCAAGATCTCTCTCTTGGTCCGTCTCTGCCAGTTCAGACCCCATCAATGTGTATTTATATTTAGGATTTTTGGCTCCAATGTGCATCACTTTGCACTTGGCCACATTGAACCCCATTTGCCATGTTGATGCCCACTCACTCATCCTCGACAGATCCCTTTGGAGTGCCTCACACTCCTCCCTGGTTTTCACCACCCTGAACAACTTCGTGTCATCTGCAAATTTAGCCACTTCACTGCTTACTCCCAATTCCAAATTGTTAATAAACAAGTTAAAAAGCATCGGACCGAGTACTGATCCCTGTGGTACCCCACTGCTTACCACCCTCCACTGAGAAAGTTTCCCATTTATACTCACTCTCTGTTTTCTATTTATAAGCCAGTTTTTGATCCACAAGAGGACTTGTCCTTTTATCCCATGACCATTGAGCTTACTTAGGAGCCTTTGATGAGGAACTGTATCAAAACTGTATCAAAAACGTTCAATGGGACTCCTGAGAAGCTAGTGTTCTTTGCCCTGCAAGTGCACAAATTCCTACAGGAGTGGGACCACACCTTCCCCTCGGATGAGCATCATGTGGACCACGTAGGGTCTTGGCTGCATGATCAGGCAGCAGACTGGTTCGTGGGACTCTACAACATGGGAGGCCCAGAACTCCAGGATGTAGATGCTTTTATGTGAGCTCTGCAGCGGCAATATGAAGACCCCTTGGAGTTGGAGAGGGTGAGGACCCATCTCCGGGGCTTGAGAAAAGGGGCTCGATCTGTTAGAGAATTCTCAGATGAGTTTAGGATATACGCAGCTAAGCTCCATGGGTGGCCTGAGGAGGTGCTGATTGAGTTTTACCAGGCAACCCTGAATTCCACCACCCTGGACAAAGCCCTGGTGCAAGACAACCCACTAACCCTCAATGGCTGGATCCAGGTCGCCTGTGAGGTGGATAAAAGGTGCAACCTCCTGAAAAGGTACCATCTGAAACCTGGGTTGAAGGCACCAGGCAGTGAGGCGAAAGGGCCACGTGCCGGGATTTGGGAGTGAAAGGGAGCACAGACTGTGATGTGGCCTGTGCTTGAAATGTGGGGTTTCTGGCCACTTCACTGCAAATTGTCTTTGTGAAAAGAACCTCGGGAAGGGAAAGAGAGATGAGCAGAAGGGAGTAGACAAGAAATCCAAGTCTCCAGGGGATCGGCCAAAGACCCCGAAGGCTCTCCAAGTGGGAGAGTGGGAGGAACTGGAAAGCACTTTGCCCAGTGAGGAGGAACCACAATGGTCGGCAGGAAAAGGGTGGGACCTGCGGTGAAGTGCACTAACCGGCAGGTCCGAAAGTCTCCTGCACCAGAATAGGTGAGAATTTCCTCCCCCATGTTTTACCTAATGGTGACTTTGGGCACCCATGTTAGGATGCAAGCTCTTATTGACTCTGGGTGCACCTGGGACCTTATTAGTCCAACCCTGGTGATGGGGTTGGGCGCTAAGATGCATGAACTAGAAGAGGCCATAGTTTTCTCCCAAATGGACAGGACTCCCATGAAAGGAGGAGCCTTGTAGATACTGCATGGTCCACCTGCTGGTGGGGGTGGCATCCCATTGGGAATGGTGGTCATTTGTCGTAAACCCTGAAGCCAAATTCCCAATGGTGCTTGGGGGTCCCTGGCTTTGAGCCCATGATCCCTATGTTCAGTGGAGTGTAGGAGCCTTGCAGTTCCCAGACCTCCGGTGTAGAGAGCGCATTTGGAACCTGGAGTGGGGGAGGAACCACACCTGGTGCTGGAGCACATCTTCCTGGCCCGGGAGGAGCTGGACCTCATTCCCCCCCGAGTATAGAGACTTGGCCAAAATATTTGCGGAGGAATAGGCAGACAACCTGCCCCCTCACTGGAAAACTGACTGTGAGATTGAAATTTTGCCAGGTCATAAGATGCCCAAAGGGAAGCTTTATTCCATGAGCCTGATCGAGAAGGAGGAGCTGCGGAAATTTTTTGATAAAAATTTGGCTTGGGGGTTCATCTGACCGGTGGCTTCACCCTTCATGGCTCCAGTGCTTTTCAGAAAGAAAAAAGACAGGGATTTAAGACTGTGTACAGACTGTAGGGGGTTGAATGCTGTATCCATGTCAAATGCTTATCCCCTCCCCCTGATCAAGGATCTCCTGGCAGAGGCCGCCAAGGGCCGGATTTTTACCAAACTGGATTTGTGGGACGCCTATTTTCGGGTGTGCATCCAAGAAGGAGATGAACCTAAAACTGCATTTAACACCCCCCGGACCAATTTGAGTACTTGGTGATGGTGTTCAGGCTTGCAGGAGCCCCAGGGGTGTTTATGAATTTGATTAATGAAGTGCTGCACAAATACCTGTTCAAGGCGGTGCTGGTTTTTCTGGATGATATCTTGATCTATTCTAAAGATAAGGAGTCACATGTGCAGCTAGTCAGAGAGGTGCCCTCTATGAGAACCACCTGTTTGCTAAACTGTCTAAGTGTGAGTTCCATAGAGAGGAACTGGACTTCCTGGGTTACAGAATCTTGGGGGTGGGGGGGCTGAGCATGGATCTCCACAAGGTGCAGGATGTGCTGGGGTGGGACCCCCCACAGATGAGGAGACAGTTACAATAATTTCTCGAGTTTGCCAACTTCTACAGACAGTTCTTCCCCAATTTTGCCCAGATCACCTTGCCCCTTATGGACTTGCTGAAAACGAAGGGGAAGAGGCCAGAGAGTAGTAGTTTGGACTGACCATAAAAATCTAGATGCCATTTGCACGTGCTGGTGCCTGAACGCCAAACAGCTGTGCTTGGCGGAGTTTTTCCTCTAAGTTTCAGTTTACCCTTAAGCACCTCCCCAGAAAGTAAAACTTCCTCGCTGATGCTCTCACATGCCTCCCCCAACATGCCAGTCAGCAAGAGGAGGTAGTGGACTCCATGTTCACTCATGCCCAGTTGGGGGGGCAGTACTAAAGTGCAGTCGCACAAAAGAGGGGGTGCCCCTAATGCTGATCTGTGGGTTGACAAATTCAAAAATGCCCTTATGGAGGAATAACAGAAGGAAATCGACACAGAGGAAACTTTTTGCAAGAGGACAATGGGTGCTGATACTGACAAGGCAAACTGTTTGTGCCTAGCTCCCTCCAGGGAGAAGTTCCGTCTATGGGTCATGATAATAAACTGGCTGGGCATTTCAGGTACCTAAAGACTTTGCATCTGATCCAAAGACAGTTCTGGTGGCTGTGTATGAGAACAGATATCTCTCAATATGTGCCCTCTTGCCAAGTATGCTTGATGGGGAAGAGACGGGCTGGGAAAGTCCTGGGGTTGCTGCAGTCCTTGGAAACCTCCAAATGACCTTGGGTGGTCATTTCTATGGACTTTAGAACTGACTTACCACACAGCAAGAGAAGGACTGTCATTTGGGTGGTTGTGGATCTGTTTTCCGAACAGGCACATTTCATCCCTTGCAAGCAGCTGCCATCAGCCCAAAAACTGGCCCAGTTATTCATGCAGCACATTGTCAGATTGCATTCCATACCCCAGAGGTGATCTCAGACAGGGGGCTTCAGTTTGTGGCAGGGTTCTGGAAAGAGCTCTTGAAATTACTAGGGGTGGAGCGGGGTCTCAGTAGTGCATACCACCCAGAGGCTGATGGACAAACAGAGAGAACCAATCAAGTATTGGAGCAGTTTCTGAGATACTTCACCAACCATCAACAGGATGACTGGCTGGAATTGCTAACTTATGCGGAATACAATTATAATAATATAGTGCACAGTCCTCTGGGGCCACCCCATTTAAGGTGATACATGGTTATGAAGGGGCCCCTGTGCCCACGGTGTCCATGGAGGCTGCCGGCCCCTCAGATCTACAAGCCTGGTGGTCTGGAATAACCCAGCGGTGGGCCCTAATTCAACAAACTCTGGCTAAAGCAAAAGAGGATTACAAAGCCAAGATGAAAAGGGATGGGCCCCTGAGTGGGACTTGTGACCTGGGGACTCTGTTTACATCTCCACCAAAAATCTCAGGGGCCTGCAACCAGGGAAGAAGTTGGGGTGGAAATATGTGGGGCCATTCAAGGTGGTGAGGCTCATCAAATAAGGTGGCTGTGGAACTGGACTTGCCAAAAATTTACGTCATATCCACCCTGTTTTCCATTTCAGTCTACTGAAGAAGGATCCAGAGCCATCGAAGTGGAGACCTTGTCCTGCAGCTCCCCCTCCCCTGATCATGGATAGGGAGCTCATCAAGAAGTTGAAGAAACCCTGGACTCTAAAATCAAGCAAGGGCGCCTGCATTATCTCATCAGGTAGAAGGACTTTGATCCTAGCCATGATGAGTGGGTGCCCCGGGATCATGTTAAAGTTCCTAAATTGGTTCGTGCATTCCACAAGAAGTATCCTCTCAAACCTGGGACTGAGAGGTCTTCGGGGGGGAGGGGGGGGACACAGAATGTCAAACTCAGAGCTTCGTTTGCCATAAATTTGTTCTTGTATGTCTTGGAGAGTGGGTTTTTTGGGGGGGTCTGGGCCTATTTGGGTCTTTTGTCTGGTCTATTGCTCATTGAACAAGATCAATTTGCCTGGGGCTGATTGCAGGCACCACCCTCTGCTGCTAGGAGGTGAGGGCTGTGGGCCTCTGAACTGTCAGGCTCCTCCTAGGCAGAGGCAGGAGCCAAAGGGCAAGATTCAGAGGGCTCTTAGCCTGGGTATCAGACCTGAGGACCCTTCATTACTCTAGATTCCTTTAAGCCATTAACCAGTTATGAAGGTAGAAAGCCAGGATGAAGCAGGGACTATCCAGTGTTTTGCAGAGAGTGCCACTGAGTGGAAATCATGGGTGTGTGCTCACTGCATGGAGCACATGGCTCTCAGGGAGCAGGTTCGTTCCCTTGAGGTTAGGGTTGCTGACCTGGAGAAGCTGAGGCAGAGAGAGAGGTTTGGGGAAGAGAACCTTGGGGACTTACCACAACAGTCCCACTCCTGGCTGACAGCTGTTCTGCAGTTGTGGAGAGTGAGAGTCTCGAGGTCAGAGGGCATCAGTCTGAGGAGGTGGGATGTGATCCCTTAGAAGGGACCCCTTCCTTTGGCAATGGATTGCTATCCTCTCAACCCAAGGATACCCCTGAGTGGCTGGGGGGAGTTGGGCTTATGGTAGTGGGTGACTCGATCGTTAGGAATATAGAAAGTGGGGTTGGTGACAGGCATTTTGATTGCCTGGTGACTTGCCTGCCTGGTGCCAAGGTTGTAAACATCATGCACTGTCTAGATAGGCTGACAGAGAGTGCTGGGTCATGGTGCATGTTGGCATGGTTAGCAGTCATGGTGCATGTTGGCACCAATTACATTGGGAAATGTAGTCATGTGGTCTTGGAGGAAAATTTTAGTTTACTAAGCAGAAAATTAAAGGGCAAGTAGCAATCTCAGAAGTGCTTCTAATTCCATGCCCATGGCCAGCTGGAGAAGCACTGCTTGGGTCTCAGTGTGTGGATGAGAAAGTGGTGCTGGGAGGAAGGCTGGGAGCCTCTGGTTTGAGACAAATCAGTCTAAAGGGATGATTGCATAAACACTCAGGGTAATATTGATAGGCATATAATAGAACTTGGGAGAGATGGCATGATGGTGACTGAGGGCAATGTGTGGTGACTAAGGGGCCGAGGGAGGTGAGGGTTACTGGAGAGGGAAACACATTATTGTTTTTAATAACTGTGTTGTGTGTTTTATATTGATATTTATGATGTTGTTTTAATTGTTCTTTTATGGGAGCTACCCTGAGCCCACCTCGGCAGGGAGGGCTGGGTACAAATCAAATGAATGATTGAATAAATAAATAAATAAAATTATAGGTGTCTGTGTTCCACTGCTAGAAGTCTCCAAGCCAAGATAGGGGAGCTGGAGTGCTTGGTGTTAAATGACAACTTAGATATAGTAGGTATCTCTGAAATATGGTGGAATGGGGAAAATCTATGGGATACAGTCATTCCTAAGCTCTGTAGGCAGGACAAGGAGGGACAGGTTGGTGTTGTTGTTGCATTGTACATCAAAGAAGGCATAGAATCAAATAAGTTAGAGACATTAGGGGAATTAACTTGCCAACAGGAGCAATATGGGTGGAAATACTGGGCCCTAAGGGTTACTTAAAAGTGGGTGTGTTCTGTTGTGTACCTGATCAAAACCTTGAGGCTGATCTTGAGATGGAGAAGGAAATCAGGAAGGTGACTAAAGCCGATAATGTTATTATACTGGGAGACTTTAACTACCCTCACATTGAGTGGGTAAACATGTGCTGGAGTATTGCTGTAGAAATGAGATTCCTAGACATCATAAATGACTGCCCTGAAACAGGTGGTTACAGAGCCAACCAGAGGGGTAGTGATCTTGAACTTAGTTCTGAGCAGGTCTCAAGACCTAATGAGAGATGTAGAGGTTGTTACACCAGTTGTGAACAGCGATGAAAATGCTGTTAAGTTCAGCATTCAGGTCAATGGAAAGTTATCCCTAAAATCCAAACCTGTCACATTTGATTTCAAAAGAGGGAACTTTATAAAAATGGAGGGAATGGTAAAAAGGAAGCTGAAGGGGAAACACAATAGAGTCAGATCCCTAGAGGATGCTTGGAAGCTATTTAAAACCACACTAGATAGATCTATGGTGCGGTCTCATTTGGAATACTGTGTACAGTTCTGGTCAGTGTATCTCAAAAAGGATATTGCAGAACTGGAAAAAGTGCAGAGGAGGGCAACCAAGATGATTAGGGGGTTGGAGCATATTCCCTATAAGGAAAGGCTGAAGAGTCCAGGGCCTTTCAGTTTAGAAAAGAGACAACTAAGGGAGGACATGATAGAGGTTTATAAAATGATACATGGGGTGGAGAGAGTTGACAAAGAGAAATTTCTCTCTCTCTCTGAAAATACTACATCTTGAGGGCATCCAGTGAAGCTGATGGGCAGTATGTTCAGGATGGACAAAAGGAGATACCACTTTACACAGAGAGTGATTAAGATGTGCTATTCGCTGCCAAAGGTTGTAGTGATGGCTACAGGAATAAATAGCTTTAAAGAGGGATTAGATAGATCAGTGGAGGATAAGTCTATCAATGGCTACTAGCCATAGTGACTGAGGGGAACCTCCTCATTCAGAGGCACTAATCCTCTGAATCCCAGATCCAGGAGGCAACATAAGGGGAAGGCCTCTGCCTTTGTACCCTGTTACTGGCTGTCCAAAGAAACTGGGTGGCCATTGTGTAAGACAGGATACTGGACTAGATGGACTATTGATCTGATGCAGCAGGGCTCTTCTTATGTTCTTAAGGCAAACTAAGCCTGCTGATGTCCTGAGCACATGCAAGCTAATCACACCATTCTCCTTGTCAGTATTACTATTCTTGCAGACCAGTGGGAGATTGAAACCGACAAGAATCCTGTGTTTTACCAGGGCTTTTCTAAATTGCAAAACTGCAGTGAATGGAAAGAATGATCCTGGTAGTCTAGAAGGATTATGTGATTTGCATGCAGACACGTGCCTCTCTTGGACTCTTGTAGTGTCTAAGAGTAGAAACTTGGAAAGAAACTGGGGCTTATTAAACCAACTTTGGTAAATACCTTTGTTGAAATGAGCAGGAATTTCCCTTTTAGGTTAAAATCCAGTTTGATCCATCTGAAGGCTGCCTATTGAGATGAGAAAAACCAGAAGTCTAGAATACAGTGCTGTCAAGTCTGATGAATTAATTATATAAATCTACGTGAAGACTATAGCAGATGTTTTGGATATGGCAAAATGAAGAATTTGATAAATGATTGTCCAGTATAAAAGCTCTTAGTAAATAATGTAATGATGTGAACCTCCCAACTTTTGCTAATGTAGCAATTTCAGGTCTTATTGATTGTTGCTGCCATAGGAATTTAGCAGCTCAAAAACGCATGTGGGGGAAATCTCCAGAACCACTGGCTTATTCTTCCAAGCTGTCTGATTTCAGAATCAGCTAATTTGTATGCTTCTGTAGTATATAAAGTGACAAAAAATATCAGACACTTCCAAAAATGAAAGGGGACATTTCCTTATGATCACTTGTATCACAAAAGAGAAATTATATCAGTCCCATGAAGATGGGTGCATACTCTGCTTTGTCTTGTGGAAAGACTAAGAAGGATTGGGTATTACAAATAACCATATCCTTTTACCTTTACAATACAATAAAGTGCAAAGGTATGCAGAGTGCTTGAGACTTGTTTGTTATAGGGATGCATGCTATTTGTAACATAAGCATAATTCTCAATTATGTTATTATTGGAAATTAGCCATTTTGGTATCTTTTTCATTTGTCTCTGAAACGTGGGAATGCAAAATTCACTTCTCCGGTGGCTCCTTGTGGGACATTCCTCACTACTGGGATAAGCTCCTCCCTTATGTTCAGGGTCGGCTCCAAGCTTTGATCCAGGCGGGGAGGGGCTTATCCCCTTGGAGGCACACCAGTTCTCTTGCTGACCTTGCTCTAGCAGGATGTGCTCCAGAGGCGCTGCATAGCGCCGGCTGAAGAAGAAACGAAAGTGAAGGAATGAGTGAAGAAGAAGACACAGGAGCTCAACAGGGCTAACTGCAGGCAGCGCCTGGCATTTACAAGCCCTCCTAGGGCATTTTCTCTGCCGGCCTGACCCGTCCTTGGGCGGGGGGCCTGCTCCTAGTCTCAGGAGTGCAGAGAAACTCGGAACATGCCAGCGGAGCAATGAGTCTTCAACTCTCCTGCTCCAAGGCTTGGAACAGATGGCTGTGGCAGGGACACGGAACAACAGCGTTGTCTCCCAATGTCCCACCTGAACCTCGGTAAGAACATCTGCGGACAGTCTCTACCCTCCCTAGGTTGACTGGAGGAGGCTGAGCCCTGTTAAGGGTCCGCAGAAGGCTTCCTCAGCCTGGGAACGAATTGGGGGGGGCATCTCGGCTTTAACCCCCTGTTCTCTCCATCGTCCCTCTATCCCCATGTCCCATGCTTGGAGGTATTGGGGGGGAGGAGAGAGAGAGAGAAGCTTCCCGTCTTTCCCCTTCTCAGATAGTAGTACCTACGTGGGAAAATTGAGTGGAAAAAGAGGCTGAGTTGGGCTGGCCCTGTTTGGTTTTTGGATGGGAGACCGCCAGGGAGGCCCAGGGTTGCTGTGCAGAGGCACAGACAATGGAGAGGAGGTAGTCTTTGATATGGCTGCAAAGACACCTCAAGACAGGGGCTGTTCCTCTGAGGACAATTCGCAGGTCTCTCAAGTCCCCATGGATACCCCAGGGGAACTCAGGGAATCCATTACCTCTGAAATGTTAAATTGGTTCAGAGGAGAAGTGAGAAGAGAGTTTCAGGAGCTAATTAAAGAGAACCTCCAAGGCTTCACTACAAATTAATCTTCTGTGGAAAGAGGCAGACCTCTCAAAAGAATTCTAGACAGGGTAGCTAGTGTTTCTAGATCCCCTATAAGATCTAAACATACCAAACACATGTCAGCCTCCCGTGAACGAAGCCCTCTGTTGGAATGTGGAGATTCAGAACCAGACTCTTCCTCTTCTTCATCAGGACAAGAGGAAGGGGAACTTTCTGTGGAAGAAGAGGAGGTAGTTGTACCCACAGTACAATCCAGACTCTTCCCACAGGAATTATACTCCCGTCTCTTACCCAAAGTATTGAGAACCCTAGATGTCTCATCTAGACCTAAGGAGGAGACTGATCAGGAAACAGAGTTTCAAAAAGGGGCTGGAAAGTTGATGCCTAAGTTTTCACTTTCACAACCTGGACTACCCCTCCCAGCCTCCTTTTATAACATTATGAAGGTGGAATGGGAACAACTGGCTAAACCCAAGGCCAATCATAATCTCTTTTCCAAATTCTATTCTCTAATGCCAGATGCCACAAAAACGTTGAACCTTCCTGTGGTGGATGATCCTATAACCAGCCTATATTCCAATTCGGTGCTCCCAATGGACACCGGTGGGATGCCTAAGGATCACACTGATAGGAGAGTTGAACAGGCTCTGCGCAAAGATTTTGAAGCCTCATCTGCCACTATCAAGGCTTCTACAGTGGGCTCTCTGTTCTCCAGAGCAGCTTACGATTGGGCAGACAAGTTGGCTACAGCTGACAGTGAGGTTCCCAAAGAGTTTGAAGACGAATTAAAGAAAATTTCTCTGGCTATTGCCTTTATGGCAGATGCCACTCTAGATGCCCTTCAGCTGTCAGCTAGAGCATTGGCATGCAGTGTGACAGCGAGGCGAAACAACTGGCTTCATCACTGGGACGTGGACTCGTCTGCACAGGCGAAAGTGGCAGCAGTTCCTTTCAGAGGGGCCTATCTGTTCGGAGATGGTCTGGATAGCTACTTAATAGAGGATAAGGACAAAAGAAGGTCCTCCCCTCTAAGAAAAGAGATAGCAAACCACGAAAGCGTTTTCAGCCCTTTCAGGATCAGAAAAGAGGTCAGAAACAGTCTTTCTCAAGATCTTTCAAAGAAAAATGGCAACCTAGACATCAAGGTGGAAAGTCCTTCTCCTCTTCCAGAGGTGAATAGTCTTCCACCAAAGGTCCCAAGAAAGAAAATTCAGCATGACTATCTTGCCCCAGAACGTCACAAGATAGGAGGCAGACTTCAGGGTTTTTTTTCAGAGCTGTGGCACAGGACAATCTCGGATCAATGGGCTTTAGAGACAGTGTCCAATGGATACAAACTGGAATTTCTCTCCATTCCCCATCACCGTTTTCTCAGGATGCCAAAGTACAGGAGTCGGATCAAGCATCTCCAGATCAAGGAGGCGATTCTTCACCTTCTGGACATAGGGGCGATAGAGAAGGTGCCTTTGCCCCAACAGGAACAAGGCGTTTACTCCATATTCTTCGTAGTTCTGAAGAAAAATGGATCCACAAGAGCCATTTTGGATCTGAAATGGCTCAACAGTCACATCCAGAACAGAAAATTCAGGATGGAAACGTTGAAGTCCATACTATCAGTCCAGGAAGGGGATTTTTTGACATCATTGGACTTGTCAGAAGCTTATCTTCATATCCCCATTCATGTAACGCACCAGAAGTTTCTCCGGTTCAATTATGCAAACCTCCATTTCCAGTACAAAGCTCTTCCTTTCGGCCTCAAATCTTCACCCAGGGTCTTCACAAAGATCCTAGTGGCTCTTGTAACACATCTAAGTGTGAAGGGAGTGAGTCTTTTTTCTTATTTAGACGATATCTTGCTCAAGGCTCCTTCAGCGATGGAATGCTCACAGGCCCTAATGTTAACAATACAGACCTTGGAGGATCACGGGTTTGTAGTGAATCGGGAAAAGAGTCATCTACAACCGACTCAGAGGCTGCAGCACCTGGGAATGGAAATAGACACGACACAGGACCGAGTGTTGCTTTCTCAAGAATGGGAAATGAAGATCAGATCATGGTTAGATCAGGTCCTGAGAAACCCCAAGATGGAACTAATGACATTAGTAAAGCTATTAGGGATGCTTGTCTCATGCCAGGAAGTAGTACAAGGGGCGTGATTCTATGCCAGACCACTTCAGAGATTCTTACATCCTTATCAAGGAGATATAATGAGGAAAAGATTCAAAATGATCCAACTTCCTATATCAGTTCGGAATCAATTAACCTGGTGGCAAGCCCCAATGCGGTTCAAAATTGGGATTCCCCTCAGAGATCCCACTTGGTTAGTAATGACGACCGACACCAGCCTGATGGGCTGGGGGGCGCATTCAGGAGACAGGATGGTACAGGGAACTTGGTCTGTCAAGGAAATGTCGGAAAGCATCAATTTGTTAGAATTGAGGGCGATCCGCCTGGGCCTCTTGAATCTTGCAGATCTCCTGTCAGGACATCATGCCCTTGTCCAAACGGACAACACTACGGCAAAAGCCTACATGAACCGACAAGGGGGAACCAAGATACGATCTCTCCATGCAGAAGCATCCCTGTTAATAGCTTGGGCGGAGAATCACTTGCTCACTCTGAAAGCCACACACGTGGCAGGAAAGGACAACGAACTAGCAGAATGGCTAAGTCGAAAACGATTGGATCAGTCAGAGTGGATGCTGAACAAAGAAGTGTTCAAACAGATTTGCAACAAATTTGGAAGAGTAATTCTGGACCTGTTTGCCACGGAGGTGAACCGTCAGGTTCCAGAGTTCATCTCTCGACAAAGAAACGCCCTAGCAATAGGGACAGATGCACTGAGCTGTGTATGGCCCCTGGGTCTTCTATACGCTTTCCCACCAGTTCCAATCATGCACAAGGTCTTACAACAGATTCGTGTACAGAGAGCGGAGGTAGTACTAGTGGCGCCATTTTGGCCATGTCAAACGTGGTTTCAGGACTTACAGTCCCTGTCAATTGCAAAACCGTGGCATCTGCCTACACGGGAGGATCTACTGACGCAGGGTCCAACGAGGCATCCCCAACCGGACTTGCTCCGCCTCACAGCTTGGAGATTGAGCGGAAACTGTTAGTGGGGGCGGGTTATCAAGACACAGTGGTCAAGACCATGCTAGCGGCTAGGAAGGCCTCCACTAATAAGTCATATGATCACACCTGGAGGGTATTCCAATCATGGAGTCTAGAGAGAGGGCAGGAACCCACTAAGGCCTCAGTACAAATAGTGCTAGCTTTTTTACAGGCTGGGCTTGATAAGGGCCTCAGCATGAATACCCTTAGAAGGCGAGTGTCAGCCATTTCAGCAATCCAGGGTGCCAGACATGGAAGATCCCTTCTTAAACACCCTCATATTAAGCGATTCTGAAAAGGGGCATCATACCTTAACCCTCCACAGGTGCACAGGTTCCCGACCTGAAATCTCAACACAGTTCTTAAGGCTCTTTCTAAGCACCCATTTGAGCCCATGGCCTCCTGCCCCCTCAAGGAGTTAACCTTCAAGACCCTTTTTCTAGTGGGTATTACCTCTGCTAGGAGAGTGTCTGAAATCAGAGCATTATCTGTAAATAAAGAGCTCTGTATTTTTCACAGGGACAAGGTGGTCCTTCGCATGGATCCAGCTTTTGTTCCCAAGGTAAATTCGGTCTTCCATAGGGTAGAGGAGGTTGTTTTGCCATCTTTCTGTACTAATCCAAAACATGAAAAAGAACGGGAATGGCATTGTCTAGATGTTAGAAGGGCCCTTAGCTTCTACATTGAAAGAACGAAGGGGTGGAGGAAATTTGAGTCACTTTTTGTGTCATTTAGAAAGTCTTCCATGGGAATGCAAGTTTCCACTTCCACGCTCAGTAGATGGATTAAGGTTTGCATCATCCTGGCTTACAAGGCAAAGGGACTCGAAATTCCAGAAGGGATTGTAGCCCATTCCCTGAGGGGAACAGCTACATCTGTAGCTTATAGGTCTTTCCCCTCTCTGGAGACCATTTGTAGGGCGGCTACTTGGAAGTCAGTCCATTCTTTTACTAAACACTACAGAGTGGATAAACTGGTGTCAGTTGAGGCGGCCTTTGGTCATAGAGGGCTTCAGCAGACTCTGTAAAACGGGGAGTCAGTTCCCTCCCTGTAACATAGCTCTTGTAAGTCCCAGTAGTGAGGAATGTCCCACAAGGAGCCACCGGAGAATGGAAGGTTTCTTTCACTTACCGTGAATCTTCCTTTCTCGGTGGTTCCGAAGTGGGACATTCCTGCCCACCCGCTTTGAGTGCGCCTCCCCTTTTTACAGAGTTGGCGAGCGGTGACTGTTTCACCGGACTAATTGAGTTTGAGTTCAGACAGTTGGGTTTGTTTTCCTGGTCCTCCCTTCCCTCTAATTTTTCGGGGGGAGATGTTGTTTTTTCTTCTAGTTCCTTTCCGGCGGGATGTTATTTATCAGGCTTGACGAGGACTGGTGTGCCTCCAAGGGGATAAGCCCCTCCCCGCCTGGATCAAAGCTTGGAGCCGACCCTGAAGATGAGGGAGGAGCTTATCCCAGTAGTGAGGAATGTCCCACTTCGGAACCACCGAGAAAGGAAGATTCACGGTAAGTGAAAGAAACCTTCCATTCCTTGTCATTAGAAAAGCAGCTGTATGAACAAGACTTTCACTTGAAAATATAACACCTTATTTTCACATTTATAAACAGCATTTCCTTTTTCTTCTGGTAAACTTTTTCAAACTTTCACATGAATAGGCAGTGTCTCTTCATGCTAAAATAACCCTGAATATAATTCCACATTCTGTAGGGAATAAAATACTGTGGATAAAGGTGATTTTCTTTTTGTAAGAAAATTTTGCCTACTGTTTAAATCTTCAGAATTAATGCCACTTCAGATTTTCTTTCAGAATGGCTGATTATATTTAAACTGCATTCAAATAAATAATGAATAATTTATTTACATAAACAGTGTTTAAATTACAGTATTGCATAATATTGTTGAAGGTACAGTGATTAAAACCATGCAGTTTGTCTCTTTCAGGGTAAGATTTGAAAAACTATTCACATGGTTGAGCAATGGAAAGTCCAAATAAAAGTAGTACCCCTTCTCAAGAGGGGCTTTTGCTTAGAATGGGCCTCAATGATAACAAAGCTGGAATGCAAGGATTGGATAAAGAGAAGATCAACAAAGTAATAATGGAAACTTCCAAGGTTTGTTTGTATTAGCTTTCTGTAATGCTTTAGCTATTCACAGGTATTGATTGCACTCAATAAAGAGTGTGGGGTGTTCTTTTTTTAAAAAAACAACAAAGCTGTGTGGCTGCATTGTTCAATTCAGAAGACAAGGTGTGCTAGTCATTATTACAAGGCTACAAGTTAAAGTCATACCTAGTCAGAGCTCCCCACAGAATGTTACAGTTTTGAGACACACTTTTAGCACAGGCTTCTGATGCTTAGAACTGGGAAGCATTCTAGCCTGAAGAAAAATTATGTGGTTCCTTAAAGACTTAGCAGATTTGTATATGTGAATACGAAGTGTCATTATAGAAGTAATGTTCTGTCATTTTCCACAGGGAGCAATAATGTTTATGGGGAAGAGGCTGGCAGCACATTTTCAGAGGCCAATTTCCTCCCTCTTCCCCAATAATTTAAATGAAAGGGCAGTAGCCTTGTTTTTTTAAAGGATCTTTGGGAGCAGCAATTGGACTTGGAACATATATGCTCATGTTCTCAGAGACCAGTTTCTTCCTTCCCTTTCTGGCTCCAGGCTGAAGGGCAGCAGGCAGCCTCTTGCTTCCCTTCACTCACCCACAGTCCTAGCCCAAGCTTATTGAGGACTAACATCTGCCCAGTGCTATCTATTTCTGGGTATGTTCTCCAGCAGCATGAACATACTGAGTACGAGCAGCCTGTGGCTGGTTCCAGTTTTGTGGGCTTGTGTTTTTTCCTGAATTATTTCCCTGCAAGGGTAGGGCAGCTCCTATTCTGCCCCTCCAATTAGGCATAGTGTATGTCTGCAAGTGGCTCAAGTGGTTAAGACGCTGAACTGCAGGCTGTGGAAGGTCAGTAGTTCAGCAGTTCGAGACCCGGGTGCCGCATGACGGGGTGAGCTCCTGTCTCTAGTTCCAGCTCCTGCCAACCTAGCAGTTCGAAAGCAAGAAATTGCAAGTAGATAAATAGGTACCACTTCGATGGGAAGGTAACAGCGTTCCGTGCACCTTGGTGTTTAGTCATGCTGGCCACATGACCATGGAAACGTCTTCGGACAGCGCTGGCTCTTCGGCTTTGAAACGGAGATGAGCACCGCAGCCCTAGAGTCGGATTCGACTGGCTTTCGAGCAAGGGAACCTTTACCTTTACCTTTATGTCTGCAAATGGATACATATGTAGAGGCAAATGGTGAGTTAAAGTTAACCTGGAGATCTGCACTCGTCATTAGAAATTAAAGCTAACTTGTGCCCTATTCCAAAACATGCTTGTTTATGTTTTAACTTCATTGGAAACAATAGGACATTGCAGAATGTTCACATCCAAAATAATTATGCATATCTGTCTGTAGCAGAACAGTAATGTTAACAGAGCATATTATGTCATATGTTGCACTGGTGCAATACTTGAGTTAGGATTTATTTATAACATTTTAACCTTGCTTTTGTTTCAGAGACTCAAGCACTTAGATCCAGATTAGATGTTTCCATGAGTGCAAGAATTTGTGCACACAGAACATGAGTTTCCTGCCTTCCCTCCTCCCACTGCAGCCCAAAATGCCTCCCAAAATCCTGTCAGAGAGGCATTTTGGACTGCTGGGGTTAGGAATCAGGCTATGTGGGCAGAAATCATTGTTCCTGCAGAACAGTTAGTCTGGCTCCAACTCAAGGTGCCCAGCCAAAACCAATATATTATCATGCAAATAAATGTCAGGTTATACCCTAATTTCTTTTCTAATACTGTATAACTTTTTAAAAATCTAATTAGGAAGAATGTGACCAATAACAAATGTTAAACAATTTGAATCTCTTCGACAGGGTTCTAAATTTTATGAACATGAACTCAAGAAGGATCAACAAGTTAACAAACGAATTGAAAAAATCCTGAAGCTAAAAAGTAAAATTACAGACCAACAGATTATGGAAGCACAACTGCAGGTAATATCCAGCTCATTTTGGGTGAGGTGGACCATACAGAGAGAAAGGGGTAGGAAGATTCCACCAGTGCTGCCCACCTCAGTTATGTACAGTCTTCATTAATTTGATTTAATCCGAAAAAATACCAGTGTGTGTGAAAGCCTGTGCCTTTTTAATTAAGGGTTTTGCAACAATCATACAATTGCAGCCTTAGTATAAAAGTCCTATGTTCTTCAAAATTTCATTAGTTATTGTAAAAAATGGTATCAGCCTCATGTTTAAACATGCAATAAAGTTAAGGTTTGACAAAAGATTTGCTGTTAAGTAAACAAAAGTAAGTTTCTGTGTAATTGCTGCCCTCAGCTATATCAATCTCTTGTCCAAATGTCATGAGCATACCTTCAGGAGTTCCTCAACTGGTTTTTCTAGGTCTGCTAACCTTCAACATCCCCAGAAACTATTTGAATCTGTTATTGTTTTCTTTGTTCTGATGGGGGCAGAAGGGAATTGGCACATGTCTTAACTCTGAACATTAGCAGGGCAATGGCTGAAAATACACCGTTAAGAATCAGTTATTAAAATTCTATTTATTGTAAATTGCTTTGTTTTGCAAGTGCTTTATAGAATTTTATAATAATGTTTACACTGTATCAGCTGATCAGTGAAAATATAATAGAAAAATGGGGGAGATGTAACATTTTTTTGTTTCCTTACTACAAAAATAAGTTTCCATAGATGTATTCAAGGTCTCTAATATCCACATCCACATTGTTGATTTTTAAAATATATGTTCCATATTGTTAACAAGGGTAGATAACCTCTGATTCTCAAAACACCATGTTAGCAAAACTCCTCTATGTAAGGCTCCACTACTATCTTTTCTCATAGTTGCCTGCACAAAGTTTAATTGGGTTGGGGGAAAGCAAGGTGCCTCTGGGTAATGCTTGAGAGTGCATCTGTTTGTCATTAATTGTCTCGTGTATCAGAGCACATCTGGCACACATATAGTAGCTTTGCAGAGGTTGCACAGATGAGGCTTATACTAAATTTATGTGGGAATTTTTCTGAACTTTGTTCTACACACACACCCAGGATTGCAGCAATTATTGTTAACCAAATTAACAAAGGGAGTCTATCTTCAGCCTCTGCATATATACATCCTTCTTTCTTGTGCCACAATAATGGTCATGGTGATAGCCACCAACTTGGAAGGCTTTAAAACAAGAGTGGACAATTTCATGGAGGACAGGGCTATCAATGGTTACTATTCATGATGGATATCTACTCCCTCCAGTACCCAAGACAGTATGCCTCTTTGGATCAGTTGCTGGGGAGTACAAGCAGGGGGATGCTGTAGCAGTCGTCCTGCTTGTGGGCTTCCTAAAGGCCACTATATGGACAAAGCGCTGGAATTGATGGGTCTTTCATCTGATCCAGCATGGCTCATTTTATATTCATATGTTCTGAGTAAAGGCAACTTCACACAAATGACATAGCATGAAGTAGCATGGGGAAGACCATGTAGCAGAGCCCAAGTTCCCGCTACACTGTTTGCTTGCTTGTCTGAAGAAAACCTAAAATAGTCTCTAAAATACCAAAGCTATATTTGTTATTGTGTCTAAATTAGTTACCATGGCTAAATTAGATACTGTTTTCATACATGGCATGATCCTCTAGAAATGCATTTTCTGTTAATCTCTGTATGTGATAATACCTTCCTTTATGAAGTTATATTGCTATCTGCCATAGTCTGCCATAGTGGTAACAGAGTGGCATTTATACAATTTTGTACATTTATGTATGCACAGATGGATAAACTTGCCATAGAACTGGAGCAGAGCCGTGATCTCAGTTGCACTATTGTACACATTGACATGGATGCCTTTTATGCAGCAGTAGAAATGAGAGATAATCCTGAACTAAGGGACAAGCCTATAGCAGTGGGATCATTGAGTATGTTGGTAAGGTGGAAAGTGATGTTTCTTCAAAAACCAGGTGCACAAACCATCATTTCTTTAGGAGAGTATTTAATTTTTCCCTGTTGTTTCTAAGTGATTTGTTTCTGTAGATCATTCTATAACATCTTTCAGAAGAAAAACAGTCAGATGGCAAACACATTTTAATTGTCACATTCTGAACAGAATACTATATAATCGTGGTCTGTAGGCAAACCAGACTGCTTGATTTGCTGAAACGCTGACTCTATGTAATAAATTCCTGGATGGTGTAGGATTGACAAAGCACAGATCTGGAGGTACCTGACTGGGCACTTTCCAGATCAGCCACAGCTACCATTTTCTTTTTGCATTTGTATAGGCTTTATCTGTAGGTCAGCAGTCTACTATATATGATATGGGGCAGTCGCCATGCTCAGTTGTGTGCTTGGTATCCTAACTGTCCCATTTCTTCTGGGATCGCTCACCCGCTAATTATCCTGATAATAAAGCAATGGCTCTACTTGATTTTAATTTTCTTTTGATTTATGTGTGCTTGTGACAACCAAAGTTTAAGGTGACATGAGGTATCTCGTAGAAGCTGTCCCCCAAAGTGGTATATATACCTCCATATTTTGAAACTGTAGGTTATGGTGATGCCTAAATGCTACAGTTGCTGATCATTGAATTATGTAAATTGATGCAGAGGCATGCAAAGAAACTGGCATAAAGACATTGTTTTAAAAGAATCTGCTGATTCTTACATGTGCATGCATGTTGATATGCTCAATTTATTCATAAAGATCAAAATTAACATTAAAAATGCCTTCTTCCAATATGCTATTAAGTTGGCTTTTGAAAAGTTATGTTCGCTTTGAAAGGACAAAGAAGCATTGAAGAGAGGAAACCAGCTGCTTTAAAACAAAATTAATGTAGCAAAACATTTGTGGGTTCAGTTCTTATTCTTGAAAAGCTTGCATAAGCCTGTATTCAGAGGTAAGAGATGGCAGTTATTCACTGCTGGGAGAAAGGTGCAGTATAGGCTGCCAAGAGTCACCATGGGTTCCCAGACAAATATTCCCTCTGCCCACCCCTCACATTTAGAAGAACACAGACAAAAAGCTTGATCAGAACAGCTATGCTGCTACTATCCCCCAGTCACACCTTGTCCAGCTACCTGGGCCCTACCAGGGGTCCCTGGAATTCTGAACCCTTAATCCTCCTCTTTGTAACCCTGGACATTCTACACATTCTCAGTATTTTCTTTCCATATTCCAGTGCTCAGTTTCAGTGCTGAAAATGAACTTCTGAGCTAAACTCTGGTGAATTCTTGGCATAAATTAAGGAGGAGGCAGGAGATGTTGCCTGTAACAAAAAAGGCAGAGATTTTTTTTTTTGAGGGTTGGAGGGGAAAATCAATCTGCCCTTGTGAATTGCTGTGAAAAATGGAGAGAAAACAAGATGTGGGTTGTTGTCCAGAAGGAAACAAACTATATTGTTCTGTTTCTGTTACTCATAGAGGCAGGAGGCAGTGGTTACAGAGGTCCAGAACAATTCATGTGTGGGAGATATGCTCTTGCTCTGTAGATCTTGCTTCTTTATTCTGATTTATGAGAGTAGTAGCTGACCTTGGAATAGTAACTTTGGTTCTATTTTAAAGGTGACTAATGTATTCTAAATGGCCTACATCTAATATAGTGTGTGCGTGTGTGTGTACACACATATGTACAAACACACACACACACACAAAATACCTATTTAACTTGCCTCTCTGGTTTTGTTATCTGGAGCAATCTGCTTTTATACAGTTGTAGTTCCTGCTTTCTGCTTGTGCACATTGAGTCTGGTGCCTGTTGCCCCAGCATTACCCCCCAGAACACACCACTAGGTCCCTTAGCCCCACTCATGTCAGTGCAGGTGTGTCCCTATTTTGATTGAGCAAGCCTAAGTGTGCACTGGATTATGGACATAAATGCACATCTTTAGAAGTATTTATTGTTAAAACTCAAAGAAGTGCTAAGTTTGATTTTAAATTGTGTTTCTGTCTCTTTAAGTCCACTTCAAATTATCATGCTAGGAGGTTTGGAGTCCGTGCAGCCATGCCTGGATTTATTGCTAAGAAACTCTGCCCACATCTTACAATAGTGCCATTAAATTTTAAGAAATATCAAGAAGTAAGTAAAGAGGTAAGTGAGGTATTCCATAGGAAGCATTTATTTTATCAGATGATTTTAATTTGTCATGTATTTCCTGCATTGCAGACTAATTATTGTCACGTTCCATATTTCCACAAAATACTTTGATTTTGAATAAAGCATATAGTTACCTGCAATCACAGATATAGAGAGGGCTGAGCTAAAAGAATGGTTTATATCAGGGGTCTTTTCGTAGAAGAACAGCTGCAGGAGCTCATTAGCATATGGTATGCTAATGAGCTATTAGGCTATTAGCATATGCCACGCCCCTGACATCACCGGAAGTGATGTCAGAAGGGGAAGCAAAAGGGGGGAAGCATCTTCAAAAGCCTCCCCTTCCCTTCCCCAGCTGGTCTGGGTGGGGGAGCTAAGAGAGAAGGGGTTTAAAGTTTAAACTCCTTCTCATGAGAGTTGGGCCACAGAAGGAGGAAAGAGGGAAGGAAAGAGAGAGAGTAGAGAGAAGGAAAGAAGGAAGGAAAGAGGGAAAGAAAGAGAGGGAAGAAGGAGGGAAACAGGGAAAGGAGGAAAAAAGAGAAGAGAAGAAAGTGGGAAAGAAAGGAAGGAAGAAAGGAAGAAAGAAGAGAAGAATGAGGGAAAGAGGAAAAAGAAAGAAGGAAAGGAGGGAATGAAAGAAATTCAGTGGCAATTCAGTCCCATTATACCCTATGGGCCATTGAAGTCAATGGTGAAAACATAGGGTATATTCTGGGGCTGGAGGGAGGGGTTTGAGGGAGAGGCTCCAAGATCACAGGATAGCTGATGGAGCCTCTCCCCAAGATACCCACCAAGTTTCAAGAACATTGGACCAGGGGGTCCAATTCTATGGGCCCCCAAACAGGTTGCCCCATTTCCTCCATTGTTCTCTATGGTGGGGAAAAAGTTATTTTTTTCCCACCATACAGAACAATGGAGGGAACAGGGGCAACCTGTTTAGGGGCCCATAGAATTGGACCCCCTGGTCCAATGTTCTTGAAACTTGATGGGTATCTTGGGAAGAGGCTCCATCAGCTATCCTGTGAGTTTGGAGCCTCTCCCTCAAACCCCCTCCCCTCCAGTCCCCAGAATATACCCTATGCTTTCACCATTGACTTCAATGGCCCATAGGATATAATGGAGCTGAAATTGACATTCGGCTGCCTGAAAGACTCTCCAGGACGCCGGCTGGGGGCGGGGCTTGGCTCCTGAGCTCCCGGAGCTGAGCTCCGGTGCGCTCCCCCCCGAAAAGACCCCTGGTTTATATGATTCACTTGGTTCTTCCTAACTGAAATTAACTTTCAAGACGAGGCAGCTATTGTTTACTCCTTTACCAACTCCTCATAATCTGAATGAATGAAATTCCCCCTTTTCCCTTTTCTGGGGGAGGCACAATGCATGGAGAAGTGGCTCTACAAGTTTTCTTCTTTTTAGGACTTTGTCACTTGTACATTAGTAAACAATATCCTCAAAGAGAAAAATCTGTACAGTACAAAATACAGAAGAATTCAAATAAATACTAAGACCAAACTATCACAGCATAGAGAACAAAGGGCTTTTAAAGGGACCTGTATGTTTTCTTTGTTTTAATGAAGAATTCTGAAGGCCTTGAAATGCATACTGCACTGTGTTACAGTAGACCTTCACCATTCACAACATGTGATTTCACTTATTTGTGGCTTGACCACGTGATGCATCTGGTCTTGAACATGTGGCTCCTCTACATAGTGGTAGAGGGAGAGCAGGAACAAGTGTGCTGGCCTTCCACACAATTGCCAGCTTCTCAGAACTATTTCTCTGTAGGGAAGAAGTATGTATTCTGGGCAACCCATACAGTAGTGTCCACCTCTCCCGCCCAGCCAGGTGACTTGTTCGGTGGCACTGACCTCACCAGGCCAGACTGGCAACTCATGCAGTGGTGCCTGTTTGCAGCATTTTGACTTGGCCAGACCAGAGCAGGCAAGGTGGCCACTGCTAGCTGACATACTCAGCAATGCTGCATTTTTAAAATAGTGTTACTGAAATATTGCAATACTATTATAATTAGCTTTATTCCATAATGAGACTTCAGTTGTTGTTCAGTCGCACAGTCGAGTCCGACTCTTCGCGACCCCATGGACCAGTTTACGCCAGGCCCTCCTGTCTTCCGCTGTCCGCTGAAGTTTGCTCAATTTCATGTTCGTTGCATCGATGACACTGTCTAACCATCTCATCCTTTGCCGTCCCCTTCTTCTTTGACCTACAATCTTTCCCAGCATCAGGGTCTTCTCCAGTGAATGCTCCCTTCTCATTTGGTGGCCAAAGTATTTGAACTTCAGCTTCAGGATCTGGCCTTCCAAGGAACAATCAGGGTTGATTTCTTTTAGGATTGACTGATTTGATCTCCTGGCAGTCCAAGGGACTCTCAAGAGTCTTCTCCAGCACCATAGTTCAAAAGAATCTATTCTTCGGCGCTTGGCCTTCCTTATAGTCCAACTCTCGCAGCCATACATTACTACGGGGAATACCATTGCTTTGACCATGCGGACTTTTGTTGGCAAGGTGATGTCTCTGCTTTTTATCATACTGTTTAGGTTTGCCATCGCTTTCCTCCCAAGGAGCAGGCGTCTTTTAATTTCATGGCTGCAGTCACCATCTGCAGTGATCTGGGATCCTAGGAACGTGAAGTCTGTCACTACTTCTACGACTTCCCCTTCTATTTGCCAAGGAGTGATGGGCCCAGATGCCATGATCTTAGTTTTTTTTGATGTTGAGCTTCAAGCCCACTTTTGCGCTGTCCTCTTTCACACTGAGCAAGAGGCTCTTTAGGTCCTCTTCACTTTCTGCCATCAGAGTGGTATCGTCTGCATATCTGAGGTTATTGATCTTTTCCCCAGCAATCTTAACTCCGGCTTGTGATTCATCCAGGCCAGCATTTCGCATGATGTACTCTGCATATAAATTAAATAAGCAAGGTGACAATATACATCCTTGTCGTACTCCTTTCCTATGCTAAACCAATCAGTTGTTCCATATCCGGTTCTAACTGTTGCTTCTTGACCCTTATACAGGTTTCTCAGGAGACATGTGAGGTGGTCCGGTACTCCCATCTCTTTAAGAACCTGCCATAATTTATTGTGATCCACACAATCAAAGGCTTTAGCATAGTCAATGAAGCAGAAGTAGATGTTTTTCTGGTACTCTCTTGCTTTCTCCATAATCCAGCGAATGTTGGCAATTTGATCTCTCGTAGAGAGACTTCAGTAGAGTATGCAAATATCACATCTGAGACTCATAGAGAGGAGGCTTCATTTCTAGTATATTTTCCTGGTTTAAAAGTGAACCAGAAGCAATACAAATTTGGAATGGCAATGAATAATTTAAACCTTAAAAATTATTGCACTATTGATCAGTCATAATGGAATTTAAAATACTGAATGATACCATGTTGACTGGCCACATAATACTTCAGAAGTTGGGGGATTTTCTGCCACCGCAGCACATCTTTTGTTTTGTATTTATATTTATCAAGGTTAGGGAAATACTAGCTGAATACGATCCTCACTTTATGCCCATGGGTCTTGATGAAGCATACTTGAACATAACAGAGTACTTAGAAGGAAGGAAGAATTGGCCTGAAGACAAAAGAAAATATTTCATCAAACCACACTGCTTTGCTGTAAATGGTAAGCAATTGTTTAGAAGTGCCAGATCAAAAGAACATTTTACCTTGCTTTCATTGTGTCATCCTGTAAGCCAGGAAATTATACTAAGACAGCAGTATTTTAAAATATTTTTTTAGTTATTAGTTGTTTGCTTGTAATGTATTTTCAGAGTAACTTAGTTGAAACCCTTTTGGAAATACCAACATAGTTTCTTTCTTAGTATTTCAATTCTGATTAACCATAATGGAATTAATGTTTTCAAAAGGGTGGTGTTTCAGCCATTTTTAACAGAGTAGTTGTTTGCTCATAGGTTCAACTTTGATTAGTTTTAAATGTATCATTTACAAAAAAGAACATCAGTTGTTCACTGCATCTAATAATGGGATCAGCAGACAGATGCCACAGCCTAGAATTCTAATGTTTGGTAGGCTCCTCTGTGTAAAAATGCCCATATTTAATTTTTCAGTGGAGGGAGTTTCATGCCTGTTCTTGTTTGCTGGACGACTGACTCTGAAAGGTGCTGATGACAACAGCCGATTACCTCATTGCATTCTTGCTCTCTGCCAAGCAACTGACTACCACGGTGTCACTCCTATCCAGTGCACAATTCATTAAGTTGCCGAGAGGCTTGCAATCTGTTATTTCCACAAAGTAACTGAACAAGAGCTCAGTCCTATGTATTTTTCTTGCATATTGTCTACTATTCCAGTTAGTTAATGAGCAGTCTTGGGCTTTTTGGTGAGTAGATATGGAGAGACTATCATTCAAGGCTCAACTGAAGCTCTGTCTGACTTTACTGGAGAAACAAGTTCTACAGTTTTTAGCCTAACAAAATATTATCTTTCTGTATAGTTATGTAGGCACTTTGATTCATGCCTTTTTATTGTAAGCATGCATCTATTTATTTATATTAAAATGTTTATACCCTATCTTTTCCATTATTGAGCAATGGCTCCATCTAGATGAAGTATATATTGAAAACCACACTCCTTATTACACTAGCAGACTTCACAGTTTTCACCCATCAGGCAGTGTGTGTGTGTTTAATGCAGCAGCAATAACTGGAAACTGATTATACAGTTTTATATATGTATATAAAACAATTCTGGTGCTTGGCAAACAGAGTAAAGAATACGTCTTGTTACTAAATGTGTAAGAGAATTCAGCAATTAGATAGATTTGTTTTATGAGTGCTGATAGCTGGTTTCCCTTTGCTATGACCAGGCAATCCAGTTACATGTGACAAGCCACAATGGAGCAGGGATGCACACACTTCTTCACCAGATTTGTTTGATGATGATCCAGTGCATAAGCAGACTGTGGATCCTTCTGTGCTGCACCCAGATGACCACCAGCAATCAACAAGTCAGATAAATGCAGTTGTTTTTGGAATATCAGCAGAAGAAGTTGTGAAGGAAATCCGCTTTAGGATTGAAGAAAGAACAGGGCTGACAGCCAGTGCTGGTAAGTACATTTATATTAATAGTAATATTTTTGAATTTCAGAATATACACATGCACCTCAGAGTTTAGAAGCAAGTTCATTGCATTACTTTGATGTGAAGGAATGAAAATTACCTAACATAGACTGTAGTTTGATAAAATTGCTTATCTCAGTCATAGATTTTAACTACAAAAATGCAGTTTAGTGCATCTTCAGGCACATTACAGATGCCTTCTGGTTAAGCCAGGTCTACTTTCAATAACACCACTAAATGGACCTTGTTCACCACACGGCTGTACATTTCAGTGTTAAAGCTGAATTTTTTTTCCATTTTCATCTATTTAACAGACACGGGTCATAAAGAATGAAAAGCACTGCTTTCTGGATTTAGCAGTTCATTTTTCCATACAGTGGGTTATTCCACATTCATCTAAACTAATAGGTAGAACAACGTTTACAATTCGTTGTTGGTTTCAACCATGGCTTTTAAGACCCCATGTGGATGTTCAGATCCTGCAATAGTTGGAGAATCAGGATCATGCCAGCTAGCCCCGACTTGATGTGTAAGAACATAAGAGCCCTGCTGGATCAGACAATTGGTCTATCTAGTCCAGCATCCTGTCTCACACAGTGACCAACCAGCTCTTCTAGAGGGCCAACAACACGGCATAGAGGGTGAGACCTTCCCCTGATATTGCCTCCTGGATCTGGGATCCAGAGGTTTAGTGCCTCTGGATGTGGAGGTTCTCCTCAGTCACCATGGCTAGTATGAATTCAATTAATCCCTTTTGAAAGCTGCTTATTTCTGTGGCCATCACTGTGTCCTTTCACAGCAAATTCCACATTTTAATCACTCTCTGTGTAAAGAAGTATTTCCTTTTGTCCATCCTGAAACTACTGCCCGTCAGTTTCAATGGATGTCCTCAAGTTCTAGTTTTTTGGGAGAGGGAGAAAAAATTCTCTTTGTCAACTGTCTCCACTCCATGTATAATTTCTTCAGACTCCCTTCCTGAAAATAGTTGCTGTGGCATGGGTACATGCCCCACACATTCCACAGTGAACACAGAAGCAAAAAAGTCATTGAGTTTCTCTGCCACCTCCTCGACTTCCTTTAGCAATCACTATATTTCTTTGTCATCCAAAGGTCCCATTGCTTCTCTGACTTGTTTTCTGCTGTGGATATATTTTTTAAAAATATTTGTTTGTCTTGATTCTTTTGGCATCCCACTCCTCAAAATCTCTTTTTCATGCCTAATTATGGACTTTACATATCTTTTACCAGATCCTGCAGTCCCTCCTGTTCAATTCATTGGGGCAGAACTTCCTCTTTACCTTTTATAGCTTGTCTTGCGTTGTCAAGCATGCAGGCCTTCTTTTAGACTTGGCACTACCTTTCCTAACCTGTGGAATGCATTCTATTTGGGCTGTTGGTTTTAAATAGCTTCCAAGCATCCTCTAGGTATTTTACTCTCTTGTGTTTCTCCTTCAGCTTCCTTTTTACTATTCCCCTCATTTTTATAAAGGTCGCTCTTTTAAGCAGAAAGGATGTCAGGGTGGGGAGCACTTACTGGACTTGAATCTAGCCAGACTTACCTGGCCAATGTCAGTCCCACTGGCAGCTCCAGTGATGCATTGCAGTCCTCCCTTCTGGTTAATATCCCCTCTGCTGGTATTGGAGGCAGCAGAGCTTACCCTGATACCCAGAAAATGGAGGACAGGCTGGCAAGCAGGCTCCTGAAATCCTGTGAGTTTTGGCTGCCTATAGAAATAAATGGGCCCTGACCTGGATAGCCCAAACTAGCCCAGTCTCATCAGATCTTGGAAGCTAAGCAGGGTCAGCCCTGGCTAGTATTTGGATGGGAGATCTCCAAGGGTTCTGAGGTGGAGGCAGGCAATGGCAAACCACCTCCGAATGCCTCTTGCCTTAAAAACCTTATGGGGACGCCATGTCAGCTGTGACAATGGCAAAAAATAGTAATAATAAAGGCCCTTTATTTCCTGTTGGCAGACCTCACCTCTCTAGTGTCCATGAGAAATAATAAGCCATTGTCGCTATTCATTGACAAAAGTTGTTATGTCCATGGCTTGATTTCTATTCATAGTTTGTTGCAGTTGATAACAATGAATTGGGGTGATGCAGGGTTACCCAAGATATATCCTGAATAAATATATATGGCTGTTATGTGGCACCTTTAGTAAAATGCTGGGAATCTATTGGTTACTACTTGTACGGGCTCTGTACATCACACTGATGGACTCTGCACCTGTGCAGAACTGCGATTTGGAAACATCTAGAGCTAACTTTTAGATACCAAAGGCCTCTGCCTTCAGAAGCACAGCTACATGCCTGAGGAGGGAGGGCAAGTTGAAGGTTTTATTCATAGTTAGTTTTATAGTCAGTGTTTATAGTTACATATAGTTATCTTTGTACATAGTTCTATAAATAGTCCACGTTTTTCTCACACTGGTGCTTTAGCATAACGGGAAGCTCCCTACTGATGGCAGCAATTGCTGCTTTTTGTACTTAAGCCAGCAAAATAAAGTAGATTCTTGCATTTGTAGACTGACTTATGAAATAAGTGAGAAAAAAATAGCTGTTTCTGATTCCAGGCTTGTCGCTGGCAGAGGGCTCTGATCACCTCTGTGGAGACAGCATAAGCCCCTATGGTGGCCCTCATATCTCCTCCCTCAGTACAGACTTTGGTTCCTGTCATCTTCAAAGTGATACTCTTTCTGTCATTCTTCCATTCTGTTGGCGCTGCCTGTACATTGCTAAAAGCTGGCAAGAAGAAGACTCATATTTAAATGCAAGTGAAGAACAAAAAGCACAAGCATTCAAAGGGGTTCTCTCTCCCTGTGTTCTTGCCAGCTCCAACCTCAGAAGTGGAAAGGGCTTTAACATTATTTGGATCCTATGAGAGCACTGTTAGACTGAACTGGCTTCTTCAGACAAAACCATAACCTTTTCATGTGCTACTCATGTCCAGAGAAAAGTCACAAAAAGTCTACACAGTGTTTCAGCCACTGGGTCACAGATACCATCAAGTTTTGTTATGAACTGTCCCAAAAGCTTCTTTTTACAACAGTCAGAGCTTATGCCACCAGAGCTTTGCTCTACATCCTTTGCTTTCATCAGTAGGATTCCTCTTCCTGTGTTCTGCAGAACAGCCACTTCAGCCCAGGTTTCAACCTTCATTAGGCACTATGCTCTTGATATCAAAGGCAGAGCAGATGCATCTTTTGGTAGAACAGCACTTAGCTCTTTTCTCCTAAAAGCACTTGTACCCACCTCCAACTATACCCAACATTGTGAGGCACACAAAGAATAATTGTTTTAAAAACCCAGTTAATTTCCCTTCAGGTGGGTAGCCGTGTTGGTCTGAAGCAATAGAACAAAGTTTGAGTTCAGTGGCACCTTTAAGACCATAAAAGGTTAATTCTGGGTATAAACTTTTGTGTGCATGCACAGTTCATCATATAATTTACCTGTAACTGACTTCTCTCCAATATCAGTGCTGCATGTTTGAGAGGACAGGACTTTTTTGTCAAAATCCTAGCTCTGTAAGTTCCCAAATCATGGGTCTGCATAAGGTGACCACTCATAATAACATAAGAAGAACCCTGCTGGATCAGACCAATGGTCCATCTAGTCCAGCATCCTGTCTCACACAGTGGCCAGCCAGTTGCTTGGCATGAAGGCCAAGGCCAAAAAACAAAGTTGCACTTAAGCAACCTGTTTTAATAAGTGGCAATCAGGACAGTTGTGAGAGGGGGAAGAAAGTTGCTATGTGGGTACCATCTATGTTAATCCTGGATTTGTGGGCACCATCTATGTTACTTCATTAAAGGTAGCGGTTTCCCTTGCTTGAAAGTCAGTCAAATCCAACTCTAGGGGGTGGTGCTCATCTCCGTTTCCAAGCCAAAGAGCCAGTGCTTTCCGAAGACATCCCCATGGTCGTGTGGCCGGAATGACTAGACGCCAAGGCACATGGAATGCTGTTATCTTCCCACTGAAGCAGTAACTATTTATCTACTTGCAGTTTCTTGCTTTCGAACTACTAGGTTGGCAGGAGCTGGGACCAGAGATGGGAGCTCACTCCATCACGCAGCACTAGGGTCTCGAACTGCCGAATTACTGGTCTTCCAGTCTGCGGTTCAGCATCTTAATCCTTCTGCAAAACTTAGCACTTAAGATTTTATGGACAAGATACTGTTTTCCCTTATCTGGTATAGTGGTTAAGTGTGCCGACCAGGGCTCTTTTGTAGCAGGAACTCCTTTGCATATTAGGCCACACACCCCTAATGTAGCCAATCCTCCAAGAGCTTACAGAGCTCTTCTGACAGGGGCTACTGTAAGCTCTTGGGGGACTGGCTACATTAGGGGTGTGTCGTCTAATATGCAAAGGCGTTCCTGCTACAAAAAGAGCCCTGGTGCCGACGCTAATCTGGGAGAACTGGGTTTGATTCCCCACGTCTCTGCATGCAGCTGCTGGATGACCTTGGGCAAACCATAGTTCTGTCAGAGCTGTTCCCTCAAGGACAGTTCTAGAAAGAGCTCTCTCAGCCTTGCCTACCTCACAGGGTGTCTGTTGTGGGGAGGGGGAGGGAAAGGCATTTCTAAGCAGCTCTGAGACTCCGAGTGAAGGGCGGGGTATAAATCCAATCTCTTCTTCTTCTCTTCTTTCTTTTTTTATAAATATCTTTTTGTATATACAACATTAACCTCTTTGGGAAACCAAGAGCTTAATAGCACATATTAAAGTTCATTACAGGGAAACTGCTTGAAAGTCAAGTAAATGGAAAAATAATGGACATATGAAAGAGTGAACTAGATCATGGAAGAGCAAATCCCAGATTCCATCACAGGATTTTCTGTTAGTGAAAGATAAGATCTGCAAGTCAACATTTGGAACAATGGGAACATTTATAGCAGCTGCTGCGGTGTGACAAGTAAAGTACTTAGGAGCCAGCTTAGAGATAGTTATTCATATTGTAAAAGAGATGTATCTTGCAGGAAAGGAGATAAATAATCCCATGAGCATTAGTGCTATTTTAAGAGTTTATTATACCTGGTTAAATGGCGAATGAATTACTATTGCTTAATCTTGATTGACTTAAAATCCCTGAAATAGGCTTTCAGTTCTTTATCCAGTTATTTGCTACAATTAGAATGGTGTACTGGGAAAACATCAGAAGAGATAGGGTATCATGCTGATTGGAAAATGTGGGTGGGGGGAAACAGGCACTGGTCTTTACCGAAGTCCAAAATTTCTTTCTTGGAACTGGATGAAATACAAAATACCCTGTGTCTCTGTACCTGCAGGTAACTTAAATGAGCAGCTTTCAGACTCTTCGGGGCTTTTAGAGAAAAATGTAATTTTTGTGTTCAAAAACAAACTATTGACCGTGATTCACGAAGTACATCCAATTGTTTTATGTTATTGTAATGATCTTCTAGAACCATAATTCCTAAGTATGTTTAACAGTGAAATTCTAAACAGAGTTGCATTCTTCTAAGACCATGGGTGTCAGTAGGTTTAGGATTCCAGTGTTTGTCTCTCCCAGAGGAGAGCCCAGAGTTGCATACATGGCCCTCAAACCTCTGTTTATCTTCATAACAGCCCCGTGGATTGTGCTGGAAGAAAGTACCTGGTTGGAGGTCATCCAGATCATTTATTTAGATTTAAACATGATTTTTCCATACAATGGTACTTTTCATTATCTCTCCACATTACTTTAATAAAGTACTTTTTTAACCAAAGTTGCAGAATATCTTGTACAGATCTACAGAGTTGCAGTTTTCATCTGCAACGATATTACCTCATTTAAGAGTGTATTCATAGTGTTCATTTTTCTGTGATTTCATTACTGACTTGTAAAAGAGAAGGTGTGTAAAAATCTTGTAAGAATGTCTCTGGAGGACTTTTTAATGGTCAAAATACACAAGAATCCATTTCTTTGACAATAATTCCAGATCTTTACCTCTGAAATCATTGGATATGGAACTCAAAGAGGGCTTTGTTTTTTCTGCTTAGGCATTGCTCCAAATATGATGTTGGCAAAAATGTCCACTGATCAAAATAAGCCTAATGGTCAGTTCAGAATCCCTCCCAAAAGGGAAGCTGTGATGAACTTCATCAAAGATTTACCCATTAGAAAGGTGAGGAATGCTTGAAAATTTACTATATAATGTTTTTAGTATTACTTATTTATCTGGTGTTCATATCCTCTTTCCATCTCCCTACTTTCTTATCTTGCATACCTATATCTAGCTGTCACTGCCTAAGAAAATTACATTTAAATGAAAAAGTATATGGTGCGTGAAACAAAACTTGCATACTTAAAAAATGCATTGGTAATGGTTAAGTACTTGGCTTCCCTCCGATAGCCCTTTTTGTTTTGTTGTTGTTCATCTTCCATCTTTGGTGCAGCCCCACATTGGGACTGCACTTGCACAGGCCGACCGCAGAATAAAATTTTCCAGCTTAAAGTTACCACGGGGACGCCCCTCCCCTCCTGGTGTCAATGCAACAGCTTTTTCTGCCCAAGCCATCACAGTGCTCTAGAGGCAGGTGCCCCCTTCCCTCAGTTCTTTTTTTGTCTCTGCATGAATAGGAGCATTCCAGCGAGCTACATCCTTGCTCTTCTTTTCTTGGCAGAGTGAGGCATTTTTCTTGTCTTTTCTCTTCGGACCACTTGTTCCCAGTGAGTATCTTTGCAGCATGACGTGGCTCTTGGCCTACCCTGCAGTCTTTCCAGTGTCTACTGCTTGTGGTGCCTAATTAAGGAGACCAAGGCGCTCTTCAAGAAATGCACGAAGAGTGGGACCAAGATGACTTACAGGGATGAACATGAGCTCTGTCTCAGTCATGTGTCTTGGGGAGTCCCATAATGTAGGTGCTTGTGCCATATGTTAGCACTTCATGCTCAAGCTGCATTCCGATAGGTCATCCGGACTAAAAGCTGTGTTATGGGAGAAGGCTTTGTCGGCTTCAGTCCCATCCGTCAGTTCCTAGCTCAGAACCTCACTCCTCAAGCCCATCAACCGTGTCAATTCTGGTATCAGAGTCCTGTTCTGGTCCCAACTACTAAAAAGACTCCCAATCCACCAAAAAGAGCTGCATCCGTTGCACTAGCCTCGGAGTCAAGTAATCCTTGGTCTCCATCAGCGACCTGCTCAATTCCAAAAGCAGGGTGTCTTTTTGATGCCCGCATGCACTCCCTCTCCACATTTTGGCTCTGCTGATTGTTCCTCCTTAACTTCTGAGAGGGACTTACCTGGCATCCCAGCAGGTCAGCTAGGGCGGCCTGACACAGCACTGCCTGTCACTTGGCAGCAGGCTTGTCCACCCCAATGCCACTCCTATGATATGTCTCCAATGTATTTGCATCATTGGACCAATCTCCATTTTCAACAGCCTCAACCCCTCCCTGTTTTGGGCTCCAGGCAGGACCTTGACAACCTTAGGCAGGCAGAAGCCAGCCCCACTTTTTTACTGTTGATGTCTCCATACCATGAGCCAGATGAGGATGTGGCTGTGACATCTCATTACAGTTCTGAGAGTGGGTCCAAACTATCTTCAGGTGCCAGAATCAGTTTTCCCAGAATCAGTTTTCCCAAGTGAGGACCTTCACTTCTGTGACGAACAGATGTTGAGAATGGCCAAGGCTCTGGGCATCGACATTGTCATGTCAGATAACAAGCCAAAGGATAAAATTTTGAGTTGCCTCTACTCTGATTCTCCTGGTACAGTGGCTTTTCCTATTTAGAAGTCCTTGCAAACCTGATGGCTCCAGTTTGGCAAAAGCTGGCCTCTACTGCAGCCGCTTCCCACAGGATCGAACATTTATATAAGATCAAGCAAGAGTCTTGCGAATTCCTGACTACCCATCTGCCTCCCTCCTCACTAATCACAGAGGACATGCAGGTGCATCATAGACTTGGCCAGCACTCCTCTCCTGGAGACAGAGAAAGCCAGCACCTAGATTCCTTAGGACATAAATGTTATTTGTCTGTGGCTCTCAACTTCCAAGTGGTGAATTATCAAGTGATTATGGGAGGTTATCAGCTCTTCCTTTGGGAAAATCTGTCATACTACTTAGATGCTCTTCCTGAAGAACCTAGATCATTGGCCAAATTGATCCAATCAAAAGTGCTCAGACTTCCCAAGCAGGAGATAAACATGGGCAGACGTGGCTGACGTGTCAGCCAGGTCCATGGCCTCTGTGGTGGTCCTGAGAAGACATACCTGGCAGCATACGACTGCCCTCCTGTTGGAGACACGCTGTCAGGTTGATGATCTTCCCTTTGAGGAATCAACCCTCTTCTCTCATACCACCAATGAATTCTTAACAGTTAAGAAAAATTGTGAAACTGCAAAGTTCCTGGATGTCTTTTCCTTTCTGCCCATTCCACAACAGTGCTTCATTCTGCGGCAGCATAGGTTTGCTACTCCATTTTATAAGGGCCAGAGGCACCAGCAAGTACAGGCGCCCTACCCACATTCTTAGCGTCAGTACTGGTCTTCCCCATTTCATAAGAGAAAGTGGGCCCTGAGACCTAGGTCAGCAAGCCAGCAAACCCCCCAGAGGGAGTAAGGCCAACAACAAAATTCTGACTAACCATTCCAGTTCCTACAGAATTCCCCAGTTTTAGAGATAGGTTAGCTCAATTTTATGAAGCATGGCAGTTCATATGCTCTGATAGTTGGTTTTTTTCTATAGTTCATAGTGGTTATGTGTTTATCTCCCTCCCTCACTGTCACCCTGCTTTTTAACAGTGGTCAGTAACCCATATGCAGAGCTCCAGATTCAGCTATATAAGCTCCTTTGAAAAGGGACCATGGAAAAAGTTTCCACAGGCTTGCAATCATGTGGTTTCCATGCCAGATTTTTTTCTCATTGACAAAGAAGATGGAGCACCCTAGGCCGATTCTTGAGAGAATTAAGTTTCTGAAGGTTTCAAAGTTTAGAATGGTTTCTCTGTTGTTTCTTACTCCTGATTCCTGGTTTGCTGTCCCGTATCTTAAGGCCACGTACTTTCATTCACTGCTCACACAGAAAGTACTTCCATTTCAAACAGGTGGCAGAGGTTTTTCAATACACTGCTCTCCTCTTTGGCCTTGCCACCACTCAGAGTTTTCATGAAGTGCATAGTGGTGGTTGTGGCTTATTTAAGAACCAAGGGCTGTACCATCTTCCCTTATCTTGTCGATTGGCTTATTTTATCACCATCCCAGGAACTCTTGAGAACACGTATAAGAATAGTCCTCTCTACTTGTACACAATTAGATTTAGTGGTTAATTGGGAGAAATGTCAGTTAGAACCTTCCGATCAAGTCCAGTTCATTGAAGCCTCTCTGCTCTCTGTAGGGCGAGGGCCTTCCTGCCCTCAGATAGGGGCTGGACTTTGAGGGCCTTCTTGAAGAACAGATGGCAATCAGTCAAATCGATACAGCATTTACTGGGCCTCATGGTATCTACTACAGCTGTCATTCCTCTAGGCAGGCTGCACATGCAGGGTTTGCAGCTTTGGTTTGTAAAAAAGTATGATCCTGTTAGATATGCTCCTGAGTGCTATTTTTTGATCCCTAGGATGGTTTTGAATTCTCTTACATAGTAGGCAGAGGATGCCAACCTCTTTACTGGGGTCCAGTCTGGGTTTTGGGTTCCTCAGGTCACTCTCACCACTGATGCTTCACTGTTGGGTTGGGGAGCTCATTGCAAGGACCTCGATGTACAGGGCAGGTGATCCGCCCTTAGTAGAGGCCTCCATATCAACATTCTTGAACTATGTGCGATGAGATTTGTCCTTACCTCCTTTGCAGATACTCTCAAGGGCCAAAGGGTTCTAGTATAAACGGACAATACCTCCACCATATACTATCTAAATAAACGAGGTACAGGGTCTCAGAGGCTATGTATGGAGGCCATAGCAGTCTGGGAGATAGCTGCACACCTCAGTGTCTTCCCCAGGGCTATTCACATAGCAGAGAGCCTAAATTCTGAGGCAGACAAGTGGTCCTCCAACCCAAATATCTCCAGGAGGTCTTTGAGAGTTGGGGGCCCCCCCAAGTAGACCTTTTTGTCACACATGAGACAAAGAAGTCTCTGAAATTTTGTATCCTAGTGGGCAGCAAGCCCTCCTCTCTCGGAAAGGCATTCCAGATCTCCTGGTCAGGGACCTTGTTTTATGTCTTCCCTTCATTTCCCCTCCTGAGCAGGGTTATTGGGAAACTAGCAGCCAAGAGATCAGACTGTATCCTAATAGCCCTCTTTTGGCCCTGCCAGATTTGGTTTTTGGAGCCACTTCACCTAGCAGGCTTGGAGTACACTGATTTTTCCCTGGTCCTGGATCTACTAGCATTGGGTCCAATGTGGACCGCTTGTACCTCATGATATGGAGAGGTACATGATATCTTGGTTCAGGCCTGTAAATTCTCCACAAGGTTGAATTAAAAATAAGATTATTCTTTTCCTCTGCACCACTGTCCAGTTTGGTGTAGTGGTTAAGCACTTGGACTCTAATCTGGGAGAACCAGGTTTGATTCCCCACTCCTCCGTTTGCACCTGCTGGATGACCTTGGGCAAGCCATAGTTCTGGCACAGCTGTTCTTGAAAAAGAGCAGTCTCTGTGAGAGCTCTCTCAGCCCCACCTACCTCACAGGGTGTCTGTTGTGGGGAGGGGAGGGGAAAGAAGTTTGTAAGCCGCTCTGAAACTCCTTTGGGCAGTGAAGGGTGGGGAAAGGAGTTTGTAAGCCACTCTGAGAATCCTTTGGGTAGTGAAGGGTAGGGTATAAATCCAATCTCTTCTCCTTCTTATGCTAGGAAATGGATTTTTTGTGAAGCTTGGGCTGAAGGGGTATCCCCATTGGTCTGCTCCTTACCTTTTCTCCTGGAGTACCTACTATCACTAGTACATGAGGGGTTGTCTGTTTCATCTGTCAAGACCCATCTGGTGGCCATTTTGGCATACCATGAGGATATAGAGGGTTCCTCCCTGGGTTCTTACAAGCTTGCCCAACATTTTCTGAAGGGGAGTTGAATGTGTTTCCTCCCACCCCTCAGAATCTCACAGTGGTCTCTGTTGCTAGTGCTTGCACAGCTGATAACCCCCCCCCTTTGAGCCCTTGGCCACATGCCCATTGGCATTACTTTCCAGAAAAATGGCTTTCTTAGTAGCAATTACTTCAGCCAGGAGAGTGAGCAAGTTAGTGGCCCTCAGGGTGGATTCCCCATTTTTTAAAGTTTTTTTAATGAAAGGGTTGTACTTCATCCCAGCTTGGGATGGTAGCTTCCTAAGGTAGTCTCTAAATTTCACCTGGTGCAGGAGATTGTGCTGCCTGTATTTTTCCCGTCTCTGGGCTCTAAATCTGAGAAGGCCCTGCATGCGCTAGACATTAGAAGGGCACTGCTCTGTTACATTGACAGGACTTGGCATTTTCGATAAAACACTCTTTGTATGTAATTGGGGTCTTAAGAAGGAGAGAGCTGCCCAGTCCCTTTCCAAGGGGCTGGGAAATCCTAGCCATTGGAGTTGATGGCGCACTCCACTAGGGCACAGGGTTCCTCAGCTGCATTCCACAGGAGAATCCTGCTTGTAAACATTTGCAAAGCAGCAATGTGGTTGGCAGAGGACATGTTCATGAAGCATTACGCTTTTGATCTGCAGGTGAGGAAGGATGCAGAAGTGGGCAAAGCTGTTCTCCAGTCTCTCTTTCAGTAAGAGTATCATCCCACCTCCTCCAGTGATTAGCTTGCTAATGGTCCCAATGTGGGGCTGCACAGAAGACAGAAGATGAAAACAGAGTTGCACTCACCTGTAACTTGTTCGTCCACTTCTGTGCGGACACACATTCCCTCCCTTCTGCCCTGCTGTGAATTCTCACATGGTTATTCTGCCTGTGTGGGGGTTCGTGTCGATTTTGCCGGAACTGAGGGAAGAGGGCACCTGCCTCTGGAGCATGACAGCTTGGGTGGGAAAAAACGCCACTTTGGCTCCAGAAGGGGAGGGGCACCCCCCACAGTAGCTTTAAGCTGGAAAAGCTTATTCCGTGGCTGGCCTGCAGAGGGGCAGCCCCAGTGTGTGTTTGCACAGAAGTCATTGATTAACAACAATTACAGGTAAGTGCAACTCTTTTTTTTTTGGGGGGGGGGTTATTTTAGTCTTCATAAAGGGAAGGGTTTTCAAAGGTTGGGCTAGCATGCAGCAATAAATCTTAGCCTCTAATGGGTTCGTGTAAGAGCCTTGCAAATTGACGGTTTTCTTACCTCTACCCTTCGTGCTGCCTGTTAACAACAAATGGAATGTGTTGTGTGGCTCTCTTAGGTAACTCTTGTTTGGTACCAGTGCAGATGAGTAGTACAAGTCCTCTCTTCTCTGCAGTTTTTACTTTAAATAACGCACGCACATCTGGAGTCTAAATGTACTGAACTCTAACATCAGAATGTTGATAGCACATTTATTTAGTGCATTTTTACCCTGCCTTTCGTCCACAGAGCTTAAGGCAGTGTTCATTGTTTTCCTTCCCTTTGTCTTATGCTCACAACAGCCCTGTGAGGTAGGTTAGGCTGAGAGAATAACTGGAACAAGGTCACCCAGCAAGTTTCATGACAAGCTGGGATGTGAACCTGGATCTCCCCGGTCCTAGTCTGACACTCTAACCACTGCACTACACTTGCTCTGTTGAATTAAAAATAAGATTACTCTTTTCCTCTGCACCACTGTCTGATGATTATGAGAATATTTTCCTTTTACTAATTTTATTTACACATTGTGTGTTCCCTCTTAAAGCTGAAGGCACTCACTCAGGAAGCTGGTGGACGAGGAGACTGGCGATGGAGAAAGGGTAGCCAGCTGAGGCAGTTGGTGGTGGAGACAACAGGGCCACGGCCATGGGCCACAGTGGCAGTACAGAGGCCGGGCCCACTGCAGGAGATCAGGGTGGGGGTAGAGGAGGTGGCACTTGCAGGAAAGGGAGACCATGTGGGTTGGGCGTCTTCCAGCAGTTAAATGAGGTTTGCTGGGCCCACTAGCCACAAAGCAAAACAGTTTGTCAAGGGAGATAACCGATTTGGTTCAAAGTCTGGCCACAAACTGAACTGCATTTTTGCGGTTCATGCCCATCCCTAGGCAGTACTGGAGATTTCTGTTCCTTCTGTACTGGCTTCCTTTACAGATATACTGGTAGAACATAAGTGACGGCAAAAGGCGCTCCCACAGGGCTGCTTTGTTGTTCAGTCGCACAGTCGAGTCCGACTCTTCGCGACCCCATGGACCAGATTACGCCAGGCCCTCCTGTCTTCCGCTGTCCGCTGTCTTCCGCTGCTATCCCACATCATATCTCCAGAGACAGTAAGGGACTGCACCTGCAGGTGCTTCACTTTCACCCAGCTCACGGTTTGCTCCGTCTTCTCTCTCTCTTTGTTCAGGAAACAAATCCAGCTTGGTATAGCGGTTAGTGTTGGAATAAGACTGGGTGAACTGGGTTCTAGTAGCTGCTTGCCATGCAACTTGCTCAATCATTCTCTCTCGATCTAACTAACCAATCTTAAAGGGTTGTTGTTGAGGGGGGATCCATGTATGCCTTGCAGGAGGAAAGGCAGGAATTAAAAAAAATTCAATAATTAAATAAATAAATAGTACTGGAGACTGCAAATGTGATGGGTCTTTGAACAAGACCATTAAAGAGCAATATAGAAACCACCCCCTATTATTAGCTGTCACTCATAATACACCAACATACCATTTTAGGCCACTAGCCAAAAAAACATGAATTTGATGGCGTTAAACCTCTTTATTTATGCATATTCTTTTGTAGCTCAGAATTTTAGAATTAGCTCAATGTCATTGCAGAAAAATATATTAGGTTTACTAGCTATGGGCAGCACTCAGCAGAGCCAAGCAGCTATTTATGCTCACTGTTTGTGAAATCCTTTTAACAAATGGTTCTAGTTCCAAGAACATAGTTACTCAGTTGATCATTGAGACCAAATGGAATTAATAAATATTTTCATTTCCCCAGGAAGTATTTTACTATGGTTGATTTAATGGAAGCTTACCATTTTACTGATTCATACTAACACTCTTTCAGGTGCCCAGCATAGGAAAAGTAACAGAGAAAATGCTTAAAGCATTGGGAATTGTGACTTGTATGGACCTTTACCAGCAGAGGGCATTAATCTCTCTTCTCTTTTCTGAAACATCATGGCGCAGTTTTCTGGAAATATCACTTGGTTTGGGTTCCACACACTTGGAAAGGTATTTTATGTGTAACTGGTTAAGTTCTCTGGTTATGTTAGTATGTTACATTTTATATTTATAGGGAACATACAAAACTGTCTTATACTGATTAAATCAGCAGTTTATTTCATTGCTTCTTTTGTGTGAGGGGGAGCTGCTAGTATATAAGGTTGTGCCGATTTCTATCAATTCCCTGCTCATGACTTGGGAGAGCCTCAAATAAAGGTACCAATACCAATGAGTACCGTCACAAAAAAATCTCAGGTTTATTTAACCCAATATCTGCTTGATATAACTAAGTACAAACCTAGCTCCCCCATACAGAACAAAACATTTGCACAGGTGAGCACCCAGGAATGCAAGAGATAATTCTGCAAGCCCAGGTCTCTGCAGAAAAATCAGAGAATGAAAAAAGTGAGTAAAAAAAACCTACCGTGGCAATGTGTACAGTTACACAGACATTGTAACTGTGAAAAAACAGGTGCAATTTGGGTTATTGCTGTCAGGTCCTGCAGTAATCACGCAGTATACAATAGGCCTTTAGCAGGTTTATTGCCAAAGTATGACTTCTGGACAGGTGAACACCTTTGCCAGAACTGGCAATTACTAGCATCGAACAAGGGAAGAGGGGTTAGGGTCCCACCCTCAAGCATACGTCACTCAGAAACACCTAGGTTACTATAGGTCATGAGAGAATATTAGTCCTAGCTAGCTATCTTAGGACTCTTGTCTCCCACAGCCTTGGGCCCAGCTGCGGCTTCCAGGCTAGATGGGGGCTGCTTAGGAATAATTGCTGCTGAAGCCAGTTACTATACTCCTTCCATTCATTCACGCAAACCCCCCCCTTAGGAATGTCAGGAAGGACAGATAAGGTATACAGCAGATGCGCTATGGGCTAAACAAGCAGACGAACCAAGCGGGCTTACAAAAGCAAAAGTAAGGCATTGGCAGTATAAGGCATAAAGTCTGGGGGCTTACAGGTATTGAATATTGATCATGGTAGAAACACAGGTATTGACACCCAGGAGAAAGTCTGATCCTGACAGTTGCCTAGCAACTCCAGTGAACATTGCTGAAATGGCATCAGCAGACGGAAGCTTTGGGGCAGAGGAAGGACAGAGGTGGTATTGGCAGTGGCCAGGGGAAAGGAGGTGGCAGGGTGTAAGGAAGAGCAGCAGTGGGGAGAAGGTTCAGGAAGGACTGAAGCACTGATTATTGTAAGGCCTGGGGAAGGAAGGACTGGGATAAGGAGTGGGGGGAAAGGACTGCAGTGGCAGGAAGTGTAGTTAGGGAAATGAAAGAGGGAAGTGGGGGGGAAGGAAGGAGGCAGTAGGGGGCTTGGTCAGCCCTTCTTAAATGTAAAACTGACTATATTTGTTTTATATCTTTAAAAACCATTTCTTTAACTGAACCAAGTTCTGATAAGTTTTATAAATTTTCCTGTGCTCTTATAGAAGACTACTCTAAAGTAGATGTATAGGGCTCTTTTTGTAGCAGGAACTCCTTTGCATATTAGGCGACACACCCCTAATGTAGCCAATCCTTCAAGAGCTTACAGAGCTCTTCTTACAGGGGCTACTGTAAGCTCTTGGAGGATTGGCTACTTTATGGGTGTGTCACCTAATATGCAAAGGAGTTTCTCCCACCTTTCCCCCATTGGTTTCATGGGTGGCATACATGAGGTAGGTTAGGCTGGGAGAGACTGACTGGCCCAGAGGCATTCAGGGAGTTACATGGCAAAGATGGGATTTGACCAAGTCAGACATTCTAACTACTATGCCACACTACTTTGTAGATGTATGTTCCTTAGTTTGCAGCATTATAAAAGGTAATGATGCATTCGCTTTTTTATTTGAACCATTTATCTGTGAAAATTCCAATAAATATTAAGGATGTTTTACATTTATTTTTATAATGGCCTTTTATAATGAATATTACATAAAATATTAAATATTATAATTCACCAAGGAAAATACATGCTGTTGAAGATAAAAACTATTTAAACAGGTTTGGTTTCATTTTTAAAAAATCAGTGCTTGACTGTACATTCTATGTTTCCTTTTTAAAGGGATGGAGAAAGGAAAAGTATGAGCACCGAAAGGTATGTACTCATATTTATATCCAAGTGAACGATCTCATCACTAGAACTGATAAGTTAAATTATTGTAAAGTTTTTTTTACTGATGGAAGTGCTAATGCAACACTACATGTAGCAAACATTTTGGTCATATGAAGTGGGAAGCTGCTTGACTGTGTCCAGCCTATGGTTTGGCTTGCCTCCTCCCAGTGACAGCTTCCTTCATTAAATGGGAAGAGGCATTTGCCCAGTCCTGACTTCATACAGCAATCACTGCAAACACTCAGGCATCCCATGAGGACTTTGCTTTATAAAAGCTTAAGCCACTTCAGAATAAGAGTGAACTTGGGCTTTCTTGCATAATTAGGCCTAGTTCAATTAGATATACAAATGTGAAACTAAAAAAATAATAATCCTTTCTTCATGGTTAGTGATGTCACAGGAATACATATTACTGTTCCAAGAAAATGTATTTAAAAAAAGACCAACCATCTTTCAAAAATACAAAGATACTTCTACTAACAAAGTCTTCTAGAGCTGCTACTCTGCAAATGGGAAGGATTGATAGCTGCCCATAGAAGGTTTTCTTTGTTGTGGCTCCCTTCTTACACAATGGCCTGCCTGAGGGGGCCAGATAGCCCCGTCCCCCCCCACACTTCCATCATTTCACAAACTCACATGAACCATGAAGCTGCCTTATACTGAATCCATCAAGGTCAGTATTGTCTACTCAGACTGGCAGCAGCTCTCCAGGGTCTCAGGCTGAGGTCTTTCACATCACCTACTACCTGATCTGTTAATTTAGAAATGCTGGGGATTGAACCTTAGGACCCTCTGCATGCCAAACAGATGCTCTGCCACTGAACCACAGCCCCTCCCTATGTAAACTATGTAAATGAGTTGCTCAGGAGGGCATTTTTGTAAAGGATATAGGTCAACAGTATAATGGAAGGTTCAGGAAGGCCTATGAAAAGAACTTTAAAAAGAAATGGAAGACTTATATAAAGGACAGAACTGTAGCTATATGTTATCTATTTGTTATATGCGCCTTACTCTTACTGCACTGTTTTTTACTTCTATAACTCCATTTTCTGCATCAGTTGACATATGTCTCATGTTTTTTGTACTGTTTCTATTTTGCTTATTAGATCTCTTGTGCTATTTGATTACATTGCTTTTACACCACATAATCTGTCTTGAGACTTGATGAGAAAAATAAACTGTAGACAAAAATCAATATACAGTCTTTTTCTGTCTTTAGTATTGTTTGGCTATATATTAGTTCTCAAGCATTGCTTCCTATTTATGTTATACAGCAGCAGTATGCAAAGGAATTATATTTTGGGTTTTTCTTTAATTATTCTGTATTACATATTAAGAGGGTACTGAATTCAAAAAGTGACACTGAAATGGTTATATAGTCATTGTGTTTGGTATATTTTCTAGATTTATTCCACGTAGCTTTTAATATTTTGATTACAGACCATGGCGTAGTAGTAAAATGTCATGTTTACCTGTGACATTTGAGGTCAGTAGTGCCGAAATTCTACAATATGAAATACAATGCTATTTTTTATTTGGGCATCTAGGACATTTAATGAAATAAGTGCTGCAGAACAGTACAGGTTGTGTCAAGAACTTTGCAGTGACCTTGCTGAGGATTTGCAAAGGGAAGGACTTAAAGTAAGTAACTCTGGGATAAACTACGAAATTCTATATCTCTGTCAGTTAGGGTTGTCCCCAGTGGGCCTTGCTTGCCTGTACTCCAGCAGCTGGCAGGAGAAAAAAAATTCCCTTGGTGTGACATTACATCTGGAGAAAACCCAGAAATGATGCCATGTCTCTCTAGGAATCGATGTCATGTCTCTCTAGGGACCATAGAGTTTCTGGCAATTCCTAGGGGTGTGACATCACTTCCCATTTTTCCCTGGAAGTGACATCACAACATTGCTGACTCCCCCTACACCACCACTACCTCCCAGTCTCTCCTGCTGGTCATCAAGCTGGGCCTAGTATCTCTATTGTCAATAATATCTGGCCTTCTGTATCCATCTCCCCACCCCCTTGGTCATTTGCCTGTGCCCACTTTAGGCAAACTATTTTGAGTGTGGGCTGTTTTCTGTTGTTCCTTAGCAACAGGGATGATTTAGACAAGGTATTTTGTGACTTTCAAAAACAATTCAAGTAATTTTGCATACAGTAGTTTTTAGTAAAAGCTGCTAATTAGCAAAAGAAGTAAGCAGTAATGGGTTGCCTTTGGTTTTATGCTGGTAAAGCATATATATATAATGATCACACATTTAAAAGATGTACCATTCTTCCCTATCTAACTCATATTGGGTGCAGCTTGGAGCAGACACTAGTTTAATAAAATATACTGTATACGTGGAACTTCAATTGTATTGTTTCATATGTATGGTAGGGAAATCAGGGACAGACCGGGTGACATATAGGATTCTAGGTGCTATTAGAACAGTCCAGTAGCACTTTAGAGACCTACAAGGTTTTGGGGTATATGAGCTTTGGAGAGTTAACGTTTCCTTCATTCCCTTCGGTCTGTTGCAGCCCAATACAGTCACTGTCTGAAAATAGTTTCTATTAGTTACTCAGATTCTCTGGGCCATCCTATCTCTGAATATTTTGGGGCAAGTAATAATTATCAAGCCACAGAATAAATAATGTTTATCTCTGGTTCAAATGTTTGTAGCAGCTACTGATGGTTTTTACAGATCGCTGGAAGAAAAGTTTCAATAGTAGAACATGGCAAAGATTCACCCTCATACATATGTGCATGTAGTGGTTCATGAAGAAGCCAGTTCTAAGTAACTTTTGGGATTTCAATGGGAAAATGAACCGTTGTATGAGAATTGTGCAGTTCAGCACTTTTAAATTCCATGAATTGTGTTCATTATAGGAAGTGAACCTGTATGCTCATATATATGTGCTTTGTGAGAGCCCTCTGTGTTCTGTCTTTCTCACCCTCCCCCTTCCTGGTCAGGAAGCTAGATGCAGCATTCAAAAAGTATCTACATTTCTGAACACTACTTTTTCAGTGGCTTGCTTGGGTGCAGATATGTATAAATCATAATGTCTTTGCTTGGATTATGATGCTCAAGTAAAGCAAAGCAGCAGAGCCCAAATATAATTCTAATTTTATGTAAAAGCAACCTTGGGCCCTGTTCTAGGAGGGAAAAACAGGGTATAAATATTTTAAGTAAGTAAATGAATGCAGGAGCAGGAAGAACACAGCCCCCTCACCATGCTTGGCTCTACAAAGTTTTTCACTTGGTCTGCTAAAAACAGCTTACTTGGGTTCTTCAGACTCTCTGTCTTCCAGGCTGCCTACATTGCTGATCCTTATATTAATGTGCAGCTGGCATATTATTTAAACAGACAATTAGAGAAGCATGATGAACTACTTTTGCCCTATACTACACCAGTCAAAAAGCCCTATACTACACCAAACAAAAAGTCAGTGTATCTCTTTTCATGTAGTAGCTATCTGGCTAGTTTACTTTTGGAAACCTTGAATCAAACCCCAATTTGCCATGTCTTCTGAATTAAGGCCATTTGGGCAGATTGAAATTTGCTTCCTTCCTACAAATTGGGATTAAATTATGATTTAAAATTCCAGTTTAAGGAGTAGAAACAAACTCAGTGTGTCCATGTGCCAGGATGCCTAGGTGAGTTGGAGTTTGACTGTTTTAGAGGGTAGCTGTGTTGGTCTGCAGTAGATTCAAGTCCAGTAGCACCTTACAGACCAACAAGGGTTTGACTGAAGGCTTCTAAAATCAGGAAACTTTCCATTACACTCCATGTCCCGAGGAAGGAGGGAGGGAGTACACAAGAACAGCAGCAAGTCAAATGTTATGCCTCTGGAGAATAGAAGCTTGTTCATGATATCAGCCTGAAATCTATAATTGTAATTGAAGCAGGGTCTTCTGCAGGCGCCAACCTGCAAATGGGCAGAATCAACAACTGCCCGTACATCTGCCTTCTCCATTTGGGCTCCCACCTTAAAGAATGGCCTGCCTAAGGAGGTCAGGAAGGTTCCCACTCTCTGGACTTCCCTCAAACTATGCAAAACTTAATTATTTGAAGGCTTTTTAACGCAGGCAATAGAGTCACACAGTACTACACGTTTCAGAAGGTTACTTGGATAAATGATTAGGAACTGTGGTCTATACTACTGCATATAACTTGCTGAAATGAGGGTCCTGCTGTGGAAATTTGCTTCATTTAATATGTCACGTTATGCTTTGCTTCAGTTCTGTCTTTAGACTTCTGGTTGGTTCAACAATCCTAATTCCTATTGCATTAGCTATTGAATTTGCCATCCTGTCTCTTGTACTGACCTGCTCTGTGTAATCCACCTTCAGTTCAAGTGAGAAAGCCAGACTATAAATAACATAAATTGGGGAAAAAATTAATAAAAATTAGATAAGTCGGTGTGATAATTTCTTTTTATACTTGATTTAAAATATAGTTGTCCTTTTTTTAAAAAAAACACAAAAGTTTTATTGGAATATATTCAACATTGTTAAACACATTTTCCAGTTGAACTTATAAACTATATCCCTTCCCCCCCTAATAGGCTTCCAACACTGCTATTGCCAATAACAAAAAAAAATTAAAAGTAATCAAATTTAAACTTATAACAATCGATAAACCAGGTAACATATTTTTTGTACACAGAAATCTGACTCATGTAACATAATTCCATTTTCAATAAGAATCAAGGTTATATATTTTCCCTTTCATTTTATATTCAGTTTCCATATATATTTTCAGGTCTTCCCATTCACTTAAGTACTGTTCTGCCATTTGTCCATTTAATTTTTTAGTCATTTTGTCCATTTCAGCTAAAAATAGCAGTTTTCTTAACCGGTCCTGTATATCCAGTACTTTATCTGCTTTTCACTGTTGCGCAAAGGCCATTGTCGCCGACGTGATCATGTACCATAATACTGTTCTCTTTTCTTGCTTAATTTTTTCCATTGTCAAACCTAAGAGTAGAAGTTCTGGACTTTTTCTAATAGGGATTTTCAATATTTTCTGCATCTCACAATGAACACTTGACCAGTATACTTTTGCTTTCTCACATGTCCACCACATATGATAAAAAGAACCCTCTATTTTTTTACATTTCCAACATTTGTTACTCAGGTTCTTATCCATACTTATATTAGCAATCTTTTTTGGTGTCATGTACCACCTGTAAAGCATCTTATAACAATTTTCTTTTACATTAACACAGGTTGAAATTTTTAGAGCTTTTCTCCACAAAAATTCCCAAGATTCCATTGAAATTTCCTTATTCATATTTATGGCCCACTTTATCATTTGCTCTTTAACAGTTTCATCCAAAGTATATACAGTTAACAATATTTTATACCTTAGAAATCACTTTTCCCCCTTTTTCCAACCAAATATCTTCAAACTCATCATTCTGAGCTCTAAAACCCACCTCTTTACAATCTTTTTTAAAGATATCTCGTATTTGTCCATATTGTAACCAGCCATATTCAAATACTAATGCATTGTTTGGTTTTAAAACATATTTCTTCCCTTCTTTTTTTTTTTTCTTCGCTTCTCGGCCTTTTGGCTAAGATCAAGTGTAGTTGTCCTTTCTGAAAGGGTAGTCGGTACTAGCGGCAGTGTTGTAAACAATATACATCCTGGTCTTGCTTAACATATTTTAATATATATTAATGCAGTGATTTTGTTTATTTTGTGACATTAGTACCCAAGTACAACTACCGCTGTTGTATTTATTTTAACTATCTAGCAAAATCCCCACAGTTATGATAGACATGGTCTGTACATTGATCAGGAATGTGCTGCAATGCATCTGTGTATAGTCTAATTACCGAATGCTGGCATCCATAGATTTTAAAAGGAATAAAATGCTGGAAAGTATAACCATGTGAAATTTATACTTACTGTAAAAGGGTTGCATGTCTTATTTTTAAGCCACATTATGATTTCTAAATTCTGTAACAGCACAGAAAGAGACCTTAACAGTATGTTTGAGGAAGTTTATTCTCTTTAATAGGCTAGAACTGTTACTTTAAAATTGAAGAATGTAAATTTTGAAGCGAAAACAAGAGCTAGTACAGTATTATCCGCAGTTTCTACTGGAGAAGAAATATTTGCTGTTGCTAAAGAATTACTGAAAGTAGAAATGGAAGGTGTGGCCCCACAGCCTTTACGTCTCAGATTGATGGGTAATATCACTTTAAAATTATTTTAACTGCTTGTATTATGTATGCATTAAAGTAATAGTTTACCATTACGATTACATACCTTTATTGGCATAACAGAACTACAGAACCACTTTACAGCCAGGGCGAAGTAATAGTTTATGTTTCTGAGAAGAGACATTCTTAAGAAACACGCTGTCCTTAAATTTGCTCACAAGCTTTTTTTTCTAACTGGAAAAACTGTTGTATAGGAATATGAATTGTTAGAATATTTTATTGAAATATAAGAATTCTTAGCTCATCACTTTTGCAACTTCTTTGCAATTACCCAGTTTTCTGGGAGAGCTCTGGTGTCCCATTAGGCATGAATAAGGATAGCTGTCAGTTGCTATTAAGTTCAGGAAATTCCAGAGAGAATTTGGATTTCTTTCAGCTTGCACTTACAAAAATGAAAAACAAATCTTTATATTTGTGTAGGTAAAAATTAAAGCATTCAGGCAGCATCTACAACAGGCCCAGTGTTCAAGATAAAGATGTTACTTGTATGTTGTCTTCAGTCATAGATAATCTTTCTGTATCCCATTACTTATATTTTGCCAGTAAGCCCATCTTTCTGAAATGTTCAGATAGTAACAAGTATAAATAATTAATATAGAATAAGGCTAGTGCAATTAATTTTTTAAATAGTAATGAAGTATGTATCTGCTTTAGGAGTAGGGATAGGCACAAATTGAACCACAAAGCAAAATTTGTCATTAATTTTGCCCTGTGGTTTGTGAACCAAAGTTCTTGACTGGTCTACCATCACAAACTTCAAGGCACTTTTAAAGCCATTTGTGGTGGTTCACGGATAGAGGGGTTTAAAGAGACTCCAAGTCCCTTCAAACCCCTGATTTCTGTTCTCTGTGAAACCCACAAAAACAGCTGAGCAGTAGGAAATGCTCGCCACTGCTCAGCTGTTTTGGGCTGTCTTGTGCAGACTGTTTAAACTTTAAAGGGATGGCAGAATACAGCCCAAAAACAGCTGAGTGAGGGGAGGTGCTCCCCACCCTTTAAACTTTAAAGGAACTGCACAAGACAGCCCAAAACAGCTGAGTGGCGGGAAACAGGCTGCTCCCTGTGGCTCAGCTGTTTTTTGGGCAGTCTGCAAACCCCATGGAAAGGAACTGCAGTTCCCTTCAACAGGGTTATGGGGCCACAAACCACTGGTTTGGTTCATGAATGAACCTCCTGGTTCGGTTAGTGGTTTGTTTCATAGTTCAGCTATTAACCATGAACTGATATGAACTGCATTTTCCGAGTTCATGCCTATCCCTGTTCAGGAGATTGCCCTTGGTACTGAGACCTGCATTTCGAGTTTGATGCCATTCTTCTTTAAATATCATTTAACATTTAAAGATCAAAGCTTCCAAGAGATCATTGTTCAGTGAATAAGTATTCTGTGAGAAATGTTCCCTCTAGCAACTAACCTTTTTGTATGAAACTTGTGGCACTGTATCACTGTATAGACTCTGTAATTCCTAGTAAGATTAGAATAGTATGTAGTTTCTAGGCTTGCAAAGTCCATTCCAATAATTCTTATTAAAATGGACTGTTTGCAAAAGCCAAATTATATGTATCTAAATGCTAATTTTGATGAGGCTTTTAAACTCAACTGTTACAGATCAAATTTCTATGACTTGTTTATCATATTCAGGTGTACGAGTATCAGGTTTTCTAAATGAGGAGGAAAAGAAATATCAACAAAAGAGCATTGTTCATTTCTTAGAGCCAGGAAAACAAGACTCTAGTTCTAGGCTTTCGCCAAGGAAATCTGGTGAGGAAATTTTTCCAAAAGCATCTGAAAGAGAAAGTTTCTTCAATAAAAAGCGAGCTACAAGACAGCAGGCTAATAAAGCAACTTCTATAAATGAGTCTTCAAGTGAGCAGAGTCCACAGGATGTAAAGTCAGCAACATCCATTGAACCAGCAAAAGATAATGACCATCAGATCTTCGTTTGTCCTGTTTGCTTCAAAGAACATCGAGACAGCAGTTTAGAAGCATTTAACAGGCACATTGACAGTTGCCTCAGTGAAACAGTGGGAAAAGATAATGCAGAAATTACAAATGGCAGCAAATTATGGGAGAACAAGACTGATCTGTCTCTGGAAAGCCAAAAGAATAAATGTCAGAAAGATAAAACAAGTGAGCCACATGTAGAAGAACAGCCAACAGATAAAGTCAACAACTCTCTCAGTAGCAACACAGATGGTTTCCCTCCACTGAAAGACAATAAGTACAGTAGTCAAAGTAGATATAGCTGTCCTGATGCCTTTATATTTGGTATGCCTACACAACAAGATGTTTCTTCTAAAATATTATCAGTGGGAAAAGAAGAAAATTATGAGCAGTCCAGCTGTACAGAAATCAAATTGCCATGTTTTTCCACCACTATTGAAACCAAGTGTTTAGTCTGTCCAGTCTGCAACCTAGAACAGAATACAAAGGATCTTGCATTGTTTAACAAACATGTGGATGTTTGTTTAAATAAAGGCATTATCAAGGAGCTGACAGAAAGTTCAAAAACCATGGGTGAGTTTTATCAGTCATATAGAAGTATTTTAAAAGTATGTTTTGAGCACCTCAGATGCAGCATGGCAAGTAAACTTTCAGGAGGAAGAGTTGTTTTGTTTTGTTTTTTTTTTGTGAAGGAAAAGGTGTGATTTTTATTCAGGGGAGAAAGCCACTTCAGGAGTCTGGAAAACCGCTTTAGGAAGTGAGATATACATACAAGAAATAGCAATGCAAATTATTTGGAAGTATTAAGATGCAAGGTTTCCTACCTCCAGACAGAACCCCTCAAATAGTGTAGTGACCCACGGTCAAGGTAGTGCTTTGCGTATGGTTTCCGTGATCCTTAGAAGAACCATACTGTAAGCTAATTTTATTACCCACATTGCAAGTTTGTTGCTGAGGTGAGATTTGAACTAGACACCCTGGCTCATAGGTCACTTATCTGGATGTAAAATGTGCTTCATTAAGACTTATAATGAATTCTCCTATTCTTAGGACTGCTTGGAAGTATCCCCACAGCAGTAGAGAGCAGTGCACAGGTAGACGCACTGTGCTCACCAGGTTGGCCCTGGGCCCTACAGGGGAGGTAGTTAGTCCTCAGCCCCTTTGGGGAATGGTTTAGGGCCTAGCTTGGCTGGGTGCCATGAGATGTCAGGCGCCATGACTGGTTTGGTGGCAAAAGTGGCCTGAGTGAACTCAGCAACCTCTTCTCAGAATCAATTGCAAAGGCTGCATTTCTTCTTTCTACTCATCTTTCCTGCTAATACCTATCATTGACCCTTGCCTGAGACCAGCTGTGTTTTCTGCATTTTCAGAAAACCCAGACAGCATCACTCAAAGTAGATGTGTCCCTTCCCCTAGGGGCCACAGAATGAGACAGAAGGAGGGAGGTTGTGTGGGGGCTGTTGCAGGGCAGAAGAAGTGAGTAAGGGAAGCAATGTGGCAGGAGGAGGGGGAAGGAGAGAGCAGTAGACATGAAGGGAAAAAAGGGAAGGCTTCTTCTCTCTTTGCCCTTATCTCAGGGCCTCCCCCCACACACACACTTGTTATATATAATTCTCACAGTATATGTTCTGGTTTTCAGTTAAAACATTTGTTTCCTTAGGAAACTTGGACAGAGAACAATATGGTACAAATTCTACAACAGGAACAAAACGGTAAGTGCTCATTGCCAAGTCAACTTTTATTTCAGTCTTTAGAATTTATCTCTATTAACTGTACTGCTATTAAAATTGTTTTATTTACTTAGTGACATGCATATTTCTTTCTTTTTAGGTCTGGAACAATGGCTCCCCAGTCCACATCCAAAAAAGCCAAGTCAAACAATACTAAATGTACTATAGAAACATTTTTTAGATGAGTATATTTTATTAAGGACATCTTGGTTACTGTCATATCATGATAATCTGGATGAAAAGTATGTCACTAACTTCACTATATTGGGGAGATTCACTTATCACTTAATACTGGTGTCATCCAGTTCACTCATGTAAGGCTATACCGGTAAGAAATCATGAAATCTTTTTATAGCTAACTTTCAAATAATGAATCTTATGAAATTGGAGAGTAATTCTCAGTATTTTTTAAATGGAGGATTTTACTAACTATACATTAAATACAAAGAAAATTGTTACTTTTTCACTCTCTAAACGTGTTGTATATGTTTGTTTACATAAATTGTGTTTTAACATTTTATGTGTAATATATTCACAGTCTAATATATTTTCCAAAGTAATTAGAGGGAGCCACATTAGTCCATTAAAAATTCCAAAAACAACTCTTGTGTAATACTTTTTCATTGACAAGTGTCACAGAACAGTGGGCAAGTTTTTGACTTCTCCAGAACTTTCCATCAAGCTGACTAATCAGAACAAAAAAAGGGGAGGGAACCAGTGGCGGTTATGGGAAAAGAAAAATGTATAAGGCCATCATAGAGAAAAGCCCTAGTCTGCATTTTATAGAGTTTTAGAATGTAATACTGGATATGTTGTAGACTTGAAGGCATGAAGCTGCCTTATACTGAATCAGCCTCTTAGTCCATCAAAGTCAGAACTGTCTACTCAGAATGGCAGCAACTCTCCAGGGTCTCAGGTGGAGGTTGTCCACATCACCTACTACTTGATCCTTTTAACTGGAGAAGCTGGGGATTGAACCCAGGACCTTCTGCATGCTAGGAACCACATTCTTAGTTGGATTAGGTGGTGCTGGGTATAAAATTGTTGTCAAAAGGCACCAAAGGCTATTGTACAGAGATGTGCAAAAAACAACAAAAAAAAACCCCAATGATGGCATTACCTTTGAAAAATAAGAAGACAACTATGTCTGTCTGTCTGTCTAAAATGTAATCTAATTTCCAATATATTTGTATCACATGCAGTTTTTGAAATTGCTAAAACAAACTCAGTGTAATGCAAATATGCAGAAGCTTTGAAAGCTATATATACATTATTAAGACTTTCGGCATCAACTTTCTGCATCAGTAAAAAAAATACTTATTTTAGCTTTTATAGTTCTACAAAGGCTGCTTACTGAGGCAAAGACAGATTAACAGTACAATCCTATGCAAAGTTACTCCAGTTTAAGCTCATAGAAATCAATGGGACTAGACTGGTGTAACCTTGCATAGGATTGCACTGTAAATAGCTCAGTGTAGGTTTGCCAACAGGTCTGGAAAAAAATGTCCTCTGATGGCATCACCAATTAAATAACCCATTAAGCCTCTATTAAGGGGACCAGACTTTTTTCTCAAGGCTGTTGGCAACTCTAGCCAGTCCCAGTTGGGAAGAGAGAGGATTTCTGCCTTTTTTGCAATAAAATCCACTTTTTCTGCAGATCAGCATTGTACATTTCGAAAATGATCAAGCAGCCCTAGAGTTTTCCATATGACCTTTCACAAAGGTTAGGTCTACTGTGTGGTCAAAATATGAGTCAATTTTTAAAAGGATTAACTTTATTACAGCCCCGAAAAGTAATCAGCATTGGCTTGACATTTATGCTGGGTATAAAAACAAATTAGTTAATGTTGTAAAAGCAATGAAATTAACTTTTTAAATAATTGTAATAAGTTACTGTAACTTTTGGCAGTGTCAGGCAAAGGTTCTGTAAATGTGAATTATTCACTTGTTCTCTGTCTTTGCTTTTTGTATTCTGATTTCATTTTTTTAAGACTGTAAATGCATTTTGGTGTTCAATGAGAAAAGTAACAGCATCTTAATAGTAAGCAATAGTCAGTTTTTAAATGGAATTGTGAAAAGTAGGTAGGAAGTAAATTCTTCGGTTTGGAGATGCCTGCAATTTGCTATGCTGCTAGGTTTGCCTTTGATGCTACAGGTCTAGGGAAAAGCAGCCCTCACAAGTGACACCATAATGGAACTTAAAAGATGAGTTGCCATCAGCACAGTAACATTCTTTGCTCCATGGACTATTTGACCATATTTCAGTGTGGTCACACGGTGAATTTGATGGGTCTGTCAAATCCTCAGCAGCCCTGCCCTGAAAAAATCTACTTTGAAAGGTACACAGCAAGGTACACAGCAAATGGGGTTAGGTGGCGGTTACACCAACATCAGGACTGCCAAGTCCCAAAATCAGCAGAAGATCAGTTTTATATAATGTGTGATACACTTGGCCATGCCCTGGTTCCACCTGTGCAGTGGCAATCTCACAATGAGATTGTAAACCTGCTTTTCTCACTAAATATGCTGAATAAATGGTGGAAGAGAAAAACCATCAAGTATAATTTGTCCATTGTGGCTTCCATCTTGTGGAATGGCCAGCCCAATGAGTTCAGGAAAGCTCCCACCCCCCTGACTCTCCATGAACTATGCTAAACTGAACTATTCAAGAGGGGTTTTCTGAGCAAATTATAGGGTTTCACCACACAAAATGGTTTTACAAAGTTGTGTGGATAAATGATTAGGGATTCTGTCTATACTGCTGTATATAGCTTATTGTAAGTAGGATCATATTTGTATAATTTCTGTACCACTTAATGTGTCATGTGAATAATTATGCTGTGCTTCAGTTCTTTTTGGTAGTTCCAGACTTCTAAAATCCTAATGCATTGGTTACAGAATGTCCCATTTTTGGGAATTGTACTGGCTCACTATGTGTAATCCTGCTTTGAGTTTCTGTGGAAAAGGCAGACTATAAATAATGTAAATGTAAAGAAATAAATAATATATTAGTTTACAGGTGGATAAGTATCCCTAAGCACTTGGTTTTCATCTCTCACAACAATAAACAATAAAGCACAATAATAAAATAGCTCATGGGACTGTTTGTGTACTTATATCTGAGTTCTGGTCTTAAAAAGCTGGAGCAGTCTGTGATTATATTCTGTCTGTACTCAAGATCTCTGATATGAACACATGAAACTAACTTATATGGAGTCAGACAGCTGGTCTATCATGGAGTCAAGACCACTGGTCTATCAAGGGTGGAATTTTCTATTCTGACTGTAGCAGGTCTCCTGTGTCTCAGAGAGAGACGCATCACCTACCTGTTCCTTTCAGTTGGAGATGCTGGAGATTGAATTTTGGAACCTCTGCATGCAAAACAGATGCTCTAGCACTGAACCATGACCCCACCCCCAGAACAGAAGAATAAGAGTGGAATATTTACATTTAAAATGAATGCCAGAACTGACTTGGTGTGTGTTTGATTGGGTGAGGCTACTCAGGATTATCTCATTGGGGGTCTTAAATCAGGCCACAGATGGGACTATAATCTGATCATCCTTTCCTTCAATATGCTTGATCCTGAATTTGGGGTGGACAAGAGGTCATATCCATAAGAACAAATTAAAGCTCAGTACAGGCAAGTAGTTTCTATGAAATCTGGAGCACAGGACTAGCAGGGGGAAAGGGAATCTTAGAGCTTTCATTGTTTCCCCTTGGTCTGCTTTTTCCTTGCAAACTTTTGTTCTCAAAATATACGGATCCTGGAGTAGTTTATAAGAGTTTCTAAAGCCACCTGTACAGCCAGGTAACTTGTCCTGTAATCTGAATTTTTATGTATAGTGCATTCTTACCTGTATTTATTCTGGCACTGAGTCATTTCTTTTACTGTTTATTTTGAGGGTGTACAATTAATAGTGGTGTCTAATGACCTTAATATTTCTATTATAAAATGGTGCAGTCTTGTGGCTGAACCATATGTCCTGTGTCTGAAAGTAGCCTACCCACACCAGGAAATGAAGCTACATATAAACTGTGGAGGTCATGGCAAGGTAAGAAAGAAATGGTGCAAACAGTCATAAGGGATGGACATCCAATCCAAATTTGCATGTAGTTAGCATTAGGCTGACTGCTTACTGATACATGTATTTTGTGTGTGTAAATGCCTCACAGATCAATGTTGTTAAAGCATCCTCACCTATTCACTGAACTGGGGAGGGGGGGAAGCTTCCTACACCATAACAGTGAGGAGTACCTGGGACTGCATTCAGTTCCCACCTCACCTTGAGGTTACTAGTACTGTCACAAAACTGTCACAAAACTATGTTGGGCATATTGTTTCTAATCAGATGTTCAGAACTGGCCTAGGTTCTTGAGGCAGACCCAGCACATTAAACAGCACATTTTTGAGAGATTTACCAGGTCTCTTTTCTGTCACCGTATAATAAATTGTTGTTCACTGGCTTCGGTTTCCTGCCAGCCTCTTTCCATCCTGCTTCCCGCCCTGTTTTTCCACTATTGCTCTAACAGCCGATCCTACGCACCGTCGAAAAATCTGTTAATTTCTATGGATTTAGGAGTGCCCAGCGGGCAGTAAAAAGCCAGGCATTCTCATTCAACTTCCATGCTTGCCGATCAGCCATTCGGCCGCTACTGGATGCCCAGTTCCCACACCTTTTTCTGGCTGATTCCCGCGTGTTACTCCTTGGTCACAATAGCACATTCTTAACTAACTGGCGGAGAGAAACGATCAAAAAGCAACTCCCAAGCAAACACACCTCAAGCCGGGCTTGGTGGCCAAAGCTTGCACACCCAGATAAGTCGTTCCCAAGAGGCGCCTCCCTCCCTCTTCAGCCCGCGCCTTGTTCCTACTACGCTCGCCGCTCTGGCAAGGCAGGCAGCGCGATGGAAGAAAGTTGGAGCCGCGCAGTGCAAGGGCTGACTGAGCTGAGGGGCTTCCTCAGCTTAAACCGCAAAGAAGAAAGTAGTCCGAAAGCAGCGGCAGCAGCTGAGGCGGCCAATGCCGAGACTCGTGAGTGTGGCGGCGAAAGGAGGGAACTCAAACTCTTGCCTTTTCCGGGCAACCAATGCTGTATTTGGCGGGCCCGCGGCTGCGTCTGAAAAGAAGCTCTCCTGTTGAAGGAGGGAAGGGACTGCTCTCTTGAGCGATCACAGCTTTTTTTGAGAGCGTCCCCCTCCCCCTCTTTTTGGTTGGTTTGCCAGCACTAGTTTGTCTTAAAACCTTTAGAGCCCCAGGGGAGGGTCAGTTATAAATGCGTGTTGTGTTGTAAATCTCTAAACTAGGCGTTCTGCGCCACACCACCCCCTCACGTTTCCTGTGTCTCAGTACAGGTTTAAACAGGCTGGGATCGGGCTATATCCATTCAGCAGGTGTGAGGTGACCATAACCTGAGGTGGTGGAGTAGATGGGCTGCTTCAGACTGCAGGTGGAGGAAATGCTAATTATGAATGCTTGCTCATGTAAAAAACCCGCAAAAACCAGCACCTCAAATAGTTCTTACCCTAGAGTGTTTTTTGCTGTGATAGTTGTCTCGGTGGGTGGATTTTTTTTAAAAAATCCAGGGCCTGGGGAGCATTAAAAATATGATCCTCTCACCTGCACACTAGGAGGCTTTCATTTTATCACCTTAGAAGTGCAGCCTTATATACAGTTACACCTTTCTAAGCCACTGAGTTTAGAGCTGCATAATTTAGGATTGCACTGTCGGTCTCTGCAGCCTCATGCATGTGTAGGTTTGGTATGTGCACTCTGCATGTTCATCCTAACAATAAATCAGTGCCAAGTTTGGTGGGCATTGAAGCTGAAATTCCATGTAAGATAAACGGTATATTGCACTGCTTGCACCCATTTTTTCAGTTTAGGTTTGGTCCTGAAAAAAACCAATGTGAAATACTACAGAACACCCTGACTTGGATGCCCAGGCTAGTCTGAGGTCATCAGGTCTTGGAAGTTAAGCAGAGTCAGCTCTAGTTACTACCTAGATGCAAGACTGACCACCAAAGAAGTCCAAGGTTGCTATACAGAGGGAGGCATTGGCAAACCATCTCTGAATGTCTCTTGCTTTGAAAAGTGTACAGCAGGGGTGTCAAGTATACGGTCGGGGGGGGGTAGAACTGGTCTGTCCAGGTCTGTTATCCAGCCCACAAGCAAGGAAGAGGAGAATGATTGCGGTGGCAGCAAGAGCAGTGAAAAGACCCGCGTCAGGTTGGCTGGCTGGAGGGTCCACCATACCCCTTTTCCTCTCTCTCTCTCTCTCTCTCTCTCTCTCTCTCTCTCTCTCTCTGTCTTTCGGTTGGGCCAGGCTGTGTAGGTGTGGCCGCTGCCCCCTCTCTTCCTCCTGTCAGAGGCAAGGGGCCACCGCCTTCCCATCAGTGTGTGTACGCCCCCTTTGCTTCAGCAACAGAAGTCACCTTCTTCAGTGCTGCTGCCACCACCTTCTTCCCCTCTGCCCGCCTCTCTTGCTCCTTCTCCATGATGCTGGAGAAGCAGCCCTTTGGTAGGAGGGAAGGAAGAAGGGAGGGAGAAAGTCTTATGTGTGAAGGTGGTGGTGGTGTGAAAACTGCTGATGGAAATGACTGTTGGGGGAGTGTAGGAATGGGAATGCTGGAGTGTATCTGAGGGGAGGGGTATCAGGGACTGGAGGGAGGGTACAGAAGTGCATGCAATAGGGTGCATGGTGGAAAGAAACTGCTCTTGGAAAGCCACAGGAGAGGAGGAGAATGGAGTGAGCACAGTTGTTGATTGTGTTTGGAGGGGGTGGAATGCAAGAGCAGGAGTAGGCTAAGAAAAAACAGGAGTATCTTGAGCCACTTAAACACTTATTTTTGTTACATCATTTTTATTTTCTAGGCATCTGTACCTGGCTTTTCTCCCCAAATGGGAACCCAAAGCAACTTACAAGTATTGTTCTCCCCATATATGTTTTCGCCCTCACAACAACTGTGCAGGGTATGTTAGGCTGAGAGAATAACTGGCCCAAAGTTACCCAGCATCTTCCACAGCAGAGTGGGCCTTATGAACCTTGGTCTCCCAGTTGTTAGTCCCCGTGCTCAGACCTCAGCACCACAGGGTGTACGTATGTCTTTGCGGCAGGTCAGTTATCAAAGACTATTAAATAAAGGAAATACTGTAAGCATGTTAATGTTTTAAGATTGTTTGCATTTGAGTAAAAATAATACTGCTAATTGGGCTTTCCTGTATCCTTTATAAAGTTTATATCTCTAGTACCTGGCATTACATTTTATGGCACACATGGCCCAGCCCAACAAAGTGACTTTTATGACAGATCTGGCCCTCATAACAAATGAGTTCAACACCTCTGGTGTACAGGGTTGCCATAAATGGGCTGTGACTTGACAGCATTTTACAGATGCTATACAACAGAATGTGTATATCTTTGTTAGACAGACGTGATACTCCCTTTATTATAAAAGTAGGATTTTCTTGTCTAGAGGATTAATATTTGTTTAATGAAAAATGAACATGAGCAAAATGAGCAAAATGCCTTTTTTCCAGCAGCAGTGATATTGATTCATACAGCTGAATGTGTTTGGTAAAGATTATACTTTTTATAACATAGGTGAGTGGATATTTACACAGCGCCATCATGTTGCCATGTAAAGTTACATAAATCCTTGTCCCCAAAGAACTAACAGTATAAAAGTAGACAATGAGGAAACCAGTAGAGGGAAGGGAGAAACCATGATAAGAAGAGATAAAAATGTAGCTAAAATGTTTGTAAAACTTGTCTACAGTCACAAATGTGAATTAATCATATAATTTAAAATTAAATTAATTTAAATCATTTTATGCTGCCTTTCAACCCAATATGGGCCCTCAAGTTGATTAACAGTTACAAAAAATTAAAAACAAACTTTAATCTCACATTCTCATGTACACAACACTGACCTGGATAGACCAGCAGAACAAAAGTTTGAGTTCGGTGGCATCTTTAAGATCTACCAAGTTTTATTCAAGGTATGAGCTTTCATGTGCTCACATACTTCTTCAGATACACTGAAATGGAAATTACCAGTCCATATATATAGGTAGAGGGTGAGCAGTAAATTAGCATACAGCATAATGAAAATGTTTAACAGATTCAAGGACCAAACAGGAGTAAAAAGCTTAGCTTATACGGTAACGATTTATTTGGGTTTAGTTCCGGGTGGGAAACATAATGAAGGAAATAAATTCATCAAAATTGGAGATTGATGGGCAGATGTATTGTTAACTGTGGAATGCTGAATGTAATTAACAGACCTTGCATTACTCTCCATCCATTGCACTTGTAGTGGTTTGTCTCCTTCCCCTATGGTCGGGGACAAAGGGTAGTACTAGGGGAGAGGATCTCACCGCATTGGTATGTGGTGTCCCCCAAGGGGCAATCCTCTCTCCAATGTTATTTAACATCTTTATGTGCCCCCTCGACCAGCTGGTGTGGAACTTTGGGCTTGGGTGTCACCTTTATGGTGATGACACTCAGCTCTATCTGCTGATGAGCAGCCATCCGGATGCTACCCCAGAGCATTTGGCCAAGGGTTTGGAGGCTGTGGTTGGTTGGTTAAAGCAGAGCCAGCTGAAACTAAATCCATCAAAGACAGAGGTCCTGTGGCTGGGTTGGGGGGGGGATGCTGGGTTGGGATGCCAACTCCCACTCTTGACTGTGTCCCATTAACATCTGGATTGTCCATCAAGAACCTGGTGGTGATCCTGGATGTTTGCCTTTCAATGGAGGCCCAGGTCACAAATATTGTTAAACTGGCATTTTACCATCTCCACTAGGTTAAACAGTTGGTTCCTTTCCTGTCTCTTAGCCACAATGATTCATGCAATGATCACCTCCAGGTTGGACTACTGTAACTTATAGGGCTTCCCTTGAGACTGACCCAGAAATTGCAACTGGTCCAGAATGCAACTGTGCAAGTTCTGACAGGAACATCCTTCAGAGCACATATCCAATCGGTGTTCTACCAGTTGCACTGGCTCCAGATTGAGGACTGGAGCTGATTCAGGGTTTTGGTGTTGATCTTCAAAGCTCTAAATGGTCTGGGACCAGCCTATCTTTGGGACCGGCTTTTCTGCTATATCCCCCAAAGGGTGCTATGCTCTAGTGATCAAAATTTGCTGGTGATCCCTGGCCCAAAGAGCATCTGTCTGACCTCAAACAGAGCCAGGGCCTTCTCAGCCCTGGCTCCAATCTAGTGGAACACTCTTCTGGGAGAGATCAGGGCCCTGAGGGCCTTTTTACAGTTCTGCAGGGCCTGTAAAACAGAGTTGTTCCGTTTGGGCTTACAGTCGAGGGCAATGACAGACTCCATCTTGACAGGTTCCATCTTGAATTGGCCTCCTCTTTTCTCCCTCTCTCCCCTCTCCCTCTCCCCTCTCCTTATCAGTCATACATTATTTTATGCCATTTTTAGCTGTACAGATTGCAGTAGGAGATTCACATTTTGCTGCCCATGTTAAAAAATGGTGCAAATAAAAACTCAGCACAGCAAGCAAACAGAAGTGCTAATTTCTACTTGAATTGAGTTTTTTTCTAATGCAAAGGAACATTAAAAACTGGAATCCACCACCTGTAGTCCTAAATAGTGCAATTTATTTACTTCATTTATACCCCATCATTCTCCCCAATGGGGACCCAAAGTGGTCTACCACATTCTCTCCTCCATTTTAACATCACAACAACCCTGTGAGATAGGTTAGGCTGAGAGTGTATGTAACTGGCCCAAGATCACCCAACAAGCTTTCATGGCTGAGTGGAAATTCGAACCTAGGTCTCCCAGATTGTAATCCAGCACTCCAACCAATACATCACACTAGCTCTCCATTCTACCATTTTAGGACTCTGCCATCTCATTATGCACCATGTATGTACCAAGTTCAGCATTAGTCTATATAGCCCAATTCACTGCACTTTCACCTCCCCCAAGGAAACTGATGGGCAGTAGATTCAGGACAAATAAAAAGAAGGCCTCCTTTACTCAAAGGAAGGTTTGCCAACCTCTAGGTGGTGGCTGGAGATCTCCTAGGCTTACAGCGGGTCTCCAGGTGACAGAGATCAGTTCCCCTGGAGAAAATGAATGCTTTGGAGGGTGGACTCTGTGGCATTGCACCCAACTGAGGTCCCTGTCCTCCCCATGTTCCATCCCCAAATCTCCAGGAGTTTTCTAATCTGGAACAGGCAACCCTACTCCCCCATCCCACACTGGTCACTGTGAGGACCTGGTCATCCTTTTCAAAGAGTGATTAACTTGTGCAGTTCACTGCCACTGGTAGTTGTGATGGCTACTAGTTTAGCTGGACTTAAAAGATTAATAACTAGACAATAGGTCCATCAACGGCTGTTAGTCATTATGACTAAATTAGACCTCCATATTCAGAGGCAGTGACCCTAGACAAAGACTTGCTATGGATTCCCGTTATATCACCTAGACCCAACCCAAACATCAGACTTTTCTAACTCTATGGACCCCAGATAGGGTTGTCAGCCAGGGTGTTGGAAGTGAAGGACTTTGCACTGTCTCTTAGCCTCAGACTTCAGAGGGGAGCTGTCACGCTACCTCTCTTTTAATTTGTGTGGTTAGGTATGATGTCGTTTTAAATTTTTTGTTGTTTCTTTCTCTCACTCAAGGTATGTAATGCTGCTACTAGGAATTTAATTCCAGTCTTATTAATTAACCTTTCTCACAGTATTGTGCCCAAGTTCTAAGGGTCCTTAATTGGACTATGTGGTCCTGAGGATGAGACTCTTATATTTTAAAAAGCATATGACTCTGTTTTAACAATAAACAAAATAAAACTTTATTTGCACAAGAACCATATTGGTTACAAGATGTCAAGAAGCATATTGGTTACAAGATGTTTTGTTACTTACCTCTTCAGTGAATAAAACAAGTGTATGTTAATGACTTCCGACTGAGGTAACACACTCTCTCACTCTCAATCACTCCTCTTTCTCGAACTCTTCTTTCTCTTCAGAATGCACCTTCTCTGATTTTTATTATATGTTGCTCAGTTAAATCTTTCCCTTTTTAACTCAGGTTTCTGTCAGCTTTTTCCTCTCACACTCTTATAAATACTCCGACAATATTAGATTTTGACTCTCTTGAGTCTCTAATATGCCCCCTAAAGTATTTTACTTTCTCCTTTAGAATCTTAATGCCTTTCACAGCATTGATATACGATTCTAATTAGAAGACTGCTGCTCCAACTCTGTAAACTGACCACAGCTGACAGTTAGCTGCTGACTGAACACATTGCTTTCTCTCTCTCCACACACACACTTCTTAGTCACCAACCAATCACCTCACTCACTAATCTCCCTCTTTCACCCCCCTTGTTCTTCTGAAACTTACCAACCATTTAAAGAAACACACACTTATAACTTGAAACTATTACAGAGGCTATAAGAGAGTCAGAGAGATAGGTAGGCCAGGACCCTGATCATCCTTTCCTTTTACTGCTCTGATACTATCTCTTTGATGTGTAAATTGCTACTCTCAAGAAAACTTCCTTCCTTCCAGTCTTGACACCTTCTCTCCAGGCTATACTGGCCTTCTCCATCTTGGCACCATGAGGGCAGGACATGCCTCCTGCATCTCTAGCCATCTTAGCTAGTTAGACTAGATTAGAAACCTATCTCTACTTTATCCTGCTTAGAATGGAGTTCCTTACAATAAAGGACTCATATTAGTTTTGCAAAGATAAAGAGGCCTTGTGTGTAACTTTGTTTCATAGCAGCACACACAAACCAGATAGACTCTGCTATGTGTCTTGAGCACTCTGCTAAACCAAATAATCTTTCACTAGGAGCATCTGATTGTCCTGTGTGTAAAACAGAATGCTAGACTAGATGGACCACTGGTCTGATCCAGCACAGCTGCTCTTATATCACTGTCTTCTAAGGCCCTTCTATGCAGTATGCATTGAAAAAAATTACTGAACGTTGTAGGGAAATTACACTTTAAATTTGCAGCTTTGAATAGGTTTGCTTGTTCTGTTCAAGCTAGAAATAAAAAGCACCCTTATTTCTTATTATTTCCTTCAATAAATACCTCAAATATAAACAATTCCTAAGACGTTTTTGAAACAGCCAAGATCTCTGTGTACTACGTTCCTTTGACTTTCTTTTGTTGATAGAAAATTACTGAAAATAAAGTATAGGCCAAAGTTCATGACTGACCTCACAATGCTTGAAAGAGAGAATGCTGAAGTACCAGACTGTCCTGTCTGATGCTTCATTTTAGTCAAGGTGAGGGAAAGACAAATAGTCTTTCCTTTTTCGGTTATTTTCATTGTTTTAATCCACGACTGTCTGTCTCTCTCTGAAAAATAATTGCATAGGGTTGCCAGCTCCAGGTTAGGAGATTTCTGGAGATTTGAGGGATGGAGGATGGGGTTTGGGGAGTGGAGGGACCTCAGTGGGGTATAATGCCCTAAAGTCCACCCTCCAAAGCAACATTTTCTCCAGTGGAACTGATCTCTGTCATCTGGACTGAAGGACAATTGGGATTCCAGTAGATCTCCAGGCACCACCTGGAGTTGACAAAACTACGGTCACAAGTAACAGCAATAAAAGAGGTTGTAAGGTGAGATTTTCTCTCTCTACAATATCAAGTGCATACTGATCATGGTTAATTCCAACAGGGTAGCTGTGTAAGTCTGTTCCAGTGAAAACAAAGAGCCTTAAAGAAGAACAAATATATTATGGCATAAGTGGACTGGCTCACAAATTTTATGCCATTGTAAATTTGTTACCTCTTAATGTAACACAAGACTCTTTTATTGTTTTGCTTGTTGTTGGTACTGCTATGAAGCTTCAGGTTAGAAACAGAAATACTATTCCTTCAGTAATATTATTGACCTTGTTCATCTGGATCTAACTTTGATTATCCTTCCTTATATATAAAAGGATTTTCGTCATACCTTATATGGTGAAAATGCGCGCCGGAATCAGTTGGCTGAGGGACCTGTCAGTCAGAGACAGGGTCCCTTGCCACTGGCTGCCTTGCTTGCCTGCGTTGCTGCCATTGGCCCGCCAGCTGCCGCTCAAGACTGCTGGTGTGCCATTGGCTGGGAGGCGGGAGGCGAACGCTGCGAGCGAACACCGCCACCAGGAGCCAGGGAAGGGAGGCTGCGATGCCAGCCGACGGTGCTGGCCGGGGAGCGAGGCAGGGCCAGTGCCAGGGGGACGTTGCAGCCCCGGAGAGACGGAGTCTCAGCGAGAGGGACAGCGGAGGCTGGGGACGGCGGGTGAGCTCCTTCCCCAATGGCCGCCAGATACGCCTGCCTCCAGCACCTTCTTCGCGGGAAGGGGGCCTGTCTAGCGCCCGTTGTCTCGGTTCCACAACGGGCTTCCCTTCCTAGTATCTCATATTTTATTTTAGTTCTTAATATAAAATTGGATGAGTTCTCTCTCTCTCTCTCTCTCTCACACACACACACACACACACACACACACACACAGGCACATCTCTTTGCTGAACTCAAACATGATAGTCAAACATCTAACTTCCTAATAAGAATGGATTTGATCATCTGAAATCTCTTTTCCTTTGCTTCATATATTGAATATTGCATATGCTTTAGCCCTGACCTGGAAAGCCCAGGTGAGCCCGCTCTTGAAAGCTAAGCAGGGTCATCCCAGGCTAGTGTTTGAATGGGAGATCACTAAGGAATACCAGAGTTGTGATGTGGAGGCAGGCAATGGCAAACCATCTCTGAACATCTCTTGCCTTGAAAAGCCTATGCAGTCAACATAAATCAGCTGTGACTGGATGGCACTTTCTGCAGCCACACATATGCTTTATGTACCAATCTTTGTTCAAGGTGTCCAGGCTAAACAGGCTTTTGGTACATTCTTATGCATATTTATGCAGAAATAAGTACCATCTTATTCATACTCCTAGGTAAATTTTCTTAGGATTGCAGCCTGAAATTCTTAATACACATAAAGCTGTATATGAGTTATATTGAGAAAATAAGTGAATAATATGTAAACTGGCTCAGCTAAACAGTTATAAGAACAAGTCATTGAAGCTTGCTTAGGGCCATTGTGATGTAGCGGTTAGAGGGCTGGACTAGGATCTGGGAGACCCAGGTTCAAATTCCCATTCTGCCATGGAAGCTCACTGGATGACTTTGGATCAGTTACTCACTCATAGCCTAACCTATCTCACTGGTTTGTTGTGAAGATAAAATGGAGAAGAGGAGGACAACGTGTTCCCTGTTTTGGGTTCCCATTGGGTAGAATGGTAGGACATAATGAGTATAAAAGTAATAAGCTTGTTGTTGCCGTTTCTTTAATATCATGGGTTTTGTTTTGTTTTGTAGTGCTACCAGCCGAAAGAGAATTTCAACATGCTGCTAAAACTAATAACCTGGACACCATGGAAAGACTATTTAAGAAACATCTTAATATAAATGCCGTAAATAATGTAAGTATAACATATATATATTACTAGGAATAAGGCCTATTGTGGAAATAAATACAATGAGCTCTAGAAAGAGGCTCTGGGAGAGTGCCCTGGCTTTGGGCACACAGTGTGAATTTGCTGTGGCAATCTCAGCAGGGTATAATGACAGAGTCCACCATTTTCTCCAGAGGAACTGATCTCTGCTACCCAAAGAGCAGTTGCAGTTTTGAGTGATCTCCAGCCCTCACCTGGAGATTGGCAACAATTGTTATGCAGGAGAAAATGGCTGGTTTGGAGGGTGGAGTCTATGGCATTCTACCTGCCTGAGGTCCAACCCCTCCTCAAACACCACCCTCTCCAGGCTCCACCGCTCAAATCCCCAGGAATTTGCCAACCTGGAGTTGGCAACCCCATCTCCTTCCCAGTTAACCATCAACCTACTGTTATCTGCCCCTCTGACTTCAGCTGACTTCTGCCCTGCCTCCTACAGAGCAGTTGTAATTCTGAGTGGCCTCCAGCCCTCACCTGGAGATTGGCAACAATGGTTCCCCATGAGGGACTGGCTGGTTTGGAGGGTAGAGTCTATGGCATTGTACCTGTCTGAGACCCCACCCCTCCTCAAATCTCACCATCTCCAGGTTCCATCCTTCAAATCTCCAGAAATTTCCCAACCTGGAGTAGGCAACCCTATCTCCCTCTCAACCAGTTGTCAACCTACCATTATCTGCCCCTGACTTCAGCTTTCCATCTCCTCCCCCTCCCTCCTGGAGAGCAGTTGTAATTCTGATTGATCTCCAGCCCCCACCTGGAGATTGGCAACAATGGTTCCCCAGGATGGAATGGCTAGTTTGATGGGTGGAGTCTATGGCATTGTACCTGTCTGAGGTCTCACCCCTCCTGAAACCTCACCATCTTCAGGCTCCGTCCCTCAAATCTCCAGGAATTTCCCATTTGGAGTTCACAACCCTATCAGGACTGGCCCCAATGAGTTTTCTCCCAAAGGCCAAAACAGGTGACAGGACCAAGCTTGGTTGCCTTCCAACAGGCACTGAGGGGAAAGTAGGGCTGCCAGCTCTAAGTAGGGAGATACCTGGAGATTTGGGGGGTGGATCCTGTGGAAGGCAGCATGGGGGGGGCAGAAGTACTCAGCAGGGTATAATGCCATAGGGTCTACCCTCCAAAGCAACCATTTTCTTCAGGGGAACTGATCTCTGTCATCTGGAGATCAATTGTAACAGCGGGAGATCTCCAGGTCCCACCTGGAGATTGGCAACCCTAGGGGAAATTACAATGTATGCGTCATACAACTGTGATAAAGAAGCATCCACAATTTGACTTCACCCCTTCTGGGAGAACCTTTTTCTAGAATAAGACATGTTGCTTTTCAAGCTTATAAGAGTTAGAAAAATCATGAGTATGCAGCTTTTTGTTACTTGAGGAATTCCATATTTTGCATTGACTGGTACAATTTTTGGTCAGAAGAAAACACATTGCCAAAACGGCAGCATCAATCCGGAGACCACCGTCCCACCTTTTAGCTTCTGTTTCTATTGTATTTTCTTGTAAAAATCACATTCAGAAATTAATGTTTTGTATAAGAAACTTGAGATAAATAATTGTGGATGCTTCTTTATCACAGTTGTATGACTCATACATTGAAAGTTCTCCTGACTGTGACCATCTCATTGTTTGCCAACCCTAGGGGAAAGTCAGCTGCACAGCAGGGAGTTAAGAGAATGGTTTGATGGCCACTGGGCCAAGACTGGCAACAGTAGTTCCCCAGGCGGAAATGGCTGGTTTGGAGGGTGGAGTCTATTGCACTGTATCTGTCTGATATCCCACCCCTCCTCAAACCACACCCTCTTTGGGCTGCACCCCTCAAATCTCCAGGAATTCCCATCTCTAAAGTTGGCAACTTTATCTCCTCCCCTCTCAGCAGCCTCTTCCTAGGCAAAATTCTGTCTTTCTCATTAGTGGGGAGCAAAGCAGTTTACTTCATTCTTTTCGGCTTTGTGATCTATACAGCAACCCTGTAAGGTAGGTTAGGCAGAAAGTCTGTGGCTGGTCCAAAATCACCCAGGCAGTTTCCATAGGGATGCTCCTGCTGAACAGGACCAAGCAGCCAGGGCTAGTGATGCCATGCCAGTCAGGAGCCATGAAGTCACCCTGAGAGTGCTAACAGGCCTAGGGTTGCCATTGCCAACAAAGACAAATTGATGCAAAGGAGGATGGAAACGTCTCCATAGCTCTATTTTGCCTTAAATTGGTTTTGATGCCAGCAGAGTGAGAAAATGCCAGAGGCTCTGGGTGGGTGCCCCATGGTAAATGTTCCAAACAATTCCTAAAGATTTTCCAAAACACTACTGTGTTGATAAATCATTTTCTACACTCACAGCGTCCCCTGCCAAAACACAACTCATCCCCAGCACTTTGAATTAGTACCAGAGCTTTTTTTGCCTTGTGGTATTCTGCTTGTGGTGTGATCTGTCCTTTTTGTGGTGTGGCATGGTTGTGTTATTGGGTTGGTTTCTTTTGAAGGGGAAGTGTTGTGAGTGAGGACATATTTTACCTCAGAATACAACAGAAGCAACTGACAATTCCAACTGTCTTGCGGGGGGTGGAGTTGAGGTGCGGAATGGAGTGAAGTCCAATCAGCTTCCATGTGCAAATGAGCTTGAAATGCTGGCCCAATCAGAGAAGAGTGGCCTAGGCTGCAGTGGGTGAGAGAGAACTCAGGCAACGCGGCTAGTAGATAGGGACAGCTTCTGAGTGACATATCAGGGAACAAACTGATTTTGCCAAGCATAGAACTTTGCCAGACCACTACCCTTTTATATAATAGGACAGGATAATGCAACAGTCACCAATATAGACTGCAGCTAACCTTAAGTGGAAAATGAAAAGTTCCACCGTATCTCACTTTTGAATAAAGAAGACATTTTCTGTGGAGAATTTCAGAAGCAAACAAATTCTGTTTCTTCCATTTTTTCCCATGTAATTTAGCAGGAGTGGTAGTTTCTGAGTCATATTTAGAAACTTTTGTTGTAGCATTGCAGTAGACCCTTGCCATTTGTGGATTCATGATTGCAATTTTACTTAATTGCTGTCAGAGTCCAGTGGCACCTTAAAGAAGTGAGCAGTGACTCACGAAAACTCATATCCTGCCACAAATTTTGTTAGTCTTTAAGGTGCTACTGGACTAGACTTCCCAGCTCCCAGGTCTGGGTGGGGGAACCCCCAGTTTCAGGGGCTTCTCCCCACTGTGGACCAGCTAGCCAGCAACGGGGATGTTGCCGGAACACCCCCAAATCCCCCTGCTGGAGCAATGAGGGGACCTGACAGTCCTATACTGGACTCTTGCTCTTTTCTGCTGCTACAGTCATGATTTATTTGCTGTCAGTTATGTAATATTGTCTGTAGCCTGTTTTTACTCTTACTGCATCAACACTGTAATCACTACATAGTTAAATTTTGCAGGAAATTTGGTTGTTTTGCTACTTAGAGGCAGAATCTGTTTTGCCATTTGTGGTGATCTCATGAATGGATCCCTTGTAAAGAGTGAAGGTCTACTGTTGTCCATGTGCAAGCCAGGAAGCCAACATTATCTGAGGCTGAAGACAAATACTTTTTAAGGGTGCTAAAATATACCTCTAAAGCCTCGGTTGTGTGTGATACATTTATTTATTTTGCCTGTTATATTTGCTGAAGCAGGTTTTTTCAAAACCCTCCAAAACCTTCAAAAACTAACAAGATTTTAATGAGCATGTATATCTCAGGCACCATGACCTGGATAACCCAGGATAGCCTGATCTCATCAGGTCTCAGATGCTAAGCAGGGTTGGTCCTGGCTAATAAATGGATGGGATTCGTCCAAGTAATACCAGGGTCACGGCACGGAGGCAGGCAATGGCAAATCACCTCTGAACACTTCTTGTCTGGAAAACCCTACGTGGTCACCATAAATCAGCTGTGACTTGACGGCACTTTCCGCCACACATCTCAGCAATGATATTTCTCTCATACACTGTCCTGAGTTCTCTGAAAAAGTTTTATCTGTCTCCATCCTAAACCATGTTTCCTTTCCAAGTCCTCTCGCTTCCTAATTTTTAGCTGTGCCATCTTCCCAATAAAACTAATCCAGATGGTGACTGTAGCCATGAAATTAAAAGACGCCTGCTCCTTGGGAGGGAAGTGATGGCAAACCTAGACAGCATAATAAAAAGTAGAGACATCACCCTGCCAACAAAAGTCTGTATGGTCAAAGCAATGGTATTCCCAGTAGTACTGTATGGCTACGAGAGCTGGAATATAAGGAAGGCCGAGCACCGAAGAATAGATGCTTTCGAATTATGGTGCTGGAGAAGACTCTTGAGAGTCCCTTGGACTGCAAGGAGATCAAATCAGTCAATCCTAAAAGAAATCAACCCTGACTGTTCCCTGGAAAGCCAGGTACTGAAGCTGAAGCTCAAATACTTTGGCCACCAAATGAGAAGGGAGCACTCCCTGGAGAAGACCCTGATGCTGGGAAAGAATGAAGGTCAAAGAAGAAGGGGACGGCAAAGGATGAGATGGTTAGACAGTGTTATTGAGGCAACAAACATGAAATTAAGTGAACTCCGGAGCACGACGGAAGACAGGAGGGCCTGGCGTGATGTGGTCCATGGGGCTGTGAAGAGTCGGACTCGACTATGCGACTGAACAACAACAACAACAACATTTATCAATGCTTAGCTTTATTTAGGTTGCAATCAGATACATACTTACTTGAGAATAAATCCCTGTGAAATTAGCAGCATTTGCTTCTAAGTAAACATGCAGTGGGGGGTGGGCTGCTAGAGTGTTTTCACATATAGCATTTAAAAAAAATACATAGAGATTCTTTCATTGTGTTTGTGCTACACGTGAATGCAGGAGACAATAACAGAAGAGGAAGTGGATGTATATCATAACCAGTCTAGTCCAATGCAATTTAAAGCTCTCATGTGTGGAGAGAAAAACTCCTAGGCCAATTTTGCACAAGGAGCTGCGTCGTCATCATGCCTCCCTTTGCCCTGTTTCCATTGGTCAATTTCCCACTCAAAGCTGCGCGGCTGCATTTTGACCCGCGGCTTCACCCAATTTTCCTTGCCATTTCATGATCCTGTTTTTTGCAGATCATGAAACTGCAGGGGAAATCGGGCAAAGCTGCGGGTCAAAATGCGGCTGCAGGGACTCTGAATGGGAAATTAACCAATGGAAACAGGGCAAAGGGAGGCGTGATGGCGGCGCAGCTCCTTGTGCAAAATCGGCCTTAGTCTTATCAAGCCTATTTGAAAGCCAAGCTTCACTGGTTTGTGAAAATGCATCCATAGTTCTTAAAAACAGTGATATGTTTGTGTATTAAAAGTGGGCTCTATGCTCTCAAGTTATTTATTTGGACATGTATATACCACACTCTCTGAAAAGTCAATATGCTTTCCAATATAAGCAATAAATAAAATAAAACAACAAACATTTTAAACATTGAAATAAGATATTTAAACAATTTAAAGCAGCAGATTCCATAAACATCACACTAAAACTGCAAATCAGCATAAAATGCACAAGATAAAATGAAGTAAATAAGATTTCAGCATACAAGTATAGAAGACTTTGGGTAGGGGATTACAGTGAAAACCTCTGAAAGAATAAAGAGAGTTTTAATCCAGTTCTGAAAGAGACCCAAGTCTGGTACCGGGTTAGGCAGGGCTTTCCACAAACAAGGCACCACATCTGAAAAGACACTATCTTTCATGGTGCCTAGAGTCGCCATCCTCCAAGTGGTGGCTAGAGATCTCATGGGATTACAACTGATCTCCAGGTGACAGAGATCAGTTCACCTGTAGCAAATGGCAGCTTTGGAAGATGGGATCTATGGTATTATACCCCATTGAAGTCCTTCCCCTCCCCAAGCCCCACTCCCTAAATCTCCAGGTACTTTCCAACCCAAAGCTGGCAATTTAATTGTCATCTACATGGCCTCTGAAGGTGAGGGGACAAAACCAGGACCTGGGACTATAATGATACAGCCTGGGCAGGCTCATTAGGGCAAGTGGTCCTTAAAGCCCAGCATGTTTTGGGATTTGAAGGTGAAGCCAGTACTTTAGATTGGGCCCAGAAATGAATAGGCAGTAGTCATTGTAGGTCTAAGCACTTGTGAACTACATTGTCTGTGATCAATGCCAGACAGTGACCTTGCTGTCACATCAAACCCATTAACAGTCCTGAACCATCTTCCAAGGCAAAGTACATGACAAGCATCCTCAGTCTTTTAAAAAATCCCTAAAAGTGACTTGGCTTTATACGGACATCTGCAGATAGTAGTAGTAGGAAGAGAAGAATGTATTATCTATTGTTTTAGTATTAAATGCATATTTTCATGCTGGCAACCAAGTTCATAAATAACATATTATTAAAGTATTCATATTAACTTCATTTAAATATTTCCTGCACCATATAAAAAGGTTACATTAGCATTTGTGCTGCTGTGTTGTATTCTTATCTGTCCATCTGGCTATACAGTTTGAAATGCACTAAAATAACTTTGTTTGCACATACTCTTCAGCCTCCTTATGAACAAATATTTTACAATTCCACAGTAGCTATCGACTTTTATCTACAAATATTTACTTATTTGGCTGTCTCTATTCTATGTACTGTAGTAAGTCTCATTGGTAATATTCCTTGTAATTTTGCAGGAAATTTGGTTGATCCAAATCCAGAAGCATTTTAGACACCAACAACCCCAATATAAGCTTTCACGAGTGAAGGGAACTTTTCCCCCCACTTATACCCCCAAAATCTTGTTGGTTTCAAAGGTGCTACTGGACTTGAATCTAGATTTTCTATTGCAGACCAACATGGCTACCCTCTGAAGCTTGAGTTTTTGGGAGTATTATTCTAATTTTATTTGATGAGAAATCAAATTAAACAGTAGTTGACCAGAACTAATGGAAAGTATAAATCTGGAGTTCTGAAGATGTCTGTAATAATAAATTTTGCTATGGTAAAGGAGTATATGTAAACTGGTTTATGTCTTAATGGTCCTTGACAATATTCTGTACTTATCCTTCTATCATTTTTTAAATTCCATACTTTTTTTTCTTTTAGTTGAATCGCACAGCACTCCATTTTGCTGTAGCTGGAAATCATATCTCTTCAGTGGACTTCCTTCTTCATCACAAAGCTAGAGTTGATATAGCAGACAAGGCAAGCAAAAAAATACTTCTTCCAGTTTTAAGAACATAAGAACATAAGAGAAGCGAATGTTGAATCAGGCCAATGGCCCATCTAGTCCAACACTCTTGTGTCACACAGTTTTCCCTTGCAGACACTGAGCAGTAGGAATCCTGTATGAGAACATTGATAGGGAGAGATAATTTTTACCTGAACTTTTAACAAATAGTTGTTTTTTGACTAAAAAATGTAGAACTCGAATATTTCCCCCATCGGTGACAGTGATTTGACTAATTTTTGTTGGTAGGGTCTGCTTTTGCAGAGGTGAAGTGCTTAGTTTAAAACTGTGCAGCAGGAAAAATTACACAATATGGCAAAGAGTACCAATGTTCTGCAGAGTTGTCACTCATGCCATGCCTTTTGCCAATACCTTAGGGAACTATTTGCTTTAGTTGTATACCATTTTTGTTCTCAGTCTTTCTACTTTATTCTTTCTATAACATTTTTAACTTAGTTTTTATAGACTGCTTTAGTCTGAGAACTGTTTTATAAGACTCTTCTTTAAGCTACCCAGGGCTTTATGTTGTTTACATAGCCTGGCAATTCTACCTTCTCAGTACCCTACAACTTCATTATGGTCCATGGACCACACCTTACTCCCAGTTATGTACTCTTTAAGTGGAGATTTTCATGTTTTGTAGAAGTAAACAGGGTGTCTGTTGTGGGGAGGGGAAGGGAAAGGAGTTTGTAAGCTGTTCTGAGACGCCTTTGGGCAGTGAAGGGCGGGGTATAAATCCAATCTCCTCCTCCTCCCTCCTCCTCCTCCTCCTCCTCCTCCTCCTCCTCTTCTTCTTCTTCTTCTTCTTCTTCTTCTTCTTCTTCTTCTTCAACTGGTTAAACCTTGTTTGTTATGTTCATTAATTATGCCATATCATACCATGTTATGCCACAGAAATGCAACCAGATAGTTCTGAATTTTTGTGTTCCCTAGCAATGCCTCTTGAAGGTTGGACCAGAACTGATGGGTTGAAATTAATTCAAAGGCATTTTTGGTTAAATATTAGGAAGAACAGTGAAACAGGCTTCCTCAGGAAGTGGTGAGCTCTCCTTCTTAAACAGAGACTAGATGGCCATCTGACAGCAATGCTGATTCTGTGAACTTAGGCAGATCATGAGAAGGAGGGCAGGAAGGGTTGCATCAGTGCTTAGTTCTTGTGGCTCTTTCTTACAGGCCCAAGGAAATGCTGATTGCCACTTCGGGGTCAGGAAGCAATTTTCCTCCAGGCCCTTTTAGCCAGGGATCCTGGAGGGTTTTTTGTCATCTTCTGGGCATGAAACAGGTCACTGAGGGTGTGGGGAGGGGAGGTGTTTGTGAATTCCCAGCATTGTTCAGGGGGTTGGACTAGATGACCTTGGAGGTACCTTCCAACTCTATGATTTTATGATTCTACTTCATTCTTTCTTTACTTGAAGCATGGACTTACTGCAATCCATCTTGCTGCTTGGTCTGGAAATCTGGACATCATGCTGATGTTAATTAAAGCTGGTGCTGATCAGAAAGCTAAGAACCAGGTTTGTTATCAACAAATTTAACTTCTTTGTGTGCAGTTGATTTCTGCTTACTCAACAGAAGATTTTCTGATTCCATTTTACAGTTTTATTCTGCATTTTCTTTAGGAAGGAAGGAATGTCCTGCACTTTGCAGCTCAGAACAATAATGTTAGAATAGTGGACTATTTTATCCAAGACCTTCATTTGATGGATCTTAATAAACCTGATGAGGTACCTACCATAGATATATAATTTATTATGGGTAATGCTTTAACACTTTTCATTATAAATAGTGTAAATATGAATATAGTGCAATTATATTTTTGTCTGTCAACAGATGTTTCTTCCAGTGATTACTTTCTTATTGTATCCCACTCTACCTTTAATTCTTCATGATTTATTTAGCTAAGTGATGTGTTTGTAGTATATTGGACAGATATCTTTGCCATGCAGCATCTGATTATACATGCATTTGACTTATTGGTTTCATTTATGGCTCTGTAGAAGTTTAGAACAAGTATTAGTCTTTATAAAGTTGCACCATTAAGACAGTTTAAAAGATTACATGTAAATTATACAGAGGAAGTGTGGAGAGAGAATGCACTAAAATAAGCCTTTTGATCTGTATCTACTTGATACCTTTGCAAATAAAAATGTTTTTCTCTCATCTTCAGAAGATGGTCAGCCTCCATTTGATTTCAGGGAATCAAGCAAAAGTTGTAATTCTTATACTTACAGTACCATCCTAAGCAGAAGTACAGTCTTATAAGTCAATCTAAGTAATATTTTGCTAGTGAGAAGGCCTCATGCATCTCTTGTGAAACACTGGTGATGAATGTAGTTTGGTAGAAGATATACTCTGCCCATAATAGGAATGCATCAATGTAAATTGTCGCTGAATCCTTCTTTTGCCACCTTTAATCTGTGTGCTTAGAACTTTTCTACAGTTTTGTTAACTTAAGCCCTGTAGGTTAAGCTTTGTTAACAAAACACACCTGCTAGATCCCCCTTGTTATGACCATGTCGCACTTCTTAATTCATTATGCTGTTGTCCTGTCATGCTCTACATCAGTGTCAAGCCATTAGTCTTGCATATTTCATGTTCTCTCCCTCCTTGGCCCTGCTACAGCTCTTCCTTTGTCTGTGGCTCTTTCTTGCTTTCTGCTATAAGTCCTTTCTGTTTTCTTCTTCCATTCCAGTGCCCTCTGCCATGTTTTACATATGCTAAGAACAGTCAACACTAGCTCCCCTTTTTATAAGGTTGTTTCCTCCTCTACTACTGAGTCCCACCTCATGAACTGCTTGTTTACCACATAGTTTCCTGAATTATATATCCTCATTTTACCTGGATACATACATAAGAACATAAGAGAAGCCAATGTTGGATCAGGCCAATGGCCCATCCAGTCCAACACTCTGTCACACAGTGGCCAAAAATATCAGGTGCCATCAGGAGGTCCAGCAGTGGGGCCAGGACACTACTACCTGACTCTTATCCACAACATCCCACTACTGATGTTTTCAGTATGTGGTCTTTTTCACCATTCCTGAATTATTTGTTTATAGGATCTGCATATGGTTGCCAACTCCTGGTTGGGAAAGTCCTGGAAATTTGGAGATGCAGCCTTGGGAGGGTGAGGATTGAGGGGACCTCATCGAATTATAATGCTAAAGATTCCACACTTCAAAGCACCCATTTTTCCCAAGGAAACTGATCTCTGTTGTATGGAGTTTGGTTGTAATTCCAGGGGATCTCCAGGCCTCACCTGGAGTCTGGCAACTCTAGGTTCTTTCGAATACTTATATTCTGTATCATCTGCTGGGGAGGAGATTGGATAGGGAACAATGGGTGAGCCAAAAGCCTCCGGCAATGATAGTGCATTCCTGAAGAGACTTCCGCACTTCTAAGCCTATTGAAGTCAGTGGTCTTGGAGGCTGCAATTCTGCTTAGGATTGTACTACATGTAACTAAGTTTTGAGCCACCTCAAGCAGAGCTCAGAAGAGATGGCATATATGTGTTTTAAGTAAATAAATGTCCATGTGTGTTGGAATTCTTAGCAGAACATCTGTAGGAGTAACCCCCCAAAAAAATTAAGTGCTAACAATCTCTGTCATTACTGTTTCTTAGAAAGGTCAAAAGCCATTCCTTCTGGCAGCTGGAATGGGCCATGTGGAAATGATAAATGAGATGATTTTCCTTAAGTTGTTCACTTCAGAAAAGGACAATGTAAGTTTATGACAACAAATTCCAATAATGACTTTGCTTTGTGTACTTCATGATAAGTTACCCCTGCAACTAACAAAAAGAGATTTGACTCTCAAGAGATTATACCCTGAAAACTTTGTTGGTCTCTAGGGTGCTGCTGGGCACAAGTATAACCAACCTACAACTAAGAGTGCCATCCTAAGTCCACTGAAGTTAGCAAGCTTAAAAAGGTGTAACTCTGCTTAGAATGGCACTCTAAAAGGTGTAAAATTACCCATGATGATATTGTGGAATGTGGAGTGAATTCTGGTAATAAAACTACTAAGAGAAATCAGAGCTGTTGGTGCTTTATTTTAGTATTGCTTTCTGTATACAATGTACCATGTGATGCATGCTGAAGTTCAACTTACTAAAAATCATGCTTTATGTCACTATATCTAATAGTAAAGTGACTGTCCCTCTTACCAAACACAAAAGCAACAAAAAGAAGCCACCCACTGACAAGGTGGGCATTTATATATGTCTGGGCAGACTGGAAGTAAAAAAGGGCCCTGGAAAAGGGCCCAGCTCCACTCCATCCAGCCTAGGGTTGCCAGGTCCCTTCGTTGCACTGGTGAGGGGATTTGGGAGGCATTCTGGGTGTTGGCGGGGACATTGTGCAGTGTGCTGACATCACCCAGAAGTGATGTCAGCATTTCGGTAATGTTGGGTGACACTCTGCTTTTAGGACAAAACTCTGTGGTAAAAATGTCCTCAAACCATAGAGTTTTGCCCAAAAAGCAGAACATTTTCCTTCAATGTTTCCTACATGCTGATGCCACTTCTGGGTGATGTCAGTGCATTGCGCACAGCATCGGGGTGAGGGAATTACTTCCCACTAGGCAGTGGCAGACAAGAGCCTACAAAAACCCACAAAAGCAGGGGATCCCCTACCCCTACCAGGGGAACGGTATCCCTTTTCCAGGCATCACCCCATCTACCTTCCCCCCCAGGAGGGAGGGAGAAAAAGCTGGGTGATCTCTTGCTGTGTTGCATGAGCAAGGTGGGGCAGGGCCCATCTTTCACTGCACTGCATGAGTGAACCAGGGGGATCCTGTCCCTCTCCATACTGCACAAGTGAGCGAGGCCAAACTGTTCCTCAGTGTGCTGTGCTACATAGATTGTTTGAGCCAGGCTTCATAGGACAAGGACCAGTGGCTTGTGGCAGATTGTACCGGCCCCTCACTGGTGCTGGGGTAGCCCTGGCTGGTGGGGGGGGCCCTAGTGAGGGGTGCCCTTCCGGGCCATTGTCCCACTGGGACTTCTCCCACTGGCCTTAATGGCCAATCCACCCATGCAATTTACCCTGGGAACTCCCCCAGGTATGCAAAAGATATGACTTCAAATTAACCGAAAGGAAAAAGTTTTCCTCCAAATGATCAGATAAGGACTTAAATATATTCCCGGAGTACGGAATGCCTTAGAACAGTTGAGAGTTAAGGAGGGGGGAAGAAGGAGGAAGGGGAGGAAGCAAAGAAACAGCATGGTCAAGAGAATGCTTGAAAGGAGATTGTGATGAGTGAGGTGAGGTTTCCTTTTAAAAAAAAACAACTTTATTTATAGTTTTTGAATATATACAGAGTCCATAGGTTACAATTACATTTTCGAGTCTAGATGCTCATTGTTCTTTAACCATAAATATACTTTTGACCATCACTTCTGGTACAATTTATCATCTTTACCTTGCAATTCAATATTTAATCTATCCATTTCCGCTACTTCCAAAAGTCTATTTACCAATTCTTCCCTAGTGGGGATTTTCTCAGTCTTCAAATATTTGGCTAAAAGGATTCTAGCTGATGTTTCCAACTAGTTCTCCCCACCCAAAATTCCTCAGCTTGTTCAGAAAAAAAATGGTCCTATATAGATTTCCAAATTATCCCAACCTGGATTGGGTCTTCATTTTGCAATGCACTAGAGTAACTTAATTAACATAACAAGTGTCTATTCATTGGAAAATAATTATGCTTAATTCATGCAGTTAAATTGGTGAGCTTTATGTACATTTAGTTCATGGATTAGAGGACGCTTTGTGTTTTCATTTTACACATTTTTTCACAAAGTTCATAAAGGTTTGTCAACTCATGATTCATGCCTTTCTTACTGTCCAGTCCCTATGTCTGTCTGTTCCATGGAACAGATAGACTACAGGTAACAGATGGACGGAAGGTCGTGGAAAGTGAAATTAAAAGCCATTATGGTTAGAGAAAACAGGGGAGAAGGAAAGAGAACTACACAATAAGCTGGTGTTCTAATCTTTGATCACTGCATGCCCATTCTCTTGAGCATTCATCAGACTGCCCACATGATGCCAAGCTTTTCTCTGCAACTTCAAGGGCTAAAAATTTGCTTTAAAAATGTAAACAAAAGCTAATTCTTATTATTATCAACATCACCGATTAAATGTTATTTATGCAAAATGTTTATATCATGTTGTTTTGTTAAACAGTGTACAAGACAGATAATAAAACAAAAAAATTCATTAAAATCCATAAATTACTGAAGCATGGCAAAACTAAAATTAAAAATTAAAGCATTTCCCCCTAAAAAAATTAATTACACCAATACCAGTATTATGATTATGAATGATAATAATAGTGGCTAAACTCACAGTGCAGTGTTTAAAATAAACTTACAAAATACAAATAAGCCCAATCACAAATCTGCCATCTCAGCATTCTGTATCCATTCTTATTCAATATGCACAGCCCTGCACACAGAATCTAAACACCATCTCCCTCAAAGATGTTTGATTTATGAATATATAATATATTTCTCCATGTTTTATTTTAAAGCAAGGAAACACTGCATTGCATCTAGCTGCTAAAAACGGCCACACTGAGGTGGTGGAAATTCTTCTTCAGCAGTGGGAAGAAGTAGATGAGTTCAATCAGGTAAGAAGAAAAGAAAAGCATATACGTCAGGCGTCCCCAGCTTTTTCAAGCCTGCAGGCACCTTTGGAGTTCTAACACAATGGTGGATGCAGCCACAAATGGCTGCCTCAGTAGGTACAGCCAGCCACAAAATAGCTGTCATAGAAGGCAGAGCCAACTACAAAATGTCAGTGAATGAAGTTATATAAAACTTTTGATAGTAACACTTCAGCATTCCAGGCAGAAGGTCTGATTAACAGGATGCCTTTTAAAATAAACATAATTGTTTAAAAATACTTTCTTGCATGCACACACTGTAACACAAGATCATTGTACTATGGTGGCAACTTGCTGAAGCAAAAAAATCTGTACAGCCTTGCTGGACAAAACCTCCTCTTAGCCCTGCCCATTTTCTAAGAGCACTTGGTGGTAGGGTTGCCAATCTCCATGTGGGGCTTGGTGATGTCCCAGAATTACAACTGATCTCCGGACTACAGAGATCAGTTCCCCTGGAAGAAATGGTAGCTTCAGAGGTTGGGCTCTATGGCATTATTCCCCACTGATACCCCTCCCCTCCCCAAGCCCCTCCCTTCCCAGGCTCTGTCTCCAATCGTCATTAATTGCCCAACTCAGAATTGGCAACCCTTCTTGGTGGGCACCAGGAAAGGTGTCCGCCATATTGGGAATCCCAAAACATGTTTTTGAAAACAAAGATGTAAAAACAATATAGAAGCCCACCATTAAAAAAATGGCTTCCCATCTATCGTGTTTGTTACAGTATTTTATTAGGTCCCCTCGTGAATGAATAGTAAGTTGTAGTGGCTTCATCTCAAAATGAATAATCAAAAATTATGACATTATTGTACGTAGCTATTTTGCAGTGGATCAAAAATGAATGGATCTAGTTCTTAACAAAAGGCATTTTCTTTTGAAGTCCACAGGAGATGGCATTCCATTTTATAGGCTGTCTAGAAAGGCCTTATAAATACCATACCTTGGATCCAAACCACAATGAATAGAGATCATAGAAGGGATGTTTGCGGATTCCTGCCTTCCTACGGTGACTCACTCCCCCCACTGCCCCTGGAGGTTGGAAAACCCTCGAGAATAGTGTGGGTTGTGGCATGGAAGACTGCAGTAGGAAGGGAGAATCAGCAAAAGCCTTTCCGCAAACTCCACTCCTTTTGCAGTGGTTTGTGGATATGTCCATAGGAAACAGTTGTTCCGCCCCTCTAAAGAAACGACTGAGTTAAAGTGGAAAACAGAGGCTGGGAGAGGGAAGAAAGCAGAGAAATGTCCAGCTGCTCATGACTTATGCAGTCCCATCTGCTGCCTGGCACTGCCACTTGCCTCTCCTGTAGTGCAATGGGATAAATCTGCAGCATTTCTGCTTGCCAGGTAAGCAGATGGGAACAACTGCAGGTTTCTCTTTCTTTTCTTACAGTTTCCCACATATGCTGGGTTGTGCACTTGGACTCCTGCTTCTGCATGCTCTAAAAAGAGGCAACATCCTAATCTGCTGTGAATCTGTTCTCTTTAGATAAATGTAGAATAGCACCTGTCATGTTTTTTCTGGCAGAGCTTCTGAGCCTTTCATGGCTGCATGACAGAGAAATACTCAACAAAAGTGTTTTCCCAGTCACTAGCAGGAAAAGCTTCACCTGTTGAATTACTGTTGGTCCAACAACCAGTAAAGGGAAGGGAAGAGAGTCCTGGAAGAAATACAGTATCAGCCAAACTCAGGCCTATAGCCACAGGGGGTATTGGGAGCAATGCCCCCCACAGATGAGCACCACCCCCTCGGACAAAAAATTAACCCCCCATTTTTTTTAAAAAAAAGTCAGATGCACATGGGAGTACCAAAATGACCCCAGGCACCGTCAGGGAAGCTTCAGTCTCATTTTATTTTTTCCAGGCCAAAAAATAAATAGGTTTTTTTTAAATAAATGCAAATAAAATAAAATTGCAAAAAAATAAATAAAATTGCAAAAAACAAAAGAGAGTGAGTCAGAGATCCCCCCCCCCAGCTTACACAGAAAAGGAAACCTGAATCGAGTGCCTCCAACTGAAAGGACTAGAGGAGGACTAGAGGTTACAGTGGAGCCGGAGCTGCTGCTTCTGCTGCTGCAGACAAGGCTGGGGTGCCCCCAGATTTCCCCTCGCCCCACCAACCTAAATTTTCTGGCTACACCCTTGGCCAAACTTGTGGATAAATTTTTCTAGAAGGAGGGCCTAACTAAATGTTACATTTTTCTTGTGCATGATACCAGGAACATGCAAATGCCATGTCCATCTGGTTAGACCTGTTGCTGCCATTGAAGTTGAACACCATCAATTAGCAGTAAAGATGATGAAACAAGGCCACCTCCGCTTTCGCATTCACCAGGCTCATTCTTCACGGCATGAAGTTTCCTTAGGCTCAGAGAGGGTGGTGGGAAGAGGGAGAAGGCAGAAGCAGAGAGGCGGGGAAGGATGGACAGTGTGAAGACTGATCATAAGGCAGCCTCATAGCACAACAGGGAATGAGGCCAGAAGAACAGCTGTGGCAGCAGATGATGGGAGGACAAAACTAACAGATGATGTTCAACTGCAGCAGTGGCAACATGCCTGTCTTTAATCATACTTATGTGAACCTGTTACTGTGCATGTGGCCAAACAGTCAGTATGGTGTAGCAATTAATATTGAACTAAGATCTGGGCAACTTAGGACTGAATCCCCACTCTGCCACAGAAGCTCACTGGGTGACCTTGGGCCAATTGTGCATTCTTATCTTAAGTTTCCTCACAGGGTTGTTTGAGGATAAAATAGAGAAGGAGAGAATGTTGAAAGCCACTGTGGGTATCCATTGGAGAGAAAAGTGGGGCATAAATGAAGTAAATAAGTCCACAACAATTACATGCCCTCAATTTTGATTTCTAGCTTTGTAAGCCCCTATGTTTCTGCCACATCAAGAGGCTGAATAAAAAGAAGTACTCTCTTCAGATTTACAGAAACAGAGCATGTTCACCTGAAGGCAAATGCTTACTTGCCTCAGATGAGAGTTTAACTGCAAGCCTAGAGGCAAGTCTGTTTAAATGTCACAGAACTGTGTTCCTTTCAATGTATTGACTTCTTTCAGAATGAAGAAACACCATTTTTTCTGGCTGTTGAAGGGGGCCATGAAAAGTGTGCAGAACTCTTGCTGGAAGCAGGAAGTAATATCAATACATCAAACAAAGTATGTAAATCGTACTGAGCCTGCGCATCTCATGTTCCCTCGATGTTCTAACAATTGTTGGGATTTTAGGAATCTCCACATTTGGAAAGAGAGAAAGCTGGCAGCTTGAACAGTGTGAGTGCATAACCTGCCCTGAGCTGATGTTTTTAAGAAAAATCAGTTTTCAGACTTTGCCTCCTGCAAATCTGTATCTGTTAGCTGATCACCTCGATAAGAAATGTGTTTTGGTACTAAAATACCTGATGTTGCAGACAACTTTCTAAATACAGCACTTGAATTACCTGCTTACCACATCGATATATAACTAATTTTTGAAAAGTTTTAGAGAGCAAGCCTAAACAGGTCTACCCAGAATCCTGCTCTGGTCTATTCAGTGGGCTTTCTCTCCAGAAAGAATTCTAAGGATTCCACTGCCCACAGCCTTGTGAATAGGTCAGTATCTGAAGTACTGGTTTGAGATGTTGCCAGTAATGCAAGATACTTTATTTATTAGCTTATCAACATTTGTGCGCCACTAAAAGATGTTTCCAAAGAGGTTTACAGGACAGATCCATAATATCAACAGATAGCATTAATAGTTCCATTAAACAGATCAAACCCTAGAAACCTCTATCTCAGTTTTCTACATCAGAGCAAAAATGTTTTTACTGGCCGCAAAAAGGATTCAAATGATGAGGCCAGGAGTTTCGAGGGAGAGGGTATTTCACATTCCATTCCTCTTTAGTCTCAGCTTCTTGTATGTCCAGCAATTTTAGAAGATGAGCTTCAGAGAAAGGTACTTCTACTCCCCTCCCCCCAAAAATATCCCACACTCTTGGTTGTTGCCTGAATTTTCAAGCCAGGTCCCCGAAAAGCTGTCATCCCCGGATGTGTCCCAAAGCAATAGAAACTAGGATGAATACATTCATCACCCTCCCTAGCAGCTGTTGATGTTTAGTGCCTAATCATTATTATTGTTGTTTTTATTATTTTCATGTACTTTTGAACTATTGCTTCAGGTAGGAAAATGAATCAAAGTATAATGTATAAATTTTTTGGATGATTTTAATATTCATTGTATGTTAAATTTCCGTGGGTGCCTTTTATATGAAAACCCAAACTGCTTCCTATTTGCTTTATCCAATCTATTCATCATCACCCGTCCATTTACTTCTGCCACATTCCTTCCTTAATCATTTCTTCTCATAGTTGAAAAACAGCCCTGATCTTTTTAGTTTCCAGTCATGCAGAAGCTCAAGAAAACCCATGCCTGACTTGCTTTTGGCAGAAGTAAAAGGGAATATTATTTTTCCTAGTAAGGTTTTTAAAATGTGTGTAAATTGGAATGTCTAATTACTTGCTAATGATGTATCTTTAGCTAAAGCATTCTTGGCACAATTTGAAATTGGTGGCATGGAATAGCTGAAAAGGAAGCAACCACTTAAGAAATAGGTGATGACTGGAACTTCTGGGTTGAAAGTGCAGAAAACAGGGTTGCAATTACATGTAACCATTGTTCATTAAGTGGTCTAATAATTTTTTAAAAATTATTGTAATGCATTGTGTGCAGTATAGATAGGAGATCCTAAGGTTATCTGGCAGGCTGAAATTCTAGCTCTTTTGGCAATATGCACCACTAGGTGGTAAGCTAGATTTATTTTGGGGGCCAAGAGAGCTCTGAAAGAACTGTGACTGACCCAAGGTCACCCACCTGGCTTCATGTGGAGGAGTGCAGAATCGAACACAGTTCTCCAGATTAGAGTCCATTACTCTTAACCACTACACCATGCTGGCTGTCTTATTAAGCGGTCTTCTGTGCGGGTACACATTGGGACTGCATATGTGTCAGCTGGTCTGTGCATGTAGTCTCAGTGTGGGCAGCTCCGTAGCCAGAAATTTTGGGTTGGTGGGGCATGGTAAACTTTTGTGGGGAAGAAAGGGAGGAGGGGGAGAGAGGCAGCTGCATGCCTTCCCTGATCTCCAAGTGGTGATTTGCTGCTTAGAGATCAGGCACAGGCAGCCGCCCCACTAGAGTCAGTTTTTCTAGTAGGGGATGCATTCTTTCCCTGATCTCCAAGCAGCAATTTGAAAAACAGCATTTAAAGCCTTTAAATGCTGTTTTTCTAAATTGAGGAGGTGGCAGCCCACCACCTGCCTGCCTCCTCTAGGAGCATCTGGAAAGGCTGGGAGCATGAGGGACCATGAGCTGCCCCAACTGAGTGGGAAAGTAACAGCCAGTCCGAGCTGGTGTGCAAAACTCTTCAGCAAAGGGAAATTGACCCGCACACCCCACCACCCAGCCAGGAAATCCCATCCTGGTCAATTTCACCTGGAAGCCAGCGACCACTCCTCTGGGCTCTGGCTCCTGGGGCAGGAGTTGCCCAAGGCCAACTGCACCACGTTGCCCCTGCAATATGCCCACTTCCACAGCCACCATCCAGGTCATGCTTGGCCTCCCCCATGACCCCAGTCCTGGCAAAACCAACCACTTGGCCAGCTGCAAGCTGGGAAAGGAAAGTGGTGAGTTTTTAGGCAAATTTTTAGTGCCGCCCATCTGGGTCTCCCATGGCAGACTTCAGTACACCCTCCCATGGATTCCAGTGGGTTCAGTATTCAGGCTGGAGGAAGGGTTTCCTTCACTGCTAGGAGTTCAAGGAAGGCACACCCGGCAGCCGCCCCTCTCCCTCACCTCCTGCAGGGGAGAGAGGTGATGCTTTCCCTGATCTCCAAGTGGTGGCTTTGCAGCTTGGAGATCAGGGAAAGCATGTGGCTGCCCCCCCAAACAGGATTTAAAGGGGTGGCTGTAAGATTTAAAGGGCCCTCCTGCTGGTTGGCGGGCCACATGCTTGCCGATCAGCTGGATGGCTCTTTTAATGGTACAGGAGGGGGAAGGGGAGGGGACAGCAGCTTTTGTGGGGCGTGCCTCCCATTTGAGGGGGCAGAGCCCTGAAATGCCCCACCGTAGCTACAGGCCAGAGTATGGGACTGTACAGAAGCCACAATGATACATGTGTGTGTGTGTGTATTTAAAACAAGTGAATATGAGGATGGATCCATAGATGCTCTTCCACTCACATAATAGCACTTATACTAGTGGAAGATGCTGCCATTGGCAGAGTGAAAATGCTTGGCAGTTTCCCCCCTTTGCCCCTCACATTGTTCGGAGTGTCCCCTTACTCCTAGAAGGGTCTCAGTGGAAGGGGAGGTAGGAAGGTTGTACTCTTCAAGCTTCATTCCACTCATGCCACCATGGATCCAACTCAAGATTTTTTTTAAAACCCCAAACTACTGCTATTCTTAGAAATTTTATTTTCCTACTTAGGTTTTTACCGTATAGTAGTGGACTGCAAGCTGAAATGCATCAGGAAGTCTTGTAGAAGTCCTATGGACCTCCATACACCATACCAGGGGTCTTTTGGGGGGGGAGCGCACTGGAGCACAGCTCCGGGAGCTCAGGGGCCAAGCCCCGCCCCCAGCCAGCGTCCCGGAGAGTCTTTCAGGCAGCCGAATGTCAATTTCAGCTCCATTATATCCTATGGGCCATTGAAGTCAATGGTGAAAACATAGGGTATATTCTGGGGGCTGGAGGGGAGGGAGTTTGAGGGAGAGGCTCCAAACTCACAGGATAGCTGATGAAGCCTCTTCCCAAGACACCCAGTAAGTTTCAAGAACATTGGACCAGGGGGTCCAATTCTATGGGCCCCCAAACAGGTTGCCCCTATTCCTTCCATTGTTCTCTATGGTGGGAAAAAAAGTTAATTTTTTCCCACCATAGAGAACAATGGAGGGAATAGGGGCAACCTGTTTAGGGGCCCATAGAATTGGACCCCCTGATCCAATGTTCTCGAAACTTGGTGGGTATCTTGGGGAGAGGCTCCAACAGCTATCCTGTGAGTTTGGAGCCTCTCCCTCAAACCCCTTCCCTCCAGCCCCCAGAATATACCCTATGTTTTCACCATTGACTTCAATGGCCCATAGGATATAATGGGGATGAATTGCCACTGAATTTCTTTCATTCCCTCCTTTCCTTCTTTCTTTTTCCTCTTTCCCTCATTCTTCTCTTCTCTCTTTCTTTTTTCCCCACCTTCTTCTCTTTTTCCCTCCTTTCTCTGTTTCCCTCCTTCTTCCCTCTCTTTCTTTCCCTTTCTTTCCCTCTTTCTTTCCCTCTTTCCTTCTCTCTACTCTCCCTCTTTCCTTCCCTCTTTCCTCCTTCTGTGGCCCAACTCTCATGAGAAGGAGTTTAAACTTTAAACCCCTTCTCTCTTAGCTCCCCACCCAGGCCAGCCGGGGAAGGAGAGGCTTTTGAAGATGCCGCCCCCCTTTTGCTTCCCCTTCTTACATCACTTCCGGTGATGTCAGGGGGCGTGGCATATGCTAATAGCCTAATAGCTCATTAGCATACCATATGCTAATGAGCTCCTGCAGCTGTTCTTCTACGAAAAGACCCCTGCACCATACACAAGGCTCAGTTAATCTTGTGCTTTAATATGTGGTACAGGCTTCATTAAGAGATGTTACTTCATTTTAACATGGCAAGGAACTTCTGTGAAATATCCCCTACATGAAAAGCTCAGAAGTTGCCATGTCAGAGGAGTATTTCGTGGTTTATAGGTGCCCTGGAACCTAGGATACAGCAACTGTTGAAAATGCATATACTTTTTCAGTGCAGTGGCATCCATTTAATGGATCTGATGGTAGTGTAGTCCTAAGAAAAGTAACAGCCTTCCAAGACCATTGATTTTAGTGGACTTAGAAGGGTTTAACTGTACAGCACACAATGTCATTTCATCTGTTTAAAGATGCTTTCAAACATTCTTTTCTTTGATGTTTCCCTTCCTCCACTGTATTTCAGGACAATATCAGTGCTCTGCATCTTGCAACTGAGAATGGACATACATCCATGGTCACATTTCTTATCAGTAAAAATATACATCTTAATTTTAAACCTGAGGTAAGTTGGGTTGCTGTTATTTTTTTCATGTTATACACTACATTGCTGAGCACTTTCTTCACAGAATTTTTTGAAGATGGATGTAGCTTTATATAAATTAGGACTCAATCTACCTTCAGCTCAGCATTCTGTGGGGGGCCATGTCACCTGATCTGTATTCATGCCAATCCAGTCTAAGAGATGCTGCAGAACATGTTAGTGTTCTGCCAGCATCACCACCAACCAATGCATTTTTGGGGGAGTGTGGGGAAAAATCACATTTTTTGCTAAAAGAAATTCCAAAAGTAATGAGGGTGCTGCTAGTTTGTAAATGTTCTGTGGAGGGGAAAATGGGAGCCTGTTTGTATTCTGGAAATATACTTGTACCATTCATTTAGCTATTGTTTCCTTATGGGCACCTATCACAAATGCTGTTTGCAAAAACAGCCTTAGTTAAATGTACAAAAGAGAAAGATTTGAGTCCTGTAATACCTTAAAAGCCACGAAGATTTCTAGGGCATAAGCTTTCAAGAGTCAAAGCTCCCTTTGTCAGTATCTGTATCTTGTGTTTGACTAAGGGAGGTTTGATTCTTGGAAGCGAATACACTGGAAATCTTATTGGTCTTAAGGTCTACTGACCTTAAAGCTTGCTCTTCTCCTGCAGACCAACACAGCCAGCTACCCACCTGAAACTGTCTTAGTAAATGTACAGTAACTAGACCTACAGTAACTAGACTCCGAAGGAGCAGCTTTGTTGTTGTTCCTTTAAGTGGACATGTTGTGAAAGAACCGTGGAAATAAAAGAAATTTGCATGCACAAAAATTTAGGATTCAAAAGGAGGCACTCCAATACATAATGTATAAATGATGAGGATGAAGATTGCCATGACTGCTACTGTGAATGGTCACTATTCTTGTATATATCCTGGCATAGAAATTTCACAGACTATACCTTTTGTATTTCGTTGCTTTTTATAATTTTATTTTCCCTATGGCTATGTATATATGTTTGCCAACAGGGCACACACTTCACATAGTTGGCCATGAAAATTTATACCACAATTTTTTTTCTTTTATTAATTCAATTTATACCCCACCCTGCCGTGAGACCCCTTTCTTGTTCAGCCAAAGCTCAGTACTTTTCAGCTCCATTGACTTGAAGAGGACAGTAAAAAAAGGTCCAGTGTTAAAAAGGACAGTGTTAAAAAGGTTGAAAAGCTTACTGAAACCAATTAGGCTTGAGTGTCTTATTCTGACTAGATTTGTTAACATAAAAGTATGAGAATGCTTAATTCACAGATAAAAGACCCACAAACTATTTATTATGCTAAATTTCATACAGTAGAAATGTTTTCTGACACAAGGATCTTTATATTCTAGCGCTATTGTTATAGTCAGTTATATGTATAAAAAACTTCTACTGTTTACATATGAGAGAAAGATTTTAATGAGAGACACTTTAATGTTCTGGCAGAGCTGGAGCTGAGATTATACACAAAGTAATATATGTCTAATATGCCAGTTTTATAAAAAGAGAAACAGAAAACTTACTGGTATCATCTGAATAACATATTTGGTTTACTATTAAAGGATTTTCCTCATATCTTCAAAACTTGCTGAGGTACAATTTTGTTTATTTAATTTTCCACCAGCTGGTAATGGTAGATAAGGTTCATCTGGGTTTCATTCCTACAGGAAAAATTTAATACTGCTTCTAAAATTGTCATGTTGTGGCTATCACTGAAATGAAAATATGTTTTTGATTGATTTTGGAAGGAACTCCAAAGCATGCAGACATTTTAAATAATTTAGTGAAAGGGGTAGTGGTGGTGATAAGAACTGACACCTGGTCTTTTCTTCAGATTGCTGAGGTGAGATCATGTACACTGTCAGTGTGTGTGAGGACGATAGACACCTAAAAGTAAAAACAACAGGCAAAGGAAAAAAGGTCTCAAAACCGTTATGACATTATTTTCTAAGGAACACCTTGGAAATGAACTGTAGGCATATCCTTTGTAGGACATTATGAAAAATGTTAGGTTCTATCTGCTTACTACTCATGTGGATTTAATTCCTGCCTGATCACAAGGCTATGAGAAACTTACACAAATCTTTATTATTCATATTAATAAGAATGTGCAATACTGATGTAATACATTTCCTAAATACTTCACTTGGGTACATAGTCTCAGTAATGCTTATGACAGTGAAGTAGGCCACTACTGTTAATCCTAATGAAAATTGTAATGAAACCCCCCTGTATTTTCCCCCTGTAACTGGCTGTAGACTTGAGGCTTCAAATTTTCACTCATTCATTCATATTTAATTGTCCATAGCAATATTGTCTACAGCAGTAGTAATATTAAAAAATTAGTTCTTTCATTGTTCCTGGGAACTAGGAAAGCTTGTTTTGTTGTAAAATGTTTGACTTAGGTATTTCTGTTCTTTCCTTTTTAAAAAAAATCATTTTTATTAATAAAATTTAATATATAGAGAGAGAGACTGAGAGCCGAAGCAGCATTTCAAACAGTTCTGCTTTGTCTGAGACCTTCCTTTTGACCCTGGTGATTTTCCCATGGCTGATGTGGCTACCAATAAAGTACAGCAGCAACAGGGCTTCCACATGGCAGGTTCCCCTGCCTTGCTTCCCCAGCAGTGGCCACCCACCCCCTTCTGGGCCACCAGGGCTTTTGCAATTAAAAAAAAAATTGGCACAAGAATATTTTTATATCAAGATACTGCTGTACCAATAGGTATAACAGGTTGTGTGAATTCCTAGCTTTCATTATTTTTAAAAAGTCTCGAGTGCCTTCTATTGCTAAAATATGTATTTTCCCTTATATCTCCACAAGATAAAATGATAGAGACTTACTTTAAAAAAATGAAAACTGAAAATCCAGAGAATCCATTACACCTATTATTACACTGTTGTATCGCTATAACAAAATTGTAGTGGCATTTTTTGGCAGGAGGAGGAAATGGCTGCCAGGGTCAGGGAAAATGACTGCCACATAGGTGGGAAAACCCAAATTTTCTCATCCATATAGCAGCCATTCAGGTTTTACTGCAATCTTCCCCAAAACTTTGGAGCAAAGCAGGTTTCAGAAAGATATTTTTTTTAAAGGGGAACTCCAAGAGGTGCATGAATGCACCATGATGTTCTGGGAAAGCAGGAAAAAACCTACTTTCCAACAGCATTGAACCTGGGGCAGATAACCCATGTGGTTACATTTATCATCTTCTACTATCTATTATGTATAAGTGGTTTGCTACCTTTTGGCTGCCTGCACAGGTGGCAAATTCAGTTCCTTGGCAGAAAGAATTTAGCTTCCTTGTGCATTTAGCAAAGTACTCCCCCCCCAGGAACTCAAAATTTTGGTTAAGTAAAATATCTCGCAAGCTTAGAACAATAATTCCATTGTGCTATTATAACCTTTTCTTCTATCTACAGCAAAAATATTCTGCTCTCCATTTAGCCATCATAAAAAATAACCTGGCCGTGGTAAACAATTTAATAGATTCTAACCATGACATAAATGCGCTCAATCAGGTGAGAAAACGTGCTTCAGAAACTTACAATTTTGAGATGAAAGTTCGTGTTTTTCTTTCGATATTTATATGCTCCACATGGTCAAGGTGCAAAACAGAGAGGGGCATGATCAATTGTGTGGTATGTGTCATAGGCTGTGCCCACCCAGTAAGGATTCTCCATTTTCTTGCCATCGCTGCTGCAAATGCAGAGGTGCTTACACTGGCAATGGAGTGTCCCCACGAGAGTTCTGTGAGGGGCTGAGGGGAGGAAAATGGCGTTCATGCGGACAGGACCTTTAAAAATGCATGCCTTCCCATTCAGGTGGCTTGCTAACATGCTGGGACTGTGTTTTTCTGGAAAGATCATACTAAACCAGGTTTAAAAGGAAACATAGTGAGGGAAAGACTGGAAAGGGGACAAGTGGAGGACGATGTGGTATGCATGCTGTAACCAAACCTGCAGTTTGGAATCCAAGGCTGAGAAAAATCTTTGTGTGGATTTAATCATAGCCAGTAGCTATGATTTGTTCTGATCCATTTCCTTTGCAATTTCTGACCCTGTTGCATTTTGAATTTCCAAGCCTACCATGTGCATTTACAAATCAGCCCCATATTTGTTCATCTGACTGGAGAGCCAGAGGCTTATTTGTATCTTATATATCCATAAATCTCAAAACAACAAATGGCTTTTGGGTAGTGGGCAGGTGTGGGGAAATGTTTCTGCAACTATGCAGAGGATTTGTTTTTGTCCTCTACTATTTGATCATTCTGGGCCGTGCATGTATGTACTAATATCAACAATGCAATAGTTCTGGGAAAGAAACAGTTTCACCCATGTAAAACAGCTCACAACCCTTCAGACAATGCCTTGAGGAATGTAAATGATCCATATTACACAGATCTGCTTATCTAGAAAAGTTGCATTCCACTTCTGGAACAGTCATAGGCTAGCCACATGCCATCTTTAGTGATTACCACACAGACATTCTAGGGAAAAGAGCAATGAAGCTCTGTGAAAACAAGGCATTGCGGAAATCATTCTTGTATTTTTACAAAGACTTTTCCTAATTTTCACCTAACAACACATGATGATCAGCATCAGAGTCCAAGCTGTTTTGGAAAATGTAAAAGTGTATTTTGTAACATTCATTCTTTATATCGGGTTGGATCCAGAGAAGATTGAGTGGAGTTCTGATCACAGAATCAGTCTCTCCCTCTCCCTCCTGCAGTCCTCAGCATCACCTGAAAACTACCCCCAAGAGTCAGGAGAACTGGGAACAGCATGAGATACAGAAGGGGAGGCAGAAATTTGAGGACAAAACTGCAGAAATTATAGTCCCTTTATTTGTGCATAGCAGCCTGATAGCCCAGCCAAACCCAATCTAGCCAGAGCATGCAAGTTAAGCAGGGTCGGCCATGGTTAGTACAAGGAAGACTGGGGTTGCTATGCCAAGGAAGACAATGGCAAACCACCTCTGCTCATTTCTTGTTTTGAAAACCCCATGGTCCTGGGGTTGCCATGAGTTGGTCGTAACTTGACGGCACAAAGTTGTTTGTGGATGCTTTCACTTGTGCAAGGGCTAGTTTGGATTGAATGTGATACATTTTAAACACTGGTAACATTTTTTTATTATCGTCTACCTGGAAAAAATAAAATGATGTTCAATATAATAGATAATTACAACCATAGCTCTGTTATAGATATGTCATTGTGGATTCTTATTTGATCTGAATATTGAGTTTTTCTGCCATTTTAATATGATTTTGCTTTATATCTGTAAGAGACATCAAACACCTCTGCATGTGGCAGCAGACCTTGGGAATGTGGAAGTAACAGAAACACTTTTGAAGGCAGAGTGTGATCTCGATATTGTGGATCAAGTATGCAGTTTTATTCATGTTTTACGAGTCCCAGTATCTAGCACAAATTGTTCTTTCCATGTATTCATCATTAAAATATAACTCTTGATTTAGGCTGCTTTCTTGAAACCTGCATAAATCTGAAATTAATTTAGTGAACAGCTCTCTGTAAGGTCAAGCACGCAGTACTACTTGATCTTCCATCTTGTAAGGCCAAGTATAATATAATGTAGTTATTCTTTGAAAAAGGACTTTCCCATTTTCAATTCATTTGGTGCCATCTAGCAGCTGTTTTGGAGGCTTTGCAGATACACTGCAGTGTTTCCTTTTTTACCAGTACATGGAACCCCAAACCAGAAACTGACAGTACCATTCTGAGCAAAGAAACACCTTTCGTAAGCCCATTGTCTTCAGCAGGCTTAAGACAGCATAACTCTACTTAGAGTGGCACTGAATGAATGTCCTAACTGATCTCCCTTGGATCACAGATAACTGATGCAGATTGAATCACCCTTATAGAGGTCACAGCCCAAACTAGCTGAATTAAATAATTCTTTTTTGGGAAGTGCACTTCTGTCAGTGGAACAGAATGTTCCTACACTGCCCCCACTCCCCGCATGCTGTAACCCAATGGTCTTCCCAAAATGCTGCTTCTTGGGGACACAGAGCAAAGAGACAAATTGGGGGTCTGCAGCAGGAAGGGGGAACTGGTGGGAATTCATGCACCCCTTCCGGAAGCAGAACATTCAGTCTGGATCCAGCTCTTAGTACCTGACTCAGACATTGTTTAATTACTAGCATCCTGATTCTGCGGGGCTGTTGCATTTGAACCACGGAACTGTCTTTGGGGATGAGGCTAAGCGGGTCACTGTCTTCTACCCTTGTCTGCGCAGCAGACTCTGTTATTCTAGCATCAGGGCTACCTCTTGGGTGGTGGGGGAAGCAACATGCAATGTTTATATTGTGGGCAGCTGCTCTCAGTGTAAATCCCCTAACATAAAAAAGGATTACAGAGATAACCCACTAAAGTCATAGAAATATGTACTGCCTTGAACTGTGAAAAGTAGTAATGTACTTGGATTACACTCAAGTGGCTGGCAGGAGGGGAACCAATCGGGCTGCAGCTGTATGGAAGCAACAGCTGTTACCTAGACTTTCACTTGCGTACAAATGTGTTATCAGAGCTCTTAAGGGAGATAAAAAGCTAAAGATTGTAATCATTTATTATAAAAGAGCAAGAAATAGGGCAATTCAAACTCTGCAAATATTACAGTCAAGAAGGATCAGTAATCATATTAGTTCATGGGTTAAAAAGAAAGTCATCAGTGAGAATAGACATGTCCAAATGAGCTTTCTTGTTACCTCACATAAGAGCAATTGGTAGCAGTTTGAGGCCAAAGCAACAAGACAACAAAAAGTGCATGACAGGTTTAGAGACTATTTTTATTGTACACTTTTGTTGTTTAAGCAATAGCTTAACCATTAACAGCTAGCGTGGTATAGCAGATAGTGGCACTGGCACTCTGCAAACACACCCCATGGTTGCATGCTCCCTCTTCTTCAGTGCCCCCCTCATGTGGTTAGAGCCTATTTATTTAGTTATTTATTAAATTTGTTAATCACCCATTTCCTACAGTGCAGGGCTCTGGGTGATATACAACGTTCATAAAAACATTTATTTATTTATTTAGACTTATACCCCGCCCTCCCAGCCAAGGCATCAAGATAAAATAGTTAAAATAACATATTTCAAACAAATAGATGGTGTATACTAACTGATCCAATTTCAGACTGCTGGCCACTTTGCAGGCAGGGGAGAGGAGAGCAAAACAGATATGGAAAGTAACTGGAGCAGAAAGGATGCCAGCTATGATGGATACCATTGCTGTCCTCAACCAAAGGCCTGGTAGAACATCTCTGTCTTACAGGCCCTGATGGTATTTGGCAGAGAGTTCCATCAAGTTGGGGGCAGGACTGAAAAGGCCCTGGCCCTGGTCAAGGACAGCCTGATAGCGTTAGGGCCAGGGACCACCAGCAAGTTGTTATCTGAAGAGCATAACACTCTTCCAGGGACGTAATGAAGGATATGGTCCCATAGATACATTGGTCCCTGACTGCTCAAGGCCTTGTAGGCCAATACCAAAACCTTGAACTTGACCTGGTATTCTACTGGGACCCAGTGTAGCTGGCACAGCACTGGATGTATATGTGTCGTCCATGATGTTCCCATCAGGACTCGCGCTGCTGTGTTCTGGATCAGTTGGAGCTTCCAAGTCAGTATCAATGGCAGACCAGCATAAAGCGAGTTACAGTAGTCTAACCTGGAGGTGACCATTGCATGGATTACCGTGGTTAGGCTGGGGCATGACAGGAAGGGGGCCAATTGCCGAGCCTGGCAAAGATGACCTGGGCCTCTATTTCCCATCCCCAGCCACAGAACCTCCGTCTTTATTGGATTCAGTTTCAAACTACTCTGCTTCAAGTACTCAACCACAGCCTCCAAACCCATGATCAAATTATCTGGGGCGGTGTCTGGGTGGCCATCCAACAACAGATACAGCAGGGTATCATCAGCATATTGATGACACCCCAGCCCGAAGCTCATGCTAGCTAGGTGGGGAGGACACATATAAATGTTAAACAACATCAAGGAGAGATGTGCCTCCAAGGGACCCCACATGTTAAGGGGTATCTAGAGGGCACACTGTCCCCCAGCACAACCCTCTGTCACTGACCTTGGACGAGTGAGATAAGCCATTGAAGGGCCAGCCCCCATACTCCTATGTTGGCAGCAGTACAAGTCATAGTATCTCATTACATAGTAATTTCCGCTTCAGAACAAGTCATAGTATCTCATTACATCCAAACGGGCAAAGTACAGCTTGTGTTTATCCTTCAAATCAGGATTGCATTCCATGGTTTGGTCATGGTTTGCAGTCCTGTTTTGCAAAGGAGGTATGAACCATTGGATCAGTTTGGTGTAGTAGTTAAGGACGTGGACTGTAATCTGGGAGAACTGGGTTTGATTCCCCACTCCTCCAAGTGAAGGGCAGGGTATAAATCCAATCTCTTCTTTTCTTCTTAAAGGGCTCTTGCATGAGTGGAAATAATTTCCATTTCTGCAAAGGAGGCTGGTATCTATTATTTTTACAGATTTCATACTTGAAACACTTCCTCAAGTTCTGTACCTGCACTTTTGTGCAAGGGTCCCCAGCCCTCAGAAGCAGCTTTGGGAGTCAGATACATGGCTGTAAGAGATGGGGGAGTGGAGCATGTAGATCTGAGGAGCCAGATCATGGTTTGGGTCAGAGGAGTGAAGAGATGAAAACAAGAAGGGTGCACATAGGCTAAGGGTGCCAGCCTCCAGATGGGACCTGGGGATCCCCTGGAATTACAGCTCATTTCCAGACTACAGAGATCAGGTCCCCTGGAGAAAATGGATGCTCTGCAGGGTAGACTCTGTGGCATTGTACCTCGCTGAGGTCCCTGTCCTCCCCAGGCCCCATCCCCAATGGACAGTGGTTTGCCTTTCTATCTGAACCACGTCAGAGTGTTTAACTTACACTGGAAAGAGCTGAGTTCAAATACCTGTTTAGCCACGAATAAGTGATTGACTTTTTGGCAAGTCATTATCTCTGAACCTAATCTACCTTTCAGCAATGTTATGAGGATAACATGGACCAGCCCAATGAGGGAATTGTTGGATAAAAATTAATTCAGCAGGTGTACATTGTCTGAGCCTCTTTCATTTTTACTGTATTATGCTTAAAATAAAAATGAATTGACACTCGGATTGAATCAGTGCCTTTCTTATGGAAAAAAATGCTCAAGCCTCCTCAACTTTAGTAGTATAGAAAAGTGCCCAGTTGGGGCTATTTATGCTTCCCCATGAAATAGGGACAGACGGATGTGAGGAAGTGGCTCAAATTACAGCCATATGAGTGTTTAATTTTTAAGGAGCAGGCCTTAAATACAACAAATGACGTGCATTGCTGCTCACTGCTACCCATGAGCACTGTATCTTTTTTCATTTTTCAGGAACCCGTCAGACTGTGCAGCCCAGAGTTAGATAAGCTGTGCTTTGTGCACTGTGGCTTATGCACTTGTCTGTGTCTCATCTGTGGTGTAAGGTTTCTTACAAGCTTTCAATTATCCACTGTTTGCATTTGCAGCAAGGAAAAACTGCACTAGCTGTGGCTTCTAGGAGTAATCATGCCTTGATTGTGGATATGATTATAAAAGCCGAGAGGTATTTCAAGTGGAAACAGGTAAGAAGTAACTTGGATTTATCAACTCATCTCCTGATTTCTTCAGAGTATAAAACACCTACTGCAAAAGCTGGTTTCCTACTAGGCCCTAAGCTTCTAGTGACTGAGGTGGGCCTCTGCATGAATTGCTATAAAATGCTGAGAAGGATATTGATTAGGGTTGCCAAGCACAGCCTGGAAACTGGTTTGAGAATGATGGGGACTTCTGGATCGCAGGGGCAGTGTGACTGATGTCCCTAGCATGCTGATGTCACAGCACAGCACAGAAATGATGTCATTGCAGTGGGAGAATCCTCTACAGTTTCAAGATAGAGTTTTTGGTGAATGCTAGAGCATCATCTGTCATGATGGTGTCATTTCTAGGTCACGCTGGAAGAGAGGTCAGCAGCCTGGTACTGCCAATTACCACACCCTTTTGCTGGGTATTTCCTCCCTCTGTCCAGCTGGAGGCAAGAAATCCTTTATTAGCAGATGGTATGGGGAACCCATGCAACAAATCACAGTGCAGTGCATCTGGTTTTGGTTTTCCAAAAGTCCTTAATATGATTTCAGGGGCTAGGATGGGCAAGGATCCAGAGCTCAAGTGGTGGCTTTGATAGATCCAAGATCCTGTCAACATTCATCACACAAGCTGGGTTGGAATGGTACATAAATGGACCAGAGAGTGCATTAGATATATCTTATGTCTGAGCTATGTTACAGACAGCATCCAGCTCAGAATGTATTCGAGAGATTCTATCAGCAAAAAAAAAATCTTTGCAAAATATCACAACTGATTTCCTGTTCCTGAGACAATAGAGGCTCAGATTTAGGAGTCAGCAGATGCCAAGATATCTTAAACAGTTGGGATGGTCACGAACCAGCTAATGTGATGATGGCAGAGAAATAATGTTTCTTTGTTGCTGTCACCACTGCTTCGTAAGTCTTCCACAGAGTCTATAGTAGGCCCTGTCTGGTAAACAAGCCTCTATTAAAGGAACAGGACAGTTTTCCTCCAGGGAGTCTGCAATCCTGAGCAGATCATCTTGCAATCTAGGCAGAAGTACTATCAGCTGGCTATATGGTGGTCATGTGAATTTTCCTTGAATTGTGGTGATATGACTGAGTACGGTTGTTTGCCCCTGAGTCCTGATGGGGAGACATGTATCGTCCCACAGATGCTTTGGTGGACGGCTCTGTTAGGATAGAGATGTGAGGAGGATCCAAGTCATGTAGCAAAATCTGCAGCAAGCTGCTTTTGGAAGGAACAGCACCTATGATGTCATGTGACCTTCAGTTCACTTTACACAAATGGGCTCAGGGCCAAACCTCAAAGCAGTTGCAGGGAACGGCATTTTAAAGGTCTGCAGAGGCCCAGTTTTGGCTGAGGACTGTGGTGTGCGCAGAGGAGAGGCTCTTGTCTCCCTGAAATATACTGGGTTCAGACACGTAGAGTGATCAGCTCATGGTTTATTATGATTTCAGCTCAAACTCAAGACAGACAAGCTGGGTACAAGGACTGCTTAAATCTCTGTAACACATCACACCCAAACACACACACACTTCCCGTGATAGGCTATTTACAGCGCAAGGTTCAACCATTAGTTAATTCTAGGATGCAGGTGAGACTATAGGTCTGTTCCAGAATCCTAGCCAGCTTTTGTTATGCAGCCAAAGCTGCGCTTATTCGCGTGAGCGGTAGGAGTTCGTGCACAAGTACATGTGGCCATTTGTGTGAGCAGTAGGAGCTTGTGCACAAATACATGTAGCCATTCGAATACATAACACTCCCCCATGCTGTTTTGTTGAGCTAAAATGGTGCTTCGGGGGAGATATTGAGCCCATTTTGAAGCCAAGCTGCACATGTAGTTTGTCCCTCAGTCAAGTTCTCCACTCCCTCATGGATCACTGCCTTGTCGTGGCGAGGGGGCTTGCGTGGTTCGATGAGGCTGTGGGCTATGCTGTGGAGGGCCACCCAGGACGGACAGGCCACAGCAGAGAACTCAGACCAAGCGTGATCCCCTGGAGAAGGAAATGGCAACCCACTCCAGTATCTTTGCCAAGAAAACCCCATGGACAGTAACAAAAGGCTAAAAGATATGACGCCGGAAGATGAGCCCCTCAGGTCGGAAGGTGTCCAATATGCTACTGAGGAAGAGCAGAGGGCAAGTACGAGTAACCCCAGAAAGAGTGAAGCGGCTGGGCCAAAGCCGAAAGGACGCTCAGTTGTGGATGTGTCTGACGGTGAAAGGAAAGTTCGATGCTGCAAAGAACAATACTGCATAGGAACCTGGAATGTAAGATCTATGAATCAAGGTAAGCTTGACGTGGTCAAAAATGAGATGGCAAGAATGAACATTGACATCTTGGGAATCAGTGAACTAAAGTGGACAGGAATGGGCGAATTTAACTCAGAAGACCATTATATCTACTACTGTGGCCAGGAATCCCATAGAAAAAATGGTGTGGCCTTTATAGTCAACAAGAGAGTGAGAAAGGCAGTATTGGGATACAATCTCAAAAATGACAGAATGATCTCGGTCCGAATCCAAGGCAAACCATTCAATATCACAGTAATCCAAGTCTATGCCCCAACCACTGCTGCAGAAGAGGCTGAAGTGGACCAGTTCTACGAAGACCTACAACAGCTCGTAGAACTAACACCAAAAAATGATGTCCTCATCATCATAGGGGACTGGAATGCTAAAGTAGGAAATCAAAAGGTAACCGGAATAACAGACAAATTTGGCCTTGGAGAACAAAATGAAGCAGGGCAAAGGCTAACAGAGTTTTGTCAAGAGAACACGCTGGTCATAGCAAACACCCTTTTCCAACAACCTAAGAGGCGTCTCTACACATGGACATCACCAGATGGGCAACACCGAAATCAGATTGACTATATAATTTGCAGTCAAAGATGGAGAAGCTCTATCCAGTCAGTAAAAACAAGACCTGGAGCTGACTGTGGCTCAGATCATGAGCTACTCATTGCAAAATTCAGACTTAAATTGAAGAAAGTTGGGAAGACCACAAGGCCATTCAGATTTGACCTAGATCACATCCCCGATGAATATACAGTAGAGGTGAAGAATAGGTTTAAGGGACTAGATTTGATAGACAGAGTGCCTGAAGAACTATGGACAGAGGTCCGTGACATTGTAAAGGAGGCAGCACTCACCGCCATCCCAAAGAAAAAGAAATGCAAAAAAGCAAAGTGGCTGTCTGATGAGGCTTTACACATAGCAGAGGAAAGAAGGAAAGCTAAAGGCAATGGGGATAAGGAAAGATTTGCCCAATTTAATGCAGATTTCCAGAGAACAGCAAGGAGAGATAAGGAGGCTTTCCTGAATGAACAATGCAGAGTAATAGAGGAAAACAATAGATTGGGAAGGACTAGAGATCTCTTCAAGAAAATTGGAGAAATCAAGGGAACGTTCCATGCAAAGCTGGCCATGATAAAGGACAAAAACGGTAGGGACTTAACAGAAGCAAAAGAGATTAGGAAAAGATGGCAAGAATACACAGAAGAACTATACAAGAAGGACCTCGATGTCCTTGACAACCACGATGGTATAATCACTGACCTCGAGCCAGACATCCTGGAAAGCGAAGTTAAATGGGCCTTAGAAAGCATTACTAACAACAAAGCTAGTGGAGGTGATGGTATCCCAGCTGAGTTATTCAAAGTCTTAAAAGAAGATGCTGTTAAAGTGCTGCACTCAATTTGCCAACAAATTTGGAAAACACAACAGTGGCCACAGGATTGGAAAAGGTCAGTTTACATTCCAATCCCAAAGAAGGGCAACGTCAAAGAATGTTCAAACTATCGCACAATTGCACTCATTTCACACGCTAGCAAGGTCATGCTCAAAATCCTACAAGCTAGGCTCCAACAGTACGTGGATAGAGAACTGCCAGAAGTACAAGCTGGGTTTCGAAGAGGTAGAGGAACTAGAGATCAAATTGCCAACATTTGCTGGATTATGGAGAAAGCAAGAGAGTACCAGAAAAACATCTACTTCTGCTTCATTGACTATGCTAAAGCCTTTGATTGTGTGGATCACAATAAATTATGGCAGGTTCTTAAAGAGATGGGAGTACCACACCACCTCACATGTCTCCTGAGAAACCTGTATAAGGGTCAAGAAGCAACAGTTAGAACCGGATATGGAACAACTGATTGGTTTAGCATAGGAAAAGGAGTACGACAAGGATGTATATTGTCACCTTGCTTATTTAATTTATATGCAGAGTACATCATGCAAAATGCTGGCCTGGATGAATCACAAGCTGGAGTTAAGATTGCTGGGGAAAAGATCAATAACCTCAGATATGCAGACGATACCACTCTGATGGCAGAAAGTGAAGAGGACCTAAAGAGCCTCTTGCTCAGGGTGAAAGAGGAGAGTGCAAAAGTGGGCTTGAAGCTCAACATCAAAAAAACTAAGATCATGGCATCTGGCCCCATCACTCTTTGGCAAATAGAAGGGGAAGTCGTAGAAGTAGTGACAGACTTCACGTTCCTAGGATCCCAGATCACTGCAGATGGTGACTGCAGCCATGAAATTAAAAGACGCCTGCTCCTTGGGAGGAAAGCGATGGCAAACCTAAACAGCATGATAAAAAGCAGAGACATCACCTTGCCAACAAAAGTCCGCATGGTCAAAGCAATGGTATTCCCCGTAGTAATGTATGGCTGCGAGAGTTGGACTATAAGGAAGGCTGAGCGCCGAAGAATAGATTCTTTTGAACTATGGTGCTGGAGAAGACTCTTGAGAGTCCCTTGGACTGCAAGGAGATCAAATCAGTCAATCCTAAAAGAAATCAACCCTGACTGTTCCCTTGAAGGCCAGATCCTGAAGCTGAAGCTCAAATACTTTGGCCACCAAATGAGAAGGGAGCATTCACTGGAGAAGACCCTGATGCTGGGAAAGATTGAAGGTCAAAGAAGAAGGGGACAGCAAAGGATGAGATGGTTAGACAGTGTCATCGATGCAACGAACATGAAATTGAGCAGACTTCAGCGGACAGCGGAAGACAGGAGGGCCTGGCGTAATCTGGTCCATGGGGTCGCGAAGAGTCGGACTCGACTGTGCGACTGAACAACAACAAGTTCTCCATATAGGCATGACTTTGAGAACAGTGAGTAGGAAAAGTAGGAGCAGAAGAATGCTGCATGTACTGGCAAAATATCAACCAAATCACACTGGGATACAATAGGTAGCATACTATTTATGTGTTCTCTTAAACAAGGAATCAGTGTGTTTGCAAATGTGTTATATTTGCTACTGTGTTTAATTTGGTTGCTGGAGACCCAATCAGACTTGCAACTCACTAAGTGGTTTTTACCAAGGCACTGTTTCTCAGACTAATTTACCACATAAGGCTGTTGTGAAGATATAACTTAAGCAGCAACATATAAGCAAACACAAGACACATACAAACTTATCTATAGCTTTAAAAACTACTTTTGTTGCAAAATCAGAATACTCTCCCTTCTATAGATGGGACTGGAATCCTTTATCTTCTCATTTCACTGAATAAAAGAGAATGTATATATGGTCTCTTCCATATAAGGAAATGAGATTAACGACTAGGAGATTATATTCTGTAGTGGAGAGAATGGAAAAACAACTTTGGAGCTTGTTATTGTCACCTGGATATGTATCTGCAGATGTTCATAACCAAAATGGGCAAAAGAGGGAATTGAACATTTTAATGCAAGCAGCTGTTGAACAGGGAAGTAGAACAATCAATTTGACTATGGAATCTGCTGTAACATCCAGTTATCACAGTGGTTTGGGATTGTGCCCCAGACAAATGATCAGAGTTTTCTCTGTAGAAATTCTTATTATATTAAAATACCAATCTATATTGTTGCAAAGGAGCAACAGAAAGAATTTTGCATAGATAAGGATGAGGTAATAAAAATATTACTTCTTTGGAAACTTTAGTATTCTTGATGAATTTTTAAACATTTATTTTCAGTGTAAGAAATTTCAGCCAGCTCATTACCATATGTTACAGTGTGCTCTTTGGTTGTACTGGCCTTGACAGCTGATTGAAAATTAGACCTGGGAAATGACTAAGGTCATGGCAGATATAGCAGCAAACGGGAGCCTGTAAGCCTGCTAACAGATTTCTCTGCCACAAATCATGTTCACTTTTCCTTGCCTTTATTCCTAATAGCATGTGTGTGCAGTCTTCAAACTGAGCATAGATTGCCTCTTCTGTCTGCGCTCCCCCCACTCCGTGCTTTGGGTGGACTGTCTGCTTTAGGTGGCTAACACAATGAACTATGATCCAGGAAGTCCCCAGTGCAAATGTTGCCTATACCACCAGGTGGACTTAAGCAAGCCACTTTCCCTTAGCTTTACGCACACAAACACAGTTTGCAACATGGAACTTGCTCTATGGAGCTATTGTAAGTTTAGTTTTTATCTAAATGTTGGTCTCAAGATCTGCATTTTCTTCCCTTCATTCAACCTTTGAAAAGTGTGCTATGCATGCTGCTAGACCTGTTCATTGCATACTTTTCATGCCCTAGTGGTTAGCCACCTGTGTGTCCATGTCATGCTGAGATAGTTTTATTATAGTGGATCTAATTTACAGTGGGACATAATCTGAAAATTCAAAATACATCTGAGACCGTAGCTAGGGCTACCAGCTTAGGAGCACTGAGATACTGGCTGTGTTCTACAAAATGCATTAAGTCAATGGTTCTCAAATGTTTTGAAGTGGAACTAGGGTTGCTAGCTTCAGGTTGGGAAATACCTGGAGATTTTGGGGGTGGAGCCTAAGGAGGGCGGAGTTTGGGGAGGGAAGGGACTTCAATGGGGGTATAATGCCATAGAGTCCACCTGCCAAAGCGGCCATTTTCTCCAGGTGAACTAACCTCTGTCGCCTGGAGATAAATTGTAATAGTGGGAGATCTCCACCCACCACCTGGAAGTTGGCAGCCCTAAGTGGACCTACTTCTACACTTACTTTGCAAATGGGCCCTGAAAAGTACAGTAACTCCACATTACTTTCCCACTTCAGCATAAAGCACAAGAACCTCCGTAACAGTGATCATGTTCATATTTTATTTGTTGCTTTACTAAGAAACAAGCTTTATCTCATGATCATTTTATGCATTGTGCAAAGGGAAACCTAAATTTGCTACTGAGCTCCCAGAGCCCTCTCTCCTAGCTTGCTCTCCTGGCTTTGTGATTTACTAATCCCAGCATTGCAACCCTGGATAACTGCTGCATCAGAATGTGCCACTGACTAAAAACCTCAGCACACATTGTAATAACTGCAGCATATTCTGGTTCTTGCCTGTTCCTTCAGAATGTCATTAGGTAAAAAAGGACCTGATGGTTTAGTTCTTTGTTATATTTTGAAATACTTCAGCTTACTGTTAAAACTGCAGGGTTAACAGATGTCTTGCTTATGAACTTCCTGGTATCTAATGCCTGAAAACAGTAGCATTCTGTAAAAAGTTTGAAACTAATGTCCAATAACCTGTGTCTGTTGCAGTTTCTGAATTTGTTTTGATTCAATGTTGCAGTTTCTGTATTTGTTTTGATTCAACTGGGGCTGTTGTTGTTGCTGTTACCCATATACATTTTATATAGCAACTTTTTCTTGTCTAAAGGGCTTCATATGTAGTGATTTGTAAGAAAGTTCTGTTTCTGGCCATTGGTGGGAAGGGGATTTCCATTGATTTCCTGTTCCCATTGCAGACACCTCCCCACCCGCCTTGACCCATATTTTGTTAATGAAAGTACACTGATTGCCAGAAAAATTTTGAGAGCTCAGCAGGTTGCATAGGGAAGGGGAGGCAGGGAAGTCCTACTGCACTTTATTCACAAGTCCCATAGGATACAATCCAATATGCCTTCTTTTAAAGTGAACTGGAAAGTCTCTTTTTCCTGTGGAAAATATGGCATACCATAGAAACCCTTATTCAGAGTTTTAATATGGTGAATAAGAACAAAATTAATCTTGTTCAGAAATCAGAAATTGAATAAATGTGAAAATATGGCCTGGATTATAATAAAATGCATAAGAGAATATAAATAAGGTGATAAAATTGTGCTATGGTCTTCTGCATCTTCACATTTTGTGTGTGTGTGTGTGTACTGTTGTCAGAGTTTAAACATGCAGAGGAATGGAACACCAACTGTTTAAAGAAAATAACTTGGTTTATTAGAAGAAATAAACTGATAGAACAGAGGAAAGGGAGAGAGGCTTAACTAACTGCTGTGAGAGACCAGATGGAAGGGGGAGAGCTCAGCTGGAGCAGGAAGTCTTTAAAGAGCCAATCCGGAGGCAGGAAGAAGGACATAATTCAAAATTGCGGGAAGTCCCTAATCTCACTATGCTAACTAGCAATCCTTCAGCTGTCCCCATAGGCTGTGCTTCGGATCTTCTTCAAGTACATGTACTCCTATGCCAAATGACTATTGGAATACATTGAGTTTCTTACAATTGTAGGCATAAGAAGGAGAAATCCTAAGCAAGTCACCTCATAAGTGAGTCTTGCTTTACTTAGAGAGCCTTATACCCAGGAAACTGCTTAGGATTGCAGCTAGAGGATATGAATTTGATGTTACCCAGGAACAATGGTCTTATTTATTGTAATTTTATTCAGAAACTTCTAAAAGGTCATGGTTTGGAAGATAAAATAATTAGTTCACAAGTAACGCTTTGCAAAAAAAAGTTGATTAAATGACAAAATACAATTTGGGGGGCCAGTAAAGGAGAAAATACGAACTGGATGGTACATTTTGCTGGAAACTTTGTTGTAATTTTTACGTTCTGTAATGCTGATTGTACTGAATGTGGGATGTTCCTTGGCAATTTTTGTTAATGCTAATGGGGGGGAAAGCATTTTGGTGTGACAGCAGGAGGTAATCCCTAAAGACTCCCTTGTAAGCAATCACTTCCAACGCTCCCTCTAAGCTGTGGAGTCTTGTGAGCAAAAATTCCACTTCATGAGCTACTGGCATTAAAGTTGTTAGTGAGCAATTTGGCTACTGCATAAATTAGTTTGCTCTAGAGCCATCCTCCCTGAGCTAAGACATAAATCCGTGAGCTGGAGGCTAGAAAACTGAGCTAGCTCACACTAACTCAGCTTAGAGGGAACACTGGTAACTTCTGCTCTATTGCTTTTCACTGGCATTTGGAAAACTACTGAATCCCAACCGTCATTTGAGAGGAGCCATGGGGTTAGATCCAGACTAAATTTTTCCACTAAGAAGGAGTGTGGTAATTTCCACTAATTCCTGCTGCTGATCTTCATGCAGTTCCTGAGGATTCCCAGTCCCTCAGGGGCAGCATTTTGGGGAGATCGTTGTGAAGCAGCAGCAAGGGCAGGCATGTTCTGTTCCATTGACAAAAGTGCCTTGTCTGAATGGAAAATTTAATCTGGATCTAACCCAATAGATCTGTTTAGTCTGCTACTATCATTCATTTTCATATCCCCCACAAATAGATGGAGGTGCCATAGATATGTTTAGCTACCGGGAGTCTAGGCACCTGGGTGTCCTGGACAGGGACTGTGGTCCATATATACTAATTTTGTATTGGTGTCGTTTTACTTTTTGTTTCAGGATATGCTCCTTTCTCTTCTTTCTTTCCTTTTTTGGGGTGGCATGGAGATGTGTTGTCATACCACTGGTATGATGCTTGCAGCAGTCCTAGTGAAGCATTAACATCCAAGGGAGATTTTTTAATCATCTGTAAAGACCTGTCATTTGGAAAATCACATAGTTAAACTTGTGCAGCTTATCTATGGACTCTTTATTTTCTAGGAGTATCTCCGAAGCAGTGGTAATTTGCCTGATGAGATTCTGTCTTTTAAACAAGATCACAGAACAGAGACGAAACAGATCCGCTCCTCCCTCTGGAATCTGTCCTACAACCTGTTAAAAATGCAAGAATGGAAAAAAATTGCACAGTTCTGGCAATTTACAGATGACCAAATCAAAGCTATTGAAGAACAGTGGACAGGTTGATATACTGGAGTGGAAATGGTTGTAGGCTGTTTGAAGACAGAAATATGGGACATTCCAGCTGAAGTTTAAACTAAATTTTTTTGTTTACAGGGAATTGAAGTGGCTATTTTCTGCTGGTCTAAATGCTTCACCAAGCCACACTCCTGCCTCTGTTTACGTGCATAAAAAAGCAACAAAAATTCGTTAAACACCCCCCCAAAAAAAACCCTACTACATGCTGTATCAAATTTCACAAGCTAGTATAAACAGTAATAAGTAGTTCAGTTCAAAGTATTTAGCAAAACCAAGCAAATGAAGTTGTTAAAAGCAACACCAATAAGTAAAAAATTTAAAGTTATCCTTAAAAGCAGCAATCCTAAAAACAGTGAGGTAATCAGCACCAACCAACAGAGATAAGAGAAGCGGGATATGTCTGATAAAACTTTCCAGGCATTCAATTACCTAGAAGCTTGGGAAAATAAAAATGCTTTTGTGGCTGCTTATAAAATTGCAGCTTTGGCAAGGCTAGGAGTAGGAGGGGGAAGTTCCACAGTCTTGGTGCTACAAAAGAAGGGGCCAGTGCTACTAGACTCGAATCTTGCTCTCCTGTGGCAGACCAACATGGCTACCTTCCTGAAACAAAAGGGGCCTGGCTGTGATGCTCACTCCCCTCAGACAGAGCAAGGTGTACTGTCCCAGATCTGAGGATGACCTGAACTTGTGTGCAAGGAACTAAGCACTGGATTTACCACAAGTGTTCCTTTTGTTCAGAGGGAAAGAGGGGAGCATACTTCGCTTCTCCACCTCCTTAGCACTCATGGTAAACCTAATGTTCCAGTCTCACTCAGAAGAGGAGGACATGCTAGATTGATTGGATATCCATCAGGGTGAGTTGGATGCTGTTCAAAGCCATCAGAGCATCTGTGCCAGAGCTGAAGAAGTTATATCAATTTTGTAGTATCTAATGAAGGTTGATCTTAATGCCCAGGTTGCAGCTTTACAAATATCCTCTGTTGATGCATTGGCATCAGATGCTGTCAAAGTTGCAGTGCTCCCCACTCCACTACCATGGCTTCAGCTGAGGTGGCCTGGTCAATATGGGGGGGGGGTGCGCTAACAGAAAAGTGAAAGAAGCAGAACAAAGCTAGAAAGGCAAATACAAGAGAAAATGCTTTCCCACACAACAGGATGCTCCCCTCAGTGGAGACAATAATTAGAAGTTTGTCCCTGATTCCTAAACCAAAGGGAAGAAATCCACCCATCATGATGTCAAGGATGCTCTGAGTGAGAATTTAAGATTTCCCGAAAATTAGTTATATGTCCTTTCAGGACAACATTTGAAGAGATTTCCTGTAGACCCTTATTTCAGCTATTGCAGTTTTGTTTACTCAGAAGCAAGTTTAACAGTACAATCCCATTTAGAGTTACTCCAGTCTAAGTACATTGATTCCATCAGGGCCACACTGATAACTACATAGGATTGTACTGTTGGTCTTCTAAGATTTCACTTTGTTAATGTAAAATGAAGGCCATGTGACACCCATAGACCCAAACCTACAACATGATACATTTCTGTTTTGTAGAACGCCTATTCTCTTTGAGATGAAGTATGTGGAAAAGAAATAAAACCTAGCCAAAAAGGAAATGAATTACTTTTGTGGAAAATAATATTTGCTGTAAATACATGTTACTTTTTCATGTTTTCTGCATGTAACACTGATGAGCTTTGTGCCTGTGCAGAGCTATAGTTTGGAAACTTCTGGAGCTAGCAGTTTTAGATGTAAAAGTTCTGTCCCCTCACATGCAGGTTTGTTTGCAGATGCCCAAGGGGAAAAGTCACACCTTTCCTCTCAGTTCTTTCATCTCTAACAGCAAAAACTGTGTCACGGAACCTCTCTTCAAAGTTGCCTTCTCTGAAGATTATGATTTTCTTTTAAAATAAAAAGTATTGTAATTTCTTCCACTCTATCTCTCTGCTCTCTCTAATTTCTCATTTCCCTGTCTCTTTTCATTTGGCTTCTCTGGTGCCTATGGTGCTAATGAAAACCTTCCCAAAAAGTGTCATCAGTGTAGAACCAATGGCAGTCTCTTTCTCAGGAAAGACTCACTCCTGCAGAAAGAACAGATGGAACTCAAAGGGAACTGGGGCTCCACTCAAGATATTTCACCATCTCCAAGAAGGACAGAGGACTATGCCCTGCTCTTGACCTGAAAGAAGTCAACTATTACTCCAAGCCCCCCATGAGTGTACAATGGTGACCCCTAGCACCTATCCTTCCCCTTTTGTCATCAGAAGCCTGTTTAACTTCGATTGACAGAAAAGACTCCTATTTGCAAACTTCAGTCTGTCCACATCACAAATTCATAGTTTGCTATGGGATATGCCCATTACTAGGACAAGGCACTACCCTTTGAACTCTCCATTGCTCAACGGATATTTACCAAGTGTTTGGTATCTTCAGCATTGGGGGATAACCATCTTTCCTTATAGATGATTGGCTCCTCGTGGCTCCATCTCATCCCTCTCCTTCATCTTGTGCAAACAACTCCATGTATGCTGTCTAGTTTAGCTACATGTCAATTAGGAAGTCATACCCTTACTCTGTAAGGGTTCTTCGATTGATAGGGATGATCCTAGACTCTCTCTGGAAGGCCTAACCCCTCCCAAACAGAACCTACTCCATATTTTAAAAAAAATATTTATACTCCACTCTCGAAAGGGTTCCAGTGGCTCCAGTGGTTAAGATGCTGAACTGCAGACTGGAAGGTTGGTAGTTCAGCAGTTCGATACCCGAGTGCTGCATGATGGAGTGAGCTCCTGTCTCTGGTCCCAGCTCCTGCCAACATAGCAGTTCAAAAGCAAGAAATTGCAAATAGATAAATAGGTACCAGCTATGGTGGGAAGGTAACAGCGTTCAGCATCTAGTCATGCTGGCCACATGGCCACGGAAATGTCTTTGGACAGCACTGGCTCTTTGGCTTGGAAATGGAGATGAGCACCGCATCCCTAGAGTTGGATTCAATTGGCTTTCGAGCAAGGGAAACGTTTACCTTACTCCACTCTTCTCCTCAATGGAGTCACAAAGGAGCTAACAACATTCTTCTATGTATCAGCAGCACTAAGAACTCTCTGGTGGACTCACCACTGCAATCTACACCAGGCAGTCTCTTTCATGCCACCATGTCTTCAGGTGACACTCATGATAGATGCCTCAGTGTCAGGGGATTGTAGTAGGCATACCATCAGCCAGTCATGATCACCTCAGAAGACATGGCTACACCTCAAACATCTGGAAATCCTAGCTCTTTAATTTGTTCTGACATACCTAGTTTTGGAAAGAACTAAAGAACAAGGTATGACTTTTCTCTCTTGGGCATGTGTGCATGACTTCTGCACCTAAAAACTATCTCTAGAAGTTTCCAAATTGTAACTGTATGCAGTCAAAAACACATCAGCATGAATGCACAGATGATCAAAGGACAAGTCACAGGAACCTGTTTTTTTCTTTAGGCAACTAACATTTAATAATATATCTGATATCTAGGGAAAAAGAGCTACAAGGAACACGGACATAGAATGTTTCTCATCTGGTTACATGGTGTCCTAATGGCTGGTCAGAATCCAGTTAAACATTTATATGAAGATCTGAGGAGAGGGGGATTCCAACAACTAGCTGGTGAGCAACAGTTATGAGTAAACACAAGTGCCATAGCTAGAATATGCTTTTATATTGTTAAAAGGAAGAGGGTCTAGAATTTTTTAGTGATATGGAAGGCACTTAACATGGCCTTTCCTGATCATAAAGGCTTTTTTTGTGGTGATTGTGGTGGTACTTACCTGTACTGAGTACTGGAACCTGGGGGGGGGGGGGCTCTCCCAAGTCTTGAGGGAGGAATTGCAAGAAATCAGTGCAACTTTATGAGTACCAGCTCTTTAACAAAAAAAGGACTAATGATTATTGTAAACACAGATTTTAATTGTGGCATGATCCAGTGTTCTGTCCAGTCCACTTGTCATGGATACGAGTTAACTACTAGCCTATAGAGATGTGCTGAAGGAGAGCTTGTAGTCTCAAAACAATTTAAATTCATAAATGGCAGGCCCCTACTGCCTCAAGAAGAAAAAAACCTGGTAAAAATATTTAATTGCCAAATAACAGAATATGGCAAAGATTTGTGAAGGTGTCTCATTGCTATCTAACCAGTCAGCACAAATGACAAATATAGGAATCCAGGTAGTAGAGCAGAAAAATGCCTTTCTGATATTTAGTAACAGCAAAACAGCGAACTTTGAGTGAGTTTTCTGGGGGGGGGGTGTCAAGTTAACAAACTATTTAGTTACTTCTGGTTTCACTTTAATATGTAATGTGTTTTGTAGCATAAGGTAGGCTAGCTACTGAATACTATAGGCCCAGTTGTGTTAGTTCACATGTCATAGACCTCAGACATCAAAAACATCAGATTTCTAATGGGAATATTTCCTCTTCCAGAGAAGATCCGTGCAGAGAATAATGCTGGTGTAGAATCCAAGAAATGTGCAATCTTATGAGATCACCTACAGAAGAGAGCTTGAAGCCATGCTCTAGAATAATTCACAAATACAACAGTTTCTTTGCTGCAAGCAGCCCACACTCCTCCTGTACCTAAACTGCTAGAAGAGAAACTTCATAGTTCGAACACTTCCAGTCGACTGAACCTTAATTTTATTTGTATTTGTGGTAGAAACACAATTCTTATTTCCAGCTGGGTCCAATTGTTTCAGGCCAGATAAATGTAGAGTGTCCTCTCTTCACTTACTAAGTTTCTCTGATGAGTAACTACCTCATGTTGAACATGTAAAATTAAATTATATTCTTCATGTTAGATATGGAATAAATACTAAGGAGGTTTAAGCTACAAGTTCTGGACAGCAAATACCACATCAAGCTGTTTTAGATTTGTCTTAATTTTTAGTGTCCTAAAGAACACAAGTAATGGTCTTCCAGTACAATTTCTTGCATAAGCAAAGTTTGTTCCTGTATATTTTAAAATGGGGAAATCCCCCCCAAAAAACATTGTGCTTATATGAGAAATAAGACCCTAAAAACCACTGCCAGTATAAACAAAATATTTTTTCCAAAATGAAGTGACATGTATAACATTGTGGAAGTATTAACAATTCAACTGAAAAGCCACAATCCAGAGGTTTTTCAGGCCCTCTTCCCACTGCAGACACTTATGCCTCATCTAAAAAAAAAACACTCCTGGACATCCACAGTCTAGTATGGCATTAAAGACACTGTTGCTAGAAGAGAAAATGAGAAATCTCTGTATGCACACAGCTGCCCCTTGGGCAGGTTCTTTGAATATTAGTTCAGTAGCTATGAGAGCTGTATTTAAATTTACGCTGTAATCCTATGTATATTTTCAAGAGTGTTACGAAGGTAAGGTCAGTGCACAATAGCAATAGTTCTTCCATCTATGTACTACAAATTCTATAAACTGGTTCTATGAATTATTCTAAAAGCACATAACTAAGCACACATACATGAGTGAATGCACCATTAAAATCAGTGGGCTTTATTTGCATACAAGAGTTAAGGATTAGGATATCAGTTGCAACTGGATCCCCAACTGAAGAATCTGCACAAATCAACAAGCATTATTAGTTTAATTGGAAACTTCCAAGTTAAGTGTGCTTTGGGGCTGAGGCCACACACACATCCACATAATTTCATGTGTGTCTTATTTGCTCAAGACTAATTCACAGCTGGAAGTATTAACTGCCCCCACTGAAAAGTATCAAGTTTGAGGTTACACCAAAACTTTGTCTGCCGTGTTTAATCCACTGTAGCCCTTTCACCCAAGTATGCCATCATCTGACATTAAAAAATGAATGTGATACTCATCCAGTGAAGTATTACTACAGTGAAGTATTACTACAGTGGTGTTCGAGCTGCTACAGCTTCTGCCCTTCCTTGGACTGGTGCCATAACGCTGAAGGCCAAGATTATGTGGAAGGAACTGTCATAGGTACTGCCCATGACATCATCACCCATCAAGCAAGCTGGATCATCACAGGCAGGGGGTCCCACAAATTTCTCCTACTTGACCAGGCACTTGATGCACTTGGGTACTATGGGAAGAAAACAAGCAGCAGCCTTCATGTTGCTGAGAGAACACTGCAAGGGACCTTAAAGTAGCCACTATGGACAACTTATTTTTTTTCTCCCTGGCTGCTGCTTTTTATTTAGAGCTTTGCTACTCATCACAATCCTTTGGCTTGGATCCAGACTAGACATTTTCACAGGCACAAGCATTTCTGCCTGCAGCATGTGATTTTCCTGCATCCCCTTCCCATAGCCATCTATAATGCCCCTTGAAATCCTGTTCTCAGTGGTTCCCCGCCCACCCATCCCAGGAACACAACTTCGGAGGCATTTTGGGCTGCTGTGTGAAGGAGGAGGTAGGAAACAAATCACACTAGAAATACTTGAGCCTGTGGTAATGTTCATCTGATCCAACCCTATGGTTTAGTGTCCCCTGGAGGCCATACTACAGGTGCAGTTAAAACTTAGAAATTCACCATTTCCATGACCTGCAACAAACAGATGGGCCCAAAGTGAACTAGAAACAAAAGAAATTTGTGCTAACAGAGAAGTCTGTACAGGTGTGTCTGATATGTATTTTGCTTATTTATATTTAGTATATCTAATCATATCACCTACCTAATTTAAAACAGATTTATCCCATGTTATAGGTAGCTTGGTTTCTCTTGGAAACAATAGCACTTTCCAATTAAATGTGGGTGAAGACATGTTTTTCCTTCCTCAAACTCTATTTCTGATATCAACTTGAACCACTGTATCAATTGTTTAAGACCCATTTCAGAACAAAGTAAAAACTAAGCATAATAGCCATTATTGGTATAGTACTGTATAAATATTCACGAGCCTTAACACTATTCAAAAAGTTCATCTTTTTTATTAAAAACATTTAGTTGATTCCTTAAATAAGCACACATATTTACTAAAATAGATTAAGAAAATAAGAATTTCAAGTGGACCTTATTTGCAGTTACAGAGAACTACCGCACAAACTCAAGGGGCTTATGTCTCAAACATTTTTACATGTATCATATTTCTGAGGAGGGAAAATAAACCATGATGCATCCTTAGGACATTGCCATGTCAATCTGGAAACAGTAGGGAGCACTTTTTAAACTGCAACTTGGAAAATCTTTACCTGTTCAAGATAAAATTTAAGCATTTCAACCTGTCAATCTAGTCAACAACCTTTATTGACTGGATGATGCTGTGGGGCTGGGGAGGAGTTTTCCCACTGTGTCCTGGAGGCCTTGTGCTGGCGGTGCTCGGAAAATGGTGCAAAGTTCGAGGATACTTAGCCGCAGTTGCTTGAGATATAGTTTGCTGAAACATACAAGCAAGAAGCGGCTATGCATTTTTTGCTTTATCCTACAAATTCAAAACTATTTCAAAATGTTAATATCAAAACGCATAAGAGTGACAAATAGCTTCCGAGAAACATATCTTCAGTTAAAATAGTTCCACAAAGATATTGAACCAAAAGGAATGTAAAGAGAGTGGTCAACAAGTGTTTAAGAATTACTGCAAGATAATATTATGTAAAGTATTTTGTGGGTCTTGTTTAATGACAGAAATAGTCAAATGGAACCTTTCATTCTGAAGTTCTGTGACATCCTCCCCATCGCCCTGAGCCCTCTGGCTTTTTGGGTTCAGAAAGATCACTCTCATATATGCACACTTGTTCTCCCAGCTATACCCAGTAAATATGAACTCTTACTGCACCCAAGACTGATTATGCTAATCAGCTTGTATTTTGTCAGCCAAACAGCTTGACTGACAGCTCATCATCAGGAAAGATACATTATCTTCCTGTCAACCCCGATCTTACTGCCTTTGATCCTGCACATACTGATTCGTTTAAACCAAAAAATGTATACTATGACTGACAAGCGACATGGCTTTCAAAAAAAGCTTTAGATGACCTCTGTTGTAGTGGCAGATAGAGGAAAGAGGTCGGAGAAGAAACATGAATCTGAGTGACGTATAGATCTACAGATATACTGAAATGGAAGGAGTGGGGGACAAAGGATATAGAAGAAACACAAAACTCCAGAAAATATTTTCTGAGGTCACCATAATATAATTTCTAATGCACTATCAGTCAAAAGATACTCAGTGCCCCTCAGGAATTCTCAAACTTTGTCAAAATTCACTTTGCTAATTTTACACGGCCTCACTTTGGATACCGCCAAGAAATACTAATGTCTAAAAGTCTTCTTTACCTCCTGTTTTTTTTTAATTTCCTTCTCTATGTGTACACTAAAAACACCACACTGACAAATAAATTGCCTTGTAACATGTGAGAGAGACAGGCCTAAGACTGCCAAGTTATTATGAAACCATAGATGAAGCAGCAAAGCTGTGTCTGGGCTGCATGCAACTGAACACTTCTCTGTACAAAAAATGTCCTTACATATAACTACCATATTTCTAGCAAATCCCCTATTACTTTTCCCCCTAGTTTTCTTAGTTACAGGTTGAATCATATCTATTAATACCTGGCATTTTAAAGGAATGGGAACAAGGAAAAGGTTTGCCTCATTTGCTATTTGTGAGAACCAAGTGCTTAAAAACTGCTCAAATTTACAAACTATGAAAAACTGACCCGTTCAAGAGGGCTTTTCTGCGCACCTAATTAGGGTTGCAACTCTACAAAACGGTTCACAAACTGACTGGGTTAAATGATTAGGGACTGTGGTCTATACTGAGTTTCATAACTTTAGAGCAGGATCCAATTATGTAATTTCTGTGCTGCTTAATGTGTCGTGTTAAATACTTATGCTATGGATCAGTTCTTTCTGGTGGTTCCAGACTTCTAATATCCTAATGCATTTGGTTATTGACTGTCCCATTTTGTTGACTGTACTGACTCACTAGGTGTAATCTGATTTGAGTCCCTGTGAGGACAAGACTATAAATAATGTAAATAAAAATTAATTAATTAAAATGGGCAAGGGAGCCCCAGATCTTTACCTCTTTTTTGATTGGCCCCCTTGGACAATACAAAAGGGTATGATTCCTCCACCTCTTCAAGGCCCTCTGAGTTCTCTCCATATCTGTGGCTGGCTGAGGAGAGCAGTTTGGTCTTCTTTATATTGCTCTGTCTATCCTCACCCAATGACCCTAGATAGGATTGCTCTTTAGCTAGATTTGGTTTCCCCTCATGTATTTGATGTGATCAAATACTGCCTCCTATTCATCAGAGTCTACCATCACACCCTATGAATCTCAGCCAAAAGTCTACTACCTGGTCTGGTTAAGGGAAGTAGAAAGTCTTGCACTAGCTACTTTAAAGGGGCAACATCAACATGCAAAAGGACCCTGTCCCCAAGGAGAATACACCACATTCTTGAAACGCAGCAGAAGAATGAGAAGGGTAATTTAAAATATGGAGATAATAATAATAGCCTACCTTACAGTGCAGTTATAAGGATTTCTGTGATAATGTGCGCAAAGTGCTTTGAACATCAAATGCACTATTTAAATGCCAAGCAGAAAGATACAGGAAGCAGAGGATAGGACCAAACAGAACATTTATCACAGCATAGAAAAGCGAGATGTGGGATTTTCCAGTGGGAGTGGTGAGATTTAACTTGCTCAGAAATAAACGGAGTTACGAATGATTCAGAAGTCACCAATTTAGTATGAGGCCTACCTTAAGAGACAAATTAAGGAAGCTGTTACTTAGTGAAAGGAAAAGGTACAACATTATATAAACACTGCATGACTTACTTGAGTTACTGGATGGTGTTTTTCCACAACAACAGAGTTCATGGGAGGAGAAACTCCAAATACAGCTAAGCTATTACCGTATCGATTCTTTGGTCCAAAATCAGACCTGCCAGTGATCCTAGCAGTGATCGTTCTTCCAGCCTTCTGCTGTCCTGACGTCACAAACCTCGTCAAGGGCTATGACAAACAAACAGCAATGCAATTAGTATTTAATTTATATATACAAAGCTTTTTCATAGTCAGCCTGAGTTTTCCACCTGTAACAACCCAAGATTTAGCGTCCTTTATGGTGCTAACTTTTCTTGTGCAAGATGTTGTTGGGATTATTTAATCACTTACGTGGCAAAGTAAAGGTCCTTCATTAATTGGGTCTATAGTGTGACTACCAGGACTTACAGATTTTGTGGCCATAAGGATAAACTCTACAAACTTGGTCAAAGTTACCAACAGCTATAGCTACCCCCACCACATCATTCTATCAGTTGACATACCTGGAACTCGACCAGAAAAACACATTGAAATGTTACAGAGTCCCCTCCCCTTGAGATGTTTGCCCAGCCCCCTTTAGGCTATGAACTGCTCTGAAATCATAATTAAAGGGTAATACAGAAGTTTAGAAAAATAAAACCTGGCACTTAAGGCTTATTTTTAATTTTGCACATTCTAGAATGCAATTTTATCGACAGGTTAATTCAAATACAAACTTTGTATAGTTTCACGTATGCTCTTATCCACTCTTATACCTCTGTGGAGTTCTACAACATGGTTCTTCTCCCTGCCTCCCAATCACATATTCAGGTACATCCCCCCCAAGGGTAATTTCTTGTGACATGCGTAAAGATGCAATGGCCACATGGCTGTTTTTTGGTAGAGTGGTTTTCTAATGTGCTTCACCAGAAATGGTCATGTGATCTTTCAGATGCAAGGTGCCTGTTAATTAGCTAATCACAAGGGAACATAGAAAAGGAAGATATAATAGATGGATATTTTAGCTACAATGAAATAACACAATGACCTTTCCCCTATTTATGCCCTTCAAGGCTACCCAGTATCCATTCAGCTTCCTAAAAACACTTCTCCTAGTGGCATATACATATTCACAAAGACTCGTAAATGGGATGGGGGGGTGGGAAGACACGGGATATAATGTGCCTGGAGCTTTTTCCACTGCAAAATTATATGTATCTTTACGTAACTCCCATTTGTTCCAAAGGGTTTTGTGCAGGAAACATTTCCAGGGGACAGTGCCCATAGACTTCACTTCAAGACAGATAAATAGGTTGTTGTTACCAGGTTTGAGACTGTTGCAATGCCGGCTCCTGGAACACTAGGGCCTATTAATCCACCAGCTGAGTCTAATCTGGTCTGAGATGTAACTGCGTGGCTCTGATGGGAAGAAAACTGTAAAGCAACAGAAAAAAAACCCTAATAATCAGATCCAATAGGGACACTATGTTTCCAAGCCCTAACCATTATCACCAACATTTAAGCCTGCTTTGCAATGGAAATATTCCTTCAATGCCAACACATTATGGTTTGCTGCATGCAGTGGCATAACAATCCACTAACCAATTTAGCTGGTAGGGCAATGGCCATTAATCTGCCATGCTATTCTTTTTAAGGTGCCTGGACTTCCAGTTCCTACTGCTAATCTCCTAATAAAGTTATTTTTAATTTCACATCACAGATTTTTTTTAAAAAAATTTAAAACGTCATGTTTGAATGCGTTGGCTTGTTGAAACTGGGAGCTTGCTCCCAAGAACAGTTATTTTCAGTGTCTGCTTACTTACCAGATCCTCGGCAGGAACAGAGGTAGGACATGCTGTTGGAGGAGGAGCAGGAGGAGGTGGTGGCGGCATCGAGGAGGAGGGTGGAGGAAGTAAAGGGTGATCAAACTGTGATGGAGGAAGTTTCGCTGCTGGAGCACCAGCACCAGGTTCTGCTTTCTTATCTGATAGATCAAACACTATAAATAAATTACGAAAAAACAAATTACGCATTATCTGGCCTGAGGAGCTGACAATCTAAACTTCAACACAGAGAGAGACAGATTGAAAGAGAGGTCAGGAAAGTCAGAAGCTGGAGTAACAGGGAAAGCACATACACTTTATACACATTTGATTGTTTGCAGTGTGTGAGTGCGTGCACTGAGGCCAGAAACCTTCACAAGGTCAGTTCTGAGAAGAGGTTTCATGGAAGAAGGAGCACTGTGCAGCACTGTTCTTGGTGGGAGTTCCCAGCATAGCAGCTTCCAAGGAAGATGATGTGTAGATGAAGAATACAAGGCTGCAATCAACACATTCATCATTCATTCTGCAGTCACCCTTTCCATTAACAAGACCCTCTCTTAATTTACACCAGAGCCAGCTGGGACAAAAAGACCGCAAACTATTGGTGACATTAACTTCAACACTGAAAACAGAGCTGTGATGTTAGCTGTGATGCTTCAGAGCTATGATGTTAGCAAGGATGAGTCGCTCCAGCCTTAAGGCAGCTTGGGTGTGACAGCTGTCCTTCATATTTCCTCAAACACTGCGCTGCATCCCTCATGGTGTTCCTGAGCACCCTCTCATGCAATGCCTTCCAAATATCAATCTCAGCAGTCTCCCCAAAACTTGCTAGGAGGCATCCTGGCTAGAACTGCTGTATTCGTTCCTTGGAGTCCCCATCCTATGTGCAGTACAAAGAAGAAAGTCTCTACATAGCTAAATAATCAAGGAAGCAACCCTGAGAGAGAAGAGACAAATCAAAATAAAACAGAGCTGTGCAAGGCACACCCTTATCAAGCAGATGCTTGGTTTTCACTTACTTTTGGAAGGCTTATCATAGCCTTTCCGTATGAGTACAGTGCCACCATGTGGCATTAGCTATACCTGTCTAAAATTTATAAAACACTCCCTTGATCTTCACTTATTTTAACCATTCTTGCTCTTCTGATAGGCTATCCTTTTCTTTTAATTATTTTTAAAGCAATTTTATTGAAGAAAGAATTTTATAATTTTACAACACCACCAAAAATCAATTAATATAATACACAAAACTACACATGCATGCTTTGTCTTTATATTATCATCTTCCTTCTTCTTTCTTCTCCCAGAATTATTACAAAATAATGTTTACAAGGTTTCCAAACAATCTGAGCTCATTATAATAATTTACAAGGTATTCACAAATTAATCTTGAACTAACTTATAATTATAATTAAACTCAGGGTGCAGTCACACGGACCTTTTGATCGGGGTTCACCACTGTTCTCTCGCGCATGTAAATTTCACGTTCACATGTGCCAATCCGCCTCCCACGCTGAAGCGGGCTGACTCCTGCAATGCTCCCGGGTTTTCCTGCCCCATGGAAAATCAGGTATTTTCCTGGCACTTGCGCTCTGAATGCGCGATTTCGCCCATCTGGACAGCCATCTTTCACAACGATTACGGATTAGGGCCGTTTGACCGCTCTTTGTGCGTTTTTTTTTTAAACGCTTCCGGTTTGAGCGCTTGCATAAACATGCGCTTAATAAATCCATTTAACGTTTGATTTATTAAGCGCATGTTTGCTCAAGCGCTCAAACCCGAAGCTTTTTTTTAAAAAAATGCACAAAGACAGCCCTGGAGGTGGGAACGAGAGGCGGGGGCTCTGGCAGCCTGGACAGGAGCCGGCAAGGAGGATGGTGGAGATGGCGGAGCCTTTTTCGTGGGGCAATGGCGGCAGCAGCAGCAGCCGCCCGAGCTTGCCCCATGGCTGGCAGGATCGCCTGGAGGGATGGCACAGCAGCAGGGGAGCAGATGCTGGAAGAGAGGAGCTGGTTGCATCTAGTCAGCCCAACCCGAAGTAAAATGTTCCCGATTTAAACAAAGCGGGAACAAAGCGCGATTACCTGCCGGTGTGACCGCACCCTCAGTCCTCAGAGGCCTTGGGTCAGGAGGGTAAGAACCCTCCTTCCGAGGACTAATTAGTCCTGGGGGAAACATACCCAGTCATTCGCCCCATCCCTAAAACAAATTTTTCCCTATATTACCCAATTCCTCAATTTCTTATATTGAGCCCACACTTTCTTCAAAATCTTCATGGTCTTCAAGAGTACAGACTTGAGTCATTTTAGCTGACATGAGAGGTGAGCACGCTTTCCTTTTGCCAGCTCTGTTCTCTTGGGATTCAGAAGGGGAAGGATTTAAAGCAGCCAGCATTATTTCACCTGAGACAGAGTCATGAGTAAAGTAAGAAGTTGAGCCCTGTTGAACACATAGCTTTCCCATACGGAGCTATTGGTACCTTACTCCTAAATCTTGCAGTTTAGCTGTGGTGCTCTTGAGATCTCTCCTTATCTTTAAAAATTCAGGAGGGAGATCTGGAAAGACTTGAATCTTCACTCCCTGAAAGTCAAGGCCGCCCCTTGCCCTGGCCTCTGACAGGATTTTCTGTCACGTTTGAAAGTCTTTGAATTCTGCTAGTATATCTCTAGTATATAGTGAGGAAGTAGATTCTTCACATACCTTCCCGAGCAGTGAACTCTCTGTGGCAGGGACGTGACACCAGCTTCCAGGCTTAGAGTGCTCGCCAGCCAATTTGCCAAGAATATATTCAGCTCTGTTCCAGCTTCAGCGTTTGCTTTGAACCCCCTGAACTTCAAAAAAAGCTCAAGACTGCGATGATCCAGAGACAAAATACGCTCCCTTGCCCAGGCATCTAAAGTTCGCACAGGTAATTGCTTTTCAAGCTCCATGACCTTCTGGAGAGCTTTCTCTGCCTTCTGATTTATCTATTTCTGAAGCACTTCTAACTTGTCCATGCACTGAAATGCTGGTTTCAGCATTTCTGTAATGTCGTTTCTCAGTTCCTGACGTTGTTTAGTCAGTGCCTGCTTCAGAACATTTGCAGTAAGTGGGCTCTCTTCAGTCATTTGTTTGCCTCTCCCCAGCGTTGCCGATAAGGTAGAGGGAGTGTCTGTAGCTGGAAAGAACTGTTAAACGCAGCCCAGTTTCTTGTTTATGTTCCCCCTTCTTACCACCTTTAGGTGCCATCATTCAAGATGTGTTTATTTGCTTTGGGAAGGGTAAAAATATTCAAATTTGAGCAGACAGGCAGTGAGCTCTGAGTACTGGCTACTAACCCAGAAATTGGTTGCAGCCACTCCCCCTTGAGAGGCTATCCTTAAAAGAAAAAAGAATCTATTTTTATAAGAAAATTTGCCAGCGAGTTGCAAAAAGAGAGGTGCAGACTGATGAGAACACTCTTGCCCCAAACGAATCTGAGTCTATTTTATACAGTCAAGCAGTGTGATGTAGCAGTTAAGAGTGTTGAATTAGGATCTGGGAGACCCATGTTCAGATCCCCACTTGTGCCATGGAAGGTTGCTGGGGGACCTTGGGCCAGTCACAGTCTCTCAGCCTAACCTATCTTGCAGAATTGTTGTGAGGATAAAAATGGTGTAAGTCAGTTTGGGTCCCCATTATGGAGAAAGGCAGGGTATAAATGAATTAAATAGCTAATAAAGAAACATGCTAACACCACAAGCAAGAGTGGATGATCTGAGCTTAAAACCAAAATGCTAAAATACGTGCTACAATAAACCGAACACTGTACCAAGAAAGGCTGAATCCTTCAGCTTGTATAAATGATATAATGTTATTATTTGTCAGTTTGTGAAACATAATTGGCTACAAGAACCACACAAGGCATTTGAAGCTTCACCACCCCAATCACTGGAAACAACATATCAGAGAGCTCCTTTTTCTTTTGAGAATTTCAGGTTAAATATACAGGTTTAAAGCACATGCACAAAATAGTGAATTACCCTCCTGGTGGTCAGAATCACATAAGTCAATCCCTCTGGCTCTGGGAAATTAAAACGACAATGCTCCTAATTCCACAACATGGAACACATTCAACAGGCAAATATTCTACATTCATAGCAACTGGTTATCTCGTATTTTGAAAATCATGGTTAGAATTCATAGGTTGTGAATTGAAATGCCTTAATAAATTCTGTTATGTCACTAGGTACTCAAAGGGCCCCGGAGGATTCCTTGTCCTCTTCTAAGTGTGAATCACACTTTTACTGTTCCCCATTTTCATGTTACTTACTTGTAGAAGAGAGGGCCCAGTTCAAGACTGCAGGAATTGTTTAGCAACACACACTGTTCTATCCATCACACTAAGTGTTAAAACTGGCTCACAAGAATGTATACATAACTTGGAGGAATTCTTTTTGAAGACTAGGAAAGTGACAAAAATTGGCTTTTGTGAACAACAGACATCTCAAAAGATGCAAGAATGAACTGATGGCATTGGTGGAAAAGAGAGAAAAAATATAGACGGTATCATGCAATAATTTCATTGAACAACCAGTTCTGTAATGACGTGTTCACATATTTGTGGCCCAATCTAAGATTCAAATGGAGACCCTGTAAGTATCAGTTTCACCACCCTTATTGAGGCCCTCCTAATAGTAAATCACTGAAATGGGAGAGTGATGGATTTATGTTGTCCTCCGCCCCCCCCCCCATCTCCCTCCCCACTGATCTGAACAAATGACTTATAGCCAAAACACCTTTTAAAAAGTGCAACATAAACAGGTCAATAGATATTGACATTCTGTAGGTTGGTTCTAATCACCACTCTGTGTAATACTAACTGTGATCCAATTTGATCTCCTTGCCCTGAAATATGGTCATTGCTTCCAGATTCAGTGCACAGACGCCACGCATGAAGGCCTTCTTCATGGCATCTTCATAATCCTGCCTTCTGTTCTGCATTTCTAGGACCTTATTTCTTGCCTCTTCTAATGCAGCATTTAACTACCAAAGAAATGAAAAAGAACACTTTCACATTAGTGAGGGCTGAGCACATAGCACATAACAAGGTTCCTTAGATTCACTGTCCCTTTTTGAAAATACAATTTAGTATCTTTTCTGCTTGTAGCAACCCTAATTAAATTCAGGTGTACCAACAAACAATTTATGATGCCACTTTATCAGAAGCAAGTCTCAAAGATAACATAATACTAATACAGCAGGGACTGGACATCATTTCTTACTTTAATGGAAGCAAATGCCTTTTCTGAAGTGTTATCAAAACTTCACTTCTTTGGAAACCTCCCTACCTCTTGAATTTTAGCTTCATAGTCATTGGATAGCTCCACACGTACAGATTCAGCACTTGATTGACAGGCTTTTTCCATGGTCTCTTTCCACTTTCTATGGCTAGTAGAGCGCCAAACTCCCCAGGCTTTCTTCAACAAACCTATTTCATAAAGCCGATTAGCCAGTCGATCTGCATATACCTGAAATACATTATCATTGTGAGGAGTGAGTTTCTTGCACCCTAGAAACAGCTATTTAAAGTTAGTAAACAATATATTGCATTAACACGCTATAAACACTTGATTTTATATTGCACTATGATAGGGTCATATCTACTATCAACACTGTGTTGAAACAGCAGGACAAAGCGTATGGAAGTATACCGCTGTTTTTCTAAAATGTAGGGCAATGCAGCTTGTGTACTACAGGGCAGATTAAATGAAAATGTACATGCTCTCCATATTAAAGTGATCAAAAAGGATTTCATTCATGTAGGTCATATTAAAATTCAAACCAGCATGGCCCATTGCGGCTGCAAGGAGAAGATGTTTGGTGTCAATAGGCCATGGGACTGTATGACTTGGATACACCCGACATTTCTGCTGATGGACAGGGTTTCTGGGATAGGGGACTCCCAGTAGCTGCATGTTAGGAGAGCTGGAGGTCTGCAGTGGCAGGGTGTGGGATTGGCAAAAATCTCCCTTCCATCCCCAGAACTCCTCTGCTGAATCCAGCCCTATGTTTCAACACCTCCATGTAAGACCTCATCTGGTGGCTTCATCATGATAATGCAAGATATCATCTCTCCGTTGACCTCAACTGTGGGACACTGAATTTGTGGTATAATTCAGGAAAAGGGAAACCAGGTTTCCCTATGAACATCTTGAAACTACTGACTCGGTCAATAAAAGTTGTGCCTTTTTTAAAAGAAAAGCAAAGATCAGATTTATTTTTAAAATGAAGTCGTTCTTTATATATTCCTGATGAAGGTTAAAACAGAAAGTGCCAAAGCAGGATTAGAGCAGAACATCAAGAAGATAAAAGGAATTTTTCAAGGTTTTCTATTCCTTGGTTCCATCATCCAACAAAAGAGAGACTGCAACCAAGAAATCAGAATGAGATTGAAACTGGGAAGGGCAGCCATGAAGGAGCTAGAAAAGATCTTCAAGTGTAAGGATGTGTCGCTTGCAACCAAGATCAAGTTAATTAATGTCATAGTATTCCCCATTATTATGTATGGGTATGAAAGTAGGACAATGAAGAAAGCTGACAGGAAGAAAGTTGATTAATTTGAAATGTGGTGTTGAACTCCCCCTAGAAGCTAAAATAACTAAACTGAGTTAAGTGTTAAGTGCCCTCCATGCCTGACAGGAGAGAATGAAGACTCCCAGTCACTTCCCACAATTAGAAAAGACACCTTCACACATTTATCTGCAAGTATGACATATTTGTTGCCTTACAGCTGTTGACCTATAACCTTAACTTGTTATTTAGTGTCACTTTGCATATCTTGATCATCATCATCATCATGTTGCATGCTAATTTGCTGTTCATTCTCTGGCTATAAGTCTGAACCTTGCCTGCCATTCTAACATATTTGACACAAAAGCTCATACCTTGAATAAACCTTTGTCTTAAAGGTGCCATGGGACTCTAAATTTGTTGTACTGCTTCAGACCAACACGGCTGACCAACTGGATCTAAACTGAGGCTATTGTACTTTGGTTGCATTATAAGAAGAGCCACAGGAAAAGACAATAATGCTAGGAAAACAGGAAGACCCAACATGAGATGGATTAATTCTACAAAGGAAGCCACACCCCTCAGTTTGCAAGACACGAGCAAGGCTGTTAACAATAGGACATTTTAAAGGACATTACTTCATAAAGGGCGCTGTTAGTTGGAAGGGACTTGACAGAACACACACATAGTTCCTTCCTATTCAAAGTTCAACTAAAACACCCATATATACCTCATGTCTGGACTCTTGTTTACTCATGAAATGCTGAAGGCGCCACTTGGTGAATCTCCTCATTAATTCTAGCCTGTCCTTTTGTTTCTCAATTGCATGTGTCAAACTGGCAATAACCTAAAGTAGAAAACAGACATATCATTCCATTTGAAAAATGCATTAATTACATTTGACCACTATAATTTTAAAAAGGCATCATTAAAATTCACTAGTATTTGGAAAATGGGGATAAGATGTATCAAATACATGCCAGGAAAACCAGAAGAGCATAAAGTTAGTCAAGAGAATAAATGGTTCCTCTTCCAGTTGTGATTTACCTAATTTATCTCAAACCATGAACAAATACATATGGGAAGGCCTGGGGGTGGGGGGAGAAACCAAAACGTTTTTAGAAGGAATGCTCTTTTCCCTGTTTTTTTCTGAGGATTTTTTTCATCTATATGAAGAAACCACAGAGCTTGGCAGTCCGTATGTAATGGAGAACAATGGGCTGAATCCTGTCACTCAACAGCATGGTATGCACAAAAGCTACTGTGTGAACAGGTGCAGATCTGTGTTGGTGGGTACATCAAAAAACTGCATGATGCAGTCCAATTTGGATGAGTGATATGATTTGATCCAAACTGTCATTATCGTGGAAGGGTTTTCAGAAATGTGTCTTGCACTGTCTTGGGAAAGAGGAAACAAAACATGGGATATGGTCAAGCTGATTTAGTGCAAGTGCTACTTGCAATTATTTGCATTTCTGCTTGAGAAATTAATGACTGCTTAGTATGGCAGTCAGCAAACTTGAGTGCTGATGCTGAAAGAAGACTTTATTCAATCTATCGCCTTTGTCCCCTAAGCTGACTTGGCTCAAAAAAAATCTGATGAGTACAATTTTTATCTGGAATGGGATAAAGGGGAAGCCCTAAGAAACAATATGTAACACTTCCTCCAATATAGATTCTGGGCATTCTCTGATGATTTTACAGCCAGCTAACAGAGGAAACTACATCAAAAACATGGGCGATTCCTCCTTATTTACTTCCCACAGTTTCCTTTTGGAGCGGGCATCATGCCAGTCCTCCGCTCTAAGTTCCATTTGCTGGAAATATTCAAGTTTTAAGGGAAAAAATTGATAGTTATCTACAGGCTGCACGGACTGGGAGTTTCCAGACACAGATACATGGGGAGGGGCAGACACAATTGATAGCGGCAGTTGGTTTTCAATATTTGGAAATAAAGACAGAACTGCACATTCCACTTAAAATCTATAATCATTTCCAAAGACCTTATATTCTTTTCGAAATGCTGCCGTGAGGGCCACTTTTCTCAAAGGGGAGGGTTAATGATTTCCTCCTGTTTCCCTCTAAAAAAATTCAGCCCTAAGATGCTTCTCCTCTCAAGAGGAAAACGCTTAACAGTTTTCTTTAGTGGAGGCAAAAGTGGTCCATGGGTGCCATTTTTCAGCAAGAAAATTGTAGAAGAGTTAAGCATCTGTCTCCCACCATGCCTTTCTCCTCCACAGAAAAAAGAGCAGCCCAGTGACTGCATTTGGGTAGGAAAAAGTCCTTAAGGGACCACAGAATTTAATATAACATACAGTTTTGCCCTAATAGTTTTTGTAGCAGTTATTACAATGGATAGGCAATTATTCCAATGGATTAGTACATTACCTCATCCTTTCTCCCTATTGACATTTCATACGTATGTAGCAGCTCCTTCAGGTTCTCTAGCTGATTTGTCAGTTGTCTCACATGTGCCGCGTGTTTCTCTCTTTCTTGACTCATTTCTAGCCTGTGATGTTCAATAAAATGAAGCTTCCATTTCCTCAGTTCAGTCAGAACATTTGTCTGCAGAATTAAAGGAGCAGCTTTAATGATGAAACAAGTCTCAGTCCACACTTTCAACTGGAGAGTATGTATGACTGATCGAACTTAACAAAACACATATTGATGTTTGTGTGCAATACTACTGCTTTTAAAAATAAATCTGCATGAGAGATGGGCACAGTCCAGAAAAATGGTGGACCTCTGAGGTTCAGAGGTGCATGGAGTTCACAGACCCCGGAACATGAAGCTCCACATTTAATGGACCAAGTTGTGGTCTGTTTGGTCCATGACACCATGTGACTTACAAAACCATTTAAAGGGAACATATTCCCTTTAAAAGGTTTTTACAAAGCTGCACAGTACATGAGTGAAGACCAAGCTGCGACTTCACCCATTTCCAGTTCACAGTGTACAGGAAGTGGGTGAAGTCACCGCTTGGCCTTCACTCATGCAGTGCACAGCTTTTCTCTTTTGCAAGCCCCACCAACACAGACCTTATGTACCTCCTGGGATGGTCGTGGGCAGGGGTCATTTCGTAGAAAAACAGCTGCAGGAGCTCATTAACATATGGTATGCTAATGAGCTATTAGGCTATTAGCATATGCCATGCCCCCTGTCATCACTGGAAGTGATGTCAGAAGGAGAAGCAAAAGGGGGGGAGGCATCTTCAAAAGCTTCCCCTTCCCTTCCCCAGCTGGTCTGGGTGGGGGAACTAAGAGAGAAGGGGTTTAAAGTTTAAATCCCTTCTCACTAGAGTTGGGCCACAGAAGGAGGAAAGAGGGAAGGAAAGAGAGAGAGTAGAGAGAAAGAAAGAAGGAAGGAAAGAAGAAAAGAAAGAGAAGGAAAGGGGAGGGAAAGAAAGAGAGGGAAGGAGGAGGAAAACAGGGAAAGGAGGAAAAAGAGAAGAGAAGAAGGTGGGAAAGAAAGATAGAAGAGAAGAAGGAGGGAAAGGGGAAAAAGAGAGAAGGAAAGGAGGGAATGAAAGAAATTTGGCGGCAATTCGGCCCCATTATATCCTGTGGGCCATTGAGGTCAATGGTGAAAACATAGGGTATATTCTGGGGGCTGGAGGGGAGGGGGTTTGAGGGAGAGGCTCCAAACTCACAGGGTAGCTGAGAGAGCCTCTCTCCAAGATACCCACCAAGTTTCAAGAACATTGGACCAGGGGTTCCAATTCTATGGCCCCCCAAACAGGTTGCCCCTATTCCCTCCATTGTTCTCTATGGCGGGGAAAAAACTTACTTTGGGTGGGATAACACAGATGGGGCTCACGGACTACTAACTGGGCCCTGGTCCATGGAAAAATTAGGTCCATGGTCTGGTCCATGCCCACCCCCCTACTCTGCATTCTCTTGACAGAAAGATGTCTATTGAAAATTCAGCCATGACAAGAAAGCATGCTGGATCAGAACCAGAGAGGGAGGAAGAGATGCAAAAGGTATCACATTTCAGCAATCGTGTGTTTGTGTGTGTGCATGTGCATGTGTGCACACAAGCGTGGGGGAGAATTCATCCATTGTGACCACAATAAACTCCAAATTCAGGTTCAGCCCTAGTTGTTAAAACAAAAGACAATTTTCTAAAAATACAGGCACCACTCAATCAGGGATAATTCTTTGATGCTATGCTGTAAGACCCACTAAGTTCCACTGATAAAATTCAATATGAAATAAACTCTCTCACAATAGCACAAGACAGCTCCGACAGCTTTTCTGTGTCTAGCAAACACTTAAGTGTGAATTTCTCAGCACAGTCCAGTCCCATTTTGCTGACAAATCTTCACAAAAATTTGCAAAATTTGCCATTTTTTTTTTTTTAGAATTAGCAAAAAATCCATACCTTCAGGCTCCCACTCCAGAGATCAAGTATGCTCTCTATTTGGGTCACTCTTTCATCAGAAAGGCTTAACTCTGTCATATTTGACTCTTGGATTTCTCTTTGACTAGATGATGATTCTTCAGAAGTCTCTTCTGAACGGACTGGGCAAAGTCCCTCCATGCCCTGACGAGCTGGCCCCTTTACAGATGTCGAAACTGAAAGAAAACAAAGAACGATTTGGCTCTCAGACAATGTATTATTGAGCCTAAATAAACACCAGTTGAACGTTTAGAAGGCCAAGTATTTCTTCCCCATATGTTAATGTAATGAAAAAATGTGTTACATTAAGAAATTAATCCTTTAAACCTCATTAGAAATTCCTAGAAGGAAAGAGGATGCTAAGATACAGCATTGTTCCCTTTAATTGTAAGGCTTTTGTGCTAGCAGTAGTGCCATGTTAGAAAAGTCTGTATGCTTCAGAGTGTTTGGAAGCTACTCCACTGGGGGGGGGGGGCTGCTGTTCTCTTTGTCTATATCTGCACAAAAACACATATTATACACACAGAGGATGTGCCAACTAGAGAACTCCTTTACACTGAGGTTTCCATAGGGAGCTTTTCTCTCCATTTTCCCCAATTGTTTGCAGCTACTTTTTTAAGAAAAAGAAAAACAGCACCTGGAGATGCTGCACAGAAGCTATGGATCATGAAGAAGCACAAGATGTAAGAATCACTCCTTGTACTTCTTTATAGTGTAGGTCTCATTGCACACATTATACAAACACCATATATCACGTGCATGACATCCAATTTAAAATCAGAGGCATTGCAATGTTGTAATTATAGAGACCAGGGTTTAAATTCCCATGCCCTCATGAAGGTCACTGGGGTGACACTGAGCTGCTGTCATTGAATATCAACCTAAGCTACGTCACAGGAATTAATTTGTAAAAAGTACAAGTAATCCATATTGGGACTGTCTTGTAAATGAAGCTGAACCCTTTTCAGGTTTTATGGAATCAAGTTTCAAACTAACATCCTATTCCCAACCTCAGTAGAATTATACCTTCTATCCTTGTTGTCCGAGTAGATGTTGCAAAATCAGAACTTCTTCCAGGCTTCCTCTGGCCTGTTCCTACAGTTCTTTGCCTGCGTTCATCCATTACTGGACTTTTTCCTATTTCAAATATGAGGAATAACTAGATTTAAAGAAGCTGGTATAAAGTAGGTAAGCCTTCTGTGTTTCTCTTGCCATTTATCAAAACTTCTTATACGTGGGCCAGCAATTGGTAGGCTTTGCCTGAATCAAGTTTGTCCTAGGCAACTGGAAGAAACAGGAGGAGGAAAGCATGCTAGATCAGCTCTCCAAGTGAATGGCATCATCATTATCAATATATCTAATTCTGTGGATCCTTAAATCTGCAAACATGAGCCATGAATCAACAAATCTTTCTATGAACCTGACAAAATCCCTAAGTTAAAACCCTCCAAAATGATAGCAGCTTTAAGAAAACAATGTCTGTTGCTAGGCAACCCGAACAGTACTGCCCGCCTTCAAGTTTTGGTTTCTGTCAGTGAAAGGCTGGGGGGGAAGGGCAAAGCCCTTTCCAGGGCTGTTTTGGTCTTTGAGTGAAGCCTCATCAGGGCTAGGCTTAGCAGCAACCACTGGAATGAACTATTACTAAATGACTTGCATGAGTTGCCCAGGCCTGGCTGCTTGCTATTATTCAACAGCAGTCACCTCATGAAAGCCAGTGTGGCATAGTGGTTAGAGCTTCAAAATAGGGTCTGGGAGACCAAAGTTCGAATCCCCACTCTGCTGTAGAAGCTCACTGGGTAACTTTGGGCCAGTCACACATTCTCATCTCAGCCTACTCTACCTCACAGGGTTGTTGTGAGGATAAAATAGGAATGACATAAGCTGTGTTGGATTCCCATTGTGGAGAAAGCCAGGATATAAGTGAAGTAAATAAATATTATTCAATATAGCCAAAGATGGGGGAAGATAAAGGGTAGGTTGGCTGGTGGGTGGGAAACAGAGAAGGAAGCAGGAAAAAGAGACAGGCTATGGGCTGCCAAAATCCTACAAGCTAGGCTCCAACAGTATGTGGATAGAGAACTGCCAGAAGTACAAGCTGGGTTTCAAAGAGGTAGAGGAACTAGAGATCAAATTGCCAACGTTCGCTGGATTATGGAGAAAGCAAGAGAGTACCAGAAAAACATCTACTTCTGCTTCATTGACTATGCTAAAGCCTTTGATTGTGTGGATCACAATAAACTATGGCAGGTTCTTAAAGAGATGGGAGTACCGGACCACCTCACATGTCTCCTGAGAAACCTGTATAAGGGTCAAGAAGCAACAGTTAGAACCGGATATGGAACAACTGATTGGTTTAGCATAGGAAAAGGAGTACGACAAGGATGTATATTGTCACCTTGCTTATTTAATTTATATGCAGAGTACATCATGCAAAATGCTGGCCTGGATGAATCACAAGCTGGAGTTAGATTGCTGGGAAAAGATCAATAACCTCAGATATGCAGACATACCACTCTGATGGCAGAAAGTGAAGAGGACCTAAGAGCCTCTTGCTCAGGGTGAAAGAGAGCGCAAAAGTGGGCTTGAAGCTCAACATCAAAAACTAAGATCATGGCATCTGGCCCCATCACTCTTTGGCAAATAGAAGGGAAGTTTAGAAGTAGTGACAGACTTCACGTTCCTAGGATCCCAGATCATTGCAGATGGTGACTGCAGCCATGAAATTAAAAGACACCTGCTCCTTGGGAGGAAAGCGATGGCAAACCTAAACAGCATGATAAAAAGCAGAGACATCACCTTGCCAACAAAAGTCCGCATGGTCAAAGCAATGGTATTCCCTGTAGCAATGTATGGCTGCGAGAGTTGGACTATAAGAAAGGCCGAGTGCCGAAGAATAGATTCTTTTGAACTATGGTGCTGGAGAAGACTCTTGAGAGTCCCTTGGACTGCAAGGAGATCAAATCAGTCAATCCTAAAAGAAATCAACCCTGATTGTTCCCTGGAAGGCCAGATCCTGAAGCTGAAGCTCAAATACTTTGGCCACCAAATGAGAAGGGAGCATTCACTGGAGAAGACTCTGATGCTGGGAAAGAGTGATGGTCAAAGAAGAAGGGGACGGTAAAGGATGAGATGGTTAGACAGTGTCATCGATGCAACGAACATGAAATTGAGCAAACTTCAGCAGACAGCGGAAGACAGGAGGGCCTGGCGTAATCTGGTCCACAAAATAAAATGCATGCCAATCTTTAGAATAAGCACCAGCAACTACTAAAGCCAGCAGGAAATTTGCACTGTACTTCAAAAGACAAGAGCTGCTAGATGGAAATACTCCAATAATTCCGCATGTTAGAAGATTATGGTAGTCTATAACTCTAAAAAATGAAGTAGTACTGAATAATGTACTGAATAATCTCCTGGTTGTCCCAGGCCCCAAGGACATCAGGGACCAGGGCCATGGCCTTTTGTGCGGCGGCTCCTACCTGGTGGAATGAGCTCCTGGGGGAGATCCGGGCCCTATGGGACCTTATGCAGTTTCGCAGGGCCTGTAAGATGAAGCTCTTCCGCCAGGCTTTCGAGTAGGAGCCGTCGCTCCCTGCTGCACCACCACTGCGACATTAACTCAGGTGGTGCAGTGAGATGGCCCTGGCAAGAAGAAGATCAGAAAAGCTGGCAATATGAAGGGAACATCGCTGGAACAACATCTGGAACTGTGCTGGTGGTGGAGAACAGAAGATCTTTGGACCCCATCTGGGTATTAATAACAACTTAATTCGAGCACCAATATTTTAATGTGAATGGAATATTTTATCTTGGTTTTGATTGTTTGTATGGCATATGCCTCGTTAGCCACCTTGAGCCTATGGGGAGGGCAGGATATAAATGTGAAAAATAAATAAATAAATCATTCAAGTAACTATGAAATGTCAAGATTTCCCAAAGCATTCCAATCTAGTTCCTATTTTGAACTCTCTAGTACAACGGAAATATACGCATCTGGACTGCAGGAATTTCTCCCTGCCCTACTAGGACCTCTTCCAATTCATCTGTCTCCCTTCCAGTCCACATATATTGTACTCTGCATATAAGGCTTTTCACACCCTTTGTTTGAGCAGCTATTTGGGCACAAGCACATGTGACATTCTACTTTCAGAAATCCTGACATAAGGAAATATTACATTAACTTTGTCTTCACATTCTGAGGACTGGTACTCTCATGCTTGTGAATAAGTCAATCACCAAGATCCACAAAAAAGGCAGAAGACAGCAGAAGGATCTTGCCATGTGGGACATAAATACATATTTAGAACGGGGGAAACCGGTTGGTACACATACTCAAATATGAAAGAAACAGAAGCTGTGTTATGTATTATTTCAGGATACATGCTTTTTATCACTTCTTTTTTTAAAAGGACACGTAATGCAAAGGTTGCGCACTGAATAACACCCCCCCCCCCGTTTCCCTACTGCCATTTAACAAGAGCCCAAAATGATTCCACCTACTGTATGCACATTTGTCAGCAAAGACTGAGCTAGGCTCACCCAACAGACAGTTGGTATAATCTAATGTTAGTTCAGCAAAGAGGAAAGCTGTTATGATCTCCAGTACTTTACAGTGGCAGTTCTGTAGGTGAAGACTAGATTTATGGAAAGAGAAGAAAATTCTTAACTATATTTTGTCCCACCGCCTGGGAATGTAATGTCGCAGCAAATAACAGCTGACCTTTAAAAAAACTGTTTATCTCCAGTTAGGACATGAGTATCCAACGGCAGATCATCTTGCAATTGTTCTTAGAATTATTTTCAAATTCTAGAGTTCCAGAATTATTTGAATCTTACAGGAGTTATTTTACATATCAGCTGTTGCATAAGGTGTCTCTGGTACTCTGACCTATTTTTTTTCTCAGACAAAAGAAGAAATTAACCCTGTACAGCTTGGTCCTCACTCAGTATACAGTCGTAAAACCTATTTACATATATGGACCATGTATCATTACCTGAATTATTTAACTTAATTTACTTTAACTGAAGAAAAAGTGCTAGTAAAAATAAGTGTCCAAACACCACCACCACCACCACTATTAGAACCTGTACCCCACCGTTCCACTTCCTCAAGGCCACCAAGGTAGCTAACACTTTAAAACATACACAATAAAATGGCATTTAAAAACCATTCAAATCAACCCCCTGTCAGGTTTAAAAACAAGTAGATCCAGTCATTCTTGCACAAAGAAAGGTTTTATTGGACTATCTTTCCAAAACCCACAGTAGGAGGTCATTGTCAGGAATGGGGGGCGAAGCAAAGCAAGCTAGCTTATAGTGTGATGCAATAAAGCGCTTAGCAAATGAAATTTGAGCACTCGCGTGGGAACTCCCGGCGGGAGAAATACTTCATGAACGGGAGACTACTCCCCCCCTCCCCTTGCCTTCCCAGGACTGGAAAATTCTCAGTGAAACAAGAATAGTCCAAAGCCTACATTCAAGGCCACCGTGATAAGGAGAAGCGGCAGAGAAGAAGCTCCCACGTTTCTGCCTGCATAGCTACGCAAGCGCAAAGCAGGGTAGGGAACACAAAACAATGGATTCAGTGAGAAACATCAAAGGCATTTTCTGACACCCCCCTCCCAAACACATATTAAAACAATTAAAAACAGAGTTCAAATACATACATAACATGAAAACACTGATTAAGAAGGAGGGATCATTGAAGGAATGCTAAATGAAACAAAAACATCTCCACCAACTGGCAGAAACATAAGGGGACAGAAGAATCTCCCTGGGGAGAACGTTCCAGAGCTTTGGTACCATGACGAAAAAGGTTGCTCTTTATCCCTTTATTGCCATTTGCCTAATCTCAGAAGGCAGGGGCACCCAAAGCAGGGCCTCTAAAGATGACTGTAGTAGTTGGGGAAGTTCATAAGGGAATAGGTAGTCCTGCAGCTATATTGGTTCCAAACCATATAGGGGTTTGAAGGTCAACACCACCTCGTACTGGGCCTAGAAACAAACTGGGGACCTGTGTAGATGGGCCAAGACCAGAGTAATATGGTCCCTATGGCCCACTCCAGTCAACATCCTGGATGCAGTGTTCTGTACCAACTGAAGTTTCTGAACACTTCTCAAGGACAACCCCAAGTAGAGCACATTGCACTAATCTGGTAAAAGGCATTCCTGGCTACAGCTGCCACCTGCTTATCCAGCAGTAGGTTTGGGTCCAAGAGCACCCCCAAAACTATGGACCTGTTCCTTCAAGGGGAGTGCAACCCTACTCAGAATGGGTGACACCTTAAATCCCAGGTCAAGCCTTCTGCCCATCACTAGTACTACCGTCTTGTCAGGATTAAGTTTCAGTTTATTAGCCCTCATCCACTCCAAAACTGCCTTCAGGAATTGGTTCAGAGTTTCTATGGCCTCCCTGGGATCAGCTAGAAGCACAAGACAGAGCTGCATGTCATCCATGTATTGGTCACAGCCTAGCCCAAACCTCAGGATGACCTCACCCAGTAAACATTAAAGAATACAGGGGAGAAGATGGAACTTGAAGAAGTCCATAGACCAACGGGCTGAGCAGCAGTCTTCCAGTATCACCTTCTCCTACCCTCTAGGTAGGAGTGGAACCACCACAGAATGTGCCTCTCAATCCCAGGTAAGATAGGTGGGTCCAGAAGGATACCATGATCAATGGTATCGGAAGCCCCTGAGAGGTCCAGGAGAATCTACAGAGTTGTACTCCCTCTGTCCATCTTCTGGCACAAGTTATCCACCAGGACAACCAAGACTGTTTCAGTCCCATAATCAGGCCTAAACCCAGACTGGAAGGGGTTTAAACAGTTGCCATCCAGGAAAACTTGGAATTGCCCAGCCACTCACCTGTTCAATCTCCTTGCTCAAGAATGAAACATTTGACAGTGGTTGATAATTATTAAGATTTCCTGGGTCAAGGATAGGCTTCTTTAAAAGTGGACACAACACAGCCTGTTTCAAAGCAGGAGTAACCATCCCTTCTCTTAAGGAATCATCCACTATCTTTCAAACCCAGCCAGCCAGCCCCCGCCCCCCACCCCGAAGATTTAAGTAATCATGAAGGGCAAGGGTCATATAAACAGGTGGCAGGCCTCAAACTTCCAAGGATCCTGTCCACATCCTCAGAATGAATAAACTGAAAAGTATCCCAAACAACTGGACAAGTTGGCACCCTGGCACAATGACCTTGCCACTGCTAATGTAGAGTTTAAGTTTGAACACATGTGAGAGATTTTATCTGCAAAATGCTGAGCAAAACAGTCACAGCAGGCAACGGAGTAGTTTACCTCCACCTAGGGTTGCCAGGTCCTAAGTTCTCGCCAGCAAGGGGTGGGAGGGAGCTCTCTGGGAGTTGGGGGGCGGTGTCGCCATGTGTGACATCCTTGATGTGATGATGTCATGTGGAAGTGACACCATCATGCTGGGGACATCACATGGTGACACTCTGGTATTTGGGGCAAAATTCTATGGTTACCATAGAGTTTTGCCCAAAATACCACAGCATCATCGCGCAACATCCCCAGTGTATGACATCACTTTTGTATGATGTCATCACGTTGGGGATGTCACACCAGATCGTGGTGGTTGGGGGTGGGGTTTCCCCCCACCAGCCAGCTAGCCAGTGGCAGACAGGAACCTGCAAAATCGGGGGATCTCCAGCTTCCACCTGGGTGCTAGTTAAGAAGAACCAAAATACAGCCACGATGTAATTACTCAGTGTAACATTGCATAGTCTATTATACTGTTTACCAAACACATTCATATAAACATATACCCGCAAAGGTTATAATGAATAAATGTTTTAAATTAATAAAGTCCTTATGCCAGAGTTCAGTTCTAATTATTTCCTTATCAGCTTCTCCTTGTGTATATTTAGTCCAAACGTAGCAGCTGTCAAGGCTTCCAGTGGGCCAGCTAAAAATCCTTGTTTCCGTCCTTTCTCAAGGTAAACCTGGCACAGCCCCTCAGTAAATCAAAGGCTACCTGGGCTCCTAATACTTGAGAGAGCAACAATGTCAACTGCCTGGGTCATTTCCTCATTCCAGAGGTTAACCAAAGCATCAATTGGAGCACCATCCACATCAACAGAAAAATTCACTGGAGCCATCAGAAAGCTATTTGGATCCATCTGGCTCCAGGGGCAGATCAACGTAATAGATCCTCTACCACTGCACAGTCTTGGTATCCCCATAAGTCTAAACTCAAGCAGGTAGTGATCTGTCCATGACAAAGAAACTGTTGTCAATTCCTCCACCCTCAGATCACATTTCTCCTACCAGAACAAACTACCAGATCAAGAGTGTGACCTGCATAAAGTGGAGGATCGGTTATTATCTGAGACAGCCCCATGGCTATTTTATGGAGGCCATGAAATCTTGAGTCATTCCTGACAAGACAGCCTTGGCATGAATGCAGAAGTCCCCCAGGACAACTAGCCTAGGGGTCCTCAACGCCACCCCTAAGACTTTTGGTATTGTGAGCCCTTTGAGAACAAAAAACATTTGCATGAGGAAAAGTTCTGTAAAAAATCCTCTGAATCCTTAGGATACAGCAGGACAAAAACCTAATAAATATACTAAAGCGAGTAGTTGAATCCACAGTTCTCCACTTAAAATTTCTAATTTTATATTCAGCAAATTAACCTCTAGGCAACTTTGAACCCTCAAATTGCACAGGAACTATAGGCATGTTTCAGTTTCTGAATGTCTAGAAAGATTAAAGGTCTTAAAATGAATTACAGTTCTTTTCACATTTCAAAAGCAAGCATTCATGCAAGTGTTATTTTTAGAAATCCTCCAGGCAAAGTTGCTAACTAAACAATGACTAAAGTAAATTATTGAATATCTTTTACTCTCTTACACACACAACACAAGACAATACCTTTAGAAATGTAATGACCAAACATGAGAAAACGTATGCATAATTTGGAAAGAACTCATTTATTCTGATTAAGGAATGGGCAAAAATATAACAAATAAAATATAGCAGATACAAAGTGACAAACTAATCTGTGCTGTGAAGTATTGCCGAAGTAAAGCTTATTATAAATTAATATACCTCTTCACATTAGTTGTCATGGCTATGGAAAAGCAGGAAATATTTAAAAATAGGATCAGTGAAGATGAGGCAATCTGTTGCTCATTGGCACAACACAATGTAATCCTCAAGAGTTTTATGAGGCAGATTGCTCCTTCCAAATTGCATTCTGGCTAAACACAAGGGCATACACTAAGGTATAATTATAGTAATTCTTATTCACTCACATGAACAGCAGTGTTCCCTCTAAGCTGAATTAGTGTGAACTAGTTCACAGATTTTTAGCCTCTGGCTCACACATTTTTGTCTTAGCTCAGGAAGGATGGCTTCAGAGCAAACTAATTTATGCAGTAGCTGAATTCTCGCTCACAACTTTAATGCCAATAGCTCATAAAGTAGAATTTTTGCTCACAAGACTCCACAGCTTAGAGGGAGCATTGATGAACCGTGTCCAGGGAAGTCCATTCTCTAAAACAAGAATACAAGAAGAGTCTTCTCCTTTTATGTTCAATGGTAAAGCACCATTCCTTCTGGCTTCTCCCATTTTGGCTACCTCTAACTTGGACTTCCTTCCTTTGATAAAAACTGACCCACATACCTTAACAGACATACAGTTCTTACACATTACCTGGAGTCTTCTGACGAACTTCTATATGATTGGACTGCCGTAATACACTTGGTTCAAACTTTGGTGTCACTACAGCATAACGAAGCAGCTCTTCATATTCATCCTGACACAAAAGCAAAACTATAAAAATCTGTTGCCAAGTCAAGCCACAGAACCAAAAAAGTGGGGTTTTTTTGTAATTTTTAAATATGATACATTATAACTGAATTTACAACTAGGGGCTTTTTTTTTTTTTAACTCCCAAGAGCATTTATATTTCATGTTTCAGAAAAAGTTTAAGGGAGTTTGCATCCTAACGACATTTCAGCATTTACCAGAAATGGGCAGAATTTGACTGTGCTCACACAAGCCATTTGTTCTGCACTGCCCCATGTGCTTCTCTCTTCCCTCTCAGCTGGCTCAAGAGCGACTGAGCATTCTGGGCACCACTTTTTTTGCTCTATGGTGACCTGTGGTTATTTCCATTTCCCTCAGCCAAGCAAAGGCCAAGGTGTGACTCTGGAATATGGTACTGGAGTTGGAGCAGAGAATAGGAAGAGAGAGACAGTATGATGGAACAGTGCAAGAGGACAGCATATGTCAGAGAGTCTGAAGCTGATCTTTTTATTACCTGTCACTGTGGAGGAAGAAAACAGCAGCTGCTTAAGGACAAAGCATCAGAAGTAAGTACTCAAGTGCAGTGGCATAATTGTATTGAAGTATTAGTAAAATGGGACATTTTGTTTTGTTTCACTAGTACACACAATTTGTGATTTCGAGAGCCAGTGTAGCATATCAGTTAGGGTGTCACATTAGGATGGGGGAGACCTTGTACAAATTCCCACCCAGCCATGAAGCTCTTTGACTGACCTTAAGACGCTCTGTGTCTCTCTCTCTTTCCCTTCATTTACCATATCTCACAGAATTGTTTTAAAGATAAATAGAAGAAGGATGGACCTTCTGCCCTGACCATTGTGGCAGTAAGGCAAGGGGAAAATTAAATAGAGATAAATAGATTGCTCCCCCCTCCATTCTGTGACTGGCTCCATTTAATCAACCTTAGATCTCTATAGGGAAGTCAATTGACCCCAGTGACATTTTGCAGTTGGAAACCCATTGTATGGTCTTAATATCTATGAGGTGATGAATGGTTTTAAGTGTTTTCCCCTGGAAGATGGATTTTGGCAACAGGAGAAACCAGTCTGGAGGGAGATATCTGAACTCTACTGAGGTCCAATTTAATTGTGTTCTGTACCCATTGGTCTGTGCTGGACAATTTCCATGGAGGGCAAAAGTGGACCAATCTTTTTTCTTTTGTTGGGGCTTATACCTTTTATTCCTTTTATTTCAACTGAAGGGTTGAGGTTGACTGATTTTAGGTTGGTACTACCTCTGTCTACTTTCTTGCCTGTTCCTATGCCAGGTAGGCTGGCATTGGTCACTGCTGAAACGCGGCAGGATGTGTTGCTTTTGAAAAGAATGTGAAAGGTTCTGCCTCCTATCCTGCCTAAAGTGGGCCCTTGGCATGGCCTTCTTGTTATCCTTGGTTTCCACCAAGGTGTCTTTTAAGTTATCTCCAAAATGTTTGTTGCCCTGGAACAAAGAAGATGCTAAGACTAGTTTAGAACGGCAGATGACCTGCCGTGCCTGTAGTCATAAATTTCTTCACACAGGGATGCAATGGTGTCTAGGGTTGCATTAGCCATGAAGGTGGCAGCCTTAAGAAACCTATTAGCTCCGTTCCTGGCCCTGTTAGTCTCCTCAGGGATCAGCTGCAGCAGTGTCCTTGCCCAAATGATGGAAACTCTTGCAAACAGTGATGAAGTGGCAAATATCCTAATGGCCAAAGACTCATGCAATTTTCTGACAGCGTAATCTGATTTACAGTCTAGTAGGTCACGTAGGGATCCTTCCTCACCCTTGGTAACCAAGCCCCCAGAGTAGAGTGCTATAACTGGAGAATCTATTAGCAGAACCTGTAAAAGACCTATAGTATGATCTGGTAAGGAGTAAAGCTGTTTGCCAGACTCAGATTCTGTTTAGTGGAAAGCAGATGAGACCATTTCTCTTTCAAAGTTTCAAAAAATTCTGGGAAGGGTACCACCTATTCCACTCCTGGTAGCCTCGTTCCATTCAAGTTTAAATTTCAGGATCTCTCTCTTCTTCCCAGGTTCTGAGGTTTCTGAGAGATCTAGTGCTACTACAGCCTTGGCTAATAGATCTTGATAATAATCCTGGTTGAAGAAGTATTTGGTTTGTCCTAAGACCACTACATCTTCTTCAGACACATCTCCTTCTTCCTTGCCAGAAGAGTTATCTGATTCCCCCTGAGAATTATCAAAAGGAACACGGGGCCCTGTTGGAAGAGTGGGATCTACGCAAGGGGCAGTGGGGTGGTCAATGTCCTTGAGGCCTTCTCTTGCAGGGACTTAAATTTAGCTAGCTTGGGGGGGACAACCAGAAAAGGGTGTCTGGGGAATTGGAGAGGCGTCTCTACATTGTTCTGCAATGATTGATATGCATGCTGAGGTCCCGACTGTTCCACTGTGACCTCGAATATTGATCTTGTGCATCTGCCATTTTTGCTGGTCCAAAATGTTTTCCTACCAAAATCAGCAGCCACCAAACAGGCCTCTTCTGAAGAGTGGTCATATTGTGTGGCTTGATTTTTCTCACAGCTTCTGCTATTCCATAGCTGGTCACTCTGCCAAAGGTCTTCGCCTCCTTGACTGTGCTGGAGAGTAGTCACTCCCTCCTGATTTAGGGAAAAGGGGGTTTCCATCCTTTTTGGAAATGAAGCCATCAGAGGCTTCATTGAAACACTCTGAGTTCTCTATTCAGCCGTACTGTCCGCAGAAGGGGGTGGGGAAGGAAAGAGAGGCAAGAGAGAATGAAAATCTTCTGCCAAAGCTGTAGGAACCTTTTTAAGCAGCTCCTACCAAAAGCTTGTTCACCATGACAAGACAGGAAATGAACTGAGAGGGGTGACTCCCACTCAAGAGACAGGAAGTCTGGAAGATTTTTAGTCCTGCCTCCTTGATGGATGGATGAGATTCATCCATATTAAGGTGCATTCCTCCACAGAGCAAGAAAATGGTAATCCTCCTCTTTTGGCCCTATTGGATTTCAGCAGCTTTTGACATGGCAGAACACTCAGGCTGAAATTCTAAAGATATTTTCCTGTGAGAAAGTCACATTGAGTAACATGGCACACTTTCTTTTGTAGGTAACATCAAGCTTTTCTTTTACAAATGACGTTAAGACCTTATTGGTGAATTGAGGCCCTCTGTACTGATTGAGAAACAGGTCCACATTGCCAAAATGACTGTATCAATTATATCTTGTTCACTTTTTACATGTAGATGAAGTGGTCACATTGATCCACGCTACTTGTCAATTTTAAGATACTTACTTGTTCCATGTCCAATCCCAATAGCACATACGCCCTTGAATCTAACAAGAGAGAATGAGATCTCCTGGGGAAAGTGTACCTCTTTAGAGCAACACTTTTCCATTAAAGCACAGACTCAAGAGCATCAAATGATGATGAGTAGACTCATCCATTAGCTTAAACAACTGAGGTTGCACACTAATACCACAACTTCTGCAATGCTAAACAAGTCAATAATTCAGCCACTTTATAATCTGAAACTGGATTAGTTATCATAAACAAGTAAATCTTTACCTATGCACCCATAATTCCTTCAATGAATGATTTCTTCTCCATTCAGACAAAACTCACGTAAACATGGCACTCTACCCTCTCCTATCCCATATTCTAGCTCCTTCACTGTCTCCTGGTGGCCATACAACATTGGGTGCCACTTAGGAATGATACAGCAACCCCTAATGCTACCCAAACATTTTTTCCCATCACAATATCTGTTCACATACAGATTTTTTTTAACCTGGGGTGGGTTAATGCCCTCTTTAAAAACTGTCCATAGTTTTCTGCAAATTGGGGTATTACCAGAGGTTTCATGCTGGAGGGTCTCCAAATCTTTATGACAGGATAGTACCACAAATGTCAGACATCCTTCACTTTTTCTCCACTCTGCCCAAATACTGAAGAGACTATTTTTTGGAAATACAGTCTCACTGTTCTCCAGCACCCTTAATCACAAGTTCTTCTAGATGTAATTTACATGCCAAGATGAGAAAGATACTACTTCTGAATTGCTTTAGGCTTCCAAGCACCATCCCTTAAGATTTATTTATATATGATGGACAGATTTCAGCCTGCATGAACTATCCTTAAAACACACACAAAAAACAGTACCATGCATGCAGAGATGCATGAGCAAGCATGCATAACCATCTGACGCATGAGCAAATATGGCAAAAGGCTGAAGCAGGCATTCTCAGAATTCTAGACTCACATGTTTCTTCGGAAGAATCACATTCGTTTCATTAGATCTCATTTCCAGCATACATCTTTCTATTTTTAAATTTTGATAGGAATAGACTTAAAATTATGCCATTTATAGTACAATTCTAAACCTGATCTTTCAGTAGGTTATGATATAGAAGATACATATTCAGAGAGACACCAGTGCTCTATTTTGTTAAATAGAATACTGGGAAAAACTGAAAACATCATTTCTGGCTTATGTTTCAGCAAATGACCACTAACGTTTGACCCCAAATGCCACCAAGCTTTTGGGAAATGCAAAGTGTATCAAAATATCTTTACAAAATGTAATGGATTTAGAAGTCAGTTGGAAACAAAACAAAGTAACAGCTCAGAGTTTTTTTACCTGTTTGATGACTGGCAAGGAAGACTGATTTATTTATTTATTTATGTGAGAAGTAGCATCACTCCTTGATTAACATAGCCTGTTTTCTGCTTGGTTCTATTATGACTATATCTTAATTTTTTAGTTTTTTAAAAAATAAATGTAAGATACATAAAAGCACGCATAAACATAGAAAACTGTACACTTGAATCATATTATGATTACTCAGTGGAGCCAATAAACATTCCATCCCTTAAAAAATATGTTTAAAATATCATATGCTAATGAGAATTCAATCTACCAATCATTATGAACCTTACCTCCTTCACATCTCTGCTATACTGGCCTTAATCTGTTTAAGAACCAAGCACCACAGTTTATCAACTCTTAACTCTAGCACTGAGAGCTTGAGAGCTTTAATTCTACATCTTTGTTTCTTAAGAAGGAACACTGTGGGCTGATTAAGCTTTTGGAGGCAGCAGGTGTCCATTACAGCTTCATCTTCCCCCCTCAATGCTAAGAACACAAACTTTGTTTAGAAAAATTTCTCCTACCACAAAGGAGTGAAACACCTTTGCTGAGGCTGAATACGGCTTCACTCCATGAAGCTAGGGGAACAGATATCTGCACTTTGAAAGAGAATTCAAAATCTACTGAAGGGTCAGCTATCATAGATTTTCCAAGTTTTCTGCCATGAAACAAAAGCATCCACATATGAAAGCCCGCATTTCACTACACAAGTGATTGGGGGGGGGCCTTTCTGCCCCTTTCCTCTGGTTCCATATGCCCTAACAAGGACACACATAGCCAGAAAAAGGGGTGAAATCCTCTCTCAACTGCCATTTCATAAGAGCATAACAGAAGCCAATGCTGGATCAGGCCAATGGCCCTTTCAGTCCAACACTTGGTCACACAGTGGCCAAAAATACCAGGTGCCATCAGGAGGTCCACCAGCAGGGCAAGGACACTAGAAGCCCTCCCATTGTTGCCCCCCTCCCAGCACCAAGAATACAGAGCATCACTTGCCCTAGAGCTCCTATCTATACCTTGTGGCTAATAGACACTAATGGACCTCTGCTCCATATGTCTATCCAGTTCCCTCTTGAAGCCACCCATGCTTGCAGCCGCCTGCCATCAACTCCTGCGACAGTGAATAACATGTGTTAATCATTTTCTGAGTGAAGAAGTACTTCCTTTTATCTATTCTAACTTGAGGGCTTAGCAATTTCATTGAATGCCCACAAGTTCTTGTATTGTGAGAAAGCGAGAAAAGTACTTCTTTCTCTACCTGCTCTATCCCATGCATAATCTTGTAAACCTCTATCATGTCACCCCTCAGTCATCATTTCTCCAAGCTACATGCCGGCTATTCTATAGTCAATGCTAAACTTCTAAACTGAGAAGTCTCTTGCTACATCTGCCTATAAAAATGAAATTATACACAATGTCTTTTCCTCTTATATTTTGTGGTTCTATTATTTTTCTAGATCCACAACTTAATGAACATTATAGGGCCATATAACACCTATAAAAAGATGCACTATCACAAAAGACTGCATGAGTTTCAATAGAGGCTATTTCTAGCCTACCTGAAGGTCTGAAGAGACAGAACTGCCTCGGTCGGAGTCTTTTGGAAAATCAGGGCTTGTGCTTCTTTCCTCAGATGATGACATTCTGCATTAATGCAGTCCTATAAAAAATTCCAGAAGATAAACTTAGGTTTCCGTCTAAGCCCAGTTCTTGTGACTGCCTCAGAATCCCCTCTAGTGCTACACACTACTATAGAATATTCTTAAGCAGCCCAAATTTTTCAGTGAACAACTGCAGTTCAGTATGGGACCCACATACCTGCAGGACCACTCCTCCTGCTATTCCCCATCATGACACTTTCACACATCTGAGCAAAGCCTTCTGAAGGTGCCACCCTACAAATGCACAAAACCAGCAACTACTTATTCATGTGCTTTTTCTCTGGTGGCTCCCACTTTGTGGGAATGATCTGCCCAAAGAGGTCAGGAAGACCGCCACAATTCTATCATTCCACAGAATGTGGAAGACTGAAATGTTCAGAAGGGCATTTTTATGAAGGGATTAGAACTCTAGCTAACAGGAACAATCCAGGAGAACAACTGTATATGCAACAAGATTGTAGTACATTTTAGGTATTAGTCTACTTTTACTGCACTGTCCTCTGCCTTTGTAATTCTACTTACTACATGGTTTATAGCATACCCTGCCCCAGGCAGACTATTGTTCACATTGCCTTTTAATTCTGTACTATTGCATTGTTCACCCCAATCTGGATAGCCCAGGCTAGCCCAATCTTGTCAGATCTCAGAAGTTAACCAGGGTTGCCCCTGACAAGCACTTGGCCTCAAAGGAATACCAGGGTCATAACATAGAGGCAGGCAATGGCAAACCACTTCTGAACATCTCTTGCCTTGAAACCCTTAAGGAGTTGGCATAAGGCTGCTGTGATTTCGTAGCAACCCCCCCCCGGCATTGTTCATTGGATGTTTTATGCTGTAGGACAGGGACAACCAAACTGCAGCTTGGGAGTCACATGTGGCTCTTTCACACATATTGTGTGGCTCTCAGCCAGGCAGCTGGGGAAGTGACGGGGAAACACAGCTCCCTGATCGGTCTTCCCTTCCCCAGCCAGTGTTCCCCTCCCTGGGTAGGTTTGGGGGGGGGGGGCAGCAGAGAAAGCAAGCAACTTTAAATGTGTTCTCAAAGCCACCCCCCCACTCCAGCTTAGAGAAGTAATTTGTCTCTTTATATCCTTGAGCTACTGCTCAGCCCTGGTCTACTTCAACAGAAGTATAGTATCAACAGAAGTATAATGTCTTTACCTCATTTGTCTCTTAAAATCCTTGAGCTACTGCTCAGCCCTGGAGGTGGCGGGCTCTCCTTCTTTGGAGGTTTTTGAACAGAGGCTAGATGGCCATCTGATAGCAATGTGGATTCTGTGAACTTAGGCAGATCATGAGAGGGAGGGCAGGAAGGGTTGCCTCAGTGCTTAGTTCTTGTGGCCCTTTCTTACACACCTAGGGAAATGCTGACTGCCACTTTGGGGTCAGGAAGCAATTTTTCTCCAGGCCAGTTTGCCTGGGGATCCTGGGTTTTCTTGTTCATCTTCTGGGCGTGGAACAGCAATCACTGCAGGTGTGGAGGGGCAGGAATTTGTGAGTTTCCTGCATTGTGCAGGGGGTTGGACTAGATGACCCTGGAGGTCCCTTCCAACTCTGATTCTATGAAATCCCTTCTCCAAGCCAAGCCAGCTGAAGTAGGGGTGTGGGGTTTTTTTTGAAGAATACATTTAAAGTTAAAGTTGCTTTCATTCCACCTCTCCCTTCCTCCCCACTTATTTGCTTTTTCCCACCTACCCCCTCTCTTTCTTTCTCTTTTCCCCTTCCTTCCTCCCCATCTATTTGCTTTCTTTCCAACTTTTTCTTTCTTTTCATCTTTCTCTCTCTCATTTCCATCCTCCCCCCTTATCTATTTGCTTTCTCTATTTCTTTCTTTTTCTTTCCCTTCCTTCCCCCATCTATTTGCTTTCTTTGTTTCTTTCTCCTTCTTTCTTTGCACCTCTTTCATTCATCCCTCCCAATCTATTTTCTTTTTTGTTTCTTCTCTCTCTCTCTCTCTCCCTTCCTTCCTCCCACTCCCCCATCTGTTTGCTTTCTTTGTTTCTGTCTCTCTATTTCCTCCTTTCCCTCTCCCATCTATTTGCTTTCTTTCCATCTTTCTTTCTCCTTTTCTTCCTTCCTTCCCTCTCCCTCCTCCTGTCTATTTGCTTTCACACTCTTTTCCTTTCCACCTCTCTCTCTTTCTCTCACTCTTAGATAAATATCATTAGCAAACAAATAAATATCACTGGACAAATAAATATCATTATCAATATCTTGTTTTACCCCTTGTTTTTATTTTTGGCAGTCTTATTTAATGTTAATAAAAATCAAATTTACATATTTTTCAATAAAAACATGTGTGTAATATTTGTTAATGTCTTGTGGCTCTCAAACATTTGACATTTATTCTGCGAGGCTCTTATGTTAAGCAAGTGTGGCCACCCCTGCTGTAGGAGTACATTGTCCTTATTTGGTAACCCACCTTGAGTGTCAGTGAGAAAGGTGGGCTATAAATAAAGCAAATATATATTACTGGTACATTAACTAAGCTAGGAAGCAGAGTATTAAGCTGCTCTTCATACTGATATTTAATTAAGACATTTCTATCCTGCCTTTTGATAAAAATAAGTTTTCCAAGGTAGAATGAACACAACAAGAGTTGCCTTTTGGCTTGTACTAGAGAGTGTTGGAGTAAACCAATGTGATAGCCACTGGTAGTTCACAGGTTTTCTTTCTTCTCTTAGGTCCCTATCTCAGGGACCTTAAAAAGCTCCTTAGGCTGCAGTTACCTCTTGATTAGGAATGAATAGTCCAAGCTGTCTTGTTTTGTTCTACCATGCAATCTGATTTTATATTCAGAAATCCCACGTTTTCCAATGGGATTTAAAGTAAGCATACACAGAATTTCCTTTGTCATATACAAAAAAATCAAGTGTTTTTTTCTTATAAAAGGTCAACAATTCAGAATACTATGATAATTCTCATGGGTGAAGTAGAAAAGTTTATCACTTCATGGGATTTATAACATGTATAATCCACTTTGACCTGGATATAATGCAGCTTGCTGCCTTTATCCTCAAGCCAAAAGCAATTGTTCCCTCCACCAACCCTGCCCCTAGTAATTTCTCAGACACTATCTTGGGACTAGCTACAGACAAATGAAACACCGGCCGCCTAAAATGATAATCAGCAGGACTGCAAGCACGACGAGCCAACACCATCAGCAAGAGTGCAGTTATTTAGGAGAACGCTGAAGTGCACCGATGAGAACGGGAAAGCCCTCACCTCAGCATCAGGCACGGAGCTCGAGAGGAATCCTGCGAGCGTCAACAGGTTGCGTGCTACCTACGAACTAACAAGAAGGGCAAAACACGCCTCCCTAGAGGCTGTCCTTCAGCAACCAGCTTCTTTAGCGTTCTCCTCACCCACAAACAACTAAAAGGACACCCCCATCTTGGAAGCAGCTGCAATTCCTCACTTTAAACTCACCTTCTGTCTCAGCAAAAGAAACTCTGACAGTTTCAAACCGCCAGTACCGAAATAAAAAAACTGCTGCGATTGGTTCTGATCCCTTTGTTAAACACTCGCTGATAGGACAATCGTTCCCAGTTGTTTATCTACCAATCCGCACGCCGGTCAATCATTCAGAGGCGGGATTTAGAAGATGACGAACTCCAATGGAAAGCCTGGAAATTCTCAGAGTTGAGGTAAGAGTTTTGTAAAAGTGCAACGAGCTGGGGTTCTGACGTAAGAGGCTGGGCTCGGTTCCGCGTGCTGATTGGTCGGTTGATGTTAGCCCGGGCCTGAGAGGCGGGTAGCTAAAAAGCAGTTAAGGCGAGGTCTGGAGATTAATTGTGAGGTTGCTTAGTGGGAGAAATGAGCGTCTGACACTGTAGGAAAAGGAGGGATTCTTCTCTTTCATTGTTTCAAACCTGATTTATTATTCGTTATTATTTAGATGGGCGTGGTTTATTCCCAAGTAAGAGTACATGGAATTGTAGCTTGAGCTGTAATAAAAGGCTGACTGAGTACTGCGCTTGCTTTGCGTTTTCAAAGGAGGAAGACATTTCCCAGAGTTTGCAGAATCCTATTATATTCATTTTTACCAGATTCCTTTTGTAGGCCCGCCCTTCACTTCTACAGTTTTTGCTGTTTTGTTTTTTACTTGGTAAACCGCTTGCTTAGATTTTATTGAGGGACATGGGAGTGAGGTAGCGGCTGGGTTTAATTTGAGCCAAGTCTGCATTGAGTATAGTTTGGAATCTGTTATTAACCTCAGAATTAGCCCTACAGATGTGGAATGAAAAACCCATTCCCTGTGTGTCCTGAAAACATTTGTCATTTACATCACAGAGCAAGACAATGCAGGAGTGTGGTTTATAGTCTAAGCTTTGTCTAACCCCTTTCTAAAATGTGTGCTTAATGTTGGATCTTATTGATCCAACCTCTGCCCGGACTCCTAAAGCCATAGCAAAATATCCCTAATGGCTGAGTGGGGGTGCTATGAAGTTTTCTGTGCTGTGGTGATCCTGACAAGCTATTGAAGTTTATATGTTTCCTTTTTCTCCCCTCTTCTAGTTTTTCTATGGTACTATTGATAATGAGCCCAAGTAGAAGAGCATAATTACTTAATTAGGTCATCTATCATTCTAACAATGGGTGATTTTGTTTAATAAGAGTAAGAATTATATCACACACTAGTTGACAATGTATAGTAGAATAGTCATCTATTCAGACTTTGCATATCTAGAGCACATGACATTTTGCTGGTAGTATGTCTGTTTCTTTATATGTATTGCTAGCTTTATTAATTTCTTAGTGATTTTTTAGGTGATGTACCTTTCATGCTGGGAGAGAACCTAATGTGAAAAAGAATAATATGGGCTTCTCTTTAGAAAGAGGTAGCATATTAACTCTTGCATTTGTTCCTGTTAATATCAGTGGGAACAAGGCTTACTTCTCATCTGCTCATGTTGCTTCATCTCCTTGACTTAGTGGGCAGCATGTCCAAGAAAAACTCCAGGATGTCTCCATATGTCCTTGTCGAATATAGTGTGCTTGGGGAGGAAATGCATTATTTTTAAAATACATGCGAACATTGTGAGAAGCACACCCATTCCAATGCTCCCTCTAAGCTGTGTTGTGAGCAAAAATTCTACTTTGTGAGCTACTGGCATTAAAGTTGTGAGAGAATGATTTGGTTACTGCATAAATTAGTTTGCTCTGGAGCCATTCTTCCTGAACTAAGACAAAAATGCGTGAGCCGCAGGCTAAATAACTGTGAGCTAGCTCACACTAGCTCAGCTTAGAGGGAACACTGCCAATGACCCATAATAACTCCTACAAAAGTACTTCAGGCCTTTTTGCTTTGTAAACACAGTCTGAATATTGTGAAAGCATCTGGAAGCAGAACACTAAGGTAGATGGACCAATGATTAATTTGATTTAGCATTGCAACTGTTGTATACTTACCAAAAAGATTATTGTTCTGGCCTCAGCTCATGCTGCGGGGTTGGGGGAGGTCTGTTCCAGCAACTAAATTCACATCCAATCATGCTATTTCTTTTAAATTAATCTTCAACTTTATTAACTTGAACAGCTTATGAAGGCAGAAAATTAAACAGTTGAGGATGTATTAAACAGATGAAAGGAAGAAATAAATAAGGAAGGGTGAAGCCAAAAGACAACACTAGGATAGGCTTTCCCCCCTACTCTATCTAGGAGTAATCATTCAATACATAACAAATAAGGCATGATCAGTTATTGATAGATCTATCCAAAAGTATCTAAGGAGTTCTAAATGCTGAGACTAGGAGGCAATGTAAGAATAATACCCGGATGTGGCTGAACAGTTACAAAAGGTTAAATTAATATAACTATGATGTTTCAAAACCTATTTTACAACACTGATATTATAGATTTATTGGGGGGACTTTAAAGTGAGGGGAAAGAATGGAATTTGTCCTTGTTAAGTCTTCCTACATATTGTAGAGACACGTGTAGTAGGGTACTGCATAGGGTGTCATGTCCAAGTGTCAATACCCAAAGGTTATCCATTATATGATTTGGTCCTTAAAGAAGTATCTTTGATGTTGCACAGTTAGCTAGGATATGAATGTGCAACTCCGTTTCAGAAGTCCCTCTCAGAATATCAACATTGCCAGCAGTTGCATTTATATTATGCAACACTTGTTACCTTCTTAGTTGGTGTAGTTATGAATTCTGAACTTTAGTTTTTTTAAAGGCTTCTATTATGCATGAAGAGAATAACTTAAAATATGACTTTTCTATGTCAAAGTTTTTTCAAATGAAATGAAGTCTCAGTTTGTTTTCTTGCTATATTATTTCATCAATTTTACCTCGTGTTAATGTTTTGGTTATAGTGCTAAAGTAATTCTGAAAATCCTGTCAGAAAGTACAACATACAGCCTTATGAAAAGTAGCATAATGATTTCAGATATGAACAAAGTTTGAGCCCACTGGCACCTTTAAGACCAACAAAGATTTATTCAAGGAGAGCTTTAGTGTGCATGTACACTTTTTCAGACACAATGAAATGGAAATAGAAAAACAGTTATACATAAAGAGTGGGCAGTGAATCAGCATACAGGTTTCACCAGATTTCAGATATGATACATGCTCTTGACCAGAGAAAGAAAAATACTATGATAGTTTTGTAATGAAAATTATAATAAATATTTGCTATCCAGAGATTAACTATGGCTTTGAAAGTAAATACCTAAAGGCAAATTAAATGATATAAAGCTGAACATTTGCCTAAGAAAAGTGCAGATGAAGTGCACGTGTCTGTTGATTCTTGGAAAGGATTCTTTCTCAGGTAACAGGCATTGAGAAACTGTTCTCTCCCTGGGTTCTTGGAAAGCAGACATAATGAAGTAGATGTACCAATGTTCTTCTGACCATAGTATGAGGCAGCTTTGTTACTCTGCTATATTGTACCACTTTTTCAATTATTGTTTATAGTGGCTTATATTCAAAGATAAAACACAAAATAAGTAGATTAACCTCTTGCAGATTAATTTTAGAACAGCAGACACTGATAAATGAAAACGTATCACAGTGTGAGTGCAGGGTAGCTCTGAAAGTCTCTACCTTGTACCTCAGACAGCTTAGCTAGATGTAAACAAAACTAGGTTAAAAGTGATGCTGTTGTTGGTTGGATGAAATCCATACCTGAGGTTTGGAGGATCTTAAAATGGGTCTCAAGTTTGGAGGTTCAGAAAGGACTTCTAAGAAGGCAGATGTGGCCACAGGAGTTCCCCCAGACAGAAGCAGGGGAAACAGGAGCAGCTGACAGAGTGGAGGCTGCTCCTGGGGTGCATGCCTCAGTGACTGGGCTGGCACTTTCCTGGACAGGTGTAGCACACCTGCCAAGAGGTATGCCTGCCTGATGAACTGCACAAAAAGGTGCAGTCAAGAGGGTGAAGGGGAGCACCAGGAGTGCCTGTAAAGGAAATAAAGAGATGCTGTGAGTACAGAAGCTGATGAGGGCTGGGGAGGGTCACCCAAAATCCAAGAGATAAAAGTGAGGGTCCCCTGATCTACTTTAGACACAGCTGAGCATCACAGGGTGTCAATGACTGAAAACACTAAATTGAAACACAATTTAAAAAGAGGCTTCACTGAACCTAAATGCAACCATCAGGTGAATTTCACAGGAAAAATATTCCAGTGTAAAGCTATATCCCTGATCATCACTGCTTGCTTCATTTCTGTAAGTGGGCTTCCCTGGAGAATAGCCTCTGGAAGAAGATCTTAATGGAATGCAAGATCATAAAGAAAGAAATGGCCGTTCTGGTATCTTGATCCCAGACCATTTATAGATCATAACTGGCACTCTGAATTGCAATTCAGAAATAATGTTCACTTGTTTTATATCGTTATCTATGCCTCCAGAAGCAGCTGTGAAGGTCCTGGACCAATGTTTTGAGGCTGTGGTCAAGTGCCCTCAGGCGAATAAACTGACAAGATGTAGGTGAGGCTGACTAGGATGGCAGAGTGTTCAGCTGGCTTTGATTTGCCACTCTTAGATGGGCTTGAGCTCTCTCTAACAGATCAAGTTAAGTGCTTGGGGGTGCTCTTAGACCTGGCCTTATTAATGAATAAGCAGGTCAGTGCTACTGCTAGGAATGCCTTCTTTCAATTAACATCTCATTCACAAGCTGATCTTCTTATTTAGACTTGTCCATCTAGCCACTCTGATCCATGTTCCCATACCCTCCATATCAGACTACTTTAAAAAGCTGTAAAAGGTACATTTAAAGACTTCTTTGAAGATATCTCAAAAGTTTCAGTTGGTACAAAATACAACAGTAAGGTTTTCATATGGGGCCAGCCATTTGGAACATCGAACTCCAGTACTCAACTGCACTGGCTACCTATTTGCTCTGGATCCAATTCAAAGTGCTAGTTATTGAAGGCTTTCACAGTCTAGGGTCCTCATACTTATTGAACTGCATCTCCCATTATATTCCCATGCACCTGCCAGCTTTGGTCTTTAGACAGCCTTCTCCATGGGATGTCCCCTCTCTGGTAATAGGTCACTGACTTTTTCTGTGGCAAGACCAATCCTCTGGCAGGACTGGGTGCAGGAGGGGTAGGGCTTTTTTTCTGGGAGAACACATTGGAATGGAGTTCTGGAACCTCTTCCACAAAATTCTTTTTAAAATGTTTAAAAGTTCATGAGTTTTCAGTTACATAGATTGAAAACTTCCCTCTTGAGAGTTCTGGCACCTCCTGTTCAAAAAAAAAAAAAAAAGCCCCGAGGAGGAGTCTTTACTCTCTTTATTCAGAAAGGCTTATAAAATGGTTGAATTTCAAAAGGCATTTGGGGAAGGAATTGCAAATTGTATTTGCAGATCTGGCTGCGCTGTTTTGATTTTTTAAAAAAACTTGCTGATTATTCTTATTAAGTTTTGTGTGTTTACAACTTCTTGTGGGCTTGTTAGTGACCTTAAGGAGATAAGGTGGGATATAAAGAAATGAATTGATGACTGCAACCCCATCCAGAACAGTCAATATACCACTATTGTCTAAAGAAAATAATTTGTCATATATTCATTTCATAAATACATTGTTTTGATACTTTTATGTTCCAGTTAGGGTAGATGTTGGTACAGAACACTTTTATTTTGCCTGTTTAGATACTTTACTTTCTCTATTATGGACCAATAATTTTAGAATGCAAATATTAAAAATACAAGACAGAATATGGCTCAGGTGGAGAACCTTTAGGTCAGTGACCTTAAGCATGATTTTCCCTATTTGTCTGCTGTAGTTGCTAGAGAGAGAATTACGAAGATTCATTTGTGTAGATAGTTTTTTGCTTCTAGTTTTGTAAAAGGAATTATTGATATATGTGATCACTGAATTCATTCAATGCTATGGTCAGGGCTTCCGGCACCACACAGTATTAGCCCATTGTGTAGATGATGTAAGCAAGCTTAAGCTTAGAAAAATGAAAATCCATTAATTTTTTTTCTAGATGGATATTAATGAGCATTTAGAAAAAAATTTTTTTTGCTGATCTAAAAAGCACTATTGAGCTATAACCTGATTTCTTAATTAGTACACACATACAAATGAACAGTCTAAAGTTTAAGCACAGAGGATTTTTTTAAAAATTATGTTAGAATCTTTACAGTTAAGCCCTTCTCTTTTATATAGTTGCATCACAGAAGAATAACTCTGTTCAGTGGTCAATGAATGTAGAAAAGCTGCTTCTAAAATGGAAGAGAACTACTGATCAGCTAAATCACTTTGTGTATGAGATCAAAAGATCAGCATCTCTGGAGACTTACTTAATGGTTATATGTACATAAAGAACATATTTGTGATGACATATTTTGCCTCAAGCGCTACAGATTTCCTCTACAACCACAGAGTAATGAAGGACCATAAAATGCACATTAGCAATACCTTACAGAACAGAGCTGAGGTTTCTGCTAAAATCTGTTATTCAAAATTATTTATGAAAGTAAGATCTGCTTTTATTTTGCTTTTCTTGCTTGCAGCAATTCATGTACAGATTTTAAAGGTAGGCTTCAAGCAGTTGTACCTTGCAACTTAAAGAACCTCTTCAAAGATTATCCTTGTACATAATGACTAGGTAACTAGAAGAAAAGAGCAACATGTCCATTAGAAAATGTTCTTCTGTTCCCAGTATGATGAATAAGAAAAAGAAAGCAGTAAGGATTGCATTTTCAAAGGCTATAATTCTGTTACAGGGGGACTGAAACAGCAGAACTGCCAGATGGGAATCTCCGTGTATCAAGATACACTATTAAGAGATGGACTGAGGCAGCACTGCCTTTGTTATTTAGCCTTGAGCCTTCCCAGATGTTCTATATTTTTTCTCTTAAGCAAAATTAGTTACCCAAAACAAGTATTACAGTATATGAAGATACATCATCTAATTTCCTTTCCACATGGCAAACCACATACAAATGATTCCAAATATAATTATCATGGTTTATGTTTACAAAAAAGAAGATTGTATGAACATAATTGCATGCCAGTCATATAGCACAAGCATAGTCACATAGGTATACAGTCATTTACCTGAGATTTTTTTCCTACCATCCTTTAACCAATAATAGTTGCCCATTTGTTACTTTAACATGAATACTTGCTTAGCCTGTCAAATCATTATATCTAATTCTCAGTGTGACCAAATACATGGCTATTGAAATCCAGAAACTGGAACCATGGACAGAAAAAACATATTTCTACAAAGCTGGTATTCACTTAATTCTCCAATTTAAAGTACATATGAATGAAGTTGAATTTGAAGAGAGAAGAAGAGGAGATTGGATTTATACCCCACCCTTCACTCAGAGTCTCAGAGCGGCTTACAAACTCCTTTCCCTTCTCCTCCCCACAACAGACACCCTGTGAGGTAGGTGGGACTGAAAGCTCTTTCAAGAACTGCTCTTTCAAGGACAGCTCTGACAGAACTATGGCTTGCCCAATGTCATCCAGCAGGTGCAAGTGAAGGAGTGGGGAATCAAACCCGGTTCTCCCAGATTAGAGTTTCCGCACTTAACCATTACACCAAACTGGCTAGCTATGGACTTGCAAACTAACTACAGTACTGTTTATGGTCAGCAGTGTGAGTTGCATTTTCAGCTTCTCAGTTATTCCACTTGTTTATAATAATATATTTGCAACTTGAAGAACATTTCTCCCATTATAAACATGATTTCAATCCACTGAATGAGTTGGACGTGCCCAGCTGTTGTACTTCTCTTTTGCTGAAGAAATTTTCATTGCTTCTACAGCAGGTGGCAACACATCATACTGTTCAGGCACCAATGAACTGACAGATGATCATGAATAGTGACTGTGGAAGTGACTGGAATACATAAGAAACTGTGAGGATGAACAGCTACAAAGCTGAGTCTTACTACAACAGAGGTGATAAAGATTCCTTAGTACTGTCAAAGAGGCTTTGTTCTTGTAATTGATATAAGTGTTAAAATCCTGATAACAATAAAGTGGGAGGAAATCAAAGCAATGGCAATAAGATTCTCAGCTATACAAGATGAAAACTACAAGCATATGGAAACTGTTACACTTTGATATCTCTGGTACAAGTCACAAGCCTTTGTCTAGTTTGGAGAAATATATTCATTTCAGACTATAAATCCCAAGGAAACTGGTGTCTGAGAGAACGTCATTTCATTTTATATGGGAAATAAAGTGAAGTTCCATGATAGACCCTCACAATCAATATCCACTTCCAGGAGCAGCTTGGGCAAGTGGAAATCTGTAATTGTGGAGAACCTGGGCATCTGAACCCTTATTGTCCAATGTTACCTAAGAGGGCAGATTGTCATCACAGAACTGTTAAATTTGGTTATTTGAGTTGAATCCTAACCTCATGTAGCTCTCATGGTCTCTGTTCTTGGGGGCTTAGCAGAAGAGTTTTAAGAGATAATCAAGACTGAATGTAAAAAGGTCTTAGCAAGGAGAAGCTGTGGAGGAGATTATTCTGGTTAGACCACCTGTTAATCCCAGAACAATGTCTTCCTGGGAAGCAGATATTAAGGGACCTAGTGGTCCTCCTTTTACTTATTGCTAAGGCACACAAATGAGTTATAAGGAGCAGAAGGGCAGCTGTGAAGTCGGAAATCGATTTATTAAAATAACATTGGGAAAGAAAGTGCTTTTGGTGCAGATTGTGTATATGGACCGTACAGCAAGAAAGGAGAAAATTAAACTTGAATTCTCAGAGACAGAGGCTATTGTGAACTGGCCTATTCCATCCACAAAGAGGCAGATGCATTTGCCTCATAGCGAAGAAGAAGAAGAAACTGGGTTTCTACAGCCTCCCTGGGATGAACTGGAAATGCAATACAGAGCGGAGTGTCATCCACATATCCATGCCACTCCCAGTTGCCCCCTCTGCCTTCTGTCCTCCGTCCTTCCTCAGGCTTGCTGCCCTGGTCTAACTCTGCTCAGCTCCTCACTACTACCTCCTTAAGACCCTGTCATAAGGGCCAGAACCAGACTTATAATTTCAGACTCAACCCTCTCAGCCCCTGGCCCTATTCCCATCTTAACTCTAGTAGCACCCTGTCTCCACACACTGTTGCCACATGGACCAGCCAGCCTGCCTTGCCCAGCTGTCATGATCCTGGGCCACATGCATCCCACAGTTTGGTATCTGAAGAATGCTTGCACACATACGCTTATACCTTGAATAAAACTTTGTTTGTCTTAAAGGTACTGATGGCATCCCACCCCACACTGGACTCATACCTTGCCACTAGACTCAAACCTTGTTTTGCTTCACCTGCCACCCTCTTTGTCCCTCTAGCCCTTGAGCTCACAGTTTGATCCTCCATGGAGTCCTCAGCACGTTCAGATGTCCCTGTGTCTTCCTGGTCCTGCACCCATGTCTTAGCAGATTCATCCCAAGTCTTCCTCCATGTTGCTCTAGCTATTTCCCTTGTCTTTTTATCACCTGCAGCCTCCTAGTAAACCAAGGAGCTTCCTGGGCTCTAACACCTTGAGAGAGGGTGGGAGTGATCTTGTCAATTACCTGTGTCATTTTCTCATTCCAGAGGTCAGCCAGGGCATCAATGGGAGCACCAACTATATCAACAGAACCATCAGAAAACCATTTGTAGCCATTTGGCTTCAAGGGCAGAACAATTTAATACAGCCCCCACCCCATGCAGAGTCTTGGCACCTCTGAAAATCTAAAGTCAAGCAGGTAGTGGCCTGTCCATGACAAAGGAATCATTGTCAGTTCTTCCACCCTCAGATCCCATTCCTCCTGCCCAGAACAAAATTCCAGGACCAGTTATTACCTGAGACAGGCCCATAGTTGTCATGGAGGCTATGAAATTCTGAGCGACTCTTGATAAGACAGCCTTGGCATGAATGCTGAAGTTCCCCAGGATGACAAGTCTAAGGGTCCTCAACATCACCCTGTCAGGTCAGGTGGAGAGACTGTTAGGTAGTGGAGTGGGTAGTACATTAACAGAAGCCCAATGTTGTCTCTCAGTCCCAACATTAGGTACACAGCCTCAAAACCAGTAGTATCCTGGACAGGGCACCATGCTGTGGGGATAGAATCCTATCACAGCAACACCACTTCCCCGCCTGCCACACCTATGCTGAAGTATCTTGAAGGGCACAACTGGGAGAGGTTAACCCCATCCCCTAGCCAAGTCCCAGTGACACATGTTTAAATCATGGATGGTTGATGCAGGATTGTATAGCCTGGCAACATCATTTCAGCTGAAAGAAGAGCCAGATGGGGTGACAGCACCATTGTCTGCTATCTCTTTCCCTTACCTAGCTTTCTATTCTCCCGCCACCATATCTTCACCACATACTATGAATCATGGCACCATCTCTCACCCCATTCCATCCCCCAAAAGCAAAATCTCTCCCACCAGCTGGCAAAGGGAACAAAAATGAAGACACCCCCACACTTAATACTCACTATACTAGATTCCAGACTCACCTGTCACCTGGATCTGAGTATCAAACACACACCCAATCTCTCACTTGGATAACAAACAAACAAAAAGTAGCATGCCCTCACCCTCCTTCCTCCCGTTACAAGATGCCAGAGATCCCAGTCTTCTCACTGGGTAGCTCTTCCTGCCTTGGTACACCAGATGGGGGCCAAGTGGTGCTGCTTCAGCACTTCTTCCCATTACATCCAGAGTACTCTATCTTCCAGACAATTGAGCCACAGACTGCAAGACCACCAGGCCAAGTGCCCTTTGGCTCTATCCCTTCAGCTTATGCCAAGGGTTCATACCCAAGGCACCAGACCTGGTCTAAATAGAATATCTGCAGGAAAAAGGCCCAGTGACTCAACAGAGGTGGTTGAAGAGCAACAGGTGTCTTCATCCTGGCTAACAAACTCAGAGGATGCTCCCTGCTTCCAGCCCATGATGTCACTTCTGGGTTTTCCCTGGAAGTGACATCACACCATTACCAGCAGTGCCCTCCCAACACCCGTCAGTTGCCAGTAGTAGTAGAGATTTCCTGTTTAAAGAAATCAAATCAACAATCCAGTTTTGCTGTGAAGTTTCCCCAAAACTGCAGCAACGCAGGTTTGGGAACATTGGAGAAAATCTAGGAAAACCTGTGGGGAAGCAGGGGGGAAAGCATCAGACCAAGGGCAAATAATCCATATGAAATAGGTCAGTATGCTTATAATGGTTAGCATGATGGTTATGGCTTTGGATCTGATAGATCTGGAAGAGGAATGTCAGATCACAGATGTGATGGATTCTCCATCTGCCAAAGCTCAGCTGGTCACTGTGTACATGTGAGGGAATTTCCTTATACAAATATAGAGAAAGACACCATTTCTTCACTTCTCAATCCTTTAAGAGGCCAAACTGAAACTGGGCCTGATGGTAAACTAACAGTTGAGTATGCTACTTACAAGGATGCTGTTGCTGCAGTATCCCAAGTTAAAGCAAAAATACAGCAGCTATGAAGAACTCTTAGATAAGTACAGCAGAAAGTAGTGGTGGTACATATGGCAGTCAGATGACAGGGGTAATGGGAAACCCATCCAGCCGTAACATTTCATGTGAAGGGCTCCAACAGTACAATTGGCCGTGCCCTCTCAGCATGGTCCTCAAATGCCAAATCAGTGAGGACCAGGGTTGCTATGCTGCAACCCAGAAAGGCTGTGGGAGATCATGCAGTTATGGCTGCTCCTGCCCTATTTCTGTTAGTTCCTAACACTGTAGTCCACCAAATTCTGCAGCAAATAGAATTCCCATTCTTTCCCACACCTTTATATCTATATATTAAAAAAAACCTTCTCCTTGCCTCTATGCCACTGCTGGTTTGTTGTTGTTTTTTAAGGCACATATGTGCTCAGTGGTACTGGGGTGCACAGCACATACTTTAATTGCATTTTAAAGGAAATGCAGCATCATGCCTTTCCACATAAATTTTCCAATAGCTCCTGTGGTCCATGGCTGTTTGGAAAACTTATTTCCCTGTAAAATCTCCAGCTGCCCAGACAGCTGTGGCTGCTGAGGATGCTCATCCACCTGCCCATAAAAGCTTCTGCAACCATTACAGTTGCACCATGGAATGATGGGAAATCTCCTTGGGGGACAAAAAGCAGTGTGTATGCACTGATGCTGGAACAAGACAGCATGCAAAACATATTTTAATATTTGTTGATGAAAATAATAATGCAAACTGGATGCATTTGCAGGGACAGATACTTAGCTGGTTTTTTAAAAAACATAATTAATTGTAAAAGGGGTTGGTATTGGTCTGTCATGGGTCTGGCCACACTTCTATGGGGCTTCAGGGCAGAGGGTGGCCAAATATATCCCAGGCCGGGCTAAGGTCTTCAGAAGATTTGGTGGAGGAGGCTGCTGACCAGCTCAGAACGGAATGAAGCTAGAGAAGAGGAGGTGGAATAGGGTGGTGCTCAGCCTCTGCTCCTGATGGCAAGAGAAGGTACATCAACCAAACTGGACCTTGGCATACAAGGGACATGGCCTGGGATTCAGTAGCAATTTAAAAAATGCCACTGGGGTGGAAGCAAAAGAAAATAAGTTTTTAAAGAAATGTTGCCTGTATGTTGGGGTCTAGAGAACTGAAAGCAGAGCATGGGCCTTTGTCACCTTTCCCCTCTCACTACAGCTCACTGAGCCCCCTCCCTAATTCTATTTCTGGGGTTTAGGGGACTCAGCATGAAGGGGGTGAAGTGAGGATCAACACTGAGAGGGGAGAATCTGCAGAAACTGGCCCACACACTAACCAATGGTAGTGCTGTTCCACTGGTGTAAATTTTCATTATGGCAAAGGAAGTGCATCTTTGGATCCACCCCTAGACTTTCAATTAATAAACAATCGTAAGTACTTGAAAAAAGAGTGTTTGTCAGAACAATGGTATTTTGAGGACATTTCTGCTGCCTCTTTACATCATCTTTCATGTTTCTGAAGAAAAAATGTGGAAATGTTTACAAATTTGTGGGAATGCACTACCTAGCCAACATGTATTTTTCTCCCAGCAATGTGCAGTATTTCTCATCTGAATGTCCATAATGCTGTAGGTCAACCTATTTTTGTTCAAAACTCTTTTTCATAACAAATACTAGATGAAGCATACTTCTGATCCTTTTGTTTGCACAGGATCCAGGTTTCTCCTCTTATGGAATTCAGTAGTTCCTGAGATGGTGCTTCACCATGTTCATATTTTGATTAAATTAAGCATCTTATGTTCCTTGCAGAGAAATGAATTATTAAAAGTTCTGGTGGGTTGAGTGATTATCTTAATGTAGTTGTAAAGCACTCTGAGAGCTTGTTGGAGAAAGTGGGGTGAGAATTCTTATGTTCCAATGAAACTATCCCTGAGTGCCAACGGAATTCTACTAATTTCTGTCTCTTATAAATTTGAAATACAACAGAATCCTATTTAGGGATTTATAGCTACTGACGATTGCTACAAGCCTAAAGAGAATAACAGCAGGGAACACCACTGGTGGTCATCTACAATTCACAACTCAAGCCAGTTCAACACATTATTAATGACCTACAACCCATGCTGGATAGTGACACTTCCCTTACACAGGCGGGGGACGGGACGGGACCTTTTCTTGCTTACAGACAGCCTGCTAACCTAAAACAACTTCTCACTCACAATGACAAACTACTTAACAGTAACATGGACTCTAGTCAGGGCCAGCTCGCCCATTAGGCGAGCTAGGTGCTTGCCTAGGGCGCTGGCCCTGCAGGGGCGCCAAAATGCCCCCACCCCCTTGAAAAGCCCCCCAGGCTGCCCAGCGCCGGCAGCTCCGGCTTTCTTGGGTGCCTCGCGGCTGCGAGGTGTCCAGAAAAGCCGGCGCCGCTGCTGGGAGGGAAGGGGCGGGTGTTCTAAGCCCACCCCTTCCCCAGCTCTCCCAGGCGCCTTGCAGCTGTGAGGCACCCAGGAGAGCTGCGCCGCCGCCACTGGGAGGGAAGGAGCGGGCTTAGAATTCCCGCCCCTTCCCCGGCTCTCCTGGGCACCTCACAGCTGCGAGGCATCCAGGAGAGCCACGCCGCTGCCGCCGCTGGGAGGGAAGGGGCAGGCGTTCTAAGCCCGCCCCTTCCCCAGCTCTCCCAGGCGCCTCGCAGCTGTGAGGCACCCAGGAGAGCTGCGCCGCCGCCGCTGAGAGGGAAGGGGTGGGCTTAGAACGCCTGCCCTTCCCCGGCTCTCCCGGGTGCCTCGCAGCTGCAAGGCACCCGGGAGAGCCGCGCCGCTGCCGCTGCTGGGAGAGAAGGGGCGGGCGTTTTAAGCCCGCCCCTTCCCTGGCTCTCCTGGCGCTGGGCCATCTCCAGGCCCCACAGGGAGGTTGGCATCCCCAGTGGGGTGGGCACCCCAGGCTGTCCTGCCTAGGGTGCCCAGACACCTGGGGCCGGCCCTGACTCTAGTACCAGGGCCTGCAAGAAGCCAAGATGCCAACTTTGCTCTCATATAGATATTAGCAATACCATCAGTGGCCCCAGCAACATCAGCCGTACCATCTCAGGTTCATATTCCTGCTCATCCCCTAATGTGATTTATGCCATCATGTGTCAACAATGCCCTTCCACCCTCTACATCGGACAAACAGGCCAGTCCCTTCAACAAAGAATTAACGGACGTAAGTCTGACATTAGGAACCACACCACAGCATTCAAAAAACAGTGGGTGGGGGAATATTTTAACCTTCCAGGACATTCAGCTGCTGACCTAAAAGTAGCAGTTCTCCTAACAAAGGAATTTCAAAGGGAGATTAGAGAGACTGCTGAATTGCAATTGATAATGAAGGTCAAGACAATTCATCCACCTGGACTGAATCCAGACCTAGGTTTCCTCTTTCATTATATAGCTGATTTCTCCATGCCTATTACCCCTCTGCATATCTTCCCTAAATCCAATCACACCTTCTGTTGTCATTCACCTGCTATTGTCATTCAGCATCTAAAATCACTCCACTTTCCAATATATAGGACAGATGGACTCCCATTCTAGCTGTATCTGAAGAAGTGAGCAGTAACTCACGAAAGATCATACCTTGCCATGTATTTTGTTAGTCTTTAAGGTGCTACTGGACTCTTGCTCTTTTGTATTATTTGCATTGATATGTCTGCATTTCCTCTTCTTAGGAAATAAGCCTCCCTGATTTTGCTCTCGCTGTGTCAGGACTTGAGCCTACCATAAATCTTGTTCCGGCTAAGTGATCCATATCAGGCAAGGGTTCATTCTGCGCACTAAAGGAAAAAACTGCAAAGGGCTCTAGCTGTGCTGTGCAGTAAGATTCATTGCACCAACTAATGGGCCACAGCAAGGTTGGGGATACTTGCAGAGCACTTTTAAAAACTTGTGGGTCAAATTTGCTGGTTTACTAGTTTTGAGCCGCTAGGAGACCTGAAATTATGGATCACCTTCTTCCTCAACAGCCCAGGATCAAGGCCTAGAATACTGAGGTTAGTGCATCTGTGTGATGATCTTGTAGGAACTTAAGAAGGGTGCTAGTTTACTGATGATTAATTCAGGGCTCTTTTTGTAGCAGGAACTACTTTGCATATTAGGCGACACACCCCTAAGGTAGCCAATCCTCCAAGAGCTTACAGTAGCCCCTGTAAGAAGAGCTCTGTAAGCTCTTGGAGGATTGGCTACCTTAGGGGTGTATTGCCTAATATGCAAAGGAGTTCCTGCTACAAAAAAGAGCCCTGATTGTGATAAATACAAGCAAAGATACATTTGTCCTCTTTTCCCCCTGTTTGTTCAGATCCTGTGCCCAAAAAGGTCGAATTTTGCTCCATTATGTCACTGACTATTAGGTTTTAATAAAGCAGAGAATGTTGTAACCACAGATTATGATCAATTTGTGTCTCAGTGTTGTTAATCAACAGCTTTTATTTTTCTGGGCATAACTATGGGTATACCCACAAATTCTATTACAGATATACAATGAACAGTACAATTGGTGGATAGGTAATGATGATTAGGCAGTGTGGTATTCTGGCTCTAAATTGTAGACTGTCATCTATTGTTTGTGAGATTGCTGTTCTCTTTCTACGGTCTGATTCATTCTGAGTCATGCCGAACATATCCTTGTTGAAATGGGGCACGCAGCAGAGAGGGCTGTCGTGCTTGTTCTGCACCATTAGGTAATTGTATGAGTCTTTCTGCTAGAAATGCCTGTTAGGCTGGCAGAGAGTACGAAAAGAGTAAAGGAGTGTAGGCGTTTGCTGAGAGAGCAGGCAACTCTAGGGAAAAGAAAATATACCTAGCTAGTCCCATTTTAATAGGAAAAAAATACAACTTTAACATGCCCGTGAATATGACAAATCCACCATCATTTGGGTTGTCCTGTTTTGTTAATACTTGGAAGTTTAAAAAACTGCAGCTCATTTTTTGCAGAGCTTCATTTGGTGTAGCATTTTTAAAATGGGCCTAGAGAATTTGAGTGACAAGAGATGAATATGTACAAATTCAGTTGTAAAAGCTCTCAGGCTTGGTTTCAGTTGGGGATGTATCCTTAGGGTCAGCATCTCAGCCTTCTGTTTTATGGAGATGTTTAAGTAATTTGCCTTTGTCTTGCTTTCACACAGGAGCCCTTTTCCACTGCTAAGAGAAATCCAGTCAGCTGAAGTAGAATCACTGTGCTTCCACAGCACTCTTAATATCTAAACAAATTATCTTGCACAGTTCACTAAAACTTGGTCCCCAAAGTGGCTATGCTTTCTCTTCTAAAATCCCGTAGTGCCCTGTCTCCAAGCAATGAAATTCTAAAGTATGTTTACACCGGCAGACATCCCATTCAATGAGACAGAACTGTTTCCTCCTGGCCACCAGCAGTATTGAAAATAATGCTTTAACTATCTTCCCCAACAGAGATGTACAAATACATTCACATAGACCCTGTCTGCTACTGTCTTCTTCCCTGCAGCAAAGCAAACTCCGTGTTCCTAGATCTGGGGCCAGCTAGCCAGAGGAAGCACTGGAATTTGCTGGGTATCTCCCAGGCAGCCCAGACTCCTTTATACAGGAGCTGTCAGCACATCTCATGCAGGTCTCCTTCCTTCTTGCTTCTTTCCTGGTAGCAGTGTTCTGCCCTGCTTCGTTTGTCAGAGGAATCAACTTCCCTTTCAGTTCCATAGTTTCTTCCCTCCCATTTCACATTCAGCCTCCTTTTATTTTGATTTGCTATTGTATCTTGCAAGTCTCATAGTCACTGAACTAGTCCTGGGACAATCTTCATCCTCCCCACCATCATACCAGTTCCCTTTGAGCCAATGGTATTCTCAAGGACACTTTTTCAAGAACCTGTAGGATGGGCATGTTCTGCTCTAGGCTGAGGTCCAAAGAGTGGACCAGCAGAGTCAAGGCAGAGTATCCACCTGCTTCCAGGTCTAAGAGCTAGTGCAGAATGCTGCGGCCAGGCTGCTGGTGGGCGCCCCTAGGTGGGAACACATCCGGCCTATGCTGAAAGTGCTGCACTGGCTGCCTATTGCATACCGGATTCACTTCAAAGTGCTAGTGCTTACCTTTAAAGCCCTACATGGGCAGGGTCTGGCATTCCTGAGGGACTGCATTTCCCCATATATGCCCCAAAGAGCACTTTGGTTGGGGTCACAACATTATCTGGTGATCCCGGGCCCTAAGGAGGCCAGGCTGGCCGCAACAAGGGCCAGGCCCTTTTCAGTGGTGGCTCCTACCTGGTGGAATGAGCTCCCGGAGGAGATCAGGGCCCTGCAGGACCTTCTACAGTTCCACAGGGCCTGTAGGATGGAGCTCTTCTGCCAGGCTTTTGAGTAGGAGCTGCCACTACCACTGCCACCACTGTTCTCTTATAGATCAGTACTGCTGGGTATTAGCATCTATGGGCATCTATGGCCATAGTCCGTCCCCCCCCCGCTATGCAAGATGTCAGAGAATCCATTTCATTCGGATTTTTAATTGTGCATCTTTGATTGTAATTGTTGTATTTTAATGTTTTATCTTGTTTTATATATTTTATGTATCAGCACTCTGTGCCTTGTTGTGAGCCGCCCTGAGCCCATTCGCAGGGAGGGTGGGGTAGAAATGTAAATAATAAATAAATAAATAAAATTAGATCTGTGAGGCTGGATTCAAGCTAGTAAGAAGCGTAGATGTTGTTCCAGCAAAGACTGGAGGCTGTCTGAAACTTTAAGTACCCCTACAGGGAAGCATGTATTCAAGTGTTGGAGTGCTGCTCTGGAACAGACTGCTAGAACTTAAAGGTGTTACGCTTGATTACGGCAGCAGGGCTGGAATGTGTTTTAGCCTCTTAAGAATTGAGAGAGCAGTCAAGAAGAGGCCTTGTGGGCTTAGGCCCATCAAGCCTCCAGTTCGGGCAAGATCAACTCCTGTTGCAGGAGAGAAATTTAAAAATTCTAGCATCATGAGAGTGAAGATGCCACTACCTGTGAAAACCCAGAAACAATGGTGGTAGCTCTAGTGATTGCTGGAAACTCTATGGTAAAATCCCCCCCACACACACACACGTGACATTATCACACTCCTACTCCCCCCTCCATGTCCCCACCTCTGACCCTCCTACTGGTTGCTGGGCTGTAGCCTACTTGAGCTACTTGATTGCAGAGTAGTTGGTTCAAAATCTGAGCCCAAGGAGAAAGGCATTGCTACCTTCTGAGGTGAGAGAACCAGTACGTCCTGGAAGTTGAAGGAGGCTTCTAGAGGTGCCCTTAAACACTTCCTTTTCAGAGTCTTTGGGTTCCGCAGGGGAGGGGTACCAGTACCTTGTTCATGACAAAACACCACTCTGGAAAGCAGATTCCTCCCTTGCTTACAAATAAAGGCCCCCAAACAGCTCCCTCCTGAACATTTAACTCACTCCTGTCTGCTATGACAGGCAGATTAACAACCAGAGAAAGCTCTTTCTTGGCAACGGCTGTCTGAGCTTGCTTAACTGGAGATGCCAGGGATGAATTTAGGATTGCCTGCATGAAAAACCACTGAGCCATGGCCCACCAGCACTGTTCGCATAATTGATCCTTAAATTAATAATTTCCCTATCTCTTGTCTTCTTTGCAATCCCATCACCTTTTCATTTTTAAAGAATCTGTTAGTTGTGCTTTCTCATTGTTACGCATTAATGGGACCGAAAGTAATTTAAAAAATGTCTACACTTGTAAGGGGAGAATCATGAGCATATGCTCCCTCTGAGTGACACATTGGTCTCATGGAGTATTGGACTTTAAACATTTTCTGATCTTGTTTCTTATTTGCAATCACCGGCTGTAAGCTAGGAGGGGACCTCACTGCAGGACATTTTGAAATGGCAATGCAACCAGGAAATGATGGGACATTACCAACCATGTCACCGTTGGAAACCTCTTCCTGTCATGTGTATCAGTAGAGCTTTGATGGTTGGCTCTGTGCAGGCTAGTACTGCAGTTCCATTCAAAGCCCAAAGTACAGCTACAGACCATGTCTAGGAAAAAGAAATAGACAGGAGGACAACACAGAAAACACAGATCTACAACCATTTGACAGCAACATCGGCTGAGTTCAGACTGGCAATTTGCCCCGGTAGGGACCCCGGGCCAACGACGATTCAATCCCGGAGTAAATGGGACGTTCACACAGGCACATCTGCCTGGCGTCCCCCACCCGTAGCCAACCTGTGCTGTTGCGCTTCACTGCCGGAATAAAAAAATACCTGATAAAAGCTGTAGCAAATCCGAAAGCCCGCATGTGTCGCGCGTTTTTCCGCTTCCGGGGAATCTGAATGCGCAGCCAAAAAGCCAGGAGCAACCCACGTTGGGCAGGAGCCAGCAGTGGTGTGATTGGCTGTTCTCCGCTCCACTGCCCAATGCGGTGCCAGCGTTGCAGGGCAAAAAAAAAAAAATTGGCAAAATGCGCTTATGCGCATGAGCGCTCATGCGCACATACACCCATACACCCACTGCCAAATTAATGGGGAAACGGCGAATATAGCATGCCTCCGGCGCGGCAGTCTGAACGCTCCCGTGCACCTCCGTCCCGTATCTTCCGGCAGCGGCCCCCGCAGTGTGAATGGGAAAACCCGGTATAGTTTAATCCGGGGTTTTTTTTGCTACGACTGGCTACCGGAGCAAACTGCCAGTCTGTACTCAGCCATCATTTAGATTCTTTTTAATAACCACATGAACAAATTATAGCAATTCCAGACCAAGGTGTCCTTCTCAAGGCTGAGTTCCAGGAAGGCATCATAATAATGGGGCTGGAGACAACAACACAAAGAGCTTATATGATGTTCTGGCAAAGGCTGTGGATGGAGTAAGGCCTTAAATACTCCTGCAAGGAAAGGAACACCTCAGTTATGTTGGAGCACTCACTGCTGCAACTGTGCATGGTGCCTTTAAGAACTAGTTGCTTGCTTCTAGAGAGGTGGGTAGAGGTAGTGTGGAATAGTCTCTGTCAGCCATGGTTTTTCAACAAACTATCCCCGATGTATGAAGCTATTTAGAATCACAGAACCACTTTTTACTAAATATTGTCAATCTGGCTTTTCATGGATAATCACAGAGTAACTGCCACGCAGCCATTTGCCGTAAGCTGGTGTTTTTGATAAGAAATCATTGCAGAGAGATTGTGCTTTGGAGATATCACTGAGCAACCATCTTCACCAGAGTTGTTAATTTAATTTAAACTTAATTGAGTGAAAAACCAATGACTCCCCAGGGAATTAACAGTGATAGCACAATGTTTTTATTTTGGTAGGATGAAACACATTTTTGCAAGAATTACACTAGCCTACTCTTCCCCTTCCCCTAGTTTCTCAACCCCAAGGAACTGATGAGGGAAAAAAATGTCCTGAGTAGTGCCCTGGGAGACAGTATAGGGCAGGAGTGTCAAACCTGCGGCTCGGGGGCCGGATGAGGCCCCCAGAGGGCTTCTCTCAGGCCCACAGTAGAATTGGCTGTCTTCTGCTTCTTCCAGTTCTGCTGCTGCTGCTGCTGCTGCATCGTAGGTTTGCAGCTTACAGATACACACCTGAACAGCACACTCGAGATTGCAACAGCACAGACATTTTGATGCAATAATTCAGAGCAAGAGGTGTCAGTTATCAGACACTGTTAAATAAACAAAATATTACAAGAGTGCTAATGTTTTAAGCATGTTTTTAAGTTAAAAAAACACCTCTGTGTTTGTGTCCTTTATAAAGTTCTTATCTCCGCTACCTGGCATTACCTTTTATGACACGCGTGGCCCCGGCCCAACAAGGTCTCATTTATGTCCGATCAGGCCCTCATAACAAATGAGTTCGACATCCCTGGTATAGGGCATCACCTGGAAGTGATATCACATCCTCCCCAAACTGTGCCCTCCCTGGGTACTGGCCTCCAAATCTCCCTGCATTTTCTGAGGCAGTGTACACTAGAATGAAAGGGATAAATTATTAGGAGAGTAGTTACAATAGAATGCCATTACGTATTTTGTATTTTCTTTCTCTTCCCTTCATCCGCCAGCTGAACAAGAAGGAATAATAGGCACAATGTACCAAGTTATCCTGTGCAAGTTTCATTGAACTGAATGAGTGGTAAAGCTCTTGTGCAGTTAAAGAAATCTTGCTTGGGAAAACATTCAAGTGGATTGTGCTTAATGTGCTTATATGAAAGGGGGAAAAAAACATAAGTACAGTTCTGTTGGGTTAGGTAAGACCGAAGGTTCAACATGATGTTTTTAACTGCCAAATGATTCTGGGGAGACACAAGCAGGTCATGAAGGCTGTGAGGCAATCATTTTTTCCCTTCTATTGCTGTGCTGATTAAAGGGGAACAAAATGTCTGCACGTTTGATTTGGAGTGAGGCGGGAGACAACCAGATGGAATTGCCAACATGGATTATTCCTCATTTTAAATCATTGGCTGAGGCACAATTGATTAGCCTTATTATCAACTAAAAACTCTGCTGCCTAAAGAAAGGAGGAATAAACAAGAGAGAAAAGTCTTTCCAATAAACAACATGAAAGGAAATTAGCTTCAGATGATCCAAACGTAACAATATTAACATTTACCAGAAGAGGAACATTCATTCTTTGTACACAGGGATAAAATATAAAACTGTATGGGAGGGGGCATATGCCTTTGTTTTTCTAGCTAATACAGTTTTTATTTTAAATATTTCTTTTAAACTTTGGACTGCTTTGTAGAGACAGAAATCACAAGAGCACCTTAAAAAACCTGTGCATCTTGCAGTAAAATCCATTACCAGCCCTTTGTTTGAATTCAGTTCACATCATCTTCTCATGGGCTATAAAGAGGTTCACTCTGTTCCAGAACAGTAATCGCAATCCATTAAATTCTGTTCCCTGTAGTCTTTGTTCCCAGTTACATTTGATACTGTAGAAATGTGTGTGTGTGTGTGTGTGTGTGTGTGTGTGTGTGTGTGTGTGTGTGTGTGTGTGTGTGTGTGTGTAGAGAGAGAGAGAGAGAGAGAGAGAGAGAGAGAGAGAGAGAGAGAGAGAGAGAGAGAGAGAGAATCTTTCCCTCATATGTCTGTAAGGAGCTTCATAAAATCAAAGTGATTTTTTCCTGTCTAATGGACTTAAGTCTATTTGTATTCCTTTAATGATTATGTATCTAGGAGGTAACCAAAAAAGGATGTTACTTGCCGGGAAGGGAAGGGAAGGGAAGGGAAGGGAAGGGAAGGGAAGGGAAGGGAAGGGAAGGGAAGGAAAGGAAGGAAGAAAGAAAGAAAGAAAGAAAGAAAGAAAGAAAGAAAGAAAGAAAGAAAGAAAGAAAGAAAGAAAGAAAGAAAGAAAGAAAGAAAGAAAGAAAGAAAGAAAGAAAGAAAGAAAGAAAGAAAGAAAGAGAAACTATATTTTGTTAAGGATAGTTTCTCAAAGTTCTACTGGAAAATCAGGGGTTTACTATATTCAGGGCTCACTTTCTAGTTGACTCCTAACAAATCATTCCCATACTAGGATTTTCATCATGAGGAAGTGTTTGCCAGAGCCTCTCCTATGTTGGAAAGTTGTATGGAACAGCTCTGAGACAGAGCACCTGAACCAGTTATTCCACTTTTGCCTACAATTGTCTTTGATGCTTCTGGGAAAAACAGGATGAGGAAAAGCAATCCATTTCATAAACACTGCCAGTCACGTCTGTCAGACACCAATTTTATATCAGCCAGATTGTTTATTCTGGTGCCTGTCCATTCTGGACTCATGGAAGCCAGTGTGGTGGAGTTGTTAGAATGCTGGAGTAGAAATGGCAACACAAGTTCACATGCCCACTCAGCCATGAAGCTTACGGGATGACCTTGGGCCCGTCACTCCTTCTCTCAGTCTAACCTGCCTCATAGGATAGGGAACGGAATGGGTAGACAGTGAATCATGGGTGCTGCCTTGCTGGCCTTGAAAGAGAGGTAGAATACACATATATTAGCTAGAGTCATCTCTAAAATCACACAAAAAATATATTGACCATTGTGCAGCTTATCTTGTGTTACTCTGTGAACCAAAATATTAGAAGTTCATATTAGGGTATTTCCACATTACTACCTCATTTTGGTCAAGCGGATATCTGAATTAAGATGGTGTCATATATAATGCAGCACTGGATCTTGATCAGCCTGGTGAAGACTGTTGAAAATAATTATATCCTGCCTCTCTGATAGTCCCAAGGTGGCTAACAACAAAGAATGACAACAGAATAATTTTTTAAAAACCAGCAAATTCTAACAGTGCAGTCCTATGCAAGGTTACTCCAATGTAGCCATGTTGTTTTCAGTAAGCTTAGACTAGAGAGTAACTGCATCAGATTGCACCCCATAATAAAAACAGTTTTACAAATCCATACAGGGCTGCTAGAATCTCTGCCACACATGTACCCCAGCATCACAGCCAGCACTCCTAAGTACATGTTTCTGGGAGTATGGCCCTTCACAAGACCTGGGGCATACCTCCGGGTGCAGCTGCCTCGGGTTTCCCCCATGCACACACATTGCTACCATTACCTGTAGGAGACTGCATAGTTGAGGCAGCAGCTGGGGTGCCTGTGAAGGGGAAGGGAGACGCAGGGGCACACTTCTTGGCTAAGCCTGCTGGACAGACTCATAGCTAGACAATTTTTGTTGGGGGGGGTCCTGTGGGGCATGACATCACTAATGATGTCACAAAAATAATAAAATAAAATAAAAGTAGAGTGAGAAGCCCAAGCCCAAATTCAGGCAACAAACCTTGCTGTTTGCCATCAGCACTTCCCTATTTACTTTTCACTATTGCCAGCCTCGACTGCACCTGTGCTGAAAAGAAGGCTACAGCCTCTGGGGCTTTTTTGAAGGTGATGCAGCATTCCCCTGTTGCCATGGAGATGGGGGGGCAGGGGCTGCTGCTCCACAAGGAGAGCATGGCACGCTTCTTGCGCCTGGCTGGAGGATGGAGCCTGAAGGTGGTTCCCATCAGCACTTGTGCAACTGTCCCTTCAATGCTTGCCACTGGTGGCCGCTGAGGAGTGGGGCAGCCTGTTCCTCTCACTGGGCTCCCCTTCAGCACAGGAATGTCACCTTGGCTCTCTGAAGCACCACCTTGGTCTTTTTGAAAACCAGGTGAATGACCTGAGCTTGTCCACATGGTGCACCAGAGTGGATGGGTCTGGCATCCTCCCAGGGTGGGGGCATCGCAGATTTGGAAGGGGTGGCACCTCCCGCCTAGCAATGGCTCTGCTGCTGGATCCCTACTTTCCTGACAGTACATGGTTGCTCTTTTGGTGTGCATCTCTAGAGATGATATACCTGTAAGTGTCCTGAAATGAGATATGAAACAAGATAGGCACACAGCAAGGAGATGGGTGTTGTTAGACAGACCTGGCAACCCTATATGTGAGTCTACAGTCAAAACCATTTTAATCCCACAACACTTTCCTAGCAATTAGAGTTCACCAAACTCAATAGGCATTTCACATTAATGTTACATTGCACTTGCAATGAAGCTTCCTTCCTCAGACAACATTGTTTAATTCACACAATCACAGTATTGTCATGCCCCAAAGAGAATAAGCAACCACATTCTGCTCAATAGTGTGTCTCTCTCTTTGTTGTTGTAGTTGTGTGTGTGTGTTTGGATGTACACTCACAACATGGAGCTGGATATGCCCAGTTCGTTCTCTCACCCTTCTTGGAACTTGGTTCCTTGGATAGGTAAATATAATCCTGTAAAATAAGTTCCCCTCTCAGTCTCTATAAGCTACCACATTTCTCTTCTGAACTTGTATGTGTGTTCATAGAGTGTTCTTCAATTAATAACTTTTTGATTTTAGTCTTTAATTCTCTTTAATAAAAACCATTTAATTAATTACTTCCTGGTTCATTTCAAGAGTTCTACTGAGGGAAAATTCCCCGTAAACATAGGTGGAGATCCTGCTTGATTACCCCCTCTTGCATTGTTTGGGGTTCCTGGCTAATTCCTCAACAAACTCAGGAGAACCTCACAACCACTTAGGGGAACAGTGTAAGTGCTACGTGCACTCTCTGTGCATTTCCCTCCACCAAGGTAAGACACCGTGTGCTCCAATGTGCAGGTTGGACACCTCGGAGATAGAGTCTGGTGCTGCCTACCTTATTATCTGAGCTATCGAGTATCCTAGCTCAGACTTATGCAGTGCTGGGGGCTGTGAGTGGGTGCAGGGTGTTTGGCCATCACTGAAGTGAGGTGTGATTGGCTGCAGCTATAGTTGGCATCCTGTGCTATGCTTGGGCTTGTGGGTGACACCGTGCCTGTAGGGGGCATTTTGCTTTTCTGTTGCATGGGTGCATATACACTACAGTGTGGTTTTTGTTGGCTTAACTTTATGTCGGTTCTGGAAGAAGGAAGGGAGTTCCCAGGCTGGGACAGCTTAGGGAGCCAACTAACTGCTGCCATGCCCCTGGCCCTGCCCCTTCTCCCACCTGTGCAGAGGGTTGCACCAGCAGTTTCCTGGCAGAGGGCCATGGCTCAGCATGTCTCCAAGAGACACTGGCATAGCAACTGGTCAGTTTCGCTGACCCACCTGAGGATTGTGCTGAGTGGAAGTGTCAGGCAGTTATTTTGAAACATAGTTGTTTCTTTCCTTTGGTCTGTTCCTCACTCATTTTCAGCTAGTAGTCAGTGTGACAGGAGATACTGGGATGCTAAGTGTTTTTCCTCACAGCGGTGCATTTGACTGTGTATGCATGTGCAGTGAATGCCAGTACTGATTGCAACAGCATGAGCCAGCTTGAAGGAACAAGAGCTGTCTTTCCCCTCCCCATTCTTCTGCGTTGCTGATACTAATTTACACACATAGGCACACATCTATGTACACATACATAGTAGAAGGGATTCAGCTTGTTTCTTGAGTAGAACATGTTTATATGTGGATATAATATTTTAAGTAAATATATTCTGATGTAATTTTTTATACAGGTTAATGCATAAAGCAGGTCAATCTTTCCATTACAAACAGTGCAATATTACCTTTAACAGGAGTAGTGAATTCTTCTTAATATTTATAAATTTTGTGGATACAAAACAATGGACATGGTTACAAAACACAATACAAAATACAGAGACATGGAAACTGACACTTTATATCCCATCTTATTTCTGAATTTTGAAGTAAGTTTAGATTTTGCTTTTCTGCCCAGTCTCATATTTCCAAGGTTTTTAAAAAAGTCATGCTCACTAACATGTACTCTGTTGTTTCCCTAGATGCAATGCCTCTTCATACACATTTTATCCGGTTCCAAACCAGGTTATCTAGGAGTATTTATTTCTGATATTCTTAGATGGAGGTTTTCAATTTAATTTCCCACAAACTATGTAGTACTCTCCTATCCTTGAAAGATCCAGTGACCACCTCTAGAATTCTAAGGTATTCCAGACACTGTATTTTGGGCAACTTTTGCCCTGATTGAGATAGGCCTCTTTAGGATCACCCCCATTTCCCTCAGCATGCCACAGCCACGGTCAAAGCCAACAGGTGGGAGAGCTTTCCTCCCTAGTACTCAAACTAGTAAAGAATAAGATAATAAACCAATCTTTATGCAGGAGAATGATCCAAAAAGAATGAACCTAACAAATATTTAAGAGACAGAAATTAGGGCTCTCTGTACTTGATGAAAGTATACAACATTGCCCAGAATGAAAGAAAGATGGGATAGATAAAGAACCAGCAGAGACCAACTGCTTAATTTTCAATAAGGCAGTGAGTTGATGTCTAGTCAGAAACAGCTTCAAGAAAACCTGACATTTGAAAAGGAGAAGACATTGATTAGGGATGGGTATGAACCAGCTCATGAACTAAGGTTTGTGACAAATTTTGGCTGGTTCATGAAGTGAAGTTCATGGTAAGTCAGGAGGCATCACCTTTCCATGAACTTTCAAGTTGTTCCTTGAGGTTTGTGCTGGTTTGTGAACAGATAAGGGCAAGTAGAGGAGATTCAGATGATGTCTGCTGTGACTTTGATGTCTCTAGCTTGCACAGGATCAATTCTATACACTCCTGAACCTCCTGAATTCACAAAAATGCAAAAAGTGCAACAAATAAAGAAACAAGGGATGATTAATGGTTTCAAATTTGAAGATGCCAAATAAAAGAAAAAAAATGACCTAGTGATTTAGCAAATAAGAAATTATTAGGAATACAAATAAGAGCAAATGCACCAAAGCGTGAAAACTGAAAGGGTCTAATAATGAATTAACAATCTGAATAAGAACAAGATATTCATGAAGTACCTACTCACTTATATCATTTCTAGTCCACATTTCTTGCTGAGACTTAAGGTAGATTGCGACATTAAAGAACAACAAGGCCATAAAACTAGACTGCAACATGGAGGACGATACAATAAAATATATAAGTACAAGTACGGTACTTGCAAAAATTCCCTCCCCCACTATTTCCTCTTTTTCTTTCCTGAAAGCCCCCATAGCCTCTGCCCTTTCCCTGCCTCCTTCTCTCTTTCCCATCCATCAGCAAACCTATCTTTATCTGCCCCCTATCTTTAGTTTTCTCTCCTTTCCTCTCTCTGGCAGCCTCTATATGGGAATATTATGGCCCAGTTGCATGGCACTGGCTTCTAGGCCAGGGAATGTGCAAGAACTTGGGGGGGAGCTAATTTTCCTCTGTATCCTCTTCCCCACACTATTTCCTCTTTCCTTCCAGCTGGTAAATCCTAAATCCTCATCTTTCCTTGCTTCCTTCTCTCCTCCCAACCAATCAACCTACCATTTATCTGCCCCCCATTTCAGTTATATCTTATTTAATTTATATCCCACTTATCTCCCAAAGTGACTTACAGTGTTCTCCTCTCTTCCATTTTATTCTCACAACAGTCTTGTGAGGTAGGTTAGGCTGAGAATGTGTGAATGGCCTAATGTCAGCCAGTGACCCTCCATGGCAGCATGAGGAGTCAAACCTGGGTCTTCCAGATCTTAGTCTGAAAATCTAACCACTACACTACACTGCTTTTGTGAGCTGACTTCCTTTGAACAGTAACAGGCAGTTGGGCACGGATGAGTTATGCAAGTTGCGTGGTAGCAAGTTATCCTGGTAGTTGTTGGTGGGCCTTACCACAATGAGTCCTCTCTCAAAGACTAAAACAGCCCTGAAAAGCATCCTGCTCCCTTAAAGCTATGGGGGCTCCTATCATTTTGCGGGTTTACCCCCTCCCAATGAATTTTTAATTTCAGATTTTTCAGCAAACATGAGGCTTTTCACAGGTTGGTAGAAAGGTCTGTCTTCTCTGTTCATGGCTCCGCTTTCTGGATTTAAGTTTCCACAGGTCTGGCAACACTTAGATTTAGAGATGATGACGACGACAACAACAACAACGACGATGACGATGATGTTTACAGCATAATACTAAGGTTGTTTAGTGAGTCGTGCTCTTTAGTATTCCTAAGACAGAATGCACCCCATAACCAAGAAGACAGACCTAAAGCAACAAAATTAAAAGTAAGGGAGCCCAGTTTACACCAACACCAGAATCAGTTACATTACCCATTAGATATAGAAATCAAAATCATTTTCCTAGTCTGCATTCAGGCATTTGAAAATTATTTCTTAACTCCTCAAACTGTGATAGTTGGCATTTATTTTATTTTATTTTTTAAATGAAAGACTCCTTTTTTCAATTGCTTGCGAAAAAGAGTAATTGCTGGGGAGGGAGGGCAAAAAATCATAAAGGGGCTAGTGAAAATATTTCTTCTTTGAATCAAATAGGAAATGGTTCTGTGTTGCAGTTATAATATTTAAACTGCTAATGCCTTTAATTCCTCATAGAATATTGTTTGAGCTTGAAATTGAGCTCATATTTGTACATAAATCCCTAGATGTACCTTTCTTTCTAAATGGCTAAGGTTGCTTGTATATAAGCTAAAGGAAATGCTGGTATTCAAATTTTTAAAAAATTAAACTTCAGAGTAGAACTGCCTATACATAAATATGTGTTGGATTTTGCAGATAACTGGTATCTGTTTCTCAGCAAAACCTCTGGTAGTAGGCAGAAATAAAGTGCACTAGGAACAAAATTCTCCTATACTTAAACTCGGAAAAGCATTGTAATTTTGTGATGCAGGGCCAACATTTTCTAAGTGACCCAGCTTTTCCACAAAAAAACACACATACCAGCTATCTATTTGATAAGAAGATAAGCAGGTAAGGAAATGAAGCATAAAGGAGCCCTGTGAGTTGATGGCGGCCCTCATAGCTGATAGGACTAGCAGATTGCTCAAGGCACATGTGCACAGCGGAATATACATTAGGCTGCTTCTTAAGGAAATAACATTCACACAGAGTCTTTTGTAGCAATAAGCTACAAAAGGAACTCAATTTTAGACAAGGTAGAGCAGAGATAGTATTCTAAACTAACTAACTAAACTACAGTGGGTGGAGATGCTGAAAGCATGTCATGCTCCCATTGTTGCAAGTTGGAGAGAGAGGGCTAACTTTTGCTTATACTCCTGCAGAGTGCAGGGGGTTGGACTAGATGACCTGCAAGATCCCTTCCAACTCTAACATTCTATGATTCTGTGAAAACCATCATTAGCAAGCTGATACAAATAACATCCTTCTGAAAAACAGAAGATTTTTAAACTGAAAAGGAATGTTGCTATCCAAGCCTTAACATCTAGTGATGGCTCAGCAAATCCCAAATGAACTGCAGGACCAGAAGTACACACTGGCAAAGTTGACATTGAATATAAAAAAGAAACTGAAAGAGAATCATGCTTACCTTTGGCTATAGCCAACAGTATACCATATAATTATAATGGAACAATCTTAACCTGAAAGGCCTGAATGGCAGATGGTACATAGTTAACTCCCAAGGGCCATAAAAATTGCAAGAGGGGCTAATTTCTTAACAGCATTAATGGGATCTGTCCAAGACAAGTTATTAGAAAAAAGAAAACCCAAATAATGACATTTGTTCACTTGTTCAATCGAGTGACCATTAAAAAAAAAGGTAGATGACATGGTGGAGGATCTCTAGAAAACATCTAGAAAGTCCTGGGAACAGTAAAGTGCAAAAGAATTCAACATACAGTTTAAGCCAAGGCGTCTCTCTGTAAAAAGCCACTTGGGGTGGCAAAGTTCTATGCCTGGCAAAATCAGTTGGCTCTCTGGTGTGTCACTCAAAAGCTGTCCCTAGCCAAAGCTGCGTTGCCTGAGTTCTCTCCCACCCACTGCAGCCTAGGCCACTCTTCTCTGATTGGGCCAGCATTTCAAGCTCATTTGCATATGGAAGCTGATTGGACTTCACTCCATTCTGCACCTCAAACTCCCCCCCCCACAAGACAATTGGAATTGTCAGTTGCTTATGTTGTATTCTGAAGTAAAATATATCCTCACTCACAACACTTCCCCTTCAAAAGAAACAAATCCAATAACACAACCATGCCACACCACAAAAAAGACAGATCACTTCACAAGCAGAATACCACAAGGCAAAAAAGCTCTGGTACTAATTCAAAGTGCTGGGGATGAGTTGTGTTCTGGCAGGAGATGCTGTGAGTGTAGAAAATGATTTATCAGCAGAGTAGTGTTTTGGAAAATCTTTAGAAATTGTTTGGTGCATTTACCATGGGGCACCCACCCAGAGCCTCTGGCATTTTCTCACTCTGCTGGCATCAAAACCAATTTAAGGCAAAATAGAGCTATAGAGCCTTTTCCATCCTCCTTTGCATCAATTTGTCTTTGTTGGCAATGCTAGCACTCTTAGGGTGACTTCATGCCTCCTGACTTCATGCATGGCATCGCTAGCCCTGGCTGCTTGGTCCTGTTCAGCAGGAGCATCCCTATGGAAGCTGCCTAGGTGATTTCGGACCAGCCACAGACTTTCTGCCTAACCTACTTTACAGGGTTGCTGTATAGATCACAAAGCAGAAAATAATTAAGTAAGCTGCTTTGCTCCCCACTAATGAGAAAGACAGAATTTTGCCTAGGAAGAGGCTGCTGAGAGGGGAGGAGATAAAGTTGCCAACTTTAGGCATGGAAATTCCTGGAAATTTGAGGAGTGGAGTCCCAGAGACGGTGAGGTTTGAGGAGGGGTGGGATGTCAGACAGGTACAGTGCCATAGACTCCACCCTCCAAACCAGCCATTTCCTCCTGGGGAACTATTGTTGCCAGTCTTGGCCCAGTGGCCATCAAACCATTCTCTTCAACCCCCTGCTGTGCAGCTGACTTTCCCCTAGGGTTGCCAATCTCCAGGTGGGACCTGGAGATCTCCCGCTGTTACAATTGATCTTCAGAAGACAGAGATCAGTTCCCCTGGAGAAAATGATTGCTTTGGAGGGTAGACCCTATGGCATTATACCCTGCTGAGTCCTTCCACGCGCCCCCAATGCTGTCCTCCACAGGATCCACCCCCCAAATCTCCAGGTATTTCCCTACTTAGGAGCAAAGCACAAAAACCACTGGCTGAAAATAAACAAGGTAGATATATAATGATATGGAATAACAATTCAGAAATATAACAATAATGACCAAGGTGTAACCAGAATACAGAAACAAGAATAAGGAATAAAATCCCAAATATTTCACTGTGTCTCACTTCAGTTGTGTTGTAATATCATAGTCCAATTTGACATGCATTTCATCATGGAGTCGACATTCATGAATTCCATGAGCCATAGAAAGCCATTGACGTGCAGTCCGGATGCAAGCTGCCACATTTCGGGTATTTCTTATTAAAAACCAATATGCTATAGTCGGACCTAATCTCAGTAGAAGGCACATACAAAGCCAGTATTAACTCCAGGTTGGCAAAGTCCTGGGGATTTGAGGGATGGAGCCTGGAGAGGGTGGGGTTTGAGGAGGGGTTGGACCTCAGACAAGTAGAATGCCATAGACTCCACCCTCCAAACCATCCATTTCCTCTGGGTAACAATTGTTGCCAACCTCCAGATGAGGGCTGGAGATAACTCAAAATTACAACTGCTCTTCAGGTAGCAGAGATCAGTTCCTCTAGAGAAAACAGTGGACTCTGTCATTATACCCTGCTGAGGTCGCCACAGCAAATTCACACTGTGTGCCCAAAGCCAGTGCACTCTCCCAGAGCCTCTTTCTAAAGCTCATTGTATTTATTTCCACAATGGGCCTTGTTCCTAGTCTTCAACATAAAACAAACTTGAAACAGATGTTTGAAGCAAATGAAGGGGGATGGAAGAATTCACTAGAGAGATGACTATCAATGTCATTTATATAGAGGTGTTGCACCTAAACTGCCCTTCTTAAAGGGTCAGCTTGTTTTCCCAGCATCTTTTCTTTCAAATAAATGCCTTACAGCTATTGCATCAAATCAGGAAATCTGGTAGTAAATGATAAGACTAGTTTTATATACATGTATTACCATTGCTCAGTTATTTTTATGGAGCTCTTTGCAATCTGGTGGATCTTCGTGACCCTGTGAGTCTTTGCATCAGCTGAGGCTGTGGTCTGTTCTGTTCATTGAGCTACAGAATGCTGTGTTTTTCATCCCATGCAGTTGACAGCTAAACTAAGCTCTCTAAACTGGATGACAGATTGCACCCAAAGAGTGCTTGTGAATGGTTCCTCATCTTCTTGGATAGGAGTGGAGTGCCTCAAAGATCTATTTTGTTCAACATCTTTATCAATTATTTGGATGAAGGGATAGAGGGAATGCTTATTAAATTTGCAGATGATACTAAATTGGGAGAGGTAGCAAATACAGTAGAAGACAGAATCAGGATACAGAATGATCTTGACAGGCTGGAAAACTGGGCTAAAACAAATAAAATGAATTTCAATGGGAATAAATGTAAAGTTATGCAATTAGGTAGGAAAAACCAAATGCATAATTATAGGTTAGGGGAGACTTGTCTTGGCAGTAGTATGTGCAAAAAGGATCTAGGGGTCTTAGTAGACTATACACTGAACATGAGTCAACAGTGTGATGTGGTTACTAAAAAGGCAAATGTGATTTTGGGCTGTATCAACAGAAATATAGTGTCCAGATCACGCAAAGTAATGGTACCATTTTACTCTGCTCTGTTTAAACCTCACCTAGAATACTGCATTCAGTTTTGGGCACCATAATTTAAGAAGGATGTAGACAAGCTGCAATGTGTCCAGAGGAGGGCAACGAAGATGGTGAGGGGTCTGAAGACTAAGTCCTATGAGGAAAGGTTGAAGGAGCTGGATATGTTTAGCCTGGAGAGGAGATGACTGAGAAGTGATATGATAACTATCTTCAAATACTTAAAGGGCTGTCATATAGAGAATGGTGTGGAGTTGTTTTCAGTTGCTCCAGAAGGTTGGACCAGAACCAACAGGTTGAAATTAAATCAGAAGAGTTTTTGGCTAAATATTAGGAAGTACTTCCTGACAGTTTGAGTGGTTCCTCAATGGAACAGGTTTCCTCGGTAGGTGGTGGGCTCTCCTTCTTTGGAGGTTTTCAAACAGAGGCTTGATGGCCATCTGACAGCAATGTTGATTCTGTGAACTTGGGCAGAGCATGAGAGGAAGGGCAGGAAGGGCTGCCTCAGTGCTTAGTTCTTATGGCCCTTTCTTACACACCCAGGGAAATGCTGATTGACACTTTGGGGTCAGGAAGCAATTTTTCTCCAGGCCAGTTTGGCCAGGAATCCTGGAGATTTTTTTTGTCATCTTCTGGGCATGGAACAGTAGTAACTGGTGGTGTGGAGGGATTTGTGAATTTCCTGCATTGTGCAAGGGGCTGGACTAGATGACCTTGGAGATACCTTCCAACTCTATGACTTTATGATTCTAAGTTATCCTACATTCCCACCTTAATCCAAAGCAGTTTGCATAGCTATCTTTTCTTTAAAGTTCTTAAATGAATCCTTCCAGCAGGGGAATCTCCAAAAAGCTTTAACAAGGAAAAACCAAGAAGAAAAGGAAAAATACAGTCAACCTTTAAAAAGACCATGAAATCAAAAAGCAGCAAAGCAATAGAGAAAGGCAAGAAGATAGAAAGAAAAGATAATTGCTTAGAGACAGCCCTTCTTTTTCTTGCAAAAAGCAACAACTTTTTCTGGTTTATCCAATTATCTAGATGTACTATCCAATTATTTTCTTTTGGGAGTTCAACATTACCAGTGTGTCTTCCAAGAAAATTCCCTTCCTTGTCCATAGTTCTCATCAAAGGAACCCTGTCTTTATCACCATAAAAAGGTGTGTGCAAGGCTTTGGCTCATCATATAAGCAACTCCATGGCTCTTCAACTTTATGTAAGCAATTATATACTCCTCTCATTAAGCAGACTGCTGAATTATGACCCCATAGCCTTCACTGCATCTATAGTTCCTGAGATCACATGGTTAGTCTGTTTCCACTTTGGAAATATTGTTTTTTCACCATCACAACTAGGCCCATAACAGGCCAAACTCATGGTTCTTCAGCGTAATTAGATTGGACTTCTTTAGGGTTCAAAGACCAGATCTGGGTGCCAGATTAACAAGCAGTACATCAGCATTTTTTATAAACAGTTCTGCTCCATCACTCCCATGAAATACTGGCCCATCCTGTTGAGTCAGCTGTTTGTTGATTTAGGAAATTTTATGCCACTGTTCAACAGAACTGAACAACAGGCAACAAAACAACAACATAGAATAATAATTAATATAATCAAAAATACATTATCTAGACAAACCAAAAAATAATTGTTGTTAAAAGCCTGATAGAATACGAACATAAGAGAAGACAATGTGGGATCAGGCCAATGGCCCATCCAGTCCAACACTCTGTGTCACACAGTGGCCAAAAATACCAGGTGCCATCAGGAAGTCCATCAGGAGGTCCACAACCATAAGCCTAGTGTATTCATATTCCACTTAAATCTTGTAAAGCATTACACGAAGAAAATTATGTATCATAATTTTCACTTAGTGCTAGGGCAATACGGATGTGTCCACGCCACCTCCAATTTTGAGTGGAGGCCATAGGAAGACTTTCCTTTCCCTCCATGATCTGGTCATATATCCAGAGCTGATTGGCCACATGATATTGTGACATCAGCATGTTCACTACATAATGGTTGGGATCACACAATAAAGAGGGCCTTTCAAGTAAAAGTTAGTGGTGAAACATTGGCTGTGAAAGAACTGAAGGTATGTCATTTTCACAGAGACTGCAGTCACACGAGTAGTTTGCGCTGATATCATTGTGGTACCTTTGCAGATTTAAAGAGCACAATCAGAGAGCAACATCTGCCTTCCATGCCCCAGTTGTCACCACCCCATTCTGCCCTGCTTTGGAAGCGGAGTAATCAGGAACCGGGGAAAGTCTGGTGTTTACAAATATCAGTGGATTCACCTCGCATTCCCCTGGTATGAGCTCAACCTGGTTGGGAAGTCTGATCACTCTGTTCCATTTTCATGAGTTTTATTTAGTCAGTTAGCTATGTCGATATAACCACATCTTTGTGCACATCAGCAAGCTTTCAGTTGTCCTCTGAGGTGGGGAGGAGGGAAGGGCAGGCTGAGAAGTCTGCTTTGTCATTTTTCATGCCGGTTCCTCAACCTACAGCTTTGCAGCACACAGGGTAGGGAAGGGGTTAATTGAAAAGATTAGTTTTTCAGAGGGGGAGGGAGCATTCTCCAGCTGTCAAAATGGAACAGTGCTTCGAATAAGTGGTATGCGCATATGCAAAAGACAATTTTTAAAAAAAGGAATCCAACAACCCACTCTATGGTTGCCCTGCAGCAATAATCTGAATGGTTCACCCCAGCTGAGCACACAGTGAGGCCAGTTCAGAGTGAGATGAATTATTAAAACTCTGTTTCAAACTGCAACCGAATACTTAAAGCCGGGGCCAGACTGTACCAACCCTGCAGTCTGACCACAGCCTTTCTCTCTTCTCCTACAATGAAAACTTTATTCAAATCAAGCACCACATTTAAAGATGCATAAAAGTGAACTATATTCATCTAATGGAATTTGCAATAAGCCTGGAGATGCATCCATTAGTGCTGAGATCTGCCACATCACCAAACTTTTCTTCATGAGTGAATAGGGAAAGGTGTTCCTTCTTAATTTATGTCAGCTCCTTAATATCGAAACATATTCTCAGCATTCCATATTTTTTGCTATTTTTGCTAATGGTGCACCCATTCTGTAGATGCCTTTACCCTTCTAATTTTGTCAAGGTCAACAAAGACTTCCATGTACCTTCAAACAGTTAATATCGTCAAATAGTTCTTCACACAATTTTATCAGAGCATGCTATCTAATATTTTTCTTCTACTGATCCCTAAATTTGCAAAGGAAGAATTATCCTCTAAAAACATTCCTCCATTCTTTGTTCAGCTGCATTTTCTTCTTCAAATTACCACATGGGCCTCTATTATTAAGATGCTTTCCTAAAGTTTCATCCTGGAAGATGGTATCATAATTTCCCCCTTCTCTCCTTCTCTCCTCTACTGTCAAAGCAAAATTGCATATTGCTTTGGCATAAGAACTTTCCTTATTTAAATATCCAGGACTATTTTATTAAACAGACACACCATTCCGAACAAAGAACTTCATCTAATGCTTTCATAACAGGCAGCACAGAGTTCTACCATTACCAAGAGAGCACAGTTTCACACCAGAATCAACATGTATAATAGTGTATCTCCATTCTCTTTTGCCTTCTTTATGGGATTCACACACACCACCATCTTCCATTTTTGTGTGATACTGACATTCGAGCCACAAACTTAAGAGAGAAGCAGTCATACACAACATAAAACAAAGCATCAAAAGTTGAGTGAAATAGAATTTTTTTTAACCTGGTGCCTACTAGACAATGAGGGCCCCAGGCATATGAGAGTGGAGTCGAAATTCCACAATCAGTGGAAAAGGGGCTGCCTGCTGGATTTCAGCAAATGGGGGCACACTCAACACCTTCTCTGATCTTAATGTCTGGTATGCTCACATAGGAAAAGGTGATCATAAAAGGACCCAGATTCTGGCCCATTAGGGCTTTATAGGTAAACCCCAGTGCTTTGAACTGGGCTTAGAAACAAATCAGCAGCCAACATAGCAGATAATAATTTGAAAAGTTCCACCATTGAACAAAATAAATGATCTCTAGACACAAGAAAGGAGAATATTCATTAAATAAGAGAGAATGGGAAGGAATATTTCATACAAAGAAAAAGTACAATAATAGAAATGCTTGCAGAAATAATAGTTCTTAGCTTTTAACTATTAAACTATAGGTGTTAAGCAATCTTTATACACACGATAATCATGCATAGTGTTAGCCAGATTGCACATTATTATGAATAATAACGAGGGGAATATGATTGATTATTAATGGGCAATCGGCTGCAAGAGCGAACACCTGTGTATACAGAGGTCAGCCCCGCCGGGAGGTGTTGGTAACAGACCAGGAGACTTTATATAGTTGAAAAATAAAGTATTTTACTGAAGTTCTTCACAAGCAAACAATACACAGGCTCACACACAATTACTCAAGTCTAGGAAATACAGATAGAGGCAAAGCACATTTGCATTAGCAGGTAAATCTTTGGTGGGCTATACTTACTGGTCCTGTCGTTTAGAGCATTCCTCAGGAAAAATGGAGGGGAAGGAAACTAAGAAAAATGGGGAACCATGTGGCCTGGCCAGCAGGTATCACATGAAAACTCAGGCTGCAGACCTAGAGTTTAAAGATGGAGGCAAGGGTTGGGGATAGCAAGCTGGACATAAGAGGGTCAAAGATTCGATAGGGGTCGGAGAGCAGAGAGAGCGCGCCGGTGGTCAGGCGTCTCCTTATAAGCAGGAGGGTGGGGGCTGGTTCCAGCCTCTGGTCCCACCTGGTAAGTCCGTCCCTGAAAATACCCTATTGGTTGGAGGGTGTAGGGGAGGTGTGTGGAGGTGTGCCTGAGGGATGGTCAATACTGAGAGCTAGAAACTTGCTCATGTCTGACACCTGGTAGCAGCTAGGATGAGTCACCAGGCCGATTCCATTGTCTTCTTGATGGCATTAGCCAGGCTGCTGATGGCCATCAATTAATTACCAGGCAACGATGAATAGACTCTGCCAGGGCTACGTGAGGTCTTGCAGGTGAGGGGGGAGGGAAAGCGGCTGCCTGCCTGATGTAGAAGGAACTCTCAATGGCGTTTTTGGAGTTCCTAGTCCTTGTATTTTATTTAGGCATGGTGCTGTGTTTAGTGTATACTGGGTCTGTTCCATTTTCCTTCATGAGGAACAGGCTGGTAACCTATGCTGGGCACTGGAGCTGCTGGGGAGGTCAGGAGAATGTCTCTTGCCTGGGTGCAGTCTCTTCTGGCATCTTGGTGGGGTCACCATGTGGTTCAGTCCCTTAGGTATACACTGGCACAGTTTATTATTTTATTACAGTCCATAAAGAGGCTCAAAAGCCTTGCAGGGCAACAATAGTTATGAAGTCAAAGAGCATAGAACATTGCAGAGGTATCCTTTGGTATGTACATGTTTAAAAATCATATATTTTTCCACGGGTTGCTCATGTCCACATCATTTTCTGTATTATGACTCCCATTACACTTCCTTATTATTGGCTAGGCTCTATAGTCAAATTGGAAATACCAGCTTTAAACAGGTTAACATGAATTTCTTAATCAGGTTTCCAGTTTCCTTATATTAAGAAAATTGTTTTTCATGATCAGTGACTTGCTCAAGGACTACAAAGGACATTAATCATTTCTTTTGTACATATATTAGTTGACAGTGTGCAGAAGAAGGGATGAATCATCCAACTTGAAACGTACAAGAGTAATTCTTATTGTCTGCTCAGTAAGAGGAGATGGTACAAGGTGAAATATTTTGGACAGGACATAAAGACAAAATCTTTTTTTTCCTAGTGAAAAAAGAATTGAGGAAGTGAAGAGCCAACCTTCAGGCTCAAAGGCAAAAATTTCAGATGTGTGCTTCTGGTTGGATCTGTCTTGTTGAAGCTCATTTGGTAGAGTAGGGTCACAGTAACTTAGAGACCAGGAGGGATTTATGCCACCTCTATGCTTTGTATACTCATCTGGTTTCTTTAACACATACAAACCGCCAAAAAATCTTATTGTTATCACTGCTGTTTTCTCAACTATTTCTAGATACTGAGAATGCCCCAAAGTGTCTTAAATACCCACCCACAAATCTGTTTAGCAGCAGAGTATGCACATCCAATGGGGTATCATAGGTAGGATGACTGGAAACCAGGAACAGTATTTCAGTTTAAATTAAATGAATTAATTAGAACAAGTGGGGACCCATGATACTTGTGGGGGGATCTATTTGCCCTCTTAGCTTTCTTTCCCCCATTCACTGCAGCTTCCTCCCACCCCCAACCATCAGAGATGTTGCAGGGTCCACCAGGGCTCCTGGCCACCTCCACCCCCATTGGTGACACTGCCAGGCCTACTGTGGCTCCTGGTCACCCCCACCATTGCTGATGCTGCCAGACCCACTGCTGCTGCCCCCCACCATTACTGACACTGCTGGGCCTGTCGCAGCTCCCAACCACCCCTCAACATCTCTAACAGAGGTAGGTGTGTTGCTTGTCCATGTGCAGACAGCAGGGGATTTAAAACCCTCCATGTAATTTTTTAACTATTTCAGATTTTTCTGGAAACCTGTGGGTCCCCTCAAATCTGCAGAACTATCTGGTTTATGTCATTGCAGCCCCAGTCCACAGAAACCGAGAGATTCACTTTCTCTCACTGAATTCAAATGCTGTGCAGCTGGTAGATCACCATCAACCTGTCCAGAGCATCTAGTTTTGGATACCCCAAACACTGAAACAGGAAGATGTTATTTCAGAATTCCCCACCCTTATGGACTGCTGTGAAAGAGGCTGTGCCTTTGCTGAACTGTTCTAAAGTAAGCAGTTGCCTTTTTCCATGATTCAGTCCAGTCAATACCTACAAGTTTTAGTGTGTATGTGACATCTTCAGGAGACAGTGGGACATGGAATCCATTTGTGCAAATAACTTCAAACCGTCTCTCAAGTGCTGTGACTTTAGTTTATTCCTGTTCCTTTACATCACAGACCCAGCCATGTCTGTCATCAACTGCTCAGGGACCATACAATCCATAACGGGACAGGACACTCCCCCCTCTTGCCTGGTCCTGCCTCCTCTGGCTCACACCAGACCTCCTTCTTGTTTTAGCTTCCTCTTCCTTCTCCTGGCTGGGACTTCTTTCTCATCAGTCTCTCAGGGCTAAGGGCAGCCACCAATTTCTCCCCTCTGTATTTTCTTCCTCCTCTCTTATACCCATGGTGCCTTCCTCTACTCCCTCTACTTGGTCCTCTTCTAATCTCCTTCCCATCCCAAGGAATGATGGTGTGCAAACCCAGACTTCTTTGCCCTCCTCTTCAGGCTTGATGTTGTGCAATGACAAATCAATTATGAATAAGACCGCCTCCCTTGAAGAACTTATTAGGAATGGCAATTTTGATCTGGCATGCTTGACTGAGTTCTCGGTGGATGAGGATGAGGTGATGAGTCTCACTAAGCTGACACTCCTGGTCCTTCATCAACTGCGAACAGGAGGACTGGGGTGGATGGCAATTCTCATCTGAGATTCTTTCTCCTTTGAGCAGCTTCCTGCACCAAACATCACTGACACTGAATGTGTAGGCCTGGCATGGGGTGCTAGCAAGAGGGTGAGAATCTTACCAGCTGAGGTTGGCTGAGGCTATGACAGAGTAGGCCTTGCATTTCCTCAAACTGATAATTTTGGGAGGCTTCAGTGTCCCAGAAGATGCTGCATTTTCCGGTGCCTCCTTGGACTTTATGACCGCCATGGCATCATTAGGACTCTCCCAGGTTGTACTGACCCACACACACGGAGCAGGCCACATGCTGGATCTGATCTTTTGTGCAGGAATTGATCCAGATTCAGTGGCACTTTGTGAAGGTCAGTTTGAGATTTGCCTCCGCCCTCTGCAGGGACGATGAGCCTCTTTATGCTCATCATCTGTGGAGCCTCATGGATCCAATCAGATAACAGAATGCTCTGCAGGATTTGTGAAGATCAGTTTGAGATTTGCCTCCGCCCTCTTCAGGGACAATGAGCCTCTTTATGCTCGTCATCTGTGGAGATGAATGGATCCAATCAGATAACAGAATGCTCTGCAGGATTTGTCTGGCTCTGCCAGCAACCCTCTCAGTGATCTCACTGAAGCCTGGAATCTGGGCCTTCAGGAGGCTATTGACCGAATTACCCCCCCAGTGCCCTCTTCACCCCTGTACTACCTTGGCTCTATAGTACACAGATGAACTAAGGATTGGAAAAAGGGGGTTTAGGTGGCTGGAGCGGCACTGGTGACAAACTTGTGATGAAGCCATGAGAACACTTGATAGAGCCCGCTTGAAGGCCTATGAAGTGGCAGTGAAGTCAGCAATGCACTCTTACTTCCCTGCCTCCATTGCATTCGCTGCATCACATCCAACTCAGTTGTTTAGAGTTATTAGGCAACTGACTACCCCTTTGGTGGCTCCAAAAATAGATGACAATTTGGCTATTATCTGTGACACATTTGTGCTGTTCTTTTCAGACAATGTCTCACTCTTCTGCTAGCACTTGGCTGTCAGATTTGGAGTCAGTAGGGATCTTGGGGGCCTATCTGTGCTATTGGGTCCATTTTTGGACTCCTTTAACCCACTCTTCCCAGACAGATGTTGACAGGGTTCTATTGGCTGTTTGGCCTACTACCTGCTCCATGGAACCATGCCCCTCCTGATTGGTGAAAGCCTCCAGGAAAGTGAAGATCATGGATCTTCCTTAGGCTGTTCCTGTGCCACCAATATTTTAGCACCAGAGCTAAAATTATGCCAGTAACAAGCTTTCTCTATTTTATTTAGTTGATATCCTGCCCTCCCTGGCAGGGCAGGCTCAGGGCAGCTTACACAGAGCAAGCAAAACAGCTAAAACAAAAATTAAATAAAATCACAAGAATATAATTATAAAACATACATAATATAAAGTGCTAGTGCGATTTGTACATGGTGGCAGGCATTAGCAGCATCCATAGGCATGCTGTCAATTAACATCATAGTCTGGGTTGTATCAGGCTGTTAATAATGATGATAATATTGGGGCCAGGGCCTCACTTTATTGAGTGTGGCTCCCTAGTCAAAGGCCTGGTGAAAGAGCTCCGTCTTGCAGGCCCTGCAGAACTGTTAAAGGTCCTGCAGGGTCCCAATGTCCTCCGGGAGCTCTTTCCACCAGTATGGAGCTGCCACTGAGAAGGCCCAGTCCTCATTACAGACAGCCTGGTTTCTCTGGGGCCCAGAGGGGCCAAATGATTTTGGGACCCAAATCATAGTGTTCTCTGGGGAACATGTGGGGAAAGGCAGTTCTTTAGTTATGTAAGCCCCTAACCATATAGGGCTTTAAAGGTAAGAACCAGAACCTTGAACCATATTCGGTATGCTATAAGCAGCCAGTGCAGTGCTTTTAAGGCAGGCCGAATGTGCTCCCACATAGAGAGACCCAACAACAGCCTAGCCACTGCATTCTGCACCAGCTGCAGCTTCTGGATTTGGGACAAGAGCAGCCCCATGTAGAGAGCATTACAGTAATTCAGTCTCAAGGTGACCATAGCATGGATCACTGTTGCCAGGTCATTGTGTTCGAGGAAGGGAACAAACTGTCTAATCAGCCGGAGGTGATAGAAGGCTGACTTGGCAGTGGCTGCTACCTGGGCCTCCATCATTAAGGAGGCATCCAGGAGCACTCACAGACTCCTAACCTCTGGCGCTGGGACCAACAGTGCCCCATCGAAGGTTGGGATTAGGATCCCCACCCTCAGACCACTCTGACTTCAGTCAATTCAGTCTAAGCCAACCAGCCACAGCTTTCATCGCCAGGTCCAGATCTTCCAGGCTAGAGTCAGAGTGGCTGCCCACCAACAGATAAAGCTGGGTGTCATCCACATATTGGTGACACCCTAATCCATGCCCCCGGGCAATCTGGGCAAGGGGGTGCATATAGATATTGAATAGCATCGGGGAAAGCACCGCCCCTTGGGCCACTCCACAAACTAGTGGGTGCCTTCGGGACAGCTGTTCCCCATTGGCCACCCTTTGTCCCTGACCCTGGAGAAATGAGGAGAGCCACTGCAAGGCTGAATCCTGAATCCCCGTGTCGGCAAGGCAGTGGATCAGTAGTTGGTAGTCAACCTTGTCGAACACCGCCAACAGGTCCAACAACAGCAACACCGCCAAACCGCCCTGATTCAGATGCCTCCAAAGGTTGTCCATGAGGGCAACCAGTACTGTCTCTGTCCCATGGCCTGGAAGGGATCTAATGCAGAGGTGTCATCTAAAAAATCCTGCAACTGAGTCACCACAGCCCTCTCATTTTGTTTGCCGAAATACCAGCTGGTATTTGGCCAATTCGGCCAGATCCAAGGATGGGTTTTTTTAAGAGAAGGTGTACCACTGCCTCGTTGAGTGCCCTAAGTGGCAGCCCCTCCGAGAGGGATCTTTTGACAATTTCCTTTAGGGCACCTTGTAGTCCGTCGCGGCCAGCTTTAATTAGCCGCGACAGACATGGATCAAGGTTGCAAGTGGTGAGGTGAATAGTTGAGAGTAATTTGTTGACCTCTTCTAGGATGTGTGGATTGAAATAATCCAAAACTTGACAAGAAGATGTGCATGGGGACTCAAGTTCTCTTACTGTGTCAACTGTGGCGGGAAGGTTGTGGCGGAGCCTGGGAGCCACAAGACTGTATCTGCGAAATCGCTCACAAAAGCCTCACAGCCAATCTCTAATTCTTTAGCATTTGGTCTGCTTTGTGGTAGCATGGTAATAGACTGAATCGTTCTAAATAATTGGACTGGGTGAGAGTTTGCAGATGCAATCATGGCCACATAATTGTTATGTCCTCAGAGACATAATGGTAAGCATAGTGAGCAGGTGCTCATTATGCGGATTCTGAATACTGTCTGGTGTTGCCCAATCAGAGGGCTAGTACAGAAACAATTATGATTGGTTGTTAACATGCAATGTGATTGGTCCTTATAACTGCACTATGATTGGCTGCCTGTTCAAATGTTATTGGCGCGTTTCACATTCTGTGGGTGTGGCTACTACAGCCAGAACTGTATTTAAACCCTTGTGTTTGTGGACTATTTTGTCTAGCTGGTCTAGTCCTTAGCTGGTCTAATTGGAGCTGAAATAAAGCTGAAATCACTTTTGAACTTACCTCCGGTGTGCTGTCTCGTACTTATCAATAATATTCTCTTTTAGCAGCTTTGACTGCCATTTCATAGGATCTCATAAGTGTCCTATAGGATGCTCTTGTATCTTCATCGCAAACTTGCTGCCACTCTCTCTCTAACTGTCTGAGCTCTTGTTTCATCAGCCACAGCTCCTGTGTATACCATGGAGCAAGCTTAGAGCGAGGGTGCAGAGGACATCAGGGGATGATCTCTTCAGTGGCTGTCAAGAGTCAGCTGTGCCAATCCTCAACAAGCTCATCTAACAAGCTGCCAGGGGGCATTGGATCCTGCAGGGCCATCTGGAGCCACCTAGGGTCCATTTGGCTCTGTGGGCGAGCTAAATGTGATCGCTGCCAATACAGGGTTGGGGTAGAACATTCACATGGGACTTCAGGACATAGTGATCTGACCATGGAACTGCCATGGCAGTAATTTGGTCCACCGTAACCCCCACCGTGAAGATCAAATCAAGCATGTGCCCTGCTCGGTGAATGGGAGCCGCTGCATATTGGGAGAGTCCTAGTGCCACCATTGATGGCACCAGGTCCATCACCTGTGTGGAAGCCACATCATTGGAATCGACATTGAAATCACCCAAGACTATCAATCTAGGGTACTCCAGTGCCCAGCCTGATACGGCCTCCAACAGGGATGACAGGCTATTTGTCGGTGCATTGGGCAGACGGTACAGCAACCAAATAGCCAAACTCTCCTTGGCTTCCCACACAAAGCCAGTGCACTCTATGCCCGTGAGCCTCAGTGGTGGGAGTGCCCTAAAGGTGTAAACCTCCCAAATTAACAGAGGCACTCCCCCTCAGTCTGGGATTGGTGAAGGACCAAGAACCTGGGAGGAGCCAGCGGGGAGGGAGCTACAGTCTCCCCATCTCATACCCAGGTCTCAGTCATGCATGCCAGGTCCAGGTCATGCTCCAGTAGGAAGTCCCGAAGGACTGTGGTCTTATTGTTTATGGACCTGACATTGCACAACACCAATGTCAGAGAGGGGTCATTAATCCTAGCCCCACTACTTACTACCTTCTCTGTGTGCAGTTAAATCAAATATAGAGACAAAAAAGGAAAAGGTTGGAAACCCTCAAGAAAGATGGGAAGAGTGTTTCTTCTTGCTACAGTTCTGTGGGTAATCATTAATAAGAAATAAGAAAAAGCTTTCTGTAGCAGCTGTCATGGATGCACACCACTAACTTCTGCATAATGAGGAGAAAAGGCTCTTTCAGTAATTGAAAATCTGCAGCAACCTTTAAAAAGAAAAGATCAGCATGGAATGAACAAAAGGCTCATTCAGTATGTGATCACTCCTCTCTCTCTCTCTCTCTCTCTCTCTCTCTCTCTCTCTCTCTCTCTCTCTCTCTCTCTCTCTCGTGTGTGTGTGTGTGTGTGTGTGTGTGTGTGTGTGTGTGTGTGGTTAGCTCTGTTTTCTTCTTCTGGGAATTTTTCAAAAATCTTTCTTTCCATCAACTGTTTAATTAGTAGGATTGCCACCTGGCCATTTTAAACCCAGGCAGGGAATTCAAGATTGGTGTTTGGTATATGGAACAAGTTTTGACCCGGACACCCAAAATCTGGGCTGATTCATACATTGTGGAGTACAGAGGGTTCCCTGAGATACGTGCAGTTTTCCTTAGCAGGACAAATAGCACCTCTGAGGATTGTTTCAGGTTAGAATAAATGGCACAGGTGGGAAGGTTACTAAAGTCCATTCTCCATGTTACCAATCTAAATTGCTCCTATGTGCATGGGAATTTAGGATGGTGCTTCATGAGGAATGATGGCATATTGTTTAAAACAGGAGACTCAAGAAACTGCCACCACCATTGTGATCCTGCATTCCCTAGCAGCTGACTAGATTATATAGCTCTACTACAGTCATGCTATTTTAATTTTATCATGCATTTTATTTCACACCGTGACCACTGGGGTGGGATACCCAGTGGGCTCCACTGGTGATAGACCTCCTTGGGGTCAGCACCATTGAGCATAGCAAGTTGGGGAGGTGCTCTTGTTCCATTCTGGTCAGGAGCTTTGATAGAGCACATGGAACCATAAGTTGGTACCATAACCTGCTCAATGGGACCTCTTTATTTTTTCCTTCATGTAACAATCAGCTGGTTAGCTGATTCCCATGGAAGAGAAATGGGGAATTAGCTCACCCTTCCTCACCCACCAGCCCCAATCTATGCCAAATGGCGCCTTTATAGTCCCTAGCATGCTTTGCTTGCCCCTTAGCAGCAGTCCTGTCCATTTTGCTTGTCAGCCAGAGGAATGTATAGCACTCCTGCAAACCTGGGGATAAAGCTCGAGTTAATAGCCAGGAGGCCCAAAGACAGCTGTACCCCTTTCTTGCAATGGGGTGGACCCAGTTTCAGAGAGTGTGGAGCTCTGCCCAGGGGTATGGAACTGTTTGATCACCTCAGTCAGAGCATTTCCTGCACCACCACCCCGTTCCATGAAACTTGCATGATGGCTAAAGGCCATGGCTGACACTCTGCCCTCACCACCTTTCCCAGGGTTGTCTCTGTCTTATGAATGGTCTGTGTCATTTGCCTCAGGATGGTGAACAAGATGTTCTTGAACTCCTGTAGTGGTTTTCTTATCTGCTTAGCTTGTGTATCCGAGAAATTTGTTGCTAGCTGTAACTCTCACTGTATAGCTCTCCCCAGGGCTATTTTTGGGCAGGAACGCACAGGAATGGAGTTCCGGCTGGCTTCCAAGTTGGCCATGCTTACAGCCCCCCCCCTTGGGTTCCCCAAGCACCTCGCAAGCTGAAAGGCGCTTGGGGAAGCCAAGCCTATCCAGGAAGGGAAGGCAGTTTAGATTGTCTCCCCTCCTCGGGTTCCCCAGGTACCCTGCAGCTGCGGGGTGCCTGCAGAAGCCGATCCAGAAACTGCCTTCCTTCCCTCAGGTTCCCCATGCGCCCCGCAAGCCACGGGGCACCTGGGGAAGCCAATCCCAGGAGGAACCTGTGCTGTTGGGGTGTGGCCTAATATACTAATGAGTTTCTGCTGTTCGGTGTGGCCTATTATGCTAATGAGTTCCTGCTGGGCTTTTTCTACAAAAAATGTCCTGGCTCTCCCACTACCTTCTGGCCCTAGGTAGTCCCTGCAGAGGTCAGCCCCATTGGCTTTAGCACGCTAGGGAGGGGCTGTTGTTCCATTCTGGCCTAGAGCCTATAAAAAGCATGCAGGGCCTTGAATTGGTGCAATGCTTTCCTGCCCCAACCTCCCCTGAGCTTCAGTTCTTTCACCGTCATTTAGCACATTGCCTCAAGGCACTCAGTCAGATTCTTTTTATATATATATATATATATATATATATATATATATATATATATATATATATATATAGAAGCCAATGTTGAATGAGGCCAATGGCCCATCTAGTCCAACACTCTGTCACACAGCAGCCAAAAATACCATCAGGAGGTCCAGCAGTGGGGCCAGGACACTAGAAGCCCTCCCACTGCTGCCCCCTCCAGCACCAAGAGATTCATCAGATGAAAATGAAAAGTAGAGCTGTAGGTTATGCACCTACAGATGAAACTTAACTTCAAATCCCTTGACAACTTTAGCCAGTGGCTTTATACATGTGTTCATAGTTTTGCTTCCAGCTTCTTCTAAATTCATGTTTTGATGCTCACAATGATTTTTATATAAATATCTTGCACTCTACCTTTCTTCTTCCTTTCACCAAACTCACTCCGTGTATCTGGATTCCTTCTTTGTATTTCTGTTGTATTTAGGCATCATTTCATTAATTTGGTTTTTCTTCCACAGAACCTCCATAACATGTGTGTGTTATATAGACACATAACATTCTCAGTACAATTAATGCACTGATAACCTGGCTAGTCTGATGACCTGGCTAGCCCAGCCTTTAAAGCTCAATGTGTCCATGTGTCTCTGTCCCCTTCCCAAAGTGTTGTTTTTATTTTTCAGCAATGTATAAGCACAATGAATCAACCTAAAGAGGATGAGCCACCAACTAAAGAGAAGAATGAATTATTTCCTCTGAACTGCAACGTGAGTGATTTGCACTGAGGCAATTCTGCAATATTTTCTGTTTCTTGGATTTTTGTCTCTTTTTTGGAACTCTGTAGATTATTTGTAAATTGCCAGATAACTAGGTCATCATGAGCTTTCTCACTCATTTTGAGAATAAATTTCTCCTAACCATCTCATTTTTAGAAATACTGTGGTGGTTCTGACTAGAACTCTGCAATATAGAACTCTGCATTCCACACTCTGTGTAACAGTTGTGTTTGCCATGGGCATAGCAATCTTGCAGTGCATTCTCTAGTTCATACATTTTTTTCCTGGTATAGAATGAAAGTGGTAAAATGGCAGCCTGGTAAGCTCTACAGCGAATTTGTTTGCAGCTGCTTTTGAGATTGTTATTGATCTGAGGAAATATATGGGAAGCCTTGTAAAAATGGAGAAGTCACACCTGACTATAATATACTGCAAGGCTCTCGGGAATTCTTTGGGTGGGGGTTGGTTTTTTTACACCCCACTATCTTGCTTCAGGTTACTGCTTGATAAGGGGACACTATAGAACTGAAACTTCAGGTTACTGCTTGATAAAGGGACACTATATTTTTTATGCAGATTCCAGAACTGAAGCCAGCCTTTGCTACCTTTAACTATGAACAGGAAAAGCACTTTGATGGGATGGGTTTTATGGAATCTCATGCATCTCTTTTCCATACTATCTGTTCAATAATAAAATCTTACAAGAAGTCTCCAGAGTATGATCAAATCCAAAAGCCAAGTCAGATTTGCCAAGGAGTCCCACAAGATGGTAGTGTCATAGAAGAAGACCAAATTTCAACCAAAAGCACACAGGAAGACCTAGTTTTGACTGAAGAAAGTCAAGAAAATCCAGTTTTGCCCGCAGATGGGCAGATGGGTCCAGTTTTAGCTCAAGATGGCCAAGGGCTTCCAGTCATAGCTGATGATAAGGAGGAGCATCTTGTCTTCACTGAAGGAGTACAGGAGGGTCCTGTGCTGGCCAAAGAAGATCCTGTTTTGGCAGAAGAGACACAAGAAGACAAAGGTCTCTGCAAATCTAAACATTCCAAACAACTGCTTGCATCAAAATGTAAAAGCATTATTGCTGGAAGGCAAGAAATACTGAGTCATGAAGACCGGTCACCAGCACAGATGATTCCTTATATGATTTTAATAAACAGAAGTATCCCCCTGCCAATACCCATCATCCAAAGCCTATGCCTTGCAAAAAAGATATTATGCCAGTTACAGTGCTTTACACTGAGACACAAAAAGAAGCAGCTGCTACCTCAACCTGCATTGGTAAAACAGCCCATTCCGAAAGTACAAGCAGATCAAGGTTAGCAAATTTCAAATAGAAATTAAGTAAGTTTATATATGGTGAGTACAGGACTGTATGATTTAGAGCCCAACAAAATTAGTGAGGTTGTGATACTACTCTGACTTGAGTGGTTCATGGTTAGCCACTTGAAAATGTTAAATTGTGGTTGTGATCTGAAGCATATGTAAGAAGTTGTCCCTTTTCAGCCAGTGGAACCTTCTTCCGAGTAAACATATCTCAAACTGAGTGGAACGAAAGGTAGAAGGTTAAATAATAAGTATGGTTTGTGACATTTGTGACTGGATATTGTAAATTTCTCAGGTAGGGAAAAGAAGAGCTGGTAACATTTGCTTGAAGGGAAGCTTGAGTTAAGTACTAATTGTTTGAAGCATTAATTCCTTATTGCAACAGTTCTCTCTCATTCAGAAGCTGATCAGCAGTCTGATACAAATCACTTGTCCTTGATTTTATGATCTGGGGATCTCTTTTTCCAGATATCTTTTATGATCATTTTCACTACAGGCAGACACAAAGTGTTAAATAAGGTCTCAGTATGTGAAGTGGAATTAATGTGGGAAGTGATGAGCATGGATGCTAGGCCCATTTTATTCTGTACATGTTCCAGAACAGTATCTGTCCATAGTGTTCATCTATAGGAATAGAAGTTGGAACATGATTGATATTTTTGCTTTCATTCAGAGCATATACATGACATTAACACTGTGTGTGATCACGGATTAGACTCAAAAAGCCATTTGGAAGTGGTTGCTAATATGATAAGAGTACCTCACGGTAAGTTTGTGTGTATATGCTTGTTGCATGGTAGTTGGTATGCGTGGATGCTCTGACATATTCACCATGCCCTCATTCATCCTGTCTTTCGGAAGTTTTCCAAGAGGTGGTGAATTGAGATCTTGGAACATCTCTACAGTGTGCCAAAACACTGTAGGTATGCATCACAGTCTCCTTCATGCAAATTTGTAACTAGTTATTTCCATGCTCAAGATGTTCCCAGTTCTGGGCTGATCCCCAGAATAGGCAGTATTTTTTAAAAAAACAACTTGTAGATCTTTAAGAGGGCTGCTGCTGAAGTTCAAAGTTCTAATTACTCTGTTCAATAATACTAATTACTCCTGTTAAAAACTGGTGTGCAAAGTAGCAAATCTCTGGTTTTCTTCTCTACTACCAGCACCACTAAATAGCTGAATGTGCTTGAATTAATAGGCTGCGAACATACATCCAATTAGAAGCTGCAATGGTGCCGCTCTAGTTGGTTTGCTGTTCTCATGAATCCTTTGATCAAGCTGGTATCACTTGGGTGTATCCACCCCATTGGCCTGTTACAGTTGTAATTGTTTTGTTATGCTCAAGTTACATGCTGGACCTTTTAATGTCATTGTTACATATTTTAATGTTTCCCAGTTTTATTTTGTTATGTTTTGGTTGTATAGTTGCCTTTTTACCACAGCACGTTGTATTTATGTTTTGTTGTTTATAATAAAATAAAACTTGGGTGTATCTGGTAATCTGTGGACTTTTGCAGTGGGGTTTCCCACTTCCTCCTCTTCTTGCAGCCTAATGAACTGCCTGATATTTTGTTCCTGTGAGGTCACCAGACTTTCAGGAACAGCGTAAGGGGAGAATGGTTGTCCGCAGTGGGAAGAGGTGATCAGTAAACACTGGCATCCCTCTTCCACAAACAGAAATGCCATTCTGTCAGAGGAACTACATGATTAGATACACCCCACTATCTTGAAAGCATACATGAATTATTGCATATTAAGTATTGCATTTTAGGTATCAAAGCGGGGCTGGAATAAAAGTGCATGAGGCAGTGGTGTGCAGCCAGGTAAGACTGAGGAAAATTAGCTCCTATCACCTGCACACTCCTTTATGTGTAAAAAACAAAACAACCCCCCCATAGGATACCTCCCATAGTGCCATTCGATATGTTAATGAAGCAGATACATGAACTAATTATATATGTGAATTTCCAGGCATGTAGTTTGACCCTTAAAATGGATATCAGTATGGTGGAAGGATTGTGTCTTTTTCCTGCTGAGTTGTAGATAAAATTCTCAGGAATTTCAGCAGTGAAAGTAACTCATGCACCTTCTTAAGTGAATGAGATGTGTGCATCTTAAGATATGAGTCTTAAGGTGCAAGTTGATGGAATGAAATGTTGGCAGTGAAGTAAAATAAAATGTGCAATACAATGTGTACATCTGAAGTTATTTGTTTTTTGTAAGCAGACTTTGTAACATTTGACACCCTGAAGAATTTGCAGTGGAAGTTATACAAAGGCATAGTGAAACGGAAACCAAAAACAACTGCAACATGGAAGAAATCCAATTACAGCATTGGCAAAACACCAGCCCCCTGCCCCAGAGATGCTGACTACATCCTCCCCTTGATTCCCAAGAACTGGATCATTGATGAATCTCTCAAGTGACCAGCACCATATCTACTTAGCTTACACCAAACAGTGCTTCAAGTGGGGACCAGCAAATGGATTTCTAGTGAAAATCCATATAAAATGCATTGAACAGCTAACACTGTAGAATATGCTTTATGATGCTAATCAGCAATTTGCTTGTATCCAGTTTCTAGATACATTATGGTCCCCAGGGCTATTTTTGGGCAGGAACGCACAGGAACAGAGTTCCGGCTGGCTTCCAAGTTGGCCATGCCTACAGCCTCCCCCCCTCAGGTTCTCCAGGTGCCTCGCAAGCCACGGGGCGCCTGGGAAAGCCAAGCCAATCCAGGGAAGGAAGGCAGTTTAAACTGCCTCCCTCCCCCCTCGGGTTCCCCAGGTGCCCCACAAGCTGCAGGACACCTGGGGACGTTGATCCAGAAACTGCCTTCCTTCCCTTGGGTTCCACATGCACCCCGCAAGCTGCGGGGCACCTGGGGAAGCCGATCCTGGGAGAGAGCTGCACTGTCAGGGGTATGGCCTAATATGTTAATGAGTTTCAGCTGTTGGGTGTGGCCTATTATGCTAATGAATTCCTGTTGGGCTTTTTCTACAAAAAAAGCCTTGATGGTCCCAGACTTTTGTTTTAAGCTTTATATGATGATTTTGTGTTAGTTTATAATTCTCCTCACCTGGGTTGCTCAATTATTGCTTGCTGTACTGAATTTTCTAGAACCAATGATCTGATTTCTTTACCTCCTGAAATATTTCTTGAGTAGCCCAGACTAGCCTGATCTCATCAGAGCTCAGAAGCTAGGGCTGAGGTCAGACTGGCAGTATGAAGCGCAAGGGAGTCGTGGCAAAAAGACCTGGAACAACGTGTTCCAGGTATTCCTGGTCACACTGCACTGACTGATGCGGGAGCATACTGGGGAGGAAGTGCAAGGGAGCATTCGCACTGTTGGCCCACTCCTGGCAGAGGCGTGGCTGTAAGCAGCTTTTTCTCATTCTGGCAACATGTGCCTATAGGCGCGGCAGCAATTATCAATGCAGCTTGTTCACATGGCTTTTAGCATGCACACATCTGGGAAGCGGGATCAACGCGCTCTCCAGGGTTTGCTACCTCTTTCACCTGGTACTTTTTAAACTCAGGAGGGAAGCGTTGCAAGATGGGTTAAGTATGGCTGGGGAACGCCTGACAGCTGTGCCTGTGTGAACCGGCCCCTTTAATCCATTTGTGAAACGTGCCTATATCGGGCCAAACTGCCAGTCTGAACTCGGCCTATGTATGGTTGGTACTTGGATGAGAGAACACCAGTTTACCTTAAGGATGCTGCAGTCTTTGCTGCAGTTGCAGCCAGAAAAGCTTATCATTGTCAACATTTTCTTTCTGAAGAAACAGTAATGTGATGGTCTGTCTGAGTGATTGAAAGGCCACATTCAGCTGAAATAACACATCATGGTTCTTTATGGGAATGAGCTATGGAAGCCCATATACTGCTCCCCTTCCCCTCCGACACAGCACTGATATCAAAGACTTTTCTCATTTCATCCAAATCAAAACAAATGACAAAACGTAGCTTTCTTGGTTGCAGTATGTTTAGCCTTAGATGGCAAGGTCAACTGAAGCAGGTCCTTGCGAAGATTGCCTGAGTGAATGGGTAGGTTCGTATGGGAAAAGGTGTTCCTTAAAGTATGTTGGTTCCAGACGATGCAGGGCTTTAAAAGTCAATACCAGCACCTTGAATTGAGCCCAGAAGCAAATTGGAAGCCAGTGCAGATGGCACAAGACTGGAGCGATACAGTCCCTATGACCCACTCCAGTCAACGCTCTGGCCTCAGCATTCTGCACCAAAATGACAAAGTATATTTAATTGGGAATTCAATAGCAGAACCCTGCATAAGGGTAGAGGAGGATTCTTCCTCCCTGAAATATACTGGGTTCAGACGCGCTCATATTTTATTAGTAATTCAGCAAGAGAAAGAAGACTGGAAATCCCTGGCCAAAGCCGGGTATTTATGCCTGAAAAAGGTTACACCCAAACACACCCCACTCCCAACGATAGGCTATTTACACTCTATTGTTTCCCAACTGGTTTACTCCAGGATCCCTGTCTCCCTACTGGCCCATTCTAGGATCCTAGCAATCTATTGTCGTGCATCTCAAGCTAAGTCCTTTTTGCCAGTACAGTTCAGGCTCAACACATAACACTCCCCTTTCCCTGAAGCTGGTCTTTGGCTTTGTATCAATCTATATGAACCTTTGTAGTCTTAATATTGCTTGTAATTTTAAACTTTTTGCATGCAACTAACTGGGTCTCTTATGCTTTGATTAATGTTCATGAAGATATTTAGAAAGATATTTGAAGAATGAATCACATAAAAATCCCTTCAGACTTTCAGTGGGGTAATTAGTTTGTGCATAAGGAGCAATGTGGAAAATGGTAACAGTGTGAGAAAGAAACAAAAAAGCCAAAGGAAAACAGCACAAGAGAAGAACTTGTTGATGAGTAACTGGTTAACCAGGGCAGTAGTTCAGGAAACAGAGAATAAGAATGCTCAGTTTTCACAGTGGAGGAAAGTAGAGTTTCCGAAGGATCACCATTAGGCATCTTAAACCTTTACCTGCAAATAAGTTCTCTTGAAAACTGTGCATCTTGCATCAAAGGTATAATAAAGCATTACACAGGATGATGCCATTATGAAAAAGTTAAATGCTAGAGGAGATGCCTCCTGCCTCCTGGTGGTTTCTGGAAAGAAGAAACTGACTTGTCGCTAAGATAGCTGCTGGAGTTGTTGCAGTTTAGGGCCTCGATGCCCAAGCTGAATTATATGGAAATATAATAGGGCTGGTGTGAGTTGCACCTGATCTGGAGAAGGGGTCTCCTGGCCAGTGCAAGTCTTGCCTAGGAAAGGGGCTCCCAGCCTAGAAAAGGTTGCCCTCACCTGGTGCAAGACTCACCCAGACTGGGGAAGGCTGCTACCAGACCAGCAGGGCTGATGGGCAGGTGGGCTTCTTCCCCCTCATTCCCTTCCTCCTTTGTGGAGGAGGAGCCTAGATAGGCTGGGGGCAGTTCCCTTTTTGAGGACTGTTTTTTCCTCCCAATTTGCCCTTGGTTGAATGTGCCCTGCTCTGCACATATTATGCTATTTTCATTGACCAGGGCACAATCCATTCTGTCAAAGGTGGGGCCAGAAATGGAGACAAGTTTTTCTACACTTTTCCCCTACTCCATTCCTTTCTTAGGGGGCAACATGACAGGTATCTCAAAGAGATCCTCCTTATCACCTGTGTTTCCATAGACAAATGTTATGCCCATAGAACCTTCAATACAGCATCTTTGGTGTTGTTCTTCAGCTCTGTTTTGTTAAGACTGTGCAACCAGCTGCATCACCAAACAAATGCCATCTTCATCTCCTTGCTGGCCAGGTTCCCAGACACACACTTCTCAGCAGCTTCCACAGCTTTTTTGTACTATTGTATTACAACACGAAGCTATAACACAGGGCCGTTATTTGGGCTTTTTCGGCTGAGTTGAATCTATTTTGTTCATTATGGCTGGGCCCACAGCAGACCAAAACCAGTTCTCTCAAGGGTTTGGCAGGACCAAATTAGCAGTACACATGTAATATGTAACAGACTCATGAGTGTATATTTTTTGCTGCACAGTGTTGTACAACGCCATGGAGTCCACCCTCCAAAGCATCAATTTTCTCCAGGGGGACTGATCCCTGTAGTCTGGATATGAGCTGTAATTCTGGGGGATCCCCTGGTCCCACCTGGAGGCTGGCATCCCTAGACTGCAGTGTGTATAAAAAAACAAAACAAAAACAAATTTCCCTAGTGGGGTTCCATGTGGGTGGCATCACAATTAAACCAGAGTCAGTTTGGTGTAGTGGTTAAATGTACAGACTCTTATCTGGGAGAACTGGGTTTGATTCCCCACTCCTCCACTTGCACCTGCTGATGTGACCTTGGGTCAGTCACAAGCTCTGGCACAGCTGTTCTCTCAAGGACAGTTTCTGTCAGAAGTTCTCTCAGCCCCACCTACCTCACAGGGTGTCTGTTGTGGGGAGGGGAAGGGGAAGGAGTTTGTAAGCCGCTCTGAGACGCCTTTGGGCAGTGAAGGGCGGGGTATAAATCCAATCTCTTCTCTCTCTTCTTTGTTTTACAAGCTTTACACTAAAATCATGTGTCGTAAAGTGCAGGAAGATTGAAATGCAAATTTAAATCAACCTTCATCCGCAACCAACAACTGATTTTTTTTTAAAGGACACAAGTGCATTTAGAACTGCTCTTCCATTTGTCACACTGGCACATCAACAGTGGGAAATGATAGAAAAGTGATTTAGGTGGCACATGTGGGCTTAAGGTAAAATAACACTATGAAATTATATAGTAGGATACCACTAGATGACAGCATCCATATATTGTTACTGTACACAGCCACCAAGCTGGTTCTTCATGTGGTCGTAATATGAGGATGCTTCCTTCCAGTAGATTCATACTGCATTAATACTGAAATTCAGCTTATTTTGTAGAGGGGTTTTTTTAACCCTTCACTGTAGCATATGGATTTACTTGCCCGTTTTATTGTTTGCTATAGTGTTAAGTACACTTTTTTGTATTATGTTATTGTGAGTAGGTTGTTTTGAACTTGTATATCACTGTGTGTGTGTAAATGTAGGTTCAGGTGGGCAGCTGTGTTGGTCTGAAGCAACAGAACAAAGTTTGAGTCCAGTGGCACCTTTAAGACCAACAAAGTTTAATTCTGGGTATAAGCTTTTGTGTTAATTAAACTTTCTTGGTCTTAAAGGTGCCACTGGACTCAAACTCTGTGTGCGTGTGTGCGCATGTGCACACGCGATCCTGAAAGTGAGTGACCAGGACAGGGCAGGGACTCTGCTGGTGTACTGTCCACCCTGTTACCCAACTGCCTCTTTTCCTGAGCTAGCTGAACTGGTCTCAGGTGTGTTGGTGGAGACCCCAAGACTGGTGGTCTTGGGTGAATTTAACATCCATGCCAATGCTGGGCTGTCAGGATTTCCCAACCTTCATGATGAACAGGGATCTGTCCCAAGTAATTACTGGCCTTACAAATTTAGCAGGACACATCCTGGATTTTGTCTATTACACTGATGGGGTAGATGATCTGGATGTGGGGGAGTTAAAGCTTATTCCCTTGTCATGGACAGATCATTTCCTGATAGAGTTTAGACTTCCTGCTTCCTCCTTCCTCCGCAGAGGTGGTGGACCCATTAAGATGGTCTGCCCCAGGTGCCTGACAGATCCTGATGGTTTCCTGTTGGTCCTTAGGGATTCCTCCACTTTGGCTGCTGATGATTCTGTCGAGGCCCTGACCACTCTCTGGAATAGGGAGATGGCCCAGGCTGTTGACACCATCACCCTTAAGCACACTCTCCCCCCAGACAGAACCAAGCAGTCTCCCTGGTTTACCAGGAAACTCATGGCAATGAAAAAGGAAAAGCAATGGCTATAGCACAACTGATGGAAAAAAAGTGAGATTGATGAAGCATGGCATATAGCCCATATTACAGCCCATGCTGAAGGAGGCAGTGATTAGATCTGTTTTTTGGGGGGACCCTCCCTGAGGCTTACTGTGTTGGAGAACTTCTGGCCAGTTTCCAGTCCTCCATTCTTGGGACAAGGTGCTTGAGTGGGTGGTTGTTTCTTAGCTCCAGGGGCTCATGGGAGAGACAGATTTTCTGGACACATTTCAATTGGTTTCAGGCCAGGGTTTGCAAAAGAGACTGCTTTGGTTGCCTTGATCCCTGATCTTTACCAGGAACTAGACAAGGGGAATGTGATCCTGCTTGTTCAGCAGCCTTTGATACTATTGACCATAGTATCCTACTTGACCATCTGTTACGGTAGTGCAAGTCCTATCTGGAGGGCAGTCTCAGAAGGTGGTGCTGAAGGTTTCCTTCTCTGCCCCATGGCTATTGACCTGTGGGTTTGATCTTATTCCCTATGCTATTTATTTATTTATTATATTTGTATCCCACCCTCCTCACTGTTGGTGGGCTCAGGGCAGCTAACAACATAGATATAAATAAATGCATTAAAACTCCAATATGTATACTAAAACCAACATTCCATTAACATTACAATATAAACTATAAATACACTGCACATGGCTATAATACAGATGGCAACATACACTCATCATTTGAATGGCTGCCTCCAGGCTCCTGACAGGCTTTTTCTCATCTGGCTGGTGCTGATATTGAGGTTAAGGCCAGGTTGTTGTTGGTATTGATATTAGGGCCAGGGCTATGATGTCAAGGCAGCACCCTACTTGAAAGCCTGGTGGAAGAGCTCCATTTTACAGGCCCTCTAGAACTGCAAAAGGTCCCACAGGGTCCTGATGTCATCCGGGAGCTCGTTCCACCAGTGAGGGGCCACCATGGAAAATATCTACATGAAGTCTCTGGCACAGGTCATGAGGAGGTTTGGGCTGCCATGTCTCCAGGAATGACACCCAGCTCTACCTTTCTTTTCCGCCTAATTCCAAGGATGCTGTTGATTTTCTGAACTGGTGCTTGGAGTCAGTAATGGGCTAGATGAGAATGAAGCTGAAACTTAATCCTGCCAAAACAGAGGTTTTCTGCGTTAGCAGAAAGGCAGACCAGGGACCAGATTTCCCTGTCTTGAATGGGGTTATACTCCCCCCTTGAAAAGCCAGGTTCACAGCTCGGGAGTACTACTTGATGACACAGCAGTCATCTTAGAAAACCAGGTGGCTGCAGTGGCTTGGAGTTCTTCTCAGCTAGGGTGTCAGCTGCACTTGTTCTCGGGTCAGTCAGATCTAGCCACAGTGATCCACGCCTTAGTTACATCTAGACTAGACTACTGCATTGTGCTCTACTTGGAGCTACCCTTAGAGAGTGCTCAGAAGCTGCAGCTAACTGCAGAATGCTGTGGCTAGACTGGTAGTTGGAGCCAGTTACTGGGAACATGCGATCCTGAAATCACAGAAATTATACTGGCTACCAATCTGTTCCCAAGCCCAATTCAAGGTGTTGTTTTTGACCTTTAAAGCCCCGCATGGCTTGGGACTGGGGTATCTGGAGGATCATCTTCTCCCATATGTTCCTAACAGGGAGATCTTAACTGTCCCATCAATTGAAGAAGCTCATTTGGGGGGTACGCAAGAGAGGGTATTTTCAGTGGCATTTCCATGATTATGGAACAGCCTACCCAGGGAGGTGCGATTGGTCCCTTCACTTTTGAACTTTAGGAATCAGCTAAAGACAGTTTTATTTAGGACATTTGACAATCCTAAACTGTGATTTTAAATTTTGGGTTGTTGGTTTTTTTTAAATGTAATATATGTTATGTATCTTAATATTTTGTATTATAATAATATTGAGCTCTGTACTGAAGAAAGGCAGCTAATAAATATTTTAAATAAAATGAAATGAAATTAACCAAAGCTTTAAAAAAGACTTCCATACTTCCATTTTGAGTTGTAGTTAAAAAAGAATTCATCAGCTTTTAGGCTCGAAAGTCAGAAACAGGGTGGAAGCGTAAGTGTAGCTTTAGAAAGAAAAAAAAGTTATATCAGGGATTGAAAAAGGCAATTGCAAGTTAGTGCTGAGGAAGAAAAACTCAAAGGCAGGAGGTTGGTGAGTCAGTTTCAAGAACAGGTCAGTTAGTGCTCAGAGTGGAAAACAGAGAAGTAGTCCTGGAGAACAGAGTGAACAATATGAGGGGAGGGGAGCAGGGTCCTGGCGAAAAGGCTAAGAAGAGTAGTAGAGCGAATGGGAAGGGGAAGGGCTGTGGCTTTCCCCTAAACCTGTGCACAGGCCTGACCCACAGCAATCTTCCACCACCCCCTGCTCTGGCTGGGGTGGTGCAGTGAAGAGGCCTCTCAAGGCCTCTCTCCATTGAAGCTGCTACAGGACTGCCACCAGTAGGCCTCTCCAAGATTTGATTTGATTTGATTTGATTTATTAGATTTCTATCCCAGCCTCCCGGCCGAAGCCGGCTCAGGGCAGCTTACATAAAACACCTAAAATTTTTACAATATGCATAAAATAGATTAGAAACAATATATAACAATTAAACAGTGCTAAAACTATAAATATAATAAAATGCTAGTATCAGTATCTCTATATAATAATTCTGTTTTGGTGGTGGCACTCTCCTGAACATTCCACACGCTCCCATGTCAGTTGGCTCCCTGATCTGTCACTCAGAAGCTGTCCGTATTCACTGACTGTGTTGCCTGAGTTTTGCCTGCAACATTCTAAACAGTTTGCTGTTCCTCTCCCCCCAATAGCCACTCAGAACACAGAGGTCATTTGCATATGCAGCCTGACTGGCCTTTGCCTCTAACATTCTAAACAGTTTGTTGTTGCTGTTGAGAGTCATTGAATGTGTCCTGAGGTAAAATACATATTCCAGTCTTCCCTTAAATGGCCATTGGAGTTGCCAATCTCCCTGTGGGGCCTGGAGATCTCCCAGAAATCACTGTGTTCCCCAGCCACAGCACATCATTTCCCCTACAGAAAATTTCCCAGCTATTACAATGGCTGCTTTGGGCAGTGGACTCTATGGCATTATACCCTGCTGAAGTCCCTCCACACCCCAAACCCTGCCCTTCCCAGGCTCTACCCCTCCAATCTACAGGCCTGGCCTTCCCCTTAGTATTGCCAGCCTCCAGGCAGCACGTGGGGACCTCCAAGATCAGTTCTCCTGGAGAGAATGCTTTGGGCAATGGACTCTATGGAATTATACCCTGCAAAGGTCCCTCCGCACCCCACACCCTGCTCTCCCCAGGCTCTACCCCTCAAATTTACAGGTATTTCCCAACCCAGAGTTGGCAACCCTGTAACTGGCTATGGAACTGCTTTCCAGACCCTTGGAACCCAGAAGACATGGCATAGGAGGAGATGCTTTTCTACCTTAGCTGCCATTGCATAACCCCAAATCAACATAAGTCAGGGGTGGAGGGAACCATACCCGTTACCATGAGGCTGTCCTCCCATACTACCCACTTGGGGCAGCAAAATGACTTGAGACAGCCCTGCCTTATAGCTAAGCAGAAGGAAATAAACATGGCTTGCCTCCCTCTATTTTCCCCTTCCCTCTGCCGCCCCACCAGCCACAGCCAGCACACTCACCTGGAGCTTCCATCTAGAATGCATTGTATTTCTTCCCACAATGGGCCTTACTCCTAGTAATATCATAATTTCACAGTGGTAGCTGTTATGCAGAACTGCAAAAGGTCCTGCAGGGCCCTGATCTCTTCTGGGAGCTCATTCCACCAGAATGGAGCCACCACCAAGAAAGCCCTGGCCCTGGTTGTTACTAGCCTGGCCTCCTTAAGACTTGGAAGGGCCAACCGGTTCTGAACCCCTGATCGCAGTGCTCTCTGGGGTATATGTGGGGAAAGGTGGTCCTTGTACACTAAGCCTGCTTGCACTACACTGAGTAGGTCCATGGTGCCCTCCTTGAATAGAGCTGCCAGGGATCACATGAAAGTACAGTTGTCCTGTGCTCTGGAAAAATGTGTGTACTTCACTTCTGGACATCCCTCATTCATAGCACAGATACTTCTTGCTGAGTGCACACTGATGGCAGCAACCCAATATTGTTCTTGGCGGGGGTGTGGCAACATGTACTAGGCAAGGGGCCACCAGGCCAGCTGTTATCAGGATTTACTTCACATGAGAGGCGTACAAGTCAGTCAACATCTTTGCTACCATCAAGAAGCAATTAATGGCATGGGTAAGCAGGGATGTCTCCATGTGCTACATGGTGACTAATGATGGCACAAATATTAGAGCAGCAGCACAAGCTGTGGGCCTGAGGTGCTTCTCCTATGCAGCCCACCTTCTTCATCTGGTGATGAAGGATGCCTTGGGTTGATGCCCCAGGACACCCCCTTCATAGAGGATCCCCATTTTGATCCCTGTACACATGCACATCTTAGCATGGGCCTAGCAATGAAAAACAGAGACTGGATCAAAATGTTATAAAATGACAATGAGTCACATTGCAGGTACAAAAGGAATGCAAAAGCAACTCCTCCAACAATCATTTGAAGACCATATCTGGTGGGAGTCAACCAAAGAGTCTTTTCCCCCAAGGACCTAAGGGGTCCCCTCCTTGATAATTTGGCCTTAATGAACAACCCAAATAATCAAGACAATAAGCAACAGGTCAGTCCCAGCTATTTCCTCCTTATCTTAAGTGTTGGTCAGAAGATTTCTCCCCATATTCCATAATGTAAAATAATCATCCATCAATACTTGCCTCTCTAACCACTCAGTCTCCCTAAAGGTACACTTCTCCTTGATACGTTTATCTTTAATGTACAAAAAAAATTAGCTTATCTCTTGAGAGATGGATTTTTCATCACTCCCAGATTCCATTGCCAACACCCTTTCCCCTCTTCAGTCTTAGCAAAAATGTATAAAAAGTTATCCCTCAGTCCATCCAGTTGGTAGCCAGTTTTAGATCCCAACCCATTACTTCAACTGTATGGTTGGCCTCTCTTCTTTTCCACCCCATTCTGCTGTACTTCTCCAATCTGGTCAATTTCTCTTTCTGGATCTGCCCTGCCATCTTCAAGAAGCAGGCTCCTTTGTCTTTGATTCTCCCCTTTTATTTCCTCCCTTAGTAGCAGGTAGTTTGTTAGGGAAAGGGTTTAAACTGTGTTTTTACTTCACATGTGCATTTATTTCCTTTCTGTAGTGCCACTATTTTTATTAACCTGATTTAATGTGGTGTTCATTCTGTTAAGTCAATAAATTTCTTTTCTGCTTTAAGAAGCTTATTCCCTTTCATTTTTTCTGAGTGTTGGTCTGTATCTCAACCCTGGTATACACAGGTTAAGATCTCAGTAATTAATACCACACAATACATGTGTTTTCTCATTGTTAGCAGAAGAATGTTTTTGCTAGCTATAGGGGCTGCATGTGTACCAGTGATCTGAGTAACAGGATTTGGGTTTTGCAGAGAATTCTGAATTGGATGCTGTGATTGCTGACTCTTGTGTATTTTGCTACTGGCTTTGCTCAGAAGACATGGAACCCCTTCCCCCAGTAGGAAACAATGGAGACAAGTAGGAGCTGTGGGCACCTTATTCAAGAACCCGTAGAATTAGGTCTCTTTGTTTAATTCACTTGGCACTTAGGGGATCTTAGCAGACCGGGAATGCAAGGACGCTGGTGACATTGGTGACATTGGGTTGATAAACAGATACGCCAACACATCATGAAAAAATCTCCCATAGGGAATAATGGATTCCAAATAATTCTGAATCCTTGGAAAAAACTGAACTTGAATCCTGAAACAGTATCAGAGGTCGCAAATACACCTGCATCCTGGTATTAATTCCCTTTCCAAAATCCAAAAAACCCCAAAAACCTTTCCCCCCCAGGTGCACATCTCTAGTTCTAATGGCAGCTCAGTGCAGTTTTCTGTCTTGTGTAACACTCCAGGTACTTCAATTTGTTCATCTAGTGCTTTCCTGACAAGCTGAGCACTTTACTTGCCTTCATACATATCTTAGTTCACAATATCCCTTGTTCAAGGTCTGTTCTTCTTTTAAACCCTTTTCCATGACAGAAGCAAATAACTCAATTGAAGAGCACTTCTCATTGGTTTATGTCTTACTTCATAGCAAATGTATGAAATAGCTAAATCTTTAATTAAAAGCTTAAAGAGAGTCCAGTGTTGAAGGGTTTTATTTTTTTAATTACTATTCCTTTTCACTTCCATAGTTAACTTCCAGCGTCCTCTATCTCAGGTGAATTTCTGGGCAGTAAATGTGAAAAGCATTTCTTAGACCCATAGAGCTGTAAGGGATTTTAAGAGCCATCTAGTCTGAACTGCCTACTCAATGCAAGCAAAGCTAGATTACCCTAAGCAGATGGCTGTTCAGCCTCATCTTGAAGGTCTCCAGAGGGAGAGCTTACTGCCCCCTAAATAACTACTGCATTTAAGTGCATTCATACACTTAAAACAAACACATAAAATGGCAAATATTGCTCATTATAAAGGAATCTTTTCCTATTTCTCCTATAAGAATTTTATTTACACCAACCACATTGCTAGTTCACTGACTTTGAAATGGCTCTGAGTTTATTTGAAATAAGCAGTGCCTCTTCTGTTTTCTCTAGTGCCAGGACCCGACAGGTTTAGGGGCAATGGTCTGTTTGTACCCCTGTGAACATAGACAGCACCATAGACTGGGGAGTAATAGAAGCAACAAATGGTATAGCTGTTAAACCTTTCCCTGGATATTCGTCAGCATCTGCCATGTGGTTTAAAAGTCTCTTACCCTATGTAAGAGACTTTTAAACCAGCAAAGGAAACCTTTACCTTTATCCTATGTACATGGCTGCTAAAAAAAAACTGCTTATAGGTCAATGCCCAGTGTAAAAATTTTACAGAATCCTTTATGTTTCAAACTGTAACTCCACATTAATGCTTGTTCCAAACTTCCAAGGTATAAACAGGTTCCAGTTCAATTTACATCTGACTACAAATGAATGGATACAGATGATGGCCTTCAAATATAGGCAGGAATGGAAATACAATATATTGATACTAATGAACTGTGGGTTCATACTGAAAAACTAGCTCCTACCTCATACTTTTGAGGAATTTTATGACCTGTTTCTGCAATCAAAACTATGTTTGGGGCATTTCCTGACCATAATAACACGGGGGGGGGGAGTTGTATCGATAGTGGCTGTTTTCTTCAGAACTTTTATCTGTTGTTCATAGCATTGTCTAGGATACCCCTAACATTTTATACTTAGTGCAGTTATTTAACCTAACCATTATATATAGGATATAATTGATCTTTTGCCTGTAGGAGGAATACAGTGAAGAGGAATGTTATAATTTTCTGTGTCTCCTTTCCATAATGACAACCTGTCATTTTCTGTTCTTTTCTAGAGATTGCAAATAGACAATACATGTAGGCTGGCTGCAGTTGCTTGGTAACCAGCTTTTAAAATTTTTAAAAATGTAATTGCCTCTCTGCCAGAAAGGCATTGATCAGTTACATTTCTTTTGATGTTAAGGCAATAAATTTGCATTTAACTTTTTTCTAAGCATCTCAATAAATAAAATAGAGTGCTTCAAGTTCAAGAAGATTCAATTTTCAGAACATTTTGAGGCAGCCTACCTAATAGTCAATGATGTAGAAAGAGCGTGGGATGCTACAATATTGAGGGCTTCTTAGGTGGAAAAAGAATAAGAACTTTTCTGAGAGATAACTACATTCCATACAAGTTAGCTTTCCAAAATGACTGAGAAAATTCTCTCCTAAATTCTCTTGCAAGAATTGCAATGCTCAAATTTAAATTGTTTTTTAAAAATATTTCTAATTATCTAATTATTTCTAATTATTGTAGTGCTAAAAGCAGGAGCAATTTAAAAGTATGCCGCCTTTACATATGGAATGCCCTCGTTCAGCTATCAAATCTAATAGACCTTTCCTTTATGAATCTGTCCCCCTTTTAAAGGAATCTAAGCTTGTGGCAGTGAATTCTCCGTGGTAATTATGCACTGTGTAAACAAATACTTTCTTCATCTGTCCTGAATCTACCACCCATCAGTTTCATTGGGTGCTCCAACTTCTAGCATTTTGGGAGAGGGAGTAAATGTTTCTCCATACCACAAATAATTTTATGACCCCCCCCCCCCATCATGTCTCCTTAGTTATATATTTTTCCACCCTGAAAAACCCTGAACTCTCTATTCTTTGCTTGGATGAAGAATATACCAACCCCTTGATCATTCTGCTTGTCCTTTTCTGTACCTTTTCCACCTCTTATATATGTGTGCATATGTGTGTGTATAGTATATATATATATATATATATATATATATATATATATATATATATATATATATATATTTGAGATACAAAGTATTCATTTACTTACTTCATTTGCAGGATGGCACCTTCAGAAGGCTTTGCTCAGATGAGAGCCAGTTTGGTGTAGTGGTTAAGTGCATGGACTTTAATCTGGGAGAACCGGGTTTGATTCCCCACTTCTCCACTTGCAGCTGCTGGATGACCTTGGGCAAGCCATAGTTCTGTCAGAGCTGTTCTCTCAAGGACAGTTCTGGAAAGAATTCTCTCAGCCCTACCTACCTCACAGGGTGTCTGTTGTGGGGAGGGGAAGGGAAAGGAGTTTGTAAGCTGCTCTAAGATTCCAAGTAGAAGGGTGGGATATAAATCCAATCTCCTCTTCCTCTCCTCCTCCCATAGTGAGAGAAGCAGTCCTGCACGTGTGTGGAATCTGGGCCATGAAAAATTTGTAGGTAACAATCAGTTCCTTGAAGAACCAAGAAGCTAATTAATAGCCAGTATGCCAAATGCTGCCACGCCATAGATCTGTGTAAGCCACGGGGGCTTCAGTTTAAAGAGGAAGACTTGTCCAGGGGCAGAGGGCTGTTTCTCTCCATATGTTTTCCCCCATCCAAACTGACATTCTCAAACTGCTTTACCCCTGCTGGGTAATGTTTATGGGTACTGTAATGATAACAGTATTTGTGTAATGTTTCCAAGTATCATGAGTACACATAGGTACCATTGGTATAGCAATGATAATCCCACATATATAAAGTGTGGTTACTATGAGATTCTACATACAGTAATAGTTTTCTACATAAATAGTTTTCAGAGAGCCAGTTTGGTGTAGTGGTTAGGTGTGTGGACTCTAATCTGGGAGAACTGGGTTTGATTCCCCACTCCTTCACTTGTACCTGCTGATGTGACCTTGGGTCAGTCACAAGCTCTGGCACAGCTGTTCCTGAAAAAGCAGTTTGTGTTAGAGTTCTCTCAGCCCCACCTACCTCACAGGGTGTCTGTTGTGGGGAGGGGAAGGGAAAGGAGTTTGTAAGCTGCTCTGAGACTCCAAGTGAAGGGCGGGATATAAATCCAATCTCTTCTCTTCTTCTTTATTAAAATTATTTGAGCAAGATGTTTGGTATCCAGGACTTACCGCACATAGACAGCTGTCATCAAGTCTGTGCTGCTGTTATCAACTACTAGTTATGCCACAATAATTGCTGTTTTTATTCCATTTCTATTTTATTCCATATCTGACCTGGATGGCCCAGGCTTGCCTGATATCATCAAATCTTCGAAACGAAGGCCCTTTCTGCACCCATATTTTGCCTCAATTTCTGGGCACATCCTATTGTTCCGTTCTGCATTCCTTCCCACTTTCACTTCCAGTTTGTGTTGGGGCTTCCTCTTGTTTCTGCATCTGTTTTACAGGAATCTGCATTCAAACTTCTTCCAGCACACTGTTGCTCCACACTTATCAAAACTCCTTTTGCTGCGATTCTTTGTTCTCATCCACTTTCAAATTGCTAATCCTTTCTAAAGTAGAATTGTTTCTGTAGGTATTTATGTTCTGCCCACTGCCCTCCCGTTTCTGCCTTTAAGTTGACGCTCCCTCTCCGTTCTGTTTTCTAGACTTTCCCTCCTTCTCCAAAGACAAAAGAGAACATGTCTTCCTGCTCAGGCAAACATTTAAAAAGCCAGAGATAGCATCAGAAGGAATCAGTAAATATAAAGGACTAAGGGATTCCCTGCTCTCAAACATGTCAGTCTGGCATGTGTGGGCCTGGATTTCCCCTTCCCTTCCCTTTCTTTTTGCAGAATCACAGAGGGAGGGTGGGGAGGGTGGGTTGGGTTGGGTCTGCAGTTAAAAGTTTTGAAAGTTGTTTGCTTTTCTCTTCATCTTAGACAAAGCATCCAGTTAGCTCAAAAATGCAGGTCTTGCTTGTAGCTGCAGAATGCATACAGAATACACAAATAAATAAACTTGGCAGAGGGCGACAGTCCAGAGGGAATGCATGCAACTGTGAAGTCAACCCTTAAGGCTTGATTCCTCAGATTCTCCAGAGCAGGCTGTCAGTTCAGGAAAGGCGTAAGCTGGATCAGCTCTGGCTAGTACATGAATGGGAGACCACCAAGGAATTCCAGGGTCACTGTAAAGAGGAAGGTACTGGCAAACCACCTGTTTGTCTGGTGTCATAAAAACCCTACGGAGTCACCATAAATCAGCTGCGATTTGACAGCATTTTACACACACATATTGTCTAGGAAGACTATTTGGTTTCTATAAGGAAAGCCTGAAAATATAAAAATAACATATTGTTTATTTATTTACATTATTTAAAATAATCTCTTTGAAACTGCTTACTTCCCTCTAATAAATACAGCAATTGTTTCATTTTCTGTAATTTCATACTGAACAATATCTTCTGAAAAATATGTCTTCTTTCCAGAATAGTAGAAGCTCCGTATTATTAAACACTTATTATAACATCATGTTCATGAATGGGTTGTGAATTACGAAATCCACACAGGAATCTACTCATAGGAATTGGGTGGTGCAGAATAATCCTGAGTAATAGGATTGCACTGTTAATAATATAGATGTAGATCCCTCCTTTATGTTCCTTTTTGATACCTTGACGATCCTTCCTGTCTATATAGTATTCCTTGTAATATTGCAGAGTTTTAAAAAAAGTCACAATGTGCAATTCCTCTAACAGTTGCCATAAGATCTACAGTGTAAGTATTTTAACTAATGGTTCTGGAAAAGATCTTTGACAGTTATTTCTGAAAGGTTGACTGGAATCTGAGTCACACCGAAGGTCAGATTTTCACTAACCATGATTTTGAAAGTCTATACTTACCCATATGACAATCCTACCCAGTATTCCTCTGAGAAGTCAAGCTTGACAGTAGCTGAATATTTGAGAGTCATTTGTGCTGTAGCAGCAAGGATACTGCATTGGTTCAAATCCAGACTCAACCATGACACTTACTGAATTACCTTCTGTTGCGAATCATCAGCCTTTCTTACCTCACAGAGGTGGCTGGGAAGCTATAAGAGGGGTTACGATGTATGACATCCTCAGTTCCTTGGTGGAAGAGTGAGATAAAAATGGAATAAATAAAAGTTCAAAATACAACTGAAACAAGTAAATAAGCTTGTTTTGAATCTTACATGGCAGTCTTAGAAAAGCTACTCTGTTTCTTCCTCATCCTCCTTTCTGGGGGTTATAATGATTCTAGACTGCATGAAGCAGTGCCTAGACTTTAATCAGGGAGACATGGGTTCAAATCCCTTCTCAGCCATGAGCCTGTGGGGGGATACATGATGGTGGGACGACGACCATGTACTCTGCCCTGAGTCATTTGGAGGAAGAATGTGGATTTTACAAATCTAATAAAACCAATATATTCAATTAATTGTACTTTTGAGTGCCTACACTTTTTGATTGCATTAGTAACATGCAGGGATTCAAATTAACTGTTTTAAAATATTCGTACATATCTTTGCATATGTGGTGCTTAAGGTTTAAGCATGAGGAAAGCAGAACATCTCAGTGTGAATTATGGTTGTCTGTTAAGTTCTACGTAAATTAAAAGGAGCCACATTCAGCACTGATTTACTGCTGCTTCCCACCAGGGCTAAACAAACATAATACATTTTATAGTTTTCTGCTTGATAACTCAGGACAAAGCTTTTGTGCCACCAGCTTATTCCTGATAAAACTGACAGTATGATGAATGTTTTCCCCTCATTGCTGGTATTTTTAGCTTCCACCATTATTTTTTCTCGCCATGCCTTTGATTTAGATTAACATGGTGCTATCAACAACCCAGATCACATTCTGGATGCTGCGAACCAAACTATCCTTAAATGAGACATTATCATCTCAACACCTCAGGCACTCAGAATTCAATATGCATTTATACCCGTACACCTGTCCTCGCCGGACTGTTTTCTTCTCTCTGTTTTTCTATTACTACAGCCAATTAAGACCCAGACTCTGTATTGTGTCACAGTTATTGTTTAATGCAACTGTGGGCCATATGACTTCTATTGCAAGACAATAATTACTTTGCAGGCAAAACAAAGGACAAAACAAAGGCTCTCAGCCATAATACTTCTGAGCCCAATAAGGGAGAGGGCTGGGTTAGAACCCTTCCCTGTTACTTTCTATGAGCAGGCATGTTTTGTTTTGTTTTTTAAACTATGGAGGACACATGACTGCAGTCTGAAATTGTTCAGACCAGGACGAGTGCATTATTTCTTTGCCATGAAAGGATTCTGTGATTGATTGAAGCTGTTGATGCTTTCCCAGCACCTCTGCTGAAATGTCCTGGAAAATTTTTATTTTGATGTCTTGAAATGGCAAAAAGCTTTCTTCACATTCTGCTTTCAAGATTTCCCCCATGGATCTGTGAAGCAAGAAACAGCCTATAATATCCTGAGGGAATTTTGAATGGCCATCAAGGAGAGGTCTGATTCTATGGGCTCCCTCTATCACAGGGGATGCCGTTTTCATAGCTGCAGTGTTTGGTCCAATCAGATAGATATGAATACGAACATTTCCATGCCTTCTACTTTATGGGGAAGTGCATGAATGTGAAGGTTATATCTGGACAGCCTGTCTCACATGTCCTGCAGTTTTTCCTTTAAAGAAATTATGGGTTCTTGCTGGGTAATTAGGATAAATATATTGTCCCTTTTCATAGCTAGGGCCTCAGAAGCTTGCAGCTACTCCACAGCCTGCTTTTGTGATGGTGTAACCATTTTAACCTCCCTGTATATCCCTTCCTTGGACACTCCTTATTCCCACTATTTGCCAGAAAGTTATTTCTCAAGTTTTCAGTGTCTCCTTTGCTTGCTCTAGGCTTTCCCTCACCTGAATTGGTCATTTTTTTTGGTAAATACAATTTATTATTATTGGATATATCACATGTTCATACATTTTCAACCAACCTACATATCCATTTTTCTAATTTCCCTTCTCCCCCCCCCAAACAAGGCTTCCCGCACTGCTCCAACCCCATTAATATCTCTCTTATTCTGTTACAATTATTTCTAAACTTATTTTCTCTAACAAACGGTAACAATTCAGAAATCTAATTCTATTTCATTTTCCACTTAATAACTATCAAAGCAGATCAAACCACGTTTAATGTCCCAATTTTTCAACAAGTATTTTTGAAAGTCTTTCCAGTCTTCAAAAAAAGTTTCATCTTCTTCGTTGTTTAATTTTCTTGTTAATTTATCCATTTCTGCTAAAAACAACGTCTTTTTAATCCATTCCCATGTTTCAGGTACTTTATCTTGTTTCCAACATTGAGCAAAAGTCAGTCTTGCTGCTGTAGTCAAGTACCATAGTAGTGTTCTCTTGGCTACATTAATTTCTTCCATTTTAAGACCTAGCAATAACATCTGTGGGTCTTTCTTAAAAGTACAATTCAAAATTTTTTGTATCTCATTGTGGATCTCTGTCCAATACTTTACTGCTTTATCACATGTCCACCACATATGGTAAAAAGACCCCTCATGTTTCTTACATTTCCAACATTTGTTAGACATAGTTTCATTTATAATAGCAATTTTTTTAGGCGTCATATACCATCTGTACATCATTTTATAACAATTCTCTTTAACATTTACACAAGTTGAAATTTTCATTGACTTTTTCCACAAGTATTCCCAAGATGTCATTAATATCTCATTATTAACATTTACTGCCCATTTTATCATTTGCTCCTTTACAACTTCATCCTCAGTATACCATTTCAATAACACCTTGTACAGTTTAGAGATCATTTTTTTTCTTTCTCAAGCCATACAGTTTCAATTTCAATATTCTTTTCTCTAAAACCATGTTCTCTTTTATCGGTCTTAAATAGATCATAAATCTGTCTATACTTCAACCAATCATATTCAAATTCAACATCAAATCTATCTTTTAACACAAAATTTTTCCCTTCAAATTTTAAAAGATTTTTATAAGGTAGCCAATCTAACCCTTGATTTCTTGAATATGGATTAATCACTTCAGCTGGTACAATCCAAAGTGGTCTTTCTTCTGAGAAGAATTTTCTATATCTCGTCCATGTCTCGAACAGTGATTGTCTTACAAAGTGGTGTTTAAAAAATTTATCCATTTTTACTTTTCCATACCATAAATATGCATGCCATCCGAATTTATTATCATGTCCTTCAAGGGCCAATAACTTCTTATTCTCCAAATTAATCCACTGTTGCAACCATGTTAAACAGACGGCATCATAATACAGTCTTAAATTTGGTAGTTGTAAGCCTCCTCTCTCTCTTGCATCACATAAAATTTTCATTTTAATCCTTGGCTTTCTTCCTGCCCATACAAATTTGGATAATTCTTTCTGCCACGAATCCAGTACTTTCCTTTGTTTTAATATTGGAATAGCCTGAAATAAAAACATCAAACGCGGTAAAATATTCATTTTTACAGTCGCGATTCTTCCCATCAATGATAAATTCAAAGTGTCCCATTTCTTCATATCTTGCTGAATCTTGTACCACACCTTTTCATAATTGTTTTTAAACAAGTCAATATTTTTCATAGTTAATTCAATTCCAAGATATTTAGTCTTTGTAACTACTTCACATTGAATTTTCTCTTGAAGTTCTGTTTGTCTTTGTTTCGTCATATTTTTGCACATCACTTTGGTTTTACTTTTATTAACATAAAATCCCGCAATTGAACCAAATTCTTCAATTTTTTCCATCAGTTGTGGTATTTTCTCAATTGGGTCTACCTGAATTGGTCATTTTCACCATGATTCATTGCCTGGAAATTGTTGTTTTAATTAGAGTTTGAGGTGGAACTACGGAGCACCAGTATGAGGAATCTATTTGTGCATCACAATGTCTGCTATGGAACTATTTTAAAATGATGAAGGATTTAGAAATTCTTCTAAAGACTTAGCCTCCATCCAAAAGAATAGTTTGGTCTGCTAAACAAACAATCTAGCCTGATATGAGGATTATAAACATGACACAAGTCTCTGTTTCGGTATGATCCATATATTATTTCAGGATGTCATCCAAAACACCCACATTGGCATCTGATAACATTTGCTCCTTGCTAGTTAATTAGCCATATCTTTGAGAGAAACTTTTATCCCTAAAGTGGTCAATCCTCCCTGCCGACAGTCCTTCACATAAGTCTCATCTAAAAGCCATCCCAGATGTTCTGTCACTGGCTTAACAACCAGTTTAGTGCAGAATAAGGAAGGAGTAGAAATAGGTCAAGAGGCAGGCATTTAGCTGTTCCCTCTGGAGAGATAGCCCCTAGAATGTTTCCTTCCTCTTGAAATGTATGTGGATTGTGGACAGATTCTACGGGGTTTTATTCCCTTACCATTTCCACGTGCAGTACACAAGAAAGACACAGAGGATCCGTACATTGTGAACACCATCTATTCATGCTTCTCCTGTCCCTCATTTGCAGGGCTCAGCTGCTTGGCAATGCAGTCTACTGGGAAGGTATCTGAGCTTTGCATTCTCTACAAAATTCTTTTCAGAGCTGCCAACTTTCATCTGGAAGTGCTGCAGAGATTCTGCAGTAGGTGGGTGGACATTTTTAGAAACAAACCTCAGTTGGAAACTGATTGCATTTTTGATAACAACACAAAAAGATCCTCCCCTAGAGATCTTTTGTGGGTGGAATTAGCAACCATTAAACAGGATTTAATTATATGTACCATTATTCTGCTCTGCACTCTTGACAGCTGTTGCAGAATCTCTCTAATGTTTCTCTTCTGTTTTTTTAAAGTTTGTTCTCTTTACCAAAAAAGAATATTGCGAAGCAATAGTGAATCCTGGGGAAGGGGAGACAGATCAAAATATTTCTCCCTATATTCATGTACTATAGTAGGACTTCTTTTTGTGTGTAAGCATTTGTAAGACCAGTGTTCTTTAGGGTCATATATGACAGGAAATATACAATATAATGTACTTAAGAGAGAAGGGCATGAGAACAGGCCTCAGATTTGTCAAATGTTCTCTATCATGGCTATCACATTTACAGCAAATTTACTGAATCTCAGTAAGCCAGTTTTCTATCAGCACGACCAGGTTTCCCCATTCTGACTGAGAGTTTTTTCACCCCAGAGGGAACAGGAGAAAGGCTATGTATTTATTTATTGTTTTCCTCATGATCAGATAAACTTTCACTTTGGTTGAGAGCAAAGATTCCCTTCTGATCTCACCTTTGCAAATAATCCCATTGTTCCAATCATTAGGAAGATGAATCGGGATGATGCACAGGAGGGTTTTAAAAAGCTCCCATCCCTGGTCCCTTCCCCACCCTAGAAGACATTACATAAATGCCTTTATTTGTTTCTATTCATGTCTTTTAAAGTACTTTTACACCTCTCTCCAGATGCCCACCTTTTTACTTACACTCTGCTTTGCCCCTAGTGAGGACTCTTCCTGTCTTACACTTCTCCCTTCCACCATTTTATCTTCACAACAACCTGGTGAATTTGTTTAGGCTGAGAGTGAGTGACTGGCCCATGGTCACACCTAGTGAGCTGCCATGGCACAGTGAAGATTTGAACACAGGCCTCACAGATAGGTTGGGATTCCCTGGACCTCAAGGCACCAGTACAATGTATCTGACCACACACACACACACACAAAATGCTTCAGCCCTGGCTTTTGTAAAGAAACGTCTTCTTTGGGACATCACATGAAGAAGCCAAAGCATATCTGTGTTTTCCAAAAGGTAACTCCTTGGGTGATACTGTGAGCAGTGGGTCTCCAGTTCCTCAGTTTCCCCCAAATGTGCTACTCAAGATCCTTTTGAAGTAGAGATGCCAGTGACTGAATCGGGTTATCAGGCTGGGCCTTGGAATTCCCTAGACTAATAGTTCTTGGGGACTTCAACATCCATTCCAATGCAGCTGCCTCCAAGCAAGTTACGGACCTCGTGTCTTCCATGGCAGCACTGGGACTCTCCCAGATTGTATCAGGTCCCACACATCAAGCAGGCCACATACTGGTCTTGATCTTTGGCTGGGGATAGATGGGGATAGAAATAGACCTGATTGCTATTGATGGGGTGCCGTGGTCAGATCACTATGTCCTGAAAGCCTAGGTGAATGCCCCAACCCCTCCATGTCTAGGTGGTAAGCTGAGTTATGCATGCCTGAGGAGACTAATTGATTGATTGGTTTCCAGACTGCACCCCCGGGTGACCCATTAGATGCACTGATAGATGACTGGCACAGCCATCTTTCTGAAGCCATCAATGAAATTGCTCCCCAACATTCTCTTTGCCGCCATGCCAAACTTGCCCCATGGTACACTATGGAGCTTCAGACGATGAAGCAGGAACTTAGATGACTAGAGCAAGTTTGGCAGTGGGCTCATAATGAAGCTGCAAGAACATCCTATAAGACGTTTATGAAATCCTATGAGATGGCAGTGAAGATTGCTAAAAGAGAATTCTTTACAGCCTCCATTGCAACCGCCAACTCTTGCCTGGCACAATTATTTAGGGTAATTAGGTCACTTACTTCTCTTACAGAGAGGACACAAAGGGGAATTTCAGACAGATGATATAATCCAGCAGAGGAACGGTTCCCAAACGGTTTCTGGTCTGGGATTTCAGACAGAACCGTTTTAGAACCGGTTCCCTACTGGAATATATTTGTAATTTCACACAGAATCGCTTCTGTCCCATTCAGGAAACGGGGCTGAAGCGTTTTACCTGTCAACCGCTTCCAAGTAGTCATCAGTTTCTTCTCCCGGATCCAATACGCTTTTTCCCCGCCTTTTTTTGTCCGCGCGGCTATCTCCAGCTTTTTTTTTTTTTTAACGTTCGCTTTAGAGCGCTATAGCGCTATAGCACAATAACACAATAGCATCATAGCAACCCCATTGGAATGCCCGCAGTGTTGTTTATAGCACTATAGCGCTATAGCGCTCTAAAGCGAACATTTTTTTTTTAAAAAAAGGCTTGGCGGGAACCGGCGGGAAAACAAAGCGGTGCAATCTGAATTGCCAAACCGCTTCTGATTCGGCTCTTTTCCGGTCAGGGAAAGCCATGTGTGAAATGGCAGCCCTGTATCGGTTTACTTCAAGATGAATCAGAAACGGCTTCAAACCGACAGAGTCTTGGTAATGTGAAATTCCCTAATGTGTTAGTAATCTGGGTATTAGCTGTGAGGCTTTTGTGAGCTTTCTCGCAGATAAAATCTTGTCACTCCGCCACAACCTGCCTGCTGATTTTGATTCAGTACGTGAACTGGAGGCCCTTTGGCTTTCTTTGGATTCTGTATGGGACACCACCCAACTCTCTTGAGCTGATGTCGATGGGATCCTGGGTGCTGTTACACCCGCCACTTGCCCCATGGACCCGTGTCCAGCATGGCTGGTAAAACTAGTGGTGACGGATAATGGGTTTCCCTGGTGAACATTATAAATCTGTCCCTAAGTTTGGGCATCTACCCAGGGAGATTAAAGGATGCAGTGATAATACCACTCTTAAAGAAACAATCTCTGGATCCTACAAATCTGGCCAGTTACCACCCAGTATTGAATCTTTTGTTCCTGGGTAAGATGATTGAGACAGTGGTGGCAGAGCAGCTCCAGGCTTTCCTGGAGGACACATCAGCCTTAGACCCATTCCAGTTTGGCTTCTGCTCTGGCCATGGGACAGAGACAGCATTGGTTGCCCTCACAGAAGATCTTCGTAGGCAGCTGGATTGAGACAGGTTGGCACTGCTGCTATTGCTCAATCTAACAGCAGCGTTCAACACGGCCAACCATAACCTGTTGACCCACCACCTCACCAGCGTAGGAGTTTGTGGGATGGCCTTGAAGTGGCTTGCCTCATTTCCCCAAGGTTGGGAACAGAGAGTGGCAGTAGGAGAGAGGGTGTCACCATGATACCCATTGGTATGTGGGGTCCTTCAAGGGGTGATACTATTTCCAATGTTATTTAACATCTATATGTGCCCATTTGTCCAAATGGTATGGAGTTTTGGGCTGGGTTGTTATCAGTATGCAGATGACACCCAGCTATATCTGTTGATGGATGGCTGGCCAGATACCACCTCAGCTACTTTAGCTGAAGGGTTGGAGACCATGGCTGGATGGTTGAAACAGAGTTGGCTGAGACTGAATCCAGCCAAGACAGACATTCTATGGCTGGGCAGGGGGAATTCAGGGTTAGGGTATCAGCTTCCAGCTCTTGATGGTGTGCCTTTAACACCAGTGCCAAGTGTCGAGAACCTAGGTGTGTTTCTGGATGCCTCCTTATCGATGGAGACCCAGATCATAAACGTTGCTAGACTGGCATTTTTCCAGCTATGCCAGATTAGACAACTGGCTTCTTTCCTGTCTCACCCCGACCTAGCCACAGTGATCCATGTATGGGTCACCTCCAGGTTAAACTACTGCAACTCGCTCTATGCAGGGCTACCCTTGAGACTGATCTGGAAGTTACAACTGGTCCAGAATGCAGTGGCGTGGGTTCTAACAGGAACTCCATTGACAGCTGTTGTATACGGGATTCACTGCATGAAGACTCAGTGAGGCAGCATAGTGATCAGCTCTGTTTATTGGCACACGTACAACAACAAACTAGCCCACGAGGTCCTGGATTTATGGATCCCCAAAACCCCTTCCTAGTCTGCCTCCCTCCTACTACTGGTGGGTTTGAATTCCCTCCAGGGATCCTATTGGTGGACCTAGGATCCTGTGTCCTTTTGTTCTCCTGGACTAAGCTTGGACTCAGGCTAGTGACTCTCTGTGGACACAACAGCCCATATTCAACTGATGCTCTGCCAGCTGCAATGGCTCCAAGTTGAATATTGGATCAGGTTCAAGGTGTTGGTATTGACCTTCAAAGTCCTATATGGTCTGGGACCAGCGTATCTGCGGGACCGCTTCTCCCAGTATGTTCCCCAAAGAGCACTTCACTCAGGAGAGAAGAACTTACTGGTGATCCCTGCCCTGAAAAGTATCCAGCTGTCCTCAACCAGAGCCAGGGCCTTCTCAGCCCAGGTGCCTACTTGGGGGAACTCCCTGCCAAATGATTTCAGGGCCCTGCAGAACTTAATGTAATTCTGCAGGGCCTGTAAGACAGAAATGTTTCTCCAAGCTTATAGCTGAGGACACCAATGGGTTCCATCTAGCCTGGCTTCTCCTCCCTCCCCCCACTGGGAAAGGACATTAAGTTGTATATATATGTGCCATCTGTAAGTTTTTTGCTGAATTAGGTGTTTCTACTGTTTTTAACCTGATATTTGATGTTTCAATTTATATATTGGAAGTGTTGTTCCCTACCCTGAGCCCTGTTGCACAGGGGAGGGTGGTTTATAAACCAAACAAATAAATAAGCAAACATGAACCAGGGATGTTATACACAAGATCCCTTACTCTGCCACAGAGATATAACCCTTCCCTATGAAGCTGTTCTTTGTTATCTTAGAAACCTGATTCCCATGAAGAGTTAAGCACACTTAATACCATTTAAATCAATATGTTCACCCTACCCTACATAGGATCAGGCTGTAAATGAAAACATAGTTATTTTGCCCATATTTCTCTATGAAATTTTACATTTAAAAAGCTCTTTTTTCATTTTTGTCACTACTCCATTAAACACATTCAGCTTTCTATTTGCAGCAACTCTAATTTCATTGTTTGTGCCATAATTAAATTTAACATCGATCTGGTTTTTCCTTTTATTGTTGTAAACAAGGAAGCCTGGTGGTAGCTGCCAGCCTTCTTGTGTATTTCCACATCTTTTGATTCTTCTTTATGAGTTTTGAATCACTCCTCTTAAAATGCCTTACAAGGAGCATAAGCCGCGTTTCAGTTCTTAAAGCTGTGCAGCACTTCAGCTTCCAGCACTGATTTTGTGAAGTTCTATTTGATTGTATGACTCTTAGGAAAGGTCTTCCTCATCATGGTAAATGAATGGTCGGTAGAAAAGCAGTCAGTAGGAGGTTTGTAGACTCTGCTCCGTCTCTGCTACTACTTTAGTTTGGGATGGCAAATAGAGCCTGGTGCAAGGCTCATGGACCAGGCTGTAGAATGAAGGTTCTGCATATGTTCAAGAATACTTCCCACATTCTCCATCAGAGTCGAGAACTTGCATCCTTGCATGAGCTTCAGTTGCAAAAGCTGTTCATCTCAGCAGTGCATGCTGCCTAAAAGCAAAGGCACTGACTATGGCAGGGGCCCATATCTTTGGAATTCTGACAAAGGGTGATGTGCACAACTACCAAATGGCTCCCACATGAGGTGGAGATAACCATAAGATGTCAGGGAGTGAGATCATGCATAACTCTAATAGCAATTTTTCAGCATTTCAGGAAGAAGCTCTGCTTAACATGATATCTTGTAAAATGAACATATTATTTAAAAATATTTCTTTTACAGATACACAGCTTACCTTCAGTCACACGGTAAAGATCCTTGTGCTGCACTGGCAGCTGCTGTCAAAGGAACTTTTGAAAAAACATGCACAGCCAATCAGCTCTCCAATGGCCAATCAGAAGCCCTGCTAGGAAAAAGCCCCATCTGGCCCTACCCACTTTCTAAAAACACTTGACAGGTAACCAGGAAAGGGGTCAATGGGCACCATGACGCCTGAGACAGAGGACCTCATCTTGAAACCTACTCACAGCCTTCCATTCATCTTGGGGGAAGTGATTTTGTAATGGAGACATATTTTCCTAGATCAAGTACTGATGCCACACCATCAAGCTAAGTAATTCATGATTCATGGACAGAGCTGTAGAAAAGTAGACTTTTCTCCACACGTTGTCCCAGAGTTCTACCTTCTTTGTCAACAGGGGCAGGATAATCTTCTGTTTCTCTTTACATTTATTTATTTATTTATTGCACTTATATCCTGCCCTCCCCATGAGCGGGCTCAGGGCGGCTTACAAACAGGGGCAACATGTGCCCAATATAAAACATTAGAACAGCATAAAAACAACAATATTAACAGTAATAAGTGTTCAATGATGTTACCAGTTTAATCTAATCAAGATGGTGACCTATAGATATTACCCAAAAGCCCGCTTCACTGACACACTCATCACAGTACTGTAGCTAGATCTTTGTACTGGGCTATCCCATCGCCCCATTGTTACCACAAGATAGTTGTTGTTGGTGGTGGTAGTGGCGGCTCCTAATTAAAAGCCTGGCAGAAGAGCTCTGTCTTGCAGGCCCTGCAGAACTGTGAAAGGTCCCGCAGGGCCCTGATCTCCTCCAGGAGCTCATTATATTGCAAGTCTGGGAGCAGGGTGAGACAAATGAAAAGCAAAATTGTCAGCTGTGTCATACATATCCTCAAGTCTCCTTGCTGTTAGTGGAGTGGAAGATGATTTAGAGTAGGCTATTTGCAGGCCAGATAGAAAGTTTGGGAAGGGTTTTTTTTTAAAAAAAAATCTGCCAATTATCCTTAGAGACCTCCCTGTCACACTTACATTAGCTTTTTGAGGCACTCCGCTCATTACCCCATGCCATTTCTTCTGATATAAATCCTGAAATCAGAATGCTATGAGGACATCAATCTCCCTGAGCACTAAACTAGAACTCTTAGAAGATCAGTGGTTGATAACAATAACACGGCTGAGAATCCCTTAGTGCTCAGCAATATGGAAAATGGGGCTTCCTGCTGCTTGTCAGTAGTTTTTTTTAAAGTCTGGACAGTTTCAACAGTGGATTTTTCTCCTTTGCCTGTGTTCTTTTCTGTTCCCTTTCATTCAGTGAACTAACACTAAAAAGAATACCCCAAACCTGAACTACAATGATTTAAATGGAAGGTGCTTGCTGGATGCTACTGCGCAGCTGTGATAGAGCAATTGCATAGATTAAAAAAACCAAACACCTTTGGATCAGTGTTCCCTCTAAGCTGAGTTAGTGTGAGCTAGCTCACAGTTTTTTAGTCTCTGGCTCAAACATTTTTCTCCTGGCTCAGAAAGGAGGGCTCCAGAGCAAACTAATTTATGCAGTAAACAAATTGCTCACTCACAATTTTAATGCCAGTAGCTCACAAAGTAGCTCACAGGACTCCACAGCTTAGAGGGAGCATTGCTTTGGAGACCACCCCCCACAAGTCACAAGTGATGTTCTACCCCGATTTAGAAAAGTGCATTTTAAAAATTGTAGCTGCAGAATAAATACACCAGAGGAAAAAGAATGGTGCATAAGGCACAGAATCCAAAGTCAAGAGTAAAGGCTTACTGCTCAGAAAATCTGCAGTAAGATGTGTGTGCGTAATGGGCCTAGGAGGAAATAGTGAGGAACTATGGAAGGTAATGGAAGGTCATTTAGTGAGGAACTATGGAAGGTCATTTAGTTCTCAATGATGAACTAAATCATCTTAACCATGCACTTCAAGCAAATGGCTACTCTAAGAATGAAATCAGAAGAGCGATTAAACCAAAGATAAAACAAACAACTGCAGGAAAACAGTCTCCCACAGGAAAAGTGTTTTTGTGATATATCAAAAGAATCACTGATCAGATGGGAAAATTTATGAAAAAACACAACCTACAAACAGTATTCAGACCCACCAGAAAAATACAACAGATGCTACGAATGGCAAAAGACAGAAGAGACCCCCTCACTTATGAAGGAGTATACCAATAATAATAATAATAATAATAATAATAATAATAATAATAATAATAATAATAATAATAATACTTTCGATTTATTGACTGCTTTTTCCCACACACCTGTGGGCTCAGAGCGATTTACAGTTACTTATTTTTTGATAACTGGACTAACAATATTCATGGGGGAATGGAGAGACAACACATACAATTATTTAATCACACACTGTAGCTGCTTGGGAGGATTTGTCTTGCAGGCTGTGTCATATGTGATCCGACGGCATATCTTTGTTGGCTGGCTGATGACGTCAGGACTCAAGATGTTACATTGTCACACTGCCACCGCCTGGCCGATTTGCTCCACTGCAGGGAATGCCAACACAGATTTTTCCACCTTTTGATCTCATAGCGCAGCAGACGCATTCCCACGGCAGCCAACACCCCCCGAAGGGATTGGTGTGCCCACCCCTAGCGGGTGGTCCCCAATTCATCTACTTGCCAAAGCTTTCGAATTGCTGAGTGGACAATGAGCTAGGGACAAGACTTGGTTACTCACACCAGCGCGGGGCTAGAACTGACAAAGCTTGGCAGTTCAGATGTTATAGTTATGCAGGGGATTTACCCACTGCGCCACCCACTGTGCCACCGCTCCACAGCTGCAGGGCACCCAGGCAAGCCAGGAGGAAGAGGCGGGGGTTTTAACTCTCTGCTGCTTTACTCTCTTCCCTCGCCCTAAAATGAAGTGTGTAGTACAAGTTTAGATAACTAGTTTAGATTAGTCAGGTAGCTCACACCCTTTAACAATTATGGTTAACGAATATTATGGTCAATAATTACTAACACAAGTACATTGCTACCATGTTGTGTTAGTAAAGCAACAACATATTATTTGTTATTATGAGAATTAAAATAATCATACACAGCTTGATATCAATGGCACAAAAGCAACTGCAGTGCAATCAAACAAAATAACATTGTAGGGAGCTTCCACTTGTCATTTCCTAAATTACCACTTTTCAAAAAGTCAAGCATTTATTAATAGTGCCATAAAACCAATCATATACTACACTTTCATTATTCTCTTTAGTGCATCTGAAAGATGTGCCTAAAAATGGAGAGGGGTATGATAAGAACACAATCTGGACCCTTTAATTATTTTATAAAACCAAATTATTATAGGAATACAACGCTTAATGTTTAAAATCCTAATTAATTAGTGTGGCCTTTATCTTTGTTCATCCTTTTCTGGATTACTAATCCTTAGCAGTCTTTTCATCTCAAAGCAAGTTAAAATCAAGTTGCATTAAAAAACAAACATATCATGGTTTTTCCTTATACATTAAAAAGGATTAACTTGCATACCCAAAGTGCAGCTGCTATGCAATCTCTGCCTCTTTCATTGTCCTACTGAAGATCCTTGGAATTTAGAAGTAATCACAAAGCCACTTCTTTTCTTCACTTAACCGATAAAAGGCCTGACATGAACACCCCTGAAAAAGAGTGGTTGTGGGAGGGTTAGAGGTTTATTTCAAGCCTGCTTCTGTCTTCAAAAGGCTCAGAATTCTAGCCAGATTGTGGATTCCTGACTCCCATCCCAACAGCACTTTGAAAAAATATTGTCCCTGGCTACATAAGGGCCAAGGGAGGGAATGTAGGATGGTATGACCCGATCTTGTCAGATCTTGGGAGCTAAGCAGAGTTGGTACTTGGATGGGGGACCACCGATGAAGACTCTGTAGAGGTAGGGTTGCCAACCCCCAGGTGGTATATCAAAATGAGAGCTCACGGGAGGAGATTGTATCAATATAAAGACACTCCGTGAAAGAATTACGAACAAAAGCAAAAAGATTATATTGTACAAAACAATTCAAACAGTTTTAAATCTTTGTTAAAAGTTCAACAAACCCTCATTCACAGAGTGTCTTTATATTGATACAACCTCCAGGCTGTGGCTGGAGATCTCCTGCTATTACAACTGATATCCAGGCAACAGTTCACCAGGAGAAAATGGCTGCTTTGGAAGGTAGACTCTGTGGCAATATACCCCACTGAAGTCCCTCCCCTCCCCAAGCCCACCCTCCTCAGGCTCAGCCCCCCAAATCTCCAGGTATTTCTCAAACTGGAGCTGGCAGCCCTGTGTAGAGGAGGGCCACGGCAAACTACCTCTGCCTCTCATTTGCCTTGAAAGTCTCTTGGTAGGGTTGCCATAACTTGCCTGCAACTTGATGGCACTCAGCTACCTAAGTTAGGGCCAAACTAGATATGATAGCATCCTCCTGGTTGCCACTAGGCCACAGCTACAATTCTAAAGTCCTTTTAAAATGCCATGAGGGCCCAGTCACGATCAGGTCTGTAGTTTGGCAAGCTGAGGCCCTTTTGTCATCATCCCCCCGCCCACACCTTATCAGATGCTGAAATGGTGCCACACACCCCATGGCTGTTTTGGCACCTGAAAAGGCATGAGAGGGAAACCAGAGCACTACACTGCTGGCCTGATCAGACCCTCATGGCATTTTTAAATTACTTTAAAATGGCAGCAGCATCCTCATGACTGCCAACAAGGTCACTGTCACATCTAGTTTGGCCCTAAGTCTGTCCCTGTGCAAGAACTAGGGCTATGCTGAATGTCTGCATGTGAAAAATATAATTGGAAGCATTGTGCTTTCAGAGTGGTAAACTGTACCTTGGAGATAGCCCTCATAAAATACTGTCTGCTGACTAAAAAGTTCACTTCTTGGATCTGATCAAATAGGTTCGAGCCATGAAAGCATGTGCTACAACAAATATTAATTTTTGATGTGGCACAAAATTCCTTTTTGCCATCACTACTACAGACTAATATAGCTTCCCCCTCTGGAATTATTTAATTTTTACCAAGACTTCATCAGGATAGGTTTGCCATTTCCCCTCCCACAGTGGGTAACCCCCTCTCCTTGCTCTAATCCCCTGCCATCAAGAAACTGAAGAGATGGAGACAAAATGACCAACAAAATGGCTTCCATAGTGATGCTCTAGGAATTCCTTCTCTTGTGCACAGGTTTGGCACTGGCAACATAAATCCTTACAAAGACTTCACTGTGGTACATGTGATGCTCAGCTGAGCATTCTCCCAGTTAATTTCCTTTTCACAAAATGCAGCTGTGGAAATTGATAATGGACAGCAACAGATCAGTGCATGGGTGGGGCTTCTTAAGCCTTTCTCCTCCAGTGGGCTTTCTCCCATTTGGTGCAGTGATTAGAATGTCAAACTAGGATCTGGGAGACCCAGATTCAGATCTCCACTTTGCCACAGAAGCCTGCTGAGTAAATATTAGCCAGTCACACACTCTCAGTGTTATGTATTGGGACTGAAACATTGCAGGACTGTGCTGCCAGAGACAGGGTGAGCTTGCAGCTGAATAACAATAGACCAACAGGATTCTGGCAGTAACCAATTAAGATATAAAGTTTTGTGAATAGCCTGTCGTTGGGAGTGGGGTGTGTTGGGGTGTGGCCATTGCATGCAATATAACCAAGCTGAGGCTCTGGTCTACAGTCTTGTTCTTGCTGAAATCACTGAATAAAGTAGAGCTGATCACTAGACTGGGTGTCTATACGTACATGGAACCCACTATTTAACGCTCAGCCTAACCTACCTCCGAGGGTTGCTGGGAGGATAAAATGGAGGAGAGGAAAATGATGTAAGCCAATTTGGGTCCCAATTGGGAAGAAAAGCAGAGTATGAATGAAGTAAATAAATAAAAGCATCCTTTCACACTCTCCCTTGGAGCTTGTCTAGTTGTCACAAGTATTGTAAGTAGATTAGTCATCTATGATACACTTAACAGCCCATGTTTTAGTGCATTGATGAACACTGGTTAAGTGAGCTGAGAAAACATAATGGCACCAGTCCAACTGTGATTACATCCCCATGAAAGCAAGCAAGCAGCTAACTTGTCCCATTGGTTTCAACAATACAACTAATTTTAGCTAGATAGGAGCCAATGAATTTTTGCTCTCTGGAGTACTTACATAGTGTGTTTCGTGACATGAGTAACATGACACATGATTTAAAAAGCTGAAAAGCAAAATATTGGAAAAAATGAATGAGTCAACCAAAACCAAACAGTATGAGAGAGGTTTCAAATATCTCTCCTTATATATAAAAGAGTTGGTGTCTCTCCTGGACCCGCTTCCACAGCCTTTGGCCCACTCAGTTGCCACTCTCATAGTCTCCCAATCCCATGGCTGCATTGGGTTGCTGTGTTGGCTCAGCCCCGCCCACCAAGCCAGCAGGCAGCATTTCACCCTCAGTCTGGAGGGAGCCAGCAAAGGGGATGGACGCTACTCCGAGAGATCAGTAACCCCTCCACGGGGGAGAAGGAGGCAGACCTAGTGAGCGGCCCCTCTCCCTTGGCTGCAAGGCCTGCACTTTGCTCAGCAGGATGTACCACAGAGAAGGCTGCCCAGTGCCTTTCAAAGGCTCCTCCACCTTCCTTTAGCAGCAGCGGCAATGCCAGGGAGGGTCTGGCCTAGAGGAAACAAGCTGCGGCTCCTGGAAAGCCGGACTCTCTCCTGAGGAAGACACTTCTCTTGGCACCTGTGTGGGACTAACTGTGACTAACTGTCTCCTCAGTGGCTGTTGTAGGCAACCAAACAACCAAGCTTGCTTCTGTGAGTAAAAAACAAAGGACTTTCAGCATAATCCCCTCCCCCGCTTGGCCACTTTCCTGTCAGAATAAATTTAACACACCTCTCACTCCTTTTTGGCTCCACCATGGCTGGCTGGCTAATGAGGTGGGCCAGCGACCATCAAACCATTTTCTTCAACCCCCTGCTGTGTGGCTGACTTTCCCCTAGGATTGCCAGTCTCCAGGTAGGACCTGGAGATCTCCCGCTGTTACAATGGATCTCCAGATGACAGAGATCAGTTATCCTGGAGAAAATGGCTGCTTTGGAGGGTAGACCTTATGGTATTATCCCCTGCTGAGTCCTTCCATCCCCCCCCAATGCTGCCCTCTACAGGATCCACTCCCCAAATCTCCAGGTATTTCCCTAATCAGAGGTGGCAACTGTGCTTTCTCCTCAGTTCCTGTTGCTAGGCAACCAGGTTCTGTCAGTAAAAGGCCCTTTCCACATCTCTTTTGACCTTTGAGAGAAAACTAATTTGGGCCAGTCCTGATAGGGTTGCCAACTCCAGGTGGGAAATTCCTGGAGATTTGAGGGATGGAGCCTGAAGAGGGTGACGTTTCAGGAGGGGTGGGACCTCAGACAGGTACAATGCCATAGACTCCACCCTCCAAGCCAGCCATTTCCTCATGGGGAACCATTGTTGCTAATCTCCAGGTGGGGGCTGGAGATCACTCAGAATTACAACTGCTCTCGAGGAGGAAAGGGGAGGATATGGAAAGCTGATGCCAGGGGACAGATAATGGTAGGCTAAAAGTTGACTGAGAAGGAGATTGGGTTGCCAACTCCAGGTTGGGAAATTCCTGGAGATTTGAGGGGTGGAGCCTAGAGAGGGTGAGATTTGAGGAGGGGTGGGACCTCAGACAGGTACAATGCCATAGACCCCACCCTCCAAACCAGCCATTTCCTCATGGGGAACCATTGTTGCTAGTCTCTAGGGGAGACACGGAGATCACGCAGAATTACAGCTGCTCTTCAGATGGTAGAGATCAGTTCCCCTGGAGAAAATGGTGGACTCTGTGTCATTATATCCTGCTGAGGTCACCACAGCAAATTGGCGCTGAGGGCCAAGGCCGGGGCACTCTCCCAGAGCCTCTTTCTAGAGCTTGTTGTATTTATTTCCACAACGGGCCTTATTCCTAGTACTACAATACAGTTAAAATTAAAACTAATTAATTAAAATTGAATTATGGCCCATTCAAACATTTATCTGGGGACTTGACACAGTAGTTTTCATGTGACTGTCTCTTCAGGTATGCATGTAGGGCATCATATACTTCAAGTTATGCCTAGGTAAAAATTGTCCTACATGTAACAAAGAAAAGGTAAAGGTGGAAACCTTACACCTGATTCACAAGGGGAGAGTTCAGGAGTTGGTTTCATTCTCAACAACTTTGACACCATTGTAAACACTTCCACTGAAGACACAGACATTACAGTAAATTGCTGGAAACTCTATGGTTCCATCATATATTTTCTGGTAATTCCTAAAGAGCTGTGATGTCACAATGACACTGGTAGTGCCCCTCATGTCTCCCCTATCCCCTGGTTGCTGCCATGCCTGGCAAACCTAAACTCAGCTCAGGTATAGTTTAGGCCTGGCTCTAATACTACATCAGGCAGGCTTGGAGTCTTCTCCTCAACTGGCAGCAAACTATTTTCAAGGTTTGGGAAATGGGTAGAGGTACCAAACTGAGGTACACATCAGGCCTGCCACTGACGGTACCATAGGGAGGCCTGGAACCATGTATCTTCCCTTCAGAAGCATAGCAGCCTCTTTTATAGGCCTGAGAGACAGGTGAACCATGGCCCAGCCAAGGACAGCTCAGGCCTGTTACTGGCAATAGATTAGGCAAGCATGAGATCTTTTGTCTTTCTGTCTTACATCATTAAATAGCAAGTTAAAGATATTTCCCATTATTTTGGTTATTACTTTCCCCAAACTCTCCAGGGACACAACTGATGGAATGCAATTAGTACTGTATCACACTGTAATTGATCAAAATACAAAGTTGTAATTTACTGGCTGTCATTTTGTTGAATCATTTTTTTAAAAGAAACATTACAAATGTCACTTTTGGACAAAAAATGAAACATAAATTCTTTTGTGTCTGGATTTTTATAGCAATTTTAGAACTATGGCTAATAATCATTGAGACATCTTTTTATATGCCCTGGGTATACACTTTGCTCATAATATGGCATTTTACTGTAATATCATGGGTTGACATTTTGTTCACCTATTCCAACTGAGACATAATTAATAATGCAACAGAAAATAAATGTGACTAAGTTTAATTCCTTTTTGTTCAACTAAAAGAGAAAAAAGGGGGAAATGACCTGAATTTGCTTTTGCAGGTTACATTAACGCAATATAATGATTTTATAAAGTCCTACTGTATTCCCAACCCCATATCAATACAAATGCACAAGTAACCTTGGCTGCATAATGTGAAACACATTTTCAAAGGCTTTAGTACAATGTATTTCTATATATTGTATTGAAGTCTGAGAACCTGCACAATTTTTGTTATTTAGTAATAGTATTTAAGAGGATAATTTTCACACAAAGTGTGGTTTAATTTCAGTGTTGTGTAGATATGGGTAATAATTGCCAATGTGGTATAGTGGTTATAGTGTTGGACTAGGGTCTGGGAGGCCCCCGTTCGAATCCCCACAAGTGCCACAGGAGCTTGCTGGGTGACCTTGGTTCCCCAGTTCCACTCTAACCTCTACAACATGCTGACTTTCATACATGCTTTCACTTCCTGAGTTTTCTAATAATATACCATGCTCCTCTTTATGCAACCCCATACTGAGAAATATTTCTAGCACCCAAAACTGTATTTAACATAGCCTTAGCCTGCTCTTCCTCTAAAATCTTCAGTGTAGTATACATGATATGCTCCTATTTATCCTCACTATGATGTGATGTCGGTTAGGCAGAGAAAGAGAGAGAAGGCTGGGAATATTGGCTTTAAGGCAGGATCAAGGTCTGAGAGCAGTTAGGGTCCTGACTCAATCACACTCCTCCCTCCCTAGTCTCTGCACACATGACATTGTTTTTACCCTGATAAGGCTGCCCCTTATCAGGGTTACAGTGTTGTCACTGTGATGTCACATCAGCATAGGATACCCAACACCAGCTTGAATTCAGGGTGTGCTGGCTTAGGGGACATAGCTGGAGTGCTATAGCTCTTTGGCCAGAGTAACTAGAACACAAGATTGAACAGTGAGGCTTGCAGTTGGTCAAAAGAAGGAATGTGTTCAGGGCAACTAATGTTTTACTCTATTGTCAGTCTACTTGTGGTAGCTGGACCAGTCGCACTTTCCTTTTCAATCCATTTTCAATACACTCCACTGGATTTTACTGTGTGAAAGGGCAAAACCCACTTGCAAATGTATGCAGAAGTGGATTGCATTATTTAGCATGTGAAAGTATCCAACACGTTTCAACCATGGTGGTGCAAAAGGAGCTGTCATATAAAGCAAAAATCTGTCTTCTCTTCATAGAAAAAGAGGTGCAGGAGCTCATTAGCACAACTCATTAGCATAGCTTATTTGCATATGCCACACCCCCTGTTATCACTGTAAGTGTGTCAGAAGGCAACACTCACTGCTCAGGCTCCACTGGACTGTTTTGGATTGCTAGCTATGGGGGGGGGAGAGAACATAGTTCTGCCCTCAGAGAGAAGGGTGAGCTTGTACCTGAATAAGCCTTGGTCTTAAAGGTGCCACTGGACTCTATGGATGGCCGGCAAGCACAGGAAAGTGTGTGGCTGCTCGTGGATCAGGGACGGCGGCACAGAGGATGCACATGGCCTTGAGCAGGTAGAGGGCCAGAGTGGTGGCAGGGCAGAGGTGCAGGAGTAGCAAGGGCCCACCTTGCAGAGGCACCGCACCAGGGCCGGCATGAGGATGGGCAGAGCCTGGGTGGGATGGGTGCCGTGGCCCAGGCACTAGCAGAGCAGTTCGAGGGCCAGCTCGCGGTGGCACTCCGCTGGGTCAGCCAGTGGGTCGGGAAAGGCGAGGGGGGCTGCTGGGAGCAGGGGACGTGGCTTGCTGCGTGTGCCCACCCCCTGGGCTCCTTACTGCTGGAGCTTCGCTCCTGTGCGCTCCTACAGGAAATGAGTCTTTTCCTCCAAGGGATGAACAGCACAGTTATCTGAGACGAGGGCTTCTGGTTTCCGGCTTGGCCTAGGGAGCAGTGTTGCTGTTTGCTCTGTGAAGAATTCCTTCTTTTAATTGTTTTTAGCCAGTTTTCTCTTCCGGTTTTATTTTCAGGGTTACCGGCTTGATCTGTTTTGTTATGTTGTGAAGTGATCTGAGACCACTGAGATAATGGACAAAATCTCTGTGACATAAGAGAAATTGCTCCAGTAATAGCCCCAAAACCATAACATGCAGAGGTGGCCTATTATAACATGCCCACTACGTTCCATAACATCTTAGCTGGAACCTACCCAAACTAACAAATGCATTAGACAGAGCTGGCCCTAGGCCACTGTTAAATTAAGACCAAGATTTACTGAGTGCATGGGGAAGCAGAAATACAGCAGTTTCTCTCTTCTGCCCGCCCCATGCTGCAGGAAGGCAGGGGAAGTGGGAAGATGGCACCCACTCTCCTCTCCCCCCACACTGCAGGGAGGTGGGAAGATGGCTGCAGTGAAAAACTGCCCACTTGTCTCTTTACCCTTCTCCACCATAGTCAATCAAAGGACACAGCCCATCTTTCTTTCCTGATGGAGGGATGGAAGGAGGGAGCAGGCACCCTACTAGCTGCCCATGAGGCCAAGGCCATCTTTCGGGGCAGACCCTGATGCTGTAAGTGTACAAATAGGTGGGTGGGGGTGACAGGGCTGTATGGTGCCCCTCCACCGCTGCCTAGTGAATGGGCCAGCCTTGAAGTGAGAAAATGTCTTCTTAACTTTATTGGTTACTTGCTGTTGCTAGGGAAGATCCATGTGCTTGATGAGCTTCCCCCTATGTAGTTATAAATATAAGACTAGTAAGTACTTATGTTAATCCATAATGTTTGTGTCTGCCCATCTGTTAGGAGCTGTGAGTAACTCCAGCCTGAGTTCCTCCTCTTTACTGATGAAGAAGGAAGGGATCCCTGAAAGACTCCATTTGCTATTTTGACGGTTGATATTTTTGTGAATTTTGCTTCATAAATCTTGCTCTTAATTTAACAGTGTGCAACTGGGTCATGTGGGTTGTGACTCTCCTTTGCATCCTTATTTTCCAACAGCTGTTGCTTTGAGCCCAGCACTGTCCATGGGTGCCCATCTGTTCTTCCATCCTCAACTTGTACATTTGTAAATACATAAATATTGAAAAAATGACACAAAACCCTCCCCTATCCCTGGGACATCTCAGAACTCTGAGAGGAAGGGTGTGTGCAAGATTTCAGAAGAGAAAAATCATGCAAGAATGTTATCACTATATCTAGTAGTAAAGAGGCTGGCCAATCATGAAAGGAACAAAATTGGTAGACAAGGTAGGGGGTATCTACTTACTTGGGAGGACTCTCTAGATATGAAAGTTATGATTTTGTAAATTAAGCCGCCACCCCCCAAAAACCCCACCCTGTAGCTTGATGGTGAATGTATTCCAGGTCCTGGAATGGAGAGTAGCTAAGAGTCTCTGGACCTTGGGCCAGTCACTCTCACCTCAACCTATCTCATAGGGTTGCTGTCATGAGAATAAAATAGATGTGAGTCCTCTCTGCCTCCCTCCTGGCACTTCCCCCCTCTGCTGTGATCCCAGGGATGCTGAGGTCTCAGACTTGGGAGGGTTGGGGTTGCTTCACCCCTGTTAGCTTATTCCCAGTCACTGTCACTCCTCTCTCTGGCATGGAACTCTGACCAATCCTCCTGGACCTCAGCTGTCTGTCCCTTTTTATATTCCTTCCCCCCTGTCCGTGCTGCCCCCTTTCCCCTAGTGAGTGGTGGATTCTCCTATCTGTCCCCTCTCTTCCCCTTTCCCATTGGATTCTCTAATTCCCCTTTTAAGCCATTCCTCCCTAGCTCCACCCCTGTGTTAGTCTGTTTTTGGGTGTGGTTGTGTTTGGCTTCTTCTCTTACCTCCTGCCAAGACTCCTGTCTGGCAAATGGTAAGTATCTAGCTTAGCTCTCTCTGCACCTTCCTTTCCGCTCTCTCTCTTCCCCCGTTCCCTCCACCTGGTCCGGCCCTGTGTCTGGGCAAAGGGCTCCTGCTTTGGGGCCTCAGGAGTCCTGCCCTGAATCTCCTGATACAACCAGGGCAGGCTATGTGGATCCCCATGAGGCGGAGTGCCATTCTTTGGCACACCAAGGAGCAGCTTCCCTGGCAACAGGGCAGACCGGGGAGAACTTTCCCGTGGCAATGGCTTCCTTGCTGACTATCAGGGGCCTGCAGACTGCTCTGCCAGCCTGGGAAGCTGCTCTGCCGGCCTGGAAAACTGCTCTGCTGGCTTGGGAAGGTCCAGGGCTGGACAACAGAGGAGGGGAGAACAAGCTGTAAGCCACATTGAGTCCCCATTGTGGAAAAAAGCAGGGTACATATCTCTAAATATGTCCATGCATGGAGGAGATGACATCCTGCACTGTGCTCTTCTGTGCCACCAAATGCGCAATCATGGTATAGGCAGAATTCCAGTGGGTGGGTATGTCCAGGATGAACTGGTGTTTAGGCTCATCCCCCTTCCCCCTGCCTCTCACCCAGCAGACAGTCAGACTTGATGTGCTAGAAGTGGGTGGCCAGGTACTGGCAGGTTTCGAGCAAGGACTACATCTTGAAGGTGGCAACGTCCCAGGAGGCCTTGACAGTGCTCCCCAGCCCCAGAGCATCCTTCACCACCAGATGAAGTGTGTGCACCAGGCAGATAATGCCCTTGCGGTGCACAGCCTTCACTGCTGCCAGCATGTTGGCACCAGAGTCCGTGACCATGTAGCCACAGATGATGTTGCTGCCACCCACCCACTGCCTCAGGCTTTGTATTACAGCAGTGATGTTTTGCTCCATGTGGTCTGCATCCATCCCCTGTGCATGGAGCAGAATCACATTGTAGCTTAGTGGCAGGATTGTCTCCTTCTGGGGCCTGGGCCATACCCTGACAGTCTGGACAGAGAGGTCCTCTGGTTGCCACCAGTGGGTGGTAAGGGAGAGGTAATTGTGCTGCTGGCTGGTCCAGTGGTCTGCCATGAAGTGCACAGTTCTGCCCTGCACTCTGGAGAGCATCTTGACCATCACCACTGCAGAGTGGTGCATGGAGAGCAAGATTTGTCAGCTCATGGTCCTCCATGAGAGGATGGAGAACCAGAGAGCCAGCTGTTGCAGCAGCCAGCAAAAGGCTACATTCTCCATTGCTTTCTGAAACTAGGATACTACTATGGAATTTTGCAACATTTAGTGTGCCATGTCTATACTTATGCTTTGCTTCAATTCTGTTTTTAAACTTATGGTTGGTTCTACAACCCTAATCCTATTGCGTTGCTTATTGAATGTCTCATATTGACTGTTGTATTGACCCACTCTGCGTAATCTACCTTGAGTCTAAGTGAGAAAAGCAGACTGTAAATAACATAAATAATTAATCTAGGATGGACACCTAGGAGAAGCAAGCAAAGCAGCCTCACCTTCAACCCTCCAAAACACTGATGGAGTCTGGAGGAGAATTAGGCCATAAACAAGAAGCAGCAGAGCACAGTTCTCATATCCTCCCCCAAACTCTATCACTTCCACTGGCATGTTATGGAGGGGACCTTTTCCTCTCCTTCCCTAGATACCTCTCACAGCCAGAAATCACCCCAGAGGTCTTTGAGATGTCATAGGGCTTCCATTTCCTCTGGGACAATTCCCCTTTTCTTGCACTGGCACAGCAATGATTCTGTCCTATCCTAAATATTTATTTATTGGTACATCTCTTAGGATCCATTAATCACTTACATAATTTGACAACATGTTGCTGTTATTTCCTTTCAGGTGATATTTTGACGCTATTTAATGAAAACAACTCACTACCAAACATTTCACTGCCAGTAAATCATCCAAAAATATATTGATTGAATCAAGAAAGACACTGGTGAAAAAGATGAAAATGAGCAGCCAATGTGTAGGAAGTACAGGAAGGAGGAGGAAAGAATAATTATTACCATTCCAAGGTTGTTTTTTTAACTGAGGCACTGATTCAACTAAACATGATTATGGTCCATAGAAATCAATAGAACTAATTATTCAGAGTTGATTGAAGCCCCTCAGCATTCAGTGGGCCTTACTGATGACTCAAAGCTGAACTAAATGATATGTTTCCCTATGAAGCAGGTACGGTTCTCCCAATCTGAGTCAGGTCCCCAGACATGTGCCAGTAGGAGCTAAATTCCCAAGTGCACCAGGGCCTGATTCAAACTTGGACCTCAACATGAGGGAGGGTGATCTTCAGCCTTCCCCCATGTGCCATTATCCAGTCTGAAACAGCCCCAGAAGGGCATTATTTGCCCTGCTGGGGCTCTTCACGTGCTGGGGGGATTGTTTAGAACCATGATCTGACTTGCGATCAAATATATTGTCTTGTTTGGCCCTAAATTTGGCTGGATTGGAGTTTATATAGTATTATTTGGTTTATTTATTTATTTATTTATTTATTTATTTATTTATTTATTAGACTTATACCCCAGCCTCCCTGCATAGCAGGCTCGGGGCAGCTCCCAACAGACATAAATACAGTTAAAAACATACAATTATATAAAACACTGCATATAAAAATACAAAACAAAACACAAAGTGCAAACACAGAGTGCTGGCGGCAAGACTTTTAGCCAGCCTTTCTGCCCTCATAGGATCACCAAGCCCCATTGGCAGATATTTAAACCATATTTCACTCAATATTAAAAAGAGAAGGGATACTACTCTGAAACCGCATATATTCAGAAATACATTTTTACTCATGCTGAGGGAGATAGCTGACAATTTTTGTAAAAAGCAAAGGCCAAATAATTTTCAGGTGATCCTCTCCTCTCCTTCTCCCTACCCACTTACTGGGCTATAGGGTCACTATCAATTCAAAGTATTTCTGCAGGGGTCAGTTCTGATTAGGACTTTTTATTGTAATTCTGTGACTAATGAATATAGTAATTGTAACCATTAATCAGTCCTATTGATGTCTAACATTCATTGGCAGTTTCTCTTTTCTTATCCACTGCACTAGAAAAACCTTTGTGAATTATAATGAACAAAGAAAATCTAATTTTGTGCATATGTGTGTGTACAGTATTCAACATGTCCTTGTACCTAACTGATGGAAATGGATATGTGTATAATATCTATGTCTGACTAATCCCAGGAGTCCTGTGAAGGGGCTGATTTTTTTACATTTTAAACTATTCATGGGTGTAGATCAAAAATGAATCACGGTTAGTAGATAGGGATGGGCACAAACTGGCACATGAACTAAAGTTCATCATGAACTTTGGCCGGTTCATGGTTTGTGAACTAAAAAGCCACCATGAACTTCCACAGATTTTAAGGCAATTAGTGGCCATTGGTGGTTTCTGAAGAACAGAATAAAGGTAAAGGTTTCCGTTGCTGAAAAGCTAGTCAAATCCAACTCTAGGGGACAGTGTTCATCTCTGTTTCCAAGCTGAAGAGCCAGCACTGTCTGAAGAAGTTTCTGTGGTCATGTAGCCAGCATGATTAAACATTGAGGTGCACGAAATGCTGTTACCTTTCCACCAAAGAGGTACCTATTTATCTACTTGCAATTTCTTGCTTTTGAACTACTACCCTGGCAGGAGCTGGGACCAGAGACAGGAACTACCTCCATCACGCGACACTAGGGTCTCAAACTGCCCAGCTACAGACCTTCTGGTCTGCAGTTTCAGTGTCTTAACCTCTGAGCCACCGTGGCCACAAGCCATTTATACCCCTGCTTTCTGCTTCCTGCCACTCAGCTGCTGGTTTAAATGGCTTGGAGCTACTTAAACCATTGCTTTATGCTCCCCGTTATAAGTGGCAGGGAGCAGAAAGCGGAGATGAAATGCCTTGCAGCCATTTAAACCCTTGCTTCCTGCTTCCTGCAAAAAGTGACAGGAAGCAGAAAGCAGGGTCATGAACCAATACAAACCAGTTCTGTTTGCGAACCAACCTCCCAGTTCATATTGTTTCATGGTTTGGTTCATGGTTCAGCCAAGAACTCCGAATCGAACTGCAAAAATGTGGTTCGCGCCCATCCCTATTAGTAGGTGAATTGGGCTCAAAGATTTGTTTCATCAAAGCCCAGTATTATGCCTGCTGTGCTATTGTATTGATCAGGTGGCACTTTTTATACTGATCTTTTTCTTTGAGTGATTGAAAAGTTGTCCTCCAATCACTTTTTTAAATCTGATATTTTTATGTCAATCTCTGAGTTCAAACGAGATTTTAATGGGAATTCTGAAAAAGAAATGTGTTGCTATTGTTGTTTTTAAAGATGCCGTTGGCTTCTACATAAAGAAGTTTACTTTTCTGGTCATTGTATATTTTTTAGATTTAATTTAACGGTACAGCGTTAGAGGTTTTCTATTAGTAGATGTGCTTCTTGACACTGTTTGATGCAGGTTGGTTCTGTGAAAGTTTCTCTTTTACTGTTGTTTTTGCTGTTCTTGTTTTAGATGACAGTTTGAACTTGTGCTTGTCATAGCTAAGACTGTCCATACTCCCCGTACCTTAAATATGCAATCTTGTTCCCATGGAGAACATTACAGCTGGTTTCAATAGGCAAGAAAGAGGAAGACATCAAAATGCTGGTGAAAGTCACTGAATTAAGCATGTTTGTCAAATTTGTGAGAAAATATATCTGACTCGTGGTCTTTGCTGAGCTTGATTTTTCCACTGATAAATTGGGTTCTCACACTGTGTTCTGTTATTCTCTTCCCAATGTTATTCACTATGAGCTTGGCTACATTAAAAACTTTTAAACACTGCAAATGTGCTATGATCATAAGGGTTTCTTCTGCCAGTGCAAACAATGCAGTTTGTTTTCACTTTGGATTGATTTTGTTTCCAGTTGTTAATACAGGCAGGAACTTAGAAAAATTTATAATTTAAAAAAGACTTTATTCGGATTTTTAACAGATGTTTCACCAGAGAAGCATCTTGCAGACTTGCTTCAGAAGTCAATTGGATGGTAACTCTAGCTGAAATGATAATACTGTGATAAAATAGTGGTTTGTTACGAGCCACAATGTCTTTTCTCCTGTGTCATGAGGATACAAAAGGTCTGTGCCTTGTTTGATTTTATTAATGACTCTTGAGAGTTTTCTGCTGAATCAATGGTTTGACTAATTAGGTCAATGATGTAGCTATATACCCACTGACTACACCATGTGACATAAAGAAATGCTTAAATATGTTTTAGACAAGAAATTAGACAAGAAATATGTTTTAGACAAGAATCATTGTTCATTTTCAATTTTTAACATGAAAACTATTTGGAAAAGAGAAGTGGACAAAACCTGTTGTGGTTACAATCTCTCACAGCAGCAGCAGCAGCAGCAGCAGCCCTATTTAAAAAAACCAACCAACCTCATGACTAGAAAGGAATGAATGATCACTGCTGGATCAGAATCCTCCGGGGGAGAAGTGCCGTCTTATCCAACAGAGTTTGATCACTGTGACATTGACCCACGTTAACCATTCAGCCTCCTTTTTGGTAATCACTGCTGCAACTAATTTAGCAGGAAATAGAGGAGGAGCCACAACTCAGTGAAGTGTATATGGTTTGTACGTTGAGGGTCCCAAGTTCAATTGCTGGCATCTCTGGTTACCAGGATCTCCAGCAGCTAGGCTTGGGATTCTATCTGGAGTCTTAGAGAGCCAAGGCTAGTGAAAGTATATACACCTTGGCCAGGTGAACCAATGATTCAACTCAGGATAAGGGTGTTTTTTAAGTTCATGATAACTGAAAGACAAGAGGAAACTCTCATTGCTCACAGTGACCCTAATGCAACCCCTACTTGCAGTTTGCAGAATTATTTTTAGCATAAACATATTAAGTACAATAAGGAGCAATTAAGGTGCTAGTGAAAATTTCACCTAATGCCAGAGAACACAGAAAGGAGGTACTAATTCATTTAATATGTAGCTAATCACATACTCAAAACTAAACTGTATCTTTCATGTACATTTTTAAGAACAAAAAAACCCTCTGGAATCTGAAAGTCAAGCTGGAGTCTGTGATGAAATAATTGGAAACCCGGAAGTGCCATGATACCAATATCTTCAAGTTCAGAATTTTTTTTGCATTCCAGCAATTAAAATTCAAATCATTAGTATTTTAATGAATTTTGAAAATCTTATAATAGAAATAAAATGGAGGAGATTTTATATTACATTTTATATGTAAATTGGTGGTTTCCAGCCTTTTGATTTAAAGAAACAGCTTATATTACATATCATTGGATACAAATACAGGACCCTGAGTTTGGATATCTATACTATTCACATCTTCCTTGATGTTGTCTTACATTGGACAAATATGAGCAATATGAAAAACTCTGTGATAAACTTCATTTCAAAAGTTAATCTGAATGTCATATATTCATAGTATAGATCCAGGGCTTAAATATCATTTGTTCTATAACTTTTGGATTGTATCCCACCATACAGGATACTATAGAATTTTGAAAAATAATCCACTTGGTTGTGTGTGTGTGTGTGTGTGTGTGTGTCCACCGTTTTTTATTGAAGGAACCCCTGTTTCTATAGGTTTGCTTCAGCAGGTGCCTCTGTCATTCTCCCCACCCATGATGTCCTCTAGTACCTCAGATTGTAGGGTTGCCAGCCAAAAAAGTAGAGGATTGTGTCATATCAAAGGGTTTAGCTTTTGCTTTTGCTTTGATAGTTGTATGAATTGCTCATTGTGAGATACAATCAAAGATAAAAAGATACCACCTGCCCAGTTAAATAAACTGGGAAAAGGTAAGCTTTATATCACTGGTTTGAAAAGTGACATTTGAGTAGCAGTAAATCTTATGCGCTAGTCTTGTGGGGGTTTTTCACATTCAGACTTGGTGACCTTGGATTCTTGTTAGCTGGGATCTGTATTTTGTTCAATGCCTAAGGCATAACAAAGGCCACCATTTCTGAAACTAGTGTAGAAGGATCAGTGATCTGTCTCCATATAAGGCAACTCCATATGTTCAGTTTTTTGTCATTTTGTTGCTGATCTCTTAAGTCATAGTGGCAAGAAAGGAAGAATGTCATAGTCTGGCTGGATATGCTATTTTTATCAGCTTCATCTGTGATGACATTGTTAAGGATCTAGAATTCTTCTGAAAATAGTATCTACAAGTCCTTCCATCTAGAAGACAGTGATATTTCCATCTGGTGCCAAATTTAATTGTGCATATTGCCCTGAACTGGATAGCTCCGGGTAGCCCAGTCTCGTCAAATCTTGGAAGCTAAACAGGATTGGCCCTAACTAGTATTTGGAAAGTAGATCTCCAAGGAACACCAAGGTCAGGGCATGGAGGCACCTCTGTACGTCTTTTGCCTTGAGAACCCTATGGGGTCACCATAAGTCAGCTGTGATTTGATGGCACTTTCCACCAGCATTGATAAATTAACTTAGACAACATAACATGTATAAGTGGAATGAAGTAGGTTAATTGGCTGGAATCTAAAGAGATGCTTTAGATAGTTCCAAAGGCTTGGGCATGCCCAGTAAGAGTTTTTTTCTGTGAACAGCAACTGCTGTGCCAGATCAGAATTTGCTTTAAATATTACCTTCCATTTCAAAAGTGGGAGGCCATGAAAGGATTCTTATAAGAAATTCTTAAGAAACATGCACCCAACTCAGCCTTGAATTTGTGGCATTGTTTTTTCAGATCCCAGTCATTACATATAACTGTGATATTTTTAACTGTTGACTTCACTGAGCATTTAGGAACAATGCATATTAAACATGTCTAAATAAATAGGCATTTAATTGGTTTAACTAAATCTATCATAAAATAAAACAGGTACAATTTAAGAAAATGCATCACACAAACCCATTTTTGCTTTGGGTACAGCAGCTCATTTTGTGCATGGAGTTCCTGTTTTAGCTTACTTATTCATTTCAATGCAGAGGGCCAACCAATGTACACAAAAGAAATATGCCTGAGGTATGTTTTCCTCCATTGACCTGCATGCCCAAGAGAACAATATGCCCATTCAAGCACACAAGGATGCATCTGTGTAGTGGTGAAACTGGCTTTTCAAAGAGTTCTATAATTTGAGAGCATTACCAAAGTGATTTCTAAGGAAGATGTGAGCTGTGCACTTCATTACAATTAGTTGCTTATAAAGGACTCCGTTTGCATGCAGTGTCAGTAAATTATCAAGCATTTACTTTTTGCCACAAGTGTGTTGAGTGAGTGGTGTACAAAATTCAGAAATGATATGGCTATTGCCTGTAGTCCTGTGCATGTTTACAGGTGTTTCAAGTCCACATGAAGTATAATTACATCCATGCACAATAACTGTAGGCAGCATCATAGCCTGGGTTTGCATAATATTCTAAGGTGTTTCTGTGTAACACATCTTCCTGTTCGATACTTTGAGCATCATAAACTGTAGGAAATAACCTTTAGCTAGATCTACTACTCATGAATCATCTTTGGCAGCAGGTATGTCAAATGAAGTGATCTGCAGTTCATCTCTGTTGAAATGAGAAAGGAATGGAAAGCCCCAAAGGTATTTCAGCTTGCAAAATATATAGTACTATCTCTCCCTGTACAAAAAAATTCTGAAGTCATTAATCATCAGATTCCTGAAGTGTTCCCACAGAAAGATTATTTTTTGCTATTGCACTTAAGAGGAAAGTATACTGGCATCATTATATGATCCTAAACTCATTTACTTATAAATATTGTTTTCTCCCCATTGACTAAACAGAGGTAACTTCCAATTCTAACTATATGTGCATGAATGTCAGCCCCACTAAGTTCAGTAAGTAAGTAAGTAAGTAAGTAAGTAAGACTGCAGTCTTGAAAACAAGGAAGTAAGTACTACTGAATGAAGACGTATTCATTTCTGAATGAACTTGTTTAGGCTACGTCATATGCTTAGTATATGTGTGAGGAGGTGGGCTACTGCTAGTGGCACAAAGGGAAAGGCATACAACTATCAGTGGTTGGTGGGTCATTGAGCAAAGGTGTTATATCTCCTCCTCCTCAGAGATCAGGGTACCAAAGGGCATACTGAGTTCATCCTCCACTCCTGCAGGATCCTCAAGCTGGGAGGGGAGTGAATATTCACCTTGGTCCACCTCCTCCTGTTGGGACACTTTCTGAGTTAGCTTCATGGAGAGAGTAGTAGTCCCAACCAGGTCCTCCTTGGCTTTGAGCTGGAGTAGCTTAAATAACTCTTCACTGCCCCTGCAAGTCCTCCCCCCTTCCTCTGGTTCATGAGGAACCAGCCAATCCTTGGTGTTGCATCCCATCCTTGGAAAAGTCTTGGTTACAGTCTTGTGGCCCTCTGGCCACCATTAGGCTGTGCCACTGCAGAGACATGGCTTTGGTTTCTGGCCTGCCAGGGCTTGAAGCCATGTCTTTACCAGCTCACCACCCACTTCTGTCATGCTGAGGAAGCCCAGCCGCACAGCCACACCAACCATGGGACTTGCGTCTGGAGTCATAGGTAAGCTCCATGCCCCCTTCTTGTCCCTGCCAAAAGGGCTACAGCCTTGCCCTCCTGTGGTAGTGGTTGCGGGACCAGTGTCAGAGCTCCCATCCAGCTCCAACTCTGGACAATATACAGTGTATGTTGTAGTCCTTTGCAGATTTACTTGAGTCATATACCATGGGGCCTACTGCCAACAAAGTAACCATTCACAGGACCAGCCTAGATATGACACTGGAGCAAGTCTAGTAGAATTTCTGTAGCACATTTTGTCTCGATAGACAAAGCCATGTGCTTGCATATTTAGTGCCATCCTAAGCAGAGTTACAGCCTTCTAAGCCAAATTACTTCAATGGGCTATGAGGGTTGTAACTCCACTTAGGATGGCACTGCTAGTTACCGAAAGTATATGAACTAGAGGACATGTGTGTTTTATTCAGCATATTTACAGACCAGTCATGAAGGACATTCTGAATAGCTACAAGAATGTGCAGTACCAAAGTACAGCTTAGTTTCATTTGGATATGGGGCTAATAGAAGTCCTGTGGAACACACAGTTCAATAGAAGTCATGTGGAACACACAGCTCAATAGAAGTCATGTGGAACACACAGTTCACAACAACTTTAAAAACCTTTATCTGACATACCTATTTTAATCAATTTTTCTTTTGTATCAATTCAGGCTCACACAAAGCTTTTATTTTTAATTGTAGCAGTCAACTGTGAAATAGGTAGAATAAAAGTATAACAATGGGTTCCTGAGGAAGTGCAAAGTATATTTCTACCATCAGTGAGTAATTGCAGTAACCCCATAACAGGGATTAGGAGCAACGGAATTCCTAACCAGAGGTTACATGCAGATACACACCAGCACCTTTCGCCCCCAAGATATTAAGCATTGATCATAATTTTGCTACCCACTCTCCCTTTTGTGTGTGTTATTCTTTATGGAGGCCCCTCAACCAAGGCTCCCTCTAAGGTGTTGACTCTCCCCACCCAGTGTTGACTCTCCCCACCCAGTCCAGGTGGGGAGAGTCTTTCCTGGTGTACTTAGCAAACTCAGAAACCTGGATAGGTTGGTTGGGGAGTTCCTCCAGGAGCAGGATCTGGTGGGCCAGGTCCGGGTCACAGCCAGGAATAGGAAGGCGGCTGAGAGCATCAGCATCTCCCATGGCCTTGCCCAGCTGGTGCGTCAGGCTGTATTGATAACCTGCAAGGAAGATTGACCACTGCAACACCCGCGGTGACAATATTTGGGGCATTTGGCAGTCAGGAGCCAGAAGACCCAGGAGCGGCTTGTGGTCTGTGATGACAGAGAAGGGGTGGCCATAGAGATAGTGGTGGAACTTGCGAACACCCACCACAATGGCCAAAGCTTCTTTGTCAATCTGGGCGTAGTTGCACTCTGTGGATGACAGCGTTCTGGAATAATATGCCACTGGCACCTCCTGCCATCTGGCAACTGGTGTCCCAAGACCGCCCCCACCCCATAGGGCGATGCATTGCATGCGAGCACGACAGGTAAATTCTCATTAAAATGTGCCAGCATCGCATTCGAAACCAGCAAGTCCTTGACCGCTCTGAAAGTGGCGGCGTGTTTAGGGCCCCATGTCCAGGGGGCACAGGCCTGTGGAGGGGTTCTGCCACTGCCGCTTTGTGGGGAAGAAAGGCGTGGTAAAAATTAAACAGGCCCAAGAAGGCCTGGAGTTCTGCCTTGGAGGAGGGCATTGGGGTGTCCGTGATAGCCGCGATCTTCTCCTAGGTCGGGTGGATTCCACTCGTGTCTACTTGGAATCCGAGGAAATACATGCTCGGGACACCCAGCAGGCACTTTTCACGCTTTACCTTCAACCCGGCGGAGGCAAATCGCTGTAGAACCTCCCTCAGATGGTCAGCAAAGACCTCTGATGATGGCACCGTGATTAGAATGTCATCAAAGAAGGGCTGTACCCCAGGAATCCCTTTAAGCAAAGAGTCCATCAGATTTTGAAAAGTTCCTGGAGCCACACTCACCCTGAACTGTAATCTCCACGCTTTAAAGGCGCCCCGATGCATCACAATAGTTTGGGCCTCGGCCATGGTGTCATCCACCAGTAATGGTGGTAGGCCAGTGCCAAATCCAACTTCCCAAAAACTTTTGCCCTGGCCAGGAATGTGAGGGCATGGCTGACCACAGGAACTGGGTATGTGTGGTCTTGTAGCACTTTGTTTATTGTGCATTTGTCGTCTGCACAGATCCTCACATCCCTGTTGGGATTCACTGGAGTGACTATTGGCGTCTCCCACACGACGTGCAGAATGGGCTCTAACATCCCTTGGCTGACCAGGTGATCCAGTTCTGCCTCTATCTTCAGCCGGAGCGCTAATGGGGGATGTCTGTCTTTCACTCAGATGGGGCACACCGTTGGATCCAGGGCCAGCATTACTGGTGGTCTGGTGTAACGTCTTAGTGCCCCATTGAAGACGGCTGGGAATTCTTGGCACACTTGACCGTAGTCCTGGTGCCCCACCTGATCGATCCTGATTACCGCTAATCGAGTGCCTCGAACCAGGATAGGCCCAACAAATTGGTGAGGGGGGCCTTTACTATGACCAGTTCTAAGGGGCTATCAAATGCCTTGTACCGTTCGCGGAACTGGCCCACCCCCTTGATATCCACTGGGTTCCTCTGAAAGTCTCTTAGCCAGAGGCTGGTGTTACCAAGAGGGGGCCCCCCATTTGGGAAAATTCTCCTGAGGGTATCCTTGGAAGTAATGGAGAGGGACGATCCCGTATCTAACTCCATTTCACATGGGGTCCCCTCTATTAACACGGTTACAGTCAGTTTGCGGGCCAACCTCTGGAGCAAATAATGTACCTGATTCTGGTTAACCGTGGTGGAGTTGAGTTTGGTCATCCCGTGGTGTGCTGAGGTGTTCTGGTGATTTCCCCATGAATGGCAGGCACAGGCGATGTGGCCCTGTTTGCCATATGTGCAGCAGATGGCGTTGCAGAATCTGCAGGACCTTCGTTCATGGGGATCACCACAGCTGGTGTACTAATTTGACCCGGGTTGTTTCGAGGACCCTTGTGTGGACACACGGCTGGCCAGTGCTCTGCTCTTGTTGGCATTGGGCCGGGTGTGGTGCCGAACCTGATGGGCTCCTATTCCATTCTCCTCTGAGAGGTCCGAGTCCTGAGCAGCCATGGTCTGGTATGTGGAGCATGGCTGTCGGTCCTTCTGGGCTTTCTTGAATGCGGTGGCTGTTTGCAGTGCTGAGTCAAGCTTCAGGTCAGTCTAGGCGATGAGTTTCTGCCGTAGCTTCGGTTCGCTGACCCCCCAGATGAATTGGGTCAGCAGCATGTCCTCTAGGGAGGGAAACTCACACTTGCTGGCGAAGCGGTGGAGGTCAGCGAGGAATTCTGCAGTGGACTCCCTGGGCTTTTGTGTGTGTCCCTGGAAGTCCGTCTTTACAGCCCATTTCAAGGGTTTTGGGGTGTAGTAGTTGGTCAGGGTGGTGAGCAGCTCATCATAGGTGGCAGTCTCCAGAGTCTTTGGCACAATGAGATTCTGTGCCAGCCAGATTGTGGCAACGCCACACGTGCTCAGCAGTCATGATTTCTTGAGTTCCGCGTCAGTTTCGCCCTGTATGTTCAAGAAGTGTTTCAGCTGAGTGACCCAGGCTCCCCAGTACTCAGGATGGGTCAAGTCAAAGGCCAAGAGGTGTTGTCCTGGAGCAGAAGCCATGACTTGTTGTGGCGGAGCTGGGGCTGATTGTGATGATGCAGTGGCCGTGACTTGTGGATCACCGGTGGATGGCGGCATGGAGCAGGAGTTCTCGGGCTCCATGGTGGTCACCGATGTGATGCTTGTGGTTGCGGAGGAGTCCGACTTGCTCATGGGATCCCATCCTCATCACCAGTGAAAAGTACTGAGGTGGGAGACTCAGCATAGTGAAATCAGCAAACGTTTTATTGATTACATAGCAGAAAGAAGCATGGTTTTAGAAGAAGAAGAAGAAGAGATTGGATTTATACCTCGCCCTTCACTGCCCAAAGGTGTCTCAGAGCGGCTTACAAACTCCTTTCCCTTCCCCTCCCCACAACAGACACCCTGTGAGGTAGGTGGGGCTGAGAGAACTTCTGACAGAAACTGTCCTTGAGAGAACAGCTGTGCCAGAGCTTGTGACTGACCCATGGTCACATCAGCAGGTGCAAGTGGAGGAGTGGGGAATCAAACCTGGTTCTCCCAGATAAGAGTCTGTGCACTTAACCACTACACCAAACTGTGCCCAGTTTATATGCATACACAAGTACCACAACCACACACCCCCATCACCCATAACTGGCTCTATTTACAAGTCTTAGTTTCAATAGGTTCCCTGTCGGATCCGGGCGAGCCCATTGGTGCACCCTAAGATCTGGGGTGGCTATTGTCTTTAGGACTGAAGGTCCGAGGGTCTGCCTGACCACATGGCCTGGCTAGCTGGCCATGGCCATCTTTTACATCTTAGTATACAACAGATACAGCCAGAAATAATTTCTTCCATTCTCTGCTGTCCCATAGGCAGTAGCTAGAGAGAGCCCAGGTTAGCAAACCATGAATCAGAGACAAGAATAGGGGGTAGTACACCACAGTAAGAGCACCAGTAGGAGGCAGGGTCAATATGAAAAAAGTTGCAATTGTCAGGAGGTCCAAAGATCAAATTCCAGAGGAGCAGAAGCCAATACCGCGTCAGATTGTAAACCAGGAGCAGGAAAGTGAGGACCAGAAATAAGAAATGCTGATGGAACAGTCAACATTCCATGACAATTACATCCACACATTGCTGGATATACCACTGTCATTGCATTATAGCAATCAGGTACCTGTGTTGGCTTGTTCACACAGGAAGAGTGGGATAAAAATGGATAGATCAAAATTGACAATTTACAGTTTTTAAAGTTATGATGGGAAATTAAACAGCTATGCTACAAAGAAGAACTTCAGCTGTTCATAACTGTCAGGTCTGTATTCTTTCACAAACTACACATTCAGACTGTTCATTCAAGAAGAAGAGAAGGTCCTTTATTACACAAATACTTTTAGCACAAGGATTCGCCTTTGTATGAAGACTCAGTGCTTTGCTCTGAAGTAAACAAATGATGGATGAGGTATTCCTTGGACTACATTAAAAGAAAATACAGCCATTCCAGAACATAAACATCTATTCTGAGGGGTGACTATAATATGTATTGATTTCAAAGAAAGAATATTATTGATTTCTGGAAAGCTAGGCAGTACAGAAATATACTCTTTTTTCAGTACTTCTGATTGAACTTTCCAAATCCATACATACATTTACAATTGCATTTTTAAACCCTGGGTAATTTTTGTTAAGTTATTTTGATCTCAGGCAAAGTTTTATATTTCATAAGGTTTGGATTATTGTTCAAATTGATTTTGTGGTAATTTACAGTTGTCTGAAAGCTTCATTAAAAATGGTAAGCGTATTATGATGAAATAAGTACATTGCCTTTTCCAGACATGAGTAAATATCTCCATTTGTTTTCTGAGTCTTTCTGGCTTGACAAGGGTGGTGGATCTTAGAGGCAATGACTGCAGCCAGATATTACAACAAACCTCTGTCTCTTGGGGGCAGGCATGAAACCTGGCTGGCTGCTGTGTTCACAGGCTGTCTTCTCTTGTCCCAGTTAATTGAAGGCTTCTTGGATTTGAAACCCTACAAGTTTCCTACCTACAAACTAGATTTCTGCCCAAGGGTCAAACCACAGTTTGAAATCCCAGATTGCAGGGAGGAAATAGTCTCCAATTTGAATGGCACCTGCATCAAGACACAATGGCAGCAGGCCCGTAGCTACAGTGGGGCATTCTGGGGCCCGGCCCTCTGACTTTCCATCAGAACCCCCCCGACTTATTTCTTGAACTTGCAGCCGCTGCCAGGGTGGCAAAACAAGCCTCATGTTGTCCTTTTCCCTTCCAGCTCTCTGAATCTCTTCTCTGCAAAGAAAGCCCCACCCTGCACTTCCATGCTGCTACTCTACCTCTTGCCGGCCAGCAAAGAAAGCCCCGCCTCTAGTCCCACCACGCTGCTAATCTTGTTGCTATATTCCTCTCTTTTGCTTGCTTTGCCTCTTGTAGGCAGGCAAAGCACAAGCCCCGCCTCCCCTCTTGTTGCTGTGTGTTGCCTCTCTTTTGTTTTCTTCTTGCTGGCCGGCAAAGCAAGCAAGCCCGCATCTAGCCTGTGGTGGCTGTGTTGCCACTCTCTCATTTTCCTCTTACCAGCAGCAAACAAGCCCCACCTCCAGTCCCACGCTGGCTACTCTTTCGTCGCTGGCAAAACAAGTAAGCAAGCCCTGACTCCATTGCCATGTTGTGGCGGTGATTTTCTCTCCTGCAATTGCAAGCAACCCTGGGCCATCTACATCCCTGTATTTCCCAAGCCCCACAGGTGGGCTGAAGTTTACTCACTTGCTTTGTTTTGAATGGGGGGGGGGATGCCAGACTCCAGGCAGGTCCTGGGGATCCCCTCCCCTGAATTACTGTTTAAAAAGCCCAACAATCCCAACAAAATGTCATTTTTTTTTAAAGGACACAGTTCATGGTGTGGGTATGATTTCCTTGATTTTATTTGTCTGTTGATGCTCTGGAGAGAGCAGCTAGATTTGGGGTCAACAGTGGGAGGGCTTCTAGTGTCCTGGCCCCACTGCTGGACCTCCTGATGGCACGTGGTATTTTTGGCCAATGTGTGACAACAGAGTGTTGGACTGGATGGGCCACTGGCCTGATCCAACATTGACTTCTCTTATGTTCTTAAGAAGTCTCCGGATTTCATGGTCTAATCTGGTCAAGCACGCTTAGAGGCATACATGGTATGATTTTTTTTCTGTCTTCAGTAACATATACCATGGTTTATTGTCAGGAAATGGACAAATTGCTTATCTTTATTATTTATTATTTTAAAGTATGAGTATAAATATAATGGGTGCCCCACAAGAAAAAAATTTGCCCCACAAAATGAAAAATCCTGGCTACGAGCCTGAATGGCAGATTGCAGTTTGATCCAAGTCTTTTGCAACCAATAAGTTTTCAATAATGCTCTGTACCTGAGAGAATGGAGCATGACAACAAGTTAGGTTTGTGCTGGTATCATAAACTAGTGGAGATTTGCCATATCTGAATGCAGCCAGTATAATTTGAATCAGGTAGGGTTGCCAGCTCTGCCTTCTTGGAGATTTGGGGTTGGATCCTAGGGATGGTGGGGTTTGGGGAGGGGAGAGATCTCAGCAGGGTATAATGCCATAGAGTCCACCTTCCAAAGCCAATGTTTTCTCATCTCTGTAATCTTTAAATTATTTATAATTCTGGGAGATTTCATTTGCCTCACCTGGAGATTGGCAACCCCATTTGACTGGTTGTGTTAGTAAAGTTGGCTTTCAATAGTGATTCTAGGAAGCTTTGAAAGTCCTGAACACCACCGAAGGAAGTAGGCAAATGTTGTGTGTAACTCCAGCCTTCTGTGTCCTTGCTTTCCAGAAGTCACAAGCCTCATATCTGCTGAGAAGACATGCTAGCAGGCAAATGCCCCTTGTTGAACATCGCCAAAACTACATGCATCAATAAACTAGTTAACTTATTTTCCAGAAATTTTGGACTAAATATCTATTCTCTGTCTCTCATCCATTGCAACCTACAGATTTTTCTAAAATCTGGGAACAAGGAAAAAATATTTTCCTGTTCTGGTCAAAGCTTCCATACTCTACTGTTTATGCCTCTGCCATTATTCTAAAAATACAGAATGAATATTAAATTGTAAATGTCAAAACATTCCTTCTTGCTTTAGGCAACATTGGTTATTTTTCAACCTGCTCTACAGCAGTTGGGTCTTTTTCTTCCCTGCATGTTAATATATTCTTTTAGATAATTGACTATAAATTAGACTTCTTTAAGGAACAAAAATGTCTGTCTAATCTCAAAGTGGTCACATAACTACATCTCAGTGGAAACACCAGCTTTACATAAAAATATAGCAAACACAACCTTTCTCCCTTCCTCTCCCCCTTTTATGGTTATATTACAATGCACTGGTTTTAACCAACCTGTCTTCACTCCTGCATCAAAATAAAGCCTTCCAATTAATACAAAATATCCGTTCTAGCAATACAACAGAATTTATGGCAATACAGGTATCAGGTCAGATGTGAGCATGCGGGTGTGTGCAGGTGAGCAGAAGGGAGAAAGGATGCAGATAAACTGTAGACTCACAGGCTGGACCAGGTAGCTTCCCACCCCCCAAAATGATTGTGACCATCTCATCACACAGTATAGAGTATGTAGGAAATCCTAGTCTCCAGTAACATGTGACTTGAAGGTTGTTGTCCTCAATTTCTGTGTGTATGTGTGGGCAATTTGAATTGTGACCTCAGCTTGCTTGGAGAAAGGGTTTCAACCAATGCTCCCTCTAAGCTGTGGAGTCTTGTGAGCAAAAATTCCACTCTGTGAGCTACTGGCATTAAAGTTGTGAGCGAACAATATGTCTACTGAATAAATTAGTTTGCTCTGGAGTCATCCTTCGTGAGCGAAGACAAAAATGTGTGAGCTGAAGGCTAAAGAACTGTGAGCTAGCTCACATTAACTCAGCTTAGAGGGAACACTGGTTTCAGCCCATTTTCCTGGCCTGAAACAACCCTGGGAGGTTGCTATTTGACCTGTTGGGGATACCCACAAGTGTACATGAGGGTCTCCCCAAGAGGCCAAATAGGATACCCCTGGGACCATTGCATGTCAGGAAAATACCACAGGGACCCAAGCTGTGTGCTCCATAATGTGAGAACAGACACTAAAGGCCAAAATAGACATTATGGTGTCCATGGGCCCAACCCATGGACACCAATGCCATTTTGGAGATGAATTTGGCCATTTAAGAATGCTGTGGGGGCCAACCCACAGAGCAGAAGGACGTTTCCCCCTTAAGCCCTTTTACAAGTGCTGAAACAGCCATGCGGGGGCTGGTTTGTTTCACTTAAAAAGGTACATGGGGGGGATGAGATTGCTTGGTCCTGCTGCACTGTGAGCCTGATCAAGATCAGGTCCTTGCAGCATTTTTAAGTGGCAGAATTCATCTCTAAAATGGCCTTGGGGGAATTTGCTAGGGACAAGAATCTTTACATCCTTCGGTAATGTCAGCTTGGCCCTATAGCCCTCATCTGATTTCCCAGGCCAGGAAGATCTGGGGCTCCTGTGGCAAACTCCAAGCTGTGGTGGTAATAAGGAGCAGGAGATAGTGCTTGATCCACACAACTCTTGATTAGAATTTCACTAAATACATCAAAAATATTCAAGAGTCAAGAGTCAGGTTTATTAGTACGGTCAAGCGACCAGACAATATAAAACATTTCCAAAAGGAAAATTGAGGTAAAATACACAGTAAATACTTAAAAATTAAATAAATATATAAGACGGCATTAAGAGCAAAAGCGGGAGCATTAAGGTGGAACAATACTAATTTATCATTAACTTGCTATCTAAGGTACAATAAATTAGAGGGCAATGCATCAAAACGTTCTCTGGAAAAAGCCCATCTATAACCATCATATATAATGTTAGAAAGGTATGGAGCAGGTGCAAAACCTGCCCAAGATTTTAAAACTCCATATCTCGAGGGTAGAAGCGCTTCTTCTGTCTGCGCCTCTATATCCATTAGACGTTGGGATACTATAGTTTTAGCTTTGGTCAATCCTAGATCGAAAAGACTTGCAGGGTGAAGCCCAATTGAACCAAGTTTAACCAATATTTTGGAGGACCATTCAGGATATGGAATAGCAGCTAAAAAAGATGGAATTAGACCTGTAGGCTTCAAGTGCATTCTTAACCAGTAAAACATTGAAGTAATCCAAATTTTCATTTTCACTCTTGGCACCCCAATCTCCTGCCTAAGAACTACATTTGCTGTACATTTAGGCGCATTAAATAATGCTCTAATAAATTTAGATTGAACTTTTTCCAGGTTCTTAAAGTTATTATCACTTAAAGTAATTACTTGCATACCATATGTGAGTTTGGTTAAGATCTTTGCATCAAATAATTTTAAGGCCGCTTGAATTACACCTTGGCCTTCCATCCTGAAGAATCTGATGATAGCATTAGTATTTCTCTCAGCTGAGCAAATTGTGGAACTTATATGCACTGAGGAGCTGCCATTATAACTGAAGGATATCCCCAGATACTTATATGTTTTAACTTGCTCTATAGGGTGTCCGTTTATACTCCAGGTATTTTTCTTATAAATCCTATTAAAATGAATAATCTTGGTTTTAGAGTAATTAATTGTTAATAATTCCTCGTTACATTTCTTGCTAAAAATTCTTAAGGCCCGACCGATGAAGACCAACTCTAGTTTGAGACAATAGGATAGCGTCATCCGCATACATCAGTATTGGAACCCCCTCTCCTCCTGAGAAGTTAGGGGCGTGCACATCTGCCCCGTGTAGAGACTGAATAAGGGAGTTAATATAAATATTAAACAAGGAGGGGGCGAGTAAACAACCCTGTCTTACTCCCTTCCAGGAGGGAATACGTTTAGATAGCATTCCTTCCCTGTTACATCTGATTTGTAGTTGCGTGTTCTCATGCACTTTGATCATCAGAAGTAGAAGTCTTTTATCTATAGTTGAGGAATTCAACTTTGCCCAAAGTCTTCCCCGAGATACAGAATCAAAGGCCGCCTTCAGATCCACAAAGGCAACAAAAAGAGATTTCTTAGCTACTCTAACGTATTTTTGAACAAAATAATCTAGAACAAGACAATGATCGAGAGTTGAACGACCCTGGGTAAAGCCCACCTATTCTTTGCTTAGATAATTATTGTGTTCGAGCCAATTATGTAGTTTAATTTGCAGATATCTAGAGTACAATTTGCCGATGGTATTTAAAAGACTAATCGGATGATAATTATTAGGGTCAGACCTGATACCTTTCTTATATATAGGATTAATAATTGCAAGGCCCCAGTCTGATGGAATCTGAGCAGTATGATCAATATGGGTAAAAAGTCTGGCCAGTATCGGTGACCACCAGTCAACAGTACTCTTAAGAAGATCTGGGGGAATGAAATCACTCCGAGGAGCCTTCCCATTTTTTAACTGCTTAATCATTAGAGTGACCTCTTCTGATGTAACCGGGGCCAAATAGGCAAAGTCTCTGGAGGGACTACCATGGGAGGGGTCGGCTGTGGGTCACTATATAATACCTCAAAGTGATTTTCCCAAATCTCAGCGGGTATAACACTTGCCATCATATTACTTTTATCCCCATGTACTCCAGACACAAACTTCCAAAATCCCACATTATCTCTGTTCTTAGTAATCTCTTTTAAAGTTTGCCACCCAGATAACACATGAGTATGTTTTTTTGACTTTAATAGAGCCTTGTAGGCTTTTTTGCTGAGCGGAAAGTCATTTAATTTATTAGAATTTACCAAGGCTGCCCTACAACTCGCTATAAGGTTCTGCTTGGCCTGAATATATCTTGATCAAACCACCTTTTATTAAAAGTTTTTATTATTTTTGGGGGTGTTGGGTCTCGTTAAAATTGGATTGAAAAATTTGATAAGATCATTATAAAGAGATAGTAAAAAATCACTATCAACAGGAGAATTTATAATCCTAGAATGGAGTGCCATACCCTCAGCCGAATGCGATTGTACAATACATTTCGTATTAAGTGTGTTATTCCATTTACTTTTAATCTTGATATGAACAATGTCCTCATTTTGGGTCCTTCTGGTATACAAATTCATCAAAAATATTAAAGAAAACTCCCTTGATACCAGTAACCTGTGGAATGGCCATAGCCCATGATTTAAGTGTAGATTAGGTAGATGGGGCAGTTTTTAATACTGGTAGAGTAGATATGCTGGCAGAATTTAAACATGCAGAGGAATGGAGCATCAACTGTTTAAAGAAAATAATTTGGTTTATTAAAGAAGAAATAAACTCTGATACAACACAGGAGAGGGAGAGAGCCTTAACTAACTGCTGTGAGAGACAGGAATGAAGGGAGAGGGCTCAGTTGGAGCAGGAAGGGCATAATTTGAAATTGTGGGAAGCCCCTAATCTAGCTGTGCTAACTAGCAGTCCTTTAGCTGTCCTTTATAGGTTGTTCTTCTGATCTTCAAATAGGTGCACTATAGACCTTGTATATTCTAACAAGATAAAGTCAAGGGAGAGTGTGAAAATGCACCTATTGCATATTCGTGATTCCATCTGAGCAGGGTAAGTACCTTTGCACAGAGAGCACACTAAGCTTCAGCATGATAGCTAGTTTTCCCCAGGGATTCTTTTTTACAACCTGATGCAGAAAGATCTGAACTTAAGTGGCAGCTAGCTACAGTCACCCTTTATTTGTGCCTCCTTCCATCTATGTGGCAATATCCCTATATCATTGGACCTGGTTGCACTACCTTTTGATGTCAATTATTTAAACCCTGTCATTTCTTTACCTCTACAGTGTAAGCTGTGGATGCTACTATACTATCTCTGTGTTCTACTCTGATCTTGCTGGACTTCTTATGCTTCCTCAGGGAGCCTCCACATTCAGATGCAGTAAACTGCTGAATTCCAATGACCGATTTCCCTGAGTATGATAACTCCTAGCAGGGGTTTCTACCCTGGGTGTGTCTTGTACACCCATTGGCTTATACTGGAAAAGTGAGAGGCCCATAGGAGACCTCACTTATAATGTATGGATGTGTCCCCTGCTTCACTTTTGCGGCAAGCTTGAATCCATTATTGATCAACAGCTGACAGAATTCATTGGGATTTTCTCTGTTCTTTATTAGAAGTGATAGGTCTAACTCGGGGTTTTCTAAATGGCCCAGTTTATTTTCTACAGAGTTCAGGGCATAGGTGACAACTAATGAGAATCACTCATGGCGTTTTGCAGTTAGCAGGGGAATTAGGAGGGTTGCCACTTGTCTTCCCCATTACTGTTTTATCTTACTATTAGTGGCAAGGCCCATTGCGTGGCCCAATGCAACGGGCGCTAGCCGGACTCCCCGTGTAGGGCCTGTTCCCCTCTGTGGCAGCGGTGGCTAGAGGGCCAGGCGAGGTCCGCCTCCCCCTCCGCGCGCGGCCCCGCAGTGGCGGCGCAGCAAGCAAGGGAGGGCATGTCTGTTTTCGGGCCAGCCAGGTGCTCGTAGCCCCTTTCCCTGAGTGTGCCTGCACAGCGAGGCCAACAGTGCCACCTCGTTCCTGCCATGCAAGGTGTCAGCGGCCCCAGTTGCTTACCGGGGGCGGGGTGGTCCTGCAGTGAGGGAGGCCATTGTGGAGCCTGGCCCATCAGCGGGCAGCCGCCGGAGCATCCGCCCGGTCCAGTGGCTGGAGGAAGACTGGGGCGAAGAGGCTGTGTGCTGACTGTGTGGGCGGGACAGAGCCCACGCAGCCAGGCACACCAGCCAATGGCCAGGGCCCAACTGTGCGCAGCAGCCCCCGCGGTCAACCCATTTTGCCGCGCATGCCTTATTTGGGCATTGCAGCTGACCACTACTCTTTTATATATAAGGAAAGGATGGAGCTACTCACTTCTGCAATACATCAGGATAAAAATAAGGAATAAAGATAGGAGAAACAGAAGTCAAATAGCACTATATGCAACATCATTGTTATTTTTGGAAGATCCAGATCACATAGTCCCTAAATTAGGTAAAGGTAAAGGTTTCCCTTGCTCATAAGCCGGTCAAATCCAACTCTAGGGATGCGGTGCTCAGACGGGAACTCACTCCATCATGCAGCACTCAGGTCTTGAACTGCTGGACCAGCGTCTTAACCACTTGAGCCACTGCAGCCAGTATCTAAATTATGGGATCTTAATTCTAAATTAATTCATTTCAATGATGAACCTATTAAATCTTTTGGAGACTGCAGTACAATCTTCCCCCCTCAAGTCATTGGCAGTATCTGCAATTAACTTACTGACTTCATACCAAATTTGGACCAAATGCACTTGCAGCTTTGAACCTTTATGACATATTGCTTTTTTGAAATCTGTAGAATCATCACCAAATGCACACAAATCTTTATATACCTATTTGACACCTATCATGAATGTGTAACTCAAGAAGTATGGCAGAAATTGGAATATGCAACTGAATAGCCAAATTCAGAAAACAATGTGTCAAGAAATACTGTAAAATGTTAAACAAACTTCTTTAGACCTTAGATTATAATTAATACAATAAAATATTATTCTCTGCAATTATTGGATACATAGTATTTTCCTTAAATGGGGGTTATCAGACTTGGATAGGTGTTGGAGATACAAGCAGCCAAGAGCAAGTTTAATATATATGTTATGGATATGACTGATTATCATGCCATTTTGGTTAGAGATTAATAACAAAATATTTTTACATTAGAATGTTCACTGGATCATTTACTGCAATATTTGGCTACAATACTTCTTCCTGGAACCTTTTGAAGGGGCAAAGGCTCTAGTTCATACAAGCCATGTTAATAGTTAAATGATTAATACTTCAGAATGGAAAGCAAAAGCTACGCCACATATTGAAATATGGACTGAAGCAATGTAAAACTTTACATTCAAAGAAAGAGTTGATTTTAATACACATGAAACAAATGTGAAGTATAATGACAGGTGGTCTGCATTTGTGCCTTTATTTGAATATTAATATATGAGTATATATTAGGTTGTAGTAGAGCAGCATGGGATTAGCCGGTCACTTTGGGGCCAAGTAGGAATATTTATATCTAATTGGCTGTGAGAGAGACCTTTTTTCACCAGCTTCATGCTATATCAGGGAACTTAAGCTTATTTAAATTGATCTGGTTATAGTAGACTGATAAGGTCCTAGCTGAGGGGGCAGATATGAAACTGAAGGTACACATGAACACACACAGCTGGATCGCCCATTGGGGGAACTAGGCTCTCGCCTAGGGTGCGCCGGCCTCAGGGGCGCCAAATGGTGCCCCACTCCCCCCCTGAAAAGTGCCCCCCGCCGCCCTAACTGGGCGCCCGCCGCCCCTGCCTCCGCTGTGAAAAGTGCCCAGCTAGGGTGCAAGTCGCCCTCCCCCTCCTCCCTAGGAGCCGGCGGCGGCCAATGGGATCTCCCCGCTGCTGCCACTGCACCACCGAAAAGTGCCCTCCCCCTCCTCCCTGGGGGGGGAGGAGGAGGAGGCAGCCGGTGGTGGCCAGCGGGATCTCCCCGCTGCTGCCACCGCCACAGCTGAAAAGCGCCCAGTTAAGTCACAAGTCGCCCTCCCCCTCCTCCTGGCGGGGAGGAGGAGGAGGAGGCGGCCGGTGGCAGCCAGCGGGATCTCCCCACTGCTGCCACTGCCGAAAAGTGCCCAGCTAGGGCGCAAGTCGTCCTCCCTCTCCTCCCTGGGGGGGGGAGGAGGAGGCAGCCGGCAGTGGCCAGCGGGATCTCCCTGCCGCCGCCGCCGCAAAGCTCCCAGCTAGGGCACAAGTTGCCCTCCCCCTCCTCCTTGGGGGGGAGGGGGAGGGGGAGGAGGTGGCCAGCAGCAGGCAGCGGCCAGCGGGATCTCCCCACTGCCGCCGCCGCTGCTGCCAAAAAGCGCCCAGCTAGGGCGCAAGTCGCTTTCCCCTCTCCTCCCTGGGGGGGGAGGTGGCAGCGGCCAGTGGGGACTCCCCACCGCTGCAGAGTGCCCAGCCGGGGCACAGCTTGCCTGCCCTCCCCCTCCTCCCTGGGGGGGAAGGAGGGGGGGCGGCATGGCTGTGTCTCCAGGCCCAACCGGGAGGTTGGGATCTGCACCCGCCTAGGGCGCAGAAATACCTGGAGCCGGCCCTGTGAACACACAGAGCTGCCTTATACTGAATCAGAGCCTTGGTTGGTCAAAGTCAGCTTTGTTCACTCAGACTGACAGCAGCTCTCCAGGGTCTTATGCAGAAGTCTTTCACATCTCCTGATGCCAAATTCTTTAACTGACAATACCAGGGATTGAACCTGGGACCTTCTGCATACCAAGCTGATGGTCCACCACCGAGCAGTGTTCCCTCTAAGCTGAATTACTGTGAGCTATCTCACAGATTTTTAGCCTCTGGCTCACATATTTTTATCTTAGCTCAGGAAGGATGGCTCCAGAGCAAACTAATTTATGCAGTAGCCAAATCGTTTGCTTGCAAGTTTAATGCCAGTAGCTCACAAAGTAGAATTTTTGCTCACAAGATTCCACAGCTTAGAGGGAACATTGCCACCGAGCCATGGCCCCTGCTGTAGATCTGGCCTGAGGTTCCTCTTGTAAAATTTTTGATCTGTACAAAAGAAAAAAAAATGAAATCACCAAATGAGTTTTCACTGACTGTGATCTGAAGACAAATATACTACAGAGCATCTAAAATGATGCACAGGTCTAATTTGCTGCTGAATTCCTTCATTTGCTTCCTGTGTTTGCATACTGTAGGGCTGACTCACCAATACTTTTCCCTTTAGGAAAGATATGACCCATTTGCATTACACTGAACTCTGATGCAGAGGACTGGACTTGTGTTGCTAAGGATACAAAGAGTGGAACACTTAGTTATTGCTGTGGCTGGAAGATTACCTTCATGATTATACAAGGAAAACAAAGAATAATCTATTTTGTTGCACCGTTTCAAAAGACTAGCTGTTGCAGTAAGAAATTTAAGATATGTCCATGTGAAGTATTCTGTGAATCGTAAGCTGATACAGAACTAAACTTGAGGAGAAAAATACATTTTCATAACTTTAAGTCAATTGAATTGAGTAGTACAGTGATTATTTCTGATACTCAGAACACAGGACGTTTTCATGTTTGCAGATTCGGTGAACCAAATTACATATGTAGGAGGAAAGCTTATAAAGTATGACTTGGCTTTGATCAGTGGTTGTTGCTGGGGGGTTTGGTGTTTTTTTTAACCTAGTACAATCATTATTTATATACATGATTGAATTAGTGTGATTTTTAAATAAAATAGTTTGGGCCTATTCTCAGTTATTTCCAAGTCAAATATCATGCCTTGTGTCTGGTAGCATCAGAATATTTTCAAACTCTTTGGATCAACATATACTTTTAAAAACATATATGTACCACATGTAAACATTTGGTTCCCTGCTCTATACAATTGTGTAAACAGCAGCCCCTATATACTTACCATACAGATGACTGTCACAGTCAGCTTTCACAACACCCACTCCCTCAGAAAGGTAATCAGCATTGCCAAACCTGATCATACAGTTTGTTAGGAGCTGTCAATCCATAGTTATTGTGCACAGGCATCTTCAGCGACTAGACATGGCGTCAATACCTGTTTATATGCATGGGACCCCTCTAAGAAGATGTTGGCATGAAACTCCAGGATTCACCTAATCCTGTGGGGTTGTGCTGATGTCACTTCTGGTTCCACACCAAAACTAACATTGCACATGAGAGCGACATACTGGTCAATTTCACATTACCTTTTTAAACCACATGGTTTCCATTATTGGCCCGTCATGGATGAAACTGGTACAGGGATGGCTGTTTCACACAGTATTTCCCTTCCAGTAAGGAGCCGTCTCTGAAGCAGTGTGACCATTTCAAACTGTGCCACTTTCTTTTCCCACCATTTTCCTCCATGTGCACGATCTCCCTGAGAGGTTTTTAAAAAAACCTTCTGTTGGGAGCGTTATGATGCTGATTTGATGTCCTGTTTCAGCATCATAGTGCTCCCAAAAGAACATTTTTTTAAAAAAAGAGATATTACACATGGAGGGGGGAAGGGCATGAAAAACCCATCACTGGAGGATGCATTTTACACAGCCCACTGTAGTGATTCAGATCCGGAAGAAGGGATTGAAGACCTGAGGAAAGCAGTTTTCATCAACAATGCCTCAGGCACACTTCCCAAACAGGAGACAACCTGCATTGTATGAGCAGGTAAATATATTCTGTTAATAGCCAGTTACTAAAATGGGTCTGTCTGAAATTTCAGGGAAAAACCTGAAATGGAATATATAGGCTGTCTGAAATCCTTCACAGTGATGCTCCCCATCCCCCCCCCCATCAAGCGGCAGCAAAGAATGTGGGTGGGGGGCCTCCAGGATTGGAGATTTTTCATTATAGCAGGAAATCTGGCCTGCTTACTTCTATTACATAGACCTGGGATAGGCAATCCTGAATACATGTACTGACCAGCAGAATTTCAGACTACTTTGCTCAGTACTGGGGGCTTTTTCTTCACCCAAGCAACCAAGGTGAGTCTCAGAGATGCTGGCAGTGCCACTGGGTCTGATAGTGTAGGAGAAGGAGACAGGCAAGGCTTATGGTTGTCATGGCCTCCCAGAAATACCACCAGCCACATCCAAAATAAGCCCCTAAGGTATTAGCAGTACTGCGGGGCTCAGCCTATTCCCACTGAGTATATGTTTTTGACCAGGTACACCTCCTGTCTCTTCACCTCCTTTGGCAGCACACCAGCATCTGCATAGGTAATAACTATGGAATGGAGTTGGCAACTTGATCCAAAGAGGCTGCTGACCCTTGGCATAGACCATCATTATTGGAATAAAGCACTGATGACATTTTCCAGTCAGAACTATCAGTATTCTAAAGATATCTAAACAGCAGCTACTACCAACAGTCTGCTTGCTTAAAAGTCAAGTCCCACTTATATACATGGAGACAGATTCTGGCGGGTACCTGTGTTGGTCGGAAGCAACAGAACAAAGTTTGCATCCAGTGACATCTTTAAGATCAACAAAGTTTAATTCTGGGTATAAGCTTTGTGGTCTTAAAGGTGCCACTAGACTCAAACCTTGATTTAAATGGAATTACTCCTCAGTAAGCACGTGAATGATTATATTTAATCCTTGATGGATTATAATGGGCAACAAAGCTGATTGATGGCACCATAAGATTATTAGTTTTACTCATCATACATGCTGTTGTATGCTGTTTTGTGCAGGCAAATATCTTTGCTGGAACAGTTCCAATATTACTGTAACAAAGCTGAAGAAACTGCATTGCTACTTATGCCATTATTCTGAGAAAGGGAGTCCTTAGCAGTCAACTCTAAAGTCTCCTTTTAAATAAATTTTAGAGCTTTCGTGTCTCATTATTGTCTTCTAGGAAGCCTGCCAGGGTTGAGTGTTAAAAGCTTCCATTAGTAGCTAATTCTTTAGCTGAGTAAAATTTTTAACCCTGTATGGAGAAAGTAAAAACAGAAAGTGATGGAATGGGCAGGGTGTGTGTGTGGAAAAGTAACAAAGAAAAGTGATGAAATGTTTGGGAATGGAGAATATAGATTCTGGAAGTTTCAGATGAAATTCCCACATTTTTATATAATGCCATATTGAGAAGAGAAACAGGATGCCGTCTTCAGACCCTTTGGTCTCACGCCATTTAGTGCTTTACAGGTATTGACTAGCACTTTGAACTGAGTCCAGGGTGGAGTACATTAACTGTGAGTGTAGTTCCTTTAATACTGCCAAGATATGTCCCCTCCCATAATGCACAGCAGCCAACAGCCTCATTTCTGTATTTGGTACAAGCTGAAGCTTTGAAATAGTCTTCAGAGGCAGCCCCATATAGAGCCCATTGCAATAATCTGCGACATGATCCAGAGTATGGATAATAATTCCATGTCATCATCCCTTGGGGATGTTGAATATAAACATCAACTCTGAGATCATTATACATTTGTCTGTTAAATCCTTCTGCTTTTATTTTATTGGGTAAATGTCCCTGCCCCATTTCTTTGCTGAAGCATTTTTCATCAGCATAATTTTTGTTACAGCTTTTAAAAAATTGTGTGTTTACTTATGTTCAGAATGTATGTCTCATAGGTACAGTAACATGGATATTGGCTTTGTTGGAGTCTTTAATACAGCCATATTGTATTAAATCAGTGGCTTTCATACCTGCTTTGATTGCAGCTTGTATGCAGTCACTTCATACTCAAGTGTAAAGCACACCCCCAGTGGGGATTCATAGTGGTAGACAAGTTATCGGCCATTATTTATTTTTCTGCATGGATATGTTTCTGATGAACCTCAGAATTTCCTAGAACAGTTTGAAAACCAACGTATTGGCCCAAGGTCATCATTATCAGCTTTTGCCAATCGTGAAGTAGCATTATTTACTAAATTTGGATCACTTTCTGCACAAAATATTTTCCCAAGGGCTGCATTACTGTCAAACCAGGAAATATGCTGGAAGATCCATGAATGTATATATGGCAATCTCACCCTATTCCCTTCTCATGCACAGGATTTTCCCTTTTTTCTTCTTTCTTGCTGAATAGCTCCTGTATCTATTTTATTTTTATTTTTTTCCTATGGTTGTCCCACCCAGTTGCATCTATATCTATATCTATATCTATATCTATATCTATATCTATATCTATATCTATATCTATATCTATATCTATATCTATATCTATATATTGAAGCTGGCTCAACCCAGGAAACTGAGGGAAGAGACGCAACTACCTTCTTATATTCAGCTTTTGAAATGGCAAACGAAAGGCTTTTGAAAGTGCAGAATAAACAAAAAAAATATTTAACTTAGAGGGGAAAAGGTCAGGTAGAATCAGGGGAAGGATGTATGAGGTGAACCAGTAATAAAACTGAGATAACTTTATAATCACACTAACTCCATATAATTTGTTGCTGACAAATTGGTGTTTCTGCTGTTCAAAAAGGTCTTTTTAAAACTTTCAGGAGTGAGGCTTTATTTTCAGTTTCTGCTTAAACATTCAAGCATATGTTTCTGAGTTTCACTGACTCTTAAAGTCTAGAAGGCAGGAACATACAACCAAGTTCCCAGAATCCTTCTATATACACAGACCAGGGATCAATCCTCTTTTAAGAGCTATCTCCCTTTTCACAGGACAGGGATTTCTTCTCATAACTAGAAGCAATTTCCATTTTTGGCTTGAATGTGTATACTCTCTGATCCTCTCACTCCTTTTGCCTCCTTCACAGTCCACAGTCAGTGCTTAACTGTCTCTTCTTCAACTGCCAGTTCCCAACTGTCAGTTCTTAACTGACTGTCTCAACAGAAAGGTTCTCAGACTCTGGTCCAATCTACATTGGTATTTCCCACCATTGTTCAAATGATCTCACATGGTCTCACAAATTTCTGTCTGCATTTCATGCCGCATACACTCTCCTATTGTTTCATCTCAGCATTGTCTGTCTGCATCATTTTATTGCCATTTAGTGATGACTCCAAGGTCACTATGGCATCTCACCGCCTTATCTGAATGTGGTTTTAAGCTGGTACAGCTGCTCCTCCCCACCATCAAGCGGCTGTGAGCAAAAAGCAGACAACTGGAGCTAAATTCTCCCCCCCATCTTTTCTTAGAAGAAACGCAAATTGCCACAAAGGAAACAAGTTAGCTGAAAATCCAGTCATCTGCATTTAAAAGTAGCCAGGGAACATTTTCCTGTGATCATATGGGGGGGTCGGGTCGGAAGCATGCCAACCCCTGAACCATTTGTTATTTCCTGGGGCAGTCCCCAGAACGCCCCACCTGGCAACTGCTGGATGTTTTGTGTTTTTTACCCAGCTTGTTCTGTCTTTCCTGCCCCACCTCTGCCTCCCCCTCTGACAGGTTGCCCCCTTTTACTTTCTGTGTGTGTGTGGGGCCACAGGTGCCATTTCCTCCCTGCAGTGCAGCGCAGTGCCCTGCCGGTGCCCCTGGGAGGCCGCTCCTCCCCCCTCTTTTGAGTGCTCTCCCTAAACAGCTTGCGTCCTGATGCAGACTGAGGAGAGCTTTATACTGAGCCAAATGGGAAGCCGGCACCACAGCAGCATGGAACAACTTTACATAGCAAATGCAGATTGGGCCTCTGTTAGGCATTAACTCTTGACAGTCTGTCACAGTATGTTTTCAGGTTGGGAAAAAAACCAAACAGTAGGGAAAGTCCCTCCTTCCATGCCCTCATTTGAAACAAAGGCCCTGCAGCTGCTATTTAGCAATAAATATGTCCTGGAGATCCATTCATTGATCTTCCAGTGTCTTGAACGGTTTGACTTTGATACAACACTTGAAATAATAGTAAGGCTGTACATTATATGCTCAACAAATTTTAAATCCTATTTTTGTTCTATTTATAGCCTATCTTCTTCCTAAAATGCAAAAAGCAGATTAAAACTCCGCATAAAAATGCAAGCATAAAATAAATCAATAAAATATTCTTTAAAAGGGCACCTTGAAGATACAAGGACACTTAGACAGCATGGACTGAAAACCATGTTTCTTTTTGTTTCTTATTCTCTGGGACAATGGAACAGCACAATGCTTTCATTGGACAGAGAATCTCTGTCTTTTTTGAGAGCTTGAGAGCATCAAACATATCTGCTACTCTCATTTTCAAACAAAAACCATTTGTTTTTGCTTTTAGTTTCAGTTCAGTGGTTACTAGTTTGTTGAACCATTGCTATATCATAGAAGGATAGTGCTCTCGCCTGTAAATTACACCCCACAACCATTAATCAGCCCTTTATATCAATTTGCCTTGCAATATTAATTCTGTTTCTTTCTTCTGAAGTCAGCCATGCTAACATAATCAGCTACACAAAGAAATCTTCTCTGTCTAACACACTGGAGCACAGTTTTTTTTCCTTGGCTTGAATCCAGGAATGATAGTAGCGTACTTGGATTTATGCTTCAGACGTTTTCCAGTCAGACTGTATACTAGGTGAATCACTTCATAATTAGAGGAAACCAGAAAATTTACATAGTTTCATCATGGCACTTATTTTCTATAAGAAAGTGAAAATAACCAGTAATAAGTGTCCTCTGCTGACAGGAAATGTTTGTCAGGGGTGAGAGAAGAGAAGCTCTATTCTTCTGTCCATGGTGCGCATTCAGGACTCAGATACTTCAGTCAGTGTGCCAGATGTGTGAATGTGTAGTTGGTGCATTTGTCAGGAATCAAGCTCACAAAGAGTTTTGATCTGATGAGTATCATGAGCAGACACTATCTATCCCCCACTCTGCTTGAAGGAGCCAGCCACACTGACCAAGGAAGCCTCTTTTCACCAATGGCCAAAGGGTCACATGATACTCCCTGACCATGTAGAAAATCTTCCAGATCAGGTTTGCTCACTACTATTAGGAAGCCCTCTCTTGCTAGCTACATACTACATTTATGGAACATCAGCCTTATAACATCTAGAATGGGAGTAAATTATGATAAAACACCTGGATGGGTGGCTAGCATAACATAGAAAGTATCCATTTTTGCAACCACCAGCAATGTGGAATGTTACCAAGGAGAGTATCCATGTCATGGTGACCATCCAAATGCTAAGTGCAGCATGGTGTGACAAAACCCCAGAAGACACAAGAAGTGCATATGTACAATAGTGTGGTGCTATTTATTACTTTGGGGCATAGTTGCCAAAAAGGTTGGGCACCACTGCTTTAAGCCTGTATTATTAGCTTTTCATGCTGTGTACCATGACAGTGCATCTAAAAACAGATGGAAATAATTAGTGAGATACCAGTATCTGCAAAATCTTTTTGGGGAAAAAAGAAAAAAGCTGATGGATAAATAACAAACTAGCATCGCTAGGAATTAAACCAGATTGTGCAGTGCACTGTACCACTTGGAACTATATACCACTTCAGAATACAAATGAGAAACTGATTTTTTTCCATGTTTTTTTAAAAAGACACCCTGCACATAGAATACCATCACTATAGGGTAAAAGCTAAAAGCTAGGCTTTCACATATATGCATTGTGACTTTTCATGTACTTTATCTTAATTTTAAAAAGTTAATTATACTGCAGATTTTAATCAAAAGGCCATCCCTGTGATTTTAATAGTTTGTTTTTTTAGAATTCTTGCTTCAACTAGTAAATTAAGATTAATGAAACATTTTATAATTCAGTTTTTGTTACATATATTAGCAGCAGCTCAAGATGGGTAGCTGTGTTAGTCTGTCTATAGCAGTAGAAAAGATCAAGAGTCCAGTAGCACCTTAAAGACTAACAAAATTTGTGGCAATTAGGGTTGCACTGGTAGGAGCTTTCATGAGTGATTGCTGACTTTTTCAGAAGAAGAAGTGGGTCTTTAAGGTACTACAGAAATGTTGCTGTTTTCTACATATATCGGCACAATCACTAATGATCAATTGGGACTGTTACTATTATTATCTAAAATACTATATCTACTGCTCATTGCCAAAATTTCTTTACCAGCCACTCCTTTTGCTGGTCTTCATTGCCAAAATGTATTGGTCTAATCTATATGTCTGTGCTCACACCCACAAACCCTGGCTGTAGTCAAGTGACACCTTGCATATATTTTAAAATTGTTTTCTGTCAAATTAACATGGTAATATCCTCACTTATCTGTTCCAAATATGTCAGTTCAAAATCTCAGCTCCAAACATTCCAGCCATCGGCAACATGATGTTTTCAATAGCACTGATATGTTAATAATATCCAATTAATACGCTTTTAAAATTGTCTTACATATTATTTACTCAGTTTCTTAATTGAAAACGGCATATGGGAAGGTCTCATTATCATAGATTTCTGAGATTTTATTTGCCCTGCTCAATTATTCCATGAACCAAAGCCACAGTTCCTTCCTTGTGTGTCCAGCTAGCTTTGTGTGAGGGGACTCAAACCTGCATCTGCATTCCGCCCTGGAGTCTGTTATTCCACCTTTGGCTCCTAGTGGGCATGCAACAGTCCTCCTTATGGTACCTTGTTTCTTTTGTTCCTTCAGTTGTTCTGAGTTGGGTCAGAGGGACATCAGAGAGGTGTGCCAGTATCAGTAAACATTAGTTGGCTACTTTTATATAGGCTGAGATGGGAAACTTTCTGGTAGCATGCTACTTTGTGATCAGTGATTTGCAGCCAGGTTGCTTTGTAGTCTATTGCAGTTGTTGTGTTCTCAGGTCCCTGGAGCTGAGTCCTTGTCAATGTTTCCCCCCTGCTGGGAAGACATGGAATACCAATTAGCTGTGCTGGTGTTGGCATTGTACTAGTGTACAAGGCTTAGGTTTAGGCTGCCAGTCAAGGTGGACAGTTTTCCATTTCATAGCACATTAGTTTCCTGAATGTGTAGACTGCTGCTCATTATTTTTAAGGAATATGAAGACTGATTAGAATGGGAATTCTGATATCTCTGAAGCTCTGAGTCACAAATTGCACTGGGCACATCAGTAGGTAAGACTGCAAAAAGAAATATTTCTTCTAACTAGGCTGGATGCATCAAAAAGTTGGAGCAAGAGGCCCATATTGTGATTATATTAAAATTATACGTTGACGAGTTTACTTGGTCACATTTCTGTTTAAAATTCATTGGGAAATTTGGAAACCAACTTGCTTATTACTTGTTATTATGTAAGTAATCTTAGTCAACACATTAATTATCCAGCTTATTAGTTAAACAGCTATATTTGACACAGTGGTTTGTCATCATTTCAATTTGTGATTGATATACATGGCATGAAAAGGTAGCTATGGTATTTGAAAATGCCAGATTTCTGTTGAATTGAAGGTGTTCCCCTTGATCTTCAGTAAGTTTATATGTTAAGACCTAGATGATCCCATCCACACCCATTTGTCTGTTGTTGTTCAGTTGCACAGTTGAGTCCGACTCTTCGTGACCCCATGGACCAGATTACGCCAGGCCCTCCTGTCTTCCGCTGTCCGCTGAAGTTTGCTCAATTTCATGTTTGTTGCATCGATGACACTGTCTAACCATCTCATCCTTTGCCGTCCCCTTCTTCTTTGACTTTCAATCTTTCCCAGCATCAGGGTCTTCTCCAGTGAATGCTCCCTTCTCATTTGGTGGGCAAAGTATTTGAGCTTCAACTTCAGGATCTGGCCTTCCAGGGAACAGTCAGGGTTGATTTCTTTTAGGATTGACTGATTTGATCTCCTTGCAGTCCAAGGGACTCTCAAGAGTCTTCTCTAGCACCATAGTTCAAAAGAATCTATTATTCGGTGCTAAGCCTTCCTTATAGTCCAACTCTCGCAGCCATACATTACTACGGGGAATACCATTGCTTTGACCATGCGGACTTTTGTTGGCAGGGTGATGTCTCTGCTTTTTATCATGCTGTTTAGGTTTGCCATCGCTTTCCTCCCAAGGAGCAGGTGTCTTTTAATTTCATAGCTGCAGTCACCATCTGCATTTGTCTACATGACAAGAAATCTAGAGTTTGTGGCATGTATAGATCAAATTGTATATAATTACTACGTTCAGAATCCCATTTAATTTGATAGTTCTTGGAATTTTTATTGTGCAAAGAATGGAACAATTCAAGTGACTAAAGTGCTGTATGAGGTTCCAATCTTCCATCCTCTTCCATCTATTTTTAAGGGCCAATTCCAGGTACTTGCGAATGGCCAAAATACAAATGTACCTCTTCTTAGCTGAATTTTTCAAAGAAAATGGTTGAAACTTAATTCAGTGTTTCCCAGTACAATTCTTTTACAGCCATGGTCATAACAAAGAAGACTCAGCCTAAGAATATATGCAGTTCCTTCTTTTCATTAGCTGTTTAACAATATAGTTTTAAGGCAACACAAAGTGATTACATTCTAAAACTGTTGCTATCCAATTGATCTATGGTGCAAACAGAAGGCAGCTGGCTGATAACTGGAGAACTTGCCTGTGCTTTAAATGTGGTAGGAAACTGGAGAAAAGATGAGAAAATATAAGCTCACCAATGCCAGTTTGGGAAATTCCTGGCGGCTTGGGGGTGGAGCCTGGGGATGGTGGAGTCAGGAGAAGGAGTCTGCCCTCCAAACCTGCCATTTCCTTTTGAGGAATTGATCTCTAGGCCAGAGATGAGTTGTAATTCCAGAAGAACTCCAGGCCAGTGTTCCCTCTAAGCTGAGTTAGTGTGAGCTAGCTCACAGTTTTTTAGCCTCCAGCACACAGATTTTTGTCTTAGCACAGGAAGGATGGGTCCAGAGCAAACTAATTTATGCAGTAGCCAAATCACTTGCTCACAACTTTAATGCCAGTAGCTCACAAAGTGGAATTTTTGCTCACAAGACTCCACAGCTTAGAGGGAACATTGCTCCAGGCCCAACCTGGAGGATGACAACACTAGAAGAAGCAGTCACACAGTAGCCTAATTTCCTGCCACAACAATGGGAGTTGGAAAGTCATTTTACAATCAAGACAGCATACAAGGTACCACTAAAAAAGGGCCCCATATATTCTTTATGAAAGGTTTCAAACATTTTTGTGCCATGTTAAACTGCAAGAGGTACAGTGCAATCCTAAACCGTTATACCCTTCTAACACCATTGAAGTAAATGGGCTTAGAAAGGTGGGCCTCTGTTTAGGATTGCACTGGTAGTAAACAGAGACCAATAGACTGGGCACGTTTTTGTAGTGGAACAAAGGGACAATATTTCTAATACATACAGTTGTGATACTGCACATGCAATAGTGACTGAAGATCTGCATACATTTAAAATATAAGTGTATTGTAACTCACCTGAGACTAAATCTGTTGGGCAGTTCTCCTGAGCAAGCAGCATCGAAATGAAGGCCAGCTGCAAAATGCACCGCTGGCTCTTGGATACCTAGCCTTCATCTCAATGGAGCATGTGTGGGGGAAAAGTCACAGTGGATTCTGCAGTAGATGAGTAATTGATGAGTGACAGGACATTTTTTAGTTACTGCCTCTTTCCAACAGCACAGATGGCTGTCGGGCTTTCCTGGCTGGGAATTCTGCCACGAGTCAACAGAGACTTGTGTTCCATAGCCAAACTCTCTGGCTATTGATGCTCATCACAATACGTTTGCACAATAGTATGCCCTTTCACATATTGATTAGCCTCCCCACAACGCAAGTATCAACTGCCCACAGATTCAGAATGCTGCATACTGAAGGCTGGTTTATGCTGCAAATCCCTTCTCAGTTACAAACTTACTTAGTAGTTAGCTCATAGCATTGTTATATTAATTAAATGTGGTTGTGAGCTCCTTCCTTCTGTTTGTCTCTATACCTGAAAGAAGCACCTTTGAGGACACTGTAACTAGTGAGGTAGAAGGGAAATAGTCAATGATTATTAGAGATCTTGGCTCTGCTTAAATATAGTAGGAATATTTGTTGACAAATAAAAAGGAATGCTGAAGTCAACTGGAATTGTGGCTATGTTTATGCCCCTGAGGCAAACCAATGGACAGTTTTCCTTACTGGATAGGAAGGTAATAATTCCAGAGCACTGCTAACCAGTCTGCATGAGAGAATGAAGGGTGTCATAACTGGGGATAATCCCTTGCACAGAATGAAAAAATTTGTCATCCCACTTGAAGGTATTCTTTATGCCTCTTGTAGTTGTGGGGGGGAAATTCTTACCAAAAATTCTCCTATTCTAAAAACAAGCCTTTATTCTTTAAATGGAAACTGCCATGTCACTGAAAAAAAAAATGTGAACAAGTATTCCAGGTGAGATGATTTATTTATTTGCCCCAACTTGCCAAGTTATGAGTGCATATGGAAATTCGGGGTGGGGGGGAGTATCACAAGTTAATCTGAGGTGGGGGGAACACAGTGTTGGACTAGGATATGGGAGACCCAGATTCAAATCCTTACTCTCCCATGGAAGCTTGCTGGATGGCCTTGGGCCAGTTACCCACTCTCAGCCTAATCTACCTCACAAAGTTGTTGTGAAGATAAAAGAACGATATAAGCCATTTGGGACCCCCATGGGAGAGAAAGATGTGGTATAAATGGAGTAAATAAATTTTAAAAATACATAACATTGTCTTCCTTGCAAATGGTTCTCAAGAGACACTAATTTGCATCAAAGACTGAACAGGAGGGAAGACTGCTCAATCCCTCCCTTGCCCATCATTTGGTCTCTGAAATCCCCCTCCCGATTGTTTTTGTCTCCATCAGGGCTCTAGATCTGTGGGTACTTCACAAACACATTTCTGGGATCCTATGCTTTAGTTAAAAAGAGAGCTCTCAGCAAGGTCCTTAAGAGCTTCTTTGCATTTTAGGACTATTTGCATTTTAGGATCAGCTCTGTATTCTGTTTGGCTAGGAAATTAAAATCCACAAAAGCCCAGAACAGGTTCTCTCCTGTTCCACTGTATACAAAACTTTTGAACTTCTTACTCAGAGAGGTCTAGCATCATTCAATAGCTTGTTAGGACAAAGACCAAGAATAGCTTATTTCAGTGGAAGTTCTAGAATGTGTAAGGTCATAGTGAGCATCAACAGGCATGAGTGGAGACCCAGAACAAAATGCTGCAGATCATTCTGAAGTGCCTTCCCTTCTCCAACCACACCAAAGGATTCATTTTTCTGCATTTCTCAGTTTTTGGGGCTTGACAAGAGGAGTGTTTTTGAGGGGGCAAGTCCATTATCGAGAAAATTAATGTTTCGAAGGAAAGCTAGTAGAATGATGTCTAGTAGAATGGCGAGTAAAAGCTTTAGAAAGGATTGGACTCGTTTCATGATCATATTTTATCACTGCCTGACAGTTTGGCTGACTGAAGAACCTTAAATTTTGAGGACAGGTTTAACAAGGGTGACCTAAGCAGCTGGCTAAAGTTAAGCACTTTTTAACTTGCATTGATCTCAGTGGGAGAGTTAAGCATATGAAAAGCTATGCAAATAGCAAAATGTGATATTTCTAACTGGTCTAAGTAATTTCTTCTGTACTGAAAGGACATTTTTTCCTCCATCTCATAGGATTCTGAGTTTAGATTAGCATATTTATTACATTTATTAAGACAAATCCATACAGAATCTAAATTCTGCGAAAATGTTTAGCTGATATAGCTAAAAGGATTATACGCAATATACTGAAATGTGCCATGCATTTTGAAAAGAAAAAGAAATGTCTAACACTATGTTGCAATAAAAAAGAAGCACATGATAAGGAAACCTGTTGCAATGTCAGAGTAAATTATTTTACATCATGGAGTTTTTAATGCCATGGCTCATAGAACGAATATGCAGCGTACACATCACAGAATCTGTAGTAAGGCATGTGGAATTACATCCTTTTACCAAATACTTAGATTGTGAAATGGCTTTCAGAGTACACACACACACAATACTGCAAGTAAAATTGAGCTATTTACATACATCATCATTGCCTTTTTTTCATTACCAAAGAACTCTAAAAAGACGCATCTAGAAATTAAGATTCAGTTGTGCTTTCTGTTTCTTGGTTCAGGAAGCATGCTTGAAATTTCAATTAGACTTGCCCCTTCCAACCGTACAATACCAGGAAAATATATTCTGTTATTTATTGAGACTTTGTAAATTAAAGTTCTTGCAGCCCAGTGTTAACCCAACAGATCCTAAAAGTATGGATGCATTAAGCAACAGTTGTGATGCAGTATAGCACATGACCGGAAAGACGGGGCTTCGATACATTCTGCATGTGCCAAGATTTAAACACATGTGCCCTTAAGAAGGAGCTTCCTCCATTAGAGAAGCTGCCTCCCAATCTCAAGGGGATTTCAAAATTTCACAAGTGGCAGCAAAACAGTGTGAAGAGCAAGAGCTGCTCTTAGTGATTGCAACCATGCAGTCACAGCTTCCCACTCTCTAGTGTAAGCTGCAATAACTCAGATCACAATTTTAGGTGCTGCAGCAGAAGTACACTTCACCCATTCATTGTAGTTCCTGTGGGTTAGAAGTCCCATAGGATGCTATGCCAGGGGCTGACTCTGAGCAGACGGTCTGCCCCAGCTCCCATCAGTGAACCAGCCCTGTTCTCTAAGACCTGTGAAAAATCCAGTTGAGTTCTAAAAGTGGCCCAGCATCAGCACTAGAGAACAAGTTTTCGCTCCTGGGTCCTAAGAATAGATAGCTCATTGAAGCAGCCCTTTTAATCAGGCCACACAAAGCTCAAGGTACCTGTAACATGTATATTTATTCTCTCTCTCTCTCTAAACCCCTGAATATCTGTCAGGTCTAGAGTGCTACATACATAATAACCTATATTAAGATCTGTGTCCAGTTTCTTATTTCCCTGCAAGATGTGTCCCATGAATTAGAAAGCTTAGAAGTAGTAGTGTCTGACTTGCTTAGGTTGTGGTCATATGCGCCAGTTGAAGCAGAGGGGAAGTGAGGCTATTTCCTCTAGAGGAGTATGACACACAATTGCAAGATCACACAGCCCTTTGAAGCTGCGGGCTTAGCCCGTCATTGTGTGATCAGAAGCAACTGCGGGTGAGTCATTGGTTTTTTTGCCATTTGTTTCCCTTGCGCATAAACAAGGATTCGCTCCTCTGCACTGAGGGCCCATGGAGTATGTGATGATGCACATACTGCGAAGGGGGGGGGGGAACAACAGCACAGAGTTGGGATGGCTTGATCAGACCATCCCAATGGCATGAGAGTGTGCTTGAGCGATCAGGCAGGAGAAAGTCCATCCATGGCCTGTAGAAACCCGTTTACTACTGGACTTTCCCTGGTGTCTTTTAACTCCACTTCCATGGCAGAGCAGCACAGGTTGCTGATGACTGCGGGACACTTCCCAGATGTTGCTGTCTGATTGCTCCCTTTAGATCTATCAAGCATTCACACCTGTATTGGATCTAAAGGCGTGTGTAATCGCAGCCTTAGTCTATCTGTAACTTCTGCCATCTGAGAATTTTTCCACATCTTTTACATAAGAAATATACAGGAGGAAACCAGTTCAAGGCTGCTTCAGTCACAGTTATTACATTTTTATCATTTGCTGTTTTTGTATAGTATGTCATTTTATGATAATTGTTTATTCTTGTTTTACAGTTATTGCAACCTGCCTTGGGGAGCTCTTGGGATGCAAGGGCAGAACAGAAACGTTTTTAGTAAATATTAAATTCATCAATATTACACTAATACCTTCTTTCTTTTCTCACCCATTTACACAATTACAGTAGCTAGCATTACCTGACAAGCAGTTGCAATGCACGCCAGCATCAAATGATTGACAGGTTTGCAGTTTAGATGAAGCTGCTCACATACACCTTGCCACTAAACTATCCAGCACCCAGGGAGCCAAGTGCGTTGAGTCACTAACATTTAAAAGTGCACATTACAAGAGCATCAGAAGATAAATTGTAGTTGTCAGAAATGAGACTAAGTCACTATACTGTGAGATCAGGATGAACGAAACAGGGAAGAAAACATTCATGCTTAGAGAGGCCTTAGGCGATGGTTACCAAGCATACCATAGGTGGAAATAAATAGTCAGCAATGAATGTTTGCATATAGTGATGAGCAACAATCAGCACACTTGCTCCATCAGTTTAAGAGAGCAGAGACATGTTCTGCAGGGTTTTAGCCAAATGATATGGGGGCCCAAGAATGTGCACAATACAATTCTGAGCCCAGTTTTCACTTCATGGCAGACACGTTGCTGCTTGTTGTTCTGAGAGTCAGTGTGGTGTAGTAATTAACAGCAATGGACTCTAATCTGGAGAACTGGGTTTGATTCCCCACTCCTCCACATGAAGTCTGCTGGGTGATGTTGGGCCAGTCACAGTTCTCTCCGCCCCACCTATCTCACAAGGTATCTGTTGTGGGGAGAGGAAGAGAAGGTGATTGTAAGCTGTTTTGAGACTCCTCAGGGTAGATAAAAGCAGGGTATTTATCTCTTTACCAACAGCGATTAACACCATGACAATCCATAATCATATTTTAAAAATCAAATTGTCATCTTCTTACTCTTCTGTGTCATTCTTAAAATAGTTCATATTTCTTCTAAATCTGCAGTGAAGATGGCTGTTTCTAGTGGTAAGATTTGAATAAAGTAAAAAAAAATTATGCTACCAACTGCTGCTGTATAAGTACAATAATATATTGCCCAGTCAACTCCCATGTACGTGGAAGAGTTCTAGCAAGGTTGAAATATAAAGAACATCATGTTTATTTCTTTTGGCATGCTTGTTCTAGTACTTCTATCCTTTAGACAAAGTATGACCTTCCTTGGCTAAAGAATTAATCTCTTAAAATAATTCCTATGACTTTGCCCATTACTAAAATTAAAAAAGCTTGCTGTATTTTTAGACCCATCTTTTATAATGATATCATGTTGGCTGCTTTCCAGGCTTCAGATTCATCTTCTAAACTAAGTCTGCTTATCAAAATTCTTGTTGGAAGCTGCTTCTGTATTTAAGGATCAAGACCAAGTTTTTCATCACTGTTCATAGGCAACATGATTAATGAATAGTTGGAAGCAAAGGTCACAGTCTACCAGGATTCTTCCAGGTACTCTCTTTATATTTAATTTTGAACAATGTCCCAATGTGCAGATTTAAAAAACAACAACAGATCAGTGTGGCCACATGCAGATATTTTGAAAAATTTCAAAACTTAATCCACATACCCCCAAACAATTAAGAGTTTAACCCAGGAAAGAATGCCAAATGAGATCTCTTGAGATCACAGGCGGCATTGTGTGTCTGTTTAACACTAGGGTTGCCATCTTCTGGGATTACAACTGATCTCCAGACTACAGAGATCAGTTCTCCTGGAGAAAACGCCTGCTTTGGAAGGTATGCCATTATACCCTATTGAAGTCCCTCCCCTCCCCAAACCCAGTCCTCCTCAGGCGTCACCCCCCAAATCTCCTGATGTTTCCCAAACTGGAGCTGGCAGTCCAAGTCAGCCATGGAAGTGGAGAGAGTGAGAGAGGTTAGAAGAAACAATGGGGAATGAAATGAGAATAGACAAAGAGAAGGAAAGGTGGGGAGGAGGAAGAAATGTGGACCAAAGTGAAGAAGGGCATTTACCTCCTGGTTTGTTGAAACATAAAAGTGTAACTTCTCTCCCAGGTACAGTGGATAAATTGTTAAATGTACATAAAAGTGATGTGTGAACTACCTCACCTAAGTTTGGAATGGTGATTTATCTATAATGGGTAGATACAAAACTTTGTATGCAGTGTAGTATGGTGCCAGAATGTTGGACTGGGGACTGGGGAGGCCCTGGTTAAAATTCCTGCTTGCTGGGAGACTTTGGATCTGTCATTCTGTCTCAGCATATCCTGTCTGTCTCAGCATATCCTATCTCCATATAAAATGGAGAAAGGGAAACCCTACACGTAATCTGGAGCTGCTTGGAGCATGAGTGAACTAAAAATAAATACATATATTCATACCTCTGACTGACTGATGGTATCACAAGCAGTATGATATCGCTACCCCTATACTTGCTTTTCTGCATTGCTCCCACATCAATCTTTTGAAGTCTACCAATTAATGTCATTACTTTTTATCACAAGAAAGGAGGATCTGCATATTTTCTCATGTATCTCTGGGTAGAAAAGATGTACTACAAGGATTAACCTAGTTATCAATATTTTTCTGTTAATACTGTCATATGTTAGCTATTTGATGTAGACACATGAGCCAGGATGATAACAGGTCTTCATCATGAGTTTTCGCTTTTGACTGATTGCATATGGTGAGGAAATAAGACTGCAAAAGACAGTCTTACTGCCAAGCTGTCTGCTGTGGCTTAGTGAAGGGAAAAGAGTGGGATGAACAATAAAAACTGGTTATATCACATATGAGTAGTATATAATTGTATAGTTAACTGGAGGCCTAGCTCCCACTGAGCATTTAGGCTGCACTTCAAAAAGCAGGTAGGGTACTCACATGACTGAATATTCAATCCAGATGTATGGAGAACTAGATATACAAGAAGCAAGTTTTAGGCACATCCTATTCAAAATGCTTACTTTCCATGTGGAGGGAGTATTTTTTGTACGAAGAACATTCAGTCTGCAGCTGGAAGTAGTACAGCCCAGATGTGGATTCACCACTTCAATGAGAATTAGAGCAGAGTTTGACAGGTGACCTAGTACTGGTATCTGTACAAGGATGGCAACCTTCTGTTGCCAATGATTTGTCTCACATTGATCTGAGCAATTGCAAGTCTATCATTAACACTGACTACTTTTAACATGTGGGCACCAAAAGCTTTTCCAAAATGCATCACTATGCCCAATAGGAAAGGTTTTGTACTCTATGCCAGTCACAAACACACACAATCAGGCCACACATAGACAAATTAGGGTCTGTATATACTCAGGAGGCTTCCCACATGTATAGAATAATATGACTGTTAATTAACCAAAGGGAATAAAAACAAGTGATGCCTGGTGAGGATGGCATATGCCCAGGTGGCACGGGCTGTTGAAAGCAGATGAGCTTCCTTAACGCAAGGGACAAGAGGCAGGGAGATCAGCTTGCTCCAGTCCCTAAGATCAGGTTCCAACTACTCTGTCTCACAGGCTGATGCTGTGAGGATAACATGGAGGAGTGTAAAAAGCTGCTGAAAGTTGTTTTGGGTCCCCACTGGGGAGGAAAGCAGTATAAGTAAAATGGACCATAGATCTTTCTATTACTTTCCCCTCCCCAGATTTTCTGTCTTCTGCTTTCTGAGATCAGTCTTCCACTGCAGATATTTGAGAATGAATATGAAAAGCAGAGCACTGGAACAGATTGATTATAGAAGAAATTATTTTACCTGTACATTTGATTGTATCACTTTTGGGTTTACTATTATTGAAGATGGTGATTAAGCCTTTCCCCCCATTTACTAAAAAAAATAATCCTTTTTCTCCCAACCTTTTAAAAGAGATTTAAAAACAAAATATTTATTTATTTATTATTTGAATTGCTACCCCGCCCATCTTGCAAACGGGCTCGGGATGGGTAACTTCATTTGTAATAAATACAATCAAAATTTAAATTTAAAACACAAACAGCATAAAACCATTAAAATTGGTAGTAACAGCTTAAAACAAAGATTCAGCTGGCTATAGTGGATTCTGGCCCATTGATATAGATGGAATAGTAGCCAGTTATCAGTGGGTAGATGATAGCAACCTCAGGGAGGCCATATATGGGTGCCCACTGCCTCAGCCAAAGACCTGGTGAAACAGCTTTATCTTACAGGCCCTGCAGAACTGAAGAAGACCCCTCAGGGCCCTGATCTCAATAGGGAGCATGTTCCACCAGACTGGGTCCAGGGCAGAAAAAGCACAGAATCACAGTCTCAGCAGAACCAGTGCAATGTACTAGTGCCCAGAAGCCAGTACCAATGTGGCAATGCCAACTCAATCACAACCCAGGCAAGGGGCACATTTTTGTAAGACCAGCAGAACTAGTACAATGTACAAAGTGTCCAGCAGAACCCAGTGTGAATGTGGCAATGGCAGCTCAAGGGGATTGATGTTAAGCACAGAATCACAATCCAAGCAAGGTTGGTGGTGGCAAGCCCAGCAGAACCTGTGCAATGTACTAGTGCCTGGCAGAACCCAGTGCCAATGTGTCAATGCAGCTCAATCACAGACCAAGCAAGGGGCACATTTTTGCAAGCCCAGCAGAACCAGTACAATGTATAGAGTGCCCAGCAGTACCAGTGCAATCACAGAGAGCTCAGTAGAACCTAGTGCCACTGGCATTGCAAGCTTAAAGGGTCTGATCTCAAACCACAGGGTGACAATTCCAAGTGAGGGCGATGGGATTTTGCAAGCTCTGTGCAAGAATGGAATGCCTGCAAAAGTGGGGGGGGAACCATCTTGAAACTGACATGACTTGTTTGAAATTGGCAACAGTGTTTTCAAGGCTGGAGAATTCCGCCCTCCCTGTTGCTTTGAAGTTTGGTAAACATTTTGTTTGAGCAGAGACAGTCTGTCTGAAAATGTAGCCATTCATGAACCTTCACAAACAGCCTGAAAATTCATGGAAAGTTTGTGCTGGTTGACCTGCCACGAACTTCATTTCACAAATCAGGAACCAGCCAAAATTCATCACAGACTTTAGTTCATGAGCCAGTACTTCCCCATCCCTACAGGCAGCAGACAAGCAGACGTGGCTTTCCATTGCCTTCCTCTGTTTAGCTACCCTTTTCTTCCTTAGTGGTCTCCTGTCCATGGCTGACCGTGGCTAACCTTGCTTAGCTTCTAAGTGCTGACAAGCTCTGGCAAAGCTGAGCTATTCAGGCTCCTATTCACTGACTGTGGGAGACTGGGAAATTGTTGTTAAGGCTATTAATTTATTTAAAAGATTTACATACCATCTCTTCAAGAACCTGCTCGAGGAGACAGCCATTAAAAATGAGCCAGCAAAAAAACAGAAGCATAAAAGCACATTTAAAAAGCTAAGAAATACTCATGGATTTGTCTGGAATAAGAAAGGCATGTGCACGCATGAAAACAATGGATGTGTATAGTTTTGTTAATTGTGGTAGTCTGAATGGGGATCAGGGCTTTTTCAACCCTGGCTCCAACTTGGTGGAACTCTCTGCCTGCTAACATCAGGGCCCTGAGGGACCTGCTACAATTCTGCAGGGCCTGTAAAGCAGAGATGTTCTGTCAAGCATATGGTTGAGGATAGCTTTTAACAGCAACGGCTTATAACATCAATAGTTTTTAACGTCAATGGCTTTTAACACTGAGGTTAACAATGACCAATGGCCTACAAATTGCCTCTACCTGTCCTGCACTGTTAAATTAAAGCAAACTGGGGATGGCACCTTGTGAATTCTGGGTAACGATCAAGCTGAATTTTAGATTATTTAATGGTATTTATATAACTATGTATTTATGAGATTGTTTGTATTTGCAAAACCTTGGTGGGTTTTTTTGGTCTTCTTTTCCAAGCTGAGCTGTGAACTATATCAAACTTGATAAGCATGAATGGGGTTCTTCCTGATGGGTGACCAGGGACATAACAATAAGGAGCTTAACAGAGAATCTCTGTCTCTCCAGCCTTCTGTTAAAATGATTTTGGTGGTTTCTAAAGCAAAAAGAAAGTGAAAAGGTTTCAAGATGCTGTTTCCTAGTAATAGTTTCCATAGAGCCCCCAGAGCTGAAGCTGAGGGCTGCTTCTCCACCTTTGTGTTTCTTCAGTCTCCAAACTCTCCAATAACAGGCTGACACCAGGGGGATAGGTTGGGCTGTAGTTTTGTTATTTCCACAAATCACAAGTTTAAATTCCTGATTATAGCCCAGAGATCTGCCTACACCTTATCTTCTCTTACTGTTTACATCAAGACAAGACCCGTAGCCAGGATTTTTCAGTTTGGGGGGCCTTTTAAAAAGTTGGGGGGCACTAAAGTTAAAATAATTTAAAAAAAAACTTATGTAGGCTGGCTGGCTGGCCCTTGCTCCAGCCGGTCTCCCCATGGCTGGAGGGAAGGGCGCACCAGGATCCTGTGGGACAAAAGCACTTCTTGTCTTTCCTTCCCCCTCCGTAACTGCCACCACCTCTGCTGAAGCAAGGAGCCATGGAAGTGGGCAGCGAGTCCCTCCTGAAAGCACTGGGGCCACTGGGCTTGGGGGGGGTTCTCTCCTCCACCCTGTCTGCAGCCTGAACATAGAGGTGCCCCCCCAGGTGGTTTGTGAGACCGTGGGAACTCACCATGCCTCTCTGTGCCTACTGGCATGGGCCGGTGGAATGCTGTCTCCACTTCGTGCCCTTGCCAGCTCTGCGGCTCACATTGTCGATCCACAGAAAGCCCCTCCAAGTGTCCCCCTTGGCCCGTGATGGGGATCTCTCTGCGAGCATCTTCCAACTTGCCCCCCTGTACCATTTCGAGAAGGTCCTGCAGGGAGCACTCAGCACAAAGCTGGAAAGTGAGACCAGGCTCTACCCACAATGGCCCCATGAGGCCTGTGGCTAGCATGGCTCCCCACTGGCCTCACAGCTGGGCCCAGCTTCCCTTCCTCCTCAGAGACCCCCCCAGCAGAAGCCAGTTCTTCCAGCAGGGGAGGCACTCGAGGCCACCAGCCTTCACAGGGCCGGGGGCTCCAGGGCCGTGCCATCAGAACCGGAGCTAACTGGGTGCTTTCTTGGCAAAGGAATGTGGGAGCTGCTTTGGATCCTTGACGGCCTGTGGCCCCTGGTGCAAATCCAGCTGGGGTAAATAGGAAGTCAGGGGGCCTTGACAGTAAGTCAGTGGGCTGGGCCCCAAAATGTTCCAATGTAGTTACAGGCCTGATCAAGACTCTGCTGCTCCCTAGCCTGGAATATAAATTCCTTTGTCCCTCCTGACCTCCCATACTTCTAATGATCTTCCTACCCTTCCCAGCCAGCTACCTGAGTAAGCTTTTACTACGCAGGAGATCAACTCCCTATGCAGCCTTTACTCCTGAGGAAGTCAATTCTGGATGTCTTTGCTCCACCTGCTCTTTAGGTATCCAACCTCCAGTCCTGCCTTCTCCTCCTCTTATCCAATGTGCAGCCTCTCTTGGGGCCATTCCCAGGCTCCCCCACTTTACACCCTTCCCAGGGCACCTTGAGATATGACAAGGTAAAATAAATCTGGAGTCCATTGGCACTAAAGACTGGCCTACTGCTTCATTGTTCTGCTATAGACTAACATGGCTACCCATCTGGAATTTTAGGTTTTAGTCTTAGTGTCAATATTCAGATTCCCCATTGTTAACAGTGAGCTTTCTGAAACACCTCAACCCTCTGGACTTTAATATTTAACAGGAGGTGGCGTCGGAAGTACTTCTTCACCCAAAGAGTGATTAACATATGGAATTCACTGCCACAGGAGGTGGTGGCAGCTACAAGTTGGACAGTTTCAAGAGGGAATTAGATAAACATATGGAGCAGAAGTCCATCAGTGGCTATTAGCCACAAGGTATAGATAGGAACTCTCAGTCTGGGGCAGGTGATGCACTCTATTCTTGGTGCTGGGGGGGGCAGCAGTGGGAGGGCTTCTAGTGTCCTGGCCCCACTGCTGGACCTCCTGATGGCACCTGATATTTTTGGCCACTGTGTGACAGAGTGTTGGACTAGATGGGCCATTGGCCTGATTCAGCATTGGCTTCTCTTATGTTCTTATGTTCATGGACGGCTTCAAGAGGGAATTGGATAAACATATGGAGCAGAGGTCCATCAGTGGCTATTAGCCACAAGGTATAGATAGGAACTCTTAGCCTGGGGCAGGTGATGCACTGTATTCTTGGTGCTTGTGGGGGGCAACAGTGAGAGGGGTTCTGGTGTCCTAGCCCCACTGGTGGACCTCCTGATGGCACCTGGTATTTTTGGCCACTGCGTGACAGAGTGTTGGACTGGATGGGCCATTGGCCTGATCCAACACTGGTTCCCCTTACGTTCTCTTATGTCCTTAATATTACGGCAGTTTCTGAAACATATGTCATGTCATCCCAGGGAAAGAAACACTGTTCTGATTAAAAAGGTAAAATCAGAAAACAATGTTAATTGAAGGAAGCAGGCAAAAGGGCACCAGAGAGAATGGTTCAAGACAAATAAATTCAAATGATATTTGGCTGAGCAAGAAAATTTGATGCCTTTTAATGTATTATGAAACATCAGATTCTACATTAAAATCAACATGACAAATGGAAAAAGTCCGTTGAAGGTTTTTAGATTTGATTTGCAAAAGCTATTTGGATAGGAATAGTTCTAGACATGCAAGACAGAAAATGACAGTGGAGTAAAGTAAAACCAAGAAAAGAGATGGAAAAATAATATTGATTCAGCCAATTTTTGAAAGGTTTATGAATTACACATAAATTAAAGGGAGAATAAATGACCTGATATATTAGGGTTTCATCATCAGCCTCTCAAGTACAGGATTTTTGTGGTTCTGTTGCCATCTATAAATTGAGACACATGGCATTTTCATAAATAACCCATATACAGAAGGAAGCAAATGACACATATTGATCTTTCACAAGACTGGATTTATTGGTCTCCTTCCACACAACCAAGAAAGCATATTTCAAGAATTAGAATTTACATACCCATTTGAATGTTTCTTTGAAAAGCTATCCTAATCATTTTTTGATTATATGAAAAGAATCTAAATAATTTAAAGGGTGTGGAGCCTTTGTCCCTAATATAAGTTTAAACATTTTAAAACAAGATATTTTTGTTTCAACATTTTACAGCCACTTGGGACAGAATGTATACATAAGTACTGTTTCTTGAAAACAAATATATACAGAATTTTGGTGTCTGGCACATACAATTCCCTGTATCCCCCCCCCCTTTTGGTATTTTTTTGTATTTTTCATATGTGCATGTGTGTGTGCACCTGGATGTCATGGCAACCTCTGGTGACTGACGCTTCTGGGGACCTGGAGGATATTCAGAGGTGGCTGAATAAAGCCTGCTCCCACCTCCCAACTGCTGGTATTCTAAGGACGTCTCCCATCCAAGTACTTGCCAGAGTTGACCCTGTTCCAAGATCTATCCCTGGACTATCCAGGTCAGGGCCAATTCAGTATATTTTCGACTGATTATTCAAATTATTTTATCTGAAATAAATTCCACGCCTCAGAGCCCTTGTGCATGGTCAAATAGCATCAGTGGTATTTTTTCTTCACTGGTTGTTTAATCATTTATTTCCCAAACAGTAAACTAAGGGAATTATAGCTAACAAACAGTACCAGCTATTGGTACACTATCCATCAGAGGCATTGGTGTTGATCTCTCACAGAACTGATACTGTACCAGTGATTGTGAATCTTGTCCAGTTTATAACTGACCACCGGTAGCTTTGTAAGGACCTTATTTGTAGAAACCCTAGTCGCTGCACCACTGCTGTCAACTGTGCTAACCTGTACTAGCTTAATATTAGCAGTATGCCAAGACAGCCCCTCCAACTATACCACGCTTATAATTATCACTACAGTCAAAACAAGGTTCTTTATACAAGGCAGTATTTCTATGCAAGCTCTGCACTCTCAGCAGATTTTAAACCTTTAGACTGAAGAACCAAATTAATTTGACAATACTTGCTTTTATTCATGGCATTTGTATCCCTTCCTTTTCCAAAGAGGATCCCTTCCTTTTCCTTTTGTCCTCCAACAACACATTGGGGTAGAAACTGACGCAAGATTTTCCAATGAGCTTCATGGCTGATCTGTCGCCAGTTTGCTTCTATGGGATTCCAGCCAGGGCCCTGGTCTGGATACCTGCTGCTTTATAGAGTGAACATCTGACCTTCTCCAAAGTGGAATCTTCTATATGGGTCCTGTGCACATGATTATTTTACTGTCTTCCCCCTCTATTTGTGCCTGCACTGTTATGACATTTATTAATGGTTCAAGTTTAGGCCTAGAGCTCTGATTAAGTAACAACACTCCTTAGTCTCATCTCTCCCCTTAACTCTGGGGTTATGTTCCTATATCAGTCCCATGGGCCCTGCTGCATGTAGGAACGGTAGTGCAGTGCTAAGGTTGGAGTTCACGGGAAGTATGACATTCATTGGATAGAGGCATTTATACTTGAAGTGACAAACAGCAGATGAACAGTCACTTTGGGTATAAATCTCTCTGCCCTTTGAACATCACACTTCATGCATCTGATTAAGTGGGCTCTGACTCACAAAAGCATATGTCACAATTAATTCGTTGGTCCTTCCATTATCAGAAATCTTGTTATTACTTTGTACTTTACTTGCTTCTTTCTGTAGGGTTTTATTTTGCATTTTCAAATTAGTACTATCATCTAACCTGCCCCCCCGGATCAGGGTGGATAAGAGGGTATTACTATAAAAAATGGGGAAAAACCGAAACAGGGGAAAAAACAATGGCATGTAGTTGGGACACCATGGGAGCGCGCTGGAGCAACCACACAGGGAATTTCCCTAGTGTAGTGGTTTGGTGTAGTGGTTAAGTGGTTAAGTGTGCAGAGTCTAATCTGGGAGAACTGGGTGTGCAGACTCTAATCTGGGAGAACCAGGTTTGATTCCCCACTCCTCCACTTGCACCTGCTGATGTGACCTTGGGTCAGTCACAAGCTCTGGCACAGCTGTTCCTGATAGCGCAGTTTCTGTCAGAGCTCTCTCAGCCCCACCTACCTCACAGGGTGCCTGTTGTGCGGAAGTGAAGGGAAAGGAGTTTGTGAGCCGCTCTGAGACTCCAAGTGAAGGGCAGGGTATAATCTCTTCTTCTTCTTCTTCTTCTTCTTCTTCTTCTTCTTCTTCTTCTTCTTCTTCTTCTTCTTCTTCTTCTTCTTCTTCTTCTTCTTCTTCTTCTTCTTCTTCTTCTTCTTCTTCTTCTTCTTCTAGTGTCTTTTAACCCCGCTTCTGCAGTGGAGCAGGACGCTTGGCAGATGTTCTCGTGTGATCACACCCTTAAAATCTGCCCAGCATTTGCGCTTATGGTGCGGCTAATTCTGCATGTGATCGCAGCCTTTGTTAACTTTCTCTACTCCATGAATAATTTTAAAAACTTCTATCATGTCCCCCCTTAGTCATCTCTTTTCTAAACTGAAAAGTCCCAGACTCTTCAGCCTTTCCTCATAAGGAAGGTCCTTCAACCCCCTAATCACCTTGGTTGCCCTCCTCTGTACTTTTTCCAGCTCTGCAACGTCCTTTTGGAGACACAGTGACCAGACTGTGCACAATATTCCAAATAAGGCTGCACCATAGGTCTATACAGGGGAATCACAATATTGGCTGTTTTATGTTCACTTCCTTTCCTAATAATCCCTAATGTAGGGTTTGCCTTTTTCACTGCTGCAGCACTCTGGGTTGACACTTTCATTGTGCTATCCATTATAACACCAAAAACTTTCCCCCTCTCAGTCTCAGCAAGTTCAGACCCAATTAGCCTATACTTAAAGTTGGGATTTTTTTGTCCCAATTTGCATCACCTTACACTTACCAGCACTGAATATTTGCCATATTGTCACCCACTCACCCAGGTTATGGAGATCCTCTTGGACCTTTTCACAGTCAGCCTTGGTTTTGACCATCCTGAATAACATTATGTCATCTGCAAACCTGGCCACTACATGACTCCCCTAAGATCATTTATGAACAAATTAAATAGTGCTGGTTCCAATGCTGATCCTTATGGGCCCCACTGCTTACTTCACTCCATTGTGAGAACGGTCTATTGATTCCTACTCTTTGCTTCCTGTCATTTAACCAATTTTTAATCCATAAAACAACTTGCCCTCTTATCCCTTGACTGCTAAGTTTACTCAGGAGTCTTTGGTGAGGTACCTTGTCAGAAGTCCAGGTATATAGTGTCCACCAGGTCACCATTGTCTACGTGCTTGTTCACTCTGTCCAAGAACTCCAAGAGGTTGGTGAGGCAGGGCTTCCTTTTGCAGAAGCCATGCTGATTTTCCCTCTGTAGACTGTGTTCCTTTATATGTCTAATAATTATTTGCTTACAGTTTCTACTAATCTGCCTGGGACAGATGCTAGGCTGACTGGCCTGTAATTCCCCGGTTCCTCTCTGGATCCCTTTTTAAAAATTGGTGTAACATTTGCTACTCTTCAGTCTTCTGGTACAGCAGCTGAATTTAGTGATAGTTTATTTACTAACCTGTATATGTAACCTATCTCCCACTTAAATTCCCTAAGAACTCTCAGGTGTATACTATCAGGACCTGGAGACTTATTGGTTTTTAATTTCTCTAGAACTTCATAGGGGCCCATGCAAGAGAGAGAAAAAATGACAACTGCCTTGCACACACACTCCCATCCCAAGCACTGTCATAGCTTTTGCTGCTTTGTTGGCATCCTATCACAGCCCCCTCAAGCACTATATAAGCCCCACAAGGACCCTTGGAGCTGAAATGATAGGATACATGGTGTGGGGCAATATCTTTCAGGCCCATGTTGTGCACACTTAGTGTACAGAGCCCTTAAGCTTTGATAGTGGGAACTTAAAAACTTATATCCCACTTTTCTCCCAGTCAATGGAACTCAAAGAAGCATGCATCAAAAACAAAATGTCACATCAACAAAAGTACCAATAAAAGAAAGCAAACTACAACTTCCATTCATGGGCCACTAAAAGCAAGTTGGAAAAACTTTGCTTTACTCAGCCTTTGAAATCTGTGCAGGGTTGGAATCTTCATGGGAGGCCCATTTTGTTTCACAGGTATAATCAAGAATGAGGAAAGGAATGACTAATAATCCCTGGTATGATGAATGGAATTGCCTTGTGGGCACAAACACCTGGAAGTGGTCCTGTAGCTATGAGAGTCCCAGCTCATGAAGGCCTTAAAAAGGTAACACTAGAACCTTCAGTTGAGCACGGAAGCAAACTGATGGCCAATATGGCAATCTTAAACTCATGGTAATATGTTCAGTCCTTAACTCACAGAGAGGATGTTTAGCACAAACAGGAAGAGAACAGACACTGTTTTTGTATTTGACTAATCGACTGGCTTTCGAGCAAGGGAAACCTTTACCTTTACCTAATACTGTTCCATGGAGAGCCCTTACACATATTCCGTTTTAGGGCACAGAGACCCAAAGATAGATCCTGCTACAGCAAGGGGAGATATTTTTTTAATCCAGTATATCCTTCAACTGCTGTGTAATCATTACTGTCTTGATTATCATCTTTTAATTGATGTCCAGTGTATACTTGGACTGGATATTGCCATTAATAGTCTGTTTTTTGCAAATAGTGGGTAAGGGGAAACATCACATTGCGGGGGGGGGATTAAGCTGTGATAGCATGTTTCTTGTGCAATTGCCTACCTGAGGCTTTGGCTTGTTTTTGCATTAATATTTCTGTAATTAGTTTCTGGTCACCTCTTACAAGTCATAATCTTCTAGGCTGTTGATGATTAGAGTATAGGCATTTAAGGTTATAATGCCAAGCATGCTTATTTGGAAGCAAGCCTTACTAGGACCTATTTCTGAGTAAATCAGGTTAGGACTGGGCTCTGGCACTATAATCCTGTTCACACAATTTCACACATCATTAAAATCAAAGGCAGGGGGGACTTATTCAAGTAGCCATCCATAGTATATTATGACTGAAGTCTTATTGTGCTGACTGTGAGGACACAATTTTTAGAGTTTTACCTTTTCCAAAGCAAATATTTTATTTGTAGTTTAATGCTGTCAAGGATTCAGGATTTTGGAGAAAAACAAAGCATGCTATTTATATTTCAAACTCCTAATTTCTCGTTAAATTTAGGAACCGCTGTAAAGCCTTGTACTGTTTGAGCAGAAGAAATAAAGAGAGGAGGACTCAGCAGCCTGCCACATCACATCCCCATATGAACTCTGGTGCTGCTAACTCCGTGCTCAGAGAAAAAAGGTAACCAGAAATGAGGAGAGACCTCTTTCCTTCCAGGCATGAGGCAACAGTCATGTAAGCCTATTCAGTTGTGTGCAGTATTTGTAAGAGGGCAAAAAGAGACAACTGGCAGAAACTGTCTAAATTAATGTGCTTGGTGCATAAGCAACAATTTGTGTGACATGCTGCTTAGGCTGCCTGGATCTCAGAACCTAGAGATGGAGCACAGGCACAGCCTCTTTGGTCATGCAAAACATTGCCATGTAAGTATATAAAATGGGCCACAGTCATCAATTAATCCACCAGAGAGAACCTTCCTTCTTAATCACAAACGCAACTATCATTAGGCTCCGCAGGACCAGTCATGGCCCAGTGCTAGCGTGGGATGGAACCTCCTCAGAAGAGGAGGCTCCTACCCCATTTTCTGCCATGTCCATGGACCAGTCAGGAAAGTGAAGCTCCAAACTATCCAGCAGGAAGAGGCTCTATTCATGGAGCCAGAGCAGAGCCATGAGCACCATCCACAGCCACCTTCAGGACCCTGAGAATAAAGGATGAAGCAGGTCAGGGCATTGAAGCAGATGGAATGCTTACCTGATAACTTGGGGTGTCCCATTGCCTTTTCCTACACAGAATGAGGGAGCTGATCTTTACGTTTTGACAGGATCAGGCCACCCAGTCAAGGCAACCAAGTATTGTAAGTCTCCTCAGGCCAAGCCTGATTTTTGCTGCTTCACTATCTCCTGAAATTATATGGTGTTTAAGTCCTCTGCCTGGAGAGATTCTAGCCTTCTGGGCTATGGATTACCTCCTAAATTCCTGACCATATGGACAGCTCCCTGTACTGATCTTTGCTCTAGTTCAGAAGTCTGTTTCCTTGATGGATGGACTGACAGTCATCCCTTATTGGTTTGGAAAATTGTGACAAGATAGGACAGTCCGTAGATATAGCAGCAAAATCCAAGAATGTGTTTTCTTTAGTACTTTGATGCCACATTAACACTTGACCATTCACTTAACAGCACAAATCAGCTTGAACTGAAAATAAATTCACTTGCATTGTTGATAAATCAGAGAGCTCCTTTTTATTTTAGCTTTTCATCAGATGGAATATTATGTGTGAGAGAATACAACAGACTCTAAACAGCTTATAAAGATGAGAAGCAGGTTTATGCTCCTGGTGCCTCTTTGGCCTGGCTGTCAGAAAAGTGACAAATGTATCCTGTCACAATTTTGGTTTGGACTGCAGCATGTCATAGTCCAGATAGCATGTCACAGTGGAAGAAACAAGAGTGAGAAGGGCTTATAGTAACTGGTCTTAAAGGTAAATGTTTTTCAGTGGGGACGGAGGGAAATTGAGATGACAGAAAGATAATATATGTGGTAAAGTTGAATTTCAGTCTAGAAAAAGAAAGCTATGTAAATCTCAAGTACATGGCATTTTATATGAATTTTTAATGCAACCAGTACCTGACTGTTAGCATTACAACCCATGGCTTTAAAGATCACTTGCTACCATCAAGGAAATAGGTGTATTTTATAATTAATAGATCAGAGGAAAATGGAAAGCTAAAGCCCAGCTGTACTGTGCTGAATGGTGGCAACTAACACCTTTTACATTTATGGAGTCTAGTATAACCTGTTAGTTGATTGATAGTATAACCTCAAGGTAAAGGTAAAAGTTTCCCTTGCTCAAAAGCCAGTCAAATCTGACTCTAGGGTTGCGATGGTCATCTCTGTTTCCAAGCCAAAGAGCCAGTGCTGTCCAAGGACATTTCTGTGGTCATGTGGCCGGCATGACTAAACGCCAAGGCACACAGAACACTGTTACCTTCCCACTGAAGCGGTACCTATTTATCTGCTTGCAATTTCTTGCTTTAGAACTGCTAGATTGGCAGGAGCTGGAACTAGAGACGGGAGCTCACTCCGTCATGCGGCCACTCGGGTCTCAAACTGCTGAACTACCGACCTTCCAGCCTGCAGTTCTTAACCACTTGAGCCACCGCAGCTTCTATAACCTCAAACAGAATAGCTAATATTGTAATGGTCTATAAAATATCAGCAAACTTAGAGAAATTGTTTTATGCATGTTTATCTGAAGTTGTCTGTGCTGTATTTTGGATTCTGCTTGTGTAACCCTCCCCCAAAGCAAATAAATAAAATCCTCAGAGACCTGTTTGATGTTCTCAGTCTTCCTTGTGGAAGCAGCTATCAGCACACAGACAATGTTAAAGAATTAAAACGTGCAGCATGACTGCTTTTACCTTCATCCTTCCAAACTTGGTTGTGGCGATGTCATGATAGAAACCCCCCTAGTTGACACTGTCTGTTTTGTCTTACCTAGCCAATATCTTCTGTTATCACTTATCACTGAAGCTAAGATGTCAAGGGGAATGCCTTGGCATTAAGTAGATATAGGAGAAACTGATATTGAGAACATATCTTGATCTAATAAGGATGTTATGTTCTTGGTTGGGTATTCAAAATCTGTGTCCACTCAATAGATAACTTCTTTAGCTGAATCATAATTCAAGCACTCCCTTATAGTATACTGTAATGACAGGAAATGGCAATCACTGTTTCTAGTTCATTCTACCAATTAAATTTAAACAATCAGTTTTCTTTTCAAGTTGCTACTTACAGAGCACCAGCTTACTTTGCTCTTAAGTCTTTTTTTTCTTGTTAGGCTCTTTCCCAGTCAGGAGGACTGCTCTCTATGAAGACATTATTGGAAGTAGGACATCAGGTCATTGCTTCCTCAGCTGATTTTGAGTTTGTCTTTTTCCAACTGCTGTCTTCCTGTTTGTCTCTTGCCTTGAAAACCTGACATGTTGGCCAGTAGCTGGCTGCATCTTGACAGCACTTGCCATACACACATCTTCCTATCACTCAAAATGCTAAGTCAATCAGTTGCCAAAACCAGCTCCTGCTTTTCTCCCTTTAAACAGATTCTGTAGCCTTAAGTAATAGCCATCACTACTTAGATCACTGATCTATCTATATATTTTATTCCATACATGGCCCCTGGAGTTTTTTTTTTAATCTACAAAACAAGGCTAGGTACAGAAAGGGAGATGTTTTTAAACTGGAAGAGCCAAAGGTTTGCAGAAAAATCCCAAAAGAAATGTTTTAACTCCCCAACAGAGGAGCAACGTGTATGCCCATGTATGCATTGATGCTTTTAAAAATACTGACCACCATAATCTTGTGAGGTCACAATCAACATCAAAGTGGTTGAGGGGAGGGGGAGAAAGCAATTGTAGAAGCATTGTGGGGAGATGGCAGTGAGAGGAGGAGGCCATGATGAATGCGGAAAAGAACAGTAGACCATGGCTGGAACTGTTGAAGCATGGAGGTATGAAAAAGGGGTGGCAATGACAGGAGAAAGAAGAGGAGTTTGTGATGGGGTGAGGCAGGTGTTCAGGAAGAGGAGTTAGGGGCAGCAGGGTAAGCAGGAGAGGAAACAGGGACTTGGCAAGGATGCAGTTTTCCCTCACCTGTGACTCTCTCATGGATCCCCTGCTTGTTGGTTGTTCATTGTGGATTAATGAAATAGCAGAAAATGACCACTAACTGAGCAATACATTTTAGGTGTTGTGATGCCTCCATCTCTCTATACACATAACAAGGTCCTGTAACCCTCAAAGTGTTTCCCTTCCTTGAAGAAGATAATTTGAAATGTTTGCTAGCAGCTGTAATATTTGTTCTTCATTAGCAGGGGTGTACAATTTTTTCCCCAGGTTTGGGTATGTTGGACCTAAAAATATTGGTATTCCTGATATTCCTGATATTCCTGATATTGCTATTTGAATTCAGTTTTTCCCCAGGTTTCTGAATTTTTGGGTTCATTATTCCATATGGAGAATATTCCCAGGTAGCTGGGGGGAGGGTGTTTTTAAAGGTAAAGGCACCAAAATTGCAGCACAGCTGCTGTTGCCTGCCCTTTAAATAACCTCCAAGTTTCAAATAGATTGGACGAAGGGATCCAATCCATGAAACATGATACCCCCAGCCATCTTCCATTATTTCCTATGGAGGGTGAGGAAAAAGAGGAACACCCCCTGCAAGCTACTTCGAGGGCAAAAAGCCATGCCTACAAGTAGCAATCACTGAAAACCAACAACAAGTCCAACAGGACCATTGCAGAACCCAGTAATCCCAGTAGAACCACAAGCCAATGTGCCAAGCCAAAAAGAACCACAAAATCTCTATAGTGGAAACTGAAGATGGGGAGCACTTTTGCAAGCCCAGTGGCAATGTACAGAACCTTGCAGAACCCAGTATCACTGTGGCAGTGCAAGCTCAATGGGATTAATGTCAAACTGGAGAAGGCTATGCTTCTACTGCTAAACTGGGTACCTATTAATTTGTCCTATAGTTAGTGGGTAAATTACATATCCTGCAAGTGATCTGAATTTGCCTGTGAAAAAGGGAGGAGTAGAAGAAGATGGTGGAGCTGTTTATATTCTTGATTAGTGTAGAACTTACGGCATCTAGTTAGATTTATAATCCTTGAAGTGAAGTAGAACACTTGGCTGAGCCTGCTGCTGGTTAGAGCCATTTGGATCTGTTTTTCTGAATCTATCTTACAGCTTACCTGATGAATGGTACTACTTGCCTATTGCTCTTGGCAAATTTGGGCTATCATGAAAGAAAGATAAGTCTGCAGAACACCGAATTAGATGGATCTAGATTGAAACTGTATGCACATTTATTTGTACACATTACATTAAACATAGACTTACTTTCTCATAGATATGGACATGTTGCTTTAGAGCTCCAATTCATTCCCTATGCCTTGAGGTGTTCAGTACCCATATAGGACCCTGCACAATGATGACATTTAAACACAAGGACTGGCAAACATATATTTGAACATATTAAATGCATATAGTCACAGAATTACATCTTTTTTACAATTTAACAAAATGTTATGGCAGTGTGAGCATTATTTATATTAAATGACATCTTTCTTTAGATCCTTTTTTATTTTGCCTGTCAGGCCACCCCATAGGGTTTTCAAGGCAAGGGACAAACAGAGGTGATTTGCCATTGCCTGCTTCTGCGTAGCGACCTAGAACTTTCTTGGTGGTCTCCCATCCAAATACTAACCAGGGCTGAGCCTGCTTACCTTCCAAGATCTGACAAGATCAGTCTAGCCTAGGAAGATGCTTGATAGAGAATTAAAAATAATTGAGTTTGAGCTGGCAAAATATATGATTGGATTTCAAACAATAAAAAAGCCTTGACACTAGCTTGGCATTTTATTAATCTGATCTGGTGAGTTGATTTTTCTAACTGCTATTTTCCAGTGGTGTTCATTACCACTTGTTGATTGTAATTTCTGCTATAGATTTCTAGTGCTGAAATATGATGGATTGTGCTGCTAGTTCAAGTTCAAAGGAATTTTGTTAAAGGTTTTGTGCTGAATTCTTCTTTTCTTCTGTAAATACATTTAATAAAGTGAATTTTTGATAAGATGTTAAATTTCTTTTTGTTAATCGTAGTTCCCCACATGTGGAAGTATGGACCTATGTTACTGTAGCATCTCCAGCATTGTAAAGATGATGTGTTAAAGATATCTTGAAGTTTGTTCTGGAGTAAGATGACATCTGTAAAAAACTTCCAAGGAATTTTCCCTTGTTGTTGGAGAAACGTATTTTAAGTGATATATCTTTCAGATTAGAGTACCTTAGAGTGGTTGATTAAAAGAGAGAGAAAAATCAATCTATACTAACAATGCAATTCTCACTTTTTATTCTGCTGATATTTGGCTTGATTACAAAAAACTGGGTGATTTTTAAAATGTGTATGGTAGGAGGAGCTAGTTTTTCAGTCCAAGACTGCCAGATCAAACTTTTTTTTTATTAGTAGATTTTAAATTTCTTCATACACTGAGGTAAGAATGGTATTATGTGTGCTGATATGGATTTCAATTAAAATAATTCCATCTAAATCCAAGCTTTTTCTATAGTTAGTATACATTAAATATAGTTTTAAACTGGTGATTCCCACACCACCTGATTTTGATTGGGATCCAGTACACCTTTAGTAAATCTTGATTTCATTCCTAAACAGATAGCTTTCTCTATCATGTTTTGCCATCTCTTAAAAACAGCAGGTAGAATTAAAATAGGTATTGGGGGGAGGAACCTAAATGTAAATAGGATGGACATCTTTAATACAGATATGTAGCTTAACCAAGAGAAGTTGTGCATAACTTACATTATCTTAAATCTTTTCTTATTTGCATAACTAGAGTGGCTATGCTATATTTTGGAAAGCTGGGAAAATGTTCTTGCAATTTTAATACCTGAGTGTCTTAAACAGCGTGTGCTTACCTTTATGAGATGTTTGTAGCTCTTCCTGTTCTGCATGTGTGCTATTAAATAATAGCATTTCTGATTTATTATGTTTTGTACTAGACATGCTAATTTTCTATATTTGTTCAATATTTTATATAGTCCCAGGATGGCTTCCTTAGAGTTTTCTTAACATATTTGCCACACTGTCAGTAAAGAGGTGTATGACATAGCTCTGAGCAATGGTCTTGTGAGCAATGGAGTCTTGTGAGCCAAATTTCTGCTTTGTGAGCTGTTGGCATTAAAGTTGTGAGCAAGTGATTTGGCTACTGCATAAATTAGTTTGTTCTGGAGCCATTCTTCCTGAGCTAGGACAAAAATGTGCGAGCCAGAGGCTAAAAAGCTGTGAGCTGGCTCTCACTAACTCAGCTTAGAGGGAACACTGCCTCTGAGTAATTAACAGTGCAGTCCTAGGCAAAATCAGAACCTTCTAGGTCCATTGCCTTCAGTGAAGGGTGTAACTGTGCTTAGGATAGCACAGTAACCAACATTTTGACTTTTGCATTTTGCCTAATGGCTGTAGCCAGAGGTTCTACTGAAACTGTAAGCAAAAGAGAAGGTTGAGTAGGGATTGCATCCATCTCTCTCACTTTATTCACCACCACCCTGGTCTTTCCCTCCCTTTATTGTCCTTCATGTTTTTCCTTTTATTTTACCTCCTTTCTCTAGACATTTCCATGGACTCTTCCCTGATGGTGCTAGATGACCTTTAAATGCCATCTGTGCTTTCATATGATTTTGTGAGATTTTTGAGGCCTCCTTTACCATTTTAGGGGTTTTTTTAGATGTTTGTGCAAACCTGCGGGCTGTCTCGAGGTTGTAGATAATTCCCGCTATCTGGACAAGGTGTGGATGTTTTGATTTGCATCATAGGGTCATTGTTCATGTATGATGGAGAATCTAGTGCACTTGTTGGTACTACTGCCATAGAGGATGTTTACTTGCAAGATAGCATGTAAGAAGTTTTCTCCAAAATTATTTTAATAAATTAAAAAGTAGCATTGCAACTTGGCAAATGCTTTCCATGCATCTTATGATAAGATAGTCCCTGGCTTTTTAGTTTGATTTCTGTGATGTACTACATTTACAAGTCTCTTTACTGAATATCCCAGCTGTCTGTTGGGAATGAACCCAGCCCAATCTTTGTCTGTATTGTATTATATTATAGCACTTTTGCTGGATGCCAGAATCACAGAAAGTAATTTAGCATCCTGATTGAGAAGGGCAATGGGCTTGGTATAATTCCAGACAGGTAGCATCCTTTCCCTATTTTAATATGATTAGTTTGTTGCCAGGTGTCTGAGATCATATCCTCTTTTGGTATATTGTTAAATCATGTTAAAGGGGGTGCCAAAATGTCTGGAAATTTTTAAAATTCATTTGTGAACACAGCCATCCATGTCATAGGTTTTGTAATTTTTTTAGTTTTGAGATGACCTATTAAATTTATTCTTCTGTTATCTTTTTGATTGAGAATTTCTTTCTGCAGTGGTTGTACCCAAAGTTTGTCAGGTTTAGAATTTATATCATTTTAAAAGAGTTATTGGATATGCATAGTTCTAATACCCCTGATTGGACTGATTTCATCAGAATTTGGAAGCTTAGCAGGACTGGTAAGGATGGGAGAGCACCAAGGAAGATGGGAGCTGCTGTTCAGAGGAATGCAACGGCAGACCACACCAGTTCATCTCTTGCCTTGAAAATACCATGAGGTGGGACTTTGTGGGGTTGCCATGAATTGGTTGATCTGACAGCACACTTTACTTTACATTTGTCCATAAAAAGTTGCAGCATGCTGATTAATGCCTTTTGTATCACTTGTGTTCTTCTTTCTGGTTAATGTTTATAAGGGATATTGTATTTCTAGTTGTTTTCTTCTTTAAGCACCTATCCAGAAATTTACAGTATTTCAGTGCCGTCCTAAGAATACTATCTTGGGGGTAAGCTCCATTAAGTAGAATTCTGGGTAGACCTCCTTAGAACTGAACTGCTAGTTGCTGAATTCATACTAGGTTTGAGTGAGATTAACTGCTGCTGTCTGGGCTTTATTAAGCTGGATGCACAAAGCTGCCTTATACTGAATCAGACCATTGGGCCATCAAGGTCAATACTGTCTACTCAAACTGACTGTGGTTCTACAAGGTCTGAGCAGCAGAGGTCTTTCAGATCACCTCCTAACTGATCCTTTTCAAACCGCAGATGCTGGGGGAAACTGCCAATGTTTCAAGTTCACCTTGTTTTCTAATACACTGTCTATAAGTTTTATTACTGCCTAATCTTTGATCTATTATTTCCTGGAAGCCTCATTTTACTTATTATTTGTTGAAGCTACACTGAATATTTTTATTTGTTCAGTGTTTGCCCCACTCCCCCTCCCACTGAGGACTCAAAGCAGCTTACAATGTTCTCCCCTTCTCTGTTTTATCCTCACAACTGTGTGAGGTAGGTGAGGCTGAGAGGCTGTGACAGGCCCAAAGTCATTCAGAAAGCTTCCATGTGTCAGATCCCCAGTTAAGACACTCTCCACAACACTTTGGCAGTGATGCTTTATTAAAGACTAGGAATAAGGCCCGTTGTGGAAATAAATACAACGGGCTCTAGAAAGAGGCTCTGGAAGAGTGCCCCGGCATTGGGCACTCAGTGACAATTTGCTGTGGCAATCTTAGCAGGGTATAATGAGAGTCCACCATTTTCTTCAGAGGAACTGATCTTTGCTACCTGAAGAGCAGTAGTGATCTCCAGCCCACCCCCAAGATTGGTAACAGTGGTTCCCCAGAAGGGAGTGGCTGGTTTGGAGGGTGGAGTCTATGGCATTGTACCTGTCTGATGTCCCACCCCTCCTCAACACTCACCCTCTCCAGGTTCGACCCCTCAAATCTCCAGGAATTTCCCAACCCGGAGTTGATAACCCTATCTTCCTCCCAGCCAACCATCAACCTACCTTTAGTTTTCCATCTCCTCCTCCCTCCCTCCTAGAGGCAGTTGTAATTTTGAGTGATCTCCAGCCCCCACCTGGAGATTGGCAACAGTGGTTCCCCATCAGGGAATAGCTGGATTAGAGCCCAATGAGTTTTCTCCCAAAGGCCAACATAGGTGTGGAAAGGGCCTTTTACTGACAGAGGAGAAAGTAGAGGTGCCAACTCTGATTAGGGAAATACCTGGAGATTTGGGGGGGTGGATCCTGTGGAGGGCAGCATTTGGGGTGTGTGTGGAAGGACTCAGCAGGGTATAATGCCATACAGTCTACCCTCCAAAGCAACCATTTTCTCCCAGGGAAACCTCTCTGTCATCTGGAGGTCAATTGTAACAGTGGGAGATCTCCAGGTCCAACCTGGAGATTGGCAACCCTAGGGGAAAGTCAGCTGCACAGAGGGGAGTTGAAGAAAATGGTTTGACGGTTGCTGGCCCACCTCGTTAGCCAGCCAGCCATGCTGAAGCTAAGCAGGAGAAAGAGCCTTTTCCCTTTTATTCTGACAGGAAAGTGGCCGTTGGGGAGGGGGTTATGGGTGGGGGAGGGGGTTATACTGAAAGTCCTTTGTTTTTTTACTCACAGAACCAAACTTGGCTGCCTACCAACAGCCACTGAGGGGACAGTCCCTCACAGGAGTCAAGAGAACTGTCTTCCTCAGGAGAGAGAGCTTGTCTGCCAGGGGGAGTGGGTGGGGAAGAGGAACAGACCCAGCACCCGGCCAATGGCACGCGAGTACTCTTGAGTGGTGGCTGATGGGCCAATGGCTGAGGGAGGGCATTTTACAGCCAATGGGAGCTCATGGAATCTTATGAAACCAAAAGATAATTATTATAAGGAGAGATTTGCTTACTACAGGAACTGGATCTTTGTCAGGACTGACGAAAGCGTGCAAAATTCAGAGGTTTTAGGTAAAACCCAATGCACCCCACACCTCATTCATATGTTGGCATTCAGCCCCTAGTGTCACTATGACAACCCTGACAGATATACTGAGATCCAGTGTAAGAGAGCCAGTTTGGTGTAGTGGTTAAGTGCGCGGACTCTTATCTGGGAGAACCGGGTTTGATTCCCCACTCCTCCACTTGCACCTGCTGATGTGACCTTGGGTCAGTCACAAGCTCTGGCACAGCTGTTCTCTCAAGGACAGTTTGTGTTAGAGTTCTCTCAGCCCCACCTACCTCACAGGGTGCTTGTTGTGGGGAGGGGAAGGGAAAGGAGATTGTAAACCGCTCTGAGACACCTTTGGGCAGTGAAGGGCGGGGTATAAATCCAAACTCTTCTTCTTCTTCTTCTTCTTATCTGTTCCAGCCTGGCAAAAGAGTCTCCAAGGCCAAATCCCATGACAACAGGCCGAGGAGTGCAACTTAAGAAATAGTTATGACTATTACAGGCAAGCACTCAACCCACCACACACTCCCCTCAGGAATTCCCTCCCCCCTAATACATGGTAAGGTAAGCAGTGAAGCAAAACTAAGAGAAGTGAAACTGAAACCTTGACACCATGGTAGAGTGGGGATTCTAACCTGGTTCTCCTAGAACCTAGTTTGGCACTCTAACCACTAAACCACACTGGCTCTCTAGCAGGGGTCTTTTCGTAGAAAAACAGCTGCAGGGGTTTCGGTTTCGGTGCTGCGAATGGCGGCCGCTTCTCGGGACGCTCCCGGAGGCGGTCAGCCCACGCGCGGAATGGGGGGGTCTTCGCGTTTGCGAAAGACCCTAGTGAGCCTTAGTCAAAGGCTCTGAACCGGGGGCGCATAGGGGAGTAGCCTCTTTGCCGGCAAACTGCCGGGAAATTGAGGCTTTCTCCCCGCCCCAATCGGCCCCGCCGCGTAGTGCGTCCCAAATGGGACTTAGCAGCCCTACCGACTTCCAGGAGTGAGGAAAAGCGGATGAATTACCATGAAAAGAAGAAATGGCATCTAATCGTGAGTTGAAGATCTATACTGAAGCGAAAATTAAAACCCCCCCGCAAGCGGATAAGCGTATGGGAGGAAGGAGGAGCTTCCACCCTCTCCGAAGAAGCGAATTTTTAAAGGAAACGCGAAGGGGGGTAACAAGAAAAAAAATGTTGGTGAAAGTACCGTTGGGGTTTTACAGAAGATTGCAGCTTTAGTTGCTTTCTGGGGGATGTGACACGAACTTTGAAAAAGTAAATAAAAAATAAAATGTCAATGCTGGGGAAATTCTTGTTCAGAACGGAAGAGAAGAGAGGAGGGACTTCCGTTCCAGTCAACCCCCCCCCAGAGCTAGCTGTCAATCACAAGAGACTGAGATACTGCGCCACCTGCTGGAGTAAATGTGGAATATCAATGAAATGTTTTTAAAATGGAAATTGTTCTCATCAGACTATAAAAACAAATGTTGGAATTAACAAGGTTGATGGCAGAAAATGTATAGATATTAATTCGATGCTAAAGTTCCAAGCTATGGAAGAGGAAGGGAAAGAAGATCTCAGATTTATTTTGACGAAGGTCTTGACACCTCTATCTGGCAGTGGAGCGAATAAATAAAAAGAAGAGGCGGATAAGGCTTTCAAAGCCTACTCCGCCTTTAAAAAAAGGATATACTCTGCCAGTTGAAAAGGGTGTTGAGCTTAGCAAGTAATGGAGATCTAATTTCATCTTGAGTGTTAATGGACTGCCAGAAACAACAAGGAAAAAGAAGCGAAAGAAGATGGATTAAAAAATTTCTGAAGAGACATGCCAGCACAGAGGAGGAAGCAGCACTCAAAATTTGGATTTTTGAAGAAGACGGCGGCCCGGGGAGGGAAGTGGCGGAATGGGAGACACTAAAGTTCAAATGACTTAATGATAATTGGAGAGACTTAAAAAGGAATTTGTTCGTGTAACATCTGAAAAGATTTGATTAATATCTAACCCCAGTGGACTTTACTAACTTTACTAACAGAATTGATTTGGACTTTGTAAAGCTGAAAAGAAGATCCTTCAACCGTGATGGATGCCGACAACTGGAAGAAATCTTATCTAAAATTAACCTTTACTAACAGAAAAAACTCACTCCGCTCTTTTTTCTTTTCCCATCTATCTACCCTACCCTTTTCTTATAAAAAAATAAAATTCTCTCCTTTTTAGGAGAGTTATTCCAGAAAAAAAAAGAAAAGCAGCTGCAGGAGCTCATTAGCATATGCCACGCCCCCTGACATCACCGGAAGTGATGTCAGAAAGGGAAGCAAAAGGGGGGAGGCATCTTCAAAAGCTTCCCTTTCCCTTCCCCAGCTGGCCTGGGTGGGGGAGCTAAGAGAGAAGGGGTTTAAAGTTTAAACTCCTTCTCATGAGAGTTGGGCCACAGAAGGAAGAAAGAGGGGAAGGAAAGAGAGGGAAGGAGGAGGGAAACAGGGAAAGGAGGAAAAATTAGAAGAGAGAAGGTGGGAAAGAAAGAAAGAGAGGAGAGAAGAAGGAGGAAAGGAGGAAAAAGAGAGAAGGAAAGGAGGGAATGAAAGAATTTCGGCGGCAATTCGGCCCCATTATCTCCTATGGGCCACTGAAGTCAATGGTGAAAACATAGGGTATATTCTGGGGGCTGGAGGGGAAGGGGTTTGATGGAGAGGCTCCAAACTCACAGGGTAGCTGATGGAGCCTCTCCCCAAGATACCCACCAAGTTTCAAGAACATTGGACCAGGGGGTCCAATTCTATGGGCCCCCAAACAGGTTACCCCTATTCCCTCCATTGTTCTCTATGGTGGGAGAAAAGTTAGATAAGTGTAGTCCTGAAGTGGTCTGTTTAGCATACACTTGTAGTCCGCGCAGATGCGGATGTCCCCATTTGGCTTAACTGGGATGACTATGTGGGTCTCCCAGGCGGTGTGGGAGACTCGCTCAAAGACTCCTTGGCCCACAAGGTGGTCCAATTCCGCATCTATTTTGGGGCATAGTGTGAACGGAACTGTCCTGGAGTGCATTTGAATGGGGGCCATGTTAGGGTCGAGTTGCAGTGACACTGCAGGGCCCGTATAGCGACCCAGGGTCCCATCAAAAATGGACGGGAATTCTTCGCAGACCTCTTGGAAGTCCTGTGATGTGCATAGCTGCACCCCTTCTATCAAGATTCCCAATGGGGTGAACCATGCTCGGCTGAGGAGGCTGACTAAATCCCCCATGACCACCACCAAGTCCAAGTGACCCAGACCTGGATCTTTGGGGCAGAGGATTGGCTCGGAAGCCTCAGTATCTGTTCGGCTGTATCGGCTGTGAGGAGACAGAGCTCTTCCTTGGAGGAGTCGTCCTCGTAGTGGGCATCTGCTCTCCGGTGGGGCTGTGGCAGTGCCTGCTGGGTTCTGGACCCCCAGGATTGGCAGGTGTGTGTGTGATGTGCCCTGTGTGGCCACACCTGTGGCACTTGGTGTCCTGGAACTGGCAGGTTTTCTGGTTGTGCTTGTCTCTGCAGCTTGCACACTCCTGGTCAGGCATGGAGCAGGATGCAGAGCCTTGATTCCGGTGCCAGAAGGACTGTTGGGTGCGGTGGACCTCGTCTCTGCCTGGGTTGATGTTGTCGGCCTGTGTCTGGTGCATGGCGGCCATGGTTGAGGGACGGTTTCTCTCCCATGCTGTGGCAGTGGACAGGGCGGAAGCTAGGGAGCACTTCTCGTTGCAGCGACACTGGAGGGCCTGTATGATGTGGCATTGGAGCTTTTGATCATTCAGCCCGAAAACTAGTTTGTCTCGGAGGGCCGTTTTGAGATGGGCCTCAAAGGCACACTCCGAGGCAAGCTGATGAAGCTCAGCCAGATACTCCGCTATCAATTCCCGTGGTTGTTGCTGGTGGGTTGTTGGCGCGCGATCACCAATGGCTGTGGGACAAAATGATCCTGGAGCTTCTTGATTATATCCTCGAATGAAGCATTGGCCAGCTTTGTGGGAGAGAGCAGGTTATGGGCCAGCTGCACTGTGGCAGGGCCACAGGAGCTGATGAGGAGACCTTTCTTACGTTTGTCAGAGGTGACCTCATAGAAGATTAGGCTGGACTTGAGTCTCTCAACCCAGGCTTCCCAGTGATGCGGATGGGCCGGGTCGAACGGAGGGACAAGTCCCTCTCACGGAGCGACTGCCATCATGCTGCATGGAGGTAGAGGAGGAGGTGAAGAAGCCTCAGAGGTCACTTGATCTTCTTCTGGATTCATCTGCTGGAGCCGCGATCGTCCTCAGGTACTGGTCTTCCTCTGATGCCTCCATGGCGCGGTCAGCTCAGCGGGATCCCACCTTTGCTGCCATTGTTGTGTAGTGGGTTTGACGCATTAAGGAGTCAGGAAACAGCGTGATAATCAGCACATGGTTTACTCGTACACAACAGAACAATCCAATATATAGTCTCTGTGGACCACCCCCAGGTCCCATTGGTAGGTTTAAACTTCCCACCAAGGTTCCTATCGGTGACCACTTGAGGTTTCAGGATCCTAATCCCTATTGTCTCTTGAGCTCCAAGCTCAGGTAAGGTCACTGTTGCCTAGTGGCAGTAAGCGGACATAACAGGCTGCCATCGCTGGTTCCTTCCCAGGCAAGCGAGTAGCCTCCCCACAGCCAGCAAGATGGCCCTGGAGCTGTGGAGCGGGGGGTGCTGCTGCTACTAGGTCCTTCCCAGGCAGCTGGCCTCCCCACAGCCAGCAAGACTGCCCTGGAGCTGTGGGGCAGGGGACACTTACACTGGATCCCTCCCAGGCGAGGAGCCTCCCCCTGCCAGAATAATGATGAAGATGCAGAAAGGGAGGCAGAAGAGGAGGAGATTGTTGGGGGGGGGAGAAATAGGGGAGAGAAAGAGAGGGGCAGATTAAGAAGGGGTGCGGAAAGAGGACATTGTCTGAGAAGGGCTGGGGTAAGAGAGGGGTGAGACATACAAGGGGTAAGAGGAGAAAGGGGTGAGAAAGGATTCCTAGAGAAGGGGGTAGGGAGGAGGAAAGCTAACATAGAAGGGGTGAGAGAAGGGGAGGTGAAGGAAGATTGATAGATAAGGGATGGGTGCAGAAAGACAAAAGGGAATGTTGACAAAGAAGGGGGGAGAGGGAAGCAAAGGTGAGGGAAATGCCCCCTCCTGGGTCTCCCCTTTTAGTTAATAAAAAAACCCAAAAAACTTCTGCTGGATTTCAAATATACTTATCTTTTTTGTTTTCTTGAATAGTAAGGAGGGCTTGAATCACCATGAATATGATGTAGGCTGTGGGTCCATGCAATTAAGGGGGTGTACACTGGGGTGTGGTCTGAGTTATCAAACCATGCCTTGAATCAAGAATAGCCTGAGACCAGCTTTTAAAAATAACTGTATAGTTTATTAAAAATATTTGAGTTCTGTATGTTTGGAGTGTGACTTTTATTCATTTTACATGTTTTATCTCAAGGAACAGACATGACATTTAAGTCTCCTCCTATAATGATTTCCCCCCCCCTTGAAGCTAGTAAGGGTGTCTAAACTTGATCAAGAAAATATGTTTGATTTACACTGGGAGCGTCTGTTGATGTTTATCTTTGAGAAAGAATCCCATTCTCAGGTATAAGTGGAAGGGAAAGGTAGCAAAGTGGGGAAAACACTTGTTATGTAGTAATGTGCCCATAGTCTTCTTTGCAAGGAAGATCAAATTCATTTGTTTGTGACTAGCACTAGACGATAGTATTGGTGGTCCAGGAGAACTTGCAAAGATGTCCGGTTTTCTAAATTTCTGTTTCTGATTTTCCTGGACTAGTTATAAAGTCTGTCTGCAGCATGGAATTATTTGGTCAAGGAGTGGAATGCACATTTCAGGCTCTGTGTGTCTCGGCATAAATCCTGAAATATTGCAATCAGTGCATTCTTAAAGAGAACAGTTTGGATTTTGTGCAATTCTGTAAGCATGGCTTCTTTTAAAAGAAATTTTGCAAAGCACACTATGATTTATACCTAGGTAGGCCTGATTTAGAAGCTGCGGTGGCTCAAGTGGTTAAGACGCTGAACTGCAGGCTGTGGAAAGTCAGTATTTCAGCAGTTCAAGACCTGTGAGTGCCGCATGACGGGGTGAGCGCCCGTCTATAGTTCCAGCTCCTGCCAACCTAGCAGTTCAAAAGCAAGAAATTGCAAGTAGATAAATAGGTACCACTTCAGTGGGAAGGTAACAGCGTTCCGTGCGCCTTGGTGTTTAGTCATGCCGGCCACATGACCACAGAAATGTCTTCGGACAGCGCTGGCTCTTCGGCTTTGAAATGGAGATGAGCACCGCAACCCTAGAGTCGGATTCGACTGGCTTTCGAGCAAGGGAACCTTTACCTTTACCTAGGCCTGATTTTGAAGGTTTAGGCAAGACATCTCTACTGCTAAAAGTAATTTTCTATGGGAAATTCTGGGAGGAGGTCAGAGAGCTGCCTTACTGGAAACTGGAAAAGATCTCTCCCCAGATGTTGGAATTATGTGGATGTGAAGATTCAGTTTCTGTTTTTGAGATCATTAGGTTTTAGTTGCGACTAATTTGTGGGCTTTGTCTAAGGTGATATTTCGTGTTGGTGGCATATACTTAAGTCTGTTGCCTTGATGGCTGACTCAGCTATTTCTAGCAGCTTTGCAAAGAGACTTCTCCAACCATTTTCTTAAGAATATTTATTGCTGTTCCCCATGCTGATGCTACTTCTTGTTTTAGCACTTTAAATTGATTAGTTATATCTGAGATAAGAGCCAGGAGCACTGGTTTTGCATTCTTCCCCCCCCACGCCTGTTCCTCCACTTCCTTTGCTGACTCTGTTGAGTCCTGGCTCCAAAATACCTTTTTAGATGGAGTTTGGATATCCCTTACGCTTTGAAGAGTCTAGGGGTGCTTTTGGACACAGTATATTATTCATTTGTTTTCAGAGGACTTTTGTTCATTCATTACTCACAGTAATGGGTTTAAATTATGGGCAGAAAGGTACCAGCTGGATATTAGCATCTTGTTGAGCCCTTGTGGCCTGAGCTTGCCAGGGCTTGGGAGCTAAGAAGTGTTGGCCATGTTTAATACTTGGATAGGAGACCACCCAGGAAAATCGGGATTGCTAGATGGGGGAAGGCAAGGACAAACCTCCCCTGCTCCTGTCCTGCCTAGAAAGCCTTGTGGAAGGCCTTGCCATGAGTTAACTGCGGCTTGATGGCACATTCTTCTTTGCTGCTCAAATTCATACAACCATGCTCAACCACAGTTTAGTTACTTTTCTTCAACTGAACAAGGTCTGTATGAACTGTGGTGCCCCTAGCGCAAACTGGTTATTATTTCTATTATTATTATTAGAACCCTCTGATCATCCACCAAGAAAGCCATATAGAAATGATTAAATCCAGTTTGAGAAAAATATCTGGTTTTGTAAAATGTACAGAGAATACATACAAATCAGTTAGGCATATGATTTCCCCCCCAGACAGTTCTCCCATGTCTTTATAACGAAATTCAACAGGTGATTCCCTCCCCCATCTCCCTATCTCCATCCTGGGATCAACTTCACTTGTTGAATTTCTGTCCTTTATGCAACAAATCAAGAAATGCAACAAGGAACTTCCCCGGCGTCTCGCCTCCCCTCCCTTCCCCAGGCGGGCCACTCTCCTCTGCCTAGAAGAGCTGCAGCTTACCAGCACTCAAACCCCCGAACAACTTCTCTCCCAGGGTGCCCACTGCGGGATGGCCGGAACGAACGCCGCGCGCGCCCTCGCGATCAGCCCTCGCCCAGCCTTCGCCACCCAGGTCGCGGCAGGACCCTCCGGCTGGGCTGGCACCCACTTCCCCCAGCCTGCCCTCCCTGGTCTGGGGAACTGCCTCGCGGGCCTGCTCCCCGCCTCTCCTCCGCGCCCCCCTGTCCCTGCCCTCCAGGCTCCCGCGGCTCTCCCGGCGGGCGCGCGGGGTGAGTGTGCCTGCCTGCCTGCCTGCCCGCCTGCCTGCGTGTGGAGGGGCTTGCCCGGCCGCGGCATCCTCCGACGCCTCCCATTATCGATCGCGCGCTGCCCGCCTCTTCCCCCCCCCCCACCGCCGCTCTTCGGCACTGCAGCAGAGGGAGGGGAGGGAGCGCGGCCGCGCCGTGGAGCCCACGCCAGACGCTTTCCCGCCCCTGCTCGGGCTCCAGCGCGCCTGGCGGCTTCTCCTCAGGGAGCGGAGGGGAGGGGAAGGGAAGGGAAGAGAAGGGGGGAGAACCAGTTGGCCGCCGCCCCCTCTCGCGAGCGCCCAGCAGGCGGAGGCTCGGTCCGGAAGGCTGCTGCAGGCGGCGCTGCCCGCGGGTAAGTGAGCGGGGCTCGGCTGCAGGGCCGGCGGCGGGGGAAACTTTCTTTGCCGTTGGGCGGCTGCAGGGCCGAGGCGGAGGCGGCGGGGCGCTCGCCCTCGAACTTTTCTCTCCGCGCCGCTCGAAGCGGGAGCGGCTCCACCGGCTGGGCAGGGAGGGCTGGGGGCGAAGTTCGGCCGAATTCCGCCGGACCGGGGTGGGGGGTGGGTGGGGGCTGCGGCCGCTGCAGTCCGCTCGCCCAGTCCGCCCGGCAGTCAGGTGAGTGCGCCGGCGAGGAGGAGGAGGAGGAGGACGAGGACCGCTGCGGGATTCCGGACCGCCCGGGGCCCGCCAGACGCGCCTCCTTCCGTGCCGGGAGACTCCGTTGCTGGCCAGTCTTTGGGCTCCTGCTCGCTTGGGGAGCCTTGCGGAACTTTTTTTTGGGGGGGGAGGGAAGAAAAAAAGTCCGCGGTGGCCGGGAGAGGCGCCGGGGGGTGTCTGGAAGGCGTCGGCGGGGTGCCCAGAGGTGCCCGACGGCCGCGCTGGAGCCGGGCGGGCAGACCTTTGCAGCGCGATGCGCCGGGAGAGCCAGCGGGCGCTTCCAAGCGTGTCTTCACAAGAACCCGAGCTTCGCCTCCACCGATCGGCTGCATCGGCGAGAGGCTCCCCTGCCTGCTTCCCTCCCGCCCCCTCGGCAGCCGACGAAGTTGTTGGCTGGGACTTGGCCAGGAGGACCGCGCGCGGCTCGGCGGTGGTCCCCCCGCATCCCCCCCACTCCCTCCTCCTCCCTGGGGCCCGCGCAGTGGGTTGATTCCCAGCGACCCACGCCTCCCGGGGGAGGGGGGCACTCATCATTAAGGCCTCGGGGGAGACAAAGGAACCCGTGAGTACAGAGCTGTGGGCAAGATGCTCTACTTGCACAGCTTGCTACAGCACGCCGCTTTCAAAGAGTGACAGATGCCAGGTTGCTGGCAAGACCCACCAGTCGCTAGCCACCCTGAAACTTTGTGTTCTCTCCGTTTGTTTGGCCATGGGAAGGCCAGGAGGTGAATGGAGTCTGCAGAGGAGCTCCCGACGCTGATGCAGCCTTCCTGTGGGCTGCGCGGGGGGGGGGATTTGAGGTGGAGGCGAGTGGGTCCCTAAGGCAGCGCCAGCATCTCTTCGGATTCACGCCTGGGAATCCCCTTTCCTGCGTGCGCCTGGGGAGCCAGAAGCTAAGCGCTGGATGCTGACAGTGGGAGGTGGGCTTAGCTCTTTGACACGTGAGCTGAAAGCCAGAGGATGGAAAGTATGCAGGAGAGAGCCTTGTCTCGCTGGACTGTGTTGGTCTTTAGTGATCGATCGGGTCCAGTGATCTTTCCAGCATATAGTAGTTCTGATGATGGAAGGATTAGATCAGAATGTCAAATACAAGAGATCTCCTGGAATCCCCTGGAGTGATGGAGCTGCGGGACATGCTCTGTCTTCTCCACTCCTCCCCCCAGTTAAGAGACAAGTGACTGCCCTAGCAGGGACAGAATGCAGAAAGGAGCCTCCATATACCTTCTGGTGCCCAGGCTCTCAGTTGGGCTGCATTACACTGCAGTGCAGGGAACTGACAACAGCTAGATGCCTGTGATCTTGTGGTCTTTTGGAGAGAGGTGACACACACAGTGCTAGTTCAGAAGTGCTGGAATCTGGGGATGTGCTAGATTGATCAGCATATCATAAAAAAGGAAGCTACCGAAGCAAAAAAACTATGTATAATTCAAACATTAAAGGAAATTGTTTTTTTTCTTCCAAAATTGTTGAGATTTTTGAAAACAGTACATTTTTTTGTTCAAGTGCCCTGTCTGTAACGAACTGCTAACTATTTGTACATGTGCAGCAATATTTAACTTTTATTTTAACATGCTTCTCTTTGTTAGAAAGTGATTTTTTTAAACACAGACGCACATTAGTGTTTAGCCAGCACTATGGGATATTAATGATTGCTTCAGAAAGAAAACAAATCTGTTCTTCTAGCACAAACAAATAATGAAACCTAAACAAAAAATCCGCTACTACTGTTCACTTCCTTTTAAAACTTCATTACGTTTAAAGCTAAATTTAAACATTAAAAAAATCCTCCTGTATCTCCAACCTTCCACCAAATATGTTTGGACTGACCAAATTTCATTTGCAATGGAATTCAGTGTGCCATAAACAGTCTGAAGTATAGCTAAAAATTAAAAGAATTATTTTTCTATATGCTTGTAAAAACACCTGCAATAATATAAGTAGGGTAAATAAAATTTATTTGTCGGTAGTTGTTGTAAATATAGAGTATGTGTGAAAAGAAGCAAAAGACTCAATGGTCTTATGCTCCTTGATTAATTTAATAAAGCAAATCTTGATCATCAGTAAACACATGGATGGCATGGACATTCACTACCATCTGCATTTATCTAACAAAACTACACCTTGGAAAAAACACCAACGGTTTAGCTTTCAATAAGGTTTGCATCATAAATATATATATTCCCCCCAAAATTGAATTTTAAAAATGAGGCTACCAGATAAATGTGTAAGGATTTCCCTTTTATTTTGAACAAATACGTCAGAATAGAGAGTGAAAGGACAAAAGCATCTATAAACCACGTTGCTGCATTCTCAGACAATATGGTGATTGCAGATGTAATAAATGGTGTGTGTGGCAGAGGTGATCAGAATGTGAGAGGATAAGAGAAGGTAAAATGAACAAAAACTCAGTATAATTCATGACATAGAACAGGAAATAGCCCCCCAAGTGCCTAGAGCCCATAGAAAAATAGGTAAGATTGGTATATAATTTAGTAGAAGTGTGATGGAGCCTGATAACATAATAGGTGGAGGGTCACATAAAATAGTTTTAAATAGCACAAAGTTATATTACATTTGATTTTTTAAAAAGTAACAGCTATATTCTAGACAGATTTCACTGGAAGACAGATTTCAGTAGAATTCAGTTGCATCTGAATGGCACAAGTTAATTCTAGCTTAATGGCCCTGTCTTAATAATGTTGACTTCAGTGACTTCTTCACCTAGCAGTAAGATTATAAATAAAATATACATATGTTATTTTTAAGGAGTTATCTATGAAATCTTGTTTAATAATAAAAAGGTTAAATTAACAGCAGTTGTGAACATATGAAAGGGTGCTTGCGGCAGCTGCTGCTGCGTATGACATAATATGCTGCCCCTGAAACAGACCAGGAACATATTTTAGAATGTTGTGGTAGTTGTGTTTATAGCTTGATTTTATTTAGTATTTAATTATAAATAGCTAAATTATGTTCTGATCAAATATTGGATGTAGTGAGCTTATGTACTGGAAGACATTGAGAACAATGCATGCTAGGCTTGTAAGGTTTCCTTTTAAGACAGGCAATGTGTGTGTGTGTTCTACATGATTTAGTATGACAGTTGGAAGCTGGAGCACTGTTTCAAATACATGCTTACAAGAGAAAAGTTTGCAATGTAAAGATCAGTCTTTACATATAACTAAACATTTTGCGCATCAGGATTTATCAATATAAAATACTAAATACATATTTTGAATTCCTGTTTGCATTTACTGTAAATTCTTAAGTGATTTTAATTTTAAGTACTATTTGAAAAGATTAATTTATATTGCACCGTTATTGTAATATATTGCTATTGCATTTTTCTTGGTAATAAAATGTCAGTATAACAAAGAACAACAAATAAAATTTTTAAATTGCAGGAGATTTGGCATTTTAAGAGAACACAATGATTTGAAAGATGAGAGCTCTCTGCAAAGAATTAAGCTTTGTATATTAAGACTGCATGTAATCTATTCTAAGAAAAGGAAGGAAGGAAGAAGGAAGAATATTTACCTGAAATCCTACTGATTCATTAGTTCCTTAAGTTTTTAACGTAGAGGGATAAAAAAATAAGTTTTATTGTGATGGGATTTATTTCAAACATTTCTACGTCACTTTTCTAAACTGCTTATTGAAGATGGGTAACAAAGCAGACTAAAACAATCTAAAGTGAACTATAAAATATAGTAAAGGTAATCCATTATAGTGTTTCATTGTTTCATCATTTCTATTGATCTGTTGTATTTTATTGGCTTTATTGATTTTTACTGTAGGTTGTTTTAGACATGTACATGGAGAAGTAGTAAATGTTTGCCAAGTTAAAATGGAATGGATTTACTAAGAGGAAAGGAGAGTAGACCAAGCAGACCTCTCTGAGGAAGGAGTTCAAAAGCCTGACCACCACCACTGAGAGACCCCTGCCGCCGTTTGCCACCTGCTTAACTTGATGGCATGGGTACTTAAATGTTGTTAGTCCTTAAGGTGCCACTAGACTTCTGTTTTGTTTTAGTCAGCAAGAGAGCAGGTTTAAATGGGAGAAGGCAGTCATTTATAGTACAATCCTAAGTGTAGTTATACCTTTTTAGGTTCATTGTAGACAATGGATTGCACTGTTAGATTAACTAGTGCTGATTATAAGCAGACTTATTTTTCCCTAGCAAAATAGTAAGATGTATAAACAACCTGAATATATTGCCTAGAAAACAATGTCTTGGTGCAGTTCTATTAAGAATCCTGTTCAGGGCTATTCAAAGAGGCTTACTCCCAGAATAGTGTTCTTAGGATTGCATTGCTAGTGTAATAAATGAAAGAACCTTGTAAAAGGAGTTGAGTGCCCAAAGAGTATTGGTACACCTGGTTGAATTTATGAAAAAAGAGTGTTTTTTATTCCCCACTCTCTTTTTACCCACTATTCAAAAGATGATAATGTATACACTGCAAGCAAACAAGCAAAATAGCAGTCTATATTTTTTTTTGGTAAGTGTTCTTTTTTAAAAAACCAAAACCCAAGTTAGCTGTTGATTTGAAAGTATTTTCTGTCAGATTCATGGAGCCATACAAAGAATTTAAAATGCAGAAGCTTTAGGGATATTACATGCATCATTCAACAATGTTTGTTAGAGCAGTAGTTTGAGAAAGGAACATAAATATTATTTAATATGTCCATAAAATGTAATTAATACTGCTTAGTTGAAGTAGCCAGGTGTTTAGAAAAATGTGCACAACATAATTCTGGGAGGAAAGCTGTCAGAATGAATACAGCTGAAATTCTTAGTGCCACTGCCCAGTCCATATGAAAATATACAAAATAAAATTAGTGTATGAAATCCAGCATAAAGAAGATTGTTCCATTTTCTTTATTGAATGCAGTATATGGTATAGAATGGAATGCAAGAAAGTGCAATGGAGTATTCAACAATAAAACATTGCTCCGATGCATTTGGTTCATACAGTTTTTTTCTGTGTGCATAAAAGTCTAATGCATTTTAGACACACTTAAGTTGACCATAGTTGGATGAGGCAACAAACACAGCAGAGTGGAACACTACGAGGTAGATGGATGGTGGCAGATTTTATGCTTCCAGGACTCTCCCCACCCTTTGGAGCCAAGACCAAGAGACAAGTCTTTCCAGAACCAGGACAAAGAAGATACGGCATCTCCTTTCTTTATAATTTGGCCAATCCTTGTAATGATCAGAGAAGGCACAGTTTTCAAACAGCTCACTCCCCACATCCCATTTGGCCTAAATCAGTGATGGGGAAGAGAAACTGCTTGGCTGCATTAATGACTTCATTCATTTCTACTTTATTTGTTAATTGAAACATTTATATCCTGCCTTTCCTTGTGCTTCAAGGCAGCTTACAATGATAGTTAAAAACACATTTTCAGTATAAAAGCAAAAATGAAACAACAAATCCCAAATCTCTCCTCCCCTCCCACTTAAAGATCCCTGAAACTTTAGTCTCCCTCAAAGACCCTGGCAAACAGGCAAACCTCCTGAAGATTGCCAGGGCCTACCTGGGAGCTCATTCCACAGAGCTGGAGCCACGATGGAAAAAGCCTGGGCTCTGGTCAATGCTAGATGGGCCACCCTAAGTGGTGGGGTAGCCAACAAATGGCTGCCTGATGATTAGCTGGCACACAGGCAGGGGTGTAAACTATGGGGGGTGGGGCTCAAGTCCCCCTGGATTTCCCCTCTGGGCTGCCATATGCCTGAGAGAGGCTCTTCCCTGTGTGATGGGGGGGGGGGAGTGTAGCTCTGCTACTTTTTCCATGAAAGGGGAGTCAACACAGTCTTCAAAAAGGGAGATGAAATTTACTAGTCTCTGGGCAGTGTCTGGAATGTCGTGTCAGTGTCTGGAAGCAGGCAAAAAACACTTTGTATAATACAGTTAAGTGGGATTTGGGGTATTTATGTAATTACAAAAATGTGAGGCTTGTTAAGCGTTGTGACTTTTTCCAAAGCAACTTTACAAATCATATTTCTAAGAAGAAACTTAACAGAAGTTGTCCCCCAGCCACTATACTTCCTAAATTTCCTTGGGAAGGTTAGGCTGTTGTGATTGTTATAGTGGGAACCACCTTGGGCACTTTGCAGAGGTGGCATATGGCTTGTTTTATTGTACTTTATATCCTGCCTTATTCCTCAGTGGGTACCCGCAGTGGTTTATATAATTCTCCTCGCCACCATTTTATCCTCATAACAGCCCTGTGAGCTAGGTTGGTCTGAGAGAGTGCAGCTGGCCCAAGGTCACCCAGTAAGCTTCCATAGCAGAGTTGGGATTCAAGCCTGGCTCTCCCATATTCTAATTTGAGACTCTAACCACTGCACCATACTGCCTTGTTCCTTGGGTTGTGATCTCATGTGATAAACCTGCCTGTCTTGGATACATATCATCCTCTCTTGTGGAACTCAAAGCATCATATATAAGGCCTCTCATATTGGTATTTAACAGATCCAGACTGGTTTAACTTTGTCCTGATTGCTGAGTCATGTACTTTCAACCTGAGCCCATGTTTAGGTGTGTTTAAGATTAGGATCCTGTTCACCCTTGAGAGTGACAACAACCATTTGTATTAATGGATCTTAAGTCCAAGTAAGAATGTCTAGTGTTATTGTTTTGTTTAAATTATAGAGAGTTCTACTTTCTTTCACTGCAAGTGGTAAATTCAGTTTGCTTAATTCAGAAACTAATAAAATAAAACATGTTTTCATATAATGCACACTGAATTCTGAGAAGTATGGTTGCAGGGAGTCAGGAGTGCTGCTGGATTTACAACATAGAGCTTATTACTAGATCTATAATACATTAGTTAATACTATAATCTGAAGATTCTAAACAACTATTTTACTGAGTTTACCGCTAAGAATGTTGGAGATTAAAATTAGAAAATACGGCCTTTGCTATTATAAAGAACACTATAGAACATGAAAGCCATGTACCAATAATTTTTAAAGAATTAGTTGCTGTGGATTTTCCGGGTTGTGTGGCCATGGTCTTCACATTGTAGGACCTGACATTTTATCAGTAGCTGTGACTGGCATCCTCAGAGGTATAACACAGAAAGATGGAGTACTCTCTGTGTCAAGGTGAGAAGAAAAATGGTAGGCAGGTAATTTATATCTACCCCGGAAGGTGGGGTAGGGCTGAGTCATTATCTTGTAGGAGTTCTCCAGGCTATTAACATGCTACAAGATAATGATTCAGCCCTACCCCACCTTCCGGGGTAGATATAAATTACCTGCCTACCATTTTTCTTCTCACCTTGACACAGAGAGTACTCCATCTTTATGTGTTATACCTCAGAGGATGCCAGTCACAGCTACTGGCGAAATGTCAGGTCCTACAATGCCAAGACCACAGCCACACAACTCGGAAAAGCATTTTAAAGAACATTAATATTATTGTTTTGGACCCAATACCTGCTATCTTGTCTTTAATGGAAATGCAGGATGTCCCCATGTTCCTTGATGCCTTTAATCTTTAAACTTACTTGCAAGTATCTACTCTAGGAAACACTTTGATTCTAAATGGAAATCTAATTAGATGGAAGGCAAAATAGGACCTCAGTTCAAATGCAAGTACTACTTTATAATAGGCATTCTAGTGAGTGGATACTTTGTTTAATAGAAGTAGTATTTGTAATATAATAGGAAAGGAAATAATAGGATAGGAAATAAAAACGTAAATGATATCTTCAAAACCTAGATGTAATGGCAAAGTATGCACTGTAATATTTAGAAATTCAGCTTTGTCGGGATTTTTCCAACTTTTTTTAAAGCCAGGGTCACTAGATTGCCATTTTAGGAAATAATTTGCTGTTCTTTTAACAACCAGCCTCTTTATTTAGCCTGATAAGCACTGAACTTCCTAACTGTGATTCTCAGGCATACAAAAGAAAGTCCATATATGTATTTAAGGGTTTGGGGAATTATTTATTTAGGGCAACTTCTCTTCCCTAGCAAGCCTGCACAATGTGGAGCCCAAGAATTGCTGTAGGTGAATCCCATTCTTTCTCAATCCACAGCTAAACCTCTAGAGATCTATGTATACATTTTCTTCCATACTGGAGATATTGTGTGTTCCTCAAGGTTCATGTGTAAATATCTCTTGAGGGTCCCCTTTAAAAAAAATTGGGAGCATTATTTTTGGCATTGTGCTATGTATACGTACAATCTGTTTCTCAGATATGAGAGATTGGCTTCTATCAAAGGATGTGTGATTAAGAGAGATTCTTGTACAATGATACTATCTGGCTTCAGATGTTGATCTTGGTTTTAGTCTTGAATGTTTGAACATGCTGACCTTGTGAGTCTAACCTGCAACCTAGTATAGAATTTGCTTTTAGCAATTGTAAGATGACAGATTGGAAGCCTTCTTTGAAGCTTTTCTTTCCATTTGTCAAGCAGGTCATGTCTGTGTAAAAGATAGCTGCTCTTCGTTGTTGCTTTGGGATTGATGCATTTTCAAAGTGACTCATCTGCCAGTGCAACTGATATTTGAAGTTTGCTTGAAATAAAGATCTGAACTCTGGGCCCATAAAACAAATTCATCTAGAAGTTATTAATTAATGTGAATAGGTTAACAGGCAGAAGAATAATGCTTAGGATATTAGCATCAATAACTGAAAAAATGTTTTAAGAGCTTAGTGAATGAGAGAAGCTTGTGTGTTGTAAGAGCTTGTATAATTAAGGTGTTGATAAGGGCACAATGCGCCTTATCAATGGCATACAGGGGACATTATTGATGAGGAAGTGCTCTTCTGATTTACAGATAATAATGATTTCTGCCGTTGAACAAAAAAAGCCTTCAGTATGGTGGATGTGAATTATGTGACTGAGTAGCCTAAAGCATCCAAGAGACTTCTAAAGAATGGGATTGATTTTACTCAAGGGTAGTATCTGTAACTAAACATAGTTTATCTCTAGTATTCAAGAGGAAGACATGAAAACCTGTAATCTAGAGTACAGATTGTGAACTTCTCTATTCTTGTGAGCCAAGTGATTCTCCAAACAGTGGTACACAAGTCAGAAGAATACCTTTCTGCACAAACTGGTCCTCATAAATTTAATAAAAACATCTATCCAGTGTGCTCAGAAAAGGAAAAGCAAAATTAAAAACAGTCTCTAGAGTCAGAGATGGAATGTCATGTCTCTGGAATATATTTTATTGGGTTTTCTAAGGGCTAAGAAGGTTGAGATCTAGCGTATGGCCTCAGAGAGCCAATTCCATAACAGTGGGACATCCACAGAGAAAATTGAATTTCTGTCCATTGGTGAAAGTTGTTAGAAGAGATTGCTGGGTTGCTCTAACCATGCACACATGCTTGTTATCCCATATATATGTGGCCTTCAGGTCATAAAAATCTCTAAAGGTAATAATCAGCATTTGTAATTGAACTTGGAATTGCCAGTGCAGTTGCTTTACCCTTGCTGCTATTTTACCACATGCTTCACTGGCTGAAGCTTTTGAGTTGCTTTCAAGAGCCAGCCCCATGTGTTATAGCCTACAAGTTGCAGTAGTATAGGTATACTGAACCCAGAAGGAAGAACAATTTCTTGACCAAATGCAGCTGAGGGGGATTTAAAATGGCATGCAAATGTTTTTCAATGATAAACTGAGGATCTAAGCAGTATTCCATGACTATTTACACATTCAGGCAAAGATTTTGGGCCTTCTGAAAAAGGAAAGTCAGTCCCCTCTACTTACTAGCATCACCTCCATCTTGTTTGGATTCAGTTTCAGCTTGTTCTCCCCCTTCCACTTGACTGCTCTATCCAGGCATTGGTTCAGGACACAGACAGTTGCATCTAGGGACTTGGTTAACAAGCTTAGAACTCAGTGTCATCCTCATACTGATGACGTCCAACTCCGATGCTCCATATGATCTCACTCAATGGCCTGGTGTAATAAAGTTACTGTCATTCACTATTCAGTGCTTCAGAGTTATTGATTGCATTGACTCAGGCAAAGCTTTACATACAGATGCAAAACCCCAAAGACAGATGCTATTTCTTACAACTTACAAACGAATATATTGCTTACTGAAGTTGCTTATAAAGAAAATGTTTTAGTATATCTGCTTATAATTTGGTAGAGCTACCAAAGAACAGATAAAATTGCCTGGAACTCTGTCTCATCCATGGGCCATCCATTGTCCATCCCCATTTGCAGATGCCTTGCAACTTAACAGTGCAGAGTGTTCATGCTTTCTTTTTAACATGTGAAACTATCTACAAAAATATATATGGATCAGAGATCTGGTTAAATTTAACTTTAGACCTCACAATAATAGTTTGCTATTCACTGTTCTGATATGTTGGGTACTCTGTTTAATAAAATTAATGAAATCTAGAAGGACAGGAAAGGTAATTAAATCAGTCCTTCACTTATCTGTTGGTTTCAGGCTTTGATTATCAAAACTACAGCAGGGAGACACTGACAGCTGTTGGCAGACTTGTAAGGCCTTTTGAATTTAATAGTAAAGAGCTAAATACAGGTAATTAATTACCGGGTGGTTATATAATAGTTGTCTAGTCTTTTCCAACATATTTCTTTTTATGGCATTTATTTTCTTATATGTGCATTTCCTCCCTTTCTTTCTCCCTCTGTCCCTTTCCGGGATTTAAAAAAACACACACACTCCCTTCTTATGCCCCTCCATTTACAATAGGCTGTATTTATCTTTGTTTGGTAGTGAAGGTGTTTTCACTGTTCATACTATTCATTTTAATTCCCTCCAAATGGCACTTGAAAACTGCTCTCAGGCAAGTCCTGAACTGTCATATGCAAACCAAAAGGAATAAGAATGTTGGATCTGTGCTGTAATGAGTACAGATTCAAACTAAGCTCTGTACTCCTTTTTTGTCTAACCAAAATTTGTTCTGCCTTCACCCCAGGTTATTGTCAATGATGGATCACTTTATTTAAGATGGTAGATTGGACTCTAACCAGTCTATTGCTATAGCCCACTGTGTTTTTGTTTACATTGCACTAAATGTTCAAAATAGGGTTGCCAGGTCCCCCCTAGCCACTGGCAGGGAGTTGGGGGGGGGTAGGGTTGCCAGATCCAGATTGGAAAACTCCTGGAGATTTGTGGTTGGAGCCTGGGGAGCACAAGGACCTCAGTGGGGTACAATGCTATAAAGTCCACCTCCAAAACATCAGTTTTCTCCAGGAAAACTGATCTCTGTAGTCTGGAAATAAGCTGTGATTCTGGGGGATCCCCCAGGCCCCACCTGAAGGCTGGCATCACTAGTTTGAACTCCAACTTCTCAGCTTGGGGGGGGAGATAATTGACTGTGTCTTCTGAATGCCTAACACTTATTAGTTGCCCTGTGTATGAGAAGCCTGTAGGGTTGCCAGCTCCAGGTTAGGAAGGAGCAGTCTGAATAACCTGGACTAGTCCAAGCTTGTCAGAGCTCAGAAGCTAAGCAGGGTGGGCTCTCATTAGTATTTGGGTGGGAGACTACCAAGGGAGACTGGGGTCATCTCTGCTTATCTTTCCCCCTGGCTCCAGCTCTTGGAACAGAAGTTATCTCTTATAGATCTTAAGGTGGAGGATCTTTTTTCTTCCTTGGTAAATCAGTGTGAAAAATATGTGACCAAACTAATCTAAGCTAGAGATAAGAGCTATACCCATTTTGATGCTAGGAAGACATGTTCCCCACTTGCCTTGGGAATTCCGTCTAAGGGGAAACTCCCTCCCTACTTAGAATTCTTGGTTAGCTCAAAGTTATGTAGGAACTTTACGCAGTCACAATTTAATTGCCCCCTTTCAGTGGTACTGCTGGGTCATCTCTCAAGGATCCCTTTCTCAGAGCAGCCATGTCCTTGCCCCCTCCGGGCAGTGGACTCTCTTGCACATATTTTCTTGAAATGTCCTTATGGGCATCAGCCTAGGCTAAAATGGATTATGCCATGTTTTGATCAATTGACTGTGTTTCCTCTAGCAACATTAGAGGGAAAAGTTCAATTCCTCTTAGAGGATTCAAATTCTAAAGGTACTTATTTTGTTCCTCAATTCCTAGAGGCTGTAGAGAAGTGCCAAAAGGAGGTGGTTTCAGACATGGGTCTTATTTAAACTCTCAAGTTTTATTGTTCAAGACCTTGGTCTAAAAACAGGAGAAGAGAAAAGGGGAAAGGGAGTTGGGAAATACCTGGAGATTTGGGAGGTGAAGCCTGATGAGGGTGGGGTTTGGGGAGGGGAGAGGCTTCAATGAGGTATAGTGCCATAGACTCCCCCTTGCAAAGCAGCCATTTCCTCCAGGTGAACTGATTTCTTTTGCCTGGAGATCGGGTGTAATCCCAGGAGATCTCCACCCACCACCTGGAGGCTGACAACCCTAGAAGCCTGGACTGTGGATTCTGCATGGTTTGCAGGATGTGCAGTATCCTTTGGTGCTGCCAGCTTCCTGGTAAGTAGTTTCATGCATCTTCTGACCTGCTGCAAAACCTTCAGGCTGGAAATAAAGTGCAGTGCTAGCTGTAGTTGCGCAGCTTGTGAGCAAGAGAAGTTGATGGCTTTGTTGTGCTGACTCCTTTGATAAGGAATATAACAATATGATAATCCATTTTAAAGTGGACTAATATTTCAAGAGAAATAATATTTAGAATGTTCCTCAGACAACTGCATTAAAAGGAACCTTGCTCGATTACACCAGTGGCCCATCTAATCCAGTATCTCACACAGTGACCACCTGTTACTCTGGAGGTCCAAAAGCTGGGTATAGATGCTGAGATATTATCTGGATGTTGCTGCCTAGCACTGGTATTCTGTGGCTTACTACCTCTGAACATGGAGGTTGCCTTTATTCACCTTAGCTAGTAGCTGCCGATGGATCTATCCTCCATGAATGTATCTAGCTTACCTTCTTGTAACCTTCTGGCTTGCAGTCTTTTTTTAAAAAAATCAAAATTGTTAGGAAAAGAGAAGGGACACAAAAGGAAGGGTAAAAAGAGACAAATAGTTTAATGGCTTGGAAGAGAGCTTCCATGAGGGGGAGAAATGAATATCAGCAGAGAAAAGGAAAAGAAGGAGCAAGAGAGGAATAATGGAGATACAGAATAGATGCCATATACAAAAGTGGAGAAGAATGAAGATGATGAAAAAGAACAGAACGAAGATAACAAAAAGGCAAACAGAAAATGAAGGTATATAAGTGGGATCCAGTGAACGAAGACAGAAATACAAAAAAATAACAAACTACATTTGATAGGGAAATGGGAGCTAGTAGAGTGGTCTATAACATTAGCACAATGAGATGTGAAGCCCCCAAACAGGCAGCAGCATGATGAAATTGAGAGGCAAAATAGAAACAGGAGAATTTACAGTAATGTCAGGAAGAGAAATGTAATGAACTGACTTCCAAACCAGGATGCTTAGTGCACGAGATTCAGAGAGTTTGGAGACTAGGGGTTAACGTCTCACTATAAAGCACAGCTTGATTGACAGGATGCTGCCTGTGTGCACCCATTGGTCAGCACCAGCTGAGGAGAGTCTTCAAAAGTGTTGTCAGTCTTGCCAGAGGGAGTCAGTCATTGTTTGGACTTTGGCTTGGCAATACCCAGTTGGAAAGAGTGTGTGTGTTGGTTGGAGGGAAACAGACAAGCTCACTTGAGAAGTGGACACAACACCTTGCCCTTACTGTGTACCATCACATTTGAGGGAAAGTTCAGATATCAGAGCTTAAAGTCTTAAATGTCAGCCCTAGCTGAATTCCGTTATTCATAGTCTCCAGAACTGGGGTTTAGGCTTGACAGAAGAGACTGGACAGTAGGTTGAAACTGCCAGTCTAGTCAAACAAAAGGATTATTTCTCCTAGAAAGGGGAGGATGTTGCTTACCCAGTTATTCAGTGGGTTCAACTCAGAAGGGATTCCTGGTTTTTGTGAAAATGGAACAGTTTTTGATTCCTCAAAAGACCAAAGAAAAAGTTGTAATCCCACAAGGGAAGTATTTAAATAAAGGAAGAAAGTACTAACTTCCAGGAAACTAAGTTATATGAAACTTTATTAAGACATATTGTTGCTGAAAGAAATCTCCAAGACAAACAAACCTCTCACAGTTAAGAACTGAGTTTCTAAGAAAATAAGCTTCAACTATACTCTGCTCAAAATATTATAATTTGTATAAAAAACAAAATTTACTTCAACTTCTCATCCCCTATCTATTCCTAACCCAACTGTGCTTGTTCAATGCAATCAACATTCTTGTTTGACTTAATGTCAAGTGCCATTTCCAACGGTTTTATAAGGGGGCTCCTGCTTAACAATAATAAATCTCTGGCCTGGGCAAAAGCCAAATAACTTCTCAATCACAGAGTGGGACACGCAGAAAGTTATAATTCTATTATTAAAATACTCTACGAAGAGGCTGCTCAGTCAGAGTGGGGAACAGCATTTTGGAGGGAAAATCTGCCTCACAGTGAAGAAGAAGAAGGGGGCATCATAACAAGCTCTACAGCAGATGACAAAAAACACATCTTAGCAATATTTAAGGGAATGTTTGCAAGAACTTGAATGAAATTTTAAAAAAGAGGATTCGTTGGTTCCCTAACGGGGAGAGGCAAAGTAGAAGTATTGCCAAGATGAAGGAAACCTGTACAGAGGCAGAAGAAAGAGAACAGACGAACAGACGAACAACTCCATTTTAAGTAAGTTAAGCTTAAGGTCATAGGAAAACACTGAATCGGAAATAGCAAAAAGTTAAACCAAGATTTTAGAAAGAGAGAGCAGGGGTCAGATGAAGAGGTAGAGCTCAAAGTCATCAACATAGAACTGAAAATGAATGCTTAAATTTATAAGAGGACAAAGAAGGAGGAGGCAAAGAAAAGAGGACAGTTCCTTGAGGAGCACCCATTGTAAGCTATAAACAAGATGAAGTACCATTCATGGGTAAATGGCTGGGAAGAAAGATTAATGGCAAAAGAATGCTTGAGAAGATAAGAGTAAAACTAAGAATGCATGTGTATTTCAATGCCCAAAGAGTATAACCAAGAAAGAAGAATGGGTTGGTGATGTTATGAAAAGGTAAAGGAAAGTCAGTAGGAAGAACAGAAAAACTGATAATTTGATTTAGCAAAATGAGTGATTAAAAAAGTTATAATTCAGGAGGATGTTTAGCACATAGAAGGCTCTTTTAATTACAAGAATATTTTAACTAGTCTACTATTTTATTTTCCAATTATCACTATACATTGTAACTTAAGGAACTATGCATGGCTGTTTAAAGGTGTTAAATACAGAGTTTGTAGTTAATGGGAAATGCACATACTTCTGCTTTAATTTATTATTTACCATACTTCACTTGGCGCCTGTGTATTATTAATGGTTAAAGCTGTCTACTTTTGTAGGTCAGTGTAATCAATTACATTGACCCAATTACATGTCTCCTAGGCTTTTAAACGGTATTGTTTGTCATATGGTTGTGGGAATCAGTCTTGAAATATTCTTGGCATTCAGCAGAAAGAGTTTATATATTGGCTAAGTGATACATGGAGGAATTAACTAGACAGGATGGTCTGATGAGTCCCCCGCATTGCTTCTCTGGTGGTAGAAGACATAAGAGTCTGAGTGGGTGGAAGACTGTGTCCAGTAACATGCCAGCTGATAGTCACAGGTGTATAGAAATGGTGAGTGAATTGCATAAATTTGTAATGTCATTCCAATAGGCTGTATAGGGTTAGGGAATTATACAGCAAAAATGTGATAGTTGACTGCAGGGAGAAAAGGGGCTCTGATAAAAGGATAGAACGGTGACTCCAGGAAAGGGCCGAGTACAGTCTGCAGCTCTCTGAGTTTTAACATTAGTTGTGTGGAAAATGGTGTAGTAAACAAAATATCAGCTCCACAATATATATTTTCCACTATCTGGTCTTGCAAACAAGATTTTTGGTTTATTTATAGTCTTCCTTTCTTGTTGAGACTCAAGCTGGACTATAAAATAAGAAAAACAATGCAATAAACAAAGACAATATAAAACATACCAAAAACAACCTGACAACTGGATTACAAAAATTGGAAACAATTAATGCAAACAAGATTGTAAGTACAATAGTGCAATAAATTACAACCTGATTCCCTTTATGAAAGTGCCTTTCTGACCAGTTCCTTTTACTGGAAGCCTACAGTATTCCCTTACTCCCATATGAATTTACCCACACCACTAGGGTCATCTTCATCTACTTCAGGTGCCCCTGTCATCTCAATCCAGATGGGTAGCACCCCAAGAAAAGGCCTTCTCAGTTATGGAATTTCTTCCACAGGAGGAATTCATCTGTATCCCTCTCATTGTCTTCCATCAGTGGGAGAAGACTGTTTTGTTTTGTCTGACATTCTTTCCTCATTCCTGTTTATGTATTTTATTCAATCGTTGTTTTAGTTGCATTTGCTTTGGGGGCCTAAATTTGGTGGATAGGTGGCACAAAAATGTTTTGAATAAATGTTTGTATTTTTATTGTGTGATCAGCCTCAAGTCTCAGTAGGAAATGTGAGCTATAAATAAAGTAAATATATAAATGAATTCATGTTTGATATATCCTACTTCACAGTGCAGTTTCCATCTGAATGAATTACAAAATCATGATAACCTTTTCAAGGTGGTATTTATGGTTGTAATAGTAAGTCATTAAAACATTAAATTTTTGTGACTAGGATTTGCTTCCAAATCTGGAATGCCAAAACATGAACCAAAGCATGGTTGGCCATTATGTCCAGATTGAGCAAAGTATACCAGGGAGTGTGGAAGGATATCAGAATGCACAAGGGGAGGCCCAAGGCTCATTTGTGTAATGCCAAAAAATTATTTAGCACCAGGGCTATTTTTGGGCAGGAATGCACAGAAATGGAATTCCGGCTGGCTTCTGGGCTGGCCACACCTACAGCCTCCCCCACTCGGGTTCCCCAGGTGCCTCGCAAGCTGTGTGGTACTTGGGGAAGCCAAGCTGATCCAGGGAGGGAAGGCAGTTTAAAATGCCTCCCCTCTTCGGGTCCCCCAGGCGCCCCACAAGCTTTGGAGCACCTGGGGAAGCTGATCCTAGGAGGAAGCTGTGCTGTCAGGGGTGTGGCCTAATATGCTAATGAGTTTCTGCTGTTGGGTGTGGCCTGTTATGCTAATGAGTTCCTGCTGGGGGTGTTCTACCAAAAAAGCCCTGTTTAGCACTATATATGAACCAGCCAAGGGTATTTTAATTTGGGGGGTTGAAGTGGTTTGTGATACTTTATAAGCATTTGACTAAATGACATGAATGAGAAGATTCATGTTCTTTTTACAAAGTTGTTGACTGATTGTGCTGCATCAAGATCCTACATGTGTTAAACTGGAAGGTATGACTATATAGAGAAATTACTTAATTATAGTTGATAAAATTTCGACAAACTAAATAACTTATAAAACTGAGCCCCTTAGATTTGGCAGTTATGAATAGCAGAACAAAGCCAAGAAAATTAAGAAATCAAATTAGCTTGTTCACAACAGGGAGAAGCCTATCTTGTTTGTTAAACAGAAGACATATTATATTAGGTAGATGTTAAAATAAAATTCTTTTGAGTAGCAAGCAAAATAATTTAGCAAGCAACTAATATATAGTGTAACTGTAAAAGATGGAGGCAACACTACATCTTTGTCAAGCATGTTTTGTGTGTAACATTGAACTTCAATCACCAATACAGCATTAACTCAGTTAATCTGATCTTTGTATCCTGATGAAATCTGAGTTCAGTAGCCCCTTAGAGCAAGAATTTTTTTCTAGGGTATGAGCTTCTATGAATCATAGCACATATAACATACCAAGTAAGCTTTGAGTCGTGAAAATTTATACCTTGGGAAAATCTGTTAGTCTTTAAATTGCTCCTGGACTTGAATTTGTTCTACTACTACAAACCAACACAGCAACCTACCTGAAACTATCCTGATAAATGTATCCTTTGAACAAATACTACAAAGTAGAAAATGGTATCAATCCTCACACAAGAGATATGGGAGAAGCGTGCTATTTTGGTACTATTTATAGGTATTATATATCTTAGTTCTGTAAAATTACTAATTCTAAAATATTATATATCTATGGGGAGAATGGGTTTGAGAGGTTTAAAAATAGGGAAAGGATAGCTTTTAAGAGAAACAAGGACGAGGACAAGTCTTCTTAAAGAGCATGAATTTACCTATCTTTAGTGTACTGAACTGGGTAGAGTGTGTTGTCCATTTTGATGATCCAGAAATTAAGGATAGGGGAGTTAGGCAGAGCTTCCAAAGGTTACAAGAAAACAACGAGAAGATGAGGCAGTGGAGGAATGCTCCTCTGTGGTGAGGAAACATCCTAGAGTCCCAAAGAAAGACAAGTAGAGTTGTCAGCCTTTGTACAAGCAAGAAGGAATGAGACTACCAACCTTTTGCTGGCAGAGTAGTGTTAGTTATAAGAGCCATCACAAAGGAATATTAAAATAAGACCAACAAGTCCTCAGGTCACTTTTTCAGGTATAAAAAGAGAACATCCAGCCATTGCTCTCTCTGTCTCTTCTACCTTCCTAACCCCACCCTTTCTTGCTGGTTTCATTCTTAGCACTGTTTGGAACCTTCCACGTGTGTTGCTGGCCAACTCACAACTCCTTCCCATAGTTTATCACTTTTTCACTGTAGAGTTGATTCACCTTGTTGGATAGGTAATGTATTGCCCAACCAACGATATCTCCTGCTAATGCAACTGTCTCTGTTTCTTTTTAGATTCCTAGGTCTGCATTGCTTGTGTGTATGCTTGATTTTATATTGTATGTGTGAGAAGCCCTAGTAAGGGAATCACTGCTTCAGTACATCTAGCCTCAGTGTCTATTTCTGGGATCTGGAAAGTCAGACTCCCGTATACATACGTTATTGGTTCCGAAGTTAGTGTTTATTGCCCTTTAATAAAAGAGGCTTCATTGCGGCCGACCAGGACAGCCTTGTCATCGTACATATATGGCACCTTTGGAATTGTTTTTATGATATTAACTGTTTTATTGTTTTTGTGTTTTTAGGATGCTAAATGGCCTTGTAAGCCACCCTGAGTCTGCTTTGGCGGGGAGGGTGGGGTATAAATGAAATAAATAAATCAAATATTCAGAATTCCCCCTTTTATTAAGAAATAAGGCAATTTGGCTAACATCCTTCCCCGGAGAGCAACAAAAGGTGATTACATCCAGGCAGGAGAGCATTCTGGGTGAACAGAAAGAGCACAGGAGGGTAGAGGCTTCACCCATGCCTGGGGCAGGTTGGTAGGAGATATTCTGCAAGGTCAGTAAAATTAATCAAGTGCATGTGGTGTCTTGATAGCAGTTAGATTTTGCACTCAGGAGGACTTGCATTTGCTGACAAAATTATACTGATAGAATGACATGGGTGCCAGACCTTTTGAGGCCCTAGAGCTACAAGAAGACATCAGATGTTCCATCAATGAAACAATCTCTCGCTCAAAGTTTTGGTTACACATGAGCATAGCCTAACTAAGGTCTACCTTGCTAGCTCCTAAAATGGCTGCCAAGGCAAATTTAGCCAAGATGGAGTGGGGGCAGACAGTCCATGTCTAGGAAGGAGGTCATTGGTAACACATGCTATAGTTACAACTAGAGAGACATTTTGGTTTTGCTTGCCATGGAGCAGTTAGATCTGAAGGGCAAAAGAGTGGACTGTCATGAAGAGCTTCTTTTATTTCTAAAAACAAAACGTGCAATTTTTCCTTCTGCACTGGGGAATGATAGACCTGAGCCACTTCAGTTGGATCATTAAATGTGGTAGAGAGTATATCAAATATCTGTCAGCTTCAATACTGGGGCTGAGTAAGAAGGGCTTGCTGAGCTGAATTTGTTACAGATGTCTGAGAGAGAGGTAGAGAAGTGCATGTGAGCAATTAGAGCTAGGAACAAAGCTGTCACCTAGTGAAGGGAGAGAGAATATGGGTGTTGAGTTCACTGCATATATCTTCATTTCTCTGCCAGTCTCTCTGATGCCACATACAAGGTCACACTGTTGTACTTTGCATTAATTAATCCAGAGTAGCTAGCACTTCTAGTCTGCCAGCTCTGTGTTTGCACTAACTAATGAAGATTAAAATTGCAATGTTACCTGCAACCATATATTGATTATAATAATGTACCTGATAAGTAAAAAGTACCCCAGGATTACAATATCTTTGTTGATTAATAGCCCTAATCGACCCTTGTTAGCCCAATCTTGTCATATCTCGGAAATAAAGCAGGGTCAGCCCTAGTTAGTGTTTGGATGGGAGACTACCAAGAAAGTAGGAATGGGCACGAACCTTGTCACAAACCTAATTTCATCATGAACATTGCCCGGTATGTGCTTTGTGAGACTCAATTTGTGAGGTTGCGTCTCCAACAAACCACCCATGAGCAGCCATGTTTTTTACAGAGGTTCATGATGCCGTTTTGTGAGCCGGACATGCTGGTACTGATGGATTAATTGTCAAAGCAACGGGGGGGATGGACTTCTGCAGCTCTCCAAAGCTTGATAGGCAACTCTGTGGGAGCAGAATAGATATATACCCCCAGCTCACACACAGTTGTTTTTATTTGGCAGCAGGCAGTTAGATAGGGAGGGAGTTAGTTGTTAGAGGCAGAGAAGGAAGGAACTGGAAGTCATTCCTCAGTACTGTGAACAGTGCTCTGAAGCACCTGTCCCTCTGCTACAGCCAGGCAGAGGGGCTTAGCCAGTGGGTTCCTGGCATGAGGACCCACCCTCCTGCCTAATTGTCGACACCCTTCCGTGTCATGAGGGTGGGAGTGGGGGACATGGATGCTCATCGTGGGAGGAAGAAGTCTACTCCTCTGTCCCACAGGCCTCCATCCCTATGGAACAAGCACGTTTTGCTTGCCCACCTATGCCCAACTGTACTGAGGTGTCACCAGCAGTCTCAGAGGCAAAGCCTTTTTTCCTCAATGTGTTCTTGGTGATGGACTTGGAGGCAGAGCATTTGCTAAAACTGTTTGCAGAGGAGGAATTGCCCCCCCACAGCAAATCCTTATGAAACATGGAGGGCAGGTAGGGGGCAGCCCAGGGAGGTTTGCTGCAAGCTTGATGCCTCTAGCTTGCAGGGGGGCTATTCTATACACTCCTCAACCTGCAGCTGTGATTTTCCCAGAGAGCAGTTTCCTGGGGGCACCTGTTATGGAGACTGCTACTCCCCCCCCCAGCCAATCCTTACCAAACTTGGTGGGCAGGTAAAGGGGTATCCCAGGGAAATCAGGAAGCAAACCAGGAAGCGGGCAGGGCAAAGCAGAAGGCGCAGCATGACTTTATGAATGAATTAAAAATAATTAAAAATTAATTTAAAAATTATTTCTTGCAGCAAGGCTTTGTGGGGCCTTGCTGCTGTGTGATGGAGCCAGACCCTCAGGGGCCCTGCAGTAACTACGGGTCTGGTGACATTCTTTCTTAAAAATACTTACATAGATGCCTGTTTAGGATTTCACCTACTAAAGTTACATGCACACACACACAAACATCAATTCCTTTAGACACTTGCATGGTGATTTTGCTGTATTTTAGCTTCTATTTCATTTAAAATCTGTAGAGTATGTCTACTAATTAAATATCTGCTGGATTTTCTGTTTTAACATTTAGTTTTTGTAGGGCTGTTGATGTAATTAATCAGCTCAGTTGTTACCTTTTCTGTGTGTTTTTCCCCTTAATACACAGCACAACTTTTGTATGCATAGACAGGAAGGAGAGCCTATGAATAAAATAAAACTAATTGGTGTGTTTGGAGAGAGTCCTGACTAATAGCATTTCAATTTTGTTCCAGTTTACTTTGTTAGGTATTTTAAAATTGCAATTATGATACTTCTCCTTGGCTGAACTCTGGAGAGTTCAGAAAGATGATGTTAGCTGCCAGCTTGGCAGGTCTGCAGTGTGGAAACTCTATTGCAAAAAAAGTAGTGGTGTAATAAATTCAGTATCTGCAAGCAGCAGACATTGCTGGACATGACTCTTGCTGTCTTCTGATAGTATATTACATAGACTAAAATTGAGCAGGGGGGTACAGGCTATAGAAGACTGTTCTGAGTTTGCTTATAGCACCCCCCCCCAAACACCTAATTTCTTCTATAGCAGTATGAACCAGAAGCCCTTATAAACATAGCATTTACTTTTCATGGATGTTGCAGCTAATAGTAAAATTTTAGCTGTTTAATTATAGGTTCATTCAGGAAAGTTTTGTTCCTTGGTCATCAGTGAGACATCAGTAGTGTAACTCTAGTCAATTATACCCTTCTTTGCCTTTGGAATTTGGAAGGGTATATCTCTGATTAGGATTGCACCTATAAAAGTTGTATTTTGATACCATAAAAGTGTTGCAAGCTGCATTGGTTAAAGGAAAGAAAAACTTATGCATTACTTGGATCTATGTTTTACCATATTGTTGTTTGCCTTCTTTGTTGGTATTCTCCTCTGAGCAAAAAGAGCCTCTTCTTTTTTTTGTTTCAAAAGGAACCATCCTTCCATGCACAGATCCATTCTCTGATGTGCTTACTTTGCTTCTTTAATCCTTACTTCACCATGATTGGTTTCCTTAAGTGAAATTATTTGCTTGTCCTTCTATTCCTTCCTTCCTTCCCACTACTGAGGCAGTTATTAACAGAAAGACAAGCATCTAGATTTGCCAATTAATCTTTCTTTTCTAATGATAAAATCATTGAAAGCACTTTTTGAGAGGGAAGCTTTGAAATGCACAACACACTGTCCCCAACCCATAATAATGATACCCCTTATTTCATTGCTTAGAGGAACTTGAAAATATGAATGTGTTTCTTCACTGAGGGGAAAAACCTTTAAAGAGCATTGCTATATTTTTGCCTGGTGCCTTGTAGGGAAAGAAGAGCAGCTATTTATTTCTTCACTGACTCTTTAAAATAAATGATAAACTGAGTTTGTAAACTGAGGTGTTTGGAAGGTTGCAAACATGGAAAAAATCTAAAAACATTAAGAACATTATATCAATTTAAGAAAGTATATTTATGTTTCTGAAAAGCTACACTGAAAAAAACAACACTTCAGGGTAAATCTCTAAAGGTTCTGGAAGCTTGTGTTGGAGCTCTCAGAATTTTTCGTTCCAAATTGGTGATGTGCAGGAACCCAAAAAAGACAAAGGCACCGGGGAGGGGAGAGATTCAAGCCTCTCTCACATGGATTTCCTGACCAGAACAACCGTGTAGCATTTTTCTTTTGGGGCAAATATGGTATTATATCAGGAAAATGGTAAGGGGGAAGGCTTAAACCTCTCCTTCCCACATGCACTCCTTTGTAAAACCGTGTTTAAAGCAGTGTGTATGTAAGTTGTTTAACAAAAGAAAATATCTAGGTGGGTTAGCTGGTATCAGTATTACAGAAAGTATGAGCAATATGTGATGGGGCCCTTGGGAAGGGATGCCAGGGCGTGGCATATGGGGGGGAGTCGATGCCTGCAATAAGTTGGGCATGGTTCAATAGTATACCCAAGGATGACTCATACTAAGTAGGCTGAATTCTATGCTTTGGTGCCAGACTATCCCAATACAATCCATAGCAAGGTCACCCAGAGTTCCTGCACTCCTTCTGTAGGGTAGTTATTGCTAGTCCTAGCTGCCACGGTTTGTCTTGCTGTCCCCGTACCTTAGTCTAGTCCTACCCAACTGTGTAGCACCACTTCCTTATGATCTTCTTGACCTAATGTCCTGGAACACCCACATCATTCGTTGTCCACCCCCTGAGTCCGTAGCTCAAGTCCTGCGTAAGCCCTCTCTGTGTACCGCTGCTGCATGCCCAAGCCATCCTCACTCAGCTGTCAGGACTCCTGGTTGCTTTTGGCCTACTGGTTATTCCAGCCTCACCCCTCTTTTTCCTCTGGCCCCTGTGCCTGCACCTTCTAGCCTATCTTCATAAGTGTCCTCAGCCCCTCTGGAGGTCCCTGTGTCAGCCTGGTGCAACATAATATAACCAGTGAGGAAATCAAGAACATAAGAACATAAGAGAAGCCAATGTTGGATCAGGCCAACAGCCCATCCAGTCCAACACTCTGTCACACAGTGGCCAAAAATACCAGGTGCCATCAGGAGATCCACCAGAAGGGCCAGGACACTAAAAGGCCTCCCACTGTTGCCCCCCCCAGCACCAAGAATACAGAGCATCACTTGCCCTAGAGTCCCTATCTATATCTTGTGGCTAATAGCCACTGATGGACCTCTGCTCCATATGTTTATCTAATTCCCTCTTGAAGCTGTCCATGCTTGTAGCTGCCACCACCTCCTGTGGCAGTGAATTTGTCAATAGTATACTGTTCAAGAAAACCTTAAAATGCTTTAAAATATCTTTTTAAGCATATAAAAGCATATACAATTATCCTATATCTATTTTTAGGAGCTCAAGACATTGAGGGTTCCTTCCCTTAATATTTTATGTTGAACATCCTTGTGAATAAGCTGATAGAGAGCCATTGACCAGAGGTCACTCAGTGTGCATTTACGGGCTGAGTGGAGATTTGAACCTGGGTCACACCTGATGTGATACCAGGTACTCCACGAATAGACTTCCCAGCATTTCCCCCCCCAAGGAGGCATGTGAGGGCCTGATTTGGATTGGGACCACAGCATGAAGAGGATAATGTTTTTAAGCCTTTGCCTCCCACACCATGTTGCTGAGAACTACTTACAGAACCACTACTTGCCCTTTTGAGGAAACTAGTAACTAGAAACTAGTAACTAGTAACTCGGTGACTCTGTTTCAGGTTGGAAAACAGGACAGGGGAAAGCCTTAAAATTCTTTCTCTCGCTTATGTTAGAGTCCTGATCAGAAACATACTCCGATGTGCTTGCTTGTAAAGAGAAAAAAAATGCTGAGTTACTTCTGCAGAACCCTTAGTGTCTGTTTCAGTCCTAGCCACAAGATTACTGTGCTGCACCCACAAGGGTGGCTTATTTATACATCATTTTTATTTTATCACTTCAGAGCCCTTAGCATATACCGTGTCAGTTATTACTTGCATCAATTTGTAAAAAAGGCTGGTAGTATGGTCCTCAGGTTTAATGAATAATATCAGGGATATGAGGCTGAGACCAAATGGCTTGCGGAAGATTAGAGATGAAAAATGTCCAGAAATTCTGAAGCTATGGAAATTTTACCACTTCCCCCAATTTCTTTAGAAATATATCTTAAAAGCATTTCAGTAACTCCAAAATTAATAAAATTGCTAAACATTTCATAGGAGTTTTTCCAGTCTGCTTCAAAAATTCCATTTTTCTTACAGAGAAGGAGAAAAACCAGTTTCTAGTTGTACTGTATTCGTGATAGGGTGCGAGGTTCAACAGAAGGACAGTCTTCCAGCGCTGTCTCTCATTCTGCATGGCTGTAATAGCTCTTCTCTACATACCCAGCATAATTCTGTTACCAAACTGAATGCAAATGGTAGTAAAATTACTAAGTCATAAAATCATGTGCAGAAACCAACAGTATTCTGTAAGTGGATCACTGTGAGTCTTTTATAGCCTGTTTTATAAAGTTTATCCTTCTCTAAACATTTTCTGAAGTTATTTCATACCTGTGAATTTTCATTTTTTTATGATTATTTCATTTATTCAAAAACGGGCTTTTAGACAGCATAAGAAAAAGTAGATTAACATTCACAAGAAAAAGTGAATTTCCCTCAATTAAATCATTTGTATAGGAGCACCTTACAGTTGAAGACATGACAGAGAACTTAAGTCTTTCAAAGGTAACTTGATGGGATGATGTCAGCTTTTTGCAGTGTCATTTCATAATGTATTTATGAACGATATCAGGCAAAATTTAAATCAGAAATGCCCCTTTGTGAACTTATCTCAGAACCAAATGTATTATCATTTCATCACTGGAAATCATTACTGTGTGTTTTCATTTCCACCCCTTTGCTATCTTAGCACAATTGCTAAAGCAGTGTGATAAGAGCATTTGGGACTATATTCTCAGTCCTTGGAATAACAACGGCTTTCTATTTTACTAGTTTGCCTTCATTCTGTATTAGCAGTGGAGTGTCATTAATCTCTTATAGATGAAATACTTGATTTAACAAACATCTGAGCCATCCATTAGCTCCAATGTAGATTGAAATCCTTGTATGGTTGGAAGATTTAAGGTGGAGGCCAAATCCACACTTGATGTCATTTTGAATTTGTTTGCCATCTAATTTTAAGATGAATAACATAGTCATTGCAATAAACAGGATAGCAAAGATGAATGAAGAACAGCAAATATTATTAAGTAAGATGCTGTTCTCTTCTGGAAACATCCCAGTTACATTTTTATAATCCATTATCTGGGCACCTACTTCTATGTGATTCGCACAAAAACATATGTGCCCATTGGAAGATATGTTTTGGAAATGGACTGTACTTTTAAATTGCACTTCATTTTTTAAATATTGGAAATAGAAGCCAGCAAGAGTACATAGGAGATTTTCACTTCTCTTCTGGCATCCAGTTTGGCTGTCCTCTGAAACTATTTGCTCTGCAGGAGTTTTTCTGCAATGCAGCAATTTTGGTCAGAATTGTGTAGAATAGGGAACTGGGTCGGTAGTATTGTCATTTAGGTAGTGATAATGCTAGAACCTATGAACAAAGCCTAATTTCCCCCTTTTTCTTTTTCAGAAATTGCACTGAAACCTAATGTACATTGCTATGTGCTGCTGTTGATGTTGAGCATACAATAGCTGTCCTGCACACAATTGGTTTAGTGACACGTTGATTAATACAAAATGGATGGAGCTTACAAGATGGAAGATAGGACTTCATTAGTAAAAGGAGCACAGGACATTGCCAAGGAAGTCAAGAGGCAAACAGTGAAGAAAGTGAACAAAACTGTAGACAAAGCTCAAGATGGGTATACACAGAGATCTTACAATAGATTCCAAGGTGAAGAAGATGCTGAATACTATACTGAAGGAGGAAATTATGATGGAGAAGCAAACGAAGATGAAGGATCAAGTGAAGCAACAGAAGGACATGATGAAGATGATGAGATTTATGAGGGAGAATATCAGGGAATCCCCAATACGGAACAGAACAAGGATGGGGTAGCAGCATTAGGACACCCCAATCGAGATGACTACAAGGACCGTCATGAGCTAGAAACAGAAAGAAAAGCCGATGAAGAAGAACTAGCACAGCAGTATGAGCTAATAATTCAAGAATGTGGTCATGGGCGTTTTCAGTGGGCCCTCTTCTTTGTCCTAGGAATGGCACTAATGGCTGATGGGGTAGAGGTTTTTGTAGTTGGATTTGTATTGCCTAGTGCTGAGACAGACATTTGTATCCCCAACTCCGGATCAGGATGGCTTGGTGAGCATAGTTATTTCTTTCTCCTTTGTATAAATATTTGTCTTATGCCTTTTAAAAGAAAACATTTATTTGTTAGGTAGGTTCAAAACTATATAGATTTTTCTCTCTGTGTGTGTCCTGGTGTTTTTTCTCTACTTTGTTGTGGCCAGTTGACAAAAAAACATATGCCCCTGAATCAGTGACAGGCCAACCCTTTAGGTGAACAACAGAGTTCCAGAGAAGAGTGTACGTAACTCTGTTTATAAATTTCCTGAAACTTTAAAAATTAGTAAACTTCCTGGAATGGTACCCAGGACATCTATAAGTAAAGATAAGAGTTGGGAAACATGTCTTGCTATTAGTGGGAAACGTTTGAACCCCTGCCTTTTTTCTCCTAAAGGACTAGTAGGCCGTTGAAGTCGGGATTGGCCAAGAAGAAAAGAAAAATGCCTGTTTCCCCAGGCTTTGCAAACTGTTTTGCAACTTTAAAAGGCTATATGCAACTCAGATAGTGCTGTTGTAGCAGTTATGAGACTCCTTCCTGACTGTTTCCTGTGGACATTTTAGTCTTACAAGCAAAGTTGCTATTGTAATGTTGCCTAAAACCAGTTTGTTGATTCCTCCTCAGTAGAAATGTCTGAGTAATTATGAGGGAAGTCAGAAGTTTTAATAAGTACATTCAAAGGTGTGTGTGTCCTGTATGCCCTTAAAAGTGCCACTGGATTATTTTAGGTGAATCATCTAGAAAATTTCAACAGCAACAATAAGAGTTCCAGCAAACTTCCTCAGGGGTAGTTTTTCATGTCCTTGCCCACCACTTACTGTATTTGCCCCACAATGAAGGATGCAAATTGTCTTTCTCGAAATATGTCTATGCATCATTTAAAAAGAATCTCTTATTCTTTTTATTTCAGTTTTAATTCTTTTTTTTAACACATATATTCGTTTATCCTGAAAATCAAAAGTAAGTTCTGAAATTGTGTCTATCACAATTGTTTCATACAAGTGAAATTGTAATAGGTACACTTTAATAAGTACACTTACTAATGTTGTTTTAATTTTATTATGTAAAAATAGATACAAAGTCAGTCCAACAAATGGCTATTTACATATATACAAATTACGTAAAAAGATATTGCAGTTCCATAGCATTGTAACAGCTAATTACTATTTAGAAAGCATTTATAATGACAATGAACAATGAGTCAACTTCAGTAACTGAAGAAGTGAGCAGTGACTCAGGAAAGCTCCCCCCCTGCCACAAATGTTGTTAGTCTTTAAGGTGCTACTGGACTCTTGCTCTTTTCTACTGCTACAGACAGAATAACATGGCTGCCTGTCTTGATCTAACTTTAATAACTTTTACTCTGCTTTGGAAAGAAGTGCAAACTTCCTGATGATGGCTTGGATCCCACTTAGAATTTCCATAGGTGTAAGGACAGGAACTATTGTTGCCAATTTTCCCCTCCTGTGGCAGCCCAAAATGTTGCTACTTTGTCAGGCTCAAGTAGAAGCTGGAGCCAACAGTGGATCAGAGATGTTGTTCCAGCCAAGGCTATGGGTGAACTGAGACCTTATATACTAGTGCAAGAAGGTGGAGATACAGGCTCCTCCCTCCAGGCTAATGATATTTAAATGTGTGGTGTCTTGTTAAGATGGCCAGTAATGTGACAGGGCTGAGGTGGCTCAGGGCTTTGAGAGGCTTCAGGGGATGGGGAAAGACCTCTGGTGTGGCAGTGGCTCTGGAGTGGAAGGCTCAAGGGTTGAGTCTGAAGGCAGGGCTGTGAGCTGGCAGATTCAGACTCTTTGGACGACTTCTGTACATCAAAGGGGTCTCCTGAAGGTGTTGCAACTGCCTGCTTTTTCAGTGGTGTTAGGTGTCCAGCCGCCTCCTCTTCTGAGTCTTTGGCCTCTTCATTTGATGAGGTGGAGGACCCCCAGGAATTGCTCGGTGGGAAATCAGAGGTCTGCCACATGAGGAGGTAATTGGTGAAAGTCATGCCTCTCTTGCACCTGTGGAAATTCTAGGTGGGACCCAAGCTGCTGGCATTTGTGCCTTTGACCTTTAATGTTATGATGTAGGCTGCAGTCACATGCGCCAGTTGAAGCAGAGAGGAAGTGAGGCTATTTCCTCTGGAGGAATTTGACATGCAGTTGCAAAATCACAGCTCCCTTTGTAGCTGCAGGCTCAGCCCATCACTGTGTGATCACACAACTGCAGCTGAGTCTTTTTTTTTTTGGCCATTTGTTTCCCATGTGCATAAATGAGGAATCACACCTCCACACTGAGGTCCTCCTATGGAGTATGTGATTGATGTGCATACTGCAAAGGGGGGGGGGGAAATGGCACCGAGCTGGGATGGCATGATCAAACCATCCCAACAGCATGAGAGCATGCTTGAGCAATCAGACAGGCAAAAGTCTGCCTGTGCCCCGTAGGAACCTGTTAGAGGCAGACTTTCCCTGGTTTCTTTTAACTTTGCTTCTGCGGCGGAGCAGCATGGGTTGCCGATGACTGTGGGACGTTTCCCAGATGTTGCTGTTTGATCGCTCCTTTTGGATCCATCAGGCATTCACACCTATGACAGATCTAAAGGCACGTGTGATCACAGCCGTAGTGCAGCATACTTGTTCTGATCCCATGTAAAGAACAATTCTCCCAACTCTGTATGCAGCAGAAGGGGAGGGGCCATGGCTCATTGGTAGAGCATCTGCTTGGCCTGCAGAAGGTCCCAGGTTCAATCCCTGTCGACTCCAGTTAAAAAGAACAGGCAGTAGGTGATGTGAAAGACCTCTGCCTAAGATTCTGGAGAGTTACTGCCAGTCTGAGTAGACAGTACTGTCTTTGATAGACTGAGGGTCTGATTCAGTATAAGGCAGCTTCATGTGTGTTCATGTGTGGAATGTTGTTGAGAGGTGTGTGTGGCTATATATTAGCATGTGCATCTCACTGAAAGCAATACAGTGTGCATGGTCAGCATCCACATTTGGATGCATGTGCTTACGTACATATTAGGGTGTGTTTGATTTAAATCTGTGGCTGCTAATCCTGCAAGTGTGGAAGTGTTTTTAAGCATGCAGATTTGCTTTGTTTAATGCTAGAAACTGTATCAAAAAGGATTATTTATGTTAGTAGAATGTTCACAGGACTCTTTAGACCAGAAAGATTACAGAAGTGCTTTTCATTGGGGAGGTGGGAGACACACCGATATTTAGGTTCTTTTGTATAGCCTTTTTTCCCTTTGCAATATACCCATTCCCTTTGCAATATACCCGCTTATCCTCAATCAGGGCCAGGGGCTTTTCTGCCCTGGCCCCCATCTGGTGGAACACTCTCCCAAATGAGATCAGGGCCCTGCAGGACTTCCTACAGTTCCACAGGGTCTGTAAAATGGCCTTTGATTGAGGTGGCTGATGTTTTTTTTTAATTGTATCAGCCCATCATGGGATAGGGTGGAATGTAAATGCTGCTTTAAAAAAATCCCCATGGTGAAGATTAATGTGTGCTTTGGTCTTAATTCCTGTTAACTTACCCTCTGTTGCATCTGAAGGCCTGTTGATGTTGGACAATTCTGTCCTATCCTATCCTTTCTCTGTGCCTCTCTGGGAACTGAGATAATCACAGAGTACTGACTGATATTGTAGAAGATTTCATTGTTCCACAAATGTATGCCATGTTTGAAGATTTGATTCTCTGATGGGACACAGTGCTCATGTATCTCATGTTGATAGGAACACTTTTCTCAAAAAAAATTACACGAGGAAATATTAAAAAAAAAACAAATGATGTTATGCAAGAACAGGTCACTATATTCATATGGATGGCTTTGAACATGTATATTGACTTAATATACATAAACAATGTGCATTACCATTGCAAATGTAACAAACCTCAGTGAGGCTTGATGCTGGAAGAGCAGTTTGAAGTGGGCATTGTGTTATTGATGCCAAGGATTATGACCTTGGTTCCAGTGCATATTTTTAAATTTCTGAGAGGAGCACATTTGCAAGCCAAGGAAATCCCGTACTTGATTTTGCTGGCAGAATGTCTGATGGAAGTAAATGCAGTCAACAAGCCCAGCTTTTACTGGACCAATTTCTGTTGGCAACGGAGAGTATAAGATGCTCTTTTCCCTGTTTGGCATCATAGAAAAGTATCTTATTCCTGGCAGTACAAAGAAATCAAAAATCTGCATCACACAAGGAATGATCCATTTACATGGTCCACCTTTAATATCACCGTGTTGCAAATTGGGTGGTATATAGAAACATTCCTTTATTTTCATTAATCCACAAGTGGAAAATCAGTTTTATGAGAAGCTGTTTTGAGTGTGAAAATGGCTGTGAGAAAAGGTTTAGTAGCTAGTTGATTTCTGTTACTGTACATGTGTGCTCTAGAAACATTCACAAAACTGGTCTCAGAAACTCAGTTTGAAGAAAGTGCCTCTCCTCTGCAGCCTGCCACTTATTTTACATTATTTACAGTCCACATTTCTCACTTCTGCTCAAGACAGATTACACAGAGTGAGTCAATACAATCAGTAGGATGGGACGTTCAATAAACAATGCAATAGGAAATCTAAAAATAGAGTTGAAGCAAAAGTATTAACGTGGCACAGTAAATGATGTAAAAATTACATAGCAGGATCCTCCTTACAGCAAGCAATACACAGTAGTATAGACCACAGTCCTTAGTAGTTTCTCTAAGTAATTTTGTGAATCATTTTGTTTGGTGCAGTCCTACATAAGAGAAGCCATGTTGGTTTAGGCCAACAGCACATCCAGTCCAACACTGTGGCACACAGTGGCCAAAGCCCAGGTGCCATCAGGAGGCCCACCAATGGGGCCAGAATTCCAGAAGCCCTCCCACAGTTGCCCTCCAAGCACCAAGAATACAAAGCATCACTGCCCCAGACATCGTGTTCTGTCTATATGTTGTGGCTAATAACCACTGATGGACCTCTGCTCCATATGTTTATCCAGTCCCCTCTTGAAGCTGTCTGTGCTTGTAGAGCCACCGCTTCCTGCGGTCATGAATTCCACGTGTCAATTACTCTTTGGGTGAAGAAGTACTTCCTTTCATCTGTTCTAAGCCTACTCTTCTTAATTTCATGGAGTGCCCATGAGTTCTTGTATTGTGAGAAAGGGAGAAAAGCAGGGCTTTTTTTGTAGAAAAAGCCCAGCAGGAACTAATTAGCATAATAGGCCACACCCAACAGCAGAAACTCATTAGCATATTAGGCCACACCCCCATGTTACCAGAAGTGTGGTCATCCAGCCACACCTACCTTTTGCTTCTTATTCTGTTTACCTTGTTTGTTGTCAAAACCCAGGGCTTTTTTGTAGGAACTCCTTTGCATGTTAGGCCATACACCCCAAATGTAGCCAATCCTAATGAGTTTCTGCTGTTGGGTGTGGCCGATTATGCTAATTAGTTCCTGCTGGGTGTGGCCAACTCAGGAGCCAGCCAGAACTCTGTTCCAGTGTGTTCCTGCCCAAACATAGCCCTGGAGAAAAGTACTTCTTTCTCTACCTTCTCTATCCCATGCATAATTTGTACACCTCTATCATTTCACCTCTAAGCTCTTTAACCTTTCTTCATAGGGAAGGTATTCTATCCCCTTAATAATTTCATTTGCCCTTTTCTGCATCTTTTCCAATGCTATAATATCTTTTTTGCCCCATTTTTAAATCACTGTTTATTGATATTTCAAAAATAATACAGAAATACAGAATTACAAGTAGAAGTTACAAAGATTTGCAAACAAGAGTCAGAGTGTGTTTCAATATACTACTCATTTAGTAATGGGAGGGTAGCAATAAAACATTCCTAATATTGTGATAGTATCAACAGTACTCATAAGAAGAGAACAATGTTTAATAAAGTTGTGTAGTCTTTAAAGAACTTTCCAGTATTTGATTTTATATTCCTAAAGGATCAGGTAAACAACAATGATGCAACAACAATGATGCCATTAGTGCAACACAACCAGAACTCATGATAATTAGAGGAAGTATGTTAATTAAGTGTAAATTAGTTTGAGATATATCGAGTTATTGGTTGGATATCATATGCAGTTATGTATTCCATGAATGGAGACCATTTCATGAGGAGGTTGGATTGTTGTGGGAAGAAGTCAACTTGTCTTAAGGAATCTGTGATTTTTTCTATGATGAAGAGGTCCCAGACTTTCAAGAACCAATTATCTATCATGGGAGCCAGATATGATTTCCACCTTGAAGCTATATACGTTCTTGCTGCAACAATGAGACTCAATATTAAGTCATGTCGAATAGGTGGAACTGAGAGGTTATGTCAGATATTGAGAAAGAGGATTTCTGGTGCTAATGGGACTTCATAACCTGTGATGGACTTAATTTGGAAGAGCAGCTTCAAGAGGGGATTGGATAAACATATGGAGCAGAGGTTTTCAAACTGTAAGTTTGAATCTTACCTTCCATTCCAATGTATTTGAGGAAGTGTGCATGCACACAAAAGTTCATACCTAGAATAAAACTTTGTTGGTCTTAAGGTGTCACTGAACTCTAAATTTATTCTACTCCCTTTGAGGTGTAGGACATCTTGATTGGGTGATTCCCACCATCCATTAAGGGAGGTAGGAACTATTTTTTCTAGCCTCCTGTCTTCAGCTTTGTGGGACAGACCCTCTCCAGTTTTGTTTCCTGCATCAGAAGGGAGAGCAGCTTCAGAGACAAGCTCTTTTTAGATTTCCTCTTTTTAGATTTAGACTTACATTTTATCTAAATAGCTGCCACCTCCCTTAATGGATAATGGGAATCACTCTATCAGGCTGTCCTCCTTATAGGAGTAGGACTCTTCATGGTCAGTATCCAGTGGTCCTTTCCACAAGGTGAGGGCCACAATGGAGAAGGCACATTTACGGCAGTTGTTGATTTTGTCCTTTTGCAGGTTGGCACCTGCAGAAGGTCCTGCCCAGATGAGCAAAGCTGTTGTGGCAGAGCATAAGGGAAGAGGCAGACTTGCAGATATGAGAGTCCAAGACTATGAACGACTTTGTATGTGATAGCCAATACCTTATATTGAACATGGTAACTGAAGGGCATCCAGTGCAGTGACTGCATAATGGGATTAATATGCATGTTCCATTGAGCTCCTGGTAATACCTGAGCCATGGCATTCTGCACCAGCTGGCTTTTCTGAATTGATTTTGAAAGGAGTCTAATGTACAGTGAATTACAGTAGTCTAGTCTCAATGTTGCTGTAGTGTGGATCAAGGTAAGGAGCCATTTTTTGGGCTAGGCTGAATTGGGAGAAAGCCTTTTTGGTAGCCACTTTAACTTGCTTCTCCAACAATAACGTAGGGTCTAGTGATAACCCTGAGGCTCTTTACTGAGTCAAAAAGGGGTATTTTTTTACCCCGTATTCTGATGCTTTCACGGAGAAAAGAGGAACTGAGTGGCCCTTTAAACTGATACCAGGGTCCAAAGCAGAGGCATGTAATGTCAATATTTGTAATAATTGAAATCTTAGTAAATATATTTGAAGTAATGAAAACTTAGTAAAAGACAAGTCAAGTTTGAGATAGAAAGTGCACCTTGGTACTTCCCAAGTGTACCTCGATATGGCTGAGATGGGTATGTCCTTGATCTCAGGGTTATATGGATGTGTATTATTTAGACTACCCTGACCTGGATAAAGGGGCTGCGGTGGTTCAGAGGTTAAGATGCTGAGCTGCAGACTGAAAGGTCTGTAGTTTGGCAGTTCGAGACCATAGTGCCGTGTGACAGAGTGAGCTCCCATCTCTGGTCCCAGCTACTGCAAATAGATAAATAGGTACTGCTTCAGTGGGAAGGTAACAGCATTCTGTGCACCTTGGCGTTTAGTCGTGCTGGCCACATGACCACGGAAACGTCTTCAGACAGTGCTGGCCCTTTGGCTTGAAAATGGAGATGAGCACTTTCCCCCAGAGTTGGATTGGACTCGTTTTTGAGCAAGGGAACCTTTACCTTTACCTTTTTGACCTGGGTAGCCTAGGCTAGCCCCAATGTTGTCAGACCGCAGAAGCTAAGCAGGATTGGCCCTGGTCAATATTTGGATGGGAAACCACCAAGGTGGGGGGGGTCAGTTGGTTTTAACAGTAGGAGGGAGCAGGAAAGTCACGCTATGCAAAGACTACAACTATTAAGTAACAAAACAATACAAAAACAAAACCAGGCCAACTGTGGGACCCCTGCAGTAAAGTAGTAGCAGTAAAGTAGTACTTTTTGAGCTACTGGCATTAATGTTGTGAGTGAGCAATTTGGCTACTGCATGGATTAGTTTGCTCTGGAGCTAAGACTAAAATGTTTGAGCTAGAGACTAAAAAACTGGGAGCTAGCTCACATTAATTCAGCTTGGAGGGAACACTGGACAAAACGTAAACCAGCTTTTGTCCTAGAAAAGTTTTAACAATAAGCTATCTACAACAAACTAACAAAACAAAAATGTTTGTACTTGATGCCTAAAAGTTAATAAATTAGGCGCTAGGCAGACCTCTGTTGGGGAAAGGCATTGTACACCACCATAGAAGCCCAGTTTCTGGTCATTGCCAACCTTGCTTCTAAGGGGGGGGGGCAGTGCGGCTGCACAGAGAAGGACTTTGATCTGAGGTGGTAGGCAAATGTTAATAATAACTATGCCGCAGTAGCAGTAGAAGGTCCCAGTTTAAATACCTGGCATTGTCCGCTAAAATGATTTTTGATGGCAGTGCTGAGAGGACATCCATTTAAAACTCTAGAGAGCTGCAGTAGGCTAGATGAGCTAATAGTATAATGGTGATGTGCCTACTGTGCTAACAAAGAGATGGCCACTTTAATTTAAATTTTAAAAACATTAGAAGACTGAATTAAATTTTAAAATTCTGATTTTTTTAAAAACCAAGGTTTTCCCTCTCCACGTAGCCCAGTAGCAACTGTTGATATAAGATGAATGATCCTATGGTCAATTACTGGCTTTAGGGTTTTTGTTTGTGAGACAGAATTAATCTGTGAACATTGTATCAGAAATGCTTTGTGCTGTTGAATCATATGTACCATTCATAATTGCTCTGAGCCTGGGTATTGCCATAAAAGTGCATTTCAAATTGCAGAGTCACGCCAATTTACTACCATGACAGGGTCAATCTAGAGCTATGTGAATGCATTTAGCATCAAAGGTCTGAGGGAGAGAAAATAATATCAGCGGCACCTCAGTTGCAGAGAAAGCGAAACCAGGCATTAGAGGTATTATAGCCTTAACAAAATGTACTTTATCTTAGCCTTGTCAGTCAGGATTTTCTCCCTAATGCCAGAGGGAACTGTTGGATAAGAGAAGATATCTTCAAAATAATATGTTCAGTGCTAGTAGTAAAAGAATCCATCAGTGGCTTCAGATCATTACCTGGGATTAACTGGGTTTTGATAACCCTGTTCTATATATACTGCATTTTAGTCTTTTAACTTTATACAATAAACAAACACAGGGAGAGAGAGGGCTTTAGACAGGGTTGTTTTTTTTCTGTCTAAATTAAATGACGGCTATGACTACTAGATACAGTTTATTTTTGCAATTACAATTATCTTAATTATAATGGCAGAAAAAACTGTCTCTATACAATTGAATGTTGTGGTCTTTAATCAGTCTCTGTATTTTTGCTAATCATGTGAGATGTCTATAGGACCAGAGGTCATTCCATAGAAAAAGAGGTGCAGGAGCTCATCAGTACAACTTATTTGCATATGCCACACCCCCTGACATCACTGGAAGTCTGTCAGAAAGCAACACCCACCGCTCAGGCTCCACTGGACTGTTTTGGATTGCTAGCTATTGGGGGTGGAGAACATGCAGATCTGTCCTCAGAGGAGGGAGAGCTTGTACCTGAATAAAACTTTGTCTTAAAGATGCCACTGGACTGTTTTGGATTGCTAGCTATGGGGGGACGGGACACAGATCTGCCCTCACAGAGGAGGGAGAGCTTGTACCTGAATAAACCTTACATAAGAACATAAGAGAAGCCAATGTTGGATCAGGCCAATGGCCCATCTAGTCCAACACTCTGTCACACAGTGACCAAAAATACCAGGTGCCATCAGGAGGTCTACCAGCAGGGCCAGGACACTAGAAGCCCTCCCACCGTTGTCCCCTCGCAAGCACCAAGAATACAGTGCATCACTTGCCCCAGCCTGAGAGTTCCTATCTATACCTTGTGGCTGTCCTGGCCCAGTGGTCTCGGGACTCAGCCCGACCCCTCCCCCCAGCGGGAGAACCTCCACAGCTATCCCACATACTGGCAAGGCCCCCGACCTGGGGGAGAGATGAGGCATCTGGGGAGACCGAGAGGAGCGCGGAGGGGATGCAAGAGCAGCTGGCGCTGAGCCCCGATGGGCAGACAGTGCTTGACAAGCCTGCTGCCAGGGCTGAGCCCCTCGAGGGGCGGCCAGGAGCAATGGCGGGCCTTTGGAGAGCCCCTGCAGAACAGGGCAACTGCCAGTCAGTGCCGGCGGAATGGCACTGAGGCCGCCCAAGCTGCCACCAGTGCAACTTCTGCCCCACCTCGACCAGCTCAGCGTCCTGGCTGAAGAAGGGGGCGGGGCTGGGGCAGGGAGGGGCGACACGGCAAGGTCGATGGGGGTGCTGGGAGCAAGGTAGGGATAAAGGGCGGTGAGGAGGAGACGCTGGGGAGAAGCAGGGTGTCTATGGGAATTACTGAGAGCGAGAGAAATGGCACGAAGCCCAGAGAGAAGGGACCGGGAGTTTTCCTGGACATGCGGGCAGAGGGACCTCTGTTCCCTGCCAGTCTGAGGCATCTCCCTCCTCCCTCCCCATTTGAATATCCAGCTCCCAGGGCCGCCGCCCCCGCAGCTGGGCCCTTGGACACGATGGCCACCGGGGAACGAGGACCAGGCTCGCAGGCAAAGCGTGACAGTGGCTAATAGCCACTGATGGACCTCTGCTGCATATGTTTATCCATTTCCCTCTTGAAGCTATCCATGTTTGTAGCCACTGCCACTTCCTGTGGCAGTGAGTTCCGTGTGTTAATCACTCTTTGGGTGAAGAAGTACGTCCTTTTATCCATTCTAACCTGTCTGCTCAGCAATTTCATTGAGTGCCCACGAGTTCTTGTATTGTGAGAAAGGGAGAAAAGGACTTCTTTCTCAACCAGCTCTATCCCATAATCCTATAAACCTTGATCATGTCACCCCTCAGCCGTCATTTCTCCTTTTTTCCTTGGTCTTAAAAGTGCCACTGGACTATTTTGGATAGCTAGCTATGGGGGGGGGTCCCCCTGCACAGATCTGCCCTCACAGAGGAGGGGGAGCTTGTACCTTAATAAAATTTGGTCTTAAAGGTGCCACTGGACTAATTTGGATTGCTAGCTGGGGGGGGGAGCACACACACAGATCTGCCCTCACAGCGGGAGAGCTTGTAATGAATAAACCTTGGCCTTAAAGGTGCTACTAGACTGTTTCAGATTGCTAGCTATGGGAGTGTCCAGTGATGGCGAGGGGGGAGGCAGGCGGCCTTCCAGTGGCCCCACACGGAGGTGGGAGGAGGTGGGCAGATGCCCCGTGTGAGCTCTGGCTGGCACTGGCCCCTTCGCCTTGGGAGTCAAGCCTTTACCCGTGGAGTGTCCACTGTCTCTCCCTCCTCCTGCCCTGCAATTCCTGGGAGCAGGGGGCGGGGCTTGGTCATGTGCCTGCCCCCTCAGCTCCTCACTACCGGAGTGCTGCTCCCCCACACTCCAGTCCCAAACGATCCCTGTATAGGACAGTTGTGAGACAGCGACCTTTTAACCCTTTTCAGATATAGCCTTATCTGAATAGCATCCACAGGGTAGGAGACTGGGATGGTTTCTGTCTGCCTCATAACTGATATAAATTAAATGTCCTTATGTTAAATGCATGTGGTTTGTGTTTACCATGTTTCTCAAACATTTGGGGATCTTTTTCCTTTATTTGTTGATGAAAAATTATTTTGAGAATAGCAGCTTTCAGATGCTAACATTTTACTTTGTGCTTTCTGTATAATTGATTATATATTTATTTATTTATTTACTTCATTTGTACCCCACTTGTCTCCTCAGTGGGGTTACAAAGGAACTTACATCAACATCATTTTCCTTTCCTCCATTTTATCCTCACAACAACTCTGTGAGGTAAGTTAGGCCAAGAATGTGATGGGCTGTCTGGGAATGAGCAGGGTGTCCTGTCCTGATCAATGCCCCCCACTTACCAGAGCATTTGCCCAGCTCCAGCTGGTGCGTCAGTTGTGTCTGTTCCTGGGTCAGTCAGATCTAGCCATAGTGATCCAGCTTGGCTGTATTATTGCAATGCACTGTTATTGGGGCTACCTTTGAAGAGTGTTCGGAAGCTGCAGCTAATGCAAAATGCTGTGGCTATTGGAAGCCTATGTCCCCAGTACTACAGCAATTACACTGGCTACTGGTCCACTCCCAAGCCCAGTTCAAGGTGTTAGTTTTGTCCTTTAAAGCCCTATGTGGCTTGAAACTGGGGTATCGGAAGGTCCATCTTCTCCTATACGTTCGTGCACAGGAATTAAGATCAAAGGGAAATGTCCTCCTAACTGTCCCACCAATTAAAGGTGCAGGTTTGGTGGGTACATGAGAGAGGGCCTTTTCCATGGCAGACATGCAATTATAAAATAACCTCCCCAGGAAGGTGATCTGGTTCTTTTGTTGTTGATCTTCAGGAGACAGTTGAAGACAGTTTTATTTAGGACCTCATTTTATTGATTTAGCTTTTATTGTTGGCAGCCCTATTTGGGGTTTTTAAACTGCTGGCTTTTATAGATTTTATAATTGTTGTTTTATTGTGTTTTTTATTATGTTTTATTTATATCGTAAGCTACCGTGAGTTCTGCAAAGGAGAAAGGTGGCTAATGAATGTTTTAAATAAAATAAATAAAAGGTCAGTGACCTATAAAATTATAGGCTAGTCTCTAATGCCTTTTTTTTAACAAGTGCTTGAGTGGGTAGAGGTACACTTGGATGAAGTGGATTATCTAGATTCATTTCAGAGCTGGTTTAGAGACACATACCACTTTGGTTACTCTGACTGACTGTTGCTGGGAGAGAAACAGGAGAAATATTGTCTATCGCTTTCCCAGGACCTCTTGGTGGCATTTGATACTACTGGCTGTGATTGTGGTTCAGAATTGGTGTCTGAGGTGGAAAAATGAAGTGGATGAGGTAATAGCAAATAATAAATAAATAATCTGAGGCTCAATCCAGAAAATACAGATATAATTATAGTAGTTGAGCTAGAAGATGGTCAGGGGTAGGTATGTCTGTTCTGGATGGGATTGTACTCACCTGAAAGGTTCTTGCATCTTGGGAGTTGTCCTGGATCCAGTTTTGCTTTTAGAAATTATGTACCCACTGAGTCAGGGGTGTTTTTTTATCAGCTTCAGCTGATTCAGAAACTGTACATCTTGCTAGAAGAAAGAGACTGCATCACTCTATACATCATGGCAACGTATATATTAGATTATTGTATTGTATTTTGTTTGGAATTGCCCTTTGAGACTTTACAGAAACTGTAAGTGGTTCCTAATGCTGCTGCCCCTTTTTTGGCACAGGTAAGGAAGGAGAGGCTATTAGACTGATGTTCTTGCATCTTCATTTGCTTGTTTACCAGATATCAGGTCCTATTTGAATATCTGCCATGGCCACCTCAGTCATCCACAATAAATTTCCTTGGCCTACAAAACATTCATGATGATGCACTGTGTGTTGAAACCATGTGATTTATGCAAGATCTTCCAGGTTTGGGACCAAACCAAAACACCATCTATTTGCTACTGTGTAGAACAAACAGACCTCAACATTTAATTTATATAGACAAACAGGGACTCCAGTACTACAGCATAAAGACTATTTGGGACTGCATTTTTGCCTCTTTTATTAGAAAAGAAAATTAATGTACATGTTTCCTTTCCCCCTCTAACGATCCACATACTTTGCAAAAATCATATTTAATAGCTCAAATTGTATCCTGGTATCTCTGTGATGTCCAGGCCAGACATAGTTTTCTCTTCTTATTTTTGTTTACTGATAGTATTTGTATGATGACTTTCTCCCCTCAAAATAGCTCATAAAAAATTCCACGAACAGATAATTTTCAACAAATGTAATAAAATACAATAGAAACTATCTTCTCTACCTTGTCACTAGTAATTTCTTCCACCATCTGGACCTCCTGAAATACAGAATAAGGCAAGATTCTGCTTTGTAACCCTAGAATCATAGAATCACAGAGTTGGAAGGGGTCATACAGCCCGTCTAGTCCAACCCCCTGCTCCATGCAGGATTAGCCTAGAGCAGGGGTGTCAAACATAAGGCCCAGGGGCCAGATGCAGCCTGTCCAGGGCTCTTACCTGGCCCACGAGCGACTAGTATGAGGAAAGGAAGTAGGCGGCTGTTGGGAGGGGGGTGAGCAGGCACACATGAGGAGGTGTGTGTGTGTTTATGGTTGAAGCTGTCAAGAAATAGAAAGGAAATGGCTAGGGGATGGAGCTAAGAGGCTAAGTTAAAATACTGTGGGGGAATGGAAGCAAAGGCAAAGAAAGAGGAGTTATGTTGCTTTTTCCCCTCCTGCCTCCTCTGACCACGGCTCAGTGAGGACTGGAGAAGCAACTACAGACCCTCCCCTTCTCCTGAGCCAGGACCCTGTTATCTGGATCACCCGGGGCCAATTGCTCATCCTGGCCCACCTCACAGGGTTTTTGTTGTTGGTAGTGGAGATGGGGTGGTGGAGGGAGGAGTTTGGTGTGCCTCCTCAAGATCCTCAGAGACAGGATGGGGGAAGAGAGGAAACACAAAGATGGAGAGACGGATTGTAGCTGTGCTCAGCTGCTGAGGCTAGGCATATGGGCATGTGCACTGAAAAACTAACTTATTTACTTCCAAGGACGATGACTCATCCTCTAAAAGTGCTAAATACACAAAAAGTAGCTAATTTGTATGGAACTGTAAGATTACCTCCCCCTTTTATGGTATCCCTTGGAAAAACCTAGTCTTGCATGATTAAATGCTTTTATTGGGTCTTTTGTGGATTCCTCATTAAATCAATTGCTTTCACTCCTTGGAATCAATTGCTTTTCTTTGTATTTTGAGTAAAAAATAATTGTTAATTGTGTTTGCCTGCGCCTTTTATAAAGTTTATATCTCCGGTACCTGACATTACATTTTATTAAAAATATTCCATAAAATGTAACATTTTGTCAGATCAGGCCCTCATAAAAAATGACTTTGACACCTCTGGCCTAGTGCATCCCTGACAAGTGTTTGTCCAGCCACTTCTTAAAGACTGCCAATGAGGGGGAGCTCACCGCCTCCCTAGGCAGCTGATTCCATTGTTGCACAACTCTTACTGTAAAGAAGTTTTTCCTAATATCCAGCCGGTACCTTCCCACCCTTAATTTAAACCCATTATTGTGAGTCCTATCCTGTGTTGCCAACAGGAACAGCTCCCTGCCCTCCTCTAAGTGACAGCCCTTCGAATACTTAAAGAGAGCAATCATGTCCCCGCTCAACCTCCTCTTCTCCATACTAAATATGCCCAAGTCCCTCAGCCTTTCTTCATAGGGCTTGGTCTATAGTTCTCAAATTGATTTCATGGGGAATTCAATCATTTCCCCAAAATTTTCTGTGGGAAATTTCCACAAAGCTGAATGGAAGGGTTTTTTTACACTACCTCACGTGGTTTCATTACTATTTTGGCACCTATTCAGGGCATCTTTGATTAAGCTTGAAACCTTCAGAGATATGAACAACTATTTTCATAATTAAAGGTGCATCTGGCTGCCATCTCAGCTTTCTACAACCATGTTGGATAGGCTTTTTGTCTTATTCAACTGGCCAGTTATAATTAGAGTTGGGGAAGCAATTTCTCTTTTCCAGTAGGACATATTCAGCTCCAAAACTGCTTTTTGCCTCATGGAGAAAAAGATATATGGTATATTAACCTAAATGCTAATTGTATACTAGCAGAATGTCATACAACTGTATAAAAGACAGCAGCTGGTAAGCTCTAAGTTGTTGTATCCTCACTAGAAGGTTCCATGGGCTGGGCGGAGGCAAAGCAAAACCTGCAGGCCCGTAGCCAGGATTTTGTAATTCAGGGGGCCTTTAAATAAGTCAGGGGGCACTGACATCCCAAAACAATAATAAAAAAAATCCAAAAACTCACTTTTGCGGCATTCACACTTGGCTTGCCTACATGGGGAAGCAAGCCACGCTTGGGGAAGGGGCGGTGGTGGGGCCCAGAGAGGTTGGGAGTCCTCTGAGTGGCCCAGGGAGCCGAGGGGGCCTGGAGGCTGGGTGGAAGTCAGGGGGCCTTGGCAGGAAGTCAGGGGGCTAGGCCCCGAAACTCCCCACTGTAGCTATGGGCCTGAAAACCTGTATGGGCAGACTGGAGAGCCAGTGGTGCAGCACTGGGCAGATGCTCTCACGCTGCTTGACTGCTGCAGACGAGGTTGTTCCAAACAATCTCTTGGGTGATGGCGGGAGTGGAGAGCTTGTATTGCACCATATAAAAATGCCCATCTCAGCCTGTCAGAGGCCTTTTGCCATATGCCATATCCCAGAGACAGATTACACCTGTACACTATAATGGTAATTATGTCAGTTAAATGGCTTATAGAGTTGATTCCTTATCTCCACAAAATGAGTTCCGCTTAATGGTAGATGAGTTGTCAATGGTAGATGACTGCCAAGGCAGTCACAAACACCTTTTCATCCGCACCTGAAAGAGATATAAGTAAGTACGAAAAAATCAAACCTCTGGAAGACTTATTCATTATAGTTATACTTTTTATTGTTTTAGGAACTTCCTCTCAGTTCCGTATTTTCTTGCTTATGTCCTACTTTCTTATAGGTGTAGGTATCTAATTATATAATATTTAAAGTTCAAAAAGTCAAACATAGAGTGGGTGTGTTTTCAGAGTGATCTACTCACAAATGTATGTGCAAATTTTCCATCTACAATATCTCCTATGTGTTGTTATTTCACAGGTAAATTGTTTAATGAAGTAACAGTTCATTAGGATTCGGTACTGACAGTTGTGTCTTTCATAATGTAACATATTCTTTTTTTTGTGTTTCAGGCAGCATAGTATACCTTGGGATGATGGTAGGGGCATTCTTCTGGGGAGGCTTGGCAGACAAGGTGGGAAGGAGACAGTCTCTTCTGATATGTATGTCTGTCAATGGATTCTTTGCCTTCCTTTCATCATTTGTCCAGGGCTATGGCTTCTTTCTCTTCTGTCGCTTACTTTCTGGATTTGGGTAAGCTCTTCTTTGCTTTCTTTCTTTTATAATTTTATTTTGGTGTTTATACAACTGTGCATTTTTCCTTAATACGTGTAAAGTCTTGATAATGGTTGCTACCATCCCCCTTTCGGGAGGACAAATTTGGGGATGGTGTGGCTGACTATAATGTTGCTCAGTAGAATGGCTCTTTTCAGTGTCTCTGGCCCCCTAGTATGCCTTATTGCTGGCAAACTGTGCCTTGGTCTAGCCAAGGAAGAGGGGGGAGTCAAATGGAAACAGTTTCCGTCTGTCCTTCCCTGGGGTACTTAAGAGGACCTGGCCACATGTCAGCAACTAGTCATCTAACAGTGCAACACTGTGCAGAGTTAATCCAGAATAAATCCACTAGAGTAACTCTGCACAGTATTGCACTGACAGAGCAATTGTGTTTTTTAAAATTTCTGTAAGAATGTCTGAGTAGCTGGCAAACTACATGTGCACATGTTGCTCTGTAAAAGATAAGAAAATGTAAAATTTTATCAGTTCAGAAACTTGTGTGATGCAGCAATCTAGCATGAACTTTGGTAACAGATGCAGAGAGGGAGTCTGTGTACACATTAATATGACGAATAAGCATAGTCGATAAGTAATGTTGCAATTCCAATATAAAAAAAATCAAAATGAATCTTGCAAAGATATTATCTAGCCAATATTAGTGCAATAATATTTCTCTACACAAGTTTTCCTCAAAATTTTGGTTTCCCCCATATTAAAATAACTTCCATTTTTATCAGTATCATCACTTTTCATTCAGCTTTGTTTTATATTAAACTAGGGAGCAAAGCCCATTGTGGTTGAAGACAACAGGCCCTAGTAAGGTAGGTAGGGTGGGTGTAAGGGAGGGAGGGAGGAAGGAAGGAAGGAAGGAAGGAAGAGCTGGGGAGAGAGTAAAAAGAAGGGGGGGAGAGAGTGAAAGAAATAGAGAGAGAGAGGAAGGAAGGAAGGAAAGAAAGAAGAGAGGAAGGAAGGAAGGAAGAGAGAGAGAGAAAGAAAGGGGGGAGAGAAAGGAAGTAAGGAAGGAAAAAGGGTGGGGGAGGCGTTGGGGGGGCCTGCATAAGCTTCTTCCATATGTCTGGCTTGCTGGGCGGGTGGGAGAAGCGGCGTTGGGGGAGCCGCATCTGAGTCACTTCCCCCGTGGCCCCCCCCCGTACGTGAAGTGCCAACGCGCCTCCCGCCTTGCCCTGTTCCTTTGTCCGGCCTGGAGCAGGAGCCGCTGCATCCCTCCGTCCGGCCAGGACTGCTGGTTCCCTCCCCGCCAAGCACCACCGGCCCCACTTGGCTCCAGCCCCGCAGCAGCAGGAAGAGGAGGAGGCGGCAGCACGGTGGCCAGGAGTGGGAGCATGCTGGTGGGCTGGCTGGACTGGCGAGAGTGGCGGCGATGGAGAAGGGAGCCGGCCGGCCATGGCAGCATGCCATGCAGCGGCAGTGGCAGCACTTGCAGGAGGAGCTGGCGGAAGCAGGCAAGGAGGGTGAGGGCAGCCACCACAGAGCGCCTGAGAGCGGCACCAACCTGGGATCCTCCGCCCCTGGCTCTGGCGTTGGGCCTGCGGAGCTGGTGGCCAGGCGGACCGAATGGCTGGCGGTCCGGGCCAGGCCGGAGGCATGCAGGGCAAGAAGCCAGGCAGCAGCAGCGGTGAGCTGCAGGCGGAGGGTGGGCCAGCAGGAGAAGCGGCGGGGGGGCTCTGTTTGAGTCTTCACTTCCAATGTTCGATGCGCGGCTATGGTGGTTGGCCGCCTCTACCGCCCTCTTGAGTGGCAGTTCTTGTGGCCTACCACTGTTGGCATGCATGGAACGTTGGTGGCCAAAACTCAATTATATATAAGGACAGGATTTGCAAGTTTTACACTCATAGATATATTCTGTCATTGTCTTAACCAGTATTCAGTGGATAATAGCGCATCATTTTTCCATATAGACTTTATTTAATGGCTATTCTTAGTCAATAAATATACTATTAATTCTCTGTTTTCCTGCCTACAGTTCTTAATATATCCTAAATTAACAACTAATGGATTAATGAAAATGGTTGCTCTGTTACTTTGATTGTCACAACTATTCATTCCAAAATCAAGTTATTTTAGGGGGAAACCCTCTTAAGAAGCAATCTTAAGCAGATCTACTCAGAAGTAAGTCCCATGTTATTCAGTGTGGCTTACTCCCAGGAAAATGTCCTTAGCATTGCAGCCTATGTGTGTCCACACTTCCAATAGTTGTAACTTGTCTACCAGTAAATTGTTCTCAGTTCAGCTGGTGACTTTAGTACCTATATGTTGAGCTGCGGTGGCTCAAGTGGTTAAGACGCTGAACTGCAGGCTGTGGGAGGTCAGTAGTTCAGCAGTTTGAGACCCGAGTGGCCGCATGACGGAGTGAGCTCCCGTCTCTAGTTCCAGCTCCTGCCAAACTAGCAGTTCGAAAGCAAGAAATTGCAAGTAGATAAATAGGTACCGCTTTGGTGGGAAGGTAACAGCGTTCCGTGCACCTTGGTGTTTAGTCATGCCGGCCACATGACCATGGAAACGTCTTCAGACAGCGCTGGCTCTTCGGCTTTGAAACGGAGATGAGCACTGCAACCCTAGAGTCGGATTCGACTGGCTTTTGAGCAAGGGAAACCTTTACCTTTACCTATGTTATTCTAAAATAATTTTCCTAAGTTTAGTTGATATTGCATATTTAATTTCTTTGGCAAATTTGTAGGAATGGGTCAGAACCCCTGTAAATAGGTGTTCATGGAAGCAGACTTCCCCATGTTCTTCTGGTAGATCTCTGCATTGCCTCAGATGCTGTAATGATTGTCCATAATACAGGGGGATAAAAGGAATTGGATGAAATCAAGTCCTCACTGTTTACAGAGGACTTTGATAATTTTGTGGAGCTTGCTTCTCTCACACAATACTATGGCATATTGTTCAGAAGGGTCCCCTGAATATTAGAAGTGGCTTTTTGGAAGTGTTGGGAGCTGCTGGGGCAGGGTAATGTTGTGAAGATCTGCTTCAGCAAAAACTTCATTTACAGGAGTTTGCATCCAACAAATACTTTCACATATCCATCATGGTAGTACAGTTCAGAATCCAGCTCAGTTCTAATTTTCTGTTTGAATGAAAACCGCATTTCCTAACAAAATTACATAGGGCTGGATTCAATCTATAGTATCAGAAAAGTAAACATTAATTTTATCCATATTACAAAATGTAATCTGTGTACTATAATAAGCCTTTGTAGTAGTTGTGAAAAATCAAAAACAATTTTATATCAGGTGTTTAATATTGAAAAATATTGTCCTATTATTATCAATATTTGACCTCACTATATTTTTAAATCATATAAGTAAAAATGCTGGCTATTTAAAATATTTGTACCTCACCTGTTCGTATAAATATATCTGTGGCTTATGCTACCAAAAGCAATAAAACATCACAGTGTAACGAAAACAGCATAAACTTGTGGACAAGAACAGTTTAAGACGGCATCCAATTAAGAGGTCAATAGATAAAACAATCAGCTAAAATTAATAACCCTAAAACATAGAACATAATAGTAGAGATAAAGTGCAAATCAGTTGCATAAAAAGTCACACAGCTAATAATCTTCCTTTGTAGAGTGGAAAAATAAAGGCTTGGTAATAATGTCTTCTACTTCCTAAAAGATTGTAAATTTAGTAAGAAGAAGTAGTAGAAGAAGAAGAAGAGGAGGAGATTGGATTTATACCCCTCCCTTCACTTGGAGTCTCAGAATGTCTTATAAACTCCTTTCCCTTCCCCTCCCCATAACAGACACCCTGTGAGGTAGGTGGGGCTGAGGGAGCTCTTTTCAAGAACTGACCTTTCAAGGACAGCTCTTGTCAGAACTATGGCTTGCCCAAGGTCATCCAGCAGCTGCGAGTGGAGGAGTGAGGAATCAAACCTGGTTCTCCCAGATTAGAGTCTGCACACTTAACCATTATACTAAAGTAAACTGCTGTGGGACACTCCATTACTATTACTAAGCTCCATTACTACTACTACTACTACTACTACTACTACTACTACTACTACTACTGAAAAGGCCCAGTCCCTGGTCCTCACCAGAGTTATCCTCCGGGGTGCCCAGAAATGATCCAGCAGGCAGTGGATCCCCCCCCCATCTTTGTAAGTAACATCTTCAGACAAGGCTGCAGTTGGCAAAATAGCAGAAGCTGGTCTGAAGCCCTGGATCTAAAAGCACTGTCAAGCTGTGTACCCACTCCATAAGGAGGAGTGTAGGCTCATCCAGAATAGTACTCAGCAGTCCTTTATTATCAACCAAACCCAGTCTTACTCAGTTTAGACTTCAGTTTATTGGCCCTCATACAGCACATTAACACTCCCTGACATTGGTTCAGGACATCTCAATTTTTTTGGTCAAAAATACAATAGAATCTCAATTCCCTTTTGTTTTAAAAACAAGCTGTAGTGTGTTGTTCATTTTCAACTATCAACTTCACAGGAACATTTATTCTGCCATTTTTTCCTCCCTCCCATTTTTAGAATTTTCCTAGGTTTTCAACTTCATTTATGAATATAACATACATTCTGTAGATTTTTGTCCAGTGTAATAATTTCGGGAACAAAGAAAGTCATCTAGAAAGCATATTGATTTATTCATTTATTTAAAACAGTTCTATGCCACCTTTCCACTCAAACAGGGTCCCCAAGGTGGTGAGCGTTAAAACATTTCATTATTGAGACATTAAAACAACAGTTCAGTAAAATAGACACAGACACACATACCAAGACACCCAAGGCAGGGGGGCAATAACAGTTTGTGAGGGAATGTCAAACAAAACCAATAAGTCTTTACCTGCAGGTGGAAGACAACAATAAAGGGAGACATGAATCTCCCTGGTGACAGAGTTCCAAAGTTTCGGTGCCTTTCTCAAGTTGTCATCCATCTACCCTCACATGGTGGAGGTACCCAAAGCAGGGCCTCCAAAGATGACTAAAGTGAATGGGTATATTCATATGGGAGTAGGCAACATTAGATTTTATAAATGCTATCTGTCCCATTCATGATAAATATACCACACCTTATTTACTTGCCTTATTTTTATTAATGGAAGATAATTCTGTTCAAATAGTTTTCTAAAATCTGCAAGTGTTTTAATCCTAAATAGCTGTTTAATATTTCTTTCTGCACAATAGAAGAAAAGTTTACTGGATTTTCTTATGTTTGTTGTTGAGTCTCACAGTCAAGTCCAACTCTTCGCGACCCCATAGACCTTATCATGCCAGGCCCTTCTGTCTTCCGCCGTGCTCTGGAATTTGCTTAATTTCATGTTTGTTGCATTGATAACACTCTCTAATCATCTCATCCTTTGCCATCCCCTTCTTCTTTGACCTTCAATCTTCCTCAGCATCAAGGTCTTCTCCAGTGAGTGCTCGCTTCTCACTTGGTGGCCAAAGTATTTGAACTTCAGCTTCAGTATCTGGCCTTTCAGGGAACAGTCAGGGTTGATTTCTTTTAGGATTGACTGATTTGATCTCCTAGCAGTCCAAGGGACTCTCAAGAGTCTTCTCCAGCACCATAATTTGAAAGCATCTATTTTTTATTAGCTGTCGTAGATCCGTTGTAGCTGTTGTAGATCTGTTCTTCGGCACTTGGCCTTCCTTATGGTCCAGCTCTCGCAGCCATACATTACTACTGGGGATACCATCACCTCTGCTAGCTTTGTTGTTAGTAATGCTTTCTGAGGGCCATTTGACTTCGCACTCCAGGATGTCAGGCTCGAAGTCAGTGATGACACTGTCATGGTTGTCAAGGACATTGAGGTCCTTCTTGTATCATTCTTCTGTGTATTCTTGCCATCTCTTCCTAATCTCTTCTACTTCTGTTAGGTCCCTACCGTTTTTGTCCTTTATTATGGTCAGCTTTACATGGAACGTTCCCTTTATTTCTCCAATTTTCTTGAAGAGATCTCTAGTCCTTCCCATTCTATTGTTTTCCTCTATTACTTTGTATTGTTCTTTCAGGAAGGCCTCCTTATCTTTCCTTGCTGTTCTCTGGAAATCTACATTCAGTTGGGTAAATCTTTCCTTTTCACTTTTGCCTTTCGCTTTCCTTCTTTCCTTCGCTTTTTTCCCCTTCTTATGACAGAAATCAAATAGACATTCTCATACCGTGATCAACTCCTAACATTTACGTATATATATATATATATATATATATATATATATATATATATATATATATATATATAAATGTATAGTATGATGTGTTACTATACTGCCAAGTATTGCAACTTCATTAGCAAGTGGCTTTTATATTTGCTATTTATTAATTTTCATTGCTCCTTGTTATGAAATTTTAAAATATAAATGGTATTTCTGATTCTTCCTGTGAAGGATTTAAAAAGATTAATTACAGAAAGCAAAGAGCATTCCTATCTTGGATCTCACCAACATTATTCTGTAAGAGAGCTAATTTTTTCACAGTGAAATGGATTGCAATAAAAGTAATGACATCCAGTTATAAAATATATTACCTACATCAAATATTTCCATGGTTATCTTAAGAAAACCTAATTCATTGTGATTAAATGGTTTAGGAGAGTTGAAAAGACTCCTTTATTCAGAGAATATGGTATCTTTTCTTATGCTGTCATCATTGGTCTACTTCCTGGGAGAAGTCCTGTTTGGTTCTCTTTTATGTATTTTACTGTTATTTAAGTGATTGGCCAAAAATCAATTGCCATAATTTTCTCCTGTGAGTCCATCGGGTCAGATGCTTTATTTGCTTTAAGGCTGTGTATGATGGATGGATTGATCTCCTTGAGAAAATCTTGTTTAAACTATCTCTGTATTCTTCCCATATGTTTGGAAGTTGTGTTTAAATACTTGACATTGTAAAACTGCAAGGATTATCAGAACATTACAGATTATATGGTTGAGCAAATTGTTTTGATATCAGTTTAGTGTCCTTTTGCGGTCTCCCAGAGTGGCCTCCTGTTACCCCAGAAGAAATAACAACTCTTATAGATCTGCTGAAATTAGGCAAAGCTCCAGGCCCAGATGTGATAATCCTTGAGGTATTGAAAGCTGACCCAGAGTGGTGGGCCTTCCTGCTAGCTGCTCTTTTCACCATGGTAAATAAGACTGGCCAGATGCCAGCAGTTTGGACCAATGCAATAATTGCTCCCATCTACAAAAAGGGTTGTCATCTTAATCCCTCTAATTTTAGACCAATTAGTCTTTTTTCTGTCATTGGGAAACTTTACGCTAAATTTTTGCAAATTAAGCTCAGCTCCTGGATGTTATTTAGTAAAATTTTAGGACCAGAACAAGTGGGTTTCTGCCAGGGGAAATCAGCTCCGGACCACTGTTTAGTCCTCGCTCATTTGATCAGTAAGTATGTAAGAAGGAAAAGGTCTAAACTGTGTATTGCCTTTTTGGATTTTAAAGGGGCTTTCGATTCTGTCTCAAGGGAACTTCTATGGGTAAAGCTTGAGGGGATGTCTTTGGATAAGAGATTATTTCTTATCAAAAGACTTCACACCTCCACGTCCTGTCAGGTCAGGTGTTCTTCATCTGGGAGACTTTCCCCCAAGATCTGTACTAGGAAAGGGGTTAAGCAGGGGTGCATTTTAGGCCCTCATCTGTTTAACCTTTTTTTAAATGACCTTGCCCCTTTTTTGTCATTAGTTGACGGCCATAGCCCTAGACTTGGCTCTTCTCTTATTCCCTTGTTGTTATATGCAGATGACACAGCTCTTTTGTCTACTTCCTGTGTTGGATTAAACTGTTTACTGAGCCGTTGCCATGAATATTACATGATTAACAGATTGGAGTTGAATTATGAAAAATCCAAGGTATTAATCATTCCCTATTCCCGAAAATTTTATAAGTGGATTATTAATGGCAACAAACTTGAACAGATTAAGTATTTCAAATATCTGGGCATTTATTTCCAATCTAATGCTACTTGGACCTACCATCGCAAAATGGCTATTAATGTAGCCAAAGTTAGTGCTGCAGCAATCTCTAGCTTTTATTTTTCTGTTCGAGGTAACCAGTATGTGCCAGCTGCACTTAAAGCTTTCAGTGCTGAAACAGGAGCTCAATTACTGTATGGGGGTACCTCTCTGGATTGACGCAATGGACATTTCAGTTGAACGTGTCCACTCTACCTTTCTGCGAAAGATCATGGGGGTACCCATGAGTGTTCCATATGCCGCTTTATGTTTGGAGTGCAGTCAGAATTTGCTGGCTACTAAAGCATGGATCCACACTATTAAATTTTGGCTATGACTCCATTTCAACTCTGACACTTTCAGTTATATGTACCAACTACTTTCTGAATCTGAATCTGTTAATTCCAGCTGGCTAAAAATAAAATCTAGTTTATTGGGATCAGAGCTACAAACTCTTTATAGCCTGGCTAACAGAACCTGTTCTCCCTTAAATTTGGGGATTGTTCCTAATGCAAACTTTCCAGAAGTGTACCTCTATCAATTCATAGCTCCAAATCTGCATAGAGCCATATCCTTGGCTAGATTTAATGTTCTTCCTTCCGCTATCTTATCTGGCAGATTCCAGGGGATTCCCTATCCTAGCAGGGGTTGTCCTTGTATGAAGGACTGTGTTGAAACTGTTGCACATGTCCTCCTCCACTGCCCTCCCTACTTGGCGTCCCGTCAGGATCTTCTGTACCCCATATTAGGCCAAATTTTAGAGACCCCTGATGATTTTAAGCTCCTTTTCTTGCTTAACAATCCAGATACAAAAATAACTGAAATAGTAGCAAAGTTTCTCTGCAGTGCCATGGTTTTACGGCCTGATAAGTGATATTATGAACTAGGTTTTATTATGATGCTACTCTTACTACGTTGTCACTCTATGATGTTACTCTGCAATTTTAATTTTATTGTTCTTGATTTTGTATTTAGACTATTGTATTTTTATATATATGCCAATAAAAGGCTTTCGATTGGAGTGTCCTTTTGTCGCAAATCACTTTCATTGTCCTTTTGTTAATCTTAACAAAATCATCAACTCATAATCTTGTTGTTTTCCAAAATACCATTGGCCATCTTGCAGTACTGTACAACTTTCACTTCCCTTAAGTAAAGTGTGCTATTATTTATTTATTTACAAAATTCATATCCCACTTTTTTGCCAAGGCAGCTAATAATTTAAAATATATGAGATAAAATTACATCATTACCATTAAAATCAACAGCCCTCCCAAACATATATAATTAAAACAATTTTTAAAAGAGTTAAAACCAGAGTATTTTGTTTGCACATGCCCTGTCTTGAATCAGAATATATTACATATCCCTCAATATTTGAAATCATTTCTTGAGAAACAAACACTACCTTTCAAGAATTGTATGATAAATTTTTCAGACAATAGGACTAATATATAGTTTGTATCATAGGATTTAAAGCTCTCTGTCCATCACACACGTTGTTTCTTTCTTGCCATAGTTAAACATTTCCTGAAATATTTCTGCTATCCCACAGAGAATCCATTACTCTATTAAAATTCCCTGCAAGCATTATTCAGAGTCTATATGTCTGTAGCGCTTGCCTTTATTCAACAAGTTTAAAAACATGCAAGTACCATCTTTTAAACAAATAGTAAAAATCTTCTAAAATACTGTTTTTCTGTTAGTTGAAAATACGGTTCTGGTATGTTTTAAATAAAGGTAAATTCTACAGGTATCCCCTATATAAAAATTAAAAACTAGGTTAGTGAAGATCTCTTATTGCTTGCAGGAGATTTTAAAGGTGTAATTGTTTGTACAACCTTATAATGTCAAGAGACATATCTGTCTGTCATAGGTGTGGTAATGTTGTTGTTTTATGAACAAGCCTATGGAATTCTTGTAGTAGCGAGCCCCCTTTTCTTCCCTCTGCCCCTCATGAAAGGCAATGCTTTTAGGCTTTCACTTTTGTGACAAACCATAATTTATCATTGACTGCTGCAAAAATAGAAGTCTTCAGAATGGGAGTGGGAGGAGCTGTGGCTTAGTGGCAGAGCATCTGTTTGGCATGCAGAAGTTCCCAGATTCAATCCCCAACATCTCCAGCTAAAAAGAAGCAGGTAGTAGGTGATGTGAAACACCTCAACTTAAAATATTGGAGAGTAACTGCCAGTCTGAGTAGACAATTTGTTGCTCTAAACCCCCCCCGTGGGCTCCTGATCACAACAAAATATCGCAGCGAAGAAGTGTGCAAGCAGTGATTCAAAACTCTTGTGTGAAGATCCAAAGATGTGCACATCACTAACTGCATTGCTAACTGCTTCAGAAAAGGGGTGAAAATGGAAGGGAAGGTTCAGACTTCCCAAATGGTTTGACTTCGCAACAGGGGAGTTCACACATCTGGAAATGCAGGGTGAAACCTCTTATATCTGTAAATCCTGGACTTTCCCTGGTATCGGAAAACTCGCATTTGAGAAGGGGTGAGGTCAGGGTGGTGGTGGTTGACGACTGGAGAAGGGATACTGACGATGCTGTTTGAACATGATTTTGAAATTTGCAGGGTAACAGCAACAACATCAGATCAAACAGCTCATGATCACAGTCTAACTTGTTTCCCCCTATTATCATCATGATGCCTACTATGAAAATGTTTACAAACATATGCTGATGTTTGTAATGCAGTCTGAGATGTTTCACTGTGATGATGTAATGTAAATGCTAAATGTCACATCTTGCTTTGCTTTATGAAATGTTCTAATATTGCAGACAGACATTAAAATTTTATAGGACTTATCCCTATTTCTAGCATTATCAATAATTTGGTTCAAAAATAAAAATTAAATTCAAATTTCATATCAAAGTAAAGTTTTATGAAGTTCTTATAGTATTTACTGTTGTTAGCGCATGCATTTGTATTTTGAGGTGTTTTGAGCAATAGTTTTGCATAATGATAATACAGAAATACAGAGAAAGTATATGAGGCTGTTATGTTTTTTTGGAAGAAAAGGCCTATTTGACTACTTCTGTAGTTCTTAGTAGCTAATTGACCTAAGATTCCTCTTGCCAAAAATTACTGTGTTTAAGTCATCAAAGATGACATGTTGATTGTTCATCTGCTTGAAGATTTGAGGAGATGGGCAGTAAAAGTAAATCTGAAATTAGAATGCAGCTTTGTAAGGCCAATAGCATCAGTTCTGATGTGGCTGTTGCATCTGCTGCAATGGACATAATTTGAGAAGTGCACCTATTTTTAACATTACAATATATTTAGTATATGAGTATATTTCAACCAGCACGGTATACAAATATTATTGTTGGATGTGTCTTAGGGCAAGATTTTGAGTTAGCAAAATGAACTTTTCATGTGGGAAAAAATATTCCAACATTCTAGGTTTTTACTGCCCAACAAAACAGTATCAGTCAAAAGAAGAGAAGGCATCTTTTTGGTAAAACAGATGGATGATTAAATTGCCCTATAGGAAGTGTTTTCATATTAAATAAGCGGAAGAGTGACTGAGATATGAAAGAATTTCATCTGTACATGTGGTTTTGGTTGTAGTGGATGCTGTTGTAATAGCAGTTCTGTCAGCAAAACAGCACTTCTGTTGGTTGAGGAGGGAATTGAAGCAGACATATTGGCAAATGTACTGTTTGTGCATTGACCTGTCCATAGTAGCACAAGTCACACTGTTTTACTACTGCTAAATGGACCTAAGGTTAAGCTGTGGTCCTAGGGGCAGGGAGAGGTGGTAGGGAAAGAAAAGGATGGGAGAGTTGTTATTTTTCCCTCAATAAAATTAAAAGTTACTAAAACAAAAAAGGATTGGGGAGAACAAATAACATGCTGAGAAAGATTCAGAGTAAAAAACTGGCCACAGCTTTATTGATTACAACTGATAAAGCATTTGGCATGGCATAGGGCATGGATCCAAGCATTGGGTGACCTCCCTTCCCCAACCTGTATGCTAGGTGTACACCTGGAGTGGCAAGCCAGTGGACCAACATGAGCACATGCCTCTGCATGGTTCTCTTGCCACCTGGGAGTGGAGCCGGATGCCAGCCCCCAAGCTGGGCATGCTACTGGGGGGCTCCACCCCCAAGACCCCGTAAGAGGGCCCCCAACTGGGGGAGGTGGGCACAGCCTCCCTCCCAATGAATCCAGCTCAGTGGTTAAAACTTCCCAAAAGGTGTGACAAGAAGTACAACAGAGCAGTTCTGCTAGTGGTTCTTCTGTTGGTTGAGGAGGGAATGGCAGCAGATATATTGGCAAATGTACTGTTTGTACATTGACCTGTCAGAGTCCATGGTCGCATGAGTCACATTGTATTGCTACAGCTAAAGTGGACCTAAGATTAAATTGTTAATTACAGGAAATAGTGAAGAATAGTAACAATCTATATTTCCTTTCTTAGAATCATAGAGTTGGAAGGACCTCCAAGGTCATCTAGTCCAACCCCCTGCACAATGCAGGAAATTCACAACTACCTCCCCCCACACCCCTTTCTTGCTAGAAATTAAATGTTGATTCCTTTCCAGCTATACTAATATGCTATCAAGCTGCAAAGAATGGAAAATGCTTATTGTTAATATTATCAAAATCAAATGGGGTACAATGATCACACCCAAAGAAAACATGTAATAGTGTAGTGGCTATCAAACTGTGTCCTAGGGAAAACAGAATATAAGTGATATGATGAACAACTGTCAGACAAGCCATTTCAATGGCCAGCATACCCAGGATCCTCTCTGTAGCTGGAGTAATGTATTTAGTGTTTTAGTAACATGCACTCTTGATTCATGCACGACAATGTTACCTAGCTAGAATGTACCCCAGAATCATCTTCAGCGTGTTCTGTTTTAGGCACATTGATGTTCCTTGGCAGACCAATGAAAGAGAAGAGTTTCTTAAAGCTAGCAGGCTTGCAAGCCACTGTATTGATGTGAAACATGATTCCTCTGCTATTTTGTAGAATGTCAGTTACCTCATACCAGTAAGATGAAAAAGCAAAATATGCACAATTATGTTAGCACAGTTATGTTCTACACCCAACAGATATATTTGCAGCACACCATAAACATTTCAGTATCTATTGAATGATTGGATTGTCCCAGATCTATAGCCAGAAGTAAGTACAAGAATTCAACATATTACTGCAACTTCTGAAGTAACTATTTGAACAAAATGTATATTTCATACACTTAAAATACTGAAAAACAAATCTCTTTGTAACCAAGTTTATGAAATTCTGATGTCCACATGTAATTTTTAACAACAACAGTACAGCACACAGTAAAAAGTAGCAAAGAATAACAAAAACAACTGTGAGCTGAATTTCCAGCAAAGTGTTCACAAAGGAGACTTCATCAAAGTGAAATGCAGATCTATTGTCTGAAATAAATCTATCCATATAATCCATCCTAGGAAACTGTAGAAGCCAAAGAAGTCCATCATAGGAAAATGCAGAAGCCAAAGTATAAATATACAAGATAAATATCCAAAGCGTCCAACACTTTTCCTAGGTAATTTTTCCAGTGTTTCAGACTTCTGGTCCTTCCTCAGGAACAAAGAACAACTACTGAGAGTCTCATTCCATCTCCTTTTAAGACTATTGGGCTAAGGAGTTAAGGAGACCTGGGTATGTGTGTATCCATGAAGAATATTAAAGGAAACTTGGCCATCTTTGGATTGCTGAAGTTTAAAACTGGTGTAGTCAGAGCTATTTAATCACGACTTTCAGTGCTGAAATACAAGGACTATGGAAAATCCAACAACAACAAATAACACTAAGGACTTAACACTATTTAAATGTAGAAGAATATTAATCAGGAGTAAAAAAATAAGACATTTTAAAGATACTAGAAGCTTGCTGCTAAAAATTTGGCCTTTTTTCTGAAATGTAACTTTTTGGCTTAGATCCACAGCAGCACTTTTTATGGCTGCAAGAAGTTCTGCCTGTGGAGATTGACTTTCTTATCTTTTCTACCGTGGTTCTTGTGTCCACAAAAATGCTGTCATGGACCCAAACCTTTTTCTCTTCAACACCTGGCCACTTACAGCTCTCATCTCAACTTATTCTTTATCCTGTGTTTCCCCCTATTTTCATAGAATCATAGAATGTTAGAGTTGGAAGGGACCTTGCAGGTCATCTGGTCTAACCCCCTGCACTCTGCAGGAGCATAGTCGAAAGATAACTCTACAACATACGTCCAGCGAAGGAGTATCCACCACCTCCCAAGGCAGTGTGTTCCACTGCTCAACCACTCTTACAGTTAGGAAGTTTCTCTTGATATTTAGCTGGTAACAACACCCTTGTAATTTCCACCCATTAGATCTAGTCTTGCAATCCGGAGCAAGAGAGAATAGATCTGCTCTATCTTCTACATGACAACCCATCAAATATTTGAAGACTGCAATCATGTCCTCTCTAAGCCTTCTCTTTCCCAGGCTAAACATACCCAACTCTTTCAGCCTTTCCTCATAAGACTTGGATTCCAACCCTCTCACCATCCTGGTTGCCATCTTCTGGACACGCTCGAGCTTGTCAACATCCATTCTGAAATGTGGTGCCCAAAACTGGACATAGCACTCCAGGTGAGGCCTGACCATAGCAGAATAGAGTGGAACTACCACCTCCCGTGATCTGGACACAATGCTTCTGTTAATGCATCCTAAGATAGAAAGGTAATGCAAGCTTGTGATCAAACAGAACACCTAGAACCCTTTCACATGTGTCAAGCCAAGTCCCTCCCATTCTATATCTGTGCCTATGATTTTTTGTACCTAAGTGTAGGACTTTGCACTTATCTCTATTGAAATTCATTTTATTTGTCTCAACCCACTGTTCCAGCCTGTCTAGATCATTTTGAATCCTGACTCTGTCTTCTTCAGAATTAGCAATTCCACCCAGCTTCGTGTCATCTGAAAATTTGATAAGTATCCCCTCTGTGTCATCCTCCAGGTAATTTATAAAAACATTGAACAACACTGGGCCTAGGACCGAGCCCTGTGGCACTCCACTCAAGACTTCCCTCCACGTAGATGCAGAGCCATTTACGAGCACTTGGGTATGATTTTTCAACCAACCATGAATCCATCCAATGGTTGCACCATCCAGCCCACACTTAACCAGCTTATCCTCAAGGATATCATAAGAAACTTTGTCAAATGCTTTACTGAAATCTAGATACACTATATCCACAGCATTACCAGAGTCAACCATTTTAGTAACTCTGTCAAAAAAGGAGATAATGTTGGTCTGGCATGACTTATTCATGATAAACCCATGCTGACTACAACCAATTAACTCATTCCATTCAAGGTGCTCACAGACAGAGCATTTAATAATCTGCTCTAGAATTTTTCCAGGTATTGATGTCAAACTGACAGGCCTGTAATTTCCCAGGTCCGTCTTTTTTCCTTTCTTGAAGATCGGGACAACATTCACTCTTCTCCAGTCTTCCAGCGCAACACCAGTACTCCAGGACATGTCAAAGATTAGAGCCAGAGGCTCTGAAATAACATCAGCAATTTCTTTTAGCACCCTGGGATGCAAGCCATCCGGCCCTGGAGATTTGAAAGTATTTAATGCAGCTAGATGCTCTCTAACCATTTCCTTACTTACTGTGGACTGGCAGTTCCCCCTTCCTTCATATGCCCTGCATTCTTCAGTTTGTATACAGCTCACCTTACGGTTAAAGACTGACGCAAAGTGAGAGTTGAGTAATTCCGCTTTGTCTTCATCCCTTGACCATCTTCCCCTAGCAATGAGCTTACCCCATCCCTGTTCTTCTTTTTGCTCCGAACATAGGCATAGAAACCGTTCTTGTTATCTTTAGCAACCCTTGCAAGCCTCAGCTCCATCTGCGCTTTAGCCTGACATCATCCCTACAGATTTGAGCCTGCTTCTTGTACTCACTGTCAGTAATTTGACCCTCCGTCCATTTCCTGTACATTTCTCTTTTTAGTCTCAGCTCTTCAGAGAGTTCCTTATTCAGCCGCCTCGGCTTCATTACCCGTCTCCCACCTTTCTTTCTTATCGGAACAGTTTGGGTTTGTGCCTTAAGCACTTCATTTTTCAACATCACCCATCCTTCCTGTGCAGATTTCCCCCTCAGCATTTCCAGCCATGGGATCCTATCTAATATTTCTCTGCGTTTTTTGAAATCAGCTTTCCTGAAGTCCAGGATAGGAGTCCTACTATGTCCTGGTTTCACATCCTTCTTTTTGTCAAATTCCGAGCTGACATGGTCACTATTCCCCAAGGATCCCACAACATTCACTTCATCAACCAGTTCTTCCCTGTTAGTCAGGATTAAATCTAGAATAGCAGATCCGCTGGTTCCCACCTCCACCTTCTGAGAGATGAAGTTGTCCACAAGACTATTCAAGAATCTGCGGGATGCCCCACGTCTAGCAGAATTAGATTTCCAGCAAATATCTGGATAGTTGAAATCTCCCATAACCACAACATCCTGTCTCTGTGAAAGTTTAGCAAGCTGTTATACAAATGCATCATCCAGTTCCTCTGGTTGGTTCAGAGGTCTGTATATACCCTCACAACAATATTCCCTTCTTTTTCCCCTTGCTCTATTCTTACCCACACACTTTCAACAAGGCAACTCTCGAAATCCTGAATTTCAGTGCAAGTGTATTTATTCTTAACATATAGTGCCATCCCGCCTCCTTTTTTGTTTATTCAATTCCGTTTTAACAAGGTATATCCTTCAATATATGAGACTCCATATATGCTCCATATATGAGACTCATCCCACCAAGTCTCAGTGATACCTATCAGATCATACTTACTTTCCAATATTTGAAGTTCAAGTTCCTCCTGTTTATTTCCCATACTCTGTGCATTAGTATAAAGACATCTCAGATTACAGACATCCTTTCCTACTAAAGGTCCCTTCAAATTTACCTGAAAATTACTGAACTCACCTCTCTCCCGCTCATTTATTCTCTGGTCACTCCCTTTCTTGAACTTAGTGTTGGGGTTACTGCACAATATCAGGCTTTTTCTTCCTACCCCTGATGGCTTCAGTTTAAAGTCCTCCTGATCAGGTTCGCAAGTCTTCCAGCAAAGACATTCCTCCCATTCTTTGTAAGGTGCACCCCATCCATTGCCAACAGTCCTTCATGTTGGAGGTACATACCGTGGTCCAGGAAGCCAAATTCTTCTCGACGGCACCATCTACGTAACCAGCCATTCACCTCCACTAGCCTGTTCTCCCTTCAAGCTCCATGGCCCTCAACAGTTCCTCCTGTTTATGGAGGAGAACACCACCTGTTTCCCCAGATCTTTCACCTTCTTGCCCAGAGCCTCGTGGTCTTTGGAGATCCATTCAAGGTTTCTTCAGGCCATATCGTTCCCACATGGATCAGCAGGAGCGGGTAGTGATCAGAGGTTTTGACCAGTCTTGGTATTCTCTCAGTCACATCTTGGATACACGCTCCAGGAAGACAACAAACATCTTGAGATTCTTTGTCCAGTCTGCACACAACTTCTTCTGTCCCTTTCAGTAGGGAGTCACCAACCACCACTACTCATCTCTTCCTCCGTGGGATAGCTTGGTTCCTTCTCTGCCTATAGGTTTGTGTATCAGTCACATCCTTTTGATCTCGGAGTGTGCTATTCTGACCTTTTACCATCAGGAGTGGCTGGTAGTAATTTTGCAGCTCCACTGGCTGTGAGTGTTTCTTGATTATCTTACTCCTCAAGGTCACATTCTTCCACTCACCCACCTGTTCTTTGGTACTTCCTTTCTCTTGCTCAGGATTTGCTAGTGCTTGCTGTTCTCTCAGAAGCCCTTCTTCCTTCACGTCTAAAAACATCTCTCCCTCTCTGATGTTCCTCAGTGTACAGATTTGTGCCTCAAGTTCTCCCACCTTCTCCTCAAGCATTCTTATAAGCTTGCACTTGCAGCATGTATAATGCATTTCCCAGCAAGGCAGAAAAATGATCATGGCGCAACCCTGGCATGTCACTGGAATAGATCCCTAGGAGCAATGCTATCTTCTACAGCCTCAGGAACTTCCCTCAAAGTCCGACTTAAACTCTTGTTGTGGTGATGTACCCTGAAAACTTTGAGACTGACCGAATGGCTACCTTGCTAGCAGTTCTCTCTCCTGAACTCAGTAGCAGCCCTCTACTCAGTTTCTTACAAGGCCTCCAAGCAAGACCCACAGGGCAAGAGCTACAGGGCCTCTGGCAAGGAGCAGCCCTTTGTCTCAGAAGGCCCGGCAGCTGCAAGGCGCCCAAGAGAGCCGGGGAAGGGACGGGGTTAGAACACCCGCCCCTTCCCTCCCAGCAGTGGCAGCAGCTCTTCTGGGCACCTCGCAGCTGCGAGGCGCCCAGGAAAGCTGGGGCTGCCGGCGCTGGGCGGGAAGGGGGGCTTTTCACTGGGGGGCGGGGAGCATTTTGGCACCCCTGCAGGGCCGGCGCCCTGGGCGAGCCTACCCTGAGCAGAGCCCAGCGCAATAGGGGGTAGGGCTTGCAATCAACAGCACTCCACAGCAACACATTCACCCTCCAACAACCCCCAAATCATAAACAGCCCCAAACAGACTTAAACAGAACCACTCTCTATCAGGCCACAAAGAACCCAACTCTCTCTCAGCTCCCACACAGCAGCTAGGAAGGGAAAGGGAGAAAGAAGAATCCCTTACCTTCTAGCAGTCCTCACCATGTGCTCTCCACTCCTTGCCTCAGCCCAGCTGACTCCTCAGCCCAGGACTTCTATTCCTGTTAGACATCTTCCTCTGACCTTCCGCTATTCTTTCATTTCCTCTGCACCCTATCTCAAGCCGTCTCCCAAGTGTCAGCTGTAGCTTCCTAAACCCTCTGCTTCCCTTGGTGTGCTAACTTTCTTAAGCCCATGGTTTTTCTGCCCTTCTTGCTACATATTTGCCCTTTCTCTCTGTAGTTTCTGGGCAGTTTTGCAAACTTCATTCTGAGATTCTTCTGGAATGTCTTGTCCTCTCTCTAGCACTTGAGCAGAGGCTTCATCAGCACAAAATTCTTTGGCATGTTTGCAGTATAGATTCTCACCTAGCCAATAGCATAGCCAGGAGTCTTTATATGCAGCCTGATCCTTTATGTGTTAACTCAGAAGTAAATCCCACTTTGCTCGGTATGGCTTACTGTGAGGTAAATGTTCATAGGATTCCAGCCTTAGTTTTGTAGGTAATTTATTTTCCAAGACTAAGTCCTAATAGTCCCAAAAGTTTCAGTGCAGAATTCCTACAGTAGTTCCCAGGTACATATAAATGAGTGTGGTATGCAGATGCTGTTAATTACATGGACAATGAAATACAGGGGATGTATGTGGTGGTTCCTGTTGCTGTCATCTTTAACATTAATTTTGTGTCTTTTTTAGGATTGGGGGAGCTGTTCCAATTGTGTTCTCATATTTTTCTGAAGTCCTTGCTCGAGAGAAACGTGGAGAACACTTGAGCTGGCTTTGCATGTTTTGGATGATCGGAGGCATCTATGCATCTGCTATGGCCTGGGCAATAATTCCACATTACGGTAAGAACCATATATTTTTGTTGCTTTATGACTTTGTGATTGCCACTATTCATATGTGCTAAACTGCAATACGGACGCTTTGGAAATTATATTCCAGTTGTTTTTAAATTGAGCAAAATGTCAATGTTAGAACTGTCTGTTTAATAAGCAGAATGTGTGTAGGCTATTGAATGGGCGTCAGTGATATGATAACGGGTTGTGCTTTTTGTTAACTCACTATAGGGCCACATGTGTAATACTGTGTACAGTTATGATCACCACATCTCTAAAAGGATATTGTACAACTGGAAAAGTTGGAGAAAAGGGCCAACCAAAATAATTATCAATTTGGAATGACTTCCATATGAGAGAAAGGCTAAGAAGTTTGGAGCTAGAAAGTTTGGGGTTCTTCAAGCCAGGAAAAAGATGACTGCATTGAAGGGGACATGGCAGATATTTATAACATTATGCATGGTGTGAAGAAAGTGGTCAGAGGCAACTCCCCCCCCCCAACCCAGTAGTACTAGACTTGGAGGCACTCAGTGAAGTTAATGAGCATCCTATTCAGGTCCAACTAAAGGAAGTGCTTCTTCACACAAAGAATAATGAAGACAAGGAGGAGGAGGAGGAGACTGGATTTATACCCCGCCCTTCACTTAGAGTTTCAGGTGGCGGTCACATGTGCAAGATAACAAGGGGGGAAGCGAGGCTGTTTCCCCTGGAGTAATTTGACCTGCAGTTGCGCAATCACACAGTCCTTTGAAGCTGCAGGGGCAGCCCGTCACTGCATGACCAGATGCAACCGCGGGTGAGTCTTTTTTTTTGCCATTTGTTCCCAATGCGCTTAAACAGGGAATTGATGGATTGCATCTCAGCACTGAGGGCTCCCTATGGACTGTGCGATGATGCACATTCTGAGAAGTGGGGGGGAGGTATTGTTGGAAATATATGGAAATTCTCTCAAGAAGTGTTTCTGTTAAGGTTAAACAAGAAGTGGATGGCGGATCCTGTGTGTGTATCTGAGTGTTATCCTTTTATGTATGAATTGTGTGTGTGTGTGTGTGGGGTATTAATGGTGCCTCTGTATGAGGGTAGGGAACTAAACTCAGCTTCTTCCTTTGTCTTACCTCATGATACTCTAGTGCTTTCAGCATTTTCTTCTAGCCTGGTTCCAATACTGGAATCAAGCCAGCTTGATAAGAAAAGTAATGAAAACTGTGGAACACAGCAAGTTAAGGAATGGGGAGGTCTGATTACATTTTGCACAGTCACTCGATTTCTGTTAAAATAAAAAAGCTCATGATCCCTAACTTGAGATAGGGACAGGTGAATAAATACTTACTATCTACATTGACCCATAATCCAACACTTCATGTCTGGGCCCTGCTTCTTTGTTCAAAGCCATGCTGAGGTGGAAATTTTCAGGTGAAAAGCAGTAGGCAGGAGGGGTGCTTGACTCTTCTCTCGCCCACTGCTTTTAGCCTGCAGTCTTCCACATACCCCCCTAGATTTCCCCTGCAAGTAATAGTTTGGAAAGTGGACAGTGAGTTTCAGAAGAAAGTGGAAGAACAGATTAAAAACAGGAGAACCTCTCTGGCTACAACTTCTCCCCCCAGAATCATTCCACAGTTGCTTTGCTGTAGAGAAGCAGTATCCTGAAGATGCTAGTTGGCCAGAATCATAGTTTGGCATCAGGCTATGGATCACATGCAGCTGGTTGCTACTACTATATGATGACCTAGTACCTTTTATGCACCAGGCAATCTTGGCACATGGAAAGCCTTGGCCAAATGGTTGGCACATGCATGCCAGTTTTGACCCTGTGTAAATTTATGAATTCATGACATACAGTGTCAGAGCTTCATGTATTTAATTTCTCTGTTGTGTGGGGATAGTGACTGTGAGAAAGATCATATGTATAAATCAATTAGGAAAAATACTATATAAATGCTAAGTATTACTTGAGAAAACAAGAGTCTGAGCTAGATGGATCCTTAATCTATTTTGATGGGGCTGTTCGTATAGTGTTACATATGTTTCCTGTTTCATAAGGCATTAAATCCTGCATAGTTGGACTGTCCTGCCATAGCTTTTCTATGCAGTTCCTAGACCTAAGGAGAACAGAATTTGGGTGTTTCCTCCCAGGTGGAAGGTTCTCAAAAAGAACTTCTTGTCTTTCCCTGGCTCCCAGATTCCCAGCGTTACTGTCTTACCCAAGTCCAAGAGAAAAAGGCAGACGTATCTAAAGCATAATGTTGTCTAATGACATTGGAAATTTATGTAAAAAACTGCTGGAAAAATGATTTTGAAAGATTGAAACCGTAGAATATGGTATGTAATGAAAATGAAGAAAATAGATACATAAGCATGAAGAGCGTGTCTTTGTCCAAGATCTACATTGAAATAAATTTGGCAGCTGCATGTAAGCTACCGGGCTAATTGGTCTGTACCACAGATGATAAAGCAAAAGCCTGTATCCTTGCACATTGCTCCCACAGTCCAATATTAAGCAGGCTGCCCAAACTGACCCTTCTAATCATTACTCTTGTCCACATTTTGGCTTAGCAAAGATCACCACTGGAATTAGCACAGCTCCCATATGGCTTCTGGGCATCAAGCCTAGTAAATTGGTGTACTTCTCTCTTGAGAAATATTCAGCTGCCCTTAGGGAGAAATTTGTTAGTCTTCACCCTTTTCAGCTTTAATACAGACAATTTTTAGAAATATTGGCTCTAGAAGCTGCTAGATTCCCATAAAAATATATTGGACAATTACAAAAATGTATTGGACAATTGACGAATGATTAAGATGTTCAGTCCCTATCCGCATTCCCTCTAAGTTGTGCTAGGGGGTGCTGACATACAAAATTTTAGGTGGAAGGGATTTTTAGCTTCAGCTCACAAGTACACTGAAAAGGCCTTTCCCCCTCCATTGGAAACAATGGAGGATGGGGACAATGCCTTCTGGAGCCTATGGAATTGAACTCCCTGGTTCAATCCTTTTGAAACTTGGGGGGGGTGTTGATGAGAGGCACCAGCAGCTATGTCTCTATCTAACCCCCCACAACCCCCTAGAACTCCAGATAACCCTGGATCAATTCTCCATTATAGCCTATGGGGCCCATTGCCTATAATGGTCCCCATAGGCTATAATGCCAATTTTTTTGCACACAATTATTATGCTTTTCAGTATGATTTGTAAGCTGCCTTGAGTCACAAGGTAAAGTTAGATAGAGATATTTGAATAAACAGGTCGCTTGGGCAGGTTGATAACATTTAAGCAATGTTTAAGTTAGGTTTGACTCCAGTGAGTGGCACCTTTAAGGCCAACAAAGTTTAATTCTGAATATAAGCTTTTGTGTGCATACACACTTCTTCAGACTGTAACCATGCACATGAAAGCTTATATTCAGAATTAAACTTTGTTGGTCTTAACAATGCCACTGGACTCAAACTTTGTTCTGTCAATGTGTATGTAAAGTGCCCTTGAGTCACAGCTGACTTATGGTGACCCCACAGGGTTTTCAAGGCAAGAGACTGACCATGGCTTTATACAGCCCCCATTCTTATTACTTGCCTTGACCTTGTAAAGCTTTATGACTGATTTGCATGTTCAAAAATAGTATGTGGCACAGTGCCTTTTTGACAATACCACTTAAGAGTGCAAGTAGCGTATCATAAGACTGAATATCTTCAAGTCAGAAATGCCGTGTTTGCAGAAATAAAGAATGTCAGCAAGAATGGTTCTGCTTTCATATTCTTTTGAAACTGGAATGAATTTCAAAAACTCTCTGAGATGCGACACAGGGACCAACTGTTTAAGTTGGATGGTAAATCCAAAATCCCAGTGCAATAGTGCAAGCCCCTTCTGCAGACCTTTGGACACTGACTACTGTGTTGTATAGTAGATTCGATCAACCCTGTCATGGAACACCCAACTAAACTACAGTGGAATGATTGGCTTAATTCATCTGCATTGCATCTAACCTGAATCATAGAATCCTGCTGATGCAGACACATCCTATGATGGGCACAGAGAACTGTGCCTTAAAAATGTCATGGCTATAATTAACCCTATTGCAGCTGACTGTGAAGTCAATTCAGGATTGATTTTGACTATATGCTTTTGACCTAGTTATGTACTAGTAATGATTAGTGATCACCTGATATGGTCTAACAATATAGAATTCAGTGGCTGAATGAATTTAGAATATGTAGAATTCAGCTTCAGAATATAAAACATAACATTTAACAACAATAATGCTATGGGAATTACTTCTCCATCTGGACATACACACATACAATGTCTGTTTGATTTTATACTAGCTATACTGTTACCTAGGTATAGTATTTCTTGTAGAACAACAGTAAGTGATAACTCATGAGGTCATTTTGAGATACTCCTGAAATGGTTCCCTCCCCTCCTTTTTCTGTCATTCTGCTGAAGTTCCTAGAGGGAAATTAGAATCTCTCCAATGTGGTGCATCCAACCAATCATAAGGCACAAATGAGTTTACATGCTCCATAATAAAAGAAGAAATTATTTCACACCCTGTTGTCACTACAATGTCTGTGCCCAAGCAAAAGCAACTGCATACCTTAGAGAGGTGTGCCAGAATTATTTACTGCGGTTACTGCTATACCAAAACAGATTGGTTAACTTTAAAATAGGAGGATGGAATAACTGAAGAATGTTACATCGTGTCATCACTTCTTATTTTTCCCAATAACAGCCCCTCCCCTCAGTTTATTTCAGCATGGTAAGTAGTTGTCTAAGCAGATGTCTAAAATCACCTACAACACTAAATGTGTATTTAACATACTGAGATCAGTGATGGTCTTTAACATGTAGTGCTTCTGATAAATTGTTCAAAAGGGCGGGAATATTTATTTCTGGAAAAATATGTATCCAAGGAAATAGCAGAGTTAATTTGACTAATTTGTATGCATCTAGAAAAGAATAAATGGGCAACCAGATCTCCTTTATCAAGTCCAATTTCCAGCTTGCTGTCACTCCATATCAGGGATCCCCAATCTTTTTGAGCCTGTGGGTACCTTTGCAATTCTGACACAGCATGGTGGGCCTCATGCAACCACAAAATGGCTGCTGCAGGAGGTGGACCCCCCCATGAAATGGTTTCCCCAGCTTACTTTTTGTCACACATTGGAGATCCTTGTGCTGTGGTGGCAGCTGCTGCCAAAGCAACATTTTTAAAAATCTACACAACCAATCAAATCTCCAGTGGCTAGCCAGAAGCCTTGCTGGGCAAAAGCCCCACCTCATCTCACCCACTTTTTGAAAACATTTGGTGAGCAGCAAAAAAGGTGTTGGTGGATTCCCAGGTGCCCACCAGCACCACGTTGGGGACACTTCTCTATAGAGTGACCAAGAAATATATTTGGGAAGGATCTATGTTGATAGAAGCAGGATTAATGCCTTAATCAGCGGGGCTGAGAGCCAGTGTGGTGTAGTAGTTAGAGTGTTGGACTAAGATCTGGGACATCCCCATTTTTGCCATAGAACAGGATTGCCATTCCCCAGGTCTGTGTAGGGAATCCCCCAGTTTTGAGAGTTGCTGGCTAGTGGGGAAAACCCCGCCTCCAAGCAGGGAAACTGCTGTGCGATGTCACTGATACAATGACATCACATGGAAGTGACATAATTGTGTTGGGAACATCGTGTGGCAACACTCTGGTTTGAGGGCAAAACTCTATGGTTTGAGGGCAATTTTACCATAGAGTTTTGCGCAAAACCCAGAGTATCATTGCAACTTGTCCCCGATGTGTTAACATCACTTCAGCGTGATGTCATTGTATTGGCAATGTCACATGGTGATATTGCTGTTTGGGGGCAGAGCCCCACCCTACTCTTAAAAGTCTCCCTTCCACCCCCCACTGGTGCATGTTGAGTACCTGCTAACCCTACTATGGAAGCTTGCAGGGTGACCTTGAGCCAGTCAGGATCTCACAGCCGATTTCACAGGGTTCCTAGTAAGATAAAATGAAAAAGGGGAAAGCTATGTTGAGTCCCCATTGTGGGAGAAAGGCAGAGTATAAATGAAATAAATAAAATAAAGTTAATATGTTGTTGAAGAAGAGAAGAAGAGATTGGATTTATACCCCACCCTTCACTACCCAAAGAAGTCTCAGAGCAGCTTACAAACTCCTTTCCCTTCCCCTCCCCACAACAGACACCCTGTGAGGTAGGTGGGGCTGAGAGAGCTCTGACAGAAGCTGCTCTTTTTCAAGAACAGCTGTGCCAGAACTATGGCTTACCCAAGGTCATCCAGCAGGTGCAAGTGGAGGAGTGGGGAATCAAACCTGGTTCTCCCAGATTAGAGTCTGCGCACTTAACCACTACAGCTGGAGTTCATTAGCTGTTGTAGGTTTTCCAGGTTGTATGGCCGTGGTCTTGGCATTGTAGGACATGACGTTTCGCCAGTAGCTGTGACTGGCATCCTCAGAGGTATAACACAGAAAGATGGAGTACTCTCTGTGTCAAGGTGAGAAGAAAAATGGTAGGCAGGTAATTTATATCTACTCAGGAAGGTGGGGTAGGGCTGAGTTATTACCTTGTAGGATATAAATTACATGCCTACAATTTTTCTTCTCACCTTGACAAAGAGAGTACTCCATCTGTCTGTGTTATACCTCTGAGGATGCCAGTCACAGCTACTAGCGAAACATCAGGTCCTACAATGTCAAGACCACGGCCACACAACCCGGAAAATCTACAACAGCTAAAATAAAGTTAGCTGCTGCTTCAGTGCCACTGATGAGTTTGTTCCTTAGCTTTCTCCTTTATAAGTAAATTGCTGTTGGCCATTCAAATGAAGGAAAGTAATGTGCTGCACTGGAGATAACATTTCATTGGGGAGAGACACCTAGTGATAAATGACGCGGCTGTCCTCAAGAGGAACACCATGGGAGGAGGACTGTTTCTCCTTCCTGTTTAAGGCAGCTCCAGGGTTGGGCGGAGAGAGGTGAGGTGCAGAACACCACAATGATTTTAAAATGGCTAGCTGTGGGAAGGAAAGTAACTGCTGGTTGTGAGCTGAAGTGCATTCTGCACCTCCTTTTCAAGATTTGGAGTCTGCATCCAGGCTGGGGCAATAGGGAAGGGCAAATTTTTGAAAAGCGAGCCTGCCCAGCCTTTTCTGTGGTTTCCTTCTTTCCTAATCCCCTTCAAACTGGATTGAGCCTCTTGCTAGTGGCTTTACAAAAACAGTTATTGCTGCACAGCCTTTGTTGAACATCAGATAATTGTCTTTCAAATATACTGTTTTGGATTCAAAATTCTTGTCCCTTATGTTTAAATTTATGTTTGTATTTATGCTATGTAAAACAAATAAAATGCACAAAACAAAAGATTACTGCTGAATCATGAAACAACTATTGGTTTGTTTTTGGAGCTCGAAAAGAGCACAGGAATTGTAAAGCAGTGGCTTTCCTCTTTCCTGTTTTTGCTGACAGTCTCAGTGTGTATCAATTAATTCTGCCTCTTGCAGGCTAAACAGTTCTGCATTTAAGTGTAAGACAATAACTTGAGTTGTCAACTTCCTGTCATGAATTGCTTTTCATTTTAGAAAAACCTATGAAATTAGATTATACTTAATGTGTATACTTAAAATAGTGGCAGATAAAAACAACAATTACAGAGACCAACAGAATTTAGAACAGATGTGTATGTAAATTAGGATAAACGAATCCTTTATCTTTTTGGACTGCTTTCTCTGCCCTGATGTTTTTGGGTTTTTTTTTAATTCCTATGGCCATTTACATGTTCCTGTCTACTATGGTTAGTAGTTCAAGTAGCATTTAGTACATCTGCTTAATGAATGCTGAAAACACTTCATTAGTGATTTCAGTAATTACCCTTTCCCGTGGTTCTGTAGGTTGAATGCAAAGTAAACAGGGGATTTGTTCACCCAGAGACAAAGCCCCACTAAAATTAAAATCTAGTGTATATGTAGCCTGTTTGGAACAGAGAAACCTTTTATTGGGCTGTATTGAAGGACTGGTGTATTCTGGGTCAATCTGAAAGAAAGTGTTAAAATGTCTTTTGTTTTCTGTCTGACTGTAACCATGTATGTTAGAGATACGATCCCAACACCATGTGAGCCAAGTACGGCACTTCACCGGCCCCAGCCCTACCACCTACCTCTACTTCCTTTTCCACTGTCACCAGTCAGAGCTTTTCTTTAAACTGCATCTTTTTATGCAATATTCTCTTTACTTAACTTTATTTTGAAGTCCCAAGTTTAGGAGGAGAAATTATTTATTTATAACATTCATTAGACACCTTTCTACCCCATAGGAACTTAAGGTAGGGTTGCCAGGTACTCACCACGTGTCACTGATGTGATGGTGTCATGTGGAAGTGATGTCATCATGTCAGGAACATCGTATGGTGATGCTCTAGTTTGAGGGCAAGACTTTATGATAAAATTGCCCTCAAACTATAGAGTTTTGCCCTCAAACCAGAGTGTTGCTGCATGATGTCCCTGACATGATGATATCACTTCCATGTGATGTCATTGCGTTGGTGATGCTGTGTGGCAACATCTCTGTTTGGAGGAGGGGTTTTCCCTGCCAGCCAGCTGGCCAGCAGCAGTCAGAAGCCCCCCAAACTGGGGGATTCCCTTCCTGGACCTGGGGAATGGCAGCCCTATCTCAAGGTGATTTTACAATGGCCCAGGACAGATTGGCAATTTGCCCCGGTATCGAGTCGCGGCAAAAAAAACCCGGAGTAAACGATACTGGGTTTTCCCGTCCACACAGCGGGGGCCTCTGCCGGAAGATACTGGATGGAGGTGCGCGGGAGCGTTCAGACCGGAGGCGCGCTATATTCGCTGTTTCTCCATTATTTCGGCTGTGGGCGTATGTGCACATAAGCGCATTTTGGCGATTTTTTTTTTTTTGCCCTGCAACGCCGGCACCGCATTGGGCAGTGGAGCGGAGCGCAGCCAATCACACCGCTGCTGCCTCATGCCCAACGCGGGTTGCTCCCGGCTTTTCGGCTGCGCGTTCAGACTCCCGGAAACGGAGAAACGCGCGACAAACGCAGGCTTTCAAGATTTGCGTCGGCTTTTATCAGGTGTTTTTTTAATCCGGCAGTGAAGCGCGAGAGCACCGGTAGGCTACGGGTGGGGGACGCCAGGCAGATGTGCCTGTGTGAACATTCCATTTAATCCGATATTGAGTCGTTGTCAGCCCAGGTCCCATCCCGCGGCAAATTGCCAGTCTGTCCTCGGCCAATGTAAAGAAAAATTAAATACCATAGCATACATAAAAACCACTAGTTAAAATCAATATTTTAAATCTCCTGGTAGGCGGGACTAATCAAATGCTGTCACAAATAAAACTGTTTTCAGCTGCCTCCTAAAGGTAATCTTGTTCCACCTATACTGGCTTCCATTTTGTTCCTGGGCTCAATTCAAGGTGCTGGTGTTGACATTTAAAGCCACATATGGCCTGGGGCCAACATACCATAAGGACCGCCTTCTCCCATATGGATTTTCCTGCTCACACCAATCATCCTTGGAGGCCCTGCTTTGGTTGCCCCCACTATCTGAGGGTAGAGGGGTGGCAACCCAAGAAAGAGCCTTATCCATCGTGGCACCAAAACTTTGGAACTCCCTCCCTGGGAAGATTCATCTATTTCCCTCTATTGGTGTCTTTTGCTGGTAGGTGAAGACATTTTTGTGTCATCTGGCATACCTGCAATAACAGTTTTTGGCTTTCTTTCTAGTGTTGTTTTTGTGTTTTTAATGGACTTTTATATTTTAACTATATTTTAATTTTTTTAATGTTGTGATTTTTTTTGTTCGCTGCTTTGTAGACCCTGATTGGAGGAAATGACAGCATAAAAATGTTTTAAATAAATAAATATAATAAAGATGGAGAGTGAGGGGGCCAGGCGCACCTCCCTGGGAAGGTTGTTCCTTAATAGTGGAGCTGCCACTGAAAAGGCCACTGAAAAATTATGTAAACCAAACCTCTGGAAAACTAGGTGATCACATGTAGGGCCTGGTTTGTATTGGAGGTCATCTTAGGGTGGGGAGAAGCTTTCACTGCTTCTCTACTATTCTATATTGGTTTTGTCCCCTTGCTGAATGAACAACCCAGAAAAGAGTCTGAGGTATGTTGTAAGAATGTCTTGAGATTTACAGCCTGGTCCTATTCTTCATTTTACTGCTGCAGCACATGCAGTATTGGATGATCTTGCTACTAAGCAGCTTGCGGCATAGCTTTTCTATCACTTGCCTTTAAATATCTGGTAATGACTCTACTATACCACCTGGACAGGGCAAAATTGGATGGTGCACTGGTTCTTTATCATGGGGCTGCTACACTGGTTCTCTATCATGAGATTCAGTTGCCCAGCACCGTGTAGATGTCGCTAGAGATGTTTACTTTACCAGTGCAATAAATATGCATAAAAGTAATTGTGATGATTTCATGGGGCTAGACCGCACCACAGGATTCTCTGTCACTTTCCCACCTTCTCCACTGCACTGGGACCCAATGGGAAATAATTGTCCAAGAAATCTAAGTTTGGGTATAAAAGCCATCCAAGGCCGTGGCAGCTAATAGAGGTGTGAGATAAACTGAAAGGGACAATTCAACAAGGACTAAGAATATAGTTTATGTAATAAAATGCAAGCTAAACAGTGAACCAGGAGATTGTGCAGTATATGCCAAAGGTGGGTGGTGGGGAATCCTTTCCTAAGCAGGCTTTTTGTATTATGTTATTATGCAACATAATATAACCTTAGAGTTCTCATTCATCCTAGAGCATTGCCCTGGCATGATGGCATCATTTCTGATTTCACTGGAAGTGACATTGTACATCAGTGCAATGGTGAAGAAATTGTCCCCCCTCCCAAGTGCTCCCACCAGGTTGCAAGATATGTCTGGCAACACTTTCTCTCCATCTCACCTTTCTAACCCCAAACTTCAAACTGTCAGATCTTAACCTGTTTCCCATTGCATAGCTCCTATTGTCTGGTCCAGAACACCAATCTCATTGGCTGAGATTATATTGTTGGGGTAAATGTCTCTGCTACCTATCACCTAACAACACTAGATACTCAGAGACTCAGAAAGAAGCCTTCCCCTTCAGATTTCTCCACTTTCACTCCCCAGCCTTGTTTTCTCCTCTCTTTCTCTGCCTTTCCCCACTGTAACTACTGCTGCTTTCCCACAAACCTGGAGACATGCTGCGATTGCCAGGCAACTTCAGCATTATTTGTTAGGGGAAGTAACCCTGTTTTTTGCAAAGTTATGGGAGTTTTATACAAATGTGTAGGTATGCACAGAGTAGTGGAAAAGTCACCCCTATCAGTACATGGCACATTGTGTGGATTTCTTGCTCAGCACTCTGCAGAATCAGATATATTTATTCAGAATGCGATATAAAGATTGCTCTTGATGTCTGACAATATCAAAACACATCACTCTTAAAACTGAATTGGTTTTTCCTTTTGATTTGTTGCTGAAACTTTGTTCAAACTGGATTGTCCAAAACTGTATACATCTATTTATAGGAGCTTTTAAAAATCAACTCAATGTAACTTTTAAAAGGGTGCATTTTAAATGAAGAGAGTTGATAGGTTTTTTTTGGGGGGGGTCACTTGTAATAAAATGATATTGCACAGCACAAGACTGGAAAGGTTTGTACAATTATGTATGTATGTGTTAATTATTGAAATCATTCCCCCCCAGTGGGGACCCAAAGCAGCTTACATCATTTTCCTCTCCTCCATTTTATCCTCACAACAACCCTGGGAGGTAGATTAAGCTGAGACAGTGTGATTCGCTCAAGATCACCCAGCGAGCTTCCATAACATGAGTGGGGATTCGAACCTGGGTCTTCCAGATACTAGCCCAATACTCTTAACCACTGCACCATGTTTGCTCTCACCATTATGGTCATATAAATAAAAGTATAAGAAAAAATTTAACCAAGCAAGGTCTTTGGAAGTAGAAAGTAACCATTTTAAAAATAATGTGAGGCTTTCCAATTGCAATCTTTGTTTTCATGTTGCAGATTACAGTTTGTTGTATACAAGGTTATTGAAACTGTACATTGTGGTAGGAAAGAAAAGCTGGAGGGGATATTTTGCAGAACCCTCGTAAAGGTTTTCTGCTAATTCACATGTCTCTATTTTTATGAATTTAAAAGGGCTCTGACTGAAGAACAGCACTGAGCCAGACCCAGTCAAGGACTGCAGAGATGTTGTGGGTATATAAATCTCGGGGGCTGCTGACTCACTCAGCCATAGAGTCAGCTCAATTATGTGCTGCAATCCTTGTAATGAGATTTTCAATGGTATCAGCTTTGCATTAACCCACGGTGGCCTGTTCAGCCTTTTTGTTGTATAATTAGAACACTACCGATCTAAGTTCATGTTGTCTCTGATCTGCCTTGAACTGTTTGTGATAGGAAGTTCATTATAAATGTTTAATAACTGGAATTTGGGGGGGGGGGAATTACCCTGTTCTGGATAAAATGTTTGGTGCGAATGTAAGTTAACCTTGTTTCAGATTCTTGCCCAGTTATGGGACAAAGTTTGATACTTAGTTTGATCTGCAGTCAGTGAGAAAACAAAAGTTTCCATAATTTATAAAGAAAGAACATAGAACATTTAAAGATCCTGCACAGCTACACATGATTATATAATTCTAGCTCTTTGGATTCCTCCCTTCTTTTCTCCCCCTACTCCATTCTTTTCACCTTCATTTTTTACATGCCAGGTCTCCCCTTTGGTACCTTTCTAATTTCAACAGTTTCTTCCTTTCCTCAATTTAATAATAAAAATTATAGAAAGGGGAAAAAAGAACACCCTTACAATCAACAGCAGACATTGGCCCTGTGAAAGCTATCATTGTACCTTTTCAATACCTTATCTAGCTATGCCCAATAGGAAAAAAAGTATAATAATTCTTATTAATGTATGTATTTATTTTTTGAATTTACAGTCCACCGTCCCCGCGAACAGGCTCAGGGCAGATCATAACAATAGCTAGGTCATTCAGCAACACAGACACAATAATAGATAGTTAATTAAAACATTAAAACAGCATTTAAAAACAGTATCAGATATCATTGGCTTAAGTTACTGATATCTAAGTTGAATTGTGGCTATGGTACATTACATAATAGGATCCTAAACTGTTAATGGATAAAATGAGTATGTTTGTCCTTTTCACTCTGTGGAGAATCCAGGCAGCCTGTAGTCTTACAATGCCATGTAACAAAAAGTATTGTAGTATGTGACATGTTGAAGGAAAGACTAAAAGTTGTGTCCTTGCCTGGCTTTCCTGGAATATAGAAATAGCTTTCCCCCCACTCAACTATTATATTTATAGAAGGAAAGAATAAAATGACCAGTAGGGAGAATAGAAAGAACTACATTAGCCATAAAAACCAAGTTCGAATACTGATGTACTAAATTGGAGATTCAGAAAATTCTGATCCAGAACATCATTAAAAGAACATTCTGCAAAAGCTACAAATAACAGTACAGTCATAAACAGAGGCATGCCCTTTCAAGTTAATAGGCTATGGAAGTCTGGCTCTGGTTAGGATTGTGCTGTATTAGTCTCTGCTGATGCTTTTTCCTACTGTCTGCAAGGTATAATAAAGCAGAAGTAGTGTATTTTGTGACTTAAGACTCAATATCAGATATCTTCATAAGAAAAAAAGTGAGATTTGGGCAAATAGCTAGACAACACAAGTATTGATTCTTTGTGTATGGCAGGCCAGCTGATCTCCCCTCATTGTATGCAAGAATAAAAAGATGACTATAGACAGCCATATTTGCAGAGGTTATATGGAGAACCCTAATTCTTTCACACTTGCATAATAGACTGGTTAGTTCTTTCATAATCTGTATCTGAAAGAATTGCTTTGGCTGAAGATGGTCCATATAGATGCAAAATCAGGACAGTCTTAGTACAGCGTGTGACTCAATTCCCCAGACTTTTATTATGAGCATTCCCTCCTGCTAGCAAGGGAAACCAGACCTTGTGTTTTCTAGTCATTAACAGCCTCCTGGTTACCCAACCATTGCCACCTTTCCCACCTGCCAAAATGGGACAGATGGTAGCCTCCTTCTCCAGACAATCTTGCAGTGTTTTCCAGTTTCTCATGTGTGTTACATTTTCTCAAGTGCAAAAATAGGTATTTTTGGATTTAAAAATTATAGACCTGTGAAACAAAACAGAAAAGTAAATTGATTTGGAAATATTTATTTTAATAATTAAGTCATTAATGATTGTATTAATATAATGTAAATATATTATTATAATGTGCTCATTGATATATGTTATTTTATTAACTATTTTTGGCTTCCTATCTATTTTGTTGGCTATAGTGTAATTTTTTTAAAAAAAGTACCATGTAGATAATATCTGCTTTCTGTGATGAAGAGATGCATTTTGCGGAACAGAAGGAGAAATCAATAAATTAGATAGTGCATTCCAAAAGAGATGAGGGGCTGTATCTGTATCATAGCTTTAATTGCTATGGATGTTGATCAAAATATAGGCTCCATTCAGCCTTTATATAATTTAACTGTCTGTTAAATCAAATGTCCTTATCACTAAGGAATCTGGAACTACTGAGGAGGAAGCCGAAGACATACATTTTACACCCTCACATAAAGCAGCAATCAATTGTTTCTTATTCTAGTTTATTTGCAGTTAGAAAAGGAATGTTGCTAGAACTATATTTAGAAATAGTAAAATTTGAGTAAATTTAGAACGATGTACTCCATGTACACTGAGTAAACGTTAGGATGATATAGTTATTTGTTTTTGATTGAATGGTGTAAATTGATTTTATGGCTTAGGTTTGGGTTTAAAAGGTCTGTTGTCAAATATAGGTTATATGCATTTGTCTAGATACTAGCAATGGCTTTTTCTAGGCTAGGGAAATGAACCTATAACCTTAAATCTCCAACTTCGAAGAGAGATTAATAAAAGACCAGGAAAGATTTGCATCTCACTCCTGATTCTAAAGACAGCTTTTAACAAGATGTGGTAGGATTCTGGAACGAGACATGCTCCTAATAAGATTAATACTTGAGTTTTTAAAATACCAAGTTCTTAAGATCTTTAATTTCTGTAATGTGCAGTGATTATTGGGTTGGATCTGGCAGAAAGGCTTGTGTGAAGTAGTTGGTGGAGTGGATCTGCCCTCCCACCTTCTTCAAGCGGCCTGCCGTTTGTCGCAAACATAGTTGCTGAGCTTTGGGAGAGCCTCACAAACAGAAAATGCGTCACAGTATGAGGAACTGCAGTGGCAAAGGAGCATTGTGTAAAATCACCTTCTCCTTCCTCCTCCAGTGATATAAGCTGTCAGTGGAAGATGGAGAAGGATGCAATTTTACTTGAATTTTCCCTTCACTGTTCCAGTTCCCTGCACCGTGGCACATTTTGTTTGTAAGACTCTGCTGGCACCCCCCCCCCCAAGAGGATTTCCAGGCCACAATGCCAGCTGACTGGGGAAGAGGAAGACAGCAAAAGAGCCACTCTACCAATTCCTTATGCAAGCTCTTCAGCTAGATCCAGTGCTGTGGCTGTTGTATGCTTTTTAAAAAAGTAAATAGTTACTAAGGAATATTGTCTCTAGGGTTGCAATAAAAACTGTCAGTGCTGTAGTGAATGTATAGTATTGATGTACACTCATGATAGAAGGCAAATACACGTCTGTGTTTCCTGAAGCAATCTCTGCTCAGTCCAGATATTGGAGACTGTGAACCTGTTGTAGGAGGAAACCACAAAATAATGTTGCTATTTTGATTTGCCCCTCATGTTTTCATTTGCATATTCCTAATACATAAATACAAGCAATAGCAGAGAAGCAATGAGGGACAATTCCAAAGCAATTTATTTGTAATTTAGCTATGCCATTTTGCACAGCTGTTGTCCTTTTTCTGGGATTAGTGATTTCTTTCATTTGAGAACAAATTTGCAAGGATGTAACTCTAATTAGGTTTGGATGGTTCTGCGAAAGTCTTAGTAATAGGCATACGGTGATGAAGGAAATGCCCTGACCTGGGTAGCTCAGGCTTGCCTGATCTCGTCAAATCTCAGAAGTTCCTTGGAGACCACCCAGGAAGTCTAGGACTGCTATGCAGAGGCAGGGAATGGCAAACCATCTCTGAATGTCTCTTGCCTTGAAAACAATTTATGGGGTTGCCATAAATTGGTTGCAACTTGATGGCAGAAAAAAATTGAGCAAATGCGCAGTGCAGTATGGTGTGGTTAGCATGTCAGACTGGAATCTGGGAGACCCGGGTTTGAATCCCCACTCTGCCATGGAAGCTCCCTGAGTAACCTCAGGCCACTCACACAGTTGTAGCGTAACATACCTCACAGGACTGTTGTGAGGACAAAATGGAGGTGAGGAGCATGATGTCAGTTCCTTCTGGTCCTCATTGGAGAGAAAGGTGGAGCATTGTTTTACAGGCTTTGTTATGAACTTAAGAAGTTTAGAAGGCTAAATCTAAGTATCTTCTGACCTTTTACGCAGAGTGGCAAATTAGGTTATTACTGGGGGTGCATTTTCAAAACTTTAAAATATCAAAAGATATACTATTTGCAGGTGTGAAATGCTTGGACAAATAATTTATTCAGCATTTTTCATGTTCAAAGGAGCAAAAAACCCCCACCAATATTAATGATATCAAAGCTAAATATCTGTTCCATGATAAACCAAAGAGTTCTCTTGCTATACTTGGGGTTGCCAGACTCCCAGTTGGGGTGGAGTTTCCCCTGATTTTAGGGGCTTCAATCCACTGCTGGCCAGCTGGCCAGTAGGGGAAGCTCCACCCCTGAACAGCCCCCTCCCGTGTTGACATTGTTGGCACGATGACATCATCCAGAAGTGACGGCATCATGCCCGGCATATTGCACAGCAACATTCTAGCATTTTGTCCAAAACTCTATGGTTGCTTATTTACTTATTGGATTTATGAATTGCCCAGTCCCTGAGAACACAAGACTCTTGGCGATATACAGCAGTTAAAAACAATGTTAAAATCAATAAAGTCTATATATCAGTTACAGAATCTCAGATGGTGTCAATACTTCATCTTGACCCACTCTGGACTATGTTACCATTCTGCAGGTAGGGGAGGAGGAGAGCAAAGCAAAAAGATGGAGGAAAGGCGAAGGGTGCCAACTACTATGGAACTGTTGCTGTCCTCAACCAAGGCCTGGCAGACTATCTCTTTCTTACAGGCCCGGTGGAATTGCATAAAGTCCTGCAGAGCCCTGGTGGTATTTGGCAGAGAGTTCCACCAGGTTAGAGCTAGGGCCAAAAAAGCCCTGGCTGTGGTTGAGGACAGCCAGATATCTTTGGGGCCAGGAATCACCAGTAGGTTGTTTTCCACAGAGCATAACACTCTCCAGGGGATATACCAGAGGAGGCAGTCTTGAAGAGTTTTGACCAAAATGCTAGAGCGTTGCTGCGTGACATCCCTGGTGTGATGACATCACTTCCGTGTAAAGTCATTATGTGGCACACGCTTTGCACGTGCACCAGAAGATCCCGGGATGGACCTGGAAGCCCCCTGCTGGAAGATCAGTAAGACCTGGCAATCCTAGCTATAGTTAGGTTCATTGTGTGTTTACAATTCATAAGAGTGTCTGTTCAGCAGCCCAGAATTGACATTTGCAAGTATGTATAGTGTAGTTCTGGATAGTGAGTTGGTTGTCCTGACCTTTTAAAGGACACCTGTCTTTGTAACAAAACCACAGGCCTCTCACGTAGTTCAGTCTTTGGCATGTTCTGCTCAACTAAGTCCAGCATTGTGTAATGTGGGAAGAAAATCACTTTTGGAGGTCATAAACTTAGCTGTGAAAAAAAATTCCTCCTAATCTTTGCATTACTAGAAATCAGATGGCCATGGAATTTATTTTAGAATTCTCTTGGAGCAAACTTATAGTCCAAATTTAGATTGCTAGAAGGATACTAGATTTCAGACTTTGGACTTAAGTCTACATGACTCCAGTGTTACCTAACTAGGCAGTCACCTAATTAGCTTTAAGAAGACAGAGTGAGAGGGGGTAACTGGGATTCTATGTCTACCAGGATTTTTCCCTTAAGAGAATTCTCAAATAAACCAGGCAGATGTTCAGTTGGAAAGGTTTTTAATAAAAGAAAATTGAAATGAATGGAAATGCATACACACACTCACTAAAAACATATACAAGAGCTAACTAAGAGGAAATCAGGGAGGAAAGAAGGAACGTTTTTTAAGGAAGGGTAATATTTATCAATAGGGGCCAAGGTGGCTCAGAGGACGCTGAGCTGCAGACTGGAAGGTCTGTAGCTTGGCAGTTCAAGTTCCTAGTGCTGTGTGATGGAGTGAGCTCCTGTCTCTGGCCCCAGATCCCTGCTGACCTAGCAGTTCGGTACCACTTTGGTGGGAAGGTAATAGCATTCTGTGCACCTCGGCATTTAGTCATGCTGGCCACATGATCACGGAAAGGTCTTCGGACAGTGCTGGCTCTTTGGCTTGGAAACGAAGATGAGCACCGCCCCCTAGAGTCAGATTTGACTAGCTCTCGAACAAGGGAAACCTTTACCTTTACCTTAATATTTATTAGTCTTGAAGATGTCCACAGAAGCAGCAAGACGAAGAGCAAAACGGCTGGCATTTTGTTCTGTGCAGGAGAAACCCCCCCCCCACATAGTGTGGGTGCATGTGGTTGCACAACACATACTGCATCAGTGGCTGGGTGCTCTTGATATAGGGCAAAACACACCCTGGGGCAAGCTGATGTATTTGCCCCAAAACAATAACTTGATGGGGTTTCCTGAGGTGGATAAAAAGTGTGAAAGGGGCTTGATGACCCTGTAGACAACGGATAGGAAAGCTAATGGGTTTGGAGAATAGAATTAGGAGTTGATTAACTGTCACTTAATTAGGATAAGTGGGTGTGGAGGAAGTAAGGTTGGAATTGATGAAATTACTCCAAGGTGAGTCAATAGATCCTGATGGACCCATTGTCCCATCAATTATGCATCTTTCCGGGATGTGGAGGGGATAGTAGACAGCCACTCTGACTCACCTTCCAAAATACTTGCCCATTCTTGTTCCTGGCTGGCATCCATTTTGTTTCATTTTGGGCCAGGCTGTGTCCTGTACTTATGATTTTTGGAATTAAGAGGGATGTTTCTGACTCTCTAAACTAAACTCTGCAGGAGGAGGGATCTGACTGTTAACACCAGCTTCTCCCATTACATCAGTTATAGCTCTTCTACTCATTTTTTAATAATAGCTGAGAAAGTGAATTAGATTTCTGGGGAAATGTTTCCAAATGTCATAATTATTATTATATGCCAGCAAATCCATGCCGAGCTAGGAATTCAATAAGCTACATAAATGATCCCACATGAGGACATCAGTTTAAATTTATTACTGCCTTATTTTATTAAATTGCCACTGCTTGTTAATGTAAGAAACTAATAGCAACAACAGGAGAGCCAGACGGTCTCATAAACTGCAGAGGAGGCTGTAATCCTGTTTCTATAGGTGGCTGACAAGTGATCAGTCATTCATTCAAAAAACCTTTTCTGCGTAGAAAGCTAGATACCAATATAGAGCCTAGGAACCAGGCTAGGCTGGTTTTTTTTTTAAGTTTGTGGGAGGAGGAAAAGATTTGCTCTAGAGGAACATTCAGTCACCAGCAGTCTGGACAAGTGTAATCTTAAAAGAAGATTCTCCCTTATCTGTTGTTTTTGAGAAAGAGGCAATAGATTAGAAGAAAGGACCACTTGTATCATAAATATGTTTCAGTTGTGACTTGTATCATGATCACCCTGGGGTCCCTCACTTTCTCTCCCCATCTTGTTCTAAGACTTTGGGCCATCACTCAAGATATCCCAATACTCTGCTCCCTAAAACCATCCCAGTACTTTTGAGTCATCAGAAAGGGAGATGAGTGTGAACAGGGCTTTTTTTGTAGAAAAAGTCCATCAGGAACTCATTATCATAATAGGCCACACCCATCAGCAGAAACTTATTACCATATTAGGCCACACCCCTATGTTACCAGAAGTGTGGTCATCTAGCCACACCCACCTTTTGCTTCTTAGTCTGTTTACCTTGTTTGTTGTCAAAAACCCATGGCTTTTTTTGTAGCAGGAACTCCTTTGCATGTTAGGCCACACACCCCTCATGTGGCCAATCCTACTGAGTTTCTACCGTTGGGTGTGGCCTATTATGCTGCTGAGTTCCTGGTGGCTGTGGCCAACTCTGGAGCCAGCCAGAACTCTGTTCCTGTGCATTCCTGCCCCAAAATAGCCCTGGGTGTGAACGTAAGCCGGTCCAAGAAGCTAAGCAAGTGGGCAAGGATTCCAGGTAGTCAAAGCACCTTTAAGAAAAAGGTTTTTATTTACTAGCATACAATTTATATACAAGACCAGCATAGATGAACTGAGAATGCATCAATGTATAAAGAGAGAGGTTACAGAATGCTAAGAAATAAATCCAAAAGAGAACAGCTACCTTGGCATTTAGTTCTCCCCTCCCTCCCAAGAATGGTCATGTGCCAATGCAAGAAAGGGCTTTCTCAGTTATGGTGCCAAAACTTTGGAACAATGTTATAACATTGCTGCCCTGGGGACCCTGAATTGGGTTGAAAAGGCGGCATAGAAATGCTTTAAATAAATAAATAAGTGGCAGGAAACTTAACAGAGGATGTTATCTCCTGTTTCTGGATTCTGGCACACTCCAAACAAACACACTATTTTAACTCTTTGCCTCCCAACTGAGAGGGTCTCTGTGAAACCAATCCTTGTTCTGTGGGGCTTGGCCCTCCCAACTTCTGCCAAACCTGTGTTTCCCAATCTCACAATGTTTTGCACTACTATTCTTTAGGGCTCCAAAGCAAAGATATTAAAACTTAGCTATCCTGGCTTCCTGCTGAAAAACCAAGCACATGGTGCAAGCCTCCTTCTGTTTCTCAGAAATTGATTGCCATGTATTTTGCCTGTCTTTCTTTGTGCATGTGACTTAAGGCTTTTATGAGAGAGTTCACATGGGTATGTGTATTTTTTTAAAGGCAAACAGCTTCTCATCCATTACAACCTGAAATTTCCAGCTGTTTCAATTCTGTACTTAGTTGAGCAGAACATGCCAGGGACTGAACTAGGTGAGAGGCCGGTGGCTTTGTTACAAAGACATGTGTCCTTTAAAAGATCAGGGCTATTAACTCACTTTTCATTGGCATTAAATGTACCATTAGAGCTTTACAGATACTAACTGCTCCACTACCATAACAGCAGTTTGTTTAGCATATGATCCAGCCTGATTAAAGGACTTTTATAATCTATATATTTTATAGTAACATGTGGCCACCATATGTGGATACCTAAATCTGTGGATCAGGACCACAGTGACGCTAAATGGATTTTTCTGCAAACTTGGTAGACTCTCAAAAATGCATTGAAGGTTTAAATTCCTCCCATGTCTGCCCCAAATTCCTCCCCAGTTCAGCTGCTGGTGGCCACCACTGCAGGGAAGCAGTTCAGGCCCAGTTGCCATTGTGGAGGACATTGGGAGCCACTGTGGGCCTGGCTAAAGATACCAGGACTGGTTCCTTGCCCAGTGGTGGCAGTGGTGGATGCCAGGAACAGCTTCTTGCCTGGCTGTGGTGGCAGCAGACACTGGGAGAAGCTCCAAGCCCAGCTGCCATGGCAGCAGATGCCAGGAGAGGCTCTGGGTCTGGCTGCTGCATTATAGTACTTATAGTACTGCTCCAGGCCTGGCTGCGGTGGCAGAAGACACCAGGAGCCTCTCTGGGCTCAGAGCAGCTCCCAGGCACCATTGCTGTTTTGTTGTTGTTGTTGTTCAGTCGCACATTCGTGTCCGACTCTTTGACCCCATGACTAAAGGTGTGTGGGGGGGCCTGGAACTACCTGGAACTGCTATGGGGGAAGATCGGATCCCCCCATGAGTTCCCCCCCACTGGCCTTAAGGGGAATCCACAGTGATGGGCGGAGGGATTCCCCCTCCCGCAGGCAGAGGTCATTTGGAGCAGGAGCGCGCAGGAGCAGAGCTCCAGCAGTTAGAAGCGGCAAGCCCCACCCCCAGCTCCCAGCAGGAGTGCAAAGCAGCACGTGTAGCATTCCTCCTGGGCCCAGATAGGCTACTCTGGGACTGGAATGACAGCCCCCAGAGTGGAAAGACAGTCCCTAGGGGTGGAGCCTAAGTGGTGGGTGTTGCCTTCTGACACACTTCCGGTGATGTCAGAGTGTGTGGCATATGCAAATAAGTTATGCTAATGAGTTATGCTAATGAGCTCCTGCACCTCTTTTTATACAAAATGACCCCTGCCCGCAGGTATCACAGGTCCCCACTTGTACCATATAACACAGTGCAGGAAACTCTCAGATTTTTGTTCATTGTAAAATATTACCCTCCTGTAATAATAAAGGCAGAAAATGTAAACCAACTGGCTGGAACTAGCCAAGAATAAGTCCATAGGTTATCCCACAATTAACTTACTGAAAAATCAAAATTTGTGTTATTAGTTTACATCTTAATGCTGTAATAGTGCCACTCTGTGGCAGTACAGTTACCATTCTAGGCTATAAACAACAATACATTTAAATTTGCCAATAGTAGTTATGTATCTAAATCTTCTGAGCAACTTTGCTAGTGTTTTTATGAGTCACTCTTACCAAGTTTTAACTATCATAATAATATTATAAGAGAATCTAAATGATCCAGTGCCAAAATACTTACTATCAACTGTCAAAAATCTTGGCCTGTGCCAAGTATGCATGAATACAGGATTAGTTAAACAAACAGCTCTGTAATAAGCATTTGCACTAAAAATGGCAGCATGCCTAGTGTGGCTTCTGGCTGTGCGGTGGCTGTCAGGCCCAGCACAAAGCCCTGGGCTGTGCCGCCATTGGGCCCAGCACAATTCCTGGGCTGTGCAGCCACCTGAGGAAAGAGTGTTCTCTGCATTTGTGCAGAGAATGCTACTTTATGGTTTATGCATACTTTATGGCTTTTTTAAAAAAATCTCCTGTGTCTATTTTAAAATTAACAGACTTATTTTGCAAACCTGGGGAATGCCCCGAGTTTGCAGAAAAAAATCTCATTTATTTATCATCACACTTATACCCCGCCCTCCCCGCGATGCAGGCTCAGGGCGGCCTCTGTGTGGCCCTGATCAGCAGATTTAATTATCTGCAGATGAAGGCCACACGTGGTTAATAGTATATCGATACGATGCCAGTGTTACTAGGATGAAGAACTTTTTTTCAAACAAAAACATAACAGTTGCTCAGACCAAGATGGCGAACAGCAGCAAACTGATAAATTAACTCTTTGTAAGTCTTCTAGAAAACATTTTGGGGCTGCCAGAAGTTCTTACCTTACACTGTAAGTGTTCACTGGGCGATGTTCAACTCAGCCCTAGAAGATGATGCATTTTTTAATTCATAGTTTTAAGATTTTATTATTTTGCAGCAAACAGTCAAGATAAGTGGGAACAAGGCTTCCGTTCTGGGATTCATGGCGTCCTGACGTGCTCTGGCTTGCTCGTAGAGCTCCCAGAGCAAACGGAGGGTCTTGACGACAGGGTGGGCTTCCAATAGCCCACCGCAGATCCCCCCAGGCAGGGGGGTGACTGGCAGAGAGCCTGGCCCGAGAGAGGAGTTGAGATCGGCTGATAGCGGGGCTTTAAAGAGCGCCGCGACCAGCCTTGATCCCCTCCCCCAGAGAAGGCACTTCGGAAAATCTCTACAAGACCCCACCGAGTTGGATTCTCAACATAAGAACGCATGACCCAGACCTCCAAGACATTCTACGGAAACTGATATCAAGGAAACACTGCTATAACAAGACACTGACTTTGAAGGTAACTTTTTAAAATTGCTCACCGGAGACGCGTTTCGGCCGAAAATAAACAACATCCGATGAAGCGCATGATCGTGCACTATCTGTTGTACTAACATTGGAGCGGAAAAAGTGCAGTTAAACAGCTAAAAAAGGCCAAAAAGCCGAATTGTTGATCATTCCTGCGGTTAAATTATTGACTTTAAAATAGAAACTAACAGTAACTCCGCGAGAATTGCAGTGGAAAAGTACTGGAGCTGCTGCAGCAGAAATTGGCAAAACAGGAAGTGACTTCAGAACAGACAAGTAATCATCCTAGAGAAGACCAAGGAGGCCGGAAGAAGGGAAGAAATCAGGAACAAGGGGGACCATTAAGATTGCCGGACAGGAAGTGAGTACCCGGAAGAACCATTTACCATAGAGAAATTGCGCCCGCCATTTTGGGAAGGTCAGAAAAATTTTCTTTGATTTTAAACGAAAGACTTAATATAAAAAAGTGAAACCAGTGCGATTTAGGTGGGCACAAGAAGGACTTTGATTTAGAGTGTGTTGGAGGGAAGATTGTGAACAACGGCTTACGACCTGCGGCAACGACAGAGGGCAAATACCTGGTCCTCCCCGAAAATGGCTGGAAAAGAGGAAAAAAAGCTACAGGGCATGATGGAAGCTATGGAAAAACGAGTGATGGACGCGATTCTGAAGCTTGAAAAGACCGTTATATCAGAGGTAACAGAGCTGAAAAAAGAAATGTCTGGAATTACAAAAGAGATACAGACGCTGACCAAAAGAGCAGATGAAATGGATGTAAGGGTGAAGGGAGTAGCATCCAATATAGCTGAGGTCACTTTAGAAACAGATAAAGTGAATGTGATGGTCCAATACAATGCAATGATTAATCATATGAGATTCAGGGGGATCCCTGAAGATAAGAATGAGGACATCCATTCAGTCATGGTAGATGCTGTTGCAGATTTTTTGAAAATGGAAGAGGAGAGAGTGGCGGCACAGATTGATGTGGTATACAGAGTCAATTCTGCGATTGCGCAAAGGAAAAAATTACCTAGAGATGTAATTGTCCAGTTTATATCTAAGAAGTTGAAGGAGGATTTGTTTAAGCAACAATTTCAGGACGACTTCACAATTGGCAACAAGAAAATCATGGTCCTAAAGGAACTACCCAGAGCGATGCTTCAGGACAGACGACTTTTTAAAGACCTGATTGACAAGCTGAAATCAGAGGGCATAAGATATAGATGGGAAATTCCTAAAGGTGTCAGTTTTTCGTTCAAACAGAAGAGAGTCACCATCAAGTCAGTTGACCAAATGACCAGATTCATCAATGATAATTTTATAGACTCTGATAAATAATTACAGAATCAACATGGAGAGTCAAATAATTTCATGGAATGTTAATGGACTGAACTCACCCCAAAAAAGGAAAAATGTCAGACTCTGGTTGGAAAAACAGAAATGCGATATTGTTTGCTTGCAAGAAACACATATTAAAAAATCAGATGCCAAATTTTTGACTCAAAAAAGATTAGGAGAGGAATTTTATTCACTCTCCTCTCAAAAGAAAAAAGGAGTAGTTACATATATTAAAAAAGAGTTGGAACCAAAAGAAATTTTCAAAGACAATGAAGGGAAATTTTTGGCGGTAGAAGTTGTGCTGCAGAATAAAAAGACATTAATTGTTAATCTCTATGCTCCCAATGGGGCAAAAGAAAACTTTTTTCAGAATTTGTGGGAACAACTACGACAGTTGACCTATGAGCAAATGATTTTAATGGGTGATTTTAATGGTACTGTTGACAATGTTGTTGATAGAAAATCAAAAAAAGGAATTGAGGCCATGGGCAAACTTCCTAAAGTCTTTTTCCAATTGATTAAACATGAACATTTGGCAGACGTTTGGAGAACTAAACATCCCAGAGACAGTGAGTACTCTTTTTATTCATCAAGACACGAGTCTTTTTCCAGGATAGATATGATGTGGATGACAGAGAACCTAATCTTGCAAACACGCAAAATTGAGATACTACCTAGGACTCTTTCTGACCACAGTCCGATAAAATGGTCAACGTATGTTAAGAGAAAAAAATTTCGATGGCGACTCAACGAAGATTTGCTGGACAAGCAAAATATTGTGGATAAAATAAGGACAGAAACCCAAACATACTTTCAACTGAACTTAAATAAAAGTGTACAGACGCAAACGGTATGGGAAGCCTACAAGGCTGTGATGAGAGGACATCTGATTGCAATTAATAATAATGAAAGGAAACAACAAATGAAAATAGACAAAGAAATTATGGAAAATATTCGGAAAAAAGAAACAGAACTTAAGAAAAGGCCTGGTAAAAAGAAGATTTTGAGAGAATTGAGGATCCTAAGGGAGCAATATGCGGCAAGGTTGAACAAAGAAGTATTTTGGAACTTGAAAAAATTGCAACAGAAATCCTTTGAAGGTGCAAATAAACCTGGCAAATATTTAGCATGGCAATTAAAGAAAAGAAGAGAGAATAAAACAATCACTTGTTTGAAAGATGGAAATAAAGAGATTTTGGACCCAGGAGGAATTAAAAGGGAATTTTTCAAATACTATGCGACTCTCTTTCAATCGAAACAAGCAGATCCTCAAAAAATGTTGGATTACCTATCCAAAGTTAATTTGATACAACCAAATCCAGAAATGAAAACACTCCTAAATGCTGCAATAACTAAGGACGAAATTAGTAAAGCAATAGCTGAGGCAAAAATCTCCAAAGTCCCAGGCCCGGATGGCTTTTCAGCTAAATTTTATAAAAAATTTCATGAAGATTTGGTTCCGGTGCTGGAGATTCTTTTAAATGAAATTAGAAAGACAGGAAAGATCCCTGACTCCTGGAATGAAGCTGCAATCACCTTAATCCCTAAAGAAATGCAAGATTTAACAAATGTTAAAAACTATCGGCCCATTTCATTATTGAACAACGATTATAAAATATTTGCAAAAATATTGGCAGAGCGCCTTAAAAAGTTTTTGAAAGATATTATTGTGGAAGATCAAGCTGGTTTTTTACCAAATAGACAAATTAAAGACAATATGAGGGTTGTATTGGACGCAATTGAGTATTATGACAAACATCCTGAAAAAGAAGTCGCTTTTTTATTTTTGGACGCAGAGAAGGCCTTTGATAATTTAAATTGGGAATTTATGTTTAAAGTGCTTGAGAAATCTATGATGGGCGTAGAATTTACAAGAATGATCCAATCGATATATAAAGAACAAAAAGCTTCGGTGATTGTTAATGCAGAATCAACAGATATGTTCCGGGTAAGAAAAGGTACTAGACAAGGTTGTCCCCTGTCACCATTGTTATTTATCTGGGTTTTGGAGATTTTGCTACAAGCGGTCAGAGATGATGTTAATATAAAAGGGTTGAATATTGGAGGTTTTTCATTTAAATTAAGAGCATTTGCGGATGATATCATGTTTATTGTTGAAGATCCTGTTAATAATATGCCTAAGGTATTTGAAAAAGTAAGAGAGTTTGGTGATCTTGCAGGGTTTTATGTCAACAAAAATAAATCTAAGATACTGTGTAAAAATATGATTGGTACAAAGCAACAAATGTTACAAAATGTGACAGAATGTGAAGTGGTTAAAAGGGTTAAGTATCTGGGAGTTGAAATTACAATGAAAAATATAGATTTGTTCAAGAATAATTATGAAAAATTGTGGGGTTCGATAAAGAGTGATTTAGAAAAATGGGAAAAACTAAGGTTATCTCTTCTTGGAAAAATTGCCGTTATTAAAATGAATGTACTGCCCAGGTTAATGTTTTTGTTTCAGACAATACCAATTGTGAAAGATGGAAAAGTGTTGGTAAAATGGCAAAGAGAAATCTTTAAGTTTATCTGGGCAGGGAAGAAGCCAAGAATAAAAATGAAGATAATGTATGATACTAAGGACAGAGGTGGCTTCCAAGTCCCGAATTTGCGTTTGTATCATGAAGCAGTATGTATGTCTTGGTTATCTGAATGGGTAAATTTGGAAAATAGAAAACTTTTAGCTCTTGAGGGGCACGATTGCAGATTTGGCTGGCATGCCTATCTTTGGTATGGGAAAAACAAAGCTGACTCTATGTTTAAGCATCATTATGTAAGGAGGACATTGTTTGATGCATGGACCAGGTATAAGGATACAATATCGGATGAAAGGCCTCTGTGGATTGTTCCAGCTGCAGTTATACATTTGTTTTCAGAATATAGAGGCAATGATTGGTTGAAGTATCAGGAATTGTTGCAAAGAGAAGGGAAAAAATATGTTTTAAAACCAAATAATGAATTAGAATTTGAGTATGGTTGGCTACAATATTGTCAAATAAGGGACATTTATAAAAAAGATTGTAAAGAGTTTGGTTTTAGGGCTATGAATGATGATTTTGAGAATATATGGTTGAAAAAAGAACGGAAAATGATATCAAAAATGTATAAAACTTTGTTGACTGTATATACTTTGGATGAAACCGTTAAAGAACAAATGATAAAGTGGGCCATAAATATGAACAAAGAAATTTCTATGGAATCATGGGAATTTTTGTGGAAAAGATCTTTTAAAATGTCCACTTGTATTAACGTAAAAGAAAATTGCTATAAGATGATGTATAGATGGTATATGACACCAAAAAAGATTGCTAATATTAGCATGGATAAGAACTTGAGTAATAAATGTTGGAAATGTAAAAAAGTAGAGGGTTCTTTTTACCATATGTGGTGGTCATGTGATAAAGCGAAAGCATACTGGTCTAATATACATTGTGTGATGCAGAAAATATTGAAAACCCCAATTGAGAGAAAGCCTGAACTTTTTCTCCTCGGTTTGACAATGGAAAAAATTCCACAAGAGAAAAGGACACTGTTATGGTACATGATTACGTCGGCGAGAATGGCCTTTGCTCAGCATTGGAAAATGGAGAAGGTACCAGATATACATGACTGGTTGAGAAAATTGTTATTTTTAGCAGAAATGGACAAAATGACAAAGAAATTAAATGGACAAATGGCAGAACAGTACTTAAAAGACTGGGAAGGATTGAAATTGTATCTAGAAACTGAATATAGAATGAAGGGGAAAATATATAATTTGGATACCTACGGATATTGAATGAGAAGTGAAATGAATTTTGAACTGTATGTACTGTTATACATAATATGCTGAAATTGTAGAGGTTATATATAATTTAAATGTGTTACCTGGTTTGTCGAGGTAGTTAAGTCTAAACTTGATTGCCTTATAATTTTTTCTGTTTGTTATTAGCAGTGTTGGAAGCCTATTAGGGGGTGGGGGGATTGGGATCTTACTTTTTGGAAACTGTATTGGTAACGTGATTGGAAATGTTGAATATATCCCAATAAAAATTTTGTTTAAAAAAAAAAAAAAGATAAGTGGGAACAAGATAGGTATTTCTTTATTTGATTTATATACCGCCCTCTCAGTAAATGGGCTCAGGGCAGTTTACATCGATTAGTATAACACAGTTGGAACAATGTTAAAATGACAGTTTAAGCAGGATAAAATCATAAATCACACACACACACAAAATCATAAAATACCATGTAAAAATATATAGATCAGGTGCCAATTCAGATTGTTTAAAATACACTGGTAGGTGCCCCAATGTCTATTCAGATTCAGGCCACTGGTGGGAGATTGGAGGGAACGTCTGCCGCCTCAACCAGAAGCCCAATGGAGGAACTCCGTCTTGCAGGCCCTGAGGAACTGCATATTACCTCAGTTATCCATTTTCTGTAATATTGGCCAGGAATACTGACCAATATTGGAGAACTGTCTCTTCTAACTCTCTTCTACTTAAGTCTGTGTTTTCTTTGGATCTTTATTCCAACATGACTTCTGTCCACGAGGAGTATTTTTTAATTTACTGACAGAATAGATACCTCACCAGCATTGTTGTGTGCTGAATCTCATTGGATGATGCGATCTGAGCCAAAACCTTTGTGTGCATAAACATTTGTTATATACAACACAATAATTTGGAGCTGGTCTATTTTAAAAATGTTTCTCTCATTCTAGGTTAATAACTGCTCAGAATTTAAAAAGCAGTCTGGAAAAAGCAGCTTATCCTAGCTAGAATTTGGTATTTAAGTAAGTGGCTCTGTATAAATGAGAATCTTTGTACATTTTGCCATTGATCTGCCCTATGCTAATACCATTCTGTAATCTGTCACTGCAGGTTGGGTGATTCATTTGGTCATTTCTTGTAATCAGTAGAGTGAGAAGGTGATATTCAATGTGAAGCTACTGCAGAGGCTGGAAAATGCAGCTACTGTAGGTTTTGTTTTATACCACAGCCCAAGAAACCTGTTCCCAAGATGCACTTGGGCTTATTGTTTTAACAACCCATTGCCCCTTGAAACTGGATGCTGTTTTCAAGATTAATGGCTTTGGAATTCAGCATTTGCAGGGAGTAGGGGTGAAGTTTGACTTGGCAGAGCCGCGCTGCTTTCTGAATGAATCAGACAAAGAGTGCATATATTTTCTAGTTGTCATAGAGAAGGAATGGCAGATGCAAATTGGACTAATGCCAAGAACATACATATATTTGGCACAAGAACGTATTTTTGGATGATCTGTCTGAAATACATTATTCAAATCAGTAATAAAATGGCCATAGGTTCTGGGATTTTCAGTCATGAGCCTATGGGAATATGTATTTCTAGCTATTAAATAATAAAAAGACCTACTGAATTAAAAAAACCCTCACATGCTTTAGCTTGCTAATCAATTGAGAAATATGTACCAGAGCAGCCTGTAAAGACTTAAAAAAATGCCACTGACATTATTTCCTGTCTGCTTTTTATAATCACACTATTGAAAATTTGAAAATCTGAATGAAGTAAAAGTATGTTGGTATACTGAATTGCTGCTGAAAGAAGGAAGCATCTGCCAACAGCAATGAAATCTGTAGAGACTCTTTCAGAGAATCCCTTGGGAACAGTAGGTGTGAGGGTCTGGAGGTCTAGAGGGGTTGAATTTTTACAAATCTGTGTAGGATTGTGGAGCTATAAAGGATTAGCTTCTGTTTCATATGCAGTTGCTTTCTATATCCATATAACTCGATTGACAGAAGAGAGTGGATTTAAAGTAGAGTAGGTTTTTATACCCCACTTTTCTCTACCCTAAGGGGTCTCAAAGCAGCTTACAATCATCTTCCTTTCCTCTTCCCAGAACAGGCACCTTGTGAGGTAGGTGGGGCTGAGAGAGTTCTGAGAGAACTGTGACTGGCCCAAGGTCACCCGGCAGGCTTTATGTGAAGGAGGAGTGGGAAATGAAACCTGACTCTCCAGATTAGAGTTTGCTGCACTTAACCATTATACCATGCTGGCTTTACAGATACTTTGAGGAAAAAGTTTATTCCAGATTGTTGGCAACTTTCTAAGTATAATCAAGATATCTCTTTACTTAAGTTGCATCACCACTGCAACTTGTACTGTACATGCCCCCCCATCTGTACTTTCCGAGCCACACTATCTTTACATATGTCATATTGTCTTGTGGTACATGAGTTTTCAGTGGGTTTTAGTATTCTGATTTGACAGTTATCCTGTATGGAATAGCAAGCAGTCACAAAGAAGCAGTATTAGGCTAGAAGGCAGGATTCAGCAGCAGCGATGCAGGCTCCTCCTTTCTTCTCTATGATATTGGCAAAATAGCCAGGACACCCCTCCTGTGCTTTCAACCAGGCCGTGCTCCATTGGGATGGCATTGGCTCGTCCTCACTTAGTCAAGAATGAGGCTGGCCTGGCACCACTTCCCCCTGCCCAGACACAGCACAACCAAGGCAGGCTTGTGGCGGATGGGGCTGCAGGGATGGCTCCAGAAGAAAGAAGCAACCGAGCAGGCATCTGGTGGGGACAGAGCTGTAAGCCGCTGGTAGGGTTGGCCTCTGGAATAAGAGGCTGTCCTGCAGACAGATGGTGGAGAAAGACGTCTGGCATAATGCCGCATAGGGAGTGGGAGGAACTTGCCCCAGCCAGTTACACCTTTTCTCCAACCCTGAGGACTTCTAGGTCACATAGGTGGAGTAGAAATGGCCAAGATGATGTGCCATCCCACTGATTATTTATAAAGGGCCCAGAAACAGACCAGGGATGTTGTAGTTGATCTGTCTCGAAGTGCTAGGGAGTATTGATAAGGCTTGCAAAATATGTCAAGAACAGCTTTGCTGTAAGGAGTGTAACGAGCCCTTGTGGGAGTATGATAAGGCATGCAAAATATGTAAACTGTGTGGTTTCAAAGTGCTAGGGAGCAGAGATCAGTGGAGAGGAGAGGAATCCTGGTGTTGTACCTTAATCTCCTCACTGAGGCCTAGTGGGCCCCCTAGTGATATCAGCAGTCATGGCGGAGGGGCAAGTGGTGGGCCAGGGGCAGGAAGAGCCCCAATGAGTAGGCCTAGCAAAACTGTCTTAATTTCTTCCCTGTGCGATTCGTGGGAAATGTAGAGCACATTTTGTTATGATACATGGGAATAATTGTTTTGTGTTGGCATTAGAAAGCACTGCTGTGAACGCTAGAATGTCTGAATAGCTACACTTAAACAAACAGCAGATGGTACATTTCTGTAGTTGGTCTTAGGGGTAAACTGCTCAATATGTTTTTTAACAAGATGGGGCTGGGGCTGGCTTTTTGTACAGCTACACAGCAAATTCAGGGAATAAACAGTCTGCAAAAGTTGGTTTAGGCAGATTGGGAGCCATGATGGAAAGGGCTGGGGCTTAGGTCAGTGCCAGGGAGGTCACCCTGTGAGGGAAACAGTCAGCAGACCGAAGGTCATAGCTGGTCCACGGGAACATATGGGGGAACATGCATTCCTTGAGATACATGGACCTCAGGCTGTGCTGTGAAGGTCTTTAAAGGTCACAATTAGCACCTCAAATTTATCTTAGAACAAACTGGCAGCCAGTGTACTGTTTCAGAATGGGTAAAGTGTTCCCATTGGCTCAGCCCTGACAGTAATCAGGCTGCTGCATTCTGGACCTGCTGCAGTTTCCAGGTTGTCATCAATGGCAGTCCACTATATAGGATGTTAACAAACCAGCCAAGACATTACAAATGCATGGATCAGGATTGCCAGATTAGATGAGTCTAAGAAAGGACAGACCTGGTGAACCAGGTACAGCTGATAGAAGGCACTCTTGGCCACTATGCCAACCAGTTTTTCAAACAGCAGGCCTAGGTCTGTGAGCACTAGGGATGCCATTCCCCAGTTGGGGGCAGGGGATCCCCTGATTTTTTGGTCTCTTCCACACTGCCAGCCAACTGGCTGGTGAGGGGAAATCCCAGCCCCAAACGTAACATAATGATGTCACAAGGAAGTGACATCATCATCATGGCGGTGACGCCATGTGGTGATGCTCTGGTGTTTTGGGCAAAACTCTGTGGTAAAACTTATTACATTGCACAAATGTTGCCTGCTCCCCCCCACTCCTGGAAAGTCCCTTCCCCACCACCGGGTCGATCTGACCTGGCAGCCCCAGTGAGCACTCCCAAGTTCTTAACCCACTCTGCAAAAACCAACTCCACTCCTTTCAGGACAAGTGAATTCAACTCCTTTAGAACATCAGCCTTCCTAAGCAGCCTTCCTGTCTTGTCTCAGTTCAGCTTCAACTTGCCTTAGCCTCACGACTACAGCCTCAAAGCACCAGTTGAGCACTTTGCACCCCAGGTTTTGGGCATATCTTGGCAGGTGCTCTCCACATCAACCAAGGGCCCATAAACAAGCCAATATGTCCAATCTATGATTTCTCAAGTCTAGAAGCTTTTCTCTGGCTTCTTTAGCGACCAGAACATGTTGGTGAGGAGGTGTAGAAACTTTGGGGACCTAGCTACGAAGTGAGGTTTCAAAATAACTTGACCAAAGTTAGAATAGCAATTGGGGGGAGAGTATAAAATAAAACAAGTTGTTATCACAGAAATTCACTGTATATGACAATTACCATGTTTCATCACAGTGTGAGTGTTCTGTATGATGGCCCTTGTGAGGACAGAAAGGCAAGATAGAAATTTTGTTAAATAAATAAATAAGCATTACATAATGAGAAGTACCTCAGGGATGCCATTTTTGATGGTATTCCCAATAATACATCTTTTCCTGTTGTTACAATCAACTGAACATGATCTGGTGTGACAAAATATGACTGTAACTGAGTGAGGGAAATTGCTTAATGTAATCCTAACTTAGATAAATTAGTGTGAATAATTTCTGTGACAGTATCAACTACTCAGTGGATTCTGTGAGTCTGGTAATTGTGGACCTAAAATAGATATTTTATGCAGATCTTCAGTTTTACTGACTGTCACTATGCTGTCTTCTGGAGATAAGTACTTTAAATATGGTTATTACAGTTTTAGAACTCTTAGAATTTGCTGGCAAAACTATTAATCATATGATACAAGAACGCACAGACTTGTTCACTTGTGGTCACTTACAGACTGGATTTGTGATGCAGAAGTCAATGGATATACAAGCAGAAGTCAATGGAAATGATGTATGTGGTGTAAGAATGGAAGGGTTAATGCAGGAAACAGAACATTTTGCTTGACACCTTCAGTAATGACTATTGTGTCTGTGGAGGTTAAAAATACTTACAGAAATGTGTTAAATGTACAATGAGATTAACAATATGAATTTAGAACCATGCTTGCATAGTATCCCATGTTTTCTGTACTCCCTTCTGTTTTTGCTCCTTATCCAGGGTGGAGTTTCAGCATGGGGTCCGCCTATCAGTTTCACAGCTGGCGAGTCTTTGTTGTTATGTGTGCTCTTCCCTGTGTTTCGGCTGTAGTGGCGCTCACTTTCATGCCTGAAAGTCCAAGGTTCTTGCTTGAGGTAAAAATTCTGTGTCATTTCACAAGTCTCACAAGATCAAAAGAGTTGAGGTTCTTTGGTTTTATCCTCATAACAGCCTTGTGCAGTAGGTTAGACTGCGAGAAATCAGTGACTTGCCCAAGGCCACATAGGGCTAACTGTACATTTGTATGTGAGCATGCATAATTGAGCCATGGAAAACAGAAATCAAGCCTAGTAACCACGGGTGGAAGGGACTCTCTTACAGTGCAATCCTATGCCAAATTATACCTTTATAAATCCATTGAAGTCAATGGACTTAGAAGAGTGACTCAGTGGACTTAGAAAGGGGTGACTCTGCTTAAGACAGTAGTGTTCGTCTCTTCCTCAGTCCTGCCATGAGCTTAATGGGAAGTGATAACTCTGAACCTGAATCTTCTTGGTACAGCATTCAGTTCAGTTATGCTACACTTCTGAGTCTGAGTCCACAAACAGATATTATGAATGACAATCCTAGATCTGTTCATCTTCAAAGGGTAAATTATAAAAGAAGCCCCATTTCTTTTTTTGAAAGTCTTTTTTCTCTGAAATGGTTCATATCAGCTGGGTGATAGGCTAGTTACCCTTCCCTATAAAGCCCCTTTCCTCTGTGTCTCAGATGGTTACCTCTGGGCAGCCAAAACTCAGGATACTGCCAGCAAGACTCATTTGGTATTGGAGATGGTGTTGTTGTTGTTCAGTTGCAAAGTCAAGTCCGACTCTTTGCAGCCCCAGGGACCACATCACGCCAGGCCCTCCTGTCCTCTGGAGTCTGCTCCAGAGCTATCCAAAATTATGACTGGTTCACTTGTACACAATAAGCAGGCCAGCTAGCAGAACAACCTGTGAGTGGTTGGGCAGGGACCACACCTCTAGGTTTGGCAAGTAGGGACCCCCACCTGACCAGATGAGGAGTGTTGAACCCTAATTTTCTGCTGCAAATTAAACAGTAGGACAACTGTTAAAATAATCTATAAAAGGAGAGCCAAAAGCTGTTGTCCTTTGTACTGTTCCTGACCTTCTTTGGAGGTTCAAAAAGAACATCCAAGGTCACTAACAGTTATAAAGCATCCTGATAAAATACAAATAGCAGATTGTTAATCAGCAAATAACAAAATAGTATCAATTCTCAAGTCCTTTTCCAGGTAAGGGGTAGAGTGGTACAGATGGAGAAGCTCAGCCTTGAATGGCGAGTTCTCACTAGGCAAACATATTTGTAGATATTTCTATTGTATATTTTATTTCTCTTTTGCCTTTATGGATTCTGCCTTTGCTGACTTTCAAAATAGATATTCCACCCCTCCCTCACTTCATCCTCTAACCTTCTGTGGTGAACAAACTTTTTAGCTCTTACTTGGAATAAGATTTAGTATCTCCCCCCCCACCCGATCTCTGCAGATAATTTGCAGACCTCTAAGCTCAGTTACATGTATGAAAAAGATTAACTTTTCACCTTTTTGTGTTTGTTTCACTGGAACCAGCAAAAGGATTGCTGTCCCAGGTCCTCAATGGGCCAAAGCCATCTTTTGATTCATTCCTCAGCTGGTGGCATTCCCCCCCCCCCCATTTGGGGGAATTCCCAGCTCCTCTTACTCCTGTATCTCAACCAGAGGACAAAATCCTCCTCTCCCAGTCCTAGGTCACCATAGCATTACAAGGTGTGTGTATTATTCGTCTATTAGTGAACAGTTCATTAGTGAAGCTGTGCAAGGATTGAAAGTCTTAAATCTTTCCCTAACCCTAACCCCTGATTCAGGTTGGAGTATCGTGTGCCTGCATTTTATGACAACTGTGATTTTATTCACATCTGTTTTGTGATCTGAGCTAGTAGGGAGGGTGGGTACGACCCTATGAAGCTTCTCTCATTCTTTAAAATATTTATATCCCACCTTTTCCCTTCAGGGCTTATGGGCTCACACGATGGCAGCTGACATCAGTGACAGTAATTAAAACAAGTCAACAATATCTTTTTTAATTTATCAAAATTTGTGACACGGAAATAATGGGAAATATTAATTACCAGTCCAAATCACAAGATTTTTTTTTCAAATTGACAGTTCTAAAGTATGAAGATCATTGAAGATGGTGCCCCATGACCTACTCAGGAAGGTCATTCTACAGAATTGGGGCATGAATGCTAACCATTTTACTATTTAAGATAATAAGGTGGGGTAGCAAAGGAGATGGAACAGTGCTTTGAAAATTTCCCCCATTCATACATCCAGATTTCTAAGTTCTGTGAACTTGAGCAGGGCCTCCAATTTTTTCCTTATCTGATTCTCAGGCCTGAGTTTCTTTTACAGTTTTTATTTATTTTACAAATTTTGATTATATCTGTAGGTTGGGAAACATGATGAAGCTTGGATGATTCTCAAGCAAATTCATGATACAAACATGCGAGCTCGTGGTCAGCCTGAAAAAGTTTTCACGGTGAGTTTGACTATAAAAGCATGTCATAAGGTAACTTGTTCAAAAAAGGGGAGAAAAGGAGGGGAAAAGGAGGGAGAGAGAAGAAGAAGAAGAAGAAGTGGCGGCGGCGGAGATTGGATTTATACCCTGCCCTTCACTCAGAGGGTGCATTCAGACGCGCCATTTGAGCCGCTTTTGGCACGCCTCAGAAACGGCTTTTATGTGCGCATTCACACGCCCAACATCTGCGCACCGTCCCCAGCCGTCGCTTTCTGGAGCAAACCCCCTTTAAACCGGGGTATTTTGACACCACTTACCAAGTGGTGTTTTCCAGATTCTCCGTTTCAAGCCGCACTTTCCTGACGTCTGATCGCTCATGGAGCCACTTCCGGGTGCTTCAACCCCCCTCCCCTCTGGGAAGCTGCCTCGGGCTTCCGCTTTTAGTCTGCCATTTTTTTTAATGCCTTGGCGGTGTGCGCTTGAGCGGAGCTCCTCACCTAAGTTAATTAAAGAAAAGCTTAAATGGTGCCTAGTTTAGGCATTTAGACAAGTCTGGGATCTCAGGGAGGCCAGTTTCGGGGTGAAAATTTAAAGAGAAGTCTTCATTTAAACTTTAAAGGGACATGTTGAAATCGCTGTTCTGCGCACGCACCAAATTTTTAGTTCTGGAGAGGGCTGCCTGTGTGCATGCTCAAACAAGAGGAAAAAAACCTCCACCTGCATGAGGATGGTGGGGAGCCCAGAACGAAGAGGTTAGTGTGATCGCGATTCTCCAGGTTAAAAAACAACAACACATTGGACCGGAGCAATTTAAACCGCTCCAGCATGCTGTCTGAATGCACCCAGAGTCTCAGAGTGGCTTACAAACTCCTTTCCCTTCCCCTCCCCACAACAGACACCCTGTGAGGTAGATGGGGCTGAGAGAGCTCTGACAGAAACTGCTCTTTTTCAAGAACAGCTCTAACAGAACTATGGCTTGCCCAAGGTCATCCAGCAGCTGTGAGTGGAGGAGTGGGAGATCAAACCCGGTTCTCCCAGATTAGAGTCCGCGCACTTAACCACCACACCAAACTGGCTAGAGAGAGAGATTATAAAGTGTCTAACCATGTTTTATAACATTTCTCTTTCCTTCTCTGTTAAGCTTACTTGCTGTAACTGGTTTTAACCTTAGGGACACTTGAGATTTTTTTAAAAAAATTATTATTATTACTATTATTGTTGTTCAGAACTATAGTTATTTGTATTTACATTACTTTTATTTTCGTTATTTGGCAAACTGTATTGTTAGTTCTCCTTTGATGTTATTGCTGTGCCAGTAAAGGTTGTGATGATGATGATGAAGCATGTCATAAGAACATAAGGGAAGCTGATGTTGGATCAGGCCAATGGCCCATCCAGTCCAACACTCTGGGTCTGGTCACACTGCCGTTTTGATCGGGGTTTGCTGCTGTTCCCTTGCGCATGTCAGTTTCATGTTCACACGCGCCAATCCGCCTCCCACCCCGAAGCAGGCTCACCTCTGCAATGATGCCAGGTTTTCCTGACCCTGGAAAATGAAGTGTTTTCCTGGCGCTTCCGCTTTGAATGTGCGATTTCGCCTATCTTTCGCAATGATTGTGATTAGGGCCGTCTGAACGCTCTTTGTGCTTTTTTTTTTTTTTTTAAAAGCTTCCGGTTTGAGTGCTTGAGCAAACATGCACTTAATAAATCCATTTAACGTTTAATAATGGATTTATTAAGCGCATGTTTAGTCAAGCACTCAAACCAGAAGCTTTAAAAAAAACCAAAATCACACAAAGACGGCCCTGGAGGCGGGAACGAGAGGTGGGGGCTCCGGCAGCCTGGACGGGGCCGGCAAGGAGGATGGTGGAGACGATGGAGCTTGTTTTCATGAGGCAATGGCGGCAGCAGCAGCAGGGGACCCCCCACACACAGTGGCGGCAGGAACAGCAGCCGCCCGAGCCTCCCCGTGGCTGGCAGGATTGCCTGGAGGGACAGTGCAGCAGCAGGCAAGTGGGTGCTGGAAAAGAGGGGCTGGCTGCATCTAGTCAGCCCAATGCGAAGAAAAATGTTCCCGATTAAATTACAGTGGGAACAAAGCGCAATTACCTCGCCGTGTGACCAGGGCCTCTGTCACACAGTGGCCAAAAATAACAGGTGCCATCAGGAGGTCCACCAGTGGGGCCAGGACACTAGAAGCCCTCCCACTATTGCCCCCCCTCAGCACCATTATCATTATATCAAAATCAATCATGATAACAGAGAGAAAAAAATTCTGGAAGCATTACAGGAATCTGTAGTGACAGTTTGTAAGTTCCTATATTTTCCAAATCCAGTCATGTTCTTATGAGGGTTCTGACTATTTCCATTGTTGCATACTGACTAGGTAAGCAGCTGTTAAGAAATTCTGAATTACATTTGTATGAAAATTGCCAAGTCTCCATTAGATACAAAGTCTTTTTCCTTAGTACTCTCTTTGTGTGTGTGTTTTCTTGCTTCAGGGTTAAATATTCCACAGTGAAGAATTCGTAAAGTTAAGAAGTTCTCTTTTTTGTTGACCAAATTCTGCTAATTTGGCAGTTCTTGTCTTTTTTATATACAGCATCTTTGCTTCTTTTGTTTCTTTTAACAAATATTATAAAATTGTACATGTTGACAACATTCTGCAGAATCATTACAGAGTTCATTAGTTATCTAGTAACCTGTGTAGAGAAACATTTTTTTACTTGGAAAAACCCACATTTAGTTTTAAACATTTTTCTGTTCTAGCAGAAGACAGGCAGCAGGAAGGAAGTCAGTTGTTCCCAAACATTGCCAAATACCTACAGTCAAACCTTTAGAAATCAAATGGGCATCTGGGCCAGAGACAGTGACATGGCCAGCTCACACCTTAGTGGAATCTGACACCTAGAAGTTGACTCAGGGACTTGGGAGTGTGAGAGGCTAGATCAAGGGTGGCCAAACCTTGCTTAACATAAGAGGCACATAGATTAAACATCAGATGTTTGAAAGCCGCAAGACATGAACAGATATTACACAAATATTTTTATTGAAAAATATGCCAATTTGCTTTTTATTAACATTAAATGTCCAGTATTTATTTGTTTTAAAAATGATATTTATTTATTTGCTAATGATACTTATTTGTTTAAGAGAGAGATGTGGAAAGAAAGAATGAAAGATGTGGAAAGAAAGAGGGAGAGAGAAACAAAGAAAGCAGATAGATGGAGGAGGGAGGGGAAAAGAGAGAAAGAAAGGTAGAAAGAAAACAAATTGATGGGAGAAGCAGAGAGGAAGTGGGAAAGAGTGTGTGTGAGAGAGAAACAAAGCAAATAGATGGGGGAGGGAGGAAGAGGAAGAAAGGAAGAGAAAGAGAGAAACAAAGAAAGCAAATAGATGGGGAGGGAGCGGGGAGGAAGGACTGAAGGAAGGAAGAGAGAAAGAGACAGGTGGAAAGAATGAAAGAGATGGAAAGAAAGAAGGAATGAGAGAGAGAAACAGAAACAAAGAAAGCAAATAGATGGGGTGAGGGAGGGAGAGGTGGAAAGAAAGCAAGACTAACTTTAAATGTGTTCTCCAAGCCCCCCAGCCCCCATGCCTGGCTGGCGGGGGGTGGTGGTTGAGAGTACATTTAAAGTTAGTTGCTTTCTTTCTCTGCTCCCCCCCACCTCAAACCTACCCAGGGAGGGGAACACTAGCTGGGGAAGGAAAGACTGATTGGGGAGGCATGCCTCCCCTTTGCTTTCCCAGCTGCCCTGCCAAGACAGCCGCATAGTACGTGTGAAAGAGTCACATGCAGCTCCCAAGCCACAGTTTGGCCACCTCTGGGCTAGACTGTAGCTTCCTGGAGATTTCAGGAAAGGATTCTTTGACCTATAAAGGGGTGGGAAAACAGAAGAGATAAAATCACAGGAGTAGGTAGAAGGCTAGAAGGCCCAGCCCAGATGGCCCCCAGAGGTTAAACCTGTTGCCAGGGTGTGGCCCAAAGGTCATAGACTGGAACAAGGCTGGCTAATTGGGTCAGCAGCAGCCTGAACAGGAGAAGGAACCCCACTGGGCTTGAGGGGATGCCAGGAGTGGGTAAAGTCAGGACCCCTCCCCTGTTTTCATCCTTTGGATCTTTCACCCACTCAGATCTGTTATCAGTTCTTCTAGCTATATTTGCTTTCCATGTCCTGGTGTGCTTTGGAGCGCTTTGCCCCATGGTTAGAAATGCCTGGGCCCAGTCCTGCAGAGACCAAATCTCCCTTCTCTCCGTATGACCTTGCAATAGGGATACTGGATCTCTCAATATGATTTCTGACTGATAAATTGTTCCTGTTTTTATGTCAAATCCCTGCTGTTTTCTGGTGCCTACATGTTGGCAGTTGCTACTAATTAAGGATGGGCATGAACCAGCTCACGAACCTAAATTCATGATGAACTAGGCCTGGTTTGTGATTCGTGAACAGAGGTTTGTGCCATCCTGCGATCATGAACCTTCCATGACCCTCCCAGGTGGCTTTGGGAGGTTTGCACGGTTCATGTCAGCAGACACACTGGCTCCGGGGCTTGAAGAAGACTGTGGTCTCTTTAAACGCTTTCTGCAAGCTGTACTACTGTGGTGGCACAACTCAACAATTCCACTCAGAAGGCACCCTCAGAAGGAATCCTTTAAATGGCTTTTGCAAGCTTGGACTGCACTCCTGTGTGGCATGGCTTGCAAGCCGCATGGCTCGTGAGTGACATCCAAGCGGCAAAGTCACCTGGAAGTGGTGACCCAGAAGCCGCACCACTTCACGAACTATGAACTGGTTTGTTAAACAGAGGTTCATGGTTTGTGAGACCCCAGTTCGTGCCCATCGCTAATTGCAATGCTACATTTGGAGTGCCACAGCTAGTTTTATCAAGTTGCAAATCAGCAAAGAAATAAGGTGAGAATCATAAGTTAAACTAACACCTTGTATTGGTTAAACTTTTATCTTTTTAAGTAATTGTATTTTCATTCAACATTTCTTTGTGGATACCAAGGAAAATGACATGAGAGGATTGGGATTTTTCTTTTCCCCATCCATCTGCCTAGAAAACTCAATTCCTCACTATTAAAAGATTAGAACATTGTTTCCATGTTAAGATTAGGCTTTGCCAAGTTCCCTAATGAGGGCTTCTGTATTCCAATACAATGCTAAAATTAATTAGGAAAGGCTTTTTTCACTTATTTCCAATTTTTCAGTGAACATTACTACCATGCTATCACATTGGGCACAAAGTGCAATTAAATTTGTTTCCCTGACCTATTGATCTTGGGAGGCCCAATGTACATGCTGAATTCTTTCATCTTCAACATTCCCCTAGGGCTCCCCACTCAACTGAATGAGACAGCTTGTGTGTGTAGAAGCCCAGTGTTTGCATCAGGATATGTACAAGGCCCTAGATTTGGTATGTGGGTTTAATAAAAAATGGGTTATAAGAGATATTTTGGCATGAACTTTCCTCCTCCTGTTACCTTTTTCCTGCCCCTACTTCTTTCCAGTTCCCTTGCTCCATGTCCAATGCTCCCTATCTAATCCCTCTGTTAGTTAATGAGCCCCATTCCCCAATTTATTCTTCATCCAATCATTAGCCCATTGGCCATTTGCTCCTCCTTACTGTACTCTATATAAGCATTATATAAGCTCGTGGGTGCCATGGTGCCTGCTGACACCTTTCCTAGTGCCCACCGCGTGTTTTTAAAAAGTGGGTAGGGCCAGGGTTTTGCCCAGCAGGGGTTTTCATTGGCCATTGAATATTCAGTTGCTGTGCAGATTAAGATAACATTGTTTCAGCAGCAGCTGCCACCACAGTGCCACCACAGTGTTAGTTTTATTCTTCTCACTCTTCTTTCCCTGTGTATTTTTTTAAATTATTCCTCTTTTCCCCAGCATTCAGGCTTCCTCTGTATAACCACATCTTTCAGCAGCCATGTTGTGGTTGCATCCCTTAACCTGTGTCGTAATTCCAAAGTTGCCCGCAGGCTCAAAAAGGTTGGGGATTCCTGGGCTATACCTGCCCTGATTCTTGCCCTCATCTTTGTAACAGGTTATAAAAAGATATTATAGCATTGGAAAAAGTGCAGAAGAGGGCAACTAGAATGATAAAAGGGTTGGAATACTTTCCCTATGAAGAAAGGTGTAAGGGATGAGAGAAATGAGTTACAAATTGACAAACCCAGTGATTAGGAAAGGGTGTAAGTTCGGGCAGGATTCTATCTTAGGGAGAGAGGCTGCGCGCCGTGGTAATTACTAGCAGCTGTAAGGTCCGGTATCAAAAAAGGGAGTTTCAGAGATAGGGTATTCCTCTTACAGGGATCCAGGGGAGTTTGTTTGGTGGCGGTGTGATGAATAGTATCTGGAAGACGGCCCAGATAGCCGGCCGAGGCAGACAGAATCACTTGAGGTGCTGCAACGAATGATTGGGAAGAAGGCTGCAGCTTCCTTTTATGAATGCTCATTTTACCTTTGTAAGTTACATGTTTTATTGTCGATGACTTCAATGAGGGCTGTTTTCTGCTCTGCATACAGCCCGTGAGTACAAAGACTGTTTTATCTATTAAATGAACTGTTTTTAGTAAAGATTCTCTTGCTGCTGAGAGTTGCTTCTCTGGACATACTGTTAATTTACGAGCTGAAGCGAACCCTCAAGGTCCGTCCGACCTGACAAAAGGTTAAAACACTTGGGGCTCTTTAGCTTGGAGAAATGATGGTTGAAGGGTGACATGATCAAAGTTTACAAGATTATGCATGGGATAGAGCAGATAGAGAAAGAAGTACTTTTCTCCCCTTCGCACAATACAAGAACTTCTGGGCACTCAATGAAATTGCTGAGCAGTCGGGTTAGAACGGATAAAAGGAAGTACTTCTTCACCCAAAGAGTGATTAACACATGGAATTCACTGCCACAGGAGGTGGTGGTAGCTACAAGCATGGACAGCTTCAAGAGGGAATTAGATAAACATATGGAGCAGAGGTCCATCAGTGGCTCTTAGCCACAAGGTATAGATAGGAGGGCAAGTGATGCACTGTATTCTTGGTGGGGGGGGCAACAGTGGAGGGCTTCTAGTGTCCTGGCCCCACTGCTAGACTACCTGATGGCACCTGGTATTTTTGGCCACTGTGTGACAGAGTGTTGGGCTGGATGGGCTTCTCTTATGTTCCTGTGTTCTTATCTGCTGCATTGCACATATCTCGTCACAACTACATTGTGTTATAAGTTCCTTTTATTACTATGTACATGCAGAGCTTTTTTTTTTTGAAAAAGAGGTGTTGGAACTCTCAAGAGGGAAATGAAGTTTTCAATCTGTATACTGAAAACTCTTGAACTTTTAAACATTTTTAAAAGAATTTTGTCAAAGAGGTTCCAGAACTCCGTTCCAGTACATTCCCCCATAAAAATAAGCCCTGCATACATGTATTATAGTTGCAACAATGAAGGGAGATTAAAGTGACCTTAGTCTTGAAAAGGTGAAGTTATACTTGTTCACAAAATCTTTCCATCCTGGTTACTGGGACACAGGTTTATAACTAGCTACTTGCTTTCCTTCCTTTTTCTTTGAAGATTGCAGAACATGGGTGAAGAACAGAACGGTAAATGGCAGAAAATAGTGAATGTAATCTTCCATAGATGTCTCAGAGTTTTGAGGCATTCATTAAATTTGTTTGAGATGGTTACTACTTGCATCTGTTTACTAACAGTCACTAAATTTCGGACCTTCGTTTATGGTGTCAACTCCTGGTCCCTTGTAAAGTGTAGTTCCATTCTTTACTGTGTCTAAGTCTAGAGTGATGAATGCTTTGTAAAGGATCATGGCACACTTGCTGTAGGAAACAGCTACCCATATCTACCCAAAAGGAAGATGATCCCCCCAAAGTTACACATGAAAATATTTTATTGCTGTACATACCTCAAAGTGGTATGCAAATTTAAGATGACCCTCTAGTTGTGGTAGTCCCAAGAAAAAACTATCCATTTTTCACAGTGTCACGTTTCCCCCACCTGCTCTTCTATTCATCCGTGGCTTTCCCTGGTTTCCACAGAGGATTTCTCCCTCCCAGGCACAAAAATGCAGTTTTCCCCCTCTTGTTGCATGGCATCTGAATACCCTGTTTCTGGGAATTCCCATGCTACACTGCAAGAGGGAGCAAACTGTGTTCTTGTGCCTGGGAGGGAGAAATCATCTGTGGAAACCAGGGAAAGCCACAGATGAATAAAGGATCAGGCAGGGGAAAACTTGACACTGCGGAAAACATCCTAGTCCTCCTTTCAGGTAAACAGGGTACTTTGCCTGCTGTCTTTATCAATGTCTCATTAGAGGACATTCAGAGGATGATAATTTCTATTAGTTTAGAAATTCCTCAGGGGTGTTCTTTTTTTTTGCTTTAAAGTACTAGATATAGTATTAACCATAATGCAGTTATTTTGTTTTCCTGCTGATTCGTAATTTTTCTATATTTTGTTTTTGTTTCCTTTATCTTCTGTTTAAATTTAGTAAATATTTAGTAAATTACAGAACTGCTGGTTATTGAGACTAGACAGCCGTACAATAGTGGTCAGTTCTCTCGTTTAATTTTCTAAAATGCTCATCTGAGTTATCAGCTTGTTGGTACTGCTTTCTTTGCACTGAGTTCATTTGTGAAACATCCAGCTTTGCCTTTCTTTCATTAGGACTTTGGCAGGCTTAAAAGGGTGTGTCACTGTCAGTTCTGGTTCTGTCTTTTAACCCAAGGAGTGTGTAAAACCAAGCTGTTTGTCTGGTTTCTTATGGAGGAAAGATAGAATATTTGCTGTCCTCAACAATGACACGTTTTTGCTGTTCTGGTGGGGAAAAGTACATTTAAACCTTTTTGTGTTCTTCTGTTTTATAGGTTAACAGGATCAAAACTCCCAAGCAGATAGATGAGCTTATAGAAATTGAAAATGATACAGGAACCTGGTACAAGAGGTGCTACGTAAGAGTGCGAACGGAATTGGATGGTGTAAGTAACAAGTTATTATTGTTGTTATTATTTATACTAAACATGCTAGCATGAGAAGGGAAGCCTCCTTGTTGTCATCAACTTCAGAAGAACTTAATTTGAGGAGGAAGTGCTTCACTGTTTCTTACAAAGAGTGAAGGAATATTCTGTGCTCCCCCACCCCTTAGGAATACTTGCACTTCTGTTCTTCTCCATGGGGAATGTTCCAGGAAAAGGCAAGCACTTTTGTTCTCAAGACTCTGCTGCTATGATAGTTGGAAGCCAGCTGTACAGTCTGTGGTGCCTCTTGTACACAATGTGGATGGGCTAGGGACCAACAGAGTCTATGTTCTTGATCTTGCTCTGGATCTGGATGTAGCTGATTCTGAAAATTGATTCATACAATAATTTAAACTAATTCTTTGATATTGTGCAGTGTTACCTTCTTCATACAGTGATGGCACTGAGAGAGGTGGGGAAGGAAGCATGCAAACCTACGATCTGTTCCCCATCTTACTGTGCATAGAATTTATAGAAGGGTAGTGCTACCTGAACTGACCTAAAGTTAGAATGATAATGGATTAATCCATGTTGAGTAACTCAAGGGCAGGCAGAACATCAGCTGTGGTCCGGTTTCTGAGAGGTATGTCTTTCAAAAGCTAAGAAATGCTGGGACTGAGGCTCATAGCTAGTTCCATGGAGGATGTTTTATGGATCTTTTTTGTTGCTAATTACTTATTATCTTCTATTTATTGTGTTTTCATGTTGTATGTTTTTATTATGATGTACACTGTCCTGAGCTCTCCGTGGGAGGACGGTTTATAATTTTAACTACTATTACTACTACTACTAATACTAACAACAACAACAATAACAACAACTTGTTATGATGACATGAGCTATTCTGTGACTGTGAAGAGGGATAAAGCCACCGGGAGCAAATTCCAAATTGCTTGTGAACACTTACCTTGGGCTTTATTGCCTGCCTTGCTTCTCCTGGATTGTTCTCTTTCATGATTCCAGTTAGTCTTTTTGTAGTAACCCAATTCTGGCTTGAGAAATAAATGCTAATTTTATTAATATCTTCCAGATTTGGTTAACATTTATGAGGTGCTTCAACTATCCAGTCAAGGATAATACAACAAAACTTGCAGCAGTATGGTTTACTCTTTCTTTTGGGTAAGATTTACAGGACGATACAATAATTTACAAGATAATTAGTTTTGTAATTAAAACTAAAGTAGATTTAATACTGATATGTTTGCCATGTTACATATTCATTATATCCATCAATAATATTTGAATATGTTACTGTTTTATCAGTGCAGACTCAACAAAACACTGGGTACATTTCAGTCTACATTTGCATACTGGGAATCAGTTGAACTTTAAGAAAATTTAATTTACCATTTGAACTGATGAATTTATGGCATTTACTTTTCACAGCTACTATGGATTGTCGGTCTGGTTTCCAGATGTGATTAAACATCTACAAGCAGAGGAGTATGCTACTAGAAGGAAGACTTTTGAATTTGAAAGAGTTACAGATATTAACTTCAACTTTACTTTGGAAAACCAAGTCTACTCCAGTGGAATATTCATCAATGACAGGTTAAGAGAAACAAATAGTTTGTCTGTAGAAAGAAATTGTGCATTTGGGGATGTACTTGATACTTGCCATCTCAGTTTTTGGTCACACAGAAACCTTTAGTTTTTCACAGAAACTGACTGATGGATTTAACTATGTATTTGGGTCCACATAAATGAATTGAGGATTAGAACCTGGGAGACCATCACGTGTCCATGGGTACCTGGTCATTACAGGCCTGGGATATGAACACAGCAGTTCCAGCATGCACACAGTTGAACCTTGCTGTGTCCCCCTCTTATTATTTATATTGGTTGATTAATTGCCAAGAATTTCAGGGCAGCATCTGCATGTTTATCATATTTTATCTTCACAGCAGCTCTGTGAGGTAAGTTAAGCTGACAAGGAGAGTATTAAAGACTTGATAAATTGTTAACCCCATAGAAGAACAAGCCTGGCTGAAGAAGAATCATCATGACTTCTGTAACAGGAAGTCCTGCCTCACCAGTCTGTTATTTGAGTAGGTCAACAAGCGTATAGATTGGAGTGACCCATTAGACATTATATACTTGGAATTTCAAAAGCCATTTGATAGGGTACCTCACCACATAAGTAAACATGTGTTTTCATATATTGGTAATAGGTTAAAAAAGAGGAAATAGAAACTGGGAATAAGTGGGCAGAATTAGCAATGGGGGGAGGTAAGCAGTGGCTGTGAAGAGGGAAACTGAGACAGCAAGGTTTGTGGATGACACTAAATTGTTCAAGGGAATTGTGAGGAGCTCCAGCAGGACCTCTGGCAGGTGAAATTCAATGTAAACAAGTGTGAAGTGATACATGAGGCAAAAAAAAAAATGATAATTTTCCATATATGCCTATGGGTCTGTACTGATAGTAACAGACAAAGCAAAAGACCTTGTGGTTGTGATGGACAGCTCACTCAGTGTGCAACAGTGATTTTTTAAAAAACGCAAAATTCCATGCTAGGTATCATCAGGAAATAGACTGAAAATAAAACTACCAGAATAGTAATGTCCTTCTGTAAGTCCACATTTGAAATACTTTGTTCCATTCTGGTCACCACTTTTCTAAAAGGATATTGGAAGAGATCATAGAAGTTGGGGTCACCCTATGCCACTGATTGGCAGTAGATTCAAGATAGAGAAAAAGAAAGTTCTGTTCCACACAATGTGTAGTTGACTTGTGGAACTCACTGTCATGAGAGGCAGTGATAGCCACTTCTTAGATTGATTTCAAAGAAGGTTAGACAGATTTATGAAGGATGGGTGTATTGATGGCTGTTAGGGGACCTCCATATTCACAGATGATTTGCCTTTCATTGTCAGTAAGTGAGGGCTGGGGGTCCTGCTTATGGGCTTCCTGGTGGAATCTGATTGGCCAGTATTGGAAACAGCATTCTGGACTAGATGGACTATTGGTTTGATACTGCATGGCCACCCTTAACATTCTTGCTTTTATGAACACAACTGTTTGTTTGTTTTTAATTCCAAGATTTACCCTTTCTTTGGGGTTGTGTGAGGCGTTGAGCATCAGACATACAGCCTCAATTTAGAGGGTATGTTACAGTCACCCAAACCAAGGTGAAGAACTGATGCCAGATGCTTACATACTTCCTCCTCCTGTTACTCACTCAGAGTACCCCTGCCTTTTAGCTTAGAGTAACTATGGTTTTTTTGTGATACCAAGATTGGGTGAATGATAGGTAGATTTAGCTATTTATTTGGAAAGCATATAACATGACTTTCAACTCAAACATTCAAAAGGTATGGTACAATAATTAAAAGCAGAAGGTGCAATCCAACAACTTAAAAAATAACCAACAGAAGGAAAGACAACTATATGTAGCCAGTAAAGCTCAGTAAACCCATTATTAAAAGACTGGCTAAAAAGATTCTTTTACAGCCCTTCTAGAAAGGCCAACTGTTGTATCTCAGTGGAGAGCTGAGTCTTACAGTTCAGGGGCCACTAGAGTATGGCCTTAAACATGATGGATTATGGGCCTGACAAAAGATTTTCTGCGTGATGAGATCTGAGATATAAAGGGCTTGCAAGTCCTCTTCAAACCATAGATTCTCATTAATATGAGCCACTACTTTATGTAGATGTTGCCACAGAGTGTGGTTGTGCAAATCAGGAAAGGAAGGAGAGACTTTGTTTCAAGAAGGGAAGGTAACATGTTCAAGACTGTGGCATATTTATTTGTCCTCAAAATCATGGTTCCTTTGAAGATAGGTTTGGAAGACTGGAAAATCCATAAAGTTGCAGAGTGAATTAAAAATTAGTTCCAAAATAAGGATACATAGGCCTCCTGCTGTTTTATGGTACTTTAAGCTGACTGTGCAAATTATCTATATTTCTCAGGTTTACAATGATGAAATTTAAATCAGTTACTTTTGAAGACACGCTTTTTAAGAACTGTTACTTTGAAGATGTTACTACACTGAGCACATATTTTAGAAACTGTACTTTTATGGATACCAAGTTCTTCAACACAGGTATGCTTCAACAGAAGTAATTTATTGCTCTATGACTCTGTAGGGTCTCATTTTACTAAGCATTTCTTACGATGAATAGTAGCTGCAATGGAATACAAGAAAAGTTTAAAGAAAACGCATGGTTTTTCTGTGTTCCTGCTTAATTTTGGGGGATGTTTTCTGCTGGTCTCTTTGTTTTTTTAGTTGTCTTTCTGGCTAATCTTCTTTATCAGTTTGGAGGAGGAACAGGTAGAGAATATTAGCTTTAAAAGAAAGCTAGACTCAACTAGAAGTGGGGTTGGACTATTGTGTCCTGACATGTCAAACATAATGTTTCATTTGGTCCTGTGGCTGAATATATTACTGAAACTGTCAGTTCTTGAAATGTTTTAAAATTGGACATTTTCATGACTTAGTGATACTTTTCTAGCTATTATTTTTGATTCCATAGATCTTGAACCATATAAATACTCCGGCAGTAGATTTATAAATTGCACATTTGAACATAACAAGACAGGCTGTCAGATTTCCTTTGATGATGATTATAGTGCCTATTGGATATATTTTGTTAATTTCCTGGGGACTTTGGCAGTATTACCGGGAAATATCGTCTCAGCTCTTCTGATGGACAGAATTGGGCGTTTAACAATGCTAGGTATGAACTTTGTATTTAAAAATACTTTAAGTAGTTAAAATATGTTTTTTTTAAATACGTTAAGAAGTTTTTAAAGAATATATATTGAAAGGGCTGGGGAAGGGATTTTTAAGCCACACATTAGCATATTCAAATGCCTTCAGAAAGAAGTACTTGAAAATAATTTGTGCAGGTGAACAGGAAAAAGTAAGAAGAAGAGGTTGGATTTATACCCTGCCCTTCACTACCCAAAGGAGTCTCAGAGCGGCTTACAAACTCCTTTCCCTTGCCCTCCCCACAACAGACACCCTGTGAGGTAGGTGGGGCTGAGAGAGCTCTGACAGAAACTGCTCTTTTTGAGAACAGCTCTGACAGAACCATGGCTTACCCAAGGTCATCCAGCCAGGTGCAAGTGGAGGAGCGGGGAATCAAACCTGGTTCTCCCAGATTAGAGTCTGCACACTTAACCACTACATCAAACTGGGTCAAACAAGACATTACTCAGTATACATGTAACACTATCACAATATGTGTTTTTAAAATAATCAAAAACAGCTGCAGGAGTCTGCATTTGAATGGAAAACAGGGCAGATGGAAGGTTTCTTAAACGTTTTGCTTTCAGCTGCTTTTGGTGGGTGGAAAGTGCTGTCAAGCCACAGCAGATTTATGGCAAGCCCGTAGGATTTTCAAGGCAAGAGATGAACAGAGGTGGCTGCTATTGTCTGCCTTTGTATAGCAACCCTGGACTTCCTTCATGGTCTCCCATTCAAGGGTTAAACAGGGCTGACCCTTTGTAGCTTCTGAGAGCAGGTGAGATCAGGTTAGCTTGGGCCATCCATGTCAGCGCTCAGCTGCTTTTAGGCTGTAAGTATTCTGCTAGTTGCATTTCCACCTACTAGAGAAAGACATGGGTGCCGGTATGCCCCCATCCCATCCCAGGTACTGTTCTTCTCTTCAAATTCTCAGTCTTCCCACAACTGCTTTTCATTTAGAAATAGACGTCAAGAGATTTACATGTACTGTATAATATCTAGTTTGTCTCTGAGAGTCTCTGGGTCTGATTATTTTACCTTGAGTCAAAAAAAGCCTTCTGATTAGCACAGGTTTTAGAACAAACAACAAAGGATCATTGTTAACATCAAATGGTCCTATATGAGTAAATTGAAAGCTGTTTGGAAAGCCAGATTAGCTGGACCTTGATCTAATGTTTTCAAATAATTCAGAGGCATCGTTTTGAGGGCAGTGCTACAAAAGTTATGATAGTCGTGGGGATGCTATTAAATAGTGCCCAATTTGCCCCCTTGACCCACCACAAAGTATAGTAAAACTGATGCCATCCTGATGATGTTCCTCTGAGTGTGTCATTTGCATCCAGGGGTGGGGAAATGCACCATGTGATGATATCTGGACAGAGGTAAGTTTTGCATACACAGAATGGAGCAGATGCAAACTTTTACGTGCATTTTTGCTGACACTTTCATTTTTACTGTAATGCCTAGTTCTGCCTTGAGCTGTAAACCTTAAGAGCCCTATAAATAAGCTCCCCTACCCCAAGAAACCGAACTCTTCTGTATCAAATCTTAAAATGAAAAGTGCACTTACTGGAAATATTTTGAAACTATTCTTATTGCATTGCAAAACGGCGGGGGAGGGGGAGAGATGAAGGTTGTTTCACTTGCAACTAAATTATGCCAGGCAATTCAGAAGTATCCATCATAATAGCTTACATTGCTTTACTTTGCTCTTCTTGTAAGGCATTATGGGCACTACTTGCCTGCATTTTGAGCTTCCCCTTCACAGGCCAGTGACTATATTGATAGCTGAATGCAGGATTTAAATTGAAACACGGCACTTTCTGCTTTCTAGTATTATAGAAAATTGGCTATGCTCTGAAGTGCACAGCAAAACCACTGGTAATTCTTACCCTTCACCTTGCAATGCAGGTGGGTCTATGATTCTTTCTGGAATTAGCTGTTTCTTCCTATGGTTTGGCACAAGTGAATCCATGATGATTGGCATGCTGTGTCTGTACAATGGCCTCACCATCTCAGCATGGAACTCCCTTGACGTCATTACCGTGGAGCTGTATCCTACAGACAGAAGGTATATTTGTGTTTTGCTTTACTTCTATCCTGAACCAGTATTAATTATACATTATAATTTACTTGCAATAAATTATAACAAAAATACCTTTATAAATAGTAAATGCTTGGGTTTTTGAAGACACAAATGCCTTGCCAAGGTCTCCTAAGAAAGCATGGCAGTTATAGAATGAAAAGACATAACCTTTAATTGGCTTTGCTTGAAACAGGAAGCAGTAAGAGGAAATATTAGACAACGTTCACAACAGAATGCTGTTAATAGAAGATTCCTCTAGTAGTCTGCATTAGGACTGTTGCAGTGTGACTTGTTCATAAATGATTTGCATTTGCATGAACCAGATTTGCAGGTGACAAGAAGTTATTCAAGAGGGTGCTATCCCAAGCAGGCTGTGAAAAGTTTGCAAAGGTTCTGGGTGATGGAGACTCAGTGGCAGCAGATTGATACAATAAGAATCCTAGCCAATGCTGATGACAACCCAGGTTGGCTTCAGTGAGGAAAGAGATCTAAGGGGCCATAGCCAGCTTTCTCTTCAGGAGCAGTGGAAAGAATGTTATATAATTTGTAGTGCAATCATATTTAAAATTAAATGTACAGTTCTTAAAAGTTTATAATGGAGATGAAAAGACAGAAATGTGCAGCTAGAAGTAGTAAGGGCAGAAATGTATTTATTTACTTACTTCTTTTGTGCTCCCGTTTTCTCTCCAGTGATGTCTCAAAGTGTCTTACAACATTCTTCCCTCCTCCATTTTGTCCTCACAACATCCCTGTGAGGTAGGTTAGGCTGAGTATGTGGGACTGGCCCAAGGTCACCCAGCAAGCTTCCATGGCAGAGTAGGAAAATGAATCTGGGCTGTCAAATACAGTTCTTTGACACTCTATCCACTTTACTCCTTCTGTGTTTAAAACATAATTCCCAAATTTGGAATGCATGAAAGTGAACTGGAGTGGCATTGTAGGCCATCCTATAATTCTTTTTTTTTTGTACTTTAATTATAAATGGCTTCCCTCAGCTACTGCTCCAGTCAACAGCATAACATGCAAAAAAAATACCTTTTGGTCCTTTGCATTCAGGTTAGCAGTGTTTCTCTCCTGTCATGGTTATGATTCCTCCACTTAAGAATTCATCCCCATATTGCATTCATTGTGACTGCACTCTATCTATGTGCAGGAGACCAGCTGCAACTCTATAGCTGACAGAAAGGGAGTTGGGGGGAAAGGAGCCATCAAGCTTCCAGCACTGGGCACACCAGCTCTTAGTTATAATTCACACCTGGTGCCAGCTTACACCAAGGGCTGGGACACACACACACAGACTGCTAACAGGCCAATGCCTAGAAAGTAAGCTTTTCCTTTTGCAGCAGGAAGAGCCGAATGATCCCCAGGTGGGACAGACTCTCCCAGAATAGATTATACATTCCCAAAATATGAGGAAGGAATCTCTCTTCCATTTTGGATAGCTCTTTGGATGGACTAAGCTTAGAAGACAAGCTCTTTGGATGGATTAAGTTTAGGACAAGCCATGATGGACTAAGTTTAGGAGCCTAGGGACTCTGTCCACAAGAAAAGGGACAATGGAGAGAAGTCCCAATTTGGAGATCTAAGCTAATGATGAACTCAAAGCTACTGCAACTTCAAGTAAAGCTATTCTGTCCTAATTCAGATATCGTGTAGGAAGTACCTGGTATGGGGAGAAAGGAATGCATGTTTTCACCTTCTCTTACACAGCCCAAAAGCATGAGCAGAATGTGTATTCTTTTATTCATTTATTAAACTTTCTTATATTTTGAACTTTCTAAGTCAGATTTCTGGAGACAAACCTCACCCACCCAGTCTTGCTGTCTAAAATGTGATAATGGGGAGGGGCGGCCGAGGAGCTCACCATCGCTGCAGGATGATAGCTCAGAATTATGAAGCTGCAATAGAGTTCCTCTGCACTTGGTTGTAGAAGTGTAGTGGGAGGAGCAAAAACTAGGAAAAGCCTCTAAAAAGCACTGTAGATTCAGGGTGTTAGATGTGTGACTTTGCCTGGCATGAGAGACTCCTAAGTCATTAGTGGCATTCAGTGGTTACCCATTTTGCAATTGGCACCCTTGGGGAACAAGGGAAAGGGGCGTATGGCCAAGCAAGAGACTGCAGGGTTCTTCCAACATCCTGGTGGTACAAGCAGAAGGAAGAGGGAAGGCCTTTGCAAGTCTGCTCCTTCACATATTTTATTATACTTGTATTACATTTTATTACACTTCACACTACATTACATTTCATGAAAGAGTGCTTTTGTTAACAATTATGTTAACGGTTATCATTCTGTAATGCTTAACTATAAAGAATAAGCACAGTTTATTAATTTGCAATATTTATTCACCTGTACAGTCATGGCTCCTGTAGCAATTTGCAACTGTGCTACAACAATTCAGAGTAGTATCAATTAAAATTGTAACCAGTAATTACAAACAATGGCCCAGTATCAAAACTCCAAACTGTGAGCAGGGCCGGCTCACCCACTAGGTGAACTAGGCATTTGCCTAGAGCGCTGGCCGGCCCTGGGGTGTCAAACAGGACCCGTCCCGCCCCCCCAAAGCCCCCAGGTCCAGCGCCTGCTTTCAAGAGAGCCAAGCCACCGGCTGAGGGGAGCGCCTGGGGAGGGTAGCAGGGAGGAGGAGGCAGAGACCGAGAGGGCGGGGCGGGGTGCACGCAGGGAGTGCCCCCAGGGGGGAGGCAGCAACTCCCCAGCGCTTGCCCTGGGCCCTGGGGCACTCCCCGCCAGCCAAGCCACTGGCTGAGGGGGGTGAGGGCCCTTTGGGCAGCCATCAACGCGTTTGGCCAGGGGAGGCACGGAAGGCAGACAGCCAGGCCAGCCCAGGTGAGTGCATGAGTGCTGGGAGGCCACAGGGCCTGGTGCCTCCCTCCCAGGGAGGGGGGCAGTGGGAGGCCAAATGAGGGGGAGGCGGCAGCAGGGAGTGCAGCCTTTGCTGGGAAGTGGGCGGGCGGCCTTTAGCGGTAGGGGCGGCCGGGCAGGATAGGGCCCCCAAGAGATCCCTGGCCAGAGGAGCTCGGGCAGGCACAGGCTGGATCCCCGCACAGTGCTTGGCCATGTGCTCCTGGCCGAGGGAAGCCAAGGTGGGTGGGGGTGTGTGTGTGCTTGTTTGGCGCTCCGGCCAGGTCTGCAGCAGTGAGCCCCGCTGCCACCACCAGCCCGTCCCGAGTGAGGGAGGTGGGAACGAGTGGTCTGGACCTCAAGGGAGGATCTGCGCGGGGCTGGGCTCAGCTTCACCTGCCCACCCCCTCGCTGCCCGTCAGGCTGTGCTGTGCTGTTGCGAGCAGCTAGAAGAGTGAGCAGGACTGGGCTGGGCCGGCGGGTGGGGAGGTGGTGCTGGATCTCTCTGAGTGGACTAGGTAGGTGGGCGGCAGGCGAGCAGGAGGGGCGGCCATGGCTTCCTCCATCCCTCCCCCCTCCCAAAGAGGCGGGGAGGAGGTTCTCGCAGGAAGTCCCCTTTCCTCTCCTCACGGGGGGAGGGATCGGTTCCCCACTCTGGGTTGGGGTGGGAGTCCTTGTTGCCTCTCCCTGTGCTGCTGCCAGAACCCCTGAGCCGGTGCCCACGCCCCCAGCACTCCTTGCTGTTTTGCCCAGCATGCCGCGCTCCAGCAGGTGCGCTGGGGCGAGGCTAGCTTGTGGTGCCCGGTGCCCCCCTCCCGGGCATGTTTCTGGGAGGTCTCCAGGCCCCACTGGGAGGTTGACATCACTTGGGGGGGCGCCAGAAGCTGACCTTGCCTAGGGCCCAGAAACACCTCAGGCCGGCCCTGACTGTGAGGTAAAGCAAGATTAAATCAATAGGTCTTTGTTTGGGAGCAACCACTGAAAATGCACTGCTCCTTGTTTATAGCAAACTAAGACTGTGGTCACTTTCCTGAGAGTAAGCTCCATTAAATAATATGGGACTTACTTTCAAGTAAACCTGCTTAGGATGATAGAACATTGATCAGAGTCTTATGAAGAGATGTTGGGAGGGCTATATGAGTTTAGGGCTTCAAAGATCAATACCAGCAACCTGAATTTGGGCTCAGAAATAGATTAGGACCCAGTGTAGTTGTTTCAGAATTGGGCAGCCATGCTCCATACTAGCTGAAGTTTCTAGGCTCATTTTCAAGAGCAGCCAAAGTAAAATGGATTAAAGTAGTCTAGTCTAGAAGGAGCCAAACCACAAAAGAGAGCAGCAAGATCCTTGTCTTCTAGCAATAGTCACAGTTGGTATATACCCATCTAAGCTGGTCAGAGGTATTCCAGGTCACAATTGGGCATTCATAGGAAATCATGGGCCCAAGAGTTCTGTGAGATGTGAACCTTATGAGAGAGTGGCATAGTCCCATTCAGCTAGACATACCCTATTATCATCTTTTTTTTGTCTAGACTGAGCACCAGTTTATTCTGCCCACTCTCACAGATATTAAACACTTATTCAAGGAGGTTACACCTGTGACAATCAAAGCCATGTCCAGCCTCTGAGAGGCTCTTACCAAATAATTAGTACTCAGCAGGAAACCAGCCAGGCGGAAAGTGATAGTTAAATTGTCAGATAGGGCTGTGGAAAAAGAAAGAGTAAGAAGGACGTACCTCAAAATTCCTCATGGTAAGGCAGGAATTAGAAGGCCTTTTCTTTGGAGAAAGGAAAATCATAAGCCCATACTGGTAAGTGTCAAGCTTTTAGTCAGATGCTTTGGCTTGAAAGCCAGGTTTGAAGGGAACAGTTGCTGAATTGTTAAATGAAACACTGTATCTTCTCAATTTGCCTTGTAAAGAAATTTTTATTAACAGGATATTTTAACATGGTCCATAATTAAAAACATTTCATAAGATATCCTTTTTCACAACTCCGCCCCCCCCCGGCTTCCAACAATGTTCTGCCCCATTATCGTTTCAGTCAGCATTGCCTTACAATAAACACTTATTCAATAGGCAAATCTTCTATTAAAACATTTTCGACTGTATCTTCTCAATTTGTGTTGGATTGTCCAGACCCCAGTGCTGGTGAACATCTAAACTTTTTACCCTCTCTGGATGAAACAAACATAGGCCCCGTTCACACGGATCATTTACCCTGCTGAAGGCACGGGAGCCCTGCGGACGAGCACATCTGGGAGGCGTAGCGCTCCCATGGCCAACCCACGGCTTCCCTCCGAAAACGCAGAGTAAAAAACTACTAGGGTCGAAGTACTAGTTTCCGGAAACCCCGGGGCAAAGGCCGGCGTCTGATCGCGGGAGTGCCAGTATCCCGCGGCTTCCGATGCCGGCCCATGTCCTGGGGTTTCCGGATGTTGTAAGTTTCCATGGGATGCGCACCAACACTGAATGAGGGATGCACATATGCAAGACACTGGCAGGGGCCACCCCCCCCCAACGGCACATGCGCACTTCGCAACAGCGTGGTCTGCTGCTCTGCTTTTTTGCAGCAGCACGGTGTGATCAGCACTTGGAGCTGAAGCGTGGCAACCTGGTGGCCCATATGATCGGGCTACCGCGCCTTATTTTGCTCCGGGGCAAATTGCCACGCCTCCCCCCCACGTTTTCTCGCCCGTATGACTGGGGCCATAAATTACTTCTTCAGGAATAAACAGTGTCTCAACCTACGTTTAACCCACTAAGCACAATATACCAAGCTCAAGGAACCCTCAGATGTGCTCAGTGGCATCCCTAGCCTGTTTGGTGCAGGGGGTGGATAATTTTTTAGCACACGCACACACACCCCTTTTCTATTTTTTTTGCTGTCAAGTCACAGGTGTCTTATGGCGACCCTGTAGGGTTTCCAAGGCAAGAGACATTCAGAGGTGGTTTGCCATTGCCTGCCTCCATGATGGCCCTACTTAGCTTCTGAGATCTGAGGAGATCAGACTATCCCGGGGTTATTTAGGTCAGAGCCCCTCCTCTATACAACAAAATTATTTCCAGTAATAATTATGAAATAAAACGTTATAATAATGGCCAGAAAATAGTTTCAGACTAGGATCTGGGAAAACCAGGTTCGAATCCCCACTCGTGCCATGGAAGCTTGCTGGGTGACCTTGGGCCCGTCACATTACTCTCAGCCTAACCCTGACCTGGATAGCCCCAGGACAGCCTGATCTCCTCAGATCTCAGAAGATAACCAGTGGAAACATGGAGGCAGGCAATGGCGAACCACCTCCAAATGTCTCTTGCTTTGAAAACCCTGCAGGGTAACCATAAGTCAGTTATGACTTGACAGCAAAAAAAAAATAAAAAAAATCCATCACACCACTCTTGTTCTGAGCAGGCACTTGGGCGGGCTTCTGTTCTCCAGTTTGAAGAACTGACCGTCCCAAACATCTACAAGGCACTTTTGAGAGCTAGGAGTCTGCCTTTGTACTAACTTTTCCTAACTAACATTAGCCAAAGCTTCACAAAACAGTGATGGCAAGCTTCACCAGACTGGATGTTAAGAAACACAATACCCCCCCAAAGAAGGTGCCCCCATACTCCATTGTTTCCAGAGAACTAAAGTCAAACCAGAAAAGTGATGGCCACTGGAATAAACAGCTTTAAAAGGGGATTAGACAAGATTCATGGAGGATAAGTCTATCGGTGGCTACTAGCCATGGTGACTGAGGGAACCCTCCACATTCAGAGGCACTAATCCTCTGGATCCCAGACCCAGGAAGGCAACATCAGGGGAAGGCCTCGACCTCTATGCCCTAGTGTTGGCTGTCCAGAGGAACTGGTTGGCCACTGTGTGAGACAGGATGTTGGACTAGATGGACCATTGGTCTGATCCAGGGGGGCTTTTCTTATGTTCTAATTTCAATCTCTACAGTAGAAACTGAAGGTGGGGGCATTTTTGCAAGCCCACCCAAACCAGTGCAATGTACAGTGCCCAGCAAACCCAGGCCCATTGTGGCAATGCCAGTTGATGTCATGCACAGAATCACAGTCCAAGCACCAGGGGTTGGAAGCCCAGCAGAACCAGTTCAACATACGGTGCCTAGCAAACCCAGTTTCTTCTTTTCATAATATTAACAAAGATTTGCTATTATACTACTCTTAAATATATTCTGTTACCCAGCAGCATAGGGATGAGAAGGTCTTGGGACGAAGAAATGAAAATAAAGGGAGGGAGGAGAGACGCAGAAAAAATTAGGTAAAAAGATATAGAAATTAATGAGAAACGTGGAAAAGAGGGAGAGAAACAAAGAGAGGGAAAGGCTGTTTTATCTTGCTGCAACACCTTAACTGCTGCTTTGTAAGTTCTGGCTGAACTGGGTGCAAGGAAAGGAAGACAGAAAAGCTAGACTATTGGAGAAAATGACCTGCAGGCTAGCAATTACTGTGTGCAGGCCTGGTTGTACTATCTGTTAAGCAAGTTTGCTTCAGTCTTGGGAAAGGGAAGTCTAGCTGATCCTAGAGTGTTTTTTGCCATGCTCAGACTTCCCTGTGACCCTAGTGGCTGTTGCCAGAACTGCATTTTAAAAATGGAAAGACATTCGTACAGATGCAGCATGACACTGGCTTCAAGGGTGCCCTTCAAGGACCTTCCTCAAGCTGCACCCTGGGTGCAGCGCACCGCCCTGCCCCGCCCTTGGTATACCACTGGATTTGCTGACTATTAAAGAAAGCTAGTGTGCTCTTATTACACTACCATTTTTTCTATAAATACAGCACCTTACCAAAGCAAAAAAGGGCATAGAAATTATCCTAGCATTTCAGCCCTTATTCCACACCTATCCTCAGAAAAGAGAATAACATCACCTTTATCCAATGAAAAGGGAAAACAATTGGGTATCATCCTCATATTGATTCCTCTCTCCACATACTTAGAGGAGTTCACTCTAAAGGTATCTATAGACATTAAATGGTATAGGAGACAATATTGGTCTCTATGGAATTCTTCAGGGTAAGTCCCACATGTAGAGAATGTTACTTTATCATCACCTTCTGAAGCTTATTCTCTAGATTGCAGTGAAACCATTACATTGTGCTTCCTACAGTTTCCAGTGCATGAAGCTGATCCAGAAGAATTTATAGTGTTACACTTCCCTCCCCTTTTCCTGGCACAAGTAATCAACCAGACTGACCAAAACAGTGTAACTAAGACCATCCCCAAACTAAGTCTGCAATCAAACTGGTAAAGATTGAATTCGGAGACAGCTTTTTATTTATTCATAGAAAATGTGGGTGCTGCCTCTCTAGACCTGCTTGTGGCGGTTCACAACTAAAACGATAAAATAGAACAAATAATAGTAAAACACTTTTTAAAAATCATATCAATAAGAACTACTAAAAATAAAATCAATAAATATGTCAACCAAACCAGCCATTAAAAACAAGCCAGGGCATAAAACCACATAAAACAGCAGTCTAAAATGATGTTGATAAAACGCTCCACAGGATAGGAACTTCTCGGGATAGGAGCAGCTAAAAAACTTGGAACCCCTTAGCTTGGTGCCTAAAAGAGGAAGGTGTGCCCCAGACGACTCTCGTGAGGGCATTCCAACCAAAAAGGTCCTGTCTCTGGTTGCTGTTTTCCGTACCTCTGCAGGGAGGGTCACAGAGAGCAGGGCTTGAGAAGAGGATCTCAGCTGGTAGGCTGAACAATATCGGAGGCGGTGGTCCTTCTAGTATCACCATCCCTAAGCAGTTAAGGGCCATTTAGGTAAGAACCAGTGCTTTGAATTGTGCCTGGAAATAGGAGCAGCCCATATAGATCTTTCAGTGCAGGGTGATAACAATTCCCTGTATCCAGTCCTTGGCAATAATCTGGTTGCCACATTCCAGACCACTTCAAGTTTCCGAAGTTTTCAAAGGGAACCTCAGGTACAGCCCGTTACATTTTTCTAAGAATTCATAATGATCACAATCCATCCAAGTTAGGGTTTGCCCAGCCCCTCTTTACAAGTCCCTTGGAACTCCATTAGAAGGAAAATCTTGGTGGGTTCAGTCTTGGTGGGTTTTGGTAGCTTGTTTTAGCAGCATACCATACAAGCCTTAATGTGAATCAACTGCATGGTTTATAACAAGATTTTTTTCATGGTTTATAACAAGATTATATAAACTGCATGGTTTATAACAAGATTAACACATCAAAATGTCATAAACTTCCAAATTTATGTTTATAGTGCTATAACATCTAAAATTTAGCTGCCATGTTATAAAACATAAATGGAATGCTATCTGTGAAGTGTTTAATACCCACCAAGTGTAAACTGTAGTAGATCAGTGGTTCTTCACATTATAAAATGAAGGCCTACCAGGAATGGGCACTGAAAGAAATAGTATGGCTTAATTTAATATCCCTTCTAGCTCATGAACAAACTGGTGGACGCTTGGCACTCTACATTCAATAAACTAAATTAAATATATTCTGCTACTTGTATGTAGGTTTTGCACTTTTGTTATGAAATTACATTGTGTGTGAATGTTTTAAATTCGTGGTGAAGTAAATATACTCTTAACCATTGTTCTGTACTTTATTTCCTCAGTTCCTGTTTTTTTGTGAATTTGCCTCTTGAGTTAAAGATAACATTTTTAAACTTCATGTTTCATTGTCTCAGAAAATGATTTATTTATTTTTTGTAGTGCAATCCTATGCAGAGTTAACTCCAGTCTAAGCCTCTTGATTGCAGTAGGTTTAGACTGGAGTAACACTGCATAGGAATGTACTGCCAATGTGCTGATTTTGCAGACGTGGGCAACAATGAGTTTCTACTGCCACCTTGTGGGAAAGTAGCACATCATTTTATTTTTTCCCAGCATAATTCACGGCCTACAGTTTGTGGCCCAAAGGCATCATTGCTGCCTTCAACTTATTATGTCAGGCATCCTAAAACCCTGTTCCTTTGTCAAGTGATCTCTCATAGTGCTCTGTGTGCAATAATTTTTCATCACATTAGTATAAAACCCTGGCAGTATTTTTAACTATTCAATAAAAATGATCTTCTCTATATCTCACTGCACATTGTCATGGGAGCCTTAAACAGGCTGAAACAATACTAGTTTTTCCTCCTTTTCACATCTGTGATTACAGCCACCATACTAAAAAAATCGTGTCACCTTTCTCTGTAACTTTTAGTTTTTCCTGCTTTTTATTGTGTTCTCTTTCTGCCCAGTGAAGCAGAGTGTGAAGTTTCTAATTTACTTATCTGACTACAGCTTTCTGTGGTCATTCTGGGAGGTCTTATTTGTAGGCTATTTCCATGCGTTTTATTTCAGATATGATTTCAGGGAAGATTTATGTAATATAACCCTGATTATTTCAACCTGCTGCCTCAAATGCGTGCTCTGCAGTACCTAATATTACAGATAAGCTTGGCAGGTACAGATTTTTCAGGCTTTTAAAGTATAATAAATGTAAATGTTATTAATTTGTTAAGTCTGGTTTTTTAACCATGGAACTAGAAATGTCTTTCTGGCTGTACCTATTCAGAGAATCTGTTCACACAAGTCAGATTTTTCTGAAGTGTATGTAACACTCTTAACTGTAACACACTTTAGGGCCTCAGAATATCTTAATCTGATCCTGGGAGTATATGCCTTTATTTGGGGACATGCATGCATATTGTCACCTGACATTTGGAATTTGGAGATGTGGGAGGGCAACTTTTCCTTCATTTTTTCATTACCATGCACCACCTGAAAACATTCTAAAACCTGCAGATTGTGAGTCTTTATCTGCAAAAACAGATATACTCTAGTCATTGAACAGATAGTCCTATCTAGTTTTGCATGCAATAAATGGAGAAAGAGATAGTACACTACTAAAGAGATCCTGATGGGCAAATATTACTGACAAATCAGTTGACACATATTGCTGTAACTGAACTGGAGAGGTAAGTAGTGTTCAGGAGAGTCAAATGGAGAACAATTTCAGTCAGCTAATTATTATGGCATAAAGACACCCTGTTCTATTTTTAAGAACCCAGAGTGCAAGAGCAGGTGGTGGTTCTCATGGGTAGCCTTGAAACAAAAGTATTGTTGTTGACAACTGGTTGATATAATTTGTTGTGCCTAGTGATTTAGTTGTTAGACTAGGAGATGGGAGACCTAGGTTCACGTTCCCATTCTGCCATGGAAATGTTGTGGCTTACCTTGGGTTACTCAGTGTCATTCAGCCTCACCTACCTCACAGGGTTGTTGTGAGGATAAAATAGATGGATAGACGGGGGGAAATAATGATGTAAGCTGCTTTAGGTCTCTATTGGGGAGAAAAATGGGGTTTAAATGTCTTTTTTTATGAGTGTGTGTGTGTTCCTGGAAGTCGTGGTTGACTTCTGGCGACCCCTAGTGGGGCTTCGCCATTTCAGAGAGGTGGCTTGCTATTGCCTGCCTCTGTGTCCTGACCCTGGTATTCCTTGGAGGTCCCCCATCCAAGTACTTGCCAGGGTCGGCCCTGCTTAGCTTACAAGATTAAATGTCTTAATAAAAGTAATAGATCAGAGAGGGAAATACTGACATGTTGTAATTTTGGACAACCAATCAGTCCAACATCAGATCATCTTAGTTATGTTGATTTGGATCCCCTCCTTGAATAGCAGGTAAGGTCAACACTCCACATGGCCCATGCAAGTATACTTTCAGTCAGAGGTCCTCAGTGTGAATTGTTTGGGAGAAATGTGTATGGTTGTGGCAACAGCTTGTCCACAGCATGTAGCAAAACTTCAGGGGTGGAGGAATTCAGTTGCATATGTCAGTTCTCCCAGTTTCAGTTTTGTTCACCATATGTACAGAACATTCTTAGTCTGCTGGGCACTGTTAGGTGATAGCAAGTAGTAAACCCTTCATCTACTCAGTGGGTGGTGGATGGGAAATATATCATGCACCCCTGCTACAGTCTGGTATAAAAGAGCATGTAATTGCCAGAATGTTTGATACAAATGTTGAATGTTCTATTTGAAATAATATATTTACATTCCCGTTTTTTAATCTGGAATTTTGAATGGAACAGGTCTCAGTAAAAAATGCAAATAAAATAATACAAATCTCTGGAAAAAAATCAACTCTGTGATCAAATGTTGCAACAGTTAAATGTCTTCAGATTTCCTCTGCCATTTCTTAAAACCTGTAGTGAGCTAGCACCTGCCCCAAACCTAAAAGGAATACATATTTTTTTCAAAATTATATGTCAAATTATGGTACTGTATATTTAAGCAGGGAGAGGACTTTGCTTAAAGGTAAAGGTTCCCTTGCTCGAAAGCCAGTCGAATCCAACTCTAGGGTTGCGGTGCTCATCTCCGTTTCAAAGCCGAAGAGCCAGCGCTGTCCAAAGACGTTTCCATGGTCATGTGGCCGGCATGACTAAACACCAAGGTGCACGGAACGCTGTTACCTTCCGACCAAAGTGGTACCTATTTATCTACTTGCAATTTCTTGCTTTCGAACTGCTAGGTTGGCAGGAGCTGGAACTAGAGACGGGAGCTCACCCCATCATGCGGCACTCTTGGGTCTCAAACTGCTGAACTACTGACCTTCCACAGTCTGCAGTTCAGCGTCTTAACCACTTGAGCCACTGCAGCTCCTTTGCTTAAGGGAATGCAAATGATTCAACCCAACTAGTCCTGCTGAGATGTCTCGGCTGTTCTTATCAACTTATCCCCCCCCCCCACATAAAATCATAGTTCTCTCAGACTTTTTGAACTTGGCTCTCCTCCTCCTCCTGCTAAAATTGCTGTGCCTTCTCAAGGCCCCCATCCATCTGTTCAGCAGGTGAGCACATGGAGGTCCTTGTGAACCTCCAGAATGCAATGTCATGTTTTTAAAAATCTGCTTTTCCTGCCAAGAAACACACATTTGTTTCTGTTCCCACATCTACTGGATTTTCCCATCATTTCAGTACTAGTTTTTCAAGCCCTTCCTTGATGTGGTGATCTTTGAACTGATAGAACACATGCCATAGCTGGGTGAGGTCTCATCAGCATTTCCACAAAGCACCCATGTTGATTAGGTAGATCACCTAAAGGCAGGTGAATCGTTGCTTGTCATAAGCTGATTTATCTCTTTGTTTTGTAAACACTGTCTGCCTGGTGTGGTATGTTGTTAAGCCTTCTGATATCTGATATTACCACTCCAACATCAAATTTATTTGGATGTAATAAAAAGCAGTCCAGCCATTGATTATGCAGATAAATTCTGTTGCTCAGCTCATCTTCAGACATTACAGAACCAATGTACGATATAACCATGGGGAAGCATTTTTTTCAGATGCTGTGGCACTGCCCTTAAAGCATACAAACTGGGCCTCTAAGTTTGAAGCTTCAGTCTTGTTTATCGGGATCTACCTTACTGCTGACATACTGTGTATTTGGGGGCTTGGGCTGGGTGAACCGTCCAATGCTGTTTCCTTTGCTGCCTGGGATTCTCAGTAGTCATTCTTCTAGAGCAGGGGTCCTCAAACTACGGCCCGGGGGCCACATGCGGCCCGCCAAGGACATTTATGCGGCCCGCCGAGTGTTTATGCCCGCCCCCCCCGCCCGGAGCCGCCTCCTCCTTGGGGAGCGCAGCAGCAGCGCCCCCGCCCGCCTGCCGGGCTCCTCCTCCCGAGTAGCCCCATTGGGAGAGGCACTGCTGGCTCGCTCACTAGGGCGGCGGGCTCTTAGGGGCGGCAAGTGCCGCCCCCGCCCCCCTCAAAGCTGCTCCCCCGCGGCCTCTTTCTTCCTCCAGCAGCCCTGGGCAGCAAAAGCACCCAGGAGCTGAGGAGGAGGAAGGGGCGAGCAGGCTGGTCGTGGGGGAGGGGGCGAACGCGGCGGCGGGGCGAGCAGGCTGGTGGGGGGAGGGGGCGAACGCGGCGGCGGGGCGAGCAGGCTGGTGGGGGGAGGGAGCGAATGCAGCGGCGGGGCGAGCAGGCTGGTGGGGGGGAGGGAGCCAACGTGGCAGCGGGGCGAGCAGGCTGGTGGGGGGGAGGGGCGAACGCGGCGGCGGGGTGAGCAGGCTGGTCGTGGGGGGGAGGGGGCGAACGCGGCGGCGGGGCGAGCAGGCTGGTGGGGGGAGGGGGCGAATGCGGCGGCCCTCCAACGGTCTGAGGGACAGTGAACTGGCCCCCTGTTTAAAAAGTTTGAGGACCCCTGTTCTAGAGGGTCGTGATGCCAGGTGGCCACAGATCTCCAGCTAGAACCCTGCTCAAAAGTTTAGACACATTGTGGACTCCAATTTGGTGAAGACTATCTCCAACTTCAGACCTGTTGTATAATTTTTTCAACCAATGTTGGATATTCAATACAAAGAATGATTTCAGACCTCCAGGATGTATATTTTTCCTGATTATGTTAGTACAACATTTTGGAACTCTTTGGCTGGTGGTCAGTTTCAAATACTGTATATCCCTTAATTTCTTTCTTTTTTCTGCTTTTCCATCTTGAACTTTTTATTTCTTTCCAAGTGGTTAATTGTCTCTTTATCTCTCTCTTTTTCTCTCTTCCAGGGCAACGGGCTTTGGCTTTTTAAATGCACTATGCAAAGCAGCAGCTGTTCTTGGAAACTTAATATTTGGTTCCCTTGTAGTCATCACCAAAGCAATTCCTATTCTCTTGGCTTCTACAGTTCTAGTATGTGGAGGTTTGGTAGGACTTCGACTTCCGGACACCAGAACCCAAGTGTTGATGTAACTTGGAAAATATCATGGATAAAAAGCCATTTACAGTTTGTTTTCCTCATTTTTTAACCATAAGATTTCCTGACTTGAAGGGCAAAGGCTTCAGATTCTCAATGCATGGAAGGTGACTATATAGCAAAAACCTCCTCTCACAATGAAAGAGCTGTGACTAAACACTAGAAAATATATTTAGTTAAAGCTTTATAAAAACCCATAATAGCCCATTCTATTCCAGGCTAAAAGGATAGTTCAGTAATGAATTCATCTGAGATTGTTCCATCAACCAATATTAAACTATAAAATGTCCATCCCCCCATGTTGCCTGTTTCCATTTTGTTGTTTAAATAGTTTAAATAACAGATCATTGTTGAAACCAATAATGGCCGATTCATATTCTTCTATATTTAACTAGTCATGACCACTAGCTTAGATGTCTAAAGTAGGCTAGACAGGTTCACAGAGGATAAGTCTATCAACAGCTATCTGTCATGCTCACTAGATGACACTTCCTTGTTCATATACCTGTTGCTTGGGGACAAGAAGGGAATGCTGTTACCTTCATTTCTACACCTGTAGCATCAGGGTGACCACTGTGAGAAAAAAATGCTGAACAAAATGGACAGTTGGTTGGATCCATCAGGACTGTCCTTGCAGTATGTTTTTACATGGACATTGTAAAAACATAAGTGTGTTTGATGCCATTTCTCTGCTGTGTTTAGTTTATCACAGAGTACAAGTACGTAGGGGAAATGTTGCATAAATGACGGTCATATAAACTGAAATAATCTACCGTTTGAAAGCCAGTCTAGTAACTTAATCCTGTAATGTATAACTGTATTACTGGGAGCCATATAACTGAATGCCACTTGTTCAGTTTAAGCTAGTTTAATTATAACTGGTGTCAGTAAAATTGTCCAAGGCCTTTCTTCTCAGTACATGTTAATGTTAAAGACACCGTATGATACACAGCATTAAACAGGATGACCTAATGATTGTACTTAAATATAGATGCCCTGCTTTCTCAGTAAAAACATGCACTGCAATTTTTTTTCATAAGAAACAGTTTATATAATTTTTTCTTGAAATTTAGATTATCTGTTGCAGTTGAGATTAAAGGAAAACAGCTATACTATTAGCTGTACTATCACAGCTGATCTTTTAACATCTAACTCTAAGTAAAACCATAGTAATACGAATATTTTCCAGGGCCTGAAGTATGTTAGCCTTTCTGCACAATTACCTGAAAGAAAATCAGAGGACACTTCCCATTTTTGTAACAAAATTATTCCAGAGGAAGAACTTACATAAAATAATTGTAGTTATCTGGGATATTCTTCACCTGTTTCTTTAGCCAGGGTAAAAGGCCTTTGCAAGGTATTTCGGGAAAGAGCTACCAGTATCGTTACCTGCCCCTCCTGGACTGGCAGTAAATTCATGGCGCTGCTTCTGTTCTGCTTGGACAGTACAGATGACCACATGCTTCCTTAATTCTGTAGAATCAGCAGGAAAGAGAATCTAGGGACAGTTGTGTTAAGTTGGGAGGGTCACATTCATCATTCCCTCCCCTTTCCCCAGTATTGTGGAAAATACCTATTAAACCAGTGAAAGAGAAACAAACAACTAACTTTGGACAAACTGAACAACACCTTTGTCCAAATGCTGGCCCTCTCAGATGTGTCCAGAAGATATCCAGAGAGAGGTAGGCATGCCTTAACCGTGTGCTTCATTTCAACTGATTTTAGTGGGATATAATATAACTTTCAGATCTTTCCCTGCCTTCCCCTTTTCCCAGCAGCTGCTTGTTACTCCAAAAAGCTGATCACAGGGATCAGGGGAACTTCAGGGACAACAGGCCAGTGCAGTCAAGAGAGGAGATTCAGCAAAATTGCTCACAATCCTCTTGTTCAAGTGAGAACATAGAACATTTTCATTTCCAAGATATTTTCAATAAGACATGAGAACTCCCATATGAAGATCTAATTCAAAACAATATTTTTTTCACAATGTCCAAATTTCAGAAGAGAATTTTGGCATTCATGTTTGCATTCAGTGGTTTATGACAGACAGTCATAGAGCTTACTAGTTGTAAGAAATAGCTTTTTTGTATCGTACTGTATTGTATTGTATTGTTTGTTTTCTCCCCAATGGGGACCCAATACAGTACAAAAAAGAAAAGAAATAGAAATAACCAGTGCACGGAGGGGAGGCTTCTGACTACAGTGCAGATCTTCTCCTCTCTGTCTTCCACTAGCTCAAGGCTGCAACCTTCTGGCTAAGTACCCCTTTGGCTTACGCCTCCAGGCATGCCCAGGCCTGAAATACCTGTGGAGCAGGAGGAGAACAAAATCACCTAGATGATTTTCATCTGCTGCTAGCCATATTTAAATTTGCTACTTCACAGCTTCTCTTTCATTTGGGGGGAAGAATTTTTTAAAAATCTGGTCTTAGTCCCAAGGGACCCCCATTTTCTTAATACTTCTTACAATGAAATCTGAAGCTTCTGTACAGATTGGGAGTAGCGATCAGCCATCAGCTGTAAACCATGCTTTTGACATGCTCCATTTATTTAGATCGACAATGTGGTGTTTTTTGTCTGCTTTCTTCATTAATTTAATCAGCCGAAAAATCCAGAGCCATAAGTAAGCTTAAAGGAAAAGCAAGCACCAGCTCTGAAACAGGGCCACCATACTAAAATGTCATAATTATTATGACTGTGTTACTTTCTCAGAACTGAATAATGTCTTGAAACCAGCCTTCATCCTTGCAGAGGAATATAGTCTTGCCAGAATATTAGGTAATAAGATAAGAGAGCTTTAAGACAACAGGAGGGAAGCGGGAGAAAATGACCAAAGAAATGTTCATTTATTCTGTCCGAATTGTGTGACGCATGGTATTGGTATGTCATTACTCTTGTCATGGCCAGCTTTCCCCACTTCCCAATGTGAGCAGGGAATAGAGTCTAAAGCATCTAAGAAAATTCAGAGCAAGACTCAACGGAGCAGGCAACAGGAGGGTTGGAAAACTCAAAGAGAAGAAACTGCACTGCTGTAACACACTGCATTCGAAACTCAACTGGAGAAATTGTCTAAAAGTATGAGATTCTGTGGCTGTTTGATTGTCAGTATTGGTCCTTTACTATGTCCAGGCACTATGTACACCAGAAACAAAACCAAAATATGCATGAGGTGTACTATCCATTTTCAAGATTCATATAAATGCTGAACAGTAGGAACTATTTATATCTCTGTGGCAGTTTAAAATTATAACTCCTTCACTGGAGAAGCTCAGTTTCTCCCACAATCTCGAGGAGACTTGGCACATTGCAAATAAGTAGGGAGGAAAGGATGTGTAAGTACTTTTCTCTTTACGCCCTTCCTAAGTAACATGCAAATAGGAATAATAGCCATGTGTTGCCTCTTCCTGCTCCCCACAAAGAGCAGCTTGAATTCCAGATATATGTGCAACTCTTGTACCCCACAACTTGCCATTTTACACATTAATTGGGAAGTAACAGAAGACTCACCTGTCATCCAGCACTTCCTCTCCCAGCTTGTTTGCAACATGCAAAAATGATCTCCAAAACAATGCTGCAAATGCAACCTTAAATGGCATTCATTTGTTATAGGATCATGTTTCTCCTGGATACTTCTAAGTCCTTGTGGGTAGTGATACTGCCTAGTCAATCACCTCTTCATCTTGTGCTTAGATATAGGTAAAATACTCAGCTTTCACCAGACATAACTATGGCTGTATTATTTTTGGTTTCCTACTTTTGCAGTGCATTCTAGGCAGACTTGCATCCTTCTAAATCCACTGAAGTCATTGGGCTTAGAAGGGTGTAACTCTGCATTGGTTGGCACAGCTAATCCCAGGAAAATGTTCAAGCTGTTTTAGTCTTTTATCTTCTGACAACTTTTCTCTTATCACAGTGATCACATAAAAACTTTCAGTATAGTCCTTGATGTGGAAATCATAAAAACATAAGGACTACTTATAGACTCTGCATTGACTTGAACAAGAGAAAATTCCTGAATGATAATCAAAGTTTATATGACTTCAGGCCTAAACAGTTCTACCTGGTTATACACCTAACAGGACCTAACACTTTCCTCCGATTTAAATGTCATGGCATAGGTGATGCAGGAGACGTTTCTCCGTCTGCCTCTTTCTCAGAGGCCGGACCATATTTATTTGTGATTAAACTGTGATACAGTCCCATTGGGATCCTCTTAACCCATCTCACTTCGGTGTCCACCACTTCTCTGATATCTAGTGAAACTCACATGGGAAACGGGGAAGCTAATTTCACCATATCAGTTTCTTTTTTCCTTTTAATTAAAATGTCACTTGTGCAAGGAGCCCTTCAGATGGGAAAATAAATCCCCCTTCTTTCTTAACTGCAGCAGCTACTATGGAGGCAGCCAAAAAGGGTAAGCTGGTGACATTTTCTTATATTTGGTGAAAACAGATTTCCTCCAAAAGTATTAGTTTCAAAGACAATAAAGGAAACTGGCACTGGTGACCCTGATGAGACCCCCCCCCCAACCCTTTCAGTTTCACTGAATAGCAGGAAGAGGGATAGTGAGGTAAACCTGCATCATGAAAGGCAAGTTATATTTTTTTCTCATATTTATGTTCATGGAAGAAACCCCAGGAAAGAGCCATTATCTACCATGCTATCACAGTTTTTTATTGTACTGTTTTTCTAGGGAGCTCAGGGTAGCATACATGACTCTTCCTTATTCCATTCCATGATGTCTAGATAAGAAATCCTTTTGCTGATTTTAGCTATGTTTCCATGTTAAATTAATCATGCATATACAGCCATCCTCTGATCCTTTGATAAATGGACATTCTGTTCATCTTTCCAAAGGTTACCTTGTTTTTTTTAATTCGTCACATTTTAAATCACTTGTTTGCCCATAGCTCGTAACTCATGCCTTCTCCATATCTAACACACATATTCATACAGACACACAAAACTTTCTAGTAAGGATGTTTAAAACTACAGACAGAATAAAGTACAGAGCTACGATTTTACTTCTAGGAACTTAGGGCAGAAGGAATCACCATTAAAATTCCAGAAAAAGAGCTTCACATTCTTTCCCCCTGAATTTCCTGGCTTCCTGTTCACCAACCTCACTATTGAAGACTTGCTTCATATGATGTTTGCAGCTATCAGTCAGGAAACACAGCAGGAAATGCCACAATATTTTTACTAGAAGCTCTACTTGAATGTTTCTATCTGCTCTGTGATTTCTGTGTGCTTATCTACATTTTACAGTTTAAGAATGAAAGAACTGAGATGTTGGGTGAAACCATTCCTCCATCCTAATGTACCACTGGGTTTTTCTGTAGGGATCAGGTGAAATGACTCAGAAGTTTGGAAGTTATGATGGTATCCGTCTATACTGCCTGCCAAAGGATTCCTATTTCTCATTAACGTTTGGCTAGTAGCCACAGACTGAACCATCATGGCTATGTGACCAATTGCACACATCCACTGGGGCTTTGTGTTTCTTCAGCAGCAGGTACACTGAAAACTGGTTCAGAAACTGAATTTTCGAAAATACATTGTGATATGGCCTGGGAGGTCTGCTGCTCAAAGAAGGAAAGTCGAAATCTGTGCAAGTCCTTCAAATGTATCTAAAGTTGCTCTCTGGATTCCAGCCCATGTATTAATCTAATCCATTTTAAAATCCATTTGCAGGCATTATGGCTTCCTGTGGTAATGAGTCCCCTAGGTTGGTTGTACATTGTGTGGGAAAGTATTTCCTTTATAAGGAAGCTGATTTCTTTCTCACCTCATTTTAGCTTTTCTTTCTTGTATGTTTTATTGATCTGGGACATGTCATAGCCTGGTATTGTAGTACTTGCTGTTAAAAGTTTTAGTCTCTTTCCAAGTATTTCTTGCCAAGTGTTTGCTGTTCACACTGAGAGAATTTTTAGGTAGATAACTTGGAATCATTCTGCTGCCTTTTTTGCCATCTTATTGCCAAGGGTCACGTACTGCATTTACTGTTATATTGTACCTTCTAAAAAAATTTATGTGTCAGTGCATAAGCTAGACAGAGAACAGCATAGAACAGACCTAGAGGTAGAAAGCATGGTTAAAAGCAATCTGCAGTCTGCAGTGCTTTTCTAAAACACCTTTTAAAATGTCCCTCTTACTGTCCAGCCCTTTAGCAGATAGACTGATATAATTGTCCCCTTTTTGTTCCTACCCCTGCTTTTTTGTCAGCTTTCTTAGCCTATTACCATGCCCTTATATTAAAGCACACAACTGACTTTTCATGTACGGAGTTTCCTTGCTGAACAACACCAAATCTGTATTTCTCGTAGAAAGAAATGGAGAGAGATTGCAAAACAAATTCAGACACAAAGATGAGCACCTTACCAGACAACTAATAAATCCCAAAGATTTATTTCTCTTCTTTCCTAACCACAGCCCAGATGTAATAAAACATTGAATAAAGTAAAGGATATGCAGTATATTGTGAGTGATTATATGTATATAGTTCTATTTGTTCTAACACACATTAATCTTCCTTATACTGAAACAGACCATTGGTCTATCAAAGTCAGTATTCTCTACTCTGACTTGCAGTGGCTGTCCAGGATATTAGGCAGGGTGTCTTTCACATCACCTGCTACCAGATCCTTTTATCTGAAGATACCAGAGATTAAAACTGGGACCTTCTACATGCAAAGCAGTTGCTGTACCACCAAGCAACAGCCCCTCCTCAAATGTGATAAACACATCTTATGAATTATCAAATCTGCCTTGAAAAAAATACTTTCAAAGGGCATGATGCAATAAAGATGCCAGTAATTTGAATGTGATTTAGGTGGAATGGTTAACCATGTATTTAAATCTCTTCCATTGACATCAATGAGTCTAAATACTGGCTGGATTGTGCCCAGAATTCTTGTTTGGTCCATCATTCAGGTTTTTTTCAGTCTTAAAAAATCAAACTGCCCTTTCTGGTACAACATGCTTAACTGCCTATAAAATTCAGGTGTTGTAACTAAAGTACTTTGCATTGTTTGACTTACGAAAAGAGATGATGTAATAGATAGGACGCAGGTTTTGGTTTTATTATTATTATCACACTTACTTTTATTACTTCATTCATGATGACAAAAAGCGAAGCAACAGGCAATAAGAAGGCATCCAACAAATACGGAAAGGCTTTAGAGTGTTATCTTTTTTACTTCCTCATTTGATGCAACGTGTGTTCTTATTAATGTTCCCATTCAGTTCAACAAGATAGCATCTGTGTAGTAATGGCAACATTCTGCCTTTTATGTCCTCTATTTCGGTTCTTATATTGTTTCTGCCAAAGTGGCTGCTACTGTTCTAGTAATGTTCTTACAGCTATCAATTGCTTTTTAGTGTTTTTATCACTGGTCTTTGACCGGACAGGAACAGAGCCATTGCCAAGGTGCCTTTCAATTAACTGTTACCCTTCATAAAATCCAGCCCAGTATATCAATGTCACATGCAGCTCACCCTGCTGTTGTTTAACAGAAACATGCTCAGAAGGAGCAGGGGTTAAAGAGAGTTTATTCCATGGCTCTGGCATTCATTGCACGTCCCCCTTCCCTTATGCAAGCGATTTCAGTAGTGTGTCTAGAGGAGAGTGGGTGTGTATAACTGCAGGACTGAAGCGTCAGCAAAAGAGATTTTTTTCTTCCCACATCAACAAACAAGGCCTGTGGACCAAAGGGCATTGGAAGATTCCAAATTTTGGCATGCTGCTAGTAGGGGGGTGGTTCTGATCGATAGATGAATGGAGTTTCTGTGTTTCATGCATTGGTGGAAGAGGGGCTGGCAAAAGCTTAGCACTTTGAACTAATGCTGCTGTCAGCATTGGTTGTTTACACTCTAAGGACCAGCAAAGTGGGTTTGATGTATGTTGCTGTGTCCTAGGCAACTGCAGTGGCAGTGCGATACCAAAATGTTCATTATCCGTTCTTTTAAAATCCTGAATTTTTTAAAAGTGCATTGTTTTATTTCAGAATTTTCAGATTCTTGAGGCCTCGCAACATGTGCTTTCATTTGCACTTCTCACCTGCAGTATTGGCAGCTAAAAAGAAGGTTGTGTGTGAAGAGATAACCCCAAAGTTTGGATTGGAGTCTCTCTGTACACATCAGGGAGAGCCTAGTAACAACATTTTGTTGTTGGCAGATCACTTGTTTTTTTTTGGCACTATGGTCACTGAAGCTCTCCATTAGGAATGGGAAACTGCAGTTTAGAGTGCTGCTATTCAGCAATCTCAGGATTGTGTAAATCAGCTCAAAGACAGAAAAGTTAGTGTCATCATGTGCTAGCAAGTAGTGGTTGCATAACACAAGAAGTTATGAGGAGGGAAGAAACTTCCTGACTCAGCCACATAGTGTGTAAATGATAAGTTTATCACATGCAAGCAGCTGTCCTCCTGCTACATATACATCTATCATATGAGAAACAAGTTTTACTACAGTAGCTGATCTGTTACAATAATTTCCGGCCTCTCAGCTTCTATGCCATGATAAAAGTTAAAATCTGTTTTCAGTTTCCTGAGAAACAGTTGGCAGTAACCAATAAAATCAATGTAAGGATGCTAAGTGAAAACCAATTATTAAGCCATAGGCCTGAAGGATAATCTCCCTCAAAGATGGGATTCTGAAGAAGACCTCATATATGACTTAATAATGTGTGAGGTAATGATGAACAATTAAGATGTAATTTGCAGTTGAATGAGAACATGCTGATTCCATCTTGGTAGCAGGAAAGCCTCAGGGATAAGAATTTTGTGTAACCCAGCACTTTGAATTCACACAGGCCTCTCTACGTACCAAGAAGGATGGTGGCTGATGCAGTCTTTTGGCTAAATTTGTATTCTAACATGAATGTAAAACCTACTTTGTCGGAGAAGTACACTAACAGCAAGATCAAGATGGGTAGCTGTGTTAGTCTATCTGTAGCAGTAGAAATATGTGGCAGGGTATAAGCCTTCGTGAGTCACTGCTCATTTCTTCAGATACAGCTAGAATGGGAGTCCATCTGTCCTATCTGTCCAGTTGCTGACATTAGGAACCACAACATTCAAAAACCAATGGGGCAACATTTTAATCTTCCAGGACATGTAGTTGTTGATCTAAAAGTAGCGGTTCTCTGACAAAGGAATTTCAAAGGGAGATTAGAAACAGAGACTGCTGAATTGCAATTGATAATGAAGCTCAAGACAATGCATGCACCTGGACTGAATCAAGACCTAGGTTTCCTGTCATTACCAATGCTGATTTCTCCACGCCTATTACACCTCTGCATATGTCACCTAAATCCAATCACGTCTGCTATGTTATTCACCTGATATTGTCATCCGCCTGTGAAAAGTACTGAGACTAATGAGTGATTTGCGGTGAGCGGTGCAGTGCTGCTCTCGGGGTCAGTGATGCGATGCTCAGGAGCGGTGCAGTGAGTGTGGTCCTCGATGCGATGCTCTTCCTTGTAGTCATTGTTCGTGGAGGGCGTTAAGATCCCATCCTCATCGCCAGTGAAAAGTAATGAGACTGACAAGTGATTTCAGCTCTCACATACTTTATTAGTTCAAGAACAAGACAAGTGAAGCCGGCTCGCAGGCTGGCTTTTATTCCCAAAGGAACCCACACCCCAACACACACAACACCCCGTGATTGGTTTATTTACATTGATTGAGTTATCTCCTATGATTCCTGCTCCCCGATTGGGAGGGAGCTAGGATCCTACTGTCCATTGTTCTCTGGAGTGAAGCTGAAGCCCGGCCACATGTCGGACTTGCTGAAACTGGTCCGAGTACATGGCTGGCTGGAGCACATGTTTTGAGCTGGATACACTACAGCCTGCTAATGTCATTCAGCATCTGAAATCACTCCACTTTCCAATAAATAGGACAGATGGCCTCCCATTCTAGCTGTATCTGAAGAAGTGAGCTGTAACTCACGAAAGCTCATACCCTGCCACATGTTTTGTTAGTCTTTAAGGTGCTACTGGGCTCTTGCTCTTTTCAACTATAACAGCAAGAGAGACTGAAATGAAGTTTTAAGAGTCATGTATAAATGTCCCAGATTGTGGATTGGGAAATCCAGGGGAATCAGCTGTGAGTTGGACTTTATATGTAGTTCTGAGTAGAAGAGACAGCTAACGGCACTCTTTGTGCACCTCCTCGCTCTGAATGTATGGAAATCCAAGTCACAGATAGGGTTTTATTCCTATCTCTTAAACCAGTAGTGTGGAATTTTAAGATGGAGATTGTATCTGATACTATGGGCTCCATGTGCATACATTTATTAAGAATCAAGTAGTGGGGTAGCATTAGACAAGTCTCTGTGGGCCTGCTTCCTGATGCATGCCTGAAAGAACCAAGTAAGGAAAAGCAATGCTGCCTGAAAGTCACAGAAGCACCATGACCTTTCTGGTTTAGCCCTTGTCAAGGTGCTCTCCATAGTGGCTAGTGGCAGTGTTCATGTTATGGTTCATCCTAGAGAGCATGGGGAGGTGATTTCTGCTGATTTCCCCCTTCTCATTATAGCCCCCTGCACCACAGATTATGCTTGAGGTTCAGAAGAGAGAGGGCAGGAAATGAAGAAGACAACTAAGATCCCTTCTACAAGTTCTGCTTGCCGCTGTTTGGATTCAACCCTCTGTATTTAACATTAGCAGCACATGAACTATTATCTGCAGATAAATACCAAGGTACGTGGAGTGTGCACTGATTAATTGAATCAGCACTTCCTACACCATCAAATAAAGACATTTCAGGGCCATAATTAAAGTATGGCTGGAAAAATAACTGGAAAAATAAATGTTTAGCAAAAGGTGTTAAATAATTTTAGAGTAAAACGTCCACTTCCATGACCGTTCTTAGGTATAATTTCAAAACAACTCTCCTGTAAATGTATCTGTAATGATGTGCAGGGTAGAGAATGTTTCTGAGGTGAGTCTTTGTCCAACTGGCCTAACATACAGCTGGCAAATTCTTAGAAGCAACCCACCAATTTATGATCTTCAATCATTTTCTCCCTGCTTCCTGATGCATGCCTGAAAGAACCAAGTAAGGAAAAGCAATTGCAAAAGCCTGGAAGTTTTTGCAATGAGAAATTGGCAATGGTTCTGGCCACCTTAGACTTTTTACTGCTTTGCAAGATCATCTCTCCCTGTAATTCTGGTTAATAGAACTCATTGTGTATGCGTATTTATGTGTGTGCTTACATGTCTGCACATCAGTCAGTCCTCATTTTCAGATTTCTGGATTTTTCATTCCAAATACAGCTGGTACATTTGTGAACACATCTTTCTGGTATGCTCCTCTGTGTCAGATTTGCCAACTGCCAAAAATGTTGGGCCAAGTGTATTTTTATAAAATCCCCTTGGGAAAGCTGTTTGTATACTTGTGAAAGGGCATGTTCTGTGTAGAATGATAATGTACAGTGTAAATCTATACCATGTGGAAGTGTGTATACATCTATCTGTCAAATATCTATTATTCATGTAATAAATGCAAAAATATTTAATGTACATCAGATTGAAAAAAAGAATATCCATTATATTCAAATAAAGAAGTTTTCTCTGCAGTTGAGGACCCACTGGGCATTCTGCCAGTTACATGCATTTTTCATTGTTACAGCAAAAACATTTATTCTTTTGTTTTGATGGCTATACAGAAGTAAATTCAATTCTGAATGCTTGCTAAACCCAATGGTAACCTTTCACAAGGCTGAGTGCTGCTTCAAATATTAACAGTTTCCCTGTACACAAAACAAGTTTATGTCTGAGAGTGAATGTAAATTGTATGCAGAGCATCATGGCTGACAGTTGCACATGAACCGATTTTACTGTAATAGGCTACACCAGGGATCCCCAACATGGGATCTGTGGGCATCATTGTGCTCACTGACGCCTTTCCTGGAAGTCAGCAAGTCTTGAAAAGTGGGTAGGGCTTTTGCCCAGCACGACTTCTGGTAAGTGGTAATTTGACACTTTTGCCAGTAGATGACATTGAATTGCAGCTATGAGAGATGCTGATTTAGGCTGCCGTCACACATGCTAAACAATCCACTTTCATGAACATCCCAACTGGATTTTTACTCTGTGAACTGGCAAAATCCAGTTGGAAATTACATTGAAAGTGGATTATTTAGTGTGTGTGGCCACAGCCTTAGGTTAGAGCTGAATGGGAAGGTGAGAGGAGGTTTAACTTTCATGCACCATGCATAGTTTTGTTAATCAAAATTAGATCCCCCACATTATTAGTACCCTACTAGGAAACAGAGGAGACAGACTTTTTACTTTAATAAAATATAACACTGCAGGGGGAGTTAGTATCAACCATTATCATTTATGATTCATTTATACCCTACCGTTCTTCTCAATGGAGACCCAAATTAGCTTACACTTCTCCTACATTTTATTCTCACAACTGTGTGAGGTAGGTTGGGCTGAAAGTGTGTGACTGGCCAAAGGCCACCCAGCAAGTTTCCATGGTAGAGTTGGCATTCAAACCTGGGCCTTCCAGACAGTAACCCAAAACACTGCACCACACTGGCTTCTTAGTTATAACTCCTCCACCTCCTTGGAGTCAGGGCATGTGCAGCTGTAATTAATGTTTAAAAGATGTTGGGAGGATCAATGACAGATCTCGTAGACCAGCATTTTGTCTGTTTTGTCTCTCAAGTATCACTCCATATATACCAGGAAAATGGAAATATTTGCAAGAGATGCAACTAGCATTTGATCTTAGCTTGTTTATAGCTCATCATATATCAAGTGGAACATGCCACACAATCACAATTCAAAACTAATAGTTGTTTTGAATGTGATCACAGCATTCAGCATGGTGCCTGGCCAGGAAACTGCTCCTGACAACACACTCAGAGTGTACTAGCTTGGCATTACATATGCCCCAGGACCATAAAGGGCAGCTCATGCACCATTTACATTTGTGTTAAAGTTTTAAATTACAGGCTGTGAGTTGCTTTGATGGTAGCGCAGCTGGTGACAAGACACAGAAAGACAAATCAGTGGTGGTGTTGCTCTGGATATCGATGAGGACATACATTGAAATGAGCTACAAAGTGTAAGGGAAAATAACTCCATCACATAATCACTATGGGTGGAGATACCAGGCCCTAAGTTAACTTAAAAGTGAGGGCATACTTTTGCCTGCCTGCCAAGATGGAGAAGGAAATAAGGTAGGCTACTAAAGCAGAAGATATCATAATGATTGATTTTAACTACCACTCCCATTGACAATATGTTTTGAGTCATGCCACTGATAATGAGGTTTCTCAGCTTTATTCATGACTAGGAATAAGGCCCGTTGTGGAAATAAATACAACGGGCTCTAGAAAGAGGCTCTGGGAGAGTGACCCGGCTTTGGGCACTCAGTGACAATTTGCTGTGGCAATCTCGGCAGGGTATAATGACAGAGTCCACCATTTTCTCCAGAGGAACTGATCTTTGCTACCTGAAGAGCAGTAGTAATTTTGAGTGATCTCCAGCCCACACCCAAGATTGGTAACAGTGGTTCCCCAGGAGGGAGTGGCTGGTGTGGAGGGTGGAGACTATGCCATTGTACCTGTCTGAGGTCCCACCCCTCCTCAACACTCACCCTCTCCAGGATCGACCCCTCAAATCTCCAGGAATTTCCCAACTTGGAGTTGATAACCCTATCTCCCTCCCAGCCAACCATCAACCTATCTTTAGTTTTCCATCTCCTCCCCCCTCCCTCCTAGAGAGCAGTTGTAATTTTGAGTGATCTCCAGCCCCCACCTGGAGATTGGCAACACTGGTTCCCCATCAGGGAATGTCTGGATTGGAGGGTGGAGTCTCTGGCATCGTACCTGTCTGAGGTGCCACCCCTCTTCAAACCTCACCCTTTCCAGGCTCCATCCCTCAAATCTCCAGAAATTGCCCACCTGGAGTTGGCAACCTGATCAGGACTGGGCCCAATGAGTTTTCTCCCAAAGGCCAACATAGGTGTGGAAAGGGCCTTTTACTGACAGAGGAGAAAGTACAGGTGCCAACTCTGATTAGGAAAATACCTGGAGATTTGGGGGGGTGGATCCTGTGGAGGTCAGCATTTGGGGTGTGTGTGGAAGGACTCAGCAGGGTATAATGCCATAGAGTCTACCCTCCAAAGCAACCATTTTCTCCCGGGGAACTGATCTCTGTCATCTGGAGGTCAATTGTAACAGTGGGAGATCTCCAGGTCCCACCTGGAGATTGGCAACCCTAGGGGAAAGTCAGCCGCACAGCGGGGAGTTGAAGAAAATGGTTTGATGGTTGCTGGCCCACCTCGTTAGCCAGCCAGTCATGCTGAAGCTAAGCAGGAGAAAGAGCCTTTTTCCGTTTATTCTGACAGGAAAGTGGCCACTGGCGAGGGGGTTATGCTGAAAGTCCTTTGTTTTTTTACTCACAGAACCAAGCTTGGTTGCCTACCAACAGCCACTGAGGGGACAGTCTCTCACAGGAGTCAAGAGAACTGTCTTCCTCAGGAGAGGGAGAGCTGTCTGCCAGTAAATCTGACATGCAAATCTGTCTGAAGGGGGATGGGTGGGGAAGAGGAGCAGACTCAGCACCTGGCCAATGGCACGCGAGTACTCTTGAGTGGCGGCTGATGGGCCAATGGCTGAGGGAGGGCATTTTACAGCCAATGGGAGCACATGGAATCATATGAAACCAAAAGATAATTATTATAAGGAGAGATTGTATATAGTAACAGTCATGCAACTGATTAGAGGGGTAGTGACCCTGGACTTGTTTCTGAGCAGAGCTTGAGACCCGGTGCAAGATGCAAATGTTGCTGCATTGATTGTGAATAGTGAACACAATGCTATTCCAATCAGCACTTATGTCAATGAAAAATTGTCCTCGAAGTCAAACACAATGATATTTGATTTCAAGAAAGGGAACTTCACAAATATGAGGGGACTAGTTAGAAGGAACCTGAAGGGGAAATTCAAGACAGTCAAATCCTGCCAGGATTCTTTAAAACTATATATAAACTGTAACCCACACAATGCATACTTCAAATTAGGACAGGTACTCGAGGTCTAAGAGTTCGTCAACCCAAGTTAATGACCCAAGTCAAAGAATCCATAAAAATCAAAAGAAAACAAAAGCTTCCTTTAAAAAGGAAGATTTGCCCAAAAATGTAAATGGAAAAGAGCACGGATTTTACCAAAAAAACTAAGTTGACAATAAAGAGAGCAAAAATTAATTTGAGAAGGAAATTGTTAAAAACAATAAACAAACATTTCTTTAAATCTATAAGGAGCAAGAAATCAGCCAGGGAAGTGTTTGGTCCATGGGCTGATAAAGCAATGAAAAGATTGCTTAAGAGATACTGGGAGATGTCAGAGAAATTGAAAAAAAGAAAGCCTTTGACAACATAAAAAATTATTTGTATCTTTCCTCACTGGGAAACGCAGGGCACATACCCATCTGAAGGGACTGTTTTTAAGAAGGGTGTCTGGATACTTCAGTAAAGTTGAGGTGATATGAAATGAAATTCTAGAACTATTGCACAAATCAAGAACTAGTAAGCCTCCAGGTCTAAATGGTACATGCAAGGTTTATTTTTTTAATACAAATGTGAAAGTGCTGATTTTCTAACTAGTAGAGCTAACTTGTTGCCAAAACTGGCCTCTGTACCAAAGTTCTGGGAAATATGAATTTCCCAGCTATACTTATGTTTTATAAGGCCCAGAGAAAATCCAGGAATTACTTGCCAGCTATACTAATGTGTGCTATAGGGAGGTTCTGCCTCCCCAAGTTGGAGTTCTTTGAGAAGATTAGCAAGCATGTGTGTAAGGGTGACCTGGTAGACAATATATACTTGAACTTCCAAAATGCTTTTGACAAGGTACCCCACCAAAGCCTCCAACGTAGCAGTTGTAGGATGAAAGGACAAGTTCTTTTATGGACTGAAAACTGTTTAAATGACAGGAAGTAGAGAGTAGGGCTACATGCAGGAGGGAAGTAACTGGTATTGGGACTGATGCTATTTAATGCGTATATTCATAAATTATTCATAATTAATTTATTAATAAAGTGTCTGGAATTGGGAGTGAGCAGCGTAGTAGCAAACTCTGCGGATGATGCCAAATATTCAGGAATGTGAAAACCAAAGGGATAGTAGAGAACTCCAGAAGGATCTGTCCAAATTGGATGAAAAGTTCATTGTAGGTAAGTGCAAGTAATGCTCATTGGAGAAAAAACAATTTGACTTAAATAGAAGAAGAGATGAGGAAGGGATTGGATTTATACCCTGCCCTTCACTACCCGAAGTAGTCTCAGAGCGGCTTATGATCTCCTTTCCCTCCCCCTCCCCACAACAGACACCCTGTGAAGTAGGTGGGGGCTGAGAGAGCTCTGAGAGAACTAATCATATGAGAACAGCTCTGAAAGAACTTGTAAATGACTCAAGGTCACACCAGCAGCTGCATGTGGAGGAAGAGTGGGGAGTCAAACCTGGTTCTCCCAGATCAGAGTCCATACTCCTAACCACCAAATTCTGTTAGGGTCTGAACTGGCAGAAACAGAGGGGGAAAGAGATCTTGAGGCTGTTGTGGATAGCTTAATGAAAATGTTAACTCAATGTTTGGTGGTGGTTTAAAAAAAGTAAACTCATTTGGAATACTGTGTACATTTCTGGCTGTCATATCTCAGAAAACATATTGCAGAGTTGGGAAAAGTGCAGAAAAAGGCAATAAAGATAATTAAGAGGCTGGAGCACCCTTCCTGTGAGGGGAATGCCTGACAAATCTGGAGGGGGTTTTTTTGTTTGGAACAAAGGGGTCGGGGGGGGGGGCAATGATTGAGATATATAAAATTCCAGGGCTGATTTAGGTTACTTTTGAGCACACCTTGGGTCTGCTCAACAACACAGCCTGGACTTCATAGAATTTCAGTGTGTTTTGCTCTTTTAGCTGTTCATAACAGCAAGTTGTGTGGTGTCAGAAAATTATATAAAAGTGTTCAAAGTAATTCCATATTACATTACTTTCACACACAGGTGTCATGTTTCTGCTGACAATAGAATAATATGTTGTCGAAGGGTTTCACGGCTGGAGTTCATTAGCTGCTGTAGACTTTCCGGGTTGTATGGCTGTTGTCTTGGCATTGTAGGACCTGACGTTTCGCCAGTAGCTGTGACTGGCATCCTCAGAAGTATAACACAGAAAGATGTCAAAAACACAGAAAATACTGTCAAAAATTAGGACATTTTCTCCTCCCAGCAATATACACTGCACACTATATTCTCATAGCATCCTGAAATGGCATGCATGTATATAACATCTGTTTAAGGCATCTTTCCAAATAAAATATCTTAAGGGGATTAATAGTATAAAGTTGGATACTACTTTATTTACATCTTGCCCTGGTTAGTACTTGGACAGGAGACCACCAAGGAAGCCCAGGGTTGCTACACAGAGGCAGGCAATGGCAAGCCACCTCTGTTCATCTCTTGCCTTGAAAACCCTACAGGCTTGCCATAAGTTGGTTGTGAATTGATGGCACTTTCCGCCACCATTTTTTAACATCTTACAGAATAAATATCTTCAAGTTGATGGGCCTGTACATACCACTTCAAATATCTCCCACTGGCATATATACAGGGGACACTTAGACTCTCACCATTCATGGGAGATCCATTTCCAGCATCACCAATGAATGGCAAAATCCATGAATACTGGAAGGCATGACCAACAGTCACCTATCTCATAGGTATGCTGTGAGTAGAAGAACCATATGTGCTCTGCTAGAGTTGGACTATAAGGAAGGCCGAGCGCTGAAGAACAGATTCTTTTGAATTATGGTGCTGGAGAAGACTCTTGAGAGTCCCTTGGACTGCAAGGAGATCAAATCATTCAATCCTAAAAGAAATCAACCCTGACTGTTTCCTGGAAGGCCAGATCCTGAAGTTGAAGCTCAAATACTTTGGCCACCAAATGAGAAGGGAGCGCTCACTGGAGAAGACCCTGATGCTGGGAAAGATTGAAGGTCAAAGAAGACGGGGACGGCAAAGGATGAGATGGTTAGACAGTGTCATCGATGCAACGGACATGAAATTGAGCAAACTTCAGAGGACAGCGGAAGACAGGAGGGCCTGGCGTGATCTGGTCCATGGGGTCGCGAAGAGTCGGACTCGACTGTGCGACTGAATAACAAAAAGACTCTTTGGAAGGAGGACTGTGTAAACATGGGACTTCAAATGTTGACAGATGGGTTTGATAGCTGAATTTCCAGTCTTGGTTGCTTTGGGGTGGGGAGTGTAGGGCAGCTCCTTTTGTTACCCTTGCCCTGTTTGCCAGCATTAAACCAGTCCAACCTAAAAAATGGACGTTCTCTGAAAGAAGCATGAAAGTACAATATTCTTTCTGCAACTGCTCCTTGCTCCCATTTCCTCAGAAATGCTTTTTTAAAAACTGGGTCAAGTGAAGCTGATGTTTGAACTGGGTTCTAAATTTATTTTTTCTGCTTTTTGATTTGTGACCCATAACCTCCAAAAACTCACAGAAGAAAGCTTTTATCGTAAAGGAAAGAGATTGGTAACTGCATTAGCTGCAGTCAAAAGCCATCAAGGTTTTTAGGATGCTTTTGCTATTGATTGTAGATTGGATGTCATGGCAATCTGGTGTTTTATTAATGTTGTGCTTTTATTTCTGCAGTGCCAGTGCTTTTATTTATAGTGCAAAAATGTGTGCTATCTGTATAATTGTATGTGTTATGGCTCATGGCCAATAAGAAATTACTTATCCAACTTGTATGGGAAGCAGCTAAAAATGGTGCTTGCATTCCTGTGCAAGAAACAAGTTGGGGGAGGAAAGAGGTGTGCAGTAATCTACTAGCTTTATCTGGGAAGGAATCAAGGAGAAACAGTGGCTTATTGCTCAATCTCCACTCCTATCCTTCTCAGTTGCCATGATACTTTTAAAAGTGCCTGCCTGGATGAAAGGCTTCAGGGCAAGAAGGTAGGGAGGAGTGATATTTCCTCCAATTCCTGTCCCACAGTCCCTCATGCCAGTTGATTTTATCAAGAATCTTGTGTGAGCCAGAGCAGGGCTGAGCTTCCAAGCTCACATCTAGCTGTATTACAGTGAGAAGACCAGGATTTTATGTGTGCTAGTGACAGGGAGTTGCCTCCACTACTTCTAATAGACGCGTTCTTACATGCTGCAGTGGTGGGGAGGGTATGAGGAACCCCACCAAGTGACTCCAGTGCATAGAGCACAGTTGTTCCTGTTGTGACTACAGGGAAGGTTGTCTTGCATTGGATCTCCCTGTGGAGACAGACTAGTCTGGAGAATTATACATGGTAGTATGATATTTCCTCCATGCCCAATCTAGCACAGGCAAGACAACCAAGGTAAAGGAGAAGTCTTTTATACAGGAGTTTCTTCTGGCCCATCACCCTCTCCTTTAACCGTCATAAACAAACTGACACTTCATCCTGACAAAACAGAGGTGCTACTGGTCTGACCCAGGAACAGGGACATCTCTTCTTCTGGATGGGGTTGCCCTTCCCCTGAAGGAGCAGGTTCCTAGCATGGGGGTGCTCCTGGAGCCAGATAAACAGGAGGGAGCAGTACCAAGGAGTGTCTTTCACCGGCTTCAGCTGGTAAACCAGCTGTAGTCCTTCCTAGGTGGTGTGTACCCTGGTAACATCTAGATTTGATGTGGGGCTGCCTTTGGGGGCTACCTGGAAGCAACAGTGGGTACAGGATGCTGCAGCCAGAATGCTGACTGGAGTGAGTCATGGGGACTGTATCACTCCAGTCTTGTTCAATCTACACTGGGCCCAGTTCAAAGTACTCGTATGGACTTTTAAAACCCCATATGGTTTATAGCCAGGTTACCTTAAGGACTCCCTTCTTCCATATGAACCTACCCATCGACTCCAGTAATCTTTGGAGATCCTGCTTTGCTTTGGGTGCTCCTGCCATCTGAGACCAGACAGGTGGAAATTAAAGAAATGGCCTTTTTGGTTATGGTGCCGGAACTCCCTCTCCAGGGAGATATATTTGTCTTCTGGCATTATTGTCTTTTGCCAGCAGGTGAAGACTTTTGTCATTCTATTTGGCATACCCCCCAATAACTGTTATTAGCCTCCACTAGGGGGAAACCCTGCCCGCAAATGTCCCAAAATGCAGCTCAATGATATCAACATAGAGTTTTGCCTCAAAACTAGAATGTTGCCATGCAGCATCAGCAGTGCAATGATGTCACTTCTGGGTGATGTCATCAAGCTCCAGGAAAGGACCTGTTGATCCCCCCCCCGCCAGCAGAAAGGTAAGACCTGGCAACCCTGGCCTCCACTGTGGTTTTTGATCTGGAAGGCCATATACTTTAGCTGAAGCTCAAATACTTTGGCCACCAAATGAGAAGGGAGCACTCACTGGAGAAGACCATGTTCCTGGGAAAGACTGAAGGTCCAATTCAATTTATTACGGTCTTAGACCAGCAAACAATGCCAGTCATAGCTGTCAGGTCCTACAATGCCAAGACCATGGCCATACAGCCCGGAAAATCTACAACACATTTATTTATTTATTTATTTATTTATTCATTCATTCATTCATTCATTCATTCATTCATTCATTCATTCATATTGTTTATAGTCCGCCTTTCTCATATGGACTCAAGGCGGATTACACATAGTGTGTCGGTACAATCAACAAAATGGGACATTCAGAAGCTAATGCATTAGGATATTAGAAGTCTGGAACCACAAGAAAGAACTGATGCATAGCATAAGTATTAACATGACACATTAAGCGGTACAGAAAATACATAATAGGATCCTACTTACAATATGCTATATACAGTCCACATATGGCACAATTTGCTATATAAAGACCACAAGTCCCAATCATTTATCCTGATAAGTTTGTGAGACCATTTTGTATTGCATATGCAGAAAAGCCCTCTTGAATAGTTGAATAGCGGAAGGCCAAGAGAGTGGTGCAATCCTATGCAGACATGGATCTAAATAGGAATCCTAACCAAGTCTACTCTGACTTATTTTATTCAGTGGGGTTTACTCCCAAGCAAGTGCTGTTAGGATTGTACCATAAATCTACTGAATAGAGTAACTCTGCCTAGGACTGCATAGATCAATGACCACTGGGCTGGCAATATGGAACTTGTAGCCAATGTAGCCTACAATTCATAGAGATCAAGCACATTATGTACTGGATATCTAATCCATCTACTACACTATATCTGATATAAGCAGATTTTCATACTTCTGTAATGTATGTTACAGTAAAGTTGAGTATACACTTATTTTGGGGTAAAATGTAAGAAGAATCATAATGGGAGAAAAAGAATATGTCACTTTTTAATTTTCATGCCTATTTTCCTGTACTTTTTTTCTAAAAAAAACCCCTTTCCTGTTGAAGGTGCACAATGTAAAGGAATTGTAATCCTGCTGAGGAAGCCATCAAAACCCTGCACCTTGATCTCGTCACCTGAAAAGGGAGAAGAAACGACTAAAAGGAAAAGCTTTTCAAAATAATGGGGCTAGCTGTGGTGTTTAAATGAGGTTCAGGTTCATTCGTGAGAGATTCATTTATTTTAACGAATGAAGAGAAATTCCAGTATTTATACCAAACCGTTGTCTGGGATCAGTTCCAGAGCCATGGGCCACAGCTACCACCGGGCAACAAAGGGAGACTGAGGTAAAAAAAGATAAACTGATTAATAGTCCTTGCAGGAGTTCTGGAAAGGCAGTCAAGAGCCAAAATCTCAAAGCAGCCACTAGGCAGACAGAACTAGAACTGGGAGCCCAGGACCAGAAGGACAGGTATCTGGATCAGGCGAATCAGATATAAGACACAGTCTTTGCTCTGACATAAAATAACAAAGAGCAGGGGTCCTTAATATGGTACCTGTAGGCACCACAGCACCTGCTGAGTGCTTTTAGGAAGTGGGCAGATAGGGCTTTTGCCCAGCAAGGGTTCTGACTGGCCACTGGAGTAGATTGGCTGTGCTGATTAACTTTGCTTTGGCAGCACCTACCGCCATAGCATAAGGATCTTCACTGTGTGACTGAAGGTAAGCTATGGCAGCCATTTTGTGGCTGGCTCTGTTTCCTGTGGCAGCTATTTTGTGGTTGCACCCACCATGCTCGGTCAGAAGTCCAAAGATGCCTGCAGTCTCAAAAAGGCTGGGGATTCCTGGTATAGAGAATAGCCAAACTTCTAAATTCCAACGTGGCTCAAGTGAGTTTGGCTCAAATATGTAACAGTCAAATATAATAAAGCTCCTTGTTTGAGTATGGATTGTAGGATAAAACCTAGGTATCCACTGCCCTCAGATGTCTGCCCTTACCTCTTACTGATTTTTGGTTGTAGATGTACAATGCAATCTTAAGCATTTTCTACTTAAGCTTCAAGGTAAGTATACTGGGACTTACCCCACAGTAAGCATGCATAGAATTGAATTCTTAATGAGGACAAAGGTTTTCTGTTAAAATACACAATAATTTTCTTTTCAAGTACACAATAATTAAGCTGCACAAATATTTGTGTTGGAAAAAAGTCAGTCTCATGCTTTTGACTCTTGAATTTAATTACCTGTTTGTTTGCTAAAAACAACCTGGAAGTTCTTTTTGATTCTGCAAGCCTTCATTAAGATAATCTCTTATAGTGACACACTACAGAACAGCCACACCCGAGTACCTGCCAGACCCTTGTGCAAATAAATGGACTTTACTACTATCTCACAGAAACTAATACAAAACATGGCAATCTGTACCAATCTAAAAGATAACAATTATTTTTAAAATGAACTTTTCCCTTCTTTGAGAAAATACATTATAGCATATGCCTATAAAATATTTATAATTTAAAAGCAAAAGTAAAATTAACTTTTTAAACACGACTAGTTTTTCTAATTAGCTACATGCATTTGCAACACTCCTGTTTAAGCTGCTCAAGAATTTCAAACAGGGAAGCCTTTTACTTGCAAAATCTTTTGGTATCCCAGGAATAAACAGGGAGAGGGTGAAATATACGTTGATACGTGTCTGAATAATGTGATATTTTTTAAAAAAAATTAGTTCCTCTTTCTGTGTTTCATAATTTTTATTTTAAAAGACAGGAAGTGATCGTTCTAAATGCTTAAACTCTCCTTCATTAACAGCAATGAAACGGTTTTTGCAAAAATTTAGCTGCTTACATGTAGGGAAAAGACCAGTCATTACTTATAGGCATAAATGTAAGTTAATTAAAATATTATAGTCACAAGCTGGAAATCCTTCATTTATTTGAAACACAGAAAGTCCTTTTCCATATGTGACAACTGGAATCCTTGTGGGAAATTAATCTCTCTGTACATGGGAGTCTGTGACCTCTTGTATCTTCATCAAGTATAACCATGTATGTTTCTGTTAGGGTTGCCATACCTGGAGATGCCAGTATGGAGCCTGGGAGAGTGGGGTTTAGGGAGGAGAGGGACCTTGGTAGAGTATAATAACATGCAATCCACCTTCCAAAGTAGCCCTTTTTCCCAGGAGAAGAGGCATAAATATTTTAAATAAATATAAACAACTTATATAGCCTGAAGATAAACTATAATTCTGGGAAATCTCCAGTCCCATCCTGGAGGCTAGCAACCCTAGTTTCTATTACATAGAGACTCGCACTTGAAGATTCATGACAAGTCGTCCCCCCCAAAAAAACCCCCATTTTTTCCTCCCTGCGATTCTGGTTATAAAGTTTCGACTTCATCTTATGCATCTGAAGAACCGAGGTCTGACTCACGAAGGCTTGTGCTGGAACAAATTTGGTTAGTCCTAAAGGTGCCACTTGATTTCCAGTTTGTATCAGAAGTCATGTTTGGAGTAACCATATTTAAGCAAAATATAGACCGTTGTGTGACAGGGTGCTATCCGGCTATGTTACTGCAATGCAACTATATCAGACTGAGGTACCACAAGTGGAACTCAGCATAAGCTAGTCAAAAGCATCCTCTGCCAAAGCTCAAAGGGTCATTTGTATTGGTTTTACAATAAAAGACTTGACCTACTAGTGAGATCTATCAGTTATCAGTCACAAAAGGTATGAAGCAGCATGATCCGCAAAGTGTGTAGTTCATTCAAACACCGCATTTTTGCTAGAAGATCTGAAAGCATACATTTGAGAGTGGGACAAAGGGAGAGGGGCATCATTTGGGAAAGTATACATCCTGAATTTTTCTTTCACTGTTGTGACGGTCTTGGGAGGGGCCATGACTCAGTGGTAGAGGTCTCAAGTTCAGTCCCTGGTATCTCCAGTTAAAAGGATCAGGGAGTAGGTGATGTGAAGGACCTCAATCCCAGACCCTGGAGACCCTCTGCCATTCACTGTAAATAACATCAGCCTTGACAAATAAATAGTCTGATTCAATATAAAGCAGCTTCATATGTGTGTCCTTTGTTTTCAAGTTTCTTTTGGCTGTCATTCTATTCTTGGTCTGATAATTCAACACTTCCCAACCAAACTCTTCTTCTGAATATTATTTTTCAAGATTCATAAAAAGGCTTACCCTAACTAAATGTTTATGTCCATGATTTACTGAATCCAAAAACATGTGCTGGCTCTTTCCTTCACTCATATTTCTCTGTCCCTCACCAATCAACCTTCTGATTGTACACAGGATGCTTTGACATGTGTCACAGTTGTTTGTGGAGGTAAAAGAAGAACATGCCATTGAGACCCAACCAACTCATGGTAACCACAACTATGGAGCACTCTACACAAGAGCGGAACACAGAAGGTTTGCCATTGCCTTCCTCTACATAACAACCTGAGTCTTCCTTGGTGATCTCTTATCTGAGCACTGACCATGGCCAACCCTGCTTAGCTTCCAAATTCTGGAAAGCTCTGGCTAAGCCAGGCTATCAGCCACTCAGAAGTAAAAAGTAGAGCAAATGACAGGACAAATACTGGGGCTCTTGCTGTTAGTAGAAAACAACCAATGCATGTGGTGAGGCTTTTGGTTTGGACAGCTTCAGCATACCCTCACCATGCTGAAGTTCAGTTTGGGGTGTATGGTCTACTCATCTGCCAGGGTTGCCAACATTTGTTTACAAGCTCCCTCCCCCTCCCCTTAATCTATAGACATTACAGGAGTAATACTGCTTATTCCCACACTATGAAACTCTTTGCCTGCTGGTTTCGGTAGATCAAGTGGAGCAAGAGAAGCCAGGGCAGGGAGGGTTCCCCCCCCCAGCCCTGCTGGCAAACTTACTTTACATACAAATGCATGACTGTAGCCTTATAGTAACATTACACACATATAACATTACATAATATATTACATACATACATACGGAAATCTGTTCCAGTGTATCTGAAGGAGTGTGCATCTACACATGCTAAGTCTCTCAGTTCTCGTTTATACCCAGAATTGAACTTTGTTGATCTTGGAGATGCTACTGGACTCAAACTCAGTTCTCACATCTATTTGTTAACTCTTGTATTTGTATGCTAATTTACTGCTATTTACTGATCTTAACCAACTGCCTTAATCCAATCTCAGCTATAATCGCCCAGTTACTTATGCATCTTGACTCTAACTTGGCAACTAACCCCCCCCCCCCCAATGGCAGGAGAAGTTTTGTTTCACTGTATCTGAAGAAATGTGCATGCACACAAACGTTTATACCTTGAATAAAACTTTGTTGTTCTTAAAGGTACCACTGGACTCGAACTTTGTATCACATAGAAAAGAAATGGCTTTCAGTGGCATGCTAATTTATGTACTGTTACCCACTGAGATGTGGGTACCACTTTTTTCTGCCGAATCGGGCCCTAAAGTGGCTTGTGGCACTATTCGTCACTGCCTCCATTTTATCCTCACAACCATTCTGTAAGGCAAGTTAGTCTGAGAGTGCATAGCTGGCCCAAGATCACCCAAGAAGCATCTATGGCACAGTAAAGATTTCAACCTGGATTTCCCAAATATTAGTCGGATCACCAAGATCTAAGGTCCCTTTCATATAGGCTTTGGCTTCTTGATGCAAAAATATTTTTTTTAGGTTTCACACACCTTAAGGATAAAATGTTGTCCTCCAGCAGTTAGCGAAGCCGGCTGGCCATGGTGCAACTGTGGCACCACTAGTCACTTCCCTAAGGGAAAAGTTACGCAGCGGATGAATGGGGAAAAAAGGTGCCCTGTCAGTGTTGCTGGGCACTGCCACAGTGGTGTCTGTGGTGCTTCCACTGCAGTGTTCTGTCCCAGCACTGTTGCTAGGTGGGGAAAGCATGATAGGGCAGGCATGACCAATGGGAATCATGAGTTGAGGGGGCCAAGCCAAGCGTCTGTCACTGTCGGGGTGGAGAGGGACAGATCACAGGAACTACATTCTTCCTCTGCAGCATACCACCCTTAAAGAGACCAGCTCCCTCAGAAGCTCTGGCCACCTCTCAGTGGGGAGGGGACATCACTTCTCTGCCCCATGGGCCCCCAAAGCTATCCCTCTACACACAGAATGCACAGGGCCCCCCAAGAGCCATGATGGAAAAGAACTTGGATATGTGGGTGCACTCTATTCACTGGCAACACCCATGCCACCCCTGCTGAAGGATGAGCGGGGGGGCAGGGGGCAGGGGTGCCAGATAGCCTCTGACAGGTCCCCTAGCAGCCTCTCAGTGTCCCTCGCGAAGGCAGGAAGTTGCCTTGGCAAAAATGCTGGCATAGCCCATTGACAGCCATGGTAACTTCAAATTCACTCCCTCACACACACCTGCACCCAAGTAGCTCAGGATACCAACTAAGTGCACACACCCAGTCAGCACCCTCCCCTATGTTGGCCGTACCCCTCCTCAGCACCCAGTCACAGGCCCCCCCCCAAGCATGGCATCCAGAAAGCTGTGCAAGCAGAGGCTAGCCAAGGACTGGGACACCTCAAAGACCTCTGCAATGACCCCCTGGAATGATCTGGTGGCCAGGAACCTCAGGGAGAGCAGGACCTTCTGCAAGACAGGGGTGGCATGGGGAGTGGGAGCTTGGCCCTGGCCTTGGCCCAGCTCCTCGCACCTATTCTGGGGTGGGGGGCATTTCTATGCTGGAAATTCTTAGGGAGCTGCCTAACTGCTGCCAAACCCCTTGGAATGCCCACATTTATGCCAGTGCAGGGGTTTGGATCAGCATTATGCCAGTGTGCAGCTACAGTGGCACTTGTGCCCTGCACTGGTATAAGTGGCCCTTACACTGGTGTAACTTGGAGTCATGCCAGTGTGAGGGTCAGTCAGCTCCCTGTGGTGATTCCATCCCACTCCCCTAGGACTGCACTGTTAATCTGGGTTTTCTAAAACTTTAGATCCAGTTTTTGTTGTTGTTGTGCTTTGTTAAGATGTGTGCACCTTAAAAAAGCCCATATGAGAGGGACCTTTGTCTACATGACCACACGGTCACACACTAGCAACTTATAAACAAACCCGTATGGTTTCTGATTTGCTTGTGAGGGTTCCAGGGTGTGATTGGAATGCACATGATACTGCAACCCTGTTAACACTGAACAGGTATGGAGCTAGTCAGGTGCCTAGATAGGACACAGTGTGGGAAATTTATAGCAGTTAGTGTGTTGGACTAGAGAAACCCAGGTTCAAATCCCCACTCTGCCATGGGAGCTTGCTGGGTAACCTTGGGCCAGTCACACATTCTCAGTCTAACCTACCTCTCAGGGTTGCTGTAAGGATAAAATGGAGAAGAGGAGAATGTTGTAAGCTGCTTTGGGTACCAATTGGGAAGAAAAGTAGGCTACAAATAAAAGGAAAATAAGTATCGCCTACAGTTCTGTGATGGGAATAAAGCAGGATATGAAAGAAACAAAAGTTGTTCTTTGTGCCATGTTCCATGTGCCTCGGTGTTTAGTCATGCCAGCCACATGACCATGGAAACGTCTTTGAACAGCGCTGGCTCTTCGGCTTGGAGATGGAGATGAGCACCGCATCCCTAGAGTCGGATTCGACTGGCTTTCGAGCAAGGGAAATCTTTACCTTTACTATGGCCTTGGAAGGGTCAAGAAGTGACAGTTAGAACTGGATATGGAACAACTGATTGGTTTAGCATAGGAAAAGGAGTACGACAAGGATGTATATTGTCACCTTGCTTATTTAATTTATATGCAGAGTACATCATATGAAATGCCAGCCTGGATGAATCACAAACCGTAATTAAGATTGCTGGGAAAAACATCAACAACCTCAGATATGCAGATGATACCACTCTAATGGCAGAAAGTGAACAGGGCCTCAAGAGCCTCTTGCTATGGGTCAAAGAGGAGAGCGTAAAGGTTGGCTTGAAACTCAACATCAAAAAAACTAAGATCATGGCATCCGGCCCCATCACTCCTTGGCAAATAGAAGGGGAAATCGTGGAGGCAATGACAGAATTCACGTTCCTGGGATCCCAGATCACTGCAGATGGTGACTGCAGCCATGAAATTAAAAGATGCCTGCTCCTTGGGAGGAAAGCGATGGCAAACCTAGACAGCATAATAAAAAGTAGAGACATCACCCTGCCAACAAAAGTCCATATGGTCAAAGCAATGGTATTCCCAGTAGTAATGTATGGCTGCGAGAGTTGGACTATAAGGAAGGCCGAGTGCTGAAGAATATATGCTTTCGACTTATGGTGCTGGAGAAGACTCTTGAGAGTCCCTTGGACTGCAAAGAGATCAAATCAGTCAATCCTAAAAGAAATCAACCCTGACTATTCCCTGGAAGGCCAGATCCTGAAGCTGAAGCTCAAATACTTTGGCCACCAAATGAGAAGGGAGCATTCACTGGAGAAGACCCTGATGCTGGGAAAGATTGAAGGTCAAAGAAGAAGGGGATGGCAAAGGATGAGATGGTTAGACAGTGTTATCAATGCAACGAACATGAAATTAAGCAAACTCCGGAGCACGACAGAAGACAGGAGGGCCTGGCATGATGTGGTCCATGGGGTCATGAAGAGTTGGACTTTTTGGCTGTTTTATTTCATTGGGCTGCAGATCAATAGGTTCTGAATCTTCAAGAGGTTTTTTTTTGGGGGGGCAGACTCTGGAAATTATGTTTTTAAGGGTTGTTTCTGTAAAAGAGCTACAGCCTAGCAATCAATAATTGAGACTTTATTTTTCTTCTGAAACACTGAAGTGGTGAGTCAGAATCTAATTGCAAAGAACATCAAGATCATAGGGACAGTTTACGCCTCTATAAACTGTAAGAGCTTTCTCTCAATACAGTAAACACAAAAAGAGGTCACCCTTAAAGCTATAGTAATCCATTATCCATAGGAGTCTGTTAGCATATAATAGTTTATTACTAAAGTAAAGGTAAAGGTTCCCTTGCTCGAAAGCCAGTCGAATCTGACTCTAGGGTTGCGGTGCTCATCTCTGTTTCCAAGCCGAAGAGCCAGCGCTGTCCGAAGACGTTTCTGTGGTCATGTGGCCAGCATGACTAAATGCCAAGGTGCACAAAACACTGTTACCTTCCCACAGAAGCAGTACCTATTTATCTACTTGCAATTTCTTGCTTTCGAACTGCTAGGTTGGCAGGAGCTGGAACCAGAGACAGGAGCTCACTCCGTCATGCGGCACTCAGGTCTCAAACTGCTGAAGGTCAGCGCCGGCTCACCCACTAGGCGAACTAGGCGCTCACCTAGGGCACCGCGGGCCCACAGGGGCGCCAAACCGCCCCCCCCCGTGAAGCTGGCGCTCCGAGCCCTTCTCTGGCTTTCCTGTGCGCGCCGCTGCTGCGGCGTGCTCAGGAAAGCCGGCGCTGGGTCTGGGAGGGAAGGGGCGGGCATTCTAACGCCCACCCCTTCCCTGGCTTTCCTGGGCGTGCCGCAGCTGCGGCGTGCCCAGGAAAGCCGGCGCTCCACCCCCCCGTCTCCAGGGGCAACAAGGAGGTTGGCATCCCCAGTGGGGTGGGCACCCCAGGCTGTCTTGCCTAGGGCGCCCAGACACCTGGGGCCAGCCCTGCTGAAGGTACTGTATCCAGAGATTCTTTTCAAAGTTTTTTTTAAAGGTAGGTGAGGTAAAGATGATCTGGGGCCACACTCTAATTTCTAGTTTCTCCCTTCCCCACAATTCAGCAGAATTAAGAATATCCTTTACTCAGTGAGGAATTGTGGGCTTGGTTTTGGATTTGCAAGGATTAGCTGTGAACTCTCAATAATGAGGAGAAAGCTCTCTGAATACGTTCAGGAGCACTTTAATCTTATTATCTAATATATTCCAGGTTGACCTTGCATTAGCAACAGGTCTTGACACAAATGAAACCCTGACTTACCTGCACACTTTATATCGCCTGAAGAAAACACTCTTCATAATATTGCCTGGAAATAATTTCTTTTTCTGGAAGGAACCTCTCATTGGCCAAATGTCTTTGGAGGGAAGCAGCCCCTTTTTCACGGTAACCGAGCAACTGCCTGGGACAGAAATAGGATGAAGCTGGCTTCGTCTTTTGTTCTCTGGCGTGCGCACTTTTATTATTATTGTTGTTGTTGTTGTTTTACTTTTGCACTGCAACCACACTCCAGAGCTGAAGCAAAGAATAGCAGTTGGTAGAAAACAAAGACCCCCAAGACTGGACTCTGCTTCTCACAGGACTCGTTTACATGCAGATTGCAAACCGAAGGAAGGGGGGGCGAGAACAGCCCACCCACCGGCCTCGGCCCTTGTTGCAGACTGCAGGGGTCGCTACAGAGCGGACGCTGCCCCCTTTCGTCTCCCCCCCCCCCCGGTGAATAACGGGGCTGAGGAGAAAGAGGAAACCGCGGTGAGGGAGGAGAAAAAGAGTTCAGTTGGCGGCTTCTCTCAGGATAGAGCTGAGCAAGCGCGCGCAGCAACAGGCTGCTGTCTGGCCTGGGAGGGCGCTGCGTGCAACACAGCCAGGTAAAAGGGACGCGGCTTAGGAACAAATCAGGGACAGGCAGCAGGGAAAGGATAAGGCAAGAGCCGCCCTCCGGAGCTTGCACTCAACTTAATTTGCACCCGAACAGCAAGACGGGGAAGGTGGCGCGCGCTGGAGTTCTCCTCTTCTGCCTACCAAGTTGGGTCTGCAGCAGCAGTTTGCAAGCGAGCGTCCAGCAGTCTGAAGCTTCAAGCCCCGGCTGGCGGCAACAAACACTGCTGAACTTAGCTCCGGTGGGAGAGGGTTGCGTTGCGGAAGAGGCAAGAAAGGAGAGTGTGCGGCAGAAACAAGCAACTCCCCCTTACCGTTCTTGTGTGTCTGCCCGCGTTTGGAGCAGCTGCGAACGCAGGACACGGAAAGCTTTCGGCGCTAGTGGAACGGAGGGTTACTGGCCGAAGGTTTAGGGAAGTTTGCCGGCGCAGTGGCGGCTCCAGGCTCCACCAAGAGAATGTACCATGAGGAGCCCTCTTCACCGGCCCTGCAGAGACCCCGTTATGGCTGTAAGTACGGTGGCGTTGCCTTGACTCGCTTGCCGCCAATTCGAGGGCTGGGCTTTGCGCCAAAATGGGGCACCTGACCTGGACGGTGGCGCTTGTTTCCTCTCTTCCGTTCTCCTTTCTTCACCCCCTTCCGCCACTTTCTCTCCCCCCGACCCATTTTCCGGAATTTGAGGGGCTCCAGACGCTTTTGAGTGCCAGGCAGAACGTCCGGCCCCCGCAGAGAGACGCGGGTGTGGAGAGGGAGGGGTTCTCCGCGGCGTCTTCGGGGTGCTGTTGGTGGTGGCGACGAGGGAAACACCTGCCGCTAGAGACAGTAGCTTGTTACCTGAGTGGCTTGGCCGTCGCCCTTTCCCCTGCCTCCATGGCTGCAGCAGGAAGGATTCCGTAGGTCAGGGTGTCACTCTCAAGCGGATTGCCCAGGTCCCTGCATGGCTCCTGCGGTCTCTAATCTCTCAACATGGAAGCAGAAAGCAAATCAGGGAGCACGCCTGGATCCGTGTTGTGAAGCCCCCCTGCTGATAGAGTTTCTGCACAGGACTAAACCGTGCAAGGAAAGCCCTCATAAGCTGACGTGTAGCACGAGAGCTGGCTGGCTGGCCCTGTATGAAGTTTCTATGTATGCCATGCTTTAAAGTTCAGGCATTTCTGATGGGCGAAGAATTTTCTCCCAGTTTAGTCTCATGCTATGTTTGACTCAGAGTAAGCCCTGCCGAGTGACCGGTTTGCAAATGTGCAGAGGTTTCAAGTGTTAAAAAATGCCTTTCTTCCCCATAAGGTATGTGACACAGGGAGTAAATGGCCAATCCCTGTAGCACACAACCGTTTTGCACATGAGTTTTGGAACATATGTGTAAATGATGTATGTTTGGGGGGGATAGGATGGGAGTTTGCAACAACCATAATGCACTGAACTGGCCCTAACTTCACTTCCTGTACTTAAAACTCTTCATCTCCTTAGAAGATCTGGTCCACAATGAATTCTCCAACCTTTTTACACTTGAGCTGTACAGAAAGTCTTTGCTGTTCCATCTGTTGGGTTGCAAATGTTAAATTCATATTGTCACTTTTTCTCTCTCAAGAAACTTCTGTGAACTTTAGTATTGGGAGTGTGCTGAGAACTTAGTGTCTTGACACTGCCTCACAGCTATAATTTTCAAGGCAGGGAGGAGTCATGACAGTTAACTGCCCTGAGTTTGTAGAATAGGCATACCCATTGTTGTAATTGCTTACCACACCATACTTGCATGTGCTTCTAAGCTTGTGATTCTGAGACAGTCAGGCAAATACACTTTTCTCTGACCACTCCCAGTCCTTCTAGAGCTTCATACATTCCATTCTGACAGAAAATGTATTAAAAAAACTCCTATATGATTTAAAGAATTCAGCATTTTGTTTCTTCTCTGTACAGGTTCTAGGTACATGTAAAACATGTAAAATGTTCGTAAGTCTTGCTTGCAAGAGACTGACTTTTTCAGGACTGTATTATAGAGTATAATGTAGAATTCTTATTTCAGAATATTTTTGCTCAGCAATATTTTACTGGTCAACCTCATTATCAGTGACTTCAGATTAATACACTCTGCCTTGCTGGGGATTTTGGTTTGTTTCATGAAGTTTATGTGACTTTGTGGAGTATTGCCACAAGCAATGTATGACCAAAGCCCAGTGGGTTCCTACTCCTCAGCTTGCCTCATATGTATCTGAATGATGCCACCTTGACCTGCTGCTGCTGATGTCCCTAAGGAACCTGGTATTCTGGCTAAAGCATTCTCTGTTTTCTCTGGCAATAATTGCCTACAAAGTACACCATGTGGCTCCATGGCAGAAGTTCAGAGTCCTCCTTTAGAGTGAGCCAGGAAGTGGCTTGAAAAGAGATGTACCTTTTGAGACTGATAGTAATATAAAGCTGAAAACAGAGGAAATGGTTGTTCTTCTTTGGCAGAAGCAAAGCAGCCGGGAGCAGTTTCAAGAGCAGATTCTAGTTGAGCCTCAGTTTCAGGTGTACTGAATACTGTGCACAGTATTACTAATAGTAGCAAAGTAGCATGGAAGGACAGAATAACAATTGATGGAGTAACCAGTAAGCTGCTTTAAAAAGGGCCACTGTTTAGTATCACGTGTGGTCCTGAAAGAAATGAAACTCAAAGTACTATCTTGGCCTTGCCAATTTTCTGGACTTGCACCTCACTTTCATGTAAATTTATTGTCTTTCCTTTCATTATTGTGGGAAATATGTGCTGACACAGATACTGAGCACATATACTGTTGCTGACAGTGTGACAACTTGGTTTACTGTAATGAGAATTTTTTTAAAAAGCTGCCTACTTCATGCTTTCTGAATTGTTCTATTGTATGGCTTGTAGCCTACCCCTTCACCCAACATGCCAAAGCACCAGAATTATCGTGATCTAACAAAAGGATGGATTTTTCATTTGCAGTCGAGACTGGTGAAATTAGATCGCAACTTCTGGAGTAGTACTGTGAATTCAAATAATTTTACTTCCACGCTTCTGCCATGAAAGCTTGCTGGGTGACCTAGTGCATATCACAGTCTCTCAGCCTTGCCTACCTCACAGGGTTGTTGGTGTGAGAGAATGTACAAAAATGGACAAGGGGAGAACTGTGTTCTGACTCACTTTGAGTCCCAGCTGGGGAGAATAGCAGGATATAAATAAATAAATGCATCATCCCCCTCCTCGTCTAAATGCCATGCACAGTGGACCAAATTACATATTTTTAAATTTGATGTTATTTCTTTAAAAGATGAAATATTCCTACCTTTCTAACCAACACAGGGTCCCCAAGCTGGTGAGCAGACAAAACTTTTAAAAGTGATAGAACACATAATTGAGAAGCAGGGTCAGTCAGGCAGTGGTGAACATAAGACTCCACCCACTGATAGAAGGCAATGATAGAGGTGGACAGGTGAATCTCTCTGAGGAGGGAATTCCATGATCTTGATGCCATGACTGAGAGGGCCCATTTTTGATCTGCCATCCATCCAGATTCAGGTGGTAGGGACACCTGAAGCAGGTGCTCCTGAGGATGACCTTAGTGTTCAGGTAGGTTCAAATGGGAGCAGGCAGCCCTCAAGGCATTGCACAGCAGTAGAGAGCCATATCCAATCCTGTCTTCTGGGCAAGTGTTTCTGCATTGTGCTTATTCTGTGTTTAAGGTGTACACATTAGAAACATAATGTGTAAAGCAGCCTTCATAGTGACTTTGCCCCTTGATTTTATGTGGTTGATGATCTGAGGGTTAAGCCAAGTCTTTTAAAATGTTACCAGATCATACTGATTTACAGGCAGCACCGATAAAACTTTCTGACATCTAGTGCTGTTTCTGACAAAATGCTTCACAGTGTTTGCTAAATAGTAGGCGTTGCTGTCAGATGTCAGTCGAACTTGAGTCAGAAAATATAGTTCTGTTTTTTAAGAGAGTGGTAGTGTTGTGGAAGAAGTAAAGAAAAGCTACAAGGGCATTGGATTTCTTCTCCAGTGGCTACGTTTTAGTTTAAATTAATTATATTTATAAAAATTGCTTTGCTGAAGCTACAGTCTAAAGGAATATCATTTTCCTCTGGAGTTGTGTGATATAATTGATGGTGTCTTGAACACTTCTGAGTGTGAAAATACTTCAGAGATTTAAAAAGTTCTGTAGCACCTAAGTGATTTATTGTATGACTTTTTTTCATAGAGGCCTGTATCAGATGTATTTCATTTTTGAAAAACTCTTATAGTAGCTTAGTCTCTGAGGCACTGCAGTGCTGTAATAGTTGTCAGGTGAAGTTCTTTTATATATGATTGCAGAATCATGCAATGATGACTGTTGCCAGGAATATGTTTCTCCAGTGGCCAGTCAAGGCTGGTGGCTGCTACAGACTTGTGTGTGAGCGTAGGGGGGGTAGATTGAGGGCAAAGAGTAAACAGTTTGAGAGCCGGTGTAGCCACCAAGAGAAAGGCTTGGCTTTTGCAGGTAGGGCACGCACCGGGGGGGGGGGATCTTTAGAAACAGAAGCAACTTTTCAAGGCGGGAACTGTTTCACCACAGACTGGAACTATCTTGATTTTGTTGGCTTCTCTGTGCTGAACATTCTATTTGTAAACAAACAGGGCTCCACATTCACTTGTCCTTATCCCTCTGATGAAACTTAGTTCTTCTGAATTTGAACTGGATTGTCCGCAGAGTCATTCTGTGCTTACAGAGTACTCAGGGATTTGATGTGGTATAGTGGCTAAGAGTGGTGGACTCTAATTTGGAGAACAGGGTTTGATTTCCCACTCCTTCACATGAAGCTTGGTGGGTGATGTTGGACCAGTCACAGTTCTCCCAGAATTCTCTCAGCCCCACTTACCTCATAAGATAACCCTTGTGGGGAGAGGAAGGGAAGGTGATTGTAAGCCACTTTGAGACTCCTTAGGGTAGAGGAAAGTGGGGTATAAAGACCAACTCTTCTTCTTCTTAATGCAGCTCAGTCAAGTGTGGACACCCCTCCCCCTGTTCTTAGTTCAGTTGAGTTTGAAACTGAGATACCTCCAAGTTCTTCTTAGATGTCAGCAGAAACCAGTTAATCTTAAATACAGATGCAGAACCAAAGTGAACGGCTGTGCCTGAAACACAGCAGTACACAAATGAGCAACAGAGGATTATCACTGACCTCATTTTGTACTTGTGAGGCAGAACAATCTCTTTTCTTTCCTTCTCCCCTGCTATGGGGAAAGAGGAGGTCCCTTTGCGGCCTTACACCTTAGCCTGTCGTCTGCGCCAAGAGTCTGCACCAAGACAGGCTAGCAGATTTTGTGTATTCCACTCAGATGATCTAACCTTCACCTTACATAGGAACAAGGCTATTCTTTAAGCCAGTAGCACCCTCCTGCATAAGGAAGCCTCCCAGTTTCATCTAAGCCCGGATCTGATTTTTGCCTAGTTTGTCAGTCCACAGATGTGGAACACTCTCTGCATTCCATATCCAAGTAGGTCAGCTTGCGATTCTTTCAACAGTACACCTTTACAGAAACTATGAAGAACAACCAACAGGTTGCTGATGTTCTTTAACTGTGTGGTAATTTTTATTGCTTTTTAAAGTTTGAATGTTAATAGACTTCTTTTGAAATCACAGTTGCTGTGTTAGTATAGAAGCTGAAAAAGGTGCTTTCTGGATACATTCACACATTCTCCACCCCCAGATCTTTCAGGCACACACTGCCTTTCATAGTGCCTAAACCTCAAAATATCTTTGTGTACATCCACAGTGTTAAAGTATTGGGAGTCAGTAGATGAAAACGAGTTATGTTTGCCCATGTTTGACTTAATTATTTTACTAACACAATCTTAGAATGTGTCTGGGTGGTGTCTCAGATCCCTGATGCATATTCTTACTGGAGTATCGAGGTGAATGATATCGTTCTGTCTCTGTAGATGGGTGTCTATACTGTATTTTTTTGATACACTTTACATAACAAGATAATACCTTTGTTCAAAATTTACCTTGGGTAATCACTGCAGTTCCAAAGCAGTATGGATGTGTCAGCTTTGATCACTTTGCAGTTTAAATACTGGTGCTTGACTTCATATATAAAACTGGTTTGTAGTTCGTAGCTTCACAAAAGTGCTATAATACTTAAAAGGATTCCAGAGGGGTAACCTGGTTTGTTGCAGCAAAATTAAAGGGAAGTCCAGTGACACCTTAAAAAGCAACAACATTTATTCCAGCATAAGGTTTTGTGACTCATGGAAGCTTATACTTGAATAAATGTTGTTAGTCTTTAAGGTGCTACTGTTGAAACACTTAAAGGAATATGTGTATAAATCAGGGACTGCACAGCTTACAGATCTGAGAACTCAAAGGCCAGAGCCTAGTTGCCACTTGTAAAAGTGCTTCTGCCATTTCCCATAATGATAAGCATGGTCTAGCCAAGGTTGATCGCTGTCAAGTCCTGTTGATTACACTCTCCAGTTTGTGCAATCAAGCTGTTTAATGTGCTGTTTAGTAATTTTTACATGACTTTTGTCAGCTGTTTTGAGAAGATGAAAAGCAGGGTATGCCTTCTTCTAAATAATGAACTGAGAAGTTTCCTTGCTTTTCAGTATGGTGGAACAGGTACCTAACTTGGATTAACTTGAGTGTATGTGAAGACATTGCAGTTGGAATACATTATTCACAAAGTAGCTAATTTTTTAGAATTGCTTTTGTAGAATTTCTGATGGGTTTGCTGGGTAAGAAGTTGAAATTGTGTGTGTGTATGTGTTCGTGTGTACTTTTTAGGTGTATACTTGGTTCTTATGATTACTGTGGCTTCTGCAAATAAATTTTCAGTAAGGGAATTGATGGGTGTGATTTTGGCAGCCAGACAATCATGTTTATCTTCACTAGCTCTTTTTATTCCTGGTTAATGAGTAACAGTTAAACCAGGATTGGTGTGTAAAGTTGTGTGAAGTCTGCTACAGGAATATCACTTAAAAGCACCCATAACTCTTTTCCTGTTCATAGGCAGTTTATTCTGTTTCCTATTAGTTTCTTTTATATGCAGGGAATTTTTGAAGTGTTATGAAATTTGATTTAAAAAGGAAGTGCTAATATATTAGGTTTTTTAAATCAAAAAAATCATTTCCAGGGTTAACTGTTGGTTTCAGTTTAGTTTAAAAATATGTACTGTGTGTTCACTTCCTTTTTTGTGCCCTGTATCAAGATATGCTAAAACATGCTGAAGTATGCAGAATGTGACTGCTAAGACAACCACATAACACACATATTTAATTCCCTCCCTTCCTTCTAGAATATGTTGGCATATGTTGTTCTGCCCTTCCGTATTTGACTATACCAGTTCAGATTGCTTTATATGTGAATTATATTAGTGCATCTTAAATCTTGTTGGATATAGAAATAACAGAATACATTCATGCTTTGAAGAGGAGATGCTAAATCTCAATTAAAAAAATGACTACTTCCAGAAAGATGACTTTCCGTCGTATCAAAGGTGAAAACATTTTTGTTACAGTGTTAATATGGAATGTAACAATAGACTCATTGATGGATTCATTGCTCCAAAATACTGGATTTAAGAGCCTATAATAGTAAGATTCTAGTAAGCTTGACTGAATCCTTTGTTTTTTTTTCTTTAATGCAATTGTAGAAAGCACATGTGTCTGTTTAGAATGTGATTTCTGAATATTTTGTACTTGTGTTGCTGTATTCTGTAGTGGTAGGTTATGTGATGGTGGTTCATTTTCGTTGAGCCACATTGGCTGTTCAAAATGACTGCTTTTAATTGTGACACTGTTTCAGGCTGACAGATAATTATGCTTTTGAAAATCCTACATCTGAGACTTGTTCTTATCTATCCACTATCCAAACTACAGCATTCCTTCATTTTAAGGATCCAGTTCAATAAATAGTTTCTAATTCTAGAAGGTAATTGAGAATGTTCTTCTCTTTTATGCTCAGAACAAGTCCCATGGCCTTATCTTCCATGTGCTTTTTTGCCTCCAAGTTGGAATCTGGAAGAATCAGATAGAATCCTTGAAACACCAACTTTGCCCCTCAGGTCTCCAGGTCTGGTATCAGGGGTTAGTATGGTCAGGCACCTGTTGATTAGAGAGGTGTGGCCAATCTAGTGCCTCTTGTTAGCAAGTGCAAAAGTATTGTGTACTCTGTTTCCACTCTAAGTATCAAAAGGTGGGAGGTTGTCCCAGAGGATCCTGTAAGTCAGGGATGTCAAAGATACAGCCTACGGGCCGAAACTGGCCCAACAAGGTCTCTAATCCAGCCCGCGAGTAGAGCGCCACCCCCCACCGCCCCCACCCCCCACCTGGCTCTGGTAAAGATTTACTGCTGCCTGTTGGGGTTGATCAGTAGCTCCATGAAACTGGCTTCTTCGGGGACTGAGATCAGCTGTTTCCCCCTGTAGTCGTCAGCTCAGTGCGATCGGCAGCTCCACGTGAGTAGCTTTTCTGGTGCCTGCGATTAGCTGTCTCCTCTCCCTCTGTTGTTGCTGTGCAAAGTACCTCATGCGCATTTGTTCACAAAGACTCCAAGAGCCTCAGGGAGATCCAGAGCATCTTGTGTTTGGCTATCCTTTGCAGTTGGAAGCTCCCTGCTGTGTTTTGTTTATAAAAGCTGGAAGAGGCACTATTGCCTGCTGCTGCAGTCTCACACATGGGGTGAGTAGGGGTTTTTTTTGGTCATGATTATATTGTGAGCTGTGGTGGCTCAAGTGGTTAAGATGCTGAACTGCAGGCTGTGGAAGGTTCAGCAGTTCAAGACCCAGGAGTGCCGCATGACGGAGTGAGCTCCTGTCTCTAGTTCCAGCTCCTGCCAACCTAGCAGTTCAAAAGCAAGAAATTGCAAGTAGATAAATAGGTACCACTTCGGTGGGAAAGTAACAGCGTTCCGTGTGCCTTGGTGTTTAGACATGCCAGCTACATGACCACAGAAACGTCTTCAGACAGCGCTGGCTCTTTGGCTTTGAAACGGAAATGAGCACTGCAACCCTAGAGTCAGATTCGACTGGCTTTCGAGCAAGGGAACCTTTACCTTTATATTGTGAGCAGCTTTTTTCTGTAATGAATGTCAATAAATCAAAAGTCCATTCACAGCTTACAGATACACACTTGAACAATATACTCAAGATTGCTACAGCACAGACATTGTCTCCAGATTTTGATGCAATAATTCAGAGCAAGAGGTGGCAGTCATCAAAGATTGTTAAATAAACAAAATATTGCGAGATGCTAATTATTGTTAATGTTTTCATTATTGTTAATTGTTAATTATTAACATTTTAGAAGAGAAGAAGAGATCGGATTTATACCCCACCCTTCACTACCCAAAGGTGTCTCAGAGCGGCTTACAAACTCCTTTCCCTTCCCCTCCCCACAACAGACACCCTGTGAGGTAGGTAGGGCTGAGAGAGCTCTTGACAGAAACTGCTCTTTTTTCAAGAACAACTCTTATCAGAACTATGGCTTTCCCAAGGTCATCCAGCCAGGTGCAAGGGGAGGAGTGGGGAGTCACACCCGGTTCTCCCAGATTAGAGTCTGTGCACTTAACCACTATACCAAACTGGCTCCTTTAGGCATGTTTGTGTTTTAAGTAAAAAAATAATGCCTTTAATTGTGTTTGTCTGTGTTCTTTATAAAGTGTATGTCTCCGGTACATGGCATTACATTTTATGATGCACATGACTCAGCCCCCCAAAGTTCCATTTATGTCAGATCCGGCCCTTGTAACAATTGAGTTTGACACCACTGCTGTAAGGGGTTTGTTTTAGATCCCTTTTGACCCAGTAGTGTCTTTGGGGCTTTGGGTCAGCCCTAGACACATTCCAGTCTGGCTTCTGGCCTGGCCATGGGATAGAGACTATACTGGTCGCCTTCACAGATGATCTTTGCAGGGACCTTAACTGCTGAATCAGGTCGGTAGGCCAGTTTGGTGTAGTGGTTAAGTGTGCGGACTGTAATCTGGGAGAACTGGATGACCTTGGGCAAGCCATAGTTCTATCAGAGCTGCTCTTGAAAGAGCAGTTCTGGAAAGAGCTCTCTCAGCCCCACCTACCTCACAGGGTATCTGTTGTGGGAAGGGAAAGGAGATTGTAAGCCACTCTGAGTGAAGAGCGGGGTATAAATCCAATCCAATCTCTTCTCTTCTTTTTATTCTTCTTCTTCTGCTGCTAGATTTTACAGCAGCATTCAACACGGTCAACCATGATCTGTTGACCTACTGCCTCTCTGATGTACGAATTCATTGGGTGGCCTTTAAATGGCTTACCTCATTTCTCCAGGGTTGGGGACAGAGGGTGGCACTAATAGAGAGGGTGTCACCTCAACACACCTTGGTGTGTGTGGTCCCTCATGGGTCAATCCTCTCTCCAGTGTTTTACATCTGTATGTGCCCCCTTGTCCAGCTGGTGCAAAGGTTTCGGGCTGGATTGTTAACAGTATGTGGATGACACCCAGCTGTATTTGTTGATGGATGAACAGATGCCACCCCATCTACTTTGACTGAAGGGCTGGAGGCCATGGTTGGATAGTTGAAGCAGAGCCAGTTGAGACTGAATCCATCGAAGACAGAGGTTCTGTGGCTGGGTAGGGGGAACTCAGGGCTGAGGTGCCAATTCCCAGCTCTCGATGGTATAGCTTTAACACCAGTGCTGACTGCCAGGAGCCTGGCTGTGCTTCTGGATACCTCCTTATTGATGGAGGCCCACATCACAAAGGTTGCTAGGCTGATGTTTCTCCAGCTGCACTAGATCAGGCAACTGGCCCCCTTCCTGTCTCACCCTGACCTAGCCACAGTAACCCATGCAATGTCTGGTGTAGTGGCTAAGTGTGTGGGCTCTCATCTGGGAGAACCGGGTTTGATTCTCCACTCTTCCACTCACACCTGCTGGATGACCTTGGGCAAGCCCTAGTTCTGGCACAGCTGACCTTGAAAAAAGAGCAGCTTCTGTCAGAGCTCTCTCAGCCCCACCTACTTCACAGGGCGTCTGTTGTGGGGAGGGGAAGGGAAATAAGTTTGTAAGCTCCAGGTTAGACTACTGTAACTTGGTCTATGCAGGACTACCTTTGAGACTGACCTGGAAATTACAGCTGGTCCAGAACATAGTGACACAGGTCCCTACTGGAACCCCACCAACAGCACATATCCCACCAGTGCTTTGCCAGCTGCACTGGCTCCAGGTTGAATACTTGATCAGGTTCAAGGTTCTGGTATTCTGCAACCAACGTATTTGTGGGACCGCCTCTCCTGGTAAACCCCTTGAAGAGCATTATGCTCTGGGGAGAAGAACCTCCTGGTGATCCCTGGCTGGAAAAAGATCCAGCTGTCCTCAACAAGAGCCCAGGCCTTTTCAGCCCTGGCGCTGGCCTGGTGGAATCCTCTGCCAAATAACACCCATGCCCTCTGGGACTTCTGTAGCTTCTTGACCCTTATACAGGTTTCTCAGGAGACATGTGAGGTGGTCTGGTACTCCCATCTCTTTAAGAACCTGCCATAGTATATTGTGATCCACACAATCAAAGGCTTTAGCGTAGTCAATGAAGCAGAAGTAGATGTTTTTCTGGTACTCTCTTGCTTTCTCCATAATCCAGCGAATGTTGGCAATTTGATCTCTAGTTCCCCTACCTCTTCAAAACCCAGCTTGTACTTCTGGCAGTTCTCTGTCCACGTACTGTTGGAGCCTAGCTTGTAGGATCTTTAGCATGACCTTGCTAGCGTGTGAAATGAGTACAATTGTGCAATAGTTTGAACATTCCTTGGCATTGCCCTTCTTTGGGATTGGAATGTATACTGACCTTTTCCAATCCTGTGGCCACTGTTGTGTTTTCCAAATTTGTTGGCAAATTGAGTGCAGCACTTTAACAGCATCTTTTAAGACTTTGAATAGCTCAGCTGGGATACCATCACCTCCACTAGCTTTGTTGTTAGTAATGCTTTCTAAGGCCATTTAACTTCGCATTCCAAGATGTCTGGCTCGAGGTCAGTGATTATACCATCGTGGTTGTCAGGGACATTGAGGTCCTTCTTGTATAGTTCTTCTGTGTATTCTTGGCATCTTTTCCTAATCTCTTCTGCTTCTGTTAGGTCCCTACCGTTTTTGTCCTTTATCATGGCCAGCTTTGCATGGAATATTCCCTTGATTTCTCCAATTTTCTTGAAGAGATCTCTAGTCTTTCCCATTCTATTGTTTTCCTCTATTACTTTGCATTGTTCATTCAGGAAAGCCTCCTTATCTCTCCTTGCTTTTCTCTGGAAATCTGCATTCAGTTGGGTAAATCTTTCCTTTTCACCTTTGCCTTTTGCTTTCCTTCTTTCCTCGGCTATTTGTAAAGCCTCATCAGACAGCCACTTTGCTTTCTTGCATTTCTTTTTCTTTGGGATGGCGGTGATTGCTGCCTCCTGTACAATGTCACAAATCTCTGTCCATAGTTCTTCAGGCACTTTGTCTATCAAATCTTGTCCCTTAAACCTATTCTTCACCTCTACTGTATATTCATTGGGGATGCGATCTAGGTCAAATCTGAATGGCCTAGTGGTTTTCCCAACTTTCTTCAATTTAAGTCTGAATTTTGCAATGAGTAGCTCATGATCTGAGCCACAGTCAGCTCCAGGTCTTGTTTTTACTGACTGGATAGAGCTTCTCCATCTTTGACTGCAAATTATATAGTCAACCTGATTTCGGTGTTGCCCATCTGGTGATGTCCATGTGTACAGTCGCCTCTTAGGTTGTTGGAAAAGGGTGTTCGCTATGACCAGCGTGTTCTTTTGACAAAACTCTGTTAGCCTTTGCCCTGCTTCATTTTGTTCTCCAAGGCCAAACTTGTCTGTTATTCCGGTTGCTTTTTGATTTCCTACTTTAGCATTCCAGTCCCCTATGATGATGAGGACATCATTTTTTGGTGTTAGTTCTATGAGGTGCTGTAGGTCTTCATAGAACCAGTCCACTTCAGCCTCTTCTGCAGCAGTGGTTGAGCATAGACTTGGATTACTGTGATGTTGAATGGTTTGCCTTGGATTCGGACTGAGATCATTCTGTCATTTTTGAGATTGTATCCCAATACTGCCTTTCTCACTCTCTTGGTTTATTGGTTTAACTGTATTTAAATTGAGCATAAATGTCTTTATTGAAATGTATCTATTGAAATGTTGTTCACCACCCTGAGCCCTCTGCATGGGGGAGGGCAGTCTATAAGTCAAATAAAAAAATAAAAGGAGTGCAAGCTAGTCTACTACAACCTCGGCTATAGCAGAAGAGGAGGAGCTGTGATGGAGGGCTCAGACTCAGCTTACTTTCCAACAACCTCCTCAAGTCAAAAGCAGGAGGAAGAGGAGACAAAGATGTCATGATGGGTTATTGCTGCTGCTGTTTGCTATGACCATCTAGTGAACTGGCACATGTGGGAATCAGGATAGAACTGAGAGCCAGTTTGGTATAGTTAAGTGCGCAGACTCTAATCTGGGAGAACCAGGTTTGATTCCCCACTCCTTCACTTTCATCTGCTGATGTGACCTTGGGTCAGTCACAAGCTCTGGCACAGCTGTTCCTGAAAGAGCAGTTTGTGTTAAGAGTTCTCTCAGCCCCACCTACCTCATAGGGTGTCTGTTGTGGGAAGGGAAAGGAGTTTGTAAGCTGCTCTGAGACTCCTCTGGGTAGTAAGGGTGGGGTATAAATCCAATCTCTTCTCCTTCTAGAACTGACAATTCTATGTGGTACTGAAATCCATATGTGATAAGTCATTTGCTGTGCTTCCAATGCTTCTACATTAAAGGTAGCATTAAAATGAGGATCTTGCACTTTATTTTAGCATGATGATATCTCCATGAGGTAAATTGGTGCCGTTTTCTTGTGGAGAGATGTGCTTGTGAATCAGTCTCAAGTAGGGATGGCTTCTCTTTGTCTTCCCCTCTAAAGGGGGATCTGGTGCTCACTCTCTCCAGTTTTTTAAAAATGAGGAGATAAACAGGTGTAAGTTCCACAGTTAACTTCACATACTAGTTTTTATAAAGCAGCAAGTAATTTATTTTCCTTGCATATTATAGCCATGGAAATCCCTACAAGTTTTGCCAAAATTAAACTTGTGTCTTTACATCACCTTGAAGATGACTGTTTATTATATAGGACATGCACTTTTTATAGTAGTAGCAATAAGCACTGATGTTATGTACTGTTCAGCCTTGTAAAGATTTGTATAGCCTTGAGTCTGCACTTTTGAAACTCCTGGTTCATCCGCCACTTTACCTTTTCAGGTTGTGTGATATAATAATTGCTCTCTGTGATTGCTGACCACTCCTCCCAAATATATGTTACTGGAAATAAAAGCATGAACCCCAGGGAGCCAAAAGAGCTGAGTTGAGAAGGGAATACATTACCAATACATTCCTTTCCCTCATTCCTGGGTTTTAAGTGTCTGGAACCAAAGTTGCTCCTGGCACCAGATTTAATTTTTGTATTCCTCTTCATTTGGGGAGAAAAATGGACAGATTGCAACTCTTAAGTCTTTGTGTTCAAAGTTAGAAGATCAAAGGGGAACACTTGAACTCATAACTTTTCTATGGAAACTGGGTTTCCTACATATAGGAAGCTTCTTCATAAAAACACTTCAAAGGAAAATGACTGGGTAGCATTACTGCACAAGATGTTGCGAACTGGGCTTGAACTGTTGCCTTGCTCATGCATGGTTTTAATGTAGGATGTCTTTGTTGGTCAGTTTGAGACTATACTGATGTGGAAACTATGCTCCATAAATATGTGAGTAGTGGTAGAATGGTGTATGCTGTGGCAAGGAAGGAGAGACATATTAAAACTCAAAGTACACTTAACAAAAAAAAGACCTAATTTGAAAACTGTGATAATTTCAAAATAGTTTCTTTGTTTCCCAAAAGCACGTGCAGCAACCCTTTTGGGGATGATAGTGTGGAGGAAGAATGGCTTTTTAACCACTTCCTCTCCTGTCTTGGAGAAAAGTTACCCCACCCCTAGATTTACAAGGAGCCATACAACTGTTTTTAAACAGGAAAAAGACGAGGAGGAAAGATTTATGAAAGCCCCTGGTCATCAAAGAAAATGTTATATAGTTTGAGCATTCGTGTAATATTTTGGGCTCAATTCACATGCCATGGGCAAATCAAAATTTATTAATGATTGGCACAAGTCTGGTTAGTTGTTGGCTTATGTTCTCCCCCCTCCTTCCACTTGCACAGCATAGAAGTCTTCAACTAACTCCAGTTTGTTGGATGTCTGAATTAGGATCCCCTAACAAATTCAGGTCTGTTTCTTTCCTGGTAACTGAAATTCTTAAATTTAATCTTAGTTGTGAATCCTGATTAGTGAGGGAGAAGGAGCCTGAGTTTAAGTTGCCTACATTCAGGCACCTTGATGTTTGATGGGATACTTTTGTGCTGTGTGAGCAAAAGATAGGAGTATGCAAGACCAGCAGTTAACCAGGCTTTATGCCCACAGCTGTAAGATCTGAATGTAGTCCTTGGGTGTCCCTTAGTTTCATGACTTGTGGACTGTAGAATATTACTGTTTTTGTTTCCACATTCTTATTGAATCTCTGTTTTGCTCTCCATTTTGGATCCTTCAGTCTCAGGCCCTAATGGCTGTTCCTGGGAACCAAAGAGATATATAATAAACTGGAGTTGTAAACCTAACTTATGCACCTGTCATTGTAGTAATATGTGGTATAAAGATGCTTGTTCTTACTCTTAGGCTTAGGGAATGGCAAGAATATGGTATGCAGGAAGCAATTCTGTGTTGGCAGTGACTGGCTGAGCTATGCAAATATGTCAGAAAATGGCATTGTTAGTCTCTAGTGGCTATTGGCTGGGGTCCTCCAATCCTTAAGAGAGGAAAGGCAAGTAGAAGCCTGAAAACTGGGTGAAAGAGCTGAGGGTTGGCTTTTCAAAGAGGGTGGTCCAGGGGCACAGGCATAAAGGTATAAAAGGAGAAGAAAGAATGAGCAGAAGGGAAACTGCAGATGGCTGAGAGCTACAGTAGTTAGAAGCTGTATATGTAGTAGATGTGGGTAGTTGGATAAGTGCCCTAGTAGAATTGCACCCAATTAACTTTGTTCAGAATGACTGTGAATTCCTGCCTGCCATGCTACAAGTAATATGACAAGTAATGTGTTTTTGGGTTTGTGGAGAACATTTTTGCTGTGGAGAAGACTTCATTCCCCTAAAAATGTATAGCTTAGCTATGCAGAGGCAGGCAATGGCAAGCCATCTCTGAGCATTAGCACTATTTGAATTTGCTTCCTGCTTGTAGGAGCCCTTTGTGGCCTGAAGTGGTGTGTGTGTGAAAAACTTGCAACAGAGGGTTGTATTAGGAAAATGCTTCATCTTTCTAACCATTACAGAGGTAGACACTTGTTATGACGTGGTTGGAATCTGGTTACACTTCTGCTATGTTGCCTGTGTTTTCAAAGTGACAGTTTTCAGCTGTTCTCTTCAAAACACTCTGAGATACCAATCAAAAACAGAATCAATAACAGATTGTATGGTCTGTTGTCTTTAAAGTGACAGTCTGCTTCCTAGCAGCTTTTTCTGCATGAGCTATGAATTTCTGAATCTCTGCCTATTATGGCATTTTGCTTTAGGAAAAACTTCCCTGACAAATCCTGACTTTCTAATGAAGCATTCAAACTTATCTGGGATGAACAGGGCTTTTAATGTTGATCTGAGTGTAGAAATCAATTTGAACTTGAAGTCTGAAGCCTCCAAGAAGCTGAACCGTAAAAGGCAATAGTTTTCTAGAGATAGCGTGGTAGTATTACAGAGGAATAGTCTTATATTCAGGCTTGCCCAGTGTATAAATGTTCACCTGCATCATGCTGTTGTCTGTCTTAGTATTTCAAGTGTTGCAGTAAACAGTTTCCCTCCTTTTTACCCTTCCACATGTGGTTGTGGTTGGATGTGGTTATTCGATATTGTGCTTTTGGGAAGCAGCGCACTTGAAAATGTAAGTGTTTTACTTTAAAAGTATTGTCTATGTGAAAGGATGATTACAGGTGCTTATATTTCTATGGGGCTCTTTCATGTCCTTGTTGGGGAGGGGAGAGGTGTAGGGAAAAACCGGAAGTTTCACTTTGGGTGGATCAGAAGCTTACCTCTATTTACTCGAAAGGAAAACTAGATTGCGCCACATTTTTTTGTCAGGAAGAAGTAGTCTGCCTTTAAATTTGTACATAAGTTACAGTTATGTACAATAATAAAACACATTTTGTGTATAACCATTTTAAATAGGGATAGTCATATTCAGGCTTGCCTTTGTTTTGCGTGGATGTGGTACTTGAGCTGTAGTCAGTTTCCTAGTTTTATTTCTGTGGGATTGAAGCCTATAGTCAGTAACCAGTTATTGTAAGGGTTTAGGAGTGTTAGGCTGGCTGCCTTTGGCAAAGGGCTCCAACACCTTTTCTTTGTTCATGCCTCTTTGTAACCTGTGATAGAAGCTCTGGCAGAATCTTTTTTTAGGACCTTTAATGCTTTACCACAGCACCACTGTATGTTATCTCAGTAAATGTATATTCTAAAAGGAGTACTTGCTGATGTGGCCCGGGGCACATGCGGGAATGGATGGAAGGACTGCATAACCCACTTCTGTGTCTGCTGCTTCTCCCTCACAAAATGTTGTCTTCTCAGATAATTCTAGTTTTAGGCTCTGGCTGGAGTTATAAGATTAAAAGCTATGGCGGAGTATTTGTAAGTGCTATAATGATTTCCCCTGGTTGCGTTGCATTTTGAGGAATTGGGGAAACCATGGATGGGTCCAGCTTCATGACTTAAGTATTTAATCAAGTTTGAAATGGTGAATTACACACAGCAGGCAGATCACTTGAGGAGTTCCTATACAGGACCTGCCAGGCCTAGCTAGTTTAGATTTATTTAACAAGGGAGAATCAGGATTATTGTGGAACTTTTGCTGCCCTCTGGAATTGTACCACGTGGAAATGGTGACCACAGCACACAAAGAGTGCATAAATGTGGTTCTAGCCTTGGTTCTATCTATTTTTTTTTGTTTTGTTTTACAGTATGGACACAAATTGAATATATTTGGGACCTTAATCTAATGATTAAGACCATTCCAATTTTTCAAAGGATACTTTGTAAATAATCACAGTAACAATTTGTACTTCTGTGGGGGAGAACTGAAATGCATTTCTATTTTTTAGTTTTTAAATTTTAATATAAGCAGTTTAAAAGAGAAGCTTTTATGGGTTTCCCAGGAAAATTAAATACTTATATTCATTCAGTTGAGAAGACTTAAAAACAATGTTATAAATGGAGCAGCAAACGACCTTTTGTGCTTTAAAAGGATTTATTTCAATTGTATGAGCTGGAAAATCAAAAGCCTTTCCAACCAATTAATCTGACTTTAATATTCAGCAGTTGAACTGAGTGACATGTTTCAAAGCAGATCTGTGGAAGTCTCATAGTGAAACAATTCCTTGCATTAGTGGAGAAGGATTTTGTACCAGTATAGCATGAGGACTAAGGATTGTTCTTCAAATGATATATTTGATTCTAGAGGTATTATAGTTGAGGCAGAAGAAACTTAAGTTTGGTGAAGCTGATCCTGCAGCAATTTACTTGTAGGGTAAAGTGAGCCAGTGGTTAGAGTGTCAGAGTAGGATCTGAGTGTCTCCAAGTTTGCAACCCCCATGCCTTGAAAGCTTGCTGAGCGACCTTGCCTCAGTCAGCCTAGCCTACTTAATGGGTTGTTGTGAGGATAAAATGAAGGAGGGGCGAATGATGTAAGCTGCTTTGGTCTGCACTGGGAAGAAAGATGGGGTGCAAATGAAGTTAATAAACCCATCATAGGAAAGGACTGCCATGCCTAGTTCTACACCAATTGTTGCTGTATGTACCTGTAATAAACCAGCTTCCATTGCAGATTATTGGTTATCGGGAGCTAATCTCACTATGTATATTTCAGAATGTGGTTTGGTCTTGGGCTATTGAATCTTTAAAACTTTCATTGAAATGCAGTGAAATATTATGAAAATAAGATCAGTGCTTCCCAGATTGACATAAGGTTTAAATATTATAAAAATTCTTTTTGTTATACAGATGGAAGTTGAAGCTATTCTCTGACATCAGTGATATAATTGATCAGTGCAGGAAGAAGTAGTGAAAACTAAAGTCGCTAGTGTGTTACAAAAGAAAATTAACAAGAAGTGTTCTCTCTTCCCCTTCCATGGATTTTGGTTCCTTTCTCTGGCTATGATCTTGGGAATCCCTTGAAGGGTTCATGTGAGGACTGTGCCTAAAAATACAAAATAGCAAAAAATACAAATTCAGCAGCTTCCTAACTAAAAAAGACTGAAATGAGGAAGAGGGTGTGACATGGTATAAGAGCAGGGAAAATGCGTGGAGGGGAAGTAATTCCAAAAGGAGATGCCTTAGAGAAGCCGGGATTGTTAAAGATGAAAAGAAGGATGCTGTTTGCCTGTCAGGAGATACAGCATTTTGCATTAAGCGTTGTTGTTGTTGTTGTTCAGTCGCACAGTCGAGTCCGACTCTTCGCGACCCCATGGACCAGATCACGCCAGGCCCTCCTGTCTTCCACTGTCCGCTGAAGTTTGCTCAATTTCATGTTCATTGCATCGATGACACTGTCTAACCATCTCATCCTTTGCCGTCCCCTTCTTCTTTGACCTTCAGTCTTTCCCAGCATCAGGGTCTTCTCCAGTGAATGCTCCCTTCTCATTTGGTGGCCAAAGTATTTGAGCTTCAGCTTCAGGATCTGGCCTTCCAGGGAATAGTCATGGTTGATTTCTGTTTACAGATGGATAAATGCCTGAGGGAAAGTAGTAGGTAAGCCACTATATAAAAAAATCCTCATTGAAGGGAGACCTGACTAATTATAGGCCAGTATGAAAACTACATTTCTTGGGGAAGGTGATTGAACTGGAAAAGGCAGTCTAATTTCAGGCAAATGGAAATTACACTTCTGCCCTTAACCCTTTTTCAGTCTAACGTCAGCCCTAGTTTTGGGATGGAAACTGCTTTAATCAGCTCTCGTGGATCTCTGTTTGTTGTTGTTGTTCAGTTGCACATTCGAGTGTGACTCTTTGTGACCACATCACGCCAGGCCCTCCATCCCAGAGTTTGCTTAATTTCATGTTTGCTGCCTTAGTAACACTGTCTAACCATCTCATCCTTTGCCATCCCCTTCTTCTTTGACCTTCAATCTTTCCCAGCATCAGGGTCTTCTCCAGTGAGTGCTCCCTTCTCATTTGGTGGCCAAAGTAGTTGAGCTTCAGTTTCAGGATCTGGCCTTCCAGGGAACAGTCAGGGTTGATTTCTTTTAGGATTGACTGATTTGATCTCCTTGCAGTCCAAGGGACTCTCAAGAGTCTTCTCCGGCACCATAGTTCAAAAGAATCTATTCTTCGGCACTCGGCCTTCCTTATAGTCCAACTCTCGCAGCCATACATTACTACAGGGAATACCATTGCTTTGACCATGCGGACTTTTGTTGGCAGGGTGATGTCTCTGCTTTTTATCATGCTGTTTAGTTTTGCCATCACTTTCCTCCCAAGGAGCAGGCGTCTTTTAATTTCATGGCTGCAGTCACTATCTGCAGTCATCTGGGATCCCAGGAACGTGAAGTCTGTCACTACTTCTGTGACTTCCCCTTCTATTTGCTAAGGAGTGATGGGGCCAGATGCCATGATCTTAGTTTTTTTGATGTTGAGCTTCAAGCCCACTTTTGCGCTGTCCTCTTTCACACTGAGCAAGAGGCTCTTTCGGTCATCTTCACTTTCTGTCAGCAGAGTGGTATCGTCTGCACATCTGAGGTTATTGATCTTTTCCCCAGCAATCTTAATTACGGTTTGTGATTCATCCAGGCTGGCATTTCATATGATGTACTCTGCATATAAATTAAATAAGCAAGGTGACAATATACATCCTTGTCGTACTTCTTTTCCTATGCTAAACCAATCAGTTGTTCCATATCCGGTTCTAACTGTTGCTTCCTGACCCTTATACAGGTTTCTCAGGAGACATGTGAGGTGGTCTGGTACTCCCATCTCTTTAAGAACCTGCCATAGTTTATTGTGATCCACACAATCAAAGGCTTTAGCATAGTCAATGAAGCAGAAGTAGATGTTTTTTTGGTACTCTCTTGCTTTCTCCATAATCCAGCAAATGTTAGCAATTTGATCTCTAGTTCCTCTACCTCTTCGAAACCCAGCTTGTACTTCTGGCAGTTCTCTATCCACGTACTGTTGGAGCCTAGCTTGTAGGATCTTGAGCATGACCTTGAAATGAGTGCAATTGTGCGATAGTTTGAACATTCCTTGACATTGCCCTTCTTGGGATTGGAATGTATACTGACCTTTTCCAATCCTGTGGCCACTGTTGTGTTTTCCAAATTTATTGGCAAATTGAGTGCAGCACTTTAACAGCATTTTCTTTTAAGACTTTGAATCAGCTGGGATAAGCTAGAAAATGAAAAAGATGTAACAGATGCAAAGACCAAACAGAGGTAACAGTAGAACAATGTATGAGTCCAGTGGCACCTTTGCATCTGTTAAAACAACTGTATAAACCAACCTTGTTATTCCTGAATTTGATAAATACCTTCATTATGTTGCATGCTAATTTACTGCTCAGCCTCTGCCTATATGTATGGTCTGGTAAATTCCATTTCATTATATAAAGAGAAGAAGAAGAAGAAGAGTTGGATTTATACCCCACCCTTGACCCTTCAGAGCGGATTACAATATGCTTCCCTTCCTCTCCCCACAACAGACACCCTGTGAGGTAGGTGGAGCTGGGAGAGCTCTGACTGAGAACTGCTCTTGAGAGAACAGCTCTGACAGAACTTGTAACTGACACAAGATCACACCAGCAGCTGCATGTGGAAGAGTAGGGCATCAGACCCAGTTCTCCCAGATTAGAGTCTGCGCTCCTAACCACTATACACTAAACTGGCTCACACGAAAGCTCATACAGTGAATAAAATTTTTTTGGTCTTAAAGGTGCCACTGGACTCATACTTTGTTCTTCTTCATTTTATCCTAGTTCTCCCACCTTCTGACTAGGATAAAAGGAGACCGAGATCTCTGTTTCTGCTCTTCTCATGTCTCATGAAGGGAGCTTTGACCCTTAAAAACTTATACCCTGAAACTCTTGTTGGTCTCTAAGGTGCTAGTGGACTTGAAGCTAAGAGTGGAAAGAGAATTTTTGAAAAGCACCCGGTTACAAATCTAGGTAAGAAAAATAGTAAAGAAAAAGAGGAGTGAGACTCTTCCTAATACAGCTTTGCATGTTATTGTGAATCACATATAAGACTCAAAAATGTTTTGCAAGTAAAAGTAACTTGTCAAAGGTTGCTAAACAAGTCAAATTTCTTGTGAAGCTCACTGATCCAATGTTAAAGTTTTAGATCTTAACCTTGTTTTTCCTCTTATTAATTGTACTTCCAGTGAGCTTAATCCTCCCAGCTAGGAATGGGATGGATTTTATGGAAAAACCTATCAGTTTTCTCTCCTGCTTCACTTCAGTATCATTAACAAATGAAAAAAAAAATATTTTTCTCTGGGGGGAGCTGGGGGGACATAGTATGGCTAGTGAAAACAAGTATTTTGTTCTGTGGCTTCTCTGGTCTGTGCTGATGCTTGCACAAACTCTAGTGCAAATTCCTTCTGTTTCCTTTCATGGGCCCTTGGTACCTGAGTTTGTATCATGCAAACAAGGCCTAAGTATGTGCATGAGCATTTCTGGTCTCTGTGAATAGATTGCCATGTGGAACTATGCATATTATGTTTTCTGCTGAACATGCATATTATAGTTTTCTGCTGAACATAATCGGAATGTCTAGTTGTTATGGCTACTCTGAATAACAGACCATTGTTTAGAAGTGGCCATTGTTGTGCTAAGCACACATATGTAAATAATCAGTTTTGGAGTCCTTGTTTTAAATTTTTTAATCTGGATCATTAATTCTGTATGCTTAAGGATATAAAATGGTGAGTTGTTGAGAATAGGTTGATAAATATGCACTTTTCAGCTTTGTCTCTTGCCTCTATGAATTAAGGAGCTCTGATCTTAAGAGAGGGATATGTCTTTCTCTGGGTGATTCCACACTAGACCTTAAATCCTGGTTCAACCCTGTCCCCGAACTTACATTCTACGCTACACCCCTGTAATTTTCTTGGGGTATTTTTACATTCTACACTACACTTGAGTTCACCCCATAATTATCTCGGAGTATTTTTTGTTTCCACATTACACTGCGGTCACCCCAGTTTTGCCCCATACTTGTCCTGAGATAAATAGATGCTGTTATAACTGGGGATAAATGCAAGGTATTGTGTTGCAAATTGAACTCTAATAAAACCAGGGATGAGATCCATGTGCGGAAAGGACCTGTAAACAGTTACTAGTGCTCTGTTTTTCATTTGGTTCTCTATATTAAGTGTAGGAGAGCTTCTCCCATGTTACTTCTTGTCCAGTGATTATCCTTTGAACTGGGAAAGATGTAACATGCTATTTAACCTTGCTTCTGGACTTTAAACGTAAGCCAATTATTTGGTAAAATTACTGTTCGATTTTTTTTAATAGGCAGCTGGCCTTCTTCCAGTAGCAAATTACCTGGAACTACATAGGCTCTTAATTCATGTGATCAAGAGCTAAATACAAATTGGCTCAAGACAAGAGGTGGAAGTTCAATGGCTTATTTGGCCAGAAAGGTATTAGTATGGCTTTTGTGTTTTGAAGTGCCTTGAGAAGAGGAGGAGAAACAGTGTAATGAGGTATAATTTTTTTATTTCAGAATCCATGTCTTTAGGACAGTTCACAGAAAACTTCCACCACTACCTTTTCAAAAGTCCCTTCGAGTGGTTTATTTTTTGCTTTTGTTGTTCATCCACCCACTATATTGTTGTATGGTACTATATGGATGTAAACTTTTTCAGCACTGGTAGATCAAATATGCCACCGCAAATGCATGGAATATTATCTTTTGCTCTTAATAATGTAAAGCATGTGTAGCTTAAGCAAGTTTCTCATGAATTGGGAAAGAGAAGGCGAGGTTGCATTGATATTTGTCGCTTTACAAATGGAGAACAGAGTGAAAGACCACATGACATGATAAGGACATCAAAGGCAGACTGGGAAGGGAAAGGGAAAACCACTCTGGAAAACAGCTCTGCTTCCCTGAAGAAGGAAGAGGTGGTCAGCCTGCCCTATCCACAACCACCCAAAGACGGGGAGGGACAAAGGGAGGAAGAGGCAGCCTGCCTACCCAACTGCCTCCCTTCCCTCACAGGGGGCTTGGCTTCACACAGGCTGTGTGCCACCACTCTTGCTCTGTGCAGAACTTCCCCCGCTTCATATGGGCAGGCTGCAGATCTTCTGTCTCTGGACTGACCTGTCCCAGATGGGGGAAGGGAAGCTTCAGCCCATCTGGAGGTGTTGGGTGCCTATAATGACCAATCTGCCCTTGCAGAACATCAGATTGGCAGCACCACAGTAAATGTAAAGCATCATTTATTTATTCATTTATAGTCTGCCTTTTTCACTGAGACTTAATGTTGATTGCACAGTGTAAGTCAGTGCAATCAGTAGGATGTAACATCTAATAAACAAATCAATTAGAGTGGGTTTTAGAGATGTATGGTCCCAGAGAAATTCAGAGGGGGGAATGGGATTTTTCTGTTTTTCCCCAACTTCCTTTTCACTTTTTTAATGGAAAAATTATTTTAGGATGACTGAAATGTTCTTAAGACAACGTTTTTTACACTCAGAATGTATAGGATCAAAAAGGAGGAGAAACGTTAGGAAGCACTGGAAAAGGCTCCTACAAAATGCTCTGCTTTTGGGTGAGAAAAACTTTGCTTTAAAAAGTAAGTCACTAGTTTTAAATGTGTAGCATGAAAAGTCTGAGGACTTTCTCCATTTTTCCAATTGAAAAATTGGGAAATTTGAGGGAGCATGAAAACAAAAAAATCTTGTGAGGTTTTCCCCACTTCGTAATGGGTGAAATGAAATACCAAGTTTTACTCAGAATATGTTTATGTAAGACAAACTACAGCAATAGGTAATGATAATTAAAGAGTTAAGCATTTTCAGTATTATAATGTTTTTATTACTATAATAACGTTTAACTTAACATCCAAATACAATGGTAGTCCTTCCTGTTGTGACTAGCTGAGAGTGTTTCTGTCCAAATATACTTCCATTTATCTGCTTCAGAATTTTTTCTACCCTCAGCTTCTCCCCCCCCCTTTCTCTGGCAAAAATTAAAGGTACGTATGCTAAGGTGTCAGAGGGTTCAGCAGTTTCCAACTTTTTCTCAAGTATTGAATATACTGGGTTTTATAAGTATGCCAAATAGTGCAATTTTATATGCAAAATAAGTAATGTATTTTATAATTTAAACCTGTAAAACTTTTTAAGTTTGATATGAAAGTGAGTATTGCATATATTTTAAATTTTCTGTTCTTTTCTAGGTAATTTGCATCTAGAATTACAGAAATTTGAAACAGAGTATTAGTCATGATATGTTTCACAATGCAGAAAATAGTATTAAGTAGGAGACAGTGCAGGGAAGCAGGATAATACATACATTTCTAACTGATTGTGCTGGTTACGTACTGAAATAAACTCTTAACTGAAACCTGTTCCCTTTTTTAAAAGTTCCACCTGATCCATTCTCTTATAATATAGCCCTATTACTTTTGTAGAAGTGTCCTCCTGATAAGTTCTGGAATGACAGAAGCGTGGGAGCCTTTTTGACCTCCTCAGGCAAGCTAATCTACAGGGTGCAGGCACAATAGAGAAAGCACATGTATGGGCAGTTGATCTTGCACATTTTCAGGATAGTAGTTGCAGAAGGCCTTGATCAGATGATCAAAGCTGTTGTGTCAGAGGATAGAAGGAGAGGCAGTCTTGCAGATATATTATTTTTATTTTATTTTGGGGATTTTTATTCTGCCCTACCCTGTAAGCGGGGTCAGGGCAGCTCACAACATAATAGTCCAACAATAAAACCATAGATTAGATTAATTAAAAGAATTCATTAAACATTATCAGTAACAAAATTTAATTAACTGATTTAAATACCTGCTGGTCACTTGGTGGGTAGCTTCTCATTTCAGTGCAGGCTGAGTTCATACCAGAGAGGGCGGAGGAGACACGCTCTAACTAGAATAGATTGGTCACTTCCCTGATGTAAATAGTGCTATGGGTCGCTTGAAGTGGCGGAGACCAAAGTTCTTTGACATCCGTCGCCTCAACCAAAGGCCTGGTGGAACAGCTCCGTTTTACAGGCCCTGTGGAATTGCAGTAAATCCCGCAGGGCCCCGATCCCAGGCTGGGGCTGATATATGAGGGTCCAAGACATGAAGGCCTTTTTATATTAGCCAGCACCTTACTTGCATTTGTGCCTGTGCCTGGCTGCAGTGTTCAGTCATGAATGAACAACTGAGTGGTGGTCCTATACAGTCAGTCTGAAGATAGATCTCTGTCTATAGGAATGTGTCATGTATTAGCTGACCTGCTCTGAAGTGGCTAGGCAAATATGGATTGAATGCTATGTAAATGTACTTGCATAAATTTCTCTGCATTTCTCCTAGGTTTGCCAAATCTGGGGTGGGAAATTCCTGGAGATTGGGGGTGAGGCCAGGGGAGGGTGGAGTTTGGGGAGGGGACGGACCTCAGAAGGTATAATGCGATAAAGTTCATCCTCCAAAGCAGCCATTTTCTCCAGAGGAACTGTGATACTGGGAGATCCCTGGGTGCCATCTGGAGGGTAGCAACCCTAATTGTTTTCCCCCATTGCCTTATTCAGATTGTAATGTATAGAGTGTTTAGATCAGTGGCACAAACGTTGAGCTCTCTGGTTCCCTGTGAAAACTGTATTCATCTACATTAATTGATCAGTCGCCAATTTATTGATGAAATCTTTCAGTCCTTCACAATCTGCAGGCTAATGCTTGAGTAAAAACATTCTAACTAATAACTTCTTTGCAAGCTTGTTTAATAAAATTCTTGGTTCTCTTGCCTCACAACACTTTGAGGCAGGATTAATGTGTCTGTTCCGTTCTTTCCACCCCCAGAAGGTGTTTGAGTAGTGGGGGTAGGCACAATTTAAATTATAGATTCATCAGATTGGTATTTGAATATCCTCTGCAGCACAGGTTTAAAAAAAACCTTGTCGCTCATAGTGCTTGATTTGATGTTCAGTCTACATGCCTACCATGTCCTGGTTGCCATAGCAATGTTGCAAAGCTGGTGTTTCTGTGTTCTAGTTGTCCATGTAATCTGCTGCTTCAAAGAGGCAGAGCTTTTCCTAAATTTTGAAGTAGTTAAAAAAAAAACAACCCAAAAAACAAATGGTCCTGTAGAGTTGGTTAGATGGTGATGGCGAACATGTGCCAGCCACTGTGAAAACAAAATGATATCTTTCATTAATTGAGGGAGGGGGGAGCTGTAGCTGAGAGGAAACAGTTTTATCTGATAATTATACTTGGTATTTATATAGCACTCTTCCTAATTGCTCTGGGTGCTTCACATAACAATAATAGTTATATAATTGCACTGCAGATGGAAATTTCTCCAATACTGCAGTGGATCACAAAAGTGCCTACATAAATGTTATTCATTAAATGGTTTCAAGCCAAATTAGTTAAATGTTAACCTAGGAGCTGATTTGTATATTATAGAGTACACAGTTTTGATCTGGAGCCCCCATCCTGTGTTGGACATAACACAAGTATGTGGATTCTCCCCAGTTCTTGTGCATGCAGTGGCCAATTCAGGTCTGAACCACAAAGAAAAAGTGTCAGCCTTCCCCTTTCCTGCACCATTTTCCCTATCTGAAACTGTCCTGGGAGGCACAATTTGGGGAGCACATGGGTTTCCCTAGGATAGTGCCCCCCCCGACTGCTTCAGGTTGGGAAAACAATGTTTGAGGGATCTGAATGCCCTTATCAATGGTCCTGATCTGAATCAACCATTGCACATTTGGGAATAGAGAACCTGCAACAAATGTCTGACACAAAATGGGGACCTCAGACCCAAACGGTATACTCCATAATGGGCTTTTCCATGTGGAATTTTTCTGTTGGTTGTGTGGCCCCAAACTGCTTTGGTTTATCCCCTGATTTCTGCACACATTTTTGTGCCTTTAGTTTTCACTTCTTTTTAATACCCCCGCTCCGGTGGTTTTCCCCAGTTCCTTTGAGGCAACTTTTACCCCAGTATTTTTCTGGAAGCTGATTTTGAATTGCCTTTTTCCTCATGTGTAATATGTTTGATGGGTTTCTTTACCTTGCTAACTCCCACCTACCTTCAGCCTACTTTTAAAATGATTTTTAAAATCATCATCAAACCACTCTTTCTTCCTCCTAGCCCTGAACATGAGTGGTTTCATTTTTACCTTTTTAAAAAAGCAATAAAATATCATGGATCACTGCCTTGTCGTGGCGAAGGGGCTTGCGTGGTTCGATGAGGCTGTGGGCTATGCCGTGGAGGGCCACCCAGGACGGACAGGCCACAGCAGAGAGCTCAGACCAAGCGTGATCCCCTGGAGAAGGAAATGGCAACCCACTCCAGTATCTTTGCCAAGAAAACCCCATGGACAGTAACAAAAGGCTAAAAGATATGACGCCGGAAGATGAGCCCCTCAGGTCGGAAGGTGTCCAATATGCTACTGAGGAAGAGCAGAGGGCAAGTACGAGTAACCCCAGAAAGAGTGAAGCGGCTGGGCCAAAGCCAAAAGGACGCTCAGTCGTGGATGTGTCTGACGGTGAAAGGAAAGTCCGATGCTGCAAAGAACAATACTGCATAGGAACCTGGAATGTAAGATCTATGAATCAAGGTAAGCTTGACGTGGTCAAAAATGAGATGGCAAGAATGAACATTGACATCTTGGGAATCAGTGAACTAAAGTGGACAGGAATGGGCGAATTTAACTCAGAAGACCATTATATCTACTACTGTGGCCAGGAATCCCGTAGAAAAAATGGTGTGGCCTTTATAGTCAACAAGAGAGTGAGAAAGGCAGTATTGGGATACAATCTCAAAAATGACAGAATGATCTCGGTTCGAATCCAAGGCAAACCATTCAATATCACAGTAATCCAAGTCTATGCCCCAACCACTGCTGCAGAAGAGGCTGAAGTGGACCAGTTCTACGAAGACCTACAACAGCTCGTAGAACTAACACCAAAAAATGATGTCCTCATCATCATAGGGGACTGGAATGCTAAAGTAGGAAATCAAAAGGTAACCGGAATAACAGACAAATTTGGCCTTGGAGAACAAAATGAAGCAGGGCAAAGGCTAACAGAGTTTTGTCAAGAGAACACGCTGGTCATAGCAAACACCCTTTTCCAACAACCTAAGAGGCGTCTCTACACATGGACATCACCAGATGGGCAACACCGAAATCAGATTGACTATATAATTTGCAGTCAAAGATGGAGAAGCTCTATCCAGTCAGTAAAAACAAGACCTGGAGCTGACTGTGGCTCAGATCATGAGCTACTCATTGCAAAATTCAGACTTAAATTGAAGAAAGTTGGGAAGACCACAAGGCCATTCAGATTTGACCTAGATCACATCCCCGATGAATATACAGTAGAGGTGAAGAATAGGTTTAAGGGACTAGATTTGATAGACAGAGTGCCTGAAGAACTATGGACAGGAGAACTATTGTAAAGGAGGCAGCACTCACCGCCATCCCAAAGAAAAAGAAATGCAAAAAAGCAAAGTGGCTGTCTGATGAGGCTTTACACATAGCAGAGGAAAGAAGGAAAGCTAAAGGCAATGGGGATAAGGAAAGATTTGCCCAATTTAATGCAGATTTCCAGAGAACAGCAAGGAGAGATAAGGAGGCTTTCCTGAATGAACAATGCAGAGTAATAGAGGAAAACAATAGATTGGGAAGGACTAGAGATCTCTTCAAGAAAATTGGAGAAATCAAGGGAACGTTCCATGCAAAGCTGGCCATGATAAAGGAAAAAACGGTAGGGACCTAACAGAAGCAGAAGAGATTAGGAAAAGATGGCAAGAATACATGGAAGAACTATACAAGAAGGACCTCGATGTCCTTGACAACCACGATGGTATAATCACTGACCTCGAGCCAGACATCCTGGAAAGCGAAGTTAAATGGGCCTTAGAAAGCATTACTAACAACAAAGCTAGTGGAGGTGATGGTATCCCAGCTGAGTTATTCAAAGTCTTAAAAGAAGATGCTGCTAAAGTGCTGCACTCAATTTGCCAACAAATTTGGAAAACACAACAGTGGCCACAGGATTGGAAAAGGTCAGTTTACATTCCAATCCCAAAGAAGGGCAACGTCAAAGAATGTTCAAACTATCGCACAATTGCACTCATTTCACACGCTAGCAAGGTCATGCTCAAGATCCTACAAGCTAGGCTCCAACAGTACGTGGATAGAGAACTGCCAGAAGTACAAGCTGGGTTTCGAAGAGGTAGAGGAACTAGAGATCAAATTGCCAACATTCGCTGGATTATGGAGAAAGCAAGAGAGTACCAGAAAAACATCTACTTCTGCTTCATTGACTATGCTAAAGCCTTTGATTGTGTGGATCACAATAAACTATGGCAGGTTCTTAAAGAGATGGGAGTACCAGACCACCTCACCTGTCTCCTGAGAAACCTGTATAAGGGTCAAGAAGCAACAGTTAGAACCGGATATGGAACCAACTGATTGGTTTAGCATAGGAAAAGGAGTACGACAAGGATGTATATTGTCACCTTGCTTATTTAATTTATATGCAGAGTACATCATGCGAAATGCTGGCCTGGATGAATCACAAGCTGGAGTTAAGATTGCTGGGGAAAAGATCAATAACCTCAGATATGCAGACGATACCACTCTTATGGCAGAAAGTGAAGAGGACCTAAAGAGCCTCTTGCTCAGGGTGAAAGAGGAAAGTGCAAAAGTGGGCTTGAAGCTCAACATCAAAAAACTAAGATCATGGCATCTGGCCCCATCACTCCTTGGCAAATAGAAGGGGAAGTCGTAGAAGTAGTGACAGACTTCACGTTCCTAGGATCCCAGATCACTGCAGATGGTGACTGCAGCCATGAAATTAAAGACGCCTGCTCCTTGGGAGGAAAGCGATGGCAAACCTAAACAGCATGATAAAAAGCAGAGACATCACCTTGCCAACAAAAGTCCGCCTGGTCAAAGCAATGGTATTCCCCGTAGTAATGTATGGCTGCGAGAGTTGGACTATAAGGAAGGCTGAGCGCCGAAGAATAGATTCTTTTGAACTATGGTGCCGGAGAAGACTCTTGAGAGTCCCTTGGACTGCAAGGAGATCAAATAAGTCAATCCTAAAAGAAATCAACCCTGACTGTTCCCTGGAAGGCCAGATCCTGAAGCTGAAGCTCAAATACTTTGGCCACCAAATGAGAAGGGAGCATTCACTGGAGAAGACCCTGATGCTGGGAAAGATTGAAGGTCAAAGAAGAAGGGGACGGCAAAGGATGAGATGGTTAGACAGTGTCATCGATGCAACGAACATGAAATTGAGCAGACTTCAGCGGATAGCGGAAGACAGGAGGGCCTGGCGTAATCTGGTCCATGGGGTCGCGAAGAGTCGGACTCGACTGTGCGACTGAACAACAACAACAATACTGATATAGTGTTGTAATGATATTTTAAGCAGATTCTCTTAATTCTCAAATTTAATTTTTTAAAGTAAATTTCTTATTACTTAGCTCACAGAGATACACTTTTCCCCTTATGTCTCCTCAAGGGACAGGGCTGGATACTTTTTTTTAAATTAAAGCTGGGAATTCTGAGAACCTGCTTAAATTTTCATTACAACATTATATTCATATTTTATCACTTTTTGTAAAAAAGAAAAAAAAAGTTCTGCTCATGGAATGACAGGGTGCTGGTTGCCCTAGTGGATGACCTTTGGAGACATCTGGATCGAGGCAGATCGGTGCTGCTGATTCTTCTAGTTCTTTCAGTAGCGTTCGATATGGTTGACCATGAGGTGCTAACCAACTGCCTCGCCAACGCTGGGATATGGGGGCTTGCCTTGCAATGGCTGACCTCCTTTCTCCAGGGTCGGGGACAGAGGGTGGCACTTGGGGGGGGGGAGCTGTCTCAATGGCACCCGCTGGAATGTGGTGTGCCACAGGGAGCAATCCTCTCCCCCATGTTTTTTAATATCTATATGTGCCCCCTTGCCCAGATTATCCAAGGGTATGGGCTGGGTTGTCACCAATATGCAGATGACACCCAGCTCTTCCCAGATGCAGTCCCATGTGAACTGGATGGAGTGTTGCAGGCTGTGGCTGGATGGTTGCGACAGAGCCGACTGAAACTAAATCCATCTAAGATGGAGGTCCTGTACCTGAGCTGTGGAGGGTTGAGTCATGGAATCAGGCTCCCAACCGATGGGGCTTCTTTGGTGTCAACACTGGGGGTGAAGAGTCTGGGAGTGTTCCTGGATGCCTCCCTCTCTATGGAGGCTCAGGTCACCACCACTGCCAGGTCGGCCTTTTTTCATCTGAGATAGATCAGGCAGTTGGCCTCTTATCTCACCCGATGAGACCTAGCTACAGTGACCCATGCAATGGTCACTTCCAGACTGGACTATTGTAACTCTCTCTATGTGGGGCTGTCCTTGACCCTGCTCTGGAAGTTGCAGCTAGTGTAGAACATGGCAGCACGTGTGTTGACAGCGACACCTGTGTGGGCTCACATCCACCCAGTGCTGCATGAACTGCGCTGACTGCCTATTGAATTCTGGCTCTATTTCAAGGTGCTGGTACTTACCTTTAAAGCCCTATATGACCAGGGGCAAGCATACCTTTGAGAATGCCTCTCCTCATATGAGGTCCATGAATCAACATCTTCAAGCAGTCCCTGGCCACAGGGACGTCCGACTAGCCTTGACCAGGGCCAGGGCTTTTTCAGCCCTGGCCCCTACCTGCTGGAATGAGCTCCCACACAAGATCAGGGTCCTGCGGGATCTACTACAGTTCAGCAGGGCCTGCAAGACGGAGCTCTTCCACCAGGCTTTTGGTTGAGGTTGCAGACATCCCTCTTCCTTCCTGGCTATCTCCCCCTTAGCGGCCTGGATTTTAACATCGGTACTGCTGAATTGACATTGGTGGCCTGGACTTTAACATCAATATTGTTGAATTGAATTATATCAGAACTAGCTTGTTTGCACAGTATTCTATGGTTTTATTGTTTTAATTGTTGTTAATTGTTGTTTTAATGATATTGTACTGAGATTGTTGTGAACCTCCCTGAGCCCATTTACAGGTAGGGCGGTACACAAATTAAATAAATAAATATTGAAATAAGTGTATGCAAAAATAAGGGAAATTTTTGTGATCTGATGACAATAGCACCCTCCCTTGAAAACTCTTATTATTTAAGGCATGTATGGAAGAAAATAACCTGTATTCAGAATTGTGAAAATGCAGAGGGAGGGTAGACGTGTAGAAGAACCATAGTCAGACCAATTCTAGTGCTTGTGGATTTACAAAAGTCAGGAGTAAGTCGAGCATGCAGAAAAACTTAGACTGGGCATAGGTGTACGTTTGCAGAGCAAATGTTTGTACATATTTACTTCAAACAAGTTATTTTGGTATTTATATCCTTTTGTCCTTGATGGAGACCCAAAGCGGCTTACAACGTCATTCTCTCCAGTCTCTACCTGCATTTTATAATCACAACAGCCCTGTGAGTTAGGTCATGCTAAGGAAGAGTGACTAGCACAAGGTCATGCAGTGAGGTTACATGGCAAAGTGAGAATGTAAACTTGGGTCTTTGGCACACTTAACTATGGCACTTGTCTTGCCATTTGCAGTGTCCAAAAAGTTACTTTGCTTGCTTTTAATGAAATATGTTCTTGTCCCATTGGTGTAATGGGGGGAAGTTGAAGGCATAACATATCTTAAATTCTGGACAAGTGGAAAGAGCCAGAATTATTTTCACACTGAGCTATTAAACATGCTCCCATTTTAATACTTTCACTTATGAATGTGGGCAGGAAAAATTCAAAGAACCAAGCCTTGCGCATGCCCAGTAAAATTTCTTTTGCTTTGAATTGTAGATGCCAATATCATGTCTCAAACTGCTTCTACAACCTCCCCCCCCCCCAATTTCCAAAGAAGTTAACCATACAGGCAAACACTTTGGTGCCTTGAGCATGTGAAGCTAGTTATAGTGCTCTTTTGAGTCAGGGCACTGTGCTTTTAAACCCTGCCATGAATTGCTTGAGGATTATGCTTAATGCTCCTCATTAGTTCGAATTACCTGCTGCTTGTCCTTACTCTTGTCACTTGTGATTTTCTAAGGTCCTTGTCTAAGCAGTGCAACCAAATATGTTTAGTATGGGAGAATAAAAATATCTTAAGTAAGTGAAATTACACAAATTTAACTATTTAAGAAAACAACATGTGGAAACCTAGCTGGCAGTTTTCTCCATCATTTGTGTCTGGAAGAGTGTCCTGGAGCAATAAGGGCAGAATTAAAAAGCAACCCAACAAGTGCTGGACTAGAAGCATGCTTCATACAGAACTCAAGATATTTTAAATCAGAACTAAAAACCGTTAGCAAATAGTGCACAAACTTTGCAGAACACAGTCATCTGTGTTTCTCTTGAAGTTTTTCTTTGCTCATACCCTTTGCTAAGGATACACCGTTTGGATAGCATTAATGCATCTATTTTTAAATCCATTCTTATGTGAAAGAGTTCTGCCCTGGTACGGTGGAGCTGAACTACACAGCTTTTGTGTCTTATCTGGTTTTTTATTTGTGATCTTCAGCGCTGTAAGGAGCACAAGGCATCGAGAGTAAAGAAGAGAGCAAAGGATCAAGTACAGTCAGACAAGCAAAGAGGAGCTAGGCTAGGCCATCCACCAACAGCTGTGTGCTGAAAACAATGATGGACATCAAACAGGGAGGTTATGGGCTTGTAAAATACCCATGTTTTTAGCTTCTGGCCAGTGAGCCAATGATGTATAGTGGTTAGAATATGGGATTAGGATCCTGAAGACACAGGTTTGAATGGCATGGAAGCTTGCTGGGTGACCTTGAGCGATTCAAACACTCTCAGCCTAGCCTACCTCACAGGGTTATTGTGAGTATAAAATGGAAGTGGGGAAAACATCATAAGCCATTTTGGGATGCCATTGGGGGGAAAGGCAGGGCTCTTGGATGCACTGATGGGGAGAGAGCTCCAAATGGTCAAGCTATTTTGGATTTGTACCCTTTAATTGATTACAGACTTTTAAGACCTGAACCATGAAAAGCAAAGATGGGTAATGCATTCAGTGTGTGTTTGCCATTTGTATGGCTGCTTTTCTTCCCAAAGGGATCCAAAGTGGCTCACAAACAGATACATAAATAAGAGTAAGCAAAGTAAGCAATACAATTAAAATGACCTGATTGAGTTTTACTGACACAGTCTCTAGGCTGTGAGCCAAGGGTGAATAGCCAAGAGTCCTTTGGCTTTTGCCCAAGAGATAATACCACTTGCCCCACCCGTACATTAAGTACCTGCAAAGAGAGGATGATAAGCTTGGCCCAGATGGAATCACAGGTTAAGTCATACCCTTCTCTTCCACTGCATTTTCAGTGGTTCGTTATCTTTGCAACACAATAAGTTGAGATATGGTCTTTGATCTAAATCTATTAGAGAGCTCCAGGGCAGAGCAAAGATTGTGCTTGCATATTAAGCACCACATTTAGCATGCATGCATGCATGTTCTCTGTCAAATTTGTATTCTGATCTTCCTCAAAGGTTCCCTTGCTCGAAAGCCAGTCGAATCCGACTCTAGGGTTGCGGTGCTCATCTCCGTTTCAAAGCCGAAGAGCCAGCGCTGTCCGAAGACATCTCCGTGGTCATGTGGCCGGCATGACTAAACACCAAGGCGCACGGAATGCTGTTACCTTCCCACCGAAGTGGTCCCTATTTATCTACTTGCAATTTCTTGCTTTCGAACTGCTAGGTTGGCAGGAGCTGGAACCAGAGACGGGAGCTCACTCCGTCTTGCGGCACACTCGGGTCTCAAACTGCTGAACTACTGACCTTCCACAGCCTGCAGTTCAGCGTCTTAACCACTTGAGCCACCGCAGCTCCTCATGACAATATACTTTGTGGTTTATCCATTAAATTCTGTAACAGTCCTATGAGAGAGGCTATATGAGATGTTGGGTGGTGGTTATCCAGTCACTGAATTCCATAGCAGATCAGTGACTTGAAATGAAATCACATGGATGCTGGTTTGACACTATACACCAAACTGCCTTCATGGTTCAGATTCATTATGTTCAACTTCCCTTTTGCATTATGTACAACTTCCCATCTGCTTCTCTCACAACAAGTTTACATAAAAGGATAGAAGTGACTATCCATATGAGGTGGATAGTCATGCCAGGCTGTCCTGTCTTATGCCGTCCTCTGGAGTTTGCTCAATTTCATGTTCGTTTCATCGGTAACACAGAAGTGCCAAGGAGTCATAATTATGGATAAAAACTGTACAGTCTACCTAGGAAATTTTTATATTGTCTGCCTTCAGTTCTTTTTGCTCTTTCACAAACCTGGATCCTGTGGTATCTTGATGGTTAATTACTACAGCATGATGACTTATATATTTTTAAAAAAATGATTCTGCCCAGTTGATACTGAGTGGTGGCCCAGAATGAAAAATAAACTTTTGTGGATAGAATTCTTAGCTATAATTTTCCCAGATGGGTGAATGACTAGACTCTTAGAATCTGCCTCTGGGAATGGGTCTCTTTTGGAGTTTAGGCAGTTCTCTAGGATTCAGTAGCCTCTCCCACCAAGCTGGTCTAAGGCCTGACTTGAAGCTAGATTACAGATTTAATTTAGAGCTTTCTCTTTGAACAGGAGAAAGGAGGTAGAAGTTATTTTTACTTATTATAGGCTAGATCACCATGATGTCCAATAGATCATATTAACTTAGAAGTGGAAAAATTGGGGGAGGGTTGGAAGTGTGTATTCTGTTGTTTTTAAACAGGATGTTTTTGGGTTTTTTTAAAGTTTTCCATGGGAGCAAAATGATCATTTTGGAGAACGCAAAAAAAAAATCCAGTGAAAATTTTTATTTTTTGGATGCTCCTGATGTTTTCAGTATGTTCTTAAACATGAGTACCTTTGTCCATAATTAATGTGCTATAGTGCATGTAATATAGTACTGAAGAGTTCAATGTTTCTAACATTATAAGGTTTAACTGTGTAAACATTCTGCTAATTCTGTTGTGACTATGGTCCTTTCTGCACTTGGATCTTATCCCTTGTTTTATCAGAGTTCAACTTGCGACACAATACCTTGCATTCATCCCTGGTTATAACAGCATCCATTTATCCCAGGACAAGTGTGGAGTGAAACCGGGGTGACTTCAATGTAATGTGGGAACAAAAAATACCCTGAGATAATTACAGCGGTGAACTCATGTGTAGTGTAGAATGTAATTCTTGGGACAGGATTGAACCAGGATATAAGGTCTAGTGCGGAAAGGACCTATATGAGACAGTATTTACCAGCTGAGAGGAAAGAAAATTAAAAGCTGAAAATAGCATATTCTTGGAATAAACACAGTATATGATTTGGACAGAAACTAAGATACCTCTTCCAAAGGGGTGCAGCGGTTTTTTTAAAATTTCACAAATATGCCAAAAAGCACAATTTTATATACTAATGAAGGCCTGAATTAGATGAGACATTAGTCCATGAGTTGTGTTGGCAGTCTCCCAGCCCACTTTCTACACACTGCAATGGCAGCTGCAGGGAACTCATTTCCCCAAGCGCTGCAGGTCCTGATATAAATTGGGACCAGGGCACAGAGTGAGAGAGATGGGCCTCTTCCTCCCCTTGTACCATTTTTCTGAGCTGAAATGACCCTCTGGGAAGTCATTAATTTACCCCCTAGGGGCTGCATGTCTACTATTCAGTGCATGTGCAGCCCCTCAAGGAAGCACGTAACACACTCTCAAGGCGGTCTCAGCTCACAAAAATGGCATTGGGATGAAGGCAGAGGCCCCTCCCCTGCTATGTTCCCAATCCAAACCAGGCCCTGTGTGCTCTGGAAAACTAGCTCCCCACAGCTGCCATCTGCCATCTGAACCCAGCCCTAACTACTGCATGTATTTGAACTACTGCATGTATGCCAGAATTTGCATAGTATGGGGGTGGGGTCAGATTTTTTTAATCTCCTGAGGCTTCAAATTTTCTAGTAGCTTTGCATCTTTATCTGAGTGGAGGCAATGCTGTTGGTACCATTTTGTGAAACTCAGGTCCTGGCTGAACTGTCAGGCTTGCTAGACAAGAGCTGGCCTCCCACAGTCTTTCAGCCTGTAAGTGGGTTTTTGTTGTTATTTTTTTGTTTGCACGGTAAAGAGTCATCCAGACACTTAATTATCTGCCCACCTCAATCTGACACAGCTGTTCAACAGCATGTTTTTCAAGGGTTACCTGGAACCAAATGATGTAGTAGACTTATTCTGTCAATATGTGCCCAATGACCAGTCATATTATCCAGTGCTCATATGCCTGCACATCCTTCACTACTGTATTGATTACCACCTGCTAACAATTGTCTTCAGTGGCATAAATACACCAAAATACTCTTATCCTCTGCATCCTGTAAATGGCACATAACAGTGTTTCATTACTTTGTGACAGAGGAATGAGCAGATCTGATATGTGACCCAAGCCTGACACATCTAGTGGCTAAGACCAGTTGGGTATGTGGCCCTTCATCATCCCTGAATAGGGTCAAGCACTGGGATTGGATCTTCCTTTCTTATTTTGCTGGTTCTCAATACAGTCAGTATTTGTTAGTACCTTGTGTTGCATATAAGGGAAGCTTGGGACTCTTGCCAGTTTGTTTTTCTTCCAACTTAAGTACCCTAGGCTGTGCTGCCAGAAATTGTCTCAGATTTGGTGTTGTGGGTACCCAGACTGCTTGTCCTGTGTGACTTAGAATCATAGAGTTGGAAGGGATTTCCAGGGTTACCAAGTCCAACCCACTGCATGCTGCAGGAAATTCACAACTACCTTTCCCTCTTCACCCCCAGTGCCCCCTGCTCCATGCCCAGAAGATGGCCCATCCACTCCCCACCTCCAGGATCACTGGCCAAACTGGCTTGGAGCAAATTTCTTCCTGACCCATAAGTACCAATCAGCATTTCCTGGGGCATGTAAGAAAGGGTCATGAGAACTCAGCACTGATGCAACCGTTCCTGCCTTCCCTCTCATGATCTGCCTAAGTTCACAGAATCAGCATTGCTGTCAGATGGCCATCTAGCCTCTGCTTAAAAACCTCCAAAGGAGAGCCCACCACTTCCCAAGGAATCCTATTCCAATGAGGAACCACTCTAACTGTCAGGAAGTTCTTCCTAATGTTTAGCTGAAAACTCTTGATTTAATTTCACCGCGTTGGTTCTGCTCCAACTTCTGGGGCAATGGAAAACAACTTCACACTATCCTCTATATGACAGCCGCTTCAAATATTTGAAGAAGATGGTTATCATATTATCTCTGAGTCTTCTTCTCTCCAGGCTAAACATACCCAGCTCCTTCAACCTTTCTTCATAGGACTTGGTCTCTAGACCCCTCACCATCTTCATTGCCCTTCACTGGACACATTCCAGTTTGTCTATATCTTTCTTAAATTGTGGTGCCCAAAACTGAACACAATACTCTAGGACCGATTTCGCACAAGGAGCTGAGCCACCGTCACGCCTCCCTTTGCCCCATTTCCTTTGGTCAGTTTCCCACTCGAAGCTGAGCAGCTACATTTTGACCTGTGGCTTCACCCGATTTCCCCTGCGGTTTCGTGATCCTGTTTTTTGAGGATCACGAAACCACGGGGAAAATCAGGCAAAGCTGCAGATCAAAATGCGGCTGCATGGCTTCAAGTGGGAAATTGACCAATGGAAACGGGGCAAAGGGAAGTGTGATGGTGGCACAGCTCTTGTGCGAAATTGGTCTAGGTGAGGTCTAACCACAGCAGAGCATAGTGATACCATCATTTTGTGTGGTCTGGACTTTATATTTCTGTTGATACAGCCCGAAATGGCATTTGCCTTTTTAGCTACCACATCACACTGCTGACTCATGTTCAGTGTATGGTTGACGAAGACCCCTAGATTCTTTTCACACATACTACTGCCAAGACAAGTCTCCCCATCCTATAATTATGTATTTGACTTTTCCTACCTAAATGCAGAACTTTACATTTATCCCTGTGGAAATTAATTTTATTTATTTTAGCCCAAATTTCCATCCATAATGAGTCCTCATTGTTTGGCCATGGTCAGGACTTCACTGTCACCACAACTACCATGGGAATGCCATACCACAACTCTGGGTTTACTTTCCTGTCTAAATGAGTCAAGTGTAATTCTTTGTTATGGTCAGATCATTATTTGCTGAAGATATGGATGGTGATAGAACTTCCTCTCATTAGGGGTAGTGGACCATTTAGGATGTACCACCTTTGGGAGGCTTTGGGTTTCCAGAGTGCTCTAGGGTGTTTTTGAGAATTTTTGTAGCATTTCTGTAGAAACTCTAATGGCAGCATGAAACGTCAAGTTTTCTGGGTTGCTGGAGTTGTTCCATGGTTTTCTTTCCCACCATCTAATAGGTTTCCAGTAGTGAACTAGAGACAATTTAACAGTCATTGGTAGAAGCATCACACCAGATTAGAGGACTCCATAGAGCCAATTTGCAGGCTATTGAAATAGTGGTGATGACAGCACAGGAAGCTTTTTTCTCTGCTCTCAATTGTCCAGCTGACTCTTGTCCAGCGAAATTACTTAGGGGGAAAAGGAGTAGGGAGGGGAGAATGTCATAAGCCATTTTGGGTCCTACTCCCCATGGGGAGAAGAGTGGAGTATAAATGTTGTAAATATATAGAATTGTCCATTGTCGAAACCTAGCTAAGTCAAAAGTTAATTGCCATGATGACTTTGCTAGATTCTTTGCTCTCCTACAGTCTGATGTTAAATACTAAGTATGGAGAAATGCCATCTTGTGTGGGGGTTTAACTTTCCGTGGGTTGGATAGGAGTAGACTATCAAACTTTAGGTAGGCCTTGGACTAATATCCTCCTTATCCCCCCCTTCTGTTTTCCAACCAGTTATCTGAGGGCAACTCCCTAGAAAGGACAGGAAATCCATCAAGGTTATGAGGAGATCTGCCCCAGAATGCTGCAGGAAGGAGAGCCAGTTCCTGGATGGGAAATGCTGTACATATTAAGTTTTTGAGCGGGAAGCTGGTCAATCAGTTGCTTGGAGCTTGAAAGAGACAGAGGCAGGTATAGCCCCACTCCCAGGACAGAGATGGTGGTCATTTTGAGGAATATGATTGTCCAGCTTGCCCCAGAGTAACAAAGTAATGTACCTGCCCTGCATGCCACCTAGATAGGGAATGCATTTAGAAGAGGGAGAGAGATAAAACACTTTTGTCAATGGTATTTTATTTCTTCTGTTCACTTCTGATGTGCCTGTCTAAAGTTTGTTAAATCCTTTGATTGTTGAAGGAACGAAGTCCCTCTGTATCTCGTTCTCCCAGCTGCTTGAAAATGCTAGGAGTGAGTTCGGGATCCCTAGGGAGGGGAATTGCCAGTTGCCAACTCTCCAGGGGAGCCCCAAAGATCCCTGGGAAGCCCCAAGGCAAGTCCCTAGTGACACCAGAGGAGGTTAAGAGCCTGTCCTGCCTTACCAGAGCCCAAGACAGGGGTGGTGGTGGCAGCAATACCCTGAGGCAGTGGAGTGAAACAGCCCCTTCAGGTGCCAGGTCAGGCAAAGGAGGGGTAGGCAGAGTGGCTGATGCAGGCCCAGTCTGCCACACCAAGTTTTACATATCCTATGCCGGAAGTGTTGGAAGAATCCCTTTGATGTTTGTGTGGATAACTTACAATTGCATTCTCTGACTGATGTGGATAGGATTCTCAACTGTGAAGTCTACCAAGTGCAGCATAATTTTTTGCTCTTCCTGGCTTTTGAAATATTACCAAGATAAGGTCTCCTTTGGCTATGGTTTTGAACATATCTTTGGTAGGAAACAGTCCTTTTTAAATCTCTGAGGGAAAGTAGTAGGTAAGCCACTATATAAAAAAAATCCTCATTGAAGGGAGACCTGACTAATTATAGGCCAGTATGAAAACTACATTTCTTGGGGAAGGTGATTGAACTGGAAAAGGCAGTCTAATTTCAGGCAAATGGGAATTACACTTCTGCCCTTAACCCTTTTTCAGTCTAACGTCAGCCCTAGTTTTGGGATGGAAACTGCTTTAATCAGCTCTCGTGGATCTCTGTTTGTTGTTGTTGTTCAGTTGCACATTCGAGTGTGACTCTTTGTGACCACATCACGCCAGGCCCTCCATCCCAGAGTTTGCTTAATTTCATGTTTGCTGCCTTAGTAACACTGTCTAACCATCTCATCCTTTGCCATCCCCTTCTTCTTTGACCTTCAATCTTTCCCAGCATCAGGGTCTTCTCCAGTGAGTGCTCCCTTCTCATTTGGTGGCCAAAGTATTTGAGCTTCAGCTTCAGGATCTGGCCTTCCAGGGAATAGTCATGGTTGATTTCTGTTTACAGATGGATAAATGCCTTAGGTCTTTAAATTGTTAAATGTCTTAGATCATTTGTTAGACTTTAATATGTAAATTGTTTTTTACATTACACTGATTATGAAAAAAGGATGGAGGTCACAGGAATTGCTCTTTGATGGTTTTAGTCTTTAAAAATTTACTTAGAACATTTCTATACCACTTCTCCAGAGAATCTGCTTGAAGAAGCTTACAAAGTAAAGCTGAATTTTAAAAACTCATAGAAGTTAACAATTAACTATTAAAATATATTTTACAACATTGTGTTGCTAGAAGTTAGTTGATTTCCTTAATGTGATATATTTGGTGTATATATTCAATATAACTTGTGATTAACCCATTGAGCAATTTAGTCCAATTAGGCTCAATTTCCAACAGAGAGGTTGAGTCATCGGCCTAGTCTCTTCAATAAGTTATCTGTCTTGTAGTCTCACTCATTCTTTTTAGCATTCATAAGGCAATTAAATACGTTTTAAATAGCTATGAGCTTTGGGAATAAATATTCTGATGATATCCAGCTTTGGTTCCCCACCCGCCTCACTAGATGCATCTGTCTGTGTATTGAATCAGTGGCTGTTTGCCTTGGTGAGGAAAATAAGCTAAAGTTAAATCCAGACAAAATAGAAGTTATGCTGGCTGGAATTGTTGACATTATAGGGGGGATTGGTCTACCTGTTTTACATCTGTAGAACACTCATGGCCTGTCAAGGGTGGGGCAGGAGGGCTATTTGGTCCAGGCCTCAGATTCATGGAGGGCCTCAAATTCAGACTTTTGATGTTACCTCCAAATCAGGTTTATACATACAGTCATAGAAATACAGTGACAGGATTGAAAGAATCAGGTGGGTAGCCATGTTGTTCTGAAGCAGCAGAATAAAGTTTGAGTCCAGTGGCACCTTTAAGACCAACAAAGTTTTATTCAAGGTATAAGCTTTTTTTGTGCAAGCTGTACCTTTAATACCTTGTTGGTCTTAAAGGTGCCGCTGGACTCAAACTTTGTGCTCAGGATTGAAAGAAGACATTTAAAATATATCACACTTTTTGTAACCCTGTTTTGGCATTTCTTCAAAAAATAGAAGGTGCCAGGGCCTCCCCCGACCTCTGAGAGGCCCTGGTGAGACTATTTTTGGTTGAAATAGTAAAGAGCCTTGAGGTGCTTTTGGATGCTTTCCTACTCTGTGAGAAATAGGTTGCTGTTGTGGTTGGATGGACTACATTTCTGGCAGTGGTGTAGATGGGGAAGATCCTGACAGCTGGCTTAGCAGCAGCTGAAGAACCTCTAACTGAGTCTGCCTACAGGTATTTTAAGGCTTGATTGTGCCATAGGCATAAACTGAATGGATTCTGGCTCTTATCAGTAAAGGGAGAAAGAGAGGATCTGTTGTGTCTTTTGAAGCCTCCACTGCTTCTTTTGTTTGTATTTTTATTTTATGTTTTTGTATTGCTCATCTACTTTAGGTTCCCATATGCAGGAAAGTAGGATGCAAATGAATGTATGAATTAAATGAGAGCAATTTTTGATGCTTAGTCTGATCCATAAGATATCATCCCTTCTGGATACAGTGGATCTGGCCATGTTGATTCATGTTACTGTAACCTGTACAATGAACTATTGTAACATGGTCTTTATTGGTGCCTTTGGAGACAACTCAGTGGTTGTGAAATACAAGTACATGCCTGCTTTTAGAAGCTAGCTGCTATGACCATATTATTCCTGTGTTTAAGTCTCTGCTTTGGCTATCTGTTTGTTTCCAAGCTCAGTTCATGATGATAGTTCTTTCAAAGACCCTCATGAGCTGAGGTCCATATACATGAAATACTGTATCTCCTGATACAGAGTCATGTGTATGTTTAGGTTAGCCCTGAGGTCTTTTCTGACAGTTCCTGCTGCATGATTAACATGTTCAACCGAAGTGAGAAAGTGGAGCATTTCAAGCATTATGCTGCTGTTGTGGAACAGATTATCCATGCCAAGCCTTTACAAGGTCATAGAAGATCTTGTTTCAAAGGGCATTCTGCAGATTGTTTTGAGGCACTGAATGTATATTGGGCTGTCTGAGTTAGTTTTTATTAGTGTGTTTTAATTGCAGTTTTGTGTTGTATGCAGCCTTGAGCTGCTGGAAAGGTAGATTGTGCAGTTTTAAAAATATAGAAATATGCTAGACGTATAGAAAGAAAATCTCACTGAAGAGGCAAGCAAAGGGGTGCAGTGAATCTAGAATGCTGAGCAAACTGATTAGAATGGGAGGGAAAAGCCCTGTGTACTTAAAATAATTCCTTTTATTTTAAAAAATGAGAATTATGAATTATCAGAGGTGTTGTAAGGCATTCTTGTATCTGGAGACTATTGGGGTTGCTGCTGGATCCTAGCATATGGTTGGAGGTTCAGGTCTCTTCTGTGGCATGTGTGGCTTTTCTCAGCATATGTTGATATGCCACCTGTGGCCATTCCTTGAAAAGTATGTTTGGCTACAGTTATCCATGCTCTGGTAACACCCAGGTTAGGTTACTGCAGTGGACTTTACATGGGGTTATCTTTGAAGACTGCTTGGAAACTTCTGTTCTGACAGCCAGGTTGCTGTTGGGAATAGGAAACAGGGATGGTGTTATTCCTGTGCTGAAAGAGCTATATTGGCTGCCTATCCATTACCAGGTACAATTCGTAGTGCTGGAACTTACTTCTAAAGTCCTAAGTAGCTTGGGTTACCTGCAAGACCATTATCTCCTATACTGTCCAGCCTACCATCTAAGGTTCCTCTTCTCAAGCACTGTTCCTGATGCTCCCATTCACAGAGATGAGACAGGTGGCTGCTAGAGATGGGGCCTTCTTAGTAGTAGCATCCAACCTGTGTAGTGTGTTGACATTATAGGCTGCCTCTGAGACTCAAGGCAAGAAAAAATGCATTGAGCATAAGACATCCAATAAAAATGGAGGAGGTCTGTGCTTACATAGTTCAAAAGCAATGCAAAAAAGAGTCAGATATAATATAGGATAAACAGTGCAAAGAATGGATTACAATAGTAGAAGACAGTGTAGCAAGAACAGTATCATAATAGTGCAATAGACTATAATCCTATTAAATTTATAAAAGCCTCCTACTGAACCATTCCATTATACTATAAACCTTTTTTCTTTATGTTCTCCCCCTTATCTGACTGCTACCTGTGTTACTGGCTTTTACATGCTATGCCTTTTCCTGCTCTAAGGCCTACTGGAAATTGAGTGCCATTGCAAGTGAGTGATCAGTGCCAGTCTACTTAGGCTCAAATCATTTTATCAGCTCCTCATGCATTCAAAAGTTCATTAATTTACAGTCTAGCTGCTGAATGGATCTTTAGTGACAGGTTTGCATGACTTGGTGAAAAGAGATGATCCTTTGCATCTCGTTGCCACTAGTTATTTCTAACAGAGTATGAAAAAGGCTAAAAAAAGAAAAAGAGAGATTGGTGGGCTTGCTAGCTACCAGAAGGGAACCTATGTATAACCAACAAGGGAAGCTATCTCAGATCATCTGATTTAAGGGGTTAATAGACTATGATTCCCATCATGCATTACTTTAAAGGTAAAGGACTTATTTTCTTGCACTAGTACAAATTGCCTGCTGTGCTTTACTATATACCTGGCTGGGGCAGCACAATGCCAAAAGACTTACATGTACCCAGATGTTAAGTAATGCTATTTATTCCTCCTTATCTTTTTCTACTTTTATGCTGTTGCTTTTATGCTGGTTTTAGTGATCACTGTTTTAAAATGGCTGCTGTAATAGTTTACCAAGTTTACTTTGCGTGTGTGTGTAAACATTGTATTATTTCCTTCATTTTATGTTAGCCATCTCATATGTTAGCCACGGACAGTACAGGGTCAAAATATTTTAAATAACTGCATACTTGGTGTTCCAGTTCTGCTTTTCTAATATCTTAGCAAAGGTCAGTTCCCAAACATTCAAACCATATTCTGTAGAACATAAAATGTAGTATCTGTGATGGCTGAAAGGAAATAAATCCTGCTTCTCACTTCAGACATTGCTTAACCAGAAGAAACTAGTAGGGGGATGGAATTGAGACAAACGCATTCTGTTCCCTGTTCATCAGTTCAATTTAGGGGACATTTTGGCTCTTTTGAGTAAATAGTCCATTCTGAAACAAAAGTGCATTTAATTATAGAGGCAAAGTTTATGAAGCCTCTGTGTCTATGTGTAATCTGTAATCTGACAGTTTGGAGTCACAAGGATGTTATTTTAGTTTTGAGATAAATGGATAGCTATGAAAAAAACATTCATGTAGCATTTTGCCCAGGCAATCATAAATTAGAAAGTCATACTGTATATAGCTATGAAAGCTAACTGGTCTCACGAGTGTGGCATTTTCTTTTTTCTGATATATAGAAAACAAATTTGATATATAGTTTTACTGTACTATGAAACCAATCCAAATAAAATCACAATTTAATTTGGATTTGGTGGTAGATCCAGGAAAGACCAAAAATTGCTGCTTTATAAAACTCACAGCTTATGGAATTAGTAATGCAAGTTATTGTGTTGGTGTCTGATGACTTTAAAAAGGACATGGGGCAAATTCATGGAGGCTGAGGTCTATCAACAGCTCTTGTTAACAATTGCCAAATGGAATCTCCATGTTCAGAGGCATTATCCCTCAGAATTCCAATTGCTGGGGAATGGGTGTTAACTTGGTGCTGTGCTTATAGTCTTCCTGCAAGCAAGCAGAAACAGGTTGCTGGGCTGAATGGATCCAGTAGGGCTCTTTTTTGTGTGCACTTAGAGGTAGGATTACCAACTTTGGGTTGGGAAATTTCCCAAGATTTGGAGATGGTTCTTGGGGAGGGTGGAGTTTGATGAAGAGGTGCAATTCAGCTGGGGTGTGGTATCATAGATTATGCCCTCCAGATCTACTGTCTTTTCCCAGGGGGGGTTGATATTTGTAGATCAGTTGTAATTCTGGGGCCCACATCAATGTTGGTAACAGTAAGAGATTCTGTGTTAGTCACTGGTGTAGTTTGTTGACTTATGATGCAAATCTGGCTTGCATTGATGAGAGAACTTTTCAGAAAAAAATAATTTCATATTTTTTACATATTGTCTATCAATAAAAAGTTCCCTTTCAAATGTGGGGTATATCACACACAAAAACAGGAGAATATCTGTTTAGAAAGTATGCCTTAGGAAACAGTGTTTATGCACAACCTTTTCAACCAGCTTATGTCCTCTAGGTGACTTAGAACCTATGTGAAGACCATTATAATGATGAGCTGTATGAGCCTCACGGGGGGTGGGGGGAAACATTCCAGTACTTACATGCTGCCCCTGAAAAAACATTTCACATATTCATTGGCATTATGGGAATTAGCCTTGGAAATTTTATACATGGCTCAAGATCTGAAGAATTCCTTATTTCCAATACTGGTTTGTCCAAATTGTACAAAATAACCTAAGCCTTCATTCCAAAACACGTGCAAGTCCAAGGACTTCCAAAACATATTCCATAGCTGTGGTTTGCAGCTGCCTTGAGATGATTCTGTGGCGATTTTCCCCATGATCTTCTCAACTCATGGCATTTTTTTTTTCCATTATGCTCTCAGGAAAGAAAGCATTTAGTACCAGTTGGCCATAGAATTCTGATTCCGAATCATCTGTGGCTCTCCTTTCAAAGCACTGACTTCTACAACTTCTTTTAGAATAAGTGCTCTTGAATTCCAGGGGAAGCTATTTGTTAGATTTTTAAAAATAAGAACACAAGAGCTCTGTTAGATCAGAAAAGTGATCCATCTATTCCATCTTGCTGTGTCACATAGTGGCCAACAGCAGGGCACTTAGGCTGAGTTCTTCCCCTGTGCCTCTTGGCACTGGTATTTGGAGGTTTACTGCCTCTGAATGTGGAGGTTCCTTTTAGTCACAATGGCTAGTTGTTGTTCAGTCGCACAGTCGAGTCAGACTCTTCACGACCCCATGGATCAGATTACGCCAGGCCCTCCTGTCTTCCGCTATCCGCTGAAGTTTGCTCAATTTCATGTTCGTTGCATCGATGACATTGTCTAACCATCTCATCCTTTGCCGTCCCCTTCTTCTTTGACCTTCAATCTTTCCCAGCATCAGGGTCTTCTCCAGTGAATGCTCCCTTCTCATTTGGTGGCCAAAGTATTTGAGCTTCAACTTCAGGATCTGGCCTTCCAGGGAACAGTCAGGGTTGATTTCTTTTAGGATTGACTGATTTGATCCCCTTGCAGTCCAAGGAACTCTCAAGAGTCTTCTCCAGCACCATAGTTCAAAAGAATCTATTCTTCAGCGCTCGGCCTTCCTTATAGTCCAACTCTCGCAACCATACATTACGACAGGGAATACCATTGCTTTGACCATGCGGACTTTTGTTGGCAGGGTGATGTCTCTGCTTTTTATCATGCTGTTTAGGTTTGCCATCGCTTTCCTCCCAAGGAGCAGGCGTCTTTTAATTTCATGGCTGCAGTCACCATCTGCAGTGATCTGGGATCCTAGGAACGTGAAGTCTGTCACTACTTCTACGACTTCCCCTTCTATTTGCCAAGGAGTGATGGGGCCAGATGCCATGATCTTAGTTTTTTTTGATGTTGAGCTTCAAGCCCACTTTTGCGCTGTCCTCTTTCACTCTGAGCAAGAGGCTTTTTAGGTCCTCTTCACTTTATGCCATCATAGTGGTATTGTCTGCATACCTGAGGTTATTGATCTTTTCCCCAGCAATCTTAACTCCAGCTTGTGATTCATCCAGGCCAGCATTTCGCATGATGTACTCTGCATATAAATTAAATAAGCAAGGTGACAATATACATCCTTGTCGTACTCCTTTTCCTATGCTAAACCAATCAGTTGTTCCATATCTGGTTCTAACTGTTGCTTCTTGACCCTTATACAGGTTTCTCAGGAGACATGTGAGGTGGTCTGGTACTCCCATCTCTTTAAGAACCTGCCATAGTTTATTGTGATCCACACAATCAAAGGCTTTAGCATAGTCGGTGAAGCAGAAGTAGATGTTTTTCTGGTACTCTCTTGCTTTCTCCATAATCCAGCGAATGTTGGCAATTTGATCTCTAGTTCCTCTACCTCTTCGAAACCCACCTTGTACTTTTGGCAGTTCTTTATCCACGTACTGTTGGAGCCTAGCTTGTAGGATCTTGAGCATGACCTTGCTAGCGTGTGAAATGAGTGCAATTGTGCGATAGTTTGAACATTCCTTGGCATTGCCCTTCTTTGGGATTGGAATGTAAACTGACCTTTTCCAATCCTGTGGCCACTGTTGTGTTTTCCAAATTTGTTGGCAAATTGAGTGCAGCACTTTAACAGCATCTTCTTTTAAGACTTTGAATAACTCAGCTGGGATACCATCACCTCCACTAGCTTTGTTGTTAGTAATGCTTTCTGAGGCCCATTTAACTTCGCTTTCCAGGATGTCTGGCTCGAGGTCAGTGATTATACTGTCATGGTTGTCAAGGACATCGAGGTCCTTCTTGTATAGTTCTTCTGTGTATTCTTGCCATCTTTTCCTAATCTCTTCTGCTTCTGTTAGGTCCCTACCGTTTTTGTCCTTTTATCATGGCCAGCTTTGCATGGAACGTTCCCTTGATTTCTCCAATTTTCTTGAAGAGATCTCTAGTTCTTCCCAATCTATTGTTTTCCTCTATTACTTTGCATTGTTCATTCAGGAAAGCCTCCTTATCTCTCCTTGCTGTTCTCTGGAAATCTGCATTCAGTTGGGCAAATCTTTCCTTTTCACCGTTGCCTTTAACTTTCCTTCTTTCCTCTGCTATGTGTAAAGCCTCATCAGACAGCCACTTTGCTTTTTTGCATTTCTTTTTCTTTGGGATGGCGGTGATTGCTGCTTCCTTTACAATGTCACGGACCTCTGTCCATAGTTCTTCAGGCACTCTGTCTATCAAATCTAGTCCCTTAAATCTATTCTTCACCTCTACTGTATATTCATTGGGGATGCGATCTAGGTCAAATCTGAATGGCTATTCAGATTTGACAATGGCTAGTAGACACTGATAACCTGGGACAGGTGTTAGGCTAACTGGCCAGTATTTCCTGGTTCCCCTTTGGCCCTCTTTTTAAAAATCAGTGTAACAGGTTTTACTCTTCAGCCTTCTGGTACAGTGACTGATTTTAGTGACAAGTTACATAACCTGGTTAGTAGATCAAGAGTGGCTGATTTTAGTGACAAGTTACGTATAGTAGATACAGTACACCCTTAAGAACTTTTGGGTGTAACAGGATCTGGAGATAGATCCAGGTGGTCAGCCGTGTTGGTCTGAAGCAGTACAACAAATTTAGATTTTATACCACAATACACATTAATGTTTGCAATTATCAATACGTGTGGAAAGTACTCTTGCCAAATAATATTTTGACAGCTAGGAACACAAGTATATTATCTAGCTTTAGCATCCGTCAGCCCTGACCTTAATATCCCAGTCTATCCCGATCTCATCAGATCTTAGAAGCTAAGCAAGGTCAGCCCTAGTTAGTATTTGGATGGGAATCTGTCAAGAAAATCCAAGGTCCCTACACAGAGCCCACCTCTGAATGTCTTTTGCCTTGAAAACCCTATAGGGTTGCCATAAGCTGTAACTTGACAGCCAAAAAAAAGCATCCATCAAACTGGAGTTTGAATGCAGGAATTGGAATTGTTTTAATTAATAACCACAGTTAAATGGTTTCATATGATATCTGAATGGAGACATCTTGGCTTGTTCTTCACTAATGTCCCCTGAGCTACATAGATAAGGCAATAAGACTAGAATTTATCAAGGCAAACCAGGATTTGAGTGAATATCTGTGAGCTGAATTCTGGTTTTACAAACTAGACATAATTAAAATAAACTTTCATTTGACTCAGTGTTGTGCAGTGGTTACAGTGTTGGATTAGGATCTGGGAGACCCAGGTTCGAGCCCCTGCTCTGCCATGGAAGCTTGCTGGTGACCTTGGGCCAATCCTACCCTCTCAGTCTACCTTACAGAGTTGATATGAGGATAAAATGGAGGAGAGGGAATGATATAAGCCAGTTCGGGTCCACTTTGGGGAGAAAGGCAGGGTGTGAATGAAGTAAATAAATTTTGTACTATGAATTGAACAAATGTGTTCAGTCTTATCTGTAGGAACTGTTTGTTCACGAAATATGTGCATTGATCATCCTTAATTATTTATAATTCAGCATGTTTTTATGCTTAACAGCTATTGTGGACGATGAACGGCTTTCAGCAGAAGAGATGGATGAAAGACGCCGTCAGAATATTGCCTATGAGTACTTATGTCACCTAGAAGAAGCGAAAAGGTAATAGCAATTCCTTAAATCCTTTGAGCAATCTTGTAGAGCCAAAAATCTCTGTGGTTGACACTGATATTGAGGTTAACCTGTTGTGTCTTGAAGATCAACCCAACATGGCTTTCCCAAACCACTTTTGAATTGAAAGCAACAGCGCACAGCTTGATAGAATATACCCACCAATTTTGCCTGTAATAGATGTAAGGATTGCTGCTAAAACTAACTTATGCCTGCCTAACCTTTTCTGAAATCACTAAAGGTAATCTTGAGGGATTCATAGCCATTCTGGTTTTAAGTTGATTTATTTTCTCCTGGTATACTTCCCTTCAAGTCTTTGTGCTATTCTTGGTATTGAGCTGTTGTTATATAATCAAGTGTTCAGGACTTCATAGCATTTTGAAAGATTATGACCCATGGTTTAATTTATCCAATTACTTAGAAAGCTATTTAACATAAAAATAGCCCTGCTGGGTCAGACCAGAGAGCTACCAAGTTAAATCTTCCATCTCCATCCAGATGACTTGGGGAGATGTTCAAACGCAGAAGTATCCATTTCCTATTTGTTCTTACAGATGTTTGGGACAATATATCTCTGACATGGTGTTTCCATTTAGTGGTCGTTGCCAATAAACCCTGGTAGTGTCATTCCCTGTAAATTGGTTTAAGTTAACCTGGTGGCCATTGCAATGCTGTGTCATTAATTCAATATGTTAAACTGGTGGCCATCACTAAGCTATATAATTAATTCAATATGTTAACTACGTCAAGTTCTGTCTACCCACTGGTAATCTAATTATATAATAACCTGTATTCATTACTTCCACAAAATTAATTTGAAGCCTGTATTATGTTCCCTGTTGTCTTTCTTCCCCATTACAATAGAGAGCTTTTGTCATATGGCGAATCCCCTTTGTTCCACTTTTCAGTTCTGCCATGCAGCACTGCCAGGTCAAACTGTCTGTAGTGTTCTAAATATGGGCATGTCATGGATTTTCACAATGTTGTCTTATTTTCAGTCCCTTTTAAAGGGAAATTCAAATGTTGCAAATTTTCATATTTGAAGTAAACACTCTTGATAGTAAACCTCCCACTGTAATACCAATATCTTTCTCTGGTTAGTAATGGATATCACAATAAACCCGTGCCATAGTATATGTGAAGTCTTCTACCTCCCCCCCACTCCCCGGAGGATAAAGTTTAGAGAGGCCCTCTTGGAGCTCTTTTTTTGTGTATTCTGAAGTCATGCACTCCTATGTTGTTGCATGTTTTATGCAACGCTTATAATACTGTGCATATAATCATAATATAATCATGTGTAAATCATGTGCCCTTCCCAAAACCAGACTTGGAAGCATCACTTAAGCTTTCTTCACAATAATCTCACATGAGGAGTGTCTGCTGGATATGAGAAAAATGAATTTGTATACTTCTTAACTTCCTCTTACCCTTGAAGATTCTCTGTTTCATAACACTTATAAATGCCTCTTTGTGTCGTATTGCTAATTGAATTGTTCAGGAAGCACTGTCTTCTCAAACCTTTGCCTTTAAGATTAATCTGTTTTGGAGAAGTCATAAGCTGCCACTCACATTCTGGTGAAATGTTAGGCAAAGTTGATAGTAGCTGCCCAGTAGTGATTGTTGTCTGGGCTGTTTTCATAAAGAGTCATATTACATTCAAAACTTTGTCTTTTTGCTTACTGTTCATAACACTTTCACTTTCCTCGCTTTTAATTCACTTTTCCCTCAATCACATAATTCTTCCTATTGGTAAAATAATATCTTAAAGAATGGATATGCTAGGCACATAATTTGCAAGAGGGGAAGGCACTAAAGGTGTTCTGGAAAATACTATATATGACTGAGATCCCCTGCCTCTTTCAAAAACCTAACTTTATCAAGGATAAATTTCAGTAGAGATAAGTGCAAAGTCCTACACTTAGGTACAAAAAATCAAAGGCACAGATATAGAATGGGAGGGACTTGGCTTGACAGCAGCACATGTGAAAGGGATCTAGGTGTTATGGTTGATCACAAGCTAAACATGAGCCTGCAGTGTGATGCGGCTGTGAAGAAAGCTAATGCAGTCTTAGGATGCATTAGCAGAAGCATTGTGTCCAGATCACGGGAGGTGGTAGTTCCGCTGTATTCTGCTATGGTCAGGCCCCACCTGGAGTACTGTGTCCAGTTTTGGGCACCATATTTTCGGAAGGATGTTGACAAACTCGAGCAGGTCCAGAGGAGGGTGACCAGGATGGTGAGAGGGTTGGAGTCCAAGTCTTATGAGGAAAGGCTGAGGGAGTTGGGTATGTTTAGCCTGGGAAAGAGAAGGTTTAGAGGGGACATGATTGCAGTCTTCAAGTATTTGAAGGGCTGTTATGTAGAAGATGGAGTGGATCTATTCTCTCTTGCTCCAGATTGCAAGACTAGATCTAATGGGTGGAAATTACAAGGGAGTCGTTACCGGCTTAATATCAGGAGAAACTTCCTGACTGTAAGAGTGGTTGAGCAGTGGAACAGACTGCCTCGGGAGGTGGTGGATGCTCCTTCACTGGACGTTTTCAAGAGGAGATTGGACAACCATCTTTTGGGTATGTTGTAGGTATGTAGGGGTTTCAGCTGTGTTCCTGCAGAGTGCAGGGGGTTGGACTAGATGGCCTGCAAGGTCCCTCCCAACTCTTAACATTCTATGATTCTAAGGATACATCCTTCACACTGGTCTGCTGCCACTAGCAATATCCTTGGTAGCATGCAGGAGTTAGCAGTGGCCATGTGTAGAGATGTGAAGGTCCAGAGAAAGGATAGGATTCCCTGTGAGGGCTTTTTCCTGTTTTTCTGATGGGAAAAAATTGAGTTTCTGGCTAACTCAAAATTACAAAGCTTTTCTGGTAGCCTTCTTTTTCCTTGAGTAGTGTCAAAGTACATAGGCTGGAGGTGAAAGCCCTCATAGCTGACAAAGGTAGCTAGATGCTACTGACAAGCTCCTCCTTATGAGCCTGTGTTTTGGGTATTTCCTTAAGGGTTCACCTTTGATGAGCTACCTTTGACAAACCACAAAGCGGGGGGCGGGCTTAAACAGATGTTCCCTTCAAAATTTTTGTAGAACATTTTTAGGGTGCACAGAGAGCATACAAGTGGGGTGCAAAGGTCTCTGGGAAGGGATGCCTTAGAGGAAAATGTTTTCCATTGTTCTCCTTTTATTTTGTAAGCCACCTTGGGCATGTTCCCTGGAAAGGCAGCATGAGGTTTTCAACTAAATGAATAATAAATAAAAATAATTCGATCTGCTGTTAGAATTACAAGCTACATGTCAAATCCTGGATGCTTTTGTGACCTCCCCGTCTCAAAAGATTGGTGCTTTGTTCTAGTTAAGATCTCCACACAAAAATTGGGGGGCCCAAGAAAAAACAGGGCTGTGTTCAAAATGTACAACACATTTTGTATTAGAACAAACAGTTCGTCAACCACTATCAATGCTAATTCAATGACATGAGTAAACAGATAGTGTTGCTATGGGAACACACATATAGATAAGATTCAAATTTTTACTCAAATAGAGAATGCTGGTTAAAATCTTCCTTCAGTCTAAACAACATCTAGGCTTGCAGGCCTCCCACCAGCAAGCCCCACTGGCTACTACCACTCCAAGCAAGGGCAGGAGAAAAATAAAATAAAAAACAGTGATAAAATCCAGAAATGACAGAGTAGCTCTAGGAATTGCCAGAAACCCAGTGGTTTTACTGTAGCGACATCACTAATGCCCCATGTCCTTGCTCCCCCCGGTAGCTAAGCATTGCCTGGCAACCCTACCACTATCACAGGGCTATTGGGAAGCTCCTCTAGGAAACGCAAAACATAAACATTAATAAGTTGCCTTGGAACAAAATGTCACCTTCAACGTCAGTCTTCAACTTATGAGTTGGGAACTTTAGGTGGTTTGTGGCATCTTTTCCTGCTGGGTCACGCTGCTTTACAACTGCTGTTTTCTGCTGACTTTTGGATGTACCAGCTGCTTACACCGCAAATGTGCCCTGCCTCTCTATATATACCGAGAAGAGCAGAACAATGAGGTATAATGGAAGAAAGGATTCATTTAGAACTTGCTTGTTCCTCACTATGGTAAACCTTTCAGTGCTTGGCTTGTTTCCTGTCCCCAGTTCTTTTGGACTTAGAATCACAGAGTTGGAAGGTCCCTCCACGGTCATCTAATCCCCTGCACGATGCAGGAAATTAACAACTACCTCCCCCCACCACACCCCCAATGACTTCTGCTCATTATTCTCAAAACTGCTGAGGTCATAACTCTGCTTTCCCTGCACTTCCTGTTATATTATTCTAATGTCGCATTATGTGTTACATGCTTGCAGGTCATTGGGTACCCTGTTTGGAAAGAGGAAGACCACGCTTTACAATATGTACTGCAATATTGCCAGAAAGGGAATGAGTTGTTGAGGGATCAAATGCTGGTTTGTCAAAGGTAGTTCGTCAAAGGTAAACCCTTAAGGAAATACCCAAAATACAGGCTCATAAGGAGAAGCTTGTTAGTAGCATCTAGCTGCCTTTGCCAGCTATGAGGGTTTTCACCTCCAGCCTATGTACTTTGACACTACTCAATGGAAAAGAAGGCTACCAGAAAAGCTTTGTAATTTTGAGTTAGTCAGAAACTACATGTTTTATTTCTATGTTTCCCTTTCCCAGTTCCCCATAATTTGCTTTGGAATTAACTTTTTAAAATGGGATTTTATTACTGCTTTACTCACCAACTAAGGATATTGAGAAAGGGAAATAGATTGCTTTATCGAAAGAAGGAATTCATCAAGTTCTCTTCTCTGGCAGGAAGGGGATATTCCTAGTCTTACACTCACACATGCTCATGATCAGAAACTCCAGATTGACCTAGAACAGTCTGTAAATGTCAAATAAGGGTTAATACACTTTAGGTGGTGGCATACTACCAAAATGATGTTGGGTCCAAGGTAGCTATGAGTTGTGCCTACCTCCCCTATGACGTAACATGTGCACAGCAGACCTGGCAAAAGTTACTTTCCTGCCCCACTCTCTCACAGCAGATCATTCCCCATCTTCCTTAGAATATTCAGGAGAAAGTCTTCTGCAACCTTTCCAAGTGGTTCATTCCATTGTCAAACTGTTCTTAATTTTTTTAGATTTTTGCTAATTTTAGGTACATCTCCCTGCCTGCTACAGACCGTTTACCATTCTTATAGCTGCCCAGAGAACTCTGACTAGTTTTTGGAGATTTCCTTGAAACAACCTTCAAGGGCAACTTCTTAGCAGAAGTACTATTAGTCCAAGCTTATGGATTGTACTTTGCTATGTTTTGTATTCAAAAAGCTGACTAATGGTTGTGTAATTTCAAAATGCTGTGGTTAGTAAGCTGGAGTGGGGGAGTGTGTGTTCTTTGAGCAGCTGTATAAATGAACTGTTTGCAGGCTTCCTGTATCACTGGTTTAACAAGAGAAATTTTCAGACCTGAACTTAAAGAGAAATTCTGTCAGTGGCCGTGCTTCTGTAAATATGCTTTCTGTTCAGGGCTATATCTATTAGAGAATAGGAAATTGCTTTTTAAATATAACAAGCTGTTTTGTCACTGTGAGCAGTGTGACATATTTGATATTAAACATGTTTATTCCATTTCATAGTGACCTGAACAAAATGTCTGCTAAAGGCATAATGTGATTTAGAAATGGCTCTGTGTTCTACTCTTTCCTTTAACTTGCTGTTTGCAAGTCAGTTCTAGAAAAGGTCACTTGAATAATGTAAAGTAATCTTAAAAATAATTATGGGGGTGGAAAGTAAAATTCTCAGGTGTTTAATTACAAGTTAGTTGCTTGATGAAGCTGGCAAGATGTTTTTCCTGTTCTCCTCCCAACTCCATTAAATTTAAAAGCATGGAATAGAAGCTGTAGCTTTGGGTTAGAGCAAGTGTTGAAATATCCTTATTTTTAGCTGCGCGTGAGAACTTACATTGAGACTCAATAAACATGTTTATATTACATGTGCAGATATCATCCTCCCCTCACTGCAGTTTATTATGGGTTAGTTAGTTTGCCCTGTATTAACAGCTGTAATCTTACACAGACCTTGGTAGAATTATATCTGGATTTAAATTTAATTTCTACTGTTTCAGTTATGTGTGCAGGGTTTATGTTCCATAGGCAAGATGCACTTTGGCCTCCTTTCAGACCCTCAAAACCAGGGAAGATTAATGTGTGGGGGGAGCTGGTGTAGTGCCCACAGCCCCCATACATGCAACGGAAGGTCTGAACAGAGCCCCACATGCAGACAACTTTATGTATGTGTGTTGACTCTGATAAGGGGAGGAAGTGGAGTCCCTGATCATGCACATGACTATGGAGATACTATGTGAGCCAACTGTGTATTCATCTCCCCTGACAACCTTTACAGATTGTGACCCTCTATGACCACAGTTGTCAAACTTTAACAACACTAAGGTCATGGTCCCAGTGCTGACAAGGGAAGCATGAAACTTTCTGTGGCAGTGCTCCTGGCTCATGGACACTTTGTACACTTGAAGCCTCCCTTGGCTTGGCAGGCTCCTTCAACTGGAAAGGTGTTTTGTGCACCAGCCCTTCCCAACTCAGCGGCTGCTATTGTATGGGGTTGCCTGACAACTTCAAAATGGCACCTTACCTCTCCTAATGTTACCTTGTGTAGCACTTTAATTTTATGCCAGACCAAACTGTGATGGTGACATTAAGACTGTACCTTCTTAGTGCTATTCAACTGGTTTGAGTTTGTAGGTATGAGCTCTTGGTTCCCCACAATCAGCATGTTTTCTGATTAGCGTTCTGAGTTGATCAGGAAACCACGTGACCATAGGTAGTGGCAGTTCTGAGCTCCTGCCCTTTGAAAAATGCAAAGGAGATAAGATAAACTATAGTAGAAAAGTAGTTTTGCTAGCTTACGTTTTTAAGGTTTTGCTATGGTGGGGATATGCTTGGGAAAAGATGAGAGTCCATAGCCTCTAAAGTACAATCAACTTTTATTCTGCTAGTATACATAACAGAAGGGGTACCTGAAAGGACTTGAAGCTTGAATAGTAGCAGTGCTTTTGTGGTTGCCTAACAACAGCAACAGAGGCCATTGTTTCTTAAAGCTACAGGTGCTGCTTCTATCACGCTGGGGAGAGAGAGCCCCCAATGGATTTATTTTCTAATTCAATTTTTTTCTGGAGACCTGTTTTTCAGATTTGTTGAAAAATTAGTCTTATCTCCAGATCTAAATATCCACAGATAAGGTCAAATTGAGAATTAGATATACTGACAAGCAAGACCCATGAGCACTAGCATGGTGGCTTCTCATTTTGCCCCCCTTCTATTTCCTCCTTCTCTTTCCTCAGTGCCTCTTCTGTTTTCCTGCTTCTTTCTCTACTTCCTACCCACTAGTCAACCTACCATTACCTTCCCTTTGCCTTCAGGTTTCCTTCTTTCCCTGGTGCCCTCTCCCCAGGAAAATTCTGTCTTGAGTTGTGTGGACCTGATCACTAGTCTGGGCAGGGTCCAGTTGTGTGGTGGGGAACCTGCAAGGACTTGCAAGGGGCACCTCACTTTCCCCTGTATTCCACTCCCCACACTATTTCCCTCTTTTCCTTCCCCTGACAGTCCTCATATCCTCACCTTCCCTGATTCCTTTCTCTTTCCCACCCATCTGCCCTCCTCCCATATTCAACTTGTTATTTATTTACTTCATTTAGCCAGCCTTTCTCCACAGTGAGGCCACAAAAGACCTTATATTGTTCATCTCTCCTCTATTTTATTCTTACAATAACCCTGTGATTCCAATTAGGCTGTGAGAGTGTGATTGGCCTAAGGTTACCTAAAACCTTTCATGGCAAAATGTGGACTTGAACCTGTAACCACTGCAGTATGCAGGCTTTTGTGGGGTGGCTGCTGTAGAACAATAGCAAGCAGCTGGGCCTGGGTGAGTCATGCATGTGGGAGCAAGTTGCCCAGTGGTTGCTGCCAGGCCTGGCCACAATGTATCCTACCTCAAAGGCTAAAAGAGCTTTGGAAAGGGCTGCTTCCTCTGCATTTTACTGACAGACCATAGCTGGCAGTGCTGGTGTGATTGCTTAGCAATGGCCACTGAGGGCAATAGTTTCTTAAAGCTATGGACTCTGCTTCTTTTATTTTGGTTTTTAACCTCCTTTTTTAAGACTTCAGATTTTCCTGCAAACCCAGGGCATTTTTAAGGTTTGTGGAAAGATCTTTCTTGTCTGTTTGTGGCTCCATTCTCCAGATTTAAGTATCCATTGGTTTGGTAAAGTTGAGAATCAGATATATTAATGCTGTCAAAGAATAACACTATGGATGCCAAAACATGTTTGGTAGTTAACAGATACATTACAGCTGTGTGATGTTAGATGAAGCCCCAGCTTTGTTCACACACAGGCAGTAACTTAAAACACAGCACTTGTGGTTCCAGACACCATAACGAGGTGTTTATGTGTAGTGGTTTATCATGTCATTCAGCAGTTTTTCACCTTGACCCCAAGTTCTGTATGAAGCAGACACCATGTGACTGTGTTTGTGTGAGGTTTAATAACTATCTTAGCAGATCTAAGTGTGTAATTAAGTCATAGGGGGTATGTTCAGGAAACAAAAAGGAGATGTAAAATGTGTTGTACTGTAGGACTCTGATGATAAATGTCAAGTGAAGATTAATATCAAATAATGTGTTTTTTGGCTTTTGGGACAACATGTTGATGAAACTGATATTTTCGGCTTTTTGTTTCTGTGGCTGTCTTTAGTGTCTTCTCCTAAGCTTTAAAATATCAAACTTATAGCTGCTTTTCTTGAATTGCATGTAATAGCAGTAGTCTCTGGAACGTGTGATTTCTCTCCCCTGCCTTACCTGGCCACATCAACAATTAAAGCATGTACAACATTCTTAAGTGTGTTCTTATCAAGTGTACTGAATGACTTGGTATTGACTTAAACTGGTTGAAACTAGAGTTACTGATAACACCCTTGTAATGTAGCTGTGAAGTTCAATGTCGCAGACTTTATTGCAAGCTTAGCACTGCAAATACAAACAACTCAAATAAGGTAATTTTCCAGAATATTTAGTGGTCACTGGGTGATTTAAAAATTAAGGAGTTACAATCTGCAGTAGCTACAAATTGTATGACCTGGCAAAGTTGTTGTAAGTAAAGGAATATAACTTGTGTCCTACTGATAATGTTACAGTGCTGTTCATAAATTGTATTAAGCTTAGCAAATATGTACACAGATCAAAGTTCATAGCCCGGTATAATACTCACCTAGGAAAACTGTAACGGCTGCTGTTTAGTATATTACTTGGGAAAGATCTGAGAAGCCGCGGCATTGCCTTTGTGAACTCCAGGGCTGGGGACTGTCAAGTGTCCATTGGCCACACAGTCGTTGTTCAAGGGGCCACGTGGTTCAGCGCAGGGGCAGGTCCTGCGGTGATGCAGGTCCAGCCTGCCAGGCTTGGCTATCTGGTGTCATGGGGTGCCAGGTTTTTTGAAAGGCCCCTGGGCTTGCCTGCTTCTTCTCAATATAAGCAAGCCACTGCTGGGACTTCGTCCCCTGTTCCACATGTGTTTTTCCCCCTGCCCACTCTCCCTGAGTTTCAGTTGTTATGGGTTTGGTTTTACTGATTATTGTTTAAATCTTGTCACAGCTTTGGATAATTTGGGCATTGGGATAGATCCTTTTGGCTAGGTAGGCAGTGCCTGTGTGCCTGCATCCTACAGTTTCTTGGGACTGTTTAAGGGGTGGAGCCAGTTCAGTGGCATGCCCCATTCAGAGGCTGTCAGTGGGGCTCTCACCACCAGATGACGAACTATGGAGCAGCCACTCCCCACATAGCTCCTGGTTGCTCCTTGGTTGCTTCCCTAGCAGGTGAGCTGGGGAGGTGTTAACTGGATGGCAGGCGGGTCACCCAGTTCAAAGTTCCCATGCTGTGGCAATGCTCATGCAGTGAAATCAATAAAGTTGTGGCCTTCTGTTTCTCCAGATCACTTGTTATGTTGTATCTTTCCTCGTCTGCAATCCTGTCTTGCCCCTGAGCCCACAACTGCTGGTTCAGCATCTTGGACTTCAGAACTATTGAAAATGTTGGTAAAATGGCTGGCTGGCTAAGTCCAAACACAGACTTAGCCATGTGTTTGTTGATATGTTAGTGAGGAGCATGGGAGCGCCTTCCTTGGACCACAGGTACTGTTTTGCATGAGTATCTTCCACATGCATAAAACTAGTATTTTGGAAAGAAGGCTAGATTCTATGGTAGAATGTTCAGGCTATGATATCAGGCTATGGGTGGCCTTTTGGGTCATGAAAACAATCAACAAGATGGTGTCATTATTACTGGATTTTCCACTTCTGGATTTCAGGTAGGGATTGTATAGTTGATGGCTTTTCCAAAGAAAGAATCCTCTGCATGCATAAAACTAGTATTTCAGGTTATGATATCTATGTACAGGGACATCCTTCCCCTTGCAGTTTAAAAGTGGTACCCACCCACTAGAACAGTTTTATAATCTCATCTGCTGTTTGTGTGAACTGGACTCAAGTGTCCCTCCTTTAAAGATTCAGGGCAGTTTCTCTCACCTCAGGTCCTGATGTTCTGAGCCATGTTTGTTTACTATGTTACATGTAACCCTTGCAGTTTCTGCATTTGCTTATTTTTCTTAAACACTTCAGATGTTTATGCAAAGCATTATAACTAGACAGGCTTACTGCATTTGGTATGTTTCCTTTGACCTAAGTTGTTTAATTCTGATAACATTAGAGGCTTAGAGTTTTTGAAAACTGTTTCAAGCGAATGGTTTGGCAAAAGTAATGCCCCCCCCACCTTCCTCTTTACCCTTTTGACAGTTTCCCCCTTCAATACTTCAGAAAGGGAAGAAGGAGGCTTTAGCCAGTTCCGGACAGTGCCCATTTTGATATTGGCCATGCATGCCACAAGTATGCCCCCCCCCCCCAAGTTAGGAACAATTTTACAGGCATAGTACATTCACAAGCATGTATAAGCCTAGTCAGGGGTTCAAAAAGAAAGGGATTCTAGGAAAGCTATGTTTTGATTGGTTGTAGGTACTCAACCCCACCCTTTTTGGCTTTTTCCTTTTTAAATCCCTTTATAGAATTCTAGAAGTACACTTGCAAGAATAATTAAGCATCTGGAGTCCAACAAGGAGGCTGAAAGCATTATTAAGCAGGATATCTTCTGTAGCCTGCTGGGTTGCTTTTCAGTATCTTTTTCTAAAGTTCAGGCACTGATGCATGAATTTGTATAGAATGTATCTTGCTCTTTAGACTGTACTTATGGGCAGTGAGTGCATGTGTTTGCGCAGCACATTTGTCAGTAGTTTCTCTGCCTATTAAGGCTGGAATTTTTTTAAAAAGAGGTAGACATACCTTAAGGAGCTGCGGTGGCTCAAGTGGTTAAGATGCTGAACTGCAGGCTCTGGAAGGTCAGTAGTTCAGCAGTTCGAGACCCGGGTGCCGCATGACAGGGTGAGCTCCTGTCTCTAGTTCCAGCTCCTGCCAACCTAGCAGTTCGAAAGCAAGAAATTGCAAGTAGATAAATAGGTACCACTTCGGTGGAAGGTAACAGCATTCCGTGCACCTTGGTGTTTAGTCATGCCGGCCACATGACCACGGAAACGTCTTGGACAGCGCTGGCTCTTCGCTTTGAAACGGAGATGAGCACCGCAACCCTAGAGTCGGATTCGACTGGCTTTGAGCAAGGGAACCTTTACCTTTACCTTTACTTAGACATACCTTTGTGCTCCTTTTTTTAAATTTATTTAGTTTAGCTGTTTCAAAGCTGTGACCAGAGGTGTGTGTGTGTGTCTGCAGCATTGCTACTAGTCCATTATGTGGGAAACACAATATTCTGTTGCTGGTTGTGCTTTGGGTGAAATGGAAGAATCAATTTTCTTCTAACTTTCTGTTTAGAGTTCTGTAGAGTAAACTGTCCCTTCTCCCTCCAGTTCTGTTTTGTGTCCTTTGACAGCAGACTTTGATCTGTTGCTGCTAAATAAATGTTTCTGCATGTGATCTTCCAGTAACAGAGTCCCACTTTCAACATTTACTCCTGGTTCCTCAAGGTTAAAGTGATTTTTTTCAGTTATCAAAATAATTCAGTGGGTAAGAGGGTGGGAGAGAAGAAACTTAGGCCATTAGTGTAAACCTGTATCTGTAAAGGTGAGTTCTTCTCTGAGATGGAATGCAGATAATATACAGATACAGCTTAATTATATGCATACACCTTAATTTTAAAAAGGCTTTACTCATTGCTTGTCAGGAATGTTACCCAGTACCTTACTGGAAGTTTGTGGATTTGGATCCAAATGTGAGTTGACTCATGGTGGTGAGCAGGTGCAATTTACTGCATTTCAGCTAATGTCTTTCAAATCCATTGTTTAGCTCTCTTCTCATCCCTATAAAAGACTTTAATCTCCTTGCAACCGGTCCAGTCTTGTGCCTTCCATATGCTGCTGATATGTAATGAATCAATACCTGCAATTTAAAAATAGGATCCTACCTTTGAGGAACCTGCTTACAAAATCTAATTTGTAGTACTGCAGAGGAGAAGATTCTACTGCTGGAGGTGCTATTTGCATTCACTCCTCCAGCATTCACACCCAGGCAGAACTAGTGGTGGAAAGTACCATCAACTCACAGCCAATTTATGGTGACCTGTAGGTCTTTCAAGGCAAGAGATTATCAGAGGTGGTTTGCCATTGCTTGCCTCTGCATAGCAACCTTAGACTTCTGTGGTGGTCTCCCACTGAAGTACTAACCAATGCCAACCCTAATTAGATCTGATAAGATTGGGCTAGCCTGGATAGCTATAACTATCAGCCTTACCACGGTGGCCCAGTTCTGTATTCATTCACAGAGCCAATTCCTTCCTTCTCTATCTCATGCACCTCCATTGCTTCTGCAATTTCTGCTCTGCTCTGGAATAGGTAATATGCAGTTGTATGGCCCTAAGATACCTTCATAGTGCCATTTTTCATAGACATTTACGATTTAATAGCAAAATGCTCAAGTATTAGAAATGGCAAATTACTACAAAGGGGGCATTGTGTGTTAAAATTGTTGGATCCCCACAAACACTCCACAAGGGCTGATTCAAGAGGGGTTTTTCCCCCTTACATTGGAGGTTGTTAATTTCAGAACAAGTATATTGTGAAGTAATTGCAGAATGTCCACCTACTCTAGCCTGGCATCCACAGCATTCTTGAAATGATATGCAAAGCCTGTTGATTATGCAGATTATAATTGTCCAAAGTATGTTAATTGCCAGCAGCTAAAATAGGCAAACTAGGTCATGAAATTGCCAGTGTGGTTACTGGTGCTCATCAAACTGCCTGCCTCTACTGCCATTTTTAGACTGGGCCAGAGGACTAAACTCTGTTAATAAAGTAAAGTTTGTACAAAATTATAAATGGTTTTCCTGCCTCCATTTCATCAGGCTCATTGTTACATGGATGCTTTGTTGGCTCACAGAAACCAAATATCTTTGTTATTCTAGAAATAATGATAAAGGAAATAATGCACAATAAGCCATAGTCTTACTAAATGTGTGCCTGTATGGAGGCCAAGTACTTAGTGCCAGTTCAGTAGAAGCATAGCTTGTTCACTATCCAAGCAGCTGCCTGCAGCATCCAAACCAGCAGGGGATAGCAACATGGGAATAGATGACAGCAGGCAGGTCACTTGTCACCTCTGTGGTCTCTTGTCACCTCAGACCTGTCCAAGGTTGGCTGCACAGGAAAGTGTTTCATCTGTAGCCCACCTTGGATTCTGCTGGGCGAGGGAGACAGTATGGGAGGAGGGTGATTGGGGTAGATGCCAAGTAGAAGGACAGATGCTGAGCAGAAGAACTAGTGCTTATCCTGATCTCAAAATCTGTAACTCCTAAACTTATACAATTTCGAAAGTTAACTTTTGATTATTCCAGCCCTCCATACTAAATTATACTACATGTCATTTAATGATCATCCCAAAGGTTTCTCTGACATATGACTGGAAATTCCTATTGTAGCTGCTTCTAATGTAAATATCATTTCCAGGTGTCCAGCTATCTGTCCAGTAATGAATGGTGAACTGAAATATTCCTGATTTATACTTCAACAACAATGCTCAGTGGACCAAAAATACATCTGCAGAAGTATGAACCAGAACCCAGTTCTCAGGGCAGAACTACAATGTTGTGCGATGTTCCATGATCTCCCCTCATCTTATAGTCAATTAGTCTTACTTTTGGGTAACTATGGTAGTAGGTTGAGGATAGAATCTTTCTCCATAACATACTACTTTTCCACATACAGAAAATTTCACCAAAAAGAACCACCATGTGAGCGCCTATGTTTCCATGTAAGGAGGGACATGGTAGAGGTTTATAAAATTATGCATGAGATAGAGAAAGTGGATAAAGGGAGCTTTTCCTTCTCCTATAACACTAGGAAGCATCCACTGAAATTGTTGGGTAATAAAATCATAGAGTTGAAAGGGACCTCCAGGGTCATCTAATCCAACCCCCTACACAATGCAGGAAATTCACGAATACCTCCCCCCAACACCTCCAGTGACGGCTGTTCCATGCCCAGAAGTTTCATATGAAGGGAAATTCTTCTTTACTCAATAAGTAATTATACTGTGGAATTCACTGACAGTGGAGGTAGTGATGGCCTCAAGCATAGATGGCTTCAAAAGGGGGGGTTAGACAGATTCATGCAGAAGGGAGGCCCATAAGTAGCTACTAGCCATGGTGACTGAAAGGAGTCTTCATATACAGAGGCAGCAAACCTGTGGATACATTGCTAGGAGGGAGCAGCATGAGAGGGCTTCAGCCTCTATTCCCTGCTTGTTTGACCCTCCAAGGCAACTAGTTGGCCTCTATGAAATGATGTGCTCGATGAGATGGACCACTGGTTGAATCTAGCCGTGGCTGTTCTTATGTAACCTGAAGTGGTACAGCTTGCACACTAGCTTACCACTTTGGTGACAGCTAGATCCAGGTTCCATCTTATCTGGTGTCAAGGGTGATTATGTTAGCTGGGAAGTTTCTAGGTCAAATTTCATGTCTGCCTTTAACTTTTGAGATGATTTTAACTGATTGACCTTCATGTCAGTCTCTTTCCCCTCTGCAGAGCAATATGGAGGCATTCATCCGAGAGTTCTGAAAGAACTCAAATGTGAACTAGTAGCTCTCCTTAAAAAAATATGTAATCTTTCATTAAAATCTGCCTCCATTCCTGAGGACTGGAAGGTAGCTAATGTCACTCCCATCTTTAAAAAGGGCTCCAGGTGAGATCCGGGAAATTACAGGCCAGTCAGTCTGACGTCGATATCGGGTAAGTTGGTGGAAACTGTTATTACGGCAAGAATTAGTAGGCACATTGATGAACAAAAACTATTGAGGCAGACTCAGCATGGGTTCTGTAAGGGAAAATCTTGTCTCACTAACCTGTTAGTGTTTTTGGGGGAGTGAACAAACATGTGGACAAGGGAGACCCAATAGATGTTGTTTACCTTGACTTCCAGAAAGTTTTTGGTAAAGTTCCTCATCAAAGGCTCCTAAGTAAGCTTAATAGTCATGGGATAAAAGGACAAGTCCTCTTGTGGATCAAAAACTGGCTTATAAATAGGAAACAGAGAGTGAGTATAAATGGGAAACTTTCTCAGTGGAGGGTACTAAGCAGTGGGGTACCACAGGGATCAGTACTCGATCTGATGCTTTTTAACTTGTTTATTAATGATTTGGAATTGGGAGTAAGCAGTGAAGTGGCTAAATTTGCAGATGACACAAAGTTGTTCCAGGTGGTGAAAACCAGGGAGGATTGTGAGGCACTCCAAAGGGATCTGTCGAGGATGGGTGAGTGGCCGTCAATGTGGCAAATGGGATTCAATGTGGCCAAGTGCAAAGTGATGCACATTGGAGCCAAAAATCCTAAATATAAATACACGTTGATAGGGTCTGAACTGGCAGAGACTGACCAAGAATGAGATCTTGGAGTCGTAGTAGATAACTCAATGAAAATGTCTAGACAGTGTGTAACTGCAATAAAGAAGGCCAACGCTATGCTGGGGATTATTAGGAAAGGAATTGAAAACAAATCAGCCAGTATCATAATGCCCCTGTATAAATCATTGATGCGACCTCATTTGGAATACTGTGTACAGTTCTGGCCGCCACACCTCAAAAAGGATATTATAGCATTGGAAAAAGTGCAGAGAAGGGCAACTAGAATGATAAAAGGGTTGGAACACTTTCCCTATGAGGAAAGGTTAAAACACTTGGGGCTCTTTAGCTTGGAGAAACGACGGCTGAGGGGTGACATGATCGAGGTTTATAAGATTATACATGGGATAGAGCAGGTTGAGAAAGAAGTACTTTTCTCCCTTTCTCACAATACAAGAACTTGTGGGCACTCAATGAAATTGCTTAGCAGTCGGGTTAGAACAGATTAAAGGAAGTACTTCTTCACCCAAAGAGTGATTAACATATGGAATTCACTGCCACAGGAGGTGGTGGCAGCTACAAGCATGGACAGTTTCAAGAGGGAATTAGATAAACATATGGAGCAGAGGTCCATCAGTGGCTATTAGCCACAAGGTATAGATGGGAACTCTCAGTCTGAGGCAGGTGATGCACTCTATTCTTGGTGCTGGAGGGGGCAGCAGTGGGAGGGCTTCTAGTGTCCTGGCCCCACTGCTGGACCTCCTGATGGCACCTGGTATTTTTGGCCACTGTGTGACAGAGTGTTGGACTAGATGGGCCATTGGCCTGATTCAACATTGGCTTCTCTTATGTTATGTTCAGTTCCTGGCTACCTCACAAGAGGGTAAGTACTCTATAAAAATGCAAAGTTCAAGATATCTTCTGTAGTTGCAAAGGCCATTCATAGATTACTTTTTTCCTCAGAGGCTGCTCTAAACATTTCTAAGGGTATCAAATGTGGATATTTCTTTTGATTTACTCTTGTACATTTTATACCTTTCAAATATCCACAGCAGCCTCATTTGGAAAAGAGGAAGAAAAGAAGTATGAAACTGTTACACTTGCCCTCCTTGTGAATCAAGAGGCACGTCCTTAGAAGAAAGAGGCACATTCACCCTGTTGAAAAATAAAATATGCATGACCTCACAGAAGAGAGATGCTGCCTCCCTCTCTTAACCCTGATGAGGATATGGAAGAATGAACAGCACAAGTCACTCGCTTTATTTTTTTTTTTGCCACTTCTGAAGGTAGTATCTAGGGCTGCATTCTTTCCAAAAAGACTGGAGGAAAGTGGGTTTGGTAGAGAAAGTATTGGAGCTGGGAAAATCCTAACAGGACAACGATACCATAAGGTCATGTGGAACCACCCCCTCCAAAAGCTCTCCAGTTTGGAAGCCATGGTGGAGAAAAGCCTCCATGTTCTTCCATGTAGGGCAGCACAATAGCTTCTTCTTTCCCACTTCATTCTCAAAACATCTGTGAGTGGTAGGCTAGGCTAAGAGCTAGTATATGACCAGCAAGCTAGTATATGACCAGTCAACCAGCGAGCAAGGATTTGAATCCAAAGCAATTTGATCTAAGTCCATACAAGTATGTGGTACAGTGTATTGTTGTTATATGACCAAGCTAGTATACGATCAAGAGCTAGTATATGACCAGTCAACCAGCGAGCAAGGATTTGAATCCAGAACAATTTCATCTAAGTCCATACAAGTATGTGGTACAGTATATTGTTGTTATATGACCAAGCTAGTATATGACCAAGAGATAGTATATGACCAGTCAACCAATGAGCAAGGATTTGAATGCAAAACAATTTGATCTAAGTCCATACAAGTATGTGGTACAGTATATTGTTGTTTTTGAAAGTAGCACATTCCACTTGGAATGTGGGAGATGCACAAATTGTATAGAACTAAAGATAATTGGTTTTTTATATCTTAAGCACTTTGATATGCTGGTACAGTAAAACTCTGCTTTATTTTTTTAAAGTGAATTTTTGCACAGTAAAATAGAACAGTGACAGCAGTAATTTCAGCTAGTTTGCATTGCAGTTACACAACAGATAAGAAATCTTGCATGAACATAATCACTATATTGGTTATTAGTGAATTAAGATTAAATGTTTATCTTATTTAACAAAAAATTTATGCCCCAGCTTTCTGCCTTCAGAAAAGCATCTAACAAGTTAAAACATATGTAATAAAATCTCAGAGAGCCAGTCTGGTATAGTGGTTAGGAGCACGGACCCTAATCTGGGAGAACTGGGTTTGATTCCCCACTCCTCCACATGCAGCTGCTGGTGTGACCTTGAGTCAGTTACAAGTTGTTTCAGAGCTGTTCTCTCAGGAGCAGTTCTCTCAGAGCTCTCTCAGCCCCACCTACAGGGTGTCTGGTGTGGGGAGGGGAAGGAAAAGGGAAAGGAGATTGTAAGCCGCTCTGAGTCTCTTTGTGTAGTGAAGGGTGGGGTATAAATCTAATCACCTCTTCCTCCTCCTCATATTAAAGCCAACAAAAACTCATCATTAAACAATTAAAACCAGAGCTAAAATATATACAAAAACATAAAAAAGATCAATTAAAATATTGGGCTGGATCGAGAGATCACTGAGGGCAATGCCAAATAAAACAAAAAAGTCTCCACCTACTGGCAGAAAATGGCAGCCAAACGGAACAGACAAGTTGGAAAGAGAATTCCAAAATTTTGATGCCATGACTGAGAAGGTTCTCTCTTAGGCTGCCACCCACCTAATCTCAGAAGGGGGGGGCACCCAAAGCAGGGCCTTCAGTGATTACCGTAGCAGTAAGATAGGTTCATAAGGGAGTACTCAAGGTCATAAGGACCTGTGCATCTGTTAGAACTAGAACCAAGCTATCCAAGGCTAACCCTTTGTAGTCCCACACTGTACTCGACATTCTCAGGTATATGTTTGGGATGCCAGAGGTTAACACAGAGGGCTTCGCTGTAGAAGGTGGGGCAGCTTTTGGTGCATGCATTTGAATTTTTTCGTCGGGCTGGATCCAGAAACTATATTGGCAATTTCTATTGATTCCCCCTTTCCACAACAGACCCCCTTCATGTCATTCCTTAGGGAATGACCATTTCCACCTGGAGCAATATTTTTGGAGGTCAGTGGGCGGGGGGGGGAGTAGTAAAGTTTCATTTGGCCATTTGAAAACTTGGTCTGTATCCAACCCATTGTAATTTATTTAAAGGCAGTGTTCTGAGAGTGAAGTGTATACTTGTGGGAAAAACTGCTTTTTGCATTTGCCAGAGATAAGCTTTCATGTTTACTTTTAAACCAGTCATTACATTCTGTGTGATATTAATATTTAACTCCGAAAATGCCCTGAATACTTTGTCTCACGCTAATATTAAAAAAGATACTTATGTTTAACTTGAAATGAAACTTGCAGAAGGTAGAGCATGCGCTAACATTCACTGATAATGTTTGCTGTACACTTAAGATCTATGGCAAAAGATATATTCAGATTGGTAGTGTTGTGTAGCAGGCACCTTTTGTAATTTGATCCCTAAGCAATTGTTTAATTATTAATAGTTGGGTTGGTGCCTGCTGTGATGCCATTCACATACTTTCAGAAGAATATGAAGAGCTTTTTCTTCAATTATAACAGCCCATGGGAGGCACTAAACTGTTATACTTTAGGGCTAGTCCATCAAGTGGTACTCCCCCCCCCAAAAACCTGTGCTGCTGGCGTGTATGGTTTTATGCTTGAATGTTTCCCCACAATGAGGTGTAGCCTCCCTGTACGAAGAAAATTGTGTATTAGGGTTTGTCTCATTGTTCCCTGTGTGGTTACCCCCCCCATGCATTCAAACATACAAACCAAGGTAATCATACTGTATAGTTTTGTTTTTACTAAAATATTTATGGCCCATCTTTTGAACAAAAAGTTCTCCAAGGTAGATCACAATAGACTGTAAGCTATACTTCAGCTATTAAATTCAGCGAAAAATACATGTTAACATGGAAAACAATATCAGGAATATAAGTAACATGAATAAATTAGATTCAGGTGCAACTAGACTCAAATGACTAAATTAGTTTTGGGTTAGCAGCAAATCAGTCAAGAAATGGTTGTTGGAAGATCATGTACCAAATGTCGCACCAGAATCCAGTTTCTTAGCACTTGGACTAAGTTTGACCCATGCTTGGATGGAAGTTCCATAATTTCCAGTGCTGTTGCTGAGAAGTCCCTGACCTTTGCAGCATCCCAGTGTTCCTCAGAGGATGGAAAAACACACAACAGTACTGCCAAGGAAGGAATAAAATAATGGTCAGTCATATGGAAGAAGACAATCCTTGATGTATCCTGGGCCCAGTCCATTTAGGGCTGTAAAGTTCAATAGCAGCACCTAAGATGGCTTCGTCTTGTTTCATTGCACCCTCTAAAATGGTGCCTCCTTTTAATAATATCAGCTGTACATTGCATGTGAACAGCAGTTTGGGTGTCCAGAGGGGTTCACTATGTGTGAACACAATTGTGGACAATTACCATATGTCTGATTATTGCCTATTCTGGGCTTTTTGGAAAGGGTGGGCCTATAAATGCTTCTTTAACATGTGTGACATGACATGCCTGGTCTTTTTGAGATGGGAAGTATAGAAACTCAGCTGCTGAGTCCTCCCTTTCATAAATTCAGAGCTAGGCTGTAGTAAAGGAGGATTGGAATATATAAACTTGGCTGCTTATACTGTGCAATCAATATACTGAATTTGGGTGCAGCTAAACCTTAAAATGTTGAATGAAAGTACTTCATTTTAAATTACATAATCCTTGACATCTTAGTCATCTTTTATAAAATTCTTTATGCCAATAAATTTTATGCAAGTCTTGCTGTGAGGCAGTGCCACTTTGTAATTAAACAGGAAAAATTGATCTAATCTAAATAAATGCTTCTTTTATCCTACCCTAATTTTGACCTCCAAATATCAAGCTGGAAATGTTGAATCTGTCACTCAGTATTTTCAAAATGAATTCTCTTTACTTGTGATTCTCCCTCTGAGGTGGAGGACATCTTGGGTGATTCCCACCATCCTATCAGGGAGAGATAGGAACAAATTCTTTCTTCCTCTTCCTGAGTGGATTGTAAACACCCATTTCTCCAGTTCTTTTCCTGCCTCTACAGGGAGAGGTCGTTGTAGGCTTTTTCTCCAACTGCTAGTTTAGTTAATCTGATTCTTTTATTATATTACTGTCTTTCCTTCGCTTGTATCTTATTCTACAACTCTTTCTCTTCCATTCTATATTTTTTCCTTGCTATTCTTAGAGGGAACTTGTTTGCAGCAGCTATATTGGCAAGCAGCAAACTCCCTCTGTTTTTTCTTACTTTCGCTTTGCCTATGCCTGGAAGATCGGGAGACGGTTTCCTCTCCGGGTTGGAGAGCGATCCTGTTGTTATGGAATTGGCAGAAAGTCTTCCCGGAGCCGGCATGACCTACAGGCTTGCCATGGCTGCCGGCCACAACCCCGAATTGAGCAGGGAGAGGACAGCATGAAAGCGCCCACAACAGGAAGACTTCACTGCTGAACTCAATCCCGATGTAGCAACCAGTGGCGGTGGCAATTTTGAAACAGTGGTTTGGGCGGGAAACTCTGCTGCATGACTCCAAGATGTGCCAGCGGTGAGCCAGCTCCAGGATGCCAACCTCCAGGCAGGAGGTACAGGCACTTACTCAGGCCAGAGCACAACAACCTTAGATGACCCTAGAAGACATCAGTTGGGTAATATACTCCGCCTGGCTGGGGGTCCCGATCTGCAGGACTTTTTTGTCTCTATGAGGCCCTCTATGAGGGAGGAATTTATTAACCTGTTGCCGCCTGAGGGATCTGGGTTCCATTCCCTCCCGCGCTTATTCCCCGTCTCCTCCACTGGTGGATCTCTCGAGCCACAGAGAACTGATGGGAAGCTGGCCTACTAAGGCTGCTAAAAAGCAGGCTCCTTGGGAAAGGCTCTCAGACTCAGAGAGGGAACAGTCCCCAGAGCCTGACATGTCCCATAGAGAGAAGGGGAGTTCCTTTCTGATGAGGAAGTGTTCCACAGCCATCCTCACGTCTCTAAGGCAGAGGATTTCCAATACCACCTTTCCAAGTGCTTATCTGACTTAGACCTTTATGACTCCCCTTCCGAAAAGGAAATGGTTTGTCCTGCTATTAATCCTAGAAGTAGGACCAAGGGCACTGAGGAAATGTTTTCCAGATATTTTATGAATGAAAAACTTTTCCCATTCCCTGAATTTTTTGAAAGCTGATTGAAGGCTGAGTGGGCCAAGCCTACTTCCAATGGGCAGGTCCCAGTGTTTGTTAAAAAGTTGTATGACTTACCCTCTTTCGCAAATGAGATGTTACAGGTTCCATTGGTGGATGCTCCAATAAGAGTCCTTTGGCCTACTATCAGAATACGGCTATGGCTCTGTACGTGACAACCAGGACAAGAAAATAGACATTGCACTTAAAAGATCACATGATCAAGGCCTCTTCTACAGCTTCCATTTCCAACAGGGCTGTTATTGTCTGGGCCAGGAAACTTATCCAACTCCTTCTAGGAGATAATAGATGACTACTGGAGGGAGTAACAAGGATTTTAAAGGCATCCTCATTTGCAATGGATGCTTCCTTGGATGCTCTCACCTTTTGCTCTAGAGCTATGTCTTCTGCAGTGGTGGCACAGAGAGGGATCTGGCTACATTCTTGGCTAGCAGACCTACAATCTAAATCATTTGTGATGGCCTACCCCTTCCAAGGGGAGAAATTATTTGGGGACCACCTAGATAAGATTCTTGTGGAAACCAGAGATAAAAAGAAGGCCATGCCAAGAAATTTGCATCATTTAGACAAGCGCAGTACCCCAGGGCAATCCTTTCATTTCTCCAATCCAACTTACAAATCCAGACAAGGTCAGAAAAGAGGCTCCTGGGGATCCTCCTCTCTCCCATATAAAAGAAACTTCCAAGGACCGTGCTTTGGGAGACAAGCACCCAACAGATCCGAGAAGCAGGATTGTGATGGCAAGAACATCAAAGCATGACTCAGCCCGGCTCCCAGTGGGGGGAAGGTTGATGCATTTCCAGGAGGCATGGCTGGAGTCCCAGGCAGATTCCTGGACCTTAGAAATAATTTCCAAAGGCTACTCATTAGAGTTTCTTCAGCCTCCTCTGGAAAGATTCATCATCTCCCCACTGTGCAAAGACCCCAAGAAACGGATCATAACGTTCACCACCTTGCAACATCTTCTAGACATCCGGGCTGTGGAACAGGTTCCCAAAGACCAACTATTCCATATTTTTCACAGTGCCCAAGAAAAATTGCGATTGGAGGGCAATTCTGGATCTGAAATTTGTAAACAAATTTATATCAAGTTGAGACATTTCCATATGGAAACCCTCAAGTCCATAACAGATCTGCTACAACCAGGAGAATACCTTGCATCATTGGACCTCACAGAAGCGTATCTCCATGTCCCCATTCTCCCACTACACAGAAAGTTTCTGAGGTTCTGTGTTGGAAACCTCCAAATGAAGTTCAGAACTCTGTCCTTTGGACTCGCGACTGCCCCACAGGTCTTCACGAAGATGTTAGTCAACCCAATAGCACATCTCAGGAAGACAGGCATCCACATTCATCCATAGTTGGACAATCTTCTAAACCAGTCCACTTCCAAAGAGAAGGCTGTACGGGACATTCAGGAAACAATCCAGTGTCTTCAATCTCACGGTTTCCTAAACAACTGAGCCAAGAACTCATTGAACCCGATTCAGAGTCTGGAACATCTGGGGATGTTAACAGACACCAAGCTTGCATCCCTCTTCTTGGCAGAAGACAAAATCTTGAAAACCAAACATGCAGTGAGACTCATCATAGAGCTTCCATCCTCGTCTCTTCTGACATTAGCCAAGGTGATGGGACTCTTGATTTCCACTCTAGATGCACTCCAATGGGGCAGATTGCACATGAGACCTCTACAGATCTTTCTTTGTCTGTACCAGATACATATTATGGAGAAGCGGGATATCCTTCTTTACCTCTGTCCCTCAGACAGTCCCTTTGCTGGTGGACAAAGGACTCCAACCTTTGTCAAGGGAAGAAGTTTTTTCATAAAACCGAGCTGCAACTGTTTACAGATGCCAATCTACTGGGCTGAGGGGTGACCCTGAATGAGAGCCCCACGCAAGGATGTTGGTCTCACAGGGAGTCCCTTCTACCCATCAATGTATTGGAGCTCAGAGCTATACGTCTGGCTTTCCAACAACAGAGTTTGGAACCAACAGGTGCTGATGTGCACAGACAGTGTGTCAGCCAGGTCCTATCTGAACAAACGGGCGGTCCAGATAGTCCTCCCTTCACAAGCTTTATTACTCCTAACTTGGGCAGAGAAGAACCTAGCCTCTATCAGAGCCAAACATATCAGGGGCTTGGACAACATCAAAGCAGATTGGCTCAGCAGACAGATGATAGATCCAGGAGAGTGGAGACTGAACAAGAAAGTATTCAACTGGATTTTTCAACACTTCAAGACATCAACAGTAGATCTGTTCACCTCAAGTCAGAACAATCAGTTGCCCAGATTCTTCTTCAGGTTCCAACTCAAAGGGGCAGAAGCTACAGATGCCCTGACCACTTGCTGGCCCAGGGGTCTACTGTACGCCTTCCCGCCCATTCCCATCCTACCTGAGAAGGATAAGGCAACAGAAGGCCACAGTTCTCTTAGTGGCACCATGGTGGCCTCGTTGACCATGGTTCTTGACTCTTCAACAGATGTCCAAGACCCCTCCACGTCAACTTCCAGTCCCTCCAGACATGCTCACTCAGGGACCGGTCTGGCACCCAGAACCAGAGCACCTAATGCTGACCGTGTGGAACTTGAACGGTCGTCTTATCTAAAGCTTGGTTATTCTAAGGCCATGACTGAGACAATCTTGGCTTCCAGAAAGGACTCTACTATCAGAATATATAATACTATGTGGAAGGCTTTCCACAGATGGTGCAGACAAAAGTCGGTTGACATCTCAAAACCTCTGCTACACTCTGTTCTAGAGTTCCTGAACGATGGTCTGGCGTTAGGTCTGAAGCCAGCAACCCTTAGGAAACAAGTCATGGCCCTGTGCTCTGTACTTCCTCACTTTAAAGGCAGCTCCTTATCTTTACACCCTCATGTGCGCAGATTCCTGAGAGGGGCCCCGTCGCGCAGTCCTCCAATGATACACAGGTTCACTACCTGGAAGCTTCATACTGTGCTTTCTGCGCTCACCAAGGCACCATTTGAGTCTATACAAGACGTTCCTCTGAAATGGCTACGCATATGAAAACAATATTCCTTATTGCAGTCACGTCTGCCAGATGTATATCAGAGCTTGGAGCACTTTCAGTGGACCTGGGACTTTGTGTCTTCCATAAAGACCTAGTAGTTCTGTGTACAGACCCAACATTTATCCTGAAAGTGGTTTCCAAATTTCACGGATCTTGAGATATATTTACCCTCTTTTTGTCCAGATCCTAAGCACCCTAGAGAGGGGGCTTGGCATACTTTGGATGTTCACAGGTCCTTTAAAGCCTACCTGATTCGAATGACCGATCTCAGGAAGACCGAGGCAATGTTCATTAACATCTCACCACCGAATATGGGCCTCAAGATGTCTAAGTGCCACAATAAAATCTTGCATAACAGAGGCTTACAAGTCCCTTAATCTAGAATTCCCCTCTGGGATTACGGCTCATTCAATTAGAAGTGCATCTACTAATGCAGCTTTGGCCAAGAATGCTTCTGTTGAAGAAGTCTGTCGAGCGGCTACCTGGTCCTCCATCTCCACCTTTGTTTGACATAACAAACTGAATGTATATGCTTCACCAGATGCATCCTTTGGCAGGAGAGTTCTGCAACACATTATAGGAGAGGTAAGCGTTCTCCCACCCAGGGCAGAGGGTACTCTCTCCACCTCAGAGGGAGAACGGCCCTTGGCACTTACCGTGAGGGGTCCTTCTACTCTGAGGAAAGGAGGACATCTTGCCTTACCCGAAGCTTCTCTCTCTCTCTCTCTCTCTCTCTTCTCTCTCTCTCTCTCTCTCTCTCTCTCTCTCTCTCTCTCTCTGGTTTCATCTGAGCTCTCTGCTTGTGTTATTTCCATAACTTTCCTATGAGGTCTCCTCCTCTCAATGTATATAGTTTCTTCTTGGGAGTTCATGTTACTCACGGAAGGCCCCGTGGTTGTTTCACCTTTTAATTCTACTATGTTTGTAGTTCTTTATAATGTTCAGTCTTAGGTAAGAGTGTTATCCAGTACTGCTGCTGGGAATCACCTTAACTGGAGAGATGGGCGTTCCCAATCCACACAGGAAGAGGAAGAAAGAATTTGTTCCTGCCTCTCCCTGATAGAATGGTGGGAATTACCCAAGATGTCCTCCTTTCTTCAGAGTAGAAGGACCCCTCACGGTAAGTGACAAGGGTCGGTCTCTAAGGAGCAAAGACTGAGTTTAAGAAACTGAGTCTTAGAGACTTCAGAGATCACAATAAATACAATGGGGAAAACATGTAAAACAGATTAGCCAAGCCTTTATGCAACATCTGTCTCTTTCTTTCTGTCATAGCTTAATTCCCCTATAATGTTTCTGGTGAAGTTATATATAATTCTTATTGCTTGGCTTTTTGTGAAGAAAAAATTATAAGGTACATGATGACAAATTTAAGATTCAATTGAATTAATTGAATGACAAATCCAGTTGAATTAATATGTACCTACCCCATGTTGTTTACAAATTAATAACAATAGTTGGATCTGTTAGAGAACTTCTGCAGATGGAAGGGGAGTGATTTTTCACTCTCTTGTTGTAGACTTCCAACTTCCCCCTCCCGCCACCAACATTTTGGGGTGATATCTTGTGTAGCAGTGTGACAAAAGGAGACAAGAAAGTCATGTTCCCACAGAAATTCCTTCGTGTCAGCAAATCTTTCTGATGAATCAAAACCAGTGTCATTTATTTGTGAACAAGAGCCAGTAGTGGGTCAGTTCCATGGATCTGTTCTGCTATTAGTGAGAATGAGCAGTGCAGCAGAACATGTTCAATAGACTCTACTTTCCCTGTTGATGGAGTGGAATACGATGGTATCTGCCTTCCTGAAGGTCTTGAAGGTAGGGCATTAAAGCCTGCCAGCGTAAAGATTCCCCAGTATTTGGAGATTTCAAGGGATCTAAGATAACCTGCTGGTTGAAAGCATTTGACATACTGCAGAGTAATTGGATATTTCTCTTTTCCCTATCTGATGGTAGGGCATGATCCCAGAACTTCTGTTTAATTATTTCTTTTGCTTTTTGATACCCAAGATGCAGTAAGACTTGGGGAGAGAGGCCATGTTCCAGGAGTTTATCCTCAATTGTTCTTTGCCAGGTTAAATGGTGGCTATCTCAATCTAACCAGTCAAGGCGTTTCCAATATAAATATCTTGAATATAATTTACTAATGATATTAAGGAGACTAACTGGTCAGTAGTTGGTGGGATTCAGTTTTTCTCCTTTCTTGTACATTGAACAATAATTGCAAGGCCTTAGTCTGAGGGGATGCAGGTCGACAGATTAACATAAGTAAAGAGTGCAGTGAGCATTGGGGCCCACCAGTCAATACTGGATTTTATCATTTCTGGAGATGTATGATTTCCAGAAGCCTTGCCAGATCTCAATTGATTTATTAATTTTTTAACATCATTAACTGTTACCGGTGGCCATGCTGGAATGTTTTGTAGTTGGATTGCCAGAGAGGTATGTAGGTCTGTTTTGGATGAATAGAGCACATGGAAGTGAGATTCCCAAAGCTAGGAGAGATATTGAAGATTATCCTTATCATAGACCTTATCATCATAGTTCCCTTTAACCTGCACTAGGGGGTGTTGGCACATAAAATTTTAGCTGCAAGTTCAGGGATTTTAGCTTCTGCTCACACTAAGGCACTTTCCTTCCATTAGAAACAATAGAGGATGGGGGCATCTCCTTCTGGGGCCCAAATAATTGGGCCCCCAGTCCAATATTTTTTAAACTTGGGAGGGGGGGGGGTTGAGGAGAGGCAGCAGCTATGCTGCAAATTTGGTGTCTCTACCTAAAAATCGACCCCTGGGTCGATTGTCCATTATAACCTATGAGATCCATTAACTATAATGGTCCACATAGGCTGTAATGGAGATGGAGGAAATAGATTTTTCCTTTGCATACTCATTATGCTTTTCAGTATGATTTGTAAGCTGCCTTGAGTCACAGGAAAAATAGGATATAAATATTTGAATAAATAAGTAGTTTGGGCAAGTTGCTAACATTTAAGCAGCTTCCTGTTTGATAGGTTAGGCAGGGTTCTGACAATGATTGTCCCACCTCTGTCATACTTGACCTATAATTTGCTGGTATGTTTTCCAAGGCTTAGTGCAGGGTGACAGTCTGAAGCCAGGTCTACCAATATAGTGGACTGGGGCAGGTAGGGTTGCCAAGTACTTACCACATTTCAGCGGGGGAGAGCTGGTTCCTGGCTGGAACAGTCCCACGCATAGCACATGCACACGCCACAATGATGTTACCCGGACATGATGTCATTGTAGCATGCACGTGTGCTATGCACAGGACTATTCTGGCCAGGAACCATCTCTCCCCTGCCAAAATGCGGTAAGTACTTGGCAACCCTAGGGGCAGGTAAACTTGTTCTCTGGAGGTCAGGTCTACTAATATAGTGGAAAGGGATGGATAAACTTGTTCTCTGGAGGCCATGTCTACCAATATAGTGTGAAAGGGGTGGGTAGACCTGTTCTCCGGAGGCTAAGTCTACCAATGTAGTGTAAGGGATGGGTAGACATGTTCTTTGGAGGCCAGGTCTATCTAAATAGTGGGGAAAAGAGGGTAGACCTGTTCTCCGGAGGTCTACACATTATAGTGGAAAGGGGAGGATAGACCTGTTCTCTGGAGGCCTGGTCCACCCCCATAGAGGACAACTTTTTCTGTAATGGAATTTGACTTGATTCTGTTTTGTTTTATAATATTTAAATTATTCTTAAAATATAGTTTAAATATAGCTTAAAAGAATTCATTCTGAGATTCTTACAAGGTTATGGAAATAATCGAAAAAAACTAATTTATGCAGTAGTCAAATGTAAACTTGCTCACAACTTTAATATTACTAGCTTTTTTGCTCACAAGATAGAATTTTTGCTCACAACACTGTGGAACGTAGAGGGAACATTGCTTATGGTAGACCCAAAAGTCAGCATGGTGTAGTGGTTAAGAGTGTCAGACTCTAATCTGGAGAACCAGGCTTGATTCCTCACTCCTCTGGATTAAGCTTGCTGTGTGACCTTGGGCCAGTTGCAATTCTCTCAGCCCCACGTACTTCACAAGGTTCCTGTTGTGGGGAGAAGAAGGGAAGGAGACTGTAAGCTGCTTTAAGATTCTTTAGGATAGAGAAAAGCAGGGTATAAAAACTGTTCTTCTTCTTTGAATTTTGTCTTTTTTTCACTTTGTTTCTAACTGTGATATAGGCAAGTTATACTGAAGGGTAGAAATATTTCTAGACCTGGAAGAACTTTTCTACTGCCACTTGTATTGATTAGTGATTTGAAGCATGGTGGTTGTTGTTTTTTTTACTAAAGTGTGGGCAGAAGGAGTTGGAGTTAAACAACGGACTTTAAGAGGGTTTCAGATTTTTTGTAACATAATTACTCCCGATCTTGTTTTGAAAAATTAAGGCAACATTTGTAGAATTGAAGGCCCATTATAAGAACTTGAAGAACAGTGCATATTAATCCTCAAGACAAGGCACTGATTTTTCAGACTGGGTTCTATTGAAGCTCTAGTATTCCTTGGAGAGAGAATCAGGAAATCTGCTTTCTTACTACAAGGAATGTGTGGTGTAGGGGTGTGCGTTTGGCTAAATCTGAGCCAAAAAAGTACATGGAAAATATCAGTATTTTTCAGGTATTGAGTCAGCCGGATATAGATTTTGGATATCGTTTGTCTATCTGAAATGGCCAAACCCCAAAAATCCTGAAAATATCCAGCATTTTCAGGACTGCTGGATAGATGAACTTACAAGGCATTTAAAGGGATCGGAGTTTCGGTTTCGGCGGAGCGAATGGCGGCCACCTTTCGGGACGCTCCCGAAGGAGGCTAGCCCGCGCGCGGTTGGGGGGTCCTTGCTTATGCGATGGACCCTAGTGAGCCTTAGGTAAAGGCTCGAACCGGGGGCGCTTGGGGAGTAGCCTCTTTGCCGGCAGTTAGCCGGGAAATTGAGGCTTTCTCCCCGCCCCAATCGGCCCCGCTGCGTAGTGTGTCCCGCATGGGACTTAGCAACGCCACCGATTCCCAGGAGTGAGGCAAAGCGACATGGAATAACATAAAAAGAAGAACTGACATCAAACTGTGAGTTGGAGGTCTGAATTAAAGTGTAAAATCGATTCCCCCGATAAGCGAACAAGCGGAGGGAGGAGGGGTGTTTCCCCCCCCCCATCGAGAAGCGAGACTTATAAAAGGAAAGTAGAGGGGGCGAAAAGGAAGAAAGGCTGGTGACTGTACCGTTGGGGTTTTATTGAAACTGAAAATCAGCGAGTTTCCTGAGGGACGCGACGTGAACTTGAGAAAAGTAAACAAACGGGAAATATGTCAGCCATGAAAAAGGTCCCACTTAAACCGGAAAAGAAGGGAGGAGGGACTTCCGGTCCGGGCAATCCTTCCTCGGAGCCTGCTGTCAATCAACAGAAAGGCGAGCTACTGCACCCCCTGCTGGATCAAATGCAAAAAATCAATGAAACTTTAATAAGCAGGCAAGGTGTTCTCAACAGTCAACAGAAACAGTTAACAGAAACTTCTAAGAAGATGGAGGAGATCGCACAAAAATGTCTGGTCTCGACGGAAGATACAAGAAAAATAAAGAAAAGGGTCAACAAATTAGAAAAGTATCAGGATGAACAAGAAAAAAGAATCTTAAGGCTGCAGATGGAAAAATCAAATCTGACCCTCCGCTTCCAGGGCATTAAAGAAGAAGAGAAAGAAGATCTCAGATCGACACTAGCGAAGGCCTTGGCACCAGCAACTGGCAGAGAAGAGCGAGAATTAAAAGAAGAGATGGATTTGGCTTACAGAGCCTATTCCACCTTTACAAAGAGAAATAATCTGCCAGCAGAGGTTGTTGTCAAGTTCACTAAGCAGCGTACGAGAGATCAGATTTTGCGGGCAGTTTCAGTGGTGCCCTTGAAGATTGGAGAGCAGACTGTAAGAACACTCAAAGATGTGCCTTATGAAATTCGTATGAAAAGGAAAGAATACAAAGGATTGACCACTTTTCTGCAAAGAAATCAGGTGGTTTACAAATGGAGATTCCCTGAAGGACTGGATTTTAAGTATAAGGATAAAAGAGAGAAGATTGACTCCATCTTCAAAGCACAAGAATTTCTGAAGAGACACGCCAGCACGGAGGAAGAGGCAGCACTTGCAATTTGGACAGACTCAAGTAGCGAGGACGACAGCGGTCCGGAGGATGGAGGCGCCGGAGCGGGAGCCGCGAAAGCCAAAGTGGGCCCATCATATAATTTAAGGGACACTAAGAAAAGACTGCCTAAGAAGTAATTGTTCACAGAACGCCAGAATGGAACTGAATAATTATTAACCCCAATGGACACTACTAACCATATTAACAGAGACTTTTTTTTGAAGTTTGTTAAACTGAAAAAAGACTCTTCAACCGCGGTGAATGTCAAAAATGCATTTATATTAACTAAAACTAACCTTCTCTAACAGAATACTCACTCACATCTTTTTCTTAATCCATCTATATACCCTCCCTCTTTCTTATATGAAAAGAATAAACTTCTCTCCTTTTTAGGAGAGTTTAAAAAAAAAAAAAGGGATCATGGTCCCTTTAAATGCCTTTCCCTCACTGAAATCAATGAAGGATGGGGGCACTTTCTTTAGGGTCCAATCTTTTTAAACTTGGGAGGGTTAAGGAGAGGCACCATAAGGTATGCTGCAGATTTGGTGCCTTTACCTAAAAAAAACAGGGCACCCCCAGCCCCAGATACCCCCGGATTGATTTTCCATTATACTCTATGGGGACCACTGACTACAATGGTCCCCATATGGTATAATGAACCCCAAAATATTTAAGAAACCTGAATATTTCCTGAATTGGAATACCATGCTGGTATTAGGATTTGAGAATATTGGGAAATGCCAATTTTTTTTGGATTCAATATACCCAAAGTCAAAAAATACCAGTGTTTTTTTTCACACCCCTGATGTGGTGTGCCCAGATTTTACATTGTACTCTAATCCAGCTTCCTTGCACGAACATTGATGTGACCTAGAATAATATGCAGAATGCGTAGATACCATGAGATATGCTGCAGTTTCTCAATAGACAGTTCTGCATAAAAAGAGTTCTGTCAGTGCAGACTGCTAGAGAGCCATTGGTTCATAGACCAGAATGACAAGCAAGTAGTGATATGTGGCTTTATTTTGAGTAGGCAAAGTACAACCCCTACTCTTTTCATGGACTATAGGAAATATGGTGAACTCTAAAATATGTACAGTATTTAATCCTGAATAATTCACCTCCAGTATATCTAACTTTCTTTAAATGTTTCTTCAGAGGAACTCATTAGCCGATCTGGAATCAGAAGTGCTTGTACTACAACTTATATTATAGTAGAACTGTGGATACTAGACTCCTCTTTATGGAATTCCTTCACAAAGATACAGTGAGATGCAACAATAAATGACATACTGAAGTTGTATAGTCTCTCATCTGTTCTTCAGGCTCTAATTTGATCTTCAAAACCTTCCATTACTCCTTGAGATGTTGAAAAGAAAACATATATTTTGGCTCCCTGAACATAGGTTGAATGCTCATCTGGCAACTACAGTAAGAATATCTAATTATAAGCTTTGCACAATTGATGGGGAAATCAGTCTGGCAAATACAGGGTTTCTAATGTCCCGTTTGCTTTAATTTCATGGTATGACTGCAATAGAAATACTTCCTTCTTAGTACAGTGCTTGAAGAATTTGTGACTTAACACCTACCAATATAAATATTTAGTAGATTACTATTTTCTTATGCTTACAGAATTTGAATGGGTAGAAAAAGTATAATACATTTTTAGAGATTGTGAATGACATGCACTTTCAGTTCAGTAAATAGATTGTGTTCATGTGATTTTGCACCTAATTTCTGTGATCTATCATAGTTGGAATCTACCATATGTTTTCCTTTTTTACTGAACAAATATTCTCTTTGGGTTTTTTTTTTTGTCTTATATAGTGGGACAAATACTGAGACTGATCTGGAAACTCCAAGTAGTCCAGAATGTGGTGGCACACCTGCTGACGATATTGTCTGTGCAGGCATGCATTTGGCTGGTATTATGCTGCTTGCGCTGGCTAACAATTGGGTACCGGGTCCATTTCAGGGTGTTGGTACTAATCTTCGAAGCCTTATGTGGCCTTTGACAACATATCTGAAGGATCGCCTCTTCCTATATGTGCCCTGAAGAGCCTTGTGCTCACAGGACAAAACATTTACTGGTTACCTCCAGCCCAAAGTACATCCACTTAGCCTCGACCAGGGCCAGGGCTTTTTCTGCCCTGGCCCCAGTTTGTTGGAATCATCTCCCATTGGAGATCAGGGCCCTGTGGGACCTTTTATCATTCTGCAGGTCCTGCAAAACAGAGCTGTTCCGCCAGGTCTTCGGTTGAGATGGTGGGCGTCCCTCTCATTTGGCCTCCCTGCTTTAGTTCCCAGCCTGCTGAAAGGGCCCATCTGATTCCACATTGTGGCCCCAAGAGATTTATATTGCTGTTACCGATGTTCTTGTTTATTGTTTTTATTATTTTAATGTGATTATATTGTAACGAGTGTTTGATTTGATTTGTTGTGATCTGCCCTGAGCCTGTTTGGGGAGGGTGGAATAAAAATCCCAAAAATAAATAAATACTTGCTGTTATAATAGCTACATCTCTTAAGAATGAACTGCTGCTTACATGTATCCGGAGCCATATTGTACTAACTTTGGATGTGGAACAGAGAGAAATACACTGTATTCCTCAGAGTTCAGGGGCAAAAATGTGAAAATGACAGATGGAAGAGGCAAGTAGTTGCTACAGTCTGTGAGTTGTTGTGTCTTCATAACTTGTGGTTAAAAGGGCAGCAAAACTTGGGTTTACAACTCTAGAACATAGCATAGCATACAACACCTTTCCCTATGAGAGTTAATCCATTTTTTAAGACTTCAGATAGGCCTTCTGACATCCACAGTGCAGTTACAAAGGTCTTTGGCATGGACTTTCTGTTACAGCCAGTGTTCCCTCTAAGCTGAGTTTGTGTGAGCTAGCTCAGTTTTTTAGCCTCCAGTTTACAGATTTTTATCTTAGCTGAGGAAGGATGACTCCAGAGCAAACTAATTTATGCAGTGGCCAAATCAGTTGCTCACAACTTTAATGCCAGTAGCTCATGAAGTGGAATTTTTGCTCAGAAGTCTCCACAGCTTAGAGGGAGCATTATTTACAGCCTATACTGTCTGAAATCTGTACCTCAGTCTATCACTACAAGACCTTGATTACATTTCCCGTGAAGCAAGAATGCTCTTGGCTACCTTTATTAATGGCAATCCGAGTGTCCTCTGAAGGCAAAAGTAAGTCAAGCCCTGTGTAGTATTGACTTAGGAACCATCAAAAATCCTTCATTTGTATGTGACTGTGTTCAAAATGAATACACTGCTTTATTTCACTTTTGAGGGGAAAGGGTCAGGCCATCAGGTAGATTTCAGGTTTAAACTTGGCAGGTAAACAGGTAATAGGAACTTTGCATAACTCAATAAAACAGATAATTGGTCATAATAAAGTACTGTTTTGTTATCCAGACAGGTCTTTAAAACTGTGCAGAGAGATCTTTTGGCAGTCACTGCTTAAATAAACAAGTGTAAGCTTCTTTGTCTCGCAATTAAGTTTGTGAAGGCAGGAACATGCATGCAATTTCTAATTTTCCTTCTTTAACAACTGACATGGGCCACCCCCCCACAAGGAGCTATTTTCCTCAGGCAGTGCCATACCAAGGACAGGGGGGTGCAGTCCAACTTGAGGAAGGCCCTTTAAGCCAGCTTCCGGTTGCATCCAACTGAACACCTTTCCTTTTATTTTTAAAATCCAGTTCTGGCTGTAGCCCGTAGGGGTGCAGGGAAGTCTGAGCATAGCAAAAAGCATTCTAGGATTGGCTAGACTTCCCTTTCTCCAAGACTGAAGCAAACTTGCTTAACAGATTATACAACCAAGCCTGCACTTTGATTGCTGCTGCAGTAATTGTCAGACTGCAGGTCATTTTTTCCAATAATCTAGCCTTTCTCTCTTCCTTTCCTTGCACCCAGCTCAGCCAGATCTTGCAAAGCAGTAGTTAGGGCATTGCAGCAAGATAAAACAACTTTTCCCTCTCTCTTTTAATTTCTCTCCCTCTTTTCCACACGTCTTCATGCATCTGTGTCTCCCTTCACCAGTTTTTCCATGTCCCGCCCCCATTTTCACTTCTTCATCTCAAGACCTTCTCTTCTCTATCCTGCTTGGTGACAGAATGTATTTAAGAGTAGTATAGTAGCAAACCTTTGTTAATATTATGAACAGAAGACACTGGGTTTGCTGGGCACTGCACATTGCACTGATTCTGTTGGGCTTCCAACTAGTGCCCCCTCTAAACTGTGGAGTCTTGTGAGCAAAAATTCTACTTTGTGACCTACTGGCATTAAAGCTGTGAGCAAGCAATTTGGCTACTGCATAAATTAGTTTGCCCTAGCACCATCCTTCCTGAGCTAAGACAAAAATGTGTGATCTGGAGGCTAAAAAACTGACCTAGCTCACACTAAGCTTAGAAGGAACACAACTTCTCACCCCACCCCCGCTTGGACTGTGATTCTGTGCTTGACTTTAGCTGGCATTGCCCCGATGGCCCTGGGTTCTGCTGAGCTTGCAAAAATGTTCCCCCTTCAGTTTCTACTGCAGAGATTCTCTGGTTTGACTTTAGTCCTTTGGAAACAATGGAGTGTGAGGGCACCTTCTTTGGGGGGTATTGTGTTTCTTGACATCCAGTTTGGTGAAGTTTGCAATCACTATTTTGTGATGCTTTGGCTAGAGTTAGTAAAAGTTAGTACAAAGGCAGACTCCTAGCTCTCAAAAATGCCTTGGAGATATTTGGGATGGTCAACTCTTGGGCCTCAAACTGGAGAACAGAATTCCTCCCCAACTGCCTGCTCAGAACATGAGTGGTGTGATGGATTTTTTTTTTTTTTTTGGCCATCAACTCACAGCTGACTTATGGTGACCCTGTAGGCTTTTCAAGGCAAGAGTTGTTCAGAGCTGGTTTGACATTGCCTGCCTCCCCATCAGCCCAGCTTAGCTTCTGAGATCTGATGAGATCAGGTTGTCCTGGGGCTATCCAGGTCAGGGCTAGGCTCAGAGTAATGTGACTGGCCCAAGTTATCCAGCAAGTTTCCGTGGCATGGGTGGGGATTCTAACCTGGATTTCCCAGATCCTATTCAGACACTTTAACCACTATACCACGCTGATGGAATAGTGTGTTAGAATTTAATTTTTTTCTTTTACTGGCATGATTATATATACAAAATTAAATAAAGTTAAATAACACTGTCTGCATTTCTTTTCTGGCTATTGAAACCAAACTTTGTTCTACTGCTTCAAACCAACACGGCTGCCCACCTGAATCTATTTTCTGGCTGTTGTTATTATTTTATTTCATGATTTTTACTGAAAATAATTTTGTCTTATGGGGGGGGGGGGTTGTCCTGGATAGCCCCAGCCTAGTCTGACCTTGGCAGATCTCAGAAGCTAAGCAGGGCCAGCACAGATGCAGACAATGGCAAACCACTTCTGAATGTCTCTTGTCTTGAAAACCCTATGGGGTTACCATAAGTCAACTGTGATGGCCAAAAAAACACACAAAAACCAGAGGAGGGGGTGCTAAAAAAATTATCTGCCCTGAGCACCAAATAGGGCTAGGTAAACTTCTGGCTTCAGGGAAGAACTACTTGTCCCACCCTGATTCAGGATACTCTCTTGATCCTTGACTCTGATCAACTCAACTCCAACTCAACTAACAACCACTCTCAACTATAGAATTCCATTTGAATCCCATCAGTCAAGGTTCTCAGACCAGGTTAAAGCATTAACCATTCACTGTTCATTACACCCTGCAGGAATTAGGAGGGATGTACTTCATTTAGGAGCAGGAACCCTTCTCCTATTCTACTTATGAACTCTTGTTTTATAATGCTGTGTGAATCTAGTTCTCCCTCTGAGGTGGAGGCCATCTTGTGGGTGATTCCTATCCATCACTTAGGGAGGCAGGACTAACTTCAATTGTTTTCTGTTTCTTCTGGTGGGAGTCACCCTAGGCTCAGTTCTTTTCCTGCTTTAGTAGGGAGAGAAGCTGGGTGTAGACTCTGCCTAACCCTAATCTTTTTTCATAGAACTTACCCTTCTCTTGCTCTGTATTCCTGTTTCTAGTTTCTCTCTTTCCTTCTCTCAAAAAAAAATCTCACCTCTGCTGGCTTCGCCTCCCCTCCCCCCTTGGAAGACAACTTACCAACCATTCAGTCCCTCAAAGACGAAGGTCTCTCAGGGCCGTCCATGGCGCACACGGAGGACAGCAATGGGTTCCTTTTCATCTCAGAGGTGGATGCAGCTGGGCTTGCCAAAGCAAGGAAAGACTGTGCGGCACGGAAGAGCCGTGAAGGCAGCAGATCTGCAGTTACCAGGGAGAAGCGGCGCTTTGAAGTGCGCCAGTAGTTCACATTCCCACGTGCACTCAGTGTCTGCACAGATGATGATGGTCATTTTGGAGACTGATTGCCACACTAGCTCTGCAGATGGGAACAGCCAGCAGAGCCTAATCCCACACATGGAGCAATCCGAGACCTATAGTCATAGCAGGCATTGCCACATAGGGTGCAATCTTGCTGATACTGCCCAAGGGGAAGAGGAGGATGACAACTCACAGTGCGGTAACATTGGCAGCTCTGGGTCTGCACCATTGTCCCCAAAAGTAATGGTTTTTTCAGAAGAGCTATGAGGCAAGAAATAGCTCATTTTTGTAGGTCGGGGGTCCGGGGTCCACCTAGTTTAGATCTTCCTCCTCTTTACCTTCTCCCTCCCCCCATAGGCATAAGAAAAGGAATACCTAGCCTACCAAAGCTTCACAAAAAGTCTTTTCAAATGAGCATTGTCTTTTTGATCCATGGCCAGGTGAGAGAGATAATCTCTCTCATGTCTCCAGTGAAAAGGAGGAGGGGGAATTTTCTTCTAATGAGGAGGAAGAAAGGGAACCTATTGTCTCATACAAGTCCTTTTGATTTTTTAAGGATGAGGAGTTTCATTATTTGCTATCTAAGACCTTGTCTGCGCTGAATATCCAGAGTTCCCAGCATGCAGGGAGCAAGTGTCTTAATGAACAGGGTCAAAAGGATGGCATAGAGATTACTGATGAATTCTTTCCTCCAGTTGACTACTCAGAAAGAGCATCTCCCTTTCTTGATTTCTATGTGCAAAAAATCAAGGCAGAGTGAGCTAAACCAATGACCAACAAGCCAATCCCAGGTCTTGTTAGAAAGCTATATCATGTAACATTCTCTACTTCAGATCTCTTGCATGGTCTGGCTCTCACCCAGACATCTGGACACGAGATATTGTCACAGAGGGTTACAAGATAGAATTCCATTCAATGCCATTTCAGCATTTCATAGCTTCTCCAATACACAAAAATCCAGTAAAAAGAGACGGAACCAGGGATGTAATAAATCACCTATTGGACATTCCAGCTATAGAACCTGTGCCTCTAAATGAACAAAAGTCTGGGATCTATTCTATTTTCTTCACAGTACCCAAAAAGAATGAGGATTGGAGAGCTATCCTAGATTTGAAATACTTAAACAGATATGTAGAACCAGGGATCATTTCCTGCTGGAGCGCACCAGAGCAATGCTCTGCCAGGAACAAGCCAGGAAGCGGCAAGCCCTGCCCCCAGCAGCCCCCGCCTTCCCTGGTCTGCCTGCCTAGCCATTTGAATGCCTCCCTGTGCCATCCCCAGCCTGCCTGCCAAAGCAAGGCCCCCCCCGCGCCTTTCCTGACCTGCCCACAAACGGCAGCTGGCCAGGGTGCCCGCTGGCTTGTCCACCCGCCATGGCTCCTTCTGCCACCCCACTGCAAACTTGCACAGCCCACTTCTCAGCCTGCTGCTTCTCTTGCTGCTGCAGCTTGCTGTACCTCCCTAGCCAGGCTGTTGCTTCTCTGGCCAGCTCAGACTTGAGACTCATGAAGGAAAGGCGAGGAGGAGGAGAAGGCAGCAGTGGATGTGGAGGGGCCACCCCAGCAGCACAGGCCTCCACTCCGCTGCCAGCTCTCAACTCTGCCCAAAACTCCCCCTCCCACTTTCCTCTCAGCAACTTTTCCAGGACACAAGGCGAGAAGAGAAGGAGGGGAGGGGGATGGCTGTTAATGAGGCTGCACTGATGGGCTTTGCCTTACCAGAATAAAGAGAAACCTCAGGAGGAGAATAGCTCCATATGGTGTGAGCGGTTAATGAATGGAGAGGCACCCCGCTGGCCTGCTGGCCTGCCCCCACCAAAAGCCCTGCTTTGTTGCAGCTAAGGGGCCATCTTGGTGCACCTGGGCTTGGCCTGCTCCAGTGTGGTGGGGATTCACTGCTCTGACTCCCAGGACTCCCCCTGCTGCTGTGCCAAGAGGAGGAGGAGTGGAAGGTGGTGAGATGGGCATGCATGCCAAGCCCCTTTGCTCGCCTGGAGACCACCCCGGCTGTTTTGGGGGGAGGCAGGGGAAGCCAGCCAGCCAGCAAGCAGGGAGCTGGGGAGCCCCAGGCGGGCACGAGCAGGCACATGCTGGCACAGCCACCATGAAGCCCTTCTTTGTCAAGGATTAAGAGTGGCCCCTCCGTGGCTGCACCAGGCAGCCAGTGCCAGCAAGCCACCCGGGAACTCCCTGCCTGCGCCTGACCAAGTGTGCATGGTACATGGAGGTGGAAGCCAGCAGCCTGCACCCCAATAGCCTCTTTTGCTGCAGATGCCTCCTGCTGCTGCGCCGTAGCTGCTTGCTGCTGCTGCTCGGGGCATGCTTGGCATGCTGCACACTCCTGTGGGGCCTTTCCAGGTAAAGGGGCAGCGGGGAGGGAGCTCCTTAGCGCAGAACCCTTGGTACGGATGCCACCACATGAGTTAGAATCAGAGATCGTAGGTATGGAAACTAAACATAAAATTCACAAAGGCAACTTCTTATAAAGAAAAAATATATAAAATGTTTTATAGATGAAATGTAAGTCTTGAAAATTTAGCTAAATGTTACCTGAATATGTCAAATACATGTTGGAAATGTAAAAGTAAAATTGGATTGTATTACCATATGTGGTGGACATGTAAGATCGCTAAAACATATTGGATATGGATACAAAGATGCCTGAAACTAGATAAGATGTGTATAGATCATACAAATTTAACTGGATAATAAGTATGAGCTCCACTACTGTAGTGTATGTTTGTGTAGTGGTTGTTGTTGTGGTAATGTGTTGGTATCTCTGTCTTTTTTTCAATGTGTACTATCTTTTCTCTTTTTTAAAAATAAAATGGCCCAGTTTTTGCTGGGTTTAAATTTAAAAAAGAAAAGAAAAAGTAAAACTGTACGTAAAACTGCTCTGTTAAAGTTGCCCATGCAAAAACATGAAACTAGAAGTGCCTTGATTAGCTTGCTCCATTTCTATTTAAAGCCCCCCCCCCCCAAAGTTGCAGCCGCCCCAAATTTCTGCAGGCTCAAATCGGACACCAGCTACATCCAGGCAGTCCAGGCGGAGAAAAATGGCTTCTTCCCACCATCGAGGTGTCCCCTGCCTGCTTCCCACCCACCCTCAAGCAGGGTGGTGGCTGCCTGATTGCAACAACGGGCTCAGCGTCCCTATGGGCTTCCTCATGAGCATGCATCGGGGCACCGCAGGCGACGAGCTTCTCAAAGGGGCTGCACAGCACAATGCTTTGCAATCGCTGACTTGCTTTGGCGATGGGGGGCTGCAGGTGCCCCTAGTGGAGGCCAGCCAGAGACAGGCCAGAGGAGTCGCCAGCTCTGCCCCCTGTCTTTTAGCATCTCTTTGGGGTCCTGCCTGCTTTGCCTCCAATCCCTTGGTGCCTCTTCGGGGTCTTGCCTTCTTTCCCCCTATCCCCACATGCCTCTTTGAGCTCTGGGGCTGAAGCGCCAGCCAAGGTTAAAGCAGGGATACCTTGGGTAGGCTTGTCAAGTCCCCCCTGGCCACTGGCAGGGGTTGGGGGGTAAGTTTGCGAGATCCAGGTTGGGAAATTCCTGGAGATTTGGGGGATAGAGCCTGGAGAGGGACTTTGTGGGGTAGAAGGCCAGAGAGTCCCCCCTCTAGAGCTGCTGCTTCCTTCAGGGAGAACTGATCACCATATGCTGGAGATGAGTTGTAGTTCTTGCCAGGCCTCCCTGGAGTTTGGCAGCCCCAGGCTGGTTCCTTAGCATGCATGTTCACCATCATTCCCAGGTTTGCCAAGGTGGGCACCTCTGAAAAAGGCACCTAGGAAGGGAGGGGCACAGAGGTATGTGTGTGTTTGTGTTTACTTCCTTATTATCCTTTACTGTGTTACATACCTAGTGCCAGAAGGTATATTGAAGCTATCAAACTTTTCTTCCTTTGTTTTTTAAACTATGAAACTTTCCCTTCTGTGTTTCTCAATAAATGTCATAAAGTTGTATGCTGTGGGGGGGTAGTGTGATGTGTGCTGTTCGCTTATTGGAGAGGGTCTGTTTAGTGTGACATAAAAAATGTGGCTCACTTTATGGATAGTCTTATGCCTAATGGCTGAGTCCTAATACTTTGGATTCTGAGCTCATGCTTTCTGGAACTGAGTAGTTCTGACAGAATCTGGGCTCATTTGAAGAGAAGCTGCATATATATTGACTGTTTAGGTACTGTGCCAATCAGAGGCAAACACTGAAATCCATATCCTTCCAAGTCCATTGATGTTTAGAGTTGTACTGAAAGCCCACTTAGAATTCCATGTGTTTTTACATCTGCCCTTTTCTGATCTCACATCTATCATGGTTAGCAGTTTTAATTATGACAAATTACAGTGTTCAAATGACTGTTCAAACTTATGCACACTGATTCTCAAAATTGCCCATACCAGTAAGATTGAGAGGGTAAGAGAATTGGATTCGCTTCTGGAAATTCTATGGGTTGAAATAGTGGGCCCAAAAGGAAACTTAACACTGGGAGTTTGTTGTCACCCACCGGATCAATTGATAGAGGAGGATTATAAATTGAAGGTCAAAGAAGAAGGGGACAGCAAATGATGAGATGGTTAGACAGTGTCATCGATGCAACGAACATGAAATTGAGCAAACTTCAGAGGACAGCGGAAGACAGGAGGGCCTGGCATGATCTGGTCCATGGGGTTGTAGAGAGTCGGACTCGGCTGTGCGACTGAACAATAACATAAAATGATGAATGAATTAAAAATAGCGGCTAGACAAAAAAACTGTGTCATAATAGGCAACTTTAACTACCCACACATTGATTGGGTCAATATGTGTTCTAGTCAGGAAAAAGAGGTTGAGTTTCTAGACACTCTCAATGACTGTGCTATGGAGCAGATGGTTACGGAACCTACCAGAGGAGAGGCGATCCTGGATTTGGTCCTAAGTAGCCCCCAAGATCTAGTGAGAGATGTAAAAGTGATTGCACCACTTGGGAACAGTGACCGTAATGTTATTGAGTTTAACATTTATATAAATAGGGAGTTGCCCCCAAAGACTGACACAGCCACTTTTAACTTTAAAGGGGGAAACTTCTCTGATATGAGGGAACATGTGAGGAGGAAACTGAAAGGAAAAGTAAAAAGGGTCAGAACCATTGGGGAAACTTTGAAACTATTTAAAACTACAATCCTAGAAGCTCACAAAAAATATATACCGCAGATTAGGATAGGCACAGATATGTACAGAAAAAAGCCTGCATGGTTAACAAATGAAGTAATAGAAGCTGTAAAAGGTAAAAAGGATTCCTTTAAGCAGTGGAAAGCTAGTCTCAGTGAGGCTGATAAAAGGGACCACAGGCTGTGGGAAATAAAATGCAAATCTGTGATCAGGCAAGCAAAAAGGGAATATGAGGAGCATATAGCAAAAACGTAAAGACCAACAATAAAACTTTCTTCAAATACATTAGAAGCAGGAAACCATCCAGGGAGGCAGTGGGGCCCTTGGATGACCAAGGGGTAAAAAGAGTAGTGAAGGATGATAGGGAAATGGCTGAGAAGCTGAATGTATTTTTTTGCCTCTGTCTTCACTGTGGAAGATGAGAAGTGCTTGCCCACTCCAGAACCATTGATTTTGGGAGGGGTGTTGAAAGACCTGATTCAGTTTGAGGTGACGAAAGAGCAGGTCCTACTACTGATAGACAACTTTAAAACCGATAAATCACCAGGCCAGGATGGCATACATCTGAGAGTTCTGAAAGAACTCAGATGTGAACTTGTGGGTCTCCTGACAAAAATATGTAATCTTTCATTAAAATCTGCCTCTATTCCTGAGGACTGGAAGGTAGCTAATGTCACTCCCATCTTTAAAAAGGGTTCCAGAGGAGATCCAGGAAATTACAGGCCAGTCAGTCTGACATTGATACCAGGTAAATTGGTGGAAACTGTTATTAAGGAAATAATTAGTAGGCACATGAGCAAAACCTATTGAGGCAGACTCAGCATGGGCTCTGTAAGGGAAGATCTTGTCTCACTAACCTGTTGGTGTTCTTTGAGGGGGTGAACAAACATGTGGACAAGGGGAACCCAATAGATGTTGTTTACCTTGGCTTCCAGAAAGCTTTTGATACAGTTCTTCATCAAAGGCTCCTAAGTAAACTCAAAAATCACGAGATAAAAGGACAAGTCCTTTAGTGGATCAAAAACTGGCTAATTAATCAGAAGCAGAGAGTGAGTGTAAATGGGCAATTTTTTCAGTGGAGGGTGGTAAGCAGTGGGGTACCGCAGGGACCAGTACTCGGTCCGGTGCTTTTTAACTTGTTCATTAATGATTTGGAGTTGGGAGTAAGCAGTGACGTAATTGGGAGCTTTAGATTCCTTTCTTCAAAACATAATTTTATTGCATTTACCCATACTCTGGTTACATGTAAGTTAAGTTAACTTAATGCAATATAGATGGGACTGCCTCTGAAGACTATTGTAGAACATCAACTGGACCCGAATACAACTATGTTGTTATTGCCTGATCATCTTCTTATACTGTGATGTGCAAGATACCTCAAAATTGTCAGTTAGGCAAAGCCCAGGCAAGCCCAATCTCATCAGATGTCGGAAGCTAAGCAGGGTCAACCCTGACAAGTACTTGGATGGGAGACCTCCTTGAAATATCAGAGGTGGGAAGTGAAGGCAGGTTTTGTTCAGCCACCTCTCTCTGAATATCCTTCAAACCCCCACCAGAGATTGCCATGAGTTCCAGGTAAACACACACATACATAAAAAATACCAGGTTTTTTTAAATTAAATCTGTGTTTAAGAATTTTTATCCTGTTTCTTCACAGCTGTTTTAAGTAGCTAGCAATGAAAATGCAGAAAATTACCATCTAAAAGACAACAACCCTAATAAGAGACAGCCCCAACATTCTAGCTCTCAATCACGAAGCCAAAATTATTAAATCAGGTGCCAAAAGCTTGTTGGAATACAACAGCTTTCCAAAGTTTACAGAACTCAGACACAGTAGGAGTCTTCCAAACTTCCCCTGCCAATACATTCCACAAGGAATGAGCTACAACAGAGAAGGCAAATGATCTTGCCACTAAAATTTGCATGTGTCATAAGTATGGGATCATGAGACACTGATAAAATAAATAAATAAATTGGGGTGTGCATTGATATTTTTACAGATAGTACTGATGGTACTTGGATTGTTGTTGGTAAGCAAGCAAGAGACCCCCCCCTTTACTGAAAGTTTGCATTACCTAATTGCAGCATTCAATGGTTACCATAGCACTTTGTTAGCTCCTTTGTACTCTATTGGTCCTACAATCAAATCAGACTAAGGTTGTTTAGTTCTAGAAATAAAGGGATAATTTTGGCTTCTATGTTGCAGCTTATAATATTTTGTAAAGCATGTTGCTATAGCACTGATCACTCTAAGCAAGCAAGCAAAATGATAAGATAAAGGACTACAATTCTTGCAAGTGATCTTTACAACAGATGGGTATAGATTAATTGGTACCTAAATATGTACTAGTATGACTTATTTCAGCACAACAATCCAGGAATGCTTTGGTGTTGTAGCTAATACTGGTTGCACTGTTACAGCAAGAGATGTTTACCCCATCACAGTATGTTTCTTCTTGTCAGCAGTCAGAAGTATATGGATTACAAGCATTTTACTCTGTTAGTTACAAAAGGCATATTATGGTTATGGTCTGCTCCTTTAAGCATGGACAAGGGTCAGAAGTGGGAGCCCTTGGGCAATAGCCAAAGGGCCTGTGACTGGCAGCCTGGGGCCTGCGTGAAGCAAATAGGTTCAGCTCTTAATCTGTTCATTTGTTTGGTTTATTGCAGTGTTGTATTGTGGTATTTTTGTGAGCTACTTTGCGTCTTTTCTGGGAGAAAAGCACTGAATAAGTGCTGTAAATAAATAAAGAACATTTCCTTGTATAATCTGAACCTTATTCCCAATAGTTCATGAAAGCAAATGTAATTCTTAATGGGTTAAAGCCTGCAGAACTGAGATCCCAGTGTCCATTACCTGATAGAATATGAATTCTTGAGAGCTGAGTTTCATAGAGAATAACGTTAGACTTTGCAGATCAGTCCTTGTTTTAATACTGAACTGATTCTTGTGTGCTTGCTTGGTAGCACCAGATGTGGGATGTGTATTAAAAATGAACAACACTTTCCAGGCTTTGAAACAATGCATGCCTTTTTATTCGTAGTTTTGGACACTGTTGCAATCTACTTGGTATTTCTGTTTTTCATTTGAAATGACAGCGATGAGTAATATGTTCAAATTTACTAGATTAAGATGAGAAATGTGTGTTAGATTTTTAAGTTTCTGACATTTTAAACATTCTGCCCCAAACCCTGAAAAGTCATTAACTGTGGCTTTATCCATAGTGGTTTTGTTCACTTCTAGTGTTAATATCGAATCCCATTTTAATTGCCTTGATTGTTCTGATGGAAGTTGCTATCAGGAAAGAAATGGAGAATGCAGCTCTTCCAGTCCCCCTAAAATTCTCTGTGCCCATACCTTTAGCCATGATACCCTTCTAAACAGTTTGTCAGAAATGGCTATTGAAGGCAATGCATTTCACCATTTCTGTTCTGTTCCCTGTCTCACTGACCAATACCAGATGGTGGTGCTGTGGGAATTACTTAGGTCCGTGGTATCTATGCTGCAGGTACTGCAAGTCTCGATTCTGTTCCCCATGCTATTCCAAATCCACACAAAAAAGTTGGAATACGTTCAGTGATTTAGAATTAACACTGCCAGGTGAGGGAGAAGATGGTTCAGAAGGGAAGCTGGTATTTGTAATGGTCCAATGAACTGAAGTGTGATCCAAATAAAATGGTGGCATTGGTTGATTCAATACCAAATCAAGGACTGAGGAATCAGCCACTTCTGGATTTTGTTACTCACTCCTCGGAAAAAGAGGTTTATAGCTTATTGCCTTTTAGATCCATGTTGAAACTGCTGGCTCAGATGTCCTCTGTGACTTGTCATGCATATGGCCTGCTTCAGTTGGTTTGCCAGTCTTGAGAGAGATGACTCGACCAGTTTTCCACGCTCTAATCATAACCAAACTAGGCTGTTGCAATGTGTTGTACATGGGGCTATGACTGAGGACTGTGCTTGGGAACTTTAATCCAAATTGCAACACCAAGATTACTTTATGGCAGAGGTGTCAAACATGCGGCCCGGGGGCTAGATCAGGCCCCCGGAGGGCTTCCATCAGGCCCACAGTGGAACTGGCCATCTCCTGCTTCCAGTTCTGCTGCTCCTGCAGCATCATAGCTTGCTTCACCAGACTCTCTTAATCACTCGGCCATTTCATGTTTTAATCTGGGTCCTAGACTCAGAACTCTGAGCATGAGATTTCTGTGGTGAATGTCAATAAATCAAAAGTAGGTTTGCAGTTTACAGAGCTAATGTTTTAAGCATGTTTCTATTTTAAGTTAAAAAAAACCTTTGTGTTTGTGTCTTTTATAAGGTTTATATCTCCGCTACCTGTCATTACAGTTTATGACATACATGGCCCGGCTGAACAAGGTGTCATTTATGTCAGATCCAGCCCTCATAACAAATGAGTTCAACATCCCTGCTTTATGATATAAATTCAATACATATGTCCCGACTCGGGGCTGCTCTGCTGCAGCCCCGAGCCGCAGCCCAAGGCCATGGTGGGCCTCGGGCGTGGGGGGCAGCTACGCCCGAAGCCGTGCAGCCTCCTGGCCCTGGAGAGGCGGGGGGAGAGGCCACCCAACAGCTTGGCCCCGCACCCGGAGTCGCCGTGGCTGCCACTGCCTGACAGCCCGGTTGCGGAGGGTCGGTGGCGGGCCGGGACGGATGGGGGGGCAAACGCGCTCCGGAGGAGCCACGAACGGCTCCACCGGGAGGCCCACCCTGCCCCGGGAACACAGAAGGCAGGAGCGGCGCTGGGCCGCTCAAACCGCCAGTGGAGAAAGCCCCGGCCACTCCGCCACCTAGCGACAGCCCACCCACGCTGGCCCCACCACCCAATACTCAGGGATGGGAACGGGTCTGGGCGGTGGAGCCACGAGGGGGAGTGTCTGGGGCGGTGGCGGGGAGCCTGGGGCTTCAGCTGTCCAGGAAGATGCCGGGAGAAGGAAGCCTGAGAGCCACGCCATGAGGGTGGGCCTGAAGACGACCCCACAGTCTCTGTGGCCCCTCCCAAATGCCTGCACTCTGGGAAAACTCCTTACCGCAGGTTCTTCGATGCCAAACCATGCCAGAGGAGAAAGCAAGTCTGCAGCTGCCTCTCGGCCCTGAAGGCTGGGAGGGGCGGGGCCAGCAGCCAGCCTTAAAATGAGGAACACCTAGGCCAATGGAGGCCAGGAGACAAGAAGACGAACGGGGACGGGGGCCAATGGAACGGTGGTTAAGGGGGAGGGAGGGGTCAGGTGCTGGTGGAAGGGAATAAAAGAGTGGTGGAAGCCAGAGCTGAGGAGGTGAGAAGAAGGAGTGTGAAGAGAACCTGCCAACCCAGTGAGATGAAGGGGGTTCTTCTTTGTACATGCTCCAGGAGAGTAGGCTGCTGGTGGTGGCGCAACCACAAGCCATCTCCCACATCTGAGGCTCATGGCGTGACCCCTCAGCGTTGCCCTTTGGCTGGACCGAACCAAAGTGTCACCGCCGCCATCACAGGCTGGACCAGGGGCGTGACAAAATATTTCATCTTTGCTAAAGGATTTCCACAGCTACTTGCTGTCGATTTTCCGGGTTGTGTGGCCGTGGTCTTGGCATTGTAGGACCTGACGTTTCACCAGTAGCTGTGACTGGCATCCTCAGAAGTATAACACAGAAAGATGGAGTACTTTCTGTGTCAAGGTATAAATTTCCACAGCTATCTATTTGCTTCTGAACTCTATTCATAGTGTTGACTGTGACCTTTAAAGTTCTACATGGCCTGGGATGAAGATATTTAAAGGATGGCCTACTCCCAGGTGAGCTTACCCTGTTATGGAAGCCATCCTCCCTACTCCATGTGTCACCATTGCCAAAATTAAAGTGGGTGGCCATGTGTGACAGGGCTCATTCTGCTGTGACACCTCCCCACAGATATTCAGATGTTGCCAAGTTTTTGATGCCAGCTAAAGGTGTACTTTTTACTTGGGTTCTCTGATTATGATAAGGTTATATCAAATTCCTGTAGAGTTTCCATGGCTACTCCTTGTTTATCAACTGTGATAATTACTAATGCTAATTTTACTGCTGTGTGTCAGGTCAAGTTAGAAATACCATGATTACAATTTCCCCTGTAAATTAGCATTTGCTCATTTGTGTGTGCTCATACATACACATGCAAAACCCCAACTAGTGATTGGCTACTTCTGTATGGGAAAACATTGATGAGATCACAGATTATCCCCCCAAAATAAGCTGTTTATATGACTGGTGCAGGTAGGAGCTGAATTTGAGTTGTTACAGGAGTCTCTGCCCAATACTGAGGAATGAAGAGTTTGCTTCCTATGGTATAGGTTATAAAGCAGGTCTTTCTTTTTCATTTGAGTTTGAGCAGTTGCCCTATATACTTGAACTAGGCTGAATTTTAATGCAGTTTTACAAGTGTTAATTTGTAAATATATTTAAGCTTTCTGCTAACCATTCCTAAATCACTGTGTTTGCCCTTGGAATAAGCAGAGTTGTAAAATCTTGCAATAGTCATGGATTATTAATACTACTGAAGTGCCAGAGTAAATGCTGGAAGTAATGAACACTGATAAATGTCTTCCAGTAGAAAATGCATTTGCAGTGTGTTGATTAATCCATGTATGAACTCATGGGAGAGAACTTTGCATTACTGGTACAATTATCTGGTCAGTTGCTATACCGAAGTATTTTCCTTGTCCCCCAGAACATAGACATGGCATATATTTGTTGTTGTAAAAGTACACATGCTTTGGAAATGAAACCCAATAGTTAAGGCCAGCCTAAGAACATTACTTCATGGTTAGGGAGATACTAGTTTATTTGGGTGACATCAAATCATAAAATCCTAGTCCTTTTTTAGGCCTATTGCCAAACTGTTTGAAGGCAGAATCAGTAGAAATGAACCTATTTAGTGACAGTTGAAGAGTTTGTTTGTATATCCCACTTTTCTCTACCTTAAGGACACAAAGGGGTTTACAATCACCTTCCCTTCCTCTCCCCACAGCAGTCATCTTTTGAGGTAGGTGGAGCTGAGAGAGTTCTGAGAGAACTGTGACTGGCCCAAGGTCACCAGCAGGCTTAATGTGGAGGAGTGGGGAATCAAACCTGGTTGTCCAAATTAGAGTCCACTGCTCTTAACCACTACACCATGCTGACTCTGCTGCATATAATTCAGTGATCTGCAGCTTTTTTGTTTCACAGTGTATGCCCAGTTGGAGGAGTGGTAATAAATGTGTGATGGTGAGGGAAAAAGCAAAGGAGACACTCTTCCTCTTTTCCCTGTTCCTCAAAGTTTTGCATCACTGGATTGCCTTTGTGGCTTTTACTTCAGACTTTGGCTGCATGATTTGATCTTTAGGACCAGGTAGTAATGTCACCAGTTGTGCAGTTACATTTTCGTGATCATAGCCTGCCTTATTTCCCAGCAGTTCAGGGCAGCATTCCAGGGATTATTCCATTTATACTTTAGGTAAGTTTGGTTAGGCTGGGAAATAGTGTCTTGTCTGTGGATATTGATCCAATTTGTTTCTCAAGTAAGTCATGCAGACTATCCACAACACATTTTGAAGAGGCTTGCATATTTTTCCCTCTTACTCTAGTGGTAATCTGGGTTTAATGATGATGGTTCATGTGCCATTATAAATCCAGTTTTTGGGAATAATTGGTAAAGTAAAAACTGAATTCTAATGTACAGGGGGGAAATGCATAAGCAGTAATTAAGAATGTTCATTCTGGCTCTTTAGTTTTTAATATTTCCCTCTCCTTTTTCAGTCAATGAGTATGTATCAACAGCTTGGAGTGCATCATATTGCTTTTAATGGCTTGTTCTTATGTTGCTATTTTGTTTTAACTGTAAGCTGCCTCAAACAGCACTCTGATGAGGCAGTGTAGAAATATCTTCAATAAATAAATATGACTTTTAGCAGTTCTGTTTGACAATGGCACTTGCCTCTTGGATAAGAGAGGCTGAACAAAGGGTAGAGTTACATTATGAAGATCTGCTCTGGAGTTCTGTGCTTCCCAGGAATATATGGACCTAATTCAGGTCAAGACCACAGCATGCAGGAAGACGGTAAGCTTTCCCCATGTGATGTTTTCCTGACCAGAAGCAGCCCTGGGGAGCCAATATTTGCCATGTTGCTGAAACTTATGTGTAGGCATTTGTACATGTCAGTTTTCCAAACCAGGCAATAGCACCTCCCTGGAGCTGTTCAGGTAGGGAAAGGGTACATTCATATGTTACACATGAGTTTAAGCACATTCTCTCTCTGCATGCTGCAATCTTGATCCAAATCCGTTCTTGCAGTGTATATTTACAACCTAAATCTCTCATTAAAAAACAAAAAAGACAAAAATAGTGTTGTTATGTTGTTGTGCTCTGGTGTGATTTTTGTTCAGCAGTGGCTAAACTTCCTAATTTCAAATGCTCTTTTGTCTGTTCTGAGTTGTCTAAGGTGGACTGGACAGTTGTCAAGATGAAAAGGAGCTTTAAAGCTAGCCTTGTTTCTTTCCAATCCTCTCAGTGTAATTCAATTGGCTACAGAATCTGGCCCCGTGCATTTTAGGTCAGATTAATTCTAACCTGATACGATATGTGGTGAGGGGACTTTCTATTTGGAAGAAATCCAGATGCTTTGTGGCAAGAGTCCAAAACACTTAAGCATGCTGTGCTGCATCCTGGAACTGAAAGGCTAGAAAGTACTTTTTGTTTTTTTTTTTTTCTTCCAAATGTCAGAAAGATGTAACAGCACCGTAGGTACAAAGAAAATTATTATATAACAGCCTTCATATAAGAGGTCTCCTAAGTGAACTAGTTGAACTGTAAAACGCAAGTTGTCTTGCAGCAAGTGCTAGAGTTTAATTTTATGCATTACTCAGTGAATGAGCAGGCATAGGAAAAATTTAGTAAGAACTGGTTCTTTTGCCTTGGTAAATGTACCACCAGGTCATCTGGAAGACAAAAGTGCCTGTAACATGGCTTTAGCCCAAAGTTGGAATATAAATTCTTGGTATGAGAATGAGAGTCTGGCTGGGCAATGGCTGAGATGCTGGTCTACTGTTTCCACAAAAGATGGGCAGCTCTTATGTTTTTCTTCCTAGAAAGCTTTCTGGTGTGTGCTGCAAAGTTTCACATAGTATTTCTCTAAAGTAGCTTGGGGGGGGGGGGAGTCAGGCAAACCAATTTCTCAGTAGCAGCTGGAGGGTGATTATTATGTGGACTTTGTTCTTGGCAAGGTGACAAGCCTCCCATGCAGAATCATGCTGTGCTGTATTAAGTCTTAAATGCAGTTGTATTTGTGAGGCTTGTGGTTGCTTCTGTGGGCTTGGAGAGACTCTCACTGGATTGTAATAAAAGTACTAGAAACTGTAGCCCAGGCCAGCCTGTCTTAGGGTCTGAACCTGTGTAGATAGGCAAATCTGCATAATAGATTTGCAAACCCCAGAAAATCTCCAGGTTTGTAGAATAATCACACTCTTAAAAAGAAATCCATGCTAATAATAATGTCTGTGTATGCTCAGATGGGGGGGGGCTATTAGAATGTGTGCAAACATTGATGGTGATCAGGCAGCAAGAAGACAAAAGGCAGACCTAAGCTGAAGCAAAGGAGGGACACCAGGGTCAGCTGTTGGGGAGAACAGGAAATGGAAGTTTCACTTCCTCTACAAGTCCTGCCCTTGATATCAAACTTCAAAATAAAGACACACCTGCATTTGTTTCTATATATCCCACTTTTATCCTCAGTTGGGACCCAAAGGAGCTTAGAACATCATTCCTTCCTCCTCCATTTTCTCCGAGTAAGAACCCTGTGAGGTTGGCCAGGTCAAAAATTTGTGACAAGCCCAAGGCCACCCAGCAAGCTGTCATAGTAAAAGTGGAGATTCAAATCTGGGTCTCACAGGACCCTAGTCCAACACTCTACCCACTATGTCACACTGGCTCTCTAAAGAGGGCTTGAAATTCAAATTTCTGCAATATGATCCCCTGGTATGTCTACAAGCATGTGTCAGATTAGACCTAGAGCCCTGTTGAGGTTCGGAGTTCATTTGCTCCTATCCGGCCCATCCAGGGCACTTATGTGGCCTGCGAGCAACTAGTGCAAGGGAGGGAACATGAGACTGCTGGGGGGAGGGGGAGTGGGCAGAGCCACTCTGATTGTTGCTTCAGCATGGTGTAACAGCCTCAGAGCTGCACCGCTGGCTCTCCAGTCCGCCCATATGGGTTTTCCTTTGCACCCCCCTCTCAGTCCATAAGACCTTGCAGTGAGGGTACACCAACTCAGAGCTTACCAGCTGCTGTCCTTTATACAGTTTATATCTCCGGTACCTGGCATTATGTTTTATGGCACACATGACATGGCCCAGCCCAACAAAGTGACATTTATGTAAGATCTGGCCCTTATAACAAATGAGTTCGACCCCTCTGGGCTTACCAAATTAAAGAGGCTGCGGTGGCTCAAGTGGTTAAGACGCTGAACTGCAGACTGTGGAAGGTCAGTAGTTCAGCAGTTCGAGACCCGAGAGTGCCGCATGACAGAGTGAGCTCCTGTATCTAGTTCCAGCTCCTGCCAATCTAGCAGTTCGAAAGCAGGAAATTGCAAGTAGATAAATAGGTACCACTTTGGTGGGAAGGTAACAGCGTTCCCATGTGCCTTGGTGTTTAGTCATGTTGGCCACATGACCATGGAAATGTCTTCGGACAGCGCTGGCTCTTCGGCTTTGAAACGGAGAAGAGCACTGCAACCCTAGAGTCGGATCCAATTGGCTTTCGAGCAAGGGAACCTTTACCAAAATAAATCCTTTTTTTCTGAACTTGGTCTACATTGCCCCAAAGTGGGTGAGAGTCTTACACACACACACACGGTTAATCTTTTGTCCTGGTGTGTGGATGGAATTAATGGGCAACATGAAATCATCAGAACATTCTTTCTAATTGAATGGGTGTTTCAAAGAGTAGCTAGAACCTAGTTTGTATGTTCTTTGTAGTTCTTGAACTCTCTCTATATATTGTTTGACCTTCTTAACTTGCTTTTTGTTGGAGCTGATTTTTGTGATCAAGCCATCAGCATTTCAGTAATTCTGCACAATTTTGTGCAAATAGCATAAAACTTAATCTCAGATGACACTTATTTTTTTTCTTGGAACAATAAAAATCTTTGCCTCATGTATTAGTATAATTTTCTCCTTGGCTTTGGAAAATGTCTGTCATTGTTGGTTGCCAGAGAACTATGTCTCTTACATCAATGTGATATTTCCAGACCTCATGCAATTCTGGATTAAACTGGAACTATTGGGATTTGTATGTCGAGACAACATTTAAATGTCTTACAGCTTTTCACATGTTATATCAAGAAACTGTACGGTGTCTGTGCACTTTTCCCTCTTTTTCTCCCCCCACTCAAGGAAGTAATCCATAAACTACTAGTATGGAGATGGGTCAGTCAGGGATTTCATGGTCTCTCTGACGGGTAAGAGAAATCATAGCTGCAATTGCAGTTATTTGGGTTACAATATCGTTGAAGGGCTGAAATATTTACACTTGACCTTATGAGAACAAATAACGTGACTGCACTTAAGGAAAAATTGGGTACATCCTGTGGTGGAACAATCCCACTGACCTGCAGGTTCTATTATGGCTTGCCCTCCTAGGCTCCTGGGCTCCAGCAGTCATCCAAGTCTCTGCACTTGAACATCACTGGGGCTTAGCAGCATGCCAACTGAATGCCTCCTTTTTTGTGGAATCCATTTTAAATAGTGTGTTTCAATGGTCAAGTTCTGTGTGAACAAGAGAACAACTACCAGCATCAAAATTATAAAATAGTTATTAAAAAGGAAATGTCCACATGCATACTCTAAGGCAAGCTAATTTAGAAGTTAAGGTAAAGGTAAAGGTTCCCTTGCTCGAAAGCCAGTCAAATCCGACTCTAGGGTTACGGTGCTCATCTCCGTTTCAAAGCCGAAGAGCCAGCGCTGTCCGAAGATGTTTCCGTGGTCATGTGGCCGGCATGACTAAACACCAAGGTGCACGGAACGCTGTTACCTTCCGACCAAAGTGGTACCTATTTATCTACTTGCAATTTCTTGCTTTCGAACTGCTAGGTTGGCAGGAGCTGGAACTAGAGACAGGAGCTCACCCCGTCATGCGGCACCCGGGTCTCGAACTGCTGAACTACTGACCTTCCACAGCCTGCAGTTCAGCGTCGTAACCACTTGAGCCACCGCAGCTCCAAAATTTAGAAGTTACAGTGTTATAAATGCTTTCACTTACGTTGGTTTCATTGTTCCAAGCAGCCAGCCTCTTCCACATGACAGTGGTGACCTTCAGCCAGAGCAAAAGGGTAAGAGCTCCTTCTGCTTAGGTGGAATCAGCCAAAGAGGCTTTCCCCTTCTGGGCCAAGGGTTTTATTATCTCTGTTTGCCCACCATCCTGTGGGTCAAATAAGTCTTTCCAGAAATCTCCAGGACAAGACTTTCTAACCGTTTTAAATATTGCAAATCTCTTTTCCCTGTCTCCAGCCAGAGATGTGAGCTTGACCATCTCATTGTCTTTGTCCTGGGAGGCCAGTAGCATTTCTATAGCCTGGCTGGGTGCAACTGGAGGAGCAATTCACTTGAAATTTAAAAAACCATTCTCTCCTAAGAGATAGAAACTTTTTATAACTAAAGGTGAGGTTTTTGTACAGTCCAGATTTCCAAAGTAAAACACATTTCTCCACATGTCCTTCCGATACTTTATGCTTGATCTGGTGTGTCTACTTTGCCACTTCAAGATGGAATGTTGAAGGGAATGAAAACATTCCAAATAACTCTTCTCTTGGGGAAAATGTGATAGACACAATTTTCTGCAAGTTCAGAAGCCTCTGGATCACTCTGATTCAAAAGGAATTCCCCCATATCAATACTGTCTTCAAAGGTTTTTTTTCCTTTTTGACCTACCAGTTTAGCATGTGTCTTGGCTCATTTGTTGTAACACTCTGTTCCACTGGCACGTTGGCTTTTTTTTTTGCCTTTGTTGTCAGACTGAAAAAAAGAAATCTTGTTTAACTTGCTTATTGAAGGATCTGTCATAGGCAAGGAGCCAGATCTTCTACCACCCTCTCCACATCCCTGTTAGTATTCTGATTGGTATTCCGTGGATTAAAACAAAGACTTCATAATTCCTGCAGAATAAACCATATAGGGAGTGGGGAGGCCTGCTAGCCCCCATGGTATACTGCATAACATACTGCTGTGAAATGGATCCAGGTGGGTAGCCGTGTTGGTCTGAAACAGTAGAGGAAGGTTTCAGTCCAGTGGCACCTTTAAGACGAACAAAGTTTTATTCAAGGTATAAGCCTTTGCATGCAAGCACCCTATCTCTGGCCCTTCATGACTGTGAATGAGTACATCTGTGTGAAATACTAAGTGTATCATCAGGAGGCTTTCTCTTTTGTTTCTAAGTTTTTTCTCCATTTTTAATAGTCCTGAAAGAAAGAGAGCGAAGTTTTTCACAGGCATGGAGAGCAGACCCATAGCTACATTGGATCATTTTGGGGCCCGACCCCTGACTTTCTGCCAGGTTGCCCCTAACTTACTATCCTGGGCAGGCCCCCCCCCCGACTTATTCCTCACACTCACTTCCTCTGCAAGCCTCGCGCCGCCCCCCCCAGCTCTCTGTATCTCTTCTCGGCAATGGCAAGGAAAACCCCGCCCTCCACTTCTACACTGCTACTCTGTTGTCTTGCCTCTCGACCGGGAAACAAAGCAAGAAAGCCCCACCTCCATTCCCACACTGCTACTCTCTCATCATGAGCAAAACAAACAAGCAAGCCGCCCCGACGCCTTCCCACGTGGCTGCAGTGATCGCTCTCTTTTTGCAAGCAAGTCCCTCCCCCAATTCCCAAGCCAGCAAGTAGGGTGACTTGTTTTCTTTTGCATGGCGGGTGGGGAGGAAGGGATGCCATACTCCATGTGGACCTGGGGATCCCTGTTTACTGTTTAAGAATCCCATTCCCAACAATATCTGTCTACTGTCAGCATTGGGGGGGGGTGTTTTTTGCCAGTCTCCAGGGGATCCCAAGTCTGGAATTACAGTTTAAAAATCTCAGCATTTTTATTTTGTATCAAGGGGGAGAGGAATGCCAGACTCCAGGTGGGACCTGGAGATCCTAAGTCTGGAATTACAGTTTAAAAATCCCAACAATGTTTTTGTCTTCTTTTGTATCAAGGGGGTGGGATGCCAGACTCCAGGTCTCTATGGGCCTGATGGAGAGAGAAAAATTTCATGAGCCAGTTTGGTGTAATGGTTAAGTGTGCAGACTGGAAGAATCAGGTTTGATGCCCCACTTCTCTACTTGCAACTGCTGGATGACCTTGGGCAAGCCATAGTTCTGTGAGAGCTGTTCTTGAAAGAGCAGTTCTTGAAAGAGCTTTCTCAGCCCACCTGCCTTACAGGGTGTGTGTTGTGGGGAGGGGAAGGAGTTTGTAAGCCACTCTGAAACTCCGAGTGAAGGGCAGGGTATAAATCCAATCTCCTCTTCTTCATCATCTGTCTCACTACAAGCAAGTTTCTGGAGAGACAGTATATAAATTTTCTAAATAGAGATAGCTAAGACCAAACTTCAGCAAAGACTCAGAAAAATGGGAGGAAAACTAAAAGTACTTGCAACCATGAAATGGGAGAGTCTCTCTTGTTCTCTGTTTTATTGGAATGTAAGGAGAGTTCAAGTGACAATCGGCTTAGAATACTTTGAGAACTTTTCCCTCTGGAAATAGTCTTTGATTATGGGTGTGGTTTACATTTGTCTTCTACAGCTTAGATTAATTGAAGCTTGAATGAACTGATTTTCATATTCATATTCCCTGTCAAATTTAGGGCAGACATCCAAGTTAACTTTATGCTGCTGAAAGAGAGTTAAAAGGTGTGTTTAAAACTTTATTTTTAGCTGTTAAAGATAAATGCATAAAGAGTTTTGGCTGTCGCAGTTATTTTGAGTCTGTCTATTGCTATAGTTGCACTTAGTGTTGCCTGATTAATTCAGGGCCTCAACAAATGAATCTGATGTTATTGATTGACTGGATATATTTTCCCGATAACCTGAAATCTCCCTCTAGCCTGTGAAAAGTGATATTTTTAAGCTCAGGAGACATGGGACAATAATTTGGAGTGAGTTGTGCAATTCTGAATTTGGCCTGGAATTTAAAGTTTTACCTGGAGTTAGCTGAAACTGGAATGTAGTGGCTGTGGCTAAAGTAGATAATCTCTGGGAATATTATACAGGGCTATGTGGATATGGTACCTGCTGTTGAAGTGTCTGTTTAGCTTCTACTGTACTCTACTTGTATACTTCTAAATAAATCTCGCCAGTGGATGTTTTCATTCAAAGAAAGCTAGACATTGTAATGCTTTCCCTGAAACTTTTTGCTGACCGGAGATATGGATGACTGTATAACACTTTTTTTAAAAAAAAAATACTATTTGTTGTACTGGGGTGTATGTTTTACAGTGTTTCCATGACTAATTGCTATTTTTGGAAAACACAGTTTATGGTTTGGGAGTCATAGAAGTGCCAGAGTTGTAGATGGGCTTATGGCATAACCAGTCATGATAGGTTTGATGCTTAAGGAAGAATCCCCATTTAAAAATTCCTCTCACCTGTAAAACACATCTCATTTCACAACTTTACAGCTTCATTTGTGGAAATAGTACAGTAACTCAAACCGGGTTCTCCCAGATTAGAGTCCGCGCACTTAACCACTACACCAAATAGGGAACCCAATGGCTGGAGATATCCTCATTAAAGAAAATTGCACATTCTCTTGTTTGAGGATTTTTAAAGTAAACATTTCCGCCCTCCACAATTGCTATTTTGCATCCAAAAATAGAGACAGGCAAGTGTTCCACGTAGCCCTAATTTTTATCACATCACTTTCCCCCCACACCTATTCCAGTAAATCATGTAGTTACTGACAGTTCATGGTTCAATTTATGTGGATTGGAAGAACTTTCGGGGATTAATTATTAGTTTCCTTGTGCCTGAGCTCTGCCATCTACTTTGAGCCTCCAGACAGCTCCAGAGATAATTGGCTCATCTTGAATTCTCTTGTGGCCAGCTGCAAAACTGAAAATTGACTTTTCTCCTTTTAGATAGACATTGGTGGTTTCATATTTCCTGCCTCAAGACTGTTCAGCTTCCTTTCAACAATATCATAGTTTAAATCTGGCATTTCTGTATTATGTATGCATTATTTTTGAAGAAACTGAATAAAATCTGCAGGTTTGGGGGTGGCATTTTATATGATCTCTGCTGTGTTCCAGTAGGTTTTTGAGATATGTAGTCTGCAAAAATCCATCCCAGAGCATGTCTAAACAGCCTGCAAGTGTTTTGTTTAAACCTCTTAAGAGTTTTAGCATTCCCTTTAGAAAGTGTGTTTAGCCTTTCTGGGTAGAGAATTAATTTTGTAATATGGTAAAAGTGCAAGAGTATGAACAGGGCCTTATGACTCTAATTTCATCAAGCAACATGTGTTGACTTCTGTTCCACTTGTTTGAAGGCATTTTCTAAAGGTTATTAGAGCAGGTGTGGGTATTAACTGCATATGCCAGTTAGATGACTGGTAAGGTATTTCTGTACTCCTCTTTGACTGGAGGTTTTAGCTGTGTTGAAATTTTCAACAAGTTGTCCAGTCTTGCTGTCTATAATCATATACAATTGAAAGGTTGTTAAGCTGTTTAGTAAGGTTAGTCTCCTCTCCTGTACAAATAAGCAAAATTGTCTCCCTTTAGTCCATTCATACAGACGGATGAGATTTAGCATCTCTGGGGCAAACTGCCTCAAAATTAAGTCCATTAAAGTTATGAGGCCAGAGGAGCTTTTGACCCCCCTCTCCCTGATGTTTGGAAGTAAAGTAAGAAGTGATATGCCAGTACAAACATACGAAGAACCTGGTGCAGGGGTAAAAGTCATGGGAGTGAAGGAGGAAATAATTGTGTGAATCATCCTAGTGATTCTAGGAAATGTACCCCTTTCTCCTGAGCTCATATGCAGCTTTCAGTTTCAGCCTGAGTGCCACATTCCATTGTCAAGTTTTTCCATCCACAGATGTTTTAACATCCTTGCTTTTTTCTCAGAATTTAACAATGCCAAAGAAAAATTTGGGGACAGTTTGGGTATTTGTTATATGTTCATGTGAGTTGATAGGGACACCTAAGAATATGTAGTCATAAAAATACAAGTTCTCTCTTAGATCTGATCAAAGGGTCATCTAGGGCATACTAGCATTCTGTCTCCAACTTTGAGCAACTGAAAACTTGCTATCACAGCAACCGTAGGGATGGGTATAGAGTGTTAGATTACAACCAGATCTAGATTTCAGTCCTTATTCTGCCAAGTAACTCATGGGGTGCCCTTTGTCCAGTAATTCAGTAACTTTCATTCCAGAGTTGTTATAAGGAAAAATTGTATATACCATCCTGAGTTCCTTGATGAAATGTAATTACTATCCCTTCTTAATCTCTGTTGTCCAAGAATCAAAGAACATGAAGGCTCTATTTTTACCTCATGGCAGCTAATTGGCTGGTAGCAACTTTTATGATAATAGAGGCTGGTAGCAACTTTTATGATAATGAAGGCTAAGAGTTTCGCTATAGTTTTCTATTCTCCAATCATGTTAGTTGCTGCCACCCAAAAAGTATAATTGCTGTGCTCTCTCTTTGTTTATTATATATGCATTTTGGCATTGCAGAGAAGATCCATGTGACTGTATTCATTGGCCCTAATGAACAACTTGATAAGAAATCTCTCCTTCATTCTTGTTGGCTAACATATCTTAGAGAGCATAAGTTACGAGGCATATATGTTGAACAGCAATCTAGGAAAAAGAATTTCATTATATTTTAGCACCATTAGTTTTTCTGCAGACCTTAGGTATACACAGCTGTTGCTGTTCCTAGTGTTTCTGTTCAGTGACCTACCTCTGAAACAGGGCACCAATGCCCATGCTTGCATCTCACACTTACAAGAGCATTCTCTTTCCCCTTGTTTCTGAAGGTCACCCAGCAAGCTTCTGCAGCAGAACAGGGGTTCAAACCTTGGCCTCTCACATACTAGACCGACACTCTTAACTACTACATCATGTTGCCCCAAAATGATACTTGATAAGTACATATGATCACTCTTACCTGTGTTACTCTATAATCTGATTGTATGACTTTTGGGCTATACTTTGTCCAAGTGACAGCCAAATATATTCCAGGCATATTCATGTACAGAACTCTGGGTGATTATTTTTATAAGCTGCCAAATTTTGGAACATTTCAGTTTCAGAAAAATCATGATTACAAATCTTTGTGCCAATATTTTAGATAGAAAGATTGTTTCATTCCGTCAATTGAGATTAAGATCTTGTAAAGCAGGGGTATCAAACATATGTTCTGCAGGGACTGGCCCATCCAGGGCTCTTATCTGGCCCACAAGCAACTGGTCATTACCTTTATTGACAGATGACAGAGGCTGTGCATTATGTTCATGTATACTGTCCCAGTGCTAACAAGTAATGGGTGGTGGAAGTGAGAGGGTGGGCATCAGGAAGATATATTAAGGAAATACTGTAGAAGTATTAATGTTTTAAGCATGTTTTTTATTTTGAGTAAAAAATAACATTGTTAATTAATTGGGTTTCCCTGTGTCCTTCATAAAGTTTATATCTCCGTTACCTGGCATTACATTTTATGGCACACATGGCCCGGCACAACAAATTGACATCTAAGCCAGATCCGGCCCTCATAACAAATGAATTCAACACCTCTGTTGTAAAGTCTTGAAATGAGGCCTTTATATCTGCTAATATCTTGTTTAAGTAGATTTTCCTAATCTGTTGTATCTCTCGTAAGATTACTCTGAATCACAGAGTGTTCTGTTTGGCTTGAAGATACTGAAACCATGGTAACTTTCCCGCTATTTTTGCTTCTAAAAGAGGTTTTATCTATAATAATGCCTTTTTCCATTATATCTACAAAATACAATAGGCTAGAGGCTCTCCAAAGTTTGAATGAATCATGGTGTTCCCCTGGTTTAAACCAGCTTTGCCCTAAAAATGTGGAAACTGGGGAAATGTTGGGAGCTAATTTAGCTCTTCTTCTATCCCAGGCCCGGTGAGTATTAGATGAAAACATGTTCTTGTTAATATAGCCTGGTCTGTCTGAAGGTTTGTTCGAAATAGCTTCATGAAGAGATTTGAGATGAGTGTAGGTACACTGTATTTTCAGCCCCTCTATAGAAAGTTTTTGATTTAGCATCATTGCTGTATTTGTGAGTTGTACCACATCATAATAAAGCCTAAAAGTGGGGAGACTGAGGCCTCCTAATTTAGAAGGTCTGCGCATTGTATAAAAGCTTACCCTCAGCTTTTTATAGTTCCAAATAAAATCATTTAAAGTTTTCTGCTTAATAGTAAAGTTTCTATTTGAAACTGAGATAGGTAGAGTTCTGAAAGAAAACAGAAATTTTGGAAAAATAAAAGATTTAACCATATTAATTTTCTCCAACCAAGTTGGTTTAGTTTACTCCATTGTTATAAAAGTAAAGTCGGTTGATTGGAGGAGTTCTAATAGATTGTATTTTAAAAGGTCATTCAAATGTAGAGGTACTTTGATACCCAAATAATGTCACGACTTAGTAATCCATTTATAAGGAAAATGAATTTTAATAGATTTAATTGTATTGGGAGTTAGGTTCAATGGGTATAATTCCTTTTTAAATTGATTTATGTATAGCCCTGAGATTTGGCTAAATTTCTTGATCCTGGTCTCAACCATTAGCAGTGAAAGCATTGGATCTGAGATATATAAAACTAAGTCATCGGCAAAGAGGCTTAGTTTGTGTTCTTTTTTATTAATTACTATAGCTCTTATTTGAGGTTGTTGCCAGATTATTGAAGCTAAGGTCACAATTGATAGCACAAATAAAAGCGGAGATAGGGGGCACCCCTGTCTTGTACCTCTTGAGAGCGGAAAATCTTCAGAGCACATTCCATTTATCCTTACCTGGGTTGCTGGAGCTAAATAAAGAGTTTTAAGTAACTGGTTTCCAGTTTGTTGAAGAGTTTTTTATATCCAGGACCAGAATTGAAGCTTTTAGATGATTGCTATTACAATAATTAATGATATTCAGAGTTTTGTTAATATTATCAGTTAAACTTCTATTGGGTATAAAGCCCGTTTGGTCTGAATGTGTATAATTTGTAATAAACTTATTTAATCTGTTCATTAAAATTGCTGAAAATATTTTGGTGTCTTGATTGAAAAGAGATATTGGTCTGTAAGATTCCAGGCAACTAAGATCTTTGTCTTTTGGGGGGATTACAGTGATGTTAGATGCAGTCCATGTTTGTAGTATAGATCCCTTGAACAATACACTCTTACAAGTTTTAGCCAAGGGTCCCATTAATAGATTGGAATTTTTTTTATATAAAATTTGGCTGGAAAAGTCATCCCTGACTGGAGCTTTGTTGGTTTTTTAGGATTTAATAGTATCAGAAACTTCTTGGCCTGAAATAGGTTATTCTGTGGTTGCTTTATGTTCTGGTGAGATTTTGTTGATTAAATTATTCAAATTTAAATATTTAATAGTCAATTCTGGATTTGGATCATTGGTATTATATGACCATTTATAGTAATTAGTAAATGAATCTACTGTTTATTTTGAGCTAATAAGGATATTACTTTAAGGATCTTTAATAAAGTTTATGAATTTAGACAAAGTTTTTTTTCCTAAGGATTTTGGATTTTTATGCCAATATTTTTGTTCTAAGTAGATCAATGTTTCTAAAGTCTGTAGAGTCTTCCTTTTGGCTAGGAGTTGCTTATATATATTACTGTTACCCTTTTTAATGTTCCTTTTCTAAATATATGATTTTTGCACTAATTTCCTCTTTAATTTGATCTATTTTTATAGTCAGAAGCATAAAGATAAATTTTCCTTATATCATGACCGTCACAGCATCCCAGATCGTGACATGGGATACTCCACAGTTAGCATTGTTCTTAAAGTAGTTTTCTAATTCAAAAGTGATTTCTGTATTCATTGTATTATTTAATAAAAGTGATTTATTTAAGTCCATTCTAAGCTTCTGTTGTTAGATTCCTTATTTAATAAGGTGCACTCTAACCATGCATGATCAGTCCAGAGTTTAAAACCTATTTTAGAAAAAGAGGCCTGATTAATCAATGCTTTTAATATTAACACATAGTCAGTTCTGGTATAAACATTAAGTCTGGGAGAGTAATATGTGTAGTCATGTTCATTTGAATGTTGGTGTTGACAGATGTCGCATAAATTAAATTTTTCAAAAAGGTTCTCCAGATCTAGCTTGTTGTCTCTTTTTTTTAGCTGACATCTTCATTGTGTAGATCTGTCTAAACTTAAGTTTGCTACATAGGTCAAATCGCTCCCAATAATAATTTCCCCATCATAAAATAGATCGAGTTTTGTCAGTACTTCTTTAAGGAATTGAAGTTGATTTTGATTAGGCTTGTAGATAGAAGACAAAGTAACTGTTTTTTATCCAGTGATCCCATTACAAAAAATGCAGCATCCTAAGGGATCCATTTCAATTTCTTTAAAAGTAAACTGGTGTTATTTGAAATTAAAACCACAATCTGTGTCAACTTGGAGGTTCCAGGGTCTTGATATTGTTGTGTACACCGTTTAGAATTAAAATTTGTTTTTGATGCTTGTGTTTCCTGAATAAACAGGAGATCTGGTCTCAGCTTAACTAATGTAGGTGTCATTCTTCTTAATTTTATTTTGTTATTTTAGACCACTACAATTTGTTGCAATTATTTTAATAATATAATAATAGCCATCTATGATACCACATTGTGGATAGATTATTGGGCTGATAAAAGTGGTTTTAAGATGAAAATGAAGTCGGTATGGTACACAACCATTTCTATTAATTCTAGATATCAAATACAAAATCAACAAGAATCCCCTAATCTCCTCTCCTTCCCACCCATCCCACGCAATAAAATACTGCAGACAAATTAACAAATCCATAATATCAAATTTAAATTCTAGCAATTAGATATCCTTCAAAGGTAACAACATTATCTGAGCAGTGTGTTTTTAAAGTAAACATAACACACAGTCTTGTACATAGATTGCCAGAGGTAGATATGGGTTCCACAAAGAGCATCTAACTCCACCCTTCCCTTGACTAACCCTCCCAAACCTTAACCAGAATAAACAAAACTCAAAGCTAATCCTCATTTATGAGGCAAGTACCCAGGTAGCCAGACAACTGTCTGGGAAGTAAGGGAAACTTTGTATCCTAGGCCTGGGAAACTAGAAGTCTGGGAGGAACAGGGTTGAAACTGCCCAACCCTCACCCACCTGGTTGCTGACCACTTATGCTTACAATTTACATAAACGAAGCAGTCTGAAATAAAATTATAGAAGACTCTCAAAAGTATGAATGTTCACACAGAGTTCTTGATGGGGATCTTACTCCACTTTCTTGTTATCCATGGTTTCTTAGTTGCTCTTGAGGACAATTAGGAGACTCTGTAGGGATATCTAAGTTAAGCAATTTAAGAAGCGTCTTGCCTTCATCCAGATCACTGGCTTGCAATAAAGATCCATTATGGAGAACCAATAGCTTATATGAAAATAGAGCCCATCTGTATTTAACATTGAATTTCATTAGAATTGTAGCTATTGGTTTCAGTTCTCTGTCTTCTTAGAATCTCTGCAGAGAGGTCTTGAAAGATCTGGATTTTTTAATCTTGGAAAGGTTAAAAAAATCTCAGTTTCTAGCTTCTTGAAGTATTTTTTTTCCTTTGCTTGATAATTTAGAAAGCAGACCAGAACATCTCATGGGAGATGAACGTGTAGAGGCTGGGGGACCCACTCTATAAGCTTGTACTGTTATTGGGGTGATGCCATCTTCTAGTTGCAACGCTGTTGCAAGCCATGAAGAAATAAAAGCTGCAAAATATGTAGAGTTTTCTTCTGTTTCTTTGAAGCCTCTAATTTTTTAGTTATTAGAACTTGATCTACTATCTAGCTCCATTAATTGTTCTGTGCACCAAGCCTTGAAGGATTGTTGATGTTGTAGCTTCTCTTGCAAGGTTAGTCCTAATTCTAGGGCTGTGTCTGCTGTTTGTGAGACTTTTGCCAGAATTTCTTTAATCTCTTTGAGCTGGGCAGCTATTGGGTCCCTGTATTTTTTCATTTTCTCAGTGATATTAAGTTCCAGTGTAGTGAATCTAAGAAGTCTTGTTTGGTTAATGTAGCTTTGTTTACAGTAGGTGCCACCATCTTGGGGCTCTTACCAGAGTCTGGAGTTAATGTGTTTTTCAAGTCTTCATATGGGAAATATGATTTTACCAAAGAAGTGGCTATTAGGGTGGGGGCCTTTGATTTCCCTCCCCCCAGCTTTCCCATAGCTAGATTCTGGCGGTGTAGCTTAAGTAAGCAGTCAGTTCGGGCATGGGGTCAGGAGCCTCAACTTCTGGCATCCACCATCTTTTGTGCAGTGCCCCGGCCCCCTCAGAAGCCACGTTAAATGTATGCATACATGAACCTGTGGGGGAGATAAAACAAATTAGGAATTCCTGGAGTACAGGTAAATGAAGTACTGGCTTGAAGGAGGTCATATGAAGTACAGGAATACAAGATGTGTCATCTGAACCTACTTCTGTAATGGGATTAACTGTACTGTTTCAAATGAATAGAAAGCTTGAACTGTTTAGAGTTTTGCAGGTAATCTTTCTGTACACTGTCTTAAACCAACTCTAGAGCAGATGGTTGGCACCTGTAAAAATGGCCCTTGTGGCATTTTGGAATTTTTAAAAGCAAAATACAAAAGAAGGCATTTGGCAGTAAAGTACCACAATAGATATAAGTGTTCTCCATCCTTTCAGATTGATGTTATAAAGTGGGAAATTGCTGATACAGCTCTACACTAATCAAATGAAGATCTTTGTCAAAATACAACTAATGCCTGTGTGCATTATAAAAAATACGCTAAATGTAGTCAAAAGTGCTGTACCAAATACCTTGACACTGCAGTGAAGAATTTTGTGCAGTCTCTTAAGAGCATTGTGTGAGGAGCAACCATCTTTATTACATGGGGGAGATCAGGTATCCAGGATGAGTTTTCAGGGAACCCGTTGATGCTTATATGTAAACACTTGAACATTTTGTCTAATCATTTTCCAGTTGTTCATCTAACTGTCTGAGGTCTGATCATTCTTATCTGATGTTTTGCTGCTACTGACAGCTGTTCAGCATGATGGCTTGGTAATGGTGTTTGAATCATGGATGCTAATAGACTTTACTACTACGGAAGAGAGTGGTACTGAAAATCTTGTTCTTGTTTCACTTCCTTGTTAGGTCCATAATTAATTAGAAATTGCATCCAGCCCCATTGGGCACTGTGTTTACTGCAATGTACTTACTACACATGGCCCTTGAGAACTGTATTATTAGTGCAGATGTTGATACCAGACAGCTGGCAAGTGTTAATTCTCAGGATCATCCCTTACCAGTCTTGAGAGTTTCACTAGTTGCTTATTCACTTCCAAGCACATTGAACTGAGGTGGTTTATCAGATGTAAAGTGGATAGCCACCTGTGGTGATCTGGAAATACTCCAAACAAGCCCTCCCAGGGGGACAAAATATGAACCAAGTCCAGCAGGGCTATAAAAGCCAGAGAACACAGTGGAAATTAACCAAAGCTTTCCACCTGATGACTGACTTTCAGATAAACTTACAGTGGCCTCCACCCTCCCACAGTTGAGGTGTTCAGAATAGGAAAATTGTGCCAATAGAAGAGTAAGCAGTGGGTAAACTCAGCCAATCAAGCAACATGGGATTAAAGTTATAAAAGCCAAGAGCGTCTTCTCTTTTTTCCCCAATTTTTGAGTGACACCTCAGCTCAGTCATGGCTAGACCATTGATCCAAAGAATAGGACCCAGGAGAGTTCTGCACAGATTCTGTTCCCCACTTCAGGCATGTTTTGAAATGACCGATGATTCACAGAAGAATAAAACTTGTTGTGGATAGAATTAATGATCCTAAGGTTGCCATTTTCTCCTAGGACTGGGGGGGGGAGGTCGTACACGTTACATATATGCATTTTAAATAGATAACGAAATTATCTGACACGCAGAAAAAGTTTGGGTGGCATAAAAACAAAAAATTCCAAACTCAAACAAACTTCAAATGTAGTAGGAAGCAGTTTTATCTGTAGCAGAGGAGAACAAATTTGATTAAGAGATTTGAAGAGGCAATTAACAAGACAGTCTGCATGATCAATTCCACCAGGTTATACATTAATGACATTAATGAGGAATTCAATTATTTTATTTATGGGAATAGAATTGCTGGTATTTTTAGTAGATTTAATTCCAATAGCTGACTGCAGTCATATGTGGATTACTTTGGTAGTCTTAAACTTTGCAAGACCCTGCTCTGCTTTCTGTACAGCTGTATTTGAAACAGTCAAGCTGTTCCATACAAAGTCTGAATGTTCACAGGTGTCAAGGCATACTTAATTCCTTCCTGTTTGTCTTGTATTTATTTTAGAGAATATCTGTCATATCTGGTGTATGTGAATTTTTCCATATTAATCAGATGTCATGGCTTAGGTTATATTCTAGCATGTGTTCAAGCACAAACATTGTGGGCTGAAGTAAAAGAGTAATTTCATGCCACTAAACCTTTAAATTTGTAGGTGTTGATGCCTCTTGCCTTAGGTGCCTCTAGCCCAAATGTTACCTCCCTTGATTTTTAACACTGAGTGCCAGTTCATGCAACCACTTAAGAACTTGGCAGTGGTGGGGAACAGATAATCTGTGCTGACTGCCAGCTGTTCTAGCCCATAGTGAGCCATTCGTGCATATGCTGCTGCCTGAAGTCAAATCCACTAGGCTGTCATCATGCTTTTGCTAGCCAGTATTAACTGTGGTTTCCAGTGGCACACTAGATGCAGGGTCTAGGAATGGATTCAGATCATGGCCATACATGTGCATGACTAGTTTAACACAAGCTGAACCAAATCAGCTGGAAGTCTGTACAGGCTGATCCTCTTGCAGCCAAAGAGGAAATACTTTTGTGATGGATACTTGCGAGTAGAGGTGCTGCTGACTTGCTGCTTTTTTGGCATTAATCTATATAATTTGTTTTGCTCTAAGAATCCAAGTGGCATTTCTGTTCCCTCAGCATATAGGTGCATTCAGATATGAGATGGCGTAAGTAAATTCAGTCAAGGTATAGCTAAATTTGAAACAACCTGATGAGTGGAGTAGATCATCGGCTGTGTTCAGACACACTAAATAATCCACTTCCAATCCACTTTCAATGCACTTTCAAACTGGATTTTGCCAGTTCACACAGTAAAAATCCAGTTTGAAAGTGCATTGAAAGTGGATTATTTAGTGTGTGTGAACACAGCCAATGTCTTTTCTTTCCTGATTATAACTATCTTGCTCTTGTATCCTTATAGAAGCAACAGAAATTATATCTGTGGGGAAATAATGTTGTAGAACAACATGTGTGTTCACTAATCTTTATAGTTACACTGACTGTAATAACAAAAATGGTTTATCCAGTTTTGTTTGCCATGAACATATTTATTGGGTGTTCCTTTAGAAAGATTCTGTTTGAATAAAGCAGGCACTTTCAAAGTATGCCAGTTAAACACATGTGGTTTTCTTTGTTGTGTGGGAAAAGCCTCAGGATCTGAAAGACTTCAGGTTCAAATCCCCACTCTGCCACAGAAGCTCGCTGGGTGACCTTGGGCCAGTCACACACTCTCAGCCTAACCTACCTCACAGGGTTGTTGTGAGGAAAAATGGAGGAGAGGAGAACGATGTAAGCCATTTTGGGTCCTCACTGGGGAGAAAGGTGGGAAAGTAAATAAAATAGACATGCATATAGTTTAAAAGGAAACTTTTTGTTGAAATCATGTGATACTGCCAAGTATGACATAAAGTGAAAAAATAGAAACAACAGTCGGTATAAAGTACTCAAACACTATTAAACTTTATTTATTTATGGATTTATAGACTCCAGACAAAAAGCCCCCGGGGCCTGAATACTGACTTAGATCTGACATGTTTTCTATAGATATCATTTAGTCAATTGTTTAGTGGGAAGATCAGACACTGAATATAAGGATATATTATTTGTATGAGTTGAGCTGCATGATCGGCTTTGCCCTTTTAATTTTGTGTGTTTAAGCTAAAGGAAGCTGTAGGAAAGGTTTAGGAAGCTATGCTATTTAGTAAGGATATAGGAAACTTATTTAGCAAGCTGTAGTGTGTTGACACTTAAAACTTTAGTGGGACGCTTGCCACTGTGAGCAGTGAGATGCATACTACATGTGAGGCTTGACTTGTTTTACTTCTGAGCTTGGAAAAGCCCTGATAAATGATCTATTGGGTTTACCTATATGCCAATCTGTTTACACACTAGGTAATTAAGCTATTCAGCAAGTGGTAGCAAGTAACACTTAAAACTAAAGGGAGATGCTCTAGCAGAGGAAGATATACCATATACAAAGTTTTCTATACTTGAATGCACTATCCACTCTTGTTTGGCTTAAAATAGCCTTGCCATTTGAAGGTAGAAAAATTATTGTCTCTAGGAGTCTAGTTGTAAGATTGGTTCTGAGTGTTAAAAGTAAAGATGCCAATTTTACATGCAAGGAAGTAAGGCTATACAGCTAGTTTTAGCATTAAAGACTGTAGCCAATATAACCTTAGGTGTTCTTCTTGCTGTTTATAGTTGCCAGTGTTGACAAATACTGTTCTTTAGGAGTTTAATTGTATGGTTGGCTTTGTCCCTTTAAATTTTGGGTGTTAAGCTCCACATAAATGTTAGCTACACATACTAGGAAGTAAGGCTATTCAGCAATCTGTAGCCTTTGGCACCAAAGACTGAAGCCACTTTAATCTTTTGTACTCTTCTGATTTTTCAGTGGTGAGTGTTTCACTTTTGTAAAATGTTTAAAATGCTGAAAATACTACACTTACTTGTAATTTATTTGTTATGTTTATTTGGTTGCAGGAAGTTGACTACTCCTGGTAAACTTTGTTAATTGAATAAGACAACATACCATTGATGGTACATATTTTTTATTTGGTTATTTACTATATACATAATTTCCAATCAATTTCTTTATATCATGTTAAAATGTAATAATTGTATTTCACAGTTCTGTTGAACACTGTTTGCATCAATTTTACTTCTGATGAAGTTTGGAAACGAAGAGATGTAATCCGGAAGCTTCGTTAATCTTTTGGAAAATATTTGGACAGTGTTGTTACTTATTGATTTTCTGTACTCTTTTGGAAAATATTTGGACAGTGTTGATTTTCTGTAACTTTTGATGAGTTCTTTGAGTAATTTTTGTTATAAATATTTTTGTTGTAAAAGCAAAACCACAGTTTAATAGTGTTTGAGTACTTTATACCGACTGTTGTTTCTATTTTTTCACTGTACTGTTCAGCCGGTGGTCTCTTCATACACAAGTATGACATAAAAGCAGATGCAGTGCCCCTTGATAATTCATCTACTATATTTGCAGGTGGATAGAGATCTGTTTAAATGAAGAGCTGCCACCCACAACCGAACTGGAGGAAGGATTAAGGAATGGTGTTTACCTTGCCAAATTAGCAAAGTTTTTTGCACCAAAGCTGGTCTCAGACAAGAAGATCTATGATGTGGAGCAAACACGTTATAAGGTATGTTTTCCCCTATCACTGGCAGTTGGTTCTCAACACTGAAAATAGATGACAGAGTTCCCTTGCAAATTAAGCATTGAAAAGACTTCCTCCGACTCTAGCAAAGAAATAGCACTTTGTTTACAACATTTGGTCTTGTGAAAGGCTAGAGCACCCAACTAAGTTTGAGGGTTCATCCTGGAAGGGTATATATCAATGTTAGTTAGAAAACTGCTTACTGTAGTTGTATTTGTAACTGTTACACCAGCTTGCTTAGTAGATCATCAAAAAGGGTCGCTTTTAGCTTGTCAGAAAATTCCTTCATTAGCACAGATGAATTGATATAAGGCACCTGATTCTACTAGTGCATGTTCTTATACTTGAGGGTGTGCTCATTTATATTGTACTTAAATTGTACTCTCATACGTGTACATAGGAAAAACCTAACCCTGTGATGAAATCTCTGTGAAACTGGTACTTTAAGAACCTGTTCTTGTTTTTGATTAAATTGATTTGCAGTTAAGTACCAGTGAGCTGACTTTGTATTAATGGATTTGGCAACATCTGAGCACCTCATACATCATGAATTTGAAACATTGCATCTCAGAATTTTCATCCTATAACATTTTTACAACATTCTTTCTCTGGAATTTTTAATTGTTGGCAGTTACTTGATCTGCTTAGTGCTCCAAAAGACTTCTAAAAGTATAATTCAGACCTGCATTGGTTTTTTTATAATTTGAGAGTGAAGTGAATTTAAAAGAAAGGCAAAGGATTTCTGAATAAGTAGGGTTTCATTTTATGAATTTTTTAAATAAATGAAATAAAGTTCATAAGCCCTGACCTGGATGGCTCAGGCTGGCCCATTCGCATTAAATCTCCGAAGCTAAACAGGTTCAGCCATGGTTAGGGTTGCCACTGGAGGCGAAGGATCCCGTGCCACTGTTCAGCTGGGTCTGGTGGGGGGACTTATTAGGAGCAATGGAAAGCCCAGGCTAGGTCACCGGCAACATTACTTCTGGAGTGTACCAGAAGTGACATCATCACATCAGTGACACACTGGTATTTGAGCAAAAACTCTATGGTAGAAGCCATTTTTATCATAGAGTTTTTGCCGAAATACCGCAGCACCACCATAACATAATGTTGTGATGAAGTTACTACTGGTACATGCTGGAAGTGACATCACCACATCACTGGCAACATTGCCTGGGCCTCCCTCCCACTTCTAGCAACCCTAGCCCTGGCAACCCTAGCCCTGGTTAGTGGGAGAGTACCAAGAAAGTCCAGGGTCTAGATGCAGAGGCAGGCAGCACCTCTGAATGTCTCTTGCCTTAAAAAACCCTACAGGGTCACCATAAGTTAGCCGTGACTTGATGGCACTTTCCACCACCACCAGAGTTCATAATATGCTGAAAGAAAGCAAAAAAAAACAGAAGGAGGAAGTAAAGATAACTGACTAGTGTACTTTAGGATTGCCTGCTCATATAGAATTCCCTGTCCAAGGTAACTCTAAATTGACAATCTCTAACACCCCCTTCCACCCCCTTCACATTAAATTTACTCTAAGCAGTAGCTCTGTAAAATTAAAACACCCAATGTTCCTGTTGTGAATAAATCTTTCTGTCTGTCTGTCTCTCTCTCTCTCGGTAGAGAAACATATTTAGGTTTGTATCTAAGTAGTGTATATTGTGGTTATTTCCAAGATTGATTGTCCCTTTCTGCTGCTATCATGTTCTTATTCTCCTCTACTGGGAAAAAGGACTCATTTTTACTGAAACATTTCAGGAAATATATGGTAATAAATATATGGTAGTAAACTATGGTTCTGTACCCTTAATTTGACTGAGAAGCTAGCTGATGTGGAAGAGGGTTTTGGGTTTTTTTTGTTAAATAATTATTGAACGGTTGAGTGTTCACAAATTAGATCAAAATTTCATGTAGATGAGGGATAGGATTTAGATGTCAGTTGTTGAGCCATATAACATAACTATATGTCTTTCTTTCCTTTTTCCTCTGTTAGCGATCAGGTCTTCATTTCCGACATACAGATAATACAGTACAGTGGCTACGGGCAATGGAATCCATTGGCTTACCTAAGGTAAGTAGTTAAATCTTGAACATTAGTTGGGCCTATATTAAAACATTAGTTGAAATAAGAAGACTCCCGTATAGAACATAGCAACTGATCTGAAGAGAAGCTGAAACCTGCATTGAATTACAGCTCTAGAAAGGGAAGGGAAAAGCAATCTGAGTAAAAGAGATGGAATTCTTTTACTTGCCAAGGCAGCTGGTATCAGGCAGAACATGAGCAGGCTCCCATACATTCCAGCTGGCTGCAGTAGGTATTGTTGGGTCATGTACATGTGAGCTGCTTAGGAGAGCTGGCATTGAGGCTGGGAACAATAGGAGAAGTCCAAGCCTCTGTAAAGAGGAATTATATGGCATCTCTCTGCTGTAGAATGATTAATGAGCTAGCTCACTGGGGTACTCCTAAAAGCATGAATTATGAAATTACTTCTACAAAGTGGGATTTCTTCACTTTCCCTCATTGCTCCTATTGGTCTGTCTACTACCTTTGGTCTCAGACTCATCTCAGGCTTCAGCCTACTATTAGTTGACTTAATGTAGTGTTGTCAGTTTTTATGTCTGCCTTACTTCTTCACTCACCTTCTCACAGCTGGATTTATGCACAAGATAAGTAAGTGACATTTTAGGGCCTCATATTATTAAGTGCCTGTAAGTTTTCAAAAAATCACTAAATTGCCTTTTTAGAAAAAATGCTGTAGGGACCTTTAAAACATTGCTTGAGGTCTCAGCATGTCTTAATCTAACCCTGCATCTACTGCATTTGCATAGTTTTGCATTCTTTTGCTGATACTTTAAAAAAAAAACCCACCTGAAGTTTGGTTTCCTTCACTTGCCCTTGTCGTTCTTTACAGTGTTATTTCCTAACCAGTTCTCTCAAGGGCTGTACTGTTACATTCATGATGTGTCTGTATTTATATATAAAAACCTATTGAGTTTTGCCTGCTATAGTATATCATGACCAAGAAACTGAATCCTGGATTAGGCTATATAGTGGATGGGCCTGGGCTACGTAGAGCAGTTTGCGGTTCTCAATGCCACCCACCGAGTTCTATGGGGTAAAGGAAATGGATACAAAAAGCTATGCCAGTGACCAGCATCACTAGGAGCAGGCTGGGCATCAACTTCAATCGTGTCTGAATGCACCCCTCTACCTTATGAACCTGCCTCATACAGAGTCTGACCCAGCATCTTGCCCATCATTGTCTCTAGTGATTGGCAGCAAATCTCCAGGAGATCAGGCAGACTTTTCCCCTAGCACCCGCTATCTGAGAACCTTTAACTGGAAATGCTGGAGATTGATTTTTGGACCTTTTATACGTGCAAAGCATATGTTGTATCACTGACTGTATGTACCTCCCATGAAATAATACACAGACTGGCTGTTATCCACTTCTGTGGTGATACTGCTGATCTTCAAATCCCAGTTGTAGTGGGGACATCACAGATGCCACTTCTCACCTGGCACTGGATGCTGTGCCTCCCACAGGCTGGACCCTGAATGCTCTGCTCATACATGTGCAGGAAAGCAAATGACTGAATATGTTCTAATAGTGGTATATGTTCTGAAGTTTAAATATCTGAGAAATTATTTGCTATCTAACTTCTTACTCCTTCATGTAGCTGGGTAGTATAGGCTTTCAGTTTTTCAGTTTGTAACAATGGGAGATGCTGTATTCTGTAACAAAGTATGGCTATCCGTTTTCATATAACCATAAATTATATTAATTTAAAAGAACACAAATGCAGAAGTTCTTTCAAGGTACACACTTGAGTAGTCAGTGTTTTCAAGACCACTTCCATAATATCAATGTGTATTAATTTCATTTGTTATAATTTTTATTCTGTCTTCTATCCTTCCTCTCCAAGGCACTTAGAGTGGAATTTTAGCTGTCTGACATAATGATGTGCCCAAAAACATCCAGTGAAGAGTTTTACTGAGCTTGAATTTCAGCCAGGTGTAACACTCATCAAGTGCATCACACTGTCTTTAATTAATCTTGTTTGATCAATATAAATTATTGATTATGAAAGTAACAATTGTGTATATGGTTTTAAAGATCTTTTATCCAGAGACCACAGATGTCTATGACAGGAAGAACATACCTCGGATGATATATTGTATACATGCACTAAGGTAAATTGAGACTGTAACCGGATTTATGCTCAACTTTTTGTCTAATTTCACGGTTTTGCCATCCTGTTTTTCTTTTTAAAAATTTCAGTGAAATTAGATAGCATGTTCAGTTTCAAGTTTTGAAGACCTCATAGGAATGAAAATCCTACTCTGTCTAAACATACACATGTACACCAGAATTATAAATCTGCAAGCAGACCCACAAGCAATTGCAGGGAGGGGTGTCTCATTTTCCTTTCCTCTGCTATTTCCTCTTTCTTTTCTCTGGAAACTTCTATAGTCTCTCCCCCTTTCCTGCTTCCTTCTCTCCTTCCTTCTTACCCACCAACCAACCTACTTTTACTTTGCCCCCTGTCTTCAGCTTCCCTTTCCTGGCAGTCTCCTCCAGGGAAAACTATGGCCCAGTCATGAGGAACCCTCAAGGACTTCACCTTCCTCTGAATCTCCTTCCCCATGTTATTTCCCCTTTTTCTTCTTCCTGTCCTCACCTTTCCCTTCTTCCTTCTCTCCTTCTCACCAACTAACCTGTCTTTTATCTACCCCCCATCCTCAGCTATATTTATTACTAGGAATAAGGCCCGTTGTGGAAATAAATACAACGGGCCCTAGAAAGAGGCTCTGGGAGAGTGCCCCGGCTTTGGGCACTCAGTGACAATTTGCTGTGGCAATCTCAGCAGGGTATAATGACAGAGTCCACCATTTTCTCCAGAGGAACTGATCTTTGCTACCTGAAGAGCAGTAGTAATTTTGAGTGATCTCCAGCCCACCCCCAAGATTGGTAACAGTGGTTCCCCAGGAGGGAGTGGCTGATTTGGAGGGTGCAGTCTATGGCATTGTACCTGTCTGAGGTCCCACCCCTCCTCAATACTCACCCTCTCCAGGTTCGACCCCTCAAATCTCCAGGAATTTCCCAACCTGGAGTTCACAACCCTATCTCCCTCCCAGTCAACCATCAACCTGCCTTTAATTTTCCATCTCCTCCCCCATCCCTCCTAGAGGGCAGTTGTAATTTTGAGTGATCTCCAGCCCCCACCTGGAGATTGGCAACAATGGTTCCCCATCAGGGAATGGCTGGATTGGTGGGTGGAGTCTATGGCATCGTACCTGTCTGAGGTGCCACCCCTCCTCAAACCTCACACTCTCCAGGCTCCATCCCTCAAATCTCCAGGAATTGCTCACCTGGAGTTGGCAACCTGATCAGGACTGGGCCCAATGAGTTTTCTCCCAAAGGCCAACATAGGTGTGGAAAGGGCCTTTTACTGACAGAGGAGAAAGTACAGGCGCCAACTTTGATTAAAGAAATACCTGGAGATTTGGGGGGTGGATCCTGTGGAGGGCAGCATTTGGGGTGTGTGTGGAAGGACTCAGCAGGGTATAATGCCATAGAGTCTACCCTCCAAAGCAACCATTTTCTCCCAGGGAACTGATCTCTGTCACCTGGAGGTCAATTGTAACAGTGGGAGATCTCCAGGTCCCACCTGGAGATTGGCAGCCTTAAGGGAAAGGCAGCCGCACAGCGAGGAGTTGAAGAAAATGGTTTGATGGTCGCTGGCCGACCTCGTTAGCCAGCCAGTCATGCGGAAGCTAAGCAGAAGAGAGAGCCTTTTTCCATTTATTCTGACAGGAAAGTGGCTGTTGGGGAGGGGGTTATGCTGAAAGTCCTTTGTTTTTTTACTCTCAGAACCAAGCTTGGCTGCCTACCAACAGCCACTGAGGGGACAGTCCCTCACAGGAGTCAAGAGAGCTGTCTTCCTCAGGAGAGAGAGCTGTCTGCCAGGGGGAGTGGGTGGGGAAGAGGAGCAGACCCAGCACCCGGCCAATGGCACGCGAGTACTCTTGAGTGGCAGCTGATGGGCCAATGGCTGAGGGAGGGCATTTTACAGCCAATGGGAGCACATGGAATCTTGTGAAACCAAAAGATAATTATTTATAAGGAGAGATTCCTTATATACATTTCTCCACAACAGGGACCCAAAGCAACTTTTTTCCCTCATTTTCTGAGACTTTTAATTTTTCCCTTAATTGGCAGTTATTTAACATCTGGTTTTTTAATGCCATGCCACCGTCCACCTACTGTGATTTGAATGGAGCTCTTGACAGAGTCCCCTGGCAACCCAACTTAGAAATTATGGTTACAGAACTAGGGGGAAATGTCCTAAAGAAGACTACCCTCAGAAAGATAGGTACTCTGTGCATTTACCTTCATATTTGCATTAAGATGGGGGTAGGAGCTTGCCATGACAGGAGCTTTTTAAGTAACCATCCTAGGATAAGGGACCGGATATCTGCAGTTCATCACCATGGTGCTTGTTTGATACATATAAAGCCTAGTGCATGTGGAGATAGATCAACAGATTGCTGTGCTCAGTACACGTGCGATTTGTGTACAGAAGAATCTATGTGCTTGGAAGGCACAGCAGTGGGTCTGCTATTATTCTTTGCCTTTTAAAAGCTGTTTTACAAGGGTAATATTTCACATAAAAGAAGATTGTTAAATCATGGTGTCTAGCAGGAAATTATACCCCAGTTTGGCAACTTATTATTTTTTATTTAGGGTATTTCTGTGTCGCCTTCTCTGAGTTCTGCTCGAGGGGCTTATAATTAAAATCACCACAACTTCAAAAACAAGCCATTAAAAACAAGCAATTGGACATGTGGCATAAAAATTACCCGTAAAACAGAAGCAGACAATTTAAAAGCTGATAAGATAAACCCCCTAATTAAAAGCCTGGGTAAAAAGATGTGTTTTGTCTTGGCACCTAAAAGAAGAAGATTTATACCCCACCCTTCGCTCGAAGTCTCAGAGCGGTTTACAATCTCCTTCCCATCCTCTCCCCACAACAGACACTGTGTGAGGTAGGTGGGGCTGAGAGAACTCTGAGAGGACTGCTCTTGAGAGAACTGTGACTGATCCAAGGTCACCCAGCTAGCTGCATGTCGAGGAGTAGGGAATCAAACCCAGTTCTCCAGATTAGAATCCACCACTCCCTTAGGTGTTCCAGGGTGAGGTGCCACAAAAGAAAATGCCCTGTCTTTAGTTGCCACTCACCTCACCTCTGAAGGCAGAGGCAGAAAGAGCAGGGCTTGAGAGTGGGCTGGATAGTATGGGAGGAGATGGTCCTTCAAGGTACCCCGGCCCAAGCTTTTCAAGGCCTTAAAGGTAAAAAATGACACTTTGAATTGTGCCTGGAAACAGATTGGTAACTAGTGCAGATCTTTCAGCAGGGTGGTGATAACAGTCCCTGTAAACAGGCCCTGCTAGTAGCCTGGCTGCCACATTTTGAACCAATTGAAGCTTCTGGACCATTTTCAATGCATTACTGGAATTCATAGAATGCATTACTGTAATCTAATTTAGTTGTGATCAGAGCATGGATCACTGAAGCCAGATCATAAGTTTTGAGAAACCACATAGCTTATGAACAACTGGAGCTAACAAGGGGATATGTGCCATGAAGGAGACATGAACCTTCATCCATAATCAGCATCCTGTAGCACACTGAAGCTATGAACCTCCTACATCAGATAGAGTGCAGCTCCCTCTTGGACAGGTGGACTCTGCATTTCCAAGCAGTTTCTCCATTGACCAACATTACCTGTCTTATCTGGATTGAGCTTCAGTTTATTGGCCCTCATCCATCTCATTAACCTTCTCCGGGCAACTATTCAGTAGTAGGAAATGCAGGAAGTAAACCATGTTCAGCTTTTGGAAATGAAATGTACAACTTTAATTTTATGGAGATAGATCAAGGTGGGTAGTCATGTTGGGCTGTCTGTAGCAGTAGAAAAGAGCAGGAGTCCAGTGGCAGGAGTCCAGACCCCTCCCAATTAGGCATCTAAGGTTGTCTTCCAAGTAATATTTACAATCATGGTGGCAAACTGTACTTCTGGGCTTGGTACTCTGGAAGCCTATTTTTGACAATTTCAGGCTTCTAAAGATGATTTGGAGGCATGATTTTCTGATCTAATTAAAATGCTTTACAGTTAATCTATTCTAGCTTTATAAAAGTACTAGAAATTTGGGATACCTTTGAATGAGTTTAAGTTGTAACAAAACTGTAATCCTGGGAATGTCGATAATCTTGCTGACTCAAGACAGATGCGCTTAAAACCTTTTGGCTTTGCGCATTGAATTAATAATTCCGAAATGAATTGCCTTTCTGAAATAGCATAATATAAATAAATATAAATATAAAATTGAAAAACTGGAAAGGTAATTATGTTCTTAAACTGTATAGCTGAATTTTTGTTATTGTATCTAGTGGCAAAGTTTGAAGCAGTTTCCTGAAAATGGACACGGGCGGCTCTTAATGTTAAGCTGCTTATGAAGAAATGGCATGCCGAGTTCCATTCCAGTGAAGTCACAATCTTTGTTCAGAGGTTCTAGTGGATGTTGAATGGAATAAGGATTTCAAATATTCATATCTTACGGTCATCTTAAGATGAGTTAATAGATTGATTGACTGCCATAATGAAACATAGTTGTAGAGCCTTACGCAGACTGTATATATGTGAAATGATAACAGGGTAATTATTATTTGTTCTACATTTTAATACTGTGCAGTCTTGAGATTTAACTTCCCCTTGCTAGTTAGATCTTATTCAGCATACAGCCTTAGCCATTAAATGCAGGAGAAAGTGTGGTTCAGCTTCAGGCTGCTATAGTAAATGCTTCTGTTTCAAAGTAAGATCTTTTTTAACTTCCAAGGAACATGGTCCCAGGTACGTGTCCTTAGTGGTGGAAAATGCTGTCAATTTGCAGCTGACTTGTGATTACCCTGTAGGGTTTTCAAGGCAAAAGATGTTCTGAGGTGGTTTGCCGTTGCCTGACTCTGCATCCAGACCTGGTATTCCCTGGTGGTCTCCCTTCCAAATACTGACCAGGATGAACCTTGCTTAGTTTCTGAGGTCTAATGAGCCTGGGCTATCCAGTTAGGGCCCACATGCTTAGCTTCACAGAATTAAGATAATACATGCCTATGAAACTCCTTGATGATTCTCTGCTGAATTGAGTGAACTGCTTCCTTTAGAAAAGGGTTGCATTTGAAGTAATATGACAACTCTCCAGGCAAACTTGTTCACTTGTAAACCATGAACGGTTGCTGTTATAAAATGATTGACATTGAAATGTGAACAGCGCCTCAGTGTCCTTCAAATATGTTTTCCTTGTCTACTGGGGGAATCCTGAATCGACTGCACAGACTCTTACAGTGTAATACTCCTTTAACACCACCAATAAAGAAAACTTAATATCTTATATTTGAAAATCTAATGCAGCTGTTAATTCAACAAAGCTTAATAAGATTTTTTAAAATTCTGACATATAGTTACTACGTTTGTCAGCCACTTCCTTGGCCTTTTTATTTAAAATATTCATATTCTGTTTTCCTGTCAACTGATCTACAAAGTGATTTACAGTATGGTACAGTTGGCTGAACTACAAAAAATCAACATAATAAAATAATCATAACAAAACACTTCAAAAACTAGCTAATGTTTGTTACCTGCCTATTTATCAACCAGTCCAAGCTAAACTAAGTTACCTCAGAGTCTTACTGAATTATCTCAAACCTTTTACCCCTGATTTCACCTGACCTTTCCCCCCCTCTACATTGAATAAAATATTTTGTTTTTAGACTTTAAAAATCCTCTTGTGTGCCATTTTCAGAAGTTTAAGTTAAATAGGTGATCTTGTCTCTTTCCTCAAGTTCTTGGGCTGAGCCAACATAAAAATATAATAGTGTGTCAGGGTGGGACAGCCATAAACCTTTATAAAACAGGAAAATAGATAAAGGGGCTGCTCAGCCAGATAGGAAGGAAAAAACAGAGGGGAAATCCTACATCTGAGTGAGGGAACCGGGCTGGGTCACTATATCTCCTCACAGCTGGCACTTTGTGAGATAGGTGGGGCTGAGAGAGTTCTGAGAGAACTGTGACTGACCCAAGGTTACCCAGCTGGCTGTATGTGGAGGTATGGGGAATAAAACCTGATTCTCCAGATTAGAGTCCACCACTCTTAACCACTACATGACACTGGCTTGCTGAGATTTTATTGGGTCTATTTTTGCTTTTCAAATCCATGCATTTACTTCTAACTTGTAGTTAATCATAGAATCACAGAGTTGGAAGGGGCCAAACAGGCCATCTAGTCCAAACCCCTGCTCAGTGCAGGATCAGCCTAGCATTCCTGACAAGTGTTTGTCCAGCTGCTGTTTACTGACTGCCAATGAGGGGGAGCTCACCACCTCTCTGGGCAGCAAATTCCACTGTTGCACAACTGTAAAAAAGTTTTTTGTAATATCCAGCCAGTACCTTCCCACCCTTAATTTAAACCCATTATTGCGAGTCCTTTGCTGCCAATAGGAACGGTTTGGTGTAGTGGTTAAGTGCGCAGACTCTAATCTGGGAGAACTGGGTTTGAGTCTCCATTCCCCCACTCGCAGCTGCTGGATGACCTTGGGCAAGCCATAGGTCTGTCAGAACTGTCCTTGAAAGGATAGTTTCTGTCAGAGCTCTCTCAGCCCCACCTACCTCACACGGTGTCTGTTGTGGGGAGGGGAAGGGAAAGGAGTTTGTAAGCCGCTCTGAGACTCCAAGTGAAGGGTGGGATATAAATCCAATCTCCTCCTCCTCCTCCCTGCCATCCTCTAAGTGACAGCTTTTCAATCATGTCCCCCCCTCAACCTCCTCTTCTCCAGACTAACCATTCCCAAGTCCCTCAGGCTTTGCTCATAGGGCTTGGTCTCCAGGCCACTGATCATCTCCTCTGAACCCACTTCATTCTGTCCACATCCTTTTTGAACTGAGGCCTCCAGAACTGCACACAATACTCCAGTTGTGGGTTCGTTCTACATAATTAGATCATTCAGTCTAAGCACCCAAGGTGTAAACAGAGCCATGGTCACTTGTGGAAGGGAGGCCAGTGTTATTTGACATCCTCTGCCTCAACTGAAGTCCTGGTGGAACAGCTCCATTTTGCAGGCCCTGTGGAACTGCAGTAATCCCAGAGGGCCCTAATCTCTATCAGGAGCATGTTGCACCAGGCTCTGATCAAGGTAAGGCAGACATCTTTCAGGCTGGGGATTGCCAAATGCTGTTGGTCTGAAGAGTGTAAGGCTCTTCAGGGCACATATGGGGAGAGACAATGCTGGTCCCTGGCAGACATGCTGGTCCCTGGCAACATATGGCCTTAAAGGTTAATACCAAAACCTTATACCGGAAGTGATACTCAACTGGCAACCAATTTTAACTACTAAAGCTTACTGCAGTTAGTGCTTGTTTTATAAGCAATTTGTTCTTGTTCAGGTAATTTTTGTGTGTGTTACAATTTCCAATACAGCTTCAGGTATTGCTAAAGAAACTTGTTAATTTATAGCTTAAACATCAGTCAACAATGCAATGCTAGTAAGTATTCATCTAAAAACAGAATGTACTAAATATCACTTTTCCAGTAGTGACAGTATTGTGAATCTATCTTTCTGGTAATGTCACAATAAAAAACACAATTCCGTTGCCCCCTAGTGGTAAACTATATCTATTTTAGTTCTCAAGTTTTGTTGCCTAGGCAGTGGATGCCATACTGACCTGTGGAAATTATAGCTCAGGGGTGGCCAAACTTGCTTAACATAAGAGCCACATAGAATAAACATCAGATGTTTGAGAACCACAAGGCATGAACAAATATTACACGTTTTTTAATGGAAAATATGCAAATCTGCTTTTTATTAACATTAAACGAGACTGCAAAAAATAAAAACAAAAGGGGTAAAAACAGATATTGATAATGACATTTATTTATCCAATGATATTTGTAGGTGGGGGGATCCTTTGGGAATGCATTTAAAGTTAAAGTTGCTCTCTTTCTCTGCCCCGCCCCCCCCACCTCAAGCCTACCCAAGGAGGGGAACAATGGCTGGGGAAGGAAGACTGATTGGGGAGGCATGCCTCCCCTTCACTTCCCTAGCTGCACTGCTGGGAGCCACACAATATGTGTGAAAGAGCTGCATGTGGCTTCCGAGCAGCAGTTTGGCCACCTGTGTTATAGTTTATACTGTTTGATTGCTTTTTGTCACGGTATCAAGTTAGTTACTATTTGAATCAGCAGTGGCAATTTAAAGCCCACTCCTAGGATCCTGTGGTTCTTGAGCTTAACTAAGTTTTGGACAATTTATTGTAGCACTAAGTAGAGTCGTATGTGTGTTTTTTTAAATGATCTAATTGCACTAGTAAGAAACAGCAATATGAGGAGTCAGTGAGCTAGTGCAGTGTAATGGTTAGAAGAGAGATGTGATGGCATCAAGAGCTTTGGTGAGATTTGTGGATCTGCCTCATTGTTCCACCTTCCACTAATTCCTCTGATTATTTTCAGCCTTCCTAGCAGTTCCCTCTTAAAAGAACGTGTATTATGAGTTTTAGAGGGTAGCCATGTTGGTCTAGCTGTATTATGAGAGCTCTTATTTTTCATATAAAACTTCCAAGTTACATAAAATATGCTCCTTCCACATGCTTCTATAGGTTTTTTCTTCTGCCTTTATTCCCTCACATCTAGCAGCAAAGCCAAGTTTTCATTTCTCAATTTATTGCCTATTTGTTGCTGTTGTCCAGCTTTTGAAATTTTAAGCTTTGCTGAGATTTTCTCTTCCTTTTAGATTGGTAAAATGCTTTTGCCCCAGTTATACTTTCTAGATAGGTGTTAGCTTCTCTGACCCCTAATAACAATTTAGATTAGTCCCTTGTGTCATCTTAATAAATTCCCAACTCTTTAACAGCCTGTTAATTTCACATGGTGGGCAGACATGAATGAAGACATGAATTTGTTCAGCTGTTGTCCAGATGGTTTTACTATGCTGCTTTCAGAATGATAGGAGAGGTTTTCCATATAACACTGAAATGAAAATAGGATTCTCAGAGTGTTGTCTGTATTTTGGGTATGCCCAGAAGCATTAGAATATTTGAAACACATAAACTTCCTATTCACATAAATATATAACTGTTAAGTATGAGACGTAAGTCAGCTCTTAAGTGATTCAGGTTTATTTGCACAACAGAAACCAACACAAAAACATGAGAGCAACCGGCTCTCTTTTAAACTATCCAGGTGAATATAACCATGCCCCTAAAAGAGTTAACAACCAATTGAACTGCTTAGATAGACCAATGAAACTAGTTCCCTCCAGAACCTTTCCTATGTTCTGATTGGCCTGCTGCGCAGAGTAGCCAATCAGAGCGTATCTTACAGGATACCTAGCTCTTAGTTGAAGCTCAGACATGCATAATAATACATAACAATAACTGTCTATATAAGCTCTGTTCTGGAAAATCGTGAGTCAAGCTAAGTTCTTGCTGAAGTAACGTCACTTGGTTATCAGTTTGTTGTATTAACATGAATAGAACATCCTCCAATAAGGGTTGTCTAACATTTTTTAAAAAATTAGTCTTGACACTTTAAGCATCAACAAATGTATTATAGTATAAACTGTCATAGGCAATAATATTCTTCAGGTTTAATTATCTTGCAGCTTAACACTCTTCCCTTTTTCCTTTGCAGTCTATATTTGTTTAAACTAGGAATTGCTCCTCAGATCCAGGATTTGCTTGGGAAAGTAGACTTTACAGGTACTTTTAATATTTGTTTTTCTTGCATCAAGGAGGCAGTATGGTATTGCAGTTTCCAATAAAGTGTGTTAGCTTTTTCTACTCCCTCAGCATTCTCCTTCTGTCCTTGCTGAAGTGGGTGTGAAGCAGCTATGTAAAGAACACATTGTTTAATTAAAAGATGTTAGGTAATGAATTTTCATGGCTTTCCCAAAACAGGAGAAGACCAAGTGGAATTGGTCTGGAAGTTATACACATAATGATGTTCACAGGATTCTACCCCTCCCCCATTGTTGTTTTTCTGTTTTATATATTCTTCATTGTGTAATCAGTTGTAAGCCATTTGTTTATCTAACCTTTCCCTCTTTTATTTTTACTCTTAGAGGAAGAAATCAGTAACATGAGGAAGGAACTGGAGAAGTATGGCATACAGATGCCATCTTTTAGTAAAATTGGAGGCATCCTTGCTAGTGAACTTTCAGTGGATGAAGCTGCATGTAAGTCAACTGATCAAAGTGTAGAATGGTATTCCCAAGCCATGTTTTAGACAGAGTGTTTTAAATGTGTTTAAACTTGTGTAATGCCAGACTTGGCCCTTGTTTGCCATGTGTTTGTTAACTGTCTGGCTTTGGCATCTTTATCTCACTGTCTCGTTTCATTCTAGCTGGGAATCAGGGGAGTGTGTGGAGCTGCTTTGCTGAGAGTTATGCTGGCTTGTAACTGCGTACATGCGGGGCCTCCTCATACTGGGAAGTATGCGTGGTTGGCCTTGACACTGCTAGATAATGTAACTGTAGGCTTGTAGGTGCTGGGGGAGGGGTAGTGAAGCACCATAGATTTTGGTGGGCTGGATGTATGGGTGTGATTGGACTGGTCATTTGGTGGGGGCTGTTTGAATGATATATAATATGAGAACTGGCCAAGGGAGCCAGTTCTGACACAGACTCATCTATGCTTGAAACCTCTTTATCTTTCAATAAACAAATCCTTGCCAAGAGAGTGTTGTTGGAAGTGAGTTCCTTCAAGACCTGACATGTGTCGAGTCAAAACTCTGTTTTGAAACAAACAAAAATTTGTCCTTATGTAAACCTTTTGCTGTGGCTGCATTGAGGTGTCATAAACAAACTCTGGTTTGCTTGTGACAAGAACAAGAATTGTTTATCTTTGGACCCACACATTTCTTCCACCTCCTATCATATGTGGAGATGAGGTTAAAGTTTGTGTGGTTTGAAAGAAACCATAGGATATTGTGATGCCTGAATTTGGGTGGTTTAACTAATTGTGATTTGTTTCTTGCCAACAAAATGAGATTCTAATCCCATAATATAACCCTGATGAAGAAATCCAGTGTCTAGGTGTACCTCCCCTACCCAATTTGTTAAAGTGCCCAAATTTGACTGTTACAACAGACTGCAGTTTCTCTCAAACCAAGAATGCACTGTATTCTTGGTGCTTGGGGGAGCAACAGTGGGAGAGTTTCTAGTGTCCTAGCCCCACTGCTGGACCTTCTGGTGGCACCTGGTATTTTTGGCCACTGTATGACAGAGTGTTGGACTGGATGGGCCATTGGCCTGATCCAACATTGGCTTCTCTTATGTTCTCGTATGCTCTTAAGAAGCTTTCAATCTGGGTTCCATCTGCAATGGTAGGACAAGAATATATGAGCTCAACAAGCCAGGCTTACTCTCCTCCTGTTTGTCGACTAAACACTCTCAGTGACATTGTACACAATAAAAGGCCCAAGTAAAACTCGTTATTCTTTATTTTAAATTAGTTTTTTTGATCTGTGTTATTTTACTGAAATGTGCATTACAAGTCTTGCTACGGTGCAAATTAGCTTCAGCTGGCCAACTTGGCTGTCTCTGAAATGCCATGTGTAGGGACCCTTAATGATTTATTATGCTGAAAATGACTTTGAAGTCCTCTAATTCAGTTCAATAATACATTTTATTTTACAAGCTTAACATTCTTGATTTTTATTTGAAAACCGAAGTCCTTGGTCTCTAAACTGACTCAACTTAATGTGGCCTAGTGCATACTATTGCTTTAAAATTAAATTAAGAAAAGTAGAACAGTCTTATTCCACATATTTTACCTCTCTTTTTGAAGTAGACATCCTGTTAATTTTTTAACATGTTTGGTACATCCTTAACTATAAAAAGTAATCACACTTTGAAGCTTGTTACTGTAGTGATGCTTCTTTTAACTTCCTCAGAACTAACAAAAAGCCTTTGAATAGCACTAAAATCGACATCTGTGTCTCTCATGGGTGCCTCCATGAATAATCACTTTGTTAACATTTACTGGGTGCTTGCTAGCAACACTGGCACAAACAGTTTAAACGTGAATTCTCACTTGATATTGCAAAGTTCTTGCCATATGGAAATTGGCTGTTAGTGTATCTTGAAAACCATCCCCCCCTCCCCCGAAACAGTGAGGGTCAAATCAAAACTGGCCTTTCTTCTTGTCCTTTACTGTACATTTTTTAGAAGTGTGTGTATTTCTGGGTGTCATTATCTTCATAATATGGCTTTATTTGGTTGATGTTTATTTCTTTATCTTGTATTCATTTTGTTTATCTTTTTAGTACATTTTCCTGGAATAGTAATCTATTCCATGTGTGGTTATACCAATTCAGTTGCTGTAGTTGTTAACAGAAGGAAAATAGTCAAAATAATTACAGATTTTTAAAAAATCATCATCATCATCATAGATTTTCCCACTGCTATCACCTCTCCTGCAGAACAAAATCTAAATAAGCATTGTTTCTGTCTTTCAAGAAATTGCAGAAATTTAATATATAAATAACATTATTTTTTAGATTCAGTTAATTTTCTTTAAGGGAAAAGAAAAATAAAGTCTTGTCTTGTGGCACTTTAAAGACTGAACAGACGTATTTTAGCATAAACTTTAAGAGTAAGCAGTTTACATTTTTATTGACACCTTAAGTATAGATTAATGGGAAACTGAAGGTACATACAAGGAGATTTTGAAAAATATGCCTATTTATAAATATTGTATTCTTCTTTTCAGTGCATGCTGCAGTAATTGCAATTAATGAAGCCATTGAAAAGGGAGTTGCAGATCAAACAGTCATAACTTTGAAAAATCCCAATGCCATGTTGGTCAATGTGGAAGAGGATCTTGCCCATGCATATCAGAAGGAACTTTCTGAAGCTAAAAAGAGAAAAGAAGAGAGTGCAAGACTGAAGGTCAGATAGCTTGTTTCATGTAACAAATAGTGAAAGTAACTATGTTTTAATAAGTGTTTATTCCATATTTCTAATAGTGTAGTTCTTTAACTGAAAATATTGAAATAACAGTGAATGATGTCCACCTGTTGACCTTCCTCTAATCCTAATCAATGTTTCTACCCTGATTAACCTATATCGAAACCAACAAGTTGCATCAGCAAACATTTCAGGCATAGAAAATTCCTGATTATATATTATTGGTGTTAAAAGGCACAGTTATGAATGCACACACTTTCTAGTGGTGCACTGGTGCTGCTCCTAGACCCAGCGCGGCTCCCAGCCTCCTGCTACTGCTGGAGGTAGATGCATTCTCTGTGTAAGCAAGCAAATTTGGGGGAATTTAAACCCTACCCTGTGTATTTTTTTTTAAGATTTAAGATTTTTCTGCAAACCTGAGGGGATCCCCCAAGTTTGCAGAAAAATCTCTTTAGTGTTCATGTCACCCTGATCTGCAAATTTAGATATTCACAGATGGAGAGCCACAGGTCACTAATAGTATTAAGTCCTGAAAATACTTCTTCCTTCTAGCAAAGAAATTTCAATTTGTTTACAATGTTCTGTCTTGTGAAAGGCTAATACACTCAACAAAGTTTGATGGTTCATCCTGGAAGGGTATATATCAGTGTCCATAGGAAGACTGTGCTGGTTGTAGTTGTATTTTTGGTATGACAGCTTCCTTCGTAAAACATATAAAGGGAGGTTCCTTAGCTAAAGGGGTGCTTTTAGCTTCTCAGAGAATTTCTTCGTTGGCCAGATGTTTTGATATAAGACATCTTGTTCTGACAGTGCACAGTCTCACACTTGAGGGTGTGTCCCATGTACATTGTTAGCTTGTACTTTCCCCTGACTTGGATAGCCCAGGCTAGCCCAATCTTACTAGGTCTCAGATGCTAAGCAAGGTTGGTTCTGGTTAGTATTTGGATGGGTGACCTCCAAGGAATACCAGGGGTGTGACGAAGAGGCAGGCAATGGCAAACCACCTCTGAAATGTCTCATGCCTTAAAAACAATTCTAGCTTGCCACCTAGTGGTGCATAATGCTAAAAGAGCTAGAATTGCTGGCTGCCAGTCTCAAGATCTCCTAGCTGTACTACACATACTGCCATACGATAATTAATTATTAATTATTACTACTTGGATGGAAGTCCAGGGTTGCCACACAAAGGCAGGCAATAGCAAACCATCTCTAAATATCTCTTGCCTTGAAAACCCCATGGGGTGGTCACCATATGACAGCTATGACTTGGCAGCACTTTCCTCCACCAATAAATTTCATACATACATACATACATACATTCTTCATTTACGATCCAGAAATCAAACAGCATTATAACGACAGAGTATGTATCTAGTACACACTGCATATAGGCGTAAACATTAAGGAAAATTAGAATAATTTTTAAAAAAAACCTTCTTATGCTTGCTAGGTATTAAAAGTTTGGGTTATCATCTTCCTTCTGGATGAAACCTTAGCAACGAACTTAGCCACTTTAATGGAGGTCTCATATGAATGATCTCATATGAATGAGGGATGAGTAAAATATATCCGATCTACCTGTGAACTTAGAATAGGGGTAAGGTGTATGGAGCACATGTCCTTATAAAAATTACATTGTAATAGCACATGATTGACCGTTTTGATTGTGCCAGATTGATGGGGCAGGAGCGCTGGTAGTATGGAATGCGTGAGTATCTTTCTTCTAAAAGTGCTGAGGGCAACAATAAATTCTTGCCTCTTCTTGGATAGCTTATCAAACTAGTTTCGGCCTCAGGCATCCTGCTGATCTCAGTGGTTTACACGTAAAATACTATAACTGGTAAGTCTTACCTTCTTTAAGCTTATGCTTATTTCTTTTGACTTTATATCCCACCTCTTTGCGTAAATTTCCAAGGTGTTGTTTAGTCAATAATGGTATCATTGTTTTCAGAATGGTTCAATTTTGGAGGAAGAAAGAGATGTATACGAAGAATTGCTGACGCAAGCTGAGATTCAAGGAAACATCAATAAGGTCAACAGTGAGTAATCTTCATTTCCTGTTCCTGAAACCTCAAGAAATGCATCCTTAGCCTTAAGTTTGTTGGAAAGCATTGTGATGTTCAATTTTGCTGTCACTAAAATCCTTTGCCACTTTTACATAGTGCTCCAGCAGTTAGCTGGAATTCTCTGGGAGATGTCTTACTGTTATTACTAAACTTTAGTAAGGATGTTGTAAGTCTTCATACTTTGCATTCTTGGTAACAACAGACTTGTTAATTGAAATGCCAATCTACTTTGCTTACTTGTTTTCCTTTTCTGCTGGCTGCACAACACTGTAAATTTTGACCCCTCTTACATAATACATTTTACCCAGACTCTTAAAAAGTATCCACACTGACGTGCCCTCTTGTTCTTGTCCTAATCCAGGAGGGTTTAGTGCAAGCTGCTTTGCAAAACAGGATGAGTTTGAGAGGGCTGAAGGTTTTTAATTGCCCTGGATAATGAAGACCACACTGATGCTGACCATTCAAAATTCAGATTATTTCCCATTTGTAAGCATTGTTTTCCTTTCAGTTCACATAGCTTTAGACCAAGTGAACAAGGCAATTGACAGGCAAGATGAAATGGCACTAATGGCAGGTTTGAACCACCCTACTCTGAGCCTGCTTGAAGTTCTGCCGCAAAATTCCTCATGGTATCTAGCACAGTTATTTGACTCTAAAGATCAGAGAATGCAGGTAATTCAATGTAATATTTGGTAGTGTGACACTTTTGCCTTTAACTCGTTAATTTATTATTTCAGTATGAATTGTTGAAGGAAAGGAGACTTGCAAAATATTATATAAGCATTCTGTTGCTATATGCAGTGTCCTTTTGAATAACAAGTATGAGTCATGAACAGTGGCTAAAACTGGCTAAAAACTGAATTTTTAGACACCCAAAAATGTGCCTATTTAATTAAAGAAATGTTTGGGAAGCCTTTGGTTAATGCAAGAATTTGTAGTAGATATAGAAAGCATCACATTTCTGATGGTGGAACTGTTACATTTAGCAAGTAGCGCTAGGTGTATCCTAGTAAGTCTACTCATTCTATCTTAATTAAAAATATAATGAAACATCTTTTTTTCTAATCAGATAGCAGGGTTTCCAATTATGCTTGAGAAAAGTGAGATACAGAATGAAGTTAGTATTGCCAATGCGGAAGCAGAAGCTCATAGATGTAGTGAGTAAATTATTTTAATTCGTATCTTCACCACTTGGTTTACCTTAGGGCTGAGCACCTTGTTCCATCCTTAAAATCATGGTTCTTCAACCCATATGCATGTGCTTTATCCACACATTTTTGGTGTCACCATTCCAAATTGCTAATGTTTCCAAGTGTTTCCTTTTCCTCCCACCATGGCCATCTTATTCAATTACAGGACATGATTTAGAAGCATGCAAATGAGCCTGGGAGCACTCCTCTCCTCTCCCCTCTCCTTGTGCATGAGGACCAGATAAGGAAAGATTTCCACTTTCCCAACAAACCAGTTTTGTTTATACACACACTGTGACTAAGACAGCTTTAGCCAGCATCCAAGAAAAGTATAAGCTATAGTTTGGATGTGATATCACAAACTGTGGTTTGCTGTGAAAGCACATGATTTGCTGGCCATGTATGGGGGAGGAAAAAGCATACAAGCCCAAGGACCTCTCCTGCCAACACGCACAAATACCAGCTTGTTCAGTAATGGCACACTATGATCAATAACAGAGTATGAATTATGCCCTTATCTACCATTTTTATTTAAAGTAGAAATTGTTGGCACTTAGTTCACTTGTGTATGTTAAAGCTGTTTTTTGCTGATAGCCAGAAGTGAACAGAATGCTAAAAGTTTAAAACACAGGGTCTAAGAATTTAATTTAAATATTTTAAATAGTTGACACATTCTTGAAACAAAAATTACCACATTTAAGGGGGTTCTAAATTTGCTGCCGCATATTTCTGTCAGTTGCTTTTTCTGGGATTGCTAGAATGTATAAACTTCTAGGAGATTCAACGTGGACTACACTTTCATTTCATGCTTTTTCATGCTTTTTGTGACTTAGCTTAATGGCAATTTCTTCTCTGTCATTTCAATTGAATTCATTGATCTAACACCTCTTTGCTTTATGTGTGCAGAAAATACATCACAAGACTCTGTATATTTGGATATTTTAATCAATATAAGTTTGGGTCTCCTCTTTTTTGGTTTCTATAAGATCAGGCAACATGGAAAGTAGTATTTTGAATGCTTGTATTTTTGAAATAATTGACTACTAACAGATCCCCTTAATGCAGCTGGATCAATGCCAGCGTTTACTCTTTTAAGTCAGTGACCATCAATATTACTTATTCAAGGATTTCTACCCTTCCTTCTCCTCAAAGCATTTTACAATAGAAACAAAATCATGATTCTGAACAGTCTACAAATGCAGACTATAATAGATAAGTGTACTTCAGATGGCCTTCTGCAGAGGGCTTAGAATCAACAGAAGCATATCTATGCTAGCATTCTATATGCTGAAAGAATAAGGGCCCTCGGAACTGCTTCCAGGATTCCAGGATGGAGGAAACAATGGAAAATGCTCTGAGGCAAGCCACAACACAATGTGCCATGCAGGGTGGAAGCGCAACTAAGAGGCACTTTTGAGCAGAATTAAGTTGATGTGCAGGCTCGTTACAAAGAGGTGGTCCCTTCAGGTATGTGGGTCCCAGGCAGTGTAGGCTTTACAGGTAAGCACCATCACCCTGACCTGAACCATGACAACTAAGGCTGTCTATTTGGCTTCAGCATCAGAGAAGGATTCATAAACCCACAAGCAGTCTTGTAATGCCAATGATTCTTGTCCCTCATACCTGACGCCGAATGATAAATGTTTATTTTAATTTGTTGGAGAGAGACTATGCAGCTTTCTAGCTTTTAAAGCTGTGAATGTAATTTTGAAAGTTTGCAAAAGGGGATGGCTCAGTGACAGAGCACATGCTCTACAAGCAGAAAATCCCAGGTTCATTCCCTAACATCTCCCCTTAAAGGACCTTTCTCATCTATTGGGAAAGACTTTCTTCTGCCTGAAACTCTGGAAAGACAGCATAAAGCATGGACCTATGGTCTGACTTCCTAAGGCAGCGTGTGTATGTGTGTGTTTAATATTGTCATGAAGGGACATCTGTGTCCTATCCCAACAACTACCCCAGTCATATCTTTCCAGCTGCTGCTTTTGCCTCATGGAACCAATGTGTATGAATATTTTGAAAGTTCAAAGACACAAATACAAAGAACACAACAAAATCCTCAAGTTAACAAAGCAAATGTTTGCACTGTTCTGAGCATATTTTATTTCCTTGGTGCATAGTTGAAGTGTCTTTGAGTTATTTTTTCCCCAATAGCTTCTGCATGACATTGTCTATGGCACACTCCATTTGGATGACATTTTAAAATAAATAGGCTGAGGTGCTGTCTTTTGACAATGGCATTGCTAAGAATATCACTAGCACAGTATGAAATTGATCAAATAAGATAGGGACTCCTGAAGGTATTATTTTCTCTTTCCCCTAGAACTTATAGCAGTCGATCATATCAATACTGCAATTCGTAACTGTGACCCTAATAAAACAATGGCTGCTCTTATGAAACCTGAGGCCCAGATGCCAGAAGTGTACCCATCAGCTGCTACTGTGTATCAGACTGAGCTCTTCAATCTACAGCAACAGAACGCTGTGGTAAGTCCAGAATGCACCCTTGAAGCCACATAATTCGAAAATAAACCATCCTGTGTTTTTTTCAAATGTGGGGAAAGTCAACATGTTGTTCTAAATCTCTGCTAATTTGTTGCATGAATCTTTCATTATGAAGGATAAGTTCACTCACTTTTTTTGGACAGGTCTCTAACCACAAGTACAACTTTTTCATTTTTTTTGTGTTTGTCATTTATAAAGGGGTGCTTTCTAAATTGATAGAGTGAGAAAAAGTAAATAAAACCAAAATAGTTTAAATCTGTCTCTCCTCTCAGGCTGAGTGGGGCTACATTTTACAAAGAGTTACTTGTAGGAAAATAATCAGAATGTTATAGCTTAGAAATCTCTTTGTATGGCTTATTTTTAAGAATATAAGAACCTCTTCAGTTTCATTGTTTTATATAGTTGTTTGCTGATGATACTTTCAAAGAACTGAAGGAAGGAAATGGTCCTTTCCTCAGGCTTAGGAAGTTGGGGCAAACTGAAGGAAAATGTTATCCCCCAGCCATTGATGCTGAACCTACATTTTCTTCAGGAAGAGGTTCTGTTTCAGCAATGTATCTTTCATTTCAATTATGTTCTCTGTTATGTTCTCTTAGATAGTAAAACAGAGGAATACTGTCTCCTCCACTTTTTCTTCTGTTGTTTTTGCTATTCTAGCAAGAATAGGGTATTACTTTGGAAAGAAAACCACAGTCTTCCAGAACAAGGTGAATGAAATAGACTACTTATATGGATCACTTTAACTGTCTCCCAAATGGGAACTGAAACTAATTTAGGTTATCTGTGGGTGCAAGTAGGTCAAAGTGTGCCCTGGTATAAGAAGAGGGAGCTCTTTAGTCTTTGGTCAGTCACCTTATCTTTGTTCAAAGAGACAGCTTAGAAGAATATTGATAGGCCACTACCCTGTAGGTTATTGTCTTCACAATTTCAATTTAAAAGTTTCTCCAACCATATTTTCAACAGAAAAATGGCAATTTGTAATCCAGCAAGGCTTACATATAATTCATATAATTTTTATTTTGTATTTTCCCCAGACATACAAAATAATGTATGTTCTTTGCTTTCGTCTGCTCCCATTCTGACATTTTTTGGACATTTTTGCCTTTGAACTGCCTTTCACTTCCTAAGCATTCCTATTGCAGACGCTTTTATGGGTTTTTGAAATTAATTTGATGAGTTCTCTTTTAGATATTGGTGGAAATCTAGTTTACTTGCTGACTTGAATATATTTCTACAGAACTACCTGGCTCATGATGAACTTTCAATTGCTGTGGAGATGCTATCTGCTGTGGTACTACTCAACCAGTCTTTGGAAAGCAAGAATGTTGCAGCAACAAAAACTCACCTCAGCAATCCATCCATTGGTTTTAATAACCTGGAAGAAGAGAATTTACAACGGTAAAAGCTTAGTTCAAGTTTGTTCCAGACCTACTTCTATGGAGGAGGGGAGGTCACTTCGCACATTCCCAATATTTTATAGTATAGGAAATTGCCAGCATCCTAGACACACTGGGGACATATGTTCATGTGTTTCCACCTGTTTATTCAACTGGGTGTATCAAACTATGTTTAAGCTCTTCTCTTGTAACAAAAATGAAAATAGATTTAATATTGTGTCTGAAAATAATCCTGCCAAATAGAGATAGTAACAGACTTTAATGTACTCCTTACAGTTATGCTGATACTCTGATGACTATAAAGTCAGAAGCTTTATCTCAAGGGCAAGAATATTTAAGCTGGAATGATATCCAGAACTGTATCGACATGGTGAATTCACAAATTCAAGAGGAAAATGACAGTAAGTATTCTCTTTAAGCCCTGGGTTCTAAATTTTATCCAGTGGAGCACTGGAGTTCTGGTAAATTTTAAATCTGAGTTTATAATTCGTTCATAATTATATTCATAATAATACAAATTGTTCATAATTGTATCAAATATGTTCTTCACAACAGCCCTCTAGAGTAGGATGGGGCAAGGTACATTTTAGGGGTGGTCTGCAGGTGTGTGTCACAATATTTGTGTGGATACTAAGCTGCCCTGGATCTGATGCTTGCCTCGATAGGAGAGTTCCATAGGATAGGATAGAAATATTTTTTCAGTATAATAACCATTGAGTCGTAGTAGTTTTAAATTGTTGGCTGGGGTACATTAGTGGGTTGCAGCTTGTTTATAGGAAGAGGAATAGATTAATATGAAAGGTTCAACAGCAAATTTGGGTCAGCTTTCTGAATAATGTGGGAAATGACCTTGAAATACAGCCTGGACTGTTGCTCATAATGCTAACCATGAGAAATAAAATATAAACTTGTTCATTTTTAGCTGATGTGATGTCCCTGTCTTTTATATGGGGGGAGTGATACAGAATTGCTCTAACTGGGTCACAAAAAGTATGGCAAGTTTAGAATTAGGTATTTCAATTGAGAAAGTTACCACCACCACCTGCTTCAAAGACTGGAGGAAGACAAGGACTTCAAGAGAACTACATCAATGATTTCTAACGTAATAGTCTCATTCTGAAGTGCATCAACTTAAATAGCATCCTGTACCATAGAAGGCAAGTACAACTAAGATCTTAAATCTGAAGGCTGGTTCACATGGCACTTACAATGCAAAGTGTTTTAAAATTATGAAGTGATATACTTTGGTCCCTCTATGAGAAGATACAAGTCACTAGAAAGGACAATAATGCTTGGAAAAGTTCAAGGCAGCAGGAAAATAGAAAGACCCAACGTGAAGATGTCTTGACTCAATCAAGGAAGCCGCGGCCCTTGATTTGCAAGACCCAAGCAAGACTATTAATGATAGGATGTTTTGGAGGTCATTCATTTATAGGGTCGTCGTGAGTTGGAAGCGACTTTATGGCACTTGACTTGTGCGTGCACACTTCAGAATAAAATTAGATAGAACAAATTCATCCCACTTTTTAATTTAAAAATTATTAGAAAAAGAGAAGGAAATAAAAAGACTTGTGAAACATAAGCTGTTAACAATGTTTAGTCTTTAATGCTGGCCTAGTCCCACACATTCATGTTCATCAATCACTGATTTACTGGCATTAAGTAATTATTTGCATATGTAAGGACTATTGCTGATTGAATGACACAGATAACGTGTTGCCTCAGGCATAATTTTTCAGTGGAGGGTGTTTACAACTCAGCTGTGATTAATCAAGTAATATGTGCCAATAGCTTCCATGTTTCATCTCTCAGCAGCTGAACATGTAATTCTGTAAGGAAAGATGATTTTAAGAAAGCCTACATAATTTAAAAACTGTATAATAAATCAGGGAGGAAATCATTCTGATTTAGACATCAGTACTGAATATTGTCATATGACCTTGCTGCATTTTTTTTTCTTGCATGTGCACACCTTGTAGTGTACTGAATAATGCATGGCAGAATTGGGCTTCAGTTCATTCCTGCTCTTTCTTGCTTAGGGATTGCAGCAGCTGGTCGCATTAATGAAGCCATTGATCATGGAGATCCTACAAAAACACTAGAAGCACTGCTGCTTCCTACAGTGAAGCTCCAGAATGTGAGAGCAGCAAATGCTTGGCATTACCAAGACATACTGAGGAATGCAAAAACACTTAAATGTCAGGTAAGGTTCCCTGGCCTGTCTTTACTGCTTTACAAACTACTAAATGCCAAAACTGTCTGTAATGCCTTCCTTTGACACTTCCACAAAATCTGTGTATTATCTCTTCATTACCAGTGACATTTGATCATGTAAATTTAGCTGTTTTACTTTTGTGAATGGAAGCTGAGTCTTAGAGTAAAAAAGAAGAAGTGTATATGGGTTTTCTGCGCATTTCAGTTACTCCTGATTTACATGGGAGACAATCCACATGCATTGGAATTCTGCACATCTGCCCTTCCTGTGCATTTTTGCTGTTGTGGAAACATTTTATTTTCTTCCACATGTGCCTTCAATAATGAGGATTTTCAAGGAAGGGTGCTGTCCTCATTGACAGCCCCCCCTCCCCCTTTAAAGACACTAAAATATCAATATACTGCTGGAGCATTGTAACAGTAGGCTTAGGACATTCTCTGAATTCCCAGCTTTTGTTTTTTAAAAAATTTCTAGCCTCCTTCCTCATGAAGATATGCCTTTTATATCTCCACGAGGGAAGCAGCTAGAGAGGCCTCCTTTTAAAAAAACAAAAACGAAAACTGGGAATTCAGAGAACCTCCTAAGCCTGTTGTTACAACGCTCCAGCAATTTAGTGATATTTGCTGTTTAACAAAAAGAAAAAGAAACCACTCATCTTCAGGGGGAGATGGAGTGGTTTGACCATGACAGTCCAGTCATCAAACAGTGGGCTGAAGGTGAGTGGGAGTGGGCAGGACAGACAGAAATACTATGCATGAGGAAAAAGCTGACCCAGAATTGGCTTCCAAGAAAAACACTGGGGTAAAAATGGCCTCAAAAGGACCAGAAAAAATCTGGGGGAAAACAAAAAAAACAAAGAAAGAACTGAAGGGAAAAAATGCATGCAGAAATCAGGAGATAAACTGAAGGAGAACTGACAGAAAGACCCCATGACCCCATATGGAAAAGCCCCAAGTTTTAGCTTGCTCACTGTCCTCCTAGTTCTAGTTGCCACAGACGTTTCAGCTATTCATAGGCAGGCTAGCCAATTGGATACTTTAGTTCCTGGGATTAGGACTGGCCTGTTCCTTGATTACTGGATTTGAGAGAGATGGAATTTTTCCAGTACAAGCAATCACATTCAAAACATACTTTTCATAAAGGAACACCTCATTAGGCAACTTCTTCATACAAAAAACAAATCTGTAGTTTGTTTATGTTGAAGTTGCAGTTCTTTATTTAAAAACTATGGGCCTCTTTGCACATGAAGATTTTTCCTACATAGGTAGAAAGCAGCAAATCTGCATGCAGAGCTTTGTATAGTATATGTTAGCATTGAGTGTTTCCTTAGACTTTCAATTGAATTCTGACCTTTAATGGCATAACATACACAATCAAGTATATACAGAATGTCCTTAGACTTTCTTAGCCATCAGAATATGCACAGCATTTGCTTTCTAACTTGCCAACTGGTTCTTTGCTGTCCCTCAGCCCAGTGCCTCTGCTCTTCATGCATTTGATAAAGTTTGTTTGAGGTGTGAAGCTATCCCAGTGTAGTGCAGTGGTTAGTGAGTTGAACAAGGACCTGGAGCCCAGTCACTTTCTTTCAGCCTCACCCACCTCATAGGATAGTTGTTAAGATGAAGTGAGGTAGGAAGAACTGGGTACACTGTTCTGAGTTCCTCTGGAGAAGGGGGTGGGAATTCTAGGATGTACTAGATCATTTATTGTTGAATGGTATTTCAAAATTGTCACAGCAGAATTCGTTTAGAATAGCAAAAAAAAGTCCTTTCACAAGGACACATTATTTTATTATTCTTCAAGCATGTACTTCTTAGCCATGATATTTAAGCTATATAAGCAAATGTCTGTCAATAGTTTGTTTGAAGAAAACTTGTACATATTGATGTTTTTGGATTAAAATTGCCATTTTCAAATCATTTGTCAAAAGTAAGTCTCACTGAACACAGTACAGCTTGGTTATGCATAAACCCTTAGGATCAATTAACGAATGTTGGCTTGGCAGTGTTTTCTTTTTTACCTCTGACATTGTCACTTGTCTTAATGTGCATTTGTTACCATGGCCTAGGGTAGCCTGGTCTTGTCACATCTAGGAAGCTAAGTGGAGTTGGCCTTGGTTAGTACTTGGATGGGAGACCACCAAGGAATTCCAGAGCTGCTGCTCAGGGGCAGGCAATGGCAAAACCACCTCTGTTAGTCTCTTGCCTTGAAAACATTATGGGGTCACTATAAATCAGCTGCAACAACAGCGCTTTCTATTAGCATAACATTGGGCTCATCCCCTTGTTTTCTTCCTGGGTCTTTTATCCTGGCTTGCCCCTTTCTCTTCCTTGAAAGCCTAGATGCCATGCACTTGCCTCTCCTTTAGTCAGCCCCATGCCCCCAAAAGATGGCTAAAAAACAGTAAAGTTCCCTAATGCAACTAGGTGACTAGATACCTTCCACTATTTTAGAAAAACCTGGAAGTGATATCACTTCTCTCTAGAAATTGCCGGTAATTCCTGAAGAGGACTGGTTTCCCTTGGAAATGACATCATGCCATTGGCTCGACAGATCTTTTTAAACATTTTGCCTGCCACCATTCGAAGTGACAGTGGGAAATGAGAGGTGGAGGAAGGGGATTCCCCCACCAGTGGACTGGCAACCCTGTGTATAGATCCCTGAGGTTATTCACTAGGTAGTCTTAAGAGATGTGGGGGAGATTGTAGGACTTATATTCCATAGGAAAGTGTGTTTAACTTGTAACCTAATAATATAAGTATTGTGCTTAGTTATTCTACATTGGTCATGGAATCTGATGGTTACTATCCCAAGCTATGCATGTCCACAGGAAGTGGCAGCTACTCCTGAAATGTTCCATGTAAGTTAGACAATAATGTGAGATTAAGCATTGGTCCTGCATTTGTGTTCCTGTTAAGTATGACACTAAACATGATTTCAGAAAGTGATTCAGCTTTATTCAGCAACAGCTCAAGTCAACCAGGACAGCAAACAACAGATCTAACAGATGACAGACAAACAGTGGAGCCTTGCTCCTTTTAAACATTCCCGGCTAATGTAGCCATGCCTATTTACAGAAATTAACCAATGCGATTACTCGGATAATAACCAATAAGGTTCGTTCCCCCCAAGAGTTTGTGGTTCGTCTGGATTGGACGGCGATTCCTAGACAACCAATTAGAAGTGCGGGATTTCAGTCCTTGTCTAGGAATGAAGCTTAACATATACCATTCATTGCTAAGAGGTATTTTAAACTTTCTTTTAATCTTAAGAAAGCAATATATAAAAATAGGTCAACAAAAGAAACAAGTGTGCTTACCATGTAACTCCATAACTTAATGTTTGTCCTCACTTATTAGTCAAATGTACCATAAGAGGACTGATTGTTCATTAAACCATTTAAAACTTGTATTCATAATGTTTGTGTTTTGCTAAAGTATTACCATTACAAAAACATAATTCTTAAATAGTATTTCATGAACAAATCTGTATTGTACAATTTTTCAAGTGTATCACCTACATTCTTCCTGAGCTATTTTAGCCATGGTAAGATAAGCACTAGTCTTTCCTTTAACTTTGGATGTGAGGAAATAAAGAAATGGATCGAGGCAGCTGTTCAGACTGCTGAGGCTTAAAGCAATAAGGTAAAAGAAATACAAACTGTCTCCAGCACTGTGGTAGTAATTCACCTGATGAGCAATCAGTATGATGTTACTTGGTGTGTAACAAACAGCAAAAATACTGAGGATGAGGAGACTGATTTTAATGTACCAGAGCCACTTCTTCTTGTAAACTTTGAGCGTCCGGATAATCGAAAAGTAACAGAAAATAGCAATACAAAGGGGGATCACAAATCCAAAGACAGCCAGAGAAATGAAGTAATAAAACTGGAAAGGTGACGCAGTTTCACAGTCACTATGAACATCGTGGCAAGTAGAAATATTTAGTTGATCCAGATAATAGGTTTGCTTCATTAAGCTCAGAGGCAACATGTATAAGAAGACAATGGTCCATATCATCCCACAGGCAAATGTTGTCAAATGTTTCTTAGGCAAAGTCCTATAAGTAAATGGATGAACAATGGCCACGTAACGGCTGATGCTGATGCAAGTGAGGAGTAGAATGGAACAATACATGTTACCATAGAAGATCACAGTCATGATTCGGCACATCACTTCTCCAAATATCCAGTTATTTCCACTGAGGTGATATGTGATTTTGAATGGCAACGTAATGCAGAACAGAAAGTCTGAAATGGCTAGGTTGGTATAGAATATGGCAGTACGAACTGATCTCATTCTGAAAAACAGCATCCATAGCGTGAGGGCATTTGATGGTACCCCTACTAAAACAACAGCTAAATACACAGCTGGTATCAGTTTTGTGCTTAGTGAGCTGGTGAGGTACTCCATTGTGGTATTGTTTACTTTCAGTGATAAGGCATTGGATTTCCCACTAGAAAGCTTGTTTTGTTTGTTGTGGCTGGTCTTTGTCAGGCCTTCTATGGCAGAAGGAGGGATCTCCTCATCATGCTGGTCTTGCAGAGTGCCTCGGAAAGTCTTGATTACATGAGATATATCGTCTTGACAGCCCAAACTGCTGCTGTTGCACTTGTTTTCTACAAGTTAAAGACAAACAGTTAAAGTGTCTGAAATTCAGGCTTGAAGACATAAAAAAAAAAGGATTTCTTAGCATATGGTATTGTAGCAAGTTTTTTGCCTCTGCTGGAAAATCCCTTTAGTACAGGTTTGCAGTACTTGAGAACTCAAGGAATTTTCTGTTGTGTGCTTTAATTTTTAAAGAGACAAAAGCTCTTATGCTTATGAAATTGGTTGTCATGCACCTTGTGTTTTGTTGCTCTTAGCAACCCAGTCCCAAAAAGTCCCACTGACTTAAATAACATGTTTATTTAGAAAATAGGCCACATCTTCAGAGACCTGCTCAATGTGGTTCACAAAGTAAAGCCACAACAATAAAGTCATAAGAATAATAATGCAAGAAATTATGGATAATAGAAACAAGGCAGTGGCATGAAAACAGTACTCAAACATTCTGCACCTAAATTGAAATGCATGAAACAGTCCTTACGCTAGATGCAAACAATAAAAACAACCTAAAACATACAGAACCCTTCAGTTAAAGCCTGGGTAAAAAGAAATGTAGTGGCTTGGTGTCTAAAGGACAGTAAGATAGGTGTCATATGAGCCTCAAGGTGGAGATAGCATTCCAAAGGCGAGATCCCACAATGCCTCTGGTCACCACCTGCCTCCAGTCTGCTGTGGGGCACAGAGGATAGCACTCAAGAAGAGGTTCTTAAATACCGGAGTGGACAATACTCCCTAATAAGTTGTTTTTTAAGTCACCCAAGCACCTCAAGGCTCAAGTTACAAGGACAGAGCAAGATGTAGCCAGCCTGGTTGTATCTGGCTGTTATAAACATCAGATCCCATGTTCATTTGGACAGTTAGGGAGGGGTTTCTAATCAACACTCAAAAAAGAATTGCATACGTCCATTAAGCCAGATAGTCAATGTAGTATCCCCAGCAAAAGCCTCTTCCTTATTCAATGGACTTGTCAGGTAGTCCTGCCATGATGGATGGAGTAGGGGGGGAGGATGGGCCTTGAGTTGAATTGTGGTGTGTAGGGCGGGAGGTTGGGATTGTGGGGTGTAGATTTATGCACCTGGAGTGTTCGGATGGAATGCGGAGGGCGAGCCCTGCAGGCTCTATCTCTGGTAGACTTAACACTATGACCTTGGTGGAGACAAGCTGTGAGCTTCCTATCGCTTTCAAAGCTACAGCTTGGCTGGGAACAATGGGGGCGGTGAGAACTTCATTAGTATAGTAACTTTCAGTTCTCATTCGCATATTAGGCATTCATTGGTGGAAGGGGGGGTCCCCATTCACCCCCTTTCTGGTATAACTGCTTGCTTTGTGTAACCACGTTATTCTGAACAATGTATCTGCTCCAGTAACCTAATATTGCAGCTCTATAATAAAATGCTATTCTTGCTTCACTGAACAAGGCCTGGCGTTTAGCTGACTGAATTAGGGTTTCTGACAGTTTGTTCAGAATAACGTGGTTACACAAAGCAAGCAGTTATACCAGAAAGGGGGTGAATGGGGACCCCCCTTCCACCAATGAATGGCTGACGGGCGGGGTGTTTTCAGATCACAACACCACATAATGGTGAAATTATCCCCCCTTGAAGTTTTCATGTTCAGATTAATTTTAAATTTAAAGAAGCTTGTTTACTGCATAGGATACATTGCTGTATAGATCATATTGGGTGACAGAGGTTTATTTTCCTTTTCCGTAACTTTGGCTGATTCAGGTGGTTAGCCATGTTGGTCTGAAGCATTAGAACAAAGTTTAACTCCAGTGGCACCTTTAAGACCAACAAAGTTTAATTCTGGGTATAAGCATTCATGTGCATGCCCATATGGAACAAAGTTTGAATCCAGTGGTATCAGATAAAGTGTGTATGCAAATGAAAGTGTATATCCTGAATTAAACTTAATTGGTCTTAAAGGTGCCACTGGACTCAAATTTTGTTCTTTGGCTGAAGTGTTTAAATTACATGTGTGTGAACCCAAGGGCAGTACTAAGCATTTTCCCTGTGAATGTACAAAAGAAGTTAAGTGTTTTCTCATTAATTCACTACAGTTTTAGTGCTAAATGCTTTTTCACTTTATAGAAGGAGGTTATTTGCAGGACTTTTATGGTCATTAATAAACCCCCGGGAAGTGGAAATTGCTAATAAAAATGGTATGTTATGTGTGTCATTAAATCAATATTCTGCAACTCCTTCATTTTTGTAGACTGAGGGGATTTCCCCCCAATAATTCCTTGACATTTACTTAATTTGGTCTAAGGGACATTACTGAATGCTTTATTGAAGATGCCTAGCTAAATATTGCTAATGAAAATTAGGTACATTGCATGCCTTCTCTTTTTCTGCCTGTAAAAATATTATTATGCAATTCTGGCTCATTTCAGATTGTTTCATAATCGGGGCTATAATTTATTTACTGAATTAATATTAGTTATACCTCATCTTTCTTTCATTATCAGTCCCAACTGAATAGGCTTTTGGGAAGTCTCCCATCGAGGCGGTGACCAGACTTTTTACCTCCATAGCTCAGCAAAGTTGCTAAATATTGTGTGTGTGTGTGTGTGTGTGTATATATAAAACTTTAATTTTGTTAATATTGTCCATTATTTTTAAAAGCACTAAGACATACAACACACAGAATATGAATGTCTTACCTTTCTGGCATAAACTAGAGCAGAGGAAGAGCAGTCCACTTGTTAATAGGAGCAGAATGTTCATTATGGCAGTTCAAATTTTTCCAAAGTGTGTTTTAGCTTGTCTAGTGGTGTCTTAAAACAAACTGTAGCAAAAAATTGCTTGGAGCTTCAGATCTGTGTAGGCAAATCATTCTGCACGTACTGGTCTTGGGAAACCAAGCCAGTCTCTTTTTAAGAAGGGTGTGACCACGCTGTATGTGGCAACTCGCATGACTGCTCAGCCAACACTCAAAGAGATTAGTTTCCTTTATGCAAGAATACATTAACTCCTGAATTGCCATATGTCAAGAGGAAGAGTGTCTCTAGAATTTTAAACTTATGTAGGAACTCTTATATTTGAGGATAGGGTTAGAAGTTAACGGTCTTTATGTGTAGCAGAATAAAATATGATACAGTGATAATAGATATATATGTAAGGAAGGAGGAATCCTTGCTGATTCAACAAGATTAAAGAACTGAAATTTATGGAAATATGTAGTTACACTCAAAGCTTTGTATAACTTTGTGAAGAAATACAAGATAGGCTTGTAGAACTTTGAATTGGTCTGATGTGTTCTTCCATGGCAGTGCCTATTTATTTAGCAGTTAGAGAAGTTCTGTTGATTTTAAATGCGCATGAGCTTTTGGGGAAAGGTCTCCTATCAGAATTAATGATGACTGCCAGTTCATTCTTGGAGATACTGTCAAAAACCAATCCAAAGATTCAAATTTCAATCATAATGTTTCCCACATGTATTTTCTCTTATAATCTCTTATAATGGCACTAACTCAGAGGAAGGAAGGAGATAACACTTGTTCTTGAAATAATCTCTATGCAGGTAGAAGGTTTGATGCAGGAATGATATTTGGTTCCTTTCGCAAGTGGGGAGAAAGGGAACAGGGGTTTTTCAGGCCTGATAGTTGATGCCTGCCAATGGAGGGCAGTCTTGACAAGCTGCCTTCTGTGAGTGTCAGGATGTTTCTCCCCAGAATAGTGCTAAAGAAACAGGTCTGTGGGCTTGCTTAGTGAATTTCTGGCAGAATGAGAATCTGTATGTGTTATCTCCCTTACACTGCCAAATTCAGAGGTGGTTGTATCAGTCTGAAACATGGACTTTGCTCCTACTGGCCCAGTGCTAGAAAAGGAATTTTCTGGGAAATCCAGTGCAGCTGAAAAACCTAATGGAGATCTAAACACATAAGAATAAACTCTACTACAGTCTTGGCACTCAAGGTAAACCGTTCCTTCTGCCTCTGACTATAGCAGCCCTAAAGAGATTGAACAATAAGGCACTTTTCCCACCCCTTGGGTGCATGCTTCCGCACAGTCATTTTTGTAACTCTTTTGTCCCTATTGCTTTGGGTTCCCCCTCCCCTTTTCCACATGTGTTTTGCTCCCTCTGGAACTACTGGAGAGAGCAAAACATATGGGGGGGGGGGACGACACCCCAGAAGCAATAAGGAAAAACGAGTGACAAAAATGACAATGTGGAAGTGGCCTCAGTGGAGATCAGGAGCAGCCTCCAACCACAGATACCTGTGACATTTGTTGTTCAAATCGTGCAGCCCAATTTTTTGCTGTGAATTCTACCAATTTGGTTGTAGTTATGGACTGCAAGCCAAACTGTTATGTGTGAGAGTATGAGAATAGGGTCTCCACTTGAATCCTTGTGAAATCATGTGGGCAGGGAGTGTGTCATTCATAGTGCTTTAAGTTTTTACTCCACTTTGCCCATTTTATTCCCTGGCACTTATTTTTCATGTCCCAATTTTCACAAATTTAGTTATACCTATATTTATATCTTTCTCCCTGTGTGTAAATTGCAGTTGTGGTGGTTAGTTTACAGGCCAAATTCTGGTGAAAATAACCAACACGGTAGTCCAACTGAAAACATAACTGCTTCCCAATATGACAACCATCCAATTGTATTTTTAAGCCTGAGCTAACACTCCTCTCCCCTTTTCTTGTGGTAAATTTACGTTCTTTGTGATACATTTGGATGACATGGCTTTTTATTTGTCTTCACTCACGTTTCCTTCCCATTGGAGAAACTGTGAAATTGCAAAGCAAGAGTTCTCCTGTGATGTTGACTCATCTTCTTGTGCAATTTGTCAAATGTGTTCTAAATGTTTTTCTCTTTTCTGGAATAAATTATTAAACCCACATCTCAGCTGTCAAATAAAACAATTTAACATAGTAAAAATAGGGATGTGTTGTTATTTTTTTCAAATAAAGTAATAGAATTGAAAGGGTGAAGTTCAACATTGTAAGAAATGACTAAACTTCAAGCATAAATCCTCCACACAGCACCTATGATATCTGTGCGCTGTGCAGGTGTAAGTTTAGATAGTTTAATATTACAGGAAATGAGGCTTGTAGAGGATTGCAAAGAATACTGTATCAACAAATTGCTTGTTTGTAATTGAGAGAAATTCAGACATTAAGAAACTGTTTTAATTTAGGGCTGCATGTCTTTGTCTCCTCAATTAGGAAACTCAGGATGATTCATCACTCCTGTGGCTTGATGAAATCCAAAAAGGAATTGATGATGCCAACAGAAACTTGGAAGATGCCTCAAAATGTAAGCACTCATCTGAATCTTTTAATGTTGCTTGTAGCAAAGATTAGGAAGCTCACTGCCCCCCCCCCATACATGCCCCAAAGGACTTTGCTGCTCACTCATGGCTTTTGCTCCTAGCTGTGTATGCAGCCCCAAAAGTACAGAGTGTAAAACCCACATGAGCCTGGAAACATAGTTAATTGGTATAGACCTTTTTGGAGAGAATAATTGCATAAGGCCCCCTTGCCTTCTGATTGGTCAAAGATGAACCCTATTGTTTCCATAGAAACCCTGAAATAAGAACATAAGAGAAGCAGGCCATTGGCCTATCTCTGTCACATAGTGGCCAAAATCCAGGTGCCATCAGGAGGTCCACCAGTGGGGCCAGAACACCAGAACCCCTCTCACTATTGCCTCACCCAGGCACCAAGAATACAGAGCATCGCTGTCCCAGAAACAGAACAAAGTTTGAGTCCAGTGACACCTTTAAGACCATCAAAGTTTAGTTCTGGGTATAAGCTTTTTGTGTTTAAATTTTGTTGGTCTTAAAGGTGTCACTGGACTCAAACTTTGTTCTGTTGCTTCAGACCAACATGACTGCCATAGACATAGTGTTCCATCTATATGTTGTGACTAATAGCCACTGATGGACCTCTGATCCATATGTTTATCTAATCCCCTCTTGAAGCTGTCTATGCTTGTAACCGCCACCTCTTCCTGTGGCAGTGAATTCCACATATTAATTACTCTTTGGGTGAAGAAGTACTTCCTTTTATCTGCTCTAAGTCTACTGCTCATTAATTTCATTGAGTGTCCACAAGTTCTTGTATTGTGAGAAAGGAGAAAAAGCACTTCTTTCTCTACGTTCTCTGTCCCATGCATAATTTTGTAAACCTCTGTCATGTCACCCCTCAGGCATCATTTCTTCAAGCTAAAGGAGCCCTAACTGCTTTAAATAGGGGACTAGCAAGTTACTACAAACTTTGGAATGCATGCTCTGCCTCACAAGGAAGTTGTGAAAACCAAATAATCCTTGTAAATTAGCTGGAAATTTTAGCTTATGTTCTCTTGAGTTCTGTAGTTTCTTTATTTGTCTGTGTATGCTTAGAATCAACTTTTTAAAATTGGATCTCAGTCTTGAAATTTCTGAGCCTTCTTCCCCCACAAGCCAGCTGCTCAGCTTACTCTACACGAATTGTTGAGGAAGGAGAGCCAGTTGCCTCACTAGAAGTGAGGAACTTTTATCTGGTGTCCCTCCTTGAAGGTATTTTCTCTGCCATATACATACACACAATCTAGGGGTGGAGATCGATGCCTAGGCTGGGGCAGTCTATCAGTTTTAAAGAGTTGTCCTTCATAATGGCAGTACTACCAGGAGTAAAGGATACCTCAGTATTTTGGTTCTGTGCATAGTGCCTCTTTAAATGTACACGTATCACTTGTGCTCCTTTAAAATGACAAAACTGTGATTTGGTAGCTCGGTTGTGTGGATGGCTTTAAATAATAGATTTTTGTCAGTACATGAATTTATTACTTGACAACAAAGGCAAGGTTCTAAAGTTGTTTCACAACTGTCCTCTTGGACAATCATATGAGTTTGTCCTCAATGACTCCAGAGTGTTAACTCATTCCCACCCACTCCCCTCCATACTTCAGAGTTATGTATGGGTCATCAGGTTTGGAGAACTGATGGTACAATATGAAGGACTAAAGGAAGAAAGTGGCGTACTTTAAGGTCTATTTATTGTGGAACTGAACAAAAGCCATTTTTGTTGATAGTCCCCAGTTTATTTACAAGGTCTGGGAACCTCTGCAGAAAGGCTGACATGCTGAACAATATCACCAGTGATTTAGAAGATGAGAGAAGGTTTTTTATACCCTGCTTTTCTCTACCCTAAGGAGTCTCAAAGCAGCTTTCCCTTCCTCTCCCCACAACAGGCACCTTATGAGGTGGGGCTGAGAGAATTCTGAGAGAACTGTGACTAGCCCAAAGTCACCCAGCCGGCTTCATGTGGAGGAGTGGGAAATCAAACCCAGTTCTCCAGATTAAAGTCCATCGCTTTTAACCACTACACCATGCTGGCTCTCAATCCAAATTGTTTGCTTTAGGTTAAACTCTGTCTAGTGTTCTTTAGCCTACTATTATAATTAGTGATTCAGTAGAACTACTTTAGAGTGAATTGTGAAGAATAGTGGCTTTTTAATTTATAACTCGGGTTACCTCCTTGCCTGAGATCATACAGTAAAAGCTTGGCATATCAGTTAAAGACAAGCTACAAACTGTATTAAAAGACAGGGCTTTGCATTTAATGGAATCTCTTTCCCTTGGCTGTAAAGATTTTATTAACCAAGTAATAGAAAGAACAGATCTAGTGGAAATCATGTTCTGTAATAAAATGATATTTCTGTATACTTGATAGATTAGACTTATTGGTTCGTACTCCCAATGATACCTAGGGTTGGAAGAAAAACAGAAGACTTTGCATCATTTGCAAGAAATTAAATGTTTATCAAACAGAATAGTTTTAATGAGTTATTTTAGAAACACTTCTGTCCTCCTGCTGGTCTTGTGCTACTTAGATCTGTTTCACACATGCAGGGATCATATTTTTCAATGTTAATGTTAAGCTCCCTGCAAACAGAAATCCAGCACACCATGCCAAAGGTGATGGTAGAATCCTTTTGTTTGCTGTGGTGAAGTCCATTCTGCCACTTCTATATTTTTACCACCTTATCCCTACCTCACTTTCCTGTAGGTCTGAACACAGCCTAGGACAACATTAGATGTAACTGACAAATCCACATGTCTACAACCTGATCTGTCACAATTGTATAGAAAGGGCAAGGGTTAGGATCCAATTTAAGGGGTAAAGCAGATGTAGATAAAATAACGCAAACACTTTTTTATCCTCACAACAACCCTATGAGGTAAGTTAGGCTGAAAGTGTGTGACTGATTCAAGGACACCCAGCAATATTCCATGGGGATTCAAAGTTGGGTCTGCCAGATCCTAGTCCAGCCCTGTGACCACTACACCACATGGGCTCTTGTGAAGATGCTATTCTAATGCTCTGATAAACTTGTGTCTGAATACTTTGAATACATGGATTGCAAGAATCATTTTGGTACAAAAATGCAACAAATAGCCATGCCACAGACACATCCATTAAACATAGTGCAGAATTAATGAGTGTAGTTACAGAAGGAGATAAAACAGTCTTTTAATTTTGGATAAGAGATGCTTATGGGATTTTCTTCTCTGAATCAGGAACTATATCGATGCACATGTCTTAATTTCTATAAATAAAATATTTAAAATAACTTGTTGCACACCAGCTCATCATGTGTCAACACTCAGTGTTTAATAATCTGACCCTTCCCCTTCTTTGTCAGAATCTGACATGTTGCCTATGCTTCTGCTGTCATGAAAGGCTAAATCAGGAATTTTTAAAAGAAAAATATACTTCAGTAATTCAAAGGAAAATGCAGTCACTGTTTATGGAGAGAAACACTTTTTGTGTCATACATTCATATGAACACCAGCTTGTTTGCTGCGTTTAAATTTCTTGACTAGCTGCAAGCATTCAAAATTTAGGTAACCTTAGTGTTACCATGGTAAATCTGCATTCCTTTAGAGTGATAGGTCAGTAATAAGTAACCTTTCTATTATACAATCCCGATAAATATTTGTTTTGTTAAAATGGAAGAGGCTGATAGTGAAGATGCTGATTTTGAATTGAATAAATGTCATTCATAATAGAAGAAAAGGAAGTAAGGACTTTTTTCTTTTTGAGAATTGTAACTGGAAATGCTTGCTAGTTTTAACTTGAGTATTCAGTTTAGTATCCACTAATGATCTAAATGGATTGTATTCTACAACTTGGGGCATGTTGAGGTTGTTGTGACTTGCTGACATCAACTCAGTGCTTCTGCATCTAAAAAAAACAACTACTCTCTGAATTACTTTTACTGTGTTGGTTAATTCTGAAACTAAATGACTGTGTCCTTATATGAAAACTAAGATGGTAGAGTTGATAGAAAGCTTGGGTTAGAACTGGGGGAAGGATTTGTACCCTCCCCTATAGGGGAGGCTTACTATGTGGCTTCTTCAGATTTCTCCTAGGCCACAGCCCTGTAAAAATGGGGGGAAATACAAACCTACTTCACAGGGTTATTGTGAAGTCAAACATTGTAAAAACTGGAAATTTAAAAAGTTCTGTTCTTGGGATTAATATTGAACAATACAAGAAATGAAATAGAGGCAAGCTGTACTGGCATGTAATAGCCAACTAGAGTTAATAGATGTTTCTAGGATTTCCGGCTTTCATGGGAATCTTGCATGGTTTTATAATTTCATTTTGTTCAATAGATAATATACCTTCATTGTCAAAGGCCACAGCTTGACCTGCTGTTCACTTTTGGAAAACATGAACTTTGAAACCAAGTATTTATACCTGTTTACAGGGTACTTTGTCCCCACTTTAAGGTAGACATACTTAAGCAATTGCATTCTCAAGGGTATATTCCTTTTAGTGACTGACGTAAGGCTGAATCTAACACAGCCTTAGAAAAATGACATTAACTAAGTTTCCATATGCTTTGATTGTCCACTGACAGTCGTTAACAAACATTCTTATGTAAGAATGGAAATCGCAAACATTCTTACATAAGAGCAGATCATGTGCATCTGGAATATTATATCTGATAGCTATGAATACATGGATGTCAAGCTACTGAACTGGATATCACTGTACCTTAAGTATATTGTCTCTTGATCAAAAAAGTAGTTGTAATAAGTATAAAAGCATGTGTTAGAGCTTTCCATGGACCATACAACTTCAGAGAACAGTTGTGGTATTAGATAGGTGCTCGCCTTTTAAAAAAACATACAGAAAGCTAGCACAATGGGTAACAGGGAATATTATCCTTGCATATTAACTTTCCATAGAATGAGTTTTTCAGGAAAGCAGGGATGGAAGCTCATTCATTTATGCAGTCATTCCTCTACAGGTGCTACAGCCCTAGGAGCTTTGTACTGTGTGTTGTGCCAAATTGTGTAGGCAGACTACAGACTGAATGCACTATGCATTTGGCTTTTATCTTCATAGCAGAATCCAAATGTATGTATTTTCCCCGATTTCCTTTTGGACTTCTGATCTTGTTGCAGGGGGAAATGTGTTTCATAGAAATATAGCAAGAAATCATGTACTTTTCAGAATCTGAGCAAAGTTTTTTAAAATATAAACATCTATGTTCCAAGTGGCTAATGATGATATAAAATCTATCCTAAATGTATAAAAAGGTTCTTACATTGTGAACAAAGAAATAAGGTTCCTTGAAAAATAATATATGAACTCCTGAAATTTTAGAGTTGAATTGGTCTTGCATTGTTTCCAGAATATCAGAAGAGATAATGGGACGGAAGAAACATCTGTTTACAATAGGAAGCGGTAGCTCTTTCTTGTCACTTTCTACCCTCTCTTAAACGCTGTCATTTGAGCCCAGATGTCTACTGTTTCATGGTTGTGTTTGAACTAAGAGAAACAAGGACTTAATTGTCATGACAGTATTATGAAGGGGTGGGCAGATGTGGCAGAAGAACTGGGATGGAAAAATAATGGATATGAAACTTTTCAAACACTTCCTGAGTTAAATATTTTTGTTAAAGTATATATTAAAATATATTAAAAGCTCCCTCAAATCAGATCAACAAGGAAAGTCTTGTGGGTGGGGGAGTTCATGCACACATTTTGGTTGGATCCACTTTCACTTGTTCAGGACAGAGGGGGAAGTTGTCTGTGATTCTGACCACCTTCAACTCTGGGCAAAAAACGATTGCCTCTCCCTAATGCAAGGAACTCTGGCTCCTCTCCCACTTGTCTGATAGCCCCACTTCAGGGAAGTGTAGCAATATGGATTGGACACAAGCTGGACATGAAGGAATGTTGAGTGATCCAATTCTATTTAAGATTTTTGTACTTGGTCCTTAGGAACATTTTCTGCCTGGATATAGGGTATTCTTTTGCTAAATCACTAGAAAATACGACTGCATCTTTGAAACATCACTTGAAATCATCATTTGCTAATGTTAAATGCAATTCTGTCATTTTAGTGGCCATTGGCACCACGATGATAAACCAGTGTTTGGAAAATGGAGATTCTGCACAGATTGTAGCCATATTGCAGTCTCCTAACTTCAATTTAAGAGCTGTCCCAGAGTGCGCTGAAACCTACTACAATAGTCTGTTGGACGCCAAGAACCTAAAAGCCAAAGGTAATACCTTAATGTATTGTACTATAAATAGTAGAGTGAATGGATTTAAACGTCTGTTTTTGTACACTTCATAACTAACATCTCTAGTACATTGCTAATCTGTTTTTTTGAGCATGTATGAATATAACATGATTTTGTGAACTCCTGAAAGGAAACATCATTGATGCTTAACGTATTTCTATAAAGTGCCCCCAGATTCTCTTGTGGCAGCGGGGGTGAGGAGTATATTGTAATTTTAAAAATGCACAGCGTGGGAGAAATGGGCATTTGTGCTCTCAAGATTCAGATATCTGATCTGATTTGTAGCTCTTCTCCATGCAAATTGTTACTGTCTCTGTAGCTGCTGCTCTTGTTTAAGCTTTCTCTGAAAAGGTACATCTGGAGAATTCTTTACATTCCAGAGTCCCACTACTGTGTCTGTTCCTTCACAGATTCTCCCCATATAGTTAAATGTCTGAGGGCCTGAGTGTGTAAGTTTTGTAACTACAATCCCCATGATAGAGGAAGAGATCTGACTGTTTAAAAATATAGGAACTATATTATTGGGTCAAAACAGTGATTCATCAAGCAGAGCATCCTGTTTCTCATAGTGACTGGCTTTTTGTTTCCTGTGAAACATCTGGAGCAAGAGGTGCAGGGCAATAATGCAATATGTCAATGCTACTCAGTGGTTTCTGGCTTCTACCAGCATTACTTTAAGATCACGTGTCTCAAATTGTATATGAGGTGTGAGTGTAACCCCAAGTGGAGGTGCAGGCGGCAGGTGTGATGCAAAATTCTGCTCCTGTTCCACCCAGGAGGCTATATAGATTTCTGCATCCTCCTTCCTCCCTATCCAAATCTGTGTTTGATTCTTGGGGGTAAATGGGGGGAGATGGTGCATCTTGTAGCATTATCTCTTGCCAGAAGACTTTCCTTGGCAGTCTTGTGTTGTAACATGGGCAAACATCCTGCTCTCTTCCTTTTCTGTTGATCCACATAGCAGGCTTAATGGCCTGTTTTTCATTTTGTTTTAGTTAGAACAGGGATTTGCAATCATGGAGCTTTCCTCAGTTCATACCAACACTGAACTTCCTTAAGTTTGTTTGGCTTTGTGATGGTGTGGTGTGGAGGAAGGATGTCTCTCTGCTTGGCGGATCTTTGCTGGCTTGCTGTGTAGAGGTTGGATTGAAGATAAATTAATAGCAGCTTCTGTGCAATGGCTGTTCATATGCCCTCCTATAAGGGAAGCAGATCAAATGAAGAGAAAGGGAAGCTAAAATTGTTGGAAAGGAGCCAAAGAAATTGAATGTATTACAGAAAAAAACATTAGCCTTTTGTTCCTAGCATAAATTCTAAACATGAGGGATAGACAAATATGATAGACCAGGGGAAATTTTGCATCTTTCCCGATGCCTGTCTGGATCTTGCTACGCAGGCCATTGCTTTGTAGTTACAACCTGTGTTGCTTGGATTCCTAAACAACTATTTCCCCTGGTTGGAGTGCAACTCTGTAATGACAGGAGCAGGAACAACAGAGAGCAGCAAGAAGGCATGTCTCCAGAGTCTCTGTACTACCAAGAGACCACCTGGGAGCCACATTTCATAGGAATCCATGTTTCCTGTGTTGTGTTCATTTGTAAGAATTGTACCTTCTCTGGCTGCAGTCCTGAGAATGCTTTCCTCGGAGTAAGTGCCATTGAATAAAATGGCTGTTTTTTTCATAACAGATCCATTTAGAATTGCTCTCTTTGTCACTGTGAGCTGCATTGGAAGATCATTTGATCAAAAGGCAAGGGTCTATATCTTCAAAATAAATGACTAATAGCTGTTGATATTATTCTCCTCCAGAGTTTTTTCTAATGCATTCTTCAGATCAAATTATTGGTTCTTAATAAATCTTTGTGTGGTTGTGGCCTATGAGGGCCCATAAACATGAGATGGTATGGAGGGCACATGAAGCTTGGAGCCACATATAGCTGTTGCATGTGTATTCAGCATGGTTCAGCCAGGAGCATGCATTATTCTCCAGATAAATGGACTCCTGGGATGATGGAGGAATACAGAAAGATGGGTAAAGGCACATTTATACTATTTGGGTAGGATGGAAGGAATAACAGTGGTTCCTTTTAATACTTTTAGATCCTGATGAAGGCCCATGGATCAAATCTTCAGTACAAGACATGTATGATTATTACTTTAATGTGGAAACAGGAGAGGGTACTTGTGTTCCCCCTGAAGGAATTGTACCAAAAACCTCTTGGCTGACTGGTGAAGAGATCCAGGTAACACCTTACCGTGTTTGCAAATTATGCTGTCATTTGGCCCCACTGTAGAAATCAGATGATTACTGTGTAAGGCAAGTTTTCATGCATCTCTCTTCAGCTCTGTTTTCTTGTTAACTTTTATGCAGAGCTAGAGAATCTACTTTACAGACAAATAAAGATTGCCTCTAGGGGATCATTATAAAAGGTTTTGTGGGCTACTAACCCTGGCTAGTTTATAGATGGGAGACCTCCAAGGAATATCAGGGTCATGGCACAGAGGCAGACAATGGCAATCCACCTCTGAAAACCTCTTGCCTTGAATCCCTACAGGGTTGCCATAAGTCAGCTGTGACTTGATGGCACTTTCCACCACTAATGTGATATAAGTTTTTATGGGCAAGTTAGTAGTCTTTGGAACAAGTGAATTTTGCAGACTTATTTAGAAGAGTGTCCTGTGATCTATATTCCTGAAATGTTTAGTCTCTTCTGAAGTAGTCACAATTTGCAGTAAGATCCAAGCACTTCTAAATTTGGGTTTTGCAGCCAGGTATGCCATTTTGTTTTAAAATTCACCCAAAAGTTCTCAACTATGAACAATATAAGGTGTTTTACACAGCAGGGAAACATAGTGTTACAAGATGCATTGATAAATGATCTGGCAGCATTTTAAAATGAGACAAGTATAGCATAAACACTGTTGTGGAACCCATGTGGAGAGCTTTAGTCTTAGCTGAAAAGATGCAATTTAGATGCTGATGACTTTTCCTTGGCTACTTTTGTTATGTCTGATCCCTTTATTATTTTTTCCTAGAATATTGTTAGCCAAATTACATCTGATTACAACAGACAACAGTTGTGGTTTGCAAATGAAGACCTGATCATCCAACTGCAAGCTCAAGCAAGGGGATTCCTAGTAAGGCAAAAATATAAGGAAAGAAGGGCATACCTCCAAAGCCAGGAACCGTCTGTGATAAAAATACAGGTACAGCCATTTACCGTAGCATCGTCTTTGCTTCTGACTCTTAATGAACCATAACTCTGACTCTTAATGAACATTATTCTTGAATGAGGTTAGACAGACTAAAACTTGTAGTCTTAAGAGTGCATGTTCTCTCTGTGCTGAAGTTGAGACAAAAAATACCCTTAAAAGGCTTCTGTAAACATGCATGCACTGAGAGAGCATTAAAAACAGTACAGCTGGAGTCCTTTGGCATGGATACAATCATCAAGGATCAGATGGACAATTGCTGACTGTCATAGCCAAGAACTGGATTAATGGGGAAACCCCTCCAGAAACCCTGGCAATCGCTGCAATTGCCTAAATAGACTTCTGCCTCTGTGTTACAATCTGACACTGCTGTGTCTTGTGTGCTGTTTAAGAATAACCCTTACATTCTTACAACACATTGATGGAGGATGTCTTGTGCACTCTTTGGACTAGTGATCTCTGGTGTGGCTGATAAGGGGTGCCATGGTGCCCACCAATGTATTTCCTTGAGCCTACTTGTTTATTGACTCTTGTAGATAAAATCCAAAGAGTCTTCAATAGAACAGGAGGAAGAACAGTGAGTTTTGGGTTGCTTCCTTCCAAGTGAGTGACTGAGCTCTGAGCTTATCCCGGACAGGTACTTCACAGCCACACAGAGAACAAACATTTACATTTGTTTAAAATCTGAAAGCAAACAGCATCTCTTCCCAAAGGAAAGATTCAATTCCAGCTTTCCTCTGCTTCCTAATGCTGGAAAGTCCTTCAGAGGAACTGAGGAGACATTGACTTTGTGCCTGTAGGGAGCTCCCATTTGGATGTATCTGTCTCCAGTGGCAGCTCAACAAGGGGTGCCACCTGAAGTTGTGGCCACACCACTTTTTCCTCTTGCTCCCACAACACCATGCCATCTGTCCAGACACCAGGCCACCAAGTGCTCCTTCTCTCCTCATTCCCCAGACGTCATTCAACACAGCATGGCAAGGCACACATATCTAATAGTTTTTCCTGAACTCTTATACTCTCAAAATCCACCTGACACCACTGTCACCACCCTTTTGTAGACCAATCCATGGCTGTCTTCATCATGCTTGGCTTGGAACATGTCAGCATTTTGTGGAACCTCCCAGTGTTTTGAGATTTGTGCCATCCACATGACAGCCATTTGCCTTTTTCTCATGGCAGTCTTTTTATGCTGGTGCTGCTCACTTTATTTACCTAGAATTCCAGCAGTGTCTGTAGGATCAGCAAAGTTGAAGACCCTCCAACTGATTTGGATCACAACTATTAACTTTTTTGCTGACATTAATATCTCTGCCCGTTTACACATTTTTCTACATGTAAATGGGTTTCCTTCTATATTAGATGACTTTGAGTTTTTGGATAATTCTGTGTCTCGATTTTCATAATCGTTAGATCTGCTCATCTCTATTCTATAGACATGTTGTTTTTCTGTTAATGTTATGGTTTCTTCATTTCCTGATAAAAGAAGGTGATAAAGAAGTATGCTGGTCACCTAAAAGGTTATGGTTTGTTATAGGTTTTGGAGCTTTGACTGGGTCAGGGGGTGCTAGGGTTACAAGCTCTGGGTTGGGAAATACCTGGAGATTTTGGGGGCAGAGCCTGGAGAGGGTGGGTTTTGGGGAGGGACTTCAGCAGGGTCCAAAAAGCAGCCATTTTCTCCAGAGAAACTGATCTCTATTGTGTTTGAAGATCAGGTATAATAGTAGGAGGCCTCCCACCTGAACAACCCTAGGAAAAGCCATATTGGATGTGTAGGAGTTGAAACTGAGTAGCACTCTACATGTTCTTGTGTTTTCCACAGTCAAAACTCCAAAGCTATTTGGGGAGAGCCAGAAGCTTTGTACAAAACACTTAGAATCAGTCCTGATACCCTTTCTTTCTTTTAAAAACCCAATAAACAGGCATCCTGGAAGGGATATAAGCAAAGGAAAGCCTACTCTGAAAGACTTGAGATCCTTCAGAAGAATGTTGCTTCTGTGATCAAGGTAAGTAATCTGTATTTGGAGAACTGTAAAGCTAATTTTAATTTTTAAAATTCTATAATATGAACTCTGTGGAAGGGAAAATTACAGTAAGAGATACATAGATTTCTGTCACAGTGAAGGGCTATGTGATGGTGTTCAAATTTGACAATATATGAAAATTGCCTTAAAGGGAGCATATATTGGGTTTAAAAGGGCCAATGAGAACCAGCATGGGCTTCTTTTTTAAAAAATGTGGACTTGCACATATTGGCTACACATTTTAATGGGTACCCTTAATTGAAGAGCCCCATACATATATGTCTGTGTTTTAAATCAGGGTTTTTAGACAGTGGGTGGGGCTTTTGCCCAGCATAGCATCTAATTCGCCATTGGAGAGTTGATTGGCCATTCAGATTTTTAACAATGTTGCTTTGGCGGTAGCTGCCACCACAGCACACGTTGCGCAAATTGGCAGTCCCTGCCAATTAGTGGGGGGAATTAGCTTAAACAGAGACAAAGCGAGAAGTTCAGGTAACTGGGATCTCCACCAATTTCCCTTAGAGAATTCTCAAAATAAACCAGTCAGAAGTTCAACTGAAAAGGTGTTTTATTATAAAAGAAGTAAAAGATCAAAACATAAAACATGTGGGAAACACACAGGCTAACTAAGAAGAAGATAAAAGGGAGTAGCAGGGAACAGTAATTCAGGGAAGGCTATACAATTACCAGTTTTGAAGGCAGAGGTTCTCAGAAGCGGCAGCGAAAATGACCAGCGTTTCACGTGGAAGAAGAGAAGGGGACCTGCACACAAGTAGGGTTGTGAGGTTTTGTCAGGAACACACACACACTGGACTGGTGTCTAGATGAGCTTGATATAGGAAAAGTGTTCTCTGGGGCTGTGCTGACATAATGGCCCCAAAACACTTAGTTTTCTGGTGATGCACAAAAGGTGTGGAAGAAGCTTTGATGTGTTTATTTGGGAGAATTTTGATGGGTATTCCAGAGGTGTAACCTAAAGGTGTGAATGTTCCTTTGATGATCCAGTGATTGCTGGATGGGAAAACTACCAGCTTTGAAATGCTAATTTGGGGTAAATGGGTCAGGAGAGGAAGCAAGGCTGGAGTTAGATCATAGCTTCTTGGGAAACCTATTATCCTTAATTATACATCTCCTTAGGGTGGGGAAGGATTGTTAGACAGCCAGCTGAAAATATTCACCTTCCAAAAATAAAGAAGTATTATCCCAGGCCTGTTTCTGGCTTGTCTCTGGCTGGACTCCATTTTTCATCACTTTGGGCCAGACAAAGAGAGAGAGAATATTTATGATTTCTGAGGTGGTATTTGTATGAAGGGTGTTCTCTCTCACGCTGACTACCCTTCTGCATGAGGAAGGGTCTGGCTTCTAACACACAAGTATCTTCACTGCGTGAATGAAGGTAGGCTGTGGAAACCATTGTGTGGCTGGCTCTGCCTCCTGGAGGTAGTCATTTTTTTGGCTGTCTCCCACTCTCATTAACTATCCAGCTCTACTGGGTTAAGGATGTGTATGCAGTGCATGCAGCCTGGAGTGCAGGCAGTAGGAGAGCTAACAAACAAGCCAGCTGGTGGGGAAAGATGTACCAGAGGGAGAGATCTGAGCTGGGATGTGGCCGTAGATGGGGGGGGGGGGCTGGGCACCCTCTGCTTGCCCCCCTTCACAAACCTGGAACCGGTCCATTTGTGTGTACAATTATTTTAAATGCCCAGGCTTCTTTTGAAAATCCTGAGGAAGGCTCCTAAAAGCCATCACTCTCTTCTGTTTACATGCCTCTGTTGCATATCTGCCCCACGTTTCTGCTGCCATCACTGCCTCAACAGAAGTTGGTCTGTCCCCTTAGCATTGTGTAAGGTTCAGTGCAATAACTTTTATGATAAGTTTAGTATGGCTTAAAATGTTGTGTGTGTTTTACAATCTATCTGATTGGGCAAAAGACCTAATTTGCCTGTATGTTGTTTGTGAACAGTTGATTCTTCAACTAATAATTAATTTCTGAAATGCAGAATAAAAGCAAAGCTACTTATTGTTGAGCTGAAGAGTCTTTGCATTTCTGTTTGACTTTCAGATTCAGTCATGGGTCAAAATGTGGTTAGCAAGAAGAGCATATAGGAAACGGCTGCAATACTTCAAAGATCATGTAAGGCTTTTCCCCCCTAAACCCTTTGGCTCCTACTACATTAGTTTGGCTGCAGAAAAACAGTACCTCATAATAAAGCAGACATCCTCTGCCTTTGTTATATCTGTGGAGGGGGATTAGAGAATGAAAAACTATCCCTGACTGTGCTCATTGGTATTACATTTAGACAGGAACAACTGCAGTCATGTATTATAGATATTTCCAGTTCTGTAGTGTCTAAAAGTGCATAATCTCAATCTTTTTCAGAATGAAGAAATTGTGAAAATTCAAGCTTTTATTAAAGCAAACAAAGCTAGGGAGGATTATAGAACATTGAGTAAGTGTGTAATCCTATATTCTGAACTTAAATTAATGGGCAAATGCCTGTGCAACCACTAGCTCCACGGTCACAACAACTATTTTGTATGTTGAATTTAAATGTAGAGTGAAATGTCTAAAGCTCTTCTGACTTTAATTTCTGAGTTGTGTTTTGCTTCTAGCTGGTTCTGAAAATCCTCCTTTGAATGTCCTCCGCAAATTTGCTTATCTCATGGATCAGAGTGATTTAGACTTTCAAGAAGAGCTGGAAGTAACAAGGTTGAGGGAAGAGGTGGTTACAAATATTAGATCTAGTCAACAGCTGGAGAAGGACCTGAACCTAATGGATATCAAAATTGGACTGCTGGTTAAGAACAGGATCACTCTGCAGGTAGGTGGAGGTGTTGCTAGTTTCACCAGTGTTGTCCTGAAAAGTGAGATAGTTGGCATTAGGATAGATTGAACAATAAGAGATTGGCAATTCCAGTAGGTTTTCTGGAAAGCTTGGCAGGCATCAGGGGAAGTACTGGCAGGTACCATGGTTCCCTCAGGTGCCTTGCTGCAGAACCCTGTTATTTAATATTGTCTTTTGGTACTTTTAACCAAAAGCTTGAAATTCTGCTTAACCCATGTTTCTTGTTTCTGTTAGGGAATTTCAATGTAAAAAGCAGAGTTAATACATGCAGCAGAACACTTGTATTAGCCTTTAAACAAGAAAGTTTAGTAATGAGTGTGGGTAAACTGGGAGTTGAAAGTAAGAAAACAATATAGGAAAAATCATCCTGTCTAGCTACTCTCTAACCATCATCTTTACTCAGGCACTTCTAAAGTCTGTGTGAGGACGAACTAGAGAAGAAGGAACAAAAAGCAATAAACTGAAACCCAATGCTTAGTCTCTAGTCCACCTTCAAAATATTGATTACCTAATTGGAGAAACCCAAACCTAACTAATTATGCATTTTAACACCTTGCTCTGGTGGCAACTACGTGCAGGGTTCCCCATTGGGTTTCTGACTTTAAACTAGCTAAGAGATCAGCATGCATAAACAAACAGTAAATTCTTTCATGACTACAGAGAGAGAATGTGCAAATTTCAACAGTTTCCCATGAAGCAAAACTTCCAAAACTAAAATACCCAAACAAGAATTATAAGAACAAGGTATGGTGTTGATCATACTTTGTGCCATTCTGTTCTTTTTTAAATAGCAAGTTGCATAAGATTGCAGTACCTTGAGCCATGGTTGGCCATACCCTACATTGATTCTTCCTCCCTCTGTCCCCATACTACTTTGGGTGCTGGCGGAACCTCAGTTTTCATTTACCTTAACATTTGCATGTGTTATCTGGCATTCTCAAATTGTATTTACAGGATGTAGTGTCACACAGCAAGAAGCTGAACAAAAAAACCAAAAATCAAGCAGAAGAGATGGTGACTGGGGATAAGCAAGGCATCAAAGGCTTGAGCAAAGAGCGGAGGAAGAAGTTGGAAGCCTATCAGCACTTGTTTTACCTTCTTCAAGTGAGTTGTCACATTACTGAAGATTCTTTTTGTAAAAAAATTGACAACTTGTCTCCCACCTGGAAGTTTCCAAGATTCCATTTTCACAGCCTGAGTCATACCTTTGCTATGTTGTGGTTGCTAACTATGTGTGTGTCAAGTGCCATCAAGTTGCTTCTGACTTATGGCAACCCTATGAATTAATGTTCTCCAAAACGTGCTGCTGTTAACAGCCTTGCTCAAGTCTTGCAAACTGAAGGCTGTGGCTTCTTTGATTGAGTCAATCCATCTATAACTGTTAAGCACAGATTATACCAGTGATGGTATAACACCTTCAGTTCCCATTCACTTGTAAACTTATTGTGCTATATAATAAATATATATAATAAATATAAAGCTGTTCACCTTGATGGAAAAATGAGCTTATGTTTATTTAAGACATTGCTGGTTTGTCAGATGTAAGGCTAAGGGGGGCTTAATCAAGTTCTTTGGGTCCACAGTGTGTAGTTTATGATGCTCTTGCCACATTTCAGACAATATTATTGAAATAAATTCAGAACACAGAAATTATGTCCTTGGTGAGGCAAAGGGGCTTGACTATCAGTGGCTGCAATTGCATGACCATCTGTCAAATTACATTTAAATTAGGAATGCAGTGTCAAGACATGTTGAATCTGAAATATGCCAGTCATTGCCATCAAGGAGTAAAATAATCTTAGGTTACTGAAAAAGGGGACTTTGATGAAAGAAATGTTTAATCTGTCAGAAGAGGGGGGGGAAAGGCTGTTCTGACACTTGAGAAAATTTTTCTGGAACATGTTGGAAAGATGGTGCAGGGCCGTGAGCTGTAGGAGGGTGCTAAGGCCTTGCATGGGTCAGCACTGGTGAAGGACACAGTGCATATTGAGGTTGGCTGGGGAAAGGATCTATTAAGAATCTGATTCTTGGGTCCCTCTCATCAAAGTTGACTGTAAAATTATGGGTGTGGCTCTCTCAGCTGATAGATGGGGGGGGTTAAGGTCTGCAGCCTATTTAAACTTGGTAACTTTGCAGTAGTCTTAGTTTGTTCTTAAGCAAAACTTTGGTGTTGTAAAAATTCACTTAATGGGTGGGATCCATGAATCTCTTGATCTGTGCCCCCAGATCAAATCCCAGAAAAGTTGTATATCAGGGTTGTGGGACCCATGCGGACTAATACCTATGGTGATCAGGGAACCACAAAAGAAGGGGTAAAACTGTCCTTTCCTCTTCTATGAATGTAGTTATGTGGATAGAAGAGGTAGAAAGGGCTATTTTACTCTCTTCTTTCTTTTTCAGTGCATGGCTTTTAATCCATGTGGGACACATGACCCTGGAAATTAACTTTCCTGGTGTCAAAAAAGATCTAGTTGGGGACAAGTGAACAAGTGGAAGATTGGCATCTGTTAAAACGCTTTCTGTGCTTTAACAGATACAACCCAGTGTCTTCCAAGGAAATCTTGACATCTGTTCATGAATTGTTGCTAATCTTATTTAGTAATAACTGAGGAAAGAAACCATAGAGTTCTGCTTTATCTGGAGCAGAGTGCTGATTCTCAGTGCTTTTAGTACTTGTTGTTTTCTCTGGTACCTACAGTCATTCTGTAAGCAAGTTTTCAAACATAAACAAGCTTGCATTGGAAGTGTATTGCAGATTCTTCAGGTTTCTTGATGCTGATAAAACAGGCAGTGCAAAACTTGAACATTTTTATTGCTCACTGTCATTCTTATATTCTTTCCATAGACTAACCCAACTTACCTGGCAAAGCTGATCTTCCAGATGCCCCAGAATAAATCCACCAAGTTTATGGATACAGTTATCTTCACACTGTACAACTATGCATCTAATCAGCGAGAGGAATATTTGCTCCTGAAGCTCTTCAAAACTGCTCTAGAAGAAGAAATAAAGTGTGTATATTAAATGAGCCAGAGTTCCCATATTCAGCTTTTTAGTGTTCCATTGCTCAAACAGAATTGCCAGATTTTACAATTTTTATGGCTATTCTGGGTTTTCAGAGCAGGTAGGCAAAGTAAGACTGTTGTACCCTAGTTACTAATCATGTGACATTGGATCCAAAGGTGCTTAAAATCCTTTACACTTTTAAAATCTAACCCAGTGTTTTCATAGTTCAATTTAGGGCAGACTTGCAGGATCATGTTTGAAATCCTAAATGGAATTATTTTTCCCCCGAGCCATAATTCTGTATTTCCATTCAACAAACCTTATATTTCGGTCTACTTTTCATTGTACAGAATAGTGCTGGTAAATCACTTTAGAAAAAGTTAATTGCAAATAAAAGGAAAAACAGGTTTCTAATGAATTAACAAAAACAGCTAAAGCAACAATGCTTGTCATTTAAAAGTAATATTTTCCATTAGAATACAAGTAATGATCTTCTCTACTGCAGTTCCAAAGTAGACCAGATTCAGGATATCGTCACAGGGAATCCTACAGTCATCAAGATGGTTGTAAGCTTTAATCGAAGTGCTAGAGGACAGAACACTCTGCGACATCTGTTGGCACCAGTGGTGAAAGAGATCATGGATGACAAATCCTTAGTCATCAGCACAAGTCCTGTGGAAGTGTACAAGGCGTGGGTAAACCAATTAGAAATGCAGACTGGAGAAGCCAGGTAAGTTCAACAACTGGGCTTAATTATCAGGATCCTTAAAGTTCCTTCTGAGAGAGTGTCATTATCTTTAGATGAATATTACCTGTACAAAAATCTGAACTATGTTTCATCTTACTTGACTTGGCTGACACTTTTCCATGGAATACTGACTTCTATTTGAAGGAACAGGTTTATTAGCTGTTGTAAAATTCCAGTGCATTCTAATTGGTGACATTCTCAGATATGTTGCTTTAATAATAGAAGAGCCTCATGTAATCAAAACTATGCTGGCAAGTTATTAATATACATCTGAGAAGAAATGTATTTAAAAGCATACTTTGACTAGGATCTAGATGGGCGCATTTTCTCCTCAGCATCAGTTCCTGGTATTTGTGTGCCGTATCAGATGTTGTTCTGGAAGATGATCTGATTTTGGACCACATTCATACTTTCTTTAGCAGTATGGAAGATGATTTCCTGTCCTGGTAGAGTATGGCCAAAATAATCTTTTGATTCCTTCTCATCTGCATGTGTAGGTGAATATCTTAGTCTTTTAACCTGCAAGTTGGTTAGATGAATCTCTGATGTTGTGTTCTGTACTTGTTGGGCAGTTTTTTGTTGGCTCAGAATTATTTTGGTTCTGGATGCAGACGTCACTGGAGTAATTGAGTAGCTAAGGGGAAGTGCCTTCTATCCTTTTGTTTAAAATGTGATTTGGCCCTTGAGAGCAGGTATTCAAGTGATTGGTGTTACTGCAGCAAAAAGTGGCAGAGGAAATCCCCTGTTTAAGTACATAAAAACTCTTTGTGCCCTTTTGAATTTTGTTCTTTATACTAATAAATACAAAAAAATATTTTATCTGAACTGTTCTTCAGCAGAGACTTCAAACGTTCTGTTATAACTTATTAAAAGTGTGAATCTTTTTACTTTTTTTTGGTCTCTCTTTTAATAGCAAGTTACCTTATGATGTAACAACAGAACAAGCACTGACCCATCCTGAAGTAGCAAATCGACTGGAGTCCTCAATTCAGAACCTAAGAGCAGTAACTGATAAAGTTCTTGCTTCCATATTTTCTTCTCTGAACTTAATGCCGTAAGTATGGAGACTGAAGGAAACTTTGACACTTTTAATGCAAAATAAATCTTTTAAAAGCAAGATCTCTCACTCATTTAAAAAACAACCTTAACTATGGTATGCTTTGATTTATGACAGTTCACCAGCAGAGGGGAGTGTTATCTCCGTATCACCAAACCCAATAGTTTACATTTAAACCCATATTATATATTTTTCTTTTTTTCATGTTGTCATGTTTTGTTTAGTTAATTCTAAAAAAGCAATATATAGTGTCTGCGCGCGCACTCTCTATTTTTCTTTTTGGTTGACTTGACTAAGTTGTTTTCACCCATTATTTTCCTTTTTCATGTGTTTTACATATAGTTATGGAATGAGGTATATAGCCAAAGTTCTGAAGAACTCGCTGCATGAGAAATTCCCAGATGCAACAGAAGATGAGCTATTAAAGGTAGATTGCAAGGGTGATTTGTTAGCCCTCTTGTTTGTGTTCATATTCATGCTGAGAGGGAAAGTTTTTTGCATTGGAAAGCAAGGGACCTCAAGAGGGATAGGAAGAAGGTGCTCAAGGATTTGTCATGTAGAGACTTGGAGATATGCTTTTAGAGAATCCTTTTTCAGAGAGCATTCAGTTTTCGGCTTCTCTCTGTCTCTCTCTTTCTCTCTAAAAAAGCTTGTTGCATCCTTCCTGGATGTGTTCCTTTTCAACTTCTGTGCCTCCAGACCCCAGAAAGGCAAGGAGCCTTTATCCACATTCTTTCATCTGTGAGCAGCATAACTGTGGTTAGGGAGTATCACAGATCACCAGTGGCTGTTCTTGTGCTAGAGGTAATACAAGGGAACTAACTATGTAATTGTTCTAGGAATCTAATGCCTGCTTCTGCAAGCTGCTACCTCAACACAGTTCTCATAGATCCATAAGTTTGTTTTTGTTTTGTTTTAATTCTGGTTCCACTAGAATGCTTTTTTAAAAAATCAATTTGTCTACGGTCATAATAGCATTAGAACAAACCTTGTTTTTATGATGCTTGTGTGTATGTATAGTGTGAGAATGTGACATTTTGTCCAATCTGTATTTGGGAATTACAAAAACTTCTTGGACTACATTCATTCCATAAATGATCATATATGGTTGGCAGATGTGCACTCTTCAAGGGGGCCAAACTTGATGTGGCACATGAGATCTGTGATGAGATTTCCTGCTCTTTTTAAAGCCACTTCAGAGCAGTCATTTGTGACTGCTAATTAGATCAAGGGCATACTTTTACTGTGGAAGTACTGCAGTAATTTCAGAACCAAAATGTAATAAAGTTCTGGGACAGTTCAACATTACAAATTTTACATGAAGTACTAGTTTTTTTCTGCAAAATGTTAGAATGTACATGTTACAAGGATCGAAGGACGTTCCCTGAAAAAGAACTGAGGTCCTCATTTTAAAGTAAGGAAATTTTTAGACAAATGTAAGTTTGCTTTGTGACTCCATTTGTTTTAAAGAAGATAGATGCGAATTACCAGTTTGTTGAAGTAAGTTGCTCAGTCTTTCTCATTCTTACTGCCATCTTCAAAATCAAATAAGTCTGAACTATTCAGCTGGTTTTAAAAATATGCAGGCTTTGAAATCAGTCTATTAATAAAATATGGATATTTGAGAAGGGGGGAGGTTGTAACATGAGTCAGCTTTGCTTACCATCTCTGTCAGAGTAAATGCAAATATGTTGTGTCCAATAGCTGCATTCCAATGTCATGAGAAGCTGCAATTAAACTCTGATGAGACACCAAAACAGTGTTGCTGTGCTTTTGTATACTCTCGTTCCTCTCTTCCCTCAGTTCTCACCACATGACTGAAAGTTCCCATTTCTCTGCTTTCCCATTCACTTCCAGACAGATGTCTCATTGAACTGGAGCTTGATTAATTTGCACAAACTAGAATTCTAAAGTGAGATTCAACTGAGATTTAAAATCCTTACTTCATGGAGACCATTTGCATGTGGACATCACAGTGAATTTGAGCTTGCTTAGGGCAGGAAGTGTTAGTCATGTTCTGGGAGAGCCAGGAACACAGAGAGCAATTGATAAGGATTGAACACAGAACATAATTTCAGCTTGTTCTGCGTTATATGGCTAAAGATTTTATTTTTAATATAGGAATATCAGTGGATATTGTCTAAATAGAGTCTCAGACTGAACTGTTCAGAGAGAATTCCTGGGAATTATGCATCTTTATTAATTTCTCTGTAGTATTACATGCTGCTTAAAAGTGTCTATGCCATTTCAGGCAAGGTATAAGATATACACTTCCTGTGCTTGACTCAATACAATTTTTACTAGATTTTGGTTTGGATCCCGCTTAGTTTCCATGGATAGAAGGATGAGGGATACAAGGATTTTCTTTAATACCCCTCCCACAGTGTATCTCCTATTCCTCCAAACTGTTTCCCCCAGGAGTATCATTTTGGGGTGTGTTTCAGTCTGCCATGGAATAGGTGAAACTCACTCCCTTCCTTGTGTCTGTGGAAATCTAGGTGCGATCCAAGCCCACTTTTCTCTGCTTTTGTTTCTGTAATAATGCATCTTTCATTGAAATATTGCTAGTTTAGTGGGATTAAAGAGGAAGGAAATCTGAAAATGCTCCTTTTCCTGTAGATTGTTGGGAATCTCCTCTACTATCGGTACATGAACCCAGCTATTGTGGCCCCTGATGGTTTTGACATCATTGACATGACAGCTGGAGGCCAGATCCACCCTGATCAGAGGAGGAATTTAGGTTGTGTGGCCAAAGTTCTTCAGCATGCTGCCTCAAACAATCTCTTTGAAGGAGAAAATGCGCATCTCTCATCCATGAACAGTTACCTCTCTCAGACGTATGAGAAATTAAGGTCTGTAATAGCGCTGAAGCAAATGGGTAAACTATATATGTCAAACGGATGATGGTAGAGAACCTCTTTTGTAGGTGGCTGGTGGCTGTTTTCAGGATTACTTCCTGAAGATCTTAACTCAAATTGGCTTCATTTATAGGAATGTACTTTTTAAAAACCCTAATTATTCCACCTAGACATATTCATTCATTCACTCTAATAATTTAAAAATAAATCATCCCATCCTGGTGGCTGTCATAACAAAGGTTATGCTTCTGCAACCATAACCACCATGCCATATGTTTATAAGGAAAGTATTTCCCAGCCAGGAAGGTATACACAACTCCTTCCTAGTTGAATTGATGCTGTTTTCTCTGTCTTTTCTTTAGACAATGGTAGGAAAAGATTTTTGTTGATGTACCTTGGGAAAAATGTGCTCTTTGCCCCTAACACTCTCTAATCTCTGAAATGTAACTGATGCTGTACGAAAATAGCATTAGTTAAATATATTTTATATAGCTGGGATATTAGTTCAGTTGGTAGCCACTTCATTTGTTGTGTTAGTGCTACAAGGGCCAAATATTTCAGTGTGCATGATGTTCTTGCTTGAAATTGTAAGTGCATTACAGGCTCTTTGACCAGTTTGCAAGATTCTGTTGTTGTGTAAAAATTCTAGATTTTTAGTTTTTTAATAACAATTGTGCTTCAGTTACCAAAACATACTTAATATATTCTAAGTGATTCTTCCCTCTAGTTAATTATCAATGGGGGGAGTGAAAATTTCTGCCTCGCTGCTTGCTTCTTACTGTCTGTCTACCTACTCTATGCTATCAGTCATCTTTGGTTACTCAGGAAGGGTCAAATATGGCTGGTTGGCAGCCAGCTTCTTTAAATAGTGCCTAAATGGCCTGAACTTAAGACATCCCCATTCTGATCCATTGTATTACTTGTGTTTTAAAGAATTATGCCCTGCCCTGCCATAAATTTCAGGCGTCTTAACTACATCACAACATCCATCTGTCTCTGCTAGCCATTGATCTATTGAGTGACTAAACAGGTCACCAGAGACCTAGGAAGGCCACAAGTTTAGGACATGCAGCATTGGCCACACTTCTGCTTGTTAACAACTCTCTTCCTCTTCCACTATGTTCACCTAGCACAGTAAAATGTCCCCACTAAGGATAGGTGGCCAGCTTTACAGCCCTTTGCCACATTTTCAAGTATTCTTGCCTATGTGTACATGAATACTCATGGATACTTAACTTTTAATAATAATATTGGCCTTGTGTAGTTGGCCACTACTTGAGACAGGATGCTGGACTAGTCCACTGTTCTTACACAAGGCTCTTCTTGTGTAATCACATTAAAGTTATCAAAACATACTCAGTGTAAGCCAGTTAATGTTTTTCTTATACTTGACTTGCAATGAAAGGAAAGAATATACTCTGCCTGTATAATTTCTTTAAATTTAGTATGTATATTTGTGTTTGTGGTATAGAATTTCAGTTTAAATGTCATCCGTTGAAGAACAAATATAAAAGTCACGGGTGATCAAGACACTACTTCCTCCGAGAGACACCTTTTTCAGGATAATATATGGATTGTACACTTCTTGGATAGACCATCCAGGAAGTGGGCTATGTAAACACTTCTGCACATGTGAATATCGTATCTAGTTCACAAGCTTGCACATAGGTTTAACAGATGGGAATCCTTATGGGTTACCCTGTAAGTGCTTGCATTTGAGCAATGCAGCGCTGGATACTGTGTATTCTCAGACCCACTGCAGGCTTTGGGATGATGTGCCACATGTAGAAACCTGGGGGGGAATGATTTACAAACTGTAATACTTGGGTGTTGGCTAGGAGAACTATATTGTTTGTTTGCCTTTGGGACAATAGTGTTTCTTTGATTTTTCTCTCCCTTTAGGAATTTTTTTCAGGCAGCATGTATTGTTCCTGAACCTGAAGAAAAATTCAATATTGATGAATACTCTGACATGGTGACACTCAGCAAGCCAGTTATATATATCTCTATTGAAGAAATTATCAACACTCATTCAGTAAGTGCACAAAGCCTAGTCTCTATTAAATCATGATTCTTTAAAAAAAAAATGGGGGGGGGAATGGCACTTGGGGAAGAATATATGTAACATACCAATCGCAAAATCTATTTGGAAATAAGTCCTCTTTCGAAATTAAATCAGTTGTCCATCGATGAGTTTGTTCGTTCTATCAGTTCAGCTGTTTTAAAGACTTTTTAATAGCCAAAGTATTATAAAAGAAACTGGACAGAGCAGACTGAGCAGTATAGAAGGTGAAATGTTTGGATATCTGGATAATTTCCCCCTAGTTTCGGAGTCTTTAAAGGGTGCAGCAACTTCCCCCTAGTTTTGGTGCGGCAAGAGTCCAGTGTTTGAGTGTACAATGCTTCCCATTGCCTTTCTGAAAAATGACATTTCCTTTAGAAAAAAATAACGTGACATCCTCTGGCTGAGTTTTAGAACTGGTATTGCATCATAGACAACCAATGATTTAGGGTAATACTGATGCCCTGCAAATTGTTTGTGTTGGATTAGGAACAGATGAATTTTAGGATAGCACTTCTTAAAACTTGGCTTCTTAACTTTGGCTTGCGCCATATGGTCCTTTCAAAGTAGCCGCAAAATGTAATTCCTAAAATCATTTCTCCCAGGAACTTCATGATGTGCTGTTTTATATAAGGGTATCAAATAATAGTGTGCATATTTACATATATCTTTCACTAAGTTACAGAACAATGTAGATGTACAAGCAGTCTTCTATTTTTATATCTGTGTACATTCATGATTAATCATATAAACCGACTGAACTGCAACTGCAATATACAAAATGTATATGATTAATTTAAACTTTTTCTCCTCGGCTTTTGGAAGACTATGGAGCTGATGTTTTACCATATGTAATATGTTAGGTTGTCAAATAAAATTCTTTTAATGTTAAGCAATACCAAAATTATAGCTTCCTGTACAGCTGTTTTTCATTCCTCTTATATGTAATCACGCATTTAGTAATCTTCAGCTGCAAAACAGTCTTAAGGTTTCAAAGAACTAAGAAAAATCTGTTATACAGAAAGTTGCTTTCACAGCATAAACTGCTGTGTATTGGAGAAACTTGTTATTTTTGATTGCATGGAATAATCTGATGTAGTAGTATGGCATAATCTAGAACACTTTTTCTGCGTATCTTCAGCTGCATACTTATTAAACTTCAAACGCTTTCCGTATTGTCCCTCTGATCTGCCACTTGTAACCCAAATGACCCAAGTTTAGTAGAACACCATAGTTTGAACCTCTTTCTTAAAGAGGTGCTGGAATTTCATTGATTAGATTAGTGTAAGCAGAATATTACGCCCACAGTGGCAATATATCCTCCTCTAGAAGTAGGGACTTCCTTGGAGTTTTGTAGGGTAGAACCTACTTCATGTTTCTAGACTGTGTCTGAATTGAAGAGCAATGAATTCTTAGTTCCTAAATGCCTTCTAGTTTTATAGGATCTAGAAATACCTAAGTATTATCTCTGCTAGTATTTAAGACTCTGTGTGCAGTCTGTGTGTGTTTATTGCAAGCTACCTTGTTGTATATAGCCAGTTTGTAAGGTCTGGTCCCTGGGTTTGTGTGTGAGTTGTGTGATCTGGTCATGGTAGGCCCCCCCCCAACCTAAATGTAGGCTAATGCCCTTTTAAGAAGGATTAAAAAGCACCACAGGACCAAAAAATGTTTGGAATAAGATTTCTGGTTGTAGCAAGTCTCATCCAATATCTGTCTTGAAGAGAAACAGGGACAAGAAGTAATGGACTTGCAAAATATATCATTAGGGGAGACCTTCTCACATGCTTCCAGCTTCATTAATCATCTGGCTGAATTTTTGTTTATTCCACATAAGGCAGAAACTTCTTCAATTTGTCTTAACTTTTGTGAACAGAATAAATGTATCATCATTTTTCTCTGTTGGAGTTACTCGTATGTTAACAAAGCTGATAAAATCCATTATGAAATGTTGTGGCAGCTCTGACAAGTGCTTGAATTGCTGATGGTTCTGTCTAAACAGGCCTGGCAGGAACACGTATTCAGATCTGTAGTGCATTGCCAGTACCATGCCTATTTTGAAGCCTCATTGTGATCCAAGAACTTGGCATACTGAACCACTGCATTGATTCTGTGAAGCCAGGGCTCTTTTTGTAGCAGGAACTCCTTTGCATATTAGGCGACACACCCCTAATGTAGCCAATCCTCCAAGAGCTTACAGTAGCTCCTGTAAGAAGAGCTCTGTAAGCTCTTGGAGGATTGGCTACATTAGGAGTGTATTGCCTAATATGCAAAGGAGTTCCTGCTACAAAAAGAGCCCTGTGTGAAACACATCATTAGTATGGTCTGGTTACTTGAACATAATCTGCTGGCAAGTACCCAATGTGGTTTCCGTGGATCTTACCTCAATTAATTGATTACCACTTTCGGATGGAAACGCTGACCAGTAAAATTTCCTTGGAGTAAGGAATCCTCAGAGATGTTTATAATTTTGATCTAAGAGACGATCTACCTACTTCATACACATTTTTTAAAAAATTAAGATAACACTACAACAGCACAAGACAGAATAGGAACAAAAACATACCAAATAAGTACATTATCAAACAATTTATCCATTACATACTGTACAATTGAGAAAAAGCAAGAATGTAAACACTGAGCCATCCTATTTCTAACTATTCTATTTGCCAGTTCCATCTGCCTCCATAGTGAATTCAATCCAAATACTTTTTAGGTTTTTTTGGTAAGCCCTTACTTTCACTAAGATATAGACATTTTTTTACTTTCAATATCTAATCTAGAATCTTGGGCATTTTTTATGCTTCTGTTTCCTGGCAAAGTCTAATCTGACAGCAGTAATAATATCTTGGGATGTTGGGTACATAATTTAGTACTGATTTCTCTGATATACAGGAAATTTCTCAACCCAGCTGATAATAATCCTGACCACTTCCTTCCAATACCTGGAGGCACATTTGCCTATCTACCATATATGGAAGAAGTCATCCTTATCTACTCTTCTTGCACAGCCATCCCACCTGTGACAGCAGCACATTCACTCTGTGGGAGGAAAACTTGTTTGCTGCTTGAAGTTCTTTAATTTCAGCTTCTGTGTTAAGAATAAATGTGTCTTGCAATTGTCTGTGAATAATATTGCTATATGAACACCACCTCCACTACCTGGATGCTAAATGTGCAACTGGATACCAGCAGCACCTAGGTGTTTTAAGTCTGCAGCATGTTTTACAAATGATGCAGTCAAGCCTGAAACCATTTTTCTTCCCATCAAGATAGGTTCAGGTGGGTAGCCATGTTGGTCTGAAGCAGCAGAACAAAGTTTGAATCCAGCGGCTCCTTTAAGACCAACAAAGTTTTATTCTGGGTATAAGCTTTCATGTGCAAGCACACTTCCCATCACTTTGCTTTCTAACAACCATCCTGATGAAAAGTTCTGAAGAGCTCTGAAGCTTCCATGCTGTTTTACGTAGTTTTGATCATTATAATAGGCTATTGTACGACTTTTTGTTTGTTTATTTTGCTCTTTCTTTTGGACCAGCACAACTACCTGCATTCTCTGTCTGTTTGGTCTAGGAATTGGAAAACTAATTCCAGGAAATTCACAACTCTGACCACATTCTTTACACTTACATGTGAATTAACATATATTTGGAACAATCTTCTTTTATTACCTTGCTAAACCATTTATTGGCAGAGATACCCTGCTGCAGATTAAATTGTGTTAATTAAAGGATTTGTACTTCTGTGACAATGCTACTATAAGTTGTTAGCTGTACCAAAGCACAATCAATAACAGGCAAGTTAACAGAGCCTCTTGTAGATGTTACTTAAGCATTGTTCTGCCTTCCCTTACAAAAGAAAATTCAAATCATACTTGCCTTGTATTTCCTTGACTACTGTAAATGTATTTCTGAGTTTGGAAGGTTTATCACTAGGTCTGTGGAAAGAAAGTTGAAATGTCTGAAATATCTGCAACTGTTAGTTTACAGGCTTGCAGAGTCTCAAGAGGCTGACTTAAATTTGTCACTTTTTGTGGACAATACTGTAGCTTTCAGAATGGAAAATATGGTAGCCTCCCAAAGACCAAATATAGAATCCATTAGCAACTCTGTTTGGTGAAAAGACAGAATGTAGGAGTGGTAGCTTTTGCCGAGTTGAAATAAGTCAAGCATTAAGATAATTCCCTCTTTTCAAGTGTCCTGCAAAGTAGATGCAAGGAGCTAGTTTTAAAACATTATAATTTACATTATTTTGTGTCAAAGTTCTTTTGTAAATGGATGTAATTCTCTGCCTCACTGTTCTTGAAACTGGATTTTGAAAGCTTTTGTAAAAACGCCTTTCTAAAATTCTCTTTGATGGCGATTCCTTGATTGTGGGAGGGATAGGCACTGACAACAGCTGGACATTTTTGCTTGCTTGTTTTTTTAAGTTAGACTTCTTTTGCAAGTGAGATTTTAAGTAAGAGAGAACTAATACTGGTGCTTTATAATGATGGTTATAAAATTGTGAGCAGATTGCAGATTTGTAAGTTCCTTCCCTGCTTTAGATTGAATTCTTCCTGCCTTGTAGTTTCAAACCATGTTTACAGCTTTGACTGCACAGGGTATTGAAGAAAATGGTTCATTTTAAAGTGTCAGTGTGATGCAGGCGATTTGTTTACTTTGGCACATGTGAAATGGGGATAATTTTTATTCCAACAACTAATGAATGTTGCACTTTTCCCTCAAGAGAGATAACCACCATTTGTTCCCTTTGATATCTACTGCAATCCTTATTTCAGTGTTTCTGTGATGGTGCATTTATGTGTACATGTGTACACATCAATTCTGTGATGGTGTATTTATGAGTAGATCCTGGCATCTGGAAACTGTCCAGTTTAAAAAAAAACAGTGTTTGTTGGAACAATCTCTTTTACAGTTATTGCTGGAGCACCAGGATGCCATCGCTCCCGATCCAAATGACATCTTAAATGAACTTCTGACAGGGCTGGGGGAAGTTCCTGATGTGGAGACTTTCCTTGGTAAGCTCCTAAAACAAAAGAATTTTGGAATATCAAGTTGACCTAATTTTTACCTAGGTATGAAAGAAATAAAGTCACGGCAGTGTGCAATCCAGAGTTCCCTGTTTGTACCAAAAGTACAGAGCGTAGTACTTTTTATGTTACATTCCAGCTTTTATTGCTATAATCATTTGATTAAAGTATGTTTGTGGTGTGGGCAAAATCTTAAAAGGCAAATGAACATGTGAGGATTTCTTGCAGTTGCGATGGTACTCCAGTGCCCTGCAGCCCCTTGTCATTCCCCATGATTAGCAGAAGTAGCATAAGTTATACAAATAGTGCAGCTGTGTGTAAGCTTGCATAAGAAATTTTTATCTTTTTGCTGATATTGCTTTAATATGCTGAATATATACAGCCCGTGGGAAAAGACATTGGGTTAGATCCAAATTGCTGGGAGTGGTTCAAAGCTTTCCAAATGGAACTCTCCTGCGCAAACACGCACACACACAATGCACTGAACCCCCTTTCTTGAAATTCTGCTCCTGGGGATTAGAGAATGCGAGCAAAGTGTGGCGTCTGCAGTGGGAGCAGGGAGTCAGCTATACACACAGCTCTCCTGCTCTAAGGTAAGCATCGCTACACCAGCAGAATGGCACATTTTGGATCTAAGTCTTGTATATGTTCTTTTCTGACATTATATGTTACAGATACAGGTATGAAGACTAACAGTTTTAACACTGTTCTTTTCCCTTCTTGCAGGGGAAGGAGCTGTTGATCCCAATGACCCTAACAAAGAGAACACATTAAGTCAGCTTGTAAAGACAGAAATTTCTCTTTCACTGACCAGGAAATATGATTTACGGGAGGGTGAGGAACAGGACATCAAAGGCCTGATGATGAAGTATGTGTATTTTTATAAAACTCAGCATTCAAATAGAGTAACATTTACTAATTTAACCACTTCTGTGCTTAATTTGCTGTTTATTTTAGTACACTTGTGTCCTGCTTCTCCAGAAATCTGCTCAAGAGGTTATTTTGTACTCAGCTGTTGGCTTCATGTAATTTTGTGTGTATTTGCAACTGTATTTTCAATTTGAAAGGATTGCTGGTTTGGGTTTTGGTAACTGGAAGATAATATACTAACAGTATACACATGCTTAATTAAATTTCAAACATTGCATAGCTCATGCAATGGTAACAGTGTAGAATTAGTAGTCTACTAGAATTTAGTCCATGGGAAAACACCTCTAGTAGTCTAAATCAATTAAGATAAAAATAATGAAGCATGCAATGATAACATTGCAAATATAGAAATATCTTTGCTAAGAAGAAATAAGATAGAAAAATGAAAGGAAGTGTAGTGAGAAGTTACTAATCAGATTTGATATGTGGCAGATAACTGATAAATGTCCGCCAAATAATAATGGATTTCAGCAACTGAAAATGGGCCCCCCGATTCACCTGCAGGTTCCATTTGCAGTCTTATGTGGAGGGGAGAGCCAACGGGGTGACAGTGCCATGAACTGGCATGTTCCGGTGGGGCTGGCTACACGGGCGGCGGGCAGTGGCAGGAAAACCTGGCCCTCCCTCGCCCAGGTGGGCCTATGATGGAGCCTGAACTGGGCCCGGAGGAGGAGGGGCCGCCATGGGGTTAAAAGCACACCACCCCACCAAGTCACCGGGCTGTGTGCTGGGGCTGCAAAGGGTAGCTAAGATCAGGGAGAGAGCGGCAGCAGCACAACTGCCAGGTAACTCAGTCTTCATATATTGCGTTGCTGTCATGAAGCTGCTACTACAACAGATACTATATCTAGCATGTACGCCCTGTTTATCAAAGTTCTTGGGAATCACAGCTCTTTGTCCACTTAATGATATGCCAAATATTTGCAACAGGGATGTAAGTTTTGATCCTACCCAGTTGTCTTGTGCTTCTTTGTGAAGAGGTGTGGAAAGCTTGGTCAGGTTCAGTCGTACTTCCTGTCCAATAAGCATGCACAAGATTATATAGACTAAGAGCAACAAAAGCATGCAAAAATGTTGTATTTACCCAAAGGAAGACTCGTTTTTGTTTTTCAGGTGTGCCACCAAGAAAAAAGAGGGGGTGGTCTTACATTTGTATACATTTGTATAAAATAAGAAAAATACCATTTTTGTATAACATGGGGGGGTCCTTACATTCGGGATCATCTTCCTTTTGGGTAAATACAATAGTTTATGGCAGATGAAACAACAAAACTACATTGTTAACACATCTGTCTTGAAGATGGCTTCAGCATCATAGGTTGCTGCGACATTAGGAAGAACTAGAATCGGGAGCAACTAAGGAGATTTTTTTCAACTTCTTTACTAATGCCTCTCTTTCAGCAAATGGGATAGATTTCAGGATGATATGTAGGTCAGTACACAGTGTGGTGACATACCTGACTCTTGTTTTGTTCTAGTGAGAACATTTTCTTTTACCTAAGGATATCAGTGAAGGTTTTATCCAAAAATAATTGCCATACTAAATGTTTTTTACATGTAGCATATTACTTTGTCAGTCATAAATTCTCACAGTATTTCTTAATTGGAGACAAATACTCAGCTCAGAAATTAAGGTCCTAGACTTCAGCATGCAAAGGTGTAGATTAACATCAGTAGACTTAGCGCCTTGCTTTTTATCAACTACTAGGAATAAGCCCCATTGAGGAAATAAATACAACGAGCTCTAGAAAGAGGCTCTGGTAGAGTGCAAAGGCCTTGGGCACTCAGCGTCAATGTGCTGCGGCAACTTAAGCAGGGTATAACAACACAGAGTCCACCATTTTCTCCAGAGGAACTGATCTCTGCTACCTGAAGGGCAGTTGTAATTTTCAGTGATCTCCAACCCTCACCTGGAGTTTGACAACAATTGTTACCCAGGAGGAAATGGCTGGTTTGGAGGGTGGAGTCTATGGCATTGTATCTGTCTGAGGTCCCACCCCTCCTTAAACTTCATTCTCTCCATGCTCCACCCCTCAAATCTCCAGGAATTTCCCACCTAGAGTTTGCAACCCTATCTCCTTCCCAGGCAATCATCAACCTACCCTTATTTCCCCTCTCTCTTCAGCTTTCTATTTTCCACACACACACAAACACACACATGCAGCCTCTCCCATGCTCTGAAGCCCTGACTGCCAGAGTCCACCATTATCCATGCTCTGAAGCCATGACTGCCACAGAGTCCACCATTTTCTCCAGGGGAACTGATCTCTGCCATCTGGAGAGCAGTTGTAATTCTGAGTGATCTCCAGCCCTCACCTGGCGATTGGCAACAATGGTTTCCCAGGAGGAAACTTAGTCTTTCTCTGCAATGGGGACCAAAGCAGCTTACATCATTCTCCTCTCCCCCTTCTGACTTGCAAAACAACCCTGTGAGGTAAGTTAGGCTGAAAGTCTATGACCGGTCCAAAATCAGCCACTCAGGTTCTACAGCAAGAACCTGGATCTAGCAGACCCTGCTCTGAAGCACTGACTGTTATGCCTAGGGCAGCCAACCTCCAGGTGGAGCCTGAAGATCACCAGGTATCACAACTGAAATCCAGACAACATATCTCCTCCCCCCAGAGAAAATAGCTGCTTTGAAAGGTTGGCTGTATGGCATTCTGTTCAGCTGAGGCCTCTCCCCTCCCCAAACCCTGGCTTCCATAGACTCTTCCCGAAAATCACTAGGAATCTCCCTACCTGGATCTGGCAACCCTAGACTCAGGACTGGTTCCAATGAGTTCCTCACAAAGAGTTGCAAAGGGTTTCCTTCCTTTGTCTGAACCAAGCTTAATTGTCTACCATGGTAAAACAGGCTCCAGTTTACCACTCAGCTGTTTGCCTCCCACCCTTATCCCATGCGCGTATGTCAATCATTAAATTCGCTGCCACGACTAAATCAACAGAGGTTAAAGGCAATCCTCTTTCCCTACACACAATACTCTCTACCTCAGGATAGGATCTCTCCTTGAACCAGCTGTTGGCTGTACTTTAGCCTCTCTCTTGCCCAAGAGAGCAGGGAAACTTCCATTCATTCCCCAGTCCAGCCGACTATGGAGTGGCTGAATTTCTGCTGCCCCCAGGGATGAAGACTGCCTTGGGACAGTCCCTGTTTTCCCACACTTTTTGGCCTTAGGGATGCTGGAAGTGTAGTCCAGCGGATAAAGACATTCAACCCAGTGAGTAGTACCCTTGCAGGCCCCTCTCTGGAACTACAGCCCAATTAAACCTTATGGGGGAACATTTTAAACAAAGAACCACAGCCATCTTACAAACACAGGTAACTGCCATTTCATGACACCTACCAACAGCCACTGAGGGGACGGTTAGTCCCACACTGGAAGCAAGCAGGAAAAGTGTTGTCAAGAGAGAAGGCCATTTGTCAGTAATTCTGACAGGGCACAGGGCTGAAGGGGGAGTGGGCGGGGAAGAGGAGCAGACCCAGCACCCAGCCAGTGGCATGTGAGTACTCTTGAGTGGCGACTGACAGGCCAGTGGTTGAGGGGATGCATGGAATGTGGCCACTCCAAAATAGGATTATAATATAGAGAGATAATTACATTGCATGCTGCTAATACCACAAAATGTCATATGGAGTTAAAGGGACTTTTCTGAGCATATTCATGACAGGATTCTCTTTTAAAAAATGCAGTAAGAACACTCAGTAACTGTTCTCTGATAAGGCTTTACAAAATAGAAGCTGAACTTCAGGATATAGATTAGGCATTACAGGAAGCAGAAGGAAACATCTGTCTTATATTTTGCTTTGCTAGAAGGAAACAGAGTATTTCTGTGGCCTTTTTAAAAATAGGCACATATGCTTTGGGTAAATGTGGTCATAACTAACTTAACACTTACACATTCTCCCTGTACTGCCATTTTCTATGGTTTGGTACAAGCAGAGGTAGCAGAACTATCTAGCAGTAAAAATTAAAATCCCCCACCCCCAAAGTTCATTCTTTAATAATTTTCCAGTTCTAATGTCTCTAGTGCTCTCCTTCTCCATTTCTCTCAAAGCCCCATGCCAGTGGCTGCTAGTGCAGCTTAACATTGCCACAGAGCATCAGCTACAGGACAGAATATTTCCACAACAGTAAGAGGGAGAATTGGGTTATAACTCTAGTTCAGCAGTCCCCAACTTTTTTGAGCCTGTGGGTACTTTTGAAATTCTGACACAGGGTATGATCACAAAATGGCTGCCACAAGTAGAGGGGCCAAATGCAAAATGGAGTGAGGCTATTCATAATTCTAATGCCATCTCCATTTCAACCAGAATCTCTGTTTAACAGAATGACTTTTTAAAATGAACATTTTTAGGGTTTTTTCCACTCACAGAGAGCTTATCTTCAGTCACACAGTAAAATCCTTGTGCTGTGGTGGCAGTTGGTGTCAAAGCAACATTTAAAAAATCTGCACAATCAAATATCTAGTGGCTAATGAGAAAACCTGCTGGGCAAAAGCCCCCACTGGCCCTACCCATTTTCCAAAAACACTTAATGGATACTAGGAAAGGTGTTGGCAGGCACCATTGCACCTATGGGTGGCACTGTGGGAACCTGTGATCTAAGTTCCTCAGTGTCCGTATCTCACAGCTACAAATGTCCTAGGCTGTAAAATATAAAGCAAATATAGGGGAACACAGCATATATTATGAAACAAAAATGAAACTACTTTATAAATCAATTTGATAGAAATGGTATAATCAATGTTAAATGTATATTAGTATACATATCTATAGGCAGGGGTCTTTTGGGGGGGAGCGCACCGGAGCACAGCTCCAGGAGCTCAGGAGCCAAGCCCCGCCCCCAGCCGGCATCCCGGGAGTCTTTCAGGCAGCCGAATGTCAATTTCAGCTCCATTATATCCTATGGGCCGTTGAAGTCAATGGTGAAAACATAGGGTATAGCTGATGGAGCCTCTCCCCAAGATACCCACCAAGTTTCAAGAACATTGGATCAGTTATTTTTTTCCCACTATAGAGAACAATGGAGGGAATAGGGGCAACCTGTTTGGGGGCCCATAGAATTGGACCCCCTGATCCAATGTTCTTAAAACTTGGTGGGTATCTTGGGGAGAGGCTCCATCAGCTACCCTGTGAGTTTGGAGCCTCTCCCTCAAACTCCCTCCCCTCCAGTCCCCAGAATATACCCTATGTTTTCACCATTGACTTCAATGGCCCATAGAATATAATGGGGCTGAATTGCCACCGAATTGCTTTCATTCCCTCCTTTCTTTCTCTTTTTCCTCTTTCCCTCCTTCTTCCCTTCTCTCTTTCTTTCTTTCCCACCTTCTTCTCTTCTCTTTTTTCCTCCTTTCCCTGTCTCCCTCCTTCTTCCCTCTCTTTCTTTCCCTCCCCTTTCCTTCTCTTCTTTCCCTCTTTCCTTCCTTCTTTCCTTCTCTTTACTCTCTCTCTTTCCTTCCCTCTTTACTCTTTCTGTAGCCCAACTCTCATGAGAAGGAGTTTAAACTTTAAACCCCTTCTCTCTTAGCTCCCCCACCCAGACCAGCTGGGGAAGGGAAGGGGAGGCTTTTGAAGATGCCTCCCCCCTTTTGTTTCCCCTTCTGACATCACTTCTGGTGATGTCAGGGGGCATGGCATATGCTAATAGCCTAATAGCTCATTAGCATACCATATGCTAATGAGCTCCTGCAGCTGTTCTTCTACGAAAAGACCCCTGTCTATAGGTATACAAATCTATCTATCTATCTATCTATCTATCTATCTATCTATACACACACTCCAATACAAAGTTTAAATTCCACTACCATATGGAAGATAAAATCCTAAACAAAAACTACAGTTTTTAAAGTCCAAGAATCATAGCTCCGTTGATAAGAATCATATTGGCTGCAAGCCTCCAGGTTCAATAAATCTTGTCAGGCCTTAGCCAGCTAAACAATGCCAGCAAATAGAAGCTTACAGCTTGTGTGTAATAACTAGTCTTGACTGATGAGATTCCTAGGTAAATATTTTCTTGTTTCCATACTTCATCGGAGTATACTTATCAACACAGGAAGCTTAACTCTGAAGCCAAATTCCATTCTTCATTAACATTCATAATCTCAGCCACTGAGAAAACAGAAGTTTCAGACTCGCCAGGGATGTTTTGTAAGAAGTTGCCAATTCTAAGTGTGTTGCTGAATGTGCTAGAGTTGGTATTATTTTATTCTGTACAAATAATACAGGTCACTATCAGTGTGTCAACTGTTAGCAGCAGGTAGGAAAGAACAGTTCCTGCAGTTACATTCTGTTTCAGTCCCTTTCCACTTCTGGGGATTTGATTCATAAAATTCAACAAAGCAGAATTCCACAAATGGGAAATGAACAGTGTGCATCTCTCCTCGCCCTACCCCTACTCATACCCATTTTTTCTTCAGCATCTGTGAAGACTGGGCCCAGTATTCTGATCCAGACACATAGAAATGGTTCTTTGCCTGGAATGCTTCTGAGAGCTTGACCAAGACACTTTGAGATGGTCTTGTCAGTTCCATTATTGAGTCTCAAACTGCTCATCCATTTTCCACATGGTTCGCTGGGTGTGTGAGGTTGTTCTTGTGCTGTTCCTAGAATACTTTGTTCAGTTGTATCATTTAAGTCACAGTTCTACTGAAGGTGCTCACAGCAACATGCAGTATACAAATAGTAAACTCAACAGCCTTTAAAGTTGCCATAATACTAAGCCTGTCAGAATAACCTGTTCTGACAACAGCTTTCTAAGGTCTTTAGGAGAGGTCTTTTCAAAGCTGTTATCTACAATTCTAGGGATTGTAACTGGGAACTTCTCTATGCAAAATAGGTGTGCTGGTACTGACCTGTAGTGCATACCCAAAACACCTAAAATGGGAAAATAATGCAAGACAGAGAGAGGGCAGATAGCTAAATCTGTAAACTTTTTGAAATAACGTCTTTGCCTGATTATAAAAGTGATTTTGGAACATTATGCTATTATGGAATATGATGCAAATGGATCTTCACAAGGAGGGAGTTCCAAAGTGGTGAACGTCAGAAGGTCTGTTTAGGAAGATACAGGAAAACTTTGAGAACTGGGTTCTGTGTAATGGGGGGGGGGACAGACACAAGTAAAAATGACTATACTGCAGAGCCTGGGAAAAAAGGAAAAAAAGGAAACAAGGGACAGGCTTCCCAGGATGGGATAGTTTATTGCTGTGTAAACACCTCCAAAAATAGAATCTGTGAAACAGTGTTTGGTGCAAGTCATTCCAATCAACCCTAGATGGGTTTAAGCTGTAAATAAGCTACAGTCTAGGCCAGTGTCTCCCAAGCTGTGGGTCAGGACCCATAAGAAGGTTGCAAAGCCTCTGAAAGTGGGCTGCAGGCCACCCCTCCCTAATGGCCACTCCTGCCTTTTCCATTTCTGTCTTCTGTATTTTGGAAACCCTGGAAATAGTATCTTCTATAACTAGATATATCTAATAAAGGAGTTTTAACTTTAAAAGCTTATGACCAAAAATCTTGGTCTCTGAGGTGCTACTGAACTCAAATATAGCTGTTTTTCTGCAAACTAACACAACTACCCTCTGAAAGTATCTTCTGTGTCATACATTTGTTGGTATTTCTTTCTCTTTAATTAAGTAAAACATGTTCTGATGGTTACTGGACTGAGTTTCTTAGAATCTTTGGGGGGATTAAAAGGGGTAATGGAGAAGGATACGGTGGTCAAAGGCTGAAATGTAACCTCCATCTGCAAAGGCTCTGTATGTTGGAATGCCACTTGCTTTGGGTTCATAGCAGGGTCAGCTGCACCTTTTGTGCAATGTTTATTGGTTTCTCAAAAATATCTGGTTACCCACTGTAGTAAATGGGATGCTGAACTACATGGTTCCAAGATCATAGTTTGCCTAGGACGCCGAAAGACCTTGGGCCAGCCTTGGATGGGTCACCATACCAAGTAAATTTGGACTTGTGGATCACCAAACCAAAAAGGTTGAGAACTTGTATGTAACGATCCCGACTCACTGGGCTGGGCACACGCTTGACCTGATCGGTGGGGGACCAGATCACTGCTTTGGCTTGAGGGCCCAGCTGAATGTGTCACCCGCAGAGCCAAATGGACCCTGTGCAGTTTAAGATGGCTCTCTGGGATCCAATGCCCCCTGGCAGGTCATTAGATGAGCTTGTAGAGGACTGGCATAGCCGACTCTCTGCATCCATCAACAGGATCGCTCCCTGGCGCCCTCTGCGCCCTCGTTCTGGGCTCACTCCATGGGACACCCAGGAGTTGCAGCTGATGAAGCGCAGGCTCAGACAGCTAGAGAGACAGTGGTGACGTGCTCGTGTGACACAGCTACAAGAGCCTCCTATAGGACGTTTGTGAGATCCTAGGAGATGGCAATCAAAACTGCAAAGAGAGAGTATTATGCAGTTACAATTGCATCTGTGATCTCACGCCCAGCCCTATTGTTTAGAACGATTCAGTCCAGAAGGGAGCGGTGGCGCAGGCAACTAATGCCTGCTGGTAACATCTATGAACAGCCATTACGGCTGTTTGAATCCCACCGAGGCCAGGGTGAGCACTTGGCCCAAGTCCCAGCTCCCGTCTACCCAGCGGTTCGAAAGCTGCTAAAATAACAACAATAGCAAGTAGATAAAATGGGTACCTGTCTTAGATGACAGGGAGCACCCCCCCCTCCCTTGCGGGGGTTGTGGAGTGCCGACGGTAACAAGGCAGGCGGAATGATGGCGGCAAGATGGCGAGAGCTCCAGGGGACGGCGAAAGGCGGAGCAGAGACGACGGCGCGAGGAGGACGTGGAGGCGCAGGCGCGGCGGAGTCAGGAAGACAGAGCCGGAGCCACGCCAACGCAGGAACCACGCACCGAGGGATCTGCGAACGCCGAGCTGAGCCGACCCAGGATGAAACTGACAAGAAACTGACGAAACTGACAAGAACACGCTCTCCACAGGGTGCTGGTAGGGCAGTCCCTTCCCGATCAGCTATGCGGCCTTAGTTAAGGATTCAAGAGTAACTGTAAGCCGCTCAGAGACCCCTTCGGGGGTTCGAGCGGGATATAAATCGAAGATATAAATAAATAAATAAATAAATAAATAAATAACTACCCTGCCACAAGGCAGACTAAATGCTAGGGAACTGGACATCAGCTTTGAGGCTTTTGCGAGCTATTTCACAGATAAAGTCTTGTCACTCCACTGTGATCTCCCCACCACAGTTGAGACAGTGAGTGAACTCGAGGCTCCATGTACGTCTTCTGGTAAGGTTATGAATCACTTCAGTCCGCTCAGCCTAGAGAAAGTTGACAAACTGCTCCTAACTGTACACCCCACCACATGCGCTCTTGATCCATGCCCATCGTGGCTAATTAAAGCTGGCTGCGAGTGGTTCCGAGGTGCACTAAGGGAGATTGTCAACAAGTCCCTCTCAGAGGGACTGTTCCCAGGGGCACTCAAGGAAGCAGTAGTCTGGCCTCTCTTGAAAAAGGCATCTTTGGATCCAGCCGAATTGGTGAACTACAAGCTGGTTTCCAACTTGCCCTATATGCCTATATGCGCCCCCTTGCCCAGATTGCATGGAGACATGGGCTGGGATGTCAACAGTACACAGATGACACCCAGCTCTATCTGTTGTTGAGCAGCCAGTCTGTCTCTACACCAGAAGATCTGGACCAGGCGTAACAAGTCATGATTGGATGGCTTAGACTGAGCCAACTGAAATTGAATCCGATGAAGACGGAGGTTCTGTGCCTGAGCCAGGGTGGACCGAGGGTAGGGATCTCACCCCCGACCTTCGATGGAGCTCTGTTGGTGCCAGCGTTGGAGGTTAGGAGCTTGGGAGTGCTCCTGGATGACTCCTTAACAATGGAAGCCAGGTTGGCCTTTTATCATCTTTGGCTGATCAGGCAGCTGGTTCCCTCCCTTGAACACAACAACTTAGCAACAGTGATCCACATGATGGTCACTTCGTGATTGGACTACTGTAATGCTCTCTACATGGGGCTACCCTTGTTGCAAATCCGGAAGCTACAACTAGTGCAAAATGCTGTGGCCAGGCTTCTAATGGGCCTCCTAACATGGGAGCACATTCAACCTGTGCTCAAAGCATTGCACTGGCTCCCAATAGCATACTGAATTCACTTCAAGGTGCTGGTGCTTACCTTTAAAGCCCTTTATGGTCAGGGGCCTACATATCTGAGAGATCGCCTTTCCCCACATGCTCCTCAGAGAGCACTGTGATCAGGGTCACAAAATCGACTGGCCCTCCCTGGCCTAAAAGATGCCAGGCTAGCTGTAACCAGGGCCAGGGCTTTCTCGTTGGTGGCTCCACTCTGGTGGAATGAGCTCCCAGAAGAGATCAGGGCCCTGCAGGACCTTATGCAGTTCTGCAGGGCCTGCAAGACGGAGCTCTTCCACCAGGCTTTCAGTTAAGGAGCTGCCACCAACAGGTGAAAGGCAGAGAACCCTGTCCCCCTGGAGCCATTAACAACAGCCTGTGCCAAGCGCATAAAGGATTAAATCTATGGGCCGATCACTAGAATACATTATTGACTGATGGCTGCCATCGTTTAATAACATGGTTATTATCAGTATTATCTAACATCTGTAGCACCTTTATAATGTTGGAATGTTTTTAGATGATTTTAGGATTGTTTAAATTGGCATTGATGTATTTTATTCTTTTTATGTAAGCTGCCCTTAGCCAGCCTTGGCTGGGAGGGTGAGGTATAAATCCGATAGATAAATAAATAAAAGAAATAAACTGCTGGTCTAGCATGGCCCCTTATAGACTCTGTTGGGTTAATTGATTATAGTTTTGATACTTCCATTAGTAAAACAGATTGTCTGTGTATACAGATACACATATGCAGATATCTGCTTTATGAATATACATGTAGAATAATACAGAGTGAGGTATCTCCTTCATGAATGTATATATTGAACAATATTGTCAAAGAGATCCTTCAAATTTGTATGTAACTGAGACTGTCATCTTTTGTGTCATAAAAAGTGTTCTAAGAAAGAATTTATTTCTCCATTCAGGACCAAAAGGCTTATTGTTGATGTGATACGAGCTCAGCCAGGAGAGACCCTTGCAAAAATCTTGGAAACGCCTGCATCTGAACATCAGGTAACTAATCTTTTTGTGTGTAGATAGAGTAAGACTATAGCACTGGTAATCTTTCTCGTTTTTCTTTCTCCTTTAAATGATCGAATTTGATTATGTCGTCCAGAGAGAGTCCTGTGAAAGCTACATTTTTACATAACAGAGCTAGCCCTTTCCCTTTCAGTGAACAACTAGGGTTGCCAGAACCCCATCACCAGGCCCTGCCCCGCAGCTACTGATCAACTGGTCAGTGGGAGAAGTTACTAGGAGAAAGAGGAAAGCCCAGGCCACATTGCTGGCATCGCACAAAAAGTGATGTCATCAGACCAGCAACATCCAGGCGACACTCTGGTATTTGAGCAAAAACTCAATGCTGGAGGCCATTTTTGCCATAGGGTTTTGCCCAAATATCAGAATTGCATCAATGCTGCAGCATGATGACATCACTTCCTATGCAATGCCAACGACATGGCCTGGGCTTTCCTCTTTCTCCTGATAAGTCCCCATCATCCCCTGCTGGTTGCTAGGAGGGCCCTAGCAACCCTACAAACAACTGTAACTGCTTCTTTTCATTCAAAGAGCTGGTGTGGCATATGTGTCTCTTCCCCTCACTCCCAATTTTATCATTTTAAACAATATTGTAAGATAGATTCTGGAGAGAGAACTGTGTTAGAATATAACTGAACTGGAGGGGGGGTTCCAGTGTTTGGGTCTCTTGATCTTTAGTTGCCTTAAATAAATAGAAATTAGGGCAGGGCAGGTTATAACCCTCTCCCCACTCCCACACTGTGTCCCTGGGGGATAGTAACTTTCCTGAGGCACAAGCCCAGGGCATGGCTGGAAGAGTAACCGTACGGCCCTAGCACTGCCACCAGAGATTTCTGTTGACTTATTTGAAATCATTGAAGACATTGGGAGATTTTCCATATTTCACCAAGGAGGTCAGAGTGGTGTATATGGCTTTGCTCCTTTTATCCTCCTCTCTGCAAAGTAGGCAAGGCTGAGAGACACCTATGTGGCATACTAGGGATTTGAATCCAGGTCTTCTACATTGCAGTATGACACTCTAATCACTATTTGGCTAAGAAGGAACTGGACTGCCTCCAGATGTAGTCTTAACACTCTTGTCTGTTTTTCACACTGGCTCTTGATAATTTTATTCCTGGATGACTCATTTGCAAAGGTAATCCTTGTAAACAGCTTTTAAGGATACCTTCAGATCCACAGCCTTGTTTTATTGTATAACGTTGTCTTTGATTTTAGTGATTTATGTGGGACTTTTAAGGTGTACTTAGAAGTAGGTTGTAAAGGCAAGGGATAAAAAAAAAAAAGTCTGAGACATTCAGATTGTAGATTCTTCCTATATATTACTTGTATTCCTGTCTTTAAAATCTTGAGTTGAAACTTCACTAACTGTTGGTGGATAATCCGTTTTATTCATTCATTCATTCATTCATTCATTCATTCATTCATTCATTCATTCATTGGATTTCTACCCCACCCTCCCAGCCAAAGCTGGCTCAGGGCGGCTTACATAAAAACCTGAAATTACATAGAATAAATAAATTACATTAAAAACATGAATTACAATTAAAACAGTTCAATCATAAAGTGCTAGTAGTAGTTGGTAACAGTTTGGTGATGTGTTTTTTTTTTCATGTGTTTATCTAGTATAAGCAAACATCCAGGAAATGGTGGAATTTGTGTGGGAATAAGTTAGGCATGTTTAGCCCAAAGAAAAGACAGCTAAGAGAGATTTTTTCAATTAATAATTTGTATTGAAGATTTTTTTTTAATTTTACTAAAACATTTATATGTGGAAATATAATAAGGGTAAAACGATAAAGAGGAGATAAAGATTGCAGCTGCATGTTCATGAGAACAAAATCCATGCAGACTATATAGCAGAACATAAAGATTCAAAATTACTGAATTCAGCTGGTATGAATTTACAGTTACATTTTTTCCAAAAGGATTCTTGTTGCAAAACTATTGGGGGAAAACTAAAAGTTTCTGACTTAATTGCCTCTCTTGATTATCTAATTGGTGTAAAGAGTCTGGAAGATTGCCCTCTTAGAATAGTTAATACCATATGTTCATGTCTGGGCAGTGGAGGAACTCCAGCTGCTAACTTGAGAAAGTTATTTAATAATGTCTCAGTACAAATTCTTCTGGTTATCAAGAAATCTGTTAGTGCAACACTCAGCTGTGATGTTTGACGTATTATTTTTCCAGTCTCCTGATGTACTGTGACAGTGCACACCCACCACATATGACTAAGGTAGAACACATTGACCATTTTTCTATATTTAAATATGTCAGAATGATAGGAACAGTTATTCATTGTATCCTCTGAGAATAGAACAGGAAGCAAAGGATTTCAATTAGAAGGAGAGCTTTGGGCTACGAATTAGGAAGAAGTCTGCAAGAACATTTTAGTAATGAATAAGTTGCCTAAAGAGCTTGTATCATTTCTTCCCTTAAAACTTTTCAAGAAAAAAAAATTGAGTAGGAATTTAAATAAGTCATAGGTGGTCAGTTTGCTAGCATGCATGCCACAAGAGGAAAGTTGTGACCACACTTCAACAGAAGTAGGGAGGGCTGATATATACCTCCCTGCTTCCACCATACTGCACTGCTGCATGCTCCCTGATACACTAAGCAGTAGCAAACTCACACTGTAGTGTCCAAGAACAGCACTGTCACATATTGGGGATCTGACTTGTAGCACACCAAGTTTAGCCACCACTGCAATTGTTGGATATGTATGTATATGCAGCGGAAAAAAGCCACATGTGCAAGCTAAGTTGGGTGATCTCTGCTCAAAAGCTTTGCAGACCCATGCAGGGATACTGTAACTCCCGTGTTTGTAATTCGTAATCAATATACTTGGTTGTTTATACTAATATGTAAATTACTTTTTCAGGAAGCTGAACATTTAAAAATAGTAGAAAAACGTGTAATTTTGGATTCTAAAACACCAGAGAAAATGAAACACAGTAGATCTATTCTTGAAGAAGGGCAGCTACCATTAGAGCAAAAGAAAAGGAAAATCCAAAGGAACCTTAGGACACTGGAACAGGCTGGACTGGTTTCATCTGAAAATAAATACCAGGAAATCATCAATGAAATAGCAAAGGTTGTTGGTACATTCTTGCATTTCTCCAAATGTCAGCCTTTTCACCCAAAACATAAATTCATGCTAACATGACAATACTGTCAAACTTCATTACAAGTTATATTATAAAGAAAATAACGAATTATACATGACGATAGGCCAATTAATAATAAATGGTAGATCTTCTGAGAATATATGCAGAGCATTTGTTTTCAACTTTCAAGTGTGTTACTTGTTCAACAGTACACTTAATAACTTTGGCAGTGAGTCCTGCCTATTTCTGTATGGTACACTGATGTAGTGAGTCGTGATATGTACTGAAAAGAGAAATTTTCAGAGCTATGGCCATAGACACTATAGAGCTATGGTCTTAGAAACATTACCCGCTAATTATGAGACCTCTCTCTAATCTCTCCTGTAGATGCTAGCTATAGTTGTTCAGTGGTAAGGGGAAAATACTGCAACTACTCAGGGATCTGCATCTGTTTTTGGTTGTTAAGCCTCTGGCTTTGAAAATAGGTGTTTCGGATGCACACTGTTGTTCAACACTTCAGTGTTTTCAATTAGATAAACTATAAAATTGAATTCTGTGTGTTTTATCTGTTACTCCTGAACACCTTGGTTTGACTCCATTAGTAGGGTTGCCGGGGAAATACCTGGAAATTTGGGGGGTGGCGCCTGAGGAGGGTGGCAGGGTTTGGGGAAGGGAGGGGAGGGACTTCAGTGGGGTATAATGCCCTAGAGTCCACCTTCCAAAGTGGCCATTTTCTCCTGGTGAACTGATCTCTGTCACCTGGATATCACTTGTCCTCCCAGGAGATCTCCAGCCACCACCTGGAGGTTGGTAACTCTTCCATTTGGCTGTGAGACTACTCAAGTGATTTTCCCAATATATGTTTGAGCTGTGCTTTTGCCAGTTTAACTAAATAAGAATGATCAGCTAAGTAAAACTATTACTATGGTTTGCAAGATTTTTAAAAAGAACCAAGTTATTCATGTATAATTGTTTTCCCCAAAACTTTAGGATATTAGAAATCAGAGAAGATACCGACAGCATCGAAAAGCAGAGCTGGTGAAACTCCAACAGACATTGAATGCTCTCAATTCCAAGAAAGCTTTTTATGAAGATCAAATAAATTATTACAACACCTACATTAAAACCTGTTTAGATAATTTAACAAGGAAGTGAGTGTTTTTTTAATTTGTATAATGAAAATGTAGAGCTTTTAGTTATATATTTTATTTACTTCACTTACAGCCCACTTTTCTCACTGAGACTCAGGGCAAAATTATAAAATCCTTTACTAACATAAAGCTCCATCCTCAACATGTTATGGAAATTAAAACCCAAATTGTCCCAAGCAGATAAAAATATATGGGCATAGTAGGTGTCATTCATTCGATATATTACTGAACATGTTTGAATTATCCAGAATTGCTTCTGAACTGTCCTGAATAATTTGCAACTTCATAGATGTATATGCCAAACATGCTTGTTTAAATTTTATTTCCTGTTTTCTGCTAATGTACGGAAGGCTGTTAACAGAAAAACAGCTGCTTTATGCTATTGCATTGTCTACTGAATGTCCCATTTCTGTTGATTGTGTTTGACCTGTGCTGTGTAATCTTCCTTGAGTCCCAGCAAGAAAGTTAGACCATAAATAATGTTAATAAAACTAATTAATTAAATAAATGAAAAATAGAAACCTGAAGACTGGCACTTCCATTAGCTGAGCAAGTGGCTACAAAATTTGGGTCTTCACTCTGCTGAAGTAGTTGCTGGCAGCAACAGAAGTCAACATGTGATTTGCTCTATCACCACACAAATGATAAAAGCTAGTAGTGCTGATCATCTGTCTGTGGGTACAGCCCCAATGGCTAAATGTCATATTGTTTTATTAGAAACTCTCCTTTTTAGATTAATATATGCAAATATATGAATAAATGAATGAATAGAACTTCTTATTAATATAAGGTACAGAGCAGCATTTTAATTGAGAATATGAAATGCCTTAAAAAGTTTCAACAAAATTTTATGATGCTGGATTATATAGCTGCCCTTTTTTACAAAACAGAATTTAGGAAGGAGATTGGCTTTATTAATTGTTCTAAATCTAAACCCAGTAACATCTGTTTACCTTTTCCTTTCTTAGTGAAAGGGGAAACGTGCAGCTTTTCATTGGCTAACATCTGCTTCCATCTTTTGTTTTTGCAGAAATTCACGGAGGTCAATAAAAATAAGTGGAAAAGAGGAAGAGAAAGGAAACAAACTTAAGAACATTTCACTGAAGTATACAGCAGCAAGGCTACACGAAAAGGGGGTTATACTAGGAATTGATGAGCTTCAGCCTAATCAGTAAGTTTTGCATCACATGTGCCCAAGTGTATAATCACTTGCTTGGATTAAGCATTAATTTTAATCTGACTTTTTAAAGATTAAGTATTTTAAGTAGCTGCTTAATTTGTCATTTTTATAATTACATTTGTAGTTCTCAGTCCAGTAATTGGTTTAGCATAAAATCTACTCACCCATGCAAATGATTGCCTTTTTTGTTTTAAGGTTTAAAAATGTCATGTTTGAAATTACACCTGGTGAAGAAGTGGGTGACTTTGATATCAAAGCAAAGTTCTTGGGAGTGGAAATGGAAAAGGTGCAGCTCCATTTTCAGGTAATTATTGATTTCGTGAGACCCGGGGTGCACTTTATTGCTTGGGTGGGTAAGGAGGCAATCATGAAGCCTGAATATTACATGGGAAATTGAGGGTGGAAAGAAAAAGATCCTCCTTCCCAAAAAAATCCATTTAAGGTACCTGGCTGCTTGGTAGTGGCTTTCCCTTGTGCCTCAAGGTGGCATTGAAATTCCAAACAAAATAGAGTAAAACCCCATTTACTCCCACTCCCCAGGAAAATGCCTGCAGATATGAACACCATTAAAATCCCTTGCTAAAAAAATTGGCCTTACAGATGTTGCCCCAGCCTCTCCACTTCAGAGAAACCTTTCTACAAGATGGGAGCCACCTTGTTAGGAAAAGGAACATGTTGTAGGTGCCAAGTGGACCACCTGTGGGGGGGGGACAACAACCAAAAAGTGGCAGCCAGAAGACCTTAGATGTCACATGGTGATGTGGAGAGGGGAGAAGGCCCTTTACAACATGTTTAGGGCTGGCTCGAGGTTTTTCTGCACCCTATGCAAGGGCACAGATTCCAACCTCCCGGTGGGGCCTGGAGACCCACCATGCCGCCCCCGCTCCTCTCCCCCTCAGGGGGGAGGGGGAGGGCAGACGAGCTGCAAGCCAGGGAAAGGGCGGGGGGTTAAACCCCCACCCCTTCCATCCCAGTGCTGGCTTGCCTGTGCGCCCTGCAGCTGCAAGGCATGCCAGCAAGCCATTGAAGGGACGGGGGTTTAAACCCCCGCCCCTTCCGACCCAACACCGGCTTGCCTGTGCACCCCGCAGCTGCGGGGCGCCCCAGCAAGCCAGGGAAGGGATGGGGTTTTTTGGTGGGGGGCTTTTGGCGCCCCTAAGGGCCGGCGCGCTCTAGGCAAATGCCTAGTGAGCGAGCCGGCCCTGCATGTGTTCACAACACACATACCATTTTTGGATTTTCACATAGACAATACAACAGCCATCCTTTTCCAGCATTAAAGACAGGTCTTTCTGATTTTTTAAAAAGCAGGAAACCATTTTCCTACAGTCAGCTATCTAGAACAATCTGATTCTCCACACTGGGTTTTCTGTTGCAAGTATGCAGAAATAGAGTTCTTAATGGTCTTCAAGTTTTAGTGAAAAGAGGGGGAAGCAGAACATGGAATGACAGCTAAATGCTGCAAATAAACAGAGCTGTTATGGACAACTTAAATGTGCACTCATGTAGAGTATTTACAGTATTCAGAGCACTTTATATATATGTTCTCAGTAATCATTCAACGGTACTATAAATTACTGTTAACTTGATATATTGAAGTTTGGGGGCAGGAGGCAGCAGCTAAAGCAGGTGGTTTTCCTCAAGCCACCTACAGTGCCATCCTAAACTAATTACACCCTTCTAAGTCTACTGAAGTCCATTGGTTTAGAAGGATGTTATTCAGTTTAAGAGGACATTGCTACTGAGTTTATGATTGATGTGAGATTTGAACTGGAAATATTGACTGTCTTGCCTCTGCTTGGGAAAGGGATGGCTTGCAGCTTTTATCTGTAGTGGGTGTATGAAAAAATTAATTTAAAACTTGTGCAAAACAAGGCTTGGAGATGTATACTTAACTTACTTTCTTCATTATTGCAGGACTTGCTTCAAATGCAGTACGAAGGTGTCTCTGTAATGAAAATGTTTGACAAAGCTAAAGTGAATGTAAACCTTCTCATATTCCTGCTGAACAAGAAATTCTATGGAAAATGAAGGCTGATGGGATCGTGGACTCACCTTCAAATCAACAGTCCCAGTTTTGGGTCTTTTTAACCATTTGAAGCTATTATGCAGCAGACATTTTCTTCAAGGAAGTCCAGAGGAATGTACTTATGTGCCTTTTTATCCTTTGATAATGCAGTAGGAAAATAAGAACGTTCGAATCAACCTAAATACTTCCAGATTTCTCACTGGTGTCGGTACTTTATTTAAAAGGATCTGATTTAGTGGTATCCAAACATTGTATGTCTGATTTTTTTAAAAAATATGCAAGATACTTTTTTGAACAGAACATTTAGAAATCATTTCCCACTAAAAATATATCCCCAATATAGCTTTCCTTAGACAGTTATTCATAGAGAAAAATCCTAATTTGTGTCTCTAAATAACAGCTTTGGCAAATATTTTGCTTAAATGCGGATGGCTCTTTTCCAGAAACCTGTCAATTGTAAAGTGAATTATTGTGCAATTCAAAGTTTTATAGGTAATTATAAATTTAACATTTACTGTATAAAAATATATATTTTGCAATTCATTCCTACTAAAAATGCACTACTGCCTCAATAAAATCGTCTATATACAACCTTTTAATTTAAGTGTAAAGGGGCAATTTGAATAGTGATCAGTTTTTTGCAATGTACTTGAGGTATTTTGAAGAAATAAATTGTGCCTGTCTTTTTGTAAGAAAAGAAAAAAATCCATAAATAAAATGCAATAAATCAACATCTAGTTTATTTTTAAATTTCTTTTGAGGTTATGTTGTATATTATTTTGATTATTTAATTTGTGTGTTTCTAACTGAGCAGTTTAGCTATATATTCAAATATAAAAGTGCTGCTGGAAGAAAGATTCTTACTCCATTTTCCAAAGAAATTGTAATGGCTTAGAGGGAGCTTGGGGATTGACTACAAAACTAAAGAAATCTTCCCCTTATCCTCTGCTTCTATTGAAGCCTGCCTCCGCAAGACCAACTGGAGTAAAGCTCTGCTTTTTCTCTTAAGGGTAGTCAGCTGGAAAGCCAGTATTTCCACAGTTCTGCACAGCTCATTCTGAAGAGGTTCCCCCCCCCAGGGTAAAAAAAACATGCCAAAAGTTTGGCTCCTGGGTATCTACTAAATAACATACATGCCTTTCCACACAAGGAATTGCTGCCCTAGAAAGCAAAGAGTTTCTTCAGTGGAGAAATCGAGTGCTGCTCAAGAATTCTTGAGGGGAATATGCTAGGCCAATGCCAGCCTTGGATTGGGAAATACCTGGAGATTTGGGGGTGGGCCCTGGAGAGGGCGGAGTTTAGGGTGGGGGAAACCTCAACATGATATAATGCCATAGAGCCCACCCTCCAAAGCAGCGATTTTCTCCAGGGAAACTGATCTTGGTCATCTGGTGATCAACTGTAATAGCAGATCTCCAGGTGCCACCTGGAGGCTGGCAGCCCTATCTAATAGTGCACTGTTTAGCTCTTTTGTGGGTGAATGTTTAATAGAAAGAAGGAATCATTCCATAAGCCTTCAAGGGGAAGGCTGTATTGAAATCACTCCTTAAGCTTTTTTAGACAGGAAGCATTTTAACTGCTATCATCCACTGGCCAATATCTCCTTGAATAGTGTCCTTGAGCATATGTTGGCTGCATGACTTCAGGCTTTCTTGGCGGAAACAAATTGTCTTGACTCATTTCAGTCCCTTGGGGGTTCTTTCTCCCAGTCCTGGCTTTGGAGCAAACTACAGGGGGAGATCGAGTGTGACTGTTTATTTTGAGAACAAAATTTGAGTCCAGTGGCACCTTTAAGACCAACAATGTTATTCGAGGTATAAGCTTCTGTGTCATAAGAACATAAGAGAAGCCAATGTTGAATCAGGCCAACGGCCCATCTAGTCCAACACTCTGTCACACAGCGGCCAAAATATACCAGGTGCCATCAGAAGGTCCAGCAGTGGGGCCAGGGCACCAGAAGCCCTCCCACTGCTGCCCCCTCCAGCACCAAGAATAGAGTGCATCACCTGCCCCAGACTGAGAGTTCCCATCTATACCCTGTGGCTAATAGCCACTGATGGACTTCTGCTCCATATGTTTATCTAATTCCCTCTTGAAACTGTCCATGCTTGCAGCTGCCACCACCTCCTGTGGCAGTGAATTCCTTATGTTAATCACTCTTTGGGTGAAGAAGTATTTCCTTTTATCTGTTCTAACCCGACTGCTCAGCAATTTCATAGAGTGCCCACGAGTTCTTGTATTGTGAGAAAGGGAGAAAAGTACTTCTTTCTCAACCTGCTCAATCCCATTCATAATCTTATAAACCTCGATCATGTCACTTCTCAGCCGTCGTTTCTCCAAGCCTTTTAACCTTTCTTCATAGGGAAGGTGTTCCAACCCTTTTATCATTCTAGTTGCCCTTCTCTGCACTTTTTCAATGCTATAATATCCTTTTTGAGATGTGGTGACCAGAACTGTCAATGCACACTTCATCAGATATATTGAAAGAGAAATTACCAGTCTACCTTCCATTTCAGTGTATCTGATGAAGTGTGCGTGTACATGAACGCTCATACCTTGAATAAAACTTGGTTGGTCTTAAAAGTGCCACAAGACTCAGAATTTTGTTCTGTTGCTTCAGACCAACACTGTGACCCCCCTGAATCTATGCTGATTTTGAGGGACTTCAGTGCCACAGTATTGGGTCACTGTTCTTCAGTGGTTTGGTCCTACCTGGCTGGTTTCCCTCCACATCTGAGTATCATTTTCAAGAACTTGAAGAGAAAAGGATGAGTTGATAAAAGTGCCTGACTTCCCCAGCCTTTTGAATTGCCAAAGCGCGTTAAAAGGATTCTCATTTGTGTAGCAATTACCAACACAGAATCGGTGCTTGGTAACTTCCCTTTAATGATGAATGGGATGCAAATGAGCAAGATGTCCTTAAGAAGTGATAGGTAAGTAAATTCCTCCGTGACCCTCCGTGCCTCAAACGCGGAAAGGGGGGCTGAGGCTGAACAGGGCGAAAAGGCGGCTTCTCTTCGTACTCAGGCCCGCCTCCCACGCCGGCTTGGGGCGGAGGCTGTCCGACCTGCCCGTCCCTCTTGCTCTCAGCCTCTGGCGGCGGCGCGGCTGCTTCTGCACTGGCTGCTGAGAGTTTCCTTCAGAGGAGCGTGGAGGACGTTGAAGGCGGCCCGAGAGCTGCAGGTTTCTGGACGTTCCCCCCAGTCCCTGCCGAGCGAGGCGGCCATGGGGTTGCCGGCGGTCCTGCTGTTGCTGGGCTACAGCTCGGCGCTGGTCTCTCTCTTGCTCTCCCTTCCCTCCGCGCAAAGTGGTAGGTGGCGCCCGGTTCCCGCCAGCAAGGCGTCCGGTTTGGGTGGTCTCTGGGGGGGAAGGTGGTTCAGCCATTGTTGCGGGCAATCGTACCAGGGGTTTCTGGAATCCGCGTGGCTGGTGCTGCGGCGGGCCTCCTCGCTCCCTTCCCCGCCGCACAGTCCTGAGCAGAGCGCCCACTCGTCGAAGTCCCGGGGTTCAGAAGCGTGGAACTCACGCGGTTGAGGAGGATTGTACTCGGCTGAGTACAAGCTCAGAAGCCGCCTGCGTGGGCCGTTGGGTCCCGAGTGTGACTGAAGCGCTGTTCCGCTACTTACGCACAAAACTGACCCTAGAGCGCGGTAGGCGGGTGCAAGAAGTGGCCCCGCAGCCCGCGGATTATCTTTACCTACCTATAGTAAACCCCCATGTATGTGTCCGCTGATTGAGAACGGGTTTCGTGGGTCTGACGACGAGGAGACTCCAGCCCGCAAAAGTTTAATGTTGCGTTAAACTTAATGCGCCAAAAGACTCCTTTCGTTCTAGAGAGTAAATTCCTTGGATGTTATTCTTTAGACTTATCAGGCATCGGTTTGGGATCAGCTGGAAGCAAGAGGTACCCGTCCCGCCCTCCCCCACCCCCCGCTGCTTTGCCCAAGGAGGAAGGGTCCCGGCTGCTCGGCTCCCCGCGGGTTTTTTTCTTTGTGTGTGTGTGTGTGTTGTCTTTTTTGTGATTTTCCAGTCGATTTATGGCGACCCAGTAGGGTTTTCAAGGCAAGAGAGGCTCCAAAGGTGGTTTGCGTTGTCTGGCTCCGTGTCACAACCCTGATATTTCAAGGAGGTCTCCCATCCAAATACTTGCCAGGTTCGACCCTACTTAACTTCTGAGAGCTGAGGAGATCGGGCTAGCCTTACTATGTTGGGAGTGGACAGACCTGCCGAAACAAAGCCGGAGGGGAGGAGAAGGAGCAGTCTTTGTGAAGGTGTTGTTTTTGTCAAAAAGTTGTTAAAAGTGGAAGCATGGTCTTTAGTTGTGCTCTCTCCCATCAAATCCCCAGTGGGGTTTAAAATTGTCTTTAATAAGTCACAGTTAATTCCATATATGACCTCAGGCGGGCAAGGAACTGCTTGAAACAGATAAGAAAACCCTTTCCTGGAACTCAGTTTCTGGAAATGTCCTATGGGAGTCAAGCAGCAAAACAGCAGGATTGCAGCCAAATACAGCAGTACAAAACATGAGAGGCATGGAACATGGGACTGGTTCCTTACTCTTTGCATATCAGAACAAAGTTTGAGTCCAGTGGCTCCAATTAGTCCAGTTTATTTTATTTTATTTTATTATTTTATTTATTTATTTAAGTTTATACCCAGAATCAGGGCCATAGCCATCAGGGGGCAGTGCCCCCTATTGAATCTTCAGCACCCCCACCGCTGCCTGCCCCCACCAGAAGAGTACTTTGCCTTTTAAAATCCACGCTGGCCCTTGTAATCCTTCCTTCGTCTTCCTCCCATTGGCGGGGGGGGGAGGAGGAAGAGGGAAGGAAGGATTACAAGGGCGGGGGGGGAGCCTGCGGTGCATGGCACTACTTTGCCTTTTAATCCGTGCTGGCCCTTTTAATCCCTCTTTCCCTCTTCCTCCTCCTGTTGGGGGGGAGGTGGAGGAAGAAGAAGGAAGGAAGGATTACAAGGAGCCAACAGGGGCCCGCGCGGATTAAAAGGCGAGGTAGCACTGCACGCCCGAGGCTCCCTCCTCCCCTCCAGAGAAGTACCTGGCCTTGTGGGGCTGGCCCAAAGCGATTCCTGTTACAGGAATCGCGTCAGGGCAGGTTGTCACTAATTTAATTAGTGCCCCCCCCAGAAGCCAGCAGCCCCCAACAAATAAATTCCTGGCTACGGGGCTGCCCGGAGCTGCGGTGGCTCAAGCGGTTAAGACGCTGAACTGCAGGCTGTGGAAGGTCGGTAGTTCAGCAGTTCGAGACCCGGGTGCCGCATGACGGAGTGAGCGCCCGTCTCTAGTTCCAGCTCCTGCCAACCTAGCAGTTTGAAAGCAAAAAATTGCAAGTAGATAAATAGGTACCACTTCGGTGGGAAGGTAACAGCGTTCCGTGCACCTTGGTGTTTAGTCATGCCGGCCACATGACCACGGAAACGTCTTCGGACAGCGCTGGCTCTTCGGCTTGGAAACGGAGATGAGCACCGCAACCCTAGAGTCGGATTCGACTGGCTTTCGAGCAAGGGAACCTTTACCTTTACCTTTACGGGGCTGCCCAGAATACAACTTTGTTGGTCTTTGTTGCCACTGGACTCAAAATTTGTTCTGCTTCATCAGACCAACATGGCTACCCACCTGAATTTGTCTTTGTATATCCGTTGTTTGCTGTGCTTGGTTAATTCAGCTGAAAAAGTAATATTAGTTTAGTAAACTTTTTTCTTGCTTATCTGTGGGAATAAACACACGGATATTCAATAAACATCATGTGATCCATGTTTCTGAATGTTTTAAGTTCCTTCTGTGGTGGAAAACTAGCATATTCACTTTCAGAGATTACTGGATTTACTTTTTTAGAACGGTGTGGAGATGTAGGAAGGACTCTTTCTTGTTGTTTATCTAATCCTCCATTTTTGTTGCACTTCTTGTACCGCTGATAAATCGGCAAAATGTTGACTAAAAACTTGGCACTGCTCTTGATGAGTCAATCCTTATCGTGTTTAATTCTTACGGATCAAGTTGAGCTTTGTGGGCTTCAAGGTTTATTTTGTCTTGGTTTTGTATTCCAGAGTTTGGTTTTTGTTAAGCATGCTGGTGGAAGGAACATTTCCTCTGTAAACTCTTCAGTTCAGGGATATCTTTCAAGGTAGCAGTTATGTTTCATATCAGGATAGGAAAGGTGATTTCATATTACTCTTCTTTCATGGAGCAGTGAGTTTGATAATGATTTATGGTATAGGAATCTCCACAAGGCAGAAGTCGGTTCCTGGTTCCTTATTCACACTTCCTAGTCCCTTATTTACGAAATCCAGCACCAAATATCGAGGATACTTAAAGCTTTGTATGCAAAAATAACCTTTGGACCACCACATATCATACACTCCCACATTCAAGGGACTCTGCCCTACAAGTGGACCTGTGATGTACCCTGGTCCACAGCATAATGTTTGTGCTAACTGCTCCAAAGTGAGATGCCACCAGGACAAATGCTGATTAAGAAACTAGGGGGGAAGCTGTTTCCCAAGATAATCATTGGACCATCCTGAATCACATATCCCCAGACTGTGGATACTATTCCCTACAAGAGACATGCCCTGGTGCCCAGTACAAACATTAGTCCTGGTGCTAAGAGCTTCCCCCAAGAAGTTGATAGGGTTACATTGGAAAGATGGTTTGCATAAGGAACTGGAACAGTTGCATGCTGCCTGCTCCCCAAAACAAGCTTTGGGCTATCAAAAATCAGTCTTTTGAGTCTGGGGTATATGGTTTGGTCCAATCATAGGGGCACCCCAAATAGAAGAAGAAGAAGAGATTGGATTTATACCCTGCCCTTCACTACCCAAAGGTGTCTCAGAGCGGCTTACAAACTCCTTTCCCTTCCCCTCCCCACAACAGACACCCTGTGAGGTAGGTGGGGCTGAGAGAGCTCTTGACAGAAACTGCTCTTTTTTCAAGAACAGCTCTTATCAGAACTATGGCTTGCCCAAGGTCATCCAGCCAGGTGCAAGTGGAGGAGTGGGGAATCAAACTCCGTTCTCCCAGATTAGAGTCCGCACTCCTAACCACTACACCAAACTGGCTCTTTGGTGCCAGAACCAGTTTCTGGACCAGGCACTAGTACATGATCTTTTGCAAGGGACAGTCTCCAGAGTGTGTGTGTGCAGGCGTATATGCTTTGAGGAGGTCCAGAACTTAAGGGTTCAGCTTTCTCCAGTTTCTTAATCTTTTTTTGTCCTGAGGTTACCCCACTTTAGAGCAGTTAGTTCCAGCCCTGGGCTGTTAGAAACCATTGCAAGTGGGGAGAAGAGGGGCTGCCTCAAGTTCTAAATGCTGCCAATTTCCCACCAAAATTCTAAATGCTCCCCTCCCCCATTTATAGTGGGTGTACGGCCCTGCTTTAGAATCACTGGGGTGAAATATAACCTGAGATATATTTTTCTCTTGATTAATCGTCAGGGACAGAATCTTGGGAAGGGTGGAATTATGAGAACTATTTCTTGGAGATTCTCAGAGGATCATTCTGGTCTCACTGCACATGGAACTGGGAAAATAATGTTTCTTCTGGTCAAAGAGGCAGCCAAGTGTTTTACTTTCCCCCTTTTTTACTTGAGATATTTTAGTCTGTTACAAAATGTATCCCATTGCCCATGGTTTCCTTGCTCTCTGCTCATATTCTCGAAAGTACAGTGTAACATTCCAGTATTTCTCGAATTCATCAGCTGTTGCCACAGATGAGACCACATCATTTGTATTGCAGATGACTATGCAGCAAACCACTGCCTTGGCCCAATCAGTAATCTACTTGACATTTTTGAAATTATGTCTTTGACACTTAGCAGTATGAGATTAGGGCAGAGTGTCAGAACTGGTAGAGGACTTTCAGTTCCCTTTGAAAAGTAAGGAACGATTGCAAGCAAGTCTATTCAGAATCCTTCTCAGGTGTGGGGCTTACTTCCAAAAAATGTTCTTAGGATAGCACTATTAGTATGCCATGATATTGTAATGATCTTGACTTAATTGGCCTGTTTGATACTCACTTCTGGTTTTAAAAACCCATACCCCCATTTTAAGGATCCAACAAAGTGTGTATGGAATAATTGTTACCAATGCAACAAATGCCATAACTTTTCCTGCTTTCCCTCCATTGTTCAATTTGCCTTAAGGGCCTGTGAATTTCTCTAAAGGAATTTCTAACCAACAACAATTCCAGTCTTTTCCCTTTGTTAGCATGGGGAATACGTTGGTCTGCAGTGCAACAGTTAGATTCGAGTCTAGTAACACCTTAGAGACCAACTAGAGTTTCAGGGTTATAACCTTTCGAGAGTCAAAGCTGCCTTCATGAGATACAAGAAATTGAGATCTCTGAGTCCTTTTATCCTGGTCGGTATTGTACCTTTGTACCCTTTAGAAGCATGTTTACACACCCCTCCCACCTTCTGACTACAATAAAAGGACTCAGAGATCTCAATTTCTTGTGTCTGGCGAAGTGAGCTTTGACTCTCAAAAGTTTATAATTTGAAACTTTCAGTCTCTGAGGTGCTATTGGAATTGAATCTGCTTAGTATGTCAGTTTCCCTGATGTGGCTTTTCACAAGCTTGTGTCTCACTTGGTCCATGTCACAGGGAGTGGGAAATGGCATTTTCTTGTATCCTAGATGTTACAGCTTCTAAAAAGAAAATTCCTTCCTTCTCACTTGCTTACTGATGCTTGTACAGTATAAGAATATTGGGCTGGAGCTGCTCCAGAGCTTGGGAAATATCTCATCATTTTGAGATGGCCTGAAACAAAGGATTCACTCAGCATGTAAATCCTGGGCTTGGTATCCCCATGTAACCAAGTCGTGTATGAAGGCATCCACTTAAGTAATCTTGTATCTTTGCTATTTTTGATTGCCACTTCTCAATACCAAAGTACAATTTCATAAGAGTTTAAGCTTTAAATCAGTACTGTTTATATCCACATTTTATGAGAGAGCCTACCTAGATCATTCAGTTACTTCCAGTGGACTTCGTATCCAGATTAAGAAGGAGGATTTGGAAACTTGGATCAGGCAGGCATGTGGTTTATGTTTGTTTTTTAGTATTTGCAGTTGTTCATAATAAGCATGGGGATGGCAGTTATGAAATATCAGTCTATGTAAATAAGTTAAAGTGCAGGGACATGTACTTATAAGTAAGATTCATGCTTTCACTGTGTGTGGAGCATTTAAACAGGAAATTGGCTAGTTTTGAGGAATAAAAAAGCTTTTATCAGTTATGTAGAAAAATCACTGTTCTATTTCTGGCTTTGTTTATGAATGTTGATGAATGGCCAAAAAACAGTCTATGGTCATACTGAACTTGCCTATCAGTGCAGTAATACTTTGAGGCTGGATAAAAGTCATGTGATACTATAATCCATTCTTTTGGAGTTCAAATGCCATTCCCTTCATTGGTCTGAATGAGCTTTCTTCTCTTGGCTATTCATTACATGATGGAGTTAGTAAACAGTCTACATTGCAATAGATCCAGTAGCTGAGGAAGTGTGTGTGCACACTAAAGTTCATACATTGAATAAAACTTCGTTGGAGGGTGCCATGACTGGACTCAAACTTTAGTCTGCATTGTGAATTGTCTTAAGAAATGCAGTTTCTCGTAAGATAGTTTTAATGTAAAATGCATACATAGCTTTTCACAAATGACAACCTGAATATTAGATTGGCTGGAACAGGGTTGTTGTTTTTTTTTTAATGAAGCTTAGATTACTGGAGCACATTTCTTCTTTCCTGTTGCTTTCCTGTTGCTGAACCTTTCCTTTTCCTGTCATTACACAAGGGTGCTGACATGTCAATGGACAGGAAATCACAAAGAATATACAACTGGAACATAGCATTGTAATCTGTGTATGTGGTATTGGGTTTATTCTTTCTTTCAAGCAGCTCAGTTTGTAACCAGACTGAAAAAAGTGGATTTCCACTGCAATCTCTGTCCTAATGGAGATCCCCCTTTCTTCCTGCTGATAGGAGCCAGAGGCACCATAGGTCTAGACTGGATGGCCCCTCGCAGCTCATTAGCAAAGCTTCTCCAGCATCCCTGAGATATCCAGTTTGAGAAGTGATATCTGCCAGGGAACAAACCCTTTAATGCCACTTATTAGGATTAACCAAAATATTATGAAACAGGTTAAATTGTTCAGGTTTGCTACAATTTGTCACTAAGTAGATGTTTCTAAAAAAGAGAGAGGGAGAGAACATTTCCAGTCATAGGGGGACAGTCCCTATGCCTGAAGATTCAAGAGCCTTAAGATGGAAAGCAGGGTCTGTTGCAGATTTTACTGGATTGGTTATTGTTATGTGCAAACAGATTTCAGGTCAGGTACCATCAAGGATTCTTGGACAGAGAAGCAATGGCCACACTTACACCTTGAAAATATTTTAACAATCAAGTATTTCCCCAGACCTAATAACAATACACAGATCCCTTGTAAGGCAAAGACCAGAAGAAAACCATAGTTTTCTTACATTAAAGATTAATTAATTGAAATTAATGTCAGGCAATGCACTAGATCAGTGATCCCCAGCATGGTACCTGCTAATGTGTTTCCTGGTACCCACTTATTTCCTTAAATGAAAGATCCAGTCTTCTATGTCAGTGGAGCAGGAGGTCCATCCGAAGATCCCAGGAGGAATCACCTTTGTGTATGCAAGGACCATAATTTGGAAATAGATGCCCACATCCAGCCCTGTACCCAGAAAATTTTTGTTAGGGGTGCACCAAGCTGCCATCTGGGGAGGGTGGGGTTTGGTGTGGGGAGGGGAGGGGAAGGGCCGGCTGGAGCCACAGATCAGCTCAGGACCTGCCTCAGCTTGCCTCCCAGCCCACCTCTGCCTGCCTGCCTGGTTTCCTGGGTGGCAGCACTGTGGCGGGGGACATGCCCAACGAGGAGGAGGAGGTGCCGTCAAGCAGCTGCACCTGGCACTGCAGCACCACTTTGCTGCCTGCCACCATCGCCTGGATATGATGCAGCAGTGGGGCAAGCGGTGAGGCAGCCCTGGCCCTGCACGGCACCCTGTCACACTCATCTCCGTCTCCACCACCCTCCTTCCTGCTGTAGGCAGGCAGCACAACATGAAGAGGGGAGTGACAACCTGTGGCCTCCAGGGGCGCTTCACAGGCTGGCCTCTCACCCCGTTCCTTCAGTGGGGGGGACTTCCTGCATGCCTTTGCCTTCTTCTTCCTCCGCAGGCCAGTAGGACCCAGAGTGCCTGCACTTTGCCTGCAGCTGCCCGGGGCTCTACCAGCGCTGCCTCCCTCCACCTGCCCAAGCTGGCCTTACCTGGTAATCACATTGACAGCAAACAAGTACGGGCTGAGATGCACTTCCCCTCCCCCAGCAAGTCAGGCAGGCCCTTCAGAGGGGGGAAGGGGAGGCATGGCTGTTTGGGGAGGATGCCGGGTTGTTTGGGGAGGGTGCCAGGCACTCGTAGGCACCCCTGTGGGTATGGGCCTGCCCATGTCATAGGAAGATACTTGGCTTGGAACCTCTAAACCTTATTTGATTGACTCCATGGCACTGACAATCTCAGAGGGCTTGGTGAGGTACTCCCTCACCGTCACCTCTACCATATCCTCCACCATTGCATGCCTGGCATCCCTACTGCTGCTGACCTCCCGGTTCACTGCTGACAATCAATAGTGGGGCTTTTCCCTGGTTGGGCTCTTTGAGGCAGAGGTGCTGGGCTGGGTCTCCTCCCTATCCTCTTCCACCCACTGTTTCCTCTGGCCATGTCTGTTGGCCTGAAGCCTCCACAGTCTTTGCAGAGCTCATGCTTCCCTTGCAAGAGCTTTGCATTCAGGAGAGCAATTCTGCCTTTTATCCAGGGGTCACAGATACAGGTCAGCTTGTACTCCTCTTTATTGTTGAGAAGATGCAACCTGGTGGTGATGCCCACCTGCAGTCTCTCTAACAAGGCCCTGACCTGTGGGAGAACAGCCAGCTCCAGTGCAGAAGCCGGCATCCGATCCAGCCCTCGAATCAGGGGGTAACTTGCCCCAGGCTGGCTGTATGGACACACAGCTCGCCAGTGTTGTCCTAGAAGGACTTGAGGACATGCACCATTTGGGAGAGGGTCAGCCAGTTGTTGAAGCTGATGCTCAGCTCCTCTTCCCCATGCATGATGGTCATGGAGGAGGTGGCATCCTGCACAGCACTCTTCTGCTCCACCAAATGCACAGTCATGGCCTAGGTGGAGTTCCTCATCCCCCTCCCCCTGCCTCTTGCATAGCAGGTGGGCAGACTTGATGCTGCACCAGAAGTAGGCAGCCAGGTGCTGGCAGGTCTCAAGCAAAGACCACATGTCAAGGGGGGGGGCAGTGAAATCACAACAATTATGCAGCATAAGTTGCTGTATCAATCCTTTTATCTATAGCTATGCTTCTTTTGCATGTTAGCAACAGCTTTGCAGTTTCTTGTGTTGTAAGCAAAGCTCTGAACTCTGCCCCCATTGGCAGCCAGTGACTAGTCAGAGTGATACATGCATCAGAGTACTTGGTAATAGTTACACAGGTACTTGTTTACATTATGTTTTATTGATATTTTATGTACTTATGGTTTATATGGCATTTTAAACCTTAATACTGGTACTGAAACAAATCTAGTTATATACAAATTTTAATGTATGATATTAGGAATATCAGTTTAGTGTTACATAGAAGTGACTGATCCAAAGAAGAAGAAAAGCAATGTCTGTGTAAATTAAGTGAAACTCAGTTTCCTGAGTTCTTCTCCAACCCACAAAAGTGTTGAAGTTCACAAAAAACATCTAACGTGTATAATTGTTTTCTTGATTTTTTTTTTAAGGATTACTTCCCAAGAATGATAGTTTCCAACTAAGAACATTTGTCTATTCTTCGAGTGATGAAACAGTTGAAAAAATTTCATGGGATTACACAGACTCAGAAGCTGAAAATGAATTGGATGTTGGATCGGGATCCATAAATCAAAGCAGGGTACTTGGAGCAACGCAGAAACAGTTGGCTAAACATATCTCCAGAGCTGCTGAGGAATACCTGACTAGCCCATGGCTAACCCTTTTTGTTCCGTCTGTCTATACACTCGTAGTCACACTGAGTCTTCCTCTGAACATCATGGCGATTCTTATGTTCCTGATAAAAATGAAGATTAGAAAGCCAGCTATTGTGTACATGCTCAACCTGGCATCTGCTGACGTACTCTTTGTGAGTGTGCTACCTTTTAAAATTTCCTACCATTTTTCTGGAAACAACTGGGCATTTGGACCAGAAATGTGTCGCTTTGTCACCGCTGCTTTCTACTGCAACATGTACTGTTCCATACTGCTGATGACAGCGATAAGCATTGATCGGTTCCTGGCAGTGGTGTATCCAATGCAGGCTCTGTCATGGCGCACTCTGGGGCGTGCCTCTATGGTGTGTTTTACCATCTGGGTTGTAGCCATAGCTGGGGTTATACCTCTGCTTATCACAGAACAAACAAAGAGAATACATCACTTGAACATCACAACCTGTCATGATATGTTGGATGAACTTGATCTTAAAGGGTATTACTCAATTTTTTTTACAGTTTTTTCTTCCGTTTTCTTTTTGGTGCCTTTCATTATTTCTTCTGTCTGCTATGTGTGTATCATCCAATGTCTGAGCTCTTCTGATATTGTTGCAAAGAAAAGCAAAAAGACCCGGGCTTTACTCTTGTCTGTAGCTGTTTTCTCCATTTTTATAATATGTTTTGGTCCCACAAATGTTCTGTTATTAATTCATTACATACATTTTTCTTACGATGAATTCTTGGAGAACATCTATTTTGCTTACCTCCTCTGTGTCTGTATTAGCAGCATAAGTTGCTGTATCGATCCTTTGATCTATTACTATGCTTCAGCTGAATGTCAGCGACAACTTAGCAGTTTGTTGTGTGGTAAAAAGAGTTCTGAACCCTGCAGTAGCAGCATCAGTGGCCAGTCAATGATCAGGACCAATCGAAGGGATACATGCACCAGTACACTTGGAAATAGTGTCTACAGGAAGCTATTGACATGAACCTCTGTAGACAAATGTATTTTTTGTGCACTTTTGGTTTGTACAACATTTTTAACATTATTGTACTGAAGAATATCCAGTTATGTACACATTTCAATATGATCAGTATATACTTGCTAGCATAATGTATGCCATCATGACCAGTGTAGTATTTAAAATGTAAGGACCTTAGAGTGGGGATAGTAGAGTGGAACAGCATATCTGTGTGGATTCTATTCCCTGACTTACATATAAGCTCTCTGTGGAATCCATTTACACTGAAAATCAGGCTACCCCAGTCAGAGGCTACAGAAAACTATGTTTTGTTTTCATTACAACACGTGACACGCACACCCCAGTGCAAAAGTTTAGTTTTCTGTAGGCATAAGCAACAAACATTTCTGTGGGTGAATGTAAATGGATCTATTTAGTTATCAGATGCTAAATCAGTTACTTTGTGATCAGTCATTAGGATCAAACTTGATCCTGTCTTTATATAGCACTGCCCCTTTATTTCTATGGCAGCCTTCTGGGTTCCAGTTTTGGTTCATGTGATAGAATATTAACAGCCTTTACAGCATTTCAGTGCATTATACCTCAAAACAACTCATGAGTCTTCAGATTTGTATATCCCTGTTAAGGTGGGCAAGTAAGGAAGGATAAAGAACCAAAGAGTTTCAGCATGTCTCAGTGAAAAAGGCAGACTATAGATGTGCATTCTGTAAGAAAGACCCAGGCTTACAGCAGTTTATTTTATGATGCTGTTTTCCATTTTTAATCATTGGTCTCACTTCATACAGATTAATTTTTAGAACAGAAATCTCTTAACAAGTTGGCTTACATTTTATCCTTGGTTCTTGCAGTTATGAATTTTCTGCTGTAGTTCACAGCATTCCCAAAACCAAGCAGCCACTGTAATAGATTGTTAGAGTAGTCTTTGAGAGACCCAGGTTTAAATCTCCACTGTGGTGTGGAAGCCTACTGAGTGACTCTCAACCTAACCTGCTTCACAGGGTGATTGTTGTGACATGTTATTTTATAGTGTTTATTTTATTACAGCAATAATGTGAGTGCTATTTCCATTTACAAACAGAGAAATGAGGCTGAAGGAGAATGATTTCTTCAAAGGTGGCCCAGTAAGTTCATGGGTGAAATAGATATTGAAGTTAGGCCTCCAATGTGCCAGTGAGGCACATTTTCTATTACCTTATTGGATAGATCTGAAATTAAAAGGTAATATTTTTCATGTGATTTTATGCTACTGGCGGTGGCAGAGGTGTACTTTATGCTACTACATTGTTTGTCTTGATCCTTCGCATTTTAACATCTGCACATATTTATAAAATATATGACCCAGTTTTCATGGTTTGGTATTGTCAAGCTGCACAGCTTTTTTAATTGCCAAGAGCAATTAACTTTTGACTTATGAATTAAACCATGTTTTATAAGAAATTCCGTTCCAACAGTTCTAAATGCTAGTGCTGGTTTATATATATTACATGTACACTGAATATCCTGAGGTTACATTTATATTAATGTAAATCCACCAGTGTGAAACACTGATTAGTAGGGATGGGCACCGGCCCAGGCTTTGCCCAGTTGAGAGTTCGTGACCTGAGGTCCAGGGAAGGTGCCTTCCCCAGACACTCACCCAAAGCTTTTCGGGCAGGCTCAGAAACACATTCAGCCTGATGTATGCATGCCACTTTCAGGTGGTGTCGGGCCCCACCCCAGCATGTCCGCATTACCCAAAAGTGACACAAGTGCATCACCATGCATGCTTGTGTCACTTCTGGAAAATGCAGGCACTCCGAGGGGTAGGGCCCAACACCATTCAGAAGTGGTGGGGAGAGCATTGTTTCCGGGTAAGGTGGGCATGCTGGGATGGGGCCTGACACCACCCAAACTGGTTCTGTTCAGGTGGGGGTCTGGACTCAGGAGTTCAGTTTCCCAGTCTGTGTCCATCCCTACTGATTAGATTCCAAATTCATCCACATAGTTCGGCATACCCAAATATCTGGAGAATCATAGATAGGAAAGTATTCTTGTTTCATAGTGAGATGCTGATATATGGCAGCACAGAATGCAATAAAGTATGGTCAGGACATTCACTTGAAAGCAGTTCCATTGCTGGCATTGTCTTGATTTGAGGTAGGAGCACTGTGTGCTCTCAGTTCTTTCCTAATTTTTATAAGAGTATATCTCTAGAACATCCTGATTTATTATCTGTAGAGCCATTTGCTTTTGAAGGCAGTTTTTCACCTATAATTCAGTTTCATTTATTTATTAATCTATTTTTGCCCTAAAATGATTTTAACATTTGGTCATATATATCAGTGGCAAGAAAAAGAATGTAACCGACATGAGGATTATCCTTTAAAGTTAAAATTGAACCAAAGTTTGAAAATAATCTCAGTCAAGACTTGGAATAATTGTACATTAATATATATTTTTTCTGATGCAGTATGAGTTTTATTTAAGATCAGAACTAGTCCATATTACAGTGTACAAATCATGGACCTGTGATGAATAATCATAGAGGGAATAGATAGAAAAGTCCTCTCCTCTCACCTCATCTCTTCCAGGATACTAAAACCTCTTTGCCAATTTTCCCATCTCCTTTTGTTTTATTGTTTTTCCCTTTAACTGACTCTCAACTGTTCTTAGTAGTCTGAGGATAGTTATGCTCCGTTCTTTATCTGCCCTTCCTCAGTAGCTTCTCTCCGGGAGAATATGCATAGTCCCAGGTGCTGGGCTCAGTTGGGCAGTGAGGAATCCACAAGGATTTGTGGAGGGCACCTCACTTTCCCCTGTATTCCCCATCTCATGCTATTTCCTCTTTCCCTTCTCTTGGCAACTCCCATATCCTCACCTTCCCATGCTTCCCTTTTTGCTTCCCACCTACTAATAAACCTTTTATCCTTCCTCCATGATCAGCTATATTAATTATTCTTTTATACCTCACCTTTCTCCACAATGGGGACTCAAGCAGCCTATAGCATTCTTCTCCATTTTATCCACACAACAACCCTGTGAGGCAAGTTAGTCTGAAAATGTGCAATTGACCTCATGAGTCCTCTCTCAAAGATGGTCCAGTCTCTCCCCCCATCTTTTACTGACAAAAAGGCAGGCTGAAAGCCTGGCAATACTGTTCTAGGTGCGTAGCAACAGCCACTGAGGACGTTCATTTCTTAAAACTACAGAAGCTCTTTCTATTATTGGGGGAGGGGTCTAACTCCCCAATGTTTTGTTTTTTAGATTTCAGATTTTCTGCAAACACAAGAGCTTTTCTCAGGTTTGTAGCAAGATCCGTCATGCCTTTTCATGGTTTCCATTTCTGGATTTAAGTATCCACAGATTTGTCCACATTGTATATTATATATATTGATGACAATGACAATGCTCAATAAATGGAAAAATAAAAAGGGGAAGGAGCTATGGCTTTACAACAGAGTATTACATGTATGAAACCCCACCTTTAGTGCCTGGCATCTCTCAAGACAAAAGTAAACAATACTAGTTGAATGAACCAAAGATCTGATTCAGTATAAGATCTTCTTGGTATGTTCGAAAATCTCCAAATCTCAAATAGCCATCTGAAACCGAAGAAAAATAACTGCTTGTCCTGTAGAAGGTGCTCATAGTACCTGATCATTTTAATCACATTATATTACTGCCTCTATGACAGTAATTCTCTGACGATAATTGTGTGACAGTATTGTTTTTCCAGAGCTAGTTTACTATTTAAATTCCAGCAGTATTTTAGTCTGGTTTAGTTTAGGAAGAAATACATGTTACTGTGGGAAGAAGACATTCTATGTTTTCCTTTCTGGTTTTGTGTGAACATCAAAATACATTTTGCATAAAATAATTCAATTGTTACAAGTAAAAATGTATATATTTTGCATTTTTGAAGGAATAGTCTCCTGAATTAATCAAATAAAAATATCGTTTTTGCTTTAAGTTAAACTGTGATAAGAACTGTTTTATATCTTATTTTTCTACTTTGAACATTGTGTTAAATTGAACTGATAATAAATGTATATACTCTTACTTTGTGTGAATCACTGTATGGTTGATTCATAATGCAATATTACCTCATACGGTATTTTTGACCACCTAAAACTTCTGCTGTGAAACAGACAGGTCAGGGAGGTGTTAACTCACAGAAGGGAAAACTGTTATTAAACATATACCTTCCACTACCCACGTGCCAGAACAGCAGGGTAAAACAGAACCCTATTGCAAATTGATAGAGTCTTTTTAAAAACATTAAATACAGACATATTGATACAGAAATATTAGAAAGCTGGTGTTCTAAACCAATATTGTCAAACATATAGGTTGTCATTTTGTATATGTGAATATTTTTTAAATCATGTGGCTTTGATTTCATACAACTTCCATATATGTCTTGTTCTTTCATTGTCATGGCATGGATAGGGCTCAGATAATGTACGGAATCCCAAGTTGTCTTCAGCAGGTGAGAGAACGCTACTGGGGGAGAAGGGTAATTCTGCTTGTACAAGAGGAGTGTATGGGATCTTTGCCGATTCTTCTTGCTGCAGACCTCCTGCTGCACTATTCATGATGGTTTGCTGTATTTGGTGGGGCCACAGTGGGCAGGAGCCAAAAAGATGAAACTTCAATGCCTGTTGTACATTCAAAAGTGCCCTTCCATTTCCAGAAGTCTTTAAATCCAGCTCATTGTGTGACCTTTGAAATGCTTCCTTGGTTGTAGATCAAACTTCCTTGTAACCATTCATGAGAGTTCTTTTGGGTCTGATACCAGAACATGTTTGTGTGCTTGTTTTATTGCCAACAGAAAAGGTGAGGACTTGGTGGAATACAGATTTATATCAGTACTTGCACTAATAAGTACAGGGAGTACAAAAGATTCCATAATGTATATCTGGAAATGACAATATCTGTGTATGATTCTGAAGCAATCATATCTGGAATAGTTTTACTTTTTTATGTGGTAACAGACCTAATACAGTTTCAACTTGTTCATTTTACAGATACCATGAGCATGTTAGATTGAACCACACTCCTACATTACACGTGTGAAATACAGAAATACTCCTGATTACAGCTGCAAAAATAATCCATTCTTGCATGCACTTATACAGATCTTTTCCTAGAGTGTCATTGGATTAGATTTCATTTATGTCAGTGTAACAAACTCTGAGCAATTGCATCGTGCAGTACTAGTGAGGCCTCAGTAAAGAAGAATGTGGCACAACCTCTGCAGATGAACCCTACATTTAAATGCCCCAAACCCAGCCAGAGGTACACTTTGGTGTCTGCCCTATATTCTCTTTATGAACACCAAATTTCTACTCCTAGGCAGTAGTATGCTTTCTAAAAGCTAGTTGTAGAAACCAGTACTTGGGGGGCAGGGTTTACAGGAACATGGAAATAATATAGTTGAGGGTCCACATAATATTGAGTATGACACATATTTGAGTTTGACCATAGAAACATCAGGCCAGTTATTGTGCATCAGAATCATACCTTACAATAGTGACATTACAACAGTGTGCACCTTTGACTTTTTTCACAAGACCAGTTGTAAACATTACACGGAACTTTTAACTTCACCAAGCAGCAGATAGTTCAAGGCACATCTCCACATCTTGCCATCTAAAGAAGTATAAAGTTTTCTTTTGTAGAATATAGACCACCGATCAAATGAAGAAGTAATTGTACATTGACAGTACTGCTTAAATAATCCTCAAATCTGCTATCAGATTTTCCTATACATGTTTCAAGCACAGTGTTAGAAAGAAAAAAACAGAGTTAGAAGTGGCCATGACTATAGCTTCAGCTATGTGTTTTCAGGCAACTGCTCTATGTGTTATGTGCCGTCCAGCTACTTTTGACTTACGATGACCCTATGAATTAATAACTTCCAAAATGTCCTGCCATTAACAGCCTTTCTCAGGTCCTAAAAACCGAAAGCCATGGCTTCCTTGATTGAATCAACCCATCTCATGTTGGGTCTTCCTCTTTCCCTGCTACCTTCAGCTTTTCCTAGCATTACCATATTTTCTAGTGAGTCTTGTCTTCTCATGATGTGACCAAAGTATGACAGTTTAGTCATTTTAGCTTCTAGGGTGAGTTCTGGCATGATTTCGTCTTGAACAACTGTCATTTTGCCTTAGGGCCACTAGAGGCTGCCATGGCACCAGACAAACTGTCAAGAAAACTTCTGAATTTAATAGATAATACAAGTGGAGACCTGCAAGAAACTTGCGGGATGGTTATCTCATTCATCACACCTTTCCTCCTCTTCTCAGCCCCTTCCTCTCTCGCACTATTTCTCCCCTCTGCCCCCCTGTTTTTACTCTTACTCTTACTCTCTCTTTCTGACCTGTCATATTTCTCTTTGTTTTTCTGCCTCCCCACTTCATCACTGTTTCTCTCTCTGTCTGCCCCCCACCCCATCATTCTTTCTGCCCCCATCACTCTCCCAGCCTCCTGCCTGCTTCCTCCCTCACTCCGCAGAACAGCAGCAGCGGTGGTGGCAGTGCTCTCAGCCACCCACCTGCTTCCTCTTCCCCCACAGCAGCAGTGGCAGCGCTCTGGGAATCACAATGGATCTCCCAGCTACAGAGATCAATTCACCTCAGGGCTGCCAGCTCCAGGTTGGGAAATTCCTGGAGATTTGGGGATGGAGCCTTGGGACAGTGAGGCTTGGGGAGGCAAGCAGCCTCAGCAGGGTATGATGCCATAGACTCAACCCTCCAAAACAGCCATTTTATCCAGGGGAACTGATCTCTGTCGCCTGGACAACAATTGTAATTCTGGGTGATCTCCAGTTCTCACCCGGAGGCTGGCAATGGTGGTTCTCATGGAGGAAATGGCTGGAGGGTGGAGTCTTTGGCATTACACCAGTCTGAAGTTCCCACCCTCTCCAGGCTTCATCCCTCAAATTTCCAGGGATTTCCCAACCTGGAGTTGCCAACCCTATTTCCTTCTTACCCAACAGCCAACCTACCTTTATCTGCCTCTCTGCTTTCCATCTCCACCCCCCAGCCTCTACATCAGAAAATTACAGTCTTTCTCCATAGTGGAGACCAAAGCAGCTTTCATTATTCCCTCCTTTTTATCTGCACAACAACCCTGTTAGGTTGGTTAGGCTGAAATATGTGACTGGTCCAAAATCATGCAGTCAACTTCCACTGCAAGATGGGGATCTGAACCTGGGTCTTGCAGACCCTACTTTGAAGCTCTAACTGCTGCACCTCACTGGCTTTTATAGGGTGGCTGCTGATGAACGGTAGCAAGCAGCTGAGGCTAGGTGAGTCATGCAAATCAGGGGGGACCTGGCAATCCTCGACTACTGCCAGGCCTAGAGTTGCCAACCTCCAAATGGGACCTGGAGACCCTCCAGAATTACAACTGGACTCTAGACAGCAGAGGTCTGTCTCCCTGCAGAAAATGTCTGCTTTGGAGGGTGGACTCTGTGGCATTATACCCAGCTGAGGCCTCTCCCTTCCCAAACCCAGCCCTCCTTAGAGTCCACCACAAAATCTCTAGAAGTCCCCCAGCCTGGCATTGGCAACCCGTGTGAGGCCTGGCCCCAAGGCTCCCTTCCTTCCTCCCTGAAAGGCCAAAATAGGCCTCAAAAGGGCCCTTCACCTACCTTTTAAATGACAAAGCCAGTTAGAAGCCCCCCCCCGAACATTCTAATCTCTCACCATTAATGCCTGAAGCAGATCCCTGCAGAGGCCATTTCAAAGGTTTGGGGGGGGATTCAACTGTCCCTGAAGGGATTTATTTTAGTTTTTGGATTTTTCTACAAACCCAGGAAGTCTTCTATGTAGGAAAAGTTGTTGGGGGAAGTGAGCCCCCTGTTGGTGGAAATAAGTATCCACAAATTTTGGCTATTAGTATAAGGATGAAGGAAATGGTGACTAAAAATGGCAGAAACATTACTAGCAGAATGCCACATTTATGCTAATTGCAACATTCTGATAATAATGTTTCTGCTATTTTTAGTTAACTTTTACAGTTAACAATTTCCCAAAAGAACACTGGAAGCTGTAACAGGGGATAGTACGGTGTCATGGGCAATGGTTTCAGTTTGAATGCAGACAAAGTCAAGTTCAGATCCTCATTATCTCATGAGGTTATTTGGCAAGGAACGATCACAGCATCAGCAGGTGGACAGATAAGGGTAACTAGCCGAGTTTATAACTAATACCGAGTCAGTTTCATTTGGGGGAAGCTATGATGATTAAACAGAACTATATTGTCAGCTAGTCCCATCTCATTTTATATAAAAACAGGAACACATGTACTCATCCTGTCCTACCCACTGGGGCAAATTAAATAGCTACAAAGGCATTCAGAGTTTAAAGCTTTGCAAAACTCCAAATGTCTAGGCCACAGATACCTGGGTGTAACCAGGTTCACATAAAAGAAGAGACAATGTAACGTAGTAGATAGACTATTAGACTTTGACCAGGGAGACCTTGTGAAAATAATCTCCTCCATGATTAGGTGACCTTTGCACAGTCACTATCTGACACACTAACCTTCCTTACAATAATGTTATGAAGGTAAACACTGGGTGGCATTATGTACAATATGCCATATCCCCGGAATGTCACAATACAGTATTATACTTGTTAACAGCTGCAAAACTTACTTGTAGGAAATTCTCATGATCTTGCTCAGAACTTTCTAAAAATGGAATAGTCAAAGCTTCTGAAAGAATGTTTAGCATAGTTAATAATTCTCAAAACTACATTTAAACTACAACATATGGATCTCATTTGGAGACCAAATATTCATCATGTAGTATGAAAACACATATTTGATAATAAATGTTGAATTACCAATTAGTGGTTTTACTTATTGTAATTGCCAAAATGTCTGTTGATTGAGCTATACATCTTTACTGTATACACAATAAAAATGAGAAACAAGATGAGGGAGTGCCATAAGTGCCCCTCAGCTCCAAGGCCAGCAATGGGCTGGTGTGGTTGATCAGCTATCAGGACCCCAGAAGGCCCACTGCCAACCCCTGGATGTTGGAGCATAAGGCACTGCTGCTTACCCCTGCCTAAGGGAGTGCGTGGGCTTGAAGAAGTTTGTGTTCCGTTGGAAGGATCATCCAGAAATGGGATATGCATTTGTGTGCGTGCATACTTCTTCAGACACAGTGAAACAAAACTTCTTCAACCATTACATATAGGTAGAGAGAGGATGGGGAGTTAGTTGGTAGGAAGGGCTAGTTAGAGTTGATATGCATAAATAACTGGGCAATTATAGCGGAGATTGGATTAAGGTGGTTGGTAAGATCTGTGAATAGCAGTAAATTAGCATCCAAATTCAAGAGTTAACAAACAGATGTGAGAACTGAGTTTGAGTCCAGTGGCACCTCCAAGACCAACAAAATTCAATTCTGGGTATAAGCGACGACTTAGAGACTTAGCATGTGTAGATGCACACTCCTTCAGATACACTGAAACAGATTTCCTCAAAGGTTACATATAGGTAGAGGGTGGGTTAGTTGACTGGAAGGGCCAATGAAAGGCAAGATACATAAGTAACTGAGCAATAAAAAACAAATAAGCAGACCTCATTCTGTTTCCTTCCCTTGTTAGTTGCACCCACAGCATCATAGTCTGGAATTCTGGAGCAGTACTAAGGAGTGGAAATCAACTGTGTTAAGTATCTGCATCCTAAGATTCCCTTGTCCTGTAGCAGAGAACCAATCCAAATACCCCTCTGGCCCTATCACGTGAAAATTTTTAATAGACATGCAAGGATCGTTACTTGTGATGTAAAAGTAAAGCTTTCAAGACAAGTTGTTTTTTAAAAAGTTCAGTTCATTGGTCCAGACCAAACATTGTGGCAGTGGGTTTATATTTAAGCTTTTGCGTGCATGCATACTTCTTCAGACACAGTGAAACAAAACTTTTTCAACCATTACATATAGCTAGAGAGAGGGTGGGGAGTTAGTTGGTAGGAAGGGCTAGTTAGAATCGATATGCATAAATAACTGGGCAGAGACAGTAAATGTTACTTAATTGCCAGGAGAATGGTCCTGAATTAATACCTCATTGCTCCCAATCCTAGGATCAGAGGATTGTTCAGATATTCAATTATATTCTCCCCATTAAGGCTCTTTAGCATTCCAGGAGTATACTCATCATTCTCTGGGAACACAATCAGATTGTTCTCTTGAGAAGGTGACAACACAATCAATGGATCAGTCAGAGTATGAGTAGATGACAGCATTTTCTTGAGGCCACCTAGCCTCAAAGTAATATCTATATATTCTCTTATAAAGACGGAATCCAATATGCTATTCAACCTTTCATCTGCTAGAAAGTACAAATGCTTCTAGGAAGTTTTCAAAGTGCCATTGTTTATCAGAGGTATGACATACAGGGGGAGAAATTAAGCAGGATTGTTCAGTCATTAGATCAGCAGAAATTGTAGATTTCTGATTACAAGAAGCTGCCTCCAAAGTCTTCCTTAACTGTAGCAGTCTTCACAAATTTTAAGCTACTTACATGGATGTAAAACCTAAGAAGTTTTTGCATTTGTTATCCAGCTAGATCTTTAAAAGATCATTTTATAAAAATTGTATCAGCAAACCTTACCCAGTTCTGTAAGATTAATGTGTTCGTCCAGCACAACTGTGGACAGGATGAATTATATGATTGGCTAGATGCTGTATGATTTATCAAGCTTAGCTTTGGTTAATATTCATTTTTGCTGGACATGAAGCAAGATCTGGATTGAACCCAACACATGACTCCCTACCAGATCATCGGAATAGGCACCCATCTTGCCCCTTCCTGCAGGAAACTTATCTTTGCCCAGTTGGCAAGTTAAGCAGTTTATTTCTCCCTTCTCCTGGAAAGAGTGTTCTTCTGTGGCATTTGGGTCCCCTGAGAAAGCACTCCATGAATTGCAAAAAAAAAAAAAAAATCTGATCATTAGTGAGGCTTAATCCTGTTGAAAACCATTTTGCTGTCATAATTTCTTCTCCAGGAAATTTTTTCTTTAAAAGTACCTTTAGATGAGAGAGATCTAGAATTCCCCACCAAAGCAACAAACCACAAAAAATCCATTTATTACTATACTACTACCCATTACCTCCAAGAAGAAAAAAGCATTTAGCACAGTTTTGGGGTATGCTAATTTCTGAGAACACTTTAGGATACAGAAGCCTTTGCTACGCTCTTGAACATATCATTTCCAGGGGGGAAAAAGTTAATCCTCATGAAGGAACTTAGCCTCTTTTGAACAAAAGTTCATTTGCTGTACTTTCACACATGGCCACTATATTTCCAAGAAAGCTATAAATGCACTTAACATACATTATGATGAATAAATGCTGCTGTAATGTTTACAGTCCTCACCAGCAAGGCAATGTCTGTATAACACAAGGCCAAGGAATGCCGCAACAACAATGCAGTACAGTCCAATTGGAACCATTCCAATCCAATGCCCAGTGATCCAAAGTACAGGAGAAAATGTAATAGAAACATAGTACTCAGCCAACAAGTTACTTTATTACTCTATGAAGACAGAGGTTGTACTTACAGAATGTATGACTGCAGTACTTACATAACAACGTGTGCATTATTTGATTAGTCTGATTCCACTATATCCATTGTTTGTTCTGAACTCACCAAGGAAAGATGCTTGGTCAAATGATCCCTTGGTTATGTGTGTTCCTCTTTTCCTCCAGCTGGATGTAAAATCAAGTCTGCTGTTCTTTCCAGCCAGGTTCAAGAGACAACAGAAGGAAGGTGTCTTCCTTACCTGAAAGCCTTCTTCCAGATAATTTGATTTCAGTTGTAAAAGGGTGCCTCTTCACATAAACATGTGTCTTTCCAAATAGATACAAGCAAAGATACAAGCAAGGAAGCTCAGTTGAAATTCCAGGTATTAAATGTAATAATCGAGTTGTACCATTGCTAAAGTAAGACTGATTGAATACATGCTGGTTCAGCTCACATCCCCTTTTCCAGGGGTAAAGAGGCAGACAATTGACAGGCTACTGGTAGCCTTCAAAACTCAACTGCCAGCCAACAAAAGAGTCCCTTTGTGATTTTCTGCTTGGGAAATCTTGCTGAGTATCCAGAAAAGTACTTAGGAGGGAATCAGGAGCTGACTCTCAGCTGATTGCAAGGATCAGCTGGAAGTCAGGTTCTACTAATCTCCAGCCTAGAAAGGGGGAGGGATCAGAAGCTTAATTAATCCCCATTATTTTTTCCTCCCCCGTCTGGTTGTTGGCTTGGGCTACAAAGGATGGGAGCAGATTATCCCTACTGAAGATTGGTTTTGACAGCCATTGAACTGGTCATGAAGTTCAGTACCATCTCCTAAACTAAAATTTCTGTGCCATTACAGGAGTTAACTAGCTTAGCAAAATGAGGACAATTGTGTTATCACTAATTGCTGTTACTGTAAAAAATCTGTGTACTTGTCTTGATTACATTTGAAGTTAATTTGTTGTTCTTGCATTTCATGGAACAACACTGCTGTTTACAATTCTTTTCTTCATAAGTATGCATGCGCCTGTGTCTACTAAGTGAGACACTTGATGCAGTGGGTTCCAGTCCATGGACTCTTATGCTAAAATAAACATCTTTTCATTTTTAAGGTTTCACAGGACTCCTTATATCAGATGGCGATTTTACGTTTATAAAATGTGGCTGTGGAAGCTGTAAAAGGGAAAGCTAGTTTTTAGGGGTAATGGGGTCTTATAAACTCATTTCATTTCAACTGTTTTTCTGTGGGGGGGAAACCCACCCCAAAACAAATCATGAATCTACAACCAGCTAGTATTTGTCTTGCAAAGGAAATTATATGTAAAAGTAATTTCAGTTTAAAGTTTCATTGTGAGAAACAATTAATACTAAAAACGTTGTGCACTGAGGCAATGCAGTAGGCATTGCCAGAGTCCATTCTATTGTTAATGTAGTTTAATTAATGTTTAATTACTATGCTTAAAACAAAAATGAAGGGGTTTTTTGCACCCATTGCCCATACATATAGGCACATTTATTATGTACCTGCTTTTTGTTTCAGATAGTACATTTTGGGAGAAAAGATAAGAAAGACTTTTGAAGATGCTGAATCACATGGTCATCTCAGGCATGACTTTATGCTGCCATTCATTAGCTTGGTGATTATTATTTTTTAAATTAGTATGGTACCTGAGAATGGTAATATGAAACTCTGGGGTCAGCCAGATGAGGGAAATTGAACAGCTTTTGCTGCCTCCCCCAACAGGCTGAGGTGGAGTTCTGTAATCCACTACACAGATCTTTTTTTATCTATTTCTTCCTTTTTTCAGATTCATGTTCAGGTAATCATATGTATGGTTTTAGTATAGTTTTGAAGATGGAAATAAGTCAAGCCTCTACAATCAAATTATTACACTTTTATGTTCTCAAGCAAACCTAAATGACACTTGATTAGTGTAAGAATGCCTCATTTTCTTCCTTCATTCTTCCCTCCAGTTGTGATACTCTGAACAAACTGGTAATGCTTGTGTTTCCAATTAAAAGGGTTTTCTATGCACCTTCTAATTGTCATGTCTAATAACCATGTTCTTGATTTCTTAGGGAACAATACCTTGGGACTAAGAACTACTATCTCTTCTTTGGTAAATAAAACAGGAGAAGAAACATGGGAACATTATGATGGGCCTACTTCCCCACCCCCAAATGAGCAATACATAACTAGCGTATGACTAACCTAGTTTGTTCCTTCAGTCTACACTACAGTTGTTACACGGAGCCTTCCCTTGAACATAATGGTGATTATTGTGTTCCTGACAAAAATTAAGATTAAAAAACCACCTGTAGTGTAAATGTTTAATCCAACTGTTGGTGATCTGCTCCTTGCAAGTGTGCTGCCTGTTAAGATTTCTTATTATTTTTCTGGACATAATTGGACTTTTGGACCTGAAATGTGCTATTTTGCCAAGGCTGCCTTCTTGTGCAGCTTGTACTGCTCCACGCTGCTGTTGTTGGTGATGAGTATTGATCGTTTCCTGGCAGTACAGTCACTTCCATGCCACAGTACATGCTGCAATGACATACATCATCATCTGGATTATAGCCACAGCTGCTGTCAAAGTGACAATTCAGACTAATTTAAATGTTACTATGTGCTATGACCAGAAATCTAGCTCTGATATTAGAAGGGTGCTTTGCTATTACTATTGTATATTACCTGTTTTATACCTTTAATAATTTCTACCACCTGTTGTATGTGGATTGTAAGGCACTTTAATCTGCCCACTATGTTTTCCGCAAAGCCAGCTAAGAAGAGTCATGCCAAACTCTTGTCTGCCATTGTCTTGTGTTGTTTTATTGTTTATTTTGATCCAAGAAATGTCTTGCAAATAGTGAAATACTTGGGTCTTTCACTTGGTAAACAAGCTAAGGATCTCTCTTTTACCCATTACTCTGGCAGGCTGCACTGGTACTGTAAATTGTTGCATTGACCCCTTGATTTATTTTTATGACTCTTCTAAATATCAAAGATACATCAGAAAATTTCTGTGTGGCAATGATCATTTGCAACTTGAAAAAGGCAACCAGGCAAGGAGAAAGGCAAGGAAGCCATGACACAAACACAGTGTCTTGCATTTGTTGCTGATATAAAGAACAAGAGGGGGAGAAGAAATCCCCTGATCTTTGCCTCTTGTTTATCCCTATTTACTAGGAGGAGAGTGTTGGGATTTTTGCCTTTAAATAAATAAAGACTGAGTGCAAAGACAAGAGCCACACACCGTGCTTAATTTTCTAAGTTTTCAGAAAAAACAAAAGGGAAGGGGAAATTAGATGTTATAAAATAAAATAACTGCTAACAAGCAGACTACATCTTTATAGACAGGAAGATACAGCTTAATGGCATCTTCTTGGTCTGAAAACAGAGAGAGGAAGATTAGCAATAGACCTGTGAATGGATGCATACAAAATCAAAGTATTTTTCTTACAATCAGTCTATGGTTACAGGTCAACTCATTTTACTAAGTAACACCCCAAAACTAACTAAACACTATTTCTATAGGCTACAAGTCAGACAGCATAACATCCTGCTTACTAACAAACAGCAATTAACTCCATAATGACTGAAATGTAAGCAATTTGTTTTTAAATTTTATTTATAAGTTTTACAAATACAGTCATATACATAATCATTGATTTTTCAAATTTGGGGTCTATTACACCAATTTTTCCTCCAATCATGTACACACTCTAGACCATCTTTTTTGGTATATTGTTTCATCTTTTCCTTGAATTAACATATTACGTTTATCCATTTCAGCGATCTCTAACAATTTTTGTACAAGTTCATCTCTAGAAGGTATCTTCTCCATTTTCCAATACTTAGCTACTAGTATTCTCGCTGAGGTAAGAATATATGTCAACAAATATATCATTTTGCTCACATCTGCTTGGGATTATATTCAATAAGTAAATTTCTGGTAGTAATTTTAGGTTAATATTTAGTATTTCTGTTATTACTTTATTAATATTTAACCAGAACTTATGCATTTTTTTACACCTCCACCACATATGAAAGAAAGTTCCTATGTTAGAAATACATTTTCAACAATTTCTAGAGGCTGAGCTATGACACTTAGCAATTCTATTGGGTGACCAGTACCATCTATGGAACATTTTTTTTATGTTTTCCTTAAATGAAGTTGCTCTTAATAGTTTCACTGATTTCCATATTCTGGACCATTCATCTATGTCAATATTATGCCCAATGTCTTGCATCCAAGCAATCATCAAGGTTTTTATTGTTTCATCCTGCAGAAAGTCTTCTAAGAAGAGATTATGAAGTTTTTGTATTGTTTTATCACTGGCTGAAAGCCAAATTTTATCCAGATCAGTTTTTGTCACATGGAAGCCTGTTACTTTATCCTTGTTATATCTTGATTGTAGTTGTATGTTTTCCCACCAAGCAAGATTTATATTATTCAGTCTTAAGTTCTCTGTGTCTTTTAGCTTGTTGGATTTGTCTAGTAGGATATCATAGGTTTCTCTCTTCTTTTCAGTCATGAGAGTAGGTTTTATAAACACCTCTAATGGGGATACCCATTTTGGGACTTTTGTATAATATTTTTCTTTTACTTTCCTCCAAATTTTTATCAGTCCTCCCGTAACGATATGTTGGTGGAAGTTTGAATGTATTTTGTCTTTGTCATACCAAACATAGGCATGCCAACCCATGCTCAAGTCGTGACCTTCCAAATACAGAGTTCTCCAGTTTTTGAGAGATATCCAATCTTTAATCCATCCTAAGGATGATGCTTGGTAATACAAAGACCAATCGGATAACTCAAACCCACCTCTCTCTCTTTTTATCTTGTAACACCTTCCATTTGATTCGTGTTTTTTTAGGATACCAAATAAATTGTCTGGTGATTCTATCCAAGTCAAAAAAATATTGAGCATTCTTTAAAATTGGTATATTTTAAGCTAAAAATAAAAATGGAGGCAGTATGTTCATTTTAATAGTTGCAATTCTGCCCATTAATGACAATTGCAAATCTTTCCATTTAAGAAGGTCTTTTTTAATTTCATCTAATAATTTTTTGTAGTTGTTTTCCAGAAGCATGCTGTTTCTGCTTGTCATTATTATACCTAAATATTTAACTTTATTTGTAACTTCTATTTTTGTTAAGTTTTGGATTTCCCTTATTATTTCTTGTGTACAGTTTTTTGTTAATATTTTAGTTTTTTTTTGAGGTTTATTTTAAGGCCTGCAACTGACTCGTATACTTGTAATACATCTAGGAGATAACTGATAAATGGTAACGGTTCTTCTAATATAAAGACTAAATCATCTGCGAAGGCTTGTATTCTTCTTATCTGATCACTTTCTCTCACTAAATCATTTAAAGAGTCTAGTGCAAAAATAAATAATAATGACGGTAAGGGACATCCTTGTCTCATTCCTTTCTGAATTTCGATGTTTTGCATCATATCACCATTAACCATAATTTTAGCATATTGCTTCTTATATATAGCTGTAATCATTAATAAAAAATTTGGCCCACAGTCCCAAGTCTCAAGTTTTTGACTCAAGAATTCCCAGGATACATTATCAAATGCTTTTTCTTCATCTAGAAAAACTAGTGCCAGTTGTTTCTCAGGATGAGTTTCAAAATATTCTAAAACATTGCTAATAGTCTTTATGTTGTTTTTTCATTTGTCTTTTCAGGAGAAATCCAGCCTGATCTTGGTGGACAATTTGGGGCAATACTTTTTAAAATCTTGTCACTAGTATGTTTACAAATATTTTATAGTCTGCATTCAGCAGTGAGACAGGTCTGTAGTTTTGAATGTCCTTTCCATTAGATTTTGCTTTATGTATTAATGTGATAAGCGCTTCATTCCATGAGTCTGGTAGTTTTCCTATTTTTGCTATGTTTTGCAATAGTTCTTTAAACAGTAAAAGTATTTGTTCTTTGAATTCTTGATAGATTTCTGCTAGAAGAGCGTCTGGACCCGGAGTTTTCTTCTTTTTCTGATTTTTAATTGCTTCTAAAAATTTCACATGGTGATATAGGTTCATTTAAGAGTTTCTTCTGTGTGTCACTAAATTTTTTAAAATTGTTTTGTAATAAGTATTCTTTTATTTGTTGCGTATCTTGCATTTTTTGTTGATACAGCTTTTTCTAAAAGTTTTCAACAATCTCTATTAGCTCCTTGGATCTGTATTTTATCTCATTTTTTCCATCGTCCAGAGCCAATATTGCACGTTTTTCTCTCTTTCCTAAGTTTATGCGCTAACCATCTGGTGGGTTTGTTGGCATTTTTGAAGTAATATTTTTTGGTGTATTCTATGTTTTTTGCTATCTCTTGCATTGATACAATATTCAATTGATATTGTAGCATTTTAATTTGGATTTTATTTTGTCTACCTCTTTGGTTTTATTCATTTTGTCTTCTTCTATTTTTATTTTTTCTTCTATTTTCTCAATTTTTTTCTTTTTTTGCTTCTTTTTCCAAGCTTCTTGGTTAATAAACCATCCTCTTAAGAATGCTTTAAATGCATTCCATATAATATTAATTGAAATTCCTGATTGAATATTTCTTTTAAAAAGTTCTTGTATTTCAGTTTTAGTTTTTACTACAAATTCCTTGTCTCTTATGAGCCCCAAATTCAACTTCCATCTTGTTTTCCTTTGTGTGTCATTAAAGGTCAATGATATAGGATTATGATCTGCATATGTATTTGATAGTATTTTGGTTTCTATTATCATTGTAGTTGATATCCAGGCCAGATCAATCCTGGACCAAGAATTATGTCTGGATGAATAATAAGTGTAGTCTTTTTTGTCTAAGTTTCTGGTCCTCCAAGCATCTATTATACTATATTCTTCTGCCGTTTGCAGAAAACTTTTTGGCAACGTTAGACCTGATTTTATATTCTTTTTCTGCTTTGTCCTATCTATCCTTGAATCGAATACTGCATTGTAATCTCCTACAATGCATATGTTTTCAAAGTTTTTAATTGCGAGTATTTTACTTATTTCTATAAAGAATCTCTCTTGATTTTGGTTTGGAGCGTATATGTTTATAACTAATGTTTCTTTTCAATTTCTCATTACTGTTATGGCTATTATCCTTCCATCTTCTTTTTTTTTTTTTGGTAAAACTCTCCTAAAAAGGAGAGAATTTTATTCTTTTTATAGGAAAAGGGTAGGGTAGACAGCTGGAGAAAGAAAAAAGAGATGGAGTGAAAATATTCTGTTAATAAGGGTTAGTTTTAGTTAGTACTATTTTTAGCATCCATCACGGTTAGAAGATCTTCTTTTTAACAATCCAAAGTCCAAAATAACTCTGTTAATACCGTTAGTAAAGTCCATTGGGGTTAGTTATTAAACAGCTCCTTCCAGATGTTACACGAACAGCCGCTGCTCAAAGTGTCTTCTTAAGTCTTTTCAACTAAAAGTTGAGTCCCTTTCATCTTGATGACTCCCGCTCCGTCACCTCTTCCCCCTGGGTCGTTGTCTTCTTCGCTGCTTGCATTCATCCCAGTTTTGAGTGCTGCCTCCATCCTGCTGGCGTGTCTCTTCAAAGGTTTTATTGCTTTAGAGACGAATTCCATCTTCTCTCGTTTCTTTTTTTCTTATATTTCCGACCATCAACTTTTACGGGCTCCATAATCACAGAAGAAATTAGATCTCTGATATATTTCCTGCTCAGCTCGACATCCCCTTCTTCTGGCAGAGTATTTTCTTTTATATAAGTGGAATAGGCTTTTAGAGCCATGTCCACCTCTTCTTTTATTTCACTCGCTTCACTGCCAGTTAGGGGTGCCAAGTCATTCGTCAAGATAAAACTGAGATCTTCTTTCTCTTCTTCTTTCTCGCCCAAAAGGGTTAACATCAGATTAGCCTTTCTTGATGTTTCCGAGATTTGCTTTTGCCGACAGAGAAGAGCACTTTCCACTTTAATCAAAGTTTCATTGATTTTCTGCATTTGCTCCAGCAGGGGCCGCAGTAGCTCCTCTTGTTGAATGACAGCAAGCTCTGGGGGGGGTTACCCGGACCGGAAGTCCCTCCCCCTTCTCTTCCGGTTTGTGCAGGACAATTTTCGGCGTCGACATTTTCCCTTTTGTTTACTTTTTCAAAGTTCGTGCCGCATCCTCCAAGAGGCTGACAATGTCGCAATCGCCTGCCAAACCCCAACGGTATCTTCACCAACGCTTTTTTCTCTTTACCCCCCTCCTCGTCCCTTTATTAATCTCGCTTCTCAAAAGGGGGTGGGGACTCCTCCCTCCTCCCTACGTTTGCGGGGGGATTTATCTCGCTTCAAAGTTAGATCTTCAACTCACGATTCGATGCAATTCTTCTTTTTATTTTAACTCATGCCGCTTTCTTCACTCCTGGTGGAATTTGGGAGCGCTGCTAAGTCCCATTACGGGCACGACGCAGCGGGGCCGATTGGGGAGGGGAGAAAGCCTCAATTTCCCGGCTAACTGCCGGCAAAGAGGCTACTCCCCAAGCGCCCCTGGTTTGGAGCCTTTACCTAAGGCTCACTAGGGTCTTGCATAGATGCAAAGACCCCCCCAAACTGCGCGTGGGCTAACCACCTCCGGGAGCGTCCCGAAAGGTGGCCGCCATTCGCAACGCTGAAACCGAAACCCATCCTTCCATCTTCTGATCTATAAAAAAAGGTTTGGGTGCAGGTAGTCTTTGACGTATGTTACTACTCCTCTTTTCTTTTCACTATCAGCTGCTATGAATGGGTCTCCTAGTTTTTTATGTGATGAATGTTTAATATCATCTTTCTTTATATGAGTTTCTTGGAGGCATGTTATATCAGGTTGTAATTTAGAGATTTGATGAAAGATCCTTCTTCACTTTTGTGAACCATTAGTTCCCATTATATTTATTTTTGTTGTCACCAGTTTTGTTCTTGTACTGGAATCTAGTTAACATCTTAAATTGTGTCCCTCCAGTAATTCTATTTTTTTTCCTGGCTGTCTTTTTATTTTCTTCCCTGTCTTTTTCTTGCGCCATGTATTCTCCCTCAGGATCTACATCATCCTCTCCTTGTTCTTCTTCTTCCTCCTCTTCTTCTTTTTGCCAACCCTGATCTTCTCCATATCTCTCCAGGAGGTTTTCCGCCTTTAATACAAAAAACCCTATTTTTTGTCTTTTACTTCTATAATTGAATAATAGCCCTTCTGGTATTAACCATCTATAAGTTATTCCATTTGGTCTCAAAAGGTTAGCCAAAGTAGCATAATATTGTCTTTTTACCCTTACGTGCCAGGGTACCTCTTTTAATATTCTAATCTCTGTCCCATGTATTACCAGTTTATTTTCATTTGAAGCCTTAAGGATTTTATCTCTCATTTCTTTTTTATACAACTTTCCATGTACTTCACAAGGCATCTTATTTCTTTTTGCGTATGCCAAATTTCTCCTGTAAATAGTTTCTGTTTCTACTATGACCTCTTCTTTAGTTCCTATTTTAAGTTGCTCTGCTAAATTTTGGGCTAACTCCTCTTTCAGGTTTTTATCAATATCTTCCGTTATATTTTGGCACCTTAGAATAAGCCCAGCTTTGTCCATTTCCAGGCTAATCAAGGTCTCTTCCATTTTATCACTTTTTATTTTTAACTCTTGTATTTCCTGGTTTATATCTTGAACTTTGCCTTCTAGTTTATTTGTAGTTGTTGTAATTTTTGTTATTTCTATTTCATTTTCAGTTATCTGTTTTTTAATTTCTTTTGTCTCAGTTTTAATCTGGTTTGATATTTCTTCCATTTTTACAAGGATGGGTTCTAATTCTTTTTTAATTAATGTTGGAAATGTAGGTTCTGTCACATGTTGTAGTGTTTGGGCAACACTCTCTTGAATCAAGATTTTCAACTCTTTCATCATCATCTGAGCAACATTCATTTTTAACTGACTTGTTGCCCTCATTTGCCCTGGCGATGGTATAGAGCCTTTCCTACTTCCACTAGATCCTGGTGCCATATATATATATATATATATATATATATATATATATATATATATATATATATTTAATCTAGTATAGTATAAACTCTTATGATCTGTTTGTCATAAGAACATAAGAGAAGCCAATGTTGAATCAGGCTAATAGCCCATCTAGTCCAACACTGTCACCCAGTGGCCAAAAATACCAGGTGCCATCAGGAGGTCCAGCAGTGGGGCTAGGACACTAGAAGCCCTCCTACTGCTGCCCCCCCAGCACCAAGAATACAGTGCATCACCTGCCCCAGACTGAGAGTTCCTATCTATACCTTGTGGCTAATAGCCACTGATGGACTTCTGCTCCATATGTTTGTCTAATTTCCTCTTGAAACTGTCCATGCTTGTAGCTGCCACCACCTCCTGTGGCAATGAATTCCATGTGTTAATCATTCTTTGGGTGAAGAAGTACTTCCTTTTATCTGTTCTAACCCGACTGCTCAGCAATTTCATGGAGTGCCCACGAGTTCTTGTATTGTGAGAAAGGGAGAAAAGTACTTCTTTCTCAACCTGCTTTATCCCATTCATAATCTTATAAACCTCGATCATGTCACCCCTGAGCTGTCATTTCTCCAAGCTAAAGAGCCCCAAGCATTTTAACCTTTCTTCATAGGGAAAGTGTTCCAACCCTTTTATCATTCTAGTTGCCCTTCTCTGCACTTTTTCCAATGCTATAATATCCTTTTTGAGGTGTGGTGACCAGAACTGTACACAGTACTCCAAAAGAGGTCGCACCAATGATTTATACAGGGGCATGATGACACTGGCTGATCTGTTTTCAATTCCCTTCCTAATAATCCCCAACATAGCATTGGCCTTCTTTATCGCAGTTACACACTGTCTAGATATTTTCACTGAGTTATCTATGACGACTCCAAGATCTCCCTCTTGGTCCGTCTCTGCCAGTTCAGACCCCATCAATGTGTATTTATATTTAGGATTTTTGGCTCCAATGTGCATCACTTTGTACTTGGCCTCATTGAACCCCATTTGCCACATTGACGTCCACTCACCCATCCTTGACAGATCCCTTTGGAGTGCTTCGCAATTCTCCTTGAAAGATTCACAAGATTTACATACACTTACACTTTGGAAAAGTGGAGGAGGGACAATTTCACTGCCTTCTTGCAGCTCTCTGACCTGCACAGTTTTATGTCCACATGAGACACATGAACCCATGCATATTTTACCAGGCACGGAAAGGGACTGCAGCAGAGAACAGGTACACAGGGAAAATCAGCATTCTAGGGTGGATTCATTGGATACAAGACAGTGTCTGGAGTCCGACTCCACAAGATATTAATTACATATATTTCTAAAGAGGTAACATGTGATTCTCCTTTACTAAAAAAGGAGTTTTGTAGCACCAAAACTGAAGTAAGTATGGGTGAGGACGAAGCGGCAAAGGTTAAAGATAAGGCATGCTGTGGTATTTATCAGAGAGAATACATCCGATAGCTTGTAGCTCTTTTTTGTGGGGGGTGTTGATATATCAAGCTACAACATCCTAACAGTAGTTAGGATGGTACTTTCTAAATGAGTGGATGATAGTTTCCTCAGAAAGTTAGTTGTGTCTCAAAAATAACTGGATATTCTGATGGCAAAAGCCCTGAGGACAGAGTCCTGCGATCATGCCAGTACCCAGAACAATGGGGTTTCCTGTGTCCCTAGGTTTGTATATTTTACACAGTAAGGTAAAAAAGGTAAAGGTTCCCTTGCTCGAAAGCCAGTCGAATCCGACTCTAGGGTTGCGGTGCTCATCTCCGTTTCAAAGCCGAAGAGCCAGCGCTGTCCGAAGACGTTTCCGTGGTCATGTGGCCGGCATGACTAAACACCAAGGTGCACGGAACGCTGTTACCTTCCCACCGAAGTGGTACCTATTTATCTACTTTGCAATTTCTTGCTTTCGAACTGCTAGGTTGGCAGGAGCTGGAACTAGAGACGGAGCTCCCTCCGTCTTGCGGCACCCGGGTCTCGAACTGCTGAACTACTGACCTTCCACAGCCTGCAGTTCAGTGTCTTAACCACTTGAGCCACCGCAGCTCCTATTTTACACAGTAACAGGGCTTTTTTCCTGGGGGAATGCACTGAAACCTCTTCAACAAAATTAGTTTTAAAATGTTTAAAAGTTCATGAGTTTTCAGTATATAGACTGAAAACTTAATTTTTCTCTTGAGAGTTCTCGCACCTCTTTTTCCATTAAAAAAAGCCCTGCACAGTACACAGAATTCTGAGGTAAAGATTTGTTCCTATAAGTATACGGGAAACTCCTTCATTGTTTTCATTCTTTCTGTTATTCCTCAGTGGGGTTTGAGAAAGGTAGCAAGATGGAAAATGCAGTATTGCAAAATAGCCCATCCTGTTGATAATAAAGTTTAATGAATTTTTAATTGATATGCTTAAAACTAAAACAAATGCTTTTGTACCCATTATCAATATATGATATAAATGATCATGTTCCTGCTTTTTTGTTTTGAAACGTACTTTGGAGGTGGGGGGGAGACAAGAAAGGCCCTGAAGATGCCAAACCATATCATTTTCACTCAGCTTAAAAGTGCAACAAAAGCTTTTAAACTCATTACCTACCTGTACATATAATGCACATTATTTTATACATGAATTTTGTTTTTAGAAAGAATCTTGTCATGGGGCTAATACCAGAGCCAGTTCAAGGTTTGCATGGGCCCTGGGAGATGGAGTATAACTGAGCCCACATTCCCATTTGGTAAACCCTTTTGCCTCTAACCACACCCCTTAAATATGGCCCTTCCCCTTTGGCGCTACATTTTCTTCAGACACTCCCTTTTCCATTTCAATTTGCTTACTCTAATAAAGAGATATCCAAAATTTTGATTTCTTAGTCATTTTTATTACTTTGTGTAAAACCAGAGCGACGAAAATATGCCTTCTATGATTTTATTGGAATTCTATTCAATAAAATTGGCATAATTTGTGTAAAAGCAATACAAATATTACTCTAGAGGAGCCTTGGTGTAAGGACATGCAGAAAAGTTTCTCCACTCTCATCACTGAAAGTGAGAAGGCCAGTCCACATCCCTCCAAAATGCTAAGCAGCTGAACAATCCCTCCATGATGAAGATTTTTCTTTGGAACCATCCAATGGAGAGAAAGGAACTTTTATTACTCAGTTTTATCACTCAACACGGAATCAAAGGAGCCATAGCTAAAACAAGAAAAATCCCTACTTTTAGTACTGAGAAATGCATCACTTCATTTTTAAAGCCAAGAGTGACATCTTTGATGCTGCTAATATAATTCTCCAACAAATATCACAATTCAAATCTTTAGTTGTTTGTTTTACACATATGTATTTGTTTTTAAATTGTTTTTATTATCTTTTAAAATTGTTCATGGCCTTGAGGGCCCTAGTTGGGTACAAAAATAGCTAAGTATTTTTTTTTGCATGTGTGTACCTATAATAATCAAGATGTGTAACAAGCTGTGGTAAGTAACTGCAGCAAAACCAGTTTGACAGCATTTACACCAATATGTAGCATTCCAAGAGGACTGAGACAGAGCTTTCAGTTTTGGCAAATACTGTAAGGCCATTCACCAGCATTTTGTTGCCCCAGGGAAAAAATGCAATGGAATATTACACAAAATTATTTTGCCTCGCTAGAACTGTCTGCAGCATGCACCATCACAAGATTCCAGTTATGGGGAGAGCAAGATACAAAGAAAATCTGAAGATTTTTTTTCTTGAACAATGGCTTGCACTCCCTTGGCATGATTATCATAGCATTGTCCACAAATACAATTCACCAACAATTTTTTCTGTCACCTTGTCCAACACAATGCTTGCAAGACTTTTTCCCATTGAATCTGTGACATGCTACAAACTCTCCTTGATGTCCACTGATTTGCCATTAACAAAGAGAGGGAGCATGTGGCTGTGGTGACACAGTCATTTCGATCGGGTTTCACTGCTGTTCCCTCTCGCATTTAAAATTACTTATCAGACACCCGAATCTGTACCTCCCGCACTGAAGTGGGCTCACTTGCATGATCCTCCCAGTTCCCTAGCAAGTTTTTCAACACTGGGAAAATCAAGCACTTTCTGAGTATTTGCACTTTGAATCCGCAATTTTGCTGATCTGGACAGCCATCTCCCACAATGACTGCGATTGGATCGTCTGACTATCCTTCGCACAATGAGGTTCCCCCCCCCCAGCTTCCGCCTTTGTGTGCATGAGCAATCCTGCACTGAATAAATCCAATGTTTAAATATTCAAGCACACATATAAACTCCAGCGCTTGGTAGTACGTCACCGGTTCATTTTGTTCGCTGTTTGGGAGGGGGAACCTGGAAAAACAAGGGAGTACAGCAAGTCCAGTGATTCAGCCGTGTACATATGCACATGCACAAAGCAAAACATTTTTTAAAAAACAAGCCGTGATGCCACTTGGGCAGCGTGGCTGTCTGGATGGTGCCCGGAGCCTCCTTGCACAATGCAAGTGGTTGGGGGAGGGATGTATGATCATCCCAACCTGAAAAAAATTATTCCAGATCAAATCTATAGCAGGAACAAATCGGGATAAGCTTGCCGTGTGACCACAGCCTGTGTGTCATTAGAAAAGGCTAGTTCTCCCTTGACACCTTGGTGAGAGCTTAGCTTCCATCATCGTAAAGTAATAAAGCGACCATTCGCCACTTCACTGTGGTGTGGAGTTTGCAGTGTGTGAAAGAAACAACCACAATTATTTCACAGCAGGAGTGGCCCTCAGTGTGTGCTTGATTCTGCCCACTGCTGATGCTGCCACTGGCTAAGACAATAAAGGCTCTGGGGATCAGCCAGATTGAAACTGAAGAGATTTTGCTTCCCCTTTCTTCTGTCTTTCTCTCAGCAGGCTGAGGTAATTTTCTGGTACTGTTCACTCTGGGTTTCTTGTTACTTTATGAGGAAATGTCCAAGGAGGATGAGGACATGAAAAGTGGAATGAGATTTCAGTGAATCCTTGCTCAGGCAGGCAGGAGCAAATTTGTTTTTAGGTAAATCCTTGCAGCCTTTGTACACATCTGGAAATAGAAGTTGCGGTGCAGTTCTGAAGGAGAAATGGAACTTACTGTGAAGATGCTGTTTTTTCTGCTCATTATACCCTGCACTTCATTCAGTAAAAAAAAACACAGTAAGTATAAAGGTTGTTACACCTAGCATAAAAGCTACTCCATTTTCAGCTGCCAGCACTGACTGTAGTTAACTCCAGCAGTGGAAAAATCCAAGGTGAGAAATTATAACAACTCTGAGCTTTTTAAAGCAAATCAGTGTATGCAAATCTTTAATTTACTAATCTAAATTTGGACCACCAAAGAAAAAAGATCTGGTTGGAGTCCTAAACCTTAATTAATTATACAGGCATCATGTAATCTCTTGCCTCCCTCTATCAGCTTTGTGTATGGTAACCGTTATGTATGGCTTCAGTATAAGTGCATTTATTTTGGTGACAGACATACATTATGGTTCTACCATCAAATAAAGAATGTTTTATATCCTTAAACAAAACTAAATATGTGACAAACCTATGGAGCACCTATCTTCTTCTTCCATTCTGCACTCTAGTTGTGAAACTGAATACTCCTCAACAAAATGGCAGTGCTTGTATTTCCAATGAAACTGATTTTCTAATGTGTATGTGTAACCTCAGTTTGTGGGTTCTGTGGGGCAGAACTTGGAATGAATCTTGCAATAATTCAAAGAGAATAAAACATTTTTACTTTTCACTTAACATCCTATCATGTAAATGTAGGGGTTTCTATGTAAATACAGAGTTAATAATGCAGCAGAACACTTCTGTTAGATTTAAAAGATACTTTACTTATGTGATTTTGGGGTAAGGGTGGACTGAAAGTTAAATATGAACAGCCAGTGTGATGCAGCAACAAAATAGGGTAATACAATCTTGGGGTGTATCAACGGAGGCATAACATTGAAATCACAAGATATCATAGTCCCACTGTACACTGCATTGGTCAGGCTGCACCTGGAATATTGTGTGCAGTTCTGGAGGCCTTACTTGAAAAAGGATGTGGACAGAATGGAGCTGGTGCAGAGGAAAACGACAAGAATGATCGGGGGGGGGGGGCTGGAGACCAAGCTCTATGAGAAAAGACTAAGGGATTTGGGAATGTTTAGTCTGGAGATGAGGAGGCTGAGGGGGGACATGATTGCTCTTCTTAAGTATTTGAAGGGCTATCACTTAGAGGAGGGCAGGGAGCTGTTCCTGTTGGCAGCAGAGGATAGGACTTGAAATAATGGGTTTAAATTAAGGGCAGGAAGGTACTGGCTGGATTTTAGGGAAATCTTTTCTACCGTAAGAGTTGTGCAGCAGTGGAATCAGCTGCCTAGGGAGGTGGAGAGCTCCCCCTCACTGGCAGTCTTTAAGCAGCCGCTGGGCAAACGCTTCTCAGGGACACTGTATTAACGCCAATATCAACATCATTATTAACAGCCTGATATAACCCAGACTATGTTGTTAGCTGACTGCATGCCTCTGTTAGATGCTGCTAATGCCCACCATCATTTATGAATTGCACTAGCACGTTATGCTATGTTTTTATAATTATATTGTTGTGATTTTATTCAATTTTTCTGTTTTAGTTGTTCAATACATCCTATGTAAGCTGCCCTGATCCTGCCCTGGCAGGGAGGGCAGGATAAAAATTAAATAAACAAAATAATAAATAAACTGTAGGCTGATCCTGCATTGAGAAGGGGGTTGGACTAGATGGCCTGTATGGTCCCTTCCCACTCTGTGATTCTGTGATTCTACTAATGAGGGAAGGTAAACTGGGAGATTAAAGAAAGAAACAACACAGGACAAATATCCTAACTAGCTGCTCTAACCTACAGCTTTACTCAGATATTTCTAAACCTCATGTGAGGACAAACTAGAGAAGAAGGAACAAAGAGGAATAGAACTGAAACCAGTGCTTACTCTCTAGTCCACTCCCAAAGTATTGATTACCCAATTGGAGAATCCCAATGCTAACTAATGATGCATTTTGTCACCTTGCTCTAGCAGCAAATACGTGCAGGCTTTGTCATTGGGTCCCTAACTAAACTACACAGGACATCAGTATGCATAAACAAACAGTTAATTATTCCATGACTACAGAAAGAAAACTTGCAAATTCCAACAGGAACAAAACATAAATCTTAATAACACAACAGAACGAGGATCTTTTAAAGTCCAAACAATTAACTCTTCTCTCCTTCACAGCTTGCCACCCCCAAAGTCCATCTCCTTCCTCTTGTTGGTGGCCCCAGAAGTCTCCAGGTGAACCATTCATGCACTGGCTTCCAAGATGAAGGTCCCAAATGAACTCGCCAATAGTAAACACAGCCCTGTAACAATAATTCTAAATTTTGCAATTTAGAACAAAAGTCTCCACCCCTTAACAGCTTCCATAGATAAATCATAGTTACCTTAAACAAGTTGTTAAGAGACTATGACAAAGGTTCAAGCTTCCCAATGTTGGATTCTCTGGATTTTGTATTGCCAGGGAATCACAGAAATTAGCAGACTGCTCAAGGCTTTAACGCAGCAGAGTGGGGGCTAGGTGTGGCTACAGACTTACAAAGTTACACAGAGTCAACAGTCAGTTCTAAAGATAATAAGCACCTTATACACCCTTGAGAGTGCAGGTAAGAGATAGATGTAGATTACCTACTCTAACTAGATGGTGTTGGAAGCTGGACACATGCCCAGCCTCCATGGTGCAAGATGGAGAGATCATGCACCTTCTTTATGTGTGTGTGCATGAGAGAGGAGAGAGAGAGCAGAAGCAGAGGAAATTGCCCCTAAGAGTAGCATTCTACTTCAAAGGAAAGGATCAGATAGTAGGAAGGAAAGGCTGCTCTATGTGTCCTGACCTCTCTATCTGTCTAAACCCTTTGGTGCCATCTTCTCAAGTTTGAGACAGGAGACAGCACAAAGTCTTCCACTTCTAATACCCAGCAGGGCAGTCTTGCTTCCCTCCTCTGTTTTCCACACATTTTGCACCCTTCTGGAAGGAGAAGGAGAAGATCTGGATTTATACCCCACCCTTCACTCGGAATCTCAGAGCAGTTTACAATCTCCTTCCCTTTCTCTGCCCAAAACAAACACCCTGTGAGGTAGGTGGGGCTGAGAGTGCTCTGGGAGAACTGCTCTTGAGAGAACAGCTCTGAAAGAACTGTGACTGACTCAAGGTAATCCATCTGGGTGCATGTGGAGAACTGGAGAATCAAACCCAGTTCACCAGACTAGACTCTGCCGCTCTTAACCACTACACCATACTGACTGTCCACCCCTTCCTGGTTCATGTCATTACTAATTGAGGTTACATATGCACCATCTAAATGCCATGCCTAATAATCATGTCCTTGATTTCTTAGGGATAAATACTTTGGGACTAAGGACTACTGTCTCTTCATTGTTAAACGAAACAGAAGAAGAAGAAAATGAGCAACTCATGACTAGCATGTGGATGACCCAGTTTGTTCCTTCTGTCTACACTATAGTTGTTGCACTGAGCCTTCCTCTGAACATCATGGCGATTGTTGTGTTCCTGACAAAAATTAAGATTAAAAAGCCACCTGTAGTGTATATGCTCAATCTGGCTTTTGCTGATGTACTCCTCGCGAGTGTGCTACCTTTTCAGATTTCTTACCATTTTTCTGGAAATAAGTGGACTTTGGGATGTGAAATGTTGCATTTTGCCAAGGCTGCCTTCTTCTGCAACATGTACTGCTCCATGCTGATGATGATGGTGATAAGTATTGATCGTTTCCTGGCAGTGGTGTACCCAGTACAGTCACTTCCATGGCGCTCTGTAAGCTGTGCCTCAATGACATGCAGCATCATCTGGCTTGCAGCCATAGTTGTTGCTGTTATACCTGTGTTTTTCACAAAGCAAACATTTAGAACACCTATGTTAAATATTACTACCTGTAGACTCCTGAAATCTTCTTCCAATGCTAAGAAGATCCTTCGCTATTACTACTGTATATTACCTGTTTTCCTCTTTCTTATACCTTTAATAATTTCTGCCACCTGTTACGTGGGCATTATAAGATATCTTCATTTGTCCAATGTTTCTTCGAGTAAGAAGAGGCGTGGCACACTCTTGTCTGCCACTGTCTTGTGTTGTTTTATTGTTTGTTTTGGTCCAGCAAATGTCTTGCAAATAGTACAAAACATAAACCTTTTACTTGATAAACAAGTGAAGAATCTCAGTTTTCCCCGTAGGTTGTCACGTTGCATTGGTATTGTCAACTGTTGCATTGACCCCTTACTTTATTATTATGCTTCTTCTGAATATCGAAGACATGTCTGGAAACTCCTCTGTGGTAACAAACATTCAGAGCTTGGAAAAGGCAACTGTACTACAAGCAGTAATAAGGAAACCTCGACACAAGCACAGTATCCTGCATAATATAAAGTAAAGGTAAAGGTTCCCTTGCTCGAAAGCCAGTCGAATCCGACTCTAGGGTTGCGGTGCTCATCTCCGTTTCAAAGCCGAAGAGCCAGCGCTGTCCGAAGACGTTTCCGTGGTCATGTGGCCGGCATGACTAAACACCAAGGTGCACGGAACGCTGTTACCTTCCCACCGAAGTGGTACCTATTTATCTACTTACAATTTCTTGCTTTCGAACTGCTAGGTTGGCAGGAGCTGGAACTAGAGACAGGACCTGCATAATATAGTCATTCATTAATGTGTTTGTTGTTGACATGAAGAACAAGCAGGGGAGGGGAAATTCCCAGATCTTCCTCTGTTGTTATCCCCATTTCCTAGGAGAGGAGCTAATGACGGTGACCAACTAGAGGGAGACTTCAAGCTGAAATTGCACAAGACATGGTTCTGCAATCAGCTGGTCAGCAAAGCGTTCAGAAAGGATGCTTAGATCTGAAATCCTATCGTCCTTTCAACTCCCAGGCTTGTGCATACCTTCCTTTGGGAGGCTTTTAAAGGTTTCTTTTTTTTCCTTTTCCTTTTCTTTTTCAGCAAACTTGGTTGGGAGTTCCATGTTGACCAGTTTGCAAGAACATCCTCCTTTCTATCCCTGGCCCCAATGTGCAGATTTTCATCCATATACTGTGGCCAGGTTCAAAATTAAATCTACGATAGTTCCCAGTAGTTTCCTTTGATGCCGTCTCTAAGATATTAGCACAATATAAATGGTTCTTGCTTATTTTGAGCACTTGACTTCCAGACATACCATCTTCAGATTCTGAAGGGTATATAACAGATAGTGAGAACACCAATGGTGATTATTTCTTTTTTTAACATTGTAATGACTATCTGTCCACAAACATAGTAGAAAGTATCAAATATGACTGTGGTCCCTGATGTTTTATTTGTAAATGATGTTTGTAATGTTCCAGAGCTTTAGAAAAGTATTTGTTCATCCATTCTCGTATGTTTGTATTTTATTGTCTCTGCACTCTTCTGAAATGGGAAAGCTACATCACTCCACTTTGAAAAATGTGCAATGAAACATTTATAATGTGGTATTTGATGCTGGGATATGAAATGGTATATCTCTTCAGATCTTGGAAGCTAAGCAGGGTTACTTTATATTTATATTTTAAATAACTTAATTTTTATGTATATATTTTTTTTCTTGAATTCAGGGGGCTTCCATCTGATTCCAGTAGTTTAGCCCTTATTGGCTACAACTACCAGAATAATTGTTTTGTGCAAGTCGCCTTGTAAGCATTCTACCTTGCAAGACTGACTGTCTTGATTTTTAGTTCAAGGAGGGCTTGAGGCATCATCCATTGGTCTCTGGCTATCTGGAGAGTAGAAGGGGACTGGTGGTGAGTCTACCCTGGGGTGTGAGGCCTGACACTTTAGCCTTTTTAGTTTTTGTCTTGTTTGATCTGCCCGCTTCCAAGGGATCCTCATCTGGGGTCTCATGACATTACTGGTGGGCAGAAGGTTGGACCTGGTATTTAAGGTGTCACCTATGCTGGATGGGATTGCAGTGTTACTTCTCTGCTACTGTTGTATTAGCTAGTTATCTGACAGTGTCAAGATGAAAGTTTGGGGGACAGACAGATGAGAGAAACTGCAAAGTTATTGATGCTCCTTTCCTCTGTCTCTCTGTCTCTCTCTGTCTCTCTCTCTCAATAGTACATCGTCTGTCCTCTTAAGCCAAAATGCATGTCCAAGATTTATCATGAGATAAAAACGCTTTGTTATTGAGTGGCCTCTTAAGGAATAAAATAATGTCACAATATGGCTTTGGATTATTTAAGAAATGTTAGTGCTGTTTAAGGTCCGTGTGTCCTACAGTGTATAAGTGTGCAAGAAAGGAGAAAATCAGTGCCTGAAGACTGGACTGATAAAGAGACTGAGGAATGGCAGAGACGTCTGGCAAAGACTCGCTAAGGAAGGGGTGGACCTCAGGAAAATAAAATAGTCAGGAGAATTTAGATAAATCTGTGCTAAGCATAATAAATTATCTGAATGCTGTGAATGCAAACAGTCTGCAGTTGTGGTCCTTTCTTACATGCCCAGGGAAATGCTGATCGCCACTTTGGGGTCAGGAAGCAATTTTTCTTCTGGCCAGTTTGGCTGGAGATCTTGGAGTTCTCTTGTCTCCTTTCTGGGCATGGAACAGCACTCACTGGGGGTGTGTGTGGGGGGCATTTGTGAATTTCCTGCATTGTGCAGGGGGTTGGACTAGATGACCCTGGAGGTCCCTTCCAGCTCTGTGATTCTGTGTGCATACTGTTATTCCTTCCTACAAGTAAACACAGACACATTTATTTACTTGGTGTTAGGGAATGAATGTCTAGATTGGGAGAAATAATACACAAGCAGGGTAATTTAAGAATTTCCATTTTAGTAATTAAGGAACTGATTAATGGCAATCTCACTCACACTCCCCTCTTCAGCTTTCCCAACATAGTTTTGGATCCTATCCCACAGTCTTATGCCAGCAACATCTCTTGACAGAAGAGATATTACATAAGTGAGAGCAAGATAATATATGCAGCAACAAAAATACATAATATACACAAAAGTATAATCCATGGTCCTGTTCCCTTTATAAAAGTAACAACCAAAATTAACACTGTGGTCCCTGTGAGTTGTTGCCCTTTATAAAAGCACTTTCCTAAACCATACATTGTAATCAAAATATCTAATTCTCCCTTTTTTAATGATTTTATTAGTTTTTTACAAACAAACACACATACATGAGAGTGGTAGTAACAACATCATATCTCTTAGATCGCCTCTTGCATACAGATTAATTTTCTCATCATATGGGCCATTACTATTTTTGCAAGTCTGTGTTTTAGATTAACAATTTTAACAACCCTGGCTCTCTCTATATATAACTATAAAATTACATAATCATAACAATCTATAATTATATAGCTGAAGTTGGGGAGGGGCAGATAAAATGTGGGTAGGAAGGAGAAAAGGAAGCATGGAAAAATGAGCATGTGAGAGTTACCAGAAGGATGGGAAAAGGAAATATTGTGGGGAGGGGGGTATAGGGGGAAATGAGGTACTCCCAGCAAGTACCTGCAGGTTTCCCATAATGCAGCTAGGCCCAGTCGAAGGCTGACACTACAATTGAGCCAGGCCATCCCATTCCAGTAGCTGGAAATCTGCAGTTTTCCCAAGCAGAGGCTGCCAAGGAGAGTGAAGAAGAGAAGGCTGAAGAGAGAAAGGCACAAAGGCAGGTTGGCTGGTGGGTGGGAAGGAGAGAAGGAAGCAGGAAAAGGGGAGAGTCTATAGGGACTTTCAGGGAAAGGAAAGTGGAAATAGTGGGCGAGTGGTCTTCCTACATTCCCCACTCCTGAACATGCGGCTGATACCTTTATTTTATCATCATAATACATTCAAATTCTACCAATTATCATTCTGTAAGGGGATTTATATAGTCACAAGTCAAGAGTTTCCGAGCTGTGCGTGTAAAGTGCCATCATACATATTCATTATCTGAACTGCCCTTCCAAACTGGGATGGGTTGCTTGGGGGTGTTTACACAGAGATCAGCAGCTACACTCTCTGATGGTGGGATTTACTATATCATGGTTGGGTTTCTCATGATCAGGAAAGGAAGCTTATTGTTGGAAAAGAAGGCCTCCAGCTCCAGAGAGGGGTATCTTACAACAGAGTCAGTTAGGCAGACAGGCAAACTGTGGGTTCCTTCCTGTTTATTCTTCTGCCTCTGTCCCTTAGATGTGTACACTGATAATTCTTGCCTTCTCACTTCCTTCCATTCTCTCTCTTGCACACAAAGAAAGAGCATGCTGCTCTCCATCTTTGGCACCATGGGTGCAAGGATGCGCTCTCCATCCACACCCATCCTGGGTAGTTAGAGTAGTTAGATCCTATTCCTGTCTCTCACCTTTACTATCTTAGAATATACTTCCAGAATAAAGGTTTCTTATTATTTTGAAATTTACCAGGTGCTCTGTACAACTTTGTAATTTTGATAGTACACACTCTGAACAAAGAAAGCTTCTGCTGTGGCTAGCCACAGAGCACTCTGCAATTTTGAGATAGATTCCTGGCTTACCATACAAGAGAATCAAACACTTGTATGGTGGATGGTGGCTAGACATCCACGTTCCAAGACACTGAAAGGCTGGACAACACATCCAATTACCATGTCAGATTACACAGGGAAGCCACTGAAATTCATAAACATAACCACAATTTCAAAAGGAAGGAAGAGAGTTTAAAAATAAATGTGGCATGGTTCCCTGTCCTGAAAAACACAAAATGTTCTACATCTTACAATAGCACTACACATAAGATTAGAATTTCAACAGCCAATCCATATGCAAAAGAACTTTCTTAGGAAAGCTCCTCCCTTAGCATGTCACTCCTACAAGATAATGACTCAGCCCTATCCCACCTTCCTGAGTAGATATAAATTACCTGCCTACCATTCTTCTTCTCACCTTGACACAGAGACTACTCCATCTTTCTGTGTTATACCTCTGAGGATGCCAGTCACAGCTGCTGGCGAAATGTCAGGTCCTACAATGCCAAGACCACGGCCATATAGCCCGAAAAATCTACAACAACTAATGAACTCCAGCCATGAAAGCCTTCGACAAAACATCCACATATATACCATAAAACTCTCTTGATTTTACATCACTGCAATCACCATGTTTCAGGACTTTGCACTGAGGAAAATTGTTCAGTAGATATTTATTGAGTCTTTACCTTTCATTAAGCTTAGCAAGGAGAATAGCACTTTAGAAAGGTTTTTAAAAAGGCAGAGAAGGATGAGTTTCCTTTCCTCATACTCTGTAACACTCACTTCCTCAGGTAATGAACAAGAAGCTGTTTGCTAAAAACTAATTGTTATGGATGAAATTACAGGACAATACTATAAAAGAACACTGAGGAAATTCAGAATATTATATGAGCCATGACTAATACATTCTATTCTTGGGGGGAAACAGTAAGTGAAGAACATTAATCATGCCTTTTTACCTGTGCACAAGCTTAAATAACAATTATACCTACCCAAAAAAAGGTAACTAAAATGCCAAATAATAAAATTCAGATGAAATTAAATGGCATTATAGGAACAGAAATGAGGGCTCAGAATAGTAAAATCACAATTAGGGTGTCACAGAGTGGACCTGCTGACCCACAAGTGCCATTCCTCTTTGGGTCCTCCAAGAGGTTGAGACACACAGTGGCTGTCTTTGAACTCTGCCTGGCAGCACACCATTCTCCATGCCCACCCAACTCCCAGAAGGGTTCTTTGATTCTCTCTGGGTTCTTTTCTTCTTTCTCTCTGCCACCATCTGATCATTTAGAATATCTCCCAGTAAGAGGGTCAGCACTCCTAGCGCTCCACCCACATTGCTGTTTACAGGCTTCATCTTCTGCTTGTTTCAATTAGCTACTGCAGGGATGGATGGCTGCACTTGTGCACTCCATGGATCTAACAGTCTATTGACTAACCACTTCCCTTCCCCTGGTGCCCTTTTAGTAACATGTTCAAATGGGGCTTATCATGGTTACAGAGAACAAACTTCCAGCATTCAAATAAGGATCTTTTTAAAAAAGTCTACACACATAATCTGCCCAGCAATAGATCAAGCAAGTATGTAGCACTCTGCCTGTTGTTATTCTAGGGTAGGCTATTTTACCTCTAAAGTTACAGCATTTTGCCAGACATCCATTACTTCGAGTCGAGGCTGCTGGCCCTTGCTAGCTCCATGTGGTAATGGCAGCCATCAAAATGGAGTCCAAGTGTGAGAGCTCCACCCTGCAAGTTATCCCCTGACTGAATCAACAAAAAAAGGGACCTTGTTCCCTTTATGTCCAAGGAATTTATCTCCCCTGTTTGCCCACCCCTTGGGTCAATTCTCCTCTTCCTGTTACTCCCATAAAGGTATACCATCTAGCACTTGGCATCTCCAAATCTTTGTACCCTTCTAGATGTCTCATTCCAGCCAGGGTGTGATGTCCCTTTGACTGTTCTCTGATGGTTAGAAGTATTTGCATAACCATACCTTAAGTCCTTGTCACCATCAACACCACCACCCCTTTGAGAACAATTTACCTCTCTCCTGTCCTTTTATCAACAGAGAAACTTCTTGGAATGAATATGGGGGTTTCATAGACTGCAGTCTCTCAATAGAGTGATGTCGCTCAAAGTGGAGGGCATTTCTCCATGAGGGACAGAAATACATCACAAGAATGTCTGGATAAATAATATCTTTAGGGCTTTCAGACTGGAACAGAATTATGAGACGCTAGTGGACTGCAGCAGGACGGGCTGGTGGATATAATCACCTTCTGCAAGCTTGGTGTGGCCAGTTTGGCGTAGTGGTTAGAAGTGCGGATTCTAATCTGGGAGAACTAGATTTGAGTCCCCACTCCTCCACATGTGACCCTGGGTCAGTCATGGCTCTCTCAAAGCTATTTTGTCAAGAACAGTTCTTTCAGAGCTATCTCAGCCCCAGCTACTTCACAGGGTATCTATTGCGGGAAGGAGAAGGCTCTGAGACTCCTTCGGATAGTGAAGGATGGGGTATAAATCCAATCTTTTCTTCTTTTGCTACTCCCAGTTCACTGGCTACAGCTCATTGGCCCAAAGAAGGGCCTTTGAAGATGATTGCTATGGCTGGGTGCATTCAGGGCTCTTTTTTTTTTTTTTGTAGTAAAACTCTCCTAAAGAAGAGAGAATTTTATTCTTTTTATATAAGAAAAGGGTAGGGTAGACAGATGGAGAAAGAAAAAGATGGAGTGAAGTTTTCTCTGTTAAAAGGGGTTAGTTTTAGTTAGTAATCAATACCATTTTTGGCATCTATCATGGTTAGAAGATCTTCTTTTTAACTTTGCAAAGTCCAAAATCACTCTGTTAATCAGTTAGTAAAGTCCATTGGGGTTAGTAATTAAACAGCTCCTTCCAGATGCAACACGAACAATCCTCAAGATGTCTTCTTTTTAAGTCTCTTCCAATTATGGATTAAGTCCTTTTTAACCTGGATGTCTTCCGTTCCATCGCCTCCTTCCCCTGGGCTGCCGTCTTCTTTACTGCTTATCCCAATTTTGAGTGCTGCGTCTTCCTCCCCGCTGGCGTGTCTCTTCATCTTCTTTCTTTTCTCTTTGTAGTTCTGATCTTCAAATTTCCAGGGTGCCATAGCCACCTCACTGTCAGAAGCCCTAACCTAGTCAGCCAAACACCATGCCTTGCGGTTCAAACAAGAATAGCGTTTATTATAGAGCTGCAATAGAAAGGTCACTGAAGCAGGTACATTGTTCAGAATAACTTGGTTACAGAAAGCAGGCGGTTATACAGGGAAGGGGGTGAATGGGGACCCCCCCTTCTACCAATCAGGGAATAACATGCGACTGGGAATCGAAAGTTACTACGCTAATGAAGTTCCCAATGCCCCCATTATTCTCAGCAAAGCTGCAGCTTTGAAAGCGATAGGAAAGCTCGCAGCTTGACTCCTCAAGGTCAGAACGTCCAGTCTGCGAGAGATAGGGGTTACCAGAGCCACATTCCATTCTCACACCCTAGGCATAAATCAACACCCCTCGGATTCCAACCTCCCGCCTGTCACGCCACTAAGGCGCCCATAGCCATCCTCCCCTCCCCTCCATCCATCATGGCAGGGCTACCTGACACTCACAAGAAATTAGATCTCTGATACATTGCCTGCTATGCTCAGCCTCCCCTTCTACTGGCAGAGTATTTTCTTTTATAAAAGCGGAATAGGCTTTGGGAGCCATATCCACCTCTTCTTTTAATTCTTTCGCTTCACTGCCAGTTAGGGGTGCCAAAACATTCGCCGAGAAAAATCCGAGATCTTCTTTCTCTTCTTCTTTTACGCCCTGAGTTCTTAAAATCAAATTCATTTTCTGTTCAATTTCCGCCATCTTCCTTGATGTTTCCGATATTTGTTTCTGTCGACTGATGAAGACACTTTCCACTTTAAACAAACTTTCATTGATTTTCTGCATTTGCTCCAGCAGAGGGCGCAGTATCTCATTTTCTTGTTGATTGACAGCAAGCTCTGGGGGGGGGCTACCCGGACCGGAAGTCCCTCCTCTCTTCTCTTCCGGTCTCTTCAGGACTTTCCCCGTTGTCGACATTTTGTTTTATTGTTTACTTTTACAAAGTTCGTGCCGCATCCCCCAGGAAGCTAAAAGGATCGTAATCTTCCGTACAGCCCCGACGGTACTTTCACCAACACTGTTTTTTCTCTCTGCCCCCCTTCGCGCTCCCTTTTTAGATCTTGCTTCTCAAACGGGGTGGGGACTCCTCCCTCCTCCCATACGGTTAAACGCTTGCGGGGGGGCTCAAATTCACGCTTCAAAATAGATCTCCAACTCACGATTCGATGCCACTTCTTTTTATGTTAACTCATAGCGCTGTCTTCACTCCTGGAAGTCGGTGGCGCTGCTAAGTCCCATTACGGGCACGACGCAGCGGGGCCGATTGGGGCAGGAAGAAAGCCTCAATTTCCTGGCTGTCTGCCGGCAAAGAGGCTACTCCCCAAAGCGCCCCCGGTTCGGAGCCTTTGCCTAAGGCTCACTAGGGTCTTGCATACATGCAAAGACCCCCCCCCAAACTGCGCGTGGGCTAACCACCTCCGGGAGCGTCCCGAAAGGTGGCCGCCATTCGCAACGCCGAAACCGAAACCGCATTCAGGGCTCTTTTTGTAGCAGGAACTCCTTTGCATATTAGGCAACACACCCCTAATGTAGCTAATCCTCCAAGAGTTTACAGAGCTCTTCTTACAGGGGCTACTGTAAACTCTTGGAAGACTGGCTTCATTAGGGGTGTGTCGCTTAATATGCAAAGGAGTTCCTGCTACAAAAAGAGCCCTGGTTACATTCATATGAGAGTAGGCAGTCCTTAAAGTATGTTGGTCCCAAGCCCAGAACAGAGTAATGTAGTACCCAAAGCACAAGTGTCACAGGGCCAAACAACTGTCCCTAGAAAATCTTCTGTTACTAGTCAGCTAGATATCAACGTGGTCACCATAGTAAGGTGATAAAAATGATCAGCCTGTTGAGGGTGATAACATGCTGAATGATATCAGACATCATTGAGTGACAATCAACATTTACCCATTCTCTTTTCCAGGGATGGTCATCCATCAGGGTGACCAAGGCAGTTCAGATTTAGTCAGATATATAAACTGTTTCATTCAACAAAATCTACAGTTGGATGGACACCATCCTTGCCCTGAATGGGGATGTGGCAGAACAACCCCACTGCACTGCAAGCCCTGTTCTTTCCCTCCAAGGGGTTTTTCTCTCCTTCTTTTGGTTCACCCACTGCCACAATGTGGCCTTTGTAGGAATTATTATTTCAGTCTGCCCACCCCATGTAGGTTAAAGTTTTTCCTGTATTCTCCAGGAAGTTTCTGGTGAGTCTTTCTAGCATCTCAAGTCTTCCAGATCTCTGTTCCCTGCTAGGTGCCAGCTTTTTTAGGGAAAGGTGAGATGACCACCAACCAACCATTTTCTCTAGCCAGGTCTGCTGTTAGCATTTCTAAAGCCTAATTGTATGAGGCTATAGAACAATTTCCTTCCTTTATCTGTTCTCTGTCAAGGGTGAAAAAAACTTTTTGAAACTCAGGGTGAAAGTTTTGTGCAGTCCAAACCTCCAAAGTAAAATGCATTTCTCCATAGTTTATGATCGCTACTGGATGACAGCTGTTCAACTAACTGGACCCAGGAACATTTCCTTCTCCCTGGGTGGTTGGGGAGTCCTTATACAATAAACCCCAAAGAATAAAGGTTAATTTAAAAAGTGGTAGGTCAGACTCCTCCAAGTAGTTCATTCATACCCTTGGGTCACATCAGTAGAAACTCAAACAAATAATCACATCTGGCCTGAGTTCTGATGTGGTGGAAATGTTGTTGTATCAGGGGTGCAAATAGTCAGGGGTGGGAATAGTCAGAGGTCTAGTTGCAAACACCAGCTCAGCCATAAAGATCTCGGAATATCTGGATATAATTTTCACTTAATGTTGTTGTGAGAATCAGTTAGTTTAGTAACAAAACACTTTGTGCATGGAGAAAGTTGTACTAAGCATTGCAAAAGAATAACTTCAGCTCCTTAATAAGGATTACCATTTTTTCTGGAAATTGTATGTTCAAAACTGTGGCAAAGCCTCCTAATGCATTCTCAGAATTACTTTGTTTTTAGAAAATGCTTCTTGAAAAGAAAGATCTAGAAACTACCTCAAGGCAACAAACCACATTAGTGTATTCGCTTATTACTACAATGCCATTCATTGGTCACATAAGGAAAAATCTTTTAGAACACTTTCTGGGTTTGTCAGTAATTAGGAACAAGTCCAAAACAAAGAAATTGAAGCATACTCTTGTCTCTTTTTGAATCATGTTTCTCTGTTAGTGCATTGGGAAGGGCTTTTTTATAGCAGCACAGTAAATGCTCCAGTTCTGTTAAGCTAACATTCATGCCTAAACAGGATACGAATATAAATGGAAATAACTGCTTGGAGTATTCTGGTTTGGTGGGGCGGGGACTTCTTTTCAGGAAAATCCAAGCAGCCTGCTCAGAAAGAGGTGCAGTTCTGGAGGAATAGACTCCTCTCTGTATTTGGTTGATTTGTATATTCAGCAGATCAATTATAAACCACCTCGCTTTATTCATGTGTAATGGACACTGAATGGTTAATGTGTTAGCCTGGTCTGAGAACCTTGAATGACAAGGAGTTAAAATGGAATTCTAAAGTAAGGGTGCGGTCAGATGGCATGCTGGGAGCAGTTTAAATTGCTCCAGTTCCAGTGCGTTCTTTTTTAACCCGGAGAATCGCGATCACACTCACCTCCTTGTTCCAGATCGCTGCGCAGCCACATTGCTCCCTGCCGTCCACACACAGGAGTGTGCATCAGTGTGGGGGGGTTTCTTTCAGTTTGAGCACGTGCACAGGTGGTCATCTGTAGAACTAAAATTTTCACGTGTTCGCAGAACAGCGATTTCCACACTTCCCTTTAAACTTTAAATGAACACTTCCCTTTAAACTTTTACCCCGAAACTGGCCTCCATGAGATCCCAAACTCGTCTAAGTGCTAAAACTAGGCACCATTTAAACTTTCCTTTTATTAACTTAGGAGTGGAGCTCTGCCTATGCACACACCGCCAAGGCATAAAAAATATGGTGGACGAAAAGCAGAAGCCTGAGGCTTCCATGGCAACTTTCCAGAGGGGAGGGGGTTGAAACACCCAGAAGTGGCTCAACACCGCAGGAGCGATCAGATGTCAGAAAAGTGCGGCTGAAAACCAGAGAATCAGGAAAACACCACTTGGGTAAGTGGTATCAAAATACTCCATTTTAAAGGGAGTTTGATCTGGAAAGCGATGGCTGGGGACAGTGTGCAGATGTTGGATGCATGAATGTGCACGTAAAATCCATTACTGAAGCATGCCGAAAGTGGTTCAAACGGAGCATCTGAAAGCATCCTCAGAGTGGCAGTTTTTTCAGTTAAGAAGAGTGAAGGATCAAGGAGGATTCTGAACTAGGGAAGTGGAACCAGTAGTGTTATGTCTTCAGAGACATAAGTGGCAGCATAAGCTGAGCAGGTGCTCATTATGCGGATTCAGAAACTGTCTGGTATTGCCCAATCAAAGGGCTTATGGAGGGAACATCTTTGATTGGCTATTAATATGAAATATGATTGGTCCTTAACTGTGATTTATGATTGGATGTTATGCATTAATGTAATTGGACATTGTTATGACTGAGGGCGTGGCTACCTCATATCCCACTGTATATAAACCACTGTGTTTGACTGTATCTTGGTCTAGCTGGTCTAGCCCTTAGCTGGTCTAATCTTGGAGCTAAATAAAGCTGAATCACTTGTTGAACTTACCTCCTGCGTTAAATCTCATACTTAACAAGTGGCGACGAGGATGGGATTTAGCGGGTAGGCAGCCCCGCTGAGTAACCACGGAGGAAGTTCCGATCGACCGCGAGCCTCTGAGGGAGCCGTCCGCTCCAGGAAGCGCCGCGATGAGCTCCAAGTTTCGTTTCGAGCCGTTCAAACCGGCAACGGAAGACTGGGAAGCGTACCTTACCCGGTTCGAGATCCACCTCGAGAGCGGCGGAGTGACGGATGCCGCGAAGAAACAACCCGCTCTACTTAGCTCATGTGGCAAGGAGGTGTTCGACATCGCCCGCTCGCTTGTCACACCTGATGATATCAAGACTGTGCCGTACGCCACGCTGACGGAGAAGTTGAAGGCCCACTTCGCGCCGCAACCCTCTGAGATCGCTTCCCGGCACGCGTTCTACGAAAGGCGGCAAGGCTCCAGCGAATCCGTAGCCGAGTTTGTGGCGGCGTTGAGGAAGTTGGCAAGGGCTTGCAATTTCGCCGATCTCGAGACAGCCTTGCGAGACCGGCTGGTCTGCGGTCACCGCGATGCCAAGCTGCAACAACGCCTGTTCGCTCTCAAGACGCTGACATTCAAGGTCGCGTTCGAGGAAGCCATCGCCGCTGAGGCTGCTGAAAGGTCAACGCAAGAAGTGCAACAGCGGCCTGCGGCAGCCGAATCCACCATCCACCTACAGGTCGAGGACCATGAGCCAGCGCCCGCCGTGGATGACGTACGAGAGCCTTGTTCCAGCAGCCAGCCGCGAACCCAAGTGAAGACTGCGCCAGTGTGTCAGTGCCTTGGTTGTGGCGGGAAGCACGAGCGCGACACCTGTTGGGCCAGAGGGTTGGTTTGTCGGGCTTGCGGAAAATGCGGGCACATCGCCAGAGTCTGCAAGTTGAAAAGATCGCCGCCTATGTCGCCTCCGCAGCGCTCTCAATTCCGAAGCAAGGTCAACACAACCAGCTCTTCATCCCTGTCGTCCCGAAACCTGACCCTGTCGTCCAACCCCTCTTCATCGTCGTCCTCACCACGGGAGCACCCTGGAGGAAGAAGATTTTCGTCACCTTGTTCCTCGACGGAGTTGCCTGCCCTTTCGAAGTCAATTCCGAGTCGGCTAGAACAATCATTTCAACGTGCACATTGGATCGTCTTTTTCCGAGCCGAAGCCGCCACCGCCTCCTGCCCACTGACGCCTGTCTCACAGATTTCCAAGGGCACCGAATTCCATTGGCAGGTGAGGCAGAATTTGAAGTCCGTTTCAAAGAGCATAAGGCGGCTCTGTCCCTGATTGTTGCCGAAGGGGACAGGGTAAGCCTGTTGGGGCTCGATTGGTTTGAGCCATTAGGCATTGCTATTTCTGGTATTAATACGGTATCTCATGATAAATGGAATTGTTTGTATGACGAGTTTCCTCAGGTTTTTGCAAAAGGGCTGGGAACTTATACGGGGCCCCCAGTTTCATTTGAGTTGGATCCAAATGTTAGGCCTATCAGGCTGAAATATAGGAAGGTGCCGTTAGCATTACAACCAAAGATTGAAATGGAAATTGACAAGCTCCTAGAGCAAGGGGTCTTGGAGCCAGTTCCGTACAGCAAATGGGAAACGCCCATCGTTACTCCTGTCAAACCTGATGGATCCATACGTATTTGTGCAGATTATAAATGTACAATCAATAAGGCATTACAACAGCATTCCTATCCTGTACCTGTAATAAGCCATGTACTTGCATCTCTTGGGGGAGGCAAGGTTTTTGCAAAATTAGACCTTGCCCAGGCATATCAACAGTTGCCTGTAGATAACAATGCTGCGGAGGCACAAACCATCGTTACGCATAGAGGTGCGTTTAAAGTTAAGCGCCTACAATTCGGGGTTAATGTCGCACCTGGGATCTTCCAGGGTTTAATGGAGGGGTTGCTCAGAGGTATCAAGGGAGTAATTCCCTATTTTGATGATGTACTTATTGCGGGAAAGAGTGATGAAGAATTGCTTGAAAGGGTCCGGAGTGTTCTGAAGTGCTTCAATAAGGCTGGGTTGCGAGTAAAACGGGAAAAATGTGCGATCGGGGTCTCAAGTGTCGAGTTCCTTGGGTTCAAGATTGACGAACAAGGTGTACACCCAACCCCTGGAAAGGTAGCAGCTATACACAATGCACCCAGACCTAAGAATAAAACGGAGTTACAAGCCTATTTAGGGCTAATCAATTTCTACCACTCATTTCTGCCCCACAAAGCTTCGGTAGCCGAGCCATTACATCGGTTGTTAAATAAAGGCGCGAAATGGGTTTGGGGACGGCTACAGGAAAAGGCATTTGAAAATGTTAAAGCGTTACTGACTTCTGACAGCGTGCTGACTCATTTTGATGAGGGTAAAATGTTGGTTTTGGCGGCTAACGCGTCGCCATTCAGTATTGGGGCAGTTTTGAGCCATGTAATGCCTAACGGGTCTGAGGCGCCGATTGCATATTACTCGAGGTCATTGAGTGGTGTGGAAAAAAACTACGCACAAATAGACAAAGAGTGTTTGGCGCTTGTTAGTGCGGTCAAGAAGTTCCATGACTTTTTGTACGGCCGCCATTTCATTCTGGTGACTGACCACAAGCCGCTACTGGGCATCTTTGCCCCTGACCGCCCCACGCCCAACATATTGTCACCCAGAATGCTGAGGTGGGCTTTGTTCCTGGTGGCATACGAATACGACTTGGAACACAGACCTGGAAAATGTATCGCGCACGCTGATGCCCTGAGCCGCTGTCCTCTGCCTGAGACTGGTTTCGATCCAGCTCCTACAGCAGACATCTGCGCTTTGGATGAACTGTCGCAGTCTCCACTTCGGTCCGAGGACATTGCTGCGTTCACCCAGAAGGACTTAATACTGTCCCGTGTTTTAAACTGGGTGTGGAGGGGGCCAAGTGTTTGTTCGGAGCCTGAGTTCAAGGCGTACTGGGGCAGAAGGTCTGAACTGTCCATTGCCAAGGGTTGTGTATTGTGGGGGAACAGAGTCGTGATTCCCCCCAAACTAAGAGAAAGGGTTCTTGAGTCCCTGCATGCCGGGCACCCAGGGATTGTACGTATGAAGGCCCTGGCCAGGGGATACCTGTGGTGGCCTGGACTCGATGCTAACATCGAAGAGCGAGTTCGAGGCTGTGTGAGTTGCCAGCAATCCCGGCCTGATCCTCCACACACACCACCAGCAGCCATGGAGAGAGCTGAAAAGCCTTGGTCAAGGCTGCACTTTGACTTTGCGGGGCCAATCAACAGCCAAATGCTCCTGGTGGTTGTGGACTCTTATTCGAAGTGGCTGGAGGTAGTCCCCATGAGGTCCACAACTTCGGCAAACTTAATAAAGGCTTCGCACCAACTTTTTGCCACCCATGGGCTACCGGAAGTACTTGTCAGCGACAACGGCCCTCAACTGACCTCTAGGGAGTTCGCCAGCTTCCTAGAGGGATACGGCATCCGGCACATCACCACAGCCCCGTTCCATCCCGCTTCCAATGACCAGGCAGAGCGGATGGTTCGGACGGCGAAAGAGACCCTCGCCCGACTGCCAGGCGAGGACTGGGACCATCGTGTGGCCGATTTTCTCCTGTGGCAGCATGTCACACCGAGCTCTGCCACAGGGAAAAGCCTGGCCGAGCTGCTCATGGGGAGGAAACTGACAACCCTCCTCGACCGCCTGCACCCGGACCTGGATGGCAGCAGAGCTGTACGGGCCGAACCGCCCACGCCATCCAGGGAGTTCCAGCCCGGGGACTGGGTCTTTGCCCGTAACTACTCTGAGGGGCACCGGTGGCTTCCCGCCGAAGTCACCCACCGGTTAGGATCCAGGATGTATGTGGTGAGGCTGACGGCCGAAAGATATGCCGCCACATAGATCAGCTCCGGCAACGGTGGGCTCCTGCGGAACAGGAGTGAGAGGCCGGAGATTCATATGGGCCCAGGGAGCAGTCCCACTTGCCTCCGGTCGAGGTGAGTGCTGCTGGTTCTCGGCAAGAACCTGAGTCAGGGCAGAACCCTGGACTCTCGGACCCTGGCGAGCCTGTCAGCCCAGCAGTGCAGACCCTGAACCATCAGTAGCCCCAGAGTTAAGGCGGTCAGAGCGAAGTAGAAGAGCCCCTCCCTACTTATCAGATTACGAGTGTGTTCCATCTAAGGGGGGAGGAGTTGTTATGTCTTCAGAGACATAAGTGGCAGCATAAGCTGAGCAGGTGCTCATTATGCGGATTCAGAAACTGTCTGGTATTGCCCAATCAAAGGGCTTATGGAGGGAACATCTTTGATTGGCTATTAATATGAAATATGATTGGTCCTTAACTGTGATTTATGATTGGATGTTATGCATTAATGTAATTGGACATTGTTATGACTGAGGGCGTGGCTACCTCATATCCCACTGTATATAAACCACTGTGTTTGACTGTATCTTGGTCTAGCTGGTCTAGCCCTTAGCTGGTCTAATCTTGGAGCTAAATAAAGCTGAATCACTTGTTGAACTTACCTCCTACGTTAAGTCTCATACTTAACAAGTAGTCCTTCCTGAGGGAAACAGCTCCTAGTATAAGGAAGTGATCCCAATCAAGAGTTAAAGAAGGAAAACTGGAACTTGTTTGTGTGTTCCTGCCTTCACAGACTTAAGAAATTTTTATGCCTATTTATTTAAGCAGTGACTGCCAAGAGATCTCTCTCGACAGCTAAAGTCCCGTCTCTAGACCCAAACAGCTACTTCTTGTATGACAAACTGTTTATTGTTTATATTCTTATAACTTATTCCTGTGGACTTTCACCCTCCAATTTCAAACCTAAGCTTATACCTTGAATAAAACTTTGTTGGTCTTAAAGGTGCCCCTGGACTCAAACTTTTCCTAAAGCCTACCTGACAGTCTAATTTGACCCTTTCCCCTCAGTAAAATAAAGTAGTCTGTTTTGAATTACTATCTGCCTCTCTTGTGCCATAATCTGACATACACAAATGAAGGGTATTTTGGTTCCTCAGCATCTGGCTGGTTCAGAATATATTTATGTACATTTAAACAACTGGGTGGGACACACAGAGAAACAAAGAACCAGAAAAAGGGACTGCTCAGTGAAGAAAAAGAAAAAGGGAAGTGGGAAGTGGGAAACTTTAACACCAGGGAGTGTTTACTATACTTTTCATTTTTCTTATTTTTCCCCATCTTTTCCTTAAAAGGTTGCTGCCGAAGAAGCTAAAAGAAGCAAAGGGAAAAAGAAAGAGAATATCTATGTTCTAAGAAGGTTTGCTTCTATGTGATTGCAAGATGCTCTTCAGTAAGAGTGCATAATAACTTGGACGCCACAAACACTTGCTCAAGAGGGAGGGAGGGTGTGGTTTCATTGCCCCCTGCTCCAGCTTCAGCCCCTTCAGTTACATTGCTTGCCAGTCTAGAGGGTCTTTGACCTCCAAGGATGTCTTTTTGGTACTTGTAAATGGTTTAAGTAGGAAATCCCCTCTATGAAGCTCATAATGCAAGCCAGTATATTCCAGAATCAGGAGATATTCTTAGAATCTGTCACTCCAGCTGTGAAATGATGTTGCTTCCAGGGCTGCCTCTTAGCAGTATTTTAAAGCTTTCTCTGCTGGTAAGGTTTTTTGTTGTTTTTTTTTAAACAAAATTTTTATTGGGATGCACTCAACATTTTCAACAACGTTACCAATACAATTTTAAAAAAGTTTCCATCCCATTGCTGGTAAGTTTTCAAAGCAGAGGGTGGTGTTTATAAAGATTCCAAGACCAATTGGAAAAGCTTAGGGTAGTCAATTTGTTTGGCAAATAGATTGAATATTGTGTCATTATACAGATGAAGATCAAACTGGTTTTATGCAGAGGAGATTTTTAAAGATATTGATCTGCTAATTGGTGTAACTAATGAAGCTAAAAGGAATAACAAACAATATGCTCTGATCTTTTTAGATGCCAATAATGCACTGGATCACATGGGCTGACCATATTTTAAGATTTTAAGGGGGGCTTTCAGTTCAAGAGGGAATTTTGTAGACTAGCAACAGCAGTCTGGAGAGAAGAAAGATTGTACGAACCTTGAAGATGCCACTTGATTTATGTTTTACTTTGTAATTTAAGATTAGGAAGACAGTGTTTCAAGTTTAGTTATATGCAGATGATATAGTGTTAATTATAAGTGAACCTGAGAAATCTTTTGGAGAAATACAGGTTTTTGAATGACAGTGGATATGGGAATAAAAAACAAAATATTTCATCGGTGTAGAATCATAAAATCATAGAATAATGGAATCATATGACTGAGAATTTTCTGAAAGTACGTAGAATCTTTTGAAAGCATGTTGTATTTAACTCCTATATGATTACAGAACATGCTGGTATGATCTTCTTGAAGTCTGAAGAGGATAATTGTATCTGGATGTATTCCAATTATGTACTTCAAGGTATACTGTTGACCTAACATGGGCATTATTAGTTACTGCCAGCAGACCAAAAACTGTAGCAGTATTTAGTAATACTTGTATCCTCCTCCAAATAATACTATTTTATCTGCAAAAGAGCCTTGATAGGCTGAGAGCCTGTGACTTGCCAAAGATTGCCTAGTGAGATTCATAGCTGAATGAAAATTTGAACCTAGACCAGTCATGACCAAGCCCGATATTTATGTTGCACAGCTTCAGAGAGAGTGTTGCCATTTGGTGACCACTTGCCATCTTGGTTTGGTGGAAAATTGGTAATGCAGTACAATCCAGCTTTGATGTCACTCAGCAGTCTGGTTGGAGCAATCATTTCATTATCATCCAGTTGGACCAAATTTAATCAAGACCTAACACACTTCTCCTATTTCTGTCTCCATAGAACATTTAGAAAAGTCGAGCATAATAACAGGTTGCAATCAATTTGAAATACAAATAAATGGGAGATGCTCAATTATATTAATGGTAGCATGTATGTATACAGCCTTTGCAAGATGAAAAATGGAAAGAATTGAATTTCAGTGTGCCTTCTCGACAATACAGTTCAGAGGATGCTGCACCACACTCTCTATAAATGTGCACGGAAATAAATGTGCAAACTTTTTACAGTTTAACAGCTTTATCCCATGTAGTACATAGTACCAGGAAATGGCTAGTTAGTAGATTTTTGTCTTATCTGAAGAAAGAATTTCCGTTGTAAAGTTTATCTGTAGAACATCCTGGCCTGTTTGGCATTTTTCCTTTAAATGTGTTTCATGTTTATCTGTCGTTGTTGACTATTCCAACATAATTGCAACCCTTTAAAAAGGCACTGTGCATTCTTCTATCCGTTTCTTTAATTTTTGTCGTAGGCACATGGCCCTTTGTTGGTCAAATAATCTCTCTCAGGTTCGAGAAACTACAATTCTTGAATTTTATAGAGTGCTTCAGATTTTAGTTTCAGTAGATGATTTCTCCATCCATGCTTCTGTTTGTTTATTCTCAAATTGGATCACATAATTAAAACAATGCAACCAGAATCATATAACATAAATAACCAACAAAGTGATAGAACAGGATTACAATATTAGAAAGCAGCACATACAATAAAATTGTATGATACATACAAACAAACATATATAATTAACCAATAATATTTGTGAATAATTGTAGCATAGTGGATGATGTGTTGGGTTTGAACATTGTTTCAGTTCCTAGTCATGAAGTTCAGATAACTTCTCTAGAAAAATCTATTGGAGTTGTGGTTTGAAATAGCATTCAGGCCATTAAAACTGACAAGCAAAAGCCAGTGTGAAAGAACCAGGATTCTCACAATCATCCAGAGATTTGTAATGTCATTAATACTGTAGCTATAGATCTATGAGGTACTGCTGAAGTTGGAACAATGTGCTCTTCAGATAATAGCAGTATTTGTATGTGGCATGTCTAATTTTTAATCCTTTTTATGGCCTGCCACTCTGGCAGCTTTTCCAGTAACACAGCAACTAGCTTCAGGAAGGGTGAGAGAGGCAACAGGCATTGCCTCCTTCCTTTCTGAAACTGATTTGCTTGCTGGGCATTGGCATCACTGCAAGCCCAAGAACTGGGTCCTTCTACCCTTCCTCCTCCCCTGCCATTTTCCCAGTTTCTGCTCTGTGGCCATGCTGCAGTAAGACTCTATAGGACATGACATAAGAAAGAATTTTGAGAGAACTGAGAGAATTTGGGAACTATTAAATAGACTCGACAAGATGGTACTGTATTCCATTTTGAGAAATAAAAAATGTTTTATTCACCAAGAAATACCCATGCAGTTAAATTTAATTTAATTTGTCCTTGCTTCATGGTATTTTAAATGGTATTATCTTGCTTTTGTTTCTTATATAATGGTTACAGTCAGGGCTTTTTTGTAGAAAAAGCCCACCAGGAACTCATTAGCATAATAGGCCACACCCATCAGCAGAAACTCATTAGCATATTAGGCCACATCCCTGACAGCACAGTTCATCGGCATATTAGGCCGCACCCCCATGTTACCAGAAGCATGGTCATCCAGCCACACCCACCTTTTGCTTCTTATTCTGTTTACCTTGTTTGTTGTCAAAACCCAGGGCTTTTTCTGTAGCAGGAACTCCTTTGCATGTTAGGCCACACACCCCTAATGTGGCCAATCCTAATGAGTTTCTGCTGTTAGGTGTGGCCTATTATGCTAATGAGTTCCTGCTGGGCGTGGCCAACTTGGGAGCCAGCCGGAACTCAGTTCCTGTGCATTCCTGCCCCAAAATAGCCCTGGTTACAGTATTTTACAAGGTGTAGAGTTATTCCAATTCACCCCAATGTGGTGTGTAATGTACCTTATTGTGTTGAGACCAGGAAGATTGAGGTTTATAAGATTACAAGAGGTGGGACCCGCGATACTCACGGGGGGAAGTATTCTGATTCGCCAAGCTTCCCCCCTCCCTCCAGCAGCGGCGGCAGCAGCAGCGAGGCCGGCCGACCGCCACGTTTCCCCCTCCCCAGCAACGGGGGTGGCGGCGGCGAGGCCAGCCGACCCGCCAAGCTTCCCCCTCCCTCCCGAGCAGCAGCAGCGTGGCGGTGGGGAGGCTGGCCACCACCAAGCTTCACCCTCCTTCCCCAGCGGGGAGGCCAACCGGCCCACCAAGCCTGCCTCTCCCTCCCGAGAAGTAGCAGCGCGGCAAGGCCGACCAGCCGCCAAGCTTCACCCTCCCTCCCCAGCAGCGGTGGCGAGGCTGGCCGGCTTGCCAAGCCTCCCCCCTCCCTCCCTCCCTAACAGCAGCAGCGGAGGCGAAGCCAGCCAGCCCGCCAAGCCTCCCCCCTCCCTCCCTCCCCAGCAGCAGCAGCGGAGGCGAAGACAGCCGGCCCGCCAAGCCTTCTCCCGCCCTCCCGTCCCCTGTGGTGGTGGCGGCGGCAGCTCCTATAAGCCTTCTCTCCCCGCCTCCAGCTGGACGACCCCCCTCCATGCCGATTTTCCCTCCCCCCCGTGGGCACCGGCGGCGAGGCCTCAGCGCCTCCCAACCGCCGGGCCCAACGATCTTCTCCATTCCGCTGATCTCCCCCCCCCCCGCACCAGCAGCGAGGCCTCAGCGCCTCTCAGCTGCCGGCCAGCTGCAGAGTTCCCAGAGTGTTCTCTGCACCTGTGCAGGGAACACTCATACTTTTTTGGGGATTTAAATATTCCCCGTACATTTTAAAAAACTTTTTAGATTTTTCTGCACACGTGGGGACTGCCCCACGTGCACAGGAAAATCTCCCTGCCCCCCAGGTGCCCCAGATGTGCGGATTTAGATATCCACACATAGGGGGCCACTTAGGAATTAGATATATAGATGAATGACATTGAGCAGTTTGAGAAAGAAGTACTTTTCTCCCTTTCTCACAATACAAGAACTCGTGGGCATTCCATGAAATTGCTGAGCAGTTGGGTTAGAACAGATAAAAGGAAATACTTCTTCACCCAAAGAGTGATTAACATATGGAATTCACTGCCACAGGAAGTGGTGGCAGCTACAAACATGGACAGTTTCAAGAGGGAATTAGATAAACATATGGAGCAGAAGTCCATCAGTGGCTATTAGCCACAGGGTATAGATGGGAACTCTCAGTCTGGGGCAGGTGATGCACTCTATTCTTGGTGCTGGAGGGGGCAGCAGTGGGAGGGCTTCTAGTGTCCTGGCCCCACTGCTGGACCTCCTGATGGCACCTGGTATATTTTGGCCGCTGTGTGACAGAGTGTTGGACTAGATGGGCCATTGGCCTGATTCAACATTGGCTTCTCTTATGTTCTTATGTTCTTCTCTTACGTTCTTATGTTCTTTTAAAATGCTGCTCAGACAGATAGGAGAATGGGTGGTTTTGGACAAGTCAGTTTAATTCAACATCAGTCAGACAAGTCAGTTTAATTCAACATTGATTTAATGATCAATGAGATTAACAACTGAAAAAAACATTGTGCACTGAAAAACAACTCTGGATATTTAAAAACAGTAAATAATATAATTAATTTAGGCTTAGGAGTTGGTGTGTCCCCCTGCCCCCAAGAAAATCAATATTTCAGAAGAAGAATGGGCCAGCAAGTCACAACTGACTCAAGGTTTTCCCCAATCCCTGGCTATAGAGGAGCAGAGGCGGTTTGCCATTGCCTCCCTCTGCATAGCAACCCCAGTATTCCCTGGTAGTCTCCCATCCAAGTACTAACCATGAGCTTAGCTTCCCAAGCTCTGACAATTCAAGGACCACAACAAAGCCATCTGTATCCTTATACAGCTAATGTGTTTGTTTCAAGATTTTTAAAAGTGCATTTTAAGGGAAAACATCAGCAAAGGCAGCAAACCGCAACAATGTTTTCACTTACATCCATGATGTCATTCATCATACTGGCAAAGGAAAATAAATTAGCAGAACTGTCTGAGTGTCAGGGTTGATGATCTGGAGATCAGCCAGGAAGGATGAATTAAAAACCCTTGACCATCTTTTTGACAGTACTTTTCAGTCGTGGGGTTACGTACAGATGTCCTGTTCCTTTTGGCTAATGGTTATAACTCTTGTTAGATGTTAAAATGTCGAGTGTAATTAGAGCTAGGTGCATCCTTGTTTAGATGGGCAGGGCAAGTTCCTTTTGAAGCCAGTCCTTACTACCTGCTCTTTCAATCCAAGCAACGCAACCTAAAGATCAGTTTTGGAGGGAAAATGTACCGGTTTCTGCAGATGTTGTTTCCTGTGTTCAGTCTATCCTGCACCTTATTCAGCGAAGCAAGAGCAAAAAGTAAGTACCACCCAATAGAATTTCTATCACTTAAAATCTGTAGCTTTTGTACATGGGTAGAGGGTGGTGTTTCCTCCATGGTTCTCATTCATTCTGCTTTAGTTTTGAGTGGAATTTCACTTGTTATATTTTTTAATGGCTGTAGTACAGAATGACAATGAAACTAAAAGAAAAGGTGGGGCTAGCAGAAAAACTATTGCCCTGTCAGTGTATTAAGTCTGTGTGCACAATGAACTTAATGTAGCAAAGCCCCCTTTTTGTGCACAATGTACCTCTGATATTTGCACAAGGAGTGGAGCTTACACAGCACCCATGACATCATTGTTTATGCTCTGCTTCACAGGGTGTCTCCCAGCATATTAATGAGATTTTGGGAAGGAAGGTGGCATGGTATAGCCTGGTTTCATCAGATCTTGGAAGCTAAACAGGGTCAGCCCTTGGATGGGAGAACACCTGCAGGAAGTCCCTGCAGAGGAAGGCGATGGCAAACCACCTCTGCTTCTCTCTTGCCTTGAAAGCCCCTTGATGGGGTCTCTATAAGTTAGTTGTGACTTGACAGTGCATATTTAGGTAAGGAGATTTTGCCACAGGGCTGGGGAGAAGTAGTCTGCATGTTTCTGTCTTCCCGGCCAAGTCCTGGTCATTTAGCAATCCTGAGAAAAGATCTTTCTCCTCCTCTTCCTCCTCTTCCTGCACTGCGTAAACTGCAGCGCCAGTGCAACAGGATCCTCCCCAAATTGCCCTGATGCGCTTATGCACATGAGCACATATGTGCACATAGCCGAATTACCAGGAAAAAAACATTTACCGCCGCACCTCCGGGCCAGCAGTCTGAACGCTCCCTCACACCTCCTCCCAGTATGCTCCCGCATCAGTCCACGTAGTGTGACCGGGAAAACCCGGAACAGTTTGTTCTGGGTCTTTTTTGCAACGACTCCCTCCCACTTCAAACTGCCAGTCTGAACTCAGTCTATGTTAATAGCAGAGGAACCCAAACTGAGAAGGTATAACCATTTTATCAGCATGGATTAATTTTAAAAGCTTAAGTATTTCTAGAATTGATTCATACCATACTTTCTCTTTCAGATTCATCCTTACATTTTAAGTTTTTTCCCCATGCAATTACTGTTGGTAAAGTGATGTCTGGAAATCAATCAGCCAATTTTAATCAAGCCACAGCTTACATTAACATCTCAGAAGATGCTGAAAGATACCTGACTAGTGTATGGCTGACCCGGTTTGCTCCTTCAGTCCACACTCTTGTAGTCGCACTGAGCCTTCCTCTGAACCTCATGGCAATCTTTATGTTTGTGGTCAAAATGAAGCTTAAGAAACCAGCCGTTGTATACATGCTCAACCTGGCTTCTGCTGATGTACTCTTAGTGAGCGTGTTGCCTTTTAAGATCTCCTACCATTTTTCTGGACACAACTGGACCTTTGGACCTGAAATGTGCCGCTTTGTCACTGCCACCTTTTATTGCAATATGTACTGCTCCATATTGCTGATAATGGCAATTAGCATTGACCGTTTCCTGGCAGTGGTGTATCCAATGCAGGCTCTGTCATGGCGCACAGTCGGGTGTGCCTTTGTGGTGTGCTTTGTCATCTGGCTTGTTGCCGTAGCTGGGGTTATCCCTCTGCTTATCACAGAACAAACAAGGAGAATCCCTCAGTTAAACATCACTACCTGCCTTGATGTGCTAGATGTATCTATTGTTATGAAAATGTATCAGTATTATTTTCCTGCATTATCTGTTTCCTTCTTTTTTATCCCAGTAATAATTTCTACCATCTGCTATGTGTGCATTATCAGAAACCTTAGCTCATCTAAAATTACTGCCACAAAGCCTGGTAAGAAGAGGAAGGCCATACTCCTGTCTGCTGCTGTCTTGTGTTCTTTTATTTTTTGTTTTGGGCCAACAAATGTCTTAGTGTTGGTGCAAAGCTTATTCTTACCACCTGATCAACCACTGAAGAGTCTCTCTTATGCCATTATGCTGGCAGTCTGTATGAGCACCATCAATTGTTGCATTGACCCCTTGATTTATTATTATGCTTGTTCTGAGTGTCAAAGGAAGGTCAAGAAGCTCCTGTGCCTTAAAGAACATTCAGAGCTTGGGAAAGGAAGTCAGACAACCAGTAGTAAAATGGCAACCTTTTCTAGTGGTTTGGCTCATTCAGTGAAGGTATGTACTGAAGCTGAGACTGACAATGTGGTGGGTGGAAAATGTCATCCAGATGCAGCTGATTTATAGTGACCAATAGGGCTTTCAAGGCAAGAGACGAACGTGTGGTTTGCTATTGCCTGCCTCTGTATACCAGCCCTGGATTTCCTTGGTGGCCTATCCAAGTCCTAACCTTAGCTTCTGAGATCAGACTGGCCTGGGCCATCCAGGTCATGGCTCTGGCATAATACACTCATTCCAAACCATCACTTTTGCATATTGGAGACATGAATGTGGTGGATGTCTTCAGTTGATACTGTTTGGGAAATTGTTGTCTGGTTACTTAGAATGGGCCTGTCACTGTGCCTAAAGCAACTGTGGAGGTAGGACAAAAAAAATGTTAATGTTGCTCAGCGGCTACAGATGTTTCCTAATTGTCAGGAGATAAGCCACTGATGTTGTTCAAGTGAGCTTGGGGAAGACAACCCACCCCACCCCCAGCTGAAGGAGAGGCAGAAGCTGCACTATTGTGATATAACAGGCTCCATCTACACATTACAAAGTTGTCATGCTTGTTGGGATTTGTGTACCAAGTGAGTGATGGGAGTTTTGTGCCTCCCTAGTACACAGTGACATTTTACTCTTTGTGACCACAGCATGCACAGAGAAATGACCATCAGCTTCCCCACTGTTATGGTTCTTGTGTCCTCAAACCACACCATGAAGCCACTATTGGATTCGTTATAAAAATCATGTTACTTATGTGGCTACATGTAAGTTTTATAACAGAAGCCACAGCAGCTCCATGAGGGTGGCTAGAAGATGTGAAATCTGTGGGAGGGGGGAGGCTACAGCCACTTCTTCCTGTGTGCTGTGGCTGCAAACCGAAGAGCTACTGTGCATCTAGGAGACTAAAGTCCCATCACACATGTGATACAGAGTCCTTGTGTTATTCCAAAACAAATGCAAGGACTGAAGAGACCTGGGTTGAAATAGCCACTCTTGCCATCAAGTTTTGCTGGGTAACCTTGGACAACTCCGTTTCTCTTAGCCTAAACCAGGTTGCAAGTTTGTCGTGAGAATAAAATGGATGAGAGGAAGACAACATATGCTGCCCTGAACTCTGAGTCCTTGGAGGAAGGGCAGGATCACCATGTAATAGGTGGAGATACATCATTTTTAATTACTGATGGGTAGCCATCAGGCCCATAGCCATCAACACCCCCACCCAGTCTTCTCCCCCAGTCTTCCACTTTAAGTCTAAACTGCTTGCTATCTGTTGTTGAATGCTTTGGACAAGAGCCTGTTTCTTTGAACCTCTGTGGCTTTAGGAGTGAGAGCAGCAAGAGTGTTTGCAAGATAAGATTACGCAGCTCCTGAGGAAGGGCCTGATCCTCCCTTCCACAACAAGGCTGCACTGGTGTGACCAAATCACTGAGCGGTCATTTCCTCAGGGGCACAGAGATGCCATCTTGATGCGGAACCTTCCCCTGCAGGCCACCCCTATGAAGTAGGACAGGACCAGAGTCCCTGTTTTGAACAAGTGAACCATTTAGACTGCACTTGGGGAATTCTGTGATAATGCTCCCTCATGTAATGCAAAGATCCTAGAACTGAAAATCCCCAGCCTATCATAGGGAGAGGTTCTATCCCAGTATGTTCCCTGCTATACACGTCATCTACTTGCAAGAGTTTTCCATGCATAAGGCAGTATTGCAAATTATATCCTCTGGTCTGAAACTGTACAATCCATGCTGTCATGCAATTCTGCTGTATGTGTAGACCAAACCTCTCTCCTGATCTTTCTCAACCCTGCCGGCTGAATTCTGAAACAAAGCCATGAAGGGCAGTGTGTTACTTCTTGTAGCTTCCTTTCATGTTCCTGGCGCACATAAGGATCTAAGAACTCCACTAGATGGCACCTGAATACTAAAGTTACAGTCTAGTGTAGATTTTCTTTGTATCAATCTCCATTGAGGAACGCATGCACAGCATAAAGCTGCATACTTCACTGAACTACCTAATGTTGTTTACATTAACATATGAACATAAGAAGATAAGTGTTCCCTCTAAGTTGAGTTAGTGTGAGCTAGCTCACAGTTTTTTAGCCTCTGGCTCACACATTTTTGTCTTTGCTCAGGAAGGATGGCTCCCGAGCAAACTGATTTATGCAGCAGCCAATTCACTCACTCACAACTTTAATGCCAGGAGCTCACAAAGTAGAATTTTTGCTCACAAGACTCCACAGCTTAGAGGGAACATTGAAGAAGATCCCTGCTAGGTCAGACCAAAGCAGGTAAGCATTTGAGAACTCCACTAAGATGGCTCCTGAACATCTCCTTCACTGTCTCAAAAACTCTTGATGTAATTTGAAATTTGTTTTGCACCAAACATAGTCTAATTAATTAAATCTGCATAGCACCCCTCCCATACTCTGTCTTAAGGTGGTTGCAAACTTCAGGTGATGTATGGTTTAACTATTTTTATTTATTATAACATTCATATCCCCCCCTTTTTGGATGGGGGAACAGTAATGAACATCTAACTGAATAAGAATTCCGGGGAACTCAAAAACTTGATCACTATTTGGGAACACTTTAGTTAGTCCTAACAAAAAATATTGTTCTGTTGTTGCTTTTTGCACTTTCTGCAAAATAAAAATACACAGGATCAGGTTGTATATATGATACATTTCATATAATGCAATATGAATTTCACTGAACCATCTCTCAAAGTGGCCCATTTTCTCCAGGGGAACTATTCTCTGTTGCCTGGAGATCAGTTATAATCCCAGGAGATCTCCAGCTACCACCTGGAGGTTGGCAATCCTGTCTTTCCTATCGTACCCGGTTCCAAGTATTTTGTGCAAGCAGGATATGAGGGATCAGTAAGGTAGGCTCATATTCTGCCACCCTATGTTTGCATAGTTGATTTCTTCCATACAATTTTTGAAACATCACTATAAATTGGAAACCCATCAGACCTACATCTGTACTCTCTTTTCAGACTACAAGGATTCAAATATCCACATGGCCCTGTCTTTACAAAAAAGGGAACAGTGAGTCCTAGCATGGAGCCTGTGGATACCAACCATGGTGCTCATTGATTTATTTCCTAGTGTCCACTTCCTTCTCCAAACCATCTGTTTTCCAAAGCTGAATTGCAGCTTTCTTCCTACTCATTGGAGCAAGAGGTGCTCCAGAAGAGCCCAGGAGGCCTTTGTGTCAGCAGAGAATAGAGCACCCTTTCTCTGGTGATCCTAGGAGTGGGACAATCGGCTTTCTTAAACAAGGAAGACTTTTTTTCTACAGCTTAACAAACTAGAGCACATTACACAGGGAAAATGACTACGATACATAATAAGCTATATCAGATCTAGGAAAAGAAAAGGAAGATCACAATCTCTAATATAACCTTAATGTTACCATTGTTTACCTCTGCATCCCTCCTTTGGACACATTGTTGGAACAAACTCAGACCCTGGCATTGGAACTGATCCCTGGCATTTGAATAGCCTGAATGGGGTTACTCAGATCTTTGAACCCTTCCTGCCACAGCTGTCTGGAAGATCCTTACCCAATTCAGATTTAGGGAATATTCTCTCCTCATGGGACTGTAGGCTCTTTACCTTCAATCACCAAGGGGCTCTAGGGTTGCCAGGTCCCTTGGAGCAGCTGGCGGAGGTGAGGGTGCACTTACCAGGAGCAAGGAGGAATACCAGAAATTAACATGATGTGCTTACCTGACCCAGAAGTGACATAGGAACGTTGGGGGGGACACTCTGGTTTTTGGGCAAAACTCTATGGTAGAATTAGCTTCTACCATAAAGTTTTGCCCAGAAACCAGAGCATCCCCCTAACATCCTCAACATCATATTAATTTCCAGTGTTCCTCCCTTTGGGGGGTAATCCCCCCTGCCGGCCAGCTGAGGTGGGGGGTGAAAGCAGGAGATCTCCACCCCCACCAGGGGGTCTGGCATCCCTATGGGGCTTACGTCTCACCAATGTAGCAGTGAAAATATGCATGCAAAACAACATTCTCCAAAAATTATGTGGTACAACTTGAGGTGTGTCTGCTACAACTCTTAGATGCTTAGCTTTGGGGCTGGTGTATAGGGCTGTGGAATATGGTGCTTCAGTGTGGCTCAATAGCCCCCATTTCCACAAACTTGATGTCCAACTCAATACAAATCCTGTAAACACAAAATTTTGATATAAGGAATGAATACTGTCAGTTCCACCCGATATCCATAACCTGATAAACACCAATGAGAGGCCCACAGGATTTGATTGCTGCAAATTATGGAAGATGGCTAATAGAATACAAACAGGCTTTGGCAGTTGTGCAGGACCCAAATGTGACTGTGGTGCAGCCTGCCAAACTATTTTCCATCTGTCATAGGAATGTGAACATTGTGCTTTCCAGGGAGATGTGACAGAGCTCTTTGAACTCTTCCCAGCTGCAACTGAGTGGACTGAAAATTTAGATACTAGTATTTAGGGGGATTACCAAATCGGTCTGCATATCCGTTGTATCAGCATGGTTACTTATATTATTATATGCGTCATGTGTGTAACTCTGCCATATGATAAATAGATAAATAACATGATTGTGTTGTTTCTTTTCTTTTTTCAGTTAAATTTTTTATTTTCAAAAAAAGTGGGATACAAAAGGGGAAAGGATAAGGAAAAGTGTAAATTCATCAACAAGTTATCAGACATCATGAATAGTTGCATACAACAAGTAGAATCAACTGTATTTATAAAAATACATTGTTCAAATATAGAAGCAGCAAATAAAACATCATTATTACAGTATTTAGGATAAGTAACCTCTTTGAAATAAGAAACAAAATATTTCTGAATATTCAGAAATGGTCAAATAAAAATAAATGAGATTACATCTTTACCAATTAAACAAATCTCTACACTAATTTTAAACCATCCTTAAAAACTGTATATTATATTAATCATTTATCACATAATAAGTATTATTTTTACTAAATATCTTAAATACTTAATGGAGTATTAAATAGATTTAAATGCTAATCAATATCATTGTAACCTTTTGTGTAATATTTAGATAAATTCAAAATTTTTCAAGAAATTTAACTACTCCCATAATATGAGCAATAGGCTTGCCATTTCTGCTGAAATTCTTTCAGCAGTCTTTTATTTATATAGCTAGTTTTACCATTGTTGCAAACTCAGCTAATTTTTCTTTCCAGATCTCTGTTGTGGGAGATTGTGCTGTTTCTTGAGACAAGCATGTAAGGAAGTTTGTTATTATACAATGTATTTAAAAAAACCTGACAATCCTTCCAATTCACCCGGGGCTGACTGGGGGCAAAAAATGGCCCTGGAAAAGGGCCTCCCCCCCCCCAATGAACTTCAAAGGTGAAGTTTTGCTCTATGTTGGTTTTCTCCATATCATACATAATTTTATAAACCTCTGTCATGTTTCCTACCCCAGTAACTTTTCCTCTACATTAAAAAGATCGAAACATATAGAGTCCTCTTGCAAGAAAAGAACTCATTTTGATTGTCTTTTTACCAGCTTATGTTTTTACCAGCTTATGTAGCATCCTTTGCGGGGGGGGGTGTCAGTGCAATCTTGCAAATGTTGCTGCATCACAGTTGTTTTTTGTTTTTTGTTTGTATTCTCCCAGCTACTAAACAACTAGAAATTCCACGCACAATAGTACTAGTGGAATTTCTTTTCTTTTGAATGAGTGCACACCGAAGTCTTACAGCATCTTTGTAATATTTGTTTTATTTAAAAGTATACAGGCAGAGCTCAGGTGGGGGGATGAAGACCTCCTACAGGGCAGCCAATCTCTGACATCAGATCCACAGAGAGAGACAAGCAGAGACTTTGCACATCAAGGTGCTTTTCTTTCAGCCTTCTTGCAACTCTGTCTTTGTGGGGGGGTTAACATGAACACAGACTTGTGTAGTTTCCCTGTTGCTGCTTCACTGCTGCTGAAGCCCAGCAGCAACGGGGCTTCCACACGGCAGGTTTCCCCATAGTTTCCCTGTCCCAGTCCCCTGGCTGTGGTCACTGGTGTTTCTTCAAACATATATACACATCCTCCTCTAGAGGGAGTGACAGCTTTTATAATCAGCAATTAGGAATAAGAACATAAGAGAAGCCAATGCTGGATCAGGCCAATGGGCCATCTAGTCTAACACTCTGTCACACAGTGGCCAAAAATACCAGGTGCCATCAGGAGGTCCAGAAGTGGGGCCAGGACACTAGAAACCCTCCCACTGTTGCCCCTCCCCCAAGCACCAAGAATACAGTGCAACACTTGCCCCAGACCGAGAGTTCCTATCTATACCTTGTGGCTAATAGCCGCTGATGGACCTCTGCTCCATATGCTTATCTACTCTCATTCGAGAATCTTATTCAAGAAGACATTGCTATCAGGGGACCTTCTCCTAACAGTTAGTGTCTACTTAGGAAATATTGTAGGGTATTCTTGGTAAAAATATAGTTAAGCAGAGATCAGATCAGCAAAGCAAAAGGGTGAGAGACTGAGTCCTTGTGTATGTTTGTAAAAATATAAAAGTTTCTAATATGGGGAAAAGGTGAACAGGATGCAAAAATAACAAAGCGCTAGATCCCTACATCGTTACTGCTAAGAAGATGCTCCAAGAACAGTACTGGCATCTCTTCTTCTCCAACGCACAAAGGCAGTAAAAAAGGGACCTCAATATGCTAAATAGCCAATACATTGATTTCCAATCACAGGGCTAAAGTTCAGTTCATTATAATAAGAACTTCCACAATATTCCCAGGCTTTTCTACTTAGTAAACAGATTGGGTACAATAAACATGTGACTTCTTGTTGACTAACACAAACAAAATTAATTTTAATTAACTATAATTACTGAAGTGTTTTTAACTTGCTAAACCCACCAATATCCACTGCCACTCCTTGGTCAATGGCCTTGATTCCCATCAAATGAAAAAACATAGTGTTATATATTGAGCCTGAACTGTACTTGCAAAAGGGACTTAGCTTGAGGACGCATAACAATGGCTTGCTGGGATCCTAGAATGGACCAGTAGGGAGACAGGGATCCTAGAGTAAACCAGTTGGGAAACAATAGCCTATTGTTGGGAGTGGGGTGTGTTTTGGGTGTAACCTTTTTCAGGAATAAATACCCGGCTGGACAGCCAGGATTTTCAGTCTTCTTTCTCTTGCTGAATCACTAATAACTATGAGCTGATCACTTGAATGCGTCTGAACCCTGTATATTTCACTGGCGACGAAGATGGGATCCCAATGAGTGAGCCTGACCCAGCCTCCAGCACCGCACCGCACAACAATCTCCAGGACTCCATGCCTCGCATTGCTCCATGAGTCATGGCTGCCACTCCAGGAATCATTTCTGCATTTGAACCCACTCACCCTGAGCTTTGGGAAGCATGGATGGAGCAGCTGAAGTACTTCATTCAGTTCCAAGGCATAGACCATACCGACAAGAAAAAATCACTCCTACTCAGCACGTGTGGCGTTGCCACGGTATGCCTAGTACAGGGCCTCATCGCTCCTAAAAACCTGGAAGCAGCCATGTACAATGAACTCGTCAAGGCCCCCACTGACCATTTTGCACCTCAACAAACCAAGATGGTGAAGTGCATGGATTTTGTGGTGCGCCACCAAAAGTCCGGGGAAGCGGCCACCGTCTTCATGGTTGATCTCCTCAGGCTGGCCATCCACCGTGAGTTCCCAGACTCTTAACCCAGTTCGTATGGGGTGTCCGAGAACAGAAACTCCGCTGCAAACTCATCAGTGCTGATGAATTCAAACTGGACAAGGCACTCTGTGTGGCCACAGCTTTCAAAAAGTCACAGCGGGATTGTCAGGCCCACTCTGCGCATCAGGCCACCACATCCCCGGTCTCCGACATCTCGGATGAGGTGCTCCAGGTTTGTCCGCCATCATGGCCACCCCCCGCAACCACCCCTGCAAGATCTGCCAAGCACGCACCATGTGCCAGCTACGGTGACGACCACGAAAGCCATTCCTGCCGGTCATGTGGAAAAACTTTCCAAATTGCATGCACCTGCCATTCCAGAGGTTCCTGTAGACAGACCACCACACACCAGGAATCTACAGAATTCAACACCATGGCTACTTGCCACGGCCAGGTACTGAGCTTGCCCCAAGACACCCCAGACAAAATCAATGTGACTGTGTATATTGGGGGGTCCCTTTGTGAGATGGAGCTGGACACAGGGTCCTCCTTCTCCATAATCTCAGCAGAAATGCTGCGGAGGCTCTGCCCACATGGAGGTTCCCGCCTGCAGAAGCCATCCTCCAGCTTTACCTTAAGAGACTTTCAGAAAAACCCAGTGGCTATCAAGGGGTGGAGCAAGTTTCAAGTTGAATGCAAAAACTTTAAGGCCTTCTGGACTTGCTGGTGGTGGAAGGGTGGCTCACAAGTTTACTAGGCCTATCCTGGTTCACGCCCTTAGGATTTGGAGTTACTGGGGTGAACCATGTGAGGGCCCCAGAGTTTCAAGATGTGTGCAATGAATTCCCAGCTGTTTTTGATGGTACGCTGAGTTGTTACACCAGTCCGCCTGTGTCCCTTAACCTTGACTCAGCGGTGCAACCCATCCGCATGAGGACCAGGAGCCTTCCTTTTGTCCTCAAGTCAAAAATAGATGGGGAATTGGATTGCCTGGTGGCCCAAGAGGTTTTGGAACCCATACCGCATGCCCTCTGGGAGACCCCCATCATGACCCCCGTTAAGCCCAATGGGGACATCTGTATCTGCGAGGACTACAAGTGCACTATCAACAAAGCCCTGCAGGATCACGCATACCCGGTCCCTGTAGTCAGCCATGTTTTGGCCTTCTTGGGGGGTTCAAAGGTTTTCGGCAAATTGGGCCTGGCCCAAGTGTATCAGCAGCTCCCCATGGATGATGCCACTGTGGAGACCTAGGCAATCATCATGCACAGGGATGTGTTCCGGGGGTCAGCATGGCCCTGGGGATTTTTCAAAATCTAATGGACTCTCTTCTTAAAGGTATCCCCTGGGTCCAGCCATTTTTCAACGACATTCTGATTGCTGCACCCACAGCCAAGGCTTTTGCTGATAGACTGCACACTGTCCTGCAATGCTTCCACACTGCTGGCTTGAAGGTGACACTGGAAAAGTGTCTTCTGGGGGTGCTGAGGGTCGAGTTCCTGGGGTTTGCAGTGGACACGCAGGGCATCCATCCTATGCCAGATAAGGTCCGCGCCATTGTCAATGCTCATCCTCCCACATCCAAGTCGGAACTCCAGGCCTTCTTGGGGCTGTTGAACTTATATCACTCGTTTCTGCCCCACAAAGCTGCCGTTGCTGAGCCCCTGCACTGCCTCCTCAACAAAAAAGCTCCTTCGGTCTGGGCCCGAAATAAGCCACTGTTGGCCCACAAGGGCTGCTTGCTATGGGGAAGCCATGTGGTTGTGGCTGCACCACTACACCAGTGAGTCCTCACCACCCTTCATGAAATGCGCCCAGGGATCATGAGGATGAAGGCACTGGCCGGCAGCTACGTTGGGTGGCCCGGAATGGATGGCAAGATTGAAGACTGCGTTAAGCACTGGCAGATGTGCCAGGAATCCAGACCAGAACCAACCTGGGCCCCGGTAAGACAGTGGGAATCCACACAGAAGCCATGGGCCTGGCTACACCTCGCAGGTCTCTTCAAGGGGCAAATCTTCTTCATTTTGGTAGACTCATTCTCCAAGTGGCTAGAGGTGGTACCGCACAGCATTCCCGACACCGTCATTACGGACAACGGGATGGCCTTCACGTCGTCTGAATTCTATGATTTCATGAACTACTACACCATCTGACACATCCGCTTGGCTCCCTTCCAGCTGGCAACCAATGGCTTGGCAGAGAGAATGGTGAGGACAACTAAGGAGTCCCTCCGTAGAGTCGTACATGGGGATTGGGACCACTGGCTGGCAGTCTTCCTTTTTGGCCACCGGATCACCCTGAATGCCACCATGGAGAGCTCCTAATGGGCAGACGTCTCACAACAAGACTGGACCATCTGCATCCAGACTGCGCCCCAGAGCACAGCTCAGCCCAAGAGAACCAAGCTGCTCCTTGAGGTTTCTTCCCCGGTGACCCTGTCTATGCCCGCAACTTCTCCAGTGGCCCAGAGTGGGTCCCAGCCAAGGTGGTCAGGGTGACCAAGCCGCTTTCCTACAAGGTGCCAGAGGCTCTGCCAGCACATCATTCAGCTCCAAAGCTGGCTCCTTCCTGCAGAACCTGGGCCACCAAATCCTGACAACAGTGATGAGGAGCAGTCAATCCTGGAGGAGCTGAAGCAAGAGGGAACCCTGCCAGCCAAGAGCTCCCAGCTAGAGGCCTACAAACATCCCTCAGAAGTTGGCGGGGAAACGCCAGCGATGGCCACCACCGGAGGCATCGACAACATACCAGTGCCTCCAAACTCCCCCATTTTGCTGGCAGGTCTGTCCCCCAATGCAGCTTCAGAACCTGCAGCCCCGCCAATGGAACTGCGCCACTCGACCTGCAAGAGATGCAGACCAGCATACCTAAAGGACTTTTTAAGCTGGGGGTTCTGAACTATGGAGGGGGGGTGTTATGTATTGAGCCTGAACTGTACTTGCAAAAAGGACTTAGCTTGAGGATGCATAACAATGGCTTGTTGACCAGTAGGGAGACAGGGATCCCAGTTTCCCAACTGGGAAACAATAGCCTATTGTTGGGAGTGGGGTGTGTTTTGGGTGTAACCTTTTTCAGGCATAAATACCCGGCTGGACAGCCAGGATTTTCAGTCTTCTTTCTCTTGCTGAATCACTAATAACTATGAGCTGATCACTTGAATGCATCTGAACCCAGTATATTTCACATGGTGACTGGCCAATTCTTACTCAAATCACAATACTCAGTTGGAAACTCACAATACAAAGAAGTTACTTCTTTGGATCTTTTATTTCAGATCATGTCGGCAATCCAGCAGAAAATATGCATTAGGAGCCTCCACTGGCTCAGCTTTTTCTGAGCAGATAGATTTCCTAGTCTGATATCATAAATATATCCTCTCCACAATGGTCATTGGAAGCTTGCAGTATGCCATATGGAAATCATCTCTCTGTTAACATAAAGTGGGCCTCAGTTTATAGTTTAAACCAAAAATGCCAAGTACTCTGATAAACAGAGATAAAACCCACCAACAGCAGAGGAATCCAAGGTCCGTTTATGTAGCAAGGATGCATCGCATGGTATCTTTCTCTTTTCAGCCTCCAAGGCTACAAATCACAGACATTTTCCTTTAGTATCATGAGGCTGCTCATTACACTAAGGAAGAAAATAAATTAGTAGAGTTGTCTAAGTGTGTCAGTATGACATTTTTGGAATCAGTCAGGATGGATACTTTAAAAACCACAGTCATCCTTTTCCTCAGTCCTAAATAGGTGGGGATGGTTCTTGGACCATGTAGTTAATGCTGCGTCTCCTGTTCCTTTAAGTTAATGGCCAGGCACAAATGGGATGATCTGGAGAAAGGCATTTTAGGCAGCTCAGCAGGGAACTGCTTTTCAGGCCCACGCCTGCAGCCTGTACTTCCAGTCCATGCAACCAAAGTTCAGGTGCTGATTCTGGAGTAGAAATGGACCCTTCTCTGCCAGCAGGGGTCTTTTGGGAGGGGAGCGCACTGGAGCACAGCTCCGGCAGCTTCAGAGGGCAGAAAGGCTCCCACATGTCAGTTTCAGCCAGCCGAATGTCAATTTCAGCCCCATTGTATCCTATGGGCCATTGAAGTCAATGGTGAAAACATAGGGTATATTCTGGAGGCTGGAGAGGAGGGGGTTTGAGGAAGAGACTCCAAATTCATAGGGTAGCTGTTGGAGCCTCTCCCCAAGATACGCACGAAGTTTCAAGAATATTGGACCAGGGGGCCCAATTCTATGGGCCCCCAAACAGGTTGCCCCCATTCTCTCCATTGTTCTCTATGGTGGGAAAAAAGTTACTCTTTTCCCATGGTGCTGTTAGTAGCTCTGGGGGGAGGGGGTTTGAGGCAGAGGCTCCAAATTTTCAGGATAGCTACGGGAGCCTCTCCCCACATACACCCCCATGTCTCAAAGCAATTGGATCAATGGGCCTAATTCTATGGGCACCCAAACAGGTTACCCCCATTACCTCCATTGTTTCCAAAGGGGAAACCCAGCCAGCAGCACTTAAGGCAGGCAAGCAGGCAGTCACCCAGTAGTCAGACTCTCCCAGAGAATCTCAGGGAAAGTGAACTGTCTTGGGAGGTGCTTGTTTGCCACGAGAACAAGTGGCACACTCCAGAACAAGTGGCACTGTGGCAGTGCAAGCATGCCACAGTGCCACACAGAAACCCCAAAAGACCAAAAGGAACAACATTTATACATGTATAAATTGATGGTGCAACCTCATTGGACCACTCACACCACACACACCTCAAAAAGAATATTCATAGCACTGGGAAAAATGCAGAAAAGGGCAACTGCAATAATAAGAGGAGGACACTTTCCCTATGAAGAAAGGTTATCACATTTGGGGATCTTAGCTTTGAGAAACAATGACTGAGGGGTGACATGATAAGAGGTTTACAAGACTATGCATGGGATAGAGCAGGTAGAGAAAGAAGTACTTTTCACCCTTTCTCACAAGACAAGAACTCGTGGGCACTCAATGAAATTGCTGAGCAGTCAGGTTAGAAGTTAAAACAGATGAAAGGTTTTTTGGTTCTTACAGGTTTACAGCTTTAAAAAGTTCTGCTGGTTGCTGATGCTTGGTGTGTGTGGGGGGGTTGCTTTGTCTTTTTCCTGCCTGCTCCAGCCTCCATACATTTGTCAAATTCCATCTGGAAGCTGTTCATGCCAGCCACCACCACCACCTCCTGTAGCAGTGAATTCCATGTGTTAATCACTGTTTGGGTGAAGAAGTACTTCCTTTCATCTGCAGTTGCCCTTTTCTGCATTTTTCCCAGTGCTATAAATATTCTTTTTAAGGTGTGTGTGGTGTGAGTGGTCTAATGAGGTTGCACCATCAATTTATACATGTATAAATGTTGTTCCTTTTGGTCTTTTGGTCTTCCTCTTTCCCGCCTTCTTCTCTTCTCTTTTTTTCTCCTTTCCCTGTTTCCCTCCTTCTTCCCTTCTCTCTCTTTCTTTCCCTCCTTCTTTCCTTCTCCTTCTTTCTCTCTTTCCTTCTCTCTACTCTCTCTCTTTCCTTCCCTCTTTGCTCCTTCTGTGGCCCAACTCTAGTGAGAAGGGGTTTAAACTTTAAACCCCTTCTCTCTTCACTCCCCCACCCAGGCCAGCTGGGGAAGGGGAGGGGAGGCTTTCGAAGATGCCTCCCCCCCTTTTGCTTCCCCTTCTGATATCACTTCTGGTGATGTCAGGGGGTGTGGCATATGCTAATAGCCTAGTAGCTTATTAGCATTCCGTATGCTAATGAGCTCCTGCAGCTCTTTTTCTACGAAAAGACCCCTGTCTGCCGGTATGGTAGTCTGTACTCAATATGTTATGCATCTTATTCAGCACAGCAAGAGCAAACAGTAAGTACAACATACCATGGTTTTTAACAGCAGTTGCTTCAGCTCAAGAGGCAGCAGGGGCATTACTGTTCCTTGTTCATTACTGTTTCTTTGTTGTGGAATTTTGCACAACTTTTTCCTACAGCTGTGCCTACAAAAGAAGGTCAAATGAAGGACAGAGCAGAAATAAGAACGCTCATATGCTTGGGAGATTTTCTTCCAGTGGTTATAGGATGTCTTTGAGTATGTGTAATAATTTATTTAGCATTTGATCCTTAAAGATGCCATTCCAGCTAAAAATCACAAAAATATAGACCAACTTTTTGCACCACGCAACTCTGAAATTTGCATAAAAAGAAATGTAGTCCATTCACTATCCATGGTTTGTCACTGTTGATCGTACTCCTGTTCTTAGGGGTTTCTTTTTCTCAAAGTCATTTTCTCAGATTCTGCCATTATGAATAAAAGCACAGGTGTGATATCAATGGCCACAAACCCTTGGGTGTCACCATTTGACTGTCTGGTTGATGCAAAATGCACTAGTTTCATGCCGAACAGGCTATATACAGGTTAGTGTATATGAAGATGCAAAACACTTTAATTTTATAAATAAAGTCACACAAGCTCTTCTTTCTGGCCAAGTCTCCAATGTTTCATGATCCTGTTTAGAATAAACCCCTCTCCCAATTTTCCCATCAAAGCAGGTCAGACTGGAAGCTGTAGATGCAGTTGTGCATATCTACCACTTATGAGAAAAACATGGTGTTGATGCTTTTTCATTGTTTTTATGTTGTACTGTGTGATCTTTAACTGGAAACCACATCAAGCATTTTGGTGAAAGAGTTATATACAAGTTACTAGATAAAACTAATTTATAGTATGCATGTGTAATTAATATATTGCTTCATCTTTCAGACTCATCATATCCTGCTATAAGAGTTGCTTCTGCAGTATTCACTTATGAGTCTGCCATCAATCAGAGCAATCAGAGCAAAGACCACATCATTATCTCAAATGACACTGAAAGATACCTGACTAGTGTATGGCTGGCCTGGTTTGTTCCTTCAGTCCACACTCTTGTAGTCGCACTGAGCCTTCCTCTGAATCTCATGGCAATCTTTATGTTTGTGGTCAAAATGAAGCTTAAGAAACCAGCCATCGTGTACATGCTCAACCTGGCTTCTGCTGATGTGCTCTTTGTGAGCGTGTTGCCTTTTAAAATTTCCTACAATTTTTCTGGACACAACTGGATCTTTGGACCAGAAATGTGCCGCTTTGTTACTGCTGCCTTCTACTGCAACATGTACTGCTCCATACTGCTGATGACGGCGATAAGCATTGATCGTTTCCTGGCAGTGGTGTACCCGATGCAGGCTCTGTCATGGCGCACGGTGAGGCGTGCCTCTGTGGCATGCTGTGTCATCTGGCTTGTAGCCATAGCTGGAGTTATCCCTCTGCTTATCATGGAACAAACGAAGAGAATCCCTCAATTAAATATTACTACTTGCCAAGATGTGCTAGATTTATCTGTTGTGTTGGAGATAATTCGTTATTATTTTTCCGCATCAACTATTTTATTCTTTTTTATACCATTAATAATTTCTGTCTCCTGTTACGTTTGCATTATAAGGAACCTTAGCTCATCTAAAATTATTGCTGAAAAACCTGGTAAGAAGAGGCGGGCCATACTCTTGTCTGCAGCTGTCTTGTGTTCTTTTATTTTTTGTTTTGGGCCAACAAATGTCTTGGCTTTAGTGCAAAACTTACTTCTTTCACCCGATCAAAGGTTTGAGGGTCTCACTTTTGCCTACATGCTAGCTGTCTCTGTTGGTACCATCAACTGTTGCATTGACCCTTTGGTCTATTATTATGCTTCTTCTGAGTGTCAAAGGCAGGTCAGGAATCTCTTTTGTCAGAAAAAAAATTCTGAGCTTGAAAAAAGCAGCCAGACAACAAGCAGTAATATGGCAACCTTTTCTAATAGTTCAAACCATTTGTCTCAAGCATAGTATTATATAATTAATTCTGACCTAATTCTTAGACATAGAACTTGCATGTCACGGACACAAATAGGAGTTTGCGTCTGCTGATGGCACTGTCTGTATATTACTGTCTTTGGAGTATTATCACAGTATTTAAAGGTTTCTCGCTATTTCACGTCACTGTGAATTATAACTATGGCATCTGCTGTTTTGGATGGACATGTAACACTACAAATGGACATACTGAATAATGAATGCTGGAAGATCTTCTCCACTGTTTACACAATGTAATTTCCTATAGCTGTAATTAAAAGCAAAAACAGCAAAAGGACTCTCTGTGGGATAGAGTCTATCCAATATCATATGCTCTTGGGAGAAATAAATATAAATATGGTCTGAGTCTTTAAAACTATTTGTGAGTAATATTTGTTGTCATATAACCTGTTGTTTAGCTAAATGTTCACATTGTTAGCCAAATTGCTCTATTTTAAATATAGCAATTGGTTTATTATTATTATTGGGTTCTTGCCTGTATATACAGAGAATGCTGCTGTTTTGTAATGGTTCCCAGTAAAAGACACAGAGACCAGGTATAATTAATAAAATATTATTTTACTGAATATAATCCTCATTTATCTATTCACAAACACACAAACAGTATTCAAACATTCACACACATAAAATAAAACTAAGAAAGCAGAGGGGATTGATGGCTTATGGAGAGGTGATACTACCTGTCAGATGTGCAGAAGTCCATGAAGAAGGATTGTGGCCTAAACCCAGAGGGTTCAGGGGTGGGCTGTCATTTTGGCTCATGGCAGAGACACACAGTCTGAGGTCATGCGTCTGCTGGGATATACCCACTGTAAGACAATGCAAACCAATGGGTGGCCCAGGGGGCTGGTCTCAGGTGAGAACGAAAGATTTCCTGGACCACTGATGAGTCCCAGGGGTGTGTGATGTCAGTAGAGGCAGGGTCTGAATTAAACAATAGAAGCCAGGTGTTGGGTAGCCAATTAAATGGATTATAGGACTTGCTGGCCAGGTAAACAAAAGGTGGGAGACTTCCCTGATTGTCCCTGATTAGCATCAGGAAGGGTCGTTAACAATTTGAATGCTTGATTGGGTCAAATACTTATTGGCTATGCTGTAGGTTGGATACCTGGGGGCTGGACAGAGGAAGCTGGCTGGCAGGCAGATGATCTCTTCAGGTAGCTGATGGCTCTTCTATTGTTCATGTATATGGCTCAGGTGGGGCAGGCACTTAATCCCATCATGCAAACGACTGGCAGAGGGAAAAGTCCTTTGTCTGCTGTATGGCCTTTAATCCATGTATGTGACATGAGGCAGGTATGCAATGGAGTCCCTCAGAGTAAAAAGACAACTTTTCCCTTTCTCTATGGGCTTCTCCCTTGGCATCCATTTTACAGTCTAGCAAGTACACAGACCATGTGGCAATAGCAAGCAGTCCATAGCAAAGCCCCATAATGGCATCGGGGCTAACAACATTCATTGTTATTAATCCGGGTTTGTTAATATATGCAATTGAAGTGGAAAAGTTATATTACTCCATTTTCAAAAGGGCATATGGGGATATAGTTGAAACTTGAGTTTAATTTCTAGCTCTGGCTTTGTCTACCAGTACTTGAGGAAATCCACATGTTCCCTGGGAAACACATGAGTTTTCCCAACAGGCCCCCCCCCCGCTCCCCTGGGACTGTTTCATGCTGGGAAAATGTGCACTGCAATTCTGATCCTAGCCAGGTACTGCTTGTGCAGGAGAATCCACAACTCACATGTGATTGTATTAATCTGATACAGGGTGAGAATCCCAGACCCAACTGGTATTCTCCATAATATGTGAAGAGTTGTTTCATGGCAGTCCACTCTCTAATCTGCCCTTTCTGAGCAAGATAATTTTGAAAGAGTAGTTGCAAAACAGGTATTCCTAGATGATGCATTTACCCCAGATCCCTTTCAGTATGGCTTGAGGGTAGGCTGTTGGGCACAGACAGTGTTAGAGTCCTTAGTTTATGACCTCTGTTTGAATGTCAGCAAGGGCTGTGCTTCTTTATTGTTGCTATTGAATTGGCAGCCTTTGATACCAAGATCATACCATCCCGTTGAGACACCTGGAGACAGAAGAACGAATCAAGGGATTTGCTTTGGATTGCTCCTTATGGATCTAATCCAAAGAGCGCCTGTTGGTAGGGTTGCCAGGTCCCTCCTGACAACTGGTGGGGGGCCAGAAGGACTTACCAGCAACAAGGCAGGCCCAGGCCAGTGTTATAGTGATGTTGCTGACAATGCAATGACATCACTTTTGCCATGCACTAGAAGTGACATCATCACATTGTCAGTGAAGTGGGACACTCTGTTATTTGGGCAAAACCTCTATGGTAAACCTAGGGTTGCCATTCCCCAGTTCTGAGTGGGGGATCCCCTGGTTTCGGGGGCTTCTGCCTGCCATCAGCCAACTGGCTGGCAGGGGAAACCCCACCCCCAAGCAGCGCCATCATCATGCGATGTCCCCGATGCGCTGCCATCACACAGAAGTGATATCATCACGTCAGGGATGTCACGTGGCAACACTCTGGTTTTTAGGCAAAACTATGGTTTAGTGCTGATTTTACCATAGAGTTTCCCTCCAAAACCAGAGTGTCAACGATGCAGACATTGGACCTGGCAAACCTAGGTAAACCATAGAGTAACTTTATGGTAAACCATTGTTGCGATGCTGACTGAAGCCTTCTCCTGCTGCTGCTAAGTCCCTCCTGCTGCTCAGTTTATCGGCAGCTGGGGTGGGGCCCTGGCTGCCCTGGCTGTTTGGAAGACTGGTTGTCATCATTGTGGGGCTTGCCTTCTGGGTTTATCCCCCTTTTGCTCATCAGAGCAAAGCCTTCTGAAGGTGCCACCCTATAAATAAGTAAAACTGACAGCTGCCTGAGCATTCTCTGATTGAATTACCTGCCTGATGAGGTCAGGAAGTCTTCCACACTTTGATCCTTTCACCGAATGTGTAAAACAGAATTGCTCAGGAGACTATATTTAAAATAAGAAATAAGGTTGCTGATAATGTCTGTAAAATTTAGTCAGTTTTCATTGCTTTGTTCCTTGTGTATATTATAAAGGTTTTTTGCATGGTTTTCCAGTTTCAAAACTCCGCCCTGTTGCATTTGTTTGTGCTGTACTGTTATATAGTATGTATTTAGTACACTATCCTCTAATTTTGTAATTCTGTTTTATTCACTGTCACAGCTATGTTTTACATTGTCCTTACTGCATTATTTTTAATGGTGTAATCAGCTTTGTGTCTCAGTGAGAAAAGTGAATGATAAATGAAATAAATTAATTAAATAAATTAAATGCAATCCTATCCCCCTTGGAAGCATATAACCCTCATGCTTAATCCATTTCATGGAAGTCAAGCCACACCTCCCTCATGAGATTCTTATTAACATACTCATAGTAACAACAGTATTTGCATAGTTTCATAACCAAAATTGTTGGGTGTTTCCCACCCCAGCAAGAAACTTTCTCTTGGGAAGTCAAAGACACAAGAGTATTAACAGAAAAGTTACATTGGCCCCGTTCACACGGAGCATTTGCCCCGCTGAAGTCACGGGAGCCCTGTGGACTTTCCGTGCGCGTTCATACGAGCACATCTGGGAGGCATAGGGCTCCTGTGGCCAACCCGCGGCTTCCCTCCAAAAACGCGGGGTAAAAAACTAGTAGGTCCGAGGTACTAGTTTCTGGAAACCCCGGGACAAAGGCTGGTGTCTGATCGCAGGAGCGCCTTATCCTGCGGCTTCCGACGCCCGCCCATGTCCCCGGGATTTCCGGATGTTGTAAGTTTCCCTGGGATGCGCACCAACGCTGGACAGAGCATGCGCACACACAAGTCACCAACAGCGGCCCGCCCCCCCCATGGCGCATGCGCACTTCGCACTTGCGTGGTCTGCTGTGCTGCTGTTTTGCCACGCTGCAGCGGCGCAGTGTGATCGCGGTGCGGAGCTGGCGTGTGGCAACCCGGCGGCCTGTGAGATCGGGCTACCATGCCTTATTTAGCTCCGGGGCAAACTGCCACGCCTCCACCGCGCGTTTTCTGGCCCGTGTGACCGGGGCCATTCTTCATTAATAGTTTAAGTTTAGGATGACGCCTGGAGAGGTTAAATCAAAAGCGCCCAGGAAAGGATGGGTTTGAAGGGTGGGTGTCAGAAAAAAGGTCTATTTGATGTTTCTCACTGAGTCCATTATTATGTGTTCCCTATTTGGCTTTGTGCTTGCGTAGGTATGCAGGCAGTAACGTGGGAGCTTCTTCCCTTGCCTCTTCTCCTTATCACGGTGGCCTTGAATGTAGGCTTTGGGCTATTCTTGTGTTGATGAGAATTTTCCAGTCCTGTGAATGCGAGGGGAGGGGGGAGACGTCTCCCGCTCATGAAGTAACTCTCCCGCCGGGAGTTTCCCGCGTGCGCGCTTACAGTTGATTTGCTAGTCGCTTGCTTGCATCATACTATAACCCTGCTTGCTTCACCATTGCCCCCCATTCCTGACAATGACCTTCTACTGTGGGTTTTAGCACTGTAATCCAAATAAAGCCTTTCTTTTTATCAAGAATGCCTGTACCTACTTGCTTTTGAACCTGACAGAAATTGTCAGGAATCCTCATCCTTCCACCACCACCAGCTCCTGCTGTCCGCCACGATGAGCGGGGCTGGGGTCGGTCCAACAGTGACTATTACACTGGTCACCACGGTTCCGGTCACCACCGTGGCAATTCCAGTGACCACCATCCCGGTTACCACTGTTCCAGCTACCACTGCTGCTCCAGTGACTACCACTCCGGTGACCACGGCGTTGGTCCTATACTCGACGGCTGAGCCAGTCACCCCTCCATTGACCAGCTCAGTGGGAGCCTCGTACACCCTCCTGATCTACAGCCCCGCTGGGCCAACCCAGAGTTATGGAGGAGCGATACCTCGAACCTACTTTCTGGGTGCCCCAACTCCTTGGGACAAGGGGGTTACCTATCGTAGATCGACTGGACTAAGAATCTTTTGGACACCACCCAGACTACCTGGTCGTTACCGGGGAGCCAGAGCCGGGATAGCTTACTGGATCCCCGGGGAAGTTTCGGGCTTCCCCAGGGGCGGATGTCCCATGGATCTCCCAGGTCGGGGGCCAGTCCGGATGTGGATGCCTGCATGGATTCTATCCAAGATGACACCCGACGTTTAATGCGGGACATGGGCAAGCTGATGCAGTCCCTGCCACAGATGATGGACCAAGCTATCCGAGCCCACACGCTGACTCAACCGAGACCAGCACCTGCCCCAGGACCACCATTGCCTGCTCCTCTTCTTCCCGGCCAACCTGTTCCAGGGCAGCCAGCTCCAGCAGCCCCCGTCCCAGGCCAGCAGGTGCCTGCTCAGCCCCTCCGGCTGGCCCCTTGTCAGGAGGGCCTGGTCCGGGGCAGCCTGGACCTGTCCAGCCTCCACCCGTACTACCACTGCCTCCCGCTCCTGCTCCGGCGCCCCTCCCGTTGCCCGTTCCAGTGCCTGGCATGGGTCCCGTTCCTCCAATAATCCGTCCCAAAGACATGTTGGACATTACTTTTGACGGGGACCCTGAGACTGTGTCTTTCTTTATATTGCAAGTCGGGAAATTCGTACAGCGATGGGGCTATGTGTTCCCAGATGAGGAGCAACAGGTGGAATTCATTGCGTCAAGGTTCCGCGGAATTGCTACCAGCTGGTATGTAGCCCTCCACGATCTGGAGGCAGTGGAGCTGGGGAATGTTGACGACTTCATGTGGGCCTTGAGGAACCGCTTCGAAGAACCGGGGGCGGCTCCAAAGGCTGAAGCCTTCCTCCGCACCTTCAAACAAGGCAAACTAACGGTGAGGGAGTACTCACGGGAATTTCAACGGCACGCAGTCAAGATTCGAGACTGGACTGACCCTGTGCTGGCTCAACAGTACCGGTTGGGGCTAGCAGTGGACGTCCGTCACAACGTTCTCAGTTCCAAAGAGCCGCGCACCCTTCAAGGGTGGATGGAAGAGGCGGAAAAAGCGGAGAGCAGACTGCGCCTTATGAAACTGGATTTGTCTCTTGGGAGCAACCGCCCGAGCACCCCGGCCACCCCAACCAGAAGCAAGCCTACCTCCGCCCAGGGTGGGGTGAGAGATCAACGCATGAGACAAGGCTTGTGCCTGCGATGTGGGGAGAAAGGGCACTTTGCCGCCTCCTGCCCCAAGGGGGATCCTGGTCGGGTTCTGACGCAAGAGGAGCCCCGATGATGGCAACTACCACCCCGAGAAAGGGTACAGCAAAACCACGCAACCCGCAGGCCCTTCTACTGTGGGTTTTAGCACTGTAATCCAAATAAAGCCTTTCTTTTTATCAAGAATGCCTGGACCTACTTGCTTTTGAACCTGACAGTGGTAAGATACCCCCGTATAGGTGTTCAGGGATTATCCTGGACAGCCATCATGGCAACACAGACATTTGCTTCTGGGAACAGTGAGCTGCAATTAGGTATGCACATAATACTTCCCTTGTTCTAAATAAAAATATCTCTTCAGGCTCTTCAGACATCTTTCTAAAATTATATTTGGTCCAAAATTGTGCAAGAGAAGTATGAAATCACTTGAAAATTTCCTAAATAATAGTGATTACAAACTGGTTGAGCAACAGCTTCTTCAGGATGTACTTACTCTCCATACTCTAAAACGCAGCCATGGAGGTGACCTCCAAGGAATCTTTTCATCACTTTCGTATTACAAATAGACCTACAAACGCTGTATCTGCTGTAAAGTTAAGGAAGGTATGGAACGTTAACATAGTGTTCCTTGCCCTTCAGAGCTGCCTTCTATGATTTTTGGCACATATAAGGATCTCAAAACTCCATTAAATAGCACCTGCACACACAAGTTACAGTCTTATGCATTTGGTGTTACCCTCACTGAACTCAAGTAAACATCCATATAGGATTAGGCTGTATAATGTGAGCTGCACTGAACCATTTTACACTGTTTACATTTGCTTAAGAACACACAAAAAGAGCCATTCTGGATTAGACCAAAGGTCTATCCAGTTCAGCATCCTCTTTCCCACAGTGGCCAATGAAGTGCTTCAAGCAAGCCCAAAAGCAGAATGTGAAAACCAGTGGTGCCCCCCTTCAAATTGACCAATTGTTTCCTGCCAGCAACTGGCATTTGCTTGCAAGTTGCAATTACCAAATAATAAAATGGTTTTGGAGGGTATCCATGTTGGTCTGCAATAGAACAGTTAGATTTGAGTCCAATAGCACTTAGAGAAAACAAGGGTCTTATTCCTAGTAAATATATATTGTATGAAATAGTCCTACTAAATATATACTCAATAAACTTTAAATAAAAAAGAATATCATTTACAGTTTTTTGATAGTGCAAAGGAGTTAAATCTTCTTAATCAAATGCTAAAGATCCCTTCTCTTATCTACAAAGATCTGTCTTTTCCAGTCTTAGACATATATTTTATAGGCATGTGAATGTTTTTGCTTTTTTCATTCCTGGGCATCATTTGTTATTGCATAGAGTTTTCAAAGGTAAATGAGACTTATTTGCAAAGTCAAATTCTTTTTCAAGTTCACAAATCCTCAGCTTGCTTTATGACAGGATTTGAACATAACTGCCTCCTTTTTGCTAAGTGAGGAATGCTTCAGTGGAAAGTGAAGAAAATTTTATTTAGATGAGTACAAGAACTCATACAGCAGATTTTTTTTTCATTTGCGGTGGTCATGCATATGTGCCTCCAACTTTTAGAAGCAAGTGGTGAATTGTTATCAGGTTGGATATACAAATTCCTTATAAGTCATAGACATTATTGCTGAGTTATCTTCCTGATGTTCCCAGAGATCTGCAAATAGCTGCTTTACATCTGATTACTGCTGCCAGACTGGTTTTTGCCAGCTTTTGAAAACAAAATAATACCCCTAATCTACAAGATGTGTTGCTGAAAGTCAGGCAAGTACATGGATGGGAGACCTACTGGGAATACTAGAGCTGGGAGGCAGGGGCAGGCTTCATTCAGCCACCTCTCTGAATATCCACCATGCCCCCAGTAGGAGTGAGTCACCAGAGATCGCCATGACTTCCATGCGTGCACGCACGTGCACATACAAGCACATAAAAATACAAAAATACTAAAAAAAATAAAAAAGGACTGGTTGCTGAAAGTAAAGGAAATTTATCCTTTGGTGAAATTAACTGCTTACCAGAGTAACAGAGGTTGTTCATCATCATCATCATCATCATCATCATCATCATCATCATCATCATCATCATCATCATCATCATTTCAATTTATGAATCGACCCATCCCTGTAAAAACAGGGCTCTGGGAGATATACATCAGTGATAAAAAATAGATAAAATCATACAACAATCCAAATATCCAGTTACACATATAATTAAAAACCTAAAATCCAAGATGGTATCCTAATAAACGTTCCCATACTGGACTTCATCACCACTCCATGGGCAGGGCAGGAGGAGGAAAACAGATGAAATAAGGAGAAAGAGGGGGGTGCCAACAATGGTCATACCGTCACTGTCCTCAACCATACATAGATTAGATAATTTATAGTCAAGAACAACACAAAAAATAGAGCTGCTAATTGTATAACTAGATTTAATAGTAATATTGACAACTGCTCGAAGAGGATTCTCTATGTTCACGTGACGGGGTGGATTGTGATTTTGCTTAGCAATGTATTTTATGCATATTCTGTATCTCTTTTTGTACTTTTTTATAATTGCTGTATTAACATTTTAAAAAGGTGTAATTGTAGCAGTGCAGTCACAAGCAGTTACACCCTTCTTGACTTCCATGGACTTAGATGAATGTAACTTTGATTAGGATTGCACTGTAAGTAATTCACAAGGATGTCAAGCAGTTCTTGTGCTCCTCAGCCTAGCATATGAAGAATATCCTTAAAAGGCAACGAGAAACAGGAAGAAAGCATCAGTAATTCAGAACAAGCTCTCTACTTCCCACCTGCATAGTTCCACAGTGGTTTTACTGATTTCATTGTGTTCTGTCCTGTGATCAACAGTAATGTTCTTTCTTGGAAAAATATATAAACTAGGTTGATTAGATCATGTTTGGGTGGTTCAGTGTTTTACTTTAATTAATTCAAAGTCATTCTGTATTTAAAAAGAGAACATCTTGTGATTTTCTCCTGTCCTGCTGGAGCCACTTCACATATTGTAGAAATGATGAGGCCCTGATGACTGGATAAAAAAATAATGTAGTACCTTCTATAAAGACCAATCAAAATATCACATAACAATGTGTGTCACAAAGCAGCCTTTGAGTTCTCTAAAACTCTTCATGATTTACAGATTACTTCCGTTGACTCTTTACCTAGTGCAACACCTTTGTGAGGCGAAGCGTCATCTTGCCTTCCCTCAAAGGTTAATGTGTATGATAACAGGCCTGGTTTCCCTGCTTGGTACCTTTTCACCTTCAAGATCAGAGTGGAACTAGATAGTTAGCTTCCCATGAGATCACGTCTTTAGTGATGGGGGGGGAGAGACTAGGAGCAATGATGCAATTTTCCAGAGCTTTCTCCTGAGGATGTGTCATGGTTTGATGTCATGTGCACCTGACTTGGGGTGTGTGTCAAAAACTATAACTGGAAATTACTCTGGTGGTTAGCTAGCTGAGATCTCCATGGACTGCAGGCCTGATCCTATGTTTCACAACTGCTGAGACCATAGGCTATGCTAAGTAGAGGCCTTCAACTGAATGTAAGTTTGAGCCACCTAAAAGAACTCTTAAACAGTGTTAGGTAGTTAAAGCTAGCTTTTTTTGGTTTATTTGCTGTTTGATCTTTGGCAATATGTTGGCTGTACTTTCAGGAAATTATCTTTATAATAAATTACATATATATTTTAAAATAATGTCTGGTTATTTGTGTGCAACTACCCTTGGAGCTCTTGGGGTCAGCCCATTGACTCCTTGACAATTCAGTTCTCAACTTCGATAACGTATGGACCACCACACTGTCCCATTTTTTTCTGCCTTACAAGGGGCCAATGTGTCTCATTTAGGGCTGAAGATGTCAAAGAAAGATACTTAAAGTAATTTCCAAAGCTGTTGAATTCTTTATTGTACAATCGCAGGAGAGCAAAGGCAGAATTTCAGGGGGTCAGTCCCTTTGATAAGCATGAGCAACTAAAACTTAAATATGGAGTTTTCCAGTGAAACTGCCTTCTTAGTATCTTTTCTCTGCAGCTCGTCATGGCTTGATCCAGACTAGTTAGTTCTAGTTTCAAGGTCACTTATTCTTACAGTCACAGCACATCCCATCTAACCTACATAACTTCACCATTCTAATATGTCTGGTTCATTTTTACTTCCACAAAGATACATTCATCTATATGCTGTCTCTCCTCTGTCCCAGCAATTGTTGGTGCAACTTGAAAACCTGTTTTGTACCCAGCACCACCACTTCAGTCAACAGCACATCCTGTACTCCATTTTAAATACTTCAATGGTAGATTTGGGGCTTTGTCACCATGACCTGGGATAACATCCTTTCTTTCTCCCCTCCTTCAGCCTGATGATCCGTTCTAAGAACTTGATATTTGCACACTGTTTCATGCTGTTTTTGTTTGGTCCTAATAAAAGGAAGTACATGACTCCTTTTTTTGGAATTTGCCTGAAGACCAGCACACCTGCTTGCAATATTTGTTCATCTCTAGCATCTATGTTGACATACAAATATCAGAAGGGTCCAACCAGCCCAACATGTTCAAAGCTTGATATTGGAGAGCTAGGGGTGGGGGAGAGTGCAGAAAATAGCAACCAAAAGGATCAAGTTGTTAGAATATCTTGACCACAAAGAAAGGCTAAGGTGTCCTTTTTGTATAGAAAAGGGGAAGAATTAATGAGGGGAAATGGTAGAGATTTATAAAATTATTCATTTACCTTGACTTCCAGAAAGCTTTTGATACAGTTCCTCATCAAAGGCTCCTAAGTAAGCTCAATAGTCATGGGATAAAACGACAAGTCCTCTTGTGGATCAAAAACTGGCTTATAAATAGGAAACAGAGAGTGAGTATAAATGGGAAACTTTCTCAGTGGAGGGTGGTAAGCAGTGGGGTACCACAGGGATCAGTACTGGGTCCAATGCTTTTTAACTTGTTTATTAATGATTTGGAATTGGGAGTAAGCAGTGAAGTGGCTAAATTTGCAGATGACACGAAGTTGTTCCGGGTGGTGAAAACCAGGGAGGATTGTGAGGCACTCCAAAGGGATCTGTTGAGGATGGATGAGTGGGCATCAACGTGGCAAATGGGGTTCAATGTGGCCAAGTGCAAAGTGATGCACATTGGAGCCAAAAATCCTAAATATAAATACACGTTGATGGGGTCTGATCTGGCAGAGACAGACCAAGAGAGAGATCTTGGAGTCGTAGTGGATAACTCACTGAAAATGTCTACACAATGTGTAGCTGCAATAAAGAAGGCCAACACTATGCTGGGGATTATTAGGAAGGGAATTGATAACAAATCAGCCAGTATCATCATGCCCCTGTATAAATCATTGGTGTGACCTCATTTGGAATACTGTGTACAGTTCTGGTCACCACATCTCAAAAAGGATATTATAGCATTGGAAAAAGTGCAGAGAAGGGCAACTAGAATGATAAAAGGGTTGGAACACCTTCCCTATGAAGACAGGTTAAAATGCTTGGAGCTCTTCAGCTTGGAGAAACGACGGCTGCGGGGTGACATGATCAAGGTTTATAAGATTATGAATGGGATTGAGCAGGTTGAGAAAGAAGTACTTTTCTCCCTTTCTCACAATACGAGAACTCGTGGGCACTGAGCAGTTGGGTTAGAACAGATAAAAGGAAATACTTCTTCACCCAAAGAGTGATTAACATATGGAATTCACTGCCACAGGAGGTGGTGGCAGCTACAAGCATGGACAGTTTCAAGAGGGAATTGGATAAACATATGGAGCAGAGGTCCATCAGTGGCTATTAGCCACAGGGTATAGATGGGAACTCTCAGTCTGGGGCAGGTGATGCTGTCAGAAATGTCTGTTTGCTAATTTTCAATGAGTCCATTGTTCTGTGTTCCCTATCTCGTCTTCGCTTTGTGCTTGCGTAGGTATGCTGGCAGTAACGTGGGAGCTTCCTCCCTGCCACTTGGTCTTATCACGGTGGCCTTGAATGTGGGCTTTGGGCTATTCTTGAGCTTATGAGAATTTTCCAGTCCTGTGAAGACGAGGGGAGGAGGGAGTCGTCTCCCGCCTATTAAGTAATTCTCCCGCCGGGAGTTTCCCGCGCGCGCATACAGTTCATTTGCTAGTTGCACTTTGCATCACACTATAACTCCGCTTGCGCCGCTTCCCCCCCATTCCTGACAATGATCCTCCACTGTGGGTTTTAGCACTGTATTCCAATAAAGCCCTTCTTTTAATTGAGAATGCTTGGATCTACTTGCTTTTGAACCTGACAGATGCACTCTATTCTTGGTGCTGGAGGGGGCAGCAGTGGGAGGGCTTCTAGTGTCCTGGCCCCACTGCTGGACCTCCTGATGGCACCTGGTATATCTTGGCCGCTGTGTGACAGAGTGTTGGACTAGATGGGCCATTGGCCTGATTCAACATTGGCTTCTCTTATGTTCTTATGTTCTTATGGTGTCGATAATGGAGACTGGGAATTTCTCTAGAATTTGGGCCAGTCAAGGAAATTGATTGGCTGTAGATTCAAGGTGACCAAAAAGCACTTCTACACATAATGCATTAATTGTTCAGGGACATGGGAAGTCCTGCTGGCAAGGAATAGAGTTGCTGCAGGTTTTTTAAGGGCTGGGGTGTGTTATTTAATCTGTGTAGAGAGGCATTTGATCAAAAGGTGGGCATACAACAAACCAAATAAAAAATAATTATACCTTGTGTGACTGGCCACTGATTTAGGTAGGTTTCAGAAAGATAGATCTAATAAAAATTATTACCTATGTTACCTAATACAGTCACAGCATTCCAAGGTAGTAGAGGGCCATGCTGGTCTGCAGTAGAACAACTAGATTCAAGACCAGTAGCATCTTAGAGAACCATATTTTTGGGGTATGAGGTTTTGAGGGTCAAAACCCCCTTTATACCTTGTCTGACTACCAGTGTCCGGAGTCTGAATCATGAGGGTGGGCGGTTCCCTTCGTGCCCTGCTTCTGGACTTTCTGAAAGGTTCAGGCTTACTTGCTACTGTTTGAAATCATAAGCATATGCGGTGAATATTGTTCTCCCTGTAAAGGGCAAGCTCTTCAGGCAGCCCAGCTAGCAGCAGAAGGGAGATGGTCTGGACTTGGAGCTTTGATTTTACTGGGAATTGCTCGCAGGCCAAAGCCACAAGGAAATAGATAACATCAGCAGGAGGATGTAAAGAAAACTTGCATCATAACTTAAGAATCAGATTTGGACTTCTCTTTCCTTGTGTACCACCTTGGTTATATTCCTTCCATACTGAGTACTCTTTGGGGAGCTAAAAAATAATAATCCTAAAAGTCCTTTATAGCAATACAAGGTGCAGCTATAAATATTGCATGTTACTTATATTTTGATAAAGTATATCATGTTTTGAACATCAGATGACTTTGTAGATTTGTCTTCTGGGACGGAGCAACTTCATGGCTGGCTATTACCAACTGCATGTAAAGAGCAGAAAAGAGCGAGAGTCCAGTACAGGGTTCCCACTCAGGTGCACTAGAGTGCACTGGCACACTGATTTCTGGCCCTCAGTGCAGAGATTTCTATCTCAGCACAGGGCGAAAGGTCAGAGGACTGAGCAGCCCCACCCTCCAGCTCAGCCAGTGCCTACAAGCACTATAAAGGGCAGTGCTAGCACTTGCTCCTGGCAGCCCTGGGGCGCCCACCCCACCGGGGTTAGAATGCCCGCCCCTTCCCTCCCAACGCCGGCAGGTGGCAGCGCCAGCTTTTCTGGGTGCCTCGCAGCTGCGAGGCGCCCAGGAAAGCCGGCGCTGCTGGCGCTGGGCGGGAAGGGGGGCTTTTCACGGTGGGGGTGGGGCGCATTTTGGCGCCCCTGCAGGGCCGGTGCCCTAGGCAAGTGCCTAGCTCACCTAGTGGGCGAGCCAGCCCTGCCTCCCTCTAACTGTGGCTGAGGACACTCCTGCCTGCCGCCTGGCCTGTGCCATCATCCATGTGGCCAAGCTGCCCAGTATCCACCTCCAGCCACTGCTGCACCCCTGCACCCAGCCATCCTTCAAGACTTCTGCTAGACCCAATGAGTCCCCCCCCCCCATGGGATACTTGCTTGGGAAGATGGAGGACCAGGGTGGGGGTAGCAGTGACAGGGGTTTCATGCAACCCCTGGGTCCAGGCTGCACTCAGGAGGGGGGGTTGCAGGCTGATGGCTAGCCTGGGTGGGAAGGGTTGTGGAGGTCTGGGGAGCTAGCAGGGCCAAGCTCGCAAGCTGGCATGCATGAGGTGGTTGGGTGGTTTTGTGCAGGAAGTCTGGCGGCCGTGTCCAGGTGTGGTCCTTTTATGGGGGGGCTCAAATGTTTTTCATGTTGGATTGAGGGGGAGCTTGGGGAAAGCATGTCAAGGAAATTCTCTCTTGCTCTTTCCCCCCTTCCCTCTTGGCAAGACCCAGCCATTATTGTGCATATTAGGAAAGGTCAAGATGTTGAATGAAGTACATAAATGCAGTATTTCAGGAAACAAATTATTCTGATAGAATAGTTCTTTGGTAAATGAGTTGTGCAAGCGCCCACAGCAGGCACAGGTGCTGTCGTGAGTCAGTCTGTGCAGACTGACAGCTCAGATTTCTCAGGTGAAGAGCTGTGGCAGGGTATGAGCTTTCACAAGTCACCGCTCACTTCTTCAGATACATTTAGAATGAGTGACTTACGAAAGCTCATACCCTGCCACAAATTTTATTAGGTGCTACTGGGCTCTTGCTCTTTTCTACTACTGCAGACTAAGATGGCTGCCCATCTTGATCTATTGGCATATAAAGAGGACACTGGAAAGATACTCTAAGACTGTGCTGCTGAGAAGCAGCATGGCCCCAGTGCTGTGTCAATGTGGGACTGGTGAGAAGGGAATGAGGAAGTGCAGGCTGATGAGCAGTGTGGCATATGTGAGTCAGAAAGAAATATTGTGGCTCTCAGGAAGAATTTCCCCATGAAAAGCTGGTAGACATGCTGATCCATATCAAAAGGCAAAAACAAAATCTATGCAATTTTATTTTTACCATAAGGCCCCCTTACTTTTCAGTCCAGTGCTAGGGCTCTTTATAGTGAAAAATGTGTGCATTACATATAGCACAGCTCCTTTCATTAAGTTTTAAAAGGAGAGTAGTATTTTATACATCTTTTAATATGGTACTGAAAGGCCCATTTCTTTTACTCATTTCACTTAACGTGAAAACTGCATGTACTTACCATGTCTTTTAGCAAGACACTAGAAGCTTTTTTTTCAAGAAGCAACCACATCAGTGTGTGTGTGTGTGTGTGTGAAGTGCCGTCAAGACACTTCCAACTCATGGCAACTCTATGAAATAATGACATTGTGGTCGGGGGAACAAAATAAGATTTTAAAAGAAAATGGATGCCAGCTGAATGTATATGGTACCAGGAAAGATGGAGGAAGTAACTATATTATAGGGAGACAAGGACAGGGATGACAGTTATTCAGTGGACTTGTTATGTATTGGGATTGAATCATTCCTGATTGAATCACCCCAGAGACTGGCTGAGTTTGGAGCACAAGAACAATAGCCTACCAGGATTCTGAAAGTAACCAATCTAGTAGTAATGTTATGTAAATAGCCTATCACTGGGAGTGGGGTGTGTTTGGGTGTGGCGACTGCATGCTATTTAGCAGAGCTGAGGCTCTGGAGTCTTGTCTTGTGGCATTGCTGAAATCACAAATAAAGTTGAGCTGGTCACTAGACTCGAGCCTGCTCATCCATGGAGCCCCCACTATTTAACAGTGGCGACGGAAATGGGATCCTGCTGAGTCAGCCCAGAGTCCATCTGCACTGCACCGTGCATTGAGCTCCAGTGCCACGTGCATCGCATCACAACCAGGACTATAGCTGCTGCTCCAGGACATCTGCCAGAATTTGACCCCGCTCACCCAGAGCTTTGGGAGACCTGGGTGGAGTGGCTCAAGTACTTCGTACTGTTCCAGGACATCGAGGGCGAAGAGAAGAAGGCGGCTCTCCTGCTCAGTTCCTGTGGGATCGCAACCTTGGGGCTAGTCCAGGGTCTCATCGCACCCACCATGCTCAAGGCGGTCACTTATGATGCACTCATCAAGGTGCTCACCGACCATTTCGTGCCTCAGCCAACCAAGATGGTGCGCTGCATAGACTTGCACCAGCAAAAGTCCAATGAAACGGCCACTGATTTCGTGGCGGACCTTTGCAGATTGGCCCTCACGTGCAAGTTCCCGAGCCTTAATGACACCCTCCTCGAGCGGTTTGTGATGGGCATCTGAGTGGAGAAACTCCGCCAAAAGCTTATTGGCCATGAGGAACTCAACCTTGCAAAGGTGCTACGCAAGGCCGCTGCTTTCAAGAAATCCTGGCAAGACCACCAGACCTCCACAGTGCACCAGGCCTCCGTTCCCTCGGCTTCTGAGGCATCAGACAGCTCACCGCAACTCTCAACCTTCTGCCGCCGCCACTCACCCAGTGGAGACTGTTGTACCGACTGCCTGTGCCAGCTGCGGAGAAGCCCACAAACATCGCTCCTGCCATTTCCAAGATGCAACATGCAGGACCTGTGGCAAGACAGGCCACATCGCTCGCGCCTGCCACTCCAAGGGAGTCCAGAGACACACAGCCACGCACTAGGAATCCACAGATCTGCATACCACCACTGTCCACCAACGTCAGGTACTGAATTTGCCCCAAGACATCCCTGATAAAATTAAAATGACTGTGCTAATAGAAGGGGTATTTTGCAAGATGGAACTGGACACGGGGTCATCCATCTCCATCATCTTAGAAGAGACTCCCCAGAGGTTCTGTCCACAGGGGATCCCCACCTTAGACCTGCCAGGTTCACCCTCCAGGACTTTCAAAAGAACAAGGTGGCCATTAAAGGGTGGGGCAAATTCCTCATGAAATACAGACAGTTTGAGGGAATGTTGGACTTGGTGGTGGTGGAAGAACAGCTCACCAGCTTACCTGGACTGTCTTGGTTTATGCCCTTACAGAGAGAGGAAAATCTAGCCTGGTACAACACATGCCAATTATTTGGTACCTATAAATTACATTTAGAACTGTCTTACATCCAAGTTACAATGCATGCATTTACAATCCACACTCATGAAATAGCTTTGCTTCTGAACCAGATGGAGGAGTCTTCTGTTACTGCCTTGATGCTAGTGAACCATAGGATTGTCTGTCATATACAGAACCATCCAGCATTCCTTCATTTTACTGTCTACTCATATTGTGAAAATGCCTTAATAACACTAATCAGAAAGGACAAAAGACACACAAACACTCATATACTCAACTTATGTTGAAGAGGAAAAAAGGTGATGTGAACAACCGAGTTTGAAAAGAAAAAATTATATCAGGGGTTCATTCCAGCTCCTAGGTTCATTTATACAACCATTTACTACACTGATGAAATAACACAAGTGTTACCAATTCCTGTTGGCATTGTTTATAAAACCGAATAGCACAGCAGTTTATAGTAACAGACATGCTAAAACATAGAAGAGCATTTTCACAGCCAAAATTCATTTGGTTTTCTTTGTATTCTGACCTTTCTCTTCTGTTTTAGCTCTTTAGTAACCCTGTAAAGATGTAAAGCTGAAAGGCTGTAATTTGCCTACAACAGCCTAATGTCATTCATAACTGACTCAGGATGTGAATCTAGCTTTATGGTGACCAAACTCAGTACTTTAGTCATTGACCCACATTTCCATAAAATGGTTTAGGTGTCATCATGTGGTGACAGCACCAATGTGCCTTCCAGCTAGCTAAAGACTTTTATCTTGCAACTTCAGAGGGACTGTTGCTACTTGAGAAACTCCTTGTCCTGTGGGCTTGCTGAAAACAGAATCCTAAGAGTACAGGTAAAAAGTCTTAAGGTCGGTCCTGAAGTTGCAGAGCAGCTGCATTAAAGGCATTTTCTTCTAACTGTATTTTGTCAAAACCCAGCTACAACTTTTCTTTCCCAGTTTCTGTCTCTGTAGGAAGAAAGTGGTGAGCACAACAGATAGGGAACATCGTGGTCTCCAAAGAATGGTGTGTATCTTAGCAAGAGATACATATCATCTGTAGTTTCAGGACAAGCCTTGGCAGGGACGGTGGGGTATAAATCGAATAAATAAATAAAATTATTACACAACAGCTTTTGTACCTCTGAATGAATCCTAGGGAGAAAAGGAATGAGGACCAAAGTATATGAAGCTCCAAGACGGGATAATTTTGACAAGTGAGGGGGAACAGAATCCTTAACTCTCCTCTCAACAATTGGTTATCCCAAACAGCCCACCCAACCCCCTACTTTTGCTACTGTGGTATTCCAGACCAATGTTCAATAGTCTGCAAGTCTGGTATACTGGTATATTCAAAAGCGGCTCTGTTTGGGGGGAGGTGGTTGTAAGCATTTTCCCCCTGCCATTGTAAAAGCTGCCAGTATAGCACCCCCTCAATTCATGCCAGAACATTGTGTAATGGGAAGGAAAAATGATAGCACAGGAAGATTAGGATTACCAGCATTGTTCCCTCTAAGCTGAGTTAGTGTGAGCTAGCTCAGAGTTTTTTAGCCGCCAGCTCACACATTTTTGTCTTCGCTCAGGGAGGAGGGCTCCAGAGCAAACTAATTTATGCAGCAGTGAAATTGTTCGCTCACAGCTTTAATGCCAGGAGCTCACAAAGCAGAATTTTTGCTTGCAGGACTCCATAGCTTAGAGGGAGTGTTGATTACCAGGTCCTCTCCGGCCACCACCAGGTCCTCTTCGGGTGGGGGGCAGGGCTGCCAGATCCAGGCTGGGAAACTCCTGGAGATCTGGGGGCAGAGCTTGGGGAGGACAGGGACCTCAGTGGAGTACAATGCCACAGAGGCCACCCTCCAGAGCATCCGTTTTCTCCAGGGGAAGAGACCTCTGCAGTCAGGAGATGAGCTGTAATTCCAGGTAATCCTCAGGTGCCGCCTGGAGGGTGGCATCCCTAGGGAAGATGATCACCATTTTCTATTTCTTTTAACCTTTTTTAAAAAAGAACTTATCTGGCTCCTTATTGAACCCCACACGGCCAGCAGCACTGAAACTTAATTTCCTTTTGCACATCGTTTCTATAGCACAAAACAAGTCTGACTGCAAGTTAGAATAAGTCAGTATGGGAGGGAAGACAAGCATCTCATTCCTTCTCATCCCTTCTCTGAGTCAACTCCTCTCCTTTCTCTTTTTGATCCTACCTGAGGATACTTTGCAAAGATGAAGGGAGGAGAGGATTTACTTACAAATGCAATTTGCCCCAAAGATAATCGCAGTTAAGTAGATGAGGCTTAAAATACTTAATATGCAAGGAATGTAATTTTGTGTTGAAAGTGATAGGTTATATTTTACTGTGATCAATATAATCAAATAATTATAAAACAAACCTAAACAATTTGCATGGAAATGCCTTTCTTAACCTTTGGAAGTTAAGAATACTGTTACATGTTCACAGCATAACTGTACATTTTAATCTAAGATACAGAAAGTGGGATATTACGTGACTCAGTAAACTTTTGGATAATGGGAGCAGATGTTCAATTGAAACAGAGAATGTTGTTTAACAAACTGTAAACAGACCTAATGAGTCACCAGTCATCTATTACTTACTTATTACTAAAAATAGGCATGATGATGATATTTGTCATTCTGCACAGTGATTGAAGAGGAAGTGATAGTTTGTAATTAAAGGCAAAACCTCTGAGGAATTTATGGCTGTTCCTGAATTTCCTACTCACCATTGTGGTGTAGGGGTTAGAGTATTGGACTAGGGCTGAGGATCCAGCGTGGTATAGCAAGAACGGCGGACTCTAATCTGGAGAGCCAGGTTTGATTCCACGTAAAGCCTGCTGGGTGACCTTTAGCCAGTCACAGTTCTCTCAGAATTCTCTCAGCCTCACCTACATCACAGGGTGTCTGTTGTGGAGAGAGGAAGGGAAGGTGATTGTAAGCTGTAATTTTAAGATGACTGTAAGGGAAAGTGATTGTATACATGGGATAGAGCAGGTAGAGAAAGAAGTACTTTTCTCCCTTTCTCACAATACAAGAACTCGTGAGCACTCCATGAAATTGCTGAGCAGTCGGGTCAGAACAGATAAAAGGAAGTACTTCTTCACCCAAAGAGTGATTAACACATGGAATTCACTGCCACAGGAGGTGGTGGCGGCTACAAGCATGGACGGGAATTGGATAAACATATGGAACAGAGGTCCATCAGTGGCTATTAGCTACAAGGTATAGATAGGAACTCTTGGTCTGCGGCAAACGATGCTCTGTGTTCTTGGTGCTTGGGTGGTCAATAGTGGGAGGGTCTTCTAGTGTCCTGGCCCCACTGCTTGACTTCCTGATGACACCTGGTATTTTTGGCCACCGTGTGACAGAGTGTAGGACTGGATGGGCCATTGGCCTGATCCAGCATTGGCTTCTCTTATGTTAGCTGCTCTGAAACTTCTTAGGGTAAAGAAAAGCAGGGTATAAAAACCAAGTCTTCTTCTTTGCCATGACACTTACTGGGTGACTTTGGAACAGTTATTTTCTCTTCACCTATGCCACCTCACAGTGTTGTTGTAAGGATAAAATGGAGGAGGGAGAAACCATATTTGCTTTCCTGAACTCCTTGGAGGAAGGGTGGTAGAAAAATGCAGTAAAGATTACATTCCATCTTGTAACAAACACCAAATTCTCAACATCAATTTTCAATAAACTATATAACAAGCCTTTAGAATCTTTCTTGCAGTAAATAATCTTTTCAAAATCTGCAGCTGGTTAGATCTTCCATTTTGTCCAATAAAATGCTTGAAGTTGAAAATACTAAAACCAGCAGGGACTGGACAGTTTGCTACACAGAAAGTCACAAGAAACACACTGTTCCTTTCCAAATATCAATATATCAGGTAAGATTACACCTCAGCCAAAATGATTCTCTATCATCTGTCTGAAATGAGAAGCTAAATAGAAAGGAAGGTAATGGGGATACATTTGGACTTTTTTTTGTTGTTAAAGGTTCTCATGTCTGCAGTTTGCCATACAATCTACTGAAAAGTCTGAATATGTCAAAACTCTTATGTATTTTAAAGCCTCCTAATGTGCCTGATGTACACCATGGAATATGGCCTAAAAGAACAAATATTTTCCTGCACAAGTTGGTACCAAGGAATTTTATCACTGTGTAGCCATTTGTGAAATATTTTTAACTTTGAGGCCTGATGATATTTGAACAGGTCTGGATAACACAGAACTCCTTCTGATTTGAGTTTTTACAAGGTTTTCAAGACTATTCTTCCTTTTTAATTGATCCATATAAAATTTGAAAATATTTTCTGCCACTTGTTTATTACATATTGTATGCAGAGCTCACATATGTTTTGTTGAACATCCACTTTATTTTATAGGAATGTTGCATCTGCAAAATAACAAAAAGGGATAAAAACAGGTTTTTTTAAGTTTGAAAGAAAGAACAGAAATAGCTGCATAGGAAAAGGCATCAAAGGCACAGAACTAGTGAAACCCAGTATAATAATGCTGCCTGAAAGAATCAGACCCTTCAGTACAATTTTTCAGCCATTATTATTGAGAGAGTGTGTGACCAGATTGAACTACTTTACTTATTTGTAACTGTAAACAGTTGCTTCAAGGAAGTTAACTGGAAAAACATCAGGATTAACAGACAACATACTTTTTCTACGTAGCTGCTGCTACTTTCTTGTTTTGTGGTTCTTATTTATTTATTTATTTATATCTTCAATTTATATCCCGCTCGAACCCCCGAAGGGGTCTCTGAGCGGCTTACAGTTACTCATTGAATCCTTAACTAAGGCCACATAGCTATTCGGGAAGGGACAGCCCTACCAGCACCCTGTGGAGAGTGGTGTTCTTGTCAGTTTCGTCAGTTTCTTTGTCAGTTTCATCCTGGGTCGGCTCAGCTCGGCGTTCGCAGATCCCTCGGTGCGTGGTTTCTGCGTCGGCGCGGCTCCGGCTCTGTCTTCCTGACTCCACCGCGCCTGCGCCTTCACGTCCTCCTTGCGCCGTCGTCTCTGCTCCGCCTTCCGTCTCTCGCCGTTCCCTGGAGCTCTTGCCATCTTTTGCCGCCATCATTCCGCCTGCCCTGTTACCGGCAGCTCCACAACCCCCGCAGGGGGGGGGGTGCTCCCTGTCATCTAAGACAGGTACCCATTTTATCTACTTGCTATTGTTGTTATTTTAGCAGCTTTCGAACCGCTGGGTAGACGGGAGCTGGGACTTGGGCCAGGTGCTCACCCTGGCCGCAGTGGGATTCGAACAGCCGTAATGGCTGTTCATAGATGTTACGAGCAGGCATTAGTTGCCTGCACCACCGCATGGAAAATACATCCTCAGAACACAAAATGCATATTTTTAACCTGAGAAGCTTCTCAGTATACTGGCTGTACAGGTTCAAGAAGGGGGTCTCCTCCATTCCTCCCTCAGCCAACAATGGTTTGATTCTATGGAGGATGGCTGTTCACGCGTAAACCTAGAACATGGATGATACCTTTGTGAAGCACTGCACATGTAGAACTCTTTCCTGTCAGAATAATGCATATCTGAACATGAGGGCTGTGCTTCCTAAACGGCTGAAGGAAGTAAACATGGGTGTGTACGTGAACATTGTTATCCACCTGGAGTACATCAGCTGGCCACTAAAACAAAAGAAGAACAAGTTATTAATGGCATATATAATGGCACTGACACCTTTCTGCTCTGCTTTAGGACTCTATTATGCACTTACGTACAATGGGCAATGTGAAGAAACTTTAAGTAGCTGATATGCTGTACTGTTAGCAGTCAGACCCCTTCTCTCACAGAGGGGCAGTTTATAGCTTAGAGAGGCAGAAACACCCTTCTTAAAATATCATCTCAAAATCATAGTGCAAGGCACTGCCCAGCCTAAAAAGGAACAAAATGGATCCTAGCCAGGTAAGAGGCTATGAAAGTATTTTGGAAGGTGAGTCTGAGTGGCTGACTGGCTAATGGCTCTGTGTGTGTTTAGTGATTTTTATTCTTTCTCTTTTTAATAAAATCCTTCCCAGTTGAACATCTGCCTGGTTTATTTCGAGAGTTCTCTGAAGGGAAATATCCCTGTAAGCATAGGTGGAGAATCCCAGTTACCCCTCTCACCCTGTCTTCTTTAAACTAATTCCCCCATCTAATTAGGAGACTGCCTCTTTGGGTAACAGTATGTTTTCACTTTCTTGGAATTAGCCTGTTTTTTAACTCCAGGTTGAATAAATCCTCACCTTCTTATACAAATCTACTGCTTTCAGTGGGAGGAAATTAAATATTATTTGAGCTAGTGTTGAAATATTATATCCATTCTCCAAAACATTCAGCAAGACTAAGATAGAGGTCAGCAGTTTATGACCCCTAAGATATATCCAGCCTCAGCTGGCCTCACTCTCCAATTCCCAACTCAACTTTACTGGAAATGAACATTTTAAGATGTTGGAAGGGGACGGAAACAGGTGCCTCCTGGCAGGAACCAACCACGTCCCAGGTGAGACTGTGAGACAGTCTTTTTTTGCTGCTGTTCCTAATCTGTGGCACTCCCTAATACTCAAAAGGTGAGATTGACACTATCCCCATAGGCTTCCCAGAGCAAATTTAAGAACTTCCCTTTTCTGAAAACAGACTAATGGAAAAGGCAGCAAGGGTTGTTTCTGTATTCCCTGAATAATTTTTAGGAATTAGGGGCTTATTTTATTGATATTGGTTTTGTTTGCTACTTTGAAGGTCTGTGAAGGCAGAAAGATGGCAACTATCTATTACATATTACACAGGTGTTCTAATATGTGAAATAAATGAAGTAAATAAAACTAAGGGGGAGGAACCAAGATGGATACACTGCAGCAAGCACGGCTGGCTCTTCTGAGACAAATAGAGGTGATCGGGCCTACAGATTCCCACTGCTTCTTCAAAATGGCCCCTCTCACCACTGTTGCATCTAGTGGCTGACCTTTTGCAGGTCTCTACTGAAGGAACAATATCTGACTTCTGGGATTAGAACTGATTTCCAGGCAACAGAGATCAGTTCACCTGGAGAAAATGGCCACTTTGGAAGGTGGAACCTGTGGCATTATACTCCCCTGAAGCCCCTCCATCCCCAAACCCCATCCTCCTCAGGTTCTACCCCCAAAATCTCCAGATATTCCCCAACCTGGAGCTGGCAACCCTATGTTTCACGCAAATACTAGTTTAAGCAGGCCTCCTAATCACAGAAAGCATTGCCAGCTCTTGTTCTTCTCTTTTGTTCTCCTTAAAGTACATTCACAGATTATTTGAAAGGAAAATGTCTCACTGCTTGGTAAAGAAAGGAACTTTTTAAATTTATTGAAGTCTTTTGCAGTGAATGTGTCCCGCTAGCTCACAGCAATATGGCTTAAATCCAGAGTTTAAGTCAGCTATTTCCAGCGCAGAGTTTCAGATTTGTGGATGCTGTATGTCGGATGGGGACACTTACTGGGGGAGATGTTTGTGTGTGGGAGGGGGGTCATATTTTGCCAGACACACTAGACGCAAGCTTGGCTCATTCCCTTGGGGGAAGAATGGCCCCCGCATGCTGAACAAAATGGCCTGGCAAGCTGCTGTTCAGCAAACATGTTGGAAAATGGGTGGTCTAGCCAATATAATACAAATTAAATCAGATTCTCCAACTCAAGTCAGGGCCATATAAAGACTACTGCCAAGTCTCACACATTCTGTCTGGTAAAGGGATTAAAATACTAATGAGTAATGACTGTAGCTCTTGACTCATACAGATTGGAGTTACTGCCAGAGTTTGTGCTTGCACTGTTCTGTCTTTGTACTACATTCCTCATGATCTTTATAGTTCATTGTGTTAAAAAGTCACAATTGTTCCAGCAATTTTCTAAGATAAAATATAATAGAATACATTTTAGCTGAAGGACACAAAGATCAAACTCAGGAACAGCATGCATAATTTTCTGTTACCTTTACATTATCCTTCCTTCCTTAAATTTATGAATTGCCCAACCCCGTGAATGGGCTCTGGGTGATTTATAACTTTAAACAGATAAAAACAGATTAAATATAATAATCCTAATCATCACAGTACATTAATAAACTGACCAGATTCAGATGGCACTCAAACCCTTTTACCAGTTGCAGTGCCTATACCCAAAGCAGCTGATATCATTCTGCTCTTTTCCATTTTATCCTCACAACTCTGTGAGGTAGGTTATGCTGAGAGTGCGTGGCTGGCCCAAGGTAATCCAGCAAGCTTCCATGACAAAGAGGGGATTTCAACCAGGTAGGGTTGCCAAGTTCCCCCACCCACCCATCTGGTGGAACTGTCAGATCCAGGTTAGGAAACTCCTGGAGATTTGGGGATGGGGCCTGGGGAGGACACAGACCTCAGTGGGGTACAATGCCATAGAGTCCACCCTCCAAAGTATCCATTTTCCCCATGTTGTTGTGATTCTGGGGCATCCCAGGACCCACCTAGAGGCTGATTCTGGGGCATCCCAGGTCCCACCCAAAACCTGCGTCTCCCAGCTCCTAGTTGAAAATAACCACTACATCACACCGTTTGCTTTAAGCAGCTCTGAGAAGCTTATGCCTGGTTCCCATTTGGCACTGGCCAGGTCTAGACAGCCTGAGCTATTACCTTTTTATCATATGTTTGTTCCACAGATCTCAAGGTGCTGTACATGATTCTCACTCAGCACCACACCAGTGCAATACCCAAACAGCCCAAGCAGCTGTTTGACATGTCAAATCAGCAGAGGGCAGCAACATGAGAGGAGCAGGTGATGGACAGTCAGTGCCTGATACCCATCAGATGAGAACCTGGGTTCAAACACCCACTAAGCCATGAAGTGACTTTAGGCTTCAGCTAGCTGTCTTGCAGGGTTGCTCTAAGGACAAAATACTGGAGGGAGGAGGTACAAAACCCTGAGCTCCTTGGAGGATCCTGGAATACAAGTGTATAGATATCACCTCGCAGACCTGGGTCCAAAGGTGTTGCCTCCATCAACTAGCCTGGAGTCCGCAGGGGGGACATGGGAGAATGCACCCCCTTCTCCACCAATACTGCTGATGCCACGCTGGCCTTCACTGGAGTGGTACAGGAAGGGGGTGGTTGGGCGCGCAGCGCTGGACTGTTCTTCCCCTCCTACCAAATCTTCACGACAACCCTGCGAGGTAGGCATGACTAAGGGGCGGGAACCCTGGTGGGCCAAACTGAGTTTCAGACGGAGCGGGCCCTTAAAGCCTGGTTTCCCCAGTCGCAATCTAACGCTCCCCTGAGGGCTAGAAGTTTACGGCGCTATCTATGCTGTTGTCAAAGAAAGCCCTGCCTGCACACGTCTCCCGGCCTCCCCCTTCCCCGGCAGGGAAAAAGTCCGCCCAGGGCGACCCGCGTTCCAGACCGCTGAGGTCACGGCCAGCCCTGTCCCCCACCCCCGTCCCCCGTCCCCTCCTCGGGGAATCGGAGCGCACCAAGGGAGGGGCGGGGCTGGGAAGCCTGTCGTCACGAAGGTGCGCTTAGGCTCCGCCTTTGCCCAGCCCCCCTCCCTCCTTCGCTCTGAGGTATCGGAGAAACTTGGAGAGGCGCTGATCGCAGAGGGGGAAGCTGAGTCACTTGAGTGTCTTCTTGTCACTTCTCCGGGGAGAGTTGCGGATATGGGGCGCCTCAGCCCGGCGTGGTTGTGGATCCTGGTCGTGAGCGTCGCTTTGGCGATCGCTTCTGATAGAGGTGAGCAGGGGGTATGCCAAAGCTTGGGCTGGGGACGGGAAGAAGGTGGGATGGGGACGGGGTATGTGTGATACAGGCTCTAAAGACTGCGCGCCCCTTCCCCCTTTTCGCTTTCTTTCGTCCTTGCCGTGGGCAGGTTGGGGGGGCTGAGCTTTGATTCTTGCAACAGAGTTTTTACTCCATGTTTACTCAGCGGAAGTTGAACTCCGGTGTTCTCAGAAGTTCTCAAAGAAGCGTGTGCAACTGGGCGCAACCCTTGTTCTGTTGGTAGAAGGTAAATCCCGCTGGATTTAAAAGGGCTTAATCTCAAATAAACATGCGGTTTTAGGAATATTGGTCGTAAGCAATTTATTTCTGAAGCTCTGAGTTCCTCAGCTTTGGTTTTCCTTTTCAAATAAATAAAAAAGGCATACCTTGAACTGCTAATTAGATCCAGAGTGTGTTTTCAGTGCGTGGTTATCCCTTAAAAGCATATCAAGTTAATGGGGAAGAGTTTTCCTGAGTGTATGCAGATTAACTCTTCTTCCATTATTGGATAGCTATAGCTGGCATTCACATGTTTGAAGGTAACAAAATTTAAGCTGTGATTTTTAAGCTTTTCTCATCCTGGTGGAAGCCTTTTCAAATTGATCCATCTGCTTTGAGTATTAAAGGTGCACTGTCAGCTTGCATGGAGTGCTGCTGGATTGGCCTGTTGGACTTGCTTGTTACCCCTGCATGAATTGAGTGTGTCCTTGAACACACCCTCCATAGTGCTGTTTGTTAGAGTGAAGGATTGGTATGGTACTGTAGGGAGAGTTGGCACCGACCCAGTTGATCTTCTCAGTGATGAACTCCTTATAAGCTTGCAAGAGGACCTTGTGGTGTTCCACGATGCAGTTCAAAAACCACAGATTGACAGCATCTCTCAAGGCACCTGCACGTTTCTGTTCAAAGTTCTTATGTAATCCTGTTCAAAGGTCATGCATGTCTGAGGGGCCAATGTGTATAGCAAGAAAGGGGTAGTGAGCATGCCAGCCCCACTCATGACCATGTGTACTGGCCCATCCCTCCTTTGTGCATATTTGTTGTACACAAATATGGTGCTGTTGTACATGTGTTGGCTCTGCCCCTGTGATAGGCAATATGGCTTTTTGAACATTCCCAGGAATACCGGCCCCCACACACATAGGACACTATTCCCATGTGAGGTGAATGTGCATTGGAAGAATCATTATGTTGTGACTGAGGGATAGGACCATTTATTTATTCTTGCTCCCCACCATCTGCCCCCCCTCCATTTTGTTGGCTCTGTAGACATTGGGACAAGCCTTTGTTCAGTACTTGAAATCTTACATTTATTTATTTGTACGCATTTAGAGCAGTGCTCTTCAACCCATGCATAAGACTCTAAGGTGGGCTGTGCAGCCCCACCTGCCATTTCACCAGCAGACCTTTTTTGTGCATATGTGCTGCTTTTTGATAGACCTATTGCTAGTAGACATACATAGGACGTTGGCCTCTCTTTGTATGCATCTGGAGAGCAGCAGTAGGAGGGCAAAGAGAAGTCACTCAGCAGTGGAGAGAATTCCTTTTTTAGCATAGGCAAGTTCAGAGACTGTGACTTATACTCTGTTATCTATCATCAGTGTTAATGTTGGGTTCTGGGTCTGGAAAGACTGAAAACCACTGGCTTAAAGCACTGTTTCCTGATTCCTGTGTGTAGCACCAGCTAGTAAGTCCAGAATTAGGGCTATTAAATCATTGGGTTCCTGGACAAACATTCCCTTTGGATCCTTTCACAGTCAGACGAACATACACAGGGTGCTTGATTGGAACAGTGTGCTGCTTCTGGCCCTTAGTTGACCGTGGTGATACAGCCCCCTATCCTGAATTAACCTGAATCCTTGTTAAGGAAAGCTGACTGTTGTATATCCCTTTGATATGTTTTGGAAAGGAATATTGTAAACACATTAATCTCATTCCAGTCTTAAAAAATTCTTGAGAAACGAGACCTTTATTGAAACTACAAAGGCTAGCACTCTTGCATAAATCTGGAATATCAATGGTATTGTCCCTTGAACATGTATTAACTGCTGACTTTTCTATTTCCAAAGAGATAGTAGTCTCTATCTGCCCCACCTGGCTTTTCTAGCCAGTTGCCCTTAGTGAATCTTGCAACCCGTTCTGAACCCAGTATCATCTATTCCAAAACAGTCTGCAACACATGCAGTATTCCATTTTTAAGACTGCTGACTGGGGTCTTCTCTATTATGCCTTGAAACATCTTTTTTTCTTCTGCCAGCCTTCCCTTTTTGGCTTTTGTACTGAGCATCCAACCTGGTAAAGAGTTCTGGAGAACTCAGCATCTCACTATTTGCAAAATATTTTGTCAATCCTAATTAAAATGTAATACGCTGCTGGGGAGCTGCAGTCTGGCTAAGCACTCTGATGTGCTGACTACATATGCCAGTATTGTTCCTCCTTGTGCCATGCCACCTGTGTATATGGAGCTTGTTGACATAAACAAAAAGTGTAGGCCTGATGTTCAGTGGTGGGGAAGAGAACAAGAAATGCATGTGAGGCAAGGTGGGCAAGGAATGAACATAGACAAACATTCACTTATGTGTACTTTATAGCCACCTTTCTCACTGAGACTCAAGGTGGATTATAGAATGAAAAACAATACAGTTACACAGCATAAGACATCCATTGGGCGAGGCAAGATATGAGGAGACAACATAAACTACATGGGCACATGAAAGCTTATACCCAGAATAAATCTTTGATGGTCTTAAAGGTGCCACTGGACTCAAACTTTGTTCTGCTGGTTCAGACCAACCTTGCAGAGTAATCCACCTGAATATACCTAAAAGTAGTCGCAGTGAACCACAATCCTTCCCCATTATAAAGGACCCTCCTGGACTGTTCCATCCTGCTTTAGTTTTAATCCCTTTATATGTGTGCTGTTATTTAAACTTTATTGTACTCTGATACAAGTTATATTTATGCTGGAACCATGGGAAGTTGGAGGGGAGTTCTAGCCAGTTCTGTCTTGCTGTTTGAGAATGTAGAATCTATCAGAGCTTGTCTAAACTAGTTGTAATGTTCTCTCCTTTACACAGGGCAGGAAATATAGCTACATTTAATCACTGGCTGAACTTACTAGCAAAGCGAATCTGTACTATCACTGAAAGTGCTGTACTGTGTTTGATGCAATGTGTGTGTTTTTAAAAAAAATACAGCTGGGTTATCATACATCGTGTCTTCTCATAGCAGATAGAACCATAGCATCAGTCTATCTGCACTTCACAGGGACCCTAAATTGATTATTGGGGACGGTCCGGGCAAGTGTTTTGAAAAAACAACTGTAATGTGAACCAGTGTTCCCTCTAAGCTGTGGAGTCTTGTGAGCAAAAACTCTACTTTGTGGGCTTCTGGCATTAAAGTTGTGAGCGAGTGACTTGGCTATGGCATAAATCAGTTTGCTCTGGAGCCATCCTTCCTGAGCAAAGACAAAAATGTGTGAGCTGGAAGCTAAAAAACTGTGAACTAGCTCACACTAACTCAGCTTAGAGGGAACACTGAATTGTGAACCCTTTATTTTGCCAGCATGGAACAAGCCATCAGTTAATTTTGAGTTCACAGTAGTTCGTTTGTGTGGTTAAAAAGGAGGAACACTTATAGTAGAAAGAAAAATGGAATGTATGTTGAAAATACAGTTGGAAGGAATGACGTTCAGGTTGTGACTTCCTGGCCAAGACTGAGGGCTTAGGTTTTTAGAAGATAAGAGACTATGTGGCTATAATTTGGTCTGAATTTTCTCACTTTCCACTGCCTACTGTTATTTGTGTATACTCTTACTCAAAGTGGAAACAGACCTTTTCCATTCTAGTTTTTCAAGTAGTTTGAGGTGTGTGCTGCACACAGTGTGGCCTGTCCTTGAGCATCACCAGTAACAACAGAAAGGGCCCTTGGTTTGCATGAATAACTTCTCAATGAGTCATTCTTTAGTCAGTGGGCCCAGTTAGCCCTGCTAACCACTCAAAGGGATGAGTTTGGTCATGGAGCATGAGGCTTGCTATAGTAGGGTTTGGTCCTTATTAACTGTAAAGTAAAAAGTCTATGCAAAGTGCATGAGAGTAGGCAGTAAGGAGTACTTTGTCCAATGCACAACCTGTTTGTTTAGGAAGTAGTATGTGTTTCCAGTGACACATTTGTTTTGTCATGCAGGACAAAGACCATGAGGGTCACCCTTTAAGAACCCTCTCTTGGCTCCTCCATGCCTGTGTGCCTCCAGGCACAAGTGTCAGGATGAGCACGTGCCTCCCCATCTGTGAGGCTGCCTGCAGACCCCACCCCCTCTGCCCACCTTGGTTGAGGGGTGGGATGGAGTGGCATTCTCATGCAGAGCTGGAATTATCATGGAGGAAAGTGGGTCTTGGGAGGAGACAGAGGAAGTGACAGGTACAGGCAACCTACCTTCTGGTTGTTCTCTATAAATGACCCCATAGCTCAGCTTTCTTTGCTTTAATAAGTGTGGGTTTGGGGAAAGTGCTTGGGCTGGATAAGGTTGGAGGTCAGTTGAGACTGACTAGTACTTTAGACATGTCTTTGTTAAGATGGAAAACTTGCGTTCAGATGGCTGGGGGCTTAATTGATTGAGTGCTTCCTCACACACACACACACACAAAAAACACCTACATGTAGAAAATTAACTTTGGGATACGAATTTTCTTTGTTGTTGTTTTGTGAAGAAAACATTCAGTCATGTATGCTGCCATCGGTAACCTGTAAAAGAACAGATGGAATGCCTCAGTATGAACTAGGCCTTTTCCACTTTGGCAATAGCTTGTGCTATGCATTTCTGTGGCTTAGTTTACCATAACAGTTTCTTCCGGAGTGTTATGTATTGGGACTGAAACATTCCAGGACTGTTCTACCAGAGACTGGCTGAGCTTGAAGCCCAAGAACAATAGCCCACCAGGACTCTGGAACTAACAATCAAGAAGTAATGTTATGTAAATAGCCTATCGTTGGGAGTGGCATGTGTTTGGGTGTGGCGATTGCATGCTATTTAAACAGGGCTGTGGCCCTGGAGTTCTGTCTTGTTCTTGCTGAAATCACTAATAAAGTAGAGCTGATCACTAGACTTCGGGTCTGCCCATCCATGGAACTCACTGTTTAACAGTATCACCAGGCAACAGACAGAACACTCATTTGTTTCAAAGAAGAAGAGTCTTACTCCAGTCGAACTACTGCTATTATTAGTTTTTCTTTTACTACCAATATTCCTTTAAAAATGGATTTAACTTTCAACTTGCAAGCTGAGCACACAAATCCTGCAATCTCTGTAAGAAACCAGACCTGCGACTGGACTTACTTTGACACCCAGCACATAGTTTGTTGAATTGATCCTCTTGCTGAAGCCAAGGCTGCATAACTGTTCCCTCATTTTAATGGTCGTGCCGTTCTGAAGCAAAGTAAATTCTAGCAGAGGGACCAAATTCAGGTATTTTTAGGATAATTTTTTTCCATTCTTTGGGATGAAGGAAGGGTTTGTTTGTTTGAGGAAGGTGTATTTGAGTAATCAAATAACTAAACTAAACAACTATTTTCATTAAGGTCATCATAACAAAAAAAATGACATAAATTAATATTCAGAGCTCTTTGTACCTCTGGTGCCTGATTCTCCTTCATGTCAGAGGGAGGGATAAAGGGGAAGGAGAGGAAGGTATGATGTGTCTTCCGTGGAGGCATTTCTCTCTTTTCCCCCTGACCGTGCTATATGCCAGGGCTGCTGGGGTTGTTGGGCAGACAACCTCTTTCCCAATCCACATACCCCGTGCTTCAGCTGTTTCTTCTGGGGTGCTGTGCCAGGGCATATCCTGACACATATCTCATTATACCTGACTAATGTCTAGTGAGACAGAGAGGCAAGATTTTCTTCCCTTGGTCCCCTGCTGGGTCAGCAGCAGTGGGTCCAATGCCAGTCTTGAAATGTGGCATATTAAGTGAGGGTAAAATGTGGAGGGGGGGGATAACAAAAGAAAACAGGATTAATCATGAAAATGCATGAAGACTTTTGCAACAAAGATAAAGAAATCTGCTCACTGCTAAAAATATTAAGGATGTGCTAACTTTCTCTCACTTTTGTCTCTCCCTCCCCCTTGTAGTGGAAAATAAAACTGTGGGACCAAAAGGGAGAACTTTCATTCGTCAGAATATCAATGCAAGCAATAGCTCAGAAGATGCATATGGTGTGGATAACTTTACAGCCCAGATCCTTACTGGGAAATTGACTACAGTTTTTCTGCCTATGATCTATATTGTGGTGTTCATTGTTGGCTTACCAAGTAATGCCATGGCTCTGTGGGTCTTCTTGGTAAGAACCAAAAAGAAGCATCCGGCGGTGATCTATATGGCTGACCTGGCCCTGGCAGATCTTCTTTTTGTGGTCTGGTTCCCCCTGAAGATTGCATACCACATTAATGGCAATAACTGGATCTTCGGTGAAGGCCTCTGCAAAGTACTGGTTGGGTTCTTCTATGGAAACATGTACTGCTCCATTCTTTTTATGACCTGCCTCAGTGTACAAAGGTACTGGGTAATTGTGAATCCCATTCTTCACTCAAGAAAGAATTCGAACATTGCTGTGGGGCTTTCAGTGGCAATATGGTTTCTAATTTTTCTGGGCACCATTCCATTGTACCTTGTTGACCAAACAGTTTATCTTTCTGACCTGAACATCACAACTTGTCATGATGTCTTGCCTTATAATGTCGTGGCTGGTGAGATGTATAATTACTTCCTTTCCCTTGCAATTGGGGTCTTCTTATTTCCAGCTGTTCTGACATCTGCTGCTTACATTCTCATGATCAAGACTCTGAATGCTTCCATTACAGATGTAAATATTGGAAAGAAACGGAAAAGAGCCATCAAACTCATCATTACAGTACTTTGCATGTATTTGATCTGCTTTCTGCCTAGCAACATCCTGCTTGTGGTACACTACGCCCAGATCAAAAACCGCCACGTTGGCCTCACATATACATTGTACATCACAGCACTGTGCCTGTCTACTCTAAACAGCTGCATCGATCCATTCGTCTATTACTTCGTTTCAAAAGACTTTAGGGACAATCTGAAAAATGCACTTCTTTGTAGAAGTGTGCGCACTACAAAGAGGATGCAAGTTTCCCTCTCTTCAAACAGATACTCACGGAAATCCCCCTCTTATTCATCTAGTTCGAAATCGACTCAGTCAACCTACTAAGTAATAATACATATATGGGGAAGGCAGGAAAGCCTCAGTATGTTGGCAGAGAGACTTCTGCTTTTGGAAATGGCGCTCTAGCAAAGATGCATTCATGCTAGACCTTGATCAGAACTGGCAACTTCTGCTTTCTTCCTTTCTTGTGGGAAAGAAAGTGGATTATACTAGCATGCTAGTTCTCAAATGGAAAGATAGGCAGTAGTCCTGACAGAGGTGCTGTGGCTGAAAGAAATCAGAAGGGCTCTGGTTTTGCAGAGCAGTTGTGTGTAAAAAGGACCTTGTGTGTGTGTGTGTGTGTGTGTGTGTGTGTGTGTGTGTTGATAAGCGGAGTGGACTATTATTAATACCTAAATACATTGTATCAGAAGTCTTGTCACTGATCTGTTTAATAGGTAAACAATCTTTAGCATGGTACTGTTTGTTAATAACAAATGAAGTCATATCCTGCAACACACATGTAGCAGTATGGAAACCAGTGGTATGTATGTTTGCCAAACTGATCTGCTGCCAATATAGGAATCTATGAAGGACTTGGAAGACCCATGTTTTCCTTGTTTGCACTGATCCACATACACAATTTTATTTTAAAGGTATTTAATATGTATTGGTTATTCTGCATGTAGCATGTAACGATGAGCTGCTGCTCACACTTGCTTTGGAGCAATTTCACTTCCAGTAGCTTAATTTTTTTTATAAAGAGGTTCTTGATTTATCATTGGTTCTCTTGTGCCTCATTTTAAAGAAACCAGGAAACTGGCTAGCTTGAAGAATGCTAAAGTGTAAGGAAGTCATTGTGATAGCTGACTCAGTTTGCCAGTCTAATGGAGTGCCTTCAATTAATGAGTGTTTAAATCTAATGAAATAACATTTAGTCAAATAAATGTTCAGTCAAAAAAAAAAAAAAGGATGGGGGGGAATGGATTTATGATACAACAAACATCAGTATCTACCCAGTATTAGATATTATATTTTATACTGCTGTTCCTCAAAGGAGCTCAGGGTGGAAAACATTCATCTGTGTTTTATCCTCACAACAATCTGTGAGGTAGGTTAGAATGAGAGAGAACAATTAGACCATGGTAGCTGAACAGCCTGATAGCTGGGTAGGGATTTGTTAAAATCTTTCTTTATTTTGTGTGTGTATGTGCTTGTGAGCCTGGAAATTATGATGACTTTTGGTGACCCCTAGTGGCTTGATATTACCTGCCCCAGCGCTCCAGCCCTAGTATTCAGTGGAGGCCTCCCATCCAAATACTTACCAGGGTTGGCTCTGCTTAGCTTCTGAGATCTGATGACATTGAGCTGTCCAGGTCAAGGCACTGGGCAAGGATTTTTGATGCCTGTACCACCAAGTCCTGGTTCAATGCTAAATCCTACTTCACACAGGCTGTCAGACTCAGTACTAAACACATTTGTCTTGGTGATGGCACTTTCTGTGCTAAAGTGTCACTGTTCCTTTCAGATTTGTCATACTAAATTATTCTGAACTGATTTTTTTTTAAAAAAATTCTTATTGTTTGTACTGTGACATCATACTTGAGCAACCATTACGGGTTTAGCCCGTTTTCCAAGTCAGTCTCATCTAGGCCGGCAGAAGAACTAGATGGAAACAAGATCAAAAAGTGCTGAGGAGGTAGAATGTATTATATCATTTCACATTTAGGGGGGTGAGATTGCATTTTTCAAAGTTTCCCTACATTCAGAGTTTCCCTGTTATGTGGAAAATTAGCATATCCTGGAAAGGGTCAAAATAGAAACTTTCTCCCTGATGTGCTCAGTTTTTAATAAAGTTCTTAAAAATAGATTAAAAGTTTTGATAATGGCATTTTAGTATACTCAGCCAGATTACATTGATAGGATTACATGACCCCAACCCAACTTTCTGTAGAGCCATAAGCATATAGTAGCAATTGCCAAGCTGTGCACTGGTGTCCTCAGGTATGTCTTGAGAACATACCCATGGACTATGACAAAGAAATGAACTAATGGCTCTAGTAAGCCAAAGCACCCATCCACAGCAAAGGCCAGCCACTGAATCTTTGCATGATTCATTGCTTTAGCCTTGCCTCTTTCTAATTAGTTGCTTTAGTAATAGTTCTGCATCAGGGGTGAGTGGAAGGAAAGACACAAAAGAACTGCCCACCTTCAGAGGGATTTCCTGCTGCATGCATGAGTCACTGTTCTGGACTTCCTTTCCTTCCAGTCTGGAGACAGGCAGAGGACAGTGACTCACGAACGAACATTGTGGGGGGTAGGATTTGGGTTTCTGTGATCATTCTTACTCTTACACTGCACAAGTACAGTGACTACTCACAAGAACCGTAGTCGTAGTAACACAGATTTCCCCTAGTTAGTTAAGCTGAGTAAATATTTGTAATGGCCAAGGAATCCCTGGTCTTTATTTAAGCCTCGGCAAACATAATGGGCTGAACTGGAACACGAAATGAACTGGAAGTCATTAAAAGAAAAAACATGACGTGTCTCCCTGTGAAGTTCTTTTGTTGAAGAAAAGTCTGCCTCAGAGTATCCTGGGATATTCTCCCCTTGGCTTCTTAATATTTTCATTTGTATGTCAGAGGTGGATCTGTGTTTGTGGTCAGCCTGATTGTACATGGCTGTCATGCACCTGCCCAGGATTGGCCCAGCATTTTGCTATGGAGTCAGCTGGCCGAATGACCCACATTTCCCAGTTTTTAATAGTTCCATTCAAGACCCTTTGAGTTTTATCCACAGGATAACCGGAAGCACATCGGTGAGTGCCACGTTGCTCATGGACTCCATGATCATCTCTGTCTTAATATGAGCTGATTTTAATTTATTTGTCCCATATTGTTTTTACCTGGTTTGATGGGTTTGCCTTTACCATGGCAACCAGATATTTTCCAGCAGTGAGCTTCACCCCATTGTGCTCCAACATCAACAAATAATTCCACAATGTTTTTTTCATGTTGTGGTTTTTCCTGCCTATGTTTAGTAGTTCTCATTGACACAAGTAGGAAAAGTCACCATTTGGCAATGTGCTCACTGAGAGCCAGTTTGATGTAGTGGTTAGGAATGCGGACTCTAATCTGGGAGAACCAGGTTTGATTCCCCACTCCTCCACACGCAGCTGCTGGTGTGACATTGGGTCAGTTACAAGTTCTTTCAGAGCTGTTCTCTTATGAGAACTTCACAGGGTGTCTTGGGAGGGGAAGGGAAAGTAGATTGTAAACTGCTCTGAGACTGCTTCAGGTAGTGAAATGCAGGGTATAAATCCAATCTTCTCTTCCTCCTCCTCCTGACTGCAATGGGTAAAAACTTGTGGTCTTCATAAAATAGCATCTTGCTCAGCTCTGCATTTCCACCTTCTTCTATTCTTATTTTGCCTTAACTTTTCTGCTTAAAGCAAGCTCATCTTCTGTCAGTCTGGTCTGTTGGAGCAATGTCTATAAAGTTCTTTGCAGATATGAAAGCCTTTTTTTCTCTTACCCTTGCTCCAAACTTTGGGGTTTTATCCCCCCTAGAGGCACATGGGGACCCAATTTGTATCAGGAGTGTGGCACAAAAGAAAGGGGTTTAAGCATCCCCCACCCAGTGCCATTTTCCTGGTCTGAAACAGCCCTGAGGAACTGCTGTTTGCTCTGTTGGGTCACATGCAGTCATCCTGAGTGACTGTGTTCCCTGACATAGTTAAATGTTAACTAAGCCAATGGTTACTCTGAAGATGTCTTAACATTAGATTAAGGATAGGTGTCAAGTGTGACATTGCACATTTACTTTGTCTCTCTCTGTGTGTGCTGTGTTGTAGGCATGGGGCTCCCCACCCACCCACCAAGTGTGTTTTTAAACTAAGGGCTACTTGCAGCTGTTTCTGCTGTCAAGTTCATTATGCCAGCCTGAATGTGTGGCAAGGGAGTATTGTGTACATAAACAGCCTGATGGTTTTTGGCACCCATAGTGAGCCCGTGCATTTATTTTAAGGTGTACGACTGTGATGGCTCAGGCACTCTTGTTCTAGAATATTTGTGTATTCTGGGTTAGACAAATCATCTAGCATGTCATAAAGGCATATCCGTGGTGCTATGTAATGTGAAACAAAGCACTCTGAGATTTGCGAGCTTGAAGGAAGCAATGGGTGGATTCTGAATTATATGCAGTAAGCAGGTGGTGTAGACTTACCTGGCTACAGGAAGAATGTTGCAAAGCAGGATTTATTATTGCTTCTTGTTACAGGATTCCTGTTCTTAATGTCAGAATGCCTGATTTACAATCCCATGCTTTGTTTGAATATGCTGGAATCTCATGCATGGTCGGCTGTATGCATGCATTTCAAAGTTGAAGGAGATAATTTCAACATGGTTTTTAACCAACTGTGGAGATAACAGGCATAATGTAAGTTTAATTGAAGCATATTAGGGGTTCAAAGATTACATAATGACTGTGTATTGTAGGAGTCAGTGAACACACTCTTTGTGAAAACAAAGTACCACAATGGAGCTTTTTTCTTCCATGTCTAATCCATGTAGTTTAGTAATGCAACTTTCTTCCTAAAAAGCAGATGAGAACCAATTATTAAAAGGAGATAACAATTAGATTGACACTGCCAGGAGTAGTTCCTATCACAGCAAGGATTTCGCTGATGTTCTTGTCCAAACCTCTGGACCACGTTATCCTACTTCCGTAGAACAAGTGGTGCTGATTCTCTTGCAAATTTTAGGGATATCTACAGTGATGTTTTGTGGTCAAGAATATATTTAATTCCTCTATTATAATGAGTTTAGTTCCTATGTCATCAAGACTCCCTCTTTTGGTTATTTCTCATATTACATATTGTTTGCAGAAGGCAAGCAGGAAAGAATTAATTACTACCATACTTAGATATTTTAATAGGTGAGGCAAGATGCTGTCTCATTGTTCGTGTCTCAGGGTTTCTTTTTAAAACAATGTCCTTGATTTATGGTAGGATCTGTGTTTCTGTGCCTGGGGAATCTTTTCCACAACAAGCATGCTAGGCAGTTCAGTGTTTTTAATCACACTACAGAAAACCACAGCAATTGACTTCTTATTTGAAATTGCCCTGTGCCCTGTGCCTGAACCAGGCCCTTGAGCCTTTATCTTCATGCACAGACGCAGTCAGGACAATGTGTTGTCTTTGGCTTCATTTCCCTTTGGAACTTTTAATATCTCAAACAAAGGCTACACATATAAGCAGCATACTCAAACAGAATCATCAGTAGCCATGTAAACACATTGATCTGTGGTTCAGTTTCTGAGTTTTGAAACAGAAGTTCATGCAACAAATAGGGCTTTGTGCAAGTTGCACATGACATGGCCTCCTGGCTCCCTGTCATGCCCCAGATCTTGGAGTCTGAAACCCTTTGGTTCTGGACCACAGGGTGGTTGTGGTTGTTTTAAAAAGAATATTAAGTCTTTAAGGTAATTGAAAGTATTTACAGGATGTTCAAATAACCGGAATATGAAGAGAATGGCAAGGGAAAGATTTTTATGGGATTAAAGGGCTTCTTAGAAATACTTTACAGAAAGGGAGTGATAAGAGTGGAACAATTACCAGTAATCCTAGTGCAAACTATGCATAGAAACAATCATGTAAGGTACTTCAGCATCCTGTCTCACACAGTGGCCACAGATTTAGTTTGGAGGGACAACAACAATGCCCAGAGGCCTAGGCTTTCCCCTAATGTTGCCTCCTGGCACTGATACTCACAGGTTTACTGTCTCTGAACATGGAAATTCCCTGTAGTCACCATGGCTAGTAGCCACATCCTCCATAAATCTGTCTAATCGCCTTTTAAAGCTGTCTATGCTGGTGGCCCTATGACCTGGAAAGCCCAGGCTTTTCTGATCTCATCAGATCTCAGAAGCTAAGCAGGGTGGGCCTTGGTCTGTATTTGGGTGGGAGCTCACCAAGGAATACCAGGGCCTCATTGTAGAGACAGGCAATGGCAAACCACCCCTGAATGTCTCTTGCCTTGAAAACCTTACAGGGTTGCCATAATTCAGCTGTGATTTGATGGGGGAGGAGCCTGTGGCCATCACTTGTATAAAAGAAGTATTTCCTTTTGTCCATCATTAATCTACTGCCCATCAGCTTCATTGGATGCCCTCAAGTTCTAGTATTTTGAGAGAGGGGGGAAAGGTTCTCTTTGTCAACTGTCTCTACCCTGTGCATGATTTTACAAAGCTCTGTCATTTCCTTCTTAATTCTCTTTTCTAAACTGAAAAATCCCAGACTGTTCAGCATTTCCTCATAGGAAAGGTGTGCTGACCACTCAGACATTTTGTTTGCTCTCTTCTGTACTTTTTCTAGTTCTGCAATGTCCTTTTTGCAATACAGTGATCAAAACTACATACAGTATTTCAAATGAGGCCACAGCATAGATCTGTACGTTATTATAATATTGCCTATTTTATTTTCGATCCTTTTCTAAATAATCCCATATAGAATTTGCCTTTTACAATGTTGTGGTTGATATTTTCATTGAGCTATCCACTATGACCCCAAGGTCTCTTTCCCTCTCATTTGTACCATTAGTATATACTTATTAAAGTATGGATCCTTTGTTCCAGTGTGCATCACCTTATGTTGACCTTCACTGAATTTCATTTAGAATCATTGATTCTTGGAGTTGGAAGGGACCTCCAAGGTCATCTAGTTCAACCCCCTGCACAATTTAGGAAATTCACAAATACCTCCCCTCCACATCCTCGGTGACCACTGTTCCACACCCAGAAGATGGCAAAAACCCTCCAGGATCTCCAGCCAAACTTGCCTGAAGAAAAATTGCTTCCTGACCCCAAATTGGCGATCAGCATTTCCCTGGGCATGTAAGAAAGGGCCACAAGAACAAAGAAGAGGAGGAGGAGGAGACTGGATTTATACCCTGACTTTCACTCGGAGTCTCAAACCCCCTTCCCCTCCCCATAAGACACACCCTGTGAGGTAGGCAGGGCTGAGAGACCTCTTTCCAGAACTATCCTTGAGAGAACAGCTCTGACAGAATTATGGCTTGCCCAAGGTCATCCAGCAGCTGCAAGCAGAGGAGTGGGGAATCAAACCTGGTTCTCCCATATTAGAGCCTGTGCACTTAACCACTACACCAAACTGTCTCTCTAAGCACTGATGCAGTCCTTCCTGCCCTCCTCATGATCTGCCTAAGTTCACAGAATCAGCATTGTTGTCAGATGGCCATCAAGCCTCTGTTTAAAAACCTCCAAAGAAGGAGGGCCCACCACCTCCTGAGGAAGCCTGTTCCACTGAGGAACTGCTCTGTCATGAAGTTCTTCCTAATGTTTAGCTGAAAAGTCTTCTGATTTAATTTCAGCCCATTGGTTCTGGTCCAACCTTCTGGGGCAACAGAAAATAACTCTGTACCATCCTCTATCTGACAGCCCTTCGAGAACTTGAAGATGGTTATATCACCTCTCAGTCATCTCCTCTCCAGGCTAAACATACCCAGCTCCCTCAACCTTTCCTCATAGGACTTGGTCTCCAGACCCCACATCATCTTCACTGCCCTCCTCTATACATGTTCCAACTTGTCTATATCCTTCTTAAATTGTGGTGCCCCAAACTGAACACAATACTGTAGGTGAGGTCTAACGAGAGCATAGTAAAGCGATACCATCACTTCATGTGATCTGGACACTATACATCTGTTGATACTGCCCAAAATCACATTTTCCTTTTTTAGTTACTGCATCACACCGCTGACTGACCCCAAAGTGGTGATCACTTTGCCACATTGTTGCCCTCTGAGATCCTCCTGGAGCTTGTGAGAACTCATGTGTGCCACTTCTGAGCAAAGGCTTTGTCACAACCAGTTGACAGAAACTTTACGGATTATTAATCAATGTGTCAATTATCAATATATTTAGTTACACAAATGGGCTTTCTTTTACTTTCTTTTCTCAGTCGTTCCTCTGAATTTTGACATGGTTTGGCTCTGTATTTGTAAAGGGTTACAGACCCTAATCCTATTGCTCAGTATCAGGGATGCAAAGCTGATGAGACAAGTTGGTTTCACACTTCCCTCTGCCCAAGCGTGAGAGGAGTGCACACATGGAGCATTACGATCCGGGGGCACTTTGGTTTGGCGGGATGTTTAGGAACTTGCTGGGAAGTAGAATATATTTATGTGTGAGAATGCATACAAGCCTCCCAAGTGAAGAGTGATGCATGAATGCTATTTTAATTTGATTTCATTTTTCTTGTTGATTTTGCTGTCCTGGGCTTAGTTGCCCATTTAGCTGGATTTCCATTTTTGATTGTTTGCCTCCAGGAAGAAAGCACAAGCATTTTAAATAAACAACTTTAAATGCGATGCAAAGTTTTTATTGCAAATTGTCTGTACTTGTAGTTACCACTCCTTATTCCCATTGGTTTTCACTTGTGGTTCAATTATTTGTTTCTTTTCCCACTGCCTTCTCACTGCTGCTATTCCTCCCTGGACCTTTGCACACTTTTGCTGCAGCCAGTGACTTGCTCCTGTTGGAATGTTTGAGATCAGGCACGGCACTTGGAGGTGTAGCTCTGGCCTGGTTTTAGCCTTTTTTTTCTTTATTGGTTGGTTACAGAAGGTGCTGGCAGGAGGTAAGGAATCAGCTACATGAGATTTGCTGTATGGAGTCCCACTGGGTTCTCCGGTGCTATTTTATGTGGATACAAGACCCCTAAATGAACTCCTATGGAATCTGGGTATGGGTTGTCATCAGCATATCTGTATGACTCTTAGGTTTATATCATAAAACCACATGGTGCTGCTGTCTCTGCCTGGACCAGTATCTAACAGCTATGGTCAAATAGCGAAGAGAAAATAAACTGAAAGTGGATCCTGACAAGATGGAGGTGATGCTACTTGGTAAGTCATCTGCTTTAGTTGGTGTCACTCTCCACGTTAGATGGAGTCCAGCTTTCTTTGACAACCACCATGAAGAGCTTGGGAGTCCTGCTGGATCTAGCTCATTATTTGAGAAGCAGGAGTCTGCAGTGGCCAGAAATTAATTTTAAAAATATTTCTAGCGTCCCCCTTGTTTGGAGACTGCTGGTCTGGCTACGCTGCTCCATGCAACAGCAACCTCAAGGCTGGCTAGTGTGAAGTGCACCACATGGGACTGCTCTCAAAGACTATTTGGGAAACAAACAGTGCAAAGTGCAGCCACACATTTATTATTGGGTGGGGTGCAGGAATCATATCACACCAATTTGGCAATGGTGGTTTGGTTTCCCAGCCCAACTCAAGGTGCTAATGCGGACCTTTAAAGCCCTTCACAGCTGTGGGCCCACATACCTGAAGCTGCCACCTCTCCTAGTGGGAGCCCAGGTGGCAGCTTCATTCAGCGCACCAATGCCTTTTGGTCATTCCATCCCCTGCAAGAGTATATTCTGCTGCTGGCCACATGCAGGCATTTTGGGGGTTGCTCCCATAGAGTTTCCAGCCTCCAGGTGGTGGCGGGAGCTCTCTTGGAATTGCAACTGATCTCCAGACTCCAGAGAGGAGTTTCTCTGGAGAAAATGGCAACTTCTGAGGGTGGACTCTATGGCATCACATCAGGCCTGTAGCCAGGATTACTTAATTTGAGGGACCTTTAAATAAGTTGGGGGGCACCCCAGCACACCCTCCCTGCACACACATTTAGAAATTGGAAGTTGGGGGGGCAGTGCTGGATGGGAAGTCGGGGGCCTTGGCGGTAAGTGGGGGGGGCAGGCCCTGAGAGGCCCCACTATAGCTACGAGCCTGCATCACATCACCATTGAGGTCTCTCCCTTCCTCAGGCTCCACCCCCAAATCCCCAGGAATTTCATAACTCAGAGTTGACAACTCTTTGAAATTGCTTCCCAGAGGAAATTAGAAGAGCTATATCCCTTAAGCAGTTCAGTGAGCTTATAAATAAAAGTCCTTAGAAGAGCCTGCAGTGCCTCTAGATGACTGCTTTTGTGAATGACTTAACAGACAGTGATCTCTGCTGCAATGGATTTATCAAGGTTTTTCCCTTCTGTTTCCTTTGATTCTTATTTTTAGATTTACATTTTTGTTCTTTTTATTGTCATCACCTGCCATGGGTCCCAGTTACTTGGGAGGAAGGCAGACTTCAAAATGTTTTAAATAAATAAAAACATTTGGTTTAAATTAACTGACTGTAATTGTTTAGTTTTTGTCTAGTTTTAGTTCATTTTGTCTTCTTTTTTTAACTTGATTTTTAACCCTTATTAGGTGCCTTGAGAGTGGTACATCCTGGTTAGATATAATTTTTCTCCATAAGCACAAGGGGGAGCCATACTCCAAACAAAATTATTTCTAGTTACTATGCTCAGCCTTTACGTTCTTAAATATCACAGTTTTATTGCTCACTGGATTATGGCTTTTCCTGCTATAAGTGTGCTTGTTAATGAAATTGCTGTGCAGGATTCTAATGAGATTGTCTAATATAATTCAAATACATCAGGAGGATCCAGCTGGGGGGGAATTATAGAGGGAAATTTTTCAGAAGCTGAACTGCTGCTGCTGCTGATTAAATATTACTTCCCTCTTGTCTCCTGGACCTTCAATTATGATTGTTTCTGTGATAAACAGGATATGAATAAAGGATAATGCTATGTCTATATATGTGTCATCATCGCATTTCCAGCAAACACCCTTTCCTACCATGGGCAAGACGCACCCCAAAAACAGCCAATGTAAGGCAGATCTTACTCCTTCTCTGACACTCCTGTACCTCCTTGTTGAGGCCCACTTCAGGCCTTCTGAATTATATTCCCAGGAGCCCAAAAGCATGGAATACCACTTAGTAGGGATTTAAGAACATAAGAACATAAGAGAAGCCAATGTTGAATCAGGCCAATGGCCCATCTAATCCAACACTCTGTCACACAGCGGCCAAAATATACCAGTTGCCATCAGGAGGTCCAGCAGTGGGGTCAGGGCACCAGAAGCCCTCCCACTGCTGCCCCCTCCAGCACCAAGAATAGAGTGCATCACCTGCCCCAGACTGAGAATTCCCATCTATACCCTGTGGCTAATAGCCAATGATGGACTTCTGCTCCATATGTTTATCTAATTCCCTCTTGAAACTGTCCATGCTTGCAGCTGCCACCACCTCCTGTGGCAGTGAATTCCATATGTTAATCACTCTTTGGGTGAAGAAGTATTTCTTTTTATCTGTTCTAACCCGACTGCTCAGCAATTTCATTGTATTGTGAGAAAGGGAGAAAAGTACTTCTTTCTCAACCTGCTCAATCCCATTCATAATCTTATAAACCTTGATCATGTCACCCCTCAGCCGTCGTTTCTCCAAGCTAAAAAGCCCCAAGCATTTTAACCTTTCTTCATAGGGAAGGTGTTCCAACCCTTTTATCATTCTAGTTGCCCTTCTCTGCACTTTTTCCAATGCTATAATATCCTTTTTGAGATGTGGTGACCAGAACTGTACACAGTATTCCAAATGAGGTCGCACCAATGATTTATACAGGGGCATGATGATACTGGCTGATTTGTTTTCAGTTCCCTTCCTAATAATCCCCAGCATAGCATTGGCCTTCTTTATTGCAGCTACACACTGTCTAGACATTTTCATCGAGTTATCCACTACGACTCCAAGATCTCTCTCTTGGTCCGTCTCTGCCAGTTCAGACCCCATCAACGTGTATTTATATTTAGGATTTTTGGCTCCAATGTGCATCACTTTGCACTTGGCCACATTGAAGCCCATTTGCCACGTTGACGCCCACTCACCCATCCTCAACAGATCCCTTTGGAGTGCCTCACATCCTCCCTGGTTTTCACCACCCTGAACAACTTCGTGTCATCTGCAAATTTAGCCACTTCACTGCTTACTCCCAATTCCAAATCGTTAATAAACAAGTTAAAAAGCATTGGACCCAGTACTGATCCCTGTGGTACCCCACTGCTTACCACCCTCCACGGAGAAAGTTTCCCATTTATACTCACTCTCTGTTTTCTATTTATAAGCCAGTTTTTGATCCACAAGAGGACTTGTCCTTTTATCTCATGACTATTGAGCTTACTTAAGAGCCTTTGATGAGGAACTGTATCAAAAGTTTTCCGGAAGTCAAGGTAAATAATATCTATTGGGTCCCCCTTGTCCACATGTTTGTTCACTCCCTCAAAAAACACTAACAGGTTAGTGAGACAAGATCTTCCCTTACAGAACCCATGCTGAGTCTACCTCAATAGTTTTTGTTCATCAATGTGCCTACTAATTCTTTCCTTAATAACAGTTTCCACCGACTTACCCAGTATCGATGTCAGACTGACTGGCCTGTAATTTCCCAGATCTCCCCTGGAGCCCTTTTTAAAGATGGGAGTGACATTAGCTACCTTCCAGTCCTCAGGAATGGAGGCAGATTTTAAAGAAAGATTACATATTTTTGTCAGGAGATCCACAAGTTCACATTTGAGTTCTTTCAGAACTCTCGGATGAATGCCATCTGGGCCTGGTGATTTATTAGTTTTTAAATTGTCCATCAGTCGGAGGACTTCCTCTCTTGTCACCACAATCTGATTCAGGTCTTTCAAACCCCCTCCCGAAATCGGTGCTTCTGGAGTGGGCAAGCGCTTCTCCTCTTCCACAGTGAAGACATAGGCAAAAAATGCATTCAGCTTTTCAGCCATTTCCCTATCATCCTTCACTACTCCTTTTACCCCTTGGTCATCCAAGTATGGAATCCCACTATTTTAGTATGGAATCCCACTATTTTACTTCCTAGCAAAACATTAAATGAGAAGCAGTGTATCTGGAGAAAGAGGAGTGGGCTGTTTTTACAACACTGTTTTCTGTGTGAATTTTCCGCCTTTTATTTATGTGACTAGCTGGCCATTCATAGAATTATAGAGTCATAGAGTTGGAAGGGACCTCCAGGGTCATCTAGTCCAACCCCCTGCACAATGCAGGGAATTCACAAATACCTCGCCCCATACCCCCAGTGACCCTCGCTCCATGCCCAGAAGATGGCAAAGAAACAAAAACAAAACCCTCCAGGATCTCTGGCCAAACTGACCTGGAGAAAAATTGCTTCCTGATCCCAATGTGGTAATCAGCATTTCCCTGAGTGTGTAAGAAAGGGCCACAAGAACTAAGCTCGGAGGCAACCCTTCCTGCCCTCCCTCTCATGATATGCCTAAATCCACAGAATCAGCATTGCTGTCAGATGGCCATCTAGCCTCTGTTTGAAAACCTCCAAAGAAGGAGAGCCCACCACCTCCTAAGGAAGCCTGTTCCACTGAGGAACTGCTCTAACTGTCAGGAAGTTCTTCCTAATGTTTAGCTGAAAATGCTTCTGATTTAATTTCAACCCATTGGTTCTGGTTCAACCTTCTGGGGCAACAGAAAACAACTCTGCACCATCCTCTCTTTGACTACCTTCAAGTACATGAAGATGGTTATCATATCACCTCTCAGTCATCTCCTCTCCAGGCTAAACCATCCTCTCCATTGAGCTCCTGCATGCCACCAAAACATCTCTTGGAAACCCCTTGATAATCTACTAACACTTCTGAAGGATGACACAAGTAGCTGTCTTCCTATTAAATTAAACTCAAGCTGAAACTTTTGGGCTTTTCCAACTTGGAGTGTGCTTCTAGACTGCCAAAAGCCAGAGAAGGTGGCATTGTCTTCAGTTCTGTATTCGTAGTTATTTTCTCACTTGTTGGCTTCCTAGCAACTAATTGCCACTTCCGTCTTCAGTGTTTTAATGAACTGGTAACTTTAATCTCCTTACTGAATGCTCAGGGAAGGCAGCCAGCCCCAGGAAGGCCACCTGGGGCAAGATGTTCATACCTGTTGATTTGTAACAAGCAGTCACAAATAAAGTGAAAGCCAGGCTTCAGGGCATTTTATCATTGGTGATTTCCCTCTAAAAACTCAAGGGAAATCAATTGAATTGGGTGGAATCCTCAGGATAAAGTTGAATACAGTTGGTACGTGGAGAAAATACTTGGGCTTTTGATCTGCTTTAGCTGGAACAGGTAGGGAATAATGCTTAAATGTTTTGTTGGAACAACATTGCTGTATGGTATACTGCTAATCCTCTATTGTTTTTCTGAGCTGTTGCATTTATCTCTTTGCATGAGAGGAAATGAATGGTCTTTCCTTAACCAACCAAGTACAGTTCCACAATCCCAGCACCTAATGAGTCCAGTGCATTGTGTTCTGTTCAGATTAAATCAGTAAAAGTTCTCTCCTAATTTAGCCTTGTAAACAACAATCTGGGCATTTGGTCAGATGACACTATTCAGCACCATACAGAGCTAAATGCTATCATGTATTGCTTTTCTGGATTGTTGCATGTATCTCTTTGTGCATTGGAAATGACTGTATTTTAGACAGTTCCTGCATGGTTGCCACCAGTCTTTGGTCCTTCTTCCATTACAGTATGCCGACGCAGCTGGAGAATGCGATGGACACCTTAATCAAGATCTTTCACCACTATTCGGCCAAGGAAGGGGATAAATATAAACTCAATAAAGGAGAACTCAAACAGCTCCTCACCAGTGAACTCACTGACTTCCTTTCGGTAAGATGGGCTGTTAAATCTCCTTTGCTTAATGCTTAAACAGGGAGGTGAACTGAGGAAGGGAGAAATAGCTACTGGAGGATCTGTGAAACAGGTTGTATATGTCAGATGTACAACCAAATCTTTTCTGCAACAGCCACTGTACTGTATACACAAATACTTACTATATTTTGCCACATCCATGGGACTGAGTTCTGGTGACTGAATGCTTAGGGCTCTTGAACTGCTTTGTTGTTAGCCTAGGGTCAGCTTTGTGTGGCGGATTTAAAAAATGGGATTTGACATGGATGGGAGTTTTGTGTTCAAATCCCACTTTAATGAAACTTGCTGACTAGCCTTTGAATATTCTAATGCCATTGCTCAGCCTAAGAGCTGGTTTAGATTTTATAGAGATCATCATCTCTGTGGCAGATATCCTATTCGCCACCCTGGCTATGATGCCTAGTAGAATTCACTGTGTGACTTGTGCCCATCAGATTATGATAATGCCACTGACATGGACCAAGAGTGGAGAAATTCCTCTTTCAGGTTGCCTTAAGCTCTGTGCGGGGGGCGGAACTGTCTCCAGCTTTAAGTTTTTGACCTTGGATAGTATCACTTCTGCGTTCTAAAAAATACATAAAGGCATGATTGGCATGAGGATAAAACAATAAGTGATTGTCTCTGTGGATTGGGCAGAACCAGCCTAAATGTTGCACTTATGGGCCACTGGTCCTAGTCACTGGCTCTACATCGGAAACCATGTAACCAGAAGGCGGGTGGCTTTCCTGCTTGCCCCAGGAAGGCTTTCGCCATACTATGCTACTATTCACTTTAATATGCTGTGCTGAAGCAGATCCACTTCCACGAAGTCCAGCATTCCATTTCCAAAAGTGGCTAATGAGATGCTTCTGGGACCTCACAAGCAGAGTGTGAAGATGATGGCCATCCACAGTTGTTTGTTCTCATGATCTAATACTTGCTAGGTATACTATCCTGTAAATATAAGTTCTATTTAGGAGTCATCACCGGTGGCTAAGTAGGACCTCCATGTCTAAAGGCTCCAGATTATAGGAATAAACAAAATTGCAGGTTATTGCCTCCATTTTGGTAAAGTGGGGAAAGAAGAGAGTTGTGCTGTGGTAGCAATGTAGCTGCAGGGTGCAATTCCCAGACTGCCCCAGACCCAGCTATGTGTAAACAGGTTGTAAGGTAACCAACACAACCTGTTACCACCTGTGTAGGCAACCATTTCAATAGCTGTTAATTTCAGAAAGAAAGCCCATTTTCATTAATAGTATGACAAAACTATTCCAAAAGAAAATTTAGTACTGTCAGCTACAATAAAAAAAGATGAATCAGTATGTCATTGCTGATTAATCTGTTATGGGTCTAGCCATCAATGTCAAATTTGGTCTATGACTCAGGTGACGCGAAGGTTTTTAGAAGAGAGCAATTGCCTTAATTATATGTACATGTATTAGAGAGATGCCCACCAAATGGTGGTGATGCAAGTATAAGAATTTAACCTTAAACATGGGTTGTAGCTGGGGATGAGAATTACAGCTTCTCTCCAGACTACAGAGATCAGTTCCCCTGGAGAAAATGGGTGCTTCAGAAGGTGGACTCTATGGCATTTTACCCTCCCTGTCCTCCATCCCCAAATCTCCAGGAGTTTCCCAACCTGGATCTGGCAACCCTACCCCCACATCCCCTCATCCCCTGCTGGTGGCCAGGAGGGACCCTACAGTCCTAGTTGTAGCTGACTAGGTGGGCAAGAGCCAGCCCTAGCTTTCTTCCTTCCCTTGACTTATTCGCCCTCTTGGTCTCTTCGGACACTTTCCCTGTTCACTGCCCCTTACTCCAGTATTCTCTTTCCCCTGTTTCCTTAGTTGTAGCTGTTCCCGTAACTGTAAGGCATGGTAGTTCTTGCCTCTTTCCTTGTAGAAGGTGTGTTGGTTACTAGGCATCTAAACAAGTCTGAGAGGAGGGTGGGGCTGGAATAACACCAGCTGCTGTCTCATAAGGACCGACACCCCTGAAGCAGGGCAAAGTAGGGCTCTGCACTTCCTAGGGTGAAAAGGTATTTGGGGGCACTCTTGTCAAAGCGAAAGGTTACACATCCCCCAGACACAATCTATTATCTTCACCTCCTGTCCCACTCAGCTTTCTCGTGGCATCTTTCCCACTCATGTTAACAAAGTGGTTCAGAAGGAAGCGAATTGACAGTTTGAGCTATTACTATGGGAAGTGGGCGAGCTATGCCAATTAACTTTGGTCCAAGATCTGAAACTGTTCTTATCCTTGAAATACTTCTTCAGGCCGGAAGCTGCATAGTATTGTATATTCACAGGTTGATTGGAAATCCTGCAAATGCTAAATATAGCCTTCCTATCTGCACTAAGCAGAAAGACTGCTGAGAAGAGCTCTCACTCGGAGACACATTATCAGTGCCAATGTGATTTGTGTTCCTCTATTTTGCTCTTAAATTACACTCTACAGAAATTCTTGTATTTTTTAAAAAAACAAGATCTGATATAGAACTAGCATGCTGCAGTCTATTAATCCTAAGAAAACCTCCAGTCTTAAAAATCGGCAGCTGTGTAAAAGGAAAAAGGGGAAAAAGTAATTAATTTTCTTGCATTAAGTTTTCTTTGTCCTGAGCTCCACCTTATTAATACATCTCTGTAGATGTCCAATCTTCTGAGTGAAAGCAAGATTCACTTCCAAGCACTGTGGATTGAGCTAAAAATATAGATTTTATTCAGATTAAATTTACCAGGTTGGAGGAGTTGTGGAGAGTGTTGAAAATTGTGTGTGTGTGTATTAAGTCCTCTCAAGCCTATGAATTAATTTACTCCAAAATGTCCTGTCATTAACACTGAAAATTGCTTCCCATCTCCCCCCCCCCAAGAGCAAACAGCTTGGAGTGAGGGAATCCTTTTTAGAAAAAAAGAATAGTGCAAATGTTTAAGAAGCACGTTTCCATGGGTTTCGGTTATTATTTAGGAATACCTTACTAATTTAGATTCATATTGAATGCCTGTTGGCTGCATTTTATTTCATAAAAAATAGAAACAGAACACCATAATAAAGAGACTAATGGAACTACATATAAACTGTAGTTCCACTCTTACCTTCTTAATTAATTAATTATATTTCCAAAAATGTTAGAAATAAACTTTACGTCATATAAATCTGACATCTTTTTCTTGAGGCAAATACAAAATGCAGGCTATGTTGTAGAAATGGTAAATGTCATGTAATATATGTACAGATTCCCTTAAGTGTTGTAAATAGCATCAGTCCATGCCCACGAGGAAAGAAAGAGAACTCTCTAAAGTAATCCAGTGTCTCAAAAGACCCAGTAGCCAGGATCAAGTTGTATGTCAATATATTTTAACATCTTTTTTTTTTGTCTGTGTAGTGTCAAAAGGATCCCCAGCTGGTTGATAAGATTATGAAAGATCTTGATAGCAATAAAGATAATGAAGTGGATTTTAATGAATTTGTGGTTCTGGTTGCTGCGCTAACTGTCGCATGCAATGATTTCTTTGAGGAGCAAATGAGGAAAAAGGGTGACTAGAAATGGTAAGTGAAATGTGTATTTGTTTACCATGATGTAGAAGCTCTCATGTCAGTGAAATTGGGGGCACGTGGAACTTTCTTGTACATGACAGAGATGGATTTTATAAATGATGGGATGGAATGAGCAGAAATATTACTTAAGGGTCATTCTTGGCTTTTGTCCCATATTCTTGTATAAAATGGCCACGAAAGCTATAAAAAATAAGCACCACAAGAAAATACAGTGGAAAACATAATGTGCAGCTAGAAATTTCTGTTGTTCTAACTGGAGTTTTGTCACAAGGGAGGATGGTAACGTTAGAACTTCTTTAAACGTTTCTGATCCTGGGGTGAAGCCATTTGGGATGGATTGTTGAAGAGGAAACTTATATGTGACAAAAAACAGCTATGGTGAAGCTGTGACCCTGCTTATTTGGAGCTCTCTTGTGTCTGTTTCTTGGCCCATCCCGAACTGCCTTGTTCTCAGTGACTGACACACTTTTAAAGCCTCCACCAGCTGCATTCACTGGCCCCTAATGTTGGTGCATCATAGCTGCACAAGAAGAGTCCTAAGGGATTTAGCTTGGAGTCCTCTGCAGGAGCTGTAAATTGAAGAGGCCAATGTAGGCCCCAAGCCCGTCTGGAGCAAAGTGCTTTTGAACAGTCCAAACCAACCTCTTTCAATGCTTTGATAGTCTATCTGTATAAGTCCGCCTGGCAGGGAAAAGGTGGTGGCTAGCTGGTAATGGATTTAACTTGAATGGCTGAACATTTCAGGAGCAAATACAAAATGATGGCTACTTCTAATAGTTTTGGTTAATTGGGTTTATTTTTAAAATGTTTAGTTTTAACAGCAATCTAGTTATTTTCGCCTGCTTTATAACAAAAATTCCCAATCTGTTCTCCCAAGGAGCAAACATTTTAAACACCAATTGGCTTTTTTGCAACAAAAAAGATGAATAATATGATGAGCTGTCTTAACTATATGTGGCTTCTTCTGCATCAGAGCAATTCCTGATGATTTGATTTGATCTCATTGATTTGATCTCATTGCTGCTGCAAATGCGTAATTTCTCCTCACATCCACTATTTCTCCCTTCCCTTTGCCTGTATTGTGTTTTTTGCCTTTTCTATTGGTAGTTTGTGTATGATATAGAACATTCTGATACTTTTAAAAAAGCCAGTAAAAAAGCCTATTGAGAGTAGGCATGAGGGGAAATAGATATGGGCGAAGATATAAAATCCAGAGCTTTCCATCCACACTTCCCACAAGCTCACTTAGGGTATGAATGTTTAGGAAAGACCTAAGCAGATTTAGGAAATCTATGGAAGTTCTGTGGAAGCCATTTATGAATGTATGTAAACAGATAGAAAGTACCATTCCTTCCCATATAGCTTCTGTCTGTTTAGTAAAGTCATAGTGAAGACACGTGAAGCTGCGTTATACTGAACCAGACCCTTGGTCCACCAAAGTCAGTATAGTCTACTCAGACTAGCAGCAGCTCTCCAGGGTCAAAGATGGAGATCTTTCACATCACCTACCACCAGATCTTTTAACTGGAGATGCCAGGGATTGAATCTGGGACCTTCTGGATGCCAAGCAGATGCTCTACCAGTGAGCCATCACCCCTCCCTTTTGAGGGGAGCACTTCAAGACCATTCCACTTGCCCCAGATTTAAAACAGGCTGCCCATGTCTGGTATGAGGCCTGACATTTCTCTTCTTCTGTGGTTTGAAGACACGTGATTTTTATGTTTTGCTCCCATCCTCTTGCTTTGAAAAAATCAGTTTCATGACATGCCTAAATTCTAGCCTGTTTCATCTTCACTGTGATTTTTCAGTGCATTGTGGTAAGGTAAACTGGTAAACTGAATTGCGCTTGTAAATAATGTTGCTCATCAGTGGATTAACGTCTTTCCCACTTATCAAAAAGTAGGTGTGCTGCATGAGGACAAAGCAACTGCCCAAAGCAACTGCCCAAATAGGTCTTAGGTCAGGGAAGAAGGGGCTGTCGCATGTAGAAAAATGCCATTACATCCCTGCTGAGCTCCCTCCCATCCCCAGATCTCAACTTCCCCACCCTAACAGGCCTAAGGACCCTTCCCCCAGACATACACACACACATACATTGCACTCATAAGAACGTAAGAGAAGCCATGTTGGATCAGGCCAATGGCCCATCCAGTCCAACACACTGTCACACAGTGGTCAAAACCCAGGTGCCATCAGGAGATCCACCAGTGGGGCCTAATTTGAACCCCTTCCTGCTGCTATTTAGTAAGTCTATTCATGAATATTCCAGTGTCTCATCTAATTTGACCCTGAATTGTTCAGGTTCTAGATATTCTCTTAACTAACATTTCATTCACTACTTAATTAGTAGGCTTGCCAGGTGCCCACTTATGGCAGGCAAACTCTCAGCTGTTTTGGCCACAGTCTGCCAATGCTCAGCTGGATAGCAGGCAGAAACAGGCCAGCCAAATGGAGAGGAAGCAATCATCATCAAACTAGTGCTGGAGCGTCACCCTGATGCTTTTCAGGTTGGGCCAGAATTGATGTCATTGCAGACCGGGGATCACCCCCCCACACACAGTAAATTCCCACCTCCCCTAATCTCCAGACAACTGAACGACCAGGCCTGGCAACCCTAAAATAACTAGCTCCATTGCCACTGAGTCGAGCAAAAGCCCTACATTACAATTATGAAATGAAGCAGTATAGTGTCATTGTACCAGTAGGCTTTAAAGATGGGTAACAGATCAATGAGTTATCTCCAGTGTTAGTTTAGTCACTTCCTGAATATAATGTTTTGGCGCTGGGGACATAAGTTCAAATGTTACCTCACCTGAAATACTTCACGACTTCATGGCATAAATGGTTTTCTCCTGATATAGCTTGCCTCAGATGGTTGTTGGAAGATTGGAGGGGTTAGAGATGGGTGGTAACACTAAATTTGCCCTGGAAACATTTGGTCAATATTAATTCTGTAATGGGTGTTTGGGGGTCCAAAATAAATCTCCAGTCATCTGTGCACACTATTAGAACATTGTAGGTAATGTGAGTTGACGACATCTGAGTCTGTCCTCCATTTACTTAATTTATACCAGAGGAGTTGAACTCATGAGGGCCAGATCTCACATAAATGTAACTTTGTTGGGCTGGTCCATACGTCCAGAGATATACACTTTATAAACATGGTTTCAGATGCCTAATAGCAATAGCAGGCATCACTGTAGAGGAGAAGTAGGTCTGGAGATATCAGCGTTGGTAATGAAACAGGTAACCTTGGTCTCATTTCCATCCACGAGGATTCAGTCCAGGAGAGTGCAAAGAATAAATGGACATAAATCTGATATTAGAAACCACAACATTCAGTTGCTGACCTAAGAGTAGCAGTGCTCTTACAAAAGAATTTCAAAGGAAGATTAGAAAGAGAAACTGCTGAATTGCATCCTCCAGGACTGGATTGAGATCTAGTTTTCCTATCTCATTACCAATGTGTGCTGTTATCATTTGGCATCTGAAATTACTCCACTTTTCAAGATATAAGGATCAGTCCAAGTGTTGTTATTCCTAATCAGGGTCAGATAAGACAGAGAAAGCCAATCATTTTATTTTTTTAAAAAACCTTTTCAGAATAAGCCAAAATAATTCCCTCAGTGTACATTGTGTTTGTCAGAAGAATCCGTCTACCCACCCTCCAAAGAAGTGTGCTTGCACAAAAATGTTGTTGGTCGTAAAGCTGGAACTCCAAGGCTGCAGTCACACACATTAAATAATCCACTTTCCAACTGGATTTTGCCATTTCACACAGTAAAAATCCAGTTAGAAAGTGCACTGAAAGTGGATTGAAACGGGATTATTCAGTGTGTGTGACCACAGCCCGATTTTGTTTTCTTTCTGTCTCTTTTCTCCTCCTCCCTCCCTCCCCCCCCAAAAAAAAAGGAGCAGCAGCCCCAGAGAAGAAACCAGAAGCAATCTCTCTCTCTCTCTCTCTCTCTCTCTCTCTCTCTCTCTCTCTCTCTCTCTCTCTGAGTGTGTGTGTGTGTGAGAAGATGGAGGGGCAGGCAAGCAGGCTTGTCTTTTTATCTCTCTGGCAAAGCAGCCACAAGGATATCTTTATCTGTGTGTGTGTGTGTGAGTGAGAGAGAGCAAGCAAACAAGGAAGGCTTGTTTTTGTATCTCTCCAGCATGAAGTAGCCACAAAGCGCTCTCTCTCTCTCTCTCTCTCTCTCTCTCTCTCTCTCTCTCTCTCTCTCTCTCTCTCTGTTTGTGTGTGTGTGTGTGTGTGTGTGTGTGTGTGTGTAAGAGAGAGAGTGTGTGAGTGTGTGTAAATGACAGAGAGGGAGCAAGGGGGGAGGGAGGCAAGAGGCAAGAAACAGGAAGCAAGGAGCCACTGAGAGAGCTGGGGAAAAGCAAGCTAGGGTGAGGCTGCAGTAGCAGCCCTGGGAAAGGAAGCAGGAGAAGGAAGCTGCTTGGGGGGGCCAGTTTTGAGCACTTTGTGGGTCAGATCCAGTCCAGGGGTGGCACATTTGAGACCCCTGGTTTATACCCTGGCTTTCTCTCCAGTAGAGACCCAAAGTGGCTTACATTGTTCTCCTCTCCTCAGAACAATTCTGTGAGGTAGGCCAGGCTGAGACTGTGTGACCCAGAAAGCTACTATAGCAGAGTGGAGATTTGAACCTGGGTCCTAGTCTGACACCAACCACTACACCACACTGGGTCTCTGTCTTTGGACATTTGTTTCAGCATGCTATTAGTGTGGTAACTTCCGCCTTTCCAGACCCAAGGACCCACCTTTTAACCCCACCTGCAGTTTGGGAGAGATTTTAAAGAGATCTAGGATGCCTAGGTGCGAAGAAGAGGGCTCCTGTGTCTCAACCATTATATACCAGAGGAGATTTTGATCAATGCAGATTGTCATGACCAGCTAGAAGGAGTTGCACCTGCTGAAATGCTGTTTCCTGAATAACTATTATGGAATTCACTGCCACAGGAGATGGTGGCAGCTACAAGCATGGACAGTTTCAAGAGGGAATTAGATATACATATAGAGCAGAAGTCCATCAGTGGCTATTAGCCACAAGGTATAGATAGGAAATCTCAGTCTGGGGCAGGTGATGCACTCTAGCAGTGGGAGGGCTTCTAGTGTCCTGGCCCCACTGCTGGACCTCCTGATGGCACCTGGTATTTTTGGCTGCTGTGTGACAGAGTGTTGGACTAGATGGGCCATTGGCCTGATTCAACATTGGCTTCTCTTATGTTCTTATGTTAGGTATAAATGTAAAGGAGTTGTGTGCTCCTTTGCATCAAGTTGTTCCGAACTCCCTGCCCCTTCTGTTTTTTAAAAGAAAAGAAAACCTACATGGACACAAAAGGCTATCCTATTTTTTGCTACCCAGTTAAGAGCACAACCTGCTTGCAGGTAACAATCTACTCATTAAGGCCAGTAGCACTCACCCTTGGCAGTTACTGCCCATAGGTCTGCATAGGATAGCAGTGATGCCCTTTCCTAGCAACTTCTATGCTGGCATAGCCAGTCATTTGACTGGACCTTCACAGCATGCAGGAGTTTATGCAGTAACATTTACAATACAGAACGAAACCTGCACCAATTGGATAGATAAGCACAATATACCTTTTCTTTCCCCACAGCATCTCTTTTCTTCCTCCTGAAAGGAATCTGGCAATAAACCTCCTGCAGCTACATTCCGATGGATAATTCCTCTTTTCCCTACGAGCATTTTCATTTCTTAATACCAACTTCATCTATATTTGCATTGACAGGTTGCAAAGAACCTTTTGGACAGAATGGGAGAAAGTAGCTTCAACTGAAACAAGATTTCACCTTTTGGGTTTTCCCCAGTACTGGTGCTTGGCCTTCCCTACTCCTCTGCAGATACAAGCTTTCCTACCAATGTTGTTTCATCAGATTCTGTTTGATATTAGCACACTTAAGCCATTTCTTCTTAAATAAGATGTGTTTTAAAAGCCTCCCAATTAGTTATACCACTTATAGACCAAATTGGCTGCAAATCTGAATGCTATTGATAATTACCTTTAATTTTGTTACCTGGAGTACTGTACTGTAGGTTACCTCTTTGCCATGGGCAGAAGAAGAAGAAGAGCTGGTTTTTACACCCCACTTTTCTCTATTCTAAGGAGTCTCAAAGCTTCTTACAATCATCTTCCCTTCCTCTCCCTTCCTCTCCCCACAACAGAAACTTTGGGAGGTAAGTGGGGCTGAGAGAGTTCTGAGAGAACAATGACTGGCCCAGAGTCACCCAGCTGGCTTCATGTGAAGGAGTGAGGAATCAGACCCAGTTCTCCAGATTAGAGTCCTCCGCTCTTAACCATTACACCACACTGACTCTCATGTGTTTCCATCCCACTGTGTCCCGCTGAAGAGTGCATTCGGGGAGCCATAGGATAGCAATTTAGAAGTTCATTGTGGACTACGATGACCAGCACACCATTTCCTATATCCCCTTTCTTCACCATATTTCTGACTGGCTGTGGACAGGTAATCACGGTGGGTTAACTGTGTGGTGAAACGCTCCAGATGACTGCCACGTCCCCTGTGGTACAGGCTACCATGCCATAAAGTTTGAGTTAGTTAACACATCACTCCTGGTTATTTGAATCAATCTATAATGCTGAGCTCCAAATGTTACCTGCAAATGGCAATAGAATTTTACAGTTTCTCCAGAAGAAGGTAGCAGAATTACAACAGCATGGGAAAAACAGAGCTGCTAATCAAATATTTACTAGCAAGAATATTTAATCAAACACCAGGCAGAAGAGAGAGTAATATCAAAGATATGCTTTCTAAAAGTTTCACCTGGGTAGGGACTCTCAGGTCTCCCAATCTGCAGCCAATGGATCCGAGATTCATCAAGATAATTATGACTTTGCATAAGACAAGCCTGCCATTGTATCCGCCTGACCCAGAAGTCTTCTTTCTTCCAGTCTCTTCGTCTTGCTTTATTCTGAACCCCCCTTTTCTAACCATCTAATAATTCTTCCAAAAGGTTTCCACAGCCCATTGTGGGCCCCTTTTAGAATGTAGTGAGTAGAGGGCTCTATCGTTTTAAGGATGGCCCTGATTCTGCTGAACTATGTTTTCTCCCATTGGCATTCTGTAATTTTGTGTGCATGTGTGTGCTTCATTTACAGCAAAAGTAAGCTACAATAAAGGGAAATGAATCAGTGACTCTGAGTTTGAGATTTGTGTGTGAAAGGTACTCCAGATATTTCATGGCAATATCTAAAGGTGTAAAGGAATAACATAACCTCTAATTTCACAACCCTCTGCCCCCAGATATTGCTAAATCCATGCATTTGAAAATATGAAATGTATCTGAACATGGGTGTGCATTTTTGGAGATACACCTACAGATATAATCATAGAATGTTAGAGTTGGAAGGGACTTTGCAGGTCATCTAATCCAACCCCCTGCACTCTGCAGGAGCATAGCCAAAAGATAGCCCTACAACCAGGAGTCTTTTTTGGGGGGAAGCGCACCGGAGCACAGCTCCGGGAGCTTAGGAGCCAAGCCTCGGCCCCAGCTGGTGTCCGGGGGAGTCTTTCAGGCAGCCGAATGTCAATTTCAGCTCCATTATATCCTATGGGCCATTGAAGTCAATGGTGAAAACATAGGTATATTCTGGGGGCTGGAGGGGAGGGGTTTGAGGGAGAGGCTCCAAACTCACAGGATAGCTTGTGGAGCCTCTCCCCAAGATACCCACCAAGTTTCAAGAACATTGGATTAGGGGGTCGAATTCTATGGGCCCATAAACAGGTTGGCCCCATTCCTCCATTGTTCTCTATGGTGGGAAAGTTACTTTTTCCCACCATAGAGAACAATGGAGGGAATGAGGGCAACCTGTTTGGGGGCCCATAGAATTGGACCCCCTGATCCAATGTTCTTGAAACTTGGTGGGTATCTTGGGTAGAGGCTCCATCAGATACCCTGTGAGTTTGGAGCCTCTTTCTCAAACCCCTTCCCCTCTAGCCCCCAGAATATACCCTATGTTTTCACCATTGACTTCAATGGCTCATAGGATATAATGAAGCTGAATTGCCACCAAATTTCTTTCATTCCTTCCTTTCCTTCTCTCTTTTTCCTCTTTCCATCCTTCTTCTCTTCTCTTCTCTTCTCTTCTCTTCTCTTCTCTTCTCTTCTCTTCTCTTCTCTTCTCTTCTCTTCTCTTCTCTTCTCTTCTCTTCTCTTCTCTTCTCTTCTCTTCTCTCTTTCTTTCTTTACCACCACCTTCTCTTCTCTTTTTTCCTCCTTTCCCTGTTTCCCTCCTTCTTCCCTCTCTTTCTTTCCCTCCGCTTTCCTTCTCTTTCTTTCCCTCTTTTCTTCCCTCTTTCCTCCTTCTGTGGTCCAACTCTCATGAGAAGGAGTTTAAACTTTAAACCCCTTCTCTCTTAGCTCCCCCACCCAGGCCAGCTGGGGAAGGGAAGGGAAGGGGAGGCTTTTGAAGATGCCTCCCCCCCTTTTGCTTCCCCTTCTGACATCACTTCCGGTGATGTCAGGGGCGTGGCATATGCTAATAGCCTAATAGCTCATTAGCATACCATATGCTAATGAGCTCCTACAGCTGTTTTTCTATGAAAAGACCCCTGCCTACAACATACCCGAAAGCCTCCGCTTGAAAACATCCAGTGAAAGAGCATCCACCACCTCCTGAGGCAGTCTGTTCCACTGCTCAACCACTCTTACAGTTAGGAAGTTTCTCCTGATATTTAGCCGGTAACGACTCCCTTGTAATTTCCACCCATTAGATCTAGTCTTGCAATCCGGAGCAAGAGAGAATAGATCTGCTCCATCTTCTACATGACAGCCCTTCAAATTCTTGAAGACTGCAATCATGTCCCCACTAAGCCTTCTCTTTCCCATGCTAAACATACCCAACTCTTTCAGCCTTTCCTTGTAAGACTTGGATTCCAACCCTCTCACCATCCTGGTTGCCCTCCTCTGGACCCGCTCGAGCTTGTCAACATCCTTCCTTCAGATAAGAATTATGGTTCTAACTATTCATTACATTTTTTCCCAGATAGATCCTTTGGTCAGATCACAAATGTGTGCTGGGAACTTGTGCTTACCAAATGTGTATAGCCTTGATTTGGATTAGGACTGTGGTATGCAGGAGGGTGAGGTTTAGATTTCTCCCCTCTCCATTTCCCTAACTGTAGGGAGCCACAGTTTGCTTCACTGGGGAAACTGACATATAACCTACAGCCCTCAGTGGGGCAAATAGCTGCTCTCTTGTCATGAGAATGGCATGGAAGGAAGGTCTATACTCCCCCTTCCTATGCGCTGTGGTCGCAATCCAAATCAAGTCCATGTGTACCTGGTAAGCACAGCCTCCAAGAACATGTCTGTGACCATGCCAGTGATAGAAGGAAAACAGTTTTATTCTTCACAAATTACCAGTATAAGCAGAGAATAATAAAAGACTTATACCCACGTCCCTTTCATCTGTGGGAACCACAACAGCAGCAGCAGGTCAATTCCTGAGTGTCAGCCAATGTGCTCAGTACTGTTCTGCGACCTGGTCTGAGCTGAAGTTTGAAAGGGAAAAAAGTAGCCCCCCAGTTTATAGACGGCACGTGCGTGCGTGTGTGAATAGTCTAGTCACAGTGCCTAGCCTTCAGCTGAAGTCTGCTCCAAGGTCGAGAGAATAAGGGCAGGGGTGTCGAACTCATTTGTTATGAGGGCCGGATCTGACATAAATGAGACCTTGTTGGGCTGGGGCCACGTATGTCATAAAAGGTAATGCCAGGTAGTGGAGATACAAACATTATAAAAGACACAAACACAAAGGGGTTTTTTTACTTAGAATAAAAACATGCTTAAAACGTTAGCACTCCTGTAATATTTTGTTTATTTAACAGTGTCTGATGACTGACACCTCTTGCTCTGAATTATTGCATCAAAATGTCTGTGCTGTTGCAATCTCGAGTGTGCTGTTCAGGTGTGTATCTGTAAGCTGCAAACCTACTGTGATGCAGCAGCAGCAGAACTGGAAGAAGAAGCAGAAGACAGCCAGTCCCACTGTGGGCCTGATAGAAGCCCTCCAGGGGCCGCATGTTTGACACCCCTGGAATAAGGCATCCCCTGCATTTCAATACCGGGTGTACGCTCTCCTCACTTCCAAAAGTGCATTTACAAGGGGAAAAAAAATGTCTCTCACTGTTAACCCCTTCCGGCTTGCTAATGTCATAGAGCGATCTAGGCACAGTGAGAGAAACTTGTGGTTCACCGCTGTTCCCATATTACAATTGTCTCCCACAATGTGCCACTACACTCAACTTGCACACGTAACTGTGAAAATGCAACATGCAGTTAGGCCCTAGAATATCTGTTTTAGAAAATGAGTTTTCCTGGTGGGCAGCTGTGTTGGTCTGAAGCAGTAGAACCAATTTTGAGTCCAGTGGCACCTTTAAGTCCAAGCTCATACTTCAAATAAACCTTTGTTGGTCTTAAAGGTGCCACTGGATTCAAAATTTGTTCTCATGAGAGTTTTGGAATTTTTACTTCAGCATGACCTTGACTTCTGAAATGTGGTTCATGCATAATTTGAGGCACCCTGATTATTAAAAAAGTATAAAGACTTATTTGCGTATTTGTCTCAAAACAGAAGGCTTCAAGTATACCCCAAAATGCATAAAACACCTTCAAAATGAGCTAGAGCTGAACTTTGATCCACATATAGCTCATGACACCGTGGTTATTAGGAAAGTCTGTAAATAGGACATATTTACAATTATTTCACATTAGAAGCTAGTATTTCTGTACAGAATGTTTGGAATGCTTTCTCAGGGGGAAGGGAGATTTCTAGGAACCACCTTTTGTGGTTGCAGAATGCAACTTTATTTGCTAGAATTTTATAAAAACATAGGTAAAGGTTCCCTTGCTCGAAAACCAGTCGAATCCAACTCTAAGGTTATGGTGCTCATCTCCGTTTTAAAGCCGAAGAGCCAGCGCTGTCCGAAGATGTTTCCATGGTCATGTGGCCAGCATGACTAAACACCAAGGCACACGGAACGCTGTTACCTTCCCACCGAAGTGGTACCTATTTATCTGCTTGCAATTTCTTGCTTTCGAACTGCTAGGTTGGCAGGAGCTGGAACAAGAGACGGGAGCTCACTCAGTCACGCAGCACTCTCGGGTCTCGAACTGCTGAACTACTGACCTTTCACATCCTGCAGTTCAGTGTCTTAACCACTTGAGCCACCACAGCTCCTTGAGCCACCGCAGCTCCTTATATAAAAACATACAAGCCCTTTATACATGGCTGCCTTGTTTGTTTGGAAGCTTCTCCTAGAGTCTCATTAAGAGTCCTCACTGCATCTACGGGGTAGAGACAGATGCTATCCACATAAGGATGTGATCAAAAGTATTCTAATATAAACATAGTTGTTTGTTAGGTGATAATTATACCATGTATTAATGCAAATCATGTATATGTAGTTTGAGTCATGCATAATGTGATCCATAAAAGAGCAGGTCCACACTGATAGCAGATGGGTGTTTTGTTTTTGTGTGGCCAGGTAAGTCTGAGACCTGTTTCTCATTTGGAATACAGTGTTAAGAACATAAGAACATAAGAACATAAGAACATAAGAGAAGCCAATGTTGAATCAGGCCAATGGCCCATCCACTCCAACACTCTGTCACACAGCGGCCAAAATATACCAGGTGCCATCAGGAGGTCCAGCAGTGGGGCCAGGGCACCAGAAGCCCTCCCACTGCTGCCCCCTCCAGCACCAAGAATAGAGTGCATCACCTGCCCCAGACTGAGAGTTCTCATTCTATACCCTGTGGCTAATAGCCACTGGTGGACTTCTGCTCCATATGTTTATCTAATTTCCTCTTGAAACTGTCCATGCTTGCAGCTGCCACGACCTCCTGTGGCAGTGAATTCCATATGTTAATCACTCTTTGGGTGAAGAAGTATTTCCTTTTATCTGTTCTAACCCGACTGCTCAGCTCAGCAATTTCATAGAGTGCCCACGAGTTCTTGTATTGTGAGAAAGGGAGAAAAGTACTTCTTTCTCAACCTGCTCAATCCCATTCATAATCTTATAAACCTCGATCATGTCACCCCTCAGCCGTCGTTTCTCCAAGCTAAAGAGCCCCAAGCATTTTAACCTTTCTTCATAGGGAAGGTGTTCCAACCCTTTTATCATTCTAGTTGCCCTTCTCTGCACTTTTTCCAATGCTATAATATCCTTTTTGAGATGTGGTGACCAGAACTGTACACAGTATTCCAAATGAGGTCGCACCAATGATTTATACAGGGGCATGATGATACTGGCTGATTTGTTATCAATTCCCTTCCTAATAATCCCCAGCATAGCGTTGGCCTTCTTTATTGCAGCTACACATTGTGTAGACATTTTCAGCGAGTTATCCACTACGACTCCAAGATCTCTCTCTTGGTCAGTCTCTGCCAGATCAGACCCCATCAACGTGTATTTATATTTAGGATTTTTGGCTCCAATGTGCATCCTTCACTTGCACTTGGCCACATTGAACCCCATTTGCCACGTTGACGCCCACTCACCCATCCTCAACAGATCCCTTTGGAGTGCCTCACAATCCTCCCTGGTTTTCACCACCCTGAACAACTTCGTGTCATCTGCAAATTTAGCCACATCACTGCTTACTCCCAATTCCAAATCGTTAATAAACAAGTTAAAAAGCATGGGACCGAGTACTGATCCCTGTGGTACCCCACTGCTTACCACCCTCCACTGAGAGAGTTTCCCATTTATACTCACTCTCTGTTTCCTATTTATAAGCCAGTTTTTGATCCACAAGAGGACTTGTCCTTTTATCCCATGACTATTGAGCTTACTTAGGAGCCTTTGATGAGGAACTGTATCAAAAGCTTTCCGGAAGTCAAGGTAAATAATATCTATTGGGTCCCCCTTGTCCACATGTTTGTTCACTCCCTCAAAAAACACTAACAGGTTAGTGAGACAAGATCTTCCCTTACAGAACCCATGCTGAGTCTGCCTCAATAGTTTTTGTTCATCATCAATGTGCCTACTAATTCTTTCCTTAATAACAGTTTCCACCAACTTACCCGGTATCGATGTCAGACTGACTGGCCTGTAATTTCCTGGATCTCCCCTGGAGCCCTTTTTAAAGATGGGAGTGACATTAGCTACCTTCCAGTCATCAGGAATGGAGGCAGATTTTAAAGAAAGATTACATATTTTTGTCAGGAGATCCACAAGTTCACATTTGAGTTCTTTCAGAACTCTCGGATGAATGCCATCCGGGCCTGGTGATTTATTAGTTTTTAAATTGTCCATCAGTCGGAGGACTTCCTCTCTTGTCACCGCAATCTGATTCAGGTCTTTCAAACCCCCTCCCGAAATCAGTGCTTCTGGAGTGGGCAAACACTTCTCCTCTTCCACAGTGAAGACAGAGGCAAAAAATGCATTCAGCTTCTCAGCCATTTCCCTATCATCCTTCACTACTCCTTTTACCCCTTGGTCATCCAAGGGCCCCACTGCCTCCCTGGCTGGCTTCCTACTTCTAATGTATTTGAAGAAAGGAGAGTTTTATTGTTGGTCTTTATGTTTTTTGCGATATGCTCCTCATATTCCCTTTTTGCTTGCCTGATCACAGACTTGCATTTTATTTGCCATAGTCTGTGTTCCCTTTTATCAACCTCACTAAGACTAGCTTTCCACCGCTTAAAGGAATCCTTCTTACCTTTTACAGCTTCCATTACTTTATTTGTTAACCATGCAGGCTTTTTTCTATACCTATTTGTACCTTTCCTAACCTGCGGTATATATTTTTTCTGAGCTTCTAGGATTGTCTTTTTAAATAGTCTCCAAGCTTCCCCAATGGTTTTGACCTTCTCCACTCTTCCTTTCAATTTCTTCCTCACATGTCCCCTCATACCAGAGAAGTTACCCCTTTTAAAGTTAAAAGTGGTTGCGTCAGTCTTTTTGGGCAACTCCCTATCTGTACAAATGTTAAACTCAATGACATTATGGTCACTGTTTCCAAGTGGTGCAGTCACTTTTACATCTCTCACCAGGTCTTGGGTGTTACTTAGGACCAAATCCAGGCCAGGATCGCCTCTCCCCTGGTAGGATCTGTGACCATCTGTTCCACAGCACAGTCATTGAGAGTGTCTAAGAACGCAATCTCTTTTTCCCGACTAGAACTCATATTGACCCAATCAATGTGTGGGTAGTTAAAGTCGCCTATTATAACACAGTTATTTCGTCTAGCCGCTATCTTTAATTCATTCATCATTTTATAATCCTCCTCTATCTTTTGATCTGGTGGGCGATAACAAACTCCCACTGTTAAGCCTCCTTTTGGACCCACTATTTCAACCCATAGCATTTCCAGAAGGGAATCCAATTCTCTTACCCTCTCAATCTTACTGGATGGTATACCCTCTCTGACATACAGAGCCACCCCACCTCCAACCCTTTCCCCCTATCCTTCCGATATAATTTATAACCAGGAATCACCGTATCCCACTGATTTTCCTCATCCCACCAAGTTTCTGAAATACCCACAATGTCTATTTCCCCCCCAACACCAAGCATTCCAACTCCCCGATTTTACCTCGGAGACTTCTAGCTAGCATTTGTGTATAAACACTTATAGTTTCCCACGTTTGTTAAGCCCACAGCCTTCCTCTTGCTGCCTCGAGACCTTGCCAGGCAGTTCCTATCATTAGCCACAGTCTCAGTGGACAATTGTAATCCATTTCAGTGTTGGCAAACAGTGACTTGGCTTATGGACAGCAAGGTAAAGGGTAAAGGGTGAATCCAGAATTGTTGCAGCCAGGCCAGTCCTGCAATGGAGGAATGGCAGTTTGTGAGATCTGTCCCGTACCTGCCTTGCCAAAATTGCAACCTGCAAATATAAGCAGAAAGAGAAATCCTCTCCCCACTTGTGCTCCCTTACCATTGCCTCCCAGTTGACTTTCCCAAGTAACTTCAGAAGCTCTGTGCAAGGGAAAACAGTGGCTCTGAAACCTGGCACAAAAGAAAAGAAAATTGAAACCTGAGCAAAGAGATGTTTACTTTGCTCCTTCCTCTGTCTCAGAAGGGAAACAGATCAGAGTCTTTGAACCTGAATTTCATAGCCATTTCCCTTCTGCGGAGGTCCTGTTGCCTTCCCAGGCAGACCAGCTTGCAGTAAAAGTGATAGGACAACTGCTAATCACATGGGGCTGCTAATATTGGGGAAGGCTTCTTTTTCCTGCATTCTGCTGGGTGTGGAAAGATGCTCTTAGAACTGCTTGCCTTGCCAAGAAGAGGGGAAGCTGCTTCCTGCCCATCTTAGGGATAAAGCCTTTAGGTTTCCTTTAATAAAATGCCATTTCTCTATGCAGCCTCAGTGGACTTACTATGAAAGTAGCATATTGATATATTGCAATGGAGGTGATATTGCTAGTAGGATATGGGCTGCATCACACATCAGTGAATATTGCACTATCAATTAGTTCCAGTGATCGTTCACAACTGGATTATCCTGTGAGGTCAAGGCAATGCTATAGTATAAAATCCAATTATGTATGGATGTAGCCACAGCCCTTGGCTGGCTGCGTTGGCTTGACAATGGCCAAGAATACATCCCCACACTCTTGTGATGTATCCTTTAGCTTTCCAAGGGCTTTCATAATGTATTCTTGCTACTGATCCCTCTACAGAGGAATTTCAAAGGGAGATTAGAGAGACTGCTGAACTGCAGCTGATAATGAAGCTCAAGACAATGCATCCTCCTGGATGGAACTGGGACCTAGGTTTCCTGTCTCATTACCAATGCTGATTGCTCCATGCCTACTACCTCTCTCCGTATCACACCTAATCCAGTCACACCTGCTATTGTCATTTGCCTATTAATGTCATCTGGCATCTGAAACCACTCCAGTTTCCAATACGGACTCACATGCTGGCTGTATCTGAAGAAGTGAGCAGTGACTCACAGCAGTTAATTCCCTACTGCAAATTTTGTTAGGCTTTAAGGTGCTACTGGAATCCTTTCTACTGATCCCTCTACAGGATTTCCATTGCTAATTGCCTTGAGAAAGTTGCATCAACCATAATCCTTTGATAGATACCTGGTTATCCAGAGCATGTACCCTAGAAACTGTTCTGCTGGCTAAGGGTCCCAAAAGGAGTCTCCAGTGCTAGCATGGCAGTTCTTCCACTCAACATGAGTTTCCGGGAACAGCAGAATGCTCCTGGTAGAAATTGACCTGCTTATGTTATAAGATTGGGTGGAGGGTTGTATATTTATATACACTTTCTTCAAATAAAGGGTATAAATCACTCAATTCTTTGTTCTAAACATGACAACACTATTTTTTCTATTAGTAAGATCAATCGACGAGACAGAGAGCGAAGGATGGAAAGTCAAGCAGAGACTGAAGATTTATCTGCTGTCTTTAATTAAATTGCCCCATGATCATGAATTTAGACTAGAATCCCTCTTGGAACAATGAAAGGTCTGCTTGCCGCTGGGGCTTATCCAAACATCCTCAGACCTCCCATTAAACACTTAAATAAGAAAGTAGTCTATCTTGGAGAAGCTACCTGAGAAATCAATTGTGAAGTGAAAGCTATTTATGGCCTAACACCTTCCCTATTACAGGAGAGGCCAGGTTTAAAAAAAAAAAAATACAACCATGCCAAGCGAGAGCTTCTTAAAGCTCCTGCAAAGTTTTGGTTGCATTAGATGTGCATAAGTCGTTTAGAAAACAAATTGCCCTGCCTCTAAGCCCAGATGCATTGACTTTTATGTCAGTTTAAATGAAACTCTGTGTAGTGCTCAGGGAAATAACCGGATGAATGCGTTCTGATGCGTGGCAAGCCAGCGCTGAGAAGTCTTTACCATCACTGAGTGTTCTGCCCAATCACAGATTGTGAAAAGGTGCCCACTGACGTCAATCTGCTGCCGTCAACTTCTGAATACTGCAGTTCTTTCATGCATTGATTGGCTGAGTAAATCCCATTGCAGCGCAATGCTGCTGACATCCTCTTGCATTAGCATACTGTGGAGGTCTCAGAGGGCTCAAGAGACATGAAACTGTTCCAAGGTGAAACGGTTTCTGTATCATTCAACCCCAGCATTGAAAACAAGAACAAATGAGTGGTGTGGATGATAACAGATACCCAGCAGTGCTGGTTGTTGGGGAAGAAAGCAAAGATGAGTTGGAAGGGAGACGGGAAGCTCTGTTCTTCTCCCCCACATTGATACATTAATGATAGCAATTCAGTATTGTTAAAATAATTGAAAATTAATGTATGAGACATATTTTGCCATTACAGTCATGAAAGCCATAGCGGCAGTTACATGAATGGATCTGCCTTTCATTTAAAGGAAGGCCATATGTGCAGCATTCTCAAAGATTCATTGTGCTGTGAAATTAATTTTGTTACACAAATGAAAGTCACGCTGGAGTAGGCTAATACTGATTACAGAATGTGTTTATGATTAATTTTGTCAATTTATTTCACATACCCTTAAGAGCTGTGCTGAACCTAAAAATGCTGTTATCAGGCATACATGATATGCTTTAGCAGAAATCAGGGCCGGCTCCAGGTGTCTGGGCGCCCTAGGCAGGACAGCCTGGGGCGCTCCCCACTGGGGATGCCAACCTCCCGGTGGGACCTGGAGACCGGGGGCGTCGGCGGGGCGCTGGCTTTCCTGGAGGCTCCGCAGCTGCGGGACCCCCAGAAAAGCCGGGAAGGGGGCGGGGGGTCTAGCCTCCGCCCCTCCCTCCCGGTGCCGGCTTTCTGCGGGCCCCGCGGCTGCAGGACCCCCAGAAAAGCCAGGAAGGGGGCGGGGGGGAAGGGGGCGGGGGGGTCCAGCCTCCGCCCCCTCCCTCCCGGCGCTGGCTTTTCTGCGGGCCCCACTGGGAAGGGGGCGGGGGTCTGGCGGCGCCGGCGGGCGCCGGGTTAGGACGGCGGGGGGGAGCAGTTTTCGGGGGGAGTGGCGCCCCTCAGGCCGGGGCGCCCTAGGCGGGCGCCTAGTTCGCCCTATGGGCGGTCCGGCCCTGGCAGAAATAACCCCATAGGTCATTTATATCTCCAGTCTGACAATATTTAAGGCCAACTGTTAAAACAAAATCATATGAGACATGTTTTGGGGGGTTGAACCACTTCAAGACAGAAATAAGAGGTTGTGTGACTGAATACTCCCCTCATACAAAATGGCCATGTTAGGAAAAGGCTAACAACTATTGTTCTAAAAGAATAGTTCCTATATGCAGGGAGAATTTGTACATGGAATAATAGTTAACTATGCTAATCCTCTGCATTAATTCTGAATTGGTACAGTTTGGTATAGTGGTTAAGTGCGCGGACTCTAATCTGGGAGAACTGGGTTTGATTCCCCACTCCTCCTCTTGCACCTGGCTGGATGACCTTGGGCAAGCCATAGCTCTGGCACAGCTGTTCTTGAAAAAAGAGCAGTTTCTGTCATGAGCTCTCTCAGCCCCACCTACCTCACAGGGTGTCTGTTGTGGGGAGGGGAAGGGAAAGGAGTTTGTAAGCCGCTCTGAGACACCTTTGGGTAGTGAAGGGCAGGGTATAAATCCAATCTCCTCCTCCTCCTCCTCCTCCTCCTCCTCTTCTTCTTCTTCTTCTTCTTCTTCTACAATCTCCAAAGGCTTTGTACTTTTTCAAATATAGAGACTGGTCCTTATTGCCACTGCATTATGGCATGAGTGATTCCATGAGGGGGCTCACTGGGTAATACATTCCTTGAAAGCATACTTTGTTACATGACTCCATTATTATCAAACATATATTGTGCTCAAACAGCAGTGTGCTGAGAGGCTGTGATCAAAATGAAAAGTGATCGAGCTTCAAAGCAAAGCTTAGGAAGGAAAACAAATAAATTGGATTGATAACAGATAGTTTATTGAGGAGAATCAGAGTTGTAGGGAAGCAGTCAGAGCAATACTTCAGTATATTTCAGCACAAAAGTACTATTTTGCCTGCAAATCCCAGCACCTGATTCTCAGGCAGTCCATGTAATTACATTCACACAGCAGTGCAGGCTTTAGAGAATAGGAAGAGAGGGAGCAAGTAGTAAGCAAAGGATGGAGGGGAGACCAGGTGGATGTATTACTTGTCTTTTCTGCATTGGGGGAATCTTCTGGGATGGTTTAGTTTCACTGATCATTGGACTAGCATACCAGCTATAAAGTGTGTTGTTGTATTGCAACCAACTTGTGGCAACCACATGAAGTCCCCCTCATGGGCTTTTCAAGACATGAGATGAACGTAGATGGTTTGCCATTGCCTTCCTTTGCATTGTAGCCCCACTCTTCTTTGGTGGTCTCCCATCCAAGTTCCAACTCTGCTTAGCTTCCAAGCTCTGGTAGGATCAAGCTAGGTAATTTGCAAGGGGGCTAAGCAGCAATTCCAGGCCATAAATCCAGAGACAGGCTGTGTCTCATCAGCATGTCAAAACCCTCACTGATAGGAGGCAGGCAAGAGTGCAGACACAACAGGATGTCTGCTGAGGTTGACAGTATATACTTCAGTATTGGGAAGGGAGTTTATAGAGACTGAACAGAACAGAAGACAAAAGCTGACTTTCACAGGCTTGTCAAGAGGAGGGGGAAAGTCTGGGAAAGTCAGAATTAGTGTTTCTGATTGGTGCAAGAGGGAGTCTAAGGTGGATCCAAGGCCTCCAACTAGAGAAGGAGGTAAGGGGACTAGAAGCGCAAAAGTAGTACATTGAAAGAGAAGTGGCTGCAAAGGAATCTTTGGTAGGAAGGGAATGAAGGCAAGCTGTGCCTTTCCTGTAGTTCTGAGCACTTGATCAGATCAAAATACACAATAGCCATGCTGGGTTGGGTTTGCTCCACTGGACTGTTGTTATGGTGGTAGGAACTGGAAGAACAACCCAGTCAGGAAAGATACTCCATTTTCAATACATTCTTTTGTGTGTGGTCAAAGTCAATAAAAACCAGGTTCCAGGTTTGACAAAACAAAGCCAATATTCATCTTCCCACTTAATTCGCATTGAGAAGCAAGGTCAGTCAAACCTTGCATGTAAAATAGGATCTTTTGCATAATATATGTTATTGATTGATAAGAGAACTCTTTTTAGAAAATGATATGACATTGTTTCCATGTCTAATGAGAGGGTTTTTGACTGACAGTATAACAATTCAGAGATAATTAGATTCGTTGCACAGCATTGTATTGTGGCTTCATTGTTCTCAGGAAAATAAGTAATACTGTCAGAATTATCTTCTTTTAGCCACACATCATTAGATGAAGGGTAGTTTTGTTTGTCATAGGCTTGCTGGAATCTGACATCAGTAGGACTTATTTCCAAATAGGTTTGTATAGGGTTGTACCCCTGATTAGGACCAAAGATTGCATGTAGGAGTATAAGGCCCTTTGGAAATATTAAGTCTGTCTGTCTGTCTGTCTGTCTGTCTGTCTAGCTAGCTATCTGATTCTAGCACAGTTTGGACCACTCCTGTTTCCTTTGTGTGAGATGAGAACCATTGCTAACAGGTTGATAACTGGAGACAGTCATAAACCTGAGTCAGTCCAGGATTATTGTATTAACTGAGATCTCCTTGAGAACTTAAAGCCAAACAATATACCATTAAACTGTTAATAGTGAAAGGCACAAAAGGTAAATCAGCAGAAAGTTCTGCTCAATGTTTTCAGACGGGGCAGTTAATAAAGATATTGTGTCACTGACACCATTAGGAGGAGGATGTATCTGAGACTAAGGTTACTTCCATATGGGGGCCATTTCCTTTTACCCTCTCATCACTGCTGCAAGAGCAAGAGGGTTTTGTGAAAACAGTGAAACTCAGAAGTCCTGCATTAATCAGTCATGATGTGTAATTGATACAACTGGATTCAAAATGGCTCCCAAAGCAATGCTTAGTCATATGAGTCCACTGAAAGGCAGTTACTGTTGATTTAAACCAGCCTGCTTATTTCTGACAGGCTCCGCCCCCTTGTTGCAGGGTGGTAGATTTTAAAGGGTTAACCCTTGGCTTACAGCCAGGTACTTTGCTGGGTACCCAGTTCCTGCTTGGGCATATTCAACCCTCCTCGGGTTGGAGATTTCTGCCTCAGGGGTTTCCCCACATAGGAGGTACAGGCTGTGTGACAGTATAAGATTCTAGTGCCCCTATAGCTGGTACTATAACCCCTTCATCTTCTGAATCTGTGCTGCTTGGGATGGTGATCATGACATAGGCACTGATTTCCTTAGCCAGGCCACCAGCCAAACAAGTCCTTAAGCAAGGTTCTGAGACCTGCAAATGGGTGGTATTGGTATCCCTGTGTTCCTCTACCAAGTGTCTTCAGGATTATGGTAAGGAGATAAGCAATGTGAAACACGAAATACAATAAAAAGCACTCTAGAGGTGATTTCACATCACGTCCTGGTTAGAAAAAAAACACAGAATGCCCAATCAGAGTCCAATAGGCTTTACTCTAAATTTTGCTTCATTTTGCAGCTGTACTCATCAGAGTGACTTATTTCTTTAATGTTTCTTCAGTGTTTCTTATGCTTTCATGTTGTCAGAGCCCCAAAGTAATCTAAACAGTATTTGTTTGTATGTGTGTTACATTAGGTAATCAAAGCCAATGTCTTTGAATAGTGAATGTTTGTTAGCATTAGTCCAGACACAGGAAACATCAATGCTGATAACAGTTTCACAGGTGGCAATCCAGGAAGGCACTTCAGAAAGGAATAATGGCTAAAGCAGCTTAAAGAACCCTTAGATTGCAGTGATTCACTTGCATTTGTCTTCATGCAGATGACATGAGTATGAAGTGTTGCCAATTTATAGTCCCAAAACAGAGTATTTATCCTAAAGTACAAAAAAGTGTTGTTTTGTGTTTTGCTGGACCTTTCAGTTTTTATACACGCACACACCTGCACACATGCACACACACAGAATTCAGTGTCATGTATTAAATAGCTACAGATTTACAAAGAGACCACTAAAAACCCTAATTATTTCTTCCAGGGTTTTTTTTAATATATACCTCACATAGCAAGAACAGTAGATATCATAGGACTATCTATAGGGAAAAAAATGATCTGTAAAATTGCAGGTGAAAGAAATCCCTTTATTATCTTTTGTCATTTGTCAACTGATCCAAAATAAAATGAGATTGATCGGGGTTTCAGAATTCCAGGACCTTGGCTTTCTTCAGTTTTTCTTCTATTAGGCTGGGGACATGATCATCTTGCAGGTTACCTTTTGAAAATAATAAGTTGGGACACAATTCTTTCACAGTCACCATATGTATATTTTTAAGGAGAAACCCATGACTTATGCATGATGCTATCTGTACACATGCACTTTTTATACTGTACCTACACACAAAATATTTCATAAGGTTGTATGAAGCTGCTTTATATTAAGTCAGCCTATTGGTTCATGTGGCTCAGTATTGTGACTGAGTGATCCTCTAGAGTCTCAAGACACTGCTGAAACTGGAGATGACAGCCCCAGGCCTCCGCATGCAGTGGGTCTGCTTAACCATTGAGTCACAGCCCCTCCAGAGCCATGGAAGCAACCACAAATGTAGATGAAACAAAAAAGAAATTCCACTTTTAATTGCTTTTCATTTGTCTTACAAGAAGCCATTTTTGGACAGCTTTTCTTTTTCTCTAAAGTTAGAGACTTGTGTCTGACTATCCATGCCAGGGAAGTAAATGGAATTCTCGAGTGTTCTTCTCTGTTCCTGCAGCCCCTTCTGACTCTCAGAAAATCATTCCTTGGGCCATAGGTTCTGGGCAAAGGAACAGTCATGTGAGTCAGTGGGCTGAGGGCAGGCGGGTCAAGGAGATGAAATTGACTTCTTTCTTCAGCAGAGCTGTTGTGGTGGAAGAGGAAGGAAGAGAAATTTCAGTCTCTTGTCCTTCATACCAATTTCCCCAACCTATAAAGATGTTCCTGCACACAGGAGCCTTGGAATGATCTATCCAGGGGTTATAAAAGGCTGCAGGATCAGAGAGGAATGCTGGAAAAACATGTTTCATGTGCAGAATGCTAGGTTATAAGCCAGGGGAAGAACCACATCTTCCTTAATATTGGACAGTGTAATCTAAGGCATGTGATTTTTGTATCAAGTAAGGTTTTCAAAAGCCTCACATCTTCCGTGGCACTGGCATAAGAATGAAAATATGACTACTGGGGTAGTTTAATTTTGGCAGTGAAAAGATAAGGGAGAATTCCAGTTTAGCAAATAATAATAATAATAATAATTACCCAAACATTAACCCCTGGAGTTTTTTTTACAACTCACCACTCCATCACTAAGACGAGCTTTTATGTTAGCACGCTTTAATGCCCTAATGTCAGAGGTCCTTTATGGTAGATTTGCCAATACCCCCTACCTTGAAAGGACCTGCCCATGTAACAGCAGGAACCCAGAGTTGATTGCTCACATCTTGCTCAGCTGTGAATTTTATAATAGGATTTGGATGTTCTAATCAGCCCCCTCCTGCACAATAAGCATAGTCTATCTGAAGAGAGAGTTATATCTTTCCTTTTATCAGATCTCTGCCCTCACATTACCTACTCAGTAGCGCAATTCCTCTGTATCGCTATGAGGGTAAGAGAATATAAGGTCAAAGCTCTGGTGGGTTGACTATTTTACATTTACGTATTTTTGATATGCATTTCAAAATGTGATCCATACTGTATTTTATCTATGCCAATAAAGGTTGACTGACTGACTGACCAACTGATGGACCCCTGAGGGGCGGGGTTATAATCATGATCAACGCTGTCTCTTTTTTTTACCATTTTATTTATATTTTTAAGAATACAACAATATCTTCTGTTTACACAATGATACATAGTCTAGTTTCGGAGTTAACTATACACATTTTGACTCTAACCATTTATAAACTCTGTCCCATCGTTCCTGGAACCACTTTCCACCTCTCCCTTGCAATATCATACTTAATTTGTCCATTTCTGCAGTCTCTATTAGTTTCTTAATTAGTTCATCTCTTACTGGTAATCCATCAGTGCTGTCTTAATAATGATAATTACTTGCTCTGACTCAACTGAAAGGCTACAGAATATAGTCAGAGCCTTCGGGGAGGGCGGGATACAAATCGAAATAAATAAATAAATAAATAAATAAATAAGTGAGAGATAAAAGCTAACACTGAATGGTGGAAAAATTAGAACTAGCATAGCTTTGGGCAGAGCAAAAAAAAATGCTCATGAACTTCTAGGGGCAACTGATAGGTCACTGTTGGGAACAGCATACAGAGCCAGAGTGATGGTACTCATAAATTAGTATGAGAGCTTTCACTGTAGCACAGGATGCAAAAAGTTCTACAAAAAGTGACTACTAGACATGGCGACTAAAGGGAACCTCAGAGGTGTAGACTTCTCAATTTCTGGGGGGTGGGGGTCGGCACAGTGCTGAACCTGGTCCAGGCCGGCATTTAGTAATCTGTCTTAAATTATTTAAATATGAAATTATTTATATTTAAAAATGCGATCAACAATTAATCTTGTGGTTTGAAAAAAAAATCATTCATAATACCTGAGAACCAGTTTGGTGTAGTGGTTAAGTGGGAGAACTGGGTTCGATTCCCCACTCTTCCACTTGCAAGTCTTCCTGAGTGCAAAATCTAGTTACTACCAAGCAGCCAGGTGAGCTGATTACCTTTTGCTGATCTTCCCTGGCTGTCTCCTAGCCTACCAGCCGGAATTCCTGGACCTGATTTCTTTTAAGTTCTTTTGTGCCTCTTTGCCAGCCAAAACTGTGCATTCTCATCCTGTCCACTGGCACAGAGGCTGCCAACTCCAATTTTCTTTCTCTGGGACTTTGGGGACATTTACTTAACACCTACTTAACACCCACCTGTGCAGGAGGGTGGACTAGATGACCCTGCAGATTCCTCCCAACTCTACAATTCTATGATTCTATGACGTGCCTACATGACTTCAACATGACCTGGAAGTGACACAGGAATGTCAGGGATGTCAGGGTGACACTCTGGTTTTGGGGCAAAACCTCTATGGTAGAGGCTAATTCTACCATAGAATTTCTGCCCAAAAAACCAGAATATTGCCCCAACATCCCCAACATGCCTACATCACTTCCAGGTCACACTGGAAGTCACATGGGCATTTCATTGAAACGTGCAATGAAACCCTCAGCTCCTGGTAAACCCGCCCTCCACCCCCTGCAGCTGCCCAGAGGGACCTGGCAACCCTAGACTCAAATATAGCTATATATACATCAGAGTTTATGTAGGCTACAGGAAATATATTCTTCGTAAGAACATAAGGAGAGCCCTGCTGGACCGATAGTCCATCTAGTCCAACATTCTGTCTCATACAGCGGCCAACCAGTTTCTGTGGACAGTCAACACCAGGGCATAGAGACCAAGGCCATCCCCTGATGTTGCCTCTGGCTCTGGGATTCAGAGGCTTAGTGCCTCTGAATGTGGAGGTTCCCTTCAGTCACCATACCTAGTAGCCATTGATTGACTGATCCTCCATGAATCTGTCTAATCCCCTTTTATTGCTGTCTATGCTTGTGGCCATCACTACATCCTCTGGCAGCAAATGCCACATTTTAATCACTCTCTGTGTAAGGTAGTATTTGTCACCTCCTGTGCCCCTGGTGGCTGAGCTCTTGCATTGCATTGGAGTCTTCTTTGGTGCATTGCACCAACTCATTGCTTGGGTGGCTTGGCTGGAGCAACGCCTGTCTTCATTATTTTGATAAGAGACAATTTCTAATATTTTCTTTATAGGCCAGTTCATACATGTTGGAGTACAGGTGACTTGGCATGCCTGGCCATTAGGGGGTACTATATTGCTCTTTGCACTAGATATAGATGTGTGTATGTATTATCTTCTCAAAGAATGGGATGCCTCTCCTTATCTTCTCTCTGATTCCTCCATTTATGTTACCTCTCCTCCTAGACCTGCAAGGAGAAGGACACATCTGCAGGCTTGTAGAACCATGCCATCATACCTGCACACATGTGCTGCCAAATTAGCAGGCCAATTGTAGTAGGGATTCTCTCTGCTTTCAACTGTAACATGGATGTGAACTGAATTCCTTCAACTCTATGCCTCACTACTTTACCTCAATAAAAGTAAGTTGTACCTTTTGGCAATATACTTGCTTGGAGTGTGTTTACTTGCTTTCCTCACTATGCAACTTTGCTGTGCTTACTCATCCATATGCCCAACAATGGATACCATTTCTGACAAACAGAAGGAAAAAGTGGGTACACTATAAATTCTGAACTGCAAAAGAACTGTGTTTATTTTTCACCACCAGACCTTCACAGTCAACACAACTACCCTAGTAAGATTATATTGCTTCATACTGTAGAAATGTGTTGAATTCCATAGGTCAAAAGTTGGTATAATACAAGTATATAGTTCTTCACTCTCTTGTTTCTTCACCAAGGTCTCCTTTGGGATAAACTTTATAATGCCGCCCACAAGCGATGAGCAAGCTTCTGAGAATTTATTATGTGCCACAAAAGTTCTCCAGAATCTTTAGCTTGATCTCTAATACAAAAAAAAAATCAGTACAATTTTAATAGCCTCAGGATCTGTATTTGACAAGGGCCAATTCTACTAAATGTATCTATAAATTTCCTTCTCTGGAGCTTTAGTGCTAAAAAAGTCACACACATGAAGCTGCCTTATACTGAATCAGAATATTGGTCCATCAGGATCAGTATTGTCTACTCAAGACTGGAAGAGGCTCTCCAGGGTTCCAGGTTGAGATCTTTCACATCACCTCCTGCCCAGTCCACTTTATCTGGAGATGATGGGAATTGAACCTGGGACCTTCTGCATGTGTCACTGAGCCTCAGCCCCTCCCCAAAGTCATATTGATGCATTTAAGGCACAACAAAATAAAGCTAATGTAACTGGGAAAACATTGTTGATAGAATATTATTGTAATTCATTCTTTTTTAGTAGTGTTACAGAATTTTCAGTTAACTACCCACCTGTTAACCAATTGATTATTCAATAGGTTACACTTAAATGTTTGTATATTACCCAATCCTAAATATATTTCACAGAATATATTTCAGAACAATGTAAAAGGCTATCTTTAATATTTCCTTTTTTCGTGCTGTATTACATTCATGCGCCAGAAGTAAATAGCCTTAGGAAAAACCTCGAAAGGCTACTGTGTCTTAATAAATTAAAATTTATCCCCTGAAATTAAACTAGTCACCAACAATTAATCTAAAGTGTTTGGTTTATCAGTCTACTGATTAAACCAGCCAAACCTTTCCAGACTACTTTTTTTATCATGGGCAAATCTTTTTGTGACACTCGGTTTAGAGATGGAAGTTCTTGGAACTCAAAAAGATTTTCAGAATCTAGAACCAGTTGATGCTGCAATCAATGCAAAGATGCCTCCTCCTTCCCAGGTACTTGTACTGATCTCACAGCTGCTTTCCATGGGCCTTTTTTCGGCCCCTAACTGAAAAACAAGACATACTGGGAGGGGCTGGAGCCAGAGCTGCCGAAGGCCAATGTGTCTACCAGTTACAACTATCGACGTGTCCCCTTCACCATGGATAGAGATTGGTGTGTGTATGTGTACAGATCTGTGCCTATTGCAGATCTCTCTCCCTCCCCCTTCCACCAATCATATTTTAGATGTATTAATAATTACTGTTTGTTTGTATGATACTAAGGGCAAATTCTCTGTGTCAGTTCCTGAGTTCGGGGGCAAGATGACCCCTAGTGGCCCCCTCACTAATAGCTGTGTGTGTAGTTATTGCTACATAACCATAACGATTGCTACATAACCACAAAGGACCAATTCCTTGGGCAGGACCAACCCTGCTTAGAGAAAGAGAGAGAGGTAAAACCTGCAGTTTACTGCTGCATCTAATAGCCTAAGCTAAATGCTATATGCTTTGAACAATAAATATTTAAATACCAAGTCTAAGTTTTTTGTGTGTTTTTATATTAGTAAACATCCGTAGATACTCTTAATATCCATTTTTTTTGTTATTTCATACCTACAGCTTTTAGATCCAGGTGGTCAGCCGTATTGGTCTGAAGCAGTAGAACAAATTTAAAATCCAGAGGCACCTTTAAGCCCAACAAAGTTTTATCCAAAGTATGAGCTTTCTTGTGCATGCACAAAGTATTTGAAAAGGTGTGCATGCACACTAAAGTGCATACCTTGAATAAAACTTTGTTGGGCTTAAAGGTGCCACTGGACTCTAAATCTGTCACGCAGCATTTAGCTTAACTATTAGATTAGATTCTCATGATTGTATTCCTTCTTAATTAATTTGTTTACTGCTGCATGGCAATCAGTTACACAGATGAGTGAAGGTCACTCAAATGCCAACCCATAGTGCCAGTCTTCCTAGTTCTTATAACAGTAGATTAGGAGATTAAACGTGTTTTGGCACTGTATTGTTTTAAACTGCAGGTGAGAGTTCTCATGAGAACAAATGTTTCGCCATGTAAAATGAGTACTTTGACACAGAAGACTAATAGTGCAGTCCTGAGGAGAGTTACATCCTTCTAATCCCTTTGCCTTTAGTGTTCCCAACCTCTGGGTGGGGCCTGGTACTCTCCTGGAATTAGAACTGGTCTCTAGGCAACAGAGGTTAGTTCCCCTGGAGAAAATGGCTGCTTTGGAGGGTGGATTCATGGCATTATACCCCACTGACATCCTACCCCTCCAAAACCCCTCCCTCCCCAGGCTCCATCCTCATAATTTCCAGGCATTTTCCCAACCCAGAGTTGGCAGCCCTAGGGACTTAGAAAGGTATAACTTTAAATGTCAAAGGCCTAGCCCAGCCTTCTCCTTGGTTTGCTATTTTTCTGTGTAGGGAGCTATTCTGCACAGAAAAACATTCAGCGGTGTGAACCCTGGCCTGCAGTCTGAAGTGGCACAGTCCACAAATAGGTGCAGTTTGTAAGAATATACCCTTTACTAGAAGGCTGCCTCTTTAGTTTTGCATGATCACTAGAGTCCTGCTCTACAACCACCTGCTTCCTGCTGGAGCACTATGTTAATCATAATGTAACTTGCTGATTAGCAAAAGCCATTATTCAAGATTGCTTCATCAACCCATGGAAGTTAAAACCTGTTTAGCTAGCTATCCAAAAAGCAAGGCTTCATTAATGGCAATGTGTGTGCTCTTGTTTGTATCTAAAACAATAAAAATTATTAATTAAAAAAAATTAATGGCAATGTAGCGGTTGTGGTTTGCATGCTCTGGAATGAAGTAATTAAGACCCAGTGTGAATCCCCTCTATTCGTTAGTATCCTGTCCTTATTAATATTTGAATTTTGGTTCTGCAACATTCTATGCTTGCCATAATTGATTCAGCTCAAGAACTGGCAGTCAGATGACACTGGCCAGGGCTGACTGGCTGCTTGGCGAAGTCCCGCCCACGTCAGCCCCAGTCAGTGTCTTCGGCTCAGTCTGCTCCAGTCCTCCGACAGGAGAGGACCGTTTGGAGCGTGAGTGCAGGGACAGGCCCTCAAGGCCGAGGCAGGTGAGAGAAGCCCTTTTCCGCCCCCCCCCCACATCATCCCCTGGGCCTTCCATGGGGGAGTAGGCCCAGAAAAGCCCTTTTCCACCCCCCACACCATCCCCTGGGCCTTCCATGGGGGAGTAGGCCCAGAAAAGCCCTTTTCCACCCCCCACATCATCCCCTAGGCCTTCTATGGGGGCAGTAGGCCCAGATAAGCCCTTTTCCGCCCCTCTTCCCTTCCTTTCCCCCCTTTCCTTTCTTCCTCTCTCCTTTCTTTCACTCTTCCCCCCTTCCTTCCTTTCTCCAACCCTCTCTCCCTTCCACCCTCCCTCCCTTCTAGGGCCCGTTGTCTTCCATCACAATGGGCTTTGCTCCCTAGTCTTTAATAAAGCAGACCAGCTGGGAAGGGGTAAAGCCCATTCTATGTTTTACTGTACTGCCAGAAGTATTTTCCTCCCAGCCAGGCTCTGATCCCAGAAACAAGCTGGTATTTGAGGGGGAAATGGTGTGGTGAAGTAAAATAATGGGGTTTACTTCTTCTTGCCCCCACACTCCATTTTTATTTAAAAATAAATACCTGCACACATTCCCCACTTGAAGGTCCTGGGAAAGGATTCCGACATACCAACTGGGAATTCTAATTGCCTATAGAACAGGAACGTTTTTAGAATTCAGTCTTTAAATTTCATCCCAGCTGGGCAGGAAAACACAAAAGCTACATGTTTTCCACTGAAAATAAAAAGAAACAAAGGATAAAGTATCTGAACAGGTATAGTAGCAATAATTTAGAAAATGAGTAAAATAAATACAAGCAAATCAAACTTAAGTAAAATTTGGGCATACACCTTGAATTTCAAAGCATCTTTCTTTGGTGTGACATTAGGACAGTTGGCCTGAGCCATCAGGTTTCGCCTGAATTAGGTATACTTTTCAAAGTCTTAAAAGAAGATGCTATTAAAGTGCTGCACTCAATTTGCCAACAAATTTGGAAAACACAACAGGGGCCACAGGATTGGAAAAGGTCAGTTTACATTCCAATCCCAAAGAAGGGCAATGTCAAGGAATGTTCAAACTATCGCACAATTGCACTCATTTCACACGCTACCAAGGTCATGCTCAAGATCTTACAAGCTAGGCTCCAACAGTACGTGGATAGAGAACTGCCAGAAGTACAAGCTGGGTTTCAAAGAGGTAGAGGAACTAGAGATCAAATTGCCAACATTCGCTGGATTATGGAGAAAGCAAGAGAGTACCAGAAAAACATCTACTTCTGCTTCATTGACTATGCTAAAGCCTTTGATTGTGTGGATCACAATAAACTATGGCAGGTTCTTAAAGAGATGGGAGTACCAGACTGCCTCACATGTCTCCTGAGAAACCTGTATAAGGGTCAAGAAGCAACAGTTAGAACCGGGCATGGAACAACTCATTAGTTTAGCATAGGAAAAGGAGTACAACAAGGATGTATATTGTCACCTTGCTTATTTAATTTATATGCAGAGTACATCATGCGAAATGCTGGCCTGGATGAATCACAAGCTGGAGTTAAGATTGCTGGGGAAAAGATCAATAACCTCAGATATGCAGATGATACCACTCTGATGGCAGAAAGTGAAGAGGACCTAAAGAGCCTCTTGCTCAGATGAAAGAGGAGAGCGCAAAAGTGTGCTTGAAGCTCAACATCAAAAAAACTAAGATCATGGCATCTGGCCCCATAACTCCTTGGCAAATAGAAGGGGAAGTCATAGAAGTAGTGACAGACTTCACGTCCCTGGGATCCCAGATCACTGCAGATAGTGACTGCAGCCATGAAATTAAAAGACGCCTGCTCCTTGGGAGGAAAGTGATGGCAAACCTAAACAGCATGATAAAAAGCAGAGACATCACCCTGCCAACAAAAGTCCGCATGGTCAAAGCAATGGTATTCACCGTAGTAATGTATGGCTGTGAGAGTTTGACTATAAGGAAGGCCGAGCGCCGAAGAATAGATTCTTTTGAACTATGGTGCTGGAGAAGACTCTTGAGAGTCCCTTGGACTGCAAGGAGATCAAATAATTCAATCCTAAAAGAAATCAACCCTGACTGTTCCCTGGAAGGCCAGATCCTGAAGTTGAAGCTCAAATACTTTGGCCACCAAATGAGGAGCATTCACTGGAGAGGACTCTGATGCTGGGAAAGACTGAAGGTCAAAGAAGAAGGGGACAGCAAAGGATGAGATGGTTAGACAGTGTCATCGATGCAATGAACATGAAATTGAGCAAACTTCAGCGGACAGCGGAAGATAGGAGGGCCTGGCATAATCTGGTCCATGGGGTCACGAAGAGTCAGACTCGACTGTGCGACTGAACAACAACAAGGTATACTTTTAGGACCGCCTGTGTATAGCATTTGTATCTATTTCATTTATGTACTTTCTCAGCTGACCCTGGGCCAGAAGCCCAGAAAACAATAAATAAATTAAAATACATACACACAATCAAAATCACTGTAAAAAAGCATTGGACCCTCTGCCACACTTAAATAGTTAAAACATGTCCAGCTGCTTATTGACCATAGCAAAAATGGGAACCTTTTAAAGGAGAAAATTCTGCAATATGTATGACAAAATAGACAAATTTTCACAGAGACAATTCTGAAATGAGCTTTACAAATTAAGAAACTGATTCTGGAAAGGATGGTCACTATGAAGGGAATTTTTTAAAGATGAGAGAGAGAGAGAGAGAGAGAGAGAGAGAGAGAGAGAGAGAGAGAGAGAGAGAGAGAGAGAGACTAGCTGTTGTATCCCAGTTATTCTACTGCCCAATGTGAACAAAGCATCTGTTCTCTCTGCATGGCAGAGCCTAGCGACTGATGGAAATAATTAAAAGCTAATGAGTTGGCAGTGAGCTGCTGCTGTTGCCGCAGGGTCGTCTCAACCTGGCTGGATAACCACCTACCTGAAAGTCACACCAGTATCAATATGCAAAGGCTTAGCAGTTGTTTGCAGCCTGACCCTCTGGCCCAGTTAAGACAGTCCCCACAAGTTAGTTTGGGACATTAGGAAGAACTTCCTGACAGAGAAGTTCCTCAGTGGAACAGGATTCTTTGGGAGATGGTGGGCTCTCCTTCTGTGGAGGTCTTTAAGCAGATGGCCATCTGACAGCAATTCTGATTCCGTAACTGACTATGAATTTAGGCAGATCATGAGAGGGAGGGCAGTGGCTCTTGTGGCCCTTTCTTATATGCCCAGGGGAATGCTGATCACCACTTTGTGGGCAGGAAGGAGTTTTCCTCCAGGACAGACTGGCCCAGAGATCCTGGAGGTTTATTACCTTCCTCTGGGCACAGAACAGGCGTCACAGGAGGAGTGGGGAGGGAGGGATCTGTGAATTTTCTGTGTTGTGCAGGGGGTTAGACTATATGACTCTTGGGGTACCTTCCAGCTCTATGTTTCTATGTTGCTAAATGACTTGGATTGCTATGTATCAGGAACCAGATGTGGGGGGGAGCCTGGCCTGATGTTGCTGTGAAACCCTTATCATGCTTGTTCAACGTGCCCACTAGTAAATCAACAAATTGCTACAAATACACTTTTTGCAAGCGCTCTATAGAGCTGGATAGAAAAGTTAAAATAAAATTAGTCTCTGTTTTCTAAGAAAGTCACCAACCACATCATGGCTGTTCCAAACTTCCTGCCATACCGGAGTAGAGGCAGACAAAGCAGGAAGTGTGAACAATACCGTTTCTATGTTAAAAAAGAACCCATCCATGAACAAGTTGAGTAGAGAGTTATAGCCATGTGATTTACAAGCATAGACAAGATCCCAGTAAATGTGAGAAAAATTAGATTATTTTAGATGGCCCACAGCAATATCAGCCTCTGAATGTGTTTTATTAGATAATATAGTGCAACATTAACAAATGAGATTCCCAACAAGTGCTAACAACAATCGTCTTAATGAATGACCAGTGTCACCTTATTGATTTGCCTAAGGGTAGTATGTGGGATCATCATTTACTATTACAAGATTATTTAAAGACATTTGGGCATTATTAAAACTTCTGGTTTGTTTCCCCTGTGTTTCTGAGTACAAAACATGTAAAGTTTTGTACTGAAGGGTTTGGACAGAGTCTTGTAACTAGAAAATGGAAATGATAAAACTACTATGATAGACTGTAAGAGCATGTAAAACTGATGTGCATCCTAGTTTGAGGATTGGATCACATGGAAAGTCTATGACATTTGTTGTCTTTCCACCCGTCTACGTCCATAGCAGTCATGGAACCCGGGGCTAATGCACCCTTGGAAGAGCATCAGTCTGTACAGAATGTTTCAGGGGAACACAAACTTGCCTTTCCAGAGATGCTTCTTCTCCTGCTTCTCCCAGTTTTGATCTAAGGAAAAGCTTTTGGAAAATCGGGAGTCATGCAGACTAAGTGCCAAAACAGCTCTCTCCTTAGGCTTGGTCTGGCCCTGTGGTTGATAGGTAACAACACAGAATTTGGACATTCTTGCTTCAAGCCTGCAAGTGTACCTTGAGTTTAGCATTGCCAAGTTCCCCCTGGCTACCAGTGGGGTAGGGTTGCCAGACCAGGCTGGGAAACTCCTGGAGATTTGAGAATGTTGCCTGGGGAGGACAGGGACTTCAGAGGGGTGCGAGGCCATAGGCTACACACTCCAGAACATCCATTTTCTCCAGGGGAACTGATCTCTGTAGTCTGGAGATGAGCTGTAATTCCGGGGGATCCCCAGATCCCACCTGGAGACTAGCATCTCTACTTGAGTCAAAGCTAGAGAGAGGCTAGAACTAGCTGATATGAAGTTTCTTTGAACAGAGTTTTGGGTGCTGAGGCTGCTTTTGTAGAGTTGCCAACCCTGGGCTGGGAAATTCCTGAAGATTTGTGGGAGGAACCTGAGGGAGACAGAGTTTGGGGAGGAGACGGAGTTCATCTGGCAGATGATGCCATAAAGTTCACCCTCCAAAGCCACCATTTTCTCCAGGGGAACTGATCTTTGTAGTCTGGAGATGACCTGTAATTCTGGGAGACCACCAGGCCCCACCTGGAGGTTAGCAACCCTACCTTGCACACGGACTTGTACCATGTCTTTCATGCCTGTTCAACCTGTACATTTAACACATTATTACAACAACAACTGTGAGGCAAAGCACCCTAATTTCCTTCAAGGGATTATTAGCATGATTATTAGCAGACCTGATCTGGCTTGCAAGTATCCATGATTTGGGCGTTCCTACAGATACCATTCTTATCTCTTTCAAGAGCGGATTCAAGAAGACAGTAATCATGAGAACCTGTGCTCAGTTGTGTAACCAGATGGGAGGGGGGATTAGGAGCAGACCTTAACATCTTCTGGAAAGTTCCATCAAGGGAGATTCCTGATTGGATCCGAGAGACCACCTGGTGCTAGAGGGCAAAGACTATAATAATGGTATAGGCCAGAGGGAAGCCATGCTAACTTTATGCTCATGCCATGCTAGTATGCTTTGATATGCCATGCTAGTATGAGTGGATTCTTAACCTGCAAGAAGATATGCCATCTAATACCAGGTATTCAATGTATTAGATAGAACAGTTAGCTTCTTTATTTTCTCTGTTGCTAAGCTATAGAGACTATACTGTGTAGTGAAGTATTTTTTAACCTTTAAATAAAACTTTATATATTTTAAAGGTCTGCTTTATATGTCTTCATTTAACCTCAAGGACCCACAGTGCTGGGTATTGCTCAAGGGGCAAGGAGGAGTGACCCAGGAGGATCCAGGCTTGGGTCTCTGACAACACCATACCAGGGTTGGCTCCTGCAATGGAAAGTTGCCTTGTACAGTAAAGGCTGCTTTTACCAAATCACTATTTAGGAAAGGAGAAGGGGAAGCTCAGAAATAAATGTAATTGTATGGTTTCAGAACATACCATGGATTTTGCCTAAGAACTAATAACATTCTGTTATGTACAGCTCTTGAGAAACAAGAGGAAAGAACAAGACCCAGCCAACCACCCAGCTTCTCATACTAGGCTGTGGTTGCTCTGGGGAGGCAGTTCATAGTATCAGTTGGTACTCTGAAGGCCAAAAATCCTCAAAACTTATTCTGACTTTACAATGATGAGGTAAGGTTTCCAGTCGTCGTCCCCCATCCCTTGCATGTTTGATCTTTTTAAAATATAGAAACCTACCCCATGCTGTAGTGGTTAAGAGCAGTGGACTCTAATCTGGAGAACCAGAATTGATTCCTTACTCCTCCAGATGAAGCCTAGTGAGTGAACTGGGTTCTCTCAGAACTCTCTCAGCCCCACCTACCTTACAAAGTGTCTGTTGTGGGGAGAGGAAGGGAAGGTGATTGTCCGCTGCTTTGAAACTCCTTAAGGTACAGAAAGGTAAAGGTTCCCTTGCTCGAAAGCCAGTCGAATCCGACTCTAGGGTTGCGGTGCTCATCTCCGTTTCAAAGCCGAAGAGCCAGCACTGTCCAAAGACATTTCCATGGTCATGTGCCCAGCATGACTAAACACCAAGGCGCACGGAACGCTGTTACCTTCCCACCGAAGTGTACCTATTTATCTATTTGCAATTTCTTGCTTTCGAACTGCTAGGTTGGCAGGAGCTGGAACTAGAGACGGGAGCTCACTCCGTCATGCAGCACTCTCGAGTCTCGAACTGCTGAACTACTGACCTTCCACAGCCTGCAGTTCAGTGTCTTAACCACTTGAGCCACCGCAGCTCCCCAAGGTACAGAAAAGCAGGGTATAAAAACCAACTCTTCTACTGCTATGGTAGGCAAAAACAAATGAATTTGTAGCTCATTTTATTTTCATGCTAGAAAAGGCTCACCTGTTTAATTAGAGATGCTGGGGTAGACTAACTCTCCCAGTCTGCATCTCCTAGTCCTGCCATTCAAACACAGAGATCAGTTTCCCTGGAGGAAATCACAGCTTCAGAGAGATGATTGTATGGCATCACAGCTAGGGATACCAGTCTCCAGGTGGGGCCTGGGGATCCCCTGGAATTACAGCTCATCTGGAGAAAATGGATGCTTTGGATGGTGGACTCTATGGCATTATGCCCCACTGAGGTCCCTACTCTCCTCAAGCCCCACCCCCAAATCTCCAGGAGTTTCCCAGCCTGGAACTGGCAACCCTACCCCCCATCTCTTGCCAGTGGCCAGGGGCGGGGGGCCTGGCAACCCTAATTCAGCCCTCCTGAGCTCCCTTCACTCACCAGACTCTTCCCAGGAACTACCCCCACATCTCCAGGAGGTTCCCAAGCCAGATTTGTCTACCCTATTGGTTACTAGAAATTCAAGGTAGGGATTTCCTGTAATCTATTCCACAGCTCAGCAGTTCTTCCATTCCTAATACATATGAAGGAAACACCAAATGGATTGATTGATTGATTGATGTGAGCATAATAAATGTTGAAAGGTCAGACTGAAGATCACATTTTTTAAAAAATATACATTTTATTTTATTATTTAGTTAAAAGGGTACAGAAAAGAAAAAAGAAGGGGGAAGGTATCAAGAAACCAGAATGTCATTGATCAACAGCAGTTTTTACATTTTACCTTTGTTGAAGACACAATACTGATATTTAATACATTGAACAAGAGTAGGATATCTTCTCAACTTGATTACAATAATTTCCTCAGTATATTGATCGAGATTTGTGAAAGACAAGAAGGTCGGCTTTGATAAAAATCTAAGGCTGATTTCCCACTACAAGATTACGAAACTGCGGGGGAAATTGGGCGAAGCCGTGGGTCAAAATGCAGCCCCGCGGCTTCGGGTGTGAAATTGACGAATAGTATCGGGGCAAACGGCGGCGCAACCCCAAGGCAGCTGTAGCAGGAAATCAGCCTAACAGAAATAGAAAAAATATATAAATGTATATATTGTTGCTGAAAGATTTTACAGCAGATGAAATAGTGAAAAATAATATGGTTCTGTGGGCACAGGGTTTGGGACATAATATAGAGTTGGAACAGTGGGATCAAATATGGAATAAAAATGTCATATAGAGAAAACATGTATAAAATGTTTTATAGTTGGTATATTACTTCTGATAGAATTGCAAAATATGACAAGAAATGTTCTAATAAGTGTTGGAAGTGTGAAAATAAGACAGGTACATTTTACCATATGTGATGGACATGTGATACTGTGAAAAAGTACTAGATATGGGTTCACAGAATGATGCAGAAAATTTTAGGGCAAGCTATAACCTTTAAACCGGAGACCCTATTATTGGGTATATTGCCAAAAGAGACAGGTAGAAACGACCATTATTTGATAATATATCTAACAACAGTGGCCAGGATCCTATATGCAAAATACTGGCACACAACCTTGATGCCTTTGGAACAAGAATATACAGTGAAACTACTAGAAGCGGCAGAAATGGATAAACTAACTTTGAAAGGCTATGAAGACACTGTTTTTCAGAATACATGGCATTGCTTCTATGATTGGTATAGATCGGAAAGACAGGAAGGGTGAAGTGGGTATAGGTCGGATTATTGGCGGTGGATTAAATATATTTTAAGCAATGGCAATTTAGGTAGAGAATAGAGATACTCATATAAGAGATAATAGAGGCAAGGTAGAAAATATAGACTATGGGTAATAACGGATTTGTATACCCCCATAAATGTTTTATGTTGTTGTCTTTGTTGTTATATATGTGATATGTGTATTCTGGAAAATGTGTATGTGAGAAAAATAAAAAAATGCCCTTTTGGGCATAATAATAATAATAATAATAATAATAATAATAATAATAATAATAATAATAATAATAATAATAATAATAATAATAATAATAATAATAATAATAATAATTTCCTCAGTATATCATTGTACTTATTCTTTTTAGAATCAAACCAAAACATGCCCAGTTGTGAACAATTTAGGATAATGATTTTAAAGTAACATTTATAGCTCTTTTTCTTTAGGTATCCTCTATATATTGCTTACTTAGTATTAACTTTTTGTTTGTGACATCTATAAAAATTATAAAAATATACACTAATAATATCTATATTTCTCCCTGTCCCTGTGGTTATTTCAAGAGATGCCAACTTTTTGTATCAGTTAATACAAACTTATCATCAGTTATTAACCTTGACCATGATATAAGTAATATGCTTTACATTTCTGCTGAAATTCTTCAATTGGTCTTTTGTTTACTAGGTTTGTTAACTTTGCCATTACAGTGTATTCGGCTACTTTGTCATCCCAGGCTTCTTTTGTTGGACAATCTTCTGTCTTCCAAATAGATGCAAACTGTATTCTTGCCACTGTTAACATATATCTAAATAACTCTTGTAATGTTTTTTCAACATTATCTGGAATCATTCCCAATAACATTGTCTCTGGATTCAGTGGGAATTTAATTTTAAGAATTTTCTGAATCTCTGCATGTATTTCAATCCAATATTTCCTCGGGTTTTTTGCAAAACCACCACATATGGTAAAATGTGCCTTTGACTTCCTTATATTTCCAACAGGTTCCTTTGTAGTTCTTGTCAATTTTGTGGATATCCATTGGAGTAAAATACCACTGGAAGAACATCTTGTACCAATTTTCTCTTAAGGCCTGACAGACTGTAAATTTTATAACTTTTATCCATATTTTGATGGTGCTGCACAATTATTTCATCATGTCCAACATCTCCATATTATGAAATGCTGGAGCCGTGGGTATGAACATATCCAAGCTAAAATGCTTTTTTGTGATTTTGATGTTACAGAGTGGAGACATGAGGGCTGGTGTGAAAGTCCAGAGCTCCAGCTACTCTGAATCATCAGGATTCCCAAATGGAGGCTGTAGTTACAGATGGAGCTCACCTCCATCACTGTCTATTCCCCCACTTCCTCCTCCCTGCATTCTCCCTTCCTGCATTCTGAAAACTGCAGTCCCTGGAAGATGTGAATTTACTACCAGATATTCAGAGAACAATTCCCAGAATGCACTTGGGGAAAGAAAACAAAGACATCTTGTACATTCTGGAAACAGAATGTCTGATAGTAATGGCATGCCTTCTGAGAACTGCAATTCCTAGAGTGCACTGGGAAAAAAGAGGAATAAAAAAGATAGAAAGATGGTGCCGCAAGAATTTTCTTTCTGGGCTGCTTCCCTCATTCTATCATTCACAGCAGATAGAACTGAAGATGGAAGAAGAGCGGGAGTCTTATCTAGGAAGCTCATCTTTTACTTCAGTACAAAGGAGTGTGAACATGAAGTCCAGAGTCTAAAATTACCTAATGGATGGTACATGTAAATGTTAATTAGGTTAACACAATCAGTTTATGACAACATTTTATGTCTATGTTATATATATGATATCAAGTCACCTTGAGCTTTATTACAGGACACAGCATAGAAATTAACTAAGTCAATTAAAGTTGGTTTACTTTAAAAGCTGCAGCCCTATGCGTGCCTACTTGGGAGTAAATCTTTTTGCAGACAATAGGACTTCTCAGCATACATAGGCTTGTGCCATTAGCTTATTTGGTTCAGCCAGAGGCCATAGCTATAATGGTCAATCAAAAGTGGAGTGAATTCAGGAATGTGGGGAAAGAAATGAAGAGAAGAACAGGAATTGTTGTGGTATCTTCAGTATGGATCCCTTTCCCTCAACTTGTAATAAACAGAACACAACACAATGCCAGTTCAGCTGCTCAACAGAGAACTGCCATTACATTTAATCATCAGAATGTTACCATCTGTGAACCAGTACAACGTATTATAATAGTAACGTTGCTTCTCATAAATGTAAGCATCATTTTGTGTTTCTTTTGTTCACAAAATCCATCAATTATCTGGGCTAATTTTATTTTTTTATTCATTTCATATTCAAAAGATAATATTCCTAATTTACAAAGACTCCTTTGTTCCAAAACCTTCCTCATCTGTGTTATTTTAAAAGTGTGCTCAAATCCTCAGCTCATCAACTGGTGTTGTTCCTATCGCTAGACAGATGGAGCTGATAATGGCTGGTCACAGTTGCAAGTAAAGGCTTCTCCTCTCTGGCACTGCACATGCAGTCTTGCATTTTCATCCACTTAACCCATGGTTCCCATCTGTACTTTCTCATGATTCCCTCTGGTGTCCACTTAGGTGGCCCATGTGTTCTCTGGAAGCAGAAGCAGTGTGCTCTGCCTGCAGTTATGTCTGGTTGCTTCCACACAGAAGTTTTCCTTCATGCCCCACCAAACTACAGCAATTCTTCTGGGAGCTTCCATGTGACCTCATCATCCCAGTTCTGTTCTCAAACCTGTTTGGTATGATCTTACCCAATGTGGGTTTTGGAGAAGTGTAGTGGGGGAAGTGCAGATCAGGTATGGTCTTAGTGATTCTGCAGGCCCAGGCAAAAGTCAAGGAGGGCCCCCAAAATCATTGGGAACAAGGAGCAGGGCATGACCACCGTGCTCCTGCCACACAGCTGATTGCCCCCCCCAACCATTGCCTTAGTGAAGCCACTGTCCCATGATGCCAGATCCTTTGAAGTCACAGTAGTGATTTCAGGGCGATAGCTGTCAATCAGCTGTAGGAGGCCTACCACCCTAAAGAATCAGCTGGGGACGCGGAGCCATGGCAGCCCTAACTTGATCAGGGCAGAGGCTGGGACCATTGGCTGCAGGGCAGTTGTGGTCCTCCAGCATAGACTCTGGGGCAGCTGCCCTAGATGCCCTGTGGATAAGACTGACCTGGTGCAGATTTCCTCACCTCCTTACCTATGGTGTTAAATCACTGTAGCAATAGCAATACACCTACTGCTGATTTCAAAAAACTAACAGAAAGCACACCAGAGGTGAGGGAGAGAATAGTGGGCAAGACAGGAAAGAATGAGGAACTGCCCTATGCAGAGCATGCATTGGCACTGTGAATGCCTTTGCATTTGAGGCAGCAATGACACCAAAACAGGGAATCACCTCTGTGCAGAAGCAACTTGGTAGTCAGGAAGATGACTACATTCCTCTAAGCAGCAAGCAGTTCCTTTCAGCTACTTGCAACTCTCTCTTAGTTTTCTTGGGTCAGACCACAAATACTTTGTGGCACTCAGAACCTTCAGAAGCCACCAGAAGTATTTAGGATTTGTCTTAAAGGAGTCAAGACTTTCAGAGTAACTAGAACATCTCTGACATTACATTGCATCCAGATGGCATTTTTGAAGGAGTGCGAACGTGAATCGTTTACCAACGTGGACCTGGTCATGAATGAAATTCATATTGAGGAATGAAAATGAAATGCAGTTTATGGCAAGTAAATTTTGGACAATGTTCCTTCAACTAATGCAGCTGCTGGACCTTAATATCACTCTCTCCTACCTCATAACTGTGAGAGCAGCTCAGATGGTACCTCCTTGGAGCAGCCCTTGGTAACCCAACATGCCTGACACAATTTTGGAGGTGCTTAATAAGAGTCATAAGGGAAGCAACCCAGTAGGTGGAATGACTGGCCTGGGCCATTATCGCCGAAGAACCAGAGGTAATAGCACAAAACAGTACTGCATTTTTTAACAACCTGATGGGCTGGCTTCTGATACTCAACTCAAATATTTTACCAAGAGCACAGTAAGTCACCATCTCTGCCCTAGGAATGCTATTATGGATGAGAAAAGTGGGTGTTCTTTTTTTTAAGGAACGGTGAAATGAGCTGTGGCCAGTTAATTTTAAGGCAAGTCCAGCTTCACAGTGACTGAATAACAAAAAGCAGTTTCTAACTTACACATGGCCCTCTGTCCTTAATGTTCTGTCTCCCTAATATGAGAGAAGGCACTGGTATTTTTCAGGATCCCAGCTACAGATATTGCTGTCCCACAGCTTGCCATTGGCCTTATAGGTTTGACATGTGCCCAATTAGAAGAGTCCCTTAGGAACTCTTTTAGTCTTCGTAAAAAATATTTTTTTTTTTTGTAAAGAAGAGGTTTCTTGTGATTTCTGCACTTCTGTTGTGTTCAACTCCATGACTAGGCAGGGGGCGACCCACAACAACTAGCAAATAGCTGTACAGGAGGTGAAATAGTTGCATGATGGTTACTGAAATATCACTTTCAGGAAATACAGATTTGATTAGCACAAACAGTGGCTAAAATTGTGTGGGGATATGCTTTAGTGACTGTACAGGAAACATTCCTCTATAGCAAACACTCTTCCATATCATTTTACTGGGGGGGAAATCACAGCAAGAATTGTGAAAAATGAAATTAATCCTTGCAGATGTTATTCCATAATGGCATGTTTTGAAGAATGCAGGCATCCATCTGCAAATGAGTGCCTACCATGAAAGTCATCATTTCCCTTCCTGCAAAACTATGCGCCCCCCCACCCTTGGGTCACCATCTTTATAGCTAGAGCCATTTCTTCAGTTTGAGTTCATTCGTCATCAGCATCATATCTAAAAACAAATTGTGGATGCTTCACATTATTAGTTGGTGTCTTACAAGACAAAGTTAAGAACACCTTTTAGGACCAAATCTGTAATCTGTGAATGCTCATTTGAGACAGAAGTGGAAAGACAGCAATGTTTCACATGAATGTAGATTGTAGCCCACTAGGGTTTGTATACAGTTTAGAAGTAGGAAAGCAAAAGAAGAAAAACTTATAAACACAACTTGTGGAATAGCCTATGTCAACTTCCAGGGAATATGGATGTGTCTATGAGTGTGAATCCTACACAAGGTACTTGTTAGGAAGGTGTCGTGGCTCAGTGGTCAAGCAGCTGCTTTGCTTGCAAAATGTCCCAGGTTCAGCCCTTGGCATCTCCAGTTAATCCCATGTGTAATCCCGCAGCCTGAGACTCTGGAGAGCCACAGTCAGTTAGAGAAGACTGTACTGACCTTGATATGCCAATGGTCTCAGTGAAAGGCAACTTGGTGTGCTCACACGTTTTTGTATTTTAAAAAAACCCATGGGAACACTCCAATATCATAATCTGCATTGGCTTTGGTTATATGACTTGGTCTCCCCAAATTCTTGTGGTTCAGACTCCTGCAACTGAAAAGTACTTGTGCTGTGGGAAGCAACATGCACTGTTTTTTTTAATGCTTAGTCTTTCATGGTGAACCTACACATTTCACCATTTAGTGTTTAAGGCAAGGTAATGTGAGGGGATGGTTGAAGAGATTTACAATTATTTGTTCATATTTTCTTTTGGTCATTAACTATAAAAAGTTTATAAAGTCCTAACAGAAACTGCAAACTCAGGAGATAGATCAAGATGGAAAAGAACAAGAATCCAGTAGTACCTCAAATTCTCACAAAATTTGTGGCAGGGTTATGAGCTTTTGTGAGTCACTGCTCACTTTTTCAGGTATCTTACCTGAAGATACCTGTGACAGATTTTGTTAGTCTGTAAGGTGCTACTGGACTCTTGCTCTTTTCTACTGCTGCAAATTTAGGACAATGTTAGACTGGAGGGAAAGGAGCCATGCCTTTTAAAGCAGTGACTCTAATCCATAAATTCTGCAGCACAGTTATTATAGAAGATGCTGTGCTGTGTCTCTCCCCCCGCCCCCCGTATACTGACAAGAGGTAGGTAGTTCATACCTGCATTTGTCTGAAAGCAACTTATCCAAGGCTACACGGTGGCTAGACTGAAAACAGAACTGTGCCCTGTTAAAGCAGTAGGCCAGGATGGCTCTGTACCAGAGAAAAGAGGGAAGGCTTCTTTGAAGAAGAAGAAGAAGAAGAAGAGTTTGGATTTATACCCCACCCTTCACTGCCCAAAGGGCGTCTCAGAGCGGCTTACAAACTCCTTTCTCTTCCCCTCCCCACAACAGACACCCTGTGAGGTAGGTGGGGCTGAGAGAACTCTAACACAAACTGTCCTTGAGAGAACAGCTGTGCCAGAGCTTGTGACTAACCCAAGGTCACATCAGCAGGTGCAAGTGGAGGAGTGGGGAACTGAACCCGGTTCTCCCAGATTAGAGTCCACACACTTAACCACTACACCAAACTGGCTTCTTTGGACTGAATCTGCCTGTGAAAATCAGTACTTAATTCAAACCAAGCTTAGTCCCAGACTTGGTTTTCATTGACCCTATTTAATCTTGGAATCATTATGAAGAGAGTGTTTTTGAGCACATGAAGAGAGTGGCTTCCTTCCCACTATTGCATTAGGAACCACAGACCCTACACCCACACCCACATCCAGGAGGGAAGCTCCCAGGTTGGCAGTGGCAGTTGCACAGGCAGGCAGGCTCTTGCGCCAAGAACTCTCCTTTTAGAAGACTAGCAAAGCAGCTATCCATGTGAGGAAGGATTTTCTACGGGGGGGGGGAATGCTTGAGGTGGATGAATGGGGGCGAGAACCGTTTCCCCTGTGACTCTGCAGAATCTATGAGCCCAAGCCAGTGGGCACAAATGTAACAAGCTGCGAACCTGGACCCTCGTCATTGCCACGCACTTGGTCACCCTGTTAGGAATCCAGTTACCATGGGTTACCCTATCAGCCAGGGGACGGGGTGCCTCCCCTTCCCAAGTGCTCTATAAAAAGGATCTGTCAAAGAAAACAAAAAGCCCCAAACAAAGCTCCTGCCGCCGCCGCCGCGCCGCCGCTGAAAGCAGGCAGGGAAGGGAAACTTCAGCACCACCACCACCACTACCCAGCGAAAGACCAGCGGGGGAGCAGCATGTCTTTCCGGCTGCCGTGTCACCTCGTCTTGATCTTCTTGGCCGCCCTCGAAGGAGAAAGCAGGTACCTCGAGGTGAGCCAAGCGGGCGCCCCCACCCCCGCGCCTCAGGTCTCGGGCAATCCTGCTGCCCCCCAGCCTGCTGCCCCCACGTTTTGGGATAGCAGCGGAGCCCTTGGGGTTTGGCCGAGGGGTCGGTCCCGGAGGGAACCCTTCCGCCCGGGCTCAGCTTCCCTCTTTGCCTTGGCTTCCCCAGGTGAGGGACGCGGGCGAGAACGAACCCTTCCTGCTACTCGACGCCGAGCTGAAGAGGGAACTCTCCGACGGGCAGATTTACCGCCGGGCGCTGCGTGAGTTTCTCCCAGAGGCTTTCCGAAGGGGAGTGTCGTCGGGCGGGCAAAGCTGCGGAGAAAGCGAAGCTCGGATCCGGTGCTCAGTCTGGGGAGGGAGACGGTCTTTAGGGACTGGTAGCAGCGGGTGCTTTAGGAAGCCGGGATCCTCGGGGGAAATTCGTCACTTGGGGTTTGGAGAGTGAACTTCGGTAAAAAGCAGGTTCTCTTGGACCAGGTCAAAAGTTCCTCTAGTCCAGCAGCCTTTTTCCAAGCCAAAGCACAGAAGCCGCCGTAATGGCAGTAAGCCATCGGTTATTGGTATTCACAGGTACACTGCCTCTGAGCAAAGAAGTTCCGTTTCAAATAGCTGCAGATAGACCTAGCCTCTGTATCCAGTCCCCTTTTAAAGTAATTTGAAGGCAGGAGTCCTAACCGTGGGCAACGAAGTCCACCAATTTAATTGTGCATTCTGCCAAGAACTGCTTGTGTGTCCTGAAGGGCCAGTTAATTTTACTGAGTGACCCCGAATTCTCATAGGATGGGGGTGGGGGCTTTTCCCAGTCTCTCCACACAATGCATAGTTTCAAATGCTAGAGCTTAGCTTTAGCATATTTGGAATAAAAATGGAAATAAAGGCCTCTGAACATGTGCAGAGTGCCGTTTTGGGGTGATAAGATGCAACAAGGCTGCTGTAGATTGGCATTCACAGCTAGGCATGTAGAGGCAGAAAACCTGCATTTGAAGAAATTCCCTCCACTCTCTAGCTATGAAAGGTCTAGCAGCATTTTTTAAAAAACCAAAAAACTGTAACCCTCTGGACTTCTGTCACCAGTGGACAAAAACTGTCAATATAGTAGTTTACCATTTTACATAACAAATATTGTAAAATAAGCTTTGAATACATAATTTCTCAGCATATTCTGAGGTTGAAATCCCCTCGACCGCTAGTTCCAGCAGAACTATGGGCAGGATCAGAAATTTGCTCTCAAGTGGAATGAAGAAAGGGGGGAGGGTCAGGGCTGTAAAACTGAATAATGGGATGTTGAGGTGGTCCTGGAGTGCTGGTGACTGGGTGAGGAGATCAGGAAGCAGGGAAGTATGTCCAAACTGTGGATAAGAGATGGGAGAGGGGCTGGTGAAGAAAGTGGTATAAGTTTCCTCGAAAGGCAAGGTGCTGACCAGGATATGAGTCAAAGGGATGAATTGAGGATGTTGCTTAAATTCTGAAATGAGATGCTTGAGGCTTATGCCAGAGTGCAAATTTGGTAATCTTCTCTGGAATTCTCCTACTGCTAATCTCAGCCCTGTCTCTGCTGAGGTTTGTCCCTTTGTACTAAGGGTAAATCACTCTGCATACGCTCCACTGCCTGGTCTTTGTTATTATTTTATATCTGCCTGGCAAAATACCACAGCTTGCTCCTGGTAATCCTGGGCTCACATTAAGCCTTTATGGGGAGACTGAGTGTTAGGGAAGCAGCAGTACAGAACATTCTTCTAAGTGAAGACTGCTGTGACTGATTCCTGTGGCACTTCAGAGATCGAAGATCTTTGAGGAGGGGGGGGACACTGGAGACCAATGTTGTAAACTGGAGGGGAAAAGGCATGCTGTTTTCTGAGAATATTTTTGGAGATAACTGCAAATTATTTGTTAATAGTCTGGGATGAAACAGAAATCACATGTGAGGTTTTCTCTGCTTCTTCTAACTCCTTCAAGGATTTTTCAGCTCAGCACAATAATAGTGCATGCCTAAGAATGCTTTCCTGGGAGTAAGCCCCATTGAGTAAACTTCAGTAGAATTCTGAGTAGACCTACTTAGAATTGCAGTGCTAGTAACTTAGTCATCTTGTAGAGAATGATTACTGGGTTGATCCCGGAGAACAAAAGAAGCAGCTGATGGCTGATGTTTTTATTGGACCACTGGGATGAAAGTAAATGCATGCTTTCAAGCTACACAACAGCACTCTTCAAGTGTGTAAAAAGTAACTGACTTCCTTAAGGAAGCAATCCATACTGCGAGTCTTTCAAGTGCCTAAAGACAATGACAAGACACTGGAACAGTGAGCTTGAAGTCTTGTGCCTATTTCATGAATAAAATCTCTTTTAGTTTCATAGCTGCCATGCATAGTGTGATGAGGAGCAAGTGACATTTCCTAAAATCTATTCCCCCTCCACCAAGTAGAGTAATTGTTCCTGACTACACATTCAAAATCAGGGAAGTGGGGATTTGGATAAGGGGCCATGATGCTGAGGAGGGGCACCCTGTCCCTGATATTAATCCTGAAAGGAAGTTGCTCTTTGGTCCCACCAGTGCCCACAGCCTTCCCCCCATGGTTGCTTTTAACCTTTTGAAAAATGGCAGGAGATCCCAGTGGCTGATAAATCCTAGGTCGTATCTGATCTGGCCTTAAGAGTGGGAATGGTGAAACCACTATTTAAAACTCACCATTTAAAACTCAGTACCTTGCAGCCTTAGCCCCCACCTGCAACAGGGAGATCATCGGGCAGAACTAGTCTACAGGGTGAGGGTGGCCATTGTCAACATTACTGAGATGGTTTTGTGAAGGCAGTTTGATGCAGTGTTTAGGGTGTTGGACTAGGATGGGGGACACCCAGGTCTGAATCTCCACTCTGCTGTGAAAGCTTGCTGAGTGACCTTGGGCCAGTCACACTCTCTCTCAACCAATACTCCCTCTAAGCTGTGGAGTCTTGTGAGCAAAAATTCTACTTTGAGAGCTACTGGCATTAAAGTTGTGAGTGAGCGATTTGAGTACTGCATAAATTAGTTTGCTATGGAGCCATCCTTCCTGTGCTAAGATAAAAATGTGTGAGCTGGAGACTAAAAAACTGTGAGCTAGCTCACACTAACTCAGCTTAGAGGGAACACTGCTCTCAACCCAAACTTCCCTCAGAAGGCTGTTGTGAGGACAGAAAGAAAGATAGGAGAATAAAGTTGCAAGCCACTTTCAGTCCCTATTGAGGAAAACAAATATTTAAAAATAAATTTTGAACTATTCTTTCTCACAACGCCAAACTAAAGATTACAGTTTTTAAAGAGTTGGGGTCTGGATTTCCCAGCCCCAGCTTGTGTTCCCAGCAGCCACACAGCATGGCGCCTTCAGAAAGAAGAGAAGGAGGGCCCAAACAGGCACAGAATGGCACTGCAGGAGAAGGAAGGGCTCCTGCCCCCACCTCCAGCCATTTCCCCACGGATCTCGAGTCAAACACACTGTCTCAGCCTTACCTACCTCATGGGTGCTGTGAGAGTAAAATGAAAGAGGGGAGACTGGTACACTTCACCCTGAGTTTCTCATAGAAATAGCAGAATAAAAATGTACTGAAATAAAAATAGAGTGCTTTGAACATTCAGAATTATTATATTAGGAATAAGCTACCTTTTACAAGTGTTGGCTGAGAACAGAGAAGCAATGAGCAATAAAGGAATGCTTAATCCATTGTTTGTTCCAAATGGCCCCATCCATTGGCATTTTATTTTTGCATTTGAATCATCACAGGAGGAAAAAATGATGGGGAATTGGACCATATGACATTTATCAGCGACGTACAGTTTGCATCTAGCAGAGCTTTAAACCAGAAGCTATTTGGGGCTAATTCTTATTTTACATTTTGTATGCAGGCACAAACACCCAAGTACAAAATGCACCTGTCCCTTATTAAGTGTATGTAAAATAGTGACTATCCCTTTACAATACTCAGCACAGAGACCCAGTTCTTCCCTAGTCACTGCCTCTTGGCATTATAAAGCAACAACCATTGCAAACTTTTAACTTCAACCTGCTGCACCATAACTCTTTTAACTTTTTCTGTTACGGATGTCCTTCCTGCCTCCCTGCCCTTCTCTTCTCTCCTTTGTTTACTCATTATCTTCCTCTGTAACCTCCATTTTTTTTGCTTTATCCTCACTTTCTTTTTAAAAAAAATAAAAGAAAAAAGGAAATTGTGGTTACACCTCTGCCTGATCATGGGAGACCAGTTATGGGTCCCAGATAATCATCTGAAGATCAACAGTTTAAGTAAATATCCACCTAATTTTACATGTGTACCTTCTACACCTGACTAGATATGCATTTCACTCTAATATCCATGCCTGAGTAGAAAATGCACAGTCAGAATCTGTCCTAAGAGGGAGTGAACACTGTAAATTGCCTCTCTTCTCCTCCACAGGATGCCTTGACATGCTGAGTATAGAAGGACAATTCACTTTCACTGCAGAACAGCCCCAACTACACTGTGCTACATTCTTCATAGGAGAGCCCGAAGAGTTCATCACCATAGACTTTGACTTTGTCAACATTGACTGTCAAGCAGGAGATTTTCTGAAGGTATGAAGCTTGCAGAGACAGATGGTCCATACAGTGCACTAGGGAAAGTGGGTTCACATGCAGCATGACAGAAGAGAAGAATATGCAGAAATGAAAGCACATTAATTCTTTCAGAGGATTTGGCATTGTGAGCTGGCTATGTGGATAAACCAGGAAGTGTCATGAGAATGGTTTGATGGTTCAAGCCTTCTTTTGAAGTATTCCAGGCTGTGAATTGCTATGAAGATTGAAAATAGAAGCACTCAAAAGATTGACTCACAATGCCAAACCTCCCTCCCTAGCTATGCTCATGGTAGTTTTCAGCACAATCTTAAACAGAGTATGCACTTCTACATTTATTGATTTCAATGGATGTAGAAGGCTGTAACACTGCTTAGGATGGCACTGTTTTGTACTTAACGTCTATATAAAAAGCATACATGAGAACTGGCACATAGCAAATGATATTCAATGGTGAAAGCGTTTAAGAATGAACAGGGTGACTCCAAGCAATCAGAATTATGACAAGTTCTGTGGATGCCCTTGTTTGTATGACTCAGTGTAGCATGTGAAGATCCTAATTTTCTTGGATCTGAAACATCTCACAAATTGCTCTGTGAACTTTGAGGGCAAAGCCTGATCAAAGAATCCTCATTCATTCAGAGAGGGCAGCAAGTATGCTGATGAATACAAGATTCTCCAGATCAGAGCTATGGATATTAGGACTGTGCAAGGTTTGGGGGACAGGAGAAAGGACCAGCATCTGTTGCTTTGTGTCTAGCACAAACTTCACATGGAATCCAACAGGGATGCAACAGCTGGAAAAGAGCCTGCTTTAGTGACAGTACCAGTACTGTTACTAATTAGACACTGCTTATTGATTGCCCTGCTTTTTCCAGGTGTTAAATGCTAGGCGTCAGAAATTCGTCCCATCTAATTAGGCACAATTATTAAAACATTTGAAGTGGGAAAATACAGCAATGTCAAAGTGATTAACTGCTGCTGAATGAAGTAGCAACTTGCTTTTGATCTTGGTGCCAAGTCATGTGTGGAACAGATTGGTCAAAATCTTGGATTAGCAAAAGGAAGGAAGGAAAAGATAGCACTACCACCACTGCTCTAACAATAATAGTAGGTTGTTTTGTAACAAAGAGAATTTACCACCCTATTCTACCGTTAACCAGTAATACATATCCACTGTAAAAATATAAGCAAAGGCTTATATTGGTACAGTTTGGGGTCTATATTCATGGAAACATCCACTGTATTTAAAGCCTGATGAGAACAATCATGACGACCAAACAGACATGCCATAATTGGTCTGAAATAAAACAGAAACGGCTCAGGCCAATTTGATGCTGGCCTAAGGTGGAAAATCCAAATAAATCACCTCCCTGCAGGCAACAAAAGTGTAATTGTCCATTAAATAACTGGCCATTTGAAGCTGTTTAGTGATGCCCAAAAGGTGCAGTATGAGGCAGTCTGTTTCACTCTGCCTAATGGTACAGCCAACATGCACACAAATACAGTGGAGACTTTTGCCGTTAACTTAGGTCATATTCACAAACAAGGCACAGAGCGATTGTTTTTAATTGGGTAATAATAAGAAAGTAAAATATTTATTGGCTGGAATGTTCATTCTTTTTTTGTGACTGATTTATTTATTGTAAGCATTTTTATCCTTTGTTCTTAACCGAAAGGTTTACAGGGTGGCTTAGAATTATGTTTAAAAATACAGTATATAAAATATATTAAAATAGCAAGAACAAATTTGGAAAAAATTAGAAACCTAAATAAAAACCCATAACAGTGTCCAAAAATCTTTAAGAGCAGCAAACAAACTTGAATTCTTCATTCTCAGTATCAATATATCTAATTCTCAGGATGGCCCCATCTGATAATACTTAAACCTGGAGATTGGGGCCATGGACAAACAAGACATATATTTCTACAAACCTGAGAAAAGACTTAAGTTTGCAGAAAAATCTGAATTTTTTAAAAAAACACACCTGAGAGTAAAAAAACCAAATGATAAAAGTTATTCCTGTAACTTTAAGAAACAAAAGCTTTCTGTGGTCATAGCAAGGCAACCTCAACAGCATTGCCAGATGAAGCCTTGGTTTTTGTCAGTAAAAGGCAGGGGAGGGAGCAGGACCCTTTCCAGGACTGTTGTAGTCTTTGAGGAAGGATTTATCAGGGCCAGGCTCACCAGCAATCACTGGGCAACTTGACACCATGCAACTTGTATGATTCACCCAGGATTGGCTACTTGCTACTGTTCAAAAGAAAGTAATCTTCAAAGGCAGCCCCAATTTTCCACTTTAAGAGCATTCATACCACCTATAAAAAAGCTTGAATCTGAGAAGCTCTTCATAACGACATATATCAAAACACTCTGATATTTTTGCCCATGTATGTTTCTTATAGAAGGGGCGCGCTTCTACAAGAGTTGTCAAATGCTTCTGGCAAGTGCTGCCCATTTTGTACAAGTTTGTTACTTTGCTCCTGGAAGGCTTTCCTGTATGGTGACAGGGCTGTTCCCCTTCTTCCCACATCCAAAGAGTATCTGCTTAGGTTTTAAGCTCTTTGGAAAGGGATACTTCCTTACATTTATCACTATAACACAGAACAGCGTCAGGAGAAAATGAGAACCGAGTGTTTCTGGTTGTGAAAAATTGTTTGTTAGTGTAAAATGTAAAATAGTTCCTTTCAAATAATTGGAATATTTTATCAGTAAAAGAGCAATGTTTTCCAATCCTGTCGTACAGGCAGGAGTGTCCCCCACTTTCCCTTTGCACCTCAGTATGTGTGTATCAAAGGCAGCATAAATTTGTTCATTTTATTTTATTTGTTAGTGTACTTGTGCCTTATGGCAAATATTTTTTTTAAGAAATTATTAACATACTTGAACAAAAAATGAAATAAGGGATGTCGGTTGGTTGATTGGTTGGCTGGTTGCTTTTAAGATAAAGTGGCAAAACTCCAATGATCAGGAAAGGACCAATGCAGCAGGACTTCATAATGGCAGTGCAGTTAGGAAATGCAGAGCAAGCAATGGAGGAGCACCAACCATCCCACCAACTGCTTCAGGCATCACTTCTACCAGGTGCATCAAGCAGCACCTTGCCTGTCTGGGACTGTAATCTAAGTCTGCAAGGTTGGAACGACACATTACTTGTAGTTCCGTGATTATTTTTTGAGACTGGAAATTGCTATCCCCAAGTTACTTTTGTTGCCACTGGGGAAAGGGTAGGAGTACCCGTATGGGTTCCCACCCCTCACCCCTGCAGCAGGGATAAAAGAAGTTTGGGGGGAATGATATTTTGCAGGGCAAGAGGCAAGGGGGGGGAAATTAAATATCTCCTCTACCTTTGCACTAGTATGCTCCTTTAAACTGCAGCACCCACAGACGCAATCTGTAAGATATAAAACCTGGGGGGGAAATAGTCACCGAACTCCATGCCATGTGCAATTCTGCCCTCTGAGACAAGTTAGCAGCCTTCTTCAGACTGAAAGGATCCAGACTGTATTTTAAGTGACATGTTCAGCACAGGTGGCACACGGGTGTGTCTTTGTGCTTCTGGGAACTGCAGGCAGAAGGTAAACAGGTAATTGCTATCTCTGCATATCCCATTAGGTATTTGATGGCTGGATACTCAAAGGTGAGAAGTTTCCTAGTTCTTTGGATCATCCTCTCCCCACCTCAGAAAGATATATTGATTTTTGCGATGGTGACCATGTAAGAAGAACCATCAGGTCTTCACAGAATGTCGCCATGATCTTCTTCAGGATTCATGACCCTGGAAATGGATTCACATTAACAATAAAGAGAAAAACCAATCTTTTCCGTAAGTTTTGTTTCATCCTGTGTGCAGCAAGAAACACAAAAGGGAAGATAAAATAGTTTTTTTTTTCTTTCACAAGAGTGTATGTTTAGTATGGGATTATGAAGGGGGGGGGGAGCAGGTTCATACTGTGCCCAGAGAAATACTGCTTGGTGATCTCTGAAAAAGAAGATAAGAAGAAATACATATTTACATCACCAAATCCATGATTTCTTGTCAGAAAACAAACATGTATCCAGCAGAAGAATTCCACAAGCAAAAGGGGAGAATTTTCATTCATTTCCCCATTCTGCTGCAGACCTCCAGTTCCCTCCTCATGCTGTTTCTAGGGGCCCTCTATTACCTAGGAGCAGAATTTCAGGGCACATGTTGGGCTGCAGTGGAAAGGGGGAGGTGGGGAATTTCCACTCCACTGACAGAAATCCCTTCTGTCATTGGAAATCCATACCACAAGGTAATACTGTACTGACTGCTGAGTTATAGCACAATGACAATGCAGTAAGATTATTCTGGCATCGCAGGAATTAAGGCAGCACATATTTTTTAGTACGCCAGATATTTGTTTTTCCGAAGCCATCTTGAATTATTCGATGTATGCTGAAATATATGCACCAGTTTCCATGGCAATATAGTGAATTTAAACCAGATGTTGTACTAGTCTACATTTAAGGGCTATCAAATGGTTTTCTGGCACACCTGTAAACATTTAATACCATGTGCTTTTTTTGAAAAAAATTGTCCATTAAATCAAAACAACTATGTCAACTTTGGTTCAAAGGCTGTTTTGCATGTTTTATTGGAGTAGATTTTGACAGACATGCCACTCAAAAAAAGGAAGTCCTATCTTGAAAACAAACAAACAAAAACTAGGCAAGGTGTGGCAGATACAGTCTGAGGGCCAATAATATATTTAGGGAATACTTCCAGTTCCAGAAATACTTGGGTTACAGTTACTTCTTACTTAAAGTGACAGTTCTGGGCAGAACTGTGTTCCCCATATCTCTCAATTTATAAATGTAATCAGTAACTGACTTCAGATATCACTTCTTGTTTGTGTTGAGCATGATTCCCCCCCCGGCTTACATATTTCTCCCATCCTCCTCTTCTCAATTTAAATTTACTGCTTTCAGAAGCCTTGAATCAAACCCCACCCTACTGTAACATTCAAATGCAGGCACCTGGGCAAACTGAAGTTTGTTTCCTCCCCACAAACTGAGGTTCTAAACTAGGATTAAACTGTTTTGTCCAGATGCTTGCATCTGAATGTTACAGTAAAGTGCAGTTTGATTCAAGGATTCTGAAACTAGAAAACATGCTCTGGGAGGAAGGAAAGAATGAGGGCATGTGGGAGCATATAAACCCAATTTGTGCTGATCACAAACAAAAGGTTTGGTTGTAACATACAAATACAGTACTGCATTAATTTTATAGTACTGCATTAATTTTATGTACAAACTGAGACTAAGTAATTTTATGTCTTTCCTCTGTACTGAAGCTTGCAATGCCATCTCTCAGACCCCTGCTGGAAGGTTTACCATGGTCATTCCTCATCAGCACAGAAACTGCAGCTTTTCCATAATATACCCAGTGGTAATAAAAATATCTGATCTGATGCTGGGACATTTGAATGGCCTCCACTTAAAGGTGAGTGTGCATCAGTAGCAACCAATGTTGCATGAATCATCACATTATATTTGAAGCCTTTATTTACATATTGCTAGTGACCAGTTGCATAAAGACTTGCTTTTGATTTGCATGCTCTCATAAGCATGGGACTGGAAGGATGCTGCACAGCCCTGTCTGCTGTACTTAGTGATAAATGATATTTTCCCATGTTGTCAGATATTTGATTTATTGCTGATTGACTAAATAGTTCTTATTCATATTTTGTAATCTACCTTGTGTCCCAGTGAGAAAGATGGAATCATCATCATCATCATCATCATCATCATCAGCCTTTGTACACAATAGTTTAAGCACACATACACACGTAAAAACACTACATCATTGTCTCAACAGTGGCACACACAAAAAATAGGAAATTGGTCACGAAAAGAGTGGCAAGGGAAGAATCCACAATCATTCTCTTCTTGGGCAGGGGGACAGACAACTCAGTCTTCTACCAGTCCAGGCTCACAAACAATCTTCTTCAGAGTCCATAAGGCGAAATAGGGCCATAGGCAATGAGCTCAGGGTTTTTCAAAGTCCTTGTAAAGGGCAGGGCAAGCTTTCAGCAGCTCTTTCCCAGCTAATATTATACTACTTACCAACTTGACCCTCTTATGCCATGGTGACTTGAGGGGAACCTCCACATTCAGAGGCACTAAGCCGCTGAATCCCAAAGCCAGGGACCAACATCAGGGGAAGGCCTTGGCCTCTATGTGCAGATGTTGGCTGTTCAGATGAATTGGTTGGCCACTGTGTGAGACAGGATGCTGGACTAGATGGACCATTGGTCTGATCCAGCAGGACTCTTATGTTCTTAGATACAGGCCAGATTTGGAGTATTATAGCACAATCTGTTCTGTTAGGAGCTTTTGTGCATGTACATGGATAAATTTCAGGGATTGTACACCATACTCAAGAGATCATCCCTACTAAATTTAAGATAGATAGGGCAAAGATCCAGACTATCTACAGGTAAAACACAGTAGAAAAATGAGAGTTTGCTTTAATGATTGGTTAGAAACTGCCTATCAGTTCATACCTCTTGATCTCTACTGACTCTGGCCAAATCTATGTATGCAACAAACAGATGGTAAAATACTGGGGGGATAGAGTGGACTGTACCACTTCAGACTGCAGGAGAGAGATGTCATTATTTAATGCTCCCTCCCATATAAAAATGCACTGTGTATGGGAAACTAGCACATCAAAGAGAGAACAGCTAGTCTAGCCTTCTCCCAGTTGCAGGAAGTTGCTTACATATGGACTGTTCATGAATGTAATCCTTTCCCCAAGTAGACTGTCCATTCTACCGCCTCAAACACTTCATACTGCTGAAAGTGTAGGCCTCTTTCTCTCCTCATCCCTCTGACCAGAAATAAAATACTTCATTGATCAAATGTTTACTTTCTGTTTACTTTGATGACAAATTGAATTATCATGTTTAATTTTTTAAAAAAATCTCACAATAGTTTGTTTTAATTTCCTACAGAGCTGGAACATTTTCTCCCATCTTTCTGAAATTTATCCCTTTGGTTGAAGTTTACATCCCTGTGAATTTCATCCCAAATGGAGATCCCAAAATAAAGATGTAACAGTTTAAAATGTAGATTGATTTCAATTGTTTTTAAAGCAGCATCCCCCTCTGCTTGATTGTTTTATCTGTTAGAGGTACAAGAGGTACAACTCTAAAATGGATAGAGGAAAATGAAGAAATTATAGATGGATGTGTGTTTCCTATTGAGTCCAGTGGAAATGAAAAGGGGATTCATTCCTGTGTTTTGATTCCCAATCATGTTCATTTCAAAATCAAACTTTTTCATTTGGACTTTCATTCATTCTGAATGCACTTATACGAAACCAGCTCAGCTGTCTAATCCCTCTGGTTTTGCTGTACAAGGGAAAATATTCTATAGTTTTCCGGTTTTCATAGAGGAAACACTAGAGAAGATAATTTCTTCCATATCTAAGCATCCCTTTTATGTTAAAGAAGTGGGCCAGAATGGGATAGTATGATTTATTTGTTTATTTGCTTTATTGATAACCCTCTTTTCTTGCTGAGACTCAAGGAAGATTACAAAATATAAAAGTGATGCAATCAGACAGCGTAAGATGTCCAGTAAACAGTACAGCAGGCCTAGGATTCCAAATCAGAAAAAATGCAAACAAAAATGTCATAAACAATGTAGAAAATGGATTATAAAGGTAGAAAATAGAGTAAAAGCAAAATGACACATATAATAAACAGTGTACTAGGCTACAATCCAATTTTCATATAGAATTGTCATCATGAGCTGCTCATTATACTACAGTTCTAATCCCTTTATTAAAAACACCCTCTTGAACATTTCTGTTTTGCACATTCTGCAGAATAAGAAGTGTGGGAGCCTTTCTGCAGGTCATTCTACCAGGTGGAAACTACAACAGAATACCTGAGTATGGGTACCTGCTCATCTTACCCATTTGCTGGAGGGGGGCTTTAGAAGGTGCATAGTTGGAGAGCCAGTCCTGCAGATACATGAGTCCAAGTACTGACACAGGAAAATCTGCATACCAATGCAGGAGCAAGCATTGAAAACAAAATAGATGGCAAGCTGACATGGGATTTAATGGGTAGCCAATGAAGAAACCAGGATTGGAGGCAATGTAATGAAAACAGATATTCTGAGGCAAGGGGGAACCAGGTCAAGTGCTAAGAAAATGTTGAGTGAATGCCAGATGCAGAATGGACCCAGGTCTACTCAAAAGTCCCAATTTATACATGAGTCCCGTTGAACACATGAGGCTGCCATATTGAATCAGACCACTGGTCTATCAAGTTCAGTGCCGTTTACTCAGACTGGCAGCAGCTCTCCAGGGTCTCAGGCTCTCCAGATTCTTTATATCACCTCCTACCTGATCCAAAGAAGATAATCTACCACTCAGCTACAGAGATTTCAGCCTAGCACATTTTGTATCCCCAAACTTGGTCTCTTTAAGAAGAAGAAGAGATTGGATTTATACTCTGCCCTTCACTACCCAAAGGTGTCTCAGAGCAGCTTACAAACTCCCTTCCCTTCCCCACAACAGACACCCTGTGAGGTAGGTGGGGCTGGGAGAGCTCTTGACAGAAACTGCTCTTTTTCAAGAACAGCTCTTATCAGAACTACAGCTTGCCCAAGGTCATCCAGTCAGGTGCAAGTGGAGGAGTGGGGAATCAAACCCAGTTCTCCCAGATTAGAGTCCGTGCACTTAACCACTACACCAAACTGGCTCACCGTTCCCCAGAAATGGTATCCCCTATTATCCCCATTTTTCTTTCAACTAGGCTTGGTACATAGTCACAGCTGCAGCATTTAAATACATCTGAAGGGAACAGAATGGTTAGTGTTATACTGGAACATCAATTGCCAAAAGAATAGAAAGACCTTGATTTTCATATTGAGTGCATGTCTCATTTACTAAAATATTCCCATTTACGAATATTGGATTTGGTCAGTACCTATGGCTCTTTTCTTTCCATCTCTTTTTATAGAAGCCTTCTGCAGGTTGTGGGGTAACAGGAGACTTTGTGGAGCTGTTGGGAGGAAATGGTTTAGATCCCTCTAGAATGTTCCCTGTAGCTGATCTGTGCCACTCCTTCCATGGCCCTGGTGAGTTCTTACACGCAAAATCCGATTGCAAAACATGCCAGTCCTAAGCATTCAAGTTTTTGCCTTCTTTAGGAGCATAACTGCATGCTCTGTGATGCTGTTGTGACATAGCTATCTCTTTATTTGGAAAAATTAAGACTCACTTGACAATAATAATTATTATCAAACACAAAACATAATACCTACTGGCTCCATTCTAAACAATGTTTTGCTATGATTACTCATGTGTTAATGAAAGATACTATGTTAATGGCTGGGTTTTGGGTTATTACTTTTCATGACTGAGGCCTTGTACTGAGAAAAGTAAATTCTGCAACCTTCAATTTAAATTAGTCCTGATTCCAACATGCTCATTTGCTGGCAATACAATAAGCTGATTTGGACCTAGAGTATAGCATTTGTTTTGATTCACATGAAAAGGTTTTTACAGAACTACAGGCTCAATCACAGTTATGATTAGTGTGTGAGCATCAGCAATACCACAGCTATTGCATAAAATTATTTCACCAAGGAAATAATTCACCAAGGAAATTAATCAAATAATCACATTGTAGGCTGAGATCACACATACTAAATAATCCATTTTTAATCCACTTTCCAACTGGATTTTACTGTGTGAACTGGCAAAATCCAATTTGAAAGTGCACTGAAAGTGGATTATTTACTGTGTGTGATCACAGCCTAAGATTTGTAGCTAGCCAGTGAAAATTTGGCCATTTGTAAATATTAATGAGTTTGTCTAGTTATTTAGTCTGTAGTAAACTGAATACATGTAAATTAAAGATATAAATTTTAAAAGTCTCACAAGTTAGTTAACTTTACTGTCTGTTTATATACAGATAGGCCCCAATCTAGACGTAGTTGCACATAACTGCTTACTATAGCCTGTGAACCTGTGAAATGGTGTAGGGTTGTCATGAACATTCCACAGTTTTTTTACCTTTCAATCAAAATTATTGCTTTCAGGCAGGGCTCTTTTTGTAGCAGGAACTCCTTTGCATATTAGGCAACACACCCCTAGTGTAGCCAATCCTCCAAGAGCTTACAGTAGTCCCTGTCAGAAAAGCTCTCTAAGCTCTTGGAGGATTGGCTACATTAGGGGTGCGTCACCTAATATGCAAAGGAGTTCCTGCTACAAAAAGAGCCCTGCTTTCAGGGAAGGCTTAGACATGCCTTAGACAATACTTAATTGAGAAAATGGGTCACTTCACATCTTTTTTCTGCCAATTACTTCTGCTATCTGCTGCTGCTTTGGAATTCTGTTTTGTCATTAGTTTTGTTTTCCCCTTCATTGTATGATTCCAGCCAATCAGGGACAGGCTTCCCAAGAACTTACTGTAATTTGGTGGGGGACGCATGTGTCCTGGCAGGACCATCCCTGGGGGAAGGAAAGACGCGGTGCACGATGCCATCGCCAGGAAGTGACGCCGGGCGACGCTCTGGCAATGGGGCTGGAAACTTACCATCAAGTTTCCAGCCCCATTGCCAGAGCGTCGCCCGGCGTCACTTCCTGGCGACGGCATCGTGCGGCGTGGGTGTTGCCCAGAGGAATGTTCCGGCCGGGGACTGTGTATTCCCCACCAAATTACAGTAGGTACTTGGCAACCCTAATCAGGGATCACATGGACAGCAATACTAAGCAGGTTTACTCAGAATTAAGTCCCATTTTATTCAGTAGGGCTTACTCGCAGGAAAGTGTTCTTAGAATTCCAGCCAGAATTATGTTGTATAGCCAATTTTATTTGGCTGTTGCAAATACCTCTGAGGACAAACAAAGCTGATTCTGAGGGATAACACTATTCTCACACAGGTGATCTCACGAAACACATTGTTAACAGGATAATGTCATGATGCCCATTGGCTATGTGCTGATATTGGCAAATGCAAATGAAAGTCATACAAAATCTGGGCAATGTTTTTTGAATACTTAAAACATTTAATTTCTTTACAACACAATGAGTGAAAAATTAGGGGAGGGGGAGAAACACATTTCAACAATGATAAAATTATTAAAATCCTTCTGAGTCACTTCTAGTGTACTGCAGCGTAGTATGAATGAGGGCTGCATTGAGTGCATCATTTCCAACTGTGCTTTGCAATGCAAATGTCAATTCAAATACATATCCACTTTCAGTTCTTAATCCACGCAGAAGCTACTTTTATCAACCTATCACCTTTGCTGGATTTGGGAAGGTAGATTAGAAAGACATTTTATATACACGGTTTTTGAGAACAGGTATACACATATTGGAAGGGAAGTCAGCGTATTATAGACCAGTCTTCTCATATGTTGGAAGCTAAGCAGGATCGGTGCTTGGAAGGGAGACTACCAAGGAAGGCCCTGCAGAAGAAGACGCTGGCATACCAACCCTGCTTCTCACATGTCTTGAAAGCTCCTTACTGAAGCTGTCATAAATCAGTTGCTTGCAATTTGACAGCACTTATGTCTGTATACACATATGGCATGGTAAAGCTTGACTGTGCTCATTAGGATGCTTTCAGACCCATAGATGTACATTTTGTAATATTTAAAATGACCAGCTTTTATAATTTCCAAACATAATGAGAAACCTTTTTTTTGCTTGATTAGCTCAAATGAAGATTAGCTGTGACAACACTGTGCTACGAATGGTTTCTAGTGGCAAGCATATCAATCGTGTAACGTTTGAGTATCATCAGCTTGAGCAACACGAACTGGCAAACAGGGAAGAGAACAGCCTTGAAGAATTCTGTTTCTCCAGTGTTTGAGAAGCCAGACAAGTCACTCTTGCTTGTTATTTACTGTTAATGTTGACTTTATGAAACCTTTCTAATGTATAAACACCTATCTTTTCATACAAAACTGTTATTTCCATGATCAAATAGTGTTAGACATTTACAATATATTGTCCCCCCTTGTCTTTAAGTGCATTTAGTATACTCAATAAATACAAATCCAGGTGGATTTTAAAAGCAAGACTTATACACACATATAGCCACTGATTCCAACATGCAGCACAAAAAAACAATCATGCATGTTTTATTTTTATTTTTGGTGTTTTTTTGTATTTTTCATATGTGCATGTGCACCTGGAAGTCATAGAGACCTCTCGTGACTGACTGTGTGTGCACCGGGAAGACATGGCAACTTTTGATGACTGATCCCTACTGGGGACCTGAAGGACATTTTGAGAGGTGGCTGAATAAAGCCTGTCCCCACCTCCTGACTGATATTCCAAGGAGATCCCATCCAAGTACTTGCCAGAGTCGACCCTGCTTAGCTTCCGAAATCTGGGGCACATGTTTCCAATGCAAGTATTGTTTTATTTCAAATACTTGCAGAACTTTTTGTAATAATTTAAAATGCACGTGTAAAATTTGGAATGCTACACAGTTCATTTAGCAGCTTCCCCTCTTGCATCATTTGCAAATATTTAAAGATGCATATGGTAAAAGTACAATTCAATTTTATAAAAAAACTGCATTGTTTTTTAATTTATTAATGCAAATGTATAGTTGTTTTTAATAACATTTATAGCATGAAAAGATTTTCCTTCTACGGGTCCAGACATGAATAAATACATCCAAGTACTGGCAAAAATCTATGTTTACAGTAATATTTTTAAATTAATTCCATTAATTAGTGTGCCGACCTATTACAAAAATCAATGTGGATATATTTTACTAAAAAAAACCCTCTAAAGATCATTTAAGTATTACTAAAATGATACTTCAGCATCATTTCATACAAGTTTTTAGTTCTGTAAAATAAGGACTTATTTAAAATGTGATATTTGTTGGGCAAGAACTTAGCTATAAAACTCTGCAAGCACCCAGTATCTCAGTCATCCTGGGCTTTCAGACATGTGTACATGGCAGGAATCCATACCTTGGTAGATCCTCTGCTGAATGCTAATGTTGCACATGTTGATATTGCCCCATTTAGAAGAGATGCTGCGCATGAACAGCTTCACAAGAGCAACTTCTGAACAGTGTCATCATCAGGATTAAGCCAGTCTATTCTCTTTTTGTATCTAAGCATTCACAGAATGAAAAATGTTTATCTGCCCTACTTCAGAAGCCATTGGCAACTTTGTGTTTTCACATAATACTAAAAATGCCTTTGAACTGCTCATGCGCTCTTTGTGTGCCCATGTGAATGTTGTTAATTTGGGAGGAAAAAATGAAAGGAAAATATATTTTGCATTGAATTACAAACAAAGGAAACATAGAAAACATCTTTAATGTGAAAGCACATTCACCAAACTTCATAGAAGAGACACTAACAAAAGGCTGACACACTGAGTTAGATCTAGTGTTGGCGGCTCTGGGTTGGGAAATTCCTGGAGATTTCGGGAGTGAAGTAGAGTTGCCATGTGCTCTCCTTGCTACAGCAGGGGGATTTGAGGGAGTGTTCTCAGGGGGACACCCCAAGCCCCGCCCCCAAGCACAGCCACCTGCCCAGCCACCTGCCCAGCCACACCTCTCCCTACCCTCCTGCCAGATTTAAAGAGCCCTCCAGCTGATCAGCAGGCCACATGGTCCCCACCAATCAGCTGAAGCCCTTTAAATCTGACAGGAGGAAGAGGGTGGCTGAGCGGGTGGTCATGCTTGTGGGTGGGACTTGGGATGGGGATTCCCCCTAGGGTTGCCAAAACCCCTGGTTTGGCAGGGGTTCCCCACTTTTTGGGGTCTTCTACCCGCCGCCAGCCAGCTGGTCACTGGGGGAAGCCCTGCCCCCAAGCCCCACCACCCGCAGCCACCCCTCTCCCTTCTGTCTTGAGAAGAGGGAGCGGGGTGGCTGCGGGCCATGCACCCGATCTCCGCAGAGATTGGGCGTGGGGGGGAAATGCCAGCTCCCTGCACTTAAAAGGGTCCCTTTAAGTGCAGGGAGCCAGCATTTCCCATGTACCCGATCTCCGTGGAGATCAGGCACATGAGGGAGAATGTCAGCTCTCTGCACTTAAAGGGGCCCCTTTAAGTCCCCCGCTGGGGGTGAAGATGGGACTTGGCAACCCTGATTCCCCCACTGGCCAGCTGGCTGGGGGCGGATTGGAGCCTCCAAACCCCTGCCCAGACCTGGAGGCTGGCAATCCCAGAGTGAAGCCTGAAGAGGGTGGGGTTTAGGGAGGGGAAAGACCTCAGCAGGGTATAATGCCACAGAGCCCACCCTCCAAAGCAGCCATTTGCTCCAGAGGAACTGATCTCCAGCTCTGAAGATCAGTTGTAATTCCAGATCTGTAGGCCCTACCTGGAGGCTGGCAACCCTAGTTCTATCTTGCAGATAATTTGTGTGTACAAGGGGAGTGAAGACTAAACTAGACAGTATGATGCCAATGCCATTTTAGAGAAGAATTTTGCATTTAAAAAAATGTGGCATGGTGGGACAAGGTGGTCTTGTGTGCCCCCCTGCTGCCTGTTCAAGAACTAAAACAGACCCCACCCCTATCAGAACTGCAGACACTGTAACATTGAGCTTGGCCCTGATTTTTGCTGATTGCCTCCTGCAGCAGACCTCCATCCCCCCTCCCCCAATGTTCATGCAAGTCCCCCTTTCCCCAGGACCAGCATTTCAGGGGGCATTCTGGGTTGCAGTAGGAGAGGTAAGTGGAGAAGTCATGTTTTACTTATGGGGATCCTTCCATCAGCTGAGATTTTTGGTAAGATCCAAACCACTGTCATAGGCTTTGTCTCTTCCCTACCCACAATACCATGGAACATGTACTCTTGCATAGCTCCTCTCTGCCATACATAGAGCAAAGAATCTAACAGCCATGGTTGTGTACTGTAGAGGCTAAAACTAGTAAGCTGGGTGAGAAGAAGGATTTATCAAACACTGCCTACACACTTCAAGCCTCTCTCTGTAGGCTTTATTTAAACATGACACTAGCAAGGCCAAGGCATTTACCTGAGGGATGGCATGGGTGTCAGCTAAGTTTAAACAAGACGCAGCCAGCACAAAGTTAAATAGAGTAAATCACAACTCCTCCTTTCAATTATGTACATAAATGTCATCACATTGCAGCTAAGGTGTGGCAACACCAGCAAGAGGCTTTCAAAGGAAGTGAGAAACAGAGGCTGTTTGCCATTGCCGTCCTCTGCAGAGCTTGGTGGTTTCCCATCCAAGTACCAACCCTGCTTAGCTTCCAAGATCTGATGAGATTAGGGTGTACCATGCTGCCTTCTTCCGTTACCTATCAATTAACCGTAGGGGTTAATCTTGGTGATACTGGGATTCCTACTCTCTTGAAACCACCTTCAGAATGTGGAATCTCACCTTTGCCCCAACACTTGAGCCATGAATCCTTCTGGAGCAGGAATTAAGACATTTGTTGACTACTCCTTTTTACTGGAATACTGCCAAGGTCTTGTTGAGGGCCATGGTCCTGGCTGTGCATGCCAGGTCCTGATAATGCTCTCTTATTTTCGTAGGGGAACCATAGGCTGGTCCAGCACTCTGTGGAAACAAGGACTGCAGACCTTTCTTACGTCCCTCTTCCCCCAAATATCCTTTCCAAACCTGGAAAAGTTTATTCCTAAGGTCATGGGACCCATGTTGACTAATAGGCAGGAGGTAGCAGTGGAGAGGAGGAAGGGTATGAATCTCACATCTTTGCCTCTTCCATCGGCAGAGCTTTCCCAGGATCAGAAATGACTGTTGGAAGGACAGGAACGTGGACGTTTCTGATTTCAATGCACAGCGTCCCTCATGGTTACTTTTTTGCAGCTCAGCTATACATCTAGCGACCGAAACGCAGCCTCTTAGCATCTAATATGGGGTTGGATGTAGCAGATGTGTAGCTGAACTGCAAAACGTAGCCAAGGGGAGTGATATGAACTGAGATAAAACATGTCTATGGGTCTGCTTAGTTCTTTGTCTTTCAGAAGCATGGTGGTCATGGAAAGTGCCATCAAATTGCAGCCAGCCTATTGCAGCCCCGTAGAGTTTTCAAGGCAAGATAGAAGAAGAAGAAGAAGAAGAAGAAGAAGAAGAAGAAGAAGAAGAAGACGAAGAAGAAGAAGAAGAAGAAGAAGAAGAAGAAGAAGAAGAAGAAGAAGAAGAAGAAGAAGAAGAAGAAGAAGAGGAGGAGGAGGAGGAGGAGGAGGAGGAGGAGGAGGAGGAGGAGGAGGAGGAGGAGGAGGAGGAGATTGGATTTATACCCTGCCCTTCACTACCCAAAGGAGTCTCAGAGTGGCTTACAAACTCCTTTCCCTTCCCCTCCCCACAACAGACACCCTGTGAGGTAAAAGGGGCTGAGAGAACTCTGACAGAAACTGCTCTTTTTCAAGAACCGCTGTGCCAGAGCTTGTGACTGACCCAAGGTCACATCAGCAGGTGCAAGTGGAGGAGTGGGGAATCAAACCCGGTTCTTCCAGATTAGAGTCTGTGCACTTAACCACTACACCAAACTGGTGGTGGTTGCTATTGCCTGCCTCTGTGCATCAGCTCTGCACTTCCTTGGTGGTCTCCCATCCAAGTACTAACCAGGACCAAGATCTGATGAGAATCAGTTAGACTGGGCTATCAATGTCCAGGTATAATTCCCTAAATCCTGTTAGATATTGGCTTTATTATTCTTATTTATTAAAATATTTATACCCTGCCTTTCCTCATGGACTTTCCTCATGGACTTTCCTCATGGACTTTCCTCATGACTTACAAATCACAAATTAAAAGCACACAAATAACTAAGAGGACAGGTAGGTTTCTAATAAATGTATCCACATAGCTGAGAGCCAGCATGGTGTAGTGGTTAAGAGTGACGGCCTCTAATCTGGCTTCCATGTGAAGCCAACTGGGTGACCTTGGGCTAGTCACAGCTCTTTCAGAGCTCTCTCAGCCCCCAAAATAAGTCTAACTCACCACCTAGTGGTGCATAATGCTAAGAAGAGCTAGAACTTAAGCCTGCCAGACAATCTTAGGATCTCCTGACTACACTATACATCATGCCATACAGTTATTATTATTATTATTATCCACATAGCTGGTTCCACTTGGAGATCACTATCAAGAGGTAAATTCCAGATAGTCACTCCATGGCATAGAAGCCTGTTAGGATCACCTATTAATTATCAGAAGGAATAGGGGACAAGAAATAGGGATACTTCAAAAATCTCATCTGAAACTTCACAATTTTTGTTGCATGGACTTATCAATGAAATAGACCTTATGCATAAAAATGGCACCATTATTCTGTTTTGAACCTGGTACAGAACACTATCCGTATCTTGTTTGGTTTAACCTTTATTCTTTTCCTTCCTCTACCTTCAACATTAGGTAGGCACTGGTAACACGTCTACATTCACGAAAGGTGACAAAAAAGATAATCTTGATATAAGTGCACTATGATTATATCAAGATTCTTCTTATGTAGCACTGAATGCTTTTTGCACATGAAGACAAATGAGGCTGCCTTATATTCAGACCATTGTTCTATCAAACTCAGTATCGTCTACTCTGGCTGGCAGCTGCTCTCCAAGGTCTCAGGCAGAGATCTTTCACCTGTTACCCAATCTTTTTTGAGTGGAGATGCCAGGAACAGCATCCGGGACCTCCTGTATGCAAAGCAGATGTTCCTCCAGTGAGACACAGTGTGCATGAGCAGAGGCAGGAGAAAGATACAAATGAACTCCAGGAACTGAAAGCTGTGGTGAACTGTGCACATTCCAATTTTAGTGAATTCTCATAGTAAAACTAGAATTAAAGAGAAGTAAAATGTAGGGCCGAGTTAATCCACAAAACAATAAACAGAAGGGGGAAATCCAACAATCTTTAACAAGCAATCAGGCTTCACTCTATGTAACACTATGTAACACTGAGGTAAGGTTTGAAATACCTGTCATTAGCAGCACATCAGTTTTTATCACTGGTTCATACAAACAAACCTTGATAGACCCTGTTTTCTCTCCTGCCACCCACATATTTTCTTCCCCTTTATGAACTCAAATATTGCTTCTTGCATCCTGTGTGCTTCTTTTTCAATATGTTAGATTGTACTTCAAAGAAGTGATTCATTACAATCACTTTTATTTACAGCCTCATCACTTCTGCTATCTGAGGAGATTTTCTGGTCGAGAAAGTGACGCATTTTCCACTTTTTCCCACTTTGTCTTCGCTACTTATCTCTAAAGATCAGCAACTACTAATCATAGCAGCTATGGATTTTGTTCACACATCATTTCCTATAAAAGGAAATGCAGTATATTGCACGTGAGTCACTGCAAAATGAACAGCTTTCATTATCTGCTGCTATTTCAAACTAAATTGACATTTACGATATGACAAAAGGCAGGGTGCTGCTTCAAATCCCCGCCACACTTCCCCCTTCCCTTTTTTTTACAATATTGAATATTGGTCTTAACTATAAAGCCAGTAATTGCCAATGCAATATTTGTAGCTGGAAAATGGAAGTCAAGGCTCTAGAGTTTTTCAGAGAACTTACAAAATCATTGCAGGACTGATTAGGATCTTCCTGCTCTTACTTCATCATTCTTACCAGATGTTACCAGAATCTTCTTATCTGGCACCAGAGCCCTATAAAGAACAAGTGAGTCATATATAAGTCCCATTTCAATTAGAATTGCTCAACTAACTTTCTTTGGACCCAGAATATTAGCTTAGTCATTGATGCCAAATTCACATGAGCTACTTACAGCACTTTTTAGCTGCTCTTTCATTGTTTGAGGTGTCGTGGGTTCGAACAGCAGAAGTGGTAGGCACGGAGTGGGCCAGAAGAGAGTGCGAGTATCCAAATAAATACTGGAGGCTTCAGCTAGGTGCAAACTATATACATTTATTTACACACCACAGCCACCATTAAACAGAGTGTCAAAGTGCTCTGCTGCAATCATACAAATGAGGAGGAGAAACTGTACATTACTCACTGTACATTTATACAAACACCAGCCAATCAGGCTTCAGTGCTGAGTCACTGTGATAGCAGTGGCAAGACTGCCCTGAACCGGTTATAGCCAGCTCTAACAGAGATTCCTGGCTGACAGCTACCTGTCACTAGATCAAATCCATCTAGCCAGACTTACAAGACATGTGGATCCGCCCATGCGTGAAATACACAAAAGAAATTCTAAATGTGCACTTATCAAGGTTATGACAATGGCCAAGCAGGAAGACCAATTTACTATTGAGCTTCAATTTTTCCTTGCTTACAATGCACATGCAAGTTCAGTCTGAAGGGCACCTGCTACAGGCAGCACAAAAAAGTCATCTAGATCAAAATCAGCTGCTTGTAGCAAACTAGCAGCTCTTCCCATCATCCTCCCTTGATCCTGGAAAGATGATCCCTGGAACTGCATGTACAAAAAAGACAGATAAAGGTAGATTGGAGGTTGCGGTAAGAAGAAGGATCTGGCAAAATTGCCTCTTCTCCCTCTTCTGTCAATGGAGTTCCTGGCATTGCACCTGCAGCTGGTTGAACACATCCAATTGTTCCAGCTCTACAGGTTCCACACATCTAGGAGAAGATTTAGAGGCTCAGCTTACATGACTGGGAATTAATTATATGGCGGGGGTACCCATTCCATGAGAATGACCTCACACAATTAGTCATTGTCCAAGAAGTTAGGTCATTTCAATATTCTACCAGCTATGTGAGCCTGTGTGCCCCCAAGAGCTAGTTGGCTTAGCCTAACAGGGCTGAGGTAAGTGAATGAATGTTAACAAGAGGGAGAATCTGTTCACTGGTGATCTGGATAAGGTTTGCATTCAAGAAATTCTGTTTAAAATTAATTTGTCTTGCAAGTTCTGTTCTGATTTAGCCCCATTGAACCCACACAGGCACAGGTTATAGCCACTAATGCAGAGGTGTTGAACTTATTTGTTATGATGGGTGGATCTTATATAAATCTCACTTTGTCCGGCCAGGCCATATGTTCCCTAAAATGTAATGTCAGTTACTGGAGATACTTTATCACTGACCGTGCCTCACACCCCTCCTCAGCACCTAACTGACCACCCTTTGCTCAATATATGTAAGAGGTTTTGCACAGCATAGAGAGCTATTGCCTGACAATCAAGGTGTAACAACCAGAGACTCTCATGGCTCTCTAAAGAGTAACACATTTCAGAAGCATTTGATGAGCTGGCGCATGAAGTGCTGCATTCTGTTGCTGCAGGTGTGGCAGCCAAAGACAGGTGGCCAAGTGGCATCAATCAGGGAAACCCAGCAAGCCATGCCTTAAAGAAACTGCTACAGTCAAGAGACTTTGGGGAGGGAAGGGGAGGGGAGTGAGACAGCTGCACAGTCCCAAACCTCCCTTTGTCAAAATCCCAAATTCAGCAACAAGTTTGAACCTCAAGGGGAAGTGCCATGCCCACCAGAACTTCAATCAATCTTCAAGCACTGCTGTTCTCCAAAGATGCCAGCTCCAATTTAATTGCCTTCTACAGACTTTTATTTTCTGCCAGCTCCACAGCATTATCCAACCACCCAAAATAAAACTCCTCATGAGCAAGCTAGAGGAGGAGGAGGCAGCGCTGGCAGGCAGCACATCCCAACCCAGCACCTTGGCCAAGGGCAGCAGGCAGGTCCCAAGGGGATTGGCTGTGCAGAGCTTGGGGCCAAATCAGCCCTCCTCGCTCCTTATGATTGCCAACTCCAGGTTGGGCAATCCTTGGAGATCTGGAGGAAGACCCTGGGGAGAGCCTGCATTTGGGGAAGGGAAGGACCTTGGCAGGGGGCATAATATCCAAACATAGGCCCTTCTGGTCAACCTCTGGTTTCCCTCCAGTTGCTTGCAGGACAGATAAGACCCCTGGACAGGTTGGTTCTGGCCCCTGGACCATATGCTTAACATGTCTGTGCTAATGGATTACCAGTTCCCATGTGCTTGAAAAAATATCTGAATTGCAACTATAGCTGCAATCACATACACTAAATAATCCACTTTCAATCCAGTTTCAATGCACTTTCCAACTGGATTTTGCTAGTTCACACAGTAAAATCCAGTTGGAAAGTACATTGAAAATGGATTGAAAGTGGATTATTTAGTGTGTGTGATCACATCCTATGTGTGAGTGCTATGTGTCATAAAGTCACTGCTGACTTATGGTAACCCATGAATTTATGAGCTCCAAAAGGCCCTATTATTGACAGCCTTACTCAGGTCTTGCAAACTGAAGGCTATGACTTCCTTAACTGGGTCCGTCCACCTCATGTTGGGCCTTCCTGTTTTCCTACTGCCTTCAACTTTTCCTAGTGTTATTGTCTTTTCCAGCGAGTCTCTTCTCAAATGGCAGCTAAATATAGGATGATGAATATATTTATTTATTTCTCTTATTTATAGCCCTTTCTCACAGAAACTCAAAGCAAGTTACAGAAGAAAGAAAAAGAAATACATGAAGACATACAATTAACAATGCAATAGGGCTAAAAGGTAAAGGTTTCCCTTGCTTGAAAGCTAGTCGAATCCAACTCTAGGGGGTGGTGCTCATCTCCGTTTCCAAGCTGAAGAGCCAGAGTTGTCCAAAGACTTCTCTGTGGTCATGTGGCCAGCATGACTAAATGCCAAGGCACACAGAATGCTGTTGCCTTCCCACCAAAGTGGTACCTATTCATCTACTTGCAATATCTTGCTTTTGAACTGCTAGGTTGACAGGAGCTAGGGCCAGAGTCAGGAACTCACTCCATCATGCGGCACCAGGGTCTTCTCAGGCCTGTAGCTACTATGGGGCCCACGGGGCCCACCCCCCATGGCCCCCCTGCCCCTGGGCTTACCTACCACCAGGAGCCCACTCAGGAGGAGCAGCAGGAGCCACAGCCCCCCCGCCAAGCCCCCATTCCTGCTGCCTTTGCCAAGGCAGGAGAAGTCCAGTGCAAAGGGAGGTCCAGGCAACTATAGAAGCAACAGCGGGGACTGGGCAGAGGCGCCAGAGTTGGATGGAGCTTGATCTTGGCCCTTTGGAGGGGAGTGGAAGAGGACGGGGCTGAGGCAGGCTCTTGCCGGGTAGAAGAGCCCCAGAATGCTGCCGGAGCTGCAGAGAGACGGAGAGCAGAAAATCAGTCCGACTCCAGTAGCGTCTTGTTTCTCATGCTGCTCCTTAGACTCCCAGACACACTCCACGTCCCAGCTGGGGGTTCACAATGGCTGCATTCTGCCCCCTCCATTTGGATGGAACCCACTTGTGCCAAAGAAGGCCCCCTGGAAACACCCCCAGCAGGACGACAACGGGACAAACAGAAAGAGGAGCTGAGCCTGAGTCCCCGTCAGTGTTCTCTCTAAGCTGGGTTAGTGTGAGCTAGCTCATAGTTTTTTAGTCTCTGGCTCATACGTTTTTGTCTTAGCTCAGGAAGGATGGCTCCAGAGCAAACTAATTTATGCAGCAGCTAAATTGCTCACTCACAACCTTAATGCAAGTATTATTTATTATTTATTGTATTTATTATTCAATATTTCATTATTTAGAAATATGAGCATGGCATGGCAGTACTGCACAGACATATAATGGCAGGCCCCCCGAGAAAAACATTGGCTCCCTGAGCAAAAATAGAGAGGCTACAGGGCTGCTTCTTCTGCATGTTTTCTAGATGCAACTGTGTTTAGAATAGGCGGCATATATTGAAAGGAAAGGAACATCTACCCAGTTGAGACTTTTGTTGCAAAATTCAGCTTGCTTTCTGTTATGTTCTGAAGCCTGAATCAATTCTTATGTATTTTCATATTAAGCCTGAGTCAGTAAAAGGGATTGTAAGAGTCAACATTCCCATTGGTTAGTTTCTGTGAAACCTTGTAAATAGCCAATCAAAACTGTATATATGCTTATGGAGGGAACAGACCTCATTGGTCCTATCCCTGTGTTATCATTGGTTGTTAACATAACTATGGGCGTGGCTTTGACAGCCCGGATTATTTAAAAAGGGAGCTGTGCTCCACTGTTTTGTGTCTGTTGTCAGATCGACTAGTTTGCCGTTAATAAAGCTGAAATCACTTTGTTGAAATCACTACCTTGTTGAGTCTCATTCTTAACACTTTTTAATTAGTTTATGTCTATAAGGAGCAACATAAAAGAAGTTTCACATGGCAGGGCTGACAAATCTTTGACTGCAGTCTAACTTCTGGGTGTGTGGCTTCCTTAAGTAAGAAGGGTTTAGAGAAAGGATGTTGCATATAGATAGCATAAATTCTGGTCCCTGTTCTATTTTTATCAATGCAAATGACGTGTTATCTCTCACCCTTCATGATTACAAATCACTGTGGCTATTATTGTTAAATCTCCGGTAGCTTCATTCACCTCTTCTTCAATGAAGTCCATTTCTAAGTATTTTTATGAGATTTACCTATTTAATTGGAAAGCACTCCCCAATGCAGAATGAACAATAGCTCTTCCTGTGGTCACTAATGTCTGTAGTTGCTCCCGAAACTGATAAAAGCATTGTTCTCAAGTCTTTCTTTGAAGGAAACACCTGACTTGAATACACAGTTTGATTTGTCACTGTGCACTTTTTCTAAATCTCCTTCTTCTCTTTGGTTAAGGGGATCTAGAAGGGTGTAATTCTGATTAGGATTGTGCTGTAATTGACTTTTTAATGGTGGAAAGTCTCAACTGACTTATGGTGACCCAAAGGATTTTCAAGGTAAGAGATGAACAGAGGAGGTTTGCCATTGCCTGCCTTTGTGATTTTATAGTTAAAAGGACCACATTCTTGGATCAACTGACTCCCTCATCCACATTCCTCACAACACCATTAGGAACAGCATTCCTTTGAGATGTGAAATATTATGAGAAGTGTTGCGGGATTCTGGGACCTTGGGACTATTTCCCTGGGAACCTCCCATGCACCTTTAGGAGTTTTTTTATTTGTTGGGTAGAGACTGGCAAGGGATTGAATCAATACAGAGAGGCTATAGTTCTTAGATAAAACCAGTTTATTACAATATAAGCTTCTTAAGGACAGAAAGCACTTTAGCTCTTACAAATCTTTTAGGATAAAAACTTAACATTTCCATATTCAGCACAGAATACTTCAACACAAACACAGTGCATTTCATAGTATGAAATACAGAATGTCATGGTCTAGGTAACAAGAGCTCACAAAGAGCTGATTGATGACCATCCCAGAACAAAGCAGTCTTCAACAATTTATACTCTCCATACCCATAGGATCAGCCCCCATAGGTTAACACACTTTTAGCAGAAGAATATCAAAATAAAGAGAACAATTTTCAACCTAGTTAGACAGTCAAGGATGTTATGTGTCAAAATAAAGAGTCAGAAATATCAAAGTTCATTCTAAGAATCTAAGAGCCTTCAGTAGACAAACTCAATGTTTAGACTTTATTGTGACCTTATTGGAAGTAGAGTGCATTGTCAGGCTAGAGAGAGGCTTGAGAGATGACAATAGCTAAGCCCACAAAACCTTACGGGAGAGGAACCAGACAGGCCTCAGCTAATCCAGGCTGTTATACAGAAATGCCCCGGACTTACTTATTTTTCTGCCACAAGAACCAACAGCTTAATTATATCTAGTGAAATTTTCTTCAAAACAAATTAAGCTTGGTTAAATAAATGCTTTCTAGACTATTGTAAACACTATTCTATATCACAGACCAGAAAACTTGTGTGCTTTTAGTATGTTTTGATACTTTCTTTCATTTATTTTTTTCATCCATGTGAATTTAGTTCACAATGATTACGTGTCTGTTTTCCGAAGCATGAAAGAGATAAACAGTGCAATCCTCAGCAGAATTATATCCTCCTAAATCCTTTGCCTTCAGTGGCCTTTGAAGGATGTAATTCTGCTTAGAATTGCACTGAAAATGTAGCTTCAGTTTTTTGACATAGTTCCAGTCCAGCAGCTCAACGAGCTGCAACTTGTGAACTGGAGATCCATTAGTGGTACAGCTGTCCGCTGGGAAGAGCTTTTTAAAGATTGTTGCCATGACACTGCAACAGGTACCAAGTGGCAACTCTTAATTAGGATATGGAAATGTCTTCTTCTAGCATACGGTTATTTTCAGTTTAGTATCATAATCAGTCTGCATTGCCTGATGATTTTATGTTAACAACATAGTTTAAGTAGCTTCATTAATTGATACAGATTATACAATTTTCCCAGATAACATACATTTCACAGGAGCTAAAATTCCTAAATGGCCTGTTTTGTGGACTTAAAAATGTGAAACACTGAGCTCTTCTGTTTAGCTGAAAAATATCTTGCAGAACTCAGTGCTCAGTGAGATTCTGCAGGAACCATCTGGGATTTCTCATCTTACTCTATCAGGAATTGTTCTTTTCTCCGGTCTATCTCCAAGAGATTTCCTACCGCACACTATAATAATGTGACCAAACTGACTGAGGTCTAGCATTTCCTGTGTATAAATAACATGTTGTCAGCCCTGTTTATTGCATGGGTACAATGAATAAACAAGAACTGAACTGTGCCTTTTTACAAGAACTCCTAATCTCATACTATGAGCCTCTGGCTTTTGACAAATTGTGAGCATAAGTGAAGTCAGCAAAGTCTGGCTTTCATTACTGCACTCATGAAAACTGATGTATTTTAATATTGGATGGGAAATATTTCTAACTCAGTTTTGAGGTCCTGTTTTCTTTTTGAGGGTTAAAGAACATATTTTTATTTGACTCAGGCAGTGGCTTCAAAATCAGAGTTTTTTGTAGATTGGACAGTCCATATCTTGTACATTATTATGTTCTTCCTCCCTTGATCCCTGGAACACACTTGGTCTATGCTATGAACAAATTCTGTGGACATGAGATTTTGTGCCTTGGAGTTAGCTTTCTCTTCTGCTAAAACGTTCTGTGTGTGTGGGATCAATGGTTTTCAGTGGGCCCTTGAACAAACAGAAATTTAGCAGAAGAAGCAGCATGCTTTCCAGCAGTCACTATCTAGGGTGCACAGAAGTCATTCATTGGATCAAAGCCTAAATCTGCATTGTCTTTCCAATACCCAGACTCTTCTCCTGACTGTCACCAACTGCACAAAACGTCAAATTCTAAGTTGAGTCTACAGGCCATAGTCCACAGGATCTATGTGTATCCAATTATTATTTCTTCAGAGCTAATATTTCAGAGTCAGGACCCAAAAAACCATTCTGTAAATCCATCTGTAAATTCTCTCTGGGGATTTGGTGCATTCATTTTTAAAGGAGGATTCTAGATAGAAGTACCACCTTCCTATATGGGGTTTTGTATGTCATTTAGTTGGTACTAAAAAGACATTTAGAGAGAAACCCTAAGTAGAGTTACACCAATCTAAACCCATTGAAGTCAATGGTATGATTCTGTTTAAGAATGTACTTTACAATACTTGTACTTTACAAGAATGTTCTCACAATACAAGAACTCGTGGGCACTCCATGAAATTGCTGAGCAGTCAGGTTAGAACAGATAAAAGGAAATAGTTCTTCACCCAAAGAGTGATTAACATATGGAATTAACTGCCACAGGAGGTGGTGGCAGCTACAAGCATGGACAGTTTCAAGAGGGAATTAGATAAACATATGGAGCAGAAGTCCATCAGTGGCTATTAGCCACAGGGTATAGATGGGAATTCTCAGTCTGGGGCAGGTGATGCACTCTATTCTTGGTGCTGGAAGAGGCAGCAGTGGGAGGGCTTCTAGTGTCCTGGCCCCACTGCTGGACCTCCTGATAGCACATGGTATTTTTGGCCGCTGTGTGACAGAGTGTTGGACTAGATGAGCCATTGGCCTGATTCAACATTGGCTTCTCTTATGTTCTTATGTAATTAATTAATTAATTAATTATTGTATGGTACTGTGTTTTGTATAGCCAGGAGATCTGAAGATTGTCTGGCAGCCTTCAGTTCTAACTCTTTCAGGTGGCGAGCTAGACTTATTTGGGGGGGCTGAGAGAGCTCTGAGAGCTGTGACTGACCCAAGGTCACCCAGCTGGCTCCATGTGGAGAAGGGCACAACTGAACCCAGTTCCCCAGATTAGAGTCCAGCACTCTTAACCACTACACCACACTGGCTCCACTTTTAATGAGAAGAAGGCACTTGCAATGCCTCCTGAAGATCTCCAAAGAAAGACTCCCTCACTTCTTCAGGGAGCCCATTTCACAGAGCCAGAGCCACAATGGGAAAGGTCTGGTCTCTAGTCAATACCAGATGGGCTACTCTAAGTGGTGAGACAGCCAATAGATGGCTGCCTGATGTCCACAGATGGCTCACAGGAACACATGGAAGGAAACAGTACTTCAGATATGTGAGTCCTAGGTTGTGAAGGGCTTTTAAGGTCATAACCAGAACCTTAACTGATAGATTGTCACTGGCCCAAAGTTACCCAGTGAGCTTCTAGGGCAGAGTTGTGATTTGAACCTGGTTTTTCTAGGTCCTAGTCTGAAACTGTAACTACTACACTATATGCCTGTTCCCTCAGTGACCAAACAGCCCTGGGAAGGGTCCTGCCCCCTCCCCTGCTTTTTACTGCCAGAAGCCAAGACGTGAAGGCTGCCAGTTCTGTTGTGGTCGCCTAGCAACCCCACAACGGCCACTGTAGAGGCTTTCTGCTTTTATTATTGGTTTTTTAATAAATATATATATATATATATTTAAGTTTTCGATTTCATATTTTTCTGAAAACCTGGGGTGTTTTTCAGATTTATAGAAAATGTATTGTCTGTTCATGGCTCTAGTCTCTGGATTTAAGTATCCACAGATCAGATTTGGCCATGTTGAGAATAAGATATATATTATACACATTGGCTTGGATCACACCTAAAATTTCCAAAGGATTTCAGTCTGCGGAACATAACTTCCCTGCCTTTCCTTTTCTGTTGCAGTCCTAAATGCTCTCCAAAATGCTATGCCTGAGGGACAGGGAACAACCCCCCCCCCGGGGAAAGCTTGATGGGAAGTCAGAGGTCTGCCAGAGGCCTGGATCTACAGAACTCTTCCAAGCCATTATATTATATAATATTCCATTATATTATATTTCACTTATGTATAATATTTTTATTCCCCCCCCCCACTAACACTGAAAACCAAGTCCAACTTCCAGAAGTGACATCAGTGCATCTGCGACATCACTGCCCACCCCTGGAACACCCCCCAAATCCCCCTGCTGGCAGGAGAAAGGCACCTGGCAACCCTATCTAGATCCAACCCAATAGGCTGAATTATTTTGATCAGCACTTGGTGGGTCTACAAGATCTTCTTTTTGGTTACGTTTCAATACATGCCAATGTTTTTTGTTTCCATTGTCCTTCATGCACATTAACCTGAAAACATGGACTGTGTTCCTGTGACTTCCAGTTCTCTGTGATTTCAGTGGGAGAGATGTAAGCTCTTGATTAACTTTTCCAATGAAATAAATGGGAATTTTTCAGACAGCTAGGAGAAAAGCTTATCTCCATATCCGCTTTAATAACGTGGAAAATAGGGAAAAAATCTAAAATGCATTTTAAAAAAAATGAAGGCCACAGTATCCCCAAAATTATGCCTTCTACAAAGCAAAGTCATATCCTCACTTTGAGATAGGTTGCCAACCTCCAAGTGGTAGCTGGAGATCTCCTGGGATTAAAACTGATCTCCAGGCAACAGAGATTAGTGCCCCTGGAGAAAATGGCCACTTTGGAGGGTGGACTCTATGACATTATTCCTCACTGGAATCCCTCCCCAAACTCCATCCTCCCTAGAATCAACCCTCAGAATCTCCAGGAGTTTCCCAGCCCAGAGCTGGCAACCCTACCATGCCATGAAGCACACTGAATTTAATGGGCCAGTCTAGGGTTGCCAGCCTCCAGGTGGGGCCTGGAGATCTCCCACTTTTACAACTGATTTCCAGCTGAGAGATATCAGCTCCCCTGGAGAAAATGGCTGCTTTGAAGGGTGGAGTTTATGGCATTGTACCATGCTGAGGTCCGTCCCCTCCCCAAACCCCACCCTCTCCTGGATCCACCCCCGAAGTCTCCAGGTATTTTCCAACCCTGACCTGGCAACCCTAGGCCAGTCACACAGTCTCAGCCTAATCTATCTCATAGGGTTGTTGTGAGGATTAAAAAGGGGAAATGAGAACTATGAATACCATGCTGAATTCCTTGAAGGGCAGGGGAAAATATCAGCAAATATAAACAGTAAATAGAGAGGCTGGACTAGAAATAGGGTTGCCAGCTCTGGGTTGGAAAATACCTGGAAACTTTGGGGGTGGATCCAGAAGAGGGTGAAGTCTGCGGAGAGGAGGAGCCTCAGCATCCAGTCCACCCTTCAAAGCAGCCATTTTCTCCAGGGGAGCTGATCTCTGTCAGCTGGCGATCAGTTGTAAAAGCAGGAGATCCCCAGGCCCCACCTGGAGGCTGGCAACCCTAACTAGAAACCAGTACATCTCAGCAATAAAAATATGAATATCAGGTCCAAAGAAAGGAATAATATGATACATACACACACAGGACATAACAAGATTTTTTCAAAAGAGGGAAAACAGCAATGAGAAATGCAAAGAGCACCTATTTCTCCCTCCAATGCATACAGCAAAGTCAATTTTTAAAAAAAAACCATAAATAAGTGTGGCAGTATAACAGCATCAGACGAGCAAGCCTCAGTCAGCACAAAAGAATACATGATGAAAGAAATGTCATGAAAAACAGTAACCTTATTATCGCAGAACAAAGAAAGCAGCAGGAAATTCAGTAAAGAGCAGGAAAAGAAAACCAAATAGAAAAGACATCAGACAAGCACCACCTAGTGGTACAAACAGGTAAATCAAAACAGCCAAAAAAATTAGAAAGCTGACTCGATGAAATAAGCACAAAACAGCTCAATATAATGGCAAAAGTCAGACAAAATAGTGATAAAACGCAGTGAGTTGTGTACACTTTCAATTTTATTGCCTCAATGGGTTAGGGCTACCTTGTGCAACAGTAAGATGTAACTCCCAGGCTCCAGAAACACTCACAGCACTTTAGGGATGCCATCCTCCAGGTGGGACCTGGGGATCCCCTGGAATTATAGCTCATTTACAAATGACAGAGATTGGTTCCCCTGGAGAAAATGTATGCTTTGCAGAGTGCACTCTATGGCATTGTATCCTACTGAGGTCCCTGTCCTCCCCAGGCTCCATCCCAAATCTCCAGAAGTTTCCCAACCTGAATCTAGCAACTCTACCTTTCCCATCCCCTGCTGATGGCGAGGGGGACCTGGCAACCCTTATTCATGTAGGGTTTCAGGGGAGGTGGAGCTGTTTGCCTCACACAAAACTCGTTAAGCTTCAGGTTCTAGGTTAAAAAAACTTTAATAATTTCCCAGGCTTGCTTAATTGTGTATTCCCCCCATCACAATTTATTGTTATATTATTGCTTTCTCTGTCCTGGTTTTATTCTGAAGACTGTAATGCACCTGTAGATTTTTTAGATTCTTTTATGTAGGTTTTATAACATGAATTATTTTTTAAAAACCGCTGCTGTTTAAATTCTTTTACCTTTTTAATGAGGGATTCTTGATGTGTGTTTTAATTGGTTTTGTTATAAGCTACCTCGGTATTAGTATACAAACAGATATTGCAGTAAGTTTAATGCTTCAGTGCTGGCTCCTCAAAAGGAAACTGAACCTAAGCTAGCTGGAATTTCCTACTACTCAGGGGCTGGAGGAACCATTAAACAATATGTTGTGTCAAGCCTTTTGTGCCCAAATTCACTTGGGTTAAATGTCTGAAGGGGTGTAAATTGTAGCTTTCCCACAATGGCAGCATTTAACTCCCACCAAACTTGCATGACGCACCACAGTCAGCCCCCTCATATGCAAATAGTGCCCTCCTAACATAAAACTGATCATTGTCACCTCCTAAAAGGAACTTGAAGAAGAGCTTACTCCATCAGCATACATCTCTGTGTTGATAACAGGGTACTTTTCTAAAGACAAGTGTTCTCTAAGGTTATTGCTGTTATCTCCTCTTGCATGTGGTTTTAGGTCCAGTCACTTCCATGTACAAATACTAGCAAATATAACCGAGTTCCTTCTGCAGCTACATTAACAGGCAAGGCCTAAATGAGGAAGTTGCAGTGTGGAAGCTGCCCATTTTGTACATTACATTAGAATTGGGTAAGAAAGAGAATTATAATGTTGTAAATGATACTGAGAAAAACGAGTATGGTGAAGCTATGGTGTCTCTATGATCTAAGAGACTGTAGTAGAGTCCCCTGTAATCTCATTTGTCCTCTGTTGTCCCAGTACTAATTGTCATCGTTTCCACAGATACTACAGGCTGAGTTTAAAGCTCATAGAATTCCTATGCAGAATTCTTCCAGGCTACGGGCTTAGACTAGAATCGGCTCTGTACAGGATTGCATGGTGAATCTGTGAAAATACATCTCCTGATCCTTGCATCCCTACACACCTGAATAAAACTGGGTGTGGAAAAAATTGAGAGTGTGCATTCGGGGGAGGGAGAAAACAGGGGTAAAAGAATGTATCAAAAGAAATGTGGAACTAAATGATAATGTAACAAAAGTATTGGGATACAATTAAAAAAGAGAGAGAGTGCATTCGAACAGTTTCTGCAGAATCAGAAAGTATTGAGGGTTAAAATTAGGTAAGTGTTTGAATGAATAGAACAAAGTTTGAGTTTACAACCAACAAAGTTTAATTCAGGGTATAAGCTTTCCTGTGAATTAAACTTTGTTGGTCTTAAAGGTGCCACTGGACTCAAACTTTGTTCTGTTGCTTCAGACCAACATGGCTACCCATCTGAATCTGTTTGAATGAATGCATGAATGTGCAACCTTAAAGGCACTTTCCTGGGAATAAGGCTAACTGAATATTATCAAACTTACTTCTGAGAAGAGTTGCTGAGAATTACTTCCTGTGCATCTCTGCACAAAATACGTATATGAAATTCTTTAAAGGTTAAAAAAAAAGTCTCCAGCGGGGAGGGCAGGGTAGAAATGGAACAAATAAATAAATAAATAAGTTGGGATCTGGATAACGGCTGGCATGAGGGATTTTGCATTTGTTCAAACTAATCACAGGTATGTTAGTATCAGAAATTTTTAATGAGCAAATAAAGTCAAAGTCATTTATTATGTCATTACACCAGCATGAAACACAGAATAAAATATACCATAGTCATCGCCCAAAATCGTTAAGTTTCAGATAAAATTATAATAAGCTTTGTATAAGAAATTGTAAATAATGTTCCAATAATACATGGGGATACATTGTAAGAGGAGGATTTTAACTTTTAAGACTTAAAATTTATAAAAATTATATGTATTATATTACCTTGTGTCATATTATTATGTTTCCTTACTTTCTTGAATGTTTAGTTGAGTTTTGCAGGCTGCTGCACAGAATTTCTCACAAAGCGCAGTCACCTGCAGGTTTTCACCGAGGAGCAACCTTTTAACATATCCTGGATTTGAACACCCAGGATTCTATTGAGCAGGGGGGAGATATACTTTGAGTGATTAATTTGATAAAAAGGGCAGCAAAGGAGGACATGTCCCGTTGTTTCTGTCTCACCACTGCCACAGGGACATACTCTTTCATCCAAAGGAATCTTTTTATATTGCCCTGCTACTACTGTTGTTGGGATGGCTTGACATCTAGCAAGAGTGAACACCCTCCGATGGCTTGGGATCTCCAGCTGAAATAGGTATTCTGCTGGGGCAGCTGTATATCTGACTTATGAGGCTACAAAGGATGGCAACCTCGCTACATCACACTGCCGCTCGATGTTTTAAGACCCTTTGCTTTATTGAAGTTTTTGCTTGCTCAAATCCCATTTTCAAAATCAAGTGAGGAGAAAATCCCATGTTTGCCAAATTATCAAATATTGCCTTTTCCCATGCAGATTGAAAGCTGTCACTGAGAATAAGGGGGGTTACCCCCTTAGGGGTGAGGTTTAATTTTAGCCATAGATTGATGGAGGCTAGGCACACCCTAGTTGATACTTTTGATCATGCCTGTTTCCAGTCTCACATTTGCATTTGAGACCCATCTGGGTAATTGAAGAATTGTTCTTAAGAATTTTGATTGTACTCATTCTAAAGGAACAAAGCAGGACTGTGAGGGCCCAAGTAGAGTTCTGTGCAGGAGTTGAGCTAATGTTTTAGCCTGAAAAAGTCTGAGGGCTGCTGGAATGTATTGCCCTCTCTTGATGCATGAAAATTTGGTTATAGCTGGAGCTGACTTTTGTCCTATTTCTGCTCTACGCTCACAATGAGCTTTCAGCACACCACACACTTGAATAATCATGCCTAGATACTTGAAACTAGTGACTTACTCTATCTGCTGTCCATTAATACTCCATTCCCTCCATTTAGATTTTTTGCTGAAGGCCATCACTTTATTTTTTTGGTAATTTATTAGTAAGTGTTCGCCCCTGCAAAATTGAACAAATGCCTTTAAGGCTCTCCTTTTAACCCCACTGGAGTTCTAGAAAGAATTACAGTATTGTCTGCATACAGTAATACCAAGATCTTACGCTCTGATAATTTAGGTGGATGGCAATCCAGGCTGTTTATGCAACTAACCATACCATTGATGTAGAAAATGAAAAGTAATGGGGCTAACAAGAAATGTTATTTTACTCCCTTTGATGTTTTGATGGTATTTGATAAATGACCCTTCCTGTTACATCGGACCTTAAAGGAAGTAATGAGCTAATAACATTCACAGAAAGAAATCAGGATTTGGAAGGAGCTGAGGAACGTCCACAAGAGTAAGCAAAAAAGTTTTCTATGCCATATTATCCCCCCTCCCCTAAAGGAAAGCGAGAGTTATCACTAGCAGGCACTCTTCTGATTGATGCTTTGAAACAATCTCAGAACTTCCTTCAAATTTGAGGAGGACCATGCCTGAGGCTCAAGGAAAAAGAGCAGTTGAAGCCTCTTCTCATTTGGGGGGGGGGGAGATATGTTTGCTGCAGAATTATAATGCCTGGATGATTCAGTGATTAAGGAACACTTTGGAAATAAGACATGACAGTGAGTGACACTGTGCATTTTTATAGTGTTGTATATTTATAACATACTTTCATTAGATATGCAGTAAGTGTATGCATAGAATATTTTTAAAATTAACCATTTTCTGCCCATCCTTCAGTATGTCAGTTTTAGAAACATGGGCTTCTGCTGCGGGTAAAAGTACTATATCCACAAACCTATTGTGTATCGTAAGCTGGCATGGGGAAAAGCAGGATGTAAATATTTTAATAAAGAAATATCAGTAGGTACAGAATAACATGGTCACCGATTATGGCTATTATATTATGATGTATCCTTAACACGTTAAGGCTATGTGAAACTACACTAATACACATAGCCTCTGGATCTCTACATCTGTACTCCAGTCCTAAGGACAACTACTTGAAACTAGGGGGTGATTCACCCAATCACTTTGGTCATAGTAGCTTTATTATAATCGCAGTCTTTATTGTTGTTACTGTCCTCCCAGATTATATTTTATCTGCATTTACAGTCACTGTGCATATTGCCACAGACTAAAATTGTGATTGGAAGATTTGTGGTGGCATGCTCAACTGCAGTCTGAAACCAATGGTGAAATCTTCACACAGCTAATTCATTACAGGGAAAAGTGCAGACAAAATATAATCCCGTGTAGTCTCTGGTGCCATTGTTTTTACATCAATATTTCAATGTATCTTCCCACTTTCCCTGTAATGCCAATGGATTGGATCCTGTATAAAATTTCCACAGATGGGGGGATATTTATGCTGACTTCCCTCCCTGTGGCAGAGCTCCACACACCCCAGCTGTTCTTGGAACTCCCCCAGGAGCAGCACTTCAGGGAAATGTTTCCCTCTCTCCTTATCATTGTCTTCTGTCACCAATATTAACCTAATAGAAACATTTTATTTATTTTTCATATTTTTAGCCTGCCCTTCCTGCAAGTGGGCTCTGGGTGGGTAACAACATTCCAGTAATATATTAAAATAACATGAAACTGAGACAAATATAAATAAAACCATTTTAAGATAGTGGAGAATGTTTACAATAAAAAGTTGGAAGAGAGTTCTTGGTTGTTGTGTGTGTGTTTTTTAATGACTGCCTTTGATGCTCCCTGTTACATAAAATGCTTTAAAACCTTGGTGGAAAAAATGGCAAGATCAAGCAAATGCATTATATGCGTGATGGGAATGCTGAGAAACTTAAAAAATATTGTATAGAATAGTGGACATTATAGCTAAAATAAGTGGTACCACTTCTAGATTATTTGGCAGAAAAAATGCAGAATTGGTGATAAAGCCAGAAATAAAATTCCTGTAAAATGGACTTTCTATCTGTAATAAATGCATGGTTTAGAAGGCTATAGAGTTCTCTTCTAACAATAAGATGACTGCATATGGTAAGTTTTGTGACAGAAAAAAAATCCAGAAAAAAATGTATTTATTAATTTACAGAATATCACGTATGTTTGTACAAATATGTTATTGATTTTTAAATACTTCAAGCATTTGGTACTCATATCTAAGATGACTGTCAGTTAGCACAATCCTTTGCATGTCTACTCAAAAGTAAGTCCCATTATGATCAATGGTACTTACTTCCAGATAAACGTGCATAGGTTTGCGGCCAATGCCATCCTAAGAACACTTTCCTGGAAGTAAGCTCTACTGAACAGACATGAATAGAATTCTGAGTAGACCCACTTAGGACTGCAATGTGTATCTGCTCCTGCCTGTTTCTCTCCTGGACCTTTCACCTTGCCCTGCCCAGAGAAGGGCAAACTCTGAGCCCTGTTTGTGTTTGCTACTGTAGGTGGGAAAGAAGCAACAGATGGGAGCAGCTGCAGCATCTATCTCTTCTCATCTGATACATGCATGAAAAGATAAACCGGTTTTCCAGGTTGCAATTATTTTCTTTTGACTAAGCTAAGACACTGTTATAGAATAATAATATTAATTTGATACATATAGATACTGCCTTTCTGCCATAGAATTCAAGCTGGTTTGTAATTCAAAATAATACCTACAATATAATACGACATAAAAGTAAAAGGGGACAGAAAGCAAATTCTCTTTGATGATAACAGTTATGATAAAAAGATAATATAATGATATATTTTATAACTTCAAGAAAACAATTCTTGCTGGAGTGAAATTGATTCTGCTTTTAAAAATTCAACCTCCAATGTGTTGTCAATATTTTGCACCAGGAACTGACAGTACAGCATTACCACCTACTGGACACGAATGGAAACACAACCAGAAGTCTGAAGGCAGAAACAAATCCCAGAATATTTAGCAAACATGATATGACAGAAAGGTACATCCTTCCTTCAAGGCACCTTCAGTAACAGGGTATTTTCCATGGTATGTATACAAAGTACCTTTTATGATCCTGTGTGTGCATGCATTCACATACTCCCCCAAATAAATTAATAAATGAAATAAAAAACAAATCAAGAGTCCAGAGAGGTAGCTGTGTTGACTTAAAGAACTGCAGCAATATCACCTTTCTTTATTGGAGCACACAATCCACTATTGTTTAGATTAATTAAATTAGGACAATTACCAGCTTCTAGTTTATAATAAACTATTCAAATGCATTAGAACAACATTTCTACATATTAAAATACATTGAACAAGTTGGTGAAAAATCCACTGTTATCAGTTGCTTAACAGTGTTGATTGTCAAGATAAAAAGTTGTTGGGGGGCGTGGTGGCTGAGCTTCCGGCTGGCTGCATCCCTTCCAGCTCTGCTATCCCCATGGAAAATTAGAGCGCTGCTTACAGAAAACACAGCCTTGACTGGAATAAATATCAGTGCCAGGTATGGGATGAACTAGAGCAAGAAAAGGTGCCAAAAATCCTCCTTACAGGCCTCCTAAAAAGAGTAATATTGACATAGAACGCTCAGATGATGCAGACTTGGAGGCTTCTCTGTTAGAGGAAATGGTGACGGGGGGAGAGTAACCCCGACCAAAGTGAACAGACTGTGATACTACATGCCCTAACAGAGATAAGGAATGAAATTAAGAATGATATAAAGTCACTGAGTGGAGAAGTTGGACAATTAAAAAAGGAATTTGGATTGCTCAAACAAACAATTGAGCCAGTAAACAAGAAATCAGATGAGCTTACTGCAGCCTTGAAAATGACAGAGAGGAAAGCTGAATTAGCCCATCAGTCGGCAAAAAAGAACACAGAAGACATCAAAGCATTTAAGGAATTTGAGATATGGGCCAAGAACAAGATTATACTCCAGGAAACAAAACTGAGAGAAAAGAAAGCCAAACTTCATGGAGTATCTGTAAACTTTGTTGAAAAAGAAAATCTCACTGCAGCTTTAAACAAATGGCTGACTCAAATCCTTCTTGCAGCAAGAGAAGCTGTGTCTCCTGAAGGGATCATCAGCTCCACCTTCCGGCTAAATATCTCCAAAAAGGCTCCCGAAAATGCTTCACCAGACATTATTGTCAAGTTTAAACAGCTACAGATGAAAAATAAACTTTTTGCAATTGCGAGAGACAAGCAAGGACTGAGTCTGGAGGATACGATCATTTATCTGTTTCCTGACACTCCAGCAGAGATAATTATTGCAAGAAGTCACCTCAGTAAAACAGCGAAAAGCCTCAGAGATAAAGGAATACAGTACAAATGACTGCCCCTAGGACATTTAGTCATCAATGTTGAAAATAAAACATTTACAGCTTTCAATGAGATTACAGGGAAAAATTTAGTAGATGCAGTAACTAAATTAAGGAATGGAAGTGTCTGAACTGAGATATTATGTTTGGTAGCAGAGTGGTAGAAAGTAATTCATAAAGTAAGAGTTAGTATGGTAGTACATAGAGTAAGTTAGAGTTAATAGATAGGATAAGGGTGAAATATAATAATGGAAAATAGATAACAGGAATGGAATTGTTAAACCAACGGCATAGCAAGGAGGGGAAAGGTATGCCCTCCCCAAGACCTCTGATCAGAGGGGAGAAGGGTTTCCTTCTGTTGCAGAGGTTTCTCTGCAGCACCCAGTTTCAGAGGCAACCCTGTTCAATGTTCCTTTCTAGGTTTGAAAGAAGTTACAGTATAAGTATAAAATAAGTGAGTATGGAGGGAATCCAGATAAAGAAGAAAAGAAGTCTTAAATAAAGTAAAGAAGAATTTACTATTGTTTAGATCATGAATTAGAGGAAGTTGTACAGTGGTTGGGTTAAGCAGATAAAGAAAGGGAATAAGATAACAAGGTTGGAGATTATTTATATGCTTTCAATGTTTAATATGATTTTTAGAAAGAGGAGAATATAAGGAAAATGGAGTGTTAAGATATGTATAAAATATATGGATATATGTACACTCAATAAAATATTAATTAAAAAAGATAAAAAGTTGTTTACAGCGACTCAGAGAAAAGTAATTGGTACAAGATAATTGGGTTCAATATGATTTACCCATGGCTTGTAGAACATATGGGGTACACTATCTTATCTAATATAATCAAAGGATTATACATTATATCTACCAGATTAGACCTGTAGGCCAGCGGTAAACTATCAGAGCTACAGACTTCCACCCAGACAACATATGCATAACAATCCTAACTAGGGAAACAAAATCTTTGGCTTGGTCCTGCCAGTGGAAGGAACCTGGATCCTTGCTGTGTTCCCCTCTGCTCCTGCAGTCTTTTCTGATCCTAGAACGGTAGATTCTTGGGGTCATGGGATTCATGTGAATTAATTTCAGTGCAGGTTGGAGGGCAGCAGTGGGGAGGAGAAAAGAGCAAAATCACCCTTCCTGCCTCTTCCATCAATGAAGTTGTGCTGATGAAAGGGGGAAGAGAGGACAATTTTGCTCCCTTCCCCATTCCCACTGCTGCCCTCAACCTCTGTAGCTATTAATCTATGTGTATCCCACATCCCCTGAGATTTATTTTCTCAGGGTTGAAAGGGTCTGTTATGGAAGTGGGGAATGAAGCAAAGTTCTATATTTCCCCTGCCAGAAGTTAGGATCCAGCCCAGCAGGAACCCTTAAAACAGATTAGTTACTCGTTAACATATTTGTATTCACTATTAGCATCGTTATTATTTACCTTGGCCTAAACTTCAGGTCTAAAATGAATTCTAACAGTTGTTCTTATGGGGGGGGGGAATTTTCCCCTTGTTCCAAAGCATGGATCTTCATGGATCCTGATATTTGTGTTGGGTCACCCCAAACTCAGCATAAAATCACATATCGTGTGCATAGCCACACCAGAAAAATCATGGATCCACTGCATTGTGGCACCACTGCAGCATGAAAACATGGTTCTGAAGCACAGATTGTCATGGATCTTAAGGATTTTTATGTTGCATCATCCCAAACTCACCATCACTTCATATATCATGTACACACCGCCATGGAGTAAACACTGCATTAAATACGTTGATCTTCATGAATTGTTAAACAGGCTCTACCAAAATACATTCTAAGATCACACATCTCATCATGGTCACCACATCTAGTATTTCATGGTAGCCCAGCAGTATGAAAACTGCATTAAAATTCTGGGAACCTCATGCATTTTACACGGAGCCCCATTAAAATTCACTCTGTCGTACACTACATTAATGTCTATGGAAGGGACTAGTAAACAAATATCATTGGACAAATAAATATCATTATCAATATCTGCTTTTACCCCTCGTTACTATTTTTTGGCAGTCTCATTTAATGTTAATAAAAAGTAAATTTGCATGTTTTCCAATAAAAACATGCAATCATGTCTTGCAGCTCTCAAATATCTGATGTTTATTCTATGTGGCTCTTAAGGGACTGTCCTAAGGACACAGTCTATACTGGCATGCTTTGTAGGATTCAAAGTCTATATGATGTAAGGTATAAGTGCATTTCTTAATAATTGTGTTCCTTAACTGTTAGGAAATGGCTCTGCCCAAAAACCCATCATGACTTGGGAGAGGGTGATGGGGCAGAGGTGAGTCTGTATGTGAATAACAATTTATACTCTGGCAGGGACAACAGGCAAACACTCCAGGAGTTTGGGTGAAGCACCTTGAGAGCACAGGATATCTTTCTCCAGGTATCAGAATGGGGTTTAGTTGCTGTAGATTTTCCGGGTTGTGTGGCCATGGTCTTGGCAAAGACCACGGCCACACAACCCAGAAAATCTACAGCAACTAATGAACTCCGGTGGTGAAAGCCTTGGACAACATATAGAATGGGGTTTACTCACTCCAGTGTGGGGTCCGGAGTTGTCCCACAATTGCAACAACCTCCAGACAACAAAAATCTGAAGGAAACGGCCTGTATGGCACCCTCCCCTGCCCTTCCCAAGTACCACCACCCAATCTCCAAGAAACCAGAATTAGCAACCCTAAAAACAAGTCTAGCTCGCCAATAGCACAACGCTAACAGCTAGAACTTGTGGCTGCAAGACAATCTTAGGCTCTTCTACACACAATGCCATACGATAATTAATTAATTAGTGACCCTAAATCAGATGTGTAGTACAGATTCCAGCCTGAAGAATAACTCTGGGTAGCTTAATAATCTGCGCACTGTTTTATACAATCCCGCTTGGGCCTCACAAAAAATCTTCGGCTACTTAAACGGACGACGAATCCTTCGCTTCAATCTGAGGCCGATATCATGCTAAACAGCCTAAAACACGCCCTTTGCCTAAAGCGCTTTTGACCCATTTGTTACCGGAAGTTCCGGCCCAATGTCTACTTTCCCTCGCGTCTCTGTGCGCTTCCGTATTAGCGTCACTTCCGTGAGGATTACGTCCTGGTGATTCCACGCCCCGAGAAACTTTTCGCTGTTTTTTTTAACCCTCTGAGAGAGACCCACAAAGGAAACCGGAGGAAGGGGCTGTGTTGTGTCCGTTTGGGCGCTGCCATGGCTGTGAAGGCGACCGGGTCCAGGGCGCTGGGCAGCTGCCGTTGCTCGGCTCCGTCTCGCGCCGTCCGGCGGTTGAGCGCCTGCCGCTGAGGAGATTCCCCCCACACGCACAGCGCAAGGATGGCGGAGCCCCCAGAGCCGGACGCCGAGGTGGGGGTCCTGCGGGAAAAGGTGGCTGCTCTGGAGGCGGAGTTGGAGGCCTGTCGCTGCCGCCTGGAGCGAGAGAAGAAGCTGCGCCTCAAAGCCCAGGCCAGCGCGGCCAAGTTACGGAGAGAGGTAGGGGCGACCAGGGTTCGATGCTCCGCGGGCGGCTGCCACAGACGCCCCCTCCCGGTTTTGCTAGAGAGCCTCATATTTTTGGCCGTGTAAATGACAGGCAAGAACTCGTTTTTGTCGGTCACTTCATCACCTGCCCTGGAAATGCCGCTGTGTTGGTTTCCTGAATGTTGCGTAGCTATTAAGAATATGTGCTTACTGTGGACTCCTTGATTCCAGTGTCTGAGGCTAAGCCTGTGTTTCCCAGTTTGATTTTGGGCAACTTAACAGTGCAATCCTGTGTGGAGTTATTCCAATCCGAACACGTTGATTTTGGTTGCCTTAGCTTGGCGGGGGGAGGGGGGGCACTGTATAGGAGGTCGCTGTAAGTGTTCACTTCATCCCACCCTTGGCAAGTCATTCTGAACTCTTCCTGAGATCTTGTGTCCCAGTGTACCCTCTGCATCTTTAACCCTGTCACTTTACCATACATTCTCCTACCACCCTTCTTAATAGGTGCTTTCTCTAAAGTGAGTGTCAGAGTCCCTATCCTAGTCAGCCAAACACCAGGTCTTGTTCATTGAAGCAAGAATAATGTTTATTTTAAAAGCTGCAATAGAAGGTTACTGGAGCAGATACATTGTTCAGAATAACGTGGTTACACAAAGCAAGCAGTTATACCAGAAAGGGGGTGAATGGGGACCCCCCCTTCCACCAATGAGCGCATAGTATGCGAGCGGGAACTGAAGACCATAATAATTAATGAAGTTCCCACTGCCCCCATTATTCCCAGCCAAGCTGAAGCTTTGAAAGCGATAGGAAGCTCACAGCCTGTCTCCTCCAAGGTCAGCGTGTTAAGTCTACCCAAGATAGAGCCTGCATAGCCTGGCCCGGTCACATTCCATTCAAACACTCCAGGTGCATAAATCAACACCCCACGATCCCATCCTCCCGCCCTACACAACACAACACAACACAAAGCCCATCCTCCCACCCTACTCCATCCATCATGGCAGGGCTACCTGACAGTGAGCCATTATGGTTGAAGCATACCTAGAAACCACTAGGTGGTGATGTGGGAAACGATGGTAACAGTGAAGAAAAGTTGTATTGTGTCCTTTTTTCCACATGTTCTAGGCCTGAATTTTGACTCCATTAAAGCTTCTAGCACTCTGTTATTCACATTCTTCACTGAACCCCTCCCCCACATATCACCTATTCCACTGTATCCTTTTGTCTCTAGTCTTGCATACACTCCTGTAGCTAGTGACATGGGATCCTATATTTCTGTGGCTATAAAGCCTTAGAAATCTTGTATGTTTTCTTTTCTGAAGGCTATTGTCCATGTTATGAACATATGATGTTGCCTTATGCTGTTGGACTATTAGTCTGTCCAAACCAGAATTGTCACAGGAGCACACAGTGACTTAAATAATAGTAGTATAAAATTAAACCATGTAATCAGTATTTTAGCATTGAGAATCATCAACAACAAGCTTAAATGAGGAAAGTTAAAGTAGATAGAAATCAGTACTTTTTTAAAAAATGGAGAGAGGGAAATAAATCGTAAAACAATTAAATCCTGCAAATGCTGTTATGAGGCATGTATTGCTTAGAAAGGACCTCCAGGGTCATCTAGTCCAACCCCCTGCACAATACAGGAAATTCACAAATACTTCCCCCTCCACACCCACAGTGACCGATGTTCCACACCCAGAGGATGACAAAAAACCTACAGGATCCCTGGCCAAACTGGCCTGGAGAAAAATTGTTTCCTGACCCCAAAGTGGCAATCAGTATTTTCCTGGGCATGTAAGAAAGGGCCACAAGAACAAAGCGCTGAGGTAACCCTTCCTGGGGGCCCCCCATGATCTGCTCAAGTTCACAGAATCAGCATTACTGTCAGCTGGCCATCTAGCCTCTGTTTGAAAACCTCCAAAGAAGGAGAGCCCACCACCTCCCGAGGAAGCCTGTTCCACTGAGGAACTGCTCTGTCAGGAAGTTCTTCCTAATGTTTAGCTGAAAACTCTTCTGATTTAATTTCAACCTGATAGTTCTGGTCCAACCTTCTGGGGCAACAGAAAACAACTCTGCACCATCCTCTCTATGACAGCCCTTCAAGTACTTGAATATGGTTATCATATCACCTCTCAGTCCTCTCCTCTCCAGGCTTATATTGTTGTTATCACTTCTAATACATTGAGTTCAATCTACCTTGCAGGGTTGTTGTGAAATGAAATGGTGAGGGCAAACCATGTATTAAAAAGTACTAGATGGACATACCTAGACTAATCTTTTAAATAAGATAACCAATTGTAATAGTATTCATGGACTTGGTATGCTGTAATAGATACTACTTTTTTGTTTTGTAGGTTGAAGTTCTCAGTAAGGAGAGCAGTGAGAGAAAAAGAAGTGAGAAGGCAACATCCAGTATAGAAGTGCAAACTGAAGATTGTGATGCATGGTCACATGCAGGTAGTTAATAGATCCAACATTGTAATTTACAAACTAATATCAAAATCCTCTTGATAGCATTTGTTTTCTGCATAAGAAACTTCTGTACTGATTGGTGGAAAAATTCTAGGTGTCAGTCTGCATGCTAACATTTTTATTCTTTCTGTCATCCAAGGAGCACGATGTTACTGTCTCTTCCTCCATTTTGTCCTCACAACAAACTTATGAGGTAACTGAGGCTGAGGGAGAGTGAATGCTGTAAGGTCACACAGTGGGCTTCATGGCAAAGAACCTCAGTCTCCCTGATCCTGCTCTGGCTCCTTAAGCCACTAGATGTCACTGACTCTGCACTATTTAAACCCTTTTAGTATTTGAATAAAATACTAATTACATGGTTAATTAAATGGTTTTTTTTAACTAATTCTCCTTTGGCATATAATTGCCAAAATTTAATTTATATGAGCTTGCTTTTGGTCCTTGTTCATAGTAATAAGATGCTTAAAAAGGAAAACTTTGTGATTTCTGATTGTTCCTACTAGCAGCCATGTACTGGCAGAAAGGAAAGGCTTTGTCTCATCCATTTCCAAAATATATTCAGATTAAGGTTTCTTCAGGTCTCCCAAGAGAATAGAATAGATAGTTCAATGTGAAATCAAATTAGAATACATCTCTGTGTATCCTTGATATTGTTATATGGCATAAGAGGACTCCCTCAGACCAATCACTATAGATTGCTTTAGTGCATAGGGAAGAAACTGGTATGTTTTTAATTGTAAATTATTACATTGATTGTGCCAGTTGTAGAAACCTTGGCTGTTTCATGCTGTGTACTGTGTTTGTCCAAATGTGTCATATTTCTGCTCTGTTCTTGCTCCCTTTATCCATTTGTTATTTTCTCCCCAACTTGCAGCCCTTTCTTCCCCTCGTCCTCCCCTCACTCCTTCTTCTTCCTCAGACCTACCACCACATTTTCTGCAGCACTGTTTATAGGTGCCAGTTTGGGTTGCTCTAGTAATCCATAACATCACCCAAAGATTCCCTCCGCTGGCATTTGTGTATGCACAGACATTGCTTTTCCTGTTTGTGGGATTTTGCAGTGATAAAAACAACAATAACGTTTGGTATTTTTCTGCAACCCTGGGGTTTCCCAGGTTTACAGGAACCTAAAGCTTAGCACTGCTTTTCTTCCTTGCGGATGTTTTGGTCCATATTGATTTTGGACATATAATGTTGTGCTGAATGTCTGCATTCTTTTATGCTTCAGACATGTAGCTTACCTTGTTTTGCCAGTTGTCATTTCCTTCACTTTTAAGATATTCTGACACTTAATTGCATGATCTTTGGGGTAAACAGTCACCTATTTAGTTTCTTGATTATATGAATCATTATGCAGTGGTATTTAATTGCCTGTTGGAGTTTAGTTGTTCCTCTGAAGAAAACAATAATTGAATTCTTAAAAAAAAGGTGAAAGTTAGGAACATATGTAAAGAAGAGTCCAAAAGTTATTAAACTTCTCATGCACTTGAAAAGATGTAGACAGATTTAGATAATGCATGTTTAATGTTAATATGGACCTGGAATTTGATTTTAAACTGCTTTGATAATTTCACTTTTTATTTTCAACAGATTATTACTATTATAGCTATTATAACAGTACTGAGTCTCAGCCTGATTCATCTAGAGTGCCAGTAGAGCCAAATAGTGATAATGAAGGCTCAAACTCTAATTGTACGGAGCAGCTATTGTCTTCAGATGTTAACAGCACAAGACACAATGAACATGAGATGCAGGATAATGTAATCCATGATGTGCAGGTGAGTTGAGTGGTGATATCCTCTTTTTTCCTAAGGAGACAGGCATCCAACAGGCTTCTCAGCAGTGCAATTGTTTGCTGGGGTCAGGGGACCCATGTGGACTAACCAGCTGTGTGGGTTGAGGGGGCTGCAGTAAGGAGAATGGGGTGAAATTGGTTCCCTGTTCTGCAAGCACAGCTGTGCTGAATCACATGGATTTTTGATATTTTAAGATACTTTCTATTTTTCAGGTTACAGCCTGATCCTCTCTTGTGTTGCTGAGAATGTAAAAAAAAAAAGTGGCGTGCAAGGCAAGAGAGTTAGTGGAGCCCACTTATTTCTCAAAATCCTTTCTGCTGATGTTGTCTTGCCATCTTGGTGATGTAACATTACCTACTCTCCATCAGGCAAATTATTGGTCACTTTGTGAATGACTTGTTGTTCTTTTGGCTGCCTCTCCCACACCAGCTGGCCTGGAATCAGATCCTAGATCAGTCAGAAACTCACTAGCTTGACAAATCACTATTTCTGAGTTTCTACACCTGATGAGATAATATCACGGTTACCTTTTTGGGTTGCAGTGAGCAGGAACAAAATAAAGATTGTAATATGCACATCCTGAAAGTTCTGTATATATATTTTTACTTATGCTGTGTTTCTAATATTAGGAATCAGAAGACACTTTATTAGCAGAAGGTACGTTAGCAGAAAGTTTGAGGGCTGCGGCAGAAGCTGCTGTTTCACAAACAGGATTTATATATGATGAAGGCACTGGATTATATTATGATCACAGCACCGGATTTTATTATAACTCGGTAAATACTGTATTTTGTTTGCTTATTAGAAATGCATTGGTTTCTATATAACATGAATTTCTGTATAACAAATATAATATACTGATGGTAGTAGAAAAGACCAAGAGCCCAGTAGCACTTTAAAGATTAACAAAATTTGTGTCAGGGTATGAGCTTTCGTGAGTCACTGCTTAGTACTCAGATACCGAAGATCCTTCTACAAGTTTTGTTAGTCTTTAAGATGCTACTGGGCTCTTGGCTCTTTTCTACTGCTACAGACAGACTAACATGGCTACCCATTTTGATCTATACTGATGGTAGTCATTTATGATAGTTCTGTTGACCTGTCTTTATTTATGAATTCTTTTCATTAAAATAATAGGTAACATAAGTGGTCAGTTTACTGGATATAAAACTTGATTATTTATTGCGTATATGCGGTACAAATGTTTGATTTTAGGCTGTGGTCACACACACTAAATAATCCACTTTCAGTCCACTTTCAGTGCACTTCCCAACTGGATTTTTACTGTATGAACTGGCAAAATCCAATTCGAAAGTGCATTGAAAGTGGATTGAAAATGGATTATTTTGTGTGTGTGACCGCAGCCTTAGTTTGACCCTCTGAAACTCTGAAAATTGTGCATAACCAGCCATACTTACCTTTTTAAAGATGACAATGATTTGCTTGTTTGATGTATTTAAAATATTTATTAGTAACTTCTCCATTTAAAAAATGCTTAGAGACAGCTTAACAGTATTAGTAAAACAAGATGAAAGCTTACAGATAAAACAGTAATTAAGCAGCAAAGTAAACACAGCAATAATGGTATCTGCTGCCTAAATTAACTCCTTGTTTGAAGACTTTTTGGGGGAAGCAGAACAAAAACATTTTTACATAGGTCCTCACATCTCACTGTACATATAATGTTCAGTATGTTTTGCAGGTCTCACTGAGTTACAGTGTAATGATCATAAGCTTGTGTTCTAGATGCTGTGAGGCTGTATTTGTACATGTTCTAGCAGCTCTGCACTGATGTGTAGTGAGGTTGTCCCACCATATTTTCCTAAGATTTGCCATGTGATTTTAAGAAGAAATGAATTATCTCACTCAAATGTAAGGTAATAGATTAATAATATAATTGTGGAGTTTTCTGGTATGTATTCAAAGGCCAAGGATTACTGTCTTGCATTTAAAACTCACAGTTTTGAAGACTCAAACTCTGGAGAACTGAAGCATGTGTTTTTTAACATATACATCACTAATTAGTTTGTATATATTGCTCTAATGCCTCTTTTTTAATTAGAAGCTCTATTAGCCTGCTTTTCTTTCCAAAAGTGACAAGACAGCTATACTGTAGGTCAGGCAGAAGAAGGGGGAAAAACCCTTGTGCGTGGTATAGCCTTGTTGACCAAGCTATTTTGCAAGAGCAATATTGCATTTTGAGTCCTAGTCCTCCTTTAACGTCCTTCTAAAACATAGGTTTAGCAATAAGCTTGTTAAAATCTGATATAATTTACTCAAGATTTGGGGTTGTAGCTCATGTAAACATTCCCTTTCTTGCCTTTTTGTCATTTCGCATGCTTTTCTTTTTAAACTTGGTATTTCCTACATTAAGACAAATGTTATGCTCTTTTCAAAGGAAACTCAGCTTTATTATGATCCAACCACTGGAATTTATTATTACTGTGATGTTGAAAGTGGCCGCTATCAATTCCATTCACGAGTTGATCTACAGTCTTACGGAACTTCAGCTGCACAACAGAGCAAAGACAAAAAGAACAAAAAAAAGAGAAGAGATGCTGAGTGGCCTAAGGCAAATGAACACAAGGTATTTTTAAACAAATGAACATTTAATATGACCTGTGGCGAATTTATAAAAATTAGCATCTGCTGCTTCTTTTTTTAAGTTTAGGTAAGTATTAGACCACATAAACACTGGCAGTGAAAGTGCTGATATTTATTCAGTTGTACTGTTTTAACACAGTAACCTGTGTAAGACAATAGAATTGTGCTATTTAGATATATATATTGGATGTGACAGGTGTAGTAGAGGGGAACAGAAGGCTGGTAGATAGGCAAATACTGTGAATGCAAGAACTAATAGTCACAAATTAGCCATTAATAAATGTTAGGTTAGAAATTAAGGAAGCATTTTTAACCACTAGAGAAAGTTCTAAAATAATTCCATAAGGGTAGTAGTTAGTACAACAGATTTCAGAAAAATCTGGATAAAACTATAAAGGATACTTTGTGGCTTATGTTCTGGTGTCTCAAGGCACATTGGGGTCAGCAGGTATTTCCCCCCTTTTTCTCTGCGGCATTAAGGTCTGCTACAACTTAGAGCTAGTTGACTTGGCAATATGTGTGAGCTGTATAATAACTATACACACATTTATGTGGGATTTGCTTTATGCTGATTAGTTGGGAGAAATTTTCTTGCCAGCCTGAGTCTGACTTGGAGTTCTTATTCTACTTTGTCTGGAGCTGGTATCTCAGTTCAATTTTTTGAATCCAGAATTAGCTGCCACTGCAAGCACGTTCCCTTTATTTCTGCTCTCTGCACGTTTCTGTCTTAAATTATAAACACTGCTAAAGAGTTCTCTATCCTGCATTAGATAATGGGAGCTAAAAAAAAGTTGGGACTTCTCTGCCTTGCAACACAGACTTGGTGGACTGTGGGACAGATGCTGATTGAGAACAGCTGTGCAGAAAAGCAATCCATCTTCAGTCATGAATACTGCAAATTAGCAAAGTGGTTTATGTGTTTGTTTGTACTTTTGCCTTGCTGGTGTTGTGTGTTCAGCATACTAAGAACACCCACTTTGCTCCTTGGGTGCTTGATGTTTTGTATTTTGTGCATTTGCAGTATTCTCACTGCAATAACAACAGTTTTATGGTTGCCAGACAAGCAAAAATCAGTGGAATGGTGGTAACATAAGAATATAAGAGAAGCCACACTGGATCAGGCTACTAGCCCATCAAGTCCAACACTCTTGTCACATAGCAGCCAAAACCCAGGTGCCATCAGGAGGTCCAGCAATGGGGCCAGAACTCCACAAGCCCTCCTACCACAAGCACCAAGAAGACAGAGCGTCAGTGCCTCAGACAGAGTGTTCCATCTATACCTTGTGGCTAATAGCCACTGATGGACATCTGCTCCATACATTTCTCCAATTCCCTATTGAAGCTGTCTATGCTTGTAGCTGCCACTACTTCCTGTGGCAGCAAATTGTGGTAGAAAAGATGAGTCTGTGTGCACATGTGCACACATAATAGTGCCCAACCACCCCTCCCTCCATATTTGCTTTCCTATATTCTGGAGTTCAGTCAAAAGTACATTTATTTTATAGGGAATGTTTGGGGTCTGAAACCTCATTCCTGCTGTGAGCTTCCACTTCCAGGGTGTGGATCCATCATGACTCCCATTGCAGCTCCTTCAGGCCAGGGAAGGAGATACTTGGTCCGCATCCTCACCCTCCTCCTTCCATCACTACCTGTTCCTTTGTTGTTCAGAGTAGGTAGCCAATCACAACCTCCTCTAACACCTCCAGTCAGATTTCAAGTAGGCTGAGCAAGCTGCTCATGTGTCGTGCACCCTCTTAGCCACTTGTGAGATATCAGGAGCCTTCCCAGTGCTTACATAATTCTCCAAGCTACCACTAGCCAGCTGATGTAGCAGCTCTTCAGAAATGGGTGCTGGCATGATGACCGCTCCCTTGCTTCACCGTAGCTGCCAGTTTCATGGTGGGGGAGGCAGAGAGACACTCTCATTCCTGTATACAGAATAAAGGCTTATCACACCCCAAAGTTGTTAGGGGCTAGTCTTAGCATGATTTGAACATTTTTTTTAACATTTAGATAGAAAGGCTGTATAGATGGTTTTGTTTCAGTTAATTTATAATGTACTCAAAAGAATTATGAAGAACAGAAGTAAATTACCACAGTTTATATGCCTCATATGTAGAAAAGCAAGATTGTGATTGACAATGGATATTTCAGAATAAGGCATGAAATTTTTAAGTTCTCAGTGGTTCTTAGAGAATTCCATCAGATATAGGCAATTAGGATATATGAACACGTATGAAGAGTCACAGATCCATGGATCAAACAGAGCAGTTATACAGAAGAAATACTCTAACCTTGCAATATTCCATGCATCAGCTAAATGGTTTTTAGAAGAGCTAGAGAGACTTCTTAGGGGAGTTAGTATTAGGAGTAACTCATGCCTTATGCTAGATTTTTTAACAGATGTGCACAGATCCCATACAAGCTGAAAGGAGGGGAGGAAAACATGTTTGTAAAAGAGAAGTGTATGCCTGTATATGCTAATACAAATATACTATGAAAATCTTACAGACTTTAAAAGGAAGTTCAGACACAAAGTGAATAATTTACAGGTCCCATTTTGTCTGCTTTGTTTACAATCTGAAGGCATTCAAGCCATTTTTCAATAAATGGAGCTTTTATTTTGCCTGTTCTTCAGTTTATTTATAATTTGAACCCGTTACAATATTTTTAACATGTTTAAATGAAATCCTTTAAGTCCTTTTTGTTTTCATAATGGCTAGAAGCCAACTGTTACACTTTATGGTTTGAATTATTAATATAAATTGAGGGTACTGATTTTCTGCTGAGAAACCATGGGGGAGTGTTAGCCTGTCCTTCCTCTGGTGCCATGACCCTGATGTAAATCAGGGCCCCCCAACCAGTTGTTTTTGAAAAAAAGTATAGTATGAGGGGACCAGTGTTCCCTTTAAGCTGAGTTAGTGTGACCTAGCTCACTGTTTTTAGCCTCCAGCTCACACATTTTTGTCTTCGCTCAGGAAGGATAGCTCCAGAGCAAATTAATTTATGCAGTAGCCAAATTGCTTGCTCATAACTTTATTGCCAGTAGTTCACAAAGTAGAATTTTTGCTCACAAGACTCCACAACTTAGAGGGAGCATTGGAGGGGACCCATTCTGGAATCTCCTGCATGTCACCTGCTCTTTACTTGAGTGCCGTGTGACAGTGGGCTTGGATACAGGGGTATTCTTCTTTGTGCAGAAAGCATCTTTCACTCATGGAAATGGTGTTTTATACCTTGTGATGGTGAGTAAGGAAAGTTAAACTAAATCTGAAGATGTGCTTCTGCTAGTTCAAGTTCACAGGTGAAGCATGAGAATCATTACAGAATGTATCTTTAATAACAGTATGGTAGTTCTTCTGTAACAGTTGTGGCGGTTTTCATTCCAATTCTGAGTCTGTACAGGCCCAAACTGATTAAGATGAGCCTCTTAAATTCACTAGCACATATAAGTAGATTCTACAGAGTAACTCTGACTTCTCAGACTCAGGTAATCTAGGATTTAGTATTTTTAGTAAATGCTACATCTTATGAATGAATATTGAATACATTCTCTCACGGTAAACCATGCAAAAGGTGGCCATGTACAATTTTGTTTGAGAAACTGTTTAAAACAGAATTGCAAATAGATTTCAACAGCAAGATATTTATGTGAAACAACTGTGCATGAAACATACCTTAGTTTTATTGAGTTATTTCTTGATTTTATTGAATTTTGTGCTTCATGTTTTTGAGTGCATTCAAGAAGTAATTCATAGCTGTAGCAGTTTTTCTTCGGCTGGTTCCAGAAGAACAGCCATGTTAGCCTGTAAAAGCAAGAAGACTGCTTGAGTACAGAGGAACCTTTGAAAGATTTGGAGACAGTATTGTATCTATGTCACTGTCCTTTGTTAATATGTTTGTTATTGTGCGGTACCTGGTCATCAGTGCTGTAGATTTTAATAATAATTTAGCTTTATCTTGGAAAGGCTGAAACTAATCTCCAGAAATATCACAAAGTGCTTCTGCGGTTACTGTTTTGGACACTTATTGGGTAGTGATAATGATGAATAATCTGCTTCTTTCCCCACTCCCATTGTCCTGGGTGTCTGTTCTATAACTGTTTCAGCACTTCCCATTATGCTTTTTTAAATATGTAAAAGGAGGGGTACACTCATATGTTCTAAAGGAACAAAATACAAAGCCTTCCCTAAGGAATGCAGTTGAGTAGGCAGATTCTTGTGAAACAGTCTAGTCTGTTCACCACTCTGAAAAACAGCCTAACCCAGCTAACAAAAAGGAATGGTTCTTATTGTACCAATGCTGGATCAATTAGAGCTAGTATCAAGGATGGTGGTGAGAAGGAAATTGCTTCTGCTGTACAGAAACCAGACCTGTCTGTTACTAGAGGTTCAGAGGTTTTCCCACTGTACCACCAACTATCTGAGTGTGTATACCACTTTCTGCCCATTTCCTGCTTCCAGAGAACTTCTTGTAGTTCCTGACAGGAATTGCAGGTAGTCTGTTGGAATATTGTGGTCTGCTATATCAAAAACTACTGCTGTCTAGGCAAAACACTGTCTACTAAGGCTACTGGGGCAGTCCTTGTTTAATGACCAGGGAAGAAAAGATATAGAAATGGATCAGATAAATGTTTACCTTCCAAGAAGCCTGGATCTATGGTGCAAAAATATGTTCCTTCATCTTGTCCAGGCAGGCAGATTGGAAACTGGATGATTAGAGAGATCACCTTAGTCAGTGATGATTGATTAGGCAAGGAATGAATTACTGCCTCTTTTAATATAGTAGATATATTTGTTCTTCTGTGAAGGCACATTTATTTCCTCCTTCAGGAACAAAACAGTTATGCCCAGCTAGATTTTATTAGTCAAGATGGCCAAAAATCTGCAGCACACATTACATGTACTTTTACAGTCCCATTGTTCAGATTCAAGGCAAAATACCGATTAGTACAATCTATGTAATATCAAGAAGTAGCTGCTTGACAAGGTTGCTGTTAGCATAGACTGTGTCCCATAAGTGATTTATGTCTTAATTTAGTTGGTTCAGTCTTTTTAAGGGATATACCAGAGATCAGTAATCCTGCTGTAATCCATTCAGCAGCTAGAGTAATCCACAGATGCCTGGGGGTGAAGTGGAAGAAAACTTTCTTCATTGCCATAGCAAAGGCCTTCAGTCTAACATTCTAGTTATCTCCCTTGTGGTCTTCAGGCTCCTCAGCTGTTCAGTAAATTAAGAAAAGTTACTATGCCAGGATGTGTGGAAGCCACTTTGTGTATGGCTGAGGTAAGCCTTTCTTTTTGGGAGCTAATCAGGTTATTCACATAACAGGCATTGAAACAGTGTGTACTATGGCTGCTGTGATATCTAAGAAATTCATCTCTTTATGTAAAGTTTTTAAGCTCAGCTGTGTATGTTTAGCTACAGTGTTTTATGCTGATGCAGGCGAGACCTATACCCAGTTCCTAGAAAATTGAGAGATTCCTCCTCTACTCTACCTGCCAGGCCAAATTGTCCTACAGGATGCCACAAAAGGAGTTTCATTACAAGTCTCTGCTCCCTCCATGGGTGTTGCCTACATGATCCTTAGGCAGGAAACAATCATTGTCTGTTTCCACTTGTTTGCTGTGATAGGAAGATACCCTTGTATTCCCTTGTTGGAATTGGGACGGGTGATAGGCACGACCCTCCCCACAACCCAAAATTTCCAACTAAAATCACCTGGGTCATGGTTCGCAAACTGAGGTCTGTGTGATCTCACCCCAATGTGTCTCCCATGGCTCTCCACTTGGTTTTTGGAGGTTCATGCAACTTGTGGTGGTGGCATCCACAGCAGACATGCTGGTGCCAGTCAATTAAGATCTTCAGAGCAATGGAAGGGGTGGACTTCTGCAGCCCTGGAAACACTAATAGTGGCCCTCCAAAGCTCAATAGGCAGCACTGGCTACCAGTAAAAGGGCTCCAGTTCTGTTCTATGGGAGTGGAATGATATAAACCCCCAGCTCACAAGCAGAAGGTGCACTGTGCGTTAGTTAGAAGCAGAGAGGGAAGGGATGGACTTCTGCAGCCCTGGTAACACCAATAATAGCCCTCCAAAGTGTGACGGGCAGCACTGGCTGCCAGTAAGAGAGCTCCCATTCTGTGCTATGGGAGCAGAATGAGATATACCCCCAGCTCACACACAGCCACTGTTTTCCATTGGCAGCAGGCACCTGTTTCCTGGGGGCACCTGTTTTGGGGGCTGTAACTCAGCCCCCCCAAATCCAATCCTCACTAAACTTGGAGGGCAGGTAGAGGAGAGTCAGCTAGAGACTTGCTGCGAGTTTGGCGTCTCTAACCAGTGGGGGGCTGCTTACTGCATCACGAACCTCACAAAACGAATCGGTACAATACATGGGAAGGTCCATGAAGGTTTGTGGTTCGTGTGGCCCCATGAACCGAAATGAGCCTCCATTTTTCTGTTTGTGCCCATCCCTAATTGGGACTCCTAATTCTAGAAATTACTGCATAGCATTCATATCATGGTAAACCTCCTGGTTGTAAAGAAAAATCACTGTCTTTGTGGCAGTGTACTTTTATATGTGAGTAGAATAAAAAGGTTTTGTTGGGTTTTTTTTTTTTTGCAGTTATGAGAAAATATAAGCCTTAGAATTTAGAAACAAGCTGATTTGGAAGCAGAATCTTTCCATAGTACTCTTGATACACATTTCATTTTTACACTGTATAGTTTACTGTTTGCTGCTGTTCATCTTTAGGTACATCAATTGACAGAAACCATGGCTAATCTGAAGATTTCATCTTCTGGATTGGCAACTGCTGGTGAAGGTAGAGTTATGGCACAAAAACCATTAGTGGATATTTACATCTGGGCCTGAGAGAAATTTAAAATCAATTGACATAGCAAGAAATGGTTTGGGGGGAAATGCTGCTAATTTAGACGTTTGCTGTGACTTAAGAACAGTTTAGCCCAGCCTTGAAAATACCTTGGTTGGGTCACTGCCCTTCTCCTCTCCAGGTAGTTGTGCTAATTTTTCTTTGCTTGGCTATACACACTTCCTCAGTATTGTTGCTGTTTCCAAATAGCATAATTATAGTATCTATAAAATTTTCTTTCTGATGGAATATTTTGCTGGGATCAGAACCAGCAGTGGCAGAAGAAAAGAAGCATCATTAAGACAAACTGGCAGGAAAGGGACAGCACACATTAAGCTTGCCACTTTCCTACCTACTGAGAGGAATGGGCAAATAGCAAATTGCACAGCTGTATTAGCCATCATCTGGTTTAAAGCAGATAGTTGTACAAGACCCTCTCTAAGAACTTTTTTGATAGGCTTTTCCCCCAGTACAGTAACAAAAAAAGTCTAAAGCAAAGATCAGATCTTGCAATGTCAGAAAATTATGGTTGTTTAATCCAAAAAGCTCCATTCATCTTTATGATTTATTTTGTGGTTTCAGTTTGAAAGTCAGGACAAAGTTGTGTATTTATATTAATGTAAGAATCTTTAAAGCAGAATCCTACTGCAGGGGATGCATTTTTTCCTATTAGTTTTGTCATATTGAAAATTCAGGTCCTCATACAAGGTGGATGACTTGACAGCTAGTGAAATTATGATATCAAATATATGAAGCGTAATTGTAAATAATGTATAGTGTTTATAATTCTGTCTCTTAAATAAAACTTGTAATTAACTGTATGTATTTGCACTTATAATACATCCTGTGCCTCCTGACAACTTCCAGAAAAGGAGCTATGAAGACACTGGGTTTAATATTCCTTAACAGTTTACCACTAGAAGAATATATCCCTAAACTGAATATATCCCCACATTCACACAGGGACATCAAATGCTTGTCTGCCACAGCAGAGAGCAACGTGGAATGGCATCCACACATTCCCCTCTCCAGCTGTTCACCGTTACTGTCGCTCCCCTTGCTACTTTCTCTCTTCCCCTGTTGCACCTGCACAAAAGCAATGGGAGAGCGTCTAGATGGACACCCCACCTGCATCTGCCCAGCAGTTTCCCTTCTGGAAAAAAATGGAAATATGTATTTTCTCAGGAGTAACTTGGAGAAGCACAGGAGCCACACAAACTCTGCACAGCATCATATGTATACTCCCCTTTACTGTGGGGGGCTTCTTGCTATTCACATGGGAGGAGATCAAAACATGTAGACTTCTTGTTTTGTATGTTTTAAAATATTAAGAAATATCAAGCTCTAAAGCAGGGGTGTCCAAAGTTTTTTTGGTGAGGGCCAAATATAGAAAAATAAGCAAAGGCCCGGGCCACACACAAGAGGTGACATATTGACACATGATTACTGTGTGTATTTCTAACTCACCTATAATGCGGGGGAGGGAAACTCGGCAGGGGGGGATCGTCGGGCCCGGCGGCTGGGAGGCACTCAGGCCTCACCGCTGGTGACTGCAGGGGGAAGGGAAAATTGGCAGTGGGGTGGGATTGTTGGGCCAGAGTGGGGGAGAGAAGGCTTACCTGCAGAGCTGCTCTTGCAGACTTGGGAGCCTTTCGGAATACTCTCCCCCCCGCGAGTATCGCGGGTCCTGCTTCTTGTTCAATTATATTTTCAGAATTTGCTGCGGGCCAATAAAAACTGACCCGCGGGCCGCAGTTGGCCCGCGGGCCGTAGTTTGGACACCCCTGCTCTAAAGGAAGCCTTGCGTATAGATTAGTTTTCTGAAATGATGAGAATGAGGAGCACTTCTATGTTTTGGTGTTAGCTTAGGAAAATATTTGCTGGGAAAAAACTGGACTGTATTTGACATTGATGATTTTGGCTTTGTGAATGAAGTGGCAGTATATGAATACCAACAAATACACATTTCAATGAGCTTAGAAAAAGAAAACAAGAATAGACATTTGTTGCTTAATGAGGGCTTGTTAACACTTAGGGAGGAGAAATACAAAGCTCCATTTCTTGGGTGCTGGGGGTTGGATGCTGGGAAACACATCAGTAGTTGAGATTATTTAGACTGATATTTCAGTAAACTGCTGAACTGAGGGAGAATATTTGGTTGTAGTAGGTAGCAGCTGGGCGTTAAACACTGTAGTATTTTTAAACTGCACAGTCATCAGATCTACACTGTATAAGACAGACTTGCATTGTAAACATAAGATTTCCTTTTATGCAAGATAATTTTGCAAGGCTGCACAAATGTATTAATTTTGTAACTGTATAGTTTTTTTCCTGTTTTCAGCAATAGATGGGAATTGTTAACCAACAGTTCTACATCGGACATTGTTTGAACTGTTAAGTAATGCCGTTCATATTGGATGGTTTATAAAGTAGAGTATTAGGTTGTTAATACTAACAGCTGAATGGATCCTTTTAAAAATGTCAGGATGGTAGGAGGTGGTAGATGATTACTTAGCAGGTATGTCTTTCCATGTGGCCAGCCCTGGTGCAGCTTCAGAAATTGTTCTAGGCTGGCACCCTCGAGGCTGAGGGTGGGCAGTGTGTTGTGGCTGTTCTGCATATTCTTCTTGATACATCTTGGAAGCAAACTTGTCAGTATAGTTGTGGACCACTGAAACAATGGATGCTACAAACATGAATTCCTACTGGGGTAGGGGAAGAATAGTAGGAGCAACCTAGAAGTGTCTGCAAATACATATGTAGAAACAGCAACATCCTTGGCTTTTTGAAAAAATAAAATACGAAGATAGAATCTCTAAAGTCAGTGAAGGGATTTGAAGATCTATGGTAAACATTGTAATATCTGAGCGCTGAAGAGGACTTTAGCCATAACGCCTTAAATTAGTCTGGTTTGACTTGAATGGATAACAACTGGTTTCACCATTCTACTTTTCCATAAAAAATACCTTTAAATAAACTAGCTTGCTTGCAGGTTAATGAAAAGAATCCAGACATTATAAAACATGTTAAAATACTTCAAGTTTGATTTTTCTATAAATCCCCAGGATACAGATGAGCAAAAATCATCCAGCACTCTGAATTGTCTTTCCACTTCTAATGAACTAAGTTCTCCAGAAGAAGAAGAATTTCCAAATCTGAAAAAGGCTAAAGTGGACAATGGTACAAGAAACAGCCTAGCATCCAAAGAACCAAGTACCACAAATGGCACCAGTTTAAGTCTTGCCAAGAAGATCAAACAATGCACTGGTTTTCTTATGGATGGCAGTAAAACAGAGTCGGAGAGTGAGCCAGAAGAAGGGGAAATTACAGATTCTGGACAGGAGGATTATAGTAGTGAAGATGAAGTAACAAGTGAAGAAAGTGTAAATTCAGAAGAAACAGACAGTGAAGGTGAATTTTGGCTTTATATGAAATATTCTTAATTGTTAACATTTGTGAAACAAACAGAAAAGGAAAATGACAAGGATAAAAACTGAAATCTGCATTGTCTGGATGCTTCATGTCTCAAAAACCATTCTTCAGTGAAATGGTAAATGTTTTCCAATATTCTGTTCTCATGTATAGTCTCCTAATATTATTACAAGTAAATATGGATAATATCTTTGCAGAAGCAGTTGGATAAAGATGTTTTACAGTATTTTTTCCTACTGCTTTGAGATTGGCTTGCTAGAAAATAATTATACATGTAATAGAGATAAATGTATACTGAAGCCCTGTTGTTCTTCCTGATAGATACAGTTACTGGACACTGCTACTTTCTTATGTGTGTCTTATAAAAATGCACTCTGATGTAATTAGCCAGTTAAGCTCATATTTTTAGCAAGTACAGAGTTTAGTATATCAGCTGCAGTATTTGAAGCTTCAGTTGCTGTTTGAGAGTTCAGATCCACAGTGATTCCCAGAAAACATGTTCAGATGAAACCCCAGAGTATGAGAGAGCAGCAAGAGTTTCTTTACCTTGTTGTGAAATGTGGCTGCATTTTCAATGCACTTGCAACATTCACAGCATATCAACCCTGTCTGTGTGAAACTTCATTAACTGTTCTTTGTAGGTAAAGCAAAATTTGGAGGGAGCTGTGTGCGCTATCTTTAAAAGGCATTCTTTCTGAATAGATCAAAAATTCAGTTTGTTACTGATGTTCAGAGTTTGCTGTTGTGGATTTTGGTTGTCATAGCAGTATTCCAAAGTCTCTGAGCTATATAATATACCCAGTGTTGCTTTGCTTCTGGAGTGCAAGGACTTAGGTTTCATCCATCCTTGGTTTAGAGCCAAATTAACCTGCACTCAGCAGTCCATAATTTTGCAGTTTTACTTGCAATAGAGGGAAAGATTACATTTCTTCCCTGTCCTGAGGTATCTTAACTTAAGAAGAGCCTACTGGATTAGACCAGTCATCCATCTCATCCAGCAGTCTGTTCCACAAAATGGCCAACCAGTAACCCTGGAAGGCCAAATAAATGGGGTGTAGAGGCTGAGGCCTCTCCTGATGTTTCCTTTTGGCACTGGTATTCAAAGGTTTGCTGCCTCAGAATGTGGAAGTTCCCTTTAGTCACCATGGCTGGCAGCTGCTGATTGTCCATGAATCTGTCTAATCCCCTTTTGACATCATCCATGCTACATTCACTGGCAGTGAATTCTACAACTTACTTGTTGAACAAAAAAGTATATGCTTTTCTGTTCTGAATCTGTTGTCCAGTAACTTCCTTGGATGCCCCTGCATGCTATATTATGGGGGAGCAACAAAGTTTTTTCTATCCACTTTGTCCACCTCATGCATAATTTTATAAAACTCTCTCATATCCCCCCTCAGTCATGTTTTCTAACCTGAATAGTCCTATACTCCTTAGCCTTTCTTCAAAGGAAAGGTGTTCCAGTCTTCTGAGTTATCTTGGTACTCCTCTTCTGTCCTACTTCTAGTTCTGCAACATCCTTTTGAGATACTGCAAAAATACATCTAGACACAATACTCCAAATGAGGTGTCAGTTGTTCCTAAGTGATCAAGTAGCTGCCATGTAGTAAGTCTGCATGCTACCTAAGAAGTAAAGATCATGAAAAGAGCCCTGATGTTATCTTTCCTCTGTTGTTATTAAAGCTCTTGGGTGTACCTGTCCTCCTGCTACTTTCATTCTGTCCACTGATGTAGTTGCATCACTTTGGGAGCTGTATTTAGAGCCTGTTTGGTGTAGTGGTCAAGATTAACAGGTTCTAATCTGGAGAACCAGGTGTGATTCCCACTTCTCTACATGCATCCAGCTGGGTGACCTTGGGTCAGTTACAGTTCTCTCAGAGCTGGTCTCTCTAGAGCAGTTCTCTCAGAGCTCTCTCAGCCCCACCTACCTCACAGGGTGTCTGTTGTAGGGAGCCAAAGGAAGGAGATTGTAAGCCACTCTGAGACTCCCAAGTGAAAGGTGGGGTATAAATCCAACTATTCTTCTTCGCTCTTCAGAATGAGTTCTGGCAGTTGGCCTTTATTGCTACCAGAAACAACTGCAGTTGTGCTGTACTGATTCTATGAAAGTAGTTAGCTAATGGTAAAACCTGGAAAAATGTACCTAGCAAAGTTTTCTTAGTGGAGGTGCTTGTACACTGTTTTTAACAGGATTTTGCTACATTGGTCAATTTAATTGAACTGATGTGGTAGTTAACATGGTACCTGATTAGTTCAGAATTTGAAAGTGTTAGGGGAGAGGTTGACATTGCTTTGTCTAATGTTTGCTTTTTTAAAATGAATTTAGATGGAGACCAGATCTGGCCGCCTTGTATTAGAGTGATTGTAATTAGATCACCAGTTCTGCAGATGGGATCTCTGTATATCATCACAGCTGTCAAGCCTGCCACTATTGGAAGGTAATGTAAATTTGTGCACTCATGTGAAGCTATGGTTATCTGCTTTTGTGTTTGTATCGTGTACTTAATGTATTCATTTTACTTGAGTTTTCGAACAACTTTAGCTGTGATGTGGTCCATAATTTTAGTGAGCCTGATATACATTTTGACTATAACAAATTGGCTGTTGAGTCCCATTTGCCTTAAAAGGGCGGGAGGAGGTAAGGAATTTAAAATCCCTATATGACAAATCCAGGAAGAATTCAGGAATACAACAAAATGTATGTGCAAAATAAATTGGACTCTGAAATAGTAATTAGCATATTCAGAATAGAATACTGAAGCACGTGAATCAAAGGATTACAGTGGCTTGAAGTGAAGGTGGCGTTGGGGGGCAGATTCTGAATAAAGGCAAAATTTATTTACTTATATATTTATTTGATTTTTATCCCACTCCTTTCTCTACCATGCAGGATTCAAGGCAGCTTCCAACAATTAAATACAATAAAATCAGCATCACAGTTTAACAGCTTAATGGTTCTTATTGTTTAAGAATTGATGCTGTACTATAAAAAAGTGTAGGACCTATCCTGTGGATTTCTACAGGGTGAAATTCTGTCCCCCATGCTTTTCAATCTCTATGTAAAGCCTGTAGGACAAATTGTTCTTAGCTTTGAGGTTGGTTATTATCAGTATGCAGATGATACCCAGCTCTATATATCTTTATCCAGATCTCCTGGTGAGGCAGTAGAGGTCCTGAATAACTGCTTGGCTGCTGTGGTAAATTTGTCAGGTGTGAACAAATTGAAAAGATAGGTAACAGTGGCTGAGAAGGTGGACAACTTGAAGGACATTGGACTTCCCACTTTTGATGGAGTTCAGCTGACCTTTGTTGACTTGGTTAAGAGCCTTGGCGTTATATTGGACCCAGCATTATTGCTGGAGAAGCAAGTTAATGTAGCTGCAAAAAAGATCTTTCTTCCAGCTCAGCCTACCACATAAGATGGTCTCTTGATAACTGCTGATCTGGCCATCTGGATTCATACCACAGTAATGTCAAACTGAAGAAATGCAGAAAAAAATGAGTTTTTAAAACAAAAACATTTTCAGCATGCAAACAAACCAGAAGATATCTTGCATACTGTCTACGTAAAGAAAGTGAAAGGAGAAAAATAATTGGTGTACGGAAAAAAGGTGGTGTCACCTCTGCAGAGAAAGAAATTCAAGAACAATTTGAACTTTTTTTCAAGCTATAAAAAAGATGTTTTTTACAGTAAATGGAATGGATGAATATATTAAAGAAACTTTAACTTGTAAATTTTCAAACAAAGATAGAGAAATTTTGAATCAAAGATTTCAATTCGAGGTCTCACAAGCCATCAAGAAACTAAAAAAAGGATAAGGCACCAGGACCAGATGGATTTACTACAATTTACTACAAAACTTTTGAAGAGAAGATAGTTTTACCTTTACAAAAAGTTGTAAATGAAATAAGTGAAAAGAATATATCGCCACCATCCTGGCAAGAAGCTCATATAACATTACTATGTAAAGAGAATAATGACCCAATGCTGCGACAATCATTTAGACCTATTTAATTGTTGAATGTGAACTACAAAATTTTTGCCTCAGTCATAGCAGATAGACTAAAGAAATGTACCTCCAAAGTAATTCATCCTAAACAGACTGGTTTTGTACCAAAAAGACATTTGAAAGACAATGTTTGTTTTGTTGTTGATGCAATAGAACATGTTAAATACAAGGGTGAAAATGCAGCCTTTCTGTTCTTAGATGCTGAAAAAGCCTTCAATAATGTATCTTGGACTTTTCTACAAAAAACATTGCAATATTTCAAGTGTGGTTCCAGATTTTTGAATTGGATACAGAACACCTACACCAAACAGGCAAAAATTTTAATCAACAGGGTCTTGACAAATGGATTTAAAATAGAAAAGGGAACCAGTCAAGAATGCCCACTCTCCCCACTTCTCTACATTCTCATGCTGGAAATCTTTGCTTCTAAGATAAGACAAGATCCCAAAATTGAAAGATTAAAAGAAGAAGAGGAGTTTAAACTAAAGAGTTATACAGATGACATAGTCCTTTCAATTTCAAACCCCCACCTATCTCTCCAATGTGTAATGGAGCAAATACATAAGTTTAGATCCTTTTCAAGTTATAAAATCAACAGGAAGAAAACCAAGATTATTTTAAAATGTTCAGCTACTCAAGAAGAGGAAGAGATTAAGAAAATTTCAGGATGTCACGTAACAACCCAGCCGGATATCTAGGAAAATATCTCACAGGACAGAATGATACACTATTAAAGGACAATTACATGACAACCTGGTCCAAAATGCAAAAAGATTTTGAAAGATGGTCCAAATTACATCTATCCTGGCTAGGAAGAATTTCTGCTATAAAAATGAATGTACTACCAAAATTAAACTTTTTGTTACAGATGATCCCAATTTCAATTCCTGAAAAGACTTTGACTGACTGGCAAAGGCAAATAAATAAGTTTTTATGGAAAGATAAGAAGCCAAGAATAAGATTTAAAGTACTGCAAAATTAGAAGAAAAGTGGTGGTCTGGCAATACCTAACATTAAATTATATTAACATTAAATTATATGTATACAAACACATACACACATAAGGTAAGAACAATAATAAAGACCAACTCTTGTCTATAGCTCATAGCGGAGCCCTGACCTAGATAGCCTAGGCAAGCCCAATCTCGTCAGATCTCAGAAACTAAACAGGGCTAATCCTGGCAAGTACTTTGAAGAAATACTTCCAAGGAATACCAGGGCCAGGACACAGAGGATGGCAATAGCAAGCCACCTCTCTGAAACATCCAAGCTCCACTAGGGGGTCACCAGAAGTCAATCATGACTTCCAGGCATACACATACGCACAAAATAATCACCAAAATACATATACATACAGAGAGAGAGAGCTCATAGCAGTGGCTTTTGAGAACTGAGGGAGTGTGCGGAGCCCCTCTGGAAAGAAGTTGTTACTCCAGGGACTCACTCTGATAGTGCTCTTCATTCTGGCCGTGGGCTATTTGCTGCATGAAGGAGGGAACTCCACATTCAACAAATAAACAGTTCTCTTTATTTACTAAATCCAAGAACAAAGTGGGAGAGGAGACAGGAAAACAAGATAACAATCCTACACTTAATGCAAATAAAAGCCAAAATCACACAGCAATTACCACAAGCACAGCCCAAGCCTTCAAATGAATTCCTTCTACAAGGCTCCTGAAGAGGGACAAAATCCAAAAGTCTCAGCTCTCCTCCAATTTCCTGCTTTTCTTTACTTCCTCTGTCTAACAACTAACTGCTGATAGTAACCACCCCAACTCTACTCTACTCTGCCTATTAAGCCATTTCCGCCTTAAATGGCCACAGCTGTGACTACCATTCTGCAAAAGTAAAGGTTCAAGCTGACTCAAACCTTCTAAGGAGTTTATTCTACCCTCCACAGGGCCTAAGGAAAAGAGGAAATCATAGGCTTGAACACTGCTGCCACAACCCCAAACCCCATACACATAACGTTTAATCCTTTACACCCTCCCCAGAGCACGTAACTGTTAGGTGGGAAATGGTCTTAATGTCTCCAGCATGGGGGTGGTGGGGCATTCTCCTGCTCTGTTGCTATGCTAGAGAAAAATCTTCTGGGAGCTGGCCTGTGTAGTACCCATGTGTGCCTGCACAGTGAAAACAGTTACAGGTGCAACCCTGTTTTCCCCAGGCAGCACTATACCATTTTGAAAATCAAGCATGGTGATTGGCATCTGGGTTGCTGTAGAGATCAGGAATCAAGTTTCTACTCCTGCCTTAATATTCAAAAATGTCTGTACCTGAGTTAAATAAATGGCATGTGGTGCTTGGGGGCCACCTGTGGCTCTTCTGAGCATTGTTACCCAGTGTGGTACCTGTACAGTCTTTCAGGAAAGTAGGCAAGGCTCTTGCCAAGTGGAACTTCTGGTTGGCAGGTAGTTTGCTCCTTGAAACAAAAGAACTTGTAAGCTATGAGCCTCCCTGCCGTGCAGGCCTCACGCCGGAAATGAAAGTCAATGTGGTTCTATTGGATGATGGCAACTGTGAATATGGCTCTCCACGAGCCACCAAATGAGTACCACTATGCTATATGTTTAGTGGGAGTAACATCTTGTCTCAAAGCATTTTATTCATTCTGGCAAACAATATTTCATAGGGGTTAGCTTCTTATGTTCCCCAAAACTTGTCATTGGAACAATTACAAAAAGACATCCCGGGGGACCTCTTTTTTTCCTACCACCTTTTCTTTATTTACTTCATTTATATTGTTTTTCTCCCCAGTGGGACCCAGTGCAGCTTACGCTGTTCTCCTGCCCTCACAACAAGCCTGTGAGGTTGAGATATAACATTTACAGAAATTTTGAAACCATGGGGGGAAATCCCCCCCCCCCGAAACAAATAGAAATGGGGGGAGGGATTGAAATATATGTAATATTTAGTGACCTATCAAACTTAAACTAATTTTACTGCTGTGACAGCATAAAATGCATCATTTATAACTAACTTAGCACATAAGATTGCAATAATTGATATATTAATTAAATTTAAGTTATAAATGCCTCAGTTTTATACAAGCAAAATTGCAAATACACCCAATACTTGAGAGAAAACTACAAGCTGATGCATCCTCTGCTGTCTTAGCACATGTACCTTATATTTGCCATCTGGTTAGAGAGTGTTAAATTTTTAATGAAACTTTCAGTTTTCCTTTGAGATTTTGGTGTAGTTTCTGCCCCATCTCCTGATCTCTTTTCTCCTGCAAGGTAGGTCAACAAGCTATTTTTACCCAATCTGTGGGTATATGTTTCACAGTGGTTTGAGGGAGAGATGAAAGGTCAACCACAAGTCATGTCAAAACACAACAGAAGGCATGCAGCAGCTGAAAAACAATGAGAGCCCTGCATGCTCCCCTCATGAAGATTAGGTATCCTTCTAGGTGCAGAAATGCATCTTGGATTTAAGAGCTGTATATGTCTAGGGCATGCCCACCTTGTCTTTAAAAGCATTTCACTCATTCAAAAAGAGAAAATATTTTATAGGAGTTTTTTCAGTATCCCCCCAAGTTCCCATTTTTTCCATTAGACTTGTTTTGGGGGGGACTTGTTTTTTTGTGAATTTTCCCTCTTTTTCTGGGCCTTCACATTCCTACTGTAAGGTAGGTTAGTCTGAGAGTGTGTGTCTGGTCGAGATTATCCAGCAAGCTTTCCTGGTAGAGTAGGGATTCAGATCTGGGTTTCCCAGATCCTAGACAGCCCTCTAACCACTACACATTTGCCATCTCTTATCAAGCTCTCAAGGGTTCTTTGGATTACTAAGGGAAGCCTCTCAGAGTACTTCTCCCTGTGAGCATTAACACTTGTCTTCCTTTACAGAGAGAAGGGTATGGAACACACACTACAGATTCCAGAAGTTGGGATTAGTAAGGTACTGTAATCTGAGAAATTATTGAGTTGCTGTGTTTAAAATTATCTGTTCTTTTTGGGCAGTTTTAATACAAAGAACATATTTTAGATTAACTTTACTTTCTGATTAGTTTCATGCAGAAGTATACTTTGATCACGGATTGCAGAATTATGTTCTTGTGGATCAAGGCAGTCAGAATGGTACTGTGATTAATGGAAATCAAATACTGCAGGTGAGCATGGAAATTAAAAATACTTTTGCCTATCCTTCCCATTTTCTGCAACCAGAAATCTCCATCCCTCTGTCCTAACATCACTTTCAGCATCTTTCTCTGTACTCCCAGTGTAGCCTTTTGCACTGGACATTTATTGAACTTTCTCAGAAGAAGCTGTTCAGGGATATCTTATAAATACTTACCTGCAGTTTAACTTTTAAAAAATATATTTGTTGCTGTAGCCTAAAGCAAAAAGTGATCCTTATGTTCTGGAACATGGTGATGAAGTCAAGATTGGAGAAACTGTACTGTCATTTCACATACACCCTGGCAGTGAAACCTGTGATGGATGTGAACCAGGGCAAGTCAGAGCCCATCTTCGCCTTGATAAGAAAAATGAATCTTCCAGTAAGTAATAAAAAAAATATTGCTCATTATGAAAACAACATTGGCACTTTGCAAGAAAAGTAGATTGACGTTGGGGAATGCTGTTGTAAACCTACATTCAAGGTACCTTAAAGCAAATATGCTGGGATTCAGTAATGAAAGTTTTGACGAATGTGTAGCATTTTGAAAGTTAATTCTGCAGTATTGAAGTTTGGGGCTGCTTTTAAAAATGAAGAACCTTTAGTCTAAAGTTATGTGCTTCTATGTCACCTATCTCAAGCAAGCTAAACCTAAGTCATTAGAGCTTCCAGACTTCATGGTTTCGTTTCCATAGAATTAAATTATTAATTATTATTGCAATTAGACATCTGTTAGAGATGGCTGACTGGAATTGGCACAGTTTACAACCAGACCTGTCCTAGTTTTCCGCTGCCCCATCCTTTCACTTAAGAGAGTACAAGCCAGAAGGGAGAAATGTTTATTTACTTTATACTCCACATTTTAGAAAACTGTGCAATAAAAACAGTGTGACATACTATAAGCAATGCAAAAACAGGGTTACAAAATGTAGAAAACAAGATAATACAATAAACAGTGCAATAAATTACAACCCCATTCCATGTATAAAAGTGCTCTCCTCAACAATTATGTTTTACACATCTGGCAGAACAATAGCCTTCCTGACACCTCAGGCACACCATTTCACCAAAAGTCCAAGAGTGGTCCAGGCTTTGGTCTGGGAATGTTGCTTCTCCCAGCATCCCCTCCTCCCCAGTGCAATGAGAGGAGGCCTCAAGGCCCCTGTGATATTACATTTTGCTTTGGATTAGTAGCAGTAGGTGTCATACATGCAACTTCTGACCTAGTGCTTTGGTGCACAGTGCTCACTGGGTACTCTCCAAGCTTTCAGAGGATTCTTGATACACACAAAAAGTGGCACCTTGCTGAGCCCTAGTGTATGAAGAGACCACCGGCTGAACAGTACAGTGAAAAAATAGAAACAACAGTCGGTATAAAGTACTCAAACACTATTAAACTGTGGTTTTGCTTTTACAACAAAAATATTTATAACAAAAATTACTCAAAGAACTCATCAAAAGTTACAGAAAATCAATATAAATCAACACTGTCCAAATATTTTCCAAAAAAGTACAGAAAATCAATAAGTAACAACACTGTCCAAATATTTTCCAAAAGATTAACGAAGCTTCCGGATTACATCTCTTCGTTTCCAAACTTCATCAGAAGTAAAATTGATGCAAACAGTGTTCAACAGAACTGTGAAATACAATTATTACATTTTAACATGATATAAAGAAATTGATTGGAAATTATGTATATAGTAAATAACCAAATAAAAAATATGTACCATCAATGGTATGTTGTCTTATTCAATTAACAAAGTTTACCAGGAGTAGTCAACTTCCTGCAACCAAATAAACATAACAAATAAATTACAAGTAAGTGTAGTATTTTCAGCATTTTAAACATTTTACAAAAGTGAAACACCACTGAAAAATCAGAAGAGTACAAAAGATTAAAGTGGCTTCAGTCTTTGGTGCCAAAGGCTACAGATTGCTGAATAGCCTTACTTCCTAGTATGTGTAGCTAACATTTATGTGGAGCTTAACACCCAAAATTTAAAGGGACAAAGCCAACCATACAATTAAACTCCTAAAGAACAGTATTTGTCAACACTGGCAACTATAAACAGCAAGAAGAACACCTAAGGTTATATTGGCTACAGTCTTTAATGCTAAAACTAGCTGTATAGCCTTACTTCCTTGCATGTAAAATTGGCATCTTTACTTTTAACACTCAGAACCAATCTTACAACTAGACTCCTAGAGACAATAATTTTTCTACCTTCAAATGGCAAGGCTATTTTAAGCCAAACAAGAGTAGATAATGCATTCAAGTATAAAAAACTTTGTATATGGTATATCTTCCTCTGCTAGAGCATCTCCCTTTAGTTTTAAGTGTTACTTGCTACAACTTGCTGAATAGCTTAATTACCTAGTGTGTAAACAGATTGGCATATAGGTAAACCCAATAGATCATTTATCAGGGCTTTTCCAAGCTCAGAAGTAAAATAAGTCAAGCCTCATATGTAGTATGCATCTCACTGCTCACAGTGGCAAGCGTCCCACTAAAGTTTTAAGTGTCAACACACTACAGCTTGCTAAATAAGTTTCCTATATCCTTACTAAATAGCATAGCTTCCTAAACCTTTCCTACAGCTTCCTTTAGCTTAAACACACAAAATTAAAAGGGCAAAGCCGATCATGCAGCTCAACTCATACAAATAATATATCCTTATATTCAGTGTCTGATCTTCCCACTAAACAATTGACTAAATGATATCTATAGAAAACATGTCAGATCTAAGTCAGTATTCAGGCCCCGGGGGCTTTTTGTCTGGAGTCTATAAATCCAATAGGCTTCCCTCTTTAAGAGAGTCCTCTTAACGTCCACAATACTATATTCACTAGATTTCAATACCTCCAATACCACAAAAGAAAAACTATCATAGGCATGCTTGCAGTTCAGAAAATGGGGTACAAACGGAGAATCTTCATGTGCAGAACGTATCCGTGACTTATGTTTCACTATGCGTGTTCTAATCGCCCTAGTCGAGCAGCCCACATAATATTTGGGACATAAACATTTTATAAGGTATATTATTTTTTTAGTGACACACATAGATGAATGTCTAAGTTCAACATTTAAATTCAAATCTGGAAAACTTAGAGTGTCAGTTTCCAATGCCTGTGGACAAACTGAGCATCTACCTCAGCGTCTATGACCGCTATACCTCAGGGAATCTCTCTTGAAGGGCTAAAATCAGCTTTAATAAGAAGATCTCGTATATTTTTTGTTTTTCTAAAGCCTACTAAAGGTCTATTGCTACAACCTGGCACATCATTGAGTACATGCCAGTGTTTAAATATAATTCTTTTAATATTTTTAATATTAAAAATATTTTTAATATTTTCCGCATAGGGAGAATATTCCAAAGCCCAAGAGATCTGATTAGTACTGTCTTTTACAGGTGGATCTTTTAAGAGATCTACTCTTGACTTTATAGCTGCCTTTGCTACCGCACCCTGATAATATTTATAGGATAACCCCGCTGCTCTAGTTGTCTCTGTAATTTAGTTTGTTCTTCAATATAATGCTTAGCATTAGTACAATTCCGTTTTAAACGCAGAAACTGACTAGTTGGTAAATTATGTTATTAAATTACAGATTCTTAAGTGTACTTCAGCATGTGATGCCAGATCCAGCCTGCCTAATGTACATGGGGGGGGGAGGTGTGAAGAGAAGCAGTGCTGGCATTACTAGAAGGGTCTGGCCTCCAAGAAGCTTAGCAGGATGGAACCCCACCCCACACCTAAGTTGGCCACTCCTGCTTTAAATAATACAAAAACAGGTAATACAGTGGAGAGTTGAACTAGGATTACCAAAAGAATCTTTCTTAATTCTTTGGTGCTCTTTACATGTTGTGTCTGAGCTCCATCAATAAAAGCTAAAACGCAACAGAACATATTTTAACATTAACAGTGGTAGGCTATTGTTATCCCATTATATGGTTGCTAGAACTAAAAATGAAAATGGCTATTTTCAGATTATAGGGAAGAAAAGGGTGCAGATTATAGGGAAGAAAAGATTAATTAAATTTCAGTCTGAAATTGTGCTGCAATAGCACAAGGGGCTTTTAATTTGAACTAGCAATGAATGAGCTTGTGAATAGGATAGTCTTATATAGTCATGTCAGCCACCTGCTGGTGGTCCCTGGCCCGAGAGACATCCGGCTGTCCTCAACTAGGGCTAGGGTGTTCCCGGCCCTGGTCCCAACCTGGTGGAACTCTCTGCTGAATAACATCCGTGCCCTGCAAGACTTAATGCAGTTCCACAGGGCATGCAAGGTAGAGATGTTTCACCAGGCGTTTGGCTGAGGACAGCAACAGCTTTCCATCTGGCTCGCAGCCCCATTTCTTCTGCCTCCCCTCCCCCCGAGGCAATGGCATTCTCTGGCAGTTCCTCACCATCTGATTATTGTTGTATAATAAGAACATAAGAGAAGCCATGTTGGATCAAGTCAATGGCCCATCCAGTCCAACACTCTGTGTCACACAGCAGCCAAGACCCAGGTGCCATCAGGAGGGCCACCAGCAGGGCCAGAACTCCAGAAGCCCTCCCATTGTGCCCCCCCAAGTACCAAGAGTACAGAGAATCACTGCCCCAGATATAAGAACACAGTATATTCCGGTTTTTAAATATGATTTTATGTAATTATTTTATACAGATGTACACTGCCCTGAGCCTGAGAAGAGGGTGGTTTAAAAATCTAGCTTAATAAATAATAAATAAATTGTTGATTTATGTGGTTAGCCAGACAAGTTTCACCGTCAGTTAATGACATTCCTTTTTTCTTTTTTTGCTTAAGTTGAATAATAAGCTTTCTATAATGGAATAACACTGGGATATCTGATAGGATTGTTGTAGGGAAGGCTTTTGAGCTGTCAGGTGCAATACCACATTATTAAGTATAATGCCCCACAGTTCATTATTCTACCAATTATGAGCTGTCAAAGGCTTTCACGGCCGGAGTTCATTAGTTGCTGGCATCCTCTGAGGATGCTAGTCACAGCTACTGGCGAAACATCAGGTTCTACAGTGCCAAGACCACGGCCACACAACCCGGAAAATCTACAGCAACTAATAATTATGAGCAATCTGCAGATCACATTCATATCCTGCTGTTCTTCTAGAATCTCTAAAGTAGTATTTTAATCTCACAATTCTGTTGAGGTCAGTTAATATGAGAGTTAGTGATCTGCATACATGGGCATCACAGTTGTATGGAGACTTTTAATCTAAGCTTCTCATATCCAAACACACCAACCTAGCCACTATCACATATTGGCTTCCTGCTCCTGCTCTTGACTTTGATTGGACACAAATATTTAGTGTCTGAGTGTATAGATAAATTAATGTATTACCCTTGCTGTAGTGTGAAATGCATATTTTTCTAACATGATTCCCATCTATGGTTTTTTTAACTGTTTCTTATAGTTGGCCCTGCACTGACAAAAGAGGAGAAGGAGTTAAATAGAAGAAAAGCACTAAAACAAATACGTGTAAAATACGGTTTGCAGGTAAGTTTTTACTTTTTAAAGTGTCAGCTTATTAAAGTGTATTGCTGTTTTGATAAAATATTACATCTTGGGAACTGTGGCTTCTTGATATTTCTATGGCATTCTACTCAGTTGTGAAAGCTGTGTGGATAAAGTGGAAATGAAGCATTTAATAGAATGTGGTGGCTTTCATTGAGCCCTTGCAGCCAATGCTTCCTTCCAGTAGTAGCAAATGGCAATTCACTGGCATAGAAATGCCAACCCAGTCTTTTAAACTGCAGTCTCTCTTGGCATTTGTCCCTGCCACCCCTGCATATATTCTGCTTTTCAAAGTCAGCTTGACAAACCAATGCCCTGTGAATTGTTAAGGATATATCTATTTTATTTTTGCATATTGCAAATGTTTTGTTCAGAAATGAAAAGCTTACACAGATATTGGGTTGCTTTGTGTTTGGAAAGAATGCAGACTATGAAAATGATAATGTGGTGAAAAATCCCAAGTACAAAGACAGAGCAGGAAAGCGCCGTGAGATGGTTGGAAGTGAAGGAACCTTTCATAGGGATGATGCTCCAGCTTCTGTACATGTGTAAGTAGGTTGTTTCTGTGCTTATATAGCATTAGAAATCAGATACTATAGTTATGTATTATCCAGGACATGTTCAGGGCACAACTATTCACAGTGAACACATCTGTTTCTTCAAACCACAAATTCTATCACTTCATTTGCCAAATACCCTTAAAGCACAGAATCTAAAGAAATCCTTAAAAACTGAGTAGTCAGTGTAATGGCACAGGATTCATGTGAATCTGTCTTATACTGTCTGACCATTAGTATATCAAAGTCAGTATTGCCTACACTGACTGGCAGCAGCTCTCCAGGATCTCAGGTAGAAGTGTTTCACATTACCTGTTTGTTGCAATAGGTAGGTGTAGAGCTGTCCATGATGTGGTCAAAATGCTTGGGGGGGGATGGGATAGGAATGTTTTTACCAGACCAACTGTAGTTTCTGTACCACTGCTGAGCATTGAGCTAATGTGCCAGTGTGATTAGTATTCTCTTGTTGGCTGTTATAAGATTGCACCAATTGCCACATTGTCATAGGCTGCAATCATATGCACAGTTAGACCCGACATAGGCATGAATACTGGGTGGATTTAAAGGGCACGATCAGACAACGTCTGGAAAGCACCCCGCAGCCATCAGCAGCCTGTTCTGGTCCACTGTAGAAGCAGAATTAAAAGACACTGGGGAAAATCTGGTAGTAAATGGGTTGCAACGGGCCACGGACGGACTTTCCCGTGTCTGATCACTCTAGTGCGCTCTCATGGCATTGGGATGGTCTGATCAGGCCATCCCGACTCCATGCCATTGTTTTTTTACCCCTTCTCAGTATGCGCATCATCGCAAACTCCATAGGGGGCCCTCAGTGCAGAGATGCAGTTCATCGATCCCTTGGGTTAAGAGCATGGGGAAAAAACAGCACAAAAACCCCTGACTCACCCACAGTTGTGTCTGATCACGCACTGATGGTCTGCGCTCACTGCTTTAAAGGGAGGTGTGATCATGCACCTGTGGGTCAAATTCCTCTGGAGGAAATAGCCTCGCTTCTCCCCCCCCCCATTTTTTCTGGTGTGTGTGACCGCAACTATAGTTTATGGCCCCAGCATGCCTCAGCTAGTTATGATAGTGTACTGATGCAACAGTTTGTTTTTAATTCACATTTTATTATCATAGACACTTGTTTGTTGGTAGGACACCCTGTAAAATCAAGACTTAATGTTGGTTATTTTTGTAGTTGAGATTCTGTCTTAAATTGAGTTCATTACCCCATTGAGCACACAGCTATCCAGAAGTACCCAGTTTCCTCATGTATCTTGCATGGAGTAAAATACTTAAAACATTTTCAAGCTTTTATACCTGTAGAATAATACTAATACTACCTTCATTTTTTGTTTGAAAATCTGTCTACAACTGTGTGATAAGGCAGTGCTTGAATATAGACTAGGGCTTGGATCCTATCTAGTGTAAACAGTAGTGCCTGCATAAGTTATTTATTTATTGCGGGGGGGGGGGGTTAGTCACTGCTTGCCCAAAGGGTCTCATGGCAACTTATGATATTAAAACCAAAAAGGTAAAAATAACATAAAAAGCATTAAAATATTAAAACATTAAAATACATGGCTGTCACCACTCCATACCACTATTAAAACAGCCCTAACACATGGTTACCTCCAAAGGCCAACCTAAATAACTCAGCTTCACATGCCCTGCAGAAACTTAACAAGTCCGACAGGGCATAGGTGTCATCCAAGAGTGCTTCCCATGGTGTAGAGGCCACAAGTGATAAGGCCCTTCCCTGGTTACAGTTAATTGAGCCATCCTGGGGCCAGGCACCTGCAAGAGGCCCCTAGATGATGACCCAAGGGAGCGCAGGGAGTTGTAAGGTGGTCTCGTGAGTATGAGGTCCCTGTCCGTTAAGGGCTCTGAAGGTTAACACCAGCACCTAGAATTGGATCCAAAGACTAATCCAAAGTGCAGCTACCGCAGAATTAGAGTAATTTATGCTGAGCAACCATTCTTAATTTCTAGAAGTCTAGACCTCAATTAATCCAAACTATCAGTGATTGCTGTCTGCTTTGAAGCTGAAAGAGCAGCAAAAGAACTTAAGTCCTACTCCAGAGTATCATTAAAAGGAGAGCTCTCTACTTTGTTTCCAGTATTGGTCTCCAGGCAAACAGGAGGGTCATCCTGACCAATTAGCTCATGGTGCGAAGTGCTAGCTCAGTGGTGTCAAGCATAAGGCCCAGGGGCCAGAAGCAGCCCATACAGGGCTCTCATACATCCCACAAGCAACTAGTGCAAGGGAGGGAACTGCTGGGGTGTGAGTGGGCAGAACCCACTGTGATTGTGGCTTCAGCATGGTGGAACAAATTCATCTTCAGCAGTCAAGCAGCATGGGAGCATCTGCCCAGTGTTGCACTGCTGGCTTTCCAGTCCACCATGTAGGTTTTCCTCTGTGCATCCCGCCCCAGCCAATGGGGCCTTGAAGTGAGGAGACAGCAACTAGGAGCTTGTCAGCTGCTGTCCTTTGTAAAGTTTATATCTCTGATTCCTGGCATTTGTTTTATGGCACACATGGCCTGGCCTGACTGGCCCTTATAACAAGTCAACACATCTGTGCTAGCTGGCCCTCCCTTTAGGTGCTTATCTTCAGCTGCAAGACTGAAGAAGCATGGAGTTTTCCAGTTGAATAGAGGAGATTGTCTGGTGTTTAGAAAAACCCATGTTGGGAAAATTCCATTTGAATTTAGGTTAATCTTCCTGCCTGTATTACTGTACTGATCCCGGGGAGGTAGTAGCCCCCCCCCAAAAAAAAAAACACATGGAAGCAAAGTAGGAGGTCTTTAAAAAAAAATCCTGCTTCCCTCAGTTAAAATAGCAATTTTTACAGTCGCTATTGAGATACTGGAAACTTTATTTCCCAACATAAGATAAATCTCTCTAATTTAGCACACTTGTACGTTAATAGAAACCTGTTCTGAACATTGCACAATTAAGCCTCTATCATGCTTTTGTACCAAGTGAAAGTTTTCTTATTTAGGCTGTAGGAGAAATAATTGTGTGTGCATTTGACATTTGCCCAGATATATATGAAAAGAAAAAGAAAAATGGCATTCTTTTTTCCTGCATGTAATTGTTTCCTTTTTTAAAAAAAGTGAAATTAGTGATAGCAACAGAGGGCATAAAATGTTGAAGAAAATGGGATGGAAGAAAGGTGAAGGACTTGGAAAGAGTGGTGGTGGAATGAAAGATCCGGTAAGTCTGCTTGGTTCTACAGATTGCACAGAAATTACACTAAAATTACCACAATCACACTGGATATTTTCTGCTACTCTTAATACAGTCTCCATGGATTTGAATACACTGTGTGTGGAGGATTACGCTGATGAATTTTATTCATCCATATTCGAATAGTCATCCCATAGGAAGATGGTAGTAAGGGCAGACATAGAGGACAGTGGCTGGAGAGGTTAACACATAGGATACTGACCATGATGACAATTTAAGTATGTCAAGAATGAGACAATAGTCAAGAATTAAAGTGATATTTTGTTGTGTTTCTACAGGAATGTGATGTTTATCTTAAAAGTCACTGATAGTAGATACCAAATGCCCTGAGAAATCAAAATATATTTGCAATATGTAGCTTTTCTATAGTTCTGAATGTTGTAAAACAGATACAGCAAACTTTTCATTGTTTAGACTTTTATATTTTAAATTCTATATCATGCTATTGTGACTAAGAGTACTAGTAGTTAAGAAAATAGATTTGAGAGATAGGATTATATTTGTGGTAGTTCAGCTCCAAGGAGATAGATGTATTGGTTGAATATTGGGGAAGAATTTTCAAACTAGAAGCGCATTCAGCAATTCACAAAGCTGCTCAGGAAAACTGTGGAGTCCTATTCCTTGAAGCTTTTCCAGCAAAAGTTGGACAGGGGGTTCTGTAATTTAGAGACACACCCTATCTTTGATACAGGTATTTGAGCTGGATGATTGCCTGAGCAAGACATGCTTTTAATGCTATGTTTTAGCACAGTAATGAGAGCATAGTTTTCAGATTTTATCATGATGCAATTCTCAACATGCTAGCTAGGTATTTAAAAAAGTGGAAATGCTTTAAAGTTACAAAATAGCATACTTATTTTAAAAATCTAATGTCTGACAGATCACACTACAACTGCATAGAAAGCACGCAGGCCTGGGTGTAAGTATACCCATATCAGTGGAAAATGCTCAGATTGTCAACACAAAGAACAAGAGGAACTGGGAAAAGGCAAGAGAGAGGTTTGCTGAAAATTTCCAGGACCCTAAAACACAGAAAAATGTATCAAAAAACCTGCCTTGGGTTAGAGAAACTGCGGAATGAAATTGTTCATTTTATATTACTAATAACATGCTAAAGTAGCCGGAGTTTGTTTTTTATGGTAAAATGGGAGTTGGATTACACCCAGCATATTTCAGTCTGCTGAACAGGCTGACTGATTGAAATTGTTTGGTTTACATGCATTTCTTTATTCTACCAATTTATTTTTGTGAAGATCAGTTGGCTATAAGGAATTACTCTCTTCCATGAAGAACTTTAGTGTTGTATATGAAGCTTGTAGCACACATTTGAACTAGCATGTTCAGAAACTGCTGTGATATTCAAAGCTGTTGTGCACGCTAAGAATTATGTGATACCGCCCTCTCACTTCAGAATCCTATGACTGAATGGTCCTTAATCTCACATTTTCTATCTGTAGAAAGCTGTCATGTTAGAAGAATTCTAGCCTAATCTTTGCCATTAGTGCTAATACTCCTTGCTTGGGGAAAGCACCATTCAGTCATGGGATCCCTGTATTCTGGGGATAAACTCCAGATGTGTACCATGTGCTGATTCTTAAGGTGTAACAGCCTTAAATGGGTTAAAGAGTTTGTTAATTTAGAATTATTTATCAACCTCTTGGGACCGTTCTGTATCCATTGCTGGCAATGGAGTGTAACGCAAGAATCTTGATGGTTCTTTTTCTGCTTTAAGGCAGAGGCTGAACTCAAGGTATTTATTGAAATGTTAATAAATACAATGCTTTGAATTTTTGTGGTATGAGTCTTTATGCTGAGCACATGGAGGAATGTATCTCATAAACTTTCATTTGTATTTCTGTCCTATTTAGCGACCTACAAATTCTATGAGCCAGTCACAGAAAGCTTATATACTGTGCTAGCATCTCGTTTAAAAATAAGGCCACTGATTCAAGTATACGTCTGATTGAAATATCTCCTCCCATTTTTCCACACGGTTCCATACCTTGAGTGTCAAACTCGAAACTGTTTTGAACTTGCTTCCAAATATCAATGCTGGGACTGTACCCTCTGTCCTCAACACCACAGTTTAGCTCCTTGGAAGATCTTGGTTTATACCTAATGCACAATGTCACTAGTTACTTATTAAATACCTGTACTCTACCTCATCTTATTCTACAGGTAATTGAGACAGTACAGCTTAAATCAGGGGTGTTGAATTCATTTATTATGAGGACTGGATCCACCACAGGTGTTAATCAGTCAGGCAAGTATCAAATGCAACATACACACCCTTTGTTAAAACTAAGGAGTATTAACTCCTCCAGTAGAGGCAAACAAAATCTTTCAGATGGTTGTAGAAGTATGCAGCAGCCCAAGAAAGCTGACACTAGTGTGTGTAAGCTGCTGTGGCCAAACCCACTGCTGGTGTTTGGCTCCATTGTCCACATCCTTATTTCTGGGGATTTAGCTATAATTTTCACAGTCACTGCAGAGCTGGAAAAACCATCTTTCGTGTTAATGCCCACACAGTTGCAGGAATGACAGCAAGGACAGAGACTGTGCTGGTCAGCCTCATGGATCACCTCCAGAGATGTCTCAATCGAGGTGGGGTAATGCTGCTGTTGCTCTGGGACCTAACAGTGGCATTCAACATGGTCAACCATGATCTACTGATCCATCGCCTCACCAACGTAGGGGTACAGGGGACTGCCTTACAATGGCTCACCTACTTTTTCCATGGTCAGGGACAGAGATTGGCGCTAGGCGAGAGGATCTCTCCCCGGCACCCACTGGAATGCAGTGTGCCACAGGGGGGATCCTCTTGCTGGTGCTGTTTAACATCAATATATTATAGTCCGGGGGGGTGGACTGGGCTGTCACCAGTACTCTGATGACACCCATCTCTATCTGATGATGGGCAGACTCCACCCCAGAAACCTTGGACAGGGTATTGGGGGCCATGGCTGGGTGACTTAAAACAGAATCAGCTGAGATTTAATCCAACAAAGGTGGAGGTCCTGTACCTGAGCTGTGGCGGGGGGGGGATTGGGAATCAGGCTCCCAACTCATGGTGGGATGTTGTTGTCACCAGTGCCATGGGTGAAGAGCCTGGGGGGTGGATCCTGGATGCCTCACTTTCTGTGGAGGCTCAGGTCAACACAGCTGTCAGATTGGCCTTTTACCATCTTCCATCTGATCAGGCAGCTGATTCCCTATCTCTCCTCCTGGGAGTTAGCTACAGTGCTCCATGCAGTGGTCACTTCCAGGTTAGGTTACTGTAACGTGCTCTACGTAGGGCTGTCCTTGAATTGGGCCCAGAAACTGCAGCTAGTGCAAAAAGCAATGGAACACCTGCTGACAACTGAGTACCGGAGCCAGGCTTTTGGTTGCGGCGGTAAACATCTAAATACTTTGGCCTCCCTGCCTATATTGGCCGTGTGAACTGCCCTTTCTGAAGATCACCATGGCTTCTGCTAAGTGGGTCCTTATCTTTGTCAGTATATGCCCAACACCAGAGGAACCCATGGATACTGGAAATTGACATTTTCTGCCATTTGTTGCTGTTTTTAGGAATTTTAACTTTGCATGAATTTGTATATATTACTGTATTTGTTGTGACCTGCCACTGTTTGTTGTGACTGTTGTGACCTGCCACTGAGCCCACTTGCAGGGAGGGCAGGATATAAATCCAATAAATAATAATAAAGCGGGGGCGGGGGGAGGTGAAGACATCACTGCACCCATCCCAATGACTGGGCTCGAGCAAGCTGCCCATGATGGAGAGGGAAAGCTGATAAGGGGGATTATTTTACTCCCAACTCTCCACTGTGGGCTCCTTGCTGTTGTCCTGTAGCCAACTTGGTACTTGAATGGATGTGAGCTGACAGGGATTGGGAGGTATCCAAGCTCTCCACTGTGTGCCTGTCCCAAGAGCTTTACTCCATATCTGCCACCTTGTTTCCCTAGCTACCACCCAGGCACACCATGAGGAGGACAGTCATTTCTTGTAGCATGGAGTAGCTGCCAAGGACAAAATTATATGTTCGAGTGTTGTCAACTACAGCCCTTGCGACAGCACATGTCCTTCCTGCAGCAGGGTCCACAGCCTTCACTAGGGAGATCCTCTTTATAATGAACAGAGGTGGTTCATGAGCCATATGAACGCCCTAGCAAGTCACATGCATCCCATATGTTTAACACTCCTTGCCTAGCTTATAACTGTAAATGGAGTCAAATGTATCCCAAAAGGGAATACTGAAGGTGGTGGCAGCTACAAGCATGGACGGCTTCAAGAGGGAATTAGATAAACATATGGAGCAGAGGTCTATTAGTGGCTATTAGGTACATAGTATAGATAGGAACTCTCCATCTAGGGCAAGTGATGCACTGTATTCTTGGTGCTGGGGGGGGCAACAGTGGGAGGGCTTCTACTGTCCTAGCCCCACTGCTGGACCTCCTGATGGCATCTGGTATTTTTGGCTACTCTGTGACAGAGTGTTGGACTGGATGGGCCATTGGCCTGATCCAACATTGGCTTCACTTATGCTCTTATGGTGAATATTCCTTTATTTCATAACAGTGTAATATTTCTATTGTGATTCTTACACAATTACTGCTAATTTTTATTGGCAATGGATTTCAAGCATCCAACTTGTACAATTTTGCAGGAGCAAGATAAGAGAAGCCAATGATGAATCAGGCCAATGGCCCATCTAGTCCAACACTCTGTCACACAGTGGCCAAAAATTCCAGGTGCCATCAGGAGGTCCAGCAGTGGGGCCAGGACACTAGAAGCCCTCCCACTGCTGCCCCCTCCAGCACCAAGAATAGAGTGCATCACCTGCCCCAGACTGAGAGTTCCTATCTATACCTTGTGGCTAGCAGCCACTGATGGACTTCTGCTCTATATGTTTATCTAATTCCCTCTTGAAACTGTCCATGCTTGTAGCTGCCACCACCTCCTGTGGCAGTGAATTCCATGTGTTAATCATTCTTTGGGTGAAGAAGTACTTCCTTTTATCTGTTCTAACCCGACTGCTCAGCAATTTCATTGAGTGCCCATGAATTCTTGTATTATGAGAAAGGGAGAAAAGTACTTATTTCTCAACCTGCTCAATCTGCTCCTTACAAATTTAGAAGTTAAGAACAATTTAAGCATGTTGCATTTTAGGAGGTGGACTTTAACTTGCAGTTAATGAAATTTGGAAAGAATTTTCAAAACTACAGTGCAGATCTTCTCTAAGCTGCTGTTACAGGCACTGATTAAAAATAGAATGAAAGCACAGAAAATGGTGGGGTGAGATAGAGAACTGAAGGAATTTCCTATATTCAAGTGAATGGCACTAAAATTCATATACATCTTATTAATCCCCACTTAACACTTACAAAAAGTGGATCCAGATTTATTTAATATAGTTATTGTGGCTTAGAAAAAATTGCAACCACATTCCATTGTAACCATAGGTAATGGCGGAAGATCATATTTGATATGACCACACCTTGGATTGTCTGTGCAAGTGATATTACATATTCAAGACATATTCCTGTGCCATGGCTGTCTTGATTGCTTCCAAGCCTTCAGAGATTCCTATTGAGAAACAAAAGCAAATGTGAAACTTGGCTCTTAAAACTATTTCAGATCTGTAGCTTCGATCCTATGCTTGGTGAAGGAGAGCAGTTCACTGTGCACACGATGACTTTGCTGCCAGTCTTCTGTTGCCTTCATTGGGTCAGTGACCCTTCAAGAACATCATAAGGCTACTAGTGGAGAACGGCAACAAGAAGCATAAATCAGTTTTTAAAAACTGCCCTCTTCCAATAGCTGAAGTGCCTTGGGAAGTGCATGTAGGGTCCAAGCCTACATTAGTAAAAACAAATAGCCTGTGATTGCTCCTTACTCACAAGCCTGAACCAGGCAGAACTCTTAAATAAACCTGCTAAACAGAGTTCCTAGGTACAGGACCTATGCCTTTAAACAGGCACTATATGTACTATATAATCTGTGTGCAAATAGCAGGTTGTTCCCACATTGGCTGGAGGAACACGTTTTGCTTCTGCACAGTTTTGATTTTGGAGGATGTAACCAATAAAAGGCAATACATTTTAACTGCCTTATCTTCTCATTCCTCCAGAAATAAAACATGAGATTAAAATACCTCTAAATTAGACTCCCCCCACAACCTTTAAGAATCTACTCAAAAGCATTCCACTAGATACTATGACCATAACCATAACGAGCATCCCTATGTCAGTTCAATTTTGCCCCATAATAAAATGACATCTTGACAATCTTGCGACTTAAATGTTGCCCAGGTACAACAAAAATTGTGTCACCTTCGAGACAAGCACATTTATTGTGGCATAATTCTTTATAGGTCAGAATCCGCTTTAATATATAATAACATATTCATAAAGCATTTCACATAGATTATTTTCTTATCCTTAAAACAACGCTTTTAGTAGCTCAGCGCCACCCCCATTACAGACAGCCAGGTGAGGCAGCCAATACAGATGTCTAAAGGCACCTATGAAATTCATAGCAGACGTGATTTGAACTACTGAAAGTTTTAATGTAGACAAGCCCCACCCACCCCCGGAAGTCGTACAGTCCATTGTGTACCGCACAAGGTCTAGGTTCTGGAAGCGCGGGAACGCCACAGGTCCACAGAAAGGCGGCGTCGACCGTCGAGATCCTGGGATAACAGGGTTGGGCCACAAGGTGGAAAACCTACTGTTTGCATCCTAAGGCTGCCTATTAGGAATAAGCCTCAGTAAAGCATAAGCCTCTACGTGGTTTATAGTATTGAATTCGTTGGAAGCCGCCTCCATAGATAGAGTGTGACAGCTAAATATTGCAAAAAAGTGAAGCTACGATCATATGGCCAGGCAACTCACCACGGAACTTCTCTTCCACCCCTCCCTTGGTCTACGCTTCCAGCTCGATCCGACGTCACACGTTAACTCTGCTTTTCCGTAACGCTTCTCGGGGAAATTTTCCAAAGCGGAGGAGGGGGAACTTTGGAGTCGCGTCCGCAAAACTCAGTTTTCTTCTACTAACTCCGGACGTTTGGCTTATCTTCCAAATTAACGTTTTATATAACTGAATATAAAATTGCAGGTTTTACGCGCTCGACGGACTTCCCCACTATTCTGTTCCACATCTCCACTACGCCACAAAGCGACCATCTTTTTTTCTGCGGGGCGGGGGGGGGAAGGAAAGTTTGTCACGTGTTTTTCTTAAAGGAGCAGAATGGATTTCTCTGTTCCGTTCTTCTCAAAAAAAGAAAAGAAAGTTTCCGACTCTCCCGCGTTTATTCAAACCAAAACACAGACATGATTCAAGCTTGAAAAGAACGTATAGGTGAATTTTATCTCCCATACCTAGGGTGTTCCAACCCTAGAATGATAAAAGGGTTGGAACACCTTCCCTATGAAGAAAGGTTAAAATGCTTGGGGCTCTTTAGCTTGGAGAAACGACGGCTGAGAGGTGACATGATCGAGGTTTATAAGATTATGAATGGGATTGAGCATGTTGAGAAAGAAGTACTTTTCTCCCTTTCTCACAATACAAGAACTCGTGGGCACTCTATGAAATTGCTGAGCAGTCGGGTTAGAACAAATAAAAGGAAATACTTCTTCACCCAAAGAGTGATTAACATATGGAATTCACTGCCACAGGAGGTCGTGGCAGCTGCAAGCATGGTCAGTTTCAAGAGGAAATTAGATAAACATATGGAGCAGAAGTCCATCAGTGGCTATTAGCCACAGGGTATAGATGGGAATTCTCTGTCTGGGGCAGGTGATGCACTCTATTCTTGTTGCTGGAGGGGGCAGCAGTGGGAGGGCTTCTGGTGCCCTGGCCCCACTGCTGGACCTCCTGATGGCACCTGGTATATTTTGGCCGCTGTGTGACAGAGTGTTGGACTAGATGGGCCATTGGCCTGATTCAACATTGGCTTCTCTTATGTTCTTATTTTTAAAGTGGAGGTGGAAATGCAACTTTTAAAAAAATGCCGTTAAAATGTGCAGAGAATTTTCCATATAGGGTTTAATTACTGTCTCGAACAGCTTATTCCTAATTATGCTGAACAGCAAAGAATGTGCTCCACTAGACATCAAGTAACTAATTGAGGGCAGAAAGGTGGATATAATTTTTGAAAAGTATTTTAACCCCAGAATGATTGTCGAAGGCTTTCACCACCGGAGTTCATTAGTTGCTGTAGATTTTCCGGGTTATGTGGCCCTGGTCTTGGCACTGTAGGACCTGAGGTTACACCAGTAACTGTGACTGGCATCCTCAGAGGTATAACACAGAAAGCCGTGTTATACCTCTGAGGATGCCAGTCACAGCTACTGACGAAACGTCAAGCCCTACAATGCCAAGACCAGGGCCACACAACCTGGAAAATCTACAGCAACCCAGAATGATTGTTTGCTATTCAATATTGTTCACATTTCTTCTGATACTTGTAAGATACATAAATATTATTAGAAATTTTGCATTAGAGTAGCAAAGAGTATGCAAATCTACAGATAAAAAGTACACCAGTGTTCAACCAACCTTTATGATTCTGTTTAGAGAGGGCAATGTGATATAGTGGTCAGTGCTGAGAATGTTGTATCAGGAGTGGTGGTAATGCCTGGCTGTCCAACCCAACACAGTTGCTAATTGAAGATGTGCAATATATGGATCATTGCCTTCCTCTTCATGTGTTGCACCTGGGAAGGTGCATCTAAGGGCAAACTTTCCAATAGCAGTAGCTACCAAGGTGGCTTTGATTGCAATGTTTCCGTGTTGAGTGTCTTCATAAGCTTTGTTGTCTAACAACAAGATGGGTAGCCATGTTTGTAAGAGTAGAAAAGAGCAAGAGTCCAGTAGCACCTTAAAGACTAATAAAATTTGTGTCAAAGTATGAGCTTTTGTGAGTCACTGCTCGCCTCCAGATATCTGAAAAAGTGAGCAGTGACTCACAAAAACTCATACCATGCCACAACTTTTGTTAGTCTTTAAGGTGCTAACTGGCCTCTTGCTCTTTTCTACTGTATAATAGAAGATAGCCTCAGGAAAATGAATCCTTGATTTATTTATTTATTCAATTTCTATCCCACCCTCTTTGCGTAGCAGGTTCAGGGTGGCTTACAGTGGTTAAAATACTTTAAAACACAGATGCATTGAGACAATGCAATAACATAGTATTCAAAAAATGGCAATCATAAATACAGATAAAAACAGATAAAATGCTGATGGCGGTAACATCCATAAGGTCATAATACACTGGCTGTTATTGTTCGGGTTAACAAAGAGGGCCTTAACAGTTCAGATGTTAGATGTTCAGATGTTATCAGCATATAAACAGTGGCGGCTCCTAGTTGAAGGCCTGGTGGAAGAGCTCTGTTGTACAGGCCTTGCGGAACTGTAAGAGGTCCCGCAGGACCCTGATGTCTTCCGGGAACTCATTCCACCCATGTGAAACTGCCACTGAGAAGGCCATTGTTATGTTCTCAGTTATTTCTAAGCTGTTTAGTTATGGTCTGTGCTTAAGGTATCCTAGTTTCCTCTGTTTTGATTGGCTGCCTAATAAAGACTTTCTAGTGGTCCTAAACTATACAGAGTATCCTATCATGAAGCTTCGCTTAGGTCCAATCAGAAACTATGAAAGTAATTGTATATAGTTCAGTTATGGAACAGTATAAATTTGGGTGCCGCTCTTAGCAGATTCAGATTAGAGCTGAGTAACGTTCTGAATAAAAGCTTTGTAGAGAGCCAGTTTGGTGTAGTGGTTAAGTGTGCGGACTCTGATCTGGGAGAACCGGGTTTGATTCCCCACTCCTTCACTTGCACCTGCTGATGTGACCTTGGGTCAGTCACAAGCTCTGGCACAGCTGTTCTCTCAAGGACGGTTTTGTCAGAAGTTCTCTCAGACCCACCTACCTCACAGGGTGTCTGTTGTGGGGAGGGGAAGGGAAAGGAGTTTGTAAGCCACTCTGAGACGCCTTTAGGCAGTGAAGGGCGGGGTATAAATCCAAACTCTTCTTCTTCTTCTTCTTCTTCTTCTTCTTCTTCTTCTTCTTCTTCTTCTTCTTCTTCTTCTTCTTCTTCTTCTTCTTCTTCTTCTTCTTCTTCTTCTTCTTCTTCTTCTTCTTCTTCTTCTTCTTCTATTTGATTATTGTCTCCCGCCTCTCAATACATAAAAACCCTAGCCCTGGTAGAGGCCAGTCTGGCGTCTTTTGGACCAGGGAGAGTCAGACAGTTTTGAGACCCTGACCTCTCTGGGGAACATGGGGAAAGGCGGTCCCTCAGGTAGGCAGGCCCCCGACCATAAAGGGTTTTAAAAGTCAAAAACAGCACCTTGAAATGAATCCGGCATGCTATTGGCAGCCAGTGCCAGGCTGGATGTGCTCCTGCATCAAGAGACCCATCAGCAGACTGGCTGCTGCATTCTGCACCAGCTGCAGCTTCCGGAGTTGCAACAAGGGTAGCTCCATGTAGAGAGCATTGCAGTAATCTAGTCTCGAGGTGACCATAGGATGGAACACTGTTGCCAGGTCATTGCATTCAAGGAAGGGAACAAGCTGCCCGATCAGCCAAAGGTGGTAAAAGGCTGCCTTGACAGTAGCTGCTACCTTGGCCTCCATCATTAAGGCAGCATCCAGGAGCACTCTCAAACTCCTGACTGTCAGCGCTGGCACCAGCGATGCCCCGTCGAAGGCCGGTAGTGAGATCCCCACCCCCGATCCACTCTGACTCAGGCACAGGACCTCCGTCTTCGTCGGATTCAATTTCAGTTGGCTCAGACTAAGCCAACCAGCCATGTCCTGAAGTGCCCGGTCCAGATCTTCTGGGATAGAGTCACACTGACCACACAACAACAGATATAGCTGGGTGTCATCCGCATATTGGTGACACTCTAGCCCATGCCTCTGAGCAATCTGGGCAAGGGGGCACATATAGATGTTGAATAGCATTGGGGAAAGCACTGCCCCTTAGGACACTCCGCAGATCAGCAGGTGCCTTCGGAACGTCTAATTCCCTAGAGCCACTCTTTGTCTTCAACCTTGGAGAAAGGAGACAAGCCATTGCAAGGCAAGCCCCTGAATTCCCATGTCGGTGAGGCGGTGGATCAGTAGCTGGTGGTCAACGACCGTGTCGAATGCCACCAACAGGTCCGACAACAACAGCACCGTCGTTCTGCCCCAATCCAGATGCTTCCGGAGACCGTCTTTGAGGGCGACCAGTGCCATCTCCGTCTCATGGTCTGGGTGGAAGCTGGACTGGAAGGGGTCTAGCACGGAAGTGTCATCCATAAAGCTCTACAACTGTATCACCACCGCTCTCTCAATTAATTTGCCAAATAGGGCAAATTGGAAACCAGCTGGTAATTTACCAATTCGGCCGGATCCAAAGATTTTTTTTAAAGAGAGAGCGAACCATTGCTTCCTTAAGTGCCCTCAGGAATAGCCCCTCAATGAGGGCCTTGTTGATAATATCCCTGAGGGCACCTCAGAACCGCTCACGGCTAGCTTTAATTAGCCATGAAAGGCACGGATCAAGGCTGCACATAGTTGGGCGTACTGTCAAGAGCAATCTGTCGACTTCCTCTAGGCTGAGTGGACTGAAATAATCCAAAATCAGACTAGAAGATATGCATGGAGCCCTGAGTTCACTCACTGTCTCAACTTTGGCGGGAAGATCGCGGTGGAGCGACAGGACTTTATCTGCAAAATAGCTTGCAAAAGCCTTGCAGCCAATCTCCAATTCCCTGGCATTTGGTCTGCCCTGTGGCAGAACTGTTAAGGACTGAATAGTTCTAAACAATTGGGCCGGGTGTAAGCTTGCAGATGCAACCATGGCCGCGTAGAACTTTCTCTTTGCAGCTTTGATTGCCATCACGTAGGATCTCATAAATGACCTATAAGATGTTCTTGTTGCTTCATTGCGGGCACGTCACCACTGTCTCTCTAGTTATGGCTGCCAAGAGTCAGTCCTGCCAATCCTCGACTAGCGCATCCAGCAAGCCACCAGGGGGCATAGGGTCCCATTGGGCCATCTGAAGCCACAGGGGGTCCATTTGGCTCCATGGGTAAGCTAAAATATGCTCGCTGCCCAAACAGGGTCAGTGAAACATTCATGCGGGCTTTCGGGGCATGGTGGTCCAACTATGGAACTGCTATCGCAGTAATCCGGTCCACTGTAACCCCCGCTGCGAAGATCAAATCAAGCATGTGACCAGCTCGGTGAGTGGAGGCCTTTACATATTGGGAGAGTCCTAGTGCTGCCATGGATGACACCAGATCCACCGCCTGTGAGGAGGCTGTATCATCAGCATGAACATTGAAGTCACCCAAGACAATCAGTCTAGGGTACTCCAGTGCCCAGTCCAACCCGGGCACTGATAGGCTATCAGCCGGTGCATTGGGTGGTCGGTACACTAACCAGATAGCCAAACTCTCCCCGGCTTCCCACACAAAGCCAGCACACTCTATGCCTTTGAGCCTCAACGGCAGGAGCACCCTGAAGGAGTAAGCCTCCTGAATGAACAGAGCCACTCATCCCCCCCGCTGCTTAGTCCATGATTGGTGGAGGACTGAGAACCCAGGTGGAGCCATTTGGAAGAGCGCTACAGTCTCCCCATCTCGAACCCAGGTCTCAGTCATGCACGCCAGGTCCACATTTTGCTCTAACAGAAAATCTCGGAGGACTGTGGTCTTATTATTTATGGACCTGGCGTTACACAGCACCAATGATGGAGAGGGGTCTTTAATCCTAGCCCCACTGACTGCCACCTTTGGGATGGGGCACAGGCTGGAAGGGGGCTCAGCTTCCCTATTTCTCTGTTCCCTTCCCTTCCATCTTTGACTGACCCCCCTGCTGTGCTTTCCCCTCCCCGGGAGCACTGATATTCCTTGTCCACTCATCGCCATTTGTTGATGGTCTTCGCAAAAGCCTCAGACCAGCTGGTGACTACAGATGGATGAATACCTAATATAAGCGCTACTGGAAACAATTAGCAGTCCTCCTACTGGAATAGTAATTATTATTCTGGAATACTAATTATTATTATTTATTTATGTATGTAATTTGTAAAGGTGAAGTAAAGATGAAAACTGTGAGAGAAAGGCTTAGTCCCCCCCTTGATCTGAATTGGGCCTCCATGTTTGAAAACAATGAGAGCTGTGGAAATTCTCACATCCGGTTTCTCTCTAAGTGAGACCTACTGAGAACAATCCCCCACTTGGTGTGTATGGGAGACATTCTGTTTTGTTTTGCTCTTCCCTGAACTTTTCCCACCAGCTCCACAATGTATAGTTTTAGTTACCAAGGTGTTCCCACGGTGTTCTCAGTGCTTCATGTACATACTGAGCCTTATATAAACTAGTGCAAAGCTCTAACTGCATGAGACATTTTCATTTATGTTAAATAAATTCTTAAATACAGTGCAGTTTCATAATTAGAAGGTAGAATGGCCGTTTGCTTAAGGAATTTTACATGTCTTGTAATTATGACCCTATGTTGGTTTGCCAAATTTTAGAAATATTGTGTTCCTGCCTGAGTCCCCACACTGTAGATCTGTTCTTTTGACCTCTGTTTCCTTAGCAACATTATCTTAGTCATGGGCTGGTGCCACACTATCAGGGAAGAGTTTCATGGTTTGTTTTTCTTTTTGGAATACAGAATGTATTCTGAACAGAAGTTAGAGACAGGATTATGTTTGGGAACAGAGTTGATGATCTCTTCTTAATTCTATATCATGACCTTTTACCTACGTTATGTATGTATGTATGTATGTCTTGGATTTCTACCCCGCCCTCCCAGCCAAAGCCTATAAAAGAAGGACTCAGTATCTTGTTCAGGGTGCTTGCATAATCTGCTCTTGCGGGCATCAGGATGATCATCCTTAATAAAGACTGTATGCTCTGTTAGCCAAAAGCCTTGGGTGAATTTCTGTCCCCTAGAGATGATCTCAGAAGTTGGGGGGGGGCTGCCTATTCTAGGCTGTCCCATAACAATAATCAAAATGATTCAGCAGTCAAGATGCATGGCAAAATATTTCCACTGAGTCAATATAACTTCCTGTGGTACCATGAGGATTAACACACGTATTGTAATACAGGTGAGAAACTACAAGGACTTGCAGGAAGTATCTCATCCCCCCACACACAGACTATTTTCTCTTTCCCTTTCCTGAAAGCCCCCATACCCTCTCTGCTTCTTCTAATTCCTTCTCCCCTTCCCACCCAACAGTCAACCTACATTTATCTGCCCCTTTGTCTTCAGGTCCATCGTACTCCACCAGCCTCTCCCTAGGACAACTATGGTCCAGTTGCGTGGTGCTGCCCACTGGGCCAGGCCTACTTGCAAAAGGCGCCCCCCTGCAAAAAGCCCCTCCACCTCTTCCCAGGCTTGCTTGGGCGCCCCGCAGAGCGCCCAAGCAAGCCGGCGCTGGGAGGGTAGGGGCGGCGGTTTAAACCTCCGCCCCTTCCCTGGCTTTCCTGGGGACCCCGCAGCCGCAGAGCCCCCAGGAAAGCCGACGCTGGGAGGGAGGGGGCAGTGGTTTAAACCTCTGCCCCCTTCTCGGCTTTCCTGAGGGTCCCGCAGCCCAGGAAAGTTGGCACTGGGAGGGAGGGGGCGGCGGTTTAAACCTCCACCCCCTTCCCGGCTTTCCTGGGGGTCCCGCAGCCATGGAGCTCCCAGGAAAGCCAGCGCTGGGAGGGAGGGGGCGGCGGCTAGACCCCTGCCCCCTTCCCTGGCTTTCCTGGGGGGCCCGCAGCTGTGGAGCGCCCAGGAAAGCCAGCGCTCCGCCGCTGCCCCCAGTCTCCAGGCCCCACCAGGAGGTTGGCATCCTCGGTGGGGGGTGCCCCAGGCTGTCCTGCCTAGGGCGCCCAGACACCTGGAGCCGGCCTTGATGATGTTACCTGTTTGGTACCAAGTAAAGATTCTTTAATGTATAAATTATATGTGATGTCATCTGGGGTATAAGACCTTCTGCTTTTCCTGGTTATGGCAGGATACAGCTTGGTATTGCTGGGGGCCAAAAGGTACTCAGCCTTGTATCTCCTGTTTCATTGCAATAAACAGATTTATCTAACTTGTTGGACTCTATGTTTTTCCAATTCGGCCCTGGGAGCACACGGACACAGATTTGTGCATCATAGAGGAACTGATTTTTGTCATCTAGGGAGCAGCTATAATTCCAGGTGATCTCCAGCTCCTGCCTGGAAGTTAGCAACTCTACTTCCCCTGGGGAAAATGGCTGCTTTGGAGGGTGGAGTCTATAGCATTATACCTCTCTGAGTTCCTTTCCTTCCTCACACCCCACCTTCCCCAGAGTCCACCCCACAAATTTCTTAAGAATTCCCTGAGGTTGGCAGCCCTTTTTCTTTCCCACCTAACAGCCAACCAACTATCTGCTCCTCTGTCCCCTCCCCCTCCAGCAGCCTCCACCTAGCAAAACTGTGGCCCAGTTGTGTGGTGTTGGCCACTGGGCCAGGCCCACTTGCATGGTAGAGAACCCTCAAGGACTCGTGCGTTGGGACCTTACAGCTTACATTATTCTCCTCTTTCTTTTTATCTGCACAACAACCCTGTGAGGTAGGTTAAGACAGAAATTATGTCCCTGGTACAAAATCACCCAGTGAGCTTCCACAGCAAGATGGGGATTCAAACCTGGGTCTCCCAGATCCTACTCTGAAGCTCCAACTGCTATACCACACTGGCTTTCATAGGGTGGCTGCTGTTGAACAGGAGCAAGCAGCCAAGCCTAGTTATGTCATGCAAGTCTGGAGGTTCAAGTCACCCAGAGACTGCCTCCAGGCCAAGGTTTGCCAGCCTCCAGTGGAACCTGGAAATCTCCTAGAATTCCATCTGAACTCCAGATGACAGAGATCTGTTTGCCTGGAGAAAATAGCTGCTTTGGAGGGTGGACTTTGTGGCATTATATCTAGCTGAGGCCTCTCTGCTCCTTAAGTCCTGCCTTTCTCATACTCCACCACGTAATCTCCAGGGATTTCCCAACTTGGAGCTGGTAACCCTAGTCAGACTTGGCCCCAATGAGTCCTCCCTCAAAGGCCAAAACAGGCCTGGAAAGGACTCTGCCCGCTCACCCTGCCTTTTACTGACAAAGCCAAGCCTGGAATCTGTGGTTGCCTAGCAACAGGAACTTAGGGAGTCTGTTGCTTAAAGCTACAGGTGCTCCTTTTATAATTTTCACTTTAAAAACATTTATTTGTTTATTTAGAGTTCACATTTTCCACAAACCTGGAGCCCTTTGGTGTAGTGGTTAAGAGTGGTGGACTCTAATCTGGAAAACCGGGTTTGATTCCCCACTCCTCCACATGAAGCCAGCTGGGTGACCTTGGGTCAGTCACAGTTCTCTCAGAGTTCTCTCAGCCCCACCTATCTCACAGGGGGGAAGCGAAGGCGATTTTAAGCCACTCTAAGACTCCTTCAGGTAGTGAAAAGCAGGGTATAAAAACCAACTCTTTTTCTTTTCAGGTTTGTAACAAGACCTGTAAATTGCCCATTCACAGCTCCAGTCACCAGATTTAAGTATCTAAATATTTGGCCGACTTTGCTATTAGAATATAAGATAGCCTTTTGTGGACTATAACCCATTCATCAAATGAAAAGAATTGTAAACAATGAAGTCAAACATTTATGAAATGCTAGAGATACAGCCTGTGACATTGCTTCACAAAGCTGAAATGAATACATCCTATACAAGCATAGTGACCATTCATAACAGTAACTGGCACTAACACAGTCTCCCTGTACTTGCTGTTGGTGAGGAAAGCTTGGACCAAACAGAATCCTAAATAAACAAAATCAAATGGGTGGAATTGCCAAGTCTGATTAACTTAGGACTTAATAGTGACCAAGATTTCTTCTCCCATTTTGTTGTTGTTCAGTCACACAGTCAAGTCCATCTCTTCGCGACCCCATGGACCACATCACGCCAGGCCTTCCTGTCTTCCGTCGTGCTCCGGAGTTTGCTTAATTTCATGTTCGTTGCATCGATAACACTGTCCAACCATCTCATCCTTTGCTGTCCCCTTCTTCTTTGACCTTCAATCTTTCCCAGCATCATGGTCTTCTTCAGTGAGTGCTCCCTTCTCATTTGGTGGCCAAAGTATTTGAGCTTCAGCTTCCATATCTGGCCTTCCAGGGAACAGTCAGGGTTGATTTTTTTTAGGATTGACTGATCTGATCTCCTTGCAGTCCAAGGGACTCTCAAGAGTCTTCTCCAGCACCATAATTTGAAAGCATCTATTCTTCAGCGCTTGGCCTTCCTTGTAGTTCAACTTTCACAGCCATACATTACTACTGGGAATACCATTGCTTTGACCATATGGACTTTTGCTGGCAGGGTGATGTCTCTACTTTTTATTATGCTGTCTAGGTTTGCCATCGCTTTCCTCCCAAGGAGCAGGTGTCTCTTAATTTCATGGCTGCAGTTACTGTGTGCAATGATCTTGGATCCCAGGAACGTGAAGTCTGTCACTGCTTCCATGACTTCCTCTTCTATTTGCCAAGGAGTGATGGGGCTGGGTGCCATGATCTTAGTTTTTTTAATGTCCCAGGGCCAAATTTTGCATTCTCCTCTTTCATTCTTAGCAAGAGACTATTTAGGTCCTCTTCACTTTCTGCCATCAGAATGGTATCATCTGCATATCTGAGGTTGTTGATGTTTTTCCCAGCAAAATTCCAGCTTGTGATTCATCCATGCCAGCATTTTGCATGATGTACTCTGCATACAAATTAAACAAGCAAGGAGACAATATACATCCTTGTTGTACTCCTTTTCCTATGCTAAACCAATCAGTTGTTCCATATCCAGTTCTAACTGTCACTTATACAGGTTTCTCAAGAGACATGTGAGGTGGTCTGGTACTCCCATCTCTTTAAGGACTTGCCATAGTTTGTTGTGATCCACACAATCAAAGGCTTTAACATAGTCAATGAAGCAGGAGTAGATGCTTTTCTGGTACTCTTTTGCTTTCTCCAGAATCCAGCGGATGTTGGCAATTTGATCTCTAGTTCCTTTACCTCTTCAAAACCCAGCTTGCACTTCTGGCAGTTCTCTATTCACGTACTGTTGAAGCCTAGCTTGTAGGATCTTGAGCATGACCTTGCTAGCATGTGAAATGAGTGCAATTGTGCAATAGTTTGAACATTCCTTGGCATTGCCCTTCTTTGGGATTGGAATGTATACTGACCTTTTCCAATCGTGTGGCCACTGTTGCATTTTCCAAATTTGCTGGCATATTGAGTGCAACAATTTTAAGACTTTGAATAGCTCAGCTGGGATACCATCACCTCTGCTAGGTTTGTTGTTAGTAATGCTTTCTAAGGCCCATTTGACTTCACGTTCCAGGATATCTGGCTCAAGGTTAGTGATTACACCATCATGGTTGTCACGGACATTGAGATTCCTTCTTGTATAGTTCTTCTGTATATTCTTGCCATCTTTTCCTAATCTCTTCTGCTTCTGTTAGGTCCCTACTGTTTTTGTCCTTTATCATGGCCAGCTTTGCATGGAACATTCCCTTGATTTCTCCAATTTTCTTGAAGAGATCTCTAGTCCTTCCCATTCTATTGTTTTTCTCTATTACTTTGCACTGTTCATTCAGGAAAGCCTCCTTATCTCTCCTTGCTGTTCTCTGGAAATCTGCATTCAGTTGGGTACACCTTTCTTTTTCACCTTTGCCTTTCACTTTCCTTCTTTCCTCTGCTATTTGTAAAGCCTCATGACAGCTACTTTGCTTTCTTGCATTTCTTTTTCTTTGGGATGGTGTTGATTGCTGCCTCCTGTACAATGGCACGAACCTCTGTCCATAGTTCTTCAGGCACTCTATCTATCAAATAAAATCTTCTCCTCTACATATGTTAAATTGTGTATTGCCAATTGCTGTGGATGCATTTGCATAGAAAGGTCACATACCTCTTGCATTTCATGGCTTTCTGGTCTTACAGTTTATATTTTTTTTCTGAATACATGTGTGTGTGTGCATAAATACAAACTGCCAATTTAGGATAAGGCCATTTTTATGAACGGATTAGAACTGCAATATAATGGAACAGTTCAGGAGTAGGATTGTTAGTCTATTACAATGTTTGGTGTATGTGTCATTTTGTAATGTATTGTCTTCTTTTGTAATCCATTTATGCATTGTTTATGGTATGTTGTGCCTTAGAGAGTTTTCCGGCACCATTGTTTCCTAGTTCTGTAATCCTAGTCCTATTGCATTGTTACTGGATGTCTTGTTCTGTCTGAACTGTTTTTTATATTTTGTGATCTACCTTGAGACTCAGTGAAAAAGATGGGCTACAAATAAATAACATCTTTAGCATCCTTTATCCATATGTTGAGTATCAGATGCATAAAGGATGCTGAGGATGTAAGCCTAGTTCATGTTTACCTACAGATGTATTCAGAAAATTATGTAAGCAAGCAGTAAAGTAGGCTCATGAGATGCAACAGAAACTCAACTTTCTAAGGCACCAGTCTGTTTTGCTTTCCTTTTTTGACTTTGCATCATGACGTTCAAATAGGTATTCCATTGTAACTCAACTTTAATAATAGAAGTAAAAAAATGATAATGCACAAAATAACATAAGAACAGTTGCTGATACCACACTGGGGGCCTCTTGGCAGTTTTTGTTGACCTTCATCCAGTGCTGGACTAACATCCTTGTAGAGCTGGTGTATCATAGTTGTGATAGTTCTGGCACAATATTGTGTACTTCCCATTCTGAACATTTATTTCCTGGCTCAGAAAAAGCTTGGCATTGGGGTGGAAAATGATCATGTATTGACCACAGGTTTCAAGTAATAAGTCAATTGCCAATTTTCATCTTCATAGACTGAATAAAACAGTTTTGCATCATTACATCCTGCATAAAATGAACACACTTTGTATGGAGGGTTTGCACTTCAGCCCTTTAGTAAGCAAGGAACAAAAGTTTCCATTTTCTGAAGCTAGTTCACACCATTTTGCACAGCATCCCTCCCTTTTAGGTGCATATGGCAGGAGAGTCCAAAGCAAGGGTGCATAAATGAATTCTATTTTCCTGTACTGTTCTATAGTTCTGGAACGTAACTTCTGCTCTTTTGAGAACTCATGCAGTTTCCACAGCATTTTGTAATTAAATACATTAGTCCAACTTCAGTGACTTCCATAAGGTGTAGTATTTGCTTCTAGATTGATTCAGGCTCCCTATTTTCCACCACACTTTGATGTGTTCTGTGAAGCTAAAGACAACTTGCTATGAAATTGAATTTTTTTAAAGTGATTTTTTTCTAATTTAGCTTCTCTGATCATGTTTTCCAATTCCTTTCCAATTTCACATCTCTCCATGCTCTTGATTTTTTTCCCTTTCTGCCCCCACTGAGTGCTGCCTTGTTACTGCATGTTGGTGTCTTTCTCCGGGAAAAACAGCAAAAGTGGAAAACGTTTCTGTTGTTGTCTGGATCTGCATTATTAAACTAACTTCATGCAGACTAAGCAGGAAATGAAAGGTGCCTGGCAATTCCTTTCACAGAGGGCAGCCTGACTTACATCTTGATGATAATAGTATTACCACATGAGAATCAGTGCACCCAAGCCACGAGTAGCGTATTGGATTTAGAGACATTTCACACTTCACGTGGCAATTGTATATGCCAATGTCATGGTAATACAAGTGTTATACTGGTATTCCCAGCATTAAACATGTCAGGTGTGAAGGGCAAGTGCATGTCCTTACACAGGTAGAAGATATATATGGGTGAGCCATAGCCAATTAGAGCTCACCAACAAGTGTCTTCAAGTGTTTAGGGATGCAGGCCTGTCCTATACACTCGCTGAAGGAAACATCTGTGTGGCTTCAACAAACAGATTTGTTTCATAAAGAGTAAAGCAGCTCTTAGATGTTGCAGTTGCAGTCTTTGCTCAGTCATAAATTCATTGGCTGTTCTGCCTAAGCCTCAGTTCCTCCGTTTCTAAAATACAAATATGAATGACCTTGTCAGGATGAATGAGGTAAGATTTGTAAAGCATTTCCTGTACGTAAAATGTACCATGGAAATAGATTATTAGGATCAAACTTATGCTGATATCTTACCCCGATGGATGCAGCACTGGATGTACTTTCTCTCCTGTAGAGCTCTTACCATTCAGCAATAGTGGATCCTTAAATGAGACCCAGAAGGAATTCTGAGCATCCTCAGAGAATGAGCAAACATCAAAGGAACTGGGTAAGCAACTGCAAAATTCAATATAATTATTTCTCTTCTAAACAGGATCCACCACATTTCTTTTACTCAGTGTGTGTGTGTGGGGGGGGGAAGGTTATTGGAAGCAGTTGTCAGTGGAACTGTTTGTGGAATTTGATGGAAGTAGCTGGGTGGCAGGGCCTGGTGGCAGGGGATCCCCGTCTCTATGGGGGCGGTGTGTCTGGGAAGCCTACACTTAGGTTAGCATGAGACTGGAAGTAAATAGCTACAAATAAAACCCACATTTTTTTCAAATTGGGGAAAGCAAGAAGAAGAGGATAGAGCAAACTCTTATATTTTGGGGGGGCTGCCCCCATGCTTACCTGTTTTAGAGGGGACTCTGGCAGGGGACAGCTTTGTCCAGGCACCACTGAGTCAGGCAGCCCAACCAAGTGCTGTGGAGAAAGGAGCAAGTGGGAAGCCAGGCCCAGGAATGTGCCAGCAGCAGCCTCAGAGCCTGGTAGGCCCAGCACTCACCTTAGAAGGGAAGTGGGGCTTAGGCAGCAGCCTGCACCTGTGGAACGTGGGAGAAGGAAGCTGGCCAGTGGCTTGGGCCTTCTGGGGCCTGTTCATGCCAGCAAGTGAGGAGAGGGCCCAACCAGAGAGGCTGTTGGCCCAGATTCCCTTCAATCACCATGGGCCCAGACTTGAGGAGAAGGCATTGGGGAAATCCAGGGTCAGTCCACCCCCAGGTAATTCTTTTATTATGCCTGCCCAGAGAGAGCTGAGGGGAAAGGTTCAGGCTATGTCTTTGCAGCAAAAGGACTGGCAGTAGGCTGGAGAGAGAGGGCTCAGGTTGTAGTTGTACCTCCGTCCTCTCCCTAAACTGAGGCCCAACCTTTGGGCCTGCTGAAGAGAGGACTCTGGAAGGTGTGCCTGCCCTGGACTGTAGTCCACAGGTGTCAGAGCCCAACACTCGAGTAGTATTTATGCCATCACAACACAGAACAAGTATCAGATTCTTATGCCTGTATATATCTTGGCATCGTACTCATTTGCTCTGTTGGTTGATATGAAATGTGGCTCTTATGGATGGTACTTTTGTGGGTAGCATGTAGAATTGAAGTGGTATAACAAAATACAGCAGGAAGTGAAAGGGTTATGTGGAGAAATGCATTCTCTTTGGGGCCTGCAAAAAGCCCACATTCATTTTACAAAGCCTCTCTGTGAGCACAAGGACAGGAAAAATGAGAGAAATTAATTGCTCTCAAGAACCCTCAACCTGTTGACAGGGCTTTCGAGGTAAGAGATGTTTAGAGGTGGTTTGCCGTTGCCTGCCTCTGCATAGCAACCCTAGACTTCCTTGGTGGTCTTCTGTCCAAATACTAACTAGGTAGGGCTGACCCCATTTAGCTTCCAGGATCTGATGAGACTGGGCTAGCCTGATCAGGGCTTCTAGCTGGCAGAGAATAATCAAAGGGCTGCCTGATACCCTGGCAGGAATGTGATGCTTGGGAGGGAGACAGAATCTGCATTTGTCCTTTCCACCAGTGTCCCCACCTTTTGACTCCATCTTCAAAAAAGCTGCCCACATTTGGTGTCGTTTTCACACCTCAACTATGCTAGCATCCTTTTGCATGTCCACATATGTTTATTGTTCTTTCGGGGCGGCTCCACTGTCATTGCACCTCTGCACTGCTTTAAAAGAATCTTCTTCAAACAGCATTCAAACAAGCATAGGGCCAATCTGCATTTAGCATTTGCTCTGTTGTTTTACCAAACCCACAATGGAACAGAAAAAGATGCAGTTCAAAACCACAGTCAACCAACCCCGGGCCAACACTGTAGTGACTGCAGAGTCACCCCCCAAATGGCCATAAAACGGCCATAAATCTATGCAGACAGCCACTATAAAACCAGAGATCAAATGAAGTGAAAGCAGCATGCAGTCTGGACACTGCCATAAAATGTGACACTCAAGCAAAGTGAAAGTGACATGCAATGTAGATGGGAATTTCTGTTCCAGTGTGAGTTTGGTAAGACAGCGGAGCAAATGCTAGATGCAGATCGGACCATAGAGAAAGACGGCATCACAGCAGCATGCAACTGATTTAAAAATGCAAATGCAGATTTGACCAGAGACTTGGAGATACCAAATGCTTAGGCATGTGTGGGCTACATTGTGGTTTTTGCTGGTGTAACATTATGCTGCTACGGGGGTGGGGGGTGGCCTCAGGCTGAGGTGGCTTAGGGAGCTGACTAACTCCTGCTTCCCCTGCAGGCACAGACCATTGCTCCAGTGGGGGGTCTGTAGCATTGCTGAGCTGGTGCCTGGCCACAGCACATCAGCAGCAGGCTGTTAAACCAGCATATCTCCAAAATATGCCAGCATAGCAGCTGGTTAGCTCCTTAAGCACTTCCCCTCCCTCAGGATTGTGCTATTAGTATTTTATAATTAGGGTTGCCAACTCTGGGTTGGGAAAATTTGAGGGATGGCGTCTGAGGACAGCAGAGTTTGGTGAAAGGAGGGGCTTCAGTGAGGTATAATGCCATAGAGCCCACCTTCCAAAGCAGCCATTTTCTCCAGGTGAGCTGTCTCTTGGAGACCAGTTGTAATAGTGGGAGCTCTCCAAGCACCACCTGGAGGCTGGCAACCATATTTATAGTGCTCCTTCAACATACCTAACTTTCCTACGGGGGGGGGTGGCAGCATTTTTTTGCATTTTGTTTGTGTGTGTGCACGCCTGTGCCTGGAAGTCATGGCATCCTCTGAACATAAACATAAGAACATAAGAGAAGCCAATGTTGGATCAGGCCAAGGGCCCATCCAGTCCAACACTCTGTCACACAGTGGCCAAAAATACCAGGTGCCATCAGGAGCTCCACCAGTGGGGCCGGGACATTAGAAGACCCTCCCACTGCTGCCCCCCCCCCAAGCACCAAGAATACAGAGCATCACTTGCCCCAGCCTGAGAGTTCCTATCTATACCTTGTGGCTAATAGCCACTGATAGACCTCTGCTCCATATGTTTATCTAATTCCCTCTTGAAGCCGTCCATGCTTGTAGCCACTTCCACCTCCTGTGGCAGTGAATTCTATGTGTTAATCACTCTTCGGGTGAAGAACTACTTCCTTTTATCCATTCTAACCTGATCGCTCAGCAATTCCATTGAGTACCCACGAGCTCTTATATTGTGAGAAAGGGAGAAAAGTACCTCTTTCTCTACCTGCTCTTCCCATGCATAATCTTATAAACCTCGATCATGTCACCCCTCAGCCATCGTTTCTCCAAGCTTAGGAGCCCCAAGCGCTTTAACCTTTCTTCGTAGGGAAAGTGTTCCAACCATTTTATCATTCCAGTTGCCCTCTTCTGCACTTTTTCCAAAGCTATAATATCCTTTTTAAGGTGTGGCGACCAGAACTGTACACAGTATTGAGGTCACACCATTGATTTATATAGGGGCATTATGATACTGGCTGATCTGTTTTCAATACTCTTCCTAATAATCCCCAGCATAGCACTGGCCTTTTTTATTGCAGTCACACACTGTCTCGACATCTTCAGTGAGTTACCTACTACTACTCCAATATCTCTCTCTTGGTCAGTCTCTGCCAGTTAGGACCCCATCAACATGTATTTATAGTTAGGATTTTTGGCTCCAATGTGCATCACTTTGCACTTGGCCACATTGAACCCCATTTGTCACGTTGATGCCCACTCGCCCATCCTCGACAGATCCCTTTGGAGTGCCTCACAATCCTCCCTGGTTTTCACCACCCTGAACAACTTTGTATCATCTGCAAATTTAGCCACTTCACTGCTTACTCCTAACTCCAAATTATTAATGAACAAGTTAAAAAGCATCGGACCGAGTGCTGATCCCTGCGGTACCCCACTGCTTACCATCCTCCACTGAGAAAATTGCCCATTTGTAGTCACCCTCTGTTTCCTATTAATTAGCCAGTTTTTGATCCACAAAAGGACTTGTCCTTTTATCCTGTGATTTTTGAGCTTACTTAGGAGCATTTGATGAGGAACTTTATCGAAAGCTTTCTGGAAGTCAAGGTAAACAATATCTGTTGTGTCCCCCTTGTCCATATGTTTGGTCACCCCCTCAAAGAGACAAGATCTTCCCTAACAGACCCATGCTGAATCTGCCTCAATAGTTTTTGTTCATCAACGTGCTTACTAATTCTTTCCTTAATAACAGTTTCCACCAATTTTCCCAGTATCTGGCGACTCCTACTGGGGCATGGAGGACTTTCAGAGAAGTGGCTTGACAGCCTGCCTCTGTCTTTCAACCCTGGTATTCTTTGGAGGTTTTCCATTCAAATACTTGCCAGAGTTGGCAATGCTTAGCTTCCGAGATCTGACGAGATCGGGCTTGCCTGGTCTATCCAGGTCAGAACCCTGCTGTTATTTTTTTAATGTTCAATAAAAATTAAAATTCAAGCACTGTCTCCTTCATTGTTTGCTATTCCACACAGCAGGTATTGTCCACTTTTGTGCCTGTTCCAGCTAAGACCAAAGGTCCCTTGACCCAGGAGTTTGGAGGTGCTTGTGAAAGTCCACATGTGGCTCAAGCATTCCAGGTAACAGATGCATGAGTCTGGCTAGGGCTGGGCAAGCAAGCAGTCAATTGCTCATGTCCAAAATGGGACACATTGTCTTCGTGAGCTAGATGTGCCTACCCAACGTATCACTGATTTGCAAAATACTTAAGGGGAAAGTAGGCACAGCTGCACATCCATCATTTCCCCTTTGTTCCCATTGTTTCTCATTCAGTGTTCTCATTTTCATTAGAGACCAGCTGTTAACAGCTCTAAGGGATTTGGATTTTCTTTGGGGGGTTTTCCCTCCATTCCTGGACACAGACCAAGAGAAGAAAAATGTATAGCAATGAACAAATATCATGTGGGGCTTTAAAAAAAATTAAATTGTTGGCCATGTGACAATCGTATTAATTTATTTATTTTTTAATTCTCATAATTTCAACGTATCAGCTTTGGATCTGCTTGTCTGTACTGACAATATAAATATGAGCTTTCCCAGGTCACTGAAGCTTAAGATATATGGCTTGGAAAATGCCTTAAAATTATGTAATCAGATCATCAAAAGGAAGTCGAATACGTTATTGGTGGTCAGGAAAATTAGGAATACAGAAGTAGCTGGAGAATAAATAATAAACCTTTTGGAAGTTCTTTCGAAAAAGATGCAGGAAGAAGGAGAATTATGCACAGGACTAAGGTGATTTTTGTTAGTTATTTGTTAGATGTTATCTTGCTACTTTATAACTTCTGTCCCTCAGTTCATGCTACATGCAAAATTACAAATTATATAGAATTCATTCTCAGACTAGGGCTCAGATTTAGCCCAAAGGTATCTGCAGATCAAAAGAAATATACAGGGACAGATGTCCCAGTGAATACGAAAGTCAGATATGGTTTATTACTGTTCTTTGTATTTTCAAAGATAATTTATCCACTGTGTCTCTGCCCTTGCATGCTTTCATTTAAGAACTGATCACAAGAAAAAAAATGCTGCAATCTAATTATGTTAGCAAGAAGACAGTCTCCATTAAGACTGAAACAATGAGAGCACTGGAGGAGCTCCTAAAATAAGTGCTGAGACAGACAAAAGGAAATACTTCTTTACACAGAGAGTGATCAAAATTTTATTTATTTATTTATTATCAGACTTCTACCCCGCCCTCCCTGCAAGCAGGCTCGGGGCGGCTTCCAATTGGCATAAAATACAAATAAACACAGTTAAAACACAACAATTAAAATAATACAATACAATACAAGATGCAAAATACTGGCAGTGGTTAAAATCCATTGAATAGAGTGCTTCAGATGGTGTCGACAGAAGCTGGGTGTTCTTCTGCTTGCCAACTCCAATGGCAACTGCTCGATGGTGAGCACTAGATGTTCCAGATAAGAGTCTACTCATCGGCTCTCAAGGCAGCTGCTCGATGGTACGGTTATGGGCCGGGTACTCCAGCGGCGGCAGCCACTAATTAAATGCCTAGTGGAAGAGCTCCGTCTTGCAGGCCCTGCGGAACTGCGAAAGGGCCTGCAGGGCCCTGATCTCCTCTGGGAGCTCATTCCACCAGGTAGGGGCCACCATTGAAAAGGCTCCAGCCCTAGTGGCAGCTAGCCTGGCCTCCCTTGGGCCAGGGAGGGTCAGATGATTTTGCGAACCAGACCGTAGTGCTCTCTGGGGTATATGCGAGGAAAGGCGATCCCGTAGGTATGTTGGACCCCGGCCATATATGGCTTTAAAGGTAAGAACCAGCACTTTGAAGCGGACTTAGTATGCTATTGGCAGACAGTGCAGTGACCTCAGCACAGGCTGGATGTGCTCCTATCTAGGGAGGCCCAACAGCAGCCTGGCTGCAGCATTCTGCACCAGCTGAAGCTTCCAAATCCACGACAAAGGCAGCCCCATGTAGAGAGTGTTACAGTAGTCTAGAGGTGACCATCGCATGAATCACTGTAGCCAGGTCCGGAATCCAACTGCCTGCCCAACATCAGATAAAGCTGGGTGTCATGAGCGTACTGGTGACACCTCAGCCCATACCTCCGGGCAATCTGAGCAAGGGGGCGCATATAGATGTTAAATAACATCGGGGACAGCACAGCTCCTTGATGCACACTCCTGGACTGCTGATCCCCTAGTGCCATCCTTTGTCTCCGACCTTGTAGAAAGGAGGCAAGCCACTGCAAGGTGAGCCCCTGGATTCCCAAGTCGGCGAGGCAGTGGACTAACAGTTGATGGTCAACCGTGTCAAACGTGGCTGACAGATTTAACAACAGGCCGGAGGTCATCAGTCAGAGCAACCAGCACCGTCTCCGTCCCATGACCCGGATGAAAGCCGGACTGGAAGGGATCTAACATGGAAGCATCATCCAGAAAACCCTGTAGCTGTATCGCCACCGCCCTCTCAATCAATTTGCCCAAATAGGGCAAATTGGAGACCGGCCTGTAGTTGGCCAATTCAGCCGGGTCTAAGGACGTTTTTTTCAGGAGAGGGCAGAACCTCTGAAAATGTGGAATTTGCTGCCAGATGATGTAATAATGGTCACAGAAATAGTTTTAAAAAGGAATTATACAGATTGATGGAGAATAGATCTATCAGTAGCTACTAGCCATGGTGACTGAGGGGAACATCCACGTTCAAAGGCAGTCAACCTCTGAATCCCAGTGCCAGGACTCAGAGGCAACATCAGGGGAAAGTCTTAGCCTGTATGCCCTGTTGCTGGCCCTCCAGAGGAACTGGTTAGCCATTCTGTAACACAGGATGCTGGACTAGATGGACCCTCACTGGTCTGATCCAGTAGGACTCTTCTAATGTTCTTAAGTTCTTTTTTGCCAATCCATTGGCTGCAGAGTCGTAGCCTGAACCTTCCTCCTCATTCCAAATCTAGTTCAAGGTGGCTGTATTTACTTTCAAAGTCCTTCATGGCCTGAGGCCCACATACCTAAAGGACCATGCCAAATGACAGTTTTACTCAACTCAGCAATACATTTTTTGTTCTGACTCCTAGAAGAGTACATTGTGCTGCTGTGTACTCACAGGCTTTTTCTGTGGTCAGGGCCGGCTCCAGGTGTCTGGGCGCCCTAGGCAGGACAGCCTGGGGTGCCCCCCACTGGGGATGCCAACCTCCCGGTGGGACCTGGAGACCGGGGGCGGAGCACTGGCTTTCCCAGGGCCTCCGCGGCTGCGGGGTCCCCGGGAAAGCGGGAAGGGGCAGGGGGATCTAGCCACTGCCGCCCCCTCCCTCCCAGAGCCAGCTTTCCTGGGGCCTCTGCAACTGTGGGGTCCCTGGGAAAGCGGGAAGGGGGCGGGGGGGTCTAGCCGCTGCCGCCACCCCCTCCCTCCCAGAGCCGGCTTTCCCGGGGCCTCTGCAGCTGCGGGGCCCCCAGGAAAGCCAGGAAGGGGGCGGGGGTCTAGTGGCAGCGGCGACAGCCGCCACCGCCGCCTCCTCCCAGAGCTGGCTTTCCCGGGGCCTCTGCGGCTGCGGGGTCCCCAGGAAAGCGGGAAGGGGTGGGGGGGTCTAGCCGCCACCCCGTCCCAGAGCCGGCTTTCCCGGGGCCTCCGCGGCTGCGGGGTCCCCGGGAAAGCGGGAAGGGGGGGGGGTCTAGCCGCCGCCGCCACCCCCTCCCTCCCAGAGCCGGCTTTCCCGGGGCGCCTGAGGCCGGGGGGCGCCCTAGGCGAGCACCTAGTTCGCCCAATGGGCAATCCGGCCCTGTCTGTGGTCAGTCCAACGTTGTGGGTCAATTCAACATTGTGGAATAGCAGCCCAAAAGAAATTATTAGATCTACACCTCCCTCAGAGTATCAAAGGACTTGGTTTCTCAAGATGATTGTTTTGTGAGTGTCTGAAAATACCACTGTCTCTGGCAGACTTATTTTTAAATCTTTCTGTGGATTGTTTTTATTGTTGTTAATTCTCTTGTGTCCCAGTCATTTGGGAGACTGGCAAGCTTATCAGTGTTTTAAGTAAATAACCTATATAACGATTGATATAAGAATATCAGGAAATTAAAGCCTGGAAGTTAACAGGAGTTCACAAAACCAGCTTTATGTCATAAAATACATGAATACACATTGATCAAATGCATACAATCTTTAGCGCCTATTTCTGATCACCTGGACCCTTCTAAGATTCTTGGACATGATCTTCAGTAGGCTGTGACAGAACATCTAATTTAAATTCTGCTTGCTTATTCTTCATTAACTAACTCATATAATGGTTGATACAAGAACTTTAGGCAATTGGAAGCATGAGATTAATGGAAGTTCATAAAAGCAGCTTTATGTCGTATTCAGCAGAATATTCAGCATTGTGCGTGTTACACGAACAGCCTGCCATTGCATCTTCATCTCCTCATATTTTTATCTCCAGCATTCATCCTAATGAAGCATTCTTTGTAACCTGAAACCTTGCAATACTACTCTGCCAGGTCTTTATAAAGGTATTGCTTTAGTGATCCTGTGACTTCTATTATCTATTGTAGAGGAATTGGGTTCATTGACACATCTTTACCACTAGAGGGGACCAATGCTGCAATGTTCACAGAATTCCATTCGGTATCCTTTATCCCTCATTCCTGGTGTAACAAATGGGATTGCACCAGATTACATATTCCTTTAGCCCTCATCTGGATAGCCCAGGCTAGCCTGCTCTCATCAGATCTCAAAAGTTAAGTAGGGTCAGCCCATGTTAATATTTAGATGGGAGATCTCCAAGGAATACGAGGGTTGTAACCAGGCCTGTAGCTACAGTGGGGCATTTCAGGGCTAGGCCCCCTGACTTGTTGGCAAGGCCCCCTGACTTCCCATCCAGCCCAGAGCATCATGGCCTTCTCCCCTGGATTAATTTGATTAGCCAGTGCCCCCTAAGAGATTTAACTGCCCCCTGACTTAAAAAATCCTGGCTACAGGCCTGGTTGTAACATGGAAGAAGGCAATGGCAAACTGCCTCTGAACATTTCTTGTCTGTCTCCTGAGGTTAAATGGCAAAGAGAGAACAAATTGATGCAAATAATGTTTGTTGGCAGGTCTAGAAGGACACTGTGCTTCCCACCTTTGGTGGGGTTCAGCTGATCCTTTTTGTCTTGGTTAAGAGCCTAGTGGTTATAGTAGATCCAACATCACTGCTTCTGGAGAAGCAAGTCAATGCAGCTGCAAAAAAGAAGAATTTCCTTCCAGCTCAGTCTAGCCTGGAAGACAGCCCCCTATCCTGTTGATTGTATTGATTGTATTGATTTATACTGTGTAATCTACCTTGAGTCTCAGGGCATTTCCACACAGCGTTATTGTGTTGGTTCTGGCTCCAAACTGCTTGGGTTCCACACATTCTCTTCAGCCATAAAAGTTTTGCCTCACATCATTTCTGGGTTTCTTTCCAATTCTTTTGGGACCACTTTTACTCCAAACTTTTTCTGAAACCAATTCTGAGTCATATTTGTTCTCATGTGCAATGTTGCCTACACTTTTGTTTGCTTGTTTCTCCACCCATTTCCAGCCTACTTTTGCTGTCATGACTGTGGGACAACCCCTTCCTGTGTTCCCTCCCACTGGAAATCCCCCACCCAAAAATTTTAGTTTTAATTTTCTTACAAGTTTTTGGGTTGTTTTAACTCACCTTAAACAGATATACCACTATACCACTATATTGCTATAAATTTTGCTCTTCCAGGCCTCTCTCCATATGCCACAACGCCCTCCCCCCCACACACCCATGGGCAGAAGGGTTTTATTTTTTGTGTAGACATAGGTAAAATATTTTTTATAAACATATGCTGATATGTGATATGCCTTTGTGCCTCTTCAAAGGACTCCCCCCAGCTAAAAATGTAATTCTTATTATGGTTTTCTCAGGATTTGTTATCATTTTTTGATTTTGAAGGGGTCTAACAGTGATTCTCACTCATGTACATTTTTTGGTGGCACAACTGATCAGACAATCAACATCATGGAAATCCTTCAGCCAAACACTGGCAAGGGGGACTGTCAGAGCCAACCAAATCACTTTGTATTGTGAGTGATAACTTTGAACATACAAGAAGTACCTTTAGCACGATAATGAGAATCACCATTTTTTCCTTCTGCCCCATCTCACCAATTAAATCCACAATACAAAGAAGCCGCCAGCAGTTTTAAAGTTTTTAAAAAACTGTCCTAGCCAATTCCTGGCCAGTAAATTCAAAAACAACATGGCAGGAAGACAACTGTCCAATCAGCAAACTAGAAGAGGCGAAGAGGGCAGGGCACAGGGCAAGGCATAGCTGCCATGCAGCAGTGTATTGACATATCACTATGGCACATGTATGGAAAAAGAGGAATGCTGTGACACTGCTGATGACAACAGCACCCTTGCTCAGAAAACTGTATTTGTTTTACAGCATATTTGTAAGAAAATAAACTGATGTGACAACTGCAAAAATGCTGAGGGATGGAAGCTCTGTGCTGAAGATGATTCTGTTGCCAGTGGACTGGCTCGAAAGAAAAGCTGGAACAAGATGATCATGCAAAAAATCCCTCAGTTAGAAAAGCAGATAATTAATAACATAAATTTAAAAAATGGAGCAGATTTTCCTCTCTTTTAACTCTACCCTCTGTAGAGTGGGGTCTGATGAGTTGCACACAGCCATTTGTATTTTTGAGTGTTTGCATGAGACAGCATCAAAACTGCTTTTGAAACTCCTCTGTTTCAAAAGCATTTCCCCATTTGGCAAAGGGTGAGGGAGAGACTGAGAAATACAAAGACCCACTTGGCCATGTCTAACTAGTTGCATGGTTCTTTAGATCTGGGCTTTGATTTGTACTACTTGCTTGTTGATATTTTCATCAGCAACAACACCATTCTGTCACCAGCTGGCACTTCTCAAATGACCTCATGTTAATTTGTGTGCGTTACTTCAATGTCCAAGTATTGTTTGTTAGCCTCTGCATTCTTTTCTGGCCTCTGAAGCTTGTTTACCTTCTTTCATTGAAGGGGCGTAGTTCAGTGGTAGAGCACATGACTTGCCTGCCGAAAGTCCCAGCTTCACCCCTCCAGCATCTGCAGTTACAAAGGACCTTGGGTAGCATATACCGAAAAATACCTCTACTGCTTAGGTCTGCTTGGCTACAGTCAGTCAAAATGGCCAGTACTATGCTAGCTGAACATCTGTCTAAGGCAGCTTCATGTGATATAGACAGTAGTTTTTAAGAGAATTAAAGGTGATATAAGTCACTAGTAATATGTCTTTTGGGAAGATCAAATGTAAGGTTATGCCAACTGATTTGTGATTGAGAAGGAATTATTTCCCAGGCCAGATTCACTGGTCTAATGGAGCGCTACAGCAAGGCTTTCCCATGACAGCCATAGCTATCTGACATATGTTTATGGAAAAGAGAAGTAACTGTATTGGGAAGAACTGGTACCATAGGCCAAGCCCTCCATAAATTGGTTCTGCACTTTGAAGGATTTTGTGTTAATGGACTTGCAGTTTCCCACCTGATGATTTTCCAACCTCACAAATCCAGACTTCCAGACTATCTTGACATTAGAATGTTTTGATGTCAGTTTTCTGTCATGATATGCCCTTTTTTTAAGGGACCCTTCTATTGTTTCATTTTTTGTTTATCTCTTCTCTACTGATATAGATTATATGTTTGTTGGATATGTATTTTGCCTGCTCTGAAGGAGGTGTGGCTTAAATGGTGTGAGTTGTTTTTGGAGGAGAATGCATGGTCTTGTCAGATAGTAAAGCATTTTATTAGAAAGCCTTTTCAAGTACTCTTCCCAGCGTAAGAGATGGAACTATGTACTAGTCTTTCAACATAAAACAAAGCATTATCTATTAATGCATGTGATTTTGATATACTGACTTTTCTTAACTACAACGTTTCAATAGTAGGCTTTGTTAACAGCAGTTGCATACTACTCCCCCACCCTGAGATCTCTGTGAGCTTTACAAATATTAATGACTTATGCATACAGCTTTTATGGATTGCTCCTGCCTCTCTTCAAGCCAGATACAGCTTCTTATTCATGCTTGGTTACAGCAGAAGGATACAACTGCCATGATTTAACAAAAGGTAGATTAATAGCTTAATATGAATCACTCTAGACATTTTTTCACATGTTGGCATAAGCATTCCTTGGGCATGAGGAAGGGAAGTCATAACCCATTGTCAGGTATAATTGTGCAAAACTTCCCTACAGTTCTTATAGGACATAATCTCCAATGGGCAGACATGATCCATCTCCTGAGAGATTCCAATGGTTGTATAAGGAAAGCCAACGTAAACTTCTTTCTTTCTTTCTTTCTTTCTTTCTTTCTTTCTTTCTTTCTTTCTTTCTTTCTTTCTTTCTTTCTTTCTTTCTTTCTTTCTTTCTTCCTTTCCTTCTTTCTTCCTTCCTTCCTTCCTTCCTTCCTTCCTTCCTTCCTTCCTTCCTTCCTTCCTTCCTTCCTTCCTTCCTTCCTTCCTTCCTTCCTTCCTCTATCTGACAATCATGAAAATAAAAAGTTCATGAATAATGTCAATACATTCAGAACCATACCACAAATAAAGGTTTTGCAGCACCCAAACTTGCAGTGAAAGGTTTTGGTGGATTGCACAACAAATGGAAGGAAGACCTTCACATATGTGATTAATTTGTGGAATGCATTGCTGTAAAATGTGGCAATGTACATCTGCTTAGATGACCTGCTTAAAGACTGTATAAATGCACAAGATGTCTACTCATACTGGCTAAAACTGAACCAACCAGCTTCTCAAAATCAACTGTTGGGTACACAAAACAGAGGAGGGCTGTTATCTTCAAGCACTCTTTAGAAGTATCTATCTGGTGGCCACTGCTGGAAACAATATTCTGGATTTGATCTGTCTTATCCATCAGAGTTCTTATGCTAACACTAGAGACTCTGTCAAACACAACTGACTTTGCATATGAAAGAAATGTCCATCAGAAATTTGGCAAAACCTATCAGAAAATCTATGGCCAGGGTGATTTATTTTAATTGGCTTTTGGTAGTTATGGATTGATGGCAGAAAGGTCAAATATTAGTATCTGTAAAGGTTTTAACATATTGTTACCTGTAGTGAACCATTACAAGAAGACATAACAAATCAACGATTTCCTGGGTTATCTGCTCCACCCATGTGATTTTCAGACTTGATACATTAGCAGAACATCATGAAATGCAGTCACATCTTTTTTTTTTTAAATAGGTTTTTTTTTTAATTTTCTATATATTACACAATATCTTTTGTCTCCTTACTTTACTTAACTCAATAAGTTCCCCCCTCCCTCCCTCTACCCCTTGTTTGTTGATCTTTTATTCACAGCCACGGGCACAAAGTCTGAATCTTCCACCGAATGTCCTGTCTTCCTTCCACTGTTATCCACTTTAGATAGGTCTTCCATCTCGCTTTAATTTCTTCGGCTTTATCCTCCCATGTGGTCTTCTGGCGCAATTTCTCAATGATGTCCGACTGCACAAAATCAAACAAATAAGTGTGCCAGGTATCTATTGTCCATTTGCTCTTATCTTTCCAGCCCAGAGCTATCACTGCCTTGCCTGCTAACACCATAGCTTTGAGTATAGCCTGGGTTTCCTTATTGACTGCCTTATTTCCTAATATACCCATTAACATTAGTTTAAAGTCTACATTCAATGAAATTCTACATATTTTCTTTATAATTTGTATTATTTTTGACCAAAAGACTCTCACCTCTGGACATTCCCACCACATATGAGAGAACCAGCACTTAAATTGTTTACAGTGCCAACACATAGAACTCGATCCCGGAAACATGTTTGCTATCTGCGCTGGTGTTTTATACCACTTTGTGAAAAAATTATGTTCCAATTCATTAAATTTAATAATTTTGGTTTCTTCTATTCCCTTCATTATTCTATTTGCATCGTTTTCCGATATCTGGCCTTCCTTACACCATGTTTTCTGTAAATAAAGTATTGCCTTATCTTTATTGGATAACATTTTCTTGTAAATATATCCTGCTAATCCTTGTTTAAATTTTTGCATCCTATTATGTATTTCTTCAATTGGTTCTTCTGTCCAAATATTTCCTTTTTCATTAACTTCCTTAATCTTTCTATAAAGGCCTGTAATTTTTAACCAATATTGCTTGCCTATCTCCTCGATTAATTCCTGTGCTGGTTTTAGAGTGCCTCCTCTAAATAAGTCTCTTAGCCTATAATATCCCTTTGATCTCAGGAGTTCGCACCATTTATTTTCTTCTGTTTCGTTATAGAGGGACTTTAGTGGTGCCCATTTTGAGGTTCTTTTAAGCCATGAGGGCTGCCACTTGTTCCACACTGTTAGTGTTGAATACCTAGGTCCCTTAACTTGTATAAGATCTTTATTTGTCGTTTTGGAGAATACCCCAAAACTCCCTATGTTATTATTGATTTCGTTCTCAAAACTCACCCATTTTAGTCCCTCTCCATCGCCTATCTCCAGTATCGATTTTATTTGGAAGGCTTCGTAATAGCTAATCAGGTCAGGGACTCCCCATCCCAACTCTGATCTGTGGCTATAAATTATCTTTCTCTGTATTCTGCATTTTTTACTACCGAAAATCCATTCCTTACTCACTCTGTTCCATTGGTCTAGAAATGCAGTCACATCAATTCATGACTGCTGTGTTACTCAGCTAACATATGAATTGGGTAACAGCCTTGGAACTCTATGTTCATAGCAGAAGAAAGAAGAAAGTGCCATCGCATTGCAACAGATTTATGGCAACCTCATCCATGGGGCATTCCAGGCAAGAGAGGAGCAGATAGAAGAACCTATAAAAATCCTGAGGCAAAATTTGGCCTCAATAGTGCATACATTCTGACAAGCACTTGATAAGATCCCCTGCCCGTGAGGCATGCTATGACCCATAATGGATTTTTTCTAAGAAGCTTTTAATATACAAATACAATAATCAGGAATGACTATGTATTATGCTTTGAAAAAATGTTGCCTTGTGCTACGTAAAGGTAAAGGTTCCCTTGCTCGAAAGCCAGTCGAATCCGACTCTAGGGTTGTGGTGCTCATCTCCGTTTCAAAGCCGAAGAGCCAGCGCTGTCCGAAGATGTTTCCATGGTCATGTGGCCAGCATGACTAAACACCAAAGCGCATGGAACGCTGTTACCTTCCCACCGAAGTGGTAACTATTTATCTACTTGTAATTTCTTGTTTTCGAACTGCTAGGTTGGCAGGAGCTGGAACTAGAGACGGGAACTCACTCCGTCATGCGGCCACTCAGGTCTCAAACTGCTGAACTACTGACCTTCCACAGCATGCGGTTCAGCGTCTTAACCACTTGAGCCACCGCAGCTTTGTGCTAGTGGGTATCTAAATACATGAAAAGGCCCTGGTTTCTCTTATTGTGGCTGTAATCCTAAGGTCGTTTTCCTGAGAGTAAACTGCATTGAATAACATGAATAGACCTGTTTAAGCTTGCTCCCTATATCTCTAACATGGATAGGGAGGGTTTTGAGAACCAGAAATCCAGTTGAGGGATGGGGTTTGGGGAAGAAGTTTGAGAGATACAGAGATAGCTGACCCTTGCTGCAAATATTCAGTAGAGGTTCCTTTCACTTGAGATGAGAAACTTCTGTGTTCAATGGTGTTACCTGAACCAACTCTAAAACAAATCAACATTTGTTGTAAGAAAGAATTTAATGAACACAGACACACAAATTCAGAAGAAAGTAAACAGGTAATGATAAGAGCTAATAAGGATGTGTTGGTAGACAATGGAAGTGTTTTGCTCCTGGAAACATGATTTTAGTCTCTTTTTGTTGTTACTGGCATGCCATGTAAGTGTTGTCATATGAATAAATGGGCTTGCAAGTCCATTCCCTTGGGGTCTTGGGAGCAAGGAGAGGTCTGTCTCATGGCCATTCCAGGTCTCCACCTGGCAACACTATGGCCTTGCCTTCTCCTTTACTCCCAGAGAGGAGTTTCCAACTTCTCTCTCTTGGTCATAACTACTACTACCAACAAATCTATAAGGATTTCTCCTGCTGGAAGGATTTGTATTTACAATGCTCTATACTGTGCTGCTGGTCAAAGGGCCCATCTAGTTACTGCATCTCCCACTTTGCTCTTTCTAGCACAATCTATCACACTTTTGCATTTTTGCCTTTTGGGGATGCCATACTCACCTGCAGCCTCTCACCTTTACTGCTCTTTGTGAAGTGTGGCTGAATCAAGCATGGTATGGATATAGAGCTCAGACTTCAAGCATTTAAATTGTAAGAAAATTTAACAAACAAAGAAAGAGTGCATACATGATCAGTACAAGCATCAGACTGAGTAACCTTACAAAGGAAAGGTGAAAGCATGCAGTCTTCCAACCCTAACTCTAACCATTCCCCACTTATTTTGTTGCTACAATAGGCTATTCTCTTGAGGTTACAGCAGTTTAAAAGTCCACCATTGCCTTTGTTCTCTTGTTTAAGGGTTTCTATCCTTTGTCTCTTGACACACAGTCAAGATGGAGTTAGCCCTTCATGGCTTCAGGATAGTCCCAGTAAGAATCCAACAAAAGAGAGCTAGATTCTCTGGTATGCCCAGAGAATTTATAATCTCCCTTTTGGAGGGGGGCTCAGAGGTTAAGAAGGTCTGTAGTTTGTCAGTTCGAGACCCTAGCACAGCATGATGGAGTGAGCTCCCATCTCTGGCCCCAGCTCCTGCCAACCTAGCAGTTTGAAAGCATGCAACTGCAAATAGATAAATAGGTACCGCTTCAGTGGGAAGGTAACAGCATTCCATGTGCCTCGCTGTTTAGTCATGCTGGCCACACGACCACGGAAACATCTTCAGACATCTTCAGCTTGGAAACAGAGATGAGCACCGCCCCCTAGAGTCGGATTTGACTGGCTTTCGAGCAAGGGAAACCTTTACCTTTACTTAGGATTATGCCTTTCTTCCTGATACAATATAGCCTTTTGGCTTTCCCAGTCTTTGTCATTAGGTGTGACATCCTAGCTGTTAGATGGTAAACCTTTTGTTCCACTCCAGCCTGGTCTGTTTGCCTAACTAAGCATTGAAGTGCTCTTTGCTTGGGAGAAAAATTACTCATCCCCTGGAATTTTTCTTTTGCCACGGTTATCAGCATTGCAGCCTCTGGAGCATGTGTAGAGGTCAGCTCCACTTATTGAAATATTGAGGTGAGTTTGAACTTGGAAGGCAATTCTCCATACGTTGCATCAGGTATGATATTGAATACACTCCCCAAATGTGTTCACTTGGCAACCACTTCTTCTTTTAGGCAACAGGCAAACTCTGTCTTGTTTGCTCAAGCTTTTAATGGAATATTAAAAGGTTATCTGCGTCTTATGCAGATACTGTTCTGCTGTTGAGTTTAGTTTAATTGCTTTGAATTTTATTTTACTATTTTAATCTGGAATAATCAGTTTTGGAGATTGACTGAAAGGAAGGGTATACATTTTGAAAATAAACAAGTTTGTATTTCACTGAACCATTTTTTGAAGAAAGGCTGCCACATGTTCACCTTTTGCATACCCAGGGCTGGGCCAGTGAACAACATAAATTTTTTTTCATGGCTAATTAATATCTTTCCTGGTAGCCCAGATCTCAGAAAAACAACTGTGTCTGTTCCTTACTGACCAATATGAAGAGGCATCTGTGAGATCAATAATCTCAGCAGTGATTATAGAAAATGTGATGGCATTATCTGACAATGCCACCAAGTGTCTTCTTTCATTGTTCCTTCAGTTAGCTTTGTACAACAGAGACACTCTCTTTACTATTTTACGTACATTTTAAAAGCACTTTTATCTAAGTGCTAAACAAGTACTATGTGTTCCTAATAAATGTATTAATGAAGAAGGCCCAGACACACAAACATAACAAACAGTCATGTTTGTAGCCTTTCTGAGAAAAATTAAGTGTTATGGAAATTGAACATGATGCAGTGAAGTGAAGTAGTTTTAAAGATATTTTAGTCTATATTAACTTTATAAATGCAATTATTGTTCAAGCCCTGAAAATCATAACCCAGTCCTGGAAAGACCACATTTGGAGTATTGCAAAACAGTTTAACAAGACAGGAGGAATACAGAAGTGCTATCAGGATGATTTTCCGTCTCCAGAAGATTTTAGAGAGGTGGAATGGTAGGGTTGGCAGGTCCCTCCTGGCCACTGGCAGGGGATGGGGGGGTTAGGCTTGCCAGATCCAAGTTGGGAAGCTCCTAGAGGTTTGGGGATGAAGCCTGGGGAGAACAGGGACCTCAGTGCCACCCTCCAAAGCATCCATTTTCTCAAGGGGAACTGATCTCTGTAGTCTGGAGATGAGCTGTAATTCCAGGGACCCCTAGATCCCACCTGGAAGCTGGCATCCCTAGGAATGGGAATCAACGAAATAAAAAAAATTAAGAACCAGAGTGCAATTAGAAACCAAATCACACAAGGAAGCACTGAAAGAATTAACCAGGTTTAGAAGAGAATACAAGAGGCTCTAATTTGATCTCAGATATTTAGAAGGTAGGTAGCTACTGTGCACTCTAGCCACCAAACAGTAAAAGCAACAGATGTAAATAAGAAGGTAAATTTAGGCTGAAAAGTGGGAATGCAGCCACTATGCAGTGCCTCCCTCTAGCAGTGCCTTGCCTGTGGTGGGCACAGAGAGCCGAACTAGCCATAGCAAGAGGTAGAAAAACTGCAGGGGTAGGAGGGTCCCTACTGGGTCAAATAGGCAGGAGGTTCCCTGATGCAATTTTCTGTATGAACAGGTACTGGGGCCAGTCCCGATGGGGACATGCCATTGGGAAATTCAGTGAGTTCCTACAATCATTCAGACCCCACCGACGATGCCAACAGGCATTCTGTGTCGTTCGTTTTTCCTGTGCTCTGAGTCCTCCTGGTACAAAAACAACACAATGGTGTCCCGGCACTGGGAGGGAGTCGTAGGGGATTTCCCCCACCACATATTAGTTGTTGTCGCGTTTTGTCTGTTTGTTTGCTTCCCAAGTTGCCCCTGAGGCAACTGCCCCACGCAGTCTAACTGACATCTGAGGTAAATACGTTGGGGGAGGGGGAAGAGAAGGATGCAAAAAATAAATAAACAAATCTCCGCGATTCACAACAAGAAGACCCACTGTTTTAAAGCTCTGAGCAAGGCACGAGTGCGAGGGTGGGGGTGTGAGAGTCCCTGACGCGTGAGGTGGCTACACTGGCAGGGGGCAGCGCGCCAAGTTCCCCCGAGGGGCCTTCCGGGTTCCTCCTCCTCCTCCTCCTCCTGTCCTGACAGCGCGGTGCAAAGATGCCCTGATGGCGCTCAGGCTCCCCGCCCGGCAGGAGGCGGCCGGGGGCTCCAGTCACAGCAGGGGGCAGGCGTTGCGGGGAGCGCCTGGGGCTCCTGCCGACTGAGGGCGAGGCGAGGCGATGCTCGGCGGCGGCGCAGGGCCGGGGGCGGCCCCCTAGCCCGGTGCAGGGAGGGGACCCTCGGCCGCCTCGGCACCCGTCCTCGGCCGCGGCGGGTCGCAAGGGCGGCGCTCGTGGCCCGGCTGCCTGGCTGGCTGGCGGGCGGCTTGCTTGACTCCAGGGGAGGCGCGGGTGGAGCGGCGGCGGCGGCGCGGCAGAGGGATGGGCTGCGCTCCCAGCATCCACGTCTCGCAGAGCGGCGTGATTTACTGCCGGGACTCGGACGAGTCCAATTCCCCCCACCAGACCACCACCACCCTCTCGCAGGGCACCGCCGCCACCTTGCACGGCCTCTTCATCAAGACCGACGCGGCCGACACCATCCCCTCCGTGCTCGCCTACCAGAGCCGCCAGCCGCAGCCCACCTGCCCGGCGCACCCGCGCAGGGAGCCCGCCGGACGGGAGGGCAGGGGCGGAGGGCGCCACTGCTGCGGCGTCGAGGCGGAGACCCAGACCAGCCAGAGCAGCGTCAAGGTAAAGGGGGACGCCGCACCGCACCGCACCGCGCGCCGCGAGCAGAGGCAGGGCGGCCCCTCGGGAGGGGGGGGGAGCGCAGGCTTCTGAGCAGCGGCCTCGGGAGGACCGGCCTCTTCGCTGCGGGCAGCCCCTTTGGCCCCGGTGGGGAGAGCCTTTGTCAGGGCTGCACCTTCTGGGGCGAGGAGAGCCCTCTGAAGAAGCCGCGGGCTCCCGTGGGGTCCAGTCAGCGGACCCCGCCTGAAGGAGCCTGGTAGGAAATGAAATCCCCAGCCATTTGGGTCAAGCCGGCTGCCTCAAGGGAACTAAACCCTCCTCCCCCTCACTATTTCCTCTGAGGGGGTCCCGCTGTGGCAGCTCCTTCCTAGATCCCGTTTTGCCAAGGTAACTAGCCTCCAAGGCTTAAGGTGGGGAGGAAAGGGAGGGAGATTGTGGAAATGGTGTGTGTGTGTGGGGGGTGCTGCTGAAGAGGCTGCTGCCTCTTCATCTGGCTCCCAGGAGATGAGCAGCAAGGGATGAGAGTCCAAGGGAAAGGCAGCCCCAGTATCCCTCTGTATGTTTTGTTTCCCATATGGTGCTGTTTGCAAAGCTTCCTCTGCTTGACAGAAGGGAATGGAGGACCCAGCATGCTGCTGAAAAAACTGTGGCCAGTGTTGAACAGAGATGCTGCTGCAGATGCACATGGGATGCAGCTGAAAGGAACTGTTGCCATGGCACCCAGTGACTCAGTCTTGCTTTGGGTCCCGCCTACTCTGGCCAGGATCTGGTACATGCACATCGGTCACCACACTCACGTACATTTGCAAGCAACGACAGCACCCTGTATACAGGAAGGCAGCTCAGGGTCAAGAATCTGAACATCCTGGAGGCTTCACTATACTATGTATAACCTGTCTGTTTATTTTAGTCTTGAGAATATGACTTAGATATGCCTGTGTTTACTGGAAGCCTGTAGGCTTCCAAGTTATGGTAAGAGAAATATTGGTTATTCTAAAGTTGCATTTCAAAGGACAAAAGCATGTTCTGGAATTAAGATTGATAGCATAGTGTTTACTATGAGAGCCAGTGTAGTGTGGTGGTTAGAGTGCAGATATAATGTTTTGCCCTTTAGTGTGAGTGAGCAGAAAGGATAAACCAGACAATGCAGGAAGGATGAACAGACAATGCAGGGGACCTTTGTGCGTATTTGCTTAACCCAGGACACTTTTTAAAGTATAGTTAGATTCAAGTCCAGTAGAAACCACAACAAGAGTTTCAGGGTGTAAGCTTTTGAGAGTCAAAGCACCCTCCATGAGATTTGAGTAGAGCAGAAATTGAGATCTCGGAGTATAGAAGCATTAAGCTGTTGGATATTTAGAGCCATATGCCTGACAAAGCAAGGCAGATTGGACCCTATGGTATTTTTTTCCCTCTCAATCAGTACTTTGGCAAGAATTAAGAAAGGCAGTAATGAGTTGTTGAATACCTCTCTGAAAAGGAATGATAAGATGCAAGAATAGCTTATGAAAATACCACTCTCCACTCTCCCATTCTATGCAATTGGTTATTGCATCAGACTGATTGCCCTTCTCTGACTCAGGCTCACAACAGGGATGATCTCTGACCCCCTTAAGAATACTGCAAATAAATTCACTACTATTCATTACCTATTAATTTTTATCCTGTCCTTTCTTCTGAGGGTGGCATACATAATTCCTCTTCCTTTCCTTTATCCTTACAACAGTTCTCTGTGGTTGGTTAGTCTGAGAGATGGTGACTTGCCCAAGGTCTCCCAATGAGCTACATGTCAGATTGTGTGTTGTGTTCCTAAGGCCAGTACTGTAGCCAATACGCCACAGTGGCACAGAAAAATTATTGCCCAGAAAAATAGGCTGTGTAAATGAAACTCTGTATATCAGAGAAGTAAAAAATAAACAGCAAAGGACAGCCTAAAAACTATAAATCTTCAAGACCTAAACATTCAGTAAATGACAACAACAAAACCCAGAAGAACTTCAAAAATAATAAATACAATAGCGAACTATAGTAAAAAGAGAAAAAGCAGAAAAATACAATGCAATAAAACAAGCCCGGCAATAAAACTATCCAACTATCTTCAAATGTCCTTGAGAAATTAATTGTCTTTACCAGCCCCTGGAAAGCTAATAGTGAGAGGGCTAACAGTGCTTCTGGAAGCTGAGAATTCGGAAGCCTGGTGGCTTACAGCTGAGAAACCCCCTCTCCCACATCCCCACTAAGGTCACTGCACTGAAGGCAGGCAGGCAGGCAGGCAGAGAAGGGCAAAACCCACCAATCTTAATATATGAGCAGGTCTATATGGCTAAATGCATGCCCTAAGATATAATATTCAAATACTGCTTAGGACTTTAACTAAAAAGATTTTCCCCAAAACATCTAATTTTAGCTTCATGTTTTTGCTTTGGGAGAATGTAAGCAGTTTCCTGATTTAGCAGTCTCTTTGTGTGTGTGATTTCCATAAATAGTTCAACTTTAGTATTGCTGAGGCATCAGTTATATAACTTTATTAGAAAATAGCACAGTCTTCTTATAAGGAAACAATTATCCTGTTTTTACTCTTATATTAAAGTAATATTTGCAGCAAAATAGCTGGAAGCAATCTGAAAATGTACCATGCCACATTGTGATCTAAACTGAGCCAGAGCAACAGGCAAGGTAGCTCCAGTCAATTTATGTTAAATCACTGCCTGCTAACAACTCTACAAAATAATACAGTTCAATAATTCCTTTAGTATAATTCTGCTCAGAGTCTGGGTACATTACAAGAACTGTTTGTGACGATATGCCATTCTAAAATGATACAGTTTACTGAGGAAAGGTACAGTAAAGGTTAACAAAGTATAGTTTGGTACATTTTCCATGTAGAGAAAATACAGTAGAACAAGGATTTGTCACTGTAGCAAAAATATGATTAAGAAGCAACATTTTTCATATGTATAAATTTATGGAATGGGGGAAATATTCTAATAAATACTGACTTATTAGAAACAAAGCACAAAGTAATGATCTGATATAGATATGGAAATATTCTTGTATTAGACATAGTCCTCTATTCAAGTAGTGTTTTATGAAACTATACTGTTATATTGCAATTTTTAGGAACCTTAAACTCCATAGTACTGGTTTGTCATTGATATTGGTACACCACTGGCATAGCAAGTCATTTAGCTATGCTTTCCCAACATAGAAAAGGAATTCCAGAAACCCAGCCCAAGGAACTATGAGCATAACAGCTGTTCTGGAATCCATAGCAACATTGCTGACACTTACCAGTCATGGAGCAGCATGCTGATGACAATGCCACATCCTACCTGACTGCACCTTGTCCACACTTAAACAGTGCAACAGGGAAAAGAACAAAGGAAACAGAGAGGACTATAGTCCTCCCTGTAAGAACGCTGTAACTACCACACTCCTGGCAGTTCTACAAATGGGAGTTTGAACCCCCTCCTGAAAACACATAGCCTTCTGTCAGGCATACAGAGGAAAGAATCACGGCCACTTCAACCAGGGTGTAAGCTTTTAATCCATATCACCCAGATACCTTCAGAGCCTACTTGGGGAAGGAAACCTCTGCACAAGGGTCCATGTCCTTGCGGGAGGGGGGGATAATTCCCTGAAGGGCAGCATTTTGCAAGGGAAAGGCCTCTAGGACAAGCAACAACAAAACATGCAACTACACATTCACAGAAGGAATTCCTGTCTTCTCCCCTGACAGCTCGCTGGGAAAAAGCACTAATGTGAGAAACCATAATGAGAGATTCAAATATCACTATAGGGTAAGCTGGAACTAAGGCAAACATCACCTTTTGGATAGCAACAAGCCAATCAGCAGCAAAAGAGAAGGAAGAGGCAGGCTTAGAATCCTCACATCATGTACCGCAGAGTGTTTACAAATATATACACCTAGTTAGTCACAGAGGAAAAAGACACATCTTGGAGTATTTGAAACCCTTTGGCCCTGGTTTCAAAACCTACCAAATATACTAGGTCAGGAAGGACTACAGAAGGGCACAGCACAGGCTTAGCATGCCTGAAATCCCCTGTCCATACCCTACCAGACAGTCCTGTACAGTTGAAATTTTGCTCTGTCATGCCCAATCACTGGGGATGGGATGTTCACACTGATTGGCTGGTCCATTAATTTTGTTTAGCATCTTCCCATCTAAACATCCCTCCACTGAATTCATGATGTTCATTATCATTGCCAGCTGCTATTCATTCAAGTGTGGTGTAACATCAGCATTACATGGAAATATCCCAGTGTATCTTCACATTATGCCAGTATAAGAACCTAGTTGTCACCCTTAACAATTCCAAGATGGCCTTAGGGTTGTGCCTTTAGTCTGTTACAGTAATTTTTTTCTCTTTGATTTGAAAGGGAAAGGTTTAAGCACATGCTTATCTTCTCTTGGCTGGATCATGCCCCAAATTGGGTTCGTGCAAGACAAATTCATTTACAAAGATGTAAGCAAAAAAAGATGAGCTGAATGGGAAAGATAGACCACAGTACATATTTCCTTTCAACATATTCAAGCACCTAAAGGCACCTGGAGAACTCTTAAGTCCCCCCACCTTTGGGTGCCCAATAGCGCACACCCCAGTAAATTGCAAAACAAAGCAAAGAATATCTAGATTGCTGTTTTTAAGTATAGAGAACCTGAGCAGGGACTTAGTCATGTAACAAAAGAAGAAACTAATGTATATGGTTCCTGTGCTAGATCAGGATGGGTAGCTGTGCTGGTCTGTCCATAGCAATAGAAAACAAAAAGAGTTCAGCACCTTAAAGACTAACAGAATTTGTGGCAGGGTATTTCTGTGATAGTTTTATGTTATCACTCAAGTTTTATAATTCAGCATGGACTCATTGAATCATCTAGATTTCTGGGAGATCAAACAAAAACACTGAGGCATAAACTAAAACACATTTTATCTTTAGGTATATGAAGTATATGGTTGACTTTTATTTAGATTGGGACACGAATTGGAATAAAGAAACCAGGTGGATATTTGAATTCCTCTGGTTTCATGATATTATGGGCTCTTTTTTTAAGGAAGGCAACCAAAATATAAAACATATTATGTACTCATTCCCTTATTGTTTTAATGTTGTCCTTGGCATAAACAATGAGGGTGCATTCAGATGGGCAGCTAATCCCACCATTATGCCAGCTCAAATTTGATCCCGATCTTTTTAATCCATCATCGCACGACCAGGCATCCCCTGCAGGAATCACCTTACCATGCACTGCCTCCGTTGTGGATTGTCTAGATGGCATCCACTGAAGGAGGTGCGCACGGTGGGTTTTTTTAAAAAACAACACCTTTTCCCGCAAGCTCATAGGCATCACAGCGCGTCCTTGTTGAAGGAGGCGTGTGGTGTTTTTTTTTAAAAAAACCCTTTTTGTGCATGTGCATAGATGTGACAGCGCATCCTTGTTGATCCACGCACATGTAGAGATTTTTTAAAATGGCGCCTGCTTGGGGTGGTCTGACGTCAGACCACCCCAATGGGAGGATTGCGCACTGGTGGAACGATCAGACAGATGAAAGTCTGCAGTTGTCCCGCAGGTAACCGAAAACCCCAGATTTAAAGTGGTATCTTTTAAGTACGGCTCTGAAGCGCGGCAAAACGGGATGCCCACAGAAGAGGGACGTTTCCCAAATGTTTGTATCTGGACATTAACTTTAGATCCATGAGGCAGTCATGCCTTGCGCGGATCTAAAGAGCCATCTGATCGGACTCTGAGACTCTCATTCCTTCATGCCAAGTGATACTACAGTGCAAGTATCAGTTTTTGCCTGATGTTTGCCCTTATAGACTTGTGATATGTGTAGTGTGCAAGACACATTTGAGAATGTGGGGTGGTCACTCACTGGAGAGTTACACTTGATTGTGGCTCATTTGTGCATGTCTACTCTGTGTCTGAATGTTTAACCTTCATATTTTATAACTAAAGATACTGGAGATTGAATTTAGGACCTTTTGCTTGTAATGCAGATACTTACCATTTAGTCATGGCCTCTCCACAAAGCATCTTGGAGTATGCCCCCCCCCATTTTCCTGTTTTCACCCCTGTTTTGATGAGATCTTTCCCAAACCTGAACTTATAGAATCTTTTTGGAAAGGTCACAGTTAAACCACATTTGCACACTGTGGGGATGGGAGTGTACATTTTCAAAGGTCCCAAATGTGGAAACAGTCTAGATTGGTAACATTTCTTGTCTCAGTTCTCCACAGCCACCATTCCCCTCTATGCCACTGAAGGCCTTTGGGGAGATTTTTTTAAAGGTTAGCCCTTTTCATGCTCTGCAAGGAAAAGGTCTAAGGCTTACTTTTTTAAAAGCTGGGAATTCAGAAGAACTAGTAGATCACTATAATGTTATTGCACTGTAACTAGCAACTACTGATTTTTTAAAAGCTCCCCTCCAAAAGCTGTCCATTGACAGGGAGGGGTGACATGGGACAAAGGAGCTATAGAAAGAAGTATTTTTCCCTCTTTCTCACAATACAATAACTTGTGGGCACTCAATGAAATTAATGAGCAGTTGGCTTGGAACAGATAAAAGGAAGTATTTCTTCACCCAAAGGGCAATTAATACATGGAATTCACTGCTGCAGGATGTGGTGGTGACTGCAAGCATAGACAGCTTCAAGAGAGGCTTAGATAAACATATGGAGCACAGGTCCATCTGTAGCCACAATGTACAGATGGAGCACTATGTCTGGGGCAGTGATGCTCGGTATTCTTGGTGCTTGGGGAACAACAGTGGGAGGGCTTCTGGAGTTCTGGCCCGGTTGGTGGACCTCCTGATGGCAACTGGGTTTTGGCCACTGTGTGACACAGAGCGTTGGACTGGATGATCCATTGGCCTGATCCAACATGGTTTCTCTTGTGTTCTTATGTTCTAGGGAGAGGTGGCTGCAGGTGGAATTATTAGGTTCTTTAGAATCATAATTCCAGGTTAATCAATAATTTTTGTCCAATTCCACCATGTATATGTTGCCTACATTCTATAATTTTTTGAATAACACCTTGGAAGTGCAAATAATTTTGGAGCTCTGTAATGAACACTCATTGGCCATAATATGAAACTTGCTGCTTTATACAGGGGGAGTGCAATCCTAAAGGCTGCTGTGGTAGTGGTGGCCAGCTGCTGAACAGAAAAGTGGCACTGCTGGTCTCTTCTCTTTGGACATTACACACAGGGAAATAACACCCCCTCACACACACAAGACATTGATGTCCTAGCAATCACAATGGAGTCCAAGGCAACTCTGGCAACACCCACCAATCCAGTGGCAGCCAATCACAGCCCTATTAGTGGCATACACAGGCACAGGCAATTGCCATTTGCCAATTTGGCCACTGCTCCTTGATGCCACTTCCCCCACATGGATAGCCGGCAGACAGGGAGGAAAGACCTAGCAACAGTGCAGTCCCAACAGAGGAATGTGGCCCAAGCAGTTCCCCTCAACCAATAGGGGAAGGGCACACATGCATAAGAAGAAGAAGAGTTGGTTTTTATACCCCTTTTTTCTCTAACCGGAGAAGTCTCAAAGCAGCTTACAATCACGTTCCCTTCCTCTCCCCACAACAGGCAACTTGTGAGGCAGGTGGGGCTGAGAGAACCATGACTGACCCATGGTCACCCAGCAGGCTTCACATAGAGGAATGGGGAATCAAACCCAGTTCTCCAGGTTAGAGTCTGCCACTCTTAACCACTACACCACACTGTCCCCCCATGCTAGAGCCATATACACCCTCAGACTTCCTACTGACCCATTCCCTGAGCAAAGTACACATTGCAGCCAGCAGAGTTTGTGTCTGGGAAGGGCATTGGAACTAATACGTAGAGTCAGCCTTCAAGTGGCTACTGGACCTCTGCTACATTTTACAGCTGAACAAAACAGAAGTCCAGTGGCTCCAGAAAGAGCAACAACAATTAAGGGTATCCCTGAGTCAGAGCCCTCTTGGACGCGTGAAGAGGCAACCCTGAGGGGAAGTCATGGGTGGGGAAAGGAGGCAAGGCAGGGAGGGGTGTAGAGATAGTCTCATCTGCTCACAAATAAACAGATAGGGTCAAAATTGTAGAACACCTCAGACTTTATTGAACAGCAAATCATGAAGAGGTCCAGTGAACTGGGTTACCAAATCCCTTGGTCCAGGCTGCTGTGAGCTGCTCCTAGGGGCCATGGGGAGACAGGCTGAGCTGTCCCTAGCACTGCATGCATGTGATTGAGGCAGACTTCCTGGCTGGAAGGTTGCCCAAGGCAGAATACTCCAGGAGCCAGGCTGGAACCAGCGACTGAGCAAAATGGTGGGAACTGCACCAGTCATGTTCCAAGGTGTCCTTGTTGAATCACCACCTGCACAGATGCTAAATTGAAACATGTACAGCTATAGAAAATGAGACAGACTGCTGGCCACAACCATACTTGTGGGGCCTCGACAGGATCTACACTTCCACCCCCATGGGGGTGCTCCATTTGCCAGGGAATCTGCCTGAGGTGCATGTTGTAGCCATCCAAATTATACCTCCTGATCCCATGAGGAAGTGCTCTGCAACGACTCCATCTGCTGCTGCTGCTGCTGCTGCTGCTGCTGCTACTGCTTCATAGGGCCCCAGTCCTGCAAGGCAGTGGACCCACAGAGCATAGCAGGGAAGCTTCCAGGCATCCCAGACCACAGTTATGCCACCTGGAGGGAGGGGGTGCTCTAGCAAAAAGAATGTGCTAACAGCCTAGTACGGGACTACCAGCATCCCACCCTGACATGCGGTATAGTGCTGGGTGAGTCTGACTCAAGTTGCCCCCATACACACACACACATACACACAGGAAGCCTGGGATGTAGGAACTAGCATTGTTGAGGTGGCACCCAGGCTTATGCAAGGAAGAAATGGGATGGGAGACAGGTGCAGATCCCTGGGCTGGGGGGAGCTGGATTTCTGCTGCCCCTGCTCATCAGTCAGTACACGGCCACCCCTTCAAGTTGAGCCTCTGGAGATGGGGTACTTGTTAGGGTTCTGAAAGAAGGTACATTCACTCCTCCATTGGGACTCTGTTCTCCCCCAGGGTGTTAGTGCTAAGTGCTCCCTCAGTGGTGCCAAATGCCCTTTCTGATCCCTCCTGCCACCAGAGTGCAACACTGTGCACTCTAAGTATGAATGGCAGATACCTCTGAAACAGAGTACTGTGCCATGCACCCTGCCTACTGAACTATCGGGTGCCCTGGCTGGGGGTTATGTAGTGCTGGGGGGGGGGCCTGCAGCTATATTTGGCATTCTGTGCTCCACCAGGGCTTTGAGGCAGGACTGCACCTGGGGGGATGCTTAGTCTGTCATGTTGTTATGAACGCCTATGGACTACATTGTGATTTTTGATGGTATAAACTTCCACTAGTTTTGGGGGGCATTCCTGGGCTTCGGGAGTCAACTAACTTCTGCCACACCCCTGGATCTGCCCCTTTCCCTACTGATGCAGCATTGCCATAATGGCACTTGGCCAAAGCACAGTACTGCTGGGTGTTCTACTGCTGTATCTCAGAGATATGCCGGTAGAGTGCCTTGTGGCTCCGTGTGCACTTGGGCTCCCCCCCCCCACAACACTTGCACTTGGAAATAATTTGAGCCTGATTTAATACCTTTGCAGAGCAGTAGGTCAGGAACAGATTTGGCTCAAGTACATATACCAGTACTTCTACTTTTACTTTTTCTTTCACCATCAAAGCTGCATGTTCTGTATATGCTGCTGTGTACAACTCATCACTGCAGTGCTCCTAAGTAACGTTGCTTTCTTCCAGGCACTTTCCTTGGCAGCAAGTGTGTCATCCTCACTTCAAAATCCATTACTTGGGTGATGATTGTTCCTTTCAGCACTACTTTGGGAATGATCTGAAAAAATGTTTTTAATGGTGTTAATAAAGATGTCATGAACTGGACTAAATATATATATTATTTACACATAGCAGGTTCTGGGAAGCAGTTTTGTCTGAAGTCATGGTTTCCTCCTTTGCTTGCAAGAAAATAAATTATAAGAATTTTTTATCATAAACACAGGCTTTCAGAAACTGATAATTTATATAAATATGAATTAAGTAATATAGAAAATGCAATTTAAAACATAGTAATTAGCAGCTCTCTTTGAAAAGGCTTCTTAAAATCTTAATAACAATACATGCGGATTTGATCCATCATAGAGGAGAGACATAAGCAGAAGATGATGAGCTGGATCCAGTGATAGATTTCTGCTAATGGAAGGGAAAGTTATTTTTTCCGCTTTCACCCTTCCACCGCAGACCTCCAACTCTCCCCTTATGCTGTTCCTGGTCCTCAGAAAATTTGAGGACCATTTCAGACTGCAATGGGATGGAAGAGGCAAAAAAGTTCCACTCCACTAACTGAAATCTCTTCTGCAAGCAGAAATTATCTTTGAATCCAAACACTGCTTTTAGGGGATCTATCTAATTCCTTTAATTAAGACTCAGTTTCCATTAGGGTTGCAAACTGTGGGTTGGGAAGTTCCTGAAGATTTGGGAGTTAAGTCTGGGGAAGGGAAGGTCTGGGGAGGGGAGGGCCCTCCGTGGAATATGATGCGATAGAGTCGAGACTCTAAAGCAGGCATTTGCTCCAGGTGAACTGATCTCTGTGGTCCTGAGATCAGTTGTAATTTTGGGACATCTCCAGGGTCCACTTGGAGGTTGGCAACTGTGATTCCCATGTTACACCTCTTAGTTCTTCATGGTTTTATTAGATACTAAATTTTCATCATGGAATTTTGCACAAACCAAAGAAGTTGTTGGTTGATCCACTTAGCAAGATTTTTCCAACAGTAACAGCAAGCATACGCCTCCCACTATCTTCATTTTTTTTTTTTTAAATATATTTATTGGGTTTTTTGACATAAAGCTACACCACTATACAAACTTCAACAAAAACATCCACAAAAGTATAACTACCAACTCTAACTCTATAGTAACAATTTTCCAATTCAGCAACACAAATTTACAGTAGAACTAGACCCAACATTTTTATACTACCCTAACCCTTATAAAGGACCTTAGGTCAGTTTTCTATTAGGTGACTACTACTCTCACAATTTACTTTACAAAATTACTTTATCAATTCTTGTTGGCAATTCGAAAAAAACAAACAAACAAACATAATCACTATTTATAGTCATCATTTCATTAATCAGTCAATTTTATAACCCTTACTATTCCCCCTCTTACAATAAACTGTTCATTCCTTACATATAATATATATATATATAAAGCTTGTCATTACTATAATTTCAAACTTTTCCTTTTACTGCCTTTTTCCAATATCCATTTTATCCCTGCAGTTTACAAATTAATTTAACTTTTGCAGAAACCCCTATAACAGATTTAACTTTCATGTTTAGACTACCCCACCTAAACCTACTAAAGCGAACAGATTACTTTACACATAATGACCCGTACTTTAATATCACCTCATTCTGGATCATATTATCCTTATACAGTTTAACTATATTTTACTCCTTTACTCTACTGCACATCTCCAATATTTACCACCACTTTTTACCTTTGCTTTGCCACTAAACACACTTATTTACCCATCATGTACTTACAACATCAAAAAACAACGTCATTTTCCCCAGTTCAGTATATAGCAGAGAGAAAAAAAAAACTATTCCTTCCCTTTCCTTATATAACTTAAATTTCCTCCTTATCATCTGTACTCTACTTTTCTGCAGCAACATTTCTACATGTCTTCTCCCTTTATGCTTATACCAGTAGTTTGCCTTTCCCTCTTCACCTTTCTCCCATTCTAAATCCCACATTTCATTGTCTCTTTTGAATTTCCAAGCTTGTAGGTTTTCCTTTTTCATTCTTCTCCTTCTTTCTGTTTCATTTGCCAGTCGCTGTTTCTCTTCCCTTAACAGTTCAAGCTTTACGTCAAATAGTTCTTTTGCCACCCTTCTGAACTTCCCAACTCGTATCTTCCTCCTTTTCGTCTTTCTCTTTCCTTCTCTATCGGTTTTCAATCGTTGTCCCTCTTCCCTTGAAGGTTCCAACTTTACGTCAAATAGTTCTTTTGCCACCCTTCTAAACTTCCCAACTCGCATCTTCCTCCTTTTCGTCTTTCTCTTTCCTTCTCTATCGGCTTTCAATCGTTGTCCCTCTTCCCTTGAAGGTTCCAACTTTACACAGGCTGCCTTATTTCGGTTCCTACTCATTATTTTAACTGCCGGGCATTGTATTTCTGCATAGTCTTTCTCTTGAAACAGCCCCCAATTTTCTATCACGCAGCAATCACCTTTCTCTCCTTGCTGCGCCTCTAGGGTTTCTGTCATAATATATTGCTCCTGCTCTTCCTTTATTTCCGTTACAGATTGGGTGCTATATGCTTTCTCCTGTAACTTTATACATGCTTCCTCGCACCCCTTTTGTATTCCCTCTTTTAGAACTTTAATAAATTGTTCAAACGTTAGTTCCTCCACCTTCATATTTTCATCCAACTCTTCCTCCACTTTTAATGCAAACGCCATTTTAGTCAGTTCCTTAGAGCCAGTTCATTCAATATGAGGTTTCAGTCATTTTTTCCTCTTTATAAGTCCTTGCCAGTGAACCAAAAGAGAAAAAGTCCCAGAAAACGAAACAGCCAACAAACAAGAACCCCAAAAAATAAATACTTGAAATTACAAAGTCCTCTCTCTAACTTCTCACAGCCGCAATCCTTCTCCATTTTGAGCACACTTGATAGGGGTAACTAATATTTTTTTTTCCTTTCTCCATATAAAACTCCAGAGTATGTACTCACAGCTCTTCTTTTATGTTGCTGAGGTTGGTGAAAATCATTAACTCCCAGTATAGTTAAAACGGATGGCTGCGTCTATGTGGAGCATGGCGTCCATGCTCCACCCCCGCAAGCCGCTCCCGCTTCGGGGCGATACTGGTCACCCCCCGCCTTTGCCAGGAGCGGGAGGGGCCAGAAACAAGCCCCCTGCACCAGCCCTCTCTACGGGAGGACTGGTTCGAGCTCTCCCGTCACCGGGAGGCTCAAAAGGGAACGAAAACGGTTCGGGTGGCCTGGGGAAGTCCAGGGACCACCCGTCGACACGCCGTACCGGAACCCGGAACGCCTCCCACTATCTTCAGATAGTTAGCTGGTTGCACAATTTAGTCCCATGTGTAGAAAACCTGTTTTAATATTATCTGAAATATTTCATTGCTAATTATTCTTATTTGCCCTTATTTCGTGTATAGATGGGGGGTGACTGTGTTGAGCATTAATCTTCATAACCTGTGTTAATGAATTGTAAGCCTTGGTTCTAATAAGTACTTTGAGCAGAAGGTTGTTTTTTTCATACAACAGGAGCTATCCAGTATTACCCCTCCCTAGGTGCATCCCATGTGATTGTTTCACACTATTTCAGAGAGTCCTTCAACCCTCACAGCTAGCTTTCTGGGAAAGGCAAGAAGCTACAGTAAGCAGGGGATGAAAAGGCACCCATTGTTTTTCGTATCCAAGCCATTGTTACTATGACTCTTGGAGATCCAACCCATGATGTAATTGTAATTTCATTCCAATCGTAACAGATGAGCTCGATTACAGAAGCAAAAAATAAAGGAAAGAGGTAATCATTCTCTTATGCCTGTTTCAAGTCTAAATTAGAATCCATCACAAATTAAGCAGAAATGTTTTATATTAATTCAATATACCTCTAAAATAATTTTCACAATCAAAGGCATGAAAGATTTTTAACATGTAAGGCCATTCCAGATAATTAAATGTATAACAGGATGTAAAAGGAACTGACCAGTGAGAGTACCCATATCCTCCTCCTGTATTATTGACAATATAAATTTCTTTCCTTATGTTACCGGATAATTTACTTTTAGAGTTTTGTTTGTATTATATTCATTTCTGTGCACAATGGAGAAGTGCCCATTTGTTTCTTTCTCTCCCTTTAATGGGTAGCTTTCTTTAACCTGCAGTAACAGCAAGCATAGGCACAGCAAAGCTATGGAAAGATAAAGTCTTAGAAATGGAGAAAGGTGGCTTAAGAGACTATGGGAAGTAAGAACTTAATTCCTTGGTAAAATGGAGGAATGGTAACATTTGTGTGATACTTTTAGAATTCTTAAGATCCACTTGGAGAGACCATGCCAGTCATTATGGTTTTACAAATGCATACTAAACACATGGGTAGACGTCTTATATTGCTATGATTTTGTAGCATGTATGTGTAGCTCTTTTTGAACTGGGTATGATTTCTGTTTGTAACATGATAATTTTGTTGTGTGTTATCGCAGTAAGGATGGAAGGAAAGGTTTTCAATTATGAATATTTTAAGCCTAACTGGCAATTGATTGATATAAATTCAGATTCATTTACAGACAACAGGCAGACCTGGTTTTGTAAGCATTTAAATTAATTGACATGCAAATATGTAGAAAAAGTTTTCTCTCCCTTCCCGCCAAGGTAGCTTATTTGAGAATACCCTACTGTTTTAGCCAGCATCACGGACATATCATGTCTAGGATGGATTTTTTGGTATTATTGGTAATAATACCAATAATTTTTCACCAGAAGATGAGGTAGTATTATAATAATGCAGTTCTAGTAAGTTTTACCTCCTGTTTGAATTTAATAGAAAAACTCTTAATTTAATGCTGCATTCTTTCTTCTGTCATTTCATGTCAGATATGAAGAAGAAGCACATCAGCTCCATTAGAGCTCTCTTACAGCTATTAGCTTTCTATTTTCGGTTTTTGCTTTAAATTGCTTGCAATTTAGTCTGGATGTTCCTTGCCTATTCTAAATTCCTTAGAATTTGAGACAGGTGTTTAATATATGGAGATGTATGCTTCAGCACAGGCAAGGGAGCAACGAAAAGACCCACAAATGATAAAGAGAAAAAATAGGAAATTTTTCATTTAATGGCAAACCAGTGGTAGTGAGTCTTTGCTTCTCTTTAGTACTTAGAAATAGGGCTGGATGAGTGGCATTGGCTTTGCACGAGAGGGAAATAAGTACAAAACTGATAAATCTGTTAAGCTCCCATGGTCTGATGCCATATGAGTAACTTATATAAGTTTCAAATGTGTGGGTCTCACTAATCACATTTTTACTTCCTGCTCCATTGTAAGCACCTTGGTGGGAATATGGCAATCAATGGGAAATAACAACATGGTTAGGGTTTCCCTGCTTGAACTGAGCTGCCGCACATTATCTTTATTATTTATTTAATTCATTCATTTATACTCTGCCTTTCTCCCCAATGGAGATGCAAAATGACTTACATTATTCTCCTCTCCTCCACTTTATCCTCATAACCCTGTGAAGAAGGTTAGGCTGACCATGTGCGACTGGCCCAAGGCCATGCAGCTAGCTTCCATGGCACAAGTGGGGATTTGAACCTGGGTCTCCCAGATTCTAGTCCGACAGTCTGAACCACTGTACCGTACTGGCACTCCAGCATTATATTACCGAAGCAATATGAAGACAATCCACTAGGAAGTTGGCTGCTGCACTGCTGTGGCAATTTGAAATGGGAGAAGCCAAATGAGAGACAAAATGGTACAGAAGAAGGAACACCCCAAGCCAGAGACCAGAATAACCACATCCTAAGCACAAACCAGGGGCTTCCAGGAACAAGGCTAGTGGCGATGTTGCTCCCGGACTTATCAGAACTAATCTGAAACATCAAATACTGGTGTAATGAAGAGTCTGTTTAACTTTGAAAACTAGGAATTCACAGGAAGCATGACATATTTAGGGGGGCAGTGCCCACATTTGCTTCAGGTAGGGGGTGGGGGAGAGTTGAAAGGCTGGGACATGGGTGGGTACGTGATGTCACTTAAGTCGCTGTGTCACTTCTGCGTACAGCCCAGAAGTGACAATGAGTACCTCTAGGAATCACTGGAAACTCTGTGGTAAAACCATAGCATTTCTAGCGATTCCTAGAGCTACCCAGTAACTTCCAGGTTGTACCCAGAAATGACATACTGGCACAGAGGCTGGCAGCATTTCTATTATTTGTATCCCATTGCTGCTTGGAATAACAATGGGCAACAGCAGCAATTGTCATGAGGACTCCTTTTATAGCAGGAGGCTTGACAACCCTACCCCCATAGCTATGGGCCTGCCTTGCATCTGATGTTTGCTAGACTGGAAGAGTTGGCTCGGGAGTTGCTAACTGAGTGGTTCTTCAGAACTGCCCCACTGACTTCAGCCTACCTTCTTTGGTACTGAAAGTGGAGAAAGGGAAAAGGTGAAGGTCCTCTTTCTGACATGGGAACAACGTTGCAGTTCTCTATCAGTGCTATAGGTTGGAATCACAAAACTGTAGTATGGTTGAAAGTCTTATCATCTGTGGTGAATCAGTATTTACCACTATGCAGCTGTCATGATCCCCAGTAGTCTTGAAAGAAGAGTCCCTCCCTGCGTCTTCTTTATAAGGAGTTCTCAGAATCTGGCTTTGTATGTACAGTCTGGATTATGCAAAAGTTCAAAAGAATTGTTTTAAAGACAGAAACTTTTAGGATTAAACTACACATAACAGCCACAAACTGTGTGTTAAATAGTTGCATAGAAACTGGAGGCAGAGGATCTGTTTTTAATACCAAAATACCATACAGCCACTTGCAACTTATCTCCGCACAATAGGGTTGCCAGCCTCCAGGTGGAGCCTGGAGATCTCCTGCTTTTGCAACTGATCTCCAGCTGACAGAGATCAGCTCCCTTGGAGAAAACGGCTGCTTTGAAGGGTGGACTGCATGCTGAGGCCCCTCCCCTCCCTAAACCCAACCCTCTCCCGGATCTACCTCCAAAGTCTCCAGGTATTTTCCAGCCCAAACCTGACAACCCTGCCATACAGTCTCCATCCACCGGTAGTTGAGCTCCTATAATGAAAGTGTGCTTGGCTGACAAAAAAAAATTGGATGGGTCTGCAGAGAGTGGTTCTATCATTCTCAGTGGTGTGTTCTTTTTATAGTCAAAATCAAATCTTACCCACAGCCCTCTTTCAATGCTATTCAGGTAGATCAGTCTCTAAAAACACTTTCATTTTTGCCCTTAAATGTTCAGAAGTTCACAGAAGGCATGGGGATGAGGGGTCATGTGTGTGTATGAATGCCACAGATAGTATATATATGTCCCTATGACATTCATTCATAATAATAATGCATACTCAGAATCTACATGCATACACAAAATGTAGTATATCCACTGTTCTGCAAATTGCAGTCTTGGAGGAAGCTGTGTGAAACTTGCAATACATTAATAACAAGAGGGCAATTACTGCACTTAAAACTGATCATCTGGAAAGATCATAAACCAAAGCTGTGCCTGCATGAGCCATTCATGTAATATTTTGTTGTGATTAGAGGAAGGAAAAGTAAAGGTCTTAAGGTCCTAAACCAACTTGTAAGATTTATGAGGAACTATTTACAAGGTGGTTCACTGTGTCCTATTAGTTTATATTGTAAGTGTCAGTCCTCTTTTATGTGTCATCTTTTCACTGATTAAGAGAGGTACTCTTAAAGTACATTCACATTCTTCTTTGGAAATCTATAATGCTTATATTACTAAAAATTATCCTTGTACAACTTCACAACAAAGCAACAAACAAACTCCTGGATATTTCCCAGAATCTGGGACATTCTTGGCAATATCAGATTTTCTCTGGAGCAAAAACATCCATCAACAGGATTATGCAAAAGTACATGATACAGTTCAGCAGTTAATAATAAGAGGATCGGGTTCAGAGGAGTGCCTCTGTGGGAGTTCACCTGGAAACCATAGCTACTCTGAACTTCTTGGGGGAAAGCAAGATACAGATCTAAGAAACAAACAAACACGTCTGTAGCTAACTCGACATAATAGTAGCAGAAATAATGAAAGTCAGAATCATGATGTTAATGAAAAAGGAAAAGAAGGTAGGGATGATGAATTCTCCTGCCCACTGCTCTCCCACAGCCTGTTTGGGCCCAAAGAAGAAATAAATCCAACTGAAAGAAATGAATGGGGCTTCAGGGCTAAAAATGATAGGCTTGGGAAGAGTCCAATAGCCGTCTCCTGCTTGCTCCTTCTCCATTGTCTCCCCAGCCTCCATCCTTCTTTAGAGCTGTGAAACGCAACTCACAGTTAACAGTTTCCAACCTCCGGATGTCAGTGTCATGTCTAGTCAGTTCTTAGTCAATGTCATGTCTCGTTGGCGCTCAGACTCAAGATTGACGTCTGAGGGTATTGTAGTGATGCAGAAGTGTAATGTCTTCACTAATCCTTAATTGTCTCATCATTTGTGAACTAAACTGTATAGAGAAAAGTTTTCTAACAGCTTCTGTTTGACAGGAGTAGCTTTCTTTTTCTCACTTTCCCCGGTAAAGGACCGTTACAGGATCGATTTCTTTTGATCAGGAGAGCACTGATAACATGCTGTCATTTAAAAAAATATAAGCTGAGCAAATTAAATAATTTTGTAATGCAAGATCTTTAAATTAGTTAAATGTAACATAGCTTTAGACTCCATAATAAATTTCAAATTCAGATATTTATTAGCTTTTCATTTTCCTTTGTTTCCCTGGATGATGGGTTTTGGAATGAATATTCATTTTGCACAAAATGCTCATTACCAAGGTCCCCAGTTGTGTGAGTGTTTCTGCAGGCATGGTGTCAAAGTTATGTAACTCTATGTAACACATCTTGATATGCAAGAACTATATCTCTAGCTAGGCCTTTTACACTCCCGGTGATGTGCTATGATTGTTTTTAGGGTTCCTTGGAATACTGTTGTAACTTTAATTATGGGGAAGAGGGAGGTCGTCTTGGACTTTCCATTGACACTAATAGAAGAATATTTCTTAAGAACAAAAGAGCCATGCTGGATCAGACCAAAGGCCCATCTAGTCCAGCATTCTGTTCACACAGTGGCCAACCAGCTACCTCTAGGAAGCCCACAAACAGGAAGACTGCAACAGCATCATCCTGCCTGTGCCCCCCCCCCCAGCAACTTATTTGAAGAGATGCATATCTCTGGTACTGGAGAGATATCCCTCATGATTAGTAGCCTTTGATAGCCCAGTTCTTCATGAATTTGTCCACTTCCCTTTTAAAGCCCTTCAACGTGGCAGCCGTGACCACATCCTGTTGCAGCAAGTTCCACAAATTACACACTGTGAAAAATACTTCCTCATTCCTTTCCTGAATCTCTCACCCCTCAACTTCAGTGGTTCTAGAATTATGTGCCATCTGTTTTGTAGGAATAAAATCATGGCATTGTCAAGGGTAGGAAAGTGTTCAAGCAAGCATAGGATTATAAATAAGCCCTGTTTCTTATCTATCATGCCCATTTTTACTCCTTAGATGGGTGGAATGCCACTGGTGTACACTTTATGGCACCAGATGTTTCCTGTCAGTACAAGGCTTTAATTATACCAATATGACTTTCTTAATTTTGACACTGTCAGGGGATACAGGCCCATTAGGTCAAATGGGGCACTGCCCTGTCAGCTGTTCCCAACCCCTGCCTGCCTCCTTTCTTACCAGTAGTCCAAGTGATGGCAACTGGTAAGCCTTCTTCTTAGTCATTCTCCATCTTTTGTTTTTGTGGAACTTTGCAGGCAAGTCTTTCTCTACTAACATTCACAAGCACAGTTCCCTCCAAAGGCATAGGGAAGGCCATCAATGGGTAGAAATAATCTTCAGTCATTAAGACGCTCTAGAAGAGGAAGAATCCTCAGGGGCAGCTAAAGGAAGATTGAGAGGCTTGTTGATTAACCAATCAGGGACTCAAAAAGGCAGCAGATTAGCCAATGAGCTAGTGTGCTGGTACCTCATTGGGTACATGAATGAGCATGATCTGTACTAAACTGTGCTGCTACTGCTTTTGCGTTTAGTCCAAGGAAGAGCTCCTTTCTACTTGGACTATAGTGGAGTTGGGTCCTTTTCATGCCTGCTGCAGTTATTCTGCTCTCTTGTTTTATGTAGTCCTCTGTTGCCCTGGGCTTGCACATCCTCTTCTGCCATGAAATAAAATAGGTCCTGAGCCTACCCACAAAGACTCTGGTCATTATAAGTTGTGAGTATGGTGGGAACAGGTGCATAAGCACAGTGCTTTCTCTGGTGCTTTGCCTCATTGATAACTTGTGTTACCAGGTCACATATAAACCAGTTTCAGGTATCAAACTAATTTGAGATTTTTTAGAAAATAAGTTATGTTTTTCATGTTCAGTTTAATCTGTTTGGCAGACAGTTTGGCTTGACACGTGCTGTTCTCATTTAGCAGGCTTCAGCTACAGAGGTACAAATTGGGCCCATGAGACTGACACAAGATCCTATTCAGGTAAGATTTTGTTTCATTTCAGCAGTAACTACTATGTTCAGTATTAAAGTTCAAACAACTACTGAAAATAGACATGTCTGTAGACACAAATGCAAAGACAGAAGGGATGAAACCAGTAGGTTTCCAGCATGAATATTCTTGATGACTGAGTTAATGGAGGGTGAATTTTTCTAGCAGATTATACTATGAGTTTGCTGTTTTAAGTCTGAATGCTTTTAAATTGTTAACTGTGTGTTTTAATCTATTTTAGTGTTGTTAATTGAAATATGATATATGTCTTGCTACTTAGTTGGTTTATTGTTTGCCATCTTGAGTCCAAGGAAATGAAGATGAGATAGAAATGTTTTAAATATATATCACTCAATAATTTTGAGTTAATTCATGATGCCATTATACAACATGAAATATATATCAAATAGATTCAAAAACTCTTAAAAATCAAATTCAGAAGCAGTTTGCATCATTCTGGAAGTATAAATTGAACAAAAGATACAGTCAAAATTAATGTCCAAGAGAAAGATGTTAGATTTTTGCATGACTCTGTACTGTATAGTTAAACCATTTGGGAATATTGTACCACATGATTTTTCAAAGAGCTGGCTATAACTTTCATTACTGTCTGGGAATATTAAATGAATCAATATTACACAGATATTAACAAATAATGACAAAGGCATTCTTGGAGAAAAAGACGCTGCTGAACTTTAGTTCCACTGATTACCTGTGAATGAGCAGTCTGCTAACTTTAACTCTTTAATCATTTGGCCAAGTCATTATAACATTAAAAAATTGGTCTGAAAGGACAGATAAAGAATAGTTCATGCCTCCCTTAACAACAGCTTTTGTCTCCTTAGGGGAGATCCATCCCACCTCTTCTGATCTGTGGCATTAGGGGGAATGCAAGGCAGATGGCCAGCAGCTTGACAGTTTCTAGCTAGGTTGTTTTGTTTTGTTTTGCCATCAAGTTGCAGCTGACTTATGGCTGTTGGCAGAGTAATTAACACAGCAACAGTGCACAACCTGATTGAAGAGCAGATAAAGATTTATTTAGGAATTAATGTACTTGATAGGAAAGAGGAATGAGAGATAGATTCCTAACTACATCTCTTGCCCTAAGAGTAGCAATCTGGGCTGTTATCTGTCTTCTTCAATCTGGTCATTTGACATGAAATTAAATTGTACCTGATTTTAAACAATGACCAAAGTTTTCTAAAAGAATTCTGCAGTTACACATAGAGTTACCAACCTCCAGGTGGGACCTGGAGTTCTCTTGGAATTACAGTTGATATCCAGACTACAGAGATTGGTTCCCCTGTTGAAAATGGCAGCTTTGGAGGGTGGACTGTGGTATAATATAAAATTTAGGAGTAACTGGACCCTCCCTGGGCACCACCCCCAAATCTGCAGGAATTTCCTAAGCCAGACTTAGCAACCTGAGTTATGCAGCAAACTTTCCAGGAATGAGTGAAGAGTGCACACTTGTGCTCCAGGAAGCAGTAGTTTAAGAAGATGCTACAGCACAGTTTACAAAACAGAACTCTCCATTTCTGAGGCTCTGTCTTGAAATAGAGCTTTGCAACACATTAAATATGTGCAGCCGCAAGCATCTAGTTTTCTTACTAGATTAGTCACATGGTGGCATATGCTATGCTGTAAACAGCATTACTGGGAATTCAGATCTTTACATAGCTTTAGATAACACAAAATCGGGGTGGGTTGCTCTGGCTTTCATCTGGTGACAGCATGAATATACACTGTAACACAGATGATGACACTGGCTCCCACTCCCTCCCCCCTTTTACAGACTCACACATTTTATTTTTTAATTTTTAAATAATTGTGTTACTGAATTACACAACAAATACCCACAACCATACATTAACAAAATATCACAAACAAGAAAAAACAAGGAATACAAAAACAAAACAAAAGCACAACTAAGAAGAAACAAGAAAGAAAACAATTACAATTATTGTTGTACATTTTGTTTTACAGTTTTAACAAGATGTTTTTGTAGTTTTATTGCCTATAGCTGCATTATTTATTAAATGACATATCATACATTTTAGCACAAATCTTCCTGAACTATTACACAAGATGTCCTACTGAAATGAACAGGACAGTCTATTCATATGAAACAGAGAGGTCTCAGAGAGATTTGACCTTTCACACAGCAGTAGTTCTAGCTGAATAGCTTGAGCAGTTTTTGGCAAAGCTTATAAACACTGAGCCTTTTCTTTGTTTGCTTATATTTACTATAAAGGAAGTTTGTTTTCTTTATTAAATTGCGACATGGTTAATGATGGACTACTACTATTAATTCTTGAGAATTACACAGCATAGTTACACAACCTATGTTGTTGGATGTATAATCTGAAAATTGCTAATATTTATTACAAAACTGACAAATACTTTCCCTTCCTAAAGAGTGCTCATTAAAAAACGATTTACAGTATCCTTTTTCAACTGAGCACATGAGAGAGCAGTGATAAGTTTCATCACTTCCTTTAGGAAGGCAGATGAAAAGGAAAAACAGATGTGATGGTATTTGAGCCCACAGGACCTTTTAAGTTGCTTGAAAAAGATCTCCTGGAAACTGAATGCTCACAAAACTGTAAAATGGGCCTTTTGGCATTGACTGTATTGCATTGAGTGGAACAGATGGGGGAAGGGCGTGGTTTGGAATATCCTTTCAGGGCCAATCAGAACATAACTAAAAGTAGCCTGAGTGGTGTCAGAGGATGTGAGATCTTCCCCTATCAACTCCTTTTGTGCTTTGTAACAGAACAAAAATACAAGTCCAGTGGCACCTTTAAGACCGACAAAACACTGAATCCAGATACCTGAATCTGAGAAAGTGGACGTGCACACGATACCTTGAATAAAACTTCGTTGATCTTAAAGGTACCCGTGGACACAAATTTTGTTCGGTTGCTTCAGACCAACATGGCTGCCCACCTAAATCTATCTTTGTACTTTGTAGTTGGCCTGTTTTGGCAAGTGACATGACCTGCACAGTTGGCAAACTGTATGAGATTATAGAAACCATTTTTATCCTTCTCAAAAGATAGTTGGATTTCTTTATGTAATTTACATGTGTGAGAAGTCCTTGGGAGTCTGATAAATGGAGCATTGCTTAATAAATGTCAGGAGGCTAGATGGCCACATGGTAGGCCTTTGTTTCACTGGGTTTCCAGGCTCCCTTTAGCAGCTCAATCTAGACTAAGCAACCTTGTTCAACCTCTGGAACCAGTCCAGAGACAGTTATTTTATAAGGCCTGATGAAATGTTCTCAGGTCACCTGGGCTAAAAAGCTGTAGTGCTCTGTCTGGCGATGTAGAGAGTGGTGGTGCTGCAGAGCCCTAGGGATCAGGATAATGTTTCCTATTGCTCACAAGATGTTTCAGTAGCACAGGGAATATGACACTTGGGCTCTGCTGCCAAAATCATTGCTTGGAGAATCCTGGGGCATCTTATACTTTTGTTCCCAAGCACCAAGCTCTGTGCCCGGAGGAAACGTTAAGAGGGAACCTAAAATGTTTGCTTACATCTTGCCTATATAGTTGCCTTCTGAATAGATGCTTGAAAAGTAATATTAGAGCAGTGGTGATAGCCAGCTGATGGCATTCCGAGTTGGAAGATGGGTACTTGGTAACATCTGGTAGCTCTTCATCCCCAGACTGCCCTAGTGGTGTTATTTTTATCTCTGCCAGAAAAATACACTCACAAATACAGACACAGATGTTTACTTCTGAGGGCTGGATGGCTTCTCAGACTGGTTTCATCCATTGCTTCTTACAGTTTGTCACAGGATCAACATCTGGATTAGTTTATAATGAGAGGTCCTATACCAATTTTGAGACATGTAAAAGCCAGTGAAATGGTCCCAAGGGTATGACTGAAGGACACCTGATACAATAACCCTGGTGAAGCTAAGCTCATCTGAATTTATTCACTGCCTACACAGGAGATCTCCTTAGAACCTTATTTATGCTGCCTTGAATTCCAGGATGGAATGTGTAATGTTAAACTGTCTTTATTTTTTACAGGTGTTGCTTATCTTTGCAAAAGAAGACAAACAGAGTGATGGATTCTGGTGGGCTTGTGATAGAGCTGGATATAGGTGCAACATTGCTCGGACACCAGAATCAGCACTTGAATGTTTTCTTGATAAACATCATGAAATAATTGTAATAGATCATAGAAACTCCAGATACTTTGACGCAGAAGTTGTCTGTAGGTAATTATCATTATGCTTCATGTGAAGTACAGGAATATTGTTATCTAATAATACGATGGCCATGGACTAGTTCTTACTAAGATGGTAAACCTGTTTCCTGTGTTTTACCACTAAAGAATTCAGATGGGGTCCACATTATTAATTGTTTAAATATGAAAGGGAAGGCTAGGCTAGAACCATTTTTCTCAGTTTCTGTAGGAATAAAATATTCTTTATGAAGAACCATTCGGTCTCGTGGTTACATCTGAAATCATAATCTCAGGTGTTGTTGTTGTTCAGTCGCACAGTCGAGTCCGACTCTTCGCGACCCCATGGACCAGATTACGCCAGGCCCTCCTGTCTTCCACTGTCCGCTGAAGTTTGCTCAATTTCATGTTTGTTGCATCGATGACACTGTCTAACCATCTCATCCTTTGCCGTCCCCTTCTTCTTTGACCTTCAATCTTTCCCAGCATCAGGGTCTTCTCCAGTGAATGCTCCCTTCTCATTTGGTGGCCAAAGTATTTGAGCTTCAGCTTCAGGATCTGGCCTTCCAGGGAACAGTCAGGGTTGATTTCTTTTAGGATTGACTGATTTGATCTCCTTGCAGTCCAAGGGACTCTCAAGAGTCTTCTCCAGCACCATAGTTCAAAAGAATCTATTCTTCGGCGCTCGGCCTTCCTTATAGTCCAACTCTCACAGCCATACATTACTACGGGGAATACCATTGCTTTGACCATGCGGACATTTGTTGGCAAGGTGATGTCTCTGCTTTTTATCAAGCTGTTTAGGTTTGCCATCGCTTTCCTCCCAAGGAGCAGGCGTCTTTTAATTTCATGGCTGCAGTCACCATCTGCAGTGATCTGGGATCCTAGGAACGTGAAGTCTGTCACTACTTCTACGACTTCCCTTTCTATTTGCCAAGGAGTGATGGGGCCAGATGCCATGATCTTAGTTTTTTTGATGTTGAGCTTCAAGCCCACTTTTGCACTCTCGTCTTTCACTCTGAGCAAGAGGCTCTTTAGGTCCTCTTCACTTTCTGCCATCAGAGTGGTATCATCTGCATATCTGAGGTTATTGATCTTTTCCCCAGCAATCTTAACTCCAGCTTGTGATTCATCCAGGCCAGCATTTCGCATGATGTACTCGGCATATAAATTAAATAAGCGAGGTGACAATATACATCCTTGTCGTACTCCTTTTCCTATGCTAAACCAATCAGTTGTTCCATATCCGGTTCTAACTGTTGCTTTTTGACCCTTATACAGGTTTCTCAGGAGACAGGTGAGGTGGTCTGGTACTCACATCTCTTTAAGAACCTGCCATAATTTATTGTGATCCACACAATCAAAGGCTTTAGCATAGTCAATGAAGCAGAAGTAGATGTTTTTCTGGTACTCTCTTGCTTTCTCCATAATCCAGCGAATGTTGGCAATTTGATCTCTAGTTCCTCTACCTCTTCGAAACCCAGCTTGTACTTCTGGCAGTTCTCTATCCACGTACTGTTGGAGCCTAGCTTGTAGGATTTTGAGCATGACCTTGCTAGCATGTGAAATGAGTGCAATTGTGCGATAGTTTGAACATTCCTTGACGTTACCCTTCTTTGGGATTGGAATGTAAATTGACCTTTTCCAATGCTGTGGCCACTGTTGTGTTTTCCAAATTTGTTGGCAAATTGAGTGCAGCACTTTAACAGCATCTTCTTTTAAGACTTTGAATAACTCAGCTGGGATACCATCACCTCCACTAGCTTTGTTGTTAGTAATGCTTTCTAAGGCCCATTTAACTTCGCTTTCCAGGATGTCTGGCTCGAGGTCAGTGATTATACCATCGTGGTTGTCAAGGACATCGAGGTCCTTCTTGTATAGTTCTTCTGTGTATTCTTGCCATCTTTTCCTAATCTCTTCTGCTTCTGTTAGGTCCCTACCGTTTTTGTCCTTTATCATGGCCAGCTTTGCATGGAACGTTCCCTTGATTTCTCCAATTTTCTTGAAGAGATCTCTAGTCCTTCCCAATCTATTGTTTTCCTCTATTACTTTGCATTGTTCATTCAGGAAAGCCTCCTTATCTCTCCTTGCTGTTCTCTGGAAATCTGCATTCAGTTGGGTAAATCTTTCCTTTTCCCCATTGCCTTTAGCTTTCCTTCTTTCCTCTGCTATGTGTAAAGCCTCATCAGACAGCCACTTTGCTTTCTTGCATTTCTTTTTCTTTGGGATGGCGGTGAGTGCTGCCTCCTTTACAATGTCACGGACCTCTGTCCATAGTTCTTCAGGCACTCTGTCTATCAAATCTAGTCCCTTAAACCTATTTTTCACCTCTACTGTATATTCATCGGGGATGCGATCTAGGTCAAATCTGAATGGCCTTGTGGTTTTCCCAACTTTCTTCAATTTAAGTCTGAATTTTGCAATGAGTAGCTCATGATCTGAGCCACAGTCAGCTCCAGGTCTTGTTTTTACTGACTGGATAGAGCTTCTCCATCTTTGACTGCAAATTATATAGTCAATCTGATTTTGGTGTTGCCCATCTGGTGATGTCCATGTGTAGAGACGCCTCTTAGGTTGTTGGAAAAGGGTGTTCGCTATGACCAGCGTGTTCTCTTGACAAAACTCTGTTAGCCTTTGCCCTGCTTCATTTTGTTCTCCAAGGCCAAACTTGTCTGTTATTCCGGTTACCTTTTGATTTCCTACTTTAGCATTCCAGTCCCCTATGATGATGAGGACATCATTTTTTGGTGTTAGTTCTACGAGCTGTTGTAGGTCTTCGTAGAACTGGTCCACTTCAGCCTCTTCTGCAGCAGTGGTTGGGGCATAGACTTGGATTACTGTGATATTGAATGGTTTGCCTTGGATTCGGACTGAGATCATTCTGTCATTTTTGAGATTGTATCCCAATACTGCCTTTCTCACTCTCTTGTTGACTATAAAGGCCACACCATTTTTTCTTTTAAGACTTTGAATAACTCAGCTGGGAGAGATCTTGGAGTCGTAGTGGATAACTTGCTGAAAATGTCTACACAATGTGTAGCTGCAATAAAGAAGGCCAGCGCTATGCTGGGGATTATTAGGAAGGGAATTGATAATAAATCAGCCAGTATCATCATGCCCCTGTATAAATCATTGGTGCGACCTCATTTGGAATACTGTGTACAGTTCTGGTCACCACATCTCAAAAAGGATATTATAGCATTGGAAAAACTGCAGAGAAGGGCAACTAGAATGATAAAAGGGTTGGAACACCTTCCCTATGAAGAAAGGTTAAAATGCTTGGGGCTCTTTAGCTTGGAGAAACGACGGCTGAGAGGTGACATGATCGAGGTTTATAAGATTATGAATGGGATTGAGCAGGTTGAGAAAGAAGTACTTTTCTCCCTTTCTCACAATACAAGAACTCGTGGGCACTCTATGAAATTGCTGAGCAGTCGGGTTAGAACAGATAAAAGGAAATACTTCTTCACCCAAAGAGTGATTAACATATGGAATTCACTGCCACAGGAGGTCGTGGCAGCTGCAAGCATGGACAGTTTCAAGAGGAAATTAGATAAACATATGGAGCAGAAGTCCACCAGTGGCTATTAGCCACAGGGTATAGATGGGAACTCTCAGTCTGGGGCAGGTGATGCACTCTATTCTTGGTGCTGGAGGGGGCAGCAGTGGGAGGGCTTCTAGTGTCCTGGCCCCACTGCTGGACCTCCTGATGGCACCTGGTATATTTTGGTCGCTGTGTGACAGAGTGTTGGACTAGATGGGCCATTGGCCTGATCCAACATTGGCTTCTCTTATGTTCTTATGTTCTTATGTTCTACGGGATTCCTGGCCACAGTAGTAGATATAATGGTCTTCTGAGTTAAATTCGCCTATTCCTGTCCACTTTAGTTCACTGATTCCCAAGATGTCGATGTTCATTCTTGCCATCTCATTTTTGACCACGTCAAGCTTACCTTGATTCATAGACCTTACATTCCAGGTTCCTATGCAGTATTGTTCTTTGCAGCATCGAACTTTCCTTTCACCGTCAGACACATCCACAACTGAGCGTCCTTTCGGCTTTGGCCCAGCCGCTTCACTCTTTCTGGGGTTACTCGTACTTGCCCTCTGCTCTTCCTCAGTAGCATATTGGACACCTTCCGACCTGAGGGGCTCATCTTCCGGCGTCATATGTTTTAGCCTTTTGTCACTGTCCATGGGGTTTTCTTGGCAAAGATACTGGAGTGGGTTGCCATTTCCTTCTCCAGGGGATCACGCTTGGTCTGAGTTCTCTGCTGTGGCCTGTCCGTCCTGGGTGGCCCTCCACGGCATAGCCCACAGCCTCATCGAACCACGCAAGCCCCCTCGCCACGACAAGGCAGTGATCCATGAGGGAGTAATCTCAGGTGCAGGTTTACAATTTTAGTGAGAATTAGGCCCATGACAAGAACAAAACGGAAGCTGGTTCTATATGGGAGCAAATAAAAACCATCCTTTTGTCGGATGTTATTAGTGGAGGAGAAAGGTTAAAGCAACTACATTCATAGCCTTTATCAACCCTTGGCAAGTGAATATTCCTGGTTGCATAGTATCAAGTTACCACATCCTCCAAAGCCCACATTTTAAAACATGACAAAAGCATGTTAATGTAGAAGCACTGTAAAATTTACAGTTTTTTCTTTGCTGTCAGTTTCTGTCACTTTTCCAAATCCCATTCTGTAGGCTAGGGATGTCAGACATGCGGCCTGGGGGCCAGATCAGGCCCCCAGAGGGCTTCTATCAGGCCTGCAGTGGGACTGGCTGTCTTCTGCTGCTTCTTCCATTTCTGCTGCTGCTGCTGCATCATTGTAGGTTTGCAGCTTACAGATACACACCTGAACAGCATACTCAAGATTGCAATAGCACAGACGTTTTGATGCAATAATTCAGAGCAAGAGATGTCAATTATCAGACACTGTTGAATAAACAAAATATTGCAAGAGTGCTAATGTTTTAAGCATGTTTTTATTTTAAATTTAAAAAAACCCTTTGTGTTTGTGTCCTTTATAAAGTTTATATCTCTGCTACCTGGCATTACATTTTATGACACACATGGCCTGCCCCAACAAGGTCTCATTTATGTCAGATACAGCCCTCATAACAAATGAGTTCGACACCCCTGGGCTAGAATGTAGAAACACAGCCCAGAACAAAAAAGATCTGTGCTTTTTTCTGCACTTAGTCTTGTTGCTGTAGAGGCAAGAAAAAGTTTTGCATAAAACATGGCCTGCCTCTTTAGAGGGGATAAAATCTGCAGAAAAACAACAACAAATAAAGCTCTGATTATGCATGCTTTTCTCCCATATGGCTATAGGATCCCCGTTATATGTTCTAATATATGGTGTTTGGCCTAATAGTTTATGTTCTGAAAATTGTTTCCTCAATTATGACAAGGAATTTCCTAATTTTAGGGCAATCCGAGCTACAAAACCCGCCGAACATACTGTAATATTATCTGTTATTCCACACAGGTAAGTATTTTTGAAAACTATGTTACCTTATTCTTTGTCTAGTCATATTAATTTAAAGTGATCTTTGAAAAGATTGGACATAATGTCCATAAAGATACTGTTCATAGTATCTGTCAAGTAAATGGAAATAAAATTCTGTTACAATTTGGAATTTTGTGTATGGTCCAACTATAATTTTCACAAGTTTTCTTGACAGTAGCCACATTTCCTTCTTGAAAAGAATAACAATAAAATATTTTTGTTACAAGGAATAAATTAAAATCTACAAAAAAGCCAGAGGGTGAGTTTACAGTGCAATCCTAAGAGCACTTTCCTGGGAAAGCAAGATTTGACCCTGGTAGCACCTTAAAGACCAACAAGGTTTCCCAGGTATATGCTTTTGAGAGTCAAAACTGACTCCATCAAATACCTCAGCAGACACTTCTGCAGTAGAACAGCAAGATTTGAATCCTGTAGCACCTTAAAGACCAACAAGGTTTCCAGCATATAGGTATCTGATGAAGAGAATTTTGCATCTTGAAAGCTCATAGTCTGAAAATCTTGTTGGTCTCCAGGGCTATTTTTGGGCAGGAACGCACAGGAACGGAGTTCCGGCTGGCTCCCGAGTTGGCCATGCCCAGGAAGAACTCGTTAGCATAACAGGCCACACCCAACAGCAGAAAAACATTAGGATTGGGTACAGGGCTCTTTTTGTAGCAGGAACTCCTTTGCATATTAGGTGACACACCCCTAATGTAGCCAATCCTCCGAGAGCTTACAGTAGCCCCTGTAAGAAGAGCTCTGTAAGCTCTTGGAAGATTGGCTACATTAGGGGTGTGTGGCCTAATATGCAAAGGAGTTCTTGCTAAAAAAGAACCCTGATTGGGTACATTAGGGGTGTGTGGCCTAACATGTAAAGGAGTTCCTGCTACAAAAAAGCCCTGAGTTTTGACAACAAAAAAGGTAAATAGAATAAGAAGGAAAATGTGGGTGCGACTGGATGACCCCATTTCTGGTGACATAGGGGTGTGGCCTAATATGCTAATGAGCTGTGCTGTCAGGGGTGTGGCCTATTATGCTAATGAGTTCCTGCTGGGCTTTTTCTACCCAAAAAGCCCTGTTGGTCTCTAAGGTGCCACTGTACTCAAATCATGCTCTTCTACTGCAGACCAGCATGTCCACCCACCTGAAACTTTCCTGGGAGTAAACCCTATTGAATCGACTTCAGTCGATTTTTGAGTAGATCCTTTTAGGATTATACTGTTAAACATTCAGAAGATTTTTTTAAAAAAAAATTCAGAATGTGCATGGAATATTACATAACTGGAATTCCCCCTCACAGGTTACAAGCAGAGGCCAGAATGCAATTGGGACACTTGGCTGGGTAACACAGGGAAGCTCCTGGCATTGTATAGAATCCAAGGCATTGAGCACTAGCTCACATTTACAGTCAACCTAGATTTTTTTAATCTTGCCAACTCTGTTATGGCAGCACTGATAACAAAAAACACTACATCTGCAAAACTGGCATTAGTTGAAAAAAAAAGAGCTACTGTAAATATATATTTTATGTGTTAATATGTATGTTTCTTGCACTGAAGCGTTACAGTTCTTTCAGTTCTCTTAGGTGACATATTCTCCTTTCCTGTAGATCAGCTGACCAAGAAGAAATCTCTGTACTCCCCCTTCTCCATGCAGGGTTTAATAGGGTACGTAGAAGCTATTCTGACTTTATTTAAGTGATAACTAATTCATTAATCTTCAGCAGCTGTTTTCTTTCAATGATCAATTGTTTGTGTTATCAACGAGGAATCCATTCCATGTGCTAGCTGGGAGCTCCTCTGCATTTTAACTACACATATTTGAGCAGTAAGTTTAGCACACAGAGGAAAACCTGTTATGCCAAAGTGAATCAGTGTTTCAGTGGGTAGAAATGAACTGACAAATAAAATTCTACAAGCCTGGACATGATTCCCTGTGACACATGCCAAGAAATATGTGTGTTCTTTTTGAATTTGGGCTCTCAAATGTTATCATAATAAACTTCCAACTGCCAAGTCTTCAACGCTTGATGGTAGAGGGTGGCTCTTAGCCAGCATTGGGAAGAAGAGGACTGCGGAGCTGGCTGAAACTTTTCCTTCAGGTTCACTGGACTGGGTCAGGGAGGAAGTTTATGCCTTCTTTGCCTGTGGTCCATAAGGGAGACCAGCTCGTAATGAGAAATATGGCTTTAGAAAGATGTACTTTTTTAAACAAAGAGAATGTCGAGCATGTGGCACAATCAGATTGACAGTGCAATCTAAGAACAGTTTCCTGGGAGTGAGCACTAATCAATAGATCTAAGTAGACCTGCTTACAACTCTAAGGGCCAAACTACATGATGCACACAGAGCCGCACAGTAGCTGTGGGGTACAATGTTTTAAGTCTGTAGGTGCCCAATTCAGCTCAGGCCCATGCCATGGGGGAAAGGAGTGGCTCCTGCCTCCTCCCCATGCTGTTTTCCCAAATGGAAGTAGTCCCAAGGTAGAGTTATTGGCCCTGTTTTGGAACTGCACATGGGGGAAACTGGACCTGGCTCATTAAAAACCAGATTGTGTAGTTTGACCCAATGCTTTGGATCTCTCCATTCATTTCCCATCTCTCTTTCTTTGGTTGTTCTGTATTTTTTTAGAATTGAGAGCCAACTGTTGACTTCTTTAAGATCTTTTTGTGTTTAAGACCTTCCCATAATATACTTTTGATCTGGTTCCCACTCCAACGTTTGGTATTACCCTTTCTTCCTTATTTTTAAGTTGTCTTATTAGATTGTGAGCTTGTGGACATTGTTGTAAGATTTTATTATTTATATGCTAGTTAAAGGTGCTTAATAAGCAGGGGGGAAATCCCCTCCCCCTGGCCTAAAGTGGTTTGTAAATTTTCCTCTCAAATAATTCAGTAAAAGAAAAGGGGGGGTGACTTGTGGAAATCACAGGTTGGACTGCTTAGAACTCTAACAGCCAGTAACTACAGAGGTTTCAATTTCAGGCGACAATAATAGCTTGCTTTTTCCTCTTTTTTAAAATAACATGCATGCAGAGATGACTCCAGTTAGACACCGTTTGCTGTTTGTCACTGTCTGAATACCAGAACATCCAATTAGGCAGAACTAGGAGACGAAGAACCTGTGTAGCCTCTGATTGGTTGCCAACTCTGGGTTGGAAAATTCCTGGAGATTTTGGGGAGGAGCCCATAGAGGGTGGGGTTTGGGGAGGGGAGGGCCCACAGTATAAGAACATAAGAACATAAGAGAAGCCAATGTTGAATCAGGCCAATGGCCCATCTAGTCCAACACTCTGTCACACAGCGGCCAAAATATACCAGGTGCCATCAGGAGGTCCAGCAGTGGGGCCAGGACACTAGAAGCCCTCCCACTGCTGCCCCCTCCAGCACCAAGAATAGAGTGCATCACCTGCCCCAGACTGAGAGTTCCCATCTATACCCTGTGGCTAATAGCCACTGCTGGACTTCTGTTCCATATGTTTATCTAATTTCCTCTTGAAACTGTCCATGCTTGTAGCTGCCACCACCTCCTGTGGCAGTGAATTCCACATGTTAATCATTCTTTGGGTGAAGAAGTATTTCCTTTTATCTGTTCTAACCCGACTGCTCAGCAATTTCATGGAGTGCCCACGAGTTCTTGTATTGTGAGAAAGGGAGAAAAGTACTTCTTTCTCAACCTGCTCAATCCCATTCATAATCTTATAAACCTCGATCATGTCACCCCTCAGCCGTCGTTTCTCCAAGCTAAAGAGCCCCAAGCGTTTTAACCTTTCTTCATAGGGAAGGTATTCCAACCCTTTTATCATTCTAGTTGCCCTTCTCTGCACTTTTTCCAGTGCTATAATATCCTTTTTGAGGTGTGGTGACCAGAACTGTACACAGTATTCCAAATGAGGACACACCAATGATTTATACAGGGGCATTATGATACTGGCTGATTTGTTTTCAATTCCCTTCCTAATAATCCCCAGCATAGCGTTGGCCTTCTTTATTGCAGTTACACACTGTCTAGACATTTTCATTGAGTTATCTACTACGACTCCAAGATCTCTCTCTTGGTCCGTCTCTGCCAGTTCAGACCCCATCAACATGTGTTTATATTTAGGATTTTTGGCTCCAATGTGCATCACTTTGCACTTGGCCACATTGAACCCCATTTGCCACGTTGACGCCCACTCACCCATCCTCAACAGATCCCTTTGGAGTGCCTCACAATCCTCCCTGGTTTTCACCACGCGGAACAACTTTGTGTCATCTGCAAATTTAGCCACTTCACTGCTTACTCCCAATTCCAAATCATTAATAAACAAGTTAAAAAGCATCGTAACGAGTACTGATCCCTGTGGTACCCCACTGCTTACCACCCTCCACTGAGAAAGTTTCCCATTTATACTTACTCTCTGTTTCCTATTTATAAGCCAGTTTTTGATCCACAAGAGGACTTGTCCTTTTATCCCATGACTATTGAGCTTACTTAGGAGCCTTTGATGAGGAACTGTATCAAAAGCTTTCTGGAAGTCAAGGTAAATAATATCTATTGGGTCCCCCTTGTCCACATGTTTGTTCACTCCCTCAAAAAACACTAACAGGTTAGTGAGACAAGATCTTCCCTTACAGAACCCATGCTGAGTCTGCCTCAATAGTTTTTATTCATCAATGTGCCTACTAATTCTTTCCTTAATAACAGTTTCCACCAACTTACCCGGTATTGATGTCAGACTGACTGGCATGTAATTTCCCGGATCTCCCCTGGAGCCCTTTTTAAAGATGGGAGTGACATTAGCTACCTTCCAGTCCTCAGGAATGGAGGCAGATTTTAAAGAAAGATTACATATTTTTGTCAGGAGATCCACAAGTTCACATTTGAGTTTTTTCAGAACTCTCGGATGAATGCCATCCGGGCCTGGTGATTTATTAGTTTTTAAATTGTCCATCAGTCGGAGGACTTCCTCTCTTGTCACCGCAATCTGATTCAGGTCCTTCAAACCCCCTCCCAAAATCAGTGGTTCTGGAGTGGGCAAGCACTTCTCCTCTTCCACAGTGAAGACAGAGGCAAAAAATGCATTCAGCTTCTCAGCCATTTCCCTATCCTCCTTCACTACTCCTTTTACCCCTTGGTCATCCAAGGGCCCCACTGCCTCCCTGGCTGGCTTCCTACTTCTAATGTACTTGAAGAAAGTTTTATTGTTGGTCTTTATGTTTTTTGCAATATGCTCCTCATATTCCCTTTTTGCTTGCCTGATCACAGACTTGCATTTTATTTGCCACAGTCTGTGTTCCCTTTTATCAACCTCACTGAGACTAGCTTTCCACCGCTTAAAGGAATCCTTCTTACCTTTTACAGCTTCCATTACTTTATTTGTTAATCATGCAGGCTTTTTTCTATACCTGTTTGTGCCTTTTCTAACCTGCGGTATATATTTTTTCTGAGCTTCTAGGATTGTATTTTTAAATAGTCTCCAAGCTTCCCCAATGGTTTTGACCTTCTCCACTCTTCCTTTCAATTTCTTCCTCACATGTCCCCTGCTAGGCAGGACACAGGACTTGCGCTTGGCTCACATATGGCCCCCTTTGGAGAGGACTGGACTGGCAGTCAGCTGGCAACTCCTCCTCAGCCTGGCCTCCTAGGCCTACTAATTCCACCACCACTCCATCTTTCCCTGGAAGCAAAAAGAGCCATCTCCATGGTTCCTTCATCATTCCTGGCAATTGCACAGGTGTGCCCTTGCCTCCTTGAGCCTTGTGCATCCAAGATAGTTGCCAGGGCTTTGTCTGTAACTCTGTTTCCAAGCCAGGAAGTTGGCTACTTTCTCCTCTTGATGGCTGTACGTTGGCTGTATTGTTTGGGGGAAGTAGGCCCCTGGTTGATAGGGTTGCCAGCCCCCTGGTCTGAGCAGAGGATTCCCCAGTTTCGGGGTTTCTCCTCACCACGGACCAGCTGGCTGATGGGGGAAACCCTGCCCCTAAACAGGGATGTTGCCGTGCAATGCGATGACATCACATGGAAGTGACATCATTGTGTTGGGGACATTGCATGGGTGATGCTCTGGTTTTTGGGCAAAACTTTATGTTTTGAGGGCAAATTTACCGCAGAGTTTCATCCAAAAACCAAAGGGTCACCAAAACGATTATGTCACTTCCAGGTGATGTCATTGCATTGTGCAATGTCCCCACCCACCCTAAATTCCCTCACCAGATTGACAAGGGGCCCCGGCAACCCTACTGGTTGATCAGGAGCTCCACCTGCTGTGGTTCCATTGGGTTGCCTCATGGGGCACATGAGACCAGATGTGGCCCAGAGGATATATGTTTGACACACTGATATAGATAGTAATAGCTGGCGATAGCCTTTTGTTGCCTTGATAGTGATTCATGTATTCGGTTGTACAATAAGTAGATCAACATTGAGCCTGTATGCCAAAGATGAACTTTTCACACTAGTAAGCACCCATATTGAAACAGGCCACACATCTACCATTCTAGCAGTAACTTGCTTGTGATGTTAATGTAGAGGTTCATTAAGTTTTGAACTAGGTACATCCTGACACAGCCAAACAATCACTTCAGCGTAGAGCCATAAGCTCATATGGGCATTTTTGGTCATATAAATTGGCTCTTACAATACTTTTAGGAGCCCATGAAAATGTTTTAATTTATTTTAAAATCAGAATAGTTTTAGGTCAAAGAAAATGTTTTAATTTTTTTCTCACATCAGAAAAAAATGAACTGTTTAGGAACCATGAAAATCTATTACATTTTGCCCAAAACAGGGGGGGGAAATGTTGAAGTATTTAAAGTTCTATCAAAAATAATTTTTAATATTGATATTATTTTGGTGGAAGTGGCCCACAAAGGCATAAGTATCTTCTGCCCATGAAATTTTTAGGGACCACAAAAGTGTTTTATTTTTTCTTAAATAATAAAAAATTAAAATGTCTTTAGTAGTAATAATTTATTTGCACGCCTTTAGACCTTGACAGTATGACTACATAGGTAGAATGTTAATATATAAAATATAAACCAAAACAAATATACATACAATTCAAAACAAAAAATCAGTCATATATTAATTGCCATTGAGATAATTTAACAATTCTTGCTGGAATTTATTAACTCACTTTAATTTATTAACCTATAAGAGAAAATAAATATAATTTGCATTAGGACAACACCATTTCAATATATGAATGCACATTTATTATCTGCATTTTAACTTTACGGCACTTTTAACTGGCAGATTCCTAGATTATTTCATCAGTGGGTGTATTTCTTAATAACTCACTTTCAGTAGAGAGTAGAGACAGGTGAGTTAATTTTGTTTGTGCCATAGCGGAATGTAAATTGTTCTTGATGTGATTTAATCTGGAAAATGACTATTCTCCTTCTACCAGGGGGTCTGACAATCCTAATACATTCTTTGACTGTATTGGTATAAAGATGAATCCAGCCTAGATTATATTTGTCTTTATACCAATGAAGTTTTAAAATATAATTTTTAACATTTTTAATAGAAGAAAGGGGTGGGGCCCACGAAGGCAAAAGTGCCTAGGGCCCACAAAAGTCATCATGTGGCCCTGTCTGCATGTTCCATTAGCCATCCAATTTGTCAGTGACAACTCTTGCTTTACTCCTTATCTCCCTTACACATTCACAGCCCAAACCTACCAGCCTGTCTGTAATCACCAATGGATAGAGAATGGGTTCCAGTGGATACCTTGGCGTTATAACTGTTCCTGATTCTGGGCTACTGGATTATATTTCTCATAATATTTGGGGGTGGGGGTTTCCAGACCATTTTCAGTAACCTTTCAGACCTTCCGTAGCTGTAGGCCCAGTGTGGGATGGAGAGTAATAGTTTATGTCTCACAGATTTAAATAATTTATGAGTGACTGATTTTAGGACTGGAGCTTTCGTCACACTCATTTTTGTGCTGGGAGTTTTCAGAACAGAAGTGTGATACCACCTTTTTCCATTTTTAAAGTAAGGTTTCTTGGTTATGGAAATACCAGTTTTCCAGAATACTGTATTTCCAGAATACTGTACAGGAGAGAAAAGCATAGTTTGGGATTAGGCTTGCTCCCTTCTCTTGCCACAGATGCTCAGCGGACCCTTCTACCTTTCATATGCTGCAGCTGACAGGCGGCTCCTAATCTTCCCACCCATTACAGTTGTTGTTGTTGTTCAGTCGCACAGTCGAGTCCGACTCTTCGTGACCCCATGGACCACGTCACGCCAGGCTCTCCTGTCTTCCGCTGTCCTCCGGAGTTTACTTAATTTCATGTTTGTCGCATTGATAAAACTGTCTAACCATCTCATCCTTTACCATCCCCTTCTTCTTTTACCTTCAGTCTTTCCCAGCATCAGGGTCTTCTCCAGTGAGTGCTCCCTTCTTATTTGGTGGCCAAAGTATTTGAGCTTCCGCTCCAGTATCTGACATTTTATGGAACAGTCAGGGTTGATTTCTTTTAGGATTACAGTTGGGAGATACTAAAAAGAAGACACCAAATGATTATTAGATTGTATTTATTTCTTCCAAATACCATAGGAATGCTTTGCCCTGAGCATTTTTTGTTTGTTTGTTTGTTTGTTTTTTGCAGAATGCAATCCAAGTGAGTTTGCATGCTGTCTACAGAGGACACGTTGGCAGCCCTTTCCTTTTGTCAGCAGCCTCAGAGCCACCATTTTCCTTGCCAGATCATAGAATCATAGAATCACAGACTTGGAAGGGATCTCCAGGGTCATCTAGTCCAACCCCCTGCACAATGCAGGAAACACACAAATACCTCCCCTCCACACCCCCAGTGACCACTGTTCCAATCCCAGAAGATGACAAAAAACCTCCAGGATCTCCAGTGAAACTGGCCTGGAGAAAAATGGCTTCCTGATCCCAAAGTGGTGATCAGCATTTCTCTGGGTGTGTAAGAAATGGCCACAAGAACTAAGCACTGATGCAGCATTTCCTGCCCTCCCTCTCATGATCTGCCTAAATTCACCGAATCAACATTGCTATCAGATTGCCATCAAGCCTATTGTGTACCTGGGGAAGTCTGCACATGTGGTCGGGCAAACACGCGGTCGGGGAAAAGACCCGACCTTCAACTCTAGAGACAATAGCCTGAACGGATCCTGCTTGCACCTATTGGGAGGCTAGGATCCTGGGAGGGACCTATGGGTCTAGGGGTGCACTGTAAATATCCAGTCACGAGTGTGGGTGTGTGTTTGGGTGTGGTGTGAGTTAGGAATATAAGCCAGCCTGCGAGCCAGCAAAGGCATCTGTTGTTCTACGAACTACAATAAAGTATGAGCTGAATTCACTCTGCCATGCATCAGTCTCGATACTTTATATAGCCTCTGTTTGGAAACCTTCAAAGAAGGAGAGCCCACCACCTCCCGAGGAAACCTGTTCCACTGAGGAACCGCTCTAACTGTCAGAAAGTTCTTCCTAATGTTTAGCCGAAAACTCTTCTGATTTAATTTCAATCCGTTGGTTCTGGTCTGACCTTCTAGGGCAACAGAAAACAACTCTGTACCATCCTCTATATGACAGCCCTTTAAGTACTTGAAGATGATCACCTCTTAATCATCTCCTCTCCAGGCTAAGTGTACCCAGCTCCTTCAACCTTTCCTCATAGGCTGTTTGGATTTTTTTTTAAATTGGTAGGCGCTACAGTGCTATAGGACAATAATGTTATAATAACCTATTGCTATGATCTAGTCCCTCTGAATTCCTATATTTCATTTTTAAAGTAAGTTTACACTTCCGTTGTGGAGATATAAGGCAAAAGGCAATTCTTTTTTTTGTCCAGGGTGCCTGGAAACGAATGGGGAGAGAAGGCAGCAAGATAGCTATAACTGCTCAAATGCTCTTGTGGATGCTTTACTGCTGCTGTGAATGCCTCTGCATTCACAGAATTGTGGCACCTTTGAGCAATTGTGGCATGTAGTGCCCTCCAATGCTCTTTCAACAAGACAATTCAGCTTAGGCCTGATTCTGTTGAAAACCACAGAGATACTAGAGGGGAAGTCAAGTTAGTTTGCTGCTGCAGAAATAAACATGAATCTTGCGGCACCTTAAAGACTAGGAAAATTTTACTGTAGCATTAGCTTTCATAGGCTAGAGAGCCTACCTCTTCAGGTGAACTGAGGAACAAACGAGATACATTTTGCCACAACAAAATGGGTCAGAGTTCTCAACAGCTGCTTGGAACTAAGATTTCCAAGCACACTGGGGCACAATTTGGGTTCAGTTCACAGCTTGGGGGGGGGCGCTTCAGTCTCCCCCCCACTGCTTTCCTAGCCCCAAATAGACTCAGGGGTTAGTTCTTCCCCCGGGGGGGGGGCTACACATACAGTATTCAGTGCAGTCAGGAACCTGCCCTACTTGTGGCAACATTTATTGTCTAGTTTGCTCCCCCCCAATATCAGTAAACTTGGAGTTCAGAAACATATTATGAGTATTCTGCTAAACAAATGCCAGGCATTAAAATGCCATATTTTGCAAGGGATTACAGTAAAAAAAAATCAGAATACTTGGTTTTCTGAGAACCGGACTGCATGGGATGGTGACAGATCTTTCTCTCTTTAAATTGCCTTCTCCAATAAAGCAGGGAATAGAAGTTCTAATTTAAAGAGCAAAATGGGCACATAGGTGGGGGTGCTGAACCTTTGATTACTTATCTCCCCTCAGATTGTTTCCTGCAGTGATTTTATCCATTCACTCACTTTTGGTATCAGAACTCAGCTGTGGGGAAAATCACTTCTGGGGACTGTCAGCAGGAAGGTAATCAGAGTCAGAGGGAGGGTTTAGCACACTTTCCCACTACATGCCTCTTTTGCTCTTTAAATTGGACACACATACAAGGTCGTGCTTAAAAAATGATTATGGCAGGCTCTGTCTGCTTCTGCCGCCTTATATAGTTTAGCCCTCAGTTTTCCACTTCTGCAAATGTAATGTGTGATTTTCACATAAGCACATGTTGGTCAAACCGTGTGATTAGTGCTGCCACTTTGAAATTCTTCTTATTAAAAAGTTTAGAACATTCTACCAATAAGGCATATTTTTGTATACTAGGTCTTGGCATTTATTATTCCCTTTGCAAAGTTTTCATCAGAACAATGCCCTGTGCCAGAAAGGGCCATAGTACAGCACCAGCTTTACTCTTTGGCATCACTCATTATAAGGATCTCAGGAAGTAGGGGATAGGAAATTCATCTGCAATAAATGATGCTGGGACTGGGACACATGAGTCAATGGTATGACTCAGTATAAGGGAGATTCATTCATCTGACTGAGAGAAATGAGAGTCAGGTCACAGGACTCCCACATATAACATTTTGTTTGCTCCTACGTGGAAACTTAATAGTATACATAAATGATCAAAAGCAATTGTAATATTCTGCTGTTTTTCTTTCTCCCTGCCCCCCAGGTATTTTTTGAGAATAGCAGCATCATTGTGTGTTACAATGAACTGATTCAAATAGAATATGGTGAGGTACGGTCACAATTCAAATTACGGTACGTGAAAATATATGCAAAAATGTTAATGGAATCATCAGTTTTGTAATACCTAATCAGAGTGTTTTTTTGTCTGTGGGAACTTGCATATTGGCTATGGGCTCAACATGTAATTTAGAACATATACAAACAATAGTTTATCAGAGAACTAGAACTTGCAGAGTTAGGGTTGCCAACCTCCAGGTGGTGGCTGGAGATCTCCTGGGATTACAACTGATCTCCATGCAACAAAGATCAGTCCACCTGGAAAAAATGGCCACTTTGGAAGATGGACTCTCAGGCTCCACCTCCAAAATCTCCAGGTATTTCCCAACCCAGAGCTGGCAACCCTGTGTAGAGTAAAAGCTGCCATTGCACATATAAATCTATTTTGAGGATTTGGAGGGTATATGTATATCTCCCATGTTTCCCATATTCCAATACAGTTTACAATTCAAATTATAAAAATAAAAAATACAATAAAACACCGCATAACCCCCTCTTTTTGGTCTTATAGGGTTGCCAGTTCCAGGTTGGGAAATTCTGTGAGATTTGGGGGTGGAGGTTTTGGAGGGAAGGGTTTGGGGAGGGGAGGGGCCTCAGTTGGGGATAATGCCATAGAGTCCACCCTCTAAGCAGCCTCTAAGCAGCCTTTTTCTCCAGGGGAACTAATATCTGTTATCTAAAATCAGTTGTAATTCTGGGAAATCTGCAGGCCCTACTTGGAGGTTGTCTACTTGCCAGCTTTGCTGCTTTTTCTCTGTTGGACTATATTTTTTCCTGAAGAGATCTATATGCCTAAGTAGAGAATTTGTATTAAACAAGCATTTGGGGCTGAAACTAAGCATTATCTCTGTAATTACATAATCTGAAATTAATTTTTGCCATGATAATGGGAACATAGGCAAGGTCACTTGTAAGCGTGGGGGGTGTTTACTTTTTCCTGTACACTCCAGTTCTCCTGTGAATTCCTTTTTCCCTGCTGTGTTTACCTCAACCAAGTTTAGCTATGGTTCTGGAGTATGTCTGGAGATAAAAGTGAATTAAAGGGGAGCATTTAAAGGGAAGAATCAGCAGGTGGGGAAACGTTAAGAAAGACATGTTTCCTTCATAACTTCTAGTTCCTTCCTGTTAATGTAGATTACGCTATAGCTAGATAAGCAGGTAATGTTTCTTTATAGAAAAGCTTCAGTAGAAGTTAAAACATATAGAATGTTTCCAGTTTATTCTGAAAGTTTCACATGAAAAACAGGCTTGATAAGTTAAGTAAAGGAACATCTGTGGAAATGTTTTAGCCAATGGAATCCATTGGGCCCATGTCTTCCCGAATAGTTTGTTTGTTTTTCAGAAGAATGCAGCTGTAGCTATTTAAAGTGCAGTTACCATAAAGTATTTTATGTATAAATAAATACATGCATTAAAGGGTGTGCATTAAACTAGTGTCTTCTAAACAGAAAGACTTTTTACCTGAGAAAGGTTCTGTGTTTCCATTTTTCCCCTGTATATGATCCATGCACTAGTGTGACTCTATCCTATATATTTACCAGTATTAACAGTATATAATCATTTGTTACTTGCAGGGCTTGTAATTCAGTGTTTACAGCTCTGGACCACTGTCATGAAGCTATAGAAATAACTAGTGATGATCATGTAATACAGGTATGGAAAATGTCCACATAGTATGCGTACTGGATACTGAAAACAGCACATGCTTTCTGAATACACTTCTAAGCCATGAGCTTTAATTGTTTGTTGGCATTAATTTATTGCTTTACAGTATGTTAATCCAGCTTTTGAGCGAATGATGGGCTATCAAAAGGGAGAGCTAATTGGAAAGGAGCTTACTGAACTTCCAAAAAGTGACAAAAACCGTGCAGACCTACTGGACACAATCAACACATGTATCAAAAGAGGAAAAGTAGGTGACTAAATTCCATCTGCATCCTTCAATTATTGAGCTGTGTTTTGTTTCAGAGTTGAAAATGTTTCTCCTCAGTTCCTTTTTGGTAAATTACAAATTAAGGACAAGGCTTCATCTTAGCTATTGCTCTGTCAAAGTGGTGGCAAATACAGGCGGCTAGATCTTAGACCTTTTGTCAAGAAGATGGAAGAAATTACCCATTATTTTCTCTGTAATGCCAGTGCTTATAGTTAAAAAAAAAAGTAGACAGCCACATCAGTCCACAGTCAAATCCAAAACAGATGCAATGTAATACCTTTTTATTACGACCAACCAACATAATACAATACAATGTGTAAGCTGAACTTGAATAGTTATGCTTCTGAAATGTGCAAGGCTGAGACTTACAACAGAACCTGGCTTTTTTACATGGAATCTGGAAACTGAATTTTACCTCCCAGGTAGATATTGTCATTCTACCTGACATGGAGGGACCACTCCCAGAATGAGGGACATATTGTTCTTGGTTCTAACCCCTTTTATCATTGCCAATGTGATGGTGTAGACTTAATGAGCCAGTCAAGGTTCATGATGCTATTATTACGGGAAATTGTGATTTCCCTTTAATATCATCCATATCCTTTTTTTCACATCAGATTTCATTTAAAAGGCCTGTTTTAAAGGCTAGACCATATAACCTTCCTTATAGTAAATGTTATCTAAAAGAAAGGATGGATAAGTGATAAGCTTGAACACCGATGTGATATGTATGGTAACTGAGGTAGTATGAATTCACCCATTCTAACTTTTTGCTAGAAACTTTATGGCAGAATATGATATAGTAAAACTCTTCATGTTCCATTATATGTTATTGCTAGGAATCTTTAAAAGCCTCATGAACTGGCTAGTACTTTGGCCTGAGCCAATAGGATGTAATATCTTAAATGCTATCCACTTTGCTCTGTTTGTTTTTAAATACAGGATTGTGAACTGCCTTGTGTATTACTTTTACTTTATTATTTAGGAATGGCAAGGAGTTTATTATGCACGGAGAAAATCAGGAGACAGTATTCAACAGCATGTGAAGATAACTCCTGTGACTGGCCAAGGAGGGTAAGTGTGTTTTGTTTTCTCTGTTAAATAAACTCTGAGTATATGTGTATGTATTTGTTTATCTATTTAGCTAATCAACTTTCAATGTGTGTGCATACACATTCTAAATACACACACACACACACAAACACCACTCTGTTACTAAATACACAAACTCAACTGTGTTATTAATCTCAATTTAAAACATAAGAAGAGCTTGCTGGGTCAGACCAGTGGTCCATTTGGTCCAGCATCCTGTCTCACACAGTGGTTAACCAGTTATTCTGGAAGACCAGCAACTGGGCATAGAGGCTGAGTCCTTCTACCCATGTTGCCTACTGGCACTGGTATTCAGCATTTTGCTGCCTGTAAATGTGGAGGTTCCTTTTAATCACTATGGCTGGTAGCTACTGATCGCCCTATCCTCCATAAATTTATCTAATCCCCTGTAGCCCATCGATGCTTGTGGCCATCACTATATCCTCTCACAGTGGATTCCATATTTTAATCACTAATTGAGTAGAAATAGAAATACAAGAAGCATTGCTAATTCCTTGTATGTTGACTAAAGAGTCAGGAAGTTCCATTATGCCTATGCAACTCCACTATCTCAATCACATCATAATTTTTATACAATTGTTACTTTGTGTGACTGGGAAGGACGTGTACCCAGACAGACAAACATGTGAATGGAGTCCCCTTTCCAGTGTGGTTCCACCTTCACTGTTGGAAAGCCTAACTGTAAGGAAGGAAACAACCTTCTGCCTCTTACACCTAGAAGTCCCTGGCTTAGGTTTTATATCTGGTTTAAGAGAATGTGTCCAGTCTAGGTAATGATATACTCAGATGGCTATGAAGGGATTTTTTTTACTAAGTAACAAAGTTACTTGTGCAAATCTGAATTCAGCACTAATGTCCTGAATACGGTAATATCAGAAATAGTTTTCTAAGGCAAATAATCAGCACATTCAGTGAGTCATAATAATTGTCTATATTCAACCACACATCCTGAAGCCTTAAGGGCACTTAAGCTTTCTAAAGAGAGGACAGCAATGTCTGCCAATTCCCTCCTCCCAATGAAGATCTTAACTTTGCTCTCTGTGCCATTCCTGAGAGTCTGCTAACCTCAGGAACAATTTTGTGGGGCTCAGTAGGCTGCGGCAGAAGTGTGGATTCAATGTAAGCTGCTTTCCCCCCCCCTTCTTAAGAAACTGATGTGCTTCTTAAATATTTGGAACTGCATTGTTGAGTACAGTAAGAATACTTTGCACTAGAATACCCACGTTAAGACACAACTATTCCAAACACTCACACATGTTTTGCATCACTGAAGAAGGGGAGACAAGAGGCCAAAGAGAGAGAGCAAGATGGTGAAGCTGGGCTTGCACCTATCCAAGCAGATTCCAGAGATCCAGATCCTCAGACAAGAGTTCTAAACATCTGGAAAGCTGTTAATACAAAATGTAAATACAGGAGAAGAGCTGCAAAGAGATGGAAGATGTAACTTGACCTGGGAACAGGAAGACTTCTGTAGCTATGCTCAGGTGAAACGAGCAGAAATGCACACAGGAATTTCCCAGGCAGGACTGACTACTGCAAGACACCACAGAGTACACTAGAAGAGCAGAGAATGGGTGTCCTGAAGGTAGTTTAGGGGCAGATTCTGGCATGTTATCACCTTGAATGAAAATAAGATTTCTTCTCAGCCTTGGAGAAGGGGAATCTATGTGAGCTAACCACTATACTTTCTGATCGGTTGAAGGTTAGAAGTGGGGGGGGGTTCTCAGATTTTTGAAATGTTTATGAGTAAGGAAACCTATCTAAAAATGTGAATGTTATTGAGAAGAAGATGAACTATATAATATTGGGTTGGATTCATTACTCCCTTCTGTTAAGTGAGGGTCAAAAAGACCTTTCTCCTTCAGGGAAGAGTCCTCATTTAATGGAAGGAAGTCACTAGATCCAACACAGTAATGTCATAGTTAAAAAGAAAAGTGATCAAGTCAGTTTTTTTTACAAACTGCTAACTAATCACCATTTCTGTTCTCATTATGTTTATTAGTAACCCTGGATTATTTTATATTGCTAGGAAAATCAGACATTTTGTATCTATCAAGAAGCTGTGTTGCACCAATGAAAGCAACAAACAGGTACCATGTTCATTTTGCAGCATATAACCTGCCAGTTTCATTAACAATTTTCTTTTATATCAACAAGATATATTCAAAAATTCTAAATCCAAATATTGTCAGGTTATTTCAAAAGATTATTTAGGTGAGACACACATTTATTTGATCAAGCAAGATGATTTGGTACCTAGCTCAAGAGTGCCACTTTTGTTTGCAGCTGACACTGTAAGATGGATATCCAAAGCAGCTGAAAATTATGTATCTATTACAATTACACAGAACTCATAATTCAGAGGAATAGAAAAATAACTATCTCTTGATTGTGCAGATAGTTAAATTGTTTAGATATGCAAATGGAAACATAGGAAGTTTATATACATACACATAGTAGGCAGTTTGTAGATATATGAGTGTCCATGCAGCTCAATTTTAGCAGAGTCAAAGGATTAAATGTTTGTTTTCCTTTCTCCCTTTTAATGTAATACCAGAGCTACAAGATCCATCACGATGGGAAGTGCTCAGGAGACCAGTTTCATTCAGGTTAGAAAATGGTTTTTCCTTATATGACCTCAGTAGAAAATGAAGAACCACTTCTGGTTTTGTTCTGAATGGCAACCCCATAGAGGTTGCTGAGAAACCCTTCTGTATGATGGGGGCACACTGTCAAGAGCTGGGAGTTGGTGCCCCAAACCTGAGTCTGCCCTGCCCAGCCACAGAACTTCCGTCTTAGTGGGATTCAGTCTCAGCCGGCTCTTTTTCAACCATCCCACCAGGCCTCTAGCCCCTCAGACAAATTTACTGGGGCAGCAACTGGCCAGGCATCAACAGATATAGCTGGGTGTCATCAGTGTACTGGTGACATCCCAGCCTGAAACTCTGCACAATTTGGTGAGGGGGTGCATATAGATGTTAAACAACATTGGAGAGAGGATTCCTCCTGAGGAACTCCACATACTAGGGGGTGCCTAGTTGACACCCTCTCTCTCAGAGCCACTCTCCTACTGTGGAAGCAACCCATTACGCTGAGGATTAATAATTCCTATGAGATCAGTGAGTTCAATCGATCATGGTGATTACAGTAGTTATATAGATATAAGAATCCCGAAGCCTGACAACTTTAATTTGTATAGTGACCAGCTGCAAAGGAGAATCAAGTTATTCCTGCAATTACTGCACATTACTTTCATACCAAATTAAGATTAGTACGTGGTAAGGCAGCAGCATAGACTATCTTTAAGACTCAGAACTAAAAGAAGTTTGTTTCTGTTTTATTTCTTGTAGTTTCCCCCCCTTTCTGATCATAGATAGATCATGACATATTCTGCTGTAAAATTCTTTACCTGTAAAAGTAAGAGAATTAAAATTTACACTGTTAAACAAAGAGTATGTGTGGCTGTAACACCCATTCTGACTGCTTTTAAAATGCTTCCTGTAATATTTATAGAATCTCACTCCTTCCGATGCAAGAACAGGAGGAAAGAATCCATTGATGTCAAATCTATAACCTCTCGAAGCAGTGATGGTAAGAAAATACATACATTAGAAAGCCAAAGAACTTGCAAAAGCAGCAGTCTTTCTCACTGCTAAAATCCAAGGGAGTAGCATCTGATTTGTCTTTTATGGTTTTTATGACAATCAGCTCCCACCTGCCTGAGCTATAGCAGAGAAAATAAGTAATTAAATGATCAGTGGAAAATGTTTTGCAGATCACCTGTTGGTGGTAAATCCATTTGTAATTCCTTAGTTACTTAAGACCCTGGCTGAGATCAAATCTTTGCAGCACCTGCTCCACTTGGGCGCAAGAATATTTGGGGTCCCACTGTTAAGTAGTAGCCTTCTCCTCCCCTCTTCTTCATGTGGTTTGGGGGCCTCCAGAGTGGCACTGTTGCCTCTGGTCCTGTGCGCTTTCTGCTCATGCATGGGGCAGAGGTAAATCTCGTTCCATATCTTGTAACCTTTGCTTTCAAACAAGTACTTGATTGAATGTATAGGTCCCACTCATTGAAAATGATGGATTTTGTGAAAATACATCTTTTATTTGCTCTCAAAACCCAAATATTTATACTTAACGGCAGCGCCAAGCTTACAGAATCGTCGGTATTCATCTGTGGCAAGAATTCACTCCATGACGATAGAAGCTCCAATTACAAAGGTAGGGGTCAAATATTTTCTGAGGTAGTTTGAATACACAAATCTGCTATAAGAATGGGCACAGCAAGGCTTATCAGATAGCCTGATGGAGAGGAAGTCCTGAATTTTTCAGACAAAAAGGGTTATCTTTGGCCACCTCATGCATTTGTAGTTCATATACATTTGCATCTAAGAAAGAGTGATACATTTTTCAGATGATGGTTCCATCTTGTATATCAGTCTACTGCCACCCTTTAAGCTGGACAGAGTGTATGCATATAGCTGTACTATTGTGTAGTGATATGCTGGTGCTACAGTGTGTGTTTGTTCCATGTAAATTAGTAATTTATCACAATTACTGTGCAAAATGCATTTTCATAATATAAAAAGTATTTTTAAAAAAATTCTTATTTCAACCTGCTTCAAAGTCACCTCTCTGGGGACCATGATGAGATGGAGGGCTGTGACTTCCCAAAGAATGTCCACACAGTAGAAAAGTATATATAGTACTGATCCAATCAAAAAATACCTTGACTGTGTTTTGCACATGTGGAAAGGAAAGTTGTGATACGATAGCTTGCATTTCACGCAAGTAGACTACAAGCTTTATTTTTGGCATTTCCACTTGCACAGTTATTTTTGCACATGCAGAAGTCCATGGCACCAAACCCACAGTTTATTACTTTCTTAACAACAGAGGGATAAAAGTAGTGAACAAGTTGAAACTAGGGAAATCTGAACTTGTTGCATACCAGACGTATGAATGATGGCAATGCTATTTATCTTTCAAATGTCTTTGGATGTAAACTCACAGGAAACAGGCAACTGATACTTTCCTACAACAGTGAATGATTGATCGATGAGGCCCAACTTTAGTACTTCAAGTATATTTTCATCCTCAGTGGGGCTGAGAGTTCAGGACACACTAGATTATGTTTTACAACTTTTTTGCTTCTCATTGAAATAGAAAATATTAAGATGCCCTTTTTCTCTAAGAATGAATAATTGTGTGTGTTTGTTAAATTTTAAATTACTTCATATTTTCAGTCTCCTTAGAAAGGACAGAAATATTTTAAATATTTTCTGTTAAAAATTTTATACACAGTTTTTCTCTTCAAAGAGAACTCTGAGCTGCTCATAGTAATTAATTTGTTTGTTTGTTTGTTTGCTTGGAAAATTCTTATGCCATCTCTCTAGAGATCCTGCCCTAGCAGTTCACAATAAATAACTAAAGTGATTAATTGATTGGAAGTCCTTTTAGGGTCTATTTATATTTAACAAATGTCTGGAATCAGCAATGGGATTTTTATATACAATGCAATTCTCTTCTTTGTAACTCTACAGGTCATTAATATAATCAATTCAGCTCAAGAGAACAGTCCTGTAACTGTCGCAGAGGCGTTAGATAGAGTTTTGGAAATCTTACGGACAACAGAACTTTACTCTCCTCAATTAGGTACCAAAGATGAAGATCCTCACACTAGTGATCTTGTTGGAGGTCTGATGACTGTGAGTAAGAAGGCAATATTCAAGCAACCAACTTCACTAAACAATATAGAACTATTTGTTGAAAGTACACATTCTTCTGACTGAGAACCAACAACTGCAATGACCCCCTTTTTCCCCCCAAAGAGGGAAGCTCTGTTGTTTCAGATCAGTGTCTACTACAAAGCAAAACAAGGTAGTTAACTCAAGTGTCACATTTAGAGCATAGCTCCAGACAGCGGCACACTGGTGGGCCTTTGCAGTGCAGGGCTGCTGGCAAACTGGAGCAAACACAGTCAAGTCCTAGTAGCTTTTCTTAGCACCATGGGGGCCACTCCACCTGGCTTGCTCTACAGATATTTTAACTTCCCAGTCCATGCCTGGCTCCCAGCCATTTCAGTAAGGCTGCTGCAAGAGAGATTCCCTGTTCAAATTTCATATCCCAGGATTACATTTCATACCCCAGGATTTTCACAAGAAAACAGACACTAGTGTGAGTTTTCATAAATTATGATGTACACAGTCTTCATATGACTTTTCCTACATAAAGAAAAACTGGTAACAATTGCCCTGGGTACAGTGCAACAGAGATAAGCAGAAAAATTGTGTGGGAATAGCCTATACATAGGCAAGAACTGAAAAACTTGAACCTCCACTGACATGATGATGATGATTATAAGCACCATAAGGAACACACAGTGCACAGTAGACAGAGTATCTTAAGCTCATGTCTGAAAGGTTTGCCCTGGATTGCCATAGTGGATTTCTGTGCATACATGCCATAAGAATATGCTCAGAAACGGTACAGACTAAGCTATTATCTCAGTACACAGCCATGAAAGAGGACAAAGTGTTCCTTCTACTAATTCTTCAGTCACTTTGAGTTCCATCGAATCTGTAAAATGCAGTAGAAGACTTGGTAACTACTCTCTTGCTTTTGCTGAAAAATTCAGTATCACTTCTAGTTAACTCTAGAAACTGAATCCTAGTACCAGCTTCAAGTCCTCAAGGCCTGGTACATGACAGCTATATAAGGCTTTCTGTACTTTTTAGGATGCACAATAAAACAGTGAAGGGAAGTGCACCCAGAGAAGAACACAGAGCTTACTGAACATGAGACAGCAGAGAAGTTTGACTTTATTTTTGTACAGTAGTGATTAGATATTGAACATCTGTAAAATTGCACTGTATTCTCAATAGGGATGCCAGCATCCAGGTGGGACCTGGGGGTCCCCTAGAAATCCAGCTCATCTCCACACAACAGAGATCAGGTCCCCTGGAGAAAACGGATGCTTTGGAGGGTGGACTCTGTGGCATTGTACTCCACTGAGGTCCCTGTCCTCCCCAAGCTCTGCCCCCAGGTCTCTAGTTGTTTCCCAGCCTGGATCTGGCAACCCTAATTCTTGACAGAATTTAATTTTATTTATATAATCAATAGTCAGCCTTTTCCCAGAAATAGAGTATCTATATAAGAACACTATATATGGTTTTATGATATTTTGGAGCACATTATTTAAGTTGCATAGTTGATAAAATTAGTAACCCTCTGGATTTTTATATGTATTTTTGGATGTCCCAGCCGTTTTCTGTTTCAGCTTTTGAGAGTGCATTTTCCTACCTTTTTCTTTGCCGTAGAAAACCTACTACAGACAATATCTTTTTGCTTCATTATAGGATGGCTTGAGAAGGTTGTCAGGAAATGAATATGTATTTTCTAAAAGTAAGTTTATTTTATTTACAAAATCTATACCCCACCTTTCTGCAGTCATCAGAGCCAAGAAAGTTAACAGACTAAAAACTACTACACATCTTAAAAAAACATTAAAACCATGCTAAAATAACTTGGTGGAGGTGGAAAGTGCCGTCAAGTCACAGCTGACTTCTGGTGGCCCCACAGGGTTTTCAAGGCAAGAGACCAACAGAGGTGGTTTGCCATTGCCGGCCTCTGCGAAGCAACCCTGGACTTTGTTGGTGGTCTCCCACCCAAATACTAACCAGGGCCAACCCTGCTTAGCTTCTGAGATCTGATGAGATTGTGCTAGCCTGAGCCATCCAGGTCAGGGTTAAAATACACATATGAAAACATAAAAATGACAGTTAAAGCATACGGCAGAAAGGAGGTTTCACTGAGGAAATGCCAGATGAAACAAAGAAGGTTTGGGGGGGATGTGGGGAGAGGCTCCTGAAGCTACACTGAAAATCTGGAGTCTCTCCCTCAACTCCCCTCCCCCCCAGAGCTACTAACAGCACCATGGGAAAAAAGTAACTTTTTCCCACCATAGAGAACAATGGAGAGAATGGGGGCAACCTGTTTGGGCCCCCTGGTCCAATGTTCTTGAAACTTGGTGGGTATCTTGGGGAGAGGCTCCAACAGCTACCCTGTGAGTTTGGAGCCTCTTCCTCAAACCCCCTCCTCTCCAGCCCCCAGAATATACCCTATGTTTTCACCATTGACTTCAATGGCCCATAGGATATAATGGGGCTGAAATTGATATTCGGCTGGCCAAAAGATTCCCAAATAGGCTTGTACAGCCGAAACTGACATGCAGGAGCCTTTCTGCCCTCTGAAGCTGCCAGAGCTGTGCTCCATTGCACTCCCCCCAAAAAAGACTCCTGCTCCTCACCAATGCAACTACTTTGTCAGAACAGGTACTAAGACTCCCTGGCCATTTGTCCACCCCCAAAATCCAAGTCCGGATTAAAATAGAGGGGTCCCCCTGCCTCATGGAGCTTGATTCAGGCTCTGCGAACTCCATCATATCTGAGGCCACTCTCAAATGCCTCTGCCCTAAGGGGGGACTCTGCTCACGCCCATCTCCCATGATGCTCATGGACTTTCAATGGAATAGCGTGCCGATAAAGGGGGTCGGGAGTTTCCGGGTACAGTACTGAGGCTTTAAGGGTCTATTGGACTTGATCATTGTTGAGGGTAACCTAGTCAGCCTCCTGGGGTGTGCCTTGTTCGAGCCCCTAGGAATTTTGATTGAGGGAGTCCAGCTCTGCGTGGCCCACAATTTCCAAGAGGTCTGCCGTGAATTCTTGTCCATTTTCGACAGGACGCTTGGATGCTATAGGGGCCCCCCGGTCTTGCTGCAACTAGACCCCAAGGTGGCCCCCATTAGTATGCATTCCGGGACAGTACCATTCGCGTTGAAACCAAAAATAGACATGAACTGGACTGCCTAGTGATCCAGGGAGTCCTGGAACCGGTCTCTCACATGGTGTGGGAGACCCCAATTGTTACGCCCGTAAAGCCTAATAGGGATGTCCGCATCTGCGTGGACTACAAATGTACGCTTAATAAGGCTGCAGAACCATGCCTATCTGGTCCCCGTAGTCAGCCACATACTGGCCACCTTGGCGGGGGCAAAGATCTTTGGGAAACTTGATGTTGCCCAAGTGTACCAGCAGTTGCTGGTCAATGAGGCAACCAACAAGGCGCAGACAATTGTTACCCACCAGGGGGCTTTCCGGGTGAATAGACTACAGTTCGGGGTGAGCCTGGTGCCCAGCATATTCCAACAACTAATGGATTCTCTTCTAAAAGGGATACCAGGCATCACCCCATTCTTTGATGATGGGATGATCGCCACTGCCACGCTGGCCGAATTCGCTGACCGACTCCACACAGTCCTCTGCCGCTTCCAAGACGCTGGCCTAAAAGTAAAAAAGGAGAAATGCCTGCTCAGGGTGTCCTCAGTGGACTTTTGGGGCTTTACCGTGGACGCGGATGGCCTGCACCCAGCCAGGGAAAAGGTGAAGGCCATTGTGGAGACCCCATCACCTAAAACCAAAGCCAATCTTCAGGCTTTTCTTGGACTTCTCAACTTCTACCATGCCTTCCTCTCCCACAAGGTGGCGGTAGCCGAACCCCTACACCGCTTGTTAGACAAGCAGGCCCCTTGGTCGGGCTGCTGCGTTCTGAGGCGTCAAGGAACTGTTGATCTCTAACTCCGTCCTGACTCATTTCGATGAGTCCTTGCCCATAGTCTTGGCCTGTGATGCTTCGCCCTATGGGGTTGGCACAGTGCTAGCGCATCGCCTTCTAGATGGGCGGGAGGTCCCGGTCGCGTACTACTCGTGGACCCTATCTGTGGCTGAACGTAACTATGCCCAGATAGATCACAAGGGATTGGCAATTGTGGCCGGGGTCAAGAAGTTCCACAACTTCGTCTATGGCAGGCCCTCCACCATTGCCACGGACCACTGCCCCCTGCTGGGCCTCTTCACTGCAGATCACCGGATGCTGCAAGTCCTCTCCCCGTGGGTCTTGCGGTGGTCCATATTCCTCGCAGGCTACAATTATACCCTACAACACCACCTGGGGAAAGCTATGGGCCATGCCGACAGCCTGAGCCATCTCCCCCTGCCAGATGTGGATGAAGATCCAGCCCCCACACACCGCGTCCTCCAGCTGGAGGATCTCCCGGATGCCCCCTTCCAGGCTGCAGACATTGCATGCTGCTCAGCCTGGGACCCCATCATTTCCTGGGTTCTAGGCTGGGTGGTGAGGGGGTGGCCTGCGGCTACAGAAGGGCCTGAGTTCACCGCATTTATGGCTCGGCGAGAGGAGCTTTCGGCTTACAAGGGCTGCCTACTATGGGTGGACAGGTGGTTGTCCCCAGCACCCTTCAACACCACATTCTCCAGGCCCTGCACGAGGCGCACCCTGGGATTGTGCATATGAAGGCCCTCGCCCGGAGCTACGTCTGGTGGCCCAGCATGGACAGCGAAGTGAAAGCCTGGGTGAAGCGCTGCCAAGTCTGCCAGGCAGTTCAACCCAGTCCACCGATTGCGTCCACACAATCCTGGGAATCGACATGGACTCCATGGTCCCAGCTCCACATTGATTTTGCCGGGCCTTTCCATGGACTGACATTGCTTGTGACAATGGACTCCTACTCAAAGTGGCTGGAAATTAGTCCGTTTTCCACCTCTTCCAGAGTCACCATCCGGGCCCTCTGCAAGATCTTCGCCACCCACAGCCTGCCTGACACAATCGTGTCAGACAGTGGGACGGCATTTACTTCGGAGGAGTTCCAGCAGTTCCTCCGCAACAACTTGATCTGGCATGTCAGGTCAGCGCCCTTCCACCCCGTGACGAACAGACAAGCGGGGCATGGTCCGCTCCGCAAAGGAAGCCCTCAGCCACCTGATGGAAGGGGACTGGGAGTTCCACCTTGCCCAGTTCCTCCTGGCGCAACGGACCACTCCCAACCCAGTAAGCAGTCGCTGCCCCGCAGAACTCCTAATGGGCCGGAGACCCACAATCATCCTAGACCACCTACACTCAGAAAGGGCTCTAGAGTCGTGGACCAAGCAATGGGAGGCACCTCGGGGATTCTTCTCAGAAAACCCGGTTTACATCAGGAACTATGGCAAGGGTCAGGAGTGAATCCCAGGCAGGGTCATCCGCCCCACGGGACTGGTGTTGTATGAGGTCTCGACAGACTGTGGGCAGGTCCTGCGATGCCATGTGGACCAATTAAGGCGGCGCATACTCCCAGAAGCGAGAGAGATCCAGACCCCAGGGGGCACTAGAGAAGCGCCGGTAATCGCTTCAGACCAGGGGAGCATTCAGGAACGGAAACTGGCTTCCCTCACTGCGGCCCCCCCGGAGAGGAGAGCACCGACCGATACCAGATGAGGCACCACTGCCACCACCAAAGCCAGAGACGCCAGAAAAGCAGGCACCTTCCTCGGGGCCACCACAGCTGAACAACCGAGAAGCTCCAGTGCCATCCCCAAGGCGGTCCATTAGGGAACGTCGAACCCCCACGTATCTGAAGGACTATGTTACATAGGCAGGGATCGAACTATGGGGGGAGGGGTGTTGTGTCCACTGACCGCCACAGGGCGACAGCAACACAGCGGAACTTGAGTCCCAGATAAAAATAGGGACTAGGCTCCTGAATCTTACTTTGGGGAACTAATGGGAACAATGGCGGGAAGTTTAAACCTGCCAATGGGACCTAGGGGCATCTCCCCCGGTCTGTATATAGTTGGCCACCCGGCCAGTATTCTGTGTTCTTGTTGTGTCCAGTAAATGACTGTGATTAACATCATACTGCCTCATGATCTCTAATGCGTCGAACCCGCTACACAACAGTTTATTAGCCAGCACCCACTCCAAAACTGCATCCAGGAACCAGTTCAGGGTTTCTACAACCTCCCCAGGCTTGGCTGGAAGTGCAAGACAGAGCAGAGTGTCATCCACAGTTGGTAACAACACAGATAACTCACCCAGATAACCTCACTTAACAGTTTCATGTCAACATTCCCATCTTTATATATACATATTTCATTTTTGCTAACACTGCAGATCAATTAGTCATCTCTGAAACCACCGGTACAAAGAACCACACATATTCAAATGCTATATTATTTTTAAAAGACTGTTGAATTTTGTATATCAAATTATGCAATGATGTAGAACATTTGAGAGTATTCTTTACCCTTCTCTGATCAACCCCAAAGTTCCATATTACAGATGCTGACCTGGAGCCCATTGGAATGGCTGGTTGCATCTTGTGATATGGATTGGGTAGAATTTAGGGCCATCAGTTGTTACCCATGACCAGTTGCCTACATATAGAGCTGGATCAGAATCAAAGACATTAGCTCTGGAAAACATGACTGGCTATGCATTTTCATATTTGTATAAAAAGCTTAAATTTAAATGTTTAACTCTAAACATTTAGACTTTAAGAGCTGAACTAGATGTGATGGCAGCAGTTCTATATGCATAAATGCACATGTGCCCAGTCACATAGAAGGAGAGTGAAGCCCAGTTTTAAAAGCAAAATGGGGACTCAGATGATGAGACTAGGACCTTCCAGCTGCATACAGTTTATCTCCCTGAAGCCCCTGTTTCCAAGTGCTTTTCCTTCAGCTGAGGACATTGTTTATATCATAGCCAGTCTAGGGAGAAAAGTGCTTGAGAAGATATAGAGCAGAGATGTCAAACTCATTTGTTACAAGGGCCAGATCTGACATAAATGTCACCTTGTCGGGCCAGGCCATGTGTCCCATAAAATATAACACAAGGTACTGGAGATATAAACTTTATAAAGATAATTTCAGATGCCGAATGGCAATAGCAGGTGTGACTGGATTAGGTGTGATATGCAGACGGGCGGAGAGATCAGAAATTGGAGTGATATACAGAGGTGTGGAGATATCAGTATTTAATGAGACAGGAAACCTAGGTCTCAATTTGGTACAGGAGGATTCAGTCTGAAGAAGTGAGCAATGACTCATAAAAGCACATACCCTACCACAATTTTGTTAGTTTTTAAAGGTGCTACTGGACTCTTTCTACTACTATTAGAAACCACAACATTCAAAAACCAGTGGGGGGACATTTTAACCTTCCAGGACATGCAGTTGCTGACATAAGAGTAGCAGTTCTCTTACAAAGGAATTTCAAAGGGAAATTAGAAACAGACTGTTGAATTGCAACTGATAATGAATCTCAAGACAATGCAAACTCCTGGACTGAATTGAGACCTAGGTTTCTTTTCTCATTACCAATGCCTGCTATTGTCATTTGTCATCTGATATCACTTCACTCTCCAAGATATAAGGACAGATGGACTCACATTCCAGTTGTATCTGAAGAAGTGAGCAGTGATTCATGAAAGCTCATGCCATGCCACAAACTTTGTTAGATATTAAAGTGCTGCTGTACTCTTGCTCCCTTTCACTAATAAGGAATGCAAGCTGTGCTGTTATGTTCCCCCTCCCGAACCGCTTAGAAATCTCCAAGTGCCATGGGACTCCCTCCCCCATCTCTCTGGTGTGCTTTCTCTGGCTTTCTCCCTCCCCCTCCATCCCTCTCCGTCTCTGGTGAAGTGTGCTTGCCCACAAAAGCTTATACCTGGAATAAATGTTTTTGATCTTAAACACAGGAGACTCTCTCTCTCTCTCCTCCCCCCCCCATACCTGGAACAAAATGTTTTTGGTCTTAAACACAGGACTCTCTCTCCCTCTCCCTTTCATACCTAGAATAAAATGTTTTTGGTCTTAAACACAGGACTCTCTCTCTCTCTCTCTCTCACACACACACACACACACACACACCTGGAATAAAATGTTTTGGGTCTTAAACACAGAAGACTCTCTTTCCCTCTCTCTCTCCCTCTCTCTCTCATACCTGGAATAAAAAAAATTTGGTCTTAAACACAGGAGACTCTAATCAAATCTGCATTTGCATTTTTAAATCAGTTGTGTGCTGCTGTGACACCGTCTTTCTCTATGCTTGTTTGAATGTTGTTTGGAAAAGATTCTTTTAAAGCAGTGCAGAGGTGCAGTGACAGTGGAGCCACCCCAAAAGGACGATAAACATATGTGGACGTGCAAAAGTATGCTAGCACTGTTGAGGTGTGAAAACGACACCAAATGTGGACAGCTTTTTTGAAGACAGAGTCAGAAAGCGGGGACACTGGTGGGAAAGACAAATGCAGAATCGGCCTCCCCCCCCCCAATGCCTGGAATAAGATGTTTTTGATCTTAAACACAGGCAACACTCTCTCTCTCACTCACTCTCATACCTGGAATAAAACATTTTTGGTCTTAAACACAGGACTGACTCACTCTCTCTCTCTCTCTCTCTCTCTCTCTCTCTCTCTCTCTCTCTCTCTCTCTCTCTCTCTCTCTCTCTCTCTCTCTCTGGCTCTCTGGCTCTTTCACTCCCTCTCTGTCTCTGAAGAAGAAAAAGTGTGCTTGCACACAAAAGCTTATACCTGGCATAAAACATTCCTGGTCTTCTTAAAAGTCCCATGAGGTGCCATTTCTCACCCCCCACACACTCTTTTCCTCCCTCCTCCTCCCTCCCCAGAGGAGGGAGAGGAGGAGCCCTCAGCCAGTCGAGGGAAGGCTTTCTTTCTCTCCTCTGAAGCAGTAAATTGAAGAGACTAGGGGAAAGGAGATGTGATGTTAGAAACAGAAAGCAGCTCTCGGGCCTGACTGGATGCTTGCAGGGGCTGGATCCGGCCCGTGGGCCATTTGTATAGAGCATTAAGCTGTACACTATACTTCTCTCCTATGTGCCTTATTTGCATGTGGATCCCCCCATCCAGGGGGAGTCTTAGCCAATGGACAACAGGGACAGCTGCCCCAACCCCTGCACTTGAGGGGCAGCTGTCCACAGCCTCAACCCCCAAAGAGGACGGAAAAGTAGAATAAGAACAGGCTCCTGCCACCACATCTGGGGCTCAGGTGACTAGCTTTCAGGGGCAGCAATGGTTCCCACCCACTCCACGCAGGATAAGGACCACCCCTTGCTTGGCTCTGGCAGGCTGGGCGGAGGTGGCAGTGATTCTGGAGCCCCATCCTGGACTTTTCCCCGGGGCCCCAGAATCACTAAAGACCTCTCTGCATCCTCCCTCCTCTTTATAAATGATTGGGGTGATTCCATTTTTAAACAGAAAACTGACATGGTCATATCTTGTTTGTCTCTAAGTCTTAATTTTTACTGAGTATTCTTTGAACAGCGCAATAACTCTAAATAACCATGACTAGTTTGTTTGTCATTTGGGCAGATATGAACCAGAGCCATGGTCACCTCTCAGTGCCCGTTACCATCAATGATGTTCCACCCTGTATTGCACGCCTACTAGAAAATGAAGAGAGCTGGGACTTCAATATTTTTGAATTGGAAGCTGTCACACATAAAAAGTAAGATTTTTCTGTCTGTATAGACAGATAGAAATGGAAGGGGAGGGCAATCATTGAAGTGGTCCTGACATGAAAGAAGCCTGTGAATAATTTGCTTCGAAGCGTCGATCTGTTCCTGCCACAGTGATGAATGTTGATGTAGGAAGCATGAATAATTTGTGCTTCCACTTTCTTGACTTACCCTGTAGTGTGTGAAATGGGTGTAACTTCTGAAGCTGCCAGGAATACTTTTTCTTTTTAATTCCATATATATTTTGCTACCGACTGGTTTTATGTGAACTGTGTATAGATCCACTCTCTCTCCCTTGTTATCTATATACCCAGAATTCCCTCTAAGTACACCTACATAATGTCACCTACCTCACTTTCCTCCTCCCAGGGCTCTTTTTGTAGCAGGAACTCCTTTGCATATTAGGCGACTGTTGGATATGAGACTCAAGCAGCAGCTCTTTGAACAGTGAAGTCAGCTTTATTTACAGAGGTTAGGACAAGATAGGATGACAGCAAAACTGGGGAGCAACAGGCTCCTTTTTAAACAGTCTGGGCTTGCAAAGCCACGCCCATATATACAGTAAGGACCAATCATATCACAGACATAAAGACCAATCATACTGTTTCCCTCCTGCATATATCTTGTATCTTGATTGGACAATTGTGCAAAGCGTCCAATCAGTTTGTGATGTTTAGGATACCAGGTTTCAATGGGAGCTGGAATCAAGCTCCTTCCATTTATGTATCTCCATACATAACAGCGACACACCCCTAATGTAGCCAATCCTCCAAGAGGTTACAGAGCTCTTCTTACAGGGGCTACTGTAAGCTCTTGGAGGATTGGCTACATTAGGGGTGTGTCGCCTAAAATGCAAAGGAGTTCCTGCTACAAAAAGAGCCGTGCTCAAACCCCGCCTCTTTCATAAATACTTTGGCATATGACCATCAACACTGAAACCCTGCCCAAGCTGTTGTTCTTCCCTTTTAGCCTTATTTATCCTGCTTTTCCCAGCCATTTTTTTGTCTATTAATGGTAAAAATTTAGCTTGTAGGCTTTTCAGGCTGCCGATCTGCATTGTTGCTTATAATAAAGTGACAGCATTATTTTTTAATAACCTAAAGCTTCCTTCAAAGGCTGCATTCAGATGTCATGACAAACAGAGGTCCGTCCATGATGGGCACATAGACTTCTTTTTGCTTTGTTCACACACTTCCCTTGCTGTTTTCTCCCTTTTTCTGCCCTTTCCCTCTTCATGCACAGAACACTTTGGGAAGCCTCAGATCAAGCCCTGATTCTCCATGACATCCAACTACAGTCATGTGGGCGAATTAGAGTATGTTTCTTCTCCACAAACTGGCATTCTAAACCTCAGTTTAATCTCATTTTAGAAAATGCAGACAGCTACATGACATGGAAGGAATGTCCAAAATGCCCAGGTTCCTCCATTTGGATGTTACAGTGAATTGGAGTCTGAGTGAAGTCTTCACCTGTTGGGGGAGGAGTGAAGGAAATATACAAGCACCTCAACAAATGGTGCTTATTCCCATAATGGACAAACCTGTTTGTCATAACATGAAAATGCAGCCAAAGACAACAACATGGACAGATTGATAGATGCTGGCTATCCTCACCTAGTTAACTGTTTTCTTGCTGTGTTTCAGGCCACTGGTTTATCTAGGGATGAAAATTTTTGCCCGCTTTGGTGTCTGTGAGTCTTTAAATTGTTCAGAAGCCACATTACGAGCCTGGTTCCAAGTGATTGAAGCCAACTATCATTCCTCCAATTCCTACCATAACTCCACCCATGCAGCTGATGTCTTACATGCTACTGCATTCTTTCTGGGGAAAGACAGAGTTAAGGTACAATTTCTGGTGTATTACTAACCCTTCAAGTTTTGAGTATTTATAAGGAGACCAGAAAGGAAGACAAGCTGGACTGGTTTTAATAATAGAAATACAGAAGCCGATTAGATTAGGGAAAATATAAGAGAATTTCCCAATTGGAAGAAAAACTCAGTAGAGGATATCACTCCTTACGATGAAGCTTCCAAGGAAGAATTAGGGCAGTGTTTGCATACATAATAATCTATCTCAGGACAGGACTGGAACAGTAGGCCAATTTATACCATAATGTGGTATAATAATGTGGCAAAATTTTTCCCGATTTTATCCCTTCAGGCTGCAGCAGGTGGGACCATGTGTCTGAAAACTTTGCCCCCAAAATAACTGTTATTTGAAAAATGGTCCATGAGAAAGTAGGTTAGGTTGAATACTTCTTGCTGACATACTGTTATTATTTGTGTAGAGAGTATTGTTGGGGTTGGGATTACGAAACTGCGGGGGAAATCGGGCGAAGCCGCGGGTCAAAATGCAGCCCCGCGGCTTCGGGTGTGAAATTGACTAAAAATCTCGGGGCAAACGGCGGCGCAACCCCGCAGCAGCTTTAGTGGGAAATCACCCATGGAGTAGCCTTCCAACATGCAGACCACCACCTGTGGCCCTGAGGTGATAAAATCCAGGAAGTGCTAGTTCATTGTGTAATATTTATGAATTGGCCCAGTGTCTCTTCCAGCAGTCACATCAAAATATAATATGTAGATTCATAAACTGAGAACATGGATAGTAATAGCTTTTTTATTATTCCCAAATGGTAGTTCACGATTTGCAACAAGTTGTGGAAGCTTAGTGGGCTGGTGATCAGACATAGATTTAGAACATAAGAACATAAGAGAAGCCAATGTTGGATCAGGCCAATGGCCCATCTAGTCCAGCACTCTGTCACACAGTGGCCAAAAATACTAGGTGCCATCAGGAGATCCAGCAGTGGGGCCAGGACACTAGAAGCCCTCCCAATGTTGCCCCCCCCCAAGCACCAAGAATACAGAGCATCACTTTCCCCAGCCTGAGAGTTCCTATCTATACCTTGTGGTTAATAGCCACTGATGGACTTCTGCTTCATATGCTTATCTAATTCCCTCTTGAAGCTGTCCATGCTTGTAGCCACTGCCACCTCCTGTGGCAATGAATACCAGGTGTTAATCACTCTTTGGGTGCGTTCAGATGGGCAGCTGATCCCGCCATTATGCCGGCTCACATTTGATCCTGATCTTTTTAATCCATCCTCGCACGACCAGACATCACCTGGGGAATTGCCTTGCCGCATGCTGATTCCGCTGTGGAGTGTCTAAACAGCATCCACTGAAGGACGCACTCGCGGTGGCTTTTTTTAAAAAAAAATTCACATGCGTATAGGCGTGATATAGCGGCCTTGTTTATTTGCTCATGTGCAGGATCAAGCTTTTTAAAAATGGCGCCCATTCGGGATGGTCTGATGTCAGACCATCCTGAACGGGCGTCATTTTTTAGTCGCATGCTGGAACGATTAGACAGGGGAAAGTCTGTGAATGGCCCATCAGGAACAGAAAACTCCAGTTTTAAATTAGTACCTTTTAATGGGATGCTCATGGAAGACGGATGTTTCCCAGATATTGATGTCTGGACATTACATTTAAATCCATGAGGCACTCGTGCCTCACGCGGATCTATAGAGCTGTCTGAACAGACCCTTAGGATGAAGAAGTACTTCCTTTTATCCAAGACACTGCATGAGAATGTTTTGGTCATGGGAGAGGGGTAGAAACCAAAGGAGATTCCTGAACAAAGTTCTATTTTTAATTCCTTTAGGATATTCAAGGAGGCAGTCTTCTCACTGATAGTAACACCAAAACAAGATATAGGTCATAGAGTACTTCAAACAAGAGATACATATTAATATAAAAATTTAGCACTACCTGTAATCATCTCAGAAATCAGTATAACTCTCTCTCTGCCATAGGTCTCAGGCATGCTATTTGGTGGACTGAATCTTGTTTAAAATTTCTGTACCCAGAAGGACTTCCAAGCACAGAAGCATGGCTTCCCTGCCTTTAGACTGATTTTAGTATTTTTAATCTCTGTTGTTTATAACGTTTGCTTTATAAAATTTATATGTTGTATTATCCGCCTTGGGTAGTCAGATGCTCAGGAGAAAGGCAATCATGTAATATTTTAAATAAATAAATGTAAATATTCCCCTCACACTGCAGCCCAGTATGACCCTGAAATGCTGACCCAGAAATAGCTTGAGGGGGCTTAAGAGGTCTGCCAGAAAGGGAGGAAATGGCAAAACCCTCAATCTGGATGTTCCCTTAGTTTGAATAGTGACATCCTGTAGCAAGGCAGCTACGAGTTAACAGTAACTGTGAATTGATCTGATTTCACATAGTATTTATCAAACTGGCACAGAAAGTTAAAGGAATCCTGTTTGTTTTTTTAAAAAAATATTTTAAACCCTCCACAAAATAATTTATAAACAACCAGTTTTAGTCACCTCATAGTAATTCTTCTGTGGTTATTCACTGTTCTAAAATTTGCATCTTTAGATAAACTACTGATATGTAATGACGAGAAATGTAGCTGTTGAAAAATAACATTTCATTTCCCAAAGACAAAATTTCTTCTTTTAGGGTACATTTTATAGAATAACCAACAATGGGTGATTTACGGGGAAATATCACCTCATGCTGATAATTTTTTTTTAAAAAAAATCTTATTTATTTGATTTTTGTCTGATCCATCTCCAAGGCACTCAGGGCAGCATGATCCTCTGCTCTGAAATACTTGACATATTTTAATTCATGTGTTTAATTATGTTTCTATTTGTATGTGTGTATTTTGTAAGTCACCTTGGGCCTTTTGGAAAAGTGAAATATAAATATTTTAAATACATAAATGTTATCCTCAAAGCAAAGCATTGCAGAGATTCCTTGGTTCTTAAATGCAAAACTGCTAATTTCCCAAAGAAGTTTTGATGAGTGAGACTCACTCTTTCTTCTAGGGGGGCCTAGATCATTTAGACATAGTAGCTGCATTAATTGCTGCCACAGTTCATGATGTGGATCATCCAGGGCGGACCAACTCTTTCCTGTGCAATGCAAGCAGTGAACTAGCTGTTCTCTACAATGACACTGCAGTATTGGAAAGCCACCACACAGCTCTAGCATTCCAGCTCACAGCAAAAGACAGCAAGTGCAACATTTTCAAAAATCTCAACAGGTTAGCATCGTCAGCCTTCTTCCTTGTTTTGAGCTTTGTCAGCCTTCTTCCTTGTTTTGAGCTTCTAAAGAGTGACTGAAGATATTACATGCATGTTGTAAGTGAAATCTGACTCTTACACAATTTTATAAAATGCAAGTGGTAAATAACTGAAATTTTGTGAATGTTTTGTAAATTCACAACTGTGCAAAGTCTCAAAGATACATCACTGAATGTAGCCAGTTGTCTAGTTGTGGTTGCTTAGCATTCATTGGTGAAAAGAAGTGAGGAAAAACATAACTATTGTCAGGCAATCATAAAATGTATCTGGGATTGTCAGCATTCAAAAATGATTATTGTTGCAGAGTACATGTTTAACACAGCAGAACTGCATCTGTGTGTGCTGCTCAGGAAACAAAGTTCACACAGAGCCTTTCTTTATCTTTAGTAAACTAATATGAATAATTTATTATAAGGATTTCCATTCTAGACAAGATAGAGATAAAATACTAAGCCAGGGGTGGCCAAACTGTGGCTCGGGGGCCGCATGTGGCTTTTCCATACATATTGTGCAGCTCCCAGCAGGGCAGCTGGGGAAGCTAAATATCATTAGCAAACAAATATCATTGGACAAATAAATATCAGTATCAGTATCTGCTTTTACCGCTTTTGTTATTATTTTTGGCAGTCTTGATTAATGCTAATAAAAAGCAAATTTGCATATTTACCAATAAAATCATATAATATTTGTTCATGTCTTGTGGCTCTCAGACATCTGATGTTTATTCTATGTGGCTCTTACATCAAGCAAGTTTGGCTACCCCTATACTAAGCTATCTAGGAGAACTGCACACTTGCTAACTACTATTCAAATGTGCTCTGTACAGTCATGCTGAGGCCAGCCCCCCCCAAGAACTCTAATACTTCTGTGTAGAGTAGTGATGAGAGAGCCAGGAAGAGAGTCAGTTCTGTGAATAGATATCCTATGAAATTATAGTTTGCTGTTGTATTTTCCAGAAATCATTATCGAACTCTTCGTCAGGCAATTATTGACATGGTTTTGGCAACAGAAATGACAAAACACTTTGAACATGTGAATAAGTTTGTGAATAGCATCATCAAGCCCTCAGAAGAAAGCAATTCCAATGTAAGTGGAGCTAGAGCGTAAAAAAATTACCTGTTTTCAGTTGATGTATTTACTGTTTACTATGGTCATTATTCACATGTGTTGTAACAGCAGTCAGATAGCCAAGGTCTGTATTTTATTCATGCATAGAGGAAGCAATAACCTTATAAGCCAAAATGTTTCAAATCTTTTCTAATGATATATGAGAACATGCAAAATAGTCTTTGTCATGACCCCAGCAGGTCACCGCCTTCCACTGCCACCACCCTGGACTTACGGTCCCTTGAGAAGGCCCAGGGTACCCTCTCAAGCCCATCCAAAATGCCCCTTTTCAAGCCAAGAACCTTAGGCATGATGACCAGGCAGAGAACTTTTACACAAATGGTTTATTTATGCAGTATTGGTGCAAGGAAAACAAGACAAGGTGCTTTAACAAGGTGTATGGAGGGAAATGGAGGGTAGACTCTATGTCATTATATACAGCTGAGGTGCCACCCTTTCCCAGTTCCCTCTCTCTCAAGATTCCAACCCCAAATGTATTTCCCAACCTGGAGCTGGTAATCATACTAGGGTTGGATCCAGACTAAGGATTTTCACTAATGGAACATGATTTTCCCCTCCCTCTTGTGGCAGTCCAAAATGCCTCCCAAAATTTGTTCTTGTCCCCAAGAACAGGATTGAAGGATTTCTACTTTTTAAATATTTTATGTCTAATATTTTCAAGCAAAATAGCTGTTTTATGCCTCTGCTTTCTTATGCACATAGGCCTAGCAACAGCCACTGAAGGAATCCATTTCTTAAAGCTACAGATGTTCCTTTTATCATTCTGGTGTTTTAAACCTCCAGTGTTTTTTAAATTATTTTTTAGATTTCAGATTTTTCTGCAAACCGTTTTTTCCCCCAGGTTTGTAGAAAGATCTGCCTTGTTTGTTCACAGCTCCAATCACTTGATTTAAGTATCCTCAGATTTGGCCAACTTCTCTATTAGAATGTACAAGTGGGGACCCACAACATACTTGCGAGAGGGTATATCACATCTCTCTACCTTTGCTTCCCTCCTCTATTTCCCCCTTCTCTAACAATCTTCCCCCTCTTTCTCCTCCCCACTCCTTCTCCGTCAATCTTTATCTGTCAATCTTCCCTCCTCTATTTCTCCCCCTCTGTCAATATTCCTCCATCTCTCTTTCTCCCTATTCCCCTTTGACGATCTTCCTGTCTTTCTTCCCCTCCCCTAGTCTTCCCCGTCTTTCTCCCCCTATCCTTCTCTGTCAGTCTTCCCCCTCTATTTCTCTTCCTTCTCTTTTTCAAATCCACCCTCTGTTTCAAATCTCTCTTTCCCCCCACCCTTACCTTGACCTGCTTTTTCTGGGCCTGCCCTTGCCCTGAGAGTTGCCACATTGGCAGCAGGGCCCCAGCAGCGAAGATCCAAGAGGTTGCTCATGTAAGTTATTTGCACTTGCACAGACAGCTTTATTGTTTGGGCTGATTTAGTGCCCCCCCCCAAATATAATTGTTTAAGGTTTTCAGTTTTTCTGCAAATCTGCCCACGATCACCAGTTTGAAGGAAAATCTCCTTTTGGTGTAGCGGTTAAGAGCGGTGGACTCTAATCTGGAGAACTGGGTTTGATTCCCTACTCCTCCGCATGCAGCAAGCTGGGTGACCCTAGTTCAGTCACAGTTCTCTCAGAGCTCTCTTAGCCCCACTTACCTCACAGGATGACTGTTGTGGGGAGAAGAAGGGAAGGAGATTTATTTATTTATTTATTTATTTATTTATTTATGTTATTAGTTACATTTATGCCCTGCCCTCCCCACGAACAGGCTCAGGGCAGCTTACAAGTTGGTACCGTTTACCCAGTCCACATAACATTGAAAATATTTTAATAGGTTTAACAGATAAAACAGATTAAAACAATCATACATTTAAAATGCTCGCAAAACTAATCACTCCTTCATTAAATCAGAAGGCACGCTCTGGAATGTACTGCCAGAGATCTCAATTCAGCGATCTTCCGGACTCCTGCGGAGATTTGGCTCTATATCCACGCCAGGACCGGCCCTACACCACAGTTGTTCAAGTAGTGGTAGTTGGTGGTAGTGGTGGGCGGCTCCTAGTTGAAAGTCTGGTGGAAGAGCTCTGTCTTGCAGGCCCTGCAGAACTGTAAAAGGTCCCGCAGGGCCCTGGTCTCTTCTGGGAGCTCATTCCACCGGTAAGGAGCCGCCACTGAAAAGGCCCTGGCCCTAATGGCAGTGAGCCTGGCATCCTTGGGACCCAGAATAATTAATCAATGTTGTGTCCCTGACTGTAGAGCTCTCTGGGGTATATATGGGGAAAGGTGGTCCTTCAGGTATGCCAGACTCTGGCCATATAGGCCTTTAAAGGTAAGCACCAGCACCTTGAAGCGAATTCGGTATGCTATGGACAACAAGTGCAGAGCATTTAGCACAGACTGGATGTGCTCCGATCAAGGGAGATCCATCAAGAGCCTGGCTGCAGCATTCTGCATTAGCTGCAGCTTCCAGATTTGCAAACAAGGGCAGCCCCATGTAGAGAGCGTTACAGTAGTCTAATCTCAAGGTGGCCATCGCATGGATCACTGTAGCCAGGTCATCATGACTGAGGAAGGGAACCAACTGCCGGATCAATCAAAGATGGTAGAAGGCCAACTTAGCAGTGGCTGCTACCTGGGCCTCCATTGTTAAGGAGGAGTCAAGGAACATTCCCAGACTCCTAACCTCCGGCGCTGGCACTAACGGTGCCCAGTCGAAGGTCGGGAGCAGGATCCCCATCCCCGAACTGCCCTGACTCAGGACCTCCGTCTTCGCCAGATTTAGCTTCAACCGACTCAGTCTGAGTCAACCAGCCACGGCTTGTAACGCTCGGTCCAGATCTTCCGGTCTGGAGTCCGACTGGCCGCCGAACATCAGATAGAGCTGGGTGTCATCAGCATTTGTAAGCCACTCCCTTACAGATTGTAAACCTGTCTAAGACTCCAAGTGAAGGGCGGTATAAATACAACTCTTCTTCTTTCTGTCAGTGTGAGCCTGATCAGTAGATTTAGATATCCACAGATTGGCCCACACTTGACTATTAGATATGTAGATGATAATATGATTATAACTTTGGTGAGTCTAAATAAAGAGAAAACTTTTTTTACTCACTTGTGTTTAACTTATGGTTTTCAGTGCAGAATGCTGGGCAGTTGTGAAGATTAATCACATTATGGCATAATTTAAAAACTTGTAACGGCCGTGTGTTCACTAGCTATGAGCTGCAAGACTGTCCTGCTTTATTGTTTTGCAGAGTGAAGGTAGTGACTGTGACTGTACAACCAATCTCAAGAATTTTCCAGATAATCAGACGCTGATCAAGCGCATGATGATTAAATGTGCAGATGTTGCAAATCCATGTCGACCTCTAGAACTGTGTATTGAATGGGCTGGCAGGATTTCAGAAGAATATTTTGCACAGGTATGGAAGTTTGTTCTGAAACTCAATATTGCAAACATACAGTTAGCAACAGTCTATCAAATTAAATGGCAAACACTGTAATACTGTTCCTTGCATGTTCCAGAAATAGGTGAGGATAGCATCATAAAGAATCACTTACTCTGAGCAAATTGCATACTTAATGTTTTGAGTTTTATTTGTCTTTAATCTCTTGAGCTAGTCTACCTCAGACACATGAAGTTCACTGCAGCCTCACACAATGGATGTAGGAAGTGTCCTTTTGAATCCAACCAAAGGTCCATTTAGTCTAGCATTTGGCTGTCCAGAGTAGCCACTGAGCTGCTTTTGGGAAGATTCTAATTGAGGATGTGACCTGTTTGTTTTTTCCCTAGGATCTGTTGCTCACAGGTACACTTCTTGTGAAGGCACAAGGGTTCTGTATAGTGCTCTAGTGCCAGGGCCATCACATCTCCTTAACTTGCCCTGCCCAACTTGCTTTCAGTGACAGAGGCTGAAGCTGTGCTCTGGCTCTCATTCCCAGGACCAAACCCTTATCCATATCAGTGTGTGAAACCCTCTGAAACTTTTTGTACATAGTTTGGCTTCAGGCAGCATTTTTTCTGTTAAAACTGGGATACCAGCATGACCCCCATTTTAGATAAGAATGTTTCTTTTTAACTGCCAAGAATATTTCCCACTTATCAAGTGAAGGTTCACGCATGAGCCAAATCAATGCACTTTGCATAGGCCAGTTTGTAGCATGATGGTTAACTAGGCAATAGGATAGCTGTCCAAATGCCCAGTGCTTACTTTGCTTATGCAACTTTGCTAAAACTGTTCCCCCCCCCCATAGACTGATGAAGAAAAAAGGCAAGGACTACCAGTTGTTATGCCAGTATTTGACCGAAACACATGTAGCATCCCCAAGTCTCAGATATCCTTCATCGATTACTTCATAATGGACATGTTTGATGCTTGGGACGGTAAGAAGTTCCATTTTTCTCAGTTGAAGAACTAATTGGTTGCTGCTTCCCCAAAACAGGAACAGTGTACGTGACTACAGTTCTATCTAACCAAAGTCAGACAGACAGACAGACACTCTCTCTCTCACACACACACACCACTAGAGGATCAATGGGGGAGAGAACAGAATTGGACAGAAAGAACATCTGAGGATCACTCTCTGCTGGTGGTTTTACAGGTTAATGGTGAATGCAAGTTTTAAAAAATACCTTCATCACATTTTATACTCACTTAAGAGTGAGCCACTCAGCTGATTTTACAGTAAAATACAATACCCAGACTTCAAGTTACTGTTACACGATAGCTGTAGTAAAACAAATAGAAATTTGTGTTCAGCAGCTACTTTCTTGAAAGCATACCCTGTTTACTTTTTAATCTTATTTTCAGTAGATTCTTCAGAGACATTCTAAAAAGTTGCAGGTTTTTTGGAGGCTTAATCTTCCTTGTATATGAACAATATAATCCAAATCTTTTTCCACCTAATAACATAGCACAACAGTTTTATTTATTTCTTGAAAACGTGGTATATCATACCTGTCTACTGTGAAAATATTCTCCCAGCATTCTTTCTTGTTCCATTACTTTATTTCAGATAGGTCTGCCTTTTGGGCATCTGCCCCCCTAACACTGGGTCCTCTGACCCTCTATTTCTCAAGTTTGACCTTACTTTTAAAACTATATATTCAGTTTTCCCCAGATGTGCTAATTAAATATTTGAATGGAAAACAAATTCAATAAACTGCTGGGAGAATCAAAAACTGCTTTAAACAAGGAGACCTCTGGTGGAAGGCATAATCCTAAGAATTTTTTGCTGCTGTTGTTGCTTAATGGGGTATTTTGAGTAAATGTACTTAAGATCTTGCGCAAGGGTATGGACATTATGAGGACCACAGTGGCTCAGAGGTTAAGATGCTGAGCTGCAGACTGGAAGGTCTGTAGTTTGGCATTTTGAGACCCTAGTGCTGCATGACGGAGTGAGCTCCCGTCCCTAGCCCCAGCTCCTGTCATCCTAGCAGTTCGAAAGCAAGAAAATGCAAGTAGATAAATAGGTACTGCTTCAGGGGGAAGGTAACAGCATTCTGTACACCTCAGCGTTTAGTCATGTCAGCCACATGACCACGGAAACATCTTTGGACAGCGCTGGCCTTTAGGCTTGGAAACCGAGATGAGCACTACCCCCTAGTGTCAGATTCAACTAGCTTTCGAGCAAGGGAAATCTTTACCTTTATGGACATTATAGGACTATTATTAACATACAGGGTTATATTAAGTGTTGTGTGGAACCACAGTTATAATTCCATTTTCAGTTAATTGGAGATTAACAGAAAGGAAGGACTGTTTCTTGAAATTTACCCTGTACATTTCAGCTTTTTGCAGTATGGCATTGGTTCTCTCTCTTTCAGCATTTGCACACCTACCTGTTCTGATGCAGCACTTGGCCAATAATTACAAACACTGGAAAACATTAGATGAGTTAAAGTGTAGAAGCCTCAGGCTTCCTTCAGAGAACAACAATGGAAGCTGAAGAGAAGAAGTGGGACATCATAGCCTACCACTCTCACTGTGAACCATTTACTGGTATGGACCCAAGTGGGACAGAATATCCTTCACAATGAAGTATCCAACTGGGCAGCAAGGAGAAAAATATTGTTTCTCGCTTTTAAATAGTCCTAAATTCTACAAAACTTTGTTTTTATAAAGATGATAATCTAGAGACCAATGAATGCTTTATAGAATTACTGCATTTTTGCGGCACAACAGGTCCTTTTAAAGATAGTTTTATAAAATGGTTGTAATTCAGCAATTGATATAATTTTGTTTCAGGGCAAAATTCATCATGCATACAAATTCTGATAAGAGGGCAGTATACTATTAAAACAAGTTTAGCTGGAGTGGCAACCAAGTTCTGATAAAATTTGCAGAATTTTACAGAAGCTGCTAATATCTCAAGTGAAACATAATGCAAAGAGAGAGAGAGGAGATTTTTTTGTGTTTCTTTTTTAAAAGATTGTTAACCTTTACTGAATGTAAGAACAGTTGTGTCACACAATAATTTCAAACTTTGTTCTGTTTCATTTGCACACAATCGTCTCTAAATTTGCCTGTGACTACTGAATTCCTGTATTATCAGGTTTCCTTGTAGACTTCTATGTTGAGGCAGTTTGTATGCACAATAGGGATGTGCCCACAATTGATGTCTCTGGAAAATTGGATCCTCAGCATGCTCAGTGGAGTTTCTGGGTACATAAGGAACACCTGCATTTGCTGTTTTACTTGCTTTATAAAATTAACAGTAGGAAACATTACTGTTCACAAATTTGATCCAATCCATACTTTTCTCTGCCTTCTAACAGGGGACAGTGAGCCATATTGTGGAAGCTTATATAAGCAATTATTCTAAACTGCCTGTCTGCAGCAGCAGTGGCACAACATTATGTTTCCTCTTCAGTACACGTGTTTAGAATAAGTAATTTGCTGGTGTAACAAATCTTAGGAGCAGAATATGAAAGATGCTTATACATACGAGCCATAAGTTTAAAATAAAACCCTACACATGAGCCATATTTACAAAGGTCTCCTGAATCCACACCCATACAGAGGCCTCCTAGTTTCTCTCTAGGAGAAGGGAACAGCTGCACATGCATTGTTTCTCTCAGAGAGACAGGAAACCCCTGTGCCTTGGTGGCCTGGATTGCAGCCATAGCAAGTTATGCATAAAATATTGACCTTAACATTAGGAATGCAAGATCACGTATGTATTAATATAGAGTCCAGTAATGTTGACAGCCCACAATTGTATCAGTATTTGATGTACGCCGCTTCAAAAGGATAATAGAGCTAACTCTACATAATTTTTAAAAAAATAAAAAATTGAACCCTAGTAAGGTACAATTCATTTTAATAGTGCTAAGGAAAACATTTAATGTATATTTCAATTTATTTATCGAAGTATGAAGTTTATGCTGCAGCTACCAAAGCACAAATATTTTTGTATTCCTTTTAATCTCATTAGGAACAATGTTTTGGGAGAGTCATCTGCAGAGCTTTGCTATCAAAATGAATGGGAGTTGTGCAGGGTTTCAGCTGTGCTTTTGTGCAATTCATTTTCGATAGGGTTTATGTAGGAGACTTTTCTAGCAAATTGTGCAATTGCTTTTGAATATCATGATTATTAGTTTTGGACAGCAGCATTCCCTAAGTATTATATCTTCATTTAGACCATTGGCTTATATAATTATCACGTTATTTGGCTATTAGACGCTCCTTCCTTCTAATTATTCTGCTAATATTTAACATCATGGATTACTTGTTATAGAAAGTGGTTATAGAAAGACTGAAATAGAAAGTATTACATTGCCCTCAAGAGGAAGGTTATGGTCCCTTTCATAGGGCTCTTTAAATCATTTGGCTTCTGTAGGTGAACGGATTTTTTTTAAGGTTTCACACACCTTAAGGATAAAATGCTGTCCTCCCACAGTTAATGAAGCAGTAGAACAAAGTTTGAGACCCGTGACACCTTTAAGACCAACAAAGTTTTATTCAAGGTGGGAGCTTTCGTGTGCACGGACACTTCCTCAGATACACTGAAATGGAAGTTAACAGTTCATACATATACAGAGGTTGAACAGCAAATTAGCATGGATGTCCCCCTAGATCTAAATTAATGAAATGTTAATCTGGGGTGTCCAACACCTGTTTTGCTCCTTTGTGGAGTTTGTGTATATGTGGGGGTGGATGCATTTTATCCTTGAGGCATATGAAACATTTAAAAAATTCTGTTTGCCTTCAGAAGCCAAAGTGGGTTAAAGAGCCTGAATCAAAGGGACCTAAATTAATCTGGTCTCTAACCAGTGTTTTATGCTAAATCCAGGAAGGCAACCCAGACAAAGTAAATATACAGTATTACTGCTGACGGGAAAATGACCATGATTGTAGCTTATTTAATGTGCCAACATTTTTCAATGTTTTGTATCAAGTTATGTAAAATAATGTAAAACATTCATATAATTTTCATGCAGAGAAATGTATACGCTATATTTTTGTTAGAATTCTAACAGAACCTAACTTTGGTTGCTATGTATTATAATGCTACATTGTGTAGTTTAAAGAATGGTATGCTGCTGTATTTATCATCGCAATTACATACTACTACTGATGCCTATATCCAATTAAATTTTAATTAATTTTTATTAACATAGCCTTAGCTTCAATTCTATATTTTTTTATTTATCCGGTCAATTCAGGTTTTTTAAACAATCACAGAATAAGCAGATTTGGAGACTACAATGGAAATATCACATATACTTAGGATTGCCAGATCCCTCCTAGCAACTGGGGGTGGGGGGGACTTACCAGGACCAGGAGGGAAGCCCAGGCTATGTTGCCAGCATCGTCACTTCTGGTACACACCACATCACGTTGTACATACATCATCATATTGTGCCGTCACAGTGACAGTGTAGTATCTGGGCAAAAACTCTGTGGTAAAGATGGCTTCTACCATAGAATTTTTGCCCAAATACCAGAGTGTCACTGTGATATCACCAACACAATGACATCAGTTCCAGTACATGCTGGAAGTGATGTCGCCACATCACCGGTGACATAGCCTGGACCTCCCTCCTGCTCCTGGTAAGTTCCCCCCTCGACCAGCTGATTGCCAGTGGGGGGGGGGTCAGGACCTGGGGATTCCCCACCTCCAGCCGGGAACTGGCAACTCTCCAAGTACTACAAAAGTAGTATATCCCTGTTTTGTCTACTTTTGGACTATATTTGAAAAAAAAGCCCAGTATGTCTTTCCCTGAGCAAGATTTGCACTTTCATGACCCTACAGATTGCATTTGTATTGACACAACCTGCTTCATGCCAAGTATACTCTTACAAAACGGAATGGAATGACTTCTAGCGGGACATCTAGAAAACATGGCTGCTGCCTCTTGAGCTTCTGCTGAGAGGCTGCAACCCACCCACCTTGAATTATATCTAGACATTCCGATAATGGAAGTCTTAGATAACCTAAATTTGCCTACCCCAAGCAATTGTTATTTGTATATAGAGCTCATTGGGCTAAATACAAAATCAAAGTAGAAGGCTGATAGTCTGGCTAAAATGGCACACACCCATGAGCTTGCAGAGTGGGAACAAGGCCTAGTGCTATCTGCACTGTTGGGATTTGCCCTGAGGTCAGTCAAATCTTGACCTTACTCTAATTAACTGAGCGGCCAACTCAGTTTAAAGTGTCTCTTAATCAAGGGCCAAACTAGATGTGACGGCATCTTTATGGCTACCACAGGGACACTGCCCCCATTTCAAAGTGTTTCTAAAATGCCCACAGAATTATCTGTTCCCTCCACCCATACACACTTTTATCAAGTACTGTAATGGCCACACATACAACTCTGCTCTTGAACATTTAAAAATTACTTTAAAATGGTAGTGTCCTACTAGAGGCCATGAGGAAGCAGTCATGTCTAGTTTGGCCCCAAGTAGTGGAAGGATTCATTATTGCCAAGTCAAACATTTCTAAACTTGAAAGCAGGGCCTCTAGTGTCTTTAGGACATGCAGGGCCAAATAAACAGCCCCAACAGATATAGAGGCCAGAGAGCTGGCCTCCTGAAGACATGGACAGTAAAAATGTTATTTCCCCCCTGGATTGACTCTGTAGAGCAATATTATAGCTGCCGGAGGTATATGAGCGGCAAGTAGAATGGATCTTTAGAGCTCATTTCATCTAGATCCCCTGAAAATGCTGGCCCCAGTATCAAACATTTGAAACCTATAAAAACAGCTAGTTTTTTAAAAGTCTAATGAAATGGGCATGGGCCTTAACATCCCTCTGTTTCTGTGCCAGGATTTCCTGATGGAAGTAGTGAATTTAAGTAAGATCTTTTAGCAAGCAAAAAATCTGGACTGAGGTAAGAACATAATTGAAAACTTCAGGTATCTGAAGGAGTATCTGGAGTCATAACTTGCTCCAATTTCACAAACCTGTTTGACAGAGATCAGTTCAAATTCTGAAGAAAATTTTGGAGTATGAAAGATGACAAGCTGAATATGCTCCTGGAAACTCCCTCCTTTTTAAAAGCATGGTTTCTTTTTGTGGCCTTTCAGTAGACAAGGCTGTGGGGGGGAGGGACCCACAGAAATTGATCCTATATCCCTTGCCATGCCCACCATAGTATTTTTCTCCTCTGGGAGAGACTGTTGTAACCAGGGTTTAGGATAGGGGCAGTGGGATGCAACTATGGATACTAACATTTTGTTATCTTCTCTTTCCTTATGAACTATAAATTACCCTTTGATTTTATGCTTTTGGAAATGACCTCAGCTAGGTATTGCATATCTACGGTTTTAGATCTTGTAGCTATGTTCGTTTTTGTGACAGAAACCCTAAAACTACTACGACGGTTCAAGAGTGCCACCTAGAGCACGGATGTCAAACATGTGGCCCGTGGGCCAGATCAGGCCCCCAGAGGGCTTCTATCGGGCCCGCAGTGGAACTGGCTGTCTCCTGCTTCTTCTAGTTCTGCTGCATCCTAGGCTTGCTTTGCCAGACTGTCTCAATCGCTCCCTGTTCCCTGCTCCGGCTGAGGCTTTTCCCCCTCCTCCTTCCAGGTGGAGGGAGGGAATGAGCCAGAGCTTGCTTCCTGGCCAGGCTGCCTCAACTGCACAGGAAAGAAAAGCAAGCCTTTCTTCCTCTCCACTGGATGAGGCTCCTCCCCAAAGGGAGGGAGGGAAGGAAGGAGGGAGAGCTCGCTTTGCTTGGCTGCCTCAATCGGACGGGAGAAATACAAACAACCTTTAAGACTAACAAAGTTTTATCCAAGGCATGAGCTTTTGTATGCCTTGCTACAGTGTGTGTTTTGCTGGACTTGTTATGCTGTGGCTCTCCTGGGTGCAACTGGGTTCCCTCCCCCTTTTCACTGTATTCATGCCCTCATGATGCAATCTTTCTCAGTAGGGAATCCATGTGAACTATTTAGATGCGGAATAACAACAAGCCAGTGAGGTAGATTAGGATGAAATTGTGTGTTCAGACCAAGTTCACCCAGCACATTTCCTATGGGGATTTTGAACTTAGACTACCCAGACAGTAGGCTGATACTGACCACTGAGGAAGACTAGTTTTGTGGATAAACACATAGACCTCAGTCTGTGTCATGGCGCCTTCTCATCTATCTCCACTTCCTGGCATTACATTTTATGTCACACATGGCCTAGCCCAACATGGTCTCATTTATGTCAGATCCGGCCCTCATAACAAATGAGTTCGACACCCCTAACCTAAAGCATCGGGATCACATCTATTGTTTATATTAGAATAACCCCTTCATTTCCATTCCACACTGGACCATCCTGCCAGACAATCCCTTGTGTACAAAGGACAATCCAGTTTGGTATTTGTCATGGAAGTTCAGAGCCATTAGCAGGTGCTTTAGGGGATGGGACTATATTTTATAATTTTCTGATTGGTGACAGTAGCCTCTGATCTCAGAGAAGTGCTCTGCATTGGATTGGTGAAATCAGCTCATCACTTTTAAGAGAAGAGACTGACTTAGCTCAGATTCCAGTGACGATAAAAACCTGGGCATTTGGGATTTTTCATTGTCTTCAGTGAAGGCACTGGGACTGCAATTCAAATCCAGGCCTCACAATGGAAGAAAATTCTCAAAACCACTAAACAATCTTCCTTAGACTTAAAATTACAGCTTACTTACAGACTGGAAGTGATAGGCCTATTGAAGATGTGCCTCTAGGGTACATGTTGTGGACTTGCCCACTGATCCAGAAGACATGGATTGACTGTGTTTGGACCTCTCCCTAATTTTTTCTTCAGATCTTGGGATTCATACCTGACACATTTATTTTATTTAAAACATGTATGCTGCCTTTCTGCTCAATTAGGACCCTCAATGTGGTGAGCAATTAAGAAGACATTAAAACAACTTTTAATCAACTATATATAAATGTGTTTGTGTATGTGTGTATAAAAAAGAGCAATTAAACAAGAAAGAGGATCAGTAAATGTAATCCAGATGAAACAGAAAGGGCTTCACCTGCTTCCAGAAGACAATGATTGAGAGGGATAAACGAATCTACCTGTATATTAATACCAACTACAGATTCAATGACAGCAAAACATATTTAATTAGAAGGATTTTAAGGAGTCAAGATATACAATACAAACTTATATTCAGAATTTGAGATTTTAACATTTGAACCCTATGCAGAGAAATCAAATTGCTTAGACCAGAGTTGCTCTGCACAGAATTGTAAATAACTTGTGTTTCATATGTACTTTTATCTCTTGCTAAGTCATCTCAGATCCCAAACTGCAAATCTTCACTTTGTTCTAATTTCTGAAATAACATTAAGCTACGCAGTCTAGACTCTTGTTCTCCATCTTTCCACAAAATAATGAGATGATCAGCAGAGCACGTTGCCAGACCATGTTCACCAAAATAGAGGAACATCTGCAATGAAAACCACATTGTTAACATAATGTAATCAATTGGCCTTGTTCAGCACTATAAAAGCTGGTCAAAGTAGGTAATTCATATATGCACAAAACGGCAAGCTCAAGATAACATGAGGTTTGATCCAAACCCTATCTTCTCATGGAGGGATTTACACATCTCACTGTAGTACAGTACAGTAAACTGCATCCCATGGCATTCCCAGAAGTCCACAGACCTGAAAGGGCTTTAGTGGTTGTGGAAGCTTCAACAAGAAGGGAGGTGAAGCAGCAAAGATTCATTCTGGAAGTGGCATTCTACAAGTGGCTCTCTAGACTGAAGCTTTAATACATAGCCAAAATTCCTTAAGAACTTTCTTCATGAACACCAAAGTGAGCGGGCTTGGTTCAAAGGCTCCAAAGAACTTGGGAGGCATCAAAAGGTGCAGTTACGGAATAGTCTAGATCAAAGCAGCAAAGGGTTGAACTCTGCGCCCCTACTATCTAGTGAATCATCATTTAAGAAATATTCAAGAACAATACAGCCCAGATGCAAAATAACTACATTTCCAAAAGCCTTGGGCAGACTCCACAGGGGTTTTGACATTTCTTTGAACAGAAGACCATTACAACAAAACCCAATTTATATTAGAACTTTCCTCAGTTTCAAAAGGGAGCTGGCATATGACATGGGAGAAGGATGTTCAAGAAACACAAGTGAGAAGCCTGCCTGGACACACTGGCCTAATTGTACAGTCCTTTAGATTTTATTCCAAACTCTGCATATTACATGTCAAAATATCTAAGTAAAGAGGATATGGGTATGCTTATGTAGTAAGGCCAATTTTATGTTTTAATCAGAAAGGTTTAACATTTCTATTCAACTTTTTAAGCAGAACTATAAATAATGCATCACTCTTGTCTCTAATCAGTTGGCTTCAATTAACTTAGGTTTGCTTTGTTTGTGTTTTTTTACATTTACACTCCATAAACCTCTATGGAAAAACCTGCAATTAACAATCTTGGCAATAAAGAGCTGCAATACAGCAGTTGAGAATTCTGTGTAAATTTATAATAAAACAAGAGGGAAGAGAATAGTAAGGACTAAAGGGGCAGAGGCATTTTCTCCCTCTCCCAGCCTGCCCCCTTGTTTCATCTCTGCTTGCTTTCCATCCCTTGGCTCTAGTTTTCCCTTCATTTCCTCGCTCTTTTTCTTCCTCCAATCCTCCTGTCTTCCCAACCTGATTTCTTGCCCACTTGTACTTTCCCTGCCTGCTCTCTGGTTCACCACTCTTCATTGTTCTTGCCTCCCCCCCTCCCCCCCACACTGTCCCCATAATCTTTCAGTTCTCTTCTAACTCTCACAACTCATCTATGTCCATTATCTAGCACCTTTTTGGGTTACTGCAGAATGACAATCTTCAAATTAAAAGAATGCTGGCATTCATCATTTACTATCCCCATTTCCAACAAACCTGCACAGCTGATGAGTGCCCAATCAAATCCCCAGTAAGATCCAAAGAATAAACAGTGGTGCTCTCTGGTGCCTTTTTAGCTGTGTTGTTGGCTTGCTTGGTTGCCCTTCCAAATCCCCAAATACTAAAAAAACCTAGAACACAAATTATGTCACACATTAGACTTAACCATAACTACCTAAAAACAAAAGGACTGTGTGTCAGACTGGACATACTTAGATCTGCCCAAATGAACTGAACTCAAAATACTAGAAGCAATACACTAACCTCTTTTTCATAGGACTCCAGAACAGGCCAATACTACTAATGGCCCACTTGCTTCTTTTTGCTTGCCTGGGTCTTGTGCCTGCATTGCCCAGTCATATAAAGCAACATGACAGCCAAAGTAATTGGCAAGTAAAAATCCTCTACAAACCACAGATACAAGGAAAGAAAAAACTTCTTATCTGACCAGCTCCACTAGCCATAATCAGCGAAGGTTCTGTATGCAAACAACAATACTACGGAAGCCAGGCCACAAAGCTAGGAGGAGTCTGTGTTATTAAGTGTTTTTTTTTCTTCATCTGTTTCTATAGTTTGCATATAGTACTTAACTTTCCTCCAACCTAACAAGCTTTCCTCCAACAGAAGTGCCAATAAAGTTGCAGGAAGGCTCCAAATTGGAGCCAAAAGGAAAGGTGGGGTAGACATATTTTAAGAAATAAATACATTTTGATCAGTGGAGTGGAGGATGGGGGTACGAGCCATGTTTGGCTATCTCATGAACAGCTTCACACATGCCAATAATGCAGGCCAAAGGTTGCAGGCCTTACCAATGTCATGTGTGGAAAAGCTCTTACACACGACTATCCTCCTCTCCAGCATGGTACTGCAAATAATCCTCACTCTAGAGACACAGACCTGATGGAACAGGCTCCGCTGTCAGTTGCTGCTTTTCTCGTAACTCCCATATCCGAACACTGCCATCTTCTGAACAGGATATTAACTGCCTGTCAAAATCAAAGAAAATTCTTACATTCACTGGAACATAGTAAACTTGGAAAAATTCATAAAATTAATCCAACTCCTCCAGAACTGCTAACAAATATTAAGAACTAAAATTCCCACTAAGGCTGTTTTGACACCCAACATTTCCTCCACTTTCTCTCCACTTCTCTGTTGCCTTTTATATTTGGTTCTGGATTTCTTCCTGCTTTCACCTCACGTGTCTGTCAGCTTTTGTTGCTGCTTTTGCATTCCTTTTCACCCATTCCGCTTTCTGCTCACTGTATTCCCGGCTTTTCTGGATCCATTTTTGCCACGGACCTTTCTCTTGCTCCACTTCCAAGTCCAGGGTATTTCTGATGCAGGCATTATTCTGCAGATACTATATCACCACCCAGTTCCCACCACTGTTTCCATCCCTTTCCATTCTCCCCCCCCCATGGCTCGCACTCTGTGTCTTCCTCCTTCCCAATCCACATTTTGAGATCGATGCAGCCATATTAGAAGGTTAGGGGTGCACAAGATCCACTCTTGCCCAGGCTTTCCACCTTTTTTTAAAAAACAAGGTTGGTTAGCCTTGCGTTATTGTTCGCTAATCTTGAATTGCCATACAGGAAAAGGGTGTTGCACTGGCAACTCCCCCCCAGTATGCCAATAACTGCCTGGCCCCCTCGCCAGCCCCACCATGGGACTCTGGCCCCACCTCTACCATGGCCCCCCAGCCTGCCATGCCCTGAGAAGCCCAGCGGCAAGCCGAAGGGAGTGGACTTCTTTGCCTCAGCTCCCTCCCTTCCCTCCCCTGCCTGCCACGCCAAGCCCTGTGTGCCTGGGTAGCCTCTCGTTGCTTTCCTCCCCCCTTCATCAGTGGAAAAAATGTAATTACTGAATGCAACGAAAAGGGGGGGTATGTGGAATGACATGAGATGCTGAGAGTGAGAGAGACTGAGATGGGAAGCCTAAAGCTTTTAAAATGGATCTCCATTCATGCCTTTGTGAATGAAGAATGGGGAGGGGGGATTATTGACAGCAGAGAATCCCCTGGTCCTGGTCAATATGGGAAAATAGGGCTTTGTGGCTGCTTGAAAATTGCAGAAAAAGTCTTGTCAGTTTCAAGAGGGGGTTGACCCCTTTTGCCTGATTTCCTTTTGGTTATGCAGAAACCACAATAAATAAACCGGGGGGGAATGGTGCAGAGTGCACCCACACAAATCCAAAGTCAAGCTTTAAGGCTTGACTGCTCAGAATTTCTGGAGTTAAGTGTCAGTGCAGAAAGGGCCTAAGACTGCTTTTGGCAAGATACTTCTCTGAGCTCTGAGTCCATTTAAACTGCTGTGCAAAGTTACACGTCATCTCCAGTGCTCTTTTAGTGCCTATAGCCACTGGGAGAGATCATTAATCATTTTGGAGTGCAGTGCCAACAACATGAGGATAACAGCTCTATTTTTAATTTTAGTCAAATCAAAGAGCAGCAATGCAGTCTCTGTATGAACACCTGGGCATAGCTATGGGCTGCATGAGGGCCAATATTGAGGTTTAATCTGGACAATACAGAGATTATGATAATCTAAGAATATCAGTTTTGCCTGACCTAGAAATGGTTTCACTGATCTTGAGGAATAAGGTGTGTAGTCTAGAGTTTCTCACTTTGCTGTTGAATTCCTGGCCAGCAGCGCCTTTTACTAGGTTACACTTGTGAACCAGCTTCACCCACAGCACTTAGAAAAGGATATGGCTCAGTTACCCATGCTTTGCTAATCTTATATACCAGCTCCTGCACTCCTCCAACAATGAGTTACATGGAACATACAACTTCTGCACGGCGTTGCATCTTCTTTGTGGTGGCACCCACTCTTTGGAACAAGTTTTCATCAGAAGCATGTCTGTCTACCTCTCTTTAGTGGTTTTGGTGGCTGATCAAAGTTGGCACTTCAGAAAAGTCTTGTAGTGCTGACTGAAGGTTTCTTGATTTTATGTTGATATTTTTAAGGATGTTTGGGGAATGGATTTAAATGTTTAGAGTTTTACTAAGTATTTGTATGCATACAAACCACTTTGAATACTTCTTGGGTGCAGACAACCAGTATAAAATGCAAAATAAATACCCCCAAAAATGTAATTGCTGCAATACCATTACAGGCTAATAGTTTTTGTCTTACTAATGGGAAATTTATCATAATTCTATCTCAATTCTATTGAATTCTATTGAATGGTTTCCAAGCATATCACTCCATAAAAACAAAAAACTGATACAGTTCTAGAACATTCAAGTCCATAATTTCAGAACTTCAAATGCCTATAGTTAAAATACATACAGAGTCACAGGGCTGCAAGCAAATGACCACACACAGTGACTGTATATGTACTGGGGTCTTCCTGAGCCTCTCTTCTACCCTCCTCTATGACATTCCTAAGCATTCTGGGCCAGGGATTTAGCAGGGGGAGAGGAGATCTGCAATCCCATGAGCAACCTACTTGTAGCTTGACTGTGGTTCATAATCTCAACATATCAAAGTACCAATAAAATTTCACCAAGATGAAATAATATAAGAGACTAACAGACAGACCAGCTAATTCTCATTGAAGTCACAGTCAATGCAAATGCTTAAATAAAATCATGTTAAGACCATAATAAAAGAAATCTGGCACTTTACAGAGTGATATGTCTTCACTGTTTTTCATTTTAAAAGTTAATGAATTTCATATTGACTGTTCTACTTTATTAAAGATGGTATGTAATGTAATATTTATACCATATATCCCCAAACCAGCTAGTTGTCATTTTCCCTCAGGTTTTTTTTAGGCTGAATGGGCTTATTGAACATACTTTTTTGCCTGTTAATTTCATATAATCGTTGGAGTCATTCTGTATTTCTGTTTCAAAAGGGCAGCTCAGGAACATACTGGGCTTGCCTTGCTGCTAGGGAAGTTACATACAGGAGAGATGGATAATGGCAGTTATGTTATGCAAAAGAACAAGAGGGTTTTTTTCAGCAGTGAAATATGGTGCTATTGATCCTTCAGGTGTTTACATTTTTAGTGAATGAAAAATTTAGTCTAACTTGCACCTGTTTGGAACTTTTGTAATGTGCAGGACAGTAGAGTCATGAGCAGTCCTCTGGAAGGCAATCACACGCTTCATTTGAAGGTTATACACGTATATGCCCTTTCCAACAGCAGCAAACACACACTGTAAAGAAAATTCAATAGAATCTCTTAACAAAACTGACATAACACAACTATTTTGTGTAATGGATTTCCAGCAGGGTTGTGTCATTGCTACCTTTACCAAATGACTAGGAAGATAAGAGGTACACTGCTCCTTAAAATGTAATTATGCCACTATAATTACTTAAATAATTTTGTGTTATGCCACAACTCATATAAAATACAATATTCCGGCCACTAGTGACAGCCAGGAAGCCACAAACTGCAAACTCTTATTTTCCTTCCAGATTCTTTTCAAGGCCTTTGAACCATTCAGTTAGAAGAGAGGAAAAAAACTTTTAGTGCCTGGCAGGACATGCTTTATTCTGCAACCCTGCTGCTTACTGCACTTTAGCATTGTTTTACTAATGTATATCGTATCATTAAATTTAGGGTATTGTTTTAATGGTTTTATGTTGTGAGCTGCTTTGAAGGCCCCAGTGGGCAAAAAAGCAGCATTAAAATGTAGGGGGAAATTATCTATTGCAATTCTAGGGTAAAAAACTATTGTAAAGGAAGCTTCAACTTAGGTTTCTGATTAACTTTGTTCATCGTGGAATATAAACTATAGAAACAATTACTTAAATGGCTGCCAGCCTGTCATTAACATCAGCAACAAATGCAAAGTGAGGTTTTGCTCATGAATCCCATTTGGGACAATCCCACATCATAGAAAATATCTAGCTTGCTGCTATTGATTTTTCAAGAACCGCACACCCCATACACATGGCACCATGTTATGTATCTCATCCCAATTTATTCCATTCCCAGCTTAACAAAGATGCTGGAGCATACACCCCACTAGTAATGTCTCAGTTACAAGCTGAAAGCACATAGTTAGATAAGCATTTACTGTCAAGGGCTATAGTTTTGAATGGTGTTAAATTTTATAATGTTTAAAGCGTCTACCTTTTCATCAGATGCTAAATGTTGAATTGAAATTTTATTTTGACTGTGTGATAGTTTTATTTCTTGTTGTGGGTCCACATGAAGAGAAGCATCCCAGTTGCATTCATATGCCTGCATTGTCCAGTCCAATGCATCCCAGACTATCAGCTCACCCACGTGGGAGCCTGTTGCAAAAGTTAAATCTAGGAATAAAAAAACCAAATAACCTATAAATAGCAAATTCCAAATCTACAGAAGTTTCTAAAAAATTAATCAAAAATAAAAAAGCCAGTGCATACATTAAACTCATTTGGCTGTATACTAGAACACTAGATATAAAATCAGGCAACAAAGAAAGAACACATGGGCAGAATTCCACATGTCTCAATTAAATGAATCAGCAATTCATGGCTTTTTTCATTTCAACTGGGCATCTATGAGAGATTTTTAATAGTGGAATGTGGAACTTGATCATCCTTTGTAAATGTATAGTTATTATGCAAATAGCAGTGTTATAAAAGAGGAAGAGAAACATATTACATCTGGTTCAACAAACTTACTAGAAGAGTCACAGAACAAACGTTTACTGCCAGTTAGCGTCTGGCAACTGTCTCTTGAGCTAACCATAGCCTGCTGACAGGGTGCCACCAGCTTACCAACCTCAGTTACTTCTCAAATATCCCATTGTTACTTCTTCACCCTTTGCTGTTGCCCTCTTCTCCCATTATACCCCCCTCCCATTCTGAAGTGGGGAAATACAAGCTGTTGCTAGGCAACAGATTCACCATCTCTACAGAAAAACAAGCAAGGCATCAATACATGCTTTCAGTCCCCTCCTGCCTTCACTCCCATTTCCAGAAATAAGACATGAAATCAGCTAAACAAAAACATGCACAAAAGTTCTCTGTCCATGCAAATTTCAACTAGCCTACCTGCTGTCACACATCTACAGTCATGCGCCATCAACTTGCAACTGACTTACAGCGACCCCAGAAAGGGGCTTTCAAGGCAAGCGAGAAGCAGTTATTGCCTTCCTCTACAGAGTCTTCTTGGTAATCTGATCTTCCACTCAGTACCAGCTCTGCTTAGCTGCCAAAATCTGAGAAGATCAAGCTATATACCATGCCGCCTTCCCTCTGAAGTGTGGGAGTAACACATGAATGTTCTAGGCAAGCAAAGTAAATACTGTCTATCCCACAGCAGTTTTTTACATTGGCGGTAGAGTTAACCTGCTTAACTGGGGACATGATGGCTGTGATATTATCTTATTAAAGGAAAATGTGTTCAAATAATGAGAATATATACAACCAAATTCAATCTAAGGAGATGTCAAAATAAAGTTTGATACAAAGTAGCTGGTCATTTTTAAAAACAAACATTTAACTGTATTTGGGTGGTAACAAAAGAAAACTTCACAATGTACACTGAAAATTAAACTGGCAATAGTCCTACCGCTGATGCTGATCAATGACAGAATATTATCCTGATGATCAAGAAGGCGTTTCACTTCAAAGACATCCCATTCAGTTCCATCTTTGGAAGTTTTCAGTCTAAGAATTACTGAGAAGAAAAGGGTAGACAAAATTTCTACAAAGGCATCATGATGTTTATTAAGATACTGTACTTTTGTCTGTAAGCAGAAGAGACTATTGCTCTGATCTAGAGGTCCATGTATGAACAGCAGTGCATCCACTAATCACACTGGTCAGCTGATTGGTGGAGTACTTGGTGTGATAATTGCATTTGCCCTTCCAAGACTTAAGTCATGTAGACATGGCTTGTCCGATGCTTTTTAACTTGTTCATTAATGATTTGGAGTTGGGAGTAAGCAGTGAAGTGGCTAAATTTGCAGATGACACAAAGTTGTTCAGGGTTGTGAAAAGCAGAGAGGATTGTGAGGCACTCCAAAGGGATCTGTCGAGGACTGGCAAGTAGGCATCAACATGGCAAATGGAGTTCAATGTGGCCAACTCCAAGGCGGGAGGCGCCCGGTGACGGACAGAGCGCCAGGCCGGGCAGCAATGGGGGGCAGCAGCGGGGCAGAGGCGCACGATGGAGCCCAGTCCTGCCCCGTTCGGGAGGAAGGGAGTGAGAGCGGCCGAAGCAGCCAATGAGAAGAAGGCCCGGCTGTTGAAGGGGAAAATATATAACTTGGATACGTATGGATATTGAACGAGAAGTGAAATGAATTTTGAACTGTATGTACTGTTATATATAATATGTTGAAATTGTAGAGGTTATATATAATTGAAATGTGTTACCTGGTTTGTCGATGCATTTAAGTCTAAGCTTGATTACCTTATAATTTTTCTGTTTGTTATTAGCAGTGTTGGAAGCCTATTAGGGGGTGGGGGGTTGGGACGGGGATTTTCTTTTTCAAAATTGTATTGGTAACATGATTGGAAATGTTGAGTGTATCCCAATAAAAATTTTGTTTAAAAAAAAAAAAGAGAAGAAGGCCCGGCTGCTGACTCGGCGGTTGCCGGGTGGAAGAGCCCCAGAAAACAGCCCGAGCCGCAGATGGGAGAGAGAGGGAGAACTCCCAGCCAGCCACTAGAAGCCAGAAGCCGCTTCGCAGGCCCCCAGGCCGGGCTGAAAGAAGCCGAGGGGAGAAAGTGAAGTGGATCTGGAATTTGCCTCGTCCTGTCTCCCTTGGAGCTTCCTGGGCGGGGTCCGGGGCATCGTGCCCCCCTAGGGCTTTGCAGAAGGACTGATTGTGATTGTCACACACACCCCGCGCATCATCATCAGTGGCTATTAGCCACAGGGTATAGATGGGAACTCTCAGTCTGGGGCAGGTGCTGCACTCTATTCTTGGTGCTGCGGGGGGCAGCAGTGGGAGGGCTTCTAGTGTCCTGGCCCCACTGCTGGACCTCCTGATGGCACGTGGTATATTTTGGCCACTGTGTGACAGAGTGTTGGACTAGATGGGCCATTGGCCTGATTCAACATTGGCTTCTCTTATGTTCTTATGTTCTTATGTTCAAGTGCAAAGTGATGCACATTGGAGCCAAAAATCCTAAATATAACATCATGTTGATGGGGTCCAAACTGGCAGAGCCTGACCAAGAGAGAGATCTTGGAGTCGTAGTAGATAACTCACTGAAAATGTCGAGACAGTGTGCAACTGCAATAAAAAAGACCAATGCTACGCCGGGGATTATTAAGAAGGGAATTGAAAACAGATCAGCCAGTATCATAATGCCCCTGTATAAATCAATGGTGCGACCTCATTTGGAATACTGTGTACAGTTCTGGTCACCAGACCTCAAAAAGGTTATTATAGCATTGGGAAAAGTGCAGAAAAGAGCAACTAGAATGATAAAAGGGTTGGAACACTTTCCCTGTGAAGAAAGGTTAAAGCGCTTGGGGGTCTTTAGCTTGGAGTAACGACAGCGGTGGGGTGACCTAATCGAGGTTTATAAGATTATGTATGGGATAGAGCAGATAGAGAACGAAGTACTTTTCTCCCTTTCTCACAATACAAGAACTCGAGGGTACTCAATGAAGGGTTTTTCAGCAATAGATTCAGTTATTGTATAAAGTACGAAGTACACATAAGTGGCCTGTAAGCCACAAGAATCCACCTAGAGGCTACTGAATTGTAAGGCATGTTATAAAAGAAGATATCCAATTTCTCTCCTAGTCCAAAGTTAACTGTAACCAAACTAATGACTGTAGATCCAGTTGGTCAGCTTTGTTGGTCTGAAGCAATACAACAAATTTAGAGTCCAATGGCACCTTTAAGACCAACAAAGGTTTATTCAAGGTATGAGCTTTCATGTGCACACACAGTTTATCAAATACAGTTTATCAAATACAGATATCAAATATTTGACAAAGTATGCATGCACACAAAAGGTGCCATCTTAAAAGTGTCATTGGACTCTAAATTTGTCAAACTAATGACCGTGAGGGATCCAAAGAGCCACCCAGCAAATTGTTTGGGTATGTTCTTTTAAAAGGAAAAAGACGTCACTAATTGATTCTTACCATTTCAATAGCAGGTTACTATTGAGAAGAGTGTTTGCAAGTTGAGAAATACAAGAACAAAAATCCATTTGATGAACAGAACTTGTCAGACAGATATTTGGATTCTGGTCAGAAATACATATAAGGCAAGTTTCGCACCATTCTAAAATAGCATTCTTTAAATGTATTGTGAATAAAAATGCAAGTATTTATTCTTCAGTATTTATGGTGATACTCACTCAATTCTTTGCCAACAGCTGCTGCCACACAATTTTTTGGCAGTTCAATCATTGCGCTGATATCTTTATTAAAAGAGTCAAAAATATATTTTAATATGAAGTAATAGCACAACATCCCAACAATGATTTATCCATAAAACTATACAACCACCTCAATAGGGGGTTACTCAAAGCTACCAAGAAAGCAGGACTTTGAATATCAAAACTGCCAAGTAGAAAGTTGCCAATTATTATAATTATTATTTTACTACTGAAAATTATAAAAATAAATAATAATAGCCTATTATTAGCCATGTGAAAACTTCTTGTTTGTATCTTGACTTAAAAGCCTTGTTCTGCTTTTAGGGAAGTATATTTGTTCAACCTGTAAACTACAGATCATTCTAGAGTTCAACTCTTTAACAGCCTTTCAAACAGTGTAATCCTAATGAGAGTTAGTCCAGTGTAAGCCCATTCATTTCAATAGGATTGCACTGCAAAAGTAAACCATACATTGAAAAAGTTCTCATTAGAGAACACTATAAAAGCAACGTGTGTCTTTTTTGTCAATTTATGCTTATTTAAGATATAATACTTACATGGCTGCTTGGAAGCTTACATTTAAAGCATACTCCTTGAGTACATGACTTACTTGGAAAGAGTCTAATTTAATTTCCAAAGGGATATATAGTCATTTACTGATTTAAACATATTGACCTAGCTCAGTTAAGTTAATGTACAGTTACTGAAGTTTGACATATTGTAAAATTCATAGGACACAGGAGACGCAGAGTACTCTTAATTCAAAAATGATTACATTGACATTTTTAAAACAGAGGGCAGTTTAATATATGTTATCTTTAGAATTAAAGAGTCTTTGCCAAGCTGATTTTATATCATTATATAGATCCATTTTACTTGCACTTTGTCTTCACTAATGACTAATTCAAAAAATTTTTACCTGAATCAGTAAGATGACTTGTCTTACACAACAGATCTAATTTTTGGTTCCAAACACACAGATCACTCCCTCCAGATAACCATACATCCAGCCTTTGAAGAACTGTCAAACACTGTAGAACCAAATTAGATGCCCCATAACAAAGTTATTTAGGGAATTTTTTCAATGATCAACTTTACATAGTAAGACTTTAGTTCTTAAGAAACACATCTTGGGTACTATTTTCAGAAATACACATAATACATACAGAAGATATTATACCTGTTACAAAGCATAAAAGGAGATTAATTAACAGAGAAACTTCATTCAGAAAGATCTCACTGATGAGGGCACAAAGCAGACATAAAACCTGGCATTTTGTACAACTAAACTCTTCAAACCCTTTTGACAGCAGAAGACAGTACATAACAGCCATCAGCTTCTTCTTTTTATATCATATCCATGAAGAATGTTTTAAAAAGAATTATATCAAAAGAAAGCCTCCACCAATGTGAATACAAGCACCAGCCATGATGCTTCATTTCCTGAGTTTCTCTAGCTACCAAGACTTTATTAGTCAAAATCCAAAATTAATCTTTTACAAATCACAGAAATGACTTCACATCAATTGTGATATTTCAGCTTTGCCATGTGACATGAGATGAAAATATCGAAACCATCAAGGATTATTCCACTAGTACTAAGAGAGCCTTCCACATAGTACTTCCTCTAAGTGGCAGAGGTGCACAGGAGGAGACTGTGTTAAGAGGCAGTTTAGAAACTACTGTCTGCTATTTAATGTGCTCACCGGAACAGCATACATACAATTAACTCTAAAACGAACAAATAAATAGAGTAAATAAAAGAAACACAGGCAATCACATTTAGCCCTTGAAGTAACCTAACTGCTCTGAAAACACAGACTGCTAAAAATTATGAGGGGGAAAATCAGACCAAATTCAGGAGTCCAAGCTCTCCTCTGCTATCATGTGATTCTCTGACTGGATAATACAATGTGCAAAATGAAAATCACTTCCATTTTCACTTACCTTTACAGTGGAATGAAAGCAGGACACTTTATGAATTTGCCTGCCATTGTCACAATCCCAAACCCGATTTTGTTTATTAAGGAACTGAAGGTAGCAACAATGTTACTATCATTATTGTCATTTGTAAATTTATGTATTTATTTGTTTATTTCAAATTATATTCCACCCTCCCTGCAAGCAGGCTCAGGGCAGATCACAACGTAATTTCTAAAACACATCAAATATAACACTGATAAATAATTAAAACAGTTTAAACCACATGATTTAAAAACAGGTCACACTATCTGTTTATATATATGCATAGTTTCCAAGCTGGTACTACTGCGGCTCTGAGGTCTTCTTGATCTGGGCCGTGTAGAAATGGTGAGCTTCAACAGGAGAGGCCAAGTTTTTATTGGATGCTCGCCACCTCAGCCAAAGGCCTGGTGGAACAGTTCCATTTTACAAGCCCTGTGGAAAAGTAATAAGTCCCATAGGGCCCTGATTTCAGCTGGGTGCACATTCCACCAGACCTGGGCTGGGGCAGAAAAGGCTCTAGCCCTGGTTGAGGCTGTGGATGTTCCTTGGGCCACAGACTTACTAGGTCTCATGGCAATCACAAAAGCACCAAAATCAGGCCACCCACAGCCAAAGCAGAGGTTTCTACACCAAACAGCCTGATGAGGAGTGAATATGCTCCAGGAGCACAGAATGCTGCATGAAGTAGAGAGTCAGTTATAGGATCCTGGAAATCATGAGGGTAGTAGAAGGACTGCCAAATTATTCACACCTCCCAAGATTTCTTGCAAGCTGACAGCTTGTTACTGTACCTGGGTGCATCATACCAATCTTGAAAGTATCAAACCAAAGCATTACCAATATTTAGAGTTTCTACATACTCAAGGGATCCCCAGGTATACAGAAACATATTGCCATGAAAACAATATTTTAAAACTGCCTAAAAAGAACTGAGTGTGACAGACAAAGTAGGGATACTGACACGCTGGGGGGGGGGGCGGGGTCCCAGATATGCAGAAAAATATGACTCAGCAAATTAAAAGAGGAAACTTTTTAGAAAATGGGATGAAACTCAGACATGAAATGCTGCAGGAATGTCAGTAAAAGGGAGGGGGAACAGAGCAGGATGGGGAATGTGTTCTGCTCAAATCTCTAAAAATATATAGTATCCTGGAGTGGAAGATTTCCCAATACACTATTCCTCCTGAAATTCCTGCAAGTTATATGTGTCTATATGCACTGTTAGAACTATGACAAAGGAGAGATATAACTTGATGCTTTGGTCTGCTTTCTGTCACCCTAATCCAAATAAGTACAACAGTGCTTGTGTGTGCACCATACATCTTTCTCTAAGGGTGCACCATAAACTCTTTCTTCCAACCATACCAGCGAGGGGAGAGAGACTGCACAAGACCTCTCAACATACTGAACATGCAACCCGGACTTCTGCACAAGCATTTTCATTCCCTACAGCAGCTTTCTGCACATACAATGAAGGATAGCTGCATAAAGAATCCTTTTTCCCCATGTGGACCACCTTTTCCTAGAATGGATGAAGCACAGGCATTTTTCACATCAGTTCATCACCTACAACAGAAGTTTTTGTCAATGCAGGGCAGTCCCAAACACTGAAATTTTAACAAGTAGTCACAATTCACCCTGATGCCTTGCCCACCTCTTCATTTCTCCTGTCAATGCATAGCCTAATTATGTTCAGATTAAAGGATACAATAACAGCCCTATCTGCACCTGCTGTCAAAATCATATGATATTTTTCTTCAAAAGCATAAGATACAGGAAAAGCTGCAATAGCTGTGATTTTTTGAGTATGTGCATGTAGCTCAAAAAGCTTCTCTCCAGTCTGGAACAGAAAAGAAAAATAAATTTGCTGAGCATAAACAAAATACTATAAAAGATCAATATAAATAACTGGGGCATAAAAATAAAATTGTGTATTCAGTTTCTTTTCTAGCTATTTGTTACAACAGAAGCCAATACCTTAAAAAACTAATGAGCATTTCAGTCTTAATGCTGCGAATCATGTATTTATAGGTGGTTAATATAATGACATAATTGGGGCTACATATACTCATCATTTAAAAAATTAAAATTCTGAAACAAGAAAAGTGATATTACATCACCTTTATAAAATAAGAAAATTATTCAGGTACACATATATTGCATCCACGGTTATGAAAAGAAGCCACGAGGTACACATCGCTCCTAACCAGTTGAAACCCTGCACAACTGTCCCTTCCCCCCTCTGAGATTTCACGTAACCTCAACTATACATTTTCAGGCCTCAACTATACCTCCACGTTCAGGGTAAAATTATTTTTAGTGCACAGCAGCTTTGGAAATACATCCATGAACTTGAGAGACTTATGTAATTTGGTAACCCTTTATATTTGAAATACAATAGTGTAATATTTGGCTATAGTAGAGAAATGCTGAATCAGACTACCAGTACATCCTGTCCTGCATCCTATTTTATAAACTGATCCACCAGATACTCCTTGAAAGCCTGGAAGCAGGGCACAGAAACAATGGCATTTGTCATGTCTATTACTGCCTCTAGCACTGGTATTCAGAAGGTTACCACCTCAGAACATGAATGCTCCATTTAGTATTATGGCTAATAGCAACTGATGGACCTATTCTTCTAATCCCCTTTAAAGTCAGATAAACTAATGGCCATCACTACATCCTATAACAATTGTGCAAGTTAAGTGAAAGGTTTTGAGTGCAAAAGCACTTCATTTCTGTCCTGAATCTAGTGTCATGGGATGGGGATAAAATGTTCTCTCTATTCACTCTTTCACCCCATGCATAATTTTGAAAATCTCTGTCACATATTCCCCAGCCCCTTTCTCTTTTCTCTAAACAAAAAAGCCAGAAAGTCTTTAGCCTTTCCTCACAGAGAAGCTGCTCCAACCCCTTTATCATTATGGTTCCACCTGTTCCATTACTGAAATAGCCTTTAGGGCATGCAGCCAGAATGATATAAAATATTCTAAATGCATCTGTAGCACAGATTTCAGATCATTTATGAATAAATTAAATTCCAATCCCTGTGGAACCCCATTACATTGCAAAACCTATCCCTTTACTTCTACACTTTGCTTCTTGACATTTAAACTCATCCTCTATGACAACATCATCTACTCAGGAGCTTGGATGAGAGGCTTTGCCAAAAGGTTTTAAAAGTATATAAAGCTTACCAGATCACACTTGTCTCAATTCAAACTGCCAGAATAAACTGATCATCAGAATGCTAATTATGCTTCCAATTTTTCTAATGCTGATCAAACTCAAAAGTATACGCTCATTTTGTTTTATTGTAATCATCTATAAATTGCAATTGCTTGTTCATCTGCTTTTAATCAGATTTTCATATTACAAATACCTCTGATAGCCAATCTTATATTTAGGTAATACACTAGCTTCAATGGAACAAATTTAGAGTCCAGTGGCACCTTTAAAACCAACAAAGGTTTATTTGTTCTACTGCTTCAGACCAACATGGCTGACCACCTGGAACTAGCTTCAATGGAGTCGCTCCAGTTTGAAGTCACCAAATCCACACCTACATTATTTAAAATAATCATCATAAAGTTATTTTTATGTGTGTGTAATGTGATTATCCTTTCTCTTGTGAGTGCCTTTCTAACACCAAAACAGCTGTAACAGAAATTACATCCACTAAACTAAATATATTCAATATATTTCTGAATAAAAACAAACCTGAGCATTCCACAAGCACACAATTCCATCATCACCTGCAGATGCAAACCTGGTGAATAACAAATCAAAAGTCAGACATACATATTTGAAGGATATGTTGCTTATATTTAAATAGTACCTAAAGGCATACAAATTACTTAACAATAACTTGTGAATTCACTTGCTGTGAAATGTAGATGGTCAGATTTTAGCGAAAACTAATCCTTTAAATAAATGTCTAAATCTTCACCAATACAAACAAAGCTTTGCATATATGAAAACAAAATCCAATACAAATAAACCACAAAACATTATTTAAAGAAACAGCAAACCCCAAACAGAAAAACCACGACATGAAAAACCTATACAACTAAGAAGAAGAAGAGATTGGATTTATGCCCCACCCTTCAATGCCCAAAGGTGTCTCAGAGCGGCTTACAAACTCCTTTCCCTTCCCCTCCCCACAACAGACACCCTGTGAGGTAGTTGGGGCTGAGAGAACTTCTGACAGAAACTGCTCTTTGTCAAGGACAGCTGTGCCAGAGCTTGTGACTGACCCAAGGTCACATCAGCAGGTGCAAGTGGAGGAGTGGGGAATCAAAGCCGGTTCTCCCAGATTAGAGTTCGCACACTTAACCACTACACCAAAGTAAGGTCCTTCTCTTTCATTAGACTCCTTAAAAATTAAAGATAAAGCAAATTACTAACAATATTCCACAGAAACGGTTTCAGTCCCCTGATTAACCTTCAATGACGTTGTCTCACTACTTGTATTTTCTGCTCTAAATACCTGAGTTAAAACATTAACCATTAATTACCCCAAAACACTAAAACATTACTCAAGTTATCTGCATTTTTATCATGAGAGTAGTCTGTGCACAAACAAGGAAATCTGGGAGGCATGAACTCATACTATCATTGAAATGTATGTAATCAGGGAAGCATGCTGTCAAGCTCCCTTGCTCACACAGACTGCTGCCATCATATTGCGGAAATTCCCACTTCACATATAACATTGCTCATGCAAGTAGACTAACTATATGAACTGATAACACAGGAATTGGACAAATTACAGGGTAATGTGTCATTTAAGAGCTGTGCTATACAATGTACGGAGGAAAACACACTTCTGCCAAATACACTGTGACTAGGGAGTTGCAGCAATCTCAGGTGATACTCCTTATATGAAAAAAATGTTTGCAAATATGTCTTGACCACTTAAAATATCTTGTGCGTATATCTAAAAAATATATTAAGCATTAGTAATTTCTGTGCAAATGGGCAACAGTTACTAAATTCTCTGAGGAGCCTCTTATTAAACTCAGTTCAAATCTGAACGTTTGTATTCTATTAGCAACGGGAAGCTATATTGGAGCCTGAGAGAATTTACAAAATGTTGTGAAAATAAAGTGTCTATACCTCAACGTATAAAAGTCACTTGATTTTCTTAAAAATAATTAGAAACATGAAGCACAGGATTTCATGTGAAAGGCTCATGGCAAAACTCTCAATCCTACAGATGGATTCTTTTCACTAAGCTGGTGTTTCATGGGTCACCTGATTCTTTTCCAGTCATGATCACCATCCTCTATAACCTTGTCTGTTTCCTGCAGGAGCAACAAATGGTCAAACGAGCAACAGTGAAAGCTATTCTTAAAATGTGTTATGAATTCAGTCTACTTTAATCTGTCAAATGCTAGAGTATTACTTGCAATTTTATCTCATTCCATTTTTTGGAAGACTCTTGCTGAGGCTTAGCCTTCTTTAGTGATCTTGCAATCAATATGACCCTTTCTTCATGTTCAAAAACAAAAAAAGAAAAGAAGTGAAAAGCAGCTGTCTGTTAGGTTGATACAGGATTTATTTAGTATCTTCAGAAACCAATCTGAGAAAATTTTCCACTCACTGGTTTTAGCTGAGCCACCGAGAAAACAAGAAAATCCTTCTGCAAAATTCTCAATAAGATGATATTATCTAAAGAGCTGAAGCGTGAAACCTGGCTTACGACAGTTGACAAAAATGCAATGAAAGAACTATGAAAACTAAATAAAAGTCATCACAGAAACCAAGGAATAATGCTAATTGCAGTAGAAAGAATCAAATTAGCTGGTGGGGTCCAGTTTAACAATTTGATTAATAGCTATGCATATTACAGTAAATTGAATTAGAAAATCCAGCTGAACTACACTGTTCAAGGAGTATGTAATGTGTTATTGCTTACAGACAAATACATTGTTATTTCTGGAGAGGGGGTGTAAAAACACACATTGATTTGAAAAGATGCAAACACATAAAACTGCCTTATACTGAAACAAAACATCAGTCAGTATTGGGTACTCAGACCAACAGCAGCTCTCCAGAGTTTCAGGTACAGATCTTTCACATCACTTATCACCTGATCCTTTTAAGCTGGAGATGCTGGGAATTGAACCTGGGATGCATGCACACTCTACCAGTGAGACACAGTCCATCCCCTTTTGAATTTGATTGGAAATTCTCTTCTAAACATCGCATAAACACTTTTCAAGAAATCTGACTGTAATACTAATCAAGAATAACTTTGTATCCAAGGACTTCAGGATTCATAAAGATCAGCAGATTTTCTTGGTCAGGGATGAGGAATCATCCTTTGCATGTGATAAATGAACATGGAAAAATTAAGGATAGCTCTGTGATATGGAAGCACCAGTTTCCAAAAAGACATCACTGACAAAGATATCACTTGGCTTATTTACACAACAAATTCTGTCTCTTGTGCCATATACATATGGTTCAACCATCATGAACAGCCTAGGGTACATAAAGCAAGTAAACTGCTACTAAAATTTAGTAAAGTTTTATTGCTTTCAGTGGGCTTTTGTCAAGACTAATTTTAGCTGGATTGGGCCAGAGTGCATGGGAAGGAAACTAAACACCATTTGTAGAGGAACATGGTTACCCTGGGTTCTGACAGGCAGAACAGGTATCCACAAGAACAAAATGAAGCACATAAGGAAAAGCAGCAGACTCACTCACAGGTATTAAAAGCTGTGTACAACAGTAAATAAAAATTAGAATGCCAAGTATGTGGATTTTACATAAAATTAAGAACATAACACACAAAAAGTCAAAAACTTGAAGTGAAAAAAACTATTTTGCTGCACTCATTTGATGCACCTTTTAGCCAAAAACTCCAGTAAGAAAATATAATGTTGAAACTGCAGAGATGATGGTGATGGTGGTGGGTTGAGAAGTATGTTGGGAGAAGACACACTGACATTCAGCAAGTCACCACAGCCTGTTCCATCTGTCAGAGCCTTCTCTGCTCTGGGTGGGGGGAAGGGGTCCTCTCAAATAAATGTATAAAGCTACCAAAGAATTCCTACATTATCATAGAAGTTTCCTCTCAATAGTTCCCCAAAGAGTCTAGAAAAGCTTGAAAAGGCCAAGTACAAAGTTAACTCTTCTAAATCCAATTAAATCAATGGTCTTAGGATGGTATAATTCTGCTTAGGAGTGCATTATAAAATTGTCAGCAGATGTCACAGATCAAACAATTTGCAAGCTAAATCATATGCAGAATCTCCTCAACAGAGAACAGGAACCACAGACCATGCAGAGTGCTGCCCACATTTGCTTTGAGAAATCCTCTCCCTCCCTCCAGTTTTCAGTGTGCATTCATAGAATTTGCACATCTATTTTAATAAACTGAAATCATTTGTTCTAGCCCAGCTTTTGAGACATAATAATCGAGCTAACTGACAGAGGTGCTTCACAGGCCAAGGGAACAGGCAGTCTGTAACAGGTAGCATACAGCACAAGCTTGAAAAGGATATAAAACACGAGAGATGTGTTTACCAAATGATTTCAGTATTATCAGTTGTTACTATACTACATGAAGGTAATTATTTCAAATTAAATACAAATAAAGTCTTTGCCTCCAAATACACATGATGGTTATTGTTTACCACATTCTAATATCACTGCATTGTATGAAGTGTAATAGCTTGCAGCCAAATGTAGGCATAAAAACCATTCAAGACTGCAGTAGGAAAAAATATAGTTTCAGGAATTCATAAGTAAGTTGTACAGAATTTCAGTATTTCAATTGTAAATCTTCTGGCAAAGCATGCAATGAGCATGTTTCAGTTAGAGTTCAGCTAAGAACTCTAAAATGTTTTTGTCCATCCCATCACACATGCTTACTTTATCCAAGCTACCTGTCCATTTTTCTTCAGGGTTAGGAAGAAAAACAGAGCATCCATTTTAAAGGCCTTTACTGAAGTCATCCCTATGGTACAAAAGGAGATTATAAAAGTAATTTCTTACCTGTAATCATCTATTGGCACTAGAAACCGCACAATATCATGATGACCTTTTAGCACTAGGAGCTCAGTGTAGGGATTTTGTGTTTGTTCTTCACCTAAGGTCTGCACAGATTTCTAGAAATCCATAAAGTCAGAAAAACAAACCCATAAACCAGTAAATTTGTTGTGTTAGATTCTTTAAAATCAATGTTGTTCATTTTGTAGACTGTAGATAGGATAGCACCCAGCAGCTATAACTCACATCGAGTATAATAGTAGCCAATGTATTTATAAATGTGAACTCTATGTTTTCACACTGCAATTACAACAATTGACTGCCAGTCACCAAAAATAAACATTAGGGTTTCTCCTTGTGTTCCATCCACCACACTGCCTAATATATCCCTGACTGAGCTGACATAAATGCACTCTGGACCTAAGAGGCCATAGCTTTCTTAATAGGCCTTCACAGCCACCATGACAACCATATGACTGTCCCAATGTAGATCATGCTGTTCTCTCTATTTAGTATACTGGTTTAGGACTAGTCATACAAACTTAAGAACATATGAGAAGCCATGCTGGATCAGGCCAATGGCCAATCCAGTCCAACACTCTGTGTCGCACAGTGGCCAAAACTCAGGTGCCATCAGGAGATCCACCAGCAGGGCCAGAACTCCAAAAGCCCTCCTACTGTTGCCCTCCAAGCACCAAGAATACAAAGCATCACTGCCCCAGACATAGTGTTCCATCTATACCCTGTGGCTAATATGTTTATCCAATTCCCTCTTGAAGCTGTCTATGCTTGTAGCTGCCACCACTTCCTACAGCAGTGAATTCCATGTGTTAATTACTCTATGGGTGAAGAAGTACTTTCTTTTACCTATTCTAAGCCCATTAATTTCATTGAGGGCCCACAAGCTCTTGTACTGTGAGAAAGTGTACCTTCTCTATCCCATGCATAATTCGTAAACCTCTATCATGTCATATCTCAATCATCGTTTCTCCAAGCTAAAGAGCCCTAACCTCTTTAACTTTTCTTCATAGGGAAGGTGGTCCATCCTCTTAATAATTTTAGTTGTCCTTAATAATTTTAGTTGCCATTGCCTGGTACTGGAAGAGTTTATTCATTTGCTGATTAATATAATTCCTATAAGAGCTCTCCCACTGGTTACAGCCCATTTTGCTCTTTGGTATAATCAGAAGTAGCAGACCAAAGGGGGGAGGTTAGAGCACAGGTAAAGAAATGTTCAGGCCAAATTTGGATTCCATAACCTACTCCATGGAACTGATGACAAAGAATTGTGCTTTTCTATCTCCATTTCATTTACTTAGGGCTGTCCCATCCAATTCAGATAAAATCTTTATTTGAGATGTCCTCAATCTTGTCTCACCACTTCTGTTATGGCACATTTCATTTGTTGTTGCCTGGGAATCTAAAGAAGTCCTTGGAGAAATGTGACTAGCCCTTCCGGGCTGATTCTAAATAGGAGAGAGAGACTGGTTTTAGGCCTTCAAAGCTGTTGTTAACACCTCTTTGAGCAAAGAAATGGTCCCTAAGCCTTTAAAATAGGTCATGGTATACACACTGCAAAAAACAAAAACAAAGCCTCCTCCCTGAACCCTCTGTACCCAGGAAACTGCCAGCTAGTTTTGAATATAACTTCTTGGATAAAGGACTAGTGCCAGAGGAGTGGGATGGCTCCAGGTTCTTTTGGAAAAGACTGGTTTTCTGGACCCACTCCAATCCAGTGCTGAGTCTTGATGGGGGTACTGTACCAGCTGCACTAATCCATGCAAAGAGATAGCCAATGTATGTCCTTCTTTTGTTTTTCCTGGGCCCTTCAAATGTTTTCAATACCATCAACTCAGCACTGTATACTTTTGGGTCACCTGTCATAGGGGGCAACAGACTTAGCAGCAGCTCCATAGGAAGATCTCCCCCCGCCCAAAAAAGGATGCTCACAAACAGCCAGTCTTCTCCATGTTGTTATCAAGTAAAATGCCACGAAGTTCTACCCTGTTGTCTGTGCTTCCCCTGCATCTATAAAAAGCCAGAACAAAAGTACAATCTTATAAAATCTTTCCTGAGAGCAAGCTCCATTGAATGCATCGGTTCTGAGTAAACACGCACCGCACGCAGGATTGGCATATGAGATACATACGCACACACCATAGGACTTTAATGTGTCACATCGTCTCATCTGACTGGAGTCTCGGTTTCACTATAGAAGCAGCAGCTCCAAAGTTAAAGACAAAGGTCCTCTTTAAAAAAAACAGAACTTGATAGTTGCTCAGGTTAACCGTACCTGCCATGCGTGTGTTTTAACATTATGTCAAACCATAACCCAGCAGGGCTGACATGTAGAGGCCTCGCAATACGAAACACGACTACCAAACCCTGGCCACTTCAGCTGTCTCATGACGGAAGCGGCGCTTTCGTCACCCAGAAAACAGATCCCTCTCCCCGGGAATTGGCGCTGAATAGCGGGCGCGGGAGAGCAGCCCCACACACCAACACGACCGAAAACGCCCATCGCTGAGCTTTTTACCTCGGCCAATCCTTGCGGCTCACGCCCCCCACCTATCAGCCACCGCAACATCGCAAGAGGCGGAGTCCACACGACCGGGACGGGGAGTCCGCGACTCGCGCTGAGAGGCTAGTATACACCTTTCCCATACAGTCAGCTGACGCTCGAAAACTATCCCTGCCGTTACGGTGGGAAGTGCGCATGCTCAATACGATGCAAGGTCGGCTGGCAGGCAGAGCTGTTTGTTCGAAAGAGACTAGCGCGAGACCGGGAAGAGCCTCCTCGACTAATCGATCGCCGAATCTTCAGAATAGCAGAAACAACGACGCTTCTCACAGTGTATTTAGGGACTCGTCTTCTGTGGACGCTGCCTAGTTCTCTCTTTTGAGCTAGACAGAAAGACACGAGTGCCGAGTACATCGATTTGCCCCTTAGCAACCGGTTCTCAACGTTTATAGTTCTTTTCCCCCCTCTCTTCGTTTGACCTAAAGCACAGTTGGTGCAGTTAGCGTTGCTGTGTTTTATATTCACCGTGGCTGCGTGCTATTAGAGGTTGTATAAGTAGATCGACAGGATTTTTGCCATCATCGCAAGTCCACCCTAGGAAAAGTTTTTGCTGCCGATTTGCTGCCTGACATGCCCCTCTTAAACACTCGTTGCTGCATGTCTAAAACACGGTGTGAAGGATTATGTCCAGCTTCCTGAGGTGAAGCTTATGTAGTGCCTCTGGACTGTAATACAAATCTATTTTCTTGCGTACGAGTATTTAGTAAAATATACCCCACCTTTCCTCTTGGTTCAAGGTGGCTTACCAATAATGATTAAAACACTGTAGAATAAAACCAAATAAAACTTTGCAAATAGTTCTCTTCCCTAATATGTTAGAGCAAGGTCAAATGTCATCTGAGTTGGAGAAGGGCCCTGAAATAGACAACAAGTAAGTAGCAACAGTGGTCCCTAGCAAACCCCCAAAACAAGCCGCAACACCTTTTATTAAGACCAACCAGAACACAACACCACACTTTGACTGTGACTGTTTCCCCATCCACTTACCTCTCTAGAGCTGCATGATCTCTGTCATTCTCTTCCTTTTCTCTTTGTGTCTCATAGCTCTTCTTCACATGGTGACCATGGATGCTGTGTGTTTTTCTAGGACGTCATTTCTGCCCTGCTTCCTGATTTCTTTAGCCCTTTTCTAGATTCCTTCCTCTTTGCCTTCATTTTTCCTATCCACACTCCCTCCTTTTCTACTCTTTTGTCAGCTTTCACATTTCTTCTCTTTCTGTGCCCTCTTTCTCTCTTGAGTCTGTCCTTCACCCCTACCTTGTGCTACTTCTCGAGCCCTCTACAAGAAGTGCTAAAGGTGACAGGCAGACAGAGACTTGAGCCATGGGATTGATAAAGGTGTGCTGTTTTGGGTCAGTTTGAGGATATCCAAAATGGCCACAAACACTCTCAAAATTCTGGGAGTAACAAAAATGTATTTCCTGGAATTTCAGGAAGGTGCAGGAGTGGGGAGGAAGCTGACCTACAAAACACTTGTTAGAGCTTCTATCCCTTTACATTTTAAAAGGAGTAAAAGCCCTGTCTAACTGCTGATTCTAGCTAACAGCTTGAAGTAGTGTAAAGAGGCCAGGTCTCTCCATAGGCAATAATGAGCTACAACAGTATTACCAGCCTTCAAGCCTTGGTTTCTGTCAGTCAAAGACAGTGGGGAGGAGCAAAGTCCTTTCAAGGGCTGTTTTGGCCTTTGAGAGAGAATTTGTCAGGGCCAGGCATGTCAACAACTACTTGCCAAAATGATAACATATGTCTTGCATGATCCTGCAAGCACTGGCTGCTTGCTACTGTTCAACAGCAGCCACCCTCCCTAAAGTCAGTATGGTGTAGTGGTTACAGTTTTAGACTGGGACACACAGGTTCATATCCCCACTCTGCTGTGGAAGCTCACTAGATGACCTTAGGCTCATCCCACACTCATAGCATACCTTATCTCACTGGTAGGCTTCCCAGGTCTCCCACTATAACAAGAAACTTCCTGAGGTTCTTCCCTGCCCCACTGGGACAGAAGCAGGGAAAAGGGAGAGGCTATGGGGTCTTTTGGAGAAGGGAAAGTAGAATAGTGAAGAGAGGAAAATTAGATGCCTCCCTCAAGTAATTCAGGTCCCCTATTTGTTATTTCCTATGGACTGTGGAGTAGCTCAGTCTACCTATAGGAAATAATGGCCCCATTATTTCTAATAGGAAGATCTGACATCTCTATATAGCATAAGAAATAATGGCCTCATTACCTGGCTTGGGTCCCCCCCACTATCAGCTGTTAGATGCAATTTTAGCTGCTGGGAAGGGGCTTCTAGACCCTTTAAAATTTAAATGAGACTCCAACTAACAACTGTTTGACAGGGCCAACCTCCTCTTTCCCTCACTGCTCTTGTACTGCTCTAAGGGACAGAAAATTGAGGGGAATTGGAGAAAAGTTCCCAGATGTTTAGGATACCCACAATGAAGGTCTGGGAACTCTGGGATAATGCAAAGCATGCCCTCCCCAAAATCTGGATCAGAAGTTAACTCAACAATTTTTGAAATGCACACTCTGAGGCAGGGAGGCCAAGCTCTAGCCATCTGCCTCAAAGTCTGGGCAGTAAGAACACCTTGTCTGCACTCACTGCTTGCTTCTATTTCTTTTCAGGGGGAGGGGTTGCTTGAAACTGTTTCACCACAATCACATCACTGCCGGCAGAAACAAAAAGAAGCCCTAGAATATTTGAGTCCAGTGACACCTTTAGGCCATCAAAGTTTTATTCACGATACAAGCTTTCATGTACAAACACACTTCTTCAGGTACAGTGGAATAGAGCCCCCTCAACCATTACTCATAGGAGGTGGAGGTTGTCAGAAAAGGCCATTTAGAGTCAAAAGTACTGGGTGATTATAGCTGAAATAGGAAGTATGGAAAATCTGTGAATGGCAGTAAATTAGCATACAAATATAAGAGTTAACAAACAGATATGGGAAGGAGGAAACAGCCTTGCTGAAGCTAGAGCAAAGTGACCTTGTGAAGTTGCGTATAACTTCTACAGGTATATGCCTATCTACAGAAGGAAGCCTAGGAGCTCAGTAACAGCTCCCATTTAGCCACATTCCATTCAATTAAGCACCTGTGGGGACAAATCTAGCTGCAGACAGTTTCATTTCTTCTCTCCCTAGTCAGATCACTGCTTAGGTCATCTGGTTCTTATTAGTCTAAGGAACTGGCTATATGTCAGCACCAAGTACCCTTATTGGCCTTTAGGCCTGAGGTCACAAGGGTCCCTTTGCTCATAAGAAGCAGGTTTCTCTCTAGCTTGATGTTTATTGCTTGAGATTCTGACATGCAGTCAATTTCATGCTCACAGTGGCTGTCTTGAATGTTCCTTGTGAGAGTCAGACAGCTTTCTGGCTATGCTCACTCTCAGAAGCGAGTCATTTTGGATTACTGGAACTTCAACTGAGAATAGTAACATCTGGTATTTGGAACCTCTGTATTACTGTTTTAGTTAGCATTTGAATTACTAAGGCCCCAGTCACATGGAGAATTTGCCCTGTGAGAATTTGCCCCACTTGCCTGTGGATTAAACTGGCGCAATCATACTTTAACATCTGGGAAGCGTCGCACTCCCATCTCTAACCTGCAGCTTCGGCCCGAAGACGTGGATTTCAAAGCTACCAGGAACCATGCACTATATTCCTGATAATGCATGGCGCGTGCAGGCATCTGATCAAGAAACGCTGGTAGCCCATCGCAGCCAGCGCCCATCAGTGCCCCACACATGCGCACAAACGCCTTGCTGCTGTGTTGCCTCGCATGGTGTGACCGGCTGCCGGAGGCTTGGGCAGGGAGCCTCGGGGGAAGGTAAGATTGCGCTACCGCATGTCTTTTTGCTCGGGCTCTAAAAGCCTTCCATTCCCTGTGGATTATCCCACTCATGTGACCGGGGCCTAGGTTTCTTATTTTTATCCTCACAGTTTCTTGTTTTTTTGGAAATATTCAGGTACCTTAATAGAATATATATTTTAAATACTTTTGTGGTTTTAACTCACCTCAGTCTAAGTCCAGAGCCTAGTCTGGCTGACTACCTACCAGAGTAACTTGTTTCTGTGAGAAACTCACTCTGCAAGACTACCTTGCAGGGAGGACTTTCTTTTTAAGTCCTGTGAAGGTTGGGAATCTGCCCTTTGGTTTCTAACTGTGGGAATAGTCCAAAGGACTGGTGGTGGACTACTGGGCTGCTGTGTAAGGATCACATCCCAGAGTTTTGTAATATTGTATTTTGCAGCTCTTATCCTAAAGAACCCCCCCCCCCATATGTAAGACTTGAAGAATCTGAATGAATTTGAATTAGGGTACCTACTTAGTCTTTCAGTTCTTGCTTGTACCCAGAACTTAACTTTATTTGTCTTGCAGGTGCCACTGACCTCAAACCTCATTCCCACATCTGTTTGTTAACTCTTGTATTTGTATGCTAATTTACTTCCATTCACAGATTTTTCATACATCCTGTGTCAGCTATAATCACCCAGTACTTATGCATCTTGATTCTAAATAGCTCTTCCTGACTACAACCTCCACCCCTTATAAGTAATGGTTGAGGGGGTTCTGTTCCACTGTATCTGAAGAAGTGTGCTTGCACACGAAAGCTTATACCATGAATAAAACCTTGTGGGTCTTAAAGGTGCCACTATACTCAAACTTTGTTCTGCTATTTCAAACCACCATGACTACCCCACCAAAAAGAAGCCTTAGCCACACATCCCAGTTATGAGTCCAGGACTTTCTAGACTTCAAGCTTTATGAACTCTTACTCGAAATAGCTTGAAGTAACCACAACTTTAGCTGTAGCTATAACAGCTCCCTATCAATTGACAGCAGTTAATGGAATGCCGGACACTATGAGTTTAGACAATGGCAGTGGCTTAACCTCAGGAGAAATTCCATAAGAACATAAGAGAAGCCAATGTTGAATCAGGCCAATGGCCCATCTAGTCTAACACTCTGTCACACAGCGGCCAAAATATACCAGGTGCCATCAGGAGGTCCAGCAGTGGGGCCAGGACACTAGAAGCCCTCCCACTGCTGCCCCCTCCAGCACCAAGAATAGAGTGCATCACCTGCCCCAGACTGAGAGTTCCCATCTATACCCTGTGGCTAATAGCCACTGATGGACTTCTGCTCCATATGTTTATCTAATTCCCTCTTGAAACTGTCCATGCTTGTAGCTGCCACCACCTCCTGTGGCAGTGAATTCCATATGCTAATCACTCTTTGGGTGAAGAAGTATTTCCTTTTATCTGTTCTAACCCGACTGCTCAGCAATTTCATGGAGTGCCCACGAGTTCTTGTATTGTGAGGAAGGAAGAAAAGTACTTCTTTCTTAACCTACTCAGTCCCATTCATAATCTTATAAACCTCGATCATGTCACCCCTCAGCTGTCATTTCTCCAAGCTAAAGAGCCCCAAGCATTTTAACCTTTCTTCATAGGGAAGGTGTTCCAACCCTTTTATCATTCTAGTTGCCCTTCTCTGCACTTTTTCCAATGCTATAATATCCTTTTTGAGATGTGGTGACCAGAACTGTACACAGTATTCCAAATGAGGTCTCACCAATGATTTATACAGGGGCATGATGATACTGGCTGATTTGTTTTCAATTCCCTTCCTAATAATCCCCAGCATAGCATTGGCCTTCTTTATTGCAGCTACACACTGTCTAGACATTTTCATTGAGTTATCTACTACGACTACAAGATCTCTCTCTTGGTCTGTCTCTGCCAGCTCAGACCCCATCGACGTGTATTTTTATTTAGGATTTTTGGCTCCAATGTGCATCACTTTGCACTTGGCCACATTGAACCCCATTTGCCACGTTGACACCCACTCACCCATCCTCGACAGATCCCTTTGGAGTGCCTCACACTCCTCCCTGGTTTTCACCACCCTGAACAACTTCGTGTCATCTGCAAATTTAGCCACTTCACTGCTTACTCCCAATTCCAAATCATTAATAAACAAGTTAAAAAGCATCGGACCGAGTACTGATCCCTGTGGTACCCTACTGCTTACCACCCTCCACTGAGAAAGTTTCCCATTTATACTCACTCTCTGTTATCTATTTATAAGCCAGTTTTTGATCCACAAGAGGACTTGTCCTTTTATCCCGTGACTATTGAGCTTGCTTAGGAGCTTTTGATGAGGAACTGTATCAAAAGCTTTCCGGAAGTCAAGGTAAATAATATCTATTGGGTCCCTCTTGTCCACATGTTTGTTCACTCCCTCAAAAAACATTAACAGGTTAGTGAGACAAGATCTTCCCTTACAGAACCCATGCTGAGTCTGCCTCAATAGTTTTTGTTCATCAATGTGCCTACTAATTCTCTCCTTAATAACAGTTTCCACCAACTTACCCGGTATTGATGTCAGACTGACTGGCCTGTAATTTCCTGGATCTCCCCTGGAGCCCTTTTTAAAGATGGGAGTGGCATTAGCTACCTTCCAGTCCTCAGGAATGGAGGAAGATTTTAAAGAAAGATTACATATTTTTGTCAGGAGATCCACAAGTTCACATTTGAGTTCTTTCAGAATTCTCGGATGAATGCCATCTGGGCCTGGTGATTCATTAGTTTTTAAATTGTCTGTCAGTCGGAGGACTTCCTCTCTTGTCACCGCAATCTGGTTCAGGTCTTTCAAACCCCCTCCCGAAATCGGTGCTTCTGGAGTGGGCAAGCACTTCTCCTCTTCCACAGTGAAGACAGAGGCAAAAAATGTTTTCAGCTTCTCAGCCATTTCCCTATCATCCTTCACTACTCCTTTTACCCCTTGGTCATCCAAGGGCCCCACTGCCTCCCTGGCTGGCTTCCTACTTCTAATGTAGGAACTTTGCCAGCTACAATTTCATTCAAATTATCACCATTGCACCTCACAGATCCAGTCTAGTGGCCAAGCTGAGCTGTCGGTACAAATTACAAACAGTGCACTAAAACAAATTGTTATCAGAGATAGGGCAACAATATTAGCAGGATTCCCGATTGCTCAAAATGTTGCTTGTTGTCTTACAACATCATCTCGAGATAGCCCAGACCATGTTAAACCTGATCTTAGAAGGGACTTGCAGCTCAAGAAAGGGCAAGAGATGTACTCTACTTTAGCTCAAAGCCATGGGGCCAGAACACAGTGAGAGTCACTGAACCCATCTTATATGCCATCCAGACTGCTGATGCTCAGATCCAGATCCATATTCATCAGCTGAGTATCTGTTCTCCTGCTGATTGTTCAAACATCAGCATACCCAGAGGTCTTTTTTTGGGGGGAGCGCACCGCAGCACAGCTCCGGGAGCTCAGGAGCCAAGCCCCGCCCCCAGCCGGAGTCCCGGAGAGTCTTTCAGGCAGCCGAATGTCAGTTTCAGCTCCATTATATCCTATGGGCCATTGAAGTCAATGGTGAAAACATAGGGTATATTCTGGGGGCTGGAGGGGAGGGGGTTTAAGGGAGAGGCTCCAAACTCACAGGATAGCTGTTGGAGCCTCTCCCCAAGATATCCACCAAGTTTCAAAAACATTGGATCAGGGGGTCCAATTCTATGGGGCCCTAAACAGGTTGCCCCTATTCCCTCCATTGTTCTCTATGGTGGGAAAAAAATAACTTTTCCCCACCATAGAGAACAATGGAGGGAAAGGGGGCAACCTGTTTGGGGGCCCGTAGAATTGGACCCCCTGGTCCAATGTTCTTGAAACTTGGTGGGTATCTTGGGAAGAGGCTCCAACAGCTATCCTGTGAGTTTGGAGCCTCTTCCTCAAACCCCTCCCCTCCAGCCCCCAGAATATACCCTATGTTTTCACCATTGACTTCAATGGCCCATAGGATACAATGGGGCTGAATTGCCACCAAATTTCTTTCATTCCCTCCTTTCCTTCTTTCTTTTTCCTTTCCCTCATTCTTCTCTTCTCTCTCTCTTTCTTTCCCACCTTCTTCTCTTCTCTTTTTCCTCCTTTCCCTGTTTCCCTCCTTCTTCCCTTTCTTTCCCTCCCCTTTCCTTCTCTTTCTTTCCCTCTTTCTTTCCCTCTTTCTTTCCCTCTTTCCTTTTCTCTACTCTCTCTCTTTCCTTCCCTCTTTCCTCCTTCTGTGGCCCAACTCTCATGAGAAGGAGTTTAAACTTTAAACCCCTTCTCACGGAAACGTCTTCGGACAGCGCTGGCTCTTCGGCTTTGAAATGGAAATGAGCACCGCAACCCTAGAGTCGGATTCTACTGGCTTTCGAGCTAGGGAACCTTTACCTTTTTACCTTCTCTCTTAGCTCCCCCACCTAGGCCAGCTGGGGAAGGGGAGGCTTTTGAAGATGCCGCCCCCCCTTTTGCTTCCCCTTCTTACATCACTTCCGGTGATGTCAGGGGGCATGGCATATGCTAATAGCCTAATAGCTCATTAGCATACCATATGCTAATGAGCTTCTGCAGCTGTTCTTCTACGAAAAGACCCCTGAGCACACCAATCTGAGACGTGGAGTCTTCTGAGAACTGCCAGCTTGTTTCCAACAATTCAAATTCACCTCTTCCACCTCTAGGTGAAAAAATGACTCAACAAAGGCCATACAGAGACCACAGCACATGGATAGCTAATTATTCTGTTCTGAGCAGAGGGCTGTTAAGTCATACTGTATGTTCCAGCAGCCTGCTTAATAGCAGCTTAAAGCAGTTTCCATCACACTGATTCAACAAGAGACATACTGCGTTAGTTGATTTCCTGTTTTCATATAAAGGACACAGGAGGAGCTAGCCCCAATAAGAACACATCAGAAACAGGTACATGTTTGTAATTTGTTTTGCCAATCTAATTTTTCCTGTGGATCTTCCAAATAGTTTTGAAAATAAATAATTCCTAGCTGAGGACAGAAGTATCTTCTTTTGGCCTAGAATCATAGAGTTGGAAGGGTCCTCCAGCTTCATCTAGTCCAACCCCCTGCACAATGTGGGAAATTTGGCTTGTGCTGTTCTCATGACATATATAGCTTTTCCTTTACCAAGGAAAGATTTCTGTATATGTTTAGGAGCACTTTGCCTTTAGATACTTTCCTCATATTAATGGAGGAAAAGGAATTTGGTACATGCTCAGAGACATTCTGACCAAGGAGCTAAGTTTTTTCCAGATATAATAACTGACATCCATACATACACACCAGATAGAACAGATTGTAGGGCAGTGGGGAAAACTGTACAGGCCAGGAACTAAAAGGTGGGCAGGAGAGCAAAACTCCTGCTCATCCCTTCTGGATTTAAAGGAAATTGCTATTGATGGGAAAGCACTTAATAGAAGTGAGATCAAAGGAGCTTTTGCTGGCATAGGTCTTGGTGACTTAATTGAGTCCTTCTTTTGTTGCCTTTTTTGTATTCTAAGACAAACATGCTTATTCTAAGACAATTGCTTAATGGGATCATAAGAACATAAGAACATAAGAGAAGCCAATGTTGAATCAGGCCAATGGCCCATCTAGTCCAACACTCTGTCACACAGCGGCCAAAATATACCAGGTGCCATCCGGAGGTCCAGCAGTGGGGCCAGGGCACCAGAAGCCCTCCCACTGCTGCCCCCTCCAGCACCAAGAATAGAGTGCATCACCTGCCCCAGACTGAGAGTTCCCATCCATACCCTGTGGCTAATAGCCACTGGTGGACTTCTGCTCCATATGTTTATCTAATTTCCTCTTGAAACTGTCCATGCTTGCAGCTGCCACGACCTCCTGTGGCAGTGAATTCCATATGTTAATCACTCTTTGGGTGAAGAAGTATTTCCTTTTATCTGTTTTAACCCGACTGCTCAGCAATTTCATAGAGTGCCCACGAGTTCTTGTATTGTGAGAAAGGGAGAAAAGTACTTCTTTCTCAACCTGCTCAATCCCATTCATAATCTTATAAACCTCGATCATGTCACCCCTCAGCCGTCGTTTCTCCAAGCTAAAGAGCCCCAAGCATTTTAACCTTTCTTCATAGGGAAGGTGTTCCAACCCTTTTATCATTCTAGTTGCCCTTCTCTGCACTTTTTCCAATGCTATAATATCCTTTTTGAGATGTGGTGACCAGAACTGTACACAGTATTCCAAATACGGGATCCCAGAGGCATGCCGTATTATAACTTTCTACTGATCTCTCCTGTAGTATTCCTAACAGCTTTTCATTCATAATTGCAATATTCCTAAGGAGTGTTTTGGTTGATGACAGGAATACTCTATATATAGCTAATGATTTATCGGTGTCCACTGCACACCATCAACAGCAAACCATAATAAGGTTCACTGTCTGTCCAATATGTGCTGCATTTTATTTGCTTATTCATAAAACAATAATTAATAATAGGAAGCAGCTCATATATTCATATACAACTTGATTGATGGAGTTTGGAGCAGATTACATTGCCACATGCAATGGTTCTGAGTAAGAAATGGCAAAGCAAAGAAGCTGTGATATTATTGCACACCCCCAGATGGCATTATAACCTTGTTTTTCTAATGTGTTTGTTTTCATAATGGAGAATTCCTAATTCCTTGATTTAAAAATAAAAAATTTCCTCACCCTCATGGTAAATTTGAACAAAGAAATTAAAGCTGCATTCTCTTCTGTTTATTTTTTTTAAATCCAGTTTGTACACATCCTGATACTCCAGCGCAATTGCTGTGAACTCATCCATGAGAGAGGAAATCATGTCCCTTAACTGTGTTCAGCATATTAAAGTCCCCCAGATAATGAGGTCCTGCAGCAAGTCTTCAGTAAAAGGCCCATTCAAATTTTAAAGATCATAACTATAGTCAAATTAGTTACATTCCAACAGCTTTATGAGAAAAGTGTGAATTCAATTATGACCACAGTTTTATTACACATGAATATTAAACCGATTCTGTGTTACAATGGAATCCATATAGAATTGTTGTGTATTGGCCAACTGGATATTGAGGTGGGGGGGACACAGTAGTTCAACGTTGATCTTGGGAAATGGCAGTTATTGTTTTAAGGTAAAAACTGGTTCACCTTACTGCTGGTCCCTTCCACCTTCCGTCTGGCTCAGTGAATTATCCTCATTTAGAAGGACTCAGGTTTAATCCCTGTCATTGCCAATCAAACAAAGCTTCTGCCAGAGACCCCTGAGAACTGCTAGTCAGCACAAGCAAGAGGAATGAGTGATCAGCCTTGGTGTCTCCTGTGATATGCTGTTGTTTAGAATACCCCCAAATGTAATGAAGTTGCAGATCAAACCAAAATTGTATAGCTACTTGCAAATTATATCAGCATTAGTAAAGGTAAAGGTTCCCTTGCTCGAAAGCCAGTTGAATCTGACTCTAGGGTTGCGGTGCTCATCTCCATTTCCAAGCCAAAGAGTCAGTGCTGTCCGAAGACGTTTCTGTGGTCATATGGCCGGCATGACTAAATGCCAAGGTGTACAGAACACTGTTACCTTCCCACCAAAGTGGTACCTATTTATCTACTTGCAATTTCTTGCTTTTGAACTGCTGAGTTAGCAGGAGCTGGAACCAGAGACAGGAGCTCACTCTGTCATGTGGCACTCAGGTCTCAAACTGCTGAACTACCAACCTTCCAGCCTGCAGTTCAGAGTCTTAACCACCTGAGCCACCACAGCTCCTATATCAGCATTAAACTCATACAAATATGGTTTTAATACATTCAGTTATCCCATAATTTAACCTTGCATTATTCAAGTAGGCTAACAGCCATCAGATGGCAGCATCTTACCTGGTGCAAGAAAATAATCCTTTCTCACCAGAATTTACAGGTACCAAGTTTTGAACAGAAAACAATGGCAGTGGAAAACCAAAGCATACAAAACCTAGGTGGGACAAGTAGGTTAAGACTGGAGGAATTTAGAGGGTCAGGACAGAAGCCAGATTTTAATCTGGAGGCTAAAGACCAAACTAGATGTGATGAATGGATTTATTCCCATCAAAACTGGGAGGGTGAGAGGAGCTAAACCCTGCCTGCTGCCCCTTACCATATTCTAAACTAGAGTATTTTTCTCCAGTCTGCTTCACTTGCTGTGCTGGAGATGGGCTGGGGGGGTTGGAATCACTCTAGAACAGTGGTCCCAATCTGGTATTTGTGGGCACTATGGTGCCCTGGTGCCCGGCAAGTGTTTTTTAGAAAGTGGGCAGGGTTAGGTGGGGCTTTTGCCCAGAAGGGCTTCTAACTGGCTGTTCAGATTAAAAGGCATCCTGTTAAACAGAGCTTTGGCCTAAAGTACTATTAGAGAAGTACAGTGTCCAGATCACGGGAAGTGATGGTATCGGTTTACTCTGCTCTGGTTCGACCTCACCTAGAGTATTGTGTTCAGTTTTGGGTACCATAATTTAAGAAGGATATCATATAGACAAGTTGGAATATGTCCAGAGGAGGCCAATGAAGATGGTGATGGGTTTGGAGACCAAGTCCTATGAGGAAAGGTTGAAGGAGCTGGGTATGTTTAGCCTGGAGAGGAGATGACTGAGAGGTGGTATGATAACCATTTTCAAGTACTTGAAGGGCTGTCATTATAGAAGATGGTGTAGAGTTGTTTCCTGTTGCCCCAGAAGGTTGGACCAGAACCATTGGGTTGAATTAAATCAAAAGAGATTAGGAAGAACTTCCTGACGGTTCCTCAATGGAATAGGCTTCCTGGGGAGGTGGTGGGCTCTCCCTTTTGGAGGTTTTTAAGCAGAGGTGAGATGGCCATCTGATAGCAATGCTGATTTTGTGAACTTAGGCAGATCATGAGAAGGAGGGCTCGGAGTGTTGCATCAGTGCTTAGTTCTCCTGGCGCCTAGGGAAATGCCAATCACCACTTGGGGTTCAGGGAACAATTTTATCCAGGCCAGGGATCCTGGAGGGTTGTGGAGTTTTTTGCCATCTTCTGGGCATGGAGCAGGGGGGTCACTTGGGGTGTAGGGGGAGGTAGTTGTGAATGTCCTGCATTGTGCAGCAGATGGATTAGATGACCCTGGAGATCCCTTCCAACTCTTATAATGTTATGATTCTATTATTCTAGTTATATATAATCTCACTCCCTGACATTTTGTGGCTGTCTCTGTCTCCTGTGGCAGCCATTTTGTGATTGTGCCCACCGCCCTGTGTCAGGATTCCAAAGATGCCCACATGCTCAAAAAGGTTGGGGACCCCTGCTCTAGAAAGAGAGCATAGTAAAGTAAGGCAGGAAAGGGAACTTCACCCTGTTGCGCCTGCTTTCTCCTAGCTTCACTAATCCCCTGCTAGAGAATCACACATAGTAACTAGCAGCGCTTATTCAGCGATGAGGGAAGGGCCCTCTGCTCCACCTCAGAGGCACTGTGTTTGCTATTGTCACCCTGACATTCAAAGCAGGTTCAGGGACTGAAACACAGCAGGCTCTTATCCTCATCACTTTACTTCTATCCATGTGGCCTAGTTTGCCTATTTGATTTATATTTTCCTCAATAAGTAATAGTTGAAGTCTCACATTTAGCATTACAAAGGGTCTTATGCAATATATGAGATAGCAGAGCCAAAAAGCAGTCTTTGGGGACACATACTAAAAATCATAAAAAATGGATTTGTTACCCTTTAATCTTTTAAATTTTTCCTCTGTAATTTGCCATACTCACAATGATGACACTGCAAAAGCCCAGTAATAGTGGATTTTCTTAGCACATTCTTACAAGGGAGATTAGAAATCTAATCAGTGTTCACAGTGGTGACTACAGGTCTAGGAGTAGACATTATTATCAATTAATCTTACAATAATGCAATAAGTAGTTCAGAGTCAGAATGAGAAAAGGCTGGACATAAACCCAAGAAACAAGATTTGCAATGAAACATTTGTCCATACAGAGTACTAATCTATCACTCATTGAGGACAGTGATGCAGCCCCTGAAGGACCCTTAATACTGTCCTTCCATAGTTCTCAAATTTGTTACTCAAAGCCTCTGAAGGGAATTAAGTATATTGGTTCTTCCTATGGCTGTGAAAGATTTTCCAAAAAGCCTTCCTTCTCCTTGCTTCTGACTCTTATAGGCAGGTTTCCAAGCCACACTGATTTCCTTTCCCACCTGCCCCATTTTCATAGACCTTTGCTCACAAGTTGGCCCTTGATTCTGAGCAAAATATAGCAGCTGCAGAACACAGTGCAAGTAGATTCTTGCTGCCGTCCTCCCAGGTTGGCAGCTGGGAAGACATGACCGCCTGTAGCCTCCAGAGCCAGGCGGCTGCTGCTGCTGCTGCTGCTGCTGCTGCTGCTGCTTCCATGGTGTTGTATAGTGGGTTAGACGCATAATGAAACCACAGACAACGATGTAATGATCAGCATGGCTTGCTATTATACTGCACAAACAAAATACCTGGCCAGGTGGCCAACTATATACATGCTAAGGGGAACGCCCCCTGGTGCCATTGGCGTGTTTGAATTCCCGCCGCCGTTCCCATTGGTTCCCCAAAGCAGGAGCTCGGAGCCCCAGTCCCATTGTGCTCTGGGACTCAAGCTCAGGCTCCTTTGCTGACTGCCTGCAGTGGTCAGCGGATACAACACATGGGTTAGCCTCTGTAAAGTACTGGGTTCCATACATCAGGACTCGGACCATGACATAGACGAAGACGCATTTATTAGTACTTCACACAACAAAAGACAAACAAAATGGCCGGAGGCTAACTATATACACTGGGGGGGAACGCCCCATAGTTCTATTGGCGGGTTCAAATCTCCTGCCAATGTCCCTATTGGCTCCTTACTCCGAATTCAGGAGCCTAGTCCTTATTGTTCTCAGGATTGAAGTTTGGCAGCCTCTGGCTGACGCCTGTTCCTGATCTCAGGACATAACTGCCTCAGTTTGGCCTCCATCTCCTTCACCCTCTCCCTTTAGAATGAATCCTGTATCTGTGTCTTGGAGCATCTGAACAGTGGCAGTACCATCAGTTCCTCAGGATGCCTATACTGTCCTATTCCCCTTTCCCAGTTCTGATTTTTGTTCTTCTGTAATGCTAAGGGATTTTAAAGGCACTTCAAAGCATGAAATTATCTCCTGGAAATCTTCCCTCGTTTCAGGTAATACATATTGCTACTGTTCACAAGTTATGTTTTTACAGATTTAACGCCATCCAGTTGGTACAGAAGCAGTTTCTTGCTTCCTATCCTGGACACTGGACTTGGGTACAATCCTGTAGCATGGTGTATCTGCTTGTTTGACCCTATGAGTGCAAAACAACTGACCTCTATATAAGGGAAGAAGTCTTTGTCAATATCACCTCTACAATGCCTTGTCAATGTAGTGTTTAAGATAAAATATTGCTATGCACTGGATAAATTATTAAACTTTCCTCTCCCCAGCATATTGTCCTGATCCAATTTGTTCCCTCAACTTGCTTTTAAGAGAAAACAGAAAAGACAGGAGATTTGATCAGGGTCCTCCAACTTCTGGCTTGGCCCTGAGTGTGTTGGAGATTGGGAGGGTGCATCCTTTGGAAGCCAAAGCCAGAGCCAGGAGACCATAATGGCTTCTGCTGATGCCTTGTTAATTTTTTGTTTGCTAAACTTGGCCACAAATACTAGACACTTTTATTCCTCTCCCTCCTTCCTTTCTTCTCCCACTTCTTTTCACCTAGGGCAGAAAAACTTTTGGTTCAGGATCTAGTCTTCCTCCCTCTGCTGTATCTTTTCATCTGTCCTGTACTCTGTTAAGAACCCAGGTTTCCTGCTGAATCAGACCGGTGATGACCCATCCAGTGCAGCATCCTATTTTGCACAGCAGCCAACCAGTTTGCCCTGGAAGCCAACAAGCCGGGCACAGAGGCCAAAGCTTTCCCCGATGCTGTCTCCTAGCACTGTGCTGACTGTGTAATATGGAGGTTTCCTTTACTCACCATGGCCAGTAGCCACTGATAGACCTATCTTCCAAGAATCTGTCTTAACCCCCTGTGAAAGTACAGACTTGCAAGCCCTGTTCCCTCTTGGTACCCTCCACCCAGCAACACCACCCTTTTCCCTTACTCCTGGGGAGAGGGAGAACGATCTTCTCTCTGGGTAGTAATAACTGCTACCACCAACAAATCTGTAACAGTATCTCCTACTGGAAGGACTCTAGCGCTCTGTATTGCACTGCCATTTAAAGGCTCCACCTAGTTACTGTCTCCTGCTTTGCTCTTCCTTGCTAGCGTGGAGACAATCTATTGCACTTTCACAGCTTTGCCCTCCTCTTTACCACTCTTTGGAAAGTATTATGTACTAACATAGACCGACCACGTGGTCAAGCTAGCACACAGACTTGCGAACTATCAGAGCTTCATGTCCAAACACAATAGCGAGTGCGGATCCTAGCACAGATCAATGAGTCTGTCAGGATCCTAGGAGGGACCTATGGGTGTGGGTGCACTGTAAATAAACCAATCATGTGTGTGTGGGGGTGGGTTTGGCAAGAAACTGGCATTTAAGCAGGTTCTGGCCCCTGCGAAGGCATCTCAGTTTTCTCCGGCTTTTAATAAAGTATGAGCTGATTCATTACAACGTGTCTGGACCCAGTACTTTACACTGGTGACGAAGGTGGGATCTCGATGAGCACGCCAGATCAAGCATCAGAACCAGGGACTCCAGAGTCTGCATCAAGCAATGCACCATGCACTGAGAACCCGCTCACCGTGCCCCGCATTGCTTCTCTGATTATGGCTGCTGCTCCGGGAATCACCATCTTTGACCCCACTCACCCTGAGCTATGGGAAGCATGGGTCGAACAGCTAAAGTACTTCTTCCAGACCCAAGGTACTGAGGACACCGCCAAGAAAAAGGCATGGCTACTGAGCACGTGCGGAGTCTCCACGATCCGCCTGGTCTAAAGTCTCATCACTTCAGTAACCATGGAAGACACCACATATGAAGAGCTGGTCAAGGCCCTCACAGACCACTTTGCTCCAAGACTGTCCAAAATGGCTTTGTGCATGGGCTTCTTTGCGCACAACCAAAGGTCTGGGGAATCAGCTGCCATTTTCATGGCCAACGTTCTCAGGTTGGTGATCAACTGTGAATTCCCCGCCATCCAGGACACCCTTTTAAGGCAATGTCTGGGGTGTCTGGGATCCGAAACTATGAAGGAAGCTCATCGGGCGAGATGACCTCAACTTGGACAGGGCACTCTGGTTGGCCTCAGCATTTGAGAAGGCCCAGTGCAACCAGCAGGCCCACTCTTCCCATCAGGCCACCATCACCCAGGGCTCGGACGTCTCCGAAGAGATGAGGTACTCCAGGTCTGAAGGCTGACCCGCAACAAGCCACGTGCCCCACAAGCTGCCTGTCCTCCTGCAAGGGTCTTCGCTCAAGTACCAGCCAAGTCCATCACCCAAGCATAGTCACTCTTGTAAAACCCAACGGGAACGTCAGAATATGTGCAAACTACAATTGCACTATCAATAAGGCACTGCAAGATCACTCCTACCCTGTACCCGTAGTGAGTCAGGTACTAGCCTCCCTAGCCGGCGCCAAGATTTTTGGCAAGTTGGACTTAGCACAAGCCTATCAACAGTTGCCGGTGGACGACACCACAGCTAAGGCACAAACCATTATGACACACAGGGGAACGTTCTGGGTGCAGAGACTACAGTTTGGAGTAAGTGTTGCCCTCAGGATATTCCAAAACCTCATGGACTGTCTCCTTAAAGGGATTCCCAGGATCCAACCCTTCTTTGATGACATCCTCATCGTGGCCCCCAACACCGAGACCTTTGCCACGTGCCTCTGGGCAGTACACAAACGTTTCAAAAATGCCAGCCTGAAGGTGAAACGCAAGAAGTGCCTGCTGGGGGTGCCACGCATGGACTTCCTAGGGTTCGAGGTCAACATGGCCAACATCCACCCCACACCCGATAAGATCCACACCATCATGCATGCGCCTGCCCCCTCCTCGAAGGCAGAGCTCCAGGCTTTCCTCGGACTTCTAAATTTTTATCATTCGTTCTTGCTCCATAAGGCCGCCATGGCGGAACCCCTGCACCGCCTACTTGACAAGAACGCCCTGTGGGTCTGGGGTCCCAAGCAATGTTCCCTCTAAGTTGTGGAGTCTTGTGAGCAAAAATTCTGCTTTGTGAGCTACTGGCTTTAAAGTTGTGAGCGAGAATTTGGCTACTGCATAAATTAGTTTGCTCTGGAGCCATCCTTCTTGAGCTAAAAAACTGTGAGCTAGCTCACACAAACTCAGCTTAGAGGGAACACTGGTCCCAAGCATGCTGCAGCCTTCCAGGCTGTCAAAAAGCTCTTGACATCTAACTCGGTCCTGGCCCATTCTGATGAGTCCCTCCCTGTGGTCCTGGCTTGTGATGCTTCCCCATATGGGGTTGGGGCAGTTCTGGGGCACTGGCTAGCGGACAGCCGTGAGGTCCCAATTGTGTACTACTCCCGGACCCTCTCACTGGCTGAGCGGAATTATGCCCAAATTGATAAAGAGGGCCTGGCAATTGTGGCTGGTATTAAAAAATTCCATAATTACCTCTACGGCCACCCCTTTACAGTGGTCACGGACCACAAGCCACTCCTGGGGTTACTAGCCCCAGTCTGCCATACCCCACAGATGTTGTCCCCCAAGGTGCTGTGCTGGTCCATCTTCCTGGCCGGGTACCAGTACATGCTTCTCCACTGCCCTGGTAAAGCGATGGGCCACGCTGACACGCTCAGCCGCTGCCGCTGCCATCGTGTGACCCAGACCCGGCTCCAGCTCACCATGCCACCCTGCTGGAGGAGCTCCCAGACCGGCCCGTGCAGATCTCTGACATGTCCCAACACACCATCCGTGATCGCCTCCTCACCCGGTTCCTGGACTAGGTGGGGAGGGGGTGGCCCACCAGCCCGGTGAGCCCGGAGTTTGTGGCATTCTCATCTTGGTGGGACAAACTGTCGTCCCACAAGGGCTGCATACTCTGGGGAAGCTGATTGGTGATACCTGCTCCACTGCGCCAGTGGATGCTCAAAGCGCTGCACGAGACGCACCCTGGAATCGTGCGTATGAAAGCACTGGCACGGAGCTACATGTGGTGGCCAGGAATGGACAGTGAAATAGGGACAAAGTAAGGCGATGCCAGATGTGCCAGTAGTCATAGCCAGAACTCCGCAGGGCCCTGGTGCGACCATGGGAATCCTCCCACAAGCCATGGGCTCGGCTGCATCTGGACTTCACAGGCCCCTTTCAGGGACAGATCTTCTTTATCCTAGTAGATGCTTACACCAAGTGGCTGGAAGTGGTGCCGGTACCATCCACCTCGTCTTGGGCCACCATCCGTGCCATGTGGCGCATCTTCAGCACACACTGCATCCCTGATTCCCTGGTGACGGACAACGGGGCGGCCTTCACATCGACGGAGTTCCATGAGTTCATGCACTATTATGGGATTCGCCACATCTCCTCTGTACCCTTTCACCCTGCAACCAATGGCCAGGCTGAACGAATGGTCCAAACAACAAAGGAATCACTCCAGCACATGGGCCCGGGAGACTGGGACTACAGGCTGGCCACCTTCCTGTTTGGCCAATGAACAACCCTGCGTACCACAACCGGCCGCAGCCCAGCCGAGCTTCTGATGGGATGCTGGCTCACCACGAGACTTGACCACCTGCACCGCGATCGAGCATCCAAGCACAGCACCGCTCCTGAGAGTCAGGAAGCTGCATGAGGGTTTTCCCCAGAGGACCTGGTGTATGCCAGGAACTTTGCCCAGGGCCCTGCATGGATCCCAGCCAGGGTGGTCAGGGTTACAGGGCCCCGGTCCTATGAGGTCACCCTGAGGACAGCCAGCTGCTGAGAAGACGCATTGATCAGTTCCATTGTCACATCCTCCCCAGGAACACTGACATGCCTGGGGACAGCGAGGGCGAGCCAGAGGAGCCTGAGCACTCTGTACAAGCCCAGCAGTGGCCAAGCGATATAGACCCCCGAGATGAAGAAGGGAACCCCGAGCAAGGGCACAGCCCAGAACTCCACAGTGGACCAGCCCCAGCCATCAACCCAGCCGATACCCCAGAGGCACCCTCCGACAACACCAGGATGATCCCAGAGCAGTGGGTGCCAACCTCAGAGCTCCGCCACTCAACCAGGGGACAGTGGAGGCCCACCTATCTTCAGGACTTTGTGTGCCAGGGAAGTCCGAATATTGGGGGTGGGGTGTTATGTACTAACATAGACCGACAACGTGGTTGAGCTAGCATGCAGTCATGCGGACTAGCAGAGCTTAGTGTCCAAACGCAATAGCGAGTGCAGATCCTAGAACAGACAATTGAGTCTATCAGGATCCTAGGAGGGACCTATGGGTTTGGGCAGAGTTCCCTCTAACCTGAGTTAGTGTGAGTTAGCTCATAGTTTTTTAGCCTCCAGCTCACACATTTTTGTCTTAGCTCAGGAAGGACGGCTCCGGAACAAACTATTTTATGCAGCAGCCAAATCACTTGCTCACAACTTTGATTTCAGTAGCTCACAAAGTAGAATTTTTGCTCACAAGACTCCACAGCTTAGAGGGAACATTGGGTGTGGGCACACTGTAAATAAACCAATCACGTGTGTGGGTGGATGTGTGGATGTGGCAAGAAACTGGCATTTAAGCAGGCTCTGGCCCTTGCGAGGGCATCTCAGTTTTCTCCTGCCTTTAATAAAGTATGAGCTGATTCTCTACAACGCGTCTGGATCCAGTACTTTACAGAAAGCATGACTAAATCAGGTGTGGTGTGGGCACAGAAATTAGGCTTCAAGCATTCAAGCTAAAAGGAAATTTAATAAACATTTTTAAAAAGTTAAAATATATCATTTTCTAACTTGATACTGTAACAATAATACTGGCATCAGCATTGGATGAGGTAGAGCAGATGCCAAAGGCCAGCCTTCCTGTGGGGGGGGATGTTTTTCTTTTCTCAAGACTTCCAAACTTCTCACTGTGGAAGAGCGAAGGATGGCAACTTTTTTACGTTATGGTGATGGATTATTTGAGAAAGCAAGCATCTGCTAAGCTCTCACCAAGGCGCCAAGGGACAATTTGCCCACTCTAATCATACACACTCCCCTTCTCTTTGTTAACAGTAAGTCAGCACATCAAGCAGATTTTTTTTTAATTTCTGCATTTCACAGACACAACAGGAAAATATCCTGCAAACATCGTGTTGGACAGGGCAGCACGAAAGTGTAGATCACTGGTGTCTAGTATTTGTGGCCAAGCTATAATAATGGTGCCAAGGGAGTGCAAGCTATTGTGCCAGGGGAAAAAAATCCTGGGGTGTTCTTTGTGCCTTGATTTCTCCACAACTGAAATTTTGTGTTGGTGCATGCTGCAAACAGTTCTGGCTGGGCAAATGCTAAAGGCCAATATTATTGAACAGCACTTCTGGAAGGCATGTTTACTTTTCTCTGGTTTTTTACAAAGTAATAAAAAGTAACCAAATTTTGTATGATTTCTCTTTACCAGAGTAATCAAATTGAAATGGAAAAGGGAGTGGGAGCAACCAAATGGAAGAGATGTAGTTGGAGACAAAAGGGGCTATACCACAGGGGAAAGCGGGCCCAGTTACACTTTGTCACTATGAATCTCTTCCTGTTCTGCTGTGGGCTTTCCACTCTCTGCTGTCCTGCTTAAGATCAGGCCACCTCCTCTGAGGCTGCAGAATGGGGAGGAGAGGAAGTTATGCCACCCAAGTCCTCTTCCTTCCCAGGACTGGCTTCCTCTTGGCTCCTTCTCAGTTGACTCTGTAACTCAGTCTTTCTTTTTCTCCTTGGCCAGGTGTGGTGTCTTCCTTTTTATAGGATTCTGTGGCCTCACCCCCATTTGGCCTGTATCCCCTCCCCCGTTCCACCTGGAAAGCTATAAAAGGAACAGGAAGCCCTCCACGCCTACTGCCTGTCTCCCTGTCCCTGGCTGTTCAGGGCTTCTTCTCAGCTTCTCTCATCATGGCCTTCTGACCAACCCCCTCCATGCTCCTGCCTGGCTTCTCTCCCAGCCTACCCCTCAGCTCCTCCAGCAGTTGAGTTGGGGTCAAGTCAGGGCCAGGTGTCATCTCCTGACAGTTGTCCAGGACCCACAAAATCCTGCAATTAACTCCTGAGGTTACAGCAATTTAAATGTCCTCCATTATCTCCATTCTACAGTTTAAGCACTTCTCCTCACTGTCTCTCAACATATGGTCAAGAATAAGTCCCAATGGAAAGGTTAGCCCTTCATGGCTTGAATATTATCCCAGTAATAGTCCCAACAAAAGAGAAGATTTCCTGGTGCATCCAGAGAATAAATAATTTTCCTTTCAAGAGTCTATCCCTCTCAGCATTGTTTCTTTCTTCCTAACCCAAAGGAAGAGATACAGTCTAGCATTTGGCTCCCTACATGTTCTCTCTGTCCCTACTCAAAGATGGGAGATGGTAAACCTTTTGTTCTATTCCTGCCAGGTCCCTTTGTATAGTTAAGCAGAGCTGTGCTTGGGAGAGAGATGCCTCATCCCCTGTTGTTTTTTCCATTTTGTTATCAACATTGCAACTTCTGGGACATGTATGTAGTGCAGCCCCAATTATCAAAGGACTGAGGTAAATTCTTGGGCAGAGGGCATGTTTCCTCAGCTCCTTTTAAAGACATTTGTGTTGCTGATGACCAAGAACAAGATAATTCATACTGTAGCATTTCCCATTACTATGTATGGGTATGGAAGTTGGCCAGTACAGAAAGCTGACAGGAAGAAAGTGGATTCATTTGAAATGTGGCATTGAAGGAGAGTTTTGTGGATACCATGATCTACCAAAAGGACAAATACATGGGTTCTAGATCAAATCAAGCCTGATATCTCCCTAGAAGCTAAAATGACTTAACTGAGGCTACTGTACTTTCATCACATTATAAGAAGCCAAGAGCCACTAGAAAAGACAATAATCCTAGGGAAAGTTGAAGGCAGCAGGAACAGAGGAAGACCCAACATGAGATGGATTGATTCAATCAACGAAGCCATAGCCCTCAGTTTGCAAGACCTGAACAAGACTGTTAATGATAAGATGTTTGGGAGATAATTAATTCATAGGATCACCATAATCCAGAAACAACTTGATGGCACTTAACACACACACTCTCAAAGCTGTCACTACATACATTGGCAGTGAATTCCACAAGTACTTCCTATTGTCCATCAACTTCATTAGGAGCCTCAGAGTTCTAGTATTATGAGATAAAAATTCTTCCTGACCATTCCACTATGTGCCATAAGGTCTTTTTCCGTTTTCCTTTCTCTGTCTGCCATTGGATGTTGTGCATGATTAGTGGATAAAGTGATTTTGAGTAAAGACACTGTGACCTTCAAAGGCTCTGCAAAACTCCACTTAAATCCATTACTAAGGAGTCAAAAACATGGCAGCACAATTTTCTAACTTCTAAACTATAATGTGTGTTCACACTGCCCAAAGAAATTCTTCCATGGAAAGAGGAGAGATTTTTTAAAAACTCCCAAATATTTACAAAAACAGGGAGGGTAAACAAACATTCAGACTACATTTCTGTCTGACATGCATGTAAACAGTGGAACAGGGTCTTGAAAGCATTGTAAGAAGCAGTTGTGTAATCAGTTTGACTCTTCACCCTGTTACAACTAATGCTGTGAGCTTAAATCCATGTCTAACCTCTCCTTCTTTCTGCCAGCAAATCCTCTGAGGTACAGATGTAAAGCCTGTCTCATTACTCACCTAGTCCTTTTATTCTGCCTAAAACCACAGAACTGAATGTAGCAACCTTACGTCCACCTTCAAAATGTGAAGTCTATTGTGGAGAACCTACTGCAAAGGAATTTGAAACAATTGCATGTTTTCCCATGTGTCATGTTTATAATTTCAAGTATGTAAAGAAGTAGAGAGTTATTATTTGGGGGGAAGTCATGCAGGTTCAGGCAGGTAACTAGGTAGAGAGATAAAGAGCAGGGTCAAAACACAGTCCAAGCATCAAAGCACAGGTATTCAGTAGTCCAAGTGTCAAACCAATTGGGCAAATCTGGAAGATACAAGTCAGGTCACACTCCAGGAGGTCAACTATACCAAGGTTCAGAACAAGGCAAGACCCAATGATGATCACACAAGAGTTGTGGACAAGTTGCTTCCATGCTGTCTCACCCTTTCCTGGCTGCTTCAGGGATCAGTGTGACCCATCAGCCCTGATCCTGATCCTGTGGTGACTCAAACTCACAGGCAGAGGTTGACTGGTGCTAAGCTGCCAGCTGTGCACTATGGTGCTGGTCCTGCACCTCTCTCCAGGCCCTAGTTCTCCAGCATTCCAAGGGGACTGGTGACCCAGAGGGTGAGTCTGGTGGCAACGGGGCTTCTACTTCAGGTCCCAGGCTGTGGGACTGAGGATGTGGCATGCTGGCCTCAGCCCAAGACTTTCCATCTACGCCTAATTAAGTCTCCTCCTTGTCCAGCAGATCTTCCTGCAGTACCAAGGGCTGGGGCCAGCTTCCTCCATCTCTTCTTCATCCAAGAAAGCATCAACATGAACGTGGGTAGGGTTGCACTGCTGTCAACAAAACTACCAACTAGTTGTTATTTATGTCCCTGATGACTTACATAGGCTGCTTCTTCTGGATCTTTTCCTTCATGTTCCTTCCAAAGAGGCAGGGTGCATACAGGCAAATATATTTTTAGTCATCAGTCTGCTGTGCATTCGCCTTATTTTGGGCACAGCTAATATCTCAGTCACAGGATCTAGTTCAAGGGAAAGTCACTCATCTGGTTTGCAGCTAAAACAGCTATGGTCTGTGGTGATTGGCTGGTTCTTGCATCAATCTTAAGGCACCTCTGACTTCTTCCTAGGAGTAGTTTCTAAAGTGTTAAAAGAGGACATAATTGCTGAATATGGTAAAAGTAACTCAACTGCTCAGGTCTTTTGATAAACAAAACTCTCACCCTCACAAAGCAGTTGTAAAGATAAAATGGAAACAGGGAAGCCTGTGTATTCTGCCCTCAGCTCCTTGGAGGAAGCCCAAGATAAAAGTATAACAGATATCTACAGATCTGATAGTCAGGATGGGGAATACACAGATGTTTGAACTGATGAACCTAAACCTATAATCAGAATTGAAAATGTATCAGGAAGCCTTTCATTTTGCCTGTTTTCATTCGAGACCCTTCGCACTTTCACATCTTTATTCTAGAAGTTTTCCCAGTCATCTCTGTTCTACCATCTTTAATCTTTAAATGCTTCTTCCTGGCTAAGTAAATTCAATATGATCCGTGAGATCTGTGATTAGGACCTTCTACAGTGTTTTTTTCACTAAAAACAGCCACAGTTTAAATTAAAGAGTGGGAGTTAACCCTTTCCTTCATGCTGTTATCCTGATACAAACTTTCGCTCACCAGCAGCTACCCAATGTCATAATATTCTATGAAAGTATCTCACCGTTCTCCATCATATTGATAAACATCTTGATAAACCCTTTCAAAATGATTCTATATCTTTCTATATGAACCTTCTACTGAGGAATTATCTCAAGTGCTACATTTTTTCCACTGTTTGAAAAGCTTGTCCAGATTGCTCTGTCAGTGATTCATAGACTCCTTTAACATTTGGATGTTAGAATGAGCACAAAAAAAAAAGAAAGAAAGCTGGAATAAGATTAATGTAAATATAAAAGACATGCCAATGAAAATTAGGCTCTTACACTGTTAGCACTAGCCCATCAGATGTTAAACAACATCTGATATGCAACAGTTTTACATATCCCCTTGTGGGAGAAAGATCAACTTGCGAACCGCTTTATAAATCCGCCACAGTGCTAGAGTTAGGTTACTGTAGCTAAATGGCTTTTAGATATGCTTCTTCTTTGGAGCTACCATATTTACAAATGAAAGCTTTTTCAAACCACGTCTTTTAATATAATTTGCATATTTAGTAATACATTGATTAACATTAAACACGGATTATTGCAATTTATTTCAGAAACAGATGGGATGCATTAAGTGAAAAAAGCCAGCGCATTTAAATAGAACAGACTCACTGGCTGAGGACTGATGAATGATGAATACAAAAAGTTTGTTAATTGACAGGGGGAGGAGGAGGCACAAGGCCTTCTGCACGCTGCTTTCCCTTTTCAAGTGCCTTCCTTGCTAATGGTTCCATGAAGCTGGTAATAAAGTTAATTTAAAATGAATAATGTAGCTCAAAGGTGTGCTTCACTTTAATGAAAGCTGTAGCACAGATAAACGACAAAATCCTGACAGCAGATCGCAGTTGAAGGGGGGGGGGGGAGGAATCTGACAAACTTCTTACATGCTTCTTCCCCAGCTGTTTCTTTTCTTGCACACAGGATGAACAGACGTTTACCAGTAGATGGCACTGTAAGATACATTATTTTCCCCCTCTCCTCTCATTACAAGCTTCCAAAGCTTGCTGGCTGTCACCCATAGAAGCTGTCCCCTTTCCTCTTTTCAAGACTGTTCACAAACCAGTTAAGCAAGGATGTGTGGATTTTAAACCAGTACAGCCAGTCATATGTAATCCACATGTATATGCAAAACCCATTGTTTCTTCGAGAAATGCAACAAATTGCAAACTCTAAAGGGATCTGGGGAGGTACTTTTATACAACATATCTTAATGAGGCATGAGCAATGGATTTAGGATTTTCTAAACAACCAACATACCAAGTTCACACTGATGATCCTGCTTAACCTACTATGGTCAAGCCTGTTTGGCAATTGTTTTAACAACAATACTGTCCAGTACATGGAATAGAAGAGTTTCTAAGCCTTGGGTACTAGAGATGGCTTAGTTTTCAGATCCTGGGGAACAAAAATGGGGTCCTTATATGCTCTTCTAGGGCCATCAAGAATCATCCTGGTCTTCTAGACAGAAATTCCATCCAGGGGCCCCACTCACGCCACTTAAACCCAAGTCAGACATCATACAATAACCAATATCCTTGAGTCCTTTGTTGGAGAAACAATGAGCTAACAATATCACAAATAAATAAACCACATAGCTTGCTGTTATCACAAACTGGGTTCATATTTGGTTACCAGGCTGGTACTGAGATTTTTTCCAGGGATTCATCACAGAGGCCATTGAAAGCAAGGGCAGGCTGAGGAACATTCAACTCCCACGCTTATCCTTCTGTGTCCAAGCACAGTGAGCATAGGGAGAAGAGGAGAAAGACTGGCAAGGGGAAGGATTGTAAGTTGTGGCTAAGCAGCACCTAGGTTGCCCCCATAGGTCCCCAAATCAATCATGGCTCCCAGAATTTTGTGCCCTTAACAGTCCCCCTATTGGGAGTCTAGCACTGGGACATTTTGTGCTGCCATCACCTACTGTTAGATATTCCTACATAGTTGTTGCATAAAGACTGTTGTAGGTGGGGTCTTTTTAATGCTTCTATTTGTGTATAAAATGCTTGTGCCTCAGCGAGGTACTTGGTTACTGACACAGCCTAGCAAAAAGAACTTTAGCAACAGACAGAAAGCTAGACATTTGTGCAGACCTATAGTGCAATGTGTCCTAATTGCTAGAAAAATTAAAGAGAAGATTTCATTGCCTCTCCTCCCCAAAATTGCCTCCAGAGCCCCCACAAAAAGCCAGCTGTGGCACAAGGAGGATGGGAAAATTGGGCTGTGTTTCCCTTGTCACACAATTGTAGCAGCCCTTGATTGGGGAAGGATGACAGGTTTTATTGTAATAAACTGAAAATGGGACACACCCTACTTTTAGGGGATATTCCCCTTTCTCAGGTCCTGAATGGGGAGGGAGAGTTCTGCTAATAGCCAGAAATGCCACTATGCTTGCAGAATGCAGGCAATACTTACATGTGCATGTATACATTTGTTTCAAATTAATATCTCCTTGCTAGAGCCTTTAAAAGAGACTGTGAACACATGGTCTTGTGTTAAGGTTACATAAGAACATAAGAGAAGCCAATGTTGAACCAGGCCAATGGCCCATCTAGTCCAACACTCTGTCACACAGCGGCCAAAACATACCAGGTGCCATCAGGAGGTCCAGCAGTGGGGCTAGGACACTAGAAGTCCTCCCACTTCTGCCCCCTCCAGCACCAAGAATAGAGTGCAGCACCTGCCCCAGACTGAGAGTTCCCATCTATACCCTGTGGTTAATAGCTACTGATGGACTTCTGCTCCATATGGTTGCCAACTCCAGGTTGGGAAATTCCTGGAGGTCTGGTGGGAGAGCCCTGGGAGGAGTGTGGAATCTGGGTAGAGGAGGGCACTCAGCAGGGATGTGAAGCCATGGAGTCCACCCTCTGAAGCTGCCATTTTCTCCAGGGGAACTCATCTCTGGAGAGTTGTAATTCCCGGAGAACTCCAGGACCTAGCTGGATGTTGGCAACCCTGCTTTTGTGTACACATTCAATTTCCACCTTTTCCAATTGGAATAGCTGAGGTAGCAAAGCTTTTGCCTAAGACTTTGGAAATCCAAGTTCTGGTTGATAGTACTGTCCTAGGTCACTCAGAGTGCAGCCTGTGCAGAGGAAGACCATTCTAAGTCAACCAAACTCAGTGGGTTCAGATGGAAGTTATCCTGCCCAGCATTGCCCTCCCTGCCATTCTGCTAGATTTGCCTGTCAGGCTACAGCAAATTCTTGTATAGCGTAGGGACATGTGTGGCCTGGGAATGTCAATGGCTAATAACGACACCTACTGCTACTCATAGTTGTGACTCCAGGATATCACCAAAGTCAAAGTTTCCTTCGTCAGAAATGAGTAGGAATGAAGATCTCTGAGTCTTTATGTCCCAGTCAGAATGTAAAGAAGGACCTTGAGATGCATATGGTAATCAGTTTGATTAGAGCAGAGGGAAAATGTGGGCAGAAATTAGTATCTGTAGTGAGATAAGAATCCTATGTCCCTGTTCAGCCCCGGGAAATCATGGGGTTGTTGTGAGAAGATAAAGGAAATGAGAATGATTTTCTAAGCCACTTTGCATCCCCATTGGGTAAGGTTGCCAGCCTCCAGGTGATAGCTGGAGATCACCCACTATTACAGAAGATATAGATCAGTTCACCTGGAGAAAATGGCTGCCTTAGAAGGTGGACTCTATGGCACTGTACCTCACTGAAGTCCCACCCCTTCCCAAACCCTGCCCATCTCAAGGTCTACCTCAAAAGTCTCCAGGTATTTACCAACCCAGAGCTGGCAGCCCTACCACTGGGGGGGAAGCAGGAAATAAATAAATACATAAATAAATGCATTTTAAACTTCATCTAAAAAAAAATACTGCCCCAAACACCTTCATCACATTGTGCCTCTACCTTTTTTTTGCCCATTCTAATTTTATAGTTCTTTGTTGCAGTTCTATGAATTGGTACAAGAAACCCATTTATCAAAATGATGCTACAGGACACACAAACCAAACAGTTATATTTTGCATAACAACTGTACATGAAGACCTACAAACTGGTTAATCTGCAGCACTTGCACTTAAATTTATTTTTTTTATTTAAAATACATATATTCCACCCTTTTGATAGCACAAGTAACATTAATTACTAAAAACAAGAAAAAAGTCTTAATGGAAAATAAAAATGCAAAGTGAAAAACTCATCCCATTATAAAACAGCAACATTACCAGCATCAACAACATTTATTTATTTAGGTTATTTCTATGCTGCCTCTTCGCAGTCCTGCTGGAGGCACCTTACAACTAAAATCACCACAGTATTTAAAAAGCTCATTAAAAACAAGTCATTATACATAAACAGCATAAGAACTAGCCATAAAACAGAAACAGTTCATTAAAAAGCTAAAAAAAAAACCCACCCTAATTAAAAGCCTGTTTTGGCCTGGCACCTGAAAGAAGGTAAAGTAGGCATCAGGCAAGCCTCAAGCAGGAGGCCATTCCAAAGGCAAGGTGCCACTACAGAAAATGTGCTTTATCTTGTTGCCACTCACCTAACCTCTGAAGGCTGGGGCACAGAGAGCAGGGCTTGAGAGGCAGACCTTGGCAGGGTGAATATTATGGGAGGAGTTAGGCCTTCGGGTTCAATTGATAAACTAAGAACATGTCAATCCAATAGTCCAATCATACAAGCAAAAGAAAGTCAGTGAATCATCTAGCTCAACCACATGCCTTTAGATGAAAAATCCTATACTTGCAGCCAATGTGGAATGAGATGGTATAGCCCCATTTCATTGGACCTCAGAAGCTAAGGAGAGTTGTATTTGGATGGGAGACCACCAAGGAAGACTCTGCAGGGAAAGGCGATGGCAAATCACCTTTGATTCTCACTTGCCTTGAATGTCCTTTGCTGGAGTCACCATAAGTTGGTTGCAACTTAATGGTACTTACATACATACTTTCAACCAGGGCTATTTTTGGGCAGGAACGCATAGGAATGGAGTTCCAGCTGGCTCCTGAGTTGGCCACACCCAGCAGAAACTCATTAGCATAATAGGCCACACCCAACAGCAGAAAAAGCTCATTAGGATTGGCTACACAGGGGTGTGTGGCCTAACATGCAAAGGAGTTCCTGCTACAAAAAAAGCCCTGGGTTTTGACAACAAACAAGGTAAACAGCATAAGAAGCAAAAAGTGGGTGTGGCTGTATGACCACACTTCTGGTAACATTGGGGTGTGGCCTAATATGCTGAGCTGTGCTATCAGGGGTGTGGCCTAATGCTAATTAGTTTCTGCTGTTGGGTGTGGCCTAATATGCTAATGAGTTCCTGCTGGGCTTTTTCTACAAAAATAGCCCTGCTTTCAACAAGGCACACACAACACTACCATGCACCAGCATAGCCATGGAACAGCAAATCAGCTTACATACAAATATTATTCCCCAAATGGTGTATTAGTTAGGCTGTACACTCTAACACAATGTCCACATACACACACAAATGTACAAAAAAATGTAATAAAGTAACATTATTTTCTTTATTAAGTCATGTTGATAAGCATTATATGATAGTTACACTCTGTATAGCATTATATTATTTTTAATGTGAACACTAACATTGGATCTCCATATTATATAAAAAAAGGAAATTCTTTGTTTAAAGCGCGGCCTGTGATGGCTGAGAGCCAGAGCTTCAGCTGCAGTTTAAAATTCTCCCCAAATTATCACTACCCTTCTTCAAAGTTTGATTAAATACTCCAAAGTGCTTTTTTTAAAAAAAATGTTAGCTTACCCCCTTTCACTGCTATAGGGGATTATTCTAACATGATATGTTTGCCTCCTATTGTGAGTTGTGAAAATCCCTCTGTATCCAATGTGTTTTGTTTGGATTGAGATGGCATGCCGTTGATGGCTGTGACCTTCATGGTGGCTTAGATCCCTGGCTGGCACTGATTTTTGATTTAGTGCCGATCTGCTGCGCTTGTCACAGGCTGCAAGGTGCTTTCCATGCACTAATGGAACAGCTCAAGGGCAGAGGGGCCCTGTAAATGTCTATCTCTCACCAGCAATGTGCTAAATAAAGAGCTGAGTTTTCTACATGTGAATGACAGACACTGAAATTGCAAACGGGGAGGAACTCAGAGTTCTTGCACCAGGGCTAGGACTGAGAAATAAATAACTGCAATTGTAAAAGTGCAAAACCTGCTCTTATTCCAGGTGCTAATGAATATATATGCAGAGTGCTAAAACAGAATGCTTAAGACAAATACTGATAATATATCTTCATTTATAGGAGAAGGATAACAGTAGACATCCAAGATGCTGTATTGCGCACCATTCAAGTGAAGGGGCTCACGCTGGGGATGAGTTTGTGCTTATGTGTCCAGTGATGCATCTAAAGTTGCTAATAAATTTTGTTCCTTAACGATATATTCAGCTGGTGTAAAAAATGAATTCAACCAGAAATTTTGCCTTGTAAGAAATCATTAGTTTATACTTTGCTTGCTGCCCCAAGCCAAAATTAGGAACGTTGGCATATTTATTGTCTTACCTTAATTATGACATTGCATATAAAATATGGCCTGAGATGCTGATATTTACTAGGATTGAACTCCAACAGAAGAACTCTTAAGAAAGCTTTCCCTTATAAACATAACCATATACAAATGTAACATAAAAGGATACATTTTTAATAATCAAATTTATTTTTACAATACTGTTATAATTTTATAAATATATCTTCTGCTTCAAATATCAGACTGTGCTCTGGGTATTTTATGAACTGATTTTTTAAAATTACTAAATGCTTTATATTGGCTGGGGGCATAACCAAGAAGATGCCTTCATGCATGTAACCAAATGATTTCATTTGGTTTAAAAGAACTTGAGATAATTTAATTAATCTCTGACCTTTCCCAAGGTCGGCAAAGCTAACTACAGAGACTGGCTGGTGGCTTGGTCCAAAGAACCAATGGAAGTGGTCCTGAGCTCTTTTACCCTAGATCCTGTGAGGTATGTCGTAATTGACACATGAGACTGTTTAGTATGCAGTAATTAATGCATGAGGCTAGGTTACTTCAAATTCTCACTCAGCCATGAAGCTCACTGGGTTACCTTGAGATGATCCTTTGCTGTCCCTCTCAGTGAGATTAAAATGGAAGAGAGGAAAAAGTTTACACTCTTCTTACCTCCTTGGAGAAAGAACAAGGTAAAAAGATGACGGTTAATAGTCCTATCTAGCTTCTGGCTCCAGAAAGGAGCATATAAAATGTCATGGACTCCATTTCAGATGGTAGCAGAGGAATGCGACAATGAGAACTCAGATTCTCTTCAAAGGCCTGGTTCTGCAAAAATTAAGTATACTTTAAAAGCATTTGTTGTGCTTTGATATTATACACTATAATAATGTATCTTTATGGCCTGTATGACTCATCAGGACTTGGGAGCTAAGGAGGGTTGGCCACAGTCAGTACTTGAATGGGAAAGGAAAACTGTAGTTGCTGCATGGAGGAAGGGAATGGCAGATCATCTCTGCCCATTTTTTGCATGGAACAACCCATGGAATGGATCACCTTGCGTCAGTTGCAACTCAACCGCGTATTCTTCTCCTTTATTATCTCTACCAATCAGATAAGTAAAGGGAACAGTGCCTTCATAAGCACACCTGGTATAGAGGACCATTTAGTTATCTATATTTAATAATATTCAAGATTTAAAACCAGTGTATTAGCCAGAAATAGGGATGCTCCTGAGTTCTGAGGAATAGTAGCATGAAATCTGAAAAACAAAAGGGCCCTCTCTACCCCCCAACTTCCAAGTCAAAGGGAAATGCCCTTTGCTCATACATTGTTTTCCTTCACATATTGATGATAAATCTGTATCCAGAGCTGAATGTCAGGGTAGTATTTGGCTGTTTGTTAAGCGGAGGCAGCCAGTGAAGTAGTAAAATGGGTAGAATGCAGCCACTTTAGCTGAGCAGCAGTTAAAGGGAAGGGGGGCACAAGCTCTGACCAGCAGTCAACATAAAGCAGCAGTAAAGGAAGCAGGTAGCTGGGTCGCCATTGTGCAGGCAGACGGTTGGTCAGCAGCACCCCATATGGGCATGGGCCATACGCTGCATGTTGCTGACCCAGCTTCCTGCTGTCATCTCTGTCAAGGTTGGATGTGGAGGCCAGGTACTGTCTGTCACACCACCTCATCACCTCCACATGCAGCCGCTGGTGTGACCTTGGGCCAGTCATAAGTTCTGTCAGAGCTACTCTCTCAAGAGCAGTCCTTGAAAGAGCTCTCTCAGCCCCACATACTTCACAGGGTGTCTGTTGTGGGGAGGGGAAGGGAAAGGAGATTGTAAACCACTCTGAGACTCTGAGTGAAGGGCGGGGAATAAATCCCATGTTGTCATCTTCTCTTCTTCTTCTACTAGACACCACTGCTGCTTCTAATCCATCAGAGATATATAATCGAGTACCTGAACAGTATATATTAATGACTCCTGTGGATACACATCATTACAGTGCCCATGCCAAGTGAAACTGTATTTATTAAACATTCCTATGCCTCCCTTCTATAGAAGATTCCCGGTGAAGCTTACATCAAACTTAAAACAATATAGAACTATAGATTCAAGGGCATGATAAAACCAGCAGGAAAACAACTATGTAAAGTTAGTCATCAGCCAAACATCATCTTAAAGGAAGCCTTCCCTGCCCACTTTTCATGTATTCGTTGTAATTTTTTCAGTGATGGACAGACATAACCCGGAAATGAATGGAGAAGACCCTACTCTGGAATAGTTCTCATGAGCAAGCAGTTTCAGAGTAATATACCTCTGCACCCTCCTTATTTTAATTTTTATGTCTGTTCCAACATCATAGGGCAACATCCAATGCATATGACACATATGTGAATGTTTATAAAAATACTCAGGCCAGGCATTACTTGGGCTAGTAAGAATCTTGTTTAATTTTAGTGCAACCTAAATTGTATCCTATGTTAGATATACAAGAAAAAGAAGAAGAGGAGGAGAGAAGAAGAGATTGGATTTATACCCCACCCAAAGGAGTCTCAGAGCGGCTTACAAACTCCTTTCCCTTCCCCTCCCCACAACAGACATCCTGTGAGGTAGGTGGGATTGAGAGAGCTCTGACAGAAAATGCTCTTTTCAAGAACAGCTCTGACAGAACTATGGCTTGCCAAAGGTCATCCAGCAGGTGCAAGTGGAGGAGTGGGGAATCAAACCCGGTTCTCCCAGATTAGAGGCCACGCACTTAACCACTACACCAAACTGGCTCAATTCTACTTTGCATAGCACATATCTTGTAGAGTGTTTTAATGTCAGCTCCTAGGAGTAGGGGTTTCCAATAGGAACCAAATAGAGACTCTTTGGCAAAAAACTTTTGTTAATTTTGCAGCATGGCATCAGTCAATAATGCTTGATCAATGAATGTTTTATTTGGCTAAGGTAATGTTCTTGTGAACATTAAAAAGCAGCAACTGATGGAATATATGCACCCTTACAAATAACATAGCACAGTTTTGCATTCTTGATGTTCCCCAAGATATTATTTTAGCATATACAGGATTGCAGATTATCAGGAAAGATTCAATAAGACAATATTGGTCATTCATTGTAAGACATAACTAACTTTTTAATTCATTAAATTCAGAGCTGGGTTAGAAATAAAAAACTATGAGACCCAAAAATGCGTATAGGAAACCAAAAGAAAATCAACTTATTCGTGAAATAACTTCAAAAGCATAGGGATGCCAGCCTCCAGGTGGGACCTGAGGACCCCCCAGAGTGACAGCTGATCTCCAGATTACAAATATCAGTTCCTCTAGAGTAAATGGATGCTTTGGAGGGTGGGCTCTACAGCTTTGTACCCCACTAAGGTCCCTGTCCTTCCCAGGCTCCATCCGTGAATCTCCAGGAACTTGCCAGCCTGGGTCTGGCAACCCCCCCATCCCCTGCTGCTGGACAGGAAGAACCTGGCAACCCTACCACCAACTAACCACTGCAATGATTACTGACAGGTTCCATCGCAAGAGGCCAGGTTAAACGAATACTCTAGGAAATATTTATGAAATTATAGGCGGTTCTCATTGCTTTGATCATTGTGCATTTTACAGTGATGTTACTGCACAGTTCTCCACTATTGTAATCCAGCTTCGTCGCATTGTCTGTTGTATGTATTATTGTTCCTACCATATCATACTGTTTTAGTACTTTGCTCTCTAACTTTGTAATCCAGGTTCTTGCATCGCTGATTATATATGTTTTACTTGTTTGATCCGCATTGAGTCTCAGAGAGAAAAGCAGACTGTACATGAAGTAAATTAAAAAAAAATCTCTTGGTGAGAGCATCTAATCATAACAGAGAAAATAAAACTACTGGTGAGTACACCCAGCACTGACTCCTGAGCATGGCCATTGGGATACTGAGGCTGGCACAACGATTACAGCCAAAGACTCTGTCCTTCCACATATGGGTGGAGTTGTTCAAGAACATTTCATGTTTCTCATTAACTTATCCATAATGCTGCCAAGGTCAGGAAGACATCCGTTGACTCATCAGCTGCATAAGTGCTGGTTGCTTAACTTAAAGCTGCTGTGGAGCAAAGTCTCTGAAAATATCTCTACCTTTTGGATCTGTGCACTGGTGCAGAAGCTTGGCAAATTTGCATCAGCCTCTTTTCCACCTCCCTGTCAATGTATTATTTCAAACTTCCCAGCATTGCTTGTCTCCTCCAATCCCTTCTGCACTTTTGCATGCAATAACACAACCGGGTAGCTGACTGGTCTCTTAAACATAACTAAAGAGGAAACCGATCAGTTCACATTTTGTATTATTTCATGCAAAAAAAAAATGCACAACTATAAAACGTATATTGTACTTACCATAGGTGATTTGATCAGTTCCTCCAAAAGATGATTCATTCAGGAGTGGTGAAAACAATTAGATTGTTTTTTAAAAAGTTTGAGATCCAGTGGTTTTTATTCTTCATCAAAAGCCAAGTCATCTGTCCATTTGCTGTCTCCTAACTTGAGTTCAAATGAATAAGATCACAGCCCTGTAAAGGGATCTCACGTGGGGTCTTACTGGCACCATCCGGAGGCAGATGGATCCTAGTCCTGCATCTGCCTGAACATCATGGCCCTTCTTCAGTTTTAGTTCAGAATGCTGACAAGTTCAAAATAAAATGCTTATTTATGCATTCTTGTATCTTTAGCTTGTAGGAACAAACCCTGTGAATTAGAACATCAGCCCTACTGCTTGTTCTGTGTACAGCACCCAGCTGCTTTAGGTGCTTCATATATGTTTTGATGATGCTATTACCATTAACAATGAAGAGTTTGAGAGCACCTTGAAGACTTAACAGATGTACTGTGGCACAGCCTTTCCCAAGAAACCCACCTGACAACATAGGTTACAGCTCACAAAAGTGCCACATAGATCTGCTAGTTTGGTGTAGTGGTTAAGTGCGCGAACTCTAATCTAAGAGAACTGGGTTTGATTCCCCACTCCTCCACTTGCAACTGCTGATGTGACCTTGGGTCAGTCACAAGCTCTGGCACAGCTGTTCTTGAAAAAGAGCAGTTTCTGTCAGAACTTCTCCCAGCCCCACCTACCTCACAGGGTGTCTGTTGTGGGGAGGGGAAGGTTTGGAAGCCACTCTGAGACACCTTTGGGTAGTGAAGGGTGGGGTATAAATCCAGACTCTTCTTCTTCTTCTCTAGTCCTGGTGTAATTCTATGCTATGCATGTTTACTCAGAAGTAACTGATTTCAATGGGATTTGTTTCCAAGCCAGAGTTTTCCAAGCCAGTTTGTTTCAAGCCAGTGTTGGACCAAATCTCATTGAAGTCACAGGACTATGTCTAAGCAATCAGTCCCATGGCTGTAGTTCTGTGCACATTTACTTGACATTAAGCCTCACTGAACTCAGTGGGACTTGCTTCCAAGTAAACAATGTGGTCCTATGCAGAGTTACATCCTTCTAAGTCCATGCAAGTCAATGGGTTTAGAAGGATGTAACTCTGATTAGGAGTGCACTGCTGGTGTATAAGGTACCATAGGACTTTTTGCTTTTGCTAAAACCAGTGAACGCTTCTGGAATTATCAGTGTTACTATGATGTTGATTACTACTGTTACTGCTTTATTAAGTATTATTACTGTTACTACTATATTAAGAGCACTGACAGTTTGTGGATTATTCTTTCGGGTTTCTTAATCAATTCTGCCCGAATATTCATGTAAACTATTAATGAAATAATATCTAAAAAGAAAAATGTGCCCAGAATCCTGCAACATTTTAATGCCTCATTAAAATCATTAGTAATGCTAATATTAGAAAGAACTTACTTCATCTTTCAGGGCACCCCAAAATAAATCATCATCAAACGTTTTGCTAATGCATAGGCAGAGAAATAATTTATATGTTGCTGGCATATAGGCATCCCATCCTGCCCAAAGATGATCTAGTAAGGTCATACTATGAAAACATTTGCAACTTTAGAAACTCACTGTAGACAATATTCTCTTCTAATTTTCATTAAACACTCCAAATATTGTTTGTGGGTTGATATTTTTTTTTAATCTATGAGAAAAATATATAGTGTGCCTGTCACCCAGCCGGGGCTTTCGTGGGACTCGAGATGCAAACAATGACATGCTTCACTGACTTGAATGACTTACAAAAGCCATTTATATTCAGTACTCTCATTTAGGCTATCTTTAAAAATGAGTAAGAGACATATATTAATAGCAAGAAACGGGGAGGATGATTGCATCACTACCCATCTCCAGACTTATTGCAACACTTCATTCTCCATCAGTTCAACTGACATGGGAATGTAAATGTCGTATATAATAGTCAGATAAAAAATTTTACTACAGGAAGAAGAGAAGCCAAGATTTACCGTTTTCATCACTTTGAAGCCCAACTTAATCTCTGCCCAGGGATCCAGTCTTACCTACCCTTTACAGGGGAGTAAGGGACACTTCCTGCATCACAAAAATTCTTGCATGGAAGATGTTTACATGTGAAATGCACATAGCATAAGAAAAACCCTGTTGGGTAGGATCAAAATACTGTCTGATCCACCATCCTGTTTCCCACTGTAGCCAACCACTTGGCCCAGGAAAGCCCACAAGTAGTGGAAGTGTGCATTCAGAGGGTAAACTGACTGATCCAAATGAAATTTCTTCAGAATGTATGATCTGAACCAACTAAGCCTGGGGCGTTGTTTTGTCTGGGCAATACCACAGTCTCTGTGCCTGCACTCTACATTTGGTGTTCATTCTTCCATGCTGTGTTTATATATCTGTTTCCCCAAGATGGCACCAAGATAGTGTGGGATCACAAGAACAAAGAATATCTGGCATGCACGCTTTCCAACCAGAACACTTAGCCCATGTTTGCACTGCACAGTATCATCTCTGACTGGCACTTTTGTGCATAGTGTCTCCCTGTATTACATTTCTGGATTAATGGCTCAGAAATCACTAAAAGTATAGCATGCTATCAAGTTGTAACCGACTCATGGCGATCCCGTGAAGTTCCACCAGATGGGATTTTAAGGGCAAGAGATGAGAAGAGGCAGTTTGGGCAGCTGCCTTGCTTGTTGCCAATGGCAATGTGGTAGAAATGGATGGGAAGGTGGGAATACAGGCAGAATTATTTTGTCCCCCTCCCAGCAATGAAACATGCTGCATGTCTGATGCCTTCAGAAAAAGGTAAAGGCTTTTCTCATATCCTGTGCAAGAAGAAGGGTTGACATGCTGCATGGAGGAGACAACAAATAATACCTTTCGATTTATTTAATCGCCCATCCGGCAGAGCTGCTGGCCCTGAGCGATAATTACAGTTAATCATAGACAGTGGACTAACAATAATTCATAGGGAATGAGGGAGGACACAACATATAAATCTTTTTTTTTAAATTGCACACATTTGCAGCCGGCGGGACATGTTCAGCTGAGGGTCAGACATATTCCAGAGACATTTCAGAGGCGTTCGGAGATGTTCAGAGGGCTCGGCTGGATGACGTCAGTTGTTCTTCCAGGACTTCTTCAAGTCGTGGTGCCGCACTGCCACCGCCTGGCCGGAACGACCCATCACAGGCTTCCAACGCCGCAGATTTCTCTCTTAAGCTTTCGAGCTCACGAGCTGGACATTCCGATTTGCTGGCTAACACCTCCCCCACCGGGGGGGTTAGTGTGCCCACTCTCTCTAAGGAGTGGTACCCATTTTTATCTACTTGCCGAAGCTTTCGAACCGCTGGGTGGGCGGCAAGCTAGGGACAGGGCTGGTAGCTCACACCAGTGCGGTGCTAGAACTGACAGACGTTCTGTTCAGTTCAGATGTTACTATAGCCAGAGGATAAATCCTCTGTGCCACTGCTCCCCATCAGACATCAGTCTTGCTGTGCTCCATTCTCCCTGCTCCCCATAATAGGGAACCCACCTGCTTTGTACAACAGAAGCTGAGACGGCCACCCTTCCCACAATAAAAGAAGAAAATACACATGTACAGGGTCAGGGCGAGTCAAGAGAAGTATCAGACTTCTCTTGGTGAGAGGACCTCTCTCTTCATCTAAAGGAAGTCCCAGATCCCTCTATTCACATATAAATTGAGATTGGGTATGGTAACTTTGGACAGAAGGAGTCCCTCCTGTGCCTTTTCTCACTGTTTGGAGCATTTAATATTCTCTAAGTGAATCTGCTAGCTTCTCAATGGTTACCGGCAACTAAGTTAAATTAGGCATGAGCTGGAAGAAAAATGCTGAAATGAATGAACCTGTCATTTGTGTTTAAAAATAGGCCTCACCACCTGCATCAGGATCCTGGCACTGGGAACACTGGAGGAAGAACTCACTAAGGCTGTATGGGTGTTCACCCTTCCTGGCAGAATGTTAATACTTTATAAAATGTGTCCTTTCTCCAGTCTCTCCCAATATGGTAGGCAGGATTCCTTGGGTGAGGGCTACAGTCACAAAGGGAGAAGTTAAAGGTCTCCCACTGGTGTAAAACAACTTGACATAACAATAGCTAGTGCAAATAGTGCCTTAGAGACCAGCAAAGTTTTCGGGGTATAAGCTTTCAAGAGTCAAAGCCCCTTTTTTTAGATATGTCAAAAGCTGCTGAATCTAACTCTTCTCCTACAGGCCGATATGGCTACCCTCCTGACATAACAATAGCACAGCACTAAAAAAAAAAAGTAATAAATAATCCAAAGCCAACCTCAATTCAAGTTCTATGCATATTACTAACAAGCCAGGTTTGAAGGCTATAGCCCTTTCCTACTCTTCCCTCCTCCCCCAGCTACTGATATTCAGTAGCTTACCGTTTCTGAACATGGGAGTTCCATTTATCAAACAACAGATCTATTCTCAAGGATTGTACAATCAAGGCTTCCGGTCTGGGATTCATGGCGTCCTAAGGTGTTCTGGCTTGCTCGTTAGAGCTCCCAGAGCAAACGGAGGGTCTTGACGACAGGGTGGGCTTCAAATAGCCCACCGCAGATCCCCCCAGGCAGGGGGGTGACTGGCAGAGAGCCTGGCCCGAGAGAGGAGTTGAGATCGGCTGATAGCGGGGCTTTAAAGAGCGCCGCGACCAGCCTTGATCCCCTCCCCCAGAGAAGGCACTTCGGAAAATCTCTACAAGACCCCACCGAGTTGGATGCTCAACATAAGAACGCATGACCCAGACCTCCAAGACATTCTACGGAAACTGATATCAAGGAAACACTGCTATAACAAGACACGGACTTTGAAGGTAACTTTTTAAAATTGCTCACCGGAGACACGTTTCGGCTGAAAATAAACAACATCCGATAAAGCGCATGATCGTGCTGTATCTGTTGTACTAATATTGGAGCGGAAAAAGTGCAGTTAAACAGCTAAAAAAGGCCAAAAAGCCGAATTGTTGATCATTCCTGCGGTTAGATTATTGACTTTAAAATAGAAACTAACAGTAACTCCGCGAGAACTGCAGTGGAAAAGTACTGTAGCTGCTGCAGCAGAAATCGGCAAAACAGGAAGTGACTTCAGAACAGACAAGTAATCATCCTAGAGAAGACCAAGGAGGCCGGAAGAAGGGAAGAAATCAGGAACAAGGGGGACCATTAAGATTGCCGGACAGGAAGTGAGTACCCGGAAGAACCATTTACCATAGAGAAATTGCGCCCGCCATTTTGGGAAGGTCAGAAAAATTTTCTTTGATTTTAAACGAAAGACTTAATATAAAAAAGCGAAATTAGTGCGATTTAGGTGGGCACAAGAAGGACTTTGATTTAGAGTGAGTTGGAGGGAAAATTCTGAACAACGGCTTACGACCTGCGGCAACGACAGAGGGCAAATACCTGGTCCTCCCCGAAAATGGCTGGGAAAGAGGAAAAAAGCTACAGGGCATGATGGAAGCTATGGAGAAACGAGTGATGGACGCGATTCTGAAGCTGGAAAAGACTGTAATAACAGAAGTAACAGAGTTGAAAAAAGAAATGTCTGGAATTACAAAAGAGATACAGACGCTGACCAAAAGAGCAGATGAGATGGATGTAAGGGTGAAGGGAGTAGCATCTAATATAGCTGAGGTCACTTTAGAAACAGATAAAGTGAATGTGATGGTCCAATATAATGCAATGATTAACCACATGAGATTCAGGGGGATCCCTGAAGACAAGAATGAGGACATCCATTCAGTCATGGTAGATGCTGTTGCAGACTTTTTGAAAATGGAAGAGGAGAGAGTGGCGGCACAGATTGATGTGGTATACAGAGTCAATTCTGCGATTGCGCAAAGGAAAAAATTACCTAGAGATGTAATTGTCCAGTTTATATCTAAGAAGCTGAAGGAGGATTTGTTCAAGCAACAATTTCAGGATGACTTCATAATTGACAACAAGAAAATCATGGTCCTAAAGGAACTACCCAGAGCGATGCTTCAGGACAGACGACTTTTTAAAGACCTGATTGACAAGCTGAAAACAGAGGGCATAAGATATAGATGGGAAATTCCTAAAGGTGTCAGTTTTTCGTTCAAGCAGAAGAGAGTCACCATCAAGTCAGTTGACCAAATGACCAGATTCATCAATGATAATTTTAAAGACTCTGATAAATAATTACAGAATCAACATGGAGAGTCAAATAATTTCATGGAATGTTAATGGACTGAATTCACCCCAAAAAAGGAAAAATATCAGACTCTGGTTGGAAAAACAGAAATGTGATATTGTTTGTTTGCAAGAAACACATATTAAAAAATCAGATGCCAAATTTTTGATTCAAAAAAGATTAGGAGAGGAATTTTATTCACTCTCCTCTCAAAAGAAAAAAAGGAGTTGTTACATATATTAAAAAAGAGCTGGAACCAAAAGAAATTTTTAAAGACGATGAAGGGAAATTTTTGGCGGTAGAAGTTGTGCTGCAGAACAAAAAGACATTAATTGTTAATCTCTATGCTCCCAATGGGGCAAAAGAAAACTTTTTTCAGGATCTGTGGGAACAACTACGACAGTTGACCTATGAGCAAACGATTTTAATGGGCGATTTTAATGGTACTGTTGACAATGTTGTTGATAGAAAATCAAAAAAAGGAATTGAGGCCATGGGTAAACTTCCTAAAGTCTTTTTCCAATTGACTAAACATGAACACTTGGCAGACGTTTGGAGAATCAAACATCCCAGAGATAGAGAGTACTCTTTTTATTCATCAAGACACGAATCTTTTTCCAGGATAGATATGATGTGGATGACAGAGAATTTAATCTTGCAAACACGCAAAATTGAGATATTGCCTAGGATTCTTTCTGACCACAGTCTGATAAAATGGTCAACGTATGTTAAGAGGAAAAAATTTCGATGGCGACTTAACGAAGATTTGCTGGACAAGCAAAATATCGTGGATAAAATAAGGTCAGAAACCCAAACATACTTTCAATTGAACTTAAATAAAAGTGTACAGACGCAAACGGTATGGGAAGCCTACAAGGCTGTGATGAGAGGACATCTGATTGCAATTAATAATAATGAAAAGAAACAACAAATGAAGATAGACAAAGAAATTGTGGAAAATATTCGGGAAAAAGAAACAGAACTTAAGAAAAGGCCTGGTAAAAAGAAGATTTTGAGAGAATTGAGGATTCTAAGGGAGCAATATGAGGCAAGGTTGAACAAAGAAGTATTTTGGAACTTGAAAAAATTGCAACAGAAATCCTTTGAAGGTGCAAATAAACCTGGCAAATATTTAGCATGGCAATTAAAGAAAAGAAGAGAGAATAAAACAATCACCTGTTTGAAAGATGGAAATAAAGAGATTTTAGACCCAGGAGGAATTAAAAGGGAATTTTTTAAATATTACGCGACTCTCTTTCAATCGAAGCAAGCGGATCCTCAAAAAATGTTGGATTACTTATCCAAAGCTAACTTGATACAACCAAACCCCGAAATTATAACATTTTTAAATGCTGCAATAACTAAAGACGAAATCAGTAAAGCAATAGCTGAGGCAAAAATCTCTAAAGTCCCAGGCCCGGATGGCTTTTCAGCTAAATTTTATAAAAAATTTCATGAAGATTTGGTCCCGGTGTTGGAGATTCTTCTAAATGAAATTAGAAAGACAGGAAAGATCCCAGACTCCTGGAATGAAGCTGCAATCACCTTAATCCCTAAAGAAATGCAAGATTTAACAAATGTTAAAAACTACCGGCCCATTTCATTATTGAACAACGATTATAAAATATTTGCAAAAATATTGGCAGAGCGCCTTAAAAAGTTTTTGAAAGATACTATTGTTGAAGATCAAGCTGGTTTTTTACCAAATAGACAAATTAAAGACAATATGAGGGTTGTTTTGGACGCAATTGAGTATTATGATAAACACCCTGAAAAAGAAGTTGCTTTTTTATTTTTGGATGCAGAGAAGGCCTTTGATAATTTGAATTGGGAATTTATGTTTAAAGTGCTTGAGAAATCTTTGATGGGCGTAGAATTTACAAGAATGATTCAATCGATATATAAAGAACAAAAAGCTTCGGTGATTGTCAATGCAGAATCAACAGATATGTTCCGGGTAAGAAAAGGTACTAGACAAGGTTGTCCCCTGTCACCATTGTTATTTATCTGGATTTTGGAGATTTTGCTACAAGCGGTCAGAGATGATGATAATATAAAAGGTTTGAATATTGGAGGTTTTTCATTTAAATTAAGAGCATTTGCGGATGATATTATGTTTATTGTTGAAGATCCTGTTAATAATATGCCTAAGGTATTTGAAAAAGTAAGAGAGTTTGGTGATCTTGCAGGGTTTTATGTCAACAAAAATAAATCTAAGATACTGTGTAAAAATATGATTGGTACAAAGCAACAAATGTTACAAAATGTGACAGAATGTGAAGTGGTTAAAAGGGTTAAGTACTTGGGAGTTGAAATTACAATGAAAAATATAGATTTGTTTAAGAATAATTATGAAAAACTGTGGGGTTCGATAAAGAGTGATTTAGAAAAATGGGAAAAACTAAGGTTATCTCTTCTTGGAAAAATTGCCGTTATTAAAATGAATGTACTGCCCAGGTTAATGTTTCTGTTTCAGACAATACCAATTGTGAAAGATGGAAAAGTGTTGGTAAAATGGCAAAGAGAAATCTTTAAGTTTATCTGGGCAGGGAAGAAGCCAAGAATTAAAATGAAGATAATGTATGATATTAAAGACAGAGGTGGCTTCCAAGTCCCGAATTTGTGTTTGTATCATGAAGCAGTATGTATGTCTTGGTTATCTGAATGGGTAAATTTGGAAAATAGAAAACTTTTAGCTCTTGAGGGGCACGATTGCAGATTTGGCTGGCATGCCTATCTTTGGTATGGGAAAAACAAAGCTGACTCTATGTTTAAGCATCATTATGTAAGGAGGACACTGTTTGATGCATGGATCAGGTATAAGGATACAATTTCGGATGAAAGGCCTCTGTGGATTGTTCCAGCTGCAGTTATACATTTGTTTTCAGAATATAAAGGTAATGACTGGTTGAAGTATCAGGAATTGTTGCAAAAAGAAGGGGAAAAATATGTTTTAAAATCAAATAACGAATTAGAATTTGAGTATGGTTGGCTACAATATTGTCAAATAAGGGACATCTATAAAAAAGACTGTAAAGAGTTTGGTTTTAGAGCTATGAATGATGATATTGAAAATATATGGTTGAAAAAAGAACGGAAAATGATATCAAAAATGTATAAAACTTTGTTGACTGTGTATACTTTGGATGAAACTGTTAAAGAACAAATGATAAAGTGGGCCATAAATATGAACAAAGAAATTTCTATGGAATCATGGGAATTTTTGTGGAAAAGATCTTTTAAAATGTCTACCTGTATCAATGTAAAAGAAAATTGTTATAAGATGATGTATAGATGGTACATGACACCAAAAAAGATTGCCAATATTAGTATGGATAAGAACTTGAGTAATAAATGCTGGAAATGTAAAAAAGTAGAGGGTTCTTTTTACCATATGTGGTGGTCATGTGATAAAGTGAAAGCATACTGGTCTAATATACATTGTGTGATGCAGAAAATACTGAAAATCCCAATTGAGAGAAAGCCAGAACTTCTTCTCCTCGGTTTGACAATGGAAAAAATTCCACAAGAAAAAAGGACATTGTTATGGTACATGATTACGTCGGCGAGAATGGCCTTTGCTCAGCATTGGAAAATGGAGAAGGTGCCAGATGTACATGACTGGTTGAGAAAACTGTTATTTTTAGCGGAAATGGACAAAATGACAAAGAAATTAAATGGACAAATGGCAGAACAATACCTAAAAGACTGGGAAGGATTGAAATTGTATCTAGAAACTGAATATAGAATGAAGGGGAAAATATATAACTTGGATACGTATGGATATTGAATGAGAAATGAAATGAATTTTGAACTGTATGTACTGTTATATACAATATGCTGAAATTGTAGAGGTTATATATAATTCAAATGTGTTACCTGGTTTGTCGATGTACTTAAGTCTAAGCTTGATTGCCTTATAATTTTTCTGTTTGTTATTAGCAGTGTTGGAAGCCTATTAGGGGGTGGGGGGATTGGGACGGGGATCTTCTTTTCTGAAATTGTATTGGTAACGTGATTGGAAATGTTGAATGTATCCCAATAAAAATTTTGTTTCAAAAAAAAAAAAAAAAGGATTGTACAATCAATAAATGTACCTGAGTATAGGCCAGGGCTCTTTTTGTAGCAGGAACTCCTTTGTGTATTAGGCAACACACCCCTAATGTAGCCAATCCTCCAAGAGCTTACAGAGCTCTTTTTACAGGGGCTACTGTAAGCTCTTGAGGATTGGCTACATTAGGGGTGTGTCACCTAATATGCAAAGGAGTTCCTGCTACAAAAAGAGCTCTGATATAGGCAATTGCCCAACCTGGATAGCCCAGGCTAGCCCAATCTTGTCAGATCTTAGAAGCTAAGCAGAGTTGGCCCTGGTTATTATTTGGATGGGAGAAGTCCAAGGGAGACCAGGGTCACGACACAGAGGCAGGCAATGGCAAATCACTGCTGAAGTCTATTGCCTTGAAGACACTTCAGGGTTGCCAAAAGGTGGCTGCAACTTGATGGCATTTTCTACCACCATATATATACACTATCACACGTATATACAATTTTTCTTTCCATATTCATGACTGACTGCAATATATAGACTATATATACATGGAGCAAAACTGGAGCTAGGGTACCATGTGTGATACTTTCATATGGCTGGCAATCTACACATGGAATTTCTATTACTTTCTTCATGGAAGTAGAAGAGGGAGCGATGAGACATCAACTTCTCTCTCTCCTACCAGCTCTGTTAGGACTGATTGCCATTTGACTCCCCCCTGCACCAAAACGTCTCTTGCAATTCCTTCATGTGTGAAGTGCCCATTGTAGTCATGTGATCTCATGTTTGTTATTCAAATGAGCCCCACTAGGGCTGCCAGGCCAGCCCTGTGCCAACAAACCTTGGGAACTTTTGGTGAGGGAGCCTGGGGAGGGGGACTATTGCTGGTACTGTGATGTCACACCCAGGTTCATGACACACCCACCCACGTGCACAACTTTTCCTCCCTCTGCTCAGTCAAGGAAACATAGACAATGAAGTGCAGGGGCAGAACTAAACCCTAGAAGGACTTGTTTCTGAGCAAGTCTCACTGTTTTGTATACTGTATATTTCTTCCGGGTTCTGGTTTCTAATAGGGTTGCAGCTCCAGCTTGGAAAATTCCTGGAGATTTGGGTGTGGCATCTGTGGACCTGGGCAGTTTTTAAGGAAACGTTTCTTTCTGGTAAGAATGAGAGGAAGTAACTGTGTAGTGATTTTGAACTATTGAGCAGTAGGATAGTGAACCAGCAGCCATGGGGAGGAACTTATACAGACATATAAAAATTGCTTATACTGTTCCCAAGACAGAACAGTTGACTTTACAGTCTGGACAGTATGAGAGTCAGCAATGTATTCCAAATGCTCAGAGAAAATGAGTCAAGTGAACACGGATGTCCAAATTCATTTTTCTAACTGGCAGTATTTGTAAACCCATTTCAAGAACTCAGAAGTTGGATGAAGATTTCCCAGTATGAGTTTCAGAATTTCCTAATATGAATTTCATAGAATGTGCAACACAGTAAGACAAAATCATAAGTAGCTTAGCAATAATTTAATTTTTAAATTATATTATACATGTAAGTGAATACGCAAGTTATTCATTTGTAGCAAAGAATAACAAAAAACTACTGTGAGCTGAATTTCCCGCAAAATATTCACAAAGGAGACTTCATCAAATTGAAATGCAGATCTATTGTCTGGAATAAATCCATATAATCCATCATAGGAAAATGCAGAAGCCAAAGAATAAATATACAAGATAAATATCCAAAAAGTCCAACACTTTTCCTAGGTAATTTTTCCAGTGTTTCAGACTTCTGGTCCTTCCTCAGGAACAAAGAACAACTACTGAGAGTCTCATTCCATCTCCTTTTAAGACAGTGCTTTTCTATTATTTCAACACTGGGCAAGGTCTCTTCAGCTCTAATCAGCACCCCTAAAGGCTGCTTCAGTGTATCAGGACCAAAACCTCTCCTCCCCTTTTCACTAGAGAAAAAGTAGGTTGGATCCAACCTGGTGACTGAGTTATCCACTTATTCATCAGAAACTTTCAGCAATTTTTGAGCATGTCTCACAGCACAATCATGGAGACATCCTTGTCTTCAGTAAAGACTCCAATAGTTTCTAGTTGTGCGTGCTTCTGGCTGTAGTATATGCAGGTAGGACCTGAGCTCCTTTCTCAGGACAAGCTCCCATTGTAAGATGGATCAGACAACACATCAGAATACTTGGCCCACAGCCAGGACAAATCAAATGCTAATACGCTCTGCCGATTACCATCAGTTTCCTCTTTTTTAAAAAAACAAACCTATTATACATTGTTCTTTCATGCTACTTTAAGATCAACTCTTCTATGCATACAATTCTTCTTGGCAGAAAACAGAAAGCTATTTAATGCTTTCTGTTGGCCAATAGACTTTGGTGTCAGAGAGAAACCTGTCTTGCTGTAAGAGTTTGGAAGGGCTGATTATTATTATAATACAGTGATGCTGAATATAGCTGTCATGGTTAGCACATTTGGTTAACTAATGTTAAATTATGAAGAAAAGCTTTTGGATTACACAGAATTCTTTCTTAAGCAGGAAAAAAAGAGCTTCTTTCAACACAAAAGCCTGCCATTTTTTTCAGTCAGTGTTCAATAGAAAATATAATCTGAGTCATTATGGCCCACTGTTACTTTGAACTGAGGCTACCATGGCCACCTCAGCAAAACAGGTTTTCACCTGAAGAAGCCTGTTCTTAATGCACTCTTATTTTCCAAACAGATTTTAAGATATTAAGGTTTTCTGCTTTATATCTTCAATCTAAAGTTTATTCAGTTGATTCTCAAAATGTGTAACATTCTTTAGTAACAAACATGGTGTAAAAATAAGAAAGCCATCTGTTTTGAGGGGCATAAAAATCCTCTACATTATTCTTAACCAATAATGTTCCCATCACGGCTAAAATTAATTGTTCCAATCTACTAAACTACAAAAGAAATACAGTTGACAAAGGGTGAAATATGAACATCAATGGTAAGTTTTGAATTTATCCTATTTATCTTGAACGTAAGATCTCATGACCCACTAAAATTCAGTTCAGAGTGTTTTATGAAAAATAATGGCTGAAATTGAATGTCTTAATTTACATTTAATGCAATTAAGAATGGTTTAAATTATGACTGATGAACAGCACACACAGATGTCAGTCAGTTTCATCAGAATAAATTGAAGTCAGTGTCAATGAATGCTCCGCTGATAAATCCCACTTTACATAAAATTAATAAAAATAAGGAAATATAATCCTTAACTAATTGCAAAATGTGCTGGAATTCCCCTGAATTTTGAAGGAAAAAGATGAGGAGAAAGTGTTGCTAGTAGGAGCTGGAAAATAGTTTATAAAAATGATTTTTTTATTCACAAGTTGCACACTGCATAAAATTATTAGATATTTTGTTGAAATGAATGATCAGAAGGTTTGTAAGTAAGAAAGCTCCATTATGAGATTTTTTGCTTTATGTGCTAGAACACAGGTAAATAAAATAATGGCTTGAGAGCACCCTGAAATTCTAGGGCACAGCCAAATAGATACCTCACACATATCCACCCTGAGACCATCAGTTTCAGCTTTGTTTGATGGCCCAGTCCTATGTGAGGTGTGAAGTGGTCCAACAGTGACTTGCCCAGCTGCATGAAAGAAGGATCCTGATCCTGGTAGGCCCAGTCTGTCTCAGGGGCATTTCCCACCTGGCACCTTAATACAGAGAAGTCTTAATAACAGTAGGAACTACAGCAATCCATCCTCCTATACTACAAGTTGCTTCTGTGCAAGATTGGTTGGGTCTTTGGTTTCTAATCCTGCCCCATGGCATTGTCCAACTACACATCTCATTCCTCTGCTTCTGGGCTACATGATGGATTTATGTACTACTAGACAGTAGAGTATCTGGTAAGTGTAGCTGCTGACAGCATCATCAGAAGTCTACTATGCTAGTACAATGTTGTAGTCTATGACAGTGGACTAAACCAAAAATCCTGTTCTTCCACAAGAATCTGTAGTAATAAGTACATAGGTGCTGTCAAGCCACAAGTGACATATGGTGGCCCCAGCAAGGGGCTTTCAAGGCAAGCAAGAAGCAGAGGTGGCATGCCATTGTCTTCCTCTGAAGATTCAGCCTCAGTAGTCCAAGATCTGACCCTGCTTAGCTTCTGAGATCTGATGAGATCAGACTATACTGTGCTAACTTCACTCCCTTATAGTAATAGGCTGCACTTTTTTCGGGGGGGAAGCCAACAGGAGATGAAAAGTCTTTGGTTCGGGACGGCTCATCTCAAAGAGATGAAGGGGTAGTTGTTACTTCTCTACAAGGAAAAGGAGTAGAATTGTCCACTGAGACTGTGGCTAACGATATGGACTGCCTGGCAAGGTCTCGAGGCAGCAAGAGGAAGGTTGTGGGCTTAACATGCATGGGAAACTATAAGTGTTTATACACAAATGCTAGAAGTGTCCAAGGTAAAATTGGGGAATTGGAATGCTTGGTGTTGCGGGGGGGGAATAGACAATGTGGGTATTTCAGAAACTTGGTGGGCTGAGGAAAATCAGTGGAATATGCTGATTCCTGGTTATAAATTATATTGGAAGGATAGGGGGGAAGGGTTGGAGGTGGGGTGGCTCTGTATGTCAGAGAGGGTATACCATCCAGTAAGATTGAGAGGGTAAGTGAATTGGATTTGCTTCTGGAAATGCTATGGGTTGAAATAGTGGGCCCAAAAGGAAGCTTAACATTGGGAGTTTGTTATTGCCCACCAGATCAAAAGATAGAGGAGGATTATAAAATGATGAATGAATTAAAGATAGCGGCTAGACAAAATAACTGTGTCATAATAGGTGATTTTAACCACCCACACATTGATTTGGTCAACATGAGTTCAAGTCGGGAAAAAGAGATTGAGTTTCTAGATACCCTTGATGACTGTGCTATGGAACAAATGGTCACAGAACCTACCAGGGGAGAGGCAATCCTGGATTTAGTCCTAAGTAACGCCCAGGACTTGGTGAGAGATGTGAAAGCGATTGCACCACTTGGGAACAGTGACCATAATGTTATTGGGTTTAACATTTGTATAAATAGGGAGTTGCCCAAAAAGACTGACACAACCACTTTTAACTTTAAAAGGGGTAACTTCTCTGATATGAGGGGACATGTGAGGAAGAAACTGAAAGGAAAAATAGAAAGGGTCAAAACTATTGGGGAAGCTTGGAGACTATTTAAAACTACAATCCTAGAAGCTCAGAAAAAATATATACCACAGGTTAGGAAAGGCACAAATAGGTATAGAAAAAAGCTTGCATGGTTAACAAACAAAGTAATAGAAACTGTAAAAGGTAACAAGGATTCCTTTAAGTGGTGGAAAGCTAGTCTCAGTGAGGTTGATAAAAGGGAACACAGGCTGTGGCAAATAAAATGCAAATCTGTGATCAGACAGGGAAAAAGGGAATATGAGGAGCATATAGCAAAAAACATAAAGACCAACAATAAAACTTATATTTATTTATATTTATATCTTCGACTTATATCCCGCTCGAACCCCCGAAGGGGTCTCTGAGCGGCTTACAGTTACTCTTGAATCCTTATCTAAGGCCACATAGTTGATTGGGAAGGGACTGCCCTACCAGCACCCCGTGGAGAGCGGTGTTCTTTTCAGTTTCTTGTCAATTTTTCATCCTGGGTCGGCTCGGCTCGGAGTTCGCAGGTCCCTCTGGCGCGTGGTTCCTGCGTCGGCGTGGCTCCGGCTCTGACTTTCCGACTCCGCCGCGCCTGCGCCTCCACGCTCTCCTCGCACCGTCGTCTCTGCTCCGCCTTTCACCGTCCCCTGGAGCTCTCGCCATCTTGCTGCCATCATGCCGCCCGCCTCGTTGCCGCTGGCGCTCCACAACCCCCACAAGGGAGAGGGGGGTGCTCCCTGCCATCTAAGACAGGTAGCCATTTTATCTACTTGCTATTTTGTTGTTATTTAACAGCTTTCGAACCGCTGGGTAGACGGGAGCTGGGACTTGGGCCAGGTGCTCACCCTGGCCGCGGCGGGATTCGAACAGCCGTAATGGCTGTTCATAGATGTTACCAGCAGGCATTAGTTGCCTGCGCCACCACTCCCTTGAACTTTCTTCAAATACATTAGAAACAGGAAACCAGCCCAGGAAGCAGTGGGGCCATTGGATGGCCAAGGGGTAAAAGGAGTGCTGAAGGATGATAGGGAAATGGCTGAGAAGCTGAATGCATTTTTTGCCTCTGTCTTCACTGTGGAAGATGAGAAGTGCTTGCCCACTCCAGAACCGCTGATTTCGGGAGGGGTGATGAAAGACCTGAGTCAGATTGAGGTGACAAGAGACGAGGTCCTATGACTGATAGACAAAAACTGATAAATCACCAGGCCTGGATGGCATACATCCGATAGTTCTCAAAGAACTCAAATGTGAACTTGCGGATCTCCTTACAAAAATATGTAATTTTTCCTTAAAATCTGCCTCCATTCCTGAGGACTGGAAGGTAGCTAATGTTACTCCCATCCTTAAAAAAGGGTTCCAGAGGAGATCCAGGCAATTACATGCCAGTCAGTCTGACACGGATACCAAGTAAATTGGTGGAAACTGTTATTAAGGAAAGAATTAGTAGGCACATTGATGAACAAAAACTATTGAGGCAGACTCAGCACAGGTTCTGTAAGGGAAGATCTTGTCTCACTAACCTATTAGTGTTTTTTGAGGAAGTGAACAAACATGTGGACAAGGGGGACCTAATAGATGTTGTTTACCTTGACTTCCAGAAAACTTTTGATAAACTTCCTCATCAAAGGCTCCTAAGTAAGCTCAATAGTCATGGGATAAAAGGACAAGTCCTCTTGTGGATCAAAAACTGGCTAATTAATAGGAAACATAGAGTGAGTATAAATGGGCAATTTTCTCAGTGGAGGGTGGTAAGCAGTGGGGTACCACAGGGATCAGTACTCAGTCCGATGCTTTTTAACTTGTTTATTAATGATTTGGAATTGGGAGTAAGCAGTGAAGTGGCTAAATTTGCAGATGACACAAAGTTGTTCAGGGTGGTGAGAACCAGGGAGGTGAGAACCAGGGAGAATTGTGAGACACTCCAAAGGGATCTGTTGTCAGGAGCCAGGGTGCGGGGCCAGGCAAGCATGGGGTGGTCAGAGCACAGTCCGAGGTAAAAGCCAGGCAAGCCGAGTAACCAAGTTTCAAGGTGCAAGACAAGCGGGGTGGTCGAGGGACAGTCCAGAGTCAGGAGCCAAGTAAGCCAAGAACCCGAGGAAACCAAGTCCGAATCACCAACTGTTAGCATTGTCAGGAGGTCCAAAAGCCGAGGGGTCAAGAGTCCAAGAGATGAAGGTTCAAGGTGCAGAGTAGCGAGGTTGAACAAGCCGAGGTCAAGGAGCCAAGGGAAACAAGCCGGAACAAGCAGTCAAGAACTCGAGCGGGATGGTGCAGAGCTTCATTGATGCGACTAGTTGCTGGCACAAGTTGTTAATGTGCCAGCACAGGCTAAGTAGTATTCCAGGCACCTGGTAATTAGCACACCCCAAGCACATCCCAGCTCCCGCTAATACTCAGGGCTATACGAGCGCCAGGCACACATGCATGCTTCTCGCTGCCCGGCTGCCATGTCCCGCTGGCGCTGCTCTTGTAAACAAGACACCAGTGGCGGTGAGTCAGGGGGTGTGTTACTCAGGCAGGGATCTGCCCCAGCTGTTGCTGGGCCCACCTCTGAGCTTGCCGCATTGTCAGGTGTGGGGGTTTCTGGTGTAGGGAGCTCATCCCTGTCGGCCCTTAGCTCCTCCATGGGCACCAACGGCTCAGGCTCAGCAGGGGCCGTGACATCTGTCAAGGATGGGCAAGTGGGCATCAACGTGGCAAATGGGGTTCAATGTGGCCAAGTACAAAGTGATGCACATTGGCGCCCAAAATCCTAAGTATAAATACACATTGATGGGGTTGGAACTAGCAGAGACTGACCGAGAGAGAGATCTTGGAGTCATAGTAGATAATGAAAATGTCTAGACAGTGTGCGACTGCAATAAAAGAGAGAAGAGAGAGAAGGGATTGGATTTATACCCCGCCCTTCACTACCCAAGGGAGTCTCAGAGCGGCTTCCAAACTCCTTTCCCTTCCCCTCCCCACAACAGAAACCCTGTGAGGTAGACGGGGCTGAGAGAGCTCTTGACAGAAACTGCTCTTTTTCAAGAACAGCTGTGCCAGAGCTTGTGACTGACCCAAGGTCACATCAGCAGGTGCAAGTGGAGGAATGGGGAATCAAACCCAGTTCTCCCGGATTAGAGTCCATGCTCCTAACCACTATACCAAACTGGCTCTAAAAAGGGCCAATGCTATGCTGGAGATTATTAGGAAGGGAATTGAAAACAAATCAGCCAGTATCATCATGCCCCTGTATAAATCAATGGTGCGACTTCATTTGGAGTACTGTGTACAGTTCTGGTCACTACACCTCAAAAAGGATATTATAGCATTGGAAAAGGTGCAGAAAAGGGCAACTACAATGATCAAATGGTTGGAACACTTTCCCTATGAAGAAAGGTTAAAACACTTGGGGCTCTTTAGCTTGGAGATATGACGGCTGAAGGGTGACATGATCAAGGTTTATAAGATTATGAATGGGATAGAACAGGTTGAGAAAGAAGTACTTTTCTCCCTTTCTCACAATACAAGAACTCGTGGGTACTCAATGAAATTGCTGAGCTGTCGGGTTAAAACAGATAAAAGGAAGTACTTCTTCACCCAAAGAGTGATTAACACATGGAATTCACTGCCACAGGAGGTGGTGGCAGCTACAAGCGTGGACAGCTTCAAGAGGGAATTAGATAAGCATATGGAGCAGAAGTCCATCAGTGGCTATTAGCCACAAGGTATAGATAGGAACTCTTAGGCTGGGACAAGTGATGCTCTGTATTCTTGGTCCTTGGGGGGGGGCAACAGTGGGAGGGCTTCTAGTGTCCTGGCCCCACTGCCGGACCTCCTGATGGCACCTGGTATTTTTGGCCACTGTGTGACAGAGTGTTGGACTAGATGGGCCATTGGCCTGATCCAACATTGGCTTCTCTTATGTTCTTATGGTCTTCACAACTGCTACCTCCGGGGTATGGGGGTAAACAAGTTTGTCTGTGTGTTTTAAAGGTCACATGTTTTATTATCTATGTGTAACTTGGAGTAGTCCCCAAACGCTTGTATTTCAATAACCTTATGGCTGTACCATTGCTAAACTGCCACTGAAAGAGACCACATTGATGTAATCAGAGTTGCTAAATATGCAACCCAAGGTGTTCCATTTCTGTTAGGGTTGCCAGGTCCGACTAAGGAATATCTGGGGGCATTGGAGGTGGAGTCAGGAGACTTTGGGGGTGGAGCCAGGAGCAAAGATGCGACACATCCTGTGATTTCACTTCCAGGTCAACCCCCCACACCCAGGATGTTCCTGTGATTCCATGGTAGGAGCTTCGTGTTAAGGAACAACCATCTGATTTTTTATAAGATACAGAGCATCACTTATCCCAGCCTGTGGCTCTTAGCCTAGGGGCTCTGTAAGAAGCCCAGGAAGAGCCAGAAAGCCAGGGACCTTGGCTTCTTGGGTTCCCAGTAAGGTAAGTAGACTCCTACAACAGGAACCGTATAAATACAAAAGGTTTTAAAAGGGGGTTATAGAAAAGTATTTGTTTAAAAACAATTATGAAGCCAGAATGCCAGCAGGGGGCTGGGGGCTACCCAGTGTTTTGCATGGAGTGTCACATGTATGACTATCTGCCCACTGGGCAGAAGTCTTGGGTGTGTGCTCGGTGCAAGGAGCTCCTGGTTCTCAGGAAGCGAGTTTGCTCCCTTGAGGCCAAGGTGGCTGACCTGGAGAAGCAGAGACAGTCAGTTAGGTGCACGGAGAAGACTCTCGGGGACTTGTTAGATATGTCCCACTCTGGATCTGGCAGCCCGGCTGCTGCCAGGGAGCATGAGGGTCAAGGGGAAACGGGGCACCATGCTGAGGATAAGGGGAATGTGCCCTCAGAAGGGACCTCTTCTTCAGCTGGTGAATGGGTATCCTTTCGTACCAAGGAACCGTCCCTGGGAAGGGTGGGAGGAGGGCTCTTGGTAGTTGGTGATTCGATCCTTAGGCAGGTAGACAGCTGGGTGGCGAACCCGCGTACTGACCATATGGTGACTTGCCTGCCTGGTGCGAAGGTAGCGGACATTACGCATGTTTTAGATAGGCTGGTAGATAGTGCTGGGGAGGAGCCAGTGGTCGTGGTGCACCTCGGCACCAACAATGTGGGGAAATGCAGTCGTGAGGTCCTGGAGGAGAAATTTAGGCTGCTGGGCAGGAAACTCAAGGCCAGGACCTCCAAGGTAGCCTTCTCAGAAGTGCTACCTGTTCCACGTGCAGGGCCGGAGAGACAGGCACAGATCAGGAGTCTCAATGCATGGATGAGACGGTGGTGTAGGGGGGAAGGGTTCAAGTTTGTTAGGCACTGGGATGCTTTTTGGGACAAGAGGGAGCTGTCTCCACTTGTCCCGAGAAGGAACCAGGCTGCTGGCGCTCAAAATCAAAAAGGTGGCAGAGCAGTTTTTAAACTGAATAATGGGGGAAAGCCGACAGGAGATGAAAAGTCTCTGGTTCAGGATGGCTCATCTCAAAGAGATGAAGGGGTAGCTACTACTTTTGTACAAGGAAATGGATTACAATTGTCCACTGAGACTGTGGCTAATGATAGGAACTGTCTGGCAAGGTCTCAAGGCAACAAGAGGAAGGCTGTGGGCTTAACAAATGTGGGAAACTATAAGTGTTTATACACAAATGCTAGAAGTCTCTGAGGTAAAATTGGGGAGTTGGAATGCTTGGTGTTGTGGGGGGAAATAGACATTGTGGGTATTTCAGAAACTTGATGGGATGAGGAAAATCAGTGGGATACAGTGATTCCTGGTTATAAATTATATCGGAAGGATAGGGGGGGAAGGGTTGGAGGTGGGGTGGCTCTGTATGTCAGAGAGGGTATACCGTCCAGTAAGATTGAGAGGGTAAGTGAATTGGATTCGCTTCTGGAAATGCTATCGGTTGAAATAGTGGGTCCAAAAGGAAGCTTAACAGTGGGAGTTTGTTATCGCCCACCAGATCAAAAGATAGAGGAGGATTATAAAATGATGAATGAATTAAAGATAGCGGCTAGACGAAATAACTGTGTCGTAATAGGCGACTTTAACTACCCACACATTGATTGGGTCAATATGAGTTCTAGTCGGGAAAAAGAGATTGAGTTTTTAGACACTCTCAATGACTGTGCTATGGAACAGATGGTTACAGATCCTACCAGGGGAGAGGCGATCCTGGATTTGGTCCTAAGTAACACCCAAGACCTGGTGAGAGATGTAAACGTGATTGGACCACTTGGGAACAGTGACCATAATGTCATTGAGTTTAACATTTATACAGATAAGCAGTTGCCCAAAAAGACTGACGCAACCACTTTTAACTTTAAAAGGGGTAACTTCTCTGGTATGAGGGGACATGTGAGGAAGAAATTGAAAGGAAGAGTGGAGAAGGTCGAAACCACTGGGGAAGCTTGGAGACTATTTAAAATACAGTCCTAGAAGCTCAGAAAAAAATATATACCTCAGGTTAGGAAAGGTACAAATAGGTATAGAAAAAAGCCTGCATGGTTAACAAATAAAGTAATGGAAGCTGTAAAAGGTAAGAAGGATTCCTTTAAGCGGTGGAAAGCTAGTGAGGTTGCTAAAAGGGAACACAGACTATGGCAAATAAAATGCAAGTCTGTGATCAGGCAAGCAAAAAGGGAATATGAGGAACATATCGCAAAAAACATAAAGACCAACAATAAAACTTTCTTCAAATACATTAGAAGTAGGAAGCCAGCCAGGGAGGCAGTGGGGCCCTTGGATGACCAAGGGGTAAAAGGAGTAGTGAAGGATGATAGGGAAATGGCTGAGAAGCTGAAAACATTTTTTGCCTCTGTCTTCACTGTGGAAGAGGAGAAGTGCTTGCCCACTCCAGAAGCACCGATTTCGGGAGGGGGTTTGAAAGACCTGAACCAGATTGCGGTGACAAGAGAGGAAGTCCTCCGACTGACAGACAATTTAAAAACTAATGAATCACCAGGCCCAGATGGCATTCATCCGAGAATTCTGAAAGAACTCAAATGTGAACTTGTGGATCTCCTGACAAAAATATGTAATCTTTCTTTAAAATCTTCCTCCATTCCTGAGGACTGGAAGGTAGCTAATGCCACTCCCATCTTTAAAAAGGGCTCCAGGGGAGATCCAGGAAATTACAGGCCAGTCAGTCTGACATCAATACCGGGTAAGTTATTGGAAACTGTTATTAAGGAGAGAATTAGTAGGCACATTGATGAACAAAAACTATTGAGGCAGACTCAGCATGGGTTCTGTAAGGGAAGATCTTGTCTCACTAACCTGTTAGTGTTTTTTGAGGGAGTGAACAAACATGTGGACAAGGGGGACCCAATAGATATTATTTACCTTGACTTCCGGAAAGCTTTTGATACAGTTCCTCATCAAAGGCTCCTAAGTAAGCTCAATAGTCATGGGATAAAAGGACAAATCCTCTTGGGGATCAAAAACTGGCTTATAAATAGAAAACAGAGAGTGAGTATAAATGGGAAACTTTCCCAGTGGAGGGTGGTAAGCAGTGGGATACCACAGGGATCAGTACTTGTTCCGATGCTTTTTAACTTGTTTATTAATGATTTGGAATTGGGAGTAAGCAGTGAAGTGGCTAAATTTGCAGATGACACGAAGTTGTTCCAGGTGGTGAAAACCAGGGAGGATTGTGAGGCACTCCAAAGGGATCTGTCGAGGATGGGTGAGTGGACGTCAACGTGGCAAATGGGGTTCAATGTGGCCAAGTGCAAAGTGATGCACATTGGAGCCAAAAATCCTAAATATAAATACACGTTGATGGGGTCTGAACTGGCAGAGACGGACCAAGAGAGAGATCTTGGAGTCGTAGTAGATAACTCAATGAAAATGTTTAGACAGTGTGTAGCTGCAATAAAGAAGGCCAACGCTATGCTGGGGATTATTAGGAAGGGAATTGAAAACAAATCAGCCAGTATCATCATGCCCCTGTATAAATCATTGGTGCGACCTCATTTGGAATAGTGTACAGTTCTGGTCACCACATCTCAAAAAGGATATTATAGCATTGGAAAAAGTGCAGAGAAGGGCAACTAGAATGATAAAAGGGTTGGAACACCTTCCCTATGAGGAAAGGTTAAAATGCTTGGGGCTCTTTAGCTTGGAGAAACGACGGCTGAGGGGTGACATGATCGAGGTTTATAAGATTATGAATGGGATTGAGCAGGTTGAGAAAGAAGTATTTTTCTCCCTTTCTCACAATACAAGAACTCGTGGGCACTCCATGAAATTGCTGAGCAGTCGGGTTAGAACAGATAAAAGGAAATACTTCTTCACCCAAAGAGTGATTAACATATGGAATTCACTGCCACTGGAGGTGGTGGCAGCTACAAGCATGGAGAGTTTTAAGAGGGAATTAGATAAACATATGGAGCAGAAGTCCATCAGTGGCTATTAGCCACAGGGTATAGATAGGAACTCTCAGTCTGGGGCAGGTGATGCACTCTATTCTTGGTGCTGGAGGGGGCAGCAGTGGGAGGGCTTCCGGTGTCCTGGCCCCACTGCTGGACCTCTGATGGCACCTGGTATATTTTGGCCGCTGTATGACAGAGTGTTGGACTAGATGGGCCATTGGCCTGATTCAACATTGGCTTCTCTTATGTTCTTATGTTCTTATATTATTCTTATTCAAACCTACTGCATACCCACTGTAGCTTCGATAGTAAATAGGCTATTCTCTGCCCCTCAGCTACTTGTGGCCTTGCACTTTAACCTGGAGGTAGAAGTTGATTCTGGAAATTTAGAGTGGAGAGACCCCTGAGTGACTATCTTCTGCAGAAATGAGGTCTGGTCCAGAACAGTTTCAGAAATAAGATGCCTGTGTTGCTTTCCACATATATTTTTGGGCCAGTGGTTGCCATTCATCTTTGAGGATGACTCATAACCCCCTGAATTAGGTTTGAATTAACTAAATTAGGTTTGAATAATAGGCACTTAAGATGATTTCTGACATATTTGTGGTCATTATCAGGGTGTTTTTCCCTCAAAGACATTGAGTTAGACATTTACATGAAGAAATATCACAACTGAGAACTATCATATTGTATAAAACTGTACTCTTGATTTCTGCAGATAAATTTGTGAACAGGATTTGTGAAATGTTAGATTTCCCAATGTATTTGTGAATATGAACCCAAGATTCCTGTTTAGTCCTGTTCTGTTCCGAAAGCACTGAGGTTGGCCAGTCCCTACAGCTTGTACCAGTGGGCTGCAAGAGCAGACTGGGAAGTAAAAATGGCCCTGGTCCAAGCTAAGCTGAGGGCCCCTTGTGGTGCTACAAGCCAGCACAGCAGAGATCACTCACCTCAATGGTACTAACAGTAGATATTAGCTCATCCATTCCTTCCTCCTGAGAACTGGCAGCAGTGCAAGGAAAGACAACTGGTGAAGCAACACCAATTACCATTGCCACGAAGGGTCTGAGCCACGGCTCCTGAGGCTCTGGCACAGTTGCTAGAGCCTGGTTATGCTTGCCTCTGGCCACCAGCAGTCCTCTAAAGCAGAGGCCCACCAGGGAATTTCCTTTTAAGTTAAATGGTCCTTCTGCCCCTGATGGATAGGCACTAGGATTACCATATTAACCGAGCAAAACTTGGTCCAGTCATGGCATAAGGTAAAAATGTTCACCTGTTAATGTCTGTGGATCAAACCCCACTGCTGAGGGCAAAGGAACACAAGCCAGTAAAACTGTTTGTAATCTTAGTAGACAGGTTATTCTTTTTAATGACCTCATCTGGGAGCTGCTGCAGAAATAACTCTGAGATGTGTCTGGTGTATATTTTGTGCCTAGCTAAGTAATTATACCGTACCTCTTTCAAGAAGATGCATATTTCCCATTACCTTTCCATCTTGAAATATCAAATTAATCAGCATGCCTTAATTGTGTTTTTGTTCTGGGTGATGATACTCATTGTCTGTATGTTAAATAGCTGGTTGTCCTACCTGTCCTTACACAGCAAGACCACCCGGCCAATCTCTTAGTTCGATCCATTGAAAAACAGGTTGTCCTAGAGGAGTTTTGAATTATTTATTGAGGTCCCTTGCTCCCCCCCCGCCATCACACTACCAAAGTTTTGTTTGCCATAGCATCACATTCTATTGTAGTACTTTCTTTATTACTCTTATACTGTGGATGTTAAAAACTGACAAAAAATGTACGGAGGTAACTATTAAGTTCTGAGAGCTTCACAGATGCGTTAGTGCAATACTTTTGCAGACATGAAGATCCTATATCCACGTTTCAATGTGCTTGTGCATTCAATGTATGACACAGCCATTTCCCCTCTTTTCAAGATTCAGACATTTGGGTTATGAAGGTACAAAAAATCTGAGTTCTCTCACTGAATGAAAAATAATGGTTCTGTGCATGGAGCAGGGGTCACTGGGTGTGTGGGGTGGGAGTAGTTGTGAATTTCCTGCATTGTGCAGAGGGTTGGACTAGATGACCCTGGTGATTCCTTCCAACTCTATGACTTTCCCAGTAAGTTCCATCTGAACTCAGTTCTCCCAAGTCTCATATTTTACTTACTGACCTTCACTGATCTGAAGATTGAACTGTCAGACAAGCTGGTACTTTCCTTTACATCAGTATGCACTGGCTACAACCAAATTATTTCAAAGTCCTTCCATTTAGGCAAGTGTGTTTTAAGGATTACTGTACTAGTCAGAAAGGCTGACAAGAGACCTTCAACATATTACTAAAAGTTGTTTGTGCAGCTAATAGTGTTTAGTGCCTATTCCCTACAATAATAGGTACAGGTTCAGAATTGTCTTGAACTCATTCCTTCTTGCCTAAACAAGCTGTTCCCTAATCCCAGATAAGAATCTAAGAAGAACCTTCTGCATCAGACTGATAGTGTCCTGTTTCCCACAGTTACCAGCCAGATACACCGGAAGACCCATAAGCAGAAACACAAATCCTAAGAGAACATAAGAACATAAGAGAAGCCAATGCTGAATCAGGCCAATGGCCCATCTAGTCCAACACTCTGTCTCACAGTGGCCAAAAATATCAGGTGCCATCAGGAGGTCCAGCAGTGGGGCCAGGACACTAGAAGACCTTCCCACTGTTGCCCCCCCCAAGGACCAAGAATACAGAGCATCACTTGCCCCAGCCACTGCCGGCTCGCCCACTAGGCGAGCTAGGCGCCGCCTAGGGCGCTGGGGTCCACAGGGGCGCCAAAGCGCCCCCGCCCTGCCCCCGTGAAGCCGGCGCTGGGAGGGAAGGGCGCCCGTTCAAACGGGCGCCCCTTTCCTGGCTTTCCTGAGCACACTGCTACTGCAGCGTGCTCAGGAAAGCCAGCGCTCCCCCCCCGTCTCCAGCCGGTGCTGGGAGGAAGGGGCGCCCGTTCAAATGGGCGCTCCTTCCCTGGCTTTCCTGAGCACTCCGCTACTGCGGCGTGCTCAGGAAAGCGGCGCTCCCCCCCCCGTCTTCAGCCGGCGCTGGGGCTGGGAGGGAAGGGGCGCCCGTTCAAAGCCGGCGCTCCACCACCCCCCGTCTCCAGCCGGCCCTGGGGCTGGGAAGAGGCGGCCGTTCAAACGGCCGCCCCTTCCCTATCTTTCCTGAGCACGCCGCACTAGGCAAGCCGGCGCTCCACCCCCCCCGGTCTCCAGGCCCCACCGGGAGATTGGCATCCCCGTGGGGTGGGCGCCCCAGGCTGTCTTGCCTAGGGTGCCCAGACACCTGGGGCCGGCCCTGGCCCCAGCCTGAGAGTTCTTATCTATACCTTGTGGCTAATAGCCACTCTCGTTGTTGACTCTCAGCAACTGCCATTGAGCAATATATTACCTCTAAACAGGATTCTATTTAACCATCTTAAACTCCTTCAAAGCCATCTAAGCTAGTGGCCATTAGTACACCATGTGGCAGTGAGCTCTGGTAGTTAATTGTGTGTTATGTGATCTATGCAGGCTAGCTGTGATCACCCAACTGGTTAGGGGGATGCACACTCTACATACTTAAATGTACCACCTTTTTTACCATTTCACATGTTTCAGGCCAAGGCCCAGCACTGAAAACTGGTCCTAGGATTAACTAAAACTGGGTTCAAATTAAGCCTGACAATTTGCTGTTTCTGTACCATTTTATGTCATATAGTGATTAATGTTATGTACTGAATGTGAATCGCTCCTATCTATTCACATGTTAAGCTTGAGTCTGAATGTGGCTCTTCAGATGTCACATTGCTATTGGTCGGTTTCTGCGAAACCTGTGTAATTACCCAATCACTGAGTGATATTGTTGCAAAGAGGGAACGGTCTTGATTGGCCTTTATCCCTGTATTCTGATTGGTCTTTAACTTGTAATGGGTGTGGCTTTGACAGCCCGGGAGAGTTTAAAAGAAGGAGCTGTGCTCCCCATGTTGTTGTGTGTTCCTGACTTGCAGTTGCTGTTTAATAAAGCTGAAATCACTTGAAGCTGAATCCTTTGTTGAGTCTCATACTTAACAATTAACATTCATGTTAATGGAGGAAGGGCTTTTATTTAAGTGTCCTGTGACCTTGTCTAGACAATTTATTTGGCTAGAAATTATAGCCGTAGCAAATTCTCATATAGATGAGACACAAATATTAAGCCACATGAAGCAATCTAGTCTTAGCCACACTATATATTTCCCTTCCTTTCCCCAATTCTTTCTCCAGGCTCATTTTACACATGTGATGAGGCTTGCACACCTTCTCACGAGAGATGGCTTTACAGTTATATATATCTGACTGTCAGAAAGCTTTTCATGAAGTTTAATCTAGATTTTCCTTTTTTTAAAAAAATCATGCCATTATTCCTACTTAGATCTTTTTTCCTGAGCCATATATTTTGACCCACAATTCTGTTAAGCTGAAGCACCTTGATTTTAATCCATTTAGGCAGTGGTCCTCCTTAACCACCTTTATTTGAACCTAAGTCTCATAGGAATCAGTGGGATTTATCTCCACGCAATGATTTTAAGAATGGGCCAATGACCTCATTGGTTTGAATTGCATTAAGGTAAAGGTAAAAGTTCCCTTGCTCGAAAGCCAGTCGAATCCGACTCTAGGGTTGCGGTGCTCATCTCCGTTTCAAAGCCGAAGAGCCAGCGCTGTCCAAAGACGTTTCCGTGGTCATGTGGCCGGCATGACTAAACACCAAGGCGCACGGAACGCTGTTACCTTCCCACCGAAGTGGTACCTATTTATCTACTTGCAATTTCTTGCTTTCGAACTGCTAGGTTGGCAGGAGCTGGAACTAGAGACGGGAGCTCACTCCGTCATGCGGCACTCTAGGGTCTCGAACTGCTGAACTACTGACCTTCCACAGCCTGCAGTTCAGCATCTTAACCACTTGAGCCACCGCAGCTCAATGAATTGCATTAGATCATCCAAACATCTGGGTCCAATCTGGTTACAGTGCATAATCGATCCTATCTTTCCCCCCACTGCTTTGGCATTCACTCCCCTCTTCCATCTGTAGACTGCTCCTATACTTGCCTGTCTCTTTTATGCTCCACTCCCGAACACATTTGTCTTATTCCATGGAACTGCAGGAGCCAGCATTTCAGAGGTTGTACATACAGCTAAAAAGTGCATTGTTCATGAGTTTGGGACAAGTGGCATCTCTGTGAGATAAGGAACACAACAGGCCACCAGGAAGGAAATGGACAGGAAAACTCAGGTGTGTCCATAGATTTATTGCAAGCTCCCTTCTAGATTTAAAAAGCCTGTAGAATCTTCCAGTGCACACCACTCTGAGCTCCATGGAGGAAAAGCAAACTATAATTGCAACAAATGTAAAAATAGATCTCAGCATCATGTGGTTTTCAGTGCAGCTGACACCAGTGGAATAGAATTCTCTGTGTTTTTGACTGGGAAATAGGCAATAGGAGTGGAATCCTAAATAGAGCTACATCCTTCTAATTCTTTAACAGGGCCAGTATTACTAATTCTGGGTTCCCGAGCAAAAGTCCAGGATCAGTTCTCAGCATCACTGCCACCCCACCAACAATTCCATGCCTGCCAGAGCCAAATGAGGGATGGTCTGCACCCCTTGTGAGTTGTGTTGGCAGAGTTCAGGAAATAATCCAATCTACACTTTGGAGTTTGCTTTCAATTAATTTACTGCAATAGGATTTTGCAAAAAGACAATTACTGCAGGCCGTTCATAGCACAGAGATGCCTTCAGAGCAGAAGCATTAATACATAACACATAGCAGAGAGAGACAAACAAGAGATAGGCTGAACTGCAAGAGAAAAATATTCAACAAACCCTAAACACTAGAGAATGCTTCATAGCTCCCCCTAGGGTACAAGTGGACTAAACTACTCTATGGTTGCAATCACAAGCATTAGAAAAAATGGGGGGAAGAAGTGAGGCTCTTTCCTCCACAGGAATTTGACCTGCAGTTTCATGATCACACTTCCCTTTGAAGCTGCGGGAGCAGTCTGTCAGTGTTTGATCAGACGCAACTGCGGATGAGTCAGGGTTTTTTTGCACTATCTGTTCCCCATGTGCTTAAATGAGGGATCAATGAATCACACCTCTGCACCGAGGGCTCCCTATGGAGTCTGCGATGATGTGCATACTGTGAAGGGAGAAAAAACAACAGCATGGGAGTCGGGATGGCCTGATCAGACCATCCCAATGCCATGAGAGCACACTGGAGCAATCAGACAGGGGAAAGTCCGTCTGTGGCCCGTCGCAGCCCATTTTCCCTGGTGTCTTTTAACTCCACTTCTGCAGCAGAGCAGAACAGGTTGCCAACAGCTGTAGGGCACTTCCCAGATGTTGCTGTCAGACTGAGCCCTTTAAATCCGCCTGGCATTCACACCGATGTTGGGTCTAATTGTGCATATGATTTCAGCCTATCAACAGTATTTACAGTAATTAGACTCTTAGCAGGCTGTTGCTTCTCCAACGTTGGACAGGAGTTTCCACTTACACCAAACAAGGCTTTTCCCTCTTCCTCCTGGGTGGTTAGGGTTTGTTGCCCATTGATAAAACCACCTCAGGGACTTAGAGATGTAATTCTGCTTAGGAGTGTAATGCAGGAACCATAGGAATTCTACAGTGAGACTGGTCCCTCATGCGCATTCCAAGTCCTATCCCTGAAATTTTAGCTTGTCTTTTTAAAAGTAGGTTCTAAGCCCTGCTACTTACAGAGATATTAGTAGAAATGTGCAGACATATTCAATCCAATTGTTCTGTAAGACACAAAACTGGTATTCGGGTCAAAGAATGGAGAAGAACTGGGATGACTGACAACTGCCTGCATTTTTGTTAATGCTAAATATTTTGTTGAAGCTGGATCAACTAATTCACACTAATTGAACCGTATCATTTGCATTTAGGCTTTGTTTGTTTTACAGTGGTACCAAATGTACCCTTAGGCTATGGCTGCGAGTCCCTCAGCGGGGAAAGGGAGTGTCCCAGCTACTAGGCACAACAGGCACCTGAGCAGAGAGGCAATGCCAGAGCAGTCCAGAAAGCGAAGTCAAAGCCAGTCCAAGGGTCAGTAATTCCTTAGGTTCAGACAGGTCTGAGAAGCAGAATCCAAAGGCAGTCCAGATACCAAAGTCCAAGGTCAGCCCATAAATCACAGGGAGCAAGGCAAGGCAGGAGTTGTGGTCACTGTTTTCACAGATATGTGACTCATTGCTTCAATGGCTGGAAAGGCATACCAGCTTGGTTTAAGTAAGCCTCTCACAATGAGCTGAGTTAAGCAAGGCAAGGTCCTGCAATCACTCAGGACTGCTATCAGCCAAACGCCTGCGTTGGGCCAAGAGACACGCACTGTGCCTTCGCTCTGTAAGTTGCCAGTGAGATCTCTCCTGGCATTAGTCTGCTAATCTGAAGAGTCATTCTGCCCGAGCTGGTATTCATCATCCCCTTCCATAGTCTGTCTGGACAAGTCAGCTTCAGCTGTCAGCACTGAATCATGGAGCGGCTTTCCTGCTTCGTGTGAGCTGGTCCCAAGCTCTGTGACACTCCAGGAGTCTTCCTCCAGGCTGACTTCCGACTGGTCAAGCTGGCCCATGACAGGGGGTCCCCAGCCTCCAGCTCCTGTTTCCCCACCATCACCATGGCTGTTGGCCCCATGGCATGACATAATTTCCAGGGGAAACCCAGAGGTGACATCAGTCCTATCAAGAAATCTCTGGAAACTCTTTGGTTTTACCATAGTTATCTGGTGATCCCAGGATCTAAGGAGGCTAGGCTGGCCGCAACAAGGGCTAGGTCCTTTTCAGTGGCGGCTCCTACCTGGTGGAATAAGCTGCTGGAGGAGATCAGGGTCCTGTGGGACCTTCTACAGTTCCGCAGGGCCTGTAAGACGGAGCTCTTCCACCAGACTTTCGAGTAGGAGCCGCAATTACCACTGCCACCACCGTTCCATTAAGATCAGTACCACTGGGTATTAACATCTATGGGCATCTATGGCCCTAGTCGTCCCCCCCCCCATGCAAGATGTTGGGGAGTTATCCATTTCATTTGGGTTTTTAATCGCGCATCTTTAATTATAATTGTTGTATTTTAATGTTTTATCTTGTTTTATATATTTTATGTATCAGCATTCTGTGCCTTGTTATGAGCCGCCCTGAGCCCATTCGCAGGGAGGGCAGGGTAGAAATGTAAATAATAATAATATTATAATATCCTAGCAATTCCTAGAAAGGCATGTCATTGCTTCTGGATTTTCCAAGTAAATGAGATTCCCCCCAGAAATGATATCATGACAGCGCCAATGGCACCACCCCATATCCCTGCCCTTCTGTCTCCCAGTGGTGCCATGCCATTCCTGGCGGCAATCCTGCCTTGGGCCCTAATGCAACCTTTCTGGTTATGGACCTACATCTTTAGCCTAGTTCCCACTGAGGTGTTGAACTTTTTATCTGACATCATGCCTTGGAAGGGTTTTTTCCCCCAACTCCTTTTTTTTAGATAGCTGTACCACTTGATAGCCAACCCCTCCCACAAAAAACTTCAGGTGTCACATGGAAGCTCACTGAATGGCTCTCTGTATACACACCCCCTCCCCCAATCCCTCCATATAGGCTTAGGAATTGTTTTCTGTCAGGGATATGGGTTGTAGCTTAGCCTCCTCCCTAGCAAATTTGCTTTCTGGGTGAGGGATTTTTTGTTTGCTTGCTTTGTACTGAGGAGCAGTCAGCATATGAGCAGACACACCAAATACTGAACTCTGAAATGGTGCAGCCCAGACACAGGTTTATCTCCTCACTGAGAACTGTGATTTCATTCCCTTTGTGACATTTTTCCAGTTTCTGTTCCCAAGGCAACTCCAAGTAAATGAGGTATACTTTTTCTGCTAAAATCAGTCATGTTGCGTTATGAGCATAACTGATATACTAACATCCTGCACTGTCCAGCACCTCATGTGCACACATTAAACACAGAGACATTAGTGAAGGAGAGAGATTTTGCATCTGTGTGTATTTTCTGAGTGACGTGTAGCATTTGGGGGAGTTTTTTTGTGCTTAATTTTTCAATCATGTGCATTTTTCTACCGCTTGACTGTAAAAGATCATTACTCAGTGTTATGTCTAGAACCAAAAGAAACCAGGGGCAAATGCTCTGACTTGATATTTAAAGACACTGAATTTTTTCTGCTGGTATAAATAGTATGGACACAGTAAAAGTACTTGAGAGAGCCTAATGAACCATTTCTTACACCCCATTACCTTTAGTCTGATATGACTGAGAGGATGGGGGCTAATTATACTCCCTTTCACAGACACCAGCATAGATCTACAGTCAGTCTTAAACACAATATTCTGCACAACTCTTCACAGGTTCTCATATCACCCATTTCTTGCATTTTGTTTCTAATTGAAGTATAAATTAGTGGCATGCCAGTTTTGATTCACCTGTTCTTAACTTGGAACCGAAGATGCATATATTTTACAAACAGTTTGTCATGGTAATTTTGTCATCCCCCCCCTTTGTCACTGATCTCCCCCCCCATCACTGATACTCTGATGGAAAGATATAAAGAACAGAAGGAAAGGAGAACTGCATGGAGAATTGTGAAGTACCACAGAACCGGCACAAAGGCAAATCCCAAACTCATCAGTGATCTTTCCTTTTGACAGAGCTGTGACCATGCTACTTACTAGTAAGCATGGATAACTTGACCTGGGAAATGTATTTAAGATAATTTCACAAGCTGCAAATGAGCTGTCTGTAAACTGTCATTTCATAATGGGAAATGGTTGACTTTATATCATCAGACTATCGGTTTTATTGAAATATTGCAATATCCACTTTTGTCAGATGGATTTATACTCTCAGACCATTGGTCCATGTAGCCCCGTAAGGGCCAAATGATCTGTTATGGGGGAGATCTGTGATCACATCTTCTAGTGGTTTTTATAAGGCTTCAAAGCAGGCACAAGAGAAAGAGGAACTGGAACCAGACATGGGCTGCAGAACTGACGAGTGGGAGGTTAACCCTTCTCCATGGTATTTCCCAGATCAAAACTGGACATACACGAACCCACATGAAACTGCCTTATACTGAATCAGACTATTGTTCCATTAATTGTCTGCTCAGACTGACATCCACAGCCCCCCCCACACACACACACACACACCAAGCATCTACTGGCTACAATGAGGAAAGGGACAAGTACCCATACCGAACTTGTCTTTTTCCCCTCAGTGCAGTCAGGAAAAGAGTCACCCCCATTCCCCCAGCACTGTGGTCCCCATAGAGTTCAGGCCTTTTGAAGCCTTAAGGTATCAGGAGAGTCACTATGTCTGGACTGGCTCTATAGCATAAGGGTGCTGTTGTTGCTTTTTGATAGCCTTGCTGAGACCTTTAACTGAATATTCTAGACATTGAATCTGAGATCTTATGCATGCAAAGCATGCACTCTACCACTAAGCTGCCTCAGTAAAAGTGATTGCAAATAAAATGTAAAAAGCCCAGGCATTAGTGAGAATCTACTTCAATTTTAGCACAACCTAAAATGTATCCTATTCTAGGTGGACAGAGCAGAGCAATTCTAGTATGTATCTCATATAGGGTGTTTTAATGGCAAGTCACAGAAATATGAATTTGCTCATAGGAACCAAACATGGACTCATGAGCAGAGTCTCCTGGACTTTTACATTTCTTCAGCATAGCATTAGTCAATAATGCCTATTCAGTTTGGGTCTTCATCTGGGACCCTGCTTTGGTTGAAACTAGTGATGGCAGAGAAGGCCTTTTCCATTTAGTAGCCCAGTTAGCAGAATTGCATTTGTCCCTTAGGCATCAGGTGAGGGAAACCCTAGCTTGTCCTTGTGTGCAATGCAGACTAGACGTTTCTGTGGGCACAACTTCTACTCACGGTGCATGATTTTCCTGCCTCTCCCTTCCATGGCAGCCCTAAATGCCTCCTGAAGTTCTGTTCTTGAAAAAAAGGGAATCCCCAGGAACAAGATTTCAGAGGTATTTTGGGCCAGAAGACAGGAAAATTGTACTCTATGTGGAGATCCTTGCACTCACTGAAATGTCAGTCTGGATACATTTCTTTAAATGCTGCTGATCTCTTTTTCATTGCTGATATTGGTTTTTTGGTTTGTTGCCTTTCAGTGTCTCTTGAACTATTTTATGTGACTATCTGATCATAGTCAATGCAGAAGAGATATCAAAGAGAGATTATTTGTAATGCAAATGAGCATTCTGGCCAACAGTGGTTTTAAATTTTCATTATAAACATGATTGAAGCAAGACTTACTGTAATCCTCATGTATGAAAATGGCCTTAGCACAAATATAACAATAATTTGCCATTGCGTGGCTCTAAATACAAGATATCTGGGGACATAATTAAGAAGATTTAGAGGTGATATGATGTAACTGTGAAGTAAAAATAATAAATAAAATAAGCAAATGACTTACCCAACCTGAGGCATTATGAGGCAATAAGAAATATCTCAGTGTTTTCAGTGCACATTTATCCTCAGATTCAAAATGGACTTCTCAGTCTGTTCTCAAATTACAAATTGTCCATATCTAATTCAGAAAGTCACACAATGCAAATTCCTACCAGTGGTTGGTTCACAAATAAATAAAGGATAAGCGGCATTATAAAATATGGGAGCTGTATGACACTGTGGGATAATTTACAGTGTCCATTCCCACATGGTGTCAATCGAAGTCACACCAAAGTAATGGAGAGTAATATTTGAACCTGCAGTAAGCAGGAGATGGAGTTGGAGTTTTCCGCTGGCTAACGAGGAAACACTTGGAAACATATGACCTGCATATTAGGATGCAGATGGTTCTATAAGACAGTACATACATTTATAAAGGAGACGTGTAAGGTCACAGGGAACCATCTGTTTAAATATTTAAATGTCCTTACACTAAACGTATGATTAGTTTTGCCCTGGACTTGTAATCTTATCAGTCTACCAATTTTTTATAATAATGATGAAACAAAAGAAAAATGGAAGTGTGGAAGGAAAGCCATGGTAGCCAATTTACAGCATATGGGCCTTGCAAAGTCGGTTTACAAGCAACGTTAAATGGCCCTGGGCTCTTGACATCTTTGAAATAGATCATGCAAGGGGTGGGGGGGAACCCTACTGTATGTTGGTGTAAGCATGTAAGCAGACTCACATGGGAATTTTTGTCACTCATTGATCACAACTGTTACATGACAGGTTGAGCATGGAAACGTTCTACCACACTGCAGCTCTCATGAATGGAGCCATTTCATCCTATGCAATACTCTTGTGGCGAAAAGTAGGTGATAGTGTGCATGTGTCTGCCCACTGAGATTCTGAATTCATTGACGGTGGCCCACTGGCTCTAGAATTTTTTGAACACTCTGTAACTCAACTTGTGCCAGTGGGGAAAGATAGAGATCTAAACAGTAATAATAAAATATGACTATCTGCCTATAGGGTGGGAAGCTTATGCATATTAAACTCATGAGAGCCAGTCAGCATGTGAATCAGTTAAATGAATCCAGTCAGGATATGAAATTGTTCAAACTGATATTCACCTAACACGTGGGTGCATAAAGTCAGAGTATGCTAGAGGTATTACTAAAGAGCCTGCTGAAAGGCAGGGCGGGTGAGATATAAATGTAAATATAAATGAATGAATGAATGAATGAATGAATGAATGAATGAATGAATGAATGAATAAATAAATAAATAAATAAAAGAGCAATTCTGAGGTTTGCTTTCCATTCAAAGTTGGGGAGAGACTGTGGCTCAGCCACATGCTTTGCATATGACATTACAAGTTTGATCTCAGCCATCTCCGGCTCAAGGATCTTAGACACAGTTACTGATAGCTGCAGCCAGTCAAACTAAACAATACTGCATTAGATGGACTACTGATTTAGCTTAATAAGGATACTTTGCCCTGGCCTGCATAGCCCACGCAAGCCCAATCTCATCAGATCTCAGAAGCTAAGTAGAGTCGATTGTGGCAAGTACTTGCATGGGAGACTCCTTGGAATACCAGAAGCTGGAGGCGCAGGGGCAGGGGCAGGCTTTATTCAGTCACCTCTCTGAATATCCTCCAGGCCCCCAGTAGGCATCAGTCACTAGAGGTTGCCACGACTTCCAGGTGCACACACTAATACATGCACATATTTTTAAAAAATACAAAAAAGGGATGCTTCATATGCTCATAGATTCTCAAGGCAGTCCGAAAGGAGAAGAAAACTGTAAAATGATCTTTCAGTTGATGGCAGAGTTCAGTGGTCACTTTTACACAATATTTTCTTCCACATAATTAGAACGGCTTCAGAGTGTTTAAAGGGACGCCTTAGACTTTTGAGCTTTAATCAGCTCAACCACACAATTAAAGCTTTAAGCACTGATTTGAATGCCCCCTAATTAATTAGTAGGGTTGATATTAAGTATGAACTGCAGGATTCCCAAGGAATCCACAGTTGTGCAGGCCAGAAGAGTATTGGGTCCTCTCTGCCATATTCACTGTGGAAAAATCTGGCCACTGAAGTGTACAGTCCACAATACTGCAGTGCAGGTTTTTAATTGTTTCATTTCAAAATGAAACATTAATTGACCCTGAACTCACTGGAGGGCTTTGGGAAAGACATGCCCATGACTGCAGCAGCTGTATCCAGAGGTAGACTTAGAAGCTCTACAATAGCCTGAGTTGGGAAAGCAGAGGCCGGAGCACACAGAAAGCACTGCTCTGAAGACCAGACAAGTACAGAAGGAGGGACATCCACAGTAGGCTTATATCTGAACTTCAGAATCCAAAGTCTCCAGTTGAAATCCTGGAGTCTCTGGCACAGCCTACCCTACCTCACAGGGTTATTGTGAAGCTAAATAATGCCAGCCTCAGCCACTAGGTGGGGGGGAAATCCAGCGTACAAGTTGTAGCAAATAACTAGTGAGCACCACAAGCAAAAGCATGCAAAAGTGCTTCATTTATGATATATGAAGACAGATGTGATGGATATCCCAAACTTGTCAGGGGAAAAAAAGGAAAATCCTAGTGAAAAATGCAAAATGAAAGATAAACAACAATTTCTGTAAGAAATAAAACCCTTATTTCTAAAACTCAGAAGATGCCAGAAACCAATGAGTTAAATTAATTTTCTGTTCATCAGAATGAATGTTATATCTCTGCAGTCAGGCAATTAAAAACTCTCTAACATCAAGGCACAGAATTTGTAAAGAAAATGACATTCTCCAGCAGTCTTAAATGGTCTCTGTGACACTGACAACCTCTCATCCTGGGGCTCCACAGGTCCTTCCAAGAGTGATTTCAGCCTGTCGGCGCTACAATACAGCTGCTCCTTTGCTGGAAACCAAACCGCTCGGCCCTCCCCCCCCTTCTCCCCTTTCTATGGCAACAGCACTGAGCCCTTCACAATCTGACCTGCTGAGGAAAACCTGTTTTTAATTAAATGTTAATTGCTTTAATGCAGCCTGCATTATGTGGAAACCTCAAATTATTTTAATCTGGATTTAAAAAGAAAACATCTGAGGCCTCAAGCAACAACTGGAAGTGGTTTAGAAAGGCTATGATCCAAAAAGCTATGTCGGGGGCTCCCAAGGCATTGAGTACACCTACTGGGATCACTGGGTTCTTTTTATATCATGGATTCCGATGACATCCAATACACTGATTTTCTTTTTAGGTCCCCCAGTTTCCAAAGAGTTTTGCCATTTGACACAGGGAGCTACTTTTCTGTGTCTTTTTTTCAGGGCGGGGGGGGGGCATATTTCCTGTGGGAAGGGCAAGTACTGCTTCTGTATAAGTACAGCTTTAGTAGTGGTGACAAGAATAGATGTTTTAGAGGGGGCATCCTAAGAAGAAGAAGAGAAGAGATTGGATTTATACCCCACCCTTCACTACCCAAAGATGTCTCAGAGCGGTTTATAAACTCCTTTCCCTTCCCTTCCCCACAACAGACACCCTGTGAGGTAGGTGGGGCTGAGAGAGCTCTGACAGAAACTGCTCTTTTTCAAGGACAGCTCTTATCAGAACTATGGCTTGCCCAAGGTCATCCAGCAGGTGCAAGTGGAGGAGTGGGGAATCAAACCTGGTTGTCCCAGATTAGAGTCTGCGCACTTAACCACTACACCAAACTGACTTGCATCCTTCTAAGCTCCTTGACTTCAATGGCTTTAGAAGAATATAACTCTGTTCAGGATTGTGCTGTTGTTTCCCCAAGCTCTGTATTTAACCCTTCAGCTGCCAAGGAAGGAGCCAGAAACAATATCCACATGGTGCCATATATCTTGGATTATTTCTAACCTATTGTAAACTGACTTGAATATCATTTTATCAAGATGTTGGGTATAAGAAATAATAAGAGACTGATAGGGGTCTCTGGATTCTACCAAGATCATAGATGGCTGTGTTCCCCACCCCTTCTCCATCTCAATAAAACAGTCTTATAGAAAGAGTGGAGGGTTATGCTTTTTGAAAGCATTTAGATGGATAGCTTTGCTTCTAGCAGTTGATTGCCTATCTCTATAATTAACAAGGAACATTTTAATGGCTGCTAACAGAACTAAATTAGAAATTTAGATCTGCCCTGTTTTCTTTGCCCAAACATTTTGAAGGCATTTGAATGAGCACAAATTAGACCCTCAAAAGAACTTTCTGATCTTTGCTCTTATGGTTTTGGACATATTAATTTAGTAATATAGTATATAGTTCCTTCTTCAGCACCCATGTTGGTATATCTGGGAAAGGTAGTAGGACAGAGCTTGGTAAAAATTCATTACATCATCCAGTTTTAGAGACTAACATGGAGGCCCAGGTTGCTGCAGTTGCCAGATCTACATTCTTCCATCTTAGGCAGATCAGGCTACTGAAGCCCTATCTCTCCCCCCAAGACCTAACTATGGCGATCCATGCAATATCCACTTCCAGACTTGATAACTGCAATTCGCTCTACGCAGGCTTACCCCTGAGGCTGATCCAGAAATTACAGCTGGTGCAAAATGTGGCAGAGCATCTGCTGACATGGACACCTGTGCAGGCTCACATTTGGCATGTGCTTTGCCAGCTGCACTGGTTACCGGTTGAGTACTGGATCCACTTCAATGTGTTGGTAATAACCTTCAAAGCCTTATACGACCTGGGACCAACATATCTAGGGGACTTCCTCTTCCCATTTACACCTCAAAGAGCTTTACGCTCTAATAATCAACATCTCCTGGTGATCTTTGGCCCAAAAGACGTCCATCTAGCCTCAACCAGGGCCAGGGCCTTCTCTGCCCTGGCCCCTGCCTGGTGGAACATGCTCCCATTGAGATCAGGGCCCTGCGGGATCTTACGCAGTTCCATACGGCCTGCAAGATGGAGCTGTTCTGCCAGGCTTTTGGTTGAGGCAGCGGGCATCCACATATGGCCTCCTTGAGGTTGCTGTCTCCTGCTGGCCATCCATCTATTGGCAACCGGCCATATCCATCTGTATTAATGGGTTGGAACTTTCACCAGTAGCTATAACTACTGATTTAAAATGTTTATATTGTGCTTTTAAACCTTATTGTATTGTTGAAAGATGATGTGACCTGCCCTGAGCCTGCTCATGGGACAGACGGGATACAAATACAACAAATAAATAAATAACATTGCCATCCTAAGGACCCTTTCCTGAGAGTAAGCCCAATTGAACAGACGTGAGTAGGATTCAGAGTAGATCTGCTTAGCATTGCACAGCAAGCATTGATTATCTGTTGCACAGATGTCCTTCAATAACATATCACCTGATGCCTCAACACTTGCTGGCTTTCAGGCGAAATGTTTCCCTGGGTAGGAAAGTGTGATATGACAAGAAAGCGCTTTCTGTGGTGTTTCACACATGCAGGCCATTACTTGATGAAAACTTGCAGAAGCAACAAGGGAGGAAAATGTCAAAGGCCACCCAAGAAATCAATGGCAATCATTACCTAGAAGTTAGGACTGATTTTCATTCTTCTAGACTGATTTCATCAAACCACTGTCTAAAAGTTATCCCTTCTAGTTCTAATAGGGGTCGGCTCTGAAAAATTACGAAACCACAAAGCTGCAGAAAAATAAAAGAGTCAGATTTCAAGATCATTCATATACATTTACATGCCTCCCCATGAAACATAAACCAAGCAAATAGCTGCTTCTTGTTCCACAGAATATGTAGGAGTAGCTGCTATAACTTGCTGGTTTTAAGCCCAGAGCTGCTTGCTTGTGGGTAAAATGCCACACAACTAGCTGCTGAACAGCGGTCCTGACTGGCCAACACAGACCATCCAGGAGGCCTCATTCTCCAGCATGAATGCTCTTCATGATCTCATACTTTTAGACCACAGCTGTACCATTCAAGGTGGGTATCTCCTTTCCAGTCATACTTGTGGGACTATCCATACATTTCTAGATCCAAAACGGCTTTCCCTCAGAATTTACAGTTCAAACTATCCAGAATTTCTCTTTAAACTCTATGTAAAATTATGAAAAATTGCAAGGGAGTCCCATGGGGAAAGTATAACATTTATATGCTTCTTTGCTAAATATGTCCTTTGAAAGAAGGATTCTGCACTAGTTCTAGTATGTATTAGTCCTTATCATTGTATCTGTGTATAGAATGTCAGAAGATGATCCAGTGAGCTTATAAATGTGGGGAGTGCCTCATTGTTTTCGTAATTTTATGTGCATTATTTTTCACATCCTAAATCTGTCCAAGTATAGAAAAACACAGGACTTCAATAACACTTACCAGCATGATTTGCTTTTATTACCTTTCTGTTCAAGACCCTTGTTTCCCCTTGTAGCATGTCAAATTGCCCCCAAAACCATATTATACAGCAGAGAAATGTCGTTCACACTTCACTGGCTATTGATTTACTTTATTTATTGGCACAAAATCAGCCTGAGATAAACATTTTGTCCCCCATTTCCACTATTGTAAGCGGTACAGTTCACAGCAAGATAGGTAAGCCCAAATGTGCTGGGATCACAATTCGATATGGCTTTCTAATCAATGTGTGAAAAATTACCTAATGAATAATGGGTTGCACATTTCCACAAACAAATTAACCAGGGTGAGACTGAAACTAATGATTATATTTATCTAATGTAATTTCACATCTGTTACTAGTGGTAGTAATTTTTTTCCATTCCTAGTGTTCTCAGAATTAGGAGTTGGGTGGGGTTTTTTATGATGTGGCTTCAAGATGAGGTTTTAACTAGGCCATGTGCCATTTCAGTTTCATACTTATTTATTTTTAATGTATTTTTAATATGGGGAAATGGAAGAATATTTTGTTAAACTCCTGAACATTGCATAGCCTGCATATGCATAGATGCGTTTGAAGCATGCATCTTCCCTCCTCACAATAGCATTAGCTTAATCATCGGAAGTACTCTTGAAGCAACACTTTTTGCTGGATTTGGCTTGATAGAGAAATAAGTTCACTTGACTGTCTGCACACGCTCATTCCCCAATAACAGTCAAATAGACACAGAATACTGCCCTTGGACTGAGCCAGGCCATTGGTCCAGCCAGCTCAGCAATGTGACTGGCAGCAGCTCTCCAGGGCTGTAAGCAGAGGTCTTGCTACATCACCTGCATTTGCTGAGACCTTTACATTGGAGATGCTGGGGACTAAGCTTGTGACCACATATTTGTGAAGAACCACTAAGGACCAAACTACACATTACACACAGTCATATATAGTGTGTCCCCGGTTAAAGGTTCTTTTTTCTTTCTTTCCAAAACATGGAGATTGCAAACTAAAGCAGAAGACCAGCATGTTAGGGGGCTGTTTCCCCCTGCATGACAAATATCACTGTGGAAAACAAAACAAAAAATTAATGAGTGAAATTACTAGGTCCACCTTCCCCAGCACTGCAGACTGAATTCGATCTATTCCTCTCCCCGCTACTACTTTTAAAATAGAAAGAGATTGGAGCTCCAGTAATAGATTTCCAGAATTGTCTCTAGTTTGACCCTTTATGTTCATCTTGCTGATAAAGTCCAAACTGAAAGCTGACTAATACATGACTGGGAGCAGTATAGGATCACTACCTCATGGTTTCTTCCCATTTTGGGTAACGTTTGAAGAAGGTTGGTTTTATACCCTTCTCTTCACTACCCTTATGAGGTAGGTGGGGCTGAGAGAGCTCTGAGAGAACTGTGGCTGACCCAAGGTCACCCAGAAGGCTTCATGTGGAGGAGGGGAAAATCAAACCCGGTTCTCCAGATTAGAGTCTGCCACTCTTAACCACTACACCAAACTGGCTTTGGATCCAGGAACCATTTGGGTAGGCCAATGACATGCTTCTTTACTCTTTGAACATTGTTTCCCACTATAGTTACATGATGATCAGGTGTCCATGAGGTTCTTGGATCCAAACACTGCTGGAATTGTAGTGTGGAACCTGTCAGACTCAACAGGATTGGCACAGGAAGAAGCTACAGCACAGGAAGAAGCTACAGTTAAGGGGTTCCCATGAGGCTGGTAATATATATCAACTAAACTTACAATTAATTCCTGAATCTCTGTTGAAAAGATTGGACTTAATCTACTCAGGACCATTTTACTTCTCAACCCCACTTTAAAAAACAGCCCACTATGTAACATGGGCAGCTGCTGTTTGAGAAACAGGCGTAAAGCTTTACTTTTGGTACACAGAACAGCTATGAAGCTTTTTGGATGCTGGATTGGGTTGTAATCCATTGATCCCCAACAGTGTATCTCCTGGTGCCAACATCATTCTTCCCCTGAGCATTTGTTCCCCAGTTACTTGACCAACTACTCCAGATCTCAGTTGTTTGCATTTCTGAGATTCTACTGGGCTTGTGTAATGGGGGGGTGAGTCAAGGCAAGAGTATAGCACATATGGTTTTATGGTATTTTCACACAGAAGTAGTGCACACTGGACCAACTTTTTTTAAAAAACAAAAGAGGAAACTCACCTATGCTCCATTTTTTTCAAACAGGATCTTCTTATTACTGAATTCAAGAATCACAAAATTCATCTGGGTTCCCACAAAATAGGTAAGATCAGTGCAATTGCCATGTTGTAATAACCCTATTTTAAATCCAGGAGGCAGTCAGGAGAGCCTTCTGCAAGGCCCTGAAGGGGCAGGGAGGAACAAGGAGGAGGAGGAGGCTGAGGCCCAGGAATGGGAGGGGCTGGCCTAAACCCTTGGAGGATCCTGTTGGCTAGGGGGACCCTGGTACCAGCCACAGAGGAGGCATAGGCTGGACAAGTGGGATAAAAGAGTCCAGCTAAGAGGGATATCAGAGTTCTCCCAGTTGCCCAGAGGTCCTAAGTGGGAGAAGAAGGAATCAGGTGAAACAAACCCCTTCCCTTCTGAGGCCTGTGGGATCCACTGCTGTGGAAACGTGGAGGAAGCTGAGTGTGGCCAGGAGAGGCTTCACACACTAATAGGACATAGCTTACCTGTTCAGGACCACTACACTGGACAGTTCCATTAAGATACCAAGACCCTCTTTCAGGCACTGTGACTAATGTGACAGGAGGTACAGTTCAGTTTGGTGTAGTGGTTAAGAGTGCCAGAGTCTAATCTGGAAAATCGGATTTGATTCCCCACTCCTTCACTGCAGCCAGCTGGGTGACCTTGGGTCAGTCACAGTTCTCTCAGAGCTGGTCTCTCAAGAGCAATTATCTTAGAGCTCCCTCACCCCTACCTACCTCACTGGGTGTCTGTTGTGAAGGGAAAGGAGGGAAGGGAAAGGAGATTGTAAGCTGCTGTGGGACTCCAAGTGAAGGGCAGGATATAAATCCAACTCTTTTTCTTCTTCTTTATAAATACCACTAAAGCTCTGGCATCAAGCGCACTGAATATTATTAACAATTTTGAAAATGTTGGTCTAGCTTTTTAAATTCCTGGATCAAGAGGTGCATTGTTATTCAAAAAGAAAAAATGAAATAAAATAATTCTCAGATGAATTACTGTTAAAAGACTGATAAAATAAATGAGCCTGGAATACTTCTGATGACACAGTCTGTTAGGGCTTGTGATAATTAAGGTGATATATTTATTCTTTGGGATTAAGTTACAGAAAATGCTGCACAGAATTGCACAGTAAGCAAACTCAAGCAGGGATGGCCATGTGACAGTCTTTCAGGACAGGGTTGCTTTGGAAATTATACCAACATGTGTATTTTCCAGTTGCAGTACAAGCAATTGGAAATCCAGGATCCTGAGGGTATACATTCATGCATACCAAAACTGTAAAATATGTACATTGTCCTGTTTACATAAAATGGCATCTGCAGATATCAGGAGGATCATGGGTAGCTTGCTCTCCCATTACATGAGGTTGGTATGCCGAAATCATAATGAATTAACAGTGCTTTGTATTATGGTAAATAGAACAGGGTTGCAGAGCCAACTATCACTGTCAGCACCTAGAATGCAGTTGTCTATGGCTCCCACTGAAGCTTGTCAGTCCAGCCATTTTTTTCACTTGTCACCCAGTTTCCCCCCATAGAAAAGATCCTGTCCCATGTGGTTTCTGTACATGCAGATCCCATGATCCCCAGCATAGCCTTCTTTAGTGATCAAAGGAATCCTCTCCTTCATTTTTTAGTAGCAGAAAAGCTGTCTGGATCCAATCCCATGTTTACACTACAAATCTGAATCAATATAAACCTCCTTAAGTGTCATAGTGTACATTCTTGTCACGTCCATATGACTATACATTTGCAAGATTCTTCAGTAAAATCTATGACAGTTCAAATTGATTCCTACCTGATTTAAATTTATTTATTTATTTAGGGTATTTCTATGTTGCCCCTTGAAATTCCTTGTACAAATGTGACTTAATTTTGCATTTAATGGCTATTTCTAGACAGAATAATTGCACTGTGCCTCACACTACAACCCTCCATCACAATTTCACAATGAGTAGGTTAACAGCCATGACAGAAGCCATGAGGTGAGATAATAGACAACCAAAAAGTCAAAGCAAAGCATTGCCATTCATTGGAATGATCTAGGAAGTGGGAAATTAAATCTGTATCTTTTTAATAAATTGGCAGGGAATGGAGTGAGGGAGAATAAAGCAAAGGGTATGTATATATGTTGAAAGTATGGTTTCCTACCATAAGCTCTCAAGCTATATATTTTAAAAGAAACAGAAAAAAATCTGACTTTGTACAAGCATATGTAGGATTGGAACCTATAAGAGCACAAGAAGAACCCTGCTGGATCAGACTAATGGTCCATCTAGTCCAGCATCCTGTCTCACACAGTGGCCAACCAGTTCTTCTAGAGGGCCAACAACAGGCCATAGAGGCCAAGACCTTTCCCTGATGTTGTCTCCTTGCTCTGGGATTCAGAGGTTGACTGCCTCTGAACATGGAGGTTCCCCTCAGTCACCATAGCTAGTAGCCATGAGTATTATCCATTCTATGCTAATATTACCCATTCTATGCTTTGCTGGCTAGACACATGAACGATTGCTGCTAAATGTAGAGATGAGACGGTTAGACAGTGTTATCGAGGCAACAAACATGAAATTAAGCAAACTCTAGAGCACGACGGAGGACAGGAGGGCCTGGCATGATGTGGTCCATGAGGTCATGAAGAGTTGGACTCAACCGTGTGACTGAACAACAAGAAGAAAAACTGTTGATTGTGTCTAAGTGTAGTTGGTTGTACTGTAATTATTTCATTTGCAATGTGCTTTACATTTTCTGTCCAAAATAATCTGGTAATCCACAAAGGAGTTCTCCTGTGGAAGCTGCATTAAGAGGAATGCCTGTGTAGTTCCTTTCTGAGAGTGTGAGTAGAAGAATGTCCCTTGCATCCTTCGTCCTCTATTTTTTAAAGTAATGAAACCCAAAACAGACCTAATTTCTGGAACTGACTTATCTAGGTGTGATCTATGCAAGTACCATGCCTGAGCAGAATATAACTGCTGTAATCTTAAAACAGGCAATGGGTAGTGCAAGACCCTGTGTGACTCCAGATTGCTGCTGAGCAGGGCTTCCTGCGTTAATGAGCAGCCACTCACACGCACAGCTTAGAGGGAACACTATGCACAAGATATTGTGACCATTCCTAAAAAGGATAGTACAAGTTGGGGACCCACAAGGAATCATGGTGAGGGGAACCTCATTTTCCCCTTGACTTCTTCCTCCTGCCTCATTTTAAAACAGAAAATGTATGCTAAATGACTTAAGCCAGTTCAGTTCTTTCCAGATACAGCTGCATCCTGTGTTAGGCATAAGAGCCAGCAACTGCTGCTGCTTTTTCCCCAGATGAGATATTTGTGCTGAATTATTAGGTATTCCATATTACAACACTACTAATAAACATCACTTCTGTCTCAGTTTAGCCTGAACTCAGTGAACCTAGCCCCAATAGTGACAAATGGAGGGAAAGACTGCTCTGAAATATCCAGTGAATGAATCTAACTAATCAAAGAACTCTGTAGGAAGTAGATGCCAGGATTAATGATCCAGGGGTCTCCCCATGCCATGGTTCTATTTCTTCACATAAATGTCCTCAGATGAGATTATCTTTGTCATGAAAAGGAGAAAAGGAAGGTTATGCACTTTCATCTGACAGGTTAACTGCCATCACTCCATTACTGCAAGAGACATTTTCATGTTCTGAGGCTTTTATTCTGAACATGAAAATTTAAAGTGCACAACACAAATTAATACACATTTTTTGTTGCCAGTGGCAAGGATGATTGCTGGTGATACTAAAATAGCATAATCTGTTCTGTAGCATTCGTTTTCCAAAGCTTCAGCAATTGTTAATTATGGTTCAGCAGAAGCAATTATACAATCAAGCAGGAAGTGGCATTGAAAATCTTTGAGTTTAGTCCTCTTTGCTTTACCAGGCTGGTTCTATTCCCCCAAATTATAACTTGCCAGGCAGAAAACAACACAATCCATTGGTGGTATTCACTGCCCCTCCTGGCTCTGTGCTGCAAGAAGAGCAAGAAATTAACATTCCCATGAAGAAGGGGCAAATAGGGGAAGTGGCACACTATTTTAATAAATAAAAGCTTTTTCTTAATTATACAATCATCCACAGACATTGAAGACAAAGCAATACCAAAAAGTGGAATAAATGTGTCTCTAAGAATGCTGAAAAGGAAAGTTTTGGGGTTTTTTGCTGTGAAGTCACAGCTGACTTATGGCAGTAGGGTTTTCAAGGCTAGAGATGTTCTGAGATGTTTTGCCACTGCCTGCTTCTGTCTAGCAAAACCCTGAACTTCCTTGGTGGTTGGTTTCCCATCCAAATACTAATCAGTGCTGCACACTACTTAACTTCTGAGATATGATGAGATCAAGTTAGCCTGGGCTATCCGGGTCAGCACAAAAGAAATCAATATCTACTTACAAACAATTGAACCAAGCTAAAGGTCGATAAATATTAGAACTGGTAGGCAAATATGTCTAGCTTTTTCAAATTCAGTCAAACAGTAAAGTACAAATGTACATATCTGAAGCTTCATGGAAGCTAAATGCAGTCTAGACAGAAATATTCTTTATGTTACCCAAATGTTGTTTTATAATATGCAGAGACATTTCTATAGCATTCTTAGGTTGGATACAGGCATATATAGCCCACCTATCTCACTGAGACTAGAGGTGGATAGGCAAGTCGTAACCCCAGCCCAGTGTTACAGGCTCACTGGGTGGCACTGGGCAACTGAGAAGAGAAGAAGAGAAAGGATTGGATTTATACCCCGCTCTTCACTTGGAGTCTCAGAGCGGCTTACAAGCTCCTTTCCCTTCCCCTTCCCACAACAGACACCCTGTGAGGTAGGTGGGGCTGAGAGAATTCTGCGAGCCAAAAGGGGCTGAGCTAACACTCAGTTTTTATAAGTCTGATATTTAGACTCTTTCTTTTAATCATAATATGTTTTAACATGTGTACACCTTAATAAATATTTGTACTTTTATAATATACAGTGTTAGCACAGCCCCTTTTGGCTCACAGTTATATCTTGGGTTGAGTGTCCCCCCCTTTTTTTTCCATTTTTGCTGAGAGAACTCTAACACAAACTGCTCTTTCAGGAACAGCTGTGCTAGAGCTTGTGACTGACCCAAGGTCACATCAGCAGGTGCAAGTGGAGGAGTGGGGAATCAAACCTGGTTCTCCCAGATTAGAGTCCATACACTTAACTACTACACCAAACTGCACATACTGGCAAAAACTGAAGACTAACCAATGCCACTTGCATCATGCTTCAGTGGCTGTTTGCTTTGTTGGTGTTTTTGGGTGTCAGTGATTGCTGTTTATTTTGCTTTTTCAGGCCCATGCGTTCATATCTAATTTAAGAATCTGTGCTGTTTTAAAGTTATGTCTCTCTTGTTTATACACACGGGACACTGCCATCCTAAACACACTTACTAGGGAGTAAGTCCCATTGAGCTTGGTGGGATTTATTTCTGAATACGGAGGTTTAGGCTTACATTGCTAATCTGACACATGATTGATACATACACATGTAAGAAATGCAGTGGCTGGGTTTCCATGGGGACTCATTGCAGACATTGTGCATGTGCTTTAGTTTGGTTTATGTCTTACCCCAATCCAACAAGGAAGATCCACATGCAGAGCCAGCTTTTCACACATTAAGTTGGTGAAGGTTTGCATGTGAATGCATGGGGGGAGGATTGGCCATTTAACATACAGGGAAATTTCTCAGAGGGCCACTGTTGTCCAGGAACAAGCAGAACCAAGCCCCAGTGATTCTGCCAGCACCTTGAGGGTCACATAGCTCAGAATCTTCTTTGGTAACAGTGACAGGAATCAGCTCACCAATTGTCCCTTCCTGCATTGCTGTCATTTTGCTGCATGAAGCAACAGGTTAGCAAATGTCCACTGTTGGCAGCAACTGACCTGAGGGGCCCATGAGAGGCTGGCTTGTAGCACCATGGGGACCACTCAGCTAGCCTTGCTCCAGGCCCATTTTGACTTCCTAATCCAGTCCTGGGGTGCATATTCACATCTGCATATCAGGCCTCATGTCTGTTGAGTCATATGAGAATCCATATCCTTATCCACAGACAATAACTGCTGAACTGAGTCACAGTCTTCCTCTTGCTTACCTTTACAATAATCCTGCAAAGACATTTTTATTCCCAGTTTAAACTAGAAACTATTGCTGATAGAAGTCAATTTTCCCAGTGCCGCTCACTCCGTGAGTGTATAGATGGTTGAGAATGTTAGCCCAGGTCTCTGATATCCAAGTGCTAATGCACCATGTGTCTATTTTAGTTTATATGTCTATTTGATTACTCTGAATGTGGTAGGAAAGTTTTGATACTTAATACCCAAGGGGAATGCTAATAAGGAAGCTAATCCTTCTAAATCTGTATGAGGTTTATTGTTGCAGAGCATATGTTATTTGAAACACATATAAGTTGTGTCTGATAATATCATAGATGGTATCTTTGCTGTATGCATATGTATGCACACAGTGGGACGCTATGGACAACTATACTCAGTACAAAACATGTGTGTAGGTCATCCTGGTTGATGCTCTCACATGTGGGTTGTTGTATCTATGCTGGTTTTGCACTGATTTCCACATGAAGACACACTGGTTGATTTTTCCCAGTCTATTAATACTGCCTTTGAAAAAATTCAGGGGGCTGAGAAAAACACGCACACACTTCAACAAAAAATAAAAAGGCAAACATTAAAATACCTCAAGCATTAAAAGAGCACAAACTCATTCTCTGTAGAGAAAGACTGCAAATTTGGTCCTTTGGGGGGTGGGAATCCAAATCCAGCATTAATGTAGGAATTTTGTAACGTGTGCAGCAGTTGCCAGTCCAGTCCAATGAAATCAACTTGGTCCCTAAGCTAGATATTCATTCTGTAGCTGTGAGCCCAGAGAGATCTTCAACAAGTTCCTATCAGGGTCAGTTTCCCCACTGTCAAAGGATATTCACAACAAAACAGGAATCTTGCTGGGATATTGAGATTTATATTGCACTTTAAATGCTCTAGACATTATTAATAGGTTGATCTCATGTTCTTTTCTCTCTCTCTATTCCAGATTTCAGTGCATCCATTTCCACCTTGTAAGGTGGCAAGCAAAGCTTCTCTTTGTACTCTGGATCTGATAGATTCCACAAATTTCCAGGCCTTCATATAAGGCAAGTATCTATTGCCATGGAAACAAATGTTGCATCCAGGTTGAGTGAGGCCAAGAAGCCTTGTTCAGAATCAGGACAACATTTTTCATTAAACCCTTGAGAACATGATGGATATTTTGGGAAGCATAATTAAGTAGAAGAGTCTTCACAGTGCTTTGCCATTTTTTCCATTAGTGAAGAGTTGTACCTTTTGGCTTGGTATTTTTCCCCTCTCCAACTTAAGAGCCTATCTCCACCTAATGCTTTTAAAGCATGTGTATGTGTGTTTAAAGCTCTAGTAGAGTGTATTTTATTACATGCTTACATCATAAACCTGTCTCACTTAAAGCTGTATAAAAAGGCTGTAAAATTAGCATGCTTGTAAACATCCTTTGCTGCACTTTGGGAAGAGGCAATGGGAAAGTCAACTCTTACACATGATTTCAAATGGATGGATGGGGGAGGGAGTATTTAAGAATGCCTTATACTTATGGGGCTACAATAGAACTACTACTGTTGTGGGAATAGGATAGCCATTGGCTCACCCTCTGAAAGCTACAGGATGTGTAGACAGCTTTATTACAGTGAGGACAGTCAGACTAGTACTTCAGCCATAAATTTATGTAATTTACAGCACAATCCTAACAAGAATGACAGCCTTCTAAATCCATTGAAGTAAATGAGCTTGAAAGGGTGCAAGGATCCTTTGTTTAGGATCAAACTGCTATATACTTGTTGATGATGGCAATGGGACAACCTATTTGTGGTATTACCTTGAATCCATAATAAGTGACCTATGGGTTTAATCGATTGATAAACCAATCCAAATTTTAGGTAAACTGAAGTATTTTTTATTAGACCAATTAACTTCCATGGGACTCACCTTTTAGTCTTAAATAGACTTACTTGATCATTGGGATTTTCTTCAGAGATGTGATGGTTATGACTACCATTTAACTCTGTTTAAAGTAAAATGTAGTACATTTGGCATATAAGTTTGATTTTTCAAATATTAACTCTCACTTGAAGTGCTTAAAGCATTTCACACTAGATATTTCAATAATTTAATACAGCACTGAAAAGTATAAAAAAAAATATTCCCATAGTGCAAGGGCAAGGGATGAGACCCAACTTCATACATCACCCTTTGAAGCATATACCTATGAGTAAATCTAAAACTATTAAATCTGAATGCAATGTGATCTTTTGCAAATATGTGCCTTATAGTGCTGTGCTAGTCAGGTAGCCATGACTGCCTGTAGTCTCCATCTGTGTTTACAATGCCTGATGCATGAAAAGGCCCTCAGAGACAAAGAAAATAGTAGCTATCCTAAGGTCACCTAGTGAATTCATGACTGGGGTGAGCATTGAACCAGAGAGTTCCCTGTTCATAGTCTTAGCTGCTAAATTATACCAGCTCTAAATCAACAACTAAACATACCATCAAACCAAAAAATCAGAATGTGCACTTTAAACATTTTAATCCAAAGAATTTACTATAAGAAAAATGCATGAAAATAGAGCTTTCCCTTTTCTTGAGAACATCAGACAAATAAGATTAGGCGAGAAGGGTTACTGGTCTTTTATTTTTAAAAAAACACATTTATAAGGTGGGAAATTGAAAAGCCAAGTTAGAAATAAGGGAATGAAGGCACACTAGAAGGATGGCAAGTACAATAGTAGAAGGCTTGGAAATTCTAAAATAACGATTTTGCATTACATATTCTGAAGCTAAAATGATGTCCTGGGTTGAGGATTAAAATCTCTTCACATAGGTGCCATTCTTTAGAAGTCATCTGGTAGCCCTAGTAGCCATTGATATTATAGAAGATGTTAAAGAGGCCATGTGCATCTGTGGATGGGCCTTTGATGTGGGAAATAAGTGAATGTGAAGCTCTCTAAATGTATACTGAAGACTGAAATAGAAGTGATGCATGTTTAATTAAAATCACTGAATAAAACATTCCATCTGGGCAAAAATGGGGTTTCAGTTTAACAAATATTCCAACAAAATTGTATAATAAATTGTTCACTAGTAGTCATTTCTTGCACCAATGGAGCTCTAGAGTATTATCAGAAGGGTGGATTAATATTTTTGCTTGAAGTACAGGGCTTTAAGATTTCTTGTCCAAAATGGCTGCATATGTTTGAACAGTCTCAGAGTAAATCCTATTCCATGCCTGATTATGTTTACCACCCACAGGAATGTTGCATCTGGAGGCTGAGATTTACAGAAAGATACCCTTCTCACATCCATCATGTGACCCTGGAGAGTAACCACTTATAAGGGCTTCACTGAAATGGCATTTGGGGTGTCAAAGTGCTCCTTCTCTAGGTCACCAGAACGATTTCATTCCCAGTCTGGACAAACCTTAATCAACATCTTTCTTTTGATATGTTTTAATTTAAAGAAGCAGCTGCAATATTCACTATGGAGCTAGGGAGGGCCCTTCTGTGAAAGACTGGGGCACCCTCAGGTGTGTAATTACAAGTTGTGTAATTAAGGCAGGGACCAAAATGATCTGAGGGAATCCCCTTTTCAAAAAGAACAACTTTCCCGCCTGATGCTTGGAAGCTCCCTGCTCTTTACTTCGGCCCAGGTGCGCAAAAAGCGCAGGGGAGTGAAGCGAAGGTTTCCCGTGCCGAAAGATCAGCCTCGCCAGTAATGAAAGCAATAGCAGCGGCTCATTTCAAAGCCAGGCAAAATATCTATTGCAAATGCCCCTTCTGTTTTCTCCAAATAAATGTCAATTTCATTTCATCCTCCCTACAACCTTTAGCCAGCGAGGATGAAAGAAAACATCCGGTCACTGCTTCAACCTACCCACCCTCACAGCTTTTTTTATTAGCAATTTTCTGTGGTTTTATATAGTTAGACATCCTGAGCTCGGGGCGGGGAATGGTTTCGTTAACTAAGACGGTCACTCATCGTAATCAGCCAGGACGCCATCCTTTTAATAAACCAACCCATCTGCAAATCTTCCTCGTCGTTCCGCGGTAAAACCACCTATTGGTTAATGCAGGACCAAAATAACGACGGTCTCTCTCGCCTAACGCGGGGCTTTTGCCACGTTAGCTGTAATCCTCTTCAGTCCTCCAATTTATTTATATTTACGCACACGAAATTACCTGCTTTTTGTTGTCTGTGGCTGCTGTTTCCATCCAAAGCTGCTTCTAGGGAGTTTAAAGGTAACTTATAAAGAGAGAGTAAGAAGTTTATTCGTGGGGAGGTTTCAGGCTGTCATGAAAGAGATGCTCCTTGGCAAAGCTCAAAGAAAGCCAACGCCTTCCCAATGTCTGGCAACTTCCCCCACCCGCCCCCATTCCAAAGGAGGAGAGGGAACTCTCTCTCTCCGCCCCCTCCTTTGACAGTCCTCTTCTCACCCCACACCGTCGCTCTCAGTAGCGCATACTGAAAATGATGTTTATTTATCCATTTACATTAGCTTGGTATAAACTTGTCGGGGAAAGTCAAATCATGTGTTTTATAATAGCCTCAAACATTTATTAAGAAACCCAAAATTCCATAATAAATAAGCACAGACAGTAAGTTTTCTTTTTTTAAAACATATCACAAATCGACCAGTATGTAACAAGAATGCTTTATCTACACAAAACATCCTATTTCACATTTGTTTGTTCATTCTTCGAAATAGCTTCTGTTCTCTGGGATTGGACCAGCACATGCAGAAAGGGGGAAAAAATAGCTGATTGTTTTTATCTGTACAAAGTCTTTTGCCAGGTTGGAGGTGTCTTGCGGCAGGCATCTCTATCTATCTATCTCCCTGCTGCTCGGAGAGGCGGGGGGCAGCAGGAGAGCCTCTACAGGGACAACAACAACCGAAACAAAGAAGAAAAAACCCGACCAAATTTGCAATTCAACCGTTCATTAAATCAAAACGTCCCCCCCCCAACGGGAAGTGCTTGAAAACAACCAAAAAACAAAATAGTTTCCAAAAGGAACTTCGTTTGAATCTCCCTCCCTCCCCCAATCACTTAAAAATGCGTTATCAAAATGGTTCCATTTCCCCCTCTTGACCCTCCACCTCGTTACCACACTGGTAGCCACCCAGAGCCCAGACACGCCCGGTAAGAAACCCTTCTTTATCAAAAACCCCTGCAACAAACTCGGATCTTTATTTGTATACATATAGATATAGATTTCTCTCTCTGTGTACGTGGGTGGGTTCTCGAGGCGCTTTCTTTAAAAAATAGAGAAGCCCAACAGACGGCTGGATCATTCATGGGGTGGGTTTTGGCGGAGCGGGGCGGAAGGAGAAATTAAAATGAGGTCCAAGTGAGTCCTTTTTGACAGGTATTTCTGAAATCTCAATCAAGACACTCGTTGGTTGTGTCTCCGCCCTTGGAGCACCGCAGGTTTGGGATGCTGCCTGCGACCGGGGGTGCGTGTGGAGGTGTGTTTCTGCACGTGCGCACGCGCGCTTCCTCTGCCCACGAACCAGTCCACCGATTTCAGATCCTGAGTCGACGACTCCCTGGTAAGCGTCTGTTGTCGTTGCTTGGTTGTAGTTGTTGTTTTTGTTCCCTCCTCTTTTTGGGGAACAAAATGGCGGGCACAGTGCGATCCGCGCGAGCTGGGGAGGGGGGCATGGCTGAGGTGAAGAAAAGGGCGGGAAAGCGGGAGGCGCGGCCGGGGCAGGCGGGCGTGAGGGAGGGAGGGAGACGCCATTAGGTGAAGCTCATGGAGACTGTGTGCTCTAGCGCCTTTCGGCGGAGGGAGGCGATGCTGGTTCCCCGCCACACGTCGCTGCTGTCCGGGGAGCTGCAGAGCTGCGGCGAGCCCGTCACGTTGCTGGGGCCGGGCAGGGAGGCGGGCACCATACCGGGGAAGGCGGGCTGGTAGAGGTGCGACTGGAGGCCGGCGCCGTTGGAACCCGCCAGGCTGTTGGACAGGCCCATGGAGTTGGGCGGAGGCCCCGCCGCCAGGCTGCACTGCGACAGCGACTGCGCCATGGCTTGCTGCCTGCCCAGCGCCGGGGGCAGGGGCAGCTGCGACACCCCCGGCATGGCGGCCGCGGCCCAGCGCGTGTCGTTGGCGTGGAAAGAGCACAGGCTGTCGCCCATGGCGGCGGCCGCAGCCGCGGCAGCAGAAGGGAACTGGGGCAGGCCTGGCGTGGGCAGCAGCGTGCCGGGGGCGCGGAACACGTTGGTGGTCTTCTTGCGCTTCTTCCACTTGGCCCGCCGGTTCTGGAACCAGACCTGCCCGAAGGCGGGAAGGGGGGGGAGAGAGAAGAGAGGCGGGTTAGTGCTGAAGGCAGGCCCGAGCCAGCGGACGTCGCCTAGCGCCGCCTTTCCCCGCCCGCCATCCATCGGGGCCCGCCCCTCCGAGGAAGGCCCAAGGGCAGAGGTGGCGTCGCTGGTGGGAGGAAATGGCGCAGGGGAGGATCAGATCGGTAGCAGTCATTCCTCTCAGAATCTGACAAGCGCCTTGAAGGCTTGGGCATCCTTTCCGCGCTGACCCTCCTGACAAAACCTAAAAGGCGGATCACTCATTTTGATTCATGAATAAAGGACGTTTGTATGCTCTGAAGCGGCGAGAGATATAAGGAACCTATTTCGACTGGGATTTGGGGATAAGAAGAGGCTTCAGTAATAGAGAAATGCTCTGAGAATGTCCCAGATGATATTATCGACTTCAAAATAATTGGCAGAAAAATTAACTCTCGAATCATTATTAGCACAGAGTTAATCTTATAATATGTGATTGTTATCTTTAAAATTACACATTTGTTAATCCATTCTGTTTTTACAGCTTTTTGTTTGATTGTTACTAATATTTAGCTTTATTTGTTTTCTTGAGTGCCTGCCTCTTGATAATGTTTCGGGTTCCACCTCAAGCCATATAAATACAAAAAGATAACGCTAAAACACTAGAGTTTATAATTGATATCTCAGTGCATAAACTAGCTGTGTAAAGGAGTTTTGGCTTAAATCCGTATGCAACACTATATGAAACATATTTACTCAGCAGTAAGTCCCAGTAAGCAATAACTCCCAGTTTGTTAGGACTGTGGTGTTCAAGTTTACTCTAAGCCAGTGAGTTAAATGAAATTTGCTTTCTAGTCTTCCTGCATATTATAATTGCTATAACAGCCAGTCTTAAACACACTTCATTGGATGTGTTTCACTGAAATCTTTAGGATTTCCTTGTGCTTAACTTCCAATACACATCTAATTTATTATTTGAAGCCAATGGCAGATTATTAATATTTATTTACATTTTTCCTTTCCCATTACTTTCATTTGTGCTAAGATTGTATCAATAGCTTATCCATAAATTAGACCAAGGTAAGATTTTGCAGTTCAGCCAATTTTTACCCCCAAGAGTTCAGGCTAAACTAGTTTATGTCAGTGATTTTAAGCAAACTGTTTGCTGGCCACTTGAAATCATGGGCTGTGAAACTGTTTTTAATGATGATGAAATATGAAGGATAGACAAATAATACAACCAGGATAGGTGCAAAGATTAGAATATGCCTGCAGCATGTATACAATATTTATTTGTATGGTAAATAAGAGATACATGTGCTAAGCATGATAATTTAATGCACAGGAGCCCAATTTGTACATCTTATCTAGTATAGTATTATTCCATGTGTATCAGTTTCAACTTGTCAGTGAACGTATAAATTCAAAGAGAGACCATGACCTCACTTCTTCCCCCATCACATTGCAGGTGACTCTTCTATATTACATAGAAAATACTAGAGCATTACTAATACTACATATGTTAATATTATAAACATACAACTGGTTACATATAAATCATAGCTGCAAGCAATTACCCCAGATCTAAATCCTTGTTAACATCATCAGACTATTTGGAAAGTACATATTAGGTTTACTGCCCACAGGTTGGACACTATATCCATGATGTCCAATGTCCAGTTGAGAATGACATGTACAATTTCCTGTCATTTGAGACAAACATTCATCTAGGAGGTTCTATTCACACAGCACTGTTCCACACTTGTATCCCGATTCACCAAGAAAATCTGCATACAGAAATGTGGATTGTGTTACTATGATATAAACATGAAGACACATTGTAGATAAGTCTGTGGCAAATCTGTGTCTGTCATCTGCTGAAAGGACCAATGTTTATCAACATGGATTTTTATGTCTTGGTGAAGACTACAATTTAGAGTTATTAAACAAAGCCGGGTTAATTAGAAAATATGTGAAGAAACTGCCTACAATGAAAATGTGTGGAAATAGAGTGCACAGTGAGAATATGATGCCGTTTCATCTAAAAATTTCTCATTCACATCTTGTGGCAGGTGTGGAAAGATGGGAATCTCTACAGTACCTGTTTAATAGTTTCAGAATGGTAGCAATGTTAATCCGTAACAGCAAAAATCAAAGAAGTCTTGTGGCAGTTTAAAGAGTAACAGATTTATTATAGCATAAGCTTTCCTGGACTAGAGCCCACTTCAGACACATAAAGTATATCTTCAGAATATACTTCATGCATCTGATAACGTGGGCTCTACTGGACCAAAGCTTATGCTACAATAAATAGATTGCGTTTAAGATGCCACAAGCCTTTTTGCTTTTGCATGATAGTTATTCCAAGTATCTGTTTACTCTAGGCTCCAACAGTGTCTTCAGTCAGCAGGGCTGCATTTATTTGACTAGTTTAGGATCCTACTTTTTGCAGGTTGGGTGAAAGTAAATATTTTCCAGGGCTGCAAATGGAGGAATTTCCAAACTTATGCTAGGTGCCTATTGTTTCCAATTTCCCTTGAAAGCATCAGTTTTACTGTAAAGGTAAAAACAGAGCTCTTCACCCCTCCCCCAATTATTCTTGAAATGAAGTTGGGGTTCCACAAGTGCGATTTTAAAAACTTGTATTAAATTGTTAACTATTCTGCCATTTGCATGATCACAGAACATTTTGTTTTAGATTTTCATTTTGATGCCTTAGTTAATCAGCCGAGGTTTCATCAGCTTCAGCTATTCATAAACTCAATCTATCTGGCAGCAGCTTTTCATTTTCCATTGAACCATTAAATTCAAACGTTTTTTTACAAACCAGGCTATTGAAATTAAGCAAATGGGACTTGGCCTGATACGAATACAAACTGAGACGGCTAGGCTGATACTAACCTTGTTTTCTCAGAAGTCAGCCACACTGAATTCCATGGCACGTGCTCCCAAGTAAGTATATGCATGGGATTGAAAATTTAGGCTGCAGTCTTAGAAGTAAATGCCATCGAACTCGGTGGTGGTTCACTTCCGAGTGAACCTGCTTAGGGCCCCGCGGCAGAATTATCATGAGACAAACAACACTGGCTATTAGAATGGGGTGGATTTTCCTTCCTTTCTCTGGTTCGTCTATTTACACAAATTATCGCGGGTAGAAGCACGGCTTTAAAAGTAAAGATACATATTACAGATTTTTAAACGATCTGACATTTCTTAATTCTTGTGCAGGAAGAGCCGAGCTCGGTGACTTTTTCCAATTCTTCCCCTTCCCTGGTTACATCTGACCGGTTCTTTATTGTCTTCTCACCCAGCCCTTTATCTCTTCCCATCGTCTCAGCCTGCTCCGGGTTTGCACCAGTTTTGGCGAAGTAACCTGCAAGTTACCTAAAGTGCAAGAACTTTTACAATCGCTTGTACACTCCATCTCTCTAAGGAGTCAAACTGAGGATAACCGCCCTTGGTGAAATGCTCTGTACATTATCCAGACAGAGCACCTTATGGCACTGGACATTTTATGGCACAACATCGAATCTTTTCCTTCTTCACCATTAACATCCATCTGTGCCTTAATAACTCACCCAAAAGCTTCGTGAGTAAAGTAATAAGGTGTGTGGAAATGACTGGAAACGGAGGTAATGGCAGGAGCAGTCAACTCCCACCGTTCGGATTGGGGCCCTTCTCTGGAGAGAGGAGTGTACCGTTCAAAGGCAAATCTGACAGCGCTTTGAATAGTTCTCGAATAACACCCACATTATTTTAGTCCTTTCTCTTTATATGGGAACCGTGCTTAGCCATTAGCAGAAAGAACAGCTGTTTAAGAACCTAAATGTTATAGGAATAAGTAATCTAAAGGGGAAGAAAGAGAGGGAGAGAAAATCGCGTTCAATTATGTTTTAGGGTTAATAGTTAAATAGCGGCCACAAAATCTTTTTATGTGTCATGGTTTACTGGGGTTGTAAAAGAATCTCCATCAGGTCTTCATCGCCTCACTTCTGAGCGACTGCGCATATGCTTTGGAAAATGTGAACGTATCCAGTTGGAAACGGGTGCATGACAGATTAAAAGGGAGAGGAAACCTGAGGGAGGCTTGGAGAAGGCACACATGACAACCCGGCGCTGGAGATATATTAACCCGCAGGCATCTGGGCAACTTCGGAATGCAGCCACTCTTTCTTTCACCCCTCCCTCCGCCTCCATCTCACCCTACATTATTAATACAACACTGAGGGTCTAATGGAGTTTGCAATTTCAAACTCTAGTTTCATGATTCCTGCTGTTACAGTAATATAGACATACTGTAAATGTATTTGGAAATATATAGTCCGTTTAATTCCCTAGCTATAAACGGGGGAGAGAATATTACTTCCCCCCCCCAAGCTTTATGAAGATCTCATTGGAATCCAGCGGATGATTAATGCGAAGATTTGGTAGGAAATCTGGGGAACTGCATTAAAGCTCAGATCTCAGGTTCATTTCGATCAGCCAGCCGTGAACTCTAGGCCGAATTCATTACGCTTTAATAGTTGCTGGGAGAGGAAGAAAATGCAATTTCTCATTCCATTAGAAAACTAGAAAATACTCTTCAGCCTGTCCCCCTATTAAGATGTGGCAGGTGACACGGGCAGCGCGAGGGGACACGGTCAATGGAATCCCAGCACATTTTTTTTAGGTTGGTATAAAATATTGAAAGGCAAGCCTGGCTGTGCAGAAGTTATTTCACTGATTTGCTTTTTATGTAAATAAAATATTGAAAGTTAATTAATCAGCGCGAGAGACTAATGATTATGCTTATTATATTGCATTGGATCGCTGTCATTTGCATGATTCTCGCATTGCTGCTTAATAAGCCATTCTAGGTTATAAATAATTCTGAAATTGGTTTCTAATAATGGCATGCTATAAAAAGAATAGTTTTATTACAGCCGGCCTGAAGGGGGGGGAGAGCGGCGCGGTAACTTAGAAGTGGAATAGGCCTGGTTGACAAGCAGGAGTGCTTTTAAAAAATGTACAGTGTAGGAAAGTGGAGAAGAGATAATTTATTCTTGCATATTATGGGCGCATAATGGTATGTACAGGGCTGTGCCAAAGGCGAGTGTCTGCAGCCTTCCCGGATCAATGTGGAGCCCCCTACACACCGCCAAGATTGTGTAAACGAGACCATAAACCCATCCATTACTCTTTTCATTTCCATTTGGTCAAGTAGCAAGAATACAATGAACTGGGAAGTAAATACATTTCCCATAATTTATTTTTTGCACAAGCTTACACAATGTTAATCATTCTGAAGTGTTAATTAAGAAGGTTATGTTGATTTGATTACTTTTTAAACTGCAGAACATTATTGTAAAGAATATTTAAATTGCCACTCGATTAAACTGTTTCTATTCAGCCGCCTGGAGCTATTAGCAGGGTGTAGGATTATGCTGAGGTCATTAAGATACTTTCCTCAGATCTCAAGCGCATTTAACTCAGAGGTAAATCCTACTTGTGTTCGCGGAATTTGTCTCCAGGGTAAGGCTTGAAATCACCGCAGTTTAATTCCGCGTAAACACGGGTAGGATTCAGGCTTGGAAGTGTCCTCAAGTAGCGATCCGGGGTACCCTTACCTGGAAGGAAAGGTCCATAGTCAGGATCACTTAAAATGAATTATCCTTACCACACTTTAATCACGATTTAGTAATCACGGTCGGGATTGGGTGGAAAGATGTTAACACATAGGGGTTTTGGCACTTGTGAATGCATATTCTACACCTCGTTAGTGACTGTAAATCAGAGGCGGTAATTCATTAATCCATAACAAAAAAGTATGAAATTCTGGGTTCACCCTGCTTTATTTTGCTATCAGTAAATGTCTTTGGGGCTGAAAATCTTTTTTATTCCCTATATGTTTCCACTATGTTGGGGAGAGCCAGGGAAGAATAGCCGTTCTTCATTATAGGTTTTGCGTCATTCGCCACATTCGTGATGCTGAAATAGCTATCATTAACCTTCGGGGAAACCCATTGACGTTTAACAGATCTCATTTTCCTTTCTCTTCAACTGTATTTTATTTGGAATCCTGATTTCTTTTGAAATTTAAACTAAATATATTGTTTACATGGACCGGGTAAAATTGCATTACTTATTTAAAACAAATCTCTTCTGCAGAGAATCGCCAACTGGAAATTTTCCATTTATGAAACTTGGCTTTCAATTTTGAATTTTTTATGTTATGATTTTAATTTGGGTGGGGCCCACCTGAAGTTTGTTGGAGAATAATATAACTAATCGATCATTTTAAGTAATTTTATATGAAAAGAATCCCCCCCCAAAAAAAACCCAGCAAAAAAATTATCAGCTAATTCTAAAAATTACTCTGCCTGTTGTCCAGTTCCTGGCTAAATGCATTAAACAAATTCAGCTTAGATAAAATACACATGTAGCCCGAACCCCAATGAATTAAATTGGAAGTAAATCTAACAATCCAGGTAAGCGTATTTACGCTAGTAAACGATTGCGCACATTAGAATAATAATTTCGATCTAAAATGCAGAAGCCTCCGTCGACATTTCGTTCCGGGTTTACATCTTTTCCTTCAGTACTTGCAATGCGTTCTATTTAGACACGGAATAATCCAAGGTGAAGGAGTCGCAGGACGGAAAGTTTCAGGACTACGGACAGCTCACAGCGAGACTGTAAATATTGCCTGATTGAAACCCATTCAAGTTAGGCGACCCGCGAGTGAAATTTGAATCGATGTGTGCAGAGATTCAATATTAACCGCTCAGATTATATGAGAGTTTTTCGCCGTTTTTAGTTGCTATATGGGGTCGCGAAGAGTCGGACTCGACTGTGGGACTGAACAACAAGAACTGTCATTTTCTAAAATATATATAATCATTGCCAAAGACCGCTATTTCCTAAACGTAAACCTCCAAGTTTTAATCAAGTATTGGTCTGTTTGGGCTTTTAAATAAAGCCTGACCGCTTTAGAGGCCTGCCTTCGAGCACTGTGCTGGTGAAACCAAGTCAAGGAGCTGAAGGTTGGAGTGTCGGTGGGGCGCCTCAGCAATCGATCTCCGGCCCTTGTAAATTAGCAGGGAAATTCCCAGGCTGCTAAAAAAGAACCCCCTTTTTCCCGAAGCCGCGCCATTTATGGGGGGGGGGTCTGCCTTTTGTTTTGTTTTTGGTTTTGTATGAGTAGAATAGCTTCACCTCTTAGCGCCGAAACTGTTTGGTTTTGATGGCGCCTTTCTACCCAATTACCGTATCTCTGTGCAAAAAAACACAACGACCCACCTTTCTTTCTCACTTTAGATGACTATGGGACAAGAAGAAACAAGCCGAAAAAGGAACCGCTGGCGGGTTGAAAAACCTTGTTTCCGTGGGGGACGGGGGTGTTGCCGCCCTTTTCTCCCTACCTGGCCTGTATAAGTTTCACGATCCGTTATGGGTAGTAATACCAGGTCAGGCGGCTATTAAATTACTCTCGCTTGACGGGGGGGGCAGCAGGATCGCGGCCGTGCCGGGGAGGGGACGGGCGGAGTGTGTGTGTATTGGGAGGGGTGGCTGTTCCTCCTACCTGGACGCGGGACTCGGTGAGGCCGATGCGGAGGGCCAGCTCCTCGCGCATGAAGATGTCCGGGTAGTGGGTCTTGGCGAAGCTCCTCTCCAGCTCGTTGAGCTGGGCCGGCGTGAAGCGGGTCCGGTGGCGCTTCTGCTTCTGCTGGCCCTGCTGCTGGCCGCCCTGACTGGGGTTCTGGCCTCCCGGCTGGCCCTGCTGCTTGTCCGGGTCTTTGGAGCTGACGGCCAGTGAGCTGGGCGTGGAGCCCACCGTGGTGATGTCGTCGCCGGGCAGCAGCGTGGCCCCTTCCACCGAGTCCGAGTTGGGGGCCAGGTCGCCCGGGTGGCCGCCCGGCTCCGAGCCTCCGACGCCCAAGCGGCACTTCACCGCCTCCCGGTGGCCCAGCAGCTCGGCGGCGTCCTTCATCCCTGCGAAGGCAAAGCAGCGGCCCGCCGCGCTTCAGCGTCCCGGCTCCCGAACCCCCGGCGCTGCCCCGAGGCCCGGAGCCCGCGCGCCGCCCGCCCCCCCCCCCCGAGAGAGTCCCACGAACCTGAGGGACCCCCTCCGCCCGGCCACAGCCACAGGCACCCCCCCCCGGCCCGCCCCGCCGGCGGCGGCCCCAAACCTCCACTCGCCTCTGCTCCCCACTGCTGCCGCTGCCCCGCGCCCGGCTGAGCCCCACGCCCACCATCCTCCTTCGGCGAGGAAAGCCAGAAGCCCGCGCCCGGGTAGAGAAAGACCGCCAGGAAAGCCAGGGGACAAAACCCGAAATGAAACGACCCTCAAATTCGCTTTGGGGTCTACATAGTCCAGAGTTGTTGTTGGGTTCCCCCCCCTTCCAAAGAGAGGATGTTAAATCAAATTAAACTTTAATACAGTACAATTACTTTTAAAGAAATTAGCCCATTTAGACCGCATTAAGGTGAAATCAGGCACAAATTGTCAATTTCCTGCCCTTGGCGTCTTCCTTCGCCGCAGATGCTGCTGGGGGCCAGAGAGAGGGAGAGACAGAGGGCGGAAAAGAGGCTTTGGGGGGCAACTCACCGAGCCGGGCGTCCAGGAGGTCGGCGTGAGATAGCATCGCGCACCGCTCCAGGGCGAAAGCTGTTCCCCCCCAAATTTTAGCGGTTGTTTTCCCCCCCACCCCAAAAAAAGTTATTTAAAATAGATCTAGTTCTCTAAAGCTTATGGATATAATATATATAGATCGCCTAAATGAAAGAAAATTCGGTGTGTGGTTAAAAAGGGGGTCTCTTGCATTATAATGTCCTTTAGAGAGACGGGGAGGTGCTTAACACTTCAATGAACCCGTGAGCAGCTCAGCGAAGGGACCAATCAGGAGGGCAGCCTGCAAATGTCAGCACCCAAAGAGTCCCCGCTCCACCCGCCCGCAGCCTCAGCACCGCCAGCCGCCGCCGCCGCAGCCCAGCGCCGCGCGGGCTGGGCTGGGCTTTTAAAGCCCCTTTTACAATTCGGTTCCCCCCGAGCTGATTGATTGCATTAGAGACAACCTTCCTTCTCTCCACACACACCTCCCACACACATACAGCGGTCCTTCCTCCCCTCCCCTCCTATTTCTTTTTTAACAAAAGTGACCTCCTGATCAAATTAGTTGGAAATGACTGACAAAGCCAAACCAATAAAAAGGGGAATATTGGGGGAAAGTGAATGGTCTTAACCTTGTGTATGTGGGAAGGGTCTCTCGCCCCCCCCACACACACACTTACACGGACTTCCTTCTGAACTCACTTTTCATGCTCATGTCGTCGTGGCTTCTGCCACTGGTGTGGGGCAGGGAGAGTTAGGTTCTGCGCACTTATAGAAGGGTGTCTTTGCATTTTGCGCTTGGGGATAAATTGTTTTGGATGGCTTTATTTAAAGGACTCCAGTCCTGTCTATAAACTTGATTCCCGTCGCTCTGTGGAATGGTGGGTCAGGCAGCACTGAATAAAGCGGGATCGGACCTTAATGCAATTTACACACTAATCTGGGTTCTTTCCCCTCCTGTTCCAGTGATCTCTGTATTAAATATTTGCATAAAACAGAAATGATTTCAGCTATTAATCTGGTTCAAGAAACAGAGAGTAAAGACCTACAGGCGCCCCATTCACTTTGTGAGAGAAAGTTTCCAAGTTCAGCTTGCCTCCAAACTCCCTTTAAGTCAGTAAATAAAGTTATTTTTTTAAGATCCTTTGGAATACGTTAAACTATCCCAACAATTTCAAGTGCTTTGCACAAAGGAAGCGAACCATTTCTAATGTTCTGATTTTTCAAAGCCAGCCAACAACAAAGTTTAGATTAGTAATATATTTCTAACCAGAGTAATTTTCAAGATCATTAGGCATTTATGTAATTAGTGCCAAATCTATAAGCTTTTATTACGATTATTAGAGTAAAATCAGTATAAATTTGTACTAATTTACTACTGTTTAGACTTGGCTGTCAAGGCAAGAGGTTCTTATTGTAAATGATAACGGAGGAAATTAAGTGCAAAATTCTGTACTGTTTCTGATCCGCTCCTAAACAATCCGTTTCAATTGTATTTGTAGCAGAACAGAATGGCCTTTTAAAGTTATTTGACTTGGGGGGGTTCCCCCCCCCACTTCCCCCATTCTCAAAAGGAGAAGGGGGAAATACCATCCAGGTCAGGCACAATGAAAACTGATATTTCCCACTCCCGACTTGATTAGCATTGATTTTTAATTCCAAAGTGATGCAATTAAGTTTATTCCTTTAGCGTGTGCACCCAGCCACCCCTACCCCAGCGAAGATGGAGAGACCGGTGTGGGGGGGGAATTCACCCGGGGAAAGTTCGCTCAATCATTCCGGGGCGAAGGGCTTCGGAGCGGCTGTTTCCGCGGCCACCCGTTGGACTCCCCGCGAAGCCTTTGCGGAGCTAGCAGATGCCCGGGCGGAGAGTTTGGGGCTGGCAGGGAGGGGGCGGGGAGACAAAGGAGGCGGCCGAGCGAGGTCCGGGCCAACTGGGACGCCGCGGGCGGGATCCCAGCCAGGGCTCGGTCCGAGGCCAGGCCAGGCACAGGCAGGCCAGGCGAGGCTAGGGAGCAACCAACCCGGGGCCCGCGCGGTGCACACCCGGCGAGCGGGGTGCCGGCTGCGGCGCCCCCTGGGGAGAGTAGGGGAGCGCCAAGGGAGGGGCCGCCCCCCAAGCGATGTCCCCCCCGCCCGAGCTGGCGCCTGCCTGCCTGGCCAGAGCGAAGGGCCGCGGGACTCGTTTGCTCCCCAGCCGGTCTGCTTCAGCCCCGCCGCAGAGCCTCTCCTGCTGCTGCCCGGGGACGCTTCCTCTCCCCCCGCCCCCGCCCCGCCAGCCCCCGCCTCCCCGGCGCCGCTGCCTCGGTCGCGGCTTCCCCGGGCCGGGCGCGGGGCCTCCTCCGGAGTCGGGGGACGTCCCCTTCTCCCCCCTTCCCTGTCCCGGCCGATAAATAAAGGGCGCCGGGCGGGGGTTAACGGGCAGGCCCATCATCGCGCTAAGCCGGGGCGGCCGGCCGGGGCTTATCCATCTCGCTTAGGGAGCGCCGCGGAGCCGGGCGGCGGCGTGATGGATGGCGCGCTCCCTTTTATGACTTTTCTATTGCTCTTGATTTTTATAGCAGGATAAACAAACTAAATCATTCCTTCCGAGGCTTCACAGCGCGGCGGGCGGGCGGCCGGAGGGAAAGGGAGGAAAGGGAATCGGGTGGGGGGGACCTGGAGAGGGGGGCGGACGAGAGCTTGTCAGCGGGAAAATAGTCTCGATGTTGCTCGGTGTAAAGCGCGCACACACACACACAGTCACACACACACACAGAGTCATCTCCTCCGGCTCGGCGATCCAAGTGCGCTTGGGGGAGAATTGGATTCCAGCGCGGCAGAGCCGGAGAGAGGCGTCTAGTTCGCAGAGACCTCCGTCCGCTCGTCATCTCCCCCCCTCCCCTCTTTTGCAGTTCTCTCCGGGCCCCCCCTTCCCTTCCCTCTCCACCCCACCCCACCCCCAGCCAGGAAAGTGCCCGCGTCAGGCCCATTCCGTGGATAATGGAAGGTATTTCCCACCTGATCAGGCCAAGTGAAGTTCCTAACAAGGCTCGGTTTAGCGGAGGGCCCCCCAAAATCTCCACCATGACAGGGGATGTCTTCAGAAAATCACTTCAGAGTAAAGTAAACGGGTTTTCTATGACGGATCCGGTGATTTTCCCTCCATAAATAGGTTTTAGATTGTTACATACACGTAGGACTGGAACAAAGGGAACGACCAGAAAATATATTGGTTGTCCCTAATAAAATTTATTTAGACGGTTTACTTCTCATAAAAAAATAGAGATTGAATTTTGCACCAGAACGCCAGCCAAAGGGCCGGGCGCGGGGAAGCCTCTTGCCGCCTCCCCCTTCCCGTTGGGCCAGCCGTGTCCGGGAGGCCGATCCCGGGGGGCTCCTTCGGGCAAGCCCCTCCGCAGGGAGGGAGGGTGGGAGGGAGGGGCACACCTGGCCGGGCCCCCCGGAAAACTCCGGCCCGCAGGGGGAGGCGGAGAGGCTGCGGTCAGTGGCTCCTGCGCCAACGGAGCAGGCCCGCCCGAAGGCCTCCATCCCCCCACCCCCAAGGGCGGGCGGCAGACCAGGCGAAGCCCGCCAGGTTTCCACGACAAGTGCTGGCGGGGAGGGGGGGCAATGGGTCGCCTGCTGCTGCTGCTGCTGCTCGGGGGCCGGCCGCCCTTCCCCAAACCAGGGGGGGCAGGACGGGAGAGGGGGGCCCTGCACCGCCACCCTGCTCCCCCCAAATGACGAGGGTGCCGCCGGAAGGCCGCGTTCAGCGCCGCCGCGAAGGCTCCTGGCGGGAAGCGTGTCCCGCCCGACGGCCGGCCGACTGGCTGGCCGGCCCTCCTCCCTTCTCCCTCCTTCTCCTCCCGGGCCCCGAAGCTGGCCGGCGGTTTCCGGGGGTGGGGGTGGGGGAGAGAGCGTGTCTTCTCGGGGCTGAAAGATGGGCTGTGGAGATCATTATTATTCACATTGCCGCGATTTAAATGCTGAATTGTAGCACGGCCGCCTCTAATGAGAAAGCGCCTCCCTCAATAATTAACGATCCCACATTTTCCTATTTTCTTTGCCTGATGAAAAGAATCAATTTTAATTCCTTGCAAATTACGAGCCGGCTTGGGGGGAGGGGAGGGGCCTTGCCCGCCTGCACGCGCGCGCGCCTCGGGGCCGCCGCCGGCCTGGGAACACCTCGAGGGGCTGCGGGCTCCGGCGGCTCCGAAGCCCGGCCGGGAAGGAGGCCTCAGGAACGGCCTTCGGGGCGGGTCTCGCTGGGCCCTCTCCTCCCGCGGGGGCGCCGCTTTCCTCCCCCGGCCCGCCCTGGCCCGACTCCCCTCTTTTCCTCCGCCCAGCGCAGCGCAGAGGCAGCCGACTGAGTGGAACTGCGGGCCGGGCGGGCAAAAGCTGGCCTCGGTGGATCCCCTCGCAGTTCCTTTGCGCTGGCTTTCCTTTCTTTTCTTTTAAAATAAGGTCCGTCTCGTTTCAGTTAATTTTCCATCAGCAGGGGTGGGGGCGGCTTCCAGGTTTCAGTTTCCCCTCTTCTCCCCCCCCCGCCCCCGGTCTGCCTCCCAAAAAGAGAGAGAGAGAGAGATTCCAAAACCGGACCCACAAGTCTTTTATAATCTACCGCCTATTGTTTACTACTACGACGACTGTTGTTGCTCTTGCTGTTGTCACTTCTTTCTGCGAAGCCCTTTGTCTCCCTGGCAAGGGATAGGCGGCCACGAACATCTGAAGCAGGCAAGGCCTGGAGGCCGATTCCTGGGCGAGCCCTGCCCGCCCCCCCCCGGCCGCCGCTCTCGGCCCCCCCCCCCCGGCAGCGCGCAAGCCGGAGCAGAGCGGCTGGTGCGGGTCGGGAAGGCGACGGCAAGTCATCCCCGGCCGGCGGACTCCGTGGGCAGCAGGCCAGACGCGACCGTGGAGAGCCCTCTCCTCGCCTGGCTCGCCCAAGCGCCGGGAAGTTTCCCTTCCTTCTCTCTCAAACGGCGTCCTGTTAATCTGGCCAATTACCCGGGTTGGCTATAATAAGAAACATACATATTTTTGTTTGTATGTGTTAAGTTGGGCCGCTTTTCTGATTTCTATTTGCTCAGGATAAATAATCATATATCAGTTATTCAGTTAGGTGACAAGCCTCGTAATTGGAATAAAAAGAAAACATCTCATCCTGATCTCTTTCTATAACTAGATATAGCGCTAATAAGACTGCATCAATCTTATCTAGCAAAAGAAATAAAATAGACAAACAAACAAATTCGCCTCCAACAAGTTAATGCGGTGTATCTGAGTGGAAAGTAGATATTTTCACGCATTCTGGAGATGAGGAGTGACTTTTAATAAAATCACAAGAAAAACAAATGTAATTCTGTAAGCAATTTCAGAGATCAGCCCCCACCCCACCCCGCGGTCTCTCTCTCCCTCTCCCCCGCTCACTCTCCTCGCTCTCTTTCTCTTTGCCGGTTGGTTAGTATTCTCCAGCCGTCCTAACCTTTTCTTTTAAAACCCAGTTAGCGCAAGGAATATGCCTGTCACTCAATCCAGGGACCTTTCGATCCACCTCCCTTTATTGTTGGGGGGGAAGGGGGCAGTTCTGGAGGTAATATGGCTTATTTTACAAGGATGATTTTTGTTGACTTTTCCCCCCAAGCTTCCCCCTCCGCCACAATCCTCCCCCCCCCGTTTATCTCCCCTCCTTCCCTCCCTTCCTTTTTTCTCCAGCAGCCCCCAAGTGCGGCTAATTCGGGGCGTCTATATTCACTCAATTAGAGAAATCTAAAGAGAAAATCGATCTTCCATCTGCAGAAATGCCAGCTTAACAAATTAGATTCTTGTTTCGTGCAGGTGATTTGGTGACAGTTGGGGAATTAGAAGTAATAAGTTGTTGTGTTTCAGACCACCACCCCCCCGCGTCCCCGATCGCTTTCTCCGCCGGCCGGCCCCCTCCCTCCCTCCCTCCCTCCCTCCCTCCCTCTGCCGAGCCCCGGGAGAAGGGAAGGCGCGCGGGCCGCCGGCGCCCGGCTGCCTCGAGCCCCGCCTGCCTGGCCTCCTGCTCCGGCCGAGCAGTCCAAGAGGCGAGCCGCCGCCGCCGCCGCCGCATCCCCCGCCGTAATTAGCGCTGCTGCCCTCCATGTGGGCTCGATTAAACCGTGATTTAGCCGAAAGAAATATAATTATGGCTGCAAATAAAATAATCAGCATTGAAGAGCGATTTCCTTAATGAGATGGAGCGGTTGCACGTCACGGAGTAAAGGGGTCTCATTAAGGGGCGCTAATGAGGCTGGGGGGGGAGACTGGGGCGGACTGGCGCACCGGCGGCGAGAGGCTCCCGCTTGGCAGCGCCCCGCCGGGCCGCTTGGGCCCGCCGGGAGGGGGAAGGGAGGAGGGGAAGGGAGGAGGGGAGGCCAGCAGCGCCCCCAGCGCCCCGGTCCCGGGTCCCCGCCTAGGAAAGGACGCGCCCGGCCGGTGGGGCTCAAGCTGGGGGCGCCCGGGCCAGTGGCTCGGCTGCGGCCCAGAAGAAGGGGCGCCCGGGGAGGGGTGCGGCCCTGGGCCGGGGGAGGCTGGGCGCGCAGGAGCCACGGAGGAGCTGCTCCCGCGGGCTGGGTCCCGGACAGCTTGGGCTCCAGAAGGGACCCGGCGCGGGGCAGAGAGCGCACGGAGCTGGCGCCGACCTCTTCGCCCTCTTCTGGAAGGGCCGACATCTGCGACCCGTTCTGGAAAGGAGGCCTCCGGGGGTGGAGGTGCGTGTGCGTCTCCTGACCCCACAGTTCTTCGTCGTTTCTGGTGTGGGGCTGGGCCAAATCTCGGCAGGCCGCCTGCCCAGTTCCCTGCGCCCACCCAGCCAGTCAGCCACCCCAGTGCGGGGCTGGCCCGGGGGTTGACCCTGGCCTCTCCGCGAGAGGGGACAGCCTGCTCCCAAGGCGTCCCGCTTCCCATCCGCGACATTGGCCAAACTGGGGGGAACATCGCCTTCACTTGATCCCGACAAAGCTCACAGAGTTCAGTCGGATTTACTCTCAGAGTCGGAATTTTAGGGGCTTGTGGTGATTAGTAAGATCTGAGAGGAAAGGTTGCCAAATGCTTTGCCCTCTGAAAAGTGCTCTAGACATATATCATAAAGATTTTTTTTAATGATACAGATGCTTTCTACAGCGTTCAATCGATGCAGTCGGAAAAGCAAAGGATCGCAGGCAATTCTTAGCGAACGCTGGAAGCAAGAAATGAATAGAAGCCAAATTAAAAGTAGGGCCTGTCCCCTAGTTTTAAAAACAAATCTGTGTCCACTAATCATGAGTTTGACCTGATTAATAACCTATTGATTTATTTCCTTAAAAATGTAGACTCCACCTTTCCCCCCAAGAATACCCAAGATGGCTTACAGTAAGGAAAAACCCTAATAAAAATGCCTAAATTAACCATTACATAAATAAAAGGTGCCACTATAAACAACAATTGCGAACTATTTTTGAAGGGGAAAATATTTATCTCATTAAGCCTACCACCTGCAGTTTTTGTGAAATCTTCTATTTAAAATTAACATTTAAAAAAAACATGGTGCCCAGTTTTATTGGGGGCACTTTTTAGTGGATCAAAGTGTTTTTAATCAATTAACCTGATGAATCAGGTTAATTAAAGGGAAACCAGTATGAATAAATGGATAAAGAGGGCTTTTGCTTGGCTCACACTGACAGAGCTTTGTAGCCCTAATAGCTACTTTGAATCTGGCAAACTTGCCATCCTGCATTGGTTGAGCAGGAAGCTTCAAATCCTGGACAGCTCCTTACCAGCTGAGCATCTGTGGCCCATGGATGCTCAGCATCACTAATGGACATTTACAGCAGCCCAAGAGTGAGCGAGAGAGTAAGCAAGGGGCCTTTCCAGCTTGCAATGAAAATAACCCGAAGGAAAGAATCTGGTGGCTTCTTCACATGCAAAGCCTTTCATGGCCTTGGACCCTCATATCTGCAAGAATACCTTTCTTCCAACTCTCCACCATGACAGCTTCACTCATCAAAGCAGGGTCATCTGCAGGTGCCACTCTTCAAATGGGCATGATCAACAACTGCCCACACACGTGCCTTCTCCACCTTGTGGCCCCCACCTCATGAAACAGCCTGCCTGAGGAGGTCAGGAAGGCTCCCCTTCTCCTGACTTTCCGCAAACTATGGAAAACTGAATTGTTCAAGAGGGCTTTTCTACACAGGGAATGAAGTCACACTGTACTAGATATTTCATAAAATTATTTGGATAAATTATTAGGGACTATGGTATACTATTGAATATAGCTTGCTGAAACGGGGATCCTACTATGTAATTCTTGAATCATTTAATGTGTCATGTTAACACTTATGCTTTGCTTCGTTTCTGTTTTTAAACTTCTGGTTGGTTCTACAACCCTAATTCCTATGGTACTGTTAATTGAATGTCCCATCCTGCCGATTGTATCAGCTCACTCCATCTTAAGTCCAAGTATGAAAGGCAGACTATAAATAACAAATAATTTTTCAAAAATGTCTATATTACTTAGCATCTCATCACCAGATAACTTCTCAGTGGAGATAGCTGAGAATCTTGGATACGATGTGAAGTGTGTGTGAGTGCTTTCTGTGGCATTTGGTCTGTGATGGCTGGGCCACATGTACATCTCATCACCTGATATTGTAGACACCCCATTTTAAAGCTAAAGCTGGTGAATGGAGCTGGAGAGTATATCTGGCACCACATGGCAGCTATCACAGATTTTCCTGGTTCCCCATCCTTAGAATCCAAAGGTTCCATGACAGATTGAATGTGAGCATCTCAGAACACTACCTTAGAGGAAGGGCAGGCTTATCCCTCATACCTGTCCCTCTACTGCTTTCCTTTGTTCAAGAGACATGTTAATTGTTAATTTTTAAAGATACATGCTAAGACCCCCCAAAAGTGTTCCCATCTCCCTCATTTTGTCAGTGAATTTTTGTTCAAATTCATTTGTTTCTGTAGATGTTGTTCACTTGCTAAAGATAAATTTAACACTCTGCCTGGCTTAACTCAGCAGAGGTGGGCATAGGGGTTGGCCAGGTCGTGGTGGAGGAGGCTGAACTGAACTTATGGGACCTGCTTGGCGGCATGAATACAAAGGAAACACACAAACACCACACACTGCCAAGGTTCAGTCTTAAAAGGGGTCAAGTAAATAACAGTGACTTTAGACCAAGTTGTGAGATGCAAGTTGCAGATCATTAAAAAAAATAAAGTATCACACACATGGAGTATTCTGTAAAGCCACCTACTGCTAGAATAGTAGTACTGTAGCAGCTGCATTTTCATTTCAGTTTGCTGTGGAGTTTCTTCCACATTCTTCCCTTACTGCATTTGACAGCTCTGTTGCCAATAAATGTCTCCTTTGGCTCATTCTAATCAAGCACAAAAGCTGGGTTATGTATAACAAACTGAGGCGCACGAGAGCCCTTCTCAAGAGCAATCTGAGTTTTAGACCCTTTTTCACACTTTGAGGGGGGTCATCAAGAAGTCAGGGATGACTTTGGGCCAGTCACTCCCTCTCAACCCAGCCTTCCTCACTGGGTTGTAATGAAGAAACTAGTGGATGGGAAAGTCACATATGCCAGTCTGAACTCCTTGGAGGAAGTGTGAGGCAAAATTGTAATAGATGTTTTGTATAACCCATTGGAAATGCTTTTGGTTAAATTTGCTCAATTTCTAAAGAATAGAAAAAAGATCCGAGCTGTTAGAAGTAGCATTTTGTAAGAGTACCTCAAAAGCTGTAGCAACAGAATGAAAACTTGCATGCACCACTTGTCTAGCACTCCAATTGTGCCATTGCTTCACTTTCAAACAAGTCCCATAGAACAAATTTAGAGTCAAGTGGCACCTTTAAGACCAACAAAGGTTTATTCAAGATATGAGCTTTGGTGTGCAAAGCACACTTTTTCAAATACAGTGGAATGGGATGTAAGGTTCAAACTTATAGATGGGCTGAACAGCTAATTAACATGTAACATGATGAAGATGTTTTAAGCTATGCAAAAACAGAATTAAATAACAAGCTAAGGTTATAAGGTCAACAGTTGTAAAGCAATAAATATGCCCAAATAAATCTGAGACTCTCCATTCACTCCAACACTTCTTGTTGAGAATACATATGTGAGGACTGAATGAGTTAGCATATGTAATGAGATAAGAAACCAATATCCCTGGTGAGTCCTGGGGAGGTTTTAGAGGGACTACACATCCTCTGTATTTTAGTGTATTTCTTTTTCAGAATTGTATATTAGAATACTGAATGTAATGCAAGGAATACTGGAATGTTTTGTTGATATACCATTGTACCTACCTCAAAAAAGAAAAAAAAATCTGTTAAGTTACCTCCATGCCTGAGAGGAGACGAATGGTGTCTCAGTTTACTTCCCACAATTAGAAAAGATGCCTTTACACATTTATTCCCTATTTTGACATATTTATTGCTTTGCTGTCCTTTCCCCCCTTAATTAAATCAAAACAACTGTTGACCTTATAACCAGTGTTCCCTCTAAGCTGAGTTAGTGTGTGAGCTAGCTCAGTTTTTTAGCCTCCAGCTCACACATTTTTGTCTTAGCTCAGGAAGGATGGCTCCAGAGCAAACTGATTTATGTAGTAGCCAAATAGCTCACTCGCGATTTTAATATCAGTAGCTCACAAAGTAGAATTTTTGCTCACAGGACTCCACAGCTTAGAGGGAGCATTGTTTGTAACCTTAGCTTGTTATTTAGTTTTGTCTGCATATCTTAAAACATCTTCATCATGTTACATGTTAATTTGCTGTGCAGCCTCTGTCTATAAGTTTGAACCCTACCTTCCTTTCCAATGTATTTGAAAAAGTGTGCATGTACACGAAAGCTCATATCTTGAATAAACCTTTGTTGGTCTTAAAGGTGCCACTGGACTTGAAATCTGGAATGGCCAGCATGAGCCAAAGAACTAGATTTTCCTTGATTGGGATGCTCATGGCAAGGATGATGTCAAGCCCTGCCAAAGAACTGTCATCATGCCAAATGAAAACGAGGCTGGAAGATCTCAGTTACTGTTGAAGGGTGGGTAGCTGCTCATTAGGCAAGGAGAGTATTACTCCCCCTCTCCCCGCAGGTTGCACAGGGTGTTATTAGAAGGGAAACCCAAGGGAATTAGTCATGGTTGTAGCAATTGGGGAGTCCTGTGAGGGAAGCTTAAGATCAGTGTTGTGTATGCAAATTGTAGCATCATTCACCAACCAGCATCGCGCAAGATGGTCAGTGTAGGTCTCAGACTCCCCACCCCACTGTGACTGTCCACCTCACTGTGGCTATCAATACCAGTTCCCTGGGGCTTCTTTACCAGCACCTTCCAACTAAGTAGCCTAAGAGACCCCTGCAGTCTCACAGAGATCTCAGGCATCCGCCAGTGTTACACATAGTGAGAAGCAACAAGTTGTGCACTCCAAGGTTGAAAGCAACACACAAAGCACCAACTCACTCAGCAGACTTATTGCCAAAAGTGAGAGGTTTTCCACTTGGAAAAGGCCGCAGAGGTATCTTCTTATTGAGCTGTGGGGAAGTAGAGGAGAAAACTAAATAACAAGCTAAGGTGCTGGAAGAAAGCATCAAAGGTTTGTGTATGCTGGTCAGGCAAAGGGTAGCTCTGGTTTCCCACATCATGTGAAGTGTAGCTGCAGAAACTAATGGTAATGTCCTGATGTACCTCATGGGCTGCTAGTTAGCAGTCACCAACTTAAAGTGGTTTTGCTGGGGCAATCATCCCTTTATGTTGCCCAAATGCATTTAGTTCCCTTAACAAATGTGATGAGTGGCTAAAAACTGTTTTTTTCTTCCCAAACTCATTCAAGAGCGACAACAATCAAATGGTGATTATGCAGTAGTAATAATGTCCTTCATTCTTATGAAACAAAATATACACTAATAATTTATTTCAGGCAGTTGGTAATTAATTTTCTATTATGCTTGACTTTCATATAGGCTGCATAACACAGGAACAGCTTGGTGGATTAGACCAATGGTCTACCGAGGACAGCATCTTCTTTCACAGTGGCCAACCAGTTACTCTGGAGGGCCAACGATAGGGCAGAAGCTGAGGCCTTCCCTGATGTTGCCTCCTGGCACTTGTATTCAGAAGTTTACTACACCTAAGGTTGTATCATATGAAACAAAACATGCAGGGGTGTTCCAATGCTGTTTTATCTTCAATTCTTTTTCAAATAACCCTAGGCTATAATTCCTTTTCACTGCTGTGACATGCTGAGTTGACATTTTCATCCAGCTGTCCATTACAACCTCAAGATACCTTCAGCCTCAGTCAGTTGGACCCCATCAACTTATATTTAGTGTTAGGAATTTCAGTGTGCATCACTTTACATTTACCTGCATTGAACTTCATTTGCCACATTGTTACCCACTCATCCAATTGCCTTGTTTTCCCACCATCTTGAATAATTTTATATCATCTGCAAACTTGGCCATCACACTACAATTCCATTTCATTCATGAACAAATCAAATAGCACCAACCCCAATCCTTGTGGGAACCCCCTCATTACCCTGCATTGCAAGAACTGTCCATTTATTTCTATTATCTGACATGTTGTTTAAACAATTTTTGATCCACAAGTCCCATCCTCTTAGCCCATAGCTGCTAAGTTTACTCACAGCCTTTGGTGAGGTACCTTGTCAAAAGTCTTTTGCAATACCAAGTATATAATGTCTGTGGGATCACTCTTATCTACATCCTTGTTTACTTTCCCAAAGGGCTGGTGAGGCAGGACTTCCCTTTGCAGAAGCCATTTTGACTTTGCTTCAATAATTTTTTCTTCTGTGGGGAATACTTCTGCCTTTAAACCAGCTTTTACTAATGCACAAGGCTGCATAAATTCATTTTTATACACTTAAAGTGTATTTTTTACTTAAAGTATTCATTCTAAGTAGATAAAAATGTCTGAATATTAGAAAGAAATTCTTAATACATTTGTGTTTCTACTATTAACAATTCATATGCACTAAAATTAGGGCTGTCATCCAGTAAGAGGCAGTTTTGTCAATTACAACGGTGTATTAATTGCTAAATTGCATGGATTACAGTTCTGAAAAGTGTACATTGTTTCCACATGATACATGTGCCAGAAGAGGCCTCATCTTAGAGAAGGCATGTCTTTCTGGGTGTGAGAAGACCAAGAACGTTTTTAGCTGAACCATTCTAACTCAAAAGCATATACATGTCTGCTAAGAAGAGGTGTTCAAAATCAACTACATTCCCACTTCTTTAAATATCTTGCTGGGAATGGAACAGTCCCATCTGGAAGAGAAGGGCTATGAACTTGTACATCTCCATGACATTATGGACTCCTGCTGGTAATTTTGTTACTGAAAGATTCCACAAGACTCCTTGAAACATACTAACCTAAATTCCCTGCTTCCATTCCATGTTTGTGTCATACATATATGTCAGTAAGGAGAAGAACCAATTGCTTTTTAAGTTTTAATTAGGAAAGTTCAGCAAAGATGGCTGCGGTGTAATCACAAAGAAAACAGTTTTGCATAAGACAGTCACCTAACATGAAGCAAATAAGAAGGATAGTGCCACAAAACCTATTGGGAGACCACTTCGGAACAGCAAGGCCAGCACAACAAGTGGGAGCAATTTGTATGGCCTTAATTCCAAATTGTAAACTGAAAGTTCCCACCCACTTGTAACGCTCAGTGTAGATCAGTTGCGAAATGCAGTTGACCATGCATTTGCAAGGAAATGAACTTTATATAGCTGATAGGCCTGACCAATTTCAATATTATATACATAAATGGAAATGAAGTCTACTGGCCCCGTTCCAAGCTTTTAATTAAAATATGTTTCTGTAAAATATGCAGTCCTAAAATCCCTTTGAGATTCAACACACTAATTTGACACCAACTTTTTCCTTTCTCTTTTCACCTCTCCTTTTGATAACACCAGGCATAACATAAATAAGGTGGCTTAGTATATGTTTATGCATCTTACTGTCATCCTGCTCTTCCACCAGCACCCTGCTACTATTTTGCCCTGTTCGCCCCCTGCTCATTGTTTTAAAGCATTCAACGTAACTAAACTTTGGAAATCTGAAATGTGTATTTTAACATCTCATTTTTCCCCCTCTATATTTTCACTGTTTTTGTTATGGACTCCATGTGAGGAGGGGACCACTTATTCCCACTCACTGTTTCAGACCATGTGGTTAGTTGCTCTTAAAATGCAGTGACTTCTTTTTTGGATCCACTTTATCATAAATATATCTGAGATGCTTTTCTTTAAAGCCAGCCCCTATTGAAAACTGAAAATGCTTTTTTTGATCATTGCTTCCTTCCCCATCCATGGGCACCACCAATGTTCAGAAAGACTTCCTGATGCATATCACCAGAAATGGTATAACATTGGTATGGCAAACACATAATGTTCCATCTGGAAACTTTTTCAAGAAAAGACCCAAGAAGCAACTGGCAGTGTCACCTCCTGCCCTTACTCACCTTCACATATTTTATTTTGTGGTAAAGGTGCACCATTCTGACCACTGCTGCCTCAAGCAACCTGGCCAGACCCTTAGTCTAACATGGTACTGTCATCTCTCACTGGCAGCAGACATCTAGGACCTTGGGCAGAGAAAGGTCTTTTCTAACATTTGCTACTTGAAATCTTTTTAAATTGACCTAACCTACCTCACAGGGTTGTTGTGAGGAGAGAGAGAACCATGTACATCAGCATCACTCCTTAGAATAATAGTGGAATAAAAATGTCAAACATGTGTCTTGCCTTTCCATCAACCTGAGTAAGGCCTAGGCAGGATTTGAACCCCAGATCTCATAACCCCAGAACAAACAGGTTACTACTTTTTTTCCTGACAGAGGCATTATCAACTGCACTACAGAAAGGAAAACCAGTCAATGAAGTACATGGTTTCTTAATCAACATAGTTTTTGAAGTAGCATTACTATGAGCGTGCTGAGAGTTCTATTGATAGCCATTTTAAAGGCTTTTAAGCAGTTCTCTCCAACACCCCGGATGCAACATTCCAAATTGAGATTGTCTTGTTTATCCTAAGGATTGATCAAAAAGTAAGCAATAGGACCAATAATTGAGCCAAAATCCTATGCAGTGTTTGAAGACAAGAATGAATTCTTATAACTGTTTCTGTTTAAAAACAGAAGGGAATAAATGACGCTGATAAAACTTAGCATTTAAATATTTAATGGGCACACTTGTGTGTGGTATCTTTCAATAAATGATATTCGTGTGAATGTCAAAAGGGACTTTTCTCCTGTTTATCAAGAAAAGATCAAGCCCTGAGGAATTGCGTTTTGCCTACAATAAAAGCCCATATAAGTTAAGACTGTTTCTTGCAGCATTTCAGCTATGGACAGTCACTTGCTGACTGCATGTGCTGGAGAATTAAAAGGGTCACTGCACACAACATTAATACAGTTATTTCTGGCAAAGCTAGGAATAAGCATTGCCTTCCCACCCCACAGTGACCAGAAGTGGCAGGAAATAACAGCCTAGATAATGGTATCTGGGAATACCTGTGCTTTCTAGCTGTTTACAAAGACTAATGTTTTAATTACAATGTGCCTAAAGCTTAGATCTCCCAACAACTACCAAGATAAGTTAATTTTTAAAAAATCACCACATATCTGAGGCAACCTTTTTTTACATACATGCGAAAAGCTTTAGTTCAGTGTCTGTATGTTACATATACATGCATGCACATATAGTGATAATTATGCATATATACATATTTATTGTAAAGATAGAGAACAATTTTAATACGAAATCTCTGCCCTGTATTTCTAATTGTATAGCCAGTGAAATCCTTATCATGTGACTCCTGATATGAGTTCTTACCCAACTGTGAGCAAAAGAAACCATTTTTAAAAATATACTTGCAGAATAATTTGGATCTCAGTATAACACATTGTTTTACATACATAAACATTATTAGAGTTTGCAACCACGAAACAGTATTATCTGTTAACTTTCTCTCTCACACTCACACACAAACATGGAGGGGCAAATCTCAGTACTTTCTATTCACACAAAATTATTATTAACCTGTAATATTAGAAAGACTATTTTACACAAAAGTAACTTTTATAAAGCATCCAGTGCTGGTAAACAAGATAAAATCTGCAAATGTTGTAATAGAGCATGTTAAGCAACTGTAATGGTTGGAGAAGACCAAGATTCCTCCATCTGTGTTATCATCTGTACAGCTAATGACAGTGGAGCATTTTGAAAACTATTGTTTCAGTGCATTTCAGATAAGAGGAAAATAAGACATCTGTTGCAAGAACCAGCAATTAAGTCAGATGCTCAGTGATTGTTAGAAATTTTGAATTAACGTAGTTCAATATGCTTTTCCCCCACCCTTTATGATCTGCACCTGTGGCAGTCCTCTTAACACCTAGTGCTTGGGGGCAGGAATTGTTTTGTAGATGTACTTACCCTCTTTACCTACTTACAGCTCAACACTTTGTGGTGAACTCTTGGCATCTGATATCCTTAGACTTCTGATTGCCAAAATCTACACCAACCAAATGACCGTAACATTCACAGGACTGTAAAGTATGCACAGATGTATCCCTACTGTTAGGAAGAGCCTTGAAGAAATGTTACTCCTTTTTCCACAGGGCGCTTTTCATGTTTTACATTGTGCAATATATGTCTGAGCCCATAGTAGGACCACCTATTATTTATAGCATGTAACCTTACAACATAAATGTAGTCTCTGTAACTGTAATAAATGTAAAGTTCTGCAATTAGGAAAGTTCTGCAATTAGGAAAAATCAAATACATAATTATAGGTTGGGAGAGACTTGTCTTGGCAGTAGTATATGTGAAAAGGATCTAGGGGTCTTAGTAGACCATACACTGAACATGAGTCAGCAGAGTGATGCAGTTGCTAAAAAGGCAAATGAGATATTGGGCTGCATCAACAGAAGTATAGTGTCCAGATCACACAAAGTGATGGTACCACTTTACTCTGTTCTGGTTAGACCTCACCTAGAGTATCATGTTCAGTTTTGGACACCACAATTTAAGGAGGATATAGACAAGCTGGAACATGTCTAGAGGAGAGCAACAAAGATGGTGAGGAGTTTGGAGACAAAGTTCTATGAGCAAAGGGTTGAAGGAGCTGGGTATGTGTATCCTGGAGAGCAGAAGAATGAGAAGTGATATGATAACCATCTTCAAGTACTTGAAGGACTGTCATATAGAGGATGGTACAGAGTTGTTTTCTGTTGCCCCAGAAGGTCGGACCAAAACCAACAGGTTGACATTAAATCAGAAGAGTTTTCGGCTAAACATTAGGAAGAACTTCCTGACAGAGTGGTTCCTCAATGGAATAGGCTTCCTCGGTAGGTGGTGGAGGTTTTCCTTTGGAGGTTTTCAAACAGAGGCTAGATGGCCATCTGACAGCAATGCAGATTCTGTGAACTTAGGCAGATCGTGAGAGGGAGGGCAGGAAGGGTTGCCTCAGTGCTTAGTTCTTGTGGCCCTTTCTTACACACCCAGGGAAATGCTGATTGCCACTTTGGGATCAGGAAGCAATTTTTCTCCAAGCACGTTTAGTCAGGGATCTTGGAGGTTTTTTGTCATCTTCTGGGCATGGAAGTGGTCACTGCAGGTGAGGTATTTGTGAATTTCCTGCCTTGTTCAGGGGTTGGACTAGATGACCCTGGAGGTCCCTTCCAACTCTATGATTCTATGATTCTCCACAAAGCAACACTATTAAATAATATCTAGCATTGAAAGGGATTAAGAACAGCCTCTATGCTTGACCTCCTTCAGACATCATACCTTGCCACACAAAGTTCCATGGATGTAGTGTATTACATCATACTCTCAAAGTGCATAATCATGAGGCAGAAAAATAGGGCCAAACACAAGAAGAGGAGGTTTCTGCATTCTAGGGAGTCTCCAGATATGCAGAAATATGAAATACAGCTTTTCAGTGGAAGGCAAAACCTCCCCTTAAAAAAAGTCCATACATAAAAGCAGATGACCCTGAAATTAAGACACCCCCTCTAAAAGAGATGAACCAGTCAGTGAGCCAGCCAGTATGAAGTGCCCTCCCCACTTTAGCCTCTCTCTGCCCCTTTCCTCTGCGTCTATAGCCCCTGAGGGCCCTTCCTTTGCCTCTCCTCAGCACAGTGCAGGTCCACTTTCTTTCTGCCTTCCCTCTTTGCCCACCCAGTCCAGAGCACACAAATAAATCTGTATGTGAGCTGAAGGTGACTCCCCCTTTTTAAGTCCCCAAACTAAAAACACATTGTCTTGTTTTGAAGTTAATATGATGCTTGTTCCCCCCAACCTAGAACATCTCTTTGTGCCTCAAACAAGAAAGGACTGCATATTAATGCAAGCAGCACAAACCCTCACTTTCCATGATAGGCTGCATATCTCCTAAACTTGGAGGACATCCAGGATCTCTACACTCTTGGGAGTTCTGAAAAGCAGCAAGATGCTTCCCAAGTCTCAGAGGCTCAGACTAAGGCAGGAGTATCTCTCTCCCTTCTGCAGACCATAAAGAAGGATAGAACAGTCTTTAATTTGTGAAGGGGAGGGTTTCCACGACAAATACAAGAAACCTCTCACCCTCTCCTATATAGTGAACAAGTGCTCAGAAAGTACTGACAGCTAGCCCAAAGGTTTCCTAAACACCATCCCCATGGTATGTTTAAACTGGTTTTTGGAGCAGCCCAAAATTTGAACGTTCTATTACTATATAGCAGAGGACATGGAAGATTTCCTGAGAACTGGAAAAGAAAAAAGTATAAAACATTACATTCACCTCTTCTGAAATCTCCCATTTTCTTGTGACTGAACAAGAATATTGTGAAGACCAAGGCCAAGCACAGATACCCAGCCCCGGTTGCTTGCTGCTGTTCAATAGTGGTTAAGAGTTTCAGACTAGGATCCAGGAGACCCAGGTACAAATCCCCACTCTGCCATGGTAACTAGGTGACCTTGGGCCAGTCACACAGTCTCAGGCTAACCTAGGGTTGCCAATCTTCAGGTGGGTCTGGAGATCCCCTGGAATTACACCTGATCTCCAATGGACATATCAGTTTATCTGGACAAACTGGCTTCTTTGGAGGGTGGACTCTACAGCATTATATCCCACTGAGTTTTTCTAGGAAGAGGCTTTCAGTGAGAAGGAGGCAAAGAAGCTGGAAAAGGGGAGAGGCTATAGTTTTTTAGGGAAGGGTAAGAGGAAATAATGGTGCAGAAGATGAGATGCTCCCACTTGTTTCTAATTGGAGACCTCAAGAAAGAACGTCTATTAGGGGGCATTAGGATACACTGCAACACTTGTAATCACTTATTCATGAAGTTAGTCACTTGGTTCAATCACCATGCTATAGCTTACAGTAATAGTTCAGAATCCAAACTGTGGTCTAAGTTTCCAGATGTTCAGCAGGTAAAAAGCATTGTTTAAATTCTCTAAGCACTCAGTTTCATTGTTTAGATTCTCTAAGCACTGCTAAAGGTGACTAATGAAAAATCACATGAAAACAGTCCAGTCAAAACTACTTGTATATAAAAAAATAAAACCCATTCCTAATTCCCACCCAAACTGGATATCCGCAAAGCAGCTTCAGCTTAAAATGATAACAATCACTAGACAGAATAGTTACCCTTTGAAAAAGATTTTTTGTAAGTCCTTGTAATGGACAACAAAGATACTGCCTGTTTACAGCTTCTGGCACGCTATTCTAAATATCTGCTTCTACACAGGAAAAGACTCTACAGCAGGAAGGCAGATGATCAGAGCATGACTTCTTACTTAGTGGAAGGGAATGCTTGGATCCAACCCAGTGTTCTTATCACTTGATTACCAAACTGACTGTCTAAGGTTGCTTTCACTGCAAAGCACTATGCTTGAGCTAACATCAGGTGATGCAAAAATTCTATTGTTTGTGATTAACCTATGATGGCTCATTCACGGATCAATTACACAGGCACTTTGTGCCTCACTGCCTAGAAATCCCTACAGAAAGCTGCTAGTCAAAAGAAACAGACCCTGTACTATGTGTACTAATGCAATGAAAGCATTTAAGTAATTATTACCAGTTGATTTAACTGAATGCTGCCCTGCAATCAGGGAAAGAGGTTCAAGTTTGAAGAGAAGCTCTCATCATGAAACAAATGTTTTTTGGAGTCAGAATCAAGCTTTCAAATGGAGAAGCCATCAGCCTTTCACTGCTGTAATAGCATGAATGCATGTTTACAATCCTTCCAGTTCAAAAAGAACCAGGCATACATATGCACAATAAGCCCCATACCTCATATTATGCAATATATTTACAATGTTACTGGGATTAGGCAAGTGAGGACTGGCTCAATGCTTCCTAAAGAAATCTTGCAAAGTTTAATAAACCAAGTGGATGATGATTCCATTCCTAGTCAGGCAAACAGGCTTCAAATCAAAGATGTAAACACCCAAAATCTGTCAAGTAGAATTGTGATACCAGTATACAAAACAGACAAGCACATATCATATAACATCATTTATTCAACAAATCTTCAAGCCAGTGTGCAACAGATCATATTAGCAAGTCATTATTTTTAACACTACTTGAAGTAATACAGCAGTGGCCAAACATTAGAAGAGTGTGGCAATGGACCCAATACAAAGGCATAAATAAGGAAGTGAAAAATCAATTTAGGCTACTAATTTTACTGACTCCAGTACAGAACGTGCTTCTTTATATTCTTCAGCTTCTTCCAACTCTTTTTCATTTTCCTGAAATGAGAAAAACCCAACATACTTTACCTGAACACAAAACAAGACTTTCACTACTTTGAACCCTACCCCCCAATACACACTACTTTTAAAACTACTGTATGCAAAACAACCATCCAATAAAGACTGAATCTGGGGGGGGGGGAATTGCACTATATTTACTGTCTCAAGTAATTAGACTTTCACCCTTCAGTTGCAGATACCAGGCTTTTGAAACAACCTTCACTAATTTTTATCCATTAAGGGATTCCCCCCTATATAAGCCGTTAATATTAAAATCAGCCCATAGTGTATGAATAATCCATGATAAATGAAGATGTGGAATCTATAATTATGCCTACAATTTCTCTTATTAAAAGAGTGCATGAAACAAAGCACAGCACATTCACAACTAGTTTTACAAAACAGAAACTAAAGTTAAGAATTGAAATTCTATTTTTAGTTAAATACATCAAGAAAATAAAGCTTCTTTTAAAACTATACTAAAGTAGAAAGGGAGAAACTTATTTTAAAAATTTGAACTACAAAATTGTGCTGATTACCAATTAGTTAAACCTATGCTTGCAACTCATGGAAACGATGGGCAAAACATCTGGAGAACTGAAACATGTGAACAAAGCCGACTATAGAAGAAATGTGGTGTGCATGCCCTAGGGAAGTGTGCACAATCTATATTTCACCCTATTATTAATTTATTATGCAGCTTACACTTACAGTTTTGTGGCTACAAAAAAAAAGAAATGGAGCCTTCCTCTTATAGTCCTCTTAAAAAAAACTTCTCATATAAGCAAACTTGGTTACAGTCACCCAGAACAGCTGGCAGTTCTGATGAAGTTTGTGGTATGGCCAGGAGATAAGCCAAAGTTTCCAATAGCTCTTGTATCATCCGGCTAGTGGTGGAGGCTTAGGCTGTCTGGTTCTTATAACTCTATAGAGCTAACAGGGCTGAATACTGAACACAAAATACTGAAGAAAGCTCAGCACATTGTTTCACAACACTTCTGCATTTTTCACAAGGTTAGTAATAATAAAATCAGTGTTTTTATAACACTAACTGTATCCTGTGCTTCTAAGGGCCAAACTACATGTTACATGTTTCCCGTGGGTCGTGTCTGACTTTCAGTTTGTCATTCACATGTCAGCTACAGTTTGTCTGCTGAGAATTCAATTTTCCAATTACGTGGGGGCCCCAATTTGGATTCAGATTACTGCACATAAAGAGAAGGAGCTTCTGCCTCCTCCCTAGACTATTCTCCTGATGCAAAACAGTCCACAGAGTCCTCCCAACAGGGCAAATAGCATCTCCAGGGCTGTTTTGGTCAGGAAAATGGCGTGGGAGGAGACAAAAGCATGCTTCAGAATTTAGTTCACAGCAGGGAACTTGCTTCTGATGTGTGACCAACAAAGTCAGGTTGGGCAACCTGTTAACGTATAGTTTGGCCTTGAAATGTACTTCAGATTGTTGCTGCATTTGTGCAAATCATGGAATACAGTCTCGCATGATCAAAAATCAGAATTTCAAATCACATCATAGTGGTAGTATAAGTATATTAACCAGAAGTTAAACAAAGCGGACTCCTTTCTTAGCCACTGTAGATATTCAGTTAGTTAAAATAAAGACTAGGTTAAATTGCTGACAGGAATTACAGCTGACAACAATCACTATGCTCATTTTGTATCCTTTGGAGTTTTGTACAGAAGTGTCAAAGGATTACATTTCATGGCTATCTATAATGCTGCTTTATTCACAATTCTTTTCCCTCTGTTGTGTATATATTCTGTTGACTGAATTCATTTCATGTGTTTGACATAGTGGGCTACATGTAGCCCACAGAATCTTCAGCTTCAATAAACCTGTTAATCTTTAAGGTACTACAGAAGTTTCATTTGGTTTCTGGTGCAAGAGATTAACATGGCTATGCCACAGTGGAAAATTAGTGCTGAATTTGGTCTGTAACCTGAGTTTTGTTTAAAAAACCACCCTTCATTTAAATGAAAGGGACAGAGCTGGTAAATTCACAGATTTTTTCAGTGAAGGAAACAGAAATATGGAACATAGCCTGTCCTCAACATCATGCAATGTCCATCAGAGCACCAGTCTATACCATGCTTGGCTCCATATCTAGATGTGCCCTACATGTGTATTAGGCCAATCTAGTGTGATGCTTACCACTGGATACAGGAGATCCAATATGCAGCAACTGCAGCAAGAATCTCACCTGTCATGAATTCACTTAGGTAGCTTTAGGCAAGCTTCTCTCCATCAACACCATATCTATAATATGGGGATACTAATATTTACAGCAGCACAGAGCAGATTTTAGACATAATACTACCTAGGATTTGTAAAGTGCTTTAAAGTATTCAAGGCACTTCACATACCTCTACTGTAATCCTTACATAGCAACTCTGTATAGGAATTCATTATTATTGTAACAATGTTGCACATATAAACTGGGGTGAAATTTGAACAAGGAGCTTCCTGATTCGTAGCTCATATACATTCTGTAAATAAGAATTCATGCAAGCCATATTCATTTACATGGACATATGATAGAAATGAAATGTGCAACATTCTCCATGGCACAAACATCTGTCAGCAGAACTACAGAAGTTGCTATTGGGGAGTTCTAATTTAGTCATTTCATTTGACCAGTAGCTTACTACAAACAGATCACTTGCTGGGCTTTAGCAGAGAATAGCAGGCTAACTGGGTGACTAAGGTACTGGTCTACTGCAGCTCAAATCTAGATACTGTATGAGAAAGGATGTTGGACCAGAGAGACCACTGGTTTGATCCAGCAGGGCTCTTCTTATGTATTATTCTTGTGCAGGACTTGTGTAGCCAGTCACTTATATTAATTATGCTAAGAAACTATTACTTAACCTTTATAGGTAAGAGAAAAGAAAGACGGCCACGATGTATAGGAAACCATTTCTGGCAATGATTCAGGCACATGTGACCCAGCTCAAGAAACATTTCCCAAGGCTACAGCAGCTTATGACACAGAATGAATTTTGGTTTTCCCAACTTGACCGTTCTCAGCTTACTAGCTTTGTATAGGAAAGCGAGTTGAAGGAAAAAATAGAAAAGCAACCAAGTGGAAAAGCTTCAAACACATTGGGAAGATGTGTACTAATGCACTTAGTAGCCCAACCAACTTTGGGGTAATCAGTACAAAGAGGGAACAATGGTAATGCTCACCATCATCATGTCAGATATTTTAACTGAGTCAACTTTCAAAAGCAAATTAAACAAATTGTACATTTTTTAAAAAGAGGTATGCAGCATTAGTTTTTCTTTGTTATGGCTGCTTATATTGTAATCCAGGTTGTTTTAAAATGAATTACTACCAAAACACACAAGTCCATACAGAACACCATATATATATATAAGCTCTGTAATTAGTGGAGAGTTTTGTTTTGGTGGAGAAGAAATTAACATTAATGTGACTGCTGAAGTCAACTTGGCGAATACATACTTCAGTTCATCTTAAAACCATAGAGTACATGAAAGGCCAATACAGATATGATATTTCATCATGCCATCCCTTTATCAGAATCACAAGCTCTCTCTCCAGTTCAGTGTTAGTTTTCCCTACCATGATTATATGATACAAATCAGAACCATGCTTACCAATCAGGTTCAATTTTAACCAGGTTTTGAAATCAAGGTTTGAATAGATTTCACATCCTGTTTAAGGTTTTGTCATGGTCAGCACCAACATGGAGGGAATTCACACCAGAGAGGAGAGAGGCTACAGAATATGCAATTTCACAATCCATTCCCAAACCCTTGACAAGTGAATATTCCTTCTAAGATCTCAGAATGACATAAATGGTTCTTCCCCCTCCTCCATTTTATCTTTACAACAATCCTCTGAGGTAGATTAGACTAAGAACAGTAGCAATTGGCCCAAGGTCACTTGGGGAACTTCATGGTTTAAGAAGGATTTGAACCCAAGATCGCCTAAGGCCAGCATGCTATTCTCTGCACCACATTAGCTTTCTAGCTACACCAGCTCTATCAGATATACAGCAGAAATTTGGGCCTGCAAGTTTTAATCTATTTAACTGTTCACCAGCTAAAGCTTTATGCTACACTTCAGCTGGATAACTGTAAGAGGAAATTTTAATCAAGGTAAAATAAAGGGCACACATTTAGTTTTCAACTATTTACGTTTGGGTATGCTGTTATAATGGAAAATAAAAATATTAAATATGGCATTTCCTTTTAAGAACAAGTGCCAGTCTTTATTTATTTAAATTTTCATACTTCAGTATTTCAAAACAGTACACGTATCAAGGATTTTGGTATTAAGCAGACTCACATAGGGTCGGTTAATCAGTTAAAAGACAGCTAATTAATCAACTTTTTTATTTGATTGACAACCCTGCAGAAATTATTTCTTCTGTACTTACTAATAGCTGAGCAAGATCTGCATGAGCAGCCTCTAATCTGCGCTGGCAATCTGGAATCATCATTCGAGATTCTTGTAAGATCTCAGTCTGCAAAATGGAAACTCATGAACTACATGAACAGTTTAAAGTGATAAAGTACAACTTTACTATTGACTATGGGTGGTTTTAATAAAAGGAAAATATTCTGAAGTGCAGACCGGTACACAAAACACAGTAGTTTATTTCATTAAAGAAATGTAGTACTCTAGAACATTTTTTATAACTCAAGCAAAAGCTAATAAAAGCTTTCTGTGAAATATTTGTTTAAAAAACTCTTTAATAGGAACCATTTCCCCTGCTGTCACAAACAGCTTCGTCCCAAATGGGATCAGCTGGTTATATAAATATCTCCTGCATCTTTTGAGTAATAAATAAAAACAGTGTTCAGATAATACCACACAAAGATAATTACTGCATGAAAAAAGTTATTGAGTTATTGATCACATTGTATGCTCACTGCAGGAGGTTCTGACTAAAAGACAAAGGTAAAGAAAAATGAAAAGCAAAGACCAGCAGGCTCATATTTTTGATGCTTATCATGCATAAAAAGTTATTACTTATCCTTGGGCTTCGTTTTAGGAGAAAGATTATTCTCACCATGCTCTTTGAGCAAAATTACTGATCTGGCACCCCACTGAATTTGAACATCTTGCATACATCTACAAAATACAATTCTGTAATTGCACACAAAGCCACTCTACATTATTTCACAGAATACTTTTAGCCTTCAAATTCATACAAGAACATGATGGTGTAAAAAGCCAATTCTACAATGTATCTAACCTGGTTAGAAATAAAAATCAATTAGTAAATCTATTAAGCATGAAGATTCTTACAGCAGTGATAAGAATTTCAAGATTTCACGTATCTGTATTTACATAAATCCTATTAACAGGATTCAGCCTACATGATTTCATGTGCTTCAAGCCATGAAAAGAGCATGCCCCAATAGGTCTGGCATGTGGACAAGGTAACATGCTCAACTTCTTGTGAATTTCATAGTCCACTGAAGACACGTTCCCTACGCACAGTCTACTCAAGTTCTCAGAAGCATCTACACTGAACTTGCTTTTTCAGTGTTACACTCTCACCCTTCAGGTATTTATCACTAGCTATTAGGGGTATGCAAAACAAAAATCGATATTTTCAGGTTCGGGTATACTGAACCTGAAAAATATTGGTATTTTCTGATATTCCCAAATCTCAATATTGGTATGGCATTGGCATTCAGGAATTTTTTTGAAAACCCAAAATTTTTCGGCTCTATTATACCATTGCTCCCCCTTGGGTATAATGGATAATCGATCCGGGAGTATCTGGGGCTCGGGGGGAGGCTGTTTTTTGAGGTAGAGGCACCAAATTTGCAGCATAGCTGCTGGTGCCTCTCCTCAAACCACCCCCCCCATGTTTGAAAAAAACTGGACCAGGGGACCCCAAAGAACATGCTCCCATCCTCCATTGCTTTCAATAGAGGAAGGAAAAGGCATTTAAAGAGACCGTGATCTCTTTAAATGCCTTCTCCAAGCTATGCTGTGACAGCGGCACAACTCATCAAGTGAAGTCAGAAGGCATATGACTTCTGAGTCCACTTGCCAAGTCATGCTGCCATAGCAGGGCTTGGAAGAGAAGGTATCTAAAGAGACCACAGTCTCTTTAAATGCCTATTGCCTTTTCCAAGCACAGTGGCACAACTCAGCAAGTGAACTCAAAAGACATATGCCCTCTGAGTTCACTAGGCAAGTTGTGCTGCGGTGGTGGGGCATGGAGGCGAAGGCATTTAAAGAGACTGATCTTTTTAAATGCCTTCTTGGTACAGCTCAATGCACCCAAATAAAAGCAAAAAAAAGGCTTTTTGGGGGATCAGCTATATCAGTAGCTGAATACAGATCTCTGATCTGCATTCAGCTTAAAAATACCTCCAAAATACCAGGAAGGTATTTTTTCAACTCAGATAAACCGAATGCACACCCCCTACTAGCTACTATACCAATCTCATGTTATGCGAACCCCACACTAATTTAAGCAAAAAGTACTTCCTGCCCTCTAACTAACAGGACAGTAAAGAAGAAGAGGACTCATCCGGTTGTCCTGGTTATAGGAGAGAAGAGGGCAAAGGGCATCATTTTGTGACTTCATGCAGGACTATCAAATTCAAAGTTACAAATAAAGTTATGTGACCTCCCTCAGGTGGTACCTATGTAGTCTGTTTCTCCTCAACTTAGCAAGCATTAATTTTCTGAAACCCCTTTTCCAAATGCAAACTACCTACTGTACTTCAATGCATGGAGATTATCTGAAGATGAAAACACTGTTAGCAAGGACAGGAAGGAAATATCAATCCCTAAAAGATATAAAATATGTAACTTTTCCCCTTCATTTATGCTAGTTCATATTCCAGGTGCTCTCATACAATAAGGGAGAGAACGAAACATTGGAACTCACTTGAAGGTGTCTTTTCTTCAGTAGGACATCCAGCTGGTTAGGTCATGCCTCCTCTCACTCAAGGAAGAGCTTTGCATTATCATCATCATCATCATCATCATTATTATTAGCTAAACTCAACTGGATTGCGTCGACACTGACCCTCCAATCATAACCCAGCTCCCTAAACATCCATACAAATATTTGTCATCTTTCTTCAAGGGGGGGCAGGAAAATGGATGACTTCCCCCCACTGATGAGAAGAAACCTTCAGATGAGTTCCAATATTTTGTTCTCCTTCAGTGGAGGAAGTAATCCAGCTGGTTAACTGCATAACCTATCTCCATGAGTGGGAGAAAACGGTTTTTTTTTTAAAAAAAATCCAGAACTTGCTGTAGAACTCTCCTATCAAAAGCTGCATTAGCAGAATCTAACTGATCTATTCTATAATGTTTAACAAATGTAGAAAAGGTGGACTCAGTGGCTGCTCTACAGACTTCCTCTACTGGTGCATTCATGGAGAATGCTGCTGTTGTTGCTGCAGCCCTGGGAGTGCACTGTAATGTTCCTAGGGTACCTTAACCCTAGAGACTCATACACCCTCTGAATACATAGAGTAACCCAATGGGCAACAGTAGCTTTTGATACCCTTTTCCCCAGAGATATGTTATTGTGGGATACGAATAAAGAATCCAAAAGTCTAAACTGTGCTGTCCTGTTTTAAGAGATGTGCAGAACTCTACATACATCCAGCTTATCCCAGATCTTTAGGACTTGGACAAAAAGACAACAGTATCAGCTGCTGATTAGCACAGAAAGATGAATTTAACTTTGAGAACAAAGGAAGGGTCTGTTCTTAACACCACTAAATCTTTGTGGGAAATGCACAGCTCTTTTCTCACTGATAAGGCCACTACCTCAGAGGACCTTCTAGCTGAAGAGACTGCCACTAGGAAGGCCACTTTCCATGAGAGGTATCTCAGCTCTATTGCTTTTAATGGCACAAAAGGGGCCTTGGTCAGCGCTTGAAGCACCTTAGAGAGACTCCGTGAGGGGACTCTGTGCCTGACTGGCAGGGCTAGCTATATAGTTCCCTTTAAGAAACATCTTACATGCTTGTTTCATGTCAAATTAAATAACCTGTTTTGACCTAAAATAGTGGTAAAAGCTGTCACCTATCTCTTTAAAGTGTTTGGTCTTAGACCTTGCTTCCAACCTTCAAACAGAAAAAGAATAACGTCAGCTGCAGCCAAGCCAAGTTAAGATGGTGAATTGGACCCTGAACATGTACATGTCATGTACATTCGGTAGTCTCCATGGGGGGGATCATGACATTCTTATCAGTTCCGAGAACCATGGTCATCTGAGCCAGAATGGGGCTACAAAGATCACTTCTGCCTTCTCTCTCCTTATCTTGTTCACAATTCTGCTGATCAGTGGAGTTGGAGGGAAGGCATACAGAAGACCTTTCAGCCACAGGTGAATCAAGGCACCTTCACATTCTGCTTTGGGACTGTGGAACCTCGAAACCTGATGGTTGGAAGGCGAAGCCAGTAGATCCATGATTGGAGTTCTGAATTTTCCCACAATTTGTACAAAAATGTCCCAATTCAGACTCCATTCTCCCGGTTGAGATTCTCCCTGCCCAGGCAGTCAGCTTGTCGATTTCCCACCCCTCTCAGGTGCTCCGCTTTTAGTTCCACCAGATGTTGTTCTGCCCACTTGAGAAGGAGATTTGATTCCATTAACAGCGATATCAATACCCCTTGTCAATTGATGTGTGCCTTGGTTGTTGTATCATCCGTGCATACTAATACCTTGAAGATCTTGGAAGGACCTCAGAGCATATCTGGTCACTCAAAACTCTAACCAGTTTATACTGTGCATCCTCTCCAAGTGATTCCACATTATGTTATCAAAGGCTTTCACGGCCGGAGTTCATTAGATGCTATAGATTTTCTGGTTTGTGTGGCTGTGGTCTTGGGCAACTTGTCCTAGACAGTGACCTCCCCAGCCTCTTCTGCTGGCATCATCAGCACCAAGCGGGGAGATTGCAGGAAACTTACCACCTTGATCAGGTTTGCCGTAGATGTCCACTACCTCAGAGATCTTTTCACAGAGTTGCTCTCTTTGATTAGCCTGTGTTTTTTTTTTCATCCTCATGTCTCTTTGATAAGGTAATAGTGTCCACTGAAGAGGTCTGGCATGGAAACAAGCCTAGGAGATCAGGTCTATGGTTGACAGCCGCATAAGATCCACAGATTTTTCTTTGGGATCCCTTCTATAGTCTCCTTGATCTTCTCCTGTTTCTCTTTTTGGCAAGAATACGTTTGCCACTGTGGTGTCTATCCTGGCACTTAGATGAATTAGATTCCTGGACAGTGTAGGATGGTTTTTTTGGAGATTGATAAAAAAACTGTGTGCTTGAAAAATTTTTATCGTGATCTCAGTGTCCTTTTCTATTATTTTTACATCCTTGCCCTGACCAAAATGTATTCCAAGAAAGGGTAGACATGAATCCCTTGCTAAAACAATCTGGCAATCAAGGTGACTAGCAATGCTCCTTCTAAGCTGTGGAGTCTTGTGAAAAAAAATTCTACTTTGTGAGCTACTGGCAATGAAGCTGTGAGTGAGCAATCTGGCTGCTACATTAATTAGTTGCTCTGACACCATCCTTCCTGAACGAAGACAAAAATGTGTGAACTGGAAGCTAAAAAACTGTGAACTAGCTCACACTAACTCAGCTTGGAGGGAACACTGTTAACTAGTACTTTGATGAAAACTCATGGTGATGAAGAGAGGGTGAAATTGGAAATGCTGTCCCTGGAAGGCAAAATGTAGGAATTGTCTGGATAGAGTGTGGATAGGAATATATAGATAAGCCTCCCTGTGGTCCAAGGATGTTAAGAAGTCATCCTGTTGTATAATCTGAAGAACAGAGCACAGAGATTCCTTCCAGAATCTGCATTTGCTGACCCACCGGTTCAGCTCTCTCAAGTTCATGATTGGTCTCCACTCTCCTGATCTCTTTGGGACTACAAAGAGCACTGAATAGACTGCTTGGAAATGTTGATCTGAAGGAACTTTCTCTATTGTCCCAATGTGCTGAAGATGACTTATTGCCTCCAAGAATAATTGGTGTCTTTGCTCTGACCTGGGCACTGGAGATGGAATGAACTGGTGTGGGGGAATGGATGAAAACTGTATATTGTAACCCTTCTTGATGATGGAAAGAACCCACTTATTTTCAAGACTTCCCAGTTGTGGGTGAATGCCTGGAGTCTGCCACTTATCAAATAATCATGCATTTGGGGTTTTTCCCAGTTGAGTTCTATCCTGCCTGCTAGCCAGGAACTGTCTCTGTTGAAATCTAGGCCGATAGTGAAAGAAATGGAAACCCCTGAAATCCTTAGGATCTCCACCCCACATGGACGATCTGTAATTGTGAAAGGAATGTGAAAATTTTACAGAATTCTCCTGCAATTCTGTGTCCTCTCTTGACCATTCCCCTTCTTCCTTATCAGAACTAGCAGCAACAGAATCTCTAATTCAGAGATGTCAAGCATAAGGCTTGGAGGTCGGATCCAGCCTGTCCAGGGCTCTTACCCAGCCTACGAGCAACTGGTATGAGGGAGGGAAGGTAGGAGGCTGCTTGGGGGTGCAAGCAGGCACATGTGTGTAGTAGAAGCTGTCAAGAAATAGAAAGGAAATGGCTAGGGGGTGGGGCTAAGAGGCTAAGTTAAAATAGTGGGGGGAATGGAATTGAAGATGGAGAAAGAGGAAGTGTGGTGCTTTTTTCCCTCCCGCCTCCTCTGACTGCAGCTCAGTTAGGATTAGAGAAGCCAGTACAAGGGGGGTGGAATCGAGCAGCTGGCACTCTCATTGCTGGAGCAGCTGGTACTCGCATTGTTACACCAACCAGTTTCATGTTTTTTTAGTTGGTGACAGGGGAGGGTGAGTGTGTGTGCAAAGAGCGACAGTTAGTTGACTAAGGGACAGGGACAGTGGGGAAGAGAGGAGGAAGAGGGCTGGTATGTGGTTTGGGAGGCAACTGGGCTGTCTTGAGCATGCCACTCTGAGAAGAAAAGATCTCCCAGCCTCAGAAGCAAATGGAAGAGCAAAGGAAAATGGGGGCCCTGATGTTGCCGCCACACATCTGGACAGTTGCAGAGCTGGGAGGCAGAGTGAGGAATAAAATCTGTTGGACCAAGGGGAAGGTTGAGTCCTCCTGGAGCATATTCTCGAATACTCTCTGCCTCTGTTCCCAGCAGCTGTCTGAGTGGTATTTCCTGTCAACGGGTTTAATAACACCCCCCCCCCGCAAGTCTGAAAATCCACTGGCTTTGTGGCAGGAAAAATAATTGGGCCCAGGAAACCCCAGGGTGCCCTGAAGGCCTGTAGCATCCAGTCCAATGGGGGGGGGGTGTTGAAAAGTGCAAGGAAAATGATGCACCCGCCATACTTACAGCCACTCTGAGGCCTGCTGTAAAGGGCTGATTGAGGCTTTCCCTTGACTTGCCGCCCACCTGGAGATCAATCTGTTTCCTCAGGGACTTACTATTCCTCTCAACTTCGGTGTAATGGTTCAGCCAGGGCTTAGCAAGTGTGAGGACTTTTTAAGAGAAGAGGAGCCCTGTGTAGCCAGCTCTGAGTCAGCAGAAGCTGACAAGAAGGAAGGTGAGCTGCAGGATTTACAGCCAACAGCTAGGGCAGAACCACTGACACTTTCCAGCACTGATTCAAAACGTGAAACTCAGTTGATAGTTTCCAGCTCTCCAGTATTACCCGCACCTTTAGAGTGCCACAGACAGAGGCTAACAACAGAATTACAGGAGAAACCACAAAGTACATGCCTCCTGGCCTGATGCCAGCTGCTTGAGTAGTTGCAAGATTATTTATTTATTGTTAAATCTGTACCCCACCCTCCCCGCAAAGCAGGCTCAAGGCAGCTTCCAAGTTGCATAAAATACAAGTAAAACATACACAGTTAAAACACAGCAATTAAAATAATATGATTACTCTTGAGTAGCTGGCTACAAGCATGACCCTTAAGCATATGGCTATAAAAACCAGCCAAGGGAAGCTGTTAGGCGTGAAAGCAACAAGTCGAAATTTGACTCTGCGACCATTGCATTGGATCCTGCCTTTACTCTTCAGACAGTTTCTTAAATCTGACTTTGTCTTGCTCCTAAAGCTGCTCATGAGTAACCCTCAATTCTCAGACCCTGCCATATGGACTGACTCTTGGACTAGGCTCCTGACTCTTGTGCTTAACCTTGGACCAGACCTTGACTAGGCTTCTTGAGTTGGTGCTCTTTTTTTACTTGCTCCATGCTCTGACAGCACATCCCACACTGTTCCGAGCCCAGCTTGCAACATCTGGCAGGCTCAGAAACTGAGTCCCTAGAGGGGGAGTCGCCTGAACACACTGTTGGCTCTGTGTGAGCAATTTTCTCCTGGGGGCCTCCTGCATTGGAAGGGAAGCTTTGGATCTTCCAGCCTTAGTCCAGTGAGAGCCTCCTGCAGACGATCTCTTTGTGGCTGATCTCCACTGCCTGAAGCTTCTGGTGGAAGAGGCCTCTCCTTTGATGTGTACTTCTTTTTAAGACCAGTAGTGGTTGATTTTTTTGCTCCCGAAGGAGCTATTGGTTTATCTTCTTCCAGTAGGAAGGGGAAAACTCCCCCCCCCATACATTCTGTTTCGATGAGGAGCCAGACTCAGACATTCTCCTGGAGCTGCAGGGCTATCAAAACTGGAGGGTCAGCCTTGATCCAATCCTGTTGAACTTCGCAACAACACCTATAAGCAGCAGACCAGCCAGGCCCTGCTAACAAGGGGGTGGGCTGACGGGGGGAGAGAGGTAAACTTTGGGAGAAGAAAGAGAGAGAGCAATGGCTGAGTGGAGAGAACCAGCCTTGGAAGGAGAGATGCTGGGAGAGTTCAGAGTGGGACAGAGACTGAAATAGCTAACGATGGAGACGCTGTGGAAGTGCCTCTCTCCAACCTCAGAGGCCAGACTACTAAACAGCCAGGAGGGGTGTGGCCACCAAGGAAACCCGACAGGGACGCCAAGTCAATGGGCATGTAAGAACTCCCAAGAGCCTCCCTTTCAGCTGATCTGAAGGGGAAAGTTTCACTCGCCTTTTGTTCTTTGATCAGTAGCCAAAGGGTTTGGCTTCTGAGAGAAAAGACTTTGGGAATCAGTGATTTCTGTCAGGGAATTGTCAGGAAAGTACTTATATAGAAAGAAGAAGGACTCTGTTGTCTTAAATATACTAGAACTATTCTGAGGGAGAATTTAGATTCTCAGTCAAGAAAGCTACAGAACAGCTTTATACAGAGAATGAATACTGGAGAAGGATTTGACAGAATGTCTGGGTAGTTAGAGAGAACTCCCAGACAAGCCAAATAGGACAAGGAGTTATTGCTTCTTAGGGACAAGAAGGATAACTTCTAGCCAGTAAGAAGGGGTTTGCAGGAGAACCCTGGTCTGTGATAAAGGGGAAGAGCTTAGACACCTCAGGAGTTGCTGGAAAGCTATAATATCTAAAGGGAAAGCCTAGATCTCTGAAGGGGAAAGCCTAGATCTCTGAAGGGGAAAGCCTAGAAGTGCTAAGATAAAGCTATCCTCTAAGAAACTGTATTTAAGATTCTGTGTAACAGCTGAAAAATATAATTAGCAAAAACCTCTAACTGAAAAGAATTTGAAACTCAGAAATTAAGCTAGAACACTCTCTTATTTGTTCAAAAACCTCAAGAGTGTGTGTATGCGTATTTGAAAGTTTTACTTTAGCAACTTCTATATCTTGAATCCTCATATTTATATATTCCTTGCCTGTTTATTAAAATCTTTATTCTATTTTGAACATTAATTTTGTCTTGTGCCATTTCATGAGGGTATTTTAAAACCTGACAGCTCCTGTGTTCCCTCTAGTTCAGAGGTGTTGAACTCATTTGTTACGAGGGCCAGATCTGACATAAATGTCACTTTGTTGGGCCGGGCCACGTATGCCATAAAGCATAATGCCACATACCGGAGATAGCTCTATAAATATAAAAGCCAGTTGGGGTGGCAAAGTTCTATGCCCGGCAAAATCAGCTGGCTCCTTGATATGTCACTCAGAAGTTGTCTCTATCCACTAGCTGCATTGCCTGAGTTCTCTCCCACCCACTGCAGCCTAGGCCACTCTTCTCTGATTGGGTCAGCATTTCAAGGTCATTTGCATATGGAAACTGACTGGACTTCACTCTATTCCACACCTCAAACTCTACCGCCCGCAAGGCAGTTGGAACTGTCAGTTGCTTATGTGACCTGGTGTATTCTGAGGTAAAATATGTCCTCACTCAAAACACTTCCCCTTCCAAAGAAACAAACCCAATAACACAACCATGCCACACCACAAAAAAGACGGATCACACCTCAAGCAGAATACCACAAGGCAAAAAAAGCTCTGGTACTAATTCAAAGTGCTGGGGATGAGTTGCGTTCTGGCAGGGGATGCTGTGAGTGTAGAAAATTATTTATCGACAGAGTAGTGTTTTGGAAAATCTTTAGGAATTGTTTGGTGCATTTACAATGGGGCACCCACCCAGAGCCTCTGGCATTTTCTCACTCTGCTGGCATCAAAACCAATTTAAGGCAAAAAGGAGATATGGAGACTTTTCCATCCTCCTTTGCATCAATTTATCTTTGCTGGCAATAGCAACCCTAGGCCTGCCAGCACTCTCAGGGTGACTTCATGCCTCCTGACTGGCATGGCATCACTAGCCCTGGCTGCTTGCTCCTGTCTTCTCCAAAGGAAACCAATTTGTGCCTGCCGCCATTAAAGTTTTTAATACTAAAATTTTATCCCAAGTTCTTTATGGTGTTCCTATATGGTTTAGTGCTTTTAACTGTGAAGTTGAATCAATACAATCACCTTTTTTTAGACAAATTATGGGTTTCCCAAACTGTGTCTCTTACCATGCATTGTGCTCTGAATTAGGACTTAATTTGATTGAAACCAAGATATGGGTGTTAACCGTTCGTTACTGGCTTAAATTGTATTTTAACATCGAAGATGGTTCGCTTATTTCTTTTCTGTTAAAAGAAATTCATAGCACCTCTTGGGACTACAATATTCGAACCAAAATAAGATCTTTGGGTCTTTCCTTGGAGGAGCTAGCTTTTTCCTCTGAAGTGTATATCTTCCAAACAATCAAACAGAGGCTGCTAGATATCGAACTTCAAAAACTGCAACCTCTTCACCCCCTGTCTGTTCTTCAGCTACATTAAATCTTAAGAATGTTGTGGGATGTATCCCCCTGTATTTGTATAATCTTGATAGCCCTAGCCATCGAAGAGCCTTCTCCCTTGCTCGAGTAAATGCTTTTCCTTCAAAACTATTGTATGGTAGGTTTCAAAATATTCCTAAGCACGAACGGAGATGTGACTGCGGTTCTAATTCTCTTGATTCAATTGACCACATACTGTTGGATTGTTCGTGGCATGTATCTGCCAGGGAAAAATGGTTAAATACTTGGTTGCATGGTAAACATCACCTTTCCAATGCGATAAAATGCCAATTTCTACTGAATGACATATCAGCAGAGATTACCGTGGCAGTGGCCAATTTTCTGGCTGACGTGATAAGAGTGAAAAATTTGGGAAACTACGTTTTATGATTTTATAAATTAACTTAGATTTCTAGCTGATTGTGTTATTTACTGTCCTTGTTTTTTTAATGCTTAATATTTATATGCCATTAAAGGTTTATTGATTGATTGATTGATTGCTCCTGTTCAGCGGGAGCATCCCTATGAAAGCTGCCTGGGTGACTGCGGACCAGCCACAGACTTTCTGCCTAACCTACCTTACAGGGTTGCTGTACAGATCACAAAGCTGAAGAGAATGAAGTAAGCGGTTTTGCTCACCGCTAATGAGAAAGAAGAACTTTGCCTAGGAAGAGGCTGCTGAGAGGGGAGGAGATAAAGTTGCCAACTTTAGGTATGGAAATTCCTGGAGATTTGAGGAGTGGAGCCTGGAGTGGGTGAGGTTTGAGGAGGGGTGGGAACTCAGATAGGTACAGTGCCATAGACTCCACCCTCCAAACCAGCCATTTCCTCCTGGAGAACTATTGTTGCTAAACTTGGCCCAGCGGCCATCAAACCATTCTCTTCAACCCCCTGCTGTGCAGCTGACTTTCCCCTAGGGTTGCCAACCTCCAGATAGGACCTGGAGATCTCCCACTGTTACAATTGATCCCCAGATGACAGAGATCAGTTCCCCTGTAGAAAATGGCTGCTTTGGAGGGTAGGCCCTATGGCATTATACCCTGCTGAGTCCTTCTGCCCCCCCCAATGCTGCCCTCCACAAGATCTACCCCCCAAATCTCCAAGTGTTTCCCTACTTAGAGCTCACAACCCTACTTTCCTCTCAGTGCCTGTTGGTAGGCAACCAAGCTTGGTCCTGTCACCTATTTTGGCCTTTGGGAGAAAACTCATTGGGGCCAGTCCTGATCGGATTGCCAACTCCGGATGGGAGATTCCTAGAGATTTGAGGGATGGAGCCTGAAGAGGGTGAAGTTTTAGGAGGTGGAACCTCAGACAGGTACAATGCCACAAACTCCACCCATCAAACTAGACGTTCCATCCTAGGGAACCATTGTTGCCAATCTCCATGTGGGGGCAGAAGATCAATCAGAATTACAACTGTTCTCCAGGAGGGAGGGGGGAGGAGATGGAAAGCTGTAGTCAGGGGGCAGATAATGGTAGGTTGACAACTGGCTGGGAGGGAGATAGGGTTGCCAACTCCAGGTTGGGAAATTCCTGGAAATTTGAGGGATGGAGCCTGGAGAGGTTGGAGTTTGAGGAGGGGTTGGACCTCAGACAGGTAGAATGCCATAGACTCCACCCTCCAAACCAGCCACTTCCTCCTGGGTAACAATTGTTGCCAATCTCCAGGTGAGGGCTGGAGATCACTCAAAATTACAACTGCTCTTCAGGTAGCAGATATCAGTTCCTCTGGAGAAAACAGTGGACTGTCATTATACCCTGCTGAGGTCGCCACAGGAAATTCACACTGTGTGCCCAAAGCCAGGGCACTCTCCCAGAGCCTCTTTCTAGAGCTCGTTGTATTTATTTCCACAATGGGCCTTATTCCTAGTAAACTGTATAAAGAACAGCAGCTGGTAAGCTCTGAGTTGTTGGATCCTCACTGTAAGGCCCCATGGGCTGGGGGAGGGTGCAAAGGAAAGCCCGTATGGGCAGATTGGAGAGCCAGTGATGCAGCGCTGGGCAGACGCTCCCATGCTGCTTGACTGCTGCAGATGAGGTTGTTCCACCATGCTGAAGCTACAATTGGAGGGGCTCTGCCCATTCCCCTTGAGCAGTCTCCTGTCCCCTCACTTGCACTGGTTGCTTGCAGGCCTCATAAGAGTCTTGGATGGACTGGTTCCAGTCTGTGGGCCTTATGTTTGATACCCCTGCTCTAGTTCCTGTGCTAGGTCATAAGCCTAAACTAATATCTGTAACAGGGTGGGACAATTAAAGCTTATAAAGTAAAGAAGAAATACATGCTACTGAAGGGTGGCTCAGTCACTGAGGGAACTAAAAATATTTTTGGCAGGAAAATCTGCCTGGGAGTGTGGAAGCATCAGGGTCTATCATAGATACATTGATGCAACAGTTAAGCTAATGGATCCTTAATAAATCTGTATGTTATTTTTATTCATCTATCTCTGAGGTATTTAGATGAATGGGAAAGTGTGCGAGGTTTAAATACAATCCTAAAGTAGTGATATTTCTTTACTATCAACAGCATTTCATATTTTTTCATTATATTTTTATATTGGAGTCACTGTCAAGTACATTAAATTGTTTTGTTTTTAACTAGTATCTACCTGACCTCAGTATAATAAAATACTTTTTCCAAGAACAGAAGGGGTACAAACTTTCCTGGGTTAAAATGATACTCACATGACAATTTTAGGAGAACTGAAGATAGGTTCCAAGTTTCTCGTCAAGCACTATTAGACACAATGGTGCTGATAAGCATATTGCAACATTTTTAGTAATAGACTATTCACACATATCAGGGCTTTCTACAAACCTTCCAGAAGTTCAGCTTCCCTTCATTGTGTCATAAGAAGCTTTTAAAACTCCAAAATAAAAAGGCTGCTCACAATGGAGAATTAGGGAGGCAGGGTGCACCTCAGGAAAGCAGAAACCCTTGCTGTGTAAACAGAACTGAGTGCTAGCATCTCTGGATCAGGGGCCTGATCATGTATACATCAAAAAGTAAAGTACAGTTCTTTCAATTTTGCAGGTGGAAATAAGATGAGGAGTACAACTATGGCTGGCCATGGTACATGGAAAAAGTAGAATTTGAATCCAGATCAGCCCAGCAAATATTGCTGCTCAGGATGCAGTGGCTTTTATCATGAATGTCTCAAGCAAAGGCAAATGTTTGCCAAGTGGCCTCCTTTAGCCTTATGGAATACTGCATCAGGATAACTGAAGAACAAAGTTTGAGTCCAGTGGCACCTTTTAAGACCAACAAAATTTAATTCAAGGTATAGTTTTGTGTGCAAGCACACTGTCTGAAGAACTTTGTTCTGCCGCTTCAGACCAACACGGCTACCCTCCCGAAGGATAACTAAAGAACACTATTTTTCCGTTAAAGCTAGAGAGACAGACAGGCAGAAAGAGAAGGAAAAATACACCTGAGGTAATTGTCTCAGAGAATGACCATGTAACTACTAAAAGGGAGGTGGCCAAAAGAGAAGTCAGTGGAAAGGCACCTACTCTTGACTTGGAATCAGAGCAGTACATCAGTATCCTCCTTCAGGATAAGAGATTTTAGCACCAGTTTTAGACCTAGAACTCTGGAATTTATCCAGATTTGCATAGACCACAAAAAACAAACTTAAGTTGTTTTTCAAATTTATCTGTTGAGATTAGACCAGATGCCAAATATGACAGAAGTATTACTGAAGAAAATGTATGTAAAAACTGAGTAGGAGGGAAGCAATGTTAAAACTACATTTTCTGAAGATTCATCTCTTTGGTTGGATGCCCACTGAAAAGTAAATATACCTGGGGGTAGATGTTCCCTTATTCAGACTCATTAACTGAGTATAATCTTCAACCAACAGGTAGTCCCATGCTCTGATGCAACTAGACTGTTCTTTGCCAAGGGCCAGATTGCAATTCATCAGTTAGAAAAAGGCAAGCCTCAGGAACAAGGTAAGCAGTTTTTGCCTTTGACAAGAATGAAAGGGGGGGGAATCTACTTAGAGCTGGAGAAAAGTAAAATGGTTTTTACTAACACTGACTCATTTCTTAATTCCCTTTCCTATCCACTGTCACTCATTTAGCGTTGCTGTTCTGCTCATGCACTGTTTAAGAGTAAAACAGAAAATTGCAGGTGGTATATGTGAGCAGCAGCAGAAAAGAACAGTGGAGTCAAGCTGGAGACAAAGCAGCATTGTATAAAGTTCTCTCATCTCTTATCTCAGTGAATGGCAGGGGAGTCTAAGAAGCCATAGCAATAGGCTTGGGTATGGAAAACACACCTGGCCTTTGCTGTGGAACAAGGAATTATGAACCACTTTGATAAAACGTCAAGTTGTGGCTGACTTATGGCAACCCCATATGGTTTCCAAGGAAAGATACATTCAGAGGTGGTTTGCCACTGCCCACCTCTGTGTAGCAACCTTAGACTTCCTTGGTAATCTCCCACCCAAGTACTAAAAGAGCTAAACCTGCTTTGCTTCCAAGCGCTGATAAGACTGGGCTAGTCTGGGCCATCTAGGTCACGTATTGATAAAAAGGCAAAAGGAAGCATGGCCCCTCTTCAATAACAATGAAGGAAAAACTATGCCCAGTCCTGTGTTGGAAAAGAGGTAATTCTGCAGCTATAGTAAATAAAATTTCTCTGTCTGGGAGGGAGAGAAGGGACCTTCGACTGTTTTTGCTGATTAATACTGACTATAGGAAGAGGAGGGAAGGGAATTATTACACTTAACACCAGAAACTCTAAACAATGGCATTTACCAGCAATATTTTAGGAGGTGAATTGATACCACCTAACTTACACAATTCATCTACGACCGTCTGCTTGCTACTGTTCAACAGCAGCCAGTGTGGTATGGTAGTTAGTTTCAGACTAGGAGCTGGGAGACCCAGGTTTGAAATCACCACTCTGGCCTGAGGTCACTCAGCGAGTTTCCATAGCAGTTACATATTCTCAGCCTAATCTATCTCACAGGGTTGTTGTGAAGATAAAATGGAGGAGAGAAGAATGATGTATGCTGCTTTGGGTCCCCCCTGTGGAGAAAGGCAGGTATAAATGAAATAAACAATATAGCTGTAGATGAGGACAGTTAAAAGGTTGGTGGGTGGATGGGAAGCAGAGAACAAAGCAGGTAAAGAGGAGAGGCTATGGGAAGGGAAAGAAGAAATAATGGGACATGGAAAATGAGATGCCCCACAAGCCCTTGAGGGCCCCACACTTGTATCTTGATCAATACACCCAGGAAAGCCAACTTCTTCAGCAGTTATAAACACAGACAGATGGCCTCAGACTTGGTCTTTTAATATAAAACAACTGTCCTAAACACACTTTTGTGGAAGTAAGCTCCACCCATTTCAATGAACAGAGAACAATTTAGGATCACAGCTTCAGAAAGGTGAAAATCCTTCCCATTTAACATTTTAATATACTGCATAAAGCTGGAGCAGAATCAGATTGTTTTGTGTGCATTTTTGAACTGCCATGTCACATCTAACCACAAATTACGCTTTCTATTCCTCTCAAAACACATGAAATTCTATCATTTACAAAAGGCTACACAATTCAGTGCACATATAAAGCTGAACAAGTATTTCAGTGGCAACAGGATTTGAAACTACACCTTGCTATTCATGAAAAATTGTGAGCTATTCATGAGAAACTTCACAGCTGCAAGGCAGGGGGGGAGAGAGCAAAGAATGAAATGCAACAGCATTAGGACAGGAAATACAGTTCTCATAGAATGTCTTGCTAACTCCAGAGATGTTAGAGCAAGAAGCACTATACCTAGAGCAATACCTGGCAAATCTCTAACAAGCCATGAGTGGCTTTAGAGACACAATTTTCAGCCTCTGTGTATACCCAGTTACAGGGCTTCTGAGTACTTCATGTGGAAATGGTGTCCCCCCCATAAAACACTTCCCTTCCTACTTAGTTTAAAGTTCAGTGAAGGGGGGAGTGATGTATCAGTGGCAAAAACATTCACTTCATCTACAACATTATGTACAAATAAATTTTGGGGGAAGGGCTGGGGCTCTGCATACGGTATTAGAAATCACTTCTCAAAATTTCTGCTAGAACCATTTTTTTAACAAAGATAATCCCCAGTAATATGCAGGGCTAGTTTCCTTCCAAGAGCAGGAAGAAGAATCCCAGTTTCACAGCAACGTTTTCTAGGGGAATGTTTCTCTTTCAGAGAAAAATCTTTGTACTTTCCAAAAAGCCATTTTTTGCCAGGAAACACTCCCACAACCAGAGAACTTTTTAGTTTTAATGTTGCCTAATGATGGAAGCATATTTCTTATTTTATTCATATTAGCCTTAATTGCTGCTATCAGAATTCCTTAAAGTGCATTTCTTTATGCAAGAAATAATTCTTCCATCCAAAGCTAGGACGTACATTCTAATTTGTGAGCAAACAGGTGTGAAAAAGCTTACATCCCCCATCCTGCCATTAAGTTCAATTACAAGATTTCTAAGTAGTGCTGGGAATCTTTTCTTCATATGTTGAAACACAGAATACATACAAGACTGAAATAAGTTACTGACAAATTACTGTATACATTTCTTTTATATCTGACAGAGTTTTCAGATGGTGGAAACAGATGATGAATTTGAAGAACAGGGTTTACCCTGAGATGACAAAATTATAATACCCTAAAAATCTATCAGTAGTCAAGAACCAGGGTATTATTTACCTGCTTTTTAATTGCATAGTCATCTCCTGCTTCAGCTTTCATTTTCTCAATTTTTTCTTCTTGCTGTTTTGCTTCTTTTTCATACATAACTTTTTCTTTTGCCAATCTGTATAATAAAACACATTTTCTATTGAGAACCAATATAAGTATTCCTAATTGAAGTCACATAATCAACATTCAACAGGACCATTAGTAAATACTGCAGCTACTTACTTCATTAATCAATTTTAAAATATACTATCATTTAATTAAAATTTTATTTAAAAATTGTAGCCATATACTCAATGAGATGCAGAGATCTACTTAGGTTCATATAAGACTAACCCAGTTGAATTTTGGACTTTCAAAAAGAGTTTGCAATATGACATAGGCTCAGCTTTTTAATCACTCTGTTTGAAACAATGTTTGAAAAAAACTATTTGAGAGGCCACTCAGACTTATGGAACTAATTTCATGGGTCTTTGGATTCTAGATATTGTCTTACTGGCTGAAGTTTTTATATCCCCCTCCCCCCAAATATACACAAACACAGATCCAGAGTTGTCTGGAATTGTTTTCAAAATATCTAGCAGCAAACATTGACATAATTTATTTAATTTACTTAAGACATTTATATGCCACCTTTCCAACCAAACAGGGTGCCAGGCAGCTAACATCAATGCATTAAAACAGCTTGAAAAATGCATATATAAATATGTAACACTATAATAGAAACATGTAGCCAAACATACAGGGTCCCACAATGCAGCAAACATCAATGCATTAAAACAGTATTTAAAATGTGTGTGTGTGTGTGTGTGTATATATACGTATATATAACATACACATATATATTCAACATTACAATAAAAACATATAAACATACAAACACACATGCAACAAGGGAGGTGGGCCAGTAAGAGTTTACTGGAGGTATGCCAAATGAAACAAAAAAGTGTTCATCCATTGGCGGAAGACAATGACAGAGGCAATGATAATTAGGCAGCCTTGAAACTTGGAGAAAAGTAGAGATCTCTCCCCTGATCGCATTCAGCTCTTTCTAGCCACTTAAACCCATGGCCTAAGGGTGTTCCTGAATTCACTGATGAGGCTGGCTACTCAGGAAAGAACAGCAGCCAGAAATGTCTTCTACTAACTCCATATTTTTCCTTGGATTTGTACCCAGTACACATGAACATAGGAAGCTGCTTTATACAGAATCAGGGTCAGTACTGTCTACACAGACTGGCAGTGGCTCTCCAAGGTCTCAGGGTACAGATCTTTCACATCATCTTTTACCTCAGCCTTTTACCTGGAGCTGGCAGGGACTGAACCTGGAACCTTCTGAATGCCAAGCAGATGCTCTGCCACTAGGCCACATCCCCTCCCATGAAGCAGTTCTTCATGTCTTAGGTGCTAGATTATGTGCTCTGTGCAAGGTTGTTTTTAATGGTAGTAGGAGTGCTGTGGGGTACTTTCTGGAAGAGGGTGGTAATCAGGATCACATTACATTAGTACTTCAGAGAACATATAACCTTCTGCACTCAGCATGATGGTCCATAAAACCTTATATGGCCGGAGTCTAAAGATTCACAGATACCAATTCTACTCCTACTCAAAGTCAACTGTGGCATTCTCTTAAATTTGCTGTTTATGTGGAGAGAGTGTATCCAACATTGTTCCTAATTGATTCCGTGGGGTTTGATAGGCTTGAAATCAAAACAAATATATAATTGACACTCTTGGGAGCCCATAATGGCAGATTTTATGTAAACGTCTTTGAAATCATGATTAAAAATACTACACAGAAAAATGAAGCACAAATATCTTACTATCATCAGGAGATGCATTTCCGAAAACTCTCAAACTATAGGGTTCCGTGCAGACATAATGCATACTGTGGTTTATTTTATCTGTAGATGGTCTGTGAAACCAGGATTCAACTCACAGATAATTATTCGATCCAGGTTTGTTGTGACAAACCCTAGTTGCAATTTCTCCATTCATCCATTCAAAAAACTGGTTGCCATCCTAGCTTGCATTGCAACATCAGTTAAAGGGAAAAGGTTCACTGTATCATCAAGTCCAATTCTAATTCCAATAACCTTTAATGGCATACAGTATTATCAAGTAATTAATCACTGGATTGTGACAAACTGTAATTTCCTAGCTTTTCAGATTAAAGCTTTCATTATGCCACATGCATCTTGCCCATACTTTGAAGTGTCCAGACATCCCTTGCACCTGTGCCACTGCTTCCCACCATGGCTCCCAGAAAGGTGCAGAGGTATTGCCTTTGGAGCCTGCCTCGCTAGTAAGTGCAGGAAAATGCCTTGAGCTGCCTGGGCATGCTGCATATCAGCATTCCCACACCTTGGATAAACATGAACAGGAGGCTCCTAGCACAGTGTACTGCATATCAAAAGAAGTTCTGATTTTGATCAAGTGTTGTTGGGTATCTCTTTAGCCTGGTTGGATGTGAGAAGCAGCACACAAGGAGAAATCAAAGATTCACCGTTCATAGGTAATGCAAAACTACAAACTAATGAATCAACTTCAGATTCTGGCTTCAAATCTTCAAGTAAAGTTACTATGATTTTTTTAGAGGGTTGAGATTAGACAAGCCACTAGTCATAATTTAATTTAATTATAATTTCACTGTAAGTCCAAATAGCCTGAACCACACAACACAAAACACTTGAATGGATCCAGACATCCATCAACGTAAGTTTCCTCCAACTTAAGTGGGTTTTCTGGAGGAAGCTGGAGGAAGCTTCAAACTTTGCTCAGTGGAGTGGCAGGTCTGCCCCTTTGCCCTGGTTATGACTATTTGATGCTGTCAGAAGGCACTTTCTTCAATGGAAATTTTCTCCTATCTTCCTCCTCCCACTGTTCTACCAACACTGTTCCTGGGCTGATCACTGGGAATATGATTTCTGAGAGACACCTGGGGCCGGGGTGAAGGTTCAGAAAGTTCACTTCTGGAAATACTGCTCCATTTGTGTTAAGACTAGAGAGGTAAAATTTCCAGAAATTTTGACAGCACAGAAAAACACTTTTTTATTTTTGCAGAAAAAGGAAATTTTGGGAAAAACTGAAAAACATGCAATACTTCCTTTCCTATCAAAGCCAAACTAATTTTATTGCTTTAATAGTGTAAAATGCATAATTTATAACTTGGCATATAAATGTGCAACACTTGGCATGTTTATGGAATTTAAAAATTACAAATGCCTTAGTTTTCTATAAGCAAAATTGCAAATATATCCAATACTTACAAGAAAACCACAAGCTGAGGCTCCCTATGCTACCTTAGCTCATATACCTCAATTTCTGTTATTTGAAAAGCAGGAAAAAAGGAGTTAAAAAAACAGAAATAACATAAACTATATTATTTGGTCAGAAATTAGGGTGATACAAAGGGTCAATAATAATATCTGCACTAGGGATAGGCATAAACCAAACCATGAAGAAAAATTCATCAAGAATTTTGCCCAGTTTGTGGTTCACAAATGGAAGTTCATGATGGGTCATGAACTTCCACGAATTGTTAAAGCAGTTTGTGGCGGTTCGTGGATGGAGAGACTGCACAAGACAGCCTGGAACAGCTGAACACCAGGGAGCACCTCCACGATGTGCAGCTGTTTTTCTGCAGTTCCTTTAAACTTTAAAGGGGCTGCACAAGAGCCCAAAACAGCTGAGCGGTGGGGAGCAGCTTCTCAGCTGTTTTGGGGGCTTTCTGCAAACCCCGCTTAAAGGGACTGGTTCCTTTCGATGGGGTTTGCAGGGCCATGAACTGGTTTAATCTGCAAACAAACCTCCTGGTTTGGTTTGTGGTTCAGTTGTGGTTTGTGGTTCAGTTGTGGTTCAGTTACGAACCACAAACTGAACTGCATTTTCCCTGTTCTTGCCCATCCCTAATCTGCACAGCTACATGTAGTTCCAGCTAGATATCTTCTTCTGTGGTTTCTCAATGAAGCTTTTAGAGTTTTCTTCTGAGGCTTTGGTGTAACTTCTGCCCCACCTCTTTCTTTCCCCCCCCTCCAGAAAGGTAAGGCAAGCTACTTGATACACAGATTGTTGGTATATATGTCACAGTGGTTTGAGAGAGGTGAAAAGGTCAACCACAAAAGAAGAGTCAGGTCAAATAAGGGCCACAAAACCAATAAAAACCCTGCTTGCTGCCCTTATGAAGATCAGGTATTCCTTCTAAGTGCAGAAATGCATCTCATATTTAAGAACTCTATATGTCCACAGCATGTTCATCTTGCTTTTAAAAACACTTCACTCATTCTAAAAGTCAAAAATATTTCCAAGAAGTTTTTTTCAGTTCTTCCCCAAATTTCCAATTTCTCCATTTTTAAAAAGGCCTTTGAAAAAACGTAGAATTTTTTCTGTGAATTTTCCAGTGTTCTTTTGGGACTTCTGTCTAACTAAGACAGATCATCATTCTACTTAGATTTTGAGAAGACCTGCTGTCCTGCACAGAAGCACAGTGCTAGGTTTTGGATAGGATGGAAAATTCCCAATTTAATTCTATTTTAGAATTTTGTATAAGGCACCTTGACAGTCCAGTTTAAACTAAGTTAGGGTTCATTTGTTAGATATAATTTCTTTAGGAATTCAGGAAATAAGTTAATGCTCAAAAAATTCTTAACAAATGAAGCTATGAAGACACAGTCTTACCATAACCAACATATGAAAGTCACAACTAGCCTTGATTGGTCAATGTGAGCTAAAGTAGGATGTGTCTCAAACCACTATGGATTCCAGCTCTGGAGAATAAATTCCAATTGAAGTAGCAGAGGAGCCTCTATGCTTTCTAAAGAGAGAGTACATATAGTCTTTCCAGGTCTCTGGCATCCTTCCCTCCTGTAAGGATTGAACTGGCACACATGTATGGCATTGAATGGCATGCCAGAAATGGTACTCCTATGGTTCACAAGACAGAGCTATCATCAAACACCAACAACTCTATTGATAACTACTGAAATACTGCCCTTGATTACAGACACAATTGATATCCAAGTAGATAACTGTTTATGATATAAGTGAACAAGTGAAATTAAGAAGTGTATTAGAGTAGTGACAGCACAATAAAGTTGCTAGCTATAAAGTATATTTTAGCTTTAATTCTAAATTTTGGCTGGAAATATACTTTTACTACTTTACCTTTCCATCTGAAAAGTGTCCCCCCACCCCCAAAGATATAAATATATACACATAAATGCCCAAACTGGGAAGAGTAATTTGTAGCTTAACAATATTTATCTTGGTGCCCTGTCCAAACTACACATGCTACATCAATTTCCATCACCAAACAGAAATAAATTAAACTTAAATTTTAATGAATGGTAAATAGTAGAATTAATAAAGACATGTAGTAGTTGAGTTCACAGTCTGGCTCCATTCAGGTAAAGCCAAACAGTTCAGGTAAGGACAAAACAAATTTAAGGATTTGTCTGTTCATGCCAATGTACTTGTGTGATTTCAGCAGGTTTTCTAATATGCTGTATCCTTCCCAAAGGTCTCCTTAACCTTCAAGAATAGGTTTTCAGGTAGTACAGGGAAGGTGGAACAGGACAAGGCTGGAAATTCCCATGTTTCCCTCCCCAAGAAAAGTTTATTCCTGGGGTCACCAGACCCATGTGGACTAGCAACTGTGCAGGTCATGCAGGGGCAAAATTGCTCCCTTCTTCCTCTTCCCATCAGTGGATCTTTGCTGACAGAAGAAGTAAGAAAGGAGATTTCTTCCACTTACTTTGCCTCACTGCAGCTTTCTGATCCTGGGAATAAACTTTACAAGGGTCATAAAGGATAGCTGGAGAGATAGGACTATGGGAAAGATCCATGATTGCCAGCACCTTCAACTAATGGATTGGCAAATCCAGCACTTAGGACCTGAGCCTACTGGTGGTTCTTTGGGCCCAACCCAATGGATTTAGCAACTCTCAGAAGAACTCCTGAAGGCAGCATTCCAATTTCAGAGGCACCATTTTAAAAAGTTGGATAATGTAGAAATAAGAAGCAATTTTACTTCCTGATGAACTAAAGTTAAGGGTTTTTAAAAAATAATTAAAAAAAAATAAAAAACCATGAAATCAAGCAAACTCCAGAGGATGGTGGAAGACAGGAGGGCCTGGCATGATGTGATCTATGGGGTTGTGAAGAGTCAAACTCGACTGTGCGACTGAACAACAACAACAACAAATTATGGCCCTTAATTTTACTGGCAAAAATTTGTCAAATTGAAGGATTTCTACCAAGTGTGTTCTTTCCCCAGTTCGATAGGTAAAAAACCAATGATCAAAATTATAATGTTGGTCTCTAAGTATTATCATGCAGCTGCAGGGCCATAGGATTCACTGATCCTGCTCTTCATCTCCATCAATCCCTACTTACCATATAATAAATCCAATTCTATAATAAAACTGTAAATGAACAAACTTGTTATAAGTGTTTAATGTATAGTATTCTGTCAAACTTTTAAAGAACACAGGCACGGACTACATTGGTTAATTTCTACTCAGGGTGCTTCCTCCCATTAAGATGCTGCACAAGGATTAGGCTTCTGGGTTTCATTTTGTTATACGCGAAATGACTGAACTCACAGGTCAAGGATAAGTATGTAAACGTGGTAGCCTACCATTTTATTGTTTGACTTAATTTAGAATTTTGTTCTGTATTCTTCAGCCAATGCAGGCTCTTGTGATGGTCACAAGATCTCATATATAATTAAATATTCATCAGAAAGTGGCCAATTTTAAAAAGTATGCAAAAAATCTTGAATAAATAAGCTTAGCATGAAAACCTGTGTTAAAATCTTTCTTTAGAAGAAAAGAACACAATTGGTGTTCCCACCTAAAACCAGTAAAAACTATTATAACCTGTGCTTCCATTTTGTCAAATCCTGCTTAAGAAGTATCATGCTTGCCTTCTGCCGCCAATTAATTTATTCAGAAAGATGCCTTTACAGATTATGACCAGGTGGAACCCCAGACTTCAGGCTTCCAGCCAGGAATCGTCATGACTGCTTTGACCAGTCACAGCAGCCTTAATAGAGGTTGAGCAGTTGCAGGGTCATGTGATTTCTCAGATCTCAGGTATGCATGAAGTTCTGGGGTCACCTATTAGTGCTGGTTCATATCACACCAGAACTGTATGGATTGCATACTAAATAACTGTACTTTTAAAAAAGATATTAAGAACAAGATATTGACAATTTCTGCATCAGCAAATTAGTATTTAATATGGGGAAGCAATAACTCTCCTAGTGCAACTGCAGCAACATTACATGGTCATCACAACTGAATAGACAGCAGACATGTTGCACTGATACCAGATGACTGTTTAATAATGCTCACCATCACTCTCTTTCCTGAGCCTACTAGAAGTTTTAGTACTCAGTAATGGTGAGACTGCCTATATAATACAAATTCTCATACAAAAGACACACACACATAAACAAGAAAACCAAGTGTTTGTGTAGTGGTTTCACTCATGAAGCAGCTTTTCATCATTTACCACAGGTTCCAATGGTTCCACAACCCATGCTCCCAACCAATGCTCCCTTCTAAGCTGTGGAGTCCTGTGAGCAAAAATTCCACTTTGTGAGCTACTGGCTTTAAAGTTGTGTGCAAGTAATTTGGCTAGTGCATAAATTAGTTTGCTCTGGAGCCATCCTTCCTGAGATAAGACAAAAATGTGTAAGCCAGAGGCTAAAAAACTGTGAGCTAGCTCACTCTAACTCAGTTTAGAGGGAACACTGCTCCCAACTATACTAGAAGTGACCAGATCATGACCAAATCCAGATTCTACAATTCCTGCCTAATGTTTCTAAATAAAAATAAATTAAATACGTTATATATCCGAAGTTACGTACTTCGAATATGTTAGAGAAACTGAATTTTTGATCATAGTCATTCAACCTGATGAAGCCAAATATTATGTCTGAGCCATTTCTACAGGACAGTTAAATATGTTTAAACAAGTTTTCCTACTGAAATTAATAAGCCTTAGAGATCAGTCCTATTCAGAACCCTGCTCTATTCAATGGGGCTTAGTCTCAGGATAACGTTCCTAAAATAGCACTGTTAAAGCCTTTGGTTTTGGCTGGATCATTGTATCTAGGGTGGCTTTTACAGTAGAAATGCAGATTGATCCACTCAGGATTACATAGTGAGAAAGTGTAAGCATTCAGATACAGTTTCTTAAATTTATCAATGTAATTTAAAGTTATCTTATAACTAAAACAGAATAATCGGGAATATCGGAAATGTGATTATCTTACTATAACTCTTTATTCTGATTTGAGTACAGCAAACCAATTAACACAGTGGATGAAACACAGGTCTATTTTTAAATATTCAGATATGCAAATATTAAATTAATGTGAATTCATTTTAAAGTAAGCTTAACCCAGAGAAGTCTCATAAAATATTTAGAATTTAGAAGTCAATCCTGTATCACTTTCAAATTTAAATATTCTAGTCTCCAGCAATTATAATTTTAGCTAGAAAAACAAAACTAGCATTTAA